>OW204023.1:18731305-28731305 GCA_934048045.1 Polygonum aviculare | reverse complement strand
TTAGGGTTAGGGTTGTAGATAGGTTGCAAGTTTTGGTGGAGGTTTGAGTGTGGATCTGAGACGAACTGTTGTGGTGGTTGATAGATCTGGTTGAGGAAGGAGGTGGAGATATCAGATCCGCCATCGGAGAAGAAGAAGGCCGGATCTGAGAGGTTGGAGAAGCTGTTTGGGAAAGGGAAGGAGGAAGATGGTGGAAGACATGAATCGTTGGTGAAGGTGAAAGAAGAAGAAGGAGAAGAAGCTTTCATGAATGGCTGAAGTGCCTCCATGAGCTCGTTCCCGAACGGATCTGAGTTCACTGATCTACTACTGTATATATCCATGGAAGCTGCCATGAATGAAACCTTTTTTTTTGAATTTTTTTTGGGTAAAACAAACAAGACCTGGTTCTTTTGAAAAATCAAGAACAGGTGCAGAAAAGATGCTATGTACTAAAATCTGAAGATCAACAAACAGTTGCAGAGAGGTTTCAAATAGACTCTCAACACCTGCGAGAAACTGGAGAGATCTCAAAGAGGGACCAAAAATCGCCCTCTGGAGATGATTCCGTAAACGAAAAAACAAGGTTTTTCAGGGAAATCCAAACTAAAAACTTATGGATCTCGATTCTGGAAAACACCTTATCCTTCACTAAGCTCGATTTTGGTCGGCTAAACAAAATCAGTCCGAAAATTGAAGAAATTCGCAAACCTGTTTATGAGCATCCAAAACCTAAAACTCGGAAGAACAGAAAGGGATTCCAAGAAGCGGGATGTTACAGACGAAAGGAGGGAGAAATTTTCAGAAACTCAAAAGCTAAGCATTCAATCGAAGAACAACACTCTCGAAATCTCACAAAGGAAAAAATCGCTCTTCCTCACTTTGTTGTGGATTTGATTTTTTTTTTGTGTCGCTCACAATGGAAAGTGGAGATGATAAACGAGTCTTATATAGAGCAGCTTTGGTCCCTTTTTTTCACTCCTTTAATTTGACTCGTCGTGAATCTCGCGTCTTCTCCTGCGTAAACCGCCGGTATTTACGGCGAGTAAAAAAATTTTTTTTACTTCCGGTTAACCAGATTTGGTTGTGACGTGAGGCTACTCACATTCTGGCTGCTGCGCCTGTGGTAGAGGGACACGTGGAGGAATGACTGGCGCGTGTCGGCTGGTGGTTGTATTCACCGCCACGTGCCCGCGGGATTATGGCTGTCAAGTGGTGGGTCAAATCCATTTTTGGAGGGTTTGACCGTTCGAAGACGCGTTCCCACTTTCTCCAATATAACGCATAACAAATTTTGTGCATGCCAGTTGTTTATTTTTAAATTTTCCTAACCTCTTCTTTCAAAAACTAAAATCCTATCCAAATTAATAAATTTTCTAAACTAAATTTTAATATCTCTACAAAAATAAATTTTCAATTAATTATTACTGTAGTATGCGTTTAAAAACGATTTATTTTTGGAACCTTGTGCTTTAAACAACCAAAATTACAAGATAATTCAATTCATGTCGAACAATTCATCATCGGCGAGTAACTTTTTTTTTTAAATGTTTAAAATCACAAAGAAAATTACCGAAACTAGCACGAGAAGTTAAAATAACATCTAGATGTATAGCAAATTAACAAAATTGAGCATACAAATATATATATGTATATTTTTTAAATGTAAGGTTTAAGAGAACCCACCTAAGAGGGTCGTCCTAGAGCATCATGACGGATGAGAGTAGTAAACTCGAAGTGATTCAAAATGTGTTCGATAGAGAGATTGTGACTAACTTCGCGATTTTATCAGCCACGAAGTTGATATCCCTACCCACATGAGATGCACGATAGGACTCAAACGTTTGGATCATAGCTGAGACGTGTGAGATCAACATATCTATTTCCCAAGGAGATTCTCTAGTTCCATGGATTACTTTGATGACCGTTAGGTTGTCACCCTCTATTAAGAATTTTTTGAATCCTCTTTGTTTGCTGCGGCAATTTCTTCCCTAAGGGCTCGGGCTTCGGTTTTTTAAACTGAACTGACTCGATTTTTTGTTTGTGCCTATGCAGATGGTGTTGCCATTGCAATCACAAATTATAAATCTTGTAGATGTAGATTCATTATCTAAGACCGATCCGTCAAAATTGATTTTGACCCCTCCTTGTTCTGGTTTTTCCCAATGTGTTGAATTTTGTTTCCTTCGACTTTTAGTTTTTACCTTAGTTTTTATTTTCTCCTCGTTCTTTGTCCGCACTTTGGTTTTGGTCCATAAGTAAATTTGATATGGATACACTCATCAAGGTCATGAATAAAGTCATTTGGTTCTTTTTGGAAACTAATATGTTTTTTTGTTGCCATATTTATCACCAACTCACCGCTAGTTCAGTAAATTATTTCTCTCCTAGCAGTTATTGTAACTCAATTAAGATGTTTGAGGGGTTCTTATCGGATTAAGTTTGTTCAACGGTTATATAAGCGGGCTACTACGATGGAATTCACATTTTATTTGTGATAATAATGAATAGTTAAATACAATTTTACTCAAAGAAATACTAGTTATTGCAAAGTATGTGGACCATGGAAAAGCTGTATTTTGTAATATATCGTAAAGCCTTAACTTCAATCATATGAGTTTTAATCTATGGATGTTGGAGTATCATTAGCTTTTTAAGATGTCTAACATATGTCAATTGCCCCACAATTGCATGCTCATTTTACCATTATACACCTAGGTCCGGTTCCAATGGAACCGGGTCAAAATCGTGTGGAACAGGATCTGGACTGGCGGTTCCGAATCCTGTTTCATACGGTTTAACAAAGATAATTTTTTAAAGAATAAAATAAAAGGTAGTACGGAGTAGTTTTTTATTTTTTAGTCAGTTTCAAAACCGGAACCTGAGCTAGAATCGAAAAACTAGCAAATGATCGATTCTGATTCCGGTTCCACATTTAATAAACAGAGTTAATGTTTGTACCGAAACGACCGATGGTTCCGGAACTGGACCCACATTTATTCTTATACTAGTTTTAATCTCGAGTAATATTTAACAAAAAAACACCTCTAAGTTTAGTGACAACAATTGTATGAATATAAAAAACATATCTATCATCACTCTGATAAACTAATAAATCTGTTTCGTGCACAACATTTCGTAGTTGGTTTTGACTTTAGCAAGTTAATATAATCAAACAATGTTAATGGAGCTTAAGATCAAGCTTAGCCCAATACCCACAAATGATAACGTTGAAAGGACGGCTACCCAATGATAATATTTACAAAATGTCATTATGTAATCACAAGCTATAAACAATTTGTAGAAATGCAATCACTTTGGTATTGTTTGCATCACAAAGCCTTAATTAAAATTATCTCAAGCATTCAAATACTAATTGTTAATGCATATGTGGTCATGAACTCACTTTGAGATCAATATACACATATATATGTCAGGCTGGTTTCCACAAGTACGTTGAGATTTAATAAACTGAATTAATGTTTGAACCACTTTGTGATTAATTATTTGCGAAAGGCTGTTTAATGATCGATCATGATCATGGGAATATGAGGTTTAAGCTTTCATGGAAGTCGGGAGCTTGAAGCGATAGAGATCATCAAAGTATAATAGGGAAAAGTTGTATTATTATGCCAAAATGTGTAACAAATTTTTGTTACCAGGCTCTCAAAAGCAATTTGGATTATTTACACAATATTTCCCTTTTATTTTACACAATTCTAAAAATACCCTCCTACTAAAGGAACATTTTCCTCTATTATAGTTTACTTCACAAAGATTAAAATGAACGTTAAGGTAAAGGTATTATTAAAGTATATTTTATATGCCGTTGCGTATCTTGTTACTCACTTGATCGTATTTTAAAAAAGAAATTTTCATACAAAATTATACATCAACGTTCATTGGGTGAAAACTCATTATAACACTCTTAAAACGGGTAATTTTATATATTTCTTTATTTTAATGCTAATATATGACAAAAATATTTTTATGTGTTGTAGAGATGAATTTAGGGCTGAGTATCGGTCTGAAACCGAGTTGAACATAGAATAAACCACACATTATAGAAACCAAAATCATTGAATTTGGTGAATCGAAATTCGTACCAGAAACTTTTCTTTTGTTAATTTGTTATAAATATAAAGTTTTCTTTGAAAATTCGAATCAAAATGAAAAACCAAAACCCAAAAAAAACTGAAACACTAAAAATTATTAAGACCGAAGATCGATAGTCGATTTCAGCTCTATTTCATTTTTTCTTTTTTGACCGAACCGTGCTCTACTCCAGTTGAATTTGTGACATTTTCCCAGTTCAAATTCAAGACGATAGTCGGTTTCAGCTCTATTTCATTTTTTCTTTTTTGACCGAACCGTGCTCTACTCCAGTTGAATTTGTGACATT
Source organism: Polygonum aviculare (assembly GCA_934048045.1). Lineage (NCBI taxonomy): Eukaryota > Viridiplantae > Streptophyta > Magnoliopsida > Caryophyllales > Polygonaceae > Polygonum > Polygonum aviculare. Next base: position 28,726,924 of record OW204023.1, on the reverse strand, counting down.
TTCCCAGTTCAAATTCAAAATGTAATCTTAACCTCTAGCGTTGAGTTGATGTGGCGTAAAGGCATGGGAATCAACATGAATCGTTCGATTGAATGATGATTGATTCTATGCATTTGTACTCTTATTTTACGTGATCGATTAATGATTTAATGGTAGTCAAATTGTGTGTATTATGATCGGAATAATCTTGACATGGAAATTAAACTTAGCTACAAAAAGAATGGTAAACTTTATTTCAAAAATATTTTGATCATTGAGCACATCGATGGTACAAATAGTTTGACAAATAACATATACAGATCAAAAATTTGCAATGGATGGATTAAGTAAGAAGCAATTCAGCATTAACAGCTAATCCTCGTCATCAAAAGCTTCAATATACGTACTGTGTTATCTATATGTGGAGAGTTGGAGACAGCTAGAGTGCGTGCAAAATGGTTCCTTGGGAAAAGCCAAAATTGTGTATCACAACACAAGTTTTTAATTGCTTTTAAGCATAGCCCACCAAGTACGTGAGGTTAAGCTAAGCACAAAACAAGATTTGGGTAATCTAGTCAAAATTATTAAGCCTTTTTAGGTAGGGTATCCAGAGGTTTCGGTCCTATTCTCATGAATTACAAGAGTGTCCTTGATGGAAAAGAAGAAAAAAAAAAGAAGAAGAAAAAAGAATATCGAAGAGTAAAAATCGAGTTGAATAATGTAAAATAAATTGTTGCTTGGTGCATCAATTTACTGGTTGAACATTTATGAGTTTATCTTTGGGTTTGAGACTCCAGGTCCACAGTTTGCACTCTTCTCTTTAAATTGTGAATGTTTTTTTTTGGTTGAACTAGATTGTGGATGTTTTAGGTGAACTCCAAATAGTATATTCAACGACCCTAATTCCTTATCTTATTAAAAAATGGTAAAATAATTCGGACCACTATATTTTTGATACATATGGTAAAGCACAAGAGTACCCGTTACTTGGTTAACGATGTGCAATTAAATACTAACAATAAAGAGTTTATGACCAAAGAATACAAGAATATATATACAAGGCTGACCACGATTCGGCTCAAATCGGAAATCTTACGTTGAGTTGATCAAATCGGAGCCGAAATTAGTGTTGACAAATTTCGGTTCATAAATTTCAAGAAAGGCCTTCGCCTATCATCTATCTCGAATTGAATGAAGTAATGAATCGATTCAATTCAACTTTTTACGGTTTCGGATCCATTTCAAGCCGGTGCTCAACCCTACAAATAAAACCTCAAGTTCAAAACAATGAATCGGATCCTATCAGGTTGAGGTTTCCAATCAATCAGCACCGAGCCGAAACTGAAGGAAGACTTTGAATAATTTATTGCTACTTGTATTTGTATCTGGACATCACTTCAAGAGCAGCAAATGTAGCAGTACTCAGAGGCGCAACACAAGCATTTCACGTGCTCTGCACATGCAATTTCTGCTACCTGCTCTGCTTCCTTTGCAACTATTATTATATGCATCCACATTAATTATTGGGAAATTCCGCCCGATAACCATGAGGTTTTGCAAATTCCACCCGGTAACCTTGGTCTATTATAAAAAGTTAAAGTTATTTAAAAACTTACCCATCCTTTATACTTAACTACACAAATCACCCTATCTTTATTTTTTTTTTAAACTATCTAATCTATTTATAAATCACCTAACTTTATAGTTTTAGTACTCCGTATTATATATATCTTTTTTTATTTAATATTTTCCATGACATTATATATTATTATTTTGCAGAATCTTATAGTTTTTAATTATTAAAAAAAGAACCACATTTTTCAAATTTGTATTAAAAAATTAAAATAGATTTGATAGGTTTGTTGAAAAAATAAAAAACAATTTATTATACCTAATTTGAAGTATCATTTAAATAGGTTTTTTCAACAAAAATATCAAATCTATTTTCTTAAAATACTTAGTGAGAAGTATTACTTAATACATATTTTATTTTTAAATGTTAATTTATTATAAATACAAAAATTGCCTAAAGTTGTACATGTCGTAAAAAAACCTATAATGTTTACACAATTTTACAGAATCTTATATTATAAATACAAAAATTGCCTAAAGTTGTACATGTATATTATTACTTTACAGAATCTTATATTTTATTTTTAATGTCATGATATATGTGCATTATGTTAAGAAAAACAATTTTATTTTATTTTAAAAACAAATTACTTGAACTAATGCACCAACTTTTAAAGAACACCCTCTTAAAGGATCAACTATTAACAAAGTTCAAGTTTATATTTTGTTAATAAGAAATGGTAGTTTTTTAAAAATTAGTTATGCTTTTGGTAATGTGAAAAAAAAGAACTATTTTTTTATACAAATTTGAAAAATGTGATTCTTTTTATAATAATTAATAATATAAGATTTTGTAAAATAACAATATATAGTTTCATGGAAAAAGAGTAAATAAAAAATATAATACTAAAATTATGAAGTTAGGTGTTTTATAAAAATAGATTAGATAGTTTTTTTAAAAAAAACTTTTATTGGGTAATTTGTGTAATTAAATAGAAAGGTTGGGTAGATTTTTATATAATTTTAACTTTTTTATAATAGACCAAAGTTACCACGCAGAATCTGCAAAACCTCGTGGTTACCACACGGAATACCGAAAACCTTTGGGTACCATGCGGAATTTGCAAAACCTCGTGGTTACCGGGCGAAATTTCCCTTAATTATTTTTTCCCTAAAGGATAAATGAAACCGGAAAAACAAGAACTTTTAGAAAATACAATTATTTATTTATAATAATGATTTTTATTCATACAAATGGGAAAGAAGATTTTTAATTTGGCAAACATTAAATAATGATTTTTGTGAATGATATTTTGATGGTTGGTTGAAACAAAGAAGATGAAACATGCCAACTATTATTCTTTGTTGGGACAATGTTAAGGACGTCTTCAGTAATTAACATTGTGCCTAGCGTCCCTTAGTTTTGATATGACAAACTCGCCTTGATCTAATAAAGTTGTCCAAGTGTTTCAGGAACGCATGTTGAAAAGGACAACAAGTTGAGGATTAGGTAGCCGTCCTTAGGAAGTAAGGACGCTACATCCTTAAGTGAACGGCTCGGTAAAATACAAACAAGGACACCGTCCTTAATCATTACACTGGAGTCCTTCAAAGCTGGCCGACAAAGTGACATCACCAGACAAGCTTTGATCATGATCTCCACGTGGAAGAAGATCCCGCATCCAAGCCTAACAGAATTGTCAGTAGGCTTCCTTGATCATCAGAGCAACACGTGGAAGCCGATTACTGTTGCAACGTCCCCAAGGGCATGATTGTCAGAGATAAAGTTGCCCTTTCCCAATGTCACTATAAATACTCCCCAGAGTATTTATTGTGATGTGACGCTTCAGAGAATATTCAGAGAATTTGTCAAGTCGCTCAAGAACACCAAGAACACCAAGAACAAGCTCAAGAACAAGTGAGACTTAGGTGTTAGATCGAGCGAGAAGCGTTCAACAAAATCACAAACTGTTTGTAATAGAAAAGAACAAAAAGAGTGAGAGAGTCCTTACGACGAACTGTAAGGACGAGGTGATAGTTTCCTTTAGAGAAATTAAGTTAGGTTACTCTACAGGCTTAAAGGGGTTGTTACTAGTGGACTTAAGGACGCCAGTCTAAGTGCCAGAGAAGTGTAACCGCTCGCCAGTGTATTGTAAGGAAACTTAATAAGAAAGGAAAAAGCTATTACAAAATCCTCAAAGGAGGTAGAGGTTTACACTCAAGGACTAGTTGGTACTTGAGTGGTTCCTCTATAAATCAAAAGCGTTCCTTACTTATTGTCTTAACCTGTTTAGTCTTTTGATTTCCGCTGCGAACCAAGGAAGTCCTTGATCTTTATTAAGGACATCCTGGTGAAGGACGACCTTAACTCTGTTAAGGACGCCCTTGTATTTCTGACTAACGATCCAACAATTGGTATCAGAGCAGGCGCTCTAGATTCTTACTGAGTTGCAGGTTAAGATGGACATGGAACCCATTGGAATCTCGTTCGTGAAGCCTCCGCGCCTGACGGACGGCCACTTCAACCGCTGGAAAATTAGATTTGAGAATTTCTGCAGAAGCACAAATTATCAATGCTGGAAGGTAATCATGAAGGGTGATCTCAAAGTCCCTGAAGACAAGAAAGACAAAGAGGATGAATGGGGTCCTGATGAATTCAAGCTTATGGAAACGAACGCTAAGGCTATATGCTTCCTTCAAGCATCTCTCTGTGAGAGGGACGCCATCAGAGTCAGCAAATTGACTACGGCAAAAGAACAGTGGGAAGCTCTCGAAAAGTACCACATAGGAACAGCTGAGATGAAGGAAGATGTCAAGCTTGAAATTAAAAAGGAGTTCTATGCCTTCAGAATGCTGCCTAATGAATCTGTAAAGGACTACTCAAGTCGCTTTGAAGCCCTTGTGACCAAAATGCGAAACTTGGGTATCCCAGAAGCTGAAGTCTCAATGAGGAACAGAGTTGGAATAGTCATTGATGGACTCACAGGAAAGTGGAACTTTGATAGAACCACGTTCAAGGAAAACACCGCTAACAAGACCCTGGATATGGAAGAGATCTATGGGAAGCTTAGGGGTTATGAAGCAAGAAGGGAAGCTGATTTGGCTGAATTGGCAAGAAATCCTCAAACAGATATTGCATTGATGACCTCAACACCAGAGTACGCTGAGTATCTTCGTCGTCAACAAGAACTTGCTATGATGGTGGAAGCCAATAAGAATGAGAACCGTGAAAAGATGCGAGTTCAAGCTGTGAAAGAAAGAGAAAGCAAGTCTAAGGAACAGCTTGAAGAAGAGGAAGGACTTGTTCTTTTTAACAAAGTTCTGCGTTCTTTTGGAAAAAGAAGCAAACATTTCAACAAGCACAAAATGCCCAAGAAGGAAGGTCCCAAGTACACAGAGGCAGAGATGAAGGAACTTACTTGTTTTAAATGTAACAAGAAAGGACATTTTGCTAAAAAGTGTACAACAGGAATGTCTTCAAAGGATATGAAGACAAAGGCACTCATTGGAGCGTTTGCTTCTGCATGGGATGACATGAGTTCTGATGATGAAGAACCCGATGAAGAAGAGGCCTACATTGCTCTTGAGGACGCCTTCGATAATGATCAAGTGGCTTTCATGGCTATGGAGGACGCCACAGTTGATGAGGAGGACGCTCCTAAATCTGAAAATGAGGTGGAAGTGAGGGGACGCCCATGGATCATTGATAGTGGCGCCTCAAATCATATGACAGGAAGCCAGATCCATCTCACTTCTATCCAGAGTAGTGCCACGGGAGGAACGGTCTCGTTTGGCAATAAGGGCAAGGGAAAGATCAAAGGGACGGGAACTGCTATTCTCAATCCGTCCATCAAAGCAACAAATGTCAGTCTTGTTGAAGGACTTGGTTTCAATCTCCTGAGTGTTTCCCAAATGTGTGACCAAGGTGAAAATTTAGTCACATTTGACTCAAAGGAGTGTCTCGTGATCAACAAGAAGTCCAACAAAGTTGTTCTCAAAGGAGTTCGCCAGAACAATGTCTACATCTTCAATCAAGAGTTCAAGCCAAAATCTGAGTTGTGCCTATCTGTTTCAAAGGAGGACGCTGACCTCTGGCATCGTCGTCTTGGACATGCTGGACTAAGCACAATCCTCAAATTGCATCAAAGAAATCTTGTGAAAGGACTTCCTCAAATTGATCCTGAGAAGATTGAACAATGTGAAGCATGTATTAAAGGGAAGCAAACAAGAACGTCCTTCAAATCTAAGAACGAAGTCAGCACAAAGAAGCCTTTGGAACTCCTTCATATGGATCTTTGTGGACCAATGAAGACGTTGAGCCATGGTGGAAAGAGGTACATTTACGTTCTTGTAGATGATTTTTCTCGTTTCACTTGGGTTCTTTTCTTGGCTTCCAAAACAGATTGCTTTAATGCGTTCAAAGTCTTCATCAAACAAGTGGAAGTTGCCCTGGAGACGCCTCTTAAAGCCATAAGATCAGACCATGGAACGGAGTTTCAGAATTCAGAGTTCTTGGTCTTCTGTGATCAACATGGCGTCTCGCACAATTTTTCAGCTCCAAGGACTCCTCAACAAAATGGTGTTGTGGAAAGAAAGAATAGGACGCTGGAGGATATGGCAAGGACTATGCTTTTAGCCAATAGCGTTCCTATGTACTTCTGGGCAGAAGCTATTGCTACAGCTTGTTATATCATCAATCGTGCCATGATCCGTCCACTGCTCAAAAAGACGTCCTATGAATTGTTGAATGGAAGGAAGCCACGCATTGATTATCTTCGAGTGTTCGGATGCAAGTGCTTTGTTCACAACAATGACAAAGAACGACTTGGAAAGTTTGATGCAAGGAGTGATGAAGCTATATTTCTTGGATACTCTCTAACCAGCAAAGCATATAGAGTTTTCAACAAAAGGACTCTAAAGCTTGAGGAGAGCATTCATGTTGTGTTCAAAGAGAGCGTCTCTCATAAAGAAAACCCAAGTAAGAAAGAACGCTCTTCCTCACAACAGCAGGACGATTCTGAAGACGAAGCTGATTTTGGGTCCTCTGGAAAATATTATGTTCCTAAGGACGCCACTCCAAATCATGAAGAAGTCTCAGTGGACGTTCCTAGTATTGTTGAAGGAGTTCCTTCTCGAAGCGAATCTCCAATTCAACAAGATGTGGCTGAATCAAGTCTGCAAGGTCAAGGTGTGGACGCTCTCTCTGAGGGGGAACACACCGAGGACGCCTCTTCAGATGATGAAATTGATCCTAGGTTTGCTCAACTATTTCAAAGAGAGTCCCGTTTCTCAAAAGATCATCCAACTTCTCAGATTGTCTCCGACCCAGCTCAAGGAGTTCAAACCAGATCAGCTGCGAGCAAGTCCCAAAGTGCAAATTTAGCCTTCTGTGCGTTCAACGCCTTTGTATCTATGGTGGAACCAAAGAATATCAAAGAAGCACTTCAAGACGCTGATTGGATCCAAGCAATGCAAGAAGAACTTAACCAGTTTGAAAGGAACAAAGTTTGGACTCTCGTCCCTCGTCCCAAAGGGAAAAATATCATAGGGACGCGCTGGGTGTTCCGAAATAAGCTCGATGAAAGTGGTCGTGTGTCAAGGAACAAGGCAAGACTGGTGGCTCAAGGATTCAAGCAAGAGGAAGGCATTGACTATGATGAAACCTTTGCTCCTGTTGCTAGAATTGAGGCCGTTCGTCTTCTCATTGCCTTTGCCGCACACAAAGGATTCAAGCTATTTCAGATGGACGTCAAGACTGCCTTTCTAAATGGAAAACTCAAGGAAGAGGTGTATGTTGCTCAACCGCCTGGTTTCGAGGACGCTTCTAACCCAGATCATGTGTACTACTTAGACAAAGCTCTCTATGGACTCAAGCAAGCTCCTCGTGCATGGTACGACAGGTTTGCGTCCTTTCTTCTGTCTAATGGCTACACAAGAGGTTCAATTGATAAAACTTTGTTCATTAAGAAAGTTCACAAGGACATTTTAATTGCCCAAGTCTATGTTGATGATATAGTCTTTGGTAGTACTAACATGAAACTTGTAGATGAGTTCAAGTCCTTAATGAGTAGTGAATTTGAAATGTCTCTCATTGGAGAACTCACCTTCTTCCTGGGACTTCAAATCAACCAACTCAAAGATGGGACGCGCATTCATCAGCAAAAGTATGTCCGTGAAATGCTGGAGAAATTTGGGATGAATACGTCCAAGCCAATGGCAACACCTTGTTCCCCAAATTCACGTCTTTATGCAGATGAACAAGGGAAGGACGTTGATCAAAAGCTATACAGAGGAATGATTGGCTCTTTGCTCTATCTGACCGCAAGCCGTCCAGACATCATGTTTGCAGTTTGCTTGTGTGCACGCTTCCAGGCAAATCCAAAGGAGTCCCACATGCAAGAAGTCAAGAGGATCTTCCGCTACCTCAAAGGACGGGATGATCTTTGCCTTTGGTATCCCAGGAAGACGTCCTTCAAACTAGTTGGCTACTCTGACGCTGACTATGCTGGACATGTCATTGATAGAAAAAGTACTTCAGGAATGGCACAGTTTCTTGGTTCATGCCTAGTCTCATGGGGATCTAAGAAACAGAACTCTGTGGCGCTTTCAACTGCGGAAGCTGAGTACGTTGCTGCTGCTTCGTGCTGTTCACAAGTTATCTGGATCAAATATCAACTTGAGGACTATGGTATATCTCTTGAAACTATTCCTATTTTATGTGATAATACCAGTGCCATAGAAATTGCTAAGAATCCTGTTTTTCATTCTCGCACAAAGCACATTCATATAAGACATCATTTCTTGCGTGATAATGTGGAACTAGGAATTATTAGCATGGGACATGTAAGGACTGAGGACCAAATAGCTGATATTTTTACCAAAGCTCTTGATAGACGTCCCTTTGAGCATCTCAGGCTGCTCTTAGGGATGATAACCTTTAAGTAGCAAGTCCCGTTCTGCTATTCCCTCAATGCTTGGCTATGTTTAGTTGATTACATAATTGCTAAGTACTTTATGCACTAATTTCACTTTTGCAAGAACGCTAGTCTAAAACTGCTGTGTGCATATCATGAGAACGCCTTTAAATTTCTCTATTTGTCTTGAAAAAGAGTTTCCCTGATCACCCTACCCTCATTATAAGCCGAAATGATGGGAACTCTAAGCTTTCCCTAGCCGAAAACTTTGCAAAAGCGTCCTATGATCTTCACTTTTCTTTTACGGGACGTACTTGCATAGTTTTCAAATTGGTTCCTAAGGTGATCCCAGGAAGGATGTGTAAATTCTGTGAACGACAGCTATAATCTGCGTTGAGGACGCCAGTACAGTACAGGTTCATTCGGAACGCGCCCTTTTTGGAAGTTGAACAGTTGCCGTTTGAATTTTGAGATGAGGAAGTTACCAGCGTGCCCCTCACCAACCTCCTATAAATACATTGATTGAAACGGCTGTCAGAACTTTCGCACGCTAAATTCTCAAAGCTCCGTTTTGCTCTGACTTCTCTCTAGATTTCCGGCAACATCTCTCTAGCTTTGCGATCAGTCTCCGACGACCTCTCTCCGATCAGCTCAGAATGTCAAGGGTCATGAACACTTCTGGTTCGTCTTTGAGTGGGAAGCGCAAACGTCTTGCTAAGAGGAACTTTTACGTCGAAGGTCCTCCAGAAATTCAGATTGACGAGATCTTGAAGGACTTCATCGACACAAAGCCACGCACTCTCTATGTTGCTGTGGTGAGCTACATGAAGGACTGCAAGGATCAAGTCCGTCTTCGCAATCTGAGGACGTTCTTGGATCGTTTTGTGGTGCCTATATTGAGGAAGACAGGGGGAATGGACGCTCCTTTCTGTGGAGGCACCAACATTTTCTTAGAGGCGTTACAAGGTCAAGACTGGAGGATCCCCTTGATTGAATCCATCCCAGACCTTTCCAATGCCCGATTTGTGGATCTTCCCCCCACAGCATCAAAGAAAAGGTTAGTAAAACCAAAGTCCAATCCCTTCTCTCCTTCATCCCTTCCCCAAGCTATTACCACCAAATCTACTCCCCCTCCATCTCGTCTTATCCGCTCCTCTCTCCCACAAAAGGCTTCCTCCTCCCAACCCACAAAAATCTTTGACAGATTTCCGACTAATGTGGAGGAGCGAACCAAATTCAAGCATGACCGTCCTCACTCCAAACCCCTCAAAAGGCGAAAGCTCGCCAAGGCCAAGCCCAATCCCATTCCCCTTGACACCCCTTCAACTTCACCTTCACCAATCGACATCCTCGACCCATCCATGCCTGACCCTACCCTTCTCCAATTAAAGCAGGCCTTCCCTGATGTGGACATCTCTCCATCCCCATCTCCTCAAAATTCCCCTTCCCCCTCTGCCCCTCCCACTCCCAAATCAAGGGGCCACTCAGCTGAGAGGGACGACTCCATAGAAGCGGAGTTTGGCTCTGCTAACTCTGAGGAGATCTCTACAACAATCGTCCTTGACGAACCAACAAGACAGCAGATTGCTGAGGACGAAGAGCTTTGTCGCCAAATTGCAAATCAACGCGACAATGTGGTACAAGAGGACGCTCTCTCTCTCGATGAGCAACTTTCTGCTGATGCTCTTGAGACTCCCCCATGGGAAGCCGTCCCAATGGACGCGGGAGACAAGCCTGCTCTCAAAGGCAAAGGTGGAAAGCGTCCACGGAAAACAAAGGCGTCCAAGGACGCAGCTGGTCCATCTGAGGGACAGGCTGATGAAAATCTCCAGGAAGGAGATAATAATGAAGATGAAGATGAGGATGAGGAAGAAGAGAATGAGGACGGCACTTCTGGTCCTCCCAAAAAGAAAAACAAGAAGTCTGAACATATTCTTCCTCCCCTAGTCTTTGATGAAGCCTTCCTTAGCCAGTTTTCTGAGGCCCAGGATCTCGTTGAACTTTTAAAAGTTCAAGGGTGGCTCAAGATCTCAGAAGAGAACGTCAAGGTTGATCCCAAGCTTGTGCAGGACTTCTATGATTCTCTCAATATCAACATCGAGAATGGCACAGGGACGTTCTTGGCAAATGGAGAGTCTGCTACTTTTTCTGAGAAGACCATCCGCCAGCTGATGGGGCTAGACAAACAGCGTCCAGGAAATGACGCTTTGCACAGAGTTCCGGCTTCCGGCTTTGGGATAGAAGGCGAGGCACTGAATGCCTTATTCCGGAGAATCTTCAATGGGAAGACTCCAGATGCAAATGATCGGGTTGCTTCAGTCCTGTCTCACACTGGTGCTATGGCACACTATATGATCTGCAGGACTATCGTCCCCAGGCAGGAGAAGAAGTCGATTGTGCAAACTATTGACTGTCTACTCTTGGACGCCTTCCTTCAAGGCAGAAAGATAAACTTGGCCAGAATAATGATCGAGCACATGGCCAAGTGCACAAAGAAGAATCATGCTCTTCCCTACCCAGGATTAGTCAAAGCTCTCCTAATCGAGAACGATGCTTACATTCCTGGAGAAGAAACTACTCTGGGATTGCCATGGGATCAAAAGTATGGCGTCCTGGAAATAAAGCACAGCCTTGAGCTTCCCTCCATTAGGAAGCAAATTGAGAAAGAACGAAAAGAAGCTGAGAGGAAAAAGAAAGAAGAAGAGGCCGCCAAGAGAGCTGAAGAGAAACGACTAAGGCAGGAAGCTGCTAAGAAAGCTGCTGAGGACGAGCGTGCTCGACAAGAAGCTGCAAAGAAAGGGAAGACTGTTGCTCCTGAGCCTCCCTTGATAGTTGATACTGAGGAAGACGGTGCTGCTCGCTATGCTGAAGTTGATCAGTTGTCGTCCTTCTTTAATGCCGATCAGATGGACTTCAACTTCTCGCCTTCTCATCTGCCTCCTCTTCAACAGCCGTCCTACTTTCAGTGCTCTCCTGCTCCGTCCAACACAGAAGCATACTCTGAGAAGCAGCTGTACGCCCTCATCCTTAACAATCAAAATGTTCTTGCGCAACAAGGGAACGCCATCATTCAACAGAACAACGCTGCCATGCAACAGAACTACCACTACTTTCAGGCCGTTAAAACTCAGAATGACTTGATTAAGCTGCTAGTCCAGTCAATTCACAGGGATAGTACAGAGGGAGACACCCAAGAAGAAGAGGAACCTGCTGCGACGGGCGCCAATGTCAATGATCAAAGCCGTCCTGCTGGATCACCTCCCACCTAACCCTTTATTCCCTCGTTATTTTTGCCTGTGCTTCTTTTGTTTTTCAAACACTTGTCTGCTTGTCTGTAATGACTACATTTCGTTTCAATGGCAATTCTTGTGTTTGTGTGCATATGTGTGTTTAAGCGTTCTTTTGCCTCTAATTGTGATTTTGTGCTATCGTCCTTAAGCTAACTTCTTATCCTTTTCGATGATGCCAAAAGGGGGAAGTGTAGTTTTGCAGAGATGCGCTTTTAATAGTTATCTAGAATAAGCAAGTGTTAAGGAGGAATTTCAGTGAAAGGAACTAAGTTTAAAAGGGACGCTAATTAAGAAAGAAATATTTGGTTTAGAAAGCCGTCCCTTCTCTAAAATCCAAAAGGAAGATTAGATCAAGTATTGAAAACTTGTGCCTGTAGATTATTTCTAAGTGTTGAAAGGACGTTCTTTGAGTTTTCAAAGCATGCTAGAGCTTAAGTGCAAAATGTTTATTGCCCAGAGTTTGTCATCATCAAAAAGGGGGAAACTGTTGGGACAATGTTAAGGACGTCTTCAGTAATTAACATTGTGCCTAGCGTCCCTTAGTTTTGATATGACAAACTCGCCTTGATCTAATAAAGTTGTCCAAGTGTTTCAGGAACGCATGTTGAAAAGGACAACAAGTTGAGGATTAGGTAGCCGTCCTTAGGAAGTAAGGACGCTACATCCTTAAGTGAACGGCTCGGTAAAATACAAACAAGGACACCGTCCTTAATCATTACACTGGAGTCCTTCAAAGCTGGCCGACAAAGTGACATCACCAGACAAGCTTTGATCATGATCTCCACGTGGAAGAAGATCCCGCATCCAAGCCTAACAGAATTGTCAGTAGGCTTCCTTGATCATCAGAGCAACACGTGGAAGCCGATTACTGTTGCAACGTCCCCAAGGGCATGATTGTCAGAGATAAAGTTGCCCTTTCCCAATGTCACTATAAATACTCCCCAGAGTATTTATTGTGATGTGACGCTTCAGAGAATATTCAGAGAATTTGTCAAGTCGCTCAAGAACACCAAGAACAAGCTCAAGAACAAGTGAGACTTAGGTGTTAGATCGAGCGAGAAGCGTTCAACAAAATCACAAACTGTTTGTAATAGAAAAGAACAAAAAGAGTGAGAGAGTCCTTACGACGAACTGTAAGGACGAGGTGATAGTTTCCTTTAGAGAAATTAAGTTAGGTTACTCTACAGGCTTAAAGGGGTTGTTACTAGTGGACTTAAGGACGCCAGTCTAAGTGCCAGAGAAGTGTAACCGCTCGCCAGTGTATTGTAAGGAAACTTAATAAGAAAGGAAAAAGCTATTACAAAATCCTCAAAGGAGGTAGAGGTTTACACTCAAGGACTAGTTGGTACTTGAGTGGTTCCTCTATAAATCAAAAGCGTTCCTTACTTATTGTCTTAACCTGTTTAGTCTTTTGATTTCCGCTGCGAACCAAGGAAGTCCTTGATCTTTATTAAGGACATCCTGGTGAAGGACGACCTTAACTCTGTTAAGGACGCCCTTGTATTTCTGACTAACGATCCAACATTCTTTAGTCTTTACACTAATTTTCTATATGTCATTCTCCACTTCATTTGAATAAGGTTGTAAGAGCAAAGCTGGAAATGAAATTATTAAGTTGTGTGATGTGAAAATAATTTTAAATGAAATTTTTAGAAAATACAGTACTCATTTGTAGAGGTCAACAAATGAGTCTTTCTAATATACGTTCATGGGCATAAAACTATATCCTACGAGATAAAAATTATTTAAAAAAGTAAATTTCGGAATTAATAAATTATTAATTATTAATTTATATCCACTAGGATAAAAAAGTATCCAAATTATTGGATAGATTCATAACCAAATTCGGAGTGTAGTATAAATTCCTCAAAATAAAAATTATATATCAAGGTCAAATAGAAATTCGGAGCGTAACTATAAATTCGGAGCTGGAGTAGGAATGATTTTAGGTTCGTCCATAATTCATCACGTACTGCGCTCCACGTTATAATTAAGTACAGGTTGAGACCTAGCTTTGTCATCAATTATGGTTTTATTTGACCCCAAAAATAATCAATTCATCGAAATTCTTTATGGTTTGGTGATACACGTTTAGTTTATTTTTGACGAAAAATGGTATATGGGCCGTAGGGAAAAGTTAAAGAAGCGGATGATCCGTCCCCCCAAAAAATGTGGTAACTAGGCGATTTTCCAAATTTACCTCTGACCAAAAAAAATTACGAGTTGCCACCGCGTCCCACCCCATATCCAAAATTACGCGCGTGCCACTGCGTCCCGCCGTCCATCCTGTCACCTGTCACCTGTCACTGTTCATCCTGTCACATATCACCGTTCACTATGCCACCGTTCATCCTGTCATCCTGTCGCCGTTCATCTTGTTACCGTTCATCCCAAATTTTATCAACCCTGTCATCGCTTATTTTTTCGTCCTCTTGTCATCGCTTAAATTGTGGTTAAATTTTGTCATTCTTCATATATTATCACCTATTTTAATATCACCGAAATTATCATCGGTTAAATTGTCGTCAAATCTTGTCATAAGACTTGTCACCATGTACCCTAATTTATCATAATATACAAGCAAACACAAAAACTTGTCACCACGTACAAAAAACTTATCACCGTGTACAAAAAAAATCATTATAAAAAATCATTATTGAGCCTATATGGGATTTGAACCCACATTACCGTGATTAAGTACGTTGCTCTACCATTTGAGCTAATAGGCTATAATTAAAATTAATATATGAGCAAATTAATCACAACCAGTAAACAATAAACCTATTACCACCAAAACCTATAAACAAAAAGCCTGCCACCACCAAAACCTTGTCATCGACAAAACCCATAAACAAAATACCTTGTCACCGACAAAACCCAAAAACAAAAAATTCCCTTTTTAAGACCAACCAACTCAAAGTAAGGACACCCAACAGAGAAGTTCTATCAAAACCAACATTAACATGAAGCTATAGGAAGTAAACGTGATTTTGATAGCTAGTTTACAAACTTAGAGTACAATGAAGAAAGGTGAACCTTACTTTCAATGACGTGTTCATCTAACAAAAACAAGAAGCATAAATTCAAGCCAAACAACCAATAACATTGCGCTTGATCAATGACGTGCTCATTTCAATGACGTGCTAGTTTACTGATCAACCAATTTTCATATTAACATGTGAATGTAGTGCTAGTTTACTGATCACTTATAGGTCATTGTAGAATTGTCTAAAACTCAATTCACCAGTATGCTATTGGTGACTTACAATTACAGAGAGAAACTTTCGGAATAACAAAAAAGAGAAGGCAAACTTACTCCTGATTGATGATATAACGCAGAGAATTAGCTAGAGTGTGATCCTCATTTGTTAATGAAAATGTTGATGCACTTGGATTCTTGTGTGTACCATGTTCCATTTTTCTGCAAAATCAGAACATGAGTTCCGCTAGGAATTCCAATCTAGCTCAAGCAAAGATTCCAACTTTCAATTAAGGCATAATCTTTGCAAAATTCACATAATTTCCTGAACGCACTAATATCAAGAACTGAAATAGCGCAAGAAATCTATCACCCCAACAAGACAACCGCAAGAAAATACCAAAACATCAACGATTAGACCGAAACCGTAGAACGTTCGTCCCTAGATCAGATACGGCAACAACATCGAAATTCAAAGATCAAGAACCCTAGATCGGCGGAAATTTGAACAAATTAACCACGTACCATGGGAGCTCTTCGTGTTTCGCCATGGAAGCCCTAGATTTGGAGAGAAGCCCTAGATCTAGAGAACTTTTGGATCCTTCGGGAGAGAGAGAGATCAGACAGAGAGGACGAGATGAGATCTTCAACGAGCGAGAGATCTTCAGCAAAGGAAGAGATGCCGATTGAGCGAGAGATCTTCAATGGCGGCAGCTTCGTGAGGGAGAGAGAATTAGACGAGAGGAATGTGAAGAGAGAGGAGAGAGAGACGAGCAAAAAAAATGACGCGTGAAAAGCGAAAATTGGAAAAGGAGGGGTTTATAAATCGCCTACTTACCACATTAATGTTTTTGTCAACCTAATTAGTACCCCAAATTTATCAAACCGGCCTTCCCACCCCCTTCCCTCTTTATTTTTTCCACATCCTCAAGTAATTGTTTGAGCAAATTTCGTAGAATGGTACGGCTAGTAAGTTTTATAATTGCTAATTTTTTTACTTGAATTCAACTTGTGTTTGTTGCTTTAAATACTACTAGCCTGTTTGACCAAAAAAATTAAAAATACTACTAGCTTATATATTTCGACCAAAAAAATGCTATCATATTGAGCTATCCATTTTGAAGGGCCAACCCCAACCCCTAAATGACCTGAAAAGTCCAAATTATTGGTCCATTTCGTGTTTCATTGCAATATGCCATTCACTTCAACACATAACACACGGCATGTAAGACCCGATGCCCTAGAAGCGCTATCCCATACCAATCCGGGTGAGTTCCTCGACTAGTAGTACCAGGAACTCACCCATCCTGGTACTACTCTCGCCCTAGCACGCTTAACTTCATAGTTTTTTTGAAGACTCGAACCATGAAAAGGAAGAGCTCTTGTTGGCATAAGGAGCACCTTAATCCCTTATAAATTACCGGGGTGTTATAATCCCCCCACTTAAGCACTTGACGACCTCGTCAAGGCTCAAGCACCGCCCCTTGGGTAAAGTGATTGCCCTCCGGACCAAGCCAACTCGTAACCCAGAACCTGATTCTGATACCATTTGTAAGGCCTGAGGCCCTAGAAGCGCTATCCCATACTAGCCCGAGGACTTTCCAAGAGGTCACCCATCTTGGTACTACTCTCGCCTTAGCACGCTTAACTTTATAGTTCTTTTGACCACTCGAACCATGAAAAGGAAGAGCTCTTGTTGACATGAGGAGCACCTTAATCTCTTATAAATTACCGGGGTGTTACACGACATGATGCATACTCCTTCGTCCACAAAAAACCGTCCATGGAAATCTCATGGATTAAGAAATAGGCAAAATACATGTATGAACCCCCGTACTTGTCACTTTTTTGTAAATGCCCCCCTATTCTAAAAAATTCTATTGAACACCCCTACTACTGTAGCCCTATTCTTTTGGACACCTGTCTTCCGACGTGAATCACATGCGCTCGATTAATAACCACATCAGCGTCACATAAGCTCATTTAATCCTTATCAGCTTGCCACATAATTCATTTAACACTTTTCAGCTTAAAATGATAATTATTGAATTAAAAAAATAAAAACCTCAAGCTCAAATTGAGAGGCAAACCACGAAAAACCGTTGGACAACTCTTGCTCTCTTGCTATGCCACATACGAAAACTTGGAGGGCGATTCAGAGAAGCAACATCGAGGCTAGGGTTGAAGAAAATCACTGGTTGAAGGCTAGGGTTGAAGCAAATCACTAGTGGAAGAAGGTGGATGCTTCGCTCTCGACTCCTAGAACTTCATAAGGTAAGTTGAATGTGGTTTTTTTTTTCAAATTTGGGGTTTTGGGTTGCGAAATTCTGGGTTTTTATTGAGATTAGGCTTTGAATGTTTGTGATTATTGAAAAAATTGTATGTTTAGGCTTTCAGATTTGAGGTTTGAGCATGCTGAATCGATTTATAATCATTAGGGTTTAGGATAGGAATGTTGAGCATCTTCTTTTGTTTCTAAGTAACTGTGTGTTGTTTTGGGCATAGGAATGGCGTCGAAATATGTAAGTGATGTGTGGCACCATGGTAGGGTGTTTGTAGGTAGCCCTAATCTTGAATATAAGAGCTCATTTGATCTAGTATATACCCAAAACATGGATACGAACCATCTTAATATTCCTGAAGTTGATTGGTGGGTGAAGAAGTTTGGGTATAAATCATGGCTTGGGGTGTACTATATAGGGATTGATGATGCTAAATTTAGCATGAGATGGGGATGAGCTCCACTTCTATATTGAGCATGAGATTAGCCAACCCGAGATCATGGAAGAAGATGGAGAAATAGGAGATATAAATCCTGTTGAGATGGCCGAAACTTTTGTTGCAAATATGCCTGTGGGAAGATTGAGTTCAAAACCAATAGTGTTAATTAGATGATGACCAACCAATAGGCCATGAACAAGCTATAAAAAAAAGTGAGAGAGCATAACATGTAGATGAGGTAAATGTGGAAGATGGGAGTCAGAGATAGGATGGTCAAGATGAAGAGGTGAACTTGGAAGATGGGAATCAGGCTGATGAGATAAGTGTGACTAGGGACAATATAAAGGAAAGTGAGGCTAGTGTTGAGGATTACAATTGTGATAGTGATGATACTGATGCACTAAGAAGCTTTTCACTTGAGTGAGACTGATGATGAATTAATGGAGGTCAGACATGCAACCAGAGATCTTAGGGCCCAAAAGAAGGTACACAAGGAGGCTCAAGCAAAGGGGGATGCACCTATGGGTGAGGTTGGGAATGATGAGGGGTATGCAGATTGGGATGAAAATGAGAATGACTACAAAGGCAAAATTGGAGGAGATGAGCCTTACTATGGCTTTGAGTCTGACTATAGCATGGAGAGCTATGAATCTGAAGATGAAAGAGGACAACTAGAGATAAAAAGGAAGAAGAGTAGGCATGTTGTGTACAATCCCAATTGTGAGGTTCCAATATGGGAGGTTTTCATGGTTTTTTAGAGTGTGGATCAGTTTTGGGAGGCAGTGGCTAAGTATGGTGTGCACAGAGGTGTTAAGCTCAAGTTGAGGCCCAATGAGAGAAAGAGGGTTGTGGTGAAATGTCAACATGAGGGCTGCAAGTGGTACCTACGTGCGAGTTTTGACAAGGCAAGTCAAAATTTCATGGTTAAGACTTATAGGCTAAGGCATAACTGTAGGAGCTACAACACTAACAAACTCTGTAATTCCAAATTCCTTGCAAAACAGTTCAAGGAAAGGATTATATCACAACCATGGTTTAAATTTTGGCAAATTCAAGAGATATGTAGAAAGGATTTGATGATGTATATAAGCCTTTCCACTTGTAGGAGAGTAAAGCAAAAGATCTTGGGAAAGAACATTAGTGATTATAAGGAGTAGTATGCCAAGCTGCATGACTATGTAGATGAGATAAATAGATCAAAGCCAGAGTCTACATGCTTTGTGGTAGTGGATAAAGAAGTTGAGCCAGGAAAGGAGACATTCAAGAGGTTGGACACTTGTTTCCATGCACTGAAAAGGGTTTGAAGCTAAGGCTGTAGGAGGATTATATGGATTGATGGGTGCTTTCTGAAGGGTGTTGTTGAGGGCCAGCCTTTTGTGGTAGTTAGGAAGGATGACAATGGGCAGATATACCCAATTGGTTGGGAAGTCACATCCATTGAGTCAACCACTACATGGTCTAGGTTCATAAGAACACTCCAACAAGATTTGGGGCTTGGGTGGGGTGAAGGACTCACAATTGATTTGGTAGATTAAATGCTCACTCTATTTCATTATGTTTCTGTGATCAAGTTTCTAACTTCTTTAATGTCTAGAAATAGGGTATTTAAGCTGCCCTACAAAGAGAGTTGCCAGACTCTGAACACAGGCTTTATGCCTTTAACATATATGCGAATTGGACTAAGAAATGGAATGGAAGTGATAAGAGGAAGAAATTCTGGGTGGCTTGTTGGTACACTTTTCAGATTCAACTGAAGGACAACCTTGAAGAATTGGAGAAATTAGGTGCCGACACTACTAATGACTTTGTAGCATATGGTAAAGAAGCATTTTGTTATGCTTTCTTCCAAACTGAGGTTAAGTGTGGTGCAGTAGAAAATAATATGTGTAAGACCTTTAATAGTTGGATACTGGCTGCTAGAGACAAATCAATCATTGCTATGTGATAACGATGATTTAGTCGTTTTAAACCACAATTATGCAAAGAAAACCACACTAACTTAAACCAAAGTTTAAAACAAGTAAGAGTCGATTCCACAGGGAGACAAATTATCTTTAGCAGTGAAGTTTGTGTCAAACAGAAGTAACAAGGGGGGTTTTTAGGTTTAATTCACACACTAACATGCAAATCATAAGAATTCAAGAGTTTATCAATCAGTATTTAGGAACACTTAGACAAACAAATATCCACATTCGCTTGACAAGTTGATCATTGATTTCGTTCAATATCTATGCAATAGAAATTCCAATTCCTTTTCAAAAGTAATTAATAGCACAACCAGATACTATTAACCCTAACTAGATAAATAATCATAAAACTATCAAGATTCAATCTAACTAGCAGCATTCAACAACAGGAATATAATTGAATACAAACTAAGATAAAACAACCAGCTTTTACCCTAGAATGCAAATCAATTCTCTTATGCATACAACTAACACAACCAGATATTAGCACAATGCAGTTGCTATTTATGAATTAGAGATGCTCAACCAGAAACACTCTAAATCTAGCAATAACCTAATAACAATAAATCCTAGATGATCAGGCTAGAAATTATTGAAACAAGTCAATAGCAATTCAAGCAAGAGAAGTGATTAAATCTGTGCAATCGATAAGGAATTAGAAATCTCACGACTGAATCAGAACGAACACTTCAATTGTCTGTCTAAGCAAAGAGACTTAGTTCTCCATAGGTCTTCAGAATACAAAATAATTCCCAACTCAAAAACTAGGTCTAAACAAAGGGTCTAAAACTCCTTAAATAGAAGAAAACAATCTATCTAAAATACATAAAAACCGGACCAAAAACAATATCCATAAGTCCAATAAATAAAACGCAGTGTTTAAAGGACGAATTCGCCTCGGAGCAGGCAGCGGTCGCTGCCTATGGGGCAGCGGTCGCCGCCTCCCTCAGAACACATATTTTCGACTTTCTTCACTTCAGCTTCAAGTGGTCTTTGGTGCACTTCGACTCTTCCTTCTTCAACACTCCAAACTCCATCTTTAGCACCTAAAACATGACTAAAAGTATGCTAAAACCCCATCTAAATACACAACATAAATGTGTATATCACTATGCTGGAGGAAATCAAGAGACATGTGCTGATTAGGATTTGTAAGATGAATTCATTTGCAAGAAAATGGATCTGCAACATAGAACCTGTCCTAGGAATTAAATTATGGCCCCTATCATCTCACCATCCTATTGAGCCACGTCCAATCAGGAAGAGAAGAGGAAGGAAGAAGATAAATAAAAGAAAGCCAAGGGATGAGCCTGTGAAGTTTGGAAAGATGTTAAAAAGAGGGGGGGTGATGACTTGCAGCCTATGTAATTCACAAGGCCACAATAAAAAAGGTTGCAAGTCTCGTGGAGGATCTTACAACATAGTTGGCACTTCAAACACTGCTCTAGCCAATTCTTCTCCACCAACTGTGCCCACAACAAATTAAACAAGGAACACAAGAAGAGGCTTATCTAGTGTTGGCCAAAGACCCCAAGTAGTTTATTCTTTTTCTATATAAATTTTTTCCTTTGGTAATATGCTAACTTTTGTGTACTTAGGTAGGGATCTAGAGATGGAGAAGCTCACACTGAGAATGCAGAATCTAGACCAACTCAAAGAAGGGCATGGATGGTGGGAATGTGCGTGTATACTAATCTTGACACTACAGTTAGTATTTTCAATGTGAGTATACTCTACCTTCACAAGTCATAAAATTGGTGGCTTTCTAGCATATTTTAACAAAGTTATTGTTTTCATTTGAATTTAAACAGCCAACACTACCATCACAAAGGGTGTTGAGGGTTCCAAGACCCAAAGAAAGAAGCAAGTCAAAGTATTACATTCAAACTTCAAAAGAAGGGACTAAAGTGGCAAGGAGCTCGAGCTATCACAAAGAGCTAGTTGAACGATGCAATGGCCAACCCAGCTCAAGTGCCAAGGAGTAGCCAGACTTAGGGCTGAGCGTTCGGATTATCCGATCCGATCCGATCCGAAAACCCGGATATCCAAACTATCCATTTTAATTTTCAAGCAAAAAATATGTAGTATAATTTTATATTCAATTCATGTCCAAAAAACTAGCTAGCTATAAAATATTATATGAAATTAAATGTAAAGTTATAAACAATAATTAATATTAACCTGCATTAAGTACCAAAAAGGTCACAAGTTTAATATATGTTATGAGATTAAATTTCTAAGTGTTACTTCATGAATACAATAAATTCTTCAGGCTTGTTAATAATTATGGAGGAAATAAAAAGAAAACAAAAGAAAGGGGTTGAACGAAGTAACTTGTATTAGCCTAATATAGCATAAGTGATAAAAAAGCAAAAGGAAAAAGTAGAAGAAGAAATGGATATCGTAAACCACATATATTTGTTCAACTCTATTGTCAATTTGTTCATTAATACGTGTTCAACTCTATTGTCAATTTGTTCAACTCTATGGTCAATTTGTTCATCCATATTTGTTCAACTCTATGGTCAATTTGTTCATCCATATATGTTCAACTCTATGGTTAATTTGTTATCAATATTTGTTCAGCTCTATTGCCAATGTGTTCAACTCAATGGTCAACTTTGTTCAACTCAATAGTCAATTTGTTTGCATGGAGCAACATCCATGTGGAAGTTTGCATGGCTGAATGGGTTCAGTAGATAAATTTCTAGCCAAAACGACTAACAAAACAGTTCTTTTCATTGGAAAGAGTCAAATTCATGTCTTAATTGAACAAAAATCATATCTTTATTGCACAAATTCTTCTCCTAGTTGATCAAAATCATATCCTAGTTGAACAAATTGCTATCTCAATTGATGAACTTATTCATAAGAATTCAAAACTCACAACATTCAAATGTGTCGTTCCAAAACTATGGCACGAACAACTACTTGTTCAAAGTATCAGGGCCGTTGAGCTGCTTGCAAAATGGTAGATGAGCACGGAAACAAAAAAGATTCATATATACTCACAATCTAATTAATTAGCAAAAGAACCAATCTATAACACCCCGTCTTCCTGACAAGGCGTTACTCGGTAGTAGACCTCACGAGGCGCTACCGAGCAGGTTCGGCAATAGAACATTCAGATCTTGCAACGCGGGCATGGCAAGAAAACATTGAAAAACATCCAACTTGTATTACGAGATAAAACTTTTACAAAACTGTTAATGATCCCAACTCAACACTAGACTAATAATTACGAATTTCCCCAAATGCTAAGCACATTAACTAACAATTCACAATATGAAATTATACAAGAGAATCCAAACAATAATATAACTTAGAATAGCAAAAGCCCTTCCTAAAACCCAAACCATTCTATAACACGCATCGCCGCTTCGCACCACCAATCCGCCAAGTCCCTACACGGATTCCTAGATACCTGCAGTCTGAAAAATAGTTTCCCGAGGGGTCAACTACTATCCTAATCCAAGTCAGAAAACATACAGTACTAGTAGAACGTTTCAAAACGAGTTTTCTAAGGTCAGCAAACAAGTCCGCAATCATACACATAACTCTAGTCCGATCCTAAGTTTAGTTAGTCACACATATACAAGTCACTAGCACAATCACAATTATAAGTCCTTTTATATACACTTTCACAGGTCCACACATTCACACACACGCACAATATATACACACACGATACACACCCTATCCTGCGCCGAGTAGTGTTAACGGCCTCCACCGTACACTGTCCCGCGCCGAGTAGTGTTAACGGCCTCCACCCACACTACCCGCATCTAAGGCATCATCCAACCAATCTCCGTTCCACACACACTTCTAACCCCCGGTCGAGTCCCTACTAGAGCACTCACCAAAACATTTTTATAAAATTTTGAAGGGGCTCTCCTTGCCATACGACCATGCCTCTAGAACTTCCCTTCTCCTAAAAAATCCGAGAACAAGGCCGTACTGGTAGATGCCAACTCACAGAAAAACCTTGAAAACTTTTCATACGATAAAATCCTTGTAAAAACCAGTTGCACACATAAACACATACGATCACACATACATATGTCTTAATAGAACATTTTAGTTAAAATAATATTGTAGGGACTAATTCCCCAAAACCAATCCTACCAGCACAGCATGCAATCCAACAAGAACGGAATAGAATCACCTAGCCGAGCAAGTCGCAGAACGACTTACCTGAAAGACGAAGGAGTTCCGCTACGAATGAGGGATGATAACGGTCTAGAAAAATCAATCACCTAGAAGTGATAATTAAAGCGTTCTTAGATTAGAACGATTATTATTATTTAAGAGAATTTATGAAGACCCGAAATATCCCGGAACAAAACCCGACTCGACCCGATCGACTAAATCACGATTTACCAATTAATTAATCCATCCCACTAACTCCCTTGACGTTGACCAACTCCTTTTGTTTCGGCTTTTCTGTATAGCGCACCCCCAAATTACTTTATAGCGCACCCCCTTTGTCCATTAAAAAGGGATGGACGGTTCATACATGACCATAGAAAAGCCGTGGACAAGTTAACACTGTCCATACATTTTGAACGGCTGAGTGTTACAATCTTAGTTCAAGAACCTTGTCCAACATTTTTTAATGGACATTAGATTTTCGTCCATGACAAACATGTGGACCTTTAAACGTTGTCCATGGTATTTTTATGGACATATCGCGTTTCTCCATTTATTTATAATGGACGATTTGTCAGAACGTGGAGTTCGCCGTTCGCAGATCTGAAAATCAAATCGTACTTAGGGTTTATACTTGGAGGAGGTGGGCCGGCGGCTGGTTGGTGGCTAGTATCGGTGCACGCGGATCGGAGTTGGAGGAAGAGGCATCGGTGCTCTCTGGAGATGGCGGAGTTGGAGCTCGACGGCTGCTGGTTCGTCGCTCCCCTATCAACAAGGGGAGCTCGCCGAGGGCGGAGCCGCAAATCTGTTGCGGAGGAGTTTGGAGGGGAGCTCGCCGGGACGAGAGGGGAGTTCCGAGGAGTTGATGTCTTGTCCAACGGCGGCGATGGAGGCTGCTCTTAGAGTACGGCGATGCACAGATTGAAGAGGCCGGGGAGGGTGAGAGCACAGTCGAGGGTTTGGGAAGGCTCGGAAGATACAAAATGGCGATGACATTATTGTAAATAACCAGATTTGGGTTTATATACATGCGTTAGAAAGCAAAATGAGGGTGCGTTCAAAAGATTTACCCTTTTGTTTTTCTACTTAACTAATTCCCAGCCCTTTGATAAAAAAAAAACTTAACTAATTCCCAGCCTACTTTAGTGCCACCTAGGCTCCCTTTCTCCCATTCCCATGATACTAGCTACTCCCTCCGTCCCATATTGTTTGTCCAAAAGAACATATTTCACGGTTATTAATGAGATGTATAAAGTTGTATTGGAAGTTGAAAAAATATGATAAGATGGATAAAAGATGAGATTGAATAAGGGTGATTTTGTAATTTAATGGGTGTAAAAGGTATGGAAGAGATAAAAGTAGTTGAAAAGTAGGTAAATATGAAATTCAATGAGGGTAAAATTGAAAGAAAGTTTTTGTTATAAAAGAAAAGTGGACAAAATTATTGGGACAACGGAAAAGGAAAGGTGGATAAACATTATGGAACGAAGGGAGCAGAAGCCTAGAACACACCCATCACAAGTCAAACTTTGACCCAAAATCCCCCGCCTACAATCCCACCCGACCGGCGACTCATCTCTCTCTCAGCTTCCTACTTCTCCGGCCGGCGCCCTCTCTCGGAACCCTATCGACGACCGCCTCCACAAAGCAACCAGCCCGACCTACCCCTCCCGCTAGGAACCGGCGCCCAAACCCAACCGTACTCGGCCCACTCACCCGCCCGAACTCCGGCCTCGCTCCCTAGTCCGAGTTCCGACTCCTAACAACGGCGACTACCGACGACCCATGACCTGGCGACAACCGATGACCCCCTCCCCATCCCGGCGAAACCCGAGGCCCAATTCCGACGCCCACGAATTAAACGGAGAACAAGACTGGAGGAAGAACGACACTTAGCAGTGACAAGCTTCTAGCGGCTTGGAACAACAAATAAGGAAGTTTCTCTGGCGGCACAATTGCACCGTAAAGAATGAACAAGGCAACGGAGGACTTTTCATCAAGTTTATAGCTTTAGGTTAACTAGATAGATTTAGTTTTAATAGATAGATTTACTTTAATTTGATAGATTTGCTAGCTAAATCTTATATTTAGCAGAACGGACAACTAAATAGATAAAATGCTTTTTATTAATATTTTTGGCCCCAATTTGCCTTACTATGGAGACCAAAATTACTTGCGGGTTCAGAAGGAAACGGATATTACACAATCCAATCTGAGATCTGTACGCTAACACTAACACTAACAATTGAATTGAACATTTGAACCTCCTAATCAATTTAAACATTTGTCTCCTCCGAGCCCGTGTTGGTTCCTGCGGTGGTCAACGGGCTCGACATTCTCGCCGAGTATGAGGAGAAACAGACGCAGAGATCCGAGTATGTAGATCAATATTTAAAATAAAAATACACATCAGACATTAATCCCAAAAGATAAACAAAACTTTTCATCCAATAAACATTATTTTGCTCTTATGGTTTCGAATTCGAATTTTAATTTTTAATGGGTAAATCTTTGTATTAATGGCGTGTAGATGCATATGTAGGTCATTAGGTTATGTTGGGAGCACGGGGTCTATGGTGCCCTTGTATATATTTTTAACAAAGCATTAGATGATTTCAGGACACCTCTAGAGGAAATGATTTCAGTTCTGCAGGATTGAAAAAGAAGTTGCTACTTGCTACTGCAATCGGGTATGTGATCTGCTGAATAACACCTCTGTTTGCTTCACTGATCAAAATCTGGATTACTTGCTGTAGTGATTCCCTAGTGGTCAAATCTTGGATGTAGATATCGGCTGAGCTAGGACTCGCGACAGAGGCGAAATTGATTTCAACTAGCCTGAGCTAGGACTCGCGACAAAGGCGAAATTGATTTCTGCTAGCCTGAGCTAGGACTCGCGACAAAGGCGAAATTGATTTCTGCTAGCTTGAGCTAGGACTTGCGATAGAGGCGAAATTGATTTCAACTAGCCTGAGCTAGGACTCGCGAGAGAGGCGAAACTGGTTTCAGCTAGCCTGAGCTAGGACTCGAACAAAGGCGAAATTGATTTCAGCTAGCCTGAGCTAGGATTCGGGACAGAGACAAAATTGAATTCAGCTAGTCTGAGCTAGGACTCGCGACAGAGGCGAAATTGAATTCAGCTAGCCTGAGGTAGGACTCGCGACAGAGGCGAAATTGATTTTAGCTAGCCTGAGCTCGACCTCGCGACAGGGGCGAAGTTGATTTCAGCTAGCCTGAGCTAGGACTCGCGACAGGGGCGAAGTTGATTTCAGCTAGCTTGAGCTAGGACTCACGACATAGGCGAAATTGATTTCAGCTAGACTGAGCTAGGAATGGAGTACTTCGATAGTCAAGGAACTCTGCCTCTAAGTAACGGAGGGACTAAGCCTCTAGATAGCTGAGGGGATAAGCCTCTAGATATTACTGAGGGACTAAGTCTCTAGATAGTATAATTATAAAACAAGATGTTTAATAAAGGTATGGATGATACATGTGTTCCTTGTGATTGTGGATGACTGGATAATGGTCGTAATCATCATCGTCGCTAGCAAACTTCTGCTCAAACGAGCTCTCCATTACGGTCTGGTGATCGGATTCTGGCGTCTGGACATCATGCTCTTGTACAGGCTTTCTTAACTCACGGTCCTCCTCTAGGCGCACATGAGCTAACACCTTGGCTTGTACATCTTCAAAGCTAGCACATAGGTAATTCAGTCAGCTCTTTGTACAACTTGCGGTCCGGGGTTACCCCCTGCCGAAAGGCCTCCATGGCGGTAACAACGTCACAACCTGTGATGGAGATCTTTTCCTGGTTGAAGCGATCGAGGTAGTATCTAGTCGACTCATGAGGTCTCTGGACGATCCTATAGAGATCGTTAGATCATTTCTCAAACCGTAGGCTGCTAGCAAACTGGGTGCAAAAGGAATCCACCAGGTCAGCGAAGGAGTACACACTGCTCCGTGGAAGGTTGATGAACCAGGTTAGTGCTGGTCCGGCTAGCGTGGTCCCAAAACCCTTGCACATCAGAGCTTCTTTCGATTGGTGGGGCATCATGCTAGTCATCATCTTTTGTTTGTATATGGCTACATGGTCATTAGGGTCGCTCGCCCTGTCGTAGGCATCCATGGATGACACAAAGAATTTCTTTGGGATTTATACACGAGCAATACGAGCCACGAAAGGAGACTCGTCATTAATATCTAGCTCTTCCCGCTCCATCGGGTGAGATACCCCAGGCCGAGCCATTTGGTTGGCGAACTGGTTGACTTGCTCCCTGACCTCTCATGGGACGATTGCATCCAGATCCAATGGTGGCCAATGATCCAAATCTTCCTCCCGGTCCTCCCTAGCGAGCCTTATGCCCTGGTGACGGAAAGGTGGGCGGTTGCTAGCCAAGCGGATAGCCACTAGCAGGGCTGTGGTTCGGCCAGGCCCTCCCCGCTACTTGAGCATCGGGGCTTCAAGAAGGGTTGCCGGTGGGGTGATGCAGTCAGTTCTAACATCAAGGCCACTAGCGACTTCGGCCGACTGGCAATCCCTGGTCAACCCTAGATTTCGAGACCTTAGTTGGTCGTTCTCTTGGGTCAAGCGCTCCGCATGAGCCTCATAGAAACTCCTTCGGTGACCAAGTTCCTTCTCTAGGCGTGGTCAGAGGACTCCGTCGCCGGTAGAGGATTCAACTCCCTGTCTTGCTGGGCGGCCGGGACGTCCGGGTTGGTTACGCTCATCTTGAGTTGGAAATGGATTGATTGATTCAAGCGAAAACCTTCGATTCCAGCTCCACGGTGGCGCCAAACTGTTTTAGCCAAAATTTGCTTATAGATATAGCAAGCTCTAGCCAAGATCAGGCTGAAACGAAAGTATTTCTTGAAAGTAATTTAATTGAGATTTTTGCAAAAAAGAGAGTGTTTTTTTATGATTACAATGCTTCTCCTTTTTGGATTGTGTCTCTTCTACAATTTTGATAACCCCCTTTTTATACTAATTTTCCCATCCCTTACAATTCCCCAACCCCATAATTAAGTACTTAATTAGGCTAATCAAATACTTAGTCATTAGTACCATCCGTTCACTTGCTAGCCTCTTGGTATTTCCACATGTGAGGATGCCTTCAAGTGGAGGATCTTGAGCCGGTGGACTGGATATTGGGCCTTTATGGGCTTTCGTTTGGGCTTTTGGTGGGCCTTGTTGGGCCGGATCCAACACTTGTTTACTTGAAGTATTGCTTCATGGGTCTTGCATTCCCACCAGGTATAATGGTTATGTGGTGATGCTAGCTAGCTTCTAACATGATGGGTTGTCAAAACACTAGTATTTCTAGAAATTTGGCTTTATCTTTTGGAATTATTGTCTGATATGTATTTTTTATTTTTTAGTTTTGATGTAAATAATGTTTATTGGATGAAAATTAAGTTTAGATGGAGTTTTAGTTATGAAAAGGAAAATCTATAAACTATAAGGGTACCAAAAGAAAAAACTTTTTTTGCAATACACCAAAAGGAATTATCAAAACTATAGTGGTTACAATTCTAAGTAGTAATATATTTTCAAAGGGGAAATTGCAGTTAACCACCCTTTATTTTACACTTGTTACAATTAACCACCCTCTACTTTTTTTCTAAATTTAACCACCCCTTATTTGTAATTATGTGCATTTAACCACCCATTTTAACGAAAAACATCATTTTCTCCGTTAAGTAAGGTAAATTACGTTTTTTCCTTTCTTTTAAAATTTTATTTACACTTAATAGATAAAGGAAAATCCATAATTGACACTTTTAAGTTCTAATATGCCGATTTTTACTACACTTGTCTAATTTCCTCCATAATAATTTCTTTCCTCTATTCAATGGCAAAAAAGAACCACAACTTTGCCGATGCAAAGACCATGAATTTGGATACGATTCTAACTACTTTGAGCATCCCTTGGAGTCGATCGTGTCTAAGTTGATAGACGATGACTCCAGATTCAAAAAGTTGATATGCAAGCTTAAATCCAATCACGATGACATTCCAAGCTCAATTTATTCCTAAATTTTTTTATTTATTGTAAATTAAATTTAAAAAGAAGGGCAAAACCATAATTTACTTTATTTAACGAAGAAAATAACGTTTTTCATCAAAATGGGTGGTTAAATGCACATATTTACAAATAAGGGGTGGTTAAGTACGTGTAGGAAAAAAGATAAAGTCTGGTTAATTGCAACAAGTGTAAAATTAAGGGTGGTCAAATGCAATTTTCTCATTTTCAAAATACTATATGGGTGATTCGGCCTATTTTGTATAGGTTTAATCTTGTATTTTAGGGATAGATTGAGTGTGTTTAGGTTAGAGTTTGTGCTAGTTGTAATAATGAGGCCGAAGAAACAAAGGATTCAAGAATCAAGAGTTTTAAGGCGTTTTGAGCTGTCTGCGCGACACCACTTGCTTGCAAAGGCTATATATTGAGCTACAAATGTCGGATTGAGCTGATTCCGGTGCCATTGAAAAGCTAACTTCAAGGGCTTCAATTCATCTTTTTACACTGAAGTCAGATTCCAAGCCGAAGGTGGTCATAAAGACCTCCGACGTGACACCAGCGATTCTGTATAGATTTCGCGACGGCGGCCTGGCCGACGCGACCGCGGTGGCTGCCGAGACGAGAAGTTCTTCTCTGTCGTGAAAGCGCGGGCGCGGTGATGGCGACGCGACCACGGCGATGCTGAATCCGAAGCGGGTCGAAATCTTTCTATCTTGTTTCCTTTTCTATCTTTTGCTTCTTTCCTTATCTATCTCGGGGAGCTTGTTTCTTGGGCTATTTAAAGAGGAACCAGCCTTAGGTTTTTAGCATCTTCTATCTTCTTTCATATAATTCAATTCTTTAGCTTAGTTTAGTTATGGAGAGCTAGTCTCCTTGGATTTGTTCAAGGGAGAAACTCTGATGTATGAACTCGTGAGGTTTTGGTAATTGATTTCTATCCTTTGGTTAATATTGATTCTCTTGTGCTTCATCTTATGAATGTTTATTGTTTCTTTAGGAGTAGCTAACCTATTGAATTGATTTATGTTCTACTGTTGGATTAGGTTTGGACCGTGGACAAAACTAATCTGTGAAAACAACTTAACCTAGACCTGTTGTCTATGTAACTAGGATTAAGAAGAGAATTGATTGTTTTATCTTACAATTGACTCGTAGCTTGATTGTTTGATATTATATCTTGCATATCCTTGTTCTCTATGCTAATTCTAGGTTAAGCGTCCTTGCCTAGGGTTATAGAATTGCTTGGACCGTGAACTTGCGATTGTTAATGATCAGGATAGGAATTAACCATAGGTGTGAATGAAATGAATGGATAAATCTATGATCGAGTGATTATTTCATGAGTGGATCTTTTGAATGAACCTGCTTTCCCATATTTGTTTTTTTGTTTGTTTTGTTATTTGCTTTCCTATTTTAGTTTAGTTTAGATTTCTTCTGTTCAATCCCCCCCTTTCTTTGGTTGATAATTATATTATATACTAGAAGCCATAGTTCTCTTGGGTTTGACCCCTTACTTGCATGCTATACTAGTTTGTTTGTTTGGGTTATTTATTTTTGATTTGGGAACAACGACTTTGCCCGAGTCAAATTTTGGCGCCGTTGCCGGGGAACTTTGGTTTCTTTCCTAGTATTAATATTTTTATTGGCTTTGTGTGGACCTATCTTACGGTCCACACTTGTATATTCTGATGTCTGCTTTTAAGTTTTGTCAGTTGCAGGATGAGCCCTTTCATGGGTACTTCATTAGGTGTCAGGAACAAATGTTTGAGCTTGCATCGTGGGGCTTAGACGTAAAGGTTAAAGATGCTTGCGAATACATCTTTGACGGGGTGACCCATGAGACCCTACTAATGTTGTACCACAAGAGCGAAGGAAAATACGTCATGTGGGAACCCATGGACCAATGGAATTTCTTTTGTGGGATCCGAGCTGACGAGGTCAAGGAGTTAGCTTCTGTCAAAGATCCGCGCCCGCGCTCACCAACCCGCACCCGTGGAAACTCGACAGAACCTACGGAGTTTTCTTCGGGTGAAGAGCCGCGACCACGTTCCCCTGAGCGCGCCCGCGGAAATGCCTCAGAGGCATCCCCCAAGTTCTCCGGAGAAAGGCGAGCGCGACATTCATGTCGTGAGGTCTTCGGTGCCCCTTGTTTCGAATATGCTACGGTGGAAGGGCACTACTACCTTCCTCGCAGCTCAGCCCCTGTTTCGTATGAGGAAACGGAGGATTTCCCCATGGAGGAAAACCGCGACCGCGGCCCACAAACCGCGCCCGCGGCCTCTATGGAGGCTTGTCCACCGGTGCTCAAGCACAAGCCTGTTCCCCCCAAGAGGCTCCCCAGGCGCGTTCCCACAAGACCGAAAGAATCCACTCACAATGACAAGACAAAAGAAGAAGTTAATTGGGCGGTTTTTGATGAATTTTGGGATGGTTTGGAGTAAGAGGAGGTTCGAGATGATGATATGGAGATTTCTTCTTCACCGTCAGTAAATTTCGTATCCCCCTCCATGGAGACTCCGGAAATCAGCCTTGACGATCCATATATCCTTTATTCCACTTCTTCTCTCTCTTTTGATCCTGATTTTGTTCTTACATGCCAATCTTTCATTAAGGATTCTATCTTTGAGCATGCTAAGGTAGGTGTTGAGTTCTTCTATGCTTTACCTCATGATAGTGATAATTCAACTAGGGGATTTGCATGCTTTGCTAAATACTTTGAAAAATCACTTAAATCACCTAATTGGTTTCACTCTAGAAAATCTCACCCTAATTGCTCAAGCATGTTTGATAGGTTAAAAAGGAGTTTGAATTATTTCTTATTTCTTGATAATTTGTCAATATGCTATGTATCCCGTTGTAAGATAGCTGTACAGGACTTTGATTTGATGCTCAGGGCATTGACGATGTCCGATCATGAGTACGTCGGGCCATCGACGTAAAATAGAGGCGCTGCTTGGGAGGCAATCCAAGGCTTAGATAGATTGTTTTTCCATTTCTAGCTTAGGTTTATTTTCGTTTTCGGGCTAACGTGCGGGTACTAGGTCCGAAAGGACATTCTGGTGCAAAACCGCGATTGCGGCAGCCATACCGCGCCCGCGGTAGAGCACCAGAACCCATCCTGACGTACAGGTACTAGCACCGCGGTCGCGGTACTCGTACCGCGCCCGCAGTTATCATGCAGTGGGTCGAAAAAAAATAAAAAATTCCGCGCCCGCGCCTCAGCTACCGCACCCGCGGTGAGGCCAGGGTCTGGATAAAAAAATCGGAAAAAAAAAGGAAAAAAAACTCGGGCATCTATCTTCTACTTTCTATATTTCTTTACCATCCATCTATCTTTTCCATCCTTCTACCTTTACCCTTCTCTATATCTTTCCATCTATCTTTTCACCTTCTATTTATTCTTTCCATTCATCTTTGTAATTCTATTCATTAGCTATGTGTAAAAGCCTATGTATGGGGGAGCTTTGTTCCCCCGAGAGTTCTCTTCTCCACGGCTCGAGTTCAAGTATTTGTCCATCTTCCAAGAAGACAAGCCAAGATACGAAGGTTCCTTGCACATCCTCCGGTTCGAGCGGAAGTCAAGAGCTCAAGTCTACACAAAGACCGCGCCCGCGCCACTCAGGCCGCGCCCGCGGTTCCCCTCCAGAAGTCGACTTTCCTCGCTGTGTTGATTCCACGACCGCGGCTTGATCACCCGCGCCCGCGGTTAGCCTGTAGAATGGTGATTCCAAAGCTTGTCGTCCATACTTCTTCCACCTTTGAAGAGTTCTTCCATTCCACCTCTCTTCATCGATTGTGAGTCTTATGATATATCCTTCTCCTTGCTTCTATCCTTTTTCTTTGCTTCATTGAGAACAATGAAGGATTTAAGTATGGGGGAAGGAGTACTCGCATTCGCTTATCCTAGTTAGCTTAGTTAGAGATTTGCTTCAGATTTTTTATTTTCTTCTTTTCATGTAGCACGTGCACCATACTTTTTGCATAATAAAGAAAGAAAGAAAAAGAAAAAAGATAGAAAAAGCCATAAAGAAATGAAAAAAGGCATATGAAATCCTGGGATGAGTTGAAATCCCGAAAGGGCGGCTCAGGTTATAAGAAGGTAACCCGGACCAGCATTAGGCTGGGGTAATATGAGGTTTATGAGTGTTGTGAGTATTTGTGAGCACACCTTGAGAAAAATGAAAAGAGCGGTTAGGTGAAAACCCAAAAGGGCGCCTAAGCAGAATTGAGCGATAAAATATGAGTGTTTTAGGATCATTCTTGCTTGGGGACTTTGGGGCTTACGTTATAGATTTGGGTAGATCCTAGGTTACTCTCTTTCTTGTTTTTAGAGCTTCAGTGTTATATCTTGTTGTGAGGTGTGTGTTTGAGATTCATAGTTTTATGCTCATGATTTCTCTATTTTTGGGTTCGGGTTGTGAGTTGAGTGTTTTTATCTTCCCTTGTATTTCCCGAGATCTTAGATATGCTTTCTTGTTGTATTTGTTTTGAGCTTACTCGAGGACGAGCAAGATCTAAGTATGGGGGAATTTGATTCGGCCTATTTTGTATAGGTTTACTCTTGTAATTTAGGGATATATTGAGTGTGTTTAGGTTAGAGTTTGTGCTAATTGTAATATCTAGGCCGAAGACACAAAGGATTCAAGAATCAAGAGTTTTAAGGCGTTTTGAGCTGTCTACGTGACACCACTTGTTTGCGAAGGCTATATCTTGAGCTACAGAGATCGGATTGAGTTGATTCCCGTGCCATTGGAAAGCTAACTTCAAGGGCTTCAATTCATCTTTTTACACCAAAGTCAGATTCCAAGCCAAAGATGGTCATAACAGCCTCCGAAGTGACACCAGCGATTTTGTCGAGATTCCGCGACGGCGGCCTGGACGACGCGACCGCGGTGGCTGCCGAGACGAGAAGTTCTTCTCTGTCGTGAAAGCGCGGGTGCGGTGATGGCGACGCGACCGCGGCGATGCCGAATCTGAAGCGGGCCGAAATCTTTCTATCTTGTTTCTTTTTCTATCTTTTGCTTCTTTCCTTATCTATCTCGGGGAGCTTGTTTCTTGAGCTATTTAAAGAGGAGCCAACCTTAGGTTTTTAGCATCTTCTATCTTCTTTCATATAATTCAATTCTTTAGCTTAGTTTAGTTATGGAGAGCTAGTCTCCTTGGGTTTGTTTAAGGGAGAAGCTCTGATGTATGAACTCGTGAGGTTTTGGTAATTGATTTCTATCCTTTGGTTAATATTGATTCTCTTGTGCTTCATCTTATGAATGTTTATTGTTTCTTTAGGAGTAACTAACCTATTGAATTGATTTATGTTCTACTGTTGGATTAGGTTTGGACCGTGGACAAAACTAATCTGTGAAAACAACTTAACCTAGACATGTTGTCTATGCAACTAGAATTAAGAAGAGAATTGATTGTTTTATCTAACAATTGACTCGTAGCTTGATTGTTTGATATTATATCCTGCATATTCTTGTTCTTTATGCTAATTCTAGGTTAAGCGTCCTTACCTAGGGTTATAGAATTGCTTGGACCGTGGACTTGCGATTGTTAATGATCAGAATAGGAATTAACCATAAGTGTGAATGAAATCAATGGATGAATCTATGATCGAGTGATTATTTCATGAGTGGATCTTTTGAATGAACCTGCTTTCCCATATTTGTTTTTTTGTTTGTTTTGTTATTTGCTTTCCTATTTTAGTTTAGTTTAGATTTCTTTTTTTCAATCCCCCCCTTTCTTTGGTTGATAATTATATTAATACTAGAAACCATAGTTCTCTTGGGTTCGACCCCTTACTTACATGCTATACTAGTTTGTTTGTTTGGGTTATTTATTTTTGATAAGGGAACAACGACTTTGCCCGAGTCAATGGGTAGGTCCCTCCTTCATCACTTGAATAAAATTATAACTAAACCACTCCATGAGTATATAATGTAAGTTATGATATAATAGGTTATTTTATAACTAAACCCGACTTCAACGAACCATTACAGGCCTATCAGCCTCTGTAACACTATATACAAAGTCATCTAAAAAATCCTAACTGCTAGACTAAAAAAAGTTATGGGTAAGCTTATTCACCCTATGCAATCCGCGTTCATCGAGAATAGAAGTATTCATGACAATACTCTGATTGCTCATGAAATCCTACACTCGTTCAGGAAGAAAAAAGGATTGGGAGGTTGGGTTGCGATTAAACTTGACATGGAAAAAGCCTACGATCGCGTCAATTGGGAATTCCTCAACCACGTATTAAGGACACTAGGTTTTCACTCAAAATTCGTTGGGTGGATCAGAGAATGTGTCGAAACTGTATCATTCTCAGTGCTAGTTAACAACGGCCAACCAAACCAGTTCAAACCTGCCAAAGGTATCCGTCAAGGTGACCCCCTATCCCCTTACCTGTTTGTTCTGGTAGCTGAGGTGCTGGCAAGACAATTACAGCAGGCAAGTATGAATCCGAAAAGCGGAATCGGTATCCAAATATCCAGAGGGGGCACTAAGATCCCCTTCCTAGCTTACGTTGATGATATCATTATTTTTGCCAAAATAACACACCAATCTTGTCAGAATATAAGAAATATAATCGATGACTATTGCAATGCGTCAGGCCAGAAAGTAAACTTCCATAAATCAGCATTCCAAACAACTAGAAACATAACAAACCAAACCAAAAACCGAATCAAACAAGCACTACACATTATGAATACAACTACGCTGGATAAGTATTTGGGATGCCCTCTTATTAACGGACGGGTCACCAAAAATACTTTCAACGCCTTACCTTCTAGAACAAGAGATCACCTCGCCAAATGGAAAGCGAACACCCTTTCATAAGAAGGGAGGAAAACTCTCATCCAGGAAAATTTGTCAGCTCAACCAAACTACCTAATCCAATCATTCTACCCTCCAAAAGCTACCCACGAAGAGCTAGATAAAATCAACCGGAATTTCTTCTGGAATAAACAATGTGGATATAAACCACTCATTTGTTGGAACTCTATCTGTAGACCTACCAACCATGGCGGACCTGGGATTGCAAAAACTGAGGATATGAACAAAGCACTCCAAATGAAGTTGTTGGGGAAACTCATTGCAGATCCGGACAATCTTTGGGTCAAAATTGTCAACGAAAAATACCTAAAATCCTCTAACCTTTGGAATTATAAAAAACAGTGTAACACATCATGGCAATGGACTAAACTAATGAGCCTGCGGGAAGGCTCTCTGACCGGACTTTCATGACAAGTTGGCGATGGTAAAATAATACGTTTCTGGAAAGACACCTGGGTAACTGAAGGGGTGCTTAAACCCACACTTTATAATCTGCCCACATGGGACGAGGACGAAACTGTTAGCAACTATATAAAGGATGATAAATCCTAGGACATTGAAAAGTTGAGACATGTCCTCAAACCCGACTAGGTGGACAAAGTCTATAAAATCGTATTACCTCTTAACAATATAAGTTTAGCGGATTGTTAGTATATATGTTAAGGGTTAATTAATATTTAACTATAACTTAATATAAGATTTTCACGAATATGATTCAAGAGCTTATTTTATAAACTTATCAATTACCTATTTGTACTCACTATTTTAAGATAAGTATACCTAGTATCGTAAAAGTAATAACAATAAGAAAGATAATATAAAGTCTATAAATATTAAAAAGGGTTCATGAAGGATATGAACTCTAATGAATCATTTCTCAAAATAAATTATTAAAATTTATTTTGTAATGTTTCTTTCCGATGTCAGCTTTGTTCAACGAAGGTATGGGAAATCATCAGTGAGTCATACCTTCGATCGCTTAATTCCTCTTGACCAAATTCAAGGCAAGTGGAATGGTTCAATTTTACGCATATGATTTAATAACATGATTTGTATTTAAATCATAATGTTTTTAACTGTTGGGAACTAATTGTATGTAAAAAGAACATAGGGTTGTATTGTTAGATTTAATGACTGTCATTCCTAGTACTTATAGGATACGCTAGTCGAACTAGGTCTCGATGTGTGTGTGGATGTAAGTGCCACATCGGTTGGTAGTTGTGTGTAGATTTATTTAGTTGTTAATCTCACCAGTGCGGACGGACTACTCCCTAGTGTAAGGTCATGACCAAGGCCTCCTCAACCGTTGAGGGGTCGTTTAAGGATTTTATCCACTTAAGGCGCAATGCCACTTAAGGCATAATGCCACTTATATCCGCTATTAACGCACCTTAATAAGTCAAGTGTAATTCTCTGTGTGCTAAAGAAGTGATAAAGATAAGTGTGTATGTGCACATTAAATTAGTTTCGTCTTCGTATTCAACGAAGATAATTAAAATAAAGTCTCTGTGTGATAATACGTTCCCAACAATCTTGCATCAAAGTTTTATCGAGGATATCATCTCTCATAACCTTTTGTTCAGCATCAGACGCGTCCTTGGGAGAGTCTGAGGCATCCTCCATGGCCATGTAACCCACCTCGTGTTCTTCAGCAATTTGTTCTTCCGACTTCCCTTGTCTTTCTATCAAAGCTTGCAGGCGAAGATTTTTTTGATGCTCTTGAGTCTTGGCCTCAAGCATCAAGGCTAGTTCCTTTTGCCGTTGGTGATATTACTCGTGCTCTGGCGTCCTTACTATAAGAGTCAAAGTGAGTTCATTTTGTGGACTCTTTCCCATTTCAAGCAAGTCCTGGTTCCTTCTAGCCTCGTACCCTTTGAGCTTTCCATAAATTTCCTCCATGGACAGTCTCTTGTTGGTTTGGTTTTCCTTGAAGGTCATCCTATCGAAGTTCCATACTCCCGTGAGCCCATCGATCAACACTTGAACCTTCATCCTTTGAGTGATCTCCGTTTCTTTGACACCCAAGTTCTTCAACTTGGTCAGCAGTCCCTCGAAGCGGAATGAATAGTAGGTGATGGTCTCATTTGGAAGCATTTTGAATTTGTAGAAGTCCCTCTTAGCTTCTAGTTGGACGTCCTCTTTCATCTCGGGCGTCCCAACGTGGTACTTCTCGAGATCTTCCCACTGGAGCTTAGCGGTTAATAGGTTGCTCACACGAGTAACGTCCCTTTCGCAAAGAGACGTCAGTAGGAAGCAGATAGCCTTGGCGTTCGTCTCCATGAGTTTGAACTCCTCGTCACCCCATTCATCCTCCTTGCCTACCTTGGCAGCAAAGACTTTGAGGTCTCCATTCCTTATCACCGGCTAACATTGGTAGTTTTGACTCCGCACGAAGTTCTCAAATCTGGTCTTCCATCTGTTGAAGTTCCCGTCTGTGAGGCGGGGAGGCTTCACACTTGAGATACCTATAGGTTCCATATCCATGTTTCCTACAACTCAAACACAATCTAGAGCGTCTGCTATGATACCAATTGTTGGATCGTAAGTCAGTTAGAGAGGGCGTCCTTAACTAGGTTAAGGGCGTCCTTAAATGCAACGGAATAAAATGACTTAGATAGGAACGAATAAGATAATGGACACAATGATTTATAGAGGAACCCCACTAAGACCAACTAGTCTTATGGGTAAACCTCTACCTCCGTTGGAGGATTTTCGAATAGCCGTCCTTATCTTATTCAGAGAGAGTCCTTACAACTTAGGGAGCGGTTACAATTCTCTAAGCTAAGCGTGCGTCCTTAGCCTCACTAGTAACTCTCCTTTGAGCCTAACAAGTAACCTAACTCTCTTAGCTATAAGGCAGCTAAACACTCGCATCTCTCATTATACGTTGTAAGAGACAAACTAACTTTCTAACACTTTTGTAATTTGGTTTGAATTTGATGTGGTTGGACTTTCTTTCTCTCGCTTCAAGCTCACTTGATCTTCTTGATCTTCGTTCTTGAACTTGAATGCTTCGGGAGTGAGCTCGAGAGAAAACCTTCAAAATCCACACCGCTACGCATAACCCTTGGGGGGTATGTATAGCGGTAGCGGGTCTTGTCCTGTAGCGTCCTCTGAAGCTTCTGCAGGATTCGTCGTCTTCCTTCAACGGTGCGATTTGCATCTTGAGGAAGTCAACTCTGTTGATGCTTGGGAAGCCTCTGCGTGGTCAGGGGTCCATTTTCTGTAAAGCGACATCTTTGGAAGTGTTACCACGTGCTCAGACATAGGAAACTTCCTTCTGAGAACTATGGATGATTATGATGTAATCATGTTGGGGCAGCCTTGTTTGAATTTTGAACTTCTTCCGTATTTTGGCTCGCGTCCCTACTCGATGAGGACGCCGTTCTATCTCGCATGGACTCCATTCTTTTGTTCAGCTTTGAAAGTTCTGCTGGAGTGCGTCCTCTGGACTTGCCTGAGATCAACACTTGGACAATTTAAGGACTCTCGTTCACTTATTGTCCTTTTCACTCATGTGCGTCCTACAGCTTTGGAAGTTCTGTTGGAGTGCGTCCTACAACTTAGGAACTCTCGTTCACTTGTTGTCCTTTTCACTCATGTGCGTCCTCTGGACTTACCTGAGATCAATACATGGACAACTTATCAAATACCTTTGACTCTGTCATTATCAAAAGTAGGGACGATCATTATTGGTTAGATATTAATGACTGGCGTCCTTAATATCGTCCCAACGAGGCGTTACTGAGTAATAAACTTATCAAATACCTTTGAGTGTTTCTAATAAGGCATTACTTAGTAATAGACCTCACAAGGCGTTACTAAGTAATAAACCTCTAAGCCTTAAACTTTGTACCATAGACCCAAACCCTAGAGTATAAATCCTAAACTCTAGACTCTAAATCTAACATCCAAAAATCTTGACCTTAGACCCT
Source organism: Polygonum aviculare (assembly GCA_934048045.1). Classification (NCBI taxonomy): domain Eukaryota; kingdom Viridiplantae; phylum Streptophyta; class Magnoliopsida; order Caryophyllales; family Polygonaceae; genus Polygonum; species Polygonum aviculare. The sequence continues at coordinate 28,686,341 of OW204023.1, read as the reverse complement.
AATCTGTTGTAACACTTCGTCTTTTTAACAATGCGTTACTTAGTAATAGATCTTACGAGGCACACCAAGTTAGTTGACAACTAAACATCTAGATCTTGCAACGCGGGCATGGCGAGAAAATAAGGAAGCATCCAACTTGTTTAATGAAGGAGATAATATGTAAAGTTTTAAAAACTCAAAATATTATGAACCAAACCCCAAGAACAACACCAGAAACAAATCCTAACAACTACTCAACTAACCTACGCCATGTGATCGATATTGATCGGTTTAAGGAATAGTGCTACAGGCAGTTCCCTGAACAAATGAGTTTTAATCTATTATCGTTCCTCTATACTTAATTGATGCTAATAAAGCAATTGAAATCATAGATATAAACAAAAATCATACAAAGCTACCAAAATAATACTGAATTATCGTCCCGAGCAACGCCGGAAGTAGATGCCTAATTCTAACCTATTCTATAACCCATATACAATAAAGACAACGCCAAGTCCCAAAATATGCAATTATATTTGAACTATAAAGTTGTCTCTTCACAAGTGGTCATGACTTTTACGTTTGAATACATACATAAACCATGAAACTAGATGCTTAACTCATGACTGAGGCATGAATTATAGTCTCTGGTAAGAATAAAACACAAAATACAAAATACAAAAACATAAATAAAGAATCACTTTCTCATTGCAATGTGCTACAAAACCATGTTTTGGCACACAACACCAACTACAATCACTCAAAATCCACATAGCAGACCACATCATATAATATACTATGATTGGCAGCTTTCTATGCTAACTTTGCCTTCTTCACTTTTCCTTAATAAATTTCAATTTCCTGCTTTGACAGATGCAAACAAAGCAAAAACAAGACGATCAACCAACTTGAGAACACATAGGCCAAAAATATGAAATCAATTTTGCTTGCTTTGTATTTTATACTCACATGAAGTTCTTGGATGCTCCAATTTGTCATTGCAACACTCCATCCAACTTCTCCCTATATGCAGCCAAGCTCTGCAGATGGTTACTGAGGTCAGTTGCAAGAAAACATGTACAATTTTTTTATGAGAAAACACAATTAGGTGCAAGGAAAAGACTATCTTACCCTACTATATGCGTAAACCCCGGCTTCAGTAGGCCCAGCAGGACACCCTCTCCTTATGAATTTTCCCTCTTTGAATAGGTAAAGCAACGGTACCCCAGTTGACAGCTCTAGGCTAATCACCTGCTCGGACGAAAAGTTGCTTCTCATGAGCCAACAGATAGAGTAATGCAAAAAGAAAGAGATACTATCACAAACCAGAAGCATATTTACCTCTTGAGATGTTAGCTTATCGAGATACATAATGATTGACCTCAATGAGTTTCCATGAGCAGCAATCATCACATTTTTCCCAGATGATAGTTGTGGCTCTATCTGAACGATTGCATTTCAACGCCAGTTAAAAAAAGTTGCACAAATAGAGCAATTTATAACAGTTAGAGAAGAGTCTAAGGTAAGATTACATGTTCTCGGAAATAGGCAACTGCTCGTTCAGCGCACATTTCTAAACTCTCTCCGTTTGGAGGAGGAATGTCATAACTACGCCGCCATTCATGAACCTTTTCCTGACCGAACCTATCTGCAGTTTCTTGCTTATTGAGTCCCTGGAGTTCCCCGTACCTAAGCAAGCCAATATATGCCGGTAAGTTGCATATGTAAGAAATCTTCAGGATACAATTGAATTGATTAGAGTAAAAACAAACTACATTCTCTCATTTAATTGCCAGGCTGGTAAAACTGGAATTGATTGGTTTATAGTGTCATCACTATATATCTGACTCCAGATCTTGGCTCGTTCACTCTCATTATGACTGACAATTGGTACCTGATAACAATTGGAAAAAAAAAATGAGCAGATGGCCTAATAGACGAGAATTAATAGGAAGTTGTTTGCAGTGAGATACTAAGTTTTGTTTGGCAATCAAAATATCAGCATATGGTCATAAATCTGGTGCATACTGAAAGGTTTTGGCAAACTGTATAGAAAGCTATATCTAGCTACATCCCTCACTAAGGTCCTCCAAAGAATATATCTTAAAAATGAATTGAGACGTTAACAACTTCAGCTTTATGATAGCAAATTAGAAGCTACCGAAACAGACTCCTTAAAAGGGAGCAAGATCACATCCCAAATTATAACGGTTAATACCTTCCTCTGTCGATGTTGTGTCATTGCAAGCATGGCCGTCATCTGAGCACGAATTAGTGAAGATGTAAAAATCATGTCGACAGGTATATTGCAGATCCTCTTACCAGCCTCAATAGCCTCTTCAACCCCCTTCTTAGTCAATGGTACATCAACACAGCCTGTGAAAAGATTCTTCTCATTCCACAGAGACTCGCCGTGCCGTACAAGGATAAGAGCCGCTTCAGCTGAAATGACAAGGTAAAACAGAGGTAAGAAATTGAAACTCCATGTGTCATAAGCATGGGCATGCATGATACAAGTTTTTTTTCCCTGTCGTGCAGATAGCTTGCTTCTTTCCTACATCAAAGTAATGTATATTGAGATTGACACAGAAGCTTGGACTAGTAAAAACTGATTCAGTTTGTTATAAGTCATTATTGTTCTACAGTGTTGTTTGGGCATCGGGGCTGATTGTATAAAATTCAGTAAGTTCATTTGAATACGGAACAGAGCAAATTATTTTCAGCTCTCAGTCCCACTTTATTATTCCTAGTGTATACAGTCGTCAATTTACAAGATAACAACTGCATTACGGTCTTATATACAAAACAAACTAAGAGATGGATAACTGTTCACACGTGAAATGGCAGCCTACAACTGTGGAGCACTAATGGCCTTGTGCAGCTGAACACGAATTCTTGATGATTGATGGCCAATGGCTATGATCGACTTAGAGGATTAAATCATGTAGATGAATCTCAATACACTACCTACAGTTGATTGGGCATTCTCCTAGTCCAGAAATTTATAAGACAAAGAGGGTCCGGAAGAGTAAAGGCTCAAACTGAAACAGCTAAATAGCCTACACTCAATGCTTCCCAAAACAAATAGCAAAAAATATTATGGATAAAAAATTGTTAGATAAAGTATTCAAACATTGGGGTCACTGCAAGGTAGAGAAAGCAGTGCTTTTAGTTTGCTAAATAAAATTGGTGCAGTACAATAGAAACAAAGCAATTGTAAGAAGCTACTACTGACACTCAATATTAAGATAGTGCCCCCCAAACTTCTGAGTATGCACCATACTCTTCAAGGACATGCTGAATGGTCGTGAAATTTTATAAGAAACATGTAAAAGACAGAGTGACTTCTACCAATTGTAGATGTATAAGCCATCTTACTCAAAAATCCTAAAACTAGATCTTGTTCCACCCAAATCAATTGATAAGAGATGCTTTGAGATATAAAACCAGAGGCTTTTGAACATGTAATCTATCCACAGAATATTAAATCCACAAAAAAACCTAAGCCAAACTAATTTTGATCAAACTGCTTGATAAACATTAATAGTTGTAAACACTACGCCTCTATAGACCAATTTCATTTCAAGCTCTAACCTTTGCCTCCAAAATGTCATGTTTTTTTAATACTTTATACAACCCTTTTGCTCTCCTATGATGAAGAAAGCACTGGTATGATCTCCTAAAAAGCCTGCAGTCCCTGTATATATAATAGTGATATTTTGCAATATGAAAGTTTTACTGATATTGTAAACCTTCTGTTACATCTAATTTCTTCTTTAAAGTTTCCCATCTATGCTAAAAACTGTCAAGTGTTCCATACAGCACCATGCTTATGACAACTCAGGATCAGCCTGGACATGCCAGATTGTTCCAGGCAAGATCATGGCTGATGATATCACCAAGGAAGTATTTGTAATGTTCAGTCATTGGCCACTGCAGGACAAAATTCCACCAATAATTAAAAATCAATGGCCCAACTATACATGCCCTTTACCAAACCTCTAATTAGCTTCCAGGACCAACTACATTCAGTCAGGCTTAACATACAGATCAAAAGGTCAATGCAGTAATATTATGGTTTGCATCCTTGAGGAGTTCATTAATAAATTCTCAATAATAACAGCTTCTGCTTTATGGGTTTGATAAGGTGATATAGACACCTAGGAAAGAAGCTAGATCATCTAGCCAAACTGAATAAAGATGTACCCTTGCTACTACAGTTAATTGGTTTGGTTAAGCTATGTTCTACATGACCAAAAGGATTCTTCACTGCTGTCTGTAAATTTCATTGTGATAATGAAGCCATGAAGCCATAAGACATACAGCAGTTTGATGAAAATCAACCGAGAAGGAAACCTTACTTGATTTCTTGCTGGTGCTAATGGGTCTGTCTCTTGACGGTGTTGAAACTGGACCAGGAACTGACAGTTGAGAAGTTGAGGCTTGAATTGCACTGAAACTTCTCTTTCCATAGCTGCCAACATTACATCCTTTAGGGTAGCATTTAAGAATGGCATTTCCATATAAGCGTTGCGCACCAGAACTACTGTCAGGGCCAGGAGATTGAAGGGGCTTAACAGCCTGGTGGTACACTGAAGCAGCCATTCTGATACAATACAGCACCATGTTTAGTTGAAAGACACAAAGGAAAAGGCAGCTCTTATTTCTTTCAAATATCAGAATGAAGCTAACAACGGAGCACATACTTAGAAAGTCAAATGCTAGTCCATGGTAAGAAAATTGGAAACACCAGTAGTTAAACATACATCAGGTAGTTGAATAATGGTGCTAATAAACCACCCTAACAATACAAATATGAACACCAAAAAAAACAAGCAAATTAAGGAATTTAGAGGCCATGGTACTTGAAAGCTGAAAATGACTGTTCAGTGGTCCAATTTGGCCTTTATACACGCCACGAAGCAACAAATTCCCTCTGGTAGTTAGGTTTTAACTCATGATACTCTTAACTGCTAGTGAAAGCTAGTGAATCGGCGAAAATCAGAGCTGTAGTGGAAGCAGAATCACAACAATGGCTTCCAAGTAGTACAAGTGTACGCTCATCAACACAAACAAACTATCAAAACGCCATAAAACGGAAACTTGAGAGGGCCATGAGCAGTATTGAACAAAAAAAATAGGATTGAGGAACCGATTCAACAAAAAAACGCGAACGAAATGTCGACTACAGGAACCGAAAATAGAAGGAAAGAAGGAGAGTACCAGATTGATGAAGAAATCAGCGGTTGATGAAACCAACGTTTGTTGGATTGTACAAGCTTTGAAAGAAATTAGAGGGATAGTTGAAAACGACGCAAATTCCACGAGCCTCTTTTTTTGGTAGCGCAAAGGGAGGGAAGAAAAAGAAATTGGGGAGGGAGAAAGGGTCGCCTAACCTTATAAAAGCGTTTTGGGTCAACAATTCAATTCTTTATTAGTATTTTGTTACTTTTTTGAAATATCTCCTTTTGTTTTACATTGTAAAATATACCCTTAGTTTATGCTTATGATCTTTGCAAAAAATGGAGATTCATTGTAAAAAGATTGTAGATATCCAGTTATTTTTTGCCCTAAACAATGATTTTTCATAATTTAATGAGCTATGTAAAGATACATGTCCAAGTTAAATGGCACACTTAATTTATAGCTTTGCAATCATAAAATTAACTATTTTTAAATCACATCTGATTGGTGGAGGGATTATATGAGATATGAGTTGGGTTCATATATGAATATATGGTTTGACCAAAAAAAGATGTGATTATATGGTAGAATATGCTATAAGAGTAGTTGGTAATATTCCTTGATACTTTTAGGTCAAAAAAAAAACCAATATATGATGTTACCAATACATGTTATAAGACATAAAATGCATGATTTTTTAAAAACAATTATGTATTTTATCCTTAGAAAACAGCTTAAAAAATAAATGGGAACAGTGTAAACATAAAATATAAATATATATTACAAGGACCCATTATATAAAATCATCCATGAAATGTTGCTACGTTCTTGCTTGAAGACGTCTTTACACTTCATTTTTTAACGAAAAGCTTGATTCCAAAATATTGATATATATTTCAATTACAACTATATAATTTATGAGAGAACATACGCATGACGAGTTAGGTGTGCAAGATTAGGTGTACAACATTGTAACAAAATGATGAATGGACGAAAGAAAGAGGCACCAAATAAAAGAGTTATTCAACCCTTGGACTCCTCCAAATAACATAATTCAACCTACACCTTCTTCACCTAACCTCCAAATAACATAACACGCATTTTATATAGGTGGGCTTTTGTTGTTTAAGCAAGAAGCTGTCCGTGTCACGTGCACGTACACAAATGTGCTAATACAGTAATACATATGTATTAATTCCCAATAATAAACATTATATTTATATGTTTGTGGAAATTTAATATTAGGTGAAGTCATATGCTTACATCTACATTTTTATACATGCCCACCAAACTCTAATTCCCTTCTACTCCTCAAATTTCCCTCAAAATAAAGGTAGTACAATATTTTTTTTTGGTTGAAAAAAAAGTATTGTCACTTACTTTTTCCGGCAGAGGTTATGAATGTTGTTTTATATATATATTTAAATTCTAAAATGAAATAAATAACATCTATGGGAAAAAGTATACAAGCATTTATAAACTTATTTATTCTATCTTACAATTATCAGCCTATGTATTTTTAGAGCATAAGTTATAAAAGTTATAACTTACCTCTACGCATCATACATGGATCACCCAATAAAAAATACAAAAATCTCCAACGAAATGAGTTGTGGATGTGAACATACTTGTCAAGACATTTTGTGCGGCAAAATACATACGGAGGCCCCCGTACTTGTATAAAATGTGCAAACGGGCCCCTGTACTTTTTTTTGTTCTATTAAACACCTGTACCTATCCAGTTTTGTTCTATTGAGCATTTGTGTCCCAATTAGTGTTCGTGTACATTTTACACGCTCTATTTAATTACCATGTAATGACCACGTAACACGATTTTTGTCATTTAATGTCCACGGAATGTAAATTCAAGTCATGTAACACTCCATAATGCTACGAAACACTGTAAACAAAAAGTTAAAACAAAATTGATTGTGGTGTTTTACGGTGTTTCGTGGCATTACACAGTATTATGTGACTTGAATTTGCATTACGTGGACATTACATGACAAAAATCGTGTTACATGATCATTACATGGCAATTAAACAGAGGGCGTAAAATGCACGCGGACACTAATTAAGACACAAGTGCTCAATAGATCAAAATTGGATAGGTACATGTGCTCAATGGAACAAAAAATAGTAGGGGGGGCCGTTTTAACATTTTTTACAAGTACGGGGGCCTCCGTATGTATATTGCCCATTTTGTACATAAATTAATTGGAGGAGAGCACCACAAGTAACGCCATTCAAAGTTAGAACTCTTCGCGGGTTTTATCCTCCGAAACCACAACGGTTTTATCCGTTTGATGAGACGTCAACAACTACCTTCCATGACGATAGTGCAAGTAGAAGCTACAGCCTTACTGCATTCTCTTCGGAATAGTGATTATTCTCAAATTCAGAATCTCACAAGTCAAGGAGATAATCTCATTGTTACTAATTCATTAAAACGTCTTTGGAAAGTACCTTGGGAACTACACTCTATCATAGAGGACATTAGAAATCTTATTTTGGTTATCCCTACTGTTGTTTTTTACCATGTTTCAGAGAATCAAATTCCGGTGCTGATTTCCTAGCAAGAAGACACGTCAATCTTCAAAGACTCAATGCAACCATTCCATTTCAATCGTCATCCTTTCCATTTACGCATTTGTCTGTAACCCTCACTGTTTGATTTTATAAAGATCATCCGCCGCGATGATTTAAGCTATCTTTATAACTATAATGTGGCCTAATTTTGGCTTGTTCGAGCTAGTAGTTCCGCAATAAAAAAAATAAAAAAAATAGAAGTCTTCACCAAGTGGACAATACATAATGAAAATAAATGTAAGGACAGATTGAGAAATTGATGGGACAAATTAGCAATATTTCAGGAGTATACTGTATTTCGGAAGTGGTTGAATTTAGAAACCAAGCAAGAGGCCCAACCCAACAATTCAACCTTTTGTTTGGACGGGCCCAGTTCTGCAACAATGTAGTGTTTGATGTAAGAGAGCCCATGTAAATTGCTAGCAGCTAGTTCGTTTAAAATGATTTTATCTTTGATGTCTACTTTAGCAACCAAATAAGACTGGAAATCAGATTTTTACAACACGAGTCCTCCGTCTAGGGAGCTCGTTTTTACTACCTTTGCTGAAGTGTATGGTACTATGGTATGATTGTTAATAATACTGTATATTTTTCAGAATCGATATTTGGTACAGTAAGCGCATTGATGGATCAACTCTTCACATATTGCCCATTTGTCCGTAACTTTTACTTGCAGACAAAAGTCATTTTAACGCCCCAATTACTACGATTTTCGTAAAAGCCGGTATGAGCCAAACCAACCCATGTCCGCAATTATACAATTTATACCACACCTTAGAGCATGAATATCAGGGGAGCAAACAAGGTATCATGAGGTATCACATAAAAAAAAAGAAAAAAAGAAAAAATGGAAAATGAACGATACGCACAAATGAAATAGGGGAAAAGGGGATACGTGCAGCTGCACTACTGCCGTCCACAATTCCACATGGCAAGATTAAGTTTTCTTTTTTTTTTGGGCCAAGGTTTACACTTTTAGTTAAAATAAAAATATTTTAAATATACCACAAATAATAAATTTATTATTTATCTATAGACACTAATTTTATATATACAGTCAAGTAGTAATTTATTAAAGTTAATATAACATGGTTAATTAGTCAAAGTAACTATTTAGAATTAATTATTGATATTTAATTAGTTAAAAATAATTATAATTATTAATGATATTTAATTACATAGATAAACAGTATACATTAATTAATCAATTAGATAATTGTAATTGTGTATAGGTAATTAAATATATGTTGGAAAGTGGAAATTGAAAAAGTGGATTACAAGAGTTCATTGATATTTAAGTGGGTATCACAAAATCAAATGAGAGGAATGGGAGAAGTATGAGATGATGTGGGGGAGAGAAAAATGATAAAAGTGGTAGATTTTTGGGTATTAGGGTATCATGGATATTCATGGCCTTAGGGAATTTGAAAAAACAAAAAAGAGAATAGCTTCTTTATGCTTTATTCTTGACCAACTAGCTACTCCTCCTCCTTAGCTGGCCGCATTCTGTACTCAAATGTAATTATGGAAAGCCAATTTCCAGGAATTCGCCAGCAAGCATCTTTTTGTCCTAAATATATCTTTTTTAATGCCCTTCACCCCTAACGATTTGCATTATTTTCCATTCTTTGTCAATTGTCAGCTGAGCGGCCAAACTTCACTAGCTGTTTTACCTATTGTGCACATGTTAGCGATTTGCATTGCGCTTAAGTATTTTACTCCTGGTTGATGAAGAATGTTCTGCATTTCTTTAAACTCTAGCAATCATACTCACATTTGATTACTTGACTAATTAAGCATTAATTAATTTGACCAATGTTTACTCATTTCAAGCAAGGTTACGCAGAAATCTAAGAAAGCAGATAATCGATGCTGACTAACGATAAAATCCCGTCGGTAGACAAACTGCATACTCATAAATAGCCAACCAGATTACATGTCCATCTATCAGATCAACAACATTTCAAATTAACCATAGTTGAGGCTAAATCAATAGCAGACATAGCCCACTAATAGCAACGTAGTAGCAAACACACAAACAATCCACAACACAAATTAACACATTCTTTACTCTCTACACAACTTCTCCAACCAATTAATTCTCATCACCATAGACATTGTACTGCTGGAGGACCTGGGTGCAGGAAGCCAAGGCGTACTCCTGAACGAAGCCGAGGGCGTTGGCAAATCGCTGCTGCGAAGTCATGCCGTTGAAGCCAGTGAGGATGACACGGGATCGGTCGCGGCCAGGGTCGGGCTTGCCACAGGCTCGGATCGGGCTGCTGACGAGCACAGCGTCACAGAAGCGTTCGCCTTGGTCCTCGTGCACCGGGATCTTGTATGTTCCGGTTGAGTCGGTGGTGCCTTCCGCGGTGTAAAGAACCTCGGATGAGTCTCTGTGCCTGCACTCGATTTGTACCTTTGCACCTGTGCCAAATTAGAAGAGCGATTATGTGACTGAATGTTGAACCTAGCTAGCCAGATCTGAAGTACGGATTGAGGCTCCATATATGAAATTGTAACTGTGAGATGAAAGGTGAAGTTTAACCGAGTGGAAAATCGGACCTAAATTACCTAATTTTGCTGCTTCAGAGTTCGTTTCGTGTTTGAACACATGGTTAAATTGGATTATTGTTCGTTATGAGACTGAATTAGAGCTGGTGCTATACATGAAGGCCAGGGAGATTTGAAGAACGGAGTTGAGCAAGGATATGAGAGAACACACCTCAGTGCGATGGAAAAAGCGAAGAGAAAACAGTCCTGAAATCCTAATTTTGCAAGTTGAAAGCAAAAAAGCTCCAGAAATTCTAGATCTAGCTAAACAAAATTCTGCGAGAACCAGAACATTTGAGGAAGATACATGAACGCAGATTAAGCTATCCACAGAAGGAACTACAGCAACTACAAGGATTGTTTGGCGCCAGATCTACCAGATCCAACACTCGAAAGTTTCAATGAGCAGAAAGAAGGAAAGAGGAACAAGGAAAGTACCAGCAATGTAATGAGTGAGAGGAGTCTCGAAACCGGCACGGCAAGTATCGCAGTAGACACGGCCGACGACGGAGTAAGGGCTAGCCATGGGACGAGCTTGGGCGGCGAAAACCGCCATGGAAAGCACCAGAAGAGCTGCTGCAATCGCCTTCATCTCTAACAGTCTGTGTGAAATCAGCGGAGCGATTTTGGGGAGAAGAAGAATAAGAAGAGGAGGCACCGCCTCCTCTTCTTATTGTAACTACAGCAAACTTGGGTTTGCTGTAGTTACAAGTAAAGCAAACTTGAGTGATGGATGAATTAAAAATGTCCGGCTTCAATCACGGATGTTTGTTGAGCTAGTCACTGAATTTACCACTATAGCCCTGATAGACGGTGGTAAATGACCATTTTGCCCCTGAAACTTGGGTTTTATTGCGATGGGGCCCATACGTTATGGAAGGGAGTCGGTGCTAGGGTATCATGCAGTCACATGGTGTGTGACCGCTGTTGTCAAGATACGCTAATCATTAGTTAACCAAAGCAATTAAGCAACCGAATGAGCGTGATAGATGGCTATCTAACCAAACCCCATTAATTATAAAATTAGAAACCTCTTTACATAATCTTTCTAAAATGGTTCAAAATTATCAAAGCAATTCAATCCATTCGTAAATGGCTTTATAGATTTTAGTGGAAATGATTTCCCACATTAAGATTAGAATGTAAGAGTTGATGGATGCTATCATGAAAACTAAGTTTATATGTTATGTTATAATGTACATGTTCGTCAATTTAATGCTTCGTTTGTCTCGGTTTAAGTTGGTCCGTTGGTTTATAATGCCTTGGGTCTAAGTTGGCCCCTCTAACTCAGTCCTTTGGTTGTTTTTTGAATGACTCAGTCTGTGTAATCACCTCAATTCTTGAAAGTTTCATTTTAAGTCATTTCTCAGTTTTTATTAGTTTCAATTTAAGTTTTTTTTTTTGATCTGGAAAGGAGAGCACAACTCTCAAAATACAGAGTTATGGGAGTTTACAACACATAATCGGGAAGATGCCACTCCCTCTGCATCGTCCCTTACAATCCTAGCAATGCTCTCAGGGGGTTCCTCCAGAATATGCTGGCCAATTGGGTAGGTATGCCCCATCGATGCCAGCGCATCGGCAACCCGATTAGCCTCCCGAAAGACATGGCGAGAGCGGACGCACCACTCCCTACTTAATAAGCCATGGATCAGTCGAACCAGGCTCGCACAGGGGTGTGTATGGCTAACCCCCGACTTGATCATCTCAACGGCCACCGCAGAGTCCATTTCCAACCTTATTCGTCGGCACCCTTTCTCTCAGGCCAACTCCAGGCCATGGACAGCTCCCCACAACTCCGCTTCAACCACCGAACTCACTCCTATGTTCCTGATCGTTCCCGCCACCCATCTACCTTCCTCGTCTCTTAGCACTCCCCCTGACGCCGCCCTTCCCGTCATCTGACAGACCGATCCACCATCAGTGTTCACCGCCCATTCACCACCCTCCGGCTTGGTCCACACAATAAGCCTTTCCTCTCTGTTGCTCCGATCTACACTCCGCATCTTGGCCCAGGCCTCCCTGACCTCCCGCACCCTTCCTCTCAGAAATTGAAGCCGATCTGCAGGTATGTCCCCTTCCCCAAACGTCCGACAATTTCTCCATCTCCACAACCACCACACGGTGACCGCGAACATGGTCTCGCCACCCTCCCTCTCGTCAATTCCGCCCTTCCCCATAAGATTTCTCACAGCCCAAATTAAGGGCTCTTGCTCAAAAAATTCCTCTGCCTTCTCTGGCATCACCAATTCCTCCCAAACCTCTCTAGCTTTTGGGCAATCCCGCAAGAGGTGGATGATTGACTCATCCTCGTTTTCACAGAAGTTACACTTCGGGCTTCTCGCCATATGTCTCCGATGCCGCTCTTTATTAGTTAAAATTCTCCCTTTGCCAACCATCCATAAGAAGTATCGAATTCGCTCTGGGACTTTAAGGCGCCATATAATATTCCATATTCCTTCAGCCCTGCCCCGACTTCCTGGGCTTTCGCCTCTCGCTATTGCATACGCTGCACTCACAGTGTAATCTCCCGTCGGGGAGTTCATCCAAGCAAGGTAATTCTCATTCTCTGAATCCCCGGAGATTGCAGTCGCCGCCAACCTCAGGAGAACCTCATTCGGAAGCACCTCACTCACCTCAGTCCAATTCCATCCCCTTTCTTCCGACCAGTAATCACCCACAGTTTTTATTCGCATCTGATCATCGATCCCGTTTCGAGCAACGTCAACTAGCGCCCTGTCCATCAGCCAAACATCTTCCCAGAAATTCACCAATCTCCCATTTCCAATCCTCCAACACACACCCTTGCTCACAACCTCTTGTATTCCCCATTCAATACTTTGCCAGATATACGATGGCCTTCTTTTGCCCTGCCTTACTACTCTTCCTTTCTCAATCTGTAGGCCATATTTTGCTTTGAGCAAATCACCCCACATTCCCGCTGTCCCATTGATAAGCCTCCAGCCCAATTTCCCCACTAAAGCCCCATTCATCAAATTTGTCTCTCTCAATCTGAGACCTCCTTGCGCCTTTTCAAAACACACTTCTCTCCATGGGACTAGTCGAAATTTCCTTTTCCCATCACCATCCCTCCAAAGAAAAGCCCTCATGATCTTGTCCAACTCATTGCACGTTGCTCCCGGTAATCTTACCGTATTCATGGCGTAGTATGGCAACGTGCTAATAACCGATTTTACCAAGGTGACCCGTCCCACCATACTCAAAGTCCTGCTCTTCCATCCCGCCAGTCTTTGTTGAGCTTTTTGAAGGATCCCTTTATATAAGCTCTTAGAGACCCTCTGATGCAACACTGGCATGCCAAGATAATTTCCAAGATTCCGCGTGACGTCCATCTCTGCCACTTTTTCTAACTCCTTGGCGAGATCCCTTGTGACATTTGTTGAAACAAAAATCTTCGACTTCTGTCGACTAATCCTTTGGCCCGAGTCCTTGCAAAATCTCCCCATACAGTCCATCACCACCCTCATTTGACTCACCGATGCCTCCGCTAGAATGATTATATCATCCGCGAAGAAAACATGCGAAAGAGGCGGAGCTTTCCTACAAATGATCACTGGTTTCCATCTTCCTTCGTTTACCTCTACGTTAATCAGTTGGCTAAGTCTCTCAAGGCATAACACAAAGAGGTATGGAGAGATAGGATCCCCCTGCCTAACTCCTCGCTCCGGCACAAATCCATCTGTCACCTCCCCATTCCACAATAGTCTCATTGCTGTCGTGGTTACACACTCCTTGACCCACCTCGTCCAACAACTTGGCAGCCCCGTTCCTTCAATCGTGTCCAAGAGAAAATCCCATCTAAGCCTGTCATACGCCTTCTCTAAATCAATCTTGAGGAGCATCTTCCTCTTTGATTGCATCGAGTGCACCACCTCTTGGACCAAAACCACGTTATCTGTAATGGTCCTCCCCGGAATGAAACTACTCTGGGTTGGACTCACCAGCTTCTCCATGAATGGCTGCAGTCTGTTCGCCAAAATCTTTGTAATCACTTTGTAGTGTGTATTTCAGAGACTTATTGGCCTAAACTGGCCAATTTTTTCCGGATGGCTCACCTTTCCAATCAAAGCAATCAAGGTGTCGTTCGCTCCATTCGGAAGACAGCCTGTCGCGAAAAACTCCTTAATGCTTCTCACCATTGACTCTCCCACTACATTCCAACACTCTCTGTAAAACCCCGGTTGAAATCCATCAATTCCCGGGGCTTTATACGGCTTCATTCCCTTTAAAGATCCCACAATCTCCTCCATCGTTACCGCACTGCTTAACATGGCCACTTCCTCTGCACTTAGGCGATCCGGGCATCCTCTAGCTATCGTGATTTCCCCACTTTCATAGTTAGAGAGAGAAAATAGGCCTTTAAAGTATATTCCCCACTTTCAATTTAAGTCGGTCTACTGTTTGAGTTGCATGTTCTATTTTTTAGGAAGTGGATAATAATCTCTTGGCAAGGGAATATAATTCATTCATTGCAAAAAAAACACGATTGCATTAGTAGTAGGTTTGGTTCCACGAAACCTAGAACCGGAATTGCTATCGATCCTTGGTTGGTTCTTTGAGCCCGGTTCTAGAGTTGGACAATTCAAAAACAAAACCTATTTTTTATTTTTATAAAAACGGGCATATTTTGACCTCCCCTTGGATGTATAGATTTAGTTCTGATTCCTATATATAAACATTTAGACCTTGATCTATAATTTTTTTTCCTAATTTTGACTTAATCTATGCATATTTTTTTTTTTAAAAAGAGATCCCGTTTTGAAGCGCCGGTTTAGAATCGGGAAAAACCGTTGGTTCCAAGGTTCCGAGGTTGGATGAACTGAATCCGATGGTTTCGATTCCGGTTCCTTACAGTTTCAGATCGGCTGACCCAGGTCTATTGCACTGAATCGGAATATAAAGGCCTCGATTTGGATGGCTATGAGTATATGACATGGACACCTTCATGCGTTGAACTACATAGCTTATCCCAATTTCATAAACTATCCATGTATTGGAGTTTGCATTGGGCCTCAGCTCCTCTTGATAGACCATCCAATCCTATTAAGTATTAAGGAGTGGCCCATTTTCACAACAGGCCAATTTTTTTGATAAATGTTTTCTAATTAATTTTTACTAGTAGTATGCAAGTATAATGTTAAAATCTTTCAAAAAAAAACTTCTTTTTTGAAAAGGTAAGGATTCGGATTTATCCGAAAGGCCGTAACAAGACGGCTAGAGGAATCAAAACGCGAGCAATAATAGCTAAGAAGAAAATACAAATCTCTGAAAAGTTAGAGCTAAGACGTGTATGAGATTGGGGTGAGTAAAGCACTATAAACATAGCGTCACGGACAACAGGTCGACCCATCTTGGGCGTGCGAAATGGACAGCTGACGTTCCCTCAACCTAGATGAAGGATCTTCAGAAGTCTCCGAGCACAAAAGACTTGGCCAAGACAACTCGGTCCAATGCCAAGCACAACTTCAACTCAACGGAAATTTATACGCAAGAAAATTGACCCATCCTTCAAAAGTCGCCTTTTAATTATTTATTATTCCTAGTGTGTTTGCATCCTAAGCACTAGAATTGATTGATGTATGGATAATTAAATTTCCTTTTTTGCATTTTCTTTTCTTTGTAATCCTTGCATAGCAAGGTGTTACTGAGTCGGATCGCCGACTAATTCGGACACATTAACTCACTGAGTCGGAAAGGCTGTCAGAACGATCCAACCAACACGGTTGCTGGATCCAACCCAACGCGCTCACCGGGATCAGATCCTATCCCGATCAGCTCATCTCTTATTGCTCTTCCTCTAGTTTCCTCCAGGTTGCTCAAAGTTTGGAGGAGCTTCCTCCTGATTTGTTCAAGAACGGAGAGTTTTTCTCCGGATTTGTTTGAGGTTCAAAAGATTTTCTTCGGATTTGTTAAACTTATTGGTTAGATCGAGGAGGACTCAAGAGCCCGGAACCAACACAAATCTCCAGATCTGAACAAATATGGAGATTTTAGGCCAGATCCAGAGGTTTCCGGGGGCATATTGGTGGCAGGAAGATCAAGTGCGGCTAGAGTCGCGAGGTTCGGATCCGGCAAGATTTGATCCGCAGAAATCAAATCCGGATAATGGGGTCTTGGAGACGGTGAATCTGACGCCGGTCAAGACGGCACCCAAATCAAATCTGGGGCTGGTCGAACCCATTGGCATCGGAGGGCCTTAGGGTATGACGGCGGCTGAGCCATAGGATGGGGCGGCGGTGGAGCCATAGAACAGGGCGGCAGTGGAGCCTTCTCGGCAAAATTATTGGCTTCTCGGCCTGCTCTTCCTGTCTCTAGAAACCTAGAGAGAGGACAGAGCGTTCTAATTAGGTATTAGTACAATAAATATATAGATATCATATAGATAACATATTTTTAATTTTATCTATACATACTTTTGATTTTATTTTTTGGTTGAACACATACTTTTGATTTTATCTGTGCATAATTGTAGTACTATTTAACTTTTTTTTTCTAGAATGTTTACTGAAAATATAGCATATTTTTCCTTCTATATATATGTAGGTGAGTAATTTACCGCCATAAATAAGGATAATATTTCCGCCAGCCAGGTAAGCATATCTAATAAATATCTTTATTGGCCTATTAAATCTTGGTAGTTATCCATAGTTGGAAGATTCTATCCTATTTAAGAAGATAAAATTATTGATTGGGCTCCAAGGAAGAAACTCTAGCCCTCTCTCTCCACTATAAATACATGGCCTGGCCATGTGGAAAAGATAGACAGAACTACCCTAGAAGAACTACCCTAGAGGGGCTGATAATCCGCGACCGCGGGTCCTTCGCCCGCGACCGCGGATCGCCGCCCGCGACCGCGGATCGCCGCCCGCGACCGCGGATCGCCGCCCGCGACCGCGGATCGCCGCCCGCGACCGCGGATCGCCGCCCGCGACCGCGGATCGCCACCCGCGACCGCGGGTCCTCCGCCCGCGTCCGCGGATCGCCACCGCGACCGCGGATCCGTAGCCCGCGACCGCGGGTTGAGGCCAGAACACGCCATCTCCAAAAAACGCTCGGAGAACGAATCCCAATGCGCGTTGAACCCGATACTCGCTCGGGATGATAGACCACATCGCGATCGGACCTTGGATTGTCGATCCAAGAGGTTGCCCTAATTAAGAATCATTGTTGATTGTCGATCCAATGAAAACCCTAGATTGGGGGCAACTCTAATCACAATCGCATGTACGTAACGCAGGGATATACGTATGAGCATACGGAACTGATCGCTAGAGCCCGGGGCGGGCGAGCGGTCGGTCCAATCCGTCACCCCAACCGAGCCGGGTCACGCCGTCGACGAAACCCTAAACAATTGGATGATTGGACCTGCGGTGCGCAGTCCGGGGCCCTGCGAGCGCGGGCCCACGGCGTAACGAACTCGGCGCAAGTTCGGAAGAGGGTCTCGGGATTGGAGCCGATCCCACCGCACAAGTGTTCGCTCGTCGCCAGGAGCGAGCTGCACTATAACCGCGAGCGCGGTGGCAGACGCGGGCAAGGCGGCGAGGAAAGAGGAGCTCGCGAAGAATCGCAGGCTGGGGCAGAACCGCGGGCGTGGTAGCCCTTGCCGCGGGTGCGGTTTCGCTCCAGTGAACGTAACCTTTGTTCTGGGGCAAACCGCGACCGCGGGTCGGAGACTGACAGGATTACCGATCGTGTTTCCGACTCACTTTTCGGGAGCTACGCTTATCGGATTTGGACGATCCACATATCGCCGGAAAGAGGAGGAGATAAGCTACAAACTATCTTCAGAGGTCGAAGCAAGAATCGTACTCTAAGTCAGTCAAAATTGGGCACGAACTGCGCAGTCCAAAAATCGAGCCAAAGGGTTGGAGGATCAATCAATGTCCTTGACCATTTTGCAAATCATCAAGACACCGCTTCGAGATTCGGAAAGACCATTGACCTGCGCTTCCAATCTTGAGTTCATATTGGCAGACCACGAACGTCTACACGGACGTTAGAGTGGTCAGGAACAAGGCCCCTTCGCTGGGGCAAAGCGGCGACCGCACCCCTCAATCCGTGAGCACGGAATTGCAACAGGGGCAATGCGAGACAAAGATGATAAGTCGTCACCGCGGCCCATGCAGGCATGATGGCGGTATCACTATTGCGCACTCTTCATGAGGCCCTCGCGCGGATGTTGAGTTGTTTGAAAACCTTCGCTTTTTTGTGCTCTTTCGTTTTCTTAAACAAAATCCTGGCCAGGAAACTTTTCGTTTTATTCAATCGCTTTGTTTTCTTGAAATCTCAACAAGTGACGCGCTCAAGGGTAAACGCAATGTTAGTTCATCATACTAACGGACTCCTGCGTATGCTAGCTACGTAGGGGATTCCCGCGATATTCGCTCGCGGATGTTCCCGTGATATTCGCTCACGGACTATGGTTGGCCCCCATAGAGTTCCCGCGATATTCGCTCGCGGACCGTGGTTTCCCACGGAGTTTCCCGCGATATTCGCTCGCGGTGGTACCCGTGATCGCTCGTCACGGTGGTTCCCGTGTATTCGCCACGGAGTTTGTTCCCGCGTCGCTCGCGCGGTGGTTCCTGCGATATTCGCTCGCGGTGGTACCCGTGATCGCTCGTCACGCTGGTTCCCGTGGGGTTTCCCGTAACACTCACTTACGGAGTTTCCCGTGGAGTTTTCCGTGACACTCACTCACGGAGCTTCCCACGGAGTCCCCCACGGAGGTTCCCGTGGGGTTTCCCGTAACACTCACTTACGGAGTTTCCCGTGGTATTCGCCCACGGAGTTTCCCGTAACACTCACTCACGGAGTTTCCCACGGAGTTTCCCGCGGAGTTTCCTGTGATGCTCAATCACAGAGTTTCCCGTGATACTCACTCACAGAGTTTCCCGCGGAGGTTCCCGTGTATACGCTCACGGAGTTTGTTCCCGCGATATTCGCTCGCGGTGGTACCCGTGATCGCTCGTCACGGTGGTTCCTGTGTATACGCTCACGGAGTTTGTTCCCGCGATATTCGCTCGCGGTGGTACCCGTGATCGCTCGTCACGGTGGTTCCCGTGTATACGCTCACGGAGTTTGTTCCCGCGATATTCGCTCGCGGTGGTACCCGTGATCGCTCACGGATGATCCCGTGATATTCGCTCACGGATGTTCCCGTGATACTCGCTCATGGATGTTCCCGTGATACTCGCTCACGGATGTTCCCGTGATACTCGCTCACGGATGTTCCTGTGATACTCGCTCACGGATGTTCCCGTGATACTCGCTCACGGACCGCGATATTCGCTCGCGGAGCCCCCATGATATTCGCTCATGGGGGGTGGGACCGTGATGTTCGCTCACGCGGATTCTCATGATACTCGCTCATGAACGTGCAAACGTGCCCGTCTCCTAATCCATATAAGTCACGCCAAGTCAATCCTAGAGTACCTACGTCTTAGTTACGCAACTAAGACGTAGGTGGGGCATTTGTAGGTGGGTAATTTACCGCCATAAATAAGGATAATATTTCCGCCAGCCAGGTAAGCATATCTAATAAATATCTTTATTGGCCTATTAAATCCTGGTAGTTATCCATAGTTGGAAGATTCTATCCTATTTAAGAAGATAGAATTATTGATTGGGGTACAAGGAAGAAACCCCAGCCCTCTCGCTCCACTATAAATATATGGCCTGGCCATGTGGAAAAGATAGACAGAACTACCCTAGAAGAACTACCCTAGAGGGGCTGATAATCGCTCGCCCTGACTCTAGAGGGGTTGATCATCGCTTATGATCGCCCTAGCCCTGTGCCTTTCTCTCTACAGTTTACCCTTGCGAATACTCTGCTGACTTAGGCATCGGAGGTGGATTAGGGGGTCCCCGCCCCCTTTGTCCATTGTTTTGCAGGTATAGGTCATTGAAGAAGGCTTGGAGAAGAAGGTCATTGAAGAAGGAATTGAGACCTGTACACCGACATATTTCGTGTACTAACAATATAAATAATCGTAGTATTGCTCAATTATTTGTAGTCTTAGAAGGTTTATTAATAAAAGTATTTTCTTTGAAAATATCTTCGAGCAATGCAACGTTATGTTTGAAATCTCATATAAAACACAAAACCTTCCTACAACTCTAAGAAATAAAGAACGTCATTCAACCAAAAAAAAAAAAGAAATAAAGAACGTCAATGACTTATGATTTGTGTACCCATTGGAAATCAACTTAATTACTATATATATAGCTAGATTCTCCGGTACATCCGCCTTTGTTAACACGTTTAGTTGTGTCATGTGTGTCATTATGATCGTTGAGATTAAGTATCTATCCCACATCGGGAATTAGATTATAAACCACCCACCATATAAGTACACGGGCTACTCCCCCTATTGCCAATTAGTTTTAGGGTGGAACCTCATGTGCTTATGTGTCGGGCTTACTGAGCATATGCGCACGAACCGACGTGTGAACCCCCCACGTCTTATATGGGCCACGTCATATATGCTCTGATACCATGTTAAATCTCGGTGGGTCATATAAGACGTGGGGGTACACACGTTGGTTCGTGCGCATATGCGCGGTAAGCCCGACACATAAGCACATGAGGTTCCACCCCAAAACCAATTGGCAATAGGGGGAGTAGCCCATGTACTTATATGGTGGGTGGTTTATAATCCAATTCCCGATGTGGGATAGATACTTAATCTCAACAATGATACGGTTTTTAGCTGCACAATGTTGACCATATTATATATCGAATTGTATGTGTGAATAAGTGAATATATGAACAATTCTAGGTCATTGCAACTTGCATTACCTTGCTCGAGTGTTTTTTTTTTTTTGTCGTGGACATTGACTATGAGAGTTGAACTGGTGACCTCTGGATAACTACATTCGGAGAATTAGCCGCTTGATTAGGTATCCGAAGACTTGCTTGAGTGTTTTTCTAATACGTGTTTCTTTTGCTTTTGTAGTTCAATCTCGTGATTTTGTTTACGAGTGTCTATTAACTTTGGTTGGTTAAATCGATTTTTTAACAATGAAAAAAATCCTCGCCTAAAATGATCATATTGGGGGATATAAGGGTAAGATTTATGCAATAATTTTCATTGATTATATATGATGGACGTACAACATTTTTTTGGTGTGAAAGGGAATAATGGAATTGACAAATGAGAAAATGTATAAATTAAATAGAAACGACCATCACATTTTAGCTTGAAAATATTTAGCCAAAGGTTCTAGAGCAAGACTTCGTCCACTATTACGTACGTGTCACTAAAAAGGATTGAAAAATACGTTATAATCTAAGTATTTATTGAAAGAAACATCGAGGGAATATTTCATTTTTAATGCAAAAATAAAATAAAAATAAAGACGAGAGATCATATAACCATTATAAAATCAAAGTAAGACTTCAATTCAACTATGTTCAAATGAACATATACTCGATCAACAAATCCACTACATTTTTTATAGTTCATGTGAAGATAAATAATCTTGTAAAGAGGTGTTGGATAAGATTGGATTATGATAGTTTATATTTTGTTTTAAATTTAAGTTCATCATGTGTCGATTATCCAGCTTATAGGAGCTTATTCCCATTTTCTCCAAATTTAGATGGGTCCATAACCCTCGTCTTACCTCATTCTTCCTCCTAGATCAATACCCCTTTTCGCCATTTTACCCTCTACTTTTATTAATAATAAGCTTGTTTTACCGAACACTCATTAACTTACTAAAAATTGTCAACTTTTAAAATTTGTTACGAATTTCAGCTAGATTTAATAAACTTCAAAAGGTTCAGTTACCATTTCAGCTTGATTTTAGTTAGTTTTACCAAACAGAAGTGAATGTAAAAATCTAAAACTAAATCTTAGATTAACCTTTTAGCTATAAATGATCTCATTAAAGTTTTGAATTACACTTCATGCTCGAGCTAGGTTTGTGCGCACATCTATGTTTTTTTAATTAAAATCTACAGTATGAATTGGTCCATAAATTTTGTGATATAGGCTACTTAGTTTATTTATTTTGGTCCAAATATAGGCTACTTAATTTTGTTAGTGCTCATTGGAACATTTCGAATGAGCAACTTTGTTTTAGAAAAGAAGTGTTAAGTTGGAAACCAAAATTGAAGAGATATCGACGGAACATCAATAATAGTATTTATGTATTGTAACCAAAATTATAAATCGAGATTAAGGTTGACCGTCAAAAGCATCCGTCGGAATTAATTATATCCTCTTAATTCAGTCTTTTCACATACACACTCCGTGAAAGGAAGTAGAATCCAAATGGATAGACAAATTTAAATCATTGAATAGAGCAAGGGTTACCATGGGTGAGTTGAAAAAAGGGGTCAAGCGATTATCGTCATATAGCCACAAAAATTCAAAGTCATCGCCTCGTCGATAAGAGGTGGCATGTGATACGGAGAGAAGTCAGCCAAGTACGAGACCCGCACGTGAGAGACGGGTGCCTTTGAGATTTCGAGATTAATATTAGTTTGTTTAAGCAGTTATTTTATTTAATTTGGATTGTTTTATTTAATTTGGATGAAATTTTAAACTAGAGTTTAACTCTCTTCTCGGGTTTTCTTGCGGGTTCTTTTCCCCGAGTCGTATTTTTCTTGAACCCGTAGGGCATAGCTTATATTCCCCTTGTAAGCTAATGTTGAGTTAATGAAAAAATTATCTCTTCTGCACTAAACTCTTCCTTTTCTCCCTAACCATAAACTCCCTCGAGCTCCGGCTCGCCTATCCCTGTGTTCGATCGGTGTCTTGCCCAGCAAGGCTAGTTATGTTTCCACATTGGTACCGTAACAATTGGTGCTTTCACTCGTTGAACTCGTCACCATGAGTTCGGACGCGGGTGGTTCCACCGACCCCATCACCACTGCCTTGGAGCGTCTTACGGCGTCTCAAGACAACTTCAACACCACCCGGGAACGTCTCACCGCTACGCAAGATCGGATGGCCGCCACCATCGAGTTGTTGCGTGAAGGGCTCGAATCCTCCCTTCGCCACCAAGGCGACCTCGCGCGCCAGCAGGAACAACAACGGCTTCGTGTGGGCCAATTACAAGCGGCGGCTCACGTCCCGAACGCAGTCGCTACGGGCGCGAATGCGGTTCCTTTGGCCGCTAACGCACCGCCATACATACCACCACCACCAGCCGGCAACGCAGCGTTGCCCCCGCTCAACCCGATCCCACTGCCAGCAGGCCAACCTCCACCGTTATAGCCACATCCGCCTGCACCAGTCGGGTTGCAAGGGTTTCCGACTGGGGATATTCCCGGAGGCCACATCGTTTCCGCGCCGGCTGCCCCAGCCAATGTCGACATCAGAGCGCCACCGGGTCACGAAACTCTTCCGCGGATCCGGATCGATGCTCCACGATTCAATGGATCCGATCCGCAAGGTTGGGTCTTTAAGGTCCAAGGCTATTACGATTATTTTCACATGTCCGAATTTGATCGTCTTCGCCTTGTGAGCCTTCTCATTGACCATCCGGCCTCGGAGTGGTACCAGTATTACCGCCAAAACAAACTTGGCGGCACTTGGCAGCAATTTCTGGTGGACGTCCGTCAAAGATTCGAGCCGCAATACTACCAAGACTATGCCGCGTCGTTGTCCAAGTTGCAACAAAAGACGACGGTGTTGGCATACCAGACGGAATTCGAATCACTCCTCAATCGCGTCCGCGGCGTGCCCAAACCACTCCTGATATCCCTTTACAAATCCGGCCTCAAACAGCCCGTCCAAAGGGAGTTAAACCTTCGCGCACCAACATCTCTAGCGCAAGCGTTTGCATTGGCCCGGGAACTCGTTGCATCACATGAAGAGACGGTGGGCGCACAACAAACAAAACGGTGGAATCCCGCACCGTTCCGTTCGGCGGCAGGCGCACCCAACGTCGCGGTTCAACCCAACCCACCCGCCCCTGCAGCCCAAGCGGCGAACCCAGCAAATACAACCAACTTGCCTTTCCGACGCTTGATTCGAGCTGAACGCGCGAAACTCTCTCAAAAAGGGCTGTGTTGGAATTGTGATGAACCGTTCAACGCAACGCACCGTTGCAAGAACAGGATGTTCATCTTGTTGGGGCCGGACGACGACGACGACGAGGATGCACAACCGGAAGTTGAGGACGCTCAGCTGGCCATCACGGCTGTCGTCTCTAGCGCCATGGCCATGGACGGCTTCGCCAACCCGAAGTCCTTGAAGCTGCAAGGGTCTATCAACGACCAGCCTTTACAGGTCTTGATCAATAGCGGAAGCACTCACAACTTTGTGCACCCGAAAGTTACCGAAGACTTGTGCCTACAGCTCACGAAAATTCCTGCTTTTCGTGTGTATGTAGGCAATGGTGAGTCTCTCGTATGTGATCATAAGTGCTTGGCTATCCCTTTGATTTTGCAAGGACATGAATTTGCTGTGGATTTATTTGTCTTGCAGATACATGGACCACACTTGGTCCTCAAAGTCCAGTGGCTTCAAACTCTCGGCAAGGTCACGCATGACTATGCCAACATGACGATGGACTTCACTCTCCATGGCAAAAAGATGTCTCTTTGCGGGGATAGACATGAACCGCGCCTCATTTATATGCACACACTGCAAGCCTTATACCACTCTGACGCCGTGGCTCAATGCTATGAGCTCGTCCGAGTCACACCGGACCATGAGGCCACGACCACGGCTACACCAGGCCAATTTCCGGAAGATGTTCCGGCAGAGTTGGTGGCTGTCCTCCAAGCCCATGAGGTCGTCTTTCAGCTGCCTTCCGGTTTACCGCCTAAGTGTGTATGGGATCACCGCATTCATTTACAACGGAACACTAAACCGGTGAACGTCAGGCCATACCGCTATCCGTACTTCCAGAAGTCGGAGATTGAGCGACAAGTGAAAGACATGCTTTCGCAAGGCATCATTCAACACAGCACGAGCCCATTCTCATCACCCGCCCTCCTCGTCAAGAAAAAGGACGGTTCCTTCAGGTTTTGTGTTGATTACAGAGCTCTTAATTTTGTTACAGTGACTGATAAGTTTCCAATTCCGACTGCAGATGAGTTATTTGATGAGCTAGGTCGGGCGGTCTTCTTCACCAAACTCGGCTTGCGTTCCGGATATCACCAAATCCGAATGCACGCCGACGATATTTATAAGACCGCATTTCGGACCCATGATGGCCACTACGAGTTCTTGGTTATGCCTTTCGGACTCACCAATGCTCCATCCACCTTTCAGGCTGCCATGAATAGTGTTTTCGCAGAGTTCTTGAGGGAATTTGTCATCGTTTTTCTTCGACGACATACTGATCTATAGCCCTTCTCTCGAGATACATCTTCAACATCTTGATATGACTCTGCAGATTCTAGAGGCCAATCACTTTTTTGTCAAGAGCTCCAAATGTACCTTTGGCGCCACAAGGGTGGAATATTTGGGCCACATTGTCTCGGCAGGGACGCTACTAGACGACCCTGACAAATTGTCGGCTATGGCCGATTGGCCAACGCCACACACAGTGCGCCAACTGCGCGGGTTTCTTGGGTTGACGGGTTACTACCGCAAATTCATTCGCAACTATGCTACTTTGGCGGAACCCCTCACCTCCCTGCTTAAGAAAGATAAGTTTGCTTGGTCCCCTATAGCAACTGATGCTTTTCAGTTGCTTAAGAAAACTATGCTCTCACCGCCTATTTTGCGATTACCGGATTTTGACAGGGATTTTGTCATTGAGACCGATGCATCTGACCAGGGAATAGGGGCGGTATTGCTTCAAGACGAACACCCCATATCCTTCATCAGTAAAACTCTAGGTGTGCGTCGGCGTGGCTCTTCCGCATATCATCGAGAACTTTTTGCTATTGTCTCCGCCGTCCAAAAGTGGCGCCAGTACTTGCTAGGCAGAGAATTCGTCATTCGTACGGATCAAAAGAGCTTGAAAGAATTATTGCATCAAGTCATTCAAACGCCGGACCAACAATTCTTCATCCGGAAGTTGATGGGCTACAAGTTCCGAATTGAATACAAAACTGGCGCGAGTAATAGGGTGGCGGATGCGTTATCCAGGCGCATAACCGATTCGGAGCCCGAGATCCGCCAATTGCTATCATTCTCCAGCCCTATGCCGAACCTATTGGCGCGTGTGCGCGCGGAAAATGAGACCTTACCGGATCTGCATCGGTTGCATGAGGCTGCGCGTCGTGGGGAGCTGCCAACACCTTTCCGAGTTCATGACGGGTCTCTTTACTATGACCATCGGCTGGTTCTGGGTAGTGATTCACCGCTGAAAGTAAAGGTCCTTACAAAATTTCATTCCACGCCCAGTGCAGGCCATCCAGGCATTGATAGGACGTTCCGCCGGGTAGCTGAGGTCTTTTATTGGCCGAAAATGCGGAAAGACGTCAAAAAATTTGTAGACTCTTGCATTGATTGCCAAGCCACAAAGTACAACACTAAGAGACCCGCCGGTCTTCTACAACCCCTACCCGTTCCGGTGCAAGTTTGGGACGAGGTTTCAATGGACTTCATTACAGGGCTGCCCGTTTCCCGTGGCTATACGACTATCTTGGTCGTTATTGATCGGTTATCCAAGTACGCACACTTTGGCGCGCTCGGAACCTCATATGATGCGCCTAAAGTGGCTGCTTTGTTTATGGAATTGGTCGTCAAGCATCACGGGATTCCTTCACAAATCTCATCCGACCGTGATGCCATCTTTACTAGCGCCTTTTGGCATGAGCTACATCGCTTGAGTGGTATGACTCTTCGGCACAGTACCGCATATCATCCTCAGACGGACGGGCAGACCGAGGTACGTAATCGGGGCCTTGGACAATACATGAGAGCTTTTACCCATGCCCGACCAAAAAAATGGGCTGATTATTTGCCGTGGGCGGAGTTAGCTCTGAATTGCACGTACCACGAGGGGCTCCGCATGACACCTTTCCAAGTCCTCTATGGCCGGCTTCCTCCACCACTGATTCGTTGCACTACACCATCCCGCTCCAATTCAGCTGCCGTAGCGACCATGGAGGAACGCAATCAAGTCCTTGAGTTGTTGCGTAGAAACCTTCAGAAAATGCAACAACGCATGACTGCGCAAGCTAATGCTCATCGTCGGGAAGTTGAATACGCTGTGAGTGATTTAGTTTTGTTGAAATTGCAGCCGTATCGTCAACATTCCGTTGCCCGACCGCTCTCCTACAAGCTGAGCTGCCGATTCTGTGGGCCTTTCGCCATCACGGAGAGAATCGGGGCAGTCGCCTACCGCCTTGCACTTCCGGACAACGCGAAAATCCATAACGTGTTCCACGTTTCTATGCTCCGTCCGTTCGTGCCAGCCGGTAACACAGTCGTGTAACCTTCATTCCCTATTGACTTTGTGCACGACCGACCCCTAGCGCAGCCTGTGCGCGCCATTGCGGAAAGGACAGTTCTCGTCCAAGGTGTTCTCACTGTTGAATGGAAGGTCGTATGGGACGACGGCTCAGACACAGATGCTACGTGGGAGCCCGCTCAGAAGATGCAAGATTTGTACCCCAATTTACAGCTTGAGGACAAGCCGAATCTCACCGGGGGGGGGGGTAATTGATACGGAGAGAAGTCAGCCAAGTACGAGACCCGCACGTGAGAGACGGGTGCCTTTGAGATTTCGAGATTAATATTAGTTTGTTTAAGCAATTATTTTATTTAATTTGGATTGTTTTATTTTGGATGTAATTTTGAACTAGAGTTTAACTCTCTTCTCGGGTTTTCTTGCGGGTTCTTTTCCCCGAGTCGTATTTTTCTTGAACCCGTAGGGCATATCTTATATTCCCCTTATAAGCTAATGTTGAGTTAATGAAAAAATTATCTCTTCTGCCCTAGACTCTTCCTTTTCTCCCTAACCCTAAACTCCCTCGAGCTCCGGCTCGCCTATCCCTGTGTTCGATCGGTGTCTTGCCCAGCAAGGCTAGTTACGTTGCCACATTGGTACCGTAACAGCATGGTGATCGGTCGCGGTTGCCAATCATCAAAGCCCATACCAATCCAGTGACGAAAAGAGAAGGAGCGAGGAATCCAAGATTTCAAATTATAATTCCTAATGTAATTCAAGGCCAAAGCAACATCGTCATGATCCTTGAAAAAAATATATCATCATTCATCCATTAGAAAACATCTCTTCTTTTTCCCTGCCCCTTGCCTTGTTTGTTGCCTCCGAATTCAAACTGATCATCCTGACCCGCCTCCGCCTCTTACACTACTAGTCGTAAATAGCCTCGGTTGCTCGTTCTTCTTCGGCCGCCGGTGAATCATTCGCCACTAGGCACTAGCTAGCTAAAAGAACAATTTTTTAATGACCTTATCTTGTTAGGCCAATTGATGATTGTCCTAGGCTACTCGCTCTCTTTCTACGAAACTGTCCGCTAGATATTAATCTAATCCACAGTATTTCAAATGGTGGACCCTCAATAATATGCAACTAGCCAACTAGGTATAATGGGCTGACAAGCCAAACCCATTATCAATCGGTCAACACCTCACATATACTATAAGTAGTGATCCCACATCACTTTCTCTAGAATCAAACAAACACATTCACATTGATAGTTAACCAAAGCTTAGGAAAAATGAGCTCCAAATCAGTGAATTTGGGCACTACGTTGTTGCTAATTTTGTTGGGTAGTCTTCTTCCTCAGGGAAGCCATGGCAGAACAGATCTGAGCTTCAAGCTCAAAGCCGTGAGCTTGGGTGGTTGGCTTGTTACTGAAGGCTGGATTTTTCCTTCTCTTTTCGATGGCATTGTCAATAAAGATTTACTGGTAATTAGTGTGATTGATTACTCTGTTATATATGTCAAATGTCAAATGTTAAGTCATCAAATTTAATTAACATCATTATGTATATATGTAATTTTTGTGGCAGGATGGAACCCAGATTCAGCTAAAATCAGTAACAACGAACAAATACATGAGTGCAGAATTAGGCGGAGGATCTATAATGGTTGCCAATCGAACTGATGCATCTGGTTGGGAGACCTTTAAAGTAATTAGTTCTACATCTTATTTAATCCCTCATTTTTTTTAACCTAGCTATCTTTAGTTATCAATTAATTGCCACATCATGGTAGTGATCATAATTAAACAACCTAACCTAGGTAGGGAGACTTGAACCTATGATGAATGAGTTATTAGTAAACCCTCTAACCCCTATGTTATACATATTTTTTGAATATTTTTTTTCCAATACTAATTATATTGGAATCTTTGTGAACATATATAATGAGAGCAACATATATATGGTGGTAAAACCCAATCTTATATATATATGAGATGAAATGCTATTTTATTTAGAGATTCAAAATTATAGTTTCGGACGGAAACACAAAAAGCCGAAAATAAGAATACGGAAGCTCGTTTCTATTGTAAAATTATATATGTTTCGTTTCTAAAATTCATCCTTTTCTCATTTCTTATGCTGCTTGAAATGTTAATTTTTCCTAGAGTAAAATACATGTATACCAATGTAACTTATAATGATGACCTTACAAAATTCTAAAATTACTAACCCGTGACACTTCATTTTCTTGATATATTGTTATGTTTGTAGTTATGGAGAATTGACGAGAACACCTTCAACTTTAGAGTGTTCTTTAACCAATTCATAGGGGTGGGAACCGCAGAAGGAGTCCCAAACCGGGCAGTCTCAACGGCGACAAGCCCGGGAAGGACCGAGACATTCCGTATCATAAGGAAATATGATGATAATATGCGAGTCAAGATTCAAGCCTCAAACGGGCTCTTTCTTCAGGCAAAAAGCGACAGCGTTATCACTGCTGATTACTCAGGCACGAACGGAGGATGGGGCAACAATAATCCCTCGGTTTTCGTGATGACAAGAGTGAGCGGCATGCAAGGAGAGTACCAAGTTACTAATGGATACGGTCCTGCGAGGGCACCTCAAGTGATGAAGGTATGTTTATCAAATCTTTTCCCCCCCCTAATGTGTGTCGATGACTTTTTGATTCAATAAGCACGCTCTTTTAGTGCAAGGCGCATCAATTCGGTGGTTGAGACTTCATGGTATAACCATAAGGTCAAAACTTCGAACCTTCGTCCATAAATAACATAATTGAGTTCAACTACTTGACGAATGTAATTAGATTTAGTTAAAATAAGTCATTTATGATGTAATTTTGTAGTCCATTTCTACCTAAAAAAAGTGATGATTTTTGTCATTTTATATTTTACTTCTTTGTTTTAAACAGAATCATTGGGACAACTACATAGTGGAAGATGACTTCAAATTCATGTCCCAAAATGGGATCAATGGAGTGAGGATTCCTGTGGGATGGTGGATTGCAAGTGGCCCAAATCCTCCTAAGCCTTTCGTTGGTGGTTCCTTGGATGCATTGGACAGAGCTTTCATTTGGGCCGTGTATGTATATTATTTTCTCATTCTTACTTTGTAAAACTAATGAGACTAATTAAAATATAATATGAGAAATAAGATGTAATTATTATTCTTATGCCAGGACTTACAATATTAAGGTGGTAATAGACTTGCATGGTGCCCCTGGCTCCCAAAATGGTGATGAGCACAGTGGCAGCAGAGATGGTGTCCTACAATGGGGTACTGATGCCACCATTCAACAAACCGTCAATGTCATCGACTTTTTATCCGCAAGGTACTCAATAATTAGACTTGTCAATCGAATCAGTCATACTTTCGTCAAGGTAATGTTTAACCTAACTTATTCTCAAAATTAATTTGGCAATCTACAAGTTCATATAATATTGGATTTCGGGTGGAATATTTTATCGTAAATTAGATTTGGGTTCAAAAATTCTTGACAGAGATTCGAGGTTAAATATGGTCATATTACGATAGCTATAGACAAAACTAATAATTATATCACAGTTACAATATGCATATGAACTAGTGTAGAGCCACGAAGGTTAAGTTTTATATAGCTTCATTATTACTCTATGACAACTCCAACTATTAGCATTACTCGATAACTAAGTATAAACCCTTTCAATTCATCCTGGATTTGCCACTGAAAAAATAAAAACCCATGCAGGTATGCAGCGAACCCAAGCTTGTATGCAGTGGAGCTATTAAACGAGCCTCGCTCACCCGGGGTGGCCCTAGACACCCTAACAAAGTACTACCAAATGGGGTACGATGCGGTCCGAAAACACACCCAAACCGCCTACGTTATATTGTCAAATAGGCTAGGACCCATGCAACCTAAAGAGCTATTCGCTCTAGCAAGCCGAATGCAAAGTGTCGCTGTTGACGTCCACTACTACAGCCTCTTTGGGGACGAGTTCAACAACATGAGCCCTCAACAAAACATTGACTTCATTTACAACTCTAGAGCTTGGGATTTGGATCAAGTCAGCAGTTCTGATGGTCCTCTCACTTTTGTTGGTAAGTACTTGAGTATTTAAAGTTTTAAACTAAGTTGCTCATACAATATGACCCATTTATCTTGGATCGGATCGGATCGAATATCTCTTGACTAGAGTACCACCCACACATGTGCTCTGGATCTAACCAATTGGCTATCCAAGATATATCTCTTGGAACTAGGTTCATATTACATCGTACGATTCAATTATCCTAAGATTGGGTCGGGTGTCCATATATTAACCAATCAGATATCCGGGAAAATATCGGTTCATACACCCAAATCGCATATTTATGTATTTTGAAAATATCTCGGTTCGGATATCTGTTCTGGGTGTGAACAAGGACAACTAGCTAACAACAATAAAATTTAATAACCAAATTGCTAATAGAGAATGTTACAACTTTGGTGTGCAGGAGAATGGGTTGCAGAATGGAAAGTTCAAGGGGCAACAAAGCAGGAGTACCAAAACTTTGCAAATGCACAACTTCAAGTGTTCGGCAAAGCCACGTTTGGATGGGCTTATTGGACTTTTAAGAATGTCCAACCTCATTGGAGTTTAGAGTGGATGATTTCCAACGGTTACGTTACACTCTAAAGAGAGTTTCCCTATCATTTTAGTTAAATAAAGCTGGGTTAGAATTGAGATGATTCTTAATCCAGGCTTAAGCTTTTGTTAAGTGTAAAATTATCTTCTATCGAACTAACTTTTAATAAAGACTTGTTCTAAGAACAATTTTCTATTACCTCATTGTTGTTGTTTTCACCTCCAGTTTGTCGGTGTGTCTCAATTAAGATAATTAAACTTCCATTAATTCCAAATATAGTATATCTTCCTAATTTAGTCTTTTCATATATACATGTCGTATAAGAAACTCGAACCGATGCATAGGAAAATTAAAATCATTGGCAGAGCCAGGATTATCAAGGTTGAGTTGAACAGAGGGGCCAAACGATTGTTTTCGTAAAAAGTCAGAGTTGTTGCCTCACCGATGAGAGGTGGCATGGTGGTCAGCGCCGTCGCCAATCATCAATGAGTCAATGACCAATCTAGCAATAAAAAGAGGGAGAGGACGAATCCAATGTTTCAAATTAAAACATTTAAAACCCTATTATCATATTCAATCTTCTTGTAATTAATGTATATTTATTTCTCTAATATCTTCTAACTTTCAATTCTCAACATTCACATTCTTCTTTTTCAATCCACTCATTTTTATCTTCTATAAGCTCATCTTAATATTTTCTGACAAAATTCTCTTACTCTTTTATTTATACTTTTCTAAGAGGAAAAATGACTCAAAACAGTCTCAAGTATTAATTTTGAACAAAAAATAATCTCAAGTTTGAAGATCATCACCAACGATCCGAACTATCCCAATATTAACCAAAAATGATTTGGAATCTATTTTCGATGAGTTTTCCGGTGGAATCGATGATGCAGGGATAAAAAAAATATGGCATAATAAGTTAATATTTTACACTTGCTTGAAATATTTTCGATCGTTATATCATCGATTCTACCGGAAATTTTGTCGAAAAATGATTCCAAATCGTTTTGGTTAACATTTGTGATAGTTCGGGATTGTTAGTGATGATTTTCCAACGTAAGATTATTTTTGGTTGAAAGTTAATACTTGAGATGTTTTTGAGTCATTTTTCCTTTCTAAAATCAGTTTAGTCTGTTTTGTCCTTTATCTCTTAGATTCACCAACAACGCTACATTTCCATTTAATATCTTTTATTTGTTCAAGTGAAATAAATGATCTAATAATCTAAGCTATATTTTAGAAAAGAAATTATAGTTTATGAACTATTGAATAACATTTAACAAATTAAATTATGTTTTAGTTTATAACTATTTCCAAATCTATGGAATTTAATTGAAAAACCTAATGGTAAGGAATATAATCTACATATACATACATGTATATTTTTTCTCAAATAAAGAAATTTAGTTAATATTGATTATCGATTATATGGAAGTTCAAATATTATGTTGCTAATATTCTATATTTTTTCGTAATTCATGAACCATAGATAGTAGTACATGTTTATCTTAATATTTCTTTAAAACTATTTTTTTCAACTTTTATATTCAACAATGTCATAACTTCTACGGTACTTTTTGTAAACAATTTTATTTATTTATCCGTCAATCCTCCCTTTTCTTTCTCCATTTTAAACCTTTTTCAACTTTGTTTGTTGTAAACTCTCTTAACTTCTATCAACTTATCATGTCATCATACCCCCATTTAATACTACTTTTTTTTTAAACTTTCTTTACCCTTTTTCAACTTCACACTTAACCTCTTTAACCATCATTACAAAAATTTATTTCAATCCCATTGGAATGTTACTTATTACCCTTTTTCATGATATAATAAATCTATAAATAAAATAGACGTAGAATTATTGTCATGTTTATTATTTTTTATGCTTATAAAATATATATCGAATTATTTATCTTTTTTTAGGCTTAACACGAGAACATACACTAGTCATTCTATATCTTTAAAGCAAAAGTTTTCCACGTATTCTCCTTAAACTGTGTCATCATCACTTCCACCCTCTCTTCTATCAAATTTTAATAAATATATTTCAAAAAACAATTCCAATAATCCATTTACATCTTAAATTCCACGTTCATCCTCTCTTTTTCCAAAATAAAATAAAATAAAATTATTTTTCAACCTTCTTAAATCTCTCTAACTTTTACTCTTTTCAACCACTTTTTTTATTTTTCAGCTTCTAGTAACTACCATGTTCACATTAAAGGGTTTTGAATTTCTCAACTTTTGGTAAATACCACATTGACCATTTAAAAAAACTATTTACACTTATATAGGATATATATAATGACAATATAAAAAAATAAATTCAAGCTGAAAAAACAATATATAGGGTAGAAAGTTATCAAAATTAATTTTTATTAGTATGTTTATATGTTCATCTAAAGATAAATATTTTCAAACATAAATTAAGAAATGATGTTTACTCATCTCAAAAAAATATTGTTAATCATTTACAATTAATCAAATTATTCAGTCTTATCTCTTGCTAAGCATGAGACTAACATAGAATAGTTTAATATATATATATATATTTATATATATTTATATATTTATATAGATTAAAGTTCAATAGTGAACACATAAGTATTGGTGAACAAGTGAACAATTGTGGGCCTTTGGATGATATGCCAATGGAAGGCTCAGATTAAATATCCAAATTTGAACAAAATTCAAAATTAAAACCAATCCCTTAATTATAGGAAGTGATGATTGATTATAGGAATTTTAGAATTTCAAAATTAAACCACTTAATTATAGGAATTTTGGAAAAACCACTCTCTCTCACCCTCTTCTCTACCTCTCGTTCCAGATCTGTGACCTGGACACCGCCGGCCACCAAGAACCCGACGACAACCCACCCCTCGCTCGGCCTCCCAGTTCCTCCACTCATCCACTCGTCATATACAATATACTATACATATATACATCTTTTCTGTAGGAATAGGTCACATAAACAATTCAGCCACAACAAATTTCGTATATACATTCCTTAGGTTGTTATATACAATATTACTGAACATATGTACATCTTGATCTGTAGAAATAGGTCACATAAACAATCCAACCTCAAGAAATGTCGTATATACATGTCTTAGGTTGTCATATACAATATTACTGTACATATAAACATCTTGATCTGTAGAAATAGGTCACATAAACAATCCAGGCACAACAAATTTCGTATATACATTTCTTTGGTTGTTATATACACGATTACTATACATATATACAATGATTGGCAACGTGGTGGTTCATGGTGGTTCGTGGTGTCTTTGGCGACGTGGTGGTTCCGACGGGGTCTTCCGGCGAATTGGTGGTTCCGACGGCCGGCGCAATGGTGGTTTGATGTTGCCGGCGTAATGATGGTTGTCGGGGAAGTGATTACACCGGCGAAGTGGTTATATACAATATTACTGTACATATATACAATAATGCAATTAGTATCCAGCCGGAATAAATTTCGTATATACTTCTCTCAGGTTGTCATATACAATGCTACTGTACATATATACATCCGTAGAAATAGGTCACAGAAGCAATCCAACAACAACAAATTTTGTATATACATTCATCAGGTTGGCATATACAATATTACTATATATATATATATACATCTTGATCTGTAGATACAGGTCACATAAACAATTTACACATAAATTCACGACATATACTAAATCAAATCAGTCATATACATAATGAAAAAATTATATACAGAATTACCTTATGTCATATTTATACGATTGACAATTGGCAACGTGGTGGGGGGCGAAACTCCAGCGCGGTTCGACTGGGGGCTACGAGAGGCCGGCGGGAGGGACCCAAACCTACGGACGAGCACCGGCGACGGGCGGAGTCGGGAATCGACCAGCGTCGGGCACCAGATCTTGGGCGCAATCCGGGGAACGGACAAAACCTGGGATCTAGAGGGGGGATCCGGTCAGGTGGGGTACAAGGCAGGTGGCGACGGGTGGTCGCCGGAATACTCCCAGGAGAGTGGTGGCGCTAGGGCGAGAGGTTGAGCGGCGATGGAGGATCTGTGTAATTCTCCGAATGGTTTCCGGCAATGGCGGATCTGCGCTAGGGCGAGAGGTTTTCCTGCGCAATGGAGGATGTTGGTGGCCGGCGACGTGGTGGCCAGCGAAGTGGTGGAGGCTGCAATGGAGGCCGACGATTTTTGGGAGCGTCTCTTCTGGATCTACAATGAAGCGTAAATTCTGATTTTACAGAATTGTATTTATGGTAGTTACAATTGGTAGATGATGGAGAAAATCTCTCCTATTTAAGATTTTTTGTGATTTTCTTATTTTTGGATATTGTGGACTAATATCTCACCATTCATTACAAATCTCATCCTACGGATGAGATTTGTTCACTTATTCTCTATAGAAGGTTGTTCACTATAGAACCTACCTCTATTTATATATATATATATATATATTTATATATATATATATATATTTTTATATATATATATACATAGAAGTCGTTAGGTTTAGAGCTGCCACGTTGCGCCCCCTCAACTTTTTCCACATGTCGCCCCGAGGATGTGTCACCTAATATTTTTCCATGTGTCGTCATCATATTAATCTTTATAGTTTATATTTATGTTTCATTTATATTTTTTCCCTAAAATTTTAAATGTTCTTTACACATCATATAATTTATTACCGTATCATATTTAGTTAGCCACCACAATTTTAGTATCCCAAAATAGTTTTTATAATACTCCAAAATACCCTAAAAATATGCAAAATCTGAAATTTCTTACCACCTCTAAAAATAATTCAAAAATATATTTTATTTCCATTTATATTATATATTTTGCATAAAAAACTTCCTAATGCAAATATATGTAGTTAGCAACCACATTCCATTAAGGTTATAATAATTTTTTTATATTATATGTATTATATTTTTCTGTAACAAAATATATCATATATTACTTAATTAATATGTAATTACTATTTCTGTAGACTGCCGAGTTTTCCACATATACATTTTTATTTTTATTTCTGGAATTTAGATCGTATCATAGCTAAGTTTTTGTGAACTTACGTATGTTTTAAAATCGTAATTATTTTAACACCTTCTTCATATAGTTATTACTGCCTACTACTATGATACATATCTATATCTATCTATCTATATATATATATATGTTTTTTTGAAAAAACGTGAACATCTTACCAATGTATTGTTTTTTAGCAAGAATGCTTTTCACCGTCGTAATCTTTTGTATCCCAAAATAGTTTTTCCAAAATTTGTAGTATATGTACTTAGTCACCGCAATCTTTAGTATCCTAAAATAGTTTTT
Organism: Polygonum aviculare; assembly: GCA_934048045.1. Lineage (NCBI taxonomy): Eukaryota > Viridiplantae > Streptophyta > Magnoliopsida > Caryophyllales > Polygonaceae > Polygonum > Polygonum aviculare. Next base: position 28,648,739 of record OW204023.1, on the reverse strand, counting down.
ATAATACACCAGAATATCCTAAAAAATATTCCAAATATAAATTTCTTACCAACTCTAAAATAACTCAAATATATCTTATACTTCCATTTATATTATATATAGTTTTCTGTTTCTTTTTAAAATAAAAGACAAATGCACACTACAATTAAATCCATTTTGAATTTGAGAATTCGCAAGTCATTAATCCACTTTAATTTCAAATTCAAAAATAAAAAACTTAAACAAAATAACTTTAAGAAGTACTTTTAATCCCTAACGTACATAAAATAAAAAAATATTATTCATATAATGCTACGTATTTATTTCAATTGTAATCATTATATGTTAATAATGTTACTCATACAGTTTTTCTTCAATTAATTTTATCACATTTTAATCAATATCTATCTATCTATTATTATATACTAAAGCGGAAGCAAATTCCGCCACCATGTTGCGTCACATCACCCCTTTTATTAGAATAACATATTTTATATAAATTTTGTTATCATCTATTAAACTGGAAATTTTATCTTTCTACTTCCTACTTAAAAGTTTTATCTTTTATTATCTATTAAATTGGGAAATTTTATCTTTCTACGTTCTACTTATTACATGTAAATTTATCATATATGATCCAAAAGCATGTACGTACTATAATATCATTAGTTAAGTTATTTATAATTTATTTGATATTATCATCTATCTCTTAGTATATACTAAAGCGGAATCAAATTTCGATCGCCAACATATTATGCCACATCACCCCTTATTAAAAACATTATCTTATCAATCTTAGTTTTAAGCTTATTTTTATACATATTTAATTATCTTGAATTTTGAGTTGCTTTTGTATCCTAACATATTAATATCAATCTTATTATTATATGGTATAAATTACAAAACACCACCTGCATAATTCGTACATGGAGAGTTGATTGATAATGGAGAGTTGGTTAATCTTAGTATCTACATTTTAGAATATAGTACTGTATTAATCCAAATCTTTATTTTAAATAATGTTATTATTTATATAGATTAGTTTATAAATTTTTAATTTAAATTTCAAAATATTTTTATCAATTTTTTATAAAATTTGATTATGCATCTCATCTTATTGCATTCTTCCTCGATATATATGCTTATGTATGTATAAAAATAATGAATATAAAAATACAATATTTTTATATAAATATTTGATGATATATGAGAATTATGTTATTTTATAATCTAAAATATATGTAGCAATATAAAAGAAATTAGATATATGATAATACTTATAATTATTAAAGTGAATTTATATACAAGATAATAAAAGCAAAAAACACCCCCGTACAAGGTGCGGGTCATTTTCTAGTATATTGTAAAAGCCGACCGTTTTCGAGCCACCACGTTGATTCTGGCCCCGCTTGATTTTAATTTTTTTTCAACTCAAATAGATAATAACAAGTTTATATCTTTTTATTTTCCTTAATTATCTAATCCTCAATTTTATCTTTAAAGTCATACTATCTATCTTTAAAATTATTTTCCATAAATGAGTTTATCTTCATTTTTCTTCTATAAAAGATAAAATTGTTATTTTTTCTTTTTAAATCACTCATGCATGTGTTAATCTTTTTTTTTGGTCGGGTGCATGTGTTAATCTTTGATTAGTAATAGCAATTGTTATTTTATCTTTAGAATATGAAGATAGAGCCACTAATTAGCATTAAACTTTGATTTCAACTAATCCTTTTTTTTGGGTCGAATTTCAACTAATCTCTTTAAAACCATACTCCTTTAATTTATTTTATCTTCAATTTTTATTTTTCCTAAATTAAGAAATTGTTATTTTCAATTGTTCTTTAATTTATTTTATTCTCACCCCACCTTATTTTTTAAAATTGTTTTTAACATTTTCTATCAATTTACTAATATTTTCTATATCAATTGTTTTTTAGATTTAGAATCATGATCTTTGAAATATAATATATTTTAATAAGATATTTTTTTGACCTATTCATACATATAGAGGCAAATTATTATTCATTAAGTATTATGATTAAAACAACTACACGTTTAATTTGGGTATATCAAGTTGGTACTTTGCATAATAAAATACAAGCAAATATAAATTGCATAATAATGTATTTTATAAGTACGTGATTTGCATAATAACATATTCTCAATCAATCATTTAACAATTAAAACTTTTAATATTCGATGAAACCAATTATGTGTTAAAACTTTTATTACATATTTCAAATTATTATTCTATGTATTATATATCCAAAAAAAATTAAAAAATACAAAGTCGTGCATGGCACGACGGGTACAACTAGTATACTTCTAAATCTGAAGTAGTTAAGGGCAGTTTTGTCATTATGATTTTATAAACCTTTCATCCTATTTTTAATAACTGATTTTTATACAAATTTTCGATCCGTTTATATAAAATAAATTTAATTGATCACAAGTAGATATTTACCTAATAATTTATATCTTGATTTTCCAAATAAAATGTAAATTAAGTATATATGTAAAGATCTCGTATCAAATAAAATGTAAATTTAATTGATCTACATTATCTTGCAATAAAGTAAAATATTTATTTTCTTGCATTTAAAAAGCACTATTAGGAAGTAAAAGGTTATAATTAATTACTTATATTATTATTTTGGTAAATAAAATAACTATAAAACTTATCAATTACTCAAACATATCTCAAATTTCATAATATTATATATCTAGAATAAATCTATTTAAACTACATATCTGTAATAGGGTTGATTCTGTATTTTGGTCATTTGAGTTTGGATTGAGTATAAGGTTGGGTTGATATTTTATATCTAGAATAAACCTATTAAGTACAAGATTGAGATTTCACACCATCAAATTCACGTTTGCGCTACGTAGGATTATGTCACTAAAGTTACCAATTAGTCGATTCTAAGTGTTTGAGCTTTCATAATACTTATCGGATTTAAATAGTACTAGCTGTACCCGTCGTGTCATGCACGACAATGACTCACGCTTCATATTTTAAAATTATTTTTGTTATAAACAGTATATTAATAAGTGAAAACATACAATATAATGAAAATTCTAGCATATGAAAATGTTCTTTTTTTTCTAGGCAAAAAAGATAATTTTTCATATTTGTAGTCTCGCGTGTATGAGATTATATATAAATATAAAAAAATTATAATTATTGAATAATTTAGTAAATAAAATTTAATTACTTTTTCATCCTTCAAAATTTGTCTCTAATGGTTAGTATATATCATTGTTCATAATGTCACAATTTTGAAACATTATAAGTCAATATATTATAAAATGAGATGTTTTAATTGATTATTTGGTTTGATATTATTTTTTATTTTATTACTATAATTTATTAGTATGATGTATAATTGCTAAGAATTTTTATTTAAATAAAAGTACTAAAACATAATATCAAAATTTAAAAAGATAAAATGAGTCCAATATGATTCTAATAACTTTATGTATTGAAGTATATAAAATATATTAATCAAAAATTATTTAATTATGAAATTTAAAACCAAAGTTATTATGAAAATGATAATATATAAGTCAAGTAAAAGATAGTGAATATAATTTGACTTAATATTGAAGATAAGAATAGTAACTTAATTATAAAAAAGAACTTCCATTTTTAAATTATTTTGAATTCATGATTTTTAAACTATTTCTTATATAAAGAGATTAAAAAGATAAATAATATATAAAAAATGATAGAATATCTTATCAAAATTCAAAAAATATCTTTTACATAAACTGATAATACACAATGTAATTAGACATACTAAAATAGCATTAACAAAGTTTAATTGTTTAATTATGAGAGATAAAAACTAAGTTATTAAGAACATGATAATATATAATTTAAGTAAAAGTTAATAAATATAAATTGATTTAGTTTCAAAGATAAAAATAATAATTTATTTAGAAAAGGGGCTTCCATTTTAGAATTATTTTTTAAATTCGAATTTCTAATATTACATCTTACATAAATAGATTAAAATGGTAATTAAAAAGATAAGTTAATTAATATGTACCTTTTATAGAAGGAAATTTTAAAGATAGAAATATTGTTAAAGATAGATATTAGATGAGTAAGAAAAAGGTATAAAATTAAAGATTACATAATTAAGGAAATTGTAAAGATAAATAGTATGCCTCAAAAATAGATATTAGATGGGTAAAAAAATTAAAGATTAGATAATTAAGAAAAATAAAACATATAAAATTGTTAGTAAAGTGGGGCCAAAATCAACGTGGTGGCTCGAAAAAGGTCGGCTTTTATAATATATATTGATGATTGATTGATTGATTGATTGATTGGAACTTTGTGCTTAGTTTTAATAAATATTAATATATTTTTATATAATAAGTGTTTGTTGAATCATCACATAGGATAATTGTGAATTTGAGGTTAATAAAATAGTTAACTTTATGTACGTAGTTTCAACAACGTATACTTGTATAATTTGGTTATTGAATGCTTTTGCTAACAACTTTATTCTAAGTTTGTAGAAAATTGAAGATAAAACTATTTAAGGAAAATAAAATTAAAGAAGATATTATGACTTTAAAGATAAAATTTAAGATTGAATAATTAAGGAAGATAAAAGATATAAAGTTGTTATTATCTATTTGAGTTGGAAAAAAATTAAAATCAAGTGGGGCCAGAATCAACGTGGTGACTCGAAAACAGTCGGCTTTTATAATATATATATATATATTAATGTGCATTTAATTTATAAAACTTATTCCATATATAAATCAGTATATATTAGATTTATTTGAAAAAGTCTCGGGCAAGGCTCAGGGTTATAACTAGTGATTAACTAAAATTGGTTATCATAACCCCTTTTTGATGAGTAAAACGAAACATAATAACATTTTTTATCCTAATCCCGTGTAGGGCTTGAGAATTATACTAGTTCAAGACTACAAACGACATCGTCTTAATCCTTCAAAAAAAAATCATCCATTTGAAAACATCTTTTTTTTCCTGCGCCTTGCCTAGTTGACTCCGAACCGGTTACCCGACTCGCCTCCGCCCCTTACGCTACTAACCGCAAATAGCTTTGGCAGCTCCACTTCTTCTTTGGCCATGTCGGTCTATCACATATGATTTAATTTTTTTTTATTATGGCACATCATATTTGTTTATCCATGTCATACATATATTTATCCATATAAGATTTTATTAAACCCCACATCATATCCATTATTAAGCCAAATCATATTTATTTAGGTAAATGAGATTTTTCTTACCAAAAAGATACATATAGAGATTGTTTATAAAAAAATTTAATTTTAATAATTTTAAAAATATTATAAAGATATTTATGTATATGATTTAAAGTATAAACTATCAAAAAAAATATAAAATATTTCAATTAATAAATTTTATTAAATAAGGTTTAAATATTATTTTTTATAGTTGTGCAAATCTTATCTATAAAATATTAATTAAGAAAGAAAAAGATTTTAATAATTATATATCGATCAATAGATCTTCTTATTAAATAGTCAAAATCGTTGATTTCTTAACCTCAATGTTAATTAGTATTTTCTTTCTTAATTAAAACCTTGATTGTATATAGTTTATCCTTTTAATTCTTTATATGATCGTAATCTTCATTTTAGAAGAGGATTATGATCATAATCTCACAAAAATCTTAATTATTTGTATTACAGCACTATTAGCTATATATATATAAATTTTATCTATATATGATATCAATATGCTATTTGTGGTTATAAATATCAAATTTAATTTATTGTTCAAGTCCCATACAACATACAAGAATTACATTAGTGTATCTAATAAATTTATTACAATTGCTTGTCCAAATGTCCATGATACGGTGGTCAAAGTAGTAACGGTTACGTTGCTCAATTATTTGTAGTCCTAGTTTCTTAATATAGAACGTCAATGATTTATGATTTGTGTACCCATTGGAAAGCAACTTACTATATATAGCTAGAGTCCTCCGTTACATCCGCCTTTGTTAACACGTTTAGTTGTGTCGTGTCTGTCATCATGATACGATTTTTAGCTGCACAATGTTGACCATATTATATAGGGATTTGTATTTGTGAAGATATGGGCATGTATTTACTAGGTCGTTGCATTACCTTACTTGAGTTTTTTTTTCTAATCCTTGTTTGTTTTACGTCTGTAGTTCAATCTCGTGCTTTTGTTACTTAGTACTAGGTTTGTCTGGTAAACTGAATTTTTATCAATGAAAAAAAATCCCCATCTAAAATGATCATATCGGGGAGTATAAGGGTAAGTTTTATGCAATAATTTTCACTGATTATACATATTGTTGGGCCGTCCAACACTTGGGCCCATGGACGTAGTGGATGAAGGCCCACAAACGAATCTCACAACGGCCTCCGGCCCCAAATCCGCAGATCTCGCCCTTCCAACAATGATGATCGTTGATTGTAGCAAGTGGAAGATTTTCAGCATTTGTTACCATAACCGTAGGCGAAATTTTCGGGATCACGAGCATTGAAGACTAACGGCTCGATTCCAGGAGGAGAGGACGATATAAAAGGAAGGTTGAGAGAAAGGAAGGACACGATATCGAGCACTCAAAATCAAGAGCTATACTATCCGAAATCACACTTTCCTGCCTTATTTTCTCCAATCGCAATCTCATTGTTTTTGGAAATCAGGTGTACTCAAGTCTTGTCGATTGTATCAAGAAGCAACATCTAAGAGATCAATACAATTTGCTTTACCATTCCCTTAATTTCAGTACTTGCTATTTTCATTACTATTTTCTGCTCGTTGTCTCTAACGCGTCGTGACGACTTTGTGACTAGGAGTCACGACCTAGCAAGCTACCGAATCCTCGTTGAGCATGGATGCGACTCATAGCCATGTCGGAGATCTTGAGCCAAACAACAACTAAATCATCGATTCTGACGACAACCAAAACCTCAACAACGATAATAGCAACCCTAGCAACGCCATCAACAGTGGCGGTGATGGCAACCAGCACCAAGAACTGCCTCTTCAGGAAGAACCACTAGCCATCAACAACTCCGAGAGGCAGACAGCTGAATCCAGCGCCATCGTAGAGATCCGCGCAACCATGCTTGCGCTCCAGAAAGATTTAGACAGCCAAAAAGAGGCTAATTCTAAAATTACTGAAGTTTATGGAAAACAGATTGAGGCTTTGACTAATTAACGTAATTTGCTTCGATCTCAGGTTCAATCGGCTCCGGCTTACCATCTAAGGAGCGACGTGATTAACGACGTAGCCCGGCGCCTGGATATGGAGGACCCCAACCTTACTACTCCAAACGGCGCCGGCCCGTCGACAAGTAATCTGGTAATTGCTAACACATCAGGGACGGATCGGGAAAGTATTGAAGTCATTCAACTTAAAGAACGCCTCAGAGCCTTGGAGGACCGAATCACTCAGGTCCCAGGGGCTCCTCAACCAATAGCAGTAGAAAGGCGAGATGGTTACACCGACTCACCCTTTGTACCCGCTATTGCAAGAGTTAACATATCCTGAAAGTATCAAGTCCCTGAAATTCAATGATATGAAGGGACTACCGATCCCGACCAGCACATAGCAGCTTTCAAGCAAGCTATGAATATTAGTACTGTTCCTTTTGAAATGAAAGAAATTGTCATGAGTCGATGGTTCGGGAACACGTTATCTGGTCCCGCACTGAATTGGCACTCCCATTTACCTCTTGGAAGTATCTCATCGTTTGCTGAGTTAGTTGACAGGTTTAGGATCAGATTTGCCAGTAGCCGGCATGCAAGGAAGCGGTCTAGTGACCTATACCACTTAGTTCAGAAGCCGCACGAGTCGTTAAAGGCGTTTCTCAATCGTTACAACAAGGAGCTTGTAACTATTGAGGGATGCGACGCCGCCACGGCGGTGGAAGTTTTCCGGCGAGGGATATCGTCCCGAAACCCCGAGTTATATCGTGAGCTAACAAATTATCCTTGCTCTAACTTTGATGAAGTGCAGGTCAAGGCATTGACTCACGTCCGCCTTAAGGAGGACGACCTCTATGTTGAGAAGGGAGCAAGTCCTCAACAGAATGATCGACGGCAAGGAAAGCGGGAGGCTCGGTATGTGCCTTACCCTCCAGCCGCTCATCATTCCCCACACGCCAAGCCAACTGTTAACACATCGCTAAGAAGAGCGAGAACGTCCAGCTACCTCCTAAGTTGTCTCATCACAACTTCCGAGTTAGCGCAACAGAAATAGTCAGAACCTTTAGCACGATGGGAAACGTTGTTAAGTGGCCACGAAAGAAAGACATACCACATCATCGTAAAGATGAGTCAAGGTGGTGCGACTTTCATTTCGATCACGGTCACACGACAGAGGAGTGCATCGCGCTAAGAAAAGAAGTCGTCGACTTGCTAAGGAAAGGCTACCTCAAAGAATTGATCTCTAAGCGCGGAAGGGAGCATCTGGCCCGGAATGTGGAGAGAGCCTGGAAACCCGACTCCCCCAAGCATGCAGGTGTGATCAACGTCATTACCGGGGGGTCGGATGTTTGCGGCGTAACCTATTCCGCGGCTAAGAGAATCGCAAGAGAAGCCAGACGAGAAAATCCCAAAGCTCCTACACCTTCCAGCCATGCCATCATGCCTATTACCTTCAACGAAGTCGAAGAAGAGGAAGTTCATCATGATTGCTTAATAATATCTTTAACTATCGCCAATTTTCTTGTTAAACGCATCTTGATTGATAATGGAAGCTCCACTAACTTGCTTATGTTGGACGCGTTGTACAACTTAGGTCTTGGACTTGATGACATCGTCAAGAAGTCTACGACTTTAGTAGGATTCAGCGGAGAGTCACGCAACACGTTTGGGGAAATCTCCCTACCAACCATTGCAAAGGGAGTGAATTATCAAGCAAAGTTTCAAGTGCTAGATTGTCCCTCACCCTTTAATGTTATTTTGGGGAGGCCTTGGATTCACGGAATGAAGGCAATCCCGTCCACATACCACCAATGCGTGAAGTTCCTGCCCCCCTGGGGGATACAAGAGATTCAAGGAGAGTAGAGACTCGCAAGAGAATGCTACTCAGTGACCATGAAGGCGACGGCTTCCGGATCTTCAAAGCCGGGGACCAGCAAGCAAACGTCCGATTAGCAATTAAAGGACTGTAAGGCTCCATCCTTTAACGTAAAGCCGGAGGCCCCTGAACTTGAAGAAGTGACTCTCAACCCATCTGAGCCTTCAAAGAAGGTCCGAATCGGGGCAGATCTGGAGCCATCTTTGCGGGAAGGGATGGTGGAGTTTTTACGGTCCTACAAAGATTGTTTCGCTTGGAGAAACGAAGACATGATCAGAATAGATCCAAGCGTGATCACTCATGCTCTGAGCGTCAATCCAAAAATGCCGCCTGTGAAACAGAAAAGGCGTAAGTTCCCCCCCGAGCGAAATCAAGTAGTCAACGACGAGGTAAAATCCTTACTTGAATCAGGAAAAATCAGAGAAGTTAAATACCCTGAGTGGTTAGCAAATGTGGTAGTGGTTAAAAAGAAAAATGGTAAGTGGCACGTTTGTGTCGATTTTACTGATTTAAACAAAGCGTGCCCTAAAGACTCGTTCCCATTGCCCCATATCGACGCAATGGTGGACGCGACGGCAGGACACGAGTTGTTAACTTTCATGGACGCGTTTAGCGGTTATCACCAAATAATGATGAATCCTGAAGATTAAGAAAAAACGACATTTGTTACAAATCAAGGAACTTATTGTTATAAAGTTATGCCCTTCGGATTAAAAACCGCAGGTGCTACTTACCAGAGATTGGTTGATAAGATGTTTCAGGAAAAGCTGGGGGATACCATGGAGGTCTACATCGACGACATGCTCGTCAAATCTTTAAAGGCGGAGGACCATATCGCCCACCTACAAGATGCCTTCTAGATACTACGACAGTATAAGATGAAGTTGAATCCGACAAAGTGCTCCTTCGGTGTCACCTCGGGAAAATTCCTCGGGTATATAGTTACTCAAAGGGGAATAGAGGCGAGCCCGGAACAAGTGAAAGCCATTATGGAGCTTGAATCGCCAAGATGTGTGAAAGATGTTCAGAAATTGACAAGACGAATAGCAGTGCTGAACAGGTTCATATCCCGCTCGTCGGACAAAAACAAGCTGTTCTACGACATCTTAAAGAAGAATAAGTCGTTTGAGTGGAGAGAAGAGCATGAGAAGGCGTTCCAAGAATTAAAACAGTACTTGTCAAATCCACAAGTACTGTCAAAGCCACAACAAGGAGAAAAACTGTATATCTACCTCGTTGTTACAGAAGTCGCAGTCAGCGCCGTCCTAATCCGCGAAGAAGATGGTAACCAGTTACTGATCTATTATGTAAGTAAAACATTGCTTGACGCGGAAACCAGGTATTCTCCTACGGAAAAATTAGTTCTTTCTTTGGTAATGGCTTCAATTAAATTACGTCCATATTTTAAAAGTCATTCTATTATCGTAAGAACTAATTATCCTATAAAGAGTATCATGTCCAAACTAGAGCTGTCAGGTCACTTAACGAGTTGGCTAATCCACTTGAATGGCTATGACATCACATACGAGCCTCGCATGGCAATAAAATCGCAAGCCTTGGCAGATTTTGTGGTCGACTTCACCCCTACTCCTTCACAACAAGAAGAACAAGAAATGTTGAATGTAACAAGTAATAGCAAGTGGTTGATGCATACCGACGGTGCGTCAAATCAAGTTGGTGTTGGGCTGGGGGTAGTTCTGAAGTCACCACAGGGGGATAGGATAGCCCAGGTTGTGCGATGCATGTTCAAAGCTACCAATAATGAAGCAGAATACGAAACGCTCATAGCAAGCTTACTCGTGGCCAAAGATCTTAACGTGCAAGAGATCGAGGTAATTTGTGATTCATTGCTTATTGTGAACCAAGTAACAGACTTGTATGTTGCCAGGGATTCAAAGATGAAAGCCTACCTTGAAAAGGTCCGCGAAATCGTGAAAGATTTTAAACATTTTGAGATCAAGCAGGTTCCTCGAGACGCTAATACACAGGCTGACGCCTTAGCTAATCTTGGATCTGCCATAGACCCACGAGAGTACACCAAGATCCCCTTCATGTACCTAGATGCATCGTCTATAGTCAAAGAAGCCGACGTGCTGGCAATAAGCAGTTCAGATAATAACTCGTCCTGGGTAACACCTTACCTGGATTGGTTGCAGCAAGGTGTCCTTCCAGAAGGCAAGGAAGAAGCTCGACGACTTAAGGTAAAAGCCTCCACATTCACGATTAAAGATAACGTTTTGTTCAAGTGGATGTCGTCAGGAATATATGCGCGATGCGTAAAAGAAGACGAAGTACAGGTGGTGTTACGAGATATACACGACGACGAGTGTGGCAACCACACAGGGGGTCGGAACCTAGCAAAGAAAACAAGCAGGATGGGGTACTATTGGCTCACCATGAACAAAGATGCAGCGGAGTTCTCTCGCAAATGTGATGCATGCCAACGTCACGGACCAATTCCACATCTACCATCAGAGTGACTTCATCCCCTCACTTCACCATGGCCATTCATGAAGTGGGGGATGGACATCGTTGGGAAACTCCCACCAGCTTCAGGGCAACGCGTCTATCTGCTTGCCATGACAAACTATTTTTCGAAGTGGATCGAGGCCGAAGCCTTCAAGGAGGTCAAGGATACTCAAGTTATCTCGTTCATTCGAAGAAATATCTTAAGCAGATTCGGGATACCATCCACTATAGTGTGCGACAACGGCTCCCAATTCATTAGCGACAAGACCAAAGCCTTTTGCCAGAAATACAACATTCGACTTGTTATGTCTACACCTCGCTACCCACAAGCGAATGGTCAGGCGGAAGCAAGTAACAAGGTTATCCTTAACAATCTCAAGAAGTGGCTTAAAGATGCCAATGGAAAGTGGGCAGACGAGTTACCACTCATCTTATGGTCAGATCGCACTACACCCAAGACCTCAACTAGACACACGCCTTTCTCCCTGGTCTACGGGTGCGAGGTTGTGTTACCAGTCGAGGTATCCTTGCCCACTGCTCGATATGGTCTTACTACAGAAGAATCCAACATCTCTAACTTGTTACACCACCTCGACACGGTGGACGAGTTACGAGATGAAGCCTGAATACGATTAGCGGCCTACAAGTAGGGGGTAGCACGGAGCTATAACAAACGTGTTAACGCCAGAGCATTTCAAGTCGGAGATTGGGTGTTGAGAAATGTGTTTCAAAACACCCAGGAAATAAACGCAGGCAAACTTGGAGCAAATTGGGAGGGCCCGTACCAGATAACTAAAGTCGTAGGGAAAGGCGCATACGAGCTAGTATCACATGACGGCAAGGCAGTGCCCAGAAGCTGGAACGCGATGAACTTGAAGCTCTATCATTTTTTAGCAAGGTACTTATCACAACATTATTCTTACACTTATATAGTTTACTTGATTCAATGACATTACGGCTTCACACAAGCCTTGACATACATGATTCTACCAAAAACTAACAAGGGACGCATTGTGACGTTACAGGCCAAGACAAAAGGCCCGAGCCTTACAAACAGGCAACAGGTGCACGCAAATTGACTAGTCAAGCAAATCAGATGCACGAGGCGAACGAAACAAACAAAATTTTTTTATACAAAGAAGCTCTTTATTCATGTACTTGTGTACTCAATCATTATCAATACAAGTTACAACTTTTCGTTACATCTTCGCCCTCGAATAATGCATCTTATACACTTAGCGCTATACAAATTACATACGAAAATCTAAGCTGAGTCTTCGAACAAGGCCCTCATACTTCAAGCTTGATTCTAAACCTGCAAAATAAACGCAGACAAAGCAAAGGCAAATATGCACAAAAGTAGTAATAATAAAAGCACAAGATAAGCAGTCATACGGCCCTACAGTTAGCAGCCAGAATATTCAAAGTCCTACGAACATAACCCCAAAAGCATTAAGGGGTGAATCAAGTTTTAAAACCCCAACACACTGGGGGTCGAGTGGAAAAATCCTTAAAACAGCAAAGAAAATCATTCTTCAGTAGCCTTCATGATGGAATCCTTCTCCATTGCTTCCACTTGCGCCACTTCATTTGCCACCTTTACAATGTCATTCACAGGGGAGGGGTTCTTCAGTGCCTTAGCTGCATCGGGGAACATTGCTATAAAGTCCGCTTTTTCCTTTGCAACGTCCCAGCTAGTAGACTTCCCCGCGAAGTGCTCCTTTATCGTCTCCACCCGAGCCTTGAAGGAGTAGAAATTGGCGGCTTCCTCTATCTCGTTCGCCAAGGCGGCAGACTTCTTCTGCTCATTTTCAAGTTCCTCATGGTAAACCCGAGACTCTTGCTGAGCCATCATCAACTCTTCTTGCAGCTCGGCGATCCTCAATTCCAGAGACGCCTTCTCACCAGCCAACAGAGAAGATTTATTCTTCTCATTCTGAAGGTTCATGTTGCAGATAGACAGTTGATCAGGTAAGTCTTTGAACTTGTCAAAAGCAGCAAGAGAGATTTGAAGGCCCTGGGCAACAAAGTTAACATGTTATGATTCAAAAAAGAAAAATAAAATAGACAGTGCACAAAGAAATACTACATACCTACCACTGAGCGGCAACGATTTCGCCAAACAGCTCAGGGTAAGAAGGTTGGTGATGCGGGCGGCCCGAGAAGCAGTCGACTTTTAAAGTTGCAAGGGAATGAAGGCATTTCACGGGATCCATATCTGGCGACATCATGGTCTTCGGAAGGTCAGTCATTCTAACACCTGAATCTTTCTTTGGAGGGGTGGACTTCTTGGGTTCCTGGGCCTTAGGGGGGAGTGAGATTGCAGTTTCAGTATCCGCACTAGAAGCGGTTTCAGCTTTCCTCTTCTTTCGCGCCTCCAAGCGCTCAGCGGTGGTAAGCGAAGCCGTGGAACGCGTAGCTCTGGAGCCTATAACACGAAAATATGAACGCGTCATACAAACACGCAGGGATTTTTCTTAAAAAAGAAAAAATGGCATGCAGCCACAGGAAAACTTACTCGACATCTCAATTTCTTCAGAGTCTGACGATGATGATGGACCAAGGTCAGGGTAAGACCTGTCTTCGGTAGGTAGGGCCTCAATCTGAGAGACAATCGCGATAGAGCCCTTGCGAGGAACAAGCGAGGCGATCTCTTCTGTCAAAAAGAACAAGGGAAAAGTTAGGGTTTGAACAGATGAAAACAAGAAAAGGGGTGAAACGCTACCTATAGGCCTCCAACGGCTTCGCAAGAAGGATGTGTCACCTTCAAGGGACGAGATTCTCACAAAAAAGAACTTATCCGCCCAACCACGGTCGGATTTTGAGATATTGAAAACAAAATCAGATTAAGTGAAGTTGTAGGTTGTCATCATATCTCTTAAATAGAGATTGATGGGACGTAATGCAAACCGGCTACAACTTCCCAGAAGGCGTTCATAATTCAAAAACCCTAGGAAAACCGCTTGCGGGAGTTTTCTGGGCTTTTTGAGGGGGTATTGTTGGGCTGTCCAACACTTGGGCCCATGGACGTAGTGGATGAAGGCCCACGACCGAATCTCACAACGGCCTCCAACCCCAAATCCGCAGATCTCGCCCTCCCAACAATGATGAACGTTGACTGTAGCAAGTGGAAGATTTTCAGCATTTGTTACCATAACCGCAGGCGAAATTTTCGGGATCACGAGCATTGAAGGCTAACGGCTCGATTCCAAGAGGAGAGGACGATATAAAAGGAAGGTTGAGAGAAAGGAAGGACACGATATCGAGCACTCAGAATCAAGAGCTATACTATCCGAAATCACACTTTCCTGCCTTATTTTCTCCAATCGCAATCTCAGTGTTTTGGGAAATCAGTTGTACTCAAGTCTTGTCGATTGTATCAAGAAGCAACATCTAAGAGATCAATACAATTTTCTTTACCATTCTTACCATTCTCTTAATTTCAGTACTTGCTATTTTCATTACTATTTTCTGCTCGTTGTCTCTAACGCGTCGTGACGACTTTGTGACTAGGAGTCCCTCACTGTAGCGAAGTAACGCATTTACACGGTTAATTCGCCCAAAACACATATCAACTCGTCACTTAATCACATATTGTATAAATAACTAGTTTAACCCCCGTATCATGTACGAGTAATATGATTATAAGTTTAATTTAATATAGATATGTAATGTACGTCAATGATCACTTTAAAATTATAGGATCATATATGTTTATCTTCATATTCTGATTAGTGTTTTTTTACCAATAGTAAATCAACTCATAATTTAAATAAGTTGGATTTGTTAATTACTTTACGATAAATATCACGTTTTTTTTAAATAATAGTATTAGAAGATTATAACTAATTCTTGGTAAGTAATAATTCATAATTTTGGTAAAATTTAAGCAATTTTTATGGGATAAAATTCATAAGATTACATGAGATTTTAACTACCTAATTTGTATAAAAACCAAAAAGTCTGACTGATTATTTTATTATAGAAATAACACGTGACACAAATTTTTGTGAATACATTGTCTCGGCTTTATAATATAGTAGTATAGATGGCTGATGGACAATTGGACACCCTTTTTCGGCGTGAGAGGGAATAATGGAATGGACAAATGAGAAAATGCATAAAATAGAAGGGACCATCGTATGTGAGTTCAAAGATTTAGTCTAAGGTTCTAGAGCAAGACTTCGTCCACTATTACGTCTTACTAGAAAGATAGAAAAATCCGTTATAATGTAATTATTTATTCGAAGAAATATCGAGGGAATGTTTATTTCTAGTGCACCAACAATAATGAAGACATGGGGACATATATATAACGATCTAAGATCATATTGATTCAAACATGTACTAGATCAACAAATTCCACTACATTTTTTATAATTCATTAAAAACAATTATAAAAAACTAAAAGGACAATTTTTAGCAAATTAAAGAAGATTGTGGGTTTACAAAAAAAATTTAAAATAAAAGAAGGGAGTCAATTTTATGGGAGTTTAGAGGTAGAAGTTATGGCACTTGACACATCAGTTTACCGTTTGAATATTCTTGGGTTTACGTATTTTACATAAGAAGCTGAAGTCCTCGCCTCGCCGTTTAGAGGTGGCATGGTGGTTAGTGCAATCACCAATCGTCGAAAATCAATTCAAGAGGGGGATCGAGACGACATCATTTGAAATCTTAGATTCCTCAACATCGTTTAAATTAAAACGCGCTTGAATTCAAGACCCAAAGGATGTCGTCTTGACCCTTGAAAAAAAAATATTATCCATCTGAAAACATCATCTTCTTTTTCTTGCCTAGTGGTCTCCGAACCCCAACTGGTCATCCCGACCCGCCTCCGCCCCATGCGCTATTAACCGAAAATAGCCTCTGTAGCTCCGCTCCTTCAGCGGCCAGTGAATCCTCCGCCTCCAGCTTAACGATTTATTTTTTATGATTGTTAAATCTCGGTGAGCCATATATGACGTGGGTGTTCACACGTCGGTTCGTGCGCATATGCGCGGTAAACCCGACACATAAGCACATGAAGTTCCACCCTAAAACCAATTGGCAGTAGGGGGAGTAGCCCATTTACTTATATGGTGGATGGTTTAGGTTCTAAATCCCGATATGGGATAAGATTAGTCTTAACAATGATCTTATCTTGTTAGGCCAATTATTGATGGTCCTACGGCAAGTTGCATTCCTTCTAAGAAAGTGTCCGCTAGATAATAATCAACATTTCAAATGGTAGGCCCTCTAGAATATGCAAACTAGGTTTGACCAGCCAAACCCATCATCAACCAGTCAACACCTCACATATACTATAAATAGTGATCTCATATCACTTTCTCTACAATCAAACAAACACATTCACATACATAGTTAACCAAAGTACTCAAAGCTCAAGAAAAATGAGCTCCAAATCCGTGACTTTGGGCACTACATTGTTGCTAATTTTGTTGGGTGGTCTTCTTCCTCAGGGAAGCCATGGCAGAACAGATCCGAGCTTCAAGCTCAAAGCTGTGAGCTTGGGAGGTTGGCTTGTTACTGAAGGCTGGATTCTGCCTTCTCTTTTCGATGGCATTGTCAATAAAGATTTACTGGTAATTCGTGTAATTGATTACTCTCTTATATATGTCAAATGTTAAGTCGTCAAATTTAATTAACATCATTAATTATGTATGTGTAATTTTTGTGGCAGGATGGAACACAAATTCAGCTAAAATCAGTAACGACGGGGAAATTCATGAGCGCAGAGTTAGGCGGGGGATCTATTATGGTTGCCAATCGAACTTCTGCCTCTGGTTGGGAGACCTTTAAAGTAATTAATTCCACATCTTATTTAAGTCCTCTTTTTTTTTTTTTTTAAATATAGCTACCTTTAGTTATCAGTTAATTGCCATATTTCTTGAGTTTTTTTTAGATATGCTATGTTACTCAGAGAAGACGGAAACCCGAAAACCCGAAAATGAAAATACGGAAGCTCAATGTAAACTATAAATCTTTCGTTTAAAAAATTCATCCTTCTCTCATTTCTGATGGCGCATGAAATGTTAACTTTTCATAGAGTAAAATAATGTAACTTAAAACAATGATGACCTTACAAAATTCTGAACTTACTAACGCGTGACTCTTCATTTTCTTGATTGTTATGTTTTTGTATGCAGTTGTGGAGAATTGACGAGAACACCTTCAACTTTAGAGTGTTCTTCAACCAATTCATAGGGGTGGGAACCGCGGAAGGAGTCCCAAACCGGGCAGTCTCCACGGCGACAAGCCCGGGAAGGAGCGAGACATTCCGTATCATAAGGACAAATGACGACAACAATCGGGTCAAGATCCAAGCCTCAAACGGGCTCTTTCTTCAGGCAAGAAGTGACAGCGTTATCACGGCTGATTACTCGGGCAAGAACGGAGGATGGGGCGACGATAATCCCTCAGTTTTCATGATGACGAGCGTCTTCACTATGCAGGGGGAGTACCAAGTTACCAATGGATACGGTCCCCAGAGGGCACCCCAGGTTATGAGGGTATGTCTATCAAATGTTTTTTTTCCTAATGTGCGTCGATGACTATTTGATTTCATAAGCACGCTGTTTTAACTCCAGAACCGGCGGTTTACCTTTTCTCTTAAAATTGGTCACTAACTAGCCTTACTTTATCAGCTTGATCTGTTCTGTCTAAACCATAGTACGATGGGTTGAGTTGTATATAATCTTAGCTCAAGAACCTTGAGAAAATGGTTTCGAAAGATCCATAAATGATATGAAAAGAAGTCATTATGGAATAAACAAAATAAGTCATTATGGTTTCGAAAGATCCATGAAGAAAATTTTACCAAAAAATAAATGACAAGAAAACTGAATTCAACTACTTTACGAATGTAATTGGATTTAGTTAAAATAAGACATCTACTATAATACTGTATAAAGTAGGACCTAAGTCAGTGTAAAAATTTGCGTCACGTCATCATTCTTGAATAAAAGAATAATTTAATTGTTTTACATTAGTTTTTTTTTAAAATAGCCTTTATATCTACTTGATATCTTATCCAATTTCCTTATATATCTACTTGATATCTTATCCAACTTATATCTAATTAATATCTTATCTCATTTCTATATCTTGAGATTTTTTTCCTAACATGATTTTTTTACGTTATGTCCTTATACGAATACAAAAACTTCAACTTGTTTTTTGATATCTTAATCATTTTTTCTTATTAATTAGTATACGTTTTCTCATTATTAAATCTCAAAAATTAGTGAAAAGCTATGTTAGCGTCAATTGTATATTAAATAATAATATAAATATGAAAAATTAAATAGAATTATTTTAAAATTAACATATATTAATAACAATACCTATATACGTCAATAGTCTCAGACTCGGGTTTATCGTGTTTGGATTGTAAACTCTAAAGTTAAAAGCGGATTCGTGTAAAAATCAATTTCGAATCAGTTAATCAAACTTATATTTATATTGCTCGTATACGATACGGGATTTGTAATGATATAATTGTGCATTCGGCTTCTACCAAAAATCAACTGATGATCTTTTCCATTTTATATTTTTACTTCTTTTTAAATAGAATCATTGGGACACCTACATAGTGGAAGATGACTTCAAATTCATGTCCCAAAATGGGATCAATGGAGTGAGGATTCCTGTGGGATGGTGGATTGCAAGTGGCCCAAATCCTCCTAAGCCCTTCGTGGGTGGTTCCTTGGATGCACTGGACAGAGCTTTCTCTTGGGCCGTGTATGTATACTATTTTCTCATTCTAACTTTATATAACTAACGAGACTAATTAAATAATAATATGAGAAATAACATGTAATTTGTTATTCTTATGGCAGGGCTTACAATATTAAGGTGGTAATAGACTTGCATGCTGCCCCTGGCTCCCAAAATGGTGATGAGCACAGTGGCACCAGAGATGGTGTCCGACAATGGGGTACTGACGCCACCATTCAACAAACCGTCAATGTCATCGACTTTTTATCCGCAAGGTACTCAATAATTAGACTTGTCAATCGAATCGGTCATACTTTCATTGAATTAATGTTTAACCTAATTTATTCTCAAAACTAATTTGGCAATCTACAAGTTCATATAATATTGGATTTTGGGTGGAAAATTTATACGTAAATTAGATTTGGGTTTAAAAATTCTTGACTTAGATTCGGGCTCAAATATGGTCATATTTCAACAGCTATTACACAAAAATAATAGATATATCAATGTTAAAATATGCATATGAACTCGTGTAGAGCAATGAAGGTTAAGTTTTACATAGCTTCATTATTACTCTATGACAAATCCGACTATTAGCATTACTCGATAACGAAATATAAACCCTTTCAGTTCATCATGTGTTCGCCACTAAAAGAATAAAAACCCATGCAGGTATGCAACGAACCCAAGCTTGTATGCAGTGGAACTGTTAAACGAGCCCCGGTCGCCCGTGGTGACCCTAGACACCCTAACAAAGTACTACCAAATGGGGTACGATGCGGTCCGAAAACACACCCAAACCGCCTACGTTATATTGTCAAATAGGCTAGGACCCATGCAGCCTAAAGAGCTATTCCCACTAGCGAGCCAAATGCAAAGTGTCGTTGTCGACGTCCACTACTACAACCTCTTTGGGGACGAGTTCAACAATATGACTCCTCAACAAAACATTGACTTCATTTACAACTCCAGAGCTGGGGATTTGGATCAAGTCAGTAGTTCCGATGGTCCTCTCACTTTTGTTGGTAAGTACTTAGTATTAATAGTTTTCAACTAAGTTGTTCATATAATAACCCATTTATCTCGCATCGGATGAGATCGCATATCTATTGACTGGAGTACCACCTACACATGTGCTCTAGATCTAACCCATCGGCTATCCAAGATATATCTTTTGAAACTGGGTTATATTACATCGTACGACCCAGTTATCCTAAGATTGGATCGAGTGCCCATATATTAACCAATCAGATATCCGAAAAGTATCATCGGTTCATCCACCCAAATGGCATATCTATATATTTTGAAAATGAATCGATTCGGATATCCGTTCCGGGTGTAAAAAAGGACCCAAACAACAATAATATTTAAATAACTAAATTGCTAATAGAGAATGTTACAACTTTGGTGTGCAGGGGAATGGGTTGCAGAATGGAAAGTTCAAGGGGCATCAAAGCAGGAGTACCAAAATTTTGCAAATGCACAACTTCAAGTGTTCGGCAATGCCACGTTTGGATGGGCTTATTGGACTTTTAAGAATGTCCAACCTCATTGGAGTTTAGAGTGGATGATTTCCAACGGTTACGTTACACTCTAAAGAGAGTTTCCCTATCATTTTAGTTAAATAAAGCTGGGTTAGAATTGAGATGATTCTTAATCCAGGCTTAAGCTTTTGTTAAGTGTAAAATTATCTTCTATCGAACTAACTTTTAATAAAGACTTGTTCTAAGAACAATTTTCTATTACCTCATTGTTGTTGTTTTCACCTCCAGTTTGTCGGTGTGTCTCAATTAAGATAATTAAACTTCCATTAATTCCAAATATAGTATATCTTCCTAATTTAGTCTTTTCATATATACATGTCGTATAAGAAACTCGAACCGATGCATAGGAAAATTAAAATCATTGGCAGAGCCAGGATTATCAAGGTTGAGTTGAACAGAGGGGCCAAACGATTGTTTTCGTAAAAAGTCAGAGTTGTTGCCTCACCGATGAGAGGTGGCATGGTGGTCAGCGCCGTCGCCAATCATCAATGAGTCAATGACCAATCTAGCAATAAAAAGAGGGAGAGGACGAATCCAATGTTTCAAATTAAAACATTTAAAACCCTATTATCATATTCAATCTTCTTGTAATTAATGTATATTTATTTCTCTAATATCTTCTAACTTTCAATTTCTCAACATTCACATTCTTCTTTTTCAATCCACTCATTTTTATCTTCTATAAGCTCATCTTAATATTTTCTGACTAACACTAGTTCAACAATATGACTCATCTTAATATTTTTTTAAATGTCATATTTTTAATATTTGTGTTTTTATTTTTTTTAATGCTTAATTGTAATGAAAACAATGAATATACCTGATAGATAACAAAATGTATAAAATATCAGGTGCAATTTACAAGCAAACAAAACTTTTAGGATTTTTTTTTTAAATGTCATATTTTTAATATTTTTGTTTGTAATTTTTTGATGCTTAATTGTAATAAAAATAAATGATTACTAGATTATTATTGGTAGCCTGTACGAGCTAGTACGAGACACAATCAATAACATTGTTTGACTTACTATTTTGTTTAGCAAAAGAGTGCATAATAATATTATTACGAATTAGATATTAATATCATATTTTTTTTATCCAAAATCGTTATAATATTTTATCGGTCCAAAATCGTGATTTGATATTAGAATAAATTTAAATTTAAATATATATGATATGAATTAAATAAAAATTATAGATATAATACTATCATTTTATTCCAAAATATATTGTTTAATTAAAAAATTCATTTGTGATATGACATGAGATCTCAATTGAAATAGTTTGTCAACATATATACATATATATATATTCATAACTAATAAGGTTTTTATATTATGATAGAAATCAAAAATTAAGTTAATTATGACTTATTTACATAACTCTTATAGAAAAATAGATTTTTATCAGTAATAATATTTTTTAAAATAACGTGAATATTTGAATAGATCTTTTAAAATTATAATTAATTTAATAATAGTAGATTTATTGATCAATACAATATATAAATGAACACTATAACACAAATTTAATTTATATATACCTTTAGGTATTTCTCAAAAATATTTTTAGATATTTTTTACTTGAATTATAAATTTATTAGATAAAAAGAGATTGATAAAAAAATATGGTATATATATATATGATTAAAAAAAGGAATGTCTAAGTAAATAGCTAAAAAGGATATATATTGGTTGAAAAAAGATAGAAATTAAAAAAAAAGATAGATGATAGACAATTAATATGAATAAGAAATACGTAAATTTTTTTTCTAAATTAAATTTGTTAGCATGTGGTGGGGTTAGAATTAACGTAGAGGCTCAAAAGGTCTCGGGTTGTCCATTTGGGTCATTTGAACACCTGGTATTTGAAACAGACATATTGAGAACTCCAACTTGTCAAAGCCTATTTATTAAACAGCTCGTCCCTGCATGATTACGAAGTGCCGTAATACGTACTTCCTATAACATGAACATGATCAAGCAAAAAAAAAGGTCGCGTAATGCCAACTAAGGCTCATCGTTTAATTAATTGTTACCCAAACCCGTTACTATACCACATTGGTGGGCAAATTTCTGTATACATTTAAGCTTAAAAAAATCTGACTTTTAATGAAAACACTCCCAAATCAAGTTTACATCACATGCACAATGTCACGTTATGGACGAGGTGCTTAATAGGTAGACTTTGACAAGTTGGGGTGCTTAATAGGTCCGTTTCAATGGTCAAGTGTCCAAATGACCAAAAGGACAACTTTCCGTGTCTATATATGTTTGAAGCTATAGATAGTTGATAGATGTACACTTGACAATCTTGATAGTTGATAGTTGGGCGGATATGGAGAGGATGCACACAAGTCAATGTATAGGAATTCTCCCATTCCACTTTCATTCCTTTCTTAAGAGGCAATTTTCTCTTTTGTTCAACAACAAAAAAATCCTCTCTTTTAAAATAAAGTGGGTAGAGACGAGGATCAATCCTGGCCACGGTGCATGCTCGAAAGAACGTCAATGATTTATCATTTATGATTTGTGTGCCCATTGGAAAGCAACTTGCTATATATAGATTCATCCGGCCGGTCCATCCGCCTTTATTTAGATGTTTAGTTGTGTCACTTGTGTGTTATTATGATACGAATTTTTTTGGTTGAATATTATGATACGATTTTTAGGTGCACAATGTTGACGGTTGACCATATTATATAGGGATGTGTATGTGTGAAGATATGGGCATTACTAGGTCGTCGCATTACCTTACTTGAGTATTTTTTTCCTAATCCTTGTTTGTTTTACTTTTGTTGTTCACTCTTGTGATTTTGTTACTTAGTGTCTATTTTTTGGTCGAAAGTTACTTAGTATCTATTAGGTTTGTCTGGTAAATTGAATGAAAAAAATCCTCATCTAAAATGATCATACTAGGGGATATAGGGGTAAGTTTTATGAAATAATTAGTATTAGTCCCATGCTTTGAAGACAAGATTTGATTTAACTAAAAATTTATTTAAACTTTATATAAAGTTGTTCAAAAGAATAGTTTGATATAAAATCTCGAATTATTTTATTCAATTTACTTTCTATGGGATTTATATAAATACATTATTTATGTTATAATATATATTCTTTTAATTAAACAAAAATTTCTAGGATTAGAATTTTTGTACAAGGATTGAATACTTGTTTTTATCAAATAAAATTCTTTATTTTATAATTATTATTTTAATTTTATAGTTATTTTGGAAAAACATTGAAATCTAAATCATATGTATATATAACTTTTAAAGATGTAGATCTACAATACAATTGTAACCAATCAAAATGATTTAATGAAATAATTATTTGGTTTATTATATCTTTCATATACTAATATTAATTTAAAAATATATTTAGTTGGAGTTGAAATATGTTTTTCTATATTATTATTGTAATATCCAGTTTAGTACATAGTAAGAGTAATTAGCTATATCGTTAAGGAAACCTTATAGATATAATTTCAATGATATATTCTTTCATATTTTACATATATGTGAGGTCTGCAATCAAATTTTAACCAATTAAATTATTTTAATAAAGATGAATGATGTGGGTCAATGTGAAGTTGACACGTGTCGTGATAATTATTATTTCCATTAATTATATACATCAACTTGTCACTTAATCGCCTATAGACTATAGTACAAGTCTATACTATATATTAAAGCCGGAGAATTTCGAGACTCCACGTTAATTCTGGCCCCACCACTTATTTGTTAAAAAAATAGTAGTTAAGTATTGATATATCAGAATAATCTATCAAAGTACTACCTTATATCTATAAAAATATCAAAATATTATCTATCTATACAATCTAGATTTATGCTAAAAAAGTTGTCTTTATCTAATTACCATATATTAATATATCAAAATAATATCTATATCCACGATCTATCAAAATCATATCATGTATTTAAACTATCCAAATAATATCTCTCTATAAAACCTATCAATATCGTACTAATTAAAAAAATATTTAGATTTACTCAAAAAAGAATCTATTAAAATAATATCTATATTTATCATTTATCCAAATAATATCTATCTATATAATCTTTGAATATCATACTAATTAAGTAAATATTTATATTTACCCTTGAATATATAACTCTAAATATTTATCTATAAAAAAAATATGATTTTAGGTTATATGAGAAAGTTATATATTTAGAAAATATGATCTGTTAGGACGTTAGTATTATATTTATTTGTGTAAAATTTGATAAGAAAATATAACTTACTAGGATATCGGTATTATATTTTATGTTTTAGATAGGTTTATGATACAAATCAAGTATTGATATTATGATAACTTTGTAAATAAGAAAATATATAACGATCAAAATTTCTATGGCAAACACAAGTTAATTCGAATTATATGTAATCGTACTATTATGATGTATTTTATTAGTAAGTGAAATTATATACATATAAAATCAATAATATAATGTATTCATAATAAATTAAATATTTAAGACATGGTCAAATTAATAACTATATATGATGGACAATTGGACCCTTTTTCGACGTGAGAGGGAAGAATGGAATGGACAAATTAATGAGAGATTACATAAAATAGAAGGGACCAATGACCATCATATTTGAGCTTCAAATATTAAGTCTAAGGTTCTAGAGCAAGACTTCGTCCACTATAACGTCTCACTAGAAGATAGAAAAATCCGTTATAATGTAATTATTTATTCGAAGATATATCGAGGGAATCTGTATTTCTCATGCACCACTAAAAAATGAAGACATGGGGACACATATATAACGATCTAAAATCATAATAATTCAAACATGTATTCGATCAACAAATTCCACTACATTTTTTATAATTGATTGAAAAAAATTATAAAAAAAACTAAAAGGACAATATTTAGCGAAGAAGATTTTGGGTTTACAAAAAATAAAAATAAAAGAAGGGAGTAAATGTTATGGGATTTTAGAGATAGAAGTTATGACACTTCAACTCACTGGTTGAGTACTCATACATGAGTTTATGTGTTTTACATAAGAAGGCAAAGTCCTCGCCTCACTGATTGGAGGTGGCATGGTGGTTAGAGGGGGATCGAGACGACATCATTTGAATCTTGGATTCCTTGACATCGTTTAAATTAAAACTCATAACTTAATTCAAGACCCAAAATACGTCGGCTTGATCCTCGAAAAAAAATATTATCCATTTGAAAAACAACTTCTTCTTTTTTACCTCGCCTTGCCTAGTTGTCTCCAAACCCGAACTAGTCATCCCGACCTGCCTCCGCCCCATACGCTACTAACCGAAAATAGCCTCAGTAGCTCCGCTCCTTCTTCGGCTGCCAGTGAAACCTCCGCCACCAGCTTAACGAATTTTTTTATGATCTTGTCTTGTTAGGCCAATTGATGATGGTCCTACGGCTACTTGCATTCCTTCTAAGAAAATGTCTTGTAGATATTAATCAACATTTCAAATGGTGGGCCCTCTAGAATGTGCAAACTAGGTCTAATGGGTTGACCACCCAAACCCATCATCAACCGGTCAACACCTCACATATACTATAAATAGTGGTCTCATATCACTTTCTCTACAATCAAACAAACACATCCACATACATAAATCATTAAGCAAATCAATCCAAGCCCAACAAAAATGAGCTCCAAATCCGTGAATTTGGGCACTACATTGTTGCTGATTTTGCTGGGCACCCTTCTTCCTCAGGGAAGCCATGGCAGGACAGATCCGAGCTTCAAGCTCAAAGCTGTGAGTTTGGGAGGTTGGCTCAATACCGAAGGCTGGATTTTGCCTTCTCTTTTTGATGGCATTGCCAATAAAGATTTACTGGTAATTAGTGTAACTGATTACTCCCTGATATCTCAAATACTGTTTCATTAGAATTTAATTAACACAATATTGTATATGTAATTTTTGTGGCAGGATGGGACACAAATTCAGCTAAAATCAGTAACGACGGGGAAATTCATGAGCGCAGAATTGGGCGGGGGATCTATCATGGTTGCCAATCGAACTTCTGCCTCTGGTTGGGAGACCTTCAAAGTAATTAGTTCCACATCTTATTTAATTACTTACCATATGCGAATTTGTTGTGGCCAACCAATAGGTCAGTACTCGTAAGCTATGTTACTTATATTTCTAATTTCTGATGGAAACACGAAAACCCGAAAAATGAAAATACGGAAGCTCGTTTCTAGTTTAAGATTATAAATTTTATGTCCTTATCTCATTTCTTATGTCGCATGAAATGTTATTTTTTGCTAGAGTATCATACATGTATACCAATGTAACTTATAATGATGACCTTGCAAAATTATAAACTTACTAACTCGAGACACTTCATTTTCTTGATTGTTATGTTTGTGTATATAGTTATGGAGAATTAACGAGAACACCTTCAACTTTAGAGTGTTCTTCAACCAATTCATAGGGGTGGGAACCGCGGAAGGAGTCCCAAACCGGGCAGTCTCCACGGCGACAAGCCCGGGAAAGACCGAAACATTCCGTATCATAAGGAAGAACGACGACAACAATCGGGTCAAGATCCAAGCCTCAAACGGCCGCTTTCTTCAGGCAAGAAGCGACAGCGTTATCACGGCTGATTACTCGGGCAAGAACGGAGGATGGGGCGATGATAATCCCTCGGTTTTCGTGATGACGAACGTCTTCATTATGCACGGGGAGTACCAAGTTACCAATGGATACGGGCCCCGGAGGGCACCTCAAGTCATGAGGGTATGTCTATCAAATGTTTGTGCACATCATGGCTATTTGATTTCATAATTAAACACCCACTCTCTTAAGGTTGCTTTTTCAAAGTCACACATCAGGTATCAACTTAGTTTGTTAGGTCATGACCAAAAAAACAGAAACTTAATTTGTTAGGCCTAAACCCTAGTATGATGAGTCGAGATGTATACAATCTTAACTCGAGAAAATGTTTTCAAAAGGTCCATAAATAAAGTCAATTCATGCTTTTGTTCCCCACGAGGTCTTAACCGCTAGATTGGACTTCTCACCCCTTAAAATCAGTCATTTATGATATAATTTTGTACTCGTCTATGTCCATTCAAAGTGATTTTCTTTGTCCATTTATATTTTTACTTCTTCTTTTTATAGAATCATTGGAACACCTTTATAGTGGAAGATGACTTCAAATTCATGTCCCAAAATGGGATCAATGGAGTGAGGATTCCTGTGGGATGGTGGATTGCAAGTGGCCCAAATCCTCCTAAGCCTTTCGTTGGTGGTTCCTTGGATGCATTGGACAGAGCTTTCTCTTGGGCCGTGTATGTTTACTATATTCTCACTCTTACTTTATATAATTAACGAGACTAATTAAGGTATAATGTGAGAAATAACATGTAATTTATTATCGTTATGGCAGGACTTACAACATTAAGGTGGTAATAGACTTGCATGCTGCCCCTGGCTCCCAAAATGGTGATGAGCACAGTGGCAGCAGAGACGGTATCATACAATGGGGTTCTACTGATGCCACCATTAAGCAAACGGTCCATGTCATCGACTTTTTATCTGCAAGGTATTCAATAATTAGACTTGTCAATTCGATCGGTAATACTTTTTCGAGTTAATGCTTAACCTAACTTATTCTCGAAATTAAGTTGGCAATCTACAAGTTCATACAGTATTAGATTTCGGGTGGAAACTTTATCGGTGTCTTTAATTCATGTTCGAAATATTAACTTAGATTCGGATCAATTGCTAGACATAGTTAACAAATATATCAAAACTACAATATGCATATATATGAACTAGTCTAGAGTCATCAATTTTAAGTTCACATAGCTTTGTTATTACTCTATGGCAACTCCGACTATTGACATTACTTGATAGCTAAGTATAAATCCTTTCAATTCATCCTGCGTTCGTCACTGACAATATACAACCCATGTAGGTACGCGAAAAACCCAAGCTTGTATGCAGTGGAGCTGATAAACGAGCCTCGATCGCCCGGGGTGGCCCTAGACACCCTAACAAAGTACTACCAAATGGGGTACGATGCGGTTCGGAAGCACACCCAAACCGCCTACGTCATATTGTCAAATAGGCTAGGATCCATACCCCCTAAAGAGCTATTCCCTCTAGCAAGTGGAATGCAAAGTGTCGTCGTTGACGTCCATTACTACAACCTCTTTGGGAACGAGTTCTACAATATGACTGCTCAACAAAACATTGACTTCATTTACAACAACCGAGCTTGGGATTTAGCTCAAGTCAGCAGTTCTGATGGCCCTCTCACTTTTGTTGGTAAGTACTTAAATATTTAAAACTAAGTTGTTTATATAATATGATCCGCTTATTTCGGATCGGGTCGGATATCTGTTGACCATAGTACCACCAACACATGTGCTTTGGATCGACCCCATCGAATAACCAAGATATATCTCTAGGATTATGTTATATCCTAAGGTCGGATCGAATGTCCGTTTATCAATTAGGTATCCGAAAAAAACATCGGTTCAGATACCGAAATGACATATGTCTTTTTTTTGAAATCGAGTCGGTTCCGATATCCGATCCGGGTGTGAACAAGGATCATAACAACAACAAAATTAAATCAATAACTAAATTGCTAATAGAGAATGTTACAATTTGGTGTGCAGGGGAATGGGTTGCAGAATGGAGGACTCAAGGGGCGTCAAAGCAGGATTACCAAAACTTTGCAAATGCACAGCTTCAAGTGTTCGGCAATGCCACGTTTGGATGGTCTTATTGGACTTTCAGAAATGTCAGAGATCACTGGAGTTTAGAGTGGATGATTTCCAACGGTTACATTACACTCTAAAGAAAGTCCCCCTGTCTTTTTGGTTAAATAAATAAAGCTTGGCGGAATTGACATGGTTCTTAGTCCAAGTTTAAGCTTCTATTAAGTGTAAAATTATCTTCTACTTAACATCCAATAACAGTTTTCTATTACCTCATTGTTATTGTTTTCACCTCCTCTCTGTTATGTGTCTCGATTAAGACAATTAAACTTCTATGAAGTCCAAATATATCAAAAAGAACACCAATGTGCTCAAAAAAAAATAGAACACCAATTGAAAAAAAAAAAGAATGCCCGTATTTTCCCCTTTCAACGAACTTTTTCAAGAGCGAGACAAGTCATTTAAACGTAACTAATGATGCAACATTTGATCAATCAACTTTTCATACGGAGGGTATCCCCTAAAAGGGGATCTTTGATCAATCAATAATGTAATCAGTCAATTGGATTCAAGGCTTATTTATGCTGAAAATATGCATACCTTAGCCTAAAAGGGATAAAAGCCACCCATTATTTATATTTTTTTTGGTTGCAATTGAAACCCATTACTTATGTTTGTTTACATAAACCTACCCTTCATAAATAAAATTTCACAAAACCACCATTGTTATTATTTACTAACATAAGGCCATCTATTATAAAAAGGTTTTGCATACAACTACCCTTTATATATACGTCTCTTTTTTGGCTTAGAATATATTTGTTCGCCAAGATAACGGCATTACCCTGCATGATTTGATGCAAAGCCATACTGGCAATCACTCAAATACACTTTGTAAAATGTCAGATCACCTAACAAATGGTAGTCCTGTTCCCCCAACGAACACTAGAGTCCTTAACATGATATGTGGGATTTGGTGTGTATGTCTACAGAGGAATGGGCAGCTGAGTTTAAATATCATTGCTCTCATCCCACAGAAGATACATTTTGATGAGTTTGTTAATTGGTCCCTCAACAATTTCAACAAGCACTGGAGCTTGAAGTGGATGATTTCCAACGGTTATATTACTCTCTTCCCGTTCCGTTTTCTGGGCTCATGTTCTTCGTATAGCATTCAAACCGAATGACCCTATGAAATTACATCAATACTTCCACATAGACGCCCCCGGTTCATTCAAGAAAATACCTTCCTCGGGCTTAAGTATATAAATTGTTCTCTGTCCCCCTATCATGTAAAATAAAGCTGGGTAGATCGACATGATTCTAGCTCCAGTTTGTGCTTGTGTTAAGTTTACATATATATTCTATTCAAGTAATTAGACACAGCACTATATTCCGCATGCATGATGCAATGGGATCACATCTTAAATAAAATTCCACAATTTCCAAATGATGAATTTACTCCGAGAACACATAAGTGAACTCAGTTGAATTTCACTTCCCAATTAGAACCACAATGCAAGCACACCTTAATGGTCTAACAATATGCAGATAAAGCTACAATAAGAAAGCAAAACAGGACACCCTAGGTTTTTCTTGCATCGGTAAATTTCTAGTAGACTACACGGCATCTATGCTACACAATTAGTTATAGATAATCACCTCATGAACACAACTTACATCTGGTTCAGGTAGCTGAAAAATTCAGTATCTGGGAGATACTGGTTGTTTAGTAGCTGAAGGGAAGGAGGACGTACTTGCAGTAGGATTAAACGAACATCAGTCGAATATCTCCTGGGGTTCAATTATGCTGTGCTGACTGAAAAAAAAAATACACGGCAGTCAAAACAAAGAACACAGCACGAAACTAACCTAGGTTTGCATTGGAACACAGCAAGCAAGTAAAAGTAATTTACTATGTTTAAAGAATGCCATGAACCAAGAATCACTTGAAAAGGAAAACCGTTCCGAACATGTATGCCAACTGGCAACATCTCCTGCATGATTTGAGTCCCTCCCCATTAATCCATAGGTTAAAACACTTGGCTTTGATCAGTGAACAAGGATCAGTTTGAATGAATATGGATTCAGAACCGGTGATTTTAACTGTCATTATAGTCATAAAATCACCTCAACAAAGAAACATTAGTGTGGTTTCAATAACTACGGATTCGGAACCAGTAAGGATCGTATTTGTCATTACGGAGACAGAATTACTACGCTTTTGTTTGTGTTTGTACGAGTGCAGGAATTTGCGCCTAGTCCAAGGTAGCATGCATTACACATATCCAGATACACAACCTTCTCAGCAGCAATCCAAGAACAAAAGGTCAAATTGAGTTCTGATAACCCAGATTTTATGAATCAGAATAACTGAAATTTGACGATCCACTCAGAAAAAATAAAGCTAATACTGCCTCGCAGAAACCAGGAATACCAAAGGAAATGAAGTAGCTTACTGATCATCTTTAGTAACGCGGTAGTATTTCTCAGCATGCTGCCGTTGGCCAATCAACTGTGCAAACCTCTCGTCATGAGTAATTACAATCAGCTGGAAATTTTCCTGGCCCTTCCTATCCTCCATGATTCTGCACAATACCAGAAAGAATAAACGATGGAGTATGCAACATAATCTCAAGTTGAGGCTGAGATATAAATATCCAATGAAATACAATTTTACCTGAGAAGGGCAGCAGCCAAGCTCTCAGAATTAGGACCATCAAGATTAGTAGTTGGCTCGTCCAGTGCAAGTATTCCACAGTTTAGGCAGAAAGTTTCCGCTAGAGCCAAACGTATAATAAGTGAAGCAAGAACCTAAAGCACACATGTCATTAACATGATAGTGGAAGGAAAGTACAAGAGAGGATAATTATATTGTTCAAGAAACATAAACAATAGAGTCGGTCACAGCTCACCTTCTGACCAGCACTACACCTTCCTCGCATTTCAAGTTCAGTATCGCCCGTTTGCATGAGAACCTAGAAGTGAAAATGTAACAATTTCAAATCAATAATAAAGACATGAGGGCAAAATCATCCTGAACAAAGCAAGTAGGTGACGATACACATATTTATACCTTGTAGCTGTAAGATCTTGTTCCAGCACCCTCGGAATCTGAATGAATGTATATGTAATCAATATCCTGTCCTCTATAAGTTTGCTGCCAAAGCTCCCGGATAATTTTATTAATTTCCTCCATTTTCATAGTATGGAAGCGCATCAGAGCCCTGACAGGGTAAAAGAACTTCAATGTAAGAATACAAATGGAAGAGAAGCACCCCCGTCAGCAGCTATGTTAAGCAAGGATGCTAAAGTATTTTCAGAAATAACAAACTGAGTTTTGTTAAAGCAGCGGATGGTTAATTGAATGATCAGGTCATACATGACATGATTTGCAGGTTCTCTACGCTTAGCATTCAGCAAGTAAGATACCAAATTGGGAAAGATTCCATAAAAAAATGAAAAAAGAAAGAAAAGAAAAAGAAGACAAAAACCATGATTTCTATTTGAATCACTTACTTGTCAAGTGCATTGTAGTATCGGTCCAGGTCCTTGTTTGCCATCTCTGTTGTCTGCAGCAGACAGCATTCAGGTTATAACTAATAATTTTTTTAAAGGTATAAATAATAACAGTCAATTAGGACTTAACAACGAAGCATACCTTGAGTTGAATTAGCTGGTCAAAGTAGCGTTTATCTATGTCTTTGTACTGAGCCTGTTTGAGATCCACCTTGTGCTTCGATATATTGCTCTCATAAACAGACAGTGTTCCATGACATTTGTTTAGCTGCAGAAGACATAAATTCCATCATTGTAACTCATTGCAGCTTTTTATCAAAGATATGTTCATAGAAACAATGCACGTCAGAACATTTAAAATTAGGCTTAAGTATAAGACTTGGCATGTTACTGAATGCACTAAGGATTAATTGTCAATACTTATCCGGCGTCCTACTACTCCATCCACTTCACCAAAAGCATAAACAACAAAATGAAAATAATAAACAGGCATGCCCAGTTGACCTATAATTTACACCCTCAAACCCCACTCCTTCCCCTATCAATCATGATCCCAACAAGCAAGACTACCCGTAGTACCATGGAGGGCCAATGGATAATGAACCATAACATCAATGTCTACTATTATTAAATTCCACTCAATATATTGAGAGAAATTCTCTATACAAGAGTGTATTTACAGCCTTCACTAGATACAAATTAGATGATGATTGTAAAGTAAGAATGCTAAGTTAACAATCACATAAAAAGGATTATGATTTACTATAGAACCACTAACAGAGTTAAAATGGGCCAAAATATGCCCAACTCAACACTAGTTATTGTAAGATAAAGCATACCTCAGAGAGAAGTCTCTCTCTTTCTTTAGACAGCTTGACAAGCTCAACTTCCATTGCAGAAATACTACCAGACTTTAATACACTCTCTTCGAGTGATTCAATTTCCACCGTTAAATCATCTACTTCAGCCTTTACTTTTCTGTACATCAAGTTGTCCTCAATATTTCGTTTAACCTGATCTTGACTGCGCATGAGATCCTTACTTTTTTCCAGTTCAGCTGATATCTCCTTGTTCTGGCTCTCACATCTCTGAATTTCAGACTCCAAGGCTGATAAACGTTCGTGATGTTGTTTCAACAGTTTCTCTTTTGCTAAAAGATTATACCTGTTCTCTCAATAAACATAACATTATATTGCATGAACTAACTAGACCAGAGAAAATTACTTCTCTAATTCAGGGAAACTCACTCTTTAATCTTAGAGTTAATTCTAAGGAGCTCACTGATGTCTTGCCGATAACTGCTCATACGCGAAGTCTGCTCTTTAAGCTCATTTTCAAGCCTTGATTTTAGACTACTGTGGTCACGTAATAGTTTATCTTTCTCCTCTGATAATGGCCCAAGGGCTTCTGCAAGATGCTGCCAAATGTTGAAACAATGACCAGTAACTCCATGTGTACCATTACAGGATATAGGTAGCAATATCTTTTGGAAAATAATTGTTTTCCAAATTTCATGTTTGCAAGGAATTAATGATTAAAGATTATATCTACCTTTTCGTCAAGCTCCATTTGGTCTTTCTCCTCTGATAGACGTTCCAACTCTTCACCAACATTTTGTATATTAGAAAGTGTATTGACAACATTTTGTTTGTCCGCCCTCAAAGTTTGCAACCGAACTAAAAGATTTGATGCATCTTTGTCCAAAAATTTATGTTCTTCTTGCAACCTCTCAATTTCATTACACAAAGTCGTCCTGGAAGCAAAAAGAAGAGCAGAAAAAATTAAAGAGAATTAAAAAATCACCATTCTTGATAGCAAGAGCAGAACTACCATGTAAATCAAAAGATTCACACACAAACTGGTTAATACCATTGATCTTACAGATTCACACACAAACATATTAATTTCTTATCCTTGATCAACTTTATGCACAGATTCACACACAAACTGGTTAATAACATTTATACAGCAACCTATCTCTATAAAGAATTAAATCAAAAGAGACATACTCTTTCTCCTGCAAAGCATTCAGCTTTTCCTGAACTTCTTCCATTGATCTTACACCTTTTCCTGGAAATTCAAGCTTATGCAGTAGATTATCGACTTCGTTCTGTAGGTTCTGGATCTCTTGCAAAAGCCTATTAGCAGCTTCTGTTGGTTGCACTAGGGCCTCAACTGAGTCTTTGTCAGCCTTTACTTGAGCTAAAACACCTAAAATCTGTAAGTATAACACATTAGAGAAACACTAGAAGTCCAGACAGCTTTAAGAGTCAGTGTATTTGTTTCATAATGATTTATCAAACAAATATTTATAACTTCCAACGCCATATTTTCAAAAGCAGATCCATAAACGAAAACCTTACAACTTGAGAAACAAAAAATGTACCATTACTCACAATAAACAAGAGGAAAAATGACGTGCAGCAAAATCAAGCTGTTTACCCTTTACAAGAGCAAGGAGACGTCTAACTCATACTTTTAATGCATTATATATCACAAAAGATATCACCAAGGAAAGAGAAAACCACTGAAGTAAAATCAACCAGAGTATTTATTACATCATCTAAAGCCTGCGACTTCTGCTCCAGCTCCTCATTAAGTTCATCCAAATTCTTCTCGGCAGAAGGTATTGTCTCTTTACAAATCTTTTCATATTCTTCGTACACCATCCGAATTTTATCAAGCTGCTGAAAGTCAGAATCAGCACTTGAACACAAAGCATCCAAAGCCTTTAGACTCTCAGCTTTGCCAGAAGCTTTAGTTCTTTGCTGTAACATGACAAAGAGAAATCTAAAATTAAAAACAAAAAAAAGTCGGACTTATTGAATTATGTTAATAGAATTTAAATCAAAACATTTAAACATTCCAACAAATTGTAACCACAGTACGATTTTAAAATAAACTATAAACCTTCATGACAAACTCATCTTCCTCTTCAGCAGAAAATGGTCGTTCACAGCATGGACACACATGACTCTCACGCGCAATTTCTTCAAAGGGTTTGAACATTTCAACAAAGCCACCTGTTATGTTGTAATTTCTGCAAAATTCGTGATTTCAATGACAATAGCAGAAACTTTCACAAGCGTGTGTGTATATGTATTTGCAGGTATATGAAATATAAAACCTTCTATGAGAATCACGCTTTTCTTTAGCGTTCTCCAAAGCTTTAATATAGGAATCAACACCACATAACTCACTGCCAACGGACTGAAGTTTAGATTCAATATACCGCTTCCTGGCTGGCATAAATTAAACATTATTGTAGTCAAAGCAATAAAAGTATGGTAATAGAATATGAGAATTAAGGGGGGCTGGAGCAAGAAAAAAGTTCAAGTGGCTAGTAAAAACAAACCATCATTAGCAATAAACATTAATATTTAAAATAATAGCAGCAAGATCCTCTTGCACAGCACAACTGGACATTCTTATACTTCAGCAAGGACAAAATTGCTAATTAAAAATGGAACCTACATATAGAATTTTATGTATAGCAACCCAACACTCATAGTACAGATAATCGACATGTAATGTAATAATTCAAACCTGAACACACAGCACCAAAAAGGTACTTTTGCAGGTCCATTCGGCATGTTTTGTGCATTATGAGGTATATGAAAATTATAAATAGGTACTGCAACATTGCTCAAGCTAGAAATGGACACCATAAAGAAAAAAACTAAGTCTGAAAACAATAAACCAATTGTAGTCTCTCATAAGTGTGAGATTTAGACGATTTAGGAGGAGAACCACATAATCATCTTGTATATCAATTCTTACCAAGTGAAAAACTAATGCCACACACCTATTCTAGCCAGTAAAAAAAGAAAAAAAAATCAAAAAGATGTCCCAATACTTGTGACAAATCTCAACTCCTATAGCCATTTCACTTATAAAAAGTCAATCAAATACTTAAAGTCCAATAATATTTCTGTTCAGAGAATTGGTTCCGTACTAATGAGTATAGGATGATGTTCTTGATAAGGGTAAGAACATGCATGCTTCAAACCGCTATCCTACCAGAAGAGAAAAACTTACAATCCTTGTCCTTCTGAAGTTTAAACAGATTGGTATTAGTGTCCTGGATTTTCATCTGGAGTAAATTCACCTCCTTTTCCACCTCAGTAGACTTCGAACTGAGGTCATTAAACTCCATGTTTATGCTTCTGCAATCGAAAGTAGAAACTATGCTCACAAAGTGATGAAACAAGTACTGTAAACATTTAGGATTTGCTTAATACATTGAGAGCTTAAGCAAATCCTGAGGACTTGAACATTTATTATTTCTAACAGCTCAACAATACTCTAATGATAAAGTTTAAAGTATTAAACAAACCTTAAGGCCTTTTTGGTTTCCTGGTCCAATTCTTTATCTGCGGGAAGCCTGCCCTTAAAAACTCCTCTGATCTTATCTTTGTGTTCATAAATTCTAGCAAGCAAACAAATAGACAGCCTCAAGGTGTATGTAAGATATGACTAACACTAATGTGACATGAAGCCAAACTTATAGGAACTGAAACACCAAACTAACATTTTTTTCAATTTTTTCTTGCGATCCTCTAAATCTGATTTCTTCAAAGATAGTTTTACTCTATCTTCTGAATCAAGCAACATGGCATCCTTCTCTCGATTCAAGACTTTAATCTCTTGCACTAGATTGGATCGCTCATTTTTCTTATGTAGTATAACTTTGTCAAAATCACCTTGAAGAAGTTGACTTTGCTTCCTTTCCAACTCATTATGCTGTAAATGAAAAGTAATTGATATTAAACACTTTAAAGGTAGATCAAAACATGAAATGTAAAGATATGTAACTTATTGCATCACCATTTTTTTCTCTCTTTCATCTATTTGGGCAAGGTTTATGCCGGAAATTTGAGTTTCATATGAATCACGATCTTCTTCTTTCTTTACTATTCGTCTTATTATATCACTCTGCAAGAGAAAACCATCGAGTCAAACATCTAACAAGTCACAAAAAGGAAAGATAAACAAGCCCAAAATATTTTCCAATAAGCACCTTCATCTGTGCTTTTGCAAGTTTTTCAGCCTCAACATCCTTCCAGCGGCTAACAGCATCCCCGTATTTCTTCCAGGCTGCATCTATCTCAGTTTCGTTTAATTTCTGCATCAATATCCTTATGTACTTTATACTTCAAAACAAATGATCCATGACTGAAAATTGAAGGTTAAAAATAAACCAAACTAGCATCTATTCTGATTCCAAGAAGAACAAAATAAGGTAATATTTCTCCACCGATGTAGGCCGGCTTGTGGAAGTGTAGGAAAAAGGAAAAGTATTATACTGTCTAATATTTAACTATTTAGTTAAAGAGCAGGGAAAGGTAGTAAACACGTGTGAAAAGACGGACAATGTCTGATATGATGACAACTGTTACTTAAGAAGGTTGTTTTCGGTTGGGTTTCACC
The DNA here is from genome assembly GCA_934048045.1 of Polygonum aviculare. Taxonomy (NCBI): domain Eukaryota; kingdom Viridiplantae; phylum Streptophyta; class Magnoliopsida; order Caryophyllales; family Polygonaceae; genus Polygonum; species Polygonum aviculare. Next base: position 28,610,300 of record OW204023.1, on the reverse strand, counting down.
AAACATAAGTTCAAGTGTCCATACAGCACTTTTGATATAAATTCCTTCCATAATATAGGCCACGAGAGAAAGAAAGACCATACACTTCAACACGAGCATCCATATGATTTTTCCTCTAACAAAGCAGTTTGAGAAGGAGAATATAATCCTGGGAACAACGTTAGCATCAACCAATGAATGCAATTCCAAATAGTAATTACACCAAAAGAGGTCTTCCACTTTGATATAATAGACTCAGCATGTTCTAAAAATTTAGGGTCTTCTCAATTTGTCAAATAATTCATCTTCCCAAGATATCCAAATACCAAAAAGAATGGCACTGAAGCTGTAGAACTATGTCATGTCATCAGCTCTAAACCTTACAAAAGCCTAAATAAATGACAATGTCTACTGGCTAAGCTCTTCCTCTTCTGATTTACTAAACAGCCCCTCTAATTGCCAGAATAAAACTTCAGATAAAAGGGCCACACAGAGGACAGTTCCTTCGTAGTTCTATCACATTACTTAGCTTATTAGATCCATATAGTTGACAGTAAAAACCATACAGTATGACAATACTTGCACATTTAGGGATTAATCATGGCATTAGCGTGGCTACCTATGTTTGAGCAAGCACATGCAGAATTAGTCCTTAATAGACACTTAATACTCAATAGTATTAGAGTTGTGGGGCTAAAATAAGAATTCATGAGGGAAAATGGCAAATGTGCCAGAGTCATGACTCTATTTATTCGAACTTGGACTCGGACCCCACTACTTAAAATGCCACCTTTGACCAAGGTTATTCATTATAGAATCCATTTCACGACCCACACCAAAAAGGAATCCATTTCATCCTACTTTAAAAAATATAAGTTTCTTATTTCACACGACATAATTACGAGATTCATGGAATTAAGTAGGAGATATATATCAGGATAAAGATAGCAACACATTTCTGCACAACCTAGAACCCTACTTAAAGAAGAAAGATGAGGGATATCAAAATCGAAAACATATAGCAGAATACCTGTTTAGCATCCAAGTCCTTCTCTAGATTAACCATTCTCGCATTTATTCGATTCGTAAGTTCAGAGGCAGCTTCATCGCTAAAAGGTGCATGCAAAAGAGACCCCAAGTTGTGTTTTGCAAAGAGATGTCGGATTGTCGAATCCCTTTCAATTTTTGAGGACATGTAAGCCTGAATGCAAATAACAGTTGATTAATCAAAGTAATATGGGTACCTAAATACCAATGGTCAAAATTAAAGCAAAAAAAAAATGGTACCAAAATATCAAACATATAGATTCACTAGCATACTTCTGCTTCAGTTTGTAGCTTGGTTATCTCTCTTATAAGATCTTTTACTTTATCTCTAGTAACTGAAATCTCCGTCTCTGTATCAGTCTTTTTCCTTTCTAGTTTGCTAACTTTAGACCCCAAGAGTGCTATTCTTTCATCAAACTTGGTCTTCCATTCTCTAAGTTCTTCATCAGTATCTGTAAAGACAAATTAAATCTGAGTCCCATATAAGTGATCATGCAGTGTGGAGGAAAAGAATCCCCAAAAATGGGCTGGATGCAAGCACATAACACACCGGAACTTTATACGGCAGTAGTATTCAACTATCAAGCAACAGAGCAAACGTAACATGTATAGTAGCTTGGAAAAGCATGACCTTCATTTTCTTCATCAAGAGCTGCATATTGATCCTGCTGTTGCTTAAATTTGATGCTCCGTTCAGCAGTTTTTGTATTTATTTGATCCTGTAATTTCTGCAAACTCTTTAGGGTCATCTCCACATGATGCATCTTAGCATCAACATCTCCAACTTCTGCATCCAAATCCTTCATTTGATTTTTCAAACTTACTGACTTCTCCTGATCCTGTGCGATACTTTCCCGAAGCTGCAAGGCAAAAAATCCCGAGTGATTAAGACACCCCAATTCTTAAAAACTGAAAGAATTTCAATGTGATGCCATATAGCATAAAATTAACACATAATTCCATCTGCAGCAAAAGGCTTTAAAAATAAATGCAAGAGAGTTCTTGAGAATATTATGTATTACAAGTGAAATATTACCAAGAGGTTGATGCCATGTAGCTATTTATTCATATGAAGTAGAAGAAAGCTCAAGTTAGAACAAAGTCTCTAATGTGCATGCAAGTAATGTAGCCATTGAACAACTAAATGACCCAGACAGTTTGAATGAGAAAGATCGAAGTTAGATATCTTCCTATGGAACTACAGTATGATGAATAAGAGATAACAAGACAATGAAAATGAAGAAATATTTTTCGCTTAGACAATATGATGAGCAATCTGGTCTAGGGTCCCATGAGCTAGAAAAGGGTCACCTTATATGCAGCATCCTTCAAAGTCTGAAGATTTTCCAACTTAAGCTTGTAGGTCTTAATTTCCTGAGCCTGCTCCTTGTGAAGTTTTTTGATGACCTCCAATGCTTTAGTGTACCTTTTCAAAGATTTAAAAATAATAAAAGTATAAATAGCATGTTATTTCTAACTAGCGAACTAACATAGATACGGCAATGCAACCACAGCTCAAAAGGCAACCATTTATGAAGTGTAGTTGGCCCAGGGATACAACTTTTGAGTAAAATCATTAAGTACTACAAATCCCACTAAACAAATACTTAGTTGACCAAATATTTCACAAATCAGATTAAAAGTCCTGATCATATAGAAGTTGTTCATATAAGCTACCAAATAGTGTTGCAAAGCACTTCCAAAGATATTCTTTGTAGGACTATGAACAATTGAGCGCTGACCATAACAAGGGAATATCTATGAAGAATTTACCGTGTAGCAGAAAAGATATCATCAAACTTTTTTTTTAATGTTGAAGGATCTTGCAATGGCCAATTGGCCTCATCCTGGTGTACAAATATCACATTCTCTAATATGGCCTTCGAGACCCCCATTAGAGCAGGAATTTCCCGGTCCATATCAGCACATCTGTAGCTTAGGCAAACTTTCTGCCAACCAAAAACAGGGTAAAAAGGACAGAGATTCAACATATAGAGCAAATTAAGACATATTCCTTGGCATCAAACACCCTTAACATAATCATAGGCACCTGGAAAACGACAGGCATCCCACAATTATGAAGTCACAATCTAGTTATTGCCTACTAGTACATGATGTATAAAACGAGCATGCAAAACATTAAAAAAAAAAAAAAAAAAACCTCAGAATACCTCGCCGGTATGAGGATTAAGAGTCTGAAGCACACTTTCGATGGCCTTGTACTCCATCTTTGATGCCTTTTGTGTCAACTGAAACGACCTTATGCAGACCACATCTTTTCCTGCAGCCGTCTTGAAGCGAAGCTTAATCTGCGCCTTGGTCTCCGTCTCTCCAGCCACCTGGCAGCACATCCACCCATACCACAATGACACAAAACCCTAACTTGGCAAACTCAACAGAAACGACGGAAAGAGGAAAATACCTTGGGATCGTGGATGAAGCTCTGGCCTGACCGGGCATTGGGAGGGAGCTCTCCGGTACACGAAAGCTTCAGCGACTCGATAATCGTCTGCATTAAGTTCGAAACGATCAATTTGATTCACAGACAACAAGAAAAGAGAGAGCGATTACTAGGACTTGGAGAAACTGTTTTACAGTTTTTCCGGCGCCGTTTGGGCCGACGATTAGGGTTAGGGGCTTGAAGAAGGTGATGACGTTCTTGTTCTCCGGGTCGAAGCTCCGTATTCCTTTGATGAGCATCTTGTCTACGGTGCTCATGGTTGATGGCGGTTTTGAGCAATGGATTCTTCGGCGGTGGCCGTTAGAGACCACTCGGCAGCAGTCAGCAACGTTATGGGTTGAAGAAACTGGTATAGTTTGCGCTATTGCCTAAAATGGAGGCAAATAGAGACGTTTTTTCTGCGTAAAATAAAAGCTGAAAGTGATAAAAAAAAAAAAAAGCTGAATACCGCGTAAAAAACAAAAACTAAGGGTGGTTTTATATAAAAACTGATAATTTAGGGGCTGGCTGCGTAAAACGGCCAATTTTCATGATTCCTGCGCGGCAAGCTTGGTAAATGCTAAACCCTTCTTTCTTCTCGTCTTGTCGCCGCACTCTCGGCCATAACTGAAAAAAAAAACGCCTCCTCTTTCCGCCTCCTCTTGCTCACATCTGCCTCTTCTTTTCCTCATCACTCATCTGCAACGAGCAGGACGGAGTGAAAGCTTCGGTTGCTCTTCCGTCGAACTAAACCCTAATTTCTCTGCTGAATACTCAAATTACTGTCTGGTTCACTTCGTCTACGACCGCCATGGCCACAGCAAAGGAATCCGTCGCCGTCAAGTCCCTGAATTGGAACCCTGGCCACCGGAACCGCCGCTTTGTGGTAAGTTTTGTACTGGAATTAACGTCTTTGTTCTTGAGCGGGATGCTGGATTGTAATGGATGGTTTTGTTGTTGTTTTGCAGTTCAAAACGTTTCGGGATAGAATTTCAGAGACCGAAATCGATGTGTTCCACAGCCTTAGCCAAGTGAAGACCGAGCCATCGAATTCTACTTTTTTCCTGGACTGTCTCATCCATTGGAGAGTATGTTTCTGTTGATGTAAGGTTTTGACTTCCTCTATGTATGTAGCTTGTACTTAGTTAGCGCCTTTTCTATTCAGGAATTGAACACGGCAGAAGACTTTATTTTCTTTTACGATGAGATGGTGCCACTCACACAGACATTGCCTTTGGTATTGGTACACAAGGAATTGATTATTTCAAAGCTGCTTTCAACGTTACATATGGAAGCAAGGCTATCGTTGGAGCCTTTACTCAGGTTTGTACACTGCCTGTTGAGTATGCCCGGTGTATTCATATGGATTTCTCTGTAACTGATTCCCATTTGACTTGATGCTGGGCACTTGAATTGCACAGGTTGGTTGCGGAGCTAGCAAGAGATCTTTTGGAAGACTTCATCCCGTAAGTTCATCTGTCATTTTCAACAGAGGACCGGTCTTGTTCTTTGATGTGATATTGATTCCATAATATTCTTATATGTGCAAAGCGTATCTAGCTGTGTTATCACCCTGACACTCTGACCTCAAAATTTGGCAGTTTTTTACCAAGAATCATGGGTTCTTTTCTGGATCTCTTAAATAATGGTGCTGATAAAGAACCAGAAACTATTGAGCAGGTATATAAGCCACATGCTTTAGAATTTTTGAGTGTGCTCTCTCCAGCAGTGATACTAACAAACTGTATATTTTCTCTTCCCTTTTGTCATGCAGATCTTTACATCCTGGTCGCACATTATAATGTATTTACAGAAATATCTAACTCAAGATGTTGATCAGGTTCTCAGGTAATAATTTGTTTTTTTCATTACTATATTGTTGTCTGTGGTGTATTGAAGTTCTGCAGATGTTATCTTGCTTGCATATGGCAGTAGGAAAAGCTGAATTATGCATTCATTCTTCATGAGCTTTTTCTATTCTTTGTAGGCATACAAGGAGGTTAAGATACTATCAAAAGGATTTTGTTCAAGAGTTTATGGCAGAAGCTGTGTCATTCTTGTTGAGAAATGCTCCTACTGAGCAACTTAGAAAAGGTAACATGGAAGTGGTTTATTTTTCTAAATTTAGTTATTAAAGCAAGAAACCTTTTGTAGTTCACTCCTCCTAAAAATTGTATGCAAACATGCACAACTATTTGTGTTGCATCTGGATCAGGCATCAAGAAGGTTATGTCTGAAGTTGCAAGACAGCCATCTGAGCGAAGAAAGTATGGAGTTACTGCAATATTATGGCATATAATGCGAGGAACAACATCCAAATTCCACTCAAAAGCAGAAAAAGTGCTGCAAATGTTGACGGATGGCTCTTTATTTATCTTGGGTGAGAAGTTTAATGAAGGCAAGCTCCTTGGTCTTTTCATTATACTTATAATACAATTCTATACATCATATATACCCATTTTCGTATAACAAACTTTGGAAAATGCAGGACCAAACACCATTGCAGAAGTCATAATTTCTACATTTCAGAGGTTATGCATGGATATGAATCCTGAAGATTTGAAGCTGATGTGGAATTTCTTATATTGCGGAATCACCAACTGTCTGACCAATCAGAGATTTTCATACTTAACTTGTCTTCTGTCTGTGCTTGTATCAACTGTTTCCTTTGAGAATGGGAGGAAAGTTTTCAGTGAGTTTTTCTTGAACACCTTTAACCAATCCATCTTTTGTATATTTTTTGCACAACGTTCTATGATGCTATAGATTTCAGTGGTAATCTTGTTTCACATCATGCAGATTACAACACATTGCTAGCACTTGTTAATTCGCTGATAGCAACATTTATTATATCACCAAAAGGCGAACTGGATGAAGATCAGCTGTCTGAATTTGTCAGCCAGATTTTGCAATTGATGTCATGCATTCTTGATGGGCTGCACAGTTTGCGTGACGTGTCAACCATCTCTCTTGTTCTTGCACAATGGACTCCTGCTTTTGAACTGAGGACTCCAAGGTTTTCTGTGCTCATCAGTTATTTCAATATTTTGTCTTTGTATGGCCATTTGTTTTTTAGAAAGCTATCACGTCCCAGGGCACATTATAACTGCAGGGAGGTAAATATTATGATACTCAATCCAGGGATCTGAATTGAACTTTTGACCACTTGTTCAAGTGGTCAAGTAAGGGCTGTCTATTTGCATTACACCATGTGCCCCTGGGTCGTGCCCATTTTTTAAATTCAATATTATGTATTTGTTACTTGCACCTATTTGATTTGTATGTTTTATTTGTACTGGTCAACTAATTTTCTTGTAAACTTCCTGCAGTTTGTTATCATTTCTAAAAGAGCTGGTTCACAAAGATCCTGATGTACTTTTTGCATTTCGAAACAATATTTTGAGGTAATGTCGTAGGTCGCTTTGTAACTGTAGTACTTAAAGAACATCCTTGTCCCATATAATTGTACGTTGTTTGACAGAATTAGTCTTGTTTATTGCAGCGCTTGCCGAAATCTAATGAAGACATCAGAGTATGAAATTGTGTATCTGATGTTGACTTTTTGCGAGAGGCTGGAACTCCAAGCAGAAGGCTGCACTCAATTGCAAGGCATAGATAAAAAAGTGGTTCTAGAGATTTCTCATTTTTTCCAGGGAGAAGTTAGGTGTTGGATAAATAATTTAAAGAACGTGTTAGTAAATAGTGATTTATCTAATGCTCAACTTGATGAGACAAAATTGCCTTTGATGTGGGGAATTATCTGCTGCTATCCTTCATTTGTGAATGCTCAAGAGGATGCTTCTTTGTTGATGGACTTGGTAGATGTTATTGATCAACTATTGATGGCTATGTTAGGTACAAATATAGATGAAGATGGTGATACAATGGCCATATCAGGTATGTTTCTAAGCACTTTTTCCTTTGTGCTCTCTGCGTGTCTTTGTGTATTTTCTAATTATGCATTAGGCGCATGCTTCCAATACATGTTAAATTTTGAACTGTATTGAACATTTAGTTTTTTTAAATCTTTTTCTGTCAGTGCTTACACTATAAACTTTGAAGCAAATGTGCTTTTTACAGGTTCACTTTTAGTTTGCTTCCTCAACTTCTTCTTTGCCAAAATTATGAAATGCAAACTCTGACGTGAATATGTTTACATACACTTAGCATTGCCTAGTTAGTTATTAGTTCATTACAGATTGAAGTGGACTTTGTGATATGCTAAAAGATTAAGTTTTGAGCGGTGTATAATGGATTTTCGACCTTCAAAGGCTGGCACTACCCCTAAGAATAATATTTAAAAAAAGGTCTACAGTTTTTCCCTGGTCAAAGTCCCATATTATCACAACAATATGACATGCTGTTATTAGTCCATGAGTCTTCACTTATGTTGATGGTGTTTTGTGATATTTTGATGGGAACTGATGTTTGTTTATATGGCAGATATCTCTAAACAGAGTTGGCAATGCTTAATAGCTGCTTCTTTAAGTAGCCATCACAGATTGAATGCAAGTGATAAAAACACATCTTCACACACTAGCAGAATTCTCGGTCTTGCAAAGAGACAGATACACAAATCCTCACCACTTATATTGGGTGCTGTAGCTGACTTCTTAGATCTCATGAATGGGTATGTTGTGAAAGTTTGGCAATTCATCTTCCTTTTTTTATTTAATTCTTTATAAGTTGGGTAGGCTGACTTTTTCAAGATGAAATATTTTTTCATGCGACTATGTGCTTTTTAGTCAGGCTAACATTTGAAGCAAATGCGACTTGTAGGACAAAGCATCCGGAGCTTGAACCGGCAAAGCTTAGGGACGCACTTATTATATTTGCAGATAACTTGTTAGATGCAGACAAAAGAGTTCGTGTTTCAACGCTTAGAACTCTGTGTCATTATGTGCCCCTTGGTGATGACCAGTTGACAGCACAGCAGACAGGCTCACATAGTGGTACAGTGGTTAGGGATAATATCGAAAGTGAAATTCATTCCAATGTATGTTAAGTCCTTTGGATTTTATCCCCTTTATTATCTTCATCTCATAATTATTTTAGTTCCTTTATTTCCTTATTGATTGACTGAAGGATTTTTGTTTGAATCAGGTCCTTCAGATGTTGCTTTCAATTGAAGAAACTCCTGTCTCAGTTTCCACCAGCAGAAAGCTTACTCTTCTAGTGTCCAGGATACAAACTGAACTTTCTGGAGGCAGGGTGTCCAAGGATTATGTACCTGTAGTTTTGAGAGGCATCGTTGGACTTTTCCATAACCAGTTTAGAGATTTGTCCATGTCAGCAATAGATTGCTTAGGAGTTTTGCTAGAGAAGTATTACCAATTGGTTTGGGAAAGCTTTGTTCTTGTATTGAAGAAGTTCCTGGATGAGTTTTCTGGAATCTCTCAGGAGGAAATTGATGTGGGTGATTCACCTGTGGAGACTCGTGGTATAGGCAACTCTTTTTGACTCTTGATTTTATTTCTTTTATTGAAACTCAAATATTTTATACTTTGCTGTAAATATATGCATATATTACATATGAGAAATTAGAATGCCCTTGTTTGCTGATCTTGGTGGCTTGACTGACTGTTCATTTGCTTGTTTCTTGTGCAGATATAGTAGAACTTTTTCATTCATACGTAAATACAAAGCATGATCGCAAGTCTTGTCCATCAATATTACCCTTTCTACTCCAAGCTATGCAAAAAACTCCAACAGTGGTGGAAGCCCGTTCGCGTCAAATTGTACCCTTGTTTTTCAAATTTCTGGGTTACGAAGATGATAACCTTCGGAGGTAATTGATTCTGGTCGCCTTTGTTTACTTGGCAATTGTTTTATTTGTGTAATGAAGTCTTTTCAAGACTGATACATATATTTTGCTCTGGAATTTGCAGTGTGGGGTTGTTTAATTCAAGTGTTTGTAAAATGAAGGATTGGAAGGTTGTTCTCATTGAGTGGTTGGGTTTGTTGCAAGTACTGAGGAATCCTAGATCTTTCTATGAAAGTCGATTTCTGAAGGAAATCCTGGTGAATAGGTATGATGAAATTTTGCAGTTGTCCAAAATCGCTTTGTATTTCTTTTCATACTTATTAGTGTTGTATGGAAGTTTTTAAACTTTATTTTGCATGTTTGTGTCTGACCGTCTTTGTTTGGAATGTCTAGGTTTCTTGATGAAGCTGATACTGTAGTACAAATGAAGGTTCTTGATTGCTTGTTGAATTGGAAAGATGATTTTTTACTTCCGTACAGTAAGCATTTAAAGAACTTGATTTCTCCAAAAACATTGCGAGAAGAGTTGGCAACCTGGAGTTTATCCAGTGAATCTGATCTAATTGAGGATGAACATAGAAGGAAGCTCGTGCCTTATGTTATTCGACTGCTCATGCCAAAAGTTAGGAACGTAAAGACTCTGGCTTCTCGAAAGGTATGTTCAAATCTCATCTCCTTCACAATCTGATTTGTGTTATTCTCATCACCCTTTTTTCTTTGCTCAAATAATCTGTTTTCTTTTGGCCATACTGTTTGGTTCTAATAAACTGCTTCCTCTTGTATTTGTAACACGACTTGCAGCATACAAGTATGAGTGGGCGGAGAGCAATTCTTGGATACATTTCACAACTTGATATCAATGAGCTTCCCTTGTTCTATACTATGCTGATGAAACCTTTGCAAATGATAGAACAAGGTAGTGATGCCACTATGAAGTGGTTTTGGGATACTCTTGAGATCACAATGGATGAATTTCAGTCAATCGAATTCTTTAAGTTCTTCACTTTGGAGAAAACCATGGTGCTTCCTTTGAAAAAGAAACAAGGATTTTTGCATGTGGTGGAAGATATATTTGGAGTGTTCGATGAATTTCGTGTCAGACCGTTTCTTAATATGTTAGCAGGGTGTGTGGTGCGGATACTCCACAGTTGCTGTATTGGTCTTCTCCGTCTGAGGAGTGATGGTATCACTCCCCGGATTGTCGATACATCTGCCATTGAGAAGGATGATGAACTCACTCCCCTGACTGTCGATACACATGCCATTGAGAAGGATGATGAACTCACTCCCCTGACTGTCGGTACACCTGCCATTGAGAAGGATGATGAACTCACTCCCCTGACTGTTGATAAACCTATCATTGAGAAGGATGATGAAATGGTGAGCCTGGTGAAGTAGACAAGTTTTAAGGATGTTTGCACTGTAGTCGTTTATTTAGAACAGGATTTGATTGTCTTGTTTATGTTTTAGGTTTCTTGTCTACCAGAAAAAGCAGTGCTTATGTTTTTTCATAAGTGTCAAAATAATCATGAGTCGTTTACCTTTGTTTGTGGTTGTAGATTTCATTAGTTTTCATGAGTAGGCTGTTGTAAAAGAATAACAATAATACTAATGGAAAGTAGGGCCTAAGCATCTTACTTAAACTACAAAACAAAACTTTCCTGACATAAATTTGTTTGGTTTTTGTTTGTTCTGCGCAGACTTCTGGGAAAAAACACTTGAAGGATTTGAGATCTCTATGTCTGAAGATCATTTCTAACATCATTAGCAAGTATGAGGACCATAATTTTGGGTCTGAATTTTGGGACTTATTCTTTGAATCAGTTAAGCCCTTAATTGATGGCTTCAAGCAGGATTGTTCTAGAAGTGAGAAGGCTAGTTCACTGTTCTCCTGTTTCCTTGCAATGAGTCGAAGTCAGAATCTTGTGTCATTGTTGTGTAGAGAAAGGAAACTTGTTCCCGATATATTCTCACTTCTGACTGTCCCTTCATCATCTGATGCTGTAATATCAAGTGTTCTTAAATTTATAGAAAATTTACTCCATCTTGATGCTGTTGTTGAGAGTGAAAACAGTGATATCAGGAATGTATTGCTCCTGAATCTTGAAGTGCTCATCAACAATTTGCATTGCCTCTTTCATCTTAAGCGGGAGAAGAAGAGGTATGTTTTCATATAGCAGTTTATATAAAATTTAAAAATGCTGCACATTCTTGGCAGGGATATGTATTAGAAAGAATTGGCAATGGCTAAAAACTCTAAAAGATTGGGCAATGATTCAACCCAAGTATGTAGCTGGGGGTCACTTCCAAATAGGGTTGTGGTTGAATTTGTGAAATTGAGACTCTGCTCATTTATGTAACTGAATGACTTGAACTGATCTCTTTTGTAGGGTATTTGTCAAGCGTCCCAGTGATGTAGCATTGAGGATTTTGAAATTGATCACAAAATTTGTAAAGGAACCTGTAGCAGCAAAGAAATTTGTAGATATCTTACTTCCACTCCTTCGTGGCGTAACTCAAAACCCTGGTTAGATCTTGACCTGCTTATATGTGTTTAATACTTTCTATCAGCTTAAGGATTCTGTCATTTAGTTTGTATGTGCATCTGCAGATGCATCCATGGAGGCTTTGCATATTCTGAGAGAAGTTGTCCCTGTTTTAGAGTGTGATACTACAACCAAGATCTTCGGGAGCTTAGCTCCACTTCTGGTTGTTGCAAAGCTGGATTTGCGGTTGTCTGTATGTGATCTTCTTGTAGTCCTTGCTGAGAAAGATGTATCCTTGCGCCCTACGGTAATTGTACTGAATACGACTGCTTGGGTATTGTTCATTGTGTGTGATAGCTAGCCAATTGAATATTTGATTTTTGTGATTGACTGCAGGCCGACCTTGTTTCTAAATTGAATGCAACTTCTGCAATGGAAGTGGCTGAGCTTGACTTTGATCTAATCATTCAAACTTATGAGAAGATATTCACTGAAGAAGCTTTCCATGACATCTCTGTGGAGCATGCTATATTGATTATATCACATTGCATCCATCACATGACGTCAGAAGAACTATTGTTGAGACATAGTGCTTACAGAGCATTGATTGCATTTGTGGATTTCTCTGCTTCTGTGGTTGCGCAAGAGATTGCGGGAAGCCAAGTTTCTGGGGAAAAGATGCAAATTGATGGTGGCTGCTGGACTGAGGCTAGCATTCAACGTGTCATTGACAAAGTCCTTTTGAAGTATATGGGGGATGCATTTACTGGAGGATTGTCCATACAAAAGGTATGGTTTGTGTGTTACATCTCAAAAATATGATATATCTATACACGTAATAATGTTTAGTGATTGTGCACATCATGATCCTATGAAATATGTTTCGCTTATGAATTGAATATGTTTTAGGAATGGATTGATTTGCTGCGCGGGATGATCTCAAGGCTTCCAGAGTACCCGAAACTTAAAACATTGAAGGCTCTCTGCAGTGATGATGCTGAAGTAGATTTTTTTAACAATATCACTCACTTGCAGGTTGAAGTTATATCCAGTATCAAGTTCTATCAACTACATCAATAGAGTATATGAATACATGTATTCTGACACATTCTATGCTTGCAGAGGCATAGGAGGGCCAGAGCATTAATGCGTTTCAGAGATGTTGTCAGAACAGGAAAACTATCTAGGGTATTTTTCTTCCCTACTTACTGTCTGTTCATTATTTGTGTAGATTTGTGTATCCACTGACTCAGCCTATGGTACCACTTTTCAGGTCATCACCGAGAAATTATTCCTCCCTCTTTTTATGGGCATGCTGTTTGACTTCAAGGAAAAGGATGGGTATCTAAAGATATGCATGGATACTGTTGCTTCTTTATCTGGACAAATGGACTGGAAATCATACTATGCATTAGTAAAGAGGTGTTTTCAGGATTTGACTAGAAGACCAGAGAAAAGGAAGGTCTTGCTACGTCTAATTATATCCATCCTTGATGAATTTCACTTCCTGGATTCTGCAACTGATGATGCAAATGATCTTCTTGATCATGATGGCATGGAGAATGAGTTGGATGTCCAAACTAAAAATGCAAGCTCTGTCACAACGGCTCAATTGCAGACTTGTCTTCTTCAGATGGTGTTCCCAAAGCTGCAAAAGTTGCTCGTTTCCGATTCTGACAAGATTGAAATAGATGTCAGCCTTGCTGCACTGAAAGTTCTAAAATTACTTCCCTCAGATGTTATGCAATCACACCTTCCAAGCATTATTCACCGCATTGTGAACTTTTTAAAACACCGGGTTGAAAGTATCCGTGATGATGCACGAAAGGCTTTGGCTAAATGTCTGGAGGTACTTGGAGCCGATTACCTTCCTGAGGTAATCAGGTGTTTGAGAGCAACTCTGAAGCGAGGGTTTGAGCTTCATGTATTGGGCTATACTCTCTACTTTGTTATTGTTAAAGGGCTTCACCATGCTGCAGGTGGAGAACTGGACTGCTGTTTAGATGATGTCCTCAATGTTATAAAGAGGGATATTCTTGGGGATGTGGCCGAACAAAAAAAGGTTGATAAGATTGCTTCAAAACGTAAGGAGAGTAGAACACAGTTGTCATATGAAACCCTCAAATTAGTTGCACAGAATATAAATTTCAAGAATAAGAATAAAGCTTTAAAGCTGCTTAGTCCAGTGATGGAATATCAGCAAAAGCATCTGTCACCGAAGACAAAATCTAAGTTGAATAAGATGCTGAAGTACTTGGCTGAAGGCATTGAGGGGAATCCATCTGCTGATCAGACGGATTTGTTTGTCTATATATTTGACCTCATTGATAAGGGAGTTGCTCAAGAAAATCCTTTATGTGGAAGTTCATCGGCAACATCAACAGCAACTGAACAAACGCACCATCTGAGAAGCCAGAAAATGTCAAGGATATCTTATGCTGATGTAGATCCACAGGGATGGCACCTTATTACAGTGTTTGCTCTTCAATTGTTTTACAAACGTCTAAGAAATAGTAATTTGGACACAAAGGATAGTGATGTTCTCTCAATGTTGGATCCTTTTGTTAAACTGCTGGCCACCTGTTTGAAATCCAAGTATGAAGAAATTTTGTCAGCTACTCTCCAATGCCTTTCTCATTTGATAAAGCTGCCACTGCCTTCACTAACAATTTTTGGAGATGAGATCAAAACTACACTATTGGACATAGCCCAATGCTCCTCAAATCCTAATAGTCCTGTAATGGAGACATGTTTGAGGTTGCTGACTGAGCTATTACAGGGAAACAAAGTTGCTCTTTCTAAAGACCAATTACTTACTGTGGTTAAATTTCAAGTTTTTATTGATTTTGAAAGAAATCCATCATATGTTGTACTTTCACTTCTAAAGGCAATTGTATGCTGTAAGCGGGTGCCTGTTGTACCAGAGATATATGACCTTGCTACTGAAGTTTCTAAATTGATGATAACTAGTCAAATGGAGCCGATTCGTAAACGGTGCAGTCAGATATTGTTGCAGTTCTTACTGAACTATAAACTTGACCAAAGACGAATGAATCAGCATATTGATTTTCTGATCAACAGCCTCAGGTAAGTCATATACAACTTTTGCTGTACTGTATTACCATTATTCCTTCTATGGAAAGTATTCCAACCGTTACTCTATCTTTCTCAGATATGAACATGCCACTGGGAGGGAGGCTGCACTCGAAATGCTTAGGACCATAATTCAGAGATTTCCGTCAAGGGTCATTGATGAGTGGTCCTTGCCATTATTTCTCAATTTGGTGAACAGCTTGTCTTCTGACCCAGACAATCAAATACGTAGCTTGATTGCTGCAGACATACAGTTGTTAGTGAGACGTGTGAGTTCAAATTCACTAGAAAAAATTCTCGAGTCTTCTTTTGCCTGGTATATGGGTGAAAAAAAGGAACTCTGGGGTATTGCTGCGCAGGTACTAATTCTGGAACTGCTAATTTTCTGTTCACATCATGTATTTATTTTAGCTGCAGATATCTAATCATTTTAGTTATTCTTAAAACACCTACTGTTGCTTGCAGAAGAAAATAAAAGTAAAATAATAATATTTTTTGTAACGAAATTAAACTGGTAATGCTCAAACAGGTTCTAGGATTAATAGTTGAAGTGATGAAGAAGGATTTTCAAAAACGCATCAACATCTTATTACCACTACCAGGAAAGGAAGGGGAGCACAGAATGAAGAGCATCTTGCAATTTGCTGTTGAGCATTCTTTGAAACTAGACCATTCAGATCAAAGTATGATAACCGATTGGAAGGAAGCATATTATTCACTAGTTATGTTTCAGAAGATAATAGTCCAATTTCCTAAGCTATTCTTTGAGCAGCATGTTGAGGTAAGGATTGGGATTCCTTTGTTGCTTATTCTAGCTGCTTATTGCTCTGTTCATAGTAAAAATTGTATCAATATTAATGCTTTGGACCTTTGGTAATCATATTAGTTGCTTATTGCTCTGTCCATCTATTAGATCTTCTAACAGCTGAAGATAAACTTTACATTTGAGACCTTTTCTTCATTTCAGGATATCTGGATGGCTATTACTGAATTGTTGATGCATCCACATGTGTGGATTCGTGGCATATCAAGCCGTCTAGTTGCACTGTACTTTAAACAGATATCTACAGATGGAAAGAAACTGGGATCAACTTATCTCACAAAAAGTGACAAGCTTTTCAAAGTAGCTGTTTCTCAGTGCTGCCAATTAAAGGGGCAACACTCTGATGTTGATTCAGTTGATGTTCTGAAGTCCAATATTGTTTTTGCACTAAATGGAATTCATGCTGCGAGGGCAGTTGAAGAGAATAGAGATTCTTGTGTGTTTTGGTCAACCCTTGATCCTCATGAGCGAAGTGGCTTTTTGGATGCATCTCAGCTGCTGGATTCAAGTAACAGAAGAATTATTGTTGAATCTCTCACCTCATCTTCAGGCAACAAGGTTGATGATGAACAAAAGAACCTGTGTCAGTTACTAGTGTGTAGTTTGCTAGAGACATTGGGGAAAATTGCTTTGCAGTCGTCAGAAGACATTACGGTGGGTTTTATTGTATACTACAGCTTTTTTTATCGAGTTGATGTCCTCCTCATGCATTTATGCTTGAATTATAGTGATGATGTTTCTTGTGTTTTGATGGCAGGCAAAAGCTGTTCTGAGTTGCTTCCATCTGTTTGCATCACAAATTAGGGCGGAAATATCCGAGCCTTATGCAAAACAGCTATTGTTGCCTGTTTACCGAATATGTGAGGGCTTTGCCGGAAAAGAAATTTCAGGTGAGCATTCTTTTCTATGACATTGTAATCATCTTCACTTGCGTTGTAGGCTATTATGCTCTGATACTTATGTTATGATACTCTATGATTGTTGACAGATGAATTGAAGCACCACGCGGAAGAGGTGCGTACGAGTATGCAGGAAATCATGGGGCAGAAGTTTGCGACAGCTTACAATGAAATCAGGAGCAACCTGAAGCTGAGAAGAGACACCAAGAAACAGAAGGAGAAACTAATGGCGGTTATGGAACCAGAAAGAAATGCAAAGAGGAAGCTGAGGGCTGCATACAAGCACAAGGTCACCAAGAAGAGGAAAATCATGTCAATCAAGTTTGGTAGATGGATGCGTCAGTAAAACTGAGAAAATCACCATCCCTTGTTATAAATCCCTCAATAGCCCTTCACACATCATCACAATTTTGACTATGATTTTTGCAGCTTAAAGAATTTAGACATTAGCTTAGGCAACCAAATTTTGATATTAGCGTCCTTTGTCGTTGTATTAGAAGTAGCCCAATGGATGTAATTTTATTTTGATCAGAAAAGAAGGCCCGATGGATATAATCAATCAATATATATTATAAAAACCGACCGTTTTTGAGCCACCACGTTGATTCTGGCCCCATTTTATTAACAATTTTATATGTTTTATTTTCTTTAATTATCTAATCAATAATTTTATCCCTTTTTTCTTACTCAAATAATATTTATCTTTGAAGGCAATACTATTTATCTTTAAAATTTCCTTAATTATCCAATCTTTAACTTTATCCTTTATCTTACTCATCTAATATTTATATTTGAAACAATACTATCTATAATTAATATAAGATATTCGAATTGATTAATTGCATAGGAAAAATTTCAGAAAATAGTCCCACTTTTTAAGATGGGTGCGCAAAATACCATCAACCAAGCAACCTTTTTTTTTTTTTTTTGAACCGGTGAAAATTAGGGCCTTGCCTTAAGGCGGGATCCCTAGGGCATCCTTACGGATGAGAGCTAGAAGCTCATGATGGTTCCAAATGGTTTCCCATGAGAGACTGTGGCCCAGAAATGCAATTTTGTCGGCCACAGAGTTACACTGCCTACTCCCATGATGAATACGAACTGACTCGAAACCCCGTAGGGATACGAGAATGTCTGTAATAATCCTTTCAATCTCCCATGGGCATCGGATTTGTCCTAAGACAGCTTTGATAACAATGATATTATCTCCTTCTATTTCCAACTTTCTAACATTTTTCTGTTTAGCTTTTTCACTCCATCCCACAGTGCCAATGTTTCTGCCATCAGGACCGAAACTTTCCCATATGTTCTGACAGACCCGTCAATTGGGTTTCCGGTCTCGTCTCTTATAATGGAACCTCCTGTAGAGTTACCATTAATTAGCTTAGATCCATCAAAACTTAATTTTGCATAACTCCAATCTGGTTTCTTCCAACCTCATGCTTTTATTCGTGGTCGGTTTCTTAAACATGCACCCTTATTCGGACCCGTTTCTTCGTCCTCAACCCATTCTTTCGCCTGCTTCCATTGCTTCAGTTGATTGCGGATATATAGACTTAGGTCTTGAATGAGATCGTTAGGCGTTTGTTGGAACAATAGCTTGTTTCGCTGATGCCATATGCCCCACCAGGCTACTGCTAACTCAATGAACTCTTCTTTTCTTAATTTGTTATATAGCTGAAGTAATACATTCCGAGGGTTCGTTTGTGATAGGTTCTGATCTCTAAGTACGCGTTCTGTATTGACATTTATACTCTTTATTATTTCCAAAGTATGTGGGCATTGAAGTAACAGATGTATCGAGTCCTCATGTATAACGTTACACATGAGGCATCCTTGAGGAAAGACAACGCCTTTTTCAATAAGCCTTTGTTTCGTAGGCAGTCCATTCATGTCAATTTTCCAGAGGAAATTCCTTACTTTTGGGTACGTATCCAATTTCCAGATCCAAGCATTGGGATTCAAAGTCATAGTTTCTTCTTTTGTTATTAGGCTTATTGCTGATTCCGTGGAGTACCAGCCATTCCTACTTGGGGCCCAGATTAATTTGTCGTTGATATTATTTTCGGGGATTGGGATTTCTATTATTTTCTCTATCACTTCATTAGGAACTACATGAAGAAGTTCATTTATTTTCCATCTCTTGTCTGAAGAAATGAAGTGTTGAACTTTGGTTTCCACGTTTACCACATTATCTGTAGCTGCCCACTCTATTAGCGGTTCATCTGTGAGCCATCTGTCCTTCCAAAAATTAATTGTCCGGCCATTTCCTATTTGCCACCTCAAACCTTTCTCAAATTCTGGCTTTAATTTCATCAATTGTTTCCATTGCCATGAACTATTCGGCTTTATTTTATACTCCGAGAACGCACTTCCTCTCAAATATTTTTCGTTAACCACTTGTACCCAGACATTGTCTGGCTCGGTAAGAATTTTCCATAGCAGCTTCATTTGGAGCGCTTTGTTCATATCTTCCGCTTTCCTTAAGCCTAGACCCCCATATGCCTTTGGTTTGCATATCCGGTCCCATCCTATAAGTGGCTTATGGTGTCTATCCTTATTCCATAAAAACATTCTGTTTATGGTATCAATTTCATCATTTACATGTTTTGGCAACATGAAACTTTGCATCAAGTAATTAGGCTTTGTAGATAGGTTCGACCTGATTAGCTCTGTTCTGCCTTCCTGGGATAGTGTATTGGCTTTCCATTTTACTAGTTGACGATGGGCATTTCCAATTGTATCACAGAAGGTTTCATTATTCACTCTTCCACTAATAATTGGGCATCCTAGGTATTTTTCTAGATTCTCCATCGTACTTATCCCCAACGTTTGTTTGATGCTTTGTTTTTGCAAGCTAGCCACTTTCTTAGATGTATGGAATGCTGACTTACGATAGTTAACCTTTTGTCCCGTAGCTGCACAATATTCTTCAATAATCTTCTTCATTTGATTGCAAGCGCTCTGGTTTCCTTTGGCAAACACAATGATGTCATCTGCAAATGCTAAAAATGGTACTCTCGTACCTCCTCTAGATATCGGAAATCCTATTAGTGGTTTAGGACACTCACTTGCCTTTTGGAGTTTTCGGGCAAGGATTTCTGCTCCGATTACGAATAAATATGGGGACAACGGATCTCCTTGCCTAATTCCTCGTTCAGGTATAAATGGTTCCGTAGGTCCATTATTTACCAAGACTGAGAACGACACTGTGCATACACACTCTCGAATCCACCCCACAAACTTGTCCTCAAAACCAAATTTACAGAGGATGCGGAAAAGGAATTCCCAGTCAACCCTGTCGTATGCTTTCTCCATGTCCAATTTTACAGCCATCCAACCTTCCTTAGCTTGGCTTCCTCTGAAGGAATGAAAAATTTCATGTGCTATGAGCACGTTATCTTGAATTGCCCTTCCTGCCACGAATGCTCCTTGAAGCGGATGGATAATTTTTGGCATAACCTTTTTTAGTCTTTCCGTTAGGATTTTTGCTATTGTCTTATATATCGTTGTACATAAGCTAATGGGCCTATAGTGGTTAGTCGTTGAGGGGTTGTCATTTTTCGGTAGCAGCGAGATGAACGTATGATTGCTTTGTTTTAAAATCTTACCTGAATGGAAAAACCCCTTTACCGCTCTAATTACTATTGGACTTACAATATCCCAATATTTCTTATAGAATTCTGCTGTCATCCCGTCAGGCCCTGGAGATTTGTCAGAACCAATATTGAAGACAGCGTTCTTTATTTCTTCATTTGATACTGATCTAGTCAGACTATTATTATCTTCATCAGTTATTTCTTTTTCTATGAGTGTCATATATTCCTCCAGGATAGCGGTGTTGATCTGTTCCTTTTTATACCGCAATCGGAAGTCATTTCTGATTTCCCGACAGATATTTTCCTCACCCACGATTTGGGTGCCGTCACTCAATGCAATTGTTCTTATCGTTTTGTGGTTACGTCTCCCTGTTGCTATCTTGTGAAAATATCCTGAGTTCGAGTCTGTCAATTTAATATGCTTTGTCTTTGCTCTTTGTCTCCAGTACGTACTATGAGATTTAAGGATACACTCCTTTTTATTCAAGAACCTTAAGTGTTTTTGTACGAGAGCCGGTTGGGGAGAGACCATAATCTGTTGTTGCAATTCAAGAAGTGTGTCCTCAATTTCCCGTAATTGTTCAAACGTATTCCCAAACGTTTTCCTTCTCCATTGTTTCGTATGTGCTTTAAGTAACTGTGTTTTTTTCATAAGTTGAAACATGAAGGATCCTTGAAAATCGACCCTCCAAGACTGATTAACTATATTCCTATAATCTTTTCTCATTAGCCACATCTTCTCCATCTTGAACGGCGCCGCTTTGCAAAGTTTACCGTTGGTAATGTCAACAGATATTTTGCAATGATCTGATGTTGTGAATGCGTGATTATGAGTTCGAATTCCTGGGAACCATTGTAATATACTTTCGCTAACAATTACACGATCTAACTTTTCATAAATGTTGTCGATTTCTGTTTTATTCTTTTTCCAGGTGAATCTATTTCCTGTGGTTGGGATATCGCGTAGGTCACAAATGTCTTTCAAGTTTTGAAGTCGTTCGAATCTGCTTGCCATAGGGATGCATCCTCCTTTTTTATCACCGGGTTCTTGAATCTCATTTAAGTCACCTATGATAATCATTGGAATAGCAATTTGGAGTACACAACTAATAAACTCTGACCAGAAACTATCTTTTTCCTTCTCGTTCGGGGGGGCATATAGAAAGCATAGTGCAATCACACACCGCGTTAGCAGGTTGACATGTTTCATAATTATATATCGCGGTTTATGAACTAGAATTTCAACTTGCTCACTAGTAAGCTGGTATTCTTTCCACATTACACATACTCCACCGGCCCTCCCATCAACCGGGGACCATACTATATTGTCAAAGCCTGCGCGCCTCCATACTTGGTCACTCGGGAGCTTATCCGTTTTTGTTTCCACAATTGCCATGATATGGACTTGTTCAATTTTACAAAACGAATCAATCTCGGGCCAGAAGGATTTTCTTCCGATCCCTCTACTATTCCATAGGGCGATCTTCATTTATACTTTGTTTTATACACGAGGTCCACAACTCCCCTGAGTTGGTGGCACTTGGTGCTCGTTAAACACGCATATGCTTTAACTTGCTTCCTTAAATTTTCTTTTAGCATATTCTTACACACTTTAATTGTCAAGCACTTATTAATGGACAACCGTGTACTTCTTGCTACCTTTTGTGATTGCAATACCATAAAGGTATAGTGGCTTATTGTCGATATTCTACCCATCTCATTACACTTGCCACTCATATTCAGTCTTGTTTCATACATAGCATTGAGAGTCTTTAATAACATTTGAGCAAAATACCTAATTACAGTTTTCATATATAACGTACACTCATAGCAATAACCTAAAAGGCATGTTTTCCTTTTTATTTGATTATAGACACAACAACTGTAAATATTTTTCCTATCCTTGAGTTCTAGGCAAGAATTTTCAGCACAAAAGTTCAAAACCAAATGCTGCGTGCTAGTTGTCCTAAGAGTAACAGTCTTGCTAGCATTATCATTAACGTTTCTTGGCCGTTCGTCGTCACACCAGATCAGTGATTGACACAAAAAATTCTGATTGCCCCTGATCTGTATTGGACAGCATTGATGAGCTTCCATATCACCCTTATGATTGCGCCAAGTACATATGCTCCTATCCTCATTCACACCAGCTGTATACCATAATCTGCTTTGCAAAATATGACAATAGTATATATTAATATTAATCGTGATTCTAAAGATGCAATATCGCCATTCAAAACGAGCATTCAGTACATAAAGGGTCAACTTACTCTTGCAACTAACCATACCAAAATAGCATTGAAAAACATGACAGCAGTGTATATTAACATGCATCACAAGATAGCATTCCAAAATAGCATTAAACATAATAAGCATCCTTACATTCAGCACTGCATCATAACCCAACCCACTAATGCATTTACCACTACTAGTCATGATGAAACCACCTAGAACACATCCCCTAGGTGGCTCCTCCATCACCACAAAAGTAATGCTTTCCTTACTATCATAATTATCATCCAACTGACTATTACAAACTTCACACTTCACTACTAGAATTGCATAAGAAAAAACAAAACAAAAGCATGCCGAGAATAAGCCCTCTAGGGCATCAGTACTAGCAAAATTCAGCTTGTTCTTCCCCATCATCCCATCTTCATTTTCTTGGACTCACTGCCCCTCAGAGCAGAAGTGACATCATCCAGCCCCCCAGAGCTATCCTTACGCTTCCCCGACTCAGATTTAGATGCCTGGGAGTTCGCCATCCCCATGTTCTCCATCTTAACCGCCACTGAGCTCGCATTAGAGAGAGAATGGAAAGAGTCCAAAGGCTGAGAATCCTCCATAGTAGCCATCAATCCCTCATCTATCATAGCTTCTATTTCTTCTTGGGTGTACTCCTCCCCATAGTTTTCATCCTCATCATTCATAAGAAATTCATCCACCACATCAACAACACC
This sequence comes from Polygonum aviculare, assembly GCA_934048045.1. Lineage (NCBI taxonomy): Eukaryota > Viridiplantae > Streptophyta > Magnoliopsida > Caryophyllales > Polygonaceae > Polygonum > Polygonum aviculare. The sequence continues at coordinate 28,587,210 of OW204023.1, read as the reverse complement.
AACAGTTTCTTCCTCTTCCTGGCCAGCAGCGGGCACTTGGGGATTAATGGTTTGGCCTTCAGCAGCAGCCTCAACATTTGGGCTCTTTGGTGCCTCAGTACTTTGCCTATGATTTTCATTAGCACCCTCAGCTTGTTCCATTACCTCAATAATGGGTGCCTCCCCCCCAGCAGGGATGGCAGAGCCTTTGGACAGTTCTGAACCTTTGGAGCCCGAAGACGATGACTCGGTTTTATACACCACTTGAATACCACTCTTCATCATGGTTTCAGCAGGTTCCTTAGTGGTCTGTTTCCCCTCAGTTTGTGGCTTTGATTTTCCCACATACTCCCATTCACCCTCTTCTTTTCCATCCATCATCTGAGCTGATTTTTCAGCCGAGCTTTTAGCAGCATAGGACTTGGGAAGGGTCACAGTTACAGCAGCATTTCTGGATGTATTCATAGGGCAAGATTGCGAGCTGTGGGATAGATCACCACAAGTACCACAACCTTTAGGAAAATCTTCAAACCATACCTTGTACTTGACTTCATTAGCATTTTCATCAGGAACACTGATTTCAGTCCCTTCAATTTCCTTTAGATCCACACTAACACACACCCTTGCATACCTGACCCTTTGCTTTTTCTCAGTGTAGGTATCTAGTTTGAGAACTTCACCCATGTTGTTCCATTCCATAATTGTCTTGAGAACATCATAGGTGAAGTATTCCACTGGGAGCTTAGGAATCCTAACCCACACATCTACTAGGGAGATTGATTCAGCAGAGGCATCAAAGTTGGACCTCCAAGGCCTCAAAATCATCAGTTGGCTAAATACATGATATGGTCTTCCATCCCAAACCCGAGCTTTCTCTATAGGATTAGCAAACCTAAGTTCTACCCAACCATGAGTTCTGACATGGATGAAGAAGTCTCCACCAATTTTCCAGTCAACCCTCAACTTGTTTCTCAGCCTGGAAGTTTCGATGGGCTCTCCTAGCACGAAAGCAAACAGAGAGGTTTCCTTCAAATGCTCAATGTTTTCTTTAACCCCTGTTAGTTTGCCAAGCAGTGCCACCATATCTACCTTAGCCTTTGCTTTCCCCTTGTCTTTCTTCACTCCAGAAGGGCCAGCCTCAGATTGCTTGCTATCATTTCTACCCTTTAAAGCCTCATCAGCTATGGTAGAAGAATTGGCAGACGTTTCTTTACGTGTTTCTTTATCAGATTGGTCTTTAGAAAATTCAGGGTCCAAGCATAAGACTTTCTTAAAAGAACGCTTGTCTTTCTCCATTTTGATGAAAAGAGAGATGTTACCGCAGACAAAGAGGAAATTTTGCAGATTTGGGATGAGAAGTGAGAGAAAGAGGTGACGAAAATTCCAGTCCAAACCATCATATTTATAGACACACTTCATACACCCAATTAAGAAACCAAAGCAGTAAGAGAGAAAACAGTCAATAGAGAAGAGAGACAACCTGCTGGCTAGAGTTGTTGGATGAGGTTCTGTGAGAATGTTCCTTACGGGGGAGAACCTATCTCCCCAGCTTCCTGTTTGCGCCACGTTACTCCATGAAACCCGCTGAGAGAGCCGCCTCCTACCATCCTTCATCCTCTCACGAGTGAACAGCACCCCACAGTGATCGTTTATTATCTTATTTTGCCCCTTTTTTGTGCCTGGCTCTTTGATAAACAACCCGATTTGTTTCAGGCCGAACCCCCCATGCCAGCGACGGTAGTTTTCCCCACCACCAACCCTCAATGGAGGCGCCGAATTTGTCAGATTTCCACGATTGCAATCGTCAGGCGAGAGCGGAGAATCCGGGATTTGGGGTGTGGCCTCACCTAATCTCAACCTCGAGGGTCGTTCTTGTTCAAATTTCATGATTATGCTGAGCGTTACACAGCAGATTAGGCTTGAAATTGCTTGGGATTGGAAGTTGGGGTTTCTGAATTTGGGGCTACAGTGTTGTTTGTCGAGAGGAAGGGGGGAGGCTAAAGGGAGAATTTTCTTTCATCTCATCAACCAAGCAACCTTAATATTGCTAAAAAAAAGGCCAAATATGAGACGGGTTGGGATGACTAACATTTACATGGAATTTTCATTTATGTTTTATCTACTCCAGATTAATTATGGGTAATATTGACGTACGTCCAATTTCATATTCTATATATGATCACCTTTAGCTACAAAAATGTACCTTCTTCGATGAAAATTAGGCTACAAACTTACGCACTGTATGCCCAAAAATAGGCTCTTTCTAAGGGGGACGATCGATGTTCTTTTTTAATTTATTTTTTACAGTTTTTCTTCATAGGTGCAAAATACCAACAAAGGAATACCTAACTAATTACAAACTTGATTCTGCATTCCACTTATATCTAACAACAAATAAAAATTTAAAAAATCATATAAATATTTATTTTTAAAAAAATATTTATACTCATTTCATATTAACAATTGACAAATATTTTTTTTAGTATATCACTTAATTGAAAAACATATTCTAATATATATCTTGAAATTTCGAAATATAATTACTATGAAATAATTATATTTTATTTACTTAATTAAATTTATAATTTTTAAGATAAATATTTAAATTATTTTTTAATAGAAATAATAATTTTATTAATTTATTATTTGATTAACTTGAATAAATTTAGCATTTTTAAGCTTAAGTTAATTATTTTCTATATTTACATGATCTACTTTTTTTTTACCCATCATATTTGATTTTTTTTCTATCTTGATAACAAATTTGATTTTAGCCAAATAATAGTTTTGATTTATATCTTGATAAGGTAAATCTCTTTGATAAATTTTACTTATTTACAAATAATCTCTTAACTTTTCTCAAATTATGCAGGCGCCCCTTATTTTCTTAATACAAACATACAAGTAGTCATTTTTGCACCACCACATTAAATTTGACCCTACCTCATATATTTAAATAAAACTAATTTTTATTATTTGCATTATATAGGGTTTTCATATTGAATTTCTTCTTATCTACTCATAAGAAAAAGCTTTTGTCAACTATTAATTCTTAATTAAAGCATTACAGGGAAAAATCTTTCACAAACAAATTAAAAAAAATATATGAATATTGGATTCAACTTATATCTTTATTACAGTAAATTTGTGGTTTCCGTTAATCTCAATTAAACTTTTATAAACTTTATCAATATATCAGTTGATGAATTTTTTTAACTATACTTACATTTATGATAGTCTTTATTAATATATGATAAAAAATGTAAGGAAAATACCAATTTATATTCTTATAATCAGGTTTTATAAAAATATACAAATGAGTGAAAAAAATTTATGTCTTACGGAGTATATATATTTTTTTGGGCTATATGAACTTCGAAAACAATATCACCCTTTTTAAAAGATTAAAAGTTGTGCATATAATAAAACTTATATAATATTTTTCATATAAATATATAATTTTGTTTTAATCTTTTAAGTGAAATAGTCGTGCATGGCACGACAGGTTAAACTAGTTCTCTCTTAAAACTTGCTAGGTTTTTTCCTGTTACAAGGTCATTTAAGATTTAAGTGCTCCGTATATCCTTATAATCAATTACCGGTGTAGGTAATTTCTCACATGATTTTTGGGTGATTTTCAAATTGTCTTCTAAGATCCAACTACCTTTCTAGTACAAAATTTAGAGAATCATGTTTATCAGGATTTTCTGCAAGCTCCAATATTAGATTTCAATGTACTCGAGTTAAAACATTTTTCCAGAACTTTTGGCCGTTGGTGAGCGACCCAAATTAATTCCCATCTATGAAGTATTGAACACACCGATTTCCCAAACTAATGAGCATCAAAGTATTCATGGGGATTCTGTTATCATAGGATGATAATTTTACCAAGTTTAGGTGAGTGTTAGTACATGCCATCCAATTACATCTACGAGTGTTGTAGTTTGGAGCCACAGGCAAAATGTAATTGAACATACGATCCTGTGTATTATTTTACACACATCAGATCTTAATTGCTGATGTAGAATAACTTAGAAGCACAACAAAATCACTATAACAAACATATCCCCAAAGTTCCAAATTTCTGAATGACAAACCAACTAAAACATATATCAAAATTGAGCTCAAATGACCACTATCAAAATCGGACCTCTGTCCTTTAACTTATTAAAACCACGGACGAAAGATTGTCCCCATATATTGAAGATGAAATGATTCATCTAGGCTCAGGCTTTTAGTTTACACTAAAAATGATTCGCCATCAAAATAAATACTAGACCCCAATCCAATACACGCCTCACCCGGATGCTACAGCAGCCTGTGGTTCGTATTCGCCTCGCTCTTCTTTTGCAAACTCTTCCATCAGTTCTCGTTGCCTTGGAGTCAAATTCCTGCAAAATATGCCGAGTAAGATTTGTGTGGCTGTGTGATGAAGCAGACGAATCGTATTGTGATTGGTATGGAGAAAAAATAAGGGATAGATTTTTTTTCGACTTACATAGGAATGCTGACATTGAAGTGGACATACTGATCGCCGAATGAAAAGGAACCTCTAGATTTGATCCCTGACAGTAACACAAGTAAGATAATGATCATCAACAAACTGGAGAGATTTGAAGCAAGAATACTCTTAACAGAGCCGTTTTTTTGCATTGTTCTCACCTTTTTTCTTCAAAACAACCTTCTGCCCAGGTTGAGTGCCAGGACGAACCTAACAAAACCGAAGAGAGATAACATCAGAGAAAGATATATAAATCAATCATAGACAGAAAGAGAAGTTTTATAAGTTACACAAACCTTAAGAACAACGTCCCCAGTTAAAGTCGGGACCTGGACAGTGCCGCCAAGCATTGCCTATAACAGGGATTATATTGCCCTCAATGAGAAGTTTGAAGTACAGATTGAAACCAACTAATCACAAAATACAGTACTTCATAGCTATTAATGTTCTAAAATTCACGAAGTATCTCGGCAAAAAGAATCACCAAAGGCACGGGCTTATAAAAGATCAAGAAGTGAAACTTAACCTGTGAAACACTAAGAACAGAATCAACATGAATGTGAGAGCCTTCTCTGCGGAAAACTGGATCTTCCTTGACCTGAAATGAAGTTCTCAGTTAGTTGCATAATGCTGACTTTCTCCACATTTCTTGTAGCCTACAAACAGGGAAAGGAGTATTTGAGCAGCACCTTGATAGTCACATACAGATCCCCAGGTTCATATCCATCAGGATCTGCTCCGCCGCTTCTGGATACCTTGATGATTTCACCATTGTCCACACCTGTCAGCCATCAACAACCCATAATGATCAGGAAAGACAACAAGAAATATCAAAAAACTTTACCCCCATATTCTGGAAATTGTTTGCTTTCACATTGTTCCATTAGTTCAATGCACTTCAAATTTTACTACAAAGTAAAATTGCCTCGATTATCAGTCATTACAATTGTCTGCACATACACCTCATAACATTCACTTTGGTGCCTACAAAAATTATAAATTCACCCATGTTCCCTAATGATTTTTGGGAGGCCTATTAGTCTGTTACACGCACACTTGTGAAGGAATGCAACTATACTCGTGTTTATTAAATAGGGGATACCTGCACTGACGTCCAATCTCACTGACTTGGATCCTGACACCACCCTATTACCATAACATGATCTGCAATGGCTCTGCACATAATTGAAAACGCGATTTGCAAAAGAAGACTATATTATACTTCACATTCTTCAATCAAAAGATAACTATATTGAAGACTATATTATCATCTACAATTTAATATAGTGAAGTTGGTTGTGTGGACGAGAGAATTTTCAAGAAAATAATGCCAATGTACACACTTGCATGTTTACTGCCTTTTTCCTGAGCCACAAACAAGTAAGCAAAGGCATGTCCACACGAGCAGCATAGCTCAACTATTAGAATGACTGACAGAGCACTGTGTTGGATAGTAAACAAGTTGGAATACACAGGCTTCCAATTACTTGGATCATGGATACATACTTGTATTAAGGACTAATTTGTGCCAATTTTTGTTGAAACAAATGCAAATTCAGAGTTACTGCCAAATGGGCACACTGGATTTAAACATGGCAATGATGACAACAAGAATGGAACATGTATAAGGATGAGGAAAGATTGGGACTTGAAGTTGAGGTACGCTATAATGCAAAATGAATTCTTTCAGGCCCAGACATATAGTATTCAAGATACAAACTAAGCAAAAATTTGCAGCAATGTTTTACTTGCATTGGTCATAAAAAGTATACCGTAAATATTTTCCCTGCACCACCACACTTCAAACAAGTTGACTGAACACTGAACGGGCCCTTTTGCATGTATGTCTGAAAAATTAGATCAAAATTAAATTAAGATTTGTAATATCAGTTGCCATTTCCCAACATAGAAAGTGAGATCCAGAAGACAGGTATATTTCCCAACTCACTGACCATGCCTTTGCCTCTACATAGCTTGCAGGTTTCAGGCTTGGATCCAGGGGGAACACCAGTGCCACCTGAAGATGTAAGATGAGCAGCGATGACTAATCAAGAGAGTTATGGCATGGCTACAAACTTCCTACATTATGACAATGCATGGACAGTGTATCCACTAGAGTCCCAACAAATAGAATTTGTGCAAAGACTCGAAAAAAAAACCTTGAGCTAAACTATAACAAACTTACATAAATATATTAGTACTTAGTAATAAGAATAATAACAAGTTATGTACAATTCTAAGGAACATAATAAACCCAGATTTAACAGGAGCATTGTCTTACCACAAGCTTCACAGGGTAAAGTAGTCTGATATTTTAGTGTTTTCATACATCCCTGAACAGCTTCCATAAAGGACAGCTCCAATGAGACCTATTAAGAATGCTCACTGGTGTAAAGCAACCCTTTTCAAATAACAATAATAAAATTAGCATCAGCAGGAATAGGAAGAAAGAATACCTTCACATCGTGATAACGTGAAGATGCCGATGAAAAATCAAAGGGCTTCTCCCAGCAAAACAAAACAAAACAATTAGACTAATTACATACAGAAATATGAATTTGATGAAATCCAAACACAGGATGATAACAGACTTATTACAATACCATACCAGTGTGCCTTATATAATTTATCAGTTGGCACTTACTATCTAAAATATCGGTTATCGCAGATAACTAAAAGTAATAATAACTTTCTACAGGCCACCACCAAATCATAGCAAGCTCATCCCTCTCCAATAGGGATGATGGAATTCAAAGTGGGTCCACTAATAACAAAAAAGGAAATGATAGGATCATGCAGAAGCAACAGCTGCATAAACTCTTAGTATTACAACTTTGTAAATGCTCTTTCCTAAGCCACCCTTGAAATGGAAGATTCATTATCCAAAAGAGCAAAAAGGAGAGCCAGCAACAGCATACAGTGACAAAAAGAGGGGGGAAAAACAGCACATGCAGCAAATCAAAAATCAAACAAAAGACTTACATTAAAGCCTCCTGGAAAAATATCTTCAAACGGATTAAATCCACCTGGATCTCCACCCTTACTTCGTTCAAATGCATCATGGCCCAACTAGATCGAACACAGGAGCATAACATATTACGAATGTTATGAGAGCATAATAACATATAAAGGATGTGGTCAGCAAAAAACCAAGTCCAAGAATTTTCAAAGAAAAGGGAACTCAAATAACAAATGAAAAAGATCATTCGACCAGTAGAGCTAGTTGATCATCTAGAGGTAAAAAAAATAGAACAAGATGGTAAAGGGGCATTAGACTGCTTAGACATAAGGGTAAATTGCCATGAAACATTTCATATAAAAGTTTATAACAGCAATCCGAAGTCACATATGGCACAAGGAGGACTACATTACTATCAGTTGCAATCCATAGTCATGTATGGCAGTGAAAGGACTATGTTATTTGTCAATCTTAGCTCAAGGTTTTTTCATCAACTTATCCTTTTATATATCAGCATTGACTTAAACTGGAACTAATACTCCTCAATCACTTCACCAAATAAGCTCTAATGCATGCTATAATAGATTTTCCACGGTTTTATCCCACTACAAACATTAAAATAGCTTCCTGATTTAGCAAAGTTAGAAAAAAAACAATAATTGCTACATGCAAAAACAGAAAGGCGACATTTTTTAATGAAGTGCAATCAGAATAAACTTTGCACCACGCTAGAATGACTTTTATTTAATGTTAATCTGTCATACAGACATTCTTATATGGAACCGTTATAGAACAGTTACAAATTACAGTCATGATTATTAAAAACTAGTAAATATATCATGGATTAGCTTTCTGAGCTGTTCTAAGGCTTACAGAGAGGTGACATCCACAATGTTTATTATGTGCGTGGGGGTTATAACTAGAACAGAAGAGGCAAACGTCTTATCCCTTCATCAAATAATCAGTTTCCAATTGAAATTAATGCCAATAACAGACCTCAGCTAGTCATTGGGCATTCACAGAAGCATTAATTCCGGACTCCATAGAAATGCAGTAATTAAGACGGAGTCATGAGACGCTATTAGAGCAATCATATCTTTCTTATAAGGTCATCATGCCAAAATTCAGCAGTGCTGGGGGTGGGGGAATCACAAGTATGACTAAGAGTTTGAATTATAGTACCTGGTCATAACTGGCACGCTCTTGCTCATCCTTTAAAACCTAGTATGGATGATATACGTAGATATAAAAACTATGAGTATACATACACAAAAATCAGGCAAGTCGTAGGTGAACAGATCATTATAAAGAAATGGTTAGTTGGGGGCACCTCATATGCCTTATTAATCTCCTGGAACTTTTTGTCAGCATCTGGATCATCTTTGTTCAAATCAGGATGGTGCTTTTTCGCAAGCTGGGGATCACAATTTGTGAGCAATGAGCAAAACTTGACTAGTCTTATTGCATGCATATAATTTGAGAAGCATATGTAATAGATTCAGTTTCAATGAAACACACCGCATGAAAGGCTTTCTTTAGATCAGATGGTGTAGCATTTGGGTCGACACCAAGTATCTCATAGTAATCTTTACAAAGAAAAGCTGGCGCGAAGAAAATAGGAAGGGTTTGAGAAACTTCCATCACACAAAAATTGTAGAAAGTATCCATAACAACTATTAACAAGGAAGTTCTATGAATAGTAATACCAGTGCTGTGAATCGCTCTTAAATTTGTCCCAAAGAGTCCACGCCCATACAGAGCTTCAAATCCACGGACAGACAGTGAAAATTAGCAATCCTCTATGATTACATGTGAAGAAAAGAAGCAGAAAGTAGAAGAAACAAAATGCAACTAGTTAGATAAGGAGAAATTGTACCATCTTCTACAATCCTTGTTGATGGTTTATACGTGAAATCCCTAATTGATGGACGAGCAGCCCCTTTATACAAATTGTTGGCCTGCAAACAAATTTACAATAGCCAAAAGCTCAAAATCCAGTTGCAGCCTATAAATTCAAACAATAAAGGTACGAGCTTGAATCACGATGCAATCTAGTGGAGAAAGGAAGAAAGCATACTCACCAAGGTTGAGGTGGAGTAGCGAGCAATCCAACTCACGAGCTTAACACCACTTGAACGAACCATTAGGGTTTATGGGTGTCAACACTAAACCCTTCAAACTTCAAAGGCAATAACAAAAATCTCAAATTCCAATCAAACAGAGGTGAATTGTTAAAGATCTATCAGCTAGAGATCGTGCGACAAGAGCAGGAAGAAGATGAAGGGGAAGAGAAGAGGAGACCTAGTAGTAGCAGAGGAACACAGAGTAGAGAGGAGGGATTGGGTGAGGAGGAAGAAGAAGGCTGCGCGCAGAACTGCAGAACCATTAAACTTGCAATTCTAGAAAAGAAGAAAATAAATAATAATGATAAATAAAAAGTAATCATCAATATATATATTTTACTTTCGTTAATTCACTAACTTTAATTTATTTTTTATTGATTCTAACCTCACTTTATATATTGATTTTAATATTTTCTTATTTGGTGGAGATAGGTAATAATGATTTTATATATTTTATTTTTTTAATTATTTAATTTTATTTTCAAGGCTATAATATATATCTTTAATTTATTTATTTTTAAATCTACCCAAATAAAATTAATTTTTCGTAAAAGTTTATCTTTAATTTTTACCTAGAAAAGATAATCAATTTGCAACTCAAGAATTGATTTTCTTATAATTTTTACCCGTTCTATTAAACTATAATAAACTTTATGAATTTATCGATTGATGAAACATTATACGAATAATTGTTTATTTTTATATTTAAATTTATGATAGTCATTATTAATATAGGATAAAAATTATGGATGAACAAAATATCAATTTATATTCTTATGTGCTATATATATTATTCAGAATCAGATTATATGAATTTTAAAGAAAATATCACTCTTTTTAGAAAAAAAATATTTTCATATGACTTATATTATATTTTTCATCTCAATACTTAATTTTAATTTAAATATTTATAATTGTAATAGTCGGTTAAGCTAGTTAAAATAAAAAAAAAAACGCAAATTTCTTGTTTCTTATCTAGTTCTCCGGTTCTCCCTTCCTTACATTAAACGCAAAACATTACGGTTCGGTGCGCAAAAAAAAAAACATTACGGTTCGGTTCCAGAATGAAATTCGGGTTCGGTTTTCGGGTTTATTAAAAAAAAGAAACAAAATACCCGGAATTGTAATACAGTAGATAGGCATACATGAAACAAAATAGTGAACTACACATCACCGCCTGCGAGTCTGAGCCGTAGCCTCCTCGTCCTCTATAATCGCAACTCCACGTCGCCGGTAAGAACTTAATCCTATAAACATGAACTGATTGATGATATGGTTGCTGCCTAACAGCTTCCATTGCATTTGTGCATTATTATGTATCTCAATTACTCTTTCTATACTCCCGTTTATGCATTCTGTGTGCAGTTTTGGATGATTTTTGATGGGTGCCTGCAGATTTGTTTGTCAATGATGCTTAAAGAAAGTTCAATTTTCTTCTATGTAAGTTATGCAACGGTCGATGTTATAGGTTTTGGCAGAGTTCTAGTTACAACTGATGGGCTCAAAACACACCTTATGTTTTGCTTAGGGCTGGGACTTTGGACCCGAAGAACCGAACCGAACCGCATGATTCGGTTCGGTTCGGTTCGGTTCGTACAAAATAAACAGGCTACAAAATTCGGTTCGGTTCATGTAAAAATTTCGGGTTCGGTTTTCGGGTTTTTACAAAAAAAATAACAAAAACCGAAATTTGTTAGAATACCCGTACTTTTTATGTGTTTCAATTTTAGAATACCCCAAGCCCTAGCAGTTCGCACGCCAACTCCTCCCCGTCGCTCCCAAGCCCTAGTAGAGCCTTCGTCTCTTCCCGCTTGCGAGTCGCCGGTCGCCGGTCTCCCCTCTTCGGCTCTTCCCGTCCTCACGCCTGCGAGTCCTCACGCCACCAACTCCTCTCTGTTCGGACAGATTCGCTTGCGTTCTAACAAACCCTTCCTCCGCCGCTTGCGAGTCATTCCCGAGCCCTAGCAGACCCTTCCTCGTCCACCTGCGAGTCGTTCACGAGCCCTAGCAGACCCTTCGCTTGCGAGTCCCGCCGAACATGCCTCTATTGCCTCCTCCAGGTACACGCCTCCGCTGCCACTTTTTAACTTATTAACGATTTACAGAGTTGGTGCTAGCCTGCAATTTGGGCAGATGGTCGTTCAACTTCAAATTATTATTGAATTTATGATTTACGGTTTTAATTTAGGCAGATGGTTGTTCAATCCTGGTTACGCAGATGTCGTGATTTTTGAATTTAGGCAGATGGCTTTTACTTTGCCGAATTCTAGGGTTTAGAGTGAATTTAGACTGGTTGTTGCTTTATTTTTCAGTTGCCAGAGCCTCTGACGGGGAAGACCTGGACGCTGCAAGATTCTGAAGAATTTCTAGCTTTGCTGGTATGTAGTTTCTTTCCAATTGCTGGTGGTTGTTCACTCCTGGCTGGATTGATGAATTTGTTCGCTCGTAGTTTTTTCTGTTGAAATGAATGAGCTCGTCTTTGTAAGGTCATGCATTGAACATGAAATCTCTGCTGAAAAATGGGAATTACAGGATGGAAGAAGGCCATTTGAGTTGGTATATCACAGACAATTCGACGATTCCAGACCAAGCAGCAATATTCCTGCTACAGGTAGGTTGCAATCTCAATAACCCTTGTCACTCATGCTTTGAAACTTAGCTAAAACCTTTATTTTGCAGTGTTGGATGAGATGCTTATGCAGTCTTATGTTTCACTTGTATTTGATTTTGCAGTGTTGGATATAGCATCAAGTGGAATCCATAGATGCATTGAGTACAAGTATAGGCTTGTTTGGCCATTAATTTTGTTAATCAAGGAAAAGATTGTGTGCAGACAGAGGCTGGGTTCTTCTTTAGTGTGCTATAAAAGTATAAAACTATCTGTGTAGTCCTCGGAGCTTGTAATATATATGCATTGTATAAAAATCGAATTAAAAAGATAGGATAAGGAGGCAATGATACGTTAAACCAAATAAAGGAGTGTGACTAAGTTTGGTTAACCGAATTAATCGAAGTTAGGAACCGAATAAAGTTCGGGTACGGTTATTACGGTTCCTCACTAAAATTCGTAGGAACCGAACCGAACTAAAAAAATTTTTTTACCCTGCGGGTATGATGAAAAAAACCCAAGGACCGAAGTATCCCAGCCCTAGTTTTGCTCAATGTTTAATTTAAATAATGGCCTGAATGCCCATGAGAATTCTATGCTTTTTCATTTGATGGTACTTGTGCCTTTGATTCGATTATTTCTCTCCAATTTTGATCATTTGTGGTGGTTTGGATTATACCGAACTTACTCTGTGGAAATGTAGATGTAATTGGATGAGGTTGTGTGTAAGCTCTCCAGTTTCCTTTATTTGCTTAAGGTCATTTTCTCTACATTCACATTCATCTTCCTTGATTCTCGAAAATGTTGCTAATGTGCTAAAAAAAACTATATGTTGCTAGATGGGTGGCTAAGTTGTTTGCTGTCAATGTCTGAAGTTATTAAGTTGAAGAGGAATGTTAGTAACATCTTCACCTTTTCTTGTCCATACAGTTGAATGAGGATCCAGGATCATGGCCATTATTCTTCATATATGCACAACGGTGAACAAGAATCATATACTGTTATTCCATGTTTTATGAGATCTTGCTCATGAAGTGGACATGCATATTTCTGTGGCTAAGGGTTCTTTGGGGAAATTTGGCAGTAGGTTTATTCGAACCCTCTCACATTTTGGTCTATCGTTGAGGCAATTTTCCAGTCAAGATAGTACCAGGAATGGGTTTGGTCCAATTGAAGAGTTGCTGGGGGGAAACCAAGAATACCTGGATGCAGATCAGGTCTTAGATGGATTCGAGGCGGAGAGTAATAATGGAAATGATGCCCAAAAGGTCCTATGTAGTAGGAGGGGATTCTTAGAGAGTAGTTGGAGAGATGCCGACAGAGCATTCCAAATTTTGAGGCAAGAAGGCCCAGGATTTGATATGAAAGCCGCTTTGAATGAGTTAAACATTAGGGTTTCAGGCCTCTTTATAAGGGAAGTCTTGTTGAAGATTTTGAGGATAGCAAACTCTGCAGACAAAACCTGGTGTGCGAAACTCGGTTACAAGTTCTTCATGTGGTCTACGCAGCAAGAAGGCTACGTACCTACAGTGAATGCGTATCATCTACTAATGCAAATCTTTGCCGAGGCTAAAGAATATAAAGCAATGTGGAGATTGGTTGATGATATGACACAGAGAGGCTGTCCAACCACAGCTAGGACACTTCACATCCTTCTCTGCTCATGTGGCGAGGCTGGATTGGCTAGTAAAATTGTGGAGAAGTTTACCATGTCAAAGTCATTTAGTTATAGACCATTTAAACACGCATATAATGCAGTCTTGCATACTCTCCTTACAATGAACCACTTCAAGTTGATAGAGTGGGTTTATGAGCAGATGCTGGCTGAAGGCTACTCACCTGATGTTTTGACCTATAACATTATCATGTATGCAAAGTTTAAGCTGGGTAAAACTGATCAATTCAACAGACTGTTGGATGAAATGGGAAGAAACGGGTTTTCCCCAGACGTTCATACTTTTAACATCCTCCTGTATGCCCTAGGAAAGGCGGATAGACCTTATGCTGCGCTTGAGCTGTTGGTATACATGAGGGAGGCGGGTGTGGACCCCACTGTTCTTCATTTCACCACATTGATTGACGGCCTGTGCCGAGCTGGGAATTTAGATGCTTGCAGATACTTCTTTGATGAGATGATCAATCGTGGAGCCGAGCCCGATGTAGTTTGTTACACTGTTATGATCACTGGGTATGTGTCTGCAGGGGAAATTGAGAATGCACAGAAGGTCTTTGATGAAATGATCGTTAGAGGGCAGCTTCCAAATGTTTTCACTTACAACTCCTTAATTCGCGGGCTTTGCATGGCTGGGAAGTTTGAGGAGGCTTGCACTATGCTGAAGGAGATGGAAGAAAGAGGATGTAGGCCAAACTTTCTTGTGTATAATACATTAGTGACTAATCTAAGGAGCTCTGGGAAGCTTTCTGAGGCTCATGACATAATAAGGCACATGATAGAGAGAGGGCAATACACTCATCTTCTGTCAAAGTTCAAAAGATACAGGGGTTTGTAAAATCACAGGATATTGCATTACTTGTTCATGAATTAAAATGTTATGGCAAGTTTTTGAGCTGTGATTCATATGGTTGCTAGTTTTCACTCACAATTTTGTCAGTACATGATTGTTGAATTAGGTATTGTTGTACAAGCTTAGTGATAATGATGACATTGATTACTGTATTAGTAGCGAATCTGAGGATTGGATTGGATCGGATCATATTCAGAGACATCCTTTGCGTGTCAATAAAACCTCTTTCATTGGTTTAACTAGTTTAACCCCCGTATGGGTAATGTGATTATAAACCCAATTTAATATAGGTATATGACGCTAATGATCACGTTAAAATTATAAGATCATATATATTTCTCTTCGTATTGTGATTAGTGTTTTTTTGCCAATAGTAAATCAACTCATAATATAAATAAGTTGGATTTGTTCAAAAATTACTTTACAATAAATATCACATTTTATTAAATAATAATATTTATCGAAATATCACAACTAATTCTTGTTAAGGGATAATTCATAATTTTCAGAATAATTCATAATTTTTAAGCAATTTTTACGGGATAAGATTATATGAGATTTTAACTACCTAATTTGTATAAAGGAGGGTCCGGCTGAATATTTTATTATACAAATGACACGTGGCGCAAATTTTTGTGAAGACATTGTCTCCGCTTTATACTATAGGTAGTATAGATTGCCTGACTTTTTGGCTGATATATGATAATACGGAGTATTCTTCTTTCTTTTCTCATAATACACTAATTTTGGAAATTTCATTTGGTAACTCTAAGCGAAGGCAATTTTGCTTGTACCCTCCGACCTTTTCAAATTTCGAGTAGTAACACATTTATAATTAATTAACTAAATTTGAAAATAATTTCAAAACAATTCCCTAAATGAACCCGTCAAAAAAAAGTCAAAGTCAACAACACAAAAAAAAACACTTATCAAGTTAGCATATTGTAGACATTATAAATTACATCACTCGCCATAAAAGTAAATGTTGGATTTAATGGCACAAACAAAAGTTGGATTTAATATACATGTCAAGCTTCATGCTTTGTATATCCTTTAAGGAAAGAAACTAACTTTTGGTGGAAAATCTTGAACACCTTAACTCAATCAATAAGAACCATGAACTATCAATGCAACTTAATGTGGATGAACTCGTACAATAGAATGCAAGATAGTAAGACTCGACCTCCATCTAGAACGAAGCAAACTATCACTATAATAATGTATAAGCACAACGCTTGAAATGTTACTAGACATTTACACTCAAATGATAAAATTTTCAACCTTTTTCCTAAAATAAAAAAGGTGCATATAAACCTATACACTTGTAATTTAGTAAGTACCAGATGTGAGATTATTTTTTGGGATTATTTTTGTAAGTACATATTAATCATTTGAATGAACTGGTATTAAATGCTCTAAATCACCTAAGTTTATAAAAACTAGAATTCTATGCACGGGTTTAACAACTATTTTGTAGCTTTATTAATCAACTTTAATTGAAAAATTGCATAAAATTGCATGAATATGAAAAATGGACCAAGGTATGATAAGATAAAATATAATAGATTATATTAAGTATAAAATAAATAAATATTCCATATGAAATAAATCAATTGAAAATATAATTCACTTGCAAGAGAAGCACTCATTATTTGCATCTAAATACAATTACGTACATATGAAAGATATAGAAAACTATAAAAAGCATATGAAAGATTAAAAAAATACATATATTTTATGATTTAGGGTATAAACATATTTTGTGATTTACGTTAAAAAAATAAATTATTGTTTTATTTATATACTTGAATCATACATACAAATAAATCAACAAGTACACACAAAACACGTTTATAAAAAATATACATATTTTATGATTTATGATATTCACATATTTTATAATTTACGTTAAAAAATACACATTAAGAAAATATGCAAACAACACAAAAATGTTGCTAGTGAGGTTTGAACTCCAACCCTTTGGGTAATTAGATGAAGGATTTACCACTATGCTATTATGGTTTGTTTTATTATGATTGCATGGTATTTATTATATGTGGAAGATTGCAATGTAGACTAAATAGTACATTTAATGGGGACACCACCTAACTTTTATATATATATATATATATATAGAGAGAGAGAGAGAGAGAGAGAGAGAGAGAGAGAGATGAGAATCTCAACTATATGGCTTGATTAGTATTAGTAAATGAACATAAAGTCATCTAAAAAAGAGATTTCTACCCTACTACAGTATAAAACGGATCAATGTCTTAAAAAAAACAATTGTCATGTGGTATACACATAAATAAATGATTTATAAGAATCTCATTTATAATATAAGTTGTGATCTTCATATCAAATAAATATTATTATTTTAACAAAAATATTCTTTTCATTCAAGCAAACAATAAAGATAAAATTGGAAAGTAGTTTATAAACATAATTCTGAGATTTTTTTCGGATTTTTTGTAATTTTGAATAATAATTTTTTAACAAATTATCTAGAATATATCTATATTTCTTAACTTTCTACCTACTAGAGTTCCATGAAATAATCTTTGAAGCCATATCTATATCTATATTTATATGAATTTTTATATAACAATATATTTGTATTAAATACTATCTAGGAATTCCACGAAATATATTTATATAAACCTATGAGGTAAATAGTAATGTATAATTTGAAAATTATCAAAATATTATTTTAATGATTTACAAGATTTTATATCTAAAGATTTATCAAAAAATATTTATAATTTTTTTGCCAATTTTTCTATCTATTAGAGCTTTTCGTATATGATACGAGGATTAAACTAGTTATTATTTTATCAATCAATAATTTTGACTTTAAAGCTCAGTTCCACCAACTAAATTGAGTTTGTGATCCCTAATAAATGCAATTTCTATCACATGATTACACATTTGTAATGTAAAATAGTATATTTCATTGTTTTTAAATATGCTATTATTTAGTTATTATAATTGATAAACACATATCAACCTAAACAAACTAAAATAACCTTTAAAGTGAATATTTTAACAATATTCAACAAATAGAAAATAAAAAAAATATTTTAAGGAGATAAGCAAGACTTCTAAAATAAATGTTAAATCAATCTTCTAGTCAAACATTATAAGAGGTACTTCGAATTTTAATAATTAGGGGTCCCACTTACAGGAGACGCTCTAAAGCATCCTTTCGAATGTGAACTTTAAGTTCTAAATGATTCGCAATGTAATTAATAGGGAGATCGAGGTCGAGTTTCGGAATTTTATCACCCACGTCATTGAGAACCCTATTCTCATGCTTAAACTTGACTGACTCGAACCCTTGGAGCAAAGCCCAAATATCCGAGATCAATAGGTCGATCTGTCAAGGGAATTTTCTCGTACCCTTGGTAGCTTCGATGACCATCAAATTGCCACCTTCAATTTAATATTTCATATCCTAGTTGTTTGGCTTTCCTAACCCCATCTCGAAGACTAAGAGCTTCAACTATCAAAATCGAATTATTACCATACTTTCTAGCCCCCCATGCAAATTACATCCGCCGTTTGGTTTCTAAGAACAAATCCTGTTGAGGTCAACTCATGTTTCAGTTTTGACCCATCAAAGTTAAGTTTGATAAATCCGATTTTTGGTTTTTTCCATGATGCATTATTCTTCTTCTGTTTTTGTTTTTTTCGGTTTCCACTCCTTGTCCTCATCGTTTTCTATATATCTCCTTGATCATTTCCAGCTATTGATTTGTGCTCGAATGTATTAGGGCAAGTCTACAATTTCATTGCTCGGGTCTTGCTGGAACATCTTACGGTTCCTTTGGTGCCATAAGCACAACCAAATTACGGCAAGCTTTGTGAGCATATCAGTACCGACTAGTTGGTGTATCTTTGTTAACATATTTCTTGGTGATTTGTCTATAGTATTACAATTCAGTAGTACATCCGCTATTGTTGGGCTAATTTATTGGATAATACATTGCGTATGTGGGCACTCCATGAATAAATGGCTGGTATCTTTAGTAGATCCGTTACACAATATGTAGTGTTGGGGAACCACTACACATTTTGCTTGTAATCTGTCCTTAGTTGGTAGACCATTCTTGTATATCTTTTCCATAAGAAATTCTTTACTTTTGGGAATGTCTCAAGTTTCCATACTCAACTGTTCTGGCTCAAGCTAAGTGTACTTGCTCTTGCTACTAGGTTAACAATGAAAGTTGTTGAGAACCAACCGTTTTTACTTGGGGCCCAATAAAGACGGTCACTCGAGGGGCTTTATGGAATTTGTATGACACTGATTTTGTCAACCACATTTTGTGGAAGTAGTTGAGTGAGTTCTTTAGAATTCCATTCCTTGTCATTAGTTATAAGGCTACTCACTTTGTTTTCCTCATTTATGTTGTATGCGTGTAATGCATGATTCTTCAATGGCTCATTTAACGCCCATTTGTCCGTCCAGAAGTTAATTGTCTCTCCATCTCCCACTTGCCAAATCAGCCCTTCACTGGATTCAGGTCGTAGTTTCATTAGTTACGACCATTGCCAAGACATGTTTGCTTGTTTCTTATATTTGAGAATGAAGGTACCCTTCATATATTATTCCGTGACTATCCTTACCCATATATTGTTTGGTTCCGAGATTATTTTCTAGAGCACCTTCATTTGTAGAGCTTTGTTTGTATGTTCTGATTTCCTTATTCCCAAGCCTCCAAATTCTTTTTGTTTACAAATTTTATCCCAACTAATTAGGGGTTTATAGTTTCTATCCTTGTTCCCTAGGAAACATCGATTTATTTGGTCTAGTTCATTATGAAGGATAGTGGGTAACATAAAACTTCGCATAACATAGCTCGGTTTGAAGTTAAATTTGAGCGGATTACGGTAGCGCGACCCTCCTAGGAGAGGCCGGTTGCTTTCCATTTGTTTAGTTGTGTCTTTATGTTCCCTACAACATCCCTGAATGTTTCTTTACTAACTTTACCATTGATCATAGGGCATTATAGACATTTGTCGAGGTTTGACATTTGTATAACGCCTAGTGTTTGTTGGATTCTTGCTCTCCCTTGATCTTTTTACAAATTTAGAGGGTTGGAACATACTTTTAGCATAATAGTCTTCGATTATTTGCTTGACTTGTTCACACAAGCTTCAGTTCGCGTTGCTAAAAATGATAATATCATCCACAAAAGCGAGGAGCGGGATTGAGGTGCCTCCTCGAGCGAGAGTGAAACCGATTGGGGCTCAAGTTTGTTACTAGTTTGTTAGAGTTTTCTTGTGAGGATTTCCATTCCAAGGATGAATAGGTAGGTTGATAGGAGGTCCCCTTGTCTGAGTCCACGAGCAAGTAAGAATGGTTCGGTTGGCCCGTTGTTGACTAGCTTGATTAGGGCTTTCGTTGTGGAGATAAGTGGAGTTTTAAGCTTCTTTTACTTTAGTTATACTTGCTTAGAGCATGTATTTTTTTCATAAAATATGTATTTTTTAAACATGTTTTGTGTGTATTTGTTGTATTATTTGTATGTATGATTCAAGTATATAAATAAAACAAGAATTTATTTTTTTAACGTAAATCACAAAATATGTTTATACCCTAAATCATAAAATATATGTATTTTTTTAATCTTTCACATGCTTTCTATAGTTTTCTATATCTTTCATATGTACTTAATTGAATTTAGATGGAAATAAGGAGTGCTTCTCTCGCAAGTGAATTATATTTTCAATTGATTTATTTCTTATAGAATATTTATTTAATTTATATTCAATATAATCTATTATATTTTATATTATCATACTTTGGTCCATTTTTCACATTTATGCAATTTTATACAATTTTTTAATTAAACTTGATTCTAGTTAGTTTTTAATTAAAGCTTCAATATTGGCGGTAGTGATTTGCTTCATTAATCTAGGGTTTTATTGAAAAAACTAAGATTTGAGATCTCTTAGTAAATTAGGTAAGTTTGTGTTTGTTATGTTTAGTATAACCCTTATAAATAACTACCAATTAAATATATATTTTAATTAAGATCTCATGTAATGTCGTCGTATATTATTTTTTAATCCAAGATTTTATTTTCCTATTGCTCAAGATTAAAATATATGGATGTAATTTCTATCCATTTTTGTATAAGTTGAAGATAAATTGAATATATATATATATATATATATAGTTTTGAGTTCATTTTGAGTAGAAATTGAGTACAAGTTTGAAATGATATATGTGGAGAATATATCTATTAATAGGTCGATTCGGTATATTGAGTATAATTTTGGGTTGTACATGTTGAAATTTACATGTCAATCAGCCAAGGTCTTTGCAAGTTTGATTTAGTTGGGTCTAGACAAGTCGGTTTGGTTCGGGATTGGGTATAGGTTCACTTCGTTAATTTTATAGGTTACTTGTTGCCAATCAGTTCCAAGTCATTATGGTTTTCTTGCATGTTTAGATTGACGAATTCTTGAAGATAGTCGAATAATTTATACTTCTATTTGACACTAGAGTTTTAGACCAGTCTAATAACGAATGAAATTTTTTTGTTTATTTATTTTAATAATATATATATTCAAATAATTTCATCTATGCGAATTTATAGTTATAAATATGGCATCAAGTTATAGTATGCATAGATCATATGTAAATTAATATTTATTACAATTTTTATTTAAAAGAGTTATCGGACAAACACCGAGACATTAGACAGGTTGGCACCATCAAATTCGAGTTTGCTCTACATAAATTCATGTCACTAAAGTTAACCCATTAACCAATTCAAAATGTTGCATCTTTCACAATACTTATCGGATTCAAATAAATTATGTATTTAATTTATAATACGTAAATTATTTATAAACTAATATATTTTGAATTTTATTTGAAAAATTTCCGAACAAGGCCTGGTGTTATAACTAGTTTGAAAACTATTCCCTAAATTTGAATGAATGAACCCATCTAAAAAAATTGAAGTCAACAACACAACCAAAAAATCCTTATCAAGTTAGCATAGTGTGGACATTATAAAATAGATCACCAGGCAGAGGAAGGGGGGGGTGGTGGCCGCCCCCACCAATGGTCGAAAGATAAGAAAGTGTATGAGGTCCATCCTCATGACATGAGTGAGGTTGGGGGCTGATAAAAAGAAAGATGAGAGCGGGGTGGGCTGAAACTTGAGGTCGTCGGCGTCGAATATCTAGACCGACGATCGACACGGATTTGAGGGGAAAGAGAAGCCTAAGCTAATCTAATAAATGAATTTGACCTATACATATTACCAAAAGGTCTAGAATTCTTTTTCAACGTTAAAAATCAGCTTAATATAATACGTGGTAAACTGGTAATGCATTGTCATATTATTAAAATTCAAATTCTTATCGTACGATTCTCTTTCAGGAATATTATTATTTATATAGAGTTGATAATTGGTATTTATTACTGTATATTTTTAGAGGTTGTTTTGTTAATTTAATAGGTAATAGGTAATAGGTAATTATTGATTTAATTATACTGATTTGGTACTGTATTTGTTTAGATAACTTGGTAGTATACCCGTAATTGTAACAGACAGCCCCTCATCCTCCCGTCCCAATTCCAATTCCCAATTCCCAATTCCCAATTCCAAACCCCCATCCTGGCGTCCGAACCCTAGCCGCCTGCGAGTCCGAGCCCTAGCCTCCTCGTCCTTGCCGGAGTCCTCGCTGCCTCTTCGTCCTCTACAATCGCAACTCCACGTCGCCGGTAAGAACTCGGGTCGGGTCGAGGCTTTTTTGCAGCTCCGTTTTTTTATTAGATGCTTTTTTGAAGTGTTGAACCACAGGCCCAACTCACAGGCCCAAGTTCCATCCAAACCGATTTGTTTCCGTGAGGAAAATCGAATCACAAGCGATAGGCGAAAAATCAGGGCCCTTTCAACGCGAAGTTCGTTCGAGAAAAGAAGTTCAGATCGCGAAGGCTGGGGAGAGAGAACCCTTTCGTCGCCGGAATATCGTCCTTGCCTCGTCAAACTCTATACAAATCCGTCTCCCAAATTAATCGGTTCGAACTTCTCCTTCTCAATCGAATTTTGTTTCTAATGTCTTTCTTTTTTATTATCATCTCAACTCTACGGTTCGTGTTGCGAAAGCTCCAAACCCTTGTTTTTGTGCCGCTGGCGCCTGATTTAGAGCTCCGCCACCGGTTCTAGGGCTTTAATTAGTTTATATAAAATCAAGATTGGTGCTTATGCATTTTGTTGATCTGAAGCAGAATTCTGATTTGCATTGTTTACCTCTTCACTTTTCTTAGCTATTAGGGGTTTTGGTTGTGCTAGTGGAACCATGGATGGAATTTCATACAGAATTAGTATAAATTAGGCCACATGATTGTTGCTATATTTTCTTGTTGCATTGGGGACATACAGAATTCTGAAGTTGAAACTTGAAATATGAATTTGCAGGCACAGTTACCATTGCAGTTGTCTAGGCCGCTACTTTTTCCAGCTAGTGAAAGCCCATTGGGGTATCTCAGTAGAATGGAAATTCCTGTTAGGCATTGAAGCAAATATATAAGGTTCAGCAATTTGAACAGTTATGGATCCTGAACTTGAAAAAGCCCGCAAGTTTATGCAAGAGAAAATGTAAGATATCTGTTTTGGAAGTTTCTAAACACTATCCCTTTTTCTGGTATGGCTGGTTTCCATTTTCTCTTGTTTCACCTTTCCAAGTTTCTTTGTTTCCTAGTGTCTACCTTTTGGACAGGACTGACTATCAATGGAAATTGAAGTCATGTCTGGTTACATTGACACTATCTGCTGATTTGATATCTGATTGAGGGTATTTTCTTTTAGTTGGTTTAGCTATATGTAATCGGCTGTTTTTAGCTCTGCTTGATAAAGGATACAGTACCTAGCTGGAGGATGATTTTTACTTATCATTTTAAATTCCAATGCCTGCCTACACTTTATATTTTTCATTGCTGCTCAAGTCCTATTTCAAAATCTAAAAGTTAGCTGGTATCTGTTATTTATTTGGTAGAATTTTTATCTTGTTGTTATTATCTTTTTATGTTGACATCTTTTTGTTACCTTTTTTTTCTGTATAATCATTGTAACTTGCTCCAAAGATAAAACCTTTTCTTCTCCCAGCTGTAATTTATTTATATATACTCAGACTTCTCTTACCCCTTGTCTCACACCTAAATTAAGCTCTCTTCACCTTCTTGCATGCGTAAATTGGACGTATCTTTTTTTGATGCGTGGAGCTTTTCAAAACAGTGTCAGCATTGGTTATGCAGTTAACACCAGTACAACTTTATGTTATTTCAGCTTTCGGTTCCTGGCACAAAGACAGCCACAGTCAAATGATGTACCTCAAAGAAAGATTGTGGATCTTGTAAAGCGCCTGGAGGAGGGATTATTTAGGACAGCGACCACACAGGTTGCTAAATCAACCCTTTCGTCTATGATGGGAAATTGTGATTTGTTGTGTTGGTTGTATGGATGCATTCCAGTGTGATATTCTTAAAATAAATAATTAGAGCTCTTCAATTTGTCTTGTATCCTAATGTTACAGGAGGAATATTTGAACCTGGATACTCTTGAGAGTCGTTTGCATGTTATCATCAAGCGACCACAAATGGGTAACAATAATCCCCACCGCTCGCAGTTTGTTAATTCTTCTGCTCCTCTTGGTACAATGATACCTACTCCAGGGATGTCGCAGCATGGAAATTCGAACATGCTTTCATCTTCAGTGGACAATGCTTCTATTTCAGCTAGTAACAATGCTTCATCTGCTGGCAACAGTGCGTACTTGCTGCCAACTGAAAATGGTTCATCTGCTGGCATGCATGGTGTCTCAACCGGTATTTTGATAGATAGTATTAATTCTGGCTATATTTTGCTGTACTTTTTATGTCCCTTGTTTAACGATATTATTTGCAGGATCTCTGTCAAATGGTTACCAACAATCGCATGCTAATTTTTCCGTAAATTTGGGTGGAAACAATATGATATCATCCATGGGTGGGCAGAGAGTTATGAGCCAAATGATTCCCACTCCTGGATTCACTAGTAGTAATAACTCCTTTATGAGCATGGAGTCTGCTACTAATGGCAGTGGCTTCTCAAATAATGATTCTTCCTTGACTCCACAACGACTGCCACAAAAACAGTCTATTGGCAATCAAAATAGCTCTGTGTTGCAGAGCCTTGGGAACCAAATGGGTGGTGGCATGCGATCAAGTGTGCAGATGAGGTCATACCCATCACAAGATGGTTCTGGGAATGGTGGATTTGGCAGTTATGTACAGCCCTTAAATGGATCAGGCTCTTCTGAGAACTATTTGACAGGTGCAGAAATTGGTGGATCTCCAAAGTCTCTTCACCAGCAATTTGATCAACAGCAGCAACCTATAATGCAAGGTAATTTGTGCATACCACGTGCTCTATCCTTTCTTTCTCCTTCTAAATCTATACGTTACCCTTTTCTCACTCTGATCAGTCCAGTTTCGCTATCATAGTGATATTTATATCAATTGTTGATGCCATCAGGGGATGGATATGCACTGAATGCTGCGGATGCATCTAGCTCTGGAAATTTCTTCAGCCCTACATCTGTTGGCTCAATGATAAACAATCAAACCTTCAATCAGGTGAGGTTGCATCCTAGATCCAACTTGCCGATGAGTAATCAGTCAAATTTACAGAACATACAATCGACTTCGCAGTTGAGGGCTCAATCAAATGACAGATCTGAAAAGTTGAGCTTCCAATCTTCACAGCCATCGAAAGAGTCTCTTTTGTTGCCTCATCAGCAGTATCAACAACAAACCAATCAGCTTCAGCAACAGCCACAATTTGCCCTAAATCAAAGCCAACACAGGCAATCAAGCCAACAGCACCAAGGTTTAGTAATGAATGATGCATTGCATTCATCACAGGTATCGTCTGTTGGTCACCCTGTCAAAACTGAGCATGGAGTTGAGCCTCTGCATGAGGGTCTCCGATCACAAGTTTCTGGACAGCATCAACTTGCAGATTTTCAGAACCAGTTTTCTCATAGCTCTGCTGATATCTGTCCCACAGGCACTCAGTTTGCTCATGATATGTCCTCAACACGCACTCAAAATCCTCAGCAAATATTGCCATCACATCAACTAGGACCAGGGACCCAAAATAAGTTTAATAGTCTTCCTATTGGATCACAATCAGAGTCATTACTGCAGCGTCAGTATCACCCTGAATCAGATGATAAGTCCTCTTTACCTGGAGGTTTATCAAATGAGCTGAAAGTCCAACAGGACTTTCGTCAGAGAATAAGTGGGCATGATGATGCTCAGTGCAACAATCTGCCGTGTGAAAGTTCTATCAATGAACAAAATGTAGCTGTCAGAAGTTCAGCTGGCACCCCTGGCCTAGTTAGCACTTATGGAAGATCTGTAAATGCAAACCGCGAGCGTCAATATATGAAACAACGGAAGTGGCTTCTCTTTCTACGGCATGCTCGTCGATGTATAGCGCCAGAAGGGAAATGTATTGATAATTGTGTCACAGCGCAAAAGCTATGCAGGCATATGGATGGATGTAACTTGTCTCCTTGTGCATATCCACGTTGTCACCATACCAAAGTACTTATTAATCACAACAAGAACTGCAGGGATCAAAGATGTCCTGTTTGTGTTCCTGTCAGACATTACATTGAGAATCAAGTTAAGGCTTACATCCTTCGGAAGTCTGATCCTTCCCTGCCCTTAATTGGTGGAACTTGTAAATCCTCGAATGGAGGGGAGATTAAGGTTAGAGAAACTTTGAAGCCTCATCCAACAGTCGTATCCTCAGAAGAGTCACAACCCTCACTGAAGCGCATGAAGTCAGAACCTCCTTCCAACTCTATATCTCCTAAAAGCACTACAGAACTTGTGCCCTTTCATGCCAGCAATGAAGTTCAGGTTCCCATGGACTTGCAGACACAAGAATTTCAGAATGATAATAGCTATGTGCAGCTGAGATCAGAAACTGTAGAAGTAACGACTGAAACTCCCAGAACTTCTGCTCCTAATATAACTGACATTAAAGACAGACTCGAGAGCAGTGGCAAGACAGATGGTTCTCTGGTAAAAAATGATCCTGTTGCCTCTGTCAAGCAGGAAAATGATAAAGCCGAGAAGGCTGTATCTCAAATTAAGCAGGAAGAGAAGCCCCAAATTTCTGAACCTGTGGTTGGGACCAAATCTGGGAAGCCAAAGATAAAGGGTGTATCCATGACTGAATTGTTTACTCCAGAGCAAGTTAGGGATCATATAAGAAGTCTTAGACAGTGGGTCGGTCAGGTATATCTCTTTAAAAATGAAATATTTCTCGGTTAATCAGTGCTGTATTGTGAAGGTTAGTATGAGGGTCTGGAGATTAATATGGACGGTGAAAGTTCAAATATTATTGTCAGTTCCCATTTATGCAAGTCTTTTCCACTTGATCTGAATAGGATATATTATGTGCTATTTAAGGATATTTTTAGCAGTAGAATAATGGCTATTTTGATTAGGATAGCACCAAAATTGTTAAAGTTTACTTCCTGCGTGCACTCTGAGTACCCCTTGGCTATTATAGAGAATTGTCTGTCTAATAGTCACCTTTTTTTTAAATACTGCTTATGCCTATCCAATATATGAATAACAATTTGACATAATTCACTTTTAATCCAGTGTATAGTAGCCTGTCACTTTTTATTTAATAGTGCTGTCTATGGTTTGTAATGCCTATATTATTTACAAGTCACAAAGTGCCTTTCCAAACAACACTGTGTAACTACATAGATCTGAGAATGTTGTACTAAGACAGATATTATAGAAGTTGTGAATCTACTTGAATTAAGCTGTGTAGCAATTTCATTTGTGGTTGAATGTGAGGTGACATAGTCGTAATGATATTCATATTACGGGTTCTGTTACAGAAATGCACATATAATTGATACCTACATGAACCTTTTATTGGATTTAAACAACCTAATTTAAGTTTTGGTTCATATGTGACAGAGTAAAACAAAAGCAGAGAAGAATCAAGCAATGGAGCATGCTATGAGTGAAAATTCTTGTCAATTATGTGCTGTCGAGAAGCTGACTTTTGAACCACCACCTATATATTGTTCGAGGTATGGTTGTCGCATCAAGCGAAATGCGATGTATTACACATTTGGAGTGGGCGATACTCGACATTACTTCTGTATTCCATGTTATAATGAAGCTCGTGGGGATACAATTATGGTTGAGGGAACTGCTGTTCCAAAGACCAGACTTGAAAAGAAAAAGAATGATGAGGAGACTGAAGAATGGGTAGGCTCTTTTATTTTAATGCTATTTGCTATACTCTCATAATATGGTAAAATTTTAAATTCTAGTGTTGACTGTGTTTAAATGCCTTTTTGCAGTGGGTTCAATGTGATAAGTGTGAAGCTTGGCAACATCAAATTTGTGCATTATTTAATGGGAGGAGAAATGATGGTGGACAAGCCGAGTACACCTGTCCTAATTGTTATATTGAAGAAATTGAAGATGGGGAGCGCAAGCCACTTCCACAAAGTGCTGTTCTTGGAGCAAAAGATTTACCAAGGACTATATTAAGTGACCATATAGAGAATCGATTATTTAAACGTCTAAAATATGAAAGACAGGAAAGAGCAAGAGTCCAAGGAAAAAGTATAGATGAGGTATCATATTCAGATGTCATTTTTTGCATGTTGCACGCATGATATTGTTTTCAGCCTTTTCTTATATGAGAGACTCCGAAGGGGAGCCATAAGTTGTCACTGTGCAGCTCTGAACTTCGAAAAAAATTGTCCTGTTATAAATTAAACCATAGGCTAATGAATTTGTGTTTGATATCCTACCACAAAAATCATTTTAGCACTTCAAACTTTCCAGTCTGACTTTCTAGTTTTATGCCTATTATTGGTTGTTTATTATGCGATTCTATTGGGCGTACCTTCTCTGTGAGGGCCTTGTTGGACACTAGTGACTAGTTAACTAAAGAATATTGGCGAAGGTTTGGTTACAGTAGCTCAATTTCTGTCTAGAGTTTACCGGACTGCTCACTTCATTTACATCTATTTCAGTTGGCGAAAAAATGCTTATTCTGGTAAACTAATGATAATGAAGCTTAGCTCTAACAGCTTAGCCATATGTTTTGGCTTGAGCTCTATGTAAATGTAGACGTTTCTTATTGCGTAATCCCTGAGGAATTATATTTTCAGGTTCCTGGGGCTGATGGAATTGTTGTCAGAGTTGTGTCGTCAGTTGATAAGAAGCTGGAAGTGAAACCACGCTTTCTTGAAATATTTCGAGAGGACAATTATCCCACTGAGTTTCCATATAAATCAAAGGTACATGAAGATTTTCTTCCCCTCCCACCAAAAAACTCTTGCAATTTTTTTAAAATGGTTTTTAATGCCAAAGTATTACATGGATTTACTTTGATCTAAACATATATAATTATAATTTGTTTTCTCTACCAGGCAGTCTTGTTGTTCCAAAAAATTGAAGGAGTGGAAGTGTGTTTATTTGGCATGTATGTTCAAGAGTTTGGATCAGAGGCCCTACCCCCAAATCAGCGTCGTGTGTACCTTTCGTACCTTGATTCAGTTAAATATTTTAGGCCAGAAGTCAAAGCAGTGACGGGAGAAGCTCTGCGTACCTTTGTGTATCATGAAATATTGGTAAGTGTTGATAGATGCATTGCCTTGGCAACCCAATTTATATTTGATAGCAGAAGGACACTCTAAATTTGAAATAGTATTGTATTGATATTTGATTAGTCTCTTTCATGAACATAATGGGTATGCTGAAAAGCTAATGGTAAAGCTCAAACATCCTTTTGAAACCTGCAACAATAGTTTCCTGAAAAAAGTGATATATTTCTTTTCTTAATAATAAATGAAAAATGATTTTCTGAAATCATTAACTAGGAGAAAGAAAGCATCATACATGTCCAGTTTATGTATCTATTTCACTTTTGATTTGGGGATGGCAGGCGTAATTATTGGTATTCAAATGTTACTAGGAATGTTTCCATGTTTTGAACCGTAAATGGAAGTGGCAACTGTAGCAATACTTACGGAAGTTTCTACTATTTCTATCTAATAGGGGGTTGGGGGGGGGGGCGGGTGTTACTTATCCCTTCATATTATCAGGTTATATCTTGTACATAGTTTAGTGGAAAAAAATGGTGTCTCTGTTAGCTGTCTCTGTAAATACCCTTTGTATACGTTTTTTTTCAAATTGGTGCCTTATCAAGCTTATAGTTTATGTAGTAGAGGATACATACCAACACAAAAAGTAACTGGCTACCTTAATTGAGTGAGATTGTTTGGCAAGAAGTGTTAATGAGTAGTAATTTCTTTGAATATGAAATTTGTGGAATATTAGTTTGTGGTATGTTGATTGTCATGAAGGACATTTGATACAAAGCATTGCTGAAGATTTTTCGTAAATATCATTTGGACACCCCCTCTCAGGGGGAGCTATTCATTAGCAATTTAGGAATCAAGTTGCAGTGATAGTTGGATATTCTTTGTAAACTTCTTTACATAGATGTAACACCGCTTTCTAATATCTTTTTGCATATAGATTGGATATCTTGAGTATTGCAAGAAACGAGGCTTTACAAGTTGTTACATATGGGCATGCCCGCCGCTTAAGGGTGAAGATTATATATTATATTGCCATCCTGAGATCCAGAAAACACCAAAGTCTGATAAACTCAGGGAGTGGTGAGTCTTACAACACTTCTGTACAATTTTGAATAGCTTCCTGAATCGGACGTTTGTTAATGGTTACTGGTGGCATATTTTACAGGTATTTGGCAATGCTTAAAAAAGCTACAAAAGAAAATATTGTGGTGGAACTCACTAATTTCTACGATCATTTTTTTGTATCGACTGGTGAATGTAAGGCTAAAGTAACTGCGGCTAGGCTGCCGTATTTTGATGGAGATTACTGGCCTGGTGCAGCTGAAGAAATTATTGAGCAGTTGAATCAAGAAGAAGATGGCAGGAAACAAAATAAGAAAGGGACTACGAAGAAGGCATTTACAAAAAGAGCTCTCAAAGCATCTGGTCAATCTGATCTGTCTAGCAATGCGTCAAAAGACCTTCTCTTGATGCACAAAGTAATTTTTTCTATTTAATTTCTTTCAGTAGCAATTCCTTATTATCTTTATCATATAGCACATAACATTTTCTTTCACTGTCCATCTGCTTTGTGTACACTAGCTGTGATTGATTTTGACACTTTCTAGAATTGTTTCCTGCATTTTTCCTCTTTGATCTGAGGGTGTTTATTCAAGTATCTATTTCTTGTGCTTCTCTTTGTTAAACCTTCTTGCATTAAAGAACCGGTGCTCAAAATGTTTCTCGCATTTTGATGGATATTCTTTTTCTTGTTGGGGATGCAGCATATGAGGCTTGATGGATATTCTTTTTCTTACATGGAAATCATTTGTTTTTTTACCCCAGCTAGGAGATGCAATAATGCCCATGAAGGACGACTTTATTATGGTTCACTTACAGTATTCTTGCACTCACTGCTGCACATTAATGGTATCTGGATATCGTTGGGTATGCAAGCAGTGCAAAAATTTTCAGATTTGTGACAAGTAAGTATTCTAACTATGATATTTACTTGTGGCGATTATGCTGTGCTTTTCTTCTGCAAGTGAATTTCATGAAGTATATGATTACTGAACTATAGATTGTGTTTTTCTTGCATTTTTTGCATTACAACACAAGGTAATGCATTATGTGATGCTATCTAAACCCACCCTTAACGGTAGTATTTAAGGTGAATATCATTTAAATGGGATGAAGTGGGTTGAAAAAACGTTGACAGACCGACAATCATTCACGTGTATCCCACACAAGAATAGGGAGTGTTAGCTGTCTCTGTTAGATCCTCAACTAGATAAATACAACATCATCCACTTAGTGTATCCCGCAAGAGAGTAGGGTTGGGGAGGGTCAAGTTGTACTTACCCTTACCCAAGCAAGTTGAGGGGATGTGTCAGGATGTAGAGAACACAGTCAAAGGGCAAAAGGATGCAATTTGAACAACAAAAGCCACAAAATGAAAAAGCACGAAAACCTCACAAACTAGGAAAAACTAAAAATACTGAAAAAGGAACGAAGGAAAACCTCTGCAAGCACACTAGAGCTCACCACAGCAGAAAACACACCCACAAAGTAAAACACACTGAATCTATGCTGTAAAAATTAGTCTTTCAATCCTAAAACTCTACACCCTCTACCCATAATTTCATACTTTTGCAGGGCTGAGTGGGTTGGGTGAAAATCTATTCCTGCATTTATAGTGGAACAATAGAAAAACTATACACTTGTTCTTGATATGATGTGGGTGGATACAATCAACAGCCGTTTGTTTATTTCCAATGTAAGGAATGTCATTTGTTTGTGGCCTTTGTTTGAAAAAAGGAAATTTATGCAGCCTTACCAGTGAGTGACTTTCTGTGAATCTTAGAAAGTTCATTCCCGCATGATAAGAACAGTTATTGTGTTGAATCATATTTGTAGCAGAAAATACCAAGCAATCAAATCTGGTATAGCACTT
Source organism: Polygonum aviculare (assembly GCA_934048045.1). Taxonomy (NCBI): domain Eukaryota; kingdom Viridiplantae; phylum Streptophyta; class Magnoliopsida; order Caryophyllales; family Polygonaceae; genus Polygonum; species Polygonum aviculare. The sequence goes on along the minus strand of OW204023.1, from coordinate 28,554,919 downwards.
AGCCAACTGATTTGAAATCCGGAAAGTTAAATCAATAATGCAAACTCAGTGCATAAGGTTTGAAGGTACTGCACCCATTGTAATCCTAATATTACAGACATACAGTCAAAGTTCCATAACAGATAGGGTAGAATATAGAGAAATTTACATGCTTTTATAGTTATGGGGTTAGAAGGCATCTTATCTTTGCTACTGTATGCTCTTCTGCTTGGTGGTTATAACGTGAATTTACATTTGCTATGTATGCTGACTTGATTATATAATTAGGATGAGCTTTAAGTGTAATTGCTTTGACTGCAGATGCTATGAAACAGAACAAAAGCTTGATGATAAAGAGAGACATCCTACTGGTAACAAGGATACACACACACTTTTTTCGGTGGGTAAAGCATGTTGTTATTCATTTTGTAATTGCTAGCGAATAATATACTTTAGGTTCATCTTCTTTATGGTCTGCTAATTTCGCAGGTTGAAATAACTAGTGTACCAGATGACACTAAGGATAGAGACGAGATTCTTGAGAGTGAATTTTTTGACACGCGGCAAGCGTTCCTTAGTCTATGCCAAGGAAATCACTACCAGTATGATACTCTACGCCGTGCTAAGCACTCATCAATGATGGTGCTCTACCACCTTCACAATCCAACAGCACCTGCATTTGTGACCACATGCAATATATGCCATCTTGACATTGAAACCGGTCAAGGCTGGCGCTGTGAAACATGTCCAGATTATGACGTGTGTAATGCTTGCTACCAGAAGGACGGTGGAATTGACCATCCTCATAAGTTGACCAATCATAAGGACGACCGTGATGCACAAAATAAGGAAGCCCGGCAGCAACGTGTTTTACAGGTAAATATACATTGTACTGAGTGCTCATTTGGATCATAGCCCGTAATGCATTATCTTGTATCATTTTACATTATTATGAATTGTGGACATAAGCGTTAACTGGAATGCTGACTGAACATTTATAGAATAATCTGGCTTTGCATTCTTGAAAATTCACAAAGAGGAACCTTTATGAAGTGGCAAAATTTACTGCTGATACGATCTGACTGTAAACTTGTTTACAATCTTTTGTCACAGCTGCGTAAAATGCTTGATCTTCTAGTGCATGCGTCACAATGCCGTTCAGCACAGTGCCAATATCCAAATTGTAGGAAGGTGAAGGGGCTTTTCCGTCACGGAATACAGTGCAAAGTTCGTGCTTCTGCAGGATGTCTTCTTTGCAAGAAGATGTGGTATCTACTTCAACTTCATGCTAGAGCTTGTAAAGAGTCCGAGTGCCATGTACCCAGATGCAAGTGCGTACCTAGACCCCACTTTCTTCTACACAACCGTAGATGTGTTTCCTCAAATCAATTTTATAGATTTTCTTTTGAGCCAATGGCATGAAAAGAACATAGAATTGACCATTCATGAATAAAACTGCTCTAAATATAAAATTTTATTGCAGAGATTTGAGAGAACATTTAAGGAGGCTACAACAACAATCTGACTCTAGGAGGAGGGCCGCTGTGATGGAGATGATGAGGCAAAGAGCTGCAGAAGTAGCTGGGAGCTCTGGGTAGTCGTCGTCATTTTGCATCAGTGTATGTACATACTTTCTTACTACTACTACAAAAACAAGAGGGTGGACATTCAGTTACATATAGATTGCCTTAAGTTCAAATTTATGGCCTTTTGACACCAAAAAGGCGGTGTGGGCTGGTGGGCCAGAGTAGTAAGACGTAGGGGCCAATGCAGGAGGAACACATTCTACTCGATCACAGTAAAAATTGGTTTGTCTGCCTTCCTGCCTGCCTGCCTTGTTGATGCTTCCTTGAAAAAGCATTCAAGGAATAAAAAAAACAGACGAACTTGGGATTCATTGGCTTTGGTGGCCAGGGTTATTTTAGTTTTTTTTTTGTTAATTTATGTTAGTGAACTCGTACACATCTCATAAACTAGGAAAAGCCGGCTGTGTTAATCTCTCCTTTCTGGGCTCCCAGTTTCTTCTTCTTTTGTGTATACCGTTTTCCTCACTCTTTTGTAGCTTGCTTCTTATTTTTACAACAATTTATGTACTAGAATTGTACTTTACATGGTCAATGCTCTCTTTTTTTTTTCCTCCTAATTATATGTTTGCATATTTTTTCCCCCTAGCAGTATTATCTGTGTGGTTGGATCTTGGATGAGTAATGGGTAAAAATTAATAAAGCAGAATCGCCCAATTTGATTTTAGGGCACCCTCAACGAAATTCAAGAGTAATGTAACACCTTCATGTTAGGCATTGCCGTTGTATTGGTGAAAAATGGCGAATTTGCAAGATTTGTTATCGAAATGGGGGAGTTGTCCTTCTTTGGGTGAAAACGGCTGTCTGGATAAACTTGGGTGTAATTTAGAGAGATGAAAAAATCACAATCTTGCAAAATTTCAGTGTCGGTTTGGTGACAAATGATGATTTGTGGACAAAATGAATCGATTTGCGAGGAACAATACCAATCATCCTAGTACATTATTTGTCCCCGGTGATTCTGTATAGCGCACCCCCAAATTACTTTATAGCGCACCCCTTTATCCATTAAAAAGGTATGGACAGTTCATACATGACCACAGAAAATCGATGGACAAGTTAACACTGTCCATACATTTTAAACGGCTGAGTGTTACAATCTTAGTTCAAGAACCTTGTCCAACATTTTTTTAATGGACATTTGATTTTAGTCCATGACAAACATGTGAACATTTAAACGTTGTCCATGGTATTTTTATTAACATATTGCGTTTCTCCATTTATTTATAATGGACGATTTGTCAGAACGTGGAGTTCGCCGTTCGCAAATCCGAAAATCAAATCGAACTTAGGGTTTATACTTGGAGGAGGTGGACCGGCGGCTGGTTGGTGGCTAGTGTCGGTGCGCGCGGATCGGAGTTGGAGGAAGAGGCATCGGTGCTCTCAGGCGTGGACGGAGAAGAGTGGTCCTGTCAAGGGCTTCGTATGCAAACCTGTGTGTCTGGTAGGCTAACACCTCCCTGTCCTCCGGCGAGAGGGCGGCGACGAGGGTGAGTATCGCTGTCGGGAGGAAAGAGAGGTGGTTGGAGAAGGGTGTTGGTGGCTGAGACGGTGGCGGAGATGGGTGGACAGTGCCTTTCCGGTACAAAGTCTTCATCACTCTATAAGGAGATTTTGGGAAGAGAGCAAGAAATGACGATGACAGTATTGTAAATAACTAGGTTTAGGTTTATATAAGTGCGTTATAAAGAGATTTAGGGTGTGTTAAAAAGATTGACCCTTTGTCCTTGAGGTGGCAATATTTTCATTTGTCACTTTCTTCAACAGTTTCTCATCAAGTGTGCATGAATCTTAAACCTTCAAAGGCCATGCCACCATCCCATCTGTGTAAACAAGGACTGGCTATTAATTATAGACAGTTCCTATTTTTAAATATGGAAAAAATAATCTTACTATAAATGGTGTCTTACGTCTTTGTACACAGGATAAAGCTACACAAATTTAGTAAAATGATAGAGCATTAACATATATGATTATTTTGTTAAGCATTTTGAGATTGCTTTGGAAAGGAAACTAAGAAGAAAAACATATATCTATCAAATGGGTGATAATAATGAGAGGGGAGGGAAATCATATAGCAACGAAATTGATGATGCATTGGTGGAGATTGGATTTGGCAAGTTCCAAATTCTGACGCTTGTTTATGCAGGAATGGGCTGGATTTCTGAAGCTATGGAGATGATGCTCTTGTCCTTTATTGGGCCAGCTGTTCAGGCAAATTGGAATCTTTCTTCCACCCAAGAATCTCTCATCACTAGCATGGTCTTTCTAGGAATGCTCATTGGAGCTTATTCTTGGGGCATTGTCTCTGACAATTATGGTAGAAGGTTCATTTCATCTCTTGGATTCCATCTCGATCTTAATGTTGTTATTAGGGTTTGTTTGGACGATACAAGATAATGCATAACGGTAGATCCAACCCGTTTAGACATCTGTTTAGACCGTCGTCTAGACCCAACCCGCGTTTAGACACCTGTCTAGACGCTAGCTAACTCCTCTCCTCGTACGACCATCTAACGGGTTTTATAGCTTTGGTTATAAGTTAAAAATTTCGTTTTCTAAGCTAGTAGCTCATAAAGTTCATGTATAGGTCTCATTTGGTGTTTTTGTTGTTGTATGGTTTCTTATTAAGTTTAGCTAATAATGTCAACAGGAAAGGTTTCCTTGTTACCGCGATCATTACTTCGGGGTCAGGATTTCTAAGTGCAATTGCTCCAAATTACATATCGTTGATTTTGTGTCGATTCCTAGTGGGAATTGGATTGGGAGGAGGGCCAGTTCTTTCATCATGGTTCTTAGAGTTCGTTCCTGCCCCTCAAAGAGGCACTTGGATGGTTATTTTCTCTACTTTTTGGACTATTGGATCCGTTTTTGAGGCCTCACTTGCATGGGTCAGTACCATTTTTTCCCTCGTTATAATAAATGTTACATTAAGGGAAGGTGCGTACACCTTCTAAGTTCTAAACAGGAGTACTTGCACAAAACCTTGTTGTAATTTGTAGTCGAGGCTCGGCTCGGTTAGTAGGTAGCTCAGGTGAGCTCGTTTTTCGTAGGCTCGGTTTATTTAAAGGTTTACCGAGTTCGAGTTTAGGTTGCGAGTCATGCCACTCATTTAGTTTGTTTGTGAGACAGACTCGAGATAAAACGTGAGTCGTGAGCTTTCTAGTGGTCAGGCTCGGTTCATTCATCAATCAAGCCTTAAAACTTTGTTCAAGCTCAGCTTTTGTGTAGAAATCGAGCCGAACAGGAGTGAGACTTAAAATATCTCAATAAAGATCGATGATATCACTTGTCACAATATTAATACAAAACGAGCTATATAAAGATAAATTACCTCAATAATTAAATTACTAACACACTACTTTGCCCTAAATTTGTGTAGATTGTTATGCCATCACTAGGTTGGAGACACCTCCTTGCATTCTCTGCAATTCCTTCATCACTCCTCCTAATCTTCTACCACAAGACCCTCGAATCGCCTAGATATCTATTCGCCAAAGGCAGAAGAGACGAAGCCATAGAAATCATGGAGAAGATGGCTACAATGAATCAAGTCAAGCTCCAACCTAACACTTTCATGCCCGACAAAGACAACCTCGTACTAAAACAAGCTAAAGATGGTTCGTCGGAAGAGCCACCGCAACTTTGTGTGCTCTTCGCGCCGAAATTGCTCAGGTCCACATTGCTGTTGTGGATGGTGTTCTTCGGCAATGCATTTTCCTACTATGGTTTAGTGTTGTTGACCACTGAGCTTAGTAAGGGGAATTCAAACGATTGTGCAAGCCATGAGAACCAGGAGAAAGACAGTGCTAAGATAAGATATAGTGATGTTTTGATCTCTACTTTTGCAGGTACGTAGTTTTAACGTACTTTTTATTCTTTTTGACTTTCATTACTAACTTTGTTAAAATTCATTTAATTTACTTAGCCCTACATGCATGCATGCACCCTATATATACTATGTATTGTTTAAGGCTGCTTTGTTTCTATGCCAACGGCGAGGAATCGGTTTCGGAATGAGCTAATTAAGCAGCCCATAGCTGTGTTTGCTTTGACATTATGGTTGGGTATGGGTGATTCTCATTCCCAAATCCAATCTGATACTCTATTCCTATCCGATTCCTAGTATCATAAATTCATAACAAATGAGCCGGCTATTAGTTTTTTTTTTAAAATTTGTATTGATCTAGCAATTAAAATGTATATGCTAAACTTCTAGCTAATTAAGCTAGCTAATAAAGTTATATGTTGATTTTTTGATGGGCATTATTATATGATATGGAGCTAGAATTTCCGGGGTTGGTATTATCAGCAGCAATGGTAGACAGAGTTGGACGTAAGTTAACAATGGCGTCCATGTTCTTCTTGGCTTGTGTGTTCCTACTTCCATTGACATTGCACCAATCCGAAATGTTAACAACTTCACTTTTGTTCGGTGCTCGCATTTGTATCACTATTACTTTCACCGTCGTGTATATATACGCTCCTGAGGTAATTATTCTTTGATTTCTTTACTTACATTATCAATCGATGGATTAAGCATATTTTGTCACTACTTTTTAGGGTTTGTTTGAATTGCCCAATTTGTATGTATCAAATCAAATGTAATTTATTAGATGCAAATTTGACGATTCAAACGGGCCCTTATTGTCGAATATTTGTCATCGTCTTAAGGATCTTAGGGTTGTCCAAAATAAAATGAAAAAATATAAAATACTGTATGAACTTTGTAGTAAATTGCTCTTACAAAAGTAAGTTACAAAACATTAATCCTTAATTAGTATACATATCGGCATAAAACCACCCATAAAGTAAGTAATGACACGTCGTCGTTAGATATGTTTTGTACGTACAAATTTTATGATCGATTTAACATTTTGCTATCTAAAAAAATGATGGAACAGATATACCCAACATCAGTGAGAACAACAGGAGTAGGAGTTGCAAGCTCCATGGGAAGAATAGGTGGAATGTTATGCCCTCTTGTTGCAGTCACTTTGATCCATACTTGTCAAAGGACGTTTGCACTTTGTTTGTTTGAGGTTGTTTTATTTGTTTCCGGGATTTGTGTTGTATTGTTTCCTTTTGAAACTAGTGGTTGTGAGCTAATTGATGATCTATCTAATCTGAAAGAGAATAAGGAGCCCTTGTAAAACTACTTCGATTATACATATAGCCAAATCTTTAAATGAGATATCCTTTCTCGTTGGTTCAATTCTATTCGTTAGAGTCGCGTTGTCTTATCGAACATCTTACAAAATAGAGATATCGAACTTTATACCCATATACAATATCGTTTTGTGTATTGATATCTAACATCTTAAGGCCTCATTTGGTTTCATTTCTTGACAACAAGGAATGAGAGTTAGAAATGAATGATTCTAACATCATGTTTGGAAGAAAAAAATTCTGGAATCGATTTCATTTTTAGAAATGGCTCATTCCAAGACGAAAACTTAATTTGATTCCAGCTGAAAATAATATCATCTAATCCAAGGATTATAATTATTTATTTTGAATCCTAAAACCATGCAACCTTAAATTGTAATTTTATAAGTAAAAAAACCTTAAAATCATAATTAACCTTAAGTCTTAAAAATTATAAACTGTAATTATCACAAACGATTCATTCCGATAGTATACCAAACAACATGTCTCTGAAATGGTTCGTTCCGATTCCCAATTTCATTCCGACGACGTTACCAGGGTAGCTAAATACAAATGAGTCCTAATTCATCTACGCCTTTATGCGGATCATTGCATTGCTTTCATGTTAAAAAACTAAACAAATAAAGTCTAATCATAGATACCCAAAACTAAAGAATTATTATTTATAAAGAAATTAATTAAGGAAGAACGATTCATGGCCAAGTTCTTATTACCACACTTCCTGAAATTTGAGAATCACATGTTACCGATTTAATAATAAAAAATTTAAAACGTCAAGATAATGATCAACTTAAATATAATACTCCAAATACACATCATTGTTTGCTCCATTTATCCATTGCTTGATGGCGACTGTTTGAATTAAAAAATAAACATGTGGTACTCATAACACAATTCTTTAGGATGCATTCGATTTTGCCAAAAAAAAATTGTTTTGTATGTATTTTATGTGAACAATTGACACTCCAAAACAACGAATGAAAAAAAGAATGTGGTGCTCATAAGTCCTCAAGTCATAAAAGTCATAAGAGCACATTATTATTAGACATTGACAATTAACGGAAATTTCACCTGGTAACCCTGTGGTTAAGGCAATTTCACGTGGTACCCACTCATTTACGCTATTTCACGTGGTGACCTTGTAGTTTTGACAAATTTTGTCAAATAACCCTGTCATTATTTTATACTCTAAAATGTTAAATTGTTTTTTTTTTCCTTTTTCTTTTTTGAGAAAAAATTGTTTTTTTAAATATTCTTTTAAAAATTTCATATTTGCAAGAATATATTAGTAGATAGGTTGTGTTATTATTACTAGAATATATGACAATTATATTATCCATATATGTATATTACGATTTTTTTTCTAGTTTATATTCAATTGGCATAATTATACAGAATAACTATCTTATTACAAGTATAATATCTTTTTCTACATTGTCTTAATTCTATAAATTTAAAAGGCTAATAACAAGCTAATGAGTGATGAAATAAGAATTCTTCAAATTCAGAAATGTATATTTACTTTCATTATATGTGAGATAGAGCTTCTTCTAACTAAAACTTGTTCAACTTGATTAATATTATTCTAACCTCAAATTTCATGGATTTACTTCTAAACATTATTCATTAGCTTGATTCAAAATTTATTTTAATATATTCTAAATGTTTATTTTTATCTTGACCTAAACTAGGTTTTTTAAACATTGACAACAAATGATCCTACATAAGAAATTTCTATATTTAAAACAAGTACAATAATTAATTATACCAAATCCACCAATTGTAATAATAAACAAGAATTTAGAAATGTTATTTTTTAATAAATATTAAAGCTTTAACCATAAAATAATGGTAGAGTTATTTGGCAAAAAAATTCAAAACTACAGGGTTACCACATGAAATAGTGTAAATAAGTGGGTACCACGTGAAATTGCCTTAACCACAGATTTACCACGTGAAATTTCCGAAAAAAAATTGTTTAGCCACCAAAATAAAATAAAAAATTTGCTTTACATGTATACTATTATGTGTATTAATTAGCACCTCTCTTCGGTAAACGAAAAAAAAAACCTGTAGAAGAAGAAAACGCATTGATACACACTGTAGACGGTTTACCACAAAACAATGAATGGCGTCTTGAAGGAGGAACGGATTTCTCCCAATCGTGGCTACGAGAAATAGTCAAATTCCTGCCATCCCTTGATCAGATGCCTCCCTCCGCTGAAGAAGATATGGCACTCCTCGTCATCTTCGCATTTACGCAGAGGCGGGAGCTCTAGAAATAGTCAATTTCCTATTCTGGCTCTTTATATAACGGCCGATTATTCTTGGCCAGGTTCTGGAGGTTCCGCTTGTGTTTCTGCCGAAAATTGGGGCTTAGTGTCGGTGTAGGTCTCGGATTCGGAGTTGATTTGTCGGAGACGGAGATTTGGACATGGAATCGGTGTCTGGATCGGTTTCGGAGTCGGAGTCGGTGGGGTTAGGGTTGTTCTTGAGCGAGGAGCAATGGAAGGAGAGCAAGGTGAGGGGATGGGCCACTTTCGCAGCTCTGGTGTTCATTCTGATATGGCAATCTGCCAAGTGGTTGTCTTCCCGGATGCGTAGAGCTCCGAAGCCTCGCTCGATGATGCCGTCGACTCAATCGCCCGTGGAATTGCCTGCTCCGGCGGTGGATTCGCTCTCTCCGTTTGAGTATGTCTGATCGTACTACTGTCTCTGTTTATCTGATTTTGTTGATTGTTTTGAACTTTGGAAGCTTGCGTTCTCTTTGCCTTTGATTTCTTGTGTGTACTCTGGTTCAGGCTTCACTCAGTCTTAATAATCTCTATAGCTCAAATTACAACTTGACCTGGATTGAAAACAGGTGAAAAAATGGCCTTTTGACCTGAATTCCACTTAGTCATCCTAGCAATGTTGATAGGTTGCACTATATAGCCCGTGACAAGTCAAGAGAAACTCTCAACAAACTAAAAAAAATGTCATTGTATATGTAAATTGCTCGGATTACATTGTCAAATAATTAGGCCAACTGTTGGTTAATAGTAGTAATACCTTGATTTCTCGTCATATGCTCCACCATTCCGATTATGTGTAGTAGTGTGAGTGAATGTCAAATCTGGAAGAAGTCAATGGGCTTAAATGATCCATAAACGTGCTCTAATTTCCATTATCGCAGTGCATAGTCATATCTTTACAATGTAGAGCCGTGCAAAGTAAACTGAAAAAGCCCAACCAAGGAACTACTTCTATTATGGTTCATTTTCCAACCTTGGTTTCTCTTTAGTAAATCTGCATGCAAACTCTAAATCTGCTTTCACAGGATTTATCAGTTATCTGCTTGAAAATGCAGTATGTAATGATGCATTGCTATTTAATATGTCCTTCCATTAGTGAGTGCTCCTTCTAGTATCCAAAGCATGTAATGTGCAAGTCCTGCTTTTATTTGCAGAGTTTCAGATATCATATCAGACGCCGATCTAAAATGTCTCATTGACAGTTTGGATGAGAAGGACAATGACACTGATAAATGGGAGAATGTTATTGAAAAAAGCAGCAACACTCTTGTTTATAAAGCAAAGTGCTGCAAACCAAAGGTGAATTCTAACTCATTTTTTTATGGTCAACCGTATCACTATTTTTCTCTCTTTACTTTAACCCTAAGTATGATACCAGTCACCCTGTATGTTATTCTACCGCTAGTTGTCTTCAGGTTTAGTTATACTTGTTTCTTGCAAAAGCACATTATTTTCTTTTTGTATGATGCTTCTTATGCATAAGCCAACTGTGAATTTTGTTTATAAAAACTTTGCAAGCACACCAGATGATTTTTCACTCTATATTTGAAGTGTGTGCTACCTTGTGTTTGAGATATTATTGTACATCCTGTCTGACCAAAATATCTTGGAGCTCTCCTTATTCTTTTTCTGAGTTTGCACTCTGTTTTTTCCTTGTAGGATGGTCCTCTAAAATATTTGAGCATGACATTATTTGAGGCTTGTTCACCTGAAGTTTTGAGAGACTTCTATATGGACAATGATTTCAGACAGCAGTGGGACAAGACTTTGGTTGGGCATGAGCAACTTCATATTGATGAAACAACTGGCGTTGAACTTGGCAGAACAATAAAAAAGTTCCCATTGCTGACTCCAAGAGAGTATGTTTTAGCATGGAGAGTCTGGGAAGGTCCAAACAAAGTGTTCTACTGCGTTATTAAGGTAACATATTACTACTGACCTTCAGAAATTTCCCTGTAATACTACACAGAAGTTGGCCCACAGAGTTTACCACTTTTGTTTTGATTCATGTACACGTTGCAATTGCATGCCCTGCTCTGAATCTCCTGTTCTCTTTATTTCATGTGACTTGTCCTCTTAACTCATATGCAATATTATCATATATTTCCGAATAGCTATGTGATTATACTGTTCATAAAATATGATTTAATCATATACCATGTTACTCTATACTCTTTTCTTTGGCCCATTCCTCTTGATTCATCTACTTTCCTGGTCTAAATATGATTCTTCAAATTCAGTATTTGCTCACTTTTTATCTTTTTCCAGTGACCCACCTAATGGATGGCTTTCAACCTTATTATAAATTTTAATTGATGGATAATTTGCAACTCTTCACAGGAATGGAACCAATTTATTTAATTTAGTTATAGGTCTAACTTTGGATCATAAATGTTGAAACTATTGCTGTCTGTTAAACTGGATTTGGTGCTGCTAAGACAATTTTCATTTTTATGATTGCTATGTTAGGACTTGGATCACCCAAGGGTGCCAAAAAGCAGAAAGTATGTTCGAGTTGGATACTTCAGATCTGGTTGGCGAATAAGACAAGGCAAGTAATTTTTTCTGTTATTTTTCTGGCTTAAAAGTATTGAGTCAAGGAAGGGGAGGATGCTGACATGGCATGTTGCCAAAATCAGTTCACATAAAGAATTTGCCAGTCAACTTCTTCTTTTCTCCTAGAGCATTCGTGTCCCACCACAACACTGTTTAAAATCAAATCTATTATATCTTGGTTTGGGGAAAAAATGTTTTCTATTGTGCTTTGGGACTAATGATCTCAATGTGCAAATAGGCCTCACAATATACTTACTGTGTATTATGCTGTGAAACCTTCAACTGTTGGATCTCATCTACTTCTAGCTTGGATGATGTGTAACTAAGACTCCTCCAAAAATGCAGTACCCGGTACAAATTCCTGTGAGATTAAGATGGTTCATCAAGAAGATGCTGGGTTCAATGTAGAGATGGGTAAGCTCGCTTTTGCAAAAGGCATTTGGAGCTATGTATGCAAAATGGAGAAGGCGTTACGTAAATATGCCTCAATCAAGGATCAGTTGTCTTCAGCAGTGACAGCAGTCACTTACATTCAGAGGGTTAGTCTTGTTTCATATGCCATGTTGAACTGTATATTTAGTACTAGTTGATTGTGGTTAACTGTATTTTCTAGTTAAACCACTTTTTTAAGGTTCTATTGATCACTCCTTGATTTCAAGCTCTTATCAACCTACCATCCTGAAGATGTGCAGATTATGATTATTCAGTTAATTCCCCCATCTTCTTTTTTCTTATGGCCTCATTGTAATCTCTTGGGTTCGAAGAGTACATTCATTACTTGCAAACCTTCTAAAAGGTTGACCCACATAAGGAAAATTTTGTGTTGCTAATAAGATGGACTCATCCATTGAATTAATGTAATAGATGCCCAATATTCTCTATTGTAAACCCTTAACCCTGTTGAATTTTCTGAAATTCAACCAGCTGAACCTACCCCTTCAAATTTGGCTATATGTATATGAAAGAATAACATGTGAAATAATTAGATATGTGATACCATCAAATCTTTTTGCCCTGCATTTTGTAGTAATATGCATCAAATTGTTGTCACATAAAAATAGCTTGCAATTGTAACCATATCTTTGTAACTGCTTCTGACTTTTTCGACAAATAGGTTCCTGCTGAACTTGATGAGGCTGTAGAAACAAAAACCCCTAACTCTCCACCGCCTACATCAGCATTACTGAGCAGCATCAGTGAATCAGCAAATGAGGGAATTCCAAAGGAGTTGAAGAGAATGCCTTCGAAAAAGCTAATAGCCAATGGTTTGCTTCTGCTTGGAGGCTTATTGTATTTGTCAAAGAGTCACCACAGTTTAGGTGCCAAAGTCGCCGTTGCATGCGTATGGAAAAAGCTAAGCAAGCGAGCCCCCTCTCAAGGCAAGAACTGAAAATAGGAATTCATTTTTTGCAAGCATTAGTAGTGAGAGAACATCCTCACCTAATAAAAAGTCGACAGTTTCTACGTTTTTGATAGAATACTTGTATGTAATTAATGTGATTGTAAAATATATGGGGTGATTAGTTCGAACAGCAGCTTGAATCTCGTAAGTGTTCAGATGTGTTGTGCTAGTAGCTGCCATCAGGGGCACGTATTTTGAAACGTTGTACTTGTTGTTCAAGGCCGATATATAAATGTGTCATTCCTCTTTTTTAGTTCTCTTTTGCTATAGATACATCATTCTGTGTTGGGTACACCAAATCTGGAGCAGGGATTGTGTTTGTAACTAGTTTTATTCAGCTCGTAGCTTGAGTTTTTGGCACTATGATTTGAATAATGTACTAGTGAGCCATTTCTGTGAGCTGAGTTTACCCTAGAAGTAAGTATAACAACAAGCCTTCTTTGGAAAAAAAAGAAACAAGAGCTTTACTAATCTTGATGCAAATGAAGTGGTAGTCGACGGAGAGTTGCTTGATGCGATGACGCAGCATGAGTTCAAATCAAGGTAAGCCATGCACGTATGCTGTCTCGCAAGTAGCATGCAACGAAGCCCGCTACTCAGCTTCAACGAATGAGCGCACAATGATGGTTTGTTTTTTTCGAGCTCTACGAGACTAAGTTTGAACCCAAAACGATGCAATACGAGCCAGTGAAGCATCTATCAACACGAATCGCCACACAATCAACATCCGTAAAGCCTGAGAGTTGCAAGCCTTAGCTTGGGATAAACCAAATTGCATATAAAAAGTGGCATTTAGACAACAGAGAAGGTGTTTGTGACTAATTCTCACCTTTGGACCTAATTTTGAACCCCTAATCTCACATTAGCCACCCAATTATAGTGTAAACCATTTGTTCTAATATGCATTATTTTTAGCTATAATTTCTTGTTGAGGTTTAATTACAAAAATTTGACAATTATAATCTACTTTCACAAATATAATAACGATTAAAACTAACTAAAAATCGGAGGATCGAGGAGGGCAGGAATAGTTGTATTCTCAAATTACACTAGCAAACGGAGAGGCATCCAACTTTTCTTTTCTTTTTTTCTTCCACATTCTCATCGAACGATTTTTTTTTCCTCCAAATTATTCAAAAAACAATTTTTTTTTACTTGTTTTTTTTTCCTTGTCGTCATAGAGATGCAGGTATTAGACTAATGCCTGCATCCAACCAAATTCAAAAACAAGTTTATTTTCCTTATTTTCCAGATTGAGTCTTGATAATCGGATTAGAAAAACTAATTCGGCTATTGAGAGGCGGAGGAAGGGAAAAATGTGGCTAGGAAAGGGGAATGGCGGGAAAAAAACGGCGGGAAATGGATTAGTTGCAGTTGCGGTTGATAAAGACAAATCTAGTCAAATTGCTCTGAAATGGGCCATTGAAAATCTTCTTTCCAGAGGCCATCCTGTCATTTTGATTCATGTTGTCAACACCAAATCTGCTTTTTATTCAGGTCATTAATCTTAAGCGTTTTAATTAGCTACGTTAATCCCTTCTTGGTTAATCTTAAGCATGTATTGACCAAGTATATGTTGCAGGAATGGGCGCAACCATGGCGGAACCAGACCCATCTTTTTCCCCAAGGCAACAACTAGACAAGAGCGTCAAGGACCTGTTTCTTACGTTTCGCGTCCTGTGCACGTGCAAGAACGTACGTAATTCGAGACGTTTGCGCGAAAATACAGTCTAGAACACGCAACGATATTAGTCTAAACATTATAGGCAAACAATACACATATGATCATTCCACTAAGCTATGATGATGTCGACCACTAGTACGCACAATCCACACGACGATTGCCCCCAACATGCCTAATTCAGTAGTCGCACAATGATTTCCTGGTGGTCGTCTCGGGTTAGCCCCTAAACGCAAGCAAAAATCAGTCACATCGAATAAGATCACGAAATGAGTACCTTAAAGTTTTTTTGCTCTTGAAGACTTTTCCGCAAAGAGTTCCAGCCACAACGAGCCGTTAGCCAAGTGTAGCTAGTGTAGGAACGATCAGCTCATGGATCGAAGTAGTGGTCGACATCATCACAAGTTCATTTCGATTGCGACGCCCCTTAGAACTCGTGTTGCATCATCAAGAACAGCACTATGAACTAACATATATATACTAGGATGATATGCATGAACTGATATGGTGTTTTGATCTAACAGATACCATGCCTAGACATCACGTTGGAAGACACAGACGTAGGAAAGGCATTGGTAGAGTACATAAACTACGCGGCCATAGAAAGCTTGGTGGTGGGCGCCTCAAAAGGCAGTTTCATGAAGAAGTTCAAACACGCGGACACGCCCACCGTCGTCTCCAAAGGCGCCCCGGATTTCTGCACCGTCTACGTCATCTCCAAAGGCAAGGTCTCCTCCGTCCGCAACTCCTCCCGATCCGTCCCCCATACTTCCCCGCTCCAGAAGCAGCTCGAAGGCTTGGTCAAGGAGAAATCCTTCGTCGCCGATGCTCTTCCCAAACACAGCCCCAGCATCAAGTCCGATCGGATGTCCTTCGAACGCCCTAGCAATTTCAACAGCATTCCGCACCAAGATAGAGATCCCAACAGGTACGCCTGCCTTCAATCCATCGGAATTTTAGGTTTTCAGTTTTCGGAATTAGGTTTTGGTGTTGGCCTCTGGAGTTAGGGTTTCGGTGAATTGTGGAATTTGCAGGATGCGGAGAATTAACGAGAAGATATTCAGTGATTTCTCGGATTGTGCCACGGATATCTCATTTGTGAGCAACGATCGGCCGAGTGTCGATCTGATGTATTCTCCGCATTACGATCTCATGGATTCGTCGTCTCGGACACCGCCCAGGCTTTCGTCTAGCTCCGAGCAGAGTTTCAGCTCTGCTCGATTCGGAGGTAGATGCCCCGATTTCAATACGTTGCACGATTTCTCGTTCGTTTCACAAGACAGTGGACGCACTTCGTGTTCGTCGTCTCAATTCAACGTGAGCATCTGATTCGTTCATCGATTCTTGCATTTTACAGCTAGATCTGAATTATTATAGATTATAAGCTTGTGTGTTGTATGTGTATAGGTTACAAATGATGACGCTGAAGCTGAGATGAGGAGAATGAGGTTGGAGCTCAAGCAAACAATGGATCTCTATGGTACGGCGTGCAAAGAGGCCCTCACTGCAAAACAAAAGGTCAATCCATTGAATTCAGCAATTGATCCAATTTAGCTATATGCAATTCAAGTGTAATTTCTTACAAACTGTACATCAAATGCAGGCATTGGAGCTAGAACGTTCGAGGATGCAAGATGACAAGAGATCAGCAACATTCAAATCAGCAAGTGACGAAAATTCCTTCATGTCCAAAGAAAGAATAGACACCGAGAAACGCTTAAGCATCGAGAAACAGTACTTCTCGTTACACGACGAAGGCATAGTCTCAGCCAACAGCGTCTGCAGGTACCGAAAATACACTATCGAGGAGATCGAAACGGCAACCGACAACTTTGATCCGTCTCGAAAGATCGGAGAAGGCGGATACGGGCCTGTCTTCAAGTGCAACCTTGATCACACGAGCGTCGCTGTGAAAATCCTTCGTCCAGACGCCGCCCAAGGAAGAATGCAGTTCAATCAAGAAGTGGAGGTTCTGAGCTGCATACGTCACCCCAATTTGGTTCTGCTCCTTGGAGCTTGTCCTGAATATGGAGTCTTAGTCTACGAATGTATGTCAAGAGGGAGCTTAGACGATAGGCTCTTTCGACGAGGCAACACGCCGCCTCTGACATGGCAGATTCGGTTCAGGATAGCTGCAGAAATAGCAACGGGATTACATTTCTTGCATCAAACCAAGCCAGAGCCCATAGTTCACCGGGATCTGAAACCGGCGAACATTTTGTTGGATCAGAACTACGTCAGCAAGATCAGCGACGTCGGGTTGGCGAGGCTGGTCCCGCCGACGGTTGCTGACAGCGTGACTCAGTACAGGATGACGTCGACAGCCGGGACATTCTGCTACATTGACCCTGAGTATCAGCAGACGGGGATGTTGGGAGTGAAATCGGATGTGTACTCGTTGGGTGTCCTGCTCTTGCAGCTGATTACTGCAAGGTCGCCCATGGCGATTTCGCATCACGTTTCGAGAGCGATTGATAAGGGACGAGAGGCGTTCCTGGAGATTCTCGATCCCGCGGTTAAGAATTGGCCGTTTGATGAGACGTTGTGTCTTGTGAAGTTGGCTGTTCAGTGCGCGGAGATGAGGAAGAAGGATCGGCCGGATCTCGGGAAGGTGGTCTTGCCCGAGCTGGCTAGGCTCAGAGATTTCGCTGACGAGAGCATGAGCCAGATGATGTTCTACAATGGTGCGACCACGGACTCGTCGACGACCAGTTCGCATCAGGTAATGTGTAGGGTCTGGTTTGGTCTGGTTTGGTCTGGTTTGTACGTCTAACTGATTTTGTTATGCTTTTGGACTGTTTTATTAGTCTACTGACGAATTGGGTGACTAACAGAGCGTGATGAGTGATCCCATGATGAATCTGGATGCTCAGGACTGAGAAATTTCTACGGGTACGTAATAAGCATTAGAATAGCATTTTTATTCTTTGCTTAATTTTGTTTAGGCAATCAAAATAGCGCATTGCATTAATTGGTGCAGATGTAGAGGCCAAGTGGGAGCTAGGTGGGGTGAGGAGTGAGAAGTTATCAGATTGCAAAGATGGCTGATGGACCAATGCTCAATATTGGCTTGCATTATCGTGTAGCAACAATCCGCAGGAATATGTTTTTGTGCATGTACAAAATTTGCTAGTGCTGTAAATGAGAAATTAGCTGGAGGATTTGACGATTTGTGTTGTATGTGGAGGTTCAAGTCTTAATGAGTACATATTTGTTTGGGTTTAACTTTTTCGTTTTTATTTCTGGTTTCGTTTTTATATCATCATCTACCAATTATCTTCGTTTTTTACATTTTTCGAATATTCCATATTATCTTGTTTAAATCTTTTTCTAATTAGGTGGTATAAAATATTTTCCAGAAAAAATAGTTTAATAAACTATAAATATAAATGCAGTTAACTCATGATTAATATATAAATGCACTTAGTGCTACAAACCACTATAAATCACGACTTATCCAAACTTTCCCAACAATTTGTCGTATATAATATTCCTGTACTAGCGTAATTACAAAGTGAAATCCACGAGTTGAATAACCTACATGGCAATCAAAGAGTGGTGGAGGAAAATTAATTGGTACGACGTGTAATATTCTCATTGGAGGTGCTGACAGTCGGATTATTTCCCCCGGCAGAATTGTTTTAGCTCTTAACTACCATCCGGAATCAAAATCCATTAATCCGAATCCTTTCTTTACATATAAACAAAACCAGAAATAAAAGACCAAATTCTCTCTCCTCTACTCGTCAACTGGTTGGTTGCAGAGAGAAACCGGCGGTTCCGAGATCTCTCATCCGTTCCCACATTCCTACCGGTTTCCGTTTCCGAATCTCCTCCGGCGAGCTTCCTCCGTCCTCGCTCGCGTGCGCAACGCTCGGATTCAAGCTCCGGGGGTGATTTCCCCCAAACGTGGCGAGTTCAACCCTAACTCCTGTGGCCAGGAGGGTCAATTCCTCCCAATCCATCATCATGATGATCGACGATGATGTTGAAGGTGGCAATCTGCTGCCTTACCAGGATAGACCTAGAACTTTCCCTAACATGCGCACAAAACCCTACAATCCACTGGTAACTATTACTACTCTCTGTCTCGGGCTTTAGCGGTTTTCCGTCATTTTTTTCTTCTGTATAGGCTTCGAAAAATTGGTTTGCTCTACGCTGTTGGTCAGATCGGAATGCTGATGGAGCAATGTAACGCTATGCTATTGTATTTTCCATGATTGTCGATCCTGCGATCGTGATGTTGATTCCTTGAATTAGGTGATGCAATCTGAAATTGTTTTCCATTGATGCTGAGATTTAGCTGGAATGCTAACAGCTAAGCTAGCTTTAAAGGATTGATCCCTAGCATTAGCATAGAACTTGTGCAAATCGTGTCTATCAGTGGTGCACCTGTCTAAATAGAGTGTTTATATTGTGAGACGCATCATCAGATATCTGTAGTTTACACATGAATGTAGATGCAAATGTTTTGTTGGGGATATATTGAGTTTATACAAACATTGAAGTAGGCATTAAATAGTTCGTTATGAGGGTTTTGCTTACAATCATACTCCATTCACTTGGCGTATTGTAATTACTAATTAGTGTATATCCTGCCATTTTGTCACTTTTAACATGGCTTCTTAAGAGTAATTTTAACACGTTGGAAGTTGGCACCTTGATGTTGGATAACAGGGTAGCAAAACAGGATGTACTTTCTAGATCTGCTCACTTTGTCTTTTTTTCCCCTTTTTCTGATTCTATTGCTATGTTATGAGCAATTATCTGATAGAATGCTAATGATCATGGCTATGATGCTAAATATGTCGCTTTGCAGGTTTTTCGAATTCTGATGGGGATCAATGTTCGCGTTCTTTTTATACTTTTGTTTCTAAGCCTTGGAGCTATCTTCTACATTGGAGCTCGGACATCTGGAATCATTGTGTTTGTCTTCACATTATGCATATTCAGCTTTCTTTTGTCGCTATATCTTGCCAAATGGGTTCTGTCAAAGGATGAGGGACCTCCTGAGATGGCCCAGGTAAATATATTAGAAATTTCTTATATTATTTGATAGCGAAATAGTAGCAATGTTTTTTGTTGAACCAAAGGGTTTACTGGCCCAACTGCACATTGTCCTTTTTAGGAAACCTAAACATAACATCTTCTTGAGATTGAAGGATGAGCATGCTACTTTTTGTTGAAAGCAAATCCCTTTTTGACGATCTCTCCTGCCCTTTACAGTCCTTTTCTCTCCAAAATTTCATCTTACATTGCAGATTGTTTCTACATGGAATGTTGTTTGGCATTTTCCTTGATAAGTGATTTTACCGACTCAGATGAGGACAAAATGAGTACAATTGTAAACGTGGCATTTTATTTTCTCTCAGAGCGAGTGTTATGTACTGGCTCCAAGCTAATCTATATAAAACCTGAAGCCTGATGGGGAAGTCTCCAAACAGGGTAGTTTTAGTCTTTCAGATGGGTTAGTATATCAATTGTCAAGTATTGCAAACTGGAAATACCAAAAAAAAAGAACGAAAGTTCCAATTCTGTATAAATGTATGGCCATTACTTCGCCATGAAGTACACATCACCTGGCTTTGGTGATACCACTAGTCTGGGATGCTGTACCGTACATAAATAGAATGTTTGCACATTCATTTTAAGGAAACAAAAAGTAAAAATTAAATCTGGATTCTCTGAATTTTGCTTTAGATAGATATAGTTTTTGTAACCTAAAAAAGGAGTATGAAAGGGCACTGGATTGCCTGAATATGAAATGGTGTAATATGTTTTATGCAGCTCAATGTTCAAATTATACATTTGAATGCAATTTTTCTATTCAATAACGCCTCTATTTCTAGCCTGCATGCTCTGAGCTTCTGGTATTGGATGTGCTAGATATCATATGCTATACGTGATGGTGCTGAAGGTTTCTTCAGAACCCAGTATGGGACCATATCGAAGATGGCTTTGGTGCTTGCTCTTGTGATTCTAAGCATTTATCTATTCCGGAACACTTCCCCTCAGCAAGAATCTTCTGGTCTTGGCAGGTAACTGAACATGTACTAGTAGTTATCCTGTAATCACCTTATATTTTCTTCCTACAGACTAGTTGTTCCCTTCAGAATTGTATTCTAATGCATTTGTGATCGTCATACTGGTTCAGGACAGCATCTGCATACATCACTGTAGTTGCTTTTCTTCTAGGAGCACTATGCTCTGGTGTGGCTGGCTATGTTGGGATGTGGGTGTCAGTGCGTGCTAATGTTCGAGTTTCCAGTGCAGCTAGGCGATCTGCCAGAGAAGCATTAATGGTTTGTATTGCAATGTCTCTTGAATAAGTTGTGACTTTTACCTATTGTTAACAAACTTTAATTGCAGATTGCTGTTCGTGCTGGTGGTTTCTCAGCTCTGATTGTTGTGGGAATGGCTGTTACTGGTGTTTCTATTCTTTATGCTGCATTATATGTTTGGCTGGATGTAGACTCTCCAGGTTCAATGAAAGTGACCGATTGTAAGAACACTTCCCTCATTGTTACTGGATAACTGAAGTACAAATTCTCCTTAATCAGCCACCATAGCCCCTTCATAGACAATAGTGCTTATTCTTTTTTTTTTGCTCATTCTGTTACGTGCGTACTGTAGTATATTCCCTTGGTTTTCTGACTCATTTCGTTCTTTAGTAGATCAAACTTTATGTTGCTGGTAGGGAAACTATGACTAAATTTGTATGCAAGACAACTTTCTTGACCTGGTCTTTTTGACTTATTTGGGTCTAGTTCCAATATTGCTTGACTTTGAGTTAGAATTTTTTGTGTGCTCGACAATATGCAATGCTCTGTTCTCATTTATTTTCCTTATCTCTGTTTCCTAAATTCCAGTACAAGTGAAGTTTAATTTTTATTGTTTCAGTGCCTCTTTTACTTGTTGGTTATGGTTTCGGAGCTTCATTTGTCGCCCTGTTTGCTCAGCTGGGTGGTGGCATATACACAAAGGCTGCTGATGTTGGTGCTGACCTTGTTGGAAAGGTTGAGCAGGGTATACCTGAAGATGATCCACGTAATCCTGCTGTCATTGCAGACTTGGTAAGTTATTTGTGTTATTTATGTTTTATATTGGATGTTCTACCTGTCTCGGTCTTGTGCCCGTTTTTGTTTTGTCAATGTAACATCTTTGTCTATGTTTGTTTTGATTTTCATGAACTATTTCCTCGCCTGTTACCAAATTTGTTGGATCCCATTCTCTACATAATATATCCCATCTATTTGTTTTTGCAGAAGATTTAAATTTCTTTTTTTGAAACTGCTCTGTAAGTCATTGGATTTTTATAAATTATGGAATCAGTAAGACAGTTAGTGCAGTTTCTTTAACTCGTTAGGTTCATTGATCCTATCCTGGATGCTCATCTGGTTCTCATGATTTGCTCACTGCTTCGTGTTACAACACTATGTCACTGTTTTTCTTTCAGAGAGGCTATATTTTATTTGGTTTATAATTGTAAATGTCCTGGTTGGTTGGTTTGCTGGTGTAAGTATTATCAAGAAATTATTTAAAATTAAGTTCACATAATCCTTTTCCTTTTAGCCATTTTGGAGAATGGCGGGTTTGACTGCATGCTTAAGTAAATGCTGGAGTTATTGCAGGTAGGAGACAATGTAGGTGATTGTGCTGCTCGTGGAGCTGATCTCTTCGAAAGTATTGCTGCTGAAATTATAAGTGCTATGATTCTCGGTGGGACAATGGCTCAGAAATGCAAGATAGAAGGTATTTATATTCGTTTTTTCAAATTTTATTTATTTTTACGGCCAACTGTTATGTGATTCGTTAATCTTCAAATGGGCAGGCTCATTTTAATTATTGTTAGTAACTCTGTTTTGGTCCAATTGAGGGTATTTTTCCAAGGAAAACTGTGTTTTCTGAAAGCATGGCCAAAATTTGCAGGAATGAATCTGTTTAGAATGTTTGCGGTGTCGCTCTACATAAATTGTGCAGATGCCTTTAGAGCTGATTTTGTCGCCTTGGCATTGGTTTATAACTTACTTTCTCATGTTCCCCCACCACATGTGCTTTTGTACAGTTTCTATTCATTCATTTGCTTGCCCGTTTACTTGCGCTCTTGATTTTTGGGTCTTATCCATGGATATTTGTAATAATTGTTCCTTGTTTTTTAGCTTATCAATGTATAGTTATTAGATGTGGGGATTCTTAAGGCCAATAATTGAAATAGGATGACCTCCTATGTGGCTACTTGTCCATGTACACTCGATGATATCATAGAGTTTTTTAGGCTAATAATGTCACATTTTCTTCATTGATATTTGAATGCTTAATGATCTCATGGAGTTTTTTAGGCTAATAAGTTTGTGTTTCTTCTTCTTCATGTTAAGTTACTCCCCATCCTTTGTTTGCTTTTGCAGATCCATCAGGCTTTATCTTGTTTCCTCTTGTTGTGCACTCTTTCGATTTGGTAATATCTTCAGCGGGAATATTCTCAATACGGAGCAAACGTGAATCTGGTTTGAAGGAGGATCCCATGAGAATTCTTGAGAAAGGCTACTCTGTTACTATTGTGTTGGCTGTTATAACTTTCGGTCTGGTTAGATGCCTGCTTTTTTCTTTCCCCACTGTTGCTAGATTATAGTTTGTACCTGTTGGTCTTTTTGTTCTATCTATTTATAAAATATTATGTTGTTCTCATCATTATGTCTGTTGGTTCTCACTCAGTGGCATGTCTGATAAGGCTTTGTCTTGCTATCTGCAGTCTACTCGTTGGTTGCTCTATACAGAACAAGCACCATCAGCATGGTTGAACTTTTTCCTTTGTGGGCTGGTTGGGATAATTACGGCTTATGCTTTTGTGTGGATTTCCAAATACTACACTGACTACAAATATGAGCCCGTTCGTACGCTTGCACTTGCAAGCTCCACTGGACATGGAACCAACATAATTGCTGGTGTTAGCTTGGGCTTGGAAGCAACTGCCATGCCAGTTCTTGTCATTAGTGTTGCAATCATTTCTGCTTTTTGGTTGGGTAATACATCAGGACTGGTGGATGAGTTAGGAAATCCAATTGGTGGGCTATTTGGAACAGCTGTAGCAACTATGGGAATGCTCAGCACTGCTGCATACGTTCTCACTATGGATATGTTTGGTCCAATAGCCGACAATGCTGGTGGCATTGTAGAGATGAGCCAGCAGGTGATTACTTGCTGTATGTAGGTAAGTCTTTTGTGCATTTAGTGCTATCTAACATCATATATCTTTGCAGCCTGAGAGTGTTCGGGAGATCACGGATGTTCTAGATGCTGTCGGTAACACCACAAAAGCTACCACTAAGGGTTTTGCTATTGGATCTGCTGCACTTGCATCTTTCCTTCTTTTCAGTGCATACATGGATGAGGTGGCTTCTTTTGCACGTACGCCTTTTAAACAGGTGGGAATAGAATCTTATTGCTTGCTTGTGTAATGTCACAATTCTGTTCATTATACCTTGAAGTAACCATTCCTTGATCTTCAGGTTGACATTGCCATTCCTGAAGTTTTTGTGGGTGGCTTGTTAGGCTCTATGCTTATTTTCCTGTTTAGTGCATGGGCTTGTGCAGCAGTTGGTCGCACTGCTCAGGAGGTCGTCAATGAAGTTAGGAGACAGTTTATTGAGAGGCCGGGTATCATGGTGAGTTTTCAGTTCTTGCACCTTTAGGGTTTACATCTGTCTAATAAGTTTGAGGCACTGACTCGAATTCCTTTGTAGGATTACAAAGAAAAGCCTGACTATGGGCGGTGTGTTGCAATTGTCGCATCTGCATCACTTAGAGAAATGATTAAACCCGGTGCCTTGGCCATTATTTCGCCAATTGCAGTTGGTATATCATTTTTTTGCCTTACTAAAACTGGCACTCTTTTTGCATTTGGATTAAGGTTATTCGACTTTTTTTGCTTCAAGAGTTGTTGAATGTCTGGTTTCACTTCTTGTCTCAGGTCTTGTGTTCCGTATATTGGGACACTATGTAGGACATCCCTTACTTGGTGCCAAAGTTGTGGCTTCCATGCTTATGTTTGCAACAGTTTCGGGTATTCTCATGGCTCTTTTCTTGAACACATCTGGTGGTGCCTGGGATAATGCAAAGAAGTATATAGAGACGGGTGCTCTTGGAGGTAAAGGGAGCGAGTGTCATAAAGCAGCTGTAACTGGAGACACGTAAGTTCCTTTTTCACGTGTTTACTAAGTTAGGAGACACTTGGGATGCTCAAGCCATTATCTTAGAGAAAAGAGTATTCGGTTGATACCATGGCAAGCTTGAACCTTTAGGCAGTAAATATCAAATTTGATATGGAAAGCTAAAGGAATGAAATTAGAATTCAGCTACCAAATCCTATATAGGGTAAATCAGTAATAGTCTATTCACAAGTTTGATGCTTATGGTATCAATGTTTAGTTTCCTGACGTTGTAGCTGTTGTTTACTTGATTTCCTTGCAGTGTAGGAGACCCATTCAAGGACACAGCTGGACCTTCAATTCATGTGCTGATTAAACTGCTTGCGACGATCACGTTAGTTATGGCACCTGTGTTCCTGTAGTTTTGTTAATATCCAACATGCTGATCACTAATTGGAAGCGGCATTTATTGTGATATCTTGGTAGAGTGAGATGAACTGCATGTATCTTTTAAGGTATACTGCAAGAGTGTCGATGTTTATTTTTGAGATTGGATAGGTATACTTGGATTCTCATTTTATATTTTGAATAAAGATATGGACTTGCTTCTCAATTTTGGGTTTTCAAACTTAAGTTGTGCTTTTATTTAAGACAGGTGGTACAAGTGGCTGGTACTTACCATGCTGAGTTACTTGCCATCATCCTAGTTTGTGAAATATGGGCTAGTGGATTTTTTTACTGTATTTTGTATTTTGTTGAAATTTATTTGCCTGTAGTTTCACTGTGTGGAAATAATAGTGAGGCCTTGGACACAATGCAATCATATCCCGCGGAGGCATCTCGTGTATAAATTTCCCCAAAGATGCTGTGAAATGTGAGCCAACATCTTGAAAGTAACCTCATTTTTATTAAGTTTGTACAGGAGATTTCACAGCTTCTCAATTCAGCAAGCCCAATACTAGAAATCAAAGTACTTGGAACCTTTCCTACTGAGGACAAAAGTAACATGCTCACTATCTTGAGTATCGATCAACTAATGTCTTGGCTTTCTCGGGCGCAAAGAACCTTGCCTGCACAATGTCCAAATGTAGTTAATACAGGAGATAGTTATGGGGATACGCAATGTACATATGTAATTGATACACGATATAGTTTTGGGGATAACAAGATGTGACAGATTGGCACCAAACTACACAGAAGTATATATCACTATCATGGGAGCATATACTGAAATATAAGAACTTACTTGTATGAACATTCTCTCAGCTTCCCCAAGGCTTCCGTTCTGCTTTAAAATAATTCCCTGCATATGCAAGGCCTTGGTTCAAATCCATCATATCAAGTGCAGCTCATTGATATCGGATATCCGAGAAGAGGAAGAATCTAAATGTGTAACCCAGTTTTGACCCTAAATTGAATACACATCTATTCCTTAATACTGGATATTATACAGATACCCAATAAGAATTTATCCGAGTTGTACTCGAACCGGTATGAAGTATTACTTGTTAAGATCACCATATGCTTGCTTCTCTCTCGTTTTTTTCTTAAAAAACAGAAGGAAAAAGAAATGTTACTCAAATTGACAAGAATGAAAAATTCACCTTTGCCAAGTATCCACGAAAGTCATTTGGATGACTGGAAATCAGACGATCATAAACAGATACTGCGTCACTGATGTGTCCCCAATCTGCATAGGCTTTTCCAAGAAGAAGATCCACCTGAAAATCAAACGCCATTTATTCAAGTTTGCCCATCAGGAGTTAAGCAATGTGTAAATACTAAATCTAGCCAAAAAGGATAATCGTTAATATTGAGCCAAACAAAGCCTGATTGTTCATAATATGAAACCACAGTGCTATTATCTAAGCAAATTCACGATTTTGTCAGTAGCCACATCAAAGGTCAAAATTCAGGTAGCTAGATTAGGTCAAAAGGTGGCTGGTTCTGTAAATCCATGGGAAAAAAAAAGTTATTTCTATGTGATAATGATTTAGCTCACTTGAATCACGTCGATTTTCTGCAATTCGTCATCTGTTGTGTCACTTTTACCATCCGACGTGCCATACTTATATTGTTCCTTATTAACAAGGTCACGAGCTTCCAGCAGGACCTGAACAGCCTATACCAAATACAGGTGATCTGGTGTTAACAACATATGGCAATCTGCAAGTGCTTGAAACTATTTGTATATATGACAATAAGGAAATAATCATATACTCAATGGAAGTTATCATAGCACAAGGGACTATATAAATTTCCATATAAAAGCTTGATTACAGAAATAAGAGTTGATGATCACATACTTATACAATTATGCAATGCAACTATACACAAGTTATTTGATAAGGAAGTTACATTAGCATGAATTAGTCAAAAACTCCAAATGTATAATTGAGCATACAGTAAAGAAAGTCATTCATTCTTCATCTTAAGCAAAAACAATTCAGAAGTCAATGAAACGGGCAAGATATGTAAGGTCATTTGGCATACCTCATCTGGTCTCTTGGCAGAAAGAAGAGCATTTGTAAGGCCACGCAAAATTTCAAAATCTAGTGGGTCGCCTACCTGAAAAGCATCAATAACAGGAATTGCTAAATCAAGCATTTCATAATGCTTTAAATTAACTGTGCACTTCCGAAGTAGGCAGGAGGAATAAATCTAGTTTCTTATTTGCTGCTAACCTTTCTTGAATTCTTATATGCTGCAACACTCGAATCATAATCCTTGAGTTCATATTTCACTTCCCCAAGCAAACGAAAAACATCCGGATCTCTTGGTTTCTCCTTCACGGATAAATAGTAACAACATCAGATTCATATTACCCGAATTTTTATGGCACTGAAGGACAATATTAAGTTTGTGATCATGCAATTGACAACCTTCGACAAATCTTCAAGAAGTGCAGCTGCTTTTGTGTAGTCTCCTAACTCTGTTAAGGTCACTGCAGCACCCTGCAAATGAGAAACGGCAACGAAGAGAGCAAGAGAACATAATAGGGAAACAGTCAGAATAATTACATTCAGAATGAACCAAATAACCCATAATCCGCAACAGGTTAATATTATATTAAATAGGACACTTAAGATTGTAAGAAAAGAACAATGCAAACTTTTCTTTTCTCTCATTGGAACTTACTTCTAGAGCAGCTGGATCTTTGGGTGAGCTAGACAGGATTGATTCAAATTGCTGCAGCTTAGCCTAGTAAAAAACATCAAAGAGTTAATGATGGCCACACAGTATCATGAGCACTAAATCAGGCCAAGCTTTTAATGCAAAATAAGTAGCTTTGTTAATCATCATCCCATACACTTCAAAAGCAAAAAAATGAAAATATATAGTTTAGACTTCTGGAATAATTTTAGTATTTTTCTTTATTACAAACAATGGCACTTAATCAGACCCTAAATCATGTTTGAGTCGTGTAATGACTCAATATATTCAACCCTAAAACTGAAGTGACGGAATCCGTACTTTGGCACAAACCAAAAGCGACCTAAACCCAATTGTCAGGCTGACCAATGATGATCTATTTCAATGGTAATAGCACATTCAGAATGAACATCCCAAGTATTTTCAAGAATCGTACACATCAAGATACCTGCAAAATTGCTGTCTCCTCTTTTGATAATTTGGCAGTGACTGTTTTGTTATCCTCATTGGAACTAAAGCTGGAGAAATAAAAAGATATAGTCATAAACATATCCTCTCTACGTTAGTTGTGTAAAATGAAAAAGCTTGAAATTAATGTACTGAATGACAACAGAAATTTTCAAATGTATAGTATACAAAATTTTGCAAATGCACGATCCCATTATTTAAGGTAATCTTGAACTAATATTCAGCAGTACTCGTTCCCCATTGAGTCATCGACATATAAAAATACAGCCTAAGAGCAAAATGAGTGAAGGGAACAAGTGACAAACCTTCCAGATGGAAGAAAATCTCCAAGAGCGAAAACGAGACCAAAGACCACAACAGCCAATCCTACTCCAATCTATCAAATGCTCAAATGTTAGGTTCGATTTCCGCAAACAACATAACTCATCAAATCAAATAAGGCCAGATGAGAAGACTAAAGCCAAACCTTAGTGCCAAGTCCAATGGTTTCTTTTTCAGGTTCAGTTGGGGCATCATAGTCAATTACCCCAAATTCCTTCTCTTCTACTGTCTTTTTCTGGTTAAGAGCTGACCTATTTTATCCACAGGAAAGATGAGCTCAACACTATACCAAACAACTCAATGAGTTATTGCACAGAACAACAACTAAGAATTCATTCGGTCTAACCTTCTGACAGCTTCAAGCTTCTGCTCAAACTGGATGTCTGAGCGAATTTTGGGGGAGCCTTTATCAAGTTGAGTACCCAATACAGGAGCAAATTCTGCAATCGAAATCAAAAACCGATTTTCCTAATATAATCTCGAAATTAAGAATCGTTTTTTGGTCAATCAAAAGCTTCAATTCCGCAATTGAAATCAAAGAAGGAAAGAGAACCCACTTACGACCCGATTGGCTAGAGGTGAGCTTTCTGCAACCACCGACATTACACTTAATACTTGAATCGCAATCAGATTAAACAGACAACTGAAATTCAACACACCTTTGGAGATTTTTTTGCTCCGATTGGGAGGATGAGGAGCTAGGTTTCTTCACCTGGTTGAAAAGTGAGAAATTGGGGTATTTCATCAGTAGGAAAAATCAAACGGAAATCGCCAGAAGATTAAGAAGAAAGGGGGATTACATTGTCGTTTGAAGGACGAGGTCCAAAACCTCGATTGGGAGAGGAATCAGAGCATCGAGTGAGAAAAAGGCGGGATTCTTGGAGGGGATTGAGAGGACGGATTGAGCAGCAAACAATTGTAATGGGCATCCCTGAATTTTGAATTTTGAATTTTGAAGAGTAGTGCAAATCCAACACCTCAATCAAGATCGGATAAGGCTTCTTCTCACTCGCCCGTTTTTTGGTTGTTCATCATCACATTTTCTTTTTCATAATTACCAAAGAAGCAAATTTTTCTCTTTTCCAGAACATGAGTTTTGATTATCTATTTATTTTTTACATAATTTTTAACTTCTGGATAACTTAAATAATTCAGTTCATATGTTGGGTGATTTAAGCAGCTATAGTAGTTAAGGTTGGATTAAGTCCAGTGAAATTGGGTTTATAAATGTTTTTTTATAATGAGTAATTCGTTTAGAATTGGGATTATAATATTTTTCTATTTATTTGGTTGGCTAATTGTTTTTTCTTTTTCCAAAAGATTGATTGCATCATCATATTTATATATACCGGGGAATAAATTAGTTCATGACAGGTATTATAGGTACTTAATGCTTGTCATGTTCTTCTACATAATAGATTATTAATTCAGCCATATGTATCGTATAGTACGCACTTTATGCAATTGAATGCTTAATTAATCAACTTATAGATGTACGTACAATGCAGGGAGATTCCCTGCTTTAATTAATTTATGACAAAGTCAATTACCGTACTTAATTGTTGGTTAAATATATATACATTAATTGATTAAGCCGGGCTTAGGACAAAATACGTACATATTCTATTATGTAAATTATTTATTATGATTATGATCACAAGCTTTACTGATTATTTATGAATTTCCGGCAATGATTATGGGTGCAATGGGTTTGGGCTGCATGTGGATATTATTATGACTTTAGCTTCGGTATGATTAGCCTATCATATTTTATGCACAATTGTTGGATTTGTAAACGTACAACTTGGAAGATTGTTTAATCAAAAATGGCCTTTACAAAGAACTTTTTAAGTTTTATTTAAGATTTTTACTTGATTGGTTAGCCTAACTACGATTGGTAACATTGCAATGATATGGCTTTGAAATTGTTAGTACTTTTTTGGTGAATAGAATGTAATCAACTATTATCAAAACTTTTAACCTAATCGACTAATTAAGGCTTTATTGCCCTTTGAGTTAAATTGGTTTTTTTTTTTTTCCGGTTCATTTTATACGAAAGAGGAAACTATCTAGGTTAACTTGGTCGCCATGGGAAACTTTTTTTCTTGGTTGATGGCACCGCCGATAAAGGTCGAATCGATAACCTTTGGGTATTATGTATACGGAGGCTTAATATACATGCAACTCAAAAATATTATCACCTTTTAATCTTTGAATAGAAGAGTACGTGCATGTTTTGTCATAACTACATGCATAATGCATATGCATTTCACGTATATATGAAGTTTATCCTGGTTCCCATGATCTTACTTAGCTTCAAAATGGTTGAGTTTGAATCATAGAGAGCGATTGAATCGTCAACATATCCGCACAAATTTTTAGATCCATTAAAAAGTAACTACAATTAAGAATTAAGAATGCATGGTGGATGAAAAACTACATCTCTCATACCATGCCCTCAATGATTAAATCAAGTAACGTTACTCGATTTCACGACACAAAATCTACGGGGATCATATATATTAAACCAATAGATTAAATAGAAAAGTCTAATTGTAGTATATAATTAATTGTACCCTTCAATAGTAGTATTCAAAAACCATGCAATCAAGATCTATTATATCATCGACCAAGACGTACACATACAAGATATTCATACATATTATATAGAACTTGAACAAAAAAAACAAATTTTCAAGAATGAAATTACAAATTCACCTACACAACTGAGGGTGTGCAGGTGAGTTAAAGATGTGATCACAATCAGGAGAACACCTACTAGTACTAGCCGTATTATCGTTACTACTACTCTTAAGCAAATCCATCTCATGCAAGAAGAACTCATCTCTTTTCTCCTCAACAACTTTCAAAATCATCTCAAACACACCAACTTCACATGGGATCTTGAGCACGCCCTCTTGTTGGAACCCGAACTCCTCCTCGGCTTCCCTGAGGAGGATCCCGAACGCCTGGTGGCTCAGGTGCTCGGTTCGGATGACGTACCTTTTGAGATCTTTCCCTACGCAGACCGCCAGAAAGCCCTTCGGGACTGCCTCGAACGAGGAGGAGGACGAGGACACGAGGCTGTCCGAAAACGAGAGTGTTTTTCTTAGGAACTTGATGCTCTTGCTACCACCGCCGCCAGTACTGCCTCCGTTGGCAGTTGTGGTGGCGGTGGTGGTCGGAGTGCAGCTTCCGCTTTTGGACCTGGAGGTGGTGTTGGTTTTTGCCATGTGTTTCCATTTCTTGAGGAGCTGTTGGAGCCTAACAATGTCTCTGATCTTGTTTGATGATTTCTTTGATGGATCCATTTGATGTTGGTGTGCAAGTAGCTGGTATGAGTTGAGTTGGTTATGAACAAGATTTTTATGTTTGGTTGAGCTTGATGTTTGTGCTGGTCTTCTTGTGTAGGTTGCTATGTGTGTGTATATATAATGGTTGGGAGATTGTGAGCTTAATGGGCCATGCATCATAATTAAGGGCTTTTTAATTTAATGATTAAAAGCTAGCTAGCTATGATCAATTAAAATCATGCCCACCACACACAAACCATTAATATAAGGTTAAATAATTAAATAGATTCGTACGCCCATTAATTTGACAAAAAAACACGTACGTACACAGTTGCAGCAAAATAGACTAATAAGTCCCAAGCTTCGATTACATATATGTCTTGTTACCCAAATCTATGGTGCCAATTGGAACCGCTTTATTACATTAGCTAGGGTTTCAATTGAAATGCTTAAACCTATAGCAAAAACATTTACCATACTGGCATTTAATCTTCTATTAATCAAAAGGAAATGGTCTAATGAGACTTTATTTTGATCAAAAGAGATACCGTAGTTTCCATATCCTCAAGGAATGTTTTATTAAATAATCAAAATAGGTTAAGTAGTACACAAATGGGTTATAACCCGATCCCTAATTGAACTTTTTATACGAGGGTTTTTTGTTTTTTGTAATTTTAGAGATAATATATACAACCTTTGATCATTATTTGAACATATCATCATGGATTTCTGTTGACAACAGAATTGCGATGCTTATACTATAATCCTGAATATATTTTTAACACATATTTTATACATTTACGGACAAATTTTATTTATAGTTGGTATTGGATTTTATGACATTATATACCAACAATTGATCTGACCCAAACTTATAGTTGGTGCTAGCTATATTATGGGAAAAAAATTGCTATTATGCTAGCTAGAGCATGTACTATTTAAATAAGTTTAATTTTTTTTTTAACATGTACGTACATACCCACAAGTTAATAATTCATTGCCTGCAGTTAAGATATTATACTTAATAAATTACAAGAATATGCATTTTTAATATTGATGTATGATCAGTTGCAGGTGCAACTGCCTTTTATCGGAATCAAAACAACCCTCCTCTGACGAGCAAAGACCTTCGATCACATTCTTAATTAATTTAATTTCTGAGCTAATCAGGCTAGATAGGTTTAATACCACGCATTCCATGAATTAATTTAATTGTTTTGTTTTTTAATAAAGTTCGATCTTGAGTCAAAAACCTGCACCGGTCAGACGGGCATATGCATTGGAATTGTGGTTCTTCTAATGTACGTACACTAAGAACTTGAATTTAATTGATTAATTTGGCTTAAATGGGGTTGAAAATTACTGTAGTATTTAATGCAATTGATTAAGGAAGTTAATGATGATCATGATTGACTATAGATTTAAATACTAAACGTACGTTATTGGTTCATGAAGTTAATTGCTTTGAAGATCGCGGAAAGATTGTCTTTCTAGAAGAAATTCCATGTGATATATGAAGAGGTCATAAAATTTTACCGTAATGCAAGCAACAATCTAGTGTGTGATTTCATTTGAGTATGGATCATACTGTAATTTATAAGCACGCTTACTTCGATAAAATTTGATTAATTTTTTTTCAATAGACTAAGATAAGGGTATTCATATTACAACGCTTCATAAGCCTCTATTCGGATAGATAGGTAGCGGGGAGCGGAAGAAAGAAAATGTTAACGGAATCCGGTCCCCTTAGGGATATAAGGGTGCTATTTTTTGAAGGATTCCACCCCCACTAGTAGAACACGTTACCTATTCCGCTAGTGTCAAACGAAGTCTAATCTTATATCGGATAAGAGTATCTAATTTTCATGTGCAATAAGAACATTGTCATGTATTGATCGACCTGCTACAAAGGCTCCTTGCATTGGGTAACAGATGAAGACAATATTAGCCTGATAAGGCCAGTAACGAATGAAGAAATAAAAAACGTTGTTTTTCAGCTTGGCTCAGACAAATCTCCAGGACCAGATGGCATGCCATCGGAATTCTATAAGAAGTATTGGGACATTGTCGGCCCCACAACAATAAAAGCAGTAAAAGGTTTCTTCCATTCGGGAAAAATTCTAAAACAAAGTAACCATACGTTCATTTCGCTACTACCGAAAAATGATAATCCATCGACGACTAACCACTATAGACCTATTAGCTTGTGCACAACGATATATAAAATAATAGCTAAGATCTTAACGGAAAGACTAAAGAAGGTTATGCCTAAAATTATCCATCCGCTTCAAGGAGCCTTTGTTGCAGGAAGGACAATACAAGATAACGTGCTCATAGCACATGAAATTTTTCATTCCTTTAGAGGAAGCCAAGCTAAGGAAGGATGGATGGTTGTAAAATTGGATATGGAAAAAGCATATATGATAGGGTAGACTGGGAATTCCTTTTTCGTATCCTTGACCAATTTGGTTTTGACGAGAAGTTTGTAGGATGGATTCGGGAGTGTGTATGTACCGTGTCTCTTTCAGTCTTGGTCAACAGCGGACCTACAGCGCCATTCGTGCCAGAACGGGGAATCAGACAAGGAGATCCATTGTCGCCGTATCTATTTGTAATTGGAGCAGAAATCCTTGCTCGTAAACTCCAGAGGGTTAGTGAGTGCCCAAAGCCTCTAATAGGGTTTCCGATAGCTAGAGGAGGCAAGAGAGTACCGTTCTTGGCATTTGCGGATGATATTATCATCTTTGCGAAAGGAAATCAGAACGCATGTAATCTAATGAAGAAGATTATCGAAGAATATTGCGCAGCCACAGGACAAAAGGTAAATTATCACAAATCAGCATTTCACACCTCAAAGAAAGTGGCTAGCCAGCAGAAACAAAGCATTAAGCAGACTCTCGGAATAAGTACGATGGAAAATTTAGAAAAATATTTGGGATGTCCGATCATTAACGGAACAATGAACAAAGAAAGCTTTCATGACACAATTGGAAATGCCCAGCGACAGCTAACAAAATGGAAAGCCAATACGCTATCTCAAGAAGGACGAACAGTATTAATTAGGTCGACCCTATCTACAAAACCGAACTACCTAATGCAAAGTTTCATGCTGCCAAAACATGTACATGATGAAATTGATGCTATAAATAGAACATTTTTCTGGAATAAAGACAGACAACATAAGCCACTTATCGGATGGGACCGAATATGCAAACCAAAGGCATATAGGGGGCTAGGCATTAGGAAAGCGGAGAATATAAATAAGGCGCTCCAAATGAAGCTTCTTTGGAAAATTCTTACTGAGCAAGACAACGTTTGGGTGCAAGTGATTAGTGAAAAATACCTAAGGGGAAGCTCACTTTCAGATTACAAAATAAAGGCTAACAGTTCATGGCAATGGAAGCAATTGATGAAATTGAAGCCAGAATTTGAGAAAGGCTTAAGATGGCAAATAGGAAATGGTCGGGTTATCAATTTTTGGAAGGATAGATGGCTCACAGATGAACCACTTGTAGAGTGGGCAGTTACAAATGATGTTAACATGGCAACTAAAGTCGAGCACTTCATCTCTACAGACAAAAAATGGAAAATAAGAGAACTCCTAAAAGTGATCCCTGACGAAGTGGTAGAAAAAATAATAAGAATCCCAATCCCAGAAAATGATATTGAAGATAAATTAATTTGGGCCCCAAGCAGGAATGGATGGTACTCCACACACTCAGCGATAAGCCTAATAACTAAAGAAGAAAGTATGCCCCTGAACCCAAATGCATGGATTTGGAAGATGGATATATATCCAAAGGTAAAGAATTTTCTCTGGAAAATTGATATGAACGGGTTGCCCACTAAACAAAGACTTATTGAAAAACACGTTGATGTGCCTCAAGGGTGTCTCATGTGTAACGCTACACATGAGGACTCAATACATCTATTGCTTGAATGCCCACATACGTTGGAAATAATAAAAAGCATAAATGTCAATACAGAACGTGTACTTAGAGAACATAACCCATCACAAATGAACCCTCGAAATGTGTTATTCGAGTTGCATAGCAAACTAAAGAAAGAAGAGTTCACTGAGTTAGCAGTGGCGTGGTGGGGCATCTGGCACCAGAGAAATAAGTTACTTTTCCAAGAAACTCCTAACGACTTCATACAAGACCTTAGCCTTTATATCCGTAATCAGTTGATGCAATGGAAACAAGCGAACGAATGGCATGAGGACGAAGAAAAGAGTCTGAATAAGAGCGTCCGTCCAAGTGGTCGGGCACGAGTTAAACCACTAGAATGGAAAAAACCGTCTCAGAGTTATGCAAAATTAAATTTTGATGGATCTAAACTTAGTAATGGTAATGCGTCGGGAGGATCGATTATAAGGGATGAGAATGGAAAACCAATTGACGGGTCAGTCAGAACATATGGAAACGTATCGATTTTAATGGCTGAATCAATAGCATTATGGGATGGAGTGAAGAAGGCCAAACAGATGGGTATACGAAAGCTTGAAGTGGAAGGAGATAATATAATAGTTATTAAAGCTGTCACAGGACAAATTCGTTGTCCATGGGAAATAGAAAGAATTATTACAGACATTCTTGAATCTCTTCGGAGTTTCGAGTCAGTCCGTTTTTATCATGGGAGTAGGCAATGCAACTCTGTGGCCGATAAAATAGCTTTCTTGGGCCACAGTCTCTCATGGGAAACCATCTGGAACCACCACGAGCTTTTAGCTCTCATCCGAAAGGATGCCCTAGGATTCCCGCCTTAAGGTGAGATCCTAATTTTCACCGGTTCAAAAAAAAAAAAAAAAAAAAAAAAAAAAAAAAAGAGTATCTAATTTTGCCACGTTATGTGGAACCGAACTAGTATTAAAGAAGTTTTTGAAAGAAATTCAACATGAAGTTTTCGATAGACAAACAAATTTACTGCATTATAAATGTCTTACCTTACTTTTTCTCTTTGTTGTATGGATGATTTTGCAATTACTTTTAGAAATGATGGTAGGAGTTTTCCTCCAATTTGATTCTCATGCATCACATATTTCCTTTATAATGCATTTTTTAAAAATATGACCTCTCGAATTACCAAAAAGAATTATAGTTTCCAATAATCAGACACCTAGTCGATAAATACATCAAAAAGCACCCAAGGTAGCAGTTTATGTGGTTATGTCTGTTAGTACACCCAAAGTCGTAGTGTAGAAGTCTCTGCTCCTTATTAATTAATGATTATGTCATTCAACCTTCCAACCTGGAAAACAATGGAGAAGGGGGCGAGGGTCCCCCCTAATCCACCTTTGATGCTTAAGTTAGAAAGGGCAATGTCGAACAACGTTCAGGTTAAGCAATGTATGGTTCAGACATACCTGCACATGGCGATGACATGTGCATTTATAGTGGAAGGAAGGAGGTAGAGGTTCAACCCAACCCACCCACCCCCCACCCCCCGGGCCGATCAGACGGATACGGGCCTAAACAAATCGATTACTTGCTACCTAATCCATTTGAGAATCTATCTTGTAATTATGATAGAATCTTCCACAATAAATATCATAATCTAGAATAACTACCATGATAAATACATACAAGATATTAACTTAGCAAATATAGCACATGCTTAATTAAAAAGATATGCTACGTATAAATAAGATAAAAAAAGATACTTCTACCTAACTAATTACAAAGTCTACCCACCCACAATTGCCGTAGTTGAATCATGCATGTGTTCAGCTTACGTACTAGGCCACATACATGACTCAAATACTAAAGCGTTGAGTGGTCATGTAGAATTA
This sequence comes from Polygonum aviculare, assembly GCA_934048045.1. NCBI lineage: Eukaryota > Viridiplantae > Streptophyta > Magnoliopsida > Caryophyllales > Polygonaceae > Polygonum > Polygonum aviculare. The sequence goes on along the minus strand of OW204023.1, from coordinate 28,517,084 downwards.
GGGTTGTTCTCTTATTCGTTTATTCGGATATTCGTACATCCACATACCATGAATGTGGGGATTCATGCAACCCATGCACACGCATAAGGCCTTCTTCGAGGATGATTTCCTTGGCCAAGTTATTCCGTTAATGCAATGAATTAACATTGGTATTTTTTATGCAAAACAGAATGTAATGCAAAACTTTGACTCTTATCTCAAATATGAGTGTCATGCTTCTAAGGACAAACAAAGAATGAAAAATTAGGGGCCTCATTAAAACCACATAGGAAAAAGAATATCTCATATCTATATGAATCCTAATTACAATGGATTTCACGAAGATCGCGTACGACCGAAATTGCCACAATCTTGCTCGTGGGGGGTCGAGCCGCGATCGCGGGTGGTTGAGCCATGCTTACGGTCCCTCGTCTTGCGATCGCTCGTGCATCTGAGCTTGCTCTCGCCCGGTGTGGTCTTCCCATTGGGTCGAATGCCCCTCGCGTACAACCGGGCCAGAAGTTGGTTGGCCCACACTCGAACCACCGCATCCTTATCCATGAACAACACCATATGATGAAGAGATGACGAGACTGCCTTCATTTTGTGGATCCAAAACGTCACCCAAGTATCAAGTTGTAAGGATTGGGCACATCGATCACTACGAAGTCGGTTGGGTGGTCCTTTCCGGCAAGGCTCACATGGGCTTTAAGGACTCCAAGCGGAAAAGTCAGGTACCCTCCGATTCCCGAAAGTTGCATCTTTACCTCAGAGAGATCTTTCTTGGTCTTGCCCAACTACTTGAGGGTATCGTAATACATCACGTCAACTGAACTGTCGGGATCAACTAGGGCTCAATGGACCTTGACGTCGCTGAGCTCCACCGTCAAAACGAGGGGTCATTGTGCGGGTGTTGGATGGTGGCAAGGTCTTCGTTGCGGAAGACGAGACCCTAGATGGTCGGACGAGTGGTCGGTTGGAGCTCGGTTTGGTGGCTCGCATCACCTCCAACTCATGACACTCTTTCCGGAATTGGCGTCGGGATGTCGGATCCTCACCTTTGTAGATAGACGTGATAGTTTGAACAATCTCAATATGCTTTGTAAGCGGCTTTGCGTCGTCTCTTGATTGCTTGACAAACTCTCGAAAGTGTCCCTTTTGTACTAGCTCTTCTAAGTACCTCTTGTAGGGCTTGCAATCTTTAGTTATGTGGCCTTTTGATCGATGGTAAATGCAATATTTGCGCCTTCACCCTTCATCCGCTGCATGATCTCCCTTAGGCGGGTACTCGAAGAAGTCTTCATTCCTAATCTGGGGCAAGATGTGATATATGGGGATGTTGAAGGTGGTGAACACTGCTTCGATTTTGTCCACCCTCTTGCGCTTTCTCATGGTCTGACTTGGTGAACTCCGAGTGCGACGGGGAGGAGTGGGTGACCTTTCGCCCACCTTCGTCACCTCATCTTCCAACCTGGCGTATTGATGAATGCGCTCTTGCAACTCAACGACCAGAGAGGGGAGACGCAGAGTCAGATCTTCCCGGAGCTTTGACCCTCACGGCACCGCCCTACTAAACGCGGTGATGGCGGTCCTCTCGTCACATCCGTCAACATTTGTGTACACGTATTTGCTTCTTCTTGAATGAATACGTCATTCAACCTTCCAGCCTGCAAAACAATGGAGAAGGGGGCGAGGGTCCCCCTAATCCACCTCCGATGCTTAAGTCAGAAAGGGCGCCGACAATGTCGAACAACGTTCAGATAAAGCGATGTATTGTTCAAACCTACCTGCAGATGGCAATGGCATGTGTATTTATAGTGGAAGGAATGAGGCAGAGCTTCGAACTCTCTAGGGCCGATCAGACGGGTACGGGCCCAAGCCAGTCCATTACCCACTGCCTAATCCATTCGAGAATCTATCCTCTAATTATGATAAAATCTTCTATCATAAATATCCTAATCTAGCATAATTACCTTAATAAATAAATAAAAGATATTAGCTTAGTAAATACAATACATGTTTAAAAAGATATGTTAACCATAAATAACATAATAAAATATATTACTACCTAATTAATTGCGGAAGATACCCGCCTATAGTGTGTTTTTAAGAATTACGAAAGTGAGATTCAATTTGATCACTCGATTCTAACTCTTTCTAGATCATCTCGAGAAAATCGTGCAAAATTATTCTTAACTGGACAAATTACTTGTGAAGTGAAAATGCATGCATGCATGGGTAATTGAGAGTTAGAAACCCCCCTGCCAAAATTACAAGAACGAGAAAGAGTGCGAGTGCCTGCATAAGCCATGTGGTTGTCAGGTTTTACGTTAATCACATAATAAGTCATACCTTAACTGTAGAGTATTAATTATTAGATTAATTAGTTAATAATAATATCACATTATCACCGTCTTTACTCTCAGAACCTAGACGTACGAAGCCGTCCTCCAACTTGTGACTTTAGTCTTGCTGCCAATTAATCCCAACCATGTGAATTGTGATTACTTTTTCAAACCCCACTATTCATTCAGGGATCTGGGTTTGTTAATTAGTTTAAAATTACTCTCAAAACGGGAAATGCCAAGATAATCACTTCACTTAACTGTACTTCCTACGACAACAATTATTCAGCTAATCTACCATATCTAGCTATATACCCTATCACATAGCTAGATTTGACAAACTATACTAATTTTAATAGTTTAATACTAATTAGCGTCATGATAAAACGTACCGCTATATATCCATATGCAGTGACATTTCAAAAGTTTATGTTTTATAAAGTTTGGATGATTTAAGTAATGTGCTCCAAATGCTAAGATTATGTGTCACTTTTATTGGTCCAAAATAAATAAGACATGTTGATGTATCTAAATATGATCTAACCAATTAAATTTCTAGCTTGATATTGGTCTGCAAATTATTTCGGAGTAATAAAGATCTTCTGATCAATTCTTTCTTGAGTATGGAGCCTGATTCAGATTGGGCGGAAGACGACGGAACGAGCTAAGGACCGAAGACGAAGGAAGAGAAGTCGAAGGAAGCAAATCGGGTCGAAAAACGGAGAAACCAGGCAATCGCGAAGAGGGCTCGCGTGATCGCCGGACCCGCGACCGCGGGTGAACCGCGGGCAACCGCAACTACGGTTTGGTACCCGCGACCGCGGGTTAGGGGTTGTTTTTGGACTTTTATTCTCGGCAGCGAAAACGCGGGGAGGGGGCCGTGAAGCGCACCCGCGCTTTGAAGGGTGTTGTCCGAGTTTTCAGGCGTACGCGGGATTCGAATAGAAGATTCCATATGTTTCGGGATATTTTGTTTCCTTAGGAAAATTATATCTTTTGGTCTAGTTTTTCTATTTATACTCAACTTGATTATTGTAATTGGTGTGTTGCCAGAAGCATTGAGAGAAAATTTTGAAAGCGAGATTGAGAGGTTTGGCTTAGTAAGAATCCTTGAAAATCCATGGCTTCGTAGTGCTCCCAGACGTAATCCTTGGGACGAACTAGGTCAACAATTGCTTGTGTTCTTTGTCTTGGTTTTGCTTACTATCCATCAATTTGCAGGAACGATCCGTAAATTTCCCAACCTTCTTATAGTTCACTTGATTAGATTTTTCATATTTTTTGTTTACTTTTACTAGATAGAGTAGATAAATTACAAAACTAATTAAATTATAGGAAGTCGACTAGAGATTCCTTATTGATAAATTACATGTGATCATTTAAAGAAAATAATTAGCATCCAATCTGATCTACTAGAACAACCCATTAACCATTCATGTTTTATGAGACATGTTCTGGTATGGGAAATTAAATCTTGATTGACTCACCTGTATTATTTACAAAGTTTGCAATTAATGAGATCAATTATTGCAATGAGTATATATTTGCAAAGTTCAAGGTTTTTCTACTAACCCATTAACCTAAAACTGCGTTTTGACTGGCAATGCTATATAATTTATGGATTTTTTATAGTATGTGCCCTAAAGGCACACCATAAGATGATAATATTAGACAGATAATTGATAAATTTTAAATTTTGAAATTTTTAATCTTTTTATAATGGGTTCACTATTTTCTCGTAGGACACACAATTAAAAAATCAATAATTTATTTGCTGCGCTAAATGACAATGACAATGACAATTTGCCATAATAGGAACGTGGTAATTAATATGGTACACATTTCAAGTCACCTAATCAACCTTAGGTTAAATTTAATCTTGGGCCAGTGGTCAATGGAACATGGGCTATGGTAGATGTTGTAAATTGTAAACAAGTTAATTGGCTTGGCCTCTAAGGAAAATGAAAGCTTAATCACAATGTTATAAGGAGAGAATTTAGCATTTGGGGATTGGCTTAATCTTAATTAGGGATGACATTCACATGGGTCCTTTGGAGATCCCGATACGTTTTTGAAACGCATCCCACGTAAAACAAAAAAATAATTCATAATTATTTGCTTTGTTTTGTTTTTTAGGAGGTTTCACATTCATGTGAATCAACACTCAATCAAAGTACATGTGAATTCTTAGAGATATGTGATCCAACTGACCTCTCAATTATGAGAAATGGCAGGTGCGCGCAATCAACAACCTAATTGACCCTCATTATAATACTAATCTACATTTGCCTTGTGAACTGTGATTGGCTAAGATTTTTAATACTAGCAATTTCATTTTTTTTTCATCCACCTCAATTAATTAAAATATAAAACACCCTCCTCCTTTTTTTCTCCAAAAATGGAAATTTAAAACAATTCATGAAGTATATATGATCAACCACAACCACAAACAATCCATTTTTTGTAATGTCGAGGTCCCACCTTCGATGACACACTCTGCGCTTATGGCCAATCTGATAGACAGAGATTACAAATTAGTTGAATCGGATCACGCCAATTCACTCGATTTTTCGCTATTGTCCTAATATTGGCTTCGTTTCAAAATGGATATTACGAGAATTGATCTTTCGACAAGTAAAAAACGATACCTATTGATTGAATGACCTTCATACTTTCTAAATTAGGTCATCATACGTGGGTAGCAAGGCCCGTCCATGAGTACGTTCAATGAAGTAGTTTACATCTGAACCATTACATTTTCGAAGCAAAGCAATAAATATTGAGTCAGATGAACGAGCAGGAGAAAGCACATGTAGAAGAAATGTATGGACCAAAAACGTAGAACATGAATACAATTAATTAACACCTATTGATTGAATGATTAGTTAAAGGGGAATGCATCTTAGAATGGTGGTAGTTAAACCAGGGAAATTTGAAAAGGGTTTTTTAGGAGCAAACTAACCAACCAATCATGCAAAGTTGCACACTTTTTCTAGTAACGTAAAAGAGAGCAATACCAATCATAACTAGTAGTTAGAATGTCACTTCATTCAATCATAGTACACACCACACAAGGTAGCTCAAACAAATCTGTGGAGGCATATCAATGAAGTGATCAACCAGAAATTGACTACTTTCCTTTCCTTTCGTTGTGTTGCCACTTGCCAGCAAGCACATTTTTCTTTTCTTTTTTAAGACGTGAAGGGTGAGATGAAGAATAGGTCTTTGCATCTGCTGTATTTATGTCAGGAAAGTATATTATATCAATATAACTATTACAAAGTATTACCTGAAAGAAAATTATTTTTTTGGTTCATTTTCTGACATATTTTTTTGTTTTTCATGGTACAACTGTGAAAGAGAGCGCAAATTTTGAAATGCATGTCTAGCTTTTTAAATTACTTGTTCAATAAGGTACATACTTGACTACAATCAATTATGTGTATACTATATTTGGCATTGGCCACAGTGGAAAGAACACAAGTTACATTGAAGCCAGGCACATTCTACTGTGTATTTTACAATGACAGAATTTAAATGATTGCCTAACTGGATTTCTGACCACATTGTGTATGGAGGGAAGCTGATATTTGTGGGCAACAAATGCATCTGAAATCACATCAAGTGGACCAAAATTGATGCACACCCAAAACTCTAATTACACCTAAATGTTGCATCAAAAGGCAAAGGCTAAAAAAAGGAGCCATGAAAGGCCACATTGAGGCACTCAAGTACTACAAGAAGAAAGCTTAATAATCAGTTGTTGTTCAACAAAATCACAAGAGAAGCTCATTTCTTTTTTGTCTTCTTCACCTTAAGATTATTGTCTGAAGATGAAGCCGACGGAGGCTTTCTTTGAGACATTGACTTCGACGAAGTATCAGGCCTCTTGGAAGATATAAGAGCAGAAGAAAGAAGTGCATCAACAGCGTCACGTTGTTGCTTCCTTTGAGATATCAATCTTTTGGAAGAATCAGCTTTAGTTGAAATCTCTTCTTTATTATCTGCATCTTTACGCAAAGACTCGTCCTTACCAAGAGAACTCGAACTGTGCTTACTCTTCTTCCTTCTGGAATGTTCAGATGGAATACTAGGATCTGCACTTGGTTGCTGGCCGGAACTACTAACTCCGGTCTCAGGATGGTCAACGTCCATTTTATTAGCATTCTCCAATTTAAGATCATTAAAACGGCCCTCCAAAGATATTTTCTTCCCAGAATGAACCTTACCCTCATCACCATTGTCTTCTCTTCTTTCCTTCTTTCGGATATCTCCTTCATGTCGCCTTTTCTTATATTTACCGCCATGGTTTTGTTGAGAAGAGCTTTCCTTTGATATATCATGCTGAATTCTCTCGACTTTTTCAAAATTACCCTTAGTGTTAGAAGTTTTACCTTCAACACTGGTGTCTGCTCTCCTTTCCTTCTTTCTGTTGTCTCCTTCATGTTGCCTTTTCTTAGTTGGGACTTGAGAAACACTTTCCTTGTGAATCTCGTGCAGAATCCTCCCACTTTTGTCTGAATTTTCAGAGAGTTTTCCTGAATTGATCGTAAACATGGATTTGTAAGGATATTTTACAGGAACCACAAGATTCCTCTGAGTAGCATCCTTGACGAGAGCAGCCCAGTCATTGTTGGTCTTCAATGTTCTTGAATTTCCAAAAATCCACAAGGAAAGCCTAGCCCTCGTTAAAGCAACATTCATTCGTCTCACATCAGCTACAAACCCAATGTTTCTGTAGTTATGCCTGACATTAGCTGAAGACGTGGATGATCTGACGGTGGAAAGCAATAGTATATCAACCTCCCTTCCTTGAAACCCGTCTACTGTGTTAAATTCCATGTCAGAAGTAACAGAGGATCCGAATTCATTGGAAAACCGTGACCTTAGGAGTGAAAGTTGAGACTTGTATGGCGTGATAATTCCAATCCTACCCCCAGTGAATTCAGAAGTATACCTGTGAATTACAAGTGCTTCTTATTAGTGGCAAATATAGGGATCTACAGAATAACAAACTAAAGTGCTGATTTCTTCAAGAAAAAAAATCCAGAATGCTCCAGTCCTACCTGCTCTTGAAATATTTCAATACTTCAACAGCTGCATTTGCCTCGCCCTCATTACAGAGGGAAGAGGCTCCAGAATTTCTACCATGCATTTCTTGTCCATCAACAACATCATAGAATACATACGGTCCTAGAGCCTCTGTGTCATGAAACGGTGCCCTTTTACTGGACAAATCAATACCATTCAGCAACTTTCCATCATAGAAATGATTGGAAGGGAAATAAGATATTTCTGGATGCATACGGTACTGCAAATAAAAGAAACCTAGTTCAGAAATAAGTATAGTAAGAAAACAAACATAAAATATATATGGGGTAATACATGATGAATGAGAAAATATATAACGGATAATGAACATTAGATTATTAATTGAAGTTGAAGTTCTATTTACTTGTTTGGTAAGCATAATGACAGGTTGACCAGCCCGCTGTAGACGCTCAAACATGCTGCACTCGTACATGTATTTGCTGGCAACATTAGACAGAACAGTTGCGGGTAGCTGCTTTGGATCACCAACCTTCAAGACAATTTCAAGTTTGTCAAATTCTAAATAGATTAAAAAGATGATCAAAACATTGACCTTTCCTTCAGTGAATTGCAACGACTTGAAATTTCTGAATACACAAAATTAAAACACAAAGCATTGACTCACCATTATGCATTTAGTACCACTTGATTTTAAAAGCTGCAGAGGTATTAGAGTAGCAGGTTCCAGAGCCTATAAAGCAAAAAATATAAATAGATCTATCAATATGAAATGTCATTCACTAATATACAAGAATATTAGTACAGAGCAAGCTACTACATTATTTGCCAAGCCTTTTCTATATGACAAGCCCCTACATATATTTATGTACCAAGATTTTACACCTAAATACAGAACAGACTAAATGCTATTACAACATGCATATCAGATTATCAGAAGTACATCAATGCAATGATGGATTTTTAGGTTCATGGAATGTTCAAGAGGTTTTTAGAAGAGGAAGACTTTGGCGCTTACATAACATCATTTCTGACGACTTAATAGATTGTTTGCTCATATAAATGATACAGATAATCAATTACATATTCCTTTTACTGTAGCTTACTAGTTAGCTTTTAAAAGCAGCAAGGAGTCAGGAAAATGAGAAGAACAGGATTTCTAGAAGATCCGAGGAAAAGCTATTAACTACAGAGCCATTAAGCTGTTATGAAACTGTGGCACATTATGCTTGTATATACATATATAATAGAATGTCTATGTGTGCAGCTATTCAACAATAATTAAAGAATGAAGTTTGGGATTAGGACAAAGCTGATACGTGTAGAAGACCGGAAGGAATGCTACAGTGATAGAAATTTGAATTTGTACTAAAATTCTAGAATTTTTTAGAAGGCGGCTTCAACTCACCTCTCTTCCCATCTAGTGTTTGTGTTTCCAAATGCACATTACTTTGGCAATGGAATTCCCTTTCTTACCCCCAATTATTTGTCATAAATTTAAATTACAAACAAGAAAAGAATACCTGTGCAGCTTCATCGACTACTACAGCATCAAAAAGGTTCTGTTCAGATGTATAAGTCATTCTGCCAGTTGATGCCGATTCAGAGCAGACTGAATGTAGATCTCCACCACAACCACTTAAAGTTGCCACCACTATTTCAGCTTCCCTCAATATAGACCTTCGTAGTTTACCTCGGAGTGCCTTGGTTTCTTCATAGCTCCTCTTCTCATCAGACTGTGCTGCAGCAAGCTTCATATATATCTCCTTTTTCTGTTGATACAAGGTTCGTAATTTTGCTCCCAACTGAGCATCGTTAAGCTCATTTCCATCATTCATCTCAGAAGCTTCACTAGCTTTAACACTCTTCAATTCTGGCCCTACTTCTTTCAAATTGGCACGTTTTGATTCATAAAACCTAATGCGGTCCACTACCTTCTCCAAACTGGAACGGATCATAGCAGAAGAGTCACCACCATTAATGTTCTTCCCATCATTTGTTTTTATTTTTTCTTCACCTAGACGATTTTCTACAAGTGTATCAATGAGAAATGGTAGTGAATTTGCATGTACTGTTTTGGCATTACCAACACGCACAATATATGGCTTATGCATTTCTCCATCAGCACCATAAATGCCTTCTCCAGCTAATCTAGAAACGAGTTCATCAACAGCAGCATTAGACTGGGCACACACGAGCACCCTTCTTCTAGTGACTGCTTTTGTTGTTCTAGTATCCTTCTCAGCTTCATTATTCAGTTGCCTGGCTAAAGCAGCATCTTGCCATGCACGTGCTATTGCAGCAAAATTACTAAGTCTTGAATTGGTGTCTGGTTTAAAATTGCGACTAGATTGATTTTCTGCCACATTTGAGCAGGGAGAGCGCAAGGCAAGAAAAGCACTGATAATTGCCACAATAGTTCGCGTTTTTCCAGTTCCTACAAAAGAAAATTAATACATATATTAGGTAGTAGCGACATTTGCAACATCCTCTTTAACTAAATAGAATTATTTTAATATAATTACCTGGAGGCCCCTGTACAAGTGATATATCCACAGCATTTTCAGAATCTGTAGATTTTATAACAGAGCCTATAGCTTGAAGCTGGCTATCATTAAAAGTAGATTGCAGAACTCCCTGCATTGCTTGAGGTAGTTTACCTAAATCTGAACATCTAGGTTTTTGGAGGTGAGACTGACCCATAGGTCTTAGAATAAACGGAAGAGCAGGGATTGTGCTACTAGAAGTGAGGGCCTGGAATTCTCGAAGTTGTGACGTAATGCTCATAACCCGACCAAGATACCACTTGCTTCTCTCGAGAAGCAACTTTCTAGCTCGATTAAGACGTGAACAACCACCTTGAAGATAAACTCTGATTACTAGGATATTTGATCTCCTTTTATTGTCCTTCTCGCGTCTCTCTATCTGGGACACCCCTCAAAATGTCAGCAAGAGAAACAAAAATAATAAATGTAGAACAAAAAAATATTTGGAACGTCTTTAGAAATATAATTTTGTTTCCATTTCCTGTTATATTTCAGAATTGCAACAAACAACAAAACCAATACATTCTGCATAAGAAGGATCTGGGTGGGGGGAATATACATGCCACTTTCACTAAAGCAGATTGTTTCCCAAAAACCCTACCGAAGGAAAATTATGTGTGAAAAAACAAAGCAAATAAACTACAAAATGACTATACAGTTTCAAGTTGATTTTTGTTGCATGCCATTTGGTTTGCTTTTAAATGAAATTCGATCTTGATAGATATATTACACGTGCCAGGCACATTTTCATGCTTTTCATCATTTCATCATAAGAAATATGATTTCTTCCACATCCAATTCTCAAACAAGTAATACTTTGCAGACAACCTAAGATTACTCAACTACCAAAGATTTTCAGTCAACGATCACTAACAAGTGCAAAAGCACACCCAGAACACCTAAAATCCAGCATCACAAGTCTAAAGATTAGAATAAGATAAGGTTGAGATTTAATGTACCTTTCCAAGTAAGTGAACATTATGTGGAGAATTTTTTAACGCTTGCTTTGTCAGCAAAATCAGATCATTTTCTGAGCAGGAGCTAGATGCAGAGACATCGTTTTCATCATGTAAACAGCGAACAAGATTAAAGTCATCAACCTTTTCGACTGATACAACAGATAAACTGCCACATGACATCTCTTCTAATGCAGACAACTCTTGAAAAGAACTCCGCAACTGCGCTTTAAACTCTTCCAAAACCAATGGACGAAAGACATCCACATACTGCTCAAAAGAATCAAAAGCAATTGGGACTCCTTTCAATTCTGCTGGGGATTTTTTTTCATCCTCGTTCTCATAAGATAAACCCACAAGTGAAAAATAGTCTAGCTCTAGAATTCGCCTAAACCACTCCTCTAATCTCGGTGGTTTAAACCTTTTGGCTCGTAACTCCTGCTTTTGCATGTATCCAGGTCTTTTTTCACCAGGCACCCCAAGCTGAATAACTTGTCGTTTAGGAGCAATGGAGCTTTGTTTGATCAAAATTGATGTTTTACGTGGAGCAGACTTTAAAGCCTGTTCGAGTGGATCATCTTCTGCATTGACCACTAGCGGTTTAAGAACAGCACCATTTCTTGAAGAAGCCACATTCGAAACATCATCAGAAAATTTACTTTTGATAATTTCACTTCTGCTTTTAGACTTCAATTCCTTTTTCTTCTTGTCCATGGTGCTTGGTTTCACAAAGGGTGCTGATGTATGGATGTCCCTTGTTGCACCAGATTCATCAGACTTTGAAGTCAAGGTGTCAACTCTAGTAGGAACTTTCTTGGGAAGTGTTTCTGATGAACTTTTCAATGATCTAACAGAGGGGAAAGTCTTTCCCTCACGTGAAGCTTGAGACGTTTGGGTAGTAGCAACTCTTTCCATATAAGAGTCTAATGCTCTTGCAGTGCTGATTTGAGGGGAAGTCTTTTCAACCTTGTTAGATTGAGATTTCTTATCGACATGCATTGTCAAAATATGTCTGTCTAATTCATCTTGACTTCCTGAATCATCATCTGAAAGAACAACTAGATTATCCAAATCGTTTTTGCTCTCCACCTTTTCAAAATCCAGATTCTCCTTAATTATACCAACTTGGGACAGAGGTTTGTCATCTAAAAATGCACCTGATGCAACATTTTCTGAAAAAGTGTCTCTGGACCTAGGCCAGGATTTGTCGGCAGAGCACGACTGCTTATCTGGCAACGTAATTGAGAGTTCTGATATTTGTTGCATCAATGATTCAATTGAAACAGGATCTGAAAACATGTTGGACATTATTAGTACAAATTCATGCTACGATGTGGTAGTAATCAAAATTTACTACTAAAATGAAGAGCTAGAACTATAGTAATTCACTCACCACATGAAATAACTTTTTCCATGGCCAAGATGACGATCCTCGAGGAGCCATCGCCAAGCAAAGCCTTCAGTATACCAAGTATGGAAATAAATGATTGCTTCCAGTATCGGACAATGATCTGAAGTGATGAGTTTCCCCAGACAACCAAATCATGAAGCCAAGTAATATCAGACATATTGCCAGCTATCTTTCCATGTATGTCACATTGTCCATGAGGTGATGCTGCAAGGTTTGTTAATACAATTGGGGCGATCTCAAGCACACGGACAGATGTCATCTGAATGAGCAAGTCATGAAATTAACTATGAGCAAGGTATTACAAAATCATGGTCAATGCACACCAACTAACAAAAACAAGAAGAGTTTCAAAAAGAGCAGTAAGATTTTTCAGCCTTCTAAAGTGCTTAGTGGAACACATAGTCTAGTCCACCCTAGACAATTCATTTAGATGATAAGTAAGATTTCCACATACACAAATTTATTTTCTACGTTGACATTTGTTAGACAGTTTGTTTGGCTTCTCTCAAACAATATGTTAGGTAGTAATATTCTTGTTTTCATCAATCCAGTTTTGTGTTTGCAGTTATTTGGGTTTCCCAAAGTAAATCACATTATTCTTTCAATGCTGTAATGGTTGCTCTATATGTACTTTTATTAGGGTAGTTATAGCCATTTCTATTCTCAAGTGCCTCATCTGAATAGTTTTATTACTTTTTTCATGGTCGTATGTTTCAATACTACAAAAGATAAACCCGATCATTTATTTCTTCATAATGGAACCCTAGGACACTTCCTATAGCATACCATATGTTTGAGTCAATAAGGGTCTTTAAGTATGTCATTAGCCTGGTTCCTTATTTCCGTATGTGAATCGGGTAATGTTTTCCCTTCTCTTTTGAGCCCAGGTTGTGTAAGTTACTTTGGTTCTATATAGGAACCGGATTTACCTCTTACACGGTAAAAGAATTTACAAAAAGGTGAAGTTTATATAAATTCTATCATGTATCTACTAAATAGAAGAATAAATTTTAATAGAAAGTACCTGGGAGATTTTATAATCCATAAACTCCTTTCCTTTACTCAAGCACTTCTGAACAGATGGCCATGCAGCTTTTGCAAGCTCATGAGTGAAGTTATCCCAAGAACTCTTCAGGACCTTTGGAACGCCATCATCAGGAGCTGACAAGGAATTGAATGTTGGTTCCTGCAGAAACCCACCTTGGGAAGAGAACTTCATTAGCTCATTCGTAGAATGTCCAGGCAGATTCTCAGCATTTGAAAACCCTTCTCCAAAAACTTTGTACAGAACAAAGAAGAAATGATGTAAAGCTTGGTAGTTTGTCAGAACAGGATCTAGCTGGACCTGTTGGATTTATAGGGATGCAAAAAAGAAATGCTTATCAAATCAAATTACTATACAATAACTATCAGTGAATTACAAATAATTTATGATATATCATGGATCATAGATAATTATGACATACTCAATGAACTTGAGACAACCCTTTGGTTCTATATGGCTTAGACACTTAATATGCACATATGATAGATATAAGTTTCTTTGATGCTGGAGTATTAATGGTAAGTGTCATAATATTACTCCATTTATGTCTATATAAATAAAGCAGGTGAAAGATCTTATCTGCAACAAGGAAGGAAACATTTATTCTAGGGAAATAGGCCAACTTTTTACCAGTTCCAGAGCATGTCTCAACCCCAAGAAAGTTGCAGATAAAGAGTCTTCAGATGAGCAAAGAAAACGCAAGCCAGAAGTCAGGCCCCTTGTCTTTGAGATGTTCTCTAGGGTACGCCTGCCAAATTGTCTAACATTCTGCATCAGACAAGAAAAACAATAATCTTATTCCTTTTCATATATAAGGGGATGCGGGGAACCTATATACAAGAGCGCAGAAAGCACGAACATGTACAACTCCTCCAAAAATCCTTGGGCATACTGTGTATGTTGATATTGACTAAGCATTACTTAGTAAACAGCCAAATATCAGATGATTAACAAGAAAAAAACTAATTTAGCATACATCATTAGGATCTGCCAGCAAAAGGATCAAGCTCTCAGCCATTCGAGCCTCCCAATTCCACTGCTTCCACACTTCACCTACTTCCATCTTAGCTGTAAAATGAGCAGCTAACCTAAGATCCAATTTAAAAGTTAATTCAAGAGAAAACATATAAATATTCAGTTTTTTCCTGAATTATCAAGAGGTGATATTAACTATTCACCCTTATGATCGTTCCATAAAAGAAAACCAGACCACCTTAAAAGCTTGAAAAAGACTAGTATAACGTACAAACCTTTTAAAAGTTTTAATCAGAGCAAAACACATTGTTGACACTCTGACTGAATTTTTTGCCTCTTTGCAGTCTCCACCATCATCTGAGCCAGTAGGGTGCCTCCAACCAAAATAACCTGAGACTTCCATAGCCTTGGTTGCCAGCCAACTTTTAACTGGAAGTGACATTTCAGCATTTTGAGGCTCTAACAAGGATAAACGAGATAGAGCCCAGACTACAGCCTTGGAAAATGAAACAGGAAGAGCTGAAGGATCTATTTCCACCAAAACATCATGCCATATCATAGGAACACACAGCCACTCAGTATATTCCTGATAAATGGCATCGCTCTGGACTTTAAATTCATTCCAACAACAAAGATCCTTATCCTCGCCAGCAAGACCACATGGGTATGTGTCATCATATTCATCACTCTGCTTAGTATTAAGTCCAACTTGAGAATGGATGGCAGAAGATATCAAAGCAGCAACCTCAGACACAATAATAGTTTCAATAAGATCAAGCGCAGGTTGCCGCAGAGAATTATGTAGTCCTGTATCTTTAATAGATGACACAAGCGAAGGACCCCTATCCATTAAAAATCATATAAATTAGTCCGTCAAGTTCTGTTGTTTGCAGGCTGCTAGTAAAGGAACTGTCATTATATCCACACAAATGATAGGAGACAAATCTGAAGAGCAGACAGCCTAGTGGAAAATTTAAGTGTACATGATTTCAAAAACAAACTTCAATACCAGCTGAAATCTTTTGCCTATAAAACTTATGTCTACTCCTTCCAATAGAATTCTATAGATGTTATTAATCAAGATTCAGTCATTCCTCAAAACTTTTAAGAGAAAGACCAGTCACTTGAACATCAATGCTTCGACTCTGAATCACTGCATCGAACTCAGACAAACATGTGGGATGGGTTATTATTTTTATTTTTCTTCCAGCAGCTTTTGAACATGTTTATTTTCCAAAAGATTAATAGTCCTCAGAAAAAAGACAGTACAAAGTAGGATTTAATTGCAAATAAGGAGTACAGTTCACTATGAAAAACTAAAGATATGAAACTAGTATTACATACCACATGTGTGCACATTCAGAAGGTGGGCAAGGTGGATTCATCTTGTAACCTCGGTGAACAATAAGCAGTGCTATCTATGGACAACATGCCATAGAAAAGTTAGAAACATCTTAGTCATATAAATAGATATAACAAAAACATCAGAATTTAGTAAACATCTCTTTGAACATCCTTGTAAATAAATTGCCATAGTAAAAAAATATTCATACAGATATGCTTAGCAAGAAACAAGAGTAAAAGGAAGGGGAAAAAAGGTTAAAATCAAATGTAAAGTGAGTGCACCTGGCGAGCCTTTTCTCTCATTAAGCCACTGAAGTTACTACTCCTTGTCACTTGATGTAGCAGGAAGTATAAAAAATGTCTACGTTGCTTTTCAAGTTCTCCATCTTGTAAGGCTTCTAAAGACTAGAATACAAAGATATCAGAAACTGGAAAGCATGAAGAAAATGAATCAAGAACTTTGAAACTGAGAGAGACTTGACAACATACCACCAGAAAGGGATAAAACAGATCAAAAATATCTTTGTGGATTTTCTCACTACGTGTATGAAAACACTGGCTTAACAATGAATCGTGAATTACAGTAGGAGGCAGTGAAGTCCGCAGCCACAATTTACACCCTGTGAAAAAGCTCAAATTCAGAACCGTAGCAGAGATGGTCTTCACTTAAAATAGCAGCAAACCACTCCACAGTAAGCATACCAAGGATTTCAAAGAGTTGTCTCATGCAATTAACCGCATGAGAAAACTCAGGAGAATCATCACTGATATGATCCAGTATAAAGTTCAGAAAGACAGGATACTTCTCTAGTAGGCCTTCTTCAAGTGCAGCAGATTCTAAGAACCCAAGCCTACAAGAAACAAATATCTAAGTTATAATTTGGAGAGAAACATACATAATTAGCCAAAGACTAGGAATCACTTTTGTTTTTCTGTAGTTACAGTATCTATAATTTCCTTTTATTATCATCAAAACTGACATTGAGCTTTATGGATCCCTACAATGCTTTTATACCGATCCATGCAGTCATACGGTCCAAATCTAATCTCGGCCTTGCATACTCAGAGCTTGATTGAATTGGCACCACTTCAGTTGCAAGAAAGCTGATGTATTTCTTTAACAAAGGCTGCAAAGGTTCCAAATCTAAACCACACCTAGACAAGAATATGAATGTTAAACTTCTGAAGTAGTTCAAATGAAGCAAGAGATCAGATTTTCATGATAAGCTATAGTAGCATTGTATTAACAGCAAGATTGCATTACCACTAAATATATGGGATCAAACATCCTTTGAAGCTAAATTTTTGTATTTATGCAATTTTTAGCAGTGTAATGATGCATTACTGGTTTATCACTAGATACATGACCTTACAGCTCTCATACATAGCCACTTTTGTGGACTGTGGATTAATTCAAATGTCAAGTTATCGGGTCCAGATACAAATCACTGTATGCTGCACCCTTGAACCTAGCAGTTCCGGGACTCGCAAATTACATTGAAAGATAGCAAGTATGCTCCTCCTTGCATACTAAAAGTGCATGTTCAAGAGAATATAATTCACTGAGTATTGCACTTTTCTTATTTTTTTACTTGAGCTAGTTTTGTTTGTCCAAGCCAGCAAAATACTATATATGCATGAGGATATCAGAAGCTTGTAAGAATAGACCACAAAGTACATACAAACCACAAGCATACATGCATGCAACACAATACATATACAAGAGGCAAATGAATATATCAGAGCACCTAAAATCTGTAATATTGCAAAAACACAGACTTAAAATACCTCACTTTTTCCATGTGTCCAGCTAGCCTGAGACCAATAGACCGTGTTCTCCTGCTGTTTAGAAAAAGTAAGGCATAGACACCCTGGTAACACAGTTTTCAGGAGTAGAGCATTAGTAGAGTCTACTATTGTTGGACAGCAAATAGATACACGTAGGAACCTATTTCACACATCAGATGAATTGAAATACCGGAAAATGTTGTTGCTTAGCTAAGGTCAGTTCATGGACATTGTCAACAGCTTCAATAAAAGTCTGAAAGTCAGTGGAGACAAGCTTGTCATCCAAGAGAACTGGGAATGTCAGAACCTGTCATGACATGCATATAGTAAGTGCATGATATACATCTGGCGAAGATAACATGCAAAACTAACTCAAAAGCTCACTAGAGAAGTATATGTTGGTATTTTTTTGCCAAAAGAAGCATATGTTGGTAAAAGTGTAAAAACGTTGATATCTGCAACTTAGATTCTATCAAGTTCAAAATTGCACGCAAGAAGTAAGACAGCATCCCAGAATGTTTTTCAGAGAGAACACTGACTCTGCCAAAAAATAATCTGATCAATAAATTATAAAAAATAAGTTTTCTTGCAAGGCTCAGTTACAAATTCACATAATACTCAGCTTTATAAAAAGCCTCCTTTTTCCTTTTTTATTCTCTCACACACATTCCTATCCAGATATATTACCGCCCAAAAAAAGAAAACAATAAAATCAAATTAGATAATATATATTAATTAAAATATCCCCTAACAGTCTCACTGTTTATTCTTCCCACTTCCCAAAACCCATGTTACAAATTAGTACAGTATTTACAATCTATTTTTTGGATTATATAATTGAAGATGACAAATTCTTACCTCAAACATAAGACTAATGACTTCTGCGCTATCACGTTCAGGGTCATACTTGCCTTTTTTTATTTGCACATTAAACTCCTTTAAGTGTTGAGAAATCCGTTCTTCATCAAGGATTTGCAATATACTAAGAAGAGGAGAGACTACACTTGATTCATAATCTGTGCTATACATCTCTTGCGCCCGGTGATTTTGAGAAATGCATTGTGTGCATTGTCTCATTTCATGACAAGTTCTCTCCCATAAAACCTTAAGAGGTGAATCAGAGGATTCAACCTTAAAGTAATTGTAAAATGTCTCTAAAAAGGGACCCATTATCTCCCAACACGCACACCATATATGATTGTCTTCTGGCAAACAAATTAAGAAGTTGTATGCATCTGCAAACCTGAATTTGGGAGCAAAAATGTCATAAAACACTTACAGAAAAAAATATCATAATAAACACCTTTACAAATGCTAATAGTAGGACGGTATAGAAGTCTATAAGCATAATCATAACGAATTACGTTGCCATTTGGAGGAAACAACGAAGAAAAGGATAAGTAAAAAATTACTTTTAAAGTTGAGCCTTAAGAAAACTGAGTAACCTATAAATTTAGAAGACAAATCAGAAATTATATCAACTGTCAGCATACTTAGCTTCCAAGCCACAAGGAAAGTTAATAACTAGCAAAATCTTGCAAATCTATCTTGAATGTAAGTGAACTTCAATCCTCGGTGGTGAGCTACTAACCATTGTCCAAATGCCAGTTCTCACAAGCTCCAATCTAAATGCTAACAGCTACAAACAAAACCTAAAATATTAATAATTCCTTTTCCATACCAGAATCGAGTCAATGAGGCAAAAACTTCACATGATCATCAGTGAAATCAGTCAGCAGACTTGAAATCAGAGTTTAGTAACATCCACACACACACACAAGTTCCAACAACATGAACAAAAAGCGGAAAGCAGATAAAGCCAATGCAACAGAACCTACCCCAAGTCTCTACGGACTCAATTCATCTACGCAAGCGAACAATAGGGATGAGTTTACTGGAATCAAAAAAACAAAAACATAAAGTAGAAAATCGCGGCAATACTCGGGAGTTCAACAAGGGATTAGGGTTAGAAACAATGTGAGAACGAACCATTGCTCTTTAAGCAGGCGAAGACGATCGAAGTTGGAAGAATCGACGTCATCAGCCTCCTCTTCCTCCTCCTCTTCTTCTTCAATGGCTCGCCATCGCTCCAACAGTTCCCTCCTCGACGGTGGATGTTTGGCCATGATCGCGCTCGTCTGAGAGACAGCGTCGCTAGCGCTGAGGGAAGAAAGCGGGCGACAGCGTCGGTAGGGCTGAGGAAGGAGGGAAAGATGGGGAAGTCTAGTGTAAAGGAGAGTTCAACAGGCAAACCATCCGAACCCCATTGATGTCTGCTTTCTATGTCTACAGTAATTTAGGGCGTTGCAATTTCGGACCGGAACTTAAATTTCGGACCGCAGAAAACCGAACCGAACCGAACATCGAAAATATAAGAATCCAAAACCAAACAGAATTAACGCGGTTTAGTTCGGTTCGGTTTCGGTTTTATTCGGTTTGGTTCGGGTTTAAACCGAATGAACCGATTGCACAATATTTGGTTATTTTTATAACATGTAAACCAAAATCCAATTAAAAACTTGAACCATATAAAACCGAACAAAACCAAATTAAAGCCAAAACCGATCAAAAACTAATGCGGTTTAACCGAACCGAACCGAAAACCAAACTAATATAAAACATAAACCGAAGACTGAACCAAATATTCAGTTTGATTCGGTTCGGTTCGGTTCGGTTTGGTTTTTGATTTTGTTCGAATTAACACAACCGAGGAACAACCCTAATAAGAACAGAGCCTGAACAACAATATATAAGAACAGAGAAAGAAGACCGATCGAGTTATGAAGATAACAAATTAAGTTACCAGTAAAGGTATTCTCCCAAGTTTGGGTTACTTGGATTAGGTACATCCTGATTCCCCATTATCTACACATAAAAACCAAATTTAACATCCAAAATAATGTTTCATCAAGCTATTTGATACTAATTAATTCATGGGAAAAAGGAGATTGAGAAATTAAAAAGAGTAGTTAAGGTTTATAAATTGTGAATTAAGCCAATTCATCAAGCTAACTAAAATTGATACATAAAAGGACACTAAACAAAGCCTCTAGAAGTAAGAGGTCACCACCAAGTGCGTAGGTGGACTAGGTATATCGTTTAGAAAAGAATAATAATTTCCATAGAACCGAGGTGGGTGCCTCACCCATCTTGTAGAACATTGTGCATTCGTAACTAATGACGTCTAATCATATGCTCTATGATTAACAAGCCTATGAGCTGATTGATAAGTTTATTAATCATAGAATGCGCGTTGAGAAAGAAGGATGAATTGAGCTCAGGTGATTGGATCAAGATGGCCAAATCGACTTAATAGTTTACCAGAGTGTAGAAAGTGTGGAGATTGTCGCCTTTAATCTCAACCCGAGGCTGGCTAACAAGGTGAGAATGCTTGATATCGCATCCGTTGCTAACTTCCCTCGACGCATCGCTAACACTCAAAGAGATAAAGGCACTGAAAGGATCTAACACATCACCAACCACCCTTTCCACACAAGTGGGTCTCCTCAACTTTCTCAAAAAAAAAATTGTGAATTTCAATTGTATGTTTTTTTATAAAGATTTTCCTCATAAGAAGTGAAAAATGCTCATAGTCTAATTGATGGCTAAAATTCTAGCGTAAATTCTAAGTGCTTGATTGGTTACTCTTGACATTCTCATGAACTAGAAAATCTCATGATTTAGTATTAAGTATATGCATTTGGTTGAAAAAACTTGATTTAAAAACTTATAATTTCCAATTTTGGATTTCCCATTGGCCACATCATAGGAATTACAATTATCCACGAAGGGGTGGGTAAGATTTTCTTCCCCCATTTTTTCTCCAAAATCTCAATTTACCCTCTCGCAATATTTAGTGAATTTTCTATTTTTACGATTACAATCATATTTATATTTAAATTCTTACAAACTTCTCATATCTAACCAAACAATATGCAACCTTAAATTGAGGGAAGGGGGTGGGAGGGTCACTTCCCCCTAATTCAATGAGTAAGAGCATTTTATTTTGTTTGTTAAGTTAAGTTTGTAATCTTTCTTTCTAGATGGCCAACGAAAAAACATCTCTTTTCAGTAAAAGGTTAAATGGTCAGTCGTAGTCGTTCATATATTCCTTGACTTTATCGATCAAGCATCCACGAGAATTACTATGCAATTATGCATGCATTTTTTAGTATCACTATATATAAGTAAGTATATTAATGTCAAAATGATACATTTGTTTTAATACTAACTATTCAACTCGTACGTGACATGAGTCTTGATCGAAGCCAATTACCAAAAGAATCATACGTGACTATGATTTTAGGATGTAGATAGATAAATATTTATCTAGAATATTTAACAAATGAAAACAATATATATTTTCAACGACCTAAAAAAATTTATAAACATATTTGGGAGAAGAGAACGGAGAAGGCCGGGTGCGAGTAGTCGATGACGACGACGACGTTGTTCAGTCGGAAAGTTTCCAGATCTAGGGTTTTCAGATCTAGATCAAACCCTACATCTAGATCTACATCTAGATATTCTAGATCTGAATTTCTTGGCGACGGCGGCGACGGTCACTTTGGTGGCCGAACAGAGGAGAGAAAAGGATGAAAAGAGGAGAGGGAGACGGTAGCATTTGTTGAGGTGGTAGGGGAAGGATCCGGTGGTGGTTCAAATATGAGTTTCCTAAATCTGAAAAATGAGAAAGAAGAGAGAGGTAGGAAGAGAGGTAGGGAGAGAGAAAAGAGAAAGGAAAGGAAAGGAGAGAGAAAATGGGGAAATTCAAGAAAAACAATGATTTTATATTGAAATGATAGACTAATTAGTGCATTTTTTTAAGGGAGGCTACTTAGAGCATCTTTATCAGTTGGTTTTCTAGCACCAATACTAGAATTTTATTAATATTTAAATGAGAATAGTAACGAAGATAGTTAGCATCGATGCTAAGAAAATGAAAATGGAGCACCAATGCTCTTCAATGGAGACCCTTTTCTTTTTTGCTTTTGTTTTGATAGAATTGATGAGATTGTGCCATGTGTCGCCCTATGATTGGGCAATGCATGGTTAGTTTAAATTTTTCAAAATAAAACTATTTTCTATTTATAAACATATTTTAGAAAAAAATAAAAAATATGATTGGTTTAGATTTGTTTTTCTGTACATTTTGACATCCGTTTTGATTATATTTTTTAAAAAAAATTGTATATTTTAGGATATTTTTTCCTTCAAAAATAATTAAAACTCATTAAATTGTGGTTTTTGATGAAAATTTAATGATTGGATTATTCTAATATTATTTAAAAGTAAAAAGTATGCACAAATTAAAATAAAATAAAAGTTTAATATAAAATATAGTGGTATTATTTATAATTTAAAATAAAGAAAAAAAAGATTTTTGAGTGTTAGAGATTTTATTGATAAAATGATATGGGATGCTCGGATAATGTAGCAGAGAGAGAAATTGAAAAAAGGGAGAAAAAGTGGGATGCTTGGAGTGTTGTTTATAAAAGAGATCTAGTCAAATATAGGAGACGAAGGAATACATATATGAATAAAATAAAAGATCTAGCTAGTTATAAGGAAACAAGTGACATGAATACAATGGGCATGTCCTCGAATAATATATCTACATCTTTCCAATTGGCATATATCAATTAGGGCTGTGCATATTGAACCCGGACCGGACCGGACCGGAAAAACTCGGACCGGATACTTCCGGTCCGGTCCCGGTCCATCCTTTTCCCGGGTTCCGGTCCAGTCCGGTCCAAACCCGGAATTTTCCGGTCCGGACCGGGATGAACCGGAATATATTATAATTAATAAAAAATATATTAATATGATTATTGTTTATTTTTAATATTTTTTATTTATAAAATGTATTTCAAGTATGTATAAACATATTTAAAAAATAAAACCTATTAATAAAATGATTTTTTAAATATAAAATCAAAAAAAAAAAAAAATTAAATATATTACATAAAAAAAACCGGGCTGACCCGGTCCAAACCCGGACCGGACCCCGGTTCACATTTGCGGAAATTCCCGGTCCGCCGGGTTGGACCGGACCGGGTGCACAACCCTAATATCAATGATATGCTTCTTTTCTATCGCCACCACATGATTTTCAACTTTTTACTTTTTTTTCTCTCTATAATTATTAACGGTCTTATGCCAAGGGGTCATTTTCTCACTAAGTCTCCGTTTGGTTGGATAAGTAACAAATCGTAGAAGAAGGAAAATGTCGGCAAAATCCAATTCCCTTCAAGATACAAGAGTTCTATTTTTTTAGGATTTTGACCCTCTAACGGAATAGGCTACCCATTCCGCTAGTGCCCTCTAACGGAATACGCTACCCATTCCACTAGTGCCCAACAAAGCCTAAATTTTTCATCAACAAATTTCTCATTACACTCACAACAACACTCTAGTAAAAAAATCTATGTTTTTTAAAATGCATCCTAAGGGCATATGATAGGAATCTATGATTAGAAAGATTTACTTAAATTTAGTATTTAAGATTATTTATTATGTTTTAAAATGATTTTATCAATTTTCTTTTAGGGCTTGGTTTATAAATTAGGGGTGCTTTACCTATACTGTGCTTTTAGGGCATACTATAGAAAAACGATTAAAAATATATGGTGTTTTTGGATCTTCCAATTGTATTGTGTAACTCTTTCTATTCTCGAAAGTTCGTCTTCTATTTTTTTGGTGTCTCACAAAAACTATCTTTTTTTTCATCTTTTCATTTTTCTCATATTATATTATAATATTATTGATCTAATTCAATCTCATGTCTTATTCCCGTTATCCAAATTTTTTTGTATCTACTTTATCTCTTTTTAACTTTTTATCTCCACTAAATTATCAAATTATTTCATCTCATCACATATATTACCCCTTATTAAAATCTAAACGCTTTCGAAAATAAAATTTGTGAGCTCTAAAAAGGAAAGTTCACCAACAAGCAAATCTCACATTTCCTAAATTTAGTCATATCAACATGTGCTCATGAAAAATTGAACACCAATTAGACCAAGCCTTTTGTTAAATGCACTTTTCAGTTCATTCTTTATATTAACACAATTACCTAATATATGGTTTATCTATCTTATATTTTAAACATGAGATTTGTTTGTTGTTAATTATCAGCTTGCACTTGCATGCATGCATATGAATGTGATAGGGTTCAATAGTTCAAATTAATCATAAAGTTATGAATTCTCTGGCCATGTAGCAGTAGTATCAATACTACAATATAAAACTTAAGTTGTTAGTATGTACGTGGATTTACGTCCACCTTGTTAAATAAATTCCTTTGGTCTTTGTATTGAACTTACCCACTATTCCCATCAACGTCAAATTTCAGGATATGGATGCTTTCAGAATCTTGATCCTCTTCCAATCTTTCAATTTCTATTTTTTTCATTCGAATATATTTATTTCGTTTAGTGAATAATTAAATGTGAATACATACCATATAGATTTATGTCACAAAGAAGATAACTTTATAACTTGAAAGGGCTTTTTAATTTGCCCTTCGGATATCTAGTCAAAATGGTTAATCCTACAAGGGTTGTACTACTTAGAAGTCACCAATTGGACTATCATGAACAATACCTTTAACAAAAAAAGTCTTTTTATTTTTAAAGGAAATTCATTTTAGTACCCCTCTATTTATGACAATTTCTTATGGTGTCATGAATAAAAAGTTTATTCTTTTGATACCCTTATGGTTTATACTATTTCCTTTTTGTAGCCTAAAGTCTATGTAAAACCATTTACCATCCTATAAATATTATTTTAATTACAAGTTAAGAAAAAAAGTAATTAAAAAATATATATTTCAACCAAAAGTAATTTAAAATAATATTATTTTCATTTCACCCGGATTTTGTCGAAACTAGAGTACCTCTGTACACTTTTGTTACCCCATCCTTCAGCCAATCTCTGGCCACCAATGTCGTCTCGGAGTTCGTTGCACAGCTGACAATGTCCCCCAATCCCATCACCTCCTCCAATCGGAGACGCACTCAACCTCGATCCCGACGAGTTCCAGTTTCAGACTCTTGACCAGGTCAGCGGCCTTTTGGGCCCGCTGATTCCAGATCAGGACCCAATTAATCAACGACCTCAATGCGATGTGGGCCCAAATGAGGTGTAGGGCGAGGTTGCCGACTTCGACCATGACTAGGGTTTGGGGTTTGTGCTTGGAGAGGAAAAGGGAGGCGAGGGCGAGACAATACGGAAAAGGGGTGAGATCTGAGGCGTCAAGGAGGGCGAGGGTTTGGCCAAAGATGGAGGAGGAGAGGAAGTAGGTGGTGTGGACGCATGGGAGGATGAAGATTAGCGGGTTCACGGTTGCGGGTGGTGGCGTCGATGGTGATGTCATGGGTGGGCAATCTTTTTTCTAGCTAATTTATTGAGTTTTTTGTTCGTGCATGAATTGACAGAGTTTAAGGTTGGTAATAACCCACAATTATTCCTAATATAAAATATATTATTTTTTTGAATTACTTGTTTGTTTAAATTGTAGTGAAAATAATATTTATTCGATAATAAAAAGTTGATGGATGAAAGGAGGAAAGAGAAATAAAGAAGATGAAAAAGTAGATAAATTGTGTAAAAAAGTGATAAATTATGAATATAAAAAGTGAAAAAGTAGTAGGTGGAAAATGAAAGGAAGAAAAGTACAACAAACATTTTGGGAGGAAAAAAAGTCATGAGACAAACATTAAGGGATAGATAGAAGGAATATATAAGGTAGCAATGGAATGAAAGGAGAAAAAAACCAAATCATGGCAAAAAAAATAATCAAAAAGGCACCATGTTCTCCATATATATCTAGACTATCTAGTATCTCCATGGATCAGACTTGTCCCAATCCGATACACAAATTTATGAGTTCTGTTTAGGTAATAATTTACGAGAGATATTTAGGGAGTTATTTCTTCCCTGGTTGAAAATCTGTGAGAGTTATTTTCAGGAGGCCAATTATGTTGCTCATTTTGTTATGGTCTCTTTCTGTCATACATCGTCCTGCCTATTTGACGTTGATCCGGTCCTATTAGACCTCATCCATAAGGATACTCTAGAATGACTTTCTTTTCTTAAAAGTTGGGCATGTCCAGAAATTTTAGAAACGAGCCAGCTTGGGGTTTCCAGGCGGGATGGGGCATCGAAATTGGCCCATATAAGCTGTAGTAATAGACTAATAGTATTGTTGGTGTGAGTGTGTAATCGATGGAATTTGGATTTTACCGTGTGGACCATCTTTGGAGAAGAAGAATATAAAAACGCGGCTTACTTACGCACCCCTTTTTTTCGTTTTCGCACCCACCTTGCGCGCATCCTCGCTTCGCGCAACGCCTCGTTTCGCGCGAGGGTAAAATTGTAATCTCATAAACGGGGCTGGAGGAGGCGAGCGGCACGAAGGCCCGGCTCGCGCGAGGGCAGCTAGCGCGCGCGGGCTCCCTGCGCGCGGCCTAGGGTTCCAGAAACGCGGCCATGTCGGGCCGCCGTCACGCAGAAGTTATTGGGCCGCGGAGGCTTCCTGCGCGCGCGGCTAGGGTTCCGCGCAGGCTTCCAGCCGACCGACACGTCCCAGCGATCCCCCGTCACGTTGAAGTTCCTGTTCGTCTTCGTCATCTCGTCTCCGACACGTCCCGTCCCAACCTTCGCCGTCCCGTGTGATGGGCGAGAGCGAGTGCAGGTGATGGCGGCAAATGCGCAAAAGCGAGGGCAGGAAATGGAAGAGTTGACTGGTGAGACTGGCCGGATATTGCAGGATTGCAGTGATGAAATTGGAGGAGGCGAGCGGGCGGTCAAATGAATTTGGGAAGAAAGACTTTTTAGTATGCACGTGATAGGTTGACACACACCACCCTTCTTTTTTTTTGCCCTTTATTGGAAAAAACTAACACAACTCCCCTGTATTTCTATCTAATGTTTATAGTATGCACGTGATAGGCTTACACTCATTTATTAAATCACTTTAAATATAAAAACAAAAACAGCAAAACACAAATTACTTTTAATCTTTTTTTTTTTTTTATCAAAGTTACTTTTAATCTTTCTCTCGTCCACATATGTTGTTCTACAACTCCGAAGTTGGACCCTTTTTTTTCCATTAAGGTCTTCTTCGTCCTAATTACATGCTTTGAATGGAGTTTTTGATAGAAAAATCTAAAGTTATAAAATGTACAAAAATATAACATAAAATAAAAAAACTGATTCAATCTAAAGTTATAGAAAAAATACTTCATATCTTAAACTAAAATAAAATGTACGAAAAGATAATATTAAAAATCTAAAGTTATAAAATGTACGAAAAGATAACATAAAATAAAAAAAAACACTTAGTGGGGTATAAAACTCTCAATCTAAGGCAACATTCATGTAAGAGTAAAAACATAAACTAAAACGATAGTCGAACTTGATGAAGAACCGAAACTAAAGAATTGAACTTGAATTAGGCCTAATATGTTCCAAACCAAATAAAACTCTCGATCCAAGACAATGTTCATGTAAGAGTAAAAACATAAACCGAAATGATAGTCGAACCTGATGAAGAATCGAAACTAAAGAATTGAACTCGAGTTGGGCCTATGGGCCTATTAGGCCTAATACAAAAACCGAACCAAACCGAGATCCAAACCGACATCAACCGACAACCAAAGTAGTCTAAAACATAAATCGAGTATTAAACCATACTAGCTCGGTTACGGTTAAGTTCAGTCCTTCTTGGTTTGTTGGAACCGATGAATAACCCTACCTCATACACAATCTTGATCTCGGTTTAAATCAAATTAGGCATTTGCTTAAACCTCAATCGCCTCCTAAATCAAATTAGGCGTTGTCCTTTCCCTTTCTCAAATCTTTCTCCCGACTACTCCTTCCTTCTCCAATCGGATAACGACGACAACAATACGCTACAATCGAAAAATCGATGTACGCACTTAATTTTTTGTTAAGCACACAACACAGACACTACATATGTTGTTTTAATTATTATTTGGAGATGATGACTGGTTAAGTTTAATTTGGAGTTAACAACTTCACATATGTCGTTTAAATTATTATTTAAACCTTTGCTTTAGTATATAGTAAGGGTCATGGGGTTAGGGTTTAGGTTATAGGATTTAGGTTATATTGTTTAGGATTAGTGTTTAGGGTTTACGGTTAGGGTCATTGGGTTAGGGTTTAGGTGATAGGGTTTATGGTTATGGTTATAGGGTTAGGGTTTAGGGTTAGGGTTGTTTGTCAAAAATAGTATTATTATCATTTTTCGAGATTTGAGAAAAATGATTTTTATAACTTATGTTTAAGTTAATTTAGATTTGATTATGATTAAAGATCAGTTAATGGTCCAAATTATAAAATTTACGGAGTATTAATTTAAGATTGGAAATTCAATTTCTATTTATATTTGGATTATTATACAGATATTATTTTCGTATAAATACCGTCTTGCGGATATCTAGGAGTGATATATATATATGTCTATCTTAAAAAATCATTAGTACATGCCACCGTACAAGATTTTAGAAAAGTATATACATATACATACTAAATCATACACATCCTAAACACTAAACACTTATAGTATATTAATACACTAAATAGGTAGGACGGTTTTTTTAAAGTCTAATAAACTGGTTTTTTTTTTAAAGTCTAATAAACAAAAAAAAAACCTCAATTAATGTACTAATAACACTAATAAGCTATGGGGTAAAGCAAGTAAAAAAAGTTTATGAATGTAATGGAGAGGAATCGAACACGGGTGGATGGTTGGATATGCTTCAACCAATAATGCCATTCTACCACCGGACCAAGGCATTTATTATAAATTTTATTACAGACTTTGTTTTTTTATTGTAAAATGGGAGCAGAACTAGCTAGTGCGAAGGCCCATTTGCACGAAGGCCCGTCTCGCGTGCTAGCATATGGCGCGCATCCAGGGCTCGCGCGAGCCCTGGGTGCGCGTCTCGTTTTCTCCGCCACCCCGGTTTCCTTTTATCGGTTTTTTCCATAATGACTATTTTGCCCTTGCGCGAGCCCTGGTTGCGCGCGAGCCCTAGATGCGCACAAATTCGGGTGTCATTACAAATTTTTACGGGTGCGCATTGAAACAGCCTATAAAAATGATACATTAGCACTTAAATTTTATCGGCACTCATCAATTTACCACAGATTGGCATGCTAGGGAAATTTGATTACAAAACAAAAAACACTATCTTGTTGCCTTGATGGCCATAACTACAACATTAGAACAATTCATAATACAACAACTACATCTGAAAAGTTATCTAATAAAATGCTAACACATTCTAATATATAATTATAAACTTCCCTGGTAACAAACATTTCATGCCAGGATGAGATTGATTCCAATTAAAGGAAGAGCGTGTTAATAGCAGTAGGATAATCCTTGCTAACCCTGAACCTCCATACTTCTTCCTAGAACCCGAGATAGTCTACTGCTTATTGCTGGCGAGCTCTCGGCAAGGATATAAAGACAGAACAAGCACAATCCTGTTTTCAGAATAGCATTTAGATCAGACCTAAGCACAATGATTCAGTGTTGTAGCACAAATCTGCATGTTCATTGATACTTTAGCAGTTAAGAAAGAACAGCCACAGAAAACCCATGTCCAGTTTCTATTTCCTTGCTTAGCTACCACAGATGATGCCATACCAGATTTTACACTACCTTTATATGCAGCATATAATATTGAAACAACACATTTTTGAGCACACGTAGAACTATGATAGAAGTGGAATTGTTCTGCAATTCCATTATGGATCAGAAAAGATTACCCATATATGCCACTGTAACACCAGAGACTGATCTTCCCAGGACCGATAGCGCGTACAAGCATATAACAACCTACATAATAAGATGAACACAGTTCATTCTCGGTATATGGATGTG
The DNA here is from genome assembly GCA_934048045.1 of Polygonum aviculare. Classification (NCBI taxonomy): domain Eukaryota; kingdom Viridiplantae; phylum Streptophyta; class Magnoliopsida; order Caryophyllales; family Polygonaceae; genus Polygonum; species Polygonum aviculare. The sequence continues at coordinate 28,486,724 of OW204023.1, read as the reverse complement.
CATATGAAGATAAACAAGAGAGAAGCAAAACATTCAAAGCAACACTGCTGATTATAGGTGTAATGTGGGTAACGAAAGTAAAGAGCTCGGCTTCATGAGAGATCATCACTTGACAAGTGTTCAACAGCAAATGCTAAAAAACCAGCAAGTTTAGATTGCAGAAGTTGTTCCCAAGTTACAATGTTTCACCCAGATTTGTGTGCACCTTGAGAAAGAGCCTCTTGTCGTGGCCAGTTGCAGCGACACGCAACACGGATTCAGCAGCACCAACAGTGTTTGCAAGGGATGCAACTATGCTAATGGCAGTGTCTTGTGAGATCTGCCATTCCATAGGATCCACTGGAACCCTGCAAATGCCATTATAACACCACCAGACAATCATATAATAATTATCATGGCAATTAATCAATGAAATCCATACCCAGTCACCAGAAACCTTCAAAGTACATAATTTTAACTCCTAACACAGACAGTTTTCCCCTTTCCCCTACCCTTTCTAACAAATTGGGGAAGAACACCGAAATTGACAGTTATCAGGCGAATGATCTGAAGAATTGAGCAGAAAGATCAAATCTGGACTAAAATTCAAAAAAGGAGAGAGTAAAGAGAAAGTACGAGATGTTCAATTGGCGGAAGAGAAGGCCAAGGATGGCGAGAGAGCACATAATGACGATGAAGACGTCGGAAATGAGAGAGACGAGAGAGGAATTGTGGAAGGCGCAATGGTAGTACACCAAAGTTCCGCATATCATGGCTATCGCTGCCTTGCCGGCGTCGCCTGATCTCCCAATTGGGCCGCCACGTTGACCGCCTTCCATCTCTCTCTATTTCTCTTTCTAGCCCTAATTGATTCTTCTGGTTCTTGTTGTTGTTGTTGATGGTCTTCTCAAGGAATAAAGGCGCTCGATTGGTTGACGACGGATTCCCATGTTTTCCCCCAAAGCGGTTAATTTTTTCAATGTTCAACCGGAACGGCGAGATGACGAGAATTTTCAATCGGAAAAATCAAACATGGTTATATAATATGGAAAGCAGGTCAAAGTCAGAGATTGGTTATTTAGTTTTCCATGGGTCTCATTAGTTTAACAATTTCATGACATTCACAAAGAAAGAGCCTTTGGATACTTCTTTTTTTTTTGGTCGAATTGGACAGTGAAGGTTGAATCTTTATTGGTTGGCTAACTTGTTGGTGCGTGTTTTCATAACTTTGTTCGTTTAATATCACTATGGATGAAACTTGAAAGAAAGATTTCATCTTTAATTCTTTTTTGATCGAAAGATTTCATCTTTAATAGATAATGCCATAATGGTGTCAAAGTCTCACAAAAGAGGAATACCAACTACCAACCTTTGATACCTTGTACGTTGGTTTGGGTGACAAATTACTAGTCTCTTCTGATCTCGACCCAACTTGTAGAAATCATCCTAAATCCATCTACAACATTCCTCCCACCATAGCTCTCAATTTCAAACCCATAACCCATTCCCTCTATGCCAAGAAAGAGAGGATCGAGCTGAAAATCGACGAACAAGAACGAGTTTGAACCAAAAAGTGACCCCCATAGTTTAAGTTGTGTCAAGTTGTGACAATCGACGAACAAGAACAAGAACAAGAACAAGAATGAGTTTGAACCAAAAAGTTAACTAGTCTAACCTGCAAAATCATCTTGCACTTGCAAACAACTCACAATTCAATGTTCCTAGCACACCCATCTTGCACTTGCAAACTAACATTACAACCAGGTTTCAAACCTCTTCCCCAACAACAAAAAGAAAGAAACCATCTTGAACCTCTGCAGATTATTACAACAGCAACAACTACAATGAAGGTGCCTTACCCTTGGCATCCATGACCTTCCTCAAAAGCCCTTCTCTCCCAGGAAACCGATTGTAAAGACCAGAGTCCATCATCTCAAACTCAGAACCCCCAATCTTCCCACCTGAATCCCTCATCTCCTCTCTCAATCTCTCAAGATTAGTCGTCGACTTATTAATCCCTGCCCTCCTCTTCAATCTCAGCCTCTGTCTCCTCTCTCCTCTCCTCTCCCCATCACTCCCAATCTCTTTTTCCTCCTCCTCCGCCCCGTCACCAGTTTCAGCGCCCTTGTCCTTAATCCTGGGAATGCGGCCGCCATTGGAGGTCCCAAGGAGCTCGAAATTGAGGCTGCTCCAGCCTCGCTTATCCTCATTGTCCCACCCGAAGCGCTCGCTGATCTCGAGCAAGGAGGAGACCCCAGACGAGGAGGAAAAGGGGGAGGACAAAACGTCGCCGTTTAGGACCTTCTGGGCGAACTCCCACTCCACTCGGTCTTGGTAGACGGGGTCGATTAGGACTTGGTCGGCGAGCTTGGCCCACTCCTCGAAGTCACGTGCCCGGAGGTTGGCCGACACCCATTTGAGGTACGTCGATGGGAGGCTGCCCAGCATTCGCCCCTTGTGTTTCCCGAAGTCTATCACCCTGTCACGTGCGGGGATTGAGGAGGAGGAGGAAGCTCTGATTGAGAGGGATGGGGATTTGGAAATGAGGGGCTTTTGGGTGTTGAAGAATGGTTGTGATTTGGGTTTGGTGGGTGGGAGTGGGGAGAAGGTGCAGAGGGATTGGTGGAGGATATGAGACATGCTGGATTTGCGGAAGATGAGATTGTGGAAGAAGAAGAAAGGGGCGTTTACCGATTAGGTTCAAGTTTCTCATAAGTGAACGGGGAAATGGGTAGGCTGAGCACGGTCTGGTGAACCGAACCGAAACCGACGGAGTTTAGTTCAGTCTTCGGTTTGCTAAATTTCAGGATTTTGATTTCGGTTCGGTTTCAGTTAACTTTTGGTTCGGTTCAAATTTTTCAAAGAAAAATCTTATATTTATCAAAAAGCGGAAAAAACTAAATTGAACCGAAAAAAGATCAATTCGGTTTTCGGTTCATCAAATCCACTAATTTTGGTTTTTTTTTTTAAATTTCAAACAGATGCTCAGCCCTAGAAATATGCTTCCAGATTCCAGATCACTTTCGACCCCATTTATTTACTCGAGACCAATTACTTGGGTGAAAAATTAATTCAATTAGGGCTCCACACTCATTTTGTCAATTAACTTGAGCCAGTCGGTACAAGTCGATTTGCGCAGTATTTGTGATCCTTAAATGGGTCACGAAGCCTAGCGTGTGGCAGCCTTCCCACCATGAAATGTAGCAATGTACTTAGACCTGGCAATTCGGGTTGTTCGGGTCAGTTTGGATCGGGTTGTTCGGTTCGGGTCAGTTCGAGTCAAACAGTTATTTCGGGTCTTGTTCGGTTCGGTTCGGTTCGGGTTCGGGTTCGGTTGTTGTTCGGGTTCGGTTGTTGTTCGGGTTCGGGTCTAGTTCGGGTTCGGGTCGTTTCGGATCGTAATATTTCGGATTAGTTCGGATCGGATGTTGTTCGGTTTTGGGTCTAATTCGGTTCGGGTCCTTTTCGGATTGCTTCGAATCAGATCATTTCGGGTCGGGTCAATTCGGATTCGGGTGTCATTTGGATTCAATTTTTTAAAAAGTTATAAGATCACCTGCAACGGTGAGTTTTTAACGTAGAAGGTTTGGGTACTTTAATGTGTCTTGTAATAAAACATAGTTACTATAAATTATTGACAAATATTTAGATGTAATTTCTACTTAGTTAATTAAAAAATAATAATTACTATTTATATTATATACATACACATACGTACGAGAAGAACAAATTACAACTCTAAAATGGGCCTAACAACTACGCATGAAACAAATTGCAAGTTTACAACTCTAAGATTTAGATGTAATTCTACATTCCAGCTTTTTAGCCCACTTACAACTCCACCATTTTACAATTACCCATGACCCATGAAACAAATTTTTATTTTTTATTTTTAGTAATTTATCATTGGTAAATTTACTAAATTATAAACACCTTATTAATTTTAATTTAATATTTTAAAATTATTAATATGAACATTTTATTATGTAATACACTTTCTTGGATGATATTTTTTCGAGGTTTGAACTCCAAACCTTGGAAATATTAAAGGAAGAGAACATTTTAATTTAATATTTTAAAATTATTAATATGAACATTTTATTTGTTCGGGTCAGTTCGGTTCGGGTGCAGTTCGGTTCGGGTGAAGTTCGGTTCGGGTGAAGTTCGGTTCGGGTCAGTTCGGTTCAGGTTTAGTTCGGGTCAGTTCGGTTCGGATGTTGTTCGGTTCGATTCGGGTTCAGTTCGGGTCTGGGTCGTGTTCGGATTGTTCATTTTTTGTTGTTCGGGTCCAATTTCAGGTTCGGTTCGGGTCGGTTCAGTTCGGATTTCGGGTTCGGGTCACTTTCTGCAAGGTCTAAATGTACTATACAATTTCAGTTGGAACATTGGTGAAATATTAAGAAATTTTCCAAGTTTTGAAATACATGCAATGTAAAATGGGGTGCTGGTTAAATACAAAAAGAATACAGCCATGTAAATATCAAATAGCATTAAACAACATCTGATCGAAAAAAATAATAACATTAAACAACGGAACCCAAATGCAACCCATGTCCATCAACTACTACGCAACAACATAAACTTATTCTCTCTTAAATACTGTGTTTTTATGCAGCTGGTGCCAATGTCTCCCTTATTCTGAGCCAAACTGTGGTACCAAAAACAAAAACGCCATATAAGCATTACATGTGTGGACACTTGAATCGTTCCGGTTCTGTCCATTAACTATGAACAAAACCGCCATAAAACTCCAAGTTGGCCCTTCCCTATAGATGAAGAAGTTGCTTGCCAAACTGGGACTGATTCTGACACCTGAGCCTCGTTTACCGAGTTTCATCATCAAGGATGCGGAATCCAGCTGAGAGATCGTCGTGCAACTTCTTGAACTTAGCCTTCAGAGTGTCCTCTCCTTCTGCAGGGTCTTCGAACTTTTGAGACCTGCTCATTACAGAATTATTAGCGTCAGTTCATGAGTTGTTCAGTTTGATTGTTGAAAACAAGGGGTAGTAAAAAGGAGGATTTATTCGCAGATTCGATTCACTCACACTAGTTGGTAAAACAAATCCCCAAGCCGATGCTTGATCAAGGTGTAAGTAATCTTTTGTCCGTCCATTCCAGCTCCCCGTTCTACAGCCTGAAAACACGTAAGTTGAATGCTAAGAAAAGCAACCCCAATTTTCAAACTTGGAAAAGACATGTAGAATTTTTTAAGAAAATACCAAAAGGAGTTGCCAAGTCCTAACCACAATACAAGAATGAGTTCTTGAGGGATATTAGGCATTTAATAGAAGAAGTACCTGATTGGCAAGGTTATAGAAATGGATAATGTTGCGCATCATCCAAACAGACTTGTAAAATGGACAGAACTTATCATATCTGCAATCAGAGCACAGAATAAGACATGCCATATAGAAAAAGAATGATCATGTGAAATAAAAAAAAAGGAGCTTACGGTGTAAATGCGTTTTGGGCTAGGTAGTCCTCTCTCAAAAGCTTTGCAGTGTCCAAAGTAATTTTATCTGTTTCAGCCAGAGCATCTTTGCCAACAAGCTGCAAAAATGGAATAGTGACATCATGGACTACTCTAGCAAACACAAACAATTTCTAAACGACTGAAAAAGGTAGGCTGGGCACTTTATCTTTAAAAGTGTATCAGCCAACAAAAAGTGACTATTTAGAATTAGAGGGAGACAGTTGCAGATAACATACCTGAACGATTTCATTCAGATCATCTTCTCTCTGCAACACCTCACGGGCCTTGGTCCTGATATTGATGAAATCTGGATCAAATTGCTCATAAAACGTCTCCAAGGCCTGGAAGCAAATTAAAAAAAATTGATTAGAAGAACGATAAATCATCTCAAGCACGAGAAAAGATCATATAGAAAAATGACAAAATATAATATCATATGAAAATCCATAATGCAGGCAAAAAAACTCAGCAACCTACATTGGTGTACTTCGAGTAGGAAATCAGCCAGTTGACAGATGGAAAGTGCTTTCTCTGGGCAAGCTTCTTGTCTAAGCCCCAGAAGACCTGCAAGTAGTATCATATATTAGAGCCATACCATTTGACAAAGTAGACTAATGAGATTAGGAACAGGCGCTTTTCATCATGTCAATAAAAGGACAGAAATACATGTACATGTTGTAGGAACAACGATTAACAAGCATTGTCAAATTTAAACTCTTCATTCCCTCATCAGATTGACACATGTAAAATGACTCTATTTTATGGGGTAAACAAGTAGCCGCAGATATTTATTGAAAGCATGAAACAAAAATGTGTAGTTCATTCAACTCCGCCTTCAGTTGGTTCCGTGGTCATCAGAGTACAAAATTTCTGTACCCTAGGACATAAGTGCATGACGGATTATATATGCTAAATAAAATCACAGGACAACACTTGGTGGTAGAGAACACTTCCGAACATACAGGATATCATGCAGCATATTAATTGACAGAACAGAGAATAATATCTCACCTGGACAATACTTAAAGTTGCAGAAGTAACAGGATCAGAGAAATCTCCACCAGGAGGTGATACAGCACCCACAATCGTTACACTACCATTACGTTCAGGACCACCAAGACATTTTACTTTTCCAGCACGCTCATAGAAAGAAGCCAATCTAGCAGCCAAATAAGCAGGATAACCACTATCTGCAGGCATCTCAGCCTACAAAGAAATATTAGATAACAAGATTTTAGCTATTGCATATATCTACATTTAAAGTTTTGAACAAATTTGCTTACCCTGAATTCCCACAAACACCATTGTACATTTTATAAACTAATTACTAACAGCAGGGATTAAGCAGAGCATTAGAGGACACGTTCTCATTAAATTTATCAACAATTAAGCAAAGTGACAGTCCACAATAACATGAGAAGCTGAAAAATTATCCCACCCTACATAAAAGCTTAGGATAAACAGATGATAAAATTATGTAGATCAAGCTAAGCAGATTCGACAGTTACCAATCGTCCAGAAATTTCACGCAAAGCCTCAGCCCATCGGGATGTGGAATCAGCCATCATACTCACATTGTAGCCCATATCCCTATAATATTCAGCTATAGTAATGCCTGAATATTCAAGAACACATAGTTAGAGCACAAAGGGATAGCAACCATAAAAGCAACAAGGTTGCAGAAAATCAACTACAGTACACAATAACCAGCTACATGATTTATGCATGGAATATCCACCAGATGGAAGACAGGATCTTGAAGTTAATGCAATACAAGAAACCCATATTTCATATACACCAAGCTGCAGATAACATTGGAGTTTCATTTTATTTTATCATAACAGCACAATCCCCCTATTTTAAACATAGAACTCACCAGTATAAATGGACGCCTCACGTGCAGCCACAGGCATGTTAGAGGTATTAGCCACAAGTGTAGTTCGCTTCATCACAGATTCTTCACGCCCATCGGGCAAGGTCATAGTCAGTTGAGGGAAATCCATAAGGACCTGTATGACAGGATGTACGTTAAATATATGTTCATATGTAAGGGAAATTATAACATTTTATTTTTAAAAAGGCATGCACCTCAGCCATTTCATTTCCTCTCTCACCACATCCGACATAGACGACAGCATCAGAGTTGGAGTACTGCAAATAAGCAAATCAAACTTGAATTTCAGTAACTGTGATTTCAGCTGCTGTATCAGGAAAAAAAATGAAAAGGGAAACAATCTATCACCTTAGAAAGTGCTTGACTGATGACAGTTTTTCCACACCCAAAGGCACCAGGTATGGCACATGTCCCACCAAGTACAGAGGGGAAGAGTGCATCAAGAACACGCTGATAAATTTTTCAGAATCATTTGATTAGTTTAAAAAATAATATTCAAATAACATATGACAGCGAATAATGTGATCAGCTGTATGTTACCAACCTGTCCAGTAAGAAGGGGTGTATCAGCAGCAAGTTTTGACGCCACTGGTCTTGGAGTACGTACAGGCCAACTCTGCATGAGTGATGGACAACCACATTAAGAAATACTCTTTCAGCAAGCTAGCAAGAATCGATCAACACAGCAGAAAATCACCTGAAGCATGGTGAATTGCTTTTTCACTCCCTGAAACTCAAGTTCCAAGACAGTATCCTGCACACATAAAGTAAAAGTACATAAGCTATATCCATCTATTCAAAGATGCACAAACATCAAATAAGAAGCTTGAAGCCTTGAACAATTATATAGGCAAAGAAAGGGACCTTCAGTGAGTATTGACCAGCAGGAGCAATGTAAGTGATCTTCCCCATAGCATCAGGAGGAAGTGCAACATGGTGCTGCATTAACGTGTTCTCATAGACTTTCTGCATACACCAATCCATGAACCCATAAGATTTACTGAAAGAAAAAGAAACTCATCCAAAAGCCAATCTTAGATTATACAACTTACAGCGTACAAGTCTCCACCAGTTAGAAGATCTCCCTCGCCTGCATAAGTCAAAATGCAAGTGAGAATCCCATTCCCCAGCACAAAGCACCAAAGAAATTGAGGGGAAAGGACATTTTAAACAAAAACCTATTTTCTTAGGGTCGAACTCCCAAAGTGTGTCCTTGTCAAGGGCTGGAACAGCAACACCACGAGGTATGTAGACATCACCTGACAGCCTTGCAATAGTTTTTAGAGGCCTCTGAATAAAAGCATAAGAAAAGAAGAATCAGCATCAGACACTCCTAAAGCTGGAACGGCCTCTGTTTGACAGGGACTAACAATTAGAGTACAAACCTGGATACCATCAAAAATATTCCCTAAAATTCCTGGTCCCAGCTCAACTGACAATGGCTGAATATGGGAAACAAGCAGTAAAAATACAATTAGCACCTACTCACAACTTCATATTAGTCCAAGAACGATATAAATGATACTGGCTTGAAAACATAACCACCTTGTGTGTTCGGAGAACGGGGTCATTAACCATGAGACCAGCAGTTTCCTCGTAAACTGAAAGCAAAACGTATCATAATTTCCATCAAACTGTAAACTTTAACATAAGAGTAATAACAAAATATCCCAAAAGCCATGATACATGTAAACAGTGTATGACAGGATGAAAAGATATGTCAAAAATAGACCCTTAGTCAGAAAAAGTTGCAGTCTTGTCTGAGTACCTTGGATGGTTGCAGAGTCTCCTTCCAGACGAATAATTTCACCTATAAGATTATCGTTTCCAACTCGAACCAGTTCATACATAGCAGCCCCATTCATTCCATCAGCAACAACCACTGGTCCAGAGACCTGCCAGTGTCAAGGAAAGCCATATATTACAATTGTAGCAGTATAAACACCAAATAAGTAAGATACTAGGTTTATGGATGAGAGAGCTATCAACTTGAAGAATCACTGGATCAATGAATGGCAATGAAAAGGGAAAGTACGAACGACAGGTTCATAGTCAGAATTCATGGATTCAACATTAAATCTGAAGCAAAAACAACAACTTCTTTCGACAAATAAAAAAAACCTCGTCTATTTAAAAGTTCAATTTGTTTGCTGATCTGTAGAACGGATCGACCCAGACCAGTGAAAGCCCTAAGATCACAAAGTTCGCTACTTTATAATGGAGAAGATAAGCTATTTATAGATTGATCGAGAACTTCAATGAAAAAACAGGCCTTTAGTGAAAATCACAAATATGATAGTACAAATTTGAGAAGAGAACTGAAATACAATTGAAATTCGGAGTTCTCTACCCTTCCTATTGATATACTAGAACAGACACTGTGATTTGAGTGAAATCGATTACAGACGTGAGCGAGTTTGGTCCTAATTCGATCCAATCCAAGAAGGATCAGATTACAGATCAAGGCCTTAAAACTCGAAATCGGTGCTATATGGAAGGAAAATCCGAAAGCATAAGAAGAGAAGACATCAAACCTTGCGAACGTATCCATACTCGCTCTCCTTCTCGGAGTCCTCGAACGTTGTCAATCGAGCTCCATAAACAGACGGCATCTTCTCGGAGGATACAATCTAAGATCTGGAGGGTGAATGTGGATGATCCTCAAATCAAACTGGGGAAATCTGGAGAACCCTAGAGGATTGAGGTCGCGAACTCGCGGAACGTGAGGATGATTATGAGAGGACAATTGAGGACAGAAGAGGTGCCGGGTGCCGGGTGCCGGGTGAAGGGTATGAGCTAATAGATGCAATTATGGATGATACGACAAAAAAGTAGGGTGCCATGGATCCAATTTCCATGGCATTATATGATAACAAAATTTGTGGCAAATAATCCTATGCGACGCGCCCTACGCTAGAGTCGGTCACGATTTTGACACGTCAGCTTAGTTAGGGGTAGGGGTGTTCAACGTGACTCGCGGGTCGAGTTTTTTGAAGTTTGCGGGTCGTGGGTCAGGTTAAACCAGCGGGTTTGCGGGTCAACACGCGACCCGTTACATTTAAAATATATATATTTTTATTGTTTTATTAGTATTAAAATGTATTTTTAAGAAAAAATATATGTTTTGATACTAATATTTATTGTTTTATTAGTATTAAAATGTATTTTTTTAAAATAATATTCATTGACCAAGTCAAACGGGCCAACGGGTCGATCTACAACTTACCGGCAAAGTATGTCTTTTAATAATTTCAACAACAACAATCACCCAGTGTAGTTCCCCTTAAGGGGAATCTGAGGGGTCAGGATGGAGGCACCCCTGGCTAACGCAGAAGGGGGCGTCCAAAAGACCCAACGGAAAAACCCCATATACAAGACAATGGAGGACAAAACAAAAGTAGGACAGAAATAAATCAAACGACCCACCCAAACACAAAGTAAAGACCCAACAGAACAAGGCATAAAACAAACATCAAAGGCAAATCCAAAAAATAAAGCTAGATGATCAGATCATGAACTAACAATCCATGACGCGAATCTTCTCCCTCCATCTATCCCGGCAAACTACTAGCTCTGTAGAAATCCCTAAGTAGTTGACATCCTGCCTTATACTGTCCTTCCAACGCTTCCTCGGCCGGCCCCTTCCTCTGCGAATAACTCCCAAGTCTAGGCTTTCACATTGCCGGACTGGCTCATCGGGACCCCGCCTTTGAATATGCCCAATACACCGCAGCCTTGATTCCCGAAGTTTATCTTCAAGGCTGGCCACTCCCACCCTGCTCCTGATCACTTCATTTCTGATTCTGTCCAACAACGTATGCCCGCTCATCCACCTTAGCATCCTCATCTCCGCTATTAATAGTCTTTGTTCTTGAGCCTTCGTGGTAGCCCAACACTCTGCCCCATAGAGTATGGCTGGTCTGATCACCGTTCTGTAGAACTTTCCTTTCAGTTTCAGTGGAATCTTTCTATAGCACAAAACCTCCGACGCTGCCCTCCACTTCTGTCAGCCTCTTTGGATCCGATGCGTGATTTCCTCGTCGAAATTGTCATTACTTTGTAAGACTGACCCCAAGTACCTGAAACTCTCTTTCCGTGGAACAACTTCCCCTCCTAACAACACATTTCCATCTAGGTCTGCCTCTTACCCGAACCTAAACTCAACATATTCTGTTTTGGATCTGCTCAGTCTGAAACCCTTGGGCTCCAGCCTATCCCTCCAAACCTCAAGTCTATTGTTGACACCAACTTTGGACTCGTCTACCAAAACAATATCGTCTGCGAATAACATACACCATGGTATCTCTCCCTGAATATTCTTTGTCAGCACGTCCATCACTAATGTGAAAAGGAAAGGGCTCAAAGCTGACCCCTGGTGCAGTCTTGTCTCCACCTTAAAATACTCAGTATCCCCGCCTGGGGAGCATACACTGGTCAAAGAACTCTCGTACATGTCTTTGACTACACTGATAAACGTGCCTGGCACACCCTTTGCTGCCAAGGAATCCCAAATCAGTTCCCTCGGATCCTTGTCATAAGCTTTCTCCAAGTCGATGAAAACCATGTGAAGATTTTTCTTCCTCTCTCTGAACTCTTCTATCGGCCTCCTCGACAGATGAATAGCCTCCATAGACGACCTCCCTGACATGAAACCAAATTGATTTTCTGACACCTTGACTAGCCTCCGCAACCGCAGCTCGATCACTTTTTCCCACACCTTCATTGTATGGCTAAGCAGCTTTTAATAATTTCATTAGTATTAAAAAATATATATTTTTTTTGAAAAATTCACTGTATTTGGGGTCGATCTACAATTTATTTTCGTATTGCAAAAACAATACTACCAACTTGTCGACCCGCGACCCGACCCGCAAACCCGCGGGTCGGGTCACAGGTCGGGTCGCGGGTCACTTCTTAAATTATTTAATGTTTAGTGCATCTACACCTAGGTCCGGTTCTGAACCACCGGTTTAGGTTTGGGTTAAGGCAAACCTAAACCTAAACCTTAGAGGTTTTGGTATGTTGGTTCCAATCCGGTTCCGGTTTCCTCCCGGTTTCAATGTCGAGTTCGGTTTCGGTCCGATTCCAGTTTTTTCTGTTTTTTAAGAGCCCGCGGGCGCGGCCCACATTCTAAAGGAAACAGTAGTCGCGGCTCAAGCAATCGCGCGCACAGTTTGGCTGGTTCACGATCACTAAAAAATATAATTTTTTTATAAAAAAATTGTAAACCGCCGGTTTTTATCCAGTTCCGGTTCCGGTTTGAACCGCCGGTTCACTGACTTGGGATAGCACCGAACCTTAACCTAAACCTAGCCCGACCGGTTTGGCATTTTAGGTTAAGGTTCCGATCCGGTTCCTGTTTTGATTGGTCCAATTCACCGGTTCAAAGCGAATCGGACCTAGCTCTAAGTGCATCAAATCTTAATACGATGTATTTGGTTTGTAGAGGCGGCGGGGGCAACAACCAGGGTGTGGATTGTGGGTCTCGGTAGAGACGACGATGACGGTTTAATTAGTCGAAACAAATGTTATAGTAGAAACAGTATGATAGCAGTAACAATAACGACAACAAACTTGGCAATGACGGATGTGGTGATGGAAGGGATGAAGATATCGTGGTAGCATTATTGTTAGTGGATGTGATGGAGGTGGTGGTGCTGTTGTGGAATGATGGTGGACCGGTAAGAAAAATGGTGACGAACGTGATGCTAATGGCATTGCTAGTGGTCAGGAGTAGGTGTTGGTGAAAGGGTAAAGGTAGTCACATTGGTTAAAGAGTTTCTTTACTTATTCATTTTCTTACCTCAGTGGTAGGTTGTTGGAGGTGGCGCCGACAACGGTGAAGATATATAGGCTATCTCCATATGTTCGTAAATGTTCGGGGAACATGTTCAACTTTAACGTTGATGTCATCGTCCACATCCAAATCTCATTGGTTGAGAGTTATAATATTGTAATCAATGTCGTGGAGAGCAGGAGAGGATCATCTTCTCCCTCAAGAGAAAAAACTATGTAACTTTGCCTGTCATCTAACAACAGATTGAAACACCAATACCTTGTTAATCCCCATAAACATCAAACGTTGTAGTCTTACCAAGTCGCTTGAATCACGAATGGGCAACCATAATTGTCATAGAGCCAACTTATCTCCCTTCGCCTTAAATTCTAGTGCCTCCTTACCCGAAAATCACATCTTGAAAATTTTAGCATTCTAATCACATTGCAATGTATATAATAGTAAGTTTTGAACAACACGGTGGTGTCAAATAAGGATGTCGTCGTATTTAGATAGAAAAGGCTTATGGTTGGTATCGTTATTTATCAGGTGCTGAGGAGGTTTTGGAAGCTTTTGAGGCTATATAGTTCATCATGAGGTCTCACCGAAGGATTTAGTAAGCCTCGAGGGTCTCATGGGTGAATCTCGAGAAGGCTCAACGACCACATAGTTCATATGTATAGCTTGTGAAATTGATGTGAAATGGGGAGGGAATGATCAAAACTTATCACTTATGAATCACTCTCCTTAAGAAAGGCCCAATGACCGAGTTTAGAAAAGTACTACTATTCGACAACAAAAACATTAGAAGTTGCATGCACAAAAAAAAGCGGTGATAACAATTTTCACAAGCATACACCTTGACCAAAAGGTTTTTAAAAAGAGTTAATCATTTCTTATATTGTTGTAAATTCTGATGTGTCTGATCAAAATTAACACTCGGTCGTTTCAAATTTTATTGTAAGTTCCCATACTAGCCAATATTTAATTCGATTGATTTATGTGTATGATTAAGCCGCAATAAATATAATATCTCTAGTAATATGCTTCAAGATGTGATGAAGTGACGATAATTCACCGATAATTACTACATCTGTTTCAGCGTTACAAACTCTAACAACCATCAGCTTGACCCTAAAAGTTTAAAAAGTTGACCATAGTCTCAAGGGATGATAGTGTATTTGTAATATCCGCAAAGTTTATAAGATGGATCATGAAATTCTCCTTAGTTTTATGACTCAATTTTGTCTCTGGAATGACAAGTGAAAGGGCAATGGTCACCCGATTAACCAAATAGCGTTGGATAACGCTAAACGGATATCTTAACTTCAAAAATTCATAAAACCTTCATTAGATCTCGGAATTGAGTAATTACAAAGCCTAATGGTAGATAAAGGGGTCTAGTTTCATCCCTCAAAATTTGAGGCAATTCCGATAAGTATCCAAAATGTTATGCCAATTTTACTGAAACGTTGCCCAGTCCCCAGAAGGCAGCGACCGCCGCCAAAATGGCAGCGACCGCCGCCTTGCTGCAGATGCAAGTGGCCGACGGGACGTTTTTCTTGTGGGAGCCGGGGTTTTGGGAGTTGTTGTAGTATGGCTTGGGGACCAATCATAGCACCTTTGGGCAATGTCAACTATGGTTTGTCAACCCCTTTTGGCTTGTTAGGCTTGATGTCAACTCTCTTTCTTGGATTATTAGGAAGATAGAACACTATAAATAGGGGTTGAAGATGATGGATTAAGGCATCCAAATCTCTCCTCTCTCCCTTTGAAACCTCTTCCATTATAAAGTTCAAGTGTTCTTCTTGCTACTGTTGGCAAAAGCTCGTCGAAAGGTGGCCGGAGCTGATCGGAGGAAGCTTGCAAAATCACGCCGTCGACACTTATACGGGCAGCGACCGCCGCCAAGGGGGCAGCGCCCGCCGCCAACATCCTAGCTTGTGTTTTGTTCCGGGCCGTTGCCTAGCCGTTGCTCGGGCCGTGCCTTGCCTTTGCCTTGCCTCTTGCCTTGTCTTAGGCCTTGTCTAGGGCCTTGCTAGCCTCGACTCCACGCCTCGGTTAACGTTTTAAAAACGTCTTAAGGCAAGTGGATGGTTCTTCGTTTCCTTACTCGATAATCGTGAAATTGCTTTCCGTTATCACAATAATCGTTGGGAGCAAACTTGTTTGCTAATAATTTGATTAGGATTATTATGCTTAGAGATAATGACCATTGTTTAGTATTATTATCGAATGCTAGACTTGGACTTAGGTCTCCGATGATGTGTGGCCTTTGATTGTTTCAAGTCTCTTTTCGAGACTTTGCTCTGGATTAACTTAAGATAGGGATTGTCGGTTTAGTGATCCGCTGTCTCTTTATAACGTATTAGGAGGTATATTTAGCTATCGGCTCCTGATACTGGGTCATGACTCTGCCTTTTTCCGAATAGAGAGGCTAACACTCTTGCAAAGTGTTGAGGACTATGTTCCTTACTTTGGCTCGTTCCTCATTAGGACTTGCCTATCTCTAAAAGTCACTAAGTAAAGTGCTTTGATTTATAACTAATGAAAGATTAGTGCTTCGTGCATAGTAATCAATGAACGCGGGGTGATTAGTACAACTTGGAAAATCACTCCGGGTCCACATTATTGTCAATCGCCTATCTAATCTGAATGCATGACTCGAGTTGTTAAAACGCCTATAAAATGGCAAGATGGGTTCAGGTGTATAAGCGTCCTTGTGGCCACCTCCCTGTCGGCATCTTCGAGTTATGATGAGGTTGATACGATTTGATATATGTTGGATGCTTTTCAAAATCTCAAATGTTTAAGTTCCCAACGAATAAATAAACACATTCCTTTCTTAGGCGTTATCTTCTAATAATGTCCTATTCCCGAGGAAGTTCTATCTTCTCTCATTACCCTTCGTACACCGTGCCAAACACTTAAACCTCTCGTTCAGACTGTTGTTTCGTCATGATGAACCTCGACAAACGTGCAACTATGAGTCATCATATGGCTAAGGATTGCCGTTATGTCCGACCTTTCTCAGAACCGAAACATTACTCCCCCACTTGTTTAGTCTCGCGTTAGACTAACATCCCTTCTTTCTTTCCCAACTTTGTTGGCTGGTATTCCTTGTTTTTATGGGGATATCAGATAGGAAAGGGAAGGCCATCCAGGAGTAACCGAAGACCTACGATGGAAGGAAGGAAGGAAGGAAGGAAGAAAAGAAGGAAGCAAGGCGTCTTCAAATATATTGTCTACTTTATGGTTTCCACTCGCTTTCGTCTCTATCCGAGACTTGTATATTCCGCTGCAAACTCCTTACTCTTGTATTACTAAACAACTTAAGGCGTATGAGCCTTTGTAACCGAATCCATCTTTTGTTATAAAATATGATTTGGTTTTGTTATTCTCGTGTTACGATACTCAAGCCTTAAACGGCTTCGGACCGTGAGATCCAAGGTCGTTGGCGGTAATACCCTTATGCTTGTGAAATCGGGGTGTTACAGTATTGGTCTGACAACTTGCAGGTTCGATCCCCCACTAGTCTCCTTGAGATGAGGCATATGCAAATCGCCTTTTAAGAGCTCTATGAGCCTTTGGACTTCCATACCCTTGGACGGGGCACTATCCTTTCACCCTAAATTTCCTTCACAAAAAAAGTTGACCACATGAACAAATATACTCCCTCCATCCTACAAAGTTTGTCCATAAAGGACGGTTTGCATGGTATTTAATCAAAAAATTAAAAGTTGGATAATTTGAGTAATATATAAGATTAAATGAGGATAATTTTGTAATTTTTAGAAGTAAAAATTTAAAAATCGATAAAGTTGATGAGATTGTTTTTTTGATTTGTAAGTTGATGAGATTGTTGGTTAATGGGGATACTATATAAGGTCACTCCCAACAGGAGGCTCAACCACAAAATTTTAATGAGATCATAACAAGGAGATTTGATGTGCACATAGGCCAATGCAAAAGTGATCGAAAAACGATATGAGGAGAGAGAGAGAGAGAGAGAGAGAGAGAGAGAGAGAGAGAGAGAGAGAGAGAGAGAGAGAGACCATATGCATAAAAAGAATGAACGTTTGTCTTCCAAATAATTAAACGCGGCGTTTTGAAAGGCTAATGGGCTGAAGTGCCGTCGGCCTTGGGCAAAGGCAAAAAAAATAAGTTATTATTATTACCAAAAGTTTATAATAAGTAGTGTCATCTTTTATGTTTTTTAGTTTAAGACAAGTTGAATTTGGGAAGAAGTGAGGTTCAAATACGGAACTTCAAATCTCTAAAAGGGACACAAGACCAACTAGACAAAGATGACTTTTTGTATATTTTACATAAGTAATATATTATTTAGCTGGGAGGGTAGAAGAGTCACTGGACCCCACATGACCCCCCTAGCTTTGTCCTTGTGTAGAGTGATGGGCCTAAAAGCCTCTCACTTGAAACCCATGAATTAAGAAGGGAAGGGGGTGTCAAGGTCGCTTTCTCAACATTTAGAAAGTAAATAAACTCTTCATAAAAAAAAGGAGGTAACTAGTCGCTATATAATCCTAAAATTCTCACTTTTCTCATTTGCACTCTCTCTCTCTCTCTCTCTCTCTCTCTCTCTCTCTCTCTCTCTCTCTCTCTCTCTCTCTTCTCTCCCTCACAAAACCGAAAACCACCATTGAAGATCTTTCGCAACCTCCGTTGGCATCGTTGGACATCTCTCGTTCTGTTTTAGAAGTCCGTCGCCCCCATCTTCTCTCCAGATCTAAAGGTTAGTAATAATTTTTTTTTTTTTGGGATTCTATTTTTTTTAGGGTTTTTTGGCGTTTTCCGTGTTTGATATTGATGAGGAGATTCGTGAACTCCATGTAATCTTATAGATATAGATCTAGATCTGAGGAAATTCATATTGTAGATCTAGATCTGGAATTTCTAGATCTAGATCTGGAATTTCTAGATCTAGATCTGAAATTTCTAGATCTAGATATGGAATTTCTAGATCTACATCTAAAACTTCTAGATCTAGATGTTTTGAAACGGTTTTGTTCAAGTTTCTAGCTCTTCCTCAAATTTGTGATGTGAACGTGCGCATGTACTAGAGGGTTTATTGATGTTTGGGAAGATTACGTTCGAGTTTTGTGTTTGGGTTCCGTCGATGACAGGTTTTTGTGTTTATGGGTTTTGTCGATGCAGGTCCTGTGTTTATGCGTTTTATCGATGACAAGCTTTTTTGTTTATGGGTTTCGTCGTTGACAGGCTTTTGTGTTTATGGGTTTTCTCGATGACAGGTTCTGTATTTATGGGTTTTATCGAAGACAAGTTTTTTTTGGTTTATGGGTTTTACCGATGACACGTTTTGTGTTATTGGGTTTTATCGATGACAGGTTTTGTGTTTATGAGTATTATCGATGACAAGTTTTTTTTGTTTAGGGTTTGTGGTCAATCTGTTCATATATTAATTTTAATCATGACCTATTAGCTCAAATGGTAGAGCAACGTATTTAATGCACGGTAATGTGGGTTCAAATCCCGCATAGGCTCAAAAAAAAATTTTGATAATAAGTTTTTTTACGTGATGACAAATTTAATTGCAATTTGTGTGATACTATTTCTGTTGGTGACAAGTTTTTTATACGAGGTGACAAGTTTTTGTATGGGTGACAAGTTTTTGTGTTGGTGACAAGTTTTTATGCACGGTGACAAGTTGTTTTCAATCTTCCGGTGACAAGATTTTTGGATGACAAAATTTCAGGTAGAAAGCGGTGGCACGCGTGTAATGTTTTTTTTACCAAGGGTATTTTTGGAAAATCGACTAGTTAACACATTAATTTTCATTGCTGCTTACTGTTGGAGCTAAAATCCGTACACGAGATTCGACCGAATTTAGCTTAGATCGGGCTATTGATTCAAGAATAATCAATCAATTACAAAGCATATTCTGGAGTTTGAATGAGAGCTAGATACCCCGTAACCGCTTACAAGAGGATATTTCATATCATATATTTTTCTATCCCCAAATCTCGGACCCCTTTCCCTAGTTGGTTTCAACCAAATTGTCCACCTCTTTTTCAACTGGCACGAGCACAATTGATGGGGTTTCCTCCTGTTGTCCTTCTTGGGCCAAGTCCTTATATGGGCCTGATTTTTCCATGTCCAACAATATCCCCGAATCAGGTTTCGAACATGTTGTGCAAGCTGAACAGAATCCGATTCGCTACCACTTCGATCGATTACCCCAGCCTATTGGGATTGAGGAGCTATATCCGCCTATAGAGTCTAGGATGGCGAATCTGTTGGGAGTTGAATCGTTGTCGAAGTCTCTATTCACTGGATTGATGGGTGTAGGCTAGATTGCGCTAGCTTTCACTCGCATCTCTAGCGAGTTCTCGCTTTGATGTTGCTTGTGTGGTCTCTAGCGATTACTTGCGATGTCTAGCATATGATATTTAGTCAGTGCGTGCTAGCAAGTGGCAGGTGAGCTAGAGTATTCTAGTGTTTCATGGTCCCATGAGATTAGCAGCAAGTGATAGACTAGCTAGCGGGCGCTAGCATTTTCGTGCATTTGGTAGCGAGCGATGGATTACCTAGTGGGTGCTGGCGCTTGCGAGCTGTTACTTGTGCCTGGCCAGAACTAGTGTTAGACTTGCGAATGGTCTGTAGGAAGAGTAGATAGCGTTAAGCTTACAACTAGCAAAATCAGTTTTAGATAGCCTGAGCTAGCGCTCGCAAAAACTGGTGAAATGGATTTTAGCTGGATTGATTTAGAGACGAACTTTAGACAACTGGCAAATCGATTGTAGCTAGCTAGGGCTAGCGGCAAACTCGCGACGACTAGCGAATCGGTTGTAGCTAGCCAAAGCTAGCGATAAACTCGCGACGACTAGCGAATCGGCTAGCCAAAGGTAAACTCGCGACAATTGGCGAATCGGTTGTAGCTAGCTAGAGCTAGCGGTAAACTCGCGACAACTGGAGATTAACGTTTTAACTTGCGATTATTAGCGGTAAACTGTTAGGTACCTAGCGATAGGAAATTTTCATGCGGCAGCTGGTGAAGGACCTACCCCAGTGGGAGCTTCCTAGGGGCGGTAATTGGTATATAACTTGCAACAACTAGCGAATAATCTTGCGACGTTCGGCGGATGACTTGCGACAACTGGCGGGTGATTTGCGACATCTGGCGGGTGATTTGCGACATCTGGCGGGTGACTTGCGACATTTGGCGAATAGCTCGCGACATGTGGCGAATAGCTTGCGCCCTCTAGCGAATAACTCGCGACATCTAGCGAATAGCTCGCGATCTCTGGCAAATAGCTCGCGACATCTGGCGAAAATCGCATTTTCTAGCGAAACTTGCGCTTTCTAGCGATACTTGAGTTTTCTAGCGACACTCACGTTTTCTAGCGACACTCGCGTTTTTTAGCGACACTTGCTTCGGTAGAAATACTTGCGTTTTCTAGCAAAACTCGCGTTTTCTAGCGACACTTGTGTTCTATAGCGATACTTGCATTTGCGGGGGCAACTACCCCGTAACCGCTTACAAGAGGATCTTTCATTTCATATATTTTTCTATTCCCGAATCTCGGACCCCTTTTCCTAGTGGCTTTCAACCAAATTGTCTACCTCTTTTTCAACTGGTACGAGCACAATTGATGAGCTTTCCTCCTGCTGTCCTTCTTGGGCCAATTCCTTATATGGGCCTGATTTTTCCATGTCTAACACCTACCCACCCCACAAATGTCCGTATTTCGCCTACATACCAAAATTTTTCTGAATTGAGACTCAAAATATGAAACTCACTCAAGAGTTCAAGTCTTTTTCTTTTTCTTTTCTACATGCAAGTAAAGTCGAACTCAAGAGTTCAACTCCTCCGATATTCATGGTTAAGAGTGAATGGTGACAATTTGGTAATTTTATTGGTAAAAATGATAAAATTGATAAAAAAGTTGAATAATGAGGGTGATATATGAGATTGAATAGAGACGATACGATCATAAAGACGTGATATAAATAGAAAATTAGGAAGATGAGAAATATTGACTAACTTTCAACAAAAAAAGAAAAGAAATTGACAAATTTTTATGGGTGGGTAGTAAATTGGATTTGATCCGAATCAAGCCCACGGCGCTAGAAAATTCTGACCGAGGCAGCCCACATTAGCCAATTTTAACCCTGTTGATTTGTGTTAAGCCTGGGTAAACAGAGTTTGTTAGGTAATTAAACCCGTGGATGTGATCGTAATTGACCGATGAACGTGATCCAAAGCACATGCCTTTTCATTTTCTTCATATGATTACCAGGGAAAAATATTCGTTCCCTTTCTCTGAATTTTAATTTTCCCACTTCTAGAAAATCAGGGCCCACCGCCCACAAGAAAATCCCTCTTATACGCACAAACCCTAACTTAAGATTTCAGGGTCTGTTCGTCCAATTGAACGCGTGAACAGAGCCAGATTCACGCCTCCGAGAAGAAGCTCGACCCGTAAATCTTTCCCAATTCATTTTCCTGGCAAGTGCTCCCTTCATCAATTTCCAGCTTTTTTGCCAGATTTTTGCTAGCGGGCATGAGATTGAAATTGTGATCTGAGCAGATTGCCTAGGCTTCATTTATTGATTTTTTCGAAATCATATAGTATGAAATATTTATGTTGATCTCTGAGATGGAAATTGTTTGCCCACATTAGTTATTGCTCAATCTGAAATAGAATTATGCAATTAGCTGTTATATGTTAAGCTGGTATCTGTTTGAAATGTGATATTGTTCCCTAATGCTTATTAAGGGATTATGGAAGAAATCTAGCGGGAGAACCAGGGAATTCAAAGAAAAAGAAACGGAACTTATTCCTGTGTGCGCCCATAGTAGGATAGATGTAATGCAATCAAGAAAAATAAAAAATTTAATTCAGAAATTGAGGTAGATATTCAGCATAAAATTGATTTACACGTCCATACAGGTTATTTAGGAAAATTACTGTAGTCTTGTTGACTGGTTTTATACAACATGATTAC
The DNA here is from genome assembly GCA_934048045.1 of Polygonum aviculare. Classification (NCBI taxonomy): domain Eukaryota; kingdom Viridiplantae; phylum Streptophyta; class Magnoliopsida; order Caryophyllales; family Polygonaceae; genus Polygonum; species Polygonum aviculare. Next base: position 28,464,614 of record OW204023.1, on the reverse strand, counting down.
GGTTCGAGCTTGTAAGTAACTCAAATACCGTTACCAAAAGTTATGTTGTACACCGAAATCTGGTTTACAAACTTTGAGCACCAGGTCTATCTGCAATGTGGTTTCTTTATTTCCTTCAGTATTCTGAGCAGATTTTATTTACTAATTTTCATTGGTTTCGTTATACTCAGGGTCGTAAGCACCTCTCTCTCTTTCATCTCTTGTTGAGTGCTCCATTCAAGTTTTACAAACTGTTGAAATCATCACAGTTGCTTGGGCGCAATCTGTTGAAATCATCACAGTTGCTTGGGCGCAATCTGTTGAAATCATCACAGTTGCTTGGGCGCAATCTCTTGTAGACAAATATGCTCTCCACTTGGTGAGTTTCTCCTTTTTTCTGCATTTGTTCATGATTTTTCTTACACCTATATTCTGAATGTGAACACTAGGTAGCTAGGTAGGGCCTTGTTCTTTTTCTTCCCCGGAAGATTTTTCCATCCAAAAATTACTTCATCCCTCTTGAAATACGTGCATTCTCTCTACTTCTTACATTTCCCAATACACAAAAAATCACTTTCTACCCAAAAACATCTTTCACCACACACAGTTACCTTATAGAGTGTTATGTATATGCCTGTATCTCTTATTTTTCAGTAAGGCAATGAATTTAGACGTTTGTTAGATTCAGCTTTGATTTTTGTGGATTGTACAAATTGTTGCCTTGTCAAATTTTGATCTGTTTAGGATTGTAAAAATATATGTTCTGAGGATGATTTCATGCTTAGGTATAGTAAATTTCTTCTATACTTATATGTTTCATGATATTATTTAGCCAGCTTAATGGCCTTTAGACCTGATAATGTTCTTCATCAGTTTATGGCCTCGTTGCTCTTCTTTTTATATTTTCCCTTTGTGGGGGATCTGAGGATCATGTATGTATGTTTAATTCGTTCTTTCTTAAGCAGGTTTCTTTGCTGGGCTTGAAAACTGAAATGTTTGACAGGTGTAGTAATGTATGGAATGATTTGCACCCTTTGATTCCAACCTATTCACAATGCAACGAGAATCAAGTGCTATCCAGATAGATGACAGCTCAGAAACAGATCCCATCTTGCCACAAGTGCATGAAGAATTTGATGAATCAACATCTCTGTGTGAAATTAGAACTGTTGACAGGCTAGATACGGAAAATAATGACGATTTGCAAAACATTGACGCTGAAGAAAACTCAAGCTTGGTTATTGATGAACCGCCACAATGCCGTATATGCCTTGACAATGGAGGTTTTGTTCTCTTCTGATAAACTATAAAAACTGCATATCATTCTGTAGCATTTTTTTGTGTTTTATCCCTTATGATTGGTCTTTTTTGTGTGGCATTTGTACTATACCTAACATAGAAAGCTTTTTGCGTATTTTTTCCATCTCCTTAGGAGAAGACTTGATAGCTCCTTGCCGTTGCAAAGGAACCCAAAAGTATGTGCACAGATCATGTCTTGACTACTGGAGATCTACAAAGGTATAATTCTGCTTTAGCGTCTGCCATCATGTATGCTTTCTATGAAATGAATTCCGTCATAGACATGACTTCCCAGCATTTGAGAAATTGTATTATACTGATATAAAACTAGAAATTGAATTCTTGTTGATCCAGGGGGGAAAAGAAATAACATTGTGTGAATTTCAAACCCCTGAACAGTCAATGTGATGATCGGCCTGTTGTGTTCACTTTATTAGTTTGTGAATTGACTATATGTTGCTATTTTCATATTTGCAGGAAGGCTTTGCATTTGCACATTGTACCGAGTGCCGGGCTGACTTCATATTACGTGCGAATGTCCCTTCCGATCGCTGGTGGTTAAGATTGAAATTTCAATTCCTTGTTGCCAGGGACCATGCTTTCATATTCATAATAGTCCAGCTGGTACAAATATTCTCAGTTTCTTAATTCTAACCTAGATAGAATTGTAGTATATGCCCCTGTTGAGAATTTCATATGATTTAATTTTGTGATTGAGTGACACAATATTTTCTGCCTGTCAATAAACAGTAGCTGGTGTTGGCTTCTTGTAGGATTAATTAAGAAAAATAAACATATATCTTGAAGGGATGTGATTGGTCACTTCTGACAGAGGAAGGGTAAAGATATGTGTGTGCCACCCTTTTCTTCACTGCATATCTTTATCATACAGGTCAATACGCAATGTAAATTCGCTTGTGTGGCTATATACTCTTGAGGCAAAGTCTGCCTACTAGCAACAATATTTAGGCCTAATAGGTCAGTAAATGATTGATTGGAATTGGATTGTGAAAATTAGGGCCACATATCAATAAACAAAAGAAGTTGGTTGTTGAAGACTCTTTATACCCGGTTGACTTTGAATAAGTGAACCTCCTGATGGATGTATGAGTATGATGGTTCACAGAGTATCCTTATTAGGAAAGTCAAACATAGATTGGAGGAAGTGCTTTTGCCTGAATTTATGTGTTATGCATTTTCATGTACCCGTTGAATCCTTCATGTTGGCTAATTTATTAGTAGTTGGCTGCAACAGATTGTGGCAATGTTGGGTGTGCTGGTGTACAAGTTCTATGGTGAAGAACTACGAGAAATGTTTGGCTATGAGGAGCACCCATATGCATTTTATACAATGGCTGGTATTCCAACATCATCTTTTTTGTTTTTACATTATGTATTTGTATATAAAGTTGCTTTATTTTTTAAAAGGAACTATTACAATGTATTTCATATTTTAAGACACTGTGTATTTGCTTTTGCACATCCATATCATGACTATAGGAGATAATGTATTTGAGGTGTAAAAGCCTGCATATGACTACTTATACTTTGTCAATCCATTTTTTTTTTTTTTGCAGTTTTAGCCATTGTTTTGGTGGGTTTGCTCTATGGTTTCTTTATAGCCATCATTTGTGGGCAACGGATCAGTGAACGACACTATCATGTACTTGCTAAGAAAGAATTGACAAAGGTTTGATGCAGACATATTTTTCATGTCCTCTCGCTATGAATTTTCTTATGAACCTTTCTATTGGAGTCTTGACCACACAATGAAAAGTTTCTGTTGTTGATGAAATTATTTCAACAACGTGTGTGAAAAAAGTAGAGGATTTTGTTCCTCAGAAAGAAGCATCTTTTGACAAGATATGCACAACTGAATCATTTCTTACTCATTTTGTAGGAGTACATTGTGGAAGACAGAGAGTGTAATAGCGTGCAGGAACTCGACCCCAGCCACATATCGGAATTGAGAATGCTGGGCCTTTATTGAGCCTTGAGCACAGGTTTCATGTTTTTCATTGAACACAAATTCTCTGGACAAGTTAAGTTTCTTCTTGAAGTGTGCATATCCATACAAAGCACTCGTGGAGCGAGCCAGAACTCGGGCTTGCAATTGTAGCTGAAGCTTGTTTTACTTCTCCATATAGATTGAAAAAAAAAAACACTTTGGCCTTTTTGCATTGCAATTTATAGAGAAGTAGTTTACAGGAGGACTGGTGTTGAAAGTGTAATGATCTGTTGCTTGCTTCGTTATACATGTTGTTTTGTATGTTGTATACCAAACCGGTTCAAAAGATCTGTCAGGTTCCTTTCTGTATGTGTGTGAATAAATAAATTCATATTTCAATCATTCTTGTGTTCATTCCTTGGTGTGTACAATCTACTAGTTTCTGACTGTTGGGAGGCATTATAAACTGTTACCTACATTTGTAAATTGTAAATTCAACAGTATTATCTACTGTAACGCAGAATTCATATGTCTGTGTAAAATTTTACAATCATCCCTTATCAAGATTATCACACAAATTATAGAAACTCATGTAATCTTATCCCGTAAAAAAAGGTTAAAAAATTATATCCATATTAACCCTGTAATCTTATCAAGATTAAAATCTTTATTCGACTCTGATCAAATTTAACCTATATTTTACTCTTTTGGAAGGACAAATTCAACCATTAATATTGTAGGGAAATTTAGGGTAATAACAAACATTAAACAAGGCATGAAAAATGATAAAAATGAGATGATAGGGGAAGCCTGGTAAGCGGAAGTAGAGAAAAAGACGGTTATACCCTTGGAAATTTTCAGCTTCAAAAGGGCTAGGGTTCGGTTCGATTGCCGATCAAAATCCAGATCTCTGTGTATCTTCCCACTCCTTTGCGAAAATGGCGATGAAGAATTTCTTCAACGGAATGAAGGGATTGAAGGTGAAGGAGGTGCCAGATCACGTGAAGCCAATGCTGTCCGCTAGCAAAGCGAAGAACCTGTTCGAGAGGTGGCTCGAGAACTATCACGCCAAGCACATCCAGACGAACTCGATCACGCCTCTCTACCATGTCTGTTTCGGCGGGCTGGCCTTCTCCTACCTCGTCGCCCTCCCTGAGGAGCGTCGCCACCTTGAGCACCAGCAACACGCCAAGGAGCATGGGGACAAGCACTGATCCGGATTCGTTTCTCTCCCTTTTTTCAGGTTGTTGAATTGAGCTTATAATTTTCTGATTCTATGTGATCTCAAATTGATGACCTTGTAGGAAAATTTGAATGTTTTTTGTTTTTTGTTGGTATTACTGGCTATTATGGATTTCCGTTCTTCTTTTGATGTTGGAATTATGTGGTATAAGACTATAAGAGATTATTGGGGCTCCAGACAATGATTAGAGCACAATTTAACCAGGAAACTATGATTAGAGAACAATTTAGTGTTTATAGCTGTCTGAATGAAAGTCCTTCCTTTTTGGAGAAAGACGTGGTTATTGATAGCAGATCTCCCAACTGAATTTTTTGCTGTTATCTCCAATACTCATGGATTGTATATGATGCAGAATGAGCATTATATTGTTTGTCAGCTGAGTTAGCTGTTTTACTTTGATTCACTGAATGCTTCTTTTATCCAAAAGAAAAGAATAGAATTGCTTCCTTTTGAGCCAACTATGTAGGTAATCAAGAGGGTAGAAATATGGGATAGGCGGATAAGCTGATATGTATGAAAGCAGCCTTGGATTCCTTTATGTCAATCTCCAAATTATGCTTTCAGGATTCAGATAGCTGAAACTCTTAAGATCACATCCTTTCATTTTCTTGTAGGAAAGTAAATAGAAAGCATTTTTCTTTCTGCGATTTGTATCACTCTCCTGAAGTTCTGATTCTCATAAATTTCGAGATATCATTTGCTTCATTTTCTGTCTCCTGAGAAGTTGCTGGAACAAAGCGAACGATGTGGGTCAATTTTTTGTCGTTTGACATATATATTTTCTGACAAACCTGATTATGTGCCAAACATATATGATCCTCTATTTTCTTGGTATAGTGTATTGGTTTCTTGAGGTGAAGCTTGGAATAATTCACAGAGAAACTTATTGCCTGCATGAACCAAATGGGTGCCACTATTTTGTTTAATTAAACAATGCACTGCAAAGATAACTCCTTTCCTTTGTTGCAGTTTATGCATATCCAAAATTGCTTATTTGGTAGTAGTAAATAGTAATAGCCAATGGCACCAGCTTGTTCATTTCTACTATTCCAAACCTTGATAACTTTGTGAGATCAAATATTGACATAGCTAAATTGAATTAGAGCCATACAACTGCACAATGCACATTTGAAGAAATGTTTGCACTACTCCCTCTTTGCTTATCTTTCAGATTGCCAGTCTATTCATTTTGCTCTGATATATTCTGCACTGTCATATCTTCTCCACCTGCGACACCAATGTACGGGCTCAGATGATATCCTGATTGTTCCATCAGAATATTGCTGAGTATAGGAATAACCAACTTAAATTCTCATTTGAATTCCTGTGTTTCTAAGGTGTGTCTTTGTTTTAATATGATGTGGATGATAGTCCTTCGGAAAGTAATTTGCTTTACTCTTTGTTAGAGGCTGACTTTGTTTCTGTTATATTTCTCATTAAACTTATGTGAATCTGTGTTGCACATCAGCTTATGTTGGAGAGCTAGACTGAGTTTCTTGGTGAAGTGATTTGGGACTGATTGATCTGAACAAGAATTGTGGCTCTTGCCCTTTAGGCTGAATCGGCTGATAATGATTGATAGGGATTACCTCTTCATTCAGTAAAAAAAAGTTAGTAATAGTGATACAGTGGAAGATATATTCTTGCCTCTGTCAGAAATTTGAACATAGGAAAATATATTTCTTATCACATTTGGTGAATTTATCTATTTAGTTATAAATCAGAAGCTATATAACATGTAAGCCTGAATATCTCTGTATTGACATGTGTGCAGGTTGAGCATTATGGTGTCTGGATCTTCTGTCAATTTCCTTTGAAGATGTAATTGATGGGCAGCATCTGACTTACAAAAGAATAAATTTTGAATATGGAGCTTTGTTATTTTGATCTCCATAACGAGCAATGACAATGTGAACCTCATTTGCTCGACTATGAAATTTGTGTTTTGTGCTTCCTTCTTAAACCGGGGTAAATCTCGTAATTTTTTGCTTTTCAGCCATGTATGCATGGACGAAAACATAGTTTTATCATTCATGACAAGACTCCGATGAAAGAGGAAGAAAACTTTCCACCTCCATGAATTCCCAAATTTTCAAATTAAGACTATTGTACGTTAAGAATAAAACTTTAGATTGTTCATGTTTCAAATGGCCGAAATGAGGTATACAATTGGGAGGTCAAGACGAAGCAAGACACAACAAATCAAATGACACGATATATTTGCTAATGCTAGTTCATAATGAGTGGAAAGACGATTATACCCTTCTACGATTCCAACCCCAAATAAGTTTGGGGCTTTTATTAGGGCTAGGGTTCTAGTATTGCCGGTCTGTAAACAGAACTTCGTCTCCGTCTTCGTCTGAAATCTTTTCGTGCGAAAATGGCGATGAGAAATTTCTTCAACGAGCTGAGGGGATTGAAGGTGAAGGAGGTGCCAGATCGCGTGAAGCCGATGCTCTCCGTTAGCAACGCCAAGAACGCGTTCGAGAGGTGGCTGGAGAACTATCACGCCAAGTACATCGAGACGAACTCAATCGTACCTCTCTACCATGTCTGCTTCGGCGGGATGGCCTTCTCCTACCTCGTTGCCCTCCCTGAGGAGCGTCGTCACCTTGAGCACCAGCAACACGCCAAGGAGCACGGCGACAAACATTGATCGCGCCTCGCTCTCTCTTCTCAGGTTTGTCGAATTGAATCCCTGAATTTGTTTCTATGTGAATTTACCTGATTGTGCTTGTGTGCAAAGCTGTTGCTAGTTTGCTGTTATGATTGGCCCTTTGTTTGTTGAATCCTGGAATGTGGTAATAGAGCCAAGTTTTTGTCCTGATTGATGAGTGCTTTTGAACACCTGGAAATTGGTAGCTTTTCCTGGTTTAGATCTATGTTGTCAATATTGTTAGACAGTGAGATCTCTGGAGGCTTTAGGGGTTGCCTTCCTTGGTTCTGTTGCAAATGCAAGTCAACTATGTTTAGTAACATGATGATCCATAAACCCTTGCATTTTACGAGCACACAAGGTTTGGTTATGAATAAGCCCTTGGGTTTTTGTGTGTGTTATAGAACATTAGAGGTTATGGATAACTTCTACGAGCATACAAGGTTTGGCTGTCTGCAGTGACCAGAATTGTAGTAGTTCTGTGTTTGGGATCTCGTTTAGCTCATTTTCTGATGTTTCCTGGGAAGAGTTAAACTACATAGAAGCAGACAAAGATTTGTGTTTGCTCTGAAATAGTTTTAACAATGTCTAGGTCTAACAGAGCTCGAGAAATGGAATACCTAATCATGTTTATTACAGCAATGTAACTTGAAAAGATGATTTTGAGCTGAAGCAATCGGTGGTTTGTATATTCTACCTAGTGTCACCCAAGAATTAGGATGATTTTACTTCTTCGGTTTGCAATAGATATTAAAAAAGGGATGCTTGTAAGTTTCTGAAGTTGTTTCAACTTTCACATCCATCTGAAGGGCTTAACCTCTAGAAGTAGGTGATTTTACTTCTTCAATTTCAAGTGGGTATGAAAAAGGGATGTTTGTATGTTTCAGACAGCTTTCAATTTTCACAACTGCTTTCAATTTTCACAGCTGTAGGACTTAACTTCTAGACGTATGTGAAGTTATCTGAAAACTGGAGGGTTACCTATTTTTTTGGGGGGCTGGAATTTCCTCTGAACTTATAGTTCATATCTTTTTTTTTGTAAATATTGTGAACCAAACTATATGACATCATCCTCTTTTTAGCAAGTCCTCCCCCATGAAATACATTCAATTTAATGTGTATCCATACCTATAAGTTTGCATGGTTTCTCTTGGCAAGTAAAAGTATTTGAAACATTTTTTTCCTAGGAATAACTTTGCGGAACATACATTTTGAGAAGTGGAAGTTCTAGAGAAACTACTTGTTTTTTGCTAACTGAAATGGAATTTTCCAACTGTTACAACTAAATAGGTTATCAAGTCTTATCTTTTTTAATTTTTTCAGATTACCAACTTTAGTATTGGAAACGGCAAGCTGATGCCTTTTTTCCTTATGTAATGGCATTTCTTAAGTTGCCTATTTTATTTCTAACAATTATTCTAGATACTGGTCCTGATTGATTGACTGCTGATTAGTTGATGATCATGCTCACTTTAAGCTCTTGTCCACTAGCAAAATCAGTGTATTGGACTAGATATTCTAGAGTATGCACGGCGGATATTCTTTTTGCCCTTTTTTCATCCATTATTTCTCAAATCAACCAATGACTTCAGCTAGTAGTTTTAATTGAACTTGATGGGTTTAGTTGGCTTACAATTTATTCATATTAAAATTGAACTTGAAGTTCCATGTGAATTCATCTGTCCAACATCTTACTGAGTGTATGTTGGGGAGCAAGTAAAGCTCTAACAATGATTTCTTTGCTAAATCAATATGATTTGGGTGTGATTCCTATAAGAAATAGATTTTGGGTGATTATATGCAGTAGGGCAGCATTCTCCAATATAAATAGACATTTTACTAACTGAACTAACTTTCTCTAATATCCAAGATTTTGAAAAGTCTTTGCCTTTATGGAACGTTCAATCTTGTTGTGTGTATTTACATGGACTGTAGAAATCTGAACATGAAATGCTCATTTCTTGAAACAGTATGTGAATTTAATAGTCCTGTGACATGATCCAGGTATATGCCTGAATATGTGTGTATATACATGTGTCCAGGTTCAGCATTTGGCGACTTGAAGCTCTGAAGTTTCCTTAAAAAATGTAATTGTTGGGCAGCATTTGACTTACATAAAATAATAAATTTATCTTGTGGTTGTGTTTTCTCTATAAGAGATAATGGCAATGTGAAACATTTCTTTTGATATGAAATTTGTGTTCTGTAACTCATATTTTAATTGAGGCAAGTGTTTTACTTTGGAGGCATGGTGGTTAATGATGGTACTATCTGATATAGATGGCTACCTATTTATATAGATTTGATGACAATATTCTGATATATAAAACTAAGATTTACCTACACAAGGAAATGAAATTAAACGAGGTCTAGAACTGTAGGAAGCTGAGTGTATTGCACCAAATGGCACTCTCCAGTCTCTTTCACGCGTTAGATGGCATTCGGAAGGGGTATGATTGTATGAAGACTATAACTAAGCTGAAGGCCTATCAGTATGGGGTTGGTTTGGATGACAATCATGCACCCTTGTGGCAACCGAATCAAGGGATCACTTACGGTTAGAATGCAACTTCCCAAAAGGAGGCTTGCAATGAGTTTTCAAATAGGCCTAAGTACATGTAAGAATGGCTGAATTCCCTCGCTCCATGTAGGTGAAGCAGAGCTTCCCATGGTCTCTTCGAAATGCTTGCATCTCAGCCACGATGAACAACATTTGTAGATCGAGGAGCAGGACGTTGGTTTAGCAGAAAACACGTCTAACAAGGAGTGTGCTGAGATGGTCATTCGCCATGTGCGGAATCGTGTTCAATCTAGATGGCTCAAAAGGATAATCGTGTAACTGTGTAACTAGGCAATGACACTTAGGGTGCGTTCGACAAGTGCTACGTGAACAGTGGATTGTGCTACCCATCACATTGGTACCGAACACGGTCTGCCCATCACCGCTAGTGGGGGCGGATTCTGCTCTCGCTAGCAAATCCGCTCTCCCCTTGTACCCAAGGGTGCTCTTTTTTGGAGGATTCCGTCCCCGTCAGCGGATTCCGCTATCTATCCCGTTGGTACCGAATGGAGCCTACCCATCTCGCTGGTATCGAACGGGGTCTTCGATTTCATTTGGTAAAAGTTTGTTAGCGGACACGTGCTGCCTAAAAACGTTCTCCCCTTGGGTGTAGGAGAGTACAAAAAGTAACGGGGAAACATTGATTTTCAGCTCACTATTTCCCATCCCACTAGTAAAATCGCTATTGGCCAAACAATGAAACGAAACGTTAAGGCTGTCAAATGGAATGGCTTACCCTTGCAGACCAAAATGTCGTTAATGAAGTAAAAGTAAATAAAAATCCCATTTACCACCTCTAATAAGCCAGCTCGAAAAGTAACAAAAAAGGCTGTGATCAAGAAGAAGTAGGCTCACAAAGTCGGGCTTTTTCCGGGCCACGAAACTAGACTGAGTTCATCCTGTTTTTTCCCTTCGGCTTGACCCCAACTTTTTTATATCAACAAATTGATGGACCAAATCCGTGGCGGGCTCCGTACGAATCTTACTATTTCTTTGTTGGACAACGATTCCTCTTAAACCGTATTGTATTACATTAACGGCTAAAGAACACCACTTTCCTTGACCAAAAATGCTAAAATACAACAGCGAATTTCAGATTGTCAAAAGGCTTACATTGTCAAGCTTCACGTGTATTTGCCTAGTTTTATGGTTTACAAATTCCACTCCTATGTGTTACTTCATTATTTAATCATCTCCATTCCAACTACGTATCATGTGTTAATATCATCACTTTCTAGAATTATACTATTAGTTTAGTAATCGTTGGACCAAGAGAAATAAAGATTCCTTGAATAATCCATGACTTTCTTGATTGAACAAGCTTTCTTTCAATTTGTCAACATTAATCAATTAAACGTTTGTTAATAGAATAATAGGCACAAAACTCGCGAATATGATACCTATCAAGATTCTAGACAAATGGTTTCACACTAATCTTAATCCAATAAACATTAATAACAAAAAGTGAATTGTTTTGACCAAGCCGTAACTTGTAATTCTATAATTCTAGAATAATCAATATTCCACGTCAATTTAACGTGATCGTACTTTTTCTCATGAAAAAAATACTATCATATTGTGTATTTATAATTCCAACCGTCTACATTTAACTTTTAAAAGGTTCATGTAATACCCTTTTGATTTATGTAAATTTTATTTACTTATTTTTATTTTCTTTCCATCTTCATTAATATAGATAATAACATCCCCTCTTTCGTCACTCTAAACTATGATTTAGTCAATCAATTAACTCTCCAAATAATTTTGAGAGGTTTCTGATTACTTCTTTCGATTTAAATAACTCTAATTTTTTTGACCAAAAAAAAAATCATTTTTTAAATATAAACAAGGCGTATTTGATGACTTTCAAACGAAGTCAAATTACCCTTTTTTTTATGTTAAAGATAAGTAATTAAAAAAAAGGTCAAAGTCAAAATTTTCTTACAAAATCAAAGCATGATAATAATTGCTTTATTTTTGGCGACCAAAAAAATAATTGCTTTATTTTGATGAAACTAGTATTTTTTTTTGGCCGAATTATTTTATGAAACTATAAAACCAAAAGAAAAAGGCCTACGAAGTGGATAGCGTAGATTCCCATTCTCCTTCTCCCCCTCCTCTGGTGCTCTCTGAGTTTTGTCCGACCACTGAATCTCACCACTAATGGCAGCCTCTTCGCTGACACGTGTCACCTCCTCCCTCTCCACCCACCCTCCTCTTCAGCTCCTCGTCTCCGTGGCCCGCAACTTCTCGACCCGCCCCGAAACGCCCTTAAACCGGATGGCGTTCGACTCCGAATCCGATCCGGATCTGGATAGGACTTCTCTCCAGAAGCTCGAGGACGCCGTCCATAGGGTCGTGGTGAGGAGATCTCAGCCCGATTGGCTCCCTTTCCGCCCCGGATCTTCCTATTGGGTCCCGCCCAAGTCCCAGGCCCGTGGATTCGCCCATGTCATGACCAATTTCGCCAATTCCGTCGCCTCCTCCGCCGATCCCGCCATGGCCGACGTCTCTGCCCGTGGCTGGCCCTCTTCCGACTACTTTCTGCAAGGTTTGTCCCCCAATTTGATCGTAGGCGTGTCAATTAGGGTTTTTGTGGATGCGATTGGGAATTAGGGTTTTTAGGTCAATTCAATTGATGCGATTTGGAAGGTTGATTTCGTGGTGATTGAATTGCAGGTTCAGATCCGACCATTGCTAAGCACGCAACGGATTCTGAGGATGATGAGGGCTGAGCTGTTCTCTGAATCTCACCAGTGCAAGCTTTCAACGGGTAATTGAGTTTTCTGCTTCCAGCATTGAAAAGTTCAATTCTTTCGTTTGTTATGGATGTAAAACTAGGGAAGGTGCTTAACTATTGTACCTGTATAGCCTCCCTGAGTTGAGATTGATTTTGAGTGATGCCCAAAATGCTTGAATCTGCACCAAATGGGTGAGAAGTTTCATTCTTTTTAAGATAGCAAAACTACCATTTGGATCACAAAAACTTTTAAGTTCATGTTTTGTTTCACCCTTCACAGATCATTGCTTATGTGTTGAAATGATATGGTAATTGCTTGTGTGGTTTAACAAGTGACTGACTGTTGGCCTATGAATAAAATGCAGGGTGCCACCATCTGTAAATGTTCATCAAAACACCAGGTGGAAGATTTGCAATCAGCTGCAAACTGTAAATATGCGCACTAGGTTAGGTTAAATGGGTTTGCAAAGGTGTAATTAACAGACGAATCTTGTATGTAAACAAGCAAATATGCTTTTTGTATGCAAATGTTCATACTGTTTGTAATAACAAATGTTATATCTTGAGGTGTTTTGAAATTCTGATGATGAAGACATTGGCTTGATGTTTTGAGTTTCATCTTCTGTGATTGGTTTGCTCAACGATTTAGATGCTTTTCATCGTAACTATTTCAATGAAAAGCTTGGTGTCAATTGTCAAACGTTTCCATAAATTCCAAAATCCAAAAATATTTATAAGCAACTTGTAACAAACAAATTATCCTACCTCAACCTACAATTCCCAATCCACAATTCCAAACCCTGAACCCCTTTTTTCTAAAACCTAAACCCTGGTAGAACCTGTAGATAAAACCCCAAGTTCATGACTCTAAACCCGACCTATAATCATATAAGTACCTTTTGTCCATCGGTTCATCCACGTGAAGTTATTGATGGTTAATGATAACTTCTCCTAGGAGACTGGGGCCTACTCACGTGAGAAAAGCGTGATACGAGAAGGTCATAAATAATTCTTTCAATTTCTCAAGGACATTATCTTGATCCATGGGCTGCTTGAATGACCGTGATATTGTCGCCTTCAACAAGTAGCTTTCGTATATTCCGGTTTATCGCATCTTGAACACCATCTCAGAGCACCGATGTTTCTATTTGAATAATTGAAATATTGCCATAATTTTTAGGGTTTAATACATCAGGAGACCCCTGTACTTTAACGTTTTTTCCCAATAGACCTCTCTACTTAAAAATGTTCTATTAGGTTCCTCTACTAATATGAATTTGTTCTATTGAACCCCTCATCATTAATCATTTGTTACGTAACACAATCGAACACTGACTTGACTCTTGTAGGCGGGCATGATTCCATTTCAATTAGTTAGCATTTATTTCCCTATCTTATTTATATTGCTATCCATATTTATTATGCTTTATCCTTTAATAGGGTAGTTACTCTAGTTAGAATATTATTTATGGAGGAGAATCTTATCTTCGCCTGAGATAGGATATTTGGTTGACTTAGGGAGCAAGGCATCACCCTAACCCTAGTGGGCCGATCCCCTAGAGGCGCGCGCCCCCCTCTTGTCCCTCTCCTCTATAAATACACATGTATACCATGTGGAAGGTAGGTCCTAAGCCATCGCTCTACCTGACGCCTTTTAGTCGAGATTGTACCTATTCTGACTTAAGCATCGGAGGTGGATTAGGGGTCGCTCGCCCCTTGGTCCATTGTTTTGCAGGTCATTGAAGGTGAAGAGGCTGGGAGAAGAAGCTTGGAGAAGAAGGTCATTGAAGAAGGAGTTGAAACTTGTACATGGCATATTTTGTGTACTAACAACTCTCATAATTAATGACTAATCATTATATTATCCAATTTTATATCACATACGACTTCACTATCTATATAAACCACGTATGATAACATAATATATCAGATACCGTGGTTTATTTTCTGTATTGAGCTTATCTTATTGCCGTAATTGTAACTAACAGAGTCTGATGTGGCTTCAATTTGGATTACATGACGATTATTCATCAATTATGAGAGTCAAGTCAACATGTGTTTGTTTTATGTAATGAAAGATCAATGATGGGGGGTTTAATAGAACAAATTTAATTGAGTGGAAGGGTCTAATAGAACATTTTTAACTAGAGGGGTCTGTTACGAAAAAATGTTAAAGTACAGGGGTCTCGTGATGTATTAAGCTTATTTTTTAGCTATTACAGATATCGGGTTACCACATCAATCTCTCAAGATTGATCCTACCAATGTGCTTCCATCGGACAATTTTGATCCGTCAAAGTCCAGTTTAACAAATTCTTGATCTGGGTTTATGTCATTTTGTCGTTTTTTTTCTTCTTAAGACTACAATGGTTGTTTTTGATCGTTTAGAGTGTTCCCATTTTGTCTTTGTTGGAAACCAATTTATTCCGTTGAAACCAGATGCCCATCAAATTACTGACAATTATGAGAATCAGTTCATTCTTAATTGCTAGTGTAGCATATTGATTATACCCGAATATCACTATCAAACAAAAAGTTATAATTCCTCATTTAAGATAAACAACTATTGTGGTGCGTGCAAAATCTTGCCTACATTCACTTCAACACACCACTTACCTTAAACCCCAGATTTTGATGTGTTTGTAAAGCCTAAAATTGCGAGCAACGAATCATCGCATCAAAAGTAAACCTCACTCGCCCTTTGCCCTTTGCCCTTTGCCCTTTGCCCTTGCCCTCTATACCCTATACCCTTCTCCTCTCTCACTCGCAAATCGCCATGGAAGCCCTCTCAAGCTCCACGTTCCTCTCCAAAGCTCCGGAAAGATATCATGGCGTTCCTCAATCACCCCATTCCTCCCTCAATTTGTCGATTACTCGGGTCGCTTTTTCTAAATCCAACGACGGGTTCACGGGCTCTGCAATCTGGTGTCCCAAAACTTCAAGCTCTAAACTTTTCGCCGTTCCTCGTAATCGCAAGGATGTACCTGCAGATGGCGCCGAAAACCCTTCTTCTCAGAGTAAAGACGGCGGCTTGGTTTTTCAGGACAACTCTTTATTTGTGGTAATTTACTCTTTGTTGATTCAAAATTTCTTCTATCACTGTTTGTATTCAAGGCCAAACTTCCTGTCTGTCTTTGTTATGATGTTTTTCGGTTGGGTGTGGGTTAAAGTTTGGTTCTTTATGGAGTTCTATGATTCTGCAAGCTCGTCCGCCTGAGTTTGTTATGGATTCAAGAGGAGAGCTCTTTTATGGTTTGCCAAATTGCTGTTGGTTACAGCATTGATTTTCCAATGCCTAATTTAATTGGTGAATTTGGGAGGAGGTTGTGTTGAATACTACTTTGTACTTTTCTATAAGGGCAACGGTGTCTAAATCCTAGTTGCCTCAAAATAGTGTGAAGACTTTCATATTTCAGCTTCATGGTATAGCCTAACTGAAGCTGAAATCGTATCTAGGTTGAGGTATAGTATTAGGAAGGAGAAATTCAGTTCTTTTTGCCTAAAGTGGTTTCTTTCCTTAGGTTGGTTCTGTTGGCAACAGAAAAGGGAAAACAAAGTCCCTTTAGCATTGTCTAGATATGTCGGGATTGGATATAGTATTCTGGTTTTGCTGTAATGGAGGTGTTCGTATATTTTAGGATTTCTCAAATCAAGCTAACAATGCTATAAAGAGTTCAGATGATACACTGAAGGCAGCTACTTCTCAAACCCTTGGAACTGGAAATGGAGCCGCGGGCGCGGGTGGAGGAAGCAGAGCTGGACTATTCCGGACCCCCATATCAGGGGGAGTGCAAAGTGCTACGTCCGCACATGGTTTGCCCAGACCAGCACTAGCTGTTCGCAATCTTATGGAGCAGGTAAAATTTAATCTCTTTTTTTAATCAAGAGATTTGGACTTGAATCGTTCTTTAGTTACCGATTAGCCTTATACATTTGGTTGACTGTGTGATAAAGGCCAGATTTGCTCATCTGTGCACCATCATGTCTCGTATGCATCATAGACGAGAAGGGTTTCCATTTGGCTCTCTAGTGGATTTTGCACCTGATTCAATGGGACGTGAGTGTCAAATTTTCTCTCTGGTTGTATTGGTTTAACACATCTCTACTGTTGTATTTGATATCCTGTTTACACTATGGAGCTTAAGTATCATTTTTTAATTATTTTGCACCTGGTTCAATGGGACGTGAGGGTCAAATTTTGTGCAAGACTAACCAATTGTATATATTTGAACCTGTTCAGTTCTGTTTACTGAACACTACAGCCAACCTTTTGCGCCTCCAATTTTCCTATCACTGATCAATGTGTGTGCTGAATCTTTAATTGCAGATCCAATTTTTTCCTTTTCACCATTGGCAATCCACACGAGAAATTTGCTAGCTGATCCACGTTGTACACTTGTAGTACAGGTCAGTCTTTTACCTTCTTTTAGTAGAAGCTCAGTCTTTTATACTGCATACCTTGTAGTTCTGCTTGTATATCTCCATTTCTCCTTTTGTGAAATTTGACTCGGCTTTATTCTTCATAGATCCCTGGATGGAGTGGTTTGTCAAATGCAAGAGTAACACTTTTTGGTGATGTTTACCCCCTTCCAGAGTATCAACAGGTGATTGCATATCTCAAACTCTTTCTTAAGCTGCATATAATCAGATCAATATTGTTGTTGTACATGACTTTGCTGCATACACAACTTTCTTAACTCATCCAGCCATCTTAACCTGGTTGGCGAAACATGTCAGATGAAGCATTGCTTACTTGTAAGCAACACTGTTGTATAACTTGTCAATCGTCATCTCTTGTTATCTATTTGTCAGGAATGGGCTCATAAGCAGTATATAGCAAAACATCAGCAAGGACCTTCTCAGCAGTGGGGAAACTTTTATTATTTTCGGATGCAAAACATAAGGTACTCCACTTTACCCATCATTGCTCCATTCAGATATCATTGACTTCTGCCAACTTTTTAACAGCATAAAAAATATGAAAATATTTGATGCTTGCATTTTTCTGCACTACTCGTAGCCTTTTTCGTTCAATTAATTAGAACAATGGTTTAGAGGGTAAACATAAGCTTTTTCTATTGCTGATGTACTCTTTTCCCAACCATCAATTTTAGGGATATATATTTCATCGGTGGCTTCGGCACTGTTGCTTGGGTTGACATCAAGGAATATGAAGAACTCAACCCCGACAAGATCGCAGTTGAAGGTGGGGAGCGATATTTAAAGGTCAGCAGCTTAAGTTCACTTCTCTTGACAAACCCCAAAATAACAAGGCTGACAGATTACTCGGGGTGATGGGTCATTTTCACTGTTCTTTCAACTTATAAGCTTATATGGAAACCATTAACAGGAACTGAACGCTATCTTCTCAAAGCCTTTGAAAGAGTTGATATCCCTGGAAACCGAGGTAGATGATGCCGCTCTGATATCAATAGACAGCAAAGGAACCGACGTTCGCGTTCGTCAGGGTGCACAGGTTTCTTTTCAGCGCTCTTGCGAGGCTATTGTTTCTCATTATAATTCTCATGCATAGCAAATAATCCTTTTTGTGTGTGTGTGCGTGTGCGTGTGAAATCAGTTTAATGTACAGAGGATATCGTTCGAGGAAGGGCACTCGATCGAGACTCTAGAGCAAGCCAAGGCAGCTCTGAAGAAGCTCATAGACAAAGGCAGGTTGTATGGTGTGCACAAGTGACTTGTGTTACTTTCTAAGAGCTCTTATAGGTTGACAAGATTTAGCCTTTGAGTTTGCCTTTAACCTTAAGGGAGGTAAACTGGATTCCAGATAATTTGCAGTGAAGGTCTTGGATTTGTACCATAAAATAAGTGATTGGTACAAAATCGCCTGTGGTGTTTGGTTCTTTTAATTAACCCTTGTCTTGTGACGTTTGGCATTGTTTTTTTGATACAGTTAGAATTACAAAGATGGTTGATTAAGAATGATAAACGTGATAGCTTCTGTAGCTATATTAGTCTTCTAATCTACTATAATATAGTATAAAGCGGAACTCAAGTCTTTGTTAAAATTTGCATCACGTCATCAACCCTGAATAAAATAATGATTTTATTTTTTGTATTGATTTTCAAAAAATAACTTATATATCTTCTTGATATCTTATCCAATTTCCTTATGTATACTTAATATCTTACTCAATTATATATCCTTATACGAATAAGGAAATTGAAGTGATTTTCTTTTATATTCCTTATTAATTAGTATATATTTTTGTCATTATTGAATCTTGAAGAGTAGTGAAAAAAATTCACATGTGTCAATAGTATATTCATTAACAATATGATCTTAAATCGAATAATTCGGTTTTATATTTACATTACCCGTACATGGTGCGGGGTTTGTACTAGTTTTGTTTTAAAAGGTTGTCATTTTAAGTTTGAATAATGTTTTAGTGGTGATTTGCGATAATCATATTCGAATTTGTAAATCTTGTATTCCTCGGTTAGAAATGAGATGCCTGTTTTTAATGAAGTATTAATCATAGGGAAATATATTTTGTTTAGGAACATTAGTGTATTTCTTGTGGAGCCACATAGACTATAAATATGTTTTTGTGTAGGAATATTTTTTTTGTGGTCGATATTTTTGTTTAGGTTATATTTCCTGGGGAGTACTGTAATTTTTAGTCTCGGACATTTCGTAAAATAATTTTACGAGATTTAGGATGGAAGTTTATGGGAGTTTCGAGAAATTATATGAAGGAAACGAAATGACGTGTGTACCTAACATTGATTAAGACAACTTGCCTACTTATAGGTATATGTTAACTAATGCTTTGTTGGCTGTTTTCAGCGTAACAGGATAGTTTTGTAGAGCCATTTTATGACTTGTGATATGATCTTAAGTGTAAACTTAGGTGCACTTGAACAATTTTTACAACCTGCCGACATTTTTACAACTTGTACACGAGCTCCATCAAATGTAATGAGGGATTTCTCTCATGTCACGAAATGAACTTAGATATGATGCTTAAGAGTCACGAAACCGTGCTATGATGCCATTATTACGACCGGAAGTCATGAAATTTTGTTATGATGTCGCAATACCATCTTTTTTTCACTGGGTCGGGCTCCTTGGCTCGAGCCTACTTGCCAATCTTGCCTGGTTCATAATCCTCGTCGGTTGGGTTACGAGCTTACACTTTTGCTCTAAGACCTCGACGTGAGTAGGCTAATAGCACAACGATTTAGTAGAGATAGTAATCACCAAGTTGGTAAAACGATACATGGGATTTATTGTATGTACAAAAGCTATTGATTGCTATTTGCTACTAGTAAATTGTATTGGCTATTAGTAGTAAAATTTGGACGCAAGTATAATAACACCAAAATCCAAACTCAATGATATTGATCCGTGAAAATAATTCCGACCTAAAAGAAGGAAAGAGATGCAAAACATATCCACTCACACAAAGACCCGAGTCAAAATCCCCCGATCTTTCTCCTTCGAGAGAAAAGGAAAAAAAAAAGAAACCCTTTCTTCCTGCTCCTTCCATGGCCGAATTCTCCACTCATCACGGATCCCCAATCACTCAAATAACTCAAGATCATCTGGTCTCCATCCTCCTCCTCCTCCCGATCAACTCTATCCTCTCCTTCGCCGCCACTTGCAGGAGATTCAACGCCATCGCCTCTTCGGACGCTCTCTGGGAAGGCGTGTGTCGGAGGGATTGGGGCTCGATTCGTGTCGATGCGATCAAGTCGTGCTCCGCCGCTGCCAAATCGAAGCAATCGCACCGGATTCCATGGATGAAGATGTACAAGCAGGTTTACAAGCTCGGGAATGTTTCGTGTACTAGGCTGGCTTCCTCGGTTGGGGATGGCGAGCTGGTTCCCTACCCTAGGGCATCTCACTCGCTCAATTATGTTTCCGATTGCTTGGTTTTGTTTGGCGGAGGCTGCGATGGAGGTGAGGTTTTCTCTTCCTGGTGTCTTCTAGGGTTTCTGATTTCAGCTCACTTGAACATTGCCGTTTGATTTATTCTTGTTGAGTATGTGTCTAGTAGGTTTCAATTGGTGGATTATGATTGTAAATGAGGCTGAGCTAGCTGATAGCATGTCAAATGTATAATGCTAATAGGTGTCAAATTCGTAGGTCAGGCTTCCAAAACGTTAGTTATATCGATTTGTTGGTGTTGACCCCTTCTTTTTATGTATATAAATGGCGGATTATGTTTGATTTTGTATCTGTTGGCCTTTTGCTTTGTGCAATTGCAAGTTAGACTTCACAACCCTGTATATCCGAGGTTATGAGAGGCACAAATTTTTGTCTCAATGAAGGGTTTTTGTCTTCTTAGGGTAGATCTAACTGCCATTATGTCTAGTTTAGTGCAAATCTGTTTCTAAATCTTGTTGATAAGCTCTCAATTGTTGGCAACTGTACTCCTAGTATCTTTTTCCTTGTTGAAACTCTGCTGAGTTAATGATCATGCTACGAAAAGTAAATGTGTTTGTTAGTTATAGCAATTCACGTGATAGATGTAGCATTCTCCCAAGCTTTAATGCCTACCTCTGTTATCTCATCACCATGAAGCTAAATCAGTTATGATCCCTCATCCTAGTCTTGAAGTTCCAGACTTTACTATAGTTTTAATATAAAAGAAACATTAATCTTGTCATTGTCAGCTATGCTTAATTGATTATCAATTGATTATCTATTGCCATGATCTGAGTCATGGATGTGTTTCAAAGCCTTGTTGTGCTATTGATTAAGTCCAGCAGCCTAAGATATTCCCATTTGTATACCAGGGCGCCACCTCGATGATACATGGGTTGCATGTACTGATGACACGAAGAAGATACTAAAATGGCATAAAGTGAATTCAGGTACTCCTAGTGGGCGTTTTGGTCACACGACTGTAGTAGTTGGCAATACTCTCGTCCTTTTTGGAGGAATTAATGACCACGGTATCCGCCAGAATGACACATGGGTTGGCCGAATCACTCAGCATGGAACCCGGGGGATGACACTTACATGGAAACTTCTTGATGTGGGCCCAGATGCTCCGCCTCCACGTGGGGCCCATGCTGGATGTTGCATTGGCAGCAGCAGAATGCTGATCTATGGAGGAATTGGCCATAACGGTATTCGTTTAGGAGACACATGGGTTTTGCATCTCTCAGAGGATCATCAAATTGGAACCTGGCATGAAATCGTAACTTACCCAGCACCGCCAGCTCGTTCTGGACACACATTGACTTATGTTGATCATGCAAAGACCGTTCTATTTGGAGGGCGGAGTGTGGGGTATGATGTTTTGCATGATATCTGGCTTTTTGACATTTCATCAGGTCAACCGAGATGGGTTCAGGTCCATTTTGACTTGAGCAGCGTTACTGGTGGAGTCTCGCTTCCTAGAGTTGGTCATTCGGCTACGCTCACTTTAGGAGGCCAGGTTTTGATATACGGAGGGGAAGATTCACATAGGAATAGGAAAAATGATGTATGGCTGTTGGATGTGAATACGGTTCCCACAAAGTCAGTAGCATCAATGGGAAGGATGTGGAAAAGGTTGAAGACTGATGGATATAGGCCGAATCCTCGGTCTTTTCACGCTGCCTGCGCTGATGATTCTGGTCTGTTTATGTATGCATTTGGGGGAATGGTAAATGGGAATATAAATCCTGCTGAAGCAACTGGATTGAGATTTGATGGAGATTTCTTCCTTGTGGAGCTCCAGCTTCTGTGATGTAGTAGTATTAAGCACTAGGTATTTGGCACCTGTACATAAAGCTTTATATACAGTGGGCATCTTATGTGAATTAGCAATCGTAATGTAAATGGTAAAACTTTCTTCGTTGAAGCTGTTGTTTGGTTTTTAAGGTTTGGTCAGTCCTGTAAGTGGTAGGACTCAGAAGTAGGGCTACTCTTGTAACGGACCATGATACACTTATGCCAGTGTCATGACAATTAGAATAAAATAATATTAAGTGTAATTAAGTGGAGTAGAGTCTCAATAAAGGTGGTGTTTCTTTTATCTTTTCTTACTTAAATACATATCCGAACCACTAACGAAGCTATAGGTTCGGATGGTCCCACATTTTAGTTTTGTGTTGAAATTAGACTAGGCCTTCGAATCGGGCTGATTTTTGATTGGACTTTTTAAATTTTTTTGGGCCTGTCGATTGGAGCTATTTTATTTATCTTATATGTTTCAATTTAAATAACACTTAAGCCCAATACTTATATAATGCACCATTGTAAATAATACTTAAGCCCAATAATGCACCATTTATATCTGAATTTCCTTTAACTAAGCCACATAAATTAACGGAACTGCTATTCGTACACTATTTTTAGCTAGTTGTACACTATTTAGTGCGCCTATCTTAAACGTGCCGTTTGGTGCGCCTACGTTAAGCGTACAAGGGTAAAATGGGAAAAATGAAATTATCGCTCGGGGAATCAAGTTGTGTGCGCCTTGGTGCGCCCTAGGTAGGCGCACCACACCCACCTTGTGCACCTATAGTAGGCGCACAGGCCCGCCTCAGTCGTTCCCCGAAATTTTTTAATTGGAAAACATTATTTAAAAGCCCATTATTTAATAAATTAAATTATTTGTCACTTGATGGACTAATATGGGCCTCAAATTTAAGCCCAACTCAATAGCTTACATACAAAAACACTCTTGAGACATATGTATTTATAGCATTTTTCAAGACCTCATTTCCCCCAAACTTTCGATGTGGGAAGCTCTTTTTGGGCACTTTTCCTGCATGCCACACCCCATTTTCTATCCCACATCGAAAATTTGCAAAGTGGAGAGCTTTAGATGGTATTATATAAGGTTTGGAATGTTTAAGTTGATAATTTTGTTATAAGTTTAAAAATTAACTTTATATAGCTTTAAAAATCTATTGAATTTATATAATTTAAATCTATATAAATCAATTTAATAGGTATTGTAAACTAGGGTTGTGCATTTTGTGACAGGACCGGAAAAAAACCGGACCGGTTCCATTCCGGTCCGGTCCCAGTCCGTCAATTTCACAGATTTCGGGTTCCGGTCCGGTCCGGACCGGAATGGACCGGGATATATTAGTAATAATAATAGAAATATATATTAATAAGATTATTGATTATATTTAATAAATTTTTATTTATAAAGTGTATTTAAATTATATATAACCGTATTGAAAAAATAAAATTTGTAAATAAAATAATTTTAAATAAAATATATTATATTAAAAAAATAAAACCGCTCCAAGCCGGACCAGAACCTGACCGGGACCGGACTTCCGGGTACGGTCCGGTCCCCAGTCCTTGTTTATGAAGATTCCCAGTCCATCGGGTTGGACCGGACCGGAAATTCCGGTCCGGTCCGGTCTAGTCTCGACCGGATGCACAACCCTATTTTTAACTATAATGGGTATGTGTTAATTTAGTTCAGTTTACCCGAACCGAACCGAGATCCAAACCAACCCCAACCGGAAACCGAAGTAGTCCAAAACATGAACCGAAGACCGACCCGAACTAGCTCGGTTTCGGTAAGGATCATATTGGGCCTAATGGCCCATCGGCCCAATTCGAGTTTGATTCCTTAGTTTCGGTTCTTCATCATGTTCGACAATCGTTTCGGTTTATGTTCGTACTCTTTCATGAATGTTGGCTTGGATCGAGAGTTCTATTCGGTTTGGATCGTATTGGGCCTAATGGGCCCATAGGCCCAATCTAACTTCGATTCCTTAGTTTCGGTTCTTCATCATGTTCGACTATCGTTTCGGCTTATGTTCTTACTCTTTCATGAACGTTGGCTTGGATCGAGAGTTTTATTCGGTTTGGATCGTATTGGGCCTAATGGGCCCATAGACCTAATTCGAGTTTGATTTATTTTCGGTTCTTCATCATGTTCGACTATCGTTTAGGCTTATGTTCTCACTCTTTCATGAACGTTGACTTGGATCGAGAGTTCTATTCGGTTTGGATCGTATTAATTCGAGTTCGATTCCTTGGTTTCGGTTCTTTATCATGTTCGACTATCCTTTTGGTTTATGTTCTTACTCTATTATGAACGTCGGCTTGGATCGAGAGTTCTATTCGATTTGGATCGAATTTTGCCTAATGGGCCCATAGGCCCAATTCGAGTTCGATTCCTTATTTTCGTTTTTTTATCATGTTCGCTATCCTTTTGGATAATGTTCTTACTCTTTCATGAACATTGACTTTGATTAAAAGTTCTATTTAGTTTGGGTCGTATTGGGCCTAATGGGCCCATAAGCCCAATTCAAGTTCGATTCCTTAGTATCGGTTCTTCACCATGTTCGACTATCTTTTTGGTTAATGTTCTTACTCTTTCATAAACGTTGGCTTGGATTGAGAGTTCTATTCTGTTTGGATCGTATTGGGCCTAATGGGCCTATAGGCCCAATCTAAGTTCGATTCCTTAGTTTCGGTTCTTCATCATGTTTGACTATCGTTTCGGTTTATGTTTTTACTCTTTCATGAACGTCGGCTTAGTCGTATTAGGGTTTAGGGTTGAACCATATAAGTTAAGGCTGTTCATCGGCTCTAATGAGCAGAAAAAAAATGAAAACCAAACTGATCCAACCGAGCTCGTTCGGGTCGGTCTTCACTTCATGTTTTGGACTACTTCGGTTTTCGGTTGGGGTTGGTTGGATCTTGGTTCGGTTCGGGTAAACCGAACTAAATTAACACATACCCATTATAGTTAAAAATAGGGTTGTGCATCCAGTCCAACCCGATGGACCGGAAATCTTCGTAAACAAGAACCGGGTACCGGACCGTACCCGGAAGTGGTCCCGGTCGGGTCCCGGTCCGGGTTTGGACCGGCTTGGAGCGGATTTATTTTGTTAGTATAATGTATTTAATTTAAAATTATTTTATTGATTTTTTATTTAAAAAATCATTTTATTTACAAATTTTATTTTTTTAGTAGGGTTATATATAATTTAAGTACACTTTATAATAATAATAATATATCCCGGTCCATTCCGGTCTGGACCAGAAAATTCCGGGTTTGGACCGGACCGGACCGGAACCCGAAAAATTGATGGACCCGGTCCAGGTTTTTCCGCTGCGGTCAAAAAAGGCACAACCCTAGTTATAAATTCCTATTAAATAAATTTAAATAAACTTAAATGATATAAATTCAATAGATTTTTAAAGCTATATAAATTTAATTTTTAAACTCATAATAAAATTATCAACTTAAATATTCCGAACCTTATATAATACCATCTAAAGCTCCCCACTTTGCAAATTTTCGATGTGGGATAGAAAATGGGATGTGGCATGCATGAAAAGTGCCAAAAAAGAGCTTCCCAGATCGAAAGTTTGGGGGAAATGAGGTCTTGAGAAGTGCTATAAATACATATGTCTCAAGAGTGTTTTAGTATGTGGGCTATTGAGTTGGGCTTAAATTTGAGGCCCATATTAGTCCATCAAGTGACAAATAATTTAATTTATTAAATAATGGGTTTTTAAACAATATTTTCCAGTTAAAAAATTTCGGGAAATGACTGAGGCGGGCCTGTGCGCTTACCATAGGCGCACAAGGTGGGTGTGGTGCGCCTACCTAGGGCGCACCGTGCGCCTTACTTGGGCGCACTCGAGCGCACCTTCCACCTTACTTGGGCGCACTCGACTTGCTTCCCTGAGCGATAATTTTATTTTTTCCCATTTTACCTCTGTACGCTTAACTTAGGCGCAACAAACTGCACTTCTAAGATAGGCGCACCAAATAGTGTATAAATAGCTAAAAAATAGTGTACAAATAGCCATTGCCTAAATTAACTCCATTTGAACGTTGCTCCTCCCCAAATCCATTTGACCGACCGTTGTCTCTAAGCTCCCAAAAACACTGTTGTATTGCCTGAGCATAAGGATT
The DNA here is from genome assembly GCA_934048045.1 of Polygonum aviculare. NCBI lineage: Eukaryota > Viridiplantae > Streptophyta > Magnoliopsida > Caryophyllales > Polygonaceae > Polygonum > Polygonum aviculare. The sequence continues at coordinate 28,438,327 of OW204023.1, read as the reverse complement.
CAAAACTCAACTAAGTGCAAGTAAGTACTTCGATATTTTTTGTTCATGAATAACAAGTGCCGATTTTCTTACCCTAATTGTAATGATTTTGTAAATTTATTTTTGGGATTTAGTTCGAATGGGTTGGAAACCCTTGATGTTTGATTTGAATTTGGATGTGAATGAGGATGAATGTGGTGGTTATAATGAGGATGTATTTGAGGTGATGGCCTTAGATGACGAGGATGATGAGTTTGAAAATGATGAGACGAACAATGATTCAGTTCAAAACATTGATGATGTTGAGGAAATTGCGAATGACGAAACCATTGAAGCACCAGAGTAGGTTGAAACGGAAGAGGTGCGTGAGCCAATGGTGGATATGATGTTCGAATCGGCTGGAGATTTGTTCCAATTTCTTCATGACTATGGTCAGTTGAAGGGATTCCAGATCCAGATTCGAAGCTCAAAAAGGAGAAAGGAAAAGGAAACCGAGAGGGAAACCGATGCAAATTCATCTCAACAAGATCCTTATCATGGGCTCATTAGCTTCCGGATTGTTTGTACAAAAGAAGGTGAACTCCAATCACAAGCTAGGAACCCTTCGAGGACACCATCAAGTGCTCGATGTAATTGCAAGTTTTCGGTGAATGCTCACGTGTGTGGCGACAGTACCTCTTGGTATATCAAGTCACTAACACTCAATCACAACCATGATCTTAAGCCGGACAACTCGAAGTTTTTGTCTAGCTATAGACAAATCAGTGGAGGCAATCGGATCATATTGTTGGACAATGATAGGGCTGGTATTCCAGTGGCGAAGAATTTCAACTCTTTCGTAGCTCGGTACGGAGGCCACGATAAAGTACCATTCTCCGAGAGGGATTGTCGCAATGCAATCAGCTTGATTGAAACTCCAGAAGGGAGATTTTGCAGCGATGAGGGACTACTTCGAAACAATGATGACAAAGTCCTCAGACTTCTTCTACAGTTTCGATACAACGGACAAAGGCGAATTGAAGAATGTATTTTGGTCCGATGGACGTTCTCGGGCTGCATACAAGGACTTTGGTGACATTATATCATTCGACGCCACATATGTCAAAAACCGATATAGAATGCCGTTTGCTCCTTTCATCGGAGTCAACCACCACGGTCAATCAATAGTGCTAGGGGCTGCATTGTTGGGAAGTGAAGATGCCGTTAACTACATCTGGTTGTTCAAAACGTGGCTCACATGTATGGATAACAAAGCACCAAAGGGCATTATAACGGATCAATGCAAAGCAATGGGTAAGTTGTCTAACCATATTATGTTTCTAAGCTTTGTTAGACTTGTTATTCATAGGATCTCGTGTAATCTTATTAACGTATGTATCCTAACCATATACATGTCTTTGGCCGAATTTAGATATATTTTAAATATATACATAATGAAAATCTCACACGTACGTTAATTATCTCTATGTTTGTATTCAGAGAACGCTATCCTTGAGGTGTTTCCAAACACAACACACAGGTGGTGTTTATGACACGTTATGAGGAATGCTAAGAAACACATGGAGAAACTCAAGGACGCTGCACAATGGAATGACATCGCAAATGGAATGCACAAGGTGTTGCATTTCTCATACTCAGTGGACGAATTTGAGGCGAAATGGGAGCAATGGATATCTGAGTGTGGACTTGAAAGAAGCAACTGGTGCAGTTTCATGTACCAATCCAGAACCAAGTGGGTGCCAATCTACTTCAAAAGTGATTTCTGGGTTGGAATGTCTACTACACAAAGGAGTGAGGGCATGAATTATTTCTTCAAAGGGTTTGTTAATGGCAACACATCCCTACAAGAGTTTGTCAAGCAATATGGAACTGCAATGGCCAAGCGTGCAATGGCCGAGGATAAGGACCAATTTGATTCGATAAACAAGCCTTATCTATGTGCCACAAAGCATGCGTTTGAGGCTCCCTTCCAAATGCTCTATACAAGCAAGAAGGTCAGACAATTCCAAGCAGAAGATTCTTGACACATACTAATTCAGACAGGGTAGAAGTTATTGGCAAAATCAGAGTTCATGATATCGTCGTGAGGTGGTGGTATGGTGAGGTACATAAAAGCAGGACATTTAAGGTGTATTATGATCCAGAAAATCACGACGTTAGGTGCGCTTGTCAAATGTTCGAGTTCACTGGAATTATGTGTTGCCACACACTGGTTGTATACAATATGGAGGCAGTCAGAATAGTCCCTCAAAAGTACATCCTCGATCGTTGGAGGAAGGACTTGCCAAGAGAGCACATGAAGATTAGGGTTCCATACTACACTCTCGACAAATTTAAGCCGAAAGAGATGGAGAGGTATGAGTCAATGAAGTCAGACTTTGAGGCCATTGCTACTCTCTCGATGACAAACGAGGAGATGTTTTCTGTGGTCAAAGAAGCATTGAAAGATTTGAGCACAAAGGTCCAGGCCATATCTCAACGTCTTGGCCTACCTTATCACTCGCTAGCCAAAACAGGGAGAGTTTATGGGCGTGGACGACGTTCCGATACAAATGTTGTGAACGACACTGGCAATGCATCCAACAGTGGTGAGCCCGTGCATGATCCAGCCGATAAAAGGGGCAAGGGCCGACTGGCTGCTCGTCGAAAAGGACATGGAAATGACAAACCTGGCTATTGGAATCATCGCAAAGGTTCTCATCCACAACAAGTGCCAAGCCCATACCACATGACACCACCACAACAAGTGCCATTCCGATACATATTACCACCTTTTCAAGTTGTCCATCATGGAGGACCAAGTAATCCACGTCCACCTCTTTACTACACATATCAACAAAATTAATGTAAGGTTTTGCTCGACTTTTATTGTGAGTTGTACCACTAATTTGGACAAGTACACTTCTTTTGTGTTTTCATTGTGTCAATCATTGTTCCGCAAAGTGTAAGTCAGCTCAACTATTTGGTAAGTGACTTGTTACGGATTTAGTTTGCTTTGCCATTGTAGCCTAAGTTGTTTTGGAGGACAAGTTGATCACATAATGTAGTTCAATATGATTTTTTTTAATGGACTTAAAATGCATTAAAGGGTGGTATTACCATATAGTGTATATCCGTCACGATTAGGGATTTAGGGTTAGGGTTAGGGTTATGATTTAACTTAGAAAGAGATTGTATCGTACTTTAAATTCATTTGTGCAAGCTAATAATTTATAAATTCGACCAAAACAAAGATGAAAGGAGTTTACGTATAAAAAACAAAATTAATTCTATAGGATTAGGGTTAGGATTTAAATTCAAATAGATTTACATTTTTTTCCTTTTGGAGCAACTACGTAATTGTTTGTTATTGTTGAGCAAGTATTGTGTTGAGCAAATCTCCATCCATATCTTTGTCCTTTTTATTTTTTTTGGGAGTAATTGAGAGTGGTCCTTTATTACAGAAGTTTGGTTGATTAATTAGCTTTAGGGGATTTATTGTGTGGTCCTTTTTTTACTACTATTTACAAGGATTGACACAAATGTACAATGATAGAGTTAGACAAATGTATTGGAATAAATGGAAGCAAAACATATGAACATGAAATAAAGGGTGTAAGCAGAACATACATTATAACATGGCAAAATAACGACCTTAACTTTGATCATAAAACCGATCGTTCACGTCCAACCAATTATTCACGTCCAACAAAAGTTTGATCCTAAAGTCCCTAATTTCCAACAAAAGTTCGATTCTAACACCAACACGACAACATCTGATCAACAAAAAAAACCACCACAACAGCTGACATCCAACAACAACAACATGTTCCATGCCAACACCATAAACCACAACATCTGATCAAGAAAAAAAAACATAAACCACAACACTAACAACAGTTTTCACGTCCAGCCACTACCAACTACCATGTACCATCATTCATCAACAAAGACCCGCCCCAACAACAAACAACCTTCCTTCCGGCAAAGACAAGTTAGAGAAAAGTCACCACTAAACCCTTATGGGTACACAACCCGGCCTACATTAGCATAAAGGAACCAGGCATTATAGTTATATTCATCCATAATTAAGGAATGTAATGTTTAACTAGGGTTTACCTTTCAATCTCCACATCGTACCGCTGTCGCTGCTGATCTTTAAGGATGAAAGTGAGGCGAGTGCCAACTTCCAGCTCGTTAACGGTCTGGAACCTCTGCCAGCCATATACGAGCTCGACCCGGCATGGCCTGTTTTTCTCAAACTTGTATTCCACAATGAACTCCCGTGGTCCTCTTGGCCTTTTTGTGCGGAGCGTCATGGTTTGAATGCTGGAGGTGCCGCGAGGAATGTACTTCCTCGCAAATGCCGCAGGAACCCGCTGCAACAAGAAGTATGATGTGAGCAACAATAAAAACCATACTTAGAATACAACATAGTGCTACAAAGCTATGCAGAATATGATTCCTTACCACACCATTGTTGGTTCCAATGCTGCGCTTCTTGACTTCCACCGTGAAATGCGGCTCGGCCGGTGCCGACGTTTCCGAAGACTGCTTAACGACTTGTCCTTTTCAATCCCCCTTCTCCTCGTCATCAGAATCATCCAGATGAATGACCTCAACATTGTTTTGGGGCTCCAACACCTCAACCGAGTCTTCATTAGCTTCATCCTCCTCATCCTCTTCATCCTCCTCTTCATCTTCGGTATCCTCTTCATCCTCTGATTCTTCACGACGATGACCAGAGCCCCAGTAGCCGGGCATGTCCATAGAATCATCGCTGAAATATAGGTTGTCATTCGGTCCGAATAGAGGTTCAGAGTCCGAATCTCCAAAAAAACAGCCATTCACACTCCCGTCACTCATGTTTGAAGATGAACCTGTGATTTAAACAAATTTCACATGAGTTGAATGTGTCACCCTAAGAGAAATCAGTAATGGTGATCGAAAACTTAAGCACTTACCATCATCACTGCCACCCATCATGCTCTCCCACGAATTTGTCCTCATGTTTCCTGTGATTTAAACCACAATTACAATCACAAACCACAAATCCCTAATTTCCTATCTTACTAAACCACAAGTACTACAAGCACAAAGCATTCATAGTTATTTTCCAAGAACAGTCGTCAAACCTAAACCTACGAAATCCTAGCCCTAAACCACAAATCCTAGTTTCAAATAGAGCCCAACTCCATTAGATCTAAAACTGAATAACAAACCATATTTTAGGCCTTCCAAAACACGTGTTATCCCGTGTTATGAGGATTTCGAGTTTGGATTATAGGAAGTAAGACTCACCTTTGGGTTAAAGTGGATGGTAACTCGGCGATGGGCGATAGCTTCCTCAAAACTTCTTCTTCCCTTTTGCTCTGGAGCTTTCAACAGGGCATTGATTTTACTGAAATGTGATGTGAAGGGAGAAGAGGGAAGATTATACTGTTTTTTTTTTATCAGCTAGGGCTATTAAAGGAGCAGTTGGCAATTTGGAATCCATCTTTATTCTTCATGTTCATAATTACCTTTCCCGTTATGGTTGACAATTAATATGTTGGTTTAGAAATAATTTTGTGGTAAGTCCTAACTTTATATTTGCAAAACTTTATAAGAAATACAATATGGTGTTACGTCAAATTAAATTTATAAATGAATATATTTACATAAATACAATCCAAAGTAAGTCAAAGTGACTAATCAGTTTAACAAAATAATTATAATGTCTAGTTACAACATAAATTTCTTAGCAATTAGGTGAAAAAGATAGACAATAGGTGAAAAAGATATAAATTACATAAGACTCATCATGGAGTCATTCATTCAAACACTAGTTTTACACTAAATAAAATTGAGACCAAACTGTTGTACACTATAAATAAATAAAATTATTCCTAACATATGGTGGAAATATGTTAAGCCGAGGTTGCACTATAATCACTACATTAATATTGAGCTCGAGCTTGGTTTGTGAATCAAGCTCGAGCTCGATGATCACTTAAACGAACCAAGCCCAAACAAAATATTGACCTCGATCGAGTTCGAGCTCGAATTGAGTGCGGGTTCGGGTCAATCGGGTTATAGGTCAATTCGGGTCGGGTCTTGACAAGTTATCGTGCGGGTCTTGACGAGCTCGATGATCACGTAAACGAACCGAGCCCAAACAAAATACTATTATCTTTGCATAATAATATTTAATACTAACCTGTTATTTAATATCGCTTTTTATCATTATATTTTACTTTGAATAGATTTTTATCATAATATTTACTTACAATATAATATATTTAATCTACATATATAATAAATCGGGTCGGTAAGGTCGGCCTCGGTTTTCGGGTCGATTTTTCGGGTCGGGTCAGGTTTTGTAATCAAAATGACCATATTTAATACCATATCTTTTTCATTTTGAGCCCGAAATATATTCTTGGTTTTTACTTAAGTTAACCCGATTTATAAAAGAGTTAAAATCACCATTAATGTCCTTTTTTTTTTCCCGCACCATTTAATACGGTATTTGCATGTTAAAATCACCATGCATGACCGAATTATAAAAAACCCTAAATTTCCATGCATGGCGTACTTGAAAGAGATGACATTTTCTTGATTGTGTATTTTGAGCAAACATTTTCGCCTAAATTTGATCTACCAAACTTGATTGTGTTTTTTGAGCAAACATTTTGAGCAAACATGTTGAATTAAATTTGCGAAATTTGAATTAACCCAAATGTCTAATCCCCGTGTGAAAGCTTTTCCAAATGCACAAGGCATGCATTAATTACAACAGGTTTCCAAAATACAAGTTGATATACCATGTCATCACAAGCATGTCCTTACAAGGACAAAATTAAACACTAATTTCATCACAAGCATTGTCAATGAAGTTACAAACACAAAAACCATTCAAAAGTCCTGCACACTTAAACAAGACAATCAAATTAAACCCTTCAAAATCACCACACTCAAAATCACCACCACCATAGCATCATTCCAATTTAAACCCTTTTGATTTGCACATGGTATATCTGTCTGGCGGGATTATCCAAGATGAACTCCAATCGATCGTTCACTCGAAGGCTGTTCTTTGCAACAAACCCTTTCCATCCGTATCCCAGCTGATACCCGCCCCTATAACTCATGAACCGGTAATAAACTTCAAAAGATCCAGACCATGTTCTCAGTTCCATGCTCATGCTTCCGAATCTGTTCCCAGGTACGAATCGTCTTGCAAAATCCGTCGGGATATTCTGCAACCAGGAGTTGCCAAAACAAATCAAACTCGCATATTAGTTATGTGTTTGGATTATATGTACTGAATTAATGACTACCACATCACTTAAAATTCCATAGTGGCCGATAAGATTGTTGGATCGGACTGTAACGGTGAATTTTGGTCTGTTATCGACGTCGGATTTGGAGGCTCCAAAATCTTGAGAACTGCAGTAGGAGATCACATCACGTCCATCGGACTCTCCTTCTTCATCATCAGTGGTCGAATCTCCTTCTTCATCATCAGTGGCCGAATCTCCTTCTTCATCATCAGTGGCCGAATCTCCTTCTTCATCATCAGTGGCCGAATCTCCTTCTCCTTCTTCTTCAGCATCAGTGGCCGAATTAGAGGAACTTTTGTTAGATCCATAGCCTTCCCACTCAACTGAATCCTCTGTATCATATCCGCCAAAATCGGGATCCAGGCCTCGCATGAATGAATAACACGAAAGAGATGACTCCAGTTGTGCCGACGGATGACTATTATGACTTGAATCTGTCGTGGTCCACAACAACGATAAACACACAACACTTTAGGATTATCTTAACTCCAAAATCAAGAAACCCAAACAAAATCAATAAACCCTAATCAAAATCAAGAAACCTTAAACCTTAAACAATACTTAATCACTAACCGGGGACCGTTTCAGAGTGATTGAGCACCTCCCTATTGTTCTCCATTTGTCCTTGAAACCTACCGTATATCAAAGAACAGGGTAAAGAAATTAAAGCCATTTGTCACAGAATATTAAACGATAACGAAATTAAAGTCATCACAAATCTAAAACTCACCGGCGGTGTAATCAAAATTCGATTCGGGTCACGGATGAAGAAATTTGGAAGAAATTTTGAAGGAGTAGGAAGAAATTGGGAAGGAGGAGGAAGGAATTGGGTGTTTTGAGTGTTTTGACGACAAGGGGAGCATACTTTTAAAAATAATACATGCAAAGGGGAGCCTACTTTGAGGAGTCAATGTTAATGTCAAAATATACATTTCTTAACTCTGTATATGTTAATGTCAATATAACTAGTATATTAACCATGCTCTTATGATAGTTTTGAGTGATGAATTCATTTTAAGTGCTACATTAGATATTCAAGTGAACATACATTATCATTTTTTGGCCGAAAATACAAGTAAACTATATTTAATAGAGTTAGAGTGATCAATCTTAATGAAATCTAATGTAATCTAAGCATAACTTGTAAAGTTTTGTTTTATTTGCATTAATTGCCCACTTGAGTTCATTCTTATATGTTATTATTATGTTTCGAGAATGGAGGAAAAAATTACATTGGTATATGCTTATGTTATACAAGATTTCATAAGATTTCACATATATTAATATCATGACATTGGTATATGCTTAGGTTGTAAGACTTAAGCATGGAGAAAAATTAGATTGATTCACTATCTCAAAATTAGATTATAATGCCACTATTATAAGATTCTTTTCACAATTTCGTGTATGATCTAGTTTTGAATAGCAATTTCATAATTAAGGTGAAACATGGTAGGTTAAATCCATTTATTTGATGAAATGCATTTTGCTAAGTGAAATTGTCCTTCGTATTTGTTATGCGTTTCATAATGTTAAGGTCTTAGGGTTAAAAACATAGAACATGCACTTGTTTGTCTTTGGATTGTATAAGTCATATTTTACTATTTCTTTATTATTTATTGCCGGACCTCAACATCAGTTTTGTGATTAGCTAACGGGCGGCCCAATGTCAATGTACTCATGATCTTTATAAAAGGCTAAAAATCTAGACATACTCATTAACTCTATAAAAGGCTTTTGTTGTAGTATTTGGTTTCTTTAATTTCGGCTATATAAGCTTGAAAACATTTAGAATTTCTATTAAATTTTACCAAACTTGTTATAAGCATGAAAACATTTAGAATTTCAGGACATGCATTACCAATATTTGAATATTTATTTTGAGCAAAAATTTTGAATTAAGATTGCCCAAATTTGAATTACCATTTCAATTACCCAAATTTGGGCAATCTTAATTCACAATTTCAAATTTGAATTACCATTTGAATTACCATTTGAATTACCCAAATTTGAATTAAGATTGCCCAAATTTGAGTATCATGCGTGTGCAAGCTTTGCCCAATTCACAAGTCATGCATTAATTACAGCAGGTTTCCAAAACAACTATGATTGTAGGTGTTATCATTATTCAATTTGTGTTTTTTTTTGTAATTGTTTTGTACGACAAGTTGTACAACTTAAACTTAAACTTATAGTCAACTTGAACTTAAACTTACACTATAAGTTTCATCATTTTGACCATAAGCTACTATAAGTCCTAAGTTTGTACTCGGGTGTTTTACACTAACAAATGCATTTAATTTTGACCTAAGATTTCATAATTTAATATAGTGTATATAACAAATGTTTTTTACTTAGCATTGCCACTGATAGAACATTGAAAATGAATTGAAAAAATAGTATTTCAGATTTGGCCAGCAAAATCCACACATTAATTTGAATCATCGCAAAGTAAACCTATGTATTTTTTGGTCAAGGGTTTAAACCGGGTAATATGAACAACATCACAATCCTGGTACAAATATAAATATGAACAACTATAAACTAAATTAATGACTTTGTATAAAAAACATAGTAAATGATAACAAACCATATCCAAAAAACCACCATTCATGTCAACACAACCATGTCCTTACAACCACAATATTCATTGTCAATTCAAGCAAAGCACCACCACCACATGCCACAAAACGCAAATGAAACCTAAAGTCAAATGAAGCAAACCAAGCTAAACGAAGCTAAACAAAGCAATCCGCAAACAAAAAAAACCCTTCAAATTCCTCATATCCATCCAAAGCAGAGAACCACCTTGGCACCATCCACCATTCCCATTTCACCTAAGTTACCACAAATGAAATATTTATTTGAGTATTTCCACATTTCATAACCACATTAGCTTGAATAATTACAAGGATGATCAATATGTTGTATAGTGAAAAAACCTTATGATTTTCACTCGGTAGATCTGCTTGAATGGATTTTCCAACTCGAAATCCAATCCATCGTTAACAAGAAGATTGTTGGTTTTAGCATACCTTTCCCATCCAAGTCCTAATTCTGCAGCCCAGCCTTTAAACATCTTGTGGAACCGGTATTGAACGACAAACGATCCATGTTCCGTCTTCAGTATCATGTTCTTGGCCCTGCTGGACTTAGCAGGCAAGAACTTTCTTGCAAAATCGGAAGGTACACGCTGCAAAAAAATGTATAAAGTTAGTTGAACAAGATTCTAACAATGGATTACAATATACTGAGAATGATAAACCTTACAATTCCATTGTTCCGAACGAGATGTCGGCTTTCGACTCTCACGATGAAGTGCGGTAGGTTGTAGATGAAGGATGTGGAGTCGTCGGAGTCCCATGTACTCTCATCGTCACCGCTAGAGTACGAGATTCTGTCAGATTGGTCGGAATCGGAGGGAATGTCATCAGAGTCCTCATCTGTTGAGCAACTTCTTGGGGAATCTTGAAGAAGAGACCCGACGGAATCTGCATCGGACGAGTCCGACCATGCATCGGACGAGCCCGACCATGCATCGGACGAGCCCGACCATGATGACCAACTACTACCATCGCTCCCTGAATCTGCCGTTAACATATTAGGGCTTAATTAGGGTTTAATTTGCCTTACTCACAGATCATTAAACAGTAAACAACAACGATATCACTTACCATCTTCGGTGGCTGAATTATTGAACACATCTGTCTCTGTTTAGTACTCCATTATTCTTGAAACCCTAGCATCAAAGAACAGGGTATTGTGCGTTAACTTACAGGAAAATATTGATTTTGTACAAATTAAACCTTGAGGCGGCTTTAGGGTGATCGGATTACTTTACAGAAAAACTCACCGGCGGGGATATTCGTGAGCGGATTCGGACGAGCGAGATTTCAGAGGAAGAAATTGGGAAGAAGGTTCAAGAAATTGGCGAGTCAGAGCGTTTTCAATGCAAGGTTACATATGTTTTGGCCGAAATTGGGGGCATTATATATTTTGGCCGAAAAAAGATAATTTCTTATGAAATGTAAACATAATTAATATTGTTAGAGTGATCAATTCATTTTAAGTTGTACATTGTAAATGCAAGTGAACATACATATTTTGAATTTTTTGCCGGAAATGCATGTTAACAATGACAAAATGGAATTGAGTGATCAATCTATATATGGAATCTAATCTTATAACCTATTAATATAGTTTAAATTTTGGATGAAGTCAAAAAAAAAATTTGAATTTTGGCATTAATTGGCCACTACAATTCATTCTTATATGTTACGGAGTATTATGTTTCTAGATCGACAGAATTATCCGTTTCGAGAACCGACCGAAACCGACTCATTCCGACCCAATTTAAACCGGATGCATGTATAAACAACCGGTTTCAAACCGAAACCTCAATAACCTGATCCGAAAATTGGTTACGATTTATATCCGAAACCCGAAACAATCCAAAGCCAATTATATAATTTCCATCGAAAATCACTTGAATTAATTTCCTTATTCGTATAAGGATATATAATTTCCTTATTCAACAGAAATCCGATTCATTAGAAAATTTAAAAACTCAACTCAATCGAAACCCGAATTAAAGTAAACCGAATTAATTTCCTTAGGGTTTGGATTCATGTCGTGCACATGTTTTTTTTTTGGTTGAGGATGTCTTGGAAGAAGTTTGATTTCCTTTTACTAAAAAATGAAAGATAATTTATTCACACATATAATATTTTTTTTAGTGTTTGATTTCCTTTTACTAAAAAATGAAAGATAATGACAAATGGAATAATTGGCTTGACAAGCATTTATTAGCGCCGGTTTCCAAATTCCTAAATATTGGAAAATCATTGGAAAATCATAATGTCTTTTTTCATTAAGAGGAGCTAGTACCAAATATTTTGTAACAAATCGAAATGTTACCAAATATTTTGTAACAAATCGAAATGTTACATATGTTGGTTATCATATATTCTTTAGTTATAATGTGGGATCCTACAATTCTAACAAATCGATTCTACGATCCGATCTATCTTGGTTATCATCATATGTTGATTCGATTCTACGATCCGATCTATCTTGCTTATCATCATATGTTGATTTGATTCTACGATCCGATCTATCTTGGTCATCATAATATGTTGATTTGATTCTACGATCCGATCTATGTTGGTTCTCATATGTTGGCTACGATTATAACGATCCGATCTATGTTGGTTATCATAAGTTGGGCACCTCAAAACCGATTCAACCGAAAACCGATTCAACCGAAACCCGATTCAACCGAAACCGATTCAACCGAAACCCGATTCATTCGAACATTATAAAAGTCTAGTTCACAAATATTTGTTATTTCGTATTAGGTTAACATATGTTGTAATTGGATTTACGTTGTTGTAAAGTCTACACCCTAAAGTTTATCATATATTCTTTAGTTATAATACAATTCTAACGACTCGATTGTACGATTCGATCTATCTTGGTTATCATCATATGTTGATTCGATTCTACAATCCGATCTATGTTGGTTATCATAGGTTGGTTACCCGAAAACTGATTCAACCAAAACCCGATTCATTCGAACATTGAAAAAGTCTAGTTCACATATATTTGTAATTTCGTATCTTTGTATAGAAGGAAATATGTTTCATTTGCTTTTGTTAATAGTTTGAAATTACACTGACAAATAAAGTTAATTACATTGGGCGGCTGATAATCTTTAATTAACCAGCTCAGGTTTCCAAAAGTGTAATCATCATATCAGTGCAATTTTTTTTGGTAGATATCTAGCAAAGCATTTTTGTAACATCCCCTTTTTTATAATAGAATTAACCATTTTATTCAAACAAAAGCAAAGTAATGCTTAAAGGCTGGTATTACCATATAGTGTAAATCCGTCACGATTAGGGTTAGGGTTAATAAATTCATTTGTGCAAGCTAATTCGACCAAAACAAAGATGACAAGAGTTGAAGTAAAAAAAAAATATCGGATATTCTATAGGATTAGGGTTAGGATTTAACTTCAAAGAGATTTATAAACATTTTTTAAAGTGATATTCCGTATGTCAAAAAATAATATACGTAATAATGAAAATCAACTTAAAAGCAATTTTTGAGCAACTACGTAATTGTTTGTTATTGTTGAACAAGTCTTGAACAAGTATTATTGAGCAAATCTTCATCCATATCCTTTTCCTTTTTTTTTGGGGAGTAATTGAGATTCGTACTTGATTACAGAAGTTTGGTTGATTAATTGGCTTTAGGGGATTTATTGTGTGGATACATCATATAATAATCAACTTTCAACCATTTACATATTACACCTAATTAGTTAATTAATTAGGTGGTCCGATTTATAGTAAATATTATATGTGTGAATAAATATTGCAAACCAAAACAAATGCATGAATAAATATTAGATCCATGGTTAGGGAAAGCTGTAATTCATTAGTAGTAGTAGAATAGGATTACAAAAGATTACAGATTTATAATCTGTAATAGTAGCAGAATAGTAGTACAAAAGATTACAGATTTATAATCTGTAATTAGCCCGCCGAAACAAGAAAAACAAGAACATGAAGAACAAGAAAGTCCATGCACTGAAACTTCAAAAACACAAACACAAAAGCATAAATATTAAGGTTAAGCTTTCCCTTGCGCCAGTGTCGTGCATGACCTACTCCTCCAGGTCAATGATCTCGTTTTCTTCCACCACATCATCCGCCTTCTTCGTCTTCTTACGGGCGCAGACCCTCTTGGTGGTCTTGGTTGCACTCGTAGGAGTGTTGGTCGGGGTCGGTGTGCCCTCAGTGGAGAATGGGATCGGCCGTTTGGGCGTGGTATTTGCCGAGCAGATGCTCTGCTCGGCAGAAAATATCATTATAAGATCCACCAAGGGTGGATCCTCAGCCAACACTCCCCTCACAACCGCACCCATGCCTTTCTCAAGGGCACGGGTGAAAAACAGCCTTGCCTGGACGGAAACGTCATTGGCCGTGACCTGAGCTTTTTCGTACATTTTCAGAAGCCCCGTCTCCGGCACCGGCGTTGTTGCCACGCTTTCCACTTCGAACTTGGTAAGGCGAGTTTTGGGGCTTTTTGAGATTTGGGACATTTTTGTAGAGAAGAGAAGGACTTTGTAGGTAAGAAAATGGTTTTTGTAGATAAGAGCAAGAGAAGTGAAGGAGATGTGAAGGAGATGTGAAGGAGATGTGAAGCTAGTGGTTCTTATTTATAGATGAGGTTTAGTGGTGTTTAGGGTTGTCTAGGGTTTGGACATGATACAATTTTATCTTTATTTGGCTCTTATTTAATGTAAGCAACATTAATACCTTTTTGGTCGAAAAGCAACATTAATACCTTCACAAATGTCAAAACACTTGCATGAATAGGCACATTACCATAACAAAAAAAAGTGTTGTACGAAATTTGAAATGTTAAATCGATCAATGTTAAATCGATTTATGTTAGGTTAAATGGAGTTATAACCTAAGTTTTTTTGTTTTGTTTGTATACAAGACCTAAGTTTTTTTATTTTGTTTGTAGACAAGACCTAAGTTTTTTTTTTTTTTTTTTTAAATGTTTAGGGCTTTAACTTTTCATATTGTGCCTATGATCTATATATAACATATGTACATTTTCCATTTAAAATAATGCTAGTTTAAAGTTTGGAGGTGCCAAGTTAATTATATTTAGGGTACGTTTAGGGTTTTATATTCAATACAATCCATTAAAGTCATTAGCATTCCAACCATTATATTTATTATTCTACTTTAATGTTTAATTTTATTACCGATTGGAATTCGTAATCATGATGAGCATCTATGCATAGGGTGTGAAGGTAACGAGGAGGCTTTTGAAAAGTAAATTGAGGGAAAATTTAATCTTGGATTAATATGGTTAATATTTTCATGTCTTATTTAGATATTAGAAATTGTAGGCGAAAAAAATGAGAATAATAAGATTACATTCTCTTTTTTTTTTATCGTATATATTAGGGTACATGTTGTTTACAAAAGTTTTTTTTGTTGTTATACTATATTTGTAGAAATGTTATGTTAGATGGATTTATGTTAGCAAGTGGATGTTGTGGTAACACCGAAGTTATTGTTATGGATGGAGACAATACATTTAAGGTAAATAACAATCCAACTACTAACTTTTCCCAATTACTTTGATTTTCTTGGTTCAAGAAATTTGTAATCATTTCACATTTAAAGGCGTTTGAAGGAAACGAGGAGGTTACCAATTGCTTAAAATAAGATATATATGAAGAAAGGTTCAAATTACTTAATTTATGAATTATTTAATATATGCAGTTAGACATTTAATTAACTAAAAACATACCAGACGGATGATTAAAAAGGGAAATAAATAAACATATTATGAGTTCACTTTGGAATTGAATAATTTTGTTTGGAAGATTTGGAGGAAGTATAACTTAGCTTTGTTTGCTACTCCGTATCTTCGTATTTTGGTCGAAAGTTTTGTATTATATTATAAGACATTAAGACTTGGAGGAAGTATAACATAGCTTTGTTTGCTATCTTTTTATTTTGGTCACTAGTTTTTTTACTACTATTTATAAGGATTGACACAAGTATAAGGATAGAGTTAGACAAATCTATTAGAATAAATGGAAGCAGAACATATGAACATGAAATAAAGGGTGTAAACAGACCATACATTATAACATTACAAAATAACGACCTTAAGTTTGATCATAAAACCGATCGTTCACGTCCAACAAAAGTTTCATCCTAACACCAACACCACAACATCTGATCAACAAAAAGACCACCACAACACCTGACGTCCAACAACATGTTCCATGCCAACAACATAAAACACAACATCTGACCAAGAAAAAAAGACATAAACCACAACACTAACAACAGTTTTCAAGTCCAGCCACCAACTCCCAAGTACCATCAACAAACAACCTTCATTCCGTCGAAGACAAGGGTTTACCTTGCAATCTCCACATCGTACCGTTGTCGCTGCTGATCTTTAAGGATGAAAGTGAGGCGAGTGCCAACTTCCAGCTCGTTATCGTCCTGGAAGATGTGCCAGCCAGTTAAGAGCTCGACCCGGCCTTTCTTGTTTTCCTCAAACATAAAAAACACAGTGTACTCCAGTGGTCCTCTTGGGCGGAGAGTGCGGAGCGTCATGGTTTGAATGCTGAAGGTGCCGCGAGGAATGTACTTCCTCACAAATGCCGCAGGAACCCGCTGCAACAAGAAGTATGATGTGAGCAACAATAAAAACCATACATAGAATACAACATAGTGCTACATAGCTATGCAGAATATGATTCCTTACCACACCATTGTTGGTTCCAATGTTGCGCCTCTTGACTTCCACCGTGAAACGCGGCTCGGCCGGTTCCGATTTTTCCGCAGAATGCTCAACGACTTGTCCTTATGAATCCTCCAACACCGAGTCTTCATTAGCTTCATCCTCCTTATCTTCATCGGACTCTTCATCTTCGGAATCCTCTTCATCTTCGGAATCCTCTTCATCCTCCTCTTCATCTTCGGTATCCTCTTCATCCTCTGATTCTTCACGGCGACGATTATGGCGATGACCACGGCGACGATCAGAGCCCCAGTAGGCGGGCATGTCCACGGACTCATCGCTGAAATATAGGTTGTCATGAGGTCCGAAGTGAGGTTGGGAGTCCGAGGCTCCATAAAATCGGTCATCCACACTCCCGTCACTCCTGATTGAAGATGAACCTGTGATTTAAACAAATTTCACACGAGTTGAATGTGTCATCCTAATAGACATCAGTAATAATGATCGAAAACTTAAGCACTTACCATCATCACTGCCGGACATCATGGTCTCCCACGAATTTGTCCTAATGTTTCCTGTGATTTAAACCACAATTACAACCACAAACCACAAATCCCTAAACCAAATCCCTAATTTCCTATCTTACTAAACCACAAGTACTACAAGCACAAAGCATTCATAGTTATTTTCCAAGAACAGTCGTCAAACAGAGTCATAAACCCCTAAACCTACGAAATCCTAGCCCTAAACTACAAAACCTAGTTTCAAACAGAGCCCAAATCCATTAGATCTAAAACTGAAGAACAAACCATATTTTAGTCCTTTGAATCACGTGTAGCATGTAATCTTCCGTGTTATGAGGACTTAAGGTTTGGATTAAGAAATAATACTCACCTTTGGGTTGAATTGGATGGGCGAAAGCTTCCTCAAAAACTTCTTCTTCCCTTTTTCTCTGGAGCTTCAAGAGGGCATTGAATTTACTGAAATGTGAAGTGAAGCGAGGAGAGGGAAGATTATACTTATTTACAAATTTTTTTATCTGCTAGGACTATTACGTATAGGAGCAGTTGGCAAGTTGGAATCCCTCTTTCAACAAGGCATTGAATCCCTCATTTTTTTAATCTGCTAGGACTATGGTTCACAATTAATATGTTGGTTTAGTAATTTTTTGTTGGTAAGTCCTAACTTTATATGAAATACAATATGGTGTTATGTCAAAATAAATTTATAAATGGATATATTTACATAATGTTGATTTACAAAGTAATTTCTTAGCAAATAGGTGAAAAAGATATACAATAGGTGAAAAAGATAGAAATTACATAAGACTTAATTATCATGGAGTCATTCATTCAAACACTAGTGTATATATAGATACTCACTCATGCTTTCTATTACTTGAATTGTATAGTATGAGGTGGACTATAGTAACGAGGTCGATTGATCGATTCATTGTTGTAACCGTCTATTCATATGTTACGCCGAGGATGCACTATAATGACTACATTAATATGCATTGTCGTTTACAAGACCGTCCGAGTGTTCGTATGTGAACCAAGCTCGAGCCCGATGATCACTTAAACGAACCGAGCCCAAACAAAATATTGAGCTCTATCAAGTTCGAGCTCGAATTCGAGATCGTCTAATGAATATTGTTGTGTGTCCTAAGGGCCCATAATAAGCATACCAAAAATGGAAACTAAAACCCTAATACCAAAAATAGAAACTAAAACCATAGGCCATGCATTTGGACTTAAGTCAAATAATATATGCAAATAATGGAAACTAAAATCCTATTTTTTTTCCCTCACCATATACCAAATAATATATGCAAAGAATTAAGTAATTTTACAATATGATAGATTTTTTTGTTAATTCTTTGTCTTTGGATTTTTTGACCTAAACATCTGTAACCATTAAGTCTATAAAAGGATTAAAAGGCCTTTGTTGTCGGATTTGGTGTCTTTTTCCTAATTTCTGGTATAAGCATTAAAAAAGTTAGTATATGCACTACATTTGAATTACCAAACTTGATTGTGTATTTTGAGCAAACATTTTGAATTAAATTAGCCAAAATTGAATTACCAAAATTTGAAATACCAAACTTGATTGTGTATTTTTAGCAAACATTTTGAATTCAATTAGCCAAATTTGTATTACCCAATTTTGAATTAAATTGCCCACTCAAGCATTCCAAATGGGTAATCCCGCGTGTGAAAGCTTTTCCAAATGCACAATTCATGCATTAATTATAGCAGGTTTCCAAAGCACTTACCATTGTAGGTGTTATCATTATTAGCTAGTACGGAGTACTACTTTTTTTGCTTTTTTTTATGGTAATTATTTTCAACTTAAACTTACACAATAAGTTTCAACTTCTTCAACTTCTTCTAATCTAATTTAAATTGCCTTACAAAACTTATGTATTGAATCCTTATAATCTGTAGCCGTAAGTCCCGTGCTAGTGGCCACTCAATAAAAGGATTAAATTTTGTAGTTCAATATTGAGCATTTGTATTGGGTCAAATTTATATTTAAGTATCTATTGTTTACTTTTTTAAAGAAAGAATGTTGTAGTATTTTGGTCGAAAAAAGAAAGAATAATATCAACTTGCTATTGTACGCATATAATTTTTTTTGCAAATTAAAGAACAACAATTATGAATAATTATGAACAACTATAAACAAAATTAATGACTTCATTTGTAGAAGAAACATATTACTCCAAATCCAAACCAACCAAATCCAAATAACCACAAGCATGTCCTTACTAGGACAACATTAAACAAATTGTCAATTATGGCAAGCCACAACAAGAGGTCCTGAGCAAATCCAAAAGTCACCACCAACACCTTATGGATACACACACAACAACAAAACCTTCACACAACAACAAAACCTTGAAGAAATCATGTCCCGATGCATGAAGAAACCTTAGATCTCGGCAGAGTTGTCCGGCCTACATTAGCATAACGGAACGAGGCATTATAGTTACATTCATCCTTAATTAATGAATGTAAGGTTTAACTAGGGTTTACCTTTCAATATCCACATCATACCGCTGTCGCTTCTGATCTTGAAGGATGAAAGTGAGTCGAGCGCCAACTTCGAGATCGTTAACGATCTGGAACCTATGCCAGCCATGTCCGAGTTCGACCCGACATTTCTTGTGTTTCTCAAACTTGTAGTCCACAGTGTACTCTCGTGGTCCAGCTTCTGGCAGGTTAGTGCAGAGCGTCATGGTTTTAATCCTAGAGGTGCCGCGAGGAATGTACTTCCTCGCAAATGCCGCAGGAACCCGCTGCAACAAGAAGTATGATGTGAGCAACAATAAAAACCATACTTAGAATACAACATAGTGCTACATAGCTATGCAGAATATGATTCCTTACCACACCATTGTTGGTTCCAATGTTGCGCCTCTTGACTTCCACCGTGAAATGCGGCCTGTCCGGTTCCTCATCTGTTGAAAGCTCAATGACTTCAGCTTTGGAATCCTCCTCCTCCTCAGACGATCCTTTGTACTCCTCAGACGATCCTTGGTACTCATCCTCTGATGATCCTTGGGGCTACTCCTCAGAGGAATCATCGAGCTGAATGATATCAACATTGTGTTGGGGCTCCAACACCTCAACCGAGTCTTCATTACCTTCATCCTCATCCTCTTCATCTTCGGGATCCTCTTCATCCTCCTCTTCATCTTCGGTATCCTCTTCATCCTCTGATTCTTCACGGCGACGACCACGTCGACGATCAGAGCCCCAGTAGCCGGGCATGTCCATAGAATCATCGCTGAAATATAGGTTGTCACTCCGTCCGAAGAGTACTTCGCTCTCGGAATCTTCTTCAAATCGGTCATCCACATTCCCGTCACTCCTGTTTGAAGATGAACCTGCGATTTAAACAAATTTCACATGAGTTGATTGTGTCACCCTAAGAGAAATCAATAATGGTGATCGAAAACTTAAGCACTTACCATCATCACTGCCGGCCAACAATCCCATCATGCTCTCCCACGAACTTGTTCTCATGTATCCTGTGATTTAAACCACAATTACAATCACAAACCACAAATCCCTAAACCAAATCCCTAATTTCCTATCTTACTAAACCACAAGTACAAGCACAAAGCATTCATAGTTATTTTCCAAGAACAGTCGTCAAACAGAGTCATAAACCCCTAAACCTACGAAATCCTAGTCCTAAACCACAAATCCTAGTTTCAAACAGAGCCCAAATCCATTAGATCTAAAACTGAAGAACAAACCATATTTTAGTCCTTTGAAATCACGTGTAGCATGTAATCTTCCGTGTTATGAGGACTTCAGGTTTGGATTAAGAAATAATACTCACCTTTGGGTTGAATTGGATGGGCAATAGCTTCCTCAAAAACTTCTTCTTCCCTTTTTCTCTAAAGCTTCAAGAGGGCATTGAATTTACTGAAATGTGAAGTGAAGGGAGGAGAGGGAAGATTATACTTATTTAATTTTTTTTCCTGCTAGGACTAAAGGAGCAGTTGGCAATTATTTTTTGGAATTCCTCTTTATTCTTCATGTTCAAAATTACCGTCCACGTTATGGTTGACAATTAATATGTTGGTTTAGTTTATTTTTTGTTGGTAAGTCCTAACCTTATATTTGCACAACTTTATAAGAAATACAATATGGTTTTACGTCAAAATGAATTTGTAAATGAATATATTTACATATATACAATCCAAAGTAAGTCAAAGTGACTAATAAGTTTAACAAAGTAATTATAATGTTCATTTACAAAAAAAAATTTCTTAGCAAAAGAATTTAATTTATAAATGAATATTTTTAGATAATGTTGATTTAAGAAAGAAATTTCTTAGCAAATAGGTGAAACAGATAGACAATAGGTGAAAAAGCCCACAATTACATAAGACTTAATTATCATGGAGTCATTCATTCTAACACTAGTGTATATGTAGATACTCACTCATGCTTTCTATTAATTGAATTGTATAGTATGAGGTGGATTATAGTAATGAGGTCGATTGATCGATTCATTGTTGTAACCGTCTATTCATATGTTTATGCCGAGGATGCACTATAATCACTACATTAATATGCATGTTCATTTACATGATCGTCCGAGTGTTCAAATGTGAACCAAGCTCAAGCTCGATGATCACTTAAACGAACCGAGCCCAAACAAAATATTGAGCTCTATCGAGTTCGAGCTCGAATTCTATAAAAGGATTAAAAGGCCTTTGTTGTAGTATTTGGTGTCTTTTTCCTATTTTCTGATATAAGCATGAAAACATATAGAATTTTTATAAAATTTGATTTACCAAACTTGATTGTGTACTTTGAGCAAACATTTTGAATTAAATTAGCCAAATTTGAATTACCCAAATTTGAAATAAATTGCCCACTCAAGCATTACCAAAATTTTAACTTTTTAAATACCAAATGCTAAAGTCCCGCGTGTGAAAGCTTTTTCCAAATGTTGTTATCATTACTACCTACTACTACTTTTTTTTGTTTTTTTTGGTAATTACTTTTGTAACACAAGTTGTTAAACTTCAACTTAAACATACACTATACGTTTCAACTTTTTGACCACAAGTTATTCTAAACCCTAAACCGTAATGTATATACTCGGGTTGTTTACAATCAGAAATGCACTTAATTTTGACCTAATAATTCATAATGTAATGTAGTGTATGTAACAAACATTTTTTTATTAGCATTGATTGATAGAACAGCGAAAATGAATTGAAAACTTAGTATTTGATATTTGGCCAGCACAATCCACACATAAATTTGAATGAATAAACCTATGCTATTTTTGAGAATTTATAAGATCTCATATATATTAATATCATTACATTGGTATATGCTTATGTTGTACGACTTAAGCATAGAGAAAAAAATTATGTTATTTCAAATATAATATAGTTAACTCAAAATTAGATTGATTCACTATCTCAAAATTTTCAAATATAATATAGTTAACTCAAAATTATATTGATTCACTATCTCAAAATTAGATTATAATGCCACTATTATAAGATTCTTTTCACAATTTCGTGTATAATCAAGTTTTGAATAGCAATTTCATAATTAAGGTGAAACATGCTAGGTTAAATCCATGTATTTTTGATGAAATGCATTTTGCTAAGTGATTTTGTCTTACGTATTTGTTATGCATTTCATAATGTCAAGGGGTTTAGGGTTAAGTGCTTAGGGCTCATTTAGGGTTTAGGGTTAATTTCGGGTTTAAGGCTTAGTGTTAATTTAGGGTTTAGGGTTTGGATTCATGTCGTGCACATGATTCTTTTTTAGGTTGAAAATGGCTTGGAAGAAGTTGATTTCATTTTACTAAAAAAGTAAAGACAATGAAAAATGAAAAAATTGGCCTGACAAGCATTTATTGGGAGGGTGATCATTGGAGAATGATAATGTATTATATTTTTTTAAAAGGAATTAGTACCAATTGCCCCTATTTGATAAAATAAATAACGAAATGTTTATATCAAGTAAAATAAATAACGAAATATTTTTTTAAAAATCGAAATATTACATTCATGTGCTGATTCGAATGTACGATCCGATCAATGTTGGTTAACATATGTTGATTACGATTCTACAATGCGATCTATGTTCGTTACGATTCTAACGATGGTTATATTCACCCTAAAAGAAGAATACAATTAGAAGTCAATTCTATTTGCCTATCTTTGGTTTTACTTGTCATTTGTGACCATATCTTTTAAATTAAACTAATTTATACTCCAAAAGGTAAAAATATAAATATAAAATGCATTTGGACCTAAGAACATAAACCATAAGACATGCATTTGGACCTAAGTCATAGTTTGCATATCTTTGTCTTTGTATTGTTTAAGTTGTTTTGATAAAAACATAAGACATGCATTTGGACCTAAGTCATATTTTGCTATATAATCAATACACCAACACCAATGCCATATTTTTAAGGTATGAATCTCCATGTCTTTTTTTTTTCCCTCACCATATACCAACACTTTTTTACTTTTTGTCTTTGAATTGTTTAAGCCGGATAGGACTATTTTTAATGTTTTTGCTGGACCTCAACAACAATTTATGATTAGCTAATATAAAAATAAAAGAAAAAAACAAATGCACTTACTACAGTACAATAGAAGAAATCTTGCTGCAACTGTCATCATTAACGGGCGGCCCAATGTCAAAACCAAAACCTCCATTTTGCCTAAAAATCTAGATGTACTCATTAACTCTATAAAAGGCATTTGTTGTAGTATTTGGTTTCTTTTAATTACCAAACTTGTCATTTTTCACTACATGCAATTACCAATACTTGAATATTTATTTTGAGCGAAAATTTTGAATTAAGATTGCCCAAATTTGAATTACCAAACTTTCCACCAAAATTAGAATTACCCAAATTTGAATTAAATTGGCCAAATTACTTTACCAAAATTTGAACTTGTTAATTACCGAAATCTAAGTATCATGCGTCTGCGAGCTTTGCCCAATTCACAATTCATGCATTAATTACAGCCGGTTTCCAAAACAACTATGATCGTAGGTGTTATCATTACTCCACTAGTGCTAATATATTTTGTGTTTTTTTTTTGTAATTTTTTTTTGTACCACAAGTAGTACAACTTAAACTTAAACTTACACTATAAGTTTCATCATTTTGACCATAAGCTATTATAAGTCCTAAGTTTGTACTCGGGTGTTTTACAATAACAAATGCATTTAATTTTGACCTAAGATTTCATAACTTAATATAGTGTATGTAACAAATGCCATTTAATTTTGACCTAAGAATCCATATCCAAAAAACCACCATTACTATCATCACTTGTTCACAAATCACAACCATGTCATTACATTCACAAAAGTCATGGTATATTAATCAAACTATAAACCAAAAAACCACCATTAATGTCATAACAAACCAGCCACAAAATGCACCAAATCCAAACACAGCAAATCCACCATGATGTTACAAACAAAAAACCACTTGAAAAGTACTTCAAATTAAAACAAAACAATGCAAAATGCTCATATGCATGGAGAGCATTGTGAGAGAACCACCTTGGCACCATCCACCATTCCACCATTCCCATTTCACCTAAGTTACCACAAATGAAATAAAAATTAGAGTAATTCCACATTTCATAACAACATTAGCTAAAGATGATCAATATGTTGTATAGTAAAAAAAACCTTAGGATTTGCACTCGGTAGATTTGTTTGAAGAGATTGTCCAACTCGAAATCCAATATATCGTTAACATGAAGCTTGTTTGTTTGTGCAAACCTTTCCCATCCCAATCCGAGTTCCGCAGCCCAGCCTTTAAACCTCTTATGGAACCGGTACTGAACGACAAACGATCCATGTTCCGTTTTCAGAATCATGTTTTTGGCCGTTGTCGACTTAGCAGGCAGGAATTTTCTTGCAAACTCTGAAGGTACACGCTGCAAAAAAGTGTATAAAGTTAGTTAAACAAGAATCTAACAATGGAATACTATACACTGAGTTTGAAAAACCTTACAATTCCATTGTTCCGAACAAGATGTCGGCTTTCGACTCTGACTCTGAAGTGTGGTGGGTTGTATATGAAGGATGTGGAGTCTTCGGAGTCCCTTGTACTCTCGTCATCACCGCTAGAGTATGATATTCCGTCAGTTACGTCGGAATCGGAGGGATTGTCATCGGAGTCGTCGTCATCTGTTGAGCAACTTCTCGGCGAATCTTGAAGAGGATACCCGACGGAATAATCGTCTGACGACTGGCCATCGTCGGACGAGTCCGTCCATGATGACCAACTACTACCATCGCTCCCTGAATCTGCCGTTAACATATTAGGGCTTAATTAGGGTTTAATTAGCCTTACTCATAGATCATTAAACAATAAACAACAACGATATCACTTACCATCTTCGGTGGCTGAATTTTTG
This sequence comes from Polygonum aviculare, assembly GCA_934048045.1. Lineage (NCBI taxonomy): Eukaryota > Viridiplantae > Streptophyta > Magnoliopsida > Caryophyllales > Polygonaceae > Polygonum > Polygonum aviculare. The sequence continues at coordinate 28,412,809 of OW204023.1, read as the reverse complement.
AACACATCTGTCTCTGTATAGTACTCCATTGTTCTTGAAACCCTAGCATCAAAGAATAGGGTATTGTGCGTTAACTTACAGGAAAATATTGATTTTGTACAAATTAAACCTTGAGGCGGCTTTAGGGTGATCGGATTACTTTACAGAAAAACTCACCGGCGGGGATATTCGTGAGCGGATTCGGACGAGCGAGATTTCAGAGGAAGAAATTGGGAAGAAGGTTCAAGAAATTGGCGAGTCAGAGCGTTTTCAATGGATGAGTGTGAGAGAAATTTCAGGGTCAATGGGTTTTATTTTTCAGTAATTTCTAGATAAGTTAATTAAACGGACAAATTTGTGGTACATTGTAAATGGGTTTTATTTTGGCCGAAAAAATATAATCTCATTTGAAATATAATTAATATAGTTAGAGTGATCAATTCATTTTAAGTGGTACATTGTAAATGCAAGTGAACATACGTTTTTTAAATATTTTGTCGGAAATGCACGTTAACAATGAAAAATGGATTTTTGAGTGATCAATCTATGCAATCTAATCTAACCAAATACTAAAGTTTGATTTTTGGCATTATTTGCCCACTGTAATTCATTCTTATATGTTATTATGTTTGTAGACCGACGGAATAATCGGTTTCGAGAACCGACCGAAACCGACTCAATCGAAACACGAAGGTTTATCATATATTGTTTAGTTATAATATGGGACCCTACGATTCTAACGACTCGATTCAACGATCCGATCTATGTTGGTTATCACATGTTGATTCGATTCAACGATCCGATCTATGTTGGTTATCATATGTTGATTCGGTTCTACGATCCGATCTATGTTGGTGATCATATGTTGATTCGATTCTACGATCCGATCTATATTGGTTATCATATGTTGATTCGATTCTACGATCCGATCTATGTTGGTTATCATATGTTGATTCGATTCTACGATCCGATCTATGCTGGTTATCATATGTTGATTCGATTCTACGATCCGATCTATGTTGGTTATCATATGTTGATTCGATTCTACGATCCGATCTATGTTGGTTATCATATGTTGATTCGATTCTACGATCCGATCTATGTTGGTTATTGATTCGCTCTACTTTGTATGGGTTAACTCTTGTATTTTAGAGCTATTTTGAGAGTGTTTAGGTTAGATTTGAGCGTTATTGTAATATCAAGACTGAAGACACAAGACTTGAAGAGCTTAAAAACGAAGAATCGCCACTGCATGATAACCGCGGACGCGTTACCTATGGCACGGGCGCGGCGACGTGAAGGAGCGAACCGATCTAACCCGTGAAGGCCGCGGACGCGGTGCCTCTGGCGCGGCCGCGGTAGCAGCTGAACCCGGTTTGACCATTTGAAGGCCGCCGCGGGCGCGGATCTCCTGCCGCGGGCGCGGTGGTAGCCGACTTCGGATTTGACGAGATCTTGGTGTTTCTATCTTGTTTCCTTTCTTATCTTTCGGTTTCCTTTCTTATTTAGTCCGAAAAGGTTGATCTTGAGGGCTATATAAGAGGAACCTTTCTAGGCTTTTAATAGAGATCATCCAATACTTATCAATTAGTTGTAATTCAAAAAAGACTAGAGTTTTCTTTGTAATGGAGAACTAACTCTCCTCTGGAGTTTATTCAATCAAGGAAGCTTTATTATGAAGTTGTGAAATTCTGGTAACCTCTTTATCCTTAGGTCTTTATTGATACTCTTGTGCTTCATCCTATGATCTATGTTTGATTTTATGAGCCTGATCAACTTGTTTGATTGACTTAGATCTATTGTTTGACCTAGGATTGGTTGTTGTCTATGCATCTTTCCTATTCTCGAAACAACTCTATTCTAGGACCGTGGACTAGTTTAGGGAAGAGTATTCAATGGTTAAATTATGCATGAGACTCGTAGCTTGATTGCATGATTTGATTTCCTATTATCCCTGTGCTCTATGTTAATTCTAGGTTAAGCGTCCTTGCCTAGGGTTATAGAATTGCTTGGACCGTGGACTTGCGATTTCTAATGATTGGGATTGGAATTGACCTAAGTATATAAAGAGGTGGATGAATTCATGATCAACGGATTAATAAAGTGGAATTGATTGAATGAACTCTGCTTGATAACTTTGATTGAAAACAACTTTCAAAACCCCCTTTTGATTACTTGCATGAAAACCACATAAAATCTGAATAAAACTGATTCTTTTGGGTTCGACCCCTTACTTGCCTACTATACTTGTGTTTGCATGTTTGGGATTTATTTTTGATTAGGGAACAACGACTTTGCCCGAGTCAAATTTTGGCGCCGTTGCCGGGGAATCTTTTTCTTGTTTAGATTTTGTGTGTTTTTCGGGTTCTGCGCCCAAACCGCGCCCGCGGCCCCCTTGGCACGCCCGCGGTTCGTACGCAGAACCACTCTTTTGGGTGCGGACCTAACACATGGTCCGTACCCGGTCTACTAATACTTCTCCTGTTCGTTTTGATCCAGAAATTGACAGGACTCTTCGAAAGATAAGGAGTGCCCCCAGACCCTCTACATCCCACAACCTTCTTGAATCTTTCTCTCTTTCTGATTCTGAACCGGAAGACGCCATGGTGGAGCAAACTATTCGCCAACTCACGGCGCCCGATCTCCAGCAACAGCAGCTCGCTGTTCAATTCCCCGAACTCGGGGAGGGTGTGAAGTTCGAGCTCAAGTCTGGCCTCATCCACCACTTGCCCAAATTCCATGGGTTGAGCGGTGAGGACCCGAACAAGCATCTCACTGAATTCCACGCGGTGTGCGTGAGTATGAAGCCCACAGATGTGACGGAGGATCAAATCAAGCTCCGGGCTTTTCCCTTCTCTCTTGAAGACACCGCCAAGGACTGGCTCCTTTATTTGGTGCCAGGTTCTATCACTACTTGGGCGGCCATGAAGAAGGCGTTTCTTGAGAAGTACTTCCCCGCTTCCAAACAAACATCTATTAAGAAGCAGCTAAGCAGTTTGGAGCAAGGGGAAGACGAGAACCTCTATGACTATTATGAGCGCTACAAGAGGCTCATCGCGAGTTGTCCCTACCATGGCTACCAAGCCAAAGATCTTATTTGCTACATCATTGAGGGACTCTTCGACAATGACAAGAGGCTCGTGAATGCATCTTGTGGGGGTAGTTACGAGAACTTGACCCCCGCTGCAGCCTTTCAGAAGGTGGAGATCCTGGCGGAACAAGCCCGCAATCAAAGATCCAGGACCAATGTGAGGTCCGTTAGTGTGGTGAATGAGTCCCTGAATGCTGAAGTAAGGGAGCTCAAGGACCTTATGAAGCAATTCCTTACGAAGAGGACGACCCAGCAAGTCAACGCTTGCGGACTTTGCTATGATACGAGCCACCACACGGACCAGTGCCCTACCATCCAAGAAACCGAGGAGTCGGTCAATGCTATTGGCAACTATGGTGCGCCCCGACCCCGGAATGATCCTTATTCTAACACCTACAATCCGGGGTGGGCGAACCATCCTAATATGAGGTGGAGCAACCAGCAGCAGCAGGACCCACCACAGCAGCAGCAGCAGTACGCTCCTCAGGGCCAGCAACAATTCCGGTCCAATAACTATGCCCCGAGAGCACCCGCTCCGTCTCAGAATGACGCTATTACTGCCCTCTTGAAGGAGAATCAAGAGACGAGAGCCGCTGTCAAAAATCTTGAGACTCAGCTGAGCCAACTTGCAACCATGATCAATAGGCTCGAGTCTAAGGATTCCGGGAAACTTCCCTCTCAACCGCTCAATCACAAGGAGAATGTGAGTGCCATGAATTTGAGGAGCGGTAGGACATTGGCGAGCCGGACATCACCCCCTGGTGATATACCGCGCCCGCGCTCCCCTGGCCGCGACCGCGCCAGGGTGATTGCTCAAGAAGATGCCCCTGCATCGATTCCGCGCCCGCGGAGCCCCGACCGCGTCCGCGGAAATCCCACAGAGACCATGGAGCAAGAGAGCCGTGACGATCCGCGTCCGCGGAGCCCAGACCGCGCCCGCGGTAAGGAGGCAGAGAGGAATTTCGAGGCTTTGCTCGACTATGCTTTCAAGAACTACTCACCTCCTCGCCCAAGCTCTCCAAGACGGAACCAAGCCCCCGCAGCAGAAGAGGATGACGGCTATGTGACTCAACCCTTGCCACCATTGGATTCTTACAAGCCCTCTCCTCCATTCCCCGAGGCTCTCAAGGACACAAGGAAGCCGGCACATGACAAGGAACTCTTCGAGACTTTCGCCAATTGTCGGGTAAATGTTCCTCTTCTTAATCTCATCCAAAGTGTCCCTCGTTTTGCTAAATTCATGAAAGAGCTATGCACCATAAAAAGAAAGAATAGGACTAGTCCTAAGATTAAAAAGGTAGCTCTAGTTGAAAAAACTCAGGATAACAAAATTGAGACTTGTAATTCCCTACTCCAAAAGCAATTGCCTAAAAAGTGCTCAGACCCAAGAAGATTCACCGTCCCTGTCACTATTGGAGAAACTAAAATTGAGCGTGCTATGTTAGATTTAGGTGCCTCCATTAATGTTCTCCCAGCTTGCATGTATGATAGGTTAGGCCTTGGTCCTTTGAAGAAATCTGATATTGTTATTGAGTTGGCTGACCATTCTAATGTGCGCCCGAAAGGGATAGTTGAGGATGTTCTAGTGCAGGTGCAGGGTTTGATCTTTCCTGCAGATTTTTATGTGATGGAGATAGGCGAAGGGCGGTACGACCCGGTTCTCTTACTTGGTCGTCCTTTCATGAAAACCGCCAACACGGTCATTGACGTTGCCAATGGATCTCTTTCCATATCTCATGGTGGCAACACGGTCCGGATTGATGTTGATGAGGACCCGTATTGATCGTATCCACGTCGAGCCAACGTCGTTAAACAAAAGCGCTGCTTGGGAGGCAACCCAATGATTAGATAGATTGTTTTTCCATTCCTAGCTTAGGATTTGCTTGTTTTTCTAGCTAACATGCAGGTACTAGGTCCGAAAGGACACGCCTGGCGTGAAACCGCGCCCGCGCCTCCTTGGCCGCGTCCGCGGTGGATCGTCAGCGCGCCCCGACGAACAGGTACTAGCCCGTGCTCGCGGCAACCATACTGCGTCTCGGTTTTAGCTCGTTTTTATTCAAAAAAAAAAAAGGACTTTTTGGTCCCATTCTACCTCTATATTTTCCATCCATCTATATTCATTCTATTCCATCTTCTATCTTTCCATCCTTCTATTTCTTCTTTCCATCCATCTTTGTATTTTCCATTCTTTGGCTATGTGTAAAAGCCTAAGTATGGGGGAGCTTTGTTTCCCCAAGAGTTTTCTTCTCCACGGCTCGAGTTCAAGTATTGACCCATCTTCCAAGAAGACGAGCCAAGATACGAAGGTCGCTTACACATCACGTTTTTCGAGACGAAGTCAAGACATTGTTCCTGCACGAGACCCGCGCCCGCGGTGACCCCCGACGATGACTTCTCTCTCTGCATCAACTCCGCGCCCGCGCCCCTAGTGCCGCGCCCGCGGTTAGCCACCAGATTGGAAATACGAAACTTTCTATTCTACCACCAATGAAGAGTTCTTCCATTCCTCCTCTCTTCATCGTTTGTGAGTCTTCTGATATACCTTCTTCCTTGCTTCTATCCTTTCTCTTGGCTTCATTGAGCACAATGAAGGATTTAAGTATGGGGGAAGGAGTACTGGCATTCGCTTATCCTAGTTAGAGTAGCTAGATTTTTGCTTCAGATTTTTTGATTTTCTTCTTTTCATGGAGCACTTGCACCATATTTTTTGCATAATAAAGGAAGAAAGAAAGAAAAAAGAAAAAGATAGAAAGAGCCATAAAAATTGAAAAAAAAAGGCATATAAATCCTGGGATGAGTCGAAAACCCGAAAGGGCGGCTCAGGTAATAAGCAGGTAACCTGGACCAGCATTAGGCTGGGGTAATATGAGGTTTATGAGTGATTGTGAGTTTTGTGAGCACACCCTATTGAAAAATGAAAAGAGCGGTTAGGTGAAAACCCGAAAGGGCGCCTAAGCAGAATTGAGCGGTAAAATTCGAGTGTTTTAGGATCATTCTTGCTTGGGGACTTTGGGGCTTACATGTTAGATTTGGGTAGATCCTAGGTTGCTCTCTTTCATGTTTTTAGAGCTTGAGTGATATATTTTGTTGTGAGGTGTGTGTTTGAGCTTCATTGTTTTATGCTCATAATTTCTCTATATTTTTGGGTTCCGGGTTGTGAGTTGAGTGTTTTTATCTTCCCTTGTATTTCCTGAGATCTTAGATGTGCTTACTTGTCATATTTGTTTTGAGCTTACTCGAGGACGAGCAAGATCTAAGTATGGGGGAATTTGATTTGCACTACTTTGTATGGGTTAACTCTTGTATTTTAGAGCTATTTTGAGAGTGTTTAGGTTAGATTTGAGCGTTATTGTAATATCAAGACTGAAGACACAAGACTTGAAGAATCAAGAGTTGAAGAGCTTAAAAACGAAGAATCGCCACTGCATGATAACCGTGGACGCGTTACCTATGGCGCGGGCGCGGCGACGTGAAGGAGCGAACCGATCTAACCCGTGAAGGCCGCAGACGCGGTGCCTCTGGCGCGGCCGCGGTAGCAGCTGAACCCGGTTTGACCATTTGAAGGCCGCCGCGGGCGCGGATCTCCTGCCGCGGGCGCGGTGGTAGCCGACTTCGGATTTGACGAGATCTTGGTGTTTCTATCTTGTTTCCTTTCTTATCTTTCGGTTTCCTTTCTTATTTAGTCCGAAAAGGTTGATCTTGAGGGCTATATAAGAGGAACCTTTCTAGGCTTTTAATAGAGATCATCCAATACTTATCAATCAGTTGTAATTCAAAAAAGACTAGAGTTTTCTTTGTAATGGAGAACTAACTCTCCTCTGGAGTTTATTCAATCAAGGAAGCTTTATTATGAAGTTGTGAAATTCTGGTAACCTCTTTATCCTTAGGTCTTTATTGATACTCTTGTGCTTCATCCCATGATCTATGTTTGATTTTATGAGCCTGATCAACTTGTTTGATTGACTTAGATCTATTGTTTGAACTAGGATTGGTTGTTGTCTATGCATCTTTCCTATTCTCGAAACAACTCTATTCTAGGACCGTGGACTAGTTTAGGGAAGAGTATTCAATGGTTAAATTATGCATGAGACTCGTAGCTTGATTGCATGATTTGATTTCCTATTATCCCTGTGCTCTATGTTAATTCTAGGTTAAGCGTCCTTGCCTAGGGTTATAGAATTGCTTGGACCGTGGACTTGCGATTTCTAATGATTGGGATTGGAATTGACCTAAGTATATAAAGAGGTGGATGAATTCATGATCAACGGATTAATAAAGTGGAATTGATTGAATGAACTCTGCTTGATAACTTTGATTGAAAACAACTTTCAAAACCCCCTTTTGATTACTTGCATGAAAACCACATAAAATCTGAATAAAACTGATTCCTTTGGGTTCGACCCCTTGCTTGCCTACTATACTTGTGTTTGCATGTTTGGGATTTATTTTTGATTAGGGAACAACGACTTTGCCCGAGTCAGTTATCATATGTTGGTTACCCGATAACCGGTTCAACCGAAAACCAATTAAACCAAAACCCGATTCACTCGAGCATTAAAAAAGTCTAGTTCACAAATACTAGTAATTTCGTATTAGGATATCATATGTTGTAATTTGATTTATGTTGTTGTAAAGTCTAAACCCTAAGGTTTATCATATATTGTTTAGTTATAATATGGGACCCTACGATTCTAACGACTCGATTCAACGATCCGATCTATGTTGGTTATCATATGTTGATTCGATTCTACGATCCGATCTATGTTGGTTATCATATGTTGATTCGATTCAACGATCCGATCTATGTTGGTTATCATATGTTGATTCGATTCAACGATCCGATCTATGTTGGTTATCATATGTTGTTTCGATTCAACGATCCGATCTATGTTGGTTATCATATGTTGTTTCGATTCAACGATCCGATCTATGTTGGTTATCATATGTTGATTCGATTCTACGATCCGATCTATGTTGGTTATCATATGTTGATTCGATTCTACGATCCGATCTATGTTGGTTCTCATATGTTGGTTACCCGATAACCGATTCAACCGAAAACCAATTCAACCAAAACCCGATTCACTCGAACATTAAAAAAATCTAGTTCACAAATACTAGTAATTTCGTATTAGGCTATCATATGTTGTAATTTGATTTATGTTGTTGTAAAGTCTAAACCCTAAAGTTTATCATATATTCTTTAGTTATAATGTGGGATCCTACGAGTCTAACGACTTGATTCTACGATCTGATCTATCTTGATTATCATAATATGTTGATTCGATTCAACGATCCAATCTATGTTGGTTATCATATGTTCATTCGATTCTACGATCCGATCTATGTTGGTTCTCATATGTTGGTTACGGTTCTAACAATTCGATCTATGGTGGTTATCATAAGTTGGTTACCCGAAAACCAATTCAACCGAAAACCGATTCAACCAAAACCCGATCCATTCGAACATTGAAAAAGTCTAGTTCACAAATATTTGTAATTTCGTATCTTTGTATAGAAGGAAAGATGTTTTATTTGCTTTTGTTAATAATTTGAAAATACAATGACAAATAAAGTTAATTACATTGGGCGGCTGACAATCTTTAATTAACCAGCGCAGGTTTCCAAGAGTGTAATCATCATATCAGTGCAATGATTAACCTTTTTTCCAATGAAGGCAAATGAAGTTGACCATTTAAATAATTAAATATACAACGGATGGATGTACATTCTAGCCTTTTAGTGTCCGCTTCAATTTTATCATGTACTCGAAGTTTAGCTTGTTTTAAGTTAATGAATGTATTTGTTTGATCATAAAAAATATAAAACAAATATCGACCTCATATAGTCATAACATATGATTCCTTATGCAATATATCTATGTACAAATGTTGTAGCCTTATTCTAAGTTGTAACCATATACGAATGGAGGAGTAATCTTATTAATCACCATTTTCAAATTAATTAGTCATTCATCCTTGTATACGATAATTCATGAAGCCATATTTTCTAATGCACAAATGACTCAATCTCACTTAGTTTGAGTGATCATTTCATATTTCCTTAATGCACAAATGACTTCAATACTCATTCGAGTTTGTAATGTTCTAGTGATTAAATTCATACGGAGTATTACCATATGGAATCACAATATTGCTTACAAGGGTACCTCACCTAAAATATTACTTCACATATGTACATCAGTTTCTATATATTGCATAAGGAAATTGTACCATATATTAGGACTATATAATAAATACTTTAAAAAATATATATAATAAATACTTTACCATATAGGGTTTTACATTACACATGTAGGGTTTAGGGCCTAGGGTTTAGGGTTTAGGGTTTTTAGGGTTTAGGGCTTAGTTTAGGTGATAATGGCTTAATACGATTATACAATACTTTAGGTAAACGTTTGTTTCAAGTTATACTTATATATTGATATTGTCAACTTTAATCACTAGAAAGCTTACTCAAAGACGTAAAGTATGTACATATATATGTCACGTGTACTTGTAAACAATGTTATCCGAATCCCGACTCGATCCTCCGGTTCCAACGATTCTACGACCCTAAAGTCATAAATCGATCTAACGATTCGACGACCCTAAAGTCATAATTCCTTATGCAATATATCTAATGCACAAATGACTCAATCTCACTTAGTTTGAGTGATCATTTCATATTTCCTTAATGCACAAATGACTTCAATACTCATTCGAGTTTGTAATGTTCTAGTGATTAAATTCATACGGAGTATTACCATACGGAATCACAATATTGCTTACAAGGGTACCTCACCTAAAATATTACTTAACATATGTACATAAGTTTCTATATATTGCATAAGGAAATTGTACATATATTAGGACTATATAAGAAAGCTTACTCTACGACGTACTATATGTACAATGGTACATATATATGTCACGTGTCCTTGTAAACGATGTTATCCGAAGCCCGACTCGATCCTCCGATTCCAACGATTGTACGACCCAAAAGTCATAAATCGATTGTACAATCCGATCTATGTTGGTTATTTCCCCTTACAATCGATTGTACAATCCGATCTATGTTGGTTCATATATGTTGAAATTGGATTCACGTTGGTTGTAAACTCTAAAACCTAAAGCGAAATCATAAATACAATATTGTTTATAAATAATCCTCAAAAAGGCTTAAATACTCCTCAACAAAAAAAAGGCTTAAATATTGTTTATAAATGGCAATCACAAAAATACAATATTAGTTCAATATTGTTTATAAATGGATTTATGCAGGACATAAACTATCTAAAAGCCTAAAACGAAATCAAATATACAATATTGTTTGTAAATAATCCTGGTGCATTCAATGTCACTTTATGTTGGGAAAATGAAGCCATGCATTGGCGGGAGACATGCATTGGCGGGAGACACAATAAGCAAGAAAAATCAATTCCTTCGAAAACACTCAAAGAGATTTCGAGTATTCATCAAATCAATCCTTCAGGTCAAAATTTTCAAAATTTCACTTCTCTCTCAAGCCAAAATTTCAAAATTTCAATTGCCTCTCAAGCCAAAATTTTAAACTTTCAATTGCCTCTCAAGCCAAAAATCGATCCTTCAATCCCTTTTGTTTATAAGGTATCTTTCATTTCATTGAATGTGTAAACCCTTCCTCAAATAAATCTGTAATTTCTTCTTTCTACCAAAAACTAAAATCTGTAGTTTCTTCAATCCATCTTTCTTTTTTCTTAATCGGTGTTCTAATCTTTCCAATTTGTGTAGATTTTGCTCGAGCTATTTCGAGGATGGATCATCAAGGATCATCATCAAGTACCAGATCTCCATTTAGACCAAAGAATGCGTATTGTAAGTGCAATCCACCAACTAAAGCTACAATTCGCATATCCGAGTCACCTAAAAACCCGAATCGTTTGTTCTTCAAATGTGACCATTGTGGGTTCTTCAAATGGTTAGATGGCTCCGACGATATAGACGAGGCCCAACAATTTGGTGCTTACCGAGATGATCTCCAAGCTATTAAGCGTGATCTGAAGGAGCTAACCTCCTTTGTGCATAGAATAGTTCAAGTATCATTTGTCTTGTATTTTATTTTATTAATCATTATGCTAAGTTAAATGAAGATGCTCATGTAATCCATAATGGATCGTTTTGTATTGCAAGTTTCTTTTTATCTAAGTTTAATGTATGTTATCCATAATGGATCATTTTATCTAAGTTTAATGGATGTTATACTATGCTTCATTTTATTAAGTTTAATGTATGTTATCCTAACCTTTACTATGCTTATTTATAGGTTATAGTTATTTCAATGTGTGAACTAATCTATAAATTAAAATAAAATTCAGCCAAGACATCTATAAAATGAAATAATATCTTGATCGAAAAAAAAAAAGATACAAAACCCATCCAAATGAAAAAACTAGTGGCATTTGATTAATGAGGTAAAGATACAATCAATGCTTGATACACAAACAAATACAATGAATTTATGATATTAAAAAAAGAAGCCGTGCTAAATAACAATATTAGGCCATTGGTAAACACAAATGCTTCAGATTAAGTATTGGGCCTAGCCCACGATAAATATAAAGCCCGCATGCAGCACTATGATAACATATGCTGCAATTTTGGATTTAACGTAGCAATTTCTACTGACTTTGCCCTAAATCAATATACGATAAATCCACACAACATATCATGCATTTCAACTGAAAACATCAAATATACAAACACTAAATATCCAAACACCCAATATCCAAACACAACAACAAACCGACCAAATGTTCAAACTATACGAAAAACACAACCAAAGTTAAAAATCATTCAATAGAGCAAGTTCATTCATGGGTTGCATGGGAAACGTCCTTTTGCCTTGGGTCGTGGCAAGGATCCTCGACGTTACAGCGCCACAATCCTCCAACATTTCCACACGTTTTGAAAGTGCAACTGCAATATACAACACGATATCATTCATTAGCACATTTACATTACCGAACCGATCTAGAATACGATCTCATGCATTAGCAAGTACACAATAACAAGCGTGAATAATACTTAGCATTAAAAGTGAAATAGACATTACCATCTATACTCCATCTATTGTGCAGCCAACTCCAATCCTCATGCATACCTAGAGAACATATGCGAACGAAAAAATATTTGGAGCACCAATTCGGTGGAATACGATAACTAGTACCATGAAATAGAGGACCCTTTCCCGGTTTACATACGAGTGATATTCTATCATGGTTGGCATACTCAATATCATAACAACTCATGAGATCGGCAATCTCATAACCCTCATGCATACGGTTAGTCACATATTCTATGCAGTATAGTATACGCCATGTTTGAGGCGTAAGTTGAGCGGGAGATAGACGAAAAACTTTCAAGAAATCCCTAGTTAACTGTGGAAAAGGAAAATGAAATCCCATAGAAAAGGGATATAGTGGCAAACATACCCAGCCCGGATGGAAACCGTCGGATCTCTCTTCATAATGGACGGGATACATGACTTCTACTTGGTCCGAAAATCCACAAAACCTTCTAACAAGCATGTCATCGCCAAGGGTGAGGACATCCTGCCGTGGAACTTCCTTTTGTAAGAAGCCTTGGCTAGGGAACTTGATTATCAAACCTTCCACTTGTTGTTGATGCTTTTGCATCTCCACATATGATTCATCAAGTGTTTCGTAGAAAATATACGGTAGTAAAGGACCCTCGACTTCTTCTATATGTGAGTCATTCACATCATGCCATGAGTCATCCATCAACATGGTTGTTTGATTATGTTCAAGTAAAAAGTGTTGGATGTCAAAAGATACCAAAAGATCACGTTTATAATCAATAAGGAGAATTGTAACCGCTTAGAATTAACCACAATGGTTATAATTCTAACTGTATGGAGGCAAATAATCGGCTCAAATATAAGGCCCAACTACCAAGCCCATCGGCCCAAAGGATTAATTATGCACAAAGTATGATATATGAAGAATAAGTGTCTAAGATATGAAAAGTATGCTACTTTAGATAAAATATATATCATTTCGGAAAAAATAAATGTCATATTATTACTTGCATTTTTTTTGGCATAAGATTACGTATCATGCATAAATCGAGGGACTTAAACACTTATCATGCTTAAAATCATATGACAATATAAATTGTACTTAAACAATTATAATGGAGGCTAGTAATACAGTTATTTTACATTAACTTTGACGAAAAAAAAATAAGTTAAAAATCGCAATAACACAGTTGTCTTCAATCAAGATAAATCAATACTTATTATGGAGGTTAAATACTCTCTTAATTCATTGTCTTCAATCACCAATAAAAATGCTCTAAGGGTGGAAATTTTGTTAAGTTAAAATACCGCTTAAATTGGTCTAGGGCTTAAAACTATCAAGTATGTTTATGGGCTAAAATAAATTAAAACCCAAAGCTAACAAAAAAATGTGAAGTTGATCCATAAATTTCTGCCCAAATTGAAGGCCCATTAAGTCTCTTGTACACAAACCTATGTGGGACCCGCCCGACCCTTTAGCTTCGGTTACCCACCAGAATTGTAAATTATTGTGATAAAGATAAATTCAAAAACACTTTATAGAAGCTATCACCTGCTAACTACACTACAAACAATTTCCTCTTGTAACATACTGAACTACAGTATTTAGGAAAGCAAAGGCTTGTATTCAGAGCAAGTTGTTGCTTGTCATGTGTGTCATACAATTGTATCTTTCATATCCATCAAACATTTTGATTCGTTGGAGCAGATGGATGTGAAGAACCTGTCAGTTGCAATCATCTCTTGGGCATTAATTAAAATGGAGATAAGTCGGTTCCTTTGTTTAGAGCATCCACAATAAAGAATAGGAACATTTCTTTCCCTATAAATAAATAAAAGAAAATTAAAATATGTCAGCCTTTTGTAGAGAAATTGGCGAGTAAAGTCTGAAAAATAAGAGAGGTTTATTTCTGTTTTTTACTGACAAATCTCCTTAATTAGTTTATTTTACTTTTTTTTTAAGAAATCAATCCCCTAATTCTCCATTGTGGATGCTCTTAAAACAGATGCATGATTTGTTTTTTATCCGAAACAGATACACGATTTGTAGGAGCAGATGGACAACGACTATTTGCCTACAAATACTAAATGTTGAGAGCATTTTTGCACCTTTATTTTATTTTTTGTTAGATTAGTTTTGTTTTACTGTCATTTTCATGGGAATTTCTCAACTTATCTACATCGCATGGCCCTAAAAGTGAAATTAGATGTCCATGTTAGTATGTTACGAGTGTCGTAGCCTAAAGCTCAAACGGCCCGATAACGATTAGAGAGACCACTTGTACAAGAAGGGATTCACTTCAAACTGTTATGATTCGATTCGTCACGAAGAATCAAGAGATGACGACGAAGAGGGCATGAAGGATATTCGAGCCAAAATTCAAGTGATGCAAGAAAATATGGCTAAAATGGATGCTGGCCGGTAGTCATGGAACCGGCCCGGCAAATCACCGGGCTAGGTCGGGCCGGTCCACATAGGCTCGGGCGGGCTGGTGCCGGGCCTGGCTGGCCCACACTTACTGGGCCGGCCTTTTTGGGACCATGACACTGGGCTGGGCTTTTTGAGCCCATGACACCGGGCCGGGCCGGCCCGCACTGTTGGCCATCACCACTGGCCGGGTTAGAGATACATTGATTTCAACCTTGCAACAAGTAAATAAACACTTCATGGCAACCATATTCTTTATTTGAATTGGATAATTACGTTCGCTATATAGTATGGACACGAGTTGTAAAATCTGTAAGCATTATGCACAACAGAACAAGCTATTGACCTGACCCGACACATAACTCGATTTACAGGTCTAGAGTCAACATGTTGACCCGTTAGTACAAAAAACTTGACCCGAGACAAGACCCATAACCTGAGAATTGGGTTACAGATAGGGTCACGTTTGACCCGTTTATGAACTTGTGTGTACCACCGATAATTTTTGCTCTAATTAAGTTTGAAGGCGAGTGAGGTCGTACGAAGATGAACGAGTGACGTCGTACAAATAAGGCGAGTGAGGTCCTACAAATACCTAGACTATGGAGCAACCCTAGAACAAGATATTTATTTAAATTTGCACTCGTAAATTAACGGTAATGTATATATCCACGTCATAACATGTTAAAGTATAAGGAGAATCATAGTTTGCAAGCGTGCACTATACTATATATCTATATGAGTATGATTTTGTTAGGAAAAAAGAACGATATATTGGTAGATCGAATAAATATTTAGTTGTAGGCTAGCCAGTAGCCACTACCACCACCATATGTTCTCTAAAAATAATCATGTTGGCATAGCCCCGAACACATGCATAATATGTGGACCACCATATCGATCGATCACCTTCATCCAAGCTTGCATATATATCATTTAATATATAGTTAGCTAATCCCCATATTATAATAGTTTAAACACTTGATTATGCCTTAACGATAAACCCTATCGCAAAAGTTTAAATGACCTTTTGAAGGTCCTTATCGTAGGCTGTAAAAATCCTTGCAAAATACATTATTATATTACCATCAGAAGTTGATGTTGATTCAGAACGATCGATATTTGTACAAGAAAGTTATGCACTCGATCACGCAACATCAATATAAAACAACGTAATTCGATATAGTACACTAATTGACTCCTTAAAACCATCATGTATAACAGCTGACCTCCGATTTATTTTACACCCTTTGACAAACACAATTACGTATGCAAGCATTTTTGCAATATTTGAGCTCTTATTTTCAACATCCACATACAGATCAAACATATATAAAACAAACCTTCACTGTATCAATATGCATGCAACGTGTAATGAATTCCAAGCTTGTCAATATACACGTTGAGCTAATAACACATGAAAAAGAGAATAACAATCTACAACAACACGGCCTTGAAAATCAATCTAACAACCAATCTAAACCAAAAACTACCAGATTAAGCGTGTTTTGTTCATGTAAACACCGATTTGGGCGCGCTTAGATTAACACTCGGCCCATCCTTCTTGACAGTCGTCCGTGGTGGCCGCTCGTCCACGTGGCCTGGCCATACGTCCCGCCCTGGCCTCCAAGGCCAAGATCATCTTAGCTGGCACTCCAGTCATCCTCTGGACCCTCACCAGATTCCTCCACGTGGCGATCTCCTTACAAGAAAGCCTGAGCCCGACCCAAAACGAGGTGGCTAGAGCCAATCTGACCCGCACACCACTCAACCTCCCGAAAACAGGACCGGCCGTCCCCACAATAGCGTCTACACAGTGAGCGTCGTCAAGCCCTAGCCTCCTACACCAAATTACCAAAATGCCCTCCGTCAGCGCATCCGCCTTCGCCCTTCCCCTCCTCATCGAGCGGGCCTTCCTGGCCGGCCGGCCGGCGGCGCTCGACTCGGTGTCGGAGGATCCGATCGAGGAGAGAGACGATGACGTGGCACTCGACTCGTCTTCTTCATGTTCCACGTCATCATGGCAGGATCTGCAGCGGTGGCGAGTGCGGGGGGAGGGGGCGGTGCCGGAGAATCGCTCGCCGGAGAGGTGGCCGCAGGAGGAGCAGAGCGTGGAGCGCACGTGGCGGCTCACCAGGAAGTTGGCGGCGTGGACGGCGGCGTCGCATCGCCGGCAGAGGTAGGCGGAGTCCGAGGGGCAGTGCACGGCGGCGGCCGCCGCGCAGAGCTCGCAACGCCGGCTGGGCTGATCGCTCGGCATTTGTATTTGTATGTATGAGGCGGTGGGAGTTTTTTTGAAAAAAGAGTGAATAAATGAATTGATGTTTATTGTTACGTGAATGGGTTTTATAGAAGGGAAAGAGAGATGTGTTGTGGAGGAAGGATGCAAATGTGTGGTGAGGTTTGTCATTTAAAAGAATGGCCATTAGTTTAGTTTGTCGAAGGAGTGAAAAATGGTCAAGTACAACAACAATACAATCCGATTCTCACACGAAATTAAAATATTAAAAAAATGAGTGATTTTGACGTTTAATGGTTGATATTTTTTGCGGGGGGTTATTAATTAAGTGCGTGTTATTATTGTAAGAAAAATATAATGGTGTAGCTACTAGCTAGCGAGCTTTACTAATTTGGCTAATACGGTGTTCTAGTAGTGGTAATGATGGGATTGAGAATATGATTCTATGCGTTTAAGTGTCTTGTCAAGAGCCCTAAAGTATTTATCTATGCATGTACATGTTGTTTATAGCACGCTTGATAAGTTATTTCGTTCAATTATTAGTTAGTACGTACAAATGTACAATTAGCAAGCTTATGGACTCTGTTCACTACTGTTACGAACCCAAAAGTAGTTTCATTATGTATGTATATGTTTATTGCAAAGTTCAAGACATGATGAAGCAGTTAGAGTTATATCGATCTAACAAACTAACAATATTTTTGAAGTCCTTTTATTTACAAAGTAACTTACTGCGAAAATGCTATATTGTTATCTCATATCTGGTTAATTTGTCAATCATATAACAACAAGATTACTACTCTTATTACTAATTGATTTAAAATGAAATATATAATCTTATTGTATGTTAGGCTCATTCACACATACAAACAAGTAGGTTTACCCCCGATGCTATTATCAGTCCGGTATAAGACCTTCGAATCTAAATACCCAATCATTCCAATCAATCATATGAGTGATTAGTTTTGAGATCCAAAATGTCGTAAAAATGTTGCATTGGTTGACAAATATGTGGAATTGGGATGGGAAGATTAGATTTGTGGTAGCTTTCCAAGGAGGGAAAAAAGGTAATTCCATATATGTATGGGTGGTGGTGGTGGCCGAGAACGCTACAAATTCACCCAAAGAGAATAAAGAATGGAAGCTGGCTAAAAATATCTTAAACAGTAACATCACACTTGTATGTAATGTAATGTAGTTGTACTACACATCTCTTTACTTATTCCACGGGAAAAACAAATACGGAGTAGTATTGTATTATGGAGCCCACGGACGCAAGGTGCAGCCACAAAAGTAGGTGGGAAATGAAGCCAAGAAGAAATCAAGACCAGCAAATGGATGCCACGTGGCGGGACCTGGTGGTGCGATAATTAAAAGCTGGGATTTTGGGGTACGTGTTACGGAGTGAAGGCGGGAAACTCAAATGAGTGATGGAGATGGGATCGCTGGTGTGGTGACGTATGGTTGGGATCAAGTGGCCCACACCGCCCACCCGGACCCGGCATGTCAGCCCGGTTTTCTTCTTTTTTACGCTGCCTCTCCCGCCTTTTCTTTTTCTTTTGTTTTTAGGATCGGTTCAATATAGGAGTATTATATATATACTCCTACCATATTAAAAATCATGTGAGGTTATAAGTAAACCTATATCAAAAGTTGAGGATTTTAGGTTTCAACATCAAAAGTTTTAACATAAGATCCTGTCACAACCCGATCTAATTGAACTTGAATTCATTGAGTAAGATTTGACTTATTGTGTTTTCAAATATATAATTTATATTAAAAAGTACAGTATATTTTAGAATATGCGAAAAATCATTTTCAAATTTATGTTATACTATTAAAATATTTTTTTAAAATAATTTAGTACTATATTTTTATATTTAAATAACTTTTATTTAAAAAAAGTTAAAAAAAATGATAATCTTGACCTGTTGGGTTGATCTGATCCGACCCGAAACCCGCAATAACATGACTCATGATCCGTTATTGACCCGATTAATAGGTCTACCTATAAGGCATATTAGAGCATGTTCAAGAGATGCTCCAAATACATTGGTATTTGTGAATTTGGAGATTTTTAACTTCAAGAGATGCTCCGTCCATTTTCTTAAAATGGGGATAGAGGAAAAACATGGGGTGTTTTCTCCAAATTTGGGGAATTCTCCAAATCCATTTGGAGAATGTATTAAATGAATTCGTATAGATGGCAACATTTCATTGCTTATATTGATTTGTATAATATTTTGAAAAAAGATTAAATATAAACAGTAAAACAATAAATAGAATGAATTAAGTATATGATAATGGGAAAATGCCATATGGCAAGAAAAAACCACAAGATGCCATATTTGCACACATGGCATAACCTACCAACAACTTTCTCTCTCAACTATTTGACCAACCGTTGACCGGTGTTGACCAGTCGTTGACCGGCATCACTCGATAACTGTCACCACTCGACAGTCACCACTTGAATGTCACCCCTCGATCATTGTCACCACTCGACTACCGACACCCCTTGTAACCGTCACCACTCGATTGTGACCCCTCGATCATTGTCACCACTCGACTACCGACACCCCTTGTAACCGTCACCACTCGATTGTCACCCCTCGATTATTGTCACTCCTCGATAATTATCACCACTCATAACCGTCACTACTCGATAACTATCACCACTCGACGGCCGACAACCGTCACAACTCCAAATTATCATCACAAGTGACAATGTTATCAAACGATCTTCTTGATAACACTTAATTGTCATTACAAGTGACAATATTTAGCAAGTAACTAGAAGATTATAGTATAAGTGTCATCGAATAACAAAACAATTATCATCACAAGTGACAAAAGGATTCTTAATCAAACTCATTGTCATTACCATATTATCAAAAAACACTAAATTATCATCACAAGTGGCAAAACGAAGTGCCATCACATAATCAATCAAGTACCATCTTATATAATTTTTTTAGTAACAAATCCAAGTAGAAAACTTGGTCCTAATATATATGAATGGGTCATTAATAACACATTTGATGGCATTTCTCATTAACTATCTATTAACTGCACGTAACGCAAAGCAGGTAACAAGTTTGAAGAACTTCCTTATAAGCTACATAAAGCAACAATCTACGGTACCAACTATATACAGTAGTTTTTCTCTCACCTGTCTACGACTAAGCATGTCTGATTCTTCAACGAACTTCTTCATTGCGAAAACCTCCCCACTAATGACCAAGTCTTACTTGTGTACATAAGCATTTCAAGTAAGATTATATAATAATAACATGAAACATTTCTCTAAAAATTAAGCCAAAATTAGGCCTTCCTAATGAGGATGAAACAAAGATACAGTTCCACAACAAATCAAACAAAGCTTACCATGTATAGTCAAAGGTCATGCTTTGTCCATATCACAACAACACATTTCTCGCCTAAACAGTCAAATGAATTAATTTAATTGTGCAATAGATCTCGAGTTGCTTACAAGAAACGATCAATGTAAAAAAAGCCTAATTGTAGGTCTAAATCGGCATCACCGCAAAACGCCTAATTCTACAACAAATTCACCATAATCACTAGGATGTGACCAGATCGGCATCAAGAAACACAAAAGAAAGAACACTATCCTGTCTTTGTGATCTTGTAATTCTAACAATGAGTTCTTCTAACGGTTCTCAATAAATTGCTTGGCAGCTTCTGCCTTCTGGCGAGTGACCGCGTGGAGGCGGCGATCAAATCTACGCAGCGATCAGGCAGAGGACTCATGTAGACCTGTCCAAACGCGGGTCAGCCCGCCCGGCCCGCCCAGCCCGCCCGCAAATATGGGCGGGCTTGGACAAGGGTTCAAGCCCTACGGGCCAGGCCCGGCCCGCCCATATTTCATCCGGGCCGGGTATGGACTGAATGTTTAGCCCATCCGGGCCACTAGGCCCAGCCCGGCCCGTATATTTTTATAAAAAGAATCTATTAATAATTACTTGTTTATATCAATGTCATCAAAAATTTCAAACCCTATCCTTTCATTTATGTAAGTTTTACAGATTTGTGTCGCTCATTCCAGTCCTTTCTGTCATCATGCATCTCTCACTCACTTTCCCTCCCCATCTCTCTCTCTAGTCTCTTCCCGATCTTCCTCTCTGTCATGCCGGTAGGCCACGTCGGTCGCCATTCCTGATCTCTCTCTTCCGATCTATTAGATTCTTTTACGGGCCGGGTTGTCCATGAGCCAGCCCGTCCCGCAATGGCGGGCGGGCTTGGGCAGCATTTTCAGCCCGTATTTGCGGACCGGGCCTGGCCCAGCCCGCATGTGCGGGCAAAAAAAAAGTTTTAGCCCGGCCCAGGCCCGGCCCAAGCCCGCGTTTGGACAGGTCTAGACTCATGTTGAACGCCCCGAACTTCACCATCCATCCCGTCTCCGAGATCCATAATCGAGCATGGAGAACTCGGATCCAAGGCATAGATGCGAAGAATTAGGGTATCTGGTGAGCAAATATCTCTCAACAAAGGTTTGTATGTCTGTGTTTACATGTATTGCTTCTGGAACTCAAAATGTTTGCGCGAAGATCTTCGGATTTCTCTTGAAGCTTCCTTCCGGCCGGCGTCGATTCGGTTCCTCGCCCCTACCTCTTCTCCCTGACAACGATGAAATCGGCGTCGATTGCTTCTCTGGTTGCATAGGTGAGATCAATGGAGGAGCCGCAACCAAGTCGAATATCGTCGGCCCGTCACTCGTCGGAACTCAGAGAGACAGAAATCGCGAGAGAGGGAGGGGATGAGAGAAGAGAGGTGTGATCGGGAAAAAGAGGGGAGGTACGTGAGAGAAAATAATGGGTTTTATATAAATAAAAATTTGTCAAAACCCTAAAAGACGTGGTTATGGTACATCCGCATAAATACATATATAATGTATGACCTTTTATCTAATCATCTCTAATAAATATGAGATTGTTCAAAATAGAGAAGCTCTTAGAGTTGAAGTATGATTTTTTTTTAATTTGAAGAATATAACTTTTGATTCTCCATATTGAAAAAAATTATGGACAAAAAAATGTGCTACTAAAACCCGGCTAAAAAAAAGTGCCACTAAAACCAAAAAATGTGCTATCTTGATTTATAATATGAAAACAAGAAAAGGTGTCATCGCACACACACATTTTTTTTTTTTGCAATGAACTACTCTATTAAACTTGTGCCACTAATCATTTGCACTTGTAATGGAGTATATAGTAGTAAAAAATATAATTTATGTATTTCATGGTATTCTAGAATACTCCTGTAGGACATACGTGTCTTTCTATGAGTTGTCTACATGTCCTATATATATTGTAAAGCTACAACAGTGGAATACAAGCTGGGTTTACACTATTCTTCATCATATTATACTATGGTATCAGAGCCCTAAAAAGGCCAACGCCTACACCACCAAAACGGCACCAGCCGCCTCAAAAAAATGACTAATCCACAATTACCTAATCCACCGCCGCCGGTTACACAAACTCTCACGGCAACACAAACTCTCACACCCACACCAGCTCTCCCTTCTTGCGAGCTCATGGTCTCTATTCCATCGTCGCTGGCACGACAACCTATCCCTCTGCCCCAAACGATGACCCAAACTCCACATACTCACAGTGGATAGCTAAAGACCAACTCTCCATGGCTATCCTCACATCCTCCCTGACTGAGCCTGTTCTAGCCCAAGTGATCGAGTGCACCTCCTCTGCCGACATCTGGCGCCTTCTCCAAGAACTGTTTGCCGCTCGCTCCACAGCTCATGTGGTTCAAACACGCCTCCAACTTGCGTCTCTGAAGAAGGGCTCCGACACCGGGACGGAGTACTACAACAAAGCCAAAGCTCTCGCCACATCTCTCTCTGCCGCCGGTCAAGCCTTACCAGATACTGAGTTCGTTGTTTATCTCCTGGCCGGCTTAGGAAGTTACTATGAGTCTATTGTTACATCCCTTTCAACCCAGCCTATACTACCAAGCCCTCATCAGGTCTTTTCTCATCTACTCAATCATGAGTCTCGTTTATCCCATCAAGCTTCACCTCTTCTCACCAACCCAATTTCAGTCAACAACAGCACCACCCAACCCAAAAACCCACCAACTCAAAACAACCCAGAAGCTAATTTCACTTCCACACAAGGCAGGGGGCGCTACAATAACAGAGGACGAGGCAAAGGTCAAGGACAAGGACGTGGCTCTGCTCCACCGGGGCAAGGACGGGGCCACTCCAACGCTTCCAACAATGGTGAGTATGGGCGAATTAGCAACGGCAACAACGGGACCTCGAATTTCACCGGCAGGCCAGATACTCGACCACAATGTCAAGTCTGTTCCAAGCCTGAACACACTGCCCTAACTTGCTATCATCGTTTCGATCAGGCGTATCAGGCACCTCCGCCTCGATCTTTGCAAGCAAACTTCACCAACATGACGAATTGGTACCCAGATTCTGCAGCTACGCACCATTACACACCCGACATCTCCAATCTTAGGCTCGAATCTCTTCCTTATGAAGGTACAGATCAGGTGGCTCTTGGTGACGGTTCTACGATACCCATTGAGAATCATGGTTCTTCTTCTCTCTTTACATTCAATCGCACTTTTAAATTATCAAATCTCCTACATACCCCTTCAATCTCCAAAAATCTCCTCTCGGTTAATCAATTTTGCATTGATAATAAAGTATTCTTTGAATTTCATGATTCCTTTTTTGTGGTGAAGGATACTCACACCCAGGAACCTCTTCTTCGCGGAATGGTTAAAAACGGTCTGTATGTTCTGCCGGCTACCACTCGACCACCAGCACCATCTCCCTCTTCAAGTCTGTCTACCAGTACGACAAATCATTTTTGACACTACCGCCTGGGACATCCAGCCGATCGTATTTTGTCCGTTCTCTCAAACCAGTTGCTCATTAGTAAACCTAATGGGCCCTTGACCCAATTCCCATGTCAAGCTTGTCCTTGGGCCAAGGCCCATGCTATGCCTCATCCTCCATCTCCTAGCCGATCTACTAGAGCTTTTGAACTTTTATTTTGTGATGTCTGGGGTCCAGCCCATACTCTTTCAAAAAATGGAAACCGTTACTATATATCTATTATTGATGATTATTCAAAATTCATTTGGTTATTTCCCATGTCATCCAAATCCATGGTTACTAATATCCTCTCTACCTTCATTAAATTGGTAACCAATTACTTCACCACAACTATTATCTCCATCCAAACTGACAATGGGACTGAATTCAAGCCTCTCCGATCCCTTTTTCAACACCTTGGTATATCTCACCGTCTTACATGTCCCTATTCTCATGAACAAAATGGAACGGTTGAGACCCGGCATCGCCGTATTGTAGACATGGGGCTTACTCTCCTTAAGCACGCATCCTTACCCCTTCTCTTTTGGGATTGTGCTTTTCAAACCGCCTCTTACCTAATTAACCGCCTTCCCACACCCATTCTCCATCATTCCTCACCCTTTGAAAAACTCTTCTCATCCAAGCCCGACTACAATTTTCTCCGAGTATTTGGGTGCCTTTGCTTTCCGAACCTCCGCCCCTACAATGCCCATAAACTCTCATATCGATCTACACCCACTGTCTTTCTCGGATATAGCCCACACCACAAAGGGTATATATGTTTTGATTGGGTTCATGATAAAATCTATATTTCCCGAGATGTGGTGTTTCATGAATCCACACTCCCATATCAAGCCCAGCCCACTAATAATTCTGATCCAACTCATGATTATGCTTGTCTTCCTCCTATTTCTTCCTTTCCAAACACAACATCCGCCCACCCAACCTTAAATAATGGCCCATTTGCCACCAATGATCAGCCATCTCCGAGATCCCATTACACCCACTTTGCCTACGTCCTCTCCAACATCATCTTCTTCAACCCCTCTCTCTGAAAATACAGGTCACTCTGTTGACTCACAATCTCCACCCCCACCATCTCACCCCATGACCACTCGCTCCAAAAACGCCATTTCCAAACCCCTCACTTGGAAAGACGGGACAATTCCTTAGCCTCCATATAAATCCAATCCCGAATGCCACTCTTCAGCCCAAGTTCCAGATGAGCCGTCCTCGTACACAGTAGCCTCAAAACACCTTGAATGGCGTCAGGCTATGGAATCGGAGTATGATGCCCTTATTCACACCAATACTTGGACCCTTGTACCCGCCTCCATTGCCACCAATGTGCTCGGCGTTAAGTGCGTCTATAAGACCAAAAGGCATGCCAATGGTCAAATTGAACGCCGTAAAGCCCGTCTAGTGGCCAAGGGATACCATCAGTTAGAAGGCATTGACTTTTCCGAGACCTTCAACCCTGTGGCGAAACCGACGACAATCCGCTTGCTTCTTGCCCTAGCCTCAACTCGGTGGTGGTCGGTACGGCAGCTGGACATTCAGAACGCCTTTCTCCATGGTGATCTCGATGAAGAGGTATTTATCCTTCAACCTCCTGGCTTCATTCATCCCTCCTTCCCAAACCATGTCTGCAAATTAAACAAATCACTCTACGGTCTAAAACAAGCACCCCGATCATGGTTTTCTAAACTCAGCTCCACCTTGATTCTCATGGGTTTCACACCGTCTCAAGTAGACACTTCTCTGTTTCTCTTCAAGCAAGGTTGCGATTGTGTCTTTGTATTGGTTTATGTCGATGATATATTGGTTGTGGCTTCTAACCCCAATTTGTCAGCTATGTTTATTGCCAAGCTCTCCACAATATTCCCTGTGAAAGATTTGGGTGACGTTCACTACTTCTTAGAGATCCAAGTTGAGCGAAACTCTGATGGTTTCCTTCTCAATCAAACTAAATACATCAGAGAACTCCTCAGCAAAGTCAAAATGGATCACTGATTTCCTGGTCTTCTCGGAAACAGAACACTGTAGCACGCTCATCCACAGAGGCAGAGTATCGAGCCGTCGCCACAGCAACATGTGAAACTCTTTGGCTCCAATCCCTTCTTGTAGAACTTGGAATCCAGCTTCACCATCCGCCCATACTATGGTGCGACAATCTCAGAGCTACATACATTGCTAGCAATCTGGTCCTCCATCATCGCATAAAGCACATCTCCCTCGACTACCACTTCGTGCGTGAACGAGTGCGAGCCAAACTTCTTGAAGTTGCCTTCATCTCCTCATATGATCAACTTGCAGACCCTTTGACAAAACCTCTCTCAGCTGCTCGTTTCCACCAAATTCGATCCAAGCTTTGTCTACAACACGCATAGGATCGAGGGGGCCTAATGGAGTATATAGTAGTATAAAATATAATTTATGTATTTCATGGTATTCTAGAATACTCATGTAGGACATACGTGTCTTTCTATGAGTTGTCTACATGTCCTATATATATTGTAAAGCTACAACAGTGGAATACAAGATGGGTTTACACTATTCTTCATCATCTATTACTATATACTAAAGCTGAAGCAAATTCCGCTATCATATTGCGCCACATCACCCTTTTTATTAAAATAGTATATTTTATATAAATTCTTTTATCCTTTATTGAATTGGAAATTTTAATTCTACCATATTTATTTTTGTTACTACTTACATAAAGATATATTTTAGAGATATAATAAAACATACTAATATATCATTGTAAAGGTATATTACGTAAAAGCATGTTAATATTATACACATATATAGTAAAGCATGTTAATATATCATTGTACTGATATAATAGTATAATACGTGAAATCATGTTAGCTTATATACATTGTAATGATATAATATATTATGTTCACAAATTTATCTAAGATATATACTATGTAATGTATTATATATGGTATATCTATATCTATAAATAATTATATTTTTTTATTAAATCTATCTATTAATATTACTATTAGTAATCTATCTTAACTATATACTAAAATGGAAGCAAGTTCTACCATCATATTGTGCCACATCACCCCCTTATTTAAAAATCTATCTTACTAAATCTTATACATAATTAAAATATTGGTTCCATCTTAGAATTTGATTTGTTTAATTAATAATTCTATCCAAATATATAAATCTCAACCTTATTATTATATTCATTTAGTTAATACATAGAGGTATTATAAAGGTTCTATTTAAAAAAATATTTTTATTTAGTCGTAATTTAAAATTATAATCATAATATTTTACCTATTTAATTAAACAACATATTAATTATAAATTATTTTTCCTAATTTTATTATGGTATTTTTAAAAATCATCAATGGTAATAAATTCTACCACTATATTAAAGCCAAATATTCATTCTATTAAATTAATATACTAAATATATTTTTTACTATCATATCATATTAAATCTCAGTAAAAAGATTAGATGTTATATAAATAAATAACACCCCGTACAAGATGCGGGTCATTTGCTAGTATTATACTAACCTGCAATTTTCAATATGGATTAGCATACTACTTAAATACCTAGGCATGTTATTTATCATTTATGCACCTGCTTTTTAAATTATGACACATATTCGACTAAAATGTATACGATGGAGTACGTGTATCCTATTGTTTAGTGCTTGAATATGCACTTTACATATAATAATTTGTGAACACTTCTGATCAAAAAATAAAATAAAATTTGTGAGCACTGAACACAGCAATTTTTTTTTCAGAATCATTTACAATATTTTGTGAGTACGTACATGTCATGGCCATTCTAGGCTTTCTAGCCCTTTACTTGTCATGGTCGGGAGCCGTGCATTTTCATTTATCATGATTTTCAATGTTCTAAAAAAGACTAATCGGTCTTTCGATGGAGAGGGACCGTCTAATGTCTATTTAATCTATACGGTTGATTAGACAGGCTAGAGAAACACTTAAACACCACCTAACTAGACGAGTTAAGAGATTAAACGGGCAATGAATCATCCAATGGAAAACCATTTTCATGCAACAATTAGACCACACCAAGGCATTTTGAGCTAAAACTCTATCCATTTGAATTAAGTTTTTAAGTTAGGTAGTGTATCTTGAACATGGTTCACCATAGCCCATGAACTTTCCATCAATATTAAGTAGATCAAACCAATGCATTTTTTTCCCGTTTATGAGCGTCTTTTTTCGGTTAGAATCGATTAATTCAAACTCATTATTGTGTTGTTTCTAACAGAGTTTTGTGAATGATAAAAGTGGTGGGCAGAAGCCCCACATTAAGGCTTGTCATTGATGTATTTATATAGAAAGTATAAGTATTTAGAAAACAAATAAATATCTAAGACATAATATATATAAACTAACCTAATATAAAAGATAAGATCTCACCTAAAGATAACACCGTAATATTTCTATCCTAGCGTAATAAGTTTTGACGCTTACATTGTCCCAATGATAGGCACGCACACAATGAAAGAAGTACACAATCGGAAGGAACTACTTAGAAGAGGAGGTTGTCATAATCAATTAATCTTGGTTTCTAAACCATTTCCACTTGGATGGTTTTTGGTTCTGCTGTTTAAACACCCTCTTAACATCACTAATCTTGTGTTGATTTGGATGGTTTTAGAAGCTTGAAGTTCAATGGATCGTGACCTAATATTGAATGAGACAAATACTTTCCGACACAATTGACCCAAATTAATTAAGTAGACAATTTTTGCCCACGTAATTTCAGAGAAATAAAAAAGTAACGAAATGAAGACAACTGGAGAAGCAGCTACGTACGTAATTGGCACGAAAGCCAACTGATCAGGATGAGGGCCAATGATGTTATATTCGAGTTGAAAGCAACAATGGAAAGAGTACGTGTTGTCACCTTCTTCTTCATACGTGCGATTTTGACATGGACGGTGGAAATCAGAGCTGATGGTGTTAATGGGCCGATATGGGCTAATTCGGCCCATCTATACTGGGCCATTATATCTATCTTGGAGCGGGAATGGACCTAGCCCAAGTACTTAGTTCAGTTTATTGCACATTATAAACCAAATGTGTCCAGTGTAATGTGTTTTGTTTGCTAACCCATTTTCCAACTTGGATTATCTTGCACGCTAGTAGAGAAGTCTTTTTTCTTTTTTTTTAAATAGGTAAGAATTAGATCGGCTTTCTTACGGGGTCGGTTTAAAGCATTCAGGCAAATGAGAAGGTTAAGTTCTAAATAGTTTGTAATGTGAGGGATTGGGTATGGGTGATCCATTCTTGTCATTTTATCAGACACAACGTTACAATCCCCAGACAAATGTCAGATGTTAATTGTCTCTAAAAACGGAATAACATCGAGATATCCACGATGAGCATTTCAATTTCTCCCTATTCCTCAAGTCACGTTAATTTCAAGTTTTCGACTCGACACCTAGTGACCAAGTTTGTACGTTTATCAACTAAGTCGGAAAGACTTGACAATGGTAGTCATTTTAATGGCACATATGAGTATGCATATAGTCGATTTTATATTCTTGCAAACCAGATTAATTTTATCTCATTGTGCCGAAGATTCTAAAACTAAAATTCAATATTCTTCTAGCATTTCTTTTCTAGATTATGCAGCATATGAAGAATAACTTCATGGCCAAATATCTACGTGGACTAATTCAATAGATTATGCAGCAAATGTCCACTAAGCAATTTCGGTCGTTTATTGACTTGGAAAGTTGGGAATTCACCAATCACCCTTTTTCCCCTTTCTCTCTCACTCCCTCTCTCGTTTTCTCCCTACACCCAAGCGATTCCTCGACCCCTTTCGAACTGGAATTCCTTCGCTCAGATCCTTCGTTCTCCGCTCCGATCTCATCCGATTGCACCGACACGCGATAGCTACAGAAATCGAAGATCGATATGCTCTCAAATTTCTGATCTTTTCATCTCAAGAGATCTACAATTTGGGAGGAGACAAACGGTTGTTGTTTTGGAGCTGATAAGGCTTGTTCTTGAGGTGCGAAGGGATTGACAATGGCGAGGATCAGATCCTCATCCAGTAAGTTGAGGTATTTCAATCCCGCGTATTACCTCAAGCGCCCGAAGCGACTCGCTCTCATCTTCTTTCTGTTCGTCTTCATCTCCTTCGTTGTTTGGGATCGCCAGACTCTCGTTACCGAGCATGAGGTATTTAATCTGTCGTTTTTATGTGACGAATTGCAATGTTTAGACGGTCAATTGGCTTTATTCGTGGATGGATGGGCGTTGGATCTAGAGTTGCTCTATCGGATTAAGCTCGTTACTTTCTAACTGATTCATGGGAAGTGGCTTGTTTGAAACTGAATCTACTGCATGCTAGATTACAAAATGGATCAACTTTACCCGGATGTGATGTTGAATTGCGTCCTTTGAATGTTTGATTAGGCTTGTTCATCAACAGTAGTAAAGTTATTCAGAGAAAAAAAAACAGTACTAAATTATGTGGGTGCTTTCATGGTCACATGTTCTATCTAGTTTGAATGGACTGTTTTTGCTACCTTTTATCAAGTCCAGACACTTGAGCTTCAGTTGATGTGCTCTCTATTGAACCTTTTATAATAGCATGTGACAGATTTGGAGCATTCTGTTGGTTATCTTTTTGGCAAAAAATTTAGGCCGTGTGAACATAAATAATGGTGCCTGTTACGTTTCTTGTCGATGCAGGTCGAGATATCTAAATTATCAGCACATGTGGATCAGTTGCGTAATGAGGTAAACCGGTTGTAATTTCTCTACATGTTTCTATGCATCCATGTTTTGTGTCTTTAATACTCTTGTCAGGACACCATTATATTTCCTTTTCCTGATTTGATATTTTCATACCAAAGAAAGCAATGACCTTTTGTTCATTCTATCCTCCAAACTGGCACTTGATTATGCCTTCGTTTTTCCCCTTTTTAGGTCGAAGAGTTGAAGAATACCAAAGGATACGTTGGCAGGAAGAAAGCTATAACTGATGATCCTATTGACACACAAAGAAGGGAGAAGGTGAAGGAAGCCATGCTGCATGCCTGGAGCTCATACGAAAAATATGCATGGGGCCAAGATGAACTTCAGGTATGATTTCTTGCCCAGTTCATTCTTGAGAAATAGTCTCATGCCCTTCCGCCCCTTATGAGGTTCTTAAAGCAACTTAACTAGCACTTTAATTTCTTGCACTGAAATGTTACAAAGATTTAATGTGTAGGTTTGGTTCGTAAATTTACAGTTCTTTATTTCTTATAATGTCTTTGATATGCTATTATATTTCCTGACCTTATCATTATATATTTTCTTATGAATAATCAGCCACAAACAAAGGATGGTGTCAATAGCTTTGGAGGCCTTGGGGCAACTCTAGTTGACTCACTCGATACCTTGTATATAATGGATCTCAATGAGCAGTTCCAGAAAGCTAAAGAGTGAGTTTGTTTATGCTTCAGTTACAATGGCTTTAAACTATTGTGGCTTTTTGTGCATAAAGGTATATATATTATTATGGATCGGATGATTTGTTAGTGATAAAACAATTAGATTGTACAATTAAACCTTGAGGTACAACTGATTTGTTAGTCTTTTTTCAACTAATCTGAAAGTTTATGTGCATTTAACTGATTCTGAAACTGAAATGTCTACTTATTCCAGGTGGGTAGCAAATTCATTGGATTTCAATAAGGATTATGACGCAAGTGTCTTCGAGACAACCATAAGGTTTCTTTATAAGGTTTACTGTCATTGTTGTGTAGAGCTTCTTGGTTTGTAGAATTTGCATTCATACTATCCTTGTCTAAATTATCTGCATGTTTATTGTAATGGCAGAGTTGTTGGGGGGCTTCTTAGTGCATATGATCTCTCTAATGATAAAGTTTTCTTAGAGAAGGCAAAAGATATTGCAGATAGATTACTTCCGGCTTGGGATACACCATCCGGTGTACCATTTAACACCATCAATCTGGCTAATGGAGGGCCACACAATCCTGGATGGACAAGTGTAAGTTATAAGCTCCTACATGTGTTAAATATAGATGTCTTGGTGATCAAAGGTGCTATAAGCATATGGAATTATAGACCTTCCCATGGCTTACACGGAAACACTTGCTGAATTTTGAATGTATTTAAGTTTGTTAGCAAATTTCAATATATTTGGAAATGGCTTTTGTATAACTTGTTGAAGTAATGAAGTCAGATAATTGTTGATGTTTATTCACTAAATTATCTTTTCCATCCTTAGGGTGACAGCATCCTGGCAGATTCAGGCACTGAGCAGCTTGAATTTATTGCCCTCTCACAAAGAACCGGAGATCCCAAATATCAGCAGAAGGTTATTGTCTTTCTCCATCTTCTATCTGTATATTGTGGAGATTATCGCTGAATTATCTTTCCTGAAGCTGTGGGAATAGGTATTTTTTCGCTATTGACGACATTGTGTAATTGGTGTTTTTTTTATGTCTTAGGCAGAAAACGTGATAACAGTGCTTAATAGAACATTCCCTGATGACGGTTTGCTAGGAATCTATATAAATCCTGACAACGGCGAAGCATCACCTTCAACTATAACTTTTGGTGCAATGGGTGACAGGTACGTAGAGATTGCTCTTGCATAGTTAACGGGTATTGTTTTCTCTTTTGCTTTACCTATTGTTCTATTTTTTTAAGAGGTGGAGTGTGTTGGGGGTGGAGTTAAAGCTCAAAATTGAACTTCTGTTTAGTGTACCTCAAATTACTACTAGGGCCAACATTTAGCCTTTTGCATCAAGTCCTGTAAGCAAATATGTAAAATACAATGTTACGTCTTCTAAATTTGGAAATCGTATTCTTTGTTTGTATGTTTTGATTCTTTTCTTTCATGGCTAACATCTTGGTAAATGAAATTGCTTCCATCAAATCTTCAGCTCACTCAAAAGTTGCTTTCAAGCTGTTAAAGTTTGTTATTCAATTGTGGATGTTAGCCTCTATGAGTATATTTGTAAGCAAAGTTTTGACCAATAAAAATTATTTTTTGCAGCTTCTATGAGTATTTACTAAAAGTCTGGATTCAGGGTAACAAAACTGCTGCAGTGAGACCTTACAGGTGAGGCATTTTGTAGTTTATAATGTTATCAAGTTAAAAGAATTGTCTGCATTTTGCAGTTTTGACATGGAACTTTATGGGGTCTGTTTGTTCAAATGAATTTCTTTACTTTTAATTTGGTACATAATGTTAACAGAGACATGTGGGAGAAATCCATGAAAGGCCTGTCAAGCATGGTTCGGAGGAGTACTCCTTCATCATTTGCTTATATTGGTGAGAAAAGTGCACACTCCTTCTCTGACAAGGTAACTCTTAAAATGGGAATTGTGAGTTGATGTGCGTGTTTGGAGATGATACAAGAGCTTAAGTATCTTCTTCATTTTATGCACAGATGGATGAATTAGCATGCTTTGCCCCTGGAATGTTGGCTTTGGGATCATTTGGTTATGGCCCTGGAGATAAAGAGAAATATCTTTCACTAGCTGAAGAGGTATGTTGGCTACCTGGTTTTCACTGGAATGTTGACGTACACAATTGTAATGCATATGCATAGAAAAGAATAAAAGTGTGGGCTTAACTGTTGTTAATCTAGTACGAGCAGTTATGCCTAAATTAAATGTAGTGTTTTATACAGTAATTTTACCTAGAAGACTCAAATTTATCAAATTATGTGGATGATTGGCATCTTTATTTCCATATACCTATTTATCTTACCATGTTTATTTATTTCCCCCCAACGATGCAGCTTGCTTGGACGTGCTATAACTTCTACCAATCCACACCAACAAAATTAGCAGGAGAAAATTATTTCTTTACTACTGGACAGGTACGTCAGTATAAGAAAATCATATCACAGGACTGTAACTTTATGCTTAATGCCATCTGATCTCAAATCATTAATATGTATTCAGGATATGAGTGTGGGTACATCATGGAACATCTTGAGACCAGAAACTGTAGAGTCACTCTTTTATCTCTGGCGTCTAACTGGCAACAAGACATATAAAGATTGGGGATGGAATATATTTGAAGCATTTGAAAAGAACTCTCGCACTGAGTCTGGATATGTAGGCCTCAGGGATGTAAGTGCCAAACTTAAAACATTACTTCCTCTGTTCACTTATGTTTGTTCTTTAGTATTTTATACACATATCATGAAGTTCGATAAATTTGTCAAAATATCTATGAGAAGTTTCTACTAAATGCAATCACTAATATATTGGTGACTCTACTAAATGCAATCACTCTTTAGAACCAATTGATGAAAAGGGAAAGTTCTAAAGAAATTGCAATGGAAACCCTAAATGACAATGTTATGGACAGATATAAGTGAACCTGCATTCTAGATCCCAACTTTAGGTTGACATGAAGTACCAGTAATACCACAGGATTGGTACATATCTTGGGTAACTTTTTTGACTAGGTGAAC
Organism: Polygonum aviculare; assembly: GCA_934048045.1. Taxonomy (NCBI): domain Eukaryota; kingdom Viridiplantae; phylum Streptophyta; class Magnoliopsida; order Caryophyllales; family Polygonaceae; genus Polygonum; species Polygonum aviculare. The sequence goes on along the minus strand of OW204023.1, from coordinate 28,378,642 downwards.
TTAACACATAGTCTTACTGGAAGAAAAAGAGTAGTAAATGTTAAGTCTTTAATTAGAGCAGAAGGGTTTACTCATCTTCCATTCTGAAAGAACAACTGAAGAAATTCAAATTCTGACTCTCCTGGCTCTCCTTTTATGCCCCTGGTCTTTTATAGATATTCTTTCATTTTAAGTGCACCGAGCTAAAATGGGCTTTTATTATCAGGTGAACTCCGGTGTTAAAGACAACAAGATGCAAAGCTTTTTCCTAGCAGAGACCCTCAAGTACCTTTACCTTCTATTCTCACCTCCATCCGTAATCTCACTAGACGAGTGGGTGTTCAACACAGAAGCACATCCACTAAAGATCGTTCCCCGTCTCAGCAGTCCTAAACAGCAACAGAGACCCATCATTAGAAGAGTAGGAAGGAAGGAAGGCCGATCAAGAGAGTAGGAGACGATGGCGTCTTTGGCTTTGCCAGATTGGAGGTGAGATTCCATAAAAAGAGTTGGCCGGACGTGGATATTGGATTGCCATTATATACCATTAATTTTGCTCCTCTTGGACTCTATAGCTTCCTATAGAGTTGTAGCTCTTTGAAGGATCACAGACTTATTTTTCTAAACAAAGGTACCTTTTTTTAGCAATGTGGTTGTTTCAGGCTTTCAGCTTAGGGTGGTACATTTTGGTATTCACAACATCTTTAAGAAGAGGACGTTCTTGTATAAGGTTGTTTTTTAGATTTGCAAAAGTGTTGTGTTCTTCAGGGGCCATAATATGTATTCGTCATTTAACAGTTTAAACTAATAACTGGATTTTGAGCTCATGTGATGGCCGACTCTTCTAGTTTCCTTTCTCTAATAAAGTGTTGTGTTTGGCAGGATTTCAAAGTTACTATATCACTGAACACACCAAAATAATAAATAATCGAACTTTTCTTTCTCTAATAATGTGACAAGTTTGACAGGAGCATACACTTGAAAAATTGAGCATTTCAAGGACTCTACCATGGCCATTGGCCTTCACCCTTCAAAACCCAGCCAAACCAAGCTCTCAGATATCTAAAAAAGCAAAAGTGATGAACCAAAAACAAACTGTGGAACTAAATCAACTCCATAGGCCTTTTTCACCAATAATCTCCACATGAACAAACCCCATCTTTAAATTCATGAAACCGCTTTGAATCTCTGATCACAATTACTCGGTCCTCAATCTTGGACAACAACTTCATAACAGTGTGGCAATCACCACACACCCTCAAATTCTTAATAACCTGGATTGTAGCCCCTGGAGTCGTATTCATAATTCCATATGCGACTGCAAGCTTTTCGCTATGAACACGAAGCATCATGTCCTTCTCCTCCTCATCCACATCATGCAACGCAGACGTCCTATCAGGTATGTATCCAGCTTCAACCAATCTTGTACACAGTATCTCCAAATACTCATAGATTTTCTTAACCTCAGGATGCTCATTATCTCCAACCAGAAACACATGAACTCTACCCTTTAACTGAACCAGACTGAACCCTGGTGGTTTGACCAAACCATGATCTTTTATAAGAACCCGCATCCTCTCCACGTCTTTCCACCTTCCAGCATCTGCATACATGTTGGACAGTAAAACGTAATACCCACAATTGTCAGGCTCTAATTCAAAGAGTTTTTGGGCAGAGATTTCTGCCAACTCCAGGTTTTTGTGCATTCTGCAAGCAGCAAGAAGCGCTCCCCACACCACAAAATCAGGGGTCACTTTCATTTCCATTATCAAATCATAGGCCTCCTTAAGACGGCCAGCTCGCCCAAGAAGATCAATCATACAACCGTAATGTTCCACACCTGGTTTCACATCAAACTCATTTTTCATTGCTTTAAAGCAACGCCATCCTTCGTCTACAAGGCCAGCATGACTGCACGCAGCCAGGACCGAGACAAATGTTATGTAGTTTGGTCTAACTCCAGCATTCTTCATCTCGTAGAAGACGTCAAGTGCTTCTCTAGCATAACCATGCATGCCATAGCCAGCAATCATTGCGCTCCATGTTCTGACGTTCTTGACCTTCATCCGGTCAAATGCCCTCTTCGCCGTTACAGACCTCCCACACTTGCAGTACATGTCAATGATTGAGGTACCAACAAATATGTTGTCGTCCAAACACATTTTCACAGCCTGATTATGTATGCATTTACCAACCATCAAAGCTCCTTCGTGTGCACATGCCAACAAAACAGCAGATAACGTCACTGAATTGTATCTAACATCACTTTCATTCACCATCAAGTTAAACACCTCCAATGCCTGCCCTGACCATCCATTTTGAGCATACACAGCAATCATCGTGTTCCAAGAGACGACGTCCTTGACCAACATCCCGTCAAAAACCTTCCTAGAAGCACCCAATTCACTACACTTTGCATAAGCATCCAACAAAGTATTCTCCACCCCCAATGCAGAATCAAATCCACTCTTCACCGCAAACCCATGGACCCCTTCAGTCACCGACTTCCTCGAAAGATGCGCACAGGCCGAAAGCACAGACCCCAGTGCAACTGAATCAACAAAACCCTTACTCTCTTCTTCAGCCAGAAGCTCCTTGAACAGCAAAATCGCATCACAAGGACTCTCATTCAACACATAGCCTGTGATCATAGAAGTCCAAGACACCACATTTTTGCCAGGAATTTCGTCGAACAGCTTCCGCGCATCCCCTAATTCACCACATTTAGTGTACATATCAATCAGCGCAGCCGACACAAAGAGATCCAACTCGTACCCAAAGATGAAAGCTTGCTGATGTACCTGCTTGCCCACTGAAATGTCACCCATAGCAGAGCACGATTTAATGGCACAAGGGAATGTCGATCGATTAGGGGAAACCGATAGCTTCCGCATCTGAGCAAAGGCTCTGAGCGCTTCCACCGAGTCGCCACCACGAGCCAACTCGGCGATGACCGAGTTCCAAGAGAACACATCAGTCCGATCGAAGTACTTGTTGAACAACTTGGTCAGAGAAGGATTATTGAGACTGAGATCAGTCGAATACAGGCGATTCGGAATTCTCTCCCAATTTGACCTAATCAATTTCGCGGAACCGAGAATTGAGATCTTCATACATTAAATTAGGGTTTTACGTTATCTCTTTCCGCCTCCGAAACCCTAAATTTGTATTTCGCGCGCCTCAGGTATGTTCTCTTTGTCTGAAGACACACTAGCTACAGAGATCGCATTATAAAATTACATTATAATGCATGATAATGTCATTTTCGGACTTAATTCAGCTACAAATAAACCTTTCTCCAGGAGAAGATAACTCCACAAGAATGAAAAATGTACAATATGTCGACTCAAGCTAGTTCAGAAATTTCTTTTCGTGCTAAAGAGTTGGTTCGAGCTGGGATCGAGTCATGTCTAGTCATGGTCGTTATCGAGCTGGTTTGCAAAGATCCCTCGTCTAGGTGAGGGCAACGTCGTGGTGGCCTTTTATGCACTCCATTGGTGGAGATGACCCGTTTTTTCCTGCGTATTGGCGGTACTATTTCTTCAGTGCTTGGCTCAAGCATCGCTGCTCAGCTTTTGATCGCTTGTTAAATTTTTGTCATGCTTGGTTGTGGTTTTTTCTATTTTTTCCGTTTGTCGGTTGGACCAACTGTCGATTTTTTCGGCCCCATGCCTGGTACATCGAATCACTTTCCTTATAAAAAATAAATCAAAACAATGTACATAATTATGCCCTATAACGAAGAATATGTTCCTAGCACAACAATGACAATACCCAGAGCAGCCATGGAGTTAGCAAGTTCCAACCTACGGCCAAAACAACGAATTGCGTTCGTATAACTTTGTTAGAACATCATTAATCTAACGTGGATTCGATTCGATGAAAAAAAAACCTAGAGCGTTAAGAGCGACTACGGCGATCTCCGGTTCTCCGATTTCTCCACGTCGTTCTGCTTCTCTCCGGTGGCTGGCCGTGGGAGTTAGGGTTCCTGCCGTCTCGTGCGGGAGTCACCACATTGGTTTGAGCATAGGATCGGTTTTCTGGGGGCAATGGCGGGATCAGGTGAAGATAGGGATCTTCTTCTGACTGCGGAGGAGGAGGAGGTTTTCGAAAGTGTCATAGATCAGGCCGAGGGGAATTGTAAGAAAAGCTCGTTGACTTTGGTGGGCACGCTTCTCACGAACTAGCCTTTCAACTCGTATGCCTTGAAAACGACAATGCGGGGTGCATGGAAGTTGAAGAAGGGGTTCGTTTTCAGGGAGTTGTGGCCGAACATGTTCCTGTTCCAATTCGCAGAGGTATCGGAGAAGGAGAAGGTGATGAGGGACGGACCATGGTCGTTCGATAAGGCACTGTTAGCGTTGAAGGAGCCCGGTGTGGAACAGCCGTCAAAGATCGTGATCGATAAAGTCCCGATGTGGATTCAAGTTTACGACCTCCCGATTGATGCAATGACGGTGAATACTGCGGAGGTGATAGGGAAAGCCTTCTCGGGACTGGAAACTCTTGATGAAACCGAGATGTTGGTCTGTGCGCGGTACTTGCGAGTTAGGGTTATGGTGGATATCAAGAAGCCTCTTCGTAGGGGTATTCTAATGAAGATAGGTGGTAACCGGCTGTGGGTGAAAGTGAAGTATGAGCGCTTGCCGAACTTCTGCTATTGATGTGGTAGGGTTGGGCACGTTGAGTTGGATTGTGAGGATGAGGAAGGAAAGGAAAGACAGGGGGAGTACGGGGATTGGATGCGGGCGTCTCCGGCGAAGCTTCATGCGCCTAGATCGGAGTTCGAGAGGGAGCAAGAGAAGGCAGTTTTGCAGGGACTGTCGAGAAGGAATTTAGTGCAACAAGGAAAGAAGATGGTGGGGCGGAGAAAGGAGGCTAGGAAATCCCTTCTTAGCTTGTTACAGGGGGCGAGGAGTCAGGAAGCAGTTCTAGAAGATTGGAGGAGAAGGAGGGCTCGGGTGATAATGGGTGGAATGGTGGGAATGAAGTTCATCGAGATAATGAGGGTGAGGGAGGTGGGAGTAATGAGGCTTTGGCTGCAATTAATGAGGTGGGGAATAGGCTGAAAATATGTGCTTTAAGTGATGATGTTGTGGCTAAGAGGGTGATGACTCGGGAGGAGGAAAGTAGCGGGAGTAGGGTGAGAGGGGGGGTAGTTAAAGGAAAAGAGGTGGTGGACTGCTGTGAGGGAGCTCGAAAGGTGAAAGGTGGGAAGAAGGGGAGGAAGACTTGGAAAATGAGGGCTAGGGAAGCTAGGAAGGAGAAGGCTCAGGAGGCAATTTCCAGGCTGAAAAGGAAGTGTGATGAGGTGGTGGATGTGGAGATGACCGAGCAAGAGGATGGAGGAAAGAAACGTACTTGTAATCTAGCGGCGAGGGAGGTGCAAGGCCTCTCTTGCCGGTCATTATGAGTACATTATGCTACAACTGCCGGGGATTGGGGACGGCCCGGGCAGTTGGACGTCTCACCAATTTGGTGAGAAGGGAGGCCCCGAGGGTGGTTTTTCTCATGGAGACGAGGTGCGGTAATAAAAGAATGGAAGAGGTCCGGGATAAGTTAGGCTTTTCGGGATGCTTTGTAGTAAACTCGGTTGGAAGTTCGGGTGGGTTGGCTCTCCTTTGGGCGGATGAGGTTATGGTGGCAATTAATTCTTATACTCAACATCATATTGATGCCTTTGTGAAGTGTGGTAGTGAGGAGGGCTGGAGATTTACGGGGGCGTATGGGTGGCCTCGGAAAGAGGACAAGCTTCATACGGTGGCTCTCATAAAGAGTTTGTTTGAGGATGATCACGATGCTTGGGTCTGCATGGGGGATCTAAATCAAGTCTTATCAAGAGAGGATAAGGAGGGTGGGCTTGCTCCGGATTGGGCGTTGATGAGTTCTTTTCGGGAAGCTTTGGAGGAGTGTGGTCTTGAGGAGATTGGCTTCTCGGGAAGTAGATTCACCTGGGATAATGCAAGGGTGGGAGACGATTTCATTCAGGAGCGTATTGATGTAGGGTTGGCGAATGAGGCTTGGAAGAACCGCTTCCCTTTCTCCCTGGTCCGACATTTGGATCGTCAGGGGTCGGACCATGTGCCTATTTTATTGGAGTTCTTTAGATGTGAGGAAGGAGACGAGGCTGGTTCAAGGGGTCGGAGGCCTTGTCGGTTTGAGGCGTTATGGGCTCAACATGAGGGGTGTCAGGAGGTGGTAAGGAATGCTTGGGAGTGTCCGGTTGAGGTGAGTGGCGATGTTCAAAGTAAGCTGGGGAGATGTATGGAGCATTTGAAGGAGTGGAATAAGAAGGAGTTTGGGAATATTTTGCATAGACTGAAGGGGGTTCGGGAGGAGCTTCGGTCTTTGAATAAGGGCGGTATGAGTGGGCAGTTGGTTCATAAAAGGAGGGCCTTGGAAAGAGAGGAGGAGGATTTGATGGCTAAGGAAGAGCTCTTATGGTTTCAAAGAGCTAAGGAGCATAATCTAAGGTGGGGGGATAGGAACTCATCATACTTCCATACTAGGGTGAATGGGAGGAGGAAGGTGAATAAGATCAGTAGACTCGTTGATGAGAACGGGATGATTTGGGGGAGGAGTGAAAACAAATCGAAGGTGGCGGTGGATTATTTCAAAGGCCTCTTTAAAACCGATCTATGTGCTCATTCCAATGTGGCTCCTCAAGGACTTTCGCCTATTCTGACGGATGAGGATAACTCTCAACTCCTCCATCCATTCACTGGTGAAGAGGTTCGTTCGGCTTTATTTTCCATGCATCCCACGAAATCTCCGGGTCCCGATGGTATGTCGGCGTTGTTTTATCAACAACATTGGCATATCATCGGTCCGGAGGTTGTTTCTTTTGTTCTTCAAATTTTAAACGGAGTCGAGTTGCCTTTTTCTTTGAATTATACCTTTATTTCTCTAATTCCAAAAGTGAGTGACCCTTACAGGATGAGAGACTTGAGACCCATCAGTTTATGCAACGTTCTTTACAAGCTTGTGTCAAAGGTCATTGCTAACAGGTTGAAAGAGATTCTTCACAAGGTGGTGGCTAGGACTCAAAGTGCTTTTGTGCCAGGGAGGCTTATTACTGATAATGTTCTGGCAGCATTTGAGATTTTCCACTATATGAAGCATAAGAAGACGGGGAGGAAGGGGTTTATGGCGCTGAAACTTGATATGGCGAAGGCGTATGATCGTGTTGAGTGGAATTTCTTGGAGTCGAGCATGAAAGCCATGGGTTTTCAGGAGAGATGGGTTTGGCTGGTGATGGCTTGTGTGACGAGTGTCTCTTTCTCGGTGTTGATGGACGGGTGTCCGTCGGAGGTCTTTGTACCGAGTAGGGGTTTGCGTCAGGGAGACCCGCTCTCTCTGTATCTGTTCTTGCTGTGTGCGGAGGGCTTATCTGCTATGATTCGGAAGAGTGAGCAAGAGGGGCGGTTTGCTGGAATAAAGATTGCAAGGTCGGCGCCTGTAGTTTCTCACCTGTTTTTTGCTGATGACAGTGTCATTTTCGCAAAAGCTACTTGTCAACAGGCTTCGGAAATAGTACATATCCTCCATGAGTATGGAGCAGCTTCAGGTCAACAAGTTAACTTTGCGAAATCCGAGCTTTCTTTCAGCAGGAATGTGTGTGAGGAGCAGCGAAAGAGTTTGCAGGAGATTCTGAATATTCAGGAGGTAGAGAAACACGAAAAATATTTGGGGTTGCCTACGATGATAGGGAGGTCAAAGCAGGTGATTTTTGAAGGGCTGAAGGAGAGGATTTGGAGGAAGGTTAGGGGCTGGAGATCTTGCTCGCTTTCTCGTGTAGGAAAAGAGGTTTTGATCAAATCGGTTTTGCAAGCTATCCCTTCTTATGCGATGTCTTGTTTCTTGCTGCCAAGTGGGTTATGCTCGGAAATTGAGCAGCTTCTGTGTGGGTTTTATTGGGGTGATATGGAGGAACACAAAAGTATCCATTGGGCTAGCTGGAAACGGTTATGTCGGCCTAAGTGGGAGGGGGGTCTCGGTTTCAGGGATTTGGAAAAATTCAACCGAGCTCTACTTGCTAAACAATGTTGGAGGTTGTGTCAAGACCCGGATTCGCTGAGTGCCCAGCTGTTAAAGGCGAGATATTTCCCGAGGACTACTTTCTTGCAGGCGAAGTTAGGGTTCTGCCTGAGTTTCGCATGGAGAAGTCTGATGGAGGGGCGCAAGGTGCTGGATAGAGGCTCGTTTTGGCAGGTGGGGAGTGGGGATGCAATACGAGTTTGGTCTGATCGATGGCTTCCTCGTCCATACTCCTTCATGGTTTCGAGGAATGTGCATGGTTTGGGCCTGAATTTGTACGTATCTGAGTGGATTGATTGGGATAGGCGGTGTTGGAGGAGGGAGGTTATTGAAGCTTCGGTTTTGCCCTGTGATGTGGAGGTGATCTTGAGTGTTCATTTAGTTGATAGAAATTGTCCGGATAGGTTGGTGTGGTATTTCTCAAAAAATGGCGAGTTCTCGGTTCGGACGGCGTATCGAATGCTGTTGAGAGCTGATGATGAGATGCAGGCAGGGGGTCAGTCTTCTTCAGGGGCTAGGGAGGAAGAGTGGAAGCAGCTGTGGCAGATTGAAACACTCCCCCGGGTGAAGACTTTCTTGTGGCGTGCGGCGAAAGGGTTACTCCCTTGCATGGTTCATCTCTTCAAGCGACATGTGGTTGATGAGGTGACCTGCGCGGCATGTGGTCGGCCGGAGACGGTGCTGCATTGCCTTAGGGACTGTGTGGCTGTTAAGAAGGTGTGGAAGAGGATGGTGGAGTTCAAGTGGGCTGGGAAGGATGCGGAATCAATGCTCGACTGGTTTAGGGCGATCAAACGGTTGGGAGACAAGGAGAAGGTAGGTGTGTGGGCTGCTGTGTTGTGGGAGATTTGGAGGAGTCGAAACATCCGGATTTTCGAAGGGCTACATCCCGAACCAGAGGCGATTATTGAAAGAGCACTTTGACTCGCTGGGGACGTCTCGAAGGTTGTCAATTCGGGACACCAGGGTGGGCGTTTGAGGGAGGCTCCGGTCGCGGCTTCGTCGTGGTCCATGCCGGATAGGGGGTGGGTTTCGGTGTGTTGTGATGGCTCGGTGGTTGGAAGGAGGTGCGGGGTGGGTGTGATCGCTAGAGATTGTTCGGGTGGAGTGTTATTTGCGGGGGCAAAGCTGGTTCAGGAGGGGCTCGAGGCTGAGCTGGTCGAGGCAGAGGCGTTATGGTGGGGTGTCCAAGCTGCTGTGGCCCAGGGTTTCGAGAGGGTGGTTGTGGAAAGTGATTGCAGGAGTTTGATTGACAAGCTGGAGGGGCAGGCGATCCCGAACACTTCTTTGGGCTTTCTTCTTGCTCGAATTGCGGAGGCTAGCTGTGACATTCTCCTATGCAGATGGCGCTGCATTAGAAGGGATGCAAACCGAGCGGCGGATTGGCTAAGTCGGTGGATGCCTTTGTCTAGTTTCTTTTCTTTGAATGTCGTTTCTATTCCTTTAGAACTTTCTATTATTGTAGAGAACGATTTGAATTCGGAGTAATAAAGTTGCGCTTTCATCAAAAAAAAAACGTGGATTCGATTCATCCAACATGTACTTTGTCCTCGATTTTTCGGGCTAGTTTTATAAACTCGTGGCGAACAATCGCTGGATTAAGAACTAAGAAGAAGGGAAAGAATTAGCCTCTAACAATGTTGGCTTGGCCTTGATCCTTATGTAGCATATTGAAGGCATTATGATAGGCAGATAGGCTGACATGAATACTCTTTACTTCATATATTATCATCATCACATCAGTAAAGGACAATGTACATTTTGTGTAAGGAATACTATATATGAATATCATGGGTTTTGTTAGAGGCTGTTGGAGGTAGTTACACAACTCGGACGTTAAGCAAAGTCACCAATACACCAAACTCTCACCTCTTCAAATAATAATATCACACAATTGACTTCTTTTTACCTCCTCCGGTTGAACCAATTAGTATGCAACTGTTTATAAAAAAACATTAATTAACTATGCAACTATGCACCCGCATTAGTTGTACCGTTACGGCTTGATTAATCTATGCGTAATTTTGTAAGAACTCTCTTCAGGTGAGATATATGTAAATCCTTTTATGATAGTTTTTTGAGTTTTTTGGATTTTTCCGTCCTTAAATTAAGGCATTATCTCCTCATCTTAAATTTTGATAATCGAAAAAAATATTACTAATCTTCATAATTATATATGTATGCTGACCATAAATAAATAAAATATATGAGTATATATTAAGTAGTCAAATGTGAACAAATACCAAACTAGGGCTCTTAGTAGTCACACACACACACATTATGTAACAACTTGGAGGAAGACAATAATGGAAACCAAAAATGGACTAACAACTGCACTACAAACTTACCAACTACTGTACATTCCATTGCACTAAGCGCAAACTTTTGAAATTATCGTAAAATATAGTATATCATATCACACATATATTTGGTTGTCAATCTTTAGAATGATCAAGCACAAACTTTTTTATAAGGAAGTTTATATATGTTACCAAATAATCGTAGCATTTGTTCCCAAAATTAATTTGTATATTTATTGCAAAATTTGCAACACATTGTATTTTTTTCGGTCTATATCATCCTTAAACCTTGAATACGAAAAATACGAGTAATATATTAATATTACAATATTACTCGTCTTTATCCGGCCTCCACTTGTGACCTGTCTAACAGCAAAGATACAGAGAACAGGGCAGAGGAGGAAAAAACGACGACGTTTTGTTTGACCTTCTTCTTTCCTCTACGTGCTATTCCCTCTCTCCTAATCTTTCCTGTTCCTATATTCTCTCTCTCCTTCCATTTTCTCCATTTTTGCAGTTGAACTCTTCTCAGCAGATCCAAAAAGCTGCCTTCTTCCCTTCGTTCGCCTCGGAACTCTCACAGCAAAGCAAAATCCCTGATTAATTCGCCCTGCTGCAATCGGATTTCACATTTTGCGTTTTGTCTGCTCTCAATTCGGATCTGAGCAAGAGGAAAGGTTTTTTTTGTTGTTGTTCTTTCTTGATCGGCTTTGTATGCTGTTATGGCCTCCGCGAAGACTTCTTCGAGGACAAGAGGCTCGACGGCGGCCAAGGAGAACGGTCCGAAGCTCGAGGAGAGCCTTAATGTTTTCAAGTCTGACAGATTCGATGCCGAGTCTTACGTCCAGTCCAAGTGCTCCCTCAATGAAAAGGTTCGTGTTTCGGACCTTTTGATCTCAGGCTTGATTTTGGATTGTTTTGCGCTTGCTTTTGTTGAGCTTTGAAATCTGATCACGGAAGGAGTTTCGAGCTCGTATTCTTTTGCTGGATCTGCTGAAGGCTTAGTGCTTCGAGCTTTTGCTACGAGTTTGTTAATTGGAAGTGATTCTATGGTATTTTGAGTGCTTGATTGTTCACTTATGCCGGTTGGGGCACTGTTCTATACATTTTTCTTTGTCACTGATTAGAAACTGAAAAGGTAGGTCTTTCTCACAGCTGAGTTTGACATGGTTGAATTGTCAGAGCACTGTAGATGTTAGTTTGCGATTTGAGAGGAGTTGCTTGGTGAATAAGAGAAATCTATTGATGTTTAATTTTACAATCATTGCTATTAGAAAGCTGTATAGCAATGTTGGGGACAGGTTTCTTTCACAGTTGTAACTGCTAATATGGAATCTGGTGCTTATTGCTCAAATTTTATAATGCTTACATCAGTACTTTAGGAGATTGAGAATGAATTAGGTTTGGCTACAAGGCAATTAGTGAAAATGATAAGCGGCACCTAGTCATCATATCGATAAGTGATGAATTGTTTCGCAATTATTGTTCTATGTCTGCATTTTTTTATCAGCGGGAACTTGAAAGAGGGGTGGAGGATGATTTGACGGAAGGACTTTAATGAGATTTCTGGATAGAGGATATGGACGTCTGTTGTCGCTTTGTGTGTAACTCTATTTTCATAAAAGGCAGTATATCTTATTTGTCGTGGGAATCTGTGATCATTCTGGTTTATCTGTAATATGAGCTCCACGGGTTTGATTGTCTTCACTTGTTATATTTACAACAGAACAGTTAGTTTGTTATCTCCGTGTCTATTCTTTTCGTTGTAGAACCACTATTATATTGTCCATTGTATTGATGCCTTTTTACTTGTGTTTTTATCAGGAAATAAAACATTTGTGTTCTTACCTTATGGATTTAAAGAAATCCTCGGCAGAGGAAATGCGAAGAAGTGTTTATGCTAATTATACAGCTTTCATACGGTGAGCTCATTAAGAATTGCTGTCATGTTTGATTGTGTCTTTTCCAAATTTGTAATCATTGAACAGTCAGACACTTTTAGTCAATTGAGGATTAATTGATAAGGATTTCCTAATAATGATGCCAAGTTAAAGCTCCAATGTTCACAATGAGATCAGAATCTGACTACTCAGTTTTTAATTGTCTATGTCAGGTCAGGATCAGACTACTCATTAGTCATTGCTCATCACAGTTCAGTATACATCATTATCTTTGAATATTATGGTTTATGACCCCAAGACTAGATTCAAAGTTTATTCTATTCAAGATGCAGATTATGAAGAAAGAGGTCAAGTCAATGATAAAAAAAAAGAGAGAGATCTAGGTTGTAACTATTTGCCAAACTAATAGTTGAGTAGTGTAGGGGAAAATAGGCATGTTTTTCTATACTTTTCTTCGCTTAAGTAACAATTACAATGATAAAACCTATAGAATGGAACCATGCTATACTTTCTTGTCAAAGAAGAAGAAAAAGAATGGAGAAGTCTAGCCCAACTAATGTAGCTGTGCCTGTCATTGAATCTGGAGGCGATAATAATCCTCCAGAAAAATTCTCTTGCAAACACTCTTTTATGTAGTAATCTGTTTTTCTTCAAAATAAATTCTTAATGTGGTGGAGCTAACATAATTATTTATATATGTTTATCATTTCTCAACTGTTCCTCTCTATTACAGCACATCAAAAGAGATATCTGATTTAGAAGGGGAGCTTCTTTCCATTAGAAATCTCCTATCAACTCAGGCAACTCTTATACATGGTTTGGCTGAAGGAGTTAATGTAGACACTGTGGGATCTGGTAAAGATGGATCTTCACTAGATGGGATAACCAACTTTGAAGACAGAGCAAAGTCAGACCTTGATAAATGGATGGTTGAATTTCCTGATCTTCTTGATGTTCTTTTAGCTGAGAGAAGGATTGATGAAGCTTTGGAAGCACTTGATGAAGGAGACCGTGTTGTGTCAGAAGCCAAGGAGACAAAGATATTAAATCTAGAGGCAGTCTTGTCTCTTCACACAGCCATAACACGGCGTCGGCAAAAGCTAGCTGATCAGCTTGCTGAAGCCGCATGTCACCCTTCAACACGTGGTGCTGAACTTCGTTCAGCAATAACATCTCTTAAAAGACTTGGAGACGGTACTCGTGCTCATACATTACTTCTAACTGCTCATTTACAAAGATATCAGAACAGTATGCAGAGTCTCCGCCCATCAAATAGTTCTTATGGAGGAGCTTATACTGCAGCTCTCTCACAGCTTGTATTTTCTGCCATTGCACAGGCAGCTACTGACTCATTGACTATATTTGGTAAGGAGCCTGAGTATACATCTGAACTGGTAATTTGGGCTAAAAAGCAAACAGAGTCTTTTGCTCATCTTGTCAAAAGACATGCACTAGCTTCATCGGCTGCTGCGGGAGGCTTGAGAGCTGCTGCTGAATGTGTTCAGATAGCTTTAGGTCATTGTTCTCTGTTGGAGACTCGTGGACTCTCACTTTCTCCAGTTCTTGTGAAATTATTCAGGCCTAGTGTTGAGCAAGCAGTGGATGCTAACTTGAGAAGAATTGAAGAGAGTACTGCTGCATTAGCTGCTGCTGATGATTGGGTACTTACGTATCCATTGAGTGCTACACGCCAATCTGGACGACTCACAAGTGCATCAATCAGTCATATAAATGCTTATCAGTTTAGGCTTACTAGCAGTGCTCATCGGTTCAATGTCATGGTTCAGGTTAAGAATATCTGTCCCAGATATATATATTAGATAATGAATTTCACGTCTAAATTTCACTTTCTGCACTGGCATGATATTTTCCGTGCATCTTGTAGCTCACTTTCCTCTAACTTTTATATCTTTGTAAGAAAATTCTTGAAATAAGAGGATTGAGGGTATCAAACTGCCTTGTAAAAATATATATCATCCAATATTATTGTTGCAAGGGTTTTAAATAAGCATTATAAAAATGTATTCTCAAATACTCTGCTTCTTAATGATGAGAAGACAACCTATTAAAGATTCAAGAGACAGTAAATTGAGCTAGTTATGGCAATCTTGGAATTTCGTGTACAGCTTTTGAAAAGTGGGCTATATATTTTGTTTCTTAGCCAAGTTTGTTTCTCTGGCAAGTGTCGTTCACTTCAATTGTGTTGGTGGTGTTTTATAATGTATATTGTTATGTTTTTTAATTGAAAGTTAATTTTCTTGCAGGACTTATTCGATGATGTAGGGCCACTTCTGAGCATGCAATTGGGAAGTAAAACACTGGAAGGTGTTTATCAGGTTTTCAACTCATACATAAGCATGCTGATAAAAGCATTACCTAATGCAATAGAAGAAGAGGGGCATCTAGAAGGTGCTGGAAATAAACTTGTTCGTGTAGCAGAGAATGAGTCACAACAACTCGCCTTGCTTGCGAATGCATTCATGTTGGCAGAGGAGTTGCTCCCTCGTGCAGCCATGAAGCTTGCTGCTTTAACTCAGGGAGACTACAGTGAAAGACAAGTTCGTAATCCTGAGCAAAGGGAATGGAAGAGGAGGCTCACAAGCTCAATCGATAGACTCAAAAACAGCTTCTGTCAACAACATGCTTTGGAGCTTATTTTCACTGAAGAAGACTACAGTAATCTTACTGCGGCAATGTACATAAATATGGAAGGAAATGAGGATGAGATTGAATGGTTGCCATCCTTAATTTTCCAGGTATTACTTTGAATAATGCTATTTTAATCTTGTGATGACTTGTCTATTATATATACAGTGAGAGCGAGTCAGTGAGTACTTAGTATATTTAGCTAGCATCTTATACTGGTGCGACTGTGCTGTCATATTTGATAATGACATAGCTTTCCCATTACATGTAGATTAAAGTATTGTACACTTTTGATTTGGTTAAGGTTTTATCTGTTGGTGTTAAAAAGACTTCTATAGAGATAACAGCTTTTCTTAAGAAAAAGGATTTTATTGCTTTTTGATATGGGTGCCGAAAGTATTTTGTGAATTAATAAAGCCTTTTTGTTGTTTGTGAATTAATAAAGCCTTTTTGTTGTAATGTACTTTTGTAGACAAGTACTAGTTGTAATTAAGTTTTTGTGGTTAAGTATTAGATGTCAATAAAGGTATTTTGAAAACGTGTTGTCTTTCCCAAAAATTCAAACAAAGCATAAATTGCCCGTCCTTTGGTTTTGCATTGATGTTGTTATTCATTCTTTGCCAGATTCAGATTTTGCTTTATTAATTTTTCAAAAGCAGATAATGCTGTGTAATATTTTTACTCATACAGCTATACTTGTAATGGTTCAGGAACTCTTCTTGAAACTGAACAGAATGGCTAGTATCGCCTCTGAAATGTTTGTGGGAAGAGATAGGTTCGCCACTCTGATCCTAATGAAACTCACAGAAACCGTCATCTTGTTCATGTCTCAAGACCAAAGCTTTTGGGACGACATTGAGGAAGGACCTCATCCCTTGGGTCCCCTTGGTCTTCAACAGGTATACAATAAATTACAACCCAAATCCTCCATTTCGTTCTAAAAGCACACCTCAACTCTTCATCATGCTTGTTGATGCTGATCACTGCTGTCATTGTTTATCAAACTGCAGTTGTATTTGGACATGAAATTTGTCATCACATTCGCTACTTTAGGACGCTACTCGTCTCGGTATCTAAGACGTGTTGTGAATGAGATCATAAAAAGAGCAATGACAGCATATTCAGCCACAGGAATGGATCCTTACAGGTAAGAGACCATGTTCAGTTTCTTGTGAATTTTTTCTCTCTATTACTTATCATTTGCTGATAAATTGAAATCAAATATCAACTTTTTCAGTGTAATAACCGATGAAAGCTGGTTTGACAATATCTGCCATGATACAATTGAGAGGTTGAGTGGAAACCCAAGGATGGTTAATGGAGATATGAACAGCCCAACTGCTTCTGTTTCTGCACAATCGGTTTCGTCAATGAGATCTCATGGGAGCTCCTAGCTGGGCCTTGTTATTACACCATTGGACATTTGTAGATTAGACAGAAGAAGAAGATGAATTCAATTGATGGTCATGAGCCATGGATTTGCTTGCAGGTTCTATTTTGTTCATAGTAAAGAACTTAAGAACCTCACTATTTCCCCCTCCCTTAGTTCTCCTCATTTGTTGCATTGAACTTGCTTTTGCTATAGAGAATGTAGATTGGCTAGAAATGCTCGACTTCAATTCTTTTTCTTTTTCTTTTTTCCTTTTTTTTTTTCTGAAATTCTGACTCTTTCACATCCAACTTATTTCGGCTAAATCTGATTTTCTGAACTGGCCTTCATGTTGTGTCGTAGTGAATTTTCAGTCTGTATTTGATTAAAAACTAAATCGATGCTTTGTGGTCATGAGAAATAATGTTGACCCAATGAGTTTGGTTTGGGATTGCTCTCTCTACCGTTTTTGTTTTTATTCATTCCATAGCCTCACGTCAGATGGCACACAAATTTAAAATGAAGCAAAGTTTTCATTTAATTCGATGAAATTGTATACATGAAAAAAGGCTTCAAAAATGTCATTAGATGATGTTTGATTTATTGTTTCACTCGGACAAGATAACCCATGCCAAGTTGCCAACATGCAATTAAAGTTAAATATAGTACAATTGTTTCTTTGGAAAATCTTATACCATATATTTGTGAATTGTGATTACATCAAATCTCATCCTCTCTCTTGACAGAAATCATCCAAATGTAATATGGGTTCACCATAATACCACCGATATAACCTCTTAACAAAGTGATGCAAATTACACAAATGATAATTAAGATACATCCTCCTCCTAGCTAGCTTCCCAATCTCTTTAACGAGCAAAGCAAATCCCCTTCGCCAATGGCTGTCATGCTAAAAAGGCAAAAATGGATGTACCTAGAACCAGAACATCTCTTATTGTCGCCACCCACAAACAAAGACAAAAAAACCCAACACAAAACTTAGTATTACACCAATAGGGTCAAAAAGGGTCTTCATAGGTGACACAATAC
Source organism: Polygonum aviculare (assembly GCA_934048045.1). Classification (NCBI taxonomy): domain Eukaryota; kingdom Viridiplantae; phylum Streptophyta; class Magnoliopsida; order Caryophyllales; family Polygonaceae; genus Polygonum; species Polygonum aviculare. The sequence goes on along the minus strand of OW204023.1, from coordinate 28,361,360 downwards.
AAAGTTTGGAGGTTAAAGAGTGAGGTCACATCATCAAACTGCCTTGTACAACTTATTTCACCCTCAAATGAACTGAGCTAGATCGTTGAAGAAGATAGGAAAGTTACTAAGAAGAAGTGTCTTTAAGAAGGCGCTAAGCGACGACTAATCAACGTACGTCATAAAGCGACTAATCGTTCCGCTAATCTGCAAATGATTAGCTCTTTAACTTTCCTCGTCTCCATGGATGTAGTAGCAAAGAAGCATGGTGGCGCAACGTCGAAGGATGTAGATTTTCGCGCGTTGCTCCTTCACGAGAGTCGCGCACTTTCGAGTGACGCCATTGTTGTTCTTCCTTTCAAAAGAAGGGGCAAAGGCACCAATCTTGTTTTGAAGAAATTGTGCCATGCTTAATCTCCACTACGTACGTAGCAAAGTGATGGATGAATTGATTGTAGTATTAATAAGGGAATTATGGCAATAAGGAAGTTTCCCGGAAGAAGCTAATAACGTTATTAACCCAAAACCCGGTTTTCGAGGCGACCCGTGCGAGTGAAGAAACAAATATATGACCTACGTTCAGAAGATTGGTAACCAAATACTGTCACCATCGAAAAGAGGGAATTTCATTCGTTCTTTCGAAGAATGAAAGGTTACGAGGTGATTCGGACACGATTAGCGAGACGGAGAGGCAGTGAACGTGGGCATATAGGCAGGGATTAAGCATAGTTTATTGGGATAATTGCGTGGGAATATGGATTAAGGAAGCATAAATAGGATTTGTTTGTTTAAAATATTGAAGTGAAGATAGATTAGAAAAGTGGCAAAGTGGAGTGTGGGACGAAGAAATGTGCTTGCGCTTAGCAGGCAACGAGATCACGAGATTTTAGGCTTAGGCCTTGTTTAGTCGCTTCGTAATGTGGCTGGCTCCATATAACGACGTTTTTTTTTTGTATTTTGTTCACCTACGTTCAAATGCGCGCATAAACTAAAACACAAATATATATTTTGATAAGAGATCGAACGAGAACGATAAAGAAAAAACGAAAGAGAGATTTACACGGTTCAATAACGCTGTGGTAGTTATGTTCAAGGACAAAACAACAGAATATTATTACGGAGATAGATTCTGGATTGCAGTTTATAAAGTCTTTCAAGAGTTTATATAGATTCACGAAATCGTAAATGTAGATTACAACTAGTATTATTCTCGTGCCTTCAAGGCACGAAATTGATTTAAATAAAAACTTCTTTAAAATTTATATAAAGTTATTTAAAAGAATAGTTTGATATAAAATCTTATATTATTAGAATTTATTTATTTCTTATGCGATTTATTTTAATGTACATTACTTCTGTTATAATATATTCTTTTAGCTGACAAAAAGATTTGGAGGATTATAAATTTTTATAAGAATTGAACATTCCTAAAATTTGTAGGATTTATTCTAATGTTTATGGATTCTAATTCTAATTATATATTTAATTGGAGTTGACATATGTTGTTCCATATTATTATTTTAATCTCTAATCTAGTATATAGTAAGATTAATTAATTATATACTTAAGGAAAACTTATCGATACAATTTTAATGATATTTTTTTATATTTTATATACACGTGGGATGTACAATCAAAGTTAACCAATTAAATTGTTTTAGTAAATATGAGTGAGGTGTTCCAATATAAAGTTAACACGTGTCATGATAATTGTTATTTTTAACCTTCGCTTTAATATATAGTAATGATATGATATGATGATAGATTCTAGGTTATTTACAATTATTGTATAAGAAAATGATAAATTGCATAACATATTAGATAGAGTGTAGGTTTATATATAGCTAAATAAAAATACATCTATCGAAAATTATAAAGAGTGAATTTTCATGATCTGTACAATTTTGGATAATTTTTTTTTTATAGATTTGGCTAGATTTGTTTAAAGAATGTTTATTGTATTATAAAATTATTCTATGCATAGATTTGGATAACTATTATCATCTTCATCCTCATGTTTTCCACATTACTATGCACCAAAAATCCACAAGGAAAAAAAATCTCTTGAAGCATAAACTAAGAAGGTTTTCATGTATTTCTTGATTATGTTCAACCTCATGTCATTCTATCATATTCAATTAAGAAATTCTTAATTATCTGTCATTCCATCAAAATTACGTATAAATTTAAAGTTTATTTATTTTAGGAAATTGATTAAAATGGAAATCAGTAGATAAGACGAAATCTAATGTGGGGTCTACAATGAAATTTTAACCAATTAAATAAATTGAATTGTTTTATTAAAGATGGATGATGTGGTCAATGAGAATGTGACACGTGTCTGACTAAATATTATTTTAAAACCTCTGCTTTAGTATATAGTTATGATGTTGCACCTTGCAACCCCATCAGAGAGCGCTCCCTTTAGACCCCGTTGTTGTCGAGCGGCTCCGACCCTCGAACTCTTGACCAATTCCAATCAATGACAAATTGAAGACATCTTAAAAATAACCTTGTCTCAGTACATGCCTCTCAATTATAAACCAATACTTGTACAAAACCTACCAAACAAATACTGAGATTTTAACGTTTTTTATATGTCCGTTTGTTTGGTTCTCTATTGAATTGATGTTTTTATCTTTCTGTCGATAGTTTAATCAACAAAACTTACCAAACTCGTAAATCAATGCTTGATGCAACAGTGCAACACTCGATAGTTTAATCAATGCTTGATACTTACGTTATGGAATAATACTGGGCTAGATCGGCCCATAGCAGTTCTTGTCTCGTTTGGCCCAACTACTTTCTGATTTAAACCTTTTTTTTCTGGTCAAATCTGATTTAAACCTTAGCTCCACCAGCTACTGAGTTATGGATCATGTTCTTGGGCTATGCCAGTTCCTAAGGTTTTGGGGATGTCAAACAGAGGCAAAAAAGGAAGAAGAGCCAAAACAACGTCCATGCAAAATTCCAAAGGTCCAAGACTTGTCAAAAAGACTCAAAAATGTTGAAATTCCTAGGATCGAAATAGGTAGAACAGTGTTTGCTTTGATGAAAATTCATTCGAATCCTTGCATGGTTGGTGAAAGTCGACATTTTTATGATGAGAGTATGATGTTCATAATTTTATTGGTATTGCATGCATAATCTTGTTGTGGGATCCCTAAACCCTATAACCCTTTTAATATATATTGAACAACCCTTTTCGTAACGCTCCCTCGTCAACAACCATTTCTGGATCGTTACCGAGCCTTTTCCTGTGTGTTTGTGTTGCGTGTTTTGGGTTCATTCTCAGTTACGACTAGACATGTCAAAACCTGACCCGACCCGTAAACCCAACCCGACCCGGCTGAAAATTTCAAGGTTTCAACCCGGTAATTTGAACCCGAAACCCAATTTCAACCCGACATAGTAAACCCGGAATTTTTTGGGTTAGGGTCGGGTCCAACCCGACGGGTCATGAAATTTTCAAGCGCTAAATTTATTTTGAAAGTTTTCCTAAATTTTGAAAATGACGGGTTGTTGTTGCATTTCTATTTGATGCATTTCAGTTCTTTTTTTTGTAAACTTGTTTGTTGCTCTTTGCTTATCTCTAACTTGTGAAGCGTGTGTCCACACTCCACTATGAAAGATGTCATCCTTGATTGAATTGGAAGTATACAAATGACTACAAGTAGTAATAAAAATTAGTTTGTACACTTTTATAAGTTTGCATGTTTTTGTATATTTCTAAAATGCTTGACTGATTGTTTTTATTATGAGTCATTTAAGGCTAAATCGAGATGTAGCTTTCCCCTCTTTCACAGAATACATGTACGCCCTCTCTGAACTTGTAACTTTATTTCAACCAGACCCTTCAACTAAAAAATGCTCTATTAGACCCCTAAACTTACAAAATTTTGTTCGATTAGACCCTATTGCTGACATGGCATAGCGCGTGTAATACATGACTATCTTGTGCGACTGAAGTATTATTAAAGCAATGTTTTAATAAAATAATAATATTTAATTCTAAAATAATAATATTTAAAAAGTAAATATTATTCATATTTATTTATTTTAATAATAATATATATTATAATTTTAAAAATAAATGTTATACATTATCTCAATATACTATATTGGTCAACCCAACGGGTTTCGGATTTCAATACATTCGAGTTCGGGTTAAAATGGGTTCGGTTCATTTCGGTTTTAAGTTCAAATTTTCGGGATCCAACCCATAAAACTTTCAGTCGCTTCGGGTCGGCTTAGTAGGTTCGATTAAGTTTTGACACCCCTACTAATCAATCATGTAAGAGGAACCCTAGCTTTTTTCGATAAAAAAGTTAACGCCAATGTAATGCGACTATAAATATTAAAAAATAACATATTAGTTAAATAATATTATTTGATACAAAAACATTTTTTATTTAAATGGTAATGTATTATTTAAACATTATTACATGAGCTGAATTTAAAACCGTGCGTTTCATAGAACGAGTTGGATTACAAAATTATATATAAATTCATCAAATATTCTTTTTAATAGTGTCATGTCATCGACATGTCAATGCCACATGGCAGTGGCGTGGCGCTGGCTGGCGGTGACATGACGCTGATGTGTCACATGGCGCGTGATAAGGATCTAATCGAACAAAATTAGTAAACTTAGAACATTTTTTTAGTAGTGGGGTCTGATTGAAAAAAAGTGACAAGTTCGGGAGGTCGTACATGTATTCTGCCCTAATGAAATTGGATAGATTAGGGTTTACTAATCCCAAATTTGTTAAAAAGATGGATTGAATTTACAAACCAGAGCAACTTCAAATAGATAATCATTTATTGTCATCAGATTTGACAAGAAACATGTTGATTATGATAGTCTGAAAGTTCTATGTTCTGAGTTTGTTCGCTACGAGAGTCGTTTATAAAGAACTCATGGACTAAATATATATGTCCACAAAAATTTACCCATTAAAGTTGTATGGATGACTACAATTTATCCATTCATTTTTTATGAACAGTTTCATTAGTCTATAAAAAAAGGATAAACAATACACATGTGTTATGAATAAATTAATAATTCGAACCTATCCCATTGTTTTTCAATGGGCAATCTACGTCCATAGAGTTTTCATGGACAATTGTAAATCGTCTATTAAAAATAGATGGACAAAAGGGTGCGCTATAACAAGATTCGGGCATGCGTTAAAACAAGGTCATGCTTTGAAAGTAAGCATCTACGTCATACAATGCTTCTAAAACCTGCAAAAGTAGGCATACATTATTAGGAGATGTAAAACAATTATGTACTGTATATAGTTATTCTAAGAGTTGCATAACCATCATAGAAAAAAAAAGACAAAATAATTGGAGAAAAGTCAATAAAATTAATATTTATAAATTTTATATAAATATATAATTGTTTTCAATCTTTAACCTTAAAATTGAATTGTACCTTTTTTTCTTATAAAATTAAGTACGTCGGTGAGAACATTCGAAGGTTTAGTACCTCATAGGAGGTAGCCGGTATAAGAATTCCGCTCCAAGAGACGCTGTCGCTTGTCACCCCGCTACGTTGTAAAGTGTCTCGCCAGGGTCTACTCCACCAAAACGCTACACCCAAATGAAGCCTTATACATTAACCAACAAAAGGAAGAAAATCAAAACTTAGTAATAAGATTCAAATTGTAAATTACTAATCACTGGACCATTGCACAAATAACACAATCTAAATTTGAAACGGACCCCCAAAACAACAAATGATTGATAAAGAGACAATTGAATATTAGAGAGCAAATTAAACCTTAGCAAAAAAAACTTGGCGGGGATGTTTGTGTCTAAATCTCTCACTATATAGAGGGTAATATACGTGAAGAAATTTAGGTTATACTGCTAATTGCTAATTGATTGACATGGTTGTGTAACGGGATTTGAAGTTGAGCCGTTTAGACTCTCCAAGTCACATTAGTTAATTTGTTTTTTATAATTGTCCTTATTGTTTGTAGATAACATAAGAATGTATAATTATATAAAATTTTAATTTCATCAACTTCATACGAGGAGGGAGGGGAAGTTTACTTACAAATTTACATAAACTGCTTAGCATTAATTACGTTAGTGATTTTAGTTTATGGGTTCACTAGAGTTAGTACCCGTGCGATGCACGGGCTTTGTTTACAGCAGAATAGATGAATATTTCTGATATTTATTTTAAACTTAGTCACAAAATGCAATATAATAACAATCAAGATATACAAAATGTCAACAAAAATCACTATCAAGAAAATGTAAACAAATTTTAAGCATATATATATCATATACACCAAAATATATATAACATAGTTTGGGGAATAATACTTCATCTTGATTTATGAAAATTTTATTATCATATGCGCCTTTTGTATATGTATTTGAAATTTACTTCTGAATTATCTAAATTTTCTTTGACAAATATTTAAACCTTTTGTTTGGATCTTTGTATTCAGTTTTATTTCCAGTTAAAGGAAAATATATATGTCATTAAATACATAATATGCATTTGTAACAGATCTATCAGATAATCAAGAAACAAATGCACCTTTAATTCATTCATTGTAATTGCTGGACTATTAAAATTTCTAATAATGTGACATAAAATTAGTTTAACATATATTAGTTAATTAACATACATAAAATTAGTTTAAACTTTATTAATTAAATAGGCACAACTTTAAATAATTCTCCCTATGCATATAAATCACATTTATTTCGTACAAAGATTCAAACTCAATCACTATGTTAGTCATAGATTTTTTATGTATAAAACTCATATATAGTCCAACGCGTCCCGGCTAACTACAAACAAAACCAACGTAGTGCTGAAACTCCCACGTACGTACAAAGAGCTTATTGCCAAACATAGCACATCGCGTATCAATTACCACTTTGTGTGTCTTTCAAAGTCCAACACCACGAGCTAGCTTGATTAATTGAACACGATGCCCAAACTTTTTAGCTACATGAGCTAGCAATATCATGCCGTTTTTTGTTCTTTTGCATGGACAATAAAAGCTGAGATAAAAAACCTTGATCTTCTTCAAGGCCAGTTGGCCAGCAGTAGCACCCACCTGAAAATGCAATAGGATGATAAGAATGTGATACATTTTCTTTCTTACAAAAAAAAAGAAATCAAAAACAGATTTGTATCTCAATTCGTGATTATCACAGTAGTGTGAACGCTTAATGGCCAATTCCATTAGCAGATTGCAGTTGAAGCTAGAGTAAAGATTCAATCTTTTTCTACCACACCTCAACTCAGCAATCACTTATTGTAGGAATTCCATATATTCAGTTACAATATTGCTGGAATCCAAAGATCTAATAACATTAACAAAAGGCTAAAAAAACCTAAGTGAAGAAAGATTTTCTATTTCTCTTTGCATGCACAAACCATACCAGAGCAGGGCAGTAACACAAAACAGTATTCATGCCAAGAGAGAAGTCTTACAATTTCTGGACATTCATAATCAATTCCAGCAGCATCTAGCTTCTTCCTTCCAGCAGCATCTAGCTTCCACGCTCACAGACTGACCTGCAATCTTTCCAAATCTCAGAACACGAATCCACAATCGAATTCGCAAAATCGAGATCTAGAGAAATCGAAAAACTACCGGGAAAGAAGAACATATGATTCGAAGGACAACAGATAAAAGTGTATACATAAACCCCCTTGATTCAACAATAGCATGTGATGTAAATTATAATTCAATTGCTTCACCTGGTAAAAAGATAACCCAAATCTGACAACGACAATTTGATGATATATGCAGATTTCAGCTATATGCTCATTGCTCAGCTAATGTTCAATTTTGACAATGAGTTGTCCACGTATACTTTGCTATTCAAGGATTATTTTTCATTGGAGTCTTTCCAGTTTGTCCCAAACTGAAGAACATTCAATGTTGATGATTATTAGTACGCAATAAAGGCTTTGAATATCAAAACCGAATAATAATTTGCCCGTGCATCACACAGCCTCAGCGGCCCTCTGCAACTGTTGAAACAATGGGGCTAAAGTTATCATCTGCTAACACAATATTTGAAGCTTGTTTTGCAACCTGCACAAAAATTGGAAACACAAACAAACAAACAGTTTCATGAAGCTTATTTTGCATATTTTTTGGATTGCCTAGAAATGAAGAGATCTTGGGTGGTCGATGTCTTGAGGCCACGAAATACTGCAAATTGGAAGGCCTAATTAAGAGAACTTTACCTTACCACCATGTTTCTTGAGATCAGACCTGTCGGAAAAGTAACCCCTATTCATCTCATCTACACTGCCCTAGAAGAAACATCATACATCATCAATTGTTCAAATTTGAGCCCTAAAATTGTCGGAAACACGAACCATTTCCAGAAATTTCTTACAGTCTAGCCCCTTCCTTTTCGATGGCCTCCTTGTTCCTGATCTAACACAGTACCAACCAATCAACGGCTACAAAAATTGAAGAAATTGAGTTCAAGAAACGAATTGCAAGGAAACGAACCTGGTAGAAGTCGAGAAAGAGAGCAGAGATCGCGCGAGAAGGAGTGTGTGTACAACGACACTCCAAACAACAGAATTGTCAAGAAATTCTTGAAGAACTGGTTTTTTTCTTAACCTGAAAGCTGAAAAAGGATCGGATGTTGTGATGCCTCATTTGCACACACAAAACACAGATAAGATGAAGGAAGAGATATTTAACCTTACCCCGTAGAAAAAATGATAGGAGGTAGCATATATATATAAAGAAAAGCTCCTCACTGAAAAACCAGTATCTTCGAGCTATTGCCTTTACTCAGAAGCAGAACAATTCCTCTAGAGACCAAACCCTAATTCGACAGCAATTAAAATCAGAATCACCTCAATTCGAAATCCAACGGATGAAATCGCGGATTAGGAAGAAGAAGAAAAGCAGAATTGGTCTCACCAGAAGAAGAGCGATGATGGATTCGTTGGCCCATCGGTTCTACTCAAGCAAATGACCGATGACGACGCACGCGCAGAGCACGGTGAAGAAGACGGTGATGGCGATGACCATCGAGGTATTGAACGACGACGACGGGCCGAGAGGTCACCACATGACCGTACGGCCCCCTCCCTGCCATCACAACCACAACAAAACTCATGCTCTAAAAATCCATCATTTGCAAAAAGCGAAAAGGGCTAATACACATAAAATCAGATACCTTGAATGCATCTCAAGCCTCCGCTGTTCGCTTCCACGCCATCCGCCGTCGTCTTCTCCGCCAAAGCCTCCTCCGCCCTCGCCGGTCTCCTTCCACCGGAAAGCCGCATGTCCATGGTGTTGTGATTTGGAGGGGGGGTTTGGGAGAAAGGGGGCGTCAAAAAAAGAGTAACGGAGGAGAGTGAGGGGAGGGTTAGGTTCATTTCATAAGGACGTTTTTATTACGGGGTAACGGCAGAGGGCGCTGGGCAAAGTTGCGCTTATCCATTCAATTAGGCTGTAACCGTCGGTTTAAATTGCGGTGTCGTAGTGATTGTACTGTAACGGGCCAAATTTCAGAAGCGTATAATGTCGCAGTAAATGCCACCTCCTTAAACAGATGTTGACCCAAGACCATGTATTTAGAACCCTAAACAGGTGCATGAAAACATTGGTATAGATATGAAATACAGGGTATTTATTGCGACATAAAACTCTTCTTTATAGTATTATTATTATTATTATTATTATTATTATTATATTACAGAAGATAGATAGATTGGTTGATGATATATATTACAACTAACTCCAGACTTTTCCAGTATTTTGTCAAACAACCCAACGAAATCTCTACTCTACGTACAGTCTCCGTTATATAAAAATCACTGTTGAGAGTTGAGAGCTAAATCCGTTATTCCTGCTCTCTCTTTCTCTCCGAAATCGCGTTGTTCTCTCTTCGTCTGCGATGCAAGAGTCCAGTCCCCGGCGGCGGACGTTGACGGCGGGGCTGAAGCCGGCGCATCTGTTCCTCCGCAGCCTGGCGTTGATGAAGGAGATGGCCTCATCAGCGGTCTTGATTCTGAAGAGCAACGAGATTCAAGTTTTGGCTACCAGCCAAGATCGCAAGGCCATTGCATCTCTGGTGATGGAGGCTTGGACCGCCTTTTCTTGGACCGCCGATTTCTGCGCCTTTCAGTTCGATCTCTCTGCTTGGATTCGCCTTCTCCCTTCTTCTCCCGCTACTCTCCACCAGAATTCCCCGCTTTGGATTTACCAGATCGTTCATTCCCCCGATCTCTTCTGTGTACTCGGTAATTGCTCCCTCTTCTCTTTTCTCCGGCCACTGTTTCTTCGGTTCTTGTGATTTCCTTGATGATTTCCTCGCCTATTCAATGAGATCTGCGAAAACTTGAATTATGGCGCCACATATGAAATTCAAATCGATTTGGCGCTAACGAAGCTTGTTTGGCGAGACAATTCTTGCTGACTTGTATAGATCTATACTCAAATTGATCAATTCCTTGGGGCGGGCGGTTTTCTACAGGAGACAATTCCACACCAATCAATTTAGGTAAAGCTAATTTTGTCCGGGAGAAAGGGATCGACGTGGAGAGCCTTGTTTCGCACCCTGTTACAGTAGAACTCAAATCTGAATGCTTGCGAGAGGTCATCTCAACTCATGCTTCCAGATACGATCACGGTATTCATGTTTCCATCTCAAGCTCTTGCACTTTAGTATACCAAAGCAATGCAACATTGAGATGGAGTTGAATTCCCCTGTTTGTTCCAGTCATGATGCTGGCATTTGAGGACAACGCAGCTTTTCTTACAGCATCAGGGTTGCTCAGATACAGCACAGAGGTCAAACCTTCTATCTGATTTTACTTTTTTTCACATGTATGGCTCACATGTGTAATGTAACAATCTTCAATTTTACCTCTGGAATGTGCACAGAATGCTGAATGTGTGACCGAATGTGTCGAGCCAAGAACGGCCTCGTACTTGCTGGTGGAGTGGCGTGGGGCGCACACGTTGCGTGGTGCTTCGGAGCTCTCGGAAGACGTCTTGATATGCTCAATGCTTGATCCAAAGTGGATGGACTGGGTTCTGTTCTCCTTCTTAATCGACGATTCGAGTTTCTTCGCTTACATGATGCAAGGATCAGACTTTCAAATAGTCAACATTGCAATGTGACTTGTAGCAAGTTATACTCTCTGAGAAATGAGAATGCTTTCTGGGAAAGGATTAATTATAGCCTCCTCCCTCTAGGATTACATAGACAACTATACTGTTGATAAAATAGACTTGAAAAGGGAACAAGAATGACAGTATTAGAGTGAGATTTCATTGTGTTACATGCCTTTCTTTGATGTTTCCTGCCACCTTTTGTAGTTGGATATGTGAGTGTAGCTAACCTTGACACATTTGTATGCATAGGTTCGATTTGAATTCAGTTGGGTAAGTTTTGCTTTTGTTAGTTAAACAGGTCTAGGTCTTGTCACCTTTGTCTTGTTTAGTGCTTGTAAATGTTCCAAACCAAGTCATCGAGACTTCGATAATACAGGATATTAACGTTTAGTTACTTGAAACACACCCGTATGCCTTGGATAGAAATAGAAGTAGAGAAAAGAAGGTTATCTAAAAAGCAGCTGTGTTAAACAAGATTTTGAGGAGCAGTCCTATAAATCAATCTACTCAAATTTGATGTTTAGTATTTTAGTGGTTTAACTTTCTGCCAATGTTTTGCTAAGTCATATATTGTGGTATACTCAACCAAATTTAACTTGAAGCTAATCTCATAAGGGACTTAATATGAGTAGGCCCGGCAAAAAGTGACCCGAACCCGAACCGAACCCGAAACTGGACCTGAACACGAAAAATGAACCATCCGAACATAACCAAACCCGATCTGAATCCGATCCGATCTGAAGCTGACCCGAACCAAAATGACCCGAATAAAATGTAAACCGAACTGACCCGAAATAACCCGATCCAAAACATCCCGAACTAATTCTAACCCGAAATGACCCGATCCGAAATGAACTGAAATCATCCAAACTAGATCTTAAGAGTAGATATACTATTAAAAAAATATAATTAAAATTAAAAAGTACTGATATATAATATTAAAGTGGTGGTGCATACAAACAATGTATAGCAAAAGATCGAACAAGTACATCTACACTTTTAAAAGCAACCAAATTGTGTCTCAAACGTAATACATTATATCTATTAAAATGAATTGAGGCGATTGTCGCATCAGCTCACTGGTTGAGCACTCATGGTAGTACCATGAGGTCTCGGGTTCGAGACTCCAGGGTGGCGGTTTGCCCTATTTCCTTTAGAGCTGGTTAGTAACTAGTTCTCATCCCTTGTGGATGCTCTAGGCGAGCCCAAGTAGTACTTGCAGCGACCCTAATCCTTACCTTATCAAAAAAAACAAAAAAATGAATTGAGTTATCACGTGTGCGATTCAGGTAAGCAGGTCAAATCGGGTCGAAGTCTCGGAGATATCGTCACCCGAAACTGAACTCGATCCCTCATGAACATTAAGTATGAATACTAGCATTCTAACAATACTCTTGTGTATCGTATAAGTGTATATAAGTCATCATCATATTATATATTAATAACTTAATATATATTGTGTGTTGAGCCCACTTAATAAGTAATATAATTTTGTACTTAGATATATAACGTATTTAATTATTATGTCTCCTTTACTATAAAATACATGGGATACAACAATATATATAGTTGCATAACAAAATATTTAAATACATGGGATACAACAAAAGATACTATTCAAAATAACATTAATCATTATATATAGTTGCATAACAAAATATTTAAATTAGAGCTTGTTTTGGAAAACTATACATAAAGAAGGAAAAAAGAAGAAGCAAACTAAGACGATTAGGAAATGAAAGCAAAAGAGTAAAAAAATTAAGCTTTAAGACCCATTTAAAACTAAAAAGCTAAGCAAGATTTTAAAAAAAACGAAAAAACAAACTAAAAAAAGAGGCCTCAATTATTATACTAGAGGTCCAATCGAAAGAAGAAAACTTTAGGTCTCAATGCCCCACACAATAAGAAAATAATACAAATGAAAAAAAGAGAAAGATGGAGTTTCGAACAGCCGACCATTTACAACATTTCTAAACTCTATACCACTAAGTAGGGGTGAGCAAACAGATAATCCGATCCGATCCGATCTGAATTTTTTGGGGTCAAAATTAGCGATCCGTATCCGATCCGTTATTAGCTGGATATCCGGTAAGAAATATCCGTTTGGATCGGATATCCGAGACTGGATATTTTGCATATCCAAATTACCCGTTTTAGCATTCTTTTTCAAATTATATTATTAAGAATAAGAAAATTAGTTATGAATAAAAAAGATATAACTATCCAAATTATCCGGATTTTATCAGATCGGATCGGCCGGATCGGATCGACTGATCGGATTTTTTTGCTCACCCCTGACACCAAGCCAGATTGTATCCCTAAATCTTACGTAAAACATTTAATATATAAGGGGCCCCAATTATTTGGGGGCCCTCCTCCCTCTAATGGGTAGAACTGGGTAATTAGCCTTGCCTAACACTAATTAGCATAGTTAAATTGAGACGAATGTTAAAAAATATAGATATTTCTTGAATGTGTCAATAATATGTTGTCCAATCTAATTAATGATTTATGATACAAGATAAGCATGATAAATTACTTTAACCGTATAAATAACACAAATAGACAAAAATGAAATAACACTATTTTAAATAAAAATCATGTGTACCGGTTGTTTGGATTTCTGTAAATAACACCCGAATCTGAATTGACCTTATCCGAAATGATCCGATTCGAAGCAATCTGAAAAGGACCCGAACCGAAATAGACCCAAAACCGAACAACATCTGATCCGAATAACATCCGATCTGAAACAACCTGAATCCGAACTAATCCAAAATATTACGATCCGAAATGACCTGAATCCGAACTAGACCCGAACCCGAACCGAACCGAACAAGACCCGAAATAACTGTTTGACCCGAATGACCCGATCTAAACAACCCGAATTGCCAGGTCTAAAAATGAGGATGGAACTCCTTAATCAAATTGAAGCCAAAGAGTTTCAAGATTATGCAAACATCTTCGAGTTGAATGTCAAAACCACGTAGTCACGATTAGATCAAGTAAGCAAATGTAATAAATTGAAGGGTCACAAGAAATGAACTAAAAGGAATGGATTCTAAATTTCTAAGAGTATGGATTCTAAAATTCATCAATAGATAAAAAAGGAAGTAGAATGCAACAAGCAATTTCTCCAAGTTCAATCCATAAGCTCAACTTGTTCCCCAAGTAAATGTATTTCTAGAAATGAGTGTGGCTGTCAAAAGTATATATCAAGAAATCTCCCTTCTCAAGATACAACTTAAAACTTATATAGTTCCCCCAAAGAGAAAAACCTAGAAAGGGAAAGAAGCAGGGGAGTCACGCCACCCGACCAAACCAACACCAGAGTCACTGAGAGGATGGACCGGTTCTTTGCCAATCTTGAGGGACAGCTACACTGGCCAAATGCCGCTGTCAAACACCTCTCTGCCCTCTGCTCCGATCACAATCCTCTCTTCTTGGCTCTAGAGAGGTTGGTAGCAAGCAACCGCCGGAGACGCCCATTCCGCATCGAAGCAGCCTGGACAACCCATCCCCGGACCCCAATTCATGGAGTTCATTCGGGAGAACTAGCGACACAACATCAATCCATGTGTTGCTCTCGTAGTCCTCCAATCCGATCTTTTACGGTGAAATCAAGACGTTTTTGGTAACATCCATATCAGAAAGGCGAAGTTGATCGAGGCCTTAGCCGCCACCCAAAAAGCCCTCGAGAGCAACAGGTCTCAAACTCTTATTAGTAGAGAGGTAGAGCTCCAATCGGAGCTCGATGTTGTCCTCAATCAAGAGGAGATCCTCCGGTACCAAAAGTCTAGGCAATATTGGATTCATCTTGGCGATTCCAACACCTCCTTCTTCCACGCTATCACAATCATCCGCCGGAGTCGAAGCCAAATCGCAATGCTGATGAACGAAGAAGGAAATTGGATTTTTGACCCGATTGAGATTGAGGGTCATGTCGTATCCTTCTTCTCAAACCTCTATGCTCATCCTAGCAAAACCATCGACCCTCCCTTACTTGAAAGAGGCAAATTCCCCCCAATCCCCCCGGTTGATAAACCACCCTCAACAAGCCTCTCACTAGGCTTGAGGCCCACTAAGTTGTCAAGAAAATGGGTTCCTACAAAGCCCCCGGCCCGGACGGCTTCCAACCCATTTTTTACAAGACTTGTTGGCCAATTGTTGGGGAATCCGTGTATAGCTTCGTCCAAAATTTTCACACAACCAACACTCTTCCCAAAGGGGTGAACAACACCTTGATATCCCTCCTAGGCAAGGTCTCGAACCCAGAAAACATGAGTCAATTCCAACCCATAGGACTGTGCAACGTCATCTACAAAATTGTCACCAAAGTCCTAGCCAACAAACTCCAACCCATCATGTCCAAACTCATCGGCCATTACCGAAACAGCTTTCTCCCATGTATATTAGTTATTGAAAACACTATTCGTCTCCAAGAGATCGTTCACTCCATGCAATTGAAGAAAGAAGGGAAGCGTTGGATGCTTTTGAAGTTGGACCTGACCAAAGCTTTTGATAGACTCCATTAGCACTATGTCGTCGATACCCTCCAAGATTCCAATCTTGGTGACAATTCGGTCGCTTGGATCAAGGAGTGCATCATTACCTCGACAATGCCCCTGATTTGGAACGGCGAGGCCATTGATCAATTCGTTCCGGAACATGGAATTCGATGGGGAGACCCCATCTCACCCTACACATTCATTCTTTTCCTTGAGCGCCTGAGCCACATCATCCAAAAAAAGGTCGCTTCGGGCCGATGGAAACCCATTACGATCTGCCATGGAGCCCTACCTATCGCCCATATGTTCTTTGTCAACGACATTATCTTGATGGTTGAAGCTTCCCCTAAACAAATGAGAGTGATCAAAGATTGCCTCCAAGTTTTTTACCTCGCCTTTGGACAATCAGTTAGCACCTCCAAATCTAAGATCTTCATCTCTACAAATGTCTCTCGAGACCTCGCCAACGACTTGGGGATGACTGTGATGTGACCGCGCCTGGGTCACATCAAGGCGCCGACGCCCCGGTGCCTCTCGTTACACCTCAAAGCACCGACGCCACGGTGCCTCCCGGTGCACCTCAAGGCACCGACGCCACAGTGCCTCCAGGCCCACTTCAAGGCACCAACGCCACGGTGCCTCCCGGTGCCCCTTTGGGGCCTCGCTCCGCAAGCGGCGCCGGTGCGCCCGATGCCTCCACTAGGCACCCCGTGAGCGGCGATGAGGCACGGCCCGAGGCGTAGTCCGGTGCCTCTCCGAGGCACCCCCGAGGTCGCCCGCCCATAGGTCGGGCACGACCCCCCACAAGGTCGACCACGGCTAAGGAGCTAAACCTCCTTTCCGGGGCCTCGACTAGGCGACGCGCTAAACTTTTACAAGAACAACTTCAAGCCCATTTGGCCACGGCCCACGCCCCGCACGACCAACCTAGTCAAGTGTTGGTGTGCCTCCAAACGCTTAGACCAAATGAGAGCCTTGATAGGCCTGAAGCCCAACCTCAAGAGAAACATCCAAAGCCCACTTGGAATGAAGCTTGGCCGCCACACAACCGGGATGATTGGCCTCCACACTAACCTCCTTCTTTGGCCACGAAGCTAGAGCTCCAAAGACGCATTAAATGTGAAGATTGGCCGCCAAGGAATGCATGGGAGGGCGGCTATGTGGACTTGCCTTGGACGCCACTCTTCTCCATTCTTTCATGAAGCTTGGCGCCCACTCTTTCCCACCTCCACAAGATGCTTGGGACCCACTCCAAGTGTGCCGTCCTCACCTCCTCTTCGTCCCTATATATAGACGTCTAGGGGGCTCATTTTTTCTTAGATTGAAATTGAGTAAGAGAGTTTTTAGCCCTACTCTTTCGGTCTCTTCTCCTCACGGGAGAACGGGCCGAGGGAACCTCCATCTTGTCGGCTTCAAGCTTTCACCTCTATAGCTTGATCTCTTGTCCCACCTTTCACCAATACATTTCACAAAATTCTTCTCTTTCAACTTGTAAACCGAATACTCACCACCTTCTTAATCATATTTTGAGTTTGTATTTTCTTACAAAATCGACTTAAGAACACCTCCATGAAACTCAATCGAAACCGTTTCGACCGATCTTAGAATTGGGAGCACATCAGACTGGGGGGATTCAAGTGACTCGAAACCTTGATACCTACCTAGGCATGCCCATCCTCCATGAGCCCATAGACAAGGACACTTTCGTCGGCCCCCTCGCCAAAGCCAAAACAAACTTGCTAGTTGGAATGCGAAAACCTTGAGTCTGACTGATTGAATCACCCTTTGCAAGTCGATTCTTTCAGCCATCCCCTACTATGCGATGAATTCTGTTCGCCTCCCCGCCTCCACTTAGTCGTCTCTTGACCAGATTAACCGCTCCTTTATCTGGAAAGATACCGAAGACTCCTGCAAAATGCATTTAGTCACATGGGAAGACATTGGCACTAGCAATGACTAGGGAGGGATTGGAATCCGAACAGCTAGGAACATGAATGTTGCAATCATTGCCAAGCTCGTCTGGAAGCTTCTTAAAGGCACAGTTGGGACCTGGGGGGATCTTCTCGTTGCGAAGTATGGACTTTAGATTGTTGGGGATCGCATCATCCAGACCAAAAATCGTCGCCGATCCTCTTCCACTTGGAGAAGCATTGTTTGGGGCCTCTTCGAAGTCGTCTACAAGGGAACCTTGGCGGTGATTAAACAATCAGGTTTTGGTCGGACTCTTGGCTTGACCAAACCTCCCTTTACCTCATCACTTCTGTCTTGCTTCCTCCAGGAGCTCACTCGCTCACCGTTCGCCAAGTCTGGCGCCCGAACTCCGGCTGGGATTGGAACCGCATCTCTGCCTACCCCCCCCCCCATTCCGCTACTCGCCGCCTCCCTGCCAAGAGCATCCCGTCAGAACCTGGAATGGCCGACACCCTCTCCTAGGGGCCCTCTCCATTAGGTGAGTTCTCGATCTCTTCAGCCTACAGTCATATCCACCCCCAAACCCCAATCTCCGACAACCTCCGGTGTGCCTTCCGTTCCATTTGGCGCTTAAAGGTTCCAGAACGCATCCGGGTCTTTTGCTGGCTGGCAGCTAATAGGGGCAGAATCATGACCAATGCGGAGTGTCACAGTCGCCACATGGCCAACTCTCCAACTTGCGGTCTATGCCCAACGCAACCCAAAACTACCATTCATCTCTTCCGGGACTACAAGTTCGCATCGGATGTTTGGACTTAACTTCTCTAGCCATCTGACGTCGCTACCTTCTTCAGCTCCAGCCCCCTTGCCTGGCTTCAAAAAAACGTGCAGGGTGAGTTTCTTTTCAACTCCGAAGCTGACCCCGCGCAATGTTTGCAACCACTGTCTGGTGGCTCTGGAAATGGCGCAACCGACAGACCTTTCAGAATCAAACTCCGCGCAACAACTACTCTACCTTCATCCAGCATTGCACTGTTGGCTACCAGGACACTTGGACACTCCCCTGTCCTGCCACCAGTCGTCCTGAGAAATAGCTTGCTCACATCCACCAACAGGCTTCATGTTGAACTTGGGAGCCTGTTCCGTACCTATTTCAGAACTCAAAGGAATCCTCTACGGCCTTCACCTTGCATGGGACCTTGATCTTCACATTGTCACCTTGGAGACTGACTCCCTCCTGGCTGTCTCGATCCTCAACTCCCCTTAGCCTCTCACACACCCCTCGCACTCTGCTGCAGAGGCTTTTTTATGTAGGGATTGGAACCTCCAGTTCCGTCATATCCGACGCGAAGCCAACCAAGAGGTTGATGCCCTCGCTTCGGCGGTGCACAACCTTCCAATCATTCATTCCCTTGATGCTTCGCCCCTTGTATTTCTTTGTTACTTGAAAATGATGTACATGGGCTCTTTGTGGCTAATGCTTAATTTCCGAGGCTCTAGCCTCGTTTTCGACCCAAAAAAATGTCATAAATTAATGGTTTTATTATTTTACATGTATTATATTATCAATAGTAATTGTTATGATATGTTATGTGATAGAAAATATGAAAAAATTGTTATTGAAAAATATTTCAAATATTATTTTTAATAAGGAAAGATGGATTTTATCAACTTTCAACCAAAAATAATCTCAAGTTTGAAAATCATCAGCAACGACACGAACCATCGTAAAACTAACTAAAAACGATCCGGAAGTCTTTTTGGACGAGTTTTCCGGTAGAATTGATGCTTCGGATCGGAGTAGGGTTAAGCACCGGTCCAAAACCGGACCGGACCGGACCGGACCGGGGACCGGATGCCCCTAGATATATGGACCGGGGATCGGTCCGGTCCGGTCCCGGTCCCGGTCCGGTCCGGTCCGGTTTTGGACCGGATATTTATTTTTTAAAAAAAAATAATATTATTTGAAATAAAAATTAATTTTTTATTGAAAAAATTATAATTTATTTAGAGAAATTATATATGAATTATGAAAAATATAACATTATTAAGTATATAATATAAATGTGAAACTTAAATATTAAAAATAAACTATTAAAACATTAAAATTAATATAAATATTATTTTATTTTATTTTATATTTAATTTTAATAAATATCCGGCCTGGACCGGGACCGGACCGGACTTCTAAAATTCTTGGACCTAGGACCGGACCGGAAGTGCCTCGGTCCGGTCCCGGTCGGTACCGGTCCGGTCCAAAAATCCGGTCCGGACCGGATTTTGCTCAGCCCTATTTCGGAGATTGAAAATTTGACATAACAACTTAGAATTTCACACTTAGTTGAAATATTTTCAATCATGATATCATCTATTCTATCGAAAAACTTGTCGGAAAATGATTTCAGATCGTTTTTAGTTAATATTGTAATAGTTCGTACTATTGGTGATATTTTTCAAATTTGGGATTATATTTGGTTGAAAGTTGATATTTGAGATTATTTTGAGTCATTTTTGCTTTTAATAATCATAAAAAAAATAGTACAAACAATAATACAATTGCATAGACCCGAACCTTACACCAAGTTTGCAATCATCCGACCCCGAATAAAGGTCTAACTATTTGAGCACGATTTTGGTCGGGTATGTAAGTCCGATTTTTTTTATGCAAAGTACTATGTGGCTAGGGTTTTACATTACTTCATATGAATTGTTGTGTAAAAAGTACATGGAAGATATATAGTTCAATATAAGCTTTACAAGTAATTATTCGATTCTTAGTACTTGATAGTTGAATGGGATATGATATCGATGAATTATTGGTTAGTTAGTTACTAATATTTTGTTGCTTAAATCTACCACCAATAAGACAATCAATCACATCTTTCTTTATGCAAAGGATTCGAACTCAAATGTATATGTTTTACCTAATTATTTTGAATACATATGTTTTACACAATTGACAATAAGTCTTGACATATGATAAATGTGGCATTAATTACTTTTAGCACTTCATCCCATTGGACCCTAATAAGTAACAGGCAATAATAATTGTTTGTGACTTTAAGGACACATTATCAACGTATTAAAAAAACTTACTCTAGATATAATTAACATGCAACAAATTGTACCAATTCAAAACCCTATTTACCATCCTACTCAACCACCATTGCTGGCTAATCTAATTATCTAATCAATTTCGACCAAAAAAAAAAATTATCTAATCAATGGATTCAACCCTTTTCATGTATAAAACTTCTTAATTTTTGTCCCTTTACCTTTTTGATTATTTTATTTTTGGATTCAGGCTAAAATGATTAAGACTTTTGAGTTTAAAATTGAGATCTAACATGGCTCTCGAATCTTGAATTATTGGACTGGCTCTTGTTATTAAATTTCACCATGTTATAGATGTTAACGTGAACAATATGCAATGCACTATTATGGATTGCTTAATGTTAATCATTTATTTATACTTTTAGTTAGACTGTCATTTTTAACAAAAAAAAGTTCACGTACTAGTAAAAATTATATTATTATATTGTTGAAAACACATGATTGATATAAATAAATAGTTTAAGTTTTGTACTAAAGAATAATATTATATTATTATATTTTTTTATCAGCATATATCATAGTTAAAAAATTTCTCATTCAAATATTTGCCTAATGAAACTTTATAATTTATTTCAATAATGATTAAGGTTTTACCAAATCCACCGGTTTTAGCTATCATATCTAATGTTGGTGCACTTAAAAAAAATGTCAACCAGTAAAATGTCATTTGTCTGCCTCAATTAACGGGCAACCTTCCATTTCTTCCAGACTTCCACGTGCTGTTTCACAAATTGGTCATTGAATATCAACAATTTGCCCCAGATTTACTCTTGAGGGTAAATGTGAAAATTAGCGATATAATAATGTTTAAATTTATGGAAAATAGTCTACGTTATATGATGAATTGTAACATTAGTTTAAGCACTTCATCATTAGTGATAATGTTACATTCTTTTTTATGGTTCGTCTAGGATTATTATAGGTGATTTTAATATCATATACAATATTGATTGATGATTTACGATAAAAATTTCATCCATTATGACTTATAATACTCACGTTACGCATTGAAACATACGGAATATCTTATAAGAATTTTCCACAAGAGAGGTACTTTTATAAATATATAACTAAATAATATAAATTTGTTTATAATTTTGGACCTTCAAGTGAAAGCGTCGACAAGAACTTAATTTTGGGTATTTTTTGCTACAATAAATATAAAAACTAGATTGTGCTTTTTTAAAATAAAAAATAGAAAGAGTTGGCGCTATTTTGAAAAGGTTTCTAAACTAAGAGTGATTTTGTAATATTTTTTTACCTTATTAATCTGCCCAAAGGTGCCCCCATAAATGATAAAACTATCATTTTAAAGGCTTTTGCCTTTTGGATCCATACTGAAAAATGGGTGGATCCAAAAAATTGATAACTTTCATTTTCTAACAATTCTGCAAAATAATGCAAAGACAGCAAAAAATAAAAAGCCCAAACCTTTTAAGAAAAAATCGAATGCACAATACAAGGGGAAAAATTAGAGAGGAAAAAAAGAGTGATAACCTTGATAATGATAGGGAGCACTCGTTTTGCTTCGTCTCTTTCTCACTAACAGCTCACAGATTGAACAATAGAGAGAGAGAGAGGGTGTGTGAAGATAAAAGATAGAAAAAGGAGAGCGAAATTCGGTGGATTTGCAGAGAGGAAGCGAAAATCCGAGGAGATTATGGAGCAGTGCTGGCTCCTGATCATCAGCATTTTGATGTGGGGGCCAAGCTCCATTAATGGCGCTACAGATCCATCAGATGGTCAGTTCTTCTTCTTCTTCTTGCTGATTTTTAGGTTCTGGGGGTTTGTTGTTGTGATGCTATTGAGCTTGGTATCACTCTTACATCTTTGCAATTGACAACATTTCTCCTTGTTGCTTTTCAGTAGGTTGTGGGTTTTTGCTGGGTGATTGGGTATTTTAATTATTGTTTTTTTGATTTGATTAATTGCTTTAACCACCCCACCTACCTTGAAAAGTTGCTTAATCATGAGCGATCTTCTCTAATGAGTTTTTAGTGATTGTCCGCCTCCTGACTGATTAAAGGGTGTGATTAGTTTGGGGATCTGTTGGACTGATTGGTAGTGTTGGATTTCCAATTCTGCGATGTGGGTTAAATTAAATCAAGAGTGTTGTCTCAAGGATGGACTAGGTTTCTCAAGTGTCTCATCGTTCGGTTTCTGGAGACTTGTAATTGGCCAGGTGCAGGGTGGATTTGGGTTCTTTGTGCTAATGTGGATCATATTCTGTAAACCCCTAAAAGTTTAGTTGGTGGTGTATCCTACGTCCATTAGAAGAATAAGCTGAGATTTTGTATTTGTTTAAAGGGTTGAAGCATTCAGTGCCGATAAGAGGAGTGGGCATAATTGCTGTGAAACGGCTTGTTTGCCATGGATTACTGGCTCGGATGACGGGATCATCACATAATGGGTTGGAGTTGAAATGTTAGAATTGGTGATTGGTGGAGGTGATTGACTAAATCAAGGTTTAAATTCAATTTGCTAGTTATGCACTAAAAATGTTCAAGAAAGATAACCTTGCTTGTTCATATGATGCTGACTATCAAAATGAAGATCCAAGGTGATAGTTCTGAGCCATCAGATCTAAATCATGGTTCTAAAAGAAGCAGATTCTACTTTCGTAATAATTCCAGGACGCCTAGTTGTTATGGGCTGAAACGTTCTGGCCGTTAGTTGATTGCATCTATGAATTCTGTGATGGACCCAACTAGTTCAAGTTTAAGTCAATTACTGAAGATAAAGTCTCAAGAGCTAATGAAATTATCATCCAATGCATACTTGAATTCTCTGATAGGAGCATGAAACGCTAGGATTTGATGGATGCTAAAGTCATATCTTTATCTTGTCAGCTTTGGTTGCCAATCAAGGATGGGGTATTTGCATATGTATATGCTATAAAGTTGAGGGTCTGGGCATTTCCCTGCTCTTGGGTTGTGAGAGATGTATTCATCTTGCCTCAAGCATTTGTGTTTCTGCAGGCAGTCCTTTAATGATTTTTTAATTAGTATTAAGATGTGGCAATGGTACAAGAGACCAAATTCAACAAAGAAAAGGGAACAAGAATTGAGTGTGAAAAAACGTAAACAAGACTACTTACATAGTTACTAAATAGAAAATCACATCAAGAGCCAAAGGAAGACCATATATGCTCACCACTGATTTCATTTGCTCTCTGCAGCTTCTGCTCTAAATGCCATGTACACTGGCTTAGGCTCGCCTCCGCAGCTTACTGGATGGAGTGCATCCGGCAATGACCCATGTGGCCAGAATTGGTTGGGTGTAACCTGCTCTGGTTCACGGGTTACCCAAATGTAAGCTTCAAAATGGAGCCATTAACAGTTTTAATGGATATGCCTAGTGAGATAAGCTTAAAACCATTCTTGTATTTTTTGCAGCAAAGTACCAGGTTTAACCCTTAGTGGTGCTTCACTGGGTTTTCAGCTAGATAAATTGACACAAGTCACTGAATTGTAAGCTTATTGAATTTTTTTATTTATAGCACCTTCTAAAAGTAAAGTTGTTCTTATGCCTTAATTTTAACCATTAAATGTACTTGCAGCGATGTGAGCAACAACAATATTGCTGGTTCAATTCCTTACCAGCTTCCTCAAAACGTGCAGCGGCTGTATGATTCTTACTCATGATACTTTTTTAAATGCATGCCATTGGATTGCTTGATATCCTTACTTCATATGTTGTGTGCAGAAACCTTGCTTCCAATAACTTCAATGGAGCTGTTCCTTATTCCATTTCAAATATGACTTCTCTTACTTATTTGTGAGTCAATTTATATTGTCAATTTTCTTACTCTATATGGGCAGACAATATTACAGTGATGGGATCTAACAGGGGTTCCTGTCCTTTTGTTTTCATTGGGTGTAGAAATATTAGCCACAATCAGTTGAATCAGCCGCTAGGCGACATGTATCAAGTGCTTTCACAGCTTTCTACAATGTGGGTTTCCTTGCTATGATGCTGAAATATTCTTGGCTTATCTTTTTTCCTTTTTCGTTTGCTGTTATTTCTTACAAAAAATGGCGTAGAAGATTATTGTTTTTTGGTTCTAAAAGAAATGGCTGGAGTTCATTATGTTTGTTGATGGCTAACTAGCATTTGTTTGCCTTTCAATGCTTTAGGGATCTCTCGTTTAACCAAATTTCAGGTCCACTCCCTTCAACATTTAGCTCCTTATCGAAAATTGATTCATTGTAAGCGTTTAAACTTTATAAACGAGCTTATACTGTTTTCTATGTGGAGGTTCTCTCGTGTTTCTTTCCTTGAACACCTTGCCAAATAATTTGCAGGTATTTGGAGAACAATCAGTTTACAGGAACAATTGATGTCCTTGCCTCTCTTCCCCTTCAAACGCTGTTAGTATTCCATTACTTTTTATACTTTGACTGTAAGGGTGTATTTAAACCCCTTGTTTTGTGTTTTACCACACTATTGAATCTGCATTATTCCAGGGACATCGAAAATAACCGTTTCACTGGATGGATTCCACAGCAGTTAAAGGGCATTAATCTGCAGTAAGAATCTGTGGATCCTCTTTGATTACCCTGTCATTTTCCTATAAAAAAAATTCTTGTCTTTCATAATGAGTGTTATGATTAATTCCTTGCAGGACAAGTGGTAATTCATTTAGCACAGGGCCCGCACCTCCCCCTCCACCCGGTACACCTCCTGCCAAAACAAATCATCACAAATCTGGAAAAAGTTCATCTGAGGAATCTAGTGGAAAGGGGTCTGGAATAGGGGGTGGTGGAATTGCAGGAATTGTAATATCACTGCTTGTCGTGGGAGCAATAGTTGCATTTGTCTTGGTGAAGAGGAGATCTCGAAAGTCAGCCCGAGATCTAGAGAAGGCTGATAATCAGCCATTAGCCCCTCTTGCATCAAATGATGCTCATGGTAAGCGCCTGTTGTCAATTTTCAGTTTTCACTGCTTTATAAGACTTCCTGGATCTACTGTATGCATCCCAGTAAAACTACAGCTGATCATGATTCTACACACGTTTGAATCTGCAGAAGCAAAGTCGATTCAAAGTACACCCTCGGTCGACACAATGGCATACGAAGCTGCTGTGCCTATAAGTCTTAAACCTCCACCTGTTCTTGAACAAAAGTCATTTGATGGAAATGATTCCTCAAATAACTTTGTGTCTGTCCCTATGCCTGATCCTGTTATAACAAAGAAAGCCAAACCAGTCCCTTCAAATGTGAAGGTATATTCAATTGCAGACTTGCAAATGGCCACCGGAAGCTTCAGCATTGATAATCTCTTAGGAGAAGGGTCAATCGGACGTGTTTATCGTGCTGAGTTTGATGATGGAAAGGTAAGCAAAGTTATTATTGGTAATGCTTAATGTGTAGGCAGTATATGTATAGCTTTCTGGATTTTAGCACTCATTTGTTATTTCTGTCCTTTTCTCACTTTTGATCTTTCCCCAAATTATATTGTAATGTCTTCAGACTGAAATAGTTTTTAGTTTTGCCTCTCTCTATATTCAATATAAATTGTTTCCAATGAAAAACAAATCTTGTATACTTCTATATGAACTTTCATCAGAGCTTTAGTTATATAGTTAGTGTAAACAAATTTTACGAACTATCCATGAAATTACCATTTTCTATTGGGAGATAGTGTATCTCCATTTGTTTTCTCCTCTTTTTTTTCAAATCTCAATGTTAACAAAGTACATGCTGTTCTTGGCAGGTTCTTGCTGTCAAAAAGATAGATTCAACTATCATTTCTAGCTACCCTGAGGACTTCACTGAAATTGTAGCTAGTATCTCACGATTCAATCATCCAAATGTTACTAAGCTTGTAGGGTACTGCTCAGAGCATGGACAACACCTGCTTGTTTATGAATATCACAACAACGGATCGTTGCACGACTTTCTGCATTTACCTGACGAATCCAACAAACCATTAACATGGAACTCACGTGTCAAGATAGCTCTTGGAAGTGCACGTGCTCTAGAGTAAGTATTCACTTCCTTGCATTGTATATTGTTGAATTTTGCCCCATAGGCTATCAAAAAATTGTTGAGTAGTCAGATATAATTATTAATTATAGTGTGATCTGCAGTCTTCCGAGGCTGAATTTAGTTGGTACTAGCCTTGATCATTACTTGTTGATAGTTGATTATATTGTCTGGTTATTGGAATTGTGCAACCTTCTCCTTGAGATTTAATCATATTCTCGTATAGCTAATAAGACCTGTTGAAGAAGATTTTCTGCAATCTTTTTAGTTTTACTCACTACGCAAACCTTCAAAATTCATCAATCTATGCTTTGATGAAATGTTCTCCTGATATTGTTGGATATTATTGTGCCAGGTATCTTCATGAAGCTTGCTCCCCGTCTGTTATTCACAAGAACTTTAAATCAGAGAACGTACTACTAGATGGAGAGATGAGTCCTCATGTCTCTGATTGTGGTTTGTCGAGCCTTGTTCTGGATGCAGATCAGGTAAAATGTGGTCATGAAACTGAAAACAACACTTAATACAAACCTGCATTATAACCCGTTTGTATTCTTGTTTCCATATAGCCAACTGTCTTTCACCTCAACATAAATCAAAGCCATTTTCCTTTTTGAACTTTCAAACAACATTTGTAAAATTTCTAGCTAGCTTATACCGTTCTTCTTATGTAGGTAATTAACCACAACTCTTGTGCTCCTGAGGTGGCGGATTCTGGTGAGTATAGTCTCAAGAGTGACGTATACAGTTTTGGTGTGGTCATGTTAGAGCTTCTTACTGGTCGAAAACCATTTGATAGGTAACCTCCTATACTGTAAATACCTAGACCAAGTACTATTAGAAATTTTTTATTTGACTATTTTTTCTCTAAATATTTGGTGTAAACCTGAATCACAGTTCTAAATCGAGAAGTGAGCAATCATTAGTTCGGTGGGCAACTCCTCAACTGCATGACATTGATGCCTTGACCAGCATGGTGGATCCAGACCTTGAAGGCCTCTATCCCGTCAAGTCTTTGTCTCGCTTTGCAGATGTTATTGCTCTTTGTATCCAGGTATTAATTTACTACATCCCTTTAGAATACAAACAAATCAGACTTCAGTTCTTTGTTCTAAAACTAGAATCACCCATCAAATAAGATAAAAAAGGTGAAAAAAGTCATTACACTATAGTCAGTAGTCACAAAGTTTAAACTTTGGGGTACCCACATGAGATTTCTAAATGACAAGGTACTTGAATTTTTCCAAATAAATCTTGGCCTTTTGAGAATACAGGCCCATAGAAATGGTCTTTCCTGATTTATGGTTCGTCGGCGATATCATGGTACTTTTTGTAACGCTTTGTTGTCATAACAGCCGGAACCTGAGTTCCGACCCCCAATGTCAGAGGTGGTGCAATCGTTGGTTCGATTGGTGCAACGGGCGAACATGAGCAAGAGAACGGTCGGAACGCGACAAGCCGAGGATGACAGTGTGAATTGAGACCCCATTTTGTACAATATTTTATTTTGTTCCTTGATAGCAGCAGAGTCTGTTGCAATTTTTCCTTCCTTTCTGTTTTGTTTCCTTTCTTCCTGTACCTTCATCTTCTTAAATGCAAGTACACATGGAGTAGC
The DNA here is from genome assembly GCA_934048045.1 of Polygonum aviculare. Taxonomy (NCBI): domain Eukaryota; kingdom Viridiplantae; phylum Streptophyta; class Magnoliopsida; order Caryophyllales; family Polygonaceae; genus Polygonum; species Polygonum aviculare. Next base: position 28,333,107 of record OW204023.1, on the reverse strand, counting down.
TTTTGTAATGTTCCCTCTTGTTGTATGATAGAATGGTAGGTGCATGAAGAGCTGGATTTGGCTCATATTTAATACTATTTATTATTGAATACAATTTATTGGCTGGTAAGTTATATTCCCTTAACATTTGTCTGAGACTGGAATCACTTCAATGGAGTGACTTTCGGGTTTTGGTTTCTTAATATTCTTGGGTCCGGTAGACTTGATTTGTCATGTCAAAGTTATAATTCTAATTCTAACAATTTCTTACTGAGCACTAAAACAAATTCCAGTCCTAACAAACTTAATTTCAACTGATTGTGCAGTAACTTGTAATCCTTGCAAGATTAAATCCTGATACAACATAGCACATCAATTGAATTCGGGGAACTGATCATACAACCTCTGTTCATCAATTTAGGAACCAAAAAACTTGACAAGTACTAAAAAAAAAATCACATAGCCATAACACAAGCCCCAACAATGTGTCCAAGTGTTGTACCATGAACTACAAAGTTAATTGTAGACCATGTACTTAGGGGTAGCACTGAACTTCTGGTACCCCTTTATCACCTTGTTCACAGCATCCAGAAAATCCTTCTCTGTCACCGTCTTCCTCCTCGCTCTAATGGCGTACATTCCAGCTTCGGTGCACACACTCCTTATATCAGCCCCTATGTTCGGTATTTCAAAAAACACGGTCAAGGCTTTGACTCCATGTGGAGGGTTTAAAGCACATTTTATGGAGAACATTACATGCATGCATAAAAAAAAATGTTCACTTGAGAGGCAAGAGTCAGTATGCTGACCTGTGGAGTTAGGGCAAAGACGAGCAAGGAGTTCAAACCGAATGTCCCTCTCACAGTTCATTGTCCTTGTGTGGATCTTGAATATTTGGGTTCTGCCCTCAAGGTCAGGTAGCCCAAATTCAACTTTACGGTCTAAACGTCCAGGACGCAACAATGCTGGGTCAAGTGTGTCCGGTCTGAAAAAAACATGGCCAATGGAATTTCATTGGGTTTAGCATGTGGAATACAAAAAATTAATCATTATAAGGCACATGACAACCCATATTGCACATGCTTCATCTTCAACTAATATCAGTTGCTAGGTAACCATACTAGTAGTGTTCATAATCAGTGATTTCAGACAGCAAAAAGGAAAAGGAAAAAAACACGCAATTAATGAATGATAGTAATGCATTATAACAGTATACTTGAGGTAATTTCACCTGTTTGTGGCCATGAGGACCTTAATGTTTCCACGGGCATCAAAACCATCAAGCTGGTTCACAATTTCAAGCATGGTACGCTGGACCTCATTGTCGCCACCCACACCATCATCAAAACGTGCTCCTCCAATAGCATCGACTTCATCAAAGAACACAATGCATGCTTTTTTGGATCTCGCCATCTGCAGTTCGAATAAAAATAAAAATAAAAATAAACAGCAAGTCCTAGACAAATAAAAATAGACAGTAAGGATAATTAACAGTCATCATAGTCTTGACCATACCTGAAACAGTTCACGAACCATTCGAGCTCCCTCACCAACATACTTCTGCACAAGCTCACTACCGATAACTCGGATGAAGCAGGCATCAGTTCTGTTTGCCACAGCTCTAGCCAGCAGCGTCTTACCTGTTCCAGGAGGGCCATAACATAGAACTCCCTTAGGAGGATCAATTCCTAGCTTCACGAATTTCTCAGGGTGAAGCATTGGAAGTTCAACAACCTAGAACAACAAACAAATATTTGAGATCTTGAAATAGAAATTCAAGAAACTTGGTCGAATTTTAAAAAGCACAAAGAACCAGACAACAAACTGACCTCCCTCATCCTCTCGATTTGCTCTTTACAACCTCCAACATCATTATATGTCACATCCGGTTTCTCTTCAACAGTCATCATAGTCACACTAGGATCAATTTTTGGTGGCAAAGGAATTTGGATTTGATATTTATTTCTATCAACCCTGATATATGAAAACGACAAGGAACATGTTACAACTTACATAAAGAAGATATAATGATCAGCAAGAATTTAGAAGCACGGCATTACTTAGTTATGATTGGCAAATTCTACACAGCTGATGACAACAACAATCAATGTTACATATCATGCATGTAGTACGAAACAAATCAATAGTGACTTATCTATTTAGGAAGCAGGGATTAAAACTATCTACACTCAAATTTAAAAACGTTAACTACTAACAAGATCCTGGTATGTAAAGAACAGCCAAATAAAAATAATAGATAAAATGTAATAACATACCCAACACGCATGCCTTCTTCAATATCTGTTGGTGAAACTTTATCTCCAAGTCCAACAACAAACTGCAGCAAAAAAAATAATGTGTTTGTTCAGACCATTTTTCATTTTTATTATAGATAGGAATAAAAATCAATAGCAACGAATGAAACAAGCCATATATACCTTAGCTATCTGTTTCACATTAATTACGTATTTGGCATCTTCAGTATTTGGGCTGATTATCTTCGTGCACCTTGCAACCTGTTTTACGAGAGAAAATGGATTCAGACCATACCAAAAATGTGGAAGCAATAGAGTAGAATCTTTTATCACAAAATATATCTATGAAGCACACCTGAAGAGGCTGTTCCTCCTGCATCATTTGTTTATCCGAGACAAGATCCCACTGACTAGGTGCAGCCAATCCCGTGTCAGATTCCTTAATGCCTGACAATTAATCGACAAATTAGAATACTCTTAAACAAGATGACAGAGTATATGTAGTGTCTGGCAAAATAATACCCTCAAGAGGAGTCGGGAACACAAAAATATGACTGAATATATTTCACTACACAGTGAATAAAGAGAATCAGAATCTAGAACTTTACCACACAAGTCATTCACTTTTTTGGCCATTTCTTTAATCTCCTTCTCCGCTTTCTTGATACTGTTGGAGTAAGGTCCCAAGCCCTGCACAATAATGGAGCAAAACTTAAAACCATGCTAAACCCTGTGATACTTCTTCCAACAAAAAAACCTAAGCAAATGAAAGGAAGAAATAAAAGGGGGGAAAAAACTCGCGCATGAACTATCCAAAGTACCGAAGAAGGCAGGCCCAATTTCATCCAACTAAAAAATACAAGCGAAGCAGAGAAAGAAACACATTACAACCAGAAGTTTGAGTATAGGATAGTGCAAGTCACCTCATAGAACACGCTTGCTTGATAGATCAAAGTAATTTAGACCTCTCACAAACCACCAAGAGCTGAATACTGATGATCTCTCATGACAAAAGATCACTTTTGCTACGCTTTGTGAACCTATTACTAATGATTATGGTTTGAGGTTTCAGATAAAAATCAACAGAGTAAAATTGAGAAATAAGAAGCCTGTCAATCCTGTCAGGAAAGCGGACAGCAATGCCTAATTTACCAGACAAGCTCATTGTATTAGCACAGCAAATTCTTAATCCTCTACCATAAAGAAAATTGGTTGATAAGCCCACGAGAATCTATAATCTATACCAACCCAAGTATACTAAAAGACAGCAGTCGTGCACAAATTGATAAATCCATAAGCAGGCGACCCAATACACCACAGGACCTGAATTTAGGTCACCCCTCATATAACATTACAATCCCCACCACCACTAAACATCTCTTCTTTCCACGAATATAGAATTGGACCGAGTTAGGGTTTAGCGAATTAAAACCAGATCGCAGATATCAAATCGGAAATTGGAAAATTAGGGTTTAGCGAATGAGGGACTGCGAAAATTAGGGGGACTCACATAGGTTTTGAGGAGAGCTATGTCGTCCTCGTCAAGGGGTCGGGGGTTCTTCTCGTCCTTGATGTCATCATCGTGATCGATCGGCATGTTTGCTACTGCTATTTTCTCTCCCTAAGCTTTGCTTCGATGTTTGCTTGCAGGACAGGAAACAAGGTCTTTTTTGTTCTAATGTATATACTAAGCGCTTCCACGTGAGAAGCACGTGATTGCTCTGGCTTGAACAACAAGTGATGTTAACGCCAACTGGTCTATCATAAATTCATAATCATCATATCGTAATCTATGTATTACTATAGGCATTGAATCAAATGCGAACTAAAATTAACCTGTAAACTGTAAATGAATATCATCCATGGATGGAGAAAATCAAGGGCTACTATTAAACCCGTTTCCCTTTTTATTTTTAGGCTGGAGGGCTATTTTTGTCATTTTACATTATACTTTATCTTCTTCCCATATCCTCTGAAACCCAAATTTCCAAATCCTCGCTCCCCCGCCTCCATCATCGTCTCCCTCCTCCTAGCCCTCCTTCTCCTCCGATTCCACCATCGCCGTCGGAGATAGAGATCTAAGAAGAGAATCTCGACAAGATAGAGATCTCCTCCGATTTCACCATCGTCGTCGGAGACGAACGGTTGATTGCCGGCGACAGAGAATTGAGATTTTGAAATCATCGTCACTCTCGATCGCAGCGGCAGTGGCGATCGAGATTAGATTTTGACAGTGATTAGCTTCGCCTTTTGTGTAGCCATATGGATTCTTCGTCTCAAATTCGGTCATTGCCAGCCCACCTACTCTCTAAATCCACTCTTCAGGTTCTTTCATTTGGCCGAGCAAGGAGTGCACATAAGCAGTTTCAAAGCATCCAAAAGTGGCCCCCTTTGGCACTGTCAAGGCTTTGAGAACTAATCCAAAAGTGAAATCATGAATATATTTGTAAACCCTACAATGGGAAAGATCTTTAAAAAAAATTGTTGAGGTCATTGTTGTGCTGGCCAATTCAAATGTGAAGGAGATGTTACAAGTGTCGTATGCTAGCATCAAGAGAGTTGGATTACTTAGCACAATAGGGCTAACTAGTAAGAAGGCAATTCGTTCATAGGTAGGTTTGGTTGTTTGTTTGCTTTGCTTATACTTGCTGTTGTGGGGAAATGATATGATGGAGATGATGCTCCTTTGAAGTCTTAAGTCAAAAGTGTCTAAAAGAGTGAAATTTTGTGTATGATGATCCATTACCAGAACAAGACGGAAGACACTTTGTATTGTTGAATACCACTGGATTTTTTTACCGTGTTGTTGTTTAATGTTGTAGACGTGTCATTTGTTGTAAATTTTGAGGATATATCTCTGCGCTACAAAATGGGCAAACAATAAATCTCCTAGATTACAATAAGAATATTTTTTTTCCAAAAAATAAAAAGAAAGGTATTTTGGAAAGATTCATTGACCTTGTATGAACAGAACTACTTTATATGTGAACGTACATATAAAATACGTGAACATGATACTCAAATACATGAACATGATACTTAAATGCGTAAATGTTATACTCAAATATGTGAACGTACATCTCAAATACGTGAACATGATACTCAAATATGTGAACGTATATCTAAAATACGTGAATATGATACTCAAATACGTGAACACAAGTACTTCATATGCGAACGTACATCTAAAATATGTGAACATGATACTCAAATACATGAACGCAACTACTTTATATGTGAGTGTACATCTATACATGGTACTCAAATACGTGAACATTATACTCAAATATGTGAACGTACATAGAAAATACGTGAATATGATACTCAAATATGTGAATACAAGTACTTCATATGTGAACGTACATCTAAAACACGTGAACATGATACTCAAATACATGAACACAACTATTTTATATGTGAACGTACATCTAAAATACGTGAACATGATACTCAATTATGTGAACGTACATCTAAAGTATGTGAACATGATACTCAATTATGTGAACGTACATCTAAAATACGTAAACATGGTATTCAAATACGTGAACGCAACTACTTCATACGTGAACATACATCTAAAATATGTAAACATGATATTCTAATATGTGAACGCACATCTAAAATACATGAAAATTATACTTACATATGTGAACGCACATCTAATATACGTGAACATTATGCTCAAATATATGAATGCACATCTAAAATACGTGAACATAATAGTTAGTGGTCGTGTGAGAGGTTGAGAGAGATGGGTATCATTTTGAGTCAAAAACCAATAATGACAGTAAAAGTCATTCTTCAACTAACCTTAATTAAATTTGAAAAAAAAATCAATCGGCTATCATAGTCAAACGATAAATATCAGGAGCCCATTTCATCAACTTGAATTTTTATTCCTTTGAAACTTGCTAATTTTACTTTTGACTTTGATCAATTATGGTGTGTGATTCTTCCATCTCTAACAATGGGCCATGGACTTTTCTAACATTCAGACTGTTCAGTATATCTTGGTATGTGAATTTGTGATATAAGAGAAGTTACAACCTTAAGCTACCATTTTTTGTTTCCTAAGTTACAACATTAGACCTCGAGATGAGGCCCATCATAACACTTCCAAATTGGTACGACTTACAATTAAAAACCAAGTGCTAACAGAGCACCTAATAACAAAGAATCAAACTCTAGCTATTTAATCCACCAGCATGAATTAAGCTCTCAAATCTAGCATCCCCTCTTTAGAATGACCTGGTGTGCCTTCCCTTGGCTCTTTCACATAGACGAGCGTTGGTCGAGATCAGGTACTCGTCCCTTAGAGACGCCGAGGTTGTGTAAACTCTGAGGTAAAACCGTTGCCCCAAATACTTCCTTGCCTAGAACTCTGTTCTCAAGTTCCACATTCCCACATTATCCAGTGCTATGTAGATGGTTGTCCATGAGTTTGGATATACCTGAATTCATAACAAAGTAGCAACATAAATCAACATGTTTTCTTGCAATTCTATTCACACACCCTTCTCAAAAGATGGTTGTCCATGAGAAGCTATAAGAACCGATGCAAAAATGGAAACCAAAAGGGCCAACAGATTGGATCTCATTCTAAAAGAACCAGTCAATCAACAACAAAATGATATTTGAACATGAAGTCTCTAGCAGCATTAACTCTCCCTCTTTAATCCTTTAGAAATATGCTTCTGTACCACTAAAAGGATATCAAATATGAAAATTGGCTCTATCACAAACAAGAAAACCACGGCAGATTTGTCAAAGACCTATGCTAGCAACCTATCACAAATACAATATCCCAGACTAGAGTAACTCGCTCCTCATTCTAGAGCTCACATCATTAATCGATTTCAATCTCAAATCAATCTATATTAGCGCATTTGGTGACATCCTGAAGTGATCGCTGAACCTAGCTAGCATCGTGCACAAACGCCAAGCAAAATCACGGATCAAGCAAAATCACAAGACCACACAAACGCCAACCAACAACACAATGCAAAGCGGCAACAAGAGAATGAAAAACGCATCTCATGGCGGAATAGTGTCAATGTGGATAAAACTTAAACAGCATAACCACGGATCCATCCAAAACCTCCACGAAAATCAATCCACCATTCCAAAATCTAACGATTAACCAGAAATAGAGCTGAGATTTCGGATTATAAACCCTAAAAGTGATAGAAGCTGTTTTCGCTCGTCTTCTCACCGTTTTCTATGAAGTCGCCGCCGACCGACTCGTGAACGGAGATCTGACGCTTCTTCGATTTGCTTGCTTTCTTCCCATCAAAAATCGCCCTCGCCCTTGCTTGAAGGAAGAAAGGAATGGTTCGAGGTTGAAGAAATCGCCCTCGCCCTTCGCTCGAGGTTGAATCGCCCTTCACCTTCGCTCGAGGTTGAATCAGCCTTCGCCTTTTTTTTTGTGTTCCCAGACTTTTTTTTTTGCAACCAAAGGGCGCTTTTGCCCTCGTTTTTCTTATAATTACAAAAATACCACCGTCCCAGTTTAAACCAAAATCTCCCATTTAGCTTCCCCTATCGAGATCTCAGTCGTAGATTCTCTTAATCCAACGGTTGGTTTTTATTTGTAGTTTGTATCTTAAGGAACATTTGTATCCGAACCAACCTCATTACTATATAATAAAACGGAAGTAAATTATGTCACCATATTGCGCCACATCACCTCTTTTTTTTTTAAAATCTATCTTATTGAATCTTGATTTTATCATAATCTTATGCATACTTAATTAAGATATTAGTTCTATCTTAGAATTTGAGTTGTTTAATTAATAATTCTATCCAAATATATAAATCTCTATCTTATAACTATACACATTTAATCTCTATCTTATCTATAAATCATAATCATAATATTTTACCCATTTAATCAAATATCATATTAAATTTAAATTATTTTTCGTAATCTTATCATGTTATATTTTTAAATCATCAACGGTAGCAAATTCTACCACTATATTTTTAACAAATAGTATTAATTATATTAAAATAAAATTTAAATATATTTTTTACTATCATATCATATTAAAATATCATTAAAAATAGATGTTATATTTACCATACATATCACTAATATTGCATGATAATGATGCTTTAAAAAAACATAGATTTCTTAATTAAGATAATAATTCGTTAACATTTTCATTACATACATATATATATATATATTATTTAATTATTTTTTCAAAACACAATAACATATATACGAGATATTTGGTTTTCTATTTAACTTATTAAATATTATCTATATCTTTAATATTATAATATAACATTCAAGTTTTTATTTAAACTTATTGATTTTATTATATAAGTTAGTTTACATCATTTAGTTTAAATGCTAAAAGATTTGTATTAGTTGTTGATAAAATGTGATAATGCATCTTATCTTATTTCATTCTTCCTCAATTATTTAAATATATGTTTATGTATGTATAAAAACGTAAATATATAAATAAAATTTATTTATATATGATGATATACAAGAATTATGTTAATTTATAATCCAAAAAATAAGTATCGCTTTAAAAAAAAGTATACATATGATAACATTTGTAATTTTTAATTGTTATAGTAAATGCATACGCAAAGCAATAAATAAATAAATAACACCCTTGTACAAGGTACGAGTCATCTGCTAGTTATATACTAAAGTAGATATTAAAAATAATATTATCATGACACATGTCAACTCATCATTGGACTACATCATCCATCATTATTAAAACTGTTTAATTGGTATGTAAAATATGAAAAGATATATATTATTCAAATTGTATCTATAAATTTTGCTTAAAGATATAGTTAATTAATCTTACTATATACTAGATTCGATATTGAAATAATAATATCGAAAAAAATATGTCAACTCCAATTACATAAATAATTAAATATATAAACCATAAACATTAAAATAAATTCTATACACCTTAGGAGTTTTGAATCCTTATACAAAGATTATAATCGTACAAATCCATGTTCAATTAAAAAACATATTATCGCGAAATTACAGTATTATTGAAACAAATCCTATAAAAAAACAATTAAATAAAATAATACAAGTGTTTATATCAAACTATTATTCTGAATAACTTTATACAAAATTTAAACCAAGTTTTTAGTTGAATGAAACATGTGCCTTGAAGACACGGGACTAATACTAGTAATATACTCTATAGTAGGGCTGAGCACCGGTCCAAAACCGGACCGGACCGGACCGGACCGGGGACCGGATGCCCTAAAATATATGGACCGGGGACCGGAGCGGATTTTTCCGGTCCGGTCCTGGTCCCGGTCCGGTCCGGTTTTGGACCGGATTTTTATTTTTTTTAAAAAAATAATATTTGAATTAAAAATTAATTTTTTATTGAAAAAATTATAATTATTTTAGAGAAATTATGTATAAATTATGAAAAATATAATATTATTAAGTATATAATATAAATGTGAAACTTAAATATTAAAAATAAACTATAAAAACATTAAAACTAATATAATTTGTATTTAAATTTATTTTTTATTTAATTTTTATAAATATCCGGTCCGGACCGGACCGGGGACCGGATTTACAAAATCCTTGGACCGAGGACCGGACCGGAAGTGCCCCGGTCCGGTCCCGGTCAGTACCGGTCCGGTCCAAAAATCCGGTCCGGACCGGATTTTGCTCAACCCTACTCTATAGTCGTTGACCAATACCCTCCCTCCCTCTTTTTTTTTTTTTTGTCGAAGGATGAGAAGAATCCCCGAACCCTCAAAATTAGGAATATGAAAATTATATTTGGTCATTGTTTGAACAAAGATGAAGTAAATAAGTAAAATAATATTTTTATAATACTATGACCAAATTATTTGGTCCACCACTCTTCATACAGTTAGTAGTCATCAAGTGGGGATAACCCGACCCCTTACATCATCAAATAACAGTAAAGAAATCCTCTCCGGTGAAGCATACAATAAATGGACACCAAACAGGAAATCCAAAGCACTGGATGCGAGTCAATCCGCAACGGAATTTGCCTCTCGGTACACATGATGGAATTTATTAATCGAATCCCTACGAATGAAGCCTATACATCATGAACTAAGTTAAACAAAGGATGACTTTGTTTCACTTCGACCCTTAGGAAGTGTATAGCGAGTTGAGAGTCCGACTCGAGCACAACATTCCTGAACATGTTGTCTCAAACCAGCTTCAAACCATTATAAACCCCCCAAAGTCCAACCATTGACACTGTACAAATGCCAATGTTGTAGATAAGGCCACCCAACCACTTACCCTTGTCTTCCCTGATGACGCCACCAATCGTCGCCTTCCCGTCCTTAACCGCGTCGTCTGTATTGATCTTCACAATCCCTTGCTCCGACTTGCCCCACGATATAAGCACCGGCTCCTTGTTGTTGTTCTTCATATTCAGACTCTGAGATACAACATAAAATTCTTCTTTTGTCTTGACCTTAATGAAGGAAACCTTGTTTAAAGAAGGATCGGTACCACCATTGAAGGCCGTGACATTTCGCCAGCGTCAGAACCACTAAAGGGCAATGATGAAAAGGGTGTTCCAAGGAAAACGTCCAACACAAGTGACTAGCATTACATTCGTTGTGAACCAGCTAGTGAAGTCGTCCTAAAAAGAAGTCGGGGTAAAGATTAGTAGCCATAGTAGCGTTACATGATGAGCTAATATGAGGGCAATCATTAAACAAGTGCTCAAGAGAATCGTCGGTGTTGCAGCCATAAGGGCATTGACCATTGGACGAGAAATGTTTTCGAGGTCGTTCCTGGTTGGTAAGGACGCCGCCCAACACCGCGAGCCAGTTAAACGTGCGGCATCTTTCTGGCACAACAATACCCCACATTCTGCGAAAGAACAAAGAGTCATTAGAATTTCGGAGATGGTTCCCATTCAACAAGTCGGAATCGTGAAATTTTGATAAAACTATTGAATTTCTGTCAAATTTCGAACATTAAAATTTCAGGCACAATCGTCCCTCCTTCTCTACATAGAAGCCAGAATCATCAAAATTTAAAATTTTACACACTTGTAGCTTAAATCCTTTAACCTTTATAAAGTGGTAGAAATCGGTTTTTTAGGTTAAGCTTGATAGTTGAGACCTTAGAATATCTAACACACTTGATAAAACTTCCGATAATAATTCAAATATGTGACACACTTGATAATCAGATGTTTATATATGGCATTTGTGAATGGTAAGGTGAGTCAGAGTCATACACGAGAACATAAGACTTGGATAGTACCAATTAACCTCCGAACAAAAAGGGCAAAAATGAAGTTACGGTCGAGAAGAGTAAGGCACTAAGATTCTTAGTGCAACGGACAATAGATCAACTCATCTTGAGATGTGTAAAATGGGTCGACATTCCCTCCACCGAGATAAAAAATCTTCAAAGTCTCACATCAAGAAACTACTAGACCTAAAACGACTTGGTCCAATACCAAACACACAACTCCGTCTACCCAATAAATTGGTTTCTGAAATAAGTTCAAACCATCCATCCTACAATCAATACTGATACGGCGCAATTATCTTTAATTAGTATATTTCTTATATCTATTGTAATTTTATAAACTAGAGTTAAATCTCTCTTCTCAAGTTTTCTTGTCGGTTCTTTACTAAGTCGTTTTGTTTGAACCATCTAGAGCTTACGTATATAGAGCCTCTTATTGTCTTATGAAAAATGAATCAATGAAAGTTATTCCTTGGTCCTAATTTGTCTCTCTCTTTAGTTTATCTCTTTCGAGTTGTGTGTCACCCCAGAAGCGGCTCAAACCCTTGACCAACAAGGGCCCGATACGTGTCCACACTGGACTCGTATCAAAAACGTTGCAACCTTACATTGCAATTACACGTATGCCTCCTCTATTGATCCACCGGTTGTTTGATACTTTGAATTCATAAAAACATTAATCTTGCTCACAAGTATTTGCATCGTAAGTAGGTTTTGTTGAACTTGTCTCGCAATCTTATGTAGTTTCCTTACAAAACATTGGATCATCGTTGTTGGTCTCGTGACGCTTTTGAGGAGAGGTCAATTCAAACTCGTGTGAGCAACAAATTAACCTCGACTTTAGTTCCAAAATACCATAATCAATCAAGATTCAAGAAAACAAACTATCAATCTAAGCAACTCGTGTCTTCTTAGCGAAAACATTTCCCCTAAGAACAATCAGATCACATTCGACCCGATTGATGTAGTCCTCAAGCACCCAATTTCCTGTCTCAGGATCTCTCATCCAAAAGATCTTAGCCTTCCCGACTTCCGTTGCTCGAATCGCAGCGTTCTCGCACGTGGCCATGGTTTTTCTCGTTACGCTGGTGACGCTCTTCGTAACCGTCGTGAATTTAGGCTGTAGCATCGCTTTTTGTGTGATTGCGGAGAATAGCCTCCTATTTCATTCAAGTAAACATACATGTCAAAGATGAAACTATACATATAATATATACTACTGTCGTCAGTGTCATTAATTAGAGTTGGTGATGGGAACTAGATTTAGGGCTTTGGCCAGAAGATTGGCCGCTGTTCGGTCCCATGCGCGGAACTTTGGGGCATTCTCGATGGCCTCCAGATGGCGTGGGGGCTGGGTTTCAAGAATGTCCTGGTCGAGTCCGACTCGGCTCTTGCTATTGAGATGATCAGTAAAGATGTCAACCCGACACATCCGCTTGCAAACCTGGTGGCCCAATGTCAGGTTCTCATTAGATGAGACTGGAGTACTCGTCTCAAACACGTCTTCAGGTGATACATTGTAGCTCCACTTCTAAAGCCCTCCAGCATACGTAGTATAAAGTATGTAGGTTGTTTTTTTGGTTGAAAGTATATTCGGTTAGATTGGATTTGTATTCACACATTTTTATTTATGATTATTAAATTAAACATTCGATTACATACGTGACATTGTTAGAATATTAAGTTAGGGGTTAGACTTACCTTACGTGCAGACCTAGCATGAGCGTCAATGGGATTATAACTCAAAATCATATAAAAATTGATATGTTAACGTATTAATTATTGTATAATTAAGGATAATATCTTCGCCATCCGGGTAAGCATATCTAATAAATATCTTTATTAGGCTATTAAATCCTGGTAGTTATCCAATAGTTGGAAGATTCTATCCTATTTAAGGAGATATAACTATTGATTGGGCTCCAAGAAACTAACCCTAGCTCTCTCTCTCCACTATAAATACATGTCTTCGTCATGTAGAAAGGATATAGAATAACTACCCTAGAAGGGCTGATCATCGCTAGCCCTAACCCTAGCCCTGCGCCTCTTTCTACTCTTTACCCTCGCGAATACTCTACTGACTTAGGCATCGGAGGTGGATTAGGGGGTCCCCGCCCCCTTTGTCCATTGTTTTGCAGGTCATTGAAGGCAGAGAGGCATAAGGACATCAAGACCATTGAAGAAGGAGTTGAAACCTATACACCGGCGTATACTGTGTACAAACATTTGGTGCCGTCCGTGGGGAACATCAATCGATCCATAATTATGGTGTTGTAATCGACCCCAAACAACGAGGATACGATCTTAGTCAACCCTGGGGCAATCGCGCCGGGTGAATTGCGCGATTCGCTATCGGCAGCCCTAGACCCGCGACCGCGGATAGCCACCCGCGACCGCGGGTCCATAGCCTGCGACCGCGGATCGAGGCCAGAGCGTGCGAACTCCGAAATTCGCTCAGAGAACGAATCCCAACGCACGTTGAACCCGATACTCGCTCGGGATGATAGACCACATCGCGATCTGGGCAAGGCACCTTGCCTGGATCCGACTCAATCCGTGACGTAATCCCCTCGCAAGCGCGTCTGTTCATCGCACAGACCTATGGGGACTCGAGTCAAGCGACGGAATCGCGAGTCAAAGCATTGTAAGGTCTGAATCAACTAGTCAAGTACGGGATTCGGTGGTGCGCATCGCTAAATTGGACCCTGGATTGTCGATCCATAGAGCATCCTGATTCAAGAATTGTTCTGGATTGTCGATCCAAGGAGTTGCTATATTCGAAAATTATTTTTGATTATCGATCCAATGAAAAACCCTACGCTTGGGGCAGGAACCGATCGCGATCACGTATGAGTGCAGGTGTTGCTTGTCGATCAAGCTACACGTAAACAGAATTACCGATCGTGCTTCCGACTCGCTTTTCGGGAGCTACGCTTATCGGATTCGAACGATCCACATATCGTCGGAAAGAGGAGAAGATAAGCTACAAGTTGTCTTCGGAAGTCGAAACAAGAATCTTGCTCGAAGTCAGTCGAAACTGGGCATGAAAAGCACAGTCCAAAAATTGAGCCAAAGGGTTGAAGGACCAATCGATGTCCTTGACCGTTGTGCAAATCATCAAGACACCGCTTCAAGATTTGGTAAGACCTTGAGCTGCGCTTTCAATCTTGAATTCATGTTGATAGACCACGAACGTCTGTGCGAACGATAGAGTGGTCGGGAGCAAGACCCCTTCGCCGGGGCAAAACGGCGACCGCGGTTCGCGGAATCGATGGCCGTGTGCACGGCCCACTCATTCGCAAGTACGGATCCACGTCGGGAACCATTCACTCCCTGAAGACAAATGGAGCAAAGGCGACCAAGCGCGTAACCGCGCCCGCAAGCCCAAAGTCGCACCCACGGGTCTCTACGCCGCGACCGCGGGTCCCGAGACGCAACCGCGGTTCCGGTCCAGATCGCAAAGCTCTCTCGCTGGGGAAAAATCGCACACGCATCCCTCAATCTGTGAGAACGGAATCGCAGCAGGGGCAGTTCGAGACGAAGATAATAAACCACCACCGCGACCCACGCAGGCATGGTCGCGGTATCACTATTGCGCACTCTTCTTGAGGCCCTCGCGCGGATGTTGAGTTGTTTGAAAACTTTCGCTTTTTTGTGTCTTTCGTTTTCTTAAACAAAATCCTGCGAAGGAAACTTTTCGTTTTATTTATCGTCTTGTTTTCTTAAAATCTCAACAAGTGACGCACTTAAGGGTAAACGCAACGTTAGTTCATCACACTAACGGACTCCTCGTATGCTAGCTACGTAGGAGGATTCCTCACTCACGGAGTTTCCCGTGATATTCGCTCACGGAGTTTCCCGTGACACTCACTCACGGAGTTTCCCGTGACACTCACTCGCGGAGTTTCCCGTGATACTCACTCACGGAGTTTCCCGTGACACTCACTCACGGAGTTTCCCGTGACACTCACTCACGGAGTTTCCCGTGACACTCACTCACGGAGTTTCCCGTGACACTCACTCACGGAGTTTCCCGTGATACTCACTCACGGAGTTTCCTGTGGCCTCCGCTCACGGAGTTTCCCGGACACTCACTCACGAAGTTTCCCGTGACACTCACTCACGGAGTTTCCCGTGGCATCCGCTCACGGAGTTTCCCGTGGCATCCGCTCACGGAGTTCCCCGTAATATTTGCTCACGAACTATGGCTGGACCCATAGAGTTTCCGTGATATTCGCTCACAGCGGTTTCCGTGATACTCGCTCACGGTGGTGTCCGTGATACTCGCTCACGGCGGTTTCATGATACTCGCTCACGACGGTTTTCCATGATATTCGCTCACGGACCGCGATATTCGCTCGCGGAGCCCCGTGGTATACGCTCACGTGGGGGTGGGACCGTGATATTCGCTCACGGGGGTTCCCATGACACTCGCTCATGGATGTGCACACGTGCCAATCTCCTAATCTACATGAGCCAAGTCAATCCTAGAGTACCTACGTCTTAGTCACGCAACAAAGACGTAGGTGGGGCATTTGAAGGTGGGTAAATTCACCATCATAATTAAGGATAATATCTTCGTCAGCCAGGTAAGCATATCTAATAAATATCTTTATTAGCCTATTAAATCCTGGTAGTTATCCAGTAGTTGGAAGATTCTATCCTATTTAAGGAGATAGAACTATTGATTGGGCTCCAAGGAACTAACCCTAGCCCTCTCTCTCCACTATAAATACATGTCTTCGTCATGTAGAAAGGATATAGAAAATCTACCCTAGAAGGGCTGATCATCGCTCGTCCTAACCCTAGCCCTGCGCCTCTCTCTACTTTTGACCCTCGCGAATACTCTATTGACTTAGGCATCGAAGGTGGATTAGGGGGTCCCCAACCCCTTTGTCCATTGTTTTACAGGTCCTTGAAGGCAGAGAGGCATAAAGACATCAAGACCATTGAAGAAGAAGTTGAAACTTGTACACCGGCGTATACCGTGTACAAACAATTATATATATGCTACTCCCTCCGTCTCATTTGGTTTGTCCGCATAGTGCGGTTGGCACGGTAATTAATATAAAGTTGAAAAGTGATAAAGTTGATGAGAAAGGTGGATAATTGAGGGTAATATATAAGATTGGATGAGGGTAATTTTGTAATTTTATATGAAAAAGTGATAAAGGTGATGAAAAAGTTGAATAATGGGGTTAATATATGAGAGTGAATAAGGGTAAAAGTGTAAAAACATATAGATAAAAATGAAAATATTTGAAAGATGGACAAAGCTAATGGGACGCCTAAAACGGAAATATGGACAAACCAAATGGGACAGAGAGAGTAATTAATTTGTACAACATGAGTAAATAAAATATCGAACTCCCAATATGCCAGTACCGTTATCATGTGGACATAAAAATAGAGTGGATCATACTTCTTGCCCACGAATACAATAAGCCCAACGAAACAAACTGTCCCATATCAAAATCGGCAGAATACATATAGATCCCACAATTTCACGGATTACCTATCAAATCCCTGAACTTAACCTTTTTTTCCTATTGACCACCTTTTGCTGACCTGGACGGGCGCGTGCGTTTCACTCGATAGAGTCGGCTGTGAAATACCGCTAAATAGCTGACATGGAAAAAAAAACATTTATGAGTTAAATAAAAATCACAACATTTCATCATCAATCATCATCTTTCAACATTCATCTAACATTCATCGTCTTCCCCACTTGATTCCCTCTTCTTAAAGCTTTCAAGCTTCCACCGGCTCACCTCCGGCCAAGACCCGACGGCAGCCCACCCATCAACCCGGCCTCAGCCCCTCTCGGCCCCCTCTGCGCACAACCCTCTCACGAGCTCCGCCCGCTCACCCAATTCCAGATCTAGGGTTCCGACCCATGCTCGCCGGCCTCCTTCCCGACGCGACCCGGCCCTTCTCCCTCTCTCCCGACTTCGCCGGCTCGGTCCCATCGCCGAGCAGATCTGCGCCTCCTCCGCTCTCGCTCAACGCTCCGGCCGTCGCCTCGCCGTCTCCAGTCCTGGTGTGCGCAGCCCTGGAACCGCGAGTTCGGGGCTTCCGACCCTTGCCCGACTGCCCTTCGGCGACCGCCCTTGCTCCACCCACCTCCTTCGTTCCGGATCCGAGAACCCAAATTTCCATTTTAAGCAAACTTGAGTGGGCAACTAAGTCGGCATGAAATCTCATTTTCAATCCCATATTTCTCTTTTATTGCAAATCTTTCCCAGAAATTATACAAAAATTGTATTATACTCCACACTTTCTTAAAAACATTAAAATGGGTTTTTTTTTGTTTAGGTGGCATGGATACAAATGGCTGAGTGGGATGATGTGGCTGCTGAGTGAGGAGAAAATAGCCAAGTCAACGCGCGTGTACCTCAACACTCTTAGAAAATGGGCTCAATTGCAAAAAAAGGGGGCAATAGGAAAAAAAAGGTTAAGTTCGGGGGTTTGATAGATAACCCGTGAAGTTGGGAGGTCCATTTGCAAAAAAGTGACAAGTTCGGGGGTTCAGAGATGTATTCTGCCTATCAAAATCTATGTTCGACACCATATTAAAATCCGGTTGGTCATTAAGTTTGGGGTCGTGTACAAGTTCAATAAGGTAAGCATTGGCGACAAACCTAACATTCATTAGGACATGGGAGATGCTATACATCACACGTTTTTACTTTACATCACATTGCAAACTAGTTGAAGACCCGTATCATGTACGGGTAATGACCATTTTTTTCCAAGGTCATATAAATTATATGAAGATTATTTAATAACTAAAAGACATAAATTATATGAGATGTATGTAAAACATCATTTTTAATCCTTATATTTCTAATGTGTAAATTAAAAGATATAAATTATATGAAATTTGTGTAAAAGATAAATTTTCCGGGAGATCTTCATTGGATAAGATCTTAATTGATTAATAATTTTATGTGATCTTTATTGCATAAGATCTAAAAGATATAAATTATATGAGATGATTGATCTCTTGATAAAGAAAAATATGCATAGAGATTCTAGCTAATATAATTTTCCATTTTGATATGTGATCCAATTATAATACACAATTCTATTAATTTTTGGTTAATAATTTTATTCTGTTAATAATTTTTAAAATAAAAACATTATTTTATTCAACTTTGATGAGGTGACGCAATTTTTAACTAGGACATAGGTTCCGCTTTATACTGTATTATAGTAGATTACTTTAACATCCCTATTAAGAAAATTAGTAAATTGATTCTTGCCCTTTATACAAATCTTACCTATAATTAAAAACAAAAAATTAATAAATTGATTCTTGCCTCTTTATACAAATCTTACCTATAATTAAAAACAGAAAATTAATAAATTGATTCTTGCCTTTTTTATACAAATAATACCTATAATTAAAAAAAAATTATAGTCTCTAAATTAATTTTTAAATATTCTGATTAATGCGAATATAACCTTCATTAATTTATAAAATAATTAATAAAATAATTATGTCAATTAACTATTCCCTAATGTCAAATATCTTGCCGGTAGTGGGAGAAGGCAAATGACTACCATTTAGAAGCATATTTGTGGCTTTCTTTGATTTCTGTATAAACCTTACAATTACAAGTATATCATTTAGTTAAAATTTGTTAATAGATGTTATATTCAAATCAGGTTTAAAAAGGAAAGAATGAAAATGTGAATATCGTCAATAGGTTTTGTTGAAATATATTCTTGTAATTGTATTCAATTTTTAGATTTCGTTTAACTATTGTAAAATTAATTTGAGGGTAATATAGTAAAGAAATTGAAAAAGTGTGAAGGAGATGGAAAATTTTAGTGTGATGTTTAACACTTATGTTAGGATATATATTGTATACCTAGTTTATCTTGGGCTCCAAGCCATGTAATCTTATATAATGTACACTTAAATGAATGAAGAGAACAAGAAAGTATCCACGTAAAAACATCTTGTCTTATATTTTTACATGGTATCTAGAGCCAAAACCTAATTTTTTTCCGCCGACTTGCGCCGCCGCACTTCCTTCGTCGCCGGATATCTTGGTCATTCTTCCGCTGTAGTAATGGTTGAAGGTAAAGACACAGGTGGTGCACACACATCTCTCTCTAATGGGTCTCTTTCTGTGGCAAACTCCTCTGATCGTGCTATATTTGCTCACAACCTCACTGATTCACAATGGAAATCAGTCCAGCAATTGTATCAAACCATTCACAGTAATCCGGCACATTCTGGTCTGTATACTTGTCCTTGGATTCTTGATACGGGTGCCTCCTTTCATATGACAGGGGACAAGGGTATTTTGTCTGATGTACATGTTATTGACTCTGTCTCTATTCTTCTTCCCGATGGAAAACTCTCGAGTTCTATGCAAGCTGGGACTGTTCGTTTTGGCACTCTGCAGATTTCGGATGTCTTGTTTGTCCCCAACATGAGTTGCAATTTGTTATCTTTTACTCGACTAACAAGTACGTTGCAGTGTTTTGTTCTACTTACTGATAGATGGTGCGTCTTACAAGCCCTTGATTCCAGAAAAGTGATTGGTTTGGGTGAGCAGAAAAATGGTGTTTACTGGCTTCGGCAGCTTGGACCTGCAGCTCATGTCTCATCAGCAATTTCTTCGGCTTCTCTTGCTCAACGTTGGCATCGGCGTTTTGGCCATCCCTCCGCATCTATCTTATCTACTATTTCTGGTATTAATGTTTCTCGTAGTACTTTGGATGCTTTGAAGCCCTGTGATGTTTGTCATTTGTCTAAACAAACAAGATCTCCTTTTCCTACTAGTTCTAATAAAGCCGATGACTTCTTTGATTTGCTACATTGCAATGTTTGGGGCCCATATAGCACTCCGACTACAGGTGGTTCCTCGTATTTTTTAACCGTTGTTGATGATTACTCTCGTATGGTTTGGGTCCATCTAATGTCTCACAAATCTGATGTGCCCGCTTTGGTTCGCCAATTTTGTGCAATGGTAGCTACTCGATTTAGTAGAAAGATCCGTCGAATCTGAGCGGACAACGGGACCGAGTTCGCTCCTTTGAAATCATATTTTGCTGATATTGGTATTTTGTTTGAGACGACATGTGCTTACACACTCCAACAAAACGGTCGTGTCGAACGTAAACACCGACATCTTCTAAACGTTCGCTTTGCCCATGCGCCTTTAGTGTGACAATCAGGCCACCTTACACATTGCAGCAAATCCCGTATTCCATGAGCGCACAAAACATATTGAGATTGATTGTCATTTTGTGCGTGACCTAGTCCAAGATGTTCAAGTTGCTACTCATTATGTTCGTACCTCTGAGCAACCAGCCAATTTGTTCACTAAGGCTCTTGGAAAACAACAATTTGTGCATCTTCTTGGCAAGTTGGGCATTGTTGATTTACATGCTCCAACTTGAGGGGGAGTATTAGGATATATATTGTATATCTAGTTTCACTTGGGCCCCAAGCCATGTAATCCTATATAATGTACACTTAGGCTCCGTTTGGCTGGTCAGAACAAGAAGCTAGCTGAAGCTTTTTCTAGCGTTTTTTTGCCAAAAAAGCTATCCATAGGGGGAAGGAGCTTTTTGAAAATGCTAAAAGAAGCTAGTGGGAGCTTTTATGACTTAAATGAATGAAGAGAACAAGAAAGTATCCACTAAAGGTAGCTTTTTTGGCAAAAAAACGCTTAAAAAAACTCCAACTAGCTTCTTTTTGTGACCAGCCGAACGGAGCCTTAATGACTTAAATGAATGAAGAGAACAAGAAAGTATCCACGTAAAAACATCTTGTCTTATATTTTTACTACATTCTATAATGAATTCTAAATGTATATTCGATCAGTTCAAGAGAATCCTAACTCCATCCTTGATTATGTTCGCCTCGCAAAAAGGGTAATGAATTTTTTGTGGAGTGGTAGTCTTGTTGAGATATACGAGCTCACAAACGGGGTGGATTTGGTAAGTCGAAGAGATTGGAGACATAAACGCCCACAAAAAACTTTTAAAAAGAAAGAGTTCGTAATACCAAAGTACGTACTAGTAGTACTAGCACTAGTGTACTACCAATGACCATCGGGAAGTTTCTCATGAAAAACGAATAGTTGGTACCCGAGCATATGTTTAATTGAAAAGTAAGTGACCTGTGACATTATTGAAATCAATTATACAAGTTAAAAATACCATTCCCCCTCTAACATGCTGTAATTTTGTGGTAATATACTGCTCCGTCTATCATATGTCTCGTACTATTTTTATAAGGTGATTTTTTTTAGTCGAAATTTTTATAAGATGATTTTGGTAAACGTTGCCTGCCATAACCAAAGGGACACAAAAAAAATCCATTACATGCATGAACCTTCACGAGTGGATGATGATGCACCAACTGTTTTTAGTATAACCAACCTTCTTCGTCTCGAACCCAAACCGAAAATATTATTTTACGTATTATTAGCTTCTTTGACTCAAAACCGAAACGAACCGAATCGAACCAGCTCATGGTTTGGCACGCCTTTCTTGGAATATTCACATTTTCAAGGCTTCTTCCCGCAATTTGATATTTGTAAATTGTATACCCCAATTCCTAAAATGTTAATTTTCTTACCCAACACGAAGAATAACAAAATTACAATTTCAACCCCAAAGCTTAATTTTCTGGCGAAAAATCCCCATTACCAATTTAGGTAGGCTGCCTACCCTGGTCCAATACCAAACACTCGTCACCAACTCTCATATAAATAACATTTTTCGCCATTTCTGCTTTCTCGTCTTCCAGCACACGCTTTCCAATCCTTTTCCCTCTCTCCACAAAATCTCTCGTGATTCTTCGCTTCCGATTTCCAAGTTGGACAAGATCCGTGTTTTCCTTCTCCCAAAATCTTGAAGGCAAATCAATTAATTCGCTGTTTGGATAGTGAACATGTGTGGTGGTGCGATTATCTCCGATTTCATTCCGGTGAAAGTCTCCCAACGCCTCACCACCGGCGATCTGTGGTCCGGTATCTCCGGCGAGAGCAAGAAGAAGAAGAGTAGCTCCGGTGGATTCTCGAAGCCGGCGAGATCCGAAGTCGTCGATGTCGAGAAGGTAGATTATGATTTTGAAGCTGATTTCGTTAATTTCATGAATGAGTCTGATGACGAGGAGTTTGGGGATGTCAAAGAGCCTTTCAGTTTCAAGCGATTCAGCCCTGTCGGCTCCAATTCTGCTCAAGGTCTGCTATTTCTCCTCTTCGGTTTTACTATTGCGTTTGTGGTTTCCTTATTTGGTACTTGCTCGAGGGTTGACATTTGTGTATCTTGATTTTGGGCTTGGAAAAGAATAATTCATGATATGAAGTATCGCTGAGATTGTTACTATTTTAGAGTCGAAGGACGTTTCTTCATTGTTGTTTTCATATTTAGAGAAAGATGGGGTTGGAATAGCTTAAAATTGAACTAACTCCCTTTTGCTGCTTAGATATTAGGCAAACTTGGTGCTACGACCTTTTAATCTCACGTTCTTAGATTATGCTTATAAGATCTGTGAAAAGTGCATTTTACTCAGGATTAGCTCTGCATCTGCCTTTTTGCCAGCAAAAGAATGTCTGGTGTTGTGGCCTGTCAGTGATTCAGCTAATGGATTTCTATGACCACGATGATTTCATAACCTGCATCCTATTAAACTTTATAATCAGCTTCAGAATCATAAGAAATTTTATTTCGAGGATGTCCATTTGTTGTAGTGGGCAAAGTTTTATGACAGGTCGAGTTACTCATTTTCTGTGATGTGATTCTGTAAATCCCGTTATCCCTTATTGCCAAGATCATATTATCAGCTTGAGATTCATAAAAAATTCTAGTTGAAGTGGTTTCAGTCTATTCAACATATAACCTTTTGAACTGCTGAAATGGTTGTCTTTTGGTTTGAAGGTCAGTCACTTGGTATATGTTACTTCTTGTCTACAATGAGATGCCCAATTTGCAGGCCCGGCCTTTTGGGTTGTTAGCCTAGGGCGCCGGCCCAGGGCCCCAAACTCATAGGGGCCTCCAAACCATACATTATTTGTAGTAATATTATTTTAAAAAAAATTACCTTTAATATTGCATACTTGATACTCATAATCACAATGAACGACCTTGAAAACCCATATCTTCTCACTCTCATTAAAGATGGAAGTATACAAGATGGAAGATAGTACACTGATTATGGCTCTTGGAAGACAAATGATGATGGCTCTTTCAAGTGCACTACACAAGAAAGAATTTCATGTTTTAATTTCTGTTATTTTTCACTAAACAGACACTTGTTTCTTATTGTCAAACAATCACTTGGTTATTTTTGTTAAACAATCATTTAGCTATTTTTAAGCCTATGAGGTTTTGTATTTAAATGTACACCGATTATATGTTCAAAATAACAATTTATGAATGCTTAAAGTTGTTGTTATATACTAATAGGGCCTTCATGTTATATTTTGCCAAGGGCCTCCTAAATGCTAGGAACGGCCCTGCCAATTTGGCTGACCATTTATTAGCACTCACAAGCAAAGATAGAAAACACCAATCTACTGTTACATTTTGTTCCACTTTCTCTGTGCATTGATGGAAGTTTTCTTCATCAACGTTGATTGATTTTCCTCTGATGGCTGAAAAGATAGAAACTGAGAGAGATTCATGCACTATAGTGATACAACCCACAGTTGCCTTTATATTGAACAAAGATTGGTGTTTTGTTTCAGGAGTGAAGCCTGTGGAGTTCAGTGGCAAGGCTGAGAAATCTGCCAAGAGAAAGAGGAAAACTCAGTACCGTGGGATTCGCCAGCGTCCATGGGGTAAATGGGCTGCCGAGATTCGTGACCCCAAGAAGGGTGTTAGAGTCTGGCTTGGAACATTTGATACTGCTGAAGAAGCCGCTCGGGCTTATGATGTTGAGGCCCGCAGAATCCGTGGCAACAAGGCAAAGGTCAATTTCCCTGAGAATTCTGCTGCAGAGCGCACTCCTAGGGTCAATGCAAGAAAGTCAATCCATAAGACGAACCCAAAGCCTGTAGCTCAGAACCGGGACCTGAGTTTCGGTGGCCCTTGCAACATGATTAGTTTCATGGAACAGAAACCTTTGATTGAGGTAGGACTCAAATCTGTGACTGCTAAACCTTCTTCTGATGGCAATGCTGTGCAATTTAACTCTGACCAAGGCAGTAACTCTTTTGATTGTTCTGACCTTGGCTGGGGAGAGAATTGCCAAGCACAAGAGATTTCTTCGTTCTTCTCTGCTATCCTGGAGGATGAAGATGCTCAAGCCCCAGAGATGAAGAAACTGAAGACTATGTCAGAGGAGGCTGCAGAGATTAGCAGAAACCTTTCCAATAGTGATGTTTCTGATTTCAATGCTGAGATGAATTTCCTTGCCTCTTCTTTTCTCGACGAGAGTTGGGCTGCTGAAGCTTTTCTTGGTGCAAATTCGACCCAGGACGTTCCCAATTCTGCGGAGCTTTGGAACTTTGATGACATCTCTTCCATGGTGGGAGGAATCTTCTAAGCTCATCTTTGGTGCAAACAAGCGAACCTGATGGTATGTATCGTGACTAATAAAACATGCGTGTTGAAACAATTTGTCTGGAACCCGAAACTGGGTCAGTTTATTTTGTTGATAGTTAACTTTGTTGTAGGTGGAACTTCTTTGCTATTACTTTCCAACTTTGGTTTCTGTTGTATTGTGTGCAATTTTTTCTGATTTATGGGATGTTCTTGAAATGGTGCAAGTTGTTTGGTTTAGCACTCGTATCATACACAGGTTAACTACAAATTCAAGTATTTCACTCCATGTATTTATTTTTTCACTTGGTTTAAGACAAAGCTACATTGAAATCTTGGTTGCTACAATTTGCATTGTGCCTTTGTTGCCTGATTTCTTCACTTTCCTTTTCCTTCCACATTTTCTTTGATTCCCCGCTCTTCTTCCACACACAAAAACAGCTGCTAGCTAGCAGCTTTCCGACCTCGCCAGAGCCATCCCTTTCAACATCTTCTCCCGTCTACCGCCGCCTCCGATCGGACTCCCAGGCGTCGATCTCACACCTCTCGGAGTCTCCAAGCTCCGGATCAGAATCTGTCTGACAACCGATATAAGATCCACCCCAGGATCCGTCTCCGGCGGCCACGAGCACCGAAACTTCCTGCAAACGTTGAGGTGGCAGGCCAACGCCTCCTCGGCGCTGATTAGCCGTTTCGATCGGAAGACCTCGTTCTTCACCGCCTCTGCGCACAGGCCACAGATCCATTTCCCAGCGTACCGCTCCCGGATCCGCTCTATGTACTCCGGCGTGCACTCCTCTGTTAGCCCGCAGCACTCGCAGTTCGCCGATTCGATCTCGACCTGAGCCGTGGACGATGACGGTGTCGCCACTTTCTCTAGCTCGGTCATCATCGTTGCAGACATCGCGATCCGAGCTTCAAATCTGTTTCTGCGGAGGAAATCAGAAGCAAAATCGGTGAGGACTTTCAGATCAGAGGAAACAACTGGATTTGAATTGCTCAAACACCTGAATTGAATTGGAAAAGTACGGTTTATGCTAGGTTTTGGCGAGGAAGGCTACCTTGTTCGTTTTCTCCACTCTCCTTCGAATTTCGAATCCAGACGAGCACAGAATTCAAATACTGCAATTCGCATCCACTTGCGCTACTCAAATTCTCACAGCTCAGAAAGAATCTTCGGCAGAACTCTCTCGGGATTATTAAATCAGAGTGAAAGTAGAAAACGGCAGCGGGAAAGAGATTCGGAGACGCGTGGTTTTGGCTTTGTGGCTCTGATTTCATCCGAAAAGAATCTTCCAACGCGGAAAGTGCTTCCGAAGAATTTCTCTTCTGTGTATGAGACTATGAGTTGAGAGAAAGGGAGATTGGAGGGGACGGGACAGGAGTTGAATGTGCGATGCTTATATAGTGGCCGCCGAGTGCGACAGGTCACAGTGATTTAGAATTGACACGGTGTATTAAGAAAAATATGGCAAAATTTAAAGTTATTCCACGTAGGCAAACTCACACTGCCACGCACATATTTGCTGTGAAATACCTGTTTTTTTTTTGCTTGTTTTGCTTCCTTTTTCCTAATTCGAAAAAACTTATACTACTACTCTGTCAAACTTATACTACTACTCTGTCAAATTTTTGTCTAATTGTAAGGGGAACATCAAATGCAGATTGAAAGTTAGACCTTAGCTATATAATGTTACAAATCACCATATAATCTAATGGGTAATGGCAGATTCCTCTTATATCTTTGATCAATCGAACCGGACGAGAGATCGATCATAAAAGAGTTACATAGCTCTCGTCTTTCAGACAGCAATGATACGTTATTCTCATATATCTGTAATCTAGTCATCGTCCTTCGTCCCCCAAAAAAAGACTAGTCAACGGGACATATTTTTGGGAGACTATTCATTTGCCAGCAGATTGTAGAATTTTATATAGCTCTCGTGTACGTCTCGCTCCATTTTTCAAATGATTATGTTGTTTTTTTTTGCCGCCTTGTTGCTCTTCAAGTACTAAAACAAGAGGTTAGTACTGCCAACTCACCATCTACAAAATACTTAGAATGCTGATTTTTTTTTTGAGCCAAGAATGGCCGATTAGGACTAATTAACCATACTAATTTTTAATTCAAGCATTCCATATCATAATCATAATTAACAACTTGTTTATCTCCATATACCTTTTTACGTTATTTTCTTAGATGTGGTTGGGTCTTAATTAAACTCGCGCGTACAATATATAAAGTAAATTTTTTTTTCCTTTGACCAAAAAAAGTATTATAGGACAATATATAACACAATACGTAGTATATAATACTTATATATATATATATATCATACTTTCAAACAAACACCAGCTGATTTGGTTCCGTTTTAAAGCCAGTGGAATAGGACAATAATGAGATTAGTGTTAATGGTACCTGTTTTAATCACACAAGACCATATCAGACAGTTTGGCCGAGTGGTCTAAGGCGCCAGATTTAGGCTCTGGTCCGAAAGGGCGTGGGTTCAAATCCCACAGCTGTCATTTTTTTTTTTGCATTTTTTCCCCTACATTCAGAGGCGTATTAGCTCAAGCCATCAAAATTTGAAGCAGTTAGCTTATAAATCTATTAAATCATTTAGTCAGTGTTACTTTCTCAGAATTTTCTGGGTTCGATGTACATATGGTTATCTATACTTCCTATAGTATAAATTGGAAATCATGTCTTCACAAAAATTTGCGCCACATGTTATTGCTATTATAAAATGTTCAGTCGGTCCCTCCTTTATGCAAATTAGGTAGTTAGAAACTTATATAATCTTATTATGTAAAAATTGCTTAAAGTTTACCAAAAATTATAAATTATCCCGAAAATTATGAATTATCACTTACCAAGAATTAGTTATAATCTTCTGATAAGTATTATTATTTAATAAAACGTGATATTCATTGTAAAGTAATTTTTGAACAAATCCAACTTATCTATATCTTCTATCTATTTATACAACACTTAAAATTCTCCCCCTCCTGTCACATTAATGACTTCTCTCTAATTGTTTTTTTTTTGTTTTGGGTGAATTATCTATCTCTATAAATCTTATTTTTCTTTTCCTTGTCAAATAAATGCATGTTTTTATAATTTTTCTTTTATTCTTTTTCTTTTTTATTTGTTTTTTATTTATAATTGGTTATGAATGCATGCTACTATGTCTTATTTTTTACATACATATATCATGTTATAATATTGTACCTTGAATGCAAAGCCTTATCATTTTTTCTTTTTTGAGCGAGAATGTAAAGCCTAAAGAGCTAACCGTATGCTTTATATTTAAATTTCCTCCAAAATGTCTATAAAGTTATAAACAGTAATCCCTACACATGTTCATTCCGCTAAAAAACTTAATTGTAATAGAAAAGCCATATTATCAAAATAATTCTCATAAGAAATAATAAAATCAAATCAAATAATTTCATATTTTATATTTATTTTATCTACTAATTTTTGGACAATTCAATACAAAATACTTACATAATTTATTAATTAGAACAAAATTGTGTTATGACGAAGATTATAATTTTCACCTTCGAAAAAAATACGGTGAAAGAAATTGTCCATCCATCGGACGGGCAAGCTTTCTAGTATATATAAAAGTTGCGGTGTCCTCATTTATTGCTCCATTAACTTATATTGCAATCTTACCTATATAATTTAACAATATGCAACCAAAATCAAATCAATCACAATGGCATAGTGGTAAACCCTTCCTTTAATAACTCAAAGGTTTGAGGTTCAAACCTCTCTACCAACATTTATGTGTTGTGTGTATAATACTATAAAACATTCTATACAAATAAAAATATTTTTATTATATTTTATATTATCATAACTTGGCCCATTTATGACCTACTCATAATTAGTGCTATGTGGTAAAACAATATATAAAAATACTAGACATATACACCCGGCGTTGCTCG
Source organism: Polygonum aviculare (assembly GCA_934048045.1). Taxonomy (NCBI): domain Eukaryota; kingdom Viridiplantae; phylum Streptophyta; class Magnoliopsida; order Caryophyllales; family Polygonaceae; genus Polygonum; species Polygonum aviculare. Next base: position 28,304,136 of record OW204023.1, on the reverse strand, counting down.
GGTCGGTAGTTCAATATTAATTTGTATGTTTTTGGTCATATGTTTATGTGGTTAGGGTTTAAATACGATAAAAGGGGTCGTCTAAATGCAGTTCAATAGGAAACACTACAGTTGAAATAAAATGCTTTTGTATAGCTGTCAAAACTTAACCCGACTCGACAACTCAACCCGTCCGGAAATTTATGAATTGAAACCCGAATTATAATTTTTGGGTCAAAATGCAACTCGACCAGTTCGACCCAATCAGTAATGTGTTGAAACCCAGGACCCATTTGATCTACTCATGTTTAACATATAAATATATATATGAGGTTAGATAATATATTTTATTTTTATTATGAAATTAAATTCATAAAATCATTTTAAGTAATAGGTGAGAAATAAATTTAACAAGATAATATATAGTCTTAAATAAACTAATAATAGCAATAGCATATTACATTGAACATAATACACCTTAATTGAAAGAAAATCTATTCATGAAATTTAATGGGAAAAAATTCAAATTTACATATAAGTTAGATTAGATAGATGAGGTATAAATTTAATAAGATAATATATAGTCTTAACGAATAGTTATTATTTTATAAACTACTAATAGTAAGCTTATTACATTATTCATAATACAACTTAAGTGAAAGGAAATCAATTCTAAGACATTTAATGGCAAAACATCCAACTTTATAGATTAATTAATAGGACAAATAAAATAAACAATGACATAGCAACATATATAATATATGTAATATGAAGGAGTAAATTTGAATGATGGCAATTAATGCCAAAACATTCCAACTTTATAAGTAGGTAAGATGTGTCAATTTGAATAGGCCAATTATTCAACATATAATAATAAAAAATTATAAAACATATGACATTGTTCTCATCTTATATATCTATAATATTTTTATGATATTAATTTCAACCTTTTAATTACCCTCTTCATTATTGTGAAGATTACAATTTAAACTTTTTAAATAAAGAAATGTATTATTTTAGTCCTTGGTCTCAACTTAATACTTCTAAATTAATAGTATAGTTATTTCAAAAAGATATAAACCAAAAATATAATATGAGTAAATAAAAATAGAGGAATTTATCTCTTTTACTACTTAAAAAGTTAATTTGACAATTGATTATACTAAGACTAAAATGAATTACAATCCTAAAAATATAACTATTTATAAAATTATTAATATAAATAATAATAATAAGTGTTTCTTTAAGTATGAATGAATAAATATTAAAAACCTTTCATTTTCCTCTTTACCCATATGTATCCAATTAATTGATCAGCCATGTATATGCCAAAACTTATAACGTGATGAATTTAAATTATGACAATGTTAATTTGTAATAACACCATATGTGAACATGAAGAACAAAGTTAAATATCCATTTAAATACTTTAATGTTATACGAATACAAAATGTAAGTAATGACTACTGTTGCAATTCAACTGAATAAATACATGAAAAAAATCTATACATGATGAATTGTAACAGTCAAAATTAAATTTTTAAGTAACCGACACATTTAAATACTTGATTTTACTTAGCAGACATTAGTTTAGTATATATAATCCAAGATTGTCACGAACTTTTTTAAAATTGTTTAAGCCACTTCTTTTAGGTATTCTACTTGGTTGTTGGCGAATGGCGACAACAACAGGAGGGGCAAATTTCTCAAGGTACTTTTCTTGGTTAATCAATCGACTATATCTACTACTATGTGTAGCCTAATTGTGTAATTTTGGCAAAATATTGTATGCTCACGGTTGAGTTGACATTGTCTTTTGGAGACTTGGAGTACATCAAAACAATAATACGAAGGGTAAAACATCTCTCTTATGAGATTGCTCGACACAATTGAGTATTAATCAAGAATCTCACCCACTCACTTGAGGTATTATTTGTTGTTGTTATGCAATTCAACTTCATTTGTGCACAAGTTTTGATTTATCTTCAACAATAGTATATGACTCAAAAGGGCTTATTCATGCAAAAACCTCTTCATTTCTTTATGGTATTCTTCTATAAAATCAAATACTTTCATATCTTCAAGTATGCTCTATATAATCATTAATTTTTATATTTACTTTTTTTGGCGATTATTAGCCTTTATATTTTTATAACCTTTTATTATTTGTGTATTTTTTAGTTTGATCTTTATTTTGGATTGACACAGGTAAATCAAACCCGAATTATTGTCTAGGGCATATGATCTCAATTTTGTTTTAAGATTTTAGTGATTGCTAATTAAACTTCATCAAATTCTACCCCAAAAAATTAAACTTCATCAAAGATACAGGTGTATCGTGTACGTATTGTCACAAAGTAACAATTGTACAACATTTCAGAATAACAATTTTTAAATATGTATTATTAAATAATATTATTTCTAATATATATATGTAATAGGCATATGAAGTAGACTTTTAGAAATCATTGTCCGGATAAAGTTGAGAAATAAATTTATTCTTAGTTAATAAAGAATGAAAAATCCCAATGTTATACTGAACAAAAGGTATTTAATATTTATTTCACGGGTCATTCCAAATTGTTAACATAGATTCCAAAAGGTTCATCAATATGTCATGACAGTGAGTGACATAAGATTGATTGTTTTCATCTCATTGATATTTGATAAATAAAAGGAATTAAAATATTTTTTTTAGTGTATGGAGCCCAAGAGTTATGATCTTTGAGTTATGAATTAATCTTTGATCATTTTTGAATTTAAAGTTATGCTTCGAGAAAATGAACTGAATTATGATTTAAAGTTATATTTAACAGACTTTTCAACTAAAATTGATTAATAAAGCTTAAAAATAATTTTTAAACTCATGCTACGCACGGGTAATGAATTCTAGTTTATATTATGAGTTGCTTTACTATTGGTAAAAAACATTAATCACAATACGAAGATAAATATATATGATCCTATAATCTTAACGTGATCATTGACATTACATATATATATATTAAATTGGATTTATAATCACATTACCCGTACATGGTACGGGGTTAAACTAATTTAAGAGAAAAGATGAAAACAATCTGATCTTGATCTAACTAGCTAGTAGTAATCCCGTGTCTTCAAGGCACAAATTTAATTTAACTAAAAACTTAATTTAAAATTTATATAAAGTTATTCAAGCGAATAGTTTGATATAAAATCTTGTGTTATTTAATTTAATTTTTTATAGGATTTATTTTAATAATATTGTATCTTCGCTATGATATATTCTTTTAATCGAATAAAGATTTGTAAGATTATAATTATTTGTATAAGGATTGCATACTCCTATGATTTTGTAGAATTTAATTTAATGTTATGGATTATAATTTTAATTATATATTTAATTGGAGTTGACATACATTTTTCTATATTATTACTATAATATCCAATCTAGTATATAGTAAGATTAATTAACAAAATCTTTAAGATAACTTACAGATACAATTTCAATAATATATATTCTTTCATATTTTATATACATGTGGGGTCTACAATCAAAATTAATCAATTATATTGTTTTATAAAGATGGGTGATACGGTCCAATAAGAAGTTGACACATCGTGCTAAATTTTATTTTTAACATCCGCTTTAGTACATAGTTATGAACTTATGATGATTGGTAATGGAACTAATTGTACCCATGGCACGAATTATATTTTTAAAATTATTTTTGGATATATAATATATAGAATATTAACACAAAATTTATAATAAAAGTTTTAACATAATTTGGTTTTATTGTATATTAGAAGTTTTTAATTGTTAAATGATTGATTGAGAATATGGTATCATGCAATCACATAATTATATTTTATAGTTAATAAAATACATTATTATGCAATTTATATTTACTTATATTTTAGTATGTAAAGGACCAACTTGATATACCCAAATCAAACATGTAATTATTTTAATCATAATACTTAACGAATAATATTTTGCCTCTATATGTATGGCCAAAACAAATATCTTATTAAAAAATAAGATATTTAAAAGATCATGATATTCTGATTCTAAAAAATAAGTGGTATAGAAAATATTAGAAAATTAATAGATTCTATTAAAAACAATTTATAAAAAATATAAGGTGGGGTGCGAATCAATTTTTCTATATCAATTTTACAATTTTATGAATTCCAAAGTTATTTAAATAAATTTTAGGTGCATGACTTCTAATTTTTTTATGGGGGATTTGCGAAAAATGCCCCATAAAATTGTAAAAACGCCCCTTAAAACAAAAAAAAAATAGCGAAGCATGCTGTTTTGGGAGCTTTTGCAATACAATTTACATTATTTTGTATTTTCTTTTAAATAGAAGTTTATTAAAAAAATCATTATAATTACATTAAAAATACTTATCCATAAATTCTGGAAATTCATTTTAAATACAGAATTGAAAAATAGAAAAAGAAAAAGAAAATATAAAATAAGAAAATAGTTTTGAAACATTGAGATATTTTGGAAACAATGAGATATTGTAGAAGATATGGTGGAAGATATTTTTTGAAAATATAAAACATAAATACACGTGGATCATTATTATCTTCGTTTCAACATTGATCGTTATTATCTTCGTTCTATCACAAAGTAGGGTGAGAATCATCCCGTCATCTTCAGTAAACACCTTGTCATACACAACGAAGTATCTTGTCACCCTTTTGTAAGAGACGATGGTAAATCTATATCCGGAGAGATTATTTGCCTTTTTTTTTGTAAGGTTTCCAGTTTATCTTTTATTTTTATAAAAGGATAGATCAAAAAATGAACTCTTGTTTGAACATTAAAATATGTATAAAATCTTTATATTTATATATATTTTCAAATTTGGCAAAAAAATAAATTTTGTTAAAATACTTTTTTTTTCTCAAGTAAAATATTGATAAAAATAAATATTTTCGATTTTTAAAAAATATTTCATTTTTAATTTTATTTGATAAAAATTAGTCTATTTGGGCATGAATGTAATATTTTTAGGCATAATCGCAATATTTTTAGGCATTTTTGCAAGTCGAAAAAAGAGGGTCATATTTGCAAACTGATTATCAAATAGGGACATTTGGTACTAATTCTTCTTTTTTTATTCATTGTCCCTTTGAGCAAAACAATCAACGTGTTAGACTATTAGTTGGATTTTTGGCAAAACCATTTCCGTGCAATTCATCGTATTTAAATCCTTGCATGGTAGTATGGTACGTAGAGATAGGATCATTTTCAATATCTCTTGTTTGGTAGGACATAATTTTGATATTCTTTGGTTGAAAGGACATAATTGATATTATCATCAGTTAAAAAAAAAAAATTCCCTAATAGCAATTAGTAAATCCGTCATAAAACTATCTATAACTCTACTCTAGCTAAATCTCAATAGTTGGATTTAATGTATGGTTACGATTTTCCTAAGTCTATCTATAACTACACTCTAAATAGGTTTTGCCCAAGTCTAGTAAGTTTGATATTATTTTATTGTTTATTTTTATTATTTTCATAAAATTATTTATAAAAAATAATATTAAAGATAGATAGGATGTCTTTAAAGATAAATTTGAGGATTAAATACTTAAGGAACTTAAAAGATATAAGTTGTTATTAGCTAACTGAAAAAAAAGTTAAAATCAAGCGGGGCCAGAATCAACGTGATGGCTCGAAAACGGTCAGCTTTTATAGTATACTAGCAAATGATCCGCACCTTGTACGAGGTGTTATTTGTTTTTATTATCTTGTATATGAATTCACTATAATAATTACAAATATAATCATATGTCTAATTTGAATATTCTTTAATCTCAATCATATCGGTGTTCATAAAAACATCAACTTGAGAGGAAGATGACTATAAGATAGGTCCTGGTATAATTATTCAAATTGAAGTTTGATGTACAATACATGCGATCTTTGACCAGCGTGTCAAAGAATTTCATCTATGTTTTTTTATCCAATCATGAATTTATTTCCGTATAAAAAAAGAATGAAATTAATTGGTTAGCAAAAATACGTAAAAATGATACAAATATGTAATTGATTGTGTAGAAATTCTAACCTCTTCATCTATAAATATTAGCTCTTTCTATGATATTTCATTATTAGTATTAACAACGTTCCACATCTTCAAGAGACGACCAAAAATTGTATATTTTTTGTTCCTTTGATTGGTAAGCTCATGAAAAGAGTGAATCTCTATAGTAGCCTACAACAACAACAACAACAACAATAAGATTTAGAATATAAACAAAACTAAATCATATATAAATCATGATGAAAAAAATATACCTTTGATTGGCAAAGTTATCTAAAAAAAATTGGGAACTAATGGTATGGAGAAACGTAGATTAATTGTAGAAGAATGAGTGGATGAGAGGTGTATTTAAGGGAAAGAAGTTCTAGATGGGTAAGGATTAGTAGAGTATTTAATAAAGATATAATTAAGATACATATCTTAGCTAAAATTGTACCATGTATGTAATACATAAACAAAAGATAAAATGATAATACCTGGTATTGGAAAAGATAAAAATTGTACATGGTAATTGTATAATTTTTATACGTAATAATACTACAAAATTTACATAATTTTTCCAATTTGATAGATAGCAATAGATAAGGGTAAGGATTAGGAGAATATTTAATAAAGATATAATTAAGATATATATCTTAGCTAAATTGTACCATGTACGCAATGCATAAACAAAAGATAAAATGATCCTACATGCTTTTGGAAAAGATGAAAAATTGTACATGCTAATTCTATAATTTTTGTACATAATACAAATACATAATTTACATAATTTTTCCAATTTAATAGGTAACAACAAAAGTTAAAATTTTCAAGTAGGGAGTAGAAAGATAAAATTTTCAATTTAATAGATGACAAAAGAGTTTAAATAAAATATATTAGTTTAATAAAAGGGGTGATGTGGCGCAATATGGTTATGGAATTTGCTTCCGCTTTAGTATATAGTAATATATATATATATATATATGTATATATATATATAGAAAGGGATGAGGTGAGATTAGTCCTTAAAATGTAAAATGAAATCATATCTCATCTGTTAGATATTCAAAATTCAATGGCCCAAATTGCCTTCACTTTTTTAAGTCCCTTTTATATGTAAGGGCATTTTTTATTTTTTTTCTACTCTTAATCCTCCTTTGATTGACATCCTGCTTCGTTCGTTCCCAACTTTCTCAAGCGTTCTCCTTCAAAAGTCGTCATTCATCCATTGTTCTTCCCCCAAGTTCATCCATTGTTCTTCTCCAACATGATTCCTTTCAATTCCCTTCTCCAACACAATTTAATCTGATCATTTGACCTCTAATTCCCTTCTTATGGATTTAAGCAGATGATTTCAAATTTTGAAACTTGTTTTTTTGTGAAGTTCTATCAATTGTGTTTGTAATTGTGAAACTCGTTAATATATGAATGTTTTCGCTTTAATCTGCTCTCTTTTGTGTGAACTCGTTAAATTTGCATTGTCGAAAGGTTATGGCAACATGAACAACTCATTTTTGATGGTATCGATTGTAGCTATGACGAAAGTTCATTCTTGTCTTGTTGCTCACCATGTGTTCGACAAAATGCCTCAACACACGTGCTTTAATTGACATGAACCGTTTTATGGCTTTCAATGAACCTTTCCTTAAAAATTTATGAACCATAATGAGATTTTTTGTGAACCAAAAGAATAATCGTATTTGCCCATTTGTAATACTCATTATGTGTTTCATGTTGCTTCACACATAGCTTTTACGTTTCTTTTGTAGATTAATGTTTATGTCTTTTACATTGCAAATTGACAATTTCAATTGAATAGAGAGGTTGAAAGCGTATGCTTGTCTAGTTGCCCACCATGTGTTCGATAAAATGTCTCAACACATATGCCTTAATTTAAATGAATTGTTTTATGGTTTTTAATGAACTTTTTTTGAAAATTTATGAACCATAATGACATTCTTTGTGAACCAAAAGAATAATCGTATTAGAACATTTGTAGTACTCATTATGTGTTTCATGTCGCTTTACACATAACTTTACATTTTTTTTGTTGATTGCCCATCAAGTTCGGGTCATTCTAACATGTCTCATTCAAATGGTGATGTTAGTACTGATGAAGTTTCATTGAAGAATTTTCATAATAATGCTAGTACCATTGGTGGAGCCCCATTGGATGATGATGAAAACGATAATGATGCCTACATTCTCTACTTATCACAAGATTGTTCTTATTTCATTACTACTTGTACGGTTGAGTATAAACCTCAAACAATGTTTTTTTTATTTCATTACTACTTGTACGGTTGAGTATAAAATGTCTCAACACATGTGCCTTAATTTACATGAACCGTTTTATGGTTTTTAATGAACCTTTCTTTGAAAATTTATGAACCATAATGACATTCTTTGTGAACAAAAAGAATAATCGTATTTGCACATTTGTAGTACTCATTATGTGTTTCATGTCGCTTTACACATAGCTTTACATTTTTTTTGTTGATTGCCCATCAAGTTCGGGTCATTCTAACATGTATCATTCAAATGGTGATGTTAGTACTGATGGAGTTTCATTGAAGGATTTTCATAATAATACTAGTACCATTGGTGGAGCCCCATTGGATGATGATGAAAACGATAATGATGCCTATATTCTCCACTTATCACAAGATTGTTCTTATTTTATTACTACTTGTACGGTTGAGTATAAACCACAAACAATGTTTTGTTATGTGTGTCTGAGGATTAAGTTATCTTCTATGCACTTTAACATTAAATGAACTGTATAACTACATGACATGGACCTACAAGTGGAACACAATGAATCAAATTCTTTTATTTTACACAATTTATGCATTTTGTCATATATGAACCGAGTGATTCAAATTCATGAACCATTACGTCAAAACCAATGAACCAAATAATTAAACTTCATGAACTTAAAAACAATGAATTCAATATTTTTCTTTTATACAATTTACACATCTTGTCATATATGAACTGAGTGATTTAAATTCTTGAACCATCACGTTGAAGACAATGAACCAAACAATTAAACCTCATGAACCTACAATCAATGAATGCAATACTTTAATTTCTATTGCACAATGAACCTACAAGTGGAACACAATGAACCTATAAGTGGAGCACAATAAACCTTTTGAGTCAAAGTCCGTTTATTTACAAGTTTGTCACCACCTTTTCCCTTTTCCTTATTTCTTCCTTTGATTGTTTCTCATTTTATACTATAAGGGTTATTCTTACCATAACCAAACTCATTGGTTCTTAGGACTATAATCATGATTTCCATTTTGTTGAGCCGTTGATCTAGTGTTTTAATTAAATCCAGATGTTTCAAGTCGATGGGTTTTTAGGCGATTTCATATGTACTTATCTACTACTATAGTATGTAAAAATTAGCTTTGAGGACCTGTGTATTGCCAAAAAAAAAGGTCTAAAGAAGTCTGATTCTGCAGTTTTAGGAATCAACTAGTATCAGTCTCGTGTCTTGATTTAAACTAAAAACTTACTTTAAATTTTATATAAAGCTATTCAAAATAATAGTTTGATACAAAATATTGTATTATTTTATTTAATTTGCTTCTTATGGGTTTTGTTTCAATGATATGTTATCTTTGTTATAATATATTATTTTAATCAAACAAAGATTTACAGGATTATAATTTTTGTATAAGGATTGAATATATATTTATTTTGATACATAAGTTTTTTATTTTATAATAATATTTATGTTGTAGTTATCTTGGAAAACAAATTCAAGTCTAAATCATACGTATATATTTTTTATATACTTCGTATGTAGAATCTATAAATGTTTATGTGGTTTATTATATCTTTTATATAAATATTTGTTTTTAAGAAATAATGATAATGGAAGTAAATAGATAAGACGAAATCTAATGTGGGGTCTACAATGAAATTTCAATCAATTAAACAAATTGAATTCTTTTATTAAAGATGGGTGATGCGGTCCTTGTCGGGGTAAATATTATTTATAACCTCCGCTTTAGTATATAGTTATGATTTTTTTACAAAGGAAAGACATTAGGCCAGTTTCTACGAAACTATCCTATAACATTCGCATATATGAGGTCCCTAAGGTCCGAATCGGAATTGAGTGTACAAGTCGGCACATGACAAAATCCACATCTTGCGGCACCGCGATGTGATTCACAGTTAATATGAATTTAATAGACAATCCATTTCGACATACTTTCTAGATGAAGTTCTTCTGCTTTGATGGAATGTTTAAATTCGATATCCATCTGAGATCGACTTCAAAACTTATTTTGTTTTCTTGAATCCATTTCATTAAGAAATTGGTAGAGTAACACCATTCTTACTTGGTTTCAATACAGAAGTAGTAAATAGAAACAAATCATTTTACTATCAAAGTATCAATGATTATGAGTTAATTATCTATATGAGTAATAAATAGAAAAAACTCATCGTGGACGAATAGTGATGCATTTTATGCATGTGATCTTATTAACCTGGGAAAATGCTCTTATACTTGACCATGCATTTTTTACGTGCAACAATTATAAACACAATCATATTCACTCAAAAATTCCAATATACTCGATAAAAAAGACTAAAAATATTTTTTATTATGCTATCGTGTTTATACTTGCGTAACTCGAAGATCTAATGGCAGATATTTCAACCGAGCACCGATTTTTGATTATAAATATAAAATCCTACGGTCAAGATCTACTGTCTCTCACCAAAAGTCAGCGTCACTATTACAGCAACGCCTATCGTATTTGGACCGCGTCGCAGGGTATCATTTCTCCCAGTAACTTCATCGACTCGGAAAGTCTGTACTACTAGAAGTGCTGCGGATTCGAGAACCTTTCGCTCCCATCTCAGCGTCGGCAGATCCATCTTCTCTCTCTACGCATTTCACTACTCTCTTCTCACTCGCCCTCTCTCCCCTCCTCCCGTCGCCATTGAAAGAGCTCTCAAGGATGGGATCCAGGGGGCTAATCGTAGCTCTCTCAGTCCTAGCGCTGTCGCTGTTCGTCAGCATTGAAGCTTCAGTGCACGAGTACGTTGGGGAGAGGTTTGTGAGGAAGGGGAATTCGTTCGTGTTCCATGGAGGGAGCGAAGGAATCTACGCGTCACCTCCTTCTCTGAACGAGTCCGCTCGCGATTCCTTCATTCGGTGAGTCCTTGATCTCGCTAGATCTCCTAGCTCTCTGCTAGATAAGAGTCAAACTGCTGATTTTTGTCGAAAATTTTGAGTGATTGTTTCCTGTTGTTGAATCTCATACTGTAATTTTTCGGTGAATGATCATGTTTAGCTGAAACTGAGATCCAGATGAGCTACCTACCTATTTAAAGCGCTGAACTCTAGGCTCATTTAGGTTCATCGATTAGTGCTGAAGTGTTCATCGTTTCTGCTAATCTAACTTTGAATTTGTTGATGCTTGCGCATATGGCATAAATGTATAATGTAACTCGATTGTATAAAATTAAGGCAATTGTGTGATTGATTGTGTGTTCTGGAGGTATTGCTGTTCATGATGCTAGCTCCTATTTGTTTAACCTGTGTTGTTTACTGAATTCAGATTTGAGAAGATCACATTTAGACGGCCCAAGGAATACTCGAATTTCAGTGCGGGGGTTCATGCTTTGATTTTTGAGGTGGATGACAGAGAATCTATAGGAGGTTCTGCATATGGAGGACAAAGAACTGTTTGCTGCACAGCGGATCTCGCCAAACTGGGAGTGTGTAAATTGGGGGATATCATTTATAGGAAGTCCACAAAGAACCCTCGCTGGCCTCAGGTGTATGGCATCTCATTTGATGTTGATGAAGAAGACACATTGTTTCCATCAATGAAAATAGACATCACGAAAACCGGGATGTATAACCTGTACTTCATCCATTGTGATCCAAATCTTAAAGATCTGATTGTGGATGGAAAATCTGTTTGGAAAAACCCCACAGGGTACTTACCTGGTAGAATGGCTCCTCTTATGAACTTTTATGGATTTATGTCCCTCGGTTTTGTAATTCTTGGGATATACTGGTTCTCTCAGTATGCTAGATTTTGGAAAGAGGTTCTCCCATTGCAAAACTGTATAACACTGGTCATAACCCTGGGTATGCTTGAGATGGCACTGTGGTACTATGATTATGCTGAATTCAATGAGAATGGAATTCGGCCCACTGGGATCACAGTCTGGGCTGTCACCTTTGGTACTATCAAACGTACTGTTTCACGATTGATCATTCTGACAGTGTCAATGGGTTATGGAGTGGTGAGACCTACTCTCGGTGGAATCACATCTAAGGTCATTTCTCTTGGAGCAACCTTTCTTGTGGCATCTGAGATTCTGGAAATGATAGAAAATGTAGGTGCTGTTAGTGATATGTCAGGAAAGGCAAGGCTCTTTTTGGTTCTTCCTGTGGCAATACTGGATGCTTTCTTCATCGTGTGGATATTCAAATCTTTGTCTGCAACTTTGAATAAGCTACAGGTAATCGTCATGCCTTTTTTAGTTGATCTGTTGTATATTCTTCACATGATTTCCTGCACTTAGTCTTTATTTTCTTGTATGATCCCTTAATCTTTTGTTAATTGATATAGGCTCGACGAATGATGTCCAAACTGGATATATACAGGAAGTTCACAAATGCCTTGGTAGTGGCTGTTGTTGTATCTATTGGTTGGATATGCTATGAGGTAATTGGATCCCTCAAAACTAAATTATTCCAGTTACTTATGTCAGTTCTGACTATAAAATTGTTACAAAAAGTATATAATATCCTCTTTCTCCCCCTACCCCGCGTTTCTTTTTTTTTTTTTTTTTTTTTTTTTTTTCTCCCCCCCCAATATGATACTATTCTCTGATTGATATTTTGCAATGCTATGTCTAATGGAGCCCTTGGTTTGTTTTTCTAGCTGTATTTCAAGTCAGCCGATGCTTACAATGAGCTGTGGCAAAATGCATGGATCATCCCAGCTTTCTGGCAGGTCCTCTCTTTCTCAGTACTCTGTGTCATCTGTGTGCTCTGGGCACCGTCACAAGCTTCAATGAGGTATACCTTGCTTCTATTTACTTCCCTGCCCTTTTCTTCTAGTTTGTGGTTTTTAATATTCCATTTTGACTTTGTAAGATCCATGCCGCTGATCATATTACAATGTTTCATCTCATATGACAAGGGCAGAATGGCTGATTTTTGTAGGACAGGAATACTGACCATCTTAAAAGAAAATCTGTCTTGTTTTAGTAGTAGTTTAGGGGTGTAAAATTTCAATTTGGTGTCCAGCATTGGAAATGAAACCAGATTGGACCACTTTAACTGAAACAAAGTGCCAAATTGAATCCTGTCCTGCTTATTCCTCCTTAATTGTGAGGTTTACTTTCTGTGTTTACAGTTTGGTTCAGTATTATTGAGGGTGTTTTTTTAAGAAGAAATAGGGAACCAACCAGCTAGTAATGGTTTAGTCTTGTCACGAACTGGTAGACAGCCTCATTTTTAGAATCCACTTTTTCACTAGTAATTTCATGGTTGAGCCTAGTTTTGATGTTCATCGGTAATTTTCAAGGCCCTGTTCTTCAAAATGCTTTATCCACCTTTGTTTTATGTTTATTATCATGTTGGATAGGTACGCTTACTCTGCGGATGCGAGTGACGAGTTTGACAGGGATGATACTTTAACACTGATAAAACCATCCCCTATACCCTCAAAAGATGTGGAATCTCCGATAAACATGAAGCCACTACAAACCGACAGTGGTATCCCCGGCGACAACTCGGAAGAAGACAAAACACAGTGAATCTCAACCCTCAATATCAACGACAGTGATATATTGATCCCATTGAGTTCATTTATAAACTTGTTAAAAGGTCGTGTAGAAATGCATAAGAAAGAATATCGGCCAAGGACATGCAAAACGTGAGGGTGTTGAGGTATGATTTTTCTTGTTCTTTTTTATGGGCCTGGAAGTGTAACAGTTAGTTTGTTCCCCTCATTCATATTCTGTATTCGTTAGAAACCGACAGATTGTGTATCAGTATCCATGGACTGATGATAGCTGGTATAGTTATTGCCCTCATTTGTTACTTATATATAGTTTTACTCTAGCATGCTATAAATCATGCTGCTAATTCGGGCTTTCATTTTCAGTTTTCGCTATCTATTGTAATGTTTTTGTATGAGATATGGACAAAAGAAAGAGAGCCGAGATATATACATTCAAATTAGAACACAGGCTATTCACAAAAAAATACACACAACAAATCAACAACTGCACAACTACATACATACAAACTACTTGTGTTCTCCCCAACATCCTAACCAAGATTCCTACACCTTCTCCAACCTCTTAATAGTCTCAAATACATCTGGACGCTTATCTGGGTCCGCTGCAACGCAAGTAGCCCCGATCCGAAGGAGCGACACCATTTCATCCACGTGATCGCTTTCTGTGGTGATCTTTGGGTCCAGAAGCTCAGCCTCTCTGTTCTCATCAATGGCTGAAACCACCCATTGAACAACATCAATCCCGCCCTTGTTGCTGGGAAGGTACAAAGACGGATACTTCCCTGTGAGAATCTCTAAGGTAACAACTCCAAAGCAATAGACGTCGCACTTGGGGGTGACCCTTTGGGATTGAGCAACCTCGGGCGCTTTGTAGGCGAATTGCGCTTGCTGCATTTGGTTGGAGCTGGTTATTGAGCCAAAACCGAATTCTGACATCAATGGCTCCCCGTCGTCGTTGATGAGAATGTTGCTGGATTTCAGGTTGCCATGGGGGAGTTCCAACAACGAAAGCTGGGTGTGTAGAAATCCTAGTCCTTGTGCTAGCCCATGAATGATTTTGCGCCGTGCTGACCAGTCTAGATTAGCAACAGTGTTCTTCCCGTCGCCTGCAAGATATGACATGTGATTGGATTTTGGATAAAGGGAGAGCTTACTCGTTTCATTTCTTCATCTCTATATATGAAGTCCGACTCATATTGATCATTTAGTAAGAAATGACTGCGGTTATCAAATGTTTGAACAAGCGAAAGCAATATACTGACGATTTATAGACAATGTTTTTGCATAAGAAGTAAAACTTCCATACCATGCAAGTTGTAAAGCAAGCTCTTCCTTGGCTTGAACTCATACACAAGCAACTTCTCCTCCTTCCTATAATAGTAAGCCAAAGGAGACAACAAATTCTTGTGTTTCAACTCAGCAAGCTTTCTCAGCTCAGCATCAAAAGCCTCCTTTCCCAAGTTATTCATTTCCCTCGTCCTTTTCACGACTACGGACACACCGTTAGCCATGACCGCCTTGTAGGCGGAGCCCGTGCCTCCATTGCCAAGAACCTCAGCCGCCGCTTTCATGAGATCTTGTAGCGCGAATTTCCCCTTCTCCTCATTCACCATGACAAGGTCTCCCATTGCATTGGCGTTGATACCGCCTTTCACTGTCCCTTTCCTGGTCACACTCTTTCTGCCTGACCCTGATGGTGATGACACGTCTTTTCGGCTCAAGCTCGCCATTGACGACTCCGCTGAGCCAGCATGTGGTGATGGAAGCTAAAGCAATTCAAGTGTAACACACTTAGTAAGTATTGACGTATGCATGATAAACCATTTAACCTTTTAACGCCTCTTCTAATGCTAAAACTCTTTATATGAGATGAGTTGGCTAGTGACAGTGTACTATAGTTGGAAAATAGAATGTGTGCGATGTATATAATATTAACTACGTACCAATGTACGTTCTTACCGGAATATCAACAAGCTTTTCACTTTCATAGCCAGTTTTAGCCACCCCTGGTTCATGCACACTATCACCATCCTCCTCTTTCTTCGACCTCATCACTATGATAAGCACAATGAGCATAAAAAAGATGATGCCAAAGAAGGTAGCAACCGCGGTAATCCCCTTACTCGAGTCGTTCCCACTGCCGTTCGGAGGGGACGCGCTCACACCCTCTGCCGGTGCAGCCACAACCGGGTTTGGACCACACTCCTTCCCAACTACGGACCCACAAAGGCCCGAATTCCCTCCAAACGCGCTCTTATCGATCTTAGCTAGCCCGACGGGGATCTCACCCTCAAGCTTGTTGTTAGAAACGTTGAATTCCACTAAAGGTTGAGAAAAGTTAGGAAGAGCACCATTGAATTGGTTGTTCTCAAGATGGAGGTCAATCAAGGAATTGACTCCACCGAGCGACGAAGGGATTGGCCCGGAGAAATTGTTGTTAGGAAGATAAACTTTCTTCAAGGAGGACATGTTGGAAAAGTAGTCTTGAGGGATCTCGCCCGAGAATTTGTTGCTAGAGAGGTACAATGCCTTAAGGACTCCTAGACGATTGAGGTTCGGTATCGGTCCATCGAATTTATTGTCTAGGAAACTTATGGTACGCAATCCTTTAAGGTTTAGTAACGCCTCGATGTCTATATGCCCCGAAAGGCTCATGGACTCTAGGCGGATGCCTATGGTGGTGCCATTCTTGTCGCAAAGGATTCCAGCCCATTTGACTTGGTCTCCACACGGACTCGAATCCGGAGACCAAGTCGAGTCGAGATCGGCTGTGTTCTTTAGAGAGTTCTTGAATTGAATGAGAGCTTCTGTTTCTGACAATGAGAATGTGGTTCGGATTGAAAAGGCGAGTAGGAGTAGGAGAATTGTTGTATATGGGTGATGAAGAATTGCCATTACCCTAGACGACTAAAATGCAATGCCAAATTGTTTGTTTGTAGCAATGAGGCTCTAGTTTTACATGGATTTGTGTCACTTGCTTGTTTTCTCTTGCATTCAATTTTGTTCATGTTGGTGCTTGTTTAAGGTTTTGGTTTTTCCTATGGGCACTAGCCTTTTTTGTTGGATTTTCTCGTCTACTTCTCCCCTTATATTTTCTTTTCCCTTTATTTTTTTTCTATTTCTCCTTGTGGGTTTGGGGAAATTTTTTGATTGGGAGAAGTTTGGAGTTGTTGTGGAGTTGCAAAATAGCCCTTGGGTTGGGTTGGAGGAGATCTCAAACGTTTTAGGAGACAGCCTAGAGATGGATAGAAATAGAAAAACAAGTTGACTTGGTCACAAGAAAACAAAGGCTGGAAAAACTTTGTCAAGATCATCTAATATAGGAAATTAGATTTTGATCAGAAAAAATATAGCATTGTAGTTTGTCTCCATTTGAAAAAACAAAAAAATATAGGATGTCATGAGCGGCAAATATGAAAGGGTATTGTAGGGATTCTATTATAATTAGTAATTTCTTTGATTTCTACTATAAACAGGTCATTTTCTTGATTTAAACAAAGTCAGATTTTATTGCCTCTGCTTAGTTTGTGGATATAATAATACAAGTATACAAATTAGTTGAAGTTTGTGAATCTAATACGACTATATAGATGAGTTGAAGGTTGAAGAATTAAATAAGGTAAGTTTGTGTGCAGTTTGGTTAGTTTTTTCAGTCTGAATAAACTGAGGAATTAACTATATATACAAGTCGAATAGTTAGAGATCGATTACATCATGCAAGTTCGAAAAACCATCCAAAAACAGAGAGACCAGCTTAATACGAGGCATCCAAAACCGAAGGAGCTTAGAACGAGATAATAAAAAATCGAGGCACCATCTTAAACCAAGGCGTCCAAAACTTTAAACAAGGTGTTGGTAGCTGTTGGGATACAAAACTATCCCACATCGGAAGTTGGACAACAAAATTGCCTAGTATATAAGATGGTGGGCTACTCCTCCTATTGCCAATTGGTTTTAGGATGAAACCCCACCGGCCTTGTATCGGGCCACCCACACGTCTAATAGTAGCCGTGGGAAAACCTTTGAACAAGGCATAAAAAACATGGGCAATCAAAAATTGAGGGACCGGTTTAATAACAGGCAATTGAAAACCGAGGGTCTGACTTTATACGATTTAATAACAAGCAATTGAAAACCGAGGGAACAACTTTATACTAGGCAATCGAAACCTGAGGGATCGACTTTGTACGAGGCATCGGAAATCGAAAGACCGACTTTATTTGAGGTAATAAAAAAGGTAGGGATCGATTTAATAATAGGTAGTAAAAAGATATTACCCCTACAATGTTCATATAGTACACTATACCAAAAAATAAAGAATGAAGAAGTATGTTAAATTAATTGATCATATTCACTAATGAACTCAATTCAATGGGTCAACTTTAATTTGAAATCATCCAAACTTAGCTGGTATGATCTATAATACGTCAAACCCAAATTTATAAAATACTTCTGTTAGTACACAAAATATACCGTGTACAAGTTTCAACTCCTTTTCAAACGACCTTCTCTTCCAAGCTTCTCCTCCGAGCCTCTTCACCTTCAATGACCTACAAAACAATGGACCTAGGGACGAGCGACCCCTAATCCACCTCCGATGCTTAAGTCAAATAGGTGCAATGTCGAATAAAGGCGTCCAGGCAGAGCGATAGCTTAGAACTTACCAGGCACATGAGCGAATACATGTGTATTTATAGAGGAAGGGAGACAGGCGAAAATGAGGTGTGCGCCCCTATGGGCCGATCGGCCTGCTAGGGTTTCAGGGCAACTGGCTTGCTCCTCAAGTCAACCAATATCTTATCCCAAACGAAGATAAGATCCTCTTCCATAAATATTATCCTAATCTAGAGTAACTACCCTAATAAAGGATAAAGTATAATAAATATGGATAAGCATAATAAATAAGATAGAGAAATAAATGCTAACTAATTGATGAGGGAATCATGCTCGCCTACAATTGCCCCCTCCGGGACCCATATACTCGTGCACCAAGTACTATCCCGTGTATAGGGACCGGAGTCAAGCGGTGAGTGGCCATGCAGATTAGGTGCTCTTATTCATATATTCGTACATTCGTATATTCATATATTCGTATATTCGTTGGCCAAACACGCGCGAATAACGCGTGAACTGCGTAACACGTGTGATACCGTTGCACACGCCGCCATTCCGGCCCCGAGTCGAGTGTTCGGTCCCACATGCTAGAAAAAACGTTTGAAATCAAAAAGATGATTGAAAGTATTTCCCGGGATTTTTATTAAAAGCAAAACTTGCTTGAAATGAAATAAACAAAAAAGAAGAAAGAAAAAAGTGGCGCGCCGTTACTAGCATGATGAACCTTGCACTTTTCTCATGGGTAGAACTTTCTCAATTTCGCTATATTCCATGTGCGCGGCACTGGTCGACCATCCAAGTGCTTCAGCACATATGCCCCTTGTCCCAAGGCCGCAGCTACTACGTAAGGTCCTTCCCAAGTTGGCCCGAGCTTCCCGTCAGTGGGGTCGCGCGCGCTCCCCATGACCATCCGAAGCACTAATTCGCCAACTCGCAGGCTCCGTAGGCGAGCTTGTCGCACGACGACTCGTTTAGCGGCGCTTTGGTAGGCTGCGAGGCGCACCGCCACGGCTTCCCGTCTCTCCTCGGAAAAGTCGAGGCTCCTAGCAAGGGCCTGGTCGTTTTGGTCCCGGCTGAGGGTCGTCCTTAATGTCGGGAGTCACACCTCTAATGGGATGACTGCCTCAGTGCCATAAGTCATAGCGAAGGGCGACTCGCTTGTTGACTTTCAGGGGGTGGTGCGATACGCCCATAGGATGGCCGGAAGCTCTTCTGCCCATCGTCCCTTTGTCTGATCGAGACATTTCTTGAGTCCGTCTACGATAATCACTAGTACAAAACTTAAGATTTACCGCACAAATTTTACCACATTTAGTTTAAATGTGGTATATATCATAAGACGGACCACATAATTGATGTAAAGATGTGGTGTGATCCTTGTTTTGATAAAAAATACTCGAATCGGAACGTGTTTTAAGTGTGGTGAAAGTTGATTAAAATATACGGGACCACAATCTTGGATCAAAACGCGGTGGGAAAACAATCTCGGACCACATTACTATCCATATTGGGGTCTAGGGTTAAAGGTAAAAAAAAGGCGGAAATTTCTTTTTTGGGTTCTAAAAAAAGGCGGAAAATACCCCCGCCGATCCTAGCAGCCGCAGTTGTATCTCAAAACCCGTAAGTTCTCAAAACTCGATTGTATGCATCTTCTCTACCGGAAACTCGATCGTATGCATCTGAATTCCAATCGCCTATGCAGGCCGCCCATCGCCTGTTCGTAGCATCTTCCTGGAGTTCTTGCTTCTCGCCCATCGTCTGTCCGTGCAGGCCGCCACCGCCTGCTAGAACCGCCGCCTACTGGAACCGCCGCCGCTTGCTGGAACCGGCGCCTCCTACTGGAACCACCGCCCGCTTCTCTCGTCACACACACCACCCAGGTAATTAAGCAAACCTAATTTTGCTTTTCTAATTTTATTATTGAAAAGCTGTGAGGGTTTTGATAGAATTTGGACCGAATTAGAGAGAATAGGGAAGAGATTGGATTAGAGAGAAAGATTAAGCAAACCAATCTGTTCAATTCTTCGATACTCAATACAACCTGGGAAATTCTGACAAGAGGGAAGAGATTGGTTTTCAACTATTGCACACTTGACCCCATTATTTCCCTATATTACAAAAAGACACCAAACTCCTTTAAGGTACATGACAAAAGCATATTAGAGAATCAAAGGTTATGTTATTTGATTTAGCAAACTCAAATTACTGCAAGAAGCCTAATTAATTTTGATTGGAATGGATTGAAATCGATAAATTGATAATGCATATTTGTCTAATCATAATTAAGAACGGAATGAAAAATCTTGATCGGTGGTTAGATAGTCCTTCTTCTTGATGACAATTCTATTGGATGAACTATTTTTGAATTTCTTAAAAGATAATACTGCAATTGCTTATACAATTTGTGTTTAGAAGGAGAATTTGATAGGTTAAAGAGATCGGTAAATAAGAAGTAGTGACTGTTGTTAGAATTTGAGCAAGTTGTTTAATGGAGGAAGAGGACGGCTGAGAAGTGAGAACTAGGTAAGTCATTAATGGTAGTGGGCACATAAAAAGAAATTTATAATTGAATTCAGGTAGAATATAAACCTTATTTAACTTTAAGTGAATTTGGAATTGGATGCAAATACATGATTGGTTATTTTACTGAAGGCCTATTAGACTAGTTGCATTTTGTTTTTCTACTGCACATTAATCTATGTCCCTGTGTAATATATATATTTTCTGTTAGCTTGTATTTTTTCTAACAAATCAATCTATATTTAATTATATATCTAATGAAGTAATATATGGATCGAGGGTGGATGCTTGCTGATCGTGTGAGTCTTGTCTATCAAAAAGTTGTGAGGGGGTTTATAACATTTGCTCTAGACAATGCCAAAAATCCTGAAAAAATACCTTGTCCATGCCAAAAGTGCTACAATACAGTCAGTATAGGCGCTACAGGTTTAAGAGATCATTTAACCCATGGAACAATATCATTTATTGGCTAGATTGGTTGTGATGCCAGAGTAGATTTTGTAGAAGTCGGTACAATGTAAGAAACTCTTTCCACATTGCTTTTTTGTAGTATTACAAATATTTACGACATGTATATATACATTCTCTTAATTTTTTTTGGTGGAGCTGAGTGTGTTTTAACATATGTAGGGTCATGAGAAAATTCAATGCAAAATTACGTAAAGTAAATAATGGAAAAGACAAGAAAAATGCCAAGAAGAAAAATCAAGAAACACAATGGAAGGTTATCAAGGTTAGCTGATATATAATTAATAAGTTATTTTTTAATATTATTTGGTTCTTCTTTGTAAATCATTCAGCCACTTGTAATATTAGCTGTTTGTGTTTTGCATCAGCTGGGGTTAGTGATTGGTGTGATGAGAATGTGGTGTGGCCCATGATTGTGGGGCATTGCTCTTGATTTTCATTGTTGATTAGGCTAAATGTCACTTTCATCGTATTCTGTATGTTATAATCTAGGTACATTTGCAATGCCAATTGCAAGATATATTAAAAAATTGGTCAATGTGTGAAATTGTAAGACGAGTAGAAATGCAAATGTCATTGTAAAGATGGATGAGGTAACTAGGAATCATGGTGGCTTTTTTGTGATTTGTCAGTGAATTAGCATATCATTTGCTTTCATTTTAGTGGTGTCACATTTATATGTGATCATTGGAAAACCCAATGTGTGGAGCTTAGTCCTTAAAGGTGTGTTTTTGTGTCATAACAAACTATGTAAGAATATATTTGGTTAATATCACCTTTTCAATATTATGTTGATATATATTTTTAAATTTGCAGTGCCTCAAACAACCAAATAACTACGAATGTGGATACTACATATGTAGGTATATGCTAGAAATTATTGAAAGATGTGTCATCCAAATCCCAGAAATGGTATGCATATGTATAGCTAGCTAATACTTTCCAAAATTTAAAATATAAATTAGTTTTATATATGTTGCTATATATACACTTACCATTCATTTGATATTGTAGTACTTTGAAGACACGTCGTCTTACTATGATGATGTTCGGATTAATGAAATGCAAAAGGCGTGTCTTGAGTTTGTAGAGCCTTATGTTCAGGCTAATATCAATCATTAAGCGTGTCAATGACATTGGATCTCGTATTTCACAAGTATGTGTTTTGTTTCTTCTACCTAGCTGCCTTATACAAATCAAATCTATTTGCTTTCTATGCGAATATATACCTACTGCATGTTATGGTATTAATTCCTTTTATATGTTTGGGTCATTTTCAGGATTATTTGGAAGTCAAAGAATCTTACCGATAAACATGAGGTAAAACTATATGAAGATGATCGGGTTCGCACCTTTTCAATTTCTAGATTTTTAACGGACAAAGTCGATTGCCATTGCACATACTTACATATTGAATTCTAGTACAGTTTATTTTTTTTGTCTATAGTACAGTACATTGAGGTTTTGCTTGCTTTATTCATCTCTAGTGTTCACTCTTGTACATGAACAAGAATCAGACTTTTTTTTTTACTAATGAAAAATATCCTTTCATATTACATTATGTTTGTGAGGTTGTCCATAGGACAATTAGTATATTGTGGAGCATATTAGTATAATAAATGGCGATAAATAAAAATAAAGCGTAAAAAAAATAATATATTTTAAAATATATTGATAATTATAAAATGCAGAACGTCAAACCACTTTGTTTAACCACGTTTAAACATTAAGTGTGGTCAAACACTGTGAACCGCGTAAAATTGTGTGGTGCGAGATCTTACCACGTAAAATTATGTGGTTTGACATCTGGGACCGCGGATGCGACATATGTGGTCCGAACTTTGGGAATGCGGCGAGCTACACCACGGAATATATAGTGCGGTCCGATGTATAATTAAACCGCGGTCCGAGCCACCCCTTTGTACTAGTGAATTTTGTTTGTCGCCTCCGCTTGTCCGTTTGATTGAGGATAGCCCACGGATGAGTAAATATTCTTGATGCCCCAGCCTTTGCAATACTCCTGAAAGTTTGCGCTGTTGAATTGCGTCCCGTTATCGGATATAAGCGCCTTTGGGATGCCGAAGCGGGTGATAATGTTTTCCCAAACGAACTTGCGCGTATCCGAATCACGGATGTTGGCTAGGGGCTTGGCCTCGACCCACTTGGTGAAGTAGTCGGTGGCGGTAATGAGGTACCGCACGTTTCCAAGGGCTTTAGGGAATGGACCGACGATGTCCAATCCCCACCGCGCGAACGGCCAAGGGCTGGTGATGGTGTGGAGGTCTTCAGCAGGCCAATGCGTTAGACGGGCGAATTGCTGGCATTTCTCGCACCGTCGGGCGTAAGCTTCCGCATCCTTTTGCATGTAGGGCCACCAATACCCCTGAGTACGAGCGCGCGCCGCCAGGCTACGACCGTTGGCGTGGATTCCGCAGCTCCCTTCGTGGAGTTCATAGAGGAGGGGCTCGACCTTTCCGGGGGTGACGCACCTCAGATAGGGCCCAGCAAAAGACCTCTGGTACAGGATCCCTTGTGGCGATATCCAGAATCTTCCTGCCCTCGCGCGAGTCTTTCGGGCTGCCTGAGGATCTTGCGGGAGTACATTCTCCTTGAGGTAGCGGATTAAGGGCTCTTGCCATCCTAAATCCTCCACCTCTCCGCTTCCCGAGAGCTCACCCGGAGCGGGACTTTCGCCTATCATCACCAGATCGACGTCGTCCTGTATCAGAGGACATCCGGACGTCTCTATTCTGATGGTGGAAGCAAGCGACTTCCCTGATAAGGATGTTAGAGTGGCGAGCGCGTCCACTGCCTCGTTCATCCTTCGCGATCTTTGCTCAAGCTCGGCGTGCTCGAAAGATGCCAACATGGCTCGAGCTCTCTCTGCGTATCTAGCCAACTTTTCGCCCTTGGTTTCGTAGACTCCGAGCACTTGATTGACGACAAGTTGTGAGTCAGAGAATACGAGTAAACGCTGGACTCCTAAGTTTGCTACAATCTCGAGACTGAGGATCAAAGCCTCGTACTCAGCCTCATTGTTGGTGGTGTCAAAGTCAAGCCGCACGGCCAATTGCAATGCTTCCTGGGTTGGTGACGTGAGAATGATCCCGACGCCCGACCCTTGCGCGTTGCTTGCTCTGTCTATTTCCAGAATCCAGCCGCATGAAATCGGTTTTCGGGCGCCGCTCGGCTGACCCGCGATCGCGGCTTCCGCGCCCGCGGCTTCCGCGCCCGCGGCCTGTGCGCAGGATTCGGGAAAAGACCTCTGACAGGGAGCCGCGCCCGCGGTTTGCGCACAGAACTTAGGCGGAGTGTTGAGGGGGTAATCCGCGCACGCGTCCCCCGAGCTTGCGCCTTTGCCTCCTGACCCCGCGACCGCGGCATCCGCACCCGCGCCCGCAGGAATCGCCAGCGGATCGCAGGCGGATTTTAAGGATCGTTCTGTCTCCGCAGTACCTTCGGCGGGTTCAGTCAATTCTGCGATGAAGTCAGCCAAGACTTGCCCCTTGACAGCTGTGCAAGGTATGTATTCGATATCGTATTGGCCGAGCTCGACGGCCCATTTCGCAATTCGGCCGGATAGGTCGGAGCTGCCAAGAAGAGATCGAATAGGGTAACCGGTTACCACCTGGATTGCGTGCTCATGGAAGTAATGATTCAGCTTGCGAGAAGCCGTGACCAGAGCCAAGAGTAGTTGTTCCATAGGCGGGTAACGAGTCTCTGCATCGAGCAGGGTTTTGCTAGTATAGTACATGGGGTGCTGCTCCTTCCCGATATCCCTAACTAGCACTACGCTCACTGCCCTAGATGACACGGCCAGGTAGACCTTAAGGACGTCTCCCTTTGACG
Source organism: Polygonum aviculare (assembly GCA_934048045.1). Taxonomy (NCBI): domain Eukaryota; kingdom Viridiplantae; phylum Streptophyta; class Magnoliopsida; order Caryophyllales; family Polygonaceae; genus Polygonum; species Polygonum aviculare. The sequence goes on along the minus strand of OW204023.1, from coordinate 28,278,872 downwards.
GAACGGTGAGAACCGGAGGTGACTGAAGGTAGGCCTTTAATTTTTGGAAATCTCGCTCGCAATCATCGTCCCACTCGAACGTGCTCCTCTTCTTCAACGCTTTGAAGAATGAGTTGCATTTGTCCGAGGAACTGCTGATGAATCGATTGAGAGCGGCATCCATCCCGGTCAATCTCTGCACCTCCTTCACGTTTCTAGGGCTGACCAGGGAATTTATAGCGCGAATTTGGTCTGGGCTTGCTTCAATTCCCCTTCGGGTCACCAGATGTCCTAGGAACTTCCCGGATCCGACTGCAAAGGCGCACTTTGCAGGGTTTAACCGCATCTGGGCAGCTCGCAAAACGTCAAAGACTTGTTGCAGGTCGTCTAGGTGGGTCGGCGCTCATCGACTCTTCACGACCATATCGTCAATGTAAGCCTCAATTGTCTTTCCCAAGTATTCGTTGAATAGCTTGGTAACTAGACGTTGGAAGGTTGCCCCTGCATTCTTTAACCCGAAGGGCATCACTTTATAACAAAAGATCCCTCAAGGAGTTATGAATGCGGTCTTCTCTTGATCCTCGCCATGCATCGGAATTTGATGGTACCCTCGATAGGCATCCAAAAAGCTCATCCGCTCATGCCCTGCGGTGGCGTCCACCAATTGATCAATCTTCGGGAGAGGGAAGAGATCTTTGGGGCATGCCTTGTTGAGATCGGTAAAGTCCACGCAGACTCTCCAATCTCCCGTCTTCTTTTTGACGACGACGGTATTGGCCAGCCAAGTCGGGTACCATACTTCGCGGATTGCATTGGCTTCTTGCAGCTTCTTTATCTCAGCGATGACGGCCTCGACGTGCTGAAAGGAAGACCGCCGGGCTCGTTGCACCACTGGCTTCATACTCGGACTCACATTCAATTTGTGACATGCGAGCTCCGGGCTGATCCCGGGCATTTCGTAAGGACTCCACGCGAACACATCGCGATTCCTTTGCAGGAGGGCTGTAAGGTCTAAGAGCTCTTGGGCGGATAGGCCCTTTCCAACGTAAAAGACCTTTTTGGGATCCTCTCCTACAGGGACCTGAGTCAGCTCATCGATGGACTTATCCCGGGGCTGCGATCCTACATCGACCACCTTTTGGAGGAAATCCGAAGATAGACCCTCAGAGGCCTCGAGATCGGCTCCGATCCCGAAACCCTTGCTCGAACTCGCGCCGAGTTCGTCACAACACGGGTCCGTGCTCGTAGGACCCTGAACCGCGCCCGCAGGTTCATGTGTCTGATTATTTAGGGTTTTGTCGACGGAAGCCCCCTGCGGCCCACCCGCGACCGCGGATGCCCAACCCGCACCCGCGGGTAGTTCAGCGAACTCGAGCAGAGTGCTCTGGGGGTAAACCGCGCCCGCGGCCCCCAGAGCCGCGCCCGCGGCTTGCGTACAGGGATCGGGCGGAGGATTCCGCGAAGGACCCGCGCCCACAGGTCGTTCCTTCTTCGCGACAGATCGCTCGGCGATCCACGCGGTAGGTGTGTGTTCGTCGGCCTGATCGGGGAACGGGCCGACCGATCGGCCCCGCTTCTGCCCCGACGAAGGCGTGACGGCGGTGGTTTGGTGAATCGCGGACCGGGTCTCGTACTGGATCGACTGATGAGGTTACGCACCGCGAGATGGAGTCGATCGGTCGTCGGCCACGCGCGACACACGGGGGCTGCGACCGTCGCGCCGGTTCGTCCGGCGACTGTCTCGATCTGGGCTCGTGGATCGATAATCCATAGCCTTCTCAGATCGGTTCTCGTAGGGGAATAGATACGAAGGTCGAAAACCTAGCTCTTCCCCACGGACGGCGCCAAATGTTAGTACACTGTAGGCGGACATGATTCCATATCAATTAGTTAGCATTTATTTCTCTATCTTGTTTATTTTGCTATCCATATTTATTCTGCTTTATCCTTTATTAGGGTAGTTACTCTAGTTAGGATATTATTTATGGAGGAAAATCTTATCTTCGCTTGAGATAAGATATTGGTTGACTTGGGGAGCAAGATAACCCCAGTGGGCCGATTTACCCTAGAGGCGCGCCCCCTTCGCCTGTCCCTCTCCTCTATAATTACACATGTATTCGCTCATGTGCCTGGTAAGTTCTAAGCCATCGCTCTGCCTGACGCCTTTAATCGACATTGCACCTAACTGGCTTAAGCATCGGAGGTGGATTAGGGGTCGCTCGCCCCTAGGTCCATTTTTTTGCAGGTCATTGAAGACGAAGAGGCTGGGAGAAGAAGCTTGGAGAAGAAGGTCATTGAAGAAGGAGTTGAAACTTGTACACGGCATATTTTGTGTATGTTAGTACACAAAATATGCCGTGTACAAGTTTCAACTCCTTCTACAATGACCTTCTCTTCCAAACTTCTCCTCCGAGCCTCTTCACCTTCAATGACCTGCAAAACAATGGACTTAGGGGCGAGCGACCCCTAATCCACCTCCGATGCTTAAGTCAAATAGGTGCAATGTCGAATAAAGGCGTCCAGGCAGAGCGATAGCTTAGAACTTACCAGGCACATGAGCGAATACATGTGTATTTATAGAGGAAGGGAGACGGGCGAAGGAGAGGTGTGCGCCCCTATGGGCCGATCGGCCTGCTAGGGTTTCAGGACAACTGGCTTGCTCCTGAAGTCAACCAATATCTTATCCCAAACGAAGATAAGATCCTCTTTCATAAATATTATCCTTTTTTTTGCTCAAAAACGGAGATCATCTCATGCGATTCTTATTCAAATTGAAAACTTTAAAGGAGGTCCATACAGGCTGCCATATCAGCACTAATTAAAGACATAATGTAATTAGGGATAGCTAAAAACTCAGAATAACAAGCAGCAGAAGTTAAGGCATGGTTTGCAATAGCATCAGCAATGATGTTTGCACTCCTCCGGACAGCAGCCACCTTCACGTTCCAGCCCGGCTCATCAAGCAGCTCACGACAACGACGAACCAAAGGACCATGACGCGGCAAAGTATGAGATTGATCATTGAGCGCCTTCACCGCCATCTCGCAATCAGATTCAAGAATAACATTTGGATACCCGGCTTGCTTGCAAAGACGAATCCCATAGTATAACGCCCATAACTCAGCCAACAACGAATCACACCAACCACATTTGAACAAAAACCCCTTGAGAAAGCCCCCGGTTGCATCTCTCACCAAGCCCCCACCCGCAGCTACACCCGGGTTTCCTTTCGAGCAGGCATCAACGTTCACCTTGACCCAATGAGCTAACGGGGGAGTCCACTGCGCCACAGCCTGCGAAGTCATAGCAGCCCCATGTCCCACTGCTCTCCTGCCCAAATTTTGCTCATAAGTTTCAACAGAGGATATAACAATAGCTGTCAATCTGCCATGGTCATCCACACCATCGAACATCAATCGATTTCTAGTTTTCCAAGCGTACCACAAGAACGTTGCAAATATAGAGCTAGCATGATCGGCTTTCCTGATGTTAGCGAGCAGCCAAGCATTGTGATCGGACTGCGTAAAGAAGAATGGAGGAGGATTATTGCCGAAAATTGCCAGCCACGCAACACGCACAGTCTCGCAGTCCCGAAGAAGATGAAGGATCGACTTGGACTCCCCACATCTTGGACAACTATCAGTAGTAGAGAGATGACGGCGAAGGCGATTTGCATTACACATAACACTGTTATGGACAAGTAAGAAAAGGAAGTTTCTTACTCTTTGCTGAGCTGGTACACGCCAAATTAGTTTCCAATCAAAAGTGATGGAGATCGGATTGGGTTCCTCTTGTCTAATGAGAGCAAGAGCTGACTTGGCCGAGAATTCACCCGTCGTGGTTCCATCCCAGAATATTTCATCATTGATATCACTATCTGCTAGTACCTCAAAGGCCTTCAACTTGTCACAGACATTACTAGGAAGAAGTGGATTAATAATGCTCCAAATCCAGTCCCCATTCTCCCAAAACGCAGCAACATTCAGACTGAGGTAAGCCTCCGGTATTGGTCCGCTTGCATAATCCAGGAGCGGGCAAGAGAGGACCCATGGATCGACCCAGAACCTGGTTAGCAGGCCATTACCCAAAGCAAACCGACACCCCTTTTTTAGGCTTAAGGCCCCATGACAAATCCCCTTCCAACAATGAGAGGAGCCAGCCGCTACAACAAACTGGTTGAACAGAGGACCGTTATTCCCATATTTGCCCCAAACAACCCTACTCCAAATCGAGTTGTCTTCCTTGACGAGCCTCCAACAGAGCTTAGCCAACAACGCGGAGTTGGAATGCCTCATACCATAAATATTATCCTAATCTAGAGTAACTACCCTAATAAAGGATAAAGTATAATAAATATGGATAAACATAATAAATAAGATAGAGAAATAAATGCTAACTAATTGATGAGGGAATCATGCCCGCCTACAACTTCATAGAATATATAAGCCAAATCCAAATGTCTACGAGATTACTTTGTCATACTTGATTTTGGATACTTTGGGTACGACGTACTCATCACCAAAGCTATTAATTATTAATTATACAAGTAATCTTATTTGGCAAACGTTTAGTATTGAATAAGGATCAAACCCAGTACATATGTAAGATTAAGGCTCCGTTTGGGAGAACCGGAATCGGGGTAGCTGGCGCGTCTCGCTGGCGAAACGCTTCTCCCGTGCGTTGTTCGTGTGTAGCGGACGAAGGTAGATGGCACCCCAAAAAACGCTAGACGCTGGTATCTCCCTCCCCCAAGATTATAGCGGAATTTGCTAGCGTCTCTCCTCAAATCAATCGTAGCGTCTCGTTACCCCTCCCCATTTCCAAACAAAAAATTCCTCCCATTACCCCTCCTCATCTCGAAGCCCCTCGACATTCTGGAAAAAATCGCCGACGTCGAGCTGGACAAGAATGGCGATTTTGGAAGTTCTTCTCGCAAGCCTCGCCGTCGAGCTCGCTTTCGATTCCTCGCCGTCGTCGTTCGCGCCGGTAAGTGGTGGCAGATTTCCCTTTGTTTCAATTTCTTGTTGGATCTTCACTGATTTACCCTTTCAAACCATTATCCTTCACAGATCTGGATGGAGGGCCGGCGATTATGGAAGAACCCTAGGCGATCTGGATTTTCGAAACCCCTCCCCTCGAAACCCTAGCTTCGAGCTCCAGGTACACCACTCGTCTATAGATCTAGCCCTAGATCTGAGTTCAGCTTTGTAACCTAGGGGTTTGTTCTTCCACAGGTGGTCTCGACTACTTCCAGATTTGGCTTGCTTTGACTAGTTGGATTCGTTGCACATGTGTGGACTGGACTACTTCCAGGTTAATATGTTTGGTATTGAAATCGTGTATGTGTGATGAAATTGGAATGGAATTTCTATAGAAATACTAGGTCATATGTTAGAAATGAAAGGAAGCATTGTGTGATGATATTTGAACTAATTTACAGCATCTATGAGTTGGTGCCATTGTTTGTAGAACAAGAATATGTAGTACAAGAATCCAGAGAATCCATAGAAACCAGAGAAACCAAACAAATAGCATAGCAAACCATACATTGATGCTTGTGAATGGAATATCTAGCTTGTACATTGATGCATGTGAATTGCTTGCTATGACTAGTTGGATTACTTGCTTATTTCACAAACAGAATCTAGAGAAACCAAACAAATATCATAGCAAACTTTCAGTTCCAAGCCCAATTGTGAAATTTTTGGGTTTTTGCATAACAAATTTGTGAAATCATGTGCAGGATCATTGAACACAACCAAGTCAGTAAAATGACACCAATATTTAAGGAAACCAAGTTGAGAGGAAGCTGATATCCTCAAACTTAAATCAAAGCTATGATTGTTATGGATCTTGGTGCTCAAAAGGTATGAGTTGAAATCTATCTTCAGATCTGTCTTTGATGGAATTTGTCAAAAATTTTAGTTACCCATCTTTGACATTGTAAAAAGTTCGGTTGCTTGTATGAGTTGAAATCAAGCTTTCTGGTTTGTAGTTTTGGGTATTCTCCTATTCTTTGCATTGCACATTTACACCTCATTGTCTCATATTCAGATAATGACAAGATAAACTCAATTTTTGCAATAGTAATTTTGTCTTCTTTAGTGTTGATTATTGCTTGAATTTTAACCCTCAACTTCAAGACTTAGACTTTCAATTTTTACTTGAAAAAAAATTGAAATTTCTTACTGTTACTATGGATTCTAATATGGAAATTTCTTATCTAGGCTTTGAGTTTTATGCTAGGAGTTTGACTGATAGTATGCTTTTACAAGTCCACATTCTTGGACAATGGTATGCTACACTTAATATTGTAAATAATTGTAAATACTGGGATAAAATGCTGAAGTTTGACTTAATTTTGTGCTCCCATGTTTAGAGTTATTGGCCAAGCTGCTCTTGATGGTAAGCACAAATGGGTGAAATGCAATTTAGCTGGAGATGCTCAAATCCATCAGGTATTTGAATCTTGTTTGGCTAGTATTTTGTATCCTCAATTCAACTGTTTTTTTTGTTCTTATTTTTCATACTTGAAGTTTCTGAAACCAAACATTTTCTTGTATGTGACAGGATACTTATGATTTTTGTTCAGAATTTTCCTCTGGAATCAAGGTAGATAGTGCATTAAGAATCAACATTTCAGTTGAGCATTGCATCCAATTCTAAATATCTTGCTTTTTGCAGACAATGGCAGTGATATCAGTGAAATCATGTTGAGTTTTGCAATTTCAATCTGTCCATGAGGTATTCAACAATTAAGCAACTATTATATTTAAAGCATTTGTCTTGCTCTCTCAACCTAAGGTTATGTTGATGTTTAGGTCTGTATTTTGATCTGTCCATGAGGATTTTCTGTATTTTGTTCAGTTTATGGGTTTTCTGGATTTTGTTGAAAATGGAGATTCTGGACATGTGAGGTAGAACCTAAAAAAATGCTTTACTGAAAACTGATTTTCCACATTTTGTGAGTTAATTTGTTAGATTAACTGCCACTGATTTTCAAAACTGATTTCTTGGATATTAGATTTCTTGTATATATCATGACTTTATATGTTAGATGGACATTAGATTTCTTGGACATTAGATTTCTATTAGGATATAATATTGAATTTTCTGTTATCATGAATAGATTGGAGTTTCTGTTATTTAACCTCTTTTAGCTCCTCTTGATTTTGTTAGATCAAATTTCTTGTTCTGGCAACTTCTTAGTTATTACAAGTTTCTTAATTTTGTATGAGTTTTCATGCACTGAATCATGACTGTAGCTAATTTTTGGTCTGAGTCATTTTTTTGGGTCTGTTGAGCAATGTCTTTTGTATTAGTTTTTGTCTGCTTCCCTGGAAATTTAAAATCAACAACTGTCCAAAACTCCATAACTGTTGAATTCAGTTTCAATGTATGAATTGTCATTTATGAATTGTTCAAAACTCCATAACTGTTCAATTCAGTTTCAATGTATGCATCATGACAGTAATCACTTTATTTTTGTCCCTATAATTGTTAGAGCATTGCCATTTATAAATTGTCAAAACTCCATAACTGTTCAATTCAGTTTCAATGCATTACTATTTCCAATGTTCAATTTAGTTTCAAAGTTGCAACTCTTTAGTACCATCAAAACCAGTTCAAAAAAGCTGCCGTCTTGTTGAAATAGCATAACTGGACATGGCCATTTATTAAAGGTTGTTTCTCTGCTGCATTGATTGTGTTACATGCATGCCTTGAAACGTTTTTTCATGCATTTAACAGGTCAACAGTCTCATGCATTGATTTGGTATGACATTGCTGCTTTTTTAATTAAATTTTGTCAACTTTCATTGAAGCATAGGCTGAGGCTGCACTTCTATATAAAGGGCTTGGGGTAGGCAGATCAGATTGTGCAACACCATCTACAATACCCCCAAACAGAGCAAGAAATTAAGGACTTCAGGTATGAGAGCTTTGGCTCAAGAATTCTTTCATCAACATTTGTAAACTATATTTGAATATTGTTTTCAACAACTTTCCTTTTTGTAGGACAACAATGGCAGGGCAATTCAACTGGAACAATTCCATGGATGAGGACTTCTACGATATCTATGTACAGAGGAGGAGGTTCATGGGAGAGACTGAGCACACAAACTGGAGAGAGCTGGCCAACATGTTTTCTCAGAGGACTGGACACGCTATCCCGCCCATGGTCTTCAAGAACAGGTTCGACCACAACAAGAAGAAGTGGAGGATGTATGAGAGCATGAGGCAACGTGGGATTCAGTTCACGTGGGACCAACAGACTGGGAAGTTGCTGGCTGACGACCAGTGGTGGGAAAACGCCACTCAGGTGAGTACTACTTCAAAATAAAATATGATCATGCATCGGTTAATTTTAGTTTGTTCAGATTTTGTTCTAATGTGATCCTTGCTTTAGGTTTGCGGAGACCTTGCAAAGAAGGTGAGGAGGCTGGACATTAAGCGAGCAGGTTGTAACTTGGGAGGCGGTATACGGAGGCCTTTACATGCAGTTCCCGCCCCCTCCTGCGAACCTAGTCAATGCGAACTACGAGTCCGAGTAAACTTGTTTTCCCTGCCTTTGTTTTGTGTTTCAATGCTTTTGTCCGAATTCTTTATGAACATGTTTTGGGTGTGTGATGATGGACTTGGTACTTTGTGGTTGTTTTGTGATGGATGACCCCTATTGTTTGGATGTACTGGATTTGTTACTTTGATGGTGTTATGGACCTTTCAACACTATTTATGTATGACTGTTTTTTAAATATCCTATGCTTCAATGTAATGAAGCTTTCAACAATATAATTGTTTGCTGTAATTTGCATGCATAAAAATTTATCATATTAGAGTTCAATAATTGTGAAGTATAAAAACCAAACCAAAAAACGTAGACCACATAGACAATATGTTCGAATCCATGCAGGTCAACCGAGCTGGGGTTGTTTGTTGCCCCAGGGTACAATAACTTACCCTCATCGAATAACGTTCCCTCGTCGAACCCGATGGCCGGCATGCGTGCTGTTGCTCAAGCTCGTTACGCCCGTTCGAGATCAAGACCGTCGGCTAGCATGGAGTCAGTTGGCAGCAACAACCCCGTGAGGCCCGAGAAGATGGAAGTAGGCATTGTTGGACCGGTAAGTTGGTAAAACCTCACGGAATTCATGCAAGAACTTGCGATAACAAAAGCGGATCCTTACATCAATGCTTTTATTGTAATGCAGGGAGGATGGCGAATTGTCACTAAATTAAAACGCTCGACGCCCCTCAAAAAACTGTTTGCCGCATATATGGAACAACGGACTTGCCAATGCAGTGGATTTGATTTCTACTTCAATGGGGATCGAATCACTGACCTAATTCACCTAGTCACCCCTTCTGATGTAAGGCTAAATAACACCATTACCCCATTACCCCATTTCAGTTTATTATTCAACCTAATATGGGTATGTTTTGCAGCTCTGTATGGAGGAGGGGGACGAGATCACTGCCGTGGAGTACATAGAAGGCGGGACAAGTGGTGGATCCGAAGAAACCAAGTCAGAGGAATTCTAGCAAGGTCGTGGCGGTGAGAGCTCATGTTGGTGATGTTGTGGAAGTATGAATTCTTGATCATGGTTTTACATTTCCATCAGAACTAGTTGTCAATGTTTTTCTTTGCTTCAAATTGAATGACATTCGGACGGATGATGTTTGTTGTTGGTAATGTAATGGATGTGTATTGGACTAATTTGATTGTGATAAGTTTTTGCTCATTTTCACACAAGCATTTATAACCTACAACCGGTCATAGAAATCTGAGCAAAAAAACAACCGTTCATAGAACTTAAGTTACATAACCAAAGTCGATTAGTCTAGTACATAATGTCACATAGTATCGATAGCTTACAAGTCCATAAACATAGGAACATAGTCTGAACTCCATTCATCCCTAGTTGAACACAAATTTGAGTACATGAACAAGTGCGATAACAAGCATTGCCTTCAGTAGCCGATTTGCTCTGCGTCTTGCCTTCTGCGCCTCCTCTTCTTTCTCCTTTAGAAGCCGATCAATGGCACACTTAACTTCGTCTGGCAGAGGTGGATCAACCCATCGAGAAAAACCACAGCTTTTGCGCTCCTAGAAAAAAAAAATAGAGGAGAACACAACCCCTCAATGTTTCGATCATGAAGTGATAACCTGATTTCATGGTAGCCGTAGGGAGATGTACATACCATATAATTCGCACAGCTATAGAAGCGTCGTCCAGGGTTGGCTGCGGTCTTTGAGTATTTCATGGTAGCCGTCGCACCACACAAACACACATGATACCCTGATTCAGCCCCACCGGTCGTTCCCATGTAATTCCAACCTGTTGAGTCACACGCCATTTCCTAACTACAAGTGCAAGGTATGAAAATCAACAAAAAGCCCCACAAAAAGAGCAAGAAATTTAGGCCATTTCGCACAGCTATATAACTGTGAAATGTACATCAATTGATCTACCCATCAAGCCAAATATCCAAAATCAACAAAAACCAACACAAACTGAAACACATACTCAGGCCAGCTTCTCCAATACATTGTTGATTTTTTCATACAAAATGACGCGCCTGTAGCTACTCTAGAAACATTATTTCAGCTTCAACCAAAAGGAAGACAAAGCACTACTCAACAATTTACATGAGTTTATGTATTTTCCATGTGTCAATCTACTAAGTACGTACACAGATTTTGTTCAGGGTATGGAATTCAACTATAAATCAAGGAATGAATTCAGAAACCTCTCTAGAGAATGATATTAATTCAGGAGACAGAGTTCAATAATTGTGGTTGAATCGGACGGAGAGACGAAGACGATGCAATGGTGGAGTGAAACAATGTAGCTAATTTCATCCAGCCATAAACTGAATCGGAAACCCTAAATCGCGAACACAAAAATCAACAGCATAACGTAGACGGGGAGAGGGCTTACATTTGGAGAGAGAAATTGAGATGAGATTGAACACCACAAGCACCGATTCAGTCGCCGGTGACAGGGAGGCAGGAGAACGGAGTGTCTCGGGTGCTGAAAGTGAAGAACACGCCTGTTTTGTGGGGAGAGCCGAGAGGGGTATACCGAGACCGAGTGAGGCAAAATACAAAGTGTTATAATTTTTATCAAAAACCATGTGTCATTCTTTAAGTAAAAAAAAAGTGTTGTATTTTTTGTAAAAAAAATATGTTATATTATCAATAAATGTGTTATTTGTAATCAAAAAATATGTTGGTGCGCTTTGAACACAAAATATGAATTCAAACACAAAATTAAAGATCCAATGTTAGTTGGTCATTGGAAATTTTCTAGTTGAATTCGCAAATGAATTCTAATATAAGAACACATGTTTATACCTAACTATTTACTTCATAACTACTTATGCGTACAATATATAAATTCAAAAACATGCGACATCGTTTGCTATTACGTTAGGTCAGTTCCTACAAAATTAGAAAGTTCATACATTAGCTAGTTCTTACATTAGCTAGTTCATACATTAGATAGTGCTCCATATACGACCAACAAGAATCCATCTAGAATTATCGCACCTACTTGAGCTACCCATGGGTAATCCTCACAAATAGCGTCATGCCCTCCAAATCTCCGAGGCGATCTCATCTCTCACGCGCCTCATGCCACCCGGTGCATTGTCCACACCTCGCTCCGGCCTAATAGGAGGGGGTAAGTTTGGGTCCTCAAAGTCATCCTCGAGGTACGTGTCTACAACACGGTTACGAATAATGAACTTGTGGATGCAAAAGCAGAACACGATTAGGTCAATTTGTGTGTCCATGGAGTAGCTAGGCATTTGAACCAACATACGAAACCTTTTCTTCAAGATCCCGAAGCACCTCTCGATGCATCCCCGCAAGGACGAGTGAACCTTGTTGAAGGCTTTCTCAGCATTCCTCGGGACCGCGTTCTGAAATTGCGACAAGTGGTACTTCACCTTGTTGTATGGCACCATGTATCCAAGCCGGTCCGGGTATCCCTTGTCGACAAGATAGTATTTCCCTACACCAATACCGACATGCATTTCACCTAAATAGGATTAACGGGGAAAGTCATTAGATTTTAGCCCGACTACAAAACCAGCTTACCGGGAGGAGGGTGGGGGAAGTCCATTTCGGGTGTGTTAAGAGCATGATCGAATACACGCGCATCGTGTGCACTCCCCTCCCACCCGCACGAAATGAAGGTGAAGAGCATGTCGAAGTCACACACCGCCATCACGTTGAACGAGCATACGCCCTTTCGGTTTCGATACGGCAATTGATCGGCTCGGGGCGCGCACACAACATGAAATGTGGGTCCCATCAATACAACCAATAACACCCTGCACTCGCACGCCGAAACGGGTAATGAGTTTGGCAAAGTTGTTACAACAAGTAATTATCTTAAAAAGGGGACGTCGCGAATACCTTGAACAGGTTGTACCGAGTATCGTACTCGACTTGTTCGGGTATAGTTGAGAACGTGGGATCCCGGGGTTTCAACAACCGGCCAGCTAGCCCGGCTAACCCCTCAGAAGTCCCTGTGATCGAGTCAAGGACCTCATGGATGGTGCGGCTTATGGTGTCCCCGGATCACTGAAACCGCTCGCATGCCGCCCGGTTCGAGGCCCCCACTGAAACGGTGTACAAAAGTATTCCCACCTTCTCTTGTACCGTCATGTGTCTAGAGGGTCGTAGGCCATGGTGGGCTTGCATCTCATCGCAAAGTTTCACAAGAACGGCTCGCTCCATTCTGAAGGCATTGATGCATCGGACCTCGGAGCCAGAATCCATAATCTCTCGCATCCAGAGATGACCAGTGAGAGGTGACGTGAAACAAGGGACTTTGTGTACGTACTTATGGAAGTACGTGTTCGTTAAACGCTTACGCTTCCGGATCTTTAAGAGCGCGATGAGGCCTAAAATTATTATAATCTGTGTGGTAGACAATCTCCGCACAGTTGGCCTAGTCATCGTGTCAACTTATCCTGAAAATGAAACGGGATCATAGTCATTCTGACGATACTCAAGGAACCTATTATGCAAACCGTAAATCAAAACACAACTTTCGGTAAACATAGAACACATAGATAGAGGAATCATGTTCGGTCACAACCTAAAACCCCAAAGTCAAATTGTTTTTGCAAATCATCCAAGAAAAACCACAGAACATCACCAAAGTCTTGAAAACAAAGCAACAAAGTCTTGCAAAACACATCACAACCAAGAAAATGGACCAACAGAGTCTTGAAAACCACAACTTCTCCAGCATCTCAACTTCTCCATCACATACTCAATTGCCACTCAACTTGCTAAACCTGAATTTCAGCCACGCCAACCTGTCACCATCGGACTTCAGAGCCATGAAGCAGCGCCGGGTTTGGTCATCGTTCATTACATCAACAGCATAGCACCACAGATCATCACACAGGTGGAGCATCCCTAAATCAACCATGCCGTAGATTGCATCAATGGCCAGATCAAACTCTGGGTCCTTGCGAGCTGGTGCATTACTGCTGTTGGCGGTCAATGACTGCTCCAACAGTGAGATCACCTTTCCCGTATCGTCGGCGGCCTCTTCGTTTTGTTTTTGTACATAAGCCGCCCCACCGGAGCATTTCTTCTTGCGCTTGGATGATCCCTCACCGCATTCATCCGCCGTCCTCTTGTTCATGACCCCAATGTCAATGGGTTGCGACTCATCAGCGCCCAGGTTCACGAGGTTATCGTTCTGAAGGCCCCGCATCAGCACATCCTCATCCAAATCGTCGTTCATCGAAACTAGCTCCGCCATTGTCCTTCCACTTGAAGATGGGGGGGCTGAATATGCTTGGGTCATCTCTGAAGGCTGGGATGATGTGGCCCGCTTCTGGGTGGCAGTGGCCCGCGGCTGGGTGGCAGATTTTGCCCGCTTCCCAGTGGCGACAATACTCCCGAAGAGTGTGTCCCACATCTCACTCAATTCGGGGTCCGGTGGAGTGTGCTTGAACCGACTATACTTTCCATTTTCTGAACAAACATAGATAACATCATAACATGGTCATCAGAATAAGAGCGAAATGGATATAGCAAATGTACACCTTAGTTCGAAAGGAGCGAGTACCTTGATTTTCATATCCCACCATTCATCGGTCCCGGTGACGGTTCCAGCAGCATAAATCCAGCCTAGACCAGTCTCACTGTTTCGCAGCTCACACCACACCCTCCAAACCTTCTTCATGTAGTCGAACTTGTTCTTCGCTTCTAGTTTGGTGAAGGGTCTCTTATACTCTCTCGTCAGCTTAGCCGCAATCTCAACCCAATCAAAGTGGGTTGACACCCCATTTTGCTTATGGTATCCCATGCATATACTTATTAGGGACTTCGACTCCTCGTCGGACCATGACGCGCTTCTTGCGTCGGCGTCGGCGTCCATGGCCACCGACTTACCACCCTGCGACGACGACATTCTAACCTATCCTTCCGCACTAACTCAGTCAATATCATCCAATAAAATCAAATTGAAGTTTCATCATTGCAAAAATCATATTTCCCATCAAAAGCCCTAACTATCCAAATTCATACCCCAAACTTAACAATGTGACCCAATTATGACCTGTTCATGAACAAATCGAAGCCCTAAACTACATTCACAATATTTCTTATCTATAGACCTGTGACAAGAACATTTTTGCCCCAAAAATCGAAGCCCCAAAATTGAAGGAGCCAAATTTCACCATGCCCCAAAATCGAAGCCGGCCATGTACAAGAACATCAAAAACGCAATTTTCACAACAACACAACTATCTGCCATAAACCAAAAGAGGTCGAGAATGGAGCATTACCAGATTTAGCTACCGGTGATTCTGCCCAGATCCCGTCCTGTTTCAGTCGAGGACAACCTCCCTCTGCGGCGCCGGTGTCGGGGCGAGATTCAATGGGGTCCAGTCCACCACGTCCGCCGCTCGCCATCGCCGGTGTGCAGCAGCTCGTCAATGGGAGACAAGGGACTCGAGCGTGAGCTGGGTTTCACGAGAATGAAAATGGATCTTTACCCTAGCTAGCATATGTGTGTACATAAGTGAGCACGTGATTCTCACGTGTAGGGTATAAAATAGTGGTTTTAAATTATATCTTAGGGGTATTTTTGTCATCTTTTATCACCCTTTTTCAGGATTCAGCTAGGTAATTTACCGAACACTCATTTCAATTTTTACTTAACTCAGCTAGTAAATCCAGCTTTCGGATTCAGCTTCCAGTTCCAGCTAAAAGCTGTCAGTCCCAGCTTTCAGCTGCCAGTTCCAGCTTTCAGCTAATTACCCGAACGGAGCCTAAAGCAAACAAAATCATCTAATACAAAATTTGTACAACCTTCATAATACATTCCTCCATCTTTGCCAAATAAAGTTCCTAATCAAACTACTAACTAATTTATAGTATTTTACTAATTAAGTAGTTATTCTATATTAGGATATTTATCATGGAAGATTCTATCATAATTATAGGATAGGTTATCGGATGGATTAGGTAGCAAGTAAGCGACTTGCTCGGGCCCGTACCCTATCGGTCGGCCCTAGAGGGGTTCGAACCTCGACCTCCCTCCTTCCACTATAAATACACATGCCATCGTCATGTGTAGGTAAGTCTGAACCATACATCACTTTACCTGAACGCTGTTCGACATTGCCCTTTTAGACTTAAGCATCGGAGGTTGATTAAGGAGACCCTCACCCTCTTCTCCATTGTTTTGTAGGTTGAAAGGTTGAACGACGTATTCATTGAAGAAAGAGCAGAGACTTATACACTACGACATTTGGTGTGACATTTGGCGCTGTCCGCGGGGAATCGCAGACTCTATAAATTGTCGACCCGAGAGGTTCTCTACATAAAAAGCAGTCAAGACTCTAGGATCCATCCCAGAGGATCAAGAGGCAGTTTTTCCGAACGAAGAAGAAGTAGCTCTAAACGGCGGGGGCAACGCCTCCGCCGACCACCAGGCCGCGGACGCCGACCACCATCCTACGGACACCGACCACCAGCCCGCGGATGCCGGCCATCACCCTGCGATTGCACCAAATGATGCCGACAAGCCCCGCGGTCGCGACCCGTCTTCTCTCGCGCCGCGGTTGGACCGACTCGGTTTGGACGTGGCGAGTGGTTCGGGTCTTCCATCCGAGCACCAAGACAATCTCGACTACTTGTGGCAATCCGACTTGAGGATGTCGAGGAGTACTCATGATCTCGAACACGTGAGTACGAGAGATGATCGCAATCGCTCAACTCTTCGCATCAACGAGGCCATCCAAGGCTATTCCGCTAAGCATTCAAACCGGCCAGGGCAATTCACGAGATCCACAAAGAGGGTCCTGAGTCGACCATGAGGCCGACGATCGGTGGGTGGGGGTGTTTGGCCCTAACGGTGGGAGTCAGGCCTCAGCCATGGCCGAAAAAAATGATTACGCCGAGATGGTGCATGCCCTAGCTAATGCTCTTCGCTACAATAGGCGATACCAAGATGAAAGATCTCACCTTGAATCCTGCCATGATGAGGTTTTCTCTAGAGAAGGTGCAAGGGAAACGCCGTAACGAAGGGCCCCGACAGCTGCAACGTGTGTGTTAAGTGTCATCGAATTCGTCGATGACTGCCAAAACTCTGAGCCTTAGGGTTGAGCATGATAAGACCAAAACCGAAAAAATTAAACGAGCTAATAGTTCATATAGGACATAGGTTATAGAGCATGTTTTATTTGGTTTTGATTGCATTTTAGGTAGGTTTGCTTTTGTTTTATAGTACAGTTTAGTTTTTCTTCGTAGCTCGGTATCTACGCTCTCTTGTGATGATTTGCAGGATGATGTTGAGCTTAGAGCGTAGCCGTGGCAATGCATGAGTAGATGGATGTAGAGAGGAACAAAGTCCCGAGCCCAAGAGGTGATGAGAAACGAACACTTGAATCCGGACTATGTATTAAAGTTGTTGTTTCGACACACTTATCTTGCAATGCTTCTTTCAGAAGCTATGATGGTCGAATGGAGGTGAATTTAGTGTCATTAGAAAGCTGACTCGAAGAACTACAATTTATATTTTTACTTCAAGTCCAAATTCCAACTCAAAGTGTGTCCAAACAGCCTCTGAAGTGTCACTTGATTTCTGTCCCGAAGTCAAAGCGCGAGATGTTACCTTAAGACGCGGTCGCGCCTTGCCCTTGTCTGGTCGCGCCTTGCCAATTTGCCTCAGTTGCCGAAGCACGGGATGTATCCCCTATGGCGCGGTCGCACTTTACCCCTTCTTGGCCGCGCTTTGGCCCCGTGCCGAGAAACGTGATGGGCCGCCTTTGTTCGTGCTTGTGGACACGGGATTCTTTCAAGATAGAATTGTTTCCTTATTTTGAGATGTTTTGTTCTATAAATACGTTGGTTTGTCTTAGGTCAGAATATCTTAGGCTTTTGGATTGTAATCTTGGAGGATAAGAAAAGGGAGAAAACCCTATAACCCTTTATAAGATTTCTTATGAATTGTTCTAGCTAATTTCTCTTAGTCCAATTAATTTGTTAAAGTTATTGAATTGAATCATTGTGATGTTTGATAGTTCCTTTTGAACCTTGATTAGGTTGTCTTTCTTGTGCTTAATTGAATGAAATTTGACCTAGGGTTTTGTTAGCTTGATCACCTAATTGAACTTTTAGGTTGAATTATTCTTAGATATCTTTAATTGCCGATTGGAATTGATTAGATCACAAGTAAGAATCTTTAATCCATTTAGAGTCGATTGAACTAATTGAATTAAAGAGGAATTTGAACCACAATTCATATGAATGTCTGATTGCTTTATATGTTTTCTTTCTGTTGATACTTGATGCTCTTTGCTATTGCTAAATCGAGTCTAGGAGATCTTCTAGAACGTTTAGTGATAAGGGTTGGTAGCACCGATCGATTCTATTGACTAGACTAGGTTCGATGTTTGGTTTAAAATTTCATGCAGTTGAGTCTTATAATGTCACAATAGATTAATTAAGGTGAAAAAGGAATAATGATAATCAATGATCAATAACCAACTCAATAACGGATACAAGTTTCAACAATTTTTTTTTTTTAACGGAACAAGTTAATTGGATGCTTCTCTCTACTGATTTTACAACAATTTGCTTGCTTTTTATTTAGATTGTTAGATAATCTTTCTAAAATTCCCCTTTTATATTAGTAGTACTAAATAAATACAAGGAATTTGAGTCTCTGTAGTACGACCCTTGCTTTCACTATACTTGTTTTATTTGAAAGTTAGGATTTTCTTTGACAACGCTTTTACCACGACATAAAAGTGTTCGTCACGAGCCGACCGAACCGAAACTCAAAGCGACGAAGTTTGGTTCAAGAAATTTCATGATTTTAGTTTCGGTTCGTTTTCGATTTTTTTCGGTTTGGTTCAATTTTTTAAAAGGAAAACCTTATAATTATCGAAAATCGAAAAAACCGAACCGAACCAAATTTTTTCAGTTCGGTTTTTGGTTCACCGACTTCCCGAATTTCGGTTTCGGTTCGATTTTTTCGGCTCAGTTCGGTTTTGAACCGATGGTTAGCCCTACTAAGCCAAGTAAAGAGAAGAGCGACGATGGATCTGAGAGCGATCAAAAACCACCAAGGGGGTGAAGGAGAGATAGAGAAGACGAGCACCCACCACGCGAGATTCAGGGCTCATGACAAGGAAGGAGGGATCGGAGTCGATCCCATCGCGCAAGCTCTTGCTCGTCGCAACAGAGCGACTCTAGCGTCAGCCGCGGGCGTTGGAACAATGGTCGTAACTGCGACAGCCGACAGGCGCCACTACGAGCGTGGTGATGAGGACCGCGGCGCGGGTAGGGCGAGAGTGAAGAGAGGTTCGCGGGCAGGGCGACGAGCAAAGAAAGGTTCTCGAGCGCGAACGTTATCGACTCGATTTGTGGTACAAGCCAACGAGGGACGTGGAGAGCGGGTTCGATCAGGATGAGAGGCGAGACATTGAGGCATGAATCGTAAAGCGGACCGAGAGAAGGTCGCTTGAATTGTTGAGGAACCTTGGCGGAGTCTAACAGTCAGCTCAGGACCAAGCAGAGCAAAAGTTGGCTATGGTGACATCGACACCATTCCATTGGATGATCCAGCGGGGTGAAGCTCTAAGAAGTTCTCACCCCCGACGTTCACACTCTACGATGGTGCATCGGATCCCGTGAACCATGTCGCTTCCTTCACTCGCAAGATGGTGTTGTGGGTTTCAAATGATGTAATAATGTGTAAGATGTTCCCAGGAAGTATTGGCAAAGGCGCAGTGAAGTGGTTCCAAAGCTTAAAGGCGAGTTCCATACGAACTTGGAACCAACTAGCATCCACCTTCGATAAGCATTACATCGCTAATAGCCAGGATACATTCTCACTAGACTCGTTGTTCAGTTTGAAGAAAGAAAAGACTGAAAGTCTACATCGCTTTGCTAACCGCTTCATGGAGTGTTACGCGAAGGTTAACGAATGCGACGAGAGGACAATGATTCGGCCTATTTTGTATAGGTGAACTCTTATATTTTAGGGCTATATTGAGTGTGTTTAGGTTAGAGTTTGTGCAAATTGTAATATCTAGACCGAAGACACAAGAATTCAAGAATCAAGAGTTCTAAGGCGTTTTGAGCTGTCTACGCGACACCACTTTCTTGCAAAGGCTATATCGTGAGCTACAGAGGTCGGATTGAGCTGATTCTAGTGCCATTGGAAAGCTAACTTCAAGGGCTTCAATTCATCTTTTTACACCAAAGTCAGATTCCAAGCCGAAAATGGTAAAAATAGCCTTCGAAATGACGCCAATGATTCTGTCCGAATTCCGCGACTGCGGCGGAGGAACCGCGACCGCGGTGGCTGCCGAGACGAGCTGTTCAATTCTGTCGTGAAAGCGCGGGCACGGACATGGTGACGCGACCGCGGCAATGCCGGATCCGAGACGGACCGAAGATCTATCTTCTTTCTATCTTCTTATCTTTTCTCTTTCCTTTTCTATCTTTTCTCCTTTCCTAGTTAGATTAGGGGAGCATGTTCCCTGGTTCTATATAAGGAGGAGCCTACCTTAGGTTTTATTCCACATTCCAATTCATAATTCAAGTCTTTAGTTTAGTTTAGTTTTGGAGAGCTAGTCTCCTTGGGTTTCTTCAAGGGAGAAGCTCTGATGTATGAACTCGTGAGATTTTGGTAATTGATTTCTATCCTTTGGTTAATATTGATACTCTTGTGCTTAATCCCATGATCTGTGTTTGATTTTATGAGCTTGGCCAACTTGTTTGATTGACTTAGATCTATTGTTTGATTTAGGATTGGTTGTTGTCTATGCATCTTTCCTATTTCTCGAAACAACTCTATTCTAGGACCGTGGACTAGTTTAGGGAAGAGTATTCAATGGTTTAATTGTGCATGAGACTCGTAACTTGATTGCATGATTTGATTTCCTAATATCCTTGTTCTCTATGCTAATTCTAGGTTAAGCGTCCTTGCCTAGGGTTATAGAATTGCTTGGACCGTGGACTTGTGATTATTAATGATCAGGATAAGAATTAACCATAGGTGTGAATGAAATCAATGAATGAATCTATGATCGAGTGATTATTTCATGAGTGGATCTTTTGAATAAACCTGCCTCCTATCTATTTATTTATTTGTTTGTTATTTGTTTCCTAGGTTAGTTTAGATATCTTTTTGATTTCCCCCCTTATCTTTAGTTGATAATTATATTAATACTAGAAGCCATAGTTCTCTTGGGTTCGACCCCTTACTTGCATGCTATACTCGTTTGTAGTTTGGGTTATTTATCTTTGATCTTGGCACGACGACTTTAGCCGAGTCAAATTTTAGCGCCGTTGCCGGGGAACTTAGGTTTCTTTCTAGTATTGATATTTTTATTGACTATATAAAAAAAACGGGCTAACATGCAGGTACTAGGTTCGAAAGAACATTCTGTGCTTGAACCGCACCCACGGGTGCGCAACCGCGGTCGCGTTTTGAATATAGAAACTCCCGACGTACAGGTACTAGACACCGTGGTCGCGGTCCATAAACCGCGCCCGCGGTGGTGATACATTTGGTCTCAAAGAAAAAAAAAAAGAAAGAAAGAAAGAAAGACAAAAAAAGAGGACTACTTGGTCCCATTCTATCTTCTACCTTCCATATATCTTTACCATCCATCTATCTTTCCATCCTTCTATCTTTTTCCATCTTTCTATCTCTACCATTCCATATATCTTTTCATACCTTCTATATTTTCTTTCTATCCACCTTTGTAATTCCATTCTTTTGGCTATGTGTAAAAGCCTAAGTATGGGGGAGCTTTGTTCCCCCGGGATTTCTTCTCCACGGCTCGAGTTTGAGTATTTGTCCATCTTCCAAGAGACGAGTTAAGATACAAAGGTTATTTACTCATCACATTGTTCGAGACGAAGCCAGGAACTCGTCCCTGCACGAGTACCGCGACCGCGCCACATCAGCCGCGACCGCGGTGGTTTGTAAGCCCATGATTTTGCTCTCGGCGTTGATTCCACGCCTACAGCCCGTACACCCACGCCCGCGAACGGAATTCCGAAGTTGCTTTTCACCCATTCTTCTACCACTTTTGAAGAGTTCTTCCATTCAACCTCTCTTCATCATTTGTGAGTCTTCTGATTTCCTTCTTCCTTGCTTCTATCCTTGCTTTTTGCTTCATTGAGGATAATGAAGAATTTAAGTATGGGGGAAGGAGTACTCGCATTCGTTTATCCTAGTTAGCTTAGTTAGTGATTTGCTTCAGATTTTTGATTTTCTTCTTTTCATGGAGCACTTGCACCATATTTTTTGCATAATAAAGAAAGAAAGAAAAGAAAAAATATAGAAAAAGCCATAAAGATTAAAAAAAAGGCATATAAATCCTGAGATGAGTCGAAAACCCGAAAGGGCGTCTCAGGTAATAAGCAGGTAACCCGGACCAGCATTAGGCTGGGGTAATATGAGGTTCTCGAGAGTTGTGAGTATTTGTGAGCACACCCTTAAGAAAAATGAAAAGAGCGGTTAGGTGAAAACCCGAAAGGGCGCCTAAGCAGAATTGAACGGTAAAATTCGAGTGTTTAGGATCATTCTTGCTTGGGGACTTTGGGGCTTACATTGTTAGATTTGGGTAGATCATAGGTTGCTCTCTTTCATCTTTTTAGAGCTTGAGTGTTATATCTTGTTGTGAGGTGTCTGTTTGAGCTTCATTGTTTTATGCTCATGATTTCTCTATATTTTTGGGTTCGGATTGTGAGTTGAGTGTTTTTATCTTCCCTTGTTTTTCCTGAGATCTTAGATGTGCTACCTTGTTATATTTGTTTGAGCTTACTCGACGACGAGCAACATCTAAGTATGGGGGAATTTAATTCGGCCTATTTTGTATAGGTTAACTCTTATATTTTAGGGCTATATTGAGTGTGTTTAGGTTAGAGTTTGTGCAAATTGTAATATCTAGACCGAAGACACAAGAATTCAAGAATCAAGAGTTCTAAGGCGTTTTGAGCTGTCTGCGTGACACCACTTTCTTGCAAAGGCTATATCTTGAGCTACAGAGATCGGCTTGAGCTAATTCCAGTTCCATTGGAAAGCTAACTTCAAGGGCTTCAATTCATCTTTTTACACCGAAGTCAGAGTCCAAGCCGAAGATGGTCAAAACAAACTGCCCCTATAGCTTAAAAAACGTCGCCATAAATGGCAAAGAGACGGCAGAATTGTGGAGCATTGGGGGCGGTTTTCTGAGCATTGGGGGCGGTTTCCAGAGCTATGGGGGCGGTTTCCCAAGAAAAGGCGCCAAAATTAAGGACTAAGGTGGCGGGCATGTGTTCAATGGGGGCGGTTAACCTGAGCTCTAGAGGCGGTTTTTTTGGAGCTATGGGGGTGGTTCACAAAAAAATGGCGGCAATTATTAGGGAATAAGGGGGCGTTTGGTTGAGCTATGGCAGCGTTTTGGGGCGCGGTTTTGGGGGCAGTTCAGGGTTTAATGGGGGCGCTTGTTTGTAGTGTTTTTTGGCAACTAGGCTAGCTTTTTTTGGGTTGTATGAATATGTATTTATTTTTATTATTATTGTTAAAGCATTTTCTATAAATCTCTGAATTTATATTTTATAAAATGACAAGTAAAAGGCAATAATAGTCATAATATATAATTAATAGTAATGCACCATCATTCACATAACATTTTCTAGACATATATATATATATATATATATATACTTGAATTTGCTTGAAGTGTTATTACAAAAACAAGCAAATGCAGTTTACTTGCATATATCACAAGCCAAAACAAAGGCAAATTTAGCATTGCGTATATACAACATTGAGACACGTATGTACATATATATAGCTAGTTCTTGCAAAAACGTCTCAGCTCAAAATGCAGCCAGTTGCTTGCAAAAATGTACACCTGCAAAATGAATTAAGGCCTATGGTGTTAGCTAGCTTGACATATATATATATATGCATCTGCATTAATTCAAGTCCAACTATTTCAACCTAATGTTGTTGCATCTACATATATATATTGGCCTGATGCCCAATTCCGTTATCACAATTCAAAGCTTAAATTGTAAAACTCCTCAATAACATCATCATTATCAGTTTGTGTACTTTAGAGATTGTTCAGTATTAAGCTAAGAGCTAATACCACATGCCCATAAGTTCCTTCTAACTAAGAGCTAGTGTTATTTCTATACTATATCACACAAACACAAAGTTGCAGAGCTATGTTGCTATAACTTGCTATTGGTTCAGGAAATCAACCTAATAATGACAGTATTGTTGCTATTGGTTCCATCACTGAATTAATGCATTATCACAAGGTTTTCCAAATATAGGCCCAACAACAAGCACAACATTTCAACAAGCAAAATTGCAGTTGTTATGACAGGGAAATCAAACACAACATTTCAACAAGTAAACTACAGTTGTTATGATAGGGAAATCAAGCACAACATTTCAACAAACAAACTGCAGAGAACCAGAAGGTATTTCCACTTAATATGCATATTGTAACTTATTCTTGTCGAAAAATCAAGCACAACATTCATATGACATCTAGAATATATTAAGCTTCAGCATAAAGAGCCTGAAAATACCTGCAACATAAAGAACAAGTCATATAGTACAACTATAATGACAGGGCACTTACACTGAATGAATCACATCCTCTAGCTAGCTACTCCTTTCTTTCCACTGAAAATCAACAGAATATGCATGTGAATAGAAGAAGATCAGTATGCATGTTAATAGAAGAAGATCGGCTTGATTTTAAGTAAAAGTAGAGTGCCTTTATTTATGATGTGAATATAAGATGAATAAATGCACACCTAGTTAAGTTTGATAAGAGCTAGGTCGTGCATCCCCTTCATTTGGCGCTAAGTCCGGGATGACAAGATCAACTCCAGGATTTGCTTCTTTTATCTTGGATAACATAGAAGCTAGTTTTTGCTCAAACCTTTCCTCTGGATCATTTTGTTGTTATACCAAAAAAATATAAAGGACAACAGATTAAACAAAAAACAACAAAATACAGTGCTAGTTAACTGATTTAACTAGTTTAATTACCATCTCATGGCGCAACATAGTTGGGCCTAGAGTATGCAAGTCATCCTGCTTTGCTCGACTATCTTTATATTTTTTACTCTCTTCCTACATAATGCTACAAAGTCAATTTACATTAACAAAATGACAACAACATTGGATACTATATGCAAAAACCAAACCCTAGCCTCTGGGCTGTCCCAATATGCCAAAAGTTACTTAAATTGACTCTCTGGAACATGCTTAGGCCTTTTAGCTAACATTTCATCCATGCTTGCATCATCAGAGAAGTGCCTGTCCTTTAATTTATTTTTGCGATGTCACCACTTTTTTTCAATATCTGATAAAATCACTTGTTTGCCAACTTCAGGGATCATGTACTTTGTCTACAAAATAATAGAAATCAGAGTCATTTCAATTCATAACAAATTAACTCACAAATAAGATACTGATTTACCTGGAGAAGCTCCCAAATTTGATCCTTCGTAGGCATATCATGCCAATTTAAAATATTCAGAGGTGCAACCTTAGGATTTCCAGCAATAGTTCCACAGAAATGAGTGAATGTCCTTACTATTCTTCTTGTAGGCCCGACCACTTGATGTACATCATTCAAAATAAGAGCATCTCGTTCATCCATAGTACATGCATATATATCTGCTAAAACGGTTCTCCCTCGGTGCCTCTTTTTATTTGTAACTAGTAATTAAGATGACCAAAAACAAGAACTTAATTAAACTTTCAAACTCTGTATTCATCTAATTAAACTTTGTATCCACATAAAATTTCCCATCAAAATTTCAAACTCATGGTTTCAGTTTATTGAAATCTGTATTCATCTAAGAGAAAAAACCAAGTACAAGTACCTGGATGTGGTGGAATTGGTGCTTCAACATGTGGTTCAACTTCTTCTTCATCTCCAGTGATATCCATGTCATCATTCGATATATTCAAATCAACATCTTGTTGTTGTATGTCATTGGTGTTATTCATTAGCTCATCACCCAAGTCTTGCCTTTTTCTCATGTGTAGGTATCAAGTCATACTCCCTGGAGCACAATATCTCTTTTGACTTTGTGGAACTTCTTTGTGTTTGGGTGCAGTTTGATCATCCTCCAAATGTTTAGCTTGCTGATCTGCTTCACCTTGAGGACTTTGCTCATTCAGTGCATTCACTTTGTTGCTAATGATCTGCTTCTCCTTTGTGTTTGAGGCTTGCTGATCTCCAATTTTCATGCCCTGAAGGTGTCTTTGTCTGCTTTGTTTTTTGTTGCCCATGTCTCGTTGTGCTCTTTAAAAAATCTGCCATGGTTTCCCCTTTTTTCCACTCTTCACGACTGAGTCATTTATTTGCCTCTTTTCCTGATATATATGAAACATATATGTGGTGCATGTAGTTACAGTTTGTCTTTGTGACTATAAGATTGAAAAAAACTCAGCAAATATACTAACTAATTTACCTTGTCCTCCATTCCATCCATATTGCTTGACATGGTTTCCTGTGAATATACATGTATCAGAGTGATCTAAAAAAACTAAGATGATTGAAATGAGATTGACCTACTACTAACCTGAAGTAGCTGGGAACCAATAAGCTCTTCTGGCTCATATACCTCACAAACGCCTTCTAGAAGCTTGTTATAATTTTCAAGCAAAGTCTTGTTGAAAATGTTGTTTTTAAACCCCAAAGCTTTCATTTTCGCAGCTCTTTCTTCTATGTTTCTCCTCCTTGCCTCTTCATATGGGTTAGTTCTCCCATCTTGACTAGATGACTTGGTCTTCTTTCCCATCTGGTTTACACAATGAAAGAATGATAATTAAACAGAAACTCATATAAATTATCACACATGCAATGCAAGCATTAGTCTTACACCTGATTTTCTGTCAGATTTTAGTCCCAGCAACTTACACCTATTCAAGCCCTTGTACAACATTCCAGACATATCAACAACAGTTGCTGGTAGATCCTCTCTTGCGTGACTTATTTCTTCATCACTATGGCCAATTGCATTATCAAAGTTAGTTCGATGAGACCAGTGAGGTTCCCTCCAAAAAATCTCAGCTCCTTGTTCATCCTCAAAATCAATATCATCCCTAGGAAGCTCTTTGACAACATAGTAGAAATCAGGTGCTTGTAGGTCTTGAACATAAAAAACTTGACTTGATTGAGATGCCAATATAAAGCGCTCTTGTTGATAAATCAGTTTTCTACGATTGATTCGAGCAAGTCCATTGCTATCTTCCTCAGATTGATACCAGACACACCTAAATAAGACAATGCTGAATTTATCTTCATACAATATCTCAATTATTTGTTCATTAGATCCATAATATGTGACATCTCCCATAATAGGGTGTTGATCCTTAGTGCTAGCAAAACTTGGAGTCAAAGTTGATAATGTCACTCCACTATTATCTGTCATGGCATTTTTATCCCGTTTCATTGTGTGAAACTTGTAGCCATTTATGAAGTACCCGCTATATCTTGTAACCATACAAGAAGGTCCACCATACAGAACCTTAATGAAATTGGACACTTGTTGAATTTAACTTTCTTCCTAAACCAATCTATGAAATCATGACTATGGCTCTATAAAATGTCCCACCTTCTTTTATTTATGCTGCTCATAAGTGTTTCTTGCTCATTGTGTAGTGAAAATACAAGTATATATATGTTAGGATAGATATTAAAAAAAATAGATTTTGAAAAACTGCATTAAAAAGCCACTTGGATAATATGATTTATTACCTAATATTTTTTTCAACTTCTGCAACATCCTTATGCAAAGTCTAGCTCGCACAAATAGGAGGCAAAAACTGCATTAGAAAGTGGACATCATGACTTTTATACCCCATAATTTTTCTTTGTTGGAGATTAACACACCGGGCAATATTAGAATCACAAGCTTGTGGTAACTTGGAATTCTTAATAACAGAACAGAATCTGACCCTCTCAGTCAATGTCATCCAAAATCAAGCCTTTGCAAATTCAATATGCTCACCATCATCTACAGATTTCGGTTGAAGTTCTAGCATTAAATCATGCTCTCCTAGGCTGTGTCATGCTCTCAAATGATCTTTACTCTTGCTAGGAATATCCAACACTGTCCCAATAATATTATCATAAAAATTCTTCTCTAGGTGCATTACATCAAGACAGTTTCGACAATCTATATGCTTCTAGTATGGTAAATCAAAGAAAATTGACTTCTTTTTCCAATGGCAGATTTCTTTCTTAATCTTCTTGTTCTTCCTTTTCCTCTTCTTGTTCATCTTCTTCTTTGGTTTATTCTTTCCAAACTCATTCTTAAATCCAGCCAACAATTCCAGAATTTCATCCCCTGACAAGCGGCTTGGAGCAGATTCTGTATCCACTTTCCCATCAAAATTTCTCTTACTGTGGCGGTATGGGTGGTTCACTCTCAAAAACCGTCGATGTCCTGTGTAACACGTCTTTCTACTCTGCCTCAAATACATTGACCGGTTCTCATAATGACAAACAGGGCATGCCATTGCTCCCTTTGTGCTCCAGCCATGCCATTGAATGTATCATGCAACAGATTGTCCATGTTCTCATCAAAGATGTACCCACCATCATTGATGAATGTCCTTGCTTCCTCTGATGGTTGTTTTTCATTCTTTGGTGCTCGGTGAAAACCCTTTGCAATAAGATGGTCTTTAACAAGATCTCCATGCAACCAATTCCGGCCAATACATACTTTACAAGGACAACATATTTCACTTTCTTCTACTTCATTTGCAAATGTTGTATCTATATATCCATCCACTCCTTTTCTATATTCATTAGTCCATCTAGGGAAGATCCACCACTTAAAGTTCTCTCTATCCATTTCTACTGTAAACTTAATACACAAAGTATCAGTTTAAAATTACCCTAAATTTCCTTCCTAGTTTCTTACACTAATTTTAAAACACATGTTAAGAGTGCATAATGATGAATTATAGATAGTCATCAAAAAAAAAAAAAGGATTGAACAATAGGACTGAACAAGCAGATTTCAGAAGTGAGAGCCTTTGCAATTTTGATGGGAATCAATGGGCGTACCTCCAACCAGAGACTGTTTGCAGCTAGCTCAAATATCCTAATTTTGGTGCTACAAGTGGGGTGTGTCTGTTTCTTTCAGTTGACCCTCTCCACTACATGTCAAGAAAAGAAAAACAAATGAGGTAAAGGAAAATAACAAATAAATTCTACAGTTTCCTATTTAAGGCATGCTCAGTTCCTAAAACAAAATAATAAGTGTTTTTTGCTTCCTAATAGGCTAAGCTTAAACTACTTTGTCATAAAACTGTGTACAGTCCTAATAATAGTCACAATATTCATCATATACCAAATTGTGTAAAGTATCATCACCACTCTAACTAATGTCAAAAGAATATGCATTTGTTTAACAATGAACTCAATACAAAAACCATAGATTAAACAACCACACATCACAGATAAACAATTCTTGCCTAGAGATAAACAATTCTTGAAATATTTGAGACAAAGATGATATTGCCTAGAGATAAACAATTCTTGAAACTTTGATCTTCAATAGTACATATTAATATATTTATATCTCAGGTGAGGTGACTTTTTTCTGTTAATAACTATTATAATCTCAGTTGAGCTGACTTACTTATGCTTATAAACTGACTTTTCAAATTGCTTGTAAAGACAACAATAACTCAACAAGAACAATAGCTCAGCAACAGCTCTCACTTTGTGATCCTGGCTGGCACATGTACAAGCAAATTAATACAACATAACAAAATAAATAATAAACTGAATTAATGTGTTCAGTAATACTTGCCTATATTTTACATAAACATAACCTAGATTGGCAAGTGTTGTCGAACTAAGAGCATCAACTGTAGATGAAGAACACTAAGTGTCAGTTCACTTTCAATAAACTCATCAACAAAATGAGTTGATATATATAAGTGAAGCCAACAATTTACAGATTTATACAAGTATGCTCTTCATCATCTTCACTTATTCTTATACCATGTGTACTAGATTACAGTCTTAGGTTAATCTTATACCAAGAAGGAAATAAATTAAAAAAGAGGGTATTGGCATTTTTTTAACAGGGAACCGCCCCCAAAGACCGCACCTATATCCCAAACCGCCGCTATATCCCAACCACCACCTTAAACCGCCACAGTAGGCCTGAATTGTAGTAGTGTTACCTGAACGCCGTTTGACATTGTCCTTTTGGACTTAAGCATCAAAGGTGGATTAGGGGACCCCTCACCCCCATCTCCATTGTTTTGCAGGTTGAAAGGTTGAATGAAATATTCATTGAAGAAGGAGCAGATACTTGTACAGTACGACTTTGGTCTACTAACATAAGTCATTTCCTATTCCATGTACATTATCACACAATATTTTCTTTCGTGTCATTGTGATATTGGATTTGATAGTTTGATTTTTTTCTCTAAGATACATGATAACAATCCAAATTTAAGTAAGATTTTACAAATTAAATCTAATTTCAATAGAATATGTGTTATTAAGTTATCAAAGCTTGCTAATTCCCTTTCTTCATAGAGTAAAAATTTGATAAGATCTAATATAAAGTTATTTCTTATCAATAGCATTATTTCGACTGAGATCGAGTAAAAGACTTTATGTATGTCTTGTTGGAGTCTGGTGTTGATCCTTGTGTTGATCCAGTCGGTACAAGCTGCCTCTATCGATCCTTCTTCTTCTGGAACGCGCAACAGTTGGGGAACGATTAATGATGTCTGTCTTCGGATAAGATTTGAGTCGTGTAAACACTTTCCGAAATCAAAATTTGGCCCCTTATAAGCCTTAAGGAATCCACAAAATCTAAAGTGAGATAAAACAAATCTACTGATCATTTCCAAGGCTTATGGTAAGGATCAAACTGTAGAATGATGTATTGATGGATGTATGACTTCGACTTAGTTGAATCTTTCGTGAGATTGTGTAACCAACCCGACTCTATCTTCATTTGGCCTTATATAGGGCGTAGGAATATCTAGGGAGCAGTTTCTAGAAGATATGAACAGTTACTAAGGCGGTTATCGCTGATCCTTACCCCCCAACGGTTCTCTCTTAGAGAGACACACGACCCATCTGAAACCAATAATAAAAGGAGGTTACTCAAGTAGTTATATAACGGTTATATTGGCAATTAACCCACGTGACCAATATTCAAACCGCTAAAAGACTGATCTTGTTGATACAAGTCAACCAGAACTCTTGTTCTTGATCCTTTGTTCCCATAGAAACGTCCAGAGTAACAAATCCTTAATATCTCCCACCAGATCCCATATATACTTACACAAGCGTGTACTCCACACCCTCAAACTTGTGATAAGCTAAATGGAACCTCATAAAGTCATATGAATCCCGATAACAGTAACACTAAAAGGTCATTGATCGCTCAGTAACCATCACTGATTCCTCAGGGATCAATCCACTGATGACACTAAAATCATCAACATGTCCAAATTTTAATATTCGGCTCATTGTACTTCAACTTTAATGCATCGTCTTTACACTTAGTTAAGCTTTCGCCGTATATGCTTGAGACAAAATCTCTTAAAAGTTTGTAATAGACTTAATGTTCGCAATTAAAATCTCAATTTTCTTTGGAACATGTCTTGCTTAGGCATCACCGTTAATTCTAAGATTTTGAATTCATAAATCTTTGGCCTAAACCAAGCCTTATTTGGACAATTATTATTCAAGCCTAAGAAGATAATTTAGTCCACCATAAACATTGCAACATTACCCAAATGATGTCCCATAACATTACCATGTATATTTGACCAAAAAAAAACATTACCATGTATATTACCCTCCCATCATTTAGCTTAGATTAGACCTATCAATTGGGTTGGTGGGATTAGATTTAAATCAAGTCATCTCGAATTTAAAATAAAATGCGAGTTTGCATCGATAACGAGTTACATGTGATCAAGTTGGATTGGGTTTGGTTTACGGTCTGGTCAGCTTTTTACTGTCTGACTTAGACAAGTCAAAATTCAACTAGTGTCGGCCACCCTCTGCGCGCTAACTTTGACCAATCTAATACCCTCCTAACTCCTTCAGGACCCGTTTGATATCCAATGGTGGAAACGTAAACGGAATGTAAACGAACATAGTCCACATTCATGATATATGATTAGTCACCTCAATTTTCATACAAAAACTACCGCAAGCCCCCTCGCGGCACTCAATTACTTTCCCTAATTTAAGGGTGAGATAACGAACCACCTCCATCATTCCCTTCATCACTTCTCTAAACACACAAATTTCAAAGTTTCAAATTAAAATATTTTTTTCAATTAATGTACAGTGATACATAACTAGACTAGGTTCGTTTTCATTCCGTTTACGTTTCCGCCATAGGATACCAAAAGGCCGCTCATTCTGTAAGTGTTTTTGCCACTTGTCGTTTTTAGACCGAAGGGTCACTACTCACTTCTCACTACTCACTACTGTAGTTGCAAGTCTTTTTCCAATTTATTGTTACTATACAAAGATTTAATAACCTCATCCAAGATAAGATTATCTTGTTCATGATCTACCAAATTAAATAGTTGCTAGCATTGTCTGATATTCTGAATTTTCCCAATCTACAAACAAGTTTAATTTACTGTAGTTTCAAGAGTTACTATTACGTCCAAAACCTGGCCTCAAATCATGCATATATCGAAAAACAAGTTGACAACTAGTTTGATCTAATAGGAAAAAAAGAAAAAAGAATATTGGACCACGTATATATAGTACGTGAATAGTGATTAATTAAGAAATAGCTTTCATACCATTGTTATAAGGGGAAATTGCACTTAATCACCCTTTATTTTACATTTGTTGCAATTAACCACCCTTTATATTTTTTTCTACACTTAACCACCCCTTATTTGTAAATATGGGTAACCACCCATTTTTATGAAAAACGTTATTTTCTTTGTTAAGTAAAGTAAAGTACGTTTTTGCCCTTCTCTTTTATTTTTATTTACAGTAAATAAAAATATTTAGGAATAAATTTAGATTGGAATGTAATCATCATTGGATTTAAGCCTACATATCAACCTTTTGAATCTCGAGTTGTCGTCTATCAACATAGACACAATCGACTCCAAGAGATGCTCAACGTCTTTAGAATCAGATCCAAAATCCATGGTCTTTGAATCGGCTAAATCGTGGTTCTTCTTCGCCATTGGATAGAGGAAAGGTATTATTATGGAGGAAGTTAAGCAAGAGTTGCAAAAATCGACATATTAGAACTTGAAAGTGTCAATTATGGTTTTTCCTTTTATTATTTATTGTAAATAAAATTTAAAAAGAAAGGGAAAAACGTAATTTACTTTACTTAAGGGAGAAAATGGTGTTTCATTAAAATGGGTGGTTAAGTGAACATAATTACAAATAAGGGGTGATTAAGTGTAGAAAAAAATATAAAGGGTGATTAATTGTAATAATTGTAAAATAAATGGTGGTTAAGTGCAATTTTCCCTTGTTATAATTATAAGACAGATATATGGAGATCATATTTTACCAATAACTACGTAGAGTTTTCAATTAAAAACCTACCATACTTGTTGGAGTATTATTAATTGGGTTTAGATTGAGTACTGTCTATACTAATCTATACTATATACTAAAGTCGAGAAATTTCGAGCCTCCACGTTAATTTTGGCTCCACTCCATTTAAGAAAATAAAATTAGAAGAAAATTTTTTAAAGTCTTTCTTATTCTTATTAATTATCTATCATCTATCTCTTTCTTTTTCTAATTTCTATTTTTTTACCTAATTTCTATCTTTTTCAACCATTTGCTTAGACATTTTTTTTTGTAAATCAAAATTATAATTTTTTTAAAAACTTATTAGTCACTCCGAATTTTCGTTTTTATTGTATTTTTATAATCATATACATTCACTATATTTCTCTATCAATCTTTTTTTGTCCCATAAAATTATAATTAAAGCTACAGATATCTAAAAAATATCAAAATATTTGAAAAATATCTTTAAAATGTATAAACGAAATTTATGCTATAATATTTATTTATAAATTATATTGATTAGTAACTCTACTATTATTAAAATAGTTATTAATTTATAACATTATGAATGCCCTAGTAGATGATGTAACCGATTAGCTTAGTACGGGTCAATAAAATAGTTATTAATTTATAACATTATGTCACGCTCGTGAGGCGCTGCCCTAAGGGTCAATAACATTATGAAATTTACCCATTCAATGATCTCTCCATATGTTAATATATCATCTATCTATTATACCCAGTGTTTTGTATTCGGCTTCAGTCGAGGAATGAGCAATGGACTTTTGCTTCTGAGAGCTCCACGAGATCGGTGTAGACCCATAGTACATGATGTAACCGGTTGTTGATATGTATTCATCTCTATCTCCAACCCAATCTTAGGGATGACAATTGGACCTGAACCCGATGGGCACCCGATAAAACCGACCCAACAAAGTGAACAAAAAACCGAAAAAACATGGGTTAAAACGGGTAACGGGTTATCAGATCACGGTTCGGACTTGGTTTTTGGTGATCGCTTCTCCGACCCAACCCACCGACCCGACCCATCAACCCGACCCGTCAACCCGACCCGTCAACCCGTTATATAATAAAAAAATATTATACATTAATTTTTTACTTAAAAAAATAATTCTACATTTCTACATTATGTATTTTAGTATTTGTGTTGAAGTAGCCAAAAAAACTCTTACCAATTTTCACAGTGTAGTGGCAGCTCTCAACACTCCCTCGGACCCAATGAATAAGCCTAGAGTGAAACCCAGACCTTCCATGACCTAGAACAAAAATCTCCAATTCACCTTATCATAGGCCTTCCTTAGATCAAACTTAAGCGTGCATCTAGGGCTAATGAATTTTCTCCCATAACTTTTCACAATCTCCTGGCAGAAAGCAATATTATGTTTTATGCTTCTCCCCTTGATAAAGGCACCGTGAGACTAATCTATGATACTGGACAAAACACGTTGCATTTTATAGACAATCATCTTTGAAATCACCTTACTTATGACACTACAATAGGATATAGGTTTGTGATCATCAATCACAGAAGGATTCTCAACTTTAGGGACCAATGCAATCACTGTATTTCCAACTTCTTTAAGCAATCTATCAGTTTCAAAAAAAAAGCAAGGATAGCATCAGTGAAGTCTTCCCCTATGGTGCTCCAAGCTTTCCTAAAGAAATGCGCATTAAACCCATCTAGCCCCAAGGCTTTATTTTTGATGATGCTCCAAAGCGCCTGCTTCACATCATCCTTAGTAAAACTTTGCACCATAAGATCTCTTTCCAAGGGGTCTATCTTCTTGCCCTCATTGAGAAAAGACATGTCAACATCGCTACAGGAATCCTCTTTGCCAAGAAATTTCTCAAAGTGTTGTACAATCATCTTTCTTATTCTTGTTTCATCTTGAACCAGAACACCATTCTCATTCACAAGCGAACTGATCTCACACCTAGTTGATCTCTGCTTCAGACTATAGTAGAAGTAGCTACTGCAAGCATCCTGATACTTGAGCCAATGGACTTTTGCAAGTTGTTGTAGCGTAATTCTTCTCATTCTCAACTTGCCTTTTAGATTATCAAGAATATTTTTTTCCATATCCATGAGGCCCCCATCAAGCGTCCTAGATTGAATATCATTCTGAACCATTCCTAGCCTGTTGTGGCCGTCCTTGACTTCTTCTTCAATTATTTCCAGCTTACCCCTTGCAGCCTTTTAAGGGTTTTTTTAGTTTGTTAAGCTTACTGACAAGCTTAAACATCTTGACTCCTCTAGCATCCATCGAACTCCAAATATCACGGACAATCGAGTTGAAGTCTGGGTGATCAACCCAGACATTATTGAATCTAAATGACACTTTTTCTTTCTCTTTATCTCCTAGAATTTTCAAGAGAGCCGAGAAATGGTCATAGCATTCCGGTTCCCCAAAGCTAGCCTCATAATTCTTGAGTTCATCAACCCACTCTTGATTAGTCAAAATCCTATCCAGCTTGCCCATTATTTTAGAGCCATCAGTTTGCTGACTAAGTGAAATAGGCTCCAGAAAACCGTAGATCACTCAAACCATTCCTGTCCAAACAAGCCACAAACTCCTTGTTGAATTTTGTGTTTCTCTCCTTCTCTGAAAATTTCTCCTCGATTGCATTCAAGTCGCCAATTAACACCCAAAGAGTATTGCCCATGACAACAACCATCTGATCCACTTTCAGCCATAGGTTTTGTCTCTCTGATTCATCATTCGAGGCATAGACAAAGGTACAAGTCACAAGCACCTTCAAGGCCCCCGATCTAATAACACATTGAATGGCCTAGGCTGATTTCATGATGGTTTCAAGCTTGTTAACAACCCGCTCATTGCAGAATAACCAAATTCTACTAGTACCTCCAATGCACTTCGTGCTTCTTTGCCACCCCTTTTACAACTTTATGGACACTACTTCAGTCTTCTCCACTCTAACTCTTGTTTCAAATATAGCCAACATCTATTCCTCTTTTTTTCACCATCCTATTTATGAAATTGCACTTAGAGGGCTCATTGAGCCCCCTAATATTCCAACTCGCAATGGATTAACTAATCACTGGACAAGATTGAATCATTGTTGCCCGCTTCCAAATCTCCCTCCTCATTCCTTTATAGTCTACTAAGCATTGTAAACTTTGAATTATTAATAACAACTTCTTTTTCTTTGGAATTCCTCGAGATTCCAACACTTTTTCTGCCACGTCTAGTCTTAACCACTACCCATTCATCCTCCTGATTAGAAAGATCCCTGAGAGGCCTCTCTTACTGACTTGTTCCAGTCCTTACCTCTATATCAACTATGCAAGTCCTACCAGCAAGTGACTTTCCAGCCTCTGCCTTTGGAAGAGCCACCCCAATTGGCTTACGCTTTGGGTCCCCTTCAGCCTTTTTTCTGCACCTAAATATTCTTATGTTGATTAAAAAGTCTCTCTCTCTCTCTCTCTCTCTCTCTCTCTCTCTCTCTCTCGGAAAACTCTGGTCTCTTTCCACACTCTCCTATCACATGACCAAAGGCTCTACACTCATCACATTTTGGAGGAATCCATTCATAGCATATAGGTTACACAATCTTCTTTCCATCCTCCTCGAGGAATGTTCCTTCCTTCCTTAGAGGAACTTTAGTAGAAATCTCTACCATTAGCCTAGCAAAAGAGAGGCATTCCTGGTCTTCGACAACCTTGTCCACCAATACTGACTTGCCAAGCGCGCTTTCGACTTTCTCATAAAAATCCTCATCCCAAAGTCTAACGGCCAGGTTTGGTAGGTCCATCCACACCTAGGTAGTCTCAAAGCAATATGGGTCCAACTTTGTTCCCTCGCTCCACCTTTTCAAGGCAAGAGACCTCACTCCTCCCACTATCCAGGGACCATTGGCAAGGACCCACTCCATATCCTCTACACTCTACAACTTGAACATGAAGATACCTGAGTCAGTTTGTATTATCTAAGGCCTCTTTATTCATGTCCATCTGGCCTTAACAAATCCTTGAACAAAGCTGAAAGCAACTCTGGTCCCTGCCACCATTCTAACCAAGCTCTTTTTCCATTTCTCTATCGTTTTCCCCACATCCTTCTTTGTAAATTTGATAATTTCATCTCCATAACTAGGGTTGTGCAGAATCCAGTCCGGACCGGATTTTTGGACCGGACCGGACCGGGACCGGACCGGGAGGTTCCCGGTCCAGTCCCCGGTCCATGATATGGGAAGTTCCCGGTCCCCGTCCGGACCGGATTTTTTAAAAAAAAATAAAAAATAAAAATATATTAATTTTAATGTTATATAGTTTATTTTTAATATTTAATTTTCATATTTATATTATTAACTTAATAATAGTATATTTTTCATTAATCATATATGATTTCTTTAACTATATTATAATTAATATTTTTTTTAAATAAGGATCCGGTCCAATCCGTTCCTATCCGGTCTAGGACCGGACCGGACCGGATGTTCCCGGTCCGGTCCCCGGTCCACACTTTTTCTAGTTCCCGGTCCCGGTCCGGTCCTGGACCGGTGCCTAGCCCTATCCATAACCCTCCACAAAGTTCAGCTTTCAACCATGAATGTTTGCTCGATTGCCTGCCAGAGCATCTTTGAACATTGGCTTTCTAGCTTTATGGTTGTTGGATGGGATATCTCAGAGTAATCCCAACACTCTCGCTGATGGAACCCCTTCGCAATAAGCCTTGCTTTGTAGCGATCGATCGAGCCATCTGGATGGTACTTCACACGAAACACCCACTTGCACCCTACTAAGTTGTGTAGTCGATGGAGGAACAAGTTCCCATGTTCAGTTTGAGCAAAACGGCTTGAACACAACGTCTATAGCTTTTCGCCAATCCGGATCTTTGAGAGCTTGGGTGATTGTTTTGGGCTCAAGGGAAGGTTGTGTATGGGCAAGTAGGTTGAGCTTTTGGATAGGTTATTTTTGGAGCGTGTGATGATCTCACGAGGTTATTGGACGGGGGGATTTGGTTGTTGAGGTGGCGAGGGTGGAATGGGTTGTTGAATAGGACTGATAGGTGGATTAGGGTTTACGCCAAAATTAGGGTTAGGGATGAGATTAGGGTTTGGTGTGGTTGGGGAGGGGACCGCGAGTGAGGGCGCATGAGGGGGTGGGTTTTGTTGTGGGATGACGTGGAAGAGGAGTTAAGTGGATATAGGGGTGGGAGGTCAACGTGTAGTTGGATAGAGGGAAGATTGGAGTGTGGTAGAGGATAAGGAATGTTGTTATTTGGTGTGGATATGATCGGATGGTATGGTGCGATTTGATTTTGGTTGTTTTGGATAGAATTTGAGGGAGTGATTTGGGCAGGATTTGGGGCGTGATTTGTGGGGTGAGTTTCGGAAGATTCAGATGTGGTGGGAGAGAGAAGAGGTAGGTTTTTAGACAAGTTAGGGTTTGGGGTAAAATTGGTTGCGCTAGGGTTGTGGGAGCTGTTAGAGCTAGAAATCAACCAAGCAAGATTGGTGACCCCTTAGCCTTGATCGGGCTTGAACTAAGCAATACGAACTCGATAATCAAGTAAAAAGAATGCAAAAATTGTATTGAAACCTTGCGTGCTTGATTGTATTATTGTATATGTGTGTATATCTTACAACGTGTGACCCCCCTTCGTCTATATATAGGGGTCCTAAAGATATATCGTTACAAGATAGACTAGATAGATAAATTGTAAAAGATATAACATTCCTGGATTTGATATGATTTCGCCTATATAAGATAAAAAGAATCCTTAATGGATATAACTTCCGTAGGATTTGATGGATGTTAACGATCCGATGCACCTTCACCACGGATCTTACTAGCTGCTTGTGCCAGATATCGTGAACCGTTTCCACAGGGCCGTTTCTAGATGGAACCTCGGGCCAATTGTTAAATAGGCCCAACAATACCCCTTTCAAACTGAATTTGAATTTCAAATTTCGAAATTCTAGTTCGGTTTGAACCAAATCTGTAACGCTCGATTTGACAGCCTTGGAAATCGTCATCTACATGCTATAATTACTCCCACAGTAGCGTTTAAGCCCCATTCATCTTCAGAAGCGCGTCCTTTCAAGTGGTGTGCGAGTAAGACCCGTATTGGTACCATGTAGAATGAGTTTGAGAGGACTTACCTTTGCCTTTGGTGTACTTAGATTGTGCAACAAGTGTTGTGACGGTGCCATCTGACTTGCTAGACTTCTTGATGGGCAACTCTTGAATAATGAGTTTCTCATGTAGTACGTCGAAAGAGATGGCAGTGTCCCTCATGTTGACCCCATCAATAAGAGATTGATAGGATTCATCAAAACCTTTGAGAACATATTCAGTGAGGTCTTCGGTGGAGAGAGGAGCACCCAAGGAGGCCAAGAGATCGGACGACTCCCGCAAGGAGTGCATGTACTCCGCAATGGTTCGGATGTCCTTCTCTACATAGTTGACTTTGTACTTCACTTGCTGGATGTGACCACGAGATGCGGAAGCATATAGGTTGTCTTGAGTATGTCCCAAACCTACTGGGAGGTTTTTGGCACGAATGGTGAGTGAATGCACCAAGCTAGAGAGTGTGTGCCCAAGACCGCCCCAAAGAGGATCCGGTCCTGACGCTTCCATGAGAGATACACCGGATTGGATTGGGGCCGGCACTCTACTGTGATTTGTTCGGGTGGTGTTGGTAGTGTACCATGCAAGTGATTGAAGAGATCATATCCCTTAAGTATAGCCTGAATTTGACACTTCCAAGCGATGTAAGTTGGTGGACGTGAGCTTGATATGATGACGCTCGGGAAATGAACCATGATGAACGATTCGGTAGGGACACGAGGGTTGGCCAACGTGATCAAGGAATCAACAACCATGGAGATGAATTTGGTGGACGAGAAAATTTTAGGTCAAGGATCGGTGTAGGCTTATGATACCATAGAGAGAGAGAGAGAGAGAGAGAGAGAGAGAGAGAGAAATTGTAATGAGCTTGTGTATTTATATTGAATGTATAATGAGAGTATTTATCAAGCATACTCGTAACAAACCCTAATACAAAGATACTGGGAAAGATACAATATTCATAAGAGATATTATGGTTAGCATGAAACTCATACTTTTAGTTAAGTGAAAATGTGGGAATGCCATAAACAACTGTGTCCTTTGTAGTGATCAACAGTGGGAAACCATCAATCACCTATGCTTTGAGTGCACCTTCTCCAAGAAAGTCATCATAAACATTCTGAGATGGGCTCGGTTTGGTCGTAGAAGCAGGAATATTGAGCACTGGATTGGTCAGACCATTGATTTGTAGAGAAAGACATCA
This sequence comes from Polygonum aviculare, assembly GCA_934048045.1. NCBI lineage: Eukaryota > Viridiplantae > Streptophyta > Magnoliopsida > Caryophyllales > Polygonaceae > Polygonum > Polygonum aviculare. The sequence goes on along the minus strand of OW204023.1, from coordinate 28,238,487 downwards.
TTCCACTTCAACGTATGGAACCATTGCCATTGTGTTGTTATGTACTATGTTTAGATGGCTAGGGATGCCATAGTGTTTAGCCAGGAAAACATTGATGTAGAGGAATGCATACTCATTTTGCCAAAACCTCATTGGAAATAGTAGCAAAGTGAGATGGAAGGCAAGGTCAAAAGACCTTAGGAGATTCTTGGAGAGATTAGAGAGTGTAGAACATGTAAACAGCCAGCTTGCTAGCGTTTTGTAACCGTTGTTTCGTTCTAATACAATTAACCTTTTTTTTCAAAAAAAAATGTGGGAATGAAATTAATTTTTTTATTGAGATAAAAACAGAAAATCTTGAAAAACTTAGTATATAGATTATTAAAGAGTCATTAATGATTAATGATGAAGGATAAATGATAATTAATGAAAAAATCAACTTGTTATGTGGTAACTATATGTGGGTTTTAAAGGACATAAAAACGTAATATACAAAATAGAACGTGCCTCACGCGCGACAAAAAAGAACATTCCTTCCAGGGTTTTCGCTAATTGTCAGGGCTGCGCCGCCTGGTCGTGTGTCGGCCATGGCCAGGGGGAAAGGTGCAGGTCGCAAGAAAAAGGCGTCTCCCTCCAAGGATGTCGGGCCCTCAGCTTCTCCAGGTGTTGTTGTGGCTGCGGTGTCTGAGGAGACCATTCGTGTTAACAACAGACGCCTCCGCAGAAGCTCTGCGAGGGTTGCAGAACAGGACATCGCAGCAGCTATCTCCGGCAATGTTGAGGCCGTTACTGCTACCACCCAAGAGGAAGTTGTCTCTGTTGAAAAGGTCCTCGACTCTCAGACTCGGTCGTTGGAGTCTCCATCTCCGGTGTCTCGGATGAACTCTGTGGCCCCTGATGTTTCTCTTGATGAGCTTGAGGAAGGAGAGGTGGCTCAAGTGGTTCCATCTGCTATTGCGGGCATAGTTGAGCCCTAGAAAAAAGTTTCCTTCAGAGATGCCCTTGCAGGAAACAGAGCAAACAAAGATGGTAGAAGGCTTAACTATGTCGCGGGGTGCGAGGATGGAATCATCAGATTCACCAAGAAAGATGTGGAAAAAAAACGTGGAGAAATGGAGAACTACCGTGATAGGAATGCTTGCGGGAGGTAAACCATATTTCAACGTGGTCCAAAACTTTGCCATCTCTAGATGGAGTGTCAGCAAGGCCCCTAAAGTCATTCTCATTGACTCAGGCATCTTCGTATTCAAGTTTGAAGTGGAATCGGATATGAAATGGGTTCTTTCCAATGGACCCTAGATGGTGGGAGGTGTTAGACCCCTTGCGCTAAAGAGATGGACGGAAGGAGCCAAGTTTGACCCTTCGAGTTTTGCCACAACTCAAGTTTGGGCTAATCTCCCGGATTTGGATGTTAGATTCTGGGACGACGATTTCTTTGAAAAGATTGGAAGCGCTCTCGGAAAACCCATCCTTATTGACAAGGTGACTAAGACATAAGAGAGGTTGTCGTTTGCACGCCCCTTGATTGAAATCACAACAACTAAGCCTCTTAGAACTGTTGTGGCTTTTCTAGGGGAAGATGGTGAGAAAGTGGAGCAAAAAGTGGTAAATGAATGGGTCCCTGACAAGTGTGATTCCTGCTGCAATTTTGGGCACAAAGAGGGTGAGTGTGTGAAAAAACAATCCCCCTTCTCATATCACCAGGCTAAGTTTGGTCCCAGGAGAAAGGCCCCTCCCACAAAGAAGGCCTGGGCCAAGAAGCAAGGGCCTCCGTTAAAGTTTGATGCCCCGGAATCCAGCAAAGCTGTTGAGAAAAGGGGTCCAACTGAGACTGGGCAGCCAAGCTTTGGACCTGCTACTAGACCAGCTGCTGCTGTCTCAGCCAAGGAAGCTATTTCTGGTGAAGAAATTTGGGAAACGGTGAAGTCAAGAAGCCCATGGTATGTTGCTGGCTGCTCTGACAAGACCAAGGGAAAGCAAGTGCTCATTGAAAAGTCCAAATTTGCTGCTCTTGAGAACCAAGTTGAAGGGATGGAAGATGCAGACAATGACACCATAGTTTCTTATGGATAGTCTCTCCATTGCATCCTGGAATATTAGAGGTCTCAATGAGGTCTCTAAAAGCGACTTTCTCCATAAACTAGTTGATGATAATAAAATTGATATTTTGGCTCTTTTAGAAACTAGAGTTCGTGAAAATAAAATTGAAGAGGTGTCCAGAACCTTGCTCAAAAAGTGGGATAGAAGCACCAAGTGCATCGGCATGAATGGTAGAATTTGGATTTTTTTGGAAATCCCACGTCAAACTAGACATTAGTATTCTTATTGAATTGGCTCAACTTTTCCACCTCTCTATAAACTCTCCCCTTCTCAACTGCTCGATCCAAACTTCTTTCATCTATGCTTCTAATGAGGAGAAGGAAAGGTTGGAACTTTGGTCTCTCATTGATCAGATTGCTCTCTCTGCTGGTTATCTGCCATGGATTCTTTTAGGAGACTTTAATGCCAGCAAGGATCCAAGCAAGAAACTCTATGGTAATGGTCCCAATAACAGCTTCAGCAAAGCTTTCTTGGACTGCTGCAACAGAAATGGCTTCCTTGATCTCCCTTCCTCTGGCGCTTAGTATACTTGGTCCAACAAGCAAGCCGATGCTGACCTTGTTATGTGCAAGCTCGATCGAATCCTAGCAAATCAAAAGTGGGTAGATAACTTCAGGTTTTTCTCAGCCAAGTTTGAGGTTCCGGGTTACTCTGATCACAGCCCTGCTATTTTGAAAATTGAGGGAGAGAAAGTTGCTTCTAAACCTCCATTCAGATTCAATAATGCTTGGGTCACCAACCTTGCTTTCCTCGATGTAGTAAACCAAGAATGGATAAAAGCTCCTGCTAGGGGTTTCAAAATGTTTAAACTAACCTGCAGGCTCAAGAACCTCAAAATTCCTTTAAAAGCCCTGGGTTCCAAAGGCCTGGATAGAGAGGAGTCTATTATTAAAGATCAGCATAGCAGGCTAAAGATCATTCAGACAGAACTTCAAAGATCTCCCTCGGATCCTATTCTCTGTGAGGCTGAAAAAGATACTCTTGCTTCTCTGAAGTGCTCCATAAAAAACAAGCGTCTTCAGCAGCAACAGCTCGCTAAAATTCATTGGCTTAAATATCAAGATTGCTGCAGCAGTTTCTTCCACAACTCCATCAAACAGAGGTCCGCTCTTAATGCCATCATTTGTCTTAAAGATGAGGCTGGGAATTTTATTATTGATGAGCTTGAAGTTAAAAGGAATATAGTGCGTCACTTTGAGAACTTCCTTGGCACCTCTGGAGGAGATGGTCGCCCTGTTAGTTCCATTGTTCGGAGTGGTGCGCTCCTTGATGAGGAGGACAGACGCAGCCTTGTAGTCCCTTTCAGCAGAGATGATGTGAAAAATGCCCTTTGGGCTATTAACAAGAACAAGGCTCCCGGTCCCGATGGCTACAATGCTCAATTTTTCAAGAGTGCCTGGGGTATTGTTGGTAAGGATCTTACTGATGCTGTGCTGGAGTTTTTTGCCAACGGAAAAATCTTGAAAGAGCTAGGAAATACAGTGATTGCTCTAGTCCCCAAGATTGACAACCCTTCCTCTATTAGCGATTACAGACCAATTTCTTGTTGCAACGTCATCTACAAGGTGATCTCTAAGATGATTGTGGCCAGACTGGAAAACATTCTCCCTAAGATTGTTGATAACAATCAAGGAGCGTTCATAAAGGGTCGAAGTATTCGTCATAACATTGCGGTTTGTCAGGACATTGTCAAAAGTTATGCAAGGAATTATATAAGCCCCAAATGCGCCATGAAGATCAACCTAAGAAAGGCTTATGATACTGTGAGCTGGTCTTTCCTTTTCAACTTATTTGAAGAGCTCAATTTCCCTCCATCCATGGTCAATTGGATTCGTGAATGTATAACTAGCAGCCAGTTTACCATAAAAGTGGGCAAGGATTTATGTGGACACTTCAAAGCCAAGAGAGGGCTTAGGCAAGGGGATCCCATGGCTCCCTATCTATTTGTCATCATAATGGAATATCTAACCTGAGCTCTCAAACAGGCTGCGGCTTCGAGTGCATTCAAGTTCCATCCAGGTTGCAAGCGAGCTGGGATTATCAATGTGTGCTTCGCTGACGACCTCTTCATCTTTTCTCATGGGAATTCTGAGACTGTGAACGTCATCAAGAGGGTCTTGGATGATTTTAGTCTCTGTATAGGGCTGGGAATTAATCAGGCCAAATCAACTCTATTCAGCGCAGGTCTTGGAAGGCAAGTGGAAGTTGATGTTCAATCCATCATGAGAATGTGTAGAGGCGAACTTCCGGTCAAATACCTAGGGATCCCTCTCCGTAGTTATCGTGCCCAAGCTCGGGACTTCAATAATCTTACTTGCAAAATTAGGAACAAGGAGAACGCTTGGGCTGCAAGAAATCTTACTTATGTTGGGAGACTAGAGATTGTCAGAGCAGTCTTTTATGGTATTATACAATACTGGTGCAAAATTTTCATTATTCCAAAGACAATCATGTTGGAGGCGAATAGGATCCTCAAGAACTTCTTATGGAGTGGTAGTAGCACATGGAGCAAGGCCCCAATCGCTTGGCACAGGGTTTGTAAACCCAAAGAAGAGGGTGGTCTTGGGCTCAAAGAGATTGCTGCGTGGAACAAGGCCAACATAGTTGAACTCATATTTGATGCCACCAACTCCTCTAAATCGATTTGGCATAAGTGGGTTCAGCTGACTCATGTGAGGGGCAGGAATTTCTGAGAAATCAGGAGCAAGAACACCTCGAGTGCAATTTGGAAGGCTATCATTCAGATGACGGATGAGCTTACTACTTCCTTATCTTCCAATGCAGTCCCTACAGTGATCAATGCAAGAATGGGCAGGTTCGATTGGAGGGGGGTGTATGATAGTTTAAGGGTCAAGAACCCCCCTGTGCCTTGGAGTGACATGATTTGGTCCAAGCTTAACACGCCTAGAGTGGCGTTTATTGTCTAGAAAGTTGTTAGTGGGGGCGCAGCTACCAAATGCAAGCTTAAAAAGTGGGGACTTCTCCAAGAGAAAGAGTGTGTTCTTTGTGACTCTCATCAACAAGAAACCGGCAACCATTTATGGTTCGAGTGCAACTTCTCCACTAGAGTGCTGGCTGGCGTTTTGAAGTGGGAAAATGTAGGATGACGCAGCAGGAACGTTGGAGACTGGATTACACAAACCAGTGCTTTCAAGGGCAGAAACTCCTTTACCTTCAACCTTTGGAACCATTGCCATTGTGTAGTAATATACTTCATTTGGAGAACTAGAAATTCCCTTGTTTTTAAGAATGAGGGCATGAGCATTGAAGATTGTATTAGTATGTGTGTGAGGTTTGTCCGGAACTGCCTCAAAGCAAGATGCAATGCCAAGTCGAGAGCTGCTAGAAATTTTTTGGAGAGAATAGAGAGTGGAAATGTTGTAAATAGCTAGTTCATCTAGCCAATTTTGTAATTGTTCCCCTTAATAATATTTACCCTTTTAATCCAAAAAAAAAACTATATGTGGGTTTCAATCTCATACCCAAGACATAAGTAGGATACCAGAAACTCATACTTATTGGATTTGGGTATGGATTTAGAAACCTAATAGTAACATAACAAATAACAAAGTATAAGGTTTTCATTCCCAAGCCCAGACTCTCATTCCCAATTTTCACCTACCAAACACTAGTCCGAGCTTGCAAACAAAGTACTTCAAACTGTGGTCGAAGGAGAGGTTTTGTAAGAAGATCAGCACGCCAGTTGTGTACTGTGCCAACTTACTAGTATTATATCTATACCACATATATTGCTGCCTAGCCCACGTTATTATATGGAGTATGAGTAACCAGTAACCACGTACCATGTATTTGACTGAGTTTCTTCTGTAGAAAGTACGCACAATAATAATCAACCTGACATGCACATCATAAAAGCTAGGGTTATTTCTCAAGTCTCAACGTACATATATATTCTTTATGTTAATTTCGTAAGGCTGGGAAAAAAAAGTCCTTGCACTGTAGAAATCCCCGAGAAATGTATTAGAAAATCTCGAGACTTTGGTCTAGTGGAGAAAGATGGGTATTGATTCCGATCTGATAGGTTGTAAGTTCGACCCCCTATTATTATCCTTGAGGTGAGGCATGTACCATTCTCTTACCCTAAATTTTTTTGATAAAAATAAAAAGAGATACATATCTTAGAGTCATAGCGCTACTCCAAACCCTTCAATAATTTGACACCCTACAATATTTAATTCATCATGTATAGTTTTGGTTGGAAAACCAGCAAAAATTAATGGCTTATACAGTATCGTTATAGGATCCTATTTTTGTGTTAGTATTTCGTTTGAATAACAATCTAACTCTGTTGGTGCGTACTTATTTGACTTGTATTCATGTCATAATTTTTTCAACCCAAGAATAAAATGATAGGATACGTTGTGACGTGAGCGATAGACACCGAAATTTACGAGTAATGTCCTTGATCAAATCCTAGTGTTGTTGGGGACTCTGACTCTGAACCCTTGTTGATCGGGTTACGATCAGCCACTGATTTAAATTTCAAAACATCTTAACCAAAAAAAATTATTTAATGTATCCAATCAAATACCTTGACAAGCATAGTAGTGTGAATCTATACTGTCTATAGTATAAAGCGGAGACAAAGTCTTCACAAAAAATTGCGCCATGTGTCATTTCTTTAATAAAATATTCAACCGGGCCCTTGCGTATATAAAAAAAGACTAATCACAATAGATAGATAAATATATTTGATTTGATAAAAATAATCAGCTGGGCCCTCCTCTATATAAATTAGGTAGTTAGAATCTCATATAATCTTATCCTGTAAAAATTGGCGAAAATTATGAATTATCCCGAAAATTATGAGTTATTTCTTACCAAGAATTAGTTGTAATTTTCAAATAAATATTATTATTTAATAAAATGTGATATTATTAGTTGTAATTTCCAGCTTATTTATATTGTGAGTTGATTTACTATTGGTAAAAAAACACTAATCATAATACGAAGATACATATATATATGATCTTATATTTTTTAATGTGATCATTGACGTTAAATATGTAATTAAATTGGGTTTATAATCGCATTACCCGTACATGGTACGGGGGTTAAACTAGTTGAAATGATAAAATTAGGTTGGAGATTTGGACTGCCCTAATACTCAAAAGCGGTACGTACGTGTATTTAACTAGAAAGATAAGTATGGTTTATTGGTGAAAGTATTAATTAAATATGAATGGTGATATTGACTTTTGCACCAAAAAAAGGCCTTGTTGGGCACGTAGCTTGGCAGGCCTAAACGGAAAATTGCGCCTGCAAGTGCAACGGTCCCTTAATTTTAGCACATTTATAGCAACTGTCCTTATGCATGATCTCTATGCATCTATAAGGTTACCCAACTTGTCATAATTAATTACTCTCTAACAACATAATGCGTGTCAAGTTTTCCCAACTTAAGTTTGTGAGACGGAGTTTGCTTCAAAAAGCGATGATTTTTTGATAAAATGAGAGGAGACACCACTCTAGGGTTTATAAAAGTACATTATATCCCATTCCGATGAATTTCGGTATAGGTTTTCACATGAAAGAAAGATCAATAATGTAAAACTCGTACTCAGTTTTCCTAGGTCCATGAGTGACATTCTCTTAAACTAGCATAGCCGAAGACATTTCAAGGCTCGGAAAAATACTCGATTCTATAGTTAATTCGTAAGATGTGATCGGTGTATCTGTTAGGGCACTTTGCATAGCTCAATGGTTTATGAATCACCGTTTCGAACCTCACGAGCGCTATCATCACCTCTTCAATCCTAGACGAATGCAATAGTGCAATATAGCAATGATTTTTCAGGCTCCAACTCGTTTTTAATTATTACTCCCTCTGTCCCCGAAAACTTGTCCGTCTTTCCTTTTCGGTCGTCCCCAAAACTTTGTCCATCTCTATTTCCTTCCCATTTATATCACTATGCTTTTAAAATCTTACCCTCATACAATCTCATATATTAGACTCATTATCCAACTTTCTCATCAACTTTATCACTTTTCCCTATACAATTGCAAAATTACTTTCATCCAATCTTATATATTACTCCTTTTTATTACTCTTTTCATCAATTTTACACCTTTTTCAATCACCTATCAAACTTTTACACTTTTTATTAATCCGCGTGCAAATGTGTTTTACGGACAAGTTATCAGGGACAAGGGGGTACTACTTTTCCAACTAGTACTAGGTCAAAATATCTACGTACTCCCTCTTAAATTTTCTATATCAGAAAGATACACTATACTCGTATGAAGCATACATATCCAATTAAAACACATAAAAGTACAATGTAATAAGTATTGTGTTTAGCTAGCAAGGATCCTTTTTTCGTGGGAAAAAAACTTAAGCACAAATTCGAGTTATTTTTTTTTGGTTGAAAAGCACAAATTCGAGTTATTTAACCTAAACAATATGAAAACATTAAATGAAAGTTCATTTATGATTTTCGGGCAGACTAACATCATATCGGTTCGTTAGGTCGGATAAGACATACCATCTTCATTTACTTCGTTTTGTAGTTGTAGTTAATGCTCCTTCGAGCACAAAGCATAGTTTTTTTTATTCGTTTTTGGCCGGTCTTGATATTATATACTCCAATTCAACTACGCAAACAGTATAATGTAGTTGATTTAATTGCACAAAATCCTTCCTATAAAACTCCTTACGTTTTCCTTACTTAGCTACTCGACCATTTCAAGTTTGCAAAAATGGCTTCCTCCATTGAGTTTCAACATTGTGCTCCATCCGTTGCGTTCGACGTCGATCGAGCTTTTATGGCCAGAAGTGCTCGAATAAAGCCGAAAATTACGTGGAACACACGAAAATCCATCCATTGTAAACTGAAGGCTTCTTCTTCTTCTTCGCCGTCGTTTTCTTGTCAAGGTGAGTATGTTCAATCTTGATCTTTAGTACATATTTTTTCGCAATAGATCATTAGCCTACCTTCTCCACTCGGATTCTCTCGAGCATTTGATGACTTGTCGCCCTTTGATGACTTGTCGCTATTGTAAGCCACCTTGAAAAATCAAGGTGAGTATGTTCAATCATCATAGCATTTGTATACTACTCCGTATTATTTGTTTGGATATTTGATGTTAATTAATTAGCTCTCTTGATTTTTCATAGCCTTTTTTCACGACCTTTGTATCTTAATGTAGAATAATTAGTGGAAATTAAAGTATATAACAAAAATAAACGAACAGTTATATTTTTGCGAAAATCGTAGGAGGAGCTGAGGTTCATAATATCCTTACACCTCATAAGAAGTTTTTACACACATACGTGCATTTTTCTGAGTTAATAAACAGCTCATTTAATGTTATGCATTTTTAAGACAAGTGTTTTCAAATGAAACCAATTTAATTACACAAAAATGGTATATGCATTGGTGCTATACATATTGCGCCCTTTGATGACTTGTCGCTATTGTAAGCCAGCTTGATGAGTGACTAGTCTAGCTAGCTCTATGGTCTCTATTTTTCTTAATTAATGAACTTGTACGATCTGTGGTGCTATAGTTAATTTCCTTAGCTATTAATGGCATGTTTCGCTACGAAGCAAGATTTGTTAGGTTATTTCTAGATCCTTACACTTAATGAACGTACAACTCATTTTCCAATCGATCTTTTCAATCCATATACATAGTTCACTTATTAAACCACGAGTTAAACATAAAATTAAAGGTTGGTTTACACCAAATTTCATTTTAAAGGGTGGTTTGATCTTCAGGCGGTGGACAAAAGCCGACCACACAGGCTCCGAGACGAGAAAGGGACCCGAGGAAGCGCGTGGTGATCACGGGGATGGGGCTCGTGTCGGTCTTCGGGTCGGACGTGGACGAGTTCTACAACAAACTTTTGGCGGGAGAGAGCGGCGTAACCCTAATCGAGGGGTTCGACGTGACGGACTTGCCGGTGACGTTCGCGGGCCAGATCCGAAACTTCAGCTCAGAAGGATACATTCATCCTAAGAAAGAGAGCAAGATGGATAACTGTTCCAAGTATTGTTTGGTTGCTGGTTGGAAAGCTCTTGAACAAGCCAACCTTGGCCGCCAAGTCCTCCAAACAGTAAGTTAATTCAATGCTCTTTATTAATTTAATTAGCATTAGGTGTAGACACTGAAAATATATATCTAGAGATTGTGTCTTTTGGTTTTGTCTTTATGCCATATCTAGGGTTTTTAGCTATAATAGATGCGGTACTACCCTACTAGGTTTCTTGGACTTGTGAACTGAAATATCAATTTTTTTACTTCTATAAATTTTATAACTTCATATTCAGGTTAGGTGCATTTTAAAGGTTTGGATTTTTTTAAATAAAATGCTTCACATTCAGGCAATTTTTATAAAGTCAAGTGAGTTATGTGTGCTATAAACGTGTTATCCATCATATAGTCCCTCTTATATTTTGTCATTTCTTAAATTAATTAATTTCATCCGTAATTGCATGTTTTGGCTCAATTAATCATTTTATTTTTGCAAAAAAAATGGTGGCAGATGGACAGGACTCGGATAGGGGCAATAGTGGGGTCCGGGATAGGCGGGGCCAGCATATTGCAAGCAGGGATCCAAGCCTTCTTGCAAGGCGGGTTCAAGAAGGTGAGCCCTTACTTTGTGCCCCACCACATCATCAATGTGGGGTCCGCCATGCTGGCCATCGACGCCGGCTTCATGGGCCCCACCTACTCCATCTCCACCGCCTGCGCCACCTCCAACTACTGCTTCAACGCCGCCGCCAACCACATTCGCAAAGGCGAGGCTGACATCATTGTGGCTGGTGGCACCGAGGCTGGCGTCGTCCGCCATGGTCTTGCCGGTTTCATTGCTTGCAGGTATGCCTGCAGCTTATGTTACTTTAGTCAATGCCTTTATAAGGATCGACATGTTTGTTGTGCTATATATGCTAGTTTCGTCTTGACTCGATCCGTCTCTTAATTTACCAGACTTATCTAACATTAAGGTGCATTTTATAGGGCGCTTTCGGAGCGAAATGACGAACCCCAGCGAGCATCGAGGCCTTGGGACAAGGATCGGGATGGCTTTGTTATGGGCGAAGGTTGTGGTCTCTTGGTAAATTTTCTTTTCTTTACCTATTGTGTTACACCTTTTATATATAATGCTTCTCTCTAGCAAGTTTCAATGTGTTTGGTAAGTTTACTTACATTTATACTTTGAATGCTAAAGTTTGTGTGAAAGATGTTGCCCATATGATGTTTCAAAACATCTCTCTTTTACATGTTGTTCGCGTATAAGGTGATGGAGAGCATGGAGCACGCAATGAGGCGAGGTGCAAACATCATAGCGGAGTACGTAGGCGGAGCCTTGACTTGCGACGCGTATCACATGACCAATCCTCGCCCCGATGGCCTCGGCATTTCAGACTGCATTTCCAAGGCTTTGCAAAACGCCGGTGTTTCACCTGAGGAGGTTCAATTCTCTAGCATTGCAAATCAACATATACTTGTGTTCATGTTGTAATGTACTGATCTATATATGTCAACTTTCATATGTGAGTTCAATAGTGGGCTGAGCTGTTTTCGGGTTTTGGACATGTATAGGTGAACTATGTCAATGCTCACGCTACGTCGACGCCAGCAGGAGACGTGGCTGAGGTTAACGCCATGAAGAAGGTGTTCAGAGACACGTCTGAGCTAAAGATGAATGGAACTAAGGTATGGAGCTCATGTTTTCAATTACGATCCGTTTGGATTACACTTGATAATGGGTATTTTACACATATACAAGTCGATGATCGGGCATGGGCTTGGCGCATCAGCTGGATTGGAAGCCATAGCTGCAATCAAGGCAATAAACACAGGCTGGCTACATCCTACCATCAACCAATTTGTATAACATCCACTTCCCTTATATTGACAATTTGTTTAATCAAGTCTCTTTGTTTCACTAGAACCTAATTTGTGTGTCAATAATGCAGAATTTGGAGCCAGAGGTGACCATCGACACCGTCCCTAACATTAAGAAACGACACGAAGTGAATATCGGTATGTTACCATTGTATCACTATGACAGTTAAAAATACTAGACATCTTACCAAAAAAACTCATTTCCCTATAATTTGGAATTTATTTTGTCATGGCAGCAATCTCAAATGCATTTGGATTTGGTGGGCATAACTCAGTTGTGGTCTTTGCTCCTTTCAGACCCTAAAATGTTGAGCCAAGATGAAGAAAAGTATCTTGTATTTGTTTTTTCAAAGACATGGTTTATGTATACATGCTATCACAATCCTATCAAATGTGCAAGGACAAGTGTGACTCCCAACGTGAGGGAATCATCCTTGAATATCTCAATATGCTTAAGAGCAATTGCAAGGGAATGTACTTATTTCTTGATTAGAGCAAATGTCATTTGTCAATGGTTTATACAATGTAGCATCTCAAACTCATGGGATTACCAATTATAATATAAGCAATTCACAATTGACCAATTCTAAGAACATGCTCTTACACAACATCAAGCTTTCAGAGATAGCGACAACTGTTTATGATCGAGCGCATCAAGACAGAGAGACATAAAACCAACAGATGTGAAGAACGAGATTTAACTGTTATAAAATAGACATATAGCACATACTGTAGTTCCTCAAAATCAGTAGAGACAAAATGAGTGCAACCTGGTCTTTCTTTATTTATATAAAAAAAATCATAAAAATACACCAATTTTTGAGATGGGGATGAGGATAATAATAACAAAATTTAGTAAAATGCAAGAAGGTAACACCTAACTTTGGGTTGAGTGAATTTGTGTATCACAGGTCCTATTTTTGTTGTTTTTTGCAATTTACTGAAAACCGTCATCAACAATAAGGCCTGTGAACCAAATGCACACAGCCACAAAATCAGTGTTATTCTTTGCATTTCAGCAGGTTCGTGTCATTATTTTGAGCACACACTAATGTTTGGAGATATACAATTTAACTTTGCAGGTGTAACATGAATGGACAAGGTACTCCTTATTTTTAAGGCCTTTTGGAGAGCAAAATTCCTCAACCTTAACAATCAATTCTGTACTGAATGAATCTGAACGCTTCATATGCTAGTACCTTGAGAGAAATGAAAACTGGATTTTCTGCTTTAGAAAGTGAAGACTTATCTGGGCTTTGAGTCGCTTCCCTTGCTTCGGAATGTCGAGAGTGAGAAGAATGACTTGGGTGCTGCAGAAAGGAAAAGAGAGAATAATGGATCAAGATGCTGACAACATGGATAACCTTAAGCAAGATAAGGATTTTTAATGGCTATAAGGGAGACCAATTACAGTAAACAGAATACATTTGACACAATAGGAAGACCAAAAAACTGGCTAAATGAATCTGTAACAAGGCAGATTTCACACCCATCATAATAAGTGTTCATAAATAAAGTAATGTTACAAGTGTGATAGGAGAGCAATATTTTTTGTCCAATTTTCTTTTTCCCAGTAGTAAAGAAAACTAGCAGAGCCATTTCAGATAGACAAAAATGGTCAAAACTGGAGAGCTTGTGTATGTAAAGATACTGAGGAAAGCAATATTACCAAGAGGATAAGAAACTGACATAAAGAATAAAGGGGAAAATGAAAGGAAAAGAGCTACTTCAGATCAATTGACAAACCTTTTAAAGGACTTCCAGATAGATGATCTTCTCTTGATTTATAGTTCATTGGAGGAACTGGACTTGAGCTTGGAAAGCCATGAACTACAACAAGAAGAGAGACATTTATTAATGGGAAAAAAAGAGTGCAGAAACAACTGCCACCTTATTAGGATCTGTAGCCTATAAACATAGAAACCAAAAGCAAAACTAGTAACATCATTCCGGTGCCCTGCACAAGTATAATATGTGGTGGCCTCGAAAATAATGTGTGTAAATGTGATACACCACATTTAATAGAAAAATATAAAGTAACTTAATTCTACTTTGAAGTTGGAGAATTAACCTTGTTCACTGAATGAGTCAGATTCACTAAATCCATCATCATTATTATAGTGCAAGAAACCCATTCTTGACTTTCTGAAGTCGTCCAATGACTTGATACCAACAGGATCTTTTCCATCTTCTGTATCATCATCTCCTTCAGAAGTGGTTACAGAAACCCAATCAACCAGACTATCTGTACCACGGTTCTTTCTTCCAAACTTCAAGAATCGTTTCAAACCTTTCGTTACATCTTTACGTGGCTGACTATGTGAAGAATCAGATACAACATTTTTCTGCGTGGCACCCCATTTTTTCCTCATTCTAGCAGCTGCATCAGAATCATTAGTGTTCCAGTAAGCTGGACTTCCAATGGGTGAGTCTACAGAAGCATCAAAATCTGAGGTCTCATTCTGAAACAAGTATGGGTTATGTATACGTGAATGCCATGAACCGGGGCTTTCTCCGGGAGAGTCGAGTACAGACGCCATAGAACGAAAAGGAGAAGGCAAGACAGCAGGCATTTCAGCCATTGATGAGGGGTTAGATTGGGAAGAGAGACCATTTTCATACCCGGAATTTGCCAGCTTGGCAAATTCTTGGCTTCCTCTTGGTCTTCCATTATTACCCATGTTATCATAATTCTCATCTACAGCTGATTCCACATCCTCAAAATTGAGGGATGGAAAATCCTTGGACTCCAATGAATTTACTGAGCTCTTTCTTGAAAACACATCCCTGTCACTACTTTTATTTGGAGTATAGTTTCTTACTTGGGAGTTTCCAGTTTCCTTCCTAAACCCAGAAAAGTTGGGAGCAGATTGAGCAAGAGGGTTTCCTTGTTGCAAGTTTTGCCTACCAGCACCAGAGGCCAAAGCTTTTATGGAGCGTGAAGCTGGTGGGACAAATTCAGCTTGATCTTCATCCCCATCACTCATAAAAGAGTGGATAGGCTGAAAAAAAGAAACATTACATAAAAAACATTAGAAAAAGGTTATCATACACCATTAGCAATAATAGACTGGGATCTTTGAAAATAGACTAAAGATACCTGCTTCTGTCTTACTGCAGACCGAGAAGAGAATGATCTAAGCTTCTCCGCCCGGTGGTATGAGTCCTGACTATCATTTAGGCCAGCAAATGTAGATTTCATCTCAGAGCTACTCCTCTCAAGAGTATCCATCAAGAATTTCATCCTAGCTTCTTTTTCAGCCCTTTTCGAGCTCCATTCTTCCTTCAATTTTGCATCCCTTTTCTTTGTATACTTATTATAGAGTTTTCCCCTATTCTGATCTGAAAATCCAAGCCCATGCATCTCCTTCCCTGGTGTTTCATCAAAATCCTGATTTTGCAATGGTTTTTGGGTCTGAGGGCTCGCAGTAGACTTCTTTTTATAACTAGGACGAGAAGGTTCAGGAACCACCTTTGCAGATGCTGATTTTGGAGTAGAAATATCTACAGAAGGCTTGCTTCCCCTAGTAACATTTGACTTGTGCTCTGCAAAAAGCTTCTCAAGCTCATTTGCCTTCTCTTTTAGCTCATCATTCAATCCTTGATTCCCTTTGGATTGCTTCACCCTTTGACCTTGCTCCATGGATGTTGATGTTATCGATGAAATACTTTCTCGGTTGTCAGATGAAGTTTTTCCAGGCACTCCTGGGATTCTTGAACCTGGCCCACTATCATCCCTCCTCCCTCTTGACTTTTTTGCATGAGCAGAAGCAGAACTGTGCCTCTGAAACTTCATTTTATGGGAACCAGAACCTTTCGAATCAGTAGAAGACTTATGAGGCGTAGTTACCATTTGATCAGACTCACTTTCTTTATTCTGTGAAACAACAGAAGAATCTGATGTGGATACACGATCTATTGTTGCTTTCTGGAATTTCTTAAGACGTGATTTAGGAACCTTTTTGTTCCTTGATCCCACATCCTCAGGATCAGCAGTGTCTTCATAAGTATCACATGCCTTCTGAGCAGCAAAAGATGTTGAAGCCTCTTCCTCAGAAGATGAAAGACCTCCTCCAGAATCAAACTGCTCAATTTTCCCAGGCACAGCTAATGAATTTATCTGATTTTCTAAACAAACGTCTTTAGGCCCATCAAAAGAACCCTTTGACCGTGTCACAAAATTGCTTTGATCTTTCCACCCATCGCTTTCAGATCCTCCATGAAATGATGTTGATTTTGACTTAGCACAAACTTCTCCAGATGCACCTGACAAAACTGTTTGTTGTGTATCAGAGTTATTTCTTAGGCCTTCATTCTTTGAATCTGACTCATTCTCACCTTCCTTAGGTTCAGGCATTGATGAATTAGCAGAAGCGTTTGAAACATTTCCATCCATATCATCTGATACAACAGAAGATGCACTAGTTTTGATCGGGGTAATATCCCCAGCACCACTCCATCTCCTCAAGACAGCCTTTTCAGATCCCATTTGACCTGTAGAGGAAACATCAGATAATAGTCTGCGTAGCTCAACTGGCTTCCCTATTACCGGTTTGGTACCACTGCCAGAAGAAGACTTCTCCTGCTGCTTGTTCTCAAATAAACTGATCCTTTCTTGTACACTTAATTGTCTTACAGGTGGGCGTGGTCCAGTCGAGGAAGACTCTGAATCAACTTTCTCTACAGATGTATCGTCTTTCTTTTGCTTATCCAGATTGCTCATTTCCTTAGTATCTTCTTTCTCAATGCTTGATTCTCTAGAGGAGTTTGAGCTGGAACTATGTGTGGAAGGTTTATTGGTTGCTTGCATAGTAGCAGACTTGAACTCATTATGGGACTTGTCAGAGACAGAGGAAGATCGAATTGCCTGATCATGGACGCTGGTATTCCTAGCAGGAAAGAGTTCAGACCTTCTCTGGCACAAGGACATGAAGTTGCAGCACGATTCACTGTAGGAAAAAGCATAATTTGGAGTTCAAATTCTGACAGAGCATAACAGACCAGATAAGATAAAGTGCACTCAGATTTTCTCATTTCAGTCACATTGTATCATTGGGTCAATAATCTAGTACACTCAGATAACTGTTTATGGTAAATCAAATAATTTGGCATTTTCAGGTATGGAGAAAGCTGGATTTCAGGCAGCATATGCAGATTTTATCAAGTTGAGCCGGGCTTTGGCAGGTTTATGTGCCACAACAAATACCTAGTACAATTAATCTAACAGAAGTTTTTATTTTTCCAGTTTTCCTATATTGAATGGGAATGACATTGGTATTATGACAACAAATACTCATAGGGTGGTAAACATTAAAAAAGCTAATCCTACTTAAGCTGTAAAGGAAGCAGGATATCGCCATGTGAGATTTCATTTCCTTACTAGCAAATTTTTGGGGACAAATAATTAAAGATAAAAAACATAAATAAGAAGAGGGGAACTGACAGAAAAAAGTTATGAACAACATATGATCTGCAGTTTGTAATGTAATAATTACCAAGTTTAAGATTGAATGACATCACCTATTGACATGAAAGTGTAAATGTTCCTCAAATATGTAGTAATCAAGTGTTAATCATGAGATCTCATGCTACATAGCTAAAAGTATAATACAGTAAAGTGTATTCTTACCGTAAGCGATAAGCACCAAACTGATTAGCAAAGTGCTGAAGTTCTAAGATGGTATCTGGGTTAAAGCCAGCAGCTGATGCATGAGCACAAGCTGTAGACAAGTCCTGCCTAACTGTTGTAAGCCTAACATCAATAGCCCGTAGAAGCTCCTTCCTACACAAGTGGAATTATAGCACGAGATCAACAATCAGATTTAACAAACACAAGTCATTTTCCATAGATCCTTCACTTCCGAAGGCCTTAATCCTAGAAGTACCAGGTGGCAGCAATCATTATAATTTGTCAAGTTAAAAGCTGCAAGTGAAACCCTTCATAAGGGCAATATTACAAATTATCCTGAAAGATGTAAACTTTACTAAGACCTCCTAAACACATCTACTTGTAATTCATTTGTCATAGTTAGCAATAACCTTGCAAACCCAGTCAGCAACTAAAAATTTCAATGCATAAAATCTAAGCAGAACTTTAAAAGTTATTTCAAGACACTCAATAGCACCAGCAGATAAGAGTATTACTTTGTTGCATCTGATGCTGTGGTGGCTCCGCCATCGCCACCTGGTTCATGACAACACAGCAGAAGTATAAGAAAATGCTGAAGCCTCAAAATCTCATCAGAAGAGCAAGTTTTTTCAAATCCTATAACACAAGGAGTCAATATCCTCACGACCCGACAAGTCAACACAATACAGGGACATGCGTGACAAAACGAGCACACGTGCATGAATACTCAAAGATATTGAAAGCGGAGAACGATAAAGAACAAGGTTCATACATAGAACAGAAAAGTTTCCATAGTCACTTTGTTCATAGCATTATTATATTCCCATGTAAGGAGTATTAATCAGTCCTAAATCTGAGGTTAAGAATGCATTAGCATTGACATACCTGATCTATCGCCTGGTCCCTGAAACAAAAGATTTAAATATCACGTCAATGTATTGCAAAAGTACAATCAAAATAGCATAGTTTAAGTGCCAATTAAAACCTGCGAGTAAATTTTTCTAGCTGCTTCCAGTTGAGACACCTCTGCTTCAAATGTACTGACCAACTCCAAGACCTCTGGATTGTTAACAAACCGTACAAACCTGCATAAGTCAGTAGAGATAAATGTGAGGTAGGAGAAAGTCAACCCAACCTCCACTGGATATGTTTACAGATGGCATCACACGGGATTCTAGATGATTGCATCCCTAACCTCTCAAGTGTTCCTTTTGTAAACCATGTTTCTGAATTTCTACAATCCTCAACTTCAAGTGTTATAGATTTCACAGATGAAGCAGCCTGTTCTTTTGCAGCCTTCAGATGAGTAAAAAATGGCTTTAACAACCCCGAAGCAATCTTCTCAGTAGCTCCATCATAGGAAACAAATAACTCACACCTACCATCAAGCAAGTCAACTAAGTCAAATTTATGTTGGAAAACGACTGGAAACTAAAGTATCATCAGATTAACAACCTTGAACGTCTAGGTGACAGCTGAAAAACAGCATAGTCAAGAGGAAACTCGGACTTCATTCTCTTGAGCAACTATACGTGTTGGGCATAAACATATATACTTCTTCACAGTACTGTCAAGATCTTTCTCAATCTAGTGCACACTAGCCAAGTGCCTGTAAATATTGTATGGAGAAATTGTGAATGGGAAGAAAGCAAATAGAAGGAAAATGTACAAAAAGAGTAACAAAACATGCATGGGACAATTCACAAATGATTTTATATAACTTCCAATAAATACCATAAAAAGGTGAAAATGCAGACAACAGTAAGCAATAAATGAACAGAATCCATGGATGAACCACATTAATGGCCACTAGGAACTAGATCACAGCTCAACAATTATTGTTATGGGGCAATGCTCCAGCATCAACTATGGATTTTTGCCGAGATTCCCCCAGATTTAACAGAATTTGCTTGTGAAATTCAGCTCACGATCCATACATACAGTATAATATAAGAATGCTTTATGGAAGTGAGATAATCAAACAAATTTAGAGCCTAGTCCTCTCTACAACCATCAGCAGATCAAAATGTGGAGCTAAAAAACTGACTCTTCAGCTGATTTCAATCCTAGGAACCAACAAGACCCAGAGAAAACTAAGTGGTGGTTTGAATCCGGAACCATGGATCTCATAATTCAAATCAAAGAATTGACCGACACAAATGCACCCAACTTAGCAGGATGATCAAACACCCACTGGATCTGATTCAGTGATGAACAGCAGAACCCAATTTGCCCATCAATCTGAGCTCAACTCAGCACATTCGCATTGATAACCATAATAAAAAGAACGCATGGTATCAAAGAGTTACAAAACCCAACACAATTTCACAAACCTGAGAGAGAAGAGTGCAATGTTAGGAAGCTGTAAAGAGCGTGGCCAGATCACCTTCCAAAATCAGCTCAAAACTGCACAATCCAATCCACTATCTTTTCTGAGCTTCTCACTTCCTAAATAAATACAGATAATGAGAAACTGATCGAAGATTCCCGATTTCCTGGGGCAATCGGCATCGAGCAAGGCTTTCGTATGAGTTGGTCGACAATAAAACCCTACAAATTTGTGGTGTCAGTACATTGCTTGGCAGCTTTGGAATTGGAATTGATTTGCTTTGCTGGGAAGAATGAAAAATGTTTCTCTCACGGAAGTCGCTTTCTTTCTCTCTCTCTCACCACTTCACTCAAAAAAAATGCAGAGAGAGTACGGGAAGAGAGAGGGGAGAAGATGGTCAGATGGTCAAATGATGAGAGAGCTTTGTAGTTGAAGTCTTTTTGTGCTTGTAGCAGTGGGATACAAGTTTGCATATCCACCACCACGTTATATGCTATTTGCCCAAAATGGACATTTCTTTTATATTTTGATAAAAAAAACACCTCAACCCATACCAGATACCACACCGAAAAAGTTGATCAAACAATGAACTGCTGAACTTGTCATTTTCTTGGTTTTTTTGAATGAGTTTCGAGAGACCACGAAATCAACAAAAAAATGATAAGTCAGATCGGGCTTTTTCAAGTCATGTTGTAATAATCGTCTCTGGTCTCGGGGTCATGTCTTATATTAGATCATTATCTTTTAATCATCTTGGATCTTATATCAAGTTGTATCTTTAAGCATCTCGAGCCTAGGGCCATCACTTTATTTAGTCTTCAAAGTCATATGCTCGGGTTGAGTCATAGCTTGTCATTTTCTTGTTTTGTTTTTTTTAGTGAACTCCACGAGGTCACGAAATCAACAAAAAATGATAAGTCATATTGGGTTTTTCAAGTCATGTTGTAGTAATCGTCTCTGGACTCGAGGTCATGTCTTATATTAGATCATTGTCTTTTAATCATCTTGGGTCTTATATCAAGCTGTGTCTTTAAGTATGTCGGTCCTAGGGCCATCACATTATTTAGTCTTCAAAGCCATATGCTCGGGTTGAGTCATAGCTTTAATCATTTCGAAAAAGACTTCTTTGATGCAGTTCCAAGTAGAATGGAGTCATAGAGTTCGACTTGAGGGTAGTGATGAGAAGATCCTATGAGATGGTGGCATAAATCCATTGAAGGGAGACCGCATCAATTGGTTTCATATTCGACCCTTGTCCAACACTTCGGAGAAAAACAAAGTCACGGCTTCTCTCCATTAGATCGAATTGGTTAATGCAAATCGATTTATCTAATTTTTTTAATCTTTGTCAACTTAACCATAACTGTAGGATTCGCCAACGAAAATGAATTCATCGTCATAAAATAAGAACTTGTGAACAATTTTTTGGCAGAATAACAATAAGTGATCTTAATAATACATGATTGTTACCCTTGACCTCTAATACCAAAGTGTATTACAAGTTGAAAGTATTATATAGATTGGTTTTTATTTCATGTAATGAAATAGTGATTTAGATTAACATTAGCTTATGTAATAGATTTAAAACATTGTCACGGTGACCCTTATTCACCGATACTAGAGTAAGCGACAATGACAATGAGTAATGTTTTTTTGGTCAAGATGACAACGAGTAATGTGATCCCAAGGCTATAGCCTATAATCGTATACTCTTAAGTCGCTTAAAATTCTACGATTATTATCTCTATCTTTTCATTTGAGTTGATAATCAAATCTTATCCTGTCCAACTTATTCAATTCGTAATTCTCGTGGGTTGAGCTTCAAACATGACATGGAACTAACATGTAAATTATCATGTTTATCCGAGGCATTGAAATCGATCTATAGCATTTCAGCTTGTTTGTTACAAACTCAATCTGTTACGGCTTCTACCAAACATGCACCTAAACCCAACCCCAAACATCAAGATTTGCAGTTCAGATCCATTTCATCCCCTTCATATATATAAATGGACAAAAGTAATTCAACACCAGCTGACCCAATTATAATATCATAATAATATTAGCATAAAGCTTCTACTTTTACATTCTTGCCCGAGCTACATCAAAATAACAATAACGATAACAATAAAATATAAAAATGACAACCTAATCGCTACTATGGCTTATATCATTGACATTAGCCTCATCGGCGCCGTTGATAAGGCGGTGGTTACTCTCTCCAACGCCTCCGCCACCGGCGCCGCCCCTACGACTGATCTGAGACAGCTCCACCTGAGTCTTGACCAGAAACTTCATCCTCTGAAGCTCAATCTCCTTGGCGAACTTCATCCTCTGCATCTCCATCTCCACCGTCTGCTGCAACTTCGCCCTCTCCGTCCGCTCGTACGCCTCCCCGAACTTCACCACCGCCGCCGTCAGCTCCCTCACCGACTTCCCGGCGGCCGGCGCCTTCCGCGGCCGTCGAGGAAGGAACTCGAACTCCGTCCTCCGCCTCTTGCTCCCCCGCCGCTCTTCTTGATTCTCCGGCGGCAGGCTGTCGGAGGACTCCGGCGAGATCTCCTCGGAGTCCGATCCGGAATCCACCACCGGAACCGGCCTCTTCCTCTGCCGGAGGAGCGTGTGGTTAGGCTGCTTCGTCGCCGACGGAGGAGGTGGAGGAGGCTGACGGCGGCGGACGGGCCTTCCGACGGGGACGAGGTCGCCGGATCCGGAGGGTTTCTTGGCGGGGGGGCCGCCGAGGAGGTGGTCAACGCGGTCAAAGAAGGGCCAACTGGAAGGGTGGGCGGAGGGGGAGGCGGCGAGCTTGGCCTTCTCGGACTTGTACTTCTTCTTGACGGTGTCGATCCGGTACTTGCACTGCACGTGCGTCTTGGGAGTCTTGCCCTCGGCGGCACGTGCGGCCACGATCTCCGCCACCTCCTCCCAATGCTTCTGCTTGAGGCTGCCCCTGCTGAGCCCCACGAAGCGCTCGCCCCACGCCTCTATCAGCACCGCCGTCGCGCCCTCGCTCCAGCAGTCCTCTCGCCCTCCACCAACGCCGGAGGATGGCGTAGATCGGCGGTTCTGAGTCGGGAGATCGGCGGCGGCGGCCACGACGATCTCGCCGTTGGGAGATCCGGTCTCCTGGTCGTCGTTTTCGGCGGAGGGAGGGTCGGCCATGGCGGATTCCAAGGTCTGGGAATTGAACGGTGAGATTCGGTTCGGTTTGACCGGCGAGGAGAAGGTGAGGGCTCTGAGAGAGAGAGAGAGAGAGAGAGAGAGAGAGAGAGAGAAAGAGGGTTGAGAGATTGGAATGAAGAGGGATCGGATTTTGTTATCGGATGATGGTTTGGTGTTTTTGGGGTTGGGTACGTTGACGGCGTTATTTGACAGCGCCGTTGATAAGGAGAAATACGTGGACGGGGCCAATGAGACGCCCGATTGCCCGAATAAGTCGTTCGGGTCGGAGCTGCGTGCGAGATGAGCTGTCGGCTACTAGTTCTATCTGCTTTTACCGCTCAATCAATGAATTGACGAAAAAGCCCCTATCGCAATTTTGTAACTTCCCTTTCATGGGTCAATTTGGAACATGACCTGGTCATAAGCAGAAACTTATTTACCACTCACTCACTTAGAGAAGATGTTGATGACGATATTAAAGTAATTGTGATTACAGATTTCCTTCGTCACGTTTACGTAGTAGGCTAGTATGTGATAGTTCTCCAATTACAGGTCAACGCATGAATCTAGAGTTAAGTGTTTTTAAGCACAAATGTATACACGTGCTACAAATTACGCTTTTATTAATACACTACCGGAAGTCCGATCGTGCTATTTTTCCAGAGCAAGGAAATCTCCGGCCTTTAGTTTTGGGATTTACATCCATATTAGGCTTGGAGATTATAATTATTTCCCAAATTACTTGGAGTGTTAGATCATTTTCATAGCCTGTGTGGGAGTGTCATTTCTTAACCATCGTACAAAAAAAAATACCGAACAAATACGGAGTGATAATTTGGAGAAAGTGGGTGAAAACCCACCATTAAAATGAGACTCAATTTGAGTCTATTTGGTAAGTCACTTATTCACTTATAAGCATTGATATTTATAATTTCACTTATAGACTTATAACTTTGAGCGTTTGGTATTGTAAGTTTATATTATAAAATAAAACAGTTATACACTAACATGATAAGTCTGCTTATTTTGATTTAAGCATGGAGATTGCTGGGTTTTTTTGTTTTTTTTTTTGTTTATGTGCTTACAAGCAAAAAAATAAGCAAAGAGTACTTATAAGTAACAAATAAGCACTTATAAAATGTATTGCCGAACAGACTTTTTGTCTTTTAATATGGTAGTGAATAGTGTACAGTTACTTTTTATAAAACAATTTGTTCTTAGAAAATAAAGAAAAAAATATATTATATTATCATGACAAAAAAACTTGATCTACCACTATCTATACTCTAACGAATCAAAGACCGTAGATTTACTGTTTATAAATCATTTCTCGTTCCAAGAAACTACTCCATGACATATAAAAATATTGTACATGCAATCTCATAACATAGAGTTTCGATTTTAAGATTATTTTGCAATCATGATTATCATAATTATATATTAAAAATGGATTTTAAAAATACTCCCTTCGTTTTTGACCAAAAAAGTACTTCCTTTGTTTTCGACATAAAAAATATTTTCTTCATTTCAAAATAGTTGTCCAAATAGCATTTGCCCCCATCAATGTAGAACTAATTCTTGGAATAAAGAAATATGGACATTGTATATAATTATGATAAATTAATAATTAAGGGTATAAATGTAAAGAGATGAGAAAAAAAATGTGAAATGGACAAGTATTATGAAACAAAAAAAAGTGGTATTATGGACAACAAATTTGAAATGGAGGGAGTAACAATTAACACGACATGTGTCAATTTTACCCCTATTAAACCACATCATTCATATTTATTAAAATAATTTAATTGATAGAAATTTGACTGTAGACGTCACGTATATATGTAAAATATAAAAGAATACATAAAAATGAAATTCTATCTATAGGATTTTCTTAAATATATAATTAATATTACTATGTATTAGAGTTTAAAATAATAACTTAAAAGAAAACATATCAAGTCCAAGTTGAACCACATCACCATTTTTCATGATTTGTTGGAATTTAAATAACTCATTTTTTATTAGCTATATTTTTATGGTAGACGGTACATATAAAAATTATTTATATGCATACGGATTGGATTTTATTTTTCATAAAGTAAAAAATATTTATATAAAGAAACTTATTAAAAAAATAAATAAATTACTAAAAACTAACTAATTGTACGTGGTTACAATAAATTACGGTCACTCGGTCAGCTCAGGCACTCAAGTTGAAGATCAGAATGCAAAATCATCCAACGGGGATGATCAAACAAAAGAACCGTACACACGCCCCCAAAGATCTAATCACACCAGAGTCGTGCGATCTAATCACAAGCGACTACATAATCGAATGGTCAAGAAGCTTTGGATCGACCCGGTACGCCGGCCGCCGGGATCTCCCCACATCATTAATCTTCTTAAAATCATATCGAAGGTTTGTAAGGTTGATTGGAGGTGGTGTCTTTTTCATTTTTATTTTTTTGGTTGAAGATATTGCCCAAAGGAATCAAACTGATAATCTCTGGATACTATCTCTAGGGATTTAATCACTTGCCTAGATGTCTGAAGGCTTTTTTGGGGTTTACTAAACATGTGTTTGGCCGTTTGGGTTGTTGGTGGTGGGGTTGGCTCTCACAAATTCAGGGAGGTTGTTATGGATGGATTGAGGTGGGTGGATTTATAGAAGAAAAAGAGTATAGAGGTTAGTTGGAATTTTTTATGGGTTTTCATTTTTGTATACATCGACACTCGAGGTTTATTCTAATATCTATTATTTAGTACATCAAAATAAAAAAGCTACTAAGGTTGAACCTTATAAAGTAAGAGAAAACATATGTTGGATATTAATCCCTCAAGACAACTATTTTAGGTTATTCCCGTGTTAAGCACGAGATAAGCCTAAATAATTTTAATTGATTCAAAATAATTAACAATGATTTTTTCTTGATACCATGATAACATCATTTTTTTAATTCATATTTCAAACATCTTTAGATTGATATATTAATCAAAATTATTTTTTGATAAATTCCTAACCTATAATAATCCTATATTATTGTTTTACATTCTTGAATTTAATTTTTATATTTTCAATATATACCCTATATAAGTGTAAACCTTTTAAATGGTCGATATGGTAGTTATCAAAAGTTGAGAATTTAACAAACCCTAAGATGTAAATGTAGTAGTTACCCGAAGTTGAAAATAAAAAAGTGACTAAAAAAGTAAGTTGGAAAGAAGTTAAAAAATGAGTGATATGTGAAAGCTAAAGAGATTTCAAAAGACTGGAAATAATTTTATTTTAAATTATTTTGCATGGCAAAGGTATAAACGTGGAAGTTAGGATAGATTGGATGATTGGATTTTTTTTTAAAATTACATTTATTAAAAATGAGCAGAAGAGAGAGTGAAAGTAAAGATGACATGGCTTTAAAGAGGGACTTTTAAAGTTTTTACTTTCAATGTAGAAGGACTATTGTATAGAAGGACTAATTTGGCAAAAAATAGATATTTTGATATATTTTATAAGCATAAAAAACATTAAAGTTGAAAATAATTCTATGTCTATTTTATTTCAAAATTAATTTATCACATCATACAAAATGGTAATAAGTAATCGTCGAATGAGATTGAAATAGATTTCTGTAACGATAAATAGGTTAAGAGTGAAGTTGAAAAAGGTTAAGAGAAACTAAAAATAAAGTAGAGAAAATAGGGATCTAATGACATGAACAGTTGATAGAAGTTAAGATAAAAAAAAATAAGTTGAGAAAGGTTAGAAATGGAGAGGGAAAACTGAGGATCAATGGTGAAATAAATAATAAATAAATAAATTTGCTTGAAAAAATATTGAATAAATTGTGACATGATTGAATATGAAAGTTGAAAAAAAAAATGAAAACATAGTAAGATAAGAATATACTACTACCTAATTCCACAATCTAAAAGTAGTTATAAACTAAAACATAAATCAATTGGCTAAATGTTATTCAATAGTTCATAAACTAAAAATTCTTGTGTAAATATAGCGTACACAATTAGATCACATATTTTACTTGAAAAAATAAAATATATAAAATAGAATTGTTGGATTTAAGTGATAAAGGAGATAACATGATCAATTTAATAAAAAAAGTATAAATAAGAAGGTAAGAGAAGTTAATGAAAGTTAAGAAAGTAGTAGATTGAAAAAGAAGAACGTGGAAGTTAAAATTTAGAATTTAGTAGAAATAAGTGAAATAACAAAAAAATAATTAAAACGGTTGAATACGAGAGAAGGATAGTCAGACCCCGATTAACTATGATCCATCAAGAAGTTCAACAACATCGTATCCAAACACCCGTTTAGTTATGAAATCCGACAACACACAATAACAGAGAATTCAATCACACGCCCATAGAACGTGACTGAACACGAGGAAAACCGTTTCTTACTCTATCGATCACTTGTCACAAACCGTTAAGGGTATGTAAGATCACTTGAAATGTATGAACTTGTGCTTGAGATTTCCGGTCATTGAATATGAATGTATAGGTACAAAGGGTTATGATCAAACAAATCCCTAACAGTGCAATAGATGATCTCCTAGATTGCCAACTAGTTTTACCTAATTTTGAAGAAGATAAATTCATGAATTGATAAAGTGACATATTAAATTGGATTAAGGAAAGTCCAGGTGGGCCAGCCCAACCAAAATCCTACAAGAAAGAGATTAACAAGCCCAAATGTTTTGATTACAAACATGGGTTGTAAGCAATTCTTTTTTAGATCAAAACCAGTACAATTGGTCCACTTTGTAGCCGGTTTAGATGTGCTCTATTTTCAAATGGTGAAACGAAAACGGAACATCTTGTTGTCATTCAAGGGTCAAAAAGTACAACAACCTGTATTATTCTTTGTTGATCACATAACAAACTAAAATTCATAAAAAGAGGCTTACTTAGTTGTCTGGCATTGTCAATTCCATTTTCGTGAAAGATTTTGTGGGTATTTGACAGAGTCAGTGATCACGGAAGAGACACAACTCAGTAGGTCGTCATTGATTTAGTATATTGATCATTCAACTCACTAGGAAGAATGGTATCCAATGGCGATTATGGCCTCCGGAATCTTCTGACTTGTGCTATTGCTATACATTACCTGTTATAGGGTTTAATCTCGCTCACCTACAAGATTTAGTGCATAGTAAAAGCTAGCACAAGACAAAAGGTGGTGGTCATTGTCATCAATGAATAAGATTGTCGAATACCACATTCGTCAAATCAAACATGCTAATGAAAACGCTAACATATTAATGCAAATAAAACTAGATAGGAAATGAGACTTTAATTAATCTTCGATCATGAATCTAACATTCAAACACCATAATTAAGATGATGCAACTCGCTTATACTTCACAAAAAAAGAATGCAAGCATATTATTAAAGGTTTAACCAAAAGTGCCACGATAACGTATCAAACAAATAAAAGTTCCTCTCAATCGAGTTGAACTTTACCTGGGATATGATTACGTATGTAGACATGTTATAAATATTGGAGTTGTTTTTGAAGTGTTTCGCAACTTACTGAAGGGTTTATATATATACACATTAAAACTTGGAGTCTAAGGTTAATATTTACTTACTTGGAGGCCACCACAAGACAAGAAAATTAAGAAAAAATACATTTTCGGTTAGAATATTTTTCACAAATTCAATTATAGATTTGCGATCAGGTGAGATCGCTTCTTAGGGTGTAAAATGAGAACATATCATGGCCGTTGGATCTGGGAAAATTAACGGCCAGATGTACACGCAGATTTTAAAGGTTTTTTAACTGCTAGGGGTATTTTCGTCTTTTTGCGCCTCTACATTGTTCATCCCTCTTCCCAGCTGATTGCACAGAGCGTCCAGGCCGAAAACGCAAATCTCTTCGGCTCTTTCGCAAATGTCTTCGGCTCTCTTGTTCATTCAACATTCTTCTTCGGCTCTCTTGTTCTTTTCAATTGTATTTTCGTCTTTTGGCTCTTGTTCAATTGCTTCTATGGATATAGGTAACGATTTGAGATTTTTGAAAGTGAGAACTTATGCTTTGTTAGTTTTAGGTTTTCCTTGAGCAAGTTAACTGAGAACTTGTGAATTTAAGATAAGATTTGGGGTGTATGATTGGTGTTTACATGATTTGATTGCATTAGAAAGTGATTTTGAAGTTTTCATTGACCATAGAAGTTGATTATGTACGTTTGCCTGATTGTCTGCCATGTGTTCGACAAAATGCCTCAACCAACGTGCCTTAATTTACATGAACCGTTCAATGGATTTCAATGAACCTTTACTTGAAAGTTTATGAACCATACCGATACTCTTTGTGAACCAAAAGAATACCCGTATTTGCCCATTTGTACTACTCATTATGTGTGTTTCATGCTGCTTCACTCATAGCTTTTACGTTTCTTTTGTAGGTTGTTCATCAATTTCTGATCAACCTAATTTGTCTAATTTGGATAATGATGATACTATTGATGGAGTTTAGTTGAAGGGTCTTGATAATGATGTCAGTGCTGATGGGGTTCATCAAGATCCAGTTATCGTAACATTTGAAGTAAACTAGTAGACATTGTTCATTTGGTTTCCAAATCCACAAAAAATGACCAAATTTGATGTAATCTATGCCAAATACTATTGTTATTTATATGAACTGCACTGTGATTTTCAATGAACCTTATAGTGTAATATTATGAACCGTAATGACAATATTTGTGAACCAAATGAAAAATGTTTTTTTTTCTTCACATTTTTATTGTTCATCATGTGTTTTATGTTGCTAATAAATTAGCTTAATTTTTCTTTTTTTTACTGTAGGTTGTTCATCAAACTCCGGTCATCCTAACTTGCCTTATTCGGATAATGATACTAGTGTTGATAGTGTTTCATTGAAGGGTATTGATAATGATGAGAGTGTTGATGGAGTTCCATTGGATGATCATGAAGAAGCTAGTGACACGTACAATCTTCACTTATCACAAGATTGTTCTTATTTCATGCTCAAGATTGAACATTGAAGTTCCAATTCTCTACTTGTCTTTTTTAGTAGATGCTATATTTTTTGGGGTTTAAGTTGTCTATGTTTATGTTACTTTGTGTTTCACAAATCACTTTGCACATTGTAATTGCTTTTAAGGTTGTTTTTTACTTCACATTGAACTCAATGAGCTGAATGTCTTCTTTACAAATTTTATACATTTCTTGTTAAATGAACTGATTATTTAAAATCCATGAACCTACATGTTGAACACTATGAACCTTCATGTCGAACACTATGAACTTTCTTGTCGAATACTATGAACCTTCATGTCGAGCACTATGAACCGTGTAATTAATTCTATGAACCGTGTAAATAATCATGGTTCAATCTTTTACATTGTTTTCTCAAAATGAACCTTTTCCATTGTGTAGCACCTGTAGTGATTTCCATTGCTTCTAGTTAACTATTGCAATAGCAATGTAATTTAAAATCATGGGTAGTATTCAATCAACCTACAAACATAAATTGAAATAACAAATACACTTAAAAATGCATGAATCAAACTTTAATGTACTTTGAACCAAAAAACAAATGTCATGAACCAAAATTACAACTAGTACGTATGACTTAAAAGACATGAATTGTAAGATGAACTATTATGAACCAAACTTTAATTTACTATGAACCAAAAGAACTAATGTCATGAACTCAAAAGACATGAAATGTAAGATGAACTATAATGAACCCGAGCTTACAAAATCATGAACGGAAAGAAGAATTATAATGAACTAAAATATATAAAGTGTTTATAGAATTAGCCCATGTGAGATTTGAGCTCACATCTATGTGCACATGCACATTGCTCTACCATTTGAGATAATAGGCTATATAAACTAGTATGTTAATGAATAATGTAGACACAAATTCAATATGGTGATGTGTGGGCCAAACTATGCGTAATTTTGACAGTAGATCCATTGCCGACAAATCTCAAGTATTGACCTTGTAGCACTTTGCAATTGTTTGATGATGGTTGAACAATAGTCCATAATTAATTACCTTGGTGCCAAGCTCATGTCATCCAGATCCATCCAAGATCGGCGGCGAACATATCGATCGCCAATGGAGATCCTCCGGAGGAGGTCGAGGAGGAGGGCGATGGCGGTATCGGCGGTGTCGTCGGAGAATACATCGCCGGAGTTGAGAGAGAGCGTGAATCTGAGGAGGCAGAGGGCTTGGGTGTAGAGAACAAGGGTTGAAGGTGAGAAGACAAGAGATAATTGGTCGATTGAATGTGTTTTTTGAGAGAGATAAAGTCAAAAAGAGGGATTTGGAGAGATGCGGCGTTCCAATGGAAATGATTGATGATGTAGGGGATATATTTATTTTAAGGGTATTTTTGTCTGTGAACGAAAAAACAAACTTATTTACTCATATTGCCACTAAAAATGGACCCGAGTGTTTTCCTTCTTAAATTCTAACGAACCAATTTTGTTTAATCCTCACCGTTCAGTCCTTGGATCTAACGATCCTAATATGTTCTCATTTCTCACTGTATGAATATTTTACACCTGAACGAGACTCTTCAATTATATACATTCACCACATAAAACTTGAAACACAAGGTAAAGAATTTTGAAGAGTCAATCAAGGTAGATTAGACCAGTTGAATGTGTATATCCCCGGCCCATTTAGAGATTTGACAGAGATCCATCATTAAATTTATATGATGGCCCGTGAATTAATACATTTGTTCAAGTAGATTAGGGTAGTAAATCTTCAAAACCGATCTGCTTAACGTGACTTATATTATCAATTCTGTAAACCAAATGAATACATGAAAATTATACTTATATATACTTGTATACATTAAAGTAAAGGGAAATGTACGTGACACAAAGTTCGGCAATTAGCTTCATGTACTACTACACTTCGTGCACGCAATGCGGAAATGAATGACTAATTAACAAGCCTTTAAACCCCCTTAAAACACTATCCTCCCATATATAATCAAGCGATTAAACTTCTAAGGGTGGACCCAGATGTCACCGATTCGCCTCTTATGACCCAGATGTCACCGATTCGCCTCTTATGACCACTATCCTCAATTTAAAAAAACACTAAGTTCCATCAATAAGCATACAACGCCGCCAGGTCATCAAGCGACGGCGACGAGTGATCAGGCCCAGAGTTCTGAATCATCCAACGGAGGTGATCAAACAACAACACCTCACACCCGACCGTGATTCGATCCGAGCCATCCGATCCGCACACAAGCTCTTGCACAACCGGATGCTCCAATAAGACCGGGTCCACACGATACTCCCTCCGTGACGTCCCAACGTACACCGTCCGCAAGCTTCCGGCACCGCCGTCCGTGGCAGCCGAGTCTGCGGATGACGCGCCGCTGTTCGAGCGGCTTAGCTTGCCCCCCAAGGAATTGATCTTCTTTAGGGCCGATCTTAGTTTTGTGAGCTTTCCAAACTTTGCCATTTCTTGTATTTTTGGTTGTAAAATAAACTTTGGTTTTTTTTTTTTAGGCTTTTGAGAGTGCAGAAACTAGAAAGATTAATCGTTGAGTGTTTATGTTTGGTCTCATGGACGAATTTATAGGAAAGAAAGATTGTGGGCCCGCTTGATGGAAATGTAGCCTGGCTTCGGCCGAATTATTGTTTTTTCTACCAAGAGAAATCAGGTAAAATTGGTTTAATTCAATGACCGATCAACCTACAATTATTAATTGGTTGTTTAAATATTTGAGATCGAGATTCATGTCGGATTCTATGTGTCAAGGCTGATGATTTGAGTTGTGCGTATGAAATTATTCATGTATATGTGTATATGATCTTCGCAGATTCTACTTCGTAGATTAATTGGATTGTAGTTACATTAATCGGTGTACAAATATTATCAGGCAGTATAAAATTGATGGAAGATCAAAGTGTTTTGGATCATAGTTGTAGCCTTTGTAGCCCCGTGAATTAGCATAGTTGGACAATGATTGGTGCAAATTCCCAAAGAAATTAGTGTACAATCTTAACAAGATATGAGAAGGAGTGTACTTAATTGTCTTTCAATTATTTGGACATAGCTAGCTAGCTAGCTACAACTCTCACTTTTTTGTACTCCATATGATGATGAAGCAATTCATCAAGTTATATGTACAGCATTGTATATTACTTTGACCCGATACAAAGTAGAACTGATATGAAAAAAAAAGAACAATAACTCGACTAATATTTTTTTAATATTGAAATTCGACCCGAAAAATAGTAGGTTAAGGGGAAAAAAAAGGCCCGATTGACTCAAGTCCGATTAGGTTGAACTTTGAAGCCTGAGCTCAACCCACACTTATTGGGTTGACTCGATTTAGTATACATAAAATATAAATAAATTTTATTTTAAAATTTAAAGTATGTTTATTATAATAAAATCATAAAATAAAATATTTTTATTATTAAATATTTAAAAATTTAATTACAATCAAATTAAAGGACGAAGTCTTGGCTCGTTGAACCAACCCAAATTACCCAATTACTTACTTTGATAGTTTGACTTAACCCATTTCGCTTTATAACCCCATATACCCGAATCCAACCGAATCAATCTTTTTCACGTACCTATCTCTAATAAACGAGTACTTGATACGAATAGTTCGTAATTTTTCCCTTCTTGCATGTATTCATTTGAATGTAATTTAGATAGAACAAGAAAGGAAAATAAAAGACAATGCACATGGCTACAAATTGCATGTGGAAGGTAGCCGCTTATTATTCAGCATTGGACGCTGACAATTAACCTATCCTTATTTTTGTCTTGCACCGTTTTTTTTATTAAGATGGTGTCGAGAGTCAGATCAACGACCTTTCACTATCATTTTTCGAGATTAACCGTTTAAGTACATGTCCAAAGGCATTTTACATCCTTTGTTTGCAAACTATTGATGCATTTATTTTTTGTCTAGGTTATTATTTTTTTCATCAATAATTGTTTTGCCTGGTTTTGTAATTTTTTTATCAAATAGTTTTGTTAAAGTTGATGGGTACTATCTTATATCGAGTACACATGTCGGTTCGCGATAAACTCGATCAACACGTATGCCTTTGCAATTCCATGCTAAAATCAAGGTTCATAGGAAAGTAGCTCAAATACTAATATAGTTGAAGATTATGCTCTAATTTTCGATGTGAAATAGATTTTTTAAACTCAAATACGCACCCTCACATTACGTCAGATACCCATTGATTTAATACATAACAAATTTATATATAAAAAAGTGTGGATAGATTTAATTTCATTATCCTGAGTAGCTTACATAAACATTATTCGTGTATGTATGTAGTATGTTTAGCCATCAATTCAAGCTTGTGAATCATTATTTTAATCGTAGATTAAGGTTGTTATGCTATACTATCTTTTAAGTATTAGATACGTTTTGTGTGTGTGTATATATGCTCGACATTTATTCCATTAAGCGAACCTGACCACATACGTACAGATCAAAACAAAAACTATATATTAATTAATTATATCCATTAGCATTAAAGTGGATGAATACAGCGGTTGGTTCTTTGATTTGAATGAGTTCATGCATACATGTTTAATTTCATTAACTAAATATTCATTAATTTGTGTTAGTTAACACATATACTCCACTAATAATCACGATGTCGAACGATTAGGGGCATTATGCATAGCTTGGTTCTAATTTAGCGCGCAGAAAATGGCATGATTAGTGATGATATCAAATATCATATACCGAAGTATGGTTCAATGCTATATTTGAGGAAGCATATGGTATTTTCATTCACATGGTCTTTTTGTTTTTGTCCATCGGTCATCTCAAATTAGGCAGTGAATATTACTATTAATCATCTATTCTGAATTTCGATGAGCATAAAGATGACAACTGGCATCGTTTTTTTGGGGCCAGGACAAGGCCGGGAAGGCGCCAAATTGAAGCTTAATACATCAATGCCCGCTCCATGTACTTACAACTTTTTTTCCCTTGGACCCCTCTACAAAAAAATATTCTATTAGACCCTTGTGTCGTCCGCGCTTTGACCTATTAAACCCCTCATTAAATTAGCTCCGGTACGTGAAACACACGCGCACGCACGTGTCATCTTTTTTGCCAAACAATCACCACGTTTCAGCCACGTAATACGCATTTTGACATGTCATGTCACATTCTAAATTTGAATATGAAACCATATATTATATACAAATCATAAAGTCGTTATATTTGTTATGTTATATGAAATCGAAGGAGGGAGGGAGATCAAAAGCCAACCACGATCACCCTAGTTAGCATACGAAACCCGCGAAAGAGAAATCCAAGGGAGAACACCTCTCGACCTGAAATTGGGGGCGAAGAAGCTCGATTCTAGCTCAATTCTGGAACTTGAGCTCGCCACGATCTTCTGTATGCTCTTGCTTGAGCTCGCCATTGTCAAAAACCCATACATCAGGATTGCTTGTGATTTAGGGTTTTCGTGACCGATTTAGGGTTTTTTTTGAACGATTTAGGATTTTATGTTGTTGTGTGGATGAATGCTTGTGTTTTTTACTTAGATTGCTTCTTGTATTGATAATGTGAGCTTGTGGAATGGTTGTTGTAACCCAATTTTTCCGATTTAGGGCTCTGTGATGTTTGTAGTTGAAAATGCTTTACTTTTCCTGTTGTGTGGATGAATGTTGGTGTATTTGGCTTAGAATGCTTCTTGTGTTGATAATATGAGTTTGTAGAATGGCTGTTGTGGTCTGATTTTGCCGATTTGGGGTTGTGTGATGTTTGTAGTTGAAAATGCTTCAGTTTTCTTGTTATGTGTCATAACATGAGCTTGTTTGTTGGTCCAGGAATGGCGTCTAAGATTGTCAATGTTGCTTGGCATCACGGGGGTGCATTTGTGGGGAGAAATCCTGTAGAGTATAGCACCACCTTTCCTATGGGTTACACTACAAATATTGACAGTGATAGGTTTAGTATTCCTGATCTGAACTTTGATATAAAGGCCTTAGGGTACAAGGAATACAAGGCATTATACTACAAGGGGAAAGGTAGTGATTCATTCAGGTTATTGTCAGATAGGGTTTTGATGGAAATTGTGGAAGAAGTTGAGGATGGGGCTGAATTAGACTTCTATATTGAGCACAAAGTAAATGAGCCTGTGATCAATAGTGTGGATATTGATATTGAGGAATACCTGGCTAGTCTTCCAAAGGGTTTAACTCCACAGATCCTGTGGTGGTGGAGGATGCACCTGGGGATGATAACCAAATGGTGGTTTATAATCCTGTTGTTGCTGCTGCAAGTATAGGAGTAGATGATGATGGTAAGGAGCAAAACTCAAGTAATGAGGAAGAGGTGATAGGTGGAGGGGATGGTGAGAATCTTGCGCAAGAAGAGGGAGAGGAAGAGAGTTCTGAAAGTTCTGATGATGCACAGGGAGATGGTAGGGATGGGAATGATGCACAGGGAGAGGGTGAGGACATATATGCACCAGGAGATGATGAAGAGAGTTCTGAAAGTGATGCTGTTTCACTAGGTTTGAGTGAAAACAGTGATGCTGATGAGGAATTGAGGGAGGTGATCAGGGCTGCTGCTAGGGAACTTAGGGCTAGAAGGAGGGTGCACCAGGAGAGGATGGCACATGTTCAGATGCCAATGGGAGAAGTGAGAAATGATGAGGGTTATCAAGAGTGGGATGGAAAGGGTAGTGATTATAGGGGAAAAATAGGTGGTGATGAGCCTTACTATGGGTCTGAAAGTGACTATAATATGAATAGTGATGGGTCTGGATCTGAGGGAGATGATGAAATAAGGGTGAACAGAAGAAGGACAAAGCATGAGTTGTATAATGCAAACTGTGAGTACCCCATATGGGAAGTTGGCATGGTGTTTGAGAGTGTAGAGGAGTTTAGGGTGGCTGTGGCTAAGTATGCTATCCACAGGGGCGTAAAGCTCAAACTG
Source organism: Polygonum aviculare (assembly GCA_934048045.1). Classification (NCBI taxonomy): domain Eukaryota; kingdom Viridiplantae; phylum Streptophyta; class Magnoliopsida; order Caryophyllales; family Polygonaceae; genus Polygonum; species Polygonum aviculare. The sequence goes on along the minus strand of OW204023.1, from coordinate 28,201,452 downwards.
AAACCCAATGAGAGGCTTAGGGTGGTGGCTAAGTGCAAGCATCCAGGATGCAAGTGGACCATGCGTGCCAACCATGATGCAACAACAAAGAATTTCATGATCAAGACATACTGGCCAACACATTCATGTAGAAGATACAGTAGTAACAAGTTGTGCAATTCCAAATTCCTAACTGCTAAGTTGGAGGCCAGAATTGTATCTCAACCATCATTGAAGCTTTGGGAGATTCAGGAGTTGTGCAAGAAGGAGTTGAAAATGTATGTTGGGATTTCTACTTGTAGGAGGACAAAGTAGAGGGTCTTAGGGAAAAATGTTGGGGATTACAAACAAGAGTATGCCAGGTTATATGACTATGTGGATGAGATTATCATATCCAATCCAGGATCCACATGCTTTGTGGTAACTGATAAGGGTTGAGCCTGGTAAGGAGGTATTTAGGAGGTTGTACACCTGTTTCAAACCATTGAAAGAAGGTTGGTTAAGAGGATGTAGGAGGATAATTGGTGTGGATGCTTGCTTTCTGAGAGGGGTTGTTGAGGGGCAATTATTTGTGGCAGTTGGCAAAGATGGAAACAACCAGATGTTCCCAATTGCATAGGAGGTGACTAGTAGTGAGACCACTTTGAATTGGACAAGATTCATGAGGGCATTACAAGTCGACTTGGGGCTTGGCATGGGAGAGGGCCTAACTATGATCAGTGATATGCACTTGGTAAGTTTTCTGTTTCATTTAATATTCATGCAAGTTGAGTATATGTTTAATAACTTAGTATACCTTTTGTTGCTTATGGTGCAGGGTATTAGGGCAGCCTTGAAGGATGTTCTCCCAAAAGCTGAGCATAGGCTATGTACTAGGCATATTTATGCAAACTGGGCCAAGGAATGGAGAGGGACAGACAAGAGGAAAAAATTTTGGGCATGTTGTTGGTCGACCTTCCAGGTTCAACTGAGGGATAATCTAGATGCACTTGACATGTTAGGCACAAGTTTAACAAATGATTTTCTAGCTTATGGTAAGGAGAACTTTTACAAGGCTTTTATAAAAACTGAGATTCAATGTGATATAGTGGAGAATAATATGTGTGAGACCTTTAATAGTTGGGTCAGGGCTGCTAGGTACAAGCCTATTTTCATCACCATGCTAGAAGATATTGGAAAACAAGTGTTAAATAGGATTACTAAATTGCAAGGTTTTTCAAGGGATTGGATCTGTGATATAGCACCTATGGCACTGCATAGGCTAGAGAGAAACAAGGTTAGATCCATGGAGTGTAGTTTGACCTGGAATGGTGTTAGGGGGTTTGAAGTGCAAGATGGGGATTATGGGCATGTTGTGGACTTAAATGAGAACACCTGTAGCTGTAGGAGTTGACAGCTTAAGGGAATCTCATGTGCACATGCTATATGTGTCATGCATCAACTGGAAATGAATCTTGATGACTTTGTTACCCACTGGCACAAGAAGGCAACATATGTGAAGGCCTATTGCACTCCACTACAACCTGTGCTATGCATGAAACTTTTGCCACAATATCAGCATTAAGCCATTGAGCCACCTCCAATGAGAAAGAGAAGGGGTAGGAAAAAGACTAACAGGAGAAAGCCTAGGGATGAGCCCAAAAAGCTTGGCAAGATGTCTAGACAAGGGAGGATCATGACATGCACTGTCTGCAAGAAGGAGGGCCATAACAGGAAAATTTGCCCTGACAGAGCAAACTCAAGTAATGCACCCCCATCCAGGAAGAGAAGAAGAGAACAGGTTTGAGACACAGGTTAGAAAGTCATGTTTTTAACACAAAAAAGGGTTAACCTCTCAGGGGTTAGGAGCTAAAAGAAGCCAAAGCAATGCCTCCACAACCAGAAAGAGAAGAAGAGAACAGGGTTTGGGAGATCAAGGAAGCCAAGCTCAGGTGAATGCCCCCCATTGACAACAAGGTCAACCACAACCAACTACAGGAAGAGGCACATGTTTAGGAGCTCAAAGAAGCCAAGCTCAGGTTTGAGGGTTCATACTGAAGCAAAATGTGATTTATTTTGTTTTGATCAGGGTGTTAATTTTGTTCATTTTGTTTTGATCAGGGTGTAGGAGATGTTGGAAGCCAAGCTCAAGGTGCAGGTCCACAATCAACTCAGCCTAGGAGAAGGGGAAGACTTGTAGGAATGGGAGTTTACACCAATTCTGACAGTGGAGTATCAATCCTCAATGTTAGTTTTCTTAGTTTTCTAATCACCTTTGTGATAGCTTTTGTTTGTGGTTCCCTGGTGGTTAATTGATTGTGGCTTCAATTGTTTTTATTGTGCAGCCAGGGCTTCCATCTTCAAGAGTTTTGAGGGTTCTAAGGCCTACAAGAGATGCCAGAGAAACTGTGTCCTTTCCAATGCAAAAGAAGGGGCTAAAATGGAAAGGCATACAGGCTGTTACAAGGGCTCAACTACAAAGAGGAAGTGCAGATGGAGCTTCCACCCCAACTCAAGCTCCATTTGATAGCCAGATTGGTTCAATCAGGCTGTAGGAGCTGAAGGAAGTGCAAGTCTTTTGTTTTAGTATTACAAAAGAACTGTGGAAGTGAATGGATTTTGTTTTAGTAGTCTAAAACTTGATCTTTTTGATGACTAGTGGAGTTCTAGCTTGATGAAACTCAATTGTTGTTTGATGTAGTAGTTGGTGGATGAAAATTGTTGTTTCATGTTTTTGAAGTTGAATTCTGGTTGTTAGATATTGCCAAATGTCTAATGAATGTGAAATTTGCAATTTCACTTTGTCAGACATTAATTGTGTTAGATATTGCCAAATGAAAATTGTTGTTTGTGCTGAATTTGACAGATATTTGTCAAATGTTGCATTAGTTCATACATTTGATCACTACACAGACATCAATTGCTGCTGCATTAGCACAAACAAGTGATCAATAGACAAACATTAATTTGACAGAATTTGACATATATTCAGCACAAAAAAGTGATCAATACACACACATTTCATCAATTGTTGTTTGCATTAGTTCAGTACATAAGTTCATGACAATAAGAGGGACACATTCCATAAAACACAAATTCAGTACAACTGGCTAACACAAATTCAGTACACGAATTAAGTAAACACAGGAAGACCACAAAGGCACAACTACAACTTCCATCAAACAACTACAACTTCACACCTACAACTGTCTAACACATGCCTAGTACATTTGCCCTACGTTTTGCCTTGTCCCTCTCTTCTTCCCTCTCCGTCACAAGCCCTAAAATCACCTTCTTCACTTCATCTGTTAGAGGTGGATTGACCCACCTAAAAAAGCCACAACTTTTGTTCCTTTGTTTTGCACAAAACCACATAATCAGCCTACACTGCAATCAAAAAATTTTGCTTTATAATTCATGTTAAGTTACTAGTATAGATAGCATTTGATTGATTCTCATTACATCACACAAGATTTGCTTCATAATTCTCTGTAATTCAGGTTCTGTGGCTTGATCAGAAGAAAATTACCTTCTTTTTTTGATTGATTCTCATCACATCACACAGGGTTTAAAGATAACATTTGATTGATTCTCATTAAATCAATTAATCCAACAAAAAAACCAATCTTGTATTTGAACACAAATTACAGTGTATTGTTGGGGGTCAAAAAATCAAAATCCCAAAAATTGCTCAATCAATAGTCTAAACTGTAATTTGCCCTAAAATCAACTTCAATCACAATAATTTGCACAAAACCCCTATTCATCTTGCCCAATTCTCGGTTTCAGCCGATCAAAAATCAACACAAAAAAACCCTAGAAATCGGATTGAGCCCAAATTGAGGAATCTTACCCAATAATTTGCGCAGCTATAGAAGCATCTTCCAGGGTTGGCCACCGTCTTGGAGTGTTTCATCGTAGCGACCTCACCACACAAACACTGTGAAAAGACAGCTTCGGCCCCTCGGGTCGATCCCAAACACTCCCAGCTTGCAGAGCCCATCGAATCAGCACACTTCATTTCTCCGGGATCCAAGTTTGGGAGAAAGAGACGCAGTGAGAGATCGAGAGGGAGAGAGCATGCTCGAGAGCTGGAAGAGTACACAGAGAAAGATGAAGAGAGGGATGAACAACGGCACAAACAAGGTTATATTCATTTCATTTATTTATTTTCCATATCAGCATATATTACACCAATAACACACTTGACTTGCGTTTGTAAATCACGCACAACGCCACACGAGCAAAAATGTTCGATAGGCAAATTTGGGGGCGGTATAGGGGTCTAATAGAACATTTTTTTGACCAGGGGTCCAAGGGGAAAAAAGTTGTAAGTACAGGGGTCTGTTGATGTATTAAGCCATTGATTAATTGTGTAAATACATAATCATAAACATGATTTCACCATTTTTTTAAGGTATGTTTCTTCATTGTGATTTTTTTAGCTCTACTTCTATATACTCCTTTCATTTCAAAAAACTTGACCCTTCAGATACTTTATTTATTTCAAAAAACTTGTTCATTTTATATATTTTTTCATTTTTCCCAAGTTTGTCCCTCATGATGACCTATGATTTAATCATATCACATTTTTCCATGCTAGTCATGCTTTTTAGTTAGGAGTGATGTTGTTATTATTGCATAGGGGGGTAGTTTAGGTATACATGAATAATCCTTCATATGTGTGAAATGTCCAAAGAGTAATATTTCTTTGGAATGGAGGGAGTAATTGATATAAGACCGGGTTGAGTTTCCTATTTGTAGAAACTATTATCCTAATTAACTACAAAAAGAACTTTAAAATCCAAAATATTTACTTATAAGGTAAGAGAAGTCTTCCAAATTTAGATGGATCGACTTGTTGTATGTGACATTAAGTCGTTAAGATTTTTAGTGTTTTACTCAACTCCGATTTGAGTTTTTTTTTTTTTGCTTTTTCTTAATGAGAATTTGTACTTCCCATAGTTTATTCTTATTACATTGTGTGGTTCCCGTTTTAACCTTCCAAAGCGTTCACAACTTTTGTTTCTAACGACCTCTCAGACTAATATTAAATTTATTTGCTATTCACAATTCTTACTTTTTTCGGAAAAAAATCATTACAAGGGTAGTATATTATTGTACATTCAATTCTCTCATATTGCATTACATTTGCATCCCAAGCATAAATTTTGAAAATTTATGTTACAAAACACATTATGTTCCCATATCCAAACTCTAAACAAGCCCATAATTATGTTGAACTAGTATTAAAACTTCTAGGGACTGATAAATCGGGACTCGTGGATATGTAAGACCAATATATAAAGCCAATGAGGTTTAATCATAAAACCAATTAACAATATTCATGTATTTATATACTAAGTTCATGTAGTCCGAATTTAATTTAGACTCCTTGGGATAGAATGATTCTCAACAGCTAGGAATGCTCCCACATAATCGAGATTCTAGGCCTGCAATATATGGACACTCATTCTGAGTTTGGACAGTCTACAAAACCATATTCACACAATCCAAATATTTCTCAAATCGATCGGTCACATTAATGAATGAGAACATATATTGTTAGTGCACAAAAATTCGCCTCCTTCCTTCACCTTCGCTCTCCTCCTTCAATGACATATAATCCTGCAAAACAATAGACAAAGGGGATGGGGACCCCCTGATCCACCTCTAATGCCTAAGTCAGAGAGCAATTGTTCGAGTCGAGTGTCGAGGGTAAAGATTGATAATTGCGAGAAAAAGCTAAAACATGCAAGTTGCAAGTTGTGAATTACCTCTCCATACATGGTGAGTGCATATATTTATAATGGAAGAGACAAGGTAGAGGAAGAATAATTCTATTCCTAACGATTACTTGCTACCGAATCCGACGATAATTTTATCTTTACGATAAGATGGAACCTTCCATCATAAATGCTTAGCAACCTTCTTTAATTTCAAGAAAATAGCTAGTATTGAATTTGATTTAACTAAAAACTTACTTTAAATTTTATTTTAAGTTATTTAAAAGAATAGTTTGATTAGGGTTGAGCATCATTGGACCGAAACCAAAAAAATTGACCAAACTCAACCGAACTGAACCGAAATCGACAAAGTTTGGTTCGGTTTTTGGTTCAAGAAATTTCAGGATTTCGGTTTCCGTTCAATTCGGTTTTGATTATTTTTCGCTTCAGCTCAATTTTTTCAAAGAAAAACCTAATTTTTGTCAAAAACCGAAAAACCAAACTGAAACTTAACCGAATCGCATTTGTCGGTTCGGTTTTTGGTTCACCATGCAAATTCCCAAATTTCGGTTTCGGTTCATTTTTTCGGTTTGGTTCGGTTTTGAATCAATGCTCAGCCCTAAGTTTGATATAGAACTTGTATTACTTTATTTAATTAGTTTCTTATGGGGTTTGTTTTAATGATACAGTATTTCAACAATAATCTATTTTTGTAAGCGAAGAAAGATTTGTGGGATTATAGTTTATGTATAAGGATTGAATACTCGTAAGATTTGTAGGATTTGTTTTAATATTTATGGATTATAGTTTTAATTTTGTATTTAATTGCATTTGCCATATGTTTTTCTATATTATTATTTTAATCTCCAATTTAGTTTGTAGTGAGATTAATTAATTATATATTTAAGGAAACTTGTAGATGCAATTTCAATGATATACAATTTTTCATATTTTACATATATGTGGGGTCTACAATCAAATTAACCAATTAAATTATTTTAAAAAAGATGGATTAATCAATCAATCAAATTAATCAATTAAAAGGGATAAGAAGTTCTTACTCTTTCTTCATAGTTTATAATGTTCCTTTTGATCAATGAGCACAATTTTATAAAAACATTATTCTCAATGGGTGCAATCGTCCCAACTTCTCGATGGGCACGCTTAAAAAAAAAACTTGAAACTGAAATTAGTGGATAAGAAGATTTCAAGAAAAATTATGTAAAAATTAAAATGGAATATAGTAGATAAGAAGAGTTCTAAACTTCTAATATGAGGTCTACAATAAAATTTCAACCAATCAAATAAATCAACTTGTTTCAAAAAAGATGGGTGATGCGATCCAATAAAAAGTTGTCATGTGTTGTGTTAATTATTATTTTTAACCTCCGGTTTAGTATATAGTTATAATGATGATATGATGATAGGATGATGTAAGTTAAAAACATAATTAATTAATAAAAAATACCTTTATAACGAAAGATAGAGAAAATATTGATGGAGATTAATTTACCCACTCACATATATCATATACACACAATACGGTTTCATAACAAAAGTGCTAAAATGTGACATGATCGGGAGGAATGTTGAATTTATTTGAAGTGCCAAAATGTTTGAATTTTTACTTACACAATTCTAGAAAGAAAAGAAAATAGAAGCAATCATCAATATTATAAAGTTACGTCGAACCATACAATATATATAACTATATATGTGATTAATTGTCTGAAGATTCCAAAATACAAGTAAAGATAATCAACTCGCTATTCGATCGACCAGATAATTAAGCTGGCCTCTAATATTTTTGAATCATCATCATATAATACATACTAACATAACATAGTAACATACATACATTAACCCTAACAAGTAACAATTACTAACAATAAATTGGAATATGAAGAATTAAAAGACTAATTAATTAATTAATAAGCATAAAAGGCTGCCAGGTCATCATCGACTGGACAAGTGCGAGCCATGTCGTCGTCGGAGTTGTGGATCATCCAACGGAGGTGGTCAAACAGCACCACCTCGCACCCGACCGTGATCCGATCGGAGCCTTCGGATCTCTCGACGAGCTCCTGCATGACCGGGTGGCCCAACAGATCCGGGTCGACCCGATACTCCCTCCGTGACCTGCCCACGTAAACCGTCTGCAATCCCGTGGACCCGATGCTGCTTGCACCTCCATCGGACGATGATGACGTGGCGCTGTCGGAGCGGGTTAGCTTGTTGCCCAAGGAATTGATCTTCTTGAGAGCCGATCTCAGCTTTGTGAGTTTCCCAAACTTGGCCATTTTCTTAGTAAACTGGATGTACGTGTTTTTGCTTTTTTTTTTGGGTTGAAGCTATATGTTGGTGGTTTGATCAAGAGAGTTGATCGAATTGTAATGTTTTGGGGTGTGGGGTGGATGTATTTATATATAACACCGGCTTTGAAAATTAATTGTATTAACTAATCTAAATCTCTGCTTAATTAACTAAAATTTGCTTAATAAATTTAAAGTTAGCATCAAACAAATTGGATCCGAATGTATTATTGGATGCGGGATCCCGGATCCATGTGCATATATGTGGTGCATATATTGGCCGAAAGATTTCAGTATGTAGGCATGTTGGGCAGTTGGGGTCTAATCGACAAATCATTTTGTCATCAACCTGCATTTATTAATTTCTCATGCAATATACAAATATATTAAGGATCGATTCACAAGTTCACATACTGTACCTTATATATTTATTAGATTTTTGTCTCATTCGAGTCGAAATCAAACACGTACGTTACACGTATACATATCGAGTGTTCTAAAACCCGTTGGGTGAAAAAGGTATCGTCTAGCTAACGTCTAGACGGTATATACGGTTGTCTAGCGGTACGGTCATTTAGATGCCATCTAGGCGGGTTATAAGGGTGTACGGGGCCTAGAAAGAATTTTTAACCCACTGTACGTATCCGATCGAGCATATGCATGAATCATGGTGCATTCATGGTGATAGATGATAATAGCATGTGGTTGGTAGCCGCTTCATTCATGAGCATGCATTGGATCAGACTATTAGTGCTCTATTATAACCATCAACCACTGCCCTAATCTCCCCCTATGAAATTTAATCTATTATTTATAGAATAAAGAAAAGTCTAAGCATAAATAGGTAACCGTTGGATAATCATTTGTTCTCATGGGTAACAGTCACTGGAACAGTTAGACTGTTACCAAGTCAACAATATTACTATCCACAAGATGACGTTTGAAACAGGAAAACAGTTATACTGTAACCTCCGGGAAAACAGTTAACTGTTACCATGAGTTCAACGTTATCATTTGCTTGTTTTGAAGATGACAAACTCTTTATCATTTAACCTTGTGTTTGAGTGTACTGATTACAGGAAAAATAACCAAGGAAGAAAGAAAACTGGTGTGAGGGCAGGGGCGGAGCCAGGATAGAAGTATTGAGGGGGCCGACTATATTGAGGGGTATTGAGTGTACTGATTACATTTCCTCTTTTCGATTGAAAGAAAACTGGTGTGAGGGCAGGGGCGGAGCCAGGATAGAAGTATTGAGGGGGGCGACTATATTGAGGGGTATTGAGGGGGCCGAATGTGTTAGTTAAACGTAGTAAATTTATAACTTATACTAACTAAAATGACTTAAAGTTGGTTTACAAATGTTCAATATTCAAATATTCATAACTTTTTGTTTAGATATCGGATTAAGGCATATAATATATCAAATCGAAGCCCCGAAAGAGAGGAACAATATGAGGTAAAACAAATTTGGATTGGGGGGCCATCGCCCCCACAGGCCCCAATGTAGCTCCGCCCCTGTGTGAGGGAACAACGTGAGGGAACAACAGCGTATGCAAGCCGTGCCTTACTACTCTTAGTAAGCGCGGGAAAGAAAAGCGGGAAACCCTAACACAACGTGTTAATGGGCTTTTATGGGCTTGAATATAAGTGAGATTTGGCAGAAGATCTTGTGCAACGAATATCCATGAAGATAAGATCAAAGCTGGTTAGAGATAGAGTTAATATGATTAGGATTGTTTGTTGAGTTAACGTGTGGGAATCTCGGTTAGGATTTGAACCAGATTTCACGTGTGCAATTGTATAAATACCTAGCGCCTATTCAGAAGAAAAGTTACCGATTACAATCATTGAGAAGTGTTCGTGAGAAGAAGAAGAAGAAGAAGAAGTCTCATTAAGGTGTTGTTGATCTCTTTAGTTATTGTTATACAAGGTTCTTAGACTGAGATTCTAGGGTTCGCAGGTGCTTAATCTAGGGATTGGATTAGACTACTTGAAGTCTGGAACCAATAAAGATATTGTTCAAACTCCTCTAACAAGGGAGTGATTTTTCCCTTTAACAACTAGTTGGTTGTTTAAGGGTTTCCACTATAAGTAATCGTGTTAACTCACTATTACCTGCTTGTGTTAGTTTGTTTTGTGACGTTCCGCTGCCTAGTTGACTGTTACCCCCTAGGTAACAGTGTTTGTATACTGACACCGTTCCAACAGTAATTAATTCACGACGACTTCAATCGGATTCTTCGATGAATAAGACTTCAGGATACTATATCAAGATCGTCATTTCGAATCTCGAAAAGAGTTGTATATTTTTTTAATGCTTGAGATGTGATAATAGCCCTCAGATATGGTATATGAATGCTACAAAGTATATATTGCATTATAAAATTTAGCCGTGCAATCTTTTGTTAGCCGTCGGTTTCTCGTCTAGTGGGATTTCTTCTGTATAGCTTAGTCTTTTTTTTCTTCTTTTAGCCTTTCTAGTAGTTTTTGGTTGTTTGTTGGATTTTAGGTTTTTCGGAGTAGTTTGCTTAGTGGTTTGGTTTGTGTCCTTTGGATTATTTTGGGCGCATTTCATCTAGGTTTGAAATGTCTCCACTAGGCTCCACCAACAAGTTGACTAGCTGTCTAACATGCTGATCTTCTCCCTCCAACTCTCCCTACTTATGTTGTCTATCCAGCGCTTCTTATAACCTAATATCCTGTCTTATGTTGTTCATCCAGCGCTTCTTCGGACAACCTCTATCCCTCCGTTAAGCCCCTAAATCAAACCGCTCGCATCTTCTAACTGTTGCATCTAGGCTCTGCCTCTGGACATGGTCGAACCAACGCAGTCTCACTTCCTGCAATTTGTCTCCTATGCTCGCCACCCCAAGCTTTCCTCTAATTTCTTCATTCCTAAACATGTCCATCTTCGTGCGGCCACACATTCACCTAAGCATCCTCATCTCTGCGACTGCAAGTTTCTGCTCCTGAGTCTTAGTCGTCAACCAACATTCCGCTCCATAGAGGATTGCATGCCCTATAACAGATCTATATAACTTTTCCTTAAGCTTGAGAGGAACCTTCTTATCGCATGAAACCCCTGAAGCCTCCCTCCACTTTTGCCACCCGCTCTGAATACGAGACCTAACATCCTCATTAATACACCCCGTTGTTCTACAAAACTAATCCTAGATACTTACACGATTCCTTCTGCACAATGCCCTCACCTCCCAACTATACTTCACTCCTAGACTCATTTTCCCGACCGAAAGGGAACTCCGCGTATTTTGTCTTGCTCCTACTCAGCCTAAACCCCTTAAATTCCATCCTCTCTTTTCGCAATTCCAACTTGCTACTAACTCCAGCTCTCGAATCTTCCTCGAACACAATGTCATTTTGATGTCCGCATTTTAGGTAATGTTTTAGGGTCTAGATAGGTTAGTTTGAGTTGTGTTTTGTGCTTGAGTCTTGTGTTTTTGAGTCTTTTTGCATGAGTTTTTGTATTTCCTTGAGATTCGGAAACTACGCATATTTGTGTTATTTCGTAGGTGTTTTGGAGCTTGAAGAAGAGTTTGGAGCAATGCTAAGAGAGGATGGACAAGCTAGGAGGAAGATCTCAAGTGGACAAGCTAAGGAGAAGAGCTAAAAGGAGCAAAATCAAGAGGAAAAGTGAAGAAATCGACCCCAGGATCAAGCCAAGGCAGGTCGAGCACGAGCTGAGTGATGAATTAATCTTGAAGACCAAGGAATACCACTCTTAGGCACGACCCAAGGAGGTTCGAGATCGACCCTTTTGGGTCGAGCCTGGCGACCGACTTTTCACCTATTCCGGAATTATTGTTGGGTTTCCTAAATTGTATTTAAGGAAGGTTGTTTCTTTGTGTTTCCTAGTTAGATTAGGACTCCTTTTCTTCTATAAAAGGAGGTTGAACTTTTAGTTTTGTTGATCAATCAAGACTTGGAGAGCTAGTTTGAGACTTTGTAAGATTGATCTTTGGTTTAATTGTAATTTTAGTTTGGTTTTGATCATGTCTTCTTCTTCTTCTTCCTTGTCTCTCTTTGCTATGTGTGAGTAGTCCTCTTAAGTTCTAGGGTTGGGTGAAAACCCAACACAATCATGCATGTTTAAAACTTGAATTCATGACTTGAATGCTTAAGGATCATATCTAACCTATCTTGTGCTTAATCCTTGATGAAAGTTGAGGCATATCTTGTGATTGACTATAGCGAAAGTGAAAAGTTAGTTGCTTGATTAGATCTAATAGGATTATTTGCGAAAGTTGATATTCCTAGGTTGAAGGATAGGTAGAAAGTTGTTTGATTTGCGAAAGTTAATTGAATGGCTTGAATTGTTTGCGAAAGTTAACTTTTCTATGATCTAGATTGCATGATAGTTGTGAATTATTGTTGAAAGCATGTATGGTTGTTGTTGTGGTAGCCCTACCCCTAGGATTTGCCTTTTATATTGATTGGAATTCATGTTTTTGCTTTGATCCCGACTCCTTAAGTCGTGCTCGAACCGTTGCTTGTGTGTGTGTTTGATTCGTGTTTGCTAGTATTCAGGACCGACCCTCTTAGGCTCGAGATCGACCCTCCTTAGGTCGATCCTGAGTTGTTCTGCTTGTGTTTCCTTTGCTTTTCGTAGTTTATCGATTAATCTTAGCACTATTCTCACTCCCGTGGACGATCCTGACTTCGCTATACGCAGCGGGGTCTTGACTACAACTTTATTTGTTTAAGAAACCCTTCAACAAATTGGCGCCGTTGCCGGGGAGTGTGCAATAGTGCCGAGTTTAGTTGATATTTGGGTTTGGGAATAGCCCATACCCCTTGTGTGTTACTAATTCGTTTTCCCGTGTTTGTGATTGCAGGTGTATGCCCTCTAGTTCACGAAGGAAAATCGACTATTTTCCCTTTGATCCTGAAATAGAGAGAACCCTTTACCGCAAGCTACGAGAACGACGAGCAATGGCCGATACTGAGGCTCTTGCTCAACAAATGGAACAACTTCGCGCTTAGATGGAGCGCATGCAAATGGAGCGTAATGCTCAAGAGGCTGCTTTGCACTGAGAGAGAGAGGTTGCTGCCCGTCTCCAACAACAACTAGATGTTATTCCGAGGAACGCTAAGCAATACATGCATCCGGAGCTTAGAGTTCCCGAGTCCGCTATTGTGCTCCCGGCATTTGAGCGTGCCTTTGAGATCAAGTCCCACTTCATCACTCTCATCAAGAGGTCTCAATATGAAGGCAAGACATCCGAATGCCCTATGGAGCACATCAAAAACTTCACCGATCTTTGTGACACCATCGCTGCCGATGGCGTGTCACTTGAATATGTACTTGAGAGAAAACAGACCACAAGTTCCTCTGCATAAAATAATGAGGATACATTAGTAACAACAATAAAATGGATCAGATAAAAGCATGTTTAGTTATGTCATTTTGATTTCTTACGATTGCCTGTCCTGTGGAACAAGTTCCACCCTAGAAACAGTGAAGGGGTCCCCAAATCCTTCATCGGATGAAATTCTTTCATTGGCATGAAGTAAGGCAACATAACACAGAATGGTGCCAACATGGACTGCAATTGCTCAACACTAAAGAGGTCTGGAGCACAATCATAAATGTTGATATGACCCTCTTCCAGTACTATCTCTAGAGCAATCCAATGGATCTTGGGGATGTCAAAGGGTACATGTACCTTTTTTGCCTGAAACCATTGTTTCCCAAAAGTTATAGGCATCAATCCATCCATGTAGGCAGTCCAACTCTTGCCAAAACTAAAGCTCCCATCAAACAGACCTTCCATAATCTCTGGAGTGAACCTACCAACCCAAAGCAAGTCAACCACAACAACATCTTTCCAGCGTTCAGGCTCTGAGTGAATCCTCTTCATATAGTGGTACAATCCCTCATTCATATGCTGCATTAGACAAGGGAAACATATCAGATTCTATACCTGTCACTCAATTACATAGCTGTCACACAATTACAGACGTGTCAATCAGTTTAGAGCCTGACAACCCATTCAACCATCTCTAAACCCAAAACTAAAACCCCACACACAACAAGCATAAACCCTAAACCCTAAACCCTAAACCCTAAAGCCCTAAAATTCACAACCTGTCACTCAATTCAATACCTGTCACTCAATTTACAAAATGTCACTGAATATAGAGCATGACAACTCATTCAACAAGCCTAAACCCTAAACCCAAACTAAAACCCTACACACAACAAGCCTAAACCCTAAAACCCTAAACCCTAAAACCTTAAAAACCTAAACCTAAATTGAAACCCTATACACAACAAGCATAAACCCTAAACCTTAAAGCATAAACCCTAAAGCCCTAAAATTCACAACCAGTCACTTAGTTAACAACATGTCACTAATTACATAGCTGTCACACAATTACAGACCTGTTAATCAGTTCAGAGCCTGGTAACCCATTCAACCATCTCTAAACCTAAAACCCTACATACAACAAGCATAAACCCTAAACCCTAAAGCATAAACCCTAAAGCCCTAAAATTCACAACCCGTCACTTAATTCAATAGTTGTCACTCAATTTACAACATGTCGCACAATGCACAACCTGTCACACCATTCCAGCTTCTCTAAACCCAAACTAAAATCCTACACACAACAAACATAAACCCTAAACCCTAAAGCTTAAACCCTAAAGCTTAAACCCTAAACCCTGCATAACCCTAAACCCAAAAATTGATAGTCTGTCACTCAATTCACAACCTGTCACTTAATTCAATACCTGTCACCCAATGCTTATATAAAGAATGATATAGAATAAACAAACTTGTCCCCAAGGCTTTTAGGATGCTTTAAAAACAGAATAAGGCCATGTACCTCATCATCAAACCAACATTTACTTGTTATGATCTCTCTAAAGAATTTATTGGGAAGTGTTGTCTGAAACCCACGAATGCCAATGTGTGTACAATATAAGACAAAAAACATACAACCATTAAGGACTGGAAAACAAACAGAGAACAAGTTCATATAAAGAGGGTAGTGCATCTGATCTTGGATCATAATACCAATCATAGAAAGCTCGTTTGTCTTTTGTATCATAGAAAGAATTCTTGGGTTTTCTAGGCATTGGTTTAACCTTTTTCTTCTTCTTTGTAGTGTAAGGAGAGACTAGCTTGTCATTGGGCTTGTTGTTCCTTGTAAACCTCCTCACAATTGTAGGTTAACCTTGCTTTTCAGTTTCCTCATCAGATTCAGCAGAATCAATCTTTACAGTCTTCACAAGCCCCTCATCATCCACTTTGTCCACATCCCCTGTCACAACAACCTTCTCAGCAACCTCTGTCACACCAACCTCAGTTTTCTCAGCAGTATCAACTTGTTATTCCTTCTCAACAACCTCAGTTTTCTCAATCTGTACAACCTTCTCAACAACCTCAATTGTCTCCTCTTGCACTTGAGCCTTCACACCCTCCACTTGCACTTCAGAATTCTCAGGAGGATCAACTTCTGCAGCAGGTGCAGACTTGTCACCATGTTCAACTTCTACAACAGGTGCAAACTTTTCTTTAGAGCTTTGAGCATGTATGTCCTCCAACACTTCAACATAGTTCTCCTCAAATATTTTCTGTTGTCTTTCATCTTGCTAGGTGGTGGTCTCTTCTTCCACGACCCCAGAGCTTCTTAAATCCTTCCTTAATGCATACATCTAGAAGGTGAGGTCAACCTGCCGATCATTAAGCAGCAAAAGTTGCATTGACATGTCTTGTTGTATCCCTTGCACTGATTTTAGAGAATGGTCTAAAATCCTATTATCATCGACTCTCAATCTCTTGGCCCACAGAGGCTCATCAGACATGGGATCGGCTGACCTGTCACCACTAGTAGCCTTTTCTTGTGGATCCACAATTCCCTTCTTCTTGTGTTGAGCCTTGATATATACATTAACTACTGGTGCAACCTTGGATCCTCTACCACTTCTCAGCCTAGAGGAGATGTCAGTGGCTGCACTCTTTGGCCTCTCAACACCCTTTTCCTTCTTTCTCACCTTCTTCTTCTTGGCCTCCTTGCTACCAACCACCCCAACAACCTTTTCCTTTTTAGTTTTCACTGCAACTTCTTCAACAGAGGACTCTTCAACATCCATGTTGTCAACAAGCATGTTGTTACTACTTCATTCTCTTCTTCTTTCCCCTCCTTCTCACCATCCTCCATTTGTTGTTCACCTACCTTATCTGTAACCTTTTCTTCTTCCACAACCTTGTCACTTACCTTCTCCCCAACTTTCTCTCCTTCATTCACATCCTTGTCTCCATCAGTCCCAAATTTCATAACAAACTCAACCTTCTTGGCTGATTTATTGAGGGATTTTGTTGCAGCAGCCACACGCCTTGGGAGCTTGAACTTGTCACCAAGAATGTGCTTCCCCATATCGCCAAGACTCTCAAAGTCATTAGAAGAAGAATCTTGTACCTCCTCCTCCACTTTCCTTTTCCTGGATGGTGTCTTGACCTTCCCTTCCTTCCCTTCCTTCTCCTCACTCTTCTCCACCTTCTCTTGCCTCTTCTCCTCCTTACCAATTGAAGTCTTGTGCCTGTGGATAACCACTGCATACTTCATCCTCATCCTCATTGTCTTTGACCTCAAAACATTGTCATTCTCTTGAGAATCCATAAGCCTCTTCTCAAGCTCTACAGACATTACAACCAAGGCAACCTCCATGCAACATAGCTGTCGATGATAGAGTCTTTCTCCTCGTTTGACCATGAGAAATCACCAAAATGGCAAGAATCATACATGTACACATCCCCCTGAAAACAACAAATATCAAGAACCTGTCACACAAGAGAAAATGGGTGCATATTACAACTGTAATAATCAATAGTATCAGTACACATTAACCTACCAAATTCTCTTGCTCAAGTGCAATCTCCAACTGTCTGATGGACAAAGATTTGTTAGAGGAAACAAAATACAATATAGGACCAGAAATGATGTTGTCATCTAAACTGTAATCAACCTTACACATGTCACACAACCTTGGAAAAGTTTCAAAGATCCATATATGACATGACAAAAATAAAACAAATGGTTACAATATGAATATAAACAACTACTTCTACACTAGGTATGATATTAAAATTGTCATGAATCCGAATTTTACCTCAAAGGTGAGAGGATAACCACCTAAATTGAATCCTGGCCTGCTATCAGGTGTCTTTGGCTTGGCTTGACAAATCTTGGATAATGCATCTGTGGTGGCCTAGTAAATCTTCCTACCCCAAGGATACCTTTGGAATTTGTCCATATCAGACACTAATGCAGCATGCTCATTGCTTAGCAAACTGTTATGCCTATGAGGAAGCAACACACCCCCAACAACCAATAAATATGCTAGCATCATCTTCCTTTTGCTCTTTTTCTCCTTGCAGAACATGTCTTTCAAATCATCCAGCTTGCATTTATTTACCCCCAACACATCATGCATAGACACCTTTAGGACATCAACACCCAATGTTGTACAATTTTAACCCAATAATGACAGAAAACTCAACCATAGAGAATCTGATTACCTCATCCTTGACCTTAAACCACATCTCTTTGGTCTTCTTAGTCTTTACTTGATGCATCATTATAGCATGGATAGCCATTCCTAAGAAATCCAGCTTGTCCCCAATCTTAAAAATTGTACCAAAGCATCCACAAGATAAGGAATCCCATTGATCTTGAGATACATTTTTCCTTATTGTTTTGATGATAGAGACATCTGAAAAAACATTGTATCTTCCCCTGAACCGACGACTCTTTGGAAAAAAGTACTTCAATGACTTCAAATGCTGCATGTCAAATTCAACTAGAGGAACATATGGAACTATCTGTGACATTACCACATCTGTCACCAAAAAAATGCAAACCAAACTTGTCCATAAAATCATTATAACAAGCTGTCATACAGTCTCTAACAAACTGTCATACAATCACATGGCATACATAAACATGTCATACAAAACCCTACTACACAACAATTGTCATACAACACAATTGTAATCCAGAAACCTGTCTTACAATTGTGATACAAACAAAAGACATCCATACTCCTGTCATACAAAGCTTGTCGTACACACCAAAAATCAACCATAATCCTGTCATACAAACACTTGTCATACAACATAATTGTCATCCTAACAAGTTTTTATCACTAACCTTGTCATTCCAATACTTGTCCTAGCCTAAACTTGTCATTCCAAAACCTGTCATACCAAATAATGTCATTTTCACACATGCATTCTCTACAGAGGGAACGAAAAAACATTCTCCACACTGAACTACCACATGATCATCACTTTCGAAAATGGCTAAATCATGCATTTCAGGCAATGAAAACGATGATGAACACGACAAAGAACAAAAAACCAAAAATTACTCTATTAAACCTAAATCAACACAAAGCAAGCACACACATTGCAAAACAAAGACGGAAGAAGCCTCAAAACCTAGATTCCACTAGGATTACACACAGAAATTGCTCGGGTTCGAGAAAACCCTAAAACAAAAGAGAACTTACCGCGGGGAGGACGATGGAGGAGATGATACAGTGAGGGAAGTGGTGGAACCAAAGCGAGAGATCTGCGACGGGAAAACAACGGTGAACGGCCTGAGGAAGTGGTGGAACAGCCGGAATTTGGTCGAAGTCGGAGGCGGTTGAGGGTGGTTTCCGGCTGGAACGAAAAAGAGCGAGAGAATAAAGAGAGAAAGGGAAAAGTTGGAATGGGCTAAATTTGGGGCTTTTATACGCTGGAAAAGGGGCTAATTAGTTCATTTATTTTTGATGAAGGCTAAGGGTTGCTTAAATGTGAAATGGGCGGCTTCGCCAATACTATTTTATTCACAATGTATAGCAAGGTTTCTATTTGTTCTCCGCAGATGGTAATGCATTTTCCTATAAATTTCCTGAAATTGTCCCATGGCTTCACCATGAGCTTGGAAAAAACGTTCAAATTAATGATGGATATTTGGTGTAAGGTCTTAGCTGCATCTCTAGCTTGTGAAAGGAGATTAAAATAGACTATTTTCATTCTTAGAAAGTCTATATTGACAATAATAATGAAAATAGTCTATTATATAGATTAAATAATTTCTTCATCCAATATTATATGATTTTAAATTGAAACCTTATTAGACTTGCATACGGAGATCCAATTATCCTTTGACTGTTAGAATAGCAATTCACCGAACTCTATAACCTCAGTGTACGCTCAAATTCAAGGTGAAATTTCAAAATACGTTCAACCCAACTTTTGATCTTATAAGATCAAACGACAACTTAAACGTCATAAATTAATAGGGTTGAGCATCAGTCTGAAGTCGAACCAAACAAAAAACTGAAATTCTTTATTTTCGGTGAAGCGAAATCGAACCAAATAAACATAAGGTTTTCTTTGAAAAATTCGAATTAAACCGTAAAATTCTAAAATTATTGAACAGACAAGTGAACCGAACATCAATAGTGTTGGTTCGATAGACATAATCAAAGATGTTGTCCCCTAACAACATGTTTGACAATTGAAGACTGATGGATAAAAAAAGGGGGGTCAAAGATGAAAAAAGATAAGAACAAAAAGGATGAGAAAGTAATATACGAGAGAGAATATAAAATTTTGATGAAAATTATAAATAAAGTTTTATTTTACTTTTTCATTTGAAAGTATGTATTTTACTTTGTCATTGCATCCTATCAATCTGATGAGATTTATTTTCTCATCATTTATGTTGAATTTTTCTTATAAAATTTCACTTAATCCTATAGCAAAATTAAATCAAACATGAGAAAAACTCCCACCACTCCCCTAATCTTAAATTCCCAATCAAAAGTCAAAACCCACCAAGGCACCAACCAAACACACATTAATCGTCACTACAACAGAAGTGAGTCCCCAACCTCCGTTGAATGCCACGTGTGCAACATCCAAATGCCACCGGATCCTTCCAGATGTTTCCGCGGCACTCTCTCAAGAACGCCCTCGAACCATCCTTTCATCTTGTATATATCACCCCCCCAATACCCCTGTCGAATCCCCCCACATTCCGAGTAATCAAAAATCGAATCGAAGCCCAAAACGAAAATGGGAAGCCAAGTGTTGGACGTGCTCAGCCTGATCCCAGACACCCTGGAGAAGGTGGTCATGTTCCCATCAACGGCCAATTCTAGAGCACACCACGGAGAAGTCGGTACACCTGAGCACAGAGGATCATCGCTCTCCCATCTCGCCTTTCCCGTCGACATCACCGAGTCCTCCGACGAGTACACCTTCTTCGTCGACGTCCCCGGCCTCTCCAAGTCCGATCTCCAGGTAATTGTAATTACATCTAGAATTACAGTCCGTTGGTTCGGATTTTGAGAGATGGAATAATTGATTCAACCTTGGTGGGATCGATCTACAGGTGACGGTGGAGGAGGAGAGGAATCTGGTGATCAAGAGCGTCGGCGGCGGGAAGAGGAAGAGAGACCTGGAGTCGGAGGAAGAAGGATGCAAGTATCTCCGGCTGGAACGCCGGCGAGTTCTTCCGCAGAAGCTGATGAGGAAGTTCCGGCTGCCTGAAGACGCCGATGTCTCCGCGGTCTCCGGCAAGTGCGAGAACGGCGTTCTGACGGTTTCTGTTAAGAAGGTGCCTCCGCCTCCCAAGCCCAAGCCCAAGACCGTCCAAATCTCAGTCGCTTAGTTAGGGCTTGCTGTTGTGTTTTGGTAGCCTAGAAAGAGCGGATTTGATCCGTTGGTGTAATGTAGTTTCGGAGTTTAAGCTGTTTTGTGATGAAATGTGTTGGCTATGCAGAGTAAGCATCATGTTCTAGCTAACCTGCTTAATCATGAATGTGTGATATGTTTAAACAAGTGTTTTGAACTCTAGATCACTAAGATGTTTAGTTTAGGAAGACTGGCCACATTTTGCATCGCAATTATCACATCAGGAAGGCTCAAAAGGTGAGAAGGGGGGCAAAAAGGCCTCCATGAGAGGATGAGGAGTAGGAATAACATTAAACTGCCCCAAAATCGTTTGAGCATTCGCTTTTTTTTAGGGGTTGTTTATTTGAAGTTTTGAGTCGTTCATTGCTGAAGTAAATTGTAAGCTTAAGAAGGTAAATTGTTATTACTTGCAATTTGGTGGTTTTGTTAGAACTTTCGTAGTGCTCATTTTGAGAATACGATAACCCACTATATAAGTAAGTTTAAGTGTTTAACGGAGTAATCGAATGATGCATACTTCTTATGTCATGTAATATGATAATCATATATGCATGGATTTTAATAGATCTGAATGTATCAACCAAATTGCAACAGCAATCAAGTTACCTAGACTCGTCACATAATTTAAGCAAGGAATGGATTGAAGTATGTCATTTTATTAGAACCATAATACTATTACAGAAACTTTAAGCGAAAACAGTACTCCGCTGCTAACATTTTAAAATGGGCCGGCCCATTAAAGAGAGAAACCATGCTAACGGTATATAATTATGCTGAACGAGCAGTTACACGCTGTTGTTAGCGAAAGCCGTCAAAGCTTGCTTTGCTGCAATCCGAAAACCCTAGCTCGTTCGTTTCTCTCTTTTGCTCGCTCTCAACCACACCAAGGTGCGCAACAATGGCGACCACAAAACAGCTATCGCAAAGGGAGGCTGACATTCAGATGATGTTGGCTGCCGATGTCCATCTCGGCACCAAGAACTGTGATTTCCAGATGGAGCGTTACGTCTTCAAGCGCCGTTCTGATGGTTTGTTCTAATTCTCCCATTTTCCCGCCCTTAATCCATCGTTGAGCTTGATTGGATTTCGATGATTGATTGTCTTGTCCTGTTTCCTGCATCTATGTCTCCAATCAGTAGTTTTGTAGCACATTAGCCTGGAAGATTGTATAATTGAACTGACATTTTGGATTTTCCTAGTTTAGTTTACATTTTGCTTGTTTCGTGTTTCCGCTCTGGCCTTTGGATTGCTTAAAGGACACTGTTGAGTGATTCTAACTGCAATTTTGCGTTTGGATTTCCCAAGTTTAGTACATTTGCATTCCTATGTGCTCCTCAAATTAAACCTGATTGTGATGATATGGCTAAGGTATACTGAATATGCAATTGGAATGGAGTTAGAGTGACTGTTGCTGATGCATAATCACTAAATAACTTGCTTTAAACATGATCATTGTGTATAGGAATTTACATCATCAACCTAGGGAAGACATGGGAGAAGCTTCAATTGGCTGCACGAGTGATTGTCGCAATCGAGAACCCTCAAGATATCATTGTTCAATCTGCTAGACCCTATGGTCAGAGGGCTGTTCTCAAGTTCGCCCAATACACTGGAGCTCATGCAATTGCTGGAAGACACACTCCTGGTACATTTACCAACCAGCTTCAGACTTCATTCTCTGAGCCTCGTCTTCTTATCCTGACCGATCCCCGAACCGACCATCAGGTATTGTTTCAAAATCCAGACAGACACTCCTAATTCGACAGTTTTATTGATGGCTGACTCTACCGGTTCTTATTTCTGCTTTCTTCCTTTGTTTATAATGTAGCCCATTAAAGAAGCTGCACTTGGGAATATCCCCACCATTGCATTCTGTGACACTGATTCACCGATGCGCTATGTCGACGTCGGTATCCCTGCCAACAACAAGGGTAAGTTCAGCATCGGGTGTCTGTTTTGGCTTCTAGCAAGGATGGTGTTGCAGATGCGCGGAACCATCCGTCAAGGCCAAAAGTGGGATGTTATGGTGAGTGTTTTGTGCAGAACTAAAAATGCACCCTTGATTTCTCCTTTTAACCTCCTTATTGCCATCGTTCTTTCTTTGATGGTTACTGTTGTCTAATGCAAATTCATGGTTGCAGGTCGACCTATTCTTCTACAGGGAGCCTGAGGAAACCAAGGAGGCAGAAGAGGAAGAAATTCCCGGTGCTGCTGATTATGGACTTGCACTTGCCAGCGAGCAATGGGGTGCCCCGGTTGCTGATGCTCAGTGGGGAGCTGATGTGGCTCCTGTTGCACCCGTGGAAGCTGTTCCCGTTGCCGCTGACTGGCAGCAAGTTCAAGGTAATTATCCACATCCTGTTGATTCTTGTTAGGTCTATTACGGATTTGTTGGTGTAATAGGTAAGCTGAAAGAACTCCCTTTTCTTTGTTATAATGCAGCCCCAGTTGCTGCTACAGAATGGGATGAGGTGCAGGCACCAGCAGCAGCTGTTGTACCACCAGCTCAAGGCTGGGAGTAAGAATTGATTTTCTAATTTTGAAATTTTGATTTTTTTAATTCCGGAGAACTCCTTCATTGGGAGCTTGATTGGGAGAGTTGGTCAACTGATAATTTAGCTATAGATGGTCAAAATGTTGTTGCTTTAGTACCAATTTATGTTACTCTGAACTGTATGTTGCTATTAAAAAGGATTTCATTTTATCATTTAATTTGTCTACCTCCTTGTTTAAAGTATGAGTGTTGAAGTCCAGCTTATTTATCTACCAAATAATAAAGCAAATTTACCTATACAAATGCACATTTATGTACAATGGGCAGGAGATCAATACAAAAGCATCACAAGGTTAATCCTGATTCTAGTTACAAGCTCAGAGGACTCTAAATAGTCATCTGCACGCCAAATTGCCACCTATGTGGTGTGAAAGAAAACTCAAGATTCATGTCGCCTAAGTCCTAACTAGTACACACCTGTACAACACACGACTAGCTTCTGTGACAAGGAGATTGTAACAAACATGAAAGGCTAACAAGATCCTTCTTGTTAACAGAATGAAAAGCCAAAAAGATCCTTCTTGTTAGATGTAAGTGGCTGTAGCGAGTATGCCTCCATCGAATTGCAGTTATATGTACCCGGTGGTCTCCTCCAATGCCATCAGAAAGAGTACTGTGATGAGCTTATGGACTCCAGATCAAACTTTTCACTTTGTTCATCCCTGAGTAAGCTAGGGAAGTTACCAAACCATAAACCTTCTTTAATGTCGGTTAGTGCTTGATATTGTGTCTCTGATAAGACAGAAGAACGTCTGAGGAAGATCAACGTGGATAATCATAATAAGTGCATCCACAAAACTAACCACAACTGAAGATGGTTCAGTGGTAATATTCATTATTAAGTGAAAGCAAGAAGACAACTTACCTGTCACCTAAAATATCACTTCCACTAGTGACAGCACTCAGTAAGGCTTGCTGGCTATGGGTTTCGCCTATAAAAGGTCCCAGTGTGACCTCGCTGTTCCTCCTTCCTGGTGTTCTTCTGCATGACATACCTTCACAGAGAAGGCAGTTGCTTTGATATGCATGTGATCTTAGAGTTGAACTAGACAGACGAACCAGGGTTGAGGTGAGTATCAAACTAAGTAGCAGTTGCAATTGATACACTGACTTTACAGGGCTTTTTACCTGCTACTGGGGTTATGATATGACGAAACATGCCCTTCCACCATTTCATGCGCATCAAATCCCGGTTTATAGTACCCCAGGAACCTGCTCAGGGAATGAAGAAACCAAATGATGTGATTAATTACCATGATATGCACCCACAATAAAGAGAGAAAGGCTGCTTCATAGCTCACAGGTCAATGCTCTTTTGTTTCTTGATATCCATGTACACATTGCTCCAGTAACGCTGCACAGTTTTTATCATCTCCCGAAACTGTGTGGCCGGTCTCCATTCTCCTTTCTTCACTGAGAATACCTGTCAGAATCAGAGCTTTCAATATTAGGATGAAACAATTATGAAGGACTGAGAAATCAAGTGACTACATAAGCAAAGTGAGGCTAAGGAGCAAAGTTCACCACAATCTACAACCTACAGAAGGAAAATTCCCAGTTCTTTTATGTTCAAAACTTCTAGAGGAAAAAGGGAAAAAAATATGGATACCTTGCATCGAGCAGCAGAACCTCCGTATTGCCATGCAAGAGCATCACCCATTTGCTTGTAAACCTCCATCATTTTATTCGTCAGGGACTCATCTTCTGAATCTATCTCTGAGAGTTCAAGGATTCCTAGGGCATGAAGCTGATGATTAAGTGCAACTAATCCCTGCTCGTATTGACCGACATTGGTTCTGTCAATGCAGTCAATACAATTAGTTCTTACAACCCCATTCTGGACACTTTCTGGTTCAGCATAATGATGTGTGCACAAATTGTTGCTTCTTCTGCACTCTCTTTCTGATGTCCCCACATTGTATTCATTATTGTAAAACTCCCTGCACAGCATTCAAAATAACAGAAATATCAAACAAATCCAGATTCCAGCATAAGTGTATTTTTAACTACTGGCAAAGGTAACATTTGAGTACCCAGATGGAGCAACTTCATAACTGAAGAACCCAATACGGTCCAATGCTTCTTTGGCAACTTTACCCAGACGAGTTAGCACCGAGGCACCTTCACTGCAAAATTCATATGGTGTTTTTTCAACATCATCATATTTCAACAAAACTTTATATAAATTTAGAAATGTGGACAAAAGAAAGAATGTCAATTTACACTTTGAAGTGTCCATTTAAATCCAAGCTTTGAAACACCAGTAATTCCTCCCTTGATAAGCTAGTGTTTATCAACTTAACGGCCTCCTCAAATTCTCCGCTGAGAACAGATTCGCGTGGTTTCCTTTCATGAGACTTCACAATTTATTCGGAGATCGCTCAATTAGCAGAAGATCAGATGTAAATAGAGATGAACCTACAAGTTTTGTCCAGTATAGACTATAGAGGAATGGAGTACCTTTACTAAGTTTAATATAACAATTGGGTTCCCATATCTTTCGGTCAGTGCCTCAAAGT
This sequence comes from Polygonum aviculare, assembly GCA_934048045.1. Classification (NCBI taxonomy): domain Eukaryota; kingdom Viridiplantae; phylum Streptophyta; class Magnoliopsida; order Caryophyllales; family Polygonaceae; genus Polygonum; species Polygonum aviculare. The sequence goes on along the minus strand of OW204023.1, from coordinate 28,175,667 downwards.
GGAGTTTTGTTGCTTCATAATTTCCATCCATTTTCAGTACTGCATATTATAATTTGAGAGGGTGAGATACAAATAATAAAGAGAAAGGAAAGTCATAAAGGTGTTGCTTGGAACATACGTAAAATGTCTGGCTTAGGATTTAACCACGAAGTCGGCTGGAACCAGAAGAGTGGAATGGAACCTCGATTTTGCACAATGGAAGTTATTTTGTATGGAAATCCATCACAGATCCGTTGGCAAACTATCTGTTCAATCTCAACATCATTAGCAGCTTCACCCTTTTCATTCACACCTCGTTTTAGATACCTACCATCATACAAATTCAGAATAAAGTAACCTTGTTACAAGAAATGCTTAGAATAAGAAGAGTGTCATTTGTAGTACAAACAATATCATATTTTCTAGAGATTTTGAATAAAGTTAGGAATGCTCGTCCTTGACAAAGTAAAACCTCGACCACAAGAGCTTAGCTCAAACTAACCAGTATGTACAATAACCTTTGGATAATACAAGCAGTACAAATCAGAAGTGCTACTAGCTTTTGCATCTGAACATTGAAAGTTTTGAAACGTCTAGGACAAGTTATAATAAATGTCTAACCTGGTTCCGGCATTAAGACGTGATCGTCTAGCTAGAAGAGTTAGCCAGAAATTGCAGCCCGATCTTGAAAGTTTGACCTGAAAAAGGAGAGAAAATCATCATTGCTGTTACATCAAAACATTACTTGCAATTGTGTACAGCATATCATAAGCAACTCTGGATCAGTGGCAACAATTGAACAAAAAGCATTTTTTTTGACAGTGAAATCATGGATTGTACACAGTGTAATTGTGGTACATAATAGCACAACTATATTTTTTTTTCGGTAAACAATAGCACAACTATATCCTTTGTGTAGCCATAGTAATATTAAACTTGAGAGAAAAAAAAGAACACATGGAACATCTTGACAGACATCACAAAATTTTGATCATGGTTGGAGGTAAATTCAGAATTAGGTTGATACCTGTTTACAGAAGCCATGCACCAGTGCCACAGTCCACAAAGTATTTCTGAGTTGCTTTCGAATTTCCTGCGTCATGTACTCATTCCAAACGAAGTTTGATCCGTATGACGTGGAAGCTGTATCCTTGCTGCATAAATTCCTCTGCAGAGTGTGCATTAGCGGATAAGAATAGCTGAAGTAGAAGTCCTTTGTTAAATCTACCGTTCGCAGAAGCTTCTTGTATCTACTCAATCCAGTGAAGACAAACAAACCCAAACCATTTGAATATAAAACATAATGGCATAATATACACAGCAAGAAAAGACTGACAGCAGTAAACAAAAAGAAGAAGAAACAAACCTGTTCTCATCTGTATGATTTTTCACTCTTAATCGAACAGATTTATGAGGAATTTGGACTAGAGTATATTTTGAGATCCCATATATTGGATGCCCACAGATCTCTCCTAGTTGCCTCCTTTTGGTTATGAGAAGCATATAATATGGTGCAAAAAATTTGATGAACCCTGCCCATGGAAACCCTTCAGTAATTTTACATTCTTTGCATTGTCACATACATCAATTTCATCACATCAGCTAAACCTTACCAATGATTCCATAACAAGTGCTAACGAATTTACGCCCACCGACATGCCTATTTCCATCATGAATCCTTTGCAGCAAATGGTTGCACTGAGACCGCGAATACTTGGTAGGGTCCTCGTACAGAACCAGCTTAGAAGGCTCTGATCTGTCAATCTTCAACACTCTCCAAAAGTTCTTGCTTATATCTCTTCCTACCAAGTAAAAGTTCTGCAATAAAGATGAAAACATAGAATTTCAAATTCACTGAGCTAAGGGGGAGATTGTGTATTGTTAGCCCTGGTTGAAATAGAATAATCAACAAGTCAAGAGCAATAAAATTGGGTACACAAATTTGATCCAAAATCAGATAACACAGAATCATTGAAATTGCTTTAATCCAAGCAAAAATTTCAGAATCTACAAAGGAAAACAGTCAAATATTCAGCCAACATGAAATCAGATCTAGCTAAATTTCTATAATCTATCTTCATGAATCATCAAACTTGAATGAACAACCGAACTCATCACACAACCGAGCGAGCAAAAGAGAAATTCGCCAAAAAGGGGGGCAGAAAGTCAATACCGAGCGAGTTTTGAAAAGATAGAACCTCTCCAGAAAGTAAGGATTCCTCGACTCCATTCTATCTCCTTCATCGATCAAATTCGAAACACGATTTTCGTTTCCCTGAACAATCTCCTCGTATCCATTAGACTGCGAACCCATGACATGATTTTGTAGTTCGCAAAATACTCACAGATCGCAATCAACAACGAAAGCAAACAAGAGCATAATCTCCACTTCGGATCAAAACTACAATGGAATCGATAGATGATCGCCTTTCTAGGTCACAAAAATTTCAGAAAATCAATCGAAGCCAAAAACCTAACAACTCTCAAAAATTTCACTCCCAAACTAAGCACGACGAAATAAGAAAGAAGAAATATGTATGGATAGATAATTGCTCCAAGCAATTGAAATCTTCAGCTTGGAAGCGATAAGGAAGAATGCAATTTCTCCGTCGATCCCCCGAAGATACGTGGGAACGGAGAAAGACGGAAGAGGGAGACGAGCACGGCATCTTGGCGGTTCAAAGGGGCGGGAAAATAAAATAGAACACATCTTAGTTGACTCCGTAAAATATCTTGGTAAATTACATATAGTGGCTCGTATATTTCACATTTTCACAATTCAGTCCTTCAAATGATTAGTTTCATAAAACGGCCAAAACATACTGTTGGCTTTATTTGAGAATTCCTCAAGCCTTGTTCTTTTGCAAATTCATTATAAAATAGTTCTAGCTTATTTTGTATTGGGATTTGTGCATAAGAGAGGAGAGAACCACCGAGAATAAGGGAAATAAGATCTTATAGTGCATTATTTTCAATAAGCTGCTGCAAGCCTACAAACAAACAAGGCTTCAGACTAGGGCCCCGTACATCACGAACGTTTTGAAGCAGCGGAAGCCGAATTTCATTGTTCACCCGATAAATTTTACACCCTCCTATCCCCAATGGAGCCGCGTTTAATTTCCACTAGCATGTTGGGGATAACGAGGGCACCCTATTGAGGTTTGTTCTGAATTTTGCTTATGTGCTATTTCAAATTGGTAGAGCATAAAATAGAATTTTATGGATTGGAAAAAGTAAGCATGAAATTTTGAATAGTATTGATATTATTGGTGCATTATTATGTCGTGAATGGGCGGTTTGATTGATTGATTCATTCAAAAATTAAGATGATTAATGGTTTGAGTATACTAAATAAAATATTCTAATGGGTGACTGGTAGCTTAAAAATTGATTTTAACACGTTTAGGTTCATGGTTTTAGATACGTTAATTATATTATATTAATCCCCGTCTAAAAGTAGGTGGATTATTCTAATAGAATATATTGAGAATAACTTATGACCTATCCAAAGTTTGGGGACAAAAATATTAATATTAGTTGTACAAAACATTTAAGGATTCACCGATTGTAAAACAAAGGATTCAAAATATTGGTTGACTTCTTTGCATATGAGACATGTCACGAAATGAAATTTGAAACAATCAAAGTTTTATTTTACCTTTGTTTGAAAGTTCATGTGCCGAGAATTTGGAAACTTATCGAAAATTCTATTTAATTTTTTGTAACACATTTCGATTCCCTGATTTGCATAAGGTGTTGAAAGGCAACTTTTAGATTGAATCATGTTCTTTAATGAATTTGGCTCAAGATATATGTGATGAGGGCTCCATGTCAACTTAGTCGGTGTTTAACCTCAAGGGGTTGGTCTAGTGGAGCATGATAGGGCATCGGTCTGACAGGTCGTAGGTTCGATCTCCCCTAATCTCCCTTGAGGTGAGGCATATGTAAATCCCCATGTAAGAGCTCTCTAAGCCCTTGGGTTTTCCCTGACCTTGGACTGGGGCACAATCCCCTCATCCTAAATTTTTTGGATAAAAAAAAAACTTAGTCGGTGTTTACAACTTTTTTTTTTTGGTCTAAGGAGAGGTGATAATCTCCGTGCCTGCAAGGGGCGTTTTAAGTCAGTGTTTACAACTTTAATTAGACTAAAATTTTAGTTTTTGATTCTGGTTTGACACGTTACATCCATTTTCTTCAAGCTAAGTCCGCTTTAAATCGTATATATGATCCTTGGATAAGGATTAATGACTATAAAAAAGGCAAATTGCAGAAATGAGCCTCTATATTTGGGGTGATTATGCAAAGCAAGTTGAATTATCAAACTTTGCAAAAAATAACCCCAATTAGGCGATAAGATTTGAAGCGTTAATACTCACCTTTCATTGTCTTTTTGTAGGCTTGAAGTGTTCATTTTTTTTATTTAAACCAAAAGTAATGATAATTTCAAGATTGTAGTGTATTTAACTCGGTTCTCCTTTAACAATTTCATGTGTCATTGGCTCATTGCTTTAGGCTCCGTTTGGCACGAGTAGTGTAAGCTGGGACTGGGGAGTACTGACTAGCTGGGACTGGAACTGGCAGCTGGATTTTTGTGTGTAGTTGGGACTGAATTAGGTAGCAGAATAGAAATGAGTGTTCGGGAAAGTTAGTAGCTGGTTCGATAAAAACTATTTTGGAATGACCATAATACCCTCCACAAATAATTTAATAACATTATTTTCGTTTGGCCACGTGCGTTGCACGTGACCATGTTGCTAATTTATACCCACACCACACTGAACAGTTGTTCGATAGCCGCCCTCGCCGTCTCCTTTGTTTGAAGTCCCGCAACGCTGTCGGCGATTGGAGATCTCCCTCCACCGTGGTCCTTCGCTGTCGGCGATTCACGGTCTCCCTCCGCCGTCGTACTCCGCTCTTGCCGATTCTGGATCCCCCCTCGTTTCCCCTTGCTTCGAACATCATCTTCAACCCTCGACGCCAGCAAAGAACACCACATGCAGAGGTAACCCGAGCAATTTCGGTGAAAAATTCATAGGTATTTCATAGGTATATGCGTTCGAAAATTGAATGAAGAGGGGCGAGGGTATATGGGGGAATTGAATGAGGAGACGACCCGGCACGCCCCATCTAGTCGCTGCCATCTGGGGGGTGGAGGGTAGAGATGGGAGCTTAATTCCGCGGATGAAGACGCTCCCGCTCCTCGTTCATCTTCCAGCCGAACACCAAGGCCAGCGTACCGCCCGTAAATGAAGATGCGGGACGCTAGTCATTACGCCGGATCCGAACGGAGCCACGTATAAGGCCCCGTACGGTACTAGTGGGGGCTTAAAGCGGGGGCGGAAAAAATCGAATTCCGCTACGCCACAGCTGTGTTCGGAAAAAGAACGCTACGCCGATGAACGCCTATTCCGCTATGAGATTTCCGCTATCAGCTCTCCCCTCCCCCCCCCCAGGGGACAGCGGAGGCGGTAGCGGATGGCCCCAAATCCCGTCCGCTAGTTTGCAATATTTCCCTCCTCCTACCCCTCGACACCTCATTTCTCAAAATCCCTTCAGATCTGGATCTAGAGCCTTGCGAATTTGTTCGCTGGCTCGCCTCGTTCGGGTAATTAGCCGTCGCCCTAGGTCGTTGCGCTCAGGTGACCGTCGCCGTGGCCGTGGCCGAGTAAGGTATTCGCCGTCCTCACACTACACCCACGTTTCTCATTTCTTGCACTTTTGATTTGCTGCTATTAGGTTAGGGTTTTCGATTGGATGAACTACAAATTCGAGTTTTGGGTTAGGGTTTTGGATTTGGGGTTTTGGATGTGGGATTTTGGATTTGGGGTTTTGGATTTGGGGTTTACGATTTGGGGTATTGGATTAGGGGTTTTCGATTTGGGGTTTTCGTTTTGGGGTTTCCGATTTGGATGAACTACGATTGGATGAACTACAATTCGCCCCAAATCCCGATTTCCTGCTTTAGATTTTTGGAATTTGGCTCCTTGGTGTTCATTTCGTTCCAATTTTAGGTTGGTCTTCAGTCCTGAATTACATATGTGATGTGATAGGGTTGGATTTGGCAGTGGTTGGTTGAAACTATAGATTCATGGAGAACATGTATCTCCAATAACATATTATGTGCATTCCTTGTAGTCAGTGTTCATGGTAACAGTATTTGTTTGCTAGTATGATCTCCAATGAAATTTGGTTGCTAGTATTATTCGAGTAGTTTATTATATTGATGAGCAAACCTTATTGCCTAGATAAGATTTGTCTAGCTTTATATTAGCCGAGACGTGTTTTGACATTGGATATTTGTTGCCGATGGTTAGGACCATTTGAATGAGTTTGATTTTACAGTTTTTAACTGTGTATGCTTGTCTAAACATAATGGTTCTTGAAGCTGCAATTATGCTCATACCAATGTGGCTATAATCCAGAAAGTTTGCCATTTCAGGGAGTTTCCACGGGCAGATTACTACAGATTGCTGGAGAATTCTGAATTGCTGAAGTTGTGATACAGGCCAGTAGCCAGAAGCATAATTTATTCCCCTTTTTTCTCGGGTCCTTCCACACCCCCTTTGGTTTTGAATGGATGTTGACAATCTTTTTTTGCAAGTAACATACTTCTTGTCATGTAGGATGTTTGACTCCAGTGAAAGTTACCAGAGTGGAGATATGAGGAAATATGAACACCATTTCCAGCACGGGTCTGGCATGCTGTTTGATGATATACGGCTTGATAGGGAACTGGATCAGATTGGGGAGGTCTGTGATGAGCTAGGGAAAAAGCTGATCCACTACATTGAGGAGTTGCGTCGGGAGTGCAGTGGTTTTCACCGGAAGGCCCGCGGATTGGAACGCAGAGAGTCGGAGTTGGATGTTACTGTCTAGGCGTTGGCGAAGAGACTTGGTGAGAGCAACAAAGATAACACGCGCCTTCTTGCACCAGCCAATACTCACCCCTTTGTGATAGGCTTCGCAGCTGCGTTCCTTGGGAGTTTAACTGCAGTCTTTTTCCTACGCCGTTAATGAAAATGATGTGTTCTATTTTAAACACTCTTATTGTTTGTCTTTGTTATGGATATTATGCATGATGTGTTGGTGTTTGGGTGGAGACTTCTGTTTGCATTTTATGTTAGGATGTTATGCTTGTTGTGAATGTTATGATGTAGTGGTTTTTGTAGTTTGCATGCTTTTTTATCTGCTTTTATCTGCATGTTTGGATGGAGACTCTTGTTTGAACTCCAGTTGTATGTTATGATGTCAGTTCCCAGGTCAGTGTCTTCATGATTTTGAGCCTTAGTCCCTGGTGAGTGTCTTCAGACTTGTACATACTTTGCATTAGTACTTGAGTTTGGAATCGGGAATACTGATTGTTTGCTTTGTTCTGAGTTGGCTTGAAACAGATCCGGCTTTGTTGGTTGGTGTATGTTCAATAAGAACAAAACTGGTATGTGATTGCTTCCCAATCTATCTTTTGGATTAATCTTTTTGGATTCCCTAAGCTCCTAGACTTTATAAGTAATCTTTCTGGATTCCCTAAGCTCCTGGTGTTAGAAACATTCACCTGTGTTTTGAGATTCATGTTTTGAGAAATCTACCTTCTCTAACGCTAGTTTATTTTTGGTGATGACTTTGCTTTTACAACTGTCCAGATGGCTTGAAGATTTGTAATTGATTGTGTAAACCTATTTTTACTTTTTGGTGATTTCATGACTGCTTTATCATTTGAATACTTTATCTGAATATTATGTTCTCGTACAAGCTAGTGATATAATAATTTGAACAATATACAGGTACCAGCTGCCTCAGCGTGTGGGGTCTTGTACTCACTGGATAACTTCAATCTCATAGAGGCAGGTGATTGTTTCAATCGCTCTTCAACTTTATGCTTGAAAGGTCCCTCTATATAACCTCGTGACAAGTTAATAATAAACCTCACCTTGATTAATTTTTGAAGTTGCTGGACCATGATTCAACTTTTCCTTTAGCTATTACTTTCATTATATTTTTCAGTACTCCAATACACGGTTCCTAGATAATATTTGGGACGCTTAGTCAGACCTGCTTTCTGGCTGTGATGAGTTGATCTATTCTTTTTAATAAAACTTTCTCCATTCTGTATGTATTTTCAGTCTGAAGATGGTGAACTTTGAATAGCATTAGATTTGGCTATTTGCTTTCTTTGATAGGATGTGAAGGGGATAAAGAAAATATAACTTTCTAGTGTTGCTTGCTTCCAAAAGCTTTCTCCTTTGTTACTCATCTTTCACCTTCTTATCCAGGAAACAATGGATATCTTGGTGAACTTTTTCCAGTCTACTTCATGTGATATTCATCTGAATCATGGCAACCTATTGGAGGCAATATGGTGCAGGGTTGGAATTAAGGCTAAATATAGACTAAAGTGGCTGAGGTATGGTGCACAATCAAATCTAATTCGTGGGGTGGATTTTACAATGCAAATAATGTGATAAGGTTTTGTTCCTTTCAAATCTGCAATGAAGCCTAGCCTAACTACTGCTGTTATTGGCGACGACTCACTCTGTTGAAAGACTAATTACTCTGTTATCCTATTTCTTTGTAGGTAAACTATTGAAAATCTTAATTCCCTCAGGTAATTGTTGCTTCTGATTTTTTAGGCTTCTTCTACATGCATCCATGACGTTGTATAATCTCAATTCTGAAGTGCACCATATGTTGTGCTTCCTACATTCTTTCCCGGTCTTCCCACTATTTAATCTTCGTAGTTTTGCTTTGCTTGGTGATATAAAAAGGGCTAATGGTATTGGTAAGCAAGTTTCTAACACCCTATGTTGAGATTGAAGGTTCATTTATTGGAGCACGTGGACATTAGCCTAGCCAAATGAAGTCAGATTGTTTTTCGCGTTCTGGCATGCTACGATTGTATACATTGTTTTTTTTTTTTTGTATCTTCCTACCTCATTCATTTATAAGTTGGATTGATTTTCCAAGTACTCATCCACATTATATTTTTTTTGGTCGAAAGAAGGGCAATCCTTCACTAAAATAAAAACGCAAGGGACTACGAACAAGTGCGGGGCGTAGTCAGCCCCTTAGAGTCAAGTTCAAGAAGTGAAAAAATACAAGTTGGAAAAATCGAAAGAACATGAGGGCCCAGCGGGTAAGACGACGCGAGCCTAGCAAGGGAGTCGGCGACATGGTTCGCTTCCCTGAAGACGTGGGATAAACGGACGTTCCAGTTCCGTTTTAAGAAGCCTTGGCAATCTCTCACCAGGCTCGAGAGGGGGTGACTTGGGCTGATATTCTTGTCAATAATGTTGATCGCATCTTGAGAGTCGGATTCCACCAAGACATTGCGAAAACCCTCGTTCCAAGCCAGGTTCAAACCATGAAAAATACCCCACAACTCAGCTGAAATAACCGAGCACTGACCGATATTGAGCACAAAGCCGCTCAACCATCTTCCATCCTTATCCCTGATGGCTCCGCCAGCCGTAGCCATCCCGAGCCTGTCAACGGCCCCATCAGTGTTCACCTTGACCCATTGATCATCCGGTTTACTCCAAACAGCGAGGTTTCTGCTCCGAGCAGGAGTGCCACCACTTGGTCCTCGCGCCATCCAAGAGGCAATGTACTCCTTGGCTCTACTCCGAACAAACTCAGCAGGCTCCTTGACGCAGCAACTGTCCCTGAAGATCGCCTCGTTGCGCCATTTCCATATCCACCAAATCGCCGTAGCAAACATCGCAGGCCACTCGATCCCATCCACGCTGCTCATCCTTCCCGCAATGTTCTCCCGAATCCACACTGCAAAGGGGACCGAAAAAAAATCAGGGAATTCACGAGGAGTACCAAGGGAATACCACAAACCTGAAACTTTCGGACAGTCCCTGAGTAAGTGGTTGAGTGTCTCCGGGCTTTGCTTGCACAACTGACACAGGTCCGAGGTTGTGAAGTGTCGTCGTCGCCGCTCACAGTTGGTGAGGATGCCCCCACGCAACACCAGCCAAACGAAGGCTCTAATCCTCTCCTGCACACGCAGCTTCCAAATTCTCTGATAAATCAGCGCATCATTACCATTGAAGTTGCCAGCTCCAGTGATCGCATCATAGGCTGACTTGATCGTGTAATTTCCATCATTCGTGTACTTCCAGCAGATCGTATCCTGACATTGCTCGTCCATATTGACCCTGGTAGCCGCCAGCTGCATCAAAACACTAGCAGGCAAGAGATTGGAGAAATCGTCCCAGTTCCAACAGCCCTCCTCGTTCCAGTAAAAACAAACCGGTCGTTCCAGCCAGTCCGGGTTGATTTGACAATTAGCAAGGTCCATAAGGCGCTGCTCGCCAATCCAAACGTCAAACCAAAAACGGATAGCCTGCCCATTCCCAATATTCCACTTGCAGCCTCCCACGATAGCCTCGGAGATCCCTTTCTGAATACCTTGCCAAGTAGACGAAGAAGCCCTCACGACAGCCCCATTATCCCGGATGTACTTAGCACGCAGGACTTCACTCCATAATCCCGAGCTATCATTTAGGAACCTCCAACCCAGTTTTCCAATAGTTGCAAGGTTAAGGTCCCTCATCGAACGTAAACCCAAACCCCCATCATACTTAGGTTTGCATAAGTCGCTCCAACTAACGAGATGGACTTTCTTTCTATCCCCCTCATGATTCCAAATAAAATTCCGAATCACTTGATCGATATCATCACACATCTCCTTTGGTAAAACAGCCGTACCCATAGCATACACCGGCATTGTACTGATCACCGACTTTGCCAAGGTAACTCTGCCCCAAAAGACTCAGAATCCGCCCCTTCCAGCTGGCTAGTTTGGATTTAATCTTGTCCATAATTGGGCCAAAAGTATTTTTCGTGACCTTCTTGTGGAGCACTGGCATGCCCAAATAGCTGCCAAGGTCAGTGGTCACCTCAAATCCACAACAAGCCTGAATCCTGTCAATCAATCCCTGCTCAACATTCCCGGAGACGTACAATTTGGACTTAACCACACTGATTTTTTGCCCCGAAGCCTTGCAAAATCTGTCTAACACCCCGAGAATAACCTGCATTTGTTCCACTGAGGCTTCCGAAGTAAGAATCACATCATCCGCAAACAGGGCATGCGAAATCTCCGGCCCACTTCTAGTGATACGAATGGGCTTCCAGGAACCATCCTCCACCGCTTCTTGGATTAGATGACTCAACCGCTCCATACAAATCACAAAGATGTACGGCGAGATGGGATCTCCCTGACGAATACCCCTAGAAGGCTTGAACGGCTCAGTCAACTCCCCATTCCATAAAAGCCTCATGGTCGTCGAGCTGATGCATTCTTCCATCCAATCCACCCACTTAGGCGGAAAACCAGCAGCTTTCATGGATTCCCTGACAAAACCCCATTCAAGCCTGTCATAGGCTTTCTCGAGATCAATCTTCAAGACCATCCAACCTTTCCTTCCGCGTTTCCGACGCATCGAATGGACAACTTCTTGCACAAGCACGATATTGTCCGAGATAAGTCTGTCGGGAACAAAACTGCCTTGCATCGGGCTGATGAGCTCATCCAAGAACGGCCTAAGACGGTTCACAAGCACCTTCGTAATCACCTTGTAGATGACGTTGCACAAACTTATTGGGCGGAACTGATTAATCTTTTCCGGTTTCGCCACTTTGGCTAGGATCACGATGAGGGTGTCATTGCAGCCCTGCGCCAGTTTTCCAGTTCTGAAAAAATCTTCCACAAGCTTGCATATAGATTCACCGACAACGGCCCAACATTTTTGGAAAAACACTGCTTGGAAACCATCAAAACCCGGCGCCTTGTAGCTTCCCATTTGCTTCACTGCTGTCCAAATCTCAGCCCTGGAGACACCCTTAACAAGATCAGCAAATTTTTCACCATCAATAGCGTGATCCCAGTCCAAAGTGATATCATCACAGGTCACACCATCCAAGTTCCTTCCATAGAGCACCTTGAAAAAATCCAGAGCATGGATTTCCATCTCTTTAGGATCAACTATAGCAATATCATTATCCCCAACCAACCTGTCAATTTTATTCCTTCTTCTCCTGACAATGGTTGAAAGATGAAAATAAGAAGTGTTTCGATCCCCTTCGCTCAACCACTTTTCCCTGGATTTTTGAAACCAAAGCATCTCCTCTTCTTCAAGGGACTTATTCAGCTCAGCTTGCAACTCTCTCTCCAAGTTCAGCAGCCTCTGATCGCACCTACGAGCCAAACTCTGTTGCACACCCGAAAGCTTGTTCAAGATAGTCTTCTTCTTGATATGGATATTTCCGAAAACCTCAAGGTTCCACTTAATAAGAACATCCTTGAGCGCCTTCAGAGCATCCTGAGCCATACAATCCTTGTTCCACTCATTCTCAATCAGTTGTTTAAACGAGTTGTGAGTCATCCAAGCTGCTTCGAACCTGAAAGGGCGACGACTCTTGTTCACATTGCTACGAGGAACCAGCTGCAAGTTGAGGGGCGTATGATCCGAACCAAACTTAGGAAGGTGATTCACACACGCATTCGGCCACATAATCCTAGCATCCAAGCTCATGAGCACCCTGTCCAACCGTCTTGCCTTGTGCGTTTGAACTGTATTGCCAGTGGACCAAGTGAACTGATTTCCTGAAAACCCCATATCAATAAGATTCTCCCTGTCTACCCAGCTTTGGAACTCGTTAGAGTCAGGCGACAGCAGCTCACTCGTACCCTGGCTCTCCCAACTATGTAAGACACAATTGAAGTCACCCCCATACAAGCAAGCACTACCACAGTTATTCGAGCAATCCTGCAAATCCAACCAAAAGTCCTCCCGATCAGTTTCATTAGGATTAGCATAAAGTAAAACCAGATCAAACACCTTACCATCAATCCTGATTTTCGAATGGATGATTCTATCATACACCTTGATAATCGTGAGGTCCGTCCGCGCACTATTCCATAGGACCCATAACCCACCAGCGAAACCAATGGCCTCAATTCGGTGTTGGTCACTGAAATTCAGCCTGCTACACACTTGATCAGCCCTTTCTCCAGAAATTTTCGGTTCAATCAGGACCAAAACATCCGTAAGGTTTTGCTTGAGCATGTACCTCAGCGAACGACGAAACCCGTCACTACCGGCACCCCTACAATTCCAAATTAGACAATTCATAATAAACCAGATAAAAGAGGGCAGAGGGAAAAAAAAACAATCAAGACGAGGGGGTCGGAACATCCACACCTCCATCTTCAATCATCTTGTCTTCCTCCTCTTGGATCTCCACGGTATCCATGTCTCGATCGGCGGCCAGAATTTGGCTCCGGAGGTCGGCGATTGTGTCATTGGCGATTTGGAGGCTTGATTGTTCGTCATCGCCAACATCCGCACTCTGAGATTGATTACCCTTGGTAACCACATCGGAAGGGCCGGATGGACTTTGGTCCACATCCTTGTTTCCAAGTACAGCATATGGGTTAAAAGTTATTGGGGCCTCCACTCCCCTGGGCCTTTTAAGTGGGCCATTGCTCATTTTGGCCAAAAGCCAAGCATTCTCCTTTTTATTGTTATTCTTTTTATTGACCTGCTTTTTTGAGCTTTTTTCATTATCTTTTTTGGCTTCAGACACGAATTGAATGGGCGTGGAGGAACTACCATCCGCCTTCTCCGTCTGGGAGCTCGATCCCGAGAATTTGCCGTTATTCTTTAATTCCTTACCTTTCCCATTACCATTGCCTCTTCCCGAGTCAACGTTCTTATCATTGATTGCTTTGCTCTTCCCAACTTCCGCATCCACCGACTGTTGAGTTCTGATCGCGGCGCCACCGGCCCCGCCACCACTAGAACCTCCGGTCGACTTGCCGCTCGCACCAAAATTGCCGGTGCTCGCCTCCCCAGCTTTTGCCTTGTTCTTATTCGCTCTTCTCCTCCTCTGAACCTCCATCCATGGTCCATATAGGGCATCCCCCTGCTCTTGGCTACTTTGTTCAGAAGCAGGCGAATTTTGGCTCGGCGTGGCTTCGCTCTTCTCCTTGTTAGCGTCGCCAACCATCTCCGAGGCGGTCTGTTGCGGCTTGGCCGGACAGGAATTCACCAAGTGACCATATCTCCCACAATGGAAGCATATCATGTGTAAACCTTCATACTCTAATTTGTATCTCTTCCCGTTGATGGTAACCGTGCCCTTAAGCGGCTTTGTCAAATCCAATTCAACACACACCCTAGCGAAACGGCATCTATCCGAGAATAGAGTACGCATATCCACCTTGATTGGTACTCCAAACGTAGCACCTGTCCTCATAAGAAATTCCTCTTCATACCAGACAAGCGGAAGTTTGGCTATCCTCACCCACGCCGGAGTCGTATTGATGACGTCGGTTTCCGGGTCAAAATCTGGCGACCATGATTTGATGATTAAGTAACTTCCGAAGATCGTCCACGGACCACCCGTCAGCGCCGTCATATAGTCTTGTTCCAGCTCGAACCTCACCACGTAATACCCGTTAGGAAGGTCGGCCAGCATCATCTTGCCAGAAGGTTTCCAGATCTCGCGAAGTTTCTTATCCATAACATGGAATGGAACGAAGCTACCAAGCGTTCTGACTATCAGCGAGGACTTCCAAACGTCCGCAAGGACTTGTACCACCTCAGGGGTCACAGTAATCACCGGGTCACTATGTTCGCCACCCGGATAACTCACGTTCATCCTAGTGTCCAGGAACTCTGCCGCCAGCCGAGGACGCCTGTTTCCTGCATCATTGATCACCATGTCTTTCCAGGTCCGGGGTTGGGGAGGAGCACAAGGCACCACAGCCAGCCCAGGAGGCGTGGAAGCTTGAGGCGGTACTCTAGGAGGAATAGAGGGTTGAGGTGGTGGCTTCCCAGCAGCCCCCGCCGCTTGGGTTTGCTCCGACATGCAGTCGGAACAGGACAGAACTTGTTAAGAATATTAATATGTATTGTTGTGTGTGATTGTGCACAAACAATGCAGCAAAAATACAGCTACCTATACTTCCATGGTATATGCAATTGAATGTGGGATTTGTTAACCTCATCCACATTATATGCTTGTATTGTATTGTCCTTGCTGAGTAGTAGCCCTTTTCTTGGTGAGTTTAGGGTCTCCAGATAAGAATAGTGAACAGTTTCATGATTTGCCAACTCCACACTGCCACTTCTAATTTATGATGCTTTTTTAGCTATGCTTATGACTCATGCATAGCAGTCCAAAAAAGCAGACTGTTGACGCATGCATATCAGTCTTCCCACGCCTTTTATTGCTGCATTTATTGCATGCATGCCATCGTACCTATGTCTTATCCTTGCTATTCAATGCAGAAACATAGCCATGACAGGCTACTATTTTGACCATTTAAAACAACATTACTTTATTCCCTATTTTATTTCATTTTCCTTATCTCCAGGAAGTCCATAAAAGGGTTGGTTTGAGGACACTTGAACATAATAGGCACGAAATACTTCTTTCATCGCTTAGGGTATTGCTCAGGTTTGCATGATCACATACTATCCGTATTTTTAGCACTGATTAATCTGAACTTGCATACCATGATTATCTTTAACCCGAACTTCTTTTGTATAGGAACAGGATGGCGCTAGCTCACTGGACGATAGAGAACAATGAGGTGCTCTACAACATATATGTTCAAGAGAGGGCCAGGATGGGAGAAACCGAACTCACAAATTGGAGACGAGTGGCAGAACTCTTTACCCAGAGGACTGGGTTGATTGCTACTCCCACTTTGATGAGGAACCGCTTTGACTACAACAAGAAAGCGTGGAGACTCTATGTAAGTCTGGTTTCAATGGGGATCCAGTTTAGGTGGAACCAAGAAACCGGGTTACTGGAGGCTGATGACTAGTGGTGGAGTAATGCCATCGAGGTAAAACTTGTCTTCCTTCTTTGGTATTTGTCCTTCTTGAGGCCGTGCTTATAGACTGTTAATTTTTATTTTCACGATTGCAAATTTTTTTTTGGTGAAGTGAGTTCCAAACTTTGATTACAACTAATGTGAGTATTTGTTAGGTGGCTGGAGATATGGCGAAAAAAATTAGGAGGAGGAATGTTGAGCACAAGAGTATTGTGATGTGGGAGGAGGCCTATGGGGGAATCAACATGCAGTTTCCTGTGCCGGTGATCCCGGAACTAGCTGCCGTTGATGATGCAGGGCCAGCTGCCGTTGATGATGCAGACCCAGACTCGGAGTAATGTTCTGTCTTTCTGTTGTGTCTTTCTTCCTGAGTAGTATTTTGTAATGTTGGACTAATATGTGGACTAGTATGTTTTCTATGGTGGACCTAAACTTGCCAAGTGATGTTAGTTTTCTGTGGATGATGACTTGCAAACTGGTTTTCTATGGATGATGAATCGTGAACTTATGTCAAATTATGGTTGTTTGTAATATGTGTTGTCGCTGGTTTGTACTCATCTATTCCCGCTAAGTGAATGTTGTAATCTTCGGGTTTGAGCATATGTTTGTATTGGTGGAAATGTATGTGCAATTATGGTTGGTACACTGAGGTACCATACTTGCTGGTCAGAAGAGTTGGGTCTGTTTGGACAGCTGGTTAGGCCTCAGGATATGCCGGGTAGAAGGATTGGCACGTCCAACATGTTTAGTGGAATGCGTCGCTTGGCTCAATCTATGCAGGTTTGGATTCATGACCCCTATATGACTTTGCTTGATTTCACTTGATTTCCATACTTGTGCCTATTAATTTCTTTGTTTTCCCGTGATTTCCATATATATGCTATTGATATTCTATGATTTCCCTTGATTTCGATATTTCTGCTTTTCATATTCTTTGATTTCCCTTGATTTCCATACTTATGATTTTGATATTCTTTGATTTCCCTTGATTTCCATATATATGCCCTTGATTTTCCTATTTAAGTGTATTTCCCTTGAATTCCCTTGATATTCTGATGTGAGTTCCCTTGATTTTGTGAAACCTATTGCAGCAAACGAATCTGGGCAATATGTCAAGCCATGAAGAGTCGGTCGGCAGCAATGAGGTTGTGGACATCCCGCCACTAAACATAACAATTGTTGGTCCGGTAAGTAACTAAAACTTGAGACATCGCCTTTGGTGTACGTTGTTTCACTACTTCAGGCCCTAATTCAGTCCCCTACTTCAATAACGCAGGGAGGATGGCGCATGTGGGGTAAATGCAGACCAGATGTGCCCCTCAGGAAAATGCTCAGGACTTATATCCGGCGACGTAGCCGACACTGCGACAGGGTCGAATTTTATGTCGACGGAAATGAGTTCACTGACCTACTGGACACAACGACGCCTAATTCCGTAAGATTATTGCGCATTTTTTTGTGGTGCCTGGGCAAATTCCCTGTTTAACATGATGTTGGTTGTATGGCTTAAATTTTTGGCAGCTCGGCCTGGATGATGGGGGCGAGATTATTGCGGTGGAGTACAATGACCATGGCGGGATGGGTGCCGCATCTGACCCCATCCAACTCGACTAGAACAATTTGCTACTGTTTTGTGTTCCAAGGTTATTCGGCCTTGTGTTATGTCAACCTTGTAGTTTGGGTCTCAGCTAATTTTGTGTTCTTATGCATGAAGGAGTTGTCGTGGTTGGCAAATGTTGTCGGTCGAACCATAGTTGTACCTTGTATGTGTGGTTAAGGCTTGTTATGCTTGAACAAAGCTTGAACTGACAATGTATTTTCGAACTGCCATGAAACGCTTGAATGCTAAGCACAGCTGCCTTTTTTTATATGATTCTGACTGATTGTATTTGTTTGATTAACATTCACAATGTGAAGGTAGTTAGTTGAGATGGATGTCTTCCGGCCGGATTGCATTGAATTGGCATCGGTTGAGTGAGCATAAAACAAGAACCTTTATGTGTTCCACCAATTACAACCCAATAATGATCAGAAAAGATGTTCCAACATTAAAGTCTATACTAAAAGTTAAACTACATGCACAGTTCCAAACTTATCTTCATCTGACGCATGCATAAATAGTGCCACCACAACTAGCCTCATGTTCACCTACAAATGTTTATGCCATGTCAAATCAACAATGCAAGCTATTATAATTTTTTGGTTTTGGTCGAACCAATGCAACCTCATGGGGTCTTTAAAAGCACCTCTTGTGTTGCTGAAGCAAGAACACCTTCACCCATAACCAGTTGAGAGCTCCATCGGTAATGTTTGTGCTCGGGTTTTCGCTTCTCTTGTGTTTTCAGCCCGTAACGATCTATGCTCCAATGGTTTGTGTAGGATCAAGATGACGTTAGAAAAGTGGACTGCATCCAACGATGAAGATCTCTATGACCTCTATATACAAGAGAAGACGATGATGCCCCCGAACAACCATATGAATTGGTATCGAATGGCAGAACTCTTTACCCAGAAGACCGGGCTGGATGTTACCCCCAACAATATGAAGAACAGATTTGACTACAACAAGAGGAAGTATCGGATGTGGGTATCCCTGAGGTCAGCTGGGATCGACTTTGTCTTTGATGAAGCAACCGGGAAGCTAGCTGCCGATGACCAATGGTGGGAAGACACCATTCGGGTAAAGTAGTTTATATTTTAGTATTTCCAATCAAGCATTGTGGTCATGTACACATCCGACTCATGTCAATCTTGAAATGGGTGGGGGGAGAGACAGCTAAGAAGTTTAGGAAGTTCGATGTTGATCGCTCGTCCGTTGTTAAGTGGGAGGAAGCCTATGGGAGACATTACTATGGGTTGAGGGTTCCTCATGCACCGGCTCGTGCAGCCGTCGTCGATGATGCAGGCCCAGCAGAAGAATCGGAGTAGTTCCTAGGTCCTCTTTGTGTTCCAAGTCTCAAACCTTTATGTGTGGAAGTAAGGTATGATTGTTTCTTTGTGATGTGGCTCTTTTTATGCTATGTTATGTTCATTGTGTTGTGGTCATGCTACGGTGTGTTCCAATATGTTAGTCCCAGAACTTTAAGTGTGGAAGCAAGCTATGTCTATATGAACAATATGTGTCAACTTTGATTATGTATGAATGAATATTATGTGTGTAAATTTCGTGGGTTGTTCATCTATCCTCACAAGCAAGCGATGCTTATTTTGTTCTATGTACCAATTGCAAATAATACCACTCTATTTTTGTGTTAGCCTCTCATATATTCATAACAGTAACATCAACCAAGTCATACAAAACAAAGTGTCAAATAGTGCGTACATAACCAATAACATAGTACTTGAATGTTCAACAACAAGAGCATACAATCACGACGGACGTCTCACACAAACGTAACACACAATCTTGAAGAACAACATATCACTCATGAGGACGTTTGTCGAGGGTCATGTTGGATATGGATGTACTTGCCAACTCAAGCTTCAATTCTTCGACCTCGTTTTCCAACTCCACAATCCTGTTACGAAGGAATTCTTCCTTGCGTTCGGCTACACTTAGCTCGACGTTCTTCTCCCACAATGTACGCTGGATTTCAGGGTTTTCCCTCCTCAATTCGGCTATTATACCAGGCAATTTTTTGGAGGTGTAACATTCAGGACAATAAGTAGCCAGCAAATTCTCGATATACAAATCCAACTCTTCATCTTTCTCATTTTCTTCTACTTCAACCGGTGGGGCGTAGTTAAAATGATGTTCATACTTTCGCATGTCACCACTTTGGTAGCTCGAGCAATCGGAACTAGTGGGGGAGTTCATCCTATGTTCATAAACACAAAAGAAAGCTGAACTTGAAGCCAAAAAATGCAAACAAAACAAGACAACTGCCAGCAAACAATGAACACATATATGCTGTACGGGTAACATATATTATACTCACATTGATTACACAACTAGGCATTCCAACTCCATCTCAAGAATCTAGCAAAATCTATCAATAGAAGTAGGCATCCCAATTCCCCAACAAACAACTCTAGCAATCGAAACACGATTTTGAAATACGCATTCGAAACAGGCATTCCAATTCAAGATCCATTCGAAACAGGCATTCCATTCAAGATCCCTTGCTTTCGAAATAGGCTTTCGAATTCAAGATCCCTAGGTTTCGTAATAGGATTTAGAAAAGGCCTTTTGATTTCAGAACAAACAACCCTATGGGGGAAAATTCCAAGAAGTTACACAGTGAGCAGTCGAGATGAGGTGTCGTTGTTACCTTAACACTGACCAAAGTCGGAAGGGAAGAGACAATGGCGAACGTCGGAGTGAATAATGGGGGCAGGCGTGACTCGAGCTTGTCCTTAATGGGGGCAGTCCACTGAATTGGGGGTAGAAGAGGGATAGAAGAGGGGTAAACCAAAGTACCAAGGGCTTATAAGCACCCTCATGCATTTTTTTTCTTGTTTTAAGCAAATAAGGGTTTATACATACTTCAAAACACATATTGTTGCTATATGAAAACAATTTCAATTCCCATGACCAATCAAGTTCCATATATACAATTATACAAACACCGGAGCAAAAGACAGTACGAGCGGTGCAGTCGCGCTTTCAACTTGCAAACCATCACCAGTATCGTCGTGTTCTCCAAATCTCAGAGGCGATAGCATCTCTGAGATGCTTCATGCCACCCGGTGCGTTGTCCTGGCCTCGTTCCGGCCTAATAGGCGGGGGCAAGTCTGGGTCCTCGTACTCATCCTCAAGGTAGTTGTCCCGGACCCGATATCGCAAAATGAAATTGTGGATGCAAAAACAAAGGATCATTAGGTCGATTTGGGTGTCCAACTCATAGCTAGGCATGCAGACCAACATACGAAACCGTTTTTTCAAGACTCCGAAGGACCGCTCAATGCACCCCCTCAATGACGAGTGAACCTTATTGAACGCTTGCTGGGCAGTCTTCGGGGTCGCGTTCTGGAACTCCGACAAATGGTATTTGACCTTGTTGTACGGCACCATATAGCCTTCACGATCGGGGTATCCCTTGTCGACAAGATAGTATTTCCCTACATAACAACGACCACACATTATGTTGGTACCCACAAATGTAGCTATATAATCGATTCTCGGTGAACCAAATTGAACCAATTACCGGGAGGCGGGTGTGGGAAGTTCATTTCGGGTGTGTTAAGAGCATGGTCAAATACGCGTGCATCGTGGGCACTTCCTTCCCACCCAGCTGACACGAAGGTGAATGACATGTCAAAGTCGCATACCGCCATGACGTTGAAGGAACACACTCCCTTTCGATTTCGATAAGGCAATTGATCCGCTCGTGGCACAGTGCATGAAACATGGGTTCCATCAATACACCCTATAGCACCCTAGACGCAAACAAAAACGTAGCCCATTACCAATTCCCTAACTTACGTTAACAATAATACGCACTAACCATTTCGGACTTCGTTAAACATTACCTTGAAAAGACTGTACCGAATGTCGTTCTTAACTCGATCGGGAATGATTGAGAACTCCGGATCGCGGGGCTTCAACATGCGTCTAGCTAGCCCAGTAGAGCCACTCGATCGCCCCGTAATCGAGTCGAGAACCTCATGGATGGTCCGGCTTATGGTGTCCCCAGACCGCTGAAACCTCTCACATACCGCCCGGTTCGAGACCCCTATTGAAACGGTGTAGAGCATAATCCCCACCTTCTCTAATACGGTCATGTTTCTCGAGGGGCGTAGTCCATGATGCTGTTCAAGCTCATCGCACAATTTGATGAGGACGTGCCGCTCTATTCTGAAAGCATTTATGCATCGAACCTCGGATCCCGAATCCATTATCTCCCGCATCCATAGATAACCAGTGAGGGGTGACGTGAAACAGGGGACTTTGTGAACATACTTTCTGCAGTATGAATTGTTTAAGCGCTTACGCTTCCGAAGTTGAATTTGCTCTGTAGACAACTCCGCTTATGCATCGATCTCCATATCCTCGCTCTCCATACTGCCCTATATTCATGAAACCAAAACATGTTTTAAGAATGATCATGGCTAGACATATGAACACTATACAACCTAAGGAACTAGACGCACAACATAAGCAAACCAACACACATAATACACAACAACAGAGCACACACACACATGTATCGCAATACACCGAAAACTGTCCTCATGAATGAGTAGATTAATGTTCAAGTCAAGCTAACCCGCAAACCATTATACGGGTGTTTGAGTACGGGGTGCAACACCCCAACAACAACCAACAAATGCACCCAAAGGGCACACACAAAGTCTCCATCACTCTCTGAAACACACACAATGTCCACAGGAAATAAAAACTTAAATTGCATCACACCATCCCCTCGAAATCAGTCACTCAAACGGTCCCCGGTTGATTTCTCGTACTTGAATTTCAGCCATGTGTACCGGTCAGCATCGGTCTTCAACGTCAAGAAGAGGCGGCACTGGTGGTCGTCATTCATCTCATCCACAGCATAGCACCAGAGGCTAGACGGATTCTTCATCCTCCCATCATAGACCATCCAGTAAATCACGTTGATAGCCTCGTCAAGCGGAGTGGATGTACAACTCGAACCCTTGTTCTTGCTCGTCAATGAGCCCTCCAGTAGTGAGATCACTCGGGTGCACTCATTGCCAATTTCTTCATCCCGGTCTCTGACATACGCAGCACCGCCGGCAGTTCTCTTCCTACGCTTACTTGGTTCGTCAGTACATCCATCCCCCGTCGTCTTGTCCACTATCTCCACAGATTGAGCCTCAGGAGGGGAATGATTAAGGAGGTTATCGTCCCTAAACTGCTGGAGTAACTCTTCCTCATCTAAACCATCATCCATGTGCACAAGGTTTTCGAAGCTACGACTTGGCGGCGGTAGTGATGCATCCTATGTTTGTGACCTTGACTGTGTCTGAGCCTTCGTTGTGGACTGTGACTGTGACTGTGACTGTGACAGTGACGACTTTGCTGGAACACTCATATTGGCCGACCGACTTCGCCTCCCGGTAGCGACGATGCTACCAAAAAGTGTGTCTCAAAGCTCACTCAGTTCGGGGTCAGGGGGGTTCAACTTAAATCGTCTTAGCCTCGGGTCCTCCTGTAGAAAAATAACATTATCCACAAATTACCAACGATTATGAATTAGTTCAAAGCAAATGTGTTTCAAAGTTCCTCACCTTGATTTTTCGATCCCACCATTCATCCGTTCCAGTAACTGCCGCCTGAGATGAACTCCAACCCAATCCGGTCTCCTCGTGTCGTAGCTTACACCATAACTTCCATATCTTTTTTATGTAGTCGAACCTGTTCTTACATGAATCTTTCGTGAACGGTTTCTTGAACTCTTTCGTAAGCTTAACCGCAATCTCGGCCCAATTGAAGTGGGTAGAAACTCCATTTTGCTTATGGTACTCCTGACAAATACTGATCAGTGATTTTGACTCATCGGAAGTCCATGTCGCGCCCTTTTCATTGGATTCAAAGTCAATTGCCTCAACGTCAATGCCCTGAGACATTAGGACCTATTCTTTGCCATGAACCCAAGGGAAATCAAGCAGTACACCGAACATATATTCCATACAATTCACACAAGGGAATCATGAAAAGTCCCGCAAAGATATAAATCAGAAATAGCTCCCAATTAACCACCACCCACTCACTACCCTTAAATCGTAACCTAAAATAACATGCAAACAAGGACAATCCAAGGCCATAACAACTTATTAAGAATCACCATAGAACAAAACTTCATTCCAATTTGTATGATCAATTGACAAGCACACTTCATTTGGACAACCTTATTAATAAACACATCAAGAGCAAAGGCCATTACACACTTCATTCCAAATTGTATGATAAATTCACAAGCAACAGAGAACACAACAATGATCAATGCACAAGCGGTCATTGGGAATCCAAGAGAACACATTATTCCAATTTTAATTAGGGGCAATTCGCCCCAAATAGTAAACCTTAACAGAGAAGAAGTACAATACCGGAATTGGGTTTCCAGGAGTGACTCAAGGAGGAAGCTGGACGAAGCTGGACGCACCGGCCGCACGCTGTGAGTTCCAGGACCTCGAAGAAACTGTCAATGAGGAGGACCTAGGTCAAATTGGAGAATGTGAATGAAGACGAACCCTAATTTACAGGAATACGAGTGAGAGAAAGAAGCCAACAGAAGGAACAAGAGAAGCCAACAGTAGAACTTACCGGCCGGCGAGGACGACGGAAACAAAGCCGGAGTTGCTGCCCACGAAGCTTTGGAGACCACCTGCGCATGACAAGAGAAACACATCTGTGACAACGAGAGGAGCTCGGGACGACAACACACTGAGAAGACGAGGGAGCCAACAAGACGACTTACCGGGGGGTGGAGAGACGCGGTTTCCGGTGTCGGCCTCGACTCGCTGTCGTCAATGGAGATGAGGGCGAAGGAGTGGGTTAGTTTCGGTCGGTCGTTGAATCGCAATCCATCAATGAGTGTTGGGAACCTCATTCAATGAGGGTAAATACGAGGGTAGTCAATCTATGAATTTTTTATTATTTGTTTTTAAATACGAGGGTATATTGGTCTTTTTAGCTTACACTTTTCGGGATTCAGCTAGGTATCTTACCGAACACCCATTTCAAAGTTTTCTCCATTCCATTACTTAATTCAGTCTCAGCTACTTTTCGGATTCAGCTTTCAGTTACAGCTGTCAGCTTTCAGTCTCAGCTTTCAGCTAATTTACCGAACGGAGCTTAAGTGTGTAACTGAGCAAACAAAATCAAACCCAGAAATTTATATTCCTTTAGTGTTCAGTTATTTTTGGCAATTTATAGAAGCTATGTAGGTACGTACAACTGACTAAGACCTGATTAAACGCGGGTCGGCCCGCCCGGCTCGCCCAAGAAAATGGGCGGATATGAACAACGTTTATAGCCAGTGGGCCGGGTTTGGTC
This sequence comes from Polygonum aviculare, assembly GCA_934048045.1. NCBI lineage: Eukaryota > Viridiplantae > Streptophyta > Magnoliopsida > Caryophyllales > Polygonaceae > Polygonum > Polygonum aviculare. The sequence continues at coordinate 28,150,870 of OW204023.1, read as the reverse complement.
ATCAGTATAAAGCTCGATGGCCTGTAAAGCCCGTCCCTTTACCCAGGGCGGATAGTTTTATAATATATCAATTAAATTATTAATTTACTATATAACTAGTATTAGTTCACGTGCTTTGAAGACACGATTTTGATTTAAGAAAAAAAGTTACTTTAATTTTATATAAGTTATGCAAAAGAGTAGTTTGATATAAAATCTTGTATTGTTTACTTAAATTTATTTCTTATGAGATTTATTTTAATGATACATTATTTTATTTATAATATATTCTTTTTTATCAAACAAGAACTTATAGATATAAGAAACTTTATAGATATAGTTTTAATGATATATATTATTTCCTACTTTACATTTGGAGTCTATAATCAAATTTTAACCAATTAAATTATTTTAATAAAGATTGGTGATGCCGTCTCATGAGGACTTGACACTTGTCGTGATAATTATTATTTTTAACCTCCGTTTTAGTATATAGTTATGATATATCATTATATATCGAAAATTAAAAACCCTATATATCTTTACTATATAAAATATTATGGATGAATGTGTGTTTAATTCTTGGCTTACCTTATGGATTTTTTTTTGGTGAACGGTTTAACTTATGGATTTTGTTTTGGTGAACGGTTTAACTTATGGATGAACATGCTTAGTTTTAGGTTAATAATACTGCTTAGATTTAGAAATTTCATACTCACAATTGTAGTTTTGTTAGCTTAAAATTCTAGAAGAAAATGAAAATGGGCAACCTGGCGGGCGGCCCAGCATAGCACTGTTGGCGGATATGGGCAAAAATATTAGGCCCGGTGAGCAGGCCCAAACCCGGCCCAACCTTCATAATGGGCTGAGAAAATGAGTCAAACCCAGCTCGGAACCGTGTTTGATCACGTCACTACAATAGCTCATCACAGTTTAAACAGATAACATTGTTTCCAAACCTAAATTAAGAGTAAGCAATCCAAATCCAAAGTGTAACTTAATAACCAAGGTGTATATAGTGATGTTTGATAGTGAAATGCCATCTTCCTCGAACATGAATAAATAAATTACGAACTATGATCCACTAGCTAGGAACTTGCCAACTCGATCTACGCAGCAAAGACGGGAATGGAGGATGAGATGGATCATTCAAAGTCGCGTCAAAGACGATCGTATAGCGCAACTCTCCTGTATCGTCCCGATTTTATCAGATGTTTCCGAAGAGACCGACGAACACCACTCCATGCATAATCGAGGTAATGAAAGTTGTTGAGCTACCCAAGTTTAAAGGTGGGATTCAACGTGTTATGGTCTTACAAATTTGATGTGTGACTGACAGATCAAAGATGACGTGATTATTCAGGATAAATTGTCAAGTTTACGGACGAATAACACTCGCACCATAAGCACAAAAAACGACCCTTAACATAAGGTTGTGCCAAATGCAAAGAAGCTGACAAGTAAAAAGGTTGTTTCCAAGAATTTGCAGGAAACGTACTGTAAACATGACAAACCACGACAGTTTAGGTTCATCGCGTCGTCTAAGGCGGTCAAGATGTACGTGTCCGAACGCTTTGAGAGGGTGTTTCCGAACGACCAAGAAAAAGAACGCGCTGATGAAGAGACGAAGAGAGGGTCGAAGCTGGGAAACACACAGCACACCATATCAAAATGAACATAAAAATCAGAGACAATGCAAAATGAACACCAAATCAAAGGGATCTTTACTCAACTTTCCTTTGCTGTTCTGTCATCTACATAAAAGAGTTGATGAAAGAACAATGCTGTATCAGTGCACATTGAAAGGTGATAATCCCCATCACATGATACGAATACAAATAACAAAACAATAGGCAATATGAGTTATAAATTATAATGGTGATGTGTAGAAAGAGCCCAAACAGCACCAGCTTGATCGATCCTCCGATGGTAATCACCTGAGATAATAATACGATGACACCAAAGCTGTGATTCCCCAGTCCATCAATGGCAGCCAAATCTCGTTCTTGCAACAGAGGGGGGGGATCCTCTCAAACACAGCAACAACAACAACAACAAGGAACAATTCAATTGAAAATTCTTGTTCTTTCCTTCAACCAGGCGCATGATGATAAAGGCGAATCCTCTTGTAGGTCAAATAGGCTACAACCCCAAATTGCAAGGCCAAAGCAATGCCAGAGAAAACCAGCCCCACAATCTTCCCCGTGTTGAGACCCTTACTCTCCGCCTTCTGATCCGGAGGAGGCGCTTGCTGGTGGCCGTTGCTCTTCTTCGCCGGAGGCGTTTGGTGGTGCCCGGCGACTTGCTTTGGCGGTGGCGAGGGGTGGAGTTTTGACGGCGGAAGAGATTGAGATTGAGATTGAGCGAGGGAGGAGGATAAGGCCAGGAAGAGAGCGAGGGCGAGGGAGGCTGCCATCATCAATGGCGATCCAATTGAGCATGTCTCCATCGATCTGGTGTCTTCAGAATCGCCAATCCATTGATTTGTTTGACGGATTGAGGGCGGATTTCGAGAATTTAGGGTTTCGGCAATTCGAGTTTCTAGAGGAATGGAATTTTAGGGATTCGGGAATTGGATTGGCGTAATCAAATTTTAGGGGATTAATTCGACGAAATCGATTTGATAGAGTGAAGAGATCAAATTGTGGATGAGTTTCAGAGAGAAGGCGGGAGGCAACGGTTGGATAATTTGGGGGTGGGTTTCATCTGGAACACGTCCCAAACCCGGAGAGGAGAAGAGGAAGAGACCAAAAAAATATACTTTTTCATCCTCTAAAAATCAACTATGAGTTTTGCTTTTTGAATTTTGATAAACTAGGATCAGGTGTTCACCTATGTACTTATAATTGAGATGATGATGATAACTACAATTTCACCCAACGAGATCTAAGCTAGACAGCAAAACGATTAAACCGCCGTTTCTCTCTTAACGATGGGCCACCCCGTTTTGATATGTTTGCAGCCCGGTTTATTTAAAAATGGTCAAGCCCATTTTACATGTGAATTAACATATGCAAGGTTTTATGAACATAATTTGATCTCCCCTCTATGGCGACTAGTCAACTATAATCCAACACTGTAAAGTGATTGATGTAGAACTTTTTTTTGGGTATTTTACAAAGTTGATTGTGCATATGTCTTGTTATTAGTACAATGCTTCAAAACAGTATAGCCTTGACAAAGCAGTCAAGTAGTGTTATTTCGACTTAGGCTCCCAGTTCGGCCGCAGCGGCACTACCAGGCTACCAGCGGAGAGGGGTAACAGGGACGGAAATCCACTGATGATACACTTGATTTTGTACCCTCGTACTCCCAGGGGATAATGTTTCAGAGTAGAGAGGCGTCGAATGAAGCCTTAATATGCAGTCTAAACTCAATCATCACCAATATAACATATAACTGTCCAAAGTCCTTTCAAATTAATCCTAAATTAAATTTAATCGGTAATCAAACATATATTCTTTCGAGATAGTATGCAAATCTTTTATAGGAATACAAAGAAGTATTAAAATAAAATGCATAGATATAATAATCTATTAACCTTACATTTATTTATCTACATGTAAAGTTGGAAATTTTGCCATTAAATGTCAATAATTGATTTACTTTCAATTAAGTTGTATTATGTTCAATGTAATACGTTATTGCTATTATTTGTTTATAAGATAATAATTATTATATAAGACTATATATTATCTAATGAAATTTACTTCTCATCTATCTAACATACATGTAAATTTGATTTTTTTTTTCTCATTAAATCTAAATGATTCATCCTAACGTGTTATTATATATATATATATATATATATGTTATTATGCTATTATATATTATCCCATCTATCTATCTATATCTATATCTTTACAATTCTAAAAGTGCTACACATCTATAAGGCTTAAATGTTGTTAATTAACCCCAAATTATGTTAATTAACCCCGATTTATAGTGTTTTGTCATAAATTTTGGAGGGAAGGGGGTGGTAGAATCTCTCCCGACACATTTTAAAAATAAGTAGACCTCTTTAAAAAATAAGTAACTAAATAGTCGGTAGAAATATCCCCTTTCCCTTTTATTTTCTCTCTCTTTCCATTTTTTTTCCTCTCTCCTTTTCTCTCTCCCTTCTCCCTCTTAATTTCAGGAAACAAAAACCCTAGATCGGAAATCACTCTCCCTCTGCTCTAGATCCAGATCGGCGGATCTGCACCTTCCTCTCGCCGTCAATTCTCTCCTGTCGACCGGCGCCGTTCAACTCCGGCGCCTGCTTCGCTCTCAAAACTGGATCGGACGGCGGTAAGATCGGCGTACCTGCTTCGCTCTCGTTCCCTTCCCCCGCCATGGCTGCTCAATGGGGGAGAATCTCACCTTCTACACCAGATGCGCGTACCTCGACGGATCCGTAACCGGAACCTCCAAAGGCTTCCTCGACGACGTCAAGGCGAGCCAGGCGACACGATGAAGCTCCGGATCTATCGGATCCTGAACGGCTCCGGACACGCAGGGAGGACGTTTGGAAACCGCGCTGGTGTGATCGGGCTCATGTACGCCGCTCTCGAGAGCGGCATCGGCTCGGTTAGGGCTACGGATGATGTTATGAAACCGCACTGGTGTGATCGGGCTCAGGTACTTTTATATCTATTTATGCTTTGAAATCACAGTTTTGATCACAAGATTGGGGGAGGGGGCATGAATGAATGGTCTGTATGTGATGGATTGGTGTGCTATTGTTTTATATATGTTGGTTTGTTCTAGCAGGTTTAAAAGTTTAAGTGTTTCGACTGGCATGGGAAGAACATGCTTGAGTTTAGGAGGTTATTAGTGTGCTAGGTGTTGAACTGAGGTGTTTTGATGGTGGGAAAAGCTGAGCAGGAACTTTGTTCCTATACAGTGCACTAAACTTATATTCTTACCTCCATGGGAGGGCTTTTCACCTAATGCTTCTAGAGCTAGCATAATGGGGAGCATATTAGGAAACGATAGCCAATCAACTTCACAAGTAATGATTCCGTTTCATTGGATTTGCAAACTTATAGGCATCGTCTCTTTTAGTGTGATCTAGCTTGCAATTTCGCTGCGGTTACAAGGTTGACATGTACTGATGGCTACATAATTGAAATGCTGTTTTGTTTTTCAAACTGTTGCAGGATCACGACTTGGAGTTCTTGAATCATTTGATTCATAATCTCGACCTTTCGTAGCGGCTTGAATGGGTCAGTGAACGAAAGGTAAATCTCACAAAGCAAGGACACATGTTGGGAACTTTTCAGGTATAACATATTAGTATGAAATTGGCTCCCTTATTCATCATGTTTTTACTTGATCACTAATTCGTTTATGCATTTATTTGCTATGTGTATATATTAATGAAGTATGAGCTTATATTTTTCACCATATGAAATTGTATGTCCTGTTAATCGTGAATGCCTAACTTTTATTTCTATTTTGTTTGATGCCTAATTTTGTTATAAGGAGTGCCTACCTTTATGTCCCACAAGTTTATAAGGAGTGCCTAATTTTGAGGGTTTCGATGAAGTATGAGCTTATAAGGAGTGCCTAATTTTGTTTTGGTGATGATAAGTTGGGTTTACGGGTTTGGTGATGACAAGTTGGTTTTTCGGTTTTTAGTGATGATAAGTTGGTTTTACGGTTTTTAGTGATGACAAGTTGAGTTTATGGGTTTAGGGATGATCAGTTGACTTTAAGGGTTTAGGTGATGACAAGTTGGTCTTACGCGTTTTGGTGATGACAAGTTAAATTTATTTTACATGGTTAAATTTGACTATATATTGCTTATAATTATGGCCTATTAGCTCAAATGGTAGAGCAACGTGCTTAACGCACAATAATGTGGGTTCAAATCCCACATAGGCGTACTAGTAAATTCGGATGACAAGTTGCATACGTGATGACAAGTTAGGGTTATGACAAGTTTTGTACGTGATGATAAGTTAGTTGTACGTGACGATAGGTTGAGTGATGACAAGTTTTTGTACGCGACGACAAGTTTTTGTATGCGACGACACGTTTTTGTACGCTATGACAAGTTTTTTTGTACGTTATGACAAGTTTTTTGTACGCTATGACAAGTTTTTTTATAAGAGATGACAAATTTTCTACACGATGACAAGTTTTTCTACACGATGACAAGTTTTTCGTCAGGGATGACAAGTTTTCTACGCAATGACAAGTTTTTCATAAGGGATGACAAGTTTTCTACGCAATGATAAGTTTTTCTACGCAATGGCAAGTTTTTTTAAGCGATGACAAGTTTTTATGCATGGGTAAAGTTGTTTTCAATCTTCCGGTGACTGGATTTTTGGATGACAGGATTTCCGATAACAGGATTTCAGGTGGGACGCGGTAGCACGCGTGTAATTTTTTTTTTGACCAGGGGTATTTTTGGAAAACCGACTAGATAGCTCCTTTATTTTTATTCCCACCTATCCACTCCACAAATCTCCCCAAATAGGCTACATACCAAATTTTCTCTAAATTTTGCTCATTCATCCCCAACAATAAATGTTCCCAATTTTCTAAATTAAAAAACCCCAACTTCTGCAAATCCATTCACCCCAAATCCTCCGTACCTTAAAATTCGGCAACGGTTGCAATTGCAATCCAACAGTTTGGGCTTCTTGGCCTGCCACTCCATTTGATGCCCGTCGGTTTTCAATCCCTCGGAAGAGCTTAAAACGTCGTTTCTTCCCTACTCCCCTCTCCAAAGCAAGAAAACCTGTACAAGTCCTAAACAGCCGCTTTGAGGTGATGACGGACAAGAGCGGATCCCAGAGGATCATCAACCTCTTCTGCCCGTTGCTGTCGAAGGCAGCCACCGTATTCGCCTGGATCTGGGCACCATCGCTCGCACCTTCGGTCTGGAGGCGGCCTCTTTGAGGCTGAACGGCCACTTCATCGGGCGAGGACTCGACCTGGTCGCTGGCCTCTCCACCGGCACCGCCGCCTCCTCCGCCCTCCTCGTCGACATCAAGCTCTCCAAATCCGCCGCCAAGAGTACTTTCTTTCTTTCAAATTTTACTTACTGGTTACTGGTTAGGGATCGGTTCAGGATACCTAGAAATTGAAATTGGATATTTGATGTGATGAACTGCTTACAGGCGTACATGATCCTGCTGAGTTTGAGAGCGCCGATTGTGCTACTGAGAATCATCAAGGTGCGTCGAAGAAGATGAGGATGAGTGGAAACAGCTATGGTGAGTTTTGTGTACTGTTTCTTGATGCTCAAAAAGATGAGCTATAATGTTACTAATACCTTAATTACAGGTAATGAGAAACAAGAAAATGATGGTATGAAGAGAAAGCTCTGGATGGAGGCAATTCGTCCGGTGAAGAGGATTAGAACAGATTTTCCTCTTGCTCGAATTCGTTCTCTAACAGTAAGATTCAGTGCATGCTCTGATGATTCTTGACATTTATAGTACTGTTATCTTAGCAAGGAAATCTTGTGCTTGCCGAGCTATTTTTTTTTGCCAAACATTGAACTCTAAAAGTAAAGGCCCCATCTTAGCTTCTGAATTTGTTATGGCGGTAAGGTTTGAGTATATAATTTTTATGAGGATCAGGGTTCCAGTGCACTTAAATGGCAATGTGAAAACGAATCTTAAACCTTTAATGGGCAACCCGCTTAATAATTAGTCGGTGCATATAGAGAATCACCTTGACGAGGCATGTGCTGGAATTAGTGTTGAATCAAAGTCTTTTGCCAATGCACTGTTAAAGAAATAGGAATGAACTTGCCAATTCAACTTTTCTCACTTCTCTCAGAGAGATAGACACTACTTGCGAATAAACTTCATATGAGGAAACAGTCTTTTTGTGTTAACTGAATCTGGAAGGCAGGGGAGAAAAAGATAAACCATTATGAAATCTAGAAGGAAAGGGGACTTATCCTTTTGAATTATCAATGCTAGCTGAAGCTTATCAATGGTATGTTTTTGCTTGCTTTTAGCAAACATTCTGAAAGCTTTTGCAGATATCTGAGATTTTTTTTGGTTATTTGTATTTGTTCCCCTGCTACTTGATTGTTTCATACGAGAGATACATAGTAGAACAATTACCTAGAAACTCACTGTAGATATTGTGTGGTCGTGGCACTTGTTTGGTAGCTACTAATACTACATGCAATATAGTAAACACATGAAATAAAAAAAATAGGGAAGGCCATTAAAAAATTCAAATGCAACTGAAAAAGAAGCCTCCCAAATCTGGATGTTTAGAAGCGGATTCTTTTTTGGAGGTTTTTATATGTGCAGATGGGGAAGTTTAATGCATTTAGTTGCAGGGGCGGAACCAGAATAAACATATTGAGGGGGCCAATTTTTTAAAATTAAATATAGCGAACTTATAACTTATAATAAGAACATAATGATTACTGTGCCGAAAAATTACTTTAGTATATTATAGAGAATAATTTAGTTCTTAACTCTATCAAAATCTCTAAATAATTTTCTAAAAAATCGATTATATCTCAATATAATTTGTATAGTAACTAGGACCATAATTATCTTCATTTTCATTGTAAAAGCCTAAAATATATTATCACTGTTTAATCACCACTTGTGTATAATTATCATTGTTTTTATTGAAAAAATACCAACATGTTTCAGAAAAAAATAACATGTATGATTCAATATATCTCACCAATAATATACTGTTTTGAAACTAATATGAAAGTATAAGGTTTGTGAAAAGAAATAAATATCTAGAATAAGTAAATAACTTTTTAAATGTGGTTTTTAGTAGTTCAATCTTCCAATGTTCATAACTTTTTGCTCAGATGTCGGATTAAAGCGTATAATATATCAAATCGAAGGTCTCGAAAAGAGGAACATGTATACCTAAAAACATTTTGGATTGGGGGGGGGGGCGATGGCCCCCACTGGCCACAACATAGTTCCGCCTATGTTTAGTTGTACAAAACGATAAATTCCAGTAGAGGAACAAACCTCTGCAAATTGATTGCTTGGTGTGGTGGCACCTAAAGGTTATTTCATATAGTTTTTTTTTTTTGTCTCCATGTGCATATGTTAGATAGCTTTTAATGTTTTTACTTTTTGATTTTTTGTTTCATCACTTTAAGAAGTAAATATGTTTAAGAAAACAGCAATTCAATAATCACTCAAAATGGACGTTAATGTTTGCCCATGGGCACACATTTGATGTATCCTCATTATTTATATATGAACTACATAATATGTTCAGTGTCTAAAAAGGTGCTTCCATCTGTTAAAATCACTATGTTTGCAGGTAATTATGGTGAAGTTATTAATGCTCAACTGGCCATGGATAGAAGTGTAAGTTTCTATGCTAAAAATCAGGTCATATTGTACATGTTTGCATTCTTTTTCCATGTCTTGATTACCTTGCTTATCTTTGCATTTGTAGGTCAACCTTCCAAGGGGTTATGGATATATTGAGTTTAAGCTGAGGTCTGATGTTGAAAAGGCTCAATTGTACATGGATAGAGTAAGCTATATTTTCAAGGTTATGTAGCTCAACAGTAATTCATATGAGGAGAAATTAGAAATTAATGGTGGGTGATCACTTAAGCTTGGAGTTGGATGGTCGACATGGTGACCACTTATTATATAACTTGATCACTATTCCTTTTTTGTACCTAAGACAATGACTTATAATTGGATTTGTTAAGATATTATCAAGAATTTTGAATATTTTTTTGGCGTGCTTCCATGTGACCCTGTGGGAAGTAGAAGACGGTGTCTCCTTTGTATTGACCTGCAATCTAATTAAACATGTAAACACTGCTTACTGTTCGAGTACTGTAGGCCCAAGAATTCTGCCAGACCAAAGCCCTGTCTCCCTTCTCATCTTCGAAAGAAATTTTAAACATCTTTGCAAAATTTTGACCCAAGAAGTGGGATGTTGCACCTTGAATGCCACGCTCGGTATTTGGGATAAAAGCCTGAACAAAAGAGACAGCTCAATTAAGGTTAGTGTAAGTGCAAGCTATATTAATCTGAAGCAAGCAGGTAAGTCAACACTAGTAGTGTAATAGCCACCAGCAAACTTTTCCAACTCACTCTTCTTCCCCTTGATCACAGGAACCGCCAAGTATTCCTCGTAAACTCGCCTATAAAGCTCCAAGATTTCAAGAACCTCAGCTTCTGCCTCTTCCCGTGTTGCGAAAGCTGTGTGTCCTTCTTGCCAGAGGAATTCTCTGCTCCTATAAAACATACAACGTACAGAGTTTTTATTCTCTGCTCCTTTGTATTGACCTGCAATCTAATTGTCTCCAAAGATGGACAAATAAATGCATCTGCTTTCAAGTCACCACCCCATATTTGCTTCTCTTTGTATTGACCTGCAATCTAATTAAACATGCAGGTTGGCTTTCCCTCTCCCCCCAATTACTGATTGCAACCCCTTGTCATCCCATATTGAATTCCATGGAGAATTGGTCGTTTCTCCTACCGATCTGCAGTTCAAAGTGTTCTCTTGATCTTCTTGCTTCCCACTTCAGCCCTACGTCTCTATATAAGGGCCTCCCCATGGATACAAAGGTGGAGGCCATTGGTTCAAAAATTGATACGTCCGTGCAAGCAAAGCTACGCCCCCCAAGCTTGGACCGGTGGAAGGTTTTCATGGCCAGGATGAGTTGTCTGACACTTTCCACGGCCCAGTGGAGGTGATGGTCTGCTGGAAGTGGGAAGCTACCAATGCATATGGGAAATGGTACTGTGTTAGTTCCTTCTTCCTCGGCTTCCATTAGTTCATTCATTGAATTTATGTAATCGTGTGTTGAATTGGTGCTCTGTGGATTCCTTTTGTGCTTTTGAAAGTGGAAATTTGGGAGTTCTATGCTCAATTAAGTCCAATATTAGTGAGATTGGTGATGTTCATGAGAATGATTTGAAACCTCATTCTCTCAGGATTTCCATGGCTGAATAGTAGTATTGTACTGTATTAATATCATGTTCCTTGATGTTCATTCATTCATTGAATCAATTAATTGTGCTTCTGAATTAGAAATTGGGGGTTTTTATGGTTGATTAAGGCCACCATTAATGAAATTGGTGAATATTAATGAGAATGATTCACAATGGTGAGTTTTTGACTTCAGATTTATCTAATTTCAGGTGGCTTGGAGTAGTAGGACAGATTCGTCCAAAGAAGCTGATCTCTAATTTTGTATCGCAATTATCCGGTGCTCGTGGCTGGGAATTTTCAGCTTTTCAAAACCTAGCAAAAGATCTTTTGGATAAGTCAATTTACTCACAGGGATTGTTTTCTGAGATCCTGGTGACTGATTCTTCGGCTTTGATTTTGAGCTCAGAAAAACATGGTGAGAGGGAAGGTCGATGCATTCTTTTTTATCAGTGCCTAACAATGACCCTAACTAAAACTACAAAACAGCATTGAACTACTTTTTCTTCTTCCTGTTGGATAGTTTAATTTGGGTGGTTCATTACAATTTTGTAAATGTAAATAAGTCAACTTTGAAAAACTGATCACATTAGTAGAATTGATTGATTTTACCACTCGTATCTATAATGATGTTATGATGGTTCTTTGTTCATACACTTTATCATGCATTCGTACATGATATAAATTTAACTTTTAAAGATGGCAATTTTGTTTGCAACTTTCTGAACATGATGTATCTTTGGAGGCAGCCTGGCCAGAGCTACATTCGATAACAAAGGAAGATATTGGAACGTTCCAGAATCAATTTCATTAGATTTAGTATCTCTTGATTTGGGATCAGGGTTTAGATATCGGTTTGGGATCAAGGTTTAGATATCGGTTTGGGATCAAGGTTTACGTTTTCATCAAAAAAAAAAAAAAAAAGGTTTACGTTTTCATCCGCCATGTACCAAGAATTTCTAATATATTTTTTGACGTGCTTTCCCCTGTACGTGTCCATTGGACGGGGCAACGTCATCTAGTTATAATAATTATCATAACACATCCTCATTGTTTATACCATGTAATATTCTTAATCTCACCGTGACAATATGATACACCCTATGGAATTCTTTGCAATTAAAGATGACATATTCACAATAGACTCAAGCCTCTTAGAAGTCTTACACCCTATTTTTGAATTTTTTGACAATAAATGCATTGAACTGATGATCAAGTTATACTTGTCATGTCATTATCACTACGGTATTTGAATATATTAATATATACTATATATTATGTTAATTTTTTGTTTGGATTATATAAATTGGATACAATTCTATAAATCATTCGCTTATAGGTGTAGTGATTTACATTTGAACAACTCCTCGTATGCGGCACACACACGAATAACATCGTCTTAGAATTATTAAAACCGTGACATTTTGTATATTTTATTAATCAACCGAATTGTAGAGATAAATATACATTGAAAAAATAAAAACTAAAATACAAGTACTTGTCCGGACATTGCCGGACGTAGATATCTAAGTTTATTCATACATTTCTTTTGATAAGCATTTATTTATATATAGATTGACACAAGGCATTGCATCTTATTAGGTAGCTTACACCCACATATGGCTGCCTATATAACACAATATATTGTGTTTTATTATCCAAAAATCAAATTTCAATTTACCATTCATATGACATTCCATTCATCATCTAGCTCAAGAAAAGAAGCCATCTTCTTGAGCTTAGACATTAGGCTGATCTCCATGTTCAGCTCACCATTCGTCTCTTGCTCTCACCTCCCTCGTCCACGATCTTGATCTCGATACCGTTTGCATCAATCAGTAGATCAGAATAAGGCAATGAGTGGATGTTCTTACTTGGGTTGTCTTCATTAATATCTAGATAATGCTCGTCGTCTAACTTGGTGCTTTGGAAGTCAATTTGAGCCTTTTCAAAGACATTATTGATATTTGTAGCATCCAAGTCCATTAGAAAACCGAGGCCCGAGATCGCCTCTGTGTCCGATATTGTTGTAGTGTTGGTATTGTTGATCGAACATTGTCCATGATCACAATCATTGGACGACACCAATTGTTCTTGATCTTCGTATGCGATGTCAAGTTTGCCCGAGTGCGTGACGATTGAGTTGGGTGTGCAATTGATCACTCGACGATGATGGGTTCCTTGATCTTGCTTGATACGCGACTTAAAGTCGCTATGACGGACGGCCTTCGCTCGAATCGGAAGGGGATTATTGTTTGACACTTGATCATGATCATGTATCACTTTCTTCTTCTCTAAGGCTTTGGATCCTCTATTGTACGATGGTAGTCGTTTAGCGATACATGAATTCCAATAGTTTTTTATTTCATTGTCTGTTCGTCCAGGTAGCCTTTTTGCTATTAAGGACCATCTATACATACACCAAAACATCACATGTTATTAGTGTTCATCAAACAGTTGATGATCTAATTTTCCATATTGAAAAGACAGAATGCTGACAATTAATGCAAATGAATACATGCAAAAGGACGTGTTACATTTTGGACCAAACAAAGGACGTGTTACATTTTGGACCAAACAAAGGACGTGTTACATCGACCTATTTAGCCAGGTGTAACTTAATTGACGTAATTTTATTTTTGTCTTATCGTCGCCAACATGTAATTACCCTATTACTAAAAAAAGCGTAACAGACAAGAAATAACATGCATCCTTATTAAGTTCCGGCGCATTTTAACCAAATTCGGCTATTATTGTCATATATATAACTGGATTTTTATGTTGCTAAGTGAGCAAATAAGTGAGATTACGTACACTAGATTGGTAAGTAGATAAGCAAATAAATATGAGCTGATCGAGTGTGATACGGGCCCAAGGTGAGATCGAATCGGAACCTTGTTAGTCAAGGCTTAACTCGAACCCGAGGTGGGAAACGGCTTGATATGAGCGGTTCGTAGACGCGTTTGGGAGAAGAGAGGAAAAGGCCGATGACCTGAAGGGAGAGAGACGGTTGAAACGGAGGGAGAAAGGATATTGGAGCATCCCCAACAACTTTTCTATTATAGAGAAAATGAGGGATTTGGGGGATTATAACTCATTTTTACCCCAACAGCTTCTCCATCTCATTCTCCATAATGGAGAAGGGAAAAAAATGCACTTCGTTCTCTAAATGTAGCGGATTCTCCAAAATGCATTTATGGTAATAAATTCTTTTCTTCAAAATGCATTTATGCTAATAGTAGAAGGTTTATATAAATTGAGTGTAATTTTAGGTTTTCCCTTTAGTGTTAAATATATAATGCAAATTCACCATATATATTATAAAATCTATAGTTTTAATTAACATAGCTTGTCGTGAATGCATGAGCTTTTTGCTCACATAAGTCGTAATTTTATTGAGTTTATGTGCATATAAGTTTTAAATATTTTAGATGATCGGTACCGACCCTAAAAAATAAAACAATAATATATAATCTTTCAACACCTAATTGCGAATGCATAATTTTGTATTTCCTTATTTACATTATGATTCTTTAGTATAATTACTTCTTTATTATTTAAATAAAAAATTAAGTATTTTAAAAGTAAGATTGTATTATATTTTCATTCTTATCAATTAAATAAAAATAATAATTAATAAACATTGAATTCTTCAAAATAGATAAGCGGTTGAACTTAAATAAGAAATGTTATATTCTACAAAATGGAGAAACTATTGTAGCTAAAGTAGAATTTTTTTTTTGGAGAAAATAGTTTTTGCTTCTCCATTCTAGAAAAACTTTTAGCACATCTGTTCCAAGAGCTTCCCCGGCCATATTCTTTTTTTTGGTTGAGGAGCTTCCCCATATTCTTGATAAGTGTGAATATGGAGAATATGATACAAGTTTTCACTCCAACAATTTCCCATCACAATATCGATTATAGAGATTTCTCCAAAAAAACGAATTCCTTTCCCTGTATTTGGGGAATTCTCCAAAATAATTTGGAGAAGGCATTAATTGCAAGTTCTATCATGAAAACTTTTGATTGGTTGATTTATCTTTTATAATTTTTTTTTCTAAAATATTTTTGCATATAATTTTGGAGAATATATCTTTTGGTTCTTCATTTTTAAGAAAGTTATGGGGAAGCTCTTGGAGATGCCCTTAGAGCAAATTTAATTTTCTTGTTATCCCCTATAAAAGAATAATACAATAGTATATATTTATTTATACGTAAACCCTAAAACCTAACGATTCAAATAAAGCGTTTCGAAAAAGAACCCAAAAAAAAACTGAGAAAAGAGATAAATTCTAGCTTATAAAATTACAATAATGAATAAAATAAACAATACAATAGTGTCGTATCAGAATGGTGGGCACTAACCTATTGCCAAGAAGGGTGTGGAGTCTAATGATTAGGTCTTCTTCATCCTTGGAAATGTTCCCTCTCTTTATCTCCGGTTTAAGGTAGTTCAACCACCTAAGCCTGCAACTCTTCCCGCATCTATTCAAACCAAGTTCGGCTATTTAAAAGTTGAGCCAAAAATCAAACACATATTTCATTAGAAAATATCCTCTTCAAAATTCCCAACATAAGGGTGCATACATCTCGATTTCCAAGTTTGGGTTAAACTGGAAATTTCGGGAGTATTAAGGGAAGATTTGGCATACCGGCTTTTTGAGAGAGAGTTCGCCATTTGCCCTCGCCATGGGTGTTGACGTAGTTTCTTAGGATCTCGTCTTCTTGGAACGTCCATGGCCCTCGGTTCACATTTTCCTTTGAACAACATGGTCTTCTACCGGCCATGTTGTGAATTCTAGTTGATTTCTACGTGCCCACTTCAAGTTTTTTTGGCTCCTTACTTTCACTTGTGTGTTTCTCTTCTTCTGGTCCAATATATAATACGACCTTGAAACCTTGTACATCACGTGGACCCCAAATTGTTTGTGAATATTTGATAAAAAAAAATCAAAAATTTGTTTGTGAATATAGCCACTCACGGACACATTTTGAGTTTAAAGGGGGTACAATTTATCTCGGAGATTCGATGAAGCAAGAATAATCCACTTGAGATTTCATATTGTATCATATATGATTTTTTTAATTAATCAAATATATTTTGAAATATTATGATAGTATTCTATCTTTGCTTTTTATTTAAGTCATATTATATAAATTTTAAATTATGTTTACATCAAATCCCGATTTTTGATTGACAATCTATTGTATATTGTTCGGATAAAAAAGACGATATCAATATCTAATTTTTAAGAATATTATTATGCATTCCTTTATAAATTGAATAATGAGTACATCAAAAATTCAGTATCGGTTGTGTCCCGTACAGAGTACGAGCAATAATCTAGTTAATCTAAAATATGTTCATACTTAACCTAAAATTCAATATATATATATATAACCTAAAATTCAATAAACTCGATTGGAAGGGCCACGGGCCATTCATGCCTCCAGGTATCGTCTATGAATATAGTAATGTAAAAATTAAATCATCGAGTGCGACCTAGAGTAATCAGTAATGAGTTGATGAATATGAGTGGTTTGGTAAAATAATGATTCATGGTTAATGGACCAAAATTTGAATATTCTAGGGTCATATGCAATTCTTGTAATTTTTTTTTAATTTGAATAACTATTGTTTTGAATATTCTGGTAATTTTTAATTAGAAGCCCCGCCTACAGGTGGACGTCATATCGAACAAGAACTAACAGTTCTTGGTAATTTACAATGTGATTGGTAGAGAGTTCGTGATCCAGTTTCGCAATTCTGATAACTTATAAAATACCCTTACCTTTCATTCAAAAATAAAAATCATAATTGTATTTTTTGGAGAGAATAGTTGTGTTACAAGAATACCACACCAATGTCGGGTTCAGTCGAATAGTCGATATGTCCATAATTAAAAGAACTTTCAGGAAGCGTCTTCAATTGGTGGTCCTATAACCCTAACATTAATTTCTTGCTCCCAATGTCTCAAGTGTTACACCTTTGATTAAAAAAAGTGTTAAACCGAAAAGCATAGAAAAGAATAACATTAATAAATAAATAAACCTTCACAGCACGTTGTCCCCAAAAATGTGAAGATAAGAAGATTAAGAACATAGTTTTTACTTGATGCATCAACTCACCGGTTGAGTATTTATGGGTGTACCATAAGATCTTGGGCTCGAAAACTTTTCCACGTGCCATGTTTGTAATAAAATAATTCAGTGATTCATCCTTTATATAATAAGATGTACTCTTCTAATAAACATTATTATTTAATAAAATACGATCTTTTCACTCAAACAAAAAACCAAAATAAAATCGAAAAATAACTTCTGATATATAATTCTGGAATTCTTTTTTAACAAACATAATATATGTTTGAAGTATAATTCATAATTTTATAATTTTTAAATATAATTTGGATTTTTTTAAAACCTATCTAGACTATATCTAATTTAATAAAATATGATCTTTTTGTTTAAACAAAAAATCAAGATAAAATAGAAAAGTAACTTCTAATGTATAATGCTGAAATTATTTTTTAACAAATATAATATTTTTTTGAAATGTAATTCGAACTTTTTTAAATAAATAATTTAGACTATAGCCATATGTATAGTTTTTCTTTTTAAGAATCAATATCTATAATTAAACATGATCTTTTAAATTACGACATATACGTTTCAAATGATTTAGAAGATATTTCCTTATCGAATAAAATCATCATCATCATAACTATATACTAAAGCGGAGGTTAAAAATAATCATCATCACGACACATGTCAACTTCTCATTGGACTACATTAGCTATCTTTATTAAATAGTTCAATTGGTTAAAATTTGATTGTAGACCCCACATGTATGTAAAATAGAAAAAGATCTATCATTGGAATTATATCTATAAAGTTTTATTATATTTATTAGGTAAACTATCAGTTTATGTTTGATTAAAAGAATATATTATAAATAAACTATTGTATCATTAAAATAAATCTCATAAGATATAAATTAAATAAACTAACACAAGATTTTATATCAAACTATTATTTTGAATAACTTTATATAATATTAAAGTAATTTTTTGTTAAATTAAAATTGTGCCTTCAAGGCATGAGAACTATAACCAGTTTATTAGTAAATCTTAAGTATTTATATTGATAGTTTAAACTTCAAATATTTTACATAAATATCTTTATAATATTTTACAAATTATATTAATTAAATCTTTTTTAAAATAAGTACACTTTGTAGATATAATATTTTTCTTACCAATGTACCTAACAAATTTATTACAATACTCGTACTGTCGTACATGATGTGGGAGTTAAACTAGTTCTACCCAGATCCACATGCAAATATATACCCACATGAAAATACTTTAGAATATCTATATTTACATGATACACATAGAACTTTAGCTTCTTGGATGGTATATTCATAATCCTTACATTTTCAAAAACAAAATAAAAAAAACGGGACCGTGTTCGTGTATAGTGTGCGGTTTTGTGGGAAAATGTCTCCGTATTTATGAATCCAACCAACTCGGGACCGTCGTGTATTGCATGCGGTTTTATCAAATCAAATCAAATCGAATCGAATGGAATAAATAAATTCACGGTGGAAACAAATACCGTACAGCTTGATGGGCGATCATAAAGTTGGGCCTTCTGGCCCATTGAAACAGAAAACGTGTCAAATAGAAGGGGCCCATTGTCCTAAAAGGTGACACCATTTTAACAGTCAAACCTACCAAATGAAGGGCAGCTCGAATTTCTTAGCACAATTTCTGTTTTTGGTGTTTTAGCCGGCCTCAAAGAAGAATCCCGAGGTCGTCGGTCGTCCGTATATCGCCAATGATGAAGCAATCAAATTAGATTTGTTCACAGCTCTCACCCGTTTCATAAATCTCACCGAATCAAAGAAATATCTGTTATCTAATTACTCTTCCTCTCAAAATGTTTATTCCTCTTCCTTTATAAATTACAAAGGAAAAAGAATAAATATTTTGGGACGGGAGAAGTATCATTTTCTTTTTTACCCGTCGTGCTCTTTTATTTAGTCCATTAGTTCGGGCCCATTGAGTGAGAAGTTAGGTCGTTGCCATAACTTTTTCTGTCTACGTACTTAATACTCAAAATTGATTGGTGCTATACTGTTATAGTGTGTGTGTATATGTTAACGTAGTGTGCTACTAGTGGACTAGTGCTATACTTGTACAGAACCCCTTCCTGGTGCACTTCCTCAACCTTGGGGAAGCATCATCAATGCCATACACACACAATGTCTTCGTCCTGGTCCAGACATGATAGCTACATTGCATTTTATTACATACCTACCTGTATACAATAAATTCATCGTACGATTTAGGTTGTGGCACTGATAATTATTGGTACGATGTGTGTTTCGCCAAAATGTCAAATTGGTATTAAAGAATGGCTCAAATCATACACAGCCCCTGTACTTTCAAAAAATTGTCACTTAGGCACCCCACCTTTGAGTTTGCCCTATTGAACACTCGAACTTATGATTTTGTGCCCATTGAACACCTCAAAGCTGACATGGGTCTGTAAGTGTAATACACGTGATTGTGAGCGAGTGAAGGGTTAATAATTTACTAAATTCAGCTGACATGTAATTTCTCAAAAAAAATTGCAATTAAATCATAATTGCAAGGCTTTAGAAAGTTAAAAGTATCCTGTCAACAAGGCCTTGTTAGCTATCTTCGAACAAAGCCATCTTCGAACAATTTGAGGTGTCAAATTGCAAGGCTCAAACACCTCAACTGTGACCCATTCTTTCTCCATCCATTGCCATCTTTGAACGATTCTCTCTCCATCCATCTCCTTTTTCAATCAAACTCCACTCTCATTGCTGCGTGTATTCATCAATCGAATTCAAACCTAAACAGATAAACTGATGCAAGTTCATTTCAGACAGATTCAAAGAAAAACATTACTGTGTGTATTCATCAAAATAGTTGTGTGTTCATTCGAATGCCACTCTCATTCCAATGGCAGCCCTCCAATCGAATTCAAACCAACAAATTCCCAGATTTGAGCCTTGAATCAAAACCCCGAATTCGAGCCCTCTATCAAAACCCCTAAAATTCGAACCCTAAATCAAAAACACTCTAACTCCCAACAATCCAGACTAGCCCAATCACAAAATCGAACGCAAACCAGTGAAGAGAGACAAAATCCGAAGAACATCGACTTTAAACCCTAACTTTGAAGATTCGTCGCCGAGGCCGTCGAGGATTCAAACCCTAAATCAAAGGTGGGGTTGGATGTTCTTCTTCGTCGAGGAGCGTCGTTCTTCTTCGTCGAAGCCGTCGGAGATGTTCTTCTTCGTCGAGCAAGGACCATCGTTCTTCTTCGTCGAGCGAGGCTATTGTGCAGAAGCAGAGTTTACAGAAGAACGAGATTTTTTTGCAAAATTCCTGGTTAATTTTTTTTTAAAGTTTATATGTGTCAACTTATGTGGCATAATAGGCATGCTTATGTGGCATACTCAAGAGTGTGTACGTGGATTAAGTAAAATAACATGTAATGACATGTATTATGAGCTGGCACGCGTGTACTACAAATGCCATTGAAATCTCTGGCCAGGTGTTTAATAGGAACAAAATCATAAGTTCGAGTGTTCAATAGGACCAACTCAAAGGTGAGGTGTCTAAGTGACAATTTTGTGAAAGTACAGGGGGCTATATATGATTTGAGCCATTAAAGAATACAGCTTTTGTACACTTGAGTATTTAAATAACATGTTTGGACAAATAGGTATCTATACCGTCTATAGTATAAAGCGGAGACAAAGTCTTCACAGAAAATTGCGCCACGTGTCATATCTTTAATAAAATAATCAACCGGGTCCTGTGTATATAAAAAAAACACTAATCACAATAGAAAGATAAATATATATAATTTGATAAAAAAAATCAGCTTGACCCTCCTCTGTATACATTAGGTAGTTAGAATCTACACAATCTTATCCCGTAAAAAATTGCCGAAAATTATGAATTAACCCGAAAATTATAAATTATCCCTTACCTAGAATTAGTTGTAATCTTCAGATAAATATTATTATTTAATAAAACATGATATTTATCGTAAAGTAGTTTTTGAACAAATCCAACTTATTTATATTATGAGTTGATTTACTATTGGTAAAAAAACACTAATCATAATATGAAGACACATACATATGATCCTATATTTTTAACGTGATCATTGACGTTATATATCTAATTAAATTGGTTTTATAATCACATTACCCGTACATGGTACGGGGGTTAAACTAGTTTAAAAACGAAATTTAGACATTTGACTACAATTCTATGAAAATAATCGATTTTACATGCAAAAAATACTAGCATATTAATTAAAAATACTATAATAGGTTAAAACTAGTTTTTTTTATTTATAATTAATAAAACTATACTCAAATTTTATTTGAAAAAAAATCAAAAATCAAAATTTTAAATGCTTAACATTTAATAAATAATTCGAAATCATTTTTTTCATGAAAATAAGAGTTTTATTTTCGTTAAAGCATTGTTTTATTATTCCATCATAAATAATACTCCGTAACATATACTAGTTTTATTACAATGGAAAGAAAATCTTTGATGTTATTCATCTGAAAAGACATACAATTTATAAAATCTATAAGAATAACGAGCTTATCGGATTGCACTATCACAAAAAAAATATTAATTCATTAAATATTTTTAGTTAAAAGCAAATTTGAATAGATATTGATTTAAACTTTTTTAAATTTCAATCAATAAAATGTGGCTAACTCCGTTTGAAATCTTTTAAGTTAAAATTTTGATGAAAGTTAAATATTAACTATTTGGAAAGAAAAAAAAAGTCAACATAAATTCAACATTGAATAAAATTCAATTTTTTATCGAAAAAATACTTAAATGACCAATTTTAAATTTTTAATACCCAAGTGTCCATTTTTAAAAAAAAAAACTAAAACAACAACAACAACAACATTACCCAGTGAATCCCGCGCGAGCAGGGTCTGGGGGGTCAAGATGGGGGCATTCCAGACCTAGATGGAATGCGCCCGAGAAAACCCAAGAATCGAGAAACAACTAGCATTACAGAAATGCAAGAGAAAAATAAATAAATAAATACATAAAAGAAGACAAACTCCATCAGCTAGCTGCCTCGCTGTCTACCACTCTGATCTGCTCCTTCCAACTCTTTCTGCACTGAGCTAGGTCCACTGAAATCCCTAACATGCTGATATCTTGCTTAATGTTATCCATCCATCGCTTCTTCGGCCGACCCCTGTCTCTCTTACAGACCCCAAAGTCCAAGCGCTCACACCTCCTAACTGTGGCGTCAAGGCTACGCCTCTAAACATGACCGAACCAACGAAGTCTCGACTCCCGAAGCTTGTCTCCTATGCTTGCTACCCCCAACTTGCCTCTGATCTCGTCATTCTTGATCCTATCCATCCTCGTGTGACCACACATCCATCTGAGCATCCTCATCTCTGCAACTGCGAGCTTCTGTTCTTGAGCCTTGGTTGTAGGCCAACATTCTGCACCATAAAGGATCGCAGGCCTTATAACACATCTGTAAAACTTGCCCTTTAGCTTGAGCGGGACCTTCTTATCACACACAACTCCTGAAGCTGCCCTCCACTTCTGCCAACCTCTCTGAATCCGGTATCTAACATCCTCATCAACAGTCCCATCACTCTGCAAAACAGATCCTAAATACCTGAAGTTCTCCTTTCTCGCAACGACCTCGCCTCCCAATCGCACCTCACCCGAAGATTCTATATCTCGCTCGAACCGGAGCTCCATATATTCCGTCTTGGACCTACTCAGCCTAAACCCCTTGGATTCCAACCTCTCTCGCCACACTTCCAGCTTGTCATTTACTTCAGCTCTAGAGTTCTCAACCAAGACGATATCATCTGCGAATAGCATACACCTTGGGACCTCTCCTTGGATGTCCCTTGTCAGCACGTCTAACACTAGTGTGAATAGAAAGGGACTTAGGGCTGAACCTTGGTGTAATCCCATACCCACTTTAAAGTACTCTGTGTCTCCTCCTTGCGAGCAAACACACGTCCTCGACCCCTCATACATGTCTCGAATGATTCTGATAAACTCCTCTGGAACCGCCTTGGCTTCCAAGCAATCCCAAATCAACAACCTGGGAACCCTGTCGTAGGCCTTCTCTATGTCTATGAACACCATGTGTAGATTCCGCTTTCTCTCTCTGTGCGCTTCTGTCAACCTTCTCAGGAGATGAATAGCTTCTATGGATGACCTCCCTGGCATAAAACCGAACTGGTTCTCTGACACTTGAACTAACCTCCTCAATCTCAACTCAACTGCCTTCTCCCACACTTTCATCGTATGGCTAAGGAGTTTTATGCCCCTATAATTGTTGCACTGCTGAATATCTCCCTTGTTCTTGTAAACTGGGATTAACTTACTCAATCTCCACTCCTCCGGCATCTTACCTGACCTGGCTATAACGTTGAAAAGTGCCGCTAACCACTCTAAGCCTCTTACACCCAAACATCTCCAAATCTCTACCGGAATCTCATCTGGACCTACCGCTCTTTTACTGCCCATTTTGCGAATCACCTCACTCACTTCTGTCATAGAAAAATGACTGCCAAACACGCCACTAGCCTGACCTCCGACAACTGGGAGCCTATCCCCTGTCTCGCAACCCTCGTTCAGAAGGCCGCAAAAGTATCTCTCCCATCTTTGCCTGATTTCTGAATCGCCCACTAGCACATTCCCGTGCTCATCTTTGATACACCGTATCCTGTCCAAATCTGAACTCCTCCTATCCCTGTCCCTCGCGAGCCTATACAAAACCCGTTCTCCACCCTTTTCGTCTAGCGCCTTGTATAGGCTCTCGAAAGCTCTCTCCCTTGCACTCGCCACTGCTTTCTTCGCTTCTTTCTTCGCTGTTCTATACTCTACTGCCCTCAGCACTCTGTCTGGGTCACTGCTCCTCACCCAAGCTCTGAACGCTAGCTGCTTCTGCCTAATCTTTTCTTGAACTTCTTCATTCCACCAAGCAACTGACCTCCTGAACCCTGGTCGGCCTCTCGACATGCCCAACACTCCACACGCAGCTCGACGAATACACTCTGCCATCGAACCCCACATCTCATTTGCATTCGTCCTCACTTGCCAAGCCCCTTTTGCCTTTGCTTCTTCGAAGATCCTCTCTTTCAAACTCTGCTCATTTGCTACTGACAGACGCCACCATCTGATTCTCGGCTGCGGTCTGCTGAAAACCTTCCTCTGTTTGTGATACGTGATTGCCTGCGTCGCGGGCTATGGTTGGGGTTGCGGAAGCTTTTCAGGATTTTTGGGGAGTTTCGCCTACTGCCCTTGCTCAATCTTTTCGCTCCTTACGAACTGAAGGTTCGCCCTTGGATTGGAAGATCCAACAAGGGTTGAAACCTCAACGGTGAGAAGGAAGGGTCGGTTGGAGAATTGACGCCCTATGAGCCACCTGCGATACTCACAACGACGAATACCAATATGAGTAGGATGAATTTCACGCAAGCTAACAAATTTATGTAAATTGAGATTCTTTTTAGTCATGCAAATTATGGTGAATTGAGAAGAAAGACGAGAGAGAAGAGAATAGCGAGAGAGAGGCGAGTAGGAATTGCGAGTGCAATTCTACTCGTGGGTTGATGAGGTTGACGAGTGATGATGGATGAATGTTGATGAGGATCGGCTGATTGCTTGAGTAAAGGGGACGACTTTCTTCCAATGCAAGACACGAGCTTGGTTTGGATTTAATCCCGGGAAATCAACTTTTAACGCAAGTTAATTTCCAGGAAAACAAATATGATTTTATTGAATGAAAACTTGAGTTTAAATAGACAAAGGGAAGCCAAAATTCTATCTTCTAACACTTGCCTAAGATAGAACTTTGCTTGGAAAATAAGCTATCAAATAAAAGGAAACAAAGATAACAACTTGCAAACTAATAAAAGGAAACTAAGATAACAACTTGCAAACTAATAAAAGGAAACTTCCATCTATCTAACATGTGTGGATTGCGACCCAAGCAAGAGGGGGATTTCGTCCGCCCTTGCCCATTCCGCGTCCCAAGCGTGTGCAAGGCGAGTGTGGGCCGCGTCCTAGGGCGTTGGCTTCCTTGTGTCACAAGCTGTCCATGCCTAGATAAAAATGGAAGGAAATAAAGATGGCAAGTGCCAAAAATAGAAAATCTTTCTAAGCCTAAAAATAACTCAAAGATAGGCATGCCCAAATATCAATTCGGGACATGAGAGATGAGGGTGGTCCATTGTGGCCCATGTGAATCGAGCATAGCTGGGATGCGCGCCAAAAGAACTCTTGTCGCTTTCTTTAGTTTCCGGGCTCGATCTCTAGTAATTGGTCCATCGAAGGGGACTCGGGCTAGGTCCTCGATCTCTTGCGGAGTCATTGGTGCATGGTTTGCATCAGTTTGCCCAAACACCTGAAATCCAAAGCCAAGAGCTTATGTTGCGTTGAAAGACTGTCATAGGGTATCACCTTGCAATCTTTACACCCTCTTCTATCCACCCTTCTGGTCACAAAGAAGTCAATCTGAGTTTTACTTGCTGCACTCTGGAAAGTGATCAGTTCCTCCTCCTTCTTCCTAAACCAAGAGTTTACCACTATACAACCAAAAGCATCCGCGAAATCTAACAATGCTCGACCACCCTCATTTCTGGCTCCGAACCCAAAGCCTCCGTGCACATCATCAAAACCGTCCTTATCCTTACCAATGTGACCGTTGAAATCGCCACCAACAACTAACTGCTCTGAACTCGGAATGCTCCTCATCAAACCATCCAGGTCCTCCCAAAACACTCTTTTCTCCTCAGAGCTCAAGCCTCCGTGAGGGGCATACACGCTAATAACATTCAAAAACTTCTCCCCCAAGATAATTTTTATCCGCATTAAACGATCACTTGTGCGATCGACCTGAACCACCTGATCTCGCAGATTTCTGTCAACCAGAATACCAACCCCATTCTTACTACAAACACCTCTGAGTACCACAGCTTCCATCCGTCGATATCTCGAGCCTTCCTACCCTTCCACTTTGTCTCTTGTAGACAAGCAATCGCTACTCTTCGCCCTTCAAGAATCTTAACCAATTCAATAGACTTTCCTGTAAGAGTACCCACGTTCCACGATCCTAATCTCAAGCCATTACACAACTTCTCGGATGCACCCCTCCTCTGAACCTGCGCCATACTACAACCGAACCCCACAGACCTAGGTCGATTGTGAAGCTTGAGATCACCTGCAAAGCAAAAATACTAGAGGGGAAAACGAAGTGCCGAGGCCACACCTCACAAACGACACCTCAACCAGACGAGAGAGCAACAAACCACAAAGCGAAATAGCCAAAAGCACAATTAAACACTTGCTCAGAAAACAAGGGGCTTAGCACCAAAAACAAATTTTAGACCCAAATCATGCACGATAGGCAGCAGACCCCACAACAACACTTGCCCAACGAAGACAAAGCAAGGCAGAAACCCACAACAAAAACCAAAAGAACAGAGAAGAAAAGAGAAGAATCAAACAGCAAAATAACAAAACCACACAAAACTCAGGGAAAATAAGCTAGAAGAATTAACTAGGGAGCAGAATTCAAGGGAAGGAGACAAATTAGCCAAGAGAACACAACTTAACAGAGGGCAAAGGAACACCAAATCAAAGCCAGCAAAGAAGCACCGTCCGGTAACAATTACTAGAACACTAGGAGGAACTAGCAAACACCAAGCACTCCACCACCACCAATCAAGCCAATTTACTCCAATCACCACCAAACACCAAACAGCAAAGGGAAAGGGCAAAAAAGAGCAAAAACAAAGATATCAGGAAATTAACACCTTAAATCAAAAATTAACCCAAACCACAACCAGAGAACAAAGTATACTGGGAAGAAAAGGGAGTGGGGGAATAAACCGGGGGGATGAACGCCGGAAGCTTCGGTCGGCCGGCCGTACGCCAGTGGCGGGACCGTATGGTCACTGGAGGCGCCAACACCTTCTCGGTCGGGCAAAGAGCCGGGGAGGAAGGAAGCCGACGGGCGGAGCGCTGGGACCCCGATCGGCGTTGGGCGGCTAGACTCGACGAGGGGCCGACTGGTAGGGCAACACGGGTCCGAAGGGGTCGGCGGGGCTCAGGGGGACGACGGGGAGACGACGGGTTCTGGAACAAGGGGCGAAATGCCGGAACTAGGGGCCGGTTTTGGACGCCGGATCTGGAGGGCGGATCCGGGCCGGGCGGGGGGGGGGGGGCGACGAGGGCGATGGGCGGTCGCCGGAAGTCACACCGGAGAAGGGAGGTGAAATGGTAAACGAAGCTTCGAAAATATTTTATACGAATATTTTATACCAAAAGTCCTCTAATAGTTGATGAGCAAATATTTTATATGAATATAAATGTCCAAAAGATGTTTTTTAATACTCAAAATGTTCAAAGGTGTTACTTTTAATACCAATATGGTATTTTGGTCGTTTTTTTATAATTGTGGGTATGTGGTTAAAAAATCTGCAATGGAAAAATGTTATAGATTTCTTAACTTCAAAATGTACTAGTAAAAAAATAAAATCTAATCAAAAGCAGCTTTGTCAGGAGAAATTTTGCTTAATGCACGAAATTTTTTACCGGCAAAACTTATGATTATATTTACTTTTACCTTTTCTTTTTTTGCTAAGAAATTTTGACAATTTCTCGATTGTGGATACTCTCACACCACCGGTAATATAACGAGTATCGATCCTATGCATGATTGACGTTATTAGTGTGAAAATTTGAAGTCAAAGCCTTGTTATACCTCTTTTTACAAATTGCATTTTTTTTTGATAAATACAGAGTGCTTTTTCTTTTTTGTTGAATGAGAGACGACATTCTCTATACCCGAGAGGAGTTTTGTTAATAACTCAAAAAAGGGCTAAGTAGTCATTATATGGGGGATAGCTCGACCCCTTGCATCGTTTTGCAAAAGAAAAGAAATCCCCTCGGAAGGGGCAACCAAAACATAAAACCCTATAGGAAAACTAAAAACAAAATCCGCTAGGAAATCCGCAACGAAATTAGCCTCACAATACACATGCCGGAATTGGATCGACCAATTCCTACTAATTAAGCCATACTAACATTAAAATATGTCTATATTCATCATTAGGTTTGTAATGAACTCTTATTAACTTCTAACGCAATTTTCATTATTCATTTTTGTTGAAACTACTAAGGGCCCGTTTGGTACCATGTCAATGAATCGGGTTGGAATCAACAATGGCTTTCTATCATTCCTAAGACTTGTGTTTGATATATTGTCGGAGAGTTGGGAAATTGGGTTTGCCTCATACCTTTGTTTTTAGATGGGTATGAGAATTAGTGTTATGGAGTGGTACGACTCATGCCTTGGAATCAAGTTCATTCCTATTCCTATTTTTACCAAATACTATAAGGGGTTTGAACGATTTATAAACACATTACTTATACCTTCGATATAGAAACAACCAGGTCCTAACATCATTTGTCTAAAACCCATATATGTACTCAAAACACCTTGAAAGCATGTGCAAATAAAAATTTGGGAAATTCCACGTGGTAACCACGAGGTTTCGCGAATTCCGCGTGCTGCCCAAAGTTTTTTGAGATTCCGCGTGGTGACCCTAAGGTTTTGCAATATTCGTGTTATAACCTAGGCATATTCTAAAAAGTTAAAAATATATAAAACTCACCCCTAATATTTACTTAATTACATAAAATCACCCTACATTTTATTTTTTCAACAAAACTAGCAAATCAATTTCCTGTTGTGCAAAGATGGAGGGATTTTATGCTGCGCAACTTGCAAAAAACGCTCCCAAAGGAACGCCTACCAGCAATACGCCGAAACCTAGTTTCTAAAGCGCCGCCGCCACCGAGAAGCCCCGTCCAACCGGAGATTCAACATCCAGATAGTCAAAACCTCGCAACCTGAGGAAGAATCCGTCGTGCTCTCAAAAGTTAAACCAGATCCGGCCCTTCCACGATTCGATGTGGAGAACAAACCTAACGATGTGCTTAATCGTGCTCATTCATAGTGATTGGGACCATAGATCTCAAGGGCCCCCTTTGAATCGCCCCTACATGAGGCATCGGTGGTGCTCGAGTCTTCTGCCTCTGCCTAGAGGTTCGGCGTCTCCGACTGCAGGCAAGGTGACGCTTGTCTTTTATGATTTTTCTACCTACCGACGCTTCAAAGCTTCTACTAAAGGGTGTTACCGGGCGTACAAAGACGACCGACTCCGTAAACGTGGGATCTGGGCGGGCGTGTGGTTTCCGGGGCTCGGGAGGAGATTTCGCTCGCCGACCATCAAGACTTTCTTCCCAAAATCTTCTGGGCTGCAAGAGCCGTGCCGAGTGTCCATTTGGTGGTGTGACGGCCAGGTGCTGAAGGCTGCTTCTGGTAGGCGGGTTCGAGGCGTGTCTTACCTTCGTACCCCAAGGTGGCGTAAACGCTTACTTCAGAAAGATGCAGTGACGGTTTTATCGTTAAGACTTTGGTGGACCTCACAAGAGACTATTGAACAAGAAGCTAAGAAGAAGATTATATCTCCTTGCAATCCTTGGATCAAATGTATCGAGCTTTCTCCTCAGAGCTCGTTTCAACAAGCATGTTGTCGGTACTGGCACAACCGGAACATGGAAGGTAACACCCCAGTGCAGATCATAGCCTTAACGCCACTTAAATGGTATGTACTTTCGAACTTTCTCTTAGGGCTCAGACCTTTGTTAAGTAGTGTTTACCATTTTGTTACCCATAAAAGCATAGCAGGTGTTCATACAGACCTTGGATTTCCAATCCAGGATGTGAATCGTTCCTTTGATGCAAAATCATGCATTTTTTTAGTAAGAATTAGGGTCTATTCTATTTTGAATGAATGGCCTTGTGGTACACACACCTTCTTGATCGATCGAAGTGTTGATGAATTCTATGATAAGTTGTTTCTATTTGCTTATCTGAAGGAATTTTTGTGCACTTTGTTAGTTAAGGGCAAGAATTATAACCATTATGTGGATAAAAAACCACCAATGCATTGTAAATTGCACAAGGGGACCTTAAACCCAAGGGAGCTAATCTGCAGTGTTGTTGATTTCTCTCCCTTGAGAACTACTGAATCTGTCTCAAATCTAATAAGCATGACGGTAGTAGAGACCGAAGAGGGAATCCCAACGCCCAGTTTAATCCGGTCAATGGCTTGGCTTAAAGATACAACCCAGTTGAAAGGACCACAACCTGATGTCAATGGTTGGATTAAATGGCTGATGGTGGTTGCTGCTGGGAGACGCATGGAACTGAAGGCGCTTTACTGTTGTTGTTTTCATCCAGTTATGGTGAATATGACTGCCAGAACCAAAGTACTCAAAGAAAGGTATGTCCTCATGAATAGTGTTTCAACTCAAGAGTACAATCAAATTGATTTGGCTATTGATAAGGCCTCTAGGAAAGATTTGTATGAATTCAATAATACTAATTATATCATTATGTGTGTAAGCATGTACTGTAAGAAAACCATCTTGATGAGATCATATAAGAATTGTACCTTGCTTTACTGGTTTGAGTGTGTATATCTCTGTAGTTTGTGTGTCACTACTTGGATGTCCTTTGCTCAACAGTTTAGTAGTGGGAAAATTGTAGATCAATCTTGTAATGAGTGTAAGCATTCTCTTGGCACCTTAGAACAAGGAAAATCAAGCATTTGCTGGCATTTTTTTGATAAAATCAGTGCTTGGGTTAAATATACTCTTAAAGTGTATTTGATGATCCCATTTTACCACAATGCGGGATGGTATGTTGCTGCTCATACCAGCCTCTGTTGGGCACAAACAAAAGGCAATTCAAAGCCTCAATTGGTTAAAACCAGGACACAAACAAAAGGCAATTCAAAGCCTCAATTGGTTAAACTAGGACACAAACAAAAGGCAATTCAATGCCTCAATTGGTTAAAACCAGGACACAAACAAAAGGCAATTCAAAGCCTCAATTGGTTAAAACCAGGACACAAACAAAAGGCAATTCAAAGCCTCAATTGGTTAAAACCAGGACACAAACAAAAGGCAATTCAATGCCTCAATTAATTAAAACTAGCCCGGATGTTACCAACTCAAACATTCATGCCTCCCTTTGGCGGCATGAATGCCCAACACTGAAGGTTGTTGTGTTAGAAATAACATGAAAGATGAAGTGCATATACAACCCGCAGCCGGATGTAGTGTACTTAAGCAGCTCCAAAAAAACAAATGATGTAAGGTATGTAATCTCATACTTTAAAGCTTTTAATTTAGCTGAAGGTATCGTGGCTATTAGAGGAGCCCTTAGGAACCTCTATGATGTAGTGCAAACTAGAAATCATATAAATCCTAAAATAAAAAACACTAGGAAAAGTGGAGAGGAAAAATCCCAAAAGAAATCACACCACTATAGCATAACACAAAAGATAAAATGTGATCAAACAAATGGCCTAAATAGCCAACACACAGGGTCAAAACCCAAAATCAAGAAAGTTTATATATGAAGATATGCCTTTGAAATTGTAGGGGGCTTAAAAAACTCACCCAGTGGACTGAAATAAATGCACTATGTGATTTAGAAAGAATTCAATTGATAGCATTGGTTGAAACAAAGACCCAACAACTTCCTAACCCAAAATAATGGGAAAAGCTGGGGTTTGATTCGTATGAATTCAACCCAACAACTGGCATGGCAGGCGGCATCCTGATCCTATGGAAGAACCACCAATTGATGAACGAAAGTATAAAAGTATGCTTCAAAGCAGAACGTTTCATTGCAATGAACTACT
The DNA here is from genome assembly GCA_934048045.1 of Polygonum aviculare. Lineage (NCBI taxonomy): Eukaryota > Viridiplantae > Streptophyta > Magnoliopsida > Caryophyllales > Polygonaceae > Polygonum > Polygonum aviculare. The sequence continues at coordinate 28,119,132 of OW204023.1, read as the reverse complement.
CAAACCTTGAGAAAAACAGAAACTTTATCATAATTGTTGCATATGCACCACCTAATCTGCAACACAAGAATGAATTTTGGAAAAAAATCTCAAACTTTATCAATCAATGTAACTCACCTTGTCTAGTAATAGGAGACCTCAACGAAATCCAAGATCCAGATGAAAAACTGGGTGGAGCAAGTCCAAACTCGTCTAGATACGAAAGAATCATAAATTTTAAAAATGATTGTGACTTGCTTGACATCCCAACAAGTGGAAACAAATACACATGGAGAAAATCCAAATCAATGGAAAACAACACATTTGAAAAACTAGATAGAACACTTGTGAGTAACCAAATTATTCAATGGTATCCAAACATTTTTACCAAAAACCACCAATTCTCATCATCGGATCACTACCCCATTACATGCGATATCCCGACAGAAAGCATCAACAAAGCAAGACCATTCAATTTTGAAAAAATGTGGACCACCCGAAAGGATTTTGAAAATGTAGTCAAACAGACCTGGAGATATAGCCCTAGCGGATCGCACATGTTTAGACTAACTAAGAAAACACAATTACTGAAAACAAAAGCAAAGGAATGGAATAAACATACCTTTGGAAACATTTTTGAACAATTCAAAAAAGTAGACGAAGAACTCTTACAAATCCAAAAGGACATAATCGAAAACAACAACAGAACACTAATTGGAAAACAAGAAAGACTAAATAAGAAAAGGGATTGTCTGATCCAATTCCACTACTCTTATTGGAAACAGAGAGGAAAAAATTCCCACCTAAAGTTGAATGATAAAAACACTAAATATTTCCACCGGATTGCAACGGGGAGGAGAAATAAAACAATAATCAAAGAACTAAAAACTAGAGAAGGAGTCACCATTACGGGGCTACAAAACATTAAAGGTGAAATTCAAAAAGATTTTCAAACAAGATTCCAACACTTCGAATTGAAACGCACAAAAATGGACACGATCACAAGAAATATTAAAGAAGAAATAACAAGAGAAGACAACATAATGCTCACAAAGCCAATAACTAACCAAGAAATAAAAACCGCAGTTTTCAACATTGAAGATGATAAATCACCAGGACCTGACGGAATGTCAGCATGCTTTTATAAAAAATACTGGCACATTATTGGGCCCGACGTCACGAAAGCGGTAAAAAGCTTCTTTCACTCTGGAAAAATGCTAAAACAAATTAACCATACGTTTATCACACTTCTGTCAAAATGTGATAACCCAAACACGACAAACCACTATAGACCAATTAGTTTATGTAACACGACATATAAAATCATATCAAAAATCATTACAGCAAGACTTAAAAAGGTATTGGGAAAACTAATACACCCGATGCAATCAGCATTTGTAGACAACAAAAGCATACATGACAACACTCTAATAGCCCACGAGATCTTTCACTCGTTTAGAAATAAAAAAGGAGTGGGAGGATGGTTGGCTATTAAGCTAGACATGGAGAAAGCTTATGACAGACTCTGCTGGGATTTTATAATCCATGTCCTTGAAAAACTTGGATTCGATAAAAAATTCATCAACTGGATTAAGGAATGTATACAAACAGTGTCATTCTCCGTCCTTGTCAACAACGGACCTACAGATTTATTTAAGCCACATAAAGGGCTTCGCCAAGGAGACCCCTTGTCCCCATACCTATTCATATTGGCAACGGAAGTACTCGCAAGACAACTTCAGGATGCAAGCTCCAATACTAAAAGTGGAATAGGAATCCAAATTTCTAGAGGAGGCACCAAAATACCTTTCTTAGCATATGCTGATGATATCATAATTTTCGCAAATGCTAAAAATCAGACATGTCAACAAATAAAACAAATAATGGATGACTTCTGTGAGATATCAGGACAAAAAGTCAACTACCACAAGTCTGCATTCCAAGTCACGAAAAATCTCAACAACGGCACAAAAAACCAAATCAAACAGATACTACACATAACTCATACCACATCACTAGATAAATACCTAGGTTGTCCTATTATCAACGAAAGAGTTACCAAAAATACATTTAGTGATATTACTCACAAAACCAAAAACCAACTATCAAAATGGAAAGCAAACACACTATCTCAAGAAGGCCGGAAAATACTAATAAAAGCAAATCTGTCAGCACAACCGAACTACTTGATGCAATCATTTTACCTACCAAAATCAATCCATAAAGACTTGGACAAAACAAACAAAAAATTCTTCTGGAATAAGGAAAATGGACACAAACCTCTCATAAGCTGGAATTCAATCTGTAGACCCCATAAATTAGGAGGTTTGAGGATCACAAAAGCAGATGATATGAATCAAGCACTACAATTAAAACTCCTATGATAGATAGTCGCTGAACCATCTAATATATGGGTGAAAATAGTAAAGGAAAAATATATTAGAAACCAAAATTTCTTCACCTATAAAAAACAATCTAACACATTATGGCAATGGGCCAAACTTATTAGCCTTCACAAACAATTCTTATCCGGCCTTTACTGGCAGGTAGGAGATGGAAAAACTATTGAGTTTTGGAAAGACTGTTGGGTTGGAGACAATCCTCTCACACCAAGAGAAAACCTAAATAATCCTCCCGACATGGAGGAAACAGTTAGTAAATACATTAAAGGAGACAAAACATGGAATATTCCGCTTTTAAAAAGAAGCATCCAACTAGATAAAGTGGACTTAATATCCCAAATAATCATCCCACAAACAAACGTCCAAGACAGGTTATACTGGAAACCAAGTAAGATCGGATGGTTCTCGACTCAAGCAACGGTGGATTGGATCCATAAAAACAAAGATGATCCTTCTCAAGACCTTGAGTGGATCTGGAAACTAAAAATTCCCCCAAAACAGAAAAACTTCTTATGGAAAATTTGCCGGAATGGCTTACCCACTAAAGTCAGACTGGCAGCAAACCACATTGGATTTCCACAAGGTTGTGTCTTTGTACGAACACCCGTGAAGACTATTACCACCTCTTTATGAGCTGCCAGATGGCAACTGAAGTTCTGAGCAAATCCGTTAACAGTCAAATAACCAGAATGATAGGAAATCTAAATCCAGATAATAGAAAACCGAAAGAACTTATAGAAGATATAAAATCCAAGACAACGTCGAAGGAATTCGAAGAACTTGTGGGAATCTGGTGGAGCATATGGTTCTTCAGAAATAAACTAACATTCGATTCGGACAATCAGTCGAACATAACCCCAAAGGTTGTGGATGAATTCAACAAAAAAACAAAAAGCTGAATGGAGACAAGCCATCCATTTAGAACAAGGAGAAAAGGACAAAGAACACAAAAGGAGAAAAACCTCAAAATGGAGCAAACCTCCTCCTAACCACATCAAGCTCAATTTTGATGGGGCTGTTAATTCACATGGTGCTGCTTCTTTTGGATTTTGTTTCAGGGATGAGTCTGGAGCGCCAGTCTTTCATGATGGAGGGTTCATTGGTAATCACTCTGTGGTTTTCTCGGAGGCATTCGCGCTCCGACAGGGGATATTGGAGGCCATCAACCGTGGCATTCTCCGCTTGGTTATTGAAGGTGACAATCTGCAAATCGTTAATGCGGTACTGGGGAGCTGGAGCTGCCCGTGGGAAGTGGAAATGATTCGGGCGGATATTCATGGGCTGCTTAGAAATTTTCAGAGTTGGTCCATCTCTCATGTTCCTAGAGAAGCGAATGTTGCTGCTGACTTCATCGCCAACTCATTCCGTTGTGTCTCGACTTTGCCTAGTTGTTCTGATTTAGGTCTTCTGCACCTCATCCGTAAGGATGCTCTAGGATAGTGTCTCTTATCTTGTATAAGGCCTAGCCTAATTCCTTTCCTTATCAAAAAAAAAATATGGAGGGATTTTGAGAAATTTCTTGTTTAATTTTTTAAAGTTGCTTACGTGGCTAAATGTAGAGTGCTTAGGTGGATTAAGTAAAAAAAATGCATAATGACATGTAATACGAGCTGGCGCGCGAGGTGTTCAATGGGTACAAAATCATAAGTTCGAGTGTTCAATAGGACCGGCTCAAAGGTGAAGTGTTTAAGTGGCAATTTTGTGAAAGTACAGGGGGCTACATATGATTTGAGTTTATACTTCTATTGCACCTCGTTAGCCCTTATGTATTTGGCTTATATACGCGCATTGACTAACTTGTTACAAGACCCATTGTACCATTGTAGGATGATGGTATGGTGTTTTAGGTCACTTGGAAGCATGCAACGCGAACGAAAGCCATTGCCAATGCTATAACAATGGTAAGTTGCTGAACTTGTTGCGTGCACAATTTGCATTGATACCATTTTGGAATAGAGAATGCGGATATATAGATGTTGATTCTGGTGATTTTTTTTTTCATCCTATAAACTGAAAGTGTGAACAAAATACACAAATACGTAAACAAAATTAAGAAATATACGAACAAAATCAATTTTTATTATGGATCGTATTAATACATGCAATAACACAACTTCTCAGTATCACGTGTTATGGATCGAATGATTACACATTTACACATAATAACACATGATCACAAACATTTTTTTTTGGAGTTCACGTGTAATTATTTCATATTCACATATCTCTATTTCATGTTCACGGTTTACAGTTTACTAATTAAAGAAAGTTTTCATTTGATTCAAATTCAAAGATATATATACGTACATTGTGCTTAATTATGTGGCAATTGGGAATTTGTCAGACACTGTGGTGCTAGAGTTCGAGCAATATGCAGTGGGATCAAGATGGAGGCGAGTGAGTGTTGCTAGGAAGGGCAGAGAAGAGGAAGGAAATAGGGTTGTTGAGTTTTATGGAGGCATTATGATGCTCTACACCAACGAAGATGTTGCCTTGTGGGAGAGGTTTCGGCCTCCACACATTTTGGAGTAGTAAATGATGTTGAGATGCATGAATGAAGTTCATTTTTATTTGTGAACATGTGTTTTTTCGGATAGAATTGACCAACTAAAGATCTTCAAAAAGTGTTTTTTCGGATTCTTATTTAATTCGAATAACTCGAAGTTGCTAAACGACGAGTACTAGGAGTGTTGCATTAAGTTTCATGCTATGTTTTTGCATGAATATGTTTCTTATTATCGTTGATTTAGATGATCTCTTCCCTAAATTCGAAGCGTCGTAAATGACTTTACGTGTTGCGATCATTCCATTCTTGAATACTCTTTAATCTACTTGTCAAAGATACTGGCAGCATGGGGGAACAACTTTGGAAAGTTTGAGCAGTTTATTTACATTTTAATAAATTTTCAGAAATAATAAATTAATAATAATAATTTTATTTTTTTGAACCTAACAACACTACTCCAAAAACCTAATAATTAAAAATATTGTGGACAGGACCAAGACCAGCCCTAGAGCCACAAGGCCCAAAACCCACTCCATAATACATTGGACCTAACCGACATTTTTAGAACGTTCTAGACCTTTATTCGGCTGAAAAAATATTCTTTACATTATTAAAAAAAGGTAAAAAAAGTAAGGCCCTGTCGTACACAAGACAGAATAAAAGGGCGCACAGTACAGAAGGAAATCAGTCGCAGAGAAGAGCGTGAGAGAGAAGAGAGAAAGGAGCGTCGGAAAACCAAAAATGTCGTGGCAAACTTACGTCGACGATCACCTGATGTGCGAAATCGAGGGCGGAAACCACCTTACCGCCGCCGCCATCATCGGCCACGACGGCAGCGTCTGGGCTCAGAGCGCCACTTTTCCTCAGGTCTTCTCATTTTCCTTCTTCCTCTTCATCGATTTGTCTATTACATCTATCTCCGTAGATCTGCTTGTTATGATCGCGGAAAATCCTTCGATGACCGGTAGACCTCGTTGCGATTTGTAGATGTGGCTTGATTTCGAGTTTTTTTATGTTGTGTTTTGATGCTTTCCGTTATAGTGATTGATTGTGTGGTGTTGTGTGATCCTGTTGTTCGTCAATTGATGTTTGTGAATTGTGTGGATCTGAATTGCGAGGGTTTTCTCTGACATGCATATAATTTCTGTAAAACGCTTGCCATTGATTACGTTTCCTATTTGCTCAATTGTGGATCTGGAAGCGAATCGTGGTTTAGGTTTGTTTTGAATTTTGAATTGTGGCTCCATAGCCTCCATGTGCCTTGGATCTTAGCTTATTTCTTTGGTGTTTAATTTCTTACAAGGCAAAAAATGTCTTGTGTCTCATTGAGCTGTAAGCCTGTAATTGATACTATCTCTGTGTATGATTTGTTATGTAAGCTATTGAAAGTTTGGAGGTTGAATCTTTTACCAATCCTTATGTTTTTGCATCTATTGAAAAGGAGAACACAAGTGGACCATCAGGATTATTTCATTGAATGTTTGCTATCACTTCACCAGTGCGTGTTTATCAATTATCATTGCGTTATTATCCTGATTGTTCTTAGTTTTTACTTTTGAAAGGAAATAACTTGCCCTAATTTATCCAATTAGCTTTTTGGATGAGTGTGTTTCTCCAAATACATGGCTGCTTTGTTACAGCACTTTTCTAAATTGTCCCGTGAGGCGATTTGAATGGATTCACCTGTCATGCCTTCTGAGCTGTGGTTATTGAATGTGCAGTTTAAGCCTGAGGAGTTTGCAGCTATCATGAAGGATTTCGATGAACCAGGAACCTTAGCTCCTACCGGGTGCCTCCTTGGAGGTGCAAAGTACATGGTGATTCAGGGAGAGCCGGGAGTTGTTATCCGTGGAAAGAAGGTGAGCACTCTCTTTTACAATATCACTCTATATATCTTGCGGTTTTTGTATGTTATATATTTTGTAAGCAGCTCTATATTTCCTTGGCTGATTGGGAGAAGTTGGGTTGCATGTTGAACATTTGCTCTAGATGAAACATGTTGCAAACTATTGAGAATTAGTTGGTTTTGAATTTCATTTACTCATGCATTTGCGTCCATTTTCCTTTTCCTTTTAGAAACTTACTTAATCCGCATTGCGCCGCCTTTTTGATCCCTAAACTAAATTTGTCGGTTTCTTACCGTGACATTTAATTGCATACTTTTTTCGAACTTCTGATGAACATTATAAGTGTTTTCCGTAACTAGAAAGTCGATTTTCACCATCCTTTCCCATTTTGTTAGGACAAAAGATTATTGGTCTATCTGAGATCTATTAGCAACATTGATAAGCATATTATTGCACACGAGTTTATTATTGAGCTCAATTTGGATAGCTCAAATACTTCTAGCTTTGTGTACAGTTTGCCAATGGCATGCAGATATGGAACATATATCTATTGCATGGCTAACAATCACCTAACTCATTTTTTCCCCCATCCTGGATTTTAGCAAGACATTCATTCCTAGATTCTGTTGAGTACCATCTTCTTTATTATTTATTATCTTCCGTTGCCTGTAGTTACTTCATATTGTCATTTCTTTTGCCATGTGCAATCCTGTACATTTTTTGTTGCCTGTCTTTCTGACATCCTGTCCCATATTAGTATATTGCACTTTTGTAATATAAGAAAAGAACTAAATCAATCTCTAAGTAGATTGAATTACCTGAGGCTGTATATTAACCAGGTCGCAATTTTTTCATGGAAGACCTTATTGTTCTCCTTAACACTCATCCTATAAATCTTTTGCTTCTTTAATAATGGAATGCTAAAAGTCCTATATTAGTGGAGACGATAATATTCTGAAGCGATATACAACATAATAATAACAAGGGCATCCAATTGTAAGGCTAGCTGCACCTGTACGCAATGAGAAAGAAGAATAAAGACATTATCATGCACATTTGTTGCTAGATGCTCATTCTCAGGAAAACTACTATAAAGTACTAGGTGGTTGTTGTTATTGTAAGGGTTATGTATTGAAAGAAAGAATTAGAGGCATTGGAGTTGCCTTTTGATTTATATTCTCTACTGTAGTATGATGCATTATCATCTGAATATCTTGAAGTATACGCCCTAGACTGAGTCCTGTAATTGTGCTGTCAAATGAGTGCTGACTTACAGCTATCTTCATGTTCTTATATAACCCTGTGAAGTCAATACATGTGGTTTCATCTAATTTTTCATGCTGGTCTATCATATAACCTCTATAATTTCAGGGTGCTGGCGGTTTATGTGTCAAGAAGACTGGTCAGGCTGCAATCATCGGTATTTATGAAGAACCCGTCACTCCTGGACAGTGCAACATGGTCGTTGAGAGGCTCGGTGATTACCTTATTGATCAGGGTCTGTAGATTTCTTTCTAAAGCCCATGGTGGATCATTTTCTCTGGGTATTTGCTTGCGTCTTCTTCCTCAGTCTCATCATAGCCTGTCCTGAAGTGGGGGAAAGTTGAAATTCTGCTGAGAAAATAAGGCATGGTTGATGATAGTAGTAGTTGGATACTTGCACTGTTCTTCCAACCAATTTTTGTCGACCTTATGTTCTTACCCTTAACTCTTTGATTTATTTGAAGTTATTGTTGTTTGGATTTGGATGTATGGAGTTGTTACCTTGGAAACTTTTGAATGCCATCTATATCTTGCCTTCATTGTTGCATGCGATTCATGAAGTTTGCCCAAAGCCTTTCTTATTCGTCAGATTATACTTTTGCTTGCGCAGTTAGCCATTAGGCCTTATTCCAGTGTTTCTAAGTAGCTTAGCATTTTCTAACGAGATTTTCTGTAATAAAACTAAAAAAGTGTAATTTGTAAAAGTTTTAAGTATAAACTTGAGTTTACTTTGGGGAAGCAATTGACCCTTGTGTTGATTGAGACTATGCAGTATGCACCGAGGATTTGAAGGAATAAATTAGTACTTCACAATTAGTAGTGTCGTTCCATACCACATCATGGACAAGAAGTAAGACACATGTGGCGTCCGTCCGGGAAGATGATGTTAGTGGACCTTCCAAACGACTATTACGTGGTCAGATTTGAGCATGAGCAGGACTAGCTATATGCAAACTCTTACAGGGGGTCGTTGGACTATCTTCGGTCACTACCTCATCAACAAGGCCTGGTCTCCTGATTTTGACTCTGAGACAGATCCACTACTTCTCCTGTTTGGGTGCGTATCGCCAAGCTCCCTCTTGTCTTCTACAAGGAGGAGTTTCTTATGAGGGTGGCCACGGGAATTGGACGACCAATCAATAAGGCTGACACCATAACCCTAAGAGGCACAATCACGATCATGGATAAGAGGTATTTCTTGGAATACGAGGGGCTTCATATGATTTGCTTTCAGTGTGGTCTTTACGGTCATCTGGCCACCAAGTGCACAACCTACCCTAACTAGCAAACCAATGCTGTTACTAACGGTGAATTGTCAAAAGCTGTGGCTGCTAATGGGCAGCTGACACCACATGAAACAACCCAAGCCTCTGAGGTGAACGCCATGGTGATGCATGGGCCATGGATGGAAGTCCAACGCAAGAAGAGGCCAGGAAAAAGCAAAGGGAAGGTTGGCGATGCCAGAGCCTCGGCTGACGACGTTCGTACGGGATGGATGGTCCTTAGGGCTGATCTCGAAAAAGCCTACGACCCGGCTTCGTTGGAGCTTTTTCACTGCCATTTGGTGGATATGGAAGTGGAGAAACGAGGTCGTGTTCGGCAGCTCAAGGAGACTGATCAATGTAGCTGAGTTTATTCGCTCAAGGGCCAAGGAGTACGATGTCATTTGGAAACAGAAGAGCGCTAATGGTGATAGGAAAAGGCGCGAGATCATTCTGTTTTGACTCTAGGGAAAGGGCTGTGACTCGGACTATTTACGCCTAACCCCAGTCTTTGTTGTTTGTTCCTCCTTCGGGCTCTGCCCATTTTTCTCACAAAGAAAATAGATTAAATAAAGTTCTTACCTTGTTAAACATCATAAATGGACAGTGTTGCATTATATTAAAAAAAAATCTTACCCTTGTTATTCTGCTCTCTGTGCAGCTTACATAAAATTCAATTCTGTTTTTTTATTTTGCATCAGAATCATAATGCTTGATCAATATTTGATCGATAGACATTTTACCCATGATTTGCAAAGTATTAGTACTATTTAAGTAGTGTCTAAGTCTATCCTTTGAGTCTTTGTCTATATAAGAATACCTGAAATATAACATGAAAAGTATACCAATACTCCGTAGTAGATTAGTAGTATTTCTTTTCGTCGTTAAAAAATTTAAAAACACGTCATTTACTCGAGTAATCAATTCCGATTTAAAAAGAAAAACAAATACCTTCCACGGGCGGGAAAAATAGGAAGCAAAACGCCACCGTTTTGCAACGAACTCACAAGCTCACACCTTCCCACCCCCAAGTCTTTTTAAACACCGCCATTGTCATGCAGAAACCCACTTCCCCCATTCGACACAAATTTCCATCTCTCTCTCTCTCTCTCGCTCTAAAACGCTAACGTGGGAAGCTTATCCCATACGCTCGCAGGAAATTGAGGAAAAGTATCCAAGAATGGCGGTCGCCAACACTGCAATAGTCTATCAGCCGTCGCCGGCGAATTTGGGGACAAAGACGTCTCTTTACGTGGGGGATTTGGACGAGACGGTTTCGTCGACGGACCTCTTCTACGCCTTCTCTCAGTTCGGGAAGCTTTCTTCCGTTCACCTCTGTGTCCACGCTCTCACCGGCGACTCCCTCCGATATGGCTACGTCAACTTTCTGTCCCCCGTTGATGGTACTTTCCCTCTCTTCCTCTCGCCGTTCACCGATTTCTAGGGTTTCGTTGTCTTTCCCTGCAATTGCTTATCTGCTAATTTTGTATGATTCGATCTTGCAAGATTTGAGGGTTCTCTCTCGCTCGGTTTTTCAGGATTAGCTTCGCTGTTACGCTTAATGTTCTTGTTTGGACTGAATTCTTTGTTTTATGAGAGGTTTAGTGCGCTTAATTTCGTTCTTCCGATCCTCTTCTTGGTCAATTTTGGATTTCTTTCTTGTTTAATTTCGTTCTTGTTTAGTTTCTCCCCTCCTTTCCTTTTCTGTATGCATTCGCCTCTACTGATCAATCTTCTGTGTCATTTTATTGCCTTGTTGGATCTCGTTTCTTGTTTGGATTATCTGCTTGGTCGAATTTTGTCTGTTGATCTTCCGTCTTTCTTGTTTGGTAACGTATGTCTGTTTGGATAATCTGTTTGTTTTTAATTCTTTCTGTTAAGAACTTGTTTCTTTACTGGGGGTTGAGATGTTTTCTGCTTTTTAAAGCTCTACTCTGATTTTGTTGGTCTCTATCTTTGTGTTCACATTTCTTTATGCTTGCGACCTGATTTTTCAATGGAATACCTGTCAGCTTCACGAGCTAGATCATTACTGAACCACACTAAATTGAGGGGAAAGCCCATGAGGATAATGTGGTGCCAACGAGACCCATATACAAGAAGGGCTGGTTTCACCAACCTCTTTGTCAAGAACTTGGATCCAGCTGTAACCAGTGATCATCTGGAGTCAATGTTCAAAGTCTTTGGGAACATCCTATCTTGCAAGGTTGCTGAGGAGAATGGCAAGAGCAAGTGCTTCGGGTTTGTTCATTTTGAGGATGAGGTTTCAGTTTCTGCTGCTATCAATGCTATGCATGATAAAATTGTTGGAGGGAAGAAGCTGTAAGTCTCCTTTTTATATGTTTGTGAATTTTTACCAGTTTGGCTGGCTTCTTACCTCACATGAAATGATATATGTCTTCCTTTTCAGATATGTGGCTAGGTTCATGACCAAGAGCCAGAGAATAGCTGCCAATGATGAGAAGTATACCAACTTGTATGTGAAGAATCTTGATGAAAACCTGACAGATGAGAAACTTAAAGAGAAGTTTTCTGAGTTTGGGACTATTTCTAATGCTGTAATCATAAGAGATGGTGATGGCAAGTCAAGAGGTTTTGGCTTCATCAGCTTTGAATCACATGAAGAAGCAAAAAAGGCTGTTGAGTCCCTGAATGGTGCACGATTTGGTACAAATTTTTAATTTTATTTTTGTTGGCCACAAAATTTGACTTTATGATACAATATTATCTGTTTTATTCTGTGCTTTGTGGGGCAATATGAAAATCTCTGTCTTCTGCACCTCTTAGGATCAAAGAAACTCTATGTTGGGAGGGCTCAGAAGAAAGCTGAAAGATCAGAGATATTGAAGAGTGAAAGGAAACGCACGAAGATGCTTGAAGATAGAGCTAAAGCTTCAAACGTGTATGTGAAGAACCTTCACCCATCTGTTGATGACAAGCTCTTAGCTGAACACTTCAGTCCTTGTGGGCAAATAGTTTCAGCTAAAGTAACACGTGATGGGAATGGGGTCAGTAAAGGATATGGGTTTGTAAGATTCTCAAGTCCTTCTGAGGCAAGAGTAGGCTTGCTTGTACTCCAAGGTGAGCTAACTTAATTATCTGTCATGACTTCAGTTCGGTTAAACTTATTTCTCAACTCAATTTTTTGGTTAGGCATGCTACTGTGGTGGTGTTTTATCTTTCACTTGCTTGCATTTCTATTTCTTGTTTTGTCAACTGGATTGTGCTATCTGAAACTTGGATTGAAATTGCATAGTGCACTAATAATTATGATTTGAATTTACGCATGTGTTCTCTGATGGTTATTGGAACATTATAATTTGGAAATCTGATTGCTTAACATGATGAAAGGTGCATCTAGTTGGAATTTACCAAACTATGTGTTCAGTGGCAGTTTCTTTTGAGAAATGTATCTGAATGAGCCTACTGAAGAGGCCATTTGCATAGAAATAGGCTCAGTTAGTGTGTTTGCTAACTTAGTTATCTTTTATATGACTTCACTTGGGTTAAACTTATTTCTAATCTGGCTTTGCTGTTTAAAGGATCAATTTTGCATGGAAAGCCCCTGTTCCTTGGTATAGCTCAGGAAAAGAAAGAGCGACAAAGAGAACTACAGAAGTGTTCTTACTTAATGCCATATAGCTTCCAAGGTGCTCAGCCAATTGAATCCACGCCTCCCTTTGTACGTCCTCCCTGCAACCTAGGGGAACCAAGCAGGCAGAGGACAGTTGACCATGGCTTCAGAGGTTGGATTTCCTGTGATTCCTTTGCAAATGCAAACACCAGTGTGAGTATTATATTACATCTCCTTAATTTCCTTTCATTGTTCTTTAATATGCTCTGATGTTTATAATAACACTTGCAGCAGATGGACAGTTGGCAAAGGCTGCAGAGGAACTTTCAGAGATCTCCCAGAATTTTTTAGGGCTCCAAACCTGCAGGTTTATATGGGTCACATCACATTAGCTTCTGATTTCACTTTTTATGATAGATTTGTTCTATTCATATACCATCTAACAGTCCTAATATTGCTGGTTTTGTTTGTGTTCAGGCTGGTTGTGCAGGAAGTTTTAATGGAATTAACAAGAGGTTTTAATGGCAAAGGCTGTTTGTGTTCTGTCTCCTGCTCTAATTGATGGCTCATGGACTGCTGCAAGTGCTTGAAGCTATAATGCTGACGGTCAAAATTTGGAGATGCTTCTTCAACGGCCTTTGGACCATGGCATCCTATAAATAGCTTTCTTTAGTTGAATAATGATCAACAGTTCTACTCTCTTTTACTTCCTAGTACTTCACCCAATGTACAAACAATGAACAATCTAAGTGAGTTCATATTCTCTGCTGTGATAATACCAGCATTACGTAGCTTTCAGGAGGAGCATTTTGTGTGTAAACGCTGATATTGACTTGTTTGCTCCTTTGTGTTTGCCATTAGTTGCTAAACATGTTAGGGTGTATAACCAATTGTTGGCAATTAATTGCTAAACATGTTGTTAGTGGAACAGAGCGTATTGATTCTACCTGTGTTTTTTCATATCACATATTCCTGTAGTTTATGTAGGTAAAGGGTGAGAAAACGACATGATACAAATTTACCAGGACAAAATAATTACCCAAGCTCTCCAAAAATAGTACAACACATGCTTACAGTGAGAATAATGACAAAATGAACTTGTGATTTGAACTTTTCATTTATGTACTAGTTTGCATACAACTCTTTATTCATAGGATCAATCAAGAACCCGTTTGAAAGAACTTAAACTCACACCTTACAGTTCATCATGACTCGAACACTCTTGAGACGTTTCTTTCTCAAGAAGGTACCTAACTGCCAAAGAAGCATGAAGAGACGCACCGTAAGGAAGCATGTCCTCATTCACCATGTACTCGGGGCTATGCGGCTGTGCTAACTGCTTGCTCCCATCTTTTTTCATCCCCACAAATAAGAAGTACCCCGGAACAACTTTTTGGTAGAAGGCGAAATCCTCTGAACCCATGAGTGGAGGCATTTCTTTCACGTTCTTCACGCCAAGCATATCAGAGCAGACGTTAACGAAGTGGTGATGCAACTGCTCGTTGTTTACGGTTGGAGGATACATGGGTTTCTCATTGTCAAGGAAGTCCACAGTTGCATTGCATCTTTGAACCGACGCTTGTGTAGTGATTACCTATAAATAAGTTGAGAGAGTATAAGCATCTCAAGACAAGAGGTCTTGTTTAGGAAATCTAGTTCAATCATAATTTCAGTATCTGAAATTATGAAAGAAAACGTAAAGAAGTGATTGCAGTTTACCTCCTCAACGCGTTGCCTGAGCCTCAAGAGGTCTTCTGGCGAAAAAGCTCGAATAGTACCACCTATAGTGACCGAATCAGGAATGACATTGAAGGCACCACCACCTTCAAAATGTCCTACTGACACAACCTAAAGACCATAAAGATTTCAAATGATGAGGATGGAGTGAGTGATCGATGCAGAAATATAGGATGTAAAGCAAGCTTCTTTAAATGGCAAAACGAAATCACATGAAAGTTGATTTTTGTTTGAAAGACAACTTTTCACATAGTTCAAAAGTTAATCGAAATCACTGTGACAGCATCACTGCAGCTTTTCACATAGGCCAGCTTTTCACATATGCTTTTTTGCCGAATGCGAACAGACTGAAATTCTTATAATTTAATTTCTATCTCAGAAACAAAAAAAAAAACCCCGGAAGAATGTCTCTCTATATTTTTACAAGGAGATTTATGTCATGGACTACATCAAAATACCTAAACGTTCATTCATTGAATAAAATCAAGAACTTCTTTTTGATTACAAATTTATTTCTGCATAGAAAATTTAGTGTAGATGGATGCTACAAAGCAAGGTTTAAGCCCATACCAATGCATAGGCATGAACTTTTAATTCCTCAGTAAACACATACAGAAAAGGTTGGAAAAGATAATGTCACTAAAGGGTTCTTCAATAAACCATACCAAGTCACATAAATTATAGGCAAAAGCAACGCAAGACATCATTGCCCAAAAAAGTGTCGGCGAAAGAAAGGAAACAATAGCTTACCTGTGAATCCAGTGGGTCAGTTTCACGGGAAACGATATGCTGCAGGCTAACGATCACATTTGATGCTGCCAAAATGGGGTCGACGGTGTGATGTGGTATAGCTGCATGACCCCCCTTCCCATCAATAGTAGCCTTGAAATGGCCACAACCAGCTAAAATGGGGCCAGACCTTGAAGAAACTTGACCTAGGGGCAAATCAACCCGGGCGTGCAGTCCAAAAATTGCCTCAACATTTTCTAAGGCTCCATCCTCAACCATCCTCTTGGCACCTCCATATCCTTCTTCCCCTGGTTGGAAAACTAGAACCACCGTCCCCTGTTAGTCAATAGTAATTAGATATCTTGAACTTGCATTCAATCCACAACAAGCATGGAGCTAAAGGGAAGTCGGAGGAGATGAGTTGATAGAGCTATCTTTCTAATCGTACTGTTAGTGTTGATAGAGCTATCTGTCATAGAAACTCATCACACATGATCTTGCATGAATTATAGTCAGTGTCGGTAACCAATTAAATTCAATTGGTTTAAAGGATAAGTGATGACAAGCAACATGATTCGGAATTTTAGATCACTTCCTAGGAAGTAGGAAGTGTATATATAAACATGTCGTTTAGTCTCATAAATCATAATACACGATGCAGAGAAACAGTTTCCTTTTATGAAAGTTCTCAACAGTCAGTAAATTACCCACTTGGATTTTGCCATGTGGCATGTGCATTCCGACAAACAACTTGCCATTTTCACTTCTATGTAGCTAACATCTCTATTTCTTGATTTTAAAGCAACTGTGCATCCAGGTAGCACTTTTACTAATAGGCATCATTATCATCAACAGAGAAGTACAAAAGCTATAAGCGAATGCCTTTCGAAGGAAGCCGAAAAGATAAAAGCTTCTTTTGCTAGCATATGGGACATTGGGACATGCCCTACCTTTGAGTACTATAGCACCAAAATCAGTGAACCTAGAAACAAATAATGAGTGAAAAAGTATTGCTTTCAAAAAGCACAAACCTTGAGCTCCTCGCGATGTTTTTGAAGTATCTTAGCAGCTCCAAGCAGCATAGCCACATGTGCATCATGGCCACAAGCATGCATCTTCCCAGGTATTTTGCTCTTGTGCTCCCACTCCACCTTTTCCTACAACTCAAAATGACCCCATCAAACAAGATTCAAACATCTCCATCATTTCCCTCATCTAACCGTAACTTTCAGTCATTCAACACTCTACTACATCTTGACCAACCAAACAAGAAAGTACAGTCAATTTGTGATCCTTTGTTACAAATGATCAGACTCCCAAGCCTCAGGTATAGGTTTTCATACTGAGTTTCACCTCCATCATGTACCAGATTTCAGCCATACAATTCCAAATTCTAATCCTAGTACTTTGACCCAAAAATGAAAATTCCATACAAAAGACATTAACAGCTTGTGAACATCATAGCTAGTACCTGAATAGGAAGAGCATCCATATCAGCCCTCAGAGCAACAAAAGGGGGTTTCCCTGTCCCAATAAACCCTACTACACCAGTTTCAGCAACTGGGTACTTGTAAGAAACCCTCAATTCGTCAAGCTCTGCTCTGATAAGCTTACTGGTCTCAAATTCCTGAAAACCCAACTCCGGATTTTCGTGCACCTTCCTCCTAAGAGCAACCATCCATTCAAAAACCTCATCACTCTTGGCCAAATTCAGAAAATAGTTTGGTATTTCAGAGAGCTTAGATGGGATGAGAGCAGAATCTGAAGAATTCGACACTGCTATTTGAAACTGCAGAAAAAGAATCAGTGTAGCCCAGATGTAGGATTCCATCTCTTGGCAAAGTCAATGAAATCTGGCGGTGTGTGTTCGCACAATTGATATTTGGTCTATTTATTTTTCTTTTTTTTTTTGAGCTCTGTCTATTTATTTTTCAATATAATAACAAAAAAATATTTTATGATAAAAAAATAAAAAAGTTTAACAACAGAATCATATACCCGTAAAATATTTTATATCACAAAAAATTATCGTTTCATTAATTTTAGTATTTTTTTGGTAGGAAAAGTGGTTAGAACACGTTTTATATTATTTAATATAATGTTTTTTTTGTTATTTGCCGTCGACAAGAAATAACTGACGTTTACATAACCCCAATATTCCTCTCTCTCTTCACGAATCAGATCTCGATCTTGCCACCAAATTTTTTTTCTCAAGTTTGGCCTAGGGTTCTGCAATCTTCTCGAAGATCGACTTTGATCCGCCTAACACCTTTCGGGATCAGCGATCTAAATCTCTTAAGCTATGAACCCTGAATAGTAAGTCCTCTGATCTCCTCCTCCGATGTGAAGAATTTCATCTATAGCTTTTGCTGATTAGTCGGATAGATCTGTAGAGAAGCAATTGATTTCCAAATTTGATGTTTATTTTATGAGTTAGAATTGCTCAAACCTCATACTGAGGGGAAAACAGATTGCTTTTAGATCTGTCATGAGAGATCAAAAGGTTTCGTGTGTACTCGGGATATTATCGGCCATGCAATTTTGTTGACTTTGGTTCTGAAAAAGGAATTGTGATGACTTATTAGTGTTGGTGTATGAGAATGGTTGTCCAACCAATTCCAAGTGCTGATTGAAAGGATTTCTATTGCCTTTTGGCAGATCAAACATGTGTAGTTTGAAATTTGAAAGAACGAAGTATGTTCAGTCTCTGCAAATTAAATTCGTATTTGCAAAGGGAGACTGAAATCAATGAGCTTGTAGGTTCAAGTCTTTTCAGTGTTAGAATGGATGTCATCATGTAATTTATAATTTGAGTTGAGATTAGAACTTGTGGTTGGTTCCTAGATGAATGCATTAAATACGGGTTGCATTCGTTTATGCTATTTGGCGTGCCCATACTCTATTGTTGAGCTGAAGTTTATCTGAAGTTTATCTGAGGATGAAAATCTCATTTCACATGTCATAATCTGCAGCGACTATCTCTTCAAGCTACTGCTTATTGGGGATTCAGGGGTTGGCAAGTCATGTCTTCTACTTAGATTTGCGGTAAGTTGCTATGATTTATGCTCAGAGATTTGTTTTTTTTCGTTTTTTGTTTTTTCTTAAGGATTGGGGTCGCCGCAAGTACTGCTCGGGCTCGCCTAGAGCTTTGGTTTTATTGATTCTTACTTCTATGAGCATTTGTTAAATTTCTATCGTTTTAGCTTTGAGTCCATTGACCTGAATATTAGAAAGAAAAATAAAGCACGGCAATGGCAAATTATTGACTTATTTGAAATGACAATAGATACTAATAATCTTCGATTTCCATTCATCTTGCTATGACTGGAGAGTGTGTGTTCTTTTGATGGTTATGTACCAATAGACAGTCATCAGCATCATTGGTGTTATCACTATATTTAAAGTACTTTGTACTTTTGCTATACTGATAACTAAATACCCATACTAAACTGCAGGATGATTCATACTTGGACAGCTATATTAGCACAATTGGTGTTGATTTTGTAAGTAGTCACTGACTTCAATATCTACTTTTTGTGAGCAAATCATTTTAACATACTTCTAATATACTCCCTCTTCCATCAGAAAATACGTACAGTGGAGCAGGATGGGAAGACTATCAAGCTACAAATCGTAAGTTTGCTTGTGCTGCATCTTTATTCTAGCGAACGATTCATCATTATAAATTTTATTTTGTTTCCGTAGTGGGACACTGCAGGGCAAGAAAGATTCCGTACAATCACCAGCAGCTACTACCGTGGAGCACACGGCATCATTGTAAGCTTTTAACATAACTAATATTCCCTTTGGAATAATGCTGTTTGGCTTCTTTTTTTTTTTTCCTCCTCTCTCGTGAGTCTCATGCAAGATGTTTCATTTTACAGATTGTGTATGACATCACAGACCAAGAGAGTTTCACCAATGTCAAACAATGGCTGAATGAAATTGACCGTTACGCCAGTGATAATGTTAACAAGCTTTTGGTTGGAAACAAAGCTGATATGGAATCTGAGAGGGCAGTTCCCTATGAAACAGCTAAGGTATATTTCTCCTTCCAACTGAATCATTTATTTCTTGAATAGAATTTTAAAATCAATAAGTAAAAGTTCAACATAATGACCATTTCTCTTGAAGGCATTTGCTGATGAGCTCGGAATACCCTTCCTGGAAACCAGTGCAAAAGATGCTATCAATGTAGAGCAGGCGTTCATGACCATGTCAGCTGAGATTAAGAACCGGTGGGAATCCTGCTAAATTCATAACCTATTATAATATTAGCTGCTTGAACTTCATGCATTATGTTGATATTTTGTATACCCTTACTGGATAGAATGTCTAAAGCCTTATCCCTTACAGAATGGCAAGTCAGCCAGGCAGAGGTCCAAACAAGCCTAATACCGTCCAAATGCGTGGGCAGCCAATCAATCAAAATTCAGGCTGCTGCTCTTGAATTGTATATGAAACCACTCGTCGGTGATTTGGCATTAAGGCAAGCTTAGGTATCGATCAGATTGACGATAAGAAAGGGTGACAGGATTCTGTTCAAGCTGTTCACGCCCATTTTTCTTTTCTTTGCCTCCTTCCCTTTTTTTTGCACATAGTGAAAAAGTTATCACTTTTTGTCTTTGAATTTTAAACCATCAGATACTTGCATGCCTTGATGAATCATGCACTTTGATCATTCTATAGTTAAAATACATTCTGCGTGGTTATTTCTTACAATTTGTTGTTGGATATTGACTGTTTCAACATAAATCTACACTGTAAGTCTGTAATGAGGAAGCGTTTGTCTTCAGGGATACAAGTTTAATTTGTTCTTGTAAATATCTCTTGTTATAAAGAATTGGAAAGTAAATATCTCTTGTTAAAAAGAATTGGATGAACAAAAATCACATTGAAACTGATATTCTTGCTGTCTTGCCTTCACACTTATAAGCACTTCCTATGAATTCCTTACGATCAAATCTTGGTGGATTATTTTAAATCTGCTTGGTTTAAGGTTTATCACAATAAATTGAAGCATGTCCGCTACAAGGTAGAATTTGATAGCTTCTAAATGCAGCAATTTCAACACAATAACATCCCAATAATGCAAAACTGAACAACATTGGTCCTTGTTCGAAGCATAAATAGCTGTCCGAAGAAAACCTATAAGGTAGCAACATGAAGGAAATTCAGATACTAAGTGCCGGCACTGTGATACAATCATAATTCAAAGTTCATTTCCTGCCAGTGCTCTTGGCTGCCTGTCTGGTCCTCTTCTTGACACCCGACTTCGAGACCTGAAGGCTTCTGCTCACTGCACTCAACCTAGCTAGAGCAGCCTTCTTCAAGTCTGCCCTGTAGTAGTTGTTGCCAACCTGTAGGATACAACACCAAAATCCAAGATTCAATTCATATGTTTCCGGATGCTAATTGACCATTAATACAAAATATGATGAAGAAAGATCAAAGATGCCATTCATTGTGAAAAAGTCAGGCCTTTAAACTGTCTAACATGGATGGTATCTAGAACAACTGATGGGGAACAAAAGAGAGAGCTGAAGTAGAAGTAAGACAAATACACATTAGCTCTTAATCCATCTATGTTCTTTCAAAATTAACTTGAGATAAAATGAAAAATAACAAAATAACTTCTCAACTAACTTCTAATTTTTGATTTTTGATAAATTTTATTCAGTCTGCTATCAACAGTGGTACCCAAAGCAAATGAAAAAAACATCATAGAAAAACCAAAGCACAATCACAAATAATAAATCAAAGCAGAGTCACAAATAATAAATAAACCATTCACATACAAGATAGATATAACTTTAGATTGATATGTAGTTCATTCAATAACAAAAGGATAGACAACTCCAGATGAAGAAAATAACAATGCACAATCGACAATGGGTATCAGACATCTTTGGGTGATAATCTGTTTACCTGATTGTTAACAGCCTTTGCCATCCTGCAGAAGTCCTTCTTCATCACAGACTTGTGCTGCAGAGATGCAGGCTTGTTCTGCTTCCTCGTCTTCGATGTAGCAAGCAGAATTCCGCTGTCTTTACCGGCTGATTGGATGGTAACAGTCTTGGAGTTTGCCAAACCTACAACGGAACATAGTCAAATAAATGGCACAAGAAAGAAACCAATGCCAACAGACACACACACACAGAATCTCTTATAGTTCTAGCACCACCAGGCCAAAATTAATTCCAGGTTCTTTGCAATTACCATATCCAATCAGATTACAAGAAATTCGAGAGCTTCCATCTATAGCATTTACGAATATCAGCATTTGCAAGTTCACAAAACAGATAAACTGATACACGATTTTCTCATCCATGAAGAGCACGAAACCCTAACTCATGACAGAAACGTAGAGCAATGTCACGAATCAAACAGAAAGGAGTGTGATACCATACCAGAGTACTTGTAGGAGTGAGCGTTGTAAAGGTTGTTGCTTTCCTTGCTAAACTGGACCTTCTGGGTGCCATTGCCGAACTCCTTGACAAGGAAGGAGTTGTTCTTCTTCACGATCTCCCATATCAAAGATCCTGGAACCGTCGCCATTTCAACAGTAAAGGGGGGAGAAAGGAAGATCAGGAAACCCTAGAAGCGTTGAGAGAGGAAGGGCAGCTCAACAACACCAAATGATAGTCAATTTGCCAAAATATATTGTGAACCGAGAACAAAACCCTAGCAACAGCACATTACAATAATCTCCCACAAATCCATAAAATTGTAATTTTTCCCCCCGGAGGAAAGAACAAAATTATTGGTATATCGATATGAAAGTATTAAATTTTAAAAAAAAAAATAGAATTGATTTGTTTATCTACTTATTTGAGTTGAACTGTTAAATTTTGCAATTTTTTTTATGGAAAATGTTCAAGAAAATTAGAGTGAAAAAAAGTGCTTATCAGTTATCAAACACACAAAATAAGTAATAATGTGAAAATAATCCGATATCAGGCGGTCTAGGCCCATTGGGACGCGGTATATATAATAAATCGGAAAAGGCCGAGCACAATCAACAATCTCTTATATTTGCAATTTTATACCAAACTTTTTGAGCAAGAAAAACTTGGGCGCCCTCGTTCTCTCTGTAGATCCGTTCTATCGCAAATCTCTCGAAGAACCTTCCACTTCAACCATGCCGAAAGGTTGGATTTTGATTTTCTCACCAATCCTCAACCCCTTTCCTATTACTCTCTGCTGTGTTCGCGATATCGAACTTCTCGCTGCGCTCAATTCCCGTTGATAATTACTGTTTTTTGCTCTGAAAGATTTATTTTTAGGTTAATATCTGCTAATTAGATGTTGTTGTGTTTTGATTCCTTGACTGATATTGTTAATTTGATCTGCCTTAGAATTGTCGATTGATGTTTAGGTGTTTGCTGTTATTTGATGTCATTGACATGTGATTTGTGATTGGACATTGAATGGAATCCTTAGTGGATATTGACCTGTCGTTGAGTTTTGATGCTAATCGGTTCATGGTGCTCAATGAGCTGTTGTTCGACCACGAAGTTATTTACAGAATTGACCACGAAGTTTGGCAATTGGAGAATTGGTTTATACTAGTAGTTTGATTGAAGTTTAAGGATCACTGGTTTACTTTCTTCAGAGTAATAATGATGCAGGATGTGGATTTGTTGAGCTAACCTGTAGCTAACTAATTGACGTGCAAGTGCACTTATTTGCAGGATGTGGATTGCGTTTAACTTAATATCTGTTGACACAAGCTGCATGTGAAATTATACTTATGGATAGCTAACAATTAGCTTGACCAAATGCCCTGCAAACAAGTGAAAAGTTCAACAATAGTACAATTACCGGTTATTGACTGCATAATAATGTTTTCCTTTTTGTGTTTAACTATCCTATACTTGTTATTGTTATGCAGTTAGCGTGAAGTGGCAAAAAGAAGTATTTCCTGATGTTGAAATTGACACCAATGAGCCCCCATATGTCTTCAAATGCCAATTGTTTGATCTTACTGGAGTACCACCTGAAAGGCAGAAAATTATGGTTAAAGGTGGTTTGTTAAAGGTATGAACAAAGTGTATGTGGAGATATTCAATTGAATCAATGATTATTAGATACCAGATTACTTAACCTGTAACTAAAATCCATGATGCATTGTACAAACTTGGTTAATTTTTTAAAGTCTTCTTGAATTTATAGGATGACGCTGACTGGAAAACATTGGGAGTCAAGGAGGTAGGTCATCATCTTATTCTCATTTATCAAGACTTCTGTTAGTTCATTAGTCATTGTTTTTTACTATCTGTTTGTCTTTTTCAGGGTCAGAGGTTGATGATGATGGGAACTGCAGATGAGATTGTAAAGGCTCCAGAGAAGGGTCCGGTATTCATGGAAGACCTCCCTGAGGAAGAACAGGCCGTTGCTTTGGTATGTTTGGAAGGATTATATTTCACAAGCATTGTGTTATTCCTACTCAAATTCAAATATGCAGAATGCTTGTCCTTCTTTCCAGCTAATATTCTGCCCTTGTAATGGCTTTAGCCTTTAGTGCTTTTTAGTTTGATTAATGAGCTATCTACTGTTGCTAATCACAATGCTCACACTGAGCTTACTTCAGCATTGGACCTGAGGGAATACTGAAGCACCCCCTGAGACCTTTTCGATTTGGGGTTTTAAATTGATTTTTACATGTTTCTCCCATTCTAATATCATTTTCTGCACCCATGTTGTTTTTCTGGCAGGGCCATTCTTCTGGTTTATTTAATTTGGGAAATACATGCTACATGAACTCTACAATTCAGTGCCTGCATTCAGTTCCTGAGTTGAAGTCTGCTTTAATTGAGTAAGTTCTGTGCTCTATAATTTGGCGAAAAGTTCTTTGATGAAGATTATGATTTACATTGCATGGCTTCTCTGCATTATTGGTTAAAGAGTCTATAATCCTTTGGATGACTGATTCTTCCCCCAACATTGTCAATTAGATACCCACAGTCTGGACGAAGCAATGACTTAGATCAAACTTCTCATCTATTGACTGTTGCAACACGAGATTTATTTGGCGAGCTTGATAAAAATGGCAAACCAGTGGCACCAATGCAATTTTGGATGGTGGGTTAATCTATTTCTCTGTTACTGAAAGTTTCTTGTTCTGCAATTTCATTTTTTTCCTTTGTAGTTGTTGAAGGCTGAAGTATTTGAAGTCCAAATCGTGTTAATCCTTCTATAGTGATTGTTATAATGGTATATTTTTAGAAGTAAAACTGAGATATGCAATGCACCAGCCCAAAAAATTGAGCTGTGCTCTATAATGCATGCCTTGCTCTCATAGATTATAATACATAGCAGCGATCTGAATTTCTTTGCAGATGCGAACACCAATATAAGAATCTCTTACTTTGATATTATTCGTTTTTGACTGACCTCATATCCTCCATTAGGGTGAGGAAGGGAGGGAGGGTATTTCTTTCAACGAGAGCAGCCTTCAGTTATGCATATCTTCATTAAAAGTTTGGTTGGTTTCCACATTTCATTGAGAGAGATTTTTCCAGTTGTGGGGAACATGATGTTTTCTGTTCTGTTTGTTGCTTGGGTTAGTTTTGAAAATGTATCACATTGATGCTTTGATTTGAAAACTAAAGTACTTTCATTGTAGTTACCTTCCATATCTGCACCCCTTCACCCTTTAAAAAAAGCATATATTTATCACATAAAAGTGGGAACCATATAAGAATCTCTTCAATGACTGTATACTGGTAACTTGATGAGCTCAAATCTATTCCCTTTTCTGCAGGTATTGCGTAAGAAGTTTCCTCAATTCGGCCAGCTTCACAATGGCTCTTTCATGCAACAGGTTCTTTCTACCCTCTGAATACCCCAATGTTCTATACACACTATTAGTATATGCCAAATGAATGTTAATGCTTTGTGGTTACAATTTAGGATGCTGAAGAGTGTTGGACACAACTGCTGTACACCCTTACCCAGTCTTTGAAACCACCTAGTTCAAGGTATTTTTTTCTTCTGTTCTGATGAAATGTTAAATCTCATTGTCTTGAGTATAATAGGCAAAGGGTGGTTAGAAATAAAAAGTTATAAATTATAAATACAAATGAACGATTTATATGCTAATTTTTTAACTATGTGGGTGGGGTTTATTTGTATGCAGTGACAATTTGGACACCATGAAGGCTCTCTTTGGTATTGAACTTGCCAGCAGGTAGAATTATGTACCTTTTAGTCATCTTTAGTTCTTTATTTTATCTCGTACTGTCTCGACTGCGACCTCATCATTATATCTATTTTTAAAAATATCTTTGCAGAGTGATATACCTATAATTATTAAGGATTAGACATTTACATATATGTAGTTTTCCAGCGAAAAAATGATTGTTTATGTTCTTGATTGTCCAACAGTGTTGCCTTTTATAGATTAAATCTTGGATATAGAGGAGTTAAATTATTTCCTTGTCACTTTTCAAACTGTTGACTTCAACTTTCGGTTCTTGTTGTTTCTGAGAAGCAGACATATGCTTTTGTAGTTCAAAGCTTAATATGTCACTTATATTTTGGTACTTCATTTAGTGGCTGGTTTTATAGGGAATTTCTCTTGCAAGTTAGTTCGATGATGTGCAGAACAAAGTTAAAACATGCTTAAAAAGGACCTAGTTTGATGATGTGCTGATGAAAGCTGAAAGATTTTTTACCTTTATAATTTGTTGATCTGCTTATAAAAGCTGAAAGATTCTCAGAATAACTTTAAGATGATCTTCAATCATTGTAGAAAGGTTACTTCCTGAAGAATTAAGCTGATCATATGTTGGAATATGTTGTTCCCATTCACAAGGTCATTTCAGTGTTATTAATCATCAATGGTTACTTCATTGATAGGGTATATTGTCAAGAAAGTGGTGAAGAAAGTTCAGAGAAAGAACATCCGTATTCTCTAAAGTGCCACATATCGCACGAGGTGAACCATCTACATGAGGGATTAAAGCATGTAAGTTAACTCCATTAGTTTGATTAATTGCGAGAGATTGAAGAAATGTGGAAAACTTTGATTCTTTCCTTTGAGAATGTCCCAAGGCAAGAATAAAGATCAATATTCAGTCCATTGTAGTAGTAGGCGGGAATAATTTGTCTTTTTCCATACTCACCACGTTACATTTATTTCTCATGCTTTATCCACCTCATGATCAAAATCTAATGTGTGATATGTAACATACACTTTCCATATTCTCTGAAATTTATGCTTCACAATGAAGATAAAAATCAATTTCCAATGGATCACTTTCTGATGTCTCACAAAGCTTCATGTTAACTATTTTGGCTGTGTTATGAGTTTGCTACTCGATATTTTTGTTTTTATTTTAGATGAAAGCATCTGGTGCTCTGATGTTTCACCTCAACCTGCAATTGCTATGCACTGTTAGAGCTGAATAATGCATAAAAACATTCCAATTTAGACTTCGTTATCATGCTGGTCTTCTTATTCTATTTTTCTGTAAACGATACGAATGTAATGATTGAAACTAAATTTGTGCATGCCTGTAGGGTTTAAAATCTGAACTGGAGAAAAATTCCCCTGCTTTGGGCCGTAGTGCAGTCTATGTAAAAGAATCACGTATAAACAGCCTGCCACGGTAAGCTACAAATTATTTTCACCTTGCTTTTATGCTTCCATACTACTGAAGTCTTAGACAACAATTTTTAGATCATATATGATGTCTTGATGAACATAGAAAGGGAAAAGGACTTATGGTAGGTCGGCTCTTTTGCTCTTTTTCTTTTATACCATGATTCCTTCTCCCATGTGTGTTCTTTCTTTTATCAAGCTTCAGGGGGGAAGTGGTATCCTGCATTTTGGGTGATTTATTCTCTGTGAAAACAATACTAATAGTTACATTTTGCTAGGTATTTGACTATTCAGTTTGTTCGATTCTTTTGGAAGAGAGAGTCTAATCAGAAGGCAAAGATTTTACGGGTTAGTTTCTCATACAGTAGTACTGGCCAGTTGCGTGTTCTTCTTTAATTTTATGAGGTCTAGCCAGAGTTCATTGGAAATGCTCACTGTGAGAAGCCATATAAAATCTTCTCTTATGTGTAAGGTACTGTACTGATGCACATTTATGACTTGTGCAGAAAGTAGATTATCCATTGGAGCTTGATGTCTACGATTTGTGCTCAGATGATCTCAAGAAAGAGCTAAACCTTCCCCGTCAGGTGCATACCCCTATATTCAGCTTCATGTCTCATCTGTGTATGCATTATGTATACAAACTTACCCTGCTCATTTGGCTCCTTGCATTTGCCTAGATACTGAGGGATGAGGAAGGCAGAAAACTGGGCTTGAAACCCAAGAATTCTGAACCAAAGGACTCTGACATTAAAATGTCCGAAGCCGAGGTAATGAATTCTTTAGTTTACTCATGCATGCAGAGTTATTTCATCCCCTTTTTAGATATGATGAACAACACATACTCGGTGTTTATTACTTGTAAAACGTAGACTTGGTGAGGAAGTTAGGAAAACGGGGGCTCAAAATCTAAGCTACAAATACATGCATGAGGAGTTCCAGTCTTTCAATCTGATGAAAAAGCTTAGCAAGAGTTTATAATAATCACTTTTGAATATTTGCAGGGTTCTTCAAGCGGAGGTGGGCAATCATCTGCGCCTACTTCTCAAGAAGGTATCTAAAAAAAAGCGTGCCATGGTTGAGGTTGTGATGTATTATTGCTAGTATTAAATACTACCATTATTAGGTTCGTTTTTGTAACTGGTTGATACAGAACCAACTGAAAACTTCAAAGTTTCCTCAGAGATTTTTAGTTTTGCAATTTTGCATTTCATAATAACCCGAACATAATTTTGCATCTAAAATATTTTTAAAATTAAATTTTTAACAATAAAATATGTATATTTCTTTTTATATTTCAAAGACAGCAATGTGTTGTAAGGAAAGTTTTTCCTTGTGAACAATACAAAATCCTTTTTATGCCCCAGACCCGGCATAAAAGAAGAAAAGAATGTTCTAGCACCAAATGTGGTAGATGAGATCTGTATGACCTAAATTTGTGTCATTTTTTATTAGTTTAATGGGATTTGACTATTCCTGTAGGTGTATGAATATGTGAATAAGTTCAGTACCTGTTTGATATGTTTATCGCCATCATTGGGGAAAAAATCGGTCGATATTTAGGCCATACATATGGACATCAAAACCTTGTATATAGATTGTTTATAAATGTCTTGACAATTGTCCTTCAGAGAAGCAAATGCGTCCTACTGGAGTATATGACCTTGTGGCTGTATTAACTCACAAAGGAAGAAGTGCAGATTCAGGACATTATGTTGCTTGGGTGAAGCAGGAGAAGGGTAAGAAGTTATTCCAACCCGTATTTTACTTGAACATCCACCTCTTTGATGTTAGATTATCTAACTTTCTGATTCTTGCAGGAGGATGGATTCAATATGACGACGACAACCCGATTCCTCAGCGAGAAGAAGACATTCTTAAACTGTCCGGAGGAGGTAAACTATTCATAAAAGAGCAAAACTTGCATTAGTATAATGGTTTATCTATCGAGGATACGAGCCCATATGGAAAGATTCTCCTAGAGTCACTGATACAAAATCTGCCTTCCATTTGTTGTCAGGTGACTGGCATATGGCATACATCTGCCTCTACAAGGCTAGAGTCGCTCCAATGTAGCCTTGTGATGCTTGTAATTCGTCTTCCCGGGAATTGTTCTTGCATTCCCAGTCATACGATTTGTGGATGTGCATCTACAGGATCTTTTGTTTCATTCGGTTATTCATCTCTTTCCCTTGCTCTTGTATGTTGTAATATTCAGGACCCGACATGGTTACAGCTTCACCCCGGGGATTTTGTGGGGCGGAGGTGTAAGACTATGGAGTGAAATTAGTACTTTAGCTATGCTTTGCCAACATTATTAGGACATAAATATTGCCTTGTTTCTGTTGGATATGCTCATATGCATGGCTTCCAGACCATGTTCCCCATTAATTTTTTTTATTGGATGTTCTTTTTCATTGTACATTATAACGTTTTCCAGCCTTTCTTTTCCGGATTAAATTGTATCTTCTCTTGGCTAGCCATTACTTGTCAACCGTGTGAAGTTGTTAGTACTTACACATCTTGTTGTTTGAAGAACCGTATACATTTTTGAAGACGCAACATTGTATAACCCCATAGCTTTGCATGCCTAAAAGGACAAAATACATGTACGCCCCCCCTACTTGTCAATTTTGTACAAACGGTCCCCTACTTTGAAATGTTCTATTGAGCACCCCTACTCTTGTTGCCTTGTTCTATCAGCTACCTGTTCTAAGACGTTTTCAGACGTGAAACACGCGCTCCTAGAATGACCACATCAGCGCCACATAAGCTTATTTTTTGCCACATAATACTCACAAAAAAAAAGTGAACGTCAAACTAACTTAATTCCACATCGCCACATAAGCTTATTTTTTGCCACATAATACTCACAAAAAAAAAGTGAAAGTCAAACTCTAACTTAATTCCACATAAGCTTATTTAATTGAAAAAAAAACAAATGTCAACTCTAATAAATTAACTCTTGCATAGAAAAAGGGAAAAACCGTTGGTTTGCCCTCTCCTTGCTCTGCCTCATGCGTGCTTGTAGGGCGATTGAGGGAAGCTAGGGTTCACGCACAAATCTCCCATTTTCTGAAGCTCTTTTCGAAGCAAATCATTCGTGGAAGAAGGTGGATGCTTGGGGGGTTTTAGTTCTCGATTGCTACAGCGAACGCATGTTAGTGAAATCTTGGGCTTTTGGTTTCCAACTTTGGGGTTTTGGCTTGCGGAATCATGGGTTTTAGCTCATTTAGGGTTCGAATCTAGGTTAGTTCTGCAAAGATTGCATGTGTAGGCTTTGAGATAATCTTTTTGCTCCATTGAATCGATCCATTAGGGTTTGTTTGTTGTTTTTGAAGTGCCACTGAGTAACATCTTTCTTATTCGTTTCTTTGTTATTGTTTGTTGTTTTGGACATAGGGTGGCCACAAAATATGTGAATGTTGTGTGGCACCATGGTGGGGTGTTTGTAGGTAGCCCTAACCCTGAGTATAAGAGCCCGTTTGATCCAGTACACACATAAAACTTTGATATATATCATTTTAGCATTCCTGAACTTGATTGGTGGGTGAAGCATCTTGGGTATAGATCATATCTTGGGTTGTACCACAAAGGGAGGGATGAGCAGGAATTTAGGGTTATGGATGATACTAGGTTAGTGGAGCTGGGAAACAAAGCTAAGAATGAGGATGAGCTCCACTTCTACATCGAGCATGAGATTAGTCAGCCTGATATCTTGGAAGATGATGGACAACCTGGAGACCTCAATCCTGATGAGGTCATTGCACAGATGCCTGAGGGAAGGTTGAGTTGTAAACCAATAGTGCTAGATGATGGGGTGGATGAAGAAGTTGAAATACAAAGAGTGGCAGGTGATGAAGCTGAGGTGAATGAAGAACCTGAAATACAAAGAATGGATGGTGATCAAGATGAGGTGAATGAAGAAGTTGCAGTTGAAGAAGAGGGTAATGAGGCTGATGTAGATGAGGTGGCTCAACAAGAGGGTAATCAGGCTGAGGAGATAAGTGTGAGTGAGGCTAGTGATGAGGATTCCAGTAGTGATGAGGATAGTGATGAGGATTCCAGCTATGATCTTGAGATAACAGTTGATAGTGAGGTTGATGAGGAATTAAAGGAAGTCAGACATGTCGCTAGAGAGCTTAGGGCCCAAAAGAAGGTACACAAAGAGGCTCAAGCAAAGGGGGAGATACCTTTGGGTGAGGTTGGTAATGATGAGAGGTATGCAGATTGGGATGAGAATGAGAATAATTACACAGGGAAAATTGGAGGAGATAAGCCTTACTATGGCTCTGAGTCAGACTACAGTATGGAGAGCTGTGATTCTGAAGATGAAGGACAAAGAGAAATAAAAAGGAAGAAGAGTAGGTATGTTGTGTATGATCCAAGGTGTGAGGTTCCAATCTGGGAGGTTTCCATGGTGTTTGAGAGTGTGGATCAGTTTAGGGAGGCAGTAGCTAAGTATGGTGTGCAAAGAGGTGTGAAGCTGAAGTTGAGGCCCAATGAGAGGAAGAGGGTTGTGGTGAAATGCCAACATGAGGGTTGCAAGTGGTACCTACGTGCTAGCTATGACAAGGCAAGTCAAAATTTCATGGTGAAGACTTATAGGCCAAGGCACGACTGCAGGAGGTACAACACTAACAAACTTTGCAATTCCAAGTTCCTTGCAAAACAATTGGAGGACAGGATTATATCACAACCTGGGATTAAGCTGTGGCAAATCCAAGAGATATGTAGAAAGGATTTGAAGATGTATGTAGGCCTATCCACATGTAGGAGAGCTAAACAGAAGATACTTGGAAAGAACATCAGGGATTATAGGGAGGAGTATACCAAGCTTCATGACTATGTGGATGAGATAAATAGGTCAAACCCAGGGTCTACTTGCTTTGTGGTAGTGGACAAAGAATCCGAGCCAGGAAAGGAGAAATTCAAAAGGTTGTACACATGTTTCAGTGCATTGAAAAGTGGGTGGAGCCAAGGCTGTAGGAGGATTATAGGAATTGATGGGTGCTTTCTGAAGGGTGTTGTTGAGGGCCAGCTATTTGTGGCAGTTGGGAAGGATGGCAATGGGCAGATGTACCCAATTGCTTGGGAAGTCACATCCACTGAATCAACCACTACATGGTCCAAGTTTATAAGAGCATTGGGCCAAGATTTAGGGCTTGGTAAGGGTGAAGGTCTAACCATTGTGTCTGACATGCATCTAGTAAGTACAATCACGCCATGAGGTTGTTGACCATTTTTATGTTGCATTATGTTTGTGTGATGAAGATTCTAATTTTTTCATGTCATGAAACAGGGTATAAAAGCTGCCCTACAAAGAGAGCTCCCTGAGGATGAACACATGCTTTGTGTTAGGCACATATATACCAATTGGGCCAAGAAATGGAATGGAAGTGACAAGAGGAAGAAATTCTGGCAAGCTTGTTGGTCCATATTTCAGATTCAGTTGAAGGACAACCTTGATGAATTGGAGAGGTTAGGTTCTGGCACCACTGATGACTTTCTGGCATATGGTAAAGAAGCTTTTTGTAAGGCTTTCTTCAAAACGGAGGTCAAGTGTGATGCAGTAGAAAATAACATGTGTGAGACCTTTAATAGTTGGATATTGGCTACTAGACACAAATCAATCATTACTATGCTTGAGGAAATCAGGAGACAGTTGATGACTAGGATATGCAGGATGAATGCTTTTTCAAAAACATGGATCTGCAACATTGCTCATATGGCTCTGCTCAGACTGGATAAGAACAAGGATAAGGCAATGTAGTGCAATTTGGTGTGGAATGGAGATAGAGGCTTTGAGATACAAGATGGTGAGTATGGCCACACGGTTGATTTGAGAAAGAATGAGTGCACCTGTAGGTCATGGAAACTAAAGGGCATCCCCTGTGCACACGCAATATGTGCAATGAACCACATGAAAATCTATCCTGATGATCATGTGACTCATTGGCACAAGAAGTCCACCTATCTAAAGGCTTATGCCATGCCTATTGAACCAGTCCAATGAATTAAGCTGTGGCCTCCATCATCTCACCCTCTTGTTGAGGCACCTCCAATCAGGAAGAGAAGAGGAAGGAAGAAGATAAATAGAAGAAAACCAAGAGATGAGCCTAGGAAATTTGGAAAGATGTTAAGAAGAGGGAGGGTGATGACTTGCAACATATGTAATTCACAAGGCCACAACAAAAAAAGTTGCAAGTCTGGTGGAGCATCTCAGAGTGCAACTAGCACTTCAAAAACTGATCAGGCCAATTTTGATAATGCAGCAAGACCACCAACTCAGAGAAGGCCAAGAGCACAGGTCTTTTATTCAAATTCAATATTTTTTTGCTTTGATAAAGTGCTAACTTCTGTACACTTGAGCAGGGATCTAGAGATGGACAAGCTCATACTGATAATGTAGCAACTAGACCACCAACTCAGAGAAGGCCAAGACCACAAGTATTTTGTTGAAATTCAATATTTTTTGCTTTTGTAATGTGCTAACTTTTGTGCACTTGTGTAGGGTTCTAGAGATGGACAAGCTCATACTGATAATGCAGCAGCTAGACCACCAACTCAGAGAAGGCTAAGAATGCTGGGAATGGGCGTGTACACTACTCCTGACACTGGAGTTAGTATTCTCAATGTGAGCTAATCATTTCAATTGGTGGCTTTCTAGCATATTGTTGCATATTTTTACTGAGCTATTGCTTTCATTTGAATTGAACAGCCGGGATTACCATCACAAAGGGTGTTGAGGATTCCAAGATCCATGAAAGATGCAAGTCAAACTGCTACATTCACACTTCCAAAGAAGGGACTGAAGTGGCAAGGAGCTCGAGCTATCACAAGGAGGCAAGTCAAGGATGCAATGGCCAAGTCAGCTGAAGTGCCAAGGAGTAGCCAGATTAGCTCCAACCAACCTCAGTAATGTGTAGTTAGAATCTGTGCAAGAATGGAACTTCTGATGTTTTTTGAGTAATTAGTGGCTGTAAGAATGGAACTTGTTATTATTTTTGGTAATTAGTGGCTGCAAGAATGGAACTTGTGATTATTTTTTGTAATTAGTGGTTGTAAGAATGGGAAAAGTGAAACTTGTTTGTTTTTTGGTCAGTAATGTAAGCAAGAATGGAACTTGTGTGGCAGCTTGAATGAATCTGATTTGGCATCATTTGTAGCTTAAATTAATGTGTTGCTCATTTGTTGCTGATTTGGATGATGTTTATGGTCATTTGTTGCTCATTTGGCTATGCATTGCATTTGCTGTCACATTTGCAAGAATCTAGCTCAATTCATTTGGTGTCCATCAACAAGATCTGTAACATTTACAGTCTGTCATATTTGCATTTGCATTTGGTCATTTTTTGTCCAAATTTCATTTGTTCAGAATTGAACCAGGTACACAGAAGTTGTGGTCATTTTCAATAAACATGAGTTGTGGTCATTTGCTGTCCAATGTTGTTGCCAAATTCTGTTGGCACAAGCCAAAATAGATTCAACAATTCTGACAGATTCAACAAAACAAACAAACATCTAAAATTAGCAACAAGTGTGATGGAAAGCAACAACAAGCAGTAAAAAATCGGCAACAAACATCCAAATGTTGTCCATGTGCATTCATCCTTCCATAATTCTTAGCCAAAATACATCTGTTCTAGTACTCAACAATACAACATCAGCTTTCCACAATTCTTAACCAACTGATTCAACAAAACAATCAACAACTTCACAATACTTGACAGATTCATAACAACATTACACTTCCACTACAATTTTCACCAAATTATACCCTACAATTAGCCCCAAAACAATCAGTAACATCTTTGCCCCTTTATTTGCCTTGCAAATCTCTGCTTCATTGTCGTTCACCTTCTTCAAAAGACCTGAAATTACCTTGCTAACATGGTTTGTGAATGGTGGATCCATCCACATGAAAAATCCGTAGCCACCCTTTCTCTACACAAAAACACCTCTAACAATCACAAGCAAGCATTTCAAGGCTGAAATATATCCACTCAAATTAAAAAATTGGAATCAAATTAAACCCAAATATCCTAAACCCTAACACTGACAATTTGTACAAAATTTGTTCAAAATCGAATAATCCGACATACCTTGTAGTTAGGACAACCGAAGAAATGTCTTCCTGGATTTCCAGTCGTCCAAGCATGCGTAATTGAAGCCTCATCTCCACACATACATGTTGGCGCTCCAAATCGGCTTTCAACTTCGCTTCCAGAAATTATGCTCGAGGGCTGCATATGGGGTCTTCTACCTCTGGAAGAAGACATCGCAACTAGGGTTGTGTGTGAAATGAGAGTGAGAATGTGGGATTGGGAGTCTATGCACTTGAGCTTGAAAAACACAGAAATGGCGAGAGGGGTTCGAGTTTGAGCTTCGGGTTTGAGAAGAACACATAAATGGGGGCTTCGAGTTTGTGCACAAAAATATAATTTTTTTTGTGAAATGCCATGTCACACAACAAATGTGCAAAATGGAGAGTGCACCAAACGAGTTTTGCCACGTTGAGCCACGTCGGACGGCAGGTGGCTGATACAACAGGGCAACAAAAGTACGGGTTCTCAAGAGAATATTTCAGAGTAGGGGGGGTGTTTGCAAAAAAATGACAAGTTACGGGGGACCGTACATTTATTTTGCCTGCCTAAAAGTTGTAGGCTTGTAGCCAAACCTTGCGGATCTGCATGACTAATATCCGTATCCAAAGCATAGGGTGAAGAAAATAATAGTCTTTTACCCCAAAAGATGTTAAGTTTCGATGGCTATCAACTTGTCATCTTGCTGAACCATGAGTTCAGCTTCTGTAAAAGGCTTTTTTACCGGAAACCACCCTTACAAACGTCGTTTTCTCCTAAACCACCCTTTTAATGCCTAAATACCGCAAACCATCCGTAATAATACTTCCGTTATCCCAATACCACCCAAACTCATTTCCGTCCAAATTTCCGTTAACTTATAAGAAAATACATTTTCCCCTCCTTTTTTTTTATTATAGTTTAATCATTATTTGAAATAATTCTTTTCCTTTAGTTACTATAAATTTATAATTTCAACATTGGTGATAGCATTTAACAAATATAAAATTTAATATTTGTGATAATCATCATTTATATGGAATTCAAAACTTATAATATATGAATAACATATTAATATCCTTATGAATAATTAATTAAATGAAGATTAGGGTATTGGTAGTTTTGTAGAATAAGATTTCAACTTTAGATTTACTCGATCCGTGATCCATTCATTTATAGATCAATAATTTAAATAATTTATTATGTTTGGCGTATTAATACCCTAATCTTCATTTGTTAAGTGTATATAAGTATATTTTTACATTACTATTATATTATAAATTGTCAACTCCATATACTTATTAGTTTTATGGTAATTAATATTATCATACATATTGATATTATAAAGTTGGTATAGCTAAAAGGAAAAAGTTAATAATTGATCAAAATGTAACAAAAATGAAAAAAAAATGATTTTTCATGATTTAACGGAAAATTTGGACGAAAATCGTGCTTGGGTGGCATTGGGGTAACGGAAGTCTTATTACATGTGGTTTGCGGTAATTAGGCATTGAAAAGGCGGTTTAGGAGAA
Organism: Polygonum aviculare; assembly: GCA_934048045.1. NCBI lineage: Eukaryota > Viridiplantae > Streptophyta > Magnoliopsida > Caryophyllales > Polygonaceae > Polygonum > Polygonum aviculare. The sequence continues at coordinate 28,082,609 of OW204023.1, read as the reverse complement.
TATGGCATATTGTAAAGGTGATTTCTGGTAAAAAAGTCTTTGTAAAAACATTGTATAATCAAAAGCAAACTTGAGTTTTATGTCTAGAATAAGGTTTGGTTCGTCTTTTTTAGAAACTTAGAATGGTCAATCCATCACTAATAATATTAAATACGGAGTATTATTTATTGGAACCTCTTGTAATTGTAAGGATACTAAACATAGGGTTTCAACTTTCAAGTATGGTTTTAAATCTCATACCTATCTAACCCAATATCTTGTTTTATTTTATATTTGAATTCATACAAAATGCCTCATCTCAGTTGCTAGCATGGGTTTAGTGTAGCAGTTTTACAAACCTTGTACTTTTTAGTTTTTCTTACCAAAATGATATAGAATGATTGATTTTCGTCTTTCGATGGAGTTCAAATTATTAACATTTATTGAAAATAATTTGATATTAAAATAAATCCTACAAATCTTAGGACCATTCAATTCTTATACAAAAATTATAGTTTTAAAAAACTTTTTTGATTAAAAGAATATATTATAGTAGAAATATTTTATCACTAAAATAATTTTCTAAGAAACAAATTAAATAAACTAATACAAGATTTATATCAAACAATTGTTTTAAATAAATTTACATAAAATTTAAACTAAGTTTTTAACTAAATCAAACTCGTACCTTCAAGAAACGTGACTAATACTAAGGCATGGGACTAATACTAATACTAAGGCATGGGACTAATACTAGTGTATACTATTTTTGAGCAACTAACAGTGTATGATCGTTTTTGTAACGCATGTATATTATTTTTTTGGTCATATGGAATGTAATGCATCGATCTCGATAGAAGTGTATATCACGACATTCATGTAATTCTTAATCCAACTTTATTTCATTTCGGGAGTCTTCAGTCTTCCTCGGGGCCTGAAAGCGTCCCTCTTCTTCCTGCTCTTCCATGGAAACGAACGGGAAATAAGCATCAACAGCAACAACAATCCGTTCCCACTTCCTAGGTAAGATTCATCACTTCTTCTTCTCCGTTATTCTCTCGCTCCCTTTCAACGGTTTCTCCCTCAATGTCGATCCGTTGTGCTCTGGATTGTTCTGCTTTCGTTGCTCTGTGCCCCCTCTCTTTCTCTTTCTTCAGATCTGAAACCAGATGCTCTGTTCAGAGCTCTCCGGTGAACTTTCTGTGTACTTTTAGCCGTGGATTTTGGTTTCCCATACTTTTCGGATCTGAAGATAGTAGGAAGTAGAAGGCTCACCTTAGGGAATCTTAGTCAACCGTAGGCTAGTTGTACTTTGTTGAGCGAAATCGGTAATAGGGGTGTACTACATTCCGTTTGCATTTTTCTTATTATGCTATCGCTTTAGGTTGCCGTTATGATCAGGGATTGTTGATAACCTCTTTTCAATCGATTTTGTTGGATTGTAGAATTTGAACAATTTGCGTAATACGGTATTGATCTGTTAGTTGAGTGATATTGTTGTTGATATGTTGTAGGTGCCTGAATAGTCATTTATGCTATTAGGGATTTCATAATTCTGATCGTTGCAAGTTATGGATTTTGCTTGGGTTTTGGGAATGAGTAATTGAAACTCGTTTTTTCGTGGTTTCAGTTTGTTGATTTGAGATTGCTTTTAGCCTTTTCCTGGGTAATATATTAAAGTAATATTTATAGATGATGTGCTTCCTGAACTGTAGGGGTCATCAGTCTCATAGCTCCATTCTCTTAGAGGAGCGCTATTGAAGTGGTAATTGATAAGCTAGGCAGTGGTGCTCGCTCTTTGTGGAGTTTATTTTGCTTGATAGTAGCTGTGGTCAAGTATACGAGATATGGGTCGCCTAAAACTGCAACCTGGTATAAAATCAATTGAAGAAGAGCCCGAGGAAGGAGAACCGGCCCCTTCTAATCAAGCTGCTCTGGCATGTTTGATTAACACAGAAATAGCTGCCGTGTTGGCAATCATGCGTAGGAATGTCAGATGGGGACGTTATATGTCAGGTGATGATCAGCTAGAGCATTCACTGATTCAGTCTCTGAAAGCATTGCGGAAACAAGTCTTTGTGTGGCAGAACCAGTGGCATAATATCAATCCTGTTCTCTATCTCCAACCATTTTTAGATGTAATTCAATCCGACGAGACTGGTGCTCCAATTACAGGGATTGCATTGTCTACAGTGTACAAAATCTTGACCCTTGATGTACTTGATATAAATACTGTAAATGTTGAAGATGCAATGCATTTGGTGGTGGATGCTGTGACAAGTTGTCGATTCGAGGTGACTGATCCAGCATCAGAAGAAGTTGTATTGATGAAGATTCTTCAAGTTCTTTTAGCTTGTATGAAGAGCAAAGCATCAGTTATGCTGAGTAATCAGCATGTATGCACTATAGTGAACACTTGTTTCCGTGTTGTCCATCAAGCAGGGACAAAAGGTGAACTCTTGCAGCGTTTTGCTCGGCATACAATGCATGAGCTTATCAGGTGTATCTTTGCTCACCTAAGAGAGGTTGATAATGCCGGAAATGCATTGGTTAACAGGGGCATTTCAGCAAAGTCTGAGGTATCACCCTCTATTTCTTTTCTAGTTGCCTTTTTTATTCTATCATCACACTGTAGCATCCTTCATGTGTCATCTTAGTAATTGGCCTGCAAATTTTATGTGATTACAACTTTTGGAGACCAGAGCTATATTTGTCATTTCTCCAAAATACAAGGGTTTGATTTAGTTGGTCTTATACTAATGTAAATATTTCGTAGAAGCAAATGTAATGTAAATTTGTTAGAAGCAAATCTATTGTAGCTGCAATTTTTTCATTTTTTTTAATTAAGATCCAGGTGAATGCACTTTTGCATGTTTTCGGCGTTGATCTCATAGCTTTTGTAGCGTTTTGGCATTATAGCATAAGTTCTGATAGCTTATATGTTGTTACTTCTCATGCAGAGTGCAACTGAACAATTTGATAACGGAAATGGTACATCTGACTATGATGGTCAAATCCCCTCTATTAATTCTGCTTCTAGTACACCATCTGGTTTGGTTACTGGGGCAATGCATGATCTAAATGGATATGGTGATGTGAAGGAGGTTGGGGGATATGACTCGCATTTGATGAGAGAGCCATATGGGGTCCCTTGCATGGTTGAGATATTTCACTTCTTATGCTCATTATTGAATGTTGTTGAGCACATAGGAATGGGGCCACGGTCAAATACCTTAGCATTTGATGAAGATGTACCTCTTTTTGCTCTGGGCCTCATCAACTCAGCTGTTGAACTGGGCGGAGCTGCGTTTCTTCGGCATCCCAGGCTATTAAATTTGATACAAGATGAACTGTTCCGCAATCTAATGCAGTTTGGATTGTCAATGAGCCCAATGATTCTTGCCATGGTCTCTAGTATTGTTCTGAATTTATATCACCATTTACGTACTGAACTAAAGCTCCAGCTTGAAGCTTTCTTTTCTTGTGTGATTTTGAGGCTTGCACAGAGCAGATATGGGGCTTCCTACCAGCAGCAGGAAGTTGCAATGGAAGCCCTTGTTGACTTTTGTAGGCAGAAGACATTTATGGTAGAAATGTATGCTAACCTGGACTGTGACATAACTTGCGGTAATGTGTTTGAAGATCTTGCCAACTTGCTGTCGAAAAGTGCATTTCCCGTGAACTCTCCACTATCCTCAATGCATATTCTTGCTCTGGATGGCTTGATTGCAGTAATTCAGGGAATGGCTGAAAGGATTAGTAATGGATCACTTGGTTTAGAGAAGGCTCCTGTAAATCTTGAGGAGTACACTCCATTTTGGATGGTAAAATGTGACAACTATGCCGATCCTAATCATTGGGTTCCATTTGTACGTAGAAGGAAATATATCAAAAGAAGATTGATGATAGGGGCTGATCACTTTAATCGGGACCCCAAGAAGGGTTTGGAGTTTCTTCAAGGAACACACTTACTGCCTGATAAACTGGATCCTCAGAGTGTGGCTTGCTTTTTTAGGTATACTGCAGGGTTAGATAAGAATCTTGTTGGGGACTTCCTTGGAAACCATGATGAGTTTTGTGTTCAGGTTCTGCATGAGTTTGCTGGGACCTTTGATTTTCAGGACATGAATTTGGATACCGCATTAAGGCTCTTCTTGGAGACTTTCAGACTACCCGGGGAATCTCAAAAGATCCAGAGGGTGCTTGAGGCATTTTCAGAGAGATACTATGAGCAATCACCGCATATCTTGGCTAACAAGGATGCTGCTCTTGTACTGTCATATTCAATTATAATGCTAAACACAGATCAGCATAATGTACAGGTTAAAAAAAAGATGACAGAGGAAGATTTCATCAGAAACAACCGACTCATAAATGGAGGTCATGACCTCCCACGAGAATATTTGTCAGAACTGTATCAATCAATCTGCAGCAATGAGATCCGCACTACTCCAGAACAGGGTGCTGGTATTCTTGAGATGAATCCCAGCCGTTGGATTGATCTAATGCACAAATCCAGAAAATCTTCTACCTATATATTAGCAGATTCCAGAGCCTACCTTGATCATGACATGTTTGCAATAATGTCAGGACCTACTATTGCTGCTATTTCAGTGGTATTTGATCATGCCGAGCATGAAGATGTCTACCAGACGTGCATAGACGGTTTTTTAGCTGTTGCAAAGATTTCAGCATGTCACCATCTTGAAGACGTTCTAGATGATCTGGTTGTTTCCCTCTGCAAGTTCACCACTTTGTTGAGTCCATTGTCTGTAGAGGAGCCGGTTTTGGCATTTGGGGACGACATTAAAGCCAGAATGGCAACCGTGACAGTGTTCACTATTGCAAACAGATATGGTGACTACATCCGCACAGGCTGGAGAAACATCCTAGACTGCATATTAAGATTGCACAAGCTTGGCCTTCTTCCCGCTCGTGTAACCAGTGACGCTGCTGATGATTCTGAGCTCTCTACAGATCCTGGCCAAGGAAAGCCTCTAACAAACTCCTTGTCAGCAACTCATTTGCCATCCATGGGTACTCCTAGAAGATCATCAGGTCTTATGGGGCGGTTTAGTCAGCTTTTATCACTTGAGACTGAGGAGCCAAGATCACACCCTACTGAGCAACAACTTGCTGCCCATCAACGCACACTCCAAACAATCCAGAAATGTCACATAGACAGCATTTTTACAGAAAGCAAGTTTCTTCAAGCTGAGTCTCTGTTGCAGCTTGCAAGAGCCCTTGTCTGGGCTGCAGGAAGGCCTCAGAAGGGAGCTGGCTCCCCTGAAGATGAAGACACTGCAGTTTTCTGCCTCGAGTTGTTGATTGCCATTACCCTGAACAACCGAGATAGAATTGTTCTTCTTTGGCAAGGCGTATATGAGCACATTGCTAATATTGTCCAATCAACTGTAATGCCGTGTGCTTTAGTGGAAAAGGCAGTTTTTGGTCTTCTCAGAATTTGCCAGAGGCTTCTACCATACAAGGAGAATCTGGCTGATGAGCTTCTAAGGTCCTTACAGCTAGTATTGAAACTTGATGCTAGAGTTGCTGATGCATACTGTGAACAGATCACTCAGGAAGTCAGCCGGTTAGTGAAAGCAAACGCTACTCACATCCGTTCACAGACGGGGTGGCGAACGATAACCTCGCTTCTTTCTGTGACAGCTCGACATCCGGAAGCTTCTCAAGCAGGTTTTGACGCTTTGACATTCATCATGTCTGAGGGAGCTCATATGTTGGCTTCAAACTTTATCCTTTGTGTAGACACTGCTAGGCAGTTTGCCGAGTCACGGGTTGGACAGGTTGACCGGTCAATTCGTGCCTTGGATCTCATGGCTAATTCAGTGGCCCGTTTGGTCCAATGGGCTAAGGAGGCCAAGGAAACTATGAAGGAAGAAGAAGTTTCCAAAATGTTCCATGATATTGGTGAGATGTGGTTGCGGCTTGTCCAGGCTTTAAGGAAAGTTTGTTTGGATCAAAGAGAAGAAGTACGAAACCATGCTCTCTCCTCACTGCAAAAATGTTTAACCGAAGCCAATGAGGTAAACCTCCCTCATAGTCTCTGGATTCAGTGTTTTGATATGGTAATATTCACTATGCTAGACGACTTGCTCGAGTTAGCACAAGGCCACTCTCAAAAGGACTACAGAAATATGGAAGGGTCGCTTATTATTGCAATGAAACTCCTTTCTAAGGTTTTCCTTCAGTTGCTTCAAGAACTTGCTCAGCTGACCACATTTTGCAAGATGTGGCTTGGAGTTCTTAGCAGGATGGAGAAGTATATGAAAGTAAAAATCAGGGGTAAGCGGAGCGAGAAGCTTCAGGAGCTTGTGCCGGAGCTTCTGAAGAACTCACTTGTAGTAATGAAGACGAGTGGCGTACTTGCTCAGAGGAGTGCTCTTGGTGGAGATAGCTTGTGGGAGTTGACTTGGTTACATGTTAAAAATATTGCACCATCTCTGCAAGCGGAGGTTTTCCCGACTGCTGGCTCGGATCATCAGGCTGAAAGTGGGACTCCAGATGAAACTGTTGCCGAACCCGAAAGCTAATACATATACCGTACATCCATCTTATATATACTTGTGCCTGCAGTGTTTGTAGAAGAAATCAAAAGGAGCAACTCTTTTGGGTATGTTAGAGATCTCTGATCCTGCTTCTACTTCTCTAGTCTTATCATGTGTCTGTTCATAGCTGATCGTTATCTTTTCATGCTTTTAGGGTTGCTTGAACTTTATGCTTTCGGGTTTTTGGCAATCGGGAGTGGTTTGGTTGCAACGGTTCACAAACTAATGAAATATTGTATTATTGCAAGGTAAGAGCTTCTCATTCTCAATGAGAGTTCTGAATCCCTCTCCATAGGTGTGCTCTAATCTTTGTTAACTAGAATCTTGTATGGAATGGTTGAAAATTCTTTTTTGAAGTGTTAGAAAATGTGGAAAGCCTTTTTATAAGGATTCATATCAGATCATGCTCCGTCTAAACAGGTTGAAATTAGTCCACAGGACCACATTCAATCCGAATCAGTCAAATGGGCCTAGTTTGAAGCATTGCGAAAACGTGTTGTGGTCTGAGACGGGATTAACTTTCAAGTAAAGCATCAAATGCAGTCTACGCTTTCTTTAGAATAACACATTATTACTTCATGAAATAGGAACCCAATTTTATTCCATACAGAAATCTTATTTTGCATCGATCTCCCATCCTCCTTACTCCTTAGCTATAGTGGTGGTCTTCTTTATTAATACTTGCTCCCTCCCATCACTCACTTGGTGAAGGCAGCGAGAACACGACGCGGAGGAGTGAAAGGGTTACGAGCATGTTGGACAGCCGTGTTATCAAGCAAGAGAACGTCACCCTGCTTCCAAGCGACAGCCACACACTCTTCCTTGAGAACCGCGCCACACTCCTCCACCAGCTCAGGTGGGATTAAGGAGCCGTCCCCCAACGTGACCGTCTTCCCTGCCTCGTTCCTGGCGTCCACATAGCTTATGTAGGCCGACATCAAGTGGTTGGACCATATCCTACGCTCTTGCTCATCTGGGCGACTCTTGTCTATCTTGATGCCCCGGACCGGACCCATTCTGACCCTCACCCCGCCGTTTAGCCATTCCAGCTTCCATCCTAGCTCCGCCGCCCTGTCCAGTCCGAAAACAGATGCACGCATAAGCCGTTGCCCGTTTGGTGTATACCAATCATAACAAAACTTACTTCTGGGCTTGTATAGATTTACGAAAAATGTTACTGTTTAACGAAAAACCGAACCGAATTTGAACGATTTTATGTTTCCAAAATTACTGATACTAAACGAAAACAATAGCTTTTCACCAACACTTTGGTAGATGCAACTCACCTGTGTTCGACTACGGTTTTGTCTTGGGTGGAGAAGGTGGATTTCCAGCTGCGGCCGATGGGGGACGAGGGGTCGGTCTCATCGGGCATGACCTTGTTGTAGACGAGGCCGTGCTCCTCGAGGCGGTGGAGGAAGGCGGAGTGATTCTGGTTAAGCCTCTGGTACACAATGTTCCCTAAGACAATGGGGGTCTCTCCCTGGCTTCTCGGTTCTACTTCGCAGTAGAAAAAAACCTTGCCTGGGTGATGCTCATCTTTCATCTGTTTTTTGTAACAAATTAAGAGTAGCATTTCTTGATCTTGTTAGACAAACTAATATCATCAATATGTAAACTTGTCGGGAAAAACAACTAGAAACACGGACTTTTATCATAGAAAACTATCTTATAAATAAAAAGTTTAACCCAAGACCAAACCGATGACTCATTTGACAGGTCTATATATCTGTAATATATACTTACATAGGCCATCTCGTTGTGGAAGTTAAGGAAGAGGTGTGGAGGCCCGTCGTTGGAGGTGTAGATGCGTCCGACGACATGCGTCCTTGGGGCGCCCCCGCCCATGAACGGGATGTCGTGGTACCCGAAGCCCTCGAGGACGTCGTTGAAGTCGGAGGCGGTGGGCACGTGGAAGCCCCTGAACAACACGGCCCCCGCCTCGTGGAGCTTGGACTCTACCCAGGGCTTGTGGGCCCGCACCGCCTCCGCCAGGCTGGCACACGACGACGGGTCTGCCGGGGAGACGGCGAGGGGGAAGGGCACGCCGTTGAACACCTTTTGCTTAGCCACCTCTACTTGCTTGAAAGGTGAAGTTAGTGTCATCACTTGCGATGCCATGAGTGCCAACACCATCTCGATCACTTCTAGTGCTTGTGTAATGTTTGTGGTATATATGTTTGTGTTATGTTTGTGTTTGTGTAGTCTTTGTTTTAGTAGAGCTAAATTTTCCCACGTGGGGCACGTGAAAAATAAATTCCTAAGTATAGAGTGAGCAATACGTTTAGTTTGCTTAGTTTTGCCCTTGTAATGTTCACTACTTAATCCAATACAATAATCCCTTTGTTGTTAATTATTTACAAATAAATGCCTTAACTAAATGCATATAAAGTGATTTAAATTATTTACAAATAAATTCCATTTGTCCTTTGTCACTTGGATTTTTATTACCTTGCACCCATAAACCCAAATTAAATTCAACTTTTGGCAAACCCTACGGCAAGAAATGGAGTAGAGAAATGAAGGAATGTTAATCTGGTTTGGTGACCCATCTCCCTAATTCATTTACTTTATCAAATTTTCTGGTATGTTTTACATTTCTCGATTATGAATGTTCTTTTGAGTGTTTTCTTATTAATGATTTTTTTTTCTAAACTCTTATACCTTTATTTATCTGTTTCAAGGATAAATAAAAAAATTAATATTGAATTTAAATAATAAGTTCCTAATAAATTTGTCAAGGGCTAAGATAACATATACTCGGAAGGATTAAATTAATAATAAAACTACATATTTTAAGTGTTTCAAAATAAAAAAGCTTATACATTCAATTCACATGCACACACATGATTTGAAGGTATATAGAAACAGAATACGGATTAAGTAGGTCAGTTCGGCACTATTAATAAATGATAGGCAATTAATTAGCTGGGTTACGTGGTGGTATGTTCAGATAGCCTCATAAACTATTGATGAATTATGAGTACAGTTTCCTCCTGGTTTTATTTAGGTTTCACTTTCTTTTTCTTGTCATAATAAGTATTCATGTAAGACTGAGTTGTGAGAATTTTTATTCTTACTTTTATTGGCCTAAATTCTCTATTTTCTGGGTGAAAAGTGGTATGTAATTCGTGAATATATATTTATTGCGTGGTAAATTTGAGAAATACTTATAAAAAAAACAGCCAGTTAGCTAAGATAAAAATAAAAAAAAGGCAGGGTATTCACTAGCAAATTACATATAGTAAATACTATATGTACGTTTAATTTGATAATCATACTACACATTGTATATTTGTATATGTCTATATGACTTATTACATACATTTATACATACATGGAAACCAACCATGACACTTACTTTTGTAAATACACGGAGAAAATATATTTATACATCCCAATCTTCTTCATTCAAACAATAGTAGACGTCGACCGCAAATGCATGCAGAAAGTTTAAAATAGGCTCGACCTCAAGAATTTTAGTTGCTTAGTGAGGATGAATATTGTAATGGCTTTATTTGTTTTCGTAATAGGGAGGAGAGCTATCATACGAAGGTGGAGAATAGTAAGTTGGAGGCGAGTATGTGGGAGGAGAATAATATTTAGGGGGTAAGTAGGAAGTTGGAGGAGAGTAATAATATGAAGGCGGGGAGTAGTATTTAGGAGGAGAGTACGTCGGTGGGGAGTAGTAAGTTGGAGGTGAGTACGTAGGGGGAGAGTAGTACTTCGGTGGTGAGTATGGAGGCGGAGAATAGTATTTCGGTGGAGAATAGTAAGTTGGAGGTGAGTATGTAGGTGGAGAGTAGTATTTCGGTGGTGAATAGTAAGCTGGAGGCGAGTATGTAGGTGGAGAGTAGTATTTCGGTGGTGAATAGTAAGTTGGTGGTGAGTATGCTGGTGGAGAATTATACTTTGGTGGTGAGTATGTTGGAGGGGAGTAGTATTTTGGCGGTGAGTATGCTGGTGGCGAATAGTATTTCGGTGGTGAGTACGACGGAGGAGACGAGTATGTCGGAGGAGGTGAGTAGTAGTAATATGGTGGTTTGTCGCTGTATGGCGGGGATTTGTAGTCTGGTGGTGAAGGGGTGTATTCGTCAGCCACAACAAGGGTTGCCATCAAGCTTAGAGCCATGGTGTAGGCCACAATGCTCGATATTGTGGCCATTTTGCTTGCGAATTGATGAACAAAGAGAGGCTTTCGAGTGAGACAAGGGCCACAAGGCAATCTTTCAATGTGTTTGTTGTTATCTAGCTTCTCTTTGGCTTGGGTTGGTTTGATTGTATGTTTTTGGCACATTTTGGATGAGTTATATAGAGATGCATGTTTGAGTGAGCTCCTCCAAAAAAAATGAAATGGTCTTAATAGCGTCTATTCATGTGACATGGTCATATGGATATTAAAACTAATATTTTGCAAGTAGTATATATGTGTGTAAATGTGACTACTTCCATGTTCGCGCGAAACGTTGAATTGGCTTCATTGTTTTTTTTTATTTATTTAATGTGATTAAGTTAAAGGATGATGAACAAAGTCAAATATAGTCATTACTCGCAAAACATTAATTTATACCGATATCTATACTACCTATAGTATAAAGCGGAAACAATGTCTTCACAAAAATTTGCGCCACGTGTCATTTCAACAATAAAATAATCAGTCGGATCCTTCTTTATACAATTTAGGTAGTTAGAATCTCATATAATCTTATCCAGTAAAAATTGATTAAAATTTACCAAAAATTATGAATTATCCCGATAATTATAAATTATCACTTACCAAGAATTAGTTATAATCTTCCCATAAATATTACTATTTAACAAAACTTGATATTTATCATAAAGTAATTTTAAACAAATTCAACTTATTTATATCATGAGTTGATTTATTATTGATAAAAAAATGATTAATCAACATACAAAGATAAATTATATGATCCTATAATTTTAACATGATCGTTGACATTACATATCTATATTAAATTGGATTTATAATCACATTACCCGTACATGGTACGGGGGTTAAACTAGTTATTATCTAAATTTCTCTACAATTTTAAGGCATTGTTAATAGCCCATCTCATATTCAATTAGATAAGAAATCAAAACGAAGTCTTAGATCAATTATTGTTCATATGAATTGCTAAATTTGCAACTGAAATAATGAATTAAAAAAGGTGTGCAATAGATTTTATTGCCTATATAATAGCGTGCAAGTGCTAGTTCAAAGGTGACTAGCTGTATGCTAAAATAGCACATCTTGAGTTAGTCCAAGAAACTTGATCAAATTTTCAACCAAAAAAAAACTTGATCAAATTTCGTAGTAACTAGGTGTACCCGTCGTGCCATGCACGACAATGACTCATATTTCATATTTTAAAATTATATTAATTATAAATAAGATATTAATAAGTAAAAGCATATAATGGAAATTTTAGTATGTGAAAATGTTATTTTTTTCTAAACAAAAAATATTATTTTTCAGATTTGTAGTACCACATGTATCACGTATGAGATTATAAAAATATAAAACATATTCTAATTATAGAACACTCTATGTAAATAAAAGTTTACTTATTTAATATAAGTTAAGTTATTATGAAAATGATAATATATAAGTTAAGTAAAATATAGTAAATATAAACTTCTGTTAATATTAAAGATAGGAATAATAATTTAATTATAAAATAAGGGTTCTATTTTTAAATTATTTTAAATTCAAAAATGTTTAATTACTTTTTACATAGTTAAAATAACATGATTTTTTCAATTGTTTAATTATGAGAGATAAAATCAGACTTAATAGGAACATGATAATACATACTTAAGTAAAATTTAACAAATATAAATTTATTTAGTATAAAAGATAAAAATATAAATTAATTTAGAAAAAGGGGCTTCCATTTTAAATTCAAATTTTTTAAATTATTTCGTACATAAATAGATTAAAAAGGTAATTGAAAAGATAAGTTAATTAATATGTATCTTTTATAGAGGAAAACTTTAAAGATAGATCATATTGTGTTAAAGATAGATATTAGATGAATAGAAAAAAGATAAAATTAAAGATTAGATCATTAAGGAAATTTTAAAGACAAGTATTATGTCTTCAAAGATAGATATTAGATGGGTAAGAAAAAAAGATAAAATTAAAGATTGGATAAATAAGAAAAATAAAACATATAAAAATTGTTAATGAAGTGGGGCCAGAATTAATGTGGAGGCTCGAAATTCTCCGGCTTTAATATATAGTATAGATTTTTAGTTGATATAATATAATATGGCCGGAACATAATTCAAAAAATTAGGATAGGATCCTAACTAAATTAATTTTGAAAATTAAATATAAATCATAATTATAATTGGAAATTAAAGATTTGGTGAAAAAATGGATTTGATCCTATCTAAATTTATAATGGGAAATTATAATTTGCAAAAAAAGGATAGGATCAAAAGGGGATAAACTTAGTAGGATTTGATTAGATATATAGATATGATCAAAACAAACCCAAAAAAAAAATGAAATTATAATCTGCAAAAACTTAATTTGTTTTTTTTAAAAATATTTTTGTATCCTATTCAAAATAAAAATTTGGATAGCATCCACGTATATTATTTTGGATAACCTAAATTGATTTTGTGCTTAATTTGGATAGGATCCACATAAATTGATTAACGTACATTAATATGGATAAAGCTTGTGGTTCTAACCTCCTCCTAATTCTAAGCATGATTATAGTAACAAAATCTTAAAAAATAAGTTTCTATGATTGATTTTGTACGTGAATCAATTTGATTTTCATACATAAATATGAGGTGTCATTTTTAGAAATTATAGATGTGACTTGTATATTAGGTGGACAAAGTGTAAATGAGGTGGCTTTATTAGAAAGGTAAATATTAATGATGTGGCTTATTAAGAAAATGACACGTGTACAAATCCGAGGTGGCCTAATGTAGGAGCGCCATGTGGCGAAATCCTACATGGCGCAATGAGAAGGATTTATTTCTTAGTGGTTTTAAATATATATAATAGATTTCCTAATGATTCAATTAGATGAACTTTTCTCGACGAATAAACTAGTGAATCTATATATTAAATTAGTACTCGTGTTGATAAAGTATTGCTAGAACTTGTCATTATTTGATTCAAACATTGCCCAATTCAATTTGAATGTCTTCGATCAATCATATCAACAAAACGAAAGAGATTCTGACCAAAAAAACAAAACGAAAGAGATAGGGATGATAACAAACATGGGCATTGACTATATACATGTATGGCCCAATTTGGTGCACCAATCTAAAATACTCATCGGCAGTACCCATAAATTAAGAAGGTAACATGTTGGACAAAAGTAGCTAATTAATTAGTCTCTTTATAGTAACCTTGGACGGTTTACTCAAATTATTAAACCTCCCAATATAACGTTTAGAGTTTACCGATTCGACCCTCGTAAACAATGTTCAAAGACATATATCATACCAATCCAAAGTTTCAACCAAAAACAATTACACAAATAACACACTTTGAGCGCACTAACACCTTCAAATTGCTAGCTAGTGCACTTTGACAACATAAACAAATAAAAGAGGGGGAAGTGGCTTCCTTACAATATCAACATATGCAAGTAACAAACATAGAACAAAGTTCTTATTTGACGACGATTTTGAGAGAAGACACAAGCACCACATATCTCCAATCAATGTTGTTTCTTTTCTTTTTGAATTGGTCCAAACTTAAAAATGATCAGTAGGGACAGGAGCATGATCATGGTGCATGTAGACATTAGGGTAGACGAGGCCGGCGAGCCCACCGCCGATAAGCGGGCCCACCCAGTAGACCCAGTTATCATGAAAGTCTCCGCTTGCAACGGCGGGCCCAAAGGAACGGGCCGGGTTCATGGACCCTCCGGAAAACGGTCCGGCAGCCAAGATGTTGGCCCCGACAACGAGCCCGATTGCAAGGGGCGCGATTGTGCCAAGCGAGCCCTTCTTGGGATCGGCTGCGGTGGCGTAGACGGTGTAAACGAGACCGAAGGTGATGATGATTTCCATCACCACGGCCTCTATTGTGCCCACACCCGATGCAACACTATGGATTGGAATCGTCTGTACATTTTCAACCGCAACAACAACATTTATCCAACGAAATACCGGCACAACAACATTTATCAAGGAAATCCCACAACATTGCCAACAAAAAAAGTTTAAATAAAAACTTTTCGTGTTTCTTTTTTATCGTTCTCGTTATAACAAATTTGTCGTCAAGAGTAAAGCTAGTATCGAAATGGAGTAGTATACGTACCCAAGCGCCATCGGTGGAAAGCTTGAGGAGGAAGCAGGCCGCGATGGAGCCAGCTAGCTGGGCGACAACGTAGAAGATGCCAGTTAGGACGGTGATCTGTCCTCCGACGGCCAATCCGAAGGTGACAGCTGGATTGACGTGTCCACCGGAGATGTTGGCCCCCACGGCCACCGCCACGAAAAGCCCGAACCCGTGGCAGATGGCCACGCCCACCAGCCCGGCCGGGTCTAGGGCTGCACTCGAGGTCAACTTATCTGCCATATTAATATTAAATATGTTACACACGTACATACGTCGTTAAATGGCTGATTACATGAAGTACGTTTGTTAGTTGAGTGATTAAGTCACGTACTGTAGGCGATGACAGAGCCGACGCCAGCAAAGACAAAGAGCAAAGTTGAGATGAACTCGGCAAGATAGGACCTTATAGAGCCCAGGCTGAAGCTGTCATCTAGCCTTCCAAACGCTATTTTCGCCATTAATTGTTGAGCTTTATATATAAAGAGAAACTAATTAGGAGAGGAAACTAATTAAATATTGGAGATATATGCAGAGTAATGAGGTGCTAGGTTGTGATTCTTCAATGTGGGTTTCTAACTCACACTCATGGAATTATATATAGAGGGCTAGCTAGCCTAACTTGAGGATATGTGTGTCAGGTGATCAAAAGCATTTCTGATTTTTTATTTATTTATTTTTTAGTTTATTCATTGTACTAACAAATTAGGTCTTGATATGAAGAAATGCACCGCCCAACAAAAGATAATACTGTCGAGAGCCTTTAAACTACTTATAATATAGTATGAATATACATCACACTCACCCACTTATGTTTGCAATGTCGCTAAAAAAATGTTAGCAATGTTGCTAAATTTGAACTTAGAATGTATATTAATTAAGCATATAAAACGTACAATCTTATAGCAAAACTAAGAAGCCTAAGGTTTATATGCACTGGTTATATGTAATACGAAGACTAGTAATCAAAAAATATTGCGAGTTGTGTATTAGTGATTAGTTGATAAACAAGATATTTAAGAATATAAGAGCGTCTTCCAAAAATGCTTCAAAATTTTGAAAATTGTATTTTTAGATAATTTTGGATTATTTTTAAGCCCAACAGCATCCCTATACGAATTTCCAAAATGAAAAAATATTTTCAAATTTAGAGAAAGTTTCCCCAAATTTAGAGTTATTTCATATTGCAATTTGTATTTATTTGTTTTGTTTTTTTTTTTGAGAAAAAAAATATTCATTGGTTTATGCTTGTGATAGTTGGTAAAAAAAAAAGGAATAATAAATGTTAGTTCTCCATTTTAGATAATCTTTTAGAATTGAAAAAGTTTTTTTTTTTTTAAATATAGATCTTATTGCTCCATTTTTCTATTTGAAGCATCTCTTATAATTGTACCTTATGATAAGCGAGAGGTGAGAAATGCAAGCTGTCACAGGACCTGCTTTAATGGAATTGTCGCGAAGCTCATCAAAACATTATCCACATATATACTTTGTACGTTAAACAATGATGTTAGGGTGATAATTTTTCTGATAAATTAATAAGATGGGCCAACAAATCATTTGATTGTTTTGTTGTTGAGACAAAGCATTTGATTTATGTTGTTGGGGCGGTGCCTTTGTGAGCGGGAAGAGGCGGGATGAGAAAATGTTACTCTTTGTTTTTGGTCATATAGAAAATGTTACCCTTTAAAACGTTTATCACAGCACAACACAAACTTTACTGATTAAAATAATAATAATAATAACACAAACTTTGACACACATTTGCATACGTTATATTAGGGATCGATCTACTGTCCAAACTAGACCTCAATACGTGAATTGTAACATTACCTTTCGTTATTGTTCTTTTTAATATGGAATTTTTTTTCTGAATCGGGTTTTTTAGGTGAAGACCTCATAGTTAGAGGTTATAATATACTCCCACCGTTTCAAAATACATGACTATATGCTCACTTTTTCTTGTTTCATAATATTTTTTCATTTCACTTTTTTTTTCCATCTCTTTCCATTTATACCCCTAATGATTATCTTTATCATAATCATTACACTTTTTCATATTTCTCTACACAAATAATTAACTCTACATGTGATAGGGGTAATATAAGAATAACAATTTTTTCTTAATATATGTGCAATGTTCAAATGATCATGTATTTTGAAGCGGAGAGAGTATAATACTCCATATTCTGTAAAATTATAAATAACATATATTTTTAGTTCATATTTATTTTAAAAAGGATATATGGACTTTGGATTTAAAATACAGTAATGTATATTTATAAGGCATATGCCATATGATAATGTCTCAAATTAAAATCTAAATTTATATCATTTTTTTCGACCAAAAAAAAAATTATATCATTGTTTAAGGCTTACAAAGTTGGTAAACATCATTATTTTTTCTATTTTTTGGTAAACATCATTATTGAACCCGCCTTAAAAGTGAGGACCTTTTTTAACCGACCATAGTCCATGATAAGTCCATAACCCAATAGTAATTAAAAGAAACCCGCCATTTCATATTCCAAACGAGTGGGTGATATTCACTTGGGAATTTGGTGGGTTAATATATATAATAGCTTCAAATATATACTGAGTTTGTCTATTTTGATCGTTTAGACCTTGTGCTTTTGAAACAGATCTATTGAGCATTCTAATTTATTAAATTCTACCTATTAAATATCATGTCCTTGACGTGACATTATACGTGTGAAGTACACTTGATTTGGGAGTGTTTTCACTAAAAGCCAGATATTTTTAAGCTTATATGTATAAATAGATTTGTCCGCCAATGTGGTATAGTGACAGGTTTAGGTGACAATCAATTACACGAGGAGCCCTTATCTGGTCATTAGTACTCCGTAATCAGAGACGAGGTGCATACTAGGTAGACTTTGACAAGTTAGGGTACTCAATAGGTCCGTTTTAAAGGTCAGCCGCCGAGTTAACTCCAACCCTCGTAGTCGCGATAAACTCAAAATATCCCATCGCACTCTAAAGGCCAGCCGCCGAGCTGTGTTCGGGGTTTGACCTGCGCGCGTTGCGTTTAGGCGCACTCGAGTTGGGTTACACCTCTCGCAGTCGTTTAAAACCTTAAAAACATCAATTACCAAAACCATCGTTAGGGAACCTGCCAAGCTATCGCTTGGGGTTGTCCACTAACGCACGCGACACGCGTAGGCGTGCTCGAGTTGGTTACACAACTCAAGCCGGTTACAACAACGCGTTGACCATAAGTATGCGCATCAAGTGAGTACCTCATTTGTCCCCCAAAAGACTGAGGACATCCGAGTCACGGGGTTGTGTTGATACCCGGATCTGTCACCGCGTTGGTGCACGAGATAAATAATATTGACAAAAGATTAAAGCTCTAAGTACGTATTAACGCGTCAGGGATACCCGAAATGACGAGAATGTATATGTATCGTACGTGTAAAGTATTTTGTACGATGACCATGATGAGCGAAAAGTGTGTAACTTGGCACTAATGCATGAGGGATTCGAGATTGTGAACTCAGCCCG
This sequence comes from Polygonum aviculare, assembly GCA_934048045.1. NCBI lineage: Eukaryota > Viridiplantae > Streptophyta > Magnoliopsida > Caryophyllales > Polygonaceae > Polygonum > Polygonum aviculare. Next base: position 28,064,213 of record OW204023.1, on the reverse strand, counting down.
CTAAGAAAGCATGATGATCGGCCCATTAGTTAAAACCGAGACACCTCACTCTCATTTGGAGGAGGAAATGCACAAGGCTAAGTAAGGGGGTGAGTTCCCACCGTGCTTGTTTGGTCCAATCAAAGCTCTCCCTCAACAAATAGCCTCCATTTTTCCATTTGAGGGCTCATCCCACATCGAGAAATGGTTATCAAAAAAGTAAAACATATATATAGGAGGTGCCAGGCAAGGGTTTAAGGATCGGAAAAAGGCCGATCCCGACACGTGTTCTCGAAGGACGGGTCCCGACGTGTTTGAGTCTCCGAGGAGCTCGCACTATTTTTCGGGAAAGACCTTAAAAAGTCTTATAAGCCTCTGAAAATAGAATAAAATAATACGCGGCGGGTGGGAGAGCTCAAAGTAAGACGAGCCGGTTTCTAACGCACCGAAAGGCCCGAGAGTTTAATAATTTTGTCCTGTATTTAGTTCGAGATTTTCGGACTTCAACACGTACATTTTTCTTTTTGTAACCAAAACTCTATATAAACCCATTTTCCATCCTAAAATAATAAAATTTCTGTTAAAATTGGAATAAAAACCAGTTTAGAAAATAAAAAACGAAATAACTTTGGCAAAAAAAATTGTTCAATAAAAAAAAAGCTTGACCAACCATTAAAAAAAATTGAGTGGAATAAGCTATATGACTAAATTTATTCAATACAATTTCCATTTAGAACTTAATAAAATCGAGTGAAATAAAAATCCATAAATTTATTTTTAAATTAGTTTTTATTTACATTTTATGAAGAAAATATTTTTTAATTGGGATGAAAACTGGGTTTAGATATAGTTTTGGTTATAAGAGGAAAATGTATAAACCATAACGGTACCAAAAAGAAAAACTATTTTCTTAGGATACCAAAAGGAATTGTCAAGAAGTAAGGGATAACAAAAGGAATTTCCCTTGATTGTTTTACACTTACTAAGAAAATTTTTAAAAAGGAAAAATAAAATTTTCCACGTGTCCACGCGCCTTTGACGGATTTTTAACGGAAACTCACTAGGGGTGGCGTTTTGTTACGGAACCCATTATACGGGTAATTTAAAATAATTAATGAATATACGGGTGGTTTAGGATAATATGGTCTATCATACGGGTGGTTTCCGACAAAAACCTCTTAATTTAAAGGTCATTTTTGTATTAGATACCGCTGGTCCGCTACTACTAGCAAAGGAGATCATGAACCGACGAGCTAGACCAAGACCAATCCACAAGTCACGAGCATTCAAATTCAAGAAGGATGAAGCCATTCAAGTTGAGCTAAGAAGATCACGAGAGGGACAACCTTGGCCCTTGAATGCTTGTCTTCGAGGCTTAAAGAGAGTTCCAAAAAGAAACCAGTCATGTTGGTTGAAAGCCGGGAGAACAAAGCCATCATCGACCAAGATACTCCCTGGACCGACCCTCCTAGGGTCGTGCCAGGATAGGGTTCCAAACTCCTTCTCAAGACCAACCCTAATAGGGTCGAGATCGACCCCCCCCCCCCTCTAGGTCGATCCTGAGACACGGGCGATCCGGAACGGCGAGCTTTCCTTATGTGTTTGTTTTGGAAACTCTTATCTTGTATTACCTAATTAGTTTGGATATTATCTTATTTTTACGGTAGATTTTTGGGAACCCTAGATGCTATGCAATCCTATAAATTGCATTAGCTTTGCTTCTTTTATTTTTAGCGTATTTTTGAGAATAGTCGAATTCCTTCAACAAGACAAGTAAGCAAAACAAAAATTAAACTACAAGCCAAAACAAATATGCAAGAAATTGAACAAGCAAAGTAAGTAACAATGCGGATGCTCGACTAGCTAGGGTAGCAAGATGCGTTTTTTTTTTTGTTCAACACAAATTACTAAGATGTGTACCGGTTACTAACTCGGATTATGGTTTTTTTTTAAAGAATGCAACTACCAATGAAACTAACTAGGAGCTAATGAATGAAAAAAACAATGCAAGAGAAAACAAGCAAATTGTAGCCATCAAGTTCGACATTAAGCAATGCAAAACAAGTCAAATTTACTCTATCTAACTTTCAACTAACAACAAGTGCAATAAAAAATCCGAATTAGACTTATGCAATGCAAATTGATATCAAAGGAATGGCACACACTCGCAAGGTAGGAAAACCTAGGTTTCGAGCCCCAAAGTAGCAAGAACAAAGGTTGGTAATGAGCAGAGGAGGGTCGGTCTCGACCTCCTGGGTTTGGGTTCGAACTTCTTCCCTGCGAACAACACCTAAAGGCAATACTAGTGGAGGATTTGAGCCAATAGTTGCAAATTGCGAAGTAAGAAACAAGGATTTAAATGACTTCACTCGTACTCAAAGTCGGATGACTCTTGATACCACTTGATGCACAGCAACCCAGGTAGATCATCGGCCTCGGAAGCGATTGTAGGATCTAAACTTTGGACAAGACTCATCTTCTTCAATCCTTGTTGATTCTCGCACCAATTCGACACACACACACACCAATGAACAAACACACGAACACGGACTCGAGAAACTGCAAACCAAACTAGCACACTCTTGATTCAAATCAATCCAATCAGCAAAGGTTTCAAAGGGCGCAGGAAGAGAAACAAGGTTCTCTTCTCAAAATACGCTGAAAATAAAAGAAGCAAAGCTAATGCAATTTATAGGATTGCATAGCATCTAGGGTCCCAAAAATCTATTGTAAAAATAAGATAATATCCAAACTAATTAGGTAATACAAGATAAGAGTTTCCAAAACAAACACATAAGGAAAGCCCGCCGTTCCGGATCGCCCGTGTCTCAGGATCGGCCTAGGGTCGACCCTATTTTAGGGTCGGTCCTGAGAGGGAGTTTGGAACCCCATCCTGAAACGACCCTCCTCGGTCTTGGGAGTATCTTGGTCGATGATGGCTTCATTCTCCCGGATTTCAAGCAACATGATCGGTTTCTTCTTGGAACTCTCTTTAAGCCTCGAAGACAAGCATTCAAGGGTCAAGGTTGTCCCTCTCGTGATCTTCTTAGCTCAACTTGAATGATTTCATCCTTCTTGAATTTGAATGCTCGTGACTTGTGGAATGGTCTTGGTCTAGCTCATCGGTTCATGATCTCCTTTGCTATCATCTACTTCACCAAACACTTACGATTTGAAATTTCGTGGTATGTTTCGATTAATTTAAGGGGAATTCCGGATGGTGCCCCTGAGTTTTGGGCTTTTTCAGATGGTGCCCAAAATCCGTCAAGTACCCTTGAGGTTTCGCAAAAGTTCGGAACGTGCCCCTTCTCTCAATCTCCCTTAAAACCTTCATTAAAAAAATAACCAACCAGAAAAAAAGAAGAAGAAGAAGAATGAATAGCGAAGAGGGATTTCTGCGGCGCCGACGACGGCGCTTCCACCCCCATCTGTGTTTGTGCAACACAACCAGCACTAACCCCTATCCCATAAACACCCACTGCTATCCGAATTGGAATCGGCGATGTCGACGGTGAGAAGGCCCAAACAGCACCCGTCGTCGGCAAGAAGACCGGCCAAGGGACAGCATCTGGAGACGTTGTTCGGCCAAGACTGGACTTTTTGCTACTCCATTCCGCCCGCCTTTCTCCTCAATCTTACCTCCAACGACAATGACACACCCCAACAACAAAGGCAAGACCCTGACGTGATTGGGATTTGGGAGCAGAAATGGAGGTTCTAGACCAAGATTTTGAGGGCCGAGTGTAAATTTCTGAGAATGGAAAGGGAGATTTCTACCAAGAGGTTGGAGAGGGAAAGGGCCTTCATGGAGACAACTTCTCAAGTCTGCCGTCCACGCCCTCATCTCCGTTAGTCTTTTCTTTCTTTATCTGACTTCTAACTATTTTGGGTACTTTGATGGTGGTGGCTAGTCTTGAGCTTTGATTCAGTACTTGTGCAGGCTCATCGGAAAATTGAAGAAGGCGAAAGTGCAAGCTCCGTACGTCTTGGAGGAGGAGATTCAGGTGCTCAAGAAGAAGCTTAAGGAGATTCAAAAGAAGGGATCCTGAGCTTCTCAATGAAATCATAATGGCCCAAAAGGAGGAGAAGACCACTACTAGCTTCGACAACGGAGGAGAGACCCTCCTTCAAAGGCAACTCCTCAGGATCGGTGGGTTAACGGAGGTTTTGAGGGAGATAAAGAGAAGTGACACGTTCCGAACTTTTGCGAAACCTCAGGGGTATTTGGCGGAATAAGTTTTTTTGAGGTCACCATCCGAAAAAGCTCAAAACTCAAGGGCATCATCCGAAATTTCCCTTAATTTAAGGAGCCGGTTCAAATGAAAACTCATGTTATCCTAAAAACTAAAAACAAATGTGAGCCGTTTGATTACTTGGATGAACGGTCATGATTATAAGCTTTTATCCTTTTAACTAACGGGGGCATTCTTGTAATTTTGCTTTGCCTAAAGTAGTCAACAGCACGTGAAACTATCCTTCCATTGCTATTGGCTTTTGAATGGCTGCTATCCTTCCACCTCATCATCTGCTCATCTTTATCAATTCCCACCATACCATTTCCGAGCTCAATCGATCACTAACACAATCCCTAACCAAGCCCCTTTCCATCTGATCCCCAATTCGCAATCCCTAACCATGTTCGCCGTCATCGGCGCTTCCTTTTCCACCTTCACTCACACTCTCAATCGTTCCCATCCACTCGTCAAACTCAGCTTCCCTTCCACTCGGAAAGAAAGGCTATGGGACATCCCATATAGAACTTAAGAAAAACTGAATCAGCTGAAAGCCCTAATTTCGTCGGTTTCGCAATATTTTAGCCATAATCGCGGAGTAAATTCGTTCCTCCTTCCGCAACGACGCCAAGCGTTGAGGATCGCCACCGTGGCCGAGGAGGAGGCGGCGGCGGAGACGGAGGATGCCTCGCCGGAGGTAGTCGATTCAGCGCCGGAGACGGAGGAGGCCTCGCCGGAGGTAGTCGATTTGGCGCCGGAGACGTAAGAGGCAGAGTTGGTGGAAGGCGAAACGGAGGCTGTGGAAGGCCAGATGGAGGAAGTTGGTGCTACAATCTTGTGATTATAGATCGGCTTCAGCTTTCATGAACATGTTGTTAATGACCCTGAAGATTATATCTGAGTACTATCCATGTCAGCTTTACAAGGCATTTGTGATCGACCCGCCATCACTCTTCCCCTACCTTTGGAAGGTATGTGCTTCTTGTGCTTGGTTTGGGCATCAATTTCTTTGTTTATCTTTAATTATGCTACTCAAGTTAAAGTGATAATTGATAGGACATCATAATTATAAAATTGATTAACTAACATCACTAAGGTAGTTACATAACAAAGTGCCATGATTTGAGCTTCAAAAAGGTTAGATAATTGCAATGATCCCTTGGGTTGGGATGGGTGAAGGAAGAGGAAATCAGGGTATAGATTATAAAGTGCATGTTACTTGTTTCTTTGTGGGTGGGAAATGCATGTTCTCTGTGGAATTGATTGAATGAATCCATGTTTCTTGTGAATTCGTCTGTAGAAGGAAAACTAGAAATTAATGGGACATTTGGATCGCAATCATTCGTGATTAGATTTCTTGTTTTGCAGATTCTTTCAACGTTGGATTCTTTGTAGGAGAGACTCCTCTGAAGTCTAAATACCAAGGAGAGTTATTAGCTGCAATAGCACCTGATGACTTCATTGAGATGATGGTGTTTTCCCAGTTGCTATTGATGTAGCTGATGTAGAGACAGAGGATAATTTGGCTTTGGTTCTTGCAATAATTGAAAGTTGCACTAGTAATGCCCAAATCAATCACATTTGTTGCCAATTTCCAAAATGGGTTGAAAGAATCATTGCCTGTTGTTTTAAGTATAAAATGGTTATCATAGTTACTGTCTAAGATTAGGGCTGGTCATGGGGCGGTTTATGGGTGGGTGGAGCTCTTCCATCACCCGACCCGTCAATAAAAATGATCCACCCGCCTCACCCATCACCCGCAAAGACTTGTACCCATACCCGCCTCGCCCATCACCCGCGGGTGGGGCGGGTGATCCACCACCCACGGATTACTATGAAATATAATTATAATATATCACAAATAAATTATTTTAAAATATAATTATTTAAAACTCGATTGACCCCGAGAGTTAAAAAAGCTAATTACTTTTAAAATTCAAATACATTAATGATAAATGAAATGTTTCCAAACATAAGCTAACCAAAATCACTACAATGCATTATTTAAAAGCTAGAAATTGAAAATGTTCCTTAAAGCAATAAAAATAAAAATATATTCTTGGTAAATTGGTGAGTGAAATGGGTGGTAAATGGTTGATGGTTGATGGGTCGGGTGATGGATCGGTTGATGGATCGGGTGAAATGGTTGCTAAATATAACCCATATTCGACCCATAAACCATTTCACCCGTCAACCGCCTCACCCATCAACCGCCTTTTCATGGGTTTTCACCCATATAAATGGGTGGGTTTAGCGGGTGAGGTGGTCACCCGCGGATAATGTCCAGCCCTATCTAAGATACCTACTTTAGAAGCTCAATGAAGATTTGAAGGTTCAACTATCGCTTGAAGCACGATGCCTTATGATGATATGGATAACTGTGTATGTAGCTGCAACATGTGCCAGCTTAAGGGTCTGCCATGTTGCCATGCTGTCACTGTGATTGAATACATTGACAAGGACCGGATGATTTTTTGTTGTAGCAATAGTTGTTTGGATATGTTTGATTTATGGTTGTTTGTTTTTCTTCTTTATGATTTAATCTAAGTTTTTGAATTATCTTGTTTATTATACATTAAATATTAAGGGACAACAAATATTTATCTGAGTTAACGTATGTGAACCACGAGATAGAATATGTGAACAACTTCATCAAATACATGAACGTTCAAAGAAAAATGTGAACATGAAAATGGACATAATAAATTGATTCTTCATTCATGTACCATCTTTTTTAAAATGTAAACCACGATGTAGTATATGTGAACAACCTCATCAAATATGTGAGTACTCAAAGAAAATACGTGACCATGAAAACGGACATAATAAATACGTGAACATGATACTTAAATACGCGAACATTATACTCAAATACGTGAACATGATACTCAAATATGTGAACATATATCTAAAATACGTGAACATTATACTCAAATATGTGAACGTACATCTAAAGTGAGTGAACATGATACTCAAATATGTGAGCACGATATTCAAATATGTGAGCTCGATACTCAAATACGTGAAACGTGAACACAAGTATTTCATATGTGAATGTACATCTAAAATACGTGAACATGATACTCAAATACGTGAACACAAGTACTGCATATGTGAACGTACATCTAAAATTCGTGCACTTGATACTCAAATATGTGAACTTATATTTAAATTACGTGAACACAATTATTTCATATGTGAACATACATCTAAAATACGTGAACATGATACTCAAATATGTGAACATGATACTCAAATATGTGAACATCGTGCTAAAACGTGTTAGAGGCAGTACATCTTACTAAAATGTCTAGTTTCCAAGTTTTTTTTCACCATGAAATATGTGAACATTCTCATAAAATATGTGAACAAACAAATAAAACATGTGAAAATGAAAACAAACATAAAAAACTTTTTTTGCATTCCTAGACCATTTTACTAAATTTTATATGAAAATGTTGTTATCATTTGTAAACATAAGACTTTTTTTATAGGAACCTAAACACATTTTATATAAACGTATCCTCAAGTATAATTTGTTTTTTCTCCTTTCACCGGCCTTGACCACCATAAAATATTAGAACTTATATACTATCTTTTACTAAGACGTGAAAGCTGACATGAAATATGTGAACATCAAAAAAAAAAAATTGAACAAATATGTAAACATAAAAAATCGTTTGTGCACTCATATACCATCTTTTATTAAGACGTGAACGCCGACATGAAATATGCGAACAACTCCATCAAATATGTGAACATCCAAAGAAATAACGTGAACATAAAAAATCGTTTGAAAATACGTGAACATGATACTCAAATACGTGAACATTATACTCATATATGTGAACGTAGATCGAAAATACGTGAACATGATCAAAGTCATAATATTTAACCCCAATTATCTACAAACTATCGTTTTCATATCTAAAATATAAGTAAAAAACAACATCTAAACTAGCGGTCATTGTGCCAAATGAAGCCTTGACCTTTAAACCATACAGTTATTACTCTACATCCATAAATATATATAGCACGTAATGACAGATCATTAAGAACCAATGTTTGTTTATTCTGCCGGTTGTTATGTGCCTCATCATAACATGATAGCTAGAGCGCCTAGCTTAGGCAAAGTTACATGGTTAAACACGCACAACTAAATTAACTAAATAGACAAATTAAAGACCCATGATTGGATTTGGTGGAGAAGTCTCTCCATCATTGTGATCACTTGCTATGAATGAAAGACACCAACTTCTGAAGCATATCGGTGGCGGCCTCACACTCGGGCTTGAAAATGTGAAACACATGCTCCTCCTCCTCGTCTACCACCAGCTCCGCCTCCCCTCGAAACCCGCTCTTCCTCAACCCCTCCACGTACCTATGCCATTCAAATCTTAATTAAATTTGAAACCTTGCACTTCCCTATGCCATTCTTCCACTAATCTTATTTAAATTTGAAAGGAAATCAGGGATAGGGGATTCATAAAGGGTTGGAGTTATTCTAATCAAGTGCAACAAATGCACTGGCTAGAGTTTGACTTAAGCTTGAAGCCAATTTAATTTCATCAAATCCCATATGCTCAGATCCTATGCAATCACAAACCTTATACGGAGTGTTGTAATGGTACTAAAGAAGTAAATTAAGTAGTAGTAGTACTACTATGTTTTGGTTATAGTAATTTCAAAATTTGTTTTTGTAGGCTTTTGCCATTCCTTCTATTCCTTCCAAACGTTGAACTCTAGTGAAAAAAGAAGAAGAGTTTCACTTGCTATAGAGTATAGACAAATGATTAAGTTGAAAGTCAAACACCAGAGAATGATAAATTAAGCTGTTTTTCATATACAAACAAAGCAACAAATATAGAAATGCAGCAGCTTCAACTAATGTGAACTAGCACATCAAGACAACAAAATATCCGCAATATTGTCAATCAATTGAAGAACCAGCTCAAGAGGACACCACTGATGCCACCAACAATCTCATACTCGGGACAAACAAATTTAGTTAATTAAGAAACAACAAAAAGTAGAGGAGCAATTCAGTCTAAACTAAACAAAGTCAAAACTGACCTGTTTAGATAAACTTTGCTCATTGAAACTTGGCAAGGCAGCCTCTGCAATCCACAAACGGCAGCGTCCATCAAAAGAACCTGGATAAATACTTTCCAAACTCAAAATTGAGAGCTCCTCCGCCGTCCTTCAACAACCTAACAAGCAGCGGAACCGCTCCTTCCTCCACCGGCTCCACAATCATCTTCTTGTTCCGGCCGTTCAATTTCGCCAACTGTGTGAGATACCTCACCGCCTTTAATTGGTCGCTCAATCACCTCTCCGTCATCAGCGAGGCGGTTGAGGACTAGACCATGGCCAAAGTCGGATCGTTTGTGCTCGTGATCGGAGGGGGATTGAGGGCGTTACCTCCGCAATCGAAGATCCTGAGAAGCCACTTCATGTCTACAATCGAGGCCTCGAGAAGGCTCGAGACCTTCTTGAAGTCCGCCGATATGGTGATTGAGGCCGCCGTACCAGCAACGACGGACTAGGGTTAGGGCTCGGCCTAGGTTGACGGAGACATCAGAGATGATTCAGTGGATAGGGTGGGCGTAGAGCGACGGCGACGGCGTGGAGGTGGGCCGGTGGACCACGAAGCCGAGCATCGGAGAGAGGTTGTCGACCTGCTTAAGGAAGAATGAAATTGAGCGGCATGAGAACCAGGAGGAAACCAGGAACACGAAGAATGAAACACCTCTCCATGTGTGTTTGAACGCCAAAGGACAATTTTGCCCTAAAATTTCCGTATAATTGCAAAAATGCCACCGCCCCTTTTTAAACCCCAATTCTTCAATCTAACTTCCTATTTCAATCTCAATCGTAGATTTTTCGAATCTAACGGTTGATATTTATTTACAGTTTGTATCTTAAAGGGTGTTTTCATGTGAATCACCCTCTTAATTTAATATATAATTTTATTTATCGTTACTAAATCCGAAACTACAACTAATTTAATCTTCAGTCGTCTAGTCAGAAGTTAAGCCTCCAAATATAGTACCTAAAGATCATTGATTTGACTCTCATGCGCATTGAACTCAACCAATAAAAATATACTACAAGTAATTAAAATCGTCTGTCATATATATTGTAATTGCAGTCCTATAAAATTAAATTAAAATATATACTTAGCTCTATATTCTTTTAACGAATTATATTGGTCCAATACATAATCGACCCACTTCATAATATAGGAATAGGTGGTATACTTGTATGGAAAAACAAAGTTAATCTCCGATAGTTTGTACATACTTGCAAACACTCTTAAACTTAAAAAAATAAGTTACCACTATTTAAAAGCTAGTTTGTACATACTTGCAAACACTCTTAAACTTTTAACTAGTTTTTGTTCATGCAAACAAAGTTTTGTCTATTCTTTCAACTCCAACTCTTTTTCATTTATTTTTCTAATCTCCGATACAATTTAAACTTCAACTAACTGTTATGAGAAGAAGTCACTTCAGCTCGGACAAGATAGCTACTCTCTTATGGCATCCACCCGAGTGCGCATGGTTTTGGGTTCGTAATCCACATGTGTAACAAAACTCAACTCCACATCTGTGTATATGGTACATATAATTATTAATTAATAAATCGTTATATCGAGTTATGAACAAAAAGACAAAGAAATTGTCACGGTAATATCGAATGATGATACAAATAGATCGTTTTTTAACGGTTTTTCTATCCTATGTCCTACGAATTACCAACTCTCATCAAAAGTTTCTCCAAACCATAAACGATATAAACCCTAAAAATTGACTAGGGTTCACAATACTAAACAAACATGCATGGGAAAATTAGGGTTCGATCATATGCAAGGCTAAACAACTAAGTACGTGTCTTTCCACCTCGTTGCTTCTCACCCACTCAAGTCCAATCCGGTTCTTAGGGTGGGACCTCATCCATAAAGATACCTAAGATAGTGCTTTGTCTAGACGATTCTTGTACTAATTTCTTTACGTATTCAAAAAAAAAAAGTACGTACCTACAAAGGACAAAAGAGCATCCGCCACTGCGCTCAACAAAGTGCTTGCACCGCGGGCACCGTTGCAACCCCTTGGACACGGCATACGTCGCAAGCTTGGTGTCGACCCCGACCCGATCGACCAACCCGCGGAGCCTCGCATTTCGATCTAGCTCGTTGAACTTGGTGACCGTTACAAGCCAGCCCGCGAACTTGGGCTTGGAGAGCAAGCGAGTGCACGAGCCAGCGTCGAGCGACTCCTTGCAGCCGAACTCGGGGCACTTGATCTTGGAGATCTCGTGCTGGTCGAGCTGGCTAATGATGTACTTTGCTATGCATTCCTTGCAGAAGGAGGCGTGCCCACAACGCTCGTTTTTCTCGAATTGGTTCCACTTGCACTTGGTCTTGAAGCAAATCTTGCAGCTGAATACGTTTCCCATAACGTGTTAAAATTCTCAACTTCAAGCAAGGTTAGCTAGGGTTGAGAATGTTAATATGGGCAACACGTAATTAGCTTTTTATTCCGTGGATTCTTTTTAATTTATATCTTAGGTTACCGGAATCGTTACAATACCGAAATCAATATCTTTTTTTTGGTCCAACACCGAAATCAATATCTATCTCAATCAAGTTGTGCCTAAGCTTATAGATATAATCTTTTTCATTCAATAACTAGTTTAACCCCCGTATTGGGTAATGCGATTATAAACCTTAGATATGTAACGTCAATTATCACGTTAAAAATATAGGATCATATATATGGATCTTCGTATTACGATTAGTTTTTTTTACCAATAGTAAATCAACTCGTAATAGAAACTAGTACAAACCCCGTACCATGTACGGGTAATGTATATATAAAATCGAATTAAACGATTTGAGATCGAATTTTGATACGAATACACTTTTAACTCGGGAACTTATAATCCAAATCCGATAGACTAAAGTCCGAACCTATTGACTTATATATGTACTTTTATTCGTATAACTTTTATTCTAAAATAGTTCTATTCAAATTTATATTATTAATGAATATACTATTGACCCATGTGAAATTTTTTCACTATTCTTCAAGATTCAATAATGAAAAAAATGTATAGTAATTAATAAGAAAAAATTGTAAGGAATATAAAAGAAAATCACTTCAACTTCCTTATTCATATAAAGATATATAATTGAGTAAGATATTAAGTATACATAATGAAATTGGATAAGAAAGTGTACATAAGGAAATTCGATAAGATATCAAGAAGATATATAAGCTATCTTTTGAAAATCAATGCAAAAAGTATAATCATTATTTTATTCAGGGTTGATGACGTGGCGCAAATTTTAACAAAGACTTGGGTTCCGTTTTATACTGTATTATAGTAGATAAATTGGATTTGTTCAAAAATTACTTTACGATAAATATCATATTTTATTAAATAATAATATTTATCTGAGGATTACAACTAATTCTTGGTAAGGGATAATTCATAATTTTTGGGATAATTCATATTTATTTGGCAATTTTTACGGGATAAGATTATATGAGATTCTAACTACCTAATTTATATAGAGGAAGACCCAACTGATTATTTTTATCAAATCACATATATTTATCTTTCTATTACGATTAGTATTTTTTTTATATACACAAGGACCCGATTGATTATTTTATTAAAGATATGACACGTGGCACAGTTTTCTGTAAAGACTTTGTCTCCGCTTTATACTATAGAAAGTATAGATTCCATCGCCCAAACAAAAGGATATCATCTATTTAATTATTGTATTATTTTTTTTACCGTACGTTACAGTTTTTTTTTTTGGTCGAACCGTACGTTACAGTTATATGCTAAAGGTTTTTTTTGATAGAAATATGTTAAAGCCATAAAGGGTATTGCTAATTATTGTATAAACTAGCGTGATTTCTCGTGCTATGCACGAAGCATTTTTTATTTTTTTCTATTTTAATTATCAACTTTTTAATTTATAGAAAATAATTTCGAAACGTATTTAAGTTTTAATAAAAATAGTTTGCTTGTTTTTGCATGAATATTGTACTTTGTAATGCTAGAAGTTTATTATTTTTTTATCGTTTCAACCAATATTATTATATAACAGATTTTTTTTCCATTTCGAGTCTCCACGTTAATTCTGGCCCCACTTCATTAACAATTATATATGTTTTATTTTTCGTATTTATCTAATCTTTAGTTTTATCTTTTTTTTACCCATCTAATATCTATCTTTATGCATAATATTTGTATTTAAAATTTCCTTAATTATCTAATCTTTAATTTTATCATTTTTCTATTCATCTAATATCTATCTTTAAAGCAATATGATCTATCTTTAAAATCTCCCTCTATAAAAGATACATATTATTTAACTTATCTTTTCAACTACCTTTTTAATCTATTTATGTATGAAATAATTTAAAAAATTCGAATTTAAAAAATAAATAATTTTAAAATGGAAGCCCCTTTTTTCTAAATAAATTATATTTTTCTTAATCTTTGATACTAAATCAATTTTAATACAGTATACTAAATCAATTATAGAACACTAATATCAACAATTGATTCAGTAAATTATTTTTTTAAAATTGATTTATTAACAATTTTTATCTTTGACACTAATATTATATTTATATAATAATCAAAAATTATAAAACACGAGTCGTGCATGGCACGACGGGTACAGCTAGTTTATTTTATATGTTATCTTTTTAGTTTTCAATTACTAACTAATAAATTTGGTATGGGAATTGGTATCTTATATGAATGCATCTGTATATATATGAAATTTCTCCAATTTGTTTTTACACTTGAATTATTGTTAGTCTAAACTTGTCATTTAATATATAATGATGATCAAGTATATAAATATCATGATTACAATACTTGTATGGCATCAGGCACGGATGCTTTGGTGGGCTAGGGTAGGCTCCAGCCCACCCTAAAAAATTAGAAAAAAATAAAAATAGGGTAAATTAAGTAATAAAAAATAAAAAAAATAAGATAAATTTAATAGTAAACTAGTTTAATTAAATTAATTTAGCCCACCCTAATTATTTTAATGATAACTAGCCCACCCTATTTTACAATCCTGGATCCGTCCCTGTATGGCATAATTTAGGGACCCAATAACAAAATATCTTATTATAATGTTATATAATAAGAATAAAATGATAAATATTAAAAATGAATATAAATAGTCAATGTGTCTTCTTAATAAATTTATAGTGATGGATGAAAAAAATTATTATAAATTAGCCTTATTTTATTATTGGTAATTTAATTTTAGATCATTTTAAGACATGCATTTATTACGATTTTCTATAATGGAAAAAAAAGAATCAAAAAATTTAGTATTGGTATTTGTTTCAAAACATTGTTGCCATAAAGTTTTGAACCATAGACCTATGGGATATTGGACAACACCACTACCACTAAGCTAATGATGTTTCATGGATTTTTAATTTTCATAATGATGATTATATAAGTAGGATTGCAACAAACACTAAATGGAGCATTTAATGGGGACACCACCTAACTTATATATATATATATATATGTATGTTATACATTTCTAATACAATAGTTTTTTCTAAGACAAAATTTATAGTTTTCAATATCAATATAGTTTTCAAATGAGATCACTTTTTTATTCACTTTTTAGTTTTCTTTGTGAAACAAAATACTAATTGTTATACATTTCTAATACAATAATGTGTTCATTCAAATAGTAACTTTTTGACAAAAAATATAGGTTTCAATATAAATATAGTTTACAAATAATCGCTTTTTGCATTTACTTTTTACTTTTCTATATTAAACAAAATACTAATTGTTATACACTTCTAATACAATAGTTTATTCTTTCAAATAATCATTTTTTATTTACCTTTTATGCTCATTAATGTGGCATGGGGGCATTAAATATACCCATGTACATAAAATTATATATATAGTATAGATATAGATATATAGATATATATATATATACTAATAAACCAACAAACTAAAGTTTATCTATATAAGGGCTAAAAAAAGTTTATTTATAAAATTAATATTTTGAAGATAATTTTTTCTATGTCGACCAAAAAAGATGAAGTGATAAAGTTAAACTGATACGTAGTAATATCTTTTAACTGACAAAATAAAACATTAGAAAAATCAACCATTAATAAGAAAAGTGTTAAAATTACTTAATACTAGCGTAATCCCCGTGCCCTGCACGGGATTGGATTAATATGAAATACTCTTACATAACATTATTTCAATCCGAGTTTTTTCTACATGAAAATCTCGTATTATCTGTCATCATATAAAATGATAAGGCAGTTCGTTAAAAAGTTCGTACGATTTAAATTTTTGAAAAGAGATACAAAGTAAATCAAATTTATGTTATATCAAAATGGTTGTTACAATTTAAGTCTAGATGTGTTTTTAGCAAAGCATGATGCAAATTGTACAAATTTGATTTGTATATCAAAAACTACCAAATAAGAACGATACGTGAGTCATGGATATATGTGAAATATAAAATTAGTTTTTTTTTTGAATATTTGTTAGTTCAATCTCTACATGTGCTAATTTGGTAGCTCAAATTTAACAGTATTATAAATCTCAAGTATAAAAACAAAACAATTTGATTTATTTTTGAAAGTTAATTAGTTTTTATGTATATTATATTTGGCAGTTCTTTGTTAAAAAAGAGTTTCTTTATTGAGAAGATTTGGTAGTTCTCTACATATCATCTTTGTTTTTTTTAAGGAAAGATGAATTTTGTATATTAAAAGGAAGGGATGAATCATTTTTGAGAAGATTTAGTTATTTAGTTTTTTCTTTTAATTCTTCCCTATAATTATTTATGGTATATTAAAAGACATGTTCAAAGTCATGAACGTATATACTTGCTTGATAAGGAAAATTTTCATTCAATAAGGTTATGAATTATTTTTGACAATGTATAATAATACTATTAGATTTTTATGTGAAGATCTTGTTTGAAAGAAAATAAACAAACACAATCAAAAAATATCGTTAAGAAGATAATCCCCTAAAATTATTTTGTAAACTTTGTTTGTTATTAATGGGAAGTTTAATCTTTTCCAAAATCAAATGTAGATACGTTTCTAACTAATTAAGATAGAGTTGACCTGGTAAAAAGGATTAAAAGTTGGAGAAAAAAATCTCAATCCTAAAAATCAAAAATACTGTTTAATTCTGCTAACAATTGAACTTTGTTCTTCATTCTTATATCTATTAATCCGAAGAAGATAATTCATCCCTTCTTAAGTTATCACCGTCCTGAAATCATGCTTTGTCCACCATGCGAAGGCACATATCGAGCGCAAGTGATTGTTTTTAATTGAGATCGCTAATGGACACCTTGAATAGAGTCAAATCTTAGATCCCATTCCCAAACAAAGTCATGGCTTTGTCCGTCGGAAAATGATTTGAAGTTTCTAACAACTTAACCTTTTTTCAATTGATCAGTGAAAAAATTACAACGATAATAGAGAGGAGTGCGGTGGTCATGGTGGAGAAGGAGAATGAAGATGATACAATAGAGGGTAGGAAAATATTTTTTCTTAATTCTATTAATTGAAGTATGTAAATGACATGGACTTTCTTAAAATGATAAAGTATGATGTGTATATGACGTGGACAAATTTAATTGATGTGGCTTGATAAATTAATAAAAATAAATGACGTGGCTTCATGATATAACGACACATGGCAAAATCCTAGGTGGCACAACCTGCGATCGCCATGTGGAAAAATCTGAGGTGGCGCAATGTGGTGGCTCCAATCCTTACGGCTTTTATATATATATATACATAGATATGAGTTTTTTTTCCAAAAGGAAAGAATTACAAAGGTCTTAAAGCAATTATAAGGTCGCCCTATATAACACCCTCGGATGAGGGCTCTAAAGACGGACCTTGTATATCGTTGATGATATGGATGGACAAGATGAGGCCGGGGATGGCCTGTCCGCAACAGCATTCGTCTCACGAAAAAATGTGACTCGTTTAAATGTCCGAGGAGGCTTGAAGGTTACAAAAGATGAAATCGACGGTCATTTCGATTTCTAGAGGATAGCTCCAGAGTTTTTCAGTGCATTAATTAAGGAAAATTTTAGATTCCTAGTCCTTCTTGGCTGGTTAGTGGTACATCTTGTAGGAATGTCACAATTTTCGCGATTAAGAAAACGATGCATATGCATGTTTTCCCCCTGAAACTTCAACCTAAGCCACTTCGGTGAATGTATGGTGATTGCAACCTTGTTCTCTGGCATGGGCCCTATGGGGAGAACCTTGCAACCAGGTCCTTTAGGAAGGGTGGATGGCGGTAAAATTGGATATGGAAAAAGCATATGACAGGGTTGACTGGGGATTCCTCTTCCGTGTCCTCCGTCAATTTGGGTTTGACGACAAATTCGTTGGTTGGATCCGGGAGTGTGTATGTACCGTATCTTTCTCAGTTTTGGTCAATAGTGGTCCTACCATGCCTTTCGTGCCAGAAAGAGGAATTAGACAAGGGGACCCGTTATCACCTTACCTATTTGTAATTGGTGCAGAAATCCTTGCTAGGAAGCTCCAGAAGGCTAGTGAAGGCCCAAAGCCAACAATAGGATTCCCGATAGCTAGAGGGGGCAAGAGAGTTCCGTTTCTAGCATTTGCAGATGATATTATAATATTTGCGAAAGGAAACCAGAGTGCGTGTAACCAGATGAAAAAGATTATTGAAGAATATTGCGCAGTAACTGGACAAAAGGTTAACTATCACAAATCAGCATTTCACACCTCTAAGAAAGTGACTAACCAACAGAAACAAAGCATCAAACAAACATTAGGGATAAGTACGATGGAAAATCTAGAAAAATACCTAGGATGTCCGATCATCAATGGTAAAGTGAACAAAGAAACCTTTCAGAACGTAATTGGAAACGGCCAACGTCAATTAGCAAAATGGAAAGCTAACACATTATCTCAAGAGGGAAGAGCGGTACTAATCAAATCGAATTTGTCCTCAAAACCGAACTATTTAATGCAAAGTTTCATGTTGCCAAAACATGTGAATGAAGAAATTGATTCCATTAATAGAACATTCTTTTAGAATAAAGATAGACAACACAAGCCGCTTGTCGGGTGGGACCGAATTTGCAAACCAAAGGCAAATGGGGGTCTAGGCATTAGGAAAGCAGAAGATATGAACAAGGCACTCCAAATGAAACTTATGTGGAAAATTCTTACTGAGCAAGATAATGTATGGGTTCAAGTCGTCAATGAAAAATACTTAAGGGGAAACTCGCTCTCAGAATACAAAATAAAGGCAAATAGTTCGTGGCAATGGAAGCAGTTGATGAAACTAAAGCCAGAATTTGAGAAAGGGCTGAGATGGCAAATAGGAAATGGACGGGACGTGAACTTTTGGAAGGATAGATGGGTCACAAATGAACAGCTTATAGAGTGGGCAACAACAACTGATGTTAACTTACCAACTAAAGTTGAGCATTTCATTTCCTCGGATAAAAGATGGAAAATAGAGGAACTGCAGCAAGTGATCTCTAGAGATGTGATAGAAGAGATTTTAAGAATCCCCATCCCAGAAAATGACATTAACGACAAACTGATCTGGGCTCCAAGCAAAAATGGATGGTACTCCACGGAATCAGCAATAAGTCTAATTACCAAAGAAGAAACCATGTCCGTGAACCCAAACGCATGGATATGGAAACTGGATACATACCCAAAAGTAAAGAACTTCTTATGGAAAATTGACATGAATGGGTTGCCCACTAAACAAAGACTTATTGAAAAACATGTTGCCGTACCTCAAGGATGCCTCATGTGCAATGCTACTCACGAGGACTCGGTCCATCTGATGCTT
The DNA here is from genome assembly GCA_934048045.1 of Polygonum aviculare. Lineage (NCBI taxonomy): Eukaryota > Viridiplantae > Streptophyta > Magnoliopsida > Caryophyllales > Polygonaceae > Polygonum > Polygonum aviculare. Next base: position 28,045,092 of record OW204023.1, on the reverse strand, counting down.
AAATGCCCCCATACTCTCGCAACAGTGAAGAGTATCAATGATAAAACAGAACGAGTAATTAGAGAACTTGACTCAAACCAAATGAACCCGCGAAATGTGCTATCCCTGTTGAACACTAAGTTAAGGAAAGAAGAATTTACAGAGCTAGCAGTGACATGGTGGGGCATTTGGCATCAGAGAAATAAGATACTCTTTCAGCAAACGCCCAGTGACATCATACAAGATCTTAGCACTTATGTCCGCAATCAATTAGCGCAATGGAAACAGGCAAAAGACTGGCAGGATGATGAAGAAAAGAGTCTGAACAAGCGAGTCGGACCTACAGGTAGAGTGCGAAATAAATTGCAAAGTTGGAAAAAACCGACCAAAGGAAGTACAAAATTAAACTTTGATGGGTCCAAGCTTAGCAATGGTAATGCGTCTGGAGGTTCAATAATAAGGGATGATGATGGAAAACCAATTGAGGGAACTGTCAGAACATATGGAGAAGTCTCGGTTCTATTGGCAGAAACTTTGGCATTATGGGATGGCGTAAGAAAAGCGAAACAGATGAACTGTAAAAAGTTAGAGATAGAAGGGGATAATATAACAGTTATCAATGCAATAATGGGGCAAACTCGCTGCCCATGGGAAATTGAAAGAATTGTTGCCGACATTCTCGTGTCCCTTCGGGGGTTCGAGTCAGTCTGTGTTTATCATGGGAGTAGACAGTGTAACTCTGTGGCTGATAAAATTGCTTTTTTGGGCCACAGTCTCTCATGGGAATCTATCTGGAACCATCACGAGCTTTTAGCTCTCATCCGAAAGGATGCCCTAGGTATCCCGTCGTAAGACGGGGCCTAACTTTCACCGTTTCAAAAAAAAAAAAAAGACACAGTCGAGATCGATGTGGGTCGACGAAAGGCAGATCTACGTACGATCATTCCGATTCATGTGCTGATGCGCGTCGTCAGGAGATGTTTGTGGGCGCTATGATCAGGAGGTTTGGAGCGGCTCCACCAGGGCGGGTTGTGCTCGAAGGTACGCAACATCGTCAGTGAACCCAGTAACTGATCGGGCGACACGTTTATCGGTCTTCTACTTGTCAAGAACGACTGAATAAACTGCTTATTTGTTCCATTAATCCCAGCAAAATTCCAATCTAAGCCAATAATTTCTCAAGTGTAGCCTCCTCAATCCTTATAATACACAAGGAAAGCATTACAAAGAAAGCCACAACAACTACAGCTGAAATCTCACTCCAGTTTCAAGGCAACATTCACTAGTTCATGTCTGCAATTACAGATGGTCGTTCCAGTTTCTTTTCGGCATCGTCAATTCTACAAAACATCGAAACAAGCTACTCGCAGCCATCGAAACTGCAACGACCACCAAAGTCCAATTTCTACCTAAATGTTTAAAAACATGAACCTACAACATTAATTAGACAGCCATTTACAACTGTGCTCTCACCGATCTCTGCTCTTCTGTCTGAATCTTTGGTGTTAATTGATGGCTTTTGGTCAATAAACACCCTGCTTCAATAGTCCCTGTTGAATGTAGCACATCTAGCTTGAAGTGCTGCTTTTCGGTTTACTCTTTGGTGTGTCCGCCTTCTTTGCTGAATTATCTTGCTTTTCGCTGATCAAAGAAGAGATTTTGTTGATATCAGTTAGCAGAAAGCAAGCTCTGTTTTTGGTGAAGAGGATTAATGAGTTTATGTTCAGTGTAAAAATCTACATGTGAAGGGAGATGAGATTCATTACCGCTCGGATGAAGAATGTGACTTGGATCCTGTTTTGCGCTGCTACAAGAATATATTGAAATGAGTCAACAGTTTAGAAAGCTTGTGATCTGGGCGAATGGGGAAAGGATGAATCGGAATCGTGAAGGAACTTACCTCAATAAGCAGATTTTTTTCATCAATGAACTCGAAAATTTCCTTGCCGAGGTTCAGAATCTCCACATCCCCATCTACATAGTTCACCTGCATTATGAATGCAAGAAGATTTAAGGGTCATGACTTGGGAGATATAAGCAATGTCATCAACGGTCTCATTTTTTGGAAAGGGAGAAAGAGAAAATGTTAATAGACATGTATAAGGTTCACTAGTCTTTGGTCCTTTGACAAGCTTATACAATTTTAGCTCCAGCGTAGACAGAATAAACTAAGAAAATTTCAGATTGGTTTTGTTTAATTAACAACATGGAAGCGTAATAATTCTTCAACAACCCACTGAAACTCTCTGGACCCTGACCGTATGGCCATCCCCCACACAGTAACATGAATAAGTGTAGTCAAACAAAATATGCAGCTAAAATAAAATGGTAATATGTACTGTTCTTAAAGATATAGACCAACGTAAAAGATGGCGAATGGGATGATTAAGCATCTTACCCTGTGTCTCATAGTTGTTGAGTCATATGATGCAACCTCGCCTTCGTAGAATCTATTAAATAGACGAAATGATAAATATTATAAAGCTTAACCTAAGCACAAGCCAATGAGGACAGCCCAAGTTAAGTTACTGATTAACCCAAGTATAGATTGGACTCATGGCAACAGAATGACCTCATGCATTCAACTCAATATCCTCAATTGGAATTCACCAAAACCTAATCAGTCTACAGCATGGACAAGTGAAAATTCGATATCACATCAAGAGTATACAAAAGACCAGAGAAACTGCTGGCTGTAAAGAACTAGTACCTCCAGCGAGTGCAGGGATTCTATAACACATTGTTAAAGGGATTTCTATAAAAACATTGTTACATGCTAGCAACCAATTCATCCCTGTAAATTACTTTTTAAGCCTAAATCAGTTCTATAATTCCTATTTTTTGGTTTGAACAGCTATACTGGCATAAGGAACTTCGCTTCCTGCAGTGTTATTAGATAATGCTTAACAATTTGTTAAACAATTATTACTCTCACCTTGTATCATTCTCAGTTATGTACTCACCTGAATTTGCATACCATTCTTCACATATATATACCTCCATGCTAAGTCTAGAAATTCATTTGAACTTAAAACATATAAGCCAACTACTGTAGGCTGTACTATATGAGATTTAGAATAAGAAACTTAAGCACAGCATTAAGTATCAGAAGCTATACCACAGAATCAAGTAGATTAGCAACGGGGAAACATGGAGTAAATAAAGTACACTACAAGATACAAAACGTCTGTAAGCAGAAGTACAAAGTAACATACTTTTTGTCCTTGGGCCACCAAATTTTCAGTCTGCAACCGATAATGTCCTCCTTATATTTCTTCCTACCAAATGGAGTTTCAAAGACCTGCAAATACACAATTTAGTAGTGTATAAGCAACTCTAAAATTTAATGGCAAACTAGAGATGCATTGATGAAACATATGCATCTAGATTCTAGACAGAGCCCAAATATGTTGAACAAACGTTCAGTAGGGAATAAGGTCGCGCTGAAATTTTAGAGGAAACAAAAACCGCATTTAAGTGCAACAATGTGAAAAGGCACTACACTTGGTGAATTTTTGGTGTATCTATATATCTTGTGAATGCCAAAGCTCCATATATTCTCTTTACCTGTTTATTTTACATTTATAACAGCATATCATTCAAATAAGAAATTAGATCATTCGATATTCACATGAGAAGCAAAACAGGTCCAACTGAATTTTTTGAAAGTTCAAAAGATGAAAACATAAAAAGAATCCTTATTAAATCCCCCCAACCATTTCTGGGAGAACCTCTGAAGGCTATACTATTACTTCAGACCTCCTTAGGCAAGTGATATGCAACTAGAGTGCTTTTGCAAGACTTTCAGTTGAAGCTTATCCCTTTTGTGGTTTATACTTTTTGTGTCATTCTATTTTTGATAATGTCATGTACTGTAATCGAATCAAGAGCGCACTTGAACATCTTATAGTAGGATTTTGTTTCAGCATGACATGTGTAATCATGATTTCAGTATAACCAACTGCTATTTTCTTTTAAATTAGTTTCTTACAATTGATATCAGAAAACCAAGAATTTCTCTTAGGCATCATGAGGATACAACTTCCACACAGGCTACTAAAGTACTAATTTACTAGCACAAATTAATGTTGAGCATATACCTCATCCTCCACACGATCCCGCTTTCTTCTCTTCTTAGTCATTTCGCCCGTCCCATTTTTCTCCTGAGATGAACAAATTTCCAACTTTGTAGATGATTCCTATTGATTCCAAAAAAAAGTATAAAATCAAAAACAGATGATAACTGGAGTAGGAATAAGGGAACAGAAAATATAATTAAGATACCATTTTGCCAGATCCCCCAGTGGCATCTTTCCTGGGCCTACCCAACTTCTTGCCACTAGGATTTGACTTAACTGAGGCTTCTTTATGATTCTTTTCTTCAACTTCAGTAATCGTCCCATTGTCCTTACTTGGAGCCACTTCTAGGGAAGGTGTTTTCCCTGAGGCAGTCAAAATTTTCTTCGGGCGTCCTCGTGGACGTTTTATGATTTCCTTTGAGGGGGTTTCATCTCCTTTTTTTGGAGAACTTTTCTCAGTTTCATCTTGAGTTTCAGCTTTGATTTCAATATTCTCGGGAGTCTTACTCAAACTGCAAGGTCCCAATATCTTTGATGATTTTTGGTCAACACTAGAATCTTGGTCTGCCCGCTCAGTTTCAAGGCTCAAGGCAGCCTTAGCAGCAGTATCAGCTGATTTACCAACATTTCCTGGGCTAGAAGCATCATCTGCAGGCTCTTTAGGTGCCTGACGAGTAATGAGAACATTGATTACCTTGTCAAAAAAACATAATGAAACTCTTTTCTATCTCAAAAGAAAACATAAAGCATACAAACACAAATATTTCCTATAAGTTTGTACTTTTTTGACGTATTCTAACATGCTTGTTCTTTACCAATAACACTAGAACACTAAACACTAAATGCACAAGCATATGAAACCCTACAGCCATCATGACTGATTCATAGCTTTCCTAATTCTCTGCCAAATGCTCATCGTACATCCCATTGGCTGAAATAAAACTAACTAGTTAAACCTCTTAATTGATAACCGAAAAAAACAGAACACTTATTAATAGCAAGAAGCAGTCACTATATTAAGTACCATACCACTTGCTCAGCAGAATCAGAAACACCGTTATGCTGGCAATGCTGCATAGTTTCAGATTCACCATGGAATATAGAATCAACCAGCGGATAATCATCCTCTCTGATATTCCCAGATTTAATAGCATCTCGAAGATATGGTTTGATCTTCTGAGATGTTCTTTCAATAACCTTTGCACCTAATCTCCAGGACATAGGTGAAGTATTCTGCATAATGTTTCCAAGTGACAAAGGGTATTATAACGCTTGAGAGAACCATGCATGGTAGCACATAAGAAATTACAAACAAACAAATAAGATGATCACCTCCTTTTCTTTGCGAACACAATCCAGGAGGACTTTAAGTAGTTCTAGTGGTATATCTTCACTTTCCTCAATGATAACGGACATAATTTCTTCCATTGCAAAGAACACTTTATGTGGATGGTCAGACCTGATATTTAACAAAGAGGAACCTAAATATAACTATTCAGAAAAATGTTACTGATCTTGACAACAGATGATAAAGGTGGTCCCTTGTACTGCAGGGAAGTCTGCTGGATAGATATTCATTCTCCTCACGAAAATTTCACACACAAAATGCAAAAATAAGTACATGGGACTTCATAACCCCATGACCCAAGAAAATCTACAAACAAACCCTACAAAAATGTTCCTGAATCCTCTTACAAAAAGATCTCCATACATAAGCTTTAAGAAGTTTCACACACAAAAATGGACACTTACTACCTGAGACTTCACAGCTCCAGGAGAGACAGGAGTCACAGGACAGGAAAATCTACAAAAGAAAAAACTCAAAAGATGTTCCTGGAAATTTTTGAAATCCTACGCAATTGCATCAAGTACCAACCGGCAACCATATCACCTTCAATCAAGTACCAACAATATGCTGATCAATTCTATAAGAGTGTAAACAGCCTTTTCATGATGTCTAAGCATGTATAAGACAATTTGCAAGTTGTCAAATTGACTCAAATCATACAATGATGAAAGATAATATAACCAAAATATTTCACAGAAAAGCTAAGAAAGGAGGCTATATGTGTTTCAATTTTCAGTATTGGCCTGTTACGACAGAACATGCTAAAGAACTTTCCCTACTTCTTTAAAGGTAGAGTTATACCCCTTCATTTAAACTAAGATCTAAAGGGTGGCCGTTAATTCAAAAAAGTTCGTAGCAGAAAGTGAATCTCTAAATTAAGTCCCCGAGTTTTGTTTTTTAAAGTATCAGTAGCTACAATCCACGGGGAACCAATACATAGAATTTGCGTGACTACTTAGATTGAAAATAGCAACCATGGTGACAAGTCCAATTGTTGCACTGAAAATATCTGTATGGAGCAAAAATGCTACAAAACAAGAGAAGGATACGATTGTGGCAACATGAATATTGGTGGAATTACTAAATATATGCCTAAGATTGTCAATTAAATCATTAACATACAATATCATAACCAAATCACAGCAAGCATTTGGTTATTGGAGTTAAGGGTGAACTACTTAGCTACATCTTGTCTAATCTAAGAGCACCTAAGAATATATCATCAGAAGCTGGAAAAGTTGAATAGAAGCAATTCAAGTTTGATCTGTATATTTAAAATGAAAAAGGAGGTATATACAGAAACAGAATCATAAGCTCTCTTACCTGAGATGTTTCTTGAAGTGCTCAAACATTTCAATTATGAGATTGTCACACTCAAGGTCCAGCATCATCACACAAGATCTAACCTTTGCCATGTTTTCAGCTATTGCAAGAGCCTTAGAATAAGAGTGCCCAGAGGGAGGAGAGAACTTATCGAAAGAAGCAACTAGCAATTCAAAAATTTCCTGTATAAAGTGGGCCATGCAGCCATGTAGAAAAAATATAGAATATGTAAGAAAATAGCCATCAGAAATAATGCAAACGACACAGCTAGTAAGGATGTTCATATAGAAAGCTTGAAAGTAAAACAAGAAAACAGGCTAAACCATAAAGCTCTCAAAGGGTACACAACCCTACCTTCATTCTCGAGTCTTCATATGGAGAATCAGGAGCTGTTATTCTCATAATTTCATTAAAACAGACAGCAACATTGATCCTGATATCTGAGTCTGAGCTCTTTAGTACATGATCAGATATTAGTGCCTTCATTGATGGTAAGAGTGCCTCTTGTATCGTATTGGAAGGACACTGTTCCACCTTAGACAAGATGAGCTCTAATTCCTAAATTATAGAGTTGAAACATCAGATACTTTTTAAGAAGATGAATTCCATAGAGAAAGTTAAAATGGCACGCATCTACAACATGAACCTAATGTCTTGCAGCAGACTGGAAAAAGAAGATGATAAAAATAGATATGGTGGACATAACAAACAAGGGAGATGAGCTCATTTTCAGGGTGGAATTGCACAACAAATCAGAAAAATATTCACAAACACCATATCACAAATTGAATAGGTAATAGAGCACTAAGAACATTTAGGGGTATGTCAATCATCCATTATGAAGTCCTAACCACCAGCCACGCCTCAAATGCACACAAGGCATGCATTCCCTCGTGCTTTGGTGTAAATGTATCTATATTGAATTGCATAGTTCCAAAACACCATTGTTGACGAAATCCACAGTGAGATAATAATTTTATTCAACTCTAGGGAAGGGAAATTATTTGATCTCCAAAGTTTTCAAGAGAACCTCCAAAGGGAAAATCATGTTTGTTTCGACATATCTTGATAGAGAAGTACATGACTCTTACAAAAGTCATTTTCCTCTTTCTACCCCCTGCCATAAACCCTAAGTTGGGCACAACCAATTATTAACATATGCATTCTCCTCACTATCAATCCCAACATGTGAAAATCTGAGAAGCTCTTGAAAGCATCAAAGGATCAAATAGTGTCACAATGTGAGTTGAAATTAGAACAGATAAACAGAAGCTGCCTAATTCCAAGAAGCGAATTAGACGTCAGCACCATAAGAATACACAATTGCTAAACTTCCCAGTTCCAATAACCAAGAGAAAATGCAGGGCGGTTTCAAATAGCATAAACAATCAACAATAGTCGCAATGCTGAAGAAATTCAGTGAAAAGCACTAAAACCCACAATCATAAAACGCAAATGAAACAGCAAATCCAACCATCGAACTTACGGCCAAACCCACATTTAGATACGGGAAGCGAATTCCGACACAAACCTAGAAACAATTTACCCTTTTCACAGATGAATGAAGACGAAATCAGAGGTCAAAGACTGGGAAGTGAAAAACAAATTCAGCAGAAGAGATAAAAAGATAGCAAATTTGCATCACCTCGAGAGATTTGAGAAGTTGCTGAGTTGAAGATGGAGTATGGAGCAGGCGATTGCCAGTGTCCCTAAGGCGTCCGGCAATCTCTTTGTCTTCCGAAGACATGGCTCCCCACAGCCGGAGGAAAAGAGAGAGCTCGGAATCGGAGAGAAAGATTGGAGCTTTTCCGGGAGGGAGTTCTGACTTCTGAGCTGAGCGCCCGAGGCAACACAGAAAATGGTGACACCGAAAAAATCCCACACGGACACCACACCAGTAGTGAAGAGAACACGGGTTAAAAAATGACGAGAAAAATGGGGGAATTTGCTCAAGTACCCCTTCAATTAGGCAAAATTTAAGCAGTGCACAAAAGGTTTTCTAATATTCACTAGTATGCCATGGTTGAATTTGCTGACCTAAAAGTAAGAGCTCAGTTGGGGACTGCTTGAAAGTTTGTGCATGAAGGAAATTTTACTTGAATTTGCTAAGGTATAGTACTATTTTGTACTAACCACTAACCAATGAAGAATGGATGTTTACTATGAAACCTTTCAATGAAGAATTTTGTTAAACCAATCTAAGGGTACCATCAATATATGGGTCCGGATCCGGTAGGAATGATTATTATGGTAGGAAATAGGAATGAATCTCGGCCGTTCATCAAGCGGAGGAAACAGCCCATCACACGCGCGCCCATAAATCTCGGCCGAATCATTCGCGTATTATACGTTTTTTTCTTTTTCGTTTTTTTCCCCGATTTTTTCCGACTTTTTTTTTCGTTTTTTTGTCGTTTGTGCAACTCAATGGTCAAATTTGTGCGACTCAATGGTCAAATTTGTGCAACTCAATGGTCACGTTTGTGCAACTCAATGGTCAAATTTGTGCAACTCTATGGTCAATTTGTTCATTCATATTTGTTAAACTCTATTGGCAATGTGTTGAATTTTATTTGTGCAACTCAATGGTCACGTTTGTGCAACTCATGGTCACGTTTGTGCAACTCTATGGTCAATTTGTTCATTCATATTTGTTACTATTGTCAATGTGTTGAATTTTATTTGTGCAACTCAATGGTCACGTTTGTGCAACTCAATGGTCACGTTTGTGCAACTCAATGGTCACGTTTGTGCAACTCTATGGTCACGTTTATGCAACTATATGGTCAATTTGGTCATTCATATTTGTTAAACTCTATTGTCAATGTGTTGAATTCTATTTGTGCAACTCAATGGTCACGTTTGTGCAACTCAATGGTCAATTTGTTCATTCATATTTGTTCAACTCTATTGCCAATGTGTTGAATTCTATGGTCAATTTGTTCGTCAATATTTGTGCAATTCAATGGTCAAGTTTGTGCAACTCAATGGTCAAGTTTGTGCAACTCCATGTGAAAAGTTTGCATAGCTGGATGGGTTCAATAAATAAATTTCTAGCCATGTCAATTTGTTCAACTCTACTATGACCACTCATTTCGAAGGTCTCGACGGGAACTACAGTGCCTATTTGCCACACGGACCTGCATAATGAGTTATGACGAGCCCAGGATGCATGGAAAGCTCCAAAACAGGACCTAACTACGTGGTTTTGGACACTCAAACGCGTTTTTGAAGGCTTAAACGACTTTTTTTGCGAAAACCCCCAACACACAGGCCCTTCGGACATGCCTATAGCCCCCTCTCGAAGAGACCTTCGAAACGACATAAAATACGCCCCGTTCCGATAACCGAGCGCAAAGTTACGCCCCTTTTCTCTCCGGACTCCCTGAAACCCGTTTGTTTCCCCTCAGATTCTGGTCTTATTCCGGCCCAGAAACCGCGAACCCAAGACTCCACCTCGTGACTTACGTCGAGACCTTCAAAACGACTGCTCACATGCCTCGGACGGATCACCGAGCCAAAATTTATTGCATTTCACTTCCAATTTGGCAATAACACACAAGAACATAGCTAAATCGGAACCGCTTTACACTACTAGAATGAACTAGATCGTCGATTGTGCAACCAAGATCGTCGATTTTGCAACCACGATCGTCGATTGTGCAACCACGATCGTCGATTGTGCAACCACGATCGTCGATTGTGCAACCACGATCGTCGATTGTGCAACCACGATCGTCGATTGTGCAACCACGATCGTCGATTGTGCAAATTCACTTCGCTCTAAAAGCATAACCATCAACGATGCAAGACACATGACAATTTATTGGAAACAAACATGCCAAGCACCTTTCTGCACAAGAATTGGCAGCCGAAAAGCAATAATCATCAACGATTACCACAAAAGAAAAATTCAGAAAAATCGAGCATACAAACCAAACATTCAATCACCACACAATTCGTCGAATCAAGAGGCGAACAAACCCTAGAATTCACAAAAATCGAGCATACAAACCAAAATCACTCTACAACTCACAAATTCAATTTCCATAACAAACAGATCCATCAAATTACATGAACGGCGTTAGCAATCTACATCTGCACTAAAAATCCGTGTTCATTCTCCTCCGTACTACTACTACTCCAATGACTCCTCTGCACAATTTCAGAGATCAGATCAGCGAAATCAGTTTCTACAAATCAGACAAGGAAGCGCTAAAATTCCGCACTATGAGATTGAAGTTCAAATGACCGATTCACATGAATTGAAACACGAAATTGAGAATTCATAAAATGTAGTGAACTACCTGAGAGGGAGGCAGGGACGTCACGGCGGCGAGTTTGGCCGTCGTGGCCGCCTAACAGTCTGGCTCCGCCTCTCGCTTTGATCTCTGGCTCCGTCGGCGACGAGTTTCTACCAAGTCGAAACCTCGGCAATACTCCACAACCTCCATTCCAAGAACATCGGCACCGTTTTCCGGTTCCTGGAGTTTCTCTTCGCAATCCTCTTCTTCACCTGGTCAGAACTCCGCTCCTCCCTCTATTTCACCGCCGGCTCTCCGACCTCATCCTCCGCCGCTTCTCCTCCTTGATCGTCAACCACCACTTCGTCTTCCTCCTCGGAGACGCCATCATCGTCGCTCTCTTCTTCAAATTTGGCCGATTCGCCTGCGACAACGCCGACATCGGGGCCTCCGAGTTCCAGATCTGCGAGATCGGGGCCTCCGAGTTCCAGATATGAGAGATCGGGGCCTCCGTGTTCCAGATCTGCGAGATCGGGCCCCAATTCGACGCCTTCTCCTCCCTCACCGCGATTCCCGAGGAGGAACGGACTGTTCCGGCGGAGAAAGAGGCTTCTCCGGCGGAAGGCGGTCGAGATCCGGCGGTGATCGAGCGTCTGAGATCGAGCGAAGGCGAGATCGAGCGGAGGAAGGCGGAGAAGATGCAGATCCAGATCCGGCGGAGAGGAGCGGATGAATCTGGCGATGGAGAGGAGCGGTCTCCGAGCAGTGACGAGAAGAAAGGAGCCGGAGCCGGAGGAGGAGGCGAGGAAGCGGAGAGGATAGCGCGTAAATTGGAGAGGAGCGGATGATCTGGCGATGGAGAGGAGTTTTTTTTTTTAAAGTAACGTGTAAATTGTAATAGGGAGATCGGATCGTGGAGATCCATTCTTATTTCTCACCACAACAATCCTTCCTACGTGACTCTTTCTCTCAATATATAGTATATAGGAATAGGAGGCCGTTTATATGAGCACTCGTAGTGTGATAAACATCACGTAAACCGCTTCTAATCTCACTCGTTGAATACAAATTCTAGGGTCATGTTATACCAACGACGGTTTTGTAATTAGAACCAAAATTTTGAATAGAGAAATAGGAGAAGTGGGTTTAAAGAACCATGTTTCAAGCTTTCACCAAACTCTCTATTTTGGTCATGAAAGCGAGATAAAGGTGTTGGTGGTGCTGTTCGCGGTGAACAGACTCGTCGGAGAAAGGCTCGCCATAGGAATAGTTCGTTGATGAGGACTCAACTTGGCTTCCTCTTCCAATTGTAACCGGCTACTTTTTACACTGATTACAGTCGAAATCTCCAAAATCTAGACGCATGATTTTTTGAAATTTAAACAATGAAATAATTAGACAACAAATCCTAAGAAAATTTCGTTGCATTTTCACGCATGTTCGATGATATCATATCTTGTGGCATCCAACTATGGGTAGACAAAAATCAATGTCGTTGTTAGCTTAATTGTTTTAGGGAAATAGCCGTCATAATAGGCCCAGCCCCATTGAGCACTAGCCCAGCCCAAATTATGAACACCCACGCTAATTTTGAACAATGAACATCTATGATAACATCCTCTTCAGTTTCATCATCAAATAGACAAATACAAAACGATTGAACTTAATTCTATACAAAATGCTGGAAAAAAAATGCAACGAATCGGCTTGTTCGGCTCTGACGGAGTGAAGCAACATATTAGTAACCAATTCTAAGAAGAAAATACAAACCGTCGTTCGAAATAGTAACCTCGAGATATTACTCTAAGGACTTAACTGCTGAACTGGATTCCCAAAGTTTGAGGCTGTTTAAATATTGACCATTTATGTGACAAAAATGACAATGACATATAGTAGTAGTATATACAGGAAATTCTGACCGGGTTGACTACGTTACTAAAATAACAACACATTATATCTGATAAAATGTTATAGGAGACGTCTGAATGTGAGACTGCAAGTTTGTATGAACATTACAAAAAAACACTACTAAGTTTTATTAATAAATGTTTAGGGCTGGCTAGTAGTACACAACTTTTTATCATACTGATCAATCATCTCTTGATTTTTGGTACTTACTTGTTTACCTATGTATAGACTTTCAAATATGCCCGTGCCATGCAAGTTTCAACTTTACAGCATGTAAGTAAAATTAACTATTGTTCCAAAATAATTTCACCAGTTGAGGTAATGTTTAGTGATGAAGGGGTATTCTCATCTCAAGCTAAGATCTATGGAGAATTTTCAATCAAATTCAAAATTTATGAAATAAGTTATATATATATATACATATGTATGTATATATATATATATGTACTAAGAAAGGTCTACATTAAATCCTGGATTATAATGCAAAATAATGACATTATCGTACGAGCTAATGAGGGACTTCAAAATTCAAACACCGATCATTACAAATTGAATTTGTGATGTAGTTGGAGCAACAATGGGCTCGATCTATGAGATGGGGAAATGCATTTGAATGTGAATTGTTGTGTGTAGATGGAAGTAACAAGATAGGTGAAAAATGATTTTGAAGCGTGCATAAAGAAAAGAAAAGCAAAGCAAAAGAGGGAAAAAGATGAGCTTTCCTTCTTTTATGCCCAAAAAAAAAACACTATTTTGCTTTCCAATTAACCTTTGAGGTAACACACTTTATATAAGGAAAAACGGTGGTATTTTTTTCAAATGTAGAGCCCTCACATTCATCATTCTTCGGTTTGACGAAGTGGTCCATTTTGTCAACTTACAATACTTTAATCAGATTCTTGATGGCCGATCGATCAAAAAAGTTGTGCATGTTAGAAGATTAATTTTTAGTTTTTATTTACCCTGTGGTTAAGTTCAAGTAAAACGGATGTTACGGTGAGATGTAAAATGGATGTGTATCATTATTTATATTCAATTGATTACTACATATATTCAATTTGATGGGTATGAATATGAAATAGTATGTTTGTATGTGTATTTAGATCCAAACTAATTGTTTATATGTTTATTTGAATATGTGGGATTGAATATTGAATATGAATGCTATTATTGAATATTGAATATGTGGAATAGAGTTTTGAATATATAAATGCTATTATTTTAATTGTAAATATTTGAATATCGATAACAATTAGTTTGAATATACATTTTGTTACATTTGAGGTATGTATATCGAATATACTTAATAGTAGTATGAATATGACATTCGTTCTACGTTCTACCTAGGGTTGTTCATTGGACCAGTGGAACCGAACCGAACCGAGGAACCGAACCGATCCAGGGTGAACCGAACCGATCCAGTACAGTTCGGGTCGGTCCGCGGTTCTAAGTTTCCCCTTGTTCGGTTTTCGGGTTGGATCGGTTTGGATCGGTTCTGTTCAGCCCCGGAACCGAACAAACCGAATTTATTAAAAAAAATAAAAACCTAGACCGGCTAGAGATAAGTTGGGTTGGATTTTATATGGATCGGTTTTAACTTTTAAGTTTTCCCGTGTTCCCTTCCATTTCTTGATTTTCCTCCTTCGTTGAGAAATTTGGAACCCTAGCCCCTAGTAGCGCCGCACCTCAAGTCTCCTCCATCGAGCCCTCGACCTCGTCGCCCAGCCGCACCTCAAGACTAATGAGCCCTCACTCGCAGCCAGGCGCAGCGCTGCCAGCCGTCACATTCATCGAGCCCTCGACCTCGTCGGCCCTTCACGAGCGACGGCGACGAGTCCCACGCAGCCGACTAACGAGCGACGGTGAGGTGAGTTCGGCGACGGCGAGGTGGCTCTTTGTCACCTAGTTCGGCCTTCTTCTTCTTGAGTTCGGATCTCATCTGATAACCCCTTTCACGTTTCAGCCTGCAGTCCTGCACAATACCCTTGTTTGCGGTTGTTCGTTAACTTCAATTGTTCACCGAGTTTGGCCTACAGATCTAAGGTTAATTCTTCCTCTTTTTCGTTGTTGAATTTGGGGCTTTCTTCATTAGGTGAAGGTAATTCAGCCAGTTTTGTACTCGTAGCTGGATACAGAGCAATGTTGCTTGCATGTTTAGCTCTAGGCTTAACATTTAAAAAGCTGAGCAAAGAAAAATCATAACAATCAACAATCAACCTCCAAAACAAAGAATAACAAGCATAAACCAAAGGGCAATATGTTTATACTAGGTAGCTACTGTAATTGATTTGTTGCTTCACTGCTTGTTAGGGGAAGGTTACCTTTTTGTTGCTTCAGTGCTTGTTGTTAAGTTTTCGGGTTGCTCTAATTATGATAGATACATTGCTGAAATTCAGGATTGATAATGGTTTGATTGGTTTTGTGATTCAGGAGGCGCAAATACATACATTGCCTGTCAGGACTTAAGAGTCAGGACGGATAGATATTCATCAAATGTAAGTTTCGGTTTCCATTATTAATTATGCAATATGAGTTTTGTATAGAATAACTAATCCTTTGTGTTTTATATTTATATAGATGTCGAGCTCCCAATCCAAGGGAAAATGTGATGAATTAACCAAAGAGCCAGCAGCCCCAGCTCCTTCTACTAGGCGCTCACGAAACACTTTACAAGAGTCTCAAGATTTGATACGTTCCATTGCATCTGAAAATTCGCCTGACATTGAGAGTGATGATGATGACTACAATGGAGATGAAGATCAAGAGAGAGAGGTCCAAGAGCAAGAGAACCCAGAGAACCCTGGCGAAGAGGCTGCGGAGCCTGCGGCTGATGTGATACCTCAGACTAAAAAGGCCAAAGTCATACCGAAAAGAAGTGAACATGGGAACATTTCAGGGAGTATGTCGAGAATGGAGTGACCAGAGCTGAATGTAATTACTGCAAGAACACTTATGCAGCAGATACAAGGAAAAATGGCTGTAGCAATTTGGGAAAGCACCGGGCTCGATGTTCAGAAAATCCCGAAAACAAGAGCAAAGGTACTCAATTTAAACTTGTGCTAGAAAAGACTGATGGTGTTGGAAATTGCAAGGTGAAAAATTGGAGTCTAGATTTAAATGAGCTGAGATCTAGAGTTTGCAAATTCATAGTTGGATGTTAGCAGTCATTTAGTCTTGTGGAGGAGATTTTGTTTAGAGATATGTTTGAATGTGGAACTCCTACTTTTAAAATGCCTTGTCGTTCTACTATTACCCGTGATGCTTATGGTATGTATCTAGAAGAACGATCTAAGTTAAAAGGGTTTTTAGAGAAGAATTGTCAAAGGATTAGTTTGACTACTGATACATGGACCTCTATTCAGAAGATGAATTATATGGCATTGACAGCCCATTTTGTTGATAACAACTGGAATCTACAGAAAAGAATGTTGAACTTCTGTGTGATTAGTGGCCATAAAGGCGAGGATATTGCTAGAGATGTTGAGGATTGTCTTGTTTCTTGGAACTTATGTGGTAAAGTGTTTAGCTTGACTGTAGATAATGTGAGTTCGAATGATTCTGCTTGTCTGAAATTGAAAGATATGTTGATAAAGGTTGGTGGCTGCATTGCTAGAGGAAATCATTTGCACATGAGATGTGTTGCACATATTGCCAATCGTATTGTTAGGGACGGTTTAAATGTGTATCTTCCATGTGTAGATAAAGTGAGACTTATAGTCAAGTATGTTAGGAGTTCATATATTAGACAAAAGAGTTTCAAAGATGAAGTTAAAAGGCAGAATATTACTTGCAATCTGTCCTTAGTCTCTGATGTTCCTACTCGGTGGAATTCAACATACTTGATGTTGGATATTGCTTTGAAGTTTAAGAAAGTGTTTCCTCGGTTGACTTATTTGCCAATAGATGATGAGGGTCGCTTTCTAGGAGACATTTCTGATGAGGAATGGACTACAGTTGAGGTGATTGTGAAGTTTTTGAAACAGTTCTATGACTTCACAAACACGGTGTCGGGCTCTTTATATGTGACCGTGAGTAATGTATATTTATACATTGGTCAAATTTGCAATTTGTTGAATCAAGCTGTGGAAAGTGATGATCCGATTTATAGATCTATGGCTATCCCGATGAAGAAAAAATGTGACAAATATTGGGGTGATGTTGAAAAGATGAATGTGAACATCTTTGTTGGTGTAATGCTTGATCCAAGGTATAAGTTTGATGGATTGAAGTGTGTGCTTAAGAAGTTATTTGGTGAAATGAAAGGGGGATTGAATATGCCACTTTGATAAAGGAATCTGCAAAGAGTATCTTTAATGAGTATAGAGAAATGTATGCTCCTAAACCAGCTACTAGTACAGATGGGACAGATTTGGCTGCTGTTGGGCAGATTGGTAATCGAGGTGGAGATTTGGATAGTTTTGTAAATCAGATAGCTTCAGAGGTGCTTCAGATTGGTGAATCTAGTGGTCCAAGTTATTCTAGTGAATTTGATCGGTACTTCCACGAGCTGATTTGTCGAGATCATGATGCTTTGACATGGTGGAAACTAAATGGCCACATATTTCCGATTCTTGCTAGGATGGATCGTGATGTATTAGCTGTACCAGTCACAACGGTTCCATCTGAGTCAGCGTTTAGTACAGGAGGCCGGATTGTATCTTCTTACCGAAGCTCACTATCTCCCAAGGTTTCATCTATTACCTTTCAAGCGTTTTATCCACACTTTACCATATATTAAGTAGAAACTGAATTTTTTGTGTCGTTGAGTACCAAAATTTACAACATCTTTATATTATATATCTGCCTAAACTGAATTTTCAATGTTGTTGAGTATCAAAACCAAAAGTGACAGAAATACAGAAACTGAATTTTCAGTGTTGTTGAGTAGCAAAATTGACAGCATCTTTATATTATATATCTGCCTAAACTGAATTTTCAATGTTGATGACCAAAAGTGACAGAAACTGAATTTTTCAGTGTTGTTAAGTACCAAAAAAGTGACAGAAACTGAATGGTGACAGAAACTGAATTTTCATTTTTCTTCTATGGTCATTTGTTTAAATTGTGAGTAGATGGTTGAAGCCCTTGTTTGCACACAAGATTGGATTCGGGCAGCTGTGAAAGCTCGTCTATGTAGTGCGGAAGAAGCAGACTCTATCATGAAAGAGCATGAAGTGTATTATGAGAGTGAAAAGATTACAGAAGGTATCTAAACTTTTTAATCAATTTATTCTTTTAATATGAATTTGACCTTTAATTGTATTATTGTAACCCCACTTTGTTTTGTTTCCTATATGCAAACCAAGACTGATGTTTGGAGAAGAAAATGAATTGAAGTATTTGGATTTTGGAGAAGACTTATGAAACTTATGTAGTTATGTTGGTTTATTTTCTAGTACTTTTGCAATTTATATTTTGGAGTTTATGTGGTTTTTTGGACTTTAGATTGGTACTCATGTGGGGAATTTAGATGAGAAAATGTACCAGATTGTTGGTTTATGCATTTCAGATTTTCAGGTTAAAAAATCGTGGTTATTTTGATCGGATCTAGTTTGGATCGAGTAAGAAATCGGTCCAATCGGATATTTGGATCGGGTCCATTTCGGTTTTATTTGGATCGGGGCCATTTCGGTTTTATTTGGTTCGGATCCCATTTGGATTGGATTGGATCTGTTTTTTTTTTTTAATTTGGGCCACAAAAAAAATCCAACTTACACAGTTCGGTCCATTCAGGCAGAATCGAATCCAAACCGAAAAAACCGAAACCGAACCGAACCGATCCATTCCAATTCGGGTCGGTTTTCGGTTCTAGGTTTTGCCGAGTTCGGTTCTCGGGTTCGGTTCGGTTTTCTCGGTTCGGGTCGGTTTTGGCCCAATGAACAGCCCTAGTTCTACCGTAACAATGTGTTTTATCAGATCTATAATCTTTTCTTATATGCAGAGGTTGAAAAAGGAAGTTTTTGTAATGCAGCCAATTTAATAAATTTCATATTAATTTTTCATGATTATTTACACTTAATAGATTCGATACATAGGAAGAGGGGAGACAAAAAAAAATGGGAAAAGGGTAACTAAAATTTTTTTGTTTAATTTATACATCCTACTACGTACTTAAAATAATGGCCATGTAACTACCATAGTCGACATGACAATTGAGAGTAATTTTCATTTTACCCTCATAAAAAGGTGAACAATTTTATTCCACTACTTTATTTCCTCTCTCTCAAATCGGGAAATAATATCAAGTAACAATGATGGAAAGTGCTCGATTAGTGAAAGCAACCCCGTTACGATTAAGCGTCACCTTTTACAATCTATACCGTCGTCTATGTGGAGACAAAATATTCACAAAAAATTGTGTCACGTGTCATATCTTTAATAAAATAATCAACCGGGCCTTGCGTATATAAAAAACACTAATTACAATAGAAAGATAAATATATATGATTTGATAAAAATAATCAGCTGGACCCTTTTCTATATAAATTAGGTAGTTAGAATCTCATATAATCTTATCCCGTAAAAAATGTCGAAAATAATGAATTATTCCTTAGTAAGAATTAGTTGTAATCTTCAGATAAATATTACCATTTAATAACACGTGATATTTATTGTAAAGTAATATTTGAACAAATCCAACTTATTTATAGTACGAGTTAATTTACTATCAGTAAAATAACACCAATAATAATAGGAAGATACATACATATGATCCTATATTTTTAACGTGATCAATGACGTTACATATCAAAATAAATTGGGTTTATAATCGCATTACCCGTACTTGGTACGGGGTGCAAGCTAAACGTAAATATTTTTAGCTCATTAATCTTATGTGGTAACCCTGAGGTTTAACATTATTCATAAAGTGTACTAAAGTTTGACATATTTCATGCAGTAACCTTGAGATTTATACGAAATTCGTGCAATGACCCTAAGATATATACAAAATTTGTCACATGCTCACAAGGTTAAAACTTGTATTAATTTTTAAATTTGTGAAATTAAAAAGAAAATTAAAAAGGGTTTGACGATTCATCAAGTATAATTTTATCCGAAACTAATGTTAAATATTATAATAAAATAAATTTATTTTTCCTATTCATATTGTAATCTTATAAAGTAATTAATTAAAAAAATAATCAGATAGTTTATGTTTAAATTGAAAATATTTTAAATATAAATAGTTTAAAATCTGAAAGTTTCATTACAATATTTTTGATTTTTTGCATATTTAGTTTTGATTGTATGTAAATTTCAAATTTTGATATTTTAGATTATTTCTTTTATGAGAAAAGAAAAAAATTATAATATAAATAGTTACAAATTTTCAATGGTCAATTCATTGATGAAAACGTTAAAATAGTTATCAACTCAAATAGATGAATTATATTTCGTATTAATTTTGATATATTAATAAATAATTTTAAACTATAACAATAATTGATAAAATTAAAATACTTATTTAATTAAATTATATAATATTAAGGTAATAGATAAGGCTATATTATAAAAATCTTATTAAACTTTTAAACTAATATTTATAAACAACCTCTTAAATCTATATTATTAAATTAAATAAATGCATTACATTTTTTCTTGAGTTTTTTTTTCAATTTTTTTTAAAAATTCACAAGTTTAATATTTAAAATTAATATTGACTTTTTTGGACATATGATAAATTTTGCACATAGCATAGGGTTATTACGTGAATTTTATATAAACCCCAAGGGTACCGTGTGAAATAGGACAAACTTTAGTACACCTTATGAATAACGATAAATCTCAAGGTTACCGTGTGAAATTTCCGAACGTTTGTTCTAAAGAAAGGAGAATCAATGGGAAATGTACATAGGAAATCCAATGAAAAAATCCACGTGGAAGGTAAATGGGTTATGGTCCTTATGGATACCTTAAAGTTACTTTAAACCAATAAAGTATATAAGGACTCATTACATATGTCAAAATTAAAGACCTATTTCATATCGGGAATTATAACATAAATCACTCATTATATAAGTACATGAGTTACTTCTTCTATAGTCAATTAGTTTAGGGTGGAACCTCATAGGTTTGTGTGTTGGAACTACCGTACATATGCACATGAACCAATGAACCGATGTACGAACCTCACACGTCAAATATGATCCACCGACTTTAACATGGTATTAGAGTCTATTTGGTCCCGCCTTTCTATCTATTGGGTTGGCCGGTCCTTAATTAAGGCACGAGACGTTAAGTACAACTAGCATATTGCGGAGCCAGACAATTGCACTTAAGGGGCGTGTTGAGATTAGAGACATATCCCACACTGGGAATTAGAACATAAAATCACCTACCATATATATAAGCACATAGTGAAACCCCATAGGCTTCTATGTTGGACCTAGCACGCATATGGACATGAACCAATGTATGAGCCTTACCGACTTTAACAACATCCCTCCATATCTATAAGTTTAAAATCGTTACATTAAACTCGATATATAAATTTGGCGAGATTTCATTCTAAAACCAGTTAAATGTAAAAAAAATAGTTGACCGAGCTTATATTATACTTAATTTTACTAAATTATCGATGTGATTCATCTTTCATATAGACCAATACATGAAAATGTATAGGCGACTTCTAATTCCTCGAAACGGATAATTATGGTGATATATGCTCTAAATAGAGAGTTGAAGGCAAGACAAATATTATGATGGAGAAAGCATTAATTATCGGACTATTTGACTTCATTAATGTCACGGTCCATATGTGTACATTGAGGTTCATGTCATTCATCCCAGTGTATTTGTCAATTGCACTTAGTTTATGAAAATCAAATACGTAAGCATAAAGCATGAATCATGAAGAGCCAAAGTTTATGTATAGTAATTAAGATTATATGTGGAGTATCAATCATAATCTGCTCAATTCATAGTTTACTATAAGAAATATCGAAAGAAAATGACATATTATCCTTCAACACAAATTGATTATTTGTCGATCCTAGAATTATTCCATTTTGTGAGATTGACCTATTCTACATTCTTCACATCTATTAATTTTATCACTATGATATTTGTCCTTTCGGATATTAGGGAAACAAATGCAAGTTGCAAAATGAGTTATAATCGCAGAATTAATTTAGACCCTAAATGCTATGCATTATATTTAATGCAGAATTTAACGCATGAATTCATGTGATCCAAAATATATATGAAGTTTAATTTTTTAGTGTTGAGTATATTTGTCCATTTCGATGGGACATATTAATCCATGTTTAGTGGATATGTTGTGACTTATGACCATTTTCCGATACTATTTTTTTCATTTTTTCCCCTTATGCATGTCATGCCAATACTATAAGGGATCCAATTCAAATGAAGTTGTTTTTAAATCTTATCTTGTACCTTTGATCGATTTGATTTGATCACCTCTCTCTACATCTAGATTGGATAAATTATAACCCATTTCAAAAGAAAATCTCTACATACAATTTTTTTCATCTATGCCATCAAAAGAGCTTGAAATAATTTTTACCCTCGTACTTAAAAAGTACCAGTTTGCATTTACTTAGGTCTAGTCTTGAGCTTGGAGGTTTTTTATATGTATTTGGCTTTATCAATCTAATTGATACAGGCGAAGACACATGTAACTATTAGTTCATGAATTCAAATCTCCATCTATCAATAGTTGTAAATTCGTAATAAGCATTATCTTCTATGGACCCCCAAAAGACAAGGAATTTAGCACCACCATAGATCATCACTAAACCTCAAGCGAACGTACTCTAATAATACCGTATGAGTGAGGTTTGGCTAGCCTCCAAGCAAAGATCAAAACAATACTCCATAGTTATCAACTTATCAAGTAGTAGTATTTATTTGTGAAAGGTTGCATTGCATGTGTTAGTATCCATCAGACAAGAGCATTTTCAGTGTATCCATCAGTCTGTCCGCCTGAGGCCTGCCACGTGTCAGCGACTTTTTTGGAGGGCCCACAGACAAAGCGCGTGTCTTTACAGTGCTTTCCCATTTGGCCTGCCTTTCTAGTCTTCTACTACTAGCTCCGAATATTGTTGTTCACTTGTTCAGTTCAGTCCATCGTCTCTATGTACTATGGGTCTATGGCTATTCATTTTACAGTCTACGTCTTCCATCTCAATTTCACGCTCTAGCTACTTTTTTTTTATTAGGAAATCTGTTAAGGTCATCATCAACTTTAAAGATAACATGGCAAAAGTTGGAATCGGCTTCAAACCGGAAAAAATCAAAACCAAATCGGCTTACAAAGTGGATCCATGACTAATTATAAGTACGTAAATGAAATTCGAGCTATCGGCTCAAAATACATTCCACATGTCACACAATACACAAGAATGACAAGATACAGTTTCTTGAGAAAACTAGTTATGCATAACTAAGAAACTCAACACTAGTAGTATAGTACTACATGTTTTTTTGGTCGAAATAGTACTACATGTTTATACGCACAAACCCTGGACGTATAAAAATCCAAGTGAAAGAGAGTGAAGGAGTCAGATTTCATATCATACCTTTATTATCTCTCTCCACTTCATGTTTGTGTCCCATCATTGTCTAAATGAATCATCACCACTGACCTGACCAGTTTTTAATAGAAGTGATACCCCCTCCGTCCCATTTTCTTTTTCCCATTTTCATTTCGGTTGTCCCCTTTTCTTCTTCTCATTTTCAATTCTTTCTATTTTGAAATAGACTTATTTACCAAATTACCCTCACCAACTATTATAAATTACTTACTTTTTATCTCTTTTTCCTTTACTTTTACTATATTACCCTTATCAAATCATTCAATTTACACCTTTTTCAACCTTCTCTCCTCATCTTTTACTATATTACCCTTATTAAATCTCTTAAATTACATCTTTTCATCTCTCTCTCCTCTCTTTTTACCATATTATCATTACCAAATCATTTAAATCACCCACTTTTTCACTTTTACCTAAATTCTTGTGCAAAGTACCAAATGGAAAAAAGAAAGTGGGACGGAGGGAGTAACTATAACGGTGGAATTGGCTTACATAATTGCATTAATGCTTACGCTTTCTCTTTTCTAAACCATCCATTTGTATATTCCTTTCCCGTCTGCCCAAGTACCCAACTGTAATGCAAACAATTTTTTTACTAGTAATACTAGAATCGTCAAACTTTCTTACTATTTAAATATGTTATTTTCCCCTATATAATGCGTGTAAGGACTTGAAGTAGTCTACTAAACTAAGACCATCCGCAACCATGCTTCTTCTACAGTACCATGTACTCTCACTTTTTCAATTTCTCTCTCTGCCAAATCATCTATTCACCCCATTTCAATTTTTAACCACATCCATGCACCCCATTAATTCATACTTTTCTCATTCTCAATTTCTCTCTCTCTCTCTCTCTCTCTCTCTCTCTTCATATATAATTACACACATACCATCTTTTCTAATACAAATTATATAAAATAATGTAATTAACTACTATTCCTTGATAAACAAAATAATTCGTTAATTTATGATAAACTAATTACGAATTTTATATATTAAAAATATTTTATATTTAAGGATATTAGTACACGAAATTATGGAAATTAAATTCCATAAAATGTATGCATAGTGCAATTCACATCTTACAACATAATGACAATCAAACCAAAGGCGGCTTTAAACGCTCGAAAAATACCTTTAGTCACGGCATAGCGATGAATTTAACTCGTGAGCGAATTCCCTACCCGGAAAGGTATAATAATAGTCATTCCGAGTTAAAATGCCCATTTTACGCAAGATACGATCCGATTTCCGCAACATACACCCCGATTATATATAAATATATTTAAAATTAACTAAACATATGCAATATTGGTGTCTATGAATAGAGGAGGAAAAATTATGAATTATGATATAAGTTTTTCATTTTTTTAATAAGTATAAATAGCCCAAATATTAAAAAAATGAATCTACAACAAATTAAATTTCCAGGCGCCACGTGTCGCGCTGGAATTGGCCGGATGCATGCCACTCAGAGCGCGACACGTGGCGCATCCACTTACTCCTCCTTCCTCTCAGCAGAATGGCAAAACGCTGGAAGTTGGCCCATTTTCGATCAAAACTCCGCGTTTTGATCCTCTCCACGCGCGCGCACGCGAATTGATTCCGGGTGCATACTGACACATACGGGGGCATATTTTGCACCCTATTTTCTCGGGACATCCCCTGTTTTATTTTTTTATATTATTTTTGTACATAATGCACCTTGAATAGTAACCGATGTGGATGGTCTAATACGGCAATCTCGGAATACTGCCTTAAGGTCTTAATGGCCGAATTAGATGTACGAAGGCCAGTCATAACAACATCTTATAAAGCCTTCTTAACTAAACTAATATGCATGAATAAATTATGCAAAGCATATTAAAGGTAACCTAATCAATCAAACATTGGACCTACTTTACGAAATTCTCTAAAAAAACCTATCTTGAAATATACACAATTGAATGTCATCCATCTTCTTCGTCCTCCCCATACCCTCCTTACCTTTATGGCTTTATCCAACAACAAAACACTCATTTATAAACACAGACTCTCTCTCTCTCACTCGCCATGCCTTGAGCTAAGCAAATGAGCACCATCTTTTGATGTTGTGCAATTAGAGACTAATCAATCTCTCTCTTCCTATATCTACTACACTCTCTCTGGGTACTTGGTTGACAACATTTCTGATCAAACCCCCACACAATTCCTATTCACTCCACACTCAAATCAACCAGAGGGCAAACAAATCCAAGCAATGCCTTCGAGACCCATCTCACAAAACCCTAAACCCACAACCCCAATCCTCAAATCCAAACCCTTCTTCATAGCAATCACAGCCTCAGCCACAGCCATCATAATCTGCACCCTAATCTACATCCTCTACCATTTCTGGCAATCCCTCTTCCAACGCTCAAGAACGAGCCCCTTGGACGAAAACCCCCCTCTAAAACACCTCCACAAGTTCACCTACAAAGAGATCAAGTCCGCCACCAACAGCTTCAACCCGGACAACGCCATTGGAAAGGGGGGCTCTGGGACCGTCTTCAGGGGCGTTCTCAAAGACGGCAAGTCCGTGGCCGTCAAAAAGCTTGACCCATCTGCCACTTTGCAGTTTGAGAAAGAGTTCCAGAACGAGCTCAGCATTCTGGGGCTGATCAGATCGCCCCATGTTGTGTCCCTATTGGGCTACTGTGTGCACAAGAGCAAGAGGATTCTGGTGTATGAGTACATGCCTAACCGGAGTTTGCAGGAGTTGCTGTTTTCTGAGGGGAGTTTGGGGTTGAGCTTGGTGGGTTGGGATAGGAGGTTTCAGATCATCTTGGATGTGTGTAGGGCTCTTGAGTTCTTGCACAATGAGTGTGACCCTCCTGTGATTCATGGTGATGTCAAGCCTAGCAATGTGTTGCTTGATTGGGATTTTAGGGCCAAGATTTCTGATTTTGGATTGTCTAGGTTTAAGTTGGATGGAGGGGATCAGTTTGGGGTTGAGATGTTTAGTCAGGATTTGGGGTTGGGTAAGAGTCAGGAGTTGGCATGGAATAATAATGCCAGTGTTGAGACTCCGGTGAGTGGGGCCCGGACTCCGGTCCTTGCAAAGGAGAGCTCTGGTCCTAGCAAGGTTGGTTTTGCTGTTGCTTTACAAGCATCAAGCTCTAAGGAAGGTGGTTTGGTGACGAAGAGCGATTCGAGTCCGAAGGGGAAGGAGGTTTTGAGAGTTGGAGCGTCTGAGGAAGAGATTGATGACGATAATTCGAAGCAGTGGGGTAAAGATTGGTGGTGGAAGCAAGATGGGAGTGGTGAGTTGTGTAGCAAAGATTATGTTATGGAGTGGATAGGAAGTCAGATTAGCCCGAAAACAACGAGGGATTGGGATGATGAGCACAAGGCGGAGTTGGAGCTGGATCATGAGGTGCGCAATTTGGATAAGCCATCGATTGATCTTGACGATGGGGAGTGTCGTAAAACAACCACCAAATCAGTTGTCAAGAAGGAGCCCAAGAAAATGGAGGATTGGTGGAGGGAAGAAAATCTCGAGGAGATAAACAGCAAGAAGAGGAGTAAGATAAAGAGAAGCTGTAAGCCTCTTAAGTTTCACCTGAGCAGGTGCTTTCGGATCAGAAAACGTACAAAGTGTTTGAATACAATCCAGCCTAGTTATGAACAAAGGACGGAGATGAGCTCAAGGAAGATTTGGAGGAAGAAAAAGAAGAAGACTTCATCATTAAACAGTGACATGTGGAGTGGAGACTTGTTCAGTCGGGAGCTAAGTAGTACGACAAGCATGAGAGGAACACTTTGCTATGTTGCGCCTGAGTTTGGAGGAACCGGTTTCGGCTTTCTAATGGAGAAGACTGATATTTACAGTCTTGGAGTCCTGATCCTTGTCATAGTTTCCGGTAGAAGGCCTTTACATGTGTTGAACTCGCCCATGAAGCTTGAGAAGGCGAATTTGATAAGCTGGTGTCGGCAATTGGCTCAGGCAGGCAGCATTCTTGAGCTTGTTGATGAGAAGCTCAAAGGGTCATTTAATAAGGATCAGGCCACATTATGTGTTAATTTGGCATTAGGCTGTTTGAACAGAATGCCAGAGTTAAGACCTGATGTTGGTGATATTGTGAGGATATTGACGGGAGAGATGGATTTGCCTCCATTGCCATTTGAGTTCTCGCCTTCACCGCCTTGTAAGGCGTCATCTAAGATTAGAAGTAGGGCTCAGAAGAGCAGTATGGATTTGTGATTTGTATGTACAATTTGTGAGGATTTCTGTGTGGCATGAATTTGTTAATGTTATGGTGTTGTATGTAAAATTTGTTTGTAACTTTGTATATAATTTAGTCTTTTTTGCAACTTCAGCTCAGTTCAATAGAAGGATTGCTTTGGAGTGCCAGTTTATTCAGTTTGGTATTGAATAAACATGGAAACAAAAGAAGTTGAGATTCAAACGACATACTTAAAACTACAAAACTTGAACTGTCTAATCGGATGTTCTGCACAAGCTCTAATTCTAAATACAATCATCAGAGGTTAACCCTTATTTCATGTGAAATTTGAAGCAATGTGCTCATGATTTGCAATTATTTGAAGTTTCAAAACTATTCACATAAACCCAACTTGATTTACAAGTATACAATCATGGATCAAGTGAGCCCGGAGAGCATTAAGCCTAATGGCTGCTGTTTTGGAGAAGGGAGTGAGCTGGCTTCCTCTGCTTGCCGGTGATTCGTTGCCAAGGCTTTTTGAAACGAGATTGGTTAGTTCAGTTTAGTCATGTCTTTCGACAGAGCTGCCGGGCAGCGAATTCGCCTGCTAAGACTTTAATCACAGCAGAGGTTGGCCTTCAATCATCATTTGAGCCACACCTAGGTGGTTTACCGTGCACAAACTGTGAGATTACTTTGTTTTGATTTAGTAATAAGTGAGAAACTTCCGCAAGAGATTACATAAAACAATAATTTGAATTGAACAATTGGATAGTGGAACATATCTCAAACAACTATCTAATACATGAATGGCTTCTACCCCTTTTCACCCACTTGGCAATCTCAAGGCCAAAAACATGAAACTACACACAACAACAATCTGAATTACTTGTCTTACAAAGTCTAAAACCACTCTTACAACTAGAACCAATCCAGCTACACCCAGAGCACACTGACCCCTGCCATAGCCAAAACCGAGACAATCCTCGCAATGGGATGGACTCGACGTTCGGCTTCTGACTTGGAGGCGTGGGCTGTGGTTTTCGGGTGGGGAGGCGACGGAAGGTTGTGCACGAAAATCGACACTTTCATGCCGTTAAAACAGCCGCCGGTGCCACATATGAAGTAGTAGCGCTGAGATTTGTTAAGGAGGATGAAGTCTTTGCCGCTACTCCAGTTACCCATTGCACTCTCCAATGTGCAATTGTCATATCCTGTCTTGTTCACTTCAACCACATTGTACTGGCTCTTTTGGTACCTAAATGCTAGATCACCCAAAAACATACAACACTACTCAAACAAAACCCAACAATAACAACACCCCCCCCAAAAAGCTAGAAGATTCAAACCCTAGGCCCTATACAGATAGTGAGAGGTCTTACACAAGCACAAATGCAAGTTATAATACTAAACATTGTCAAAGTTATACTGTACTGAAATATTTCCTTGTTTTTCTTGTGAACCCACTTCCTAAATCCAAAAAAAGTAGCCAAATTTAGTAACAAGAGTTACATACAAATGAAGTCGCCAGTGTAGAAGGTTTGGTTGTTGGCCCAAACTGTGTAGTTGATTTGCGGATTCCACCCCTTGTTTGCGCCTACAATGTGGTCAGTGGCCGTCGCCGGCCGGAAAGTGGAGATGAGGAGGGCGGCGATCACGGTGGCGGTGGCGGAAGAGATAAGGCGAGGTGAGGTGGTGGGACTCATTATTGAGCTCTGCAGATTTGAGACTAACTTTGAGGTGTGGTTGTCGGGTAGTGATAAGGTTGATAATGGCCAGCCTAGCAAATTTTATTGGGCGCCATACTCTAATGTTAATCACTCTGTAAATGGAGCCTATCTGCTTAGAACTTGCCCCACTTACCATTTATTGCCCTACAAATTAGTACACCTGCCCAACTTTTCTTTTTGTTCCAAATCTGACAATTTTTGTTGCTCGTAATAAATGTGTTACAATTAGTTATAGTGAAAAATTAAACTTTCATTGAGTGCATTTTTGTTGCAGATAAGGAAGCAAGCACAATATATATAGGTTTTGGTCTGTTTGTAATTAGATTGCGGAAATGAAACGAATTTAGACTACTTTTGTGCCACAATGTATTATTAGCCAAGATGCAAGCCTGACTTTTGTAACGGAAAAGAAGTGTCGCGGGTTAAGATGAATTCACATTGTTGTATCATGATTTATGACACTAAATTGAACTAAATTTGTTTTACTTTCATTTTTGTTTATATTTTTCGCAGAATGAAACTAAACGAGCCCTTAAAGTAAGCTATATTGGTGGTCTAGGGCCTTAGGTAGTTTGGTACCAAAATTCAAAATCGGGGCACACAACAACACTAATCAAGGTGACAAAGACTATTGAGATGAAGTTAACAATCGATGGTAACGGCTCCAAAGAAGATTCCTATAATAAGTGCCATATTGTATTGTATGCATAGTGGATTGGTAGTTGTATATCACTGAATTGATTATTTTATCATGCACTTGGAATTCTCAAAGACACAGACACACAGTGGCCCAGTCCAAGTGCTAGAACATCATTCTGCTTTTGAGGCCCTTTTTATAGGGCTTTTTATCTGTCACAGATTTGAATTTCAAATGTAACCATTCATCAACTCAACAAGTGAATTCCATATAGTTTACGCACATTTGTTTTCTCAAAGCAATCCTTAATTGTTTTTTTGGGTGTTTCAGAGTTGAGTTTCTTTTGATTGTGTGCCATTCGATTGTTAAGCTGATCAATTTCAATGCCATGGTAATTGACAATAACGGGAGCATGTAAAAAAAAGACTACATGTATGAAGGTATATATACTAGTCAAAATGAATGGCAGCCAAAAACACACATGGTCTTCCCTCCATGTGTTTGAACATTTCTACAGCTGCAACTGCTGAATGAATCAACCATTGAAATATGTGAACCCAAAAGGCCAGGTGAAACTCAACATGATGGGAGCATAAAAATATTATTCCTCCATGTTGATCCATTCACCTTACAATGGCATTAGCCTCTTGTACTTGAAGAACCACAAAAACGAGCAGAATATGATTAACCCACAAACGCCTGTGATGAATAGGACCCAATTGAAAGCAGATGCGTAATCAAACAGCGTTATCGGGAAGTTCATACCAAATATGCCCGCCACCACTCCGAATATTGCAACTACAAATGTTGCTGTCGTTAGTAAGAGCTCAAACTGTATCAACTGGTTTCGAACTGTGTCCTGGAACCAAAAAAAAAGGGCCAAAAATCAACTCCTTGAAGCACTGTACTAGTAATAAGCTCAAAACACCTCACATGTCGAATAAATGTTACAATAAGCCCTTTGATGCCATGAGAAGTAATGCCATTGCAGATGAGTGATATAAGATTAGAATTTTTGCCACAATTTAAGTTATACAGCTTTAGAAATAAGGCACAAGGTTTATAGAAAAAACATCTCAAGACTGTAACCTATATTTATTAACATCTTGCTTCATCCTCCTTACAAATTAGCAATGACATTCAACTCATCCATCCTTGCACGGTATATAAGCAGCAAGCTTAAGTCGGGGAAAGCAGAATAATATATGTTACTGAACTGACTATCATATTACATAGTTTCTATGCCACCCTTTTAAGTGTATCCTTCACCCTGGCTTCCAAAGCTTAGAACAAACAAGAAAAGATGGCATTATGTATCCATCTGTAGTTCAGATCTGTACAGCGTTGCTGTCAAATTGTGGTAATACAAGCACTAAAAAGTCACGCAAAGCATAGATTATGTAATATATTTTTTAGTTTACTTACGGTAATCAAGAAAAATAGTATTCAATAAAGGGAAAATAAATGCATATTAACGTCATACAGAAGCATGTCAACACAACTTTGAAGGAGTTTTGTAGAACAGAATAATAGATGATTCGGATTTTGCAACATACCAATTGAATGTTTATAAAATCTTCTGTGTCTTCTATATACTCCTTCAGCTGGAAACAAAAGGGTAAGTGGGTCAATATTTATTCTAAACTCATCCATAAATAAGAAGACGGCAACTAGAACTTTACCGATGTTAATTTGTTGAGTGTACTATCGATCACCACAAAATAGGCTTCTAACAACATTTCTAGCTCTTCTATGCTCTCATTAGTACTTTCTGAGCTCATTGCGCCATCGTGGCGACTTCTAGCCATGCTTAAGCTTTTATCAAGTCTCCTTGAATCTGGAGGAGAAGAAACAGGAGACACAGGTGCAGAAATAGAGTGCCCACCATCCAATGATCTGAAACCCGACAAAGATTGTTCACCATCAAATGACATTTCAATTTGTCTTTTCTTCTCTGTAAGATACATCTCTGCCATATCACCATCATCATCCATTAGCTGCTCAATCTCATCCCGTACCTATTACATAACATTTGGAGAAAAGTTATACAATGATTATCATTGTAAAGCATCAAAGTTTCACTGAACATGTAAGCACTATGCAATACATGAGCATCAACACCTTTTGAACTCTTCTAGTCAATGCAAGAAGTCTGCTCTTCAACCGTCGAACACGTTCCAAGTTTGTTGTACTGATCTTTGATGTCAGCTCATCAAGCAGAGGATACGCTTCCATTTCCAGTTCAGATGCCTGTGGAAAGTTTTATAAATGTTGAAGAGATATTACTGACACATCAAATTAAAGTACCAAGGTTCTTCATTTGCTAATACATACTAAACCACTAAATCTAGTTCATCAAGTTTAGAGATCCTTTCAGCTAGGATGTTAGCCAAAGTAGATAGCCATATTGCAGATATACTAACTCAATGCTGTACTTTGCTGCTGCACATTTTATGTAGACCATCACTGGTTAATAACTGCTGACTGATTTTAGATGCATAACAAGTAACACTACCATTCTTCTACCTTAAAATCCTCAGAAAATACAAAAATATTATAGCTTGTAGCTATCATAATGCACCAGGAATAAACAGCACACAAAGTAATAGCATCCTCTTTGGCAAGAAAACTAATCATCTTTAATTTCCTTCTAGACAACTTCTTTCTTGTTTAATGGCAGAAGGAGAATCACAAACCTGCGAATCCAGATATGTACAAGCAGCCTCTAAAGCAATTTCCAATGCCTTGAACTCAAATGGCAAATAATCAGGGGAGACACTGTCTAAGTTTCTACTCCCTCTCCTTCTAAGTGTCTTTGTATTATCTTCAGGTTGCCATGCCTCATTTGCCGTTAAAGTCCTTAATCGTTTCTGGAGCTCTGAAACGTATTGGTAAACATAGCCATCAAGGGAATTCAACAGCAAGACCTCGTCTGCTGTAATTATGCACCGAATCTGCTCCAGATTTACAACTATAGCCTTTTCTCTTCCAAGAATAGTTGATGGGTATACAAAGAGTGGATCAAGCAAGCGTAGATCACGTGCAGGAAGATCACAACGACGCATTATGGTGAACTTATCAACTTCTATGACCCCTGAGTTACCAAATGTATCAACTCGGATCCATGAGCGAGTGCTCTGACCACGCTTCTTCAGGCCCAAAAAGTCCATTCCTTGAAAGGGTGCACGGGCAGAGCCCAAAAGATTATTGGTAGGCATTTCTGTAAAATTGGCACCCGATGCTGGTTTTCTTGCTAGGAGTGGTTCTTTGACGTCAGCCATTACCAAAGGACTACAAACCCAACCAAAAAAACAATCCGTCAATAACCAAAGCATCTGAAAACAAAGATCTAAACCATGAAGAGAAAAGGGATGTATTGGAGAATTGTGATGGACAAATGGTTATATAAGCTAAAGATCGATCAAAACTTTCCCTGTCAAAATATAAGCACTCTTATATTCCTGTGGTTGAGCAATAGGTGTTTATATCGCCCGTAGTGAAATTCGGTGCTTCTATGACTTCTATCTAACTAATGTCACGTAGGGGTTAGTGTAAATCAGGCAATAATTTTTTTTATTAACAGAAGGAACAAGTCATCCTGAACATAAATCCAAAAGAGACAATGAAATCAGATCAGTATCGTGGCTGACAACATGCATCCTATACACTCCTAAAAGTGCTGAACCAGATAGCACCCAAGAAAATTGAAGAAACGTGGAATCAGAATCAAACAATGTCAACAGAAGCAAGCAATCACGTGAAACGTACTAACCACTAAATTATTTCTGACAACAATTACTAAGATAATTGAATGTGCATGTACAAGCAGATGCAAGCGTTACAGGGGAGGCCCCATAATTTATCAATCAATTATTAATCCCAAGCAATCAACATACGTAATCTCGAATCAAGATTAGAAAATGCGTTTTCTGTTCCATTCAGCAATACAACACACTATACAGACAGAGGCAATACAATGAAACCCTAAGCCCCGCCAAAAACGGTAATCGCAAGAGAATAGCAGGAAATTTCGATGAAGAACTAAAGAGCGTATAGTACAATTCCCCTACTACGTCACGAAACATCTGATTCCCAATTTCGCAATTCTACCCCGAAGAAAAATTGGAAAAAAGGAAAATCGGGAGGAATTTGCAAACCTGAAACACGGATTAGGGATTGAACAGAATCATGGTTGGATGAGGAGCTACATCTGTAGGACGGTTGGATCTTCGGCTTCGGGCTTTAATGAGCTTGCGACGGATTATATCGGAGGACAGCTATCGCCGATCGGTGGACAAAGCAGGTGCAGAATCCGATTCGGAAGGGGGGAGAATCGAATGGGGATTTGGGAGTACGATGGAGTGAGGAGAAGACGAAGAAGCCCAAATGTGATGAGAGAATCGATTTCTGGTGCAGATGGCGTCTGCTGTCGGTGTTGGCTTGTTTGGGTGGGCCTGGGCTGGGGTTAGGAGCTTTTTTTAACAATAATTATTCATTTATTATGAGTAACTCTTTTAACTCTCTCTAATCAATGAGTATTGGAGTAAACTATAGTACTATTCAGGGATTGTTTGGTACGAGGGTGCAATGTATCTGGTATTAGTGATGGCCAACGGGGTGGGTCGGCCCGGCCCGGTGTCTTGGGCCCAAAAATCCCGTGCGCCAAATGGGTCAAACCTGGACGGGCCATGGGCTGGTCCCGGACCGAAGTTTTCCAGTCCGTCCCAGCCCGATGCATATTCATTTTTTTTAAGTATATAGTATACTTTAGTACTCCATTATAGTATTATACTAAAGTATTACTTTTGGAATAGAATTTTAGTATACTCTAGTATTATAGTATTGTAGTATATGATGTTGAACCCAAAAAATTTATAGTATATAATGTAAGTAGATGGTGCATATTCATTTTCTGTAAGTATATAGTATTATAAAATTTATAGTATATAATATTCAGCCCGGCCCCGTGACAGCCCCCTCCCAACCCGGTAAAACTGGTACGGGCCTGTGTGGACCGGCCCGGCCCGTTTCTATCACTATCGGGTATGAGGTATGGGGTTGGGGAATAAAAACTCCATGTCTTATGTTTGTTTATATGTTTTTTGGTTTTATAGCCCTATTTCATATCAGATAGGTAAGAGTTTTTTATACTATCCACCATGAATTTTTGATACCTTACTACCCCTTGGCCCTTTGGGAATGGGTGGGAATGAGTTTTTGGTTAATTAGGTATGGGTTTCTAAACCCCAACATCTTTAACTCGTACCTCCGTGCATTCTCAAACCCAAATTTATACCAAACGGCCCCTTAACGTTTGTTACAATAATTATAAATTTATGACCCGCCCCATTAAGGTTTGTTACAATAACTATAAATTTATAACCCTATTTTCTCGTAGAAATTAAGTGTAACTTATGTCCTTCAAAAGACATAAATACAATCATAATCTTGCCAAAAACAAATGATACAACAAGTGTTAAATATCACAACTACAACAAGAATGGAAAATACCTAGGATGTCCTATAATAAATAGAAAGGTGAATAAAATAGGAATGACTAAAATTCAACTAGCAAAATCGAAAGCAAATTGTCTTTCTCAAGAAGGAAGAGCGACTTTAATACGTTCCAATCTTGCACCAAACCCTATTATTTAATGCAAAGTTTCCATCTACTTTCAAGTATACACAAGGCTAACTTAATAGATGTTTCCTCTCGAATAAGGGTCCATAATACAAACCATTAATGGGTTGGGATAAACTGATGGAGTATGTAAACCACAAGAATATGGAGGATTAGGTATAAACATAGGCGGATCCAGGAATTTTTTTTAGGTAGGTTAAATTTGAGGATAAGAGTTAAAATTAGAAAAAATATAAGGTAAAAATAAAAATTTATTAAAAAAAAGTAGGGAAAAAGAGTTAAAACTAGCAAGTGTATGTAGAAAAATAAGAAAGAAAAGTAGTGTCGAGGGATTCGAACAAGGATCAACACTTTGGTATATCAAAGGTCACATTTGCCAACTATGCTAGACATGATGTAAGAGTCAATTTGCTACTATTATTATTATGTTTATGTTTTAGGGTGGGCTAGAGCAAAGCCTAGCGCAACCTTAAATCCCCCATGGGTATAAAGAAACCCAAACATATGGATAATGCATTGTAAATGAAATTACTATTGGAAAATATTGATGAACCAAACAATATCCGGGTATGTATGGTGCATGAAAAATATCAGAAAAAATGATTTATTTAACTATAAAAAGCAAACTAATACAATTAAACCTCTATAAATTAATAGGTTCGGGACCGGAGTATTTTATTATTTTATAGACGTATTAATTCATCGATAAATTAATATTTATTTATTTATAGAGATTTTAGCTATCTTATGTAACTAAATTAAGTCTAGGAACATTAGCTTAAAATAATACCAAGTATTTTCATTGAACCAAAAATAATACCAACTACAATAGAATCATGTTTTACTAAGTTTTGAAAGTTCTCTTAGTTATACATATATGTAGATTTTCATATATTTATTAATTTATTATTTTATTGGGACCTTATATTTCTATAGGATTTTTTTTGAAAATTTATTATCTTATTATCTTATCGAAAACTGTCAAATTTTACACTAGCCGAAGTCGGGACCGGAGAAAAATATTAATTTACCGTATTTATTAATTTATCGAGTATTAATTCATGGAGGTTGTAGTGTACCAAACTAAACTACGGTTAGATGAGTTTAAGGAAGGATTACGGTGGCAAGTAGGCGACAGAAGAACAATCAAATTTTGGATAGACAAGTGGGTATCTAAAACACCACTTAGAATTAGGGCTGTAATCGAACCGAGCCGAGACAAACATTTCAATGTTCAGGCTCGGCTCGATCGAACATAAACATGTTCGGGCTCGGGCTCGATTCGAGCTGTTCGGGCTCGGTTCGGTAAGAGGTTCGCCGAGCTCGAGCTCGGTTCGCGAGCTGTTCGGGTTCGGTTCGTTTAGTACGTTCGTGAACACACTAAACGAACTGGGTAAGATTAGGGTTTACTTCATACTTCACTTACTTGTAAAAATATAATATTTAGATAATATTAATATTATATTATTATTGATATAAGAATAAAATAAAACATCATTAATAAAGTAATATTTTATATATTATATATTTACTCATAACCGAGCTTGTTCGCGAACAAATTAACGAGCTTGTTCGCGAATAAACGAACCGAGTTTCCAAGTGTTTGGATTCGGCTCGTTTATCTTATCGAGCTGTTCGGGCTCGGTTCGTTTATAGTTTGAGCCGAACTCGTACGAGCTTTTACCAAATCGAACGTCGAATATCTCGCGAACGGCTCGGTTCGATTACAGCCCTACTTAGAATAAGTGCAAATGAGTGAAATGATCAATCGAGAATAAAGATAAATGACACAGTTAGTGAGTTCATTACTATTGAAAAAAAATGGTATATCAATAGCTTAAAACAAGTTATATTTTTTATCAAGTAAGTTAAAACATGTACTACCCATTGAAGTGGTGGAGAAGATACGAGAATAACAGATACCACATAATTGCCTATAGGACCAACTATATTGGGCACCAAGCCACCAAGTAAGAATGGATGGTTCTCGACCGGTTCGACGATTAAACTTTTAACACGAGAAGAAAAACAAAACAAAAATCCTAACAGTTAGATATGGAAATTAGATACATACCCTAAAGTAAAAAAAATCTCTAGAAAATTGACATCAATGGTCTACCTTCAAAAGCCAAACTACTAGAAAATCATGTACCGGTGACACCAGACTATCCAATGTGCAATTGTGCAATAGAAAATACAAACCACATTTTAATTAAATGCATACATATCCTTGAGATAGTCCACAAACTCAATGAGAAAACAAATTAAATCCTTAAGAACCTTGGTATTGATCGGAAAAATCCAAGACAAATAATTAGTGAATTAAAGGAGGAAATCGGACTCCAAAAGTTTATAGAAATGACGGTAATTTGGTGGTGTATTTGGTAACAAAGAAATAAATTGATTTTCCAACAAGACCCAAATGACTTTATACCAAACCTTCAACTATATATACAACATTAGATTCTATCTTGGTACACAATGGAAAAGTGGAATGATGATGAAAAATGATTGATAAACAACCGAAAACACAAGCTCGCATTAAGAGGAAAACCAATAACTAGCCCAAACCGTCTCAACATGTGTACAAAATAAATTTTGACGGATCAAGGGCTATATCGGGAAATGCAACCTCAACATTCATTATTAGAAATGATGAGGGTCAAACTATCCAAATGAAAGTAACTAAGTATGGAACTGCATCAATCTTAAGAGCCAAAACACTTCCATTAAGGGATGAGGTTAGTATGGCCAAGCAAATGAGACTAAAAAATATTGATATAGAGGGTGACAACCTTACAGTAATAAATGTTTCCATGGATAACGAAAATCATCCTTGGGCAATAGATATTTTGATTGCGGACTTAAGGATGTCATTCCGATTGTTCGAATCAGTCTGGATCTGCCATATTGGTAGGGAATCAAATGTCGTGGTTGATAAGATTTCGAGAATGGATCATGACTACTCTATCAAATACATCCAAAATTGTTCAGAAGTTCTCGTCCGTAAGGATGCGATAGGACGTCCTATGTAGTGAGCTCCTCCTAACTTTTACCTAGTCAAAAAAAATATCACCATTCTAGTAGTATATAACTCACAAAAATCTTATTAACATCAACTTCTACGGAGGTAAATTTTGGGATGCATAGTGGAGGCGTTAAGCAACACTTGTTTGATGACAAGCAAACGATAAGCATAACAAACCAAGTAAATCAACTCGAGTCGAATGTTTCAACTTACTGAAAGGAAAAATGGTGGAATTTATTTATCTTGCATCCAACTTAAGGGGATGAAGATTGAGATCAAACCAATACCTGCTACCGTTCATACATTATACGACTATGCTATACAGAGTATATGCCATCTAATGTAAATTAGATGATATATTTATTATGTATGTCTCCATAAGGCATGAGTACCACTGTGTCGATGATTAAAAGATTCTTTTCTTTCGTTTTGTAGACAAGACATAAAATATGTAACGTTATATGGTCCTTTGATTTGGGATTTGTCAATATTACGCAACTACTCACATTGGTCACTTTGCTTTGATTACACTTGTAATGCAGTAATGGCCCCTTCAAAACATTGCTTTTCAAAAAAAAATAAAAGAAAAGATGTGGTAGTGGCCTCAATAGTCAAACATGAAGACGATAGCTTTACTCATCAAGATAGAGACACTTTAACTAACATTAAATTAATCGGAGAAGAAACTCCATTATTGTTATGTACAGTTGCAAACGCGGACAAGGAGTTTCATAAACATGTATTTACAAATAACCTCACAGGGTTAAACGGATCGGCAAGAACATAATTAACACTGCCAATTCCACATACATCATTCAGTAACAAAAACTCCTTCAGATGTATGGATTGATATGTGATGAATAATCACGGATCCCTGCTCCTTCCCATCCCATCCATTCCTCCCACATATCCCAATCCTCCTCCCCCATCCCTGAGAACGTCTCATCTGTATCAGATCCATACGAACTCTCTGCAATCTCTTCTCTGAATCTCTCCATTATAACCTGTCAAAAACAACACCAGAATCAGATTCCTGTACACAAAATTGAACAGATCTGAAGCAATTGAGGAAATCAGATCTGAAAGTCAACGGAAGGGGGATCGATCGAGAGCTTACATCGTAAGCTTCATTGATCTGGTGAAATTGAATCCCGCAGTTGTTCCCTTTGCATACATCCGGATGATGCTGAAAACAAATCGCAAACGAACAATCAGCTTCCGACATCAAATTCCACAAAACGGAAAAGCAGAAAGATGAACGAATTGTTAACAGAGAGAAATTTGAAGCTGACCTTCAAAGCGAGTCGCCGGAAGGCCTTCTTGACATCGGATTCGGAAGCTCCGCGTCCGATCTGGAGAATCTCGTAGGGATCGGCCACTCTGGAAGGAGAGGTAGACATCGCCATGGAAACACGGCCGCTCCTCGACGATTTGCGCGGGTCAACTCGGCGTCCAAACGACGCCGTTGCGGACGAACTCCGGCCGGCCATCATTCCCAAAGTAGCTGCCATGATCGATCTCGGAATCTCTTGACAAAAAAACGGCTTATCTTGTATTCTAGGGTTAGGGATTTGAAATCGAGATGTGACCTGGTGGTGGGTTGTGTGATTGTAAAGCGAAGAAATCGAATAATTGGGGGTTGGTGACGAGAGGTTTGGGCGGGTTTATATAGAATGTGATGAGGTGTTTTCCTTTTTTTCTTTTCTTAATTATCCAAATAATTAATTGAAAAGAAAAGGATTGGATGGCGATGATGGGGCACACGTGGCGAGAAAGTAGTGACCTTTTCTCGTTCTTATCCACAACTTTTTTATTGATCTGGTAATGGACGCGTGCTGAGTCATCGGTGTCACGTGACGAGTCCGAGTCTGTCAATTCTTGGAACTCGGAACGTTACG
This sequence comes from Polygonum aviculare, assembly GCA_934048045.1. Taxonomy (NCBI): domain Eukaryota; kingdom Viridiplantae; phylum Streptophyta; class Magnoliopsida; order Caryophyllales; family Polygonaceae; genus Polygonum; species Polygonum aviculare. The sequence continues at coordinate 28,004,540 of OW204023.1, read as the reverse complement.
CGGTGAAGAGGGAAGGGTTTATGTTTGTTGTGGATAATATTTATGGTTTTTCGGTTGGTAATGGATAAAGTCCACAATAACGGGATGCAACAAACTTATACAGTACTCCAGTATTGGGTTATCACTTATCAATTTATCAGGTTATGGTCTATAGTAGATAAGTTTGAGCCATTAAAACCAAAATTTGTAACGTCTTGTGTAGATGCTACCATCAAGTATTGACTTTACGATTGACAAAAAAAAAAAAGTATTGACTTTACGCACCTAAAGCAGAAACAATGTTTGCGGAAGTTTTTTTGTAGCGTTGTTTTTCGAAAGCTATACTTTTTATTTTTTTATCAGAAAACGGGAAAACCCCTGCGATTGGATTACGAAAGCTATACTTTTGAGATAAAAGGTCGTTGAAAACGATAAAAATAATATTAATGAGAGTTTTTATAAATTTTTTTTTAACAAACTCATCCGAAATGATGGAAGTAGTTTTTTTGCCCAAAAACTATATTCATTTGGTTTGGATGTGCTTTTACCATAGGGTAGTAGGGTACTAATAAAACAGTGTTGTTTCGGGACAAACATCCCGCAACAACAATTGGCTCCAAATGTGGAACATCTGCATGGCGTGGGGTACTTCCAATCGTCCGATTGACCTATACCTAAGAGCCTATACTTCCAAAAATAATACTCGAAGATTACCGATTCAAAACACATATAAAATGCCCTTAACCGCAAAAAACAATAAGCCTTTGGCATAGTTATGGGCCGAAAAATAAAGAGAGCGGGGAATTTACCTTTACTACTAGGCTCACATGGGCCTTAATGGGCTTGTGCTCAATTTTACTAATGGGCTCACGTGGGCCGACAGTACTCATAGTATTCAAGGAGCATGGAAGTGGATGTTTGTTTGTTTAGTTTGAGAGTGAATGGCTGTTAAGGTAAAAGCACTTTCAATGTCGACATTCATTTACAAATATTGCATCTAGCTGAGTTTGCTCTTGTAGGCCCCTAGGTAGGGAGGGGTTGTCTAGCGTCCATATATAGGTGGTCTAGATGAATGTTTAGGCGGGTCAAAATGTTAGACATTTTCTAAGCGGAGAGGGAACGCCTAATACCTAGATAGAACCTAGTACCTAGATAGAATCTATAAGAGATTTATAAAAAAATGTTTGTAAGTATTTGTTTATGGATTTGTCATTGGTGAGTGGGTGCGGTTTGGGACCACAAAGTAAACTTCTATATCACAAAAGGTTTTCAATGGTTTTCAACGGCGAAGAGATTGGCCAAGAAGGTCAAGGCAATGAGCGGGATTGCGAGCATCCTTCAAGTGCTAGGGTCACGCCCTGTAGAAATCACGAATGTTGTGCTAAATACATTTATCGAAAGCCAAAATGGCATCCGCACCCAATGAAAAAGTTGAGTGGATTCCTCTCACATACATTGAAAGCCAATGGCAAACTGAACCCTATGAGGTTTAAGCATAGTCCTTACAGGATCATATCAATCGAAAGTCAAGCATATAATTTTACATCTAATGAGAAAATCGACAAGGTTAAGGTTGACACAACCAAGCATGTTGTTGATGATTTTAGGCTAATGAAGCTAAAACAAATAGTTAATAGGGATATGATCAATGAGGTCAAACGAACTGTCTCCGACAAATTCCCTTCTATGTCTATAAAATTTTCACCATCTACGGAAAGAGAGAGTGAATACAAAAACAATAAAGAATTACTTTTTAATTAATTGTGCTTTATGTTTTCAATTGTAAGTCATAGAATTGAAGCGGGGTTTGATGTTAAGAAATGGGAGAGGAGAGAAGGGTTGATTTGGAAAAATAAAAATAATGGTGTTCATGGTAAACATAAGCACGAAAAGGTGGGGGGGGGGGCAACTTATCAGAATTAGCTTACGTAAGCACGATAAGGTGTTTATCATTTTAAAAAAAAATTGACCGAATGACCGGTGCTTGTGTTGGTTTATTACTTACGATAAGCATGATAAACATGTGTTACCGAACGAAGCCTTAATAAAATATGATAATAACATCTTTCTCTTTATTAAATAGTTTTGTAGTTTGACGTTCTATTTTACATATGTGACTAAATATGCACTATAGATTACTAAAGTAATCCCCATGCCCTACACGGGATTATAATATTTTTTTGTATAGATCAAAAGTGGTTTATGATAAATAACATTAGTTCAATTATCAAAATCATAAAATGTGACATCAATAGTAAAAGTAAATTAAAACAACATGACATTGAAATTAATAGTTTAAACTTATTAAGTTCTCTTCAAAAAATATCGACTCAATTGGGATAATGGACTAATGAGAGGAATTATTAAACAATGTAATCTATAAGGAAAAACAAGGTAGTCTATTTTCCAATATTTCCCTTTTTTAAAAAATTTACATGATGAAGTCATCAATGGCACATGATGATGCCATCACTCCCTACCACCATCGGTCATTGACCAACGTAGACCGACCACCGGCCATCTTGTCATCACCCAACTTGTCATCACTCACTTTATCATGAATCTTGTCATCACTCATCTAGTCATCATTCAAATTATCGATAACATTTTCATCACTATATCTTCCAACTTGTCATGGCTTACTTGTCATCAAAACATGTCATCACTGAATCTATCGTTACTTATATTTGCATTTAACCTTGTCATGACCTATAATATCATCAATTAACTCATCTTAATACTCTACCATCACATATTTTTTCATCACTCAAGGTAAGTCTTGTCATCAATTAAGTTATCACCTAACTTGTCGTTACGTATACAACTTGTCGTCACAATTTGTTAGTATACTTATGTGGGATTTGAACCCACATTATTGTGCATTATGCACGTTGTTCTACCATTTGAGCTAATAGGTCATAATCAATATCTATTACTATATACTAAAGCGGAAGCAAATTCCGCCACCATATTGCGCCACATCACCCTGCTTATTAGAAAAACTATCTTATCAATCATAGTTTTAAGCTTAATCTATTTAATTAAAATATTAGTTCTATTTTAAATTTTGAGTTGCTTACTATCCTAATATATAAATCTCAATCTTATTATTATAAGGTTACTTATTTAAATAACATATTTATTTATCCCATATATTTTATTTTAAAAATTCATTTTTCCCCATTTACTTAGATATTATATTAGTATTAAGTTTATTTTCGTAATTTTGTTCTAATGTTTTCTAAAAATCATAATTAGTAGCAAATTTTACCACTATATTTACGCAATTATTTGTACTAAAATAATGTATTAGATATTTTTTTATCATCTCATATTGAAATCCAATAATAGTATCAATAAAAATATTAGATGATATATCAACCATATATATATCCATAACATTACACATTGATTATGTTTTAGATAAAAGATAGAGTTCTTATTAAGATAATCATTCGTTAATATTTTTATTTGACATTTATATACTTCTTATTTAATTATTTTTTTACAACATAATATATATATATACAAGATAATTTGGTTTTAGTTTTTTAATTAATTAAATATTTGGTCTCTACATTTTAAAATATAATACTATATTAATCCAAATTTTAATTTTAAATTATTGATTTATATATACAAATTATTTTATGCAATTTAATTTAAATTTCAAAGGATTTTTATCAATTTTTTAAACCATTTAATAAGTCATCCCATCTTATTGCATTGTTCCTCGATATATGTATGTTTATGTATGTATGAAAAACTAATACATAAATATAATAATTTTATATAAATATTTGATGAGATATGAGAATTATGTTATTTTATAATATAAAAATATATGTACCATTTTAAAAGAAATTAGAGATATGATAATATTTATAATTATTATAATGACTTAATATACAAGATAATAAAAATAAAAAACACCCCGTACAAAGTGCGGGTCATTTCCTAGTATACTTTTAAACATGAAGCAATTAAGGGTAGTTTTGTCATTAAGCTTTTATAAACCATCCATCCTTTTTTTATTATAAGATTTTTTATGCCAATTTTCTATCTATTTACACCTAATAGGTATATTTTTCTTGTATTATTTAGTGCTCTATCTTACAATATGTATACGTGACCAAAGACAATAATTTTTTCACGTTTTATATATCTCTGAATGTATCTTCTATAGAATTCTCTACCTTAACTTTTTTACATGAGCGTTAATATGCATGTATATACACATGTATTAGATTTGGATGTAATCTTTTTTAAACAAAATTAAAATGGAGATAGCTTATACAAATAGATAGCTTATACAAATAGATACGTGATTTGGATGTAATCTTTTTTAAACAAAATTAAAATGGAGATAGCTTATACAAATAGATAGCTTATACAAATAGATACGTGATTTAGAAATTCATATATTTTTTTATAATAAAGGTTACTTATATTTAGAGTTGTTAAAACCTGATCGGACTCGAAAAATCGACCCAAACCGACCGAAAAATTTTAGGTTGAACCCCGACCCGAATAGTATTGAGCAATAAAAAAACCGAATCCGATTAACCCGAACCCGACCCAATGTTTTAGGCCTGACTTGACCTCTAACCTGATTGACCCGAACCCGCACACAACCCGAACCCAAAAAGACCAAACCCGAATCCACCCGACCCGACCCGTTTGACACCTCTATTTATATCATATGTTTTTGTTGTAGGATATATATATATGTTATTGTACCATATAAATATATTAATTTTATGTTAATTTAATAATATATATAGAGAGCCATCTAGATAATAATATGACATGACCCTACCCAACTTGATCCATTTACTATTATCATTATTTGTTGTAGCCTTACACTATTTTTCTCTATTCATCTTTTGGTGTTATAGTTTGCATGTGCACATCAATAGGTTTTGGGTTCCAAAAATAAATTATTTAGTCTAATTATTTCATTTGTTTTTTAGTCTAACTAGTCTTTTAATGCGGGATATTATCTATGGATACTAAATCTATTGATGGGGTCAATTCGATAGGTCATTCATTTTGAGGTCGAATTGAATACAAGTTTGTACTGTTATGTATGGAGAGTAAACTAATTGATAGGGTTGGTTCTATAAGTTGGTCATTTGAGTTTAGATTGAGTATAAAGTTTACGTTGTTATATGTGGAGAATAAACATATATGGGTCAGTTTTTATGTTGGTCATTTTGAATTTGGATATGACGGAATTGGGTGTCTAACCCATGGGGGACAAATATTGAAGCAAATAGGTTACAAGAAAAAAAAAAAGCCACCATAGGCTTTTTTCCAATTTTGCCCATACCTTTTTTTTTAATTTACAAGATGACGTCACCAATGGCATATGATGACGTCACCAATGGCATATGATGACGTCAGCACCCCTTACCACTATCGGCATTGACCAGGCGTTGACCGGCGTTGACCAGTTGTTGACCGGCGTGTCCTTAGTGATGGCAAGTAACTTGTCATTAGATGACAAGTTACTTGTCATCAGTCCACGCACAGAAAACTTGTCATTTCGTTCACGTACTCAACTTGTCATCTGATGACAAACACATTGGTCTACAAAAAACTTGTTATCAGTGATGACCAGTTACGAAATTGACCTATGTGGGATTTGAACCCACATTATTGTCCATCAAGCACATTGCTTTACCATTTGAGTTAATAGGCCATAATTATAAGTAATATATATACAATTCTAACATACCCAAACCCATAAAGTCATCTAAAAAACATTAAAACAGACCTGTCATCACACCCCAGATCCGTAAAACAACTTGTCATCACCAAAACACATTAAAAAAGGACTTGTCATCGCCAAAACCCATAAAAACGAACTTGTCATCACCCAGAACCATAAAAACAACTTGTCATCACCTAGAACCTTAAAACACACTTGTCATCAGTCAGATCCGTAGAACAAACTTAAATTGCTCAAAACTCATAAAAAATCACTTGTCATCACCCTAAATCATAAAATCGTCCCCAAAACCCTAAAATGGACTTGTCATCCAAAAAACCCACAAACTCAAAACCCCTTAACCCACAACAAAACTTGTCATCACTTAAATCCGAAACACAAACTTGTTATCCAAAAAATCCAAAAACATACCCAAACCCATAAAATCATCCAAAAAACCTTAAAACAACCCTGTCATCACCCCCAGAACCGTAAAACAACTTGTCATCACCAAAACACATTAAAAACGGACTTGTCATTGCCAAAACCCATAAAAACGAACTTGTCATCACCCAGTACCATATAAAACAACTTGTCATCACCCAGAACTTTAAAACGCATTTGCCATTAGTCAGATCCGTAGAACAAACTTAAATTGCTCAAAACTCATAAAAAATCACTTGTCATCACCCCAAAATATAAAATCGTCTCAAAAACCCTAAAATCAACTTGTCATCCAAAAAACCCACAAACTCAAAAACCCTAAAACCACAAAAAAACTTGTCATCACTTAAATCCGAAAAACAAACTTGTCATCCAAAAACTCAAAAAACCTCAAAATCCAAAAACCCAAAAACCCAACCGGTTGGATCCTGCTCATACGAGCCCGGATCCGGCTAGATCCCGCTCGTACGAGCCCGGATCCGGCTAGATCCGGCTCGTACGAGCCTGGATCCGGCTAGATCCGGCTCGTACGAGCCTGGATCCGGCTAGATCCGGCTAGATCCGGCTCGTACGAGCCCAAATCCGGGAGAGAGGGAGGAGAGGGAGAGAAGGAGAGGGCGACGAACCTGAAATTGGCGGCGGGTGTTGGCGGCGGGCGGAGAAATTGGAAGAGGAAGAAGAAAGAAAATGGAGAGGAGAGGGAGGGAGAGATGGAGTGGGAGAAGGAGAGAGGAGAGAGGAAGGAAAGAGAAAAAATGAGGAGAAGGAGAGAGAAAAGGGAGAGAGGTAGGGTTTTTATATTGGGGGAATAGTCTAGTTAGTTCATTAATTTTTTGGGTTGTTTAGTTTGCTCAATAACACCCCCAAAGCACCCTCTCCACCCCAATCCCTCTTTGGATATAGTACAAGTTGGGGCTACTACATATGGAAAATATAAAATTATTAGCATGCTAGGTTTGGTAGGTTGGTTATTTTGAGTTCAGATTGAGTACAAATTTGAGTTGTTATATATGGAAAATGAATCAATTGATGAGATCAGTTTGATGGGTGGATCATTTGGAGTTCGGATTGGATATATGTTCGGGATATTATATATGGTGAGTTTATTCATTAATAAGGTCAGTTCCATCGGTGGGTTGTTCATTTGAATTCGGATTGAGTATAAGTTTGGATTGTCTAAATTTATATGTCAATTGGATATAGTCATTGCAAGTTTAGTTCCGTTGGCTTGGGTCAGTCGGTTTGGTTTAAGATTGAGTATAAGTTCACATTGTTAATTTTACAAGTTAGTTAGGTCCAACCATTAAGGTTGTCTTGCAAGTTTATGTTGATCATTGGTGAAGAGAGTCGACTATTTCATATTTTTGTTTGATTTCAACATTATGAACCAACTTGAAGATGAACAATAGCTATTAATTAAACAATTTTACATATGCAGTTTTAAAGTCATAAATATGACATTAAGCTATATTTATAGATCACATGTAAATTAATACATTATGATTTTTTTATTTAAAAGAGTTTTCGAACAAGCATTGAGTAATTAACCAGGTTAATACCATCTAATTTGAGTTTGCTCTACATAGATTCATATCACAAAAATTAAAGAATTAACCTATTGAAGATGTTGCATTCTCATAATACTTATCAGATTTTAATAAACTATGTATTTAATCTATAATATTTATATCATATGTAAATTAATATATATTTTAAATTTTATTTGAAAAGACCTCGGGCAAGGCCCGGGTTATAACTAGTTATAAGTAATATATAAACAAATTTAACAATGCAAAATAAAACATGTCATCGCATTTAAAACTTGTCACCACCCAAACCCGTAGAACCAACTTGTCATCACCCTAAACTCGTAAAACCAAGTTGTCATCACCCAAACCCGTAAAACAAACTTGTCATCACCCAAACGATTAAAACGAACTTATCATCACTCAAACCCATAAAACAAACTTGTCATCACCCAAACTCGTAAATAAACTTGTCATCATTAAAACCCATAAAACAATTTGTCATCACCCAAACCCATAAAAACAGCTTGTTATCCCAAAACCCATAAAAACAACTTGTCATGCCAAAACCCATAAAATCAACTTGTCATCCCAAAACCCATAAAACCAACCCCCATACCCTCCTAACGGAACCGACGAGCACCCAACCCTGGATCTGGCTCGTATGACCCTAGATCTGAGTCAAAAGGAAAGACAGAGATCGAGGACGAAAGGGGACCAAAAGGACTCGAAGAAGAAGAATGAACCTGAAATTCGTCCGATCTGGTGGCGGCGATGGCAGTGGTGGTGGCGGAGTTGGTCGCAGAGGGCGACGACGGCGAGAGGAGAGGGAGGGAGGGAGGGAGGAGAGGAAAGAAAATGGAGTTGAGAGGGAGGGAGTCCAAGAGAGGGAGAAAGAGGGAGAGGGAAGAGGGAGAGAGGGAGGGGAGAAAAAATGAAGAAGAGAGAGAAAAAGAGGAGAATGAGAGTTTTTTATATGGGGTGGGGAGACTAGTTAGTATAATTAATTTCCTTTTGGCCTAACCATCACAATAATTCCGAAAAAAGACCCCCCATCCCCTTCTCTCAAAAATATCGGTATAATCAATATGTATAAAGACATAAAAAGATGGATAAAAAAATTCAATGACATTTTAGAAAAAAATGACGACATTAAATGTGACAAAAATATGCTTAAAGAATTAAGAGAGTGAGTAGATAATGGATTACACCGGTCTTTATAAGATTATATCACACAACAACACTTAATAAAACAATGGATTACTATAACTAATATGTGTTTATTTGATCATAGAAAAAATACAAAAAGGGCTATTATATATAAATGAGATCCTTAATAAAGTAATATTAAAATTAATTTTAGTAAATAATACGTGATAAATTAATACTATTAAAAAAATGTTGATTAAACAGCTTGAATTCATTTGTACATATACATAAAAAACAAAGATATATTATTGAATATAAGTTATAATAAATCAACCTTGGGAAGAAGCACAAATATATATAAGTCTATAATACATGAATTTTTTTATTTTTTTTAGTACGGTTATTAGAGCAAATAGATTACAACTGTAAATTAAGATTCGAGCAAAGTTTCAAAATATTTAAGGATAAGAATAAATTAGTAAAATAAAATTAATGATGGTTAAAATTTCAAACTAAATCATTTATAATTAAATAGGAGTCACGTTGATTAAGATTTTATCGATTGATTTTTTTGAAAGTTAATTAGCTTTTTATTTTATACATGTTATCTTTGATACTTCATTGTTAAAAACAATTTTCTTTATTGAAAATATTTGATACTCTACATATTATTTTTATCTTTCGTTAAGGAAAGATTTGTTTTGCTAAAAAATAAGAAAGATTTATCATCATCTAAATTTTGAAAGATTGATCTTTATTAGCTAAAATAGAAAATATACATATAAAAATTTATGATAAAAAATAGATTTGGTGAGTATATTTTATGGAGCAAATTGATACACATAATAGTTTTAACCTTCAAAAAATCGCAAGTAAATATATGACATGGATTAACATGGGTGATGTCGCCTAATTAAGAAATAAAATTAGATGACGTGGATCAACGATATGATGAAACTTGTAAAAATCATAGGTGGCGTAATATGACGACAACATGTGTAAAAGCCATAGGTGGCGTAATATAACGACAACATGTGGAAAAATCCTACATGGCACAATGTGGTGGCTTTAAATCTTGCGGCTTTTATACGTATATACATAGATTCTTATATCAAAAGAAAAAAGAAAAATGGAAATCTATTATGAAAATTAGAACATATATCTTTGTTAAAATTTTCACCACGTCATCAAGGTGGAATAAAATAATTATTTTATTTAATCCATTATGTTTTTCTAAAAGTAATTCATATATCTACTTCATATTTTATCTAATTTTCTTATATCTACTCGATAACTTACCCAACTTTTGATATCTTAAGATTTTTACCAACATGATTTTTTAAACTTTATGTACTTAAATAAATATAAAAAGTTCAAGTTCTAGTTTGTTTTATATCTTAACAAGTTTTGCTTATTAATTAGTATACATTTTTGTTATTATTAAATCTTAACGAACAATGTAAAAACTTTAATATATAATAGTATAATACTTAATAATATAAAAATGAAAAATTGAATAGAATTATTTTAAAGTTGTAGAATTGAAACACAAACATAATATTATTTGTAAAAATAATAATGATGAAATAAACTATTTAAACCCAGTACGTAGCACCTTGCCAATTCTCTAGTAATGAGAACAAAAAAAAAATTCCCTAAATGTAGTGAATTTTCCAAAATTGAGGAATTCCAAAATGCAAAAGTTATTGAATTGGATGCTTCAATAAACTACTACCAGTATAAAGTAAGAGTTTTTAAATAGGCTTAAAACATATCCAGATACCTGAACTTGTCCATTTTGGTCATTTGAACACCTGACCTTTGAAATGGACCTATTGAACACCTTAACTTGTCAAAGTCTACCTATTAAACACCTCGTCCTTGATTACGGAGTATTGTAATACGCATGCGCTATAACGTGAACATGATTAAGCGAAAAAGCGGTCACGTATAATGCCTCCTTGTTTAATCAACTGTCACCCGACGAGGTGTTCAATAGGTAAGTTTTAATAAGTTGAGGTGTTTAATATATAGGTTTTTACAAGTTGAGGTGTTTAATAGGTAGGTGTGTACAAGTTGGGGTGCTCACTAGGTCCGTTTCAAAGGTTAAATGTCAAAATGACTAAAGTGAACAAGTTCAGGTGTTTGTATATGTTTTAGATCTTTTAAATATGAAGAATGTTTTAGAAAAGACGTTGAAGATGTTCTAAACTAGACAATGATTGTGGATAAGTATTTGTTCAAACATATTATTTCCAATAATGAGTGGACATCTACTAGGCTACTACTACTTCTTCCGGCGCCCGGCCATTAAGTAATTTAATTTTGTGGCTGATTAAAGTTTGATAATATATCAGATTCAAAGGATAAGAATATGGATGGAAATTTTAAAATCTTTATTTGGTGACTGATTTCATTTTGAGGATACATATCGATCATACTATATACTAATGACACTTGTACTTAAGCGGATGAATTCAAGTTCAACAAATGTACGTAATGCCTGGTGTCTTGTCTTAATTGGACGGGTTTATCGGAACCGGCCAGCTGTTCCATTAACAGATAATGGAGAGTTCATTTATTAGCTAGACAATGCAATTAGCGGCCGCGTCACCACAAATATCCATCAAGAAGACTTGCACGTAAATCTCTCAAACTCAAAAGTTGAACGGATCCGCCAACCCGACCCGACTATCCTGATCCGAAAATTTGAACCCAAAATCTAGTTTAAATCCGATAAAACTCGAAAAATTATGGGTTAGGTCGGTTCAAACACGACAGGTCATAAAATTTAGAGTCAACCATCTAAAATCACCCGTAAGATAGGGCACATTCCACTTAACTACCACGAATATGACTAATTATTTTTAACCACCCGTAAAGACTCTCTGTTAGCAAAACGTCATCCCTAAAACATTTCCGTCAAAAAAATCCGTTAAATCATGTATTTTTACCCTTTTACCCCTGGGTTTTTCTTCCTCCTCTCGACAAAGTTGAGCTAAAATGAAGCAGAGGTGACTCTCGCAGGGGCTCCGACTACGACCTCCAACCCTACAAAGCCGACGAGGCCAACGATTGGGGCGCCGCCAAGTGCTCCTCCGCCGCCCTCCCCTCTCCAGCAACCGCTACGACTCCCCGCTAGATCCACCACCTTCGGCTCTGGATACCGCTTCTCGGGCACCGACTCTGACCGCTGAAGAAGGCACCTTTGCGAAGGTGAAGTTCGCTCAGAATACGGAGACTGGTGAGAGCATCGCCATGAAAGTACTTGATCGTACCGCCATTATTAAGCATAAGATGGCCGACTAGGTCAGAAATCGCTCCTTTCCTTTGCTCTATTTCTCTAGATTGAACGGAATTGGGAGGCTAGATAGTGTTTTGAGGGTTAATCAAGTGCCAGTTTCCGAGATCTTCCACCGTCGCCGGCCTCCTAGAACCCTCCTCGCCTCCAATTTAACCGTCAGCGCTTCCGATTCCGCTGCGGAAGAGGCGCGGGTGGCCGGAATTGGGGAGAAGACTGCTAATGGGGACGAATTGAGGGATTTGGGATTTTATGAGGAGAGGATGGTGGAAGGGGATTTGAATTCTCGGGTTTCGGGGTCAAGAGAGCTCGTTTGCAGGACGTTGTGTGCTTGGAAGGATCCGATTTCACCCCATTTTTTTGTGGATAGGGAAGGTGGAGTTGTGGCGGATACGGATTTGGTGAAGATGGTGGAGAAGTACTCTGGAAGGCGGTGGATGGTGGAGATGGTGGAGAAGTGTCGAGAGGAAGAAGAAGAACCCAGGGGCAAAAGGGTAAAAATAATTAGTCATATTCGGGGTGGTTAAGTCGAATGTGGCCTATCTTACGTGTGATTTTAGGTGGTTGACTCTTAAATTTATAAAGCGGGAAACTAATTTTAAAATGCACTCTAATATAATGTAATGGCATAATGGCAAATTGACGGGTAATTAGACACCCAATTCTTAACGAGTCCAAAGCCGAATCCGACATTCACAAGAAAAACTAAATCATACCACTTTCTCACTTTCTTCAGTCTACCTAACTTCCTTGCTCTAGTATGTAGGTCGTTTTAGAACTTGGAGACCATGACGGTAAACTTAGCAAAATCTTGGATAAAGAAAACAAATAATTTTTTTTAGAGTCTAGCTGTCATGGATAGAGAAAGAAAATATTATACAAAATTTACATAGGGGATATGTAATGTCATACTTTCAAAGGAGATTGACTTGGAAATTATGCATTTAGAAAATTAATTAATAATGGAATTGAGAGACAAAATTTATATCATTATATTGTAGCTACACAATTCGCATTGTTATAACATTGGAATATGTATAGTCTATAAACGAAACTATGCATCATCTCTTATCAATATGATCAGTTGTTCTTTCTTATCTATATGAGTAATAAAGGCCGCAAAACATGATAATATTACAATAAAGGGTAAGCATATTATCAACAAAAAAACACACACTTTTTCGAGGTCTTATTGCCAAGAAGAGAAAACTTCATATAATTATATGTTTTATGAGTACAAAGTCAATCCGTTTGTTCAAAAAACTCATTTATTCAAAGAAGATCAACGTACTATTTCCTATAATCTATTACACCCCGTTTGGAAACAAAGAAAATAAGTAGCTTACTTTAGAACAATGAAGTTCAATGATACTTATAAGTATCCGAGATAGGTGTTCGGTAATTTAAAAGTTTGGGTACTTATTTGTCCAAATGTGTTTTTCTACTAATAAGCTTCTAAAAAAACAAAAAGTTACCCACATCTTATTTGAAAAGAAGCATGTTTATTTCGTGAGAAAACAACTAATCGACAAATCTTTCTACCGAACACGTAGTTTCAACATCAATATCATTTATTTTATTAGTACCCTAAATCAATACTAATATCAGTACTTAAAAATCAGCGGCATCAATATCATTTAACATATCAGTTCGACACTTAATTACCGAATGAACCCTTTGTTCTCAAAACTTATTGTCCAAATGTTCAATTATTAAATATTTTATATAACTTAATACATAATGATTTTATAAAATGGCATTATTGACCCACTAGTCAACCCGAACTTGCCATGACCCAATGTAGTTTAACTCATGACCTGAGCTCGAACCAAGAAAGATCCAATCCGAATCCACCCATTCGACAGGTTTACAAGCATGAATGCATGCGGAAATTCCAAATCGAAATATGTTAAAACACGGGTCAAAATGGTGAAAATAACATGTTTGTCCGACTCAAATGGTTCAATCCTGAACTCGGGTAGCAGGACAGGCCGACCACGGTTCAAATATTTTCTTTTAGAGTGTGTGCTATGGAGAGGAATCTTCTTTTAGAGTGTGTGCTATGGAGAGGAATCTCCTTCCTCTCCCCATTCCCCTCTTGAGAGAGCAATGAGAATAATTCCTCTGTGATAGAGAAATGTGTACATTGGCTTTTGTACATTCCTCTCATTTTCACCCAATCAAAATTTACCATGTGTCCTTTATGTATCCACTTCATTCATTTATTTTCATTAAAACTAAGCATTAACAAATAAAAAATTAATTCAAATAACCCAAACTTTTGATGGGGGGGTCAAATGAACAACACAAAATATTGATAATAAGTAAAATAACCCAAACTTCTAAGATGTATTAAAAAAATATCTCTAAGGTAAATTTTTCGGCCATTATCGATTACTTGGCACCGGATAAATGACATGACGCTCTTCGGAGAAGACTTTAGCTCCGGGTACCAATTCACCGTCGGGGGAAACGACCTGGCCTCTCTTACCACAACGTATTCGACTCGCTCGACAACTCGTTCTACGCCGCTATGAATTAAGAAGGCGGGTGGCGGCAGCGACGAGCTCATGGTCTCCAAGGTGACTGGCCGTCTCAAGGGACAGACACTGGCATGTACGCTAATGCGGCCATTTACTACAAGAACTTGATTCGATAATGACCGGTGGCATCCCCAAGAAGCAGGGGCAACCTCTAGAAACGTATTTGTTTCAGATATATGATAAGAGTAGGGAACGGGGCGACAAGACAGAGAGACACTTTGGTGTCTAGTCATCGATAATGGCCGAAGAGCGCCATATCATTATTATTTCAGTTGTCATGTCAATTATCCGGTGCCAAGTCATCGATAATGACCGGAAAATTTATCTCAAAGATATTTTTTTAACACATCGTACAAGTTTGAATTATTTTACCTACTATCAATGTTTTGGGTTATTCATTTAACACCCATCAAAAGTTTGGGTTATTTAAGTTGATTTTTTACATCTTATTTTATGTTGTTGTTTGTATTATTTTGATGTTAATCAAGATTTCATTATTAGTAGTACTCAGTTTATATTGTCATAAGTCATATACTTTTTTATTGATTGTTAAATTAATTCATTAAATAATTAAAATCATTAGTGAATAAATCTCAAATAAATTGATAATACAAATATAAGATAAAATATATGTATAAAAATTGAAAGAGAGGAGAAAAAAGAATTCTCTTGGTTGCAAGTAGACCTGCCAATCGGGTTGGGTCGGGCGGGTTCGGGTCAGGTCGTTCCGGTTTCGGGTCGAGTTCGGGTTCGGGTCAATCGGGTTACGGGTCAAACTGGGTCGGGTCGCTTCGGGTTTCGGGGCGGTTCGGGTCAACCCAACGGGTCAAGAGTATCAATTTTTTGACAAAAATTTAAATAAAATATTATTTAATATAATAACAAAATATTTTCTTTAAATATTTTAATAATAAAATATATCATAATTTTTCCAAAATAAACTTTATATATTGTAATATAATTAAAGCCTTTGGGTGCACGATTACCCGTCAATCTGTCATTTCATTATATTAGAGTGTATTCTAAAATAAGTTTTCCGCCTTATAGATTTCTTGACCCAGCGGGTTGGCCCTGACCCTAACCCAGAAACTTTCGGGTTTACCGGGTTCGGGTTCAAACTGGGTTTCGGGTTCAAATTTTCGGGTTGAAACGCAGAAATTTCGGGTCGGATCAGCTTTTGACAGGTCTAGTTGCAAGTAAAAATAAAAGAGGAAAAGGAAGACGAAGAAATGAGGTAAAAAATATGATAAGTGTGGTGTCAAGATGAGATAAGGACCGGGATTTGTTATCTTCTTCGGCTCTCCACAGGATATGCTCTTACGGGTGGTCGGATCGATCCGCCATTGGAGGGCCCAATGAACAGCAAGCCGCGATAGCTTCCGTCGATATGATTACAGTTACATGTAGATCAGATTCCTAATAAATTCAAAACCACCAACCATCCCACCAAAACCAAAAGCCTGAAATGACAACAAATCACCTACCACAGTACCACCACCCCTTGGCCTCATCACTTGATCATACAATTTTAATTGTCACTCATCACTCACTTCCATTTTTTCCGTCGTGCCCAAGTAAACTTCAAAATTAATTCAACATGCATGGACCAGCCAGCTCTTGTGAGTAGTACGTATACTGATACGGCTCAGACGAGTCGTACGAGTACGAATTCTAGACCCGTCCATTATTATTAGCGTTTATTAATTATTGTAATTTTTTAGTTAGAGTAACTCTTTTCTCGGGTTTTTTTACGGTTCATTCCCCGGGACACCTTTTATTGAACCGTTAGGTTTAGTATAAATACCGCATTGTAACTCTTTTATCATTAATAAGAAATATTTAGCCCTAATCTCTATCTCTCTGCCTCCTTCCCCTCGGTCTACATCTCCCTCGCAAATCTCCTACATTCCTCTTCCACGTCTGACTTCTTGCCTCCTTCCCGGCTCCATCCGCCTTCGTTATCCCGTTCATCAGATCTATCTTAGCCTTGGTATTTGCCCCATCGGCTTGTATCAACTGGTGCTTTCATCCGAACTCTCAGTTACAATGGAAATTCGGGACCTCAGTCATGACCTCATCGGAACAATAATGTTGGAAATCTAGTATAATCTGGTCAAAGAGCGTACTCTGTTTGTCAAGATCTACGACGAAGTATACCCGGTTTCATGTGCAGCCCTGATTCAAGTGTTTTCGGGCGTTTGCAATTTAGAAGACATCGAACGAGTCCATGGTAATGCGGAATTCCATTCCATAATCAGTTTTCCATGTCGTGAGGCAGCCCTCGAGGCGTTCAATCGCTACAATGGAAGATGCATCTATGTTGGATGCTGTCGAATGGAGTTGTTCTTTGATGACCGACCGAGCGGCCTATCACATACGATTGAAACTCTGATCCAAGAGGTGAGCGATTACTGGGATCGTGACACAATTGGCGTCCATATCAGCAACGGCGCGACTCCTTCTGTCGCCCAATTCCCCGGCGAAACCCGTGCTCGCGAGCTTCCGTTCGTCCCTGTCGTGCAGCCATCGCCGTCGATCCCGCAAAGCCCTAGATTCGCGGCGCCGTTCGCCGCTGCGCCTGTTGCCGCCCTCGATCCGACCGTGCAGGCCGTTCCCGCTGCCAACACGACCTCTCCGCTGCAGCCACCCTCGCCGATCGCAGCTGCGAACCTGATCGACGAATTGAATCTTGGCCTACGACAGTTCGTACCAAGTATAATTGGGTTCGAATGAATTGAACGCTCGCAAGTTGTTCGACGAATTGTCCAACTCGGATTCTAATTTGGGAGTTCCCTCACTTCAAGGAGTCAATTCGGCAGCAGACGGAATAACACTGAGTGCGGATAATGGTGAAGAGGAGGTCATCGAAAATCTGGTAGCCTTCTCCGAAACAGTACAGGAATCGAATGCTGAAAAGATCGGAAACCAACTGAAAACTCTAGACGCACACCACCTGTTTGACGAAAGTCCGATCGGAGGAATTTGGTTGAATCAATATCCACGTGCCAACCATGATTTGGAAAACAAAGAATGGGACCGTAATACTCTTGGGAAGCCACCTTAGGAGGACAACTGGAATCCCAGGGATCAAGGTCTTCCTACAAAAGTTGTAGGCAAGGTGTTTGACGAAATGTCGAATAAGAGAATTGAGGAACCAGTACCTTACACCGAAACTCTTGAATCGAATTTGAAAAGGTCGACCTCGGATTGCCTCATATTTGGCGAAGATCAGGGCGTTAAATCGGACACAAGAGTGAATCGAGTATCTGATTTTGTGCGCCACAAACAGTCATTGGACGGAATTCTTCGACTCGAGTCAAATGGGTACGACTTCGTAGAAGTGTTTGATAAAATGTCTGCTGGAGGATTCAGCCAGAAAATAGAAGGATTCAGGGCTGTTTTCGCTCCTGGAATCGAACTAGGTCTTAAGCCGAATTCTTCTCAATTGTCTGCTCAAAACTTTGCGGTGTTTGATGAGGTTGTTAGTGTGGCGTGTGAGGCTTGGATCCGAGAAATTGACGAGGTCATCAGTGTACAAATTCGGTTGCTGGGCGTAAGTGTGGCTTGTTGCTGATTGTTGGTTTCAACCATGGTTCTGCATTTCTGTAGTCTGTTTTGAAGAGCGTGATTGAGGGGTTGATGAGTTGCTTCAGCTACTATATAGTGCTCCAACTCATAAGTACAAGGCGATTTGTCTTTTTGCTTGACATCAGCAACCCTCCTCATAGTCTTCCATGAAATTAATTATTGTAATTTTTCAGTTACAGTTTTATAACTCTCTTCTCGGGTTTCCTCACGGTTCTTTCGCCGGGACGCCTTTTATTGAACCGTTAGGTTTAGTATAAATACCGCATTGTAACTCTTTTATCATTAACAAGAAATATTTAGCCCTAATCTCTATCTTTCTGCCTCCTTCCCCTTGGTCTACATCTCCCTCGCAGGTCTCCTGCATTCCTCTTCCACGTCTGACTTCTTGCCTCCTTCCCGGCTCCGTCCGCCTTCATCGTTATCCCGTTCATCAGTTCTATCTTAGCCTTGGTATTTGCCCCATCGGCTTGTATCATATACTAGACTACTAGTATATGTTATTTGTAATTGTTAATTTTTTTTCGGTCGAGCTTTGTAACCGTTAATTAACATGTACGGAGTATTACACAAATTAGCAGATGACCTGTACCTTGTACGGGGGTGTTATGTATTTATTTATTTATTATTTCTTGTATGAATTTAGCATCACAATTACAAATATTATCATATGTATCATTTGTTTTAAAACGATGCTTATTTTTTGAATTATAAAATGACATGATTCTAGTATATCATCATATATATAAATAAAATTATATATTTACTTTTTTATACATACATAAACATATATTTAAATAATTTAGGAAGAATGAAATAAGATAAGATGGATTATCACATTTTATTAACAAATGATACAAATCTTTTGGCATTTCAATTAAACTATGTAAACTAAATTATATAATAAAATCAATAAGCTTAAATAAAAACTTGGATTAATATTTTATAATATTAAAGATATAGATAATATTTAATAAATTAAATAGAAAACCAAATTATCTCGTATATATGTTATTGTTTTTTGTAAAAATAATTAAATAATAAATATGTAAATATGTAATCAAAATGTTAACAAATTATTTTCTTAATAAAGAAATCTGTCTTTTTTGTTAAAGCGTAATCAATATGCAATATTAGTGATATATATTTGGATACAATTATTAATTAAACTACTCAAGTTCTAAGATAGAACTAATATCTTAATTAAGTATGTATAAGATTATGATAAAATCAAGATTTAATAAGATATATTTTCAAAAAAAGGGGGGTGATGTGGCGCAATATGGTGATAGAATTTGTTTTCGCTTTAGTATATAGTAATATATATTAATTGCGAATGATAGATATTATGGGATAAAAAGACTTTCAAAATTATTTTTGTAAATTAAATTGTTAACATGTGGTGGGGCCAGAATTAATGTGGAGGCTTGAAATTCTTCGACTTTAATATGTAGTATAGATTAGACCTATCAAATGGGTCGATCTAATTAGGGTCAAAACTTGACTTGTGTCATGGGCTCAATAAATTCACGGATTTAATCGGATTATGACCTAACATATTGGAGGGAATTGGGTGGGGGGGACTCAAATGGTGACAATATAGGGAAAGTAGGCTCAAGGTGATATTAATGAAGAGAATGGACTCAGCTGGTGACATGCGGTCATTAAAAGCCCCACTCCTCTCCTCCTTTCTCTCTCCTCCCATTATTTCCCAGCGCTCTCTCTCTCCCTCTCCCTCTCCCTATTTCCCAGCTCCCTCTCTCCCTCTCCCTCCCTCTTCTCATCTCTTCCTCTCTCCCTCTTTCATCTTCGTTCATATTTCATGACGACAAGGCCATGGTGACCAACTTTTCGGGGGTGAGCGACGAGGTGGCCGACAAGGATACCCGAGCTTGGCGGCCGACGAGGCGAAGAGGTGGCCGACAAGGTGGCCGACGAGGCGACGAGGTGTCCGACGGCGTGTTTCAAGATATGTATACCAACTTTAGATCTAGATCTAGTTTTTTTGATAGATTTTTTAGATGTAGTTTTTTTTTGAAGGTTCTAGATCTAGAATTTCTAGATCTAGTGTTTTTTGAAAGCTTTAGATCTAGAAATTCTAGATCTAAGTCTACAAGACTGTCATCGGGGTTTTCATTGGGCTGTCATCGGGGTTTTCATCGGTTTTTCTTGAAAATTCTAGATCTAGAATTTCTAGATCTAGGATTTTTTAAAAGCTTTAGATTTAGAAATTCTAGATCTAGGTTTTTTTTTTGAAAGTGTCTAGATCTAAAATTCTAGATCTAGATCTACGGGGTTGTCATTGGGGGGTTTCATTGGTGTTTCTTGATCATAGATCTAGATCTACGATTTTTTTTAGATCTAATGTCAAAATCTGTATGTGGTGACAAGTTTTTAGGTTGGTAACATAATCTGTAGCAATGACATGGTGAATGTAACCAATTTTCTTTGTGGTGACAAAATCTGTACGTGTTTTAGGGTTTATGTGTTTGTCATCAAGTTTTGTTCGCAATCTAGGGTTTTCAGATTTTCAGTTTGGTGACAAAATCTATACGCGGTGACATGTTGAATGTAAGCAATTTTTCGTTGCGGTGACAAGATCTGCACGTGATCTAGATTTTTTTATTTTGTCACCAAGTTTTGTGTGTGATCTTGGGTTTTCTGTTTTCCAGTTTGGTGACAAAATCTGTACGCGGTGACATGTTGAATGTAATTCAGTTTGTTATGCGGTGACAAAATTTGTATGTGGTTCTCTGTTTGGTTTAACATGTCACCACATTTTGTGCTGGGTGACAACTTTGATTGCTAGGTGATGATAAGTTTTTATATATTACTTTTAATTATAGCCTATTAGCTCAAATGATATAGCAACGTGCCTAGCGTACGATAATGTGGGTTCGAATCCCACATAGGCATACTAATAAATTTTAATGACAAGTTTGAGTGCAATTTGGGGGTGGTTCTAGGTAAGGTGACAAGTTGTAAACGCAATGACAAGGTTTTGTAGGGGGGGGGGGGTCTGTACGCGGTGACAAGGTTTTGTATGGGGGAGGGGAATTTTTTGTACGCGGTGACAAGTTCATATACGTTAACATGTTCGGTGGTGACATGTTTGGGTGTCATGACGCCATGTTTTGGGATGTTTTTGTAGTTGTCACCAAAAAAAACTTATTTACCTCATTATTTCACCGCGCCGTCCACTTCCCCTATTGTTGTCACCATCTGAGTCCATTTACCCAAAATCCTCAACATATTGACGTGTGTCAATATATATCCTTACCTTTGTTTTTATTAACCTTTATTTTAACTAGCTTAACACCACTATTACATTTATGAATATTAAAATTAAGATTAGATATTTTATAATGAAATATTTACATTGCGGGATCACTGAGTAAATTTTGTTGTTGTTGTTTTATTGTATGAACATGTTTTTTTTCTTCTTAAAAGAGTGATATTTTTTAAAAAAGTTCTTATGACCCAAATAATATATGTAAGGCATAATATCTACACTCGTTTATAAATTTTCATAAAACCTGATTATAAGAATATAAATTGATTGTTGAACGGTAAATTTTAATGATGAGGGTGATATTATTATGCTTAAATTTTAGTTAGATCCAAAACTTAAATGACCCAAATGTGTCTTTAAGGGAAAATAGCAATAAATCAAGGTAGAAGACAAAAAAAAAGAAAAAAAAATAAATTGAATTTGATGCAACTCCACATGTGCGTACAAAGGTGGGGGGTTACTTCTCCACCACATGGAGTGGGCCCCACTTTAGCAACAAAAAAGGAAAAAAGAAAAAGAAAAGGGGGCTTAGTGGGTGGTTAATTTGTAACCTCCACCAATTCTGATTACATAGGGGGAAGTTCCATACTTTTTTGTTGGTACGTTAGCAAGAGGCAAAAGAAGACAAGAACTGAAAAAAGTGAGTTCTAGCAAGACAACAAGAGAGAAAGAAGCAAGGATCAAGAGAAGAAAAGGTAGGTTATTAAACTCCTCTTAAAAAAATTGGTGGGTTGTTAAAATTCACTCTTTGTTCTTCAAATTCCCCCCTTCAACCATCAAAATTTCAGATTTAAACCTATATACTGATCTTAATTAAGGTCTTGTTCATGGGTTTAATTGGTGTACCCAATCTTTCAAGTTAAATTCAAAATCTTCAACAAAAAGGGCTTAATTAAGCCATGATTTACCCAAGTTTGCCTATCAAGGAGAATCAAAGAAGAAGATCAAAGTACATAATTATGTACCAAATTGGATGTCACTTCCGATGGAACTAATTAGTTCCTACAACTTGGAAATTAATTAATTTCCCCCTTGATTAATTAATCAAAAAAAACCTGTTCGGATGTTACAGATGTTTAAGACTAATCAGTTCCTTGGAAAAAGGGTAAACTGGAAGCAACTTTTGCTCTTTAGTAAATCCCGTACCAAAACAAAATTGGGTACATAAATTGATCTCCTTTCTTTTGCTTAATGACCCATTTAAGGGATAAAGGTTCCCCCTAAATTCAATTGAAACTGAAAAGAGCACAGGAAGGGAGAAAGAAAAATTGCAATATGAAAAAAAAGCAAGAAAAGGGTGATGTGACAATGCAGATTTGACAATACACTAGTCTTCAAAAGAGAACAAAACCAAATATACAAAGGAAAGAGCCCCCTCAATTCTTACGTAAAAGAAGAAAGCTTGGATGAGTAAAAGAAGAAAACTCTTGGCAAAAAATCCTTAATCACAACAGCAGAACCCTTCGTTTTTTTTACGAGAAGGAAGAGAGAAAAAAAATCAAGGAATCCCAAAGTTAAAGTTAACGGAAGAGATTGCATACTTTGGAATCGGATGAGTAAAATTGCACTGACTCGTACCGTATGTTTAACAAAGTTTGCAGTCTGATGTCTCAATATATAGGGAAATTCCTTTTTTAAAAAAAAAATCAAAATCAAATCAAGATATAAATATATTTAGATATCTGTAACAAAAAAATCTGGGCTAAAAAAAAAAGAAAAGAAGATGAATAGATATTTAAAGATTTGGTTTCAAAACCTAGATTAATTTAAAATCTGTAGGTTACTTGTGGATTTGGTTAACTTAATTGATGAGCTTAATTAATTAGGGCCCAAGTTAAATCGTACATGTGGGTTTAAAATGAAAAATCATGTGGCAATTAACCTTGCTATAATAAGTAAAGCCATAAGTACGTATGTTGAGTCCTACCGGTTGAAGCCACATGCAACTGCATGGTGATGGACATAAATAGGGGGAATATTTATGATATGCTAGTCTACTTTGGCTTATATATATTGCCTTAAATTTAAGATCAAAATAAAATTAAGTTTGGTCAAGAACTACGTATAGATTTGATCCCTTTTGAAAGGGTACGTAGGAAATTCGACATAAATTAATTTGTTTGTCGAGTTCAATCGCGATCCCAAATCAAATTTTTATGAAGAACTACGTAAAGACTTGACGCCCACAAAAGGGCTACATAGGTAACTCGATCAAATATATCGAGCTCAGTCGCATGTCCCAAATTAAATCCAACTAAAAAAATACGCACTAAAAATTTTGTGCACGCTAAATGCGAAGGATTAGACGACCCTTCCTAGAAGGTGGGTTTAATCTCATTCGCGTCACGCAGATGATAGTTGGACCGAGCCTAGACAACCCTTCCTAGAAGGTGGGTCTGGTCTCGTTCCTCTGATGCGTGAAAACTAACACACACACAAAAAACTAAAATACATCGAACTACATGAGGCTTGATTCTCCGTAAGGAGATATGTAGGCAACCTGTTAAAATGCGGGTGCAGGCGAAATCTTAAAACAAACCAAATCATTCGTATTTGTACAACTTTTAATCAAAAGGATAACAAGAAAGGGCCGAACTCAAATTTAAAAATCAAATAAAATATGTTTTGTGATTTTACCGTATTTTTACTCAACATTGATAGTGTACTTACAATTTTTCTTCTCATATATTAATAACGACTATAAAAAAATTTAATATAAAAGTAAACAGTTATAATGTTTCATCAATTGTTAAATCGTTAAAGTTTATCATAATTTAATAGAAAATGTAAGAAAACCACAAATATACATGTATTACAAAATAATGTGAATCCAATGTTTAAAATTTTTGCTTAATTTGTATGTGAAAGATTTTTCCCTATAATGCTTTTATAATTAAGAATTGGCCATTTTTTTTATTATAATAGATAAGAAGAAATTCTATAGGCTAAAAAATCAAGTTTGTTACCAAGATACGAAAAAATCAAATATAATAGGTAAAAAATATTGTTTATCATGTAAATATAGAAAATAACTTATGCTTAAAAATGAGATATTTATTTAAATAAATCAAATAGTAATATGAAAAAATTGGTTTTTCTATTTAGTACAATGTGAGGCCAAAATCAATGTTAAAAATTTAAGTGATATATCAAAAAAAGATAGAATATCTTACCAAAATCCAAAAAATTGATTATATCTTTTACATAAATACGTGGTGGGACTAGAATCAATGTGGTGGCAAAAAACGATCGACTTTTAAAAATATATGTATATTGATTTTCGTCGAATAGTTTATATAATATTCTCAAAGGAGATTATCTAATAAGAATAAAATATTGAATCTTGATATGAATAATACTTTACAAGTAGTGATGGGCCTGATGACCAACAGTGTGGGCCGGCCCGACCCAGCCTGGTGTTATGGGCCCAAAAAGCCCGGCCCGGCCAGCCCGCGGGCCAAGCCCGGACGGGCCATGGGCCGGGCTCGGGTCGGAGTTTTCCAGCCCAGCCCGGCCCGGATCGACCCGGTGCACATTAATTTTATTTTTTGTAAAAATAAAATTAAAATGCACCTATTAATTGTATATTTCTAAAAATAAAATTATTTGCACCGTATAAATTATATTTGTGCAAAAATAAAATTAATATGCACTATAATTATTAAAATTAATTACATAGACATCTTAATTATTAAAAATTTAATAAGTAATTATTAAAAATAAATCATCGGACCGGCCCAGCCTAGCCTGGCCCGGTAGGTGTGGGCCAGCCCGGCCCGGCACCAGCCCGGCCGGGCTTATGTGGATCGGCCCGGCCCAGCCCGGTGATTTGACAGGCCGGGCTTGGGCCACGGTTTCTTGGCCCGGCCCGATGGTGGCCCGGCCCGGTTCCATGACTATTTACACGGTTATGGGGTCGATGAACTGGATTTAAATGAATTTTGGTTAGACGTGACAAAATCTGATCTCAGTCGATTAAAGAATCATAGGTTTTAACCCTAAAATTTAGATCCAAACCCCAATTTCAACTCTTAGCCCAATTAAACTTAAACCCAATTTGAACCAGACCTAATTAAATCTGAACGCATTGGGGTTGATGCGATTTATTATATTTTACAATATATAAAATTTATTTTAAATTTATATTTTATTTTTTATCAAAATGTAAAAAAAATTCCTACTATATTTTATTATTTAAATAAAATAGTATTCAAATAACGGTAAAAAATTTGATACTCTTAACCCATTGGATTGATACGACCAGATCCGACCCGATTGACAAATCTACTTTTTGATCCATCCATTTTTGGATTGGATGTTAATCTAAAAACACTCGGATCAGTTTTTCTGAATTAGGATTTTTCTTTGGATGAGGAGTTAATTTTTTTTACAGTTCTAGGATGCATGCTTCTAGTTGTAACCAATTATCATATACTATGATCCATTCATTCTCTCCAGATTGAGTCGGGGGCGGATTTAAGGATAAGGTAGGGCTTGCTCTAGCCCACCTTAAAAAATAAATATATTAATAATAGTAAGAATTTACACAAAAATTCTACCTAGCAGTCCAGTACACTTGATAATGGAGTAATTACTTTATCTATATTATATTGACAACCTAGGTTCGAATCTCGTTGTTATTCTTTTTACATTCTTACATACAAGTGATTTCTAACTCTTTTTTCCCTTTTTTTTTGTTAATTATAACTTTTACCCATTGTTTTTTTCTAATTTTAATTTGTATCCAAAATTTAGCCAGCCCAAAAATTTCAGCTTGGGTCTGCCCCTGGGTTGAGCTAATGTATTTATCCGCGCAGTACACTCATTTTCTCATTGAGACATTGATTCATTGCACATGCATTGGCTATTTGGCTTGCATGAAAACGATCACACAGATTCATTACATTAATTAATTTGCGATCGAGAGCTGTGATTAATTAATTGGTCTTTCAAATTTGGTGGTCTCAAGGGCTGTCGCCCATTCGATCACTATTTTGCTCACCAACCCCCCTACAGATTAATTGCATAGGTGCACACTTTCAAATTTCAGACTAAAAACTTCTCGATCGATCGAACATGATAAACATTAGATTATGACCAATCCGGCCAATTTGGGCTAGGAGGTTTAGTTTTTTTTTTTTTTTTAATTATATAAATCGATTAAGTTTATATGAGTATGTTGTACGCGTAGTCGCGTACGTTTACCCACAATTATCATATACATTTAAAAACAAGCCACAGTATATACATTTAAAAACGAACCAATAGTATTAATATACTTGTATAGTTGTATGTTCCTTTTGTAGTAATAGTCGTTTGATTGAAGTCAAGTCACGAACAAGTAAAACTCTCGTTTCATGTCGATCATGTCCTAATTAGGTAGTCATAATCATGCATATATGCACTACAAAATTAAAGTAATTTGGAAGAGTCTAGAGATAGCGATTTGGTGAGTTAAGTTGATCTTATAAATTCTTAATTTCATTTATGCTACTTGATCTTAACGAGGCATAAATTAAGTGAAGGTAAAATAATCAAGTCTTGTTACTAGTTGTCAAATTGGTAGAGACGTGCTAGAGATGGATTCGGTGAGTATATATGATCGATAGGTAGATGATGTTGGCTCTATTTTAATTGGTTTACTTTGGAGTGAAAATATTTTTTTATACATATGAAATTAGAAATTAAAATTTCAGCTAGCTTAGCTTTCAAGAGTGAGGACTTTGCGTTCATGTCCGCAAGTCTTTTGTGATGACTACATTCACTAAACCTTGTTTTGGCAAGTCAATAATCACATTTTGACTAAAGCCATACATGAAGAAAACTCATAATCCCACTGTTTCAAAAAACTTGACCCTTTAGACACTTTATATTGTTTTAAAAAACTTGTCCATATATTTTTCAACTTTATTTTTTTAAGTTTGCCCTTCATGATAACATATAATGTGATGATATCATCTCTTTCCATATGAGGATTGCTAGCCATGCTAGTTAGAAGTGATGTTATTATTGTATATGGGTAGTTTAGGTATACATGAAATGTCTAAAGGGTCAAGTTTTTGGAAAACAGGTGGAGTATTTACTTAAATTGTTTTGGGAATCGGTGAAGTTGGTAAGAACCTAAAAGTGTTATGAATCTTAGGGCACACTATACTATGATTCGATCGTATGTTTGATAATTTTCAGGATTTTAATTTCGGTTTGATATCAGATTTTTGCGGTTCAATTTGTTTTTTTCGAAGGAAACACTTGTACTTATCAAAAACCAAAATCAAGACCGATGCTCAGCCTTATCGGTTTTGGTTCAGTTTACTGAATTCAAGATCAGTTTTAGCTCAATTCAAGCTCGGACCGATACCTAACCCTACCGGTATTCAAAACCAAACTACATTCACATATGTTCTATGATGAAAAACAACAACAACAACAACCCGATCTCCGTGATCATCCAAAATATTAAATCAGACCGATCTCAGTTGCCATTTGCCAAACTAACTTTTAACTATCTCTAGTATTATGGGATGACGACCTAATTGCTTTGTCTTAACACGTAGAAATCCGATTTGTACCAAATCGTAATTGTTAATTTGCAGAATTGATAAGACAAAG
Source organism: Polygonum aviculare (assembly GCA_934048045.1). Classification (NCBI taxonomy): domain Eukaryota; kingdom Viridiplantae; phylum Streptophyta; class Magnoliopsida; order Caryophyllales; family Polygonaceae; genus Polygonum; species Polygonum aviculare. Next base: position 27,976,399 of record OW204023.1, on the reverse strand, counting down.
CCCAATGTCCAAATGGATTGGCACGCACACGTACATCCATAGTCAAGCGGCCTCACCAATTTGACCAAAAAAAAAGGAGGTGGGTTTTGGATGAGTCCAACATCTTAACCAAAAGTTTGACACCTTCTTTGCAACTCCATAGCCTTTTATTCTTGGTGGTAGGTGAACGATTATGACGATCGACTACTTTTTCTTTTTCTTTTTCCTTTTCCTTTCTGGATGTATGAGATAATGTTTTCACCTACTTTTTCTTCGATTTATGTAGTGAAATAGTTATATGTGATCCCTTGCATTGTCTTAGTCATCCATATTACACCAACTTAAGTAAATAAAAAAACATAAAAAATGCCCAACTCAAGTACTCAACACCCACATTCACGATTAATTACTGTAAAAAATCTAATTAATCACAGATATACGATCTTTTTTATATTTTATTAAAATAGGATAAGACGATCGAAATAAAAATATACAAAAATGAAAATAATATGAAAATTAATGTACACATGCAAAAAAAGCAGACGGTTTTCTAATTTTTTAAAAATTCCTTAATTTCGAACCCACCAACCGTGCCTTGAATTTTCTCCTATGGAGTGCTCTGCATCTGGCACTATAAAACCAAGCACGAAGAATTCAAAAGGCTAAAAAAGCACAAAACAAACAAAGGCACAGAAAACGCAATTGAATCGACCAAGTCCATTGAGAAAACCAACACTCCACCCAACCCACTTACAGGTACCCCTCACCTCTCCCCCCCTCCCAATTTCAAATTCCTCTCTGTTATTCTTTTAATTTTAATTTCCGAATTTCTGAAAATGGTGTTGGGGAATTTCTGTTGCGTTTCGTATGAGAGCAGCGACGACGAACCCGAGCAGGTAGTGCTGTTGTTGGTGGGGGTTAGGTAAAACCCTCTCCAAACTCCCTTCAAATCTGAACAAATTGATTGGGTTTCAATTTCAGGGACACGAGAAGAAGATGAAAATCGAGGTGAAGAAGACGAGCATGGTTCGGCCGGCCAAGGAGACGCCGAGTCGGAGCCTGTGGAACTCGAACGTGGATCTGGTGGTCCCCAGGATGCACACGCCCAGCGTCTACTTCTACAGGCCCAACGGCTCGCAGAATTTCTTCGACCCGGGCCCGGTTAAGGAGGCCTTGGCCCGTGCCCTGGTCCATTTTTATCCCATGGCCGGCCGGCTCAAGAGGGACGAGGACGGAAGGATCGAGATCGATTGCAATGGGGAAGGGGTTTTGTTCGTCGAGGCCCAAACGACGTCGGTTGTCGACGATTTTGGGGACTTTGCTCCCACTTTGGAGCTCAGGAAGCTGATTCCGGCTGTGGATTATTCTGGAGGGATCCACACTTATCCCCTCTTGGTTCTTCAGGTAATTTCTGTTGCAAATTGAGGTTGATTTGGCATTTATTGCTGTTTTAGTTGTTAATCTTATAATATGAGATCTGGGGAATGGGTTCATTTCATGTATATCTATCTGTGAGTAGTAATTTATGGCTCTTGGAGTTTTGGAGGATTATCTTTTTACATTTGTTTAATGATGGGAAAGTAGGTGAGGATATTGGAATGCAGCTAGGTTGGTATGATGGATTGGGATATTGCTTGATATAAAAGCCAACTTTATACATTAGCTCATGATGTCCTAAGCCTTTTTTTGTGCGCTCTAGGACCACTCTTTATGTGCACATTGAGTTGTAAATTGGTAATGCTTTTTTAAAACTTTGGTTAGTGTCAGTCCTTGCTTCCCAGAGTAGTACTTAGGGGAAAAATTTATGTTAGATTAAAGTACTAATTCTGGTCCATGTTTGAAGCGAGGTTGGTGAAAATGGCCTTCAGCTATAATGTGGAAAGTCTAGTCACTTTGAGCTACTTTACAATAGCCTCATAAGTTTGACGAAACGATTCAACACCAAAGACTTCTTAGACCTAATGATTTAAGTTTTAGTCTTGTGATATTTTGTGGCCTATAAATACTGGTTCTTATTTATCTGGGTGACTCAGTTTGTTTCTCTCATGTAGTCCCTATGATGGATATCTAAAAACTGGATCATGTAGTATTAACTCGGATAATGTATGAATTGCTTCAATTATTTGTGGGGCAAACTTTGTTGTTGCGTTTGTGTGGTTTTATACTACATCACTCACTTTCACGTATATGAAATCAATATCTTGTCCATCTCAAACTGAACTCTGCATCTCCATTTAATTTTCCTGCAGCTAACATATTTCAAATGTGGCGGTGTCTCTCTTGGTGTCGGTATGCAACATCACGTGGCGGATGGCTTCTCGGGTCTCCACTTCATCAACACATGGGCCGACATGGCCCGAGGACTCGACCTCACTATTCCACCCTTCATCGATGGGCGGACCCTTCTCCGTGCTCGGGACCCACCCGAACCCAAGTTCCACCACATCGAGTACCAGCCGCCTCCGACCCTCAAAACTGCCCCTGCACCGTCATCGGGCCCTGAACCCGAAGCTGCGGTCGCCATCTTGAAGATCACCCGCGAGCAGATCAACACCCTAAAGGCCAAGTCCAAGGAAAACGGGAACACGGTCGCCTACAGCTCGTACGAGATGCTCTCGGGTCACATCTGGAGGTGCGTGTGCAAGGCCCGCGGGCTGCCCGAAGGCCAAGGGACGAAGCTCTACATCGCTACCGATGGGAGGTCGAGGCTCGACCCGCCTCTTCCACCGGGCTATTTCGGAAACGTCATCTTCACCACGACGCCTGTGGCTGACGCGGGCGACCTCGGGTCGAAACCGACTTGGTACGCTGCGAGCCGGATCCACGACGCGTTGGCGAGGATGGACAACGAGTATCTGAGGTCCGCCCTCGACTACCTTGAGCTGCAGCCCGACTTGACCGCCCTCGTCCGTGGGGCCCACACTTTCCGGTGCCCAAACCTCGGGATCACGAGCTGGACGAGGCTGCCGATCCACGACGCGGACTTCGGGTGGGGCCGGCCCATCTTCATGGGGCCCGGTGGGATCCCGTACGAGGGGCTCGCGTACATGTTGCCGAGCCCGGTGAATGATGGGAGCTTGTCCTTGGCAATTGCTCTGCAGCCGGAACACATGAAGCTATTCCAAAAGTACCTCTACGAAATGTGAGGTTAATTTTAGTTTGGATGAAACCAAAAATGCGGTTGTTTCTTTGTTTGTACGTTCCCTTGATGAAAAAGACTTTCTCAATGTGTGTATTTAATTTGTAAACCACACGAGGAATTAATTAAAGATGTTTCTAGATCAGCTGTGTGATTATGTGAGAACATGTACATCTCCTATGACAATGATAATTAATTGCAAAAATATACTTGAAATATGAAGGAATATCACAAGTACTTACAAATTGCAATATGCAAGTGCTATGCAGTTTTTATGATTGTTTACAATTTGGTCGTTGGTGTTTTGGTACTTTCGACGGGATACTTCGTGAAATACGTGTTGGGATTTCATAATAAGGTTATGAAGTACATAGAAAGATGCTTAATTAGCTAGTTAAGCAAGAAACCACCACATAAGCATTCATTTTACTGAACCAATACACAACAACATAGCAAGGCTTGGACCACACAAAGTAAGACCCTTCTGTCTATGCACTTGACGTTCGAGTTGAGACGAACATGAGATCAAAGTGCAAGGAAGAAGAAGGCGAAAGCCACGACTAACGGAAACACCAAAACAACGAACGAAGAAGATCGATAGAGTGAGGAAGCTCGGTTTTTGCTCGAGCTCGTAGGAGTAGGAGTATGATGACCAGCCAAGACTCGGCGCTCTACCTTCTTGTTGGTCCCCTTCTTCGAGTGGAACGGAAGAACCCGGTTTCCGAACTCGTTGAGAATTTGAACTTCTATGTCATGTGGCGAGGTGTCCTCCTTTGTACCACATGCTCTGTTCTTGACTTGATCACCTGTCAATTACATGGACGTATTAGCCAAGGACTTTGAATCATGATCTACGATTCAACAATGCACAAAGAGGAGTTATAAGTTCACCTGTGCTTTCTGGGTTTGATGAGATTGAGGTGAATAGGGTCAGGAAGATGAAGAACCAAACAATGGTTTTGAGGTCCATCTTTTTTCCTTGTGTTTGGAAGGATGGTTTTGCTATCTTGGGTTTGTATTTAAATTGCGACAACAGATTCTTCGATTTCGAATCTTATGTAACTGTAGTGCTAACATGCATTGCTAACCGACGAAACTAGTATCAACTAGTGATTGTGCTACACAAAAGTATACTATATGTAAATGCTTATTTATTTGTTCAAAAATGTGATATGTAATTGTAATGTTTTCATATGAGGAAATGAAATTTGTAGTGGCGATTATTTTATAAAACTTGAGATGCTTATCTGCTTTAATAAAGGTCAAAAAGTTCTCTTGTGGAGTTTTCGATTGTTCTATTTGTTCAAAGAGTAGTGGAGAAGAAAACACCTATTATTCGATTATGTAATTAGAATTATTCTAAAATGCTCTTACAAAAGTAACGAACTGATTCAATTCAAGATAAGTGGAATATGGTTAATTTCATTTTATTTTATTGTCGGAATAAGGTCGGAAATGTTGAATTAAAGCTCAGAATAAAGCTTGAGTGCGCCATTATCATGAAAAAATAGACACACTCATCAAAGTGCAAGAATCGTCAGAATGAGCTTTGTCTCAATTCAGCATCCAACAAACCTAACCCTTTTTTCAATTCTTATTATCATGAATGAAAGTGACAAGTCTAAAACAAATCACTATAATTTATTCCTTTGTCTCAATGTTGTTCCCGGATCGGATCTTGGTTGTGGCGGGCTGACGGCCCATTTTCAAGGACATGGGCCACAGACTCGGCCCAACTATCTGAAACGAACAGTAATCTAGAATTAGCTGGTTGGTTCCAAATTCAACCCACACAAGCCTAGAACTTTCAAACGAAACTGCCTACATCATTTGTCTCTAGACTCCTCTGTTTCCCTCCAGAAACCCATCAATTTCTCAATCATTCTCCATTCTTCTTCCTTAACCGCCTCTTCTCCTTCCCGCCCTTTATATACCCACAATCCTCTGACCCCTAGCTCCTCAACTGAAACTGACTCTCAGCAAACTCTCAAACACGCTTTCCAATACAGCAAACTCCAACCACAAATCTCAACCGGAAACAAACAAACAATGACGGCCAAGGTGGACGGAAAAGCGATCGGAATCGATCTCGGAACCACGTACAGCTGCGTGGGAGTATGGCAGAACGACCGAGTGGAGATCATCCCGAACGACCAGGGAAACCGGACCACCCCATCCTACGTGGCCTTCACCGACACGGAGCGCCTCATCGGCGACGCCGCCAAGAACCAGGTCGCCCTCAACCCCCACAACACCGTCTTCGACGCCAAGCGCCTAATCGGGCGCCGCTTCTCCGACCCCTCCGTCCAGTCGGACATGAAGCTCTGGCCGTTCAAGGTCGTCCCCGGCGCCGGCGACAAGCCCATGATCTCCGTCACCTTCAAAGGCGAGCAGAAGCAGTTCTCCCCCGAAGAGATCTCCTCCATGGTCCTCACCAAGATGAAGGAGGTCGCCGAGGCCTTCCTCGGCCAGACCGTCAAGAACGCCGTCGTCACCGTCCCGGCCTACTTCAACGACTCCCAGCGCCAGGCGACCAAGGACGCCGGATCCATCTCAGGCCTGAACGTGATGAGGATCATCAACGAGCCGACCGCGGCCGCCATCGCCTACGGCCTTGACAAGAAGTCCGGCGGCCGGACCGGCGAGAAGCACGTCCTGATCTTCGACCTCGGCGGCGGGACCTTCGATGTGAGCCTGCTGACGATCGAGGAAGGGATCTTCGAGGTGAAGGCCACCGCCGGGGACACGCATCTCGGCGGGGAGGACTTCGACAACCGGCTGGTGAACCACTTCGTGGCGGAGTTCAAGAGGAAGAACAAGAAGGACATCAGCGGGAACGCCAGGGCTCTGAGGAGGCTCCGGACGGCGTGCGAGCGGGCCAAGAGGACGCTCTCCTCCACCAGCCAGACCACCATCGAGATCGACTCTCTCTACGAAGGGATCGACTTCTACGCCACCATCACCAGGGCTAGGTTCGAGGAGTTGAACATGGATCTGTTCCGCAAGTGTATGGATCCGGTGGAGAAGTGTCTCAGGGACGCCAAGATCGACAAGTCTCAGATCCACGATGTGGTTCTTGTAGGCGGATCGACTCGGATCCCCAAAGTTCAGCAGCTCCTACAGGACTTCTTCAACGGGAAGGAGCTCTGTAAGAGCATCAATCCGGACGAGGCCGTGGCCTACGGGGCCGCTGTCCAGGCCGCCATCCTCACCGGAGAGGGCGACCAGAAGGTTCAGGATCTGCTGTTGCTCGACGTCACGCCTCTCAGCCTCGGGATCGAGACCGCGGGCGGGGTTATGACGACGCTGATCCCGAGGAACACCACGATCCCGGCCAAGAAGGAGCAGATCTTCTCCACCTATTCGGATAACCAGCCTGGGGTGCTGATCCAGGTCTACGAAGGCGAGAGGCCCATGACGAAAGATAACAATCTGTTGGGGAAGTTCGAGCTCGCCGGGATCCCGCCGGCTCCCAGAGGCGTCCCGCAGATCAACGTCTGTTTCGACATCGACGCCAACGGGATCTTGAATGTGTCTGCTGAGGACAAGACGGCCGGGGTGAAGAACAAGATCACGATCACGAACGATAAGGGGAGGCTGAGCAAGGACGAGATCGAGCGGATGGTGAAGGAGGCCGAGAGGTACAAGGCGGAGGACGAGCAGGTCAAGAGGAAGGTCGACGCCAAGAACTCGCTCGAGAACTACGCTTATAGCATGAGGACGACGGTGAAGGATGATAAGGTGGCCGGAAAGCTGGATGCCTCTGACAAGCAGAGGATCGAGAGTGCTGTGGATGAGGTGCTTCAGTGGCTCGAGGGGAACCAGCTGGCCGAAGTCGATGAGTTTGAGGACAAGCAGAAGGAGCTCGAGGGCGTGTGTAATCCCATCATTTCGAAGATGTATCAAGGCGGTGCTCCTGGCGGAGGGATGCCCGGAGATGTACCCATGGGTGGTGGGAATGCTGGCTCCGGCGGAGCTGGTGGCCCTGGGCCTAAGATTGAGGAAGTTGATTAAGATTGTTGTAGTATAGCAAGGGACTAAGGGGTGTGTGATCAGATGCTTTGCTGGCTTGGTTTTTTTGGAGTAGTATGGAATAAAATCTCATGTATGTGTTTTTGAGTTTTTTGTCTTGTGATGAAAAATAGAGATGTATGGTGTGTTAGATGATGAACAAATAAAGCTAGTTATTGTATTTGCTTCTGTCATTTGTTCCAAGTAACTACAAAGAGAAATGTGCTAATGGACTAATCTTATTGGAGGCTAACCCTCATTCTAATGCATGTATGTAATAGCCTGACGGTTCAATCTACTAGAACAGCTCGGTCGCGGGTACCGGCTGGGTTTAAAGTTGGAGCTGCGCCAAGTGGCTGATGTCGATGGGGTAGGCGTCGTTGGGGTCCTGAGCAGTGTAGGCTCTGGAGGCCAAGACCTTGTTGGCAGCCTCAGTAGGATGAGCTTGGTCCCAATATGCATAAGAATCTCTGTCCTGGCATGGAGTGCTAAAAGGCAAGCATACAATCTCTAATGCTCCACAACAAGGAATGTTCTTTACTCTTAGTCCTGCAAAATACAAAAAAGCGAAAAATCATAAGATCTCGTGACACACCTTCGAATCACCAACCGGAAAACCAACATGTGCATCTACAGCTTACCAAGACCGGAAAGGTCATTGCCAATGATCCCAATGGTGTTGATGTAGATGAACCTGGAATCGGCGAGCTTGGTGTTGAAGCTCTCGGCAAGTGACCTTAGCTTGTCATTGTAATCTTGTAGGGCATCGTTGACGTATTGTGTGCACGTTCCAAGTGTGTTTAGAACGGGAACACAACCCAACGGTCCTAATCCAAACAACACTACTTTCCTAGCTCCTAACTCATGCAAACTCTGCAAAGTTACAAGGAGTTAGAACCATGTCTCATTTGATGGAACGGTTAAAACACTTGAATACAATAATCACCGTTAGTTGATGAGATAGTTGAGTGAGCAGAGCATCGGCAAACGCCTGAGGAGTGTAGTGAAGCTTCGTGGGTGACAAGGGGTTGAAATAGTCAATCATCCAATCATTGCTCGCCACGTAGACGGAGTAGAGGCATTGGCCCAAGTGGGATGTAGCGTTGGTGCTTCCAAGTAAGCCTGTGATTCTTGAAACCGTGGTTTGGTGGTTCTTTAGTTGCCCGTCCATGCTAAACCTTTGCCCCTTTATACATACATGAATTTAGTATATTAATAAGATCCAAAACCGAAAGGGTCAAAACATTTGCTACATTAGGTGCACTTATACAAGGTGTGAGCGTTTAGTTACGCACCACTTGGTATCCGGTGGTAGCTTGTATTCCGGCAGAGCCAGACGCATAGTTGACACCTTTGAGTGCCTCAGGTCCTTCCGATCTCGGAAAGGGAGGAATGTATCCATCTAACCCGAGAAGATCTCCTGCATTTGACTCGATAGGGTCAATCCAAATCAAGACAACTAAGAAAATTCATTATGATCAATCATGCATAAGATCAATACCAATGAGATCGACGGTGGTTTTGCCATTGGTAAACCTTCCGGTGGGCCCACCGGGAAAGTCGATCCCATAGGGAGCAAAGTCGGCCTTAGCAAGCGTCGCGAGGTTGTTGTTGTTGCCGCTGTCGGAAAGCGAGTCTCCGAAGATGAAGAAGCATGGCACTTGGGGATGCCCATTTGCTTTCACCAACAACATGACCGTCCACATTATGATCGTGCACATTGTGTTTGTTGTCTTCATTGATTGATTTGGAAGAGCTAAGTTTAAAACTTTAAAAGAGTGGAAATTTTGATGAAGGGTTAACTTTGGCAAGATACTATGATATCGGTTGCTAGCATGCAAAGGGCTAGGTTTATATATGCATGAACTAGTTAATTAACGGTGATCAATTTATACCGTTAATTTTTTTTGGTTGAAAATTTATACTTTGACCGTATACCAATTTCTAACAGGGAAGTTAATTTTGAGTACGTAACCTCTAGCAATTGATTGATAGTGTGACCATGTTGAATGAGTAACTCGGATCAAAAGAGACTTAAGTGCACCTTGAATAACATTGTGCGGTTATGTACTTAGGTCCGATCCTTGAAATAAATTTTTTGAAAATAACTGAAAATTTGTTATAGTAATACATGTCATATGCGTCAAAATACTTTAGGCAAAATGTGAGACATTGTCTCCCTAATTAAGTTAAATTCTCGAATAAAATGGGCTAAAGAATCGATCGAGCTAAGTCTATAACCAAGAAAATTGATCGATGAAGTGGATCCTAGGGTTAATTGGAGTAGTGGAAGGCCTGTTGTCATCAAATGATGATTTAGAAATATTGACCAAGAACGTGGGCACTTATCTGTGGATAAGTTCATTAGCAATATTAGACTTTACAATCGAGCATAAATAAGTTTAGAATTGTGAAGAATGCAGCAAATTATCTACATTGGTCGTTATGTTTTTTTTTTTTTTTTTTGGTCGGGTGGTCGTTATGTTTTTATTTAACCCACGCTGCCAAGTAAATATGGGCTTATTTATCATCATAAATATGGGTTTGACATGACATTTTAGAGCATCAATCAAGTCAGTGATCGACCAAGAGTGAGTATGTTAGTATAAAAATAGTTTAGTGATTTATGTATGTAAGTATGTATATGTCAAGGTTTTGATGTTACCCTAACTAATTTGTCCCTCCATGTCATCTACAAAAGTTGTTATCCAACTCCATTTGATAATTAAGAAAGAGATGTTAATTAGTTCTCCATCCTCTTGATTCAGTCAAAATCTACACATTTTGTGTATGTGACCACATCATCAAATACGTATTGAAGGCTAGCTAACTAGCCAACCAACCGATTCGAATCTTATGCACCATAAACACTTATATATGTAGCTAATTTACGTTTTGATCCAATCAAAAATTTGGTTTAAGTAGCTAAAGCTTGAGCGCCACCAAGTGGCTAATATCCATGGGGTGCGTGTCGTTTGGGGTCAAAGCTTTGAAGGCTCTAGTTGCGAACACTTTGTTTGCAGCCTCCGTCGTATGCGCGAGGTCCCAGTATACGTGTGTGTTCCTATCCTCGCACGGAACAGTAAGAGGCACACACGAAGGCCCCAATGTGAGACAACATGAGGTGTACTTCACTGGAAGTCCTGCAATCAAATAGGCTCGTATATAAGTTTATGAGTCACTCCTCTTATAATCAAATAAGCTCGTATATATGCACGAAACTAACTATACCTAGCCCAGAAAGGTCTTTGCCAAAGATGTTGAATGTGTCAATGAAGATGAACTGGGAGTCTTTAAATTGCGCGTTGAGCTTGTCGACGAGTGCCCTTACCCTGCCGTTGTGAATTAACATGGCCTCGTTCACCTTTTCCACGCACTTGCCCTGTGTGTAGAGAGGGGGAGCACAGCCCAATGGACCCAATCCAAACACCATTACTTTCCTTGCTCCCATCCCATGCAAAGTCTACGCAGGCACACACGTACGTACAAGCTCAAATATTACATATACGTGCATATATAGAGTCATATATAAAAAGAGTAGTCAATTGACGGTTATTACCGTTAGTTGCTCGGTGAATTTTGAAACAATCATATCGGCAAAGGCGGTAGGAGGATACTTGGCGGCAGAGTCCCCTAGGGTGGGGTTAAAATAGTCTAGCATCCAGTCGTTGTACCCAATGAACACAGAATACAAGCATTGGTTCAGATGGCTTGTAGCGTTTTCCTGGTTTCCCATTAAGTTTCTCATTCGTGAAATCGTGGTCTCGTGGAACTTGAGTTGTTCGTCGATGCAAAAGTTTTCACCCTTTATGTATGAATCGACGGATAACATGCGTCGAACAAGGACAAACATAACTGATATTATAACACGTTTAGGGATAAATGCAAATGATCAATGTTTATGTAGATACCACTTGAAAACCGGTACGGTTGAAGATTCCGGCTGAGGCGGACGCGTAGTTAACACCCTTAAGTACCCCCTCCAATTGTGATTTCGGAAAGGGAGGAATATAGCCATCCAACCCGAGAAAGTCCCCTAATTTTGCAATAGTTTGAAACTAGTTAATCGAAGCAAGGTTTCATTCTAAAATCAATTGACAACGTACAGGATGAACACTGCAGCCTTATTTCCACATAGCTCGTCCATCATTTGGCTGGGCCGGAAAAACCAATGTAAAAGATACTTCGATTGAATTGATGTATATACGTACCAATGAAATCGACGGTAGTTTTTCCATTGCAAAACCTTCCGGTAGGTCCATAGGGAAAATCGACCCCATAGGGTAAGAAGTCAGCCTTAGCAGCAGAGACCGGGAGACGGTTGTTGTTGCCGGGGTCGGATAGCGAATCACCGAAGATGATGAAGCATGGGACTTGTGCGCTGCCCGCATCTGCTACCATCTTCATCTCTAAGGTGACGCTCAACAGCACCATCAACACAATTAGTATCTTGCACTTCGTCATCATCATTAATTATTATTATTATTGTTATTATTTGATTAGAAGTGCAAGTTTTATTTGAAAGGATCAAAGTGCTAGCTACAACACTTGGGTTTTATTTATTTGATATCTTAATTAGAGATGAGATTTAGAATTTGGTAGATCTAATTGTAGGATAAATTATGAAGAGCCGGCCTCCCAATTTGCAGGCAAGGCCTAAGTTTTGTTCGGTTGAAAGATTTCTATTCTTCGTTGCATCAACGGGAAACAATATGCACCTTTTAAATGATAGGACCTTGTTTTTTTAAAATAAAGAGAAATTTGTTTGGTGTTCCTTGGTTTTGGGCTTTTTCTGATGATATCCTAGAAAAAATTATTTCGACTTTTACCCTTGAGCTTTTGATCTAGTTCGGGCCATGTCCAATTTCACTTTCAACCCCTTCTTTTCGTCAAATGAATTTAAAAGAAAAAAAGGAAAATGTTGAAATCAAAACAAAAAAGAAAAAGAAACAAAAACTGAATTACAAAGCATACCAGTGAAGAGAGAAGGGTGAGGGTCGGTTAGGGTTGCACATCCGGTCCAGACCGGACCGGACCAGAATTCCGGGTTCGTTCCAACCTAGTGGACCAGGAATTTTCATAAAGAAGGACCGGGGACCGGAGTCTGGTCCCGGTCGGGTTCCGGTCCGGTCTGGGTTTGGACCGGATTGGACCGGTTTTTTTTTTTTTAATATGACATATTTAATTTTAAATTATTTTATTGTTTTTTATTAAAAAATCATTTTATTTACAGATATTATTTTTTCAATAGGTTTATATATAATTTAAATACACTCTATAAATAAAATTTATTAGAAATAATCAATAATCTTATTAATATATATATTTTTTATTAATAATAATATATCCCGGTCCATTCCGGTCCGGACCAGAAAGTTCCGGGTTTGGACCGGACCGGACCGGAACCCGGAATCCGGGAAATTGATGGACCTGGACCGGACCGTAAAGGACCCGGTCCGGGTTTTTCCGGTCCGGTCCGATTTCCCAGTCCGGTCTCAAAATGCACAACCCTAGGGTCGGCGGTTTCAATTGCAGGTGGGCGGTGACAGCGGACGGTGGCTACGAATAGACATTGGTATGGACGGTAGTTTGATTTAGAGTTAAACCTGATGTTGAGGTCAAATTAGGATTTTAATATGTGTCTGTTGTCGAGATCCTCCGCCACCACCCTTCGTTTGTCGGCCCCATCCTTCTTCTGTTTGCCAACCCCATCCTACTTCCGCTCGCCGCCTCCTTCCATCCACATACATCCCGGCGATAATGTCACGTCCAATATCAAATGGCCGGATGGAGATTGTAAAATTCTGAATCTCTTTCTTCGTGAATGAGAGCAACCATTTAATGCTTCTTTTTATCAACTTTCAATCATTTAATCTCTTTGAAAAAATGGCTCAAAATAATCCCAAGTATCAACTTTCAACCAAAAATAATCTCAAGTTTGAAAAAAAAATCACTTTTTACCTTAAATAAAAAACATTCAAATGAAAATTATATTTTTATATCAAAATTAAGGAAGATAGCAAAGATATCCAAATTCATTGTTTATTTTTTTTCTATTGATTCTAGCAAGATTTGTTATTGATTTATATAGGAAAATAAATTAACTTATCAAAAATTGGATAAGTGTTATAGTATATATAAATGTTAGTTACCATTGCTAAAATAAAATTATTATTTTATTCAACATTGGTTACATGGTGTAAATAACATTTTTATATTCAACGTTGATGAGGTGACGCAAATTTTAACAAAGACATAGGTTATGCTTTATATTGTATTATACTCCCTCCGTCCCTATTTGTTTGTCCAAAAGGACAATTTGCACGGGTATTAAGAACGGTATAAAATAGTATTGGTAATTGGGAAAAGTTGGTATAAAGTAGTATAAAGTAGGTGAGAGAGTTGAATAGTATGAGTAAAATATGTGATTGATTGAGGTGAAAAGAAATAAAGTAGGTAAGAGAGTGGAATAAGGAGGGTAAAGAGTAGATATAAATGGAAAGTGGACAAACAAAAAGGGACGCCCGAAATGGAATACCGGACAAACAAATAGGGACGGAGGGAGTAGTAGATTATGTTGAATCTTCATAAAAATGAAAAAGCACTTTTACCAAATATAAAAAATATTTAAATGAAAATTATGTATTTTCATATCAAAATTAAGCAAGATATCAAAGATATCCAAAATCATTCTTTAATTTTTTTCTATTGATTATAGCAAGATTTGCTATTGATTTATATTAGGAAAATAAATTAACCTATCAAACATTAGATTAGATATGATAGTAGATATAAATGTTAGTTACCATTGTTATAATAAAATTCTTATTTTATTCAACATTGATTACCTTGTACAAATAATATTTTTTTATTCAACGTTGATGAAGTACGTGACGTAAATTTTAATAAAGACCTAGGTTTCGCTTTATTTTATTTTTGATACGAAGGTTCGCTTTATAGACTATATTGAATGAATTATGAATGGGAGAGTAATCATTCATTTTTAGTACAAAGGTCGTAAGATTCGTCCAAAAAAAAGTACAAAGGTCGTAAGATCTAGCAGTTCCGGGTGTTGTATATAGACTCCCCTAATGATAAGGTTATCATTTCCTAGTTTTAAGATTGACCTTCAAGGCTTCAACCATATAGCTAGCTTGCGCACAAGACTTGAGTGTACATGTTCTTGAGTGTAAGTTTCATCTTGTAAGATTCTACTGGTGACTAGTACGTGTTATTATTGGTCACTATATAATACAGTAATCTTTTTGGCTTACTCATCCAATTCTACTAGTAGATTTCATATATGTCATGTGCAATGTGTCTTCGATTCTAGTTAGTGTGAGTGAGTGTATAGGATTCTAGAGAAAGATCAATTTTGAAAATCTGTATCCATTTCAACATTTGAAGAGTATTAACTAGGTAGTACCAGTGCCTTGCACGAGAATTTTATAAAATTATATATATATGTTTAAACTCTTATTATTTAAGTTAATTGTTTCCAAAATATACTAATAAAATCATTTTGATTCCTAACATGTAGTCTATAGAATGAAAAAATTCAATCACCACCTACTTGAAAAAGGATTGTAGTTAGATACAATAAATCTGACCAAAATAAGAAGAATCTCAAAAATTAAAAAATTGTCTGATTATAACAAATAAGAAATGGAAAATGAACCCAAAAGACATATAGATTAAGTAGTGGAATAAAACTATTGCCCTATGGACAAAGTTCCGATATTCTAGATATCATAAAATTTTCGGAATTAGTTTTTGATCTTAAATATGCTTGATTTGTAAAATCCTATAATAAATTAAAATACACTCATAATAAACTCTTGTGTGATAAAATATAGTTTGCAATGTTATCAGAATCCCGACTCGATCCTACGATTCTAACGATTCTACGACCCAAAAGTCATAAAATGATCCACGATTCTAAGTAGGATATTATTAAACTAGGATCTTAAATGATTTAACATAAAATTCTAATTGATTTTGATTTTACACACGACTCTAACGATTCTACAACGATTCTAGCGATCCTACAAGCGATTCTTGCGATCTCAAACAATCACTATTATACTTATATATTATTACTAAGCTGAAAGTTTATGTCTCTTTTCCATTAAATTATTAACCCGATTCATCTTAAAATATTTTTCCTCATCAAATTAATTATGTTTATAAAATTTCAAAGTTTATACATAAGAAAATATACAGTATATTAGGTTATTGTATATTTTTTAGTTATAATGTAGGATCTTACGATCCTGATGATCCGATTCTACAATCCTATCCTGCCACACCCTTCCGATCCGATCCAAGGACCCCGATCTTGACAACCTTGATAGTTTGTACATTAAAAAACATTCAAATATCTTATAACATTGTCTAAAAATCATACAATGGAAAATAAGATGGATGAACAATTGAACATGAAGTTACATGATTTTATACATCAAAAGGAAAATGAATATACCTACGATATACTGTATTTAAAACAAAGTTGATGATGGGCATGTAGCTAACTAAACATTATGAAATTTAAGAGGGAAATGATGCAGGTAAAGAGAGAAGAAACTCATAGAAAAATATGAACAAATAAGTTAATATATAGAAGTAGAATTGGATAAACTTTTATAATTATATTTGGATGAAATTAATTTTTTTAAATCTAAAAAATTGTGATTACAAAATATATAATGATTGAAATGAAATTCTTACATGACGTTTCAGCTTATGATTTGGAAAAAAAAAATCTTGATAAACTTCTGCATCATTTTGGAATTTACGAAAATAAAATGATCATTTAATCTTTTCAATCTCTTACTATATTGGGTAGTAAATAAGAGAGCTTATGGTAAAGATAGAAGGTTTGTTTTAACAAAAAAAAAAGTTTATATTGTTTGAAAATAAAACAAATAGTGATTTTTAAGCAACAAAAGTGAGTTTGTCAAGATAATAAGTAATTCCTTTTTCAAAGGAGTTAAGATAGGTAATGAGATTAATAATTCAAAGATTTTGTGATCATCAAGATACACCGGTAAAGTGGTTAAGCAATTATTCAAAAAAATGGTTAGATCAAAATAAAAAAGGACAATTATTGGGATAGGATTGTTGTTATTCTTATGATGAAAAGAAAAAATTCTAAAATTATTTTATTTTAGTTCAGCCAATTTCTATGAGTTTGGCGATTAAAAAATAATTATAATTTAATCCCTAAAACATAACGGAATTCAAATGATATATTTTTAACCCTATGAACATAGAAATATAATGAAATTCCTTAAAAAGTTATCAATCAATTTTCTAATAATCATTTCGGGAATTATATATATATATAATCTCTAACTTAACATATAAGACTAAACAAATCAAGGAAACAAATACTTTGTTTCAAATTAATTAGCACATCTACTATCTAGGTAGCTACGATCTGTATATGTTAAGTATTTAAGCTAGTTTGATCAAAAAAAGTATTTACGCTAGTAATATTGTTCATATTCTAAATCGTTTCATACGAAAGTAGAAACTATGTTATTGGAATATCAAAATAGAGATTTGATTCAAATCAACCCTAAAATATCCGAACTGCTTATAGAAAATTTTGGTATGCATATACATGGTATATAATTACTTGCCATTAGACCTGTCAATCGGGTCAGGTCGGGCGGGTTCGGGTTGGGTCGTTTCGGGTTCGGGTCATTTCGGGTTAGGGTTGAGATCAGGTTTGGGTCTTGACGGGTTATCGGGCGTGTTCGGGTTGACCGGTGGGTCAATTTTTTTGAAACTTTAAGAACTAAAAATTTGAAACTTTAAAGAAGACCATGAACACATACATGTTAAATAGTGTGGTATTGCGATTGACAAAATTCTGGATATATATATAGTATAAGGTTGTGGATATTATATATATATAAAAACAAAATTCCGGATATATTATATGGCATGGGTAGAAATGAACTTCCTAGCTTAATTTGGTTCTTTGTTATCAAGTTCTTCTTTGTGAAAGAAGGGGGAGCTACATCTAGATTTAACGATGGATGACTCATAATAAAAACAATGAGTCAAGCATTTAAAAACATACAAAAACATGTAAACTTATAAAAGTCCACAAACTATTTTTTTTTTTTTGAGCTCAAACACAAACTAATGTAATGTACTACATCTTGTCATTTGTATACTTTCAATTCAATCAAGGATGACATCTTTCATAGTGGACACAAGCTTCACAAATTAGAGATAAGCAAAATGCAGCAAACAAGTTTACAAAAAAAAAAGAACTGAAATGCATCAAATAGAAATTCAACAACCCGCCATTTTCAAATTTTACGAAAAATTTCAAAATATATTTAGCGCTTGAAAATTTCATGACCCGCCGGGTTGGACCCGACCCTAACCCAAAATTTTCCGGGTTTACCAGGTTGGGTTGAAACTGGGTTTTGGGTTCAAATTACAAGGTTGAAACCTTGAAATTTTTAACCGGATCGGGTCGGGTTAGGTTTTGACAGGTCTACTTGCCATAGTATGATCAAAGTCTATCCATTTACTCATATAAGGAGAATAAAGTTGTTATATTAAATCATTTATTATAATTAACAACCTTATTTGTCAAAAAATGATAACATAATTATAAATAATGAATTTCTCACAAAAATAAAAATAAATAAATTATAATAGGAGTATAGGGATAAAGTTGTCTTCATTTTACGTAAATCATGTAAAAAAAATTATCATGAGATTCATAATGGAGAATTCACAATTTTTTAAATAACAATAATAAATTGACAAAAAATAATAATACTAAAAAACTTATAGATGATAATAATCACACTGGGAAAAAAAATCATAATGAGAATTACAATGGAAGATTAATAATTTTTCAATTTGTCAAATTTATTTATTTATTTTTTGATAAAGGAAAGAGATTAGGCCAGTTCCTATACATTAGAAACTATCCTAGAGCATCCAAAAGGATGAGGTCCCTAAGGACCGAATTTGTCAAATTTATAAATAGCAAAGTTTATATGAATGGAAATTTCTTTTTTTGGGGTAGTAGAATGAAGAGAAAGAAAATTCTATACATACAAAGAAGATTTGAATGAATTGAATTCTTAGCGGTAATTCTTATAGGTCAAGTTTTTAATATTGGAAATGATGAGGTGGACAGATATAGGTGAGGTAGATTACTTTAAATGATGTGGAATAAACAATAAATAAGTATTGTGTGATGTGGTTTAATTGTGTAATCACACGTGTAAAAATCCTAGGTGTTTGGAAGCAAAATGTGTCATAATCCTACGTGGTACGATGAGGAGGCTTTAATCGTTAGTAATTTTAAATATATATATTAGATTTTTTCCAATGACATGTAATCCATCTTCTGTCCTAAACTTCTACCACATGACCCACACCTGATAAGGATCATACATTAACCAGATAAATTGGTTTACGATGGTGGGCTCGACCGAACGAATAGAAAAATGATAAGACTTGATTTTTTGATCCAGCGAAGGGGCGACAGCAAGTAAATAGTTGATACTTGATCCCTATTTCATGACACTCGATAGAGATACCTAGCCTAATAGTCTGAATTGTTTGATGTTCGAGATCTAAATAAGCAAACGATACATTGTAAATAAAAAGCAACAAAAAAACTTCCAGACACACACAATTAAGCATCCAAAATCAAATTAAACTAGTTTAACCCCCGTACAATGTACGGGTAATGTTATTATAAATCCAATTTAATATAGATATGTAATGTTAATGATCATGTTAAAATTATGGGATCATATATATTTATCTTCGTATTATGATTAATGTTTTTTACCAATAGTAAATGAACTCATAATATAAATAAGTTGAATTTGTTTAAAAATTACTTTATAATAAATATCATGTTTTATTAAATAGTAATATTTATGGGAAAATTATAACTAAATCTTGGTATGAGTTGATTTATAATTCATAGTTTTTGGTAAATTTTAGGGTAATCAATTTTTACGCGATAAGATTATATGAGATTCTAACTACCTAATTTGTATAAAGGAGGGCCCGATTGATTATTTTATTATTGAAATGACACGTGGCGCAAATTTTTGTGAAGACATTGTCTCCGCTTTATACTATAGGTAGTATAGATATCCCAAATGACCCACAATATATAGTGGGGTTGATAAACATCGTTGATCAAGTAAGAAATAATTAAAAAAAGTTGCATTACATACAACAGAAGGTCTCAAAAACCCTAACCTCTGGCCTTTAGTTAAGCGGTAGGGCCGACCCACAGATTACCGATTATACTCTCAATAAAAAACAGGTCACGGAAACCCTTGAATTTAATACACTGGGTTTGGGAGTGAGCTAATTAGTTTCTAAGTGAGAGATATTGGAAAAAAATAGTGAGCCATTGTGTAGTTTGGAATCCTAATTAAATGTCAATTATTTTCAATAAACACATATTCTAGCTAATAGTGGATTTTATTTTCGAGCTTCAACAAAAACCCTCCACGAGTTTTGCTAGCTAGTGTTCAATTATAGAATGATTTGGCTATATGGCATTTGAAAAATGTCATATAGTAAGAAAATACCACAATATGTCATATTTGCACACATGGCATAACCCCTCTCTCCACTAGTTGACCGGCCGTTGACCGACCGTTGACCGGTGTTGACCGACCGTTGAGCGTTGACTGTCATCAATTGTCACCACAAAGTGACAATATTCACACCTAATTGTCACCACAAAGTGACAATATTCACACCTAATTATCAACACTAGTGACAATATTCATATTAATTGTCAACAAAAGTGACAATTTTCACACCTAATTGTCAATATTTACACTAATTGTCACCACAGTGACAATATTCACACCTAATTGTCAACCCATGACAATATTCACACTAATTGTCACCACAAGTGACAATATTCACATTAATTGTCAACACAAGTGACAATATTCACAGCTAATTGTCAACACAAGTGACAATATTCACATTAATTGTCAACACAAGTGACAATATTCACAGCTAATTGTCAACACAAGTGACAATATTCACACTTAATTGTCACCACAAGTGACACCTAATTATCATCACAAGTGAAAATATTCAACAATTAACTAGAAGATTATAGTAATCACACCGAATAAGTATAGTTAAAACAAGACTTATGCTCAAGCTAGTGTATGTCACTTGAAGAGCTTGAATACTTTTGAACTAGGCCAAGAGGTCACACAATATTCACCATTTCAAGCCGTGTTTTCTAATTGCCAATCACATTCTACATCGCCACATGCTACCACCGGCGAGGTGTAGAATCGATCGAATCCAACAAAACTATGAGCTCATCCACGTAAACAAACCAACGCATTTCATAAAGGAAAATGAAAAACAGACAAGAAACTTACTGAGGAGGAATTTGTCAAGCCTCTCGTTGAGTATATACTCATAGACAAGAAGCTTATCCTCCCCACGAGCGCAATACCCCAACATATTGACAACATTCCGATGCTAAACACGACCTAGCAGCCTAACCTCATTCTGAAACTCCCTTTTCCCTTGCCTTGAAGTTTGAGACAACCTCTTGACCGCAATTTCCCTGCCATCCTCCAATTTCCCCTGCGATTTCACAAGTTCCGTACACCTCAAAACCCTAATTCCGACCGTAATTCATACTCAAAGGAAGAATAAGCGAGATTACCTTGTAGACGGGGCCGAATCCGCCCTCGCCGAGCTTGCGATTGGCGCTGAACTTATCGGTGGCCTTACAAAGCGCTTCGTAGGAGAAGTGCTTCTGCTCGCGAGATGCAATCCTCTCCAAATCCGGCTCTGAACAAGTAGAAAGACGATAAATAAAGACTTGAGCAGATGCTTGCTTATACAGGGATGGATTCAATCATCAGTTGGAAGAACAGATGAAAAATCGGTACCAGTGGAAGAGGAGGAGGAGAAGGTGAAACCATGGCCTTCGCCATCGCCAACACTAGGACTTCCACCACCGACCTCCCATCGGAGACCGTCCTCGCCGCTCCGGAATACTGCAACATGAATTTCACGACCTACTTCGACAACTTCCTCTGCTTCGCGTCCGAGTCCGTCGAGAACCGACACTTCCTCTCCATGACCGCCAGATCCTCCATGACCGATGTCGCTTCATCTCCATGACGCTTCCTCTTGACGGCGGCGAACGTAGGCGTTGTAGACGAGGGAGGAGATCCGCCATGACCGTCAGATTTGACGATGAAGGTGGACAGTGTAGAGAAGGAAAGAGACAGAGATCGGAGATTTGGAATCGAAGCCAGATGAGCTTACACGAGAGTCTTCGATCGCGAGCGAAGAGGAGGATCGAGGGATGAGAAGTTCCAAAAGAGATGACGGGATTCGCCCGTATGTGTTTGGGGATGAAATAAATAAGGTTTTGCCAAAAATGCAAAAACAGGGAAAACGGACAAAAGGGAGAAACGGGCTCAAAAGGCTTCCGCTCTGCCCAATTCCTTCCCAATTATATGGAACCAAGACCAGTGATATGTTAAAAAATCGATCGGCATTTCGACGCAAAAAAAAAAAAAGAAATCGATCGGCACTTTGTACATATCAAATTTGATTTTGGATGCATAATTTTTTTTGCCATTCTTGTAATTTGACCGGCAACCGCCCAAAGAAAGTTTTTGGATAAAAAGAAATATCCATGGTAATTAAAACTCTTCATGCAATGATCGATCGAGTCAATGGTGTTAATTCATTAATCAACTAATATAAATCTCGTACCGTGTACAAGTAATATAAGTGTAAATCGATTTAATCGACCCAAGCCTATTTTTTATTTAAGAATGTATATTTCATGCCCGATAGATTCAAGTTCAAACTATTAACCTATATATGTATTTTATTTTTATAATTTCAATTATGAAATCTATTGTTTTGATTAATTATGTAGAATCTTTATAATAATGAATTAATCACTTTACCTAATATAAAAACCATTTAAATGAAAATTATATTTTCATATCAAAATTAAGTAAGATATCACAAATCACTTTTTCTATTGATTCTAGCAATATTTGCTATTGATTTATATTAGGAAAATAAATTAATTAACATATAATTGGATTAGATATTAAGTAGATAAAAGTATTAGTTACCATTTAAAATAAAATCATTATTTTATCAGCATTGATTACGTGGCATAAATAACAACTTTTTATATATTCAGTGTTGATGGGATGGCGCAAATATTAACAAAGACATAGGTTCTGCTTTATACTGTATTATACTCCCTCCGTCCCTAAAAGATTGTCCAGTATTTCATTTCGGGCGTCCCTCTTTGTTTGTTCATCTTTAATAACTTTCCCTTTATATCACTAATTTCTTCCCTTTTTAGCCTCATTCAATCTCTTATATTACTTAATTATCCAACTTTCTCACCAACTTTATCACTTTTTCTCTACAAAAATACAAAATTACCCGTATCTAATCTCATATACTACCCCCATACCCAATATTCCCATCAACTTTATCACTTTTTCAGTTTTTCCCACAAACTTTTGACATACTTTACATATTTTCTTACAAACCGCAAAAACCGTCCTTTTAGACGATCTTTTAGGGACGGAGGGAGTAGTAGATTATAGTAGATTAATACTGCAATGTTTTATTTAAATAGGCTAAAGCTGAAAACCAAAGACATCTACAGTAATAGTGATCCTTTATGTGAGACTTAATAAAATATCAAAAGTTGTTTTTGGAGTAAAAATTTGTCTCGTCTTTTTCCACATGCATACCCATCTCTACTTATTTCCTTGGTTCTCATCCCAAAAACTCATGCACATTGTTATATATCCATCCGCTGGAATCAATCAAAATCTACAAAGTCTATAAGACTAATTACAATTGTATGTGACCATGAATACGTGGATCCATAGATCGATCATTACCCATGTTCATTAATGAAGGTCAGCAGGCTATGCTAGCTACTATATAAACAATGTATCTTACATTAATACATCATGCTACTAGTTGAGTAGCTATTTCTCTTCTACTTTCGATCTACTAGCTCAAAATAATGTTGGTCAATTAGGGCATATACACGTACGCACGTACGCACGCAGTTTAAAGCTCGAGCGCGGCCAGTTGGCTAATATCCATTGGGTACGAGTCGCCCTGAACCTGAGCTTTGTAGGCTCTCCCTGCCAACACCTTGTTCGCAGCCTCGGTTGGATGAGCGTTGTCCCAGTATGCGCGGTTGTTTCTGTCCGCGCATGGAATACTAAGGGGCGCACACGAAGCCCCCGCGATTTGACAACATGGGATGTTCTTTATTGGTAATCCTAAATAACAAAGCAAAGCAACACATGCATGAGCACTTTCATTAGACGCCTATTTATACATAGATCGTCGAGTGGAAAACTTGTTTTTGTAGGGATGTAAATGGAGCGTGATCGGATTAGGGATCTATAGGATCGTTCACAAGTGAGGAATAATGATTGTGTTTCATTCTATTTGACTAGGTAAGGATTTGAATAGTACATGTGACATGAATGCATGATGAATGACTTACCTAGGCCAGAAAGGTCATTGCCAACTATCTGAATGGTGTTAATGTAGATGAACTTGGAATCAGTAAATTGGGCGTTGAACTTTTGGGCGAGTGCCTTTAGCTTGTCATTGTAAGCTTGTATGGCTTTGTTGATGCCTTGTGTGCACGTGCCTAGTGCGTTCATAGGCGGAAGACAACCCATTGGCCCTACTCCAAACAACACTACCTTCCTTGCTCCCATCTCGTGCAAAGTCTGCAAACTTATGTACATGTCTCACATCCAAAGCTAGGATAGACTACTACTAGCTCATTGATATATGATGAAAAGACAAAGTTCTTGGTGGTTAATTACCGTTAGTTGCTCGGTTAGTTTGGTGAGAAGCACATCAGCGAACGCGGAAGGAGTGTACTGCATGCTGGTCGCACCCGCAGTGGGGTTAAAATAGTCTAACATCCAGTCATTGCTCGCGACATACATAGAGTACAAGCATTTGTTCAAGTGTTTTGTAACGTTTTGTTGGGTTCCAAGTAAGCTTGCCATTCGTTGAATCGTGGTTTGGTGGTTCTTCAGTTGTACGTCGATGCAAATCCTTTGTCCCTTTATTACACGTATCAAAGAATAAAATCGAACAAGGATACAAGGTCATGAAAGATTTCAAACAAATTCATAATGCAGAACACAGGGTGCACCAAATTCATATTAGATGCTTTGAATGTTTGATGTCAATTCATACCACTTGATATCCAGTATTCTCGCGGATTCCAGCGGAGCCAGAGGCATAGTTTACACCCTTAAGTGGGCCTTCGGATTGGGATTTTGGAAAGGAAGGAATGTACGACTCCAACCCAAGAAGGTCCCCTACATTTGGACAAGTTGAACCCCAAATTTATTGATCACATTTTCCAGCTAATTAAAGCTATCCTAAATTCGATTGGATCATATACAACATGAAAAAGTGTAAAGAGATTTGTACCCACGAGATCGATGGTGGTTCTTCCGTTGCAGAACCTTCCGGTAGGTCCAGCCGGGAAGTCGATCCCATAGGGTAAGTAGTCTGCCCTAGCACTTGAGGCGAGCAAGTTGTTGTTGCCTCCGTCTGATAGCGAGTCGCCGAAGATGAACAAGCATGGAACTTGTGGTTGGGCCTTTGCTACCATGTTTGTGGTGGTGGCGATCAACAACGCCATCAACATTGTCTTGCACTTCGTGTATCGACTAATGGTCGACATTATTTATTTAATTAGAAGTGCAAGTTTGAATGGATGAAAGTGCTAGAACGTTGAGGCGTGAAAAGATGAATCTATGAAGACTAAAAAAACATTTTGCAATTTGTATATAGAGTTGGGGGCTTTACTTGAATCTAACTTTAGGAATTATAAGGGCCTCACAATTTGTAGTCGATCACGGGAAAGTATGTTCGATCGGTTGAGATGGGTTGGCGGGAAAATGATGTTTCTATTCTTTTGTTCGGTCAACGTGAAGCAACATGCACCTTTTAATTAAATGTTCTTTGGTTGAATGCACCTTTTAATTAAATGAATAAGCCTTTTTATTTTTATTTTGATCAATACTAGAAATTGCTAAGCAATCGAAAGCTGATCACGTGACAATGTTGTTGATTACAGTAACTCGATTCAAAGGAGACCGAATTCTATGAATCATATCTTCAATATTACACCTTACAATAAAGTTTCTTCCAACACTTTATCGTACTTCATTGCACCATATCCCAAAATTACCCATGTAATTTAGGTTAAAAATACATGAAATTATGCGCAAAAATAAAAAAAGCATGAAATTAGTCACCAGTCCATCCAATCCCAACATATATTGTTTAAAAACTATATACACACATATATGATATACACCAATAAATACCTCCTTGTTGATTTTGGACATCACTTTTTTTTGGTAGAATGATTTTGGACATCACTTGATTATCCTTATATTAGTTATATATATATATACATACCTTCAAAAACTGCATTCCTCTTGTGCAAATCCTACCACAGACTGCTTAGTATCATACACAACCCTCAAGTTCTTCTGCTGGTAATTACCAATGATGGGCATTTCATCCTCGTACTCGAGGCTGGCGAACGCGAGACACACTTGTGTCGCGTCGCTCCTCACAAAGTACATCAGCCCCGCGACATCCACCTTGACCTCCACTCCGCTTTGGATCATTAGCTTGACCGTCGGAAGGCTGATCTCTTGGTACGCGCTTAGGTTAAAGCACGTGTCCAAGATAGAGAACCCGGGTGCACTTGGATAACCCGAAAACTGCTTCAAAAACTCGTCCTTCAAGGCCGCATAAATCGAAGGTGGAAGCCTTGTTATGACCGTGCCCGAATCGATCAAGATCCCGACATTTGATAGGAGCCTTGGGGAATGTATGGCAACACCGCCGACGCTGATACCAGTTAGGTTAAGGAGGTAGAAAGAAGTGAAGTCAGGGCTCCAGACCATTTTGGTATAGGACACTGGAGTGGTATTCTTGTAAATTTCCGAGGACTGAGGTCCGAAGGTCAATGATCCCGAGGAGTCAAAGTCAACGCCAGACGGCAAGCAATAGGAGAAAACCCCGCCAAAAACTGGGCCGGTTTGGGCTACCAAAGATAAGACGCCTCGGCCCAAGCCCAATAGGCCCGAAGCTGAGCCGAACAAGCCTCTATTACTCTGACCACACCCAAACACGAACGCTTCCATCACCGAGGCCGAGCCTAGGCTCAGCTTCTCGGTGGCGAGCTCTCCGGAGGTGAACGAGCCGTCGCCATAGCTGACGTAGTAGCTGCAAGAAGACGACGTCGTATCACACTCCCCAGGGTTGCCTGTGGCCTGTTGGAGGGACGAACACGACGTAGTGTTGCATGGCACGACATGGTACGAGGTGGACGAGGAAGGGGCGAAGAGGGGCTCTTCTTGGACGTAGCATGACTTGCATGGCTGACATTGGACCCACGTGAGGTCGCTGCCCGTGTCGACGATCACGGTTAGATTCCGGCCTCCGAGTTGGAGGGTGGTGATGTAGTTTAAGATTTGGAGCCTTGACCCGGAAGCTAGAGGGATTTGGGTGCCTCTTGGGCCGGTTGCGGATGACTCTGTTTGAACCGGGCTCTTGAACCGGGTTTGGAAGGACCGGACTTGTGTGTCGTCTAGAAGTAAACGTTGTTGAAGCCACTTGTCGAGGTTTCTGACGGGTGTAGTCCATGAGTTCCGATGCTTTAACTCTAAGGTGGTTGATGATCCTTTTGCTGTCTCTGTGAAAATATATGAGAAAAAAATAAGATAATTCTTATGAGAAATTATACTGTACCATGTTTTATCTAGCGTGGTGTTACCAATTTTAGCATCAAATGTTTTTTCATATCGACGACCTTTAAATACTATTTTTAAAGGTTTAATCGGTTAATTAGATGTTCGAAAAGTTTAACATCAAACACATAAAATGATAAATTAATAAAAACATCCTAATTTATCTCTTAATACTATTGCCGTCAACAACAATTTAATTGTACCCCTTCAATAAAAAATATTATATTAATTAGTTCGATCTCCTACAAACAATTCTAACTCCACCGCAACAATATAACATCGTACATTCGTACTTACGAATACACTCTATAATTCCTAACTAGCTAGATATTAGTGAGTTATAATTAGATCAAATTTATCAGTGAAATGATCACTATAGCATACATAATATGAATTATTTATCATTTATGTCATTTCCCGTGATGGTGGCCTATTAGCTGTACTACAGGCACAGCAATCATTTTACAGAATAATTAGCTAAAATTAATAATTAATACGACAAGTTGCTTATATGATACTGTACTATCCAAAAAAGGAGTTGCACTTTGATTAAATTTGCAGCTGTCTTCACTCTTGTACTTTAGCTAACGAAACTCATTTTGCGGAAGGTTAATTTCACTAACCAAATTAGCTACGCTGTCCATCCTTAAACCTTAGCTATGTTGTAATTACGTAGTAACTATGACTTAAGTTTATCAAGAAATGCATTTTTACGATCTTCCCAAAAAATGGAAACACGTTCATGTATGTGGAAAGCATTTCAGTAATTAGAGTTTTTGATAAACAGTGACAATTTTAAACTTTATATCATCAAAATTTTCATTAACTTGGAAAAGTGAATAACGCATCATGACAATATATATATACATAGCAAGTAGCAACCACTCAATTAATTTAAGGTCGTATGGAAATTTGGTGGCCCATAATTCATAATATTCCAATATTCTTGTCGCTCATCTATAAAGTAAGGTTCTCATGCATCACAGCCTCTGCTTTTATGATATTTTTTAATTTGTAAAAATAGTTAGAATTTGTACATACATTAATGTTTCAAATAATAACATCTACTACTCCGTAATTAATTATGTATACTTTTGTATGAGTAAATTAATAAATCTATATATGGAGTGGAAAATCTTGAGCACTCAATAGAAATCAAAAGCTGTGGTGAAGATTATCATGTCCTTTTCCCTTCTGGATCCTCGGTTATAGTTAAATTGAATTGCTAATTATTATTTTCAATATAAAGTAAATGTTAACATCAACTAACCACTAATCAATATGGTGATGGGAAAATCAAGGTTTCGAGCAAACAACTCTTATGATGAGATTGAGCCGGCCAGTCCTGTAACCCATAAATATAAATTATATGACCCGTGAGTCGACCTGTAATCCCGTAAATTACCAGTCGGGTCTGTAAGGCAGACCGTTGGACAACCCTAGGCAAATCTACAAAAATATGTACCTAGCTAGCTAAAGTTGTTAGGCAAAGATGACACGAATGAATCATAGGCGAAAAATGCGAAAAAAAAGAAGAAAGGGATTATATGCATAAAATTCAATGTTAAGCTGATAGATACTCACTTGAAGTGTACGGAGAAGGAAAGCGAGTTCTAGGGTTGGAAGTGGTGAGAATTTGCTGAAATCTCCGTTGCAAGCGTTGCAAGTCAAGCAAATCCATGTCTTCCTCCATGGCGCCAACATTTACGACATTCCTTCTTCCAAAGCAACCAAATGGAACAAGAACAAGAAGAAGAAGAAGGGCAATTAGTGTGGATTGAGTTTGAGCCATATTGTTAACCAGGGAGATTAGAGTGTAGCTAGCTAGCTAGCTAGATGGAGCAATTCTAGTGTGTGTAAGAGCTAGAAGTGAAGGTATAAGAGAACAACAAAGCAAGTGCAAAACAACAAGCTAAAGGCTTATTCATAAAGAAAGAGTGGAGCCCATTTGTGCATGACAACAAAATTATTGGGGTTTCACGTGCCAACGAGACTAATTGTAATACGTGAATGTGAATGTGAATGTAAATGTGAATGTGATGATGATGAAGAGGAATCGAAACCCATGAATGTCTGTTCTATTGTCTTTTTTTCCCCTTCCTTTCTTCTAAATTCTGTTTTAATTAAAGCAAAGCTGTATATAACTTGTAGTTTATATAAGAAATTAATTACTTATAGGCTTAATGCCATATACGTACGTGTCTCCAAGACTTCATTTAGCTGTTTTTGAGTTTTAACTAATGTTGTATCCCAATAGTTAAAACTGCCCAGAGAGAATTATATAGGGCAGGTTCCCATAAAATAATGGACGTCTTTGAACAACTAATCAAGTGGTTAAACCTTTGAGTCTGTTTTTTTAACCAAAAAATATAAACTATTGGATATCATAAACCCAGTTTTCCATAGAACAAAAATAAATGTACACATAGTATAACATGTGAGTACTCATTCTATAAAATAGACGAACACCGATTTTCCATAGAAATAGTACGTGCATCCATGATATAGAACACAATGCCCACATAACATGCGTTGTTTGTAGGTGTCTTGATCTCGCATGTTGGTGTTGGGCTCTTTACAACAGCTTTTCCCATCGAAGATCTTCAATCTGTTGGTGCTAGCGTTGTTCCCCCTGTAACAGCAACTCAGTTGAACCAGGAAATAGTGTCTTGTTATTGTAGCAGAACGCCTCTTCGTGGAAGTTGTTGAAGATAAACTTTCTTCAGTAGATCAATCATATGTACCTGCACCGATATAGGTTTAAGTCGTGTAGTAGCTTTCCGAAATCAAATATTTCGCCCCTTTCGAGCCTTAGGGAATCCACGAAATTTGAAGTGAGATAAGACAAACCCTCCAATCCATACAAGACTCTTGTAATGGATCGAATCTTAGAGTTCATGTAAAATGGACTTAGACTCTTCATTGAAGTTCAATCATGGAGACATCCGTCCTCATCATGATTATGGAACTAAGAAAGAACCAACAAAACCAACCCCAACACTATCGTCCCAATAGCCTTTATATAGAGGCAAAGGAGCAGTTACAGAGAACGGTTAATGGCAGTTACTAGCCGTTACTGGCAGTTACTTATGGTTATCGGTGGTTACCAATAGCCACATGTGGAAGACATAATATTATCCACGTCACCATTAATTAACAACATATTACGGAAGTTACAAAGTGGTTTCATGTGAGTTACATGATGGCTACACCATCTGACTCACATAGGAAACAGTCACTGTTTCATCAGATAGAACAATCTGTCAGACACATCTTTGTTCCTTCTAAGACAATAAAGTCACTGTTACCTCCCAAGTAACAACACTGTCAATCATCTTAGACATCAAAGTCGTTGTTCCATATCGGGTAACAACACTTATGAATCAACTTGAACATCATGTCTAACTCTTGTCTTAGAGACATCGTTTCACTGTTACCTTATAGTAACATCCTGTTAACCTATAGGTAACATCATAATTCCTTAATATCTCCCTCTAGATCTCAACTAAGCTAACACGATTGTGCACTCCGCACCCCCAAACCCGTGATATAGTGAAGTGAGTCATTCATAGTGTCGTATGAATCCCGACCACACCAAATGACATTGTTACCCCTAGGTAACAGTAGGTGATAACACTAAAATCACCAATATTGTTTTGATGTAAAATGGCCATCCAATATTTACCTACGATGTATATATGATATATATATATAT
This sequence comes from Polygonum aviculare, assembly GCA_934048045.1. NCBI lineage: Eukaryota > Viridiplantae > Streptophyta > Magnoliopsida > Caryophyllales > Polygonaceae > Polygonum > Polygonum aviculare. The sequence goes on along the minus strand of OW204023.1, from coordinate 27,945,693 downwards.
ATATATATATATATATATATATAAGTGAACACATTATATATATGATATATATATAAAATGGCCATCCAATATTCATTGTTCAATAGTGAACACATAAGTATTAGAGAACAAGAGAACATTTATGGGCCTTTGGATGATAATCAAATGGATGGCTGAGATCAGCTTTACAAAATGGGTGATATTTCAAAATTTAAAAAATCCCTTAATTGTAGGATGGGATGATTAAGTGTAGAATTTTAGAATAATAAATAAATTTTGAATCGGTGAAAATCACAAAAGGGAATCCCTTAATTATAGCAAGTGTTAATTAATTTTCGGATTTATAGAAAAATCACAAAAGGAATCCCTTAATTATAGCAATTGTTAATTAATTTTCAAATTTCAACTCAATCTCGTAATTATAGCAAGCGTTAATTACATATTGGATATCCATATGTCTTGTACGAATTATTAACTATATATACACATGTTATAATTTTGTATATACATCATGAGATCATTATATACACTATATTTACAATATTCCGGCAGAATTGATTAATGTACGATTAAACATATGAATACAATAGATTTTATATATACATTTCTCAGGTTGTTATATACAGTATTACTGTACATATATACATCTTGATTTGTAGAAATAGGTCACATAAACAATCTAACCACAAGAAATTCCGTATATACATGCCTTACGTTGTCATATACAATATTACTATACACATATACATCTTGATCTGAAGAAATAGGTCACATAAACAATTCAACCACAATAAATTTCGTTTATACACCCCTCCCGGTTGTCATATACAATATTACTGTACATATATACAATAATTTGCAACATGGTGGTTAGTGGTGGCTTTGGTGACGTGGTGGTTCCGATGAGGCCTTCCAGCGAATTGGTGGTTTTGACGGTCGGCACAATGGTGGTTCGATGTGGTCGACGCAAAGGTGGTGACCGGTGAAATACGGTGGACATATACTAAATCAAATCAATCATATACATAATGAAAAAATTATATACATTCTTCGGGTTATCATATACAATATTATTGTACCTATATACATCTTAATCCGTAGAATTAGGTCACAGAAACAATCAAGTGGAGACAAATTTTGTATATACATTCTTCGGGTTGTCATATACATTATTATTGTACCTGTATACATCTTGATCTGTAGAAATAGGTCACGTAAACAATTTACACAGAAAATCACGCCATATACTAAATCAAATCAATCATATACATAATGAAAAAATTATATACAAAATTATCTTATGCCATATTTATACGATTAATAATGCGCCTCGTGGTGGTTCGTGGTGGCTTTGGCGACATGGTTGTTCGATGCGGTGGTTCCCAGGCCCGTCTCATATATTTTGGGGGCCCTGCTCTATATTAAAAATTGGACCCTTATACATTATTAATTTTAAGAAAATTAATACATATTAATATAAGATGTAAAATTTTCAATGACACTCAATTTAAATAAGAAATATATATTATAAAATAGTATCATATAACGACAAAATTATTTAATTAAGTGAAAATATGACATTATATTTATATTAATAGCATCCAAATACAACTACAAGCATCTTCTATCTAAAAAGTGTCATTCTTAGAAACTGGAAGATTTCTTTTGGAATTGAATTGTGAGAGAGAAAGGATAGATTACCCATGACCATAGAAAATAGGAGAAATTAATGGAAGAATGGTTTGAAAATGGAACAAATTGAAAGCAAAAGGGGAAGTATAGGCCTTGAAAATAGGGGAATTTTGATCGGTGGGATATTTGAGAGAGAGAGAGAGAGAGAGAGAGAGAGAGAGAGAGAGTTGTAATTAATGAAAAAAAATTGAAAGAGAGAAGAGTAACTACACGTATGAAGGGAAGTTTTACGGTGCACGCCTACATAAGAGGTATTTATGATTTTTTTATTTTTTTATTTATAGTTAATTTTTTTTGGGGGGGGGGGGGGTCCTTTATTTTTTTGGGACCCTAATCTGTTGGGCTTTTTGCACACCCTCATCTACGGGCCTGGTGGTTCCGATGGGGGGTTTTGTGCAATGGACGGAGAACCACCGGAATACAAGCCGGCGAACCACCACGACGACGGCGAATGGGGATTGCGAATGGGTGCCTGCGCAATGGACGGCTCACCACAATATATGCCGGAGATCACCACGATCGGTTCTGCGTAATGGATGGCGAACTACCGCAATACAGGCCGGCGATCCGCCACGACGACGGCAAATGGGGGACTGCGAATGGGCAACTGCGCAACGGACGGCAAACAACAATGGAGGACGGCGACATGGTGGGCGGCGAAGTGGTGGAGGTTGCAATGGAGGCCGATGATTTTTGGGAGCGTCTCTTCTAGATCTATAATGGAGTGTAAATTCTGATTTTACAGAATTGTATTTATGGTAGTTATAATTGGTAGATGATGGAGAAAATCTCTCCTATTTTAGATTTTTTGTGATTTTCTTATTTTTGGATATTGTGGACTAATATCTCACCATCCATTACAAATCTCATCCTACGAATGAGATTTGTTCACTTGTTCTCTATAGAAGGTTGTTCACTATAGAACCTACCTATATATATATATATATATAGTGTATCGGGGGGAGGTTCAGGTAAAACACCTCTTATAGTGAAACGAGTGAACAAATGTAGAGTGTTAGATCACTATAAATGAAGGGCCATGATTTAGGATGAATTATAGGGAAAATGTTGATTTTTAATAAATAAAAAATGAATAATACATCTAAATGGAAGATCCTTGAAAATAGGATTAGTTGCTAAATTAAAACGCAATCTACATTTTAAAAAATCCAAAAAACAAATAACACATCCTTAACAATAGGGATTTGATTTTTTTAAAGATTTGAATATTGTTGATTTTATGAAAATATTACCCGCATATTTTCATTCATCACTCGTCACAAATTCAGTTAAATTGATTCAACATTCGGCACATGCTTAATATTCGACTATACAAATATTCAACGATACAACTTAGATATTCGACTATATGGCTTCAATATTCGACTGTACAAATATTTGACGATACAACTTAAATATTCAACTAAAAAGCTTGAATATTCGAGTGTAAAAAAATATTCGAATTTGTCCTGTACATGGTTGAATATGTTCTAAACTATTTTAAATTATTTAAACATTGTTCGAGTTTGTCCTACTTTGAATATTCAATCCACTTTGTCGAATCTAAATTATATTGTATTATTTAAAGTGAAATTACACTGAATGAAAATGTAGTGAACAATGAATTTCCTTGTAATATATTGAATGTAATAAAAGTAGGTGATTGCATATTCTCATTCTAGTTTCGTGAGTGAATACAAATAATTCGAATTCTAATACATCGTAAAAATAAGATGAATAGTAGTTGATTTCAAATCTTATAACACTTCTTTAATGCTTGATCATCACCGTCTTTGATTTTATGGTTTTGCTTCCTTTCTCTTTAGACTTCTTAATACTCTCTAGCCTTCTCAATATTCTCCGACCTCAATACTGCATATTCAACAAAAACACATTAACATTCAGAGCACAATGAGTATCAATTCACATTTTTCTATATAATATGCACATATTAAGTATACATATTCGACGTCTATAAATTATTTATTCAATAATGTATATTCCATAAGTATCAAACAAAGGTTCAAAATAAAATATATTTCAATTTAATATTTATGTATAAATCAATTGTTTGGCATGCATATTCAAGGCCTTAGATGTCCATTGTCAACAAGTGTGACATGCATATTCATGGCCATAGAGCACAATGAGTATCAATTCACATTTATCTATCTAATATGCACACATTGTTTATACATATTCAATCATTATAATGTATTTCATTATATATTGTATATTCAACAAATATCAAACAAATATTAAAAATGTATTGTGTACGCATATTCAAGATACTCAATTGAAAATTCAGATTACGATATTCAAATAATTTATAAGAACATTCAAGTGTATTTTGTAAAAAATCAAATTATGCTACATATGATTCAATCAATAAATTACAAATTGCTAATCAACAAGCACATTAAAGCTATTTGTAATTAAGCAAATTCAAATAGTATAATTAGAAAGTCTAAACAATGATGGATTCAAAACATTCATAATAGATACTTAATTAAAAATTCATATTCAAATATGTAGTCGGTCATAAATTTCAACCTCATATTCATCTGTTACTAATGCATATTCAATGTATCAAAATACATATTCAGACTCATAATTTGAATATGTGGTCGATATCTTGAATATGTATTAGTAACAATCGAATATGAGGTATAATATCAATATGCATATTCAATCGTTTTGAATGCATATTCATATGTGTATGAACTATATTCGACATAATAAAAGTATATCCATAAGTATATAAACTAAATTTGACGAAAATAAAATTATATTCATATGTGTATGAAAAATATTCAAAATCCCATATTGTATATGTTGAGATTCAAACTCCAAAACTAAGAGAAACTGTATCATTAATCAAAATTCTAACTCAAAGATGCCAATATAATGCATACTCAGAAGTTAAAGTTTTGGATAGAACACAAATTCTAAATGACTTTTTCCTATAATTGTCGGATGTCACAAACATTAAAAATATGGGTGAGATTGTTACAAAACTTTTCGCTTCAATCATTGCATGTACAATGACCACGTACATATGAAACAAATACTGCAAATTCAAACCAAAAGAGATTTGTAGAGGCCTTGAAAAAGATCAATATTTATGAAATTTCAATAGGAAAAATTTATTAAACACTAGAAGAATAGAGAGATTTAAGAGAAAACTTACTTGGATTTTTATGAAGATTATGAAAGAAGAGATAAAACTCTCCTTGAATGATACGGTACGAATTATGAGCTTTCGATCAAAGAGAAACTAAAGCTTCTTTTTTTTTTGCTTTGATTTGGACTAAAAAGGATAGTTGAATAATCTGATTTGGAAAGAGAAAGGAAAATTATATTTACGTATTTTTTCTTTTAACAGATTTGGAGAGAAAATATTGTGAGCAAATCTAGTGTTTCTCACCTCATAATAGATTTTTACACCAATTTATTTTTCATCTAAGGCATTAAACAAAATAAATCTAATGGCTCTAATTAGTTCACTTGTTTCACTAGTAGAGGGTGTTTTACAAGATCCTTATCCTAGTGTATCGTACGTGCGTGAATAAGTTTTGTCCACTCATATTTTCGTGGAAGAATTACCAGAGAGGTACATAAGTCAATGAAGTTTCAATTCAAAACTAGTCGACGATCAATCAATATAATAATTCATCGACTTATACAAACGGCTTTCATTATTCCGAGTTTGTTATAATACTTTTTCTTTCAAGTCATCATCTATATATAGATTCTTATGAAACTGTGTTTGAGCTCATCTATATATCACACTATATTAGTTGAATGCTTAGCTTGTACGTTACATAGCGTTGCAATTGCTTTATGGATGGTTCCTAAGGGGATGTGGTCAATTGGTGTAATGAGCAAAGAGAGAGATGAAGAAGTTGTGTACGAGTGGGGTCAATTGTGTCTTGTTAGAGGGTGGGGTTTGTGGAGCACGTGATCCCTAATGGGATTGGAATTGGATGCCCCAAACCAGCTAATCCATTTGTATATGCTCAAACTAACCCAGCTAAGATCATCACTTGTCTTCTTGAGTTGAGCTCCCATTTTATTAATTTGAGCAATAACTTCATTTATCCTCTAGCTTAATTTGAGCAATAATTTCATTAAAAGTAGTTATAGTTACGAGCCAAAAGTAACAAAGTTAGCGAAATTATTGCTTTTTTTTTCAATGGAAAATAAAAAGGAAGAGTTTTTTTAGGGAGATTTCGTCAACAACATTAATATGGTACCAAGTGTTCCATACTCGTCAGTCGGTGACCCAATCCTCCTATTTTGTCAGTACCAATATTTTCTTTCATTCTGTTTAAAACTTATGTCTTCCTATGAATATGAGCTAATATCTAAGGATTTCTTGTAAGGGAATTTTTTCTATTGAATTGAGAAGTTGAAGAAACAGATATATATAGTATTAATTTAGGGTCTTTAGTCTTTAGAAAAACCGATATATTTAGTATTTTGTATGTGTCCATGGGCACATATTAACCATTACATATGTTTATGGTCTCACTAGAAGCTAGCTAGAAAGACCCATGTAACAGTGAAACCACTAATTGCATTAAGAACTGAATTGACTTGATGAAATTCACAAAGTAACAATGAAAACACAAGTTTTTTTCCCCGTTACACTCTTTGCCCTTGGGTTATTAGTAGTGTTAGTAGTATCAGCAAACGGATTATCCAATCCTATCCGGATATTTCGGATATCCAAATTATCCATTTTAGCATTCTTTTTCAAATTATATTATTAAAAATAAGAAAATTAGTTGTGAATATAAAAAGATATAACTATCTTGTAAGAACTGAACCAAAAATGAGTTAAATCTTGGGAAAACACATCTTATACTTAAATATTTTACCAAAAATTACATATAAACATCTATAATACCGGATATCCATTCACTCAAACCCCCAATCCGTATCTGATCCGATTATCCAAAAAAATTATCGGATCGGATAGGATATGGATAATAATTTAAGCTATCTATTTGGATACGGATTTTATCGGATCGAATATTTTTGCTCACCCCTAATCTTATTGCTTCTTTTGACCAAAAAAAATGTATCTTAGTGCTTCTTGGCTTTTCAACCAAAAACGTGATTGTGGGCTTTAGGCTAGCCAGGATAATATTTAGATTTATTCGTATGCTTTAATGTAGGCCCAACCCAATATAGCCCAACCCAATATAGCCCAACGTAATCCAACAGTAATCCTTCCCCAACTCACAATCAATCAATCAATCAAACTGGCTTACGTTGTTGTAACTATAATCCATTGGCTCAGTTGGAAACGTTTGAGTGTGGCAAAGGATAAGGGAGGCATTGGGCTGAGGGATCTTCATCTGTTCAATTGTGCTCTACTGGCTAAGCAAGGGTGGAGGCTACTTCAAAATACTGATTCCCTGATTGCCCGACTTCTCAAGGCGAGATATTTTCCAAACTCTTCTTTTCTGGAGGCTACGCTAGGTTACAATCCCAGTTACACGTGGCGTAGTATTCTGGAAGGGAGGGAGGTTCTTGAGCAAGGTCTTCGATGGCACGTAGGAAACGGGAGTATGGTGAGCGTCTTTGAGGACCGGTGGTTGCCGAGGGAGCGTACATTTAAAGTCCTGACAGCTGCGTTTGAGAACGTGAGAAATCTGAAGGTGGTGGACTTAATTGACTGGTCTTGTAACTCTTGGAAGGTGGATGAGGTTCGAGAGTTGCTAAATCCCCTGGATGCTGACCTGGTGTTGAAATTGCATTTGATCGATTCATCGGTGCAGGATCAACTAGTTTGGCATTATTCTAAGGATGGTGAATTCACTGTGCGATCGGTGTATCATCTTTTGAAGGCTCGTATGGATGATTCTGGGAATGTTGGGGAGACTTCGGAGGCGAGTAGCGGTAGACGTTTTTGGAAGAAACTTTGGAAGTTGCCTCTGCCTCCCCGGATTTTGAATTTTCTGTGGCGTGCTGCTAGAGATATTTTGCCTTGTAGAGTCAATTTGGAGAGGAGGAATGTTTTGACAGAGCTTCGGTGTGATTGTGGCTTTGTTGAGACAGGACTGCATGCTCTACTGTCGTGTAAATGGGCAAAAGAGGTCTGGAAACTAGTCCCTGGCATCAGAGCAACAGGTTTTGGGGCTACTGATTTTATTTCTTGGGCAGAAAGAGTTTTCCAGACTTTGTCCGAGGATGAAGTGCAACTTTGGGCTGTCTTGTGTTCGGAGATTTGGAGGTGCAGAAACGAGCGTGTTTTCGAAGGAGTGACGACTGCTCCTCCATTGGTAATGGAGCGGGTTTTGGGCCTTACTCAGGGGATCAATGATGTGAGTCATAAGGCTGGTCGGAGAGTTCAGCCCCTTGATGCTCCAAAGTGGTCAAATCCGCCTTCTAATGTGGTGAAGATCAACTGTGACGCTGCTGTCAAGAGCCACTCGTGCTCGGTGGGTGTGATTGGGAGAGATTCCAGGGGCGATATTCTTTTCTTTGGTTCAAAGGCAATTCAGCCTTGCTCGGAGCCGGAAGTTGCTGAAGCGGAGGCGGTGTTGTGGGGACTGAATTTGGCTGAGAAGCAACGGTTTTCGCAGGTCATCATTGAATCCGATTGTCTCTCTTTGATTTCAAAGTTGAGGAGGAAAAGCTCGCCTCGAAATGCTGTGGGGACTCTGGTGTCTAAAGCGTTGGAGTGTAGCCGCTCTTTTGCTGAATGCAGCTGGTCGTATACTCGAAGGACTTCAAATGCTGTAGCGCATTGGCTTGCTGGCAATTGTGAAATTGGTCCTGCCTTGTGTTCTGATGTTTTCGTCATTCCTACTGAATTGTTTTCTATTTGTATGAACGATATTTCTATTTGAATGAAAGGCTGTGTTTTGATCAAAAAAAAAAAAAAAAAAAACTATAATCAAACCAAAATGTCTTAGCTTTAGATGTTCTATAACAAATAAAAAACATAGTTGATGCAATGTTAATTTGCCCCCTTTTGAGTTTTAAGCTTCTTTTTTCTATGAAATACTTACAAATAAAGAATCCTCTCATTCCTGTTATAAATGGAGAAAGCACTATAAAAATCAACAATATTACCCAGAACAAAATGGCAAAGGACTTGATCACAAGTCTTATTATTTCCAAAGCAAAGAACACAAAGCAAGGTTCCAAACATGAACAAATTGTCTCAACACACAACCTTACATTCAAATTCAATGGTAAACCATAGTTTCAAATACGAGATGACCCGAGCTTGATCCTCGATGAACAAACGCACCAAGGTTAGTAGGCGATATGGTTAAGGAACACAGAAGCAGTTGCAATCGCCCCTCCAGTGATGGCGTCTCCAAAGATCTTCTCCTTCTTTCCGTCCCTGACAGCTGCCACCATTGCTCCTGTCAATGCACCGCTGATCATTGCATTCTTCTGCTCGTATTTGATCCCCGAAAACAACAAGGAAAAGTGTTACTCAGAATTCTAAGCATTTCAGTACAAAGCTAGCTCAATCATGTGCAAAACAATGAATAGGTTTGATGAATGGCATAATCGAAATCCGGTATTGAAAATGCAAAACCAAACCCATAACATAGGAACCAAATTGATCCAGAGAACAAAGGATAAGCATAGACACCTACACCTTACTTCAATCTGACTTGTATAATTGGTTTGTAGTATCTAAAATGAACAATTCAACGACACAATTTGTTGAGGGCATAGGTTAAAAACCCTCATTCTAAAAGGAGGGTGTTTAGCATATGCCTTATGGCACAAGTTAGAAAGACCGTATTGAAAATGTGACCCCAAAAAACTCAAACAGATCCATCAGAATCCAAAACTAGGAGTTTTGAGGAGCAACGCAAGGTTCAAATCCATGAATCACATTTTAGAGGACAAGTATTACCATGACAGGCAAGCAAGCACAGTAATTGAGCTACAAACAGCACTTTATGATGCAGGCAGATGGAATTATCCAAAATTAGATGTACAGTTTAAGGTGTTCAAAATAGTACTTGAGAATTATGGGTACTTCCAAGAAGACTAATGAATGTAATCAAGGTAAAATCAGGTAAGAAAAATTACCCAATCATATCGTCCTCTGATCTTTGCAACACCATATTCAACTCCAGTATAAACTCCAGCCACAGATCCTGTCGAGATGGATACCGAAACGATTTATATACATAAATGAACCAATCATTGTTATACGAATACAGAAATGGGTCAGATTTGAAAACAAGACATAGTGACAATTACCCCAAAGAGCTCCTTCTTGGCACATATTTTGCAGCTGCAATTCACACACAACACACAAAGGCAAGGATCTTAGGTCACATATACAAATGCTCAACACATAAGACAATGCTTATTATATTTGTCTAGAAACAATTGCCACTTAAAGAAGACTCATATTTCCTTTTGTGTTCCTGATCTTAACTACCAAACCAATGCATTGAATTAAATCCTTCCATGTTTGTTCATTTTCATTCCACTTTCTCTTCTCTTCTCAATCAGCCACAAAATGTCACACCTTTTTAAGTTCAACCCATATACCAATGACTCTCCTTAAATCTTAAAATAAACAACACAATTTATTTGAGAAATTCAGACGGAAAATGAAACCCCAAATGACAAACCGAGGATTTGTTGAAAGAGCCATGGTGGGAGAAATGATAGGCCTCGTCAGCGGCGGCCTTAACCAAACCCACCTGCAAAATCCCATCAACAACAACAACCCACAATCAACAAAACGAAATCGAGACGAAATGAGGTGCAAATTGAGGGTGAAAATTTACAGTTCCGATCTTCAAGAAGCCATCAACGGTACGATTGAGCAGGGGATGACCCATATCAATGAAGACATCCACATTCGGAGACGAAACCGACCCAGAAATGCTCCCCATCGGCATTCTCACTTTCTCTCTCTCTCTCTCTCGATTTTCTGGCTATTGGATGAATGGGTGATTTGAGAGTGAGTGGGGGGTGTGGGGGGTTTTTGAAGAGAAAAAGGTCGAGTATGGACGGTTGAGTGAGGGCTTGGGTATGCTGCCAAGCCTGAATCGAGCTGGTGATTTCTGTTGCGTGTCGTGTTATGCCAACAGCTAAAAAAGATCAATTCTTTAGATATTTGGTTGGTTTATTATTATTTTTATTCGTCTGATGGTGTACAAGATCCTCGTGAGCCTTAAGCTAAAATGGGCTCCAGCCTTGTGTTGGACAAGGCCCATTCATTCTTGCCACCAAATGTTCAATCTTTTTTGTTCATCCTCAATCCAACAAGTACAAAGGAAAAATGCTTGAAAGGAGCCACCCATATTGAACAAGCACACACATAGTCGTAGACAATCCAAACTTACATGTAACGTGGAATCAAGCATCAAACACACTAACTAATTACAACACGAGTTAGACAAATCACTTTTATTCTCTCTTGCCATATCCCATATATGGATCGATGGAAGGATGCATAGTACAAATTAAGCTCTTTAGTACTTAAACTTATTGCCATGGTGGCCATGTCCATGCTGATGCTGATGATGGCCGCCGTGGAAGAGGCGGTGCAACCCATAAGCGGCTGCAGCCCCAGCGGCACCACCGGCCAACATCGATCCCGTGTTATGGCCCGGCTTCCCGGCTCCTGCATGCGCATGCAAGATCATCAAATCTCACACCACCGCTTAATTCACCATACTCAACAAAATGGCAAATTTGAACATAGTCATACTATTAACTTTTCTAAACATGTAACGTTTAATATATCCCTTAAGGTCACAAGTTTAAAATGTCAGTTAAAGTACAACTACTACAAGTACTTATACTTAGGAAACTTAGTGGAATAACCTTTACGAACATAATCATACTCGTACTCTATATGTGAGCAAATATACATTAATGAGGTCCTCAAATTCGTAAAAGCAAGGCAACCATGGTACAATCGAGTGGCCTAAAACCCGACACAACCAACCCAAGTGAATTGCGCATCTATCTTCTTCTTCTTTTTTTTTTTTTTATCGAAGGTACTACCCATGAAAGAACCTCGGAAGCTTAACCAATTTATTCGATATCGAAAGTGAATTGCGCATAATGTTTGACCCTACAAAGCCTCAAAAATAACATTGAACAAGCATCTATCTATTTGAAAGAGGCGTGATATGGATCTATTAGATCACGGTTGAGAAATATAGTTAAATATAGTTAGGATTATCTCTTTATCTTTATGTAGGATATATGGTTTATTTATATCTAGATAGATAGATTGTTATCTTTTACTTTCTAGTTATCTTATAGTGTTATCTTGTTAGGATTTAGGGTTATCTTTTATTGTACTATGCAGCCTATATATATGGCTTTTCTAAGTTAATGAAAGGATAAGCAGATTATTAGTAAAGAAGGTTTTAACGTAAAACCTAAGAGGGGTTCTGTCAAGGACGAACTAGCCTCTATCTATCCCTTTTCTATCTCGTTCTTCTAATCACCATAGATTCTAAGCCTAGTTTTGGCGTCTCTAGACCCGTGACTAGATCCTGGAATCGGAACTAGCCTCTATCTATCCCTTTTCTATCTCGTTCTTCTAATCACCATAGATTCTAAGCCTAGTTTTGGCGTCTCTAGACCCATGACTAGATCCTGGAATCGGGCACATAACAAGGCGTTTCATATAGCCAGATTTATACCTGCAGGTGCCTGATACGGAGGCGGCACAGGCGGATAGGCAGCGGCGACAGGCGGATAGCCACCGGAACAAGGAGGCGGCATGGGCGGATAGACGACATGCGGGTACCCACAAGGGGGTGGTGGATATCCGTATCCGACATGCGGGCATCCCTGTGGCTGTGGCTGTGGAGGGTATGCTTGAACCGGATATCCGTATCCTCCTGATCCGCTCGGCTTTCCGCCCATGCCAAACCTCCCAAGACTCGACAGAAGGCCTCTGTCACTGGCCGTGTTTTCTTGCTCGTTTCTTTCCATTCTTTTTCAAGGTTCACTCCTCCAATTAAGGGTTACAATATGTATAACACTTAACTTCAAACGTATTTATAGATGAGCTTCTTATAGAATGATCTGTGCTTGAAAAACAGTGTTGATTCGAGCTAAATGAGTAGCACCATGACGTACGTGCAAGGAAAAATGGTCACGTTCATATACGAGTGAAAGAATTGAAACCGAGGATACATTTACAAATATATGAGAACAAAGTTTGGTTTCTGTATTAGTAATAATTAGCTAGTCAAATCCAACTTTTTTTAGATATTTTATAAAACAGTGAAGATAATTTTTATTCATCCCATAGGTGTTCTAACTTCTTAAGTATCTAGATTTCCATGGGGTTAGAATTTTTAAGATTTGTTTTTTGGGTTTTTGTCCCAGCAGAATACACAGATATTTTGCCCAACGCCCAGATTTTGAATTAGGCCAACTAATCCATATTGAATAGTGTACATGTTTTTCCAAGGGAATTAATTATGTCATGATTGAATAATTCTTCACCTACTACAAGTTTGTCACATAGCTTTATCTTTCTTTTATCCTTCTTCCTCATGTCCAAGAAGGATATGTACAACTGAAACCCTACAAAAGGCAATGTTAAATCCAAATACACAGCAGGGAAATTTCATATAAACTTCCTGGAAGTAACAAGAATTGATGAATTACCCATACCATAACACAAAACGTTTACAAACAAGTACCAAGGGGCCACAGGGGAGAAAGGAATTTAAGGCTAACCTCTATCCTCTTGCATTATTAAGGAACCAAACTAGCAACGTATGGTTCAAAGATCTCGATCCCGATGCCGTAAAAACGTAGTCACGACTTCTCGTCTTTCATTAGCTCGTGTTCAGTAATATTTCATCAGCAATAGGAAATGAAGGAGCTATGTCAACAGGTACCTGCAACGCATGAAACAATGTAAATGTCACAAGCTTATTAAGGATTCAACACTTGTGACTAAGCCATAAACGTTGAGTGCAGACATTTACCTGAACAGCTTCTAATTTGTCGAGCGCAACTTGCAATTCGTCGGTAATTGTGCAGTACTTCTCAAGGAGTGCACGGGCCGCAGGTTTGCTACCTTTTGCCTGCACTGTCAGTATTTCTCTACTCAAGCTCTCTACAGCACCCGGAACCTGTGAACGGGCATTGCGAGACAAATGGCAAGTTCATATTCATGTGCAATCGTTATGTTAATCAAGAGATGTGGAATAAGATCAACCTTGTCGAAATCCACAGCGAATTTTCCATCAGAGAGCAGAACAAATGCTCCTTTCTCCATTAACCAGTTAAATTGCAATGCCTGCCCTTTTCTGAGATCACGCAAGAGGAAACCAATAATTGAATTACTCGAGAACCAAAAAAGAGAGTACAATACTGAATGACCATGGCACAAAATGGTTGGTTTATGACTTACCCATGAGCTTCTTCCAAACCGAAGCGTATAGAGCGAAAGCAACCTGCTAAAAACGAGACATACATCGACTTGGACAGAGACTGCGGGAGAAGTCCCTGTCTTGGCAAAAACCATGAAAAGGTATAAGAAAGTCGGCATCTTTGGTCAAATCTTGAGAGTGAAACATAAGCAGTAAAAACAACTATTTATTGGGCCGTATGTGAATTCATGCTCCAATGAAAGATAATAATTTACCTGATCAATTAAAAACTTCAGTGCCCACAAGCCAACAATATCAGCCTTTGCTTCTTCCAAGGCTGAGTGCAATTCTTGCAGCTCCTGCACAATATTGAGAATGTCAAACGAAATTAACAAGTCTATAAACAGAAAAGTCCCAATAAATGAAATAAATAAAGGGGGAGAAACCCTTTCTAGTTTGTAGAAAATTCCGGTGAAAAAGTATAATCACGCAAGGAAAAATGTTCTTCCTTACCAGTCTGACTGTAGATTTCTGACCATTAGGGAGTGTAATACTATGAGGTCCAATCCCGTGACAGCACTCGTGACATATTGTATGCGTGAAAAACGAATCGAAGTCAACAAGCTTCATTTGCTCATCCTTTATACAAGCATCAGCTATAGGCAGAAGAATGAGTTTAAACCTGGAGAGGTCAAGTAGATTCAGTATTTTATCATTAAGTATGGAGTATTTCAAAAGTACAATTGTCTTACTTAGCCTCTGAAACATTTTTAAGCATAACCATTGAGGTCCCGCGTTCCTTTACTATACGCTCGTCATTTGGCAAATTAAATGCAACAGTTTGAGGGCCCTTGACATCCTGAAATGGTAATCAAAAGCCAGTTATTATCGACAAAAATTGAAGAGAAACATCATCTGAAGAGAATTAAAAGCAACAAAACAAAAAAACAAAAACCAAAAAAATGGCACAAGGAAGTTTAACTTGAATTTGTAGGACTTCTTGATGTTCACTTTTTGAAAACAAAGCAAATTGACAGATAAAATCAAGAATAACACATCATCGAATATACACTTCATATAGAGCAGAGATTTATTGCAGAAAACAAACCTACCCCAGCATTGTAGAGAAGCTGGATAACACGAATAGGAGCAGCTATCACATCTTTTGATTTGTAAGAGTCATCCATGGGAAGATTCTGCTCCAAAGCCTTACAAATCCAAATAAAAAGGCAAAAAAAATATCAGCAAACATATTAGAGGCAGAAATAGCTCAAAATTGACTACATGTAGAATCGACAATGCACCAAGCAGTACTAGTAAATTATCTCCAAAAAGCTTAAGTTGAGCAGTAGCTTCATCATCCTTTACTCCAATGAATGCTTCAAATGTTGCCTATACCACAAGAATTCATACGAACATCACTAGTTACAAATGAGAGTGACATTTTCACTTTTCCTTATCAAGTTGATACATGTTGGCCCAGACAGGCTTGAAAAGTACATGTGATTATTTGAGGAGAACTGCAATGTGCATGCAACTTTCTTACCTTGTATCCAAAAAGCATATCCTCATAGGTCTCATACGGACCAATGGTCACGTCCAATTTAGAGTCCTATCAATGTAGAAAGGAACAGTTTGAAGATAACCAACCTGTAGTAGGAGACCAGCTCCATATATCAAGCAATAAAAAATATGAAGACGAAAGTACGAACCAGCTCCATCCAGGCTATGTCTGACTCATAGTAGTCATTTGACAGAAAAGCATCAGCTTTGCTGTGTAGCAACCTCTTCAAGCTACAAATAGTAAAATAGTCAGAATACACCCATCTAAGAGGCCAGGAAATCGGTACGTACAGACCAACTAGATTGTTATATTGAGAAGAAGGTGATTGTCGAAACAAAGAAAATGTTACAATCCCAGATTTCATAGCAACAGATAGATCTAATAAAATAAAATCCGGGTTTCTGGTAATGGTCATATCATTAATCCAGTTAATATTAGTCATTTAAAAGCCAGATAAGAACAAATACTTAGCCAAAATCATGAATCTTTAAATTTGCAGTCAAATACACCACCGACACATTAGATAGAGGGAAAATTCCACCTGGACGAGCTAGCTAGTTCTGCTGCCTTGTGCAGTAGTTCAGCAGCAGTTGTAAGGGACCTCTTGTACACTTCAGAGTAGGGGATGCAATAAAGATCATCCGCAGACTGAGATTTCCCAACTTCAGTTTCCGCATGATCTACCATATCATCGCTGTGCCTTCTTATAACGTTAAAAAAACCTGTCACTTCTTGTTTCTGCTCCTCTGTTAGTGTGTCCTTCCACAATTCGAATTCCTAAAACCGAAAACATGATCATCCTTAATTATATTTAAGCAGAACGGAAGCAGATGTGAAGAACTTGAATGAGTTACCTTTTTATCCATGTCAGGAGGGTAAAAGGCTGCAACCGGTGGCTTCAGCAAAGGAAATGCAGGTCTATATTCAAGGCCCTTCCAACCTGATACTGGCTTTGTGGCACCAGGAAGCAGCTTAATTGGAGAATCAGCCGTTGTCAAATATGCCTTATTTTCATCTAGACATGACCTTGTAAACAACAAAGCAAACTAAACATTCAGGAATGATGAACATGCATCTCAAACCAAAGATATTGAATGCAGGGCTCATAACAGGACCAAACATAAAATGCACTAATACAATACCATGGGCTCTTGTTAATCATATAATATTTCCATTTTAACTTGGCTAATGGAGAAGTATCAGCTTGCTCCTTTAACCAACTTCTTAAATCTGGATTGGTGTACCAAACCTAAACAATAAAGACAACAAAAGTAATGAGTTAAATAAAAAGAAAAAAACGTTAACAACGAGTTGAAGCAGAAAAGAAGTCAAACATTTGATAAGTAAGCAATACAATAAAACAATAAAAGATATCAATTCCAAAAGAATAAAGTAGAGGCAAGTTATTACAATTCAGGGATTCTTTTGTGACATATTGGCAAAATTTTCTTGTGCTATACCCACTGCATTGTGAAAGTATCAGTCAAAAACCTACGCGCGTAGTGTTTTGCAAAGCCTAACCTGTTCATGAAATATGTCATCCATGGTCCTGGCAGCTTTAACAAGTAATTTGAGAGCCTCCTTATCTGCATCTGTGACTCCACCCATCTGTATGGCATATGTTTGAACAATTAACTAAATTGGTGTGCAAGCAATAACAGTTACAAAAGACATGATTAAGGACTCATGATACTACTCCGCCATTCTGTTATGCTAATTGACATTTCAGTTTGCATTTCTTACATGATGCAAAGGAAATATATGTGAAGTACTCTCTGATAAAAATCAAAAGAAAAAGAAAGAAGATGGTCACAAACTCAATTATATCGATGAAGATTCATAAGAAGTGAAAGGGAAAAAACCTACCTCTGCACTAAGGGAGATTGAAGCATAGCGATTCAGTTGTTTCTGAAGAGATAAACTCCTTTCCTCAACATTTTGTTTGTACCTTTGGTATCATGTCAAAATTTATACACATGAAAACAGAACTCCTTTGGAAATGCTACAGGTTCAGTTACTTCTGAAGCGTTCAATTGTCTTACGTACCTTTCCGAAATAATTTTGAACAGTTGACCATATTGCTCATTTACATCGTAGGGAACATATTCAGGGTCTTCCTTAGATAGCAACTCTTTGTACTCATCACAAGCTATATACTTTACAGCAGACACTTCTGAATCCTGAGAATAGAGATGGCAAGGTAAATTATAAAGTTATAACTAAAAGACCAACCTGGTAATATTTCACAATTTGGAGAGTTTGGACAATATCTATCTTCAGCCACGAATTTGTTACAACAATACATTGCTTGGACAAAGTTTTAAAGGGGGGAAACCTTGTGCGATTTCAAGCCAAACCAATATACAAAACGAACGTGTGGTACAGGAATGCAAAAATAAAAAAGGAATGGTTAAGGAATATATAAAAGAATGCATAGCAGCTCGGTGCAGAAAACAATTGGAAAGAATATAATCATCTAGATACAAAAAAATGAGCAGCATTTTAACCAAATTAAGGATGAATGATATAAATTAACCATTACCTGAAGAGTGAATGCTTCAAGCGGTATCGGTGCTAGAGTCGTGATAAGATATACATCATTGTACTCATTATTAATAAATGTTCCATTATTTGTCACACTGCATTTAAACAATTGAACAGATCCCTTTAGAAGATAGATATAAAGTGCAACTCTCAGCTCATGCAAATCCCCTTGAGAATAAAAGCAACATTATTAAAGAATACATCTACCATGCTTCATAAGGACAATATATTTATTGGTAGCAACTTGGAAATAAATTATAGATTAATCAGTTAAACTGGAAAAAGCTTACAAGTGAAAGTGGATGAATAAATATAGCGCAAGGAAATAGTGTCTGGAATGTTCAACTACTTTCTAGATAAGAGATAAGAAGATAGCATAGAGAACAAATACTTTCTAGATATCAGAAAAGACAATGCACATATTGTTTACATGATAGTATTACAAACAGATATAGTAAGCAAACCTTTCTTGCAGAAAAACAAACAGAAGCTCAAATGCATCCATCGGCAGGGTTAAACCTAGCTCTTCTTCAAGTTCCCTCCTGCACATTGAAACTGAAATCAAAGGCCGACCAAAGATGCAATATATTAATCACTGAAATAGTTTCTTTTCCACAATTCACATGGCATCCAGGAAACCCATCAGGCAATGACTAATTGTTAAAATAGAGTGGAAACTTATGTTTAATATACCTGGCTGATACAAGAGACGAATCACCTGCAGATATGTGGCCTGCACTGGAGATATCCCACATCCCTGGCCATGAATCCTTGTGTTCAGCACGACGCTGAAGCAGCAGCTCGTGTGTAGTCTCAGAATAAATCCACACATGGACAGCTCGATGATAGTCTCCATCCCTGTGTACATCTCCCCTGTACATAGAGGACATGAGCTTGTCTTAGATATATTATGCACCCAGTGTCAATAAACAACATACATTACTGAGAGGTTGCACTCTCTTTTTGAGACCATACACTAAACGTTACAAGCAAACTCATCTAGACATCGCCTTCAGCATTTGAGTGACTATGTATATAACAGGAAATTCAGATCCAAATAGGCGATATACTGGAAAGTTTATAGCGAAAACAATGATTTCAAATCCATCAACAATCAGCAAATAACACCATAAGCAAGAAATGTTAGCTTAACATCAAGCTCTTGAGATGCTTGTCTAAAGGGAAGAAAATGGGTCATTTCAAATGAGTCCCACAACTTAAGAAACCAATTGAAAGTGGAATTGAACTACCCCACAAGTATGTCTATGAATCTTTTTATACCAATAACGATATCCAGACAGCAAACAGGATATCCAGTCAGCTCAAAACACTGATTTGAATCTTGGAAAGAAGCATGTAATGCAGATTGTATGCTTGTCAATGCATGAGGAGTTTTCATAACCCTCCAGATTGCCAGCTACTCAGGTCAAAAGTGAAAGCAATAGCATTGCAGAGAAAGTGAATCTACTAATAAGTTCATCAAAGATAAGGCCGCAAGTTCATAGCTGAAAACAGCCATCATAGAATCGCCAGGGGAAAAAGAAAAGTAAAAGAGTGGAATTCGCAATTGAAACAAAAACAAAACTTGCAGCATAGACAATCGCCCATTCAAGCAAACAACTTTGACAATCTTAACAGATGATCATATCAGAGAGTAGCAATTTAACCCAAATTTGACGCCATTGAAATTAGGTGATAGCTACGAGGCGGAGAGCAAGGAGACGGAGATGGCGAACCTGGGCTTCGTAACGCCGGTTTTCTCGCCGGTTTTGGTGAGAACGTCGAAGAGCTCCTCTGTTTGCTGATGGGTCTCCGCCATGGCTGATTCCGATGAGCTTCTCAATTCAATGGTGTAAAGATTGCAACTTTTTTTTTCCTGATAGAAAAGATTGGAACTTTATGTTCCCCTGCTCAGGGGAAAAACGCCACACTGATTGAAGGCGAATTTTTCCAATCGAAGATCTTCTTAATTCCTAATGGGCGGGCCTTAAGTTCGGACTAACGAGACCTTAATTAACCATCCTTAAAGTTAATATCCAACTAATACAAATCCCGTACCATGTACGGGTAATGTAAATATAAAAATAAATTAATTGATGCGAGATCGAATTTTGATAATATTTTCAAGAACTATCAATTTTAGTAAAATAATTTATAAAGTTAACTTATAGAAAAACTTATTCTTATTTGATAATATATAATTTTATGTTTCATCTATAAATAAATAAATTCAATGAATTTGATTAGGATTTTTGTGTAAGATTAATTTATCAAACAATATTTTTTTAAATTAATTTTGTATACTATTTACTAAGATTTATATTCAATAATATACTTATTTGTATATTATCTATAAACAAACAAAACACAATCACTCCAATTATGAAATCCATTATTGGGTAAGATAGCAAATGGATATCAAGATTATTTTTAGCTTAAAATTGGGTAAGATATCAAATGAATATCAGGATTATTTTTCACAAAGAATAAAATCAATATTTTATTCAGTGTTGATGACATGGCGCAAATTTTAATACAAACTTGGGTTCTGCTGCTTTATACTGTATTATAGTAGATTAGATATAAGTTATGTAGAACAGGTAAAACATGGTTGAAACAAAAGACAAAAGATGAAGCTTCCTCGTACTTGCTTGTTACAACATTGCATAATGATAAATCAAAGGTAGAATTTTGGGTTTCAGATTCACAACATTGTTTAGCCATCCATGATGATTCTGGCTCAATGTCAGGTCTAGTGGAAAAGAGGACATCTAATTAAGCAAATTACAAAGTGGCATGCTTAATGATATTCATATCAAATTAGACACTGACCTGACTCGAACAAAAAAAAAAAGAATCATCCGAAAATATCCATACTCGATCTGAACCCGAACCGAACCGAAATGACCCGAATAAAATATAAACCGAACTGACCCGAACCGAACTAACCCGAACTAAACTTGACCCGAAATAACCCGATCCGAAATGACAATAAGGGTTAAATATTATATTAATCAAAAAAGACTATATTTAAAACATAAAGAATGATGTTTCCATCTAAAACAACGTATTGTATAGTTTTAGTAGTTACAAATCTACATAGTTTAACAAATGAAATATATCATAGTGTTAGGATATCTTTATATATATAATGGAAATAACATATTTCATAGTTTTATAAATAGAATATGGGTGATAAACACATGTATAATATTCTGATAAATAGAATATGAGTGATAAACCCTAAACCCTAAACCCTAAATAGAATGGAAATAATATGTTGTATAGTTTTATAAATATGGGTGAAACAAGAAAACTTTAGGGCTCAATGACTCAATGAGACAATGACCCACACAACAAGAAAATAAAGCAAATGAAAAAAAAAGAGATGGAGTTTCGAACGGCCGATCATTTTCAACACTTGTAAACTCTATACTATAGTCTACTATACATTCCACACCACAAAGTAGGGGTGAGCAAACGGATTATCCGATCTGATCCGAAATAGCGGATATATGAATTTTTAAAGTCAAACTTAGCAAATCGTATCCGAATCCGTTATTAACCGGATATTAGATAAGAAATATCCGTTTGGATCGGATATCCGAGACTGGATGTTTTGGATATCTAAATTATCCGTTTTAGCATTCTTTTTCAAATTATATTATTATAGAAAAAAGAAAAGTTATGAATAAAAATATATATAACTATCCAAATTATCCGGATTTTATCGAATCGGATATTTTTGTTTACCTCTACTACCAAGCCAAGTTGTATCCCTAAATCTTACGTAAAACATTTGATATATCGGGGGCCCTAATTATTTGGGGGCCCTGCTCCATCTAACCGGTTGAACCGGGTAATTAGTAGGATCTGACACTAATTAACATAGTTAAATTGAGACGCGTGTTAAAAAATATAGATATATCCAATCTAATTAATGATTTATGATACAAGACTAGTTGAAGACCCGTATCACGTACGGGTAATGATTATTTATTTCTTTGATATTGTGTGATATACTATATTAATAAATTATGGTTGATATAGATACACCAATATATTGTATAGAATGAATAGTTTTTGTGTTTGTAATTAAAATAAAAAGAAAGTAAACAATTAATAATGTCACACTAATTTGACAAACCATATTTAATTATGTCGTATATTTAGTTGTCAATCCATATTTATGCGAATTAATTAAAAAAAATCTTGTCTACTAATTATCTACAATCTCATTAGTATATTTAGTTGTCCATCTTCTGTACGAAATAATACATCATAACTATATACTAAAGCGGAGGTTGGAAATAATATTTAGCTCGACACTTGTCACCTCCTCATTGGACCGCGTCACCCATCTTTATTAAAAGAATTCAATTTGCTTAATTGGTTGAAATTTCATTGTAGATCCCATATTAGATTTCTCGTTATCTACTAAATTTTATTTTAATTAATTAAAATTTAATAAAATAAACTACCGTATGCTATAGAATTTATCCAAAAAAACAAACCCTAACTTACCAAATCTATTAGGAGTAGTACGCATATCTAGCCAAATTTAAAAAAATCTATCTAATATATTGCTTAAAATAATATTTTGATTGTAGTTTGTTGGAGAATGATGCCATATTGGAGTAGTAACGTATCTATCCAAAATTCGTATTAGAATGATGGCTCTTAATATGGAGGAAAACTATGGAGGATAATCAAGTATTAACGTATACGAATAATTTGATCAACTCTTTTTTTTTGGTAGAAAATTTGATCAACTCTTTTGGTATATGCGAATCCTAAGCTTCCAATATATATATATGATAACTATATTACTTCTCAAATTTATTTATCGATAGATATAACCATATCACTAACATTAGTTTCTTTGCTAACCTACTTAAAATGAAGACTTATCAGGAAAAAAGAGAGAGAGCTTAAAGATGGATTATAGATACTTACACATATACTGTACTAAATTTCAACAAATCAATTTCCACAACCATCAATTGCCAAAAAAATATAAATTTCATCATATTAAAAATTAGCATTGATAAACATAATTATATCCAAAAAATATATATACTAAACTTCGACATAAAGACGGAAAAAATATACTAGATTTTATATATACGGGTACTGCCACTAGTTTGTATCTAAAAGAATATATCCCGTTAATTAAGCTTCACATCTCGTGGATCTTCATCATCTTGTTTGCTATCATTCTCCTCCATTAAATGTTGAACCGTCCTCGGTTCAATGTCGGAGTCGTCATCGGGTATGAATGGTGACAAATCCGAAACATTAAACACAGGATGGACGCCATACTCATCGGGCAACTCCAACTCATAAGCATTCGGTCCAAGCTTCTTGATCACTCGAAAAGGTCCATCTCCCCTTTGCTTGAGCTTGTTGTTTCGAGCATGAAGGAAACGTTCCTTTCTTAAGTGCACCCATACGAGATCGCCTTCCTCAAAGAGCATCTCCTTCCTTCCACGATCCGCAAGCGCCTTGTATCTCTCGGCCTTGAGCTCCAAATTCCTCCTTGTTTCCTCACGGATGCGCCGAATGTACTCTACACGGTCTAACGCACCCTCGTGCGGTTCGACCTTATATGGAGGAGGCGCCATATCACTAGCCGTCTTGGGATTCAGCCCATACACCACCTCAAATGGCGTCTTCTTAGTGGCGGAATGGATTGATCTGTTGTAAGCAAACTCCACAAAAGGCAAACCTTCTTCCCACATTTTAAGGTTAGTCTTAACCATAGTACGAAGAAGAGCTCCAAGAGTTCGATTTGTTACCTCGGTTTGTCCATCCGTTTGAGGGTGACATGATGTAGAGAAGAGCA
Organism: Polygonum aviculare; assembly: GCA_934048045.1. Classification (NCBI taxonomy): domain Eukaryota; kingdom Viridiplantae; phylum Streptophyta; class Magnoliopsida; order Caryophyllales; family Polygonaceae; genus Polygonum; species Polygonum aviculare. The sequence continues at coordinate 27,921,713 of OW204023.1, read as the reverse complement.
ACTTCGTACCTAACTTATGCCAAAGACACTTCCAAAAATAGCTAAGAAACTTTGCATCACGATCCGATACAATGGTAAGAGGAATACGATGTAGACAAACCACCTCTTTAAAGAACAAGTTAGCAATCATAGAAGCATCATCGGTAGTGTGACAAGGTATGAAATGTGCCATCTTTGAAAATCGGTCAACCACCACAAAAATACTATCACTACCCCTTCTAGTCCTAGGTAAACCTACAATGAAATCCATAGAGATATCCTCCCAAGGAGCACTAGGAATAGAAAGAGGTTGATACAAGCCAAAGGGGTTAAGTCTAGATTTAGCTTTATGACAAACAACACAACTATTAACAAATTTTTGCACATAATGTGACATGTTAGGCCAATAGTAGTGTTCTTTAAGTCCTTCTAAAGTTTTATCTAAACCCCTATGCCCTCGACTTTCATGAACTTCTCTAGTAAGCAACCTACGAATGGAAGACAATGGTATGCACAATTTCCCTTTCTTAAACAAATAGCCATCGTCTACAAAGAAAGCATTCATAGGGCCCTTAGTCATGCAATGATCATAAATGTCACCAAAGAAAGGATCACTAGCATAAAGCTCCTTAATCAAAGCAAAACCAAGGATTTTTGCATCAAGAGATGATAGAAGTACATACCTCCTAGATAGAGCGTCGGCGATGATGTTGTCCTTGCCCTTCTTGTACTTCACCACATATGGGAAAGTCTCCATGAACTCCACCCATCTTGCATGTCTCCTATTGAGCCAAGCTTGGCTCTTCAAGTACTTGAGAGCTTCGTGGTCCGAGTGTATGACAAACTCCTTAGGCCAAAGATAATGTTGCCATGTCTTCAAGCACCGAATCAAGGCATACAGTTCTTTGTCATAAGTGGGGTAGTTCAGCTCCGCACCACTTAGCTTCTCACTAAAATATGCCACGGGTTTGCCTCCTTGAGTTAGCACACCTCCAATTCCATGGCCCGATGCGTCAACCTCCAATTCAAATGTCTTTGTAAAATCGGGAAGTTGAAGAAGAGGGGCGTTGGTGAGGCTCTCTTTCAAGCTTTGGAAAGCATCCTCGTGGGCATCACTCCATGTGAATGAAGCATTCTTCTTGGTCAATTCATGCAATGGGGCTGCTATGACGCTGAATCCTCTCACAAAACGTCGATAGAACCCGGCTAATCCCAAGAATGAACGAACCATTGTTGGAGTAGTCGGTTGGGGCCATTCCTTGATTGCTTTCACCTTTGTGTCATCCACTTGTAGTCCTCTCCTGGAAAGCACAAAACCAAGGAAAAGAGTAGACTCCGAGCAAAAAGAACATTTTTTTAAAGTTAACATACAAGTGCTCAACTCGTAAACACTCAAACACTGCCCTCAAATGTCCTACATGCTCATCTAGGGATCTACTAAACACTAAAATATCATCGAAGTAGACAACAACAAATTTCCCTAAGTATTTTCTCAAAACATGGTTCATTAGCCTCATAAATGTACTAGGAGCATTAGAAAGACCAAAAGGCATAACTAACCATTCATAAAGTCCATACTTAGTTTTAAAAGCCGTTTTCCACTCATCCCCCTCTTTCATACGAATTTGATGATACCCACTTCTTAAATCAATTTTTGAAAAGAAACAAGCACCATACAATTCGTCAAGCATATCATCTAATCGAGGAATGGGATGACGATATTTTACCGTTATTTGGTTGATGGCTCGGCAACCCATGCACATCCGCCAAGTTCCATCCTTCTTGGGCACCAAGATGACGGGCACGGCACAAGGGCTAATTGATTCTCGCACATAGCCTTTGTCCATGAGCTCTTGCACCTGCCTTTGAAGCTCCTTTGTCTCTTCGGGACTTGCTCTATATGCCGCTCGGTTAGGTAACGAAGCTCCCGGGACAAAGTCAATTTGGTGCTCAATTCCCCGGATTGGTGGTAATCCTTTGGGGAGTTCTTCGGGCATGATGTCCTTGTATTCCTTTAGGACATCTTGCACACACTTTGGAACCTCCTCGGGGTGTTGCTCGAGTGTGCAAACCTCCTTTTGGAACAACATGTAACAATGACGCATCGCTGCAGGGTCGTGCACGACCTTCATGTGGATCGAACCTGAGACGGCTGAATTGGCATGTGGGTCGATCTCGACCCCCCTAGGGTCGATCCTGAGAGTTGGGTTTTCCCGTGGGTCGAGGTCGACCCCCCTCTGGGTCGATCCTGAGAGGGCCGATTTGGCCTGCTGGTCGTGGTCGACCTTCCCGCGGTCGTGTGCGACCCTCCTTCCGCTTTGCTCTCTCGTCATCGTGCCTAGTGTGAGAGCTCGGTGCTCTACTTTCCCTTGTGGTCCCGGTTTCTTGACATTCTCTCGGGACTCCTTTGGAACATTTGAATCTTTGGGGGCACCCGACGACTTCCCTCGACGCTCCTCCACTAAACCATCCTCTTTCTCCCTATTTTTGGAGGCACGCCTAGCCTCATCAATGGCTCGTGCTTGGTTTCGCCTCACTTGATCCTGTAAAACTTCATGGGGAGATAGGGGTAGAAGAGTGAATCTCCTCCCAAGATGGTTAAAAGCATGGGTATTAAGGTATCCATCATATATCACTTTCTTATCAAACAACCATGGTCCACCTAAGAGAATATGAGTGCATTCCATTTGAGAAACATCACATGTAATTACATCCTTATAAGAGCCAATGGTAATATGCACATCACATGTATGAGTAATGAGTTGAGAAGCACCCGAATTAATTCCATTTAAACCATATTGTAGAGTACGCAATTTAGTAGGAAGTTGCAAGTCATGAACCACTCTAGCATTAATCAAGTTGCAACTACTACCACTATCAATAATCATGTTAATGCATTGATTGCGTACCGTACACCTAGTATGGAAAATGGTCTCTCTTTGGTCGGTTCTAGGGGCTTCTTGAAGGGTGAGGACGTCCTTTTGATTGACATAAGCATAGGCTTGTTCCATTTCGGGTTGGACGAATTCCTCCTCATAAGACTCGCCATGAGTTTGCTCCTCCTCCACTTGCGTTGGCACTACCTCCTCCTCGGCATCCTCATCATCGGTGACATAGCCTTGAGTGGTGTAGTACACCGCTTTGGAGTTGGTGCAATCCCGAGCGATGTGGCCTCTTCCTTGGCACTTGAAACATTTCACCTCACTTGGGCGTTGGCTTTGAGAGCTGCCAACGGTCGGTTTCCTAGACACATTTGCCTCATTTTTGGTTGAGTTTGTGGCTCCCCGAGGCTGGAAAGAAAGATTAGAAGAAAAAGTTTTGGGATTGGAACTAGGAGTAGGTGTGTACCTTTTTTGAAGATTCAAACCCCATGCTTGTTTCTTCTTCCTTTGAAGTTGATTGTAGAAGAGTTGTGCCGCATTCACTAGCCTTGTTGGATCCTCAATTTGTAGGCACTCCACGCCATCCCTCACTTCTTGATTCAATCCGGCCAAAAATTGAGTTCTAAGGGATTGTTGAGTGTGATGAATCCCCGCCTTAAAACTCACATTTTCAAGCTCATTGAAAAAATGAATGGGCGTGTGAGGTCCTTGCTTGCACATGGCCACGCGCAACCTCATTTGCTCGATATGTTGCTCGGGCACATATTTCTTCTTCATCAAATACTTGAGCTGATTCCACGTCTCGATTCTTGGCCATCCTCTCCTTTGGCGTTCCTCTTTTTGGCGGTACCACCAAGCTCTTGCGGAACCCCTTAGATGAAGGGACACCACCTCCACCTTTTCCATCTCATTGTAGCCAAGATGCTCAAGCACATGGTGGGTGTCTTGCTCCCACTCCAAGTACTTCTCTGGATCAAGTTCACCGTCGAAGTGCTCTACTTTGATCTTGACATCACACCTCGGTGCTTGTGGAAGTGCGCCTTGGTGAGTGTTGTTGTGGATGGCGTTCTCTCCCACAAAGCAAGGTAGTGGCATGTCTTTGGGTCTCTCTACTTCTCCATAGAAATTGCTTCCCATAACACCTTGAAGCGACGTGTTAGGCACATAGGTCGTTTGCCAAGTGGTGGGCAAATCGTCCCATGAGCCTCCCTCGGCGCTAATGTTGGTTGGTTTGTAGGTCGCCTTGGAGTTGTATTGACCTTTCATGGAGCCGATCCTCAAATGACCGGGCTGTGACAATGGAGTATATCCATACTTGGATTGATGCGCCTCGTCTGGGTAGGGCGTCGAGCCAATTTGTACCTTCAAGTTAGGATTGCTCACACCTTCATATCCGTCCGCCAAGTTCTTGCCTTTGTCGGATGCTATCGGCGTAGAATAAGGCTGCAAAGGCAAAGAAGTCATAGGCACACGAACTGAACTAGTAACCAAAGGAAATGACGAAGAGTTTAGAGAGACATCACCCGATTTCAATTGGACAATGGGGTTGATTTGGCCCGTCGGCTCGTTCGTCGGTTCCTTAGACGCACTCGTACCCGCCAATGTTCGTAGAGTAGCTTGTACTCCCATCATCATGTCGGTCAATGTGGACATTTGGTCATTCATCTCACTAATCCGAGAATTTATGGAGTCAAATTCTGGTTTGGTTGCCTCCAAAGTTACCGCCGTAATTCGTGGGTACCTTAGCGTCAAAGCGTCTTCCACAATTCTAGCAATGTGGCTAGCCGAGATCTTGTCCCCGCCCGAATCCGCGGTGGACTTCTTGGTTTCTTCACTATCCGACATCCTGAAGTAGCAACAACACCGAACAAGTAAAGTATTCAACGAGTTCTAGAGCTACACCTTATCAAGTCAAAACTTGTTCTTGCTCAATCACAATTGAGAATTTAGTTCAATTAGGTAAATAAGCAAGCTTTCAACTAAAGGTGGGAAAGGCAAAGAGATTTCAAGTAAGACAATTGAAAGGCAATTAAACACAATGCAATTGTTCACAAGAGAATCGAATTCCTTCAAAGTGAGTATGCAATTATGATATGCAACTACAAGCCTAAACAAAGGAATCAAAGTGCAACAATGTAATGGATTTTTTTTTTGAATGCGCTCTACTAGTAGGGTAGATCACCTTCGTTTTTTTTTTTGATTTTTATACACAAGTTACTAACTTGTGTTGAAGTAATGCAAGAATGATGCAACTACAATTGTTAGGCTACTAGCCTTAGAAAGAGTGATTTATGCTACCAATGAAACTACTAGGAGCTTAGAAAGAAGAGCAAGACATGATGCAAATTTCAACCTTCGTAGCCATCAAGTAACACATAATCATGCAAGACATAATCAACTTCTATTATGTGGAACTTTCTAAAGCAAACAATATGCAAGAAATTGGTTTAATTTGACTTAAATCCAATCAATCCAATAAGAATCTCTAAGGTTGGTTTAATCCTATTTGGTAGGTTGCCTAGGGTTTGCAAAATTTTCGAACAAAGGGATTACTAAGGGCACGGCTGGGCTGGATACACGGCACAATGCAATTTCTTGCGTCGCAAGGTAGGGCACGCAGGTCGTGTTTGGTATCCCCTATGCGAACAAAACGCAAAAAAAACCTAGGGCGAACTAGTGGAGGATTGAACCAAAAACACAATTGCGAAGTAAGAACGAGAATTATAAGACTTAACTCGATGTAACTCAAGGTCGGATGACTCGTGATACCACTTGATGTATGACACGCTAGGAGATGGCTCCTTGACGTCACACAATCGCGAACGGAAACGGATCTAGACCTTGCACCAAGTATAGCCTTGAACTTCTCGAATCGTAACCCAATCAACAAACTCACAAGATCGAACACTTGAATGAATCAAAACAAAGCTTACGTAAACCAAACTAGTTCTCAATGTCGTAGGTCAACAATGGCGCAGGAAGAGAACTTTGTTCTCTTCTCAAAATACACTGAAAATCAAATAAGGGAAAACTAGAGTATTTATTCTATCCTAGAAAAAAAATCCTAAATTATTATCATAAGATATAAATAATATCTCATAATAATAATCACAAATCTAGAAATCAAAAATATGGAAATAGTTTGATAACAATAAAAGGAAACAGCTTGGGACGCAAGCTAACAAGGAAACAGCTTCGGACGCGTTCGGACGGACCTCAGGCTCGACCCTGGGAGGGTCGATCTCGACCCCCTGGGGGTCGATCCTGAGATGGAAATCGCAAGCCCTCAGGCTCGACCCCTTGGGGGGTCGATCCTGAGGGGATCCCGCGTCCCTCGGCTGCTCGTTAGGCTCCTTGCAAGCAAGTGACCCACTTCATCTTCCTAGGCTCTTCCATTCTTGAAAAGAGACACTTGAGTGCAATGGATGTTCCTTGGATGATCTTCCTAGCTCGGCTTCTCGTCATTGGACCTTGAATTGGAGCCGTCATCAACTTTTCAACATCTCGTGGATCTTCATCATCTTGTTTGCTATCATGAGATCTCTTAGTAAGAGATAATTCATAATTTTCGGTAATTTTTAAGCATTTTTATGGGATAAGATTATATGAGATTCTAACTACCTAATTTGTGCATTAAGAAGCATTTTCGGGATAATTCATATTTTTAAGTATTTTTTATTCAACTTAGATTACATGTATTAATAATGTTTTTTAATTCATTGGCGATGAGGTGGCGCAATTTTTTACATAGACATGGGTTCTGCTTTATACTGTATTATAGTAGATTATAGTAGATAAGTCTGATAAATTATTTTAACCGTGTAAATAACATAAATATACAAAAATGAAGTAACACTATTTAAAATTTTAAATAAAAATCATGTGTACCGGACCTACCCGTTGATTGGGTTTTTGTTAATAACACCCGAACCCGAATTGACCCGATCCGAAATGATCCGATTCGAAGCATTTCGAAAAGGACCCGAACCGAACTAGACCCAAAACCGAACAACACATCCGATTTGAAATGACCCGAACCCGAACTAACCCGAAATATTACGATCCGAAACGACCCAAGCCCGAACCCGAATAAGACCCGAACCCGAACCGAACAAGACCCGAAATGACTATCAGACCCGAACAACCCGATCTGAACTGACCCGAACAACCCGAATTGCTAGGTCTGCGTGCTTAAGTACCGGAAATGTAACTCCTATGGTGCAAGTATGAAAATTTGGTCATGTAATAAGCTTTTGATTTGTCGAGTTGGACAATTTCGTATGTTGCAAGTATGGAACTAAAGAATTGAGTTTTTTTTTTGCTTTTCATGTATAGTCGCGTTTATCATATTTTTTTTATATTTTTTTGATAAGGAAAGGAATTAGGTTAAGCCTTATACAAGATAAGAGGCACTACCCTAGAGCATCCTTACGGATGAGGTCCAGAAGATCTAAATCAGAACAAACAGGCAAAGTCGAGACACAACGGAAGGAGTTGGCGATGAAGTCAACAGCAGCATTCGCTTCTCTAGGAACATGAGAGATAGACCAACTCTGAAAATTCCTGAGCAACCCATGAATATCCGCCCGAATCATTTCCACTTCCCACGGGCAGCTCCAGCTCCCCATTACCGCATTAACGACTTGCAGATTGTCACCTTCAATAACCAAGCGAGGAATGCCACGGTTGATGGCCTCCAATATCTCCTGTCGGAGCGCGTATGCCTCCGAGAAAACCACAGAGCGATTTCCAATGAACCCTCCGTCATGAAAGATTGGCGCTCTAGACTCATCCCTGAAAATAAATCGAAAAGAAGCAGCACCATGTGAATTAACAGCCCCATCAAAATTGAGCTTGATTGTGAGGTTTTTCTCCTTTTGTGTCTTTGTCCTTTTCTCCTTGTACTAACTGGATGACTTGTTTCCATTCAACTTTCTGTTTTTTGTTGAATTCTTCCACAACCTTTGAGGTTATGTTCGACTGGTTATCCGAATCAAATGTTAGTTTATTTCTGAAGAACCATATGCTCCACCAGATTCCCACTAGGTCTTCGAATTCCTTCGACGTTGTCTTGGATTTTATATCTTCTATAAGTTCTTTTGGTTTTCTATTATCTGGATTTAGAATCATTCTGGTTATTTTACTGTTAACTGATTTGCTCAGAACTTCAGTTGCCATCTGGTAGTTTATAAAGAGGTGGTAAGAATCTTCATGGGTGTTCGTACAAAAAACACAACCTTGTGGAACTCCAATGTGGTTTGCTGCAAGTCTGGCTTTAGTGGGCAAGCCATTCCGGCAAATTTTCCACAAAAAGTTTTTCTATTTTGGTGGAATTTTTAGTTTCCAGATCCACTCAAGGTCTTGAGAAGGATCATCTTTGTTTTTATGGATCCAATCCACCGTTGCTTGAGTCGAGAACCATCCGTTCTTACTTGGTTTCCAGTATAATCTGTCTTGGATGTTTGTTTGCGGGATGATTATTTGGGAAATTAAGTCCACTTTATCTAGTTGGATGTTTCTTTTTAAAAGCGGAATATTCCATGTTTTGTCTCCTTTAATGTATTTACTAACTGTTTCCTCCATGTCGGGAGGATTACTTAGGTTTTCTCTTGGTGTGAGAGGACTGTCTGCAACCCAACAGTCTTTCCAAAACTTAATAGTTTTTTCATCTCCTACCTGCCAGTAAAGGCCAGATAAGAATTGTTTGTGAAGGCTGATAAGCTTGGCCCATTGCCATGATGTGTTAGATTGTTTTTAATAGGAGAAGAAATTTTGGTTTCTAATATATTTTTCCTTTACTATTTTCACCCATATATTAGATGGTTCAGCGACTATTTTTCATAAGAGTTTTTATTGTAGTGCTTGATTCATATCATCTGCTTTTGTGATCCCCAAACCTCCTAATTTATGGGGTCTACAGATCGAATTCCAACTTATGAGAGGTTTGTGTCCATTTTCCTTATTCCAGAAGAATTTTTTGTTTGTTTTGTCAAAGTCTTTATGGATTGATTTTGGTAGGTAGAATGATTGCATAAAGTAGTTCGGTTGTGTTGACAAATTTGCTTTTATTAGTACTTTCCGGCCTTCTTGAGATAGTGTGTTTGCTTTCCATTTTAATAGTTGGTTTTTGGTTTTGTGAGTGATATCATTGAATGTATTTTTGGTAACTCTTTCGTTGATAATAGGACAACCGAGGTATTTATCTAGCGCTGTGGCATTAGTTATGTGTAGTATCTGTTTGATTTGATTTTTTGTGTCGTTGCTGAGATTTTTCGTGACTTGGAATGCAGACTTGTGATAGTTGACTTTTTGTCCTGATATCTCACAGAAGTCATCCATTATTTGTTTTATCTGTTGACATGTCTGATTTTTAGCATTTGCAAAAATAATGATATCGTCAGCATATGCTAAGAAGGGTATTTTGGTGCCTCCTCTAGAAATTTGGATTCCTATTCCACTTTTAGTGTTAGAGCTTGCATCCTGAAGTTGTCTTGTGAGTACTTCCGCTGCCAATATGAATAGGTATGGGGACAAGGGGTCTCCTTGGCGAAGCCCTTTATGTGGCTTAAATAGATATGTAGGTCCGTTGTTAACAAGTACGGAGAATGATACAGTCTGTATACATTCCTTAATCCAGTTGATGATTTTTTTTTATCGAATCCGAAATTTTCATGGACATGGATTATAAAATCCCAGCAGAGTCTGTCATAAGCTTTCTCCATGTCTAGCTTAATAGCCAACCATCCTCCCACTCCTTTTTTATTTCTAAACGACTGGAAGATCTCGTGGGCTATTAGAGTGTTGTCATGTATTCTTCTGTTGTCTACAAATGCTGATTGCATCGGGTGTATTAATTTTCCCAATACCTTTTTAAGTCTTGTTGTAATGATTTTTGATATGATTTTATATATTGTGTTACATAAACTTATTGGTCTGTAGTGGTTTGTCGTGTTCGGGTTATCACATTTTGGTAGAAGTGTGATGAACGTATGGTTAATTTGTTTTAGCATTTTTCCAGAGTGAAAGAAGCTTTTTACCGCTTTCGTGACGTCGGGCCCAATAATGTGCCAGTATATTTTATCAAAGCATGTTGACATTCCGTCAGGTCCTGGTGATTTATCATCTTCGATGTCGAAAACTGCGGTTTTTATTTCTTGGTTAGTTATTGGCTTTGTGAGCATTATGTTGTCTTGGTTAGTTATTGGTTTTTATTTCTTTGGTAGAAGTGTGATGAACGTATGGTTAATTGGTTTTTATTTCTGGTGTTCATTTTTGTACGGTTCGTTTCGAAGTGTTGGAATCTTGTTTGAAAATCTTTTTGAATTTCACCTTTAATGTTTTGTAGCCCCGTCATGGTGACTCCTTCTCTAGTATTTAGTTCTTTGATTACTTTTTATTTCTCCTCTCCGTTGCAATCCGGTGGAAATATTTAGTGTTTTTATCATTCAACTTTAGGTGAGAATTCTTTCCTCTTTGTTTCCAATAGGAGTAGTGGAATTGGATCAGACAATCCCTTTTCTTATTTAGTCTTTGATGTTTTCCAATTAGTGTTCTATTGTTGTTTTCGATTATGTCCTTTTGGATTTGTAAGAGTTCTTCGTCTACTTTTTTGATTTGTTCAAATATGTTTCCAAAGGTATGTTTATTCCATTCCTTTGCTTTTGTTTTCAGTAATTGTGTTTTCTTAGTTAGTCTGAACATGTGCGATCCACTAGGGTTATATCTCCAGGTTTGTTTGACTACATTTTCGAAATCTTTTCGGGTGGTCCACATTTTTTCAAATTTGAATGGTCTCGCTTTGTTGATTCTTTCTGTCGGGATATCACATGTAATGGGGCAGTGATCCGATGATGAGAATTGGTGGTTTTTGGTAAATATGGTTGGATACCATTGAATAATCTTTTCGGGTGGTCCACATTGACTTGGATTTTCTCCATGTGTATTTGTTTCCACTTGTTGGGATGTCAAGCAGGTCACAATCATTTTTAAATTTTATGAGTCTTTCGTATCTAGACGAGTTTGGACTTGCTCCACCCAGTTTTTCATCTGGATTTTGGATTTTATTGAGGTCTCCTATTACTAGACAAGGTGAGTTACATTGATTGACAAAGTTTGTGATTTTTTGCCAAAATTCATTCTTGTGTTGCGGATTAGGTGGTGCATATGCAACAATTATGATAAAGTTTTTGTTGTTCTCAAGGTTCGAGTAGTTCATTGCAATGAAACGTTCTGCTTTGAAGCATACTTTTATACTTTCGTTCATCAATTAATGGTTCTTCCATAAGATCAGGATGCCGCCTGCCATGCCCGTTGTTGGGTTGAATTCATAAGAATCAAAACCTAGTTTTTCCCATTTTTTTGGGTTAGGAAGTTGTTGGGTCTTTGTTTCAACCAGTGCTATCAATTGAATTCTTTCTAAATCACATAGGGCGTTAATTTCGGTCCAACGGGTGGGTTTTATAAGACACCTACAGTTCCAAAGGCATATCTTCATATATAACCATTCTTGGGTTTGGGTTTTGCCCCTTTGTGCCGACTTTTTAGGTCATTTGTTTGATCACATTTCATATATTGTGCTATATTGTACCGGTGTGGTTCTGATTGGAGTTTTTTAGCTCCATTTAACCTGGTATTTTTTGTTTTAGGCCTCTTATCATAAGAGGTGTTCCGTATTTTCGAGACCCATTTATTGGTTTGCATTTTCCTTTCATTTTTTCCAACTCTTATTGACCATGTGTGTTTTTCTAAATGTTGTTTTCCTTTGTGGTACACCACAACCACATCATTTACAATTTGGTATTCACTTGCATGGGTAGCTGGTGTAGCTAGGTTTTTGTTTGGGTTTTTGACCCCCGATCCTTTTTTGGTGGATTTAGGCTTTATATTGCCTTTTGTTGTAAACCCATCAGTATATAGATGATAGCATACGAGCCTAACCAAGTTGTGGAGATAAGATGTCAAGACATGCATTTCTGAAATATAAGCATTCGGAACATATAGAGAGTAGAGTAAGAACCAAATACAGTAGGTTTTCCCCTGCTTTAGAACATCAGGCATATAAAAGCTTTCAAGGCAAGGAATTCTCATTCGATTTTTTCTAAAACCGTCGTGGGTTACGATGATCCAAGCATTCTTACATAAAATGCTAACATTTAAACAATTATAGCAGCGGCTATAATTGTAGGTCATACAAAAACGATCTAAGAAATAGCTCGTGTTCCAAATGTTCACACAAACACAGAGAAACTTTCTTCTATGATTTTCAATCCAACCTGTCCTACAAGCTTTTTTACAAGACAACACACATTCATTACAAACATGAACTTTAACAGACAGCTTGGGAACATACCTTTCGACGTGTGATGCTATTTTGACAGCATGTGTTTCCGTACTAAGATTTGAGCAACAACATCGCAGCGTTAGAACGTCCAAACGCCCCGCATCAGTATTCTTGTGCTTCAGATTCTTCCAGCCCATACATCTCACATCAACAGTCATCAGGACCAATTTAAACCAACCTTCATACATATAGATCATGAAGACAGAGCTAGCCCAATCTGGATGGGTAGCATGTCTGAATGATCCATATGCCATTTTTAATCTTTCTTTAGGGTTTTTCCATGGGTTGGGATCCCTTTGGGTGCGTTTAGTTGCAAATTGGGATTTTTTCCCTCTTTATGGTTTTTGTTCTTATTACAGGATGGCATAAAACGAGCACAAAAATTCAGCCGTACCATCAAGTATAAAAAAGGAAATGGGAGTATATAGATGCAAGTGGGAGTACCCCAAATTGATACAATCGAATTTGTATTGCAGGTGTTTATGAAGTTGAGTATACATGAAACTGAATCAACAAGGGAAGGTACAACCTGGTTTTGAAATCCATCCAACATTAATATAGTGTGGGTGTTTATATCACCTATGTGTCTTTTACGATGACACAAACCTAGTAATTGAGGCCAATTGGCCACCTTAGACGCCAGTACAGACAACACAACAACAAGTGGAACATTATGCAATTTTAGAAGGTGCATCAAACAACCCAGCAGATACATACACCTCAACAGAGGGAAGGCGAATTTGCACATTCTATGGAGATTTCTAGGCCGGGAACGCCACAACCGTCCCCAAACCCGCTTCTTCAGTTCATTCAAGTTATAAATTGATTGAGGAAGCATACACTTACAAATTAGCATGGCGTTCAGTTGCCTAAGCATAAGTCGTTGGGATTCTTTGTTGAAGCAAGTGAACCACCAGCCTTGATTCTTTGGTTCCAGATTTGATGATTTAGATTGCTCGGGACTTGGTGATGTAGGGAGAGGTCGAGATCTAATGAGAACAGAGCCAACACCAATAGATCTCGCACCCAGGGCGCCGCCGCACCACCATGCCTCTTGAGCCTTCCACTTGGACCACCACCACTGAGAGGAGCCAGAGATTAGTCCCGGACAGCCCCCGTTGTAAGACGAAAGGCGAGGAGGGCAATTTTTGACAGGATCTTTCCGTCCCTAAAGCAGTGTTATGGAGCGACTGGATTTCCGATTGAAGATCGAAAATTGTTTCTTGAGACACTTGCATTGATTCCTTCTTGTCACTTGGCCTTCCAATAGAACCGATAGAAAAATCCACCAATGGAGCCATTCATCTTTGCTATAGCCATTCTTTAGAGACTTGGATGATTTTTTGTGATTTTGTTGGAGATTTTGTGGATCAATGACCTGAGCGTCATTTGGGGGGTGTCGGAGGCCATTGGTGGGGGGCGGGGCTCGTGGGGCGGAGGCATAGGCTGGTGGCGGATGGGGCGAGACAGCTAGGGTTTTCAGGGGCTGGAGGGAAGATTGAGGAGCGCGTGAAGCGCGTTCTCCCATATCGTACAAGCCGTGTTTTCTCTTCTCCTTTTTGTTTGAATCGTCGCGTTTATCATATTCTTTGCTTTGATATTGTGCTTACTACAAATATATTCCTACTTTATTTTTAAGGGAAAATATGCTCCTTAGTTACTTTATTAGCTTAGTTTTTTTTTGACACGGTAAAAATTAGACGGACCTGGTTAAGGGGGTCGTCTTAGAGCATCTGGCCGGATGAGAACTCTAAGCTCTGATGAGAAATGATTTGGACCAGATTTTTATAAATTTAATTAAATAATTTAAGAAATATTTTGTGTAATTAAATGTTTTCATGTAAAAACTATTGATTCAATATGTAAATAAATTTAATGTATCAATATTATTCATATGGATGAGTTAGTGAGCGGGTCAAGTCGATTGGTCCGAACTCAAAATGACCAACCTATTAAACTAACCCTATTAATTGGTTTATTTTCCATATGCAACCGTCCAAACTTGTAATCAGTTCAAACTCAAAATGATCAATCTATTGAATCAACCATATCAATAGGTTTATTCTCCATATATAATATCTTAGCCTTGTACTCAATCTGAAACTTATCTAATTAATACAATTAGGCGTGTTTTGGGTATTGGTGATACATGCTTATGCTAGAATGACGTTATCACATATAATGGTTTAAGGACTTGTATGTCCTTCATTTCCCTCGCTTTTACATGTTTTTTTTTCCCAGAATTATTTATTCTATTTTTTTTAACATTAGCATTTTATAGTGTGTGTTTAAGGCACATAATAAAAAAATTCTTATCAATCTGACTAAATTAAAGGTTTTATTTGTAATACAGTTATAATTTTTTATAAAATTTTTGATTGTAAAATCATCTCCATATGTATTTGATATTTCAGATTATTATGATATATATGCATATTTAGAATTAAGAAATTATAAAATATTTTGTGCAATGAAATATTTGCATATTTAGTATTAATAAATTTAAGAAATACTTCGTGTAATTAAATACTTCCATGTAAAAAATACTAATTCAATCTGTAAATAAATTTAATGTATCAATATTATTCATATGAATTAGTTACTGAACGGGTAAAGTCGGGTCAGGTCATGACTTGTTATTTTACATATTAGGATTAGTTAGCGAGTTAATAATTCCGATTATTTAGGATTATTAGAATAATAAAATAATATGAAACAAACCAAAAGATAAACTAATAATAAAATAGTTAAAAAAACCGAAACATGATGAAATGAAAAATGCGTAACACCAAAAGATGAACAATAAAAAAAATTCCAGTTTAATTCTAGTTATATTAAGGCTCCGTTCGGCTGGTCAGAAAAAGAAGCTAGCTGGAGCTTTTTCTAACGTTTTTTTGCCAAAAAAGCTACCCCTAAGGGGTAGGAGCTTTTTGAAAATGCTAAAAGAAGCTAGTGGGAGCTTTTATTTAGCATTTTCTAAAAGCTCCTACCCCCTAGGGTAGCTTTTTTGGCAAAAAAACGCTAAAAAAAGCTCCAACTAGCTTCTTTTTCTGACCAGCCGAACGGAGCCTAAAACGCTCTTTTTTTTCCCTCTTCCCTCAACCCTAATCTGCCTCCAAATTTCCGCCGCCACCACTTTGCCTTCCGTTTGCCCTTACCCTTGGTCCTCTACCCGGCTCCGCGTCGTGCTCGGCCCTGCCCCTTACCCCTCCGATGACCCTTCTTCTGCTGTTGCTCTTGCTCTTGCTGCTCCGTCTTGCTGCGGCCTGGTGCTTTTGTGATCGCTGGCCCTTGTGCGGCGGTTCCCTCCTGCGTCAGTTCTCGGTGTTCGCCCTTCGAGCTCTGTGGTCCGGTGTGCTTGCGGCTGCTGTCTCTTGGGGCTCTTCATGTCCTCTTCGTCCCGCCTTGGTTCGTTGGCTCCTGCTACTCCCTCGCATCTCCAGATCCGTGGATCTAGCTTGTGCTTTCATCTGGTCCGTCGAGCTACGCCTCCTTGTTCTCGCCTCCTTCGCCTGTTAGAGGTTATGTTTTTCAATCCCTTCTATCTCTTTGTTTGTTTGAGTCCTTCTTCTTCTCAAAATTGTTGTTGTCAGATTTGGGCTTGGCATGCTGTTTTTTCTTCTTTTGCCTTGTTTAGCTGTTGCGTTCTGCTTTTTGATGCTTGCTCGTCCCTCTCTGCTCTTTGTAGCCTCTTCTGGCTTCTCCTTGTCTTGTTGTTTTTGATTGTGTTTGGTTATGCGTTTTTCTTTGATGCTCTGTTTGCTGGGGTTTGTAGCCCTTGTTTTGTCTGTGTGTTTGCTTGCTTGGGTTTCTTTCTTGGTTTCCTTTGGTTTGTGAGCACTTGTTGCTTATCTCTCCTTTTTTTATATATCTCTGTCGATTTCACTAATCCGTGTGTGGCTTCGGATCCTAGGTTTGGTCTCTACCTTCTAACGGTTTCGGTAGTATCATGTCAACAGCGACCTATCCTCATGATTTTGGTAATATCATCCTACAAACTCTTCTCTCAAAACTTATCACTTCTCTTCCTGCTCAGCTGCTTTTCTTCCTCTCTAGGAGTGACATCTGTTGCTCCTTTTGGGTTGAGGATTTGCGTTGTAGTGGGGACAGGGTGATTGAAACCTGGTGTGACTTGGAAACATATATGAACCATTTAGAACTCAACTTTTCTGCGAGATCGGTTTATCTAGTGCTCCCTATTATCCTCTCCATCTGGAGAGGTTTATGGGTTGAGGGGTTGATACTGTTATGGGCCTCTTGCCCTGCTTCCCTACTTGGTTTGATTCTTGCTAAATGCTGGCTTAGGCTCCCTCATCCTTTTGAGGTTTTAGCTCGGCCTGACTACTATCACCAACACATGAACAAGTCATATGATGAAAACTAGGTGTCCTTGCTTTTGTCAGGGTACCTTCTGAGACTTTCTATGGACCATAGCCAATTTCATCCACTCAAAATTACGACAATTCAATTGCTTGCCTTGTTCACATGTTCTTATGATCCTAATATGAACTCTTATGCAATCACAAATTGGATTACTTACAAAAGTTATCCACAGTGTAGTCCTCTGCATAGATTGAGTTTAATCAATCATTATGATTTCACTCATTTTGCAACTTATCTTGCTTCTTACAAGAACAGTATACTCACTTCAAAGTTGCCAAATTCTTTGATTGTTTTACAACTTAATCTTGACCTATCTTACATCTCATCTAGTTTTATTCCTAATATTTGTTGCATAAAATGTTTTTGCTTCACATATATCAACTCTTCAATCATCATATGTATAATATGCCGAAATGTTTCCATCTACTTCCATTTACATTGCTCTCTTCATTATTATTATGGTCTTGACTTTATAAACATCTTTACTTATGCAATGTGGTATGATCTCTGTTGCAGCTTCTCTTGTGCTCTACTTTGGATTGTCTTCTGGGTTCAGATGCAATCATCTGCAGTATTGTATAATTGGCTTGTTTCCAGTTCTAAAACTCCAACTGCCTTTATCTATGCTCTTAACTTTATACACTTCTTTATTTATGCAATATGGTATGACCTTTGTTGCAGCTTCTCTTATGCTCTTATTTGGATTGTCTTCTGGGTTCAGATGCAATCAACTACAGTGTTGTGTACCTGGCTTGTTGCTAGAAAGAAAACTCCAACTGCCTTTTTGGCTACAATCCAACACCATAAAATGAGCACTAAGACTATATCATTTCATTATGTACTCAACACTTTAGGAAGTCTGTGCAAATGATGTTTTTACATATGGGTTGTTGCTTCCTAGCTTATGTCAATTTCTGTTATAGACACTTGTGTCTCCTTGAAAAGACAATTCATTTTCTTGGATGCGTTTAGACTTTGGTTTCATTCATATTCATCTCTGTCGGGCTTTGCTTGGCAGTGGCTACTGTAATATTATTGAACCTTTACAAAATTTTGCTTTACGTATAAGATTGAGAAGCTATACAGATTTGATGCATCTCTATTTGGGTATCTTGCTCAGGTTTTCATGGTGCTACCATGGGACTTTTGTTTATATTCTTACTTGGTGGCTTTGGTTTATGTTACAAACTAATGCTCACTTGATTATCAAGTTTGGTTCTACCACATTTTATGACAGATCCAAATCAAATAAGTTATTATGACTTGCGCCTATTGGAATGTAAGGGGTATTAGGCGGGCTAATTTCTGGGATGAAATTGCCTTCCTACGAAAACTTCACAAATTACAAATTCTTTGCCTAACTGACACAAAATCCGATACACATCCATCTAACACAATTATTAAAAAGATTGGATTTCATCAATGTATTTCCGCCCCTTCGGTTGGTACCAAAGGTGGAATGGCAATTTTTATCTATCAAACAGAATTCAAAAAATCGTGTCAATTATTGTTTCAAACTACGAATATAATCATTATGAAAGTTAATAGTCCATTTCATCCATATTTGTTAATTTTTGTCTATTCTCCCTCTCGAGAGGAAAATAAATTGGATTTTTGGAACGTACTTGAAGATACGATTGCTTAGTATCAGTTACCTTTCCTCTTAATTGGCGACCTCAATGAAATTAACTGTTCTTCTGATAAACTTGGAGGGGTGATTCCTCCTCCTAGTAAATTTAATCGTTTAATCGGGTTTCAAAACCGTATGAATGCTTTTAACACGACTTTTTCCGGATTCCCGTTTACCCGGCGAAAAGTAACAACTCAACTGATAATACCTTTGAGCGACTTGATCGAGTACTTATTCACCAAGATCTTTTAACGACATTCCCTACGCTAAAAACTCATCATCATCCATTTACCACATCGGACCACTGTTTGATTTCATTTGATCTAGGTATTAAGAAAAAATTCTTAAAATATCCTTTTCGTTTTAAAAATGCTTGGATTGATAAACCATCTTATGCCAATTTAGCTACAAAAGTTTGGCAATATAAATTGACAGGTTCTTACATGTTTAAAGTAACCATGAAAATGCAATTGCTTAAAAAATACTCTAAAGATTGGGCTAAACGATATATTAATAATAATTTCGAACAACTGAAGATATCTGAAACACAATTACAAAAACTTCAAAATGACCTTCTTAATGATCCTTATAACCATAATATTCTCACTAAACTACAACAGCACCTCAATAAATATAATGCTTTAATAGATTTCCACCATAAATTCTGGATGCAACGGGCTAAAACGACCCATTTGCAAAATGTTTATAAAAACACGAAGTATTTCCAAACCATCTCCAAAATTCGTAGATTTAAACAAAATATCACGTCTTTTCAAACTCATGATGGTCTTGTCCTGTTTGACCATGGATATTATCCCAAAATTATTATCAGACACTGAAAATATTGCAATTTCAAAAGAACCAACTCATTCGGAAGTTAAAGCTGCTATTTTTGATCTAGCGCTCAATAAAACCCCAGGTCCGGATGGTTTCACTGCTGAATTTTTCAAAAATTATTGGCCAACCGTTGGATCTTCAGTTATGCGTGCAGTTGTAGCATTCTTTCATTCCGGATCTATGCTTACCGTTGCAAATAAAACTTTTATCACATTAATACCGAAAGTTGAATCCCCAAACTCAATAAATCACTACAGACCATTAGTTTACTATGTATAAGGCAATTACTAAGGTTTTGTCAAACAGAATTCAACATATTCTACCTTCAATTATACACCCCCTTTAGAGTGCTTTTGTTAAAGGTCGGCTGATCCAAGATAATGTGCTTATTGCTCATGAAATCTTCCATTCTTTCCATAAAAGGAAGAAAGGCCGTCTTGGTTGGATGACTATCAAATTAGACTTAGAAAAGGCATATGACAAGATCAACTGGACTTTCATCCGTTTAGTTCTCACTAGATTCGGGTTCCATCAAAAATGGATTGACCTGGTTATGACTTGTATTACCTCCTCATCCTCATTAGTTTTAGTTAACAATGAGCCTGGTTCGGAGTTTATTCCTTCGTGTGGAATCCGACAAGGTGACCCTATGTCACCATTCATCTTTGTTTTATGTATGGAGTATTTAACTCGTACATTACAACAAGAGGCAGAGTCAATTATGAACCATGTTGGCATTCAATTAACTAAGAATGGATCGGTTTTGCCTTTCCTCAGCTTTGTTGATGATACGATTATCTTTGCAAACGCAAATGTTACCAATATGGAATTTATTAAAAACATCCTCCATAAATTCACCCAGGTCTTAGGACTAGCTATTAACCATCACAAGAGCTCTCTCCATACCTCTGCTAATGTGACACAACCAATGGCTAGTACCTTAGCAAGTATCCTTAATATTCAAATTACCACGTCTATGGAAAAATATCTGGGCATTCCAATCTTAAAAGGCAGAGTTCAAATTTCAATGTTCTCGGATGCCGTTTCAAACCATAAAAAACAACTATCGCATTGGAAGGCTAGCTCTATTTCACAAGCGGGTAGGGTTGTTCTTATCCAACCCTGCCTTTTGAGCAAAGTCAACTACCTCATGCAAAGTTTTATGCTACCTCAAGGTATTCTCAAGCAGGTTGATTTTGTTTGTAAATCTTTCTTTTGGAACAATTTTACCCCAAACCATCACCCGTTAATTAGTTGGGATCGTATTTGTTCTCCTAAAGAAAGCGGGGGCCTCGGCCTAAGATCTGCGGAAAACATTAATATCTCATTACAATTGAAACTTCTTTGGAAAATAGTTACGCAACCTCAAAACGTCTGGGTCAAAGTCATAACAGAAAAATATTTAAGTAACAACTCGTTATTTAATTATAATAAAAATACTTGCTCTTGGCAGTTTGGTAGATTGCTGAATATTAGAAATATCTTCTCTAAAGGCCTTAGGTGGCTGCTAGGTAATGGTGAAAATATTAAAGTTTGGTCTGACCCTTGGATCCCTAATATCGATTTATCACCCTTTATGGACAATTTGGATCCAAATCTTAGGGTCAAGGATCTTACCCTCCCTGATAAATCCTGGAATACCGTAATGCTTGCGCAAAATTTACCTCCACATATAGTGAATATCATCACTCATATTCGAATTCCCATTTCAGATACTCCGGACAAACTTATCTGGCTGCCTGCAACTGATGGGATTTTTTCTGTTCAGTCTGCAACTTCTCTTCTGACTGCTCCAATAGATCCTGTTAACAATAATTTTGACTGGATTTGGAAAGTAAAATTACCATCTAAAATTAAAAATTTCCTATGGAAAACATGTGCTGATTGCCTTCCTACGACAGATAGAATTAATCGTTATTACAACTCAGTTCCAAACCTATGCTCCCTTTGCGAGTTACAAGATGAAAACCTAGACCATTTTTTCTTCCAATGTCTATTTGTAAAAGCAATGATACTTCAACTTCAAAAATTATTAAATTGCTCCTTTAGACTAACTACAAATAACAGCTTCCACCAAAATATCAGACTAACACTAACAAATAATTCAAATAACACGCATCTTGCATTCCTTTGGTGGTTTGTTTGGGCTCATAGGAATGCAAAATTTTTTGACCCGGGACGAATTAATCCTAAAAAATTGCCAGCAGACTTGGCTTTCTCGGGTGCTTTTGCCTAGGATGGTTGTAACATTACCAAGAAACAACTCCCCAATAAACCTAAAAGGAAAAATCATACGTACTGGAAAAAACCGCCTCCTCAAAGCTACAAACTAAATTTTGATGCATCAAGACTTAAAACAGGAACAACATATGCTGGTTTCGTGCTACGAGATCACAACGGATTCATTCGATCTATTGGACGACAACAACTATCTACCATGACAATTGTACAGGCAAAAGCTTCAGCTTTACTATATTCTCTTCAACATATTGACTGTTTTATAATTCATAATCTTATCATTGAAGGAGACAATCTTATAGTTATTAATTCTTTAAATCGTCTGTGGAAAGTACCCTGGGAACTTCACTCTATTATTGAGGACATTAGAAATCTTATTTCGGTTATCCCTTCTGTTGTTTCAAGGAGTCTAATGCTGCTGCTGATTTCCTGGCAAGAAGACAAGTCGATCTTCAAAGTCTCAATGCAGCCATTCCATTCCAATCTTCGTCTTTTCCATATTCGCATTTGTCTGTAACTCAGTCGAGGTTCTTGTTGAGTCAACATCCCTCGCTGTTTGATTTTTTAAAGATCATCCGTCGCGATGACTTAGGCTATCCTTGTAATTAAAAGGTGGGCTAATTTTGGCTTGTTCGAGCTAGTAGCTCCGCAATCAAAAATAAAAAAATAAAAAATCCAATGATATTATAATACCATACATGAAACAAACCTCCGATGATTCACCCAATAACATACAACAATGATACAATATAGAAATATGAGAGGGTGTTGGTACGTAATAGGATACGGTTACGATTCACATGTATATTTAATTTAGCCTATTTATAAAATCAAGATAGAATCTATTAGTAAGTTGTAATCTATCAAATCGATTAAATATAAATGGATAGAAATTAGTATAAAAGTCAGTAATTAAAATTAGGGTGATTGATTTATTAAATCTGAATGTCAAAACTGCTCTTAACTGCTTCAGGTTTAGAAGTATACTAGCAGATGACCCGTACCTTGTACGGGGATATTATTTATTTATTTATTTATTGTTTTGTGTATGAATTTACTATAACAATTACAAATTTTTTCATATGTGTAATTTTTTTAAATGACGCTTATTTTTTTAATTATAAAATGACATAATTCTTGTATATCATTATATATAAATAAATTTTATTTATATATATATATCTTTCATACATATATAAGCATATATTTAAATAATTGAGGAAGAATGACATAAGAAAAGATGCATTATCACATCTTATTAACAATTGATACAAATCTTTTGGCATTTAAATTAAATTACGTAAACTAACTTATATAATAAGATCAATAAGTTTAAATAAAAACTCGGATTAATATATATTAATATATTAAAGATATAGATATAATTTAGTAAGTTAAATAGAAAACCAAATTATCTCATATATATGTTATTGTTTTTTGAAAGAGTAATTAAATAACAAATATGTAAATATGTAATGAATATGTTAACAATTTATTATCTTAATCAAAAAATATTTTTTTTTCCTAAAGTGTAATCAATATGAAATATTATCGATATATATATATATATGATAAATATAACATCTATTTTTATTGATATTCTAATATGATATGATAGTAAAAATATATTTAATATATTGTTTTAATAGAATGAATATTTTTCTTAAATATAGTGGTAAAATTTGCTACCATTGATGATTTAAAAAAATAGCATAATAAAATTACGAAAAATTATTTAAAGTTAACATGATATTTAATTAAATGGGTAAATTGTTATGATTATGATTTATAGATTATGATGAAAATAAATAATTTTTAGAATAAAAGGTTTATGATAGGTATATGTATTAATTAAGTGAGTATAATGATAAGATAGAGATTTATATATTTTGGATAGAATTATTAATTAAACAGCTCAAATTCTAAGATAGAATTAATATCTTAACTAAATATGTATAAGAATATGATAAAATCAAGATTGAATAAGATAGATTTTTTCAATAAGGGGGTGATGTGGCGCAATATGGTGGCAGAATTTGCTTCCGCTTTAGTATATAGTAATAGATATTGATTAGGTTTAAATTTGTTAAATGAAAAGAAAAAAAAGGCTGATTTGGATTTTTTTTTCCCAAGTGGCCCAATGAAAATGTTGGGACATACACAGGGGACACACTACGGGGACAGAGGATCGGGACCACCTAACTCCTTAGCTTGGAATTCTTGGATCAATGTTGTGATGTCGGACATTAATAATGTATCAATCTCCCAGGGACATATGCTGACTTTTCGGATTGCGTTGATCACAATTAGATATTTATATTTAGATTATCACCTTCAATTTAGTGATTTTATTAGCTTCGATTTGGTGTCCTGTTTAAGAAACTGTATTCCTAATTTTTTATTCTAAATCTATCACTCAAATGTCATTTCTGGTTCTAGGGTTTATTTTTAGGCTATAGTGCTACGTACTATGTTTTTTTAATTACGTGCACTGTTTAGTTAATACTCCTGTTTCATTTCGGTTCTGTCCGGCTGGGCCGACGACACAAAGACTTTATCCCATATTAAAGAAGCTATTGCTTATATCAAGCCATTTCCTATAGGCCAAAAAATGAAAGCCTGACCACGTATGTACACATTTCCAAACTTTAAGCAATAAAAAACTTGGGCCCAAATTCATGTGCTAAGTTGTTAAAAAAGAAAGGATTGTTTTTTTTATTGAGGAGCTACTAGCTCGAACAAGCCAAAATTAGGCAACCTATCTGTTACAAGGATAGCCTAAATCATTACAACGGATGATCTTTAAAAAACCAAACAACAAGAGTTGTTGACTCAACAAACACCTTGACTGAGTTATAAATAAATGAGATGCGGAATGAAAAGAAGAGGAGAGTTGAATGGCTGCACTTTGATTTTGAATGCTGATAGGTCTTCGTGCAAGGAAATCAGATGCAACGTTAGATTCCCTGAAACAATGAACAAATAAAACACAGGGGATAGTCGATATTAAATTTCTAATGTCTATAATGATTGATTGAATTTCCCACGGAACTTTCCAAACTCTTTTTAAAGAATTAATCACAGTTAAGTTATCGCCTTCAATGATCAAATTTTGCATTTGGTTACGGTTAATATTTAAGAGGGCGTGTAACAGCGCAGTTGCTTCAGCCTGCATTATTGACATATTTGGAAGTCTTGTACGACCAAGTGACTCAATAGAACCACCGAAGTTCCGGAGAATAAAGCCCGCATGGGTGGTGCCATTATTTAATTTAGATGCGTCAAAATTAAGTTTGGACCAGTTTGAAGGCGGTTTTTTCCAAGAGTAATTCTTTTTCCTTTTAGGACCTTTGTTATATATTTTCCTCACTAAGTTAGTTATACTTTCCCATTCAAGTGAACTTGAAAAGGCAAGTTGAAAGGTAATTTTTTAGGGTTGATCCTTGCAAGGTCAAAGATTTTTGCATTCCTGTGGCTCCAGGTATACCACCAAAGAAAGCATAATTGTGTGTCGAACTTTGTGTTTGATATCGTTTTCTGAATATTGCATTGGAAAGTGTCTCCCATTGATAAATTGAAATCATAGTTTAAAAGCTTTCCTAGCTTGTTAATCATAGTTATCGTAAAGGGGCATTCGAAAAAAAGATGGTTAAGGTTTTCATTTTGATGTTCGCACAGGGAGTAGAGATTCGGTACCGAGTTATGATATCTATTAATCCGATCTATGGTGGGGAGACAATCTGAAGATGCCTTCCAAAGAAAGTTTTTTATTTTAGGGGGGAGTTTAGATTTCCAGATCCAGGAGCAGTCATTTGTCATGGAAGAACTTGAAGAGTTTATGATTGACGAAGTTGATTATACAGAAAACTCCCCATCCGCAAAAGGAAGCCAGATGATTCGACCATCTTGGTTTGTAGCTGGAATTCGAATTGATTGTATAATTAGAATAATATGCATCGGGAGAAATTGTTGAAGGAATCCAAGATCCCACGTACGATTTGGAAGAATGAAATTCGATACTTTTAGTTGAGGATCAGCCAGGTCTAGAAAGGATGGTAAGTCCGTATCCGGCACTCACGGATCTTTCCAGAAGTTAATATTGGTACCATTTCCAACCAGCCACCGAAGACCTTTTGCGAAAGAATCTCGGATATTGAGAAGTCTGCCAAACTGCCAAGAGCAGTTATTTTTACGGTAATCAAAGACGGATTCATTCTTCAAATACTTCTCAAAAATGACTTTAACCCAGACATTATTTGGTTGTGTTACTAATTTCCAAAGAAGTTTCATCTATAGGGATAGGTTAATGGTTTCAGCAGAGCGGAGACCCAAACCTCCCTCTTGTTTCGGTGTGCAAATTTTGTCCCAGCTGATAAGTGGATGATGATTCGGAATGTATTTACTCTAGAAAAATGCTTTACTGACACAGTCAATCTGTTTAAGGATACCTTGAGGTAGCATAAAACTCTACATTAAGTAGTTGACTTTCCTTAGGAGGCAGGACGGCATAACAACCACCCGTCCTGCCTGTGATATGGAGTTGGCTTTCCATTGTGAAAGCTGTTTTTTAAGGTTAGATATCGTATCATTGAACATGGAGTTTTGAACTCGTCCTTTTAAAATGGGGATTCCAAGGTATTTTTCCATGGAGGTTGTTACCTGGATATTTATGATGCTGGCGAGAGCCTTCGAAGTGGGTTTAGAGATATTAGTTGAGGTTTGAATTGAGTTTTTATGGTAGTTGATAGCCAAACCAGAAATAGCTGTGAATTTTCCAAGGACATTTTTAATAAAATCCATATTCTGAACTGTTGCATTTGCAAAGATGATTGTGTCATCTGCAAAACTAAGAAATGGAATTTTGGTTCCATTTTTCGTTAGCTGAATGCCAACATGATTGGAAGCCGAAGATGATTCATTTTGTAGTGTTCTGGAGAGATATTCCATACATAGGACAAAAATGAAAGGGGCCATCGAGTCACCTTGACGAATACCACAGCGCGGAACAAATTCCAGCCCAGGCTCGTTATTAACAAGGCCTGACGAGGAGGAGGTGGTAATGCATGTCATAACAAGTTGGATCCATTTTGGATGAAAACCGAATTTTTGTAGAATTAGTCAAATAAACTCCCAACTAATTTTGTCATACGCTTTTTCAAGGTCAAGCTTAATAGCCATCCGGCCAACCCGACCCTTTTTCATTTTATGGAAGGGGTGAAATATTTCATGAGCTATAAGGATATTATCTTGAATTAGACGACCTTTAACAAAGGCACTTTGTAAAGGATGAATAATAGAGGGGAGGATATGTTGTATTCTATTGGAGAGTAATTTAGTAATAATTTTATACATGGTATTACAGAGACTAATGGGACGGAAGTGGTTTATTGAGATAGGTGTATCAATTTTTGGGATCAGTGTTATGAAAGTTTTGTTTGCCGCAGTCAACATTGAACCTGAGTGGAAAAAAGCAGAGACAGCTCGAATGACAGATTGACCAACAAAAGGCCAATAGTGTTTGAAAAACTCAGTTGTGAAACCGTCCGGGCCTGGAGTTTTCTTTGAAGCTTGGTCGAAAACAGAAGCTTTTATTTCAGCTGGAGTGGGTGCTTTAGCTAGGGAAATGTTGTCTAAGGAGCTTACAAGAGGCGGGATTATTTCCAAATTAACGGATTGGACGGGCAACACGGTTGAACTTTGAAATCTAGAAGCTAATTCACTCGTAATGTTTGAAGTAATCGACAAATGGTCATTTAAAATGAGACCATCATGGGTCTGAAAAGAGGAGATATTTTGTTTGAAACGCCTAATTTTTGATATTGTCTGGAAGTATTTTGTATTTTTATCGACGTTAGTAAGGTGATTTGTTTTAGCTCTTTGCTGCCAATACTTATGGTGGAAGTTTATTAAGGCATTATATTTATTAAGATGTTGTTGGAGTTTAGCTATTATGACTACATCCCTAGGATGAAGCAGAAACTCATTTTGCAAACAAACAAGTTGTTGTTTTGAAATTTTCAATTGTTCAAAATTGTTGTTGATATGCTGTTTTGCCCAAGATTTGGAGTATTTTTTTCAGAAGTTGCATTTTCATAGCAATTTTAAACATGTATGAACCCGTAAGTTTATATTTCCAAACTTTTTCAACTAACTTTGCATAGGCAGGATTGGCGATCCAAACATTTTCAAACCGGAAAGGATATTTAATGAATTTATTTTTTGTATTTAAGTTGAATGAGATGAGGCAGTGATCAGAGGTGGTAAACGGGTGGTGATGAACTTGTAATTTTGGAAGGACAATTGTTAAATCTTGATGAATGAGAACCCGATCAAGACGTTCAAAAGTATTGTCAGTGGACGTAGTATTTTTCCTCCACGTAAAAGGGAAACCCGAAAAATTAGTGTTAATAAGTCCTTGATTATTCATAAAATTTCGTAGGCGATTAAACCTGTTTTGAAGAGTCAAGGCGCCTCCCAATTTGTCCTGAGAGCAGTAGATTTCATTCAAATCTCCTATTAGTAGAAACGGAAGTTGGAATCCCAGAACTGTCTGTTCGAGCCAAAACCATAACTGGGTTTTGTTTTCATCTCTAGCTGGAGCGTAAATAAAGAATAGTAAGTATGGGTTAAAAGGATGGTTTACTTTCATAATAATAGCATTAGTGGTATTAAGTTCTAATGAAAGAGTTTTGGTGAATTCATTGTGGTATATAAACAGAGCTAAGCCCCCTTTAGATCCATTGGAGGGGGAAGAGATACAGTGATGAAATCCTATCTTTTTAATGAGTGCATCAGATGGATGAACATCCGTTTTGGTCTCGGCTAAGCAAATAATTTGTAATTTGTGTAGTTTTCGGAGGAAGGCAATTTCATCCCAAAAATTAGCCCTCCTCACCCCCCGCACATTCCAATAAGAGCTAGTCATAAAAACATGTTTTGAGGCGATCGGTCATATAATATGGTAATGAAGTTTTCGAAAGTACAACTTGTTGTTTTGAAATACAAACAATCGAACAACTTACACAATTTAGAATTCTTAATTAGAATTATTAAGAAACTCAATTTGTCATTGTCAAGTAAAGTGGAACTCACTTTGAGTTTGAAGATTACAACAATTCTCAGTTTGTATTCGTATAGTATAGAGAACTTAGTAAATATATGTGAAGATGCATTGGGTGAACAATTAAAATTGAACAAGCTGTAACTATTATAATGGATATTTATAACGTTTAGAGGGATTAGTTACATTACACAACCAAAGTATAACTTGGTAATGCTAACAGGGATGATCTGAAGAAAGATCACCCCATCATTCATAATAGGATAAAGTAAGATACTGATTTTCTTGATTACATAACTGATTTGAATGAGCAAAACTAGGACCAAAGAAGAAGAAAGTTCCAGATTAAGTGTTGGTTTAGTTGACATGCAACAGCTGCAAAACAGAAGCCAAGTGCCAAGGTAAGCATCATAGATCAACATAATAGGGAAGCGGTTTGCAGTTAGTACAGAAGCAAGCAAAATGATTTGTGTACCTCCAACAGAGAAGGCCATAACTAGTTCAAACCAGACATAGTTGACTGTAAACAAATGAAGAGATTGGCAGCAAACATAGTATAATGGCACAACCCTGTATAAAAATGGCAGGATAGACTTTGTAAATGCAATGTAACTAGTAATGCTGGAAGAAGGTGCTACAGAGAGCTGCAAAAGCTGAATCAATAACCTGGGATAGTGTAAGTTGAGATGGTTTAAACCTTAATAAGTGCAGTTGGTAGTATGTAACAACATATTAGTGTTTTGCCAAAAGTGTAAAGGAGAGAAAACATAGGTAGATATTATACATTCTGCCTCACAGAGAAGGCCCATGCAGATACACAAAGGGGTTACATATTGAGTTAGCAGCTGGGTCCAAAAACAAACAAAAACAAGCTCATGCAAGAGCCATTTAAACCAGTTGGAGGGATAATACAGTGCCATACAGTGATTATTAGCTATCATAAAGACTTGGCTAAACATAGATTGCAAGCAGGTTTGAAAAAAAGAAAGTACAATAAAATTAGTTGGACAGTTCATCTAAACAGCTTTGGACTTCCCCTTGGTCTTCTTAGGTTTTTTGGTGACAGTTGAGGCATCCACAGATTCTAGAGCAAGAACATTATCTTTCCTCTTGATGGATTCAGTAGAGGTGTCAGCAGAACTTCTCAAGTCCACAACATTCATTTGGTGGCGCAACTGTGAATTAGAGGACTCAGCCCCTTGGTCCATACCAGTCAAACCCTGGAAGGTCAGCTGAAGGATTGGGGCAACAAAGGAGCTACCACCACACCCAACAGAAACCAAGGGTGAGGCACAGAGGTAGGGAGGGATCATCATCGTCTCAGGCAAGGGTGAGGTGAGATTGGAAAGAGCATATGCCACTTGCTCTCTAGCTTGGGTGAGCATCACAAGATCAGTGAACATAGATGGATCAAAGTTGGAGTACATTTCAAGTGTGCTTAAAGGATTGTAGGGTGGGAGGACCTCAGTTGTTGGCTGGATGGTTGTGATAATACTTTGAAGGGGCATAGGCTGAGTGTTAATTAGCAGCTGAGCTGAGCATTTGGGCAGCAAGCATGGGAGTAACAACATTGGATCGCACAAAGGTTGGGCCAGTTTGTTTTTTAGGGACAGCAGGTCTAGCAGACATGTTTCCATGAAGCCTAAAGTTTGTTTGGTTTATGAGGTGAAGATCCTCATCATTTTGTTGGATGGTTAACCTGATTCTCCTAGGCTGAATATTGTTAAGAGGGCACTCCTCAAAGCCATGAGAAGGGTCCCCACAACATCCACACCCTTTGGAAACTGACTCATAGAAAACTTTGAGGGTAAGAGTATTGTTGTCATGGGTTAGGATTTTGACACAGCCTTTTAGGGGGGAGGTGACATCAATGTTGACCAGGATTCTACAAAACTTCATTTTATTTCTGGTGTTGGAGGCCTCATCAACCCTGATAAGGCTACTAACTAAATTATCCCTAAGGATAAGATCAAGTGTAGATGGATTGTAGAGATAGTAAGGGAGTGAAGGGATTCTCACCCAAATATCAGCTGTCATCACCTCATCAGTAGTTGGATTGAAGTCTGGATAGAAGGGAATAAGGGCCACTACCTTGCCATCCATAAGATATGGGCGTCTACTCCACACCAGATCTCTAGTTTGTTTGTTTGAGAATTTGAATAACAACCAGAAGTTAGCAAACTCCTGGAATTGGACTTCACCATTGACTGAGTCTTTCCAGACCTCTTTCATCTTCCCATTGATGAGGTGAGTTGGAATTGGATCCTCCACCATTTTTAGTAGAAGGATAAAGTTCATCAGCTCAAAAAGATACTTCTTAACAAAAGGAATATCAGTTGGGTTAGGCAGAGGTAATCCATCAAGGAAGGCTTCAGGTTGTAAGATGTTGTTATTTGGGACAAAGACCATCTCAGGAACAGGCTCTTGAGACTCATCTGAGTGGTGAGAAAGAACCTCACAGGCATTTAGAGGAGTTACTGGACTAGCTATTTGGAGTGGAGGGGATAACACTCGGATCAACATTTGAGAGAAGGATTGGGATATCACTCAAGTCAGTATCCATGGCAGTAGGGATAGGGTGGTGAGAAGTGAAGTTAACTAGAGCATCTTGGTAGGAAATATTTTCAGACATGTTTGGAGAAGTAAACTGACTTAAGGAAGAGTTGTGAATGAGTTGTTTAGATTGTTGATGTTGTTTAATTGAAGTAGAAGGCTAGCAGGAGGTGGAGGTGGAGTTAATGTAGAAGAGGTACTTAAGTTGTACTCTTGGTAGTATATTAAAATAATATCAAGTTCCATGTAGAAAGAATGAACAGTAATGTTGCAGACAAAGGAGGCTAATTTAGGATAGAGAATCTGAGTAAGAGAGGAGTTAATGTTGTACTTCAGCAAGAATGAACAGTGGAATTTGAACAGTAAAAGGAATATTTCATTAAATGCAGTTGAGTTCCAGGTAATGATTACTTCTAAGCCGCCTAAAATAAGGGGAGTTGCATGCAGTAGAATTAAATGGATGTGAACTAAGTAATGATCAAAACACATGGTAGAAAAACAGAAGCAGCAATCCTTGAGGTGATGGTAATTAAATTTGAGTTGAATTTGTAGTTGAGATTTGATAATATAAAAATGTGATTTCCAGCTAAAGGAATGGATTAATTTAGCTAAACCCAATGAAAAGAGATACAAGGAACTTTGACATAGTAAATTTTGCAATTAAGGTTCAGCAACACACCAGAAGATAAGTAGATAGTACCTTGACTGTTGATATGTCTAAATTTATGGGAAGTGATCTCTGGTAACAATAGGAACAAACAAAAGATCATTTGATTAGTTTGAGAGAAGCTGTAAGACAAGTATGAATAATGATGTTCAATTTGGACAACTTTGGGAAACTGGAGAGAGCCTATATTGCAGAAATAATGTTTGCAAACCTTTGAAACACATAAAATGTAACTGGTAGATAGTGGTGGTAGACTTGAGGTATTGCAAACATGATAAAATTGAGTTGGAATGTTTAAGCAAACAATTTGAATGATCCATTTGAGGTAGTATGTATTAGGTAATGTTGTGAAATAAGTTGGATTAGTACACAATTTAGAAAAATCCCCATTTAGCAGCCATGAAGAATTTGTGCAGGATGATCATAGGAAAAGATTAATTTGAGTTTGATTTTGTAAATGTAATTCTGGTAAATGGTGATATCAATTAAGATGAAATAAATGGATAATCGATTGTGAATACCTGAGTTATTTTGGGTGGATTTGTAATTTTTTACTTTGAAACATGCAAAAATGAGATGAATTGAGAAGTGTGGTTTCAAAGCACCAAATTTTACAATTATACAGAAGAAGAAGTTGCATAGATTCGTGAAGATGCACTGTTGTAGGTATGGAAAGGTGGTAATTTTGATTAATAAGTCTCGAGGAGTACCCTTGGCTAACCAAGGACACCCATGTTTCATCATCTGACTGAAGAATAAATTGTAAGTATGTTTCCTGCTTTGCTACAACCAACCACCAAAGGGTATGGGAGCAAAGCTAAAAAGATACTACATGGTGATGCTATAATGGTGTTGGAGCAAGTGGCCATAGCAATTATAAGTACCTCAACCCACTGATGAACCCAAAAAAGGGCAAGAGTAGGGAGCATCCGACAAACCAAACTCACGGAACCTTGCAAAAGGTGAACTTGGTTTTGAGAATTTTCATACTTTCTATCATTGAAGATAGATCTAATGTGACTGTAGTTATCATAACAGGTTTCATGGTAATTGGTAGTGCGAAGTTTCATACCAGATGGTGATTCAAACCAGTTTTCAATCAACCTGGATAACCCAAAATGAGGTTCTACCAATCTGTGAGGATGTACTAACACAACCAAACAGAGGCAAAACCCCATAGCAGGAGAATCCAGGATGATAAGTTTTGGAGGAAGGGTAGAAGGAAAAATCTTACCCACTGAGCTTAAGCAGGAATGACTGAACAGGAGGCCCAGAAGGATAAACTCCAGCACCTGCAACCATAGACAATAGAAGTTGGACAGTAGGGAGTAATCCACAAAAGGACCTTAATTATGAAATGGGAGAGATTTATACAGCTTATAGAAAAGATAGAGAGGTTGATTGAGATCATCATACCATGCTGATAGAATTCCATGTTGTTTAAAATAAATGTTTTGCACATTATAAGAGATACAATTGAGTCTGTAATTGATTATAGATCTCTACAGATAGAAACCATGATTCTGGATGAGTAGATGCAGAAAGCAGTAAGTGAAAATATTTTGAAAAAGATGCAAAATGGTACCCATAGGAGGAGGTTTCACTAGTAACTCGATTGAGTACCTGAGCAAAGTCTTGGAATAACATGAGGAAAATTGTTGTACAGATAAATCTGTTAAAATTGTAGATGGAAGTTTCATTGTCTGGGTGACAAATTGGTCAAAATAAGTTGGTGTGAGCCTTAAGATCCAAAAAACCCACTCTACAAACCAACAAGAATGAAGGGAATCATTCAAGTAAGGGTTGAGTATGGGAGCTGGAGCAAAAGGTAAAAGAAAACTAGTGCAAGGAAAAGTTTTAATGCCATGGGAAGAGCACCTTGGATAGGGGCAAAAGCCAGAGAACCCCCAGCACAAGGGCCACCAGAAAATGGAAGAGCTAAGACCAGAGCTCACCGATAGCCAGTAGCAACCCTGCAACACAGAAAAAACCAAAGAGCACAGCAAGGAGCCAAGGAAGCCAGAGGTGTAGCAAGTAGGACAAGGAAGCAGAATAGGTACTCTACAAGGAGCACAAGTTGCGAAGAGGGAAGGGGAGTAACCCAGAAAAACCAGGCAAACCCTAGAACGCCCAAAGATCAGACATAAACAAATATCAAAAGCACATAAGAGCACCACCAAATCAGCAATCAAGAAAGAAAACCAACCACGGCACACACCGCAACAAAGGAAAATCCAAACAACTAAGGAGGGAGAACAAGGCCAAACAGAAGGATAAATCAGGGAGACATCCAACAAAGAGGGGCACAGATCCCACAGAGCAAAGGGAGGGTCAAGCAACATACGCATCAGGGAATAGAAATTAACAAGGCAAAGGAGAGATTGAAAGAAATAACTCCAACAAAGACCGAGAAGTCAGGAAGAAATCAAGTAGAACACACAATCACCACGCATCAACGCACAACCAAGGAACCACAAAAGGACCAAGGGTAAGAGACACTTACCTGGGGCAGCAGACGCAGGATCGAGTGCTAAAGGTTCATGGAACCCCAGCAACTCCAGGACGGAGACGGCGAGGATCCAAAGGGGGGGGGGCTGAGTGAGTCCACTGTCCGGCACCTCAATCCAGGAAACCAGCAAGGGCGCCAAAGGAAGAACTCACACGCATGGCAGGCGAAAGGATGAGGGAAGAAGAAGAACAAAGTGAGGGTTTGAGCCATGCCGGAGCAAGGCGAGGACCAAGACGGAGCAGGAGAAGGAGGCGGCGCACAAGGAAGGGGAAAGGAGATTTTAGGGTTTAGAATAGGGAGCGTTTTTAATTGCCAAAATTTTTCAGTGTTTTCAATCTTTGAAAAGGATTGTTTTTTTGATTGAAGTAACAATGATAGTCTCTGTGCCTTTTGGGGTTTTATTAATTAGGAAAAAATGGACTAAGTAGTATGTAGACGGAGAATAGTCTGACCCCTTAGAGCATTTGCCACGGTAGTGCATATTTGGAAGACTATATTGAAAATATGGCATATGGAATAACTAAAATCCAAAATAGTCGTATAACCTATTTCTTTCTCCGTCCATGGTAAGGTCAAATTTGACAAGGTATATATTTAAATAATGTATATATCCAACGACGGTATATTTGTCCATCTCAAATACACAAATTATATACTACTTTTCAGGCTTTTATATAAAGTGGTTATCAATATCATATTCATCATATTAATCAATATTCGCCTCAATATTAAGAAGTGGGTTATGATTCTTGTACCCGGCCGTATGATTTTTTACCATTAATAAAATTTAGTATTATCAAATTAAAGATTATATTTAAATCATAACTAAAATTAGAAAGGGGTATGTTTGGAACTTAAATTATGTGTTATGATTCTTGTACCGGTATGATTTTTTATCATTAATAAAATTTAGTATTATCAAATTAAAGATTATATTTAAATCATAACTAAAATTAAAAAGGGGTATGTTTGGAATAACTTAATTTCTAGCTGTTTAAAAAAGAGTACAAGAGGAATTAAAAAAAAAAGAAAAGAAAAAGAATGTAGGCACACAAGTATAGCATTTCAATGGGCATGTTATATATGGGACATCGATGTATACAATCGGTAAAAAAATTGGGGAATTGTGATATGGCTGATGGGAGATAAGTGTAAGGTATATTTGGCATATTTCTTGGCTATAGTTTACGGTGGGTAATGGTTTTACATCATCAAAAAACAAAGAGTTAATATCTTCGGGAGGATCAAACAATGCATGAAATCCATTTGGGAATGAAAACGCAAATCAAGCATGAAAATCCACAACCCTAGCTACTAACTTTTCTACAAATACAACGGAATTAAACATGTCATTACTACGAATTAAGATTTAATACTTATGTACTAAGCTAGCTAAATGCCGATAATCACCATTCCTGGTCGCCCTAAAAGTAGAATCACCAACCATGGGTAGCCTACCCATGGAAGTGGATTCTTTCATGACTTTGCTTTATTTCGTGTAAAGCTTTGATGACTTGTTAATTAAATAATACTCCGTATATACCTTTCTTCACATTCAGCCTAGCATTAAAAAAAAAAAACAATCACCTTCCTTCACATGAATCACGTTCAATCTTCTAGCTTTCACATATGGACCCATGTTTCTATTTACTGCACTATATATGTGTACGTATTATAATACTTGGATTGTCATGCCTTGTTTTTTCCAGGCAACAAGCTCTCTTTGATTTGTACGTACGTGGTCGATCGGCCTATTCTGGACGTGCAAAGTAATTTAAATAGGTATATTTTTTTTGTCTCTCTCTCCCATCTTATATACGTAAGCGTTTTTTACTAGTAAAAATCTTGTATCATGTGCGAGTAATGTAAATATAAAATTATGAAAATATAAACCTCAATTAACCGCATCGAACTACACTGTCTATCTTAGATTTGTTCTGGTTCATGGAAAGCCCTGTCATAACATATATATTTATATACAGAATTTATAAGAAACTCGATCTATACGTTTTTGCAGAACTAAACCAACCCAAGCAACACTGATGATGATCACAATGGACGATAAGGTGTATGATGCAGCGCGACATGAACGAAGCGTCCCATCTCATAAGATGAACCAAGACTTGCTGAGATGCCGAACTCGAGGAGTCGAACGCAACAACATCCTTCACGTAGCGGCGCAACATGGCAACGCAGACTTCATCAAATCCACCCTCCCTCAGCTGGTCACTTTCAGCGATGGTCCTCATCGTAGCACGTACTTCTTACAACGCCCTCCTTTGCACCTGGCCGCCGAATCAGGGGACATGGCCACAGTCGAATCCCTCTTACTTGCCCACGATCATGTAAGCTTTCTTGATGAAAATGATGATCAGATGAAGCCTTGTTGGAGGGAGAAAGATCATAAGAGAGGCGATACGCCTCTTCATAGGGCTCTCAGATACGGGCGCGAGGAGATTGCCATGTTGCTTCTTAGAAAGGATGCAAGTTTGGTCTCATTTAATAACAATGTGGGTGAGAGCCCCGCCTATCTCGCTGCGACTAGCTTTTGCCGAGGGTTTCTCAAGATGATATTGAATCCTGAATGGGAAGGTCATGCATTTGTTAGCTTCTCGGGTCCCCGTGGAATGACCGCCTTTCACCCTGCTATAAAACTTACAAGTACGTAATTCTATGTATAGAGTCAATATAAGTACTTATTTTTGGTCAAGGGCATTGCATATAGGAGTCGAATCGATAACTTCTAGATACTATCTTTTGGGCATCTCATGGGCAATAAGCAGGCATGTCCCAATGTTTTTAGGGGCCTTGTTCCAATATAAATATAAGGCCCCTAAAAATATAATTTAGTGTAATTGTTATTTTTAATATTTACATTTATTAGTTTGATGATTATAAAAAATATAAAAAATCATAGAAAAAAAATTATTAAACTTTGTTTTGAATATAGTTAAAGGAAAAAACTACAAATGTAGTAAATTTAGAAATAAAATTAATGCTGAAATGATATTTATCAATAACTGATTAAGATGGGGTCCTTAAAAAAAACTAGTTTAACTCGTAATGTGATTATAAATCCAATTTTAAAAAAACATACATAATGTCAATTATCATGTTAAAATTATAGGATCATATATATTTCTCTTCGTACTATGATTAGTTTTTTATCAATAGTAAATCATCTCATAATATAAATAAGTAGGATTTGTTTAAAACTTATTTTATGATAAATTAATATCACGTTTTATTAAATAGCAATATTTATGGGAAGATTATAACTAATTCTTGGTAAGTGATAATTTATAATTTTCCCGATAATTCATAATTTTTGGTAAATTTTAATCAATTTTTACGGGATAAGATTATATGATATTCTAACTACCTAATTTGTATAAAGGAGGGTCCGATTGAATATTTTTATTATTGAAAATATGGTAAATGGTTTATAAAAGCGCAATGACAAAACTGCCCTTAACTGCTTCAGGTTTAGAAGTATACTAGCAGATGACCCGTACCTTGTACGGGGGCGTTATTTATTTATTTATTTCTTTGTATATGAATTTACTATATAATTACAAATATTATTATATGTATACTTTGTTTTAAAATGACGCTTATTTTTTGGATTATAAAATGACATAATTCTTGTATATCATCGTATATATAAATAAATTTTATTTATATATTTACTTTTTATACATATATAAACATATATTTAAATAATTGAGGAAAAATGACATAAGATAAGATGCATTATCACATTTTATTAACAATTAATACAAATCTTTTGGCATTTAAATAAAATTATATAATAAAATCAATAAGTTAAATAAAAACTCGGATTAATATATTATAATATTAAATATAAAGATAATATTTAGTAAGTTAAATAGAAAACCAAATTATCTCGTATATATCTTATTTTTTTTTTGAAAAAATAATTAAATAATAAACATATAAATATGTTAACGAATTATAATCTTAATTAAGAAATCTATCTTTTTTTTCTAAAGCGTAATCAATATGCAATATTAGTGATATATATATAGAATTATATTATTTTTAAAGTTAATATGATATGATAGTAAATATTTATTTAATATATTATTTTATTAGAATGAATATTTTTCTTAAATCTAGTGGTAGAATTTGCTACCATTGATGATTTAAAAAATATGATAGCAAAATTACGAAAAATAATTTAAATTTAATATGATATTTGATTAAATGGGTAAAATATTATGATTATGATTCATCGATTATGACAAAAAAATATTCTTTTAGATAAAAGGTTTATGATAGATCTATGTATTAATTAAACGTGTATAATGATAAGATAGAGATTTATATATTTACATAGAATCATCAATTAAACAACTCAAATTCTAAGATAGAACTAATATCTTAGTTAAATATGTATAAGATTATAATAAAATCAAGATTTAAAAAGATAGATTTTTAAATAAGTGGGTGATGTGGCGCAATATGGTGGCAAAATTTGCTTCCGCTTTAGTATATAGTAATGAATATTGAAAATACGGGATAAAATTATTGAAATAACACGTGACGCAAATTTTTGTGAAGACATTATCTCCACTTTATACTAAGGTAGTATAAATTAAAGAATGAAAAATGGCAATGCGGCAAAATGGAGTATCGAACTCGGAGTAATTCAAAAAAACATGTAGATCATTCCAATACCAACCGGAGTATTATTTGATTTTGTTTTATACTGTACTAAAGTATGAAAACCAGTAAATTTCAGGTCCCTATAGATCCGGGGCCCTGTGCAACCGGACCGGTTGAACCGCCTCCAGGCCAACCCCGACAATAAGTACTAATTTTTTCCCGTATACGTTAATTAAGGGTTTGTTTGGATCACACTCAAAATCATCTTTTTAAACCCTTCATTATAAAAACTAAGACAAGTTAATTATATATGCCTATCGGTTAAAGCTTGCCTTTACTAAATGAAACACGACGTAACAAAGCTGATTTTGTACCCATTTTGCAGAGGACATCATGTCGGCTTTAATTATATCAGCCGGAAAGGAACTCTTGAAAAAGCAAGATGAAAACAAGGGGAAGACAGTGCTTCATCATGCTGTAGAGAAGAACATTGAGGTAATGGTGGAGATGTTGCTCGAGGCCGATAGCTCCCTCGCGTATGTGCACGACAACGATGGCATGACGCCTTTGCATAGAGCGTCTAACACTGGCAACTTTGGGGTGCTCAAGAAAATCTTGGACCTGTCTTCACAATCCATATTAGAGGTCACGGATCAAGGCCAAACCGCTCTCCACGTAGCAAAGAGGGACGCTTGCTTTGTTAGGGTGTGCCTTGAGAACACGAGAATGAAGGAGCTCAACAATGTGGCTGATAATCAAGGCAACACACCCTTACATCTCGTCCTGGCTGACATCTCTACTCCTAATCTGCAAGATGTTGTGAATGCCCTACTCGAAGTCCATGTTATCAATTGGAGGTTGGAGAAGATCAATAAGGGTTGCAACTCAGATTCGTGTCAATCCGATGACAAAATCCCTCTTGAATTGATGCGTAAGGTAATAAACGGTTTTTCTAACGTCTGCCCTAGGAACACTGGAATGAATGAGCTTATCAAGGTGGTTGATGATCAAGGCAACACACCCTTCCGTCTCATCTTGGCTGACAACCCGGATCCTAACCTAGATGTTGCAGAAGCCCTACTCGAAGTCGATGGCATCAATTGGAGTTTGGACAACGATAAGGGTTGTACTCCCTTAGATTTGTGCCCATCCGACGACAAAACACCCCTTAAATTGGTGCGTAAACATATTAACCCGTTTAAAAAAATATGAATGATATATTTGATCATATATATATGCATGATATATTTAATCAGAAAAGCTTAACCGGAGAATGGATGAGGGTGAAAGAGGGATTGAACATGGATTTGTACTTCAAAGATGCGGATAACAGTCACTTGCTTAGCAAAAGTTGGGACGAGCTTCTAGAATATCGAGGGCCTTACGGAGACAACATCCTCCACATCGCGGCCAGAGACGGCGACATGGATCTCATAAGGCGAGCCATACAAGAGACCGAAGATCCTCGAGTGCACGATTTTCTCATCTCGGAACAGAATTCGAGAGGCGAGACACCACTCCATATGGCCGCCGCAGCTGGAAAGTTTAATGTTGTAGAAGCCATTTTGAACCTCAAACCCACAAAGAGCGACATCGACAGAAGTTTGAGAAACAAGAGGCAACAACAACACTCCTTGTATGACCATTGTGATCGTTGATGTCGTGCTTTTTAGTGGATTTTCTAGGTAGTTTTCTAGCTTGTTTTGCATGCTTTCCCTTTGTTTTTGTGTGTTTTGCATGAGATTTCCACTCTCTTTCGGGAGTTGGAGTCGTTTGTGTTTGCTTTTGTGTTTTGTAGGTATTTGGAGCATTTTAGAGAAGTTTTCGAGTTTTACCGAGCATTCTAGGAGATGACGGTGTTGTGGTGTTCGTAGTCAAGTCAAGAGGAGCTTTTCAAGGACTTCAATGATGGATTTTCAAGCCAAAAAGTGTCTCAAAAGAAGCTACAAGAAGTCTAAAAGGAACCCAAGAAACATCGAAAAAGAAACCCCGAAGAAAGGCTAGCAATGGAGAAAGTTCGAGCGAAAACACGAAGAAAACATGATCCTGCTGTAGGTCGGGGCCGACCATCTTGAGGTCGGCCGCGACCACCCTGAGCTGCGACCAAAAGCGAATCCTTGCCGCCCAAATAATGCTTTTTGCGGGATTTTTGAAATTCGAAAAGGGGGACAAAAGTGGCAGAGGTAGTAGGCTGAGGAAGCTTCCTTTTAAGTTGACTTTCTTGGTACTTCTATTTAAGGGGCTTTTGGGCTCCTTTTCTAGAGAGCTTTTGGAGAGAGAGAGGAGAGGCTTGTGCGGGAAGCATAGGGTTGGAGAGAGATCTCTCTCACTCTCCCTCTTTGGGAGGTGAGGAGGGAAGAGGAGGAAGATGGAGGAGGGTTAGTAGAGAGAAGTTGTGGAGTTTGCAAGGCTTGTAAGTTTGGATCTTTGTCTAATTTAAGTTGTTGTTTTCGATTATGTTTCCCCCTTCTCTTGTGTTGTTTGTGTGTTTTGTTATGTGTGAGTAGTTAGCTTGCTAGGGTTGGGGTGAAACCCACCATGAAAGTGCATTTGTGACCTTGATGTTTGGATCCATGCTTAACTTGAAATCTCTGCCCATAAATCCCTCTTGTGTGCTTAAAACCCTTGAAGAAGTGGAGAATGTTCTTGTTTGCAACCTAATTGAAAGGTTTTGTTGTGGATGCGGACTATCCGGGTTAGATGAAAGTCGAACCCTTAGAAGAACAAGTTGGATTTGCATGTTAACACCTTCATGAAAGTGGAGGCTTTTGATGTGTTCTTTTGTGATAAAGGTCACCCATGAGATTTTGAGTTAAGTTGGTCTCTTATCATTGTTTGAATGCATGCTCGTGTTGTGGTGAATACCCACCCCTAGTTGTTTTTCCTTGTTTTTCCCGAAACAAAACTTTCGTGCCCAGATTAGGTCGGCCGCGACCAGTTGCAGGTCACAGCGACCTCCCTTGTGGTTGTTTTCTTTGTGTTGTGAAGTTCTGTTTTAGGTCGGCCGCGACCTCCTTAGGGTCGGCTCCGACCTCTTCCCGAGACTTGTTGTTTGTGTTCGTTTGCTTGTCTTGATTTGTTTTGATTGTTTTGCTTCCGTATTATTTTGCTAGACTATATAACTACTAGCTCCCGTGGACGATCCTGACTTCGCTATACTCAGCGGGGTCTTCACAAATTTATTTGTTAAGGTAAAACCCTACTCAACAAATTGGCGCCGTTGCCGGGGAGTTAGTTTAGTTTCTTGGTCTAGCTTTCTTTCGGGTGAGGGACTAGCCCAAACCCTTTGTGTGTTTTTGATTTGTTTTGTGTTGTTTTTGTTTTTAGGTTGGATATAGCCATGGCGACCTTTGAGTCCCTTGATAGAGAATTGGATGATCTTCGTCTCGAAGTGCTAAACCTCCAAAGAGAAAGAGATGCCGAGGCTTATGCATGTCAAGGAGAATGGGAAGCCCGAGCCTATTTCCAAGCACAACCAAACGGCTTCCAAGAGGATGCTCTACCTCAACATCAATTTCAAGAGCCTTTAGCCGCACCTTATGCTTGGGATCCCTATTGGACAAGTAATGATTATCCTAATTGGGGTTATTATGAACCTCCTAGCTATGAAGAGCCAACATCATGGGTGCAAGGGTTGAAAGAAGAACTCATTCAAGGAATCCATGAAGTGTGCACCGACATTATAGGAGTTCAAAGCCAAGGAGGAGATTTCGAAGAAGCTCAAATTCCACAACTCCAAGGGCGATTACCGGGCCACCCCGAGGAGAGCCCGAGAGGTCACATTGATGCGGTTCACCTAAGGGGCGAAAAGAAGTTGCCAGAACACGTTCCTTCTTCTTCGACAACAAAGGCACTTCCAAGGAGGCCGAGGAACCTTCCGTTGTGCATATTGAGCCTTTATCCGAGTCATGTCCTCCACTCATTCTAAGCCAATCATTCCTCATTGCGACCGGAGCTATCATAGATGTCAAGAAGGGACTCGTATCATGTTATGATGGTGAAGAGAAAGTAGAGTTCCGCTTCGACAATGCTTTGAAAGAGAACCGTGAAGAGGAGATGAACAATTTGGAGGATGATCCGGAAGAGAGTTTCTTGCTAGATGAGGGCAAGGAAAGCAAAGTCGAGACCCAAGTGCAGGAAGGAAGTCTCTTGCTAAGTGAAACCGAATTTGAGGAGATTAAGGCCCAAGAGGATGAAGGATGGACGGGGTCTTTGCTACCAATGTTGAAACCAAACCCACTCGTGGAGGAATGTGAAGAAAATATGGTCGGGTTTGGACCTTAATTGACCCCAAATGCTAGCAAAGAGCGGGCCAAGCATGAAGAGATGAACATCGTCACCATAGGACGCAAGGAGCTATGGACCTACAAGGACGACTTTGATGAGTATTGTGAGGCGCCACCGCAACCACCAAATTGGTTTTATCCTAATCCCTCTCATGAAAATTTTTCTTGCGCTTTTGATAAGTTGAAACGATCCTTGAGTGCTATATTATTTGTTCTCAATTTATCAATATGCTACTTATGCTTTCATGAGGTGCCTTCACAAGACTTTGATAGGTTACTTAGAGCTTTGACGATGTCCGATCATAGAGCTTGAGCGCGGATGCTTCTCTCGCCACACCTTCTTCCACCCTCTCTCCTCATTCTAAGTATGGGGTGGCGATGAGGAGATTCGAGCCATATGGTCTCTCACAACCTCCGACTAGTGAGGTACTTCTCGTCTAGCTCAAAGACGTTAAAGAAAGCGCTTTTCGGGAGGCAACCCGTTCTTTTCCTTTTCTTTTCTTTT
The DNA here is from genome assembly GCA_934048045.1 of Polygonum aviculare. Taxonomy (NCBI): domain Eukaryota; kingdom Viridiplantae; phylum Streptophyta; class Magnoliopsida; order Caryophyllales; family Polygonaceae; genus Polygonum; species Polygonum aviculare. The sequence continues at coordinate 27,878,215 of OW204023.1, read as the reverse complement.
TATTTTGGGCTTTTTAGCTTTGGTTAATTTATTTTTCTTAGTCTAGACTAGATAGGTAGCTTGTCTTGCATATCCACTAACCTTTTGTAGAAACCCAAGACAACGGAAGGGCATAAGAGGACCGAGATTAAAGACAATGCAAAGGAGGTGGTCTCAGAGAAGGGTCGGCCCCTACCTTCATATGGTCGTGCCCTACCTCCCCTGCAGCCCAAAACTCGAGCATTGATGAGAACACTTCTCCGCCACCTCACCTCAAAGATGAATCTTCTCCAATTAAATGCTCCAAGTCCAAGTTAGTTTCTCTTTTCCCTCTCTTTACTTTTTAATCAATGTGGACATTGATGTTTTAAGTATGGGGTGGTTTGGGAGATGCTACTTGTTTGTGTTATGTGTATCCATGTGTGTGTGTGTGTGTGTTTATGTTTGTTTGTGTGTGTGTCTAAGCATGATTGAGTCTTTTCTTTTTGATTTTCATGATGAAAAATACCTTTGCTAAGGCGTCCTAGGATAGTGATTATGAGCATCATCATGTAATTCCTTGTAACTTGCTTTGTAAGATTGCCTACCATGACTTTGATTTTCAAATTTGAGCATATAATGAAAATTGAGCATGCATGATTCTAAGTGAAAAACAATCCAACAAATGGAACCTAAGTGAGAAATCTTTTGGCCACAAGGAATGTATGTTTTATTCCTTGGTTTTTCATGTGTGATTTTTACTCTTCCATATGCATTTATCACTTGACAATGGTATGCTTATTCTTGATTCAAAACCAATGGAGATGTATTCATTACTTGTTAGATCAAATGATATTGAACTTATTTTTTATTAGCCTTTTTCTCCCCTTTTCATTCTACCTATGTATGATCCCTTGATTTGAAGCCCCTTGTTTGAGCCTAAAGCCTTATTTCTAGCCTCACAAAAGTATCCTAGCCATTATAAGCTTGACCCCCTTGATCCGGGAATTAGGACTTAGAATGGATTGAGATGTTGATGTGGATGAAGGGGTGAAGATGAAGAGATTGTAAAGGTGGAGATTGAAGGAGTTGTCTTAAGAAAAGAATGAAAAAGATGAAGTTTTGGCTCGGGTAGCACGATTGGAGTAAAAAGGAGTACCCTCTGCCGTGGGTCTCGGGCGACCTCCTAGTGGTCGCGGCCGACCCCCACCGGGCCCTTCAAAAAAAAAAAAAAGAGAAATGGTGGTGTTTGAATAAGTGCTAGAGCCAAAGCTTTTTCATAAGAGAAAGACAAAGAAGTAGGTGAAGTGAAGTGTGCTTTAAAGGTTAAAAAATGTTTGGTGTTTGGAGGAAGAAAGAAGAGTTGGTTGAGTGTAGTTAAGTTTTGAAGACTAGGAGCCTAGGTTCCCGGATTCATTAGCACCACAAGACCAAATTATTCCGCACCCTTTGAAATACCAAGCCCCATTACAACCCGGCCGAATGAAACTTCTTTGAAGTCTTCATTGAGCCACTTAAGTTCTCTTGATGGTTTAGCTTGTTTTGATTTCTTCAGTGGAGAATTTCGAATATAATTTCCATTGTCTATGAGGTTTTGCATTTGGAATTGAGATTGAATGCTTGATTGATACATCCTAAACACTTGAAAATGAGTGAAACACATTGCCCTTGTGAGGTTGGATTGTTATTGCTTGGAATTTACACATGCGTGCTATGACATTGAAGTTGTTTGCTCATCATCCTTCTTGCGCTTATTTTTCCTTAAAGGCATTCTTTGAGCTTGCTATTTGGTCTTGATGCATGCGAGTGATTTCTTGAGGACAAGCAAATCTAAGTATGGGGTATTTTGATGTCGTGCTTTTTAGTCGATTTTCTAGGTAGTTTTCTAGCTTGTTTTGCATGCTTTCCCTTTGTGTTTGTGTGTTTTGCATGCGATTTCCACTCTCTTTCGGGAGTTGGAGTCGTTTGTGTTTGCTTTTGTGTTTTGTAGGTATTTGGAGCATTTTAGAGGAGTTTTCGAGTTTTACCGAGCATTCTAGGAGATGACGGTGTTGTGGTGTTCGTAGTCAAGTCAAGAGGAGCTTTTCAAAGATTTCAATGATGGATCTTCAAGCCAAAAAGTGTCTCAAAATAAGTTACAAGAAGTCTAAAAGGAACCCAAGAAACATCGAAAAAGAAACCCCGAAGAAAGGCTAGCAATGGAGCAAGTTCGAGCGAAAACACGAAGAAAACATGATCCTGCTGTAGGTCGGGGCCGACCATCTTGAGGTCGGCATCGACCACCCTGAGCTGCGACCAAAAGCGAATCCTTGCCGCCTAAATAATGCTTTTTGCGGGATTTTTGAAATTCGAAAAGGGGGACAAAAGTGGCAGAGGTAGCAGGCTGAGGAAGATTCCTTTTAAGTTGACTTTCTTGGTACTTCTATTTAAGGGGCTTTTGGGCTCCTTTTCTAGAGAGCTTTTGGAGAGAGAGAGGAGAGGCTTGTGTGGGAAGCTTAGGGTTGGAGAGTGATCTCTCTCACTCTCCCTCTTTGGGAGGTGAGGAGGGAAGAGGAGGAAGATGGAGGAGGGTTAGTAGAGAGAAGTTGTGGAGTTTGCAAGGCTTGTAAGTTTGGATCTTTGTCTAATTTAAGTTGTTGTTTTCGATTATGTTTCCCCCTTCTCTTGTGTTGTTTGTGTGTTTTGTTATGTGTGAGTAGTTAGCTTGCTAGGGTTGGGGTGAAACCCACCATGAAAGTGCATTTGTGACCTTGATGTTTGGATCCATGCTTAACTTGAAATCTCTGCCCATAAATCCCTCTTGTGTGCTTAAAAACCTTGAAGAAGTGGAGAATGTTCTTGTTTGCAACCTAATTGAAAGGTTTTGTTGTGGATGCGGACTATCCGGGTTAGATGAAAGTCGAACCCTTAGAAGAACAAGTTGGATTTGCATGTTAACACCTTCATGAAAGTGGAGGCTTTTGATGTGTTCTTTTGTGATAAAGGTCACCCATGAGATTTTGAGTTAAGTTGGTCTCTTATCATTGTTTGAATGCATGCTCGTGTTGTGGTGAATCCCCACCCCTAGTTGTTTTTCCTTGTTTTTCCCGAAACAAAACTTTCGTGCCCAGATTAGGTCGGCCGCGACCAGTTGCAGGTCACAGCGACCTCCTCTGTGGTTGTTTTCTTTGTGTTGTGAAGTTCTGTTTTAGGTCGACCGCGACCTCCCTAGGGTCGGCTCCGACCTCTTCCCGAGACTTGTTGTTTGTGTTCGTTTGCTTGTCTTGATTTGTTTTGATTGTTTTGCTTCCGTAGTTGTTTGCTAGACTATAGAACTACTAGCTCCCGTGGACAATCCTGACTTCGCTATACTTAGCGGGGTCTTCACAAATTTATTTGTTAAGGTAAAACCCTACTCAACAATCGTGACCGTGACCGTGATGTTCAACTGGAAGTGAACATTATTGACATCAACCATCTTACAAAGCATTTATGCAGTTGGGAGCCATGGAGGGCCAAGTCAGAAAACGGAGACACCCCGGCTCACAAGGCTCTTAGAAACGGACATGATCGGGTCGCCAAGCGCTTGCTGGAAAAGGACCCTAGTCTAGTTTCTTATGTCACCAACGATGGTGAAAGTCTACTCTATATTGCCTCCCTACATGTCTGTTCTAGAACCGTGAAAAAGATGGCCTCAATTTTAGTCGATTTGACTATTAGTATTAGTACTTGCGAGCCTCATGGTCAAAATGCTTTACATTCTACTGCAAAAACAACACCGGAGGTACGTAATGCACCAACAATTTCATACATATTGGCTAACTAGCTACACTAGTGAGGTTTGACGACGACCCATGTTAATGTACTTTATATCTATGTATGTATGTATGTGCAGGGCATGCACTGGAGATACATGATGCATCCTTCGTAGACATGCTCCAGAAAAATGTAGTAGCTTTATCAACGCTCACATCAATGATATCCCATTGGGTTGGGAGTGAAGTGATTGAGAGATGGCCATAACTGCTGAGCAAGGTAGATAACTATGGCAAGACTCCCCGCGGCCGAGCTAGGGCAACCGCAACCAGTGAGCCAATTGCTCAGGGGTGACAAGACAGCGGCGTTCAAGTATGATAACCAAGGCTACACTCCCTTGCTTAGAGCAGCTGCCAATGGCCATGGATCATCTATGAATCGCATACTTAAGTTGTGCCCTCGCCGCACTGAGCTTCCCCATTCAACTAACCAGAAGACGGTGCTCCACCTCGCGAAAATACCTTCAAGGCTTCCTTTGATGGGGCTTTTTTGGGGATATACCCTTAGCCATTGCCTCAAAGAACATCCGGAAATGGCAAGATTGATCAATGAAACTGACACCGAGGGGAACACCCCACTACATTGTGCCATCCTTGAACCAGACCAAGATAAGATGATGTGTCTCTTGCCGACATTAGGCATACAGTTAGGTATCCGCAACAAGCAAGACCAATCGCCCATCGAATTGTGTAGGCAACTTCTAAAAAGGGTGACAAAAACCAGGTATATCTATTATATGTCTATTCTTTCCTAATTATACAAATTGCATAACCTATACATGCATCGATAGTATGTAAGGATTGGTACCAATTGGTTTTAGACTGGAATCTGGCCCTGCTTCTTACATATGTGCATGTACTTATCAATTGGTTCTAGACTTGCGATCTAATGCTATCGTACATACTTATAATTAAGTTTGGTTTGATGCATATGGTAGCATGCAATCTGGGTTGCATTAGAAAACGTTAAAGAACGGAGGCTTCCAAACATCAAGATCCATTACCTCAAGTATCTTCTAGATCATAACGATCTATTGTTGCGAAGCACCGACAAGGACTTGCAGAAACTACTAAACAACATATCAGTGGCGGCGACTCTGTTGGTTACACTCACATTTGCAGCAACCTTCACGCTTCCAGGTGGATACACCCAAGACAAATTCGGAAAAGCGGTGCGAATCAAAGAGACTTGTATCAAGTTGTTCGTCGCGTCAGACGCAGTGGCCATGATACTTGGTATAGGCGTGTTACTCAAATACACAGTTGGTGTCATCAACAAGAGAGCATCTTTGGGAAGGTTGACCGTCGAGTGCATCGCGTTGCTGTATTTTGCTGTCTTGGCCACCATCGTCGCTTTCATCTCCGGTGTCTACGCCATCGTATACGATGAGGCAATGTGGATTGCCGTCGCCTCCACCGTGCTCAGCATAATAGTCTTTCTCTCTTGCACTCCACTATGCTGAGTTTATTTATAGTTAATTTTCTTTTTGTATTTTCTTATCAAAACTACTAAGAGACTGGACTCTCTTTTCAAGAGCAAACATAGACGTTACTGCAAGAAAACTCATCTAGACATCGCCTTCAGCACGCATTTGAGTGGCTATGCATAAATCAGGAAATTCAGATCCAAATAGGGGATAGACACTAGACAAGAAAGTTCATACTACAAACGATGATTTCAAATCCATCAACAATCAGCAAATAACATTGTAAGCAAGACATGGTAGTTTAACATCAAGCTCTTGAGATGCTTGTCTAGAGAGAAGAAAATGGGCCATGTCGAACGATTCTCACAACTTAAGAAACCAATTGAAAGTGAAATAGAACTACCTCACAAGTATGTCTTTGAATGGAATTACATTATCCCAATAAAGACACCCAGACAACAAACAAGATGTCTGGTTAGCTCAAAACACCAACTCAAATCTTGGAAAGAAGAATGTAATACACATTGATTGTATGCTTGTCAATACAAATACATGAGGAGTTTTCATGTAATTGCAGATTGCCAGCTTCCCAAGTCAAAGGTGAAAGCAATAGCATTGCAGAGAAAGTGAATCTACTATGGTAATAAGTTAGTTCATCAAAGATAAGACCACAAGCTCATAACTGAAAGCAACCATCCTAAAATTAAAAGAGTGGAATTCGCAATTGAAACAAAAGCAAAGCTCTCAGCATAGTCAATCACCCAATCAAGCAAACAACTTTGACAATCTTAGCAGATGATCATATCAGAGAGTACTAATTTAACCTAATTTTGACGCCATTGAAATTAGGTGATAGCTATGAGGAGAAGATCAAGGATACGGAGATGGCGAACTTGGGCTTCGTAACGCCGGTTTTCGCGCCGGTTTTGGTGAGAAAGTCGAAGAGCTCCTCTGTTTGCTGATGGGTCTCACCATGGCTGATTCCGATGAGCTTCTCAATTCAATGGTGTAAAGATTGCAACTTTTTTTTCCCTTGATTAAAACTTTATGTTCCCTTACTCAAGAAAAAAAAACGCCACACTATTTGAAGGCGAATTTTTCCAATTGAAGATCTTCTTAATTCCTAACGGGCGGGCCTTAAGTTGGGACTAGCGAGCCCCTAATTAAGGGTCTTGCGAAATACCGAACATCCGAATCTCGTTATAGCACATAACCTCTTCCGTCCATTAAAAAGCACCACGGCTTTTTACACATCATTTTTGACTTTTTGCACCACGTCATTTAAAAGCATATGATTATTATATTAATTAAATTGTGCGAAACTAAAAGTGTGAAAAATTGTTCGCGTCACTGTACTGGACGCCGGTGGGAGGCGTGGAGGGACGCCGGTGGGAGGCGTGGAGGGACGCCGGTGGAAGGCGTGGAGATTTAAAATATATTTTTTCTAGATACCTATACTTAATGAAGTCCATTCAGCTCAGTTAAGACAATTACCCACCTGGTTTTTAAACCTACCTCATAAGTTGAAGGTTCAAATCCTCTCAACTACATTTGCACTTATTTATTACTCCATCATTTTTGTGCAAAAAAAGTGTAGCAGTTGAGATTCGAACCTTAAGTATCATGTACACAAATCAAGTTAGGACAATTACCAATTGTGCTAATGAAAACATGTGATATTACTTATTCTATTAAATATATATATATATATATATATATATACAAAATAAGGACCCGATTGGGCTAAATGGACTTCATTAAGTAATGGCGTCCGACGGCGGCGTTTATTTTTCCCGACCGATATTTAGTATTATTATATTCTAACACCTTTAAACGACAACGCCTTTAAATAACGTGGTGCAAAAAGTCAAAGTTTTGTGTGTAAAAAGTCTATGCCTTAAAAAGGGGATGGACGGTTCATACATGACCACAAAAAATAGGTGGACAAGTTAATATTGTCCATACATTTTTAATGGTCGAGTGTTACAATCTTAGTTCAAGAACCTTATCCAACATTTTTCTATGGACATTAAATTTTCGTCCATAACATATGGACCGTTAAACAATGTCTAATAAAAAATGTTGGACAATGTTCTTGAACTAAGATTGTAACACTCGGCCATTAAAAAGGTATGAACAATATTAACTTGTCCACCTATTTTTATGGTCATGTATGAACCGTCCATCCATTTTTAATGGATAAAGGGTATGCGCTATAACGAGATTTGGGTATGCGCTAAATTGAAGAGCCGTTAACTAACCATCCTTAAAGTTAGGCGATGGCTATTGGTACACTATTTTTTGGTAAATGTACACTAAATGGTGTGTTTAGCATAAAAGTACGGTTTGGTGCGCTTTAGATAGACGTACAGGGATAAGGTAAAATACCGCCAGGAGCACCATCTGTGCGCGTAACATAGGCGCATCAACTGTGCGTCTAGCTTAGGCGCACAGTGCGCCTATGTACGATGCACAAACGGTGCTCCCAGCGGTATTTTACCGTTGGCAAAATTTCGAAGAATTTACCGTTTTGTTGGTGCGCTTAAGGTAGGCGCATTAACGGTCATACATTCTAACGGGAAATTTTGAGCCTATAAATACCTCATACATTGACTTCTCTTTTTACGAATACATCTCCCCCCACCACACACACTATTCATTGAAGAATGTATCAAAATAGTGAGGAAAGTGTAGAAAAAAATAATTGGGTTCCATGTGAAGAAGAGGAGGAGGAAGACGATAATTGGATTGGCTGTTGCGAATTGGTTCGAAGTCTCGATGTCGAGTTCGGGGATTGGTGTCCAAACGGCGAACTCACGATTAGTTTTAGATTTATTTTGTATGGAATTTTGATATACGTAGGAGAATTTTCTTATAAGAATAGTTAGTAGGAGAAGTTGAGCGTTATTCGTTTTGTTCAATAATTCGATATTCGCATTAGAGTTGTAGGAGAATTTCGTTTTAATTTGGTGTTATGAAATGCGTAATCATTAGGCCTTATTGTGTATTATAATTTCCTCAATGCTCATTATTTATTCGATATTGCATCATTGTTACCTTTAGCTTAAATAATTTCTTAAGAAGAATAATTTCATAAGGGGAAAGACTATTCAGAGTATTTTAGTACCGATGAATCATGGGATAGCAAAGAAGAGTTATATGAATGGGTGAAAGCTAGAGGGAAGGAGTTGTCGATGACATTGATAGGAGAGACAACAAGTTCGAACCATATTAGTATTGTGTGTCAAAGGTTTGGTCCACGTAGACCAAGGAGATCGAATCCAATCCGGAAATCGAAGTTGAAGAAGTGTGATTGTAAGTTTGAGATCGTAGGATGTCATATGAAGAAAGAGTTAAGGAACCCTAATCCGGAGTGGATATTTGGCGTGGTTCAAAGTCGCCACGATCATCCCATTACCGACTTGGGCGGGAATGCATTCATGGGGCGAATGACCCCGGAGGAGAAGTTGAATGCTAGGAGGTGGAGCAATGGGAAGAGAACCCCAAAAGAAATTGTTGCCGAACTGAGAAGTACATTTCTGGGGAATTTAACAACAAGGAAGCAGTTTGCGAGCTTCTTGCATAAGGCAATACGAGGAACAAGGAGAATTGACGGTCACACAATGGTCTCTCAAGTTTTTGGTGGACAACGACTATGTAGTCTCTCCTATTAAGGACAGGAAACGAGTGAGGTGCAGATACTCTTTTTTGCTAGTAAGGAGTCGTTGTACCTTTTGAAGAAGTTTCCATGTGCTAATTATCGACGCCACTTACGGGACGAATAAGTGAGTATATTTAATTTTTGTGGTTATCTCTTCCGTACTTATTTTGATATATTTTGTATCAAATACTATATGTGTGAAAATGTTTTCGTAGGTATGGGATGCCCTTGGTGGAGATGGTTGGCTTCACATCCACTCATAGGACGTTCAACATTGCATATGCATTCACGAGAGCGGAAAAGACCTACCACTACACATGGATAATGTGAAGCTTCGAGCCTTATTTGAAGATTTGGGAGTGATGCCGACGGCCATAATGATAGATTCCGAAGTTTCCCTAATTAAAGGAATCAATAGCGTCTTCGAAAATGAAGTTCAACACCTTTTGTGCCGGGTGGATATCAAGAACTACATTGAGTCACATGCGTCGCCACTACTGAGTAGTCAAAAGAAGGTCGATGCATCTGTACATCAATGTTGGGGAATTTTTTGCTCAATCACTGAGGAAACCTACGAAAGAAGGCTCGAAAACTTGAGGCTATCGTGGAGAAGCGGCCTTGTTGGATATTTGGAGAGACAATGGTTTACTCCGTTTTAAAAAAAACATAGTACGAGCATGGACGGATCATCATCTTCATTTTTTCACAAGGACATCGAACAGGTATGATTTGCATAATCTATAGATGTTCATTGCTAATATGTATAACTCAACCTATACCAGAGGAGGAGTCACATCACATCTGCTATGGATGTACTGTTGGGGAAATTTCAGACCGTTCCTACAAATTGATGGATAGTAAGGTAAACCAAAACAAAGAACACAAGCAATTGTTGACTCAGTTCGTCCTAAGGACTACGTCTGGAGGTACTACCAAGTCAAGGATTCTCCATTAGATCAGAGGACTCAAGGGTTTTCAAGGATTCCTCCTAACCCTAACCTCTCAATCTCGCTTTCAAGATCTCTCTCAATGCTTTTTGGTAACACACTAATTACAATAATCGAGTTGAGTATGAATAAGAACACTAGAGCTACAAGATATAATTTTCCTAAGGAAACAAAATATCCCCCAAAAGATATGGAATCCTCTCGAAAAACACGTCAAATCCTGCGTACGCTTGAAAACTTGGAGTGACCCTTGAAAACTCGGGGGAGTTTTCACCGCCCCATCTTGAGTTTTGGCCGCTTGAAAACTCGGGGTAACCCTCGAAAACTCTGGGGAGTTTTAGCCGCCCCATCCCGAGTTTTCATGGCCGAGAGCAAAGCCTCGAAACTCGCCCAAATCCTCCTAAAACTCGGGGGAGTTTTGGCCCCTTCATCCCGAGTTCTCGCACCTAGCCTCCGATTCCTCGTCTTCAACTTCTCTTCCTCGACTTTTGGTCTTGGCTCGCCCCGTATTCTTCCGCCCAATCCGAATCAGGCTCCATACTCAACAATCTCCCACCTGGAGACTGATTCCAATTGTAATTGAATCTTCTAACGCTCAACAAACTCCCACCTGAAGAATGTTTCAGAGCGCCCACATCGTCTGCCTGACGATCTTCCCTTCTGGTAGTGGTAGTGCCAGCCCTCAAGCTTACGTGCTTAGGACATCATAAGCCTCTCATGACTTCTCTTCAGTCTTGCTCCCACCTGGTTGCAATCCTACCGGATACTCCACCGCTTTGAGAAACAATGCATCTCCCACGAAGTCTGCATCTCCTTTGTTCCCCTGCGAATTCTCACACTCGTTCTTGTAGTGACCCTTTTCACCACAATTCCAGCACTTGATGTGACTCTTGTCCCCGGAAGACTTCTCCTTCTCTTGGGACTTCGACTTCCCAAGACCTGACTTGCCCCTACTTCAAGCATTCAGGACCGAACCTGATGTAGAACTTGTCTCTTGTCTGCGAGTCCCCTTGCCAATCACCAAGTCCCGCACCTCTTCGTACTTCAACTTTCCCTTTCTAACCGATGCGCTCAGGGTAGTAACGGTAACCGATGTCTCTTGTCTCTTGTCTCGAACTCTCCGGTAAAGAAGAAAGCAAAAGTAAATCCTGTATCTCATCTTCAAAGTCGATCTTCACCGAACTCAACTGAGCCATCGTCATATTGAGTTCGTTCAAGTGATTTGCCACCGGTGTGTTTTCTCCCATCCGCAAATTGAACAACTTTCTCATCACATGCACCTTGTTCATTACTGACGGCTTCTCGTATAGATCAAACAAGGTCTTGAGCATCTCCTTCGTCGTCGTCAACTTGATTGTGTGGTAGGCGACATTCCTGGACAACGGCAAGCGCACCACGCTCATCGCCTTCCTGTCCATCAACTTCCACTCGTCCTCGTTCATGTCTGTAGGTTTCTCGTCCATCGGTTGATGCCACCCGGACCTATAGAGATAGTCCTCAATCTGCATCTTAGTACCCGAAGTCTGAGCCATCAAACTTCTCAATGGGAATCTTACTGACGTCCATCTTTCAACTTCAGAAAACATGCGCTCTAATACTAGTTGTTGGGGAAATTACGGATCGCTCCTGCAAATTGATGGATAGTAAGGCAAACCAAGACAAAGAACACAAGCAATTATTGACCTAGTTCGTCCCAAGGACTACATCTGTGGGCACTACCAAGTCAGGGATTTGTTGAGAGAGTCTCACAAATAAAATTTGTCAAGACCCCGCTGAGTATAGCGAAGTCAGGATCGTCCACGGGAGCTAGTAGTTCTATAGTCTAGCAAACAACTACGAAAGCGAAACAAAACAAGCAAACGAACACAAACAACACGTCTCGGGAGGGGGGCCGGAGCCGACCCTAGGGAGGTCGCGCCCGACCTAAAACAGGACTTCACAATGCACGAAAAACAACTACAGAGGAGGTCGCAGTGACCTGCAACTGGTCACGGCCGACCTATTCCGGGCACGAAAGTTTTGTTTCGGGAAAATCAAGGAAAAACAACTAGGGGTGGGGATTCACGACACCACGAGCATGCATTCAAACAATGATAAAGGACCTACTCAACTCACAATCTCATGGGTGACTTTCATCACGAAGAACACATCAAAGCCTACACTTACATGAAGGATCTAACATGCAATCCAACTTGTTCTTCTAAGGGTTCGACTTTCACCTAACCCGGATAGTCCACATTCAAAACAAAACTCTTCAATTAGGTTGCAAACAAGAACATGCTCCACTTCTTCAAGGGTTTTAAGCACACAAGAGGGATTTATGGGCAGAGATTTCAAGTTTAGCATGGATCCAAACATCAAGGTCACAAATGCACTTTCATGGTGGGCTTCACCCCAACCCTAGCAAACCAACTACTCACACATAATCAAACACACAAACAACAAAAGAGAAGAGAAAATCATCGTCCAAAGCAAACAATTTCAATTAATTTCAAGATCCACTTACAAACTTAAGCAAAACCTACAAGTTTCTTCAAACACCATTGTCATCTTCTTCCTAGAACACCAGCTAAAACAAGCTTTCTTCCTCACTATCTCTCCTTACAAGCAATCTTTCTCTCACACTCAAACTCTTCTTCTCCACCGTCACTTTCTTCTTCTTCAAACTCCACTTCTTCTTCTTCCTCCTCAACCCACTCTCTCCTCTCTCTTCTTTCTTGAGCCTTTTTCCCCTTTGGAAAAGCTCCTTTTGAAAGGGAGACAAAATGGGTTTTGTAGCAGCCCACAAAAGCAAGGGAGGGAAGCTTCCTCCACTGCCACATCTCTGCCACAAGCCTGCCACAAGTCTGCACAGCCGCCCTCCTTTTTCGGGTTTCAAAAATCCCGCCCAAAAGCGTTACTTGCAGCGCACGGATTTTTTTTCGGGTGCTGAGAGGGGTCGGCCGCGACCATATGGGGGTCGGCGCCGACCACTTGCAGAGAGTGGGGTTTTCTTCATTTTGTTCCGTCCTTGCTCCGATTGGGTGGACTTTTGTTGGGTGCTTTTGCCCTTTTGCTCCTTGATTTTCTTGAGGATTTGTTACTCCTTTGAGGCTCCTTTGGTTGTAACTTGGGTTTTGGTTCTTGACACTTTGACTCTTGAAAACTAACGGTTCCTAGAAAGCTCCGAAAATGCATGAAAACTTCTCCAAAAGGCTCCAAATACCTACACAACACGAACGACACACAAACGACTCCAACCCTCGAAAGAGAGTCGGAATCTTATGCAAAACACACAAACACAAAGGGAAAGCATGCAAAACGAGCTAGAAACTACCTAGACAATCGACTAAAAAGCACGACATCAAAATACCCCATACTTGTCCTCAAGCAATCACTCACATGCATCAAGACCAAGCAACAAGCTCAAAGAATGCCTTTAAGGAAAAATAAGCGCAAGAAGAACAATGAGCAAACGACTTCGATATCCTAGCACACATGTGTAAATTCCAAGCAATAAAAATCCAACCTCACAAGGGCAATGTGTTTCACTCATTTTCAAGCGTTTAGGATCTATCAATGAGCACTCAATCTCAATTCCAAATGCAATACCTCATAGACAATGGAAATTATTTTTGAAATTCTCCACCGAAGAAATCAAAACAAGTTAAACCATCAAGAGAACTCAAGTGGCTCAATGAAGACTTCAAAGAAGTTTCATTCGGCCGGGTTGTAATGGGGCTCGGTAATTCAAGGGGTGTGGAAAGATTTGGTCTTGTGGTGCTAATGAATCCGGGAACCTAGGCTCCTAGACTTCAAAGCTCAACTACACTCAACCAACTCTTCATTCTTTCTCCAAACACCAAACTCATAATCTTTCAAGGCACACTTCACTTCACCTACTTCTTCGTTTTTTTCTTATGAAGAAGCCTTGACTCTAGCACTTATTCAAACACCACCATTTCTCTCTTTTTTTCTCTCTCTTTTTTTTTTTGGGCTGGTGGGGGTCGGCCACGACCACTAGGTGGTCGGCTCTGACCCACCACAGGGGGCGTATTTTTCCTACACTTGTGCAATCCGAGCCAACACTTCATCTTTTTTTCATTATTTTCTTCAAGACAACTCCCTCAATCTTCACCTCCATCATCTCTTCGTTTTCACCCCTCATCCACATCAGCATCACACTCCATTCTAAGTACTAATTCCCGGATCAAGGGGGTCAAGCTTATAATGGCTAGGATACTTTTGTGGGGCTAGAAATAAGGCTTTAGGCTCAAACAAGGGGCTTCAAATCAAGGGGTCATGCATAGGTAGGATGAAAAGGGGAGAAATAGGCTAATGAAAATAAGTTCAATATCATTTGATCTAACAAGTAATGAATACATCTTCATTGGTTTCAAATCAAGAATAAGCATGCCATTGTCAAGTGATAAATGCATATCGAAGAGTAAAAATCACACATGAAAAATCAAGGAATAAAACATACATTCCTTGTGGCCAAAAGATTCCTCACTTAAGTTCAATTTTGTTGGATTGCTTTCACTAGAATTATGCATGCTCAATGTTCATTATGTGCTCAAAGTTCGAAAATCAAAGTCATGGTGGGCATTCTTACAAAGCAAGTTACAAGGATTTACATGATGATGCTTATAATCACTATCCTAGGACATCTTAGCAAAGGTATTTTTTCCATCATGAAAAACAAAAAGACTCAATCATGCTTAGACACAAACAATCATGCAAACACACTCACAAACATGCAAAAACACATAACACAAACACAAGAACATAAACAACATGCAAATGACACAATCAAGCAATTTCCCCAAACCACCTCATACTTAAAACATCAATGTCCCCATTGATTAAAAAAGTAAATAGAGGAAAAGAGAAACTAACTTGGACTTGGAGCGTTTAATTAGAGAAGATTCATCCTTGCGGTGAGGCGGCGGAGAAGTGTCGTTCTCATCAATGCTCGAGTTTTGGGTTGCAGGGGAGGTCGCAGGAGACCTAGGGGAGGTAGGGCACGACCATTGGAGGGTAGGCCACAACCATATGGAGGTCGGGGCCGACCCTTCTCTGAGAGCGCCTTCTTTGCATTGTCTTTCGTTCCGGTCCTCTTATGCCCTTTCGTTGTCTCGGGTTTCTACAAAAGGTTAGTGGATATGCAAGATAAGCTACGTATCTGGACTAGGAAAGGGAAAGATCGGGTTGCCTCCCAAAAAGCGCTTTCTTTAACGTCTTTGAGCTAGACGAGTGGTACCTTTGCTAGGTGACGGTGATAAGAGCCCATGTGGCTCGGATTTCTTCATCGGGATCCACCTTCTCGTAGTACTTCTTCAAACGGTGTCCATTGACCTTGAAAATTCCTTCATTGTCGTCTATGAGGTCGGCCGCCCCGTGAGAGTACATACGATGAACCGTGAACGGTCCACTCCATCGGGTTCTCAATTTCCCGGGAAAGAGGCGAAGCCTAGAGTTGAAGAGAAGTACTCGGTCACCTTCCTTGATGTTTTTGGGCACAAGCTTCCTATCATGCCACTTCTTTGTCTTCTCCTTGTAGATCCTTGAGTTCTCATATGCAATAAGCCTCAATTCTTCCAATTCTTGCAAGTCCATGAATCTTTTTGCTCCGGCCGCGTCGAGGTCCATGTTGAACTCTTTGAGAGCCCATAAAGCTTTATGTTCAAGCTCAACAGGCAAGTGGCACGACTTGACGTACACTAAGTTGAAAGGAGTGGTGTGGAGTGGTGTCTTGTAGGCGGTGCGGTATGCCCATAGAGCATCATCTAGCTTGGAGGACCAATCTTTCCTTGAGCGGGACACCGTCTTTTCAAGAATGCTCTTGATTTGCCGGTTAGAGACCTCCACTTGACCACTAGTTTGAGGATGGTAAGGTGTGGCCACCCTATGAGAGACCCCATACTTGGTCAAAAGAGATTCAAAGCTCCTCTCAATAAAATGTGAACCACCATCACTAATGAGAACTCGGGGTACACCAAACCGGGGGAAAATGTTGGTCTTTATGAACTTAGCCACCACTCGCGCATCATTTGTTCTTGTGGCTACGGCTTCAACCCACTTGGAGACATAATCAACCGCCACGGGTGTATAATTGTAGGGACCCGATGAGGGGAAGGGCCCCATGAAGTCTATACCCCAAACATCAAAGAGTTCCACCTCCAAAATTCCGGTGAGCGGGTTCTCGTTCCTCCATGTGATGTTTCCCGCTCTTTGGCATTCACCACAAGTGGTCACATAAGCTTGCACGTCCTTGAAGATAGTAGGCCAATAAAATCCACTATGAAGAATCTTCGCGGTGGTTGTGAATCCCTTAGTGTGGCCTCCCGTCGGAAGAGTGTGGCAATGACGGATCACTCCTTCTATCTCTTCATCCGGCACACAACGTCTAAAGATGTGATCACTTCCTTGCTTGAACAAGTAAGGGTCATCGCAATAGTAGCGCTTGACGTCGTGGAGGAATTTCTTCTTGGCTTGGGGTGTCAATCCATCCGGAACAATGCCACCTACAACATAATTGGCAAAATCCGCAAACCACGGGGCTTTCACCCCCTTAATAACATCTATTGAGTGCAAAATGGGAGTAGGGGAAGGAGGGTTAGGAAGTACACAAGAGAGGTAAAAGATGTGACCTTGGGCGACCTCGACCGGGGTCGCTTGAGAACCATTTCGACTATCGCCAAGAACCGGAGAAGGGGCAGAGGAGGTCGCAGCCGACCATAGGGTGGTCGCGGCCGACCTACTCCAGGAGCTTCCCTCTCGCAACACTTCGCAGCTTAGAAGAGTTTCGTCCGGGCGGGAGTCGTTGATGGGCACCATGATTCCGGACTCCGTAACGTGCTCAATGGGTAGTCTTGAAAGGTGATCCGCCACAAGGTTTTCCGCTCCCTTCTTGTCTTGTATTTCTAGATCAAACTTTGAAGTAGGAGTATCCACCGGAGCAAGCGCAATTTAGCACCCTTCTTGTTCATGAGGTAATGGACGGCCGCATGGTCGGTGTAGACTATCACCTTCGAGCCCACTAAGTAAGAACGGAACTTCTCGAATGCGAACACCACGGCTAGAAACTCTTTCTCCGTTGTCGTGTACTTTCCTTGGGCCTCATCAAGCGTCTTGCTTGCATAGTAGATGGCATGAAGCTTCTTCGCCTTTCTTTGCCCAAGAACCGCGCCCACGGCATAATCACTTGCATCACACATGATCTCAAAGGGGAGTGTCCAATCCGGTGGTTGCATGATAGGAGCGGACACAAGTGCATCTCGGATCCTATGAAAAGCTTCAAGACACTCGGAAGAAAATTCAAATACAACATATTTCATGAGGAGGTTAGTCAAAGGCTTGGAGATTTTAGAGAAATCTTGAATAAACCTCCTATAAAACCCGGCATGTCGTAGAAAGCTTCTGATTCCTTTTACGGAGGTGGGGGGTGGCAATTTTTCAGTTAATTCAATTTTAGCTTGATCCACTTCAATTCCCCTCTTAGACACCACATGACCAAGGACTATCCCTTCTCGAACCATAAAGTGACATTTTTCCCAATTTAGCACTAGGTTGGTTTCTTCACATCTTTTGAGAACTCTAGAGAGATTAGCAAGGCAAGAGTCAAAAGTGGTACTGTACACCGAGAAGTCATCTATGAACACTTCCACAATGTCCTCAATCATATCGGAGAAAATGGCCATCATGCACCGTTGGAAGGTGGCGGGTGCATTGCACAGTCCGAATGGCATCCTCCTATAGGCAAATGTTCCGTAAGGGCATGTGAAAGTTGTCTTCTCTTGGTCATCGGGGTGTATGGGAACCTGCCAAAAACCACTATAGCCATCGAGATAACAAAAGTAGTTATGAAGAGCTAATCTCTCTAGCACTTGGTCAATAAAGGGCAAAGGAAAATGGTCTTTCCTAGTGGCACTATTGAGTTTCCTATAATCAATGCACATGCGCCAACTAGTAGTAGTCCTGGTAGGAATCAATTCGCCCTTCTCATTCTCCACCACGGTGAGGCCGCTCTTCTTAGGCACTACATGAACCGGGCTCACCCATTTGCTATCCGAGATCGGGAATATGATTCCCGCATCAAGCATCCTCAAAATCTCCTTCTTTACAACTTCCTTCATGTTTGGATTGAGTCGCCGTTGATGCTCAATGGTTGGTCTATGTCCTTCCTCAAGAAAAATTCGATGCATGCACAAGGAAGGTGAAAGTCCACTCAAGTCCTCAAGTAAGTACCCAATGGCTTTCCTATGTTTCTTAAGAACATCAAGCAACTTTCCAACTTCTTCCGCATTTAGATTTGCATTGACAATAACCGGAAAAGTGGAATTCGGGCCAAGAAACTCATACCTTAAAGACTCGGGGAGAGTCTTAAGCTCCGGAGTAGGCGGGGGTGGCGTAATAATGTTGTCGTCTTCATCCGCCTTCAGAAACTCCTTCGCTTCACCATCTTCATCTTCAATCAAGCATGTTGGCGAGATCCTGTTGGGGGTCGCGGGCGACCTAGGGGAGGTCGGCTGCGACCTATCACAGGGGAGGTCCGCTTCTCCTTCGTCATCTTCACTTGTGTATTCTCCGAGCAACGCTTTGACCTCCATAACTTCACCGGTCTCCTTCATGGTAGGGTTGAATCGGAACTCTACCACCTCTTCTCCAATCTCAAAAGTAAGGAGACCCTTCTTCACATCAATCACGGCACCGGCGGTGGCAAGGAACGGCCGTCCAAGAATGATGGGGACGACGGGATCCTCCGGCATTTCCATCACAATAAAGTCGTTGGGTACAAAGAACTTGCCGACTTGGACAGGAAAGTCGTCAACAATGCCGGTGAGTTGTACACAAGAGCCATCCGCCATATAGAGCGTCATGTTCACCGGAACCAAAGGACCCATGTTGGTCTTGGACCATATAGAAAGAGGGAGAAGGCTAGCGCTTGCACCAAGATCACATAGAGCCTTGAATCGGTGAGCACCTATGCCAATGGTAATAGCAAACTTACCCGGATCACCAAGTTTTTCCGGGAGCTCTATAGACCGCACTTCATTGGTCAATTCGGACATTGACCGCTTCTTTGACAAGATTTCCTTGAGAAATTTGGTGTAGGCGGGCATCTCGTTCAATGCTTCGGCAAAGGGAATGGTGATGTTGAGGCCTTGGAGGACCTTCACAAAGCGTTTGAACTTTCCCTCCGTGAAATCATTAGCCTTTTTGGATGGGTAGGGAAGTACCTTCGTTGTCGGAGGCAAGGGGACGGAAATCGGGATTCTCTAAGGAGGGTCGTGTTGAAGGGTTTTCTTGAAAAAATAAATTTATATTCAAGACCCCGCTGCGTATAGCGAAGTCAGGATCGTCCACGGGAGCGAGAGTAGTGCTAAGTTTAATCGATAAACTAAGAAAAGCAAAGAAAACAAGGGCAAAACAACTCAGGCTCGACCCAAAGAGGGTCGATCTCGACCCTAGGGGGGGTCGATCTTGAGAGCAGAAACACACGAACGCACACAAAACACCCTCAATCACAAACAAGGGCTCGAACACGACGAAGGAAGTCGGGATCAAGGCAAAAGATACGAATTTCAATCAATATAAAAGGCAAATCCTAGGGCTAGGGCTACCACAACAACAACCATACATGCTTTCAACAAGAATTCACAACTATCTTGCCATCTAGATCATAGAAAAGTTAACTTTCGCAAACAATTCAAGTTTTTCAATCAACTTTCGCAAATCAAACAACTTTCTACCTATCCTTCAACCTAGGAATATCAACTTTCGCAAATAATCCTATTAGCTATAATCGAGCAACTAACTTTTCACTTTCGCTAAGGTCAATCACAAGATATGCCTCAATTTTCATCAAGGATTAAGCACAAGATAGATAGATATGATCATCAAGCATTCAAGTCATGAATTTAAGTTTTAAACATGCATGATTGTGTTGGGTTTTTACCCAACCCTAGAACTTAAGAGGACTACTCACTCATAGCAAGAAGAAACAAGGAAGAAGAAGAAGAAGACATGATTAAAACCAAACTAAAATTCAAGGTAAACCAAAGGTCAATCTTACAAACCTCAAACTTGCTCTCCAAGTCTTCTCCTTAATCCTCCAAGTCTGGATTGTTAATTGATTGAATCAAAGCCTGAATAAAACTTAAAGGTTCAACCTCCTTTTATAGAGAAAAAGGGGTCCTAATCTAACTAGGAAACACAAACAAAACACCTTCCTTAAATACAAATTAGGAAATCCTACAAGCAAATCCGGAATAAGGGAAGTCGGTGCTAGGTTCGACCCCTCTAGGGGTCGATCTCGACCCCCCTCAGGGTCGATCCTGAGGGTGCAATTCCTTGCGCTCCAAGTTTGGTCAAATGGCTCGAACTCGACCCTTCTTGGCTCGATCCCGGGGTCGATTTCTTCACTTCTCTTCTTGATTTTGCTTTTCGTTAGCTCTTCTTCTTGGCTCTTCCACTTGAATCTTCCTCTTAGCTCATCCATCCTCTCCTAGCCTTGCTCCAAACTCGTCTTCAAGCTCCAAAACACCTACAAAACGACACAAAAGTGCGTAGTTTCCGAATCTCAAGGAAATACGAAAACTTATGCAAAAAGACTCAAAAACACAAGACTCAAATACGAAAATCAACTTAAACTAACCTATCTAGACCCTAAAAATCTACCTAAAATGCGGACATCAAAACACCCCGTACTTAGACTTGCTTGTCCTCAAGCAATAATCATGCAAATCAAGACCAATAACACAATCTTCAAGTATAGCCCTTGTCAAAACATTTTAAACACAAGTGAAAAAGAAGACAAGTAATTTTAACGTCATCACATATGTATAAGTTTCAAGCTAGGCAATCACAATCCAACCTCACAAGGGATATAAATGTGTTTCTCTCAACTCTTATGTGTTTAGGCTTTCAAATCAACTCTCATCTCAATCTTTATGCAACATCTACTTTATCATTGAGACTTATATCACCAATCTCTCTACCTAGAGAAGTCAAGACACATCAATCTCCATAAGAACTTAGGCTCAATGAAATCTTCATAGAAGACTCATTCGGCCGGGTTGTAATGGGGCTCGGTAATAACATAAGGTAGGAGTTATTTGGCCATGTGGTGCTAAATCCGGGAATCAAACTCCTAAATACAACACTTCAAACCGAAACAACTCTTTTCAACTCTTTTCAACTCTTTTCAACTCTTAACCAAACACTTCAATGAAACTCACACCCATCAATTTCTAACCAAAACTCCCAAAATACAACTTATAAACACTAGGAATTCTTGGCTTTGCACTTAAACACCTTTTTTTTTCTTTTTTTTTTCTCTTTTTTTTTTTTCTGCTCTAGCCTAGAGGGGGGTCGAGGTCGACCCCTGGGGGGTCAAACCTGAGACTCACTTTTTCACTAAGGGCCGAGATCGACCCATTATGGGGTCGATCCTGAAGGCTTTTGGTCGAGCTTCTCTACTTCTTTTCTTCAATTTTTCAACAATGTGCAATCCAAGCCAAGAATCCTATTACATTATACTTCAACAAGTTGTTTTCTACCCTTTAACAATGTCACCTCTTTCAATCCCAACACAATTGTCACTCAACAAAACTTATTCCCAACACAATCTAAGTTCAATTCCCGGAAGAGGGTCAAGCTAACAAAGGCTAGGGATAATTTTTGTGGAGCTTCAAACAAAAGGTTAAGGCTAGAATGGGGCTTCAAACAAAGACAATTCAAGGTAGGTATGGAAGAATATAGGTTAAAAATATAAGTTCTTAATCATAATCAACATGCTTGAACAAACTCATAATGGCTTCAAGAAATAGATAATCATATCAATGACAAGAAACATATGCATAAAGAGAGCAAAATCACACAAACAAAGAAGAAGGAATCAGTGATGTTCTCCCTATAAGGCCAAAATTCTCACTAGGTAACAAATTTTGTTGGATTGCAATTACTTTCACTCAAAACACATATGCTCAATTTCATCACAAGTCATTTTCACATAAAAGAGCAACTTCTCAAAAACTTGGGCTACACTATCCAATTATGCCAAAGGAATTACATGACAAGCATGAAGATTAGTTTTCATCATAGGACATTTAAGATGGAATGCTCTTCTATCCTAAAACAAACAAAGAAGCAAATATTTTTGGATTTTTCGACATTTTTTCGATTTTTTTGAATTTTTTGACCTTTTCTCAATTTTTTTGGATTTTTTCAAGATTTTTCTTAACAAGCAACTATCAAACAAGTAAAGCAAACAAACAAAGACTCAATTATGTACAACATGTGAGGCTCCTCTTCCCCACCCCATACTTAAATCATGCAATGTTCCCATGCATGAAAACGTATGACAAAGTAAAGAGAAAAGAAGAAGAAGACTCACAAAAACTCTTAGAAGCTTGGTTGGAGGAGGAGATGGTGTGCTGGCACGACCCCTTAGGGTCGAGCACGACCCCCTTAGGGTCGGTCCTGAGGGCTCATGTACCTCGTTTGAAGTCATCTTTTCCCGTCCTTTTTGAGCTCGTGTTTTGCAATTTAGAGTCCTGCAAAAACATCACAAAGATCCTATCCCAAACAAATGAATATCCTATTCTAATCTAAGGAAGGTTAGAAAAATCAAATCTAAAAATCAAAAACAAAATAAAAACAAAGAATCTAATCTAAAGACCGGGTTGCCTCCCGTAAGCGCTTGTTTAACGTCATGAGCTTGACGATGGGTGTTGTGGCTTAGTCCGAGGTGGTGAGAGCCCAAGTGGCTCGGATCTCTTCGTCGGGTTCCTTCCTAGCATAGTACTTCTTCAAACGATGCCTATTGACTTTGAAAATCCCACTATTCTCATCTATAAGATCGGCCGCCTCGTGCAAGTAAACATGGTGAACCGTGAATGGTCCGCTCCATCGGGTCCGTAGCTTTCCGGGGAAGAGTCGGAGTCTTGAGTTGAATAAGAGCACTTGGTCACCGGCCTTGATGGTTTTTGGCACAAGCTTGCTATCATGCCACTTCTTGGTTCTCTCCTTGTAAATTTTCGAGTTCTCATATGCCTTGAGCCTCAATTCTTCAAGTTCTTGCAATTCCATGAACCGCTTCTCTCCGGCCGCATCGAGATCCATGTTGAGCTTCTTGAGAGCCCATAAAGCCTTGTGTTCGAGCTCGACGGGTAAATGACAAGATTTGCCATACACTAGATTGAAGGGAGTGGTGCGGAGCGGCGTTTTGTAGGCGGTGCGGTAGGCCCATAGAGCATCATCAAGCTTGGAAGACCAAACTTTTCTTGAGCGGGACACCGTCTTCTTTAAAATGCTCTTAATTTGCCGGTTCGAAACTTCTACTTGACCGCTAGTTTGAGGATGATAAGGTGTGGCCACCTTGTGAGACACCCCATACTTGGTCAAAAGCGCCTCAAAGCTCCGCTCAATGAAATGAGAGCCTCCATCACTAATGAGGACACGAGGGACACCAAAACGGGGAAAGATGTTGGTCTTCATGAACTTGGCCACTACTCGAGCATCATTCGTCCTTGTAGCTATGGCCTCAACCCACTTGGAAACATAGTCTACCGCCACGAGTATGTACTTGTAGGGACCCGAAGAGGGGAAGGGTCCCATGAAGTCAATACCCCAAACATCAAAAAGCTCAACTTCCAAGATACCGGTGAGTGGGTTCTCGTTCCTTCATGTAATGTTCCCCGACCGTTGACACTCATCACAAGTGGTAACATATGCTTGCACATCTTTGAAGAGAGTTGGCCAATAGAGTCCGCTTTGAAGGATCTTAGCGGTTGTCTTGAAGCCCTTAGCATGGCCACCCGTGGGTAGAGTATGACAATGTCGGATGACTCCCTCTATCTCATCGTCCGGCACACAACGTCGAAAGATGTGATCACTCCCTTGCTTGAACAAGTAAGGATCATCCCAATAGTAGCGCTTGACGTCGTGGAGGAACTTCTTCTTAGCTTGAGACGTCAATCCTTCCGGGATAATGCCTCCTACGACATAGTTAGCAAAATCCGCAAACCAAGGGGTCTTCGACCCACGTATAGCAAGTATAGAAGGGGGAGGAGAAGAAGATGGAGATGGAAGAACACTAGAACTTGAAAGACCCGAAGAGGGAGAAGAAGACGTACAAGATCGATCCAAGGGAAGGGTCGTGATCGGCCCCTTGGGGGTCGATCCTGAGAGATCGTCTTCGCTGATGGTGGTCGATCTCGACCCTTGGGGGGTCGAACCTGAGAGCTCGGCAGCTCCTACTCCAATGTCTTCATGGTGATCTTCATTGCCTAGCATGAGGGTCTCATCCGGGCGTGTATCATCGATGGGAATCGATCCGCCGGACTCCATGATGTGCTCAAGGGGTAGTCTAGATAGGTGATCCGCCACTAGGTTCTCCGCTCCCTTTTTGTCTCGGATTTCATGATCAAATTCCTGTAACAAAAGCATCCAACGAAGCAACCTAGGCTTGGCGTCTTTTTTCGCCATTAGAAATCTTATCGCGGCATGATCGGTATAAACAATCACCTTAGAGCCTACTAGATAGGAACGGAATTTTTCAAATGCAAATACTACGGCAAGAAACTCTTTCTCGGTGGTAATGTACTTACTTTGAGCTTCATCAAGAGTCTTACTTGCATAGTAAATGGCATGAAGCTTCTTGTCCTTCCGCTGCCCAAGAACCGCACCAATGACATAGTCACTAACATCACACATGATTTCAAAGGGAAGTGTCCAATCTGGTGATTGCATGATGGGGGCTGTCACAAGAGCTCTTCTCAACCTATAAAATGCTTCAAGACAATCCGAAGACATGCTAAACTCTACATCTTTCACTAGTAAGTGAGTCAAAGGCTTAGCAATTTTAGAAAAGTCTTGAATGAAGCGCCTATAGAACCCCGCATGCCCCAAGAAACTCCTAATGTCTTTCACGGAAGATGGAGGGGGCAATTTTTCAATAAGCTCAATTTTTGCTTTGTCCACCTCAATCCCACGCTTAGACACTAGATGACCTAAGACAATTCCTTCTCTAACCATGAAATGACACTTTTCCCAATTAAGCACAAGGTTCGTTTCCTCATATCTTTTAAGGACCCTGGAGAGGTTAACAAGACATGAATCAAAAGAGGAACCATAAACCGAGAAATCATCCATAAACACCTCCACTATCTCCTCAATCATGTCGGAGAAGATGGCCATCATACACCTTTGAAAAGTGGCCGGGGCATTGCAAAGCCCAAACGGCATTCTCTTGTAAGCGAACGTCCCATAAGGACAAGTGAATGTGGTCTTCTCTTGATCATCGGGGTGAATGGGAATCTGCCAAAAACCACTATAGCCATCCAAGTAACAAAAGTAATCATGTTGAGCTAAGCGCTCCAAAACTTGGTCAATGAAGGGGAGTGGGAAGTGATCCTTCCTAGTGGCACTATTAAGTTTCCTATAGTCTATGCACATCCTCCACTTGGTGGTAGTCCTAGTAGGAATCAACTCTTCCTTCTCATTCTCTACAACCGTCATCCCTCCTTTCTTAGGAACCACATGTACGGGGCTAACCCACTTACTATCGGAGATAGGAAATATGATACCGGCATCTAGCATTCTAAGGATTTCTTTCTTCACTGCCTCTTTCATTTTAGGGTTTAGCCTACGTTGGTGCTCGATAGTGGGTTTATAGTCATCCTCCATATATATCCTATGCATGCACAATGATGGTGAAATACCACTAAGTTCCTCTAGAGAATATCCTATGGCTTTCCTATGGGTCCTAAGCACATCAAGCAATTTGTTCTCCTCGTCCTCACTCAAATTAGCATTAATAATGACGGGGAGAGAGGAATTTGGACCAAGAAAAGCGTACCTCAAAGAATCGGGAAGCTCCTTGAGCTCGGGAGTGGGCTCGGGCAAGCTAACTTCATCCTCGTGCTCCGCCTTGAGTGCATCCAAGACAGGGAAGGACTCCTCGCCATCATCCAGGGAGGTCGATCTCGACCCAATGGGGGTCGATCCTGAGAGCCTCGAACTTGGTGGTAGAGGTTCCCATGTCAAGAATCGTCCCGTCGGGTTGTTGCACTCGATGTAGTCGGAGTGTGTGTAGAGCATCTTGACCTCCTCATGACTTGATTCCTTCAATGTGGGATTGAACCGGAACTCGACCACTTCTTCACCAATCTTGAAAGTAAGAAGTCCACTTTTGACATCAATGACCGCGCCCGCGGTGGCTAAGAAGGGTCGTCCGAGGATGATAGGAACGACCGGATCCTCAGGCATCTCCATGACTATGAAATCATTAGGCACAAAGAACTTCCCCACTTGAACGGGGAAATCATCAACTACATCCGTGGGCTGAACACACGATCCATCCGCCATGTATAACCTCATGTTCACCGGTACTAATGGCCCCATGTTGGTCTTGGACCAAATTAAGAGTGGGAGCAAGCTAACACGAGCACCAAGATCACACAATGCCTTGAAGCGATAAGCTCCAATACCGATGGTAATAGCAAACTTCCCGGGATCACCGAGCTTCTCGGGAAGATCCAACGACCTCACCTCATCCGTTAGTTCAGACATCGATCGCTTCCTAGATAGAATCTCCTTCAAGAACTTGGTGTAAGCGGGCATTTCATTCAAGGCCTCGGCGAAAGGAATAGAAAGATTTAAGCCTTGAAGCAACTTAACAAAGCGCTTAAACTTTCCTTCCGTCGCGTCCTTGGGCTTCTTCGAAGGGTAAGGAAGTATCTTAGAGGAAGGAGTGGGATCGGGAATGAGTGGAGGAGAAGGGCTGGAAGACGTTCCGGGTGCAAAATGGTCGATCTCGACCTCAGCGGGGTTGATCGCCCCTTCGTCCTCATCATTGGTGGTCTCAGGCTCGACCATGGAGAGGGTCGATATCGACCCAGGTGGGGTCGATCCTGAGACTGCTTCTCTTGCCGGTTGCTTTGGTGGATCGGGTAATGCTTTGCCACTCCGAAGGTTCATGGCTCGGACTTCACCATTGCTTGCTCGGCCTCTAGGATTCTCCTCGGGTCGGCCCGGAAGTTGTCCTTGAGGTCGTGGGATTTGAGCCACTAGATGGCCAAGTTGGGAATCAATATTCTTTTTCCATGAGTCGAGGTCTCCCAACCTTGTATCCAGCTCGGTCCGCATTCCTCGCATGAGTCCTTCTTGCAACTCTTGCATCCATGATGGCTCCGCTTGATACCCGGGAGGTCTATAAGGAGGGGCCCTTTGCTCTTGTGGAGGAGGAGGATAACCTTGGCCTTGCCCATTGTTACTCCATTGAGGATAGTTGTTGTTGTTCCTCCCCGCATAAGCATTATTTTGGCCTCGGTAGGGTCCTCGCATATAGTTGGCCTCCGCATATGCCTCAGCAGCCAGAACTTGCTCCACATTTGTGCAAGAAGCAGTGGTATGAGATTGAGAACCACATTCTTGACAAGTGGGAGCAACGGACTTGTAGTAACTCACTTGCTTCTCGAGCCGGTTGATCTTATCTTGCATGAATTGGAACTTCACATCTTGATCAATTGGCTCGCTATTCGGATCATAAAGCTTCTTTGATTGAATACGGATGGGTTGTTGGGTCCCATACATGGCATCATAGTTGGTGAGTTTGTCCAATAGAGCCCATGCCTCATCGGGATCCATCTCAATGAAACCGCAATCGGTGTGAAGGTTAATGCGGTCCTTTGTAGCGGCGTTGATCCCTTGGAAGAATATCTCTTGAAGAACATAAGGAGGTTGTCCATGAGTAGGACATTGCCGAAGAAGCTCCTTGAATCTCTCCCAAGTCTCAACAAAAGTCTCATTAGGAAGTTGATGATAAGAAGTGATGCGCTTCCTTAGCTCGGTAGTCTTGGACGGTGGAAAGAACTTCGTCATGAACAAGTCGTGCAAAGCCTTCCATGTAGTGATGGACCTAGCGGGTAAACTTTCGAGCCAATGAAGTGCCTTCCCGGTTAGAGACCACTTGAACGCCTTGAGGAGCACATATTCAAGTGACACGCCATCGGCGGCGATGGTGTCACAAAGATTGGTGAAATTTTTGATGTGCTCCATAGGGCATTCGGATGTCTTGCCTTCATATTGAGACCTCTTGATGAGAGTGATGAAGTGGGACTTGATCTCAAAGGCACGCTCAATCGCCGGGAGCACTATAGCGGGCTCGGGAACTCTAAGCTCCGGATGCATGTATTGCTTAGCATTCCTCGGAATAGCATCTAGTTGTTGTTGGAGACGGGCAGCAGCCTCTCAATCTCTCGATGCAAAGCAGCATCTTGAGCCGCACGCTCCATTTGCATACGCTCCATCTGAGCACGGAGTTGTTCCATCTGTTGAGCAAGAGCCTCAGCGTTGGCCATTGCTCGTCGTTCTCGTAGCCTGCGATGAAGGGTTCTCTCTATTTCAGGATCAAAGGGAGAATAGTCGATTTTCCTTCGTGAACTAGAGGGCATACACCTGCAATCACAAACACAAGAAAACGAACCAGTAACACACAAGGTGTATGGGCTATTCCCAAACCCAAATATCAACTAAACTCGGCACTATTGCACACTCCCCGGCAACGGCGCCAATTTGTTGAAGGGTTTTCTTGAACAAATAAATTTATATTCAAGACCCCGCTGCGTATAGCGAAGTCAGGATCGTCCACGGGAGCGAGAGTAGTGCTAAGTTTAATCGATAAACTAAGAAAAGCAAAGAAAACAAGGGCAAAACAACTCAGGCTCGACCCAAAGAGGGTCGATCTCGACCCTAGGGGGGTCGATCTTGAGAGCAGAAACACACGAACGCACGCAAAACACCCTCAATCACAAACAAGGGCTCGAACACGACGAAGGAAGTCGGGATCAAGGCAAAAGATACGAATTTCAATCAATATAAAAGGCAAATCCTAGGGCTAGGGCTACCACAACAACAACCATACATGCTTTCAACAAGAATTCACAACTATCTTGCCATCTAGATCATAGAAAAGTTAACTTTCGCAAACAATTCAAGTTTTTCAATCAACTTTCGCAAATCAAACAACTTTCTACCTATCCTTCAACCTAGGAATATCAACTTTCGCAAATAATCCTATTAGATATAATCAAGCAACTAACTTTTCACTTTCGCTAAGGTCAATCACAAGATATGCCTCAGTTTTCATCAAGGATTAAGCACAAGATAGATAGATATGATCATCAAGCATTCAAGTCATGAATTCAAGTTTTAAACATGCATGATTGTGTTGGGTTTTTACCCAACCCTAGAACTTAAGAGGACTACTCACTCATAGCAAGAAGAAACAAGGAAGAAGAAGAAGAAGACATGATTAAAACCAAACTAAAATTCAAATTAAACCAAAGGTCAATCTTACAAACCTCAAACTTGCTCTCCAAGTCTTCTCCTTAATCCTCCAAGTCTGGATTGTTAATTGATTGAATCAAAGCCTGAATAAAACTTAAAGGTTCAACCTCCTTTTATAGAGAAAAAGGGGTCCTAATCTAACTAGGAAACACAAACAAAACACCTTCCTTAAATACAAATTAGGAAATCCTACAAGCAAATCCGGAATAAGGGAAGTCGGTGCTAGGTTCGACCCCCCTAGGGGTCGATCTCGACCCCCCTCAGGGTCGATCCTGAGGGTGCAATTCCTTGCGCTCCAAGTTTGGTCAAATGGCTCGAACTCGACCCTTCTTGGCTCGATCCCGGGGTCGATTTCTTCACTTCTCTTCTTGATTTTGCTTTTCTTTATCTCTTCTTCTTGTCTCTTCCACTTGAATCTTCCTCTTAGCTCATCCATCCTCTCCTAGCCTTGCTCCAAACTCGTCTTCAAGCTCCAAAACACCTACAAAACGACACAAAAGTGTGTAGTTTCCGAATCTCAAGGAAATACGAAAACTTATGCAAAAAGACTCAAAAACACAAGACTCAACTACGAAAATCAACTTAAACTAACCTATCTAGACCCTAAAAATCTACCTAAAATGCGGACATCAGGTCGGCAGCGACCTGGGGGTGGTCGGCTGCGACCTCCTCCGTAGCCGGGATAGGGTCGGTGGAGACCATTGGAGGGTCGGCCACGACCTGTTCCAGGGGGGTTTCGTCCTCTTTGTTTGCCGTCTCTTCACTTGCTACTCGGTCCGGCAACTTCTTCCCACTTCGGAGGTGAACGGCGGCAATATGGCCTCTTGGGTTCTCATCGGGGTGGCCCGGTAAGCGCCCTTGAGGTCGTGGGATTTGAGCCGCGAGATCACCGAGTTGGGAGTCAACGTTCTTTCTCCATGTGTCAAGATCTCTCAATCTCGTGTGGACACCTTTCAACTGAGTGGTGAGCTCGGTTCTCACCCCTTGCATCAATCCTTCTTGCAACTCTTGGACCCATGACGGCTCCGCTTGATAATCGGGAGGTCTATAAGGAGGGGCCCTTTGTTCTTGCGGGGGAGGTGGATAACCTTGACCTTAGCCATGGTTATTCCATTGAGGATAATTGTTGTTCCTCCCCGCATAAGCATTGTTTTGGCCTCGGTAGGGTCCTCTCATATAGTTAGCCTCCGCATAAGCCTCGGCGGCCCGGACCTGCTCCACATTGGTACAAGAGGCGGCGGTGTGAGATTGAGAACCGCACTCTTGACAAGGTGGGCCGGCGGACTTGAAGTAGCTCACTTGCTTCTTGAGCTTGTTGATCTCATCTTGCATAAATTGAAACTTCACATCTTGATCAATTGGCTCACTATAAGGATCATAAAGCTTTTTTGGTTGGATCCGGACGGCTTGTTGGGTCCCGTACATGGCATCATAGTTGGTGAGTTTGTCCATGAGCCCCCATGCCTTGTCGGGATCCATCTCAATGAAACCGCAATCGGTGTGGAGGTTGATGCGGTCTTTTGTTGCGGCGTTGATCCCTTGAAATAATATCTCTTGAAGAACATAAGGAGGTTGTCCATGAGTTGGACATTGCCGAAGAAGCTCCTTGAATCTCTCCCAAGTTTCAACAAATGTCTCGTCGGGAAGTTGATGGTATGAGGTGATGCACTTCCTTAGCTCGGTGGTTTTGGCCGGTGGAAAGAACTTTGTCAATAACAAGTCATGCAAAGCCTTCCATGTAGTGATGGATCTAGCGGGCAAACTTTCGAGCCAATGAAGAGCTTTCCCACATAAAGACCACTTGAACGCCTTGAGGAGAACATACTCAAGTGAGACACCATCGGCGGCGATAGTGTCACAAAGATCAGTGAAGTTCTTGATGTGCTCCATGGGGCATTTGGTGGGCTTGCCTTCATATTGAGATCTTTTGATGAGAGTAATGAAGTGGGACTTGATCTCAAAAGCACGCTCTATTGCCGGGAGCACCATAGCGGACTCGGGAACCCTAAGCTCTGGATGCATGTATTGCTTGGCGTTCCTCGGGATGGCATCAAGTTGTTCCCGGAGGCGGGCGGCTTCCTCTCTTTCTTGCTGCGCAGCTGCGGCTTGAGCATCACACTCCAGTTGCATGCGCTGCATTTGAGCACGAAGTTCAGCCATTTGACGAGCAAGGGCCTCAGCGTCGGCCATTGCTTTGCGTTCTCTTAGTCTTCGGCGAAGGGTTCTCTCTATTTCGGGATCAAAGGGGAAATGGTCAATTACCCTTCGAGAACTAGAGGGCATACACCTGCGTACAAAACACTAGAGAAACGGATTACTAACAAAATAGGGGTTCGGGCTAGTCCCTCACCCAAAAGAAAGCTAGACTTGGAAACTAAACTAATTCCCCGGCAACGGCGCCAATTTGTTGAGAGAGTCTCACAAATAAAATTTGTCAAGACCCCGCTGAGTATAGCGAAGTCAGGATCGTCCACGGGAGCTAGTAGTTCTATAGTCTAGCAAACAACTACGAACGCGAAACAAAACAAAACAAAACAAAACAAAACAAAACAAGCAAATGAACACAAACAACACGTCTCGGGAGGGGGGTCGGAGCCGACCCTAGGGAGGTCGTGGCCGACCTAAAACAGGACTTCACAATGCACGGAAAACAACTACAGAGGAGGTCGCAGTGACCTGCAACTGTTCGCGGCCGACCTATTCTGGGCACGAAAGTTTTGTTTCGGGAAAATCAAGGAAAAACAACTAGGGGTGGGGATTCACGACACCACGAGCATGCATTCAAACAATGATAAAGGACCTACTCAACTCACAATCTCATGGGTGACTTTCAACACGAAGAACACATCAAAGCCTACACTTACATGAAGGATCTAACATGCAATCCAACTTGTTCTTCTAAGGGTTCGACTTTCATCTAACCCGGATAGTCCACATTCACAACAAAACTCTTCAATTAGGTTGCAAACAAGAACATGCTCCACTTCTTCAAGGGTTTTAAGCACACAAGGGGGATTTATGGGCAGAGATTTCAAGTTTAGCATGGATCCAAACATCAAGGTCACAAATGCACTTTCATGGTGGGCTTCACCCCAACCCTAGCAAACCAACTACTCACACATAATCAAACACACAAACAACAAAAAAGAAGAGAAAATCATTGTCCAAAGCAAACAATTTCAATTAATTTCAAGATCCACTTACAAACTTAAGCAAAACCCACAAGTTTCTTCAAACACCATTGTCATCTTTTTCCTAGAACACCAGCTAAAACAAGCTTTCTTCCTCACTATCTCTCCTTACAAGCAATCTTTCTCTCACACTCAAACTCTTCTTCTCCACCGTCACTTTCTTCTTCTTCAAACTCCACTTCTTCTTCTTCCTCCTCATCCCACTCTCTCCTCTCTCTTCTTTCTTGAGCCTTTTTCCCCTTTGGAAAAGCTCCTTTTGAAAGGGAGACAAAATGGGTTTTGTAGTAGCCCACAAAAGCAAGGGAGGGAAGCTTCCTCCACTGCCACATCTCTGCCACAAGCCTGCCACAAGTCTGCACAGCCGCCCTCCTTTTTCGTGTTTCAAAAATCCCGCCCAAAAGCGTTACTTGCAGCGCACGGATTTCTTTTCGGGTGCTGAGAGGGGTCGGCCGCGACCATATGGGGGTCGGCGCCGACCACCTGCAGAGAGTGGGGTTTTCTTCGTTTTGTTCCGTCCTTGCTCCGATTGGGTGGACTTTTGTTGGGTGCTTTTGCCCTTTTGCTCCTTGATTTTCTTGAGGATTTGTACTCCTTTGAGGCTCCTTTGGTTGTAACTTGGGTTTTGGTTCTTGACACTTTGACTCTTGAAAACTAACGGTTCCTAGAAAGCTCCGAAAATGCATGAAAACTTCTCCAAAAGGCTCCAAATACCTACACAACACGAACGACACACAAACAACTCCAACCCTCGAAAGAGAGTCGGAATCTTATGCAAAACACACAAACACAAAGGGAAAGCATGCAAAACGAGCTAGAAAACTACCTAGAAAATCGACTAAAAAGCACGACATCAGGATTCTCCACTTGATCAGAGGACTCAAGGGTTTACAAAGATTTTTCCTAAGCCTAACCTCTCAATCTCGCTTTCAAGATCCGTCTCAATGCTCTTTGGTAACACACCAATTACAATAATCGAGTCGAGTATAAATAAGAAAACTAGAGCTACAAGATATAATTTTCCTAAGGAAACAAAATATCCCCCAAAAGATATGGAATCCTCTCGAAAAACGCGTAAAATCCCGCATATGCTTGAAAACTCGGGGTGACCCTTGAAAACTCGGAGGATTTTTCACCGCCCCATCTTGAGTTTTGGCCACCTGAAAACTCGGGGTGACCCTCGAAAACTCGGGGGAGTTTTCGCCGCCCCATCCCGAGTTTTCAAGGCCTAGAGCAAAGCCCTCTCGCCCAAATCCTCCCAAAACTCGGGGGAGTTTTGGCCCCTTCATCCCGAGTTCTCGCACCTAGCCTCCGATTCCTCGCCTTCGACTTCTCTTCATCGTCTTTTGGTCTTGTCTCGTCCGTCTTCTTCCGCCCAATCCGAATCAGGCTTAATACTCAACAAGTACGTCCCGATGGACATTGTGGATATTGGTCACTTGTCGTGCTTCTTGGGCTCTATGAGAGGGATTATACGAGGGTCAGACATGAACTTTTGGCTGAGTTGTTTGAGAACAAAGAACTCTATGAGCCTATCCGACGAATTACTCACGAAGGGACTTGGCAAAGTTTGATTCGTCAAGTTAACTACATCAAAAGCCCATGCTCCATTGATTGTTTGTTCCACATGCCATTCATGGGTTTAGTATTTGCTACACAGTATCAAGTTGGCCTCGTCTGTTTGGCATGGGATGCTCCATCTTTGTGTTTACCCTTAAGGTGGAGGAGCATAACCCCGGGCCCCCCGAGAGTGGGCTTGGGGATAACACACGTAGGATTTTGTGACCACTTTGTGCCGGTATGTCCTAATCCAAACTTTATTATTTCATTGATATTGTACATTGTTGTATCTAATGTTGCGATTATGTGAACAACTACTGCTAAGGGGTCCTGCTCCATTACCTCACACTCCATCGGTATGGATTAGACACGCAGATTCAAGCATCCAATGGTGGCTATCACACTTTGGACCAAATTTGGAAGAGTATCGGGTGTATCGCAATGCAAATGGTTGAAATCCCGACCCATTTATGTAGTTGCAAGAAGTTTAATATTGTACGAATTGCGCGGATGAAAGGTGCAGGTGGAGGAGCATCAGGATTAGGTGCCACAACCGGTACTGCTGGTGGAGCATCAACTGCCGCCTCACCCCATCATCAGCTCCACGCCTCCTACGCCTGATCCCCCGTTTGTGAGGAGGAAACTCAGTCTCTTGAACTACATCAACGGGCTCCATCGGCGTCTGCTGGTAAATGTACCGTGTGATATCGATGTGTGTCTTGTAACTAACCAGTAGGATGGACTCGCGTGGCCCTCCGGGCATCCATGGTAGGGGAGTACTAACTCCTGCTACGGAGGAAGGCGGAGGGGGAACAGTCTCAGAAGAAACGCCCTCGTGTGCTGCTGGCGACGTATGCTCATCAAGTATACCAGATGGGACGGGAGTCGGTGCACGACCGTTGTCTGCCTCAACTGCTGATTCGGCCTATTTTGTATGGGTTAACTCTTGTATTTTAGAGTGTTATTGAGAGTGTTTAGGTTAGATTTGAGCGTTATTGTAATACGAAAACCGAAGACATGAGTTGTGAAGAATCAAGGGTTTTTAGAGCTAAATATATTTTATCTATACATATTAATTTTTTATACATAAATCAACATATATTTAAATGATCAAGGGAATATGACATAAGAAAGAATTATCAAATTTTATTAAAACTCATAGAAATCTTTTAGCATTTAAATTAAATTTCATAAGCTTACTTATATAAATAAATCAATAGTTTTCATACAAAAATAAATTAGTATAGTATTATATTACAAATATAGAAAATATTTAATAAGTATAAAAAAACAAATTATCTTGTACATATTTTATTATGTTTTGAAAAATTAATTAACTAAAATGTATGCGAATACCAAATAATAATATAAATGAATCATTATCTTAGTAAGAGATCTACCTTGTATCTAAAACATAATCAATGTGTATTGATATTATATATATTTATTGGGTAAATATATCACCTAATCTTTTTTTAATATTTGCATTGAGATTTGAATATGATAGAATAGTAAAAAAAATTCAAATATTACTTTAATGAAAGGAAGATATGACGTACATATAGTGATAGAATTTCCTACCATAGATGATTTTAAAAAAATCTTATTGTAAAATTACGAAAATTAACATAATTTTAAAATAAAATTTTAGAATAGATCTATTTATTAATTAAGTACGTATAATAATAAGATTGAGATTTATATATTATGATAAAATTATTAAATAAGCAACTCAAAATCAAAGATAGAACTAATACCGTAATCATATATGTAAATGATTAAGATATATAATATATTATCGTAAATTAAGATTTAATAAGAAATTTTTTTATAGGATAATCTATTTATTATCTAAGTAGGTATAATGATAAGATTGAGATTTATAAATTAGGATAAATTTTTTGATTAAACAACTCAAAATTTAAAATGGAACCAATATTATAATTAAATATGTAAAGTGTTAAGATACTATATTATGATAAAATTATGATTTAATATTATAAATTTTTTAATAAAAGGGGTGATGTGGCGCAATACGATGACAGAATTTTCTTCCGCTTTGGTATATAGTAATAGATAATAGATAGATCCAAAACCTAGGTTCTGTTCTTCTTCACGATGACCGAACATGCATAAGTACCGAAAATGTAACGCCTATAGTGCAAGAATGAAAATTTTGTCATGTAATAAGCTTTTGGTTTGGGGTTTTTTTTTCCCGAGTTGAACAAGTTCGTATCATCGTATGGTGCAAGTATGGAATTAAAGAATTGAGTGCTTTTTTTTTGCTTTTCTATGTATAGTCTCGTTTACTACAGTATATTCCTTGCTTTGATGCCGTGTTTATTTAAATATATTCCTACTTTATTTTTGAAGGAAACTTTGTTCCTTACTTTATTACGGAGTGTAGCTTTTATTCGGTGTCTTCTTCAAAAATATGCATCCTTTATTGGTTTCTTGCTCAAAAATATGCATCCTTTCACCCTATTATCAGGCTTATCTATTAACTAACACAAAAACTCTTTACAAACTTCAGCCAATATTTCACAACTAACTGTAACTGCCCTTCCTAGTGTACTTAACATTCATATTACTTCTATCATGGAAAAATATCTTGGAATTCCTATCCTTAAATGGAGGGTTCAAATTTATATGTTCTCTGATGCTGTTTCAAATCTTAAAAAACAACTTTCTCTTAGAAAAGCAAATTCAATATCACAAGAGGGTAGGGTCGTCCTTATCCAATCGTGTCTCATCAGCAAAGTTAATTATCTTATGCAAAGCTTTATGCTTCCACAAGTTGTGCTCAAGCGGATTGACGCAGTTTGTAAATCCTTCTTTTGGAACAAGTGCACACCAAATCACCATCCCTTGATCAGTTGGGAGCGTATCTGCTCCTCCAAAGAAAATGGAGGCCTCGACCTCCGCTCAGCTAAAAATATCAATATATCATTGCAAATGAAATTACTTTGGAAAATTGTTACGCAACCGTAAAATATTTGGGTCCAAGTTATTATAGAAAAATACCTTAAGAACGATTCCTTATTTGATTATAACAAAAACAATTGCTCCTGACAATTTGGTAGACTACTAAATATCAGAAATACATTTTCTAAATGCCTCAGATGACTTTTGGGTAATGGACAAAACATTAAATTTTGGACAGACCCTTGGATTCCTGACGTACAATTATCAACTCTTATTGACCCATCAAGAATTACTAAAAGAATAATTCCATCTGATTTATCTTTCTCAGGTGCCTTAGCCTGGGAAGGCTGTCAAAATACCACAACGAAAAAAAAAATCAAAAAGGAAAAATCATATGAATTGGAAAAAACCGCTCACTCAATGGTCCAAATTAAATTTTGACGCATCCAAGCTTACAACTGGATCAAGACATGTTGGGTTCATCCTTAGAGACCACGATGGCTATATCACTTCTTTAGGACGTCAGCAACTTCAACCCATGACAATTGTGCAAGTTGAAGCGTCTAGCTAGCCTACTCCACGCCCTTAGAGATATTAACTGCTCTAATATTCACAATCTTATTATTGAAGGGGATAATTTGATTGTAATAAATTGTTTAAAACGTACCTGAAAAGTTCTTTGGGAAATACACTCTATTTTAGCTAACATTAGAAATATTCTCTCTAGTATTACCTCTGTGGTTTTTTATCATTGTTTCATGGAATCAAATGTTGCTGCTGATTTCCTAGCAAGAAGACAAATCAATCTTCAAAGTCTCAATGCAGCTCTACCACTTTATCGTTCGTCCTTATCGCTTTCACATTTATTTGTAACACATTTGTAACCATCTTCTATACAACACTTGAAACTCCCCCTCTTGTCACATTAATTACTTCTCTCTAATTGTTTTTATTTTTGTTTTGTTTTGGGTGAATTATCTATCTCTACAACTCTTATTTTTCTTTTCATTGTCACATAAATGCATGTTTTTATATTTTTTGTTTTGCTTTTTATTTGTTTTGTATTTGTAATTGATTATGAATGCATGCTACTATGTTTTATTTTTTACATACATATATCATGTTATAATATTGTAACTTGAATGCAAAACTTTATCATTTTTTTGAGCGAGAATGTAAAGCCTAAAGAGCTAACCATATGCTTTTAATTTAAATTTCCTCCAAAATATCTATAAAATTATAAAGAGTAATAAATAACACATGTTCATTCGGCTAAAAAACTATATTGTAATAGAAAAGTCATATTATCAAAATAATTCTCATAAGAAATTAATAAAATCAAATAAAATAATTTCATATTTTATATTTATTTTATCTACTATTTTTTGACAATTCAATACAAAATACTTACATAATTTATTAATTAGAACAAAAGTTGTGTTACGACGAAGATTATAATTTTTAGCTTTCTAGTACGTATAGTTACTACACTAATTTCCTAGCTTGCGTTTTTTGGAAGCTTCCTTTCATGACTTTATATTATCTCGTGTAAAGCTTGGATGACTTGTTAAACAATCCTG
Organism: Polygonum aviculare; assembly: GCA_934048045.1. NCBI lineage: Eukaryota > Viridiplantae > Streptophyta > Magnoliopsida > Caryophyllales > Polygonaceae > Polygonum > Polygonum aviculare. The sequence goes on along the minus strand of OW204023.1, from coordinate 27,839,840 downwards.
TATATAACTTCCTTTCCTCATAGTCAGCCACCTTCAATCTTCTTTCACATATCGACCCTGCATGTCCTTATTTACTGCACTATATATATGTACGTTTTCTAATATTGGGATTGTCATCTCTTGTTTTTTCCAGGCAACAAGCTCTCTTTGATTTGTACGTACGTGGTCCATCGGCCTATTCTGGACGTGCAAAGCAATTTAAATAGGTACACTTTCTTCCTCTCTCAACTTATTTAAAGCTTTTTTATCTAGCTAGTCCCTATTATAATCATAATCACGTGCGAGTAATATGAATATAAGCCTGAATTAACCGGTTGGAACTACACTACTCCGGGGTACTTAACCGGCAACATTCCTGCTTCCGTGCTCATAGTAGGAGCAAGTTGATTCTTCATACTCATGTTCAGCCCTGCACTATTTATCTTAGATTTGTTCTGGTTCATTGAAAGCCCTGCCATAGCATACTCTTAAATTTGTAGGTCTTTGCAACACTAAACCAATCCAAGCAACAACGATGATGATCACAATGGACGATAAGGTGTACGATGCAGCCCGCCATGAACGAAGCGTCCCATCTCATAAGATGAACCAAGACTTGCTGAGATGCCGAACTCGAGGAGTCGAACGCAACAACATCCTTCACGTAGCGGCGCAACATGGCAACGCAGGCTTCATCAAATCCACTCTCCCTCAGCTCGTCGCTTTCAGCGATGGTCCTCATCGTAGCACTTCTTACTACACCCTCCTTTGCCAGCCCAACTCCAAAGGAGAGACGCCCTTGCACCTGGCCGCTGAATCCGGGGACATGGCCACGGTAGAATCTCTCTTACTTGCGCATGATCACGTAAGCTTTCTTGATGAAAATGATGATCAGATGAAGCCTTGTTGGAGGGAGAAAGATCATAAGAGAGGCGATATGCCTCTTCATAGGGCTCTCAGATACGGGCACGAGGAGATTGCCATGTTGCTTCTTCGGAAGGATGCGAGTTTGGTCTCTTTTGATAACAATGTGGGTGAGAGCCCCGCCTATCTTGCTGCGACTAGCTTTTGCCGAGGGTTTCTTAAGATGATATTGAATCCTGAATGGGAAGGTCATGCATTTGTTAGCTTCTCGGGGCCCCGTGGCATGACCGCCTTTCACCCTGCTATAAAACTTACAAGTACGTAACTGTATGTATAGATTCGATATAAGTACGTACTTGTTTTTGGTTCAGGACATTGTCCATAAGATTCAAATGAATAACTCTTGGATGTTACCTTTCAGGCATCTCAGGGGCAATAAGTATTTTTTTCTCATATGCATTATTTAAGGGTCTGTTTGGATCGCACTTAAAACTAACCTTTTAAACCCTTCATTATAAACTAAGTAATTGTACCTATAGGTTTAAGCCTGTCGTCACTAGATGAAACACAACGCGCGTAACAAAGCTTACGTACGTACGTACATATATTGTACTTGTTTTGCAGAGGATATCATGTTGGCTTTAATTACAGCAGCCGGGAAGGAACTCTTGAAAAAGCAAGATGAAGACAAGGGGATGACAGTGCTTCATCATGCTGTAGAGGAGAGCATAGAGGTAATGGTGGAGACGCTGCTCGAGGCTGATAGCTCCCTCGCGTGTGTGCACGACAAAGATGGCATGACGCCTTTGCATAGAGCGTCTAGCACGGGCAGCTTTGGGGTGCTCAGAAAAATCTTGGACTCGTCTTCGCAATCCATATTAGAGGTCACGGATCAAGGCCAAACCGCTCTCCACGTAGCGAAAAGGGACGCTTGCTTTGTTAGGGTGTGCCTTGAGACCACGAGGATGAAAGAACTCGTCAATGTGGCTGATAGTCAAGGCAACACACCCTTACATCTCGTCTTGGCCGATGCCTCTGATCCTAATGTAGATGTTGCAGATGCCCTACTCGAAGTGGATGGCATCAATTGGAGGTTGGAGAACAATAAGGGTTGCACTCCCTTAGATTTGTGCCCATCCGACGACAAAACCCCCCATAAATTGGTGCGTAAAAATATTAATTAACCGGTTTTAATTTCTATCCTATATATGTCGCCATGCACGTACACATACATGCATAATATATTTGATCAGATAAGAAAAATGGATTAATTCCTGAAGATGGGATTTCTAGCTAAGAACATGAGCTACAAAATCAAATAAAAAAATAGATTAACAAAATGTGAATGGTTTATTTGATCAGAAAAGCTTAACCAGAGAATGGAGGAGGGTGAAAGAGGGATTGAACATGGATTTGTACAAGGATGCAGACAAGAGTCATCACTTGCTTAACAAAAGCTGGGATGAGCTTCTAGGGTATCGAGGACCTTATGGAGACACCATCCTCCACATCGCGGCCAGAGACGAAGACATGGGTCTCATAAGGCGAGCCCTACAAGAGACCGAAGATCCTCGAGTGCACGATTTGCTCATCTCGGGACAGAATTCGAGAGGCGAGACGCCACTCCATATGGCGGCCGCAGCTAGAAAGTTCAAGGTTGTAGAAGCCATTCTTAACCTCAAACCCTCAGAAAGCGACATCGTCAGGGTTTTGAGAAACAAGAAGCAACAACAGCAACACTCGTCGTATGACCATCGTGATCGTGATCATGAGATGGATCGTCAGCTGGAAGTGAACATCATTGACGTCAATGATCACACGGAGAAATTATGCAATTGGGAGCCATGGAGGAGCAAGTCAGAAAACGGAGACACCCCGGCTCACAAGGCTCTTAGAAACGGACATGATCGGGTCGCAAAGCGCCTGCTGGAAAAGGACCCTAGTCTAGTTTCTTATGTCACCAACGATGGTGAAAGTCTACTCTATCTCGCCTCCCTACATGGTTGCTTTAGAACCATAAAAGTAATAGCCTCGATGACAAACGATCCGACCGTTAGCATTAGCACTTGCGGGCCTCATGGTCAAAATGCACTACATGCTGCTGCAAAGAACGCCGGAGGTAACCAACAAGTTCATATATACATATTGGTCAACTAGCTTATACTAGTGAGGTTTGATGACCCATATACATTAATGAACTTAATCTATATGTATGTATGTGTGCGCAGGGCGTGCACCGGAGATACGTGATGCATCTTTCGTAGAAATGCTCAAGAAAAACGTTGTAGCTTTATCAACGCTCACATCAATGGTATCTCATTGGGTTGGGAGTGAAGTGATTGAGAAATGGCCAGAACTGCTGAGCAAGGTAGATAACTATGGCAAGACTCCCCTACACTATGCGGCCGAGCTAGGGCAACCGAAAGCAGTGAGCCAATTGCTCAAGGTTGACAAGACGGCGGCGTTCAGGTATGATAACCGAGGCTACACTCCCTTGCTTAGAGCAGCTGCCAAGGGCCATGGATTATCTACGCATCGCATACTTAAGCTGTGCCCACGCTGCATTGAGCTTCCCCATTCAACTAACCAGAAGACGGTGCTCCACCTCGCGAAAATACCTTCAAGGCTTCCTTTGATGGGGTATTTTTGGGAATATACTCTTACGCGTTGCCTCACAGCACATCCGGAAATGGCTAGATTGATCAATGAAACCGACACCAAGGGGAACACCCCACTACATTGTGCCATCCTTGAAGCAGACCAAGATAAGGTGATTAGTCTCTTGTTAACATCAGGCATACAATTAGGAATCCGCAACAAGCAAGACCAAACGCCCATCGAATTGTGTAGGCAACTTCTGAAAAAGGGTGATAAAAACCAGGTATATCTATATGTCTATGCCTTCCTAATTATACAAATTACAGTACCTACACATGCATCGATAATATGTATGACCAGATTGGTACCAATTGGTCTTAGACTGGAATCTTATCCTGCAATTTCTTACATACATACACATATGTACGTACAACCGTTACATAATGAGACTTACGCTCTAACGTTATCGTACATATAATTATGTTTGTTTTGATGCATATGGTAGCATGCAATCTGGGTTGCATTAGAAAACGTTCGGAGGCTTCCAAAGGGCAAGAACTCATGCATCAAGTGTCTTCTAGATAATAACGATTTGTTGTTGCGAAGCACCGACAAGGACTTGCAGAGTCTACTAAACAACATATCAGTGGCGGCGACTCTGTTGGTTACACTCACATTTGCAGCAACCTTCGCACTTCCAGGTGGATACACCCAAGACAAATTGGGAAAAGCGGTGCGAATCAAAGAGACTTGTATCAAGTTGTTCGTGGCATCAGACGCGGTGGCCATGATACTTGGTATAGGCGTGTTGCTGAAATACACGATTGGTATCATCAACAAGAGATCGTCCTTGGGAAAGTTGACTGTCGAGTGCATCGGGTTGCTGTATTGTGCCGTCTTGGCCACCATCGTCGCTTTCATCTCCGGTGTCTACGCCATCGTAAGCGATGAGGCAATGTGGATTGCCATCACCTCCACCGTGCTCAGCATAATGGTCTTTCTTTCATGCGCTCCATCGATCGGTTGATATGCAACCTAGCTATCATCCGTTTTCCTTTATTTATTTTTTTGTCCGATCATTGGTTAGCTACGTACCTGTGTATGTTTTAACCATGAATGTTTTTTTAATCCCAGAGAAATAAGTTGTTCAATGTCCAAGCCAACAATTTTTAATACTAATGCTGGCATTCATCGCCCAAATCTTGGGTCCCCTAACATGTCTCCAATTTGTGACAATTTTAACCAATCAATTCTAATGAAACATAAATCGACGGCCAGTTTTTATGAACCCACCTCAACCTTGTCACTGTCACACACCGGAAGATTTGCCCACCCTCCTAACAATCAACCTTTTTCGTTTTAACCTCACAAAATTAGCTACACCGTCAACAAAAAGCAAAAAAAGATTTGCTACCCATGGCATCGGCACCACCCGCACCCGCCACCGTGAACCAACCGGTCTTCATCTCGACGGCGACCCTGAACTCGATCCTGACCCACAAAGCCCTAATGACCCACCTCCAAACCACCCTCCCGTCGGCCGCCTCCGCCGTGACCACCCCTCTCCGGCACACCCACTCAACCTCGGAGTCGTCCTCCCTCCTCCTGATGCCCTCCTGGTCAACCTCCCCTGCCCTCCCCTACACCGGAGTCAAGCTGGTCAACTACAACCCCCTCAACTCCCAGACCCTCTCCCTCCCGGGCATCCACGCCACCTACGTCCTCTCCTCCTCCGTCTCCGGGCAGACCCTCGCCCTCCTCGACGCCACCGACCTCACCCTCTTCCGCACCTCCGCCATCTCCGCCCTCGCCTCCCTCTATCTCTCCAACCCCACCCCCCAAACCCTAGTCATGGTCGGCTCCGGCAACCTGGCCCCCCACCTCATCAGGGCCCACATCGCATCCCGCCCCTCCATCACCCGCGTCCTGATCTGGGCCCGGCGGACCCACAAGGCCGTCGAATTGGCCGAGAGTCTCAAACCGGAACTCCCCGGAATCGCAATCGAGAGCATCCCCCGATTGGAGGAGGCGGTGGGATTGGGGGACATTGTCAGCTGTGCCACGAATTCCGAGGTGGCGCTGGTGGCCGGAGACTGGCTCAAAGACGGGGCCCACCTCGACCTGGTGGGCTCCTTCAAGGAGACCATGAAGGAGTGCGATGACCAGGCCATCAGGAGGGCTAGGGTCTTCGTCGACAACGGGGCCGCTTTGGAGGAGGCCGGGGAGCTGGTGGGCGCCTTCCAGAGGGGCGTGATCGCCCCAGAGGACATTGCTGGCACCTTGATCGAGCTCATCAATGGCGACAGGATCGGGAGGCGGGATTCCAAGGAGATTACGCTGTTTAAGTCGGTCGGGTCTGGGGTTGTGGACCTGCTCACTGCTCAGCTGGTGTATGAGACTTGTGTCAGCAAGGGTCTGGCTCAGAATTGATGATTGTGGTCCTGGGTTAGTTTCTTGTGTTTTGCATTTTGCAAGGAATAATTTGTCTGTCATTCTTCTTCCATTGGAGTGAGTGATGACTGATGACATTGGTGAGACAAAGAGTCAGCTTATTAGATAGAGGTTTAAATAAGTAGTTTCCTGCATGATGTGAAATCAGTGTTGTTCTACATGATATATGCATCTTCTTGTGAACTGAACAAAGCTCACATCCTATTACATTATTGGAGAACTTGGCTGTGAACTATTAGAGGTCGTCGTCGACGGGTAGCGCTATTCATACAGGTCAATGTACTGAAAAAACTCTTCGTCACCGCCTTCGGCCTCTTTCCTACAGTCCTCAACCTCACTGCAGACGAGCTTGAGCACCTGCACAACCTCGCCCATGAAGGGACGACGCGACGCCTCAGGGGACACACACATGGATGCTATGGTCACCACTTTGGACAGAGACTCCTTTGGTAGTAGGGCTGAGTTGAGAGTTGGATCAAGTATGGTTTCAACTCTATCCTTGTTTGCGAGGAGTGGACGGGCCCACGATACGAGGTTTTCCTGACCTTGTGGCTGCGAAAAGTCGACCGGCTTTCTTCCTGTCACGAGCTCAAGGAGCACCACGCCGTAGCTGTATACGTCGCTTTTGACTAGAAGGTGGCCGGTCATCGCGTATTCTGGAGCTAAGTAGCTGCAAACAAAGATTGGTCATGAGGAAGAAATTTGGGGTTCAAGATAGAGAGGGGAATGGTGCAGAGCTCGTACCCGAATGTACCCATGACTTTTGTCGAGATGCATCGGTTTCCTTCTTCCAACGCAACCCTTGCGAGTCCAAAATCGGACACTTTGGGTGTGAAATCATGCTCTAGCAAAATGTTGCTGGATTTGAAGTCTCGGTGAATGACACAAGGGCTTGAATCTTCATGTAGATAGGCTAAACCTCGAGCTGCACCTAGCGCGATTTTCATTCGGGTTTCCCAATTGAGTGGTGTCATTCCCTTGTGGACACCTAATTTCACAGCATAACAACAATCACAACCCCTTAGTAACTATACACAATACCTTTTAAAAGCCTTCACCCGACACGAAATGGGTCACCACTTGATTAAAAACCAACGAGAACGAAACTATGGAACCTGTTTTTTTACCATGTAAATGTGATTCTACGCTTCCGTTGGGGACGAGTTCATACACAAGACAACGAAAGCTGTCTTCTCTGCATATACCAATCAGCTTAACCAGGTTTCTGTGGTGTAGACGGCTGAGCATCTCAACTTCAGCCAAGAACTCGCGTGCACCCTGGCGATCCTCTCTCTTGAGGACTTTGACAGCCACCTTCTCGCCGTCTTCAAGAATTCCATTGTACACCACTCCAAAACCTCCTTCGCCGAGAACCATTGAGGGATCAAAGCTATTAGTTGCTCTTTCAAGCTCACTGATGCTGAAGATCTTGGCAGCTCCTGTAAATGTAAATGTGCCTGAGCTAGATGGCAGTGATTCAGGTCCACTTAACACAGTTGACGATTTCAGTCCTCCTGCTTCATGAAACTCACTATTCAGTAACACAATCTGACAATTTCATAGAAGGTTTTTTTTTTCAAAGTATGACCAAGTGTAAGAGGTTTCCATGAACTTAAAGTTACCTGACATTTTAGTGGCAGAAGACATTGAAGGAGCAGTTTCTTCAAGATGAGGAGCCGGACTTCTCCGCCTCGGAATCAAAGTCCATGCTACTGCCATGCACACTACAAAAGCTGTGACAGCTGATAGTAAAGCCACAGCTATTAAAATTCCATTAGGCCTCTTCTTTTGCAGTTTTGGGAGTTCAACTCCCAGAGGCTTTTGTAAACCACCTCCATCTCCATTTAGAGGAAACCGATGCTCGTCTATAGCAGCGAAATCCGGTGAGATTGGCGGAGGAGAAGGTGGTAGACCTGCAAATCCAAGTAATCTAGAGTTGGGCAAATTTGATTTATTTATAATTTTGTTCTCAAGAGGTTAAGCATGGTTGAAAAACCAAGTAACCTGGATAATGTACGTATAGAACTTTGTAGGCACCAAATAAGGTAGAATTGATGTCAATTCGCCTGCGCCAAAACTTCTTGTAGGTAGATAAGGCGGCGGTATATTTGAAGCTCTCCACCGGGGGAACCAAGTCTATTACAGCGACGGTTTTCTCTAGCAACTGGTTAGCTGCATTAGCTCCAGTAACACGGACTTGGCTACGGTTCAGGGAAAGACTGGCTGCAATTTCTGAAGTCAGCTCGGAGACCAGAGGGAAGAATGAGTATAGAGGGATGTCAAGACGCAGTTTAACTTGAATTGGCTGAACACAACCACAAGGATAACCAACTGGCGTCGAAGTGAACGGCTTTGCGCAAACCACTGCTGTACAATCTACACAGGATAACAGATGTCATGAATTGTGTCCACAAAAAAAGGCAAATGATGTAGGCTTACCTTCATTGACAGGGGAAGGTGGAAGAGCCATTATGGATGATGGCGGAAAGTCCTTAGAGGAAGATGGATAGAGAGAAGGTGGAAGGATAGGCACTTTTGCTATAAAGGAAAACAACATCAGTAATTTATATTCAACATAAACTCAAATATGATACAGCAATCTTTTTCTTAGGAGACATTTGATAGTTACCTGAAGAAACCACAGGCGTAGGCGAGGGTGATGTAGCTGATATGGCTTTACTTCCTGAGAAATGTAACAAACATTTGGGTTCTTGAACTTGGGAGATTATTAAAGTGTCAAATATGAAATAAAATTACCGATTGCTGTATGATGCCTCTTCAAAAAAGGATTATATGTTGGGCTTTTCGCACCAGGAATCGGTTTATGCACACGATGATGATGATGATGCTTGTGAACTTTAGTCTCTGACAAAGACGAAGTTCCAAGTGTTCGCATTTGTGCATGATGGTGTCGAGTAGATGAAAACCTATGATGAGACTCTGAACCATGAACTTTGCCTGTGTAGCATAAATAACAAAATCTATGATAAGGAAATTTCTAGTTGATTGGTTACTTTCAAGGGCAAACAAGTTAGGTAAAAACTGTGATCTGTGGATTTAAGTTCCTTAATAATTGATGTCTAGCAAGGTGAGTGAGATATATACATTGAGCTATGTAAGCATCTCTCTCATTGCAAATCAAACACAAACTTCAGTGACAGGGATCAGTGCTTGGAAACAAGAATTTGATGGCACATCTACAATTGAATATTCATGCTTTGTTGAATTCTCTGGCAGCAAACAGAACAAAATAGGCACAAGCATTCAAAAGACTCAAAACCCACATCCCAGTTCAAGAGAAATTCACAGTGAGAACAGTAAAAAGACAGAAGTTGATCAAAAAATGAAAGCCAGAAACCACTAAGCTAAAGGACAAGAAACCCATTACCTGAAGATCCCTGGGCGTAGAAAGCAAAAGCAATTGCACAAATTGTGAGATTCACAATTGGGCACTTCATCTTTGCAACAAAGAACCAACACAAAGAGTAAGAGAATGGAAAAACTGAGCTGAACTCAACACTCAATAATACAACATGGGTGCTTGAATTTCGGTCTGAAAACTTGCCAGATCAATATTTTCAAGAAAACCCATCAAACTTTGAAGAGAAATGAGGAGGCAATTAAGTCAGAGAGGGAATGTGGTAGGCAGAAAAAGTACCAAGAAATGATGGGTTCTACAAAGACGGGGGCAAAAATAGATAGGCTAAAGTCTTAGTGGGTAGCTAACAGTGCTAATGTGATAGCATTAGTTGATTGGTGTCTCAGGGAGCTCAACCCAAACACTAGTGTTCAAGCACAAAGCTTTTGCAGATACAAGTGACAGATGAAGATGGGCATAACTAGCAAGCTGGTAAAAAAAGTGCAGGGATTTTTTCTTACACTGAAAGTTGGGTTTTTAATTGTTATTTATTGAAAGTGTGCAATTAATATACTGGCAATTCAACTAGATGGACCATAGTTTAATTTTATACAAAAAAATGCAAATATCTAAATTTATGATGTCGTCCCCGTAAAGTTTGGTTAGCCACATTAATGATTGGTTACGTAACGTTTATTAAGTTGTTTGATGTAAATAGTCAAAAGTTTCAAAGTCATAACTCATAAGACTCCATGAATCATGAGAACAATAGGATTATAGGAATAAAAAGGTCAGCACTTATCAGAGTATTCGTTATAATTTTGGCGGTTAATTTTGGAGGTAAAACAAATTATATGGAGCCATGGAGGCAGACTGCAGAGAAATTCTGCCACTTTGTACCGTCGAATTGAATAGACGTATATGACTGCAAGAATTGCATCTCAGATCCCCTTTATTTGGAAATTTGCGTACAATAGCCCACCGACAATGTGTGCATGGTTTTTACCAAGATCTAGTGGAAAAGTCAGGGCAAAGCTCTATAGATTACTTCAAAACTTGTCAAACATAACATCCAGTTACAGCTAAGATCAACGTTGATGCTAATTTGTCTGGTCATAGGGTTTACACTAATCTCAATCTTCACCAAAAAAAAAAAAAACTAATCTTGAACACACAATACTTTGCATTAGATCGATAAATATAATTACAATTTACAAGGAGGCATTTTTGGTGAGCTAGGGCTTGCTAGATCTAGAAGAAGTAAGATAACTAAAAGTAATTTGGATTAGAAGCTTATTTAAGTTTTATCGATTTTACTATCGTGTTATTGTGTGTCATGCAGAAACATAATAAGCATATTTAAAAACAGAAATTAAAATCCTACAAAGGAAACAGTAAACTCATCACAAAAAAGATTAAAAACTCAAAAATCAAAAATTTACAATCTTTCGATTCAATTAGAACACGTGGTAGAACAATCCAAGTTTTATTTGACCTTTTCATTTAACCTGCACAATTTCAATCGACCATAGTCCGGATACTATGCGACCCTCTTTTAGGTAAAAAAAAGAACTCTCTATACCCGTATCTTCGTACATACTATTAGGTTTCGAACTTGAATGCCCTTGACAACAGTTAAAAGTTAGGTGTAACTTAACGGTTAGACCTTAATACTCCCTCCGTCCCACTTTCTTTTCCCATTTGGTATTTTGCACAAGAATTTAGGCAAAAGTGAAAAAGTGGGTGATTTAAATGATTTGGTAATGATAATATGGTAAAAAGAGAGGAGAGAGAGATGAAAAGATGTAATTTAAGAGATTTAATAAGGGTAATATAGTAAAAGATGAGGAGAGAGAGTTGAAAAAGGTGTAAATTGAATAATTTGATAAGGGTAATACAGTAAAAGTAAAGGAAAGAGAGATAAAAAGTAAGTAATTTATAATAGTTGGTGAGGATAGTTTGGTAAATAAATCTATCCCAAAATAGAAAGAATTGGAAATAGGAAGAAGAAAAGGGGACAACCGAAATGGAAATGGGAAAAAGAAAATGGGACGGAGGGAGTAAGTGATTATAAGTGAATTTGGAGAGGGGCGGGTTAGAAAAGTTAGGTACAAATTGAGAGAGGTGACGGCATTAAACTGTTCATGTTGTACGGTCCAATCGTAAAGGCTTTTGGGTCCCACAGGCATTGACGTCCTATTCTAATGTTTTATCTATGCCTCAGCTTTCGTGTACATTATACCACCGCACTTTGCACCCATCGATCTCCAATCACAAACAGTCACGATCCACCAACAATACATTGATTGCTAACATGTTATTTCAGGTTGAGTGAATTTTGATTGATCGAGTACAACTTCTTTTCAATATCTGCCTGAAACTATACGCTGAATGAAGTTCATTGAGCCGGTAAACAACGAACATGTTCATCGTACGAACCTTATATATAAGGCCCGATTTACACTTTGACTTTCGAAACGGGAGGTTAATTGCACACTTCCGATTGGTCTCACTTCCGTTGATCAATTTATCATATCATATTTCTACATGTCTACATGTCTATTATCAATACAATCGATCATGTTTTCTATCCATCATCAATTGGTCTCAGCGGGATGAAGATTACTATTCTAAGATTAGTCCACAATAAGGCTACAAATCAATACTAAAATGCAGAAATCCAAGAAGTTACACACCGCCCATGAACAAAGAAAAAAGAACAATTTGCACCCAAAATCTGAACACTACAAGAACTCACAAAAGAGTGTGAAGAGCAACAAAAAAGTGAGAAACAAAGATCCAAAAACAAAAGGCAAGATGAAAGCAGAATGGGAAAGGCCTTAATAAACCAGCACCAACTTCCTGGGCTGATCTAGTAAAAGTAGGAATGGTGTCCGCCTTTAAACTATATACCTGCATAACAACAATACATTATATATAAATTTGGATTTTCTAAATTATTTTATTTTATGGTCTATTATTCTAAATATAGGGTTTCAGTTTTTATGACTAGACTAGACTATAATAAGAAAAACAGTTATATATAAAATAAAAAAAACAGATTCAGCAAGTCAGCATGTTATCAAAAACTATGCCTCTATCTCTATAAGATCATTTTGCCAATTTCAGAAGACTTAGGCTCGTGATCATTATTTAGTGGAACTACGTTTTGCTCTGGAAAAAGTGCAAGACAAAACACAGCAGTATTTCTAATGCAACAACACAAGAAAAAGGAAACTTCAAAATATTTATGTTACATGAAACTACAGACTGGATTCATACCTTAAACATAGAAAGAACAAAGAAAAATGCGAAAAAAAGTAGAAGCTTACCTGAACACAAACTCCACTAGTTGAACATCATGAAGTCAAGGTTCAGAATTGGTAAGCTCTTGCACAGAATTCTTATACATGGAAATCAGGTCCCTACAAGACATTCAAACTAACTAAATCAACCAGAAGCACAAACTAATTAAAGCAGAAAAACGCCGATAAAACAACCGCATACCTCCGCTGAGAAAGCAATTGCTCACTTTCCTCTAACTTTTGCTTTTGCCCTTCCACTGTCTGAAAAAAATGAGTTTTCACAAGAATTTAGACTACAGGCACAAAGACAAGATTAACTATAAAATAAGTTGGTTATATTTCTTTTTAGATTTTAAAAAAATGATTAAAAAAACAACAACAATGCATGATACTACAAAAATCCCATACCTAACTCCCTTAATGCTGTCTTTTTGCATGATAAACCCCAAGAAAGCATCATTTAAACATAGCTATTATAATGGAACCAGAGAAGAAAGCTGGACTACATTATGCCACTCCAGAGCATATTTTTTCAGAAAAACGCAAGTCATTTTCTAAGCATCCTGACAAAAAAAAAACAAAAAAACTTCTAATATCTGAACACTATTCTTGATAAAAATATTCACAGCCAAATAGTATATGCACCACAGGTGAAAAGACTACAGCCAATAAACTCGACCATGCATAGTACAGTGGCATGCAGTACTTGATAGGGAATATTTGGTTCACATCGACTTCTTGAGAAGTACAACTTCCTCTGATATGCTTAGGACATAACAACAACATCAAACAAATTCCTTTGCTAAAAACTACTTTGGTATAAAGAGCAAAACTGATACTGACCACTGCTTTTGAATTAATTGATCCAGATATAGAATTCAACAATTGTTGACACTTCTCGAATTGGCTCTTCATCTCGCTAATCTGTCATCAGCCAAGAAAAACAAACTAGTTATTTAAGCAACACCTTGTCAAATAAACCCATTTGACTTTAAAAAAGAAGATATTCTTTCATTTTGTAAATAGAACTCCCTTTAACCCCATCTAAAAAAGAGCAAGAAACAAACCAGAGGCTTTCAAGAAACAAAAAAGAGCAAGAAACAAACCAGTGCATCTGCTTGCTGATCCCTTGTCCCATTTTCAGTTGCATCAGCTAATTTCTCAACCAGCTGCAAAATCAAAGCATAATCAATCTCCCTTTAACCCCATCTAAAAAGGCAACTTTAAGCGAATTTAACCTATCAGTATTACATAACGAAAAATAAACGTGAGTTGTATCCTTTGCCAAAAATAGATAGAAACCAGTAGTTTGAGAAGATACATGTAATAGATGAAAGTGAGACGCAAGAGACTGATGTTGCTGCCATTGCTGCTGCTGTGGCTGCGGCGGTTGTATCTGCTGTGGCTGCGGGGGTTGTATCTGCTGTGGCTGCGGCGGTTGTATCTGCTGTTGCTGTTGTACTAGTAATTGTTGCTGCTGTTGAAGTGGAGATCGTTGTTGTTGTTGAAGTGGTGACAAATGTTGTTGTTGAAGTGGTGATAGATGTTGTTGTTGTTGTTGTTGAAGCGGTGAAGATTGTTGTTGTAGTGGTGATTGCTGCTGCTGTTGCTGTAACTGTTGTTGCTGGATCCTTTGCTGCTGGCTATAAAGCAGTTGCTGTTGTGGCTGTTGCAACTGCTGCTGAAATTGTGGATGATTTTGCGGTGACTGTTGCACAAACTGTTGCGGTGATCGCTGCACAAACTGTTGTGGTGACCGCTGCACAAACTGTTGTGGTGACCGCTGCACAAACTGTTGGGGTGATGGTTGTGCAAACTATTGTGGAGACGGTTGCACAAACTGCTGTTGTGATTGTTGCACCAATTGCTGCTGTTGTTGCGGTAGAAACTGATTCTGTGGTGATTGTTGTACAAAGGACTGATTCTGTGGTGATTGTTGTATAAAAGGCTGTTGAGTCTGTGGTTGTTGTGCTTGTTGAATAAAAGGCTGCTGCTGTTGAGGTGATGGATGCATGAACTGTTGCTGTTGTTGTTGAGGTGATTGCTGTATGAATTGCTGTTGTGGTGAATGCTGAAACTGCTGCTGCTGCTGGAATTGCTGTTGTTGAAGACTATGAAATTGCTGCTGAGATGCTTGTTGTGGGTTGATGAACATGTGATCTTGACTTGATGAAGGCGTAGATAAACTACTCTGGGTTGGTATGTTGGGGATCATTGTCCAATTGCCCCCTCCAAATTGGTGATCCATCTCAATGCTGTCCCTGTATTAACAAAAAAAACAGAATTAAAGGACCAAGACTCATTAAAACACTTTGTTTCTGCATACTAAATGGTAAGTAAGAGAACCATGATGAATGACAATTGACATCGATCATCAAGAGAGCTAAAATACTTAACTGTCTTGGCAATCAGTCATAAGTCTATCAGAAACCACACACATAACAGAAAAGAATCCTACTTGATCTAAAACAAAGATTTGGGCAAAATGTATTGAGCACATATCCAAAGGGTGAAATATCCAGTCCATAAGTAATATTGTCAAATTACTTAATTGTCTTAATAAGAATCCTTCCATATTTTCACAAAGAAAAAAAGGATCTCCTTTATATAAGGGTTATAATGCAGAGTAAATAGTATTTACTTTTTTCGCATATTCCTGATGGGACAAGGTAACAAGTGGTGGTCATCTTCCATTAACAAACCTATGATTAATTGGGATTTCGGTCACTGGATCCTTTGTTTCGGCACGGTTATGTAAAAATGGTTTGAATTCACCAGTCCACATCGTACAATGTATATCATAGCAGGTTTCTTCTCCCACAAAACTGCTTATGAATATTGGAGGCAAGCTATTAACACGGAACTAAAAACAGAAATGGGACGAAATCTATAATTTAGTAAAACAGGAAATGGCAGGGAAACGACAAAATGAACCGTATGTTATTTCAAAGCTTTACAGAGGTAGAGCAAATATATGACCTAAAGATGCATTAATATGGACTACATTTAAGCTCAAAACCATTTATAGCACCGAGTACGACAAATAAACAACACCGAGAAAGGAACAATCCGGCAACGGTTTTTGATGTCTAGCAAATCAACAAAATAAATGAACAATCCATCAACACATTTATGTTCAAAAACTAAAGCAGTACTAGTAATAGTGAAGCCCAGTGTTCTCCATTGACCTAAAATCATCTCCCACTATGATCTATTTTAGCAATTGATTACAGATCTATTTTCAGTCTCAACACAAATTTTCTCCGTTGCCTCCTTCTGCACGCAATTGAATACCTTTCCCCTTAATTTGCATCAAATGAGCATTTGCTCTAGTATATACGCCTTGATATTCCCAGCATTACAGATTCTACACTTCCACTAATACGCATCAGCTCTTGCATTTTTAGTTTCTCAATTTTTGTTCAACCTATTTCCAGAGCTAATTCGATTAAACACCTCCCAACCATTGAAGAATCATCTCATCACAGATACAAATCGACATTTGTTTTGAGAGGTTAAAAAACAACTAACTAATTAACATATCAATCTAACTGAATGGAATTTCATGGAGACGAACAAACAATCGGACTGAAATTTGAAAGAGAATTTGAGCTTCGAGTCGATCGCTTACAAGGTTTAGGTCGCTGGTGTAGCAGATTCAATACGAACGCAGGTGATCAGATCTGAACGAATATTGGAGGCTGATGGCGAGCAGAAGAGATGAGCCCACGAGGAAGAAGACTGTCAGACCGAAGAAGAAGAGAAATGCGTCTGCGAAAGTGCGAAATTGGAGAAACTGAGAAAGATGATTTAGGGTATTTCTTTTTTTTATTATTAATATAGGGAAGGGTCAAAGACACGTGTCTTTTTGTAGTTGACCATTTTGTTTCTTATAAGGCGGTGTACGTTAACGTTGACTGTTTTCGATCTTGTGGAACGTATTGCACTAGTTTCCAGTGTTTCCTACAGTTTTTAAACGTGAAAAGTTACTAATATACTTTGGATTGTACTAAGGTCATTTACTGAAATATCACATAGACAGTCCATTTTATTATTTTTTCCTTTTAAAATATTGACTAGAAATTTATACCACAAATTTATATTGTTATATAAGAGTAATCATTGACCATATAAATATAATTTTAAATTATTTTTTATTGTTAATTGATAGTGTTAATTATAAGGCGGTGTAGAAGATCCCAATTTACTTGATATTGTATGCTTTATGCAATCTGTTAAGCAAATTTCCATGTTTGACTGATCTCAATAATTGATTTTACAATTACCGTATCATAAGATACAAAGCCTACTGAAAGACGACGACAACAACAACAGCATTTACCCAGGTAGTCCCGCGGATACAGGATCTGGGGGGTCAGGATGGGGGTATTCCAAACCTGGATGGAATACGCCCGAAATAACCCAAGACAAACGCTCGAAACCATCCAACCAACAAGCTAGGAAAACTCCAAAAGAAACTAAAACAGAAGAGGAACTAAAGTAAAAAACTTAAGGAAACTCAAAGTAGCTATCTAACACCATGACTTTATCCTCCCGGTTAAGAAAGCCTGCTCCGCCAATCTGATTACGAGCTATCCACCACCTTGATCCTCTCCATCCAGCTCTTTCTGCACTGAGTCAAATCCACTGAAATCCCTAGCAAGCTGATATCCTGTTTAATGTTGTCCATCCAGCGTTTCTTCGGGCGACCTCTACCCCTCCGGCAATCCCCAAACTCCAAGCGCTCACACCTCCTCACTATAGCGTCTGGTTCCCGTCTCTGGACATGACCAAACCATCGAAGTCTTGTTTCCCGAAGTTTATCTCCTATGCTAGCCACCCCCAACTTGCTTCTGATATCTTCATTCTTAATCTTGTCCAACCTCGAGTGGCCACACATCCATCTGAGCATTCTCATCTCTGCAACTGTAAGTTTCTGCTCCTGAGCCTTTGTCGTCGGCCAACACTCAACACCATAGAGGATCGCCGGCCTAATAACAGATCTGTAAAATTTCCCCTTAAGCTTTAGTGGCACCTTCCTATCACAAAGAACCCCTGAAGCTGCCCTCCATCTCTGTCAACCTCTTTGAATACGCGATCTCACATCTTCCTCAATGCTCCCATCGTTGTGCAAAACCGAACCCAGATACTTGAAGCTATCCCTCTTCTCAATGATCTCATCCCCCAGCTGCACCTCACTATTCGAAACAATTTCTTGCCCGAAACTGAACTCCACGTACTCCGTCTTCGTCCTACTAAGCCTGAACCCCTTAGATTCCAGTCTCTTCCCCAGTTGCACCTCACTATTCGAAACAAAGCCTACTGAAAGAAGAAAGTGGATATATGTGACCTTTGGATATTGTATTCGGAGGTTTAACCACTTGACTAGATGTTCGAAACTGGAGGAGCCAGAAAAAAATGAAAGAGGGGGCGGCCGGGTCATATATAATTTGGACAACAGTATACATATAATTATATTATTTAAATAATATATACTTAAAATAAGTATAAATATGTATGATCAAAGAGTGGTGAACTAATAATATACTTATGATATATAATAACTAAAATGTTAATTTAAATATACAAAACAGAATTATAATTATATTCTTATTGCTAGTTTATTCGGGAAAATATAATCAAAAAAGTTTACTAGTATTAGCTATTAAATAAACTCCTTATATATATAAAAAATTACATCTAAAAATAGCCATATTTTCATTATACAGTTAAACCTCTATAAATTAATAGAGTCGAGACCGGAGCATTTTATTATTTTATCGAGATATTAATTCATCGATAAATTAATATTTATTAATTTATAGAGATTTTAGCGATAAATGTTGATGGTTAGAGCTGATGAAGCTGAAAACGATACAATTCCTTTGGAACCAGTCTCGCGAATGGAAGCACTTATCGCGTTCAAGACTCTTCACAACTTTTTGGTGCAGTTCGAGAATACAATGCCAGAAATATTAGATACAATGAGACAAGTTAGAGATATGCTTCAAGTAGACTAAGTTTTAAGAAAAAAAATCAACAATAGAATCATATTTTACTAAGTTTTGATAGTATTATTAGTTATATTTATGTAATTTTTAGATAATTATTAATTTATAATTTTATTGGGACCTTTATACTTCTATAGTGGCTTTTTAAAATTTATTATCTTATTATCTTATCGAATATCGTCAAATTTTACACTGGCCCAAGTTGGGACCGGAGAAAAATATTAATTTACCGAGTTTATTAATTTATCGAGTATTAATTTATGCAGGTTCTACTGTAGCATGATAACAACTAAATTTAACTATTAACTAAAATTCATCTCACTCACGTATAGAAATAAAAATACACAAATGTAACTCAATCATACACGTACATAAATAATACAAGTATTAAAAAAAAGACGTTTGGAAAGAAAAAATAAATAAAAAAGGAGCATGTGAATGTCAAACTGTAAAAAGATCGAGGAGATATTCTACCCCCAAGACTCGAACACTGTCCCGTGCACAAGAATAGGGGGCGGCCAACGAACTCCACTAATTGTTTTGCATAACATTTTATAGAAACTCTTATACAATTAAGTATCCAGATGGGGAGAGACGGGCTCCGCCCAATCGAAAGTAATAGTCTGGTAGAAGTTGATTTTGAGGGTTACTTTGAGCTTGAGGAGGCAGTGGGTTACTAGGTTTAATGAAACTAAACCGTTCAAGTATTGCTAAGAGCTAGTATTTCCTGAATTAAATAAGTCACGTGAGTGACATGTGATGTATTTTAGCTAGCTCAAACTTGCTATAAATAGCCCATGTATATTTCTAAATTCAGCTAAATGAAATAGAGCATTTGTTGCTCATGTTCTCGCTTCTTTTCTCATCTTCTCTCTCAGACTAAAGTCTACATTCACTCAATATGGTATCAGAGAGAGATGACGATCGGCGATCTCATCATCTAATTTTCTTCTTTTTCTATGTTTCTTCTTCGTTCTATTGTGGGGGTTTTGTTTGTGCTCAGTTGAGTTGCCCTCTTCTGGTTGATCAAACGGTACCTTGACTCAAATCCGGGGTTTTCCGTTGATTCAGATCTAATTGATCAATTTCTGTTGCGATTTTCATGGAGTCACCTAATACAGCTAATCCGAGCCTCGATCCAGCAAATCCTTGGAGTAATTCACCATGGAAGAAGGGTGATCCAAGTACTCCAAACTCTACTTCAATCTCAGCGAGCGATCTCCTGAATCCTTTGTGATGCAAGAATAACATATATGTCTAAGATGAGGGAGTTGGAGGTCAATCGACGAGCTAAGCCAAAACCTTTCCATAAGTCACGAGCTTTCAAGTTCAAGAAGGTCTTCAATTATGACAAATTATCCTTTCAATGCTATCAAGTCACACGTCCAAGGCCTCCCCGAAAAAGGATTAAGCTTGAAAAAGAAAGCAACACGAGTCTTATTGGCTCGCATTCCAGCTATGGTTGAGCCTCACGAGCCACAATGGGCCACCCTCATCTCTCATGTCCCAAATTGACTTTGGGTCATGCATATCCTAGCTATTAATTCTTAGACTTAGAATTATTTTGGACTTTTTGGCATTTGCCATAATTTTTGGTATCTTCTATGTTCCCTCCTCGAAGTTTCACCTCAGTAGGCAAAGCGCTAGATATGCCCTTAAAGCATGATCGCGCTTCAAGGCAGAAACTCGCGCTTCACCTCCTGCGCGCCAGCCGTGTTACAGCTTTCGCCAGATCATGGGACGCGGCCCCCCCTTTGACCGTTTTTGCCTTGGAACGCAAGGAGTGTCTCTAGAAGATATATTTTTGGATAGTTTGTTATCTTTTGTTTCCTTTATTTAATGTATTTAGATAGCTTCTTTTCCAAGCAAAGTTCTATCTTAGGCAAGTGTTAGAAGATAGAATTTTGGCTTCCTAGTTTGTCTATTTAAACACAATTTTCCATTCAATAAAAATCAGATTTGAACCTGGGAATTAACTTGTGATAAGTTTAATTCCTTAGGTTTTTAATCCCCAAAACTATCTTCTTGATTCAAACAATTCGAGCCTTCAAATTTCGCCGCAATCTTGTTCTTCAACAACATCTTCTCTTCAACAACATCTGCACGCACCAATCCGAGATCCATATCCTTGGGCATTCTCAACGCGTGGCGGCCTTCACCTTGAAGGTTGTCACGTATCACTTTGTTCATACATCCTTAAGACAATTCTGGTATGATTTTGTCTACTATGAAGCTTGAAGGTGAAAATTATAGACGATGGAAGAAGTCTATGACTAAGGCCTTATCTGTTAAGAACAAGCTCTGGATAGTCACTAGATCAATTGCTAGAACTGGTGAAAATACTGCTTAGTTTGATAGGTGTAATGATATTGTGTGTTCTTGGATTTTAAACACTGTGTCTAAAGAAATTTATAACACTATTGATGAGTATCTTTCCGCAAAGGATATCTGGCTAGACCTTGAAGAAAGTTCTGGTCAGAGAAGTGGACCATTAATTTTTCAACTTATGAGAGAGATTCAAGAGTGTCATCAAGGAGAATTGAGCTTGACTGAATATTTTACTCAATTGAAAGGTCTGTGGCAGAAATTGTCTGTTATTAGCACCACTGTGATGTTCAAATGTGGTAAATGTACTTGTGATTTGCACAAACAAAGTGAGGAGCTCGATCATGAAGATAAGCTCATGAAATTTCTCATGGGGCTCAATGAGAAATATGATAGTGCTCGTAGGCAAATTTTGATGAGTATTCCTCTGCCTTCTGTGAGTACTGCACATTCTCTGTTGCTTCAAGATGAAATGAGCAGGAAGGTGACTATACTCAGGTTAGTGTTAAGAGTGAAAGGTGATAAGTGTTCTCATTGCAATGGAGGTCATAAAACTGATAAATGTTGGAAGGTCATTGGTAATCCTCATTGGCACTACAAGAGCAAGACCAAGCCTCAAAATCAGTCTCCATGGAACAGGAAAGTGGCAGACAGACATGAGAAAGGTGATTCAGGTTCCAACTCAGGCAAAGCTATGAATGCAGCTCATGAGTTTCAGAATTTGGGTTCTCCGTCTGGTGGCAATTCTGGTTTGACAATGGATCAACAGAAGCTCTTCAACAACTTCTTGATGTTCATGAAGACTCAATCAAGTCAAGGCAGTCATGATGTGAATCTAGAAGGTACTTTCTGTCTTAATGTAGCTAAATCTACTACAATTTGGATCATGGATAGTGGTGCTACTGATCACATGACCTTTGCTTTGTCAAACCTGTCCAAAGCCAACCCCACTTTTTCAAATCCTGTCATAAATCTTCCAGATGGTAGTGTCTCTCCTATCACTCATACTGGTTCAGTTGTCTTCCCTAAGTTTAATCTTGACAATGTCTTGTGTGTCCCTAGTTTCAAAATCAATCTTCTCTCCTTGTCCATATTTCTTGATTATTGTGTTGTTCAGGACCAATCAAGGACAATAATGATTGTAGTTGGTAAATATCTAGGGGGATTATACTACATGGACTAGCTCTGAAGCTCCTGTGGATCTTCCTCCTGAAGCCAAGCTAGCCCTTCATTCTACCTCAACCAAGTTACCTTTATTTTTGTCTAGAGATGAAACTGCTCATCCAACTGCTTTGTGGCATCTTCGTTGTGGTCATGCCCCTCTTGTAAAGCTTAAACACATTTCAACAATCAAACAAGACATTAGTTTACTTTTTCCTCATGTTTGTACTGTTTGTCCTCAAGCTAAACAAACCAGAAACTCTTTTCCTGTGAGTGAATCTATTGCTTCTAATGTGTTTGAATTGCTTCATTGTGATGTGTGGGGGCCTTATGATCAAAGTACTATTGGTGGTTATAAGTACTTTCTTACCATAGTTGATGATAAAAGCAGAAGTGTTTGGGCCTTTCTCATGAAATACAAATCTGAAGTTGTTGCTCACATTCAACACTTCATTTCTTTGGTTCAAACTCAATTTAAGGCCATTGTTAAAACTTTGAGATCTAATCAAGGGTCAGAATTTTTTAATCACACTCTCACTTCCCTTCTTCAATCTAAAGGGATAGTGCATCAAAGTTCTTGTGTGTATACTCCTCAACAAAATGGGAGAGTGGAGAGAAGATATAGATATGTCCTTGAAATTGCCAAGTCCTTAATGATTCAGTCCAACCTGCCTATTCATTTCTTGGTGGGGGGGGGGGGTTAGTATACTCACTGCCACTTATCTTATTAATCGTCTACCAAATCCTATCTTAAAACACAAAACACCTTCTGACATCTTATATGGGACTTCACCATCTTATGAGCATCTCAGGGTGTTTGGTTCTCTTTGTTTTGTGTCCACCTTTCACAATCCAAATTTGAAGAAGTTTCATCCTAAGTCTGACCCATGTGTGTTTCTTGGTTATCCTTTTGGCAAGAAAGGTTACAAGGTCTATAACCTTAGAACTCACAAATCTTATGTCAGTAGAGATATCAGGTTTTATGAGTCCATTTTTCCCTACAAACTATACTCTGAACATTCCTCTTTGTTTCCTCACTCAGAGTCATTCACCAAATTTGTGGACCACAACTTTCCTTTTGATGATATCTCATTCAACCACTATACACCTACATCTGACCATACCTCTCAGTCTTCTCAAGGACATTCCTTGGTTGAGTATTCTCTCACGCATATCTCTCCTATGCTAGAAGTTGAGTATGGGGAGTTGAGCTCTCTTCAATCCAGCTCACCTGAGTCCACTCTTGAGCCCATCCCTGAGCCTCCATTAAGGAGATCTACTCGTGAGCATCACCCCACTGCATACCTTCAGGACTATGCTTGCACAACTCAGCACTCTTCCTCCAACCTCAAACACTTGTATCATGTGTCAGCCTTTTTATCCTACTCAAATTGTTCTCCAACCTATCAAGCCCTTGTGAACAATGTAGCACACTATTCTGAGCCTAATTCTGTAGGTGAAGCTATTAAAGACAAACTGTGATGTGAAGCCATGCTTAAAGAGTTACATGCTCTTGAAAATAACAACACTTGGTCTATTCAACAGTTACCTCCTGATAAATCTGTTGTGACTTGTAAGTGGTTGTTTAAGCTCAAGTTTAATGTCGATGGCACCTTGGAAAGACATAAAGCTAGATTGATGGCTCGTGGCTTCACTCAAGTAGAAGGGTTGGATTATTCAGAAACATTTGCTCCTGTTGCCAGGATGATCTCTATGAGAGTGGTAATGGTTGTGGCTGCTGCTAGAAATTGGAGTGTATCCCAAATGGATGTGACTAATGCCTTTTTGAATGGTGACTTAGAGGAAGAGGTGTTCATGACCTTGCCACCTGCTTATTCTTATCTCAAGAAGATTTAGGCTGCCAACTCTTCCAAGTCTAGCTCTTACTCTCAGGGGGAGATATATGGTGAGACCAATTACTCTCTTTTGGTGTGCAAGCTGAATAAGTCATTATATGGTCTTAAACAGGCACCAATGCAATGGTTTCCAAGTTTTCTTCAGTTATTAAGGCAACTGGTTATATTCAATCTAAGGCAGATTATTCATTGTTCACCAAGAAGACCAACTCTGGATTTACAACTCTTATTGTGTATGTTTGTTAGTACACAAAATATGCCGTGTACAAGTTTCAACTCCTTCTTCAATGACCTTCTCCTCCAAGCTTCTTCTCCAAGCCTCTTCACCTTCAATGACCTGCAAAACAATGGGCCTAGGGGCGAGCGACCCCTAATCCACCTCCGATGCTTAAGTCAAATAGGTGCAATGTCGAATAAAGGCGTCAGGCAGAGCGATGGCTTAGAACTTACCCGGTACATGAGCGTATACATGTGTATTTATAGAAGAGGGGGACAGGAGAGGGGGCGCGCGCCCTAACGGGCCGATCGGGCCTAGGGTTAGGCGTTATCTTGCTCCCCAAGTCAACCAATATCTTATCTCAAGCGAAGATAAGATCCTCTTCCATAAATATTATCCTAACTAGAGTAACTACCCTATTAAAGGATAAAGCAGAATAAATATGGATAGCAAAATAAATAAGATAGAGAAATAAATGCTAACTAATTGATATGGAATCATGCCCGCCTACAATTGCCCCCTCCGGAACCCATATACTCGTGTACCTTGTACTATCCCGTGTATAGGGGCCGGAGTTAAGCGGTGAGTGGCCATGCGGATTAGGTGCTCTTATTCGTATATTCGTACATTCGTACATTCGTATATTCGTTGGCCAAACGCGTGCGAATAACGCGTGACCTGCGTAGCACGTGTGATGGCGTACACACGGCACCAATCCACCCATGAGTCCAGTGCTCGATTCTCTATGTCGGGAAAACGTTTTAAATCAAGAAAAACATGTACGAAAACGACTCTCGGGGCGTCCCCCGAATGAAAGCTTTTGTAAAAAACTTGAAAATCCGTTTTGAAAAAGCGGGGCCCTGCCAACATATCGAATCTTGCACTCTCATCATGGGAGACCTTTCTTTTTCACAGCCATTTTTAAGTGCAAATCACTAGCCCATATGCCCCCGTCCTAACACCGCAGCCATAACACATGGGCCCTTCCGAGCCTTGCCATTATCGGGATGTGCTCCCCATGGCCAATCGAGGCATCGCGTTGCCAACTCGGAAGGTTCGTGGCCCTCGTGGGTGTGCGCACCGCAACATAACCCACTTAATGGCGCTCCGTAGGATGCTCGGCATATCTTGGCGGTTTCCCGCAATTTCTCTATGAAAGCAATCTCTTTCATAGGAGGGTCGGTTGTCTCTTCGCATGGGACATACCCCTTTTCGTACTCAGGTTCGTACCCGATTTTGAGCCAATTGGAGCGAGTTTCCAGCATTGGCTCCTGAAGACGAAAGATGGTGCACTCTCTAAGCTTTCCGAAACATCTTGAATCGTCCTGATCGGATGACCGTAGCTCCCGAACGAGCCTGCACATTACAGCAGTGCATTGTTGTCACGAGAGCCAGACTGCTCCGACTTGATCCGCGATTTTGGACCAATTGGAGCGCGATTCTGGTCTCGATGCCAAGAGAAGACTTGTAGATGATTTCTTTAGCTTTCCAGAGACATAAGGCTTGCCATCTTTTGACGTCTCTAACTCCCGAACGAAGAGTTAGGAGCAGGCTTCCCTGTTCTGCGCTTTCTGCAGGACAGCAGCCTTCGGACGTCCTTTTGACCCTCGTCGAGAGAGTTTCTGGGGCTGACGTTTAAAGATGACTCGAAGATTGCTCTTTCCTCTTTCCATTGATATATGGATCGTCCGATTCCGATGTGTGTATCTCCTGGACGATTGGTCGGAAGTTTGCCTCGCCATCCCGTTCGTGAAACAGGTTGCGGTTTCTTGCGGCGCGATTTCGACCCGGATGCAACGAGTTTCCGGTTCTGATGTGTGAACGAGAAACGTAGCATTCGGAGTCTACTTTCCAGCGCTTCTTGAATCACCTCGTTCCAACCACCGTGGAGCTCGAACGGACTATTACAGCGTTGTAGGTTCCGCGTTGATCGTTAGGCGGCGATCAAACCCTTCGACCCCATGAGCCCGATCTCTTGCCCCGGTGGACTCCGAGCCTTCACAAGATCCAACACTTGCTTCGTTGTGCCCCTGCGTAGGACACCTCGTCGGGCTCGGTTGACACCATCTTGACGGAATCGGGTCATTTGGACCCTGCGGCGGAATTAGGGTTTGCACTCGGGTACCCGTGATCGTAGCCGACGATCCCCATCCGCTGCTGGGCCCGAGCTCACGGACCCATCACCACGCTCGCGGTGGTGCTTGCTTGCGAGTCCCTCTTCATTCATCGCCCTACCCGCGCTCGCGGGCCTGCCACCGCGCCCGCGGTTATCGTGCAGTTTGCTCTTGGCGATGAGTGACGACTCGTGTGGTGTGATCGGCTCCAATCCATCCTCCGTGGACGCCCGTATTTCCTATCTCTCTGTCGAGCACAGATTTTGATCTAGGGCTTCCCTCGACTCATTCGTGTAAGATTGCGAATTGTCGGGTATGGTCGCGGCTCCGCGCACCGTAGGCGCCGCTTTGCCCCAGCAAAGGAACCTTGCTCGTGACCACTCTAACGTCCGCGCAGACGTTCGTGGTCTACCAACACGAATTCAAGATTGGAAGCGCAGTTCAATGGTCTTACCAAATCTCGAAGCGGTGTCTTGATGATTTGCACAATGGTCAAGGATATTAATTGATCCTTCAACCCTTTGGCTCAATTTCTGGACCGCGCTGTTCGTGCCCAGTTTCGACTAAGTTCGAGTAGGATTCTCGCTTCAACTTCTGAAGATAATTTGTAGCTTATCTCCTCCTCTTTCCGTCGATATGTGGATCGTCCAAATCCGATAAGCGTAGCTCCCGGAAAGTGAGTCGGAAGCACGATCGGTAATCCTGCCAATCGCTAACACGCGGTCGCGGGTGAGGGGCCTGCGGTCGCGGTTCGCCCCAGAACAGAGGTTACGTTCTCTGGAGCGAAACCGCGCCCGCATCCGGGGCTACCGCGCCCGCGGTTCTACCCCGAACTGCGATCGCGGGACCCTGGACCGCGCACCGCAGGTCTAGGTGTCCGACCCCGAAATCCTCTTCTGAACTCGTGCCGAGTTTGTCACGACGTGGGCCCGCGCTCGCAGGACCCTGGACCGCGCCCACAGGTCCAATCGTTCAATCGTTTAGGGTTTCGTTGACAGCATGGCCCACTTGTTCGGGGCAATGGATCGGACCGACCGCTCGCCCGCACCGGGCTCTAGCGATTGATCGTGTTGTGCGGACCGATGGGTGCCGCCGCAATGGATCGGACCGACCGCTCGCCTGCACCGGGCTCTAGCGATCGATCGTGTCGTGCGGACCGATGGGTGCCGCCGCAAAGGATTGGACCGACCGCTCGCCCACACCGGGCTCTAGCGATCGATATATCGTGGCGTGGAACGGATCAGGAGCCGGGTGAAGGGCTCGACCGGGCCGGAGGCGCACCGCGCGCTCGTCCGCAACGTGGGGCCAAAGAACTCGGCTCGGTCCGATCGTGGCGGTCCGTAGCGGCGCTCGTGGCTAGCCGTTAGGGTCGTAGTCGGATATGGGTCGGACTCCTATTGGCTGGCCTCCTAGCCCATACCTTGAACCTCGGCCATCGCGGCGTTCTCTCTCGGCCTCCATCCCAGGCTCGGTTGGGGTAACGGATCGGACCGACCGCTCGCCCGCCCCGGGCTCTAGCGATCGGTTCCGTACGCTCATACATATATCCCTGCGTTACGCACACGCGATTGTGAGTAAAGTTGCCCCCAACCTAGGGTTTTCATTGGATCGATAATCAACAATGATTTTTGATTAGGGCAACCTCTTGGATCGACAATCCAAGGTCCGATCGCGATGTGGTCTATCATCCCGAGCGAGTATCGGGTTCTACGCGCGTTGGGATCCGTTCTCCGAGCGAATTTCGGAGATCGCAAGTTCTGGCCTTGACCCGCAGTCGCGGCTCTGGGGCTGCCGAAAGCGAATCACGCGATTCGCCTGGTGCGATTGCCCTAGGGTTGTCTCGCCGGTTCGTCCGGCGGCTGTCTCGATCCGGGCTTGCGTGTTGTAGTGGAACGGATCGAGAGTCGGTGAGGTGAGGCGGAGACCGAGACCGAGCCGCTGGCACGCCGCGCGCTTGTTCGTAGCGAGGGGCCGAGTACTCGGCACGGTGCGATCGTGGTGGTCCGCCGTGGTCTCTAGCGGTGGAGGCCGTTGCTTTGACGGGCTTTCTCGGCATCAAACCGGTCGGCGTCGCTCGGCAAGGTCCGCTTGGTGCGAACGGAGACGAAGCTCGGCTCCATACCTACGTACTTGATGATGCCGATTAACCAAGGTTTAATCTTTGTTAATTCGCCACACACGCACGTGATTGTGCTAATTAGCTTTGCTAATTTGCATTAGCAACTCGTACATACGTATGTACGTGCTCATGCCCATCGAACTAATTTGCGCTAGTTAATCCAATTCGTTCGATCATGCCTCCGTTACGCATTGGATCTCCCTCGTCACGTACACGTGACGGTAATTAGGGTTGCCCTCAATCTAGGGTTTCATTGGATCGATAATCAACAATGATTCTCGTATAGGGTTTACGAAGGTCGAAAACCTGTTCGTTCCCCACAAACGGCGCCAAATGTTGGTACACAAAATATGCCGTGTACAAGTTTCAACTCATTCTTCAATGACCTTCTCCTCCAAGCTTCTTCTCCAAGCCTCTTCACCTTCAATGACCTGCAAAACAATGGACCTAGGGGCGAGCGACCCCTAATCCACCTCCGATGCTTAAGTCAAATAGGTGCAATGTCGAATAAAGGCGTCAGGCAGAGCGATGTCTTAGAACTTACCCGGCACATGAGCGTATACATGTGTATTTATAGAAGAGGGGGACAAGAGAGGGGGCGCGCGCCCTAACGGGCCGATCGGGCCTAGGGTTAGGCGTTATCTTGCTCCCCAAGTCAACCAATATCTCATCTCAAGCGAAGATAAGATCCTCTTCCATAAATATTATCCTAACTAGAGTAACTACCCTATTAAAGGATAAAGCAGAATAAATATGGATAGCAAAATAAATAAGATAGAGAAATAAATGCTAACTAATTGATATGGAATCATGCCCGTTTACAATGTTTATGATATGCCAATCACAAGGAGTGATCAGGGTGAGATTCTGAGATTGAAGCAACACTTACAAGTCAGTTTTCAAGTCAAAGATCTAGGTGATATGAGATACTTCCTAGGCATTGAAGTTGACAGACACTACAAAAAAAAAGTGATTTAGTGACCAGAGAATTGGACGCTAAATCAGAAAATATGGACACAAACGACAATTAGCGACCAACTTTTGGTCGCTAAGTGTGGTCGCTAAAAGGCCGGTCACTAAATCATTTAGCGACTAGGTGGTCGTTAATCTTAACGACCATTAAAATTGGCGACCATATGGTCGTTATATGCAGCCCCAAGTCTTAGCGGCCGTGTGGACGCTAAATTGGTGACTATGTGGTCGCTAAGTGTAGTAGGTGTGTGGCGTCCATCTGGTCGCTACTTGGCGTCCACCTGGTCACCAATTTGGCGTCCACCTGGTCACCGATTTGGCGTCCACCTGGTCACCGATTTGGCGTCCACCTGGTCACCGATTTCGCGTCCATCTGGTCACCGATTTCGCGTCCATCTGGTCACCGATTTCGCGTCCATCTGGTCACCGATTTCGCGTCCATCTGGTCACCGATTTCGCGTCCATCTGGTCACCGATTTCGCGTCCATCTGGTCCACGATTTCGCGTCCATCTGGTCCACGATTTCGCGTCCATCTGGTCACCGATTTCGCGTCCACCTGGTCACCGATTTCGCGTCCACCTGGTCACCGATTTCGCGTCCATCTGGTCACCGATTTCGCGTCCATCTGGTCACCGATTGAGCGTCCATCTGGTCACCGATTGAGCGTCCATCTGGTCACCGATTGAGCGTCCATCTGGTCACCGATTGAGCGTCCATCTGGTCACCGATTGAGCATCCATCTGGTCACCGATTTTGCGTCCATCTGGTCACCGATTGAGCGTCCATCTGGTCACCGATTGAGCGTCCATCTTGTCACCAATTTCGCGTCCATCTAGTCACCGATTTCACGTCCATGTAGTCACCGATCTCGTAAATCATTTCGCGTCTTCTAGCGGATTTGCGTCATTTAGTTTAAATGATTTGATATTCGGTGAAATTAAATCAAACAATAATAACAAAATAATATTATATTATCAAAATATATTGTTTTTGTTTAATTGCATAATTAAGTATATATGCAAACAATATTTGCTAATCATTCCGAGGTTGGGGTGATGCATTTGACGTGGTCGGCGGTTGTTGATTTCTTCTCATCTCTTCCATTAACTGCTCGAGTGCTTGAAGTCGATCGTTTGTGACGGCTTGAGTTTGTTCGAGGGTGGACACTTGGGCACGCAAGTTGGCATTCTCGCGTCGGAGCTCTACCACCCTAGTCGCTTCTCTTCGAGGAGCTCTTATTTGGTCCCCATAGAATTCTGTAGCTGCAGAGCTGAGTCCGGTAACAGATCCTCCCGGTCCGACTCCTCCGGCGGCCTCTAAAAATGCATCACACTCATCTTGATAAGTGAACGGTGTCTCGGACTGAGAGGACTTTTGAGTAAGTATTTCTCGAGACCGTTCCTAAGCGAAAAAAGGTAACATACCCAAGGTAATAAAGTTAGTTTAACATAGAAAACTATTGACTCAGATATTATAAGCACCAAATGAAGCATAGTGAATTAATCCTTGCCTACCAAACCAATTTTAGTGAATTAAATATAAGATATAATTTGAGGTCTAAAAAAATCAAATATTATTATAAGCTATATATTAAGCATACATTTATATGGATCGTGTATTAAGCATGCAATTATTATAAGCTATACAATTAAGCATAATGAATTAATCCTTACCTAACTACCAAACTAAATTCTTTTTTGATCAGATAATATTGTAAATCTATACGTATATGGATCGTGCATATATATTGTTCGGTAATGGAATTATTAAATAATATACATAAGCATGCATGATCCAGGTTAGAGTACCGTTCCTATGCAAAAGGTAATACGCTATAAACTGAGTATGCAAAATTACAGGTAAGCATGCATGATCATGTATATATAGGCAAAACAGGTACATTAAGCACCAAATTATACATAAGCATGCATGATCGTGTATATATATAGTTAGAAACTGAGTATATTAACCGATTTCTATGCAAAAAAGGTAATATGCTAGAAAAGAGTATATAAATAATAATTTAATTAGTAAAAAGCAAATAAAAAGTATACAATACTCACGACGATTTCACGAGATCGAGTGTCTACAAACTCTTGTCCCACACCATGTGTATGTGTCTGAATATGGAACTCTAGAGGCGTCGGGGGTCTACCAAGACGTTGCGTCTGTAGACCAAATAAATTTAGTAAAGATGACAAATCAAAACGAATAAATTATATAAGTTATTCTAGGTTACCATTTCTCGATGAACCACTTTGTGAGATTTAGAGCCACTAGTGTGGAGGGAGGGATTTGCCGCTCGGATCGCTTTTTGTTTCTCAGACTTTGCTTTGAACTCTGGTGTGTCCCATGTTGCCTTCCAAAGGTCCCAAACTGCACGATCCACCCAATCTGGTTGTACATTGTCTGCGCGAGCCTTGCCCACTACGCCATTATAACGCCTCTTTGCCCTCTTCGTCCACAAACGGCGAATGCTTTCAATGTCCATGCCTGGTTGAGTCTCATCCCAAGTGAAGTGCGACTGAAACGAAAGGATGCAACAAAAAAATAAATGATTGTGATCCATCGGTAATTCACAAACAAATGAACACCGCAAGTGAAGATTAATCCATGTTTTCTACAATCATAGACAAAGCATACAACCAAGCTGAAAATGCCATGGAGGGAATGATACTATACTAGAACTGGAACAAAATGTAGCTATCTTTTAGTAGTTGTACTAGTTAGTAGCCACCATTAAAATCTTAGAGAGTCAGTTCTTCTAGCTAGACAATAAAATCATGATCAGCCTAACTCTTACATAGTGAAGATTAATCCGTGTTTTCTACAATCATAGACAAAGCATACAACCAAGCTGAAAATAATGGCTGCTAGCTCTATAAACAAACTGAAACTGAAGCCACAATCAGAAAACAGATGAACACCGCAAACGAAAATTCACAAACAAAATGCAAAAGCCTTACTTTCCATGCGGTAAACCAACGGTTTTGAGTTTCCAAACTCGCCCGCTTAAACTCTGAAGCCTGCTGGTCGGGTTGTGAGGTGGTAATAATTGTAATCCATCGTGATACCTCGTTAGATGGCTCCAATCTGCAAGATCCCGAAAAAGGTGTATTTGCCTTACTATATACAATAAGTACATTTAACTTGACACAATATAGACTTTCTTACTGATCACCGACGACACTAAGCTCTATAATTCGGCTTTGGTCAAACCCAGTTGATCTGCGTCGAGCATGTAAAGCAGGGACTGCAGATGCATCAACATTTGCCTCAACATCACCGGCGAGAACGGCATCAACATCATCATTAGACATCGACGGAGGGGTAGGCAACATGCCAGTGGGGAGGTCTTGTGTTCCATCATCCATTTGGGAGGATGACACATGTGTCATAGATGATGGTATACCTCCTGATGACGGTTCATCATCGGTAGGTCGAGGCGGGCCGGTGGGTCGAGGCGGCTGTCGTAAAGGCATAGTAAATGCTTAAAATGACAGCTTCCACAAATTCAGAAAACAAAAGCACCATAAAATGTTAGCCTTCACAATTTAAGAATAAAATCTAGAAATACATGTTCCCCACATTATATACAGTTTAGAAATAACCAAAATAAGATCCTAAGCACATATAGCTTTTGCAAAATAATGTCAAAGGAGGGCTGTCATAATAGTCCAAAAGCACAACAAAGTACATTTATAATGATCATAAACTACCTGCAAGTATGTATGAGAAAGGCGGGGGGGGGGGGAATTCAAGAATATGTATACGGTGCAAGAGATCAAAATATAAACAGGAGACTTAGAAAGTCAATATGATAAAGGTAGAATTTCTGCCCTTCATATATAGATTATAACAAGAGGCATAATTTTGGAACACAGTTTGTTGAACTCCCACATTGGTAGTAAGAAACTGGAAAGAGAGATTTCATTAGTTCAATTCAGCCCGTGATTCTCAAAATCTCAACCTTCAGATAACACATGGCCATCTCAATTCTCAACAAACGAATAATACTTCAAAAACATCACAAACAAACAAAAATTTCTCAAGTCTCAAACAAGAGAAATAGCCTGGCCGCGCCATTCCGCAGTCGATCAACAAAAATCTACGTCCGAATTAAAAAAAATCCCACTCCAAGAAACCTAAATCAAGATGCACAAAGCAATACTAATTCCAGCATAACACCAGATCAATCCGTTTGTAAAGCTAATTGGAGGAGGCAAAACCCTAACCGTCCAAGACTCGTCTACAATCGGCGCTTAAACAGTTAAACCAACCAAACTCAAGCCCCTATTCAACCGATTTCAATGCTAAAAAACACAAATCAAATTGAAAGACGACAATTCCGGATGCTCAACGATAACTGAGAGATCGGGAAAAGGGAGAAAGAGAGTTACAGAGATGGTAGTGTGCCGGGACCCTGGCCTCGTAGTGACGGCGTTGCAATCGATAGCGCCGCCTTCCTGGTGTGGTGGTGACAGCCTCGCTTGGTGAGGGATCCGAGCGGTGGTAGTTCGTGGTCCCAAGCAAAGCCGAGCTCAAGAAAAATCTGTAAATAAAAATGGTAGTGTTGAGATGGGTGTGTTTAACGGAGCCATGGGGAGCATTTCGTTGCAAACTGGGCGCCGTCGTCAACACCAGCAGACCTCCACATGCAATCGGAACTTCTTCCGAGTTACAACCGTCGGTTTCTAGTCAGTCGCTCCCACCACGACGACAATCAGTCGCCCACTTCTTCCTCTTTTTGGCGATGATCAAGAGCCCCCACAGGAAGCTGTTCTTAAGGCCATTCAGGTTAGGTTTCTATCAATTGTGTGGTGGAATTTGGAATTTTGGATTTTGGATTTTGGGTTAGGGCATGTGGCCAAGTTGAGGTTGGTTTTTAATTTGGGAAACAAAGTGAGAGGGAGGAGGAACGAGAAGGCAAAAGAGAGGGAGGAGGCACGCAGAAACGAAGACAAGAAAGGGGTTTCACATAGACGACGTTTCAACTTCTATTCTATATGGTAATATTTAGCGTCCATATGGACGCTAAATTTCCTTTATAAAAGTTCGCGACCACGTGGTCGCTACACCTTAAAAATACACCGACTCCGGATATTTAGCGACCACATGGTCACTAATTAGCGACCACATGGTCACCAAATTGCAAAAAAATTAAAATTGCCGCTCAGCGAAAAAACTCCCACCAAAATATTTTTTAGAAAATTGGCTCGGGTTTACGTAATTAGTGACCATTCGGTCGCTAATTAGCGACAAAGTGGTCACTAAACACCAAAATATTAAAATTGGCGCTCATCGAAAAAACTCCCACCAACATTTTTTTAAAAAAATTGGCTCGGGTTTACGTAATTAGCGACAAAGTGGTCACTAAACACCAAAAAAATTAAAATTGGCGCTCAGCGAAAAAAACTCCCACCAAAATATATTTTTACAAAATTACCTCGGATGTATGGTGTTAGCGACCATTTGGTCGCTAATTAGCGACAAAGTGGTCACTAAACACCAAAAAAAAAAAAAATTAGCGTTTAGCGAAAAAACTCTCACCAAAATATATTTTTAGAAAACTGGCTCGGATCTAGGTAATTAGCGATTTAGTGGTCGCTAAACACATAAGACTCCATAAAAATAACATAATGACACTTAAATGCATTAGGTACCACTTTATAAGGCTCAATAAAAATAACATAATCACACTAGATGTATAACATGTGAAAACACATAAGTTCAAAAGAACAAGCATGAAATTGATGGGACTTGTTGTGAACAATTTTATTACAAATCGTCTTCGTCAGTATCTTCTTCAGTCTCAAACTCCTCTTCTAATGTTTCGCTAGACCGTTCATCGTCTTCTTCAACATCGACATATAGAGTACCATCTGGGTCATGTAGTGGACCAAGTTGATCATCATCATTTGAATCATCAATAACACGTGGAATTGATGAATCTTGTTGGAATGCTTCATGAACATTAGACTGAAGAGAACCGTTGTCGTTGGGTTGTACACTCTCATCAGGCCACACACGTGACTTCACTTTACATACCGCTATCCAATCACAGTCTATACGTCTCATCTTCGGGTATTCCAGGAAATAAACTTGGGTCGCTTGGTGTGCTAAGATGTAACGGTCATTCGTTCTCAACATTTTATGTCTGTTCACATCAACAAGCTTTGTTTGAGGATGTATGCGGGTCCCTCCACCGCTTCTAGTGTCAAACCATGAGCAGTTAAAGACAATAATGCGTTTCACTGTTGGAGATATGTAATTGAGCTCAATTATTTCATCTAGCACACCATAGTAATCCTCCTCACTAGTGCCGAAG
Source organism: Polygonum aviculare (assembly GCA_934048045.1). NCBI lineage: Eukaryota > Viridiplantae > Streptophyta > Magnoliopsida > Caryophyllales > Polygonaceae > Polygonum > Polygonum aviculare. Next base: position 27,804,181 of record OW204023.1, on the reverse strand, counting down.
CTTTTTCCGAGAACACAAACGCCACTGCTATCAGTTGCTCGCGCTGATGCATGTTTCTTGGTGTGAAATCGATAACCGTTCACAAAATAACCAGGATATGTCTTGACTACTCTTGCAGATCCACGAGCTAGTGTGGCGATGTTCTCATTTGAAATAGTATTTCCCAAACTGTCAGCTTGTAAGTTTTAAGGGAAACACACATAAAGTTGTATTACATACCTACATTCAAATGTCACACACACACATATATATATATACATATACTATACAATATTTAATTAATCTTACATAGTGGTAGAACCATTGGCGAAAGTTTGCTTCTAATGTGACTTGTTCTTCTTCATTGCTTATGTTTGGATTTGATGGGCGCACGTAATTAGCCAAAAAAAATCTACACAAGACAATGACTTAGCTAGGTAAATGTATATATGCACGTATAAAATAAATAGATTATGTACTTACTCTGTAAAAGGCTCAACTTCTTCACAATTCATGAGTATGTAAGTCTGGATCAAATGATATTCCTCGTCTGTAAGTAACCGTCTAGTAGATTTACCCAATGTTCTACCAGGAAATGTGAAAATAGACAAATCATTTGCATCAACTCCACTGGGAAGTTCACAACTGACGTTGCGGGTGACATCAATTTGGTTAGTGGCAGCATGTGAATTGAAATAATATGAGCAAAAGGTGGATGTCTCCTGAACGAGATACGCACTACATATTGAGCCCTCCACACGAGCTTTGTTACCAACTGTGTTCTTCAATCTTCGTAGGAACCTGCAAATTCAAGAATATTTGAGTAATGTAAAGGATATATCAATGTGGTCGAAAATGTACTAGTAAGGTAAAAATTAACATACCTTTCAAATGGATACATCCACCTGTATTGGACGGGGCCACAAAGCGCAGATTCCCTTGGCAAATGAACAGGTAAGTGCTCCATTGAATTAAAGAACCCTGGAGGAAAAATTCTCTCCAACTTGCACAATATTATAGGTATTTCCTCATGCAAATTCATAACTACTTCAGACTTAAGATCATAACATGTGAGATCCCTAAAGAACGCACTGACTTGTGCAATGGGCTCCCAAACTTTGTTCTCAAGAAACGCTCGAAAAGCAACAGGCAACAACCTTTGCATGAACACGTGACAATCATGACTCTTCATCCCAAAAAGTCTTAGCTTATGCATGTCAATGCAACGACTCAAGTTGGAAGCATACCCATCCGGGAATTTCACGGTTTTCACCCAATCTAAAAGCACTTGCTTCTCTGCACGACTTAGTGTATAACAAGCCTTTGCGTACCTAGTCTCAGTGTCATCAGGTTCTAACTCTGGTCGCCTGCACAAGTCCCTTAGATCCTTTCTTGCCTTTAAATTATCTTTTGACTTGCCCGGAACATCAAGTATGGTGTTGAATAAATTATCGAAGAAATTTTTTTCAATGTGCATTACATCAAGATTATGTCTAACCTTTAGAGCTGGCCAATAAGGTAGGTCCCAAAATATACTCTTCTTCTTCCAGCCTGAATCTCTACTCACTCTTGCATTATGTTCCTCGGCTCCAACTTCAGTTATCTTTATCAATCCCATGCTATCAATTTGGCCTAATACTTCATATCCATCACGAAGTGGAGGGGGAGAACCTCTAACTCTTTTACCCTTCTTGAAATCATTCCTATTGTTTCGAAAACGATGATCTTCGGGGGTAAAATGTCTGTGGCAATCAAACCAACACATTTTACGCCCATGGGTTAGATAAAATGCATTTGTGTACTCCATACAGTAAGGACAAGCATATTTCCCCGAAGTGCTCCATCCTACACAAACCATTATTCAAAATCGCTCAATTGACGTGATTAAAATTAACACAAATATTAAGTACGTAAAAACAAACAAAATCAAAATCACATTGCCACTAACCTGACAACATCGAATATGCTGGAAAGTCGCTAATAGTCCACAGTAAGACCGCGCGCATAACAAAATTTTGCTTCCTCCATGCATCAAATGTGGTGGCTCCATTAAGCCATAAACTCCTAAGCTCGGCTATCAACGGTTGCAAGAAGACATCTAATTTCTGTTTCGGGCTTTTGGGTCCTGGGACGATCACTGTTAGAAACATAACCTCATCTCGCATACACATAGATGGCGGGAGGTTGTATGGTGTCAAAATCACAGGCCATGATGAGTATTGTTGCCCCGATGATCCGAATGGATTGAAACCGTCCGTTGATAAACCTAGTCTGACATTGCGCGATTCAGCAGCGAAATCTGAGTACATTGTATCCAAATGTTTCCATGCTGGACTATCTGAAGGGTGTCGCATCACCCCATCTTCTTGTGTGTGTGTTGCATGCCATTGCATGTGTTCAGCTGTCACCGCCGAAGCATATAGTCTTTGCAACCTTTGAGTTATCGGCAGATAGAACATGCGAGAGTATGGAACGAGCTTTGTCTTTCCGTGCTTCCATCGAGGATGATGACATACCTTACAGGACACATAGTCTGCATCAACACTCCAATATATCATACAAGAATTTTTGCAACAATCTATGGCTTCATACGGCAGACCTAGACCCTCAACCAATTTTTTTGTCTCATAAAATGTTGCTGGTAATGTTGTATCTGGATGCGAGATGCGTCTGCTGAAATCTGAAATCATGTCGTACCCTCGCTCTGTCAACTTTAACTTTGACTTGAGGCTAAGTAGCTCAGTTGCCGCCTCCAATTGGGTGACTTCAAATCCAGGCCACAATGACCTATTAGCGGCCGCCAACATGTCATACATACGTTGTGCATCAGGATTTGGTGCTTCGGGGTAATAAAATTGTTCTCTGGGCCTTGCCTCCTCATATTGTTCTGGGTTGATATTAGTGGGTACACCAAACCCATCGTAAACCATTTGCTCCATATAATTCTCATATTCTGGAGCCGATGTCGGGTTAAAACTATTGTCATATGCTTGTGCATTGCTGGCACCACCAAATGAACTAGTACAGCCTTCGTTCCGTGCAGATTCATGCATCATTGCAGCAAACATTTCATCTGTTTCCCCATGACAAATCCATTGGTAATAGTTTTCTACAAAACCACGCGTAACAAGATGATACTTCACATCTTCTAGAGGAATAAGCTTCCTATTTTTGCACCTTCGACAAGGACAACGCACTTCTTCCGGGTTAAATCTAGGCATCGACATGCAAAACTCAGAAAATTGCTCAACACCAGCAATAAAGTGATCATTTGCTAACCCCCTTGTAAGACGCACATACATCCACTCACGCATTTTTTTTTGCAATATCTACAAAACAAATTAACATAACAATTTTCCATCATATTTATCATATATTATCAAATATGAAAAATAAATGCATATAAAATTTTATCAAAAGACTCCTTACAATTTAATTTTGGGAATTAGCTTCCACATAGTAGCAAATTAGCGTCCATATATTAGCTAATTACAAAGCATTAGGTAATTGGCTTCCACTTGGTCGCTAATTAGCTTCCATGTGGTAACTAAATACCTTTTACTCTAATCATAGTGTAAGATAAAATCATCAATAAACAACAACCTAATTTTCACAAGTATTTATCATATAGGAAAAATGAAATACATAATTAAATTGTACCAAAAGACTACATTTAAGAATAATCATGATTTAACGTTGGGAATTAGCTTCCACGTGGTAGCCAATTAGCGTCCATGTAGTAGCTAATTACAAAGCTTTAGGTAATTGGCTTCCACGTGGTCGCTAATTCGCTTCCATGTGGTAGCTAAATACCTTCTACTCTAATCATATTGTAAGATAAAATCATCAAAAAAACACAACCTAATTTTTACAAGTATTTATCGTATAGTATAGGAAAAATAAATACATAAATAAATTATACCAAAACACTACACTTAAGAATAATTACGATTTAACGTTAGGAATTAGCTTCCACATGGTAGCCAATTAGCGTCCATGTGGTAGCCAATTACAAAGCATTAGGTAATTGGCTTCCACGTGGTCGCTAATTAGCTTCCATGTGGTAGCTAAAGACCTTCTACTCTAATCATATTGTAAGATAAAATCATCAAAAAAGCACAGCCTAATTTTTACAAGTATTTATCATATAATATAGGAAAAATAAATACATAAATAAATTATACCAAAACACTACACTTAAGAATAATTACGATTTAACATTGGGAATTAGCTTCCACATGGTAGCCAATTAGCGTCCATATGGTAGCTAATTACAAAGCTTTAGGTAATTGGCTTCCACGAGGTCGCTAATTAGTTTCCACGTGGTAGCTAAATACCTTCTACTCTAATTATATTATAAAATAAAATCATGCATAAAGCACAAACTAATTTTGACAAGTATTTATCATATATTAGCATATAGGAAAAATAAATTAATTGTACCAAAAGACTAAACTTAAGAATAATTACGATTTAATTTTGGGATTTAGCTACCACATGGTAGCCAATTAGCGTCCATATGGTAACTAATTACATAAGCGTGGTATTTGGCATCCAGGTGGTCGCTAATTAGCTTCCACCTGGTAGCTAATTACTTCCATCTCTACTCTAAAATTTACCCTAAATTTACAAAACAAAAAATAACACAACTTTTCATAATAATTTATGAGATAACAACAATATTTTCGCAAATGAAATGTGATCTATAATACATGATCAAGAATTGATGTGCATAACTTGTGAAGAACAACTTAATAAAAATATTTTTACATACCTTAAACTTCTTCGCTTTAAAATGACTTCGGAGATTGACTTGGAAATCAACTTTGGCTATAGATTTTGGAAATGAACTTTGGTTGAGCTTCTTTTTGTTGGGTATGCATGGTGAACCAAAGAAGGGCAATGTGTATATATATCATGAAAAATGGTAATTCGCGTCCACATAGTCGCTATTTAGGCGGCAATTTTCCCACCTTTTTTGCGATCAACATTATTAGCGACCATCTAGTCGCTAAAGAGGCGCGGTGGTTGGCGCGCTTTGCCCAATGAATTAGCTACCACTTGGTCACTAAATTTGACTGAAGAATTAGCTACCATTTGTTCGCTAATTTTAGCTACCACGTGGTCGCTGAATTTGGTTGCGGCATTAGCGACCATTTGGTCACAAAATGTAGCTACCATGTGGCCGTAAATTTTTTGTTTCTGAATTAGCTACCATTTGGTCGCAAAATGTAGCTACCACGTGGTCGCTATTTTTGGTTCAGAATTAGCTACCACTTCGGCCGCAAAATTAGCTACCATTTGGTCGCTAATTGTTGGCACCTATTTTTCCCGCTAAGAATTGGCGACCAAATATATTATGGTCGCTAATTCTGCGACCATTTGGTCGCTATCTGATTTATGTATTTCTCTTTCCGATTCAGCGACCATTTGGACGCTAATTAGCGACCACAACATCTGATCGCTAAATTATGGACGCTAACTCAGCTGAATGGTGTAGTGAGAAATTCAGAAGGTATTTTCCTTAATCAAAGAAAGTATACTATGGAGCTTCTTGAAGAATCAAGGATGCAAAACTCAAAGCCCATCTATACTCCTCTAGATATTTGAGAGAAATTATCAAAAGTGGGGGAGAGCTTTGAGAACCCTCATCAATATAGGAGGTTAATTGGCAAACTGATTTATTTGACAGTAACTAAACCAGACATTACTTATGATGTTCAAATTCTAAGTCAGTTTATGCAAAGTCCTTCTAAAGTGCATTGGCAAGCTGCCAAACATGTGCTAAGATATTTAAAGGGAGCACCAGGACAAGGCTTACTTCTCAGCAGACACTCTGATTTGCAAATGAAAGCTTATTGTGATGCAGATTGGCAGGCATGTCCTATGACTAGAAAATCTCTCACAGGTTTTTGCATCTTTCTTGGCAATTCTCTGGTTTCATGGAGAACCAAGAAGCAATCCTTTGTAGCTATGTCAACAGCTGAATCAGAGTATAGAGCCATGGCTTCTACTTGCTGTGAAATCACATGGTTGGTTAGAATTCTACAGGATTTAAATGTCTGTCAAAATGGTCCAGTGGAACTGTTCTTTGACAACCAAGCTGCCATCCATATAGCCAAGAATCCAGTGTTTCATGAACGTACAAAACATATTGAAGCTGACTACCACTTAGTTCGAGACAAAGTGATGAAGAAAGAAGTGGAAGCTAAGTATGTGAACACAAAAGAACAACCTGTTGATCCTTTCACTAAGATTCTAAATGTTGATCAAAGTAGGAAGTTTCTGTCCAAGCTTGGCATGATAAACATGTTTAATCATGCTTAGCTTGACGGGGAGTGTTAAGAGCTAGTATTTCCTGAATTAAATAAGTCACGTGAGTGACATGTGATATATTTTAGCTAGCTCAAACTTACTATAAATAGCCCCTGTATTTTTCTAAATTCAACTGAATGAAATAGAGCATTTGTTGCTCATGTTCTCGCTTCTTCTCTCATATTCTCTCTCAGACTATATCTACATTCACTCAATAATCATCATATGTAGTGGGTTTAGCTCAGTTTTGAGTTAAATTAATAGGATTTAATTAAACTAAACCATTCAATAATATAGTACATAACACGTATGACGTATGTACAAATTTCATACAGTATTATTTTTAATTCTTTTGCAAAGACAAGTATATACATACAAAATATATAAACAAACATGTCTGTATGAATATGATATGGGTTTCATAGCAATAGCCCACCACACCACATTATTAATTTGTATGTAGGGATCCAATGTCATGTTCGTTGTACGTATCGTACGTACGTGACCTCTCCATCCTACCTATAAATATTATATAGTATAAGTTATAGCCTAACTCTATATAACATTTATCATAAGAGATTAGGAATCATTTTATCGATCCTTCGTATAGATATTTTATATAGGACGTTCTCATAGTGCTTGATAGCTAGCCTCCCTATCTCTTACCCAATGCATAACTAGCTAGCTAATTATATTACTTTTGAATATGAATCAATGTGTACCGAGACTAGCTACGTAACTAATAGCGTCTAAGACCATGTATAACGGTAAGTTCTTATTTACAGTGCTTAGCTATTATTAAAATATTTTCTATTTTTTCAATGCTATATAAGCACTTATTTGATTTTATCACTCTAATAGAGAATTCTAGGGTACTTATAAGCACACATACATTTCTATTATATTTTTATTTTTTCATATCAAAATGGATTAATTAAATGAAATGTGGTAAAAAACTATTGGAAAGTGGATAGGAAGAGTTCTTAGTAAGTGCTTATATAAGCACTAGTACTAGTGGGTGCTTAACATTTTTCTTTTTTTTCTACCCAAAAAATAAGCAAGTACCCTCTAAGGACTTGCCATTGTACATGGCCTAATAACGTACAGTGTACCCAACATTTGTATATACATGCAATATTCTTATAGCTAGAGATCGATCTAGTCTTCTATGCACATTCTTAACAAACTATTGTGATAATTTAATAGGAAATTAAAGTACATGTATTGCGTATTCTTATCTGCAAAGACAAGTATCACCAAAATAGTTTTTTTTTCTTTAATCAGAGTATCACCAAAATAGTTAAACCATGACGGCAGTAATCTTGCCACGCGCGTATCACCTTCAATTTATTTCATATTAAATAGTAACACATATACATTTCCTATTAAATTATCACAATACTTCAAATATTTTTTACATGCTATTATTCACTTATATTATAATTTGTTAAGAGAAATACCTCTTCCTTTTGTTATCCTAAAGGAAACAATATTCCACTTAATACCCTATATATACTTGTAAGTCGTTTGTCCTATAACTATCCCAAAGTTTAACTTCCATCCATATTTTTTGTTGACGTAATCCTACCTGATCAAATTAAAATTTCCTACCCTCATCACAATTTTGACAAATCTACAAGTCTACACAATCATACTACTCCTAATTAAACACAAGACTCAAAATCTCAATTCCTTTAGCATATAAAGCACTTTTCTGAGAAAATGGCCTAGCATGTCAATAGCATTTATAAAGTACTAATAATTTTGCAAAAGAGCAACAACTCGACATAGCACGAGGATCACAAGTAATTAAACTAAACAAATTAAAGGCAAAACCCATAACCATTAAACTGAAAAGGACAGCTATATTATAAATGTCAAATTGTACAAAAAGAACTAATTAACATATTAAAAGGAATTGCAAATTGAGGTCTAAACTTCTATAGAAGAAGACAATAGTTCAAATTGTTCCACATGCAAGCAAAAAAGGTAGTAACAATCCGATCCCTAGGGATTGCATGTCTCATTCACTTCTATCTAAAATAGATTTAACAAAACAAAAAAAACGAAAAATTACTTTCCTGATTTGGGGCGGTAATTAATTATTTAAATATCTCCTGGCTTACCACATAAAATATCTCCATGCCTTTTGAAGCTTGCTCTTGGAGAAGGATGAACAGCATTTGCATCAGCAAGACCAGCCACATTGAGATTAAAAATGTCAGCATGTGTGATTAGAGGGCTTAAACCCAAGAAATCCCTTGTTAAGCCATCGCTAATCGCGCCATTGCTACCAAAGGCAATGTTCATGTCTCCACTGTCAAATGAGCTAGGCATTGACTTCACCATCATCATATCTTGGAGAAGGAAGGAAGAAGATGAAGAAGAGAGGGTACCAACACCAGAGTCATGGCCGAGGGCGTTTGCGGGCCCACCGTTCGCTGCTTGGTTGAAGAATGCAAGAGAAGAAGGCAAAGGGTTTGTCTTGGAGCTTATGATTGCGCCTAGCTGAGCCGCCTTCTGAAGCAACGCGGTCGCTGACATGTGCGGCTGAGCTGGCGGGGGAGGCGGGTACCCGGGCCCGCCCACGATGAGGCTAGGGTTTTGGTTAGGAGGTGGCTGTTGCATCAGCTCATGGCTGAAGAGCAATGCAGGAGAAGGAGGCGACGACGAAGATATTGGCAGTTGGCCGAGCCATGGTGAGATGTAGCTGTGGATGTTTGGTGGCTGTTGTTGTTGAGGGATCATGAGTTGAGGCTGCTGATCTTGGTTTTGGTTTTGGAGCATGAACATCATGTCGGTGTGCTGTTGCGAGGGCGGCGATGAGGTGGCGACCGGGGATTGGTTGGGATCATTGGTCTCTTCTTGTTTTGGTTGTTGTGGCTGTGGTGGTGGGAGAAATGGGTTGCTTGTGATTGCTCTTGCTGTGTCCTCAACTAGGGCATCACAGAAGGCCCTATGGGTTATAAAGCTATCTCTCCTACAGACAACAACAAAAAGACACACAAGATCAAAAATGACCCACCAATGTTACAAATCTTTCAAATCTGGGCATATGTCCATAGCAATATATAGCACTGTCAATATAATGACCCATTTGCAAAATTGGGTATACAACAACAACAACACTATTCAGTAACCAAGCAAGGTCTGACGACGCGAGTTTGGATGTACATATGTAATTAATTAATTAATCATGTTTGGTTCCATCATACATATGCATCACATAGTTATATCATATAATTAGTAAACTACCTAAGCTAATGATAATATTACTTTTAAATGACTACGTGCAAAAAAGCATACATCATACCCACAAAAAGCGGACATCAAAGTAAAATAGTATGCATATCAATCATTTTTGAGTGAAAACTCGAACAGAATCTTGTTACCGTGTGCATGCATTTACACTCGGATGAGATTATACAGTCGGACTAATAAAAGACACACCAAACAATCAAAGATGAAATGATTGTATATCTTGAATTTATAACTATAACACTATTCCCTCTTTAGCTTTTGTAGACGATAGCTACAGGTATCTCTCAACCTGCATGATTAGTAACTAGTATAATAACATTGTGATATAAAAGTATGCACTACTGTATTAAGTAAAAGATTTACATATGGAGAGAAATCAATATTGAAACAACGTACCTAGAAAAGACGGTACCACAGTCACATTTGTACTCCTTAGTACCACAGGTCTTAGAATGAGCCTTCCAATCAGACTGAACAGCATACTTCTTGGAGCATTTGTCACACTTCCACTTCTTCTCGCCATGCTTCCTGTAGAAGTGCTTCTTGATGCCGGTCAAGTCGCCGAGTGCGCGGGCGGGGTCGTTGTGGACGCAGCCGGGCTCCGGGCAGACGTAGACCTTCTTCTTGACGGCCTCGTCCTTGGGCCGCTGCTTGAGCTTCCAGGGCAGGTTGTGGCCCCTCCTGTGGAGCTGCAGGTTCTGGTCCCTCTGGAACCCTTTGTTGCAGATTTCGCACATGAACCTGTTGGTCGCCAGCAGCGAGTTCGGAGACAGGGCGATCACCTCTGACTCCGGGTCTGCAAAAACACACACGCGCGCACACATTCGAAAAAATCAGAAATTGAGGGAGACCCAGATGCCGAAATTGAGATTGGGAGCAAACCCAGAAAGGGATTTGGGATTGGAGAGAAACCCAGATCAGGATCAGAGTTGAAAGTATTGAGCTTTATTGGAATTGAGCGAACCTGGGTGGCCGGGGAGGCTTCTTTTGCGCTTGGGAGGAGGAGGCGGCGGGGGCTGAAGAGGGGAATGAACGAAGGAAGATGGGTCGGAAGAGGAAGAGAACAAGTGGGTTGAGAGGAGTTCGTCCATCAGAAGAGCTGATTCTGTAGGCTGGCTCATGGTGTTGGTCTTTGTGGCATGTAGCTAGAGAGCTCCTCTTGCTCTGGTGAGTTTGTTGTGGGTTTCAGGGATTTTGTGCAGAACCACACTGTTTGTTCCCTTTTTATTGCAGAGAGAGAGGGGCAGAGGTGGGTGAAGGAAGGCAGAGGGGGGTTTACACAAGCAAACAAAAGCAAGATGGGGGTGTGTGAAAATGTGTGAGATGAGAGAGAAAGAGATGGGGATTTCAGTTTTCACCGAATGAAGCAAAAATGAGAGAGCTGTTGTGTGTGTTGAGCCAGCCCATTCGGTGGAGTGAGTGCGTGTGCATCTTCCTCTCTATCCTTCTCAAACGGACAACTTTTTCTAATAGGGTGAAAAAAAAGATCTCTCTGACAATTCTGGTGGGTCGAGATTAGATTGAGATGTATCAGGTTGGGACTAAAAATGGATCGAAATTCCGGATCCTTTTCTATAGAAATATTTGAACTAGCAAATTTCAATTGTTTGAACCGTCTGTTGGTTTGATTGATTATATATATATGGTCGGAAAGGAGAATTTGTGTACATCACAGTATTTAAAAGTAAGCCTCGTGGGGCTGGTCTAATATAGAAATAGACAATCGGTAAAACATATGTAAATTCTTATGTAAACGCTCTCTCTTGAGTCTCAATTATATGTGGACTAGGGTCATATTTCCTCATCCTAAATTTTCCGAAGCCAGAAGAATATAGTATTTAATTAAAGTAATGTTGATAAACATTAGGTTATCTAAAAACAACTTCCCTAACAAGTACTTTTTCTACATCGGAGTTAAACTTAGACCTATACAACCGAGTATTATTTATTGAAACAATTAAGTTGGTCCAAGGACAATTAAGACTTGAGAGTCAAAACGGGTCAAATCCACAACCTATCCGGACAACTTGAACTTTTAGTGGTTCGGGTCTAGGTTCAGGGTCTCTCTTAATTGAGCTAACGACTCGCGCATTGAGAGACCGAGAAAGGCTCATTGGCGAGCATGGTAAAAAAACAAACGACGACATAGGGTTAAAGAAGAAAACAAGCCAACTTATGCAAAAAAGGGAATGAAGACCCAAAAAGGGAGAAGCACGAGGACACAAAAACAAAGGAGGTAAACATCTAAGATGGCTGTATGCTGCCGGGAAGCATCTCTGCAAGTCGGCAGGACATTCATTTTTGTGTCTTATTCTTCTCATCAGATCGATCACTGAATTTTTAGAGAGAGAGAATAGGGATAAATCATAAATGATTAATTAACTTTTGCCTAGAAGTTCAAATATTTGCTACAGTATGAATTAACCTGATTTGATGATGATACACGAGTGGAGTTGGGAATCCCCAGGTGGGTTTGATCTTCACTCCTTCTGCATGCACTTCCATTATCGGTTGGGGTAAATCATGTAATTAACCAGCCTAATTATTGGCCCGAGTACCATACTTACAATAATAGCTAGTGCGTCTATTTTTTTTTATATGGAGTACTAGAGAACGTGTATATGTACACATGCAAATTATGCAATGCAAATGTAGAACATCCGAAGTCGCTTGTATTTTTCATACAACAATGACAATAGTTGGGATTTATACACGTGGTGTACGCATTTTTTATAATTAAGTTTGGACAAGTAAGCTGAGCTTGAACTAATGAGAGTGCTGATAAATTTTCGATACATGATGGATTCAACATTTCTTCATATGCCTTTTTTTTAAAAGATTAAAACTTTCAATAAAACACATGTTTATCAACTGAAGTGGTTTATAATTACCAACTCATTATGAGAATTCGGGTCCTTTGAATTCAATTGATCTGTATCCAGTTATTACGTTACCCATTACATTAGTTAATGCAAGGAAATTTTGCTCTAATTTATATTCCTTCATAAAATAAATTCTCATTTTAGCCCTGGTCTTTGTTATCAGAAATTCCATGTAGGCTAGAATTAAGATGGATAAACAATAAACTAAAATATGCAGACAAATTTTTATATAACTTTATTTCTAAAATAAAGTTGTAATGGTCTAAAACTGACATTCTTATGAGTAACAAATATCATCATCTGTCCCTTAATAATGACATGATACGATGGTGGTAGTAATGTGGATCAATCCAAATAATCAACAGCAGGTGTAAAATCAAACAAATAGTGCGTGAAATGGAGCACAATTAGGACAACTTAATTATCGATTTGAAAAAAGAGGTTAATAACTTTTCCTTTTTTTACATCATGAAATTTATTATCATTATTCGCCGTAACCGTAGTAGTCCGAGCTGTTCTGACTACTGACTGTTCACCACTCTTTTGCCTTGGGAGTGCAGACGCTGACACAAGCTAGTTTTCGTATTAATCCTCTTATTTATTTTAGAGTATTACGGAGTACTATGTTTTTTCTAATCTAATTTGCCTTCTAGGCCCGAACAATATTTTCTGGTCATCTTCCATGGCTGAACATCGGTTCAATATCCAATCTAGTTCCAAATCGAAATTTGGTAAGGCTAACTGATTTGTCAGCTTAAGATATATTATATATATTTTTACGAAGAAAATGGGGTTCACCATAAACTTTCATAAAAGCACGACGCAGACATCTTCGAATGTGATAAAACCGCAAGCAGCAGCTCTTGCGAGTATCCTGAACTTGAGAATAACGACTGACACGGAGAAATATCCGGTAATCCCGATTGTTAGGGGACGTGTGCATAATGCAGTATTCTCAGAGGCAATACAAAGCCTAAAAAAGCAACTGGCTAAATGGAAGGCCAGTTCGTTGTCCCAAGCTGGTAGAAAAGTCTTAATTCAGGCTAACCTGCAATCCAAAACAAACTACCTCATGCAGAGTTTCTTACTACCCAAAGGTGTCTGGGAACAGATTGACAAAGTTAATCGGGATTTCTTCTAGAACAAGAACGTTGACAATTTCCATCCCCTTATCAGTTGGAACCGCATTTGCGCTCCTCAGCAGAAAGGGGGAATGGGGGTCTCTAACACGACCCTACAAATGAAACTTTTATGGAAAATTCTAACGGAACCGCAAAATTCCTTGGTTCGTTTGGTAACTGAAAAGTATCTAGGAAACGAATTCATCATGGCGATTGAAAAGAAAACGCACTCCTGGCAGTTTGGAGGACTCCTCAACATCAGAGCAACTTTTATGAGAGGTGTGAGGTGGCAACTTGGAGATGGAAAAACTATAAACTTTTGAACGGATCCATGGCTAGACAACGTCATCCTTCGACCATACCTCCAGAACGAGGATGTCAAGATGAAGGTTGCGGATTTTATTTTGGAGAATAAAACTTGGGGCACTATGAAATTGAAAAATCACCTTCTCCAACATCTTGTTGACAAGATTCTGGAAGTACGTATCCCGATAACGGACCAGGAAGATAGAGTATTTTGGACACCATCCCCGGATGGAGTTTTCTCCGTCAAGACAGCTGCTCAATTATGCGAAGAAACGAGAAACCTCCCTGATCAGAACATGGAATGGATTTGAAACTTGAAGGCCCCCCCAAAGATATAGAACTTTGTTTGGAAAGCTTGTGCGGACTGCCTTCCAACAACGGAAAGACTAAATAGATTTTATGCCAGAGGGCCTAGTACGTGCTCTCTGTGTGATACTCGAGAAGAATCTACTAAGCACCTTCTATTTGAATGTGATTTCACTATCACAATGCTTCGACACCTGGAACAACAAACTGGAGGAGGGATTGTCATCAAAGACGAGGGTACAGTGATCTGAATAATAGTATTATTCAAACCATTAAGGCCAACGAAGAAGACACCATTATACTCTGGTGGGCTATTTGGATGCACTGAAATAACCAAATTTTCAACGCAGATAGAGCACTACGTGGTGAGAAACTGTCTGATTTGGCCCTAGCCATCTACTCTCAGTGGAAATTGGCAGAACAGCTAGAGTGCAAGAAAACGGTGAAGCGACAGCGGTCGAGGTTCCCTACATGGAAGAAACCAGACAGGGGATGGGTAAAACTAAACTTTTATGGTTCTCTACGTTCCAACTTATCCACGCATAGTTGATTTATTTTGAGGGATAATAACTCGAACATTATTGCTTGGATCGACGGAAGTTGGCTGCCCCGCCCATCCTCCAGGCTAAAGCGTTGGCAGTTCTGGATGGGGTACGAAGGGCTAAGACCCTTAATATAACTAAGCTAGTGGTTGAAGGTGATAACCTATGTGTCATTAACAGCATTACATGGACATGGGGATGTCCATGGGAGATCCAGACAATTATTAGTGACATAAGAGGCCTACTTTCTCTTTTTGAGGAACTTTGCGTTTTTCATTGTTACAAGGAAAGTAACAGAGCGGCAGACTACTTAGCAGTTAGGAATGCTGATCCACAACTCCTAGGCCTATTGGCCAGCGTGATGACAACCTGTGAGATGCATTACTGGGAGGAAGCCTTGAGAACGACCTTGAGATTAAGTGAAGGAAGAATACGAGAAGCCAGAGAGTTTATGAAGATCATCCGGGCGGATGATTTAGGCTGGTTCGACATTGATTAGAAGACCTAGTGTTTTCTTTTTTTTTGTACAAAAATATATATATATATATATATATATATATATATATATAAGAGGTCTTTTTTTAAAAGCTTTAAACCTAATCGAAACTAAACATAACAAAAATCAAAATTGATGAAACTCTTAAACTAAAAAGTAATTAATAGATGATGAATAGTATCGATTTCAGT
The DNA here is from genome assembly GCA_934048045.1 of Polygonum aviculare. Lineage (NCBI taxonomy): Eukaryota > Viridiplantae > Streptophyta > Magnoliopsida > Caryophyllales > Polygonaceae > Polygonum > Polygonum aviculare. Next base: position 27,788,782 of record OW204023.1, on the reverse strand, counting down.
TTGGCTTAATCGGTTTAGCTTGAGTTTTTGCTTTAAATCGAACCAGGCTTGATCGTATTTACTAGGTGGACTTCTAGCAATTTAGTCCGTACGTGGTCTTACAAAAAAGATCGTGCAGATAATCACATGCAGCAAATTTTTATTTTTTAGGCACGTGTATATATATATGTAATCCAGTAATACATTGATTAATTGATTTGTATTTTTTTTAATCCTATGTTATAAGGATATAAGATAAAAACCTTATTTTTAAAATTATTTATTAATTATAGTTATTGTAGAATTCCATTTTTAAAAAGGTTTATGCATTTTTATATAGGGTTTTATTTTTTAAAGTAACGTTGTAACTATGATTTTATGAAATTACCCTATACTTGATAGTAAAGCAATCGGTCTATTTTTTGTTTTAATAAAGAAAAAGCGCGCAATATTGAAGGGATGTAAAATAGTGTATAACTAGTATTAGTCTCGTGCCTTCAAGAAACAAATTTGATTTAACTAAAAACTTAATTTAAATTTTATATAAAGATATTCAAAAGAATAGTGTGATATAATACCTTGTATTATTTTATTAAATTTGTTTTTGTAGGATTTATTTTAATAATACTGTGTTTTTGCTATAATATATTATTTTAATCGAATGTAAATTTGTACGATTATAACTTTTTGTATAAGGATTGAATATTCATGAGATTATGTAGAATTTAATTTAATGTTTATGGATTAATGTGAATTATATATTTGATTGGAGTTGACATATAATTTTATATATGATTACTTTAATCTCCAATCTAGTATATAGTAAGATTAATTAACTATATATTTAAGGAAAACTTGTAGATACAATTTTAACAATATATATTCTTTTATATTTTACATACATGTAGGGTCTACAATCAAAATTAACCAATGAAATTGTTTTAATAAAAATGGGTGATACGGTTCAATAAAAAGTTGACACGTGTTATGCTAAATATTACTTTTAACCTTCGATTTAGTATATAGTTACAATGATTATGATGATGATGTGATGCATTTTTTAGTCTCCATAAGTCCATAACAATATTAACCCATCCATCTTTTCCATGCATAAAATTACAAGTTGATTTGGTAAAAGGATTTGCAGTCGGAGGCTGTGTACGTGTGTTAATCAAGTGTTCATAATGATAACACTGCATTTTTTTATGCATAAATCTATTATATTAAATTCAGTGTCTTCCAGATTAGGCTTTGGACCTATCTCGCAATAAACTTTGAAAGCTATACGACTCTAATTCATACACAGTCAACGTATGAACAAACACCACCAATTAAGTTAGGTGTGCGTATTTGAGCCTAAAACTATACTTATCATGCGATTAATCATTGATGCTCAAAAGGGTTTTCCGTAAAGGTTCTCTAGATTAAAATCCAGTCCTAATTTAAGCATATGGACCACAATATGATGAGTCGATTCATCGACCACTACTAGTTAAACGGATCCTTTGGCTAGCTAGTTCCGTACGTAATGTAATGTTTAATTGTTGATTATAACTTGGCTTGCCTAAGTTAATCATGGGTCCGGTTCGACCGATCCGGAATCGAGCCACCAAAAAACGATAGTTCCAAGAATCGAACCTGAACTGAATCGACGGTTCCGATCAACTCACGATTCCAATTTCGGTTTAGGGGTTCCTAGATGTTAGAAAATTAATCGTGTTTTGATGGTTCCAAACAGGTTGCAGACATGAAGAATGCTTATGAAGTCACTGACTCGTATTCCAACAAAGAAACGTGCGAAATTCTATAAAAGGCGATGTTACGTCATTTGATAAAAGGAAGCGTGAAGATGCTCCAAAAGTATATTTATGGCAAGAAGAAGTGCAAAAAGAAGAAAAATCATCCTGGGATAATTGAAGATAATGAAGATGATTTTATTGTGTCTTAGGAGCTATTTTAGGAAAGATCTTGTATGGATTGTACGCGATTCATTCCTTGTGCAAATGGAGTGAATCGGTTATCAATCTTCCTAGTTCTATTTATACTTTCGTATGCTTGAATGTTAGAGCTAAGGAACTTGAGTATAAACTTATAATCGTGAGTGTTGTGTGTGAGAAGAACGTGAGATTCGTTCTTCGGGTGGTTGAGCACGAGAGAGTTGTGTTGCATGAGGGTTAGAGCGTAGGCAAGAGTACTTGCAAGGGAGAGTGCGAGATTCACTTCTTAGAGTAGGAACACCTTTATAACCCAAGAGATGAATAGAACGAGTCGAAGTGCTCTTCTAAGTCCTTTCAAGTTCAAAGTTGAAAGGCTAGTAGTTTTTCTCCTTCCAAGCACGTTGGCTACAAGAAGTTTCCACTCTAAATCATCGTGTTAGTCTGGTATCTCGAAATCTTTCTTGTGTGCTTTATGCCGCTGCGTAACTAAAGTTGCCGATATCGTAGGTGTCGATGACTTCTAGTTTAACGATCCTACACTATAACTAATCAATCAACGGTATGGAACTGCCGAACCGTCGGATCTAAACCACCTGTTTTAAACTGGAAAAACCGACCCATTTGCCTATTTTTTTAATTATAAAATCGGTTCAAACCAGAACTGAAACCGGAGTGGAACCGCCGATTCCAGGATCGGACCCATGACTAGCCTAAGTACTAATATACTTTTTACGAAATAACATTGATTACACGTACGTACAAAGTGGAGGTGCTAAATAGGGCATACATGCAGATATTGGTGGATGGATGGATTGATAGGGAAAAGAGTGGAAGAAGATGTGTGTCGTACAAGTAGACGAGGAAGGTAGCTCTAGCTAGTACAAAAAGGAAGTTACCTGAAATGAAAAGGGGGCGCCCACAAGATGTTGTCATCATGTGTCACAACTCTCATCCACCACCTCTGCAACACAAGAAGTTTCCTTTTGGATAGCTACGTTATTTCTTTGCTGTCTTTTCTCTTCTCTCTCTCTATACCAAAATCAGCCAAAAGTACGTACAATCCATGAGATGCTCCAATCCTTTGTGGAGAAGAATAACTCCCCTTGCTTGAGGGAGAACATTTTTTGTAGTTCACTAGCTAATGTTTTTAAATCTAGACTGTCTAGTACGTACATAACGAGTGTTCTATCGTCGTTATAGTAGTGAGAACGCGAGCGGATGATGCAATCGGATCGATCGTTGGTGTCGTTTTGACATGATTGTGATTTTATTTTTGGTCGAAAGATTATGAAGCACTTGGGCCAATATAAACGAAGAAGGGATTCGAACTCGTGAAATAGTGATTGCAGATATTATTAACACTAAACCGACTAGGCTACTGAGGTATTATCACCGACGTGGTGATTATACGACCAAGATTAGTGTTCGTGAAGTATAATTAATTTATAGTGCAAGTTAAGTTATCAACAAGAAGGGTACTTGATCACACATATCAACTTACAATATGTGATTTCCAAATTTATACCTAGGCTCGTAGCCATGAAATTAATTTAAGTAGTGCTGTGTTAAGGCCAGGATATTAGCTAGGTGAACACGTTACTTACTTAAATTAAGTTAAAGATAATAAACACCTTTACACTAGTCAATAAATAGTTTGATAAAAAAAAAAAAAAAAACTAGTCAATAAATAGAGTGCGTGTTCTTGAAACTTCGATATGACAAGGAGAGACATGATGGTCTCTGTTTGGACAATCACACGACTGAAGATTTACATTCTATTATCGTGTAACTCGTGTTACAAAGGATGTTATTGATTTTTTGATCGTGCAAAAGAAAGATAGCAAAATAGCCAAACAAAGATTTACTTACAACCATGTAACCGTTAACGTGCGTTTGACGCATCAGCTCACTGGTTGAGCATTCATAGAAACATAGTGAATGATGTTGCCGAGTACATAGTTAACTTCTTCCATTGTGTTTTGACTCTGCCTATTCGTTCTGACTAGGTCTTCGGGGCTTCATCTAAAAGGATGCTCTAGGACAGTGTCTTTTCCTCTTGTATAGGGCCTAGCCTAATCTCCTTCCTTATCTAAAAAAACAAGTGTACCACAAGGTGGGCGTCCGAGTAATACTTACGGTGACCCTAATTCCTTTCCTAATAACAAAAGAAAAGAAATGTAACCACTAACCACTAATGTTTTGACCTCTCGATCTACCGCTAATGTTTTGACCTCTCGATCTACCCTTACATATGTCTAGGGCAGGTTCCACTTAGCACAAAAAAGTGAAAACCCTTTTGAAAAATTATTAGGAAATGGGCTTCGATCAAAAAAAAAAACTATATATCATTCCCTAGAATAAGACAGAAGAAATCTCCAAATATATGGCACAAAACAAAAATATTTCCTTTTGACTTTTGTTGTAATTTTTTTGGTCGAATGACTTTTGTTGTTATTAGATAAGGTTTGTGTAGGCTTGCAGCCTAAGTAATGCTCAGACCGTTCATGGGACGTGATCGGCTGGGTCGTAACCTGTGGAATACAAACTTTAATTGCCCAAAGACGGCTCACTTTACACCACACCACCATAAGAGTAAAACACAAATACATAACTTAGTTATAATAGCACAAAGAAGAAGCCAAAAGTGAAGATAAGTTAAGCAGAGTTGGTTTCCAAGAGATGAGCTTACACATCTTAACAAACACAAATATTACCCTAATCCATCTTGATCACCCACATTCATGGGATTCAGAGTTGAGCAACTTCCAGTTTCATATCAATCCTTTGCTCTTCAAACTGTCAACGCCGTCCTTGATTATCTGTTCCATTGGAATAAACTGCATTCCGAGATCAATCAGTTTGCTTGATGCATCCTTGGCCCTTAACAACCCAGGCTGAGTGTCTCTTGGTAACCTACAATGTCAACAAATGTATTTGAGAATCAGCACATTACCCATAGCCTAGAATTTCAGTTAACTTCTCCTGCCAGCTGATGTCACAAATTACACAGTATGATCATGCTGAATCCTAAGCCAAGATGTACATCTGGCTGGAATTGGGTCAATTAGGATAACAAAAGCTTTGAATTAGAGCTTATTTACCATACTGATATAGACGCATTTATAGGTCAGAAGTATGCCAGGAGAAGTACCGCCAGAATTAAGGACTAGAGATATATATCTTATTTGCTGATTTTAATAACAGTTGTTTATTTCCTTCTTATCCTAGTATTAGATATAGATAGATAGAGTTAGATATAATTATCCTATTGTTAGATATAGCTTAGCATATTATTATTCTATCTTCTTGTTACTACCCTATATAAGGGGATTTTCTGATTGAATAAAAGGGAAGCATATTATTATTAAGGAGGTTTACGTAAACCTAAGGGGAGAACTCTGTCAAGGACGAGTTCTCTGCTGCGCTATCGCTTTCGTTCTATTATCACCATAGATTCTAGAGAAAGATCTCAAGTGTCTAGGCCTGTGACTCGATCCTACGCTCGGGCACATAACATCTTGGTATCAGAGCCGAACTCAACGCAGGCACCGTCAAGGATAAATTTCCGATCCCCGTTGTCGATGAATTGCTAGATGAACTCCATGGAGCACAGTACTTTACAAAGCTGGATTTACGATCGGGATACCATCAGATTAGAATGGCAGCTACAGATGTGGAAAAAACGGCGTTTCGAACCCACCACGGACATTTTGAGTTCTTAGTCATGCCTTTCGGCCTCACAAACGCCCCGTCCACTTTTCAAAGTCTGATGAATGCTATTTTCAAAGAGTATCTGCGGAAGTTCGTGTTGGTCTTTTTCGATGACATCCTCATATACAGTCAAACATGGATAGAGCATTTGCAACAAATGCGAGCTGTTTTCGATCTATTGCGCGCCAATAAATTATTCTTGAAAAGGTCGAAATGCTTCTTTGGAGAACCCCAAGTAACTTACTTGGGCCACGTTATTCATCAACAGGGAGTAGAAGCTGATGCCACAAAGATTCAGGCCTTCGTTGAATGGCCCACCCCACAGTCAGTTCGAGCGTTGAAAGGATTTTTGGGATTGGCCGGTTATTACAGAAAATTTATTCAAAATTACAGCGACATAGCAGCCCCTTTGACAAAGCTTTTGAAGAAGAATGCATTCACATGGAGCGAGGAGACTGAAGCTGCCTTTACAGCCCTTAAATCCAGCCTTTCGACAGCCCCAGTGTTACAGCTGCCCAATTTTGATGAAGAGTTTGTGGTTGAATGCGATGCATCAGGGAGCGGGTTTGGGGCTGTCCTCCAACAAAACAGCCATCCCATCGCTTTTTACAGCTGCAAGATTGCAGCCCGTCATGTACAGCTTGCAGCATATGAGCGTGAATTGATCGGACTAGCCAAAGCGGTCTCACACTGGCGACCGTACCTTTGGGGGCGACATTTCCTGATCCGAACAGATCACTTCAGCCTCAAATATTTGCTCGAACAACGTCTCACCACATCTCCACAACAGCACTGGATTAGCAAGCTAATGGGGTTCGACTTTCGGGTGGAATTCAGGGCAGACAAGCTGAATAAAGCAGCTGATGCACTATCCCGACGCGACGAGGATGCAACCGAGCTGATGGCTATCTCCATTCCTAAAGTTGGGTTGTTGGAAGCAGTCCGACAAGAAATCAACACGACCCTAGAACTACAACAGCTTCATGACCGCATTCACAAAGGGGAGGAAGGTCCCGACTGGACAGTAGTGGATGGATTAATTCTTCGTAAGGGAAAAGTCTACATGCAGCCCACATCTCCAACAATTCCAACAATTATCTCAACCACTCACGACATGGCTCATGAAGGGGTGCAAAAGACGCTGCATCGGCTACGTCAGGATTTTTATTGGAAAGGCATGAAGGGTGATGTGCTGAAATTTTTGCAGGATTGTGTTGTTTGTCAGCGTCATAAATGGCAAAATTTACAGCCAGCTGGCCTTCTACAACCTCTCGAGATTCCACAGCTCGTATGGTCAGATATCTCAATGGACTTTGTGGAAGGATTGCCTAAAGTACGCGGGAAATCATTCCTTTTTGTGGTAGTGGACAGATTGTCGAAATATGCCCATTTCATACCGTTAACTCATCCCTTTACTGCGATTTCAGTGGCCACTACCTTCTTTACTGAGGTGTTCCGCCTTCATGGATTGCCCGTCTCTATTGTCTCTGATCGCGACAAGGTTTTTCTTAGCTCGTTTTGGAAAGAACTGTTTCGCTTAAGTGGGACTAAGCTCTCTTTTTCCTCCGCTTATCACCCGCAATCCGATGGACAGACCGAAGTCGTCAATCGAACCATTGAGATGTACTTACGTTGCTTAACGGGGGATAAGCCTAAACAGTGGGTAGATTGGATTCCTTGGGCTAAGTATTGTTACAATACTTCTTATCATTCTGCCCTAGGAACGACCCCATTCCAGCTGGTCTATGGCAGGGAACCTCCACGCCTTCTTTCTTATGTTGAAGGGTCCACCAAGGTCGAAGCTGTCGACCTGGCTTTACAGGAGCGGGATGCTGTCCTGCACACTGCGCGTACGAAGTTGTTGGAGGCACAGCGGCGTATGAAAATTGTGTATGACCAACAGCATCGTGAGGTTCATTTTGACGTTGGGAATTGGGTTTGGCTGCGACTTCATCCTTACAGACAGTTGTCTGTGGTTCGCCAGAAATATCATAAGCTTTTGCCCAAGTATTTTGGACCTTACCGTGTGTTGGCAAAGGTTGGTTCAGTTGCTTATAAGTTACAGCTGCCAGAAGATAGCCGGATTCATGATGTATTCCATGTGTCCCTCCTCAAAGAGTATAAAGGCCCAGCTCCAGCTGATGCAGAGGCATTACCCCCGTTACCAGCGACTTGCGACGGGAAGGCTATTCCAACACCTCATTCTATTCTTCGCCATCGTCTTAATAGGGGGCAGCTTGAGTTACTCGTCCAGTGGGTAGGATCCCCTAACACTGATGCCACTTGGGAAAAGATGGAGGAATTTCAGGCAGCTTATCCAGACTTCGAGCTTGAGGACAAGCTCAAAGACGGGAAGGGGAGTGATGATATAGACGCATTTATAGGTCAGAAGTATGCCAGGAGAAGTACCGCCAGAATTAAGGACTAGAGATATATATCTTATTTGCTGATTTTAATAATAGTTGTTTATTTCCTTCTTATCCTAGTATTAGATATAGATAGATAGAGTTAGATATAATTATCCTATTGTTAGATATAGCTTAGCATATTATTATTCTATCTTCTTGTTACTACCCTATATAAGGGGATTTTCTGATTGAATAAAGGGGAAGCATATTATTATTAAGGAGGTTTACGTAAACCTAAGGGGAGAACTCTGTCAAGGACGAGTTCTCTGCTGCGCTATCTCTTTCGTTCTATTATCACCATAGATTCTAGGGAAAGATCTCAAGTGTCTAGGCCTGTGACTCGATCCTACGCTCGGGCACATAACACATACCTTGGGATGTTATACTCTGGATAAAGTTCAGCAACCATGTTAGCAAAATCACCATAATGAGATATTGCTTCAACACACAAGTGCCTTCCGGTCGCGGACTTGTTCTCGTACACCAGTATGTGAGCTAGAGCTACATCTTTCACATGGACGGATCCCATAAAGAAGTTCTCGTACGTTTCAGTACATCCTATCAAACGCATATTCGCCACACACACACAAAAAAAAAGAACACACATAAAGCAGAAGGTCTTGCAAGCAAATATCTGGCCGGGAAGTCTCTTAGAGAACGACACCATTACCCTGGATCAGACGAAGCAGCATGAGCATGCTGGCATTGAGCGTCGGCGGGAGAGCAGGGCCCATCACAGTACCAGGATTCACCACAACCACATCCAAACCATTCTCTTTGGCAAACGCCCAAGCCGCTTTCTCAGCCAACGTCTTCGACAATGGATACCACAGCTATACAGAAAAAGCCACAGATTTAGAACACCAGTGTGCATCAAGCTCACTCTAACAAACTCATAGAACTAAACAATCCTTGAGGCTTACCTCATTGTTCCTGCAATACTCCTCATCAGTCCAACAATCCTCCCTCTTAACAGAATCAGCAGGCCAATTAGGGCTGGGCACGATGGCGGAAACGGAGGAAGTAATGACCACTCGGCCAACTCCGAGCTGCTTGGCCGCCGTCAACACATTGTTGGTCCCCCTAATCGCGGGCCCCAACAGCTCCCTCTTCCCCAATCACACACAAATCAGCGAAACCAAAGAGGAAACACGGAAAAGAGATGAAATAAGAGAAGAAGAAGACCTCGGGATCGTGAACTCGGTCGACTATGCAGGGGGAGGCGAGATGGAAGACGCCGGCGGAACCGGAAACGGCGGCGGAAATGGAGGCGTAGTCCAGTAGATCGATCTGGAAGAGCTTAAGGCGGGACTCCGCTCCTTCCATGCCCAATAGATGCTTCGTTTCCTTCTCATCGTCTGAACAAGGATAAGAATCAGAGTTTTGTTCAGGTTGAAATTGGGGAGAAATAGGTGAAAGAAAGATTAAAGATAGAGAATGGCGGAACTGAGATCTTTGACGGTGGCGTGGACGGTGTAGCCTCGGTCCAGGAGGAGCCGGACCAGCCATGACCCGATGAATCCGCTTCCGCCGGTCACACAAACTTGCTTCTCCATCAAACGCAAGCAGCTGAACAAAGCCAAAATCAGTTGAAAGTTTCAAACCCTAAGAAATCAAACCGACTGAACGGATTCGAACCTGGTAAGGATTCAATTGGATTGGGGGTACTTGTCAGTGTGCTTCACTCCCACAGTCCCACTCTACTCTATCGGTAGTCAAATTATTTTTCTTTTTTATTTCATAAGAGCTAAAAATGTGAGCAACATGATGAAGCAGATTTTTTTTTGTACAGTTTCGCTGTAATTGGGCGCTCAAATGAGATATGTGGGCTAAAGACTATCAAGGTGGGTGGGCAGATTGATGATGGCCGAACAAGTTTTCATCTTTGACGAGGCTTGGCTTTCCAGCTTTCTCATCGAAATGGAGTTGCGCAGTCACAAATTTCAGTTGCCGTTATTTAGCAACATGCAGACCTCAAAACCAAGATTCATTGGCATCCAAAGTCGAGTAAGGTTTCACCTTCCTTATACACTAGTGTTTTCTGCGTCGTGAGAAACCTTTTTCCCCAACCCTCAATGGTCTCAACCCCATATGAGCGAATTCAGCCGATTCAGGTGGCTGACTCGACGAGAAGTTAGGGGCAATTCAAGTTCATTGAGGGCGGTTGCAACCAGGACTAGAGACAGACCTAGAACAAATGTACCAAACAAAATTCAGCTTTTTTAATGTTGTATCCAGTTTGCCCATTCTAGTTCACTCATCTATTGAATCTGGCACTCTACATTAGTTCTTCTCGTTTGGTTTTTCATGATGGTAGCTCAATCGGGATTCGGAGTCCATCGTAGCTCAGCTGAACGTCAAGCCCCTCCGTCTCCATCAACCCTATAAGATACTCATTCACCTTCTCGTGGTCCATTAGGTGCATCATCCCTTCCATCACACAAACACGTTATATGTTAGCAAAGTTTCACTTAACACGTGCTTTCTATGAAGATTGAAACAGTTAGGTGTGGTATCAATCGACGGTGCACGAATTCACCTGTGAAGAGCGTTCTCTTAGGCCGAATCTTTCTAACTTCTTCTAAAGACTGTAATAAAAGGAGTCAGAACTCACTAGAACATAAGGAATGTATTCAATGCAAGATAAATTTTCGAGTTAAAGGCAACGACGTTTACCCTTGGAAGACCAAAATGGGTTGAAGAAGAACGATCTGGTCTCAATGCGTCCTGATGAGAAAGAAAGAAGGAAAAACAGCCCTTTTGAGAGAGTAGGTCGAATGTGTGATCTTAAAAGAGCACCAGTAAAAGAGATACACACCACGATGAGAAGTTCACAGTCCTCCAAAAGAGGGTAAGTCTCATTGGGAATGTCACTAACATCACTGCAAAGTGGAAGTGATTCACATATGGGTCAGTACTCGGTACTAATGCAATACTATTAAACTTTAGCTGGAAAAAAAAATTGGATGAGAAGAAGTCACGCATGATTCCAAGAAGATTCACCTTATGTAGCAAACGTTGCCAAACCGGAAACCAAGAGAACGATAGCCTTCACCGTGCCAAACTGGCAAAGGAGTGATCTATAGCATGGTGATCACAAATTATGATCTCTCATTTGACTTTAGCAAAACAAAGAAAATGAAAGGCTGAGACTACAAGCATTCTAACTTTGAAAATGAATATTATTTAGAATTTCAGTTTAGATTCAGTTGATTGTAAGCTCGAACCTTTAAATCGTGTACGCTGAATGGCTCCTCGTCAATGATTTTAAATTCCAACTCAGATACTGCAGCACCAGGTATGATGACACTCGTATCAACTATATAGTAATGTGTCTTCTTCATTACCTGCACATATCATTATGCTATGACAACAGGTCATGGGAAGATAACATCAAACTACAAGTACTTGCACACAAAGAAGTAAGCAAGGTTAGCGGTGCCATTTATGATGAGCCTATGCATTCCAAGAAAATGAAAGTTCAACTGAAAAGGGGGGCAAAGACCTCAAAATCACGCTTTGCGACATATATTGGAATGGAGGGTTGAACATTATTTGTCCAATCTCGAAGATCATCAAGCCCTGCAAACATTGAATGCAACCCATGATTAGAACTGTTGAAACAGAATAGCTGACAGATGCATTTATTAGCAATTAAAAGTGTTTGTGCTACGAACCTCCAATTGCATCAGCATGAGAATGGGTGATAATAACCGCATCAAGTTCCCTTATCCTGACAGATACAAATATGGATCTAGTTATAAAACAGTAATGATTATTTGTACAGATGAACTACATGAAAAAAAAACATAAAAGCAAGTATAACCAACGTAAATGCAACCAAGACCTTCAAAAAATCCAAACTGAGTACTTTTGACAAGTAATATAGAAAAGAAAATTACACCTCACCCATAAGCGGGAAACCACCGAAGAGCACTATGATAGAAAAACCTACAAAACCAATGCAACAGCCAACAGATATTAATATATCTGTATATCAGGAAAATGACAACATATCATTGTCACACAAACAGGAAAAATTTGGCCCATATAACGGAATCTGATGATAAACAAAAATGATTCCTGCTGGATAGCTATTTTTGCATACTTTCCAGCATCTATAAGAATGTTTTGTTGTCCAGATTGTCCATGGTGACATATAAGGATGCTAGTGTTGAGCCTTCTGTTTTTATTCCCAGGTTCAGCAGCTTTTGAACACACCTAGGAAAACAACAGAAACATTTACATGTGTGTGAAGTTGAGAAAACAAGATAAGGTTCCAAGAACAGATATGAATCATATGATCATACTGGGCATGTATTGACAGGATCAGTCAGACAGCTAACGCGAGGAATGCCTTCACTTGTCCCGGTTCCCAAAAATATTATCTCCGATTGTCTTTTCGAAGAGGATAACTCAGCATCTTTACTTGGAGCATCTGCAATGCATCACAGTGCATTACGCCAGTCAAAAGTCAACATTTGCCTTCACAACTAATCAGATTACATATGCAGATTATATGCATCCTATGCACTGTTAACAGTAGAAAACTACTCATTCAGTCATGCTTGGGACATTGAAGGATCTCCAATATCTATTTTGAAGAAAGGAAGTTAGGAAAAGGTTCCAAAATAAGTGACATGTAAATCTGGTAGCTCATAAGCATATGCCTACAGGGGAGTATACCAGCAAAAAATGCATCTTTTTTGAGACTTTAATCATTCAAAATGCATCTTCAATATTTCTCAGGTTAAGTTGATACATTGGACAGATCCCTAGGATGATAATCACTGGCCAATGGTAGCATATGAACAACCGAACAAGCAGATGACTGTCAATTCCATCAAATACATAAAAGCTAGTGTCATATGACTTTCAATACAATTCAGCATCTTTTGTCTAAGGATATTTTGCAGCATACCAGAAAAGTTCCCAAGCAAATTTTCCTCACAATAGCTAAACTTCCGGCCACAATGGCAATATTCCTAATCAACCTCCACACAAAAAATTGGGAAAAGTGACACATAATCCAAAATCCCAAATGTCAAGAGCAACAATTGGAGCAATCAATAGAGACCCAACAGCACATTCATACTAAAATCCAGACATCAGCAGATCCCAAACACTTTGGGTCTTTGCAACTAATTCAGCGAATGAAACCCAAAAATTATTGAGGTCCACCATTGTCATATGCAGAGAAAGATTGAATCTTTGAGAGGCCAAACTTACTTGAACGAAGCGAAGCGTGTAGGGTTCTATTGAAGGAGGAAAACCCATGAATCGGTAATCTGGAGACTGAAAACTGAAGCTTGTGATTGATAAATGTGCCAATAGAATGGGGGAAAGGTCCAAGTGTGCGGAAAAACGCTGCCATTTGTATTGACATTTTATGACCCGCGAATGAGCAAAATGAATGGAATTTCTTCAATAATCTTTGTTTTCCCTCTTTTTTTGATTCTGTGTGAAGAACGAATTGCGTTAGGAGAGTGGGTGGGTGGGAGGAGAAACTGGCAATTGGTGGACCTTGGTGGCAGACAATGTCACAATTGTAGCCATTAAAAAATGAACACAAGGTAGGAAATATAGTTGTGCATCGAGTGCTAATAAAGTCCGTCAAAACGACGTCGCCTTACACATGAGTTTTTTTAATCAAGTCGCCTTACATAGGAGTGGGCAAGGACGGGTAACCGGAAGTTCGGTTAATCGGATATCGGTCAACCGGATATTCGGTTACTAAACTATGATAACCATTATCGAACCGTTAAGCAACAGCTAACCGATATCGGTTAACCATGAAAACCGGTCGGTTAGTCGGTTAACCACTATTTGAAAGTGAAATTATTCATTTTAAATACATGCATTTTAACCGATAAATCGAAATATATCATCAAAACACGGAGTCGAGTACATTGTTGAAATACATAATTGGATTACATATCAAAGCATCGATCGAATTACATAGAGTTTCACAAATACAATATAAGATCAAACAATCCGTTCAGTGGAATCACTAAGATCAAAATACATAACTCAATCCCAAAACACTAATACATATTTTCTTCATGCTTCCATAGCCTCATCGATTTCAATCGACGGTTAATTCATCCATAGCCTCATCGATTTCAATTAACGGTTGCTCCAACATTAGTTTTCTCATGCCTAAAAGTTATAAACAGTAACAGAATAAAATAGTGAGTTAGACAATATAAATAAGAAAAGAAAAGAAATCAAGATATAATACACTAACCTTCTTCCAAGCCATAGCCTCTAATTCAAGTAGGTTCTTCTCGACTGGAAAATGAGTACGCGAAGTACGCATCCAATCTTGAACACAAACTAGAGCCTCCACCATTTTAGGCGTCAGAGAAGTTCGAAAAGAATCAAGCACACGACCTCCGGTACTAAACGCCGACTCTGAAGCAACACTTGTACTTGGATTGCAAGCACAATTGTATTTGAATTATAGAATATACCTTTTATTAAAAAAGCCTAATACTATCAAACTAATTTATTTATATTTTTTTTTTCAAAAAATATATATATTAATATTTTATTAAACGGTTTATCGGTTAACCGATTGAAAATATATGACTAACCATTACCGAACCGTTAAACCGTTAAAAAACCGGTCGGTTAACCATAACCGATTTTCCGGCTTTTCTCGTCATGGTTAACCGGAAAAAGCTTTCGGATACCGGTTTAACGGTTTGGTTAAACGGTAATGGTTATTTTTGCCCAGCCCTAGCCTTACGCATGATGAAACTCTACCAAAACAACGAAATCGGGATGCAAGTACAGTCATGAAGTAATACGTTATGAAATACATCTGCTTTGTCAATTAACACCCTATGCATGATGAAACTCTACCAAAACAACGAAATCGGGATGCAAGTACAGTCATGAAGTAATACGTTATGAAATACATCTGCTTTGTCAATTAACACCCTATACTTTAAAATATTTAAATAGGTAAACTTGACTAATTTTGTTCGATCCAACACTAAATGCTGGCATGGCATACCATGTGAAATTCACTCTTTAGGTACGCGAGTAAGAAACTTTTCAAATGCTGATTTGAAGATTTTGTACAAGTAAACAAATATAATTAATTAAAATATCACAACTTATCTCTTTAAATAATTTTTTTTTACTTTCTTCATAGTCTTCTATCTAGCAAATTTTATAAAAAAATTTTTTGTAAAGAAAACAAAAGAACGACAGCTCCTTGATGCTCATAGCTCCGACCGCCACCGTCCACCAACACCATCGACCGTTACCGTCCACTGCCCACCATCCATTACCATCACCCATCGGCATCTCCATCCCCGACCAAGATTGCCATCTAAGCTTGCATCAATCTAACCACCCCGATGAACCCGATGTTGTTGTGGAACCGACAAAGCCATGCCCTTCGAAAAGGAAGATCCAGTCTAGGCGAGAAAGATGGAGAAGTAGCGGCTTTGGTCCATGCCCTCCTCTAGATCTAGTGGTGACGCGACTTGGGAATAACACCCACATGGATTCAACTTTCGACCTCCCACCGGCTCTTGTGTTACAAGGCATATATGCCTCATATATTTTTATTATAGACCCGGTTGGTTCAGTGATTTAGGTACCCGGTTTAGCACAATTTCCATTTCTATTTCTGATTAGGTTTTCCGGTTTATTAGCTAGCTAGTGCTTATAATTCTCTTTGTAGCTTGAATGCAAATCATGAATGAAATCAATCAACTTCCTTTCTTATCTCCAAACTCTCATCTTTCACTAGCAATTCCTTTGCTAAGATCGGATTAGCTTCTTCGGTCGGTATTCCAACTCATTGCTGACCCTAAGCTCTTCCGTAATCGGGTTCTTCGAGCTTTTCAAGCTTCTAACTCGGTTCCTATCCGGTTACCCCGCATCATTGGTATCGGAGCCCTTCGGTTCCTCGACAAGATCCGTTATGGCAGAGAAGCTCTTGGACGAAATTACCAGAAGATTTGATAAGTTGCAAGTTTAGTGGTCCGTTGAAAGAGAACGACAGGATCTAGCTCGTGAGGCAGCTGAAAAGAAGCAGGAGCAAAACTTTCACAAACTAAAGGAGGCTATAACTCAGCTACTTGATGAGTCTGAAGCAGTGGACGATGATACTTTCAATCATGATGCAAGACTAGTCCACAGTGATGCAACTGATGCTTCGGGAAGTTCAAAAAGTGCCCACGAGCTCAGCTGCACGCTAGGTGTACGACAAAATGATCGACCCATCACAACACTGGAAACAAGCTGATTTCATGGCCTTGGAGGTATGTCATTTGTCGAAAGGTAAAAAAGACTTTACTCCTTCTATGGATGAGTTGTTTGAACAAGATGATATGGGTTTTGATTCGGGTGGAAATCCTAAGATCGTGCTCGCTAAATTCAGAGTTGATTTACAATGATGATGTGTTCACCGTCAAGAGACTGATAGTTGGTGATGATGGTGTGAATGGAGATGAAGAACTGGTAAATAATGAACCAAAGGTTGAAATCGAGACCCAAACTTTTGGCGCACAACAGGTGTTCGATGTAATGTTTAAACGAAAAAACTACCTTGATCCAGACCTGCACACTGAAATGGTGATCGATGAGTTGTTCAAGCTGCGACAACCACTGACGCTAGGCGATTTGAAGACCTTATTAGTGCTTACAGGAGATTTTGTTTTTGACCCTGACATTATACATGAGAAAGAGTGGGCTAAAAGGAGTAAATTTACTAGTGTTTGTGACAAGCTCAAAGTTAACTTGGATGAGATAAGTGTTGGAAAGGAGTTATCAGATTTTGACGCTTGTATGCTCAATGGAATACCTAAGTTGCTTACGGATGAGCTTGATTTTGAGTATATTGTTGGTGAGCCTAATTTTAACTTTAAACCTATGCACTTAGTTGAAGTTCAATATGTTTTGAAGACTTGTGGGGTTTGGGATGCATTCCTTGCACATGAGGATATGCTAAAAGATTGTATAAGTGCACTATGTTTGGATCCATGAGGAGGTTTGCCTATTTTGGTTGACTTTGCTCAGTCCACTACTACACCCAAGTTTACAAATATTGGGAAATGGCTCCTAAAACTTTCATGTGTTGAAACTGAGTTGATCAGGAGGTTGCACTCTGTTTTTACACCAGTTGTGTTCACTCAATGTGTAGCTCAATTTGTAATGGCAGTACTTGTCTCACTATGGGGAGTGAACTTTGTATGCTACACCCTTGTTTTTGATCCGGGCATCGTAAATAAAGATATTTTTAATCCGGGCATCGTAAACAATGATGTTTTTGATCTTGATGGGTTGATTGCCATTGAAGCCTCATAATTTGATCATGATAAGGCCAATTCAAGTATGTTGGAGTTAGAGCCATTGAATCGCACACATGCTGATTTTTACAAACTTGTGTTTGATCCTGGAATTGCCTTATATCTTGCTAATTTTACAAAGTCATTTTGTGAAATATGCTTGAACATGGAGGCTGAGTTTGTTGTTGTTCGTGATTGTCTTGGTAATATATTGACTTTTCATGAGATGAGAAGTGAGAGATGTTTTTCATCAAGAATATCTTAGAATTTCTCAATTCTCATCAGCCAATCAAGAGAATTCAATCATAGCAAGGAAGTGGTTGTAGAAAGTGAGCTTATTAAAGATTTTGTTGTGTTTGCTTGTCAAAAGCCTGATGTTGTTGAATTGGTGCCTGTCCATGGAAGTATTAAGTATGACAAGGTAGTGGGTGATCAACTTATGCTTGGAGTTGAGAAAATGAGCGCATTCCATTTTCTGCAAACTGGGTTCATCATCAACACCTCAACTATTCAACTTTTTGAGCTGTTACTTCTTCTGGTTATCATTCATGTTTCAACAAGGCTGATGAAAGGATTAAAAATGATGATAGTAGCTGCGCCTAGGAAACACTTCAAGTATACTCTTGACAAACTATGGGGTCAAGGTTGGAAAACAACTGGAATGAAATCACAACTAGAAGGAATAGATGAGCTTCCCACACATATAACATCCCCAGAATTTTATGTGAAAGCCCATAGTGGGTATCTTCAAACTAAGATATTTGATTTGAGTGTTCAGATTACATCAATTTCAAGTACACCAGTTTGGCATGAAAGGGAAGAAAGTGACTGCTCAAGGCTCACCAAGGCTTCAAAACTTTGTTCACTGTCTACTTCACCAATGTTGTCTAAGATACAAGCTCAGTTTCAGTTCAACAAACGAGCAATGTTCTTGATCTTTGAGGACAAGGATCTCTTCCAACGGGGAGTACTGATACAGGGCATATATGCCTCATATATTTTTGAATAAATTAGAATGGATTTTTTTGTGTGGATCTGTAGATCTGCTAATTATTTTTTTGAAAATGTAAGAATTCGGGGCACCAAATAAATTTGATAGCCCGAGAGGCCATTAAACGGCAGCCGAAAACGGCAAGGAGGGTCAAAAAAGAGCCATACATGGCAGGCAGAATGTATTAAGGATAGCATGAATTCTCAAAAAGCAAAAGGTAAAAGAGATTGAAATCGGGGTGAATCAAGCACTAAGGAAATCTTAGCGTCGCAGGCAACAAGTTGACCCATCCTGGGATGTGCAAAATGGACAGCTGACGTTCCCTCCACCGAGATGAAGGATCTTCAGATGCCCCAAGCACCAAGCAACCTAGTCTAGCACAACTCGATCCAAAAAATTCCAATCTCTTGCTCTTCAAAAATTTATACACAATTGAAGTACAGGCAATTCTGCCACAAATTTCCAAATCAAAAGAACAAGCTTTGTTTTTCTTTTAGAGGTTCGTTGAGTAGTGTTGTTCAAAGAGATTCGTTGTTCAAAGCTAAAATTTTCCTTAGAGTAAATGACATACTTGAAGGATTTCCTACTTTTCTAGTTCCCATTGTAGATCGTAGAACCCTCCAAAGGAATACACTTCCAAGGAACACCATTTTCCTAACAATAATATTAACTTTGAGATTCTGAGAGTAAGTAAGAAAAGGGACGTGGGAAGCTACAAGGACATTCACATCCCAAGTTCTCCATTTATGGGCTATACACAAGCTAACAAGCACTTGTTCAAGGTTAATAAGCAAATCAGCATAGCACATGGAAGAAAGGTTGATCATACATAGTTAAGCAATACTCTCGTCTATACATTTCAGATTTGTTTTTCCAAGATATTTGATGATTTTAGCACAAATTCTAATGGTTTCCGCAACCTTCGTGGTCTTTCGGATTGAATGAACAACATCGTTAATGGTCTCATCAAACTTGATGTGTTCTTGTTCAAATTGTTCAAGGGAGTATGGTTCAACAGGGTGATTCATCTCGAGTTTTATACACAAGGATTGCTCAGAAACTCTATCATTAGCATGGTGTGCAAATTTTAAGTAATAGTTCACAATTTTGCCAAAGTAAGAAATCACGAACAGAGAAAATATATCACTAAGCTTGTTTGTAGTTTTGGGTGCTTGTCTCCACAACCATCGCCTCCTGAATTTTGCACCATCGCCCTCCTCCTCCTCCAGATGGCAATCGAAGGGGGGAATTTGATCCCTTGCCTCCTCCAATGTCTCTCCTTTCCTCCCCCTATGTTGGCTGCTGGAGTAGTCGTCAGGGAATCGCAACCTTCTTAACGCCACTATCGCCCATTCTTTATTATCAATCTCATGCCGAATACCCTTATTTCTGGATGTAACTTGCATCTAATCTTCTCTGATCTTGATCAGATTTTCTTCTCTTCCTCAGATTCTCATGGTCGGAATTTCTAGGGTTTCGGTTCTTTGCCTTTACCTGGTTCGGTTGGGGCCTTCTATTTGCCACCAACTTGTTCAAGGTTGGCTTCCTATGTTGGACTTAACTTGTAGCAACATAGATTAGGGAGAAAGGGCCAGATTTTCCATGGTTATTGGAGATTTTTAGGTTGGGGTTTTTAATCGCTATGTACGGACACAAAGGAAGGGGAAAGGGGAGTCGGGTGAGGGAGAAGATAGATCTGCTAATGATATGGAGGTTGAAGAAGAGGTGATTTTCATTCTACTTAAAAAAAGGAATTATCAATTAGTAATTTGATATATTAATATTGGTTAAAATGGTAATTTGCCTAAATTTTTGTTTTATAATTAAAATTATCAATATGGAGCTACGTTGCATCTAGGTGGTAGAAAAATATCCACATCAACACGCGTGAAAGTCACTACGGGGAGAAAGGGTTCAATTGAACAAAAGTAGTTTAGATACCTATTTGAACATTTCAAAGTATAGGGGGTTAAGTGACAAAAATGTACAAGTTGAGGGGCCTGTACATGTATTTTGCCTATGATAAAATATAAAAAACTTAGGCAAAAGAAGAAGCATATAGTTGAATGGTACAAAATATTTTTTAAGAGCTTCATTTAATCATTTAGAACAAATAAATACAACAACATTTTTCTAAGGAATCCGCGGATGTGGGATCAGGGTAGACAGGATGGGGACATTCTAGACCTAGAAAGAATGCGTCCAATACAACCCAAACAAATTGAACCAACCACTAAAAAATTAAACAGAAAAGCCTCAAAACTAAATGATAAAACTAATAAGAAAGAGACAACCAAGAAAAGAAAAAAGATGTTAAAACTAACAAACACTATTCGACCAAGCGAGAGAACCGTTGTCAAACACACGAAAAAGCTCTACCAACAAACTGGTTAACTGCCTAACACTTTGATCCTCTCCCTCCAACCCTCTTTGCACTGCGCCAAATCCACAAAAATCCCTAGCAAGCCGATGTCCTGCTTTATACTGTCCATCCAACATTTTTTCGGGCGACCTCTATCCCTCCTGAAAACCCCTAGAACCAAACGCTCACACCTCCTAAATGTAATGTATGGGCTTTCCCTCTGAGTATGCCCAAACTAATGAAGTCTCGTGTTACAATAGGATGGGTCTTGATCACTAATTAATTAGCCAATTAAGCCTCAATCACCATAGTTACGTAGAATTTGAAGGAAGAAACATAATTGAAGGAGAGAAGAGAAGAGATATGTAGAAAGGAGAGAGGAAGAGAAAAGGGGGGGGTTAGAGAGAGTTTAGGAATAAAGATATTTCTTTTTTTTAGCACCGGGATAAAGATATTTCATCCATTGATTAATTTAATTACAACTTAAGGGTATTTATAATAACCCACGATATCTAGAAAAACCTAATTGTTTAAATATTAAAAAGATAACCTTACTAAAAGATAGAATCAAATCCTAATTAAAAGCAAAGACAATTAATATTCTAAAATAAATAATTATCCCTAATTAATTATAGCGTATCAATTCTCCTCCGTTAAGATTCGACTCATCCTTGAGGCGGAAATCAAGAGGAAGTTGTGGGGCGTCAAGACCTCGCTCAGGTCGAGCACAAACGAGTTGCATCCACTCAGCAGAAGACGTAACCAAGGCCTCAACCCTAATTTTAGCCTATGGTCTTGGTGAAGTGATTCAACAACGATGTCTCGACAATTGCCCTGCAGAAGACAGGTCAACAATGGCGACGTTGGTCCGAGAACCCCGATGATGACGGGTCCAGTTGGTGGGCGAACCACGGCTGTGCGCGACCCTAAGGGGGTCGTTCCTGAGGCCTGGGCGGTTGGAGCGAACGGCGCTGCAAACAGCCCTTGCGCTTGCACAGGAGGGGGTTGTCGGCCGTTTGCGCTGGCGTTTTGCATGACGACCTTGGCGGCTGCGGACGTGGTGGGAGCCCGAGTGGCGGCAGTCAGATCGATGAGTGCTGGATCTCGGCTTACGATGCGCGGATCTAGGATGGCGTTGTGCGAGGGTAGAACGGCGGGTGGGAGTCCACCAATAGCGGAGACTAGAGGGTGACGGAACCCTAGCGGGGTCGCCATCGTGGCGACCTGCGTGGTGGCCGGCGAGGTCGCAAGGTTGGTGGCCACGAGCGGATTGGGAATCCCCAATAATTTCGCCAACCCATCTGACAACCTGTGAAGCAAGGCGCATACCTAACTTCAAAGGTGGCCTGGCTAGTGGCCAGGGAGGCTTCGAATCTGGCCAGGCTAGCAGTCATGGGTTGGATGGATTCCCAGAGTTCCATTGTAACCGAGTTTAGGAATGAAAGAACCAATTGTTACAATAGGATGGGTCTTGATAGGCCATTGAGCCTTAATCACCATAGTTACGTAGAATTTGAAGGAAGAAACAGAATTGAAGGAGAGAAGAGAAGAGATACGTAGAAAGGGGAGAGGAAGAGAAGAGGGGGGTTAGAGAGAGTTTAGGGATAAAGATATTTCATTCATTTCATTGATTAATTTGATTATAACTTAAGGGTATTTATAATAACCCACAATATCTTGGAAAACCTAATTGCTGAAATCTTAAAAAGATAACCTTACTAAAAGATAGAATCAAATCCCTAATTAAAAGAAAAGACAATATTCTATAATAAATAATTATCCCTAATTAATTATAGCGTATCATCTAGCTTCACGTAGTTTGTCTCCTACGCTAGTCACCCCCAACTTCCATCTGATGTCTTTATTTCTGATCTTATCCATCCTCGTATGACCACACATCCATCTAAGCATTCTTATCTCTACAACTGCGAGTTTCTCCTCTTACGCCTTTGTCGTCGATCAACACTCTGCACCATACAAGATCGCCGGTCTTATAACAGATCTGTAAAACTCCCCCTTGAGCTTGAGCGGCACCTTCTTGTTACACAGAACCCCTGAAGCTGTCTTCCACTTCTGCCAACATCTCTGAATTCTAGACCTAGCATCTTCATCAATACACCCTTCTCTTTGTAAAACAGATCCCAAATGCTTGAAATTCTTCTTCTTTGCAATGACCTCACCTCCCATCCGCACCTTGCTCCAGGTGTCATCCTCTTGGCCGGACAAGACCTCTATGTATTCTGTCTTTGTCCTACTCAACTTAAAGCCCTCAGATTCAAGCCTCTCCCTTCACACTTCTACTTTGCGACTAACTTTAGCTCTAGAATTCTCCAACAATACGATGTCATCTACGAACAACATACAACCCGGAATCTCGCCCTAGATATCTCTCGCCAGCACGTTCATCACTAGTGTGAATAGAAAAGGGCTCAGCGTTAACCCTTGGTGGAGCCCCATACCCACTTAGAATAAATAAATAGTTGATTGAATTTCTAAATATTGAATTAGGTGATTATACGGACATTTAATGTTGAATTGGGCATTATTAGTTGTTTGTTAATTGAAAGTTGTTTTAAGTTATTTTTAATAGCATATTTTATGAATAAACTAAACATCCATAAGTTATTTTGTTTTTTTTTTTATCAGAAAACGGGGAGACCCCTACGATAAAATTTAAAAAAGAACTTTTTTTTTTTGGTTGAAGGAGAGGCGGCACTCTCCGGCTCCTCGAGGGAGCGTTTTATTAATAAGAAAAAGAAATGGGCTAAGTAGTCAGCACGCGGGGGATAGCCCGACCCCTTACATCAAATTCAAGCAGTAAAGAAATCCCCTCCGGTGGGGCACTCAATACATGACACACTAACGGAAAAGAAAAAGCACTAGACGCGAGGCGATCCGCAACGGTATTCGCCTCTCGATACACATGACGAAACTGGAAAATCCAGTCCCTACTAATAAAGCCTTGGCAACTCGTTACCGGGCTGAAAAGGGGGTGGTTTCGCTTAACACCAGAGCCGAGCAAATTTATAACTAATTGAGAATCTGACTCGAGAGCTACGTTACGAAAACCCAACTCCCAAGCCAATTTCAACCCGTTATAAATTCCCCAAAGTTCGGCCATTGGGACCGAACAAGCCCCAATGTTATGGACGAAACCACCAACCCACTTACCGCTATGATCACGAAGGAGACCGCCCGCCGAAGCCAAGCCGTCGCGAACCGCCCCATCCGTATTGATCTTTATGGTACCCACCTCTGGCCGACTCCAAGATATGTCCTGCACTTGCTGATTGGTGCTCTCCCCATTTCCAACGTTAAGAGCACATGCAGAAGCTCCCTCCTTAGCTTTGTTCATGATGAAGGCATGCTTATCCAAGTCCACAACAGAACCTTCAAACACCTTTAAGTTCCTCCATCTCCAAGACCACCACAACACCGTAGCAAAAACCGTAGCCCAAGCAATCCTTTCATGGCTACCTCTGTCAAGCAGGTTCTTCCTCACCCAACAGGCGAAATTGTCCTGAAAAAACTCAGCATACCGATTAGTAACATTTAGCTTTAACCAAGTCGATTTTACCGTAGGGCAATCACGGAAGAGGTGTTCAAGGGACTCGTCTTCGGCGCATCCATAGACACAGCCCTTGGCGGTTGAGAAGTGACGACGATGGCGCTCAACATTAGTCAAGACTCCTCCCATGCTAGCCATCCAGACAAAACATCGGACCCTCTCCGGGATCGAGCACTTCCACAACCTGTCAAAAAAGCAAGCATCGTTGTTAGCAACCAAAACATTCCCCTGGAGTAAATTATAACCCGAGGCAACCGAGTACGATCCGTCCGCCGTGAACCGCCAACAGATCTCATCGTCCGAGCCACTCGTACCCTCCATAATAGCCACCGCCGCCAACTTAATTAACACACCGGCTGGCAACAAAATCGACAGCAGCCCCCAGTTCCAAGTACCAGCCTCGGTCCAATACGTATCCACCGTGTGCGTGCGCATCTCCGGACTTATAACTCCAGTAGCAGCCTCAGTAAGCGGCTCCTCAAGCAGCCAAATATCAACCCAGAACTTAATCATCAACCCACTCCTCACGAGCCATCTTGAGCCCTTGATCACAACCTCTGAAATGCCCGTTCTCACACATCTCCATATATGTGAGGCAGCCGAGCTCCTCCCTAGAGCTCTATCTACATATTTGTGTTTCAAAACCGAGACCCACAAGTCTCCATCTCCCGTGATAAACCTCCACCCGAGTTTCCCGACAAGGGCAAGATTTAAGTTTTGCATAGTCTTCACCCCAAGACCACCGAGCTGTTTTGGTTGGGTGACCTTACTCCAGGCGACTTTATGGACACGCCTCCTCTCCGACGTACTACCCCATAAGAAACTCCGATTTATCTTATCAATTTTTTTGCAAACACTAGAGGGCAGCAGGGCGCAAGACATAGAGTAGACGGGGATTGATGTCAAAACCGACTTCACAAGGGTCAGTCTACCCGCAAAGCTTAGGGTACGAGCCTTCCATCCAGCCAATTTAGCATTGAACTTATCCAGCAAGCTATCAAAAGTAGTCTTATTAACGGGTTTGTGAAGGATCGGCATACCCAGATAATTTCCGAGGTTAGACGTAACAGCAAACCCACTAACTTCCTTCAAACGCCGGCGCACCACCCGACTCACATTTTTAGAGACAAAGATCTTCGACTTTTGGGCACTAACCTTCTGCCCCGACACCAAACAGAAAGCGTCCAGGATCTTCTTGATGACGATCATCTGCTCAACCGAAGCTTCCGCAAACAACATAATATCATCCGCGAAAAAAATATGAGACAAAGTCGGGCCATCCCTAGTAAGCTTGATCGGTTTCCAAAAACCATTCTCCACGGCGTCCAAAATCATGTGACTAAGACGTTCAATGCACAAAATGAAGATGTAAGGAGATATAGGGTCCCCTTGTCTAACTCCTCTCGAAGCCGTGAATTGGGTCGTCATCTCGCCATTCCAAAGGACTTGCATCCTAGGAGACGAAACACAAGCCATGACCCAACCGATCCAATCAGCGGGAAACCCAGCACTACTCATGGTTCTTTCAACAAACTCCCAACTAAGCCTATCGTAGGCCTTTTCAAGATCTAACTTGAGCACCATCCATCCTTTGGCCCCTCTCTTCCGTTTCATAGAATGAACGACCTCTTGAGCAACAACAATATTGTCTGTAATCAACCGACCCGGAATAAAGCTACCTTGAGTCGGCCCAATTAACTCAGTCATAAGCGGTTGAAGACGATTAGCCAACACTTTGGTGATGATCTTATAAATCACGTTGCAAAGACTAATAGGCCGGAATTGACTAATACTCTCGGGTCTCGCCACCTTGGCCAGTAAAACAATAAGAGTATCATTAACACCCTCAGGCAACCGCGAGTTGTTAAAGAATTCCTTGACGAAGTCCACGACTGAGCTACCCACAGTGTTCCAACACCGTTGAAAAAAGCCCGGCTGAAACCCATCAATATCCGGAGATTTAAAGGACCCCATGTTCTTAATAGCTTTCCAAACTTCATCCGCACAAACCTGCTTAGACAACCCATCAAAAAAGTTCGGAGAAGACACAGGGAAGCTACACACCACATCAGGGGACGCATTAGCATTCGTAGGCTCAGCGGAGTACAAATTTTTGAAAAAATCAGTGGCAAGTCTCTCCAAATCAACTCTGTTATCAATCCAGCCCCCTGACTCGTCTTTGAGACACTCAATCCGGTTCTGCTTCCTACGAATAATGGTCGAAGTGTGGAAGAAAGACGTATTTCTATCACCAAACTTCAACCATTGCTCCCGGGATTTCTGAAACCACAAAATTTCCTCTTGTTCAAGAACCGTCTCCAACTCTTTCTGAACTTGACTCTCCTGCTCGATAACAGCACTGGACGTCCCCCTGGACAAGGCTTTTTGAATTTTGTCCAGCTTGGAAACCAACTCTTTCTTCCTTCTCTGAATACGACCAAAAACATTCTTATTCCACAAGATCAAATCGTCTTTCAAAGCTGTCAGGGCTTGAGGAACCTCAAGATCGGTACACCAAGTATTGTGTAAAACATTATGGAAGTCCGGATGTGTCAACCACGCAGCCTCGAACCTAAAAGGCCTCCGAGCCTTATTGAACTCCAGCTTAGGGCGGAAAGATAATAAAACCGGACAATGATCCGAGGAGAACTTCGGTAAGTGTCTGACACGAGCATCCGGCCAGCCCACACGCCCATCAATATTCATGAAAATTCTGTCAAGTCTTTTATGCACCACAGTAGACGGAGAAAGTCTCCGACTCCACGTAAACTCCGGACCCGAAAAACCGATATCAATCAAGCTTAGGCTATTGCACCAGTTATTGAAAACATTAGAATCAGGGTGCAGCCCACCATTACCGCCGCATCTCTCATGAGTGAAACGAATACAATTGAAGTCGCCACCAACGACGATCGGGCCAGACACATTCGCAATCTTCCTCTTCAGATCGTTCCAAAAAACCTCACGCCTACTAACAGAGGGAGGGGTATAGACCACGAATATATGATTAACCACGCCTCCATCCGAGAAAGAAGCATGAATAAAATTCTCATGCTTGGTCTCTATACACAAATCGACAACACTGCTCTTCCAGAGGAGCCACACACCACCTTTGAAACCCCTGGCTTCAACTCTTTCACAATTAGAGAAGTCTCTTCTGGTCATTCTGTCACAGACCGCCTGAGCTCTAGCACCAGAAATACGGGTTTCAAACAGAGCTAAAATATCAACCTGATGATTCTTACACATGTAGCGAATGGCACGACGAAAACCTGGTTTTCCTGCACCAAAGCAATTCCACATAAGAAGATTCATATTAAACTCCATTAAGAAAAGCCAAGGGAGAACGAGGGAAATCATGAGGCAGAGCCCGAGGGGGCGTCACTGCCATCACCCATCATCGTATCACATGGCTCCTGAATTTCGCCAGTTTCTACCGCGAACAGCGGATTGGTATTGATCACTGTGTTATTCGGTCCCAATTCCTCTTTAGGAGCGCTCCCGTCGTCACCAGGGTCGTACCCCTGTTGACCATCGGTAGGCTCGCTCGTCGGGTTGATCTGCCCCGTCTTATGCGTCACTGAATCATCCACTTGGCGCCTCCTTTTTCCGCTGGTCAACCTAGAAGCCTCCGCCATCTCCTCTTGCTTTTCGCTGATCGCCACCACAAGCCCCAAATCGTCCGGTGACTTTGCCGAGTTTACTCCACTTCTGCGTCCAAGTTTCTCCCACTTTCTTTGTTTATGGGCTTTTGGGCCCAAATCTGAATTTTTCGGCCCGTCCGAGTTGAAAATCGGTTGGGCTTTCTCCTGAGCACCTTTGGACCCTTCCGTTGCAATTTTATCCGAAAATACCTGCACAAAACCGTGATTCTTAGTTGGCAAATTAGTTTTAGCAATCATCATACTAAATTTAGTATTCTTAGAAACAAAATCCTTAGCAATAGCAGCTTCCTTCCCTTTCGCATTGGCGTTATCAAGCTCGATATTTTCGGCGCCATCCTCGGTGACGTTCAAGGCCGCAAACCGATTCGCAACGGAATTTGTTTGGCCACTCTTTCCTTGCCTACGAGAACTTTCCTTATGCTGGGGATTCTTGCCATTATTCGCCTTATTCTCGCCACCAGCCTTGATGTTTCCTTTGTTAGGGCGAACCTTCCTTTCTGGAATCATCCATTCACCGTAGAGTCCCTTGCCGGTTCCTGTCCTCGCCGCCTCATGCGCCGTCATCGTTTGAATCATCGCAAAGACACTAGGGCCAACGGGCGCCGCGCTACTGGTTCCCTCCTTCGACCCACTCGAAACTTTCTCTTTCCTTGGATCACTAGCGATTTGAGCAGGATCGGCCTTATCATGGGTATTCCCCGCATTTGAATCTCCTTGACGGAAGGGACAGTGGCTCTTCAAATGCCCAAACCGGCCACAATCAAAACAAATTGTAGGGATACCTTCATACTCGATCAGCAACGTTTCACCATTCACGCAGATTGTGCCTTTTAGAGGTTTCTCTAGATCGATCTCAACACAAATCCGCGCAAAATTACCCCTGTTGGTAAATAACGTCCTCGGATCCACCCTTATTGGGTTACCGATGCCTTGCGCCATATCCAAGAGTATGGTCTCCTCATATAGGGTGACCGGAAGATCTGAAATTCTCACCCAAACAGGTGTAGTAAGAATTGGCTCCGCCGTCCGGAATTTCGGAGTCCAAGCCTTCACGAACAAGCAACGACCAAAGACAGTCCATGGACCATAGGTAAGGGCTTTGAGAGAATCCTCCTCTCTTTCAAACCTCACCAAGAACCATCCCAGCCTAAGATCAATGATTTGCATCCGGTAGTCCGTCCGCCACATCTCCCTAATCTTTCGCTCCATGATCGGGAACGCCACCGGATGCCCTAGTAACTTAACCACAACTGAGTTTTTCCATACTGAAGCCAAGGCTTCCATTACCTCATCATCAATGTTATACACGGGATCCCCCAACTCACCCTTCGGAAAACTCAGTCGCGTCTTCCCCTTAATAAATTCCGCGTTAATCTTCGTTTGAGGGTATTGAGCTCCCCCCGAAACGACGTCCCGCCATGAGGACGACTTATCCGGAGGTTTGTCCGGGGGCAGGCCGCCAAGGTTTTGATCAACGACCATCTCCGATGGAGGCGCTAGGCTCCCCGGAGCCGCAGTAGCAGTTGACGACATCAGACCAAAAAGAGAGCGTTTTTCCATTTCCTTAAAAAAGAACTTAGTTTACCCCAAGAGGGGCTACAATATCGTTATGAACGAAGCTTGCAAGCTCACTAGGAATAGAAGACAAAAATTGAAAAGGAACATTAGCCACTATCGCCATGTTTGCCAGGAAGTCCGCCGCCTTGTTGCACTCCCGCCTCACATGAGTAATCTCCACCGTACCTGGGTAGTGTTGGACAAGAGACCTGCAATGGTGGATCAAGGAAAAGGAGCGTGGGCGCTCTTGCTGAGGCTGCAACAGAAGACGAACAGCAAGTAGGGAATCGGATTGAACCATGAGCCGTGGAAAACCTGCTTGCGTTGCAAGCTCGATCCCATGCTTAAGAGCCCAAAGTTCAGCAGTTAAGGCATCAATAATGTCACAAGTGAAGGTGAAACCATTGATAAACCCCCTTGAATGGTCCCGGATCAGGCCCCCGCCGCCAGCCGCACTAGGGTTCCCTTTGCTAACTGCATCAACATTCAAGGTGAGCGTTCCAAAGGGCGGCGGTTGCCAATGCTGAGCCGATGGAGAGGAGGACAAAGGAGGGGCTATGGTACCAAGCACAAGCTTCGATTTATTAAGAGCTGTAGTGAAAGCTTCATTAATAGAGACGACACGAGCCGAGAGCCCAACCACTTCGTCTTTATGATCAAACACAATGCCATTACAAACTTTCCATGACTGCCACACCATGTTACAGAAAGTAGTGCTCCACGCCTGAGCCTTGGTGATGTTGGAGAGGATCCAAACTTTGGGGTCTTGAATAGAGAAGACATCATTCGGCACTTGATTGCCAAGCAGTGCGAGCCATACATTCCTGATAGCCGAGCAATCCCGCAGCACATGGAGAAGAGATTCGTCCTCTGAGCAACGAGGACAGGCCAGGGAAGCAGCTAGATGGCGACGAGCTCTCTCTTGGTTACATAAAACAGAGTTATGAGCTGCAAGGTAGAGAAAATGGCGCACTCGTTGCTGCTTAGGGGCACGCCAAATCGCTGCCCATAAGGGATTAGAAGCCGGACCGGAAGAGTTTTGGACAATCGACCGAGCAGACTTGGTCGTGAACTGCCTTGACATAGACGGGTGCCAAATGAATCTGTCATGTAGCGCATCATCATTACGGACTACAACAGATTGCATACGGAGTAGAACATCACCCGACTCCACATTGAGTTCGGCTCATTCAAGGTCCTCTAACCAAGTTTAGCAAGGAGAGCATCATTCGAGCTACGCACTGTACGCACCCCGAGACCTCCCTTAGACTTCGGCTGAGTGATTTTATCCCAAGACAAGAGATGAATTTTACGCTTGTCAGCAGTCGATCCCCAAATGAAGTTCCGCACCTGTTGGTCAATATCATCACTGAGGGAACGAGGCACAAAAGCTGATTGCATGACATAAACCGACATACTTGTCAAAATAGAGTTAGCAAGAGTAACCCGGCCAATAGCGGACAGATTTCGCGCCTGCCACCCTCGAAGCTTCGAAGTAACCTTGTCAAGAAGGAAAGTATACCTGTCTCGGGTCATTCTCGCGGAAAGAGAAAGAACCCCAAGGTACACACCAAAATCTTCGGCAACCGGGATATCAAGAGAGTTACTAATCAAAGCTTGAGTGGGAGCTGGGACCTTTCTCGAGAACTTCATAATGCTCTTGTCAAAGTTGACTTTCTCGCCCGACAAACGACAGAAATCATCAAGGCAGTTCTTGATAACTAGAGCCTGTTCAACCGAAGCTTCCGAAAAAAGGACCAGATCATCCGCAAAAAAATAAGTGCGAGAGCCGAACGCTACCTTCAACAATAGGCTTCCAACGACCAATAGAGACAGCCCGGTAGATAATATGGGACATGTACTCCATACAAAGCACGAAGAGGTAGGGTGATAATGGATCACCTTGGCGAACCCCCCTCGAAGGCTTGAAAGAGTCACTTCGAGAGCCATTCCAAAGAACCTGCATTTCACCCTCGGTTTGACACTTCATGATGACGTCAATCAAGTGTTCCGGAAACCTGGCCGACATCAGTATGCTCCATAAGTTATTTTGTATGCTTTTCATAGGAGGATATACTTCGTGAGTTTTGTGTGAGTAACAAGGACTCACACGGAGGATGCATACGATTATATTATACGAAGATCTTGGATTACAAAAGTTTTTGGATTGCAAACTAGTAAAAATTAAGGAGATATAGTACACAGCATAATATCATACAAACAGCGCCCTAAAATTATTGGATCTAGCTTCGCACAACTTCATTGCCATAGTCATATCACAACCGATCTACCAATTTCATTCTTCTTTCATCAAACATGATGCATGCTGCCTATAACATCCAAGGCTCCTTTCTCGCTCGCCCGACCCAAAGACCGAACCTGCTGATCCATATAATTGGGTTAGTCTCGATCAATCAATCAACTAGCTAGCTAGCAGTGTCAAGTCTTATTAACTTAATTTGTAGTTGATGACTTAAGTGACTACTAGGTCACGACGTTTAGTCGCGATCAGTACGTCGAACATATGTACCTCATTAATTCGACGCGCTGACCAAGTGTCATGATCTTTGAGTCGTCCTTCCAAGCTTTTTATCACTGAAAATATTTGTCGTTTGAGCTTCTCCTGTTCTTCCTCGGATTCCTTAGTGTCGTCCGGCTTTTCATGCCTAATATAGACAACCATTTCTATGTGCTTCTTGTCAAGACCCTTCATTAGTATCTTGGAGTGCTCCTCGTAGCTCTCGTATCCATCAAACCTATGTACAACAAATCAAAACAACTAAGCGAAGTTATTTACTTGTTGTTACTAGGTAGCAACTAGACATACACACTAGCACAACATATATAGGATTTACATTAGATATGTACTTACATTGTCCTCTTGAGCTTGAGGATCTGCTCTATGGTAACCTTTGCATCAAGAACAAAATCCACTCTGTCAACCTCAATTGCGGAAGGTGCATTGGCAACATTGTTCTCCATCTCTCTAGTAAATTCCATGATCTTGGTTAGGATATGAGATTTGTGCATGGCTTTAGTCTCGGCCGCGAGATACGAGACCAAGTACTTGAAATAAACGACCATCTTGATATCTCCTTTCAGAACCTCCTTCTTGGCGACCTTTGTTTGTGGTGAGTAAGTAATGTCATCATCCAATGCCCTAAAGGAATCATCAATTGAACAATGCATGTGTTGTCACAAATCGTCTACATACGTACGTACATGAGATTGAAGTGTTCTCATTAGGCTGGATATTGTAACATTGATCTATGTATAACTCGGCTTACTTCTTTATTTTGAGCTCCAGATCCGTAATGTCCTCTAATGGAGTGCTTGATGGTATGGTGAACTCCAACGAATCGGCTTGATCCGGAGTGATGTCAAGGTTGGTGATTTTCGTGCTAGCTAAAAGCGAGTTGGGATACACCACCTCTTCTCTAGTCTCGTACTTAAAAAAGAGCGATGTCATAATGTTCAATTCGGTGACCTTCATCTGCCAAATCACACGATCGAGTTAAGAGATCAAACATATGCATCATAATTTCATCATATTGATTATGAAAACATCAAAAGGCTAGGGCAGGACGACGAACAAATCAACTAGCTAAAACGTACTTGTACATTGTCAATAACGACCCGATCACCAACATCAAAAGGGTGCATAGCGAAGGTGAAGACGAGCCCTTCAAACATTTTCTTGCAGGTGTCGCCAAAGACAAAGGTCGCGGCAAGAAATGGGGAGAACAAAAGGGCGAGTTGCCCACTGTCGACAATTTTCGACAGAAGCAACCATACTATGAGCATAACCACAGCTACAAACGTACCCAAAATCCTGTTCAGCTTGGTAAACACTCTTTCTGAGCTGTTTAGGGTGCGTTCTAATCCCCAACAATTTTTGTAAGCTACTACCTGAAAAGTGAAAGTCATCACCCATCAAAGATAAATGTTATAACTTGATCAACCATACAAAGAAATGTTTTAAAGATGATAATTTGCATATGTATACCGCCCAACTCAAGAATTCATCTCTGGTGATGATTTTGCTAGGTGAACACTCTACTCTCTGATCCTTTTCTTTGCGATTTTCGAATAGTATGAACAAGAAGTCTTTCGCCTCGCTTCCGAATTTGTCCAAGTCCTTGGGCAATATGTCATTGCGCCCAGCACTAAGAAAGTTGCCATTTTAGAAGAACTTCTTGGAAAATTAAGGAACACCAAAGGCTTATGTATAATCATAGGCGACGCGACTACCGCAAAAATTTAATTGAAATTGCACATTATATAAGCACTTGGCTACTCCTCCTAGAGAATTTACCTGTGTCCATCTTGACTAATGATCCCTTTAAGCATTTCTTCAGCTTCGGACATGAGATCGTGCTCGTCACGAGTGGCGTCTCGATTTCTGGGCAGCCCCACCTTGTTCATCTGCTTCAAGTAGACTTTGGCTAGTCGACGAATGATCCATATCGGAGCCATCTTCTTTTTCATTTGGTACATGTCTATCCATATGTTAATCCCCTTTGTTCTCTGGCTGTCCTCATCCCTAAATGCCTCCGTCGGTATTGACCTCCTCTCTTCACCTTCTTTCGCCTTATCGGTGTGGACCGAAGCCCCCTTGCGCATGTTCTTATGGCTGGTGAGGAACTTCCACATCCCTTTGTGGTAGATGATCTGGATGGCATGGAAGTCGATTACCGTGTTTCTAATCCTGTCGTAAAGTTGGGCGTAGTGCAAGTCAGCTTTGAGCCTGATGTACAACAAGTTCTTGAGCGTCCACAGGAAGGAACCGAGCACGAGGGCGATGAGGAGCCCGTTGATCTGATGAGTCGCCACCACCGAGACGTAGCCTTGAACGTGCCTCAGGCTTGGCTTAAACCACAGGTACCACGCCACTAGGACCAGTCCCAACCAAAGTGTCACGTCCACGTACCACTTTATCTCCTCTACCATGTACATTACGTATCTGCATGCATGCATGCAATGCGTTGAAAATTCATACCATATGATTTCATACTAATTACAGTAATTACTAGCATACTTCGCCTATAACCATATATGATCTAAAGCGAAAAATGCTTGGTGTGTGAGGTCACTGGTTGAGCACTCATGACGTTAATACCTTGTAAATGCTCTAAACGAACCTAAATAGTACTTACGGTGACTTTATTCTTTTCCTTATAAAAAAATTATGAAACCAAAAAACAACATGACTCGATACCATCCAAATAAAGACACGATGAGTTAGAAAAACCGATATATTATAATTTCAAAAACACCGACGTACGTACGTACCTTTGGATGCGCCACCGCCACTTGATCAACGTGAACACCACGAATGTCGCAAACCGAACAACCGGTAGCCCCGAAAACAGTACCATGACCAGCACCACCCACTGCCACAGCTGCAACCCTTCCCTCTTCGGCCACCTCTCGGGTCCCATTCCGTCCACGGTGGCCGTGACCACCAGGGTCGCGACCAGGCCAAGGAACAACAGCACCTCCCCAACCAGCAGCACCCTGGCCCACCACCGTCGAGATGGACTCTCCTCCTCCTCCTCATCTTCTAGTTCGTCGATCAGCCGGTTGTACAGGTCAGCTTCGGGCTTGGCCCGCCCGAACACCTTCGATGGGCGGCTTCGTATGCGGCGGAGAAGGCCCAAGAAGGCCCGGACGGAGACTATCTCCAAGGGCCGTTTCGGGGTTTTCTCGTGTCCCGGTTCTGATCCGGAGTCGACCACGACCCCGGTAAACTGATCTGTAGCCATGGATCGGATTTTGGAAGCAAAAAAAGCGGTGAATATGCTGTTGATCAATATTGGAAAAGTGCAGGTGGATAATGGTATATGTTGGTAGCTACGGAAACTGATACTCCAATTTAGTGTATGGACCTATATATACACTCACGATTGTGAAACAAAGCCAAGTAAACATTCCACCAAAAAAAGGTCAAAAAGTAACACGATTGTGCAACGTAACGATTGTTCACGCCGGTCACGAGGCAATTATAATAAGATTTATCTCTTAATTATCAAGTCACCTTAAAAGAGCGAAATACGTCCTCGCCGGTCACGTGGGACTTAAAAAAAGATTTATGTATTGATCATCCCATTAACAGAAAAACTCTAGCCAACAAGAGTGGAATTCGAAACTAGTTACATCAAAAGTAATACTGTACTATAAGGTAAATTAAAAAATTCAACTCTAAGAAGTACGCGCCTCACGCGCGGCGACTTCAGATAGGTGTGTCAGGGTCTGTCTTCTTGCGGTCGCCTGCGGCCGCCGCCGCGATTTCAGGAAGATGGCGAGGGGTAAAGCCGCCGGAAAAAGAAGGAAGGGAGGGAGTCCTCCAGCGAAAGAGAAAGAGAAGAGCGAATTCCAGGCGGATATCTCTGAAGGAGCGATTCGGGCGAACAACACAAGAATCCTGCGCAGCTCGGCTAAGTTGGCGCAAGCGTTTGGCAAAGTCAGTGATCGAGAACAGGGAGAGATAGTCGAGGATAATGCTCAGGAGTCGGAGTCGGTTGAAAAGGTTGAGGAGTCGATTCCTCAACAGGAAGACTCGGTGATCCCCAACTCAGTAGAGGCTGCTGCGTCTAGCGCTGCGAAGGAGCCACGGCACGAGGAGGCTGAGGGCCCTGTGCTTCCTTCGGCTGATGAGAAGTCCCCTTTCCCCCCTAGAAAAGCCACGTTTAGAGAAGCGTTGGCAGGCAACAGGGCTAACTCTGGGGGCAAAAGGTTGAATTTTGTGGAAGGCTACAGCAGTGGCATCATCAAATTCACCAAGAAGGATGTCGAAAAGACCACGGAGAAATGGAAGAAGAGCCTCGTCGGCATGGTCGCGGGTGCTAAGCCAGCGTTCTTCGTCGTGCAGGGCTTTGTTAATGCTAGATGGTTAGTTAAGTCCCCGCCTAAGGTCATTCAAACTGATTCAGGCGTGTTCGTATTTAAATTCGAATCGGAAGAGGACATGGAATGGGTTCTCAGTAACGGCCCTTGGATGATAGGGGGTAAGAGACCGCTCGCATTGAAGAGATGGAGTGAAGGAATGAAACTCGACCCCTCATGCTTTGAGACTACACAGGTGTGGGTCGATCTCCCTAACCTCGATGTGAAATTCTGGGATGAAGATTTCTTCGAGAAAGTTGGCAGTGCTATTGGAAAGCCAATCCTTTTGGATAAAGTAACAGAAAACGAGGAGAGACTCTCGTTCGCAAGGATCCTAGTGGAGATTTCTGCTCGTATGCCTCTTCGGAAAGAAGTCATATTCGAAGGGGAAGACGGAGAGAAGGTAGTTCAGCCCATAAGCTACGAGTGGTTGCCGCCTATCTGTGATTCTTGCTCAGCTTTTGGTCATGAAGGGAAGGATTGTGGCAAAACTCCGGATCGTCAGTGGAACCGCCCAAGGTGGACAAATAAACCGAAGCGTAGGCAATGGGTGCAGAAGAAGGGTTCTGATCTCGGCCCTCCCAAGTGCGGCCTCCCAGCTCAAATCCCAGAGGCCAGCAAACCTCCTATCCCTGTTGCTACGGGCCAGAATGCTTTAGTCATCAGAGACGAGCCTAGTGGGGGGAAAGCTGACACTTCAAAGGTTAATGATGGATGGGAGGTTGTCAAGCACAAGGGGGGCAGAGATAGTGCGGAGAAGATAAGACAGTCGAAAGGAAAAGAAGTAGTGATTGGTCAATCTAAGTTCTCAGTCCTTAGTAGATTTCAGGGAGTTGAAGATGAATCTTTGGAAGAAGGTGACTTTGAAGCAATCCTTCCCAATGATTAGTCTCTCTATAGCATGCTGGAATGTGAGAGGGCTCAATGATCCCTCTAAGAGCGACTTTGTAAATAGGATGGTTAAAAGGAAAGGGGTAGACATCATGGCTACTCTCGAGACGAGAGTTCGTATAGAGAACGTGGATGGAGTTTCTAGGAGGATTCTAAGAGGTTGGCAGCGGAGTACTAACTGCATAGGCAGAAATGGAAGGATTTGGCTGTTTTGGAATCCAAATAAAGTCGAGAAGGTGGATATCTTGAAGGAATCAGATCAAATTTTGCATTGCTCTGTTGTTGAAGGCGACAGTAATAAAAGTATGCTTATCTAGTTTATTTATGCTTCCAACGAGGAGAGGGAACGAGCTGTGTTGTGGGATGATATTGCACAGATTGCAACTTCTGTGGGTTCGTCTCCATGGGTTTTAATGGGCGATTTCAACGCTATCAGGGATGTAAACGAAAAATTCTCAGAGAGAGAGATTAACTCTAGCTTCAGTAATCAGTTTGCAGATTGCTTGGATAAGATTGGTCTCCAGGACCTAAGATCTTCGGGAGCTTTTTTCACCTGGAGCAACAAGCATTCGGATGGCTCGAAGGTCATGTGTAAACTAGATAGGATATTGGCAAATCAGGAATGGTGTGATGAATTCGAAAGCTATGAGGCTTCCTTCGGGGAACCGGAGTGCTCCGATCACTGCCCAGGGTTTCTTAAAATCAAGAGTGTCCGCACTAGAGAGGTGATTCCATTCCGGTTTAGAAATGCCTGGGCGGACCACCCTGCGTTTCTCAGCACTGTTCAACAGGTTTGGAGCAACAACTACTTCAGGGGCTCAGCTATGTTTAATCTTGTTCAGAAACTTAAGAGACTTAAGATTCCGCTTAAAAAGCTTCAAAGAGGTAGCCCCGAAGCAAGAGAAGCGGAGATAAAAGAGAAGCAGGATAAGTTGAGAATGATTCAAGTCGAAGCTAATACTAGACCTTTGGATTGTAGGCTGAATCTTGCGGAAGCAGAGGCCCTGGCTGAGCTGAGGGGTGTTCTTAAAATCAGAAGACTTGAGCTTCAACAGCAGGCTAAAATTCATTGGATGAAGTTTCAAGATTCCTGCAGCAGCTTCTTTCATAATAGTATCAAGCATAGGAAGGTCAAGAATAGTATTAAGTCGATTTTGGATGGCAATGGCAACACCTTGAGTGATTTCTCAGAGATTAGAAGGTTTATAATTCAACATTTTGACAACTTCTTGGGGAAGAACAAAGAATGCAGGGAAGCAGACATGGATATTCTAAAGGAGGGTAATTTCCTTGATGAGCTTGATAGAGAAAATATGGTAAAGTTCTTCACCAAGGAGGATGTTCGAAGGGCTCTTTGGAGTATTAGCAAGAACAAAGCGCCTGGCCCCGACGGTTTCAATGCCCACTTTTTCAGGAAGGCCTGGAGTATACTGGGAGAGGATTTCTCCGAGGCAGTCTTGGAATTCTTTGCTAGTGGTCGGTTGCTGAAAGAGGTTGGAAATACAACTATCGCTCTCATTCCAAAGATTGCCAACCCAACTTCTATAGGAGAGTTCAGGCCTATTTCTTGTTGCAGCATGATTAGTAAAGTCATATCCAAGATGTTAGTCGATAGGCTGCAATCGGCTCTGCCAAAAATAATCAGCAGCACCCAAGGAGCTTTTCTGAAGGGTCGAAGCATAAAACACAATATTGCGGTGTGTCAGGACATCGTAAAAAGCTATGGTAGAAGGAATGTTAGCCCGAGGTGCGCTTTAAAAATTGATTTGAAGAAGGCTTACGATATGGTGGAGTGGGATTTTCTTATGCAAATGATGGAGAGATTGGGGTTCCATCCAATTCTAATCAATTGGGTTAGGGAATGCCTGATTAATAGTCAGTTCACGATCAAAATAGGCAAGAGCTTTCATGGCCATATCAAGGGAAAGAGGGGACTCAGGCAGGGGGACCCGCTCTCCCCGTACCTATTTGTGATCGTCATGGAGTTCTTGAGCAGGGCGTTCACTAGGATGGCTAAAAATGGGGTATACAAGTATCACCCGGGGTGTGTAAGAGCAGGGGTGTCGAGCATGTGTTTTGCTGATGATCTTTTTGTGTTCAGCCATGGTAGTAGAAGATCAGCTGAAGCTGTGAAGGAAGTTTTGGATATGTTCAGTGCAGTTTCTGGCTTGGAAATA
Organism: Polygonum aviculare; assembly: GCA_934048045.1. Classification (NCBI taxonomy): domain Eukaryota; kingdom Viridiplantae; phylum Streptophyta; class Magnoliopsida; order Caryophyllales; family Polygonaceae; genus Polygonum; species Polygonum aviculare. Next base: position 27,749,343 of record OW204023.1, on the reverse strand, counting down.
AACAAGGCTAAATCTAAAATCTTCTTTGCTGGGCTGAGTAGTTCCGATGCAGCTGAGATAGGCAACCTGCTGGGAATGGAAGAGGGTTCTCTCCCTGTCAAGTACCTTGCGGTACCGTTGAGTAGCATGAGATTGCAAAAGAGTGACTACGCGGGACTCCTAAGCAAGATAAGAGGCAGAATAAATTCATGGGCCTGCAGGCACCTATCATACGCGGGACGCCTTGAGGTGCTGAGGGCTATGCTGATGGGAATCCTTTGCTACTGGTGCCAAATATTCATCCTCCCAAATAACGTCATCAAAGAGATCAATAAGATCCTGCGTAATTTTTTGTGGAGCGGTTGTAGTGAGGGGAAGAAGGCCCCGATAGCTTGGAAGAAGGTTTGCCGCCCGAAGGATGAGGGAGGGCTGGGTTTGAAGGACATCAAGACTTGGAACAAAGCAAGCTTTGTTGGGCTCATATTTGACATCGTGGAGGGGGCTGCTGAAGGGTCTATATGGCACAAATGGGTGCCTAAAAATTATTTGAGGGCTGAAGGGTTTTGGGAGGTCAGATGTAAGCTTACAGCTAGCGCAGTCTGGCGAGCTGTCCTTCGCACAAGGGACGACTTGAAGGCGACTTTAGAGGCTGATCATGGGCCAGCTGTGCTGGTTGCTAGAAGGGGAAGTTTTGATGTGCAGGTTCTGTATGATAGCTGGAGAGCCAAGTACGATAAAATAGATTGGAAGGGGCTGGTGTGGCATAAATTGAACACGCCTAGAATGGCTTTTCAGCTTTGGAAAGTTGTGTGTGGGGGTACCTTGACTAAATCAAAATTGTTAAGGGCTGGTCTAGTGCAGGAGGACAGTTGTGTGCTTTGTAATTCCGGCCAGCAAGAAACTGAAAACCATTTATGGTTTACATGTAGTTACACTAGCTACGTGCTTCATGAAGTTCTCAAATGGGCCAAGATACGCAGGAAAACAAATAGCATTGAAGATTGGATTGAGCAAGCTAAGCCAATGAAGGGTAAGAAGTCTCTTAGATTTCTAATTTGGTGTGTATGTCATAGTGTTGTTGTCTATAACACTTGGTATGCTAGGAATAGGCTCGTGTTTCACAACGAGCTAATGGAGAAGTCCAATTGTGTAAGTAAGAGTATCATGTTTGTTAGAAATTGCCTTAGAGCGAGATTCAAGGCAAAGTCGAGAGCGGAGAGAAATCTCCTAACTACTATAGATATCGGAGACGATGTAACTAACTAGCCTAGTGCTAGCAATTTTGTTCGGCCTCGTTTGTGAATAAAATAACCCTTTTATTCAAAAAAAAAAAAAGTAATACTGTACTGTACTTAGGATTTCATGTATTGGTCTACACTTAATCGGTCCTCATATGCTTTCTACTTAATCAAAATTCCAGGAAGCTTTGCTCAAAAATAAATAAATTCCAGGTAGCATAACTAATACAAAATTCAAAATAATCGCACCTACTATTCACTTGTTAAAGCATGAACAAGTCAGGAACAATTCTCTCTCTATATATATACATATACACACACAGTATGTTCAATAGTGAACAAACTACTATAGATAACAAGCGGATGAGATTTGTAATGGATGGTGAGATTAGTGTTTATAATATCTGTTAGTACACGAAATATGTCGGTGTACAGGTCTCAATTCCTTCTTCAATGCCCTTCTTCTCCAAGCCTCCTTCAATGACATAGACCTGCAAAATAATGGACAAAGGGGGCGGGGACCCCCCAATCCACCTCTGATGCCTAAGTCAGTAGAGTATTCGCATGGGTAAACAATAGAGAGAAAGGCGCAGGGTAGGGCGATCACAAGCGATGATCAACCCCTCTAGAGTCAGGGCGAACGATGATCAACCCCTCTAGGGTAGTTTGTGTATATCCTTTCTACATGGCCAAGCCATGTATTTATAGTGGAGAGAGAGGGCTAGGGTTTCTTCCTTGGAGCCCAATTAATAATTCTATCTTCTTAAATAGGATAGAATCTTCCAACTACTGGATAACTACCAGGATTTAATAGGCTAATAAAGATATTTATTAGATATGCTTACCTAGCTGGCGGAAATATTATCCTTAATTATGGCGGTAAATTTACCCACCTACAATATCTATTAATAAGAAAATAGAAAAAAATATATGAGAGATTCTCTCCCATGATCCTTGTAACCACCAACAATATAATTATAGAAAATAATAAATTGTCATTCTAGAAATTACGCATATAAAAAACACGCAGATCCTCCATTGCCAGAAACCATTCGGAGAATTACGCAGATCCTCCATCGCCGCTCAACCTCTCGCCCTAGCGCCACCACTCCAGGGAGTTTTCCGGCAACCACCCGTCGCCACCTGCCTTGCACCCCGCCCGACCGGATCCCCCCTCCAGATTCGGGGTTTCGCCCGTCCCCCGGATTGCGCCCCAGATCTGGTGCCCGACGTTGGTCGCCGGTGCTCGTCCGTAGGTTCGGGTCCCCTCCCGTCGGCCTCTCGTAGCCCCCAGTCAAACCGCGTCGGAGTTTCGCCCCCCACCACGTTGCTAATTATTAATCGTATAAATATGACATCGGGTAATTTTGTATATAATTTTTTCATTATGTATATAATTGATTTGATTTAGTATATGTCGTGAATTTAGTATATTGTCTTCAACGTGATGGTTCAAAATTTTAAATCACTCGGTTCATATATGACAAGATGCGTAAAGTGTATATAAGAAAAATATTGAATTCATTGTTTTTAAGTTCACGAAGTTTATTTGTTTGGTTCATTGGATTCGACATAATGGTTCATGAATTTGAATCATTCGGTTCATATATGACAAAATGCGTAAATTGTGTAAAAGAAAGGAACTTGGCTCATTGTGTTTCACTTGTAGGCCCACATTGTGTAATTATACGGTTCATTTAATGTTAAAATGCATAGACAATAACTTAATCCTCAAACACACATAACAAAACATTGTTTGAGATTTATACTCAACCGTACAAGTAGTAATGAAATAAGAACAATCTTGTGATAAGTGAAGAATGTAGGCATCGTATCGTTCTCAACATCCTCCAATGGGGCTTCACTAATGGTACTCGTATTATTATGAAAATTCTTCGATGAAACTCCATCCATACTAGCATCACTATTTTAATTAGACCTGTTAGAATGACCCGAGTTTGAGGAGCAATCAACAAAAAAATGTAAAGCTATGTGTAAAGCGACATGAAACACATAATGAGTACTACAAATGTGCAAATACGATTCTTCTTTTGGTTCATAAAGAATCTCATTATGGTTCATAAATTTTCAAGGAAAGGTTCATTAAAACCCATAAAACGGTTCATTTAAATTAAGGCACATATATTGAGGCATTTTGTCGAACACATGGTGGACAATTAGACAAGTATATGCTTTCAACCTCTCTATTCAATCGAAATTGTCAATTTGCAATGTAAAAGACATAAACAATCTACAAAGAAACGTAAAAGCTATGTGTGAACTAACATGAAACACATAATGAATACTATAAATGGGCAAATACGTTTATTCTTTTGGTTCACAATGAATGTCATTATGGTTCATAAGTTTTCAAGGAAAGGTTCATTGAAAGCCATGAAACGGTTCATCTAAACTAAGGCACGTGTGTTGAGTCATTTTGTCGAACACATGGTGGGCAACAAGACAAGAATGAACTTTCGTCATAGCTATTCAATCGAAACCATCAAAATTGAGTTGTTCATGTTGTCATAACCTTTCGACAATGCAAATTTAATGAGTTCACATAAAAGAGAGCAGACTAAAGTGAAAACATCTATAGACTAATGAGTTTCACAATTATAAACACAATAGAAGTTCAAAAAATAACAAGTTTCAAAATTTGAAATCATCTACCTAAATCCATAAGAAAGGAATTAGAGGTCAAAGGAATCATATTAAATTTTGTTGGAGAAGGGAATTGAAGAGAATCATGTTGAAGAAGAACAATGGATGAACTTGGGGGAAAAACGATGGATGTATGGCGATTTCCGAAGGAGAACGATTGAAAAAGTTGGGGACGAACGAAGCAGAAGGTCGATCAAAGAAGGATTGGAAGTATAAAAAGACAATAAATGCCCCTTACATATAAAAAGGGCTTTGAAAAATGGAGGTAATCCGGGCCATTGAATTCTGGATATCTAACGGATGAGATTATCTCATTTTACATTTTAAGGGTTGATCTCACCTGATCCCCTTTCACCAAAGATAAGGGGGGATTTTAGGAAAGATATCTAAACTAAACTAAACTAGAAAACAAAACAAACAAACAAACAAACAAATATGGAATAAAGGTTCATTCAAAAGATCCACTCTTTAATAATCACTCGATCATAGATTCATCCATTGATTTTATTCACACCTATGGTTAATTCCTATCCTGATCATTAACAATCGCAAGTCCACGGTCCAAGCAATTCTATAACCCTAGGCAAGGACGCTTAACCTAGAATTAGCATAGAGAACAAGGATATGCAGGATATAATATCAAACAATCAAGCTACGAGTCAATTGCAAGATAAAACAATCAATTCTCTTCTTAATCCTAGTTGCATAGACAACAGGTCTAGGTTAAGTTGTTTTCACAGATTAGTTTTGTCCACGGTCCAAACCTAATCAAACAGTAGAAAGCTAATCAATTCAATAGGGTCGCGAATCCTAGAGAAACAATCACAATCATAAGATGAAGCACAAGAGAATCAATATTAACCAAAGGATAGAAATCAATTACCAAAATCTCACGAGTTCATACATCAGAGCTTCTCCCTTGAACAAACCCAAGGAGACTAGCTCTCCATAACTAAACTAAAAACCTAACTTGTGGAAGAAGGTAGAAGGTAGAATGTAGAATATATCTAAAACCTAAGGCTGGCTCCTCCTTATATAGCTCAAGGCACAAGCTCCACGAGATAGATAAGGAAGGAGGCAAAAGATAGAAAAGGAAACAAGATAGAAAGATTTCGGCCCGCTTCAGATTCGGCATCACCGTGGTCGCGTCGCTCCCACCGCGCCCGCCCTATCACAACATAAAGGAACAATTCGTCTCGGTGGCCACCGCGGTCACGGTGGACAATCCGCGGTCGCAGAATCTCGACAGAATCGTTGGTGTCACTTTGGAGACTGTTTTGACCCTCTTCGGCTTGGAATCTGACTTCGATGTAAAAAGATGAATTGAAGCCCTTGAAGTCAGCTTTCCAATGACACCGGAATCAGCTCAATCCGACCTCTGTAGCTCAAGATATAGCCTTCGCAAGCAAGTGGTGTCGCGCAGACAGCTCAAAACTCCTTAAAACTCTTGATTCTTGCATCTTTGTGTCTTCGGCCTAGATATTACAGTAATGCTCAAACTCTAACCTAAACACACTCAATATAGCCCTAAAATACAAGAATTAACCTATACAAAATAGAGCGAATCATATTCGAGATATTAGTAATGTATGAACGGATTTTGTCTCTATGGATTGACTCTGTAGGTCAAGATGGTCAAACTTTTTTTATGATACTTAAAGTATAGTACTTGAAGTAATTAGTGTTGTTTCATAATAATGTTGTTTAAAATATTAGAACTTTTGTAAAATAACGCGTCGAGGCAAATTAGAAAACTTAGGATTTCAATCTAATCACGGGTTATACTTAAATTAATTCATTAAAAAAAGCTCTTGTTGAATGTTAATTTTAATAAAAGTTCAAACAATATAAGTTATATTGTCGGATCTAAATATCTTAATAATGTCGAGTTTTAACTGGCCTACTTATGACTGTCGATCAATCACATACTTTGAATTTTTTTTTTGTCGAAGTAGAGACGACACTCTCCCGATTTTTTATTAATTAAAAAAAAAGGAGTTAAGTAGTAACAAGTGGAGAATAGCTCGGCCCCTTACATCTAAGGGCACTAAATTTAAAACACCCTCTGGTGGGTCAAGCAAAACATGAAAACCTAAGCTAAATAAAAAAGCAAAAGAAGTCAAAAAGTCCGCAATAGAATTAACCTCTCTATAGATATAACGTAACTTGGATCTCTCAGTCCCTCCGCAGAAAGCCTTGACATTGAGCTACCAAGCTAAAAAGGGGGTGATAACGCTTCACAAGTTTACTTAAAAGGAGACACACAAGTTGTAAATCCAACTCTAAGCAAACCTCCCTGTAAACCCGATTCCAAGCAAGGCGCAGACCATGAAGGAGTCCCCACAACTCGACCATAGGGACATGCACTCAAAAATTTGACGTGATATAATGAATTGTGATATAATGAGCTGTCAAAATAATATCCAAAAAAATCACATATATATATTGTCATTATACCCAAAAAAAATCAATATAAATTCTAACTCAAATTCAACGTGATTGAGAAACCTCTAAATAGGGTTGTCAATGGGTCGGGTTATGGGTGGGTGGAGCACTTCCACCACCCGATCCGCAAGTATAAATGCCCATCCGACCCACCCGTTACCTACGGGATGTTCCACCTATCATCCATATCACCAGTCACCCGCTGGCTATATGGTTGACCCATTCACCCGTATATAACCATTATATTTTTATTTTTTTCCACCATTTGTATCACTATATGGGGCAATTCAATACTGATAATTCAATACGATAAAAAAATAAAGATAATCATTGAACAAGCAAGTTATCAAAATATACTAAGTATTTAAATTATACAAATTCATAAGTAATATAAAAAAATACATCCCGCCAAGAGAGGGAGGGGCGAGGGCACCGATGGGAGAGCAAGGGGAGAGGGCTCTGATGGGTGTGCAAGAGGCTAGGGGACCGATGAGAGAGCGATTGAGCTAGAGTTGAGCGATGTGGATTGGTGGATTATTGAGATTTGAGAATTAGGGATAACCCGGACGGAAATTACCGAATGGAAACTGAATATTGTGAAAATTGGAAAAGCGGAAAATGGTTGAATTTTAGATATATACGGGTGAGGTGGGTGGTTCGGGTGAAACGGGTGACGGGTCGGGTGGTGAGTGGGTGAAGGGGTCGGGTTATTGGGTGACAAACGCACACCCATATCCGACCCGTCACCCGCTTCGCCCATCACCCACTTATTTTGGGTTTTCGCCTGTTTATCGTGGGTGTGTTAAACGGGTGGGTCGATCACCCATGACCCATTGACAACCTTACCTATAAATAATATCTTTAGAGATTTAATCGTTTTACTAGATGTCTCTGGTCGACGCTTAAGGTAGATAAATAGAGTTAGGGGTTAGTCTAGTGGAGCATGACAAGGTATCGGTCTGATAGGTCGCAGGTTCCATCCCCCGTAGTCTCCTTGAGGTGAGACATATGTAAATTCCCTTGTATGAGCTCTCTGAGCTCTTGGATCTTCCCTGCCCTTGGACTAGGACACCCTCCCTCACCATAAATTTTATTGACCAAAAAAATAAAAAAAATAAAATTAGAGTAAGGGTGCTTACATATTTTTACTTGACCGCTTTGTATGGCGTTCAAGTTTGCGCGTAACAATAGTTCATTTGTAATTATCCATTTTTCCTTTGTATTGTGGATCGCGTGCACCACGCGGGTGTAATTAGATAATTTTACTTTAATGTGGGAATCATAGTTTACTACATCACTAATTGTGAGTGAATATTATTTTAACACTATAAATGCGTTTGATTTTTGGATTGTGTCCACGCTTTTATAAAATTTCATCTCATTCTTGCTTGTATGTTTTTTATGGTCACATGATTTTTGAATTTTGTTTTGTTGGGATGGTATTGATCCAAATAACGATCCCAAGTTGTTTTGATTATGATTGAACACTTGTGAAGTATTTAATATTTTTTGGTAAGTGTTTCAGGATCATTTTAGGATACATGAACAATTGGACATGAGCAGGATCAATCGTCGCAACCAGCCAAGGAAACAGAGCTATAGTAGAAGTGCTCGTTGATTTTTGATTGTAACACCAAGGGATCAACGCAAAGGCCGGATAATACATTTAGCAAGCTGGATCAAAGCATGGATGCCAAGGAGAGATCTTTCCCAATATGGAAAGACGCGTTGCGAGAGACAGTTTTGGAGAGAATCAAGACCTCGTGATTAGAGATATTCTCTTATTAGGATAATTGTGTCTTAGAGATATTTTGTATCTTTAGATAGGATTATCTAGGTTAATCGTTATTTTATTTAAAAGAATAGAATTATTCTAGGCTTTAGTATAAGTAACGGTTAATGGCTGAAGGAAAAATCACCCAAGCTTAGAGAGTCAATTGCTTAGTGCAATTGAGAGAGAGATACACATGGTCACCTTAGTCGAGTTGAGTACGAGATTAAGGGTGTGGGTCGACTTGTTCTTGCGAGTTGTTAGAAGCATTCGACGCTGAGGGATCTAGATCTTGGTTCTAGGGGTTGTGTACACCCAGGGATAGAAATCTGCGTTTGTAAGTTTGTTTTTGATTAATAAGAAAAGCAAGTTGATTTGGAAATCTGCGTTTGTAAGTTTGTTTGAGTTATTATTCCGTTGCCCAGTTCGTTGATTCCTCTGGATCAACGTCTGTATTATCACACGTAGATCCTACATGTTCCATATGCTATATTTTTTCTAATTCAGTTGAATTTGTGTCCATGAATGTAGGAATTTGAAATAATTATTCGTGGATACAAATTGATACAAGAGTGCACTTAATGGGCAATAGATCATCAAGTCGATGATGGTTCGAGAGGATGATGTACATAGAATGTTAATAGGCTGACCATCTTTATTTTTATTATTATTATTGATTCGGCCTATTTTGTATGGGTTAACTCTTAGAATTTAGGGAGTTAGTGCGTTCACGACACAAAGGGGTCAAAGCGCTGATGGCACAAAGGGAGTTAGTACGCTCACGACACAAAGCTTGTTGATTTTTGATTGTAATACCAAGTGATCAACGCAAAGGCCGGATAATATATTTAGCAAGCTGGATCAAAACAGAGCTATAGTAGAAGTGCTCGTTGATTTTTAATTGTAACACCAAGGGATCAACGCAAAGGCCGGATAAAGGGAGTCAGTGCGCTCAGAAAGGGGCTAGAGCGCTGATGGCACAAAGGGAGTCAGTGCGCTCACGACACAAAGGGGTGTTAGCGCGCTGACGACACAAAAGGGAGTCAATGCCCTCATAACACAAAGGGGCCAGAGCGCTGACAGCACAAAGGGAGTCAGTGCGCTTACAACACAAAGGGGCCAGAGCGCTGACGACACAAAGGGAGTCAGTGCGCTCAGGACACAAAGGGGTGTTAGCGCGCTGATGGCACAAAGTGGGTCAGTGCGCTCACAACACGAAGGGGCCGCCGACGACACAAAGAAAGTCAGTGCACTCACGGCATAAAGGCCACAAGCAAGGACCTCTACTACGCTTGGTCATCTTTGTTTTTGGTTACCGTCATCAATGTCTATCAAGCCATATCGAGCACCAACATCATGATCTGATAAAAAAAATGCAGTACCTTGATGAGAACAAAAGGTTAATACCGGCTATTTTGGACAATCAAAATCTCGGAAAACTTGCTGAATGTGCCCCGTAAGTGATCGATAACTTCCTCCTGTGCTTTAACATCTTATTAGCTTTTCATTGCTCAAGTATTAACGATTAGTGTCTCTGCTTTATAGTTAAGGTGTCTTTGGATTTCATATTATAGTGCATAATGGAAACACACCCTTATCCATTCAAAGCTTGAGTTTGAATTTTATCTAAAACTTGTTTAATATGGAACATTTTTTTTTAATTGCAAAAACTAACAACTTGATCATGTTCTCTATGTTTACTGTTTAGTAGTGAATTTATTATGAAATTTGACTTATTATAAAAAGCAAATGAATTGGAGTACAATGTGTATGATCAGAAGCAATGTCTCAAATCCTGACAACATTAATTCCATTATTGTATTGTATACAACAATAAGGAGACAGACAAGCAAAGTGGGACCTTATAGACCAAATTAACACCACTGTAAGTGATCTCCCCTGGATTTTACTTGGAGATTTCAATGCAATCAAAGATCCCGGAGAAAAAGAGTATGGCAACTCTCCCAATGTCTCCTTCAGTAAAGAGTTCCATGACTGTCTTAGTAGAAATGGGCTTGATGATGTTAGATTCAGTGGTGCCTTCTTTACCTGGACCAATAAGCAAAGTGGTGAAGACCTGGTTAGATGCAAGCTTGACAGAATTATTTCGAACCAGAAGTGGATTGATAACTTCAAAAGTTTTGCAGCAAGTTTTGAAGCCCTTAGATGCTCTGATCACTGCCCTTCAATCTTAAAAATCTATGGTAGCAAAGAAAGCTCAAAACCTCCCTTCAGATTCAATAACATATGGGCTGATCACCCTGAGTTCTCCAAAACTGTGAATGATTCCTGGAACAACTCCTATATACAGGGCCACAAGATGTTCAGAGTTGTTAGTAAGCTCAAGGCCCTCAAAGCTCCCTTAAAGAAACTCAAGTCACAAAATCTTGACAGTGAAGAAAGAGAGATTACCAAGCTCCATAGTGATCTTAAGAATATTCAGCATGAAATTCAGAGAAAGCCAACTTGTCCCATTCTCCTCTCAGATGAATCTGGTGTTCTGAATAGACTCAAACTTGTTATCAAAAGGAGAAGAACTCAACACCTCCAGCTTGCTAAACTGCATTGGATCAAGAATCATGATAGTTGCAGTAGCTATTTTCACAATTCTATCAAGCAGAGGAAAGCTCACAACAGGATCAGTTCTCTCACAGATGCCAATGGGATCACTACTTCTGATGAGCAGACCATTAAAAATAACATTGTTCAACACTTCACTAAGTTCCTAGGAGCTCCTACTCATTGTAGACTTGTTGACAGAGAAACAGTTTTGAAAGGACCTATTGTTGACAATGAAGATAGAAGCATCATGATAGATAAATTCACCAAAGATGATGTGAAGAAGGCCCTCTAGAGCATCAACAAAAATAAAGCCCCAGGCCCGGATGGATTTAATGCTCACTTCTTCAAAAGAGCTTGGCCATTTATAGGTACTGAGATCTCTGAAGCTATTCTTAAAATTTTCTCAAGTGGCAGAATGCTCAAGGAGCTTGGCAACACAGTTATAGCCCTCATTCCTAAAGTAGATAATGCCAGTTCTATCAGTGACTACAGACCTATATCTTGCTGTAATGTTTTATACAAAATCATATACAAGATGATAGTGTCTAGGCTGTAGAATATCCTTCCAAAAACTGTGGACAAAAATCAAGGAGCATTCATAAAGGGGCGCATCATTCGCCATAATATTGTTGTCTGTCAAGACATTATCAAGAGCTATGGGAGGAAATATATCAGCCTCAGGTGTGCTCTTAAGATAGATCTAAGGAAAGCTTATGACACTGTGAGTTGGGACTTTCTTTTCAGCTTGCTTGAACAGCTCAACATACATCTTGTCATGGTGAATTGGATCAAAGAATGCATCACTAGCTGCCAGTTCACCATCAGAGTTGGCCAAGATTACTGTGGTCACTTCAAGGCTAGAAGAGGACTGAGACCGGGTGATCCAATGGCTCCTTATTTATTTGTTCTTCTCATGGACTATCTGACAAGAGCCCTCAAGAATTGTGATACAGTTAGCTCCTTCAAATACCACCCTGGCTGCAAAAAAGCAAAGATTATTAATTTGTGCTTTGCAAATGATCTGTTTATTTTCTCTCATGGAAGTGAAAGCTCAGTTAAGGCAATTAAGGACATTTTGAATGAGTTTGGCTCTGCTACTGGCCTGGAAATGAACTTAAACAAATCAAAAGTCTTATGTGCTGGTGTTGGTCGAGCTCAAGAGGATGACATTTGCAACATTCTTGGAATGACAGTGGGATCCCTCCCTGTCAAATATCTTGGTGTTCCTTTGTGCAGTTCTAGAGCTCAAAAAAAGGACTTTAAGGAACTCACAAACAAGCTCAGAAACAAGGCAAATTCCTGGGCTGCAAGATACCTGTCTTATGCTGGAAGGTTGGAAATCATTAGAGCAATTTTCCATGGCACCATTCAGTATTAGATCAAAATTTTTCTCTTGCCTAAAGCTGTCATAAATGAGCTTAATAGGACCATGAGAAATTTTCTTTGGAGTGGTGGAACTATTGGCACTAAAGCCCCAGTGGCTTGGAAGAAAGTTTGTAGACCAAAGAATGAAGGAGGGCTTGGGATCAAAGATGTCTTTGCTTGGAATAAAGTCAATGTCACTGAACTTCTCTATGATGCTTGCTCCAGCACTGACACAATTTGGATTCACTGGATCAGCACCAACTACACACAAAGACAAAGCATTTGGGAAGTGAACACAAAAGCCGCCTCAAGTGCAATATGGAGGTCAGTTATTCAAATGAGAAATGAACTCAGAGATTCCATAAATGATGATTCGAATGCCATGGTGATCACTTCTAGATTTGGTCGGTTTGATGCCAAGGGTCTGTATGAATGTAAATGTAACAGAGGGGAGGAATGCAAGTGGAAAGACCTTATTTGGAATAAGCTGAACACTCCCAGGGTTGCATTTATCAATTGGAAGATCATGAGGAATGGGGTTCTCACGAGAGACAAACTGCTTGCCTGGGGCCTTAGCTCTGATGATTACTGTGTTTTATGCAACAATAACTCTCAAGAAACCATGGCTCATCTCTGGTTTGAGTGCAGCTACTCTAAGCAAGTACTTCTTGTTGGATCGTTAGTATTGAGGGACGTTCTTTACTTTGAGTAAAAGCATCCTAAGGTCAGGCGTCCCTACGAGGAGTAGGGGCGTCCTTTAGTAATGCAGTGGAAGTAAAGTACTAAAACAGGTAAGTAATGAACGCAATAAATTATAGAGGAACCACTCAAGACCAAGTAGTCCTTGAGTGTAAACCTCTACCTCCTTGGAGGATTTTTGAATAGTTCTTTCCTTTATATTGAATGTTCTTACAGTTGTACTGGCGAGTCTTTACAGTTCTCCGACACTTAGCTTTTCCCTAAGTTCACTTGTAAAGAACTCCTTTGAGCCTACAACTTAAGCTATAGTTCAATCTACTAAAGGACTCTATTCCTACGTTCTGCAGTACTTCGCAGAACTCTCTTTCTCTTTTTGGGTTTTCTGGTTACAAACTGTTTTGTGGTTTGGGTACAAAGTCTCACTCGATCTAACACAAGTCCTAGCACTGTTCCTGAGTTCTTGAGTTAGTTCTTCGTGTTCTTGAGTGAGTCGCTTTCCTCTGAATATTCTCTGAAAGCGTTGGCGTCACAATAAATGTCTTGGGCTATTTATAGGACTTGGGAAGGGCGTCATTCTCCTTCTGACGATCATGCCCTTCAGGTACGTGGCTACAGGATCTTCCTCCACGAGTATGACGGTGAAGAGGAAGCCTTCTATATCCAGCTGTGTGTGATGAACTCCGCTACAGGATCGGCCTCCACGTGTTAATGAACTTTGCTACAGGATCGTCCGCCACGTAGTGTTGGACTCTGCTACAGAATCGGTCTCCACGTGTCCTTGGATGATCAAACATTGTCGAGTGATGTCATCCTGTCGGCTAGTGAGTAAGGACTCCTTTCTTGCGTTCCTACTTGCTTGGGACTCCGTCCTTGCTCAAGTATTCTCTTGCTGGTCCTTACTTCCTGTTAGCTGGCGTCCCTAAGCCTAGGGAACGCTCCCACACACTTGTTGTCCTTTGTTAATTGGCGTTCTTGAACACTTGGACAAATTTATTAGAATCAAAGTGAGTTTGTCATATCAAAACTAAGGGACGGTTTGTGTGGGCACACTACCAAGTACGTAGGCATCTTTGATAGCGTCCCAACACTTCTTAAATCTTTGAGATGGGCTAAACTGGGCAGAAGCTGCTCCAGCCTGGATAACTGGATTGATCAAGCCAATGGCCTTAGTAGCAGGACGTCCTTCAAATTCAATCTGTGGAACCACTGCATTAGTGTAGTCATCTATTTTGTTTGGATAGCTAGGAACATGAAGATGTATAACCAACAAGTTGATACTAGCATTGTTGAGTGTAGTGTGATGTGCTAGAGGCATATAAGAAATTGCTGTAATGCAAGGTGGAACAGGGGGTCGAAAGACCTTAGGAAATTTTTGGAGTGTTTAGAGAGTGTAGACTATGTAATAGCCAGTGCAAACTAGCTCTTGTAATTTTTTCATCTTAATACAATTACCCGTTTTTACTTCAAAAATACAATAAGGAGACAGACCAGGGCCCCATCGGTCGGGCGGAGTGGAGAGATCGAAGGCCAGGCAAGAGGCCATCTCGGACTGAAAGTCTGCAACTTGCTCTTCTAGCGCTCGGTGTCGGCCATGACGGCTTCCGTGTACGTACTTCTCCTCCTGCTCCATGTAAACGTCCATGTGTTGGTGCCGTTGTCAAGGAGCTACGTGATCTTCTCTCACAATTTACCTCGCAATTTACGTGTTCTTCTCCTCCTGCTCTATTTTAATTGACCTCGTAAAGATTCGTCTTCTTCACCAACAATTTACGTGTTTTTGGTTTTTATTTGTTAAGATTTTTATTATTTTTTCTTATAAAATCAACTTTAGCGGTGGTAAATGGTTAATTTTAATATTTTGGATATTAGGAGAATTTCTTATTAACCCCAAGGTTACCGCGCGTAATAGGTAAAAGATTGGTACACTTCGTAAATAATGTTAAATCTCAGGATTACCACATAGAATTTCCGAATTAAGAATTATGATTTCAAAGAAGAAATAAATTAGGAAACAAATTAATTAATTTGTATCTCATAATTTAACTAATATCCATCATGAAACATAAAGTAAGACCAAGCAAATTTAACCTATATCTTTACAACTTTAAAAATGCAACACATCCATAAAACTTAAATGTTGTTAATCCACTAAACTTAAATGTTGTTAATTCACCCCAAAACCTCAAACCTCCCACCCCTTCCAATTCTCCAGCCCTTCCAATTCTGTAAACTTCAATTGTAGTAATGAATTCAACTGAAGCTACCGTACCCTTCCAATTTTGCATCCGGTAAAATTGAATTGTGCCAACCTCATTACCATGGCCATCGATTCGTTTTTCCAATGCTCAGCAATTTTGGCACACCATCAGCCGCGTGTTCGAGGTATATATAACCCCACGGTGTTCTCCTCTAGGGTATCTCCGTTCGTAATTATCTTCCTTATTGATTTTGACAAACGGCGCCAGATCTTCTTCGTTGTCAATCAGGCACCCATGGGTAAAGACCAAGAGTCCTAATTCGGAGTTTCAATCTGTGCGATTGAATTGCTAATGGTGGGTGATTCAATTGCTAAGAAGAAGCAGCCCCGAGGCCGCGCTCACAAGCGTATCCAATATAATCGCCGATTTGTCACCGCCGTTGTTGGATTCGGGAAGAAGAGGAGCCCCAACTCCTCCGACAAGTAAGGTTCCATCTCCTGCGACCATGAATTTCATAGACTTAGCGTAATCGCTTGCCATTTTTTTCTTTTGGTACCGTTTTGTATCTCAGACTTGATGCACGGGTTTACGGGTCCAGGAACAGATTCTGAAATTATAGTCATTCCTGAAGAGGATGAATCAGTTTGGATTTCTGATGAGAAGGATCCTGAAAGCTGGCATGTTCAGGTAACTATTCCTACTGTCCTTGGGAAATTCCTTGTTCTTTCACTGTTGAGATGGTTATATCCTTATATCTTGTTGCATTTGTATCATATTTGGGGTTTGTGCAGATTTTCAGGTCTATAGACTCTAGATCACTAAAGGGATTTTCTAAGGTGGTAGGCGATTTACATGCCAAGGTATATGAATAAATTAAAGTCTTTTATTTGATCTATTAGTTAGTGGATGAGATGGATGATTATATATCTTCTTTGACCCTATATAACTATTGTGTCCATTAGTTTTTGAAGATTTCTCAATATGATTTTGAACTTCAATGCTCCTGATTCTTGTTTGAAGAACTGCACATGTTTCCTGCCTTGTTTTGTTTGAGCTAATTCCTTGATTACTGTTTGCCTTTCTTAATGAATCTTTCAAAGTAGTTCATTCAGTTTGAACTTTGTATCAATTGCTATGTTGTTCTTAAACATTAATCTGTCAACTCTATTATCTCGATCAGCTCAGGTTAAATTTGTGCTCAAGTCTTGTACTTGTCAAAGTGTACGAAGATGGAACGAAAAGAAGGGCCATTTGAGGAAAACTGGATCAAACAGATGCCTTTCATAGAGTCAACTCGATCATAACTTGCTCTTCAGTGGTCAGCCTTTCGATGTACTCAACTCACAGCAACGTGACGATATCTCATCGATATTAGATTATGGTGTTGTAATGGATTCATTGCTCCCCAAATTCGATCAGACATCCCGGAATCTTCCATCTCATTCCGGATGCTCCAACAATCAAGGAAAATTTTCAAACACTGAGGATTGCCAAAAGTCAGAGATGCTTCAAGAAAGCAGCAATTCAGGCTTTTGATTCAAGAACTATGCTTAGCAACCTTTCATTCCTAGAAAACAAAATCCATCAGCTTAGGGATATTGTACACACTTTTGTTGGCCATAAGGATGAAGTTTCTACTTGCACAGATGAACTTGTCTCTCAACAGCAACAACTTGTCACTATAGATGTCTCATCAATCGTTGTACAGTTAGTGTCAATGGCGAAAGTCTTTTACCGTCTGCAAAAAATGCTCCAGTAGCAGAAAATCCTTTGGTTGGAATAATTGCACAATCCATCAGGAAGTTGTATGGATGATCACGAATTGTACAGTTAGTGGATTTCTTGATAAGAGTAGCCATGTGGATCCATCAGGAAGTTGTATGGATGATCACGAATTGAAAGTTGTATCAGGTTTGCCAAGTTGCAAATCGTGCATCGTGCATCTTGAAGTTGTATCCTCTAATTGTAAGTTGTATCAGGTTTGCCAAGTTGCAAATCGTGCATCTTGAAACAAAACAAGGGCAAACCAACGGAATAGTACAAAAAGATATATTAGCCTTTCAACCAAAATAAGTATATTAGTCTAATTGTATAAAATTGTTTTATAGAATCTTATACATATTATGTGCATATTTTTATCTTTTGATGTCATATATGATATTATTCTTATAGTTGATGTGTTGTATTAATTTCTATTTTCATTACGATGAAAAAAATTGGTTGTGGATTTACAAAATTACTTAAAGGATTTTTAATATAGTCATTTTGTTATGTATTTTTTGAATTTAATTATGTGAATTAAATTAATATATGTTAAACTAATTTTATGTTACATTATTAGAATTTTGAATAGTCCAACAATTACAATGTGACTAAATTAAATTTATTAACTTAAAATCATACGGAGTACCAGTTATGGTCATTGAACCAAAAATAATTCCAACTGCAATAATCGTAAAAGCATAAACAAACTATTAACATTAACATGTTCACTAAAAATAAAACACGGACAATTTTCCGGTCAATTTTGGATTAGTGATATTATTGTACGTTCCTTATATATAAGTTAGCGATATATTTCAAATAGATTTAAGTTTTAAGAAAAAACAATCAACAATATGATCATATTTTCATAAGCTTCGAAAGTTCTCTTAAGTATATTTATGTAATTTTTCACATTATATTAGTTTATACTTTTATTGGGACCTTATATTTCTATAGGGGTTTTTCGATAATTTATTATCTTATTATCTTATCGAAAACCGTCAGATTTTACATTGGCCCAACTCAAGACCGAAGAAGAATATTAACTTACCGTGTTTATTAATTTATCGCATATTAATTTTATGAAGGTTCTATTGTAATATCATAAGATGGTGAAACTCCTTGGTCTAACTTCTACTATATATATCATGGATGAAAATTTTGTAACAATTCGGTTATTAAAACATAATCATATTTTTATGATATACACAATCAATATCTTTGATTTCTTTCTAAAGTAACAAACATTCGTAAACAAAGCTCGTGCATCGCACGGGCACTATGGCTAGTATGATTAAGGTTTCAATGCACCAGGCACATGGTCTAAATGTAACCTAAATATAGAAGAACCACAAATCCGTTCCATCATATATAGTTTCCAAGCCTAAATTAATAGTAGAAATCAACCTCCCCCTCCCGAAACTAGCCACAACGTAACGGAGATCATATGATCATATCATCGATCTATGATCTATCGTCCGTAACATTATGTTACAAAAGTCTTGTATCTCAAACATGTAGAAAGTAAATGCATATGTATGTAGTACGTACAGAGCAAACTGCAGCCCAATTTACTGGATCTATAGTTTCGCACACAACTTCATTGCTTTAATCATGTCACCATCGATCTACCAAATTGTTCATTCATGAAGCATGAAGCATCCTGTCTATAACATCCGAGGCTCCCGTCTCGCTCGTCCGACCCAAAGACCAAACCTGACCCACATAAATAGTTAAATTGTAGTCTAGATCAATCAATCAACTAATTAATTATATCAAGTCTTGTTAGTCTAGTTGGTAGTCGATGACGTATTTGGGTCACGACGTTTAGTCACGATCCACATAACATATGTACCTCATCAATTCGACGCGCTGACCAACCTTCATGGTCTTTAAGTCGTCCTCCAAAGCTTTTTATCAC
This sequence comes from Polygonum aviculare, assembly GCA_934048045.1. Classification (NCBI taxonomy): domain Eukaryota; kingdom Viridiplantae; phylum Streptophyta; class Magnoliopsida; order Caryophyllales; family Polygonaceae; genus Polygonum; species Polygonum aviculare. The sequence goes on along the minus strand of OW204023.1, from coordinate 27,730,737 downwards.
CGAAAATATATTAAGTTTGAGCTTCTCCAGTTCTTCCTTGGATTTCTCAGGGTCGACCTCCGGTTTTTGTTTCCTTAAACACACAACCATTTCTACGTGCTTCTTGTCAAGACTCTTCATTAGTACCTTAGAGTGTTCCATGCTTTCGTGTCCACCAAGCCTATATGCATTAAATCATAATCAAACAAAGTCGTGTAAACACATACACTATCATGAGATGACGTACACATAATGTTTTATACTTACATGTTCCTTTTTAGCTCGACGATCTGGTCTATCGTTACCTTTGCGTCGAGAATAAACTCCACTCTTTCAACCTCGACTACGGAAGATGCATTGCCAACATTGCTTGGTGCCATGTCTTTGCTGAACTCCATAATCTTGGTTAGGATACGAGATCTATGCATAGCTTTAGTCTCGGCTCCAAGATACGAGACCAAGTACTTGAAATAAACGACCATCCTTATGTCTTCCTTCGAAACCTCCTTCTTCGCCACCTTCGTATGTGGTGCGTAAGTAATGTCATCATCCACGGCCCTAAATCACCCAATTGAACATTGCATAACAAATCTTATACATACATAAGGTCACTCTTTAAGTGTTCTAAGTAGGAGAGCTATAGCTAATTCTTGTAGCTACCAATGATCCAAGTACATAGTTGGACGTACTTACTTCTTTATTTTGAGCTCCAGATCCGTAATGTCCTCGATTGGAGTGGTTGAGGGTATAATGAACTCCAACGAATCGGCTTGATCCGGAGCAATGTCAAGATTGGTGATTTTCGTGCTAGCCAGAAGAGAGTTCGGATACACCACCTCTTCCCCGGTGTCGTACTTAAAAAAGAGTGATGTCAAAATGTTCAACCGGGTGACCTTCATCTGCCGAAATTACACAAACACTTCTTATTTGATTAATAAGTATAGGATTGATTGTTACCAAACATCAAAGTTTCTTTACTCTTATGGTTTTCATGGTCCAATTCGATCAATAGGGGTCACGCATACAAGTAAACCAAATGTATAAGTCACTTTATCCGAAAACCAATAAAGTAATAATAGGAGCAATTCACCAACTTATATATTCAGCAATCTAATCTCAGTCTTTGAACGTAGAAATTCTGTATTCTCGACAACTTTGATTACAAGACAACGAAAACGATGGGCGGTGAACAAGTTTTGTTAACTTACTTGAACATTGTCAATAACGACACGATCACCTACATCAAACGGATGCATAGCGAAGGTGAAGATGAGCCCTTCAAACATTTTCTTACAAGAGTCGCCGAAGATGAAGCTCGCGGCAGCAAATGGCGCGAACAAAAGGGCGAGTTGACCAGTGTCTACTATTTCCGACAGAAGCAACCAAACTATGAGCATGACCACAGCCAAGAACGTACTCATGATCCTGTTTAGCTTGATGAACACTCTTTCGGAGCTGTATAGGGTGCGTTCTAATCCCCAACAATTTTTGTAAGCTACTACCTGAAGATCACATGAAGGTCATACATAAGTACGTTTTTACTTTTTGTGATAGAATTCATAAGATCAATGATGTCATGTATATCTACCGCCCAACTCAAGAATTGATCTCTGGTGATGAGTTTAGATTGTGAAGGTATATTCGTCCCTTTTTCTTCTAGGGTTTCGAATAATCTGAATAAGTAGTGGAGCTCTTTCTTCTCCAATTCGTAGTTGTCCAAGTCCTCGGGCAATATGTCACTGCACCCAAAATGTGCATGATACGTGTGATCTTAATTACCTAAGAAACCAATATATGTCATTTTAGCCCTTGAGCTACTCTTCCTATTATCAATTGGTATTAGCATGAAACTCATCATTTAATGAGTTATCACGCGGAAAACAAGTGGGGTGTCTACCTGCGCCCATCATGACTACCAATGATCTCCCTGAGCATTTGCTGAGCTTCGGACATGAGCTTTTGGTCGTCCCCAGTGGCGTCGCGGTTTCTAGGTAGTCCCACCTTGCTCATCTGCCTCAAGTAGGCGATGGCTAATCGACGGATCACCCATATCGGAACCGTCCTCTTATTCATCTCGCACACGTCTATCCATATGTTAATACCCAGAGTTCTCTTCTTGTCCCCTTCCTTGGCCTCATGCTCCTCTTGTCTTGACCCACGACACTCTTCACCTTCCTGTGTCTTCTTGGGTACCCAGCCAAAAAAAACATATAAAAATTTATAAATATATTCACATAATCAGGCTACCTTCTTAGACTATCATTTTGCGTGGAAATAAAAATTGTCAATTGCTTTCATGTTGAATCCTATCGAACTTATGTGTTAGTCCTATATACATAAAAGTATAGGATCTCTAATCTATCAGCCCATGGATTTTCAATGTTTCATAAGGCTAAACCGAAATGTCAGATAACCAAAAGTATAGTCTATTTAGATTTGAGGTCACCGGTTCAATTCTTGTCGAGTGAACAGAAGTTCAAAATCAACACATGCAGATACGAGAACCAAAAGCGAACATGTGGCCGGTTTTGATTCGATTTTGTTTGTAAAGTGCCATGACCCGTACTAGGCCAGAAAGCGACTCAGTATTATTATTATTATGCTTTGTGGGTCAATTCGGAATAAAAAAAGGTTTTGTGTGCCAATAGACTTGAGTTGTTTTTTTTATTCCAAAGTGGGTACATGTTCCACTAACGCACCGGACACCCTTTTGCGAGGAGTCAGGACGCAACGAACGGTCATAGTTAATAGACTTGAGTTATTTGTGTATATATGTAAGATACTATTTCAAAACCAAATGATAATATGATATGTACTTGATTACGTTATATCCTAGGTTTGTGTAATTTGTTGGAATTAAGTTCTCAACAACTACTTAAGTTTAAGTAGGTACCTCATTTGTGTGGGGAGAAGCCCTTTTAAGCCTGTTCTTGCGGCTGGTGAGGAACTTCCACATCCCCTTGTGGTAGATGATCTGGATGCCATGGAAGTCGATCACCGTCTGCCGGATTCTGTCGTAAAGTTGGTCGTAGTGCAAGTCGGCTTTGAGCTTGAGGTACAACACGTTCTTGAGCGTCCACAAGAAGGAGCCGAGCACGAGGGCGATGAGAAGCCTGGTGATCTGACGAGTCGCCACCCTCGAGACGTCCCCTCGAACGTCTCTCAGCCTCGGCCTGAACCAGAGGTACCACGCCACTAGGACTAGCGCGAACCAGAGTGTCAAATCCACGCACCACTTTATCCCCTCTACCATGTACACCACGTACCTGTGAATGCGCCACCGCCACATGACCGGCGTGAACACCATGAACGTCGCGAACCGAACAAACGACAGCCCCGAAAACAGCACCATGACCAGGGCCACCCACTGCCACAGCCTCAGCCCTACATGCTTGGGCCACCTCTTCTCTCCCATTCCGTCCACCGACGCCGTAACCACCAGGGCCGCCACCAGCCCAAGGAAGAGCACCACCTGGGCCCACCACCACCGAGACGAGCTCTCCTCGTCCTTCTCGTCCTCTAGCTCATCCATCAGCCGGTGGTACACCACAGCTTCGGCCTCGGCCACCCTGAAAAACCGCAAGGGGCGCTTTCCGATGCGACGCAAGAGGTCCAAGAAGGCCTCAATGGAGATTATCTTCATCCCTAAGGATCGGGTCAGTTTCGGGTTTTTCTTGTGGCTCGGTTCTGGTCCGGGTTCGATCCTGACTCCGGTCAACTCTGTGGCCATGTCTTGGCTCTATAGTGTGTTATGCTCACTGGAAAAAATAGTTGTGTGAATGTTGATCAATATTGTACGCAAAAAGCAAGTGGTTGATGATTGATCGGCGTATATATGTTGGTAATGAGGAACCTGATCCTTCATTTTAGTGTAGTGAGCTATATATATACACGTACACACGATTCTACAGTATGCAAAAAGTTGAATGACAATTTTCTTTTCTTTTTTTTTCAACTTAGCAGTAAAAATAGGAGTACTGTATCCGCCTTAACGGTTAAGTCTCCAAGGGTAGTACCCAGAGGTCACCAGTTCGACTCTCGTGAACGGTGCCCTCAACGGAAAAAAATAGGAGTAGTGTATCCGGTAATTTAACTTTCTACGTATAGTCTGATTGGTTTTTACAGATAGCAATAATTAACTTAGTCAGGATGACTCATGAGTAGTTAATAGTAATATCGTTGGAGTATATGTGATAAACTATCTTTAATTTCGATTTCTGCAACATAAGAAATTTCAGACGGCGTCAAAACAGCACCATAAACACTTTCAGAGGGCAAAGATAAAAGATGGCAACCTAAAGGAAAAGAGAATGCAAGCCGAGCAAGGGAGTCGGTGACAAAATATATGTGTCCGTTTGAAGTAAATGTGATAAACTATCTTTAATTTCGATTCCTACAACATAAGAAATTCTGATCAAGTTACATTAGTGCTAAACATCTTGGAGAGTCACACTTTGTTAATTCTCCATCCGTTCAAAATACTTGTCCTGTCCGTTTGGACGTTGCAAGTATATTAAAAACAAAATTATTTATATATCACTCCTATCAAATCTAGAGTTAATTCTTTATTAAAATAAATATGAAAAAGTATAATGATTGTAATAAAGATAATTATTATGGGTGTAAATAAATAGAAATTGCGAAAAAATGTAAATTGGACAAGTATTATGAAATATAAAAATAAGTGGTCATATGACCAGTATTTTATAACGGAGGGAGTATAATATAATGATTTGGATGACCCTTAAAAACGAAACTATACATGGATAAACTGAGGTACTTCAAAAATAAGATAAAATATTCAAAGATTATTGACTCAATTTTTATAGACACTGCTCTCAACCAAAAATATATATTTTATGTAGTATTAGCATGAGGGAAGAAATTATAAAATTTGAACTACCTCAATAGTCACGCTCTTCTTAATTAGAGATATGAACGTAACATAATAATGATCAATCACTTCTTAAACACTTCCCTCACAATTAGATATATCTAATTATATTATCATCTATGATCTTGATGTATGAACGGTTATCCATCCACCTTTGAAATGAAAAAGAAGGGGCATACCGCATACATCTAAATCTTTTCTCATGAAAGAAAAAAGGTTTTGTTCGATAGATTTAGGCGAGACAAGAAGGGTGGATGTGAAAATTTTAAATGCATGAAAAGTCTTAAAGTCTTGGTCTACGAGTGGGATAAGTATGGTTGTCCATATTGACGGCTCTCCGTCTCCGATTTTCTCTATACATTCTTTTTTGATTTTTTTTTTTTATCAAATACATTCTTTTTTGATGAAGTAATGATATTTCGCATCATTGTCTCAATGTAAACATTGATACTCGATCAGATCTTTTGCGTGATTTGTCAAATTATGTTTCATTACGGTATTAAAATAAATTTTTAGTCTAATATTTTATTGTATGTTGTCCGATAAAAATCCGACTTTATCATAGAGAATGTGACTAATTGGAAAAGAACGTCCAAAGGATATTAATGATCCCATATACTGTATAACTTTTAACCAAGTCTTCTAATGCGTCAAAGAAAAAATAATATAGTAATGCCTATATGGTCAGTGATGCAATTCTATATGACGTAAGCATTGTGATGTCATGCAATTCCATATTCTATACCATGTAGCACTCATCATTGTAATGTCATGACATTACAATTTTTAATCCGTTAGCTTTTATCAAAATTGTAATGTCATAACTGTGCATTTCTAACGGATATTTTATAAATAAAAAAATCGGTCTTATAGTTTCCAAATTTTTTATACCCCATATATCAATTTTTAATTAATAAGAAAACCTTTTATATTACTAGTTGAGGAACGTGTGCGACATGCCCGCGTGATAATATAAGTTTGGAAATTTTGTTGTTGTCATTAAAGTTAGGCCTTGGTTCAAATAAAAAACAACATTAACCTAAAAACTAAGAATAAACTGTAACCGTTAGATCGTTTAAATGGACGGCTAGGATTAGAAGATCTTCCCCCTTTATTTTTTAAAGAAACGGGGGTAATTTGGTCATTTTGTCTATTGTATTTATTTTCATCTTCTTCTCTGCGTTCTTTAGAAGAAGCTTTTGGGGATTGGAAGGATCGGCCGTTGGGTCGCTAGCGTGATTCTTTCACGGGAAGATGTTGAGCTCGTCGCCGTTCACGATCATTTCATCACCACCGAATACATGGTAATTCGATGTGCTAACTTTGAGATTTTTTGTTCAGATCCATGTTCCAGTGAGTTGTGGGGGTTGAGATCCCCTTAATTCGATGTGGTCCGAGATCCCATTCCCGTTGCTACACGAGCACGGGAACGAGATCTTGACGGTCTGGTTCGCCTTAATCGAGTGGCTTCCGGTGGTGGTGGTGGCCAAAGAGTTGACTCCGATGATGGAGGCGAGCTCCGAGACGCCGAATTGGGAGGCGATGTGAGCGAGAGTTGTGGTGTTCGGAGAGATGTAGTCGATTATCGCGTTGCAGGCGGAGGTTGAGCTGCACTTGAAGTCGGCCATGGCGGATCCGATTTGAACGAGGTTGAGTGCTAGCAGGAAAACCCAAGCGAAAGACATTTTTTGATTCTGGTGTGTTTGTGTCGAGATCGGGATGAAATTGTGAGGTGTTTGGGGATTATAGTGTGTGGAATTGGAGATGAAATGGGGCATTCATTCTGGTGATATGTTGTAGATGGTGTTTAAAGAAATTAAAAACATTTATTATTGCTTGGTATTTGGATTGCCCATATATCCTGAAGTCTGTTTATTATTGCTTTTGTATGGTCAAGTTAGAATGACACTTTTTCCCATTTGGATGGAAGTTGAGAATGAGGCAAAGTTTGTCGTTGATCTTTTGTATGATTGGTGTATTGTTGAGGCAAAGTTTGTGGTTGTCATTTTATAATTTTATATAAAGAGAGGTCATGTTTTATAATTGTGCAAATTCGAAAGCTTTACACTTATGTGTGCGAGAATTTGACAACATTAATCTAAACATATACATGAACACAAGTACTTCATATGTGAACGTACGTCTAAAATACGTGAACATGTTACTCAAATATGTGAACACAACTTCTTAATATGTGAATGTACATCTAAAATACGTGAACATGATACTCAAATACGTGAACGCATATCTAAAATAGGTGAACATGCTATTCAAATACGTGAACATTGTACTCAAATATGTGAACGCACATCTATAATATGTGAACACAACTACTTTATATGTGAACGCACGTCTAAAATACGTGAACATGATACTCAAATACGTGAACATTATACTCAAATATGTGAACGTAGAACTTAAATACATGAACACAATTATTTCATATGTGAACATACGTCTAAAATACATGAACATGGTACTCAAATACGTGAACATGATACTCAAATATGCGAACAACGTACTAAAATGTCTTAGAGGCAGTATATCTTACTAAAATGTCTAATTTTCCAAGTTTCGTTTTTTACGTTGAAATATGTGAACATCTATACTATATATTAAAACCGGAGAATTTCAAACCTCCACGTTAATTCTGGCCCCACTTTATTAACAATTTATATGTTTTATTTTTTCTAATTATCTAATCTTTAACTTTATCTTTTGTCTTACCCATCAAATATCTATCTTTATAGGCATATTATTTATCTTTAAATTTTTTTTAATTATCTAACCTTTACTTTTATCCTTTTTCTTACTCATCTAATATCTATTTTTGAAACAATTTTATCTATTTTTAAAATTTCCTTTGATACACATTAATTAACTTAAATTTTCAATTTCCATTTTAATCTATTTATATATAAGAGTTAATATATAAGTATAAATTATAGTAGATACACAAGTTAACGAAAAAAATGATCATTACCCGTACATGGTACGGGTCTTCAACTAGTTCTCATAAAAGCTATGACCTATCAAATAAAATACGTGAACATGATACTCAAATACGTGAACATTATACTCCAATATGTGAACGTACATCTAAAATACGTGAACACATATGTGAATATAAAAAACCGTTTGTGCACTCATATACCATCTTTTATTAAGATGTGAACACCGACATGAAATATGTGAACAACTCCATCAAATATCTGAACATCCAAAGAAAAACGTGAACAAGATAACGAACATAAAAAATCGTTTTTACATTCATATACCATCTTTTACTAAGATGTGAATGCCGACATGAAATATGTGAACATCCAAAGAAAAAACGTGAACAAGATAACGAACATAAAAAATTAGATTTTACATTCATATACCATCTCTTACTAAGATGTCAATGCCGACATGAAATATGTGAACATCCAAAGAAAAAACGTGAACAAGATAACGAACATAAAAAAATAGTTTTATACATTCATATACCATCTTTTACTAAGATGTGAACGCCGACATGAAATATGTGAACAACTCCATTAAATATATGAACATCCAAAGAAAAAATGTGAACAAAAAAAACCGTTTCAATATAAACCGTTTATCCACTCATGTACCATCTTTTATTAAGATCATGAAATATGTGAACGTCGACATGAAATATGTGAACCACTCCATCAAATTTTGGTTAGTTATTCAAAATTGATCACTTTTTTACTATGCTCGGTCATGTACCAATTTTCCAAGCTTCGTTTTTTTTCATGTCCAAGCCACGTTTGCATGCAGGTTCCCACTAATTAATTGCAAACAGGTTCCGACTAATTAATTTGGGTTAAATATCAAATTCAGAATGTAGGGAACGAACAACTAATATAGGTGATCATTCTCTTACTCTTACCTTGTTTAAGGGTTATGAAAAAAATTAAGTCTCAACGACCCATCTTAGAAGGTGTCTCTTAACTTTCTTCGTGACTTGAATTGTTCTTAATAAACAGAACTTTCAAAGCCCGTATATTGTGTCATAAATGATAAGTCTCCAGAAATTGTATGAGCTGAACGTGTAGAGGCGAAAAGAGGTCACTCAATTGTAGCCTTTCATAAGTGTCAAAGTAGTGCTTACAGATCCACACAGCTAAATCTAAAGATCATTTGGCATTGATCTGTACACTAAAGAGATCAAATTCACAACATTTTCCAAGGCTTTCTTTCACCCCAACAATGGCATAAACAGCACCCCTGGTTTAAGCACCATAACTAACCAAAATTAAGCAAACAGGGAGCTCAATAGCTATTCAACACTAAATTATTCGATTGTGGATCCGTCATCCGTGTCCCGAATTATACTTAATGGTACGATCAAGATCACCAACACGGTAGACAGCGTGTAGAAACCGATGTTTGTCCTTTTGTGGCCATTCAAACAAATCCGGTGCACCAGCTGCCATCTTCAAGCAATTGAAGCTGCCAATACCCAAGAAAAGTAATTTAGGCAAGCATGTTGGTTCAGGCACTTCTATATTTGATTAGCTTTGGAAAAGACTTTCTTTGATTTCTACACCTAGCTAAATTGGATTCTAATTAAATTGGATATGTCCATCCAAACTAGGTGATCAACAAAGACGGTAGAGAGAAAGAGTTGCTTTGATAATGAACAAATTGTAACTCATTCGTCCAATCCAAGATCACCCTACAAATTTGCATATTGACTTACCACCCTTAAGTACAAAACTCAATTAACACAGCCTCAAAACTGTAATTGAAAGTAAATTGCAATGGTATTCATATTGACTTACCACCCCACAGTGTTCGACAGAATGTCAAATTGAATAAAAGAAGTCGTAACAAAATTTCAAGTGAAAGAAGAAGCCTAACCAGCCTTGACAGAAGCATCCGCTTGAGCAACGTTCCTCGACATGGTCGTAAGGCTCGAGACCTTCTTGAAGTCCGCCGATGTGGTGATTGAGAAGACCTGCTTGAGGAGCCCGCCGTGCCGGCAATGACGGACTAGGGTTAGGGCTCGGTCTAGGTTGACGGAGATATCAGAGGTGATTCGGCGGATAGGGCGGGTGTAGAGCGACGGCGGCGGCGAGGAGGTGGCTAGGCGGAACACGGAGCCGAGCATCAGAGAGAGGTTGTCGAATCGTCGACCTAGCTTGGAGGAGTTGGAGGAATGAAATTGAGCGGCATGAGAAGCAGAAGGGAAACTAGGAACACGAAAGAACACGTCTCCATGTGTGTTTGAACGGAAAAGGACAACTTTACCCTTAAATTTCCGGATAATTGCAAATATACCACCGCCCCTTTTTAAACCCCAATTCTTCTATCTAACTTCTTGTTTCAATCTCAACCGTAAATCTAACGGTTGATATGTATTTATAGTTTGTATCTTAAGAGGTGTTTTCATGTAAACCAACCTCTTAAAGTTATATGTAACATAGGGGGGTCAATCGGGTGGGCTAGATCGGGTTCTGGTCGGGTTCTTTTGGGTTCAACTATTCGGATTCCGCTTAAATTCCGATATTTTAATAATCCAGGTCGGGTTGAACAATTTCGGGTCAGGTGTACACTTAGTCGAGAAAAGTTTGATTTTCGGGTCAATTGCGGTCGGGTTATTCAGGTTTCGGTTCAACTAAATTTCGGGTCGGGTTTCAAGTTATTCGGGTCTTACCCACCCCTACTTTTCGAGGGTGGTCCACTGGCGCAATTTGATCCAAAGGTTTCCTTGGCAAGTGACAGCCTCTAAAACCCCCCGCTGGCTAAATAAAGTGGCAGATAGTCTTGCTAATTATGCTTTTGATTCGGATGTTCAGTTTTTGATTGTTGAGGAACCTCCTCCTGTAATTTTTTCGTGTATGAACCTTGATTCAGCTTAACAAAATGGGACATGCTCCCTCGTTTTGACCAAAAATAAAAAAAATAAAAAAATATAACAATCCAAATAAAACATGTACAGTATCATTTACCGAAGGGAGTAAAATTTGATATTGTACCAAAAATAAGAAGGATGCAAATTACAAAAACAAGTACTCCAGTAATACTCTTCTATCCGATCATCCAACAAAAAAAGGGACTGTGCTAGATGGTTCGCACCATTTGCGAGAAAATTGTCCCGCATTGATGTGGGCCCAATCAGGAAAGGATTTTGCTAGACGTCTCGCCATTTTGGTGAGATTTAGTGTCGCTTCACACGTGGACGGACCCGACCTCCAAATGAAAGATGAATTTCCTTTCCAGATTTAAAAAAAAAAAGGAAAAACAAATCCACAACTTTTCCAGATCTGGACGACCCGTCCTTCCCGTTTCCGCCTTCGCTCTCGTACAGGCCGCCTTCGTTGACTCGTCGCCCTCGTACTGCGCAATCGTTTTCACCCTCGTACCGGCTGTTGTTTTCGCCTTCGCCCTCGCTCTGCCTTCGTTCCGCCGTCCCCTTCGAACGTAAAATTGTACTAAATAATATAACTTTTGTAGTACATTATAAATTTGAGGTACATAACTAAATACTAAAGTCTTTTATATGGGATAAGTCTAGTAATCTCGTAGGATTTACGAAGTAGTGGTTGGAAGGTCCAAATTCGACTTAAACCCACCCTTTCACCTGAGTGATAAACCCATAAACAGTCTTCCAACATCCCATTCACTATATCTAAGCACCCAAATACACTAATTATGGAAAAGTGATCATTTATTCCCTTCAATACATAACTAATTGTCCTAGAAACATGTCCAGATTTCTTTAATTTTGCACTGGCAGGTTCTCATCATATAAACCCTTGTAGCCTCATTTATTGGCCTTGGACAAGACCAAAATCACATTGACCGACCGGAGATTTAGTACATGTTATCTCACCGCTAGTCACACACATACACATTGCACTTTCATCGCCCTGTTTTAGATTCAAGAAAGCAACTTTAACAAACAAGGCTCAAACCCAATATGAGTACACACGTACCTAGAATCCCTGCTTTCTAGAAATAATAAAGGAGATTCTGTATATTTTACAACAATAATAATTAATAACAGTACCCAAAAAAAATCGTCGTCGACCAGGTGTAGCAATCCAACACCCACAAGTCATGAAAACAAAGATTTAAGAAAAAAATATAATTGAAGTACTAGCCGTACTTGGAAGAAGTTAACAAATTAATGCACTAATCTGTTGGAAACAGCTACTTAATCAGGCCAAAAGAATAAAAAGTTACATTCAACTGAAAGACCTAGTGACAAATGTGTGAATCAACAAAAGCGAAGCTAGGATGTCTTTTGAAGCAGATGGGAGGAGTAAAGGAAATCAAATTTGAACAAAGAATCTTGTGGGTTGACGGGAAGAAGGAGAAAGAGAGAACTAAATATGGCACCTGCATAGAAGAATGCCCACAGGTTCTTTAGTGTGTTCTCGAAAAACCAGCTTCAAACCGAATCGAGATTGTGTCTAGTATGACAACCAAAGCCTCTTTCTATTAGAGCAAATATGCTGACTGACCTCTCTCTATGCGTAATACATGTACAGGCTGTTTGCAGCAGCACACGCGATGGCGTTCTCTGTAGGATGCCATGCTAAATGGAGCAATTTTGTTGTGAAGTCCAATGAATTTCCGTTCGCGTCAACAGTAGGGCTCTCAGATCCTGTTATAAAGCAAGCCCCACACAGTTTCGTCTTCTTTAATGTGGATAATACTACCATGCTCATTTAACGAGAAAGAAAGCAACAAGACACAAAAGTAAGATAAGAGATTAAAACTCGAAAACAATAACCTCGTCTGACAGCACGTGAAATCCTGGTTAGGGAACGGGAAGGTCCCGACGGAATTTGCACTTGTTTCCTGTTGTGTACCAAAGGAACATAATTGATTAACATAATCCGAGAAAAAGGACATACAAACTTGGGGGAAGTCTATACCTCATTGGATTTTTGCTGGCCTCTAACGTAGTGGCTTCATTGCTGCCAGGAGCACAGCCAAACACCCGGAAGAGATTGCTGGGGAGTAAAAACAGCAACTTCAGCATGATGAAAGGGAAGACAGAATTGGTAAAATTATGGCGATAATATGTACTAGCTCACCTGTAAGATCCTGTTGCAGCTCGCGTTCCATCACCACTCAAACAACACTCAAACTTGTCGAAGATTGAGTCATTCTCATACAGATCGCAAAGCTGGGAAGTTTTATCTTAACTTAGAAAGGCAGTGTGATGTATTAAAAAGGTGCTATAATAACATTTTGACTCATTCAACTCACCTTTGGTCTTAAGTGTTCGTGTACTTGGAAGGTTTTGACTGGACCAGAATCCATGTTGATATCCCACAACTGCAAGTAAATAGAATGCGTTCCAATGAGAATGCATGTCAAACCACTGAAATAAAAGGGCTAATTGTCTCATTTGATAACTCACTGCCTGGAGCATCAGAATTTCCAAAATTTCAAGTTGGTATATGCAGTTAACAACTTAACAAAGCGATGGACATGAATATCATTCAAGCAGAAGTTGGCAGTATGAATGAATGCATTGATCCAAAGATACAATAATGCTACCAACATTGAAAATTAAGATATTTTTCACGTCAATGAAGGGAAACTAGGTAATAGAGCTTCTTGCTAAAATTATCAGTTGCTGAGTTAGATTTTCTCTTACAAATTCATTTAATACATATGGTCACTTTATTGCTTCATTATTTTTTTGAGCAATTGTGTCAGATAATTATTGTCATCTGTCATACACATTCAATCAAGGAATAATAGTCTCAAGATCATTCAAAACAGAAGCACATTTTGACCCCCAAAAAAAAACAGAAGTACATTTCTTAAATCTCAGTATATGAGGCATTGATCTTCAATTCTTCCACAGGTAACAGACCTTTTTACATCCCAATATGAGTCGAATCAAGTCACTTCGCCAGTTTAGTGATTAACCCATTGACTAAGGTTTGGATGTTCCCAAACAAATGTGTATAATATGAATAAAATCCACATAACCCTGATAACTGACCACAAATTCTGTATCATGGTATGCCTCAAAGGCATGTCAGTGGACATCCTAAATGCATATATGCTAAAATAACGATACTCAATATACCGATCACTCTCAAACATAAATAATTCATACATTAGAAAATTCACTATTCTTGACTTTCTACCACATACATAAGTAGTTAAATCTAGCATAAGATGCAGTTAAAGCAAGACTTCAGCAAAGGCACAGGATGGCAAAAACCAACAGACAATAATGCTCACCTTCAAAGTCATGTAGTCACGGCTAAGAAAGTATCTGCCTTCCCTTGCAAATTTAATATCTGAAACAGAAGCAATGATCTCGGTAAAAAAGGACCTTGAACCTGGTGCTTCTTTTTCCTCAAACCTACATATAATGGTATGTCAAACTTATTAAGTTAATACTCCACACCAAATATCAATAATGTCAAAGCTGACAGCTGTTATACTATCAAAAGCATGTTTCACTTAAAAAATTGCAACCCACTTACAATTTGGCATGGCTATCACATAATGCTGATTGGCGTAAATCAATGAGGCGGATACAGCCTTTTGAGCTACTGTATGCTAACATATTGCAATGTGTGGGATGGAATTCGGCTGATGTTATCACCTCTGCATCAAAAATATGGGTATAGCTAATTATGGTTTTATCATCCCAAATAGTATGGAATTGGTAAAAGTTTACAAGTATTAGTGGCAGTGCAGCTATACTGCCTACAATCATGAAAACTTTCAATTTGTCATTTGTGGCTCATCCAAGAGAAAATTGAGTCCAGAGTTCTTAGAGGAACCAATTTTGTTTTTGAAGGAAGACAAACCCACTATATATGATTAATACTCCCTCCGTTAATAAATACTTGTCGTTTTAGGTTGATTGAGTTGTTAAGAAATACTTGTCATTTTAGATATTTTAACATAATTTTTCCAATATTATACCCACTAATTTAAAACAATTACTTAAATCTATACTAGAAAATAAAAGATCTTCCTAAGATTGCGGGTGTTAAAGTCAAATCATCTTAATTCTTGATTTTTAAGACACACTCTAAAACGACATGTATTTCTTAACGGAGGGAGTATGAAAAATAAAGCATTTCAATACCAGAGCATCTTGAGAGTATTTTTCTACATTTCTGTCTAAGATGACAGGTTGTGAAATTCTGGCAGAAAATGTTCACAAGCTGTGTAAGATATGACATCTATCAGATTAATTTTGATACCAGTATCCCAGCCACACATGATTAATGTATACTAATAAAAGCTGAGGAAAGCAAACATTTACAGCTATTAAGGACATTCAAATCAAATACACAACAGCTTTACCAGTTAAGTCCTCCATGTTCTGGGGCTTCACGTCAACAATATTGAAACTCTGATTGCTAACCTCCAGATTCCAGAGGTTAATTCTCAAATCATCAGCTGATATGAATGTTTCTCCATCGCTGCACAAATATAAAATCAATTCAAGATTTAACATGGCAAGGAAAACTGAAGAACAACATATCCAGAAATTATAGTAATAACAGACAGTAGAGAAAGTCATCTCCACAAAACTATGAAGAAGCTTTTCAAATAAACACATATATACCTCAAAAAAATATGTAAGTGCTATTAAATGAAGAAGCTTTTCAAATTTCTAATTCATTAAAAACAAAAAGGTTGCATTTCATCCCAAATAAGTTAGTAAAGAAGATGTATCATTTCTTACTGCACAGACATTTTCAAGAACAAGCAAGTAATAATCATCTGCAAACAAGTTGTCATCCAATGAAAAAATGACACTGATAGTGGTTGTACACGTCACCATGACGCAAGTACAAGGATTTTGTTTCATTGCTCTCGACAAAGGACGTGAACGCGTACATATACTTCATAAATTAAAATAATCAGCAATGAAGAAGCATCTAAAATCAAAATGACAAAATTTTCATTTAGGATGCCAGATATTTTCATTAACTTAGATTTTGCTCAACACGCTCTCAGCGTATCCAGAATTTGTAAAAGAAGATCATTCATGTATATCTAAAACAACAATAGTATTATACATCAGTCTTTCTTTTTAATCAAAGATTCTTTTCCACAACTTTCTATAGAAATTCGTCAATTTTGTTAAACTAAATTTTTTTTAAACCAAAGAGGTTGGGAGACACAACTGAATATTCAGATCCGCAATGCCAAATAAAAACAGCTTCAAATTTAATACATCATGAGAATAGTTTGTTAATGGAGTCTGTAGGGGAATTTTAAGCAACAGATTTTCATAAATACTGTTCTAACTTACTGAAAATTGTCAAATATGCCTAAATATAAATACAACAAACCTGATGCCAGCTAAACAAAACCTTTTCTTCTCTAATATACTAGAATAGATGTAACTAGTGTTTTGGAACAAAATGCATTTTGACTTGTTACAACTGAAAAATATGTCATCCTTTGCAATTAAAGCTTCAATTAGAGTTTTGATCATGAAAGACAAATAACAAAGTGCTTGTGACTAATTACATGAGGTTCACCTGTTATTTGAAATAGAGTTTATATGATAATCATGAGCATGAGCATATACTCTTCGGCATCTTGCAACAAGGCTAGTTTCTTGGCTGGCAACCTAGAAAATTGGACACAGAAGGTTACTATAAACAAAGTTTTAGTCATGAATAAAAACTCATGAAATCAGAACTCATAAAGCCATCACCAAAGTGAATTTGCATTCCCCTAGAAAGAAGACAGGAGCATCAGCTACCATATTGATGTATTTGCATCAATAAAAAGTAAAACCCCATGTATAGTTGCATATATCAATAATATTTGGAAGAAATAGCAAACATGAAGACAACAATACTGAATCAATCAATAACATAGTTAAAGTACAACTACCACGGGTAAATGCAATGATGGAATCCCTCCAGCTGGAAATGAGATGTCATTGCTCAAAGAGCTGCAAGATTTTTCTGCATGTCCGCCATTTGCAGCATATGACTTGGAGCTGCTTGAACTGGAAGCACATCCATTTCCTGCACATGTTGATGGATCCACATTCATTTCAGTAATCTTCTTTAACTTCTTTTCTTGTACCTGTTAAATGCTCAGCAAAGAAGAAATTGGTAAAAAACAATCAGCAATAGCATAACACCTTCTCTACAAAAGAAAATTCATCAGAAGTACCAAAACCAACTACTAGTAAAGGAGTACTATATATATCTTCACAATCAAAATGTATTAGCTAAAAGAAGAAGCAACCCCTCTAAATGAAACTGCTAAAGGATGTAAGAATGACTCTTTTTCAACAGATAATTATTGAAACAGAGGTTTATAATTGGACATCCAAGTAACCAAGCAATACATTATCAAACAACTCAACATACTGTTTTACTGCACCCTAAAGGGGACAGACAAGTCATTAATCATCAAAAAAAGTAACAATAAATCAGATCTTAGAACATATTAGATGACAGATAAAGCAACAAAGAATTTGGTTTTTGCACCTAGAAAAATGGGATGCCACCCTTCCCTTAATCGTCAGTTCTTCTAGAGAATTGCAGCGCCTAACCAAAGGGTTGGAATGTTTTCAGAGACAGCTAGAAAATGACATGTTTGATGTTCCTACCTCTAATACACAAGCACTTTGCCCTTTCATATCTCACATAAACATTTCAATCTCTCCATTTCTTGTGGAATGAATTTCCGCCTCAACTTGATGGAAAGAACATGGTGCCAGGCTGACATAGGCAACAAACAACACGGCCATTTGCATTCATGTTCTCCCACTAGTAGTACCCATGTGATCGTTATATTTAAAGAAAAGGATGTAGCGGATGAACTGAAGGAAGAATGTGAATATAATCTTTTCTCTTGTTTCGTAGTTTGATGTGTCATACATTTTTTCAGCATATGAAATTATTCCAATCTATATCTTATGTATATATTGTCCTAGAAAAAAAATAGAGCTCAATTTATACTACTGAGCAACCACAGCATTTAGGCATGCGTTTTTATCTTAACTCACTACTAGGAGATTATATCCCTGATTTTTTTTCAGTCACACTTCAGATTATCTACACATTTCAATCCAAAACCAGAAATTTCACTATAAAAACCTAAAATTGTGATTCATTTGTACCTAGCCACAATCATCTTACTTGATCATGCCTTTGTTATAGATAGATACTAGAAAAGTTTCAGCGGCCATTCAGATCTCTTCATACCAGCCAAAGAAAGAATTTCTTGTACTAAGCGATTCAAAATGAAATTAATAAAATGATTTAAGGTTGCAGTTTATTTTTCTAGATCAATATGTCAATGATAAAACATTTGGATGATGAAACAAAATCTATCTAAAAAGAAGCACAAGGGACTTTAGCAATGCTGCTGGTTTGTACACAATTAAATAAGTGAAGAAGAATCTTCTACAGAATCGGTGACAAAAATGGCAGCTGTTCACTCTTATGAGAAGTGGAATTAGATAATGGTTTTCCCTTTCAAAGAAAAAGTCCTTATACAACCCCTCCTACATGGTTAAATTTAAATATACACTGGTCATATCATTAGCAACTTCTGTTATGGTACATAAGCTACTGACCTGTGAGGAAGTATATAGTCCATAAATTCAGCACTAGCTCATTAATGCAAAATTACCATCCATAGTACTACTTTTAACACTGACTTTTTCTTTGAAATTCATACACGAGTACAAAACAGAGAGAGCCATAACAAGTAAATAATGAGGTGCATGATCAATTCAATGACAGAAACCGAAACAAACGTCAGATATTACAACATAGAAGTACCTACCTTCCAAAATTTTATTGTTTTATCATTAGTAGATAAAAGAAACACTGCGCTATTAGCTGTTTGGCACCATTTGATCTTGTTGATTTTTTCTTCTATTTCCAAACTCTTGAGATAGTCAAACTGATTCAAAAGAAATAAAACCAACATCATATAAAGTACACTTGCATAGCAAAACCGACTCAAAGACAAAAGCAGCAGTAAGAACTAAGAACTAGACTGTTACCTCGGGTTCATGGCTCTGAAACTCAGTCTTATAACGGAACTCTGGATGCCTAGTAATTGAGTAGTCCATTCTCTCAAGTTCACTTCTATTATACCCTTGCTGCGCATATCACGGAAACATTAATTTTTTTACAAATGGGAAATCTCCAATGCAACAAGATCATTGTTTACATGACCTACATCTTTTGCGTCTGTCCTCTCAAATAAAACAACTCTTCCCCCTCTATCACCAGTAGCCAGATGATTTCCACTCCTATCAAACTCGATAGCTGATATAACATCCACTGCAGACGGGAATTCAAGACTAATTTACAATGGTGAGGTTTAACATATCCATAACCTGATTAAAAAAATATCCAGCCACCTCTGTTTCACAAAGTATACTAGTCAACCACAAAAGAAATAAAGTCAATAGGAGGCAAAGTTGCATGGGCTATAATCAACATGCAAATTAACTTTGAGGATTTTAGATCTTGTCATTTCCTTGGGAACAGAACGGAATATACATATTAAACTGGTTGGAAACCTCCTTGATCATTACACCCATTACGGTGATCAAACAAGCCATAAGAGTTCACTCCAGACTCTCCAGTGCTATCATGATGAGCCAAAAAGTAGCGTAGCATTATTGATATTATGACAAGATTGACAGCTATGCTAAAGTAGAGGAGCATAAATGTATATACTTATAATATGTGCGAACCAGCTGAATGGGAAATGCTGGCTGCTCAAAACCTAACACATGAAACCACGCACTTTGACTTGACAATATGAGAAGCAGACACAAAGAAGAAACTACGTCTTAGGGAAAAAAAAACAGAGATACTAAATCAACATTAACCTAAGCTATTAGACATAGGAACACAAGCTGACATTATATCTTATTAATGGAAGCAGGCATAACATATCTGTCAGCAAATGCACACATTCACACATGTAAGGAGCATACGGCTTTCAGAATGGGGAAAAAAATGCAACCTTTCTTTCTTCTTTCCTTTCTTTTACACAGGCAAGCCCTAAACTAATGATTAGTTACATGACATTCTACCCTCTATGATCAAGGATGTCCAGATTTAAAAATAGGAGAGCATATCACACGAGAATTTGATTAGAGTAGACTTTCACCAGCTGCTTTAAGGGGATCTGTGCCAGGTGTTTCAAGCTAGATAGCTGTCAATGAAGTTCACTGACCAATACAGGAAAAATGCAAGTAGCAATTAGGAAATACACGTTTAGATCACCCAAATCTTCAATTCATAAAGCTCGCACTCTATATCAGAGTTCCAGAGCTTATTCCCCACTCCCCCCTTCAATATTCCTCAAAAAAGATGAGCAGCAAACTAATCTTTAGCCTTTAGTCATTCACTGGAACTAGCAGATACAAAAGCTCATTGAACATTACAAACACGGGAACACCACTATGCTATAACGTTGATGACAAGTGACGTTGACATCTTTGAGCATATAAAAGCTCAAAACTACAAATTTGTATCAATGAGAAGGCCACAAGAAATTAACTTCGTCAATTGGTTGACCAGTCAGTCACATAAGCAAAATGCCAGGTCTATCGATCTCATTCACGAAGTTGATAGCTAATTGAACAGCAACAATTATCAACAGCACAAATTCAACCAGCCAATAGCCGCTATTCAGATCAAGCAGTAGAAAGAACATGAACAAAAAAACGC
This sequence comes from Polygonum aviculare, assembly GCA_934048045.1. Taxonomy (NCBI): domain Eukaryota; kingdom Viridiplantae; phylum Streptophyta; class Magnoliopsida; order Caryophyllales; family Polygonaceae; genus Polygonum; species Polygonum aviculare. Next base: position 27,710,178 of record OW204023.1, on the reverse strand, counting down.
AAATCGACAGCTTTAATTAGGATTCTGGGGGAAAAAAACAGAGGGAACGCCATTAGTCTCAAGAGTAGATGACATCCTCACCTTCCTGAACTTCTTCTCCGGCCACCCGTTCTCCAAATACCTGAGAGAATTTCCACTCGAGCGCTGGTGGAGCAGTCGACGTTCCCGCCACTTCTCCTCCACCACCTCCGTCACCGCCATCGCCGCCGTTCATCCTCTTCGTCTCTTTTCTCTGCGCTCTTGCCCGGTCTCGATAGATGAAGAGCTAATCAAGCGGTCAAAATCAAAAGCAAGCTGAGGTCACTTCATCAACGGAGGAGAATGATGGAAGCTCTCGGAGGATCAAATCAAATTGGCCGGCGATTGCTATGAAAATGTCAGATTTTGATTCCGATTTTCGAACATCAGATGTCGATTTGCGATTTTCCGATCCCTCTCTCTTTCTCTCTCCTCTGTATGCGTTCTCTCTCCTTTTCCTTTTATTTTTTATTTTTATTATTTTCCCCTTTCTCGTTATTCTCTATCTCCTCCTGATCTTTCCCCAGAGCGAGGACATAAATGGAACTTTCTGCATTTTGATGGACAGAGTAAAGAAAGCCAATGGCTTCCAGAGTTTTGAGTCTCTTGTATTTCGGGCCTGGCCCGCTTGGACTTGGGCCGCTTGGGGATATTAGGTTCGGTGTGTTTTTCTTACCTTTAAATTATTATTGTTAAAATATTCGACAATAAAGAATTAAAAGTACAAAAATAAATTATGCAAGGTAAAAAAACATAAAATTTTAACTTTTACACGTCTACTTAAGCGGTTAAACATCTAAGGGTAATATTCAAAGCTTACCGATTCGACTCTCATGGGCAATGTCTGGTTTTATAATTAAGCGCATGTATCATAACTACGTGTATATGGCTCTTAAAGTTAGGTATGCATAAACTTATGACGAAGTATGCGTACTTATACATAATGACAGATGCAAGATGAAAGGGGGAGGAGGTATAAGTAGCTATGTGTCCGATTCCAAAACTAGGAGTCTCTCCATATATGAGCAGTGACGACCATGAAGATAGAGTTGTGTTCGGTTAACCGAACCGCCGGTTCCGGTCCAGTTCCGGTATTGACCGGTTCTCTCTCGGTTTTGACCGGTTCCGATGCCGGTTTTGGTTCCGGTCCGATTCCGGTTTTTTTTTATGTTCATGAGAGACCGCGGGCGCAACCAAAAAACCGCGGCCACGTTTCCCATGTAGAAGGAACCGCGGTCACAGCTCCCCTACCGCGCCCGCGTATCCTTTATAATTTGGCTCATTTTCGATATTTGTTCATTCTATCATTTAAAACAAAAGTGTTTGGAAAATTAAAGGGTTTGGACTTAATATTACGTTGTCTACGCATTCTCTTGGAGTTTTAGAGGAATCAAAACCCACGTAGTTCTCTTACCTTTTAGTTTGAAACCCCACTTACCGCCTAAGACGACCCTTCGGTTTCAGAGCCAATACTACGAGCGATGTCATCATCACATCAGCCGTCGGAGGAAGAATCCGTTATTACCGTCAATTGTTGTCTAATTTCCGTCTTTTTCCAATCGGCCACACATACTTGAGCTTCCACTATCTCGGGTTCCATGCTAGTTCTCCTCGGGTTGAGAATGTGTCCACCTTGGCTAAAATTTTGTTCCACTACAACCGTTGAGGCGGCAACGGCAAGAAATTGAATCGCAATTCTTGAAAGTGTTGGGAAGTTCTTCTTTTGTTGTCTCCAAAAATCTAAAATATCAAAACCTTCATCGGGATAGTCAAAAGAAGTTGTTAAATAGTTTTCAAACTCCACACTCGAGCTCAAATGGCTTGGTCTCTTGGTTTGGTTTCATAAGAAGCTACTTCATCTCCCAAATCCCTACCAATACGACCAACTACTCTACCCGATGATGATGATAGAGAAGGTGGAGGTAATGATGAGGCAGATGAAAATGAACATCCGCCTCCGCTACAACTGTACTCTTTGTACAAATCCTCAATGTTAGTTCTAACTTTAATCATCATTTCCGCAATATGAATATCACTATCAAATTCACGCAAGGGTAATTCCAAAGACTCGTAATAATCTTCTAATAAAGTTTCCGAACCACTAAGTCTACATCTAGGATAAAAAACGCAAGCAAAGAGATAGATATTGGGAATAAATTTGTAATAGCTCAACCATTTCGACTTCATAGCATCAATAGCGGAAGTCAATTCGGGGATTTGACGCCCTACATAGAAAGCACAAGCATCATTCACGGCTTCCACAAAATAGATGAGAACAAGGTTAATAAACACGACTAAAAGTTAAAGTTGCATCTTGAAAAACTTTTAAAACATCTAAGATTTTGTAACAAAAATCCCAACACTCTACAATACTAGGAGAGTTAGGATGATATTGAGTAACAAAAGAAGATACAATATCATTATAGGGCATGCATGCATGAATCAATTCATATGTGGAGTTCCAAACGATGGAAAAATCCTGGAATGAACATTGTTGTTCGTACAAAATCTTCACCATGAATTGGTTAGTCGGTTGCTAGCCCACATACTTTTAATAACATTTCTAAGAGGCTTAATATATTCCCTTACAACATTCATACCACTTTTCACACATAGGTTTAAAATATGACAAACACATCGTATATGAAAATATTTCGTTCCAAGATTTGGTTGACAAAAAGGAACCAACTCTCGGATAGAAGCGGTGTTGTTAAATGCATTGTCAAATGAAATGGAAAAAACTCTACGAAGCAATCCAAATTCTTCCAAAATATTACGAATAATGTTTCTAATTTTCATAGTGGTATGATCAATATCGAATATTCTAAAAGTCAAAACTCGTTTTTGCATAGTGTAATGACAACAACAACAACAACATTTACCTAGGGAAATCCCGCCAAGGCAGGATTTGGGGGGTCAGGATGGGGACATTTCAAACCTAGGTGAAATGCGCTCAATACAAACCAAATAATAGGAACCAAAACCACTTAACAACTCTACCGAAAAGACCTATAACACAATGAAGACTTGAAAAAAAAAACTAGTTAATCTAACACCCTGATCTTTTCCTTCTACATCTCCCATACTAAGCCCACTCTTCTAAAATCCCTAGCAAGGAAAAATCCTGTTTTAAGTTGTCCATCTAGCACTTCTTCGGACGCCCTCTATCCCTCCGGCAAGCCCATAAATTTAAACGTTCGCACCTTCTAACCGTGGCATCCGGGCTCCGTCTCTGAGTATGACCAAACCAACGCAATCTTGCTTCTCTCAATTACTCTCCAATCCTAGCCACCCCGAGCTTGCCCCTAATATCTTCATTTTTAATCTTATTCATCCGCGTGTGCCCACACATCCATCTAAGCATTCTCATCTATGCGACTGCAAGTTTCTACTCTTGAGCCTTTGTCGTCGGCCAACATTCTGCACCATAAAGTATTGCCGGCCTTATAACAGACCTATAGAACTTTCCCTTGAGTTTGAGAGGAACCTTCTCGTCGCACAAAACACCAGAAGTCGCTCTCCACTTCTGCCAACCCCTCTGAATGCGAGACCTAACATCTTCATCAATACACCCGTCGGACTACAAAATAGAATCCAGACATTTGAAGGAATCCTTCTTCGCAATGACATCATCGTCCAACTATACCTCACTTCTAAGCTCATCCTTCTAGCTGAAAAGGAACTCCACATATTTCGTCTTAGTCTTGCTCAACCTAAACCCTTTACCTTCTAGACTCTCCTTCCACACTTCCAATGTACAACTCGCCCCTCTCTAAATCCTCCACCAAAACGACGTCGTTTGCGAACAACATGCACCTTGGAACCTCTCCCTTGATGTCCCTAGTCAACACATCCAACACTAGCGTGAACAAGAAGGGGCTCAAAGCTGAACCCTGACGAAGACACATCCCCACTTCAAAATAAATTGTATCCCCTTCTGGCGTGCAAACACTCGTCCTCGACCGCTCATATATGTCTCGAATGATTCTGATCAAAGAACCCAACACCTCTTTGGCTTCCAAACAATCCCAAATCAACTCTCTCGGTACCCTGTCATAGACTTTCTCCAGGTCGACGAACAACATATGCAAATTTTTCTTTCTTTCCATGTGGGCATCTATCAACCTCCTTAACAGATGAATAGCCTCTATGGACGAACGACTTGGCATAAAACCGAACTAGTTTTCTGACACGTGCACTATCTGCCTCAGTCTCATCTCAATTGCCTTCTCCCACACTTTCATTGTATAACTCAAAAGCTTTATACCCCTATAGTTGTTAAAGTGTTGAATATCCTCTTTGTTTTTATATAACGGGATTAGCTTACTATGCCTCCACTCTCCCGACATCTTGGCCGTCTTGAAGATAACATTGAAAAAGCATCGCTAGCCATTCCAAGCCTCTCACGCCCAGACATTTCCAAATCTCAACTGGGATCTCATCTGGACTCACTGCCCTTTTTCTGCCCATTTTGTGGATCACCACACTGACTTCTTCCCTAGAAAACCGTTTGTAGAAGAGATAACTGTCCTGACTCCCTACAACTCGGTGCCCCTCTATCGACTCACAACCCTCATTAAGGAGACCGCAGGAAGTACCTCTCCCACTACTGTCTAATATCTACATCATCCACTAGCACGTTCCCATCTTCATCTTTGATGCAACGAACCTTGCCCAAATCCGAGCTCATCTTATCCCTCTCTCTCGCGAGCCTATGCAAAACTCGTTCTCCACCTTTCTCGTCAAGAGCTTTATAGAGGCTCTCATACACTTTCTCCTTTGCACACACCACTGCTTTCTTCGCTGCTTTGTATTCTACCGATCTCACCTCTCTGTTCGAATCACTACTCCTCACCCATGCTTTGAAAGCTACTTGCATAGTGTAATGACATAAAATGGCATGTAAGACCCGTGTATGCATGCATTCCATAGCAATCACTCCAAATATTACCACAAATAGACATTTTAACATCATTTTCACTAAACAATTTAACTAAAGCAAATTTACGTTTTTTATATGTTTGAGCACATTACCTTTAATTGATTTCTAGTAGTCTTTTTATAAGCGGGTTGCACAAGAGTAGATATCCATTTATTAAAACCCGCTTTCTCGGCAAATTGAAATGATAAATGATCAACGCATATGGCTTCGGCAAGACCATACATACTAGCATTATGATCATAAGTAAATAAACTAGGAATGTGAGAAGAAGAAGATGCAAACTCGGCGAGTTGCGTTTGTCCCCGCATCATTCCCACCTTGTCGGGGTGGTGCTTCTCCAAATGAGTCCTCATTGTTCCATAGCCTCCTCCTTGTTTCCATTGATATTTCTTGTCACAATAGTTACAAGGAACATCACATTTCTTAGTAGCTTGATCGATCTCGACTTTTCGAAAATGTTTTGTAAAAACTTTGGAAGCAAGCTCTTGAGTGGTAGAGGATTGTTGTGGTGCTTGAGATGATTCTCCATCTCCTACATTTCCTTGTGTTGGAATGGGAGGGGGCACCATCGGCGAAGACATCATCGTATGTTACATACTAGCCTCATTTTGAACATCACTCTCTTGTGAGCCAAAAAAGTGATCATATATAATCCATCCGTTTTGTAGCAAAAGATGTAAATAAGAAGGCTAAATTTAATGAATCAAGAATTACAAAATTTAAAGATACGTATGTAATATAAAATCGAATTCCAACACAAAGCTTGTAAATTGTAAACTTAAAGAGATTGAGTTGAGAATATGAGAAATTGAGACTTAGAGAGTTAGAGAGATGATGAGAGATGGTGTGGATTGAAATTGAAGAGCAATGAAGTTTTATAGGAGTAAAAAAAATTTAGTTGTTGGTAACTTTTCAAAGTAGCCGTTGGGAAAACCGCGAGCGCGGTTGTCCAGCCGTGGGTGCGGTTTGGTCAGAGAATTGCTTTGCTCTCAACTCTGTGATCAAACCGCGAGCGCGGTATCAGCTCCGTGCTCGCGGGACCTCCAACGGGTAGTTGTTGAACCGGCGGTTTGGCCGGTTCAACCAGCCCAAGGGTCAATTTTCTAAAAAATCGTAAACCATCGGTTACCAGGTTACGATTGCGATTGAACCCTCTGGTTTGAACCACCGGTTCACCAGTTTGGCCTAGCCCCGAAACTTAACCTAACCCAACCGGTTTGGCAGTTTAGGTTAAGGTTCCAGTTTTGACTGGTCCGGATCCGGTCCAGTTCGCCGGTTCAAAGCAAACCGGAAACAGGTCTAGAAATAGGCACTAGAGACAGTGTAGTCGTCGTCTGGCGATAGGGCCCAGCTCCTCTGATCTTCTTCCCCGGGCTCTTCCATTATTCCAATACTATCCTAACAAAGCGGGCGGTTGTTAGGCAGGACGCCAGTGAGTGCATCCCAGTTCCATCTTGCTCCTGGAATCCAAAGGCCGACCATCGTTCTTGTTGTGCAAATCAGGCAGCAAGGAGCAGTCAATCTCCGAAGCCAGCGGATTACGGCCAAGCCAAGCTTCCTTACAATAACGATGTAGGTCGTAGGTATTTTGTCAGCATGAAGATAGCATACTTACATTCGACCAAAGAAAAGATAACATACTTACAATAACGATCTAAATTGAATGCACCCTAAGCCAAAAGTCTTGTAAATCGTATAAATATAGGCATTTAATGACAAAGGAGCCAATAGTTATTAGCTGGTCTGTTTATTCGAGTATAACCTAGTATTTAGGTTATCTATAAGTAGAAGGTTTTTCTATTTTTCACTACACCTAGACATGTCAGGGAAACAACCCAGGCTCTCGATTGTGGCCTCGATTCTTCGACAAATAAGAAAGTAGATATGAAGGGATAGGATTCTTGTAGCCCTAGGGAGCATGCTCTTGTTTAATTTTCAAAAATTTTGATGGGCAAATGATGCTGGTATTGAGAGACATTCAGCTTTAGACTTCGATCTTTTACAGGGCCCTAAAACCTAGCACAAGTCACCACATTGTACAGAGAATCCAAAATATTCAATGAGCAGAAGCTAGGAACCCAGAAAGTAAGTGAACCAACACCCCCCAAATTAAATCAACCCAAAGCCCGATACCGATCTGGCGGATCTATGAGCTAAAGAAGGCAAGGGAAGAAAGGTCCAAGAATTTGCAAATATTGAAGCCTACGATCCAACGAACGAACAAATAAAAAGAATCCAAAAGAGAACATAACGACTCAAATTAGAAAATGATGAATATCCTTTATTTTTTTTCCTATTTTAATATAATAATTCAAACATTCCTCATATTTTTATTTTAAATAGTTTGCTTTTTTCTTTACATGAATATTGTATTTTGTAATATCAGTATATATATATATATATCTATTGTATACTATATACTAAAGCGGAAGCAAATTATGTCACTACATTACGCCACATCACCCCATTTTTTAAAAATCTATCTTAATAAATCTTGAATTTTTTTTAAAAGTGTTTTTTTGTCACAATCAATCTATAGATCACAATCATAATCTTTTACCCATTTAAATAAATATCATATTAAGTTTAAATTATTTTTTCATAATTTTATTATGGTATTTTTTTAAATCATCAATGGTAGCAAATTCTACCACTATATTGAAGATAAGTATTCATTCTATTAAAATAATATATTAAATAAATTTTTACTGTCATGTCATATTAAAATATCAATAAAAAATTATAAGTTTATTTAACATATATATCATTAATATTGCATATTGATTACACTTTAGAAAAATTAGAAAGATTTCTTAATTAAAATAATAATTCGTTCACATATTCATTATATTTTTATATATTTATTATTAAATTATTTTTTTTGGAAAACAATAACATATATACGATATAGTTTGGTTTTCTATTTAACTTATTAGATATTATTTATATATTTAATATTATAATATATTAATCCAAATTTTATTTAAACTTATTGATTTTATTATAGAAGTTAGTTTACGTAATTTATTTTAAATGCCAAAATATTTGTATCAATTGTTAATAAAATTTGATAATGCATTCTTATCTTACTTCATTCTTCTTCAATTATTTAAATATATGTTTATGTATGCATAAAAAGTAAATACATAAATAAATTTTATTTATATATATGATGATATACAAGAACTATGTCATTTTATAATCCAAAAAATAAGCGTCATTTTAAAACATAGTATACATATGATAATATTTGTAATTGTTATAGTAAATTCATACACAAAGCAATAAATACATAACACCCTCGTACAAGGTACGGGTCATGTGCTAATATACTTCTAAACCTGAAGTGCTTAAGGGCAGTTTCGTCAATAAGAATTTTTAAACCACCCATTCTATTTTTAAATAAGTGATTATTATGAGATTTTTCTATCCTTATATGTATACAATACTGTAATTAAATACATCATATTTATACGTAATATATCTTGATATACCTATTTTTACGGCGAAATTTTGCGCACTCCGAAATTTCGGTTACGCACTCGAGTATGGACAGATTCAGAAACCGTACATAATTTTTCAAAAAAACCGGATTTAATATGGACAGATTCAGAAACCGTCCATAATTTGAGAAAAAACCCGGTCCCGTATGCGGGTCTAGGAAATGTAGATAGGAACCGGAATTTGTCTGGACGAGTTTTGGACAGGTTTAGAACCCGTACAAGTATGGACAGGTTTAGAACCCGTCCATATTTTTGACATTTTAGGTCAAAATATGGACAGTTTTAAAACCCGTCCATAAGTTTAATAATCCCCAAATTTTATCCGCCGTCATTCTTTGCCTCATTCATCGTCTTCAACAGCATCCATTCATCCGCGTCCATGGATCGAGCGAGAGAGGAGGAGGAAGGCCGAGTCTCGACGGCGCCCGCGATTCCGGGTGGCTCGGAGAAGGTTGCTACCGCCCAATGTTCGACCGGTGTGGATCCGGCACAAGTTTCTTCAATGGTTCTCGAAACCGTTCAAAGGTCGCCGGGTTACGAATCCGTTCAAGGGTCGTCTGCTGCGGTTCCGGGTGGCTCGGGCGGGTCCAGTATCGCAGAGGAGCGGGGAGGAGCGGTGGTCCGGAGCGGAGAGGGAGGAGCGGCTGTGGGGATCGGGGAGGGAGATGCGACGGGCAGCGATGGTGGTCCGGCGGCATCAAAGGTGGTTGGAGAGGTGGCGTCGGCCGCGGCTCCGGGTGGCTCGGACGGGTCCAATATCGCAGAGCAACGGGGAGGGGCGGTGGTCCGGAGCGGGGAGGGAGGAGCGGCTGTGGGGAGCGCGGAGGGTACCCAAGCGAATGGTGGTCCGACGGCGGCATCAGAGGTGGCGGGCAGCGATCCGGATGGTGGTCCAGCGGCGGCATCAAAGGTGGCTGGAGAGGTGGCGCCGGCGGTGAATTTGGCCGGAGAAGGTGGTCCGGTGTTGAATTTGGTCGGAGAAGGTGGTCCGGCGTCCGAGGAGACCACAGCTCGTATGGAAGGGGAAACGGGGTCGATGGTAACGGAGGTTGCGGACCCGACTCGTAGAGAGCGTCAGAGGAGACCGACTGATTCGGTATTTTTAAAATTAAATTTTGAATATTTCAATTTATTTAAACAATTGATATTTTATATTTAATTTAGATAATTTCATGTTAAATATTTTATAGTTTGCGAAATATATATTAAATGACATGCATGTTCGTACTTTATGTTATAAAATGTTAGTAGTTAGAAATCATATTTTAGAATTCTCTATAAAAATTATATTATATAATTTGTTAGATTAGAAATTAAATTATAGAAATTAGAATTCATACCTTAGAAATAATACAATTTTTTAGATTCGAAATTATATTAAGTTGATTCATATTATTTGTTATAATAGAAATTAGTTTATAGAAAATAGAATTCGTAAATTAAAAATATTATCTTAGAAATTAGAAACCGTATCTTAGAAACTAGACATTTTACATTAGAAATATTATAATTTCTTAAATTATAAATTAAAGTATAGAAATTGAGAATCGTACCTTAGAAGTAATATAATTTCATACACTAGAAAATATATCATGTCTAATAACAATCTTAAATAGGAAAAAAGAAATTATGATGAATTTGAATTAAATTAAATGAAATGTTGGAAATAAATTAAATAATAAAAATATATTAAATAACAGGATGTATTGGCACACATTCGAGAGACTGTAGACGGAAGTAGACATTTCGATAGGCGGAGAGTTACGGCTTCTAGTCGTAAGAGGCGACACGAAGAGTCGTCCTTTCAGACCGAGGATTCTGTACACGACATGGGTCAGTCTAGCACCCCTTCTATCGACGTCGAGCACACAGCTAGTGACGGCCAGGACATGTCATTTATAGATGAGCCCCCCCAGACCAAGCCTTCGTCATTGTCGCATTGTACGAGGTCCGACCCTCCACCTTCGGATGCGAGGATAGAGGATGATCCTCCAGAGAGAGACGTCCCGGAGGAGTTGATTTTAGATCAGAGGATGGAGGATGCTCCTCCAGTGAGAGACATCCCGGAGGGGTCACTATATGGGCTCACGGACAGATCAGTGTTATAGAGTTTTGATGGACACATCGCGGACGTGATTTGGAGCGCACGGAGGGATGATCATGATAGATACGTTAGACGTCTCGTGTGTCAGAGCAGACCGAAGGAGTTTGCTGGTTGGAGATCTGTCATTGGGAGGTCCGACGCCGATGTTGTTGAGGGCTCGTGGTTGTGGATCGCCCGACAGACTCGTCTGACAGAGCTACTGGACTTTGATTTCGGGAATGTCGATCACGCATTGATATCTGCTTTTGTTGAGCGCTGGCAGCCCGAGACCAGCAGTTTTCACTTTCCGTGGGGCGAGATTACTGTGACGCTCCACGATGTTGCCATCCTCCTCGGTTTGCCCATCGAGGGTCATGAGGTTGCCCACACGTTTACATACCCCGAGTGTAGGGACCTGGTTACGTACATGTTCGGTACGGAGGACGACTATCTTTTACCTGGGGAGCTTGACTTCCTCAGCAGCCTGAAGACGGGCCGTCTCCACGGTCGCCAGTTCTTTGAGCATGTTCGATCGATGATAGCTTCCGACTCCCCCCCTGAGTGCATAGTTGCCGGTTTTCTGTGGCATGCTATGGCCACCAGCTTGTTCGTGGACAAATCTAAGAACAACTTAGACATTCGTTTGCTGCCGCTGTTTGAGGACTGGGGTCGGGTTTCAGAGACCGCGTGGGGCACTGGCACATTGGCGTATCTGTACCGCCATCTTGGGGTGGCCTCACGGCGCGGAGTGGCTCAGATGGCGGGTTGCACCTATCTTCTGCAGGTAGTCGTTGATTTTATTCAAAGTTCGATTTATCGAAGTGTTTGTAAAGTAAACTGATATTATCATTTCTGGGTGTCAGATGTGGATATGGATGTACTTCATCTACTTCCCTGGCAACCCGAATCCGTTGCCGGGAGCAGAGGAGGATTACAAGAGAGCTCGTCGCTGGCGGGTAGATCGCACTCGATTACAGACGGATCAGACCTCGAGTTACTATCGTCGCATCCTCGACGCCTACCGCCCGGAGGATGTACGTATCTGTTCTTATGTTTTTGTAATGAGTTGTTCGACCTCGTCCTTTTCGTTTAGCAATTTTATTTTTTTATATTGCAGATTTGTTGGACCCCCTATCCTCGGGATGACTTGGATGCTCAGTATCCGACGTCGAGGTATCGGGGCACCATCCGCTTCATGGACATATACGAGCCATACATGCCCGATAGATGTGTTCGACAGTGGGGCCGAGTGTAGAGCCGACCTTTGGACGTCATCGTACCAAAGACTTGTCATCGTCCGACTTCACGTAAGGGTAAAGCTGTGTACGACCTACATTTCGAGGATAGCGACTACATGTGGGGCAGCATTGAGGATCATATTTGCCCATTCATCCTCATGTCGCCACGTGTTATCTCTCCCTGGGACGTCGATGACGAGTACTTGGACTGGTTCTTACAGATATCGCATCCTTATGTGAGTCCAGATGCCGCCGCTCAGCCACGTATTGTTCGAGCCCCTCTTCCTGTTGTCGCTTATTTCAGGGTTAGTGTATTCTATGCCTTATTGCTTTTGAATTGCGTATTAAGTTATGTCTAATTGCATTATTGTTTTATATTGCAGCGTTACCAGTTGATGTACTCTCACTTGCGCGCGGTCAAGGACGAGGGCGTCGTACTCGATTTAGATCATTTGTTCCGTATATGCGAGATGGACGACATCCCGGTTGCTCCTCCTTTGAGTCGGGCATCGCAGAGACCTCCAGAGTCATCGTAGAGATCCCCAGAGTCATCGCAGAGGACCATGGATAGTAGATATCATGTCCCATCTATTTGGGAGCGCGGGGAGTCATCGAAGAGGGCGGAAGAGCGGGCGAGAGAGGAGACGGAGAGAGACGCCGAGGTACATCACGAGGGCTCGCCGAGAGAGGACGGTGAGAGAGATGCCGAGGTACATCACGAGGGCTTGCCGAGTGAGGAGGCGTGATTGTTTAGTCCATCTAGCTTATGTTCACATTTGCACTATTTTGTTGACTATTTGGGTTGTTTACATATTTTGACGTTTAGGATTGTTCTACATTTGCACTATTTTGTTGACTATTTGGGCTGTTTGCGTATTTTGTTTAGGATTGTTCTACATTTACCACGGGCCTATTTTATACATATTTTGACGTTTCGGCTTGATTGTTTAGTATTCCTATTTTTCTCTATTTTCCTATTTATATATACGACATGCATAACCTCTAAACGACTCTTGGTTAGGCGACCGAGAAAGAGAACTGCCTGAAAACTGCCCATGAACAAGTTACGAATCCGTCCATGGGCGGGTTTGAAAATTGCCCATGAACGAGTTACGAATCCGTTCATGGGCGGGTTTTAAAACTTCCCATGGACGAGTTACGGATCCGTCCATAGGGCATTACACATACCCTGAGCCCTAAACCCTAAACCCTATGGACGGATTCAAGACTCGTACATGGGGGTTTTACCCTAATGGACGTTTTTCTGGATTTTTTTGAAATAATTATATCCATTTTTACAACAATTCAACGTTTTATCATTTAAAACATAAAAAAATCTAATTAAGTTACAAATCGGATGCCACATATAACGTATATCGATCATGAAGAACTTCACCGTTAAGCGCTAGCCACTATGTTAGGACCTCTTATGTTTTATATTGACCTTGATGATGGTTCAACCCGCCATTATCCATGAAGTCCTTTACAAGGTTGAACTCGTCTTATAACTTGAAGTCTTGCACGATGGTTGACTCGTCTTATACCATGAAGTCTTGCACAATGGTTGAACTCGTAATGTGTCATGAAAACCTTTATGATGGTTCAACTCGTCAAGTACCATGAGGACTTCTTGTGAGGCGTTTGCTAGTTGAATATGTGAGATTAATCATAATAGTAATATATGTAAGTGTAAGTTTGTAGACGATATGACCGGCAGATGGACAGGTTACGAATCCGTTCAAAAGGATTTGTAACCGGCATATGGACAGTTTATGAATCCGTCCATGGACGGGTTACAAATCCGTCCATGGACGGGTTACGAATCCGTCCATGGACGGGTTACGAATCCGTCCATGGACGGGTTACGAATCCGTCCATGGACGGGTTACCAATTCGTTCATGGACGAGTTTGTAGCCCCCATATATTAAACCGTTAATTTTTAAATATAAACCCGGGAATCTAATGTCCAATTAAATCTATAAAAAAATATTACGTTCCGTCCATATGTAGTGGTAGTCAAAAGTGGAACTACAATGTCTAACAAGAATTACAATCTTAAGTTAAAATATCATTCCTTCCACTTCTCTCTCGTTGAACGACATAGTCTTGCATTCGGCTCTCGTAGCGGTGGTGCCATCCTTCCACACTCGGTTACTTGTAAATTGTCCATTGCCTAGGTGGTGGAGGAATAGGACAATCATCGTTTAAGAACCAAATCTATACACAACATAACAAAATCAAAATTTATTAACACATTTATGTTAAAAACATCAATATTTAGTAATAATGTGTTCGTTTAAGAAAACATACCGGTACAAAATGTCCGGCGGAGGGGGACCCGACAAGTGCAATAACATATAACATGGAAGGAGGATCGGCTCCATCGGGGGCCCACAATGGGAGACATGTGTGCGGCCCATATTTACTCAACACAACGAGGGACACTTGGTACAAAGTCGCAAACACCAACCCCATCATCGGAACTAACATCCAAGCGTCTCGAGGGCACGGGAAACTTGTCATGCTCACCTCCCGAACAAGCCTCTCTATCCCCCCCTCTTCCTCGTACACCAAGCCCCAACGATGTTGATGTTCTAGAATGAACCTCAAGAGATTCAACCGAACCTCCGTGTACTTGCTTTCATCCTCACCAAGTAAAACGGCAAGTGATCGATACCCGCAATGACCATCGCCCTCTACATTTTGGACCCCGGAGATGTAAGGAAACATGAAGGGGTCAATCGTGTCATGACCCCAATCAAAATCAAGATAATAAGTGCACTTAGACGACAGAGCGGGGGATCGTTTCTCCTCCTCCTTCTTCTTCTTATTCTTCTTCTTCTCCTCCTCCCTCTTCTTCTTCTCTTCCTCCCTCTTCTTCTTCTCCTCCTCCTTCTTCTTCTTCTTTTCTTCATCCCTCCTCTTCTTCTCCTCCTCCTTCCTCTTCTTCTCCTCCTCCCTCTCCTTCCTCTTCTCCTCACTCCTTCTCTTCTTCTCCTCCTCCTTCCTCTTCTTCTCCTCCTCCCTTTCCTTCCTCTTCTCCTCCCCCCTCTTCCTCTTCGTCGTCGTCCTATCAATGCCCTTACCATTCTCCTCGTCAACATACTCCTCCCATGTCGGATCCCTCGTAGTACTACGCTTCTTCTCACTCCCCCTTGGCCTCTCCTTATCGGTTTCACCGCGCGAGGGCTCTTGCACACAAGACAAACGCGGGTCTTCACACTCCAAGACCTTTTGGGCGACCTTGAAGATAGTGTCCTTGGGAACTTCCTCCGCTTCCAACTTGGACCAAAACTTTCCCAATATCTTCTTCTCGTACGAAACTTTGATCCCATCGTCGGGCAATCGATCATTCGGCCTCAAACCTTCCCACCGGACTTGCCTCCAATATAAATCAACTTCATCGGGGGGCAACGGGATGCCTTCTTCAACGTATCTCTTGATCGTTTGGGGTGTGGGCAATCCCATAGAAGTTTTCCACCAATGGTCTCCATGACTCTCCTCGTCGGATATCTTCCCATCTTTTGCTATTTTAACTTGTGTCAATAGCAATTGAATGCATTGTCTCGAACAATTTTCCAATATGCGGTGGAAGAAAACCTTCATCCATTCGGGACCACTTAGTATTTCAACCGGTGCCCCCGATCTACTCCTTCCCATCTCCTCTTGGACTCGGCGAAATTGATCCACAAACATGTTATCGATGTGTTGTATGATTGTGTCGAAACCTCCGACGGAAGATTGCAACATGTCCTTGAGCATAGAGTGTTGAGCCTCAACCCTATAAGACAAAAATGCATATATGTATATATACAAAACGATTCGGAGAAAATAATATTGAAGAAGAGTCATAGGAGGGTAAGGTTACCGGTTAGTTGATCTTGTTCCAAAATGGAGAATATGATCGGACCACGCACTCACTAGCTTGTCCTTATGTGGAGTGAACCATGTCTTCTCAACATACAACACCAAACCTTGTCCATCTTTTGCATTCCATATATTCCGAAAATGGTCAAGTCGGGCCTCGTATTCCTCCTTGGTGTGTGCCCTCATAACTCGACGTACGCTACTTGCAAATCGGTCGGCGTCTATACGTTGCAATTTTGCATATGCCCTCACGTTCCGAGCCACATGTACTTGACACAAGAAGTGGGGGACCTTGAAGACGTGCTTCACCGCTTTCAATGCTCCAAGCTCTCGATCCGACATGAAACAACGCGGCTTTTTTTTGTTGAATAAGAACTTCAAACGCGTGAGGGCCCAAGTGAAGTACTCCGTCTTCTCCTTCTTCATGAAGACAATAGCAATACAATACGTCAAGTTTGTGGATGTCATCCCTACAAACTCCAAACAAGGCCATCCGTACCTACAAGAATGACAACCAATAGTTATATATCGAGAATTAATGTCCACCAAAACAACTGAATAACAAAAAAGCGGTACATAAATGCGATGACATACCTATTTGTCTTGTACGTGCAATCCATGATAACGACATTCAGAAACATCCTCAACAAATGTCGTGAGTCCGGATGACTAATAAACAACGCGCTCATCGCCGACTGGCCATCCTTTTCCTTCTTGGTCATTGTGTCGGTGAAGTATCCCTTCTCCTTCAACCACGCCAAGGAGTATTGTGTCACGTTCAATCGACCCATTGATTTCTTCCTTTGAGAAGCCTTGAAATTATAGACTTGTGTCCTCGATAGTAGGGTTTCGGGATTGCGATGGACTAAGTCCATAAAGATGGGCTTAGGCTTCATACCCGACGTACTAGCGCTTATTATGTGAGCGCGCTCCTCCTCGCTAAGACGATGGGCACCCCTAACCCCTTTCAAATTTGGGGGAAGCTCATGGTTATGGTACCCTCTTATCACCGATAACGTCCAACGAGAGGGTGTATAAGAATTCCCTTTACTCAACAACCCATGCAACTCAAACGGACACTTGACCCTCTTCGATTCCCGTGTTTTCTTCACCTCCTTCTTCCTCGCCGATCTATACGTACCCGACCTATAACAATGAAGAATGATCTTCTCGGGTTTGGACGACTTAGTCGAAATGAGCATAGATAGACCAAGACCGGTCTTTCTAGCCCATTGTCTCAACTCTTCCATTGTATCAAACCCGTCATTTGCAAAGTGCGTAGAGAAGTCGACTTATGTGTGATCATAATGCTCACTAGACGGACAAACCTATGAATAAAATGGAAAGTTTATAAACAACTCGTAATAACTATGAACTTGCAAAATTTCAACAACATGCAAATAAATAATCATGTACTAAAAAATTATAAACAACAATTACGAAATCAATAACCATTTTTCATGACAATATAGTATTGAAATAAATATACTACAACGCATAATAATAAACCTATCAATCATTATCAATCAAGAATTCAATTTCGAACAACAAAATAATTTCAAGTTTCAACCTAAACTTAAATCGATAAATTTGAATTTGAACGGCAATAGATAAGTTCCAAATTTCAAAATATAAACTACAACCACCAAATTCGAATTTATCCATATCAAATTCGTAAACCAAATTAGACACAATGCTATAATAATCGACCAACAAATAATAAGTTTCAAGCTTCAACCTAAACAAAAATCGATAAGTTCGAATTTGAACCAAACAAATTGCAAAATATAAACATAGCAATTGCACTAGCCGTAATTTTAGGATACAATAAATACTAACCCGTTCATTATCGGGAAGATGACCATTGCCCACAGAAGATGATGACTCCGACGAATATGATGACCCGCTAAACGATGATGTCTTTGTGGTCCCGCTACTCGAAGTTGACATCTCAAGACAAGTATTTGTCGTATATGCTCTCTAGTTTCGTGGGATGAATTAACAATTGAAAAGTGAATAGGGAAAAGCACGAGGCCGCATTAAAAGCCGAAATTTGTCGGCCGCATAATTGGATTTATGGACGGGTTTAGAATCTGTCCATAGGAAAACCCTAACTTGGACGGATTCAGAATCTTTCCATAGGTGCCGTTTTTTTCAAAATTCAAAATCTGTATTTGTGCGGGTTGTAAACCTGCCCATAGGAGCTGGTTTGTTTAAAAAACTTGAACATTTTCAGAAACTGTCCATATGGGCCGTTTTTTAAGCGAACCGGATGTTCGTTTACGGACGGATTCTGAAACTGTCCAAGGTTTCCAGAAAACCGGGTTCAACTTGGACAGTTTCGTAACCCGTCCATACTGGAGTGCGCAACCGAATTTGAGGAGTGCGCAAAAAAACGGCCATTTTATATACATATATGTGATTACTTTGTGATCACAATAATGAATAGTCCAAACTACTACATGAATTCGATCTAGGATTCTAGGAGAAACAAAGGCCGCTCGTTTGCGAACTCCTCAAATTCGGTCGCGCACTCCACTATGGACGGGTTACGAAACTGTCCAAGCTGAACCCGGTTTTCTGCAAACCTTGGACAGTTTCAGAATCCGTCCATAAACGAACATCCGGTTCGCTTAAAAAACGGCTCACATGGACGGGTTCTGAAAATGTTCAAGTTTTTTTAAAAAAACCAGCTTCTATGGGCAGGTTTAGAACCCGCACAAATACAGATTTTGAATTTTGAAAAAAATGGCACCTATGGACAGATTCTGAAGCCGTCCAAGTTAGGGTTTTTGAACGGCTCATATGGACAGATTTTGAACCCGTCCATAAATCCAGTTATGCGGCCGACAGATTTCGGCTTTTAATGCGGCCTCGTGCTTTTCACTACTCACTTTTCAATTGTTAATTCATCCCATAGGAGAAGGGTGGCTCGGAGGACGTTGAAAACTGCCCACGAATGAGTTACGAATCCGTCCATGGGCGGGTTTGAAAACTGACCATGAACGAGTTACGAATCCGTCCATAGGTGGGTGTGAAAATTTCCCATGAACGAGTTACGAATCCGTCCATAGGTGGGTGTGAAAACTTTCCATGAACGAGTTACGAATCCGTTTATAGGGCATTACACATACCCTGAGCCCTAAACCCTAAACCCTATGGACGGTTTCTGGACTAGTACATAGGGTTTATACCCTAATGGCCGTTTTTCTGATTTTTTTTAAATAACTTATATCCATTTTTTTACAACAATTCAACGTTTTATCATTTAAAACATAAAAAAAATCTTAAGTTACAAATCGGGTGCCACATATAGCTTATATCGACCATGAAGAACTTCATCGTTAAGCGCTAGCCACTAGCTATTATGACCTCTTATGTTTTATATAGACCTTGATGATGGTTCAACCCGCCATGAACCATGAAGTTCTTTACAAGGTTGAACTCGTCTTATACCATGAAGTCTTGCACAATGGTTGAACTCGTAATGTGCCATGAAGGCCTTTATGATAGTACTTGTCATATACCATGAATATCTTTATTATGGTTCAACTCGTCAAGTACCATGAGGACTTCTTGTGAGTCGTTTGCTAGTTGAAGGGCTAATATGTGAGATTAATCATAATAGTATAATATGTGTAAGTGTAAGTTTAAAGGCGAATCCGTTCATGGATGGGTTACGGATCCGTTCATGAACGAGTTACAACCTAAACAAAAATCGATAAGTTTGAATTTGAACCAAACAAATTGCAAAATATAAACATAGCAATTAATATAGTCTAATTTTAGGATACAACTAGCAGATGATCCGTACCTTGTACGGGGGTGTCATTTATTTATTTTTATTGCTTTGTGTATGAATTTACTTTAACAATTACAAATATTATCATACGTATACTTTGTTTTAAAATGATGCTTATTTTTTGGAGTATAAAATGACATAATTCTTGTATATCATCATATACATAAATAAGATTTATTTATATAGTTACTTTTTATGCATACATAAATATATATTTAAATAATTGAGGAAGAATGACATAAGATAAGATGCATTATCACATTTTATTAACAATTGGTACAAATCTTTTGATATTTAATTAAATTATGTAAACTAACTTTTATAATAAAATCAATAAGTTTAAATAAAAACTCGGATTAATATATTATAATATTAAATATATAGATAATATATAATAAGCTTTAGAAAACCATATTATCTCGTATATATGTTATTTGTTTTTGAAAAAATAATTAAATAATAAATATATAAATATGTAATGAAAATAATAAGGAATTATTATCTTAATTAAGAAAACGATCTTTTTTTCCTAAAGCGTAATCACTATGCTATATTAGCGATATATATAGTAAATTCAACATCCACTTTTTTTATTGATATTTTTATATGATACAATAGTAAAAATGTATTTAATATATTATTTTATATGATACAATGGTAAATTCAACCTCCGCCGCCGGACCACCATCCGGTCCATCGCTGCCCGCCACCTCTGACGCCGCATCTCCCTCCCCGCTCCCCACATCCGCTCGGGTACCCTCCGCACTCCCCACCGCCGCACCTCCCTCCCCGCTCCGGACCATCGCCCCTCCCCGCTCCTCTGCGATATTAGACCCGTCGAGATTGTCATCCTCTGCCGGCGACCCTTGAACGGTTTGGAGACCCGGCGACCCTTGAACGGTTTCGAGACCCGTTGAAGATGCTTGTGCGGGATCCACACTGGTCGAAAATTGGGCGGTTGCAACCTCCTCCGAGCCACCCGGAACCGCGGCCGCCGTCGAGACTCGGCCTTCCTCCTCCTCTCTCGCTCGATCCATTGACGGCGGATGAATGACGATGTTGTTGAATGACGATGAATGAGGCGGATGAATGACGGCGGATGAATTTTGAGGGTTATAAAACTTATGAACGAGTTCTAAAACTGTCCATATTTTTGACCTAAAAAGTCAAAAATATGGATGGGTTCTAAAACTGTCCATACTTGTACGGGTTCTAAACCTGTCCAAAACTCGTCCAGGCAAATTCCGGTTCGTATCTACATTTTCTAGACCCGCACACGGGACCGGGTTTTTTCTCAAATTATGGACGGATTCTGAATCTGTCCATATTAAATTCGGTTTTTTTGAAAAAATATGTACGGGTTCTGAATCTGTCCATATGAGGGTGCGCAACCGAAATTTCGGAGTGCGCAAAATTTCGCCGGAAACAAATCCGCGTATAAAGTTACAAAAAAAATAATGCAGACTAAACAAAGTCTATTTTTTTTTTTGAAAAGGTAAGAATTCGGAGCACCAAATAAATTTGGTAGCCCGAGAGGCCGTAAAACGGCAGCCGTGAACGGCGAGAAAATTCAAAAAGAGCCACAAATGGCAAGCAATATGGACGAAATGAAGTATACATTTTCAAAAAGAGGAGCGAGGGAGTTTGAAATCGGGGTGAGTAAAGCACTAAAGTAGTGCCGCCGACATCAAGTCGACCCATCCTGGGGTGTGCGAATGGACAGCTGACGTTCCCTCCACCGAGATGAAGGATCTTCAAAAGTCTCTGATCACCAAGCGACTTGGCCTAGACAAACTCGGTCCGATAAAATCCAAACAAAACTCCGACTTTTCGAAAATCTATACAGAGAAGAGCGCAAGCCATCCTACAAATCATTGCAACTCGGCAAAAAAATCCCACTCAAAATGATTGGAGGGTAATAGCACAAATTCTTATAGCAATTCATTTCAGTACTTCTGCCAAAAGATACAAAGGATAACTGCTAGAGCATTTGTCTACATAGTGTGAACTAGATTTATCAACCAGGAAATATCATTTCCTTGTTCCAGGTTTTCCATGAAGGCGATGCCAGTTGAAGAAGCATACGTTTTTTCTCATTGTTTGATGGCCACTAACTTCTTCCAAATTAGCTAGATTTTCAGCTACTCTCCTAAACAATAACCAGTAGACATATGTATCATTGAAGAGCAATATCTTACATATCAGTACTAGAAAAATCAGATTGAGTGTTTCTATGAATGAACAACAACAATAAAATTGATCATAATATGGGTACATTGAACTAGGGTGAAAAATATCTTAGGGTCAAAACAACATCCGTTCATTGATCATGTACACCGGCAATCGCAATCCAATTCCTATTTCCTGCAATTGGTTCTGGTAAACCAAAGCATGGCCTAGCCAGCACAAACAATTATTTCAATTGGTTTAATTCCACTATTATTGGTTTCCTCAACCATAGTGGATATGGGGTCAGTTTTTCCACAAAAATCCTCAAGAGGATATTGTTCAGCAAAGACTTGTTCATCAAAGACTTCTTCAACCGAGATTGAGTCATAAGCGGAGTTTTGTTCAGGATACAAAGCTAATTTCACCAACACATAATGGGTCAATTTGTTACCCACATCCAAGCACAAATTAAACACATACAAATAAGGTTTCTTCTGCAAGTACTAAAACCCAGAAAAGTTGCACCTCTTCATCACCTTCGTTGTGGACCTTGAGGACGGAAGCCCAGATCGCCTGAGGCTGATGCCGCCTTCACTCCTTTGGCCGTTGAAACGAACACCTCGTCTGTCACTCTCCCTCGCACTCTCCCCCTTTCTTCCTCGTTGGGGACTACTTGAGTAGTCCTTCACTAGATGAAGGCGAAATAGATGAACAGCGGCCTCCTTTTTGTGTGATTGCTCTTGAGATCTACTAATTTTCCTGCGATTTTGACCGTTTTTTGCTTGTTCGTGATTACCAAACCTAGGGTTCACTCCGCTCATCAAACACGGCCAATTTTCCCTTTGGCTTGACAGATTTGGGTTGTAATTGAGCACTTTGGTCTTTCCAATAAGGATCTGGGACAAGAAGGCACAAATTAGTGTGAGAATTTGGTACAACCATGATGGATTAAGGGTTTGAGAACGGGGTTTTTTGGTTTTCATGGAGAGAGAAAGGGGTCGGGGTCGGGGGTGACTAAACAAAGTCTATTAGTATTGAGCATATTACGACTAACCGTCAGAACTTTGTCCCACAACAAAGTAAAAGATGTTAATTTATATGATAAGCTGTTTTCTTTTTATCTGATTACTTTGTTTGATTTCATAAAATTTAATTTACCTTAATTTTATTTACGGGTATTTCATATAAATTTTCTATTCATAAATAATGTATCATCGTATCAAATTAATACAATTTTTTTTATCTAATCTAAATATCAATGTGTAACAATACTTATATAGTCATTAGTTAATATTTCACCTATCCAACAACACGTCTATAATAATTAATATTTTAGTCATCTAAGTTCGAATACGGGTTCAGGTAAATTCAATATACATATCTGAATCTGAAATATAAAAATTATGAGAAATAAACATATATGATTACTCCCGCATAGACCTGTCAATCGGGTCGGGTCGGGCGGGTTCGGGTCGGGTCGTTTCGGGTTCGGGTCAATCGGGTTACGGGTCAAACTGGGTCGGGTCGTTTCGGGTTTTCGGGTCGGGTCGGGTCAACCCAACGGGTCAAGAGTATCAATTTTTGACTAAAATTTAAATAAAATATTATTTAAATAATAAAATATAATAACAAAATATTATTTTTAAATATTTTAATAATAAAATTTATCATAATTTTATAAAATAAATTTTATATATTGTAATATAATTAAAACCTTTGGGTGCACAATTGCCCGTCAATCTGTCATTTCATTATAATAGAGTGTATTCTAAAATAAGTTTTCCACCTTATAGATTTCTTGACCCAGCGGGTTTGACCCTGACCCTAAATTTTCGGGTTTATCGGGTTCGGGTTGAAATTGGGTTTCGGGTTCAAATTTTCGGGTTGAAACCCTAAAAATTTTGGGTCGGGTCGGGTCGGGTTTACGGGTCGGGTCAGCTTTTGACAGGCCTACTCCCGCACATAGATTATTTTAGTTTGAATATGTATGATCTATAATAATTTGAGTGTCATTGTGTAGTTTTAGACGTACAAAGTTTTTTTTATAAATTTTCTATTCATCAAAAGTTATCACTTTTTCTAATAACATACAATTTTTTTATGTAATATAATATCAATTCTTAATGAAATATAATTTGTAACAACACTATTAATGAACATATTTTTAAAATTATATGATAATTAAAGTAATATTAAAATTAAATAATATCATATAGTAATATAATAGTAATTTATTTTAGTATACTATAATAAACATAGATTATATATTCAAAAGAATATTTATATATTTTATAGATATAACAACTTAGGTCAAGTCAGTTGGTTTCGTATTTCAACCCAATCCAGCACAAATCAATCAAGTTTGGTTTTTTCGTTGACCTACTAATTTATGAATCGGGTTTCAACTACAAAAAATTTCGGTTGATTGGAATTGGTTTATCGAGTTAAGTTGAATTTTAACTGCTTTAATTTAAAATAATTATGTATATACGATTGTTAAATTAGTTATTACCCTATTAACTTTTTATTTTTAAATTATAGTAATACATATACCATTTATAGATCAATATTATCACTTTTAGTTCAAAAGGTCCCGAGCAAGGCCCGGGGATATAGCTAGTTATAAGTGTATGATTTTTCTATCGTTTCAACTAATATTACTACATAATAAATATAACATAATTTACAAATCAAGAAAAATATAAAGATTTTTAAATGTTTTCGATCATCAATGGAGAATTCTAATTTTTTATATATGTCATCTCTTTAGTTTTCAATTAATAGCTAATAAATTTAGTACGGAAACTATCATTCTATATGGATATATATGTATATAAATGTAATTGCTCCAATTTGTTTTTATACTTGCATTATTATTAATTCTAAATCTGTCATCTAATTTATAATGTTGATCAAGTATAATAAATATCATGATTAGAGATTAATAATATGTAATATACGTGTATGACAAACCTTTAGAAACATATAATGAAAAAACATCTTATTATATAGTAAGAATATAATGATAAATACTAAAAATAAATATAAATCATCAATGTATTTTCTTAATACATTTAGGGGGTGTTTGGTATAAATTCGGGTTTGGGAATGAATGAGGGTATGGCCGTATGAGGTTGAGTAGGTATGGGAGCATGAATATTAGTGGAACCCTTGAAACCCATGAACTCCTACTTTTTACCATTTCTCTTTCATCCACATCATTCTACCATTCTCCAATTTTATTTTTACTATTCACTTAAATATTAATGAGATCCATGAACTCCATAAGCCTCAAATATTAAATAAACTTTAAAACAATCAAAACATATATAAATTTATTGTCGATGGATAGAAAAAAAAAATTGTGGTATCATTTATAAGCTCCACAATTTGATTTTTTTTTTCTTTTAGCCATGAAATTATGCATGAACTTGGGATGAAATCCTCAATATTCATGGTCTTAGAAACTCATACCTAGGTGTTTGGGAACAATAGTTTTAAAGGAGGTTTATTTGTTTTTTCTATTCATTTTCACTCATACCCAAGGGGTAGTAGGATATCAAAAACTCATACCTATAGGTATGAGATATGGGTATTAAACAAACATAAGGTTTTTTTTCGGTCATGCAACAAACATAAGTTATGAGTTTTCATTCCTCAATCTCATACCATTAATATTGATGGAACCCGTGAACCTCATGAACACTTACTTTTTACCATTTCTCTCTCATCCACATCATTTTACCATTCCTCAATTTTATTTTTACTATTCACTTAAATGTCAATGAAACCCATGAACATAGAGTTGTCAAACGGGTTGGGTCAGGTGGATTCGGGTTCGGTCTTTTCGGGTTTGGGTTGAGTGCGAGTTCGGGTAAATTGGGTTACGGGTCAAGTCTGGTCGGGTCTTGACAGGTTATTGTGCAGGTCTGGGTCGACCTAACAAGTCAAGAACTTGAATTCTTAATGATTATTAAAATAATATTATGATTCAATAATAATATTTAAGAATAAAATGTTATTTTGAATAGATTTCTATAATAATATTTTATTTATAATAAGTTTTATAATAAAATATATTAGAATATTTAAAAAATATATATTTACTCTACATATATAAAAAAAATCGGGCCGGTCATGTCGGTTTCGAGTTTCAACCCAATCGGGTTCGGGTTAATCGGGTCCGATTTTTTTCTTTGCTCGCTAATATTCAGGTCGGGTTTCAACCCAAAGATTGTCGGGTCGGTTTTTCGGGTCGAGTCAAATTTTGACAAATCTAGATGAACCCCATTTCTCACTTTTCCAATTCTCAACAATCATTTATTTTTACATACACAATTATTATTAAAAAATCCAAATATTAATTTAAAAAGCGGTTAAATGTGTTTTATTTACTATAATCTAACCCCAAATACTAATTAATTTTAAAACAATCTAAATATATATAAAGTTAGTCTCTATGGATAGATATAAAAAAATTATGATTTGTGGTATAACTTATATGTAATTTTATTAAAGTTAAACTTACCAAAAGAACTAATTACAAACTAGTGTAACTAGGAGATTAAAGTTGAAGACCAAAAAGGAGAGGTGGTGGAGCCAAAAGGTGGAGATGGGCTCCATAAAACCCGTGTCAATATCCCAACCCCAAATTGGGGTTTCATCCAAATTAGTTTAGTTTACTTTTTCTTTTGAAGCTCAAACTCATGTTGAAACCCACACGAGTCTTGCAATATTCATGCCCTCATACCTCATAACCAGAAACCGTTGGGTTTTGAACGAAGAAATTATCACTATGCTAGTGGTGTCATCTTTACGGAATGAATAATTGTTCTCTTTGTCCCATATACGAGCAACTTTTTTTTTTAAAGTGATATTCATTCAGCCTCAATATATATATATATATATATATATATATCTTTTTTACAACTCCTATAATTCTCCTCCTTATCAAATAAATGCATGCTTTTATATTATTTTTTTATTCCATCATTTTATTTGTAATTGCTATGAATGCATTGTTGTTGTACCTTATTCTTTACATATATATAATATTATAAAATTACTTCATATTATAATTATTGGCCACTTTACTTATTTTTAGTCGTTAAACTTTTATTATAGTAGATTATACATATAAAAAATTATTTATATGAATATGCTTTTAATTTAAATTTCCTCCAGAATGTCCATAAAATTGAAAAAAGTACTTATTGATATAATAATTAACCAATCTTTATACAAAAAAAAAATTAACCCTGGCTACATATGTTCATTCGGCTAAAAAAACTTAATTGTACAAAAAAAACGATATTATCAAAATAGTTCTTATAATAAATAAATAAAATAAAATAAAATAAAGTTTTATATTTATTTTATCTACTAATTTTTTGACAATTTAAAATACCTAAATAATTTATTAATCAAAAAAAATTGTGTCATGAGGAAGAATATTATTTTCACCTTCCAACAAAAATGGCGAATGAAATTGCCCATTCATCGGGTGGCCCAAGCTTTCTAGTTTCAATCGTGATTGCATATGGTTTAATTATATAAGGAAAATTGCATTAAAAGCTAATTGAACATTGAACGGGGACACCCCCTAAGCTTATATAATATGTAGATTGTTAGCTATTTTTTTTTTTTTTTTGGCGAGAAAGGATTATGGGTGATATGAATGGCACACTTATTGTCATAATGAAGTATGACTTGTTTGAGAGCAGATTCACCCAACTCTTGGAATAAATTGACTAACGGTGTAATTTGTGCAGCAACATGAGATAAGAACCTGTACTCAGCTTTAGAAGTACTTATGGATACAGTTGCCTGTTTCTTGGAACGCCAAACAATAAGATTCTGATTGGGCAGGGTTTCCTATAACACGCAGATCTGTCACTGACTATGTTATCCTTCATGGAAACAATCCTAGTATAACCCTACAAGTCAATGTATATACATGTATATTTAGAAAAGTGGGGAATCTTAGTATAACCCTACAAGTCATTTTTACATATTGTTATTAACTCAACTGAATAATAAGTACACTATTTAGCTAGAAAAGTATGAGTGACATTTTGTAAACTAAAACCGGGGAAACCCCATGGTAGCAATTTTGGGGCCAACCACATAGTACAAAACCCCAGGGAAAAGGGGGCTCTCAACCCTAAGCTAAATTCACATTTCCTTAATAAAAATTCCTTTAATTCTCCCATAAAATTTCCACGAGATGCCCCATGTCTCCTCTCCTTCCATCTGATTGTCACGTGCATTAACTCCCTTCACATTTTTTCATCCCATTTTCTGAGTGACAGGAGGAGCAGCAGCAAGATCAGAGCCCCCGATTTGGCGCGTGGCCCTCACCCTCCTCTCTCGCGCGTGCCCCCCGTCTCCCACCACCCCTTTAAATCTCGATCCCCCTCCCGGATAGCAACTCCTCTATTTCCCCCCTCTCTCTTTCTCTCTCCTCCCTTCGTCCGCCATTGCCAACTTCCCAGAATCTTCTCCGATCCTTCTCCCTCACCTTCTTCCTTTCTAGAGAGGAGACAACGACCACCACGACGACGACTCGTTCCTGTTCTTCCGAATTCCGTCGCTCTGTTTTGAAGAAATCAAACCTGAAATCACAATCACAAATCAGAAATTCCCTTAAAAAGCAGATACTCGAGAGCCTCTTCTTCGGCTCTTCCTCCTCAGCTATCATCCTCAATTCCCCTCCCTTCCTCCTCAATCGGAACAACCGGAGCTGATTCGACTCGATCGGCGCCATGAGACCGATGCATCCACCTCCTCCCGCCGCCGGAGGAGCCGCTCGGACCGCCGGAGCTCCGCGCCAGCGCCGCCGCCCTGACCTCACGCTGCCTCTTCCGCAACGCGATCTCTCCCTCGCCGTCCCGCTCCCTCTCCCGCCGACATCCGCTCCGTCGGCGTCCTCCTCCGCCTCATCCGCCGCCGCCGCCGTCCAGACGAACAACGGCCACCACGCGCTCAACTTCTCCGATCTGGAGCGAGTCAACCGAGTCGGCTCCGGCGCCGGCGGAACCGTCTACAAGGTCCTACACAAGACCACAGGCAGGATCTACGCGCTCAAGGTGATCTACGGCAACCACGAGGAGGCCGTTCGCCGTCAGATCCGGAGGGAGATCGAGATCCTCCGCAGCGTTGATAACCTCAACGTCGTCAAGTGCCTCGATATGTACGACCACAACGGCGAGATCCAGGTCCTTCTGGAGTACATGGACGGCGGTTCCCTTGAGACCAAGCACATACCGTCCGAGCCGTCCCTAGCGGAGCTAGCACGCCAGGTGCTCTCCGGCCTCCTCTACCTCCACCGCCGGCGGATCGTGCATCGGGACATCAAGCCTTCCAACCTCCTCATCAATTGCCAGAGACACGTGAAAATCGCGGATTTCGGCGTCTCCAGGATCCTCTCTCAGACCATGGATCCTTGCAATTCCTCCGTCGGGACGATCGCCTACATGAGCCCCGAGCGGATCAACACGGATCTCAATCACGGCAAGTACGACGGCTACGCCGGCGATATCTGGAGTCTAGGCGTGAGTGTTCTGGAGTTCTATTTAGGGAGGTTCCCCTTCTCCGTCAGCCGGCAAGGCGATTGGGCGAGCTTGATGTGCGCGATTTGCCTGGCCGCTCCTCCGGAGGCCCCGCCCACGGCGTCCAGAGAATTTAGGGATTTCATCTCTCGGTGCCTGCAGAGGGAGCCAGAGAGGCGTTGGAACGCTTCTCAGTTGCTCAACCACCCTTTCATAGTGCAGAACACCGCCGCTCCACCACCAGATCATCAGGTTCAGAATCAGACTCATCAGCTCTTACCTCCTCCACCTCGCCAACTTTCCTGAGGATACAAAAACAAATATATTCATGCTTCTCTTTTTTAATCTTGAATTTGGATCTCGATTTTTCCATTCCCTACATGTTCTCTGTATTTTTTGGGGGAGATTTGAAGAAACTAGACAGACAACAGGATGATGATGATGGTGATCATGTGTTTAGGAAGGAGGAGATTCAAGATAGGGTAAGGATAGCTGCCATTGTTTTTTCCTTTTTAATTATTACTTTTCTTTAGGCTTTTTTACCTTTTGGATCAATCAAATGCCAAATCCAACTGGATCGGATCCGTCCTGGTTCTTCTTCTGATAAAATGATGAATAGTGGACAGGGCAAGAACTACACTAAAAGGAAGAATTCAATGAGATAATGGGAAAGTTGTTTTTTCCATCTTTCTGGCCATTCTCTGTCTCCTTCTAAGCTTTTTTGATGAGTTATCACTTATCAATCACTTTTCTCTTGGTACTTCTCTTCTGATTGAATTGGTATACTTAAATGTTAGTTTAATTTCCAATTTTGCTTCACAATAACACCTCAATGATATCATGTGTATGTGTCCAACTTTTACTTTCTTTCCAGTTTCATCGCCTAATTATTGATCCCAACTGGATGATGATGCACTAAGCATTTTTGCATTTGGCTTCCTTTGAAACTTTGTGGATGTGACTTAGTACTAATCCTGGATTAACTTCCATGGATACTGTTCTTTGTTTTTGCCATTTTGGTTAACATGTCTGTGTGGATGACATTGTATCCAAAGAGGAAAGTTTGGACCAATCTGTGATGATGGAGCCCAGCCCCTTATGGAGAATCATTGTCCCCTTATGCATTAACTTAACATGATACTATAAAAATATATATACGCCATTGCTTTCTCTACCATCCCATTTGAGGCAAATTGGTCCCTTCTCATTTTAATTGCTAGATTTATTTGCTTGTTGGAGTTGTCTTGATTTCAGTTGCAGAAAGATGGGATTTTTTTTTTTGAAGACTTTCCCTTGACAAAAAGGTTCTGTTTATGGCTGGTTCAATTACATTTTTGCTGGTGTCTGATGCTTATGTTGATGAATCATGAATCCATCATCTGCAGTATGTGGATTGTGTATCTGCAGATGGGATTTTTTTGGTTAGTTAAGTAGCAATCAGTCGTGGATTACAGATATGATTGGTTTTAGGTTGGCTGAGAAAAGGGAAAGCTGAGGCAAATGATTGATCATAGATTAGCACTGTAAGAACAATTTCAGGACAGAGGAGGAAAGTGTAGTAATTGCAAGACATGGGTCCGATTCAATGTTTGTTTGTTTTCACTTTATTAGTTGTATGGACAGAAGGCTATGCTTGGGTTTTGGGTATTTCTTAGATGGGTTTTGTTGTTACACAATGAAATCAAATGAAGCTGAAGGTTGTCGTCTGACACTGTTCATGTTGCTTTTAGGAAAAATCTTTTGCTTTTTGCCAAGCCTTGCTTTCAATGCCCCAATAATGCATAATCTCCAATGTCAACAATACTTCCCCCTTGATGTACGGTAATGTTTGATTTGCAGGAATCTTGGCCATTTTTGAAAATTTGGAATAGAAATGGTTGGTTATCAAGTAGAAGCAAAATCATGTCACAATACTTTACAAACTTGCTTTTGTGTAAAGATCTCCATATAGGTCGCCTTAAGGTTCAAGTGCATGGTTCATGACCTGAACCGAGTTTGCCCTAAACAATATAACTTGAGCAATTTGAACTACACCAGATTCTAACTACTATGAAGTATCATTTTTCAAGTTCATAAATTTAGAAATTTACATTACGAGAACTTCTTATTCTCATTCGAAAGGATGTTCCAGGATGCCTCGTAAGGGACAGCCATAATCATTATCTTCAGAAAACAATATATATAAAAAATAGAAGTTTTCATGATATGAACAGGGTAAGAAATCGTAAATCAGGAAATGTCAATTCAATAGTTTGATCCCATTCAGAGTAACATCTTGTATGATGAATCTATTACAATAAACAAAAAGAAAGAACGAAAGATCAACACGTTCTAAGATAGTAAGATGAACATTATATGGACTTCATAACTAAAAGCGGATAGTTAAAGTTAGAATTATCATATTGCGCGTCATGGGAAAGTTTGTATTGATAGAAATCATGATGACATTACAATGAATCAATTTGTTTCATCAATTATAGGCCAACTTAGGATTTTAAATCATTTTAAAAGTTACTCCATCTAATTTATTTGATTATACTTTCCCAATGGTTCTGAGGTTGATGGTATGAATTAACGTACATGTATATTGGAGCAGTATATATTGTTGTATATGAAGATTTTTCTTAAAATTTAGTTGAACTTAAGGGGGTGTGTGTGAAGAGCCAAGACCCACCTTTTATAACGAAACAAAATATTGTACTTATTTTGTAATCTTAGAGTGTGCACTTTCATTACATCATTCTTATTTTGTAATTTCTCATTCTAATAAAAACAAAAATTGTAATTTTCTTAAAAATTAACAAATATTCACTACACTGTTGATAGCTGACTTTTTCTATAAAGAAACAAAGTTGCTTTTTTTCCTCTGAAGAGTTAAAGATTAGGGGACATATTAGAATATTTTTCCTAATGAGAACACTTATTCTAAGGGTAGAATTTTCAGTGCTAAAAAAAAAAGGGTAGAATTTTCAAAACATTAATAATAAAACTAATGCTTCTGAATATAAAAATGCGTCATCTAAAGAACATAGTAGTCAACTTACCCGTAGTAAAAATTATAAAAATTATATGAATAATGTGAGGTCGTTTCTGATTGATTTTTTTTTGTCAAATACTACTAATTTAGTTGACTTTTGACAATAAAACAACCATACATAAATTTACATTATTACTTGCTCTAAAATTTACTACTAGTACTTCATATTATGATCACCTTTTGCACCTCCAAAAATGGAGGGATTCTGGCCATGGCCATGATCTCCATGCTGATCCTGGATCAATAGGAACCAATCCCTGATTTAGGGATCCTTTCTGAAATAAATAAAATTTTGCCTAATTCCTGAGAAGCAAATTCATCATTTTATTGATGGATTTGCCCCTTAAAAACCATCTTCATCGTCCATGCATGGCTTTTCACTGACACCGACGAGCCAGAGGCCTCAAAACCTCATCACAAAACGCTCATCTCCAGCGGAAATTCGGTCCGATCCAGAAGAATCGCCTTTTGCCGTTTCTCCAAGCTTCGAATTTCGCTTTCTAAGACCGGAACCCTTATCAATCCCCAAATCCGCCCTACAAAAAAACCTAATTCGATTGACAAAATTGCGGGTAGCTCAGGTCACATGTTTATGGCCATCCCGACGCCTTCCAAGTCGCCGGCCCTCGACACTTGTCATGTCCCAATTGGAAAGATCTCCTCAAATCAAATGGTTCGCGCCTTTTTTTTCTTCCCTTTGGCGCCAAGTTTTCTCCTTTGATCTCATAAGACATGGTCGTATTACCTACTGTTGGATGTCCTATGATCTAGATAATTTTTGTTTGACGTCTTTGATGCGCTTTTTTTATGTTTTAAAATACAATTTCAGTACTAGATTTAAACTCATTCTTGGTTTATTATTTTGAATTTTTTGATACTAGGAAGGATCAAAGTACAAAAGAACGATCATTGCATGTTTCGTGCAAGCAATGTACCTTTTGGAGGTAGACAAGTAGACAGGCAGGAAAAGCGAACAAAGGACACCACCTTGGCTCCGACTTGGTGGCAACCGTTCAAGTACAATCTAGTAAGAGTCCTAGCCTCGTGGGACCCCGAAAGCCGTGCTGGCCCTACTAGGCACGATCCTAAAGGGCCCCACGATCAGAAGCGACTTGCAAGACGATCTCCGGTTTCTAGCGTGGGAGATCGAGCGTGATAGGTTCGGTTGGGTTTGATGTTGCTCTGAGTGCGCTCTGGATGCGCGGGTTGAGAAGTATGGGAGCAAGAACCCGTGCACCGCGGGGCATTCGTTGGGAGCCAGTTTCGCATTGCAAGCTGGGAAAGTGTTGGCTGAGGATGGGGTCTACGTCCAAGGCTCATTTGTTCAACCGCCTTCGTTCTCCGCTACGATGAGCTTGAAGGGCGTCGGGGAGCAAGTCGCCCTCGTTTGGAAGCGTTTCAAAACCGCCATCGCGAATAAGCTATTAAGCTCAAGGAACGACCGTTTTCTGATCTGGGAGCCTCATTTGTATGTAAATGATAGTGACTACATTTGTTGTCAGTACGCAAACAAGTCCAGGATTTACCCACGTAG
This sequence comes from Polygonum aviculare, assembly GCA_934048045.1. Lineage (NCBI taxonomy): Eukaryota > Viridiplantae > Streptophyta > Magnoliopsida > Caryophyllales > Polygonaceae > Polygonum > Polygonum aviculare. The sequence goes on along the minus strand of OW204023.1, from coordinate 27,676,434 downwards.
TGAGCACGAATGGGTCGTCTCCACCTGTAATGGGAGCGTTTCTCCTAAGATGTTCGTAACGTCCAAGGAAAACCAGATGTTTCTCGAGGCTCATCGGCTGAAGTCAATGGTGGGAGGATGATCTTAAATCACAGTAACTTGATCACCCAGAAACTGCAATCTTTGTACAGCCACAGAGCTCTCCAGTTTCGACGCAGCGAAGACGGACGAAAAGATGACATCTTTTTTGGTTTAATATCAGTTGCAGTTTAGTTTTGGGTGTTGTCCTTGCAAGGGTAATTTGAATGCCGAAATTTCCCCCTCTTTTTACTTTCACAGTATACGTTGCTACTTGCTAGTGTGAGTGTTGACATTCAATCTATGGAAGTAATTTCATGTCGTCCTCTTCTGTTGCCTTTAGAACATGCCTATAGGGTCAGAGAAATGTATATGATCAATTTAGTTCCAAATTCTGTTGAATTCTAAATCCACTGTTTGGGCACCTGGGTCTCTTGCAACAACAAATTTGGACTAGTAGTTACATGCCACTCAATCTTATATTTAGAATGGTCTAAGGTGAAAAATATTAGTAGCAAAATGCTGATTATACATCATGATGGAAAATGGATTCACAAACCAAAATTGTTCTTTTTCCAACTAATGAGTAATTATCGAGAGCCTAATTAGAACTCAAAATCACAAAATGTTGAGAATACAGCATGAAGAAAACCAAACCAGAATATTTTTTAATGTAGCTTTCATGCTAGAATACAGTTCATGGGGGCAAACAAAAAGAAATCTATTGACTCACTTTCACGGTAGCTACAGGAGGAGAAAATTGTAGAGAAACAAGAAAACAGATCTACAAAGATTCAAGTCATTAAGTTGTATGGGGCATTGAACAAATATTGCTCTCTATACCGTCTTCAGGTTAAACCCAGAGAAAGAACAGCTTACCATAATAATTTCAATGCCCAGATGAAGCATTTTCAGATATTGATGAGCCAAGCCGAAGCATTATAGGGTAAACCGGATCAAACTCCTTGTCTCCTCTCGCTCTAACAAGTGCATTATAATCATCAAGAGTTGCTTTAATTCCCTTCCAAATCTGATCCTCCCCTTGTGAATCCAACCACATTGAATACTGATGAGGTGTGAGCTTATTTCTCTGCATTGGAGATTGCAGTTCATCAGGGCCTCTGGTATAAAGATGATGAAGTATAATGCTAGGCCTCAGATCTTGAATTAATGGAGACACTTCTAGTTGAGATGTTTCCAAGAAAATAACTGGACGAAAAGCCCGAAGAGCCCGATATGGTGCACCGAGTTGTTCAACAGGGAAAAGATTCTGGCCGACTGCTAGCTCTAACTCAGCCATGTCTCTAGCCATCCTCAATTTCCCAGACTCAGAAAGCGGCCTTACTAAAGACGCATGTCTTATGAAAAACATGAGGACCCGTGAAGCCATATGCCTAACGAGCTTTGTGCAAATGGTGTCTGTACCAGAAGCTGCAGCATTTGCAAAGGAAGGGAGCAACCGGGCTAGGAACTCGGTTCTGAAATGAAGTATGCATTTTTGTAGGTCTTCCATGTAAGGAGAGGCGTTGTTGTTGTCCATTGTGGAGTCTATCCCGCTTGCACCAAAATTTTGGTCATGGATTTGCAAGATGCAGGATTCGAGACGCTCGAGCATGGATTGGAACAAGGATGTTACTGAGTCGCAAGCAATGCCGTAGATGGAGCCTAGAACGGGAGATAAGAGTTCTGAGGCTTCAGCAGGAAGTTGGGAGAGGATAGCTGTCATACGTGTGTGAATGTCTTGGAGATGCTGGCATAAGGCGAAGTTTTTGAGCTGTGATGAAGTTGCAGCAGCAGTTATCTGGCGTGCTTCGGGTCCTGTAGATATCTGGCATTGAAAACTCTCAGAATTATTGTAAATTAAGCAAGTGATCAGTAATTGTTCACACCTGAGAAGCCACGGTAAGAAAATACACGCTCATAATCTATCAGTTCTTTCACGAGCATATAAGCATGACATGCACTCAAACAAATCATGTGGTGTAAAGTTTCTGACGACGATTTTTGTTCATGAATTCTCATTGCAAGCAAGTCAATAACTAGAATCAAAATTACCATCTTCAGGGCATGAAACCTGATCTCTTACCACGAAAGTGATACACAGTTTATAGCTTAATCACAAAAAACATTACCCTCGATAAGAGGCATGTTCTATTACTAAACTGATTCTGCACAGATGTTAAGTTAATAAGAGCTAGAGGTCCTTATGTATGATTAACTTCTTAAGGGAAGAAAAGTGGCAGAAGCAAGGGAGAAAATTAACATCAATAAATGTTTTCAATGTACCTAACTGTTTCAATACAATGGTTTCCTAGAAATGAAAAATGGTTCATGAAGATGATCGAGTTTCAAAGAGTGGCAGGAAGGTTAAAAAGCAGATAATAGCAATTGTTTTTAGCTATAAGCAAGGTTAAGCACCCTCAGTTTCCCAACTAGATAAAAACAATCAAACAGTTTACCTGATATTCAGCTCGTTGCGCTAATAGAAGTAGAACTTTTCCAATTTGACGCAAGACAAGGAGCATTAAATGGCCATCAAACTGGACAGCTTCAATCTCCTCCTGGATTCGCAATATGATTTTTGAGATTTGTTCTTTGGAAGGAACACTTCCACGACTAGACATAGGGAACACCGCATTGATTAGATCTGACAGATGGCTAAAACATTGTGCCAAAAATGTTGTCTGGAAGGTTTCGATTGCAACAAACATCTGCTCTTTCCCTTCTGAACTTATAGCTGGAAGAACCCCCTTGACATCAGTATCACGTGAAATTCTCTCCAAAAGGTTCTCAGTCATAGAATACAATTTTGGGTATCCTGTTGTAAAGATCTCCTTTACGAAGCTTGAAGCTGTGAATGCAGACTTGATTTGACTCGCAAAAGACTTCACAAATGCCTCCCAAACTCTATCTGTTAACATAGGATCACCATCCTGAGAAAACCAGAAGTAGCATTATGGCATTATGTATACCAGAAAAGAACAACTTATTAGGTGTAACATGTGAATGCAGAAACCAAGTTTCTATTTTTGTTTTTTCTCCAGGAAGAGTGAATTTGGAACAAATAGCACATCCAGCATACAAGGTTAGAACTAAAAGATCTTCAAAAAGGACCTTTAACTTTAAGCTCTAGATGGCAATTAACGTCTACCAGCTAATGCAAATCTCTCAGCCGTTATCCACTATACAAGAGAAGCACGATAGAGTTGCCCCATATGCAAGATGTAGCACTTGATTGAGCTAGTAAAATCAGAATAATTGCACCAATTGAAGATCCCGTCTATTAAATCACACTACTCCAAGCATAATGGAAATTTTACTTCTAGCATAATGGAAAATTTACTTCTAGCTTAATAAGCATTCTCTTTTGATTATCCAGTACCGATTCATATTTTTTAATAAGAATTCATTTATATTGGAATATTTCATTTCAGAATTTACTTTCCTCTTAGTAGTATATGAAGTCCTATCCTCAGCCTCAACATTAGAATCTTATGCTTGTGGAGCAAACAATTCCCTTCCATGTCAAAACATTAAAAAAAAAGTAAGAAAAGCCAAAAAAAAAAAATATCTGGGAAACATAACAGCCACAAAATTTAGAAGTTCAATGCCAAATGAACTCAAAACCCTTGGTAATTTGAAGGCAATAAAATAACTTTGTAAAAAAAAAACTTATGAAATTTAGAAGGTGCTGCTGTTCTAGTCTAGATCCTATCTCAGTAGTACAGACTACTCAAAAACCAGCACAAATGATGTGTTTCTTTGTAGCTTAAACTAAGCCCCCTCTATAATTTACAGAATAACAGATAACATTACGAAGATAAATGTATGAAATAATGAGAACATTCATCATATACCATCCAATATATCCCCCAGTTCAATTGCAACAAAGAGCTACAAAATTTGCACTCTACAAAGCTTATGAGCTTAACCAGTCAGCTGATTTGCGTAACTACCTCAATATCAACTCTGAATCAAAAGTAAGACAGCAATTCTTCATGCAACTACAACGTAACAGGACAATTTTGGAGAACCAATATGGGGAACAACGCATTACAAAAAAGCTACATCAGCATCTGCTGGTTCTTAGTCCAGCTTATCAATCTAAAGCACACAGAGATCCTACATTTTTTCCCAAAGTTTCTAGGGTAGTCTTGCAACTCAATAATCTAGCCCTATTTCCTTCTTATTTCTAGATACTCTATAAACAACCCAACTAATGGCCTTCACAAATCGGAATCTACTACATAAAAAAGCCACAGCATTAATACACAGAGGTTTAAAGCTTGGAATGCAGACAGAAAGAGAGAGGCAACACACCTGTATAACCTCATCCAGAAGCAATACATGAGTAAATGGATCTCTCTTCTTTGACAGAACTCTCTGCAAATTCCAAACCGCCACAACAATGGCATGAAGCTGCTCCATACAAGCAGCCATCCGCTGCCAAAGTGCCTCCTTCGCCTTCGAACCAGACCCCAACTGCGGTGTACCGCTCCTCTGAACCCCACCAGGAACATACCCACCCCCATTAGAGGAAGATGAAGCCGAAATGGCCTTCATATCAAGGGCAGCACTTATAGCCTTCACCCCAAGGCTCCTATACTTGCTCACCAGGCCATCAATGGTAGGCCTGAGCTCACCAAGATTATAAAACACTTGCAAGCCACTCCCCACCTCAGCCTGATTCAAACCTTCCAATCCCCTCTCGAGCACCTTCATCCCCTCAGACCTCAACTTAACCCCAACCTCCGACACCCAGCGCAACTCCTCGTCCACCACATCGATTCCGGAGAGCGAATTATCGCTCGCAATCCCCAGAATCTCGCAGTGCAGCTGAGCGGCCTTCAAGAGGTCCAACTTCTCCGGATCGGAATCCGAAACCGCGATCAACTCCCGGAGCTTCTTCGATAACCTAAGCACACGGATCGTGTATTGCAAGAGCTCGGAGGTTACCTGGATATTGGAAAGCTGAGAGGTCTTCAGACGGATCTGGCGATTAGGATCGGCGATCTCGGAGCGAATCCGGCGGAGAGACGATTGGAGCGAGGAGACGGAGGATCGGACGACGGAGAGGGAGGATTCGGCGTCACGGAGAGAGGAGAGCTGAGAGAGTAGGTCGGAATGGCGTGAGAGGACTTGTGAGCGGAGGAGCTTCTGGAGATGGCGGATTCCTTCCTGAAGCTTCTCGGCGGTGGAGGCGGCGGAGCCGGAGGAGAGCGCGGAGGAGGAGAACCGGAGGGAGTCGAAATCGGAGGAGAGGAAGAGGGAAAAGATGGCGTCGGAGGAGAACGAAGAGAGTGGATCGCCGGTGATGGTGGAGGAGAGTGACGGTGGCGGTTGGGGATCTTCGGCGGCGTCTTTGAAGGTGGAGAGTCTCTGCAGAGGGGAGGAAGGAGCGGCTTTGTGGTGGATCGCCGGTGGCGCCATTGGAGGACCAACAAAGAGCTTCGTTCTCTTAGCTCCTGATGAACTCGAACTGAAGATCCAATCACTCTGATCAATTGCTCAACGAGACCATAGGTCCATAACGGATATGTTCGGTTAACCGGTTGAACGATAGTAAGTTATCGGTTAACCGAATATTGGCCCGTATTAGTGTTCTTGAAACTCGTCGTTTTGGGCTGTGCTCTCACTCTGTAGTACTTTAGGGTTTTAAATCTCTTCTTCGAGTTTTACCACTGCCTTTCGCTTGAAACAGCAAAAGAGCTCCCGATTTGTGAGAAGAAGCGATCGAGTGGGAAAATTCGCAGCCATGGCGTCCAACAAAGTTCAGAGGATTATGACCCAGCCAATTGTAAGCTGTCTCGCTCGAAACTTCCTTGCCTCGTCAATCTTCTTCCCTGCAGATACTAACTCTCACTCTCTTTGTTTTTTTGTGTGTCTTCTGTTTCTGACGATTTTCTCTGGCGGAATAAAAACGATTCTGTCAGAACCTCATCTTCAGGTTTCTGCAAAGCAAAGCTCGTATCCAGATTTGGCTGTTCGAGCAGAAGGATTTGAGGATTGAAGGCCGTATTATTGTAAGTATGCTCGATTGGATGTTGTGTTTAGTATCGTAGTATTGGTTTTCGGGATTCATTTACTGCTTAAATTCATCGAGCTCTATGTAGTGTATTCTCTATACACGCATAGAATGCTCCTGTTTCTTGGATTCTGATCCATTAGGGCCTCGGCGCATAAACTCTAGGGTGAATTAGGGCTTTGTAGCAATCTAAATATTTTGAACTATAATCAATAGAAGAAGTGAGTCTAAAGAATGATTTGCCAATGGAACACATTAAGAGTTGAACTTGCATTTCTACGAGTGTTTTCCTGTTAATGTTAAGCTATGGGTGGTTTTGTGTAACTTGCCCTAAATTCTAACCCTTCCTTCATCCTGCTTAGGCAGAATTATAGTAGACAAGTAGTAAAGTTGCATTGGCAGCTGCTTCTGTACTTGTATCTTATGAAAATTCCATTGAAGACATATTTGATGTTAGTCAGTGGTAACATTGAAGTGCTGAGTTATAGGAACTTCTTCAACGTTATGTGTCAAAAGCCAAGCTGTACATATCATTTACTAGAAGCAACTAAGCAAGGAGAGATTAGTTTTCTATTCTTCAGTTAGCATCTGTTATAATTTTGAAAATTTCAAATACAATTTTACAAGATAACATAGAAAGGTGTGTTACCTTAAACATTTTGCAAGGTGGTGGTTTAAAGGATATACTCTTTTCATATATTTTCTTGGAATTCGGAACTTGTCAATTGCTCCACCTTCTTATAGTAGGTTGTTATGTTGAGGTCATTTTCATGGAATTGCAAAAGCTAGTGGGATTCAAAGATAGTCTTCTGACTTCATTCTTTGCTATGCTAGGTTAAATATTTGGACTTCATAGTCTGATTTACCATTTTTTTGTCCAGGGATTTGATGAGTACATGAATTTGGTGCTTGAGGATGCTGAAGAGGTGAATGTAAAGAAGAAGACTAGGAAGACTCTAGGTAAGTGAAAAAGACAAATCCTGTTTGATTGTTGCCAACTTTCTTTTATCATTCTTCTCAAAGCTATATGTTATCTACGTGCAGGGAGGATTCTTCTGAAAGGAGACAATATCACTCTCATGATGAACTCGTACGCAAAACGTTCCTTCATAATCACCAACCCTGATGTTATTTGATTATTTGTTATTCTTTGTAAATTATCTTTCTGACATTCTTGCCTGATTTACTTTCAGGGGTAAATGATCTCCGGGTGATGGCGCTGCAGTGGGTTTTGGCTTGTGTAATCCATTGTCACTGATTTGTGTAGTTTCTTAAACTCTTTCGGCAACATTCTATGCAAAAGACATTGAGGAGATAGTTATCAGCTGCTAAGCTTTGTATCAACCGTGCCATTATGTTGCTTAACATCATGTAATTTTTGTCCAACTTTTGAAGTGATGGTTTTGAGTAGTATCTCTGTTCTTTTTGTTGTGATTTTCTGTTGCCTTCTTTCTTTCTCCATTGAAGTTCTGCTTGTTTGACCTTTTTTTTAAGCCAAAAAAGATGAAGCTTGCATGACTAACCTAATACGTCTGCTGCTAGGATTTGCCCTGAAGAAAGATTGAATTAATCATAAATCCTGAGTGTGTTAAATATACCATCAAAGACAAACATCGCTGCCAATCGATCTTACGTTTTTGAGAGCTGCTTTTCAAAAGTTCATTGCTATAAACGTGTCAACTCGAATTCATTTAAAATGAGAGATGCAACTTGCTCAAAGCAAGTTGAAGCCTGTTTTTGAGAGCTGCTTTTTTGAGAGCTGTTTTTGAGATCAGATCATAGTCATAAAGCAACTTTTTTTATGTGTTTCAGCTCGAGTTGAAGCCTTTGTTGTTAACTTTTGAGTTCGACTTAAATCCCCAACGGTATTCTACAAACACGTCAGCTTACCAATGAGTTTTCTCTAAGTTACTCGACACAAATGAGTATTGTTTGTTCATCTAGATGCACGAAGGCACAAGGACGTTCAGACAATATAAACATCTGTATACACGGGAAAACATGAAAGATCATTCTACAAAAAGATGCATGATAATCCCCTAATGAAAGGCAAGCAAGTTCGGAAGTCGAGTCTTCAAATCAAATCAATCCTTGGCGCTGTAGATCAGTGTATGTTTTCTTGTTGTATATGTTACCCTCTTGATCCTCATACTCTTCCTCCAGTTCAGGGCGCCACTTGATTCCGCCTTGCCTTGACTGAATTCTCTCCCACAACCTCTTTGCATCCTATAAAAAATGTCAAAATCATAAAAAGGATTTTCCGGTTATGAAGGAAGAAACTTAAGGTTTTTGAACTAATGATCATAGAATTAAAATATAGACAGCAATACCTCAATTGATGTGATCTCATTGAAGTTCTTAGTGTTGGGAATCCCGAGGCAACGCATTCCATACTGATGGCGCCATTCCTTAAAATGTCTCTCAAATGCTCTACGGCCCCAGTAACTGTGGTTCCCACATATTTCACACTTGAACTCCTAGTAATAACAAAACAGGACAGTTGAGAGTAGCCATGCAACAAATATTACCCAAGGTTAAATTGAAAGAGCAATAGCCTGCAGGATAAGATTATACCTGACCAAGACCATGAAGTTTATACAGCCAATAAGGAATGGGCTTCCCATCCCATCCCATTGGCAGCTTCAAAGGGTTATATATTTGTTGTTCATCATCGTCACTTTCGGAGTCAGCTTGTACCTCATCCTGTACATGATTCAGAAAACCCACAATTTCATCATTCCATAGAGAATTGATGCATCAAACAATAAACAAAACGAATCATATGAGCTCTTCCACAAATAAGTAGATGGTAAACCAGTATAACCAACAAAAATTGGATCTATCTTGAGCATTGAGAGCAAAGCAGACAATGCTGAATAAGTGGATCAAAGATGCTGTTATAATGCTGAAGTCCATGCATAGAATAAATAGCCTTTCATGAATTAAGCTATCAGGTTGATTGAATAGCCTATGGCCTACCTCCTCACGTTCAGCTTCCATTTCTTCGTATGTCAGCGCCTGTTTCTTTTCAGCATTTTCTTTTGTTCTCACGATTGTCTGCAAATTTACAAATCAGAAGTTGAATTCATCAAATACTTTATGCTCCAAGCCCAAACCTCAATGTTATCCAAAACATTAAGGTCAAGGACGAACATCTATGAGTAGTTCAACGAAAAAAGAATGCTAACCTCCTGCAGTAACTCACAAAGCTTCTTCACTTGGGCCTCCAAAAGGGCTATTTCTTTTGCATTTTCTTGTTTAGAAGTGAGCACATCACCATTCTGCATAGCACTACGAGAAGACTTGGCAAAATGTTTCTTGTCCAACTTCTCAAGAGGAGTGTTCTGCAGCAAGAAACAATAATTAGAGGGATTAGAACCAATCACAGGAATCAATTTTTAATAATAACAATAATAATAATTTTCAGGCTTAATATCTTCAGAACTAACAGAAGTACAGTCGCAAAATCAAACTAATTGAATATTTTCAAAATTAATATGGTTATACAGCCTGAAGTAATCTGTCAGTTTCCGCTATATTAATGGGAATTTGACAAGATTACAAGAACTGGGTAGTAGGGCAGGGGAAGGTTAGTAAAATAGTACAGTTATGTCAACGATCGTTCATTTATTTAACACATGAATGGGGAAAAGAGTCTTAATATGGTGATGACATCAACCAAGAGCAACCAAGACAGGATAAAAATCAATATTTATCATGCCAAAAGGAGATCATTGCCACAAACATGTGGTAACAGGGTGACCATATAATTTATAACAATATTTCAAACGTTACAAATTTGGAATTCAACTCCAATAGCATATTAAAACCAGGTAAGTTGAGAACTAAAATAACTGCAAGGAGCAATGACCGAACATGTGAGCACAATGGAACTAAATGAAGACTTCCAGATAGGATTAATACTATTTTCCTACTTTGTTGAAACTTCATAAAAACAGCATATACATACCTTTGTAAGAAACAGTCTCTCTGCTCTTTGCTGAATCGTTCCACCTGTTTTAAGGCCTAATGCAGCTAAGGCCTACCAAGAAATAGTAGAGATTTAGCAATTGCTTGAAGTAAAATCTAATGCTTCAACAATGCATCAGCCAAAAGAAGGTTTATGAGCTCAATAGAAAGCAGTTTACGCATGTCAAAGCTTTTACCCAAAGCATTCAAAAGATAAATGATCATGAGGAATAAAATTTCCACACAAAATCTACAGTGGACAATTTACAGCACAAACATATGAACTGTGCAGTTAGTTAATGAGTGACAAAGTATCTGTACCATAGAATCCATGATTTAAGACACAGCTTTCTTTTTCTTCATCTATAAACCAACCTCTTATCCTTGTCACAGGAAACATTTCATTATATGCACATACTCAAGGGCTACCTATAAACATTCTACAGAAAACTAGAACCAAATGCAAGGTGCAAGGATCAGTAGGATTCGTACACTTGACACTCAAGGTTAATAAGAACATAAAAACAGAATAATCAATATCCATACAGCAAAATTCATTAAATCACAGCATCTTTGTCATTTAAGGACATGAGCTAAAGTTGGGTTCAATTACAAAACAGAGTTGTCATTTAAAGAAGATCATAACAAAGAAAATGGGAATCCTTATGTACTAACCTCTTTCAACTTATCAGGTCCAACTTCCATCAGCTCTTCCACTGTACTGTAATAGTCAAGATCAATAATAGTAATCTCAGAAGGCTTCTGGCCGTTCTCTGGGCCCTCACTCTCCCATCCTGGAACATTTCCAACTGCCCATTGTTCCTCAAATTCAGAAGTTACCTACCATGGAAGTGTAACATAACCTCAGAAAGCTCCAAGAAACATCGCAGTAAAAATCCCATTTGTTGCAATAAGTCAATTCAGGAAGAAAACTACATAATCAAACAATAAGCCCATTGTTCCTCAAGCTTAATTTATGATGATAAAACTGTTTCATGCGGAAAAACTAAATCTCCAAAGTAGAAGACTTACCTAATAAGACTACATAATCAAACAATAAGCCCTGTATTTCCAGCTAAGGCAATTTGATCTATTTCAACTATGAGAGGTAAAGTTTATTTTATTTGACAAGAGATCAAAGCTTATGACAGAATAAAATGTCTTCCAAAGAAAATGAATGTTCAATTTAGACATGAATACAGAGTAGAGATCTATTGAGAGGAGAAATGTCTACACAGCATGTATACTCTTTGATTCTAGCCTTATCTACATCAGTATAGCCTAAAAAAATACAATGCATATATATTTTATCAGTCTAACCAACCAGCACAAGTTAAAGTCTACTTATTTTAAGAATGATGGATGAATTTATATGAATGCTGATGAGTGGAGAACATCAATGCAACTTTAAACTGTAAACACAGAGGACTAATAAATAATGAAGCATACTAAAGCACAAGCACATATATCTCAAACCATTAGCCAGCATAAGGCGTGTAGCTAGTCAGAGAATGCACAAGAGGACTTGAACATATAAGTAGCTAAATATGGTGCTAGATCATTAAGAATTATTAACACGTACATATAGCTTAATCAGCAAACGTATAAATTTGAGATTCACCTTTGAAAAAATTCTATCAAAATCTTTCAAGGGCTCTGTCCGCTCAAGAAAAGAAATTAGGTACTGCAACAGCTCAGACATGTATTCTTTGTATTGTCTGTAAAATCCAAAGACAAATAAGTGAATGAACATCATTACAAACTCCCAAGTAAGGACGAAAAAATAAAGCTACCAACCAAATAAGTACCTTGTCATTTTCCATTTACGAGTGATCTTTTGTGGATGTGAAAAGATATCCAAGAAAGCAGTGTATTCAATAGGCTCTCCAAATTTTGAATTAACATACTTGTTGTAGAATTCATGCAAGTCTAAGTAGCGACCATAGGCTTCCTGAACAAATGCAGGCAACATTATTAGCTTCACAGACTAGTAGCTTCACAAAATTTAAATCAATTAAAAAAACGTAAGCTATCGGAAATAAATTTAGGCAACAAAAGAAATGAAGCTCGATAATGGAGGAAACAGAAAATGGCATTGGTATGTCCATCAAAAGTATATTAGATATAAGCACCAATGTACTCCAGCTACAGATTAAGACAAGGCCATTGTGAGGAAAAACATACTTGACAATCTTTCAGTACACTATTAATCAGATTTCATCTGATAAAAAAATAGTAGGTATAAAATTCTGTTTAATTACATATTTTGGGACCCAACTTTATGCCACGTTAACCAACCCATAGAATCTCATTCGGCACCCCGTTTTTTAAACAAAATACTGGTTACACGAACCAAACAATGTTATCTGTTTCAGTTTTGCGTTTTCTTGTACACCAAACAAGAGTTTTGTAGTATCTTTTCTAGTGTTATATATACCAACGAATATTTACCATTTGATGAATAAATCTTTAAGGCATTAAAAATGTGCAAACCAATCTAACATCTGCAAGGAAAATTCATCGCCGATACAAAATCAGTATTGCCCTATTCAAGTCGAATATGTCAAATGACAACATTTTAATGCTATAAAACTCACATAGGATCAGGCAGGTTCCTAGGCAAAGATAATTGCTCAAAGAGCTCGAACAAAGTTCAATGTATAAAAATGAGTTAGACAAGTACCTCCCCACTGAAATCAAGTACTGGATCCTCTTTGAACATCTGCTCAAATTCTTCTTCAGCATTTACAATACGTGCAGCTGGATGTCGTCTATGGTAGTCTCGAATCTACATTATTGCAATGAACATTAATAAAAACAATTAGAAGTTCAATGGCCTCATGAAGATACACCTAGAGAATGGAAAGAAATTGAATTGACAAGTATAAAAAACCGACAAACCTCCTTCAGTCTATCATAGAAAGCACTGAACACATTGGTTCCTGTCGCAGTCTGTCCTCCAAGAGCTGCAATCTCATCCTTCCTTGCACCATCCTTGTCTTCATATATATCAACCTTCAATCCATCCAAATCCAACACCCAAGAAAATCAATTAAACCACAAGAGGTAAGTTGCATTAGGGTTTGAAAAGCAAGGAAAGAAAGAAACTGAAAGAATTACAAGTTTGTCAGTCGTGGTCATGATGTGGTGAATCATGTTGCTGACTCGGTGGCTCTGAAAAAGACGGTCCTTGTTGTTTGCCGGCTCAGCTTGGAGCTCCTTCACGACAAGCCGCTCAAGTCGTTCGACCTCCTCGTGAGAGGAGCGAGTCACCTCTAGAAGAGTCGACGACATCTTCTCGCCTTACTCCTGAGATTCGACACCGAGTTCGCAAAATTAGGGTTTCGTATCTCAGCGAATCAACGAATCGAAAGCAGTAGCACACAGATAACAGTTTAACATCGCTAATAGCTGCCGACTGCAGATGCAATAATCAATTCAAAAGACTCCGAGTCGTAACCCTAGATAGCAAGCAGCTGACCAGAGAGAACAAGACTCGCTCAATCACAATGGCGCTGAGTGCTGACTAATGGAGAGGAAGGGATGGTGAACCTACCTTGTGGTGGAGAAGGCGGTGTATATGGCGAAGTGAGTGGCGATGAAGGTGGCCGGTAAAGGCGGTGGTTGAGACTGTGGTTGCTAGGGTTTGTCGCTCAACGCAACGGAGCAAGAAGAAACTGCTCGGGTTTCGTTGGAGACACGGGCCTTCTCGGACGTCTGTCTCTGGCCACCGTCAAATTCGATCCAATTGATCCGAAATTCCTGATTTACTAGTTATAACCCCGGGTAAGACCCGGGATTTTTTTAAATAAAATTTAAAATTATTAATTTATATATGCTATAAATATTATAAAGAAAATATATAATTTATTTACATCTGAAAAATATTATGAAAATTACAACATTTATAAATTAAGTATCTCAATCAAATTTTATCAATATGTTTATTCTTTATATACATTAATATCTCAATCTTGTATGTAATTCGAAATCAAAATAATCGACTCATCAAATTGACTTAACTAATAGTTTTATTCTTAATACATTGAAATATTTTTTATAAAATTATAAAATCGTCTCTATACGTATTTGATATTTTGGATTATTGTGATACTAAAAATATTTGATTCTTTGATATATATTTGACTTGAGCAATATAGATACCAAAGTTATAAAAGTATTAAACTATACACACTATATTTTAATCTTATCATATGCAAAACAAACATGGATGGTAAAATCTTTATCTTATCATACGTAATACATATTTTTGATCATTTTTTCATTTACTTTCTATTTTAGATTAGACTATCATAGATATTTTTAATGATTTTTGTCATTAACTTTGAATTAACTTTTATAACTTTATTATGTAAATTTCTTAAGTTTTTTTTTCTTAACATCTATCTTCTAAGGTAACACTATATTATTATTATTGTTATTTTTTCTATTTCATACTAATGACATAATTAAAGGTTTTGATTTTTAATGTATGTTCATGTTACTTTTTTTATATATTTTCTTTTATAAGAAAAGACAATAAATGTACTATTTTTTAGATATATATTGTAACTTATAAGTTTTATAGTTATCTTCTTTACAAAAAAATATAAGTAATGAATTATAATCATTACTTTCAAATAAAGATTTTTAAAATGCAAGATAATAAGTATTTTATTTTAATGCAAGTTATATAATATAAACATTCTAGTAGGACCATGAACATTGACCAATCTATCGGGACCTATATAATCAAATTATAATATGTTATATAAAATAAATAGTAATACGGAGTACAAAAAATAAATTTTATGTTTTTATTTTTATATAATTACCTTTATATTTTTGTATTCTTGCAAATTGTATTTGAACAATGATAGTTTATCATCGTTCCCGCAAAAATAAACATTCACCTAAAACCTTCTAATAATTGATTATTTAATACTATTTAATCCTATGATGCAAAACCTATCAACACAGTATAATTCATGTACGAACAATAATGTATTAATTTATCATCATATATAGTAGATGAAAGATAAAATTAAAGATGGACTTACAGTTAGATATACCACCTTGGAATTGATCTCATAGGTAAAGTTAGAGCTTGAGTTGTATCCCTTACGTACAATTCAAGTATGTCATTGTGATTGCAAAGTAATTCACGTGCATACGTACAATGTATATGTATATAAATAGGCTAAGACTTATCTTTTGCTATTTAACTAGTTTAACCCCCGTACCATGTACGGGTAATGTAATTACAAACCCAATTTAATATAGATATATAACGTTAATGATCATATATTTTTATCTGATTAGTTTTTTTACCAATAGTAAATCAACTCATAATATAAATAAATTAGATTTGTTCAAAAACTATTTTACGATAAAGATCACATTTTATTAAATAATAATATTTATTAGAAGATTACAACTAATTTTTGGATAATATTTATCAAAAGATTACAACTAATTCTTGGTAAGGGATAATTCATAATTCTCGGGATAATTTATAATTTTAAGTAAGTTTTAAGCAATTTTTACAAGATAAGATTATATGAGATGCTAACTACCTAATATATATTTATGTTTCTATTGTGATTAATGTTTTTTTATATACCCAAGGGCCCGGTTGATTATTTTATTGAATATATGACACGTGGCGCAATTTTTTGTAAAGACTTTGTCTCCACTTTATACTATAGACAGTATAGATGGATAGAAAACCGTTACATACATATACATTACGTATAGATATGATGTATTTAATTGTAATATATTAAGTATATAAATGGGTAGAAAATTAAGAGAAAAAATTAGTTATTAAAAATAGGGTGGATGGTTTATAAAATCTTAATGACAAAACTGCCCTTAATTGCTTGAGGTGGTACATAAAGATATATTACGTATAGATATGATGTATTTAATTGTAATATATTAAGCATATAAATGGATAGAAATTTTAGATAAAAATCAGTTAATAAAAATAGGATGGGTGGTTTATAAATACGTAATGACAAAACTGCCCTTAACTGCTTCAAGTTTAGAAGTATACTAGCAGATGACCCGTACCTTGTACGGTGTGTTATTTATTTATTTATTTCATTGTATATGAAATTACTATAGAAATTGCAAGTATTATTCATATTTTGTTTCAAAACAATCCTTATTGTTTTATTATAAAATGATACCTTGTACGAAGTATAATTCTTGAACAAAAATATAAAAGTCAATAATGCTTATAATGCTTATTTTATTAAAAATTGATAAAATTATTTTGGTATTTAAATTAAATTATGTAAACTAACTTATATAATAAAATAAATAATTTTAACCAAAACTCGGATTATTATACTATTACATTAAAGTTATAGATAATATTTAATAAGATAAAATAGAAATCCAAATTATCTCTTATATGTGTTATTATTGTGTGTAAACAATATTAAATAATAAATATATAAATATTTATTAATAATGATAATGAATCATTATCTTAATTAACAAATATATCTCTTTTTTTTCCCTAAAGCGTAACCAATATGTAATATTAGATATATATTTATGGTAAATATAATATTTTTTTATTGATATTTTTAATATGATATGATAGTAAAAAATATATTTATTATATTATTTTAATAGAATGAATATTTGTTTTATATATAGTGATAGAATTTGCTACCATTGACGATTTAAAATAAATAACATAATAAAATTACGAAAATAATTTATAATTAATATGCTATTTAATGAAATGGGTAAAGTATTTATGATTTATACATTATGTATAATTTTTTTTTAATAAAAAGTTTATGGTAGATTTTATAGATCTGTGTATTAATTAAATATGTATAATGATAAGATAGAGATTTATACATTTGGATAAAATTATTAATTAAACAATTCAAATTCTAGGATAGAACTATTATCTTATATAAGTATGTATAAGATTATGATAAAATAAAGATTGAATAAGATAAATTTTTGAATAAGGAGGTGATGTGGCGCAATATGGTGGCAGAATTTGCTTCCGCTTTAGTATATAGTAATAAATATATTGATATTGATTAGCTTCCGGATAATTGTCTACCCGGGTCGGATCGAAGATAAAGCGGCTACCCGGAACGAATTACAGAAAACCGCCCGTAATTTAGCTTTTTCTTCTGGAAAACCACCCGAAATTTAGCTCTTTTTAGAAGATCACCCGAAAATATTGAAATTAAAAATGGCTCTAAAACCCTCCTTCGAGACAAAAATTTATAGCATAACAAATAAATACACCCACGACACAAAAGTGATAGAGTTAACCATTCTACAATATTGACAATTTGACATAGCACAAAATTTATATGGATATTTTATGCTATAGTTATGGTTAGTGTCATTAGAATACTTTTAAGATCCATTTTCCACTTATCTATTGATCTTAATTAGATGAAATGGATTGAGCATTTTTATCAATATCGAACTAACATAGTTAGCCGCACAAAGACTTTATTAAAATTTTCTCTAATCTAATTTTATGCCTATGGTTTTAAGATTCATTTTCCACTTACCTGTTGATCTTAATTAGATAAAATGGATTGAGCTTTTTTTTTTTTAATCAAAAACTAACGTAGTTAGCCGCACAAGACTTTTTAAAAGTTTCTTTAATTTAATTTTATGTGATTTTTAAGAAACTAAATATATTTTCTAAGTTTGGATATATCTTTAGTATTCTATTTTTTGTTATATTATTCTAATTAATCATGTTTAAATGGTGAAAATATACTTTTTTTATAATCTTTTGGTTGTATGGAGTTCCCATAATCTATAGCTCGTAAATAAATGGAAATTAAAATTTGAGAATTTGTTATGTTTGGCAATGGACTTGCGTTGATGATATGCCTACTAATGCCACTTTTTGAGCTCACTTTTGCATATGGTACCATCTCTTTTGCTTGATTTGACTAGTAAGGTGGTAATTTGATCTCTGAATGCTTATTGCTTATCAGAAACGGCAATATGAGCGGTTTGATGGCAAGGTTAGTGGAACGGAGAAACAGATTCGTATTGATCGATTTAATGTCACGAACTCTTCGAGGGTTTGTTGTATACTATCAACAAGAGCCGGTGGTTTGGAAATAAACCTTGCTAATGTTGGGATCAAACTTAGTTTATAAATTAAGTTTGATTTATTAATAATATATATGGTAGTTATTTAACTGCCCTAGAAGGTACCCCTTCTGGCCCAAAATTTTTTTTCACAAAATAATCCATCTTTTTCGAAATGACATGTAAAGTCTTTTTCAAAACCTAGCATTAAGGGCGTCACGACTATAAACGAGAGGAAAGGAGAAAAACTCGTTATAGGTGTGGATAAGAAGATCTGTTTATGATATAGTTCAAAAAAGATTCGTCTCATTTTCTTACTTCTTCCTTCGAATTCATTCACCTCAAGGCTGGTTCTGAACGCTGCGTAACATCATCTTCAACCCCACAAAAAAATGAAAGAAGGAGACCTCATGGATCGATCAATGAGCTATTATGCACTCTTTCAACCAATATCTATTCGAACTCTCTTTACCTGTAGAAATACATATTGGATCCGTCGATTATGCTATGGCCGGAGTCCCACTCATGGCGGCCTGGTCGGTTTCACCTACTTGACCTAGTTGACGAGCATAATGAGTTCATACTATTACAAAGCATGCAACGCGCACTAAAAGCTCTTTAAGACAACAACCCAGGAATTGATTGATTCGAGATCCCTGTTCATCAATAGTTAGGGGAGTAAGCCAGTGTAGGGAAAGGATTTCCTACCTCTCCATAGGTCAGTAGAGAATATCTTCATTTTCAGGCCAAGGCCGGTGGAAAGCAAGATTATAAGACGTTTTATACTTTTCACTCCAATTAAGAAATATAAAATTGAAAGTGAAAAGAGAAGTACTACTAATCATATCTATATAGGATAGCTCACGGGCTACACGGACATACTTTCCAAGCATGCAATCCCATGCTTTGTTTTTGTAAGTACTCCCTGTAGAGAGCATTCATCTGTTTTTGTAAATCTTTTCCTTCCCTACATATGTACATATCTAACACACAGATTTATTCAATTTACTCCTATTCAACCTTTGATCTTCTTTTTTCAGTTATTTTGGAGGGATTATTGTCATTTTAGAGACAAAAACTCACACTGATTATGAAGCCAAAAAAATTTAGATTTTCATTTTGGAGCCAAATTTGAAGAAGTTAAAATTAGAGGCATATATATACACATAGTGAACATGAAGATTAATCTCAAATTTCCAAACTCTCCTTAATGGCATCCAACAATTTTATTGATTTGAATTCCCCTCCACAAGAGTTTTTATATGATCTAAATGAAATTCCAAATCATGAAGGAGATGAAGCCAACACACATGAAAATATAATTTCGGAAGCTAACGAGGAGATCGAAAGAGAGATCGAAGACCCGATATTGATCCAACTATCAATCAAGGCAATGAAAATGTAGGTACGTTACCATGCTCTTTCACATCTATATATATATATATATATACAACACTTAAAATTCTCTCCCTCTTGTCACATTAATGCTTGCTCTCCATTTTTTATATTTATTTTTTTAGTAACTTTTTTCCTTTTCTCTACTTAAAGTTCTTTCTCTTTGCCACATTAATGCTTGTTTTCTATTTTTTTTTAATTTTTTTTCCTCCTATCTATATTTTTACAACACTTATTTTTGACTTTCATATCAAATAAATACCCTTTTTTAGTTTATTTTAAACTAGAAAGTATAATTTTTTGGTTATATGATTTTAAGGGTGATTGCACATTAGTCATATTTTAATTTATAATATAACTATTTCCGAACCTTCCATTAGCTCTCTAAAAGGTATTTAAATTATAAAGTATATTTATGCAAAATGAAGTTGTTCTATTAATTTGTGAAATATAGAATATTGATCAACAAATGAGATAATTAAATAATTGAAAATTTTAATGGTTCCTCATGTAAGACAAAATAAGAGTACGGTTGTTCACTATATCACAGACGAATGATTTTATCAAGTTATGAAAAAGCGTTGACTCGAATCCATAATAACTTCCTAACCCCTAATTGCTTTGATGTTATATATTTAATATTCAAAAAATAAAGAGAATATATTAGCTTCTATAGTCATTTAACTATCGAAACATTACATTATGTAAAAACTATAGCCTAAATGATTATGCATATTGTATACTCAATGTATATTCAATTAAAATATAGCATTTTCATAGATAAAAATAATAAAGATAAGAATATTATTTTAAGTTCATTCTAAAATTAGGACAAATAAGGATGGAATGATGAATTTATGGACCAAAGTGTTTATTAATCATATGTAGACCTGTCAAAAGCTGACCCGACCCGTAAACCCGACCCGACCCGACCCGAAATTTCTAGGGTTTCAACCCGAAAATTTGAACCCGAAACCCAGTTTCAACCCGAACCCGATAAACCCAAAAATTTAGGGTTAGGGTCAGGGTCAAACCCGCTGGGTCAAGAAATCTATAAGGCGGAAAACTTATTTTAGAATACACTCTATTATAACAAAATGACGGATTGACGGGTAATTGTGCACCCAAAGGTTTTAATTATATTACAATATATAAAATTTATTTTATAAAATTATGATAAATTTTATTATTATAATACTTAAGAATAATATTTTGGTATTATATGTTATTATTTAAATAATATTTTATTTAAATTTTAGTCAAAAAATTGATACTCTTGACCCGTTGGGTTGACCCGACCCGACCCGAAAACCCGAAACGACCCGACCCAGTTTGACCCGTAACCCGATTGACCCGAACCCGAAACGACCCGACCCGACCCCGCCCGACCCGACCCGATTGACAGGTCTAATCATATGTCATAATATCTTTAAAAAAATGACAAACCAATATGTCCGTCCATCGGACGGGCCAAACTTTCTAGTATATCTTAATTTTGTCCCCAAATAAGGTCAAATAAATGCATGTGTTTTCAATACTTCACTTCATGTTTGCTTTTTTAGGTGAAATCACAATCCATTCAACTCTCCCTTAGTTAATTCCATTATTTGTTCAAGAGTTCAATGACATTCCACCCTAATTATAATGATTGAGATTTTGAATATTTTGATCCTAAAGAAAGTTTATAAAAATTATAATATTAAATAGAAAATTATGACTTGTAAATTAGTATTAATATGAAATAAAGTTTTTTAAGCATGATTATAAGAATTTGCAAAAATTGACTTTACTAAATCACTTTTTTTAACTTTTCATACACTTAAATTTGTACATAAGACTAAGACTTATAATCAAATTTATTAAATTCGTATTAACTTTTAAGAATATTTTACAGAAATACTAAAAAGAAAATTCATATGTTTCTTTACGTTTTGGTCTGTCTATGTCATGTACCAAGGTATTATTACTAGATGTACATTGTTCCGTCCATCGGACGGGACAATGTACATCTAGTATGCTTATATAAATGTCTTCTTCTTCCATACTTAATGTTTATATAAATGACTTGTTCTTCCACATTTTAATCTTTTTTTTTTATCTAAGTAAATTTCATTAATTATGGAGTAAGTATACTCTTTATGCAACAAATATGTATAGTGAATATCCAGGTTAATTATGGATCTTGTAGTTAAGTCATATAACTTGGGAGTCCATTGTCAATATTCATTTATATGTGATTGATTATTTATTGCTTAATTGTAATTTTAAAACTTTACTCATAAATTTTTAAATTATGAAATTGGAGTAGAATAAAATTTATAGAAGTGTTTACCATGCAATCTCTTACTAGTTGTGTATGGTAAATTATTTTGTTGAGCTACATATTTGTTGATTTTTTAAATTATGCTTGTTCTTTGTTTATAGATCTTTTTAAATATTTACATATTTGTTGATTTTTTAAGTATAAAGTAGTGTAGATACATTTCATAGAGTAGATTTTTTTCCCCTTCATTAATAAAAATAGTTTGATGGTTTAATTTTATTTGTACGTTCAAGTAGTTTATATATTTACATATTTGTTGATTTTAACATATTTGTTGATTTTATTTGTACGCTCAAGTATTTGTACGTTCAAGTTGTTGTTTGTTGATTTTTTAAATTCTGTTCAAGTAGTGTACTTTGCCGACTTTTTAAATTATGTTTGTTGTTTGTTTAAGTACATATGTATAAGCTCGATTGGTTTAAGATTAACTTTGCATGGCCTAATAGCAAAATGATTTATATGCTTTGTTTAGATAAGCATCGAAGATTTATCAAATGAAGAAAGGCTACAAGTTTATCATGCTTTGTTGGAGAGAAGTTTGAATGGCAAGTTAAAACTTAATACAATATCAAAGGTTTCTTCATTATTGTCTGTGCTAGTAAGAACGATTCAACGGGTTTGGAAGCAAGCAAGGAATACCTCAAATGACACAACCGTTGATGTGTGTCACAAGAAAACAAAAAGAGTTGTCGCAAACGAGTAGAAGTTGGCCTAAGTCATTTATCGTCGATATCATTCAATCGAAGGAGAACACTAAGGTCGGTTTCTAAAGCTCTAAATATCAGTTATGGCACCACCTATGCACGTTTCAAGGAAGGTCTCATTGGACGTCACTCAAATGCCATCAACCCATATTTGAAGGATGAAAACGATGTTGGACCATAACACCTTTCCACACAAACCAAAATTTGTCAATAATTACAATGTTGTACACATCGATGAAAAGTGGTTCCACACGACAAGAAAGTCGAATACTTATTATTTACTGCCAGAAGAAGAAGACCCGTTGTGTTCATGCAAGAGTAAAAATTTCATCTCGAAAGTAATGTTTCTGACTGCAATTGCAAGGTCAAGGTTTGATGAAGAAGGGAATGAAGTTTATTCCGGAAAAATATGGGTGTTTTCCCTTGGGACAAAGCAACCAGGCTTTAAGACGAAGTCGAAATAAAGATGTTGGAACTTTGGAAACCAAACCAATCACATTTGTGACGAAAGAAATTATACGATCGTTTTTGGTTGAAAAAGTCATTCCAGCTATTCAATCAAAGTGGCCAAGTGAAGATTCAGGAAAGACAATCTTTATTCAACAAGACAATGCAAGAACACATGTTCAGCCAGATGACGAAGAGTTTCAAATATCAGCATCACATAATGGGTTCGACATCAGATTGGTTTATCAACCAGCCAACTCCCCAGACTTAAATGTTCTCGACCTTAGTTCTTTTAGTGCAATCCAGTCATTGTAAGATAAGGGGTATGCAACTACAATGGATGAACTTATTCAAGCCGTTGAGAAGTCGTTTGAAGAGTACTCGACATCAAAAATCAACCATGTTTTTTTAACTTTACAATCATGCATGGAGGAGATCATGAAAGCTCAAGGTTTCAACCAATATGACATACCGCATTTATGCAAGCTTAGGTTAGAAAGAAATGGTGAACTTCCTAATCAACTCTCTTGTGAGTATTCATTGATCGAAAATGTCATGAACATATTAGCAACTAGAAATGAATTAACAAATTAGCAACTAAAAGTGAATGATGCACTTCTTATACGGAGTATGTGTACTTTAGTTTTCTCTTAATTATATAATTTTTCTATTTCCTTAAAGGATCTATGCTCAATTGATTTGCATCTCTTTGGAATCTATTCTTAATACATGAACCTTAGTTTCAATGTCTTGAAATTGAATGTGGGCACAATAACATAATGACATGATCTACCCACAAACGATAAATAATTGAACCACAAATGAAAATGAAAATAAAATTCAACTACTTTAATCCAATAGCAAATGTTTTGAGACAAATGAGTAACATGTAAATATGGTTTCCACAAACACCAACAAAGGGTAAATCTAACTATCCATTTTTTTCAAGGTCCAATAATAATTTGGAAAGATTATATTCAACATATCCAAGAATGCCTTATTGATCTCTCCATTCGAATCATCCGATTCAAGCTCTTGTTTTTTCATAGGGACCTTATTCACATCAAGATCTAGAACCTTGTTCATATCAACCTCCTCGTTGTTTGGTGTTGGATCTATATTGGGACCATGATCGACATTCAAGTTATCGTCCTCGTCCAATACAATGTTCGTATCGCAATCATGCTCCTCGGTAGTCGGTAATGAATTCAAATCAAAATCGAGCTTGGCTTGATGAATGCGCTTAGCCATAATGAAATTGGTGATCGTAGTTGGTAATGAATTGAAATCAAAATCGAGCTTGGCCTGATCGGTGCGCTTAGCCATAATGAAACCTGTGATCATTCTCGACTCCAAGACCACTTAGACTACATATTATATGAAGATCTACATCATCAATTCACCAAAAAAAATACATCTAGTTGAGACAATCTATCAAACACTTGGTTTGAAAAACAGATGATATGCTAAAGGCCCAAAACGGCAAAGCTACGCAAGACTCAAAAAACACCAATTCAAACCTTTCTACTTTAGCCTTTCTCTTCAGCTCCTCGAATGATTTCAAGGTAGCTGATCCTGACAATGTACCAAACCTGAAGCACATTGGATAAAAAAAGATTCAGTCCAATAGAAGAAAGAAGGGACCTACTTAAAACCACATTCTTGTAGTGCAATAAGATAAGAAGAGAAAAAAACATCAGCAATGTAAAGTCACCTGCTCCGGAATGAAATATTTCTTTTAACTTCATAAAAAAGAATTTTAAAAACACATACCTGGGTTGTAGGCAAAAAATTTGGATGTTGGAGATTTTGATTTGTGCCAATTTGAAGCCCATTTGAAGTGGCAAAATGGAGTTAAGTTAGGCATGATAAGACTTTAATCTTTGGGCAGAGAAGGAATAGTGTACTATAGTATGGGAAAGTGAGGCTAGTAATAGGAAAGAGTGTTAGTAGTGGGCTGAGAAAGTAGGCTAAAAGAGAGATTAAAACTACTCCTTTTGAACACATTTTTGTACTTTGTAGGCTGAAAAAGTAATGCATTGAAAAGGAAAAGCTACTACAGGAGTAAAACATCTTATAATTTTGATAATCTAAAAAAGTCTAAAACGTCCTATAATCTTGACAGTGGGAGTAGTTAGTAGCAATTAGTGTAGTTAGTTAATATTAGTATATAAATGTAATTAGAAGTGGTTGTTCATTTGGGGCATCTCGATAAAGGTATTGCCTCAATCTAGACAATGGTATTGTTCTAGACACAAAGGAGAGACGAAGGTATTGTCCCGAGTAATCCAAAATTGTAATGGGATGAAGTTACAGTCTCCGACATAACACACCGAAAGTATGTTGTGTGTAAAATAGAGGTTTATATTTTGCTATAAATATAGTTATTTTCTATGATAGGTAATTCCTTTCTTTCCTTTGTCAATCTGAACTACCTCTTTGATAAGTTATTTCAAAATGCAATATTTTGTCTTTTAGTGTGTTCTTTTACTCCTTGAATACATTTGTCCATAAAGTCATTAAGAAGAAGATAGTTTTGGAGCATTCTACATCCGGTTGAGGGGATGCTCGAGACTTAAAATAAATAGTGATGGTATAGACTTGGTTGAATGCTATTATTAGATATACTTTTCATCTAAATATGTCACACGATTGAATAAGTTTCTTAATGCTGGAGTGGAGGTATTTCATCTTAATGTAGTAGAGGTACATGTAAAGATAAATCAACCAAGTCTGATACTGTCCTTTCATGTATATATTCAACAATAAAAAGCTGTGAAAATTCGTAGCTTCATGCTTCACCTATTATAAACTCGAGACAAACAAGAGAAATCATGATCTAGCCATGATAGCCATGCAAGCACTAGATCGAGCGTTCATTCATCATCAGAAGAAAGTCTATTACAGGAAAGCTTAACTAAAAATGTAGCTCGAACTAAACTTTTATATCAGTTAGCTAATTACAAACAAGGCCCCACAATTATTACATTTTGCACTAGTATACCCTATGTCAATATCCCCTCCACTAGTACGTTGGAGTTGGTGGAACATCCACCAAACCCAACTTGAAGGATAGAAATTTGTGTTGATCTTCACCAAGAGCCTTTGTAAAAATGTTTGCAAGCTGTAGGTGTGAATAAACATAAGAAGTCTGCAGAAATCCCTCTGTAATCCATGCTTCTTATTTGTAAGAAAATAAAGAATACTCCAACAGCAAGCAAAAGCCAAAGTGGGATTTCTCAAGGACATGAGAATGACTGATCCTGTGTCACTAGGACTCACCAACAGGACACCTTGGCATATTCTACATACTTGGTACTTATAGTCAGGTAATTCAAACCTATCAATATCTACAATATATAGTGAACATGTATTTCAGAAGTTGAAAAAATCAATCTAACCAAGTCTCTTGCACTTAATCTTGTTCTCTATTATAGTGGTAATAGTTTAGATTAGTGGCACCGTATCCCTTAAAGTTATTGCCTACGATCATGAGTTCGTGTCTTGTCTTTGTTTGTATATATACACTTGTAATCACCAGAAAAAAGTCATCAAGGGATTCAATTACATATTTCTTGAAATATAACTGTTATACTATTATCTAAGCAGCTGAGATTCTTAAGGAGTTATACACGGTGGTATCTCAAGTTGACAAGGTTGGATGGTTTTTTGTCACAGAGACAAATTGGAATTTTTTTTCTCTAGATGGTGCTTCCGAGAGTCATAAACTCATAATACATTGTCCCCCCATGAAAAGGGGGTATGGTTTATAGGTAAGCCTAGGAAACCATTACTTAGCATTTGACACTAATTCCATTTGGGTCTTTTAGTTTATTTTTCTAATTTTTTCACAACATTTTTGATTTAGCTTTTTTTTTTGTTCAAGACGCTGTGACATTTTGTTGGGTCAATGACAATGTGTATCCTCCTAGCTTTGTTCTATTACCAAACTACACGTTGGAGATCAAACTTGGCGATATCATCCTTCTAGAGTGTGGAGATTCTTTCCATCACTAGGAGTCATTCAACCATATATTGCAGATTGATCCTAATGTGCTCGTATTTGGATTGAGGGTCTCTTGGAAGAAAACGGTAAATTATTGTTCCAGTTCTAATAAATTGTAAAAATTATTTTCTTTTCTATTAATTTTATAATAGTATGTTATTGTTTTTTAAAAGGACGTTTTGGATTGAATAACCCCCACAATCGACTCCGTAGGGATGCAACATTTAGAGGTTCAACAATATGAAAGAATGATTTGGTGGAAAGTAGGAGTAGTAGAAAATCATTATATGTAGGTCGTATGAGGAATTATTTACTGGTTTATGATATTTTTTTTGTTACTAACCCTAAATAAATTTGATGCATTTTATAAAGGTCCGTGCATGATCTGTCGAGTTGGAAGTGAAAGGATACCTTTCTAGAGCGATACGGATACCAACTATTTCACCTCCAACTCCGGAAGGATACTTCCATGTTCCTCAAGGACCTTTTGTTGAAAAAATTTCTTCTTTACATTAGACTAGTATAATTGTATAAGTATCGGTAATCTTTACAAATTAGACACGCGTTCTCCGATTCTATACTTCTTGTTTGTAAAGAAATTATAAAAGAAATACTCCAGCAGCAAGCAAAAGCCAAAGCGGAATTTCTCAAGGACATGGGAATGGCTGATCTTGTGTCACGATGACTCACCAACAAAACACCTTGGCGTATTTTACATACTTGGTACTTACAGTCAGGTAATTCAAACCCATCAATATCTATAATATATAGTGAACGTGTATTTCAAAAGTTGACAAAGTCAATCTAACCAAGTCTTTTGAACTTAATCTTGTTCTCTATTATAGTGACAATAATTTAGATTAAGTGGCACTATATCCTCTAAGGTAAAGCGGAGTTTCTCGTGTCTTATCTTTGTTTGTATATATACACTTGTAATCACCAGAAAAAGTCATCAAAGGATTCAATTATGTATTTCCTGAAATATAACTGTCATACTATTGTCTAAGCAGCTGCGATTTTTAAAGAGTTGTACACAGCGGCATCTCAAGTTGACAAGGCTGAATGTTTTTTTCTCAGAGAGACAAACTGGAAATTTTTTTCTCTGGATGATGCTTTTGAGAGTCATAATACATTGTCCCCCAAGAAAAGGGGATATGGTTTATAGATAATCCTAGAAAAACATTACTTGGCATTTGACACCATTCGGGTCTTTTAGTTTATTTTTCTAATTTTTTCACAACATTTTTTATTTATCCTTTTTTTTTGTACATGACATTGTGACATTTGATTAGGCCAATGACAATGTGCATCCTCCTGGCCTTGCTCTATTACCAAAATACGTATTGGAGATTAGACTTGGTGATATCATCATTACAGAGTGTGGAGATTCTTTCCATCATTGGGATTCATTCAACCACATACTGCAGATTGATCCAATTATGCTAGTATTTGGATTGAGGGCCATCTTGAAAGAAAACGGTAAATTATGCTATTTATTTCTATTACTAACCCTATATAAGTTTGCGGGAAGTGAAAGTATACCTTTCATGGATAGCAACTATTTCACCTCCACCTCCACCTCCAAAAAGATACTCTCATGTTTCGTAGGGACCTTTTATTGAAAAATCTCAATCTTTACATTAAATTAGTATAATTGTATAAGTATCGGTAATCTTTACGGATTTGATTAAAATAGATAGTTAAAGAGTAAAAAATAAATATAGTATGGATTAAAATATTTAGAGCATCTGCCCTAAAAAAGATCCAAAATAGAGAATTAATAATCTTTTTCAAAAAAATTATTTTATTCCAACTCCAACAAATTCTCCATTTTTTAGATCTATAATGAAATTCTCCGACAAAATATTTTGGAGATCCATTTTGTATAGTATAACTGTATTCACAAGATGATCTATAAATATAAAAGTATTTATTTTTTTTGAAAAGAAGAAAGAGAAATAAATATATAAATACAGGAAAATTCACAGTTTGGAGTTAACCTCAAATATAGTGGAGGTTCATCCTCATTTTGGAGAAGCAAATCTATCTATATATATAGAAAGTATAAGGTTTAGAGCTACCACATTGCGCCACCTAGTATTTTTTCACGTGTCATCCTCAAATTTTGCCACAGAAGATTTTGACACTGTCGGACTATCCTTGCTCCACATCACATATTATATAAACTAGATTATTGCCCGTACCCTGTACAGAATACGATCGATAATAATTTGTTGATGTATTATTCAATTATTAAAGGAATGCATAATTATATTATTAAAAATTAGATATTGATATCGTTCTTTTTATCCGAAATCGTTACAATACTTTGTTAATCCAAAATCGTGATTTGATTTTAAGAATAAACTTAAATTTAAAAGTTATACAATATGAATTTAATAAAAAATATAAATAAAAATACTATCATACCATTTCAAAATATATTTAGTTAATTACAAAAATCATATGTGATATGATATGAAATCTCAAGTAAAATATTAATTTTATCAACATATATATTTATAATTAATAAGATTTTTATATGATGATAGAAATCAAATTAATTTAAGTATGAATTATTTAAATAAATATTTTAGAAAAATAGACTTGTATTAGTAATAGTATTTTTTCAAATAAAATGAATATTATAATAGATTTTATAAAATTATAATTAATTTAATAATAGAGTTATAGATTAATATATATAATTTATAAATGAATATTATAATACAAATTTATTTTATATATTTTTAGATATCTATAACTTAAACTATAAATTTATGGGACAAAAAAGATTGTCAAAGAAATATGGCGAAAATATATGGTTTTAAAAGTACAAGAAAAACAAAAATTCAGAGTAACAAATAAGTTTAACAAATTAATTATAATTTCGATTGACAAAAAAGAATGTTAAAACAAATAGTTGAAAAAGATAGAAAATTAGGTGAAAATATAGAAATTAGAAAAAGAAGATAGATGATAGACAATTAATAAGAATAAGAGCACCTTAAAATTATTTTGATAAATTTTATTTTCTTAAAAGGAGTGGGGTCAGAAATTCAGAATTAACGTGGAGGCTCGACAAAGTCTCGACTTTAATATATAGTACTGGTATTAGTCCCGTGCCTTCAAGACACAAATTCGAATTAATTTAAAAAGTAGGATTTTTTTATATAGAATAGTCCGATATAAAATCTTGTATTATTTTATTTAATTTGTTTCTTATGGGATTTACTAATGATACAATATTTCTGCTATAATATATTCTTTTAATCGAACAAAGATTTGTAGGATTATAACTTTTGTATAAGTATTGAATACTCCTAAGATTTATAGGATTTATTTTAGTATTTATGGATTATGATTTTAATTATATATCTACTTGGAGTTGATATATTTTTTTCTATATTATATTTTTAATCTCTAATTTAGTTTATAGTATGATAAAAACATAATGATAAATGTTTGTTTTCACTCTTTCTTATCAACTCTTCTCTTCAAAATTTTGGTTTTAAAATAACGATAAAAACATAATGACAACTTTTCACTCTTTTT
The DNA here is from genome assembly GCA_934048045.1 of Polygonum aviculare. NCBI lineage: Eukaryota > Viridiplantae > Streptophyta > Magnoliopsida > Caryophyllales > Polygonaceae > Polygonum > Polygonum aviculare. The sequence continues at coordinate 27,645,853 of OW204023.1, read as the reverse complement.
TTGTTATAAAATAACGATAAATTAGTTTTTTTTTGTTTTTGGATAAAAAAATAAATTTTGGTTTTAAAATAATGAAAAATTTAACCTCTTTTTTGTTTTAAAATAATGATAGTTTTATTTATTGTTTTGTTTTTGGATAAAAACATAATTTTTAAAATGTTTTTATCTAAAACTAATAACAAAAAAAAACTCTAATTAACAAGGTGGGCATGAGAATTTTTTTTTAAAGTTGAGGGGCACCACACAAAAAATTAAAATTGGTTGGGTACCATGCGGAATTGTCTTAAACAGGAGGGTACCACGTGAAATTTCCGTTAGTTATATATAAACAAAACTTATAGATACTATGTTATGTATATTCTTTCATATTTTAAATACATGTGGGATCTACAATCAAAATTGACCAATTAAATTATTTTATTAAGGATGAGTGGTGTGCTCTAATGAGAAGTTCATTAGAAGTTGACACGTGTCGTGATAATTATTATTTTTAACCTTCGCTACGATGATGATGACCGTAATGATGATAGATCTTACACTTAAATTAAACTTCAATCAATTAAAATTGTTTAATAAATCCACTACAATTGAAATTTGATTAGTATCGGTAATCTTTTATCAGGCTTCACATTTCGTGGCTGTACTGCTTTACAAGACAGTTGAACATCTTTAGTGGAATTTTCATCTTGTGAATAGAGATCCAAACTTCACAAGCTAATTTCAATATAACTCCTATCCGGGTTCTTATACAATAGTCCCAGTAGTTCGACCAAAACAAATAGTACCAGTAATACAAGATTTATTCGTGCCTAGTTCATAGACCTTCAAAGCAATCAACTAGTGTGGCTTCTAACAACTCCAACTGAAATCAAAAGAATAAGGCGAACCCAATGCATGAGCACAACACGATCAAACGAAAACGACACAAGCAATCCATCTGAACAATGCAATTTTTCTTGTTAGTTGTCGATCAACGGTAGTTTCTGTAGACAGGGCTGTACATGCAACTCTCTGCATACTTGACCAGATCCTTGGGCTGAGGAAGACGACTCGCAAGACCAAGCTCATAGCATTTCGCAGCCACCTTAGCTGCAATGTGGGCTGATATGTTTCTTATGTTCTTGAACGGCGGGTAAATCAGCCCCTTGTTGTAGGGTTCATCCTCCACTTAGGCCGCCAATGCCTCAGCTGTTCAAATGATCAACTTAGCAACTTCAAAAAAAATCAAGATTTTGATCAAGAAAAAAATCAAGATTTTGATCAACTTAGCTGCAATGATTCATAAAGTTGTTTTGTGCAATTGACCTAAGAAAGAATTGAAGTAGATTACTTAGCATTCAGTAAAACTGGATATTATTTTGGATCACATGTATAATGGTCTCCGTTAACAATAAACCACCCCAAGCAAAATTTCTTTTTTTTTTTGCTCAAAAACGGAGATCATCTCCTGCGATTCTTATTCAAATTGAAAACTTTAAAGGAGGTCCATACAGGCTGCCATATCAGCACTAATTAAAGACATAATGTAATTAGGGATAGCTAAGAACTCAGAATAACAAGCAACAGAAGTTAAGGCATGGTTTCCAATAGCATCAGCAATGGTGTTTGCACTCCTCCGTACAGCAGCCACCTTCACGTTCCAGCCCGGCTCATCGAGCAGCTCACGACAGCGACGAACCAAAGGACCATGACGCGGCAAAGTATGAGCTTGATCATTGAGCGCCTTCACCGCCATCTCGCAATCGGATTCAAGTATAACATTTGGATACCCTGCTTGCTTGCAAAGACGAATCCCATAGTATAACGCCCATAACTCAGCCAACATCGAATCACACCAACCACATTTGAATAAAAACCCCTTGAGAAAACCCCCGGTTGCATCTCTCACCAAGCCCCCACCCGCAGCTACACCCGGGTTTCCTTTCGAGCAGGCATCAACGTTCACCTTGACCCAATGAGCTAACGGGGGAGTCCACTGCGCCACAGCCTGCGAAGTCATAGCAGCCCCATGTCCCACTGCTCTCCTGCCCAAATTTTGCTCATAAGTTTCAACAGAGGATATAACAATAGCTGTCAATCTGCCATGGTCATCCACACCATCGAACATCAATCGATTTCTAGTTTTCCAAGCGTACCACAAGAACGTTGCAAATATAGAGCTAGCTTGATCGGCTTTCCTGATGTTAGCGAGCAGCCAAGCATTGTGATCGGACTGCGTAAAGAAGAATGGAGGAGGATTATTGCCAAAAATTGCCAGCCACGCAACGCGCACAGGCTCGCAGTCCCGAAGAAGATGAAGGATCGACTCGGACTCCCCACATCTTGGACAACCATCAGTAGTAGAGAGGTGACGGCGAAAGCGATTTGCATTACACATAACACTGTTATGGACAAGTAAGAAAAGGAAGTTTCTTACTCTTTGCTGAGCTGGTACACGCCAAATTAGTTTCCAATCAAAAGTAATGGAGATCGGATTGGGTTCCTCTTGCCTAATGAGTGCAAGAGCTGACTTGGCCGAGAATTCACCCGTCGTGGTTCCATCCCAGAATATTTCATCATTGATATCACTATCTGCTAGTACCTCAAAGGCCTTCAACTTGTCACAGACATTACTAGGGAGAAGTGGATTAATAATGCTCCAAATCCAGCCCCCATTCTCCCAAAACGCAGCAACATTCAGACTGAGATAAGCCTCCGGTATTGGTCCGCTTGCATAATCCAGGAGCGGGCAAGAGAGGACCCATGGATCGACCCAGAACCTGGTTAGCAGGCCATTACCCAAAGCAAACCGACACCCCTTTTTTAGGCTTAAGGCCCCATGACAGATCCCCTTCCAACAATGAGAGGAGCCAGCCGCTACAACAAACTGGTTGAACAGAGGACCGTTATTCCCATATTTGCCCCAAACAACCCTACTCCAAATCGAGTTGTCTTCCTTGACGAGCCTCCAACAGAGCTTAGCCAGCAACGCAGAGTTGGAATGCCTCATACTTCGTACTCCTAACCCGCCTTCACACTTGGGCATCGCAATTTTCTCCTTGGACAGTAGGTGCATTTTCCGCTGAGACGGTGAAGATCCCCATATGAAACTTGCAATCTTGCTGTCAATGGAGTCACAGACAGACCTTGGAACTAAAGCTGATTGCATAGTGTACAACGGCAGACTAGATAATACCGAATTAGCAAGCGTCGTCCGCCCCGCCATTGATAACGAGTTGGCCTGCCATCCACTCAGCCTAGACGACACCTTGTCTAAAATATGAGAATACTTGGCCTTGGTAACCCTGCCGCAGATTGTAGGGACCCCCAGATACTGACCAAAATCCTCGACAACAGGGATGTTACAGGCTGCGCTGATCTCGGCTCTCAACGAACGGCGAACCCGCTTAGAAAACACCATGGAGCTCTTCTCAAAGTTCACTTTCTCTCCAGACATCGAGCAAAAAAGGCCAAGACAGTCTTGAATTACCCTGACTTGATCCAGAGAAGCCTCCGCGAATAGAATTAGATCATCTGCGAAAAACATGTGAGAAAGAGGCACGCCCCCCAGCACCATTGGTTTCCAGAAATTGCCCGCCACTGCATCTTGAATAATATGCGACAACCTTTCCATACAGAGAACGAAGAGATATGGCGACAACGGATCCCCTTGCCGAACACCCCTCGTAGCTTTGAACTTCCCAGCCTTACCACCATTCCATAACAACTCAATCGACCCCTCCGTTTGACAGCGCATGATCACCGAAACTAGGCTGTCCGGAAGTTGAGCTAGCTTCAAAGTGTCCTTCAAGAAGTCCCACCTAACCCGATCATAAGCCTTAGCTAGATCGATTTTCAACATCATGAACCTCCCTGAATAGCTCCGGGCCGAGAGAGTATGAAACGCCTCCTGCACCACCACTACATTATCCACAATCTGCCGACCGGGGATAAAGCTCGATTGAACTGGAGATACTAGCTTATCAAGCACCGGCTTCAGTCTATACACAATTGTCTTGGTCGCTATTTTGAAGGCGACGTTCAACAAGGATATAGGCCTGTAATGAGAAGGCGAAGTAGGTTCGTCAATTTTAGCAATTAAATGGAGCAGAGCATCACTAAAACCGGTAGGAATAACTCCCTCATTCAAGACACCGAGCACGGTTGCCATGGTTTGTTGGCCCACCACACCCCAATGTTGTTGGAAGAAGCCTGCTGGAAAGCCGTCAGGACCAGGCGCCTTATGAGGATTCATTGATTTGAGAGCGGTAAGGACCTCCGACGCCATAAACTCAGCTGCAAGCGAGTCTTTCTCCAGGTCCGATAATAGCGGGAACGAGTGATTGATATTAGGCCATATTGCAACATCAGCCCGCACCCCTTCCGAAAATAACGACCTGAAGTAGTCAAGCACCAAACCCTTCACTTGACCTAAAGTAGTCAAGCAAAATTTCTTTAAAAACTGTTAAACGCGCGTGGCCACGTGGCATTTTTATATTTTTTATTTTCTTTCACATTTTAACACTTCAAAAATACCAAAAAACCCAAAAAAAAACTGATTTTTTTTTTCTTATGTTCCGTTTAAATAATTGATTTTTTCCTTTTTTATCAATTTTAATCTTTAAAATTTTGAAAACTCTGTTTTCACCAAAAAAATAATTTAAATCCCCTTTTGACCAAAAAAAAAATATAACTCAAAACACCCGACACTTTGACCGGCACCGACCTCCTCGCTCCGGCCTGAGAAACCATGTGATTTTCTTAAGTCTGTCCAGTTTATGCTTTGTAGTACTTCCATATGTCCGAGCTAATAAACTTGATCTTAGTTTTGTTTGATTAGTGATTCAAAGGACGATTGCATCGATTGGTAGTACGATTCCAAGCTGGACCCACATGAATTCAAAATCTTTGTCGTCGTAGGCCAAGGCGAGGAGGTCAGTGCTGGTCATGGTGTCGGGTGTTTTGGGTTTTTTTTTTTTTGGTGAAAAGGGTTTTATTTTTTTTGGTCAAAATGGAGTTTTCAAAATTTTAAAGATAAAAAATGAAAAAAATGAAAGAATGAAAAAGAAAATTAATTTTTTAAACAGAATAGAAGAAAATAAGTGTTGAAATGTTTAAAAGAAAATTAAAAATATTAAAATGTCGTATGGCCACGCGTGTTTAATGTTTTTTTAACGGATTCTCGCTTGGAGTAGTTTTTGGTCCAAACTAATATCAAAAAATCCGGATGATTTAGCGAAATATGGCCTATTATACGGGTGGTTTCCGGAAATTTTCTCAATTTAATATTTCTCCTTTTATATATATATAGGTTTTGGTTCAAGTGAGGACTGAGGACCACTCTTATGGTAAGGACTACTCCTTATGGTAAGGAGTGATCTCATTTATTAGATTTACCTCCTTATTATATAATGAACGGTCCAGATTTTTTTTTTGAAAAAATATTTTCAGGATAGAGTTTTTTTTTTTACGAAAATGATATTTTTTTTAACTATTAGTTCAATTTTTTATTTTATGAGTTCAACTTTTATATCTTTTGAGTTTATTTTTTGTATAATTCGATTTTCACAAAAATAAACTTGTTTTAGTTTAATAATTTATTAATTCAAAAATATTTTTTTTGTAATGCATAAATAAAAACTAAAAAAAAATGTTTCTTCACAAATACAATGATTATAACCCTGAAATGTGGTAGTTCAATTTTTACAACAAAAGTGTTCAATTTATCTACTATAATATAGTATAAAGCGGAACACAAGTCTTTCTTAAAATTTGCGCCACATCATCGATCCTGAATAAAATAATAATTTTATTTTTTTGCATTGACTTTCAAAAAATGACTTATATATCTTTTTGATATCTTATCTAATTTCCTTATGTATACTTAATATTTTACTCAAATTATATCCTTATACGAATAAGGAAATTGGAGTGATTTTCTTTTATATTCCTTACAATTTTTTCTTATTAATCAATATACATTTTTTTCATTATTGAATCTTGAAGAATAGTGAAAAAATTTCACATGTGTCAATAGTATATTCATTAATAATATAAATTTGAGTAGAACTATTTTAGAATTAAAATTGTATGAATAAAAGTACATATATAGGTCAATAGGTTCGGACTTTGGTCTATCGGATTTGGATTATAAGTTCCCCAGTTAAAAACGTATTCGTATCAAAATTCGATCTCAAATCAATTAACTCGGTTTTATATTTACATTACTCGTACATTACCCGTACATGGTACGGGGTTTGTACTAGTTATGTTAAAAGTTCAACTACGTGTACTAGAAGTTCAATTTTGTAATTTGTAGTTTTGTACGAGTTCAATTTTTTCTTAGTGTTACTTCACTTTTTATTAAAGTAAGTTCAATTTTTATATTATTCGATTTTTTTGAAAATGAACATTAATCAAAATTAATTAAAAAAATAAACTTTTTTTTGATTTTTTGAAAAATACAAAAATTAAAATAATATGGACCATCCATTATAAGGTAAGGAGGTAAATCCAATGGATAAGGTTACTCCTTACCGTAAGGGGTTGTCCTTACCATAAGAGTAGTCCTCACCGGAACCTAACTCTCTCTCTCTCTCTCTCTCTCTATATATATATATATATATATATAGAGAGAGAGAGAGAGAGAGAGAGACTCAAGTAAAACACCTCTTATAGTGAAGCGGATGAACAAATGTAAAGCGTTAGATTAATGGAAATCGAGGGTCATGATTGATGGAATATAGTAGTTATGGTGGGCTTAAATTATGCAATTTTAATTAATTCAATAGAAAAGGAAATTCCTTAAATATAGGAATTTGTTTAATATTTAGAAAATCAAAAAATCCATATCAATTCAAAGAAATCTGAGCGTGAATTATGGAAGTTAACATACAATCACTAAAATGGAAGTTCCTACAATTAAGAGATCACATAAATTTTTGGAAAAGGAAAATTGAAAAAAAAATATCGTATTTTTTATATATGTTAGTTCATCACAAATTCGACTATGTTGCTTCAATATTCGACTATATTAATATTTGACTGTAAATATATCCGAATTTATCATGTACAAGATTGAATATGTTTTAATATTTGTTGAATATTATTATAAGATTGTTATAATTTGGTGTAGTTTGAATATGCAATATGTTTTGTCGAATTCAAACTATATTGTCTTATTTAAGGCGAAACTACACCGAATATAAATATATTGAACGTTGAATTTGTAATTAAGATATTTCGAATGTTATCGCTAATAATCAAGCCCACTAAATTCATTTTTGGAAAACAATCTTACACATTTCTCCGATAGTTAGTGTCGAATATTTATGTATTTTCTATGAATTTGTGTTCTAGATCCTAAACCAACATATATATGATTGAGGCTGCGTTCGTTTCAATAAGCAATTGCTGATGCTGATCGATTGTTGATGCTGACGCTGATATAAAATGCAGATATTCGCTGCTGAAATTGAAAACTGATATTTGAGATAAACAATGGGGTGTTTGGTTGAAGGGTTTGTTGATATTATATAAGTTGGATGTGTTTTGACAAATTTACCCTTAAAACAATTTTAAAACAAATAAAACAAATGAAAAACAGAGGGCAACATTTGTTCTTGCCTGGCTCGCCGACACGCAGTCCCGACCCAACGGCGAAGGCGACCCAACCCCCATTAGCCCTCTCGCAGCCCACCCCGATTCGCTTCTCACTCACCGCCCGCTCGCCAACTTCCCGATCTGGGGTTCCGGCCCCCCACTCGCCAGCAATTCGTGACGGCAAGCTAGCCCCGTCGACAGCCACACTCACCCTAGCGGTCGGTCCTTTCGCTCTCCCTCACGGTCGGACTCCCTCCACTTCCGGCGACGAGCCCCGAACCCAAGCCCATGCTCGCCGGCTACTACACCAGACCGCCGACAAGCAGCTCGTCTCCGAGCTCGTGGTTCTCTTTGAACTCAAGCACAGGTTTGTCACCAGATCCTCTCCGACAAGGGGACGGGCACGAGTGGCCGGCGACGGAGATGTGGTGGGGAGGGAAGTCGAGCTTGACGAGGATGGCGGCGTCCTGTGTTGCAATGGAGATGTCTCACGAAGAAGGGGCTATGGGGTTTTGGGTATTCAAGCGGTATCGGGGACAATTGGAATATAAGCAATTGCTGAAAAAATGTGTTTATTTCCAGTAAGCAGGTACCTTGTTGATTATTTTTTTTATTGCTTATAAGCAAAAATGTGTTTATAAGCACTTCAATTTTTTTTGAACCAAACAGAACACTGGATTCACTCAAGTGCTTATAAACACTTAAAAAATGTTGAAACGAACGCACCCTGAATTTGTTTTAATGTTTTTTGAATATTATTCAATGATCCTTCGAATTTGTCATTGTTTGAATATGCAATACATTTTGTCGAATGCATATTATATTTTTCCTTTGAAGGTAAAGTACTCGGAATATGAATATATTGAACTCTGAATATGTAATTGCAATACACTCAATTGGATAATAAAAAAACAGTTGAGTATTCCCATCTAGTTTTGTTCATGAGTACAATGGAATTTGACTTGAATATTGATGATAATTGTTGATTCACAACACGTAACATTTCTTTAGTTTTTATCGTCGCCTTTGACCATTACCAAGATTCTTCAACCTCCTTGATAAATTTCAACCTTCAAAATTGCATATTCAATAGCAACACATAAACATTCAGAATGAATAACTCCAAATTCAACAAACAAGATACAAACATTCAAAATAAAATGATAATGAATTCAATGTTTATTTATATTCATATATCTCATATTTATATAGTTATATTCAACCCTTCACAATGGATATTCAACGCCTAAAATATCAACTAACGATTATTTGCATATATTCACTGTTTATTCATGTATATTCAATTATTCATTAAGCATATTCAACAAAATAGAAAGAAAACGATTATGAATGTTAACTAATATTCAATCCTTTGTACTACATGTTCAATGCAATTATATGATATTCTACGAACGTTAACCCATATTCAATCATTTGCACAACATGTTCAATGCAATTATATGTTAAATAAATAGCATTCACATATTCGTGGTTCATTCATTTATATTCAAATTTTATCTATAATTTACATATTCAATAATTATCTATGTATATTCAACTTTTTAGAAAGCATATTTGAGGTCTCAAGTATACACTCTTGAATATTCTCTTAAATATAGTGAATTTTACTAACTAGATATTTGAACACATAGAGATTGACAGAAACGAAAAATTTCTAATTCATTAAAATTAAATAAGCAAATTCGACTTGTGTGGCCCTACATTCGAGTTCAATCGAAAACGTTTTACAAATAGACCCTAATTGTAGAGCTTTTTCGACGAAACAAAATTGTAAAGCTTTTTGCAAAACACAAACTAGACCTCATACATTTGTATCTTAAATTCGAAATAGATTCAACAAAAAGCCCCAACCCTAAATTCGACTACCATATTTTGCCTCGAAATTATGCCAAAACACACGTACATAAATCTCATGTTCAACTTTGATTGTACATATGTGAACGTAAATAACCGAAAACAAAGTCAACTGAAACAAAAAGCCCTAAGTCCGTAGAGAAGCCATGATAGATAGGGGTTGGAGACAATACAAAGCTAAACTCACATTCAAATTCCACAAGATGGGTTGAATGCGACCGATTTGGATCTTTGGGGGCGGAGTGATGCCCCTCTCGGTATAGATGCGATAATTGTAAGCGTCTGATGAACTATGGTTTCTTCGATTCCTTGCTTCCAATTTTTGAGTTCGAGTTTCAAAGTAGCAGTCGTTTGATGGAGAAGATTTAGGTTTTCGAACGAGAGAGAAAATAGTGCATGCGGAAATTGAGAGATGAAAGAGAATCTTTTTGGAGAGAGATCTTGAAACAAGAGAATTATTTTGATTTGGAATATTAGGAAAGATATTATTTGATTTGGAGAGATAATATGATATGAGGGAATTAATCTGGTGTAGTACACTAATTTTGACTCTATGGAGCCCAAATTGATTTAATCTGGTACGTTAATTACAATCAATCTAATGGTTGATATTATTGCACTGGTTGCACTATAACTAAAGGCTTTACCAGATCTTAATTCTCTCTCTCTCTCTCTATATATGATATTTCCAACAGAAATGAATTATTATCACATGATTCATAAAGTTGTTTTGTGCAATTGACCTAAGAAAGAATTGAAGTAGATTACTTAGCATTCAGTAAAACTGGGAATTGAAATATTTCTGCTTTGTCCTAATGGTTGACACTCACTGTGGGTAATTTGATCAAAGCCCACTACTTGAAACAACTGGGAATTTCGGACTATTTTGGATCCTAATATGAACAATTATAAGATGAGTAGAGTTGCAAGTAGAGCCCATATTCATAAAGCTACTGGTTAAGAAATTGACAGCAGAATTCATAACATAGCTAGTTATAACTTATAAGTGCCAACTGAAGGCAAATGAAACTATCATGCTAGTTACACAAAGGTTCTTCAACATATAGAAAAACAACGGAAACCAATAAAAAAAATTAGTTTATTATAAATAAAGTACCACACCTGCTCTTTCAATCCATCCCGACCGTCCTGTTGCTTACATCCTCCCGGACTTCATTTTCAACGAAAGAACAGCATGTCTCGCGTTTTTTACTTGCATCCACGGCATCTGCTCCTTTTCTGCTGATACTCAGGACCCGGGGAGGTTCTCCTCTATGGAATGACAAGCTGGCACGAGGCTTCATATTGACATGGCGTAGATACAAGCTCATAGATTGCACTGCCACCTACGTACAATGGAAAAACACTAAGTCAGACTGGATCAATGCCTAAGTAGCAATTCAATCGTCAACTTTGATTTTAAAGCTAGCATACCTAACCTCAAAAGTTGTCATGGGAGGGAAAACACGGCCCGGATAAAGAGAATCTAAGCCTTCGCGAAGCAAGTCGTCCAGCTCAAAAGTGTGTGGGGGCACTGATCCACAACAACCAACAGGAGCAATGAAAACTCCAAACGCTATCTAACTTATTTAGATAAAGTTTGTGCTATTTAGCTAAGTGATTAGTGCAATTGATGGTAGGATTATATGTCTGTCTGTTTAAAATCACAGCTACCAATCACATGTCAGGGTTGAATTGAATCTCATGACAGCAACTTCTTTTTACAGGTTCGCATAATGATATGTACATTAGCCGCAAAAACTAAATCAGTATGCTGGGAATTTAAGTGAAACACACAGCAACATCAAAAGTACAGAGTTCACAACAATGATGAAATTGAAACTGAAATTGTGCAAAGCCTGACCTGAGCGAACACTGGGGCCGAAGAAATCAGCAACACGAGAGGCGAAATTGGCAACCAACTCGATAGTTTTGGCTTGGCGAGCTTCCTTATCTGCAGAATCGTCATCTGTTAAGCCCCTTTCTAAAGCCAAATTGATCGCATCCCATCCGTACAACAACGATCGAAGTCTATCCTGGAATCTTTCCCGAGCCTTCCCTTTTAGGGTCAATACTATCGGCTGATCGCGATCATCCATTAGCAAGAGCCAAAGAAAGAGAACAGACGAGCAAAAGCCACAGAGAAACCACAGACGAACGATCCAGGGGCAATTCCCGAAACCCTAATCAACACAAGCGTTGTTTTGGTTGGGGGTTCGAATATATTTGTAGTGGCTCTTTTTTTTTTTTATTATTCTGGGAAGAAGTAATCGAATTTTATGATCTTATCTTATCCTATCTTATACCCTATAATAACATGAAGATCAATATAAGAAATCATAACAACGCATGATTTACATATTCATATACATATACATTTGATTTAAATTTAGATTTTTACAGAATAACTATTAGATAAACATTATAATTATAAAATAAAAAACTTAATAATACAGTTATTATTCAATTCTTATAAAAAAAATCTAACTTCGAACCTACAAAGAAAAGAATATTTATTGAAATAAGTTAATTATCCTAACTTGAAGTAAATGCTCAAAAAAAGTCAAATCTCTTAGCAAACATATGAGGTTGAGATATTGCCTATTGAGCTACTCATATAAATATAATCATTATTTATGTATTCTATTTCCAGCTTAATAAAAATACAATTTGTATATATTTTAAATTGTCACACAATCATTTTAATAAGGCAACATGTTATTGAAAAATCTTCATCTTTACATTAGACTAGTCGATAAGCTTTATGGATTTGATTAAAATAGATAGTTACAATTAAAGATTAAAAATAAATATAGTACGGATTGAAATATTTACAATTCAATTTCAATCAATTAAAATAGTTTAATAAATCATCCGCAATTGAAATCAATATCTATACTGTCTATAGTATAAAGCGGAGACAAAGTTTTCACAAAAAATTGCGCCACGTGTCATATCATTAATAAAATAATCAATCGGGCCCTTGCATATATAAAAAAACTAATCACGATAGAAAGATAAATATATATGATTTGATAAAAATAATTAGTTGGGCCCTCTATATAAATTAGATAGTTATAATCTCATATAATCTTATCCCGTAAAATTTGCCCAAAATTATGAATTATCCCGAAAATTATGAATTATCCGTTACCAAGAATTATTTATAATCTTCAGATAAATATTATTATTAGATAAAACGTGATATTTATCGTAAAGTAATTTTTGAACAAATCCAACTTATTTATATTATGAGTTGATTTCTACTTGTAATACTCGGCACTAATCGGTCTCGTATCTGTCCCGTTTTGGTTCTATGTCGTGACCCGTAAGTCATTAAGGTGGAAAAAAATATATATAGTAATAGGTCTTAGAAATAGTATAAATAATAATACAAGAAGAATATCTAATTAAGCAATATACTTATCTTGTACGTGAGGATAAGCCCTTTTCTTTTCCTTGATTTAGCCTAAACCTACTTAATTATAAATAATTAACCTAAGTAGCAAAACCTATTAGAGACCATTATCGCTCTTCCTTTCCTGGGCACCGCCGTCGAGATTAGTTCGGTCCTCCAGCCTTAATATTCCGTCAACACCCCGTCATGCTTTTCCGTGTTCAAGAGCCGTCGCTAGTCCTTTTCCAATAACCTTCGTCGTTTTCTTCTTCTGTCGAGGACGTCGTCATTGCTCGAGTCTCAATTCTTGCTCGCCCATGTGTCGCCAGAGGTTCGTTCCCCGGAGTTCTTCGTGCTCGTCATTGCCGCGGTCCGCTCCTCTAGACCGTCGCCAGGCCGAAGTCGTCATCTCCGTGGTAAGGACCACTTTCTCGCTCTCTATGTCCGGCGGGTTCGATCGTAGTTGAATAGGGTATTCTAGTGGTTAGGGTGCGGTGGTGGTCGTAGTACTCGTGTTAGGGTTCTGCAGTGCGGGTCTTAGGGCGTCGGATCGAGTCGGGTTTTCGGGTCGGTGGGCGGTCCACGTTGGCGTACCGGGAGAGAGAGGAGTCGAGTTGGGCAAGTAAGCGGCTGGGGGTGTGGCTGGTGAGATGGGCTTGCTCGTCGAAGCGATAGGTCGGTGAACTGTTGGAGGGTTGTCCGGCGAGAGATCGTTGCGTGGGTGGGGGGTGCATGAGGATATCGAGAGGAGTTCGGGCAGTTAGAGAAGAAGATCAAGTAAAGAAACAAAAATTAAATTAATTAATAATAATAGTAATTAAAAGCTAGTTAAGAGAACGTTATCAGATCACGTAAATAGTTAATCGGCAACTAATCATGTGGGGTTATTATGGAAGTGGGTTATGACATAGTTAACAAATTGTGTACGTATATAATTAAGAGGTGGTTTGGTAGGTAGCATTAATTAGGAGCCCTTGGTCAATCGGGTTAAGTCGAGGTCGGTTTTTGGTCTTTATAATCCTTTTTATTAATAATGTTTGTCTTAATTAAAGAATGCGTTTATTAAAATTAATTATCGTTTCTAGGAGGTTGTTTTTGCTGGGCAACTGTCATTCCGTGTTCATAAGAAAATTCCTTCATCTTTCAGGTAAGTCGATTTTCGACTTGCTCAGTCCTGTTCTAGCCTGTTAGGGTTGCGTGGTAGTTATGAGATTGGTTTTGGGAACTAGTCCCGATCGATCTTTTAAATGTTTTGATATGTGTGCTATGTGTAAATGATTTTGGAAACCTGTTTTTGAAAGTTGTTATCTATATACGCATATTTTCATCGTTGTTTTCTCTATGTTGGGTAGTGCTCTAGTGGAGGCTGATTGTGGATGGTTGTGATGGTATGGACGGTTGGAACGAGGATGGATGGTTTATTGTGGATGGTTGTGATGGGATGGACGGTTGTCGCTTGCAGTGTTGAGGCAGGGCTGCAGCATAGGTAGCGTAAGGTATGCGGTGTTGAGGCAGTGCCCATACCATAGGTAGAGTTTCTGATTGCGTGTTTTGTGTGGAATTGATTGAGTGACTAACTGGACCTAGGACTGGACTAGAGATATGTGTGCGATTGCGGACTTGTTTGCTGACCTTAGAAAAACTGTTTTGAAACGTCTTGTAACTGTCATGTGGACTCTGACTTGATAGGATAGGATCTGACCCTTCGGGGAACTATTTTTCATTCCAGGTAATCAGGATCCCGTGACCGAGCCTCGGCGAAACGGTGGTGCGGAGCAGTAGTGCGCGTGTCATAGTTTGGGGTTGGGTGTTATTACTATTATTATTGCTAGTTTTTGTTACTCTTTGACTTTGGATTATATTAAGTGAAATTGCAGATATTTGTCTCTTAGGTTGAGTTTTGGAATTTGAGTATGTGAATTTGGATTTGTTATTGGGATTAGTGCATGTTAACTTATTTTAGACTATCATGGTTATTTCATTCAAATACAAGTTGGATGTTTTCTATGTTTTCTCGCCGTGCCCGCGTTGCAAGATCCGAATGTCCGTTGTCAAACCAGCTTGGTAGTGCCTCGTGAGGTCTACTACCGAGTAACGCCTTGTCAGAAATACGGGGTGTTACACTACTGGTAAAAAAACACTAATTATAATACGAAGATACATATATATGATCATATATTTTTAACGTGATCATTGACGTTACATATCTAATTAAATTAGGTTTATAATCGCATTACCCGTACATGGTACGGGGGTTAAACTAGTATATATTATAAATCGCGACCGTTTCGAGCTGCCACGTTGATTCTGCCCCACTTTATCAACAATTTTATATCTTTTATTTTTCGTAATTATCTAATTTTTTATTTTTTTTTCTTACTTATCTAGTATCTATCTTTAAAGTCATACTATTTATCTTTAAAATTTCCTTAACTATGTAATCTTTAATTTTATCATTTTCTTACTCATCTAATATCTATCTTTGAAACAATATTATCTATCTTTAGAATTTCCCTTTATAAAAGATACATGTTAATTACCTTATCTTTTTAATTACCTTTTTAATTTATTTATGCGAGAAGTAATCTAAAAAATTCAAATTAAAAAAATAATTCTAAAATGAAAGCCCGTTTTTCTAACCGAATTGTTATTTTTATCGTTGATATCAAAACAATTTATATTTGTTAAATTTTACCTAACATATATATTATTAGGTTCATAATAACTTAGCTTTTACTTCTCAAGTTTGAACAAATAAATTTTATTTTATAATAATTAATTTAATTACACTCTTTATTATCAGTTTCTGTAAAAGATATTTTAATTTTTTTGAAAAGATACTCTGTCCTTTTTTATATATTAGTTATCTTTTCAATCTCTTTATGTAAGAAGTAATTTAAGAAATTCGAATTAAAAAATAATAGCTTAACTTATATATATCATGCAATTTATATGTATTATGTTTTACTTAACTTATATATTATCATGTTCATAATAACTTAGCTTTTATCTTTCATAATAATATAACTGTTAAAATAGCTCATGTTATATTGTATTGACTTATATTATCCCAAAATTGTGCTAATAAGGATAATGATATATATCACCATTAAAGACAATTTTTTGAGGTTAAAAAAGTAAGTGAATGGATCTATAATTAGAATATGCTCTA
The DNA here is from genome assembly GCA_934048045.1 of Polygonum aviculare. NCBI lineage: Eukaryota > Viridiplantae > Streptophyta > Magnoliopsida > Caryophyllales > Polygonaceae > Polygonum > Polygonum aviculare. The sequence goes on along the minus strand of OW204023.1, from coordinate 27,629,828 downwards.
CGTGTAGTAGTACAAATCTTAAAATAATCTTATTTTGTCTAGAAAAAAAATAACATTTTCATATCCTAAAACTTTCATTATATGTTTCACTTATTAATATCTTAACAAAAATATATATAAAATATGGATTGTGAGTGGGTATGGCTAGTTTGATTAGTATGTAATCTTTTATAGACTTCACATTTCGTGGCTGTATTGTTTTACAAGACAATTGAACATTTTATATATGGTGGGATTTTCATTTTGTGAATAGAGATCCAAACTTCACAAGTTTGAATATAACTCCGATCAGGGTTCTTTAACTTCTTATACAAAAGTACCACTAGTACAAGATTCAGTTTATTAGTGTGGCTTCTAAAAACCTCAACTGAAAATCAAAAGAATAAGGCGAACCCAATACATGAATTGAAGAGCACAACACGATCAAACGAAAACGACACAAGCAATCCATCCGAACAATGCAATTTTTCTTGTTTGTTGTCGATCAACGGTAGTTTCTGTAGACAGGGCTGTACATGCAACTCTCTGCATACTTGACCAGATCCTTGGGCTGAGGAAGACGACTCGCGAGACCGAGCTCATAGCATTTCGCAGCCACCTTAGCTGCAATGTGGGCTGATATGTTTCTTATGTTCTTGAACGGCGGGTAAATCAGCCCCTTGTTGTAGTGTTCGTCCTCCACTTGGGCCGCCAATGCCTCAGCTGTTCAAATGATCAAAGCTTAGCAACTTACAAAAAAAAAATCAAGAAAAAGGAGTCTGTCTCCAAGCAGTCACTTACAGGCTGCCAAAAGCATGTCGTCATGGACACGAATCGCACCACACATGATGAGCCCCAACCCAAATCCTGGGAAGATATAGGCGTTGTTCGACTGAACACGCAAACAAAGACGCCATTTTAGATTAAGCAAGTTTGTAATGAAGAAAGAACTCTTAGGAGGAGGAGGAGATCAGACCTGGCCTGGCATGTATACTTTCCCATTGTACTCAACCGGATCGAATGGGCTTCCGCTGGCAAATATCGCACGGCCTTGGCTCCATGTGTAGGCTTCTTCGGCTGTACATTCGGATTGTGAGGTAGGATTTGAGAGAGCCAAGATTAGAGGTCTCTGCAAGCCAATAACAAGAACAAAAGTCAGAGGAAATAATATAATGTCCAATTCAACAAAACTATAGAAAAATGGATGTAGGGAAAGAACCTTGTTGAAGGAAGCCATAGCTTCAACAACCTCCTTTATAAATGTCTTTCCTACCCCTGAGGTTCCTATCAAAACTGTTGGCTTGATTGCCTGATTCAAAAAAAACAAAGGTTCAAATGAATCAAGATTCGCGGGTTTCATGTCATGGTTTCCTGCATCGGTTCAAACGGATTGTACCTTGACAGCGTCCAAAAGAGTCGTAACCGGTTTGTGATCATGCGCGAAAGGTTGTTTGAAGTGTTGGAGTGACTCCTTACGCGAGCTGACTACAAGCCCCTGCAATTTGTCACATATTAGTATGTCATTAGCAAAAAGAACAAAAGCCTGTGTATGAACTTTGAGCTGTTATGAAACTATAGTTGATTAGCTGTACCTTTGAGTCCACAAGCCATACTTTCTTCCTTGTCTCTTCGACTGGACGATTAGTCTGCAGGAAATTGCAAGAAGCTATTAACTCTATCACACAAGTTCAACTGAAAATGACTTGGTAATGGAATAGATGTTATAACACCTTTTTTGACATCTCAAGTGCTATAAGGTTTGCAATTCCAGTGCCAGCCTGAAAATGACAGAGGTACAAAAATCAGAACACATATATTTCCTTTGTATCTAGTGTTTTTGAAAATGTTTTGTTATTCATTTGCGATATTTAACCTCTCCGGCGCCAAGGAACAAGAACGTGTGATCGGCCAAGCTTCCACTGAGTAACTTCAAGGAAGCAATAAGCCCAGCTAGAACAACAGAAGCAGTCCCCTGCAACATAAAAGGATTTAGAAACTCTCGGAAGAAAAGATGTATGAATATTATTCAGGAAATTTCTTTCATCTCTGACCTGAATGTCATCATTGAAAACAAGATGGCTGGTTCTGTATTTCGAAAGCAGCTCAAACGCGTTATGGTTGCCAAAGTCTTCAAACTATACAAGTAAAAAAGAGTGCGATTTCAGATCAAGGCTAATACTCAAAAGAGTAATATGTGATGAAATCCAATGTTTTGGAACTCACCTGAATGAGAACTCTTTCGCCATAGTTCCGCTTAGCAGCAGTCATGAATTCCTGGAGGAATTCATAGTACTCCTGAAATTCAAAATGAAACAAGTAAACCATCAGTTACCGTCAATAATCACAATTCAATCAAGCGCAATGCTTCATTCCAGATCATATGCCAAACCTGGCCAGTTGCTCTCTTCTGCCTTAGTCCAATGTAATATTCGTCATTCAAGAGTTTCTCGTTGTTCGTCCCAACATCTAAGGTAATCGGAAGACACTGATAAAACAAGAAGTTTCTTAGAGAAATGTCTCAGTTTCAACATGTATAGAACTTGAAGCATCATTATGTGAAAAGAAGAAGCTTACGGCTGAGGGGCGAACGCCACCCAGTGCAGTGTATAGAGCAAGTTTTCCAACTGGAATACCCATTCCCTGAACAACACAGCTCAAAATTGAGTCAAACAAGCTAAGAAAACGTCAATTTACAATCTCAATAATTAGGGACATAAAATTGAGATCAATCACCTGGCATCCAAGATCACCAAGACCCAGTATACGCTCGCCATCAGTAACCACAATGACTTGGATGTTCCTTTCAGGCCAGTTTTTCAACACCTCTAGAATCTTTCCCCTAGATACATAACAATGCAAGCATCAGAAACCAAATCAATGATATTTTTGATAAACTGATACAAGATTAAGAGGCAATATCAGTAGACGTACTTCTCCTTGAGACTAATGTAGACGCCTTGAGGACGCCTGAAAATGCTTCCGTACTTCTGGCAAGCTTCACCGACAGTAGGAGTGTACACAATGGGGAGCAGCTCTTCGACATTGTCTATGAGAAGCTTATAGAACAGCCTTTCATTCCTCTCCTGAAAAATAACAAAAAACAACATGTACTGGTATCATTAGATCAAGATGCACAAGTTACTTGGCCTATATAGAAGAACAAACTTCTGTATTAGAATCAAACTTTCTTAACGAAAAGGTACCTGAAGGTCCATCATAGCCATGTATTTTTGCAATGGAACCTCATATTGACGGATATTGTGCATCAACCGTTTCTCCTGATAAACGAAAACATGAAAGAAGGCTGAGCAAGAAAATGATGACATTTGATCCATAATGCAGCCAAGTTTCCATATAGCAGTTTGTAAATACATATTATCCTAACCTGTAATTCCTGGGGGAGAACGGTAGGAGGAAGAAGACCGCGCAAGTAGTGAGCGTCTCTCTCCTCCTCGGTGAATGCGAGACCCTTGTTGTGTCGGGGATCCCTCAACAAGGAATACCCACTGCAGAATTCAAGAGCAATTCAGAAAACTGATAGTCAAGTGAATAATCTCTATTTTGTTCACTAAGAAGTTGCAATTGACAAACACATGTGTCAACATGTGAGCTGAAAACACAAAATGATATCTATTGATCGTTGGCATCATCTATACAGCAAAGCCAAACAACTTAAAATTAGCCATACATGATCCAGACCCAGTTGCTGAAAATTCATTAGAGATGCCTAAGAAATCTAGGTTACTTTTTCCTCTCATTCTCATGTTCAGTCAAAGCAATCCACCTTTCTTGAGTCTACAAGGGCAAATTAACAAAACTGTTCTTTAAGTCTACAGGTATGATTGTTGTTCACTAACAAGTTCAGATTGACAAAACATATGTGAAAATGTGAGCTATAAACCTCAAATGAGATGGATTAAAACACACCAAGCCCCTAAGATGATCCACCTTTCTTGAAAACTGTTGGCCTTAGACTCATAACGTCAAGAATTTCAACACCATTGCATAGATAAAGCAGATTAAGCTAACCAACTTGAAATTAAGCATCAATTATCCAGACCCAGTTGCTGAAAATTCATATATATGCCCAAGAAAAGCAGGTAATCAAAGCAAATCCAGATCTTTGCTCATTCAATGTGATACCAAGATAATTATAGAAGAACCAATTCAACACTCCCCAATTACCGTTGAAACAGACAAGGAAGAAAAGGGCAACAAACGATTAACGATGAGAGCGACCGATTTCAAATCCCTAAATTGACAAGATCAAAACAAATCAATTCCAAGATACCTTGCAACAGTCACAGTCCAAGGCGTGATGAGCTGATCCTCGGTGGCCGAATCCTCGCCGTACACATCCCGAACGCCCCCGAACTCAGAACCGTCCGATCCGCTGCCGCTGTTGATCTTCGCCATTTTCTCCGCTCACGCAAAATCGAAACCCAAAAAACAAAGGCGAATTCTTTTCTTGTTTCTTTTGTTTGTTGATCTTTTGATGATCTGTGGAATATGAAGAAACACCCGAATGGGTACTTATACGCAGAGGCGAAGCAAAGAATTTTCAAGAAACAGGGGAGGCAAAGTCGGCAACGTCTGATAAAATGGCGTTGTGTGAATTCGTTGGACGTTGACGAAAAATTTAACCTACAAATGTGAATATTAGATGGAATTTTCCCGCGTCCAAAAATGAGAAATCATTGAGTTTTTTGGCGAGGATGTGGAAAATCGGGAGTAGTTGGAAAAGGGTAAAAGGGAATTTGTGTACTGACGTGGTGATATGCGAGAGATGACGTCATCATGAACTAAATTTTGGTCAATATTGGTTTCTTCAAATGTTTAATTATGATTAGCCTTGCATCATGTTGTGTAGCATGCTATAAAGGAATTTAAGCAATTAGAAACCCAAAATATCAAAATTTTGAAATAAGAAAGTGATAGAATTGATATATATTAGCAAGCTGCGTCCAAAATCATTAACGCTTGGAGTATTAAAACAGGTTAGGGTATTTGATTCTAGGGATAAGACATAATTAATTTTAATGTCCGTTAGGCTCTACTTGTAACGGGAACTGAGGGAAGAAAAACGCTAACGGAAAGTCAGTATTCTCTCTTGGGGTATAAGTGTGCTATTTTGTAGTATTTAACTTGAGATGGAAGTTTCTTTGTGTGAAACAACTCCACTTGTTGGGACGTGGGAATCGGTTGGATTGGATCTCGTGTGTTTGTCGGTTGGTTAGAATTGGCTTGCAGTTTTGCAAAGTGCATTCAAGTTTGGTGGTGATCCAACAAGAGTAGGCCAAAAATGTGAGCAAGTACAAACTAGTGGGCTTTAATTGAAAGCCCCAAAATTTTGAGTTGTTGAAATATTAATTTGATTTTTCAGAGCTTAGACTATTCAACATTTCAACATCTCTATCTAGAACAAAAATGGGTCGATGCAGACCGTTGATGCACAATGTCGTATTATTATGCTTCACTATTTTTATGACAATCTTTTTTTTTTCCTTTGAGCGCTTTATGCCAATCTTTGAATTGCAATATACATCAAAATTGAATTAAATCGGAAGGAGGGAAGCAACTACGTTGCGAAAGAAAAAGATTGACCCAATTTATATTTATGTCAGCATATTTTTTTAGGTCAGAATTTATGTCAGCATATTAAAGAACAAACTTTGTTGTTAACATGTCAGATTATAACCCATTTACCCGGTGTTGGTAAACTTTTTTTAACTATTATAGTCAATATTACCGAGATCTTTAGCATTTCGGCTACATCTTTTGTACTAGGTTTTTTTTTTCAGATTTGGACGGAGTTGGAAAATATTTCCCAAATTCAACAATATTCGGTTTAGGTTCTTCACACTTTGACATGTCTAAATTTCATATGCAGAGCAACATGGAAATTAATGTTATTTTGCACCGTTTATTATACAAAAAGTATATCATGAAAATCCAGAATACACCTACAAGACACACCGGAGTTTTGTATTGTATAAATACGTACAAACACCTGGTTATTAGGCTTCTATGGAGGAAACTTATCTATTAGATATTTAATGTACCTGTATAGATATTAGATATAACATCATAAAACATATATATATATGTATGTATGGCTTATAGTATGCATCTCTTTGTTATACTCGTACATTTTATACAAGAACATGTACATTGGCTCTTGTAATGTGACAACATCCTCCCCTGCCTCACTAAGAACAGCTAGACATGTCTTCCTTAGAGTGGAATCCAACAGCCATGGAGTCCATAAGGAAGACCGTAAGGAAACTTCGCCCTCGCTATCTCTTCGAACGACGACGCGTCTATTAGCACCGCGTATCCTCCCCCGTCTTTGTTGCTTATGAGTGAAATCAATATGCCTGCAACATATGTTTTGCTAGTAAGTGTTATTTTGATTCATGTCAAAAGTGCAGTGTGTTCCTTGCACTAATGGCGACTAGAAACTCACCGTCGTCTTCCTCTGTTGCACCAGGGCGCGCCACAAAGAATGGCTCTGAAGGCACAACACCTTCCTCATGCCAACTCTTGGCAGTTTTCTTCACGAGATCAACCTGCAATGCAAGCAAAACTTGTGTTAAAAAAGTGATAAAGTCCTTTAGGGGCCACTTAACGATGTCCATCTTGTCGCACTCTTATACATAAACCCAGTACATAAGCCCGACGAGATCCCCTACTTAAATGATCATGCCTTCTCGCCAAACGAACGCCAAGTTTAAACATCAAGGGTGACATTAATTACCTTGGTGATGGTGTTTGGGAAGTTGCAAGGACGACGAGCACCACAAGCATAAGCGTAGCGGTATTTCTTGCCCACATAACCCGGGTTTATGCTACACATGTCCATCCCTTTACCATGCTCATTTGGATCCAATGCCGCCTCTAGCTTTCCGTATGGTCTACCGTCCATGGGTATTGTGAATCGTCCCACCCTAACATATGTCATGGCATAGATCATTTTAAAAGCCTATATAACGCCATCTTTGTACCTACTTTCTTGTTATCTTGCTTCTAGTATCTTTGTACCTACATGTTAGGTACGTGTAACTTAACTATGTACCTTGCATCAGGGAGATCGTCGTTGCCATCCAAGTTGCGTAGATTATGGAGCCTGAGCTTGTCGAGGATCCTAGGATCTGCATTGTGCTCACAACAATCAGCAACGATAGATGTGACCCTGCCTTCGTCGTCGGTCTCCTCGTACGCGTTTATGAAATGGAAGGTCACGTACAATGGCACTTCGACACTCGCCACCTTTCCAAAGAAAACACACAAGTTAACAAAATGGCAAAGATGCAAATCTGAAAGAAAATCCATAGTACTTGACACAAAGTCTAGGAATGTAACATAAGAATTTAGTATAAAAGACATTGGACGTACCACTTTGCCGGATTTTCTACACATGACATGTACAAATGCCTTAGACTCCGGATGCCAATCAAACTTGTACAACGGCGTAGGCTCGGCTTTAAGTAGATTCTTAGCGCAATACCTCAAGGGCATCTCTGGCACCACTATAAAATTCTCCGTCACGGGGAACGAGTGGACCCACCCGGGCCCGGGCCCGCCCCGACACTGAACCCGCCCGACGACCCGTCTCTCATTGGTCCCTGCCGCCATCCTAGCCACCACGTACCCGGGCCTGATCAAGTCCGGGACAAGGGTCAGGAACTCGGAGTCGGTCACAATCGGGTGGGCCGAGTGAAGTATCAATCCTCCTAGCGAGTCACTATACTCGAACCGCCCGAGTGTGTCCAACGTATCCGGGTCGACCACGATGGACCCCTTCTGGGTCTCGGTCAGGCACACGACCCGACCGTCCCCGAGCCTGACGACGCCGGTGTTGGCATTGTCGGTTAGAGAGGCGCCCGACAAGAGGCCCGCTAGGCCCATTATGTGGCCCAGCAGGCCTTCGAGCTTGGGCGACTCGGAGAACTCCCTGTAGCAGACCTTATGGTTTCGAGAGGCGGCTTTGTAGGCGTCGGACTCGATCTGGCGGTGGGCCGCTAGGACTCGGCCCGTGCTCCCGTGGAACTGGAGCTTCACGAGGGTGGCGTAGCCATCGAAGAGGTGCCGGAATTCGTAATCCTTTATGTTCCATTTTCCGGGTCCATTTCTTAGGTATATTCCTTGCTGCGTTTCATGTTACATTTTCACTAATTTTAGTGAAAAGATTGTGATGATTTGGCTTCATCATGCAGCATATAAGTGTAAGCTTTTCACATGGTAACTATATTATATATCAATCGTCACATACCGAAGTGAAAATTTTGGTTCATCATACAAATAAAATATAAAGGAATAATGATGCAATCGGTTGATAAAAACAACACGTACTACTCGATCAATACATTTCGAGCATATAATAAAAATCAAGGCCAGAAACTATTTATGAATTTTTTGATATGAAAAACTTATTGTGGAAACACACCATATATATATATATATTATATTCTCAAGAAGGGTTATGGCGTTTTGGCATACATACATACTAAAATATGTCCTACATATATGTACCTTGTGGTACTATATATGTGTAATATGATATTAATTAGTGGTAGCATTACCATGTGATTAACCAAATTAATTAATCAACCCTTGATCTTTATCGATCCTTGCACTCAAAGAGCTAGCCTTGAACTTTAGCAATAAAATATATGCATATATAATAGTTATGATATCACAGTAACGTCATTTACCAGCCATGGAGGTATTTGTCCTTGCACCTCAAGCTCGCCTTCCCATCGTTCTTGCTTCACACTCTTCCACGCCGAAAGTTTCCCGTCGCCTCTTCCTCCCTCAACAACCGGTGGTGGTGGTGGTGGCGGCGGCAGAAGTGGCAGAACGATCGGTGGTGATAAGGGAGGGGCCATCACCCTCGACTTGGCGGCCATGCTTGCGACGAGATGAGTGCCTTGACGACGTCGTTTTGTGGCACAAATGAGGCGGTGTTCTTGATTGGTTTTAGTAGGAGGTTTTGAGGTTGAAGGGAAGGGTTGATGGGTTTTGCTGTTAAGGAATAATGCTAAGGAAGAAGCCATTGTATTGTGTGTGTGTGTCGTTTGGAAGTAGTAGCTAGAGGTTTTGATCGATGTCTATAAAGCTAGGAAGATCTCTTGGGCTATTTATAGACTGCCTTAATTACGTACGTGCTCCACTTATGGAGTAAGAATTTGTGCACTAGGCCACTACGTGCGATATCGACCTACAAGGTCTCGTTTGGGTATAAAGTTTTGTAAGTTCTCTTAAAATTATAGAAAAATAGTTGGTCAAGAGCCTGAGTGATAACATTTGTGCCTATCATGTTGTACATTCGAAAATTATCTAAATGTCATATACTCAGCCTAGAAAAATAAGGGTTTGGAAACATGAGATTTTTTTAAAAGTTGGAGTTTTTAGTTTATTTTGGATTTGTTTTTTTTTTTATCCGGATATTTTGGATTTGTTTGCTGGAAGGTCTCGGGTTCAACTTAAATAGATGATCCGGATGGAACCAAAGAAAAGAAAAGCCTTTTCTGTTTTTTTTTGTAGATTTATTTTTGTGGTATTATAAGTTCGAGGGAAGTGGGTTCGCCACCCACTACACATTCCTTCAACCCCTAATCCCTTTCAAAAATAAATCTAGTAGGAGGCCGGTTTTGGGGCGTATAAAAGCCCAAAAAAAAAAAACTTACTCTTTCTTCACTCTCTTCTCTCTCTTCCTCCATTTCACTCTCTCCCTCTCTCTCTTCTCTCCCCTCTCCCCCTCTTTTTTTCTTCCACCGGATCCACTAGGCGGCGACGTCGGCCACCGAGGTGTAGCAGCGTTCGAAGGCGGCTCCCCCCTCTCCCCCTCTTGTTTTTTTCATTTAGATCCGGTCGACGGCGACGGCGACGGCTAGAGACGACGACAACTAAAGACGACGACGGGCAGCGGTGTTGTCGACGACGCCCAGAGACGATGACGGGGCAGCGGTGTCGGTGGGAATCAACCAAGGTGGTCGGCGTTGGTGGGATAGATCTAGGGTTCTAGATCTAGATCTAGAAACCCTAGATCTAGAAAAGTGAGCGTCGACACCGCCCTTCTACCGTCGTTCCACCGTCCATCACCGCGGTAAGCAAGCAAATCGCTTCGTTATGGGTTGTGTGTGTGACAAGAGTTTTGTGTGACACGGTTTTTAGTCTATTTTTTGTGTGACAAGGGTTTTGATATAGGTTGTATGTGTGTGACAAGTTTTTTGATATAGGTTTTATGTGTGACAGGGTTTTGTTATGAGTTTTGTGTATGACAGTGCTTTTGTTATGGGTTTTGTGTGTGACAACTCGTTTTTTGTTCGTATGACAGGTTTTGTGTTTATAGGTTTGTGTGTGTGACAGGTTTTTGTTATGAGTTTTGTGTGTGACAGGGCATTTGTTATGGGTTTTGTGTGTGACAACTCGTTTTTTGTGTATGACAGGGGGTCTTGTTATGAGTTTTTTTTGTGTGACAGGGATTTTGGTTTGTTTTTTGTGTATGACAGGGGGTTTTGTTATTGGTTATGTGTGTGACAACTCGTTTTTTGTTCGTATGACAGGTTTTGTGTTTATAGGTTTGTGTGTGTGTGACAGGTTTTTGTTATGAGTTTTGTGTGTGACAGGGCTTTTGTTATGGGTTTTGTGTGTGACAGCTTGTTTTTTGTGTATGACAGGGGGTTTTGTTATGAGATTTTTTTGTGTGACAGGGATTTTGGTCTGTTTTTTGTGTATGACAGGGGTTTTTGTTATTGGTTATGTGTGTGACAACTCGTTTTTTGTTCGTATGACAGGTTTTGTGTTTATAGGTTTGTGTGTGTGACAGGTTTTTGTTATGAGTTTTGTGTGTGACAGGACTTTTGTTATGGGTTTTGTGTGTGATAGCTCATTTTTTGTGTATGACAGGGGGTTTTGTTATGAGTTTTTTTGTGTGACAGGGTTTTTGGTCTGTTTTTTGTGTATGACAGGGGGTTTTGTTATTGGTTGTGTGTATGTGACAATGTTTTTGTTATATGTTTCATGTATGATAGGGTTTTTGGTATGTTTTTTGTGTGTGACAAGTATTATGTTATGGGTTTTGTGTGGCAGGCTTGTGTGACAGGGTTTTTAGTTTGTTTTTTTTGTGTATGACAGAGTTTTTGGTCTGTTTTTTTTGTGTATGACAGGGGGTTTTGTTATGGGTTGCGTGTGTGTGACAGGTTTTTTGTTATAGGTTTTATGTATGACAGGGTTTTTTGTATGTTTTTTGTGTGTGACAAGTTTTATGTTATGGGTTTTGTGTGGCAGATGTGTGTGTCAGGGTTTTTGGTCTGTTTTTTGTGTGACAGTTGAGTTTTTGTTCGTATGACAGGGTTTGTGTTAATAAGTTTGTGTGTGTGACAGGTTTTTTGTTATGATTTTTGTGTGTGACAGATTGTTTTACTCGTGTGACAGCTTTTGTGTTTATGGGTTTTAGTGGTGACATGTTTTTTGTATGAGTTGTGTGTGACAAGGTTTTTCTTATGGATTTTGTGTGTGACAAATTTGGTTTTGTTTATATAGTAATTATAATCATAGCCTATTAGCTCAAATGGTAGAGCAACGTGCTAAATGCACGGTAATGTGGGTTCAAATCCCACATAGGCTTTGTGTGACAGGTTTTGTGGTGACAAACCTTTTGTACGTGGATAATGAACGAAAATTGGGGGTTTTGTATGACAGAGTCGTTTTTTGTTCGTATGGCAGGTTTTGTATGACAGGTTTTGTGTGACAAGGGGTGTGAGGTGGGATGCGGTGGAATGGGTGTAAATTTTTTTTTTGTATGACAGGTCGTTTTTTTTGTGACAGGTATGACAGGGGGTGTGAGTTAGGATGCGGTGGCATGGTTGTAATTTTTTTTTTGCCCAGAGGCATTTTCGGAAAACCAGCCCCATAGCTAATTTATTTTTGGAGCCGCCTAAACGCCTCCAAAAGTGACCCTAACGGGCCACTTACCCAAATCGTCCTATAAGTTCACCTATTGCTAAAGAAAAACTTACTTAAAAAGCTACCATGGCCCAATTACTTAAAATTTTTGAATTGGCTTTTTAAAATCGCAAATTCCCCATTTTTTAGTCGAGATATAACAAATTAATTCCTCACACAATCACCAAATGGCTAGTCACAAAATTACAACTACAAGCAAAACTCACTTTTGTCATATTCGATCATCATATACGAGTTTGAATCTCGTGCGGATCAAATATTATGTAAGAGAATGTGATAAGTAAAAGTACATTTTAAAACATAAAAAAACTATTAAAACTAAAATGTTATAATATATTATAAAATATCAAAAGTGTATCATAGAACATGTTAAGGGTCAATAGTTCACATATTTTATAAACCTTATATCTAACTATGACTTTGTCTAGTGAAAATAATTGGTAAGAAAACCACTATAATTTATAAAATATGAAAACACACTATTGAGAAATGAAAATATATATATAATTTTTCTTACAATGTTAATTATATAGGTAAAATGATACACATGGTTAATAGAGGTAATTAATTAGTTAATTATTAGAAAGTATAAATTAAAGTTATATTACACTGAATATATATATAGACCTTAATAATTATATCAATGATAGACAATCACATTGTTCCTCACGATTAAATATATGCTCTTCTTATGTTTCCGAAGAGAAATCTCAGTAAGGCAGTAATCTGAGATTGTTAGTTTAAATCTCACAAATGACGTGGTACCTTATAATATAACTTAAAACAGTCGCTAATTAAATTCTACCAAAAAAAACAGTCGCTAATTAAATTGTGAAGGGTTTAATGTAGAATCCTAAATCTTTTAACCAATTAAAAAATAATCTTCAACCAGGAAAATGGAACGAATAGAAATGGGACAAAGAAGAGATGAGGTTAATTCTCTTGTATGCTAGTACTATGTTGGTGCATTAATGGTGGATTATTTCTGTGGCTAGCACTAATTATATCGCAAGAGCAGACATGCTTACGCATGTACATGTGTCTGCTTGTCTCACTACGTAATACTTGCTGTTTTATTATGGACAAAGCATTAATCAAAATCTTAATAGTTCTTACATCTCAGATTAATTTATGTGCTACTATAAGAAATCAATTCAACATTACATTATAAGAGCGGGTCGTTTTAATTTGTAGTCACCATGTTGATACATCCCACCGCATAAGGATTAAAAAAATATTTAATAAAATATTTAGATTTACCCTAAAAGAAATTATAAATGTTAGCACATGAATGTTTTTATCTACATGAAATATATAAATTTATATATATCTATAAATTTTATAATTTTATGTTATTTGGTTAAGTTATATGTTAGAAAATTATGATATGATGGGTAATCAGTATTATATTTATTTGAGTAAAGTTTGATAAGAAAATATGATATACTAGAACATTATTATATTTTATATTTTAGGTTGGTTTATAAGACAAATCAAGTATTGATATTAGGAGGAATTTATAAATAAGAAAATATACTACGATCAAAATTTATACAACAAAAACAAGTCAATTCAATTTAAATATAATATATAGTACTATCATAGTGTATTTTATTAGTAAGTGGAATTAGATGGTGATAAATTCAATAATAAAACATATTCAAAATATTTTTAATATTCAATACATAGTCGTACATGGTACGCGGGTTAAACTAGTTATATATTATTATAGTTTGCCGGTTAGATTACTAAGATTAGTGAATAGTGAGCCTTAACTATCATCAGAGTTTATTTTAATTAATAGTTTATTATTTTACATTCAGGGGACTTAATCGATTAGAATATACATACCTTTGCATTCTGAAAATTTTCATTAATAAAAACTTTAAAATTTGTGTTTATTCTATATTTTAATATTTTTAAAAGATGATATCAAAATTAATTTATTGATAATGACAACTACATACCAATTTCAAAATCATGTTTAAGGTAGATTTTAAAAATTGATCATAATAAACCAAATGCACTCATTAGGCCATTAATGATAATGTATATATTGACTATGAATTATTATGGTGATCGATAGCAAAATGTAATTCAAGTTGTTTAATGAAATGATAAGACCTGAGCGGGTAAAATTTCGCTATCTTAATTGAGGTCGATCGCTATCTTCTGCCAGCCAGGTAAGTATACTTATTAAGTTATTTTCTGTCTTTATTTGCTTATTTATTGCAAATTAAATCGCGGTAGTTATCCGGTAGTTGAAAGATTCTATCTTATTTAATAAGATAGAAGATATCGCTTGCTTAGCGATAGAATTATCGTCTCCCAACCCTCTCTCTTTCACTATAAATACATGTCTTCGTGATGTAAAAAGGATATACAAAAACTATCCTAAAAACGTTGATCTTCGCTCAGCCCCTTAACCCTAACGCCCTTTTCGCATTATTTACCCTCACGCTCAATCGACGGATACTTTTTTGACTTAGGCATTGGAGGTGGATAGGGGGTCCCCGCCCTGTCCATTGTTTTGCAGGTCCTAAGTCATTAAAGAAAGCTTCGAGAAGAAGGAATATGAAGGATCTACATAAGTGCATTAAAGGCAAATTTTTGTGCACTTGCAATTGGCATCGTCCGTGGGGACAACAATCGATCCATAATTATGGTGCTGGAATCGACCCCAAACAACGAAGACACGATCTTAGTCGATCTTGGGGCAATCGCGCGATTTGCTCTTGTCAAGCCAAACCGCGCCCGTTGTTTAGAAGGCCATGACCGTGGGTCCCTAGCCGCGACCGCAGTTCGAGGCCAGAACGGGCGAACTTTTGCAAATCGCTCGGGCGAGCGAATCCCAATGCGTGTTATTCGCTCAGAAAGTCAAACCACATCGCAATCCAAGCAAGGCGCCTTGCCCGGATCCGACTCAACCCATGACCTAATCCCCCTCGCAAGCGCGTTTGTTTATCGCACAGGCCTACAAGGACTCACGTTAGGCGACGGGATCGAGATTCATCGCCGCGTATGGTCTGAACCGACTGAGTACAATTGACTATGGGATTCTACAATACGCATCGCCGAGGACAAAGTAAACCACAATTGCACGCGGCGCCCGTATGGGTACCCAATCGTGAAAACCCTAATTCGCGACATGAGAAGGGTCAATCGAGCCATGCTAACCCGAATGACGGGAGTGGGGCATTGACCACCATTAAAAGCGAGGGGGAAGAAGAGATTATCCATACTTTTGTTACCACCCTTAAAGAGAACAAGAAGCAACGTGCTCAGGCTAAATCTTGCTTGGATTAAGCCTTAGAGGACATCGCAAGACTAAAGTAAACCTTGGAAGAAGTCCGGGACAGGCATCAGGTCAGCAAGCCGGAAATCGACAGGACTACTCAATGCTCGCTAGTATTGATGAATTCTTTGATAATCGTCGTAGTCCTAAGCTAATAAGCTCTGACGAATCAGAGGAGACACAAACCGATTACGACAGTGATCACAGGGCACCTAGAGGTTGAAGAAGGAAGAGGAATCGCGATCTACCCTCGAGTAAGAAATCTTGAGTCACGGACCACCCTTGACCTAATGATTCGGTCTCGCGCGAATCAGCGGACTCCAGCGATCGTGGGAATTGTCGTAGTCCAGACCGCGACCGCGGGCTATGCATCTGCGAGCCAAGAAACTGTGCCCGCGGCCCATGCTCCCGCGGTCAAAGCGAACAACAAAGCGAATTTTGCGAGTTCGAAGGGGAAAGATGCGACCCCTTCGAAAACCCTAATTCGACCCACGATTGGGGAAATAAAAGGAGAAGACAAAGCAGTCAGCATCAAGTCGAGATCGAAGATAAGCGCGAAGAGAGGGGCTGAGCTTTCGAGCGCGTCGAAAAGAGATTGCTAGATCTTTTAAGAGCGCAAGGCGGCACCTTACAATCGACTCAAGACCGAGCAGAGCTTAAGTTGGTTTTGGTGACATCAACACCATACAACGAGGATATTCGGCGCGCTAAACCTCCCATAGAGTTCTCTCCACCAATGTTCAATCTCTACGATGGATATTTGGACCCCGTAAGCCACATAGCCTCGTTCTCACACAAGATCACGTTGTGGGCGTCCGAAGAGGCTATGATGTGTAAGATGTTTCCGAGTAGCCTCACCAAGGGATCTCTCAAGTGGTTCCAAGGCATGGAACCACTGTCGATACTAACGTGGGAACAACTCGCCACTTTGTTCGTCGAGCGTTACATCGCCAACTGCCAAGACCCGGTGTCCCTTGGCACACTCTTTGATCTCAAGAAGAATCAATACGAGAGCTTGCGCAGCTTCTCGAATCATTTCATGGAATGTTACGCCGAGGTTGAGGGATGCGACAAGGAGACCACAATTGCCGCTTTCAAAGAAGCGCTCCCGCTCGAAAGCAAGTTGAGGGAGGAATTGATACTCCATCCTCCTTCCACCATCGATGGACTTTGAGAGCGTTTTTACCAATATGTGCGCTTAGAAGAAGCTAATCGCGAGGCGAGAAGGAAATCGCCTTCCTCGCGGACCTCGCTTTAAGCTTCATCCGAAAGCGGGAGTTCCAGGATGGAGGAACACTCATCAAGAAGCCAAGATAGAGCTTACACCTCATTTAGCATCCCAATCTACAAAATATTTCCACGTATCAAAGCAAGAAGTACTTCCACTTTCCTCCCAAAGATGAGCATACCAAGGACAACCCCCGGAGCCGATATTATTGCATGCATCATAAAAAGCGGGGGCACATGACCGAGAAGTGTGAACCATATAAGAAGTTTCTCGAGAGCTTGGTCCGAAGAGGGTACTTGGGGGAGTACCTCGACCAAGAGAACCAAGGGAGCAAGCGGGTCGAATATGTCCAAGTAATCTCGTTTTTGTACGAACGCGAAGACGAGGCGAGAAAAAGTGACGAGGTGTGCAACCGTGTCCGCGGTTCCGGTTCAGACCGTGGAGTCCCCTTTTTAGAGCAAAATTGTGCGCGAACCCTTCACTTCATGAGCGCGGAATCGCAGTAGGGGTAGTTCACTTCAAAGAGGATAAATCGCACCCGAGTTCATAGCCTAAGAGGGCGTGACCGCGGGTACTTGAACCCTTGTGTGCGGGGATCTCGAGACTAGGATTCATATAGCTCGAGGCACTCTTTTTCCTATGTGGTTTTGACGAGGCCCCTAAGTTTTTCTTTTTCATTAACTTAGTTCTTATGATCATGTCATTCATGTTTATTTTTGGTAAAAATCATTTTTTCGCTTTAGTAGAGTCTTGCATAAAAAAATATGTACAACATTAGTTCATCGCACTAACGGATTCCCTCGCACGTTAGTTTATCGCACTAATGGATTCCCTCGCACGTTAGTTCATCGCACTAACGGACTCTTACGTATGCTAGCTACGTAGGGGGTTCCCGTGATACTTGCTCATGGATGTACGAATATACGAATGTACGGATATACGAATGCGCCGGTCCCCTAATCTGCATGGCCACTTCGAGTCAGTCCTATAGTACTCTACGTCTTAGTCCCGCAACAAAGACTTAGGTGGAGCATATGTGAGTGGGTAAAATTTTGCTATCTTAATTGAAGTTGTTATCTTCCGCCAACCGAGTAAGTATATTCTTTTAAGTTATTTTCTATCTTTATTTGCTTATTTAATGCAGATTAAATCGCGGTACTTATCCAGTAGTTGAAAGGTTCTATCTTATTTGATAAGATAGAAGATATCGCTTGCTTAGTGATAGAATTAGCGTCTCCCAACCCTCTCTCTGCCACTATAAATACATGTCTTCGTCATGTAGAAAGGATATACAAAAACTATCCTAAAAACGCTGATCTTCGCTCAGCCCCTTAACCCTAACACCCTTTTCGCATTATTTACCCTCGCGCTTAATCGACGGATACTCTTCTGACTTAGGCATAGGAGGTGATTAGGGGGCCCTCTCCTCCTTTGTCCATTATTTTGTAGGTCCTAGGTCATTAAAGGAAGCTTGGAGAAGAAAGAATACGAAGGAGCTACATGAGTGCATTAAACACTAATTTTTATGCACTTACATAAGACTATAATTTTTTTTCCAAAAAAGGTGAGCATTATGTGATAAAAAAGATAAAAATTCATGTTGTTAGGATTATTATAACCTTCATTCATAAGAATTGCTTATGTGATATATGCCTTGAGGTACACTGATAAGAGACGATAAAAAAAACACTGTATACTTCTAAATTATAGTGAAAGTGAATTTTTCTCACCCTGTTAATTACAAATTTTCTATCTTGAAGACATCTTATGTTCATGCACATCACGATCAGTATTCAATCATGCAACTATGGTTAAAAATTATTTTAGATTAATTTAGTGTTATGCAATACTCAATAATAATGGCAATCAATCAAGTCTTTTAATGTGATCGAGGTGACACCATTAATAAAATGGTATATGTTGCATTAGTTAATATAAGAGTTAGTACATATAAGAATTCGAATTTAATGCATTAATGTGGGGCTCCTTCCTTCACCTTCTGTTCTAACCGCTTCCTTGACCTAGAACCAACAAAACAATGGAAAAAGGGGGTGGGAACCCCATAATCCACCTCCGATGTCTAAGTGAGAAGAGCAGTTAGCGTCGAGGGTAAAGAACACGAAAAGACAAGAATATTGAGCGAATATCAGCTTATTTAGGGTATTTAGGGCATGTCAATCCTTCTACATAACGAAGACATGTATTTACAGTGGAAGAGAAATGGCTGAGAGGCAAAATCCCCTATCTTGCTACCCACTCCAACGATAGTTCTATCTTATTAAATATCTGTACGCACGAGTTCTAAATCCCACCGACAACCCCAATCCCCCGACGGTGCAATCCTCAACTCCATATCTATTTTGCCTTAAAAAAACACTCCATATCTTTTAATCGATCATCTCCAATCGTCAAACACAAAACGTATACAATATTTTTCCTTTTTTTTTTTTGTGTGTGTGGCCTTAAGCAAGTAAGTTCTTGTGAGAATTTTACAAGGTTTGACGTCAATATACACTTACTATACGTTAAGTTGAATTGGAGCTTGTGCTCAATCAATCATTTCCATCATCTTCACTTTGATTATTAAAACCGACCTTTTCAACTCATTTGCTATTGATTATTTATATGTTATCATAAAATATACAAAAGATTAAAACAAATCCAATCATATTTTAAGTAATAAAATTAGATCACGACATATTACAGTCCGCAAAATTAAAAGTAATAAAAACCTGTGTTTTATTGGTTTATTGGTTTGAACTTAGTAGAACCTATGCTATTCAAATAAACTACCCTATAAATTTATTTTTAAGTAGAGATACGAACTGTTACTTAATAATAATTAATTAACCTATTGTAAATTTTAATTAAATAAAAAAGACCTTTCGACCATTCAATTTTAGTTAATGAGAGTTAAAAAAAAATTCAATTCTGGATGGAGTAACTTTACCTTAGTAAAATCCGTAAGTAAAAAAACAGTGTGCTAATCAAGCTATCAATCGTGGAATCAACCATTTTGCCTCACTTTTAGTATTGGGAGCCACGTGGCATTATGCATATATTAACCGGCATTCAACTTAATAAAAGACTATATGATTATTTTATCATAAAAATTTTTAATATATATTCTTTCTTTAGCCACATGATTCGAATCAAAATTCATAAAACAATTTTTCAAAAACTGACTCAACCCTAACCGAAACTTTAGGGTTGAAACTCGAATTTAGATCCAAAACTAGGAAAAAAATCGAACTAACACGGATTTGATTGGTTGAAACCAGAACTCGATCCGACTCATTAGATTTACCCAATTTCTTTTTTTTGGGTAGAAAGGTCTACTCGATTTCTTATACATGTAGAACATATAAATTCATATGAATTAAATTCCTGGGATATAGATTTTTTAACCAACAAAAATTTATGAATGTGAAGTAGAAAGTGTAGGAAATTAATTCACATCAAATTAAATTCTTATGAAATATATTTCCTCCATTTAAACAAACAAGCACTATATTCGTTCATGGAAATCAATTCGTTAAAGAAAGAAAAATTAGTATTAAAAAAGGTTTCACATATTCTCTTTTGTCATAATTGCACTAATAATTGCAGATATGAAATTATTATAACATTCATAATGAAGATTTGTTAAATTTCTTCTTAATAAGTAAAAGAAAACTAACTTATTTTTAGCTTATGTTAGATTTATGTAGAGAAATTTAGTAAAAAATTGATTACAAGAAATAAAGTAGAGAAATTGAGTATTTTTTAAACTTGTTTGACAAATCTTCTCAATTTATTTAATTTGTCCTTTTCTAATTTGTAAAAAATACGGAATATATTTTTCTGTTATGGATGCACTTAGACTCTTAATTATCCGAGTAACGATTACGTATGGATTGATGCATATATGTAAGATGGAAATAAGATAGAAATGAATCACATGAACAAATAATTGAGAATTTTGAATAGTGCGAGATAGAAAATGACTCTGGTATATTATTATTGAATTATTCGCGGATATTTTGAAAAAACAAACAAAATACACACGAAATGTGTATAAACTTTATCCTGGATGTCCACCAATTCATGCCTAACCGTGGATAAGCTTATATTGAAATGTATATCATTTTTTTGATGCATATTTAGACAATGATTAGTGCATATTGATTTTCATTTGTGTTAATTATATGAAATCAATGTGCACAACATTTTGTCTGATTTTGAAAGTGCATTAATTCATGTCTAGATGTACATTAGCTTGTATTAAAAAATGTATTGGGTTTGGATCTCATTATTTAAGCAATATTTCATACACGTCGAGTTTCTTTGTTATGTCATGAATGTGTTGCTACTGGCATTTAAATGTACACGAGCCTATATTGATATGTGCAGTTGATTCGAAATTGATGCACCTTATGCATCAAATGAGACCTACTTTATTAGGTATGGTACACTCGAATCGATTCTTACGGATATTCATAAAATTCCTAAGAATGAATTTGATGAAAATACTATACGATACTCGTTTTTCTTTTCTTTTCTTAATAAAGTTCTAAAATGAGGGGGACAAATGTGATTTAGATCTCTTTTAAAGGTAAGATCCTTGAGATTCAATAATGTCCGTTATTGTTCAACCAAAAAAAAATAATGTCCGTTATTGGACTCAATAATGTACGTTAATTTTAGTGGAAACTAAGTATTAGTTTCCGTGTCTTGAAAACATGATTTTGATTTAACAAAAAATTCACTTTAAAATTAAAAAATGTATTTAAAAAGAATAGTTCGTTATTATAAAAGCTTGTATTGTTTTATTTATTTACTTCTTATAAGACTTATTTTAATGATAGATTAATGTTGTTATGATACATTCTTTTAATCATACAAAGACTTGTAGGATTATAATTTTTGTATAAGGATTGAATACTTGTTTTTATCAATAATTTTTTTTATTTTATGATAGTTATTATCATTTGATTCATTTTATAGTTATTTGGAAAAAAATCTAATCTAAATTATATATAATTTTTTATATATATGTAGAATCTACAATAAAAATCTTAACCAATAAAAAATAAGTCAGTTACATGTTAACCAATCAAAATGATGTAATAAAATAGTTTTGTGGTTTATTATATCTTTAATATACCACTAGTTCACTACTATTAATGTAATTATATCTTTCTTTGGAGTTGACATGTTGTTCTATTTTATTATTTTAATCTTCAATTTAGTATACATTTAGATTAATTAATTATATATTTAAGGAAACCTTATATACTATATGATTTTAATGATATATATTCTTTCATATTTTATATACTTTTGGGGTCTATAGTCAAATTTTTACAAATTAGATTATTTGAACAAAGGTGGGCGATATGATCTAATGAAAAGTTGGCATGTGTCGTGCTAATTTTATTTTTAACCTCCGGTTTAATACATAGTTATGATGATTAAATCATATCTTCACATGTCAATATATCATCGTTCCAACTTTAATTTATGTAGTTAATTAGTAGAACACATATATATATAATTACGTGACAAGTTTAGAACAATGAGAGATAAATAACGAGATGAATGAGTTAACCCTGTGCCTAACTTATCAAAAAATAGTTACTTGTTACTTTTTTTTTGAAGCAGGCATAAATATTAATTACATTGAATATAATATATGATTGGTCCATTTACAATCCTAGTTTATTCCACTTAGGGAAAATGGGGTCCATTTCCTTACTTTGAATTTACTTAATTTATGACAGATTTGGAAGTTATTAAGCACATTTGGTCCACATGTTTGCCACCTTACTAATTTTCATTCATCGATATATGTCAACTTGCTTTCTTAAATTCTAATTGAAACCATGTAATTAAGACGTACGAATTAATAGTCTCCATCCATGTAGTTTTGCCCTTCTTTTTGACAAAATTTTAAATATTTACTACCTTTATTTAGATGGTTATTAATTATGATGATTAAAATTCAGACGTATGGTTTGTAAATTATGCAATACAAGCTCGACAACTCAAGGGTTACATTACAACAAGTGACCAAAGAAACTTTAATTAGAAGACATTAGATTTAGAGTTGTCAAAACCTTATCGATCCAAAAAATCGACCCGAATCGACCAAAAATTTTATGTTGAAACCCGACCCGAATAATAGCGAGCAAAGAAAAAAACCGAAACCAATTAGCCCGAACCCAAACCCGACCGACTTGATTTGTTTAAATATATGTAGAATAAATATATTTCATTTTAAATATTATAATATAATTTATTATAAAACCTACTCCCTTCGTCCCATAAATTTTGTCCCTTTTCCTTTGTAATTTGTGAAGGAAAAAGGACAAATATTATGGGACGGGGGAGTATTATAAATAAAATATTATTTTAAAAACCTACTAAAAATAATATTTTATTACTAAATAATATTATTATTTTTATAATTATTAAAAATTCAAAATCTTGAACTGTTAGGTCGATCCGAACCTGCACAATAACTTGTCAAGACCCGACCCAACTTGACCCGTAACCCGATTGACCGGAACCTGTTGGGCCGTCGGGAATCCGAGCCCACAACGCAATAGAAGAGAAGCCCATCATCAGAATTGTCGCCTACAACTGATTGAGAGAATCCGTTAATTTCGCATATCATTAATGCTGCAACGGTACTGTAGCAAGGTGGCGATCTTCAAGCACCAAATCATAACTCTAAGGGCGAAAATCAAGGGATTTGACCAATAATTGCCAATGGCTAAGTCAAAGGCGAGATCTTAGGGATTGCCTCATTGACTACCAACGGCTTGATTAAAGCTATAATCTTGAGTATTTATGACAAATATTCTAGCATTTACACCATGAAGACTAATAGCGAAATCTTTGGGATTTCCTTAATCAATGGGCAACGGCTAATTTGAGGAAGGCATCGCTATAAAAGGCAAGGAAGACACTCAAAGCAGGGGGACAACAACCAACACAACTCTCGACC
Source organism: Polygonum aviculare (assembly GCA_934048045.1). Taxonomy (NCBI): domain Eukaryota; kingdom Viridiplantae; phylum Streptophyta; class Magnoliopsida; order Caryophyllales; family Polygonaceae; genus Polygonum; species Polygonum aviculare. The sequence continues at coordinate 27,606,365 of OW204023.1, read as the reverse complement.
ACAACTCTCGACGACCCAAAACACTCCCAAATTCATATGTTCTAGCTATTGCTTTGTTCGCTATTTCTTTTGTTCTAAGGAGAAAGACGATCTTTTGTATCAATCCAGAAGTTCATATACACGAGCAATACAAACGATCCTAAGCATTCTTCGCATTTCCTTACGTTTATTCAATTTATGCTCGTCATTTCTTTTCGATTTACAGCTTATTCGTAACTTGTAACGCGTTGTGACATCTTTGTGACTAGGAGTTCCTCATAGTAGCGAAGTAACGCGTTTACGCGGTTAATTCGCCCAAAACAATTGGCGCCCACCGTGGGGCCCTAGCCAAAAAAGAAGCCACGCCGAAACTACAAGTTGCGAAATCTTCATCAACATGGACGCAACTCTTAGCCATGAGTTATCAAAGCCGCGACATGGGGGTCAATTGCCCATACATTATGTGAGCAAAACTCTGCTTGATGCAGAAACGAGGTATTCTACTATAGAAAAATTGGTTTTATCTTTGAATATCATGTCAAAACCAAAGTTGTCAGGTCAATTCACTCGAACGAGTACGACATCATGTACGAGCTTAGGACAGCTATGGAGTCACAAGCATTATCAGATTTCGTGAGCGACTTCACCCCTACCCCTTCCGAGTTAGAAGAACAGGACGTGTTACAGGACTGGGGGTAGTCTTAAAATCACCACTGGGGGTAGTCCTGAAATCACCGCTGGGGTAGCTTGAAGCTATAGCAAACGCGTTAATTCAAAGGTGCTTACGAGTTACTATCGCATGATGTAGCAGTGCCCAGAAGTCGGAACGCAAAGCTATATCATTTTTGATGAAGTTATATAACAAAACCGTCTTTTCAACATCTTTACATCTCCCACACATACCGTTCTACTACACGATTCAGAAAGAAACGCTCTTACGCGTACATGCAAAATTCAGAAAGAAACGCTCTTACGCGTACATGACATCGACAACATCTTACGAAAAACTAGCAAGGGACACCTTGTGACGTTACTGGCCAAAACAAAGGCCCATGCCTAACAATCAGGCAACAATGTGCACACAACGACTAGTCGAACAAGGATGCAAGAGACAGGTTACGGGTTACGGCACTTGCAACACGATTTCTACATCAATGCAAGTGTTTACACCTTACACATTTTGCTCTCTATTCTACGCATCCCACACAAAAAGCGCTATACAAATATTACATGCGGAAACACGTTTATACACGTTCCGCCACAAGTACTTCACACGGAAACACGTTTATACACGTCCCGTTACGAGTACGTACTTCACACGGAAACACGTTTATACACGTCCCGTTACGAGTACTACACGCGGAAACACGTTTATACACGTTCCGTCACAAATAATACGCGGAAACACGTTTACACACGTTCCGTAACGTATGCTACACGCGGAAAAACGTTTATACACGTCCCGTTACGAGTACGTACTTCACACGGAAACACGTTTATACACGTCCCGTTACGAGTACTACACGCGGAAACACGTTTATACACGTTCCGTCACAAATACTACGCGGAAACACGTTTACACACGTTCCGTCACGTATGCTACACGCGGAAAAACGTTTAAACACGTTCCGTCTTTACTTCAGTCTTCAACTCCAAACCCGTTTTGGAACCAGCAAGGAGCGACGAGCTTCACTGCGCGGGAAACAAGTCCGTGATTAGATCAAAAACCCTGAAAAATCGGGGACTTTCCCGAGTTTTTGATGGGGGTATTGTTGGGCCGTCGGGAATCCGAGCCCACAACGCAATAGAAGAGAAGCCCATCATCAGAATTGTCGCCTACAACTGATTGAGAGAATCCGTTAATTTCGCATATCATTAATGCTGCAACGGTACTGTAGCAAGGTGGCGATCTTCAAGCACCAAATCATAACTCTAAGGGCGAAAATCAAGGGATTTGACCAATAATTGCCAATGGCTAAGTCAAAGGCGAGATCTTAGGGATTGCCTCATTGACTACCAACGGCTTGATTAAAGCTATAATCTTGAGTATTTATGACAAATATTCTAGCATTTACACCATGAAGACTAATAGCGAAATCTTTGGGATTTCCTTAATCAATGGGCAACGGCTAATTTGAGGAAGGCATCGCTATAAAAGGCAAGGAAGACACTCAAAGCAGGGGGACAACAACCAACACAACTCTCGACCACAACTCTCGACGACCCAAAACACTCCCAAATTCATATGTTCTAGCTATTGCTTTGTTCGCTATTTCTTTTGTTCTAAGGAGAAAGACGATCTTTTGTATCAATCCAGAAGTTCATATACACGAGCAATACAAACGATCCTAAGCATTCTTCGCATTTCCTTACGTTTATTCAATTTATGCTCGTCATTTCTTTTCGATTTACAGCTTATTCGTAACTTGTAACGCGTTGTGACATCTTTGTGACTAGGAGTTCCTCATAGTAGCGAAGTAACGCGTTTACGCGGTTAATTCGCCCAAAACAATTGGCGCCCACCGTGGGGCCCTAGCCAAAAAAGAAGCCACGCCGAAACTACAAGTTGCGAAATCTTCATCAACATGGACGCAACTCTTAGCCATGAGTTATCAAAGCCGCGACATGGGGGTCAATTGCCCATACATTATGTGAGCAAAACTCTGCTTGATGCAGAAACGAGGTATTCTACTATAGAAAAATTGGTTTTATCTTTGAATATCATGTCAAAACCAAAGTTGTCAGGTCAATTCACTCGAACGAGTACGACATCATGTACGAGCTTAGGACAGCTATGGAGTCACAAGCATTATCAGATTTCGTGAGCGACTTCACCCCTACCCCTTCCGAGTTAGAAGAACAGGACGTGTTACAGGACTGGGGGTAGTCTTAAAATCACCACTGGGGGTAGTCCTGAAATCACCGCTGGGGTAGCTTGAAGCTATAGCAAACGCGTTAATTCAAAGGTGCTTACGAGTTACTATCGCATGATGTAGCAGTGCCCAGAAGTCGGAACGCAAAGCTATATCATTTTTGATGAAGTTATATAACAAAACCGTCTTTTCAACATCTTTACATCTCCCACACATACCGTTCTACTACACGATTCAGAAAGAAACGCTCTTACGCGTACATGCAAAATTCAGAAAGAAACGCTCTTACGCGTACATGACATCGACAACATCTTACGAAAAACTAGCAAGGGACACCTTGTGATGTTACTGGCCAAAACAAAGGCCCATGCCTAACAATCAGGCAACAATGTGCACACAACGACTAGTCGAACAAGGATGCAAGAGACAGGTTACGGGTTACGGCACTTGCAACACGATTTCTACATCAATGCAAGTGTTTACACCTTACACATTTTGCTCTCTATTCTACGCATCCCACACAAAAAGCGCTATACAAATATTACATGCGGAAACACGTTTATACACGTTCCGCCACAAGTACTTCACACGGAAACACGTTTATACACGTCCCGTTACGAGTACGTACTTCACACGGAAACACGTTTATTGATGGAAACATCATTAAGAACAGTGATAGGAATATCACTGGAACAACGTTTTAACCTTAGAGATAATATTGTGATAATTGATGGAAACATCATTAAGAACAATATCATCTTTAGTTTTGATGATAGACAAACTATCTTGAGCTAAATTGTTTAAGAAGTATTTCAAGAACAATGACTGGAAGAATACCCATGCGTGGAAGGATACCCATGCCAGGAAGCGTTGAAAGTTCAATGTTAGTGGATGACAGCTAAGGATAGAAGCACGTGGCTGACGTCTTGTCCATGACGTCATTCTTCTGTGCCGCGCCAGCAATCCGGATAAGTGTCTTCTCAAGGAAGCTAAGATGAAAATAAAAATAAGACACTTGACACTCATCCAACGGCTCGATTAAAGCAAAATGAATTCTCCCAAATTAGGAGGCAGATTTGGGAAATTCGAAAGAGACATCTTCAGAGTTCTATAAATAGGTGACAGTCTGCAACATTCAGAGGTTACGCCTTCAAACACAACAAACCCGAAAACACTCCAAATCACATCTGAGAAAAGGAAGAGAGAGAAGGCTGAGTCAATCTGGAGGATTGATAGTTCTTGTTCATCTGCTTGGTGAACTGAGTTGTTGAGGAGGAATTCTCAACTGAGGAAGAGAGAAAACGATTCCAGCTAGGGTCGTTTGGTGAGGTTTGTCTTTGCTGAATATTATTGTGAAGAGTTGGTACAAGTTCTAGGGAAGAGAAGTTAGGCGATTGTTCTAGGATTAGTGAATCGCTAGGAACAGATTGTGCTAACTGTATCTTGACGAATTGTACAACTGAAATCAATAATATGGGTGAAAGGCATTCAAAATCCTCCATGGGAGGTAGAGGTTTACTCTATTGGATTAGTTGATCCAGTAGAGGTTCCTCTATAAGTAAACGTGTCCTTTACTGTTTTCCTGCTTATTTTGAAGTTTACAGTTCTTGTTTAGTTGTCTGCAAACTTTGTCTTTCCGCTGCTCAAGGAACTATTCCATAACAGTTCCTTGCAAGTTCTAACGTTTGTTGATCCTAAGAGTTGGTTCCATCGAACGTGCAAACTCCCCTCTAACTTGATTGACCGTAGTTAACTAGTTATCGATATGAATTACTCAATGCAAAATCCTATGATTTTCTCAAGTGCATGCAAATGAAGGGCTGCTTGAGTGTAGCCTAAGAAATTTAACTATTTGGGTAAGAAATCAACAAGTAGTGGGTGCTCAAATACTTTAAGTATCCGGGGACTAATATAACAAGTCAAAATACATACACAACCCCTCGTACTTATCAAAATTATGCAAACGGCCCCCTCTATTTCAAAATGTACGTTCTATTGAACACCTTAACTCATATACCCATATTCTATTAAGCCCTTGTTATCCTACGTGGCACGTCGCGTGTAACTCACTCTCCATTTAGCGAGTAGAGTGTTTTGAATTTAGTGACATGGATTTTTTTTATGGAAGGTGACATGGATTTACTTCAAAAAAAATAAATTAAATTCTATTTTTACAATTACTTCTTCTTTTTCTTTCTCTCTTATTCTTCCTTGACTCCTCAACATCTCTCACTCTCGCCTCCCACGAACGCTCTCTGCTCACCGGAACCCAATCAGCCCTGCCCGACCTCGACCGAGCTCCTCTCCTAACACTCGCCGACTACCTACTACCCTTTTTCCGACCTGCAACCTTCGCCCCTCAAGACCGAAAAAGCTCTTTTGATCCTTCCGACCGTCGACCCTCCTCCTTTGGCCGCCATCACCGCCTCCACCGCCTTCTCTCTGTTTCCATTCACTAGATTTATTCTGTACACCTCCATTTCGTGACCGTCGATCCTCTTCCTCCTTTGTACACCTCTGCTCACCCACAACATAAAAAAACCACAAACCCTACTCAAAAATTGTCCCAATTGCAAGACCTTAGAAAGGGTTTTAACTAATTTAAAGAAGAAATAAGAAATTGATTTGTTCTTTACCTAAATTGAAGTCATTGGTGGCAAAGAAGATTTATTCGAACGAGAAGCAATTTCACAAGGGCTTCCATGGAGGATTAATTCTATGCGTAGCTTTTTGATTTTGATTTTGATTTTTTTGTTTGTTTCTTTTTGTTTCTTTTTATGTTTTTTATTTAGTATAACAGGGTATTAAAAAAAGCTTAGGTGGCACGCTGACATGGACAAATTCCAAATTAGGTGGCGCTGACATGGAAGTCACTCAAGCGCGTGAAATACACGGATGACAATAGGTGTTCAATAAAATAGGGTTATATTTGTACAAGGGAATAATAGAATATTTGATGGGGGGGGGCGTTTGTAAAAAAATGACAAGTACGAGAGACCGTATATGTATTTTGCCAATATAACAATGTCAATGTGAGTGATATTGCCCATAAAGAGCTCGTATTTGTGAGAGTGATATCATCAGTGATTCAACCTTATAAAATCCTACCATGCTTATAATCCTCATATTACAGGTGATATCAAGAGAGACTACATGTTTTAAGGTTAATTTGAACATTGTTGTAAACATTGTAAAAACTTCCATGTCACTCCATAATCTCGAAATCTCTCCTTTCCGGCTCCTTCTGATGATCCCATGATTTAAATCTACTAGCAATGATAGTGGTCCAATGCTGGTCGCCCAACAATGCTCACCAAGGCACCCGAGTACCTAACTACGGCCCGAATAATCGCAAATCCGACATTAATGGATATCCGATCTAATTGACCATATTGATTCGGATATCTAACAATATAAAATGGGCAGCCCTATGATGCCATGATGTGAGGGTGGGGGCGGGGGTTTGGTATGGCATAGTTATTCACTTGATGACCTCATTGACTTCCTAATCAAAGTGCACAAAGTGCAATAATTCCTATGTTAATATCAGATATTATTACACTGAGCAAAATCAAATAGTATAATCAGGTTAATATCAGGGTAAATAAATAATGCAAACAAATCAAAGGTGCATTATGATGAATTAATTAATCACCTAACTAAGGGCCCGATGGGCGTCAAAGAACATAGGAAGAAATTATTACTTTTATTTGTAATTTCCCCTCGAATGCTATAGCGACCCATCCACCTTAACTCCGCTCATTGGTTCTTTCATTCCATTCACAACTCACATTATTATACACCCAAGTTGGTTTAATTTATGAAGACATGATATCAAAGCGGTTCTAGGGCTAGAGTATGTTGCGAGATCATCGGTTCGATCTATATGTCTTCCGTCCTCGTCTCTTCATTTGTGTGAAAACAATCTCATCAGTCCTCTTATTATTGCGTTGAGCCGGTCAACACAACCCAATTTACTTGTTTCATAATCCTCGTTGACTGAATCATGCGCCCTAATACAATGTGTCATTCAATTTAACGCAATTTCTTGTTTTCATTAGGTCTTATTGCACTTTGTCTCAAGTATGTTGAATATAACTACTAGTCTGGTCTTTAAATCTTCGGCAGACTCACCTTGTCCGGATCGAGGCATCGATACCTTACCCTTAAGACTATTTTGATACAAATGTTCATTTCATAACATGTACAAGGTGATTCGGTCTTAGAGTTTTAACTTTGATAATTCTCTTTTGTCCGTAAACTTTAAGAAACTTAGTCATGGAAGAAGAGTATCTTAATTACTATATATGTCTCCTCCTCTATGTATTAAAATAATAGTTATGTTATTAGGTTAGAGTTTATAAATATTTGAAACAACTTAATTGACCCATTATGATTTAAGTTGCCAATTGTCCCTTTATTGCCCTAGTTGATTCCCACAAATGGTGATTGAAGCCTCATGGAATCCCTCATATGTGGCAGACAACATCAAACTTTGGCACAACACTTATTAGTTAATTAATTCTTTTTCAACTAAAGCAATAAATATAATTAGTGGGCAAATTGAGGGCTAACAAAATATGATAATTCTGTTGATTAGAATCCCAAGTCGATCTGTGGGCTATTGCACTATATTATATGCACTCCATACAATTTACATGTCACCATGACATAAATCGATTTTCACGTTAACTATAGTTTTTAATCACACTTTTCTTAATCACACGTTAACTAGGTTTAGGGTTTTTTTTTCTTCTCTTTCTCTTATGCATGTATGTGATAAGATGCAAGTCAGATGATTTTATTCAACTTGTGAATTGATTAGATATAAGCTTAGTGGAGGCAGAATCTTTAATACGGATGGTTGATTTGAACAATCATGTTTTCCTACATAACAAAGAATGATGTGCCATGTTATCATGTAGATAGAGGTCATCTTTGTCCCGTACCCATGTAAATCCATACATTTCTAGCCAGCAACCATGTCAACAGCGTAATGCATGAATGACTCAACTTGAAAACTTAGACCCAATTCAACACGATCATGATGGGTTTTAACAAGAATTCTTTGTCAACCCTCGTCCAGAAACATATGAGTTTTCCAACCAAAAAAAAAGCCAAAAAAAAAACCTTATATAACTTTGTAGCCGTATATTTTTTACACAATGTTAGGTCACTTTTACTAGCAATCTCTCTATATATTAATTGGATAACAATGTCCGTAGAAAAGATTGTGTCATGTGGTGCAGTCTGAATTTGACACGTGTATTAATAAAAACTCAAACACCTATTTGTATAATGATAATATTTATTTTTTCTTTGATTTTTTTATGAGAAGGAAAAATAACCACAAAACCGCTAAACTCTCACAATCCCTTGTTAACTACAAACCACCCAATTACATTCAATTCTCAAATTTCCCTCCTAATTACAAGAAACAACCCAAATTCCATATACTTTGATTACAATGACAATTCAATTTTACTGTATTAAATCCCATACAGGGTGCGGGAGTTACACTAGTTCATAGCATTTTTTTTTCGATCAAGCACTAGCTAGTTCATAACATTAGCATAGCCCAATATAACTTTAGGGTGTCTTGATGTTTTTTTGGTAGAAGAAGGGTGCCTTGGAGTTTAAATTGCCATCTTTTAGGTTTATTGAGGTCGACTGATCAAAACTCTATTATGAAACAATATTAATCAACTTTTTTTTATTTGTTGAGGTCGACTGCCATGAGAGTCGAACATGTGACTTCTAGGTACTATCATTACATGCTTTCACTACATGCCCGGAGCCCACAATATTTTTTGGGTCAAATTAGTTGCCGGTTTATCATTATTTAATTTGGTTTCCGATTGGTTGAAGAGAACAACAAAACCTTATAAATTTACATAAGATTAGGTTTTTGAGCCATTTTGATTAACCAAAAAATTAGCAGATGGGCCGCGAAAAGTATTATGGACCGGCCCAGGAGTGCAGAATCATGGGCCTGTAACTTAATCCGGGTCAACCCGGCCCGTACCAGTTTCGGTAGATTCGGCTGAACTCCCCGAGTTATTTGTTTCGACGACCTTAATTCGTTCATAACTTCAGATCGATCTCTTTGCTCTCTCAAGTCTCAACGGAGTTTCCAGAGGACTGCTCGCCATGACCATGGCGATCAGAGGTTTTACTCTTCTTCTATTCTTCACTTCCTTTCTCGGCGTCTACTCTCTGTATGAAGATCAAGTCGGCCTCGTCGACTGGTAACAATTTCCTTCTTTCTCAGCCTACAATCACATTCAGATGCCAGTTTCCGCTCCCTGGATGAATTGAGTGCGATTGGGGATTGAATTCCTAGGGTTTTGTCGATTTGAATTGCAGGCATCAGCAGTACATCGGCAAAGTGAAGCACGCGGTGTTCCAAACTCAAAAGGCTGGTAGGAAGCGAGTTGTGGTTTCCACGGAAGAGAATGTCATAGCTTCTCTCGATCTTCGACGGGGCGAGATTTGTAAGTCTTCAGATTGTATCAGCTTGAAGAGTAGCGAATTGTACTTTTTAGCTTGTTGATTGTGTTGAGGAAGTCAGAGCAAAGTTTCGTGCTTATTTTGGCATTGGATGCTTGCAGATTGGCGCCATGTGCTAGGTGATAAGGATCCTGTTGACCAGATTGATATAGCCCTCGGAAAGTGTAAGTTTATCTGCATACAGGGTCCTGTCATTGCTTCTATGGAAGGATTATTTGTATGAATTTACAGATTGTAGCAATTGAGAATTGTAGTTCAATGCACTAGATGATAAATTCATAAGCTTTGTTTGCCTCTTCTTGGTCATTGAAAAGAAAAGGGTTGATGTTGTAAAGATGGATCAGGGGGTTTGAGGGTTTATGGATAATTTCTGTCACAAGTTTGCTAGATTCCAAACCAATTAAGTGAATAATTTCTGTCACAAGTGGAGATATCTTGCCTATAAAAGGCTTCTCTGAAAGCCAAGCCAAATCTGCTGCTTCTGCAGTGCAAATATATTCTCACTATGGAAGCAGTTGAATGATATTGATGTGTAGTTACTACTTATGCACTTTATACTTTATAGTGGGTTTGAGATCTGCATCTGAATTATTTCAGTTAGCAATCTTCTTTCGTTATTGTGTTTAGTGCATCCTAATATGTTTGTCTCATTTCTATGATTCTATATACTTTTAGTGCATCCTAAATCCTTATGTCTGTTTTCCATATACTTGGGTTCACTATGAAATATAAACTTGGCTTCACCTAAACTTGGATTTTCTCCTGCAGCTTGTGATTAGGCTTATCAAGCTATGTACTGTTTCTAATAAAAAGAAACACGTATCTTATTTCCTTGGATCTTATTAATTATTATGAACTATAACCAATAGTATTTAAAGATGCGATTTTCTATCTTATGTAACAGATGTCATTACGTTATCATCAGAGGGAAGAATTTTGAGAGCATGGAACCTTCCTGATGGGCAGATGGTGTGGGAGACCTACCTTGCAGTGAAAGAACCCTCAAAGTCCCTATTATTATTTGCGGTTAGTTGATAATTCTTGTTTTATTAAACCGCTGGAGCCAATTCAAATTTATCTTTCTGTATTGGGTCAATATTCTGATTACACTTATTTTAAATGGACATACTAGTTAAGGAAAGTGTGGTTAACTACCTTTACAAAATTAAAAAATTGTTTGAAATACATTGCAGAATATATTTATATTTCAGTTGTGTTCGCTTAAGTTGTCCTCTAGCTTAAACCTGCAAAGTAGATTTCTGCACATCTGTATCAGTTATGACACTGTTCAGTGCTCGTTCTTAGTAATTTGTACTTGTCCATTTTTTATTTGCAGCCTGACCAGAAATTAGACAGAGGGAAGATCCTTATCTATAGTAATGGATGCCTCCATGCTGTTTCAACTGTAGATGGAAGCATTCTTTGGAATGTGGAGTTGGTGGCTGAAAGGTTTGGCAATTTTATGAATGGATATAACTGTTTTATTTTAATCCATCTTTATCTGCCTCTAACCTGCTTTGTTTTCTGTCTGCAGTCTGGTTGTTCAACAGTTAATTCAACCGGTTGGTGGTGATGTAGTGTATGCTGTAGGGTTCTCTGGGTCGTCTCATCTTCATGTACATGAAGTTAGTGTTAAGAATGGGGATTTGTTAAAACATGAAGTGGCAGAATTCTCCGGTGGCTTCTCTGGAGAATTATCAACGGTTTCTAGTGACACTTTGGTAGCTTTGGATGCTACTTCTGCACATCTGTTGGTGGTGCACTTGAAAAATGGAGAAATTAGCTTCAGGAAGCAACATATACGCGATATTATTCCCGAATTTTCTGGCACTGCTGTTATTTTACCTGCAAAACTTGTAGGAATGGTAGCCATCAAGGTCAATTCTAATATTGTGTTTGTAAGGATAAAAGCTGATGGCTTGTTTGAGACATGGGATACAATAAGTAATCTAGCTGCGATTGGTGATTCTCTCTCACTTACGGAAGAAGAACATGCTTTTGGCCTTGTTCAACATGGGGATGGCAAAATTCGTCTCTCAGTGAAATATGGTCGGGACTGGAGTAATGAATTGTTGACGGAAAACATTGAAATTGATCAACACCGTGGATATGTTCAGAAGGTTTTCATTAATAATTACATCAGGACAGACAAGTCTCATGGATTTAGGGCCTTGGTTGTCATGGAAGATCACTCCCTTTTATTATTACAACAAGGTGATGTTGTATGGAAGAGAGAAGATGGTCTTGCTTCAGTTATTGATGTAACAACATCTGAACTACCTGTGGAGAGGAAAGGTGTCTCGGTAGCGAAAGTAGAGCACAACCTTCTTGAATGGCTTAAGGTATGATGAGGAAAGTTACTCCAGAGATACTTCAAATTATATGTTATGTTATTGGGAATGATTATAGGATTGCAATTTCTCCGGGAATAAATTCAGACATACTATCTATGGTACTTCACTATATTTGCTTACTATCTCAACAGAAAAATTAGCTATTTATTAATTAGTCGTTTCTCTGTCTTCAGAAGGTAAATTAGTTGAATTGCTAGTATGGAAAAGCATCGGTCATTACAAAACTGAAAGATTCCATACAGTATCTTTTCTGCTCATAATTAATGATCTTTTACATACTTTCTTTTCTGAAGTATTTTATTTTCTTATCCCTGCACTTTTTGTTGTGTAAAGGGGCACATATTGAAACTCAAAGGAACTTTGATGCTTGCAAGCCCAGAAGATGTAGCTGCTATCCAAGCGTTAAGATTAAAAAGCTCTGAGAAAAGCAAGATGAGCCGTGATCACAATGGCTTTAGGAAGTTACTAATAGTACTCACTAAAGCTAATAAACTTTATGCCTTGCATACTGGAGATGGACGGGTTGTTTGGTCGCTTTTGCTGCCTACTTTGCGTAAATCTGAGATATGCCAAAGTCCTACTGTGCTCAATGTATATCAGTGGCAGGTGCCTCACCAACATGCATTGGATGAGAATCCATCTGTTCTTGTTGTAGGCCGCTGTGGATCTAGTGAATCTGCAACTGGTGTTTTATCATTTGTTGATACCTATACTGGAAAGGAGCTTGACTCTGCAAGTCTTGAGCATTCTATTGTGCAAGTCATCCCACTGCAATATACAGACTCAACAGAAAGGAGGCTTCATTTAATAATAGATGAAAGTGGGCTTTCACACTTGTACCCTAGAACTGCTGAAGCTGCTGCAATATTTCAGCGTGCGTTTCCGAACTTATACTGGTACTCAGTTGATAGTGGCAACAGCATTATAACTGGGCATGCATTAAAGAGAAACTGTATTTCCAAGGAAGGCGATGAATTTTGTTTTGATTCAAGAGATATGTGGTCAGTCGTTCTTCCAGCAGATACAGAAAAGATAATTGCTACAACAACAAGAAAAGCTAATGAGGTATTTGAATGTGATACCCTTATATATATATTTTTTAATTATCTGCCAAAGTCCATCATGCCTTGTTGATAGATTTTGATAGTACTGACAACTGATGCTCTTTTAATTTAGTACAAAGAATTCCTGAAAGTGGGCTCTTCCTTCTCTTGACATTCTGATGCAAAGGTCTTTCAACACTGTTAAAAACATATTACATATTTATGTACATTTTTGTGCTGGATTTTTGTTTACTTTCGCCATATATGAGTTAGAATACATTTAAATGTTGTCCCATCAGCTAGCTACTGTCCTCTTTGTAATATGGTATCAATAGAGGAATGCCATAGATTTCCTTATCATCACAAAGTTTCAAAATATATATCTTACCGATGTATGCATTTTCATTCCATGAGATTACGTCATCCATGCTGATTTGTGAATAACATGTTCAGAAAATGATTTTTTTCATTCCTGCAGGCAGTGCATACCCAAGGAAAAGTAATGCCTGACCGGGATGTGATATACAAGTATATATCAAAGAATTTACTGTTTGTGGCCTCGGTTGCACCTAAAGCTGGTGATATTGGCACTGTCACACCAGATGAATCATGGTTGGTTGTTTACCTTATTGATACCATAACTGGTCGGATATTGCACCGTGTGACTCATCATGGTACTCAGGGCCCTGTTCATGCAGTAAGTAGATATCTAAATTTATCATGTGCACTGAATTTTCTTTTTGAATACAAAGCTTTTGACTTTGTTGCTTGTTATATTTCTGTAGGTCGTCAGTGAGAACTGGGTTGTCTATCACTACTTCAATCTCAGAGCACACAGATATGAGATGTCTGTCATTGAGATATATGATGAGTCCCGGGCGGTATGATTTTGTGTTGAAACATTGTATTCTCATTGTGCACTTGATGCTTTTTTGCGAATTAGTCTAAATGCTGTGTTGATGCCTTTTCAGGACAATAAAGACATTTTGAAGCTCATTGTTGGAAAGCATAATCTCACATCTCCTGTATCGTCATATTCTCGACCTGAAGTTACAACAAAGTCACAGTCTTATTTTTTCACCCATTCTCTAAAGGAAATCGCAGTAACATTGACTGCAAAGGGTATAACGTCAAAGCAACTTCTGCTTGGCACAATTGGTGATCAGGTCAGTAATAAACTTTGAGTAAAGATTTATGGGCACTCAATAAAAACTATGTATTAGCTTTTCTAGTGTGTCCATCATACTCACATTGGAAACTCAATTAGTAAGGATCTTGAATCTAATTTAAGTTGTATTAATTTTTAAAATTATCTTATAGGTTATTACTTTCTAAGTTATCTTGTAGATTATTGTTTTCCAGGGAATAGTATGAATATAGTTTCTGGTTTTAAGATTGATAGCATATGCCCATGGGCACACACTACAAAGTCCCTTGTCCATTTATGCTGATTCGTTTATATCTTACAGATTTTGGCACTTGATAAACGGTATGTGGATCCTCGTCGTTCTATCAACCCAACACAAGCTGAGAAGGAAGAAGGAATCATTCCTCTTACAGATTCTTTGCCAATCATTCCTCAGGTATGATCCATTGTATCTTAGCCTCAAATTAATTTGTATATTCTCTAGTCTCTACATTGAAAGAGTAGCCATTGTGATGAGCTCTTTTTAAGACCTACATGCTTGGATCAATGCACAGTAAACAAGAAAGCATAGTTTTCCATATAAGTTATCCCATGACCTGAGTTAAAAGGAGTTTGACATTGAAGTTTAATCAAATAAGAAAAACTCGGTGAACTTTTAAGTTATTTTGGACTTCTTCTACTAGTTTGTCATTTTCAATGTATATGATTAGGGACACATTTAAGGGGGAAAATATCAAATTTTTGCTTTGATCTTATCAAAACACAAATGATTTGAAACCATATTTTTTCTTCCTTATCATTAAATGAAACGGAATTAAGAATGTTGTAAATAGGACAAGCTTACATTTTGAAGCCTCTATTTGATAAAGATTCACATGAGTATTTCTCAGCTGATATTAATTATTTTAATGTAGTAAAGTCAAATTTGATATACTCCCTCTGTCCCAGGGGGTTTGTCCAAAAGCATGAAATGCACATACATTAAGACAAATCAAATCACTAATCATGGCAGACACTCCCAGCCACACATCACAAATTAAAAAACCCCAAGTCTCGTTTTTTTTGGAGCAAAGTGAGCATGAAATGTAGGTTGGCCCATTATATAGATTAAGAGCATAATCATGCTTAAATTTTTTTTGTGCTATGACTAATCTACTTTTGTAGAGAAAAAAAAATTAAAATTATTCATACTTTTATTTTGTGTAAATTAAATTAATTGTTGAATGTAAACATTTTTTTTATGGAATGAATTAATGTAATGTAAGGAATTGAAGAGAGAGAAATGAGGAATAAAAGGTTGATAGAGATGGTAAAAGTGTGTAATTATTTGTTGTTGTAAGGTTAAAGGTGTAAAAGTGGTGTGATATAAATGGAAAGAAAATAGATATGGACAAACTTCCTGGGACGCCCGATTAGGAAAGGCGGACAAACTCTCCGGGACGGAGGGAGTATATCTTTCCAGTGAAAAAGAATATTTCAGGCCTTAAGAAATAAAATGGAATTCTGGCTTGGAGCTTATCATGAGCTAAATCATCATTCAGTGGAACTTCCGATTTGTAGCTTAAGATGATATGATGATAATATGCAGATTTTCCTTGGCTTACGCATTCATACCAATTAATATACTTCTCTCTTTTCAGTCTTACGTAACCCATGGACTGAAAGTGGAAGGCCTTAGAGGCATAATCACAATACCTTCTAAGCTGGAGTCGACAACACTCATGTTTGCACATGGAGTAGATTTGTTCTTCACCCATCTGACTCCATCTAGGACCTACGATTCGCTAACTGAGGAGTTCAGCTACGCTCTCCTCCTCCTCACAATCTTTGCTCTTGTGGTTGCAATCTTTGTGACCTGGATCATGTCGGAGAAGAAGGATTTGAGAGACAAATGGAGGTAAATTTTAACCTCTGCCTCCCTCTTCTGTAGGTCTACGATCAGAATTTGCCTTTGATCAATGGAAGGGCACACCTGTAATACTTGGGGAACTTTTCAGACATTTTTGGCTTAGCTTTGAGATTTTATTGTTCCTCTCTTAACTTGGTAGAGTAGGAAAAGCTCCAAATCAGGTTTTGGTATGTTTGAACGAATTCCTGTTTCGTGTATTCTTAACACTTACAATAGATGGGCTCTTCCTTTTCTTTTGCAAATGTAGTCTTTTTTTTTTTTTTTTATCGTTGTCATGCTCTAGCTGTTGCGATGCTGTCGGTATGATGTGTTTTGGAGGGCTCAGTGAATGAGGGAATCAGTTTTGCCGAAGACTTTCAGTTTGATTACTCGATTACTATCCTTAAATTACTCATTAACCACGGGTTCTTAAAGCTTCTCAAAATATAATTACAGAGTCCAACATGGTTGATACAGCTTGGGTCAGCAGAAACAACTTGACAAACTTTCCGTTTAATCAATCCTATCATTTGCGTGCTCAATGCTCTTGCTCTATCCTTAAAACCTATACAAATGTTACAATTGATTCATGTGTAAAAAAGTTAATTGATTGATGTGTTCATGGGATGCCAATGGGGAGTAGATTCACCAGAATTTACAATGGAGAATAAAACAGGGAAGTTGGTTAGAAAACTAGACAGAAATGGGAACGAAGGTGGTTCTCAAGACTAGTTTCAAATTTTATCCTACTATAATATGACCGCATCTAACCACAAATAAAAAATCTACGAATTTAAGTGTATAGATTAGCAAAGAATAGAAATCCATTGAGTGATTTTATGTTGGAGATGACATGAAAGAAGTTCAACACTGAGAAGAACGATCAAAACATTCTGACCACGTTCCACAAAGGTTAATGCTGTCAACAAACAACAAAATGGAGAGGTGGGTAGATAAATTTGGGAGATGTTTCGCAACCATGGTACCAAATTCTCGTAATACATATTTAGGAAAAAAAGAGGATTAAGGGGCCTGGTCGACATTATCGACGGGAACAAAGCTGGCCAGGGTTTAAATGGAGGGGCTGAAGATTTGTATAGAGACGAGAGAGAGAGGTTTACATGAAGTCTTCCTCAAGCTCCTGCAGCGACTTGCTTTCAGACGCAATCTGCTTGTTAGAAGTCATCTTATCAGATACCATCAAATTCTTGTAGCTTCTCATTTCGGTCTGCCGCTCCTTTTCAAGCCTCTCCATGTCCTCTCGGCGTTTCTGCAAGATTCATAGTACATGATCGTTAAATTTGGTTGGCTAAATTACACTCTTCCCATCAAAAGGTGGCTTCGATTTGGATGATTTTACTAGTTCAGTTGTGTTGGGTCACATGTAAAAAATATTCAACCCTGCCTATAAGTAAACCTCTTGAGCTGGGTTTGACTGAATCCACAATCTGCATTACTGCTCTAGTAGTTCTACCTTTGGTTATTTCAGGTTTCAAGTTACTTCAAGTTTGGTTGATTTTTTTCTATAATGGATAGTTTCTGTTTATGAACCGCACAGAGGTCAATCCCAACGTTAAAAATCCATATATTACGAAAAAGCCGGTCAATCTTTTAACAGGTCCAGACGACCCAGACACTAATACAGATGCGTATTTGCATTTGGAAATCCATATGATCGTAGTATGTCTACTATGCATGAAAAGTAATTAAATAAAACTAGACAAGATTTTAACATGGATACAATTAATGGGATAATGGCAGATTGACTGACCTTTTCTCTCAGTTGAGCCTTTCTTTCAGCCTTTTCAGCATTACCATAAGCCTCTCGTTCCGCTGTATATAGAAAAATCACATTCAATGTTCAGATATGTGATGATCAAGACCTTCCGATAAAGCAAAAGGCTAAACATGTGCAAGTTCAGAAGCCATTCACTTGGGTTAACTGGATCCTAGCTTGAGTTTACTTGCTAGGAAATGTCCTTTCTAGCTAAGAAAGGATTATACTAGTAACACAGAAGAGGTATGTATTTACCAATTTCTGTAACCCAAGTCTCTATGTTGCTTCCCATTTATAGGTGAATAGTACTTAATCTTGTTCAAAGACGTCTCAGAGTTATGAACAGAGCAAACCCCTCATAGAAAGCTTTCATTATGAACTCTCAGGATTTATTCTACTCCAATAATCATTACTATCAGTTTATCACCATGTATAAGATTTATTATACTCCAATAGCAGAGATGATTAGTGTAAGCACACTCTGAAACAAAAGTGATGCCGCTATCTTGTGCCTATATAGTTCATTTTTTTCTGTAGTGTCTCTTCATCCACCGCAAATAAATTCATGTTTTCCTATTATTAAAATAAAAGATTTAGCATTGGATGGTAGATACAGGTTTTCTTTACAATCAAACTTAAAACAGAAACTACAATAAAAGAAGAGACACAAGTAAGAAGAAGAAATATCTGGAAACTATGAAACCATGGATAGTTGTCACCTTTTAAATCTGGCTTCCTTTCCACCTTGGTGCGGTTTAATCTATTAACGATCTCGTTTATACGCTTTTCAACTCTCACAGTACGGACCTATAAAAGCAAATTAGAAAACAAAAAATGAACATGCTAGTCAAAATCCATGCAGTAATTAAGTACAGAAAATGAAACTAGGGAGATACCTACCATTTTTGAATTGTAGAACCCAACTTGACCAACATCCATGGACGGAGTTTTCTTTAGATTTGACCATGGGGTGTAAACAACATCAATATTATTCACCTTGTTACCTGTAAATAGTACCATTCCAAATTCCTTAAGGAACAAAGAAACAGAAAGGGGAACTAAACTACATTGCTACCACAAGGCCAATATAGAAGGCTCTCTGCTAAAACTGCAGGCTTTGAAACTAATTGATATGCCAAATACTTTTGTTTACAATATATAACAACCAATCCAATTAGTCTTGCACTATCAAGCTCACGTAGAAGAAGACAGTTTGACAGTGCGGTTAATTCTTTGATGAAATAGAGTATGGAGTACGATATATGCATGCCTTGGATAGAATTCGCTTTCACCAGTTGGACACAATCCTCCAACACTCCTTCAGGTATATCATCCAAACCCTGATATTTTTGCAATCTTAAATATACATGGGCAGAAGACATTTTGTCTACATGAAACCTGCATATCGAAACATCTGCAAGTAAGATGCAATCTTATTTCAGGGGATGGGAGCCAATTTCCATACATGCATATGGAACAGTTTAGAGGATGTGAAAGGTACAAACACGAATAAGTTCCTTCAAACTCAGTAGGAAAACAATTTCAAGGAGAAGTTCCTGAAAATATATTTTAATAGCCTTTTTTCAGCAAGTCAGCAACCATCCAGCAAATATCATTAAATTAGTTCATACATACGCAGAGTTTTAGAATGTAATACCTAACCCCATAACAGATTCATATTACATGAATCAACAAAGCAAATTCTAAGAACTAAGAAATTCAGGAGACAAAGAAGTCAGGTATCAATTGTTGAAAAAAAATATTACCTGTTAGATAGAAAAGGCCAAAATTATTGTCAATACATAGTGAAAACAAAGCAATTATGTGGATGGCTTGATGAGGCCAAAAAAACTATTTTCACATGAAAAGCTAACAAATTAAGTGGATGGCTTGATGTACCATATGTCAGTTTCTAAAGCTATTTTTCACTAATTGGTGAATGATTCTACAACTTTCAAATTTATCTAGTTAGTAAGCTTCTACACAAAGGCTCATCACAACAATATGTATTTTATATCTGAACTACTCTAATTGAAGCTAGTTCTCAGGTTTTTATTGTTTGAATTTTTTCACATCACTGATGTTACTCAGAAAGCAAAGTGGAATGAAAGATGTGAATTTCCAAGGGTGATTTGGTTCACTCACTTATAAATTTGAAATGTAAATATATATAGTGGTCCTTTCAAGCTGTTTGTTTCTTTCAAGTGAAATGAAACAAATTTCAGCAAGCCATCTTAATATAACTTATCAGACATATAACTTTGTAGGTGATCAAAAAAGAAGCGGAAAGCAGAACATAAAACAGTCCTTAAGACCTAAAACAGGAAGCACAGCTGATAATCCTGATGAGTGCTCACTAGTCTTAAGGAATGTACAAAGTCCTCCAAACCACACAACCTACTCTTTTACTTGGTTGTCCAAACTCAATCCAAGGAGATTAAAAAAAAACTATAAGATAGATGACCAAGACAATGGAGTTTCTTTACTGTCTCCTCTCTTCACATCATATATACTCTATACAAGTATCAACTAACAGCTCCAACCTTGTCTGAGATCAAAGAAGCCTCAAATCACAAGATCCATAACGAATTATAAGTACTTGGTCAAATCAAAGCACAGACAAAGAGAAAAAGCGCACATTTTCCAGCCAATATCAATCGAAATCAACAAAGAACATGCAAATTCTTGGCAAGCAAACTACACAAATATGAAAAGGCAAGAGCAATCAAAAAGTGCAAAATGACTAATAATCCAACACCAATAGGTCCACGGTCAACATCAAAACCTCAGAAATTCCCTATCCACAAATCAGAAAACCTAAAACGGAAATCACAAAGAGAAAGCTGAGAATCAAAAGAGAAAAAGGAAAGTGAGAAAAGTACCAGATGTCTTCAGGGAAGCCGTATTTGATGAGCTCTTCGTTCTCGTACTTATCGAGCCCCATGAAAATGGTGTAGTCCCCAGCCTCGGGCCTCGCCTTGAAGTAGAAAACCATTTTTCGCTCCCTCTCTTTCTCGCTTTGTGAATCTTCTGCGATCTTCTTCTCGAGGAAGAGGAGAAGAAGGGCAAAAGAACGAGAGGCTGCCAATTAGCCCTGCCTTTCTCGAGGCCCTTTCACGGCTGCTGCGTAAGCTTTCGGCTAAGCAAGGAATAAACTGCGTTGATTTTCTTGTTCCTTTATACTAAGTTGAGAAATGCTTCTTTTTTATTTAAAAATCATCCGTTTAAGAAATTTTAATTCCTGCTAAATTTAATAATAGCAAATTTCATACATTTGATATATCCGATGAGAAAATGTGGATTCGTTTTTAAATTAGTTTTATATAAATTGGCCACTCATGGTGGTTTCATGAGCTACTTTGCATTAAAATAAATCTCCTAATACGATTAAAAAACAAATGCTCTTTTTGTCATTAATTTCGAATTTATGAGAAAGTAGGAATATTTTTGGAGATGTAAAATTGTAGACCAGAAAAGCTATGGGTGATTTCCATTTCATTAAAACAAACAAATTGTCCATATAATTATCCGATGCTTAAGCACATTGACATTATCAAGTTAAAATCGTAATGCCTTCGGACACCCGGCTCAGCGATTAAGTCTTTGAGGTAGTAGTCCGAGTTCACTTTGTATAGTCCATTTTGTAGTCAACTTACTTTGATTCCTTATGGGCTATTAAAAAGTTAGAAACTTAAGGTTGTTTGGGAAATCTAATTTAAAGTTCAAGTTCAGATTCCAATAAATTTAAATGAATTATAAGGTGGGCTAAGAAAATAAAGTCCAGAATTATTGTTCTTCAAAAAGGATGATTCTTGATTGCAAAATAATTGTCCTTCCCATACCACTATCAAAGCATCTTAAAGAAGAAAAGAGGAACAAGGCTATCTTGGCAGTGAGATTATGAGAGAGACACAACTAGGATCCACGTTGGACCTTATTGTATATATCCAGATATTGTTTCAATAATTCAATCGTAAGTTGAGTTATTTTGAAGTAAATGAAAAGGAGAAAACAATTTCCTGTGACATTAGCTTATCCCACAATCTTTCCTTCTGTCAACTTTCCAATTCCATAATTCACAACGTTCAAACGTTAAAATTCAACCAACGGACCAAAAATAGATACTTGAGGTACAATTAACACTTATTATTAAGGAACATGCAGGGGTGGCTTGTTTACTACAAATAGGCAGTTAAAGAACTATTAGCTTCAGATTACTTAAACTTGCGCATACATTTTGAACAAATCAGCACAAAATATTTAACATCCAAAACACTTCTAGTCCATGGACAACCTAATCCAGATCATGCTTACCTAACCCATTTGACAATTCTGGTCAAACATTAACCATATTTTTTTAACAGAGTCTAATCCAAGCCACTACAGCTTAGTTAGCAAAGAGCTATTAGACTGAATTAACAAGCAAAACACATAAAATCATAAACATCTCCAAGTAAAAGGTAGTCCACAATATCAAAATCCCTGATAAACAGCTCAATCCCTATAATGAAAAAACTAATAGTCTCTGGATCTTGCTTTGACAGTGTTCAAGGAAAAGGTAACAAGAAGCTGAAGGGATTACACAAATTGTTGCCTTAGAAATAACTTTAAGCTGACGCTGCCACCTGCTTCCTAGGAGCTGCTTGAGTTCCTGTCCATTGAAATAGGTAAAATCAGTAACCATTCGATCTTATGGCACAGTATAGAACTGAGACTGAAAATCGGTAGAGGCAAAAAATACCTTCTCTAAAGTTAGTCTTGAATCTCTTTGGCACATGGCGAAGATACCTCATCCGTCCAGTTCCTGTGGTCTTCCTTCTGATTGCTTTCACACTCCAATTGTCTGCACAAACAAAATATTACACCCCCACTGAATATGAATCATGCAAAACACCATGCCGAAAAAAGAACATGGAGTGAAGCTGAAAATTTTTGATTGGCCATGAACCCACAGGACGATAATATAAACACAGATCTCACAAACCAAAAGAACGAGACCTTTTCATCCAAGTCATTCTCTTACAATCTGAGAGAGTAGAGTTCGGCTAAACTGAGGACGGCTATTCAAAGCAACTACACAACTCAACTAAGGCTAATAAACTCACACGCTCCGATTGGACAAACCAAACTCAACAACATTAAACTGGCAAGCTGGAACAAACAGCTCTCACACATGCTTTGGCTTGACATGTATCCCCAATGCTAACTAATACTCTCATAAGATTATAATATCCTGTGAAATTAATGTGACCTAACTGTTTCACTGAAAACATGAGAATTATAGCAAGCAACTGAAAGACATTTAATTCCTTTAACAATCACCACAAGTTCCCCACTATAGCTTTCCTTATACATCAAACTCCCCATCACATGCCATTGATTATTCATTTGCTGCATAGCCACATACTCACATGCCCTGCCAGATTTCTAACACTTTCCATCAATCAGTGAGCAACCAGAAGGAACGAACAAAAAACTTATGTTCATCAACACAAAATCAAATCTGCACAAGGCAGAAAAACAAACCACCTATGATATTCACTAGTAATCCTCCCTCGTTCAGTGCAGCTCTAAACACATCCTACTCTATATGAATTCAAATTAGGTTAGTTCCTATCACCATAAAATCTAATTTGCACAAGGCGGAAGAGCAACACATCTACGACATTCACTAGCTCTAGACACATCCTATTCTGTACGAATTCAAATTAGGTTAGCTCCGATGAGGAATGAGACATGTAATAGGAAGCAGAGATGGAATCGGACTCACATTTCCTGAGGCGAGCGGCGGGGTAGGCGCAAGCAGAGCATCGGCTCTTCTGAAGGTGGAAACTCCGGCGGCCACAGCGGACGCAAAGCGTGTGCGTCTTGTTCCTCCTCTTACCAAAACTGCCCGTTCCCTTCCCCTGCAGAATTGCGAAACAAGAACGTCACGGATCGAGAACCAGGAGCACAAAATTACACACAAGATTGAGAGAAGTCGGCAGTACCATTGTTATTGCGCTTGTAGCTCGATTCGAGTTGTAGCTCCGGATTCAGAGATTAACGAGGGTTATACGCCTTGGTATGTATCTGTGAATTCTCTAGGGTTTTGGAGGACAAATGGGCCTTCTGAGGTTCATTTTGGGCTTCGTTACACAATTTGGACTATATAATCAGCCCGTCTAGTCACATAAGTATAATTCACGTTTGTTGGTTTTTTTTAACCAAAACATCAATGTGGCTTCAAGCTAGTGTACTTATGACTACTGATTGTACAAGATTGGTTTCAAGATGAAACAATTACGTTAGGGTAGCATGTAAGATTGATGTTGTAATGTTTCAACTGTTAACTAATTGAAGTGATTATACGATGAAATCTTACTAGGCGATATATACCATGGTTGATGACATGATCCGCTATTAGCTATATGATAGGATTGATAGCTAATTGCTAACTAGGCATAT
This sequence comes from Polygonum aviculare, assembly GCA_934048045.1. Classification (NCBI taxonomy): domain Eukaryota; kingdom Viridiplantae; phylum Streptophyta; class Magnoliopsida; order Caryophyllales; family Polygonaceae; genus Polygonum; species Polygonum aviculare. Next base: position 27,582,347 of record OW204023.1, on the reverse strand, counting down.
GTTAAGACTCGACTAAACTAATATCTCGAACTTATATTGTATATCAGTCTATTGTCTCACAAAACTTTATATTGGGCTACAAGGTCAATCGTTTTATGGTCGCTGGTTTTTCATTATAAAAAACTTAGCAATATAACATTGATTTCTTTGATCAACTTGTGGTTGACCAATCAAATTTCGTTTTAGTTTATTGGGCCACAAGGTCAATCCTTTTATGGTCGAATTAAGTAATCCACTCCAAACGCCCTTCAACCATGGGAAGAGAGCTAATGTTAGCACATTGTTTAGATTATTACATCAATTGGATAAGTTCTTCTCAATTCCAACCAAAAAAAAGACTTTCTAAAATACTTGACACTGAGGTCGTCGGGTCAAGGGTCCATGACCGAGCACTCCAATCTGGCCCATTTGCCATATAAAATACTCCCCATTAACTATGTGCAAGCGGATGGCAGCTTAGATGTCAATATCAGATTAATGTGGAAGCTTTGATCACCAACTGATAATTAAGGACGGGATTGCACGTTACATACCCAATCAATTTGCATTTTATGGATTTTTTCTAAACCAACGGTATTTTGAGCTGCTTTTTTTTTTTGGGTTGCACTGACGACCTCTTCCATGCAACAACAGTTCAAGTAGAATTGTAGAAAAGAAGCCTGCAATCTCCAGCTCAGAGAGATGTATTATCCCCACAAAATTCTTTCACATTAGTCTCGAACTTTCCGCATGAATGGGGTGTGCCCCGTCAACGATCGGCGCGGAGTCAGTCTCCCGCTGCAAAGAACGAAGGCTCCTTATGAAGAAAGCGGTCGCCGCCGGCACCGCCTACGCCGCCGCCCAGGCCGCCTACGCCGCCGCTCTCATGAGCACAGGTCTCGCTTTCCGTAGCTACGCCCACTACGACGCCGCCGCTTCTGAGCTTCCCGCCACGAAACGTGACGTTTCGAACTTGGACTCCGCGTCGATCCTGAAAAGCGACGCCGTTCGGAATGAGTCTGTGAAAACCAAACTGAAACGCAGCGTTCTAATAAATGAAGACGGCGTCGTTTTGGAAGGCCTCGTTTCGAAGAAGGATCCTGATTCTTTCGTGCTAAACGACGGCGTTTTGGCGGAATCGGATGTAGCGGTTCCGGGTTGGGATTTCTTCTTCTCCGTGAACTCGAGAGAGCCTGTAATCACTGATAGTGATGAAGATGAAGAATCGGAGTTTCTGACTCCCGATAATGCGTCGAAATTTGAGGTTTCTGGTGGTGATGATGATGATGATTATGAGGAGGAGGAGACTCCATTGCTGAAGCGGTTTAAGCGTTCGAAAACCGTCTCAGATGAGATTAGGAAAAAGGCGAGCAATGCGGATTGGTCGAAGGCCTTGAATGAGATTTCTGACCAGTTTATCAGGGCATCCGAGTGCGCGCAAGAGGTTTCGAAAATTCTCGACCCCAATCGGTATCGATTCCACCGCATTGCTGAAGATAATAGAGGTTTTTCTTCGTTTCTACTGATTTGATTCTGCATTTGTTTGATGTTAATTACTCGATTGTTTACTCTGCTACAACTTGGTTTGCACTTTGCAATGCTATTGCAACTCATTATTAGATTGGTTTTCCGAGGATTTTAGGTGAATTTGTTTGTTCATGAATGAATTGCGTAATGTGATAAAATGCAATTTGTGATGAAACAGGTGGTAGACTGATTTCTAAACATGAGGTGTTTTAGGTTTTAATATGGGAACGACGGTTGTAGGTAATGTACCCTTGCTTGCTATTGAAGAATTGAACTTGCTATCATAGGATGATTTGAGTCATGAGCTAGGTGTTTTCGGTTTTGATATGAGAGCAATGTCATTTAGCTCCTTACTTCCTGTTGAAGTACTACACTTCATCATCTTATACACTTTTGTGAAGATATTTTACTGATGCTGAGTTTTCTTTTCCTGCAACAGTAGACCATGCTGCGAGGGTTATGCGTGTGATTACATGGAATCGGTCAAAAGATGTTGTCAATAACAATGACGATTTTTATGCCGTCGAGAAAGAGCCTCTGGCAGCTGTTTTGGATAAGTTGCTGGCATGGGAGAAAAAGCTTTATGATGAAGTGAAGGTGGGGTTCATCATCTTCTCAGACGTCTGTGCTTATGTTTTGGATTGTCTATTGCATTTTTATGGAAACAATTGCTAGATTGTCATGCTTTTATTATTTGTTTTCTCCGAAATGGATGCTGGAAATTATAAGGCATGGTTAAACTGATAAGAACTATAGCGCTATTTTGGGGACCTTTCATTCTAGTTAAGCATGTAGGCTGGGTATCTGAGTCCTGGTATTCTAGCTTTCGTTATATACTTTTCGGTACTTCAAAGTGATAAAGCTAGTTGTGAATTCATGCCTTGTGACAGGCTGGTGAACTTACAAGGCAGGAGTATCAGAGAAAACTCGTGCTGCTGGCAACGCAGAAAAGGCGCGGTGCTAAGATCGAATTGTTGGTGAAAACAAAGGCGGCTGTTCGTCACCTGCGCATCAGATACATAGTTGACATGCAATTGATTGATTCAACCGTTTCAGAAATAAACAATCTTCGTGATTTCCAGCTCTACCCAAAACTTGTCCAGCTTGTTGAAGGGTAAGTTCATCTGTTCAAATTTACGTTTTCTTTTTGGTCCATTTGGTTTGCTTGTGAGCATTGGGTTTCAACATGTACTGAACTTTTTTATTTGTGCAGAATGGCAAATATGTGGAAAAACATGTCAATTCACCACAATAACCAACTGAAGATCGTAACAGATCTCAAGTCCCATGAAATATCAGGCGTTGATGGAGAGACAGAGACCACATGGGACCAATACAAGCAAACAAATAAGTTGTTGAGGGCTGTTGAATCATGGCAAACACAATTCAACAATCTCATAGTTCATCAAAGGAGGTACGCACACCTCCTCAGCATATGGTTGAAGCTAAACCTCATTCCTGTAAGAAACAACCTAAAGGAAAAACTCTCGTCCTCCTCAAAACGAACCCCAAACCCTCCCATCCAACTCCTCCTCTGTACTTGGCACCAGTACACCAAAAAGCTTCCTTTTGAGACTGTGAATACAGCTATAGCCTCGTTTGCAGCTACAATGGGGACTGTTAAACTCTTACGAAAGGAGGCCGTGAAGATGAAGGAGAATCTTGAGGAAACGAGGAGGGATTACTTACAACAAAAACAAGCATTCGAAGAGTGGCATCGCGTGACCAACGAGCATGGTTCTTCTAGTATGCTCTCTGCAAGACGGGCTGTGATTGATGCCTTGAAACAGCAGTTGGATGATGAGATGGAGGATCATAGGAAGTTGTGTCTTCGTGTACGAGAAAAGTCAATTTGGAGCCTGAGCACGGAGTTGCCCGAGCTTTTGAGGGCTATGTCAGATTATGGCCATACTTGTGTTGATACTTACAATAGGCTAATGTGCAGTGTTCTTCTATCTGAAGAAGCTACTGATGTTAGGAGTGACCCAACTTCTTGACATTCCACTCCTGTGTTTGTGGATGATGTTGATGGAAATTTTTGTATTTAATACAAATACAAGTGCATATGCAGAAAATATATATATTTTTTCATACAAGTCTTGCGAATTGTTTCTGGTTTCTGTTCTTTCTGGGTAGTGTATATGCAACTTAATACTGTAGTATGTTATTACTTGATTTGGCACTGAATTAACCCTTTGAACTCCAACAATTTGTACAGATCAAGAGCTACGTAGCTCACAAGCTAAAGTCAAATCACCATGCACAATCAATACACTAGAGTAATACTGTAATATAGATCCTAAGAGTACGTACAACCATGTGCCATGCACTAACTAAATCTACTGTTTTATGTCATCATCTCAATTCCCTTTGCAGGATTTATTCATTTTCTTTTCTTTTTTTGGATCAATAGAACTGCATCGCCTCCTTGAATTTGCTTTCGGCTTGTTTTTAGCTTTCCTTTTTCCATTTTACTATTATAAAAAGCTTACAAACGATTATTAATATATTAATTTTATTTTGATAAAAAAATATTTATTGTATTTTATTCACAAACTAATGAACGTTATATGTATATATTAAAATATTTTTTTATTGTCAATATTAATGGGTCGGCAATTAGTGGGTATCCCTTGAAAAAAACAAAAAATGATTCTCGAATTCGATGTGTCTGCGATGGGAAACAATCCAAGCTAGTGACCATTCCTAAATATTCATGTCAATATTTCTAATAATTTCAACCATACCGTGAGGAATCTTGGTTAAGCACTTAAGCAAATGTTCGATTAGGTAGTTGAGATGATATTTACATGCGTAATCTAGTGCACTATGTATATATAATCGTGCACTTGCTGACTAAAGTATACGACCCTCTAACTTTCCATCATTAGTCACATGCAACATGTATTACAAGTACAAATCTTCATCATAACTAAAGATGGAAGCACATCATTAGATCATAAGGGCTATGATTTTTATATGATCGATCGATTCGATCAACTAATCAGTCACCTTTGAAATAGAAAAATGACTACTCCATTAACCAAGCGATCTCCCATGTATTTTATGCAATTTCTTTCATACATATGGGATGATTAGTGCAAGATAGATGTGGTCCTATTCCTCACCTACCTATATACCTTGCATAGTTGTATCATTAGAGCTCGATCTTCAGCCTACAAGATTAAACTAATACTCCGATCCGACTTTATAAGTACCAATTGTTAAGCCTAGCTTATTAACTTTAGTTTATAAATGAAACCATTTCCATGAAAATCATTGGTTAGATCGCAGTTGAATTTGAAGTAGTAATTAAGTACTGGATTAGGTGGCCGACAAATTTACTAACTTCTAATAACTCTTACAAAAGGACATCTTGAATAACACAAAACTTATTCATCCAAAAATAATGTTTTGGACCGACCTTAAAACCAGACTATATAATTATGGTCGTCACAAGTATTACTTGGACTTGCTTAGAGCATACTAACTATCTCTAAAGAGAAGAGAACAAACCGCTTTCTTAGAGTTTCAAACTCAAAAAAAACATAATAAATTCATGAATTCTCAACTAATAAGCTGATATGTCAAGCACACCCTTGCCATATTTGTAGTCCAACCTGAATTTTGTCTTACCAAATAAGAAAACAAAGTATCAAAGCATTGAAGCACACACCCAAAATAATATTAAGTCAATTGGGCACATGAACCGTCAAGTCTTGCGAAACCAATGATTCCAACTTATTCTAGCTGAAAGCGTTTCAACCAAAAGAACAAAATGTAGCTGCAAACATTATGATATACAAATAGGCTACTTTTATCCTAAAGAATATTACCCAATCGGAATTTGTGTTATAAATGAAAAACTTAATAAAGCAAACGAACCCCTCTGTTAAAATAACATAATTTAAGTATCTGACTCCCCACCATCAAACACATATAAAGCTTTCATTTTCCTAAAGCCTACACAACACATCTCTCCACTACATTGCACTACCTTAAGTTCTTCCTCTCTTCAAACAGCAATGGGTATGAAGAAGAGCTGGAGCAACTCAAGGAGCCAGAGCATCCAGCTGGGTCGAACCCGCTCGCATCGAGGCATCCAACTAGGGCTCGGAGATGACGATTGCGACTCCAAATGGAAGGCGTTGTGGAGGAAGTTCAAGAGGGAGAAGCACAAGCTCTTCCATGCTAACAATGCTTCTTGTACTTCCCCTGGGCAATATGATCCCGACGCGTACTCGAGCAACTTCGACGAAGGGCTTGGGTGCGCGGAGCCGGAGAACTTTAGTCGGTCTTTCTCTGCTAGGTATGCGGATCCGTCTAGGACTAGAGCAAGGGGATGAGCGCGTGGTTTGTACGTTTTTTTCCGATTAAGGACGCTGATCATGAAAGTCAAATTGATGACCAACTTTAGAGGCTTAATCGCTTGACTAAACGTTCGAAGGTCTTTTATGTACAAGTTTAATTAGCGAGGGAAGTAGTTAAGGGATCTCTTTTTAGTTTATTTCTATTGGGTATAATTGAGATTGGAAACAAATAACCAATATTGTTGACCGATTAATTAAATCTAAATCGCAAAGCTTCTAAAGACCTTAATTGATTTGACAAAAAAAAGACCTTAATTGATTGCCTGATTGGACTAGTGAAAGAGAAACATATATGAAGGTGAGCAAATTCAAATTGAATCGCCAAAATATACGCAATCTTAATTATAACATATACACCTCCATAAGGTGTGAATGGTGCCACCTTACACAAGGTCAACTTGTTGACAATTCTCTTGATTTGTCAAATGACTTGTGTGTTTAACTCCTTCTAGCATTGATGATGACATGGACATTCTGTACGATTACATAAGGTAAATTGATATTGAAGGGATTCGTCACCATCATTGAGTTTCATGACATTATCTACACCGTCACCAATACCTTCAAAGGTCCGTTCGTTTACACTTGCTTATTGAAAATAAGCTATTATAAGCACTTATTTTGAGTGGTTCTAAATTCTTCTTTGTCTCCTGAGCACATAAATCAATACAAAAAAAAAGCTCTTATTATACATAAGCTATGAGCAGCCGAACGGACCTCAAGTCGATGTTATTTTTTTGTATGTCTATTAGGATTTGGTACGGGGTGCATTGCAGGTGAAGTTATTTTTTTGGAATCAATTTGTATAGGCCCAACAATATACATAAATCTATATTGCTCACTTATATGATGATTGATACAGTGACTTCGGTTTGGTTCGGCGGTCAAGTCCTTAGGTGGTATTTTGAGGTCACGGTTTGGAATCCCACAGGCGTCAATTTGTCCTTTACTCATAAACTTGGTTAGTAACCAATTCTCATCTATCGTGATGTTATAGACGAGCCCAAATGTGATGATTATAATTAAAAAAAATGATGATCGATATAGTGTGTTTATCTCGTACAGTATTGAGTCTCTTTCTTGGTGAAAAAATCATATATCATTATTTATAATACAAGTTGAGCTACATTATATAAATAAAGCCTTGACGGTCCATTTGGCTTGACGCTACGATGTCTAGTCATGCATTATAAGTTGTGCTACATCATAAATCATTATTTATCATTTTTTGACATTGTAATGGTTTAACGAGTCCGCTTTGGGTAATTAGGCTTCTGTTTGACATTAGCGATATATCATTGCTCAACCGCTACAAGCTAAGCCTTCCTATCCCAAGGGGACGTTATTTGCGCCAAACTGCAATCTAGTCAACTCACTGTCGTTATATAAGTGCTCAAGTTTATCTCCAATTCAAAAGTAACAACATGATATTCTTCTATGTAAATGACCAATACATATATTCTAATGAGATAGTCAAATTATTTTAAAATCCTCTCTAACTCCTATTTATACTAACAATCTAGTTTCTCAAAAATTTAACTAACGTTTGAACATACCCTTACTTGAGATTTTTTAAAATAAAATGTCGATATTTTTAACCATTATATATAAATAAAGAAGCTTCCGTTTAACCAAATACAAATGATTTTAATTAAAAAAGTTATTGTTATGTGCTAGTGAATGATATTTTTGTAGAATTGTTCCAAAATGACTAATCTATATTCCTTTAATACTTAAATGCCTATTTTTTACTCTTAATACACATTTATAGAAATAGTTTTATTTTAGAGGAATTAATACCTGTGCCCCTGTTTGATAATGACTTTGCAAATATGACCTTGTTTTTCGATTTGCAAAAATGTCTAAAAATGTTGTTGTAATGCCTAAAAATTTTACAAATGCCCAAAATGACTAAATTTTGTCAAATATTAACTTAAGATATTTTAACAAACGTTTTTTATCCCAATTTGAAAATATATATAGATAAAAAGATTTTATAGTTATTTTAATATCAACACAAGATTTTGATATTACTATCTATCCATTTTGAAAACTAAAAGATAAAATCGAAATCTTACAGGAAAAAGGAAAACACGACATGTTTTTAATAGGAAAACGATAGCATTTTACCGAAGGGTGATAGGATAGTTTGTTGTGGATGACAGGTTTTCTAATGATGGTGACATGATGCATCTCGCCCATACCGTAGAACTCGAACAATCTTCGAAAACTCTAACTTTGTGATGAACCCCAGCTTCAAAAATCATGCATATATATGGAAGCGACGATAATAACGATACACAAACATATATGTTTCATAATATTATTGGATAAAGATCTTAACCATATATATCTTCCACAATATCTCATTGTTTTCAAAAAATCTTAATTTTTCAAAAATATTTTCTTGTTACATATATATATATATATTTAATTTATATTTTTCAATTCTCTATTGAAAAATAAATTTCAGTGAAAGATGAGAAAAATCAATGTTTTTTAGAAGAAAGTAGACATTTTTTAATAGGAAAAACAATGATAGTATTTTATAGAAAGATGACAGGATAGTTTGTTGTGGATGATAGGTTTTCTACTGAGGTTGACAAGATGCATCTCACCCATAGCACAAAACTCGAACAATCTTCGAAAACCCAAGCCTTGTGATTAGTGACGGACCCAGAAACTTACGTTAGATGGAGCTAAATAGTTTAATTTAAGTATAATTGTCGAAGCAAGTTAGAAATTAGAAATTTTATCATTGTGTTAATAATTAGAATTTGAATAAACTCGAAACAGTTTAATCTGAGTACAAAATTAGTCCTAATAGGACTAAAGAAAATGAAACAAATTTAAATTTTTATTTAACCAAAAGTGGATCTCAATAAATATTATACACAAAAATTGATTTTTGTAAAATTTAGCTAATATTTAATATTTTTCACTTAATATACCTTTCACCATCTTTTTCTTATACTTTTTTTACGAACAAAATAACTTCATTTCAATTAAGGTGTACGACTAATATGTTTGTTTATATATGTGCTTTTAATACTTCATCTGTTTTAAAGTATTTATTCATAACACCACTTTTTGTTATTGCACAATATTTGTCTATCACAGTATATTTTTGTTCGCCGTCTTTTTACATGTATACTCCTAATAATTAATTTGATCATAATCATATATGTTTTTCTATATTTCTTTATACGAATAATTAATTCTACATTAATATCGGTAATATAGGAAAACAATTATTTTTTAATATATATACAAATGTTATTTGAACAATTATTTTGAAACGGAGGTGGATATATACTAAAACATTATAAAATCCAAGTGGGGTTGTAGCCCCCACTGGGCACCACGTACGTCCGCCACTGTTTGTGATGAGCCCTAACTTCAAAAATATGTATATATATGGAAACGACGATAATAACGATACACATGCATATATGTTTCACAATACTATCGGATAAAAATCTTAACCATATCTCTCACAATATCTTATTGTTTCCAAAAAATCTTACTTTTCCCAAAAAACGTTTTAACTTTTTTTTTGTATTTTCAATTCTATATTTAGAAATAAATTTTAGTGAAGTATGAGAAAATTCAATTTTTTTAGAAGAAAGAAGACGGTTTTTTAACAGGAAAACAATGATAGTACTTTCGAGAAGGGTGGCAGAATAGTTTGTTGTGTATGACAAATTTTCTAGTGAGGGTGATAGGTTGCATCTCACTCATAGCGTAGAACTCGAACAATCTTTGAAAACCCTAGCTTTTTAATGAACCCTAGCTTCGAAAACATGCATATATATGTGATCGGTCCGGATCGGAGGGTCTCAAAATTTAAATTTATAACCGAACCTAGTTGAAGCACAAGGTAGAGTGTCGAACACTTGGGAGTTCGTTCGTTGAGTGCACCAAAAGACTTAAAAAGCGAAAAGAAAGGTTAAAAACAAGGAAAATCAAAGGAAACCTCTCGGGACCGACATGGTCACTTCGGCCCGAGATGGATCGACGAAGGTTTAGCCAGGACCAACACTGAAGTAAGTCGGGCCCGACGTCTAGGTAAGTCGGACTAGGCAAAAATGGAGAGATCGGTCTTGGGTTTTTGGGTTCCTTCCCTAACTAGATGTGGGTAATTCCACCCCAATTCAGCCAATAAGTGTTGATCCTCATAGAATCGAGGTTGTTCGCCTTCGATCCCGCACTCTACACATCGACCCTAGGGAAATTGACTTCCCTTTCGATGCAAGTTCAAGTGATAGGCAATCGATTACTTTCGTTCACTCTTGCCAATCACAAGCCCTTGATCCCTTGCTTTCACAAGAGATTGTAGCTCTATGTAGAGAGGATTCCTAGATCAAGCACTCAAGGCTATGGAATTGGGGGTTCATACCCAAACCTAGCTAGGGTTTTCCCCTATAACCCAAGACTAATGGAACCTACTCCATAAGGCTAGAGTAAAAAGCAATCAAAAGACAAGGCAAACAAATCTCAATCATCAAACTCAAATCAAAGCCAAATCTCATTCAAAGCAAAGGAAATCCACAAGATCCAATCCAAATCTACAAATTGCAAAGCAAATCAAAGACAAACTCACTAATTCTCCCTAGATCTATGCTTTCCTCCACCGAATTCCCTCTTCTTCTCCTCTCCTTTCTTCCTCCTTGCTCTCCAAGTCTTCCTTGAGCCTTTGAGAATGATTAGATGTGTATAAACTTGGATCTAGCCAAGGGTTTCTCTCCCCTCCAAGGAAAGGAATTCACCCAAATCCTCCTCTAGATCTTGGGTTCCTTCCCTCCCTTGGAGAAGAGTCCACCCCCTAAAGTTGTCTAGATGATGATGGATGATCACAAGAGTTTAAATAGAGACTTCCCTTCTAAACTCCTTGGGCTCCAAAGCTTGTCCTTGACCTCCAAGGCTTCTAGAACTCCTTGATCCCCAAGGCTTCTAGACTCCTTGGCCTCCAAGGAAGCAAATATAATTTTGGGTATTAATAGGAAAATCCCAAATAGAAAGGAATCCGGAGCCACGACCGACATGGATCGACACGGAGGAACCTCGGGCCCGACTTGCTTCAACCTCGGTCCAATGTCATACGTTCCAGGTACCTCGGGCCCGACTTGCCACACCTCGGACCACCACCTCGGGCCACCATGGTACCTCGGTCCCGACTTGCTGGGTACCTCGGTCCTAAGGCATTTTTCAGCTTGTTTTGCTTCGTTCTCTCTCGTTTTAGCTCCGATTGACTCGATTCTTTCGCCATTCTCTTCGTCTTCACTTGAGGCTTCTTTCCATGAACTATTAGCTCCATTTTGGCTCCTTTTTCATCCTTGAATTCCTCCATGATGCCATGCTCCAATCTCCATGATTTTTGCTCCAAAATGGCTACAAAATACACAAAACGCGCATAGTCTCCGAATCTCATAGAAAATCGGAATCTAACCTAAAAAGGGACAAAACACACAAGAAAAGAAGGAAAAAGGACTAAAACTACCAAGGAAAACACACTTAAAACACTATCAAATTGAGAGACATCAATATGGAAACGACAATAACAGTAATACACATCATATGTGTTTCAATATTATTGGATAAAAATCTTAACCATATCTTCCACAATATATTAATTTTTCCAAAATCTTTTCTTACTTTATATTTTCTTTTCCTTTTTCTATTTTTCAATTATGTATTTAAAAATAATTTTTAGAGTTTATGGCTGAATATTTTTAATGTAATTATAATTTTTTTTAATAAATTTACATTCAAAAGAAAGCACAAAATAATATATAGAAATAATGAACTAGTAACAAAAAAGATAAAAAAACTCAAAATATAAGATTTATTAAATCTTTTCATAATAAGCCGCTTATAGTGTGTCCTTAGGACACATAATAAAAAAAATCTATTTTTAGTACCAGTCTAATAATTTCACAGGTTAAAATGCAATAAATTATATTAAGCTATATTATAAGGCCCCGTTCGTTTGCAGCTTGTAAGAGCTACACGGGGCTTAAGTTAGGGTATCCAGCTTCCCGAATGGCGTTCGGCGGCACCGCTGGTCTCGGAGCTGGGGTGGCTAGCCGTGGCTGGAAAAGGCTTAAACAAGCCGGTTCTTCCCAAGCTCATCCCCCCAAGCTTTTCTTCAAGAAGCTATCAAAAATTATCCCGATACCCCTCGACCCGCTTCTACTCTGTCCTCTTTCTCGAATCAAAGGAACTCAAGAGACACGACAGGCGAAAGCATCCCGATACCCCTTCGTAGGTATGGATCCGTCCCATCTCATCCCCCTTCTCCATCACCCTTGTGTTCCTGGGGTGTGAAAGGAATCGATCCGAGAAACCCTAATTTTTGCTCATCGGATTTGCGATTTCAGGGAATTTCGGGCCATCCCCAGATCTGATTTTCGTTCGTCTTGGAGGTCAGTTCCACTTGGAGGCGAGATCTGAGAGGCTACAGGTATGGCTCCGTCCCCTCCCCCTTATCGATCACCCTAGTTTTCCTCAGATTTGAGAATCCCCTTGTTGTTCCGAGAAACCCTAACTACCATTGTTTTTGAGATTTGTGCTTTCAGGGTAGTTTGAGACATTCACTTGTCAGATCTGAGAGTGTACTTCTTGTGATTTCAGGGTATGAATCCGTCCCCACCCTTCTCTAAACTTGACTGTATGTAGTACTTGTCTTCTTCTTGTGGATTTACCATTGTTGTTGTGATTTTTGATGATGAACTTGACAGTAGGTAGTACCATTGTTATTGTTGTTGATGATGATGATGAGCGTGACAGTAGGTAGTATTTCTTACCATTGTTGTTGTTGTTGGTGGTGGTGAACTTGACATATAGGTAGTTGATATAGCACCTACAGTTCACAGTGATTGCCTGTGGTTGTGGCTTTGTGGTTTGACAGGGAAGAACTTGACATATATAGATTGTCGAAGAACTTGACAATAGGTATTTTGACTGGTGTTTTGCAAATGGTAAAAGAACACCCAAGAATGTAGAATTCATTAGTGAAAGCCATTTGAATGATATATTCACCTAAAAATTACAACATCTAGAATACATATGATAAGGGTCATTACTTATTAATCATAACTAGAACATGATGCATTTTTTCCAACCAACAAACCTCTGGAATAATGATATGATAGTAGTATCTGATTGCTTGTACTACTTGCTTATTACTGCTGAACTTTTTTGTATCTTGATAAATTGTAATATAGGATCTGATTGCTTTATACTGCTTGCTTATTAATCATAACTAGAACATGATGATGACTGCTCTCAGTTGGAAACAAATCTCAGAACTGATTGCATATACTTTGTAATATTGGATCTGAAAAAGAAAGAGAAAGAATTGCAAGCTAGGCAGAGCTGCTAAAGAGGGAACATATAGCTTCTACTCTTGGTCTGGCAATTTTTGTATATTTGTTCCTTTCCAAACTACAAATGTGAGTGGTCCAGTTGCTGTGGCAATTTTTTTGGTCTATTTATCTGAATTGTAGACTTGCTCTCACTTGTAAACAAATCTGCCTAACTATTATACAAGTTTGCACCTAACTTTTTAATAGCATTTTTGCATATGTTCCTTATAATATTTAGGATTTCTGGAAATTTTCATAGGTTCTTTGCAACAATTGCATGCTGGAATGTATTCAATCTTTAATGACATATTCTTTTGTTTTTCTCTTGAGAATTGTAGCATGAAAACCATCTGGAAATTGTAATCCAGGAGAATTGTCATTTGAACTACACAATGCCTGCAACCTGAATCAAAAAGTCATTAAACTGAACACAAATTGCCTGGAACCAGAATCAAAAAATAATTCCAATAAAATAAAAAACATGACAAATTACTTTATGTCACTAAACAATGCAGGGGACCTGCCATTTTAACTATAGTCAAATTTGTCCCTTCCTCCACGAAATGCCATGAAATTTCTTACACCATTTATTTCACCTCCCTGATGCACATAAAAGTCTTATAATATTCAGTAAGATTTGCATTTATATATAAATTTTACAGAATTAAAATATCCTTCAATCTCCATGGATTAAAATGCAGGGGATTACATACTTTATTTGATGGACATGCACACATATTTAATAAATAACAAGAGGTTGCTATGGATATGCAAAAAAAGGATACAATGAATAACATCTGAGATAATATTTTTCATGGACCTCATAGTTTTGAAGCATCAATTTGAGCTGCCAATGGACTGTGTTTATTGAGAAAGTGATGCAGAGATATTAGCTGGGATTAGGTGGTATTAGGAATTATGAGCTACATGCATTCTAGTGTTTTATTTTTTGCAACTACTTCATTATTACATGCAGCTGACAGAATGTATGTATAATATATGTTCTGTCATCTGGATTACAGTGTAAGAGACAATGGCAGCTCATGTGTGGGATTCGGATGGGCCGTCTACACCCCAACCTTCTTCTGATGAGGTTAGGGTTTAAGAATTTGGACTCCTCATTCGAACTCAGTGCAATGCTAACTAACAACGTTTGTTTATTGTGGTGCAGGGAGATTCAAATTCTGATGAGAAGCTCATGACTGAGCCTTCCGGGTGTCCCACGATTAGAAGGCTGCAATGCGTTGCCCTACGCCACAAGCGACGTTGCAGGGAACTACTTCTGGAGTTGGAATTAGCGAGGGCTGATGTTGGAAATTTGGAGTCCGATGCGGCGCAACATGTGCATCATATCAGTCAACGTCTCCATGGAGCGAGACGAAGCGAGGAAGTTGGCGCGACGCTGGAAATTATTGGCGTGCATCCTCGGGTTTGTCGTCTATGTTTGTGTCTTTTATCCATAAATCTGAAATCCCTTAATTGAAATGCTATGTGGTATGTTATTTAAAGCTGAAAACAGTTGCTTATGTGTGTTATTAACTAGTTCTGTAATGTTGGTACAATGATGTGATGATTCAACATGGCCCCACTTTTGTAATCTTAACTTGTTAGGGTTTTTGACTGGTACCATGCATGATATTTTGGTGAACTTTATTAATATTATAATGGTATGTTTGTAAGCATATTTTCATGTGATGTAGTCTATAAATATCATGTTCATAAGCAAGGTGATCCCCTCATCTCCCCTCATCAAAAACATTTCCATAACCTGTGGTTGCCAAGGTGAGGTACTATGAACTATTGTTGTTTCCATTTTGTGTGCACATCCATCTTTGCGGTGGATGTTTTCTTATAATCTTTCTGACTTTTTCTGCGTATTACACAAATGAACCCACGCGAACCATGGAACGATGACCGAAACAAGACCGTCATGCGACTCTACCGAGATGCGCAACGTCTCGCATATCCTGAGATACTCGTAAACTATCAACAAGTAGCAGATGCATACGTCGCAGCCACCGGTGATGCCATGATCGGGAAAGTTGTCAAGCATATAGTTGACTAGAACAAGTTGTAGTGGCGTATGTGGCTAAGCTTTGTCCGAACAACACAACGTGTCGGGCCTGTACAATTCGACGATGTCCTGGGTACCGTTGTTGGTGACGATGCGTGGTGGAGCATGATGATCCAGGTACTTTCCAATTGTGGATTGTAATGAACATTTTGATATTCCAAAAAAATAATATTTGTCGTTCCTTGCTCGATGACTACAGGCTGATCCAAGATTCAAGCGGTTCAAGACGAATGGGGTTGATTTGGACACAACTGTTGTGTGGGACCAATGTTTTGGAGATGGGGAGGAATCAAGATGAAGGATGTATGGTCTGCCCTTAGTTTCTACTTCAACAAGTGCCACTACTTTAACAAGTGTCATAACTATCAATGATTCGGGGCCATCCGACGGAGAATCCAGTGCAGATGATTAGGAGAGACGACAAGGTGCGTTTCAGAAGTTTTTTAAGTGTGTGGATGTGATGTAATTTCCCTTTCAGTTCATGTAGCTTGTGGGTCTGTTGTCGTGCTTTGTTTTCACTATCTTTTTTACCTAGGCTTTCATGCTAGGAGGTTCGTGTTGATGTCATGTAAGGTGTTTGTTGAAATAAAAATCGTGTTTGTGTTTGTGTTTGTGTTTTTAAAAATCTTATCAAGCAATTGATTTTTATGACCATTTGTTCATGTAGCCCCAGGACAAATTGGCAAAGTTTCAAAAGCCAGGCCTGTCCCTCACTTCATTCAACTAGATTTTTATTAATTTATATTTCTCATATTCTTTACTACACAAGGTAATTAGGAAACTAAACTAATAAGCTTCACGCCTTTTTGTTTTGCATTATGAGCATCACCCTCCACTCTGGCCGACATCAACATTGTGGACAAAGTTTGGAAGCTCACATGGGGTGAGTAGTCTCATCACTGAAAAAACTCAAGGCTGAGCAACTAGGGGACTGCTATCATGAGGCATAGCCGAGGGTTCTCCCACTCCATAATTGAATGACCATAAAGTAAGTGTTCACTACTTACTAGTATTCAAGTCAAATATGTCATTGAATGTTAATACTTCGAAATCTAGAATTTTAATTTGGATGGTAGTACTTGATATTTTTGCCCTCAAACTTTATTTATAATGTCTGAATGAGCATAAGCAACCAAGTGGTAGTACACCTGTTTGCTTGCTAGTGTTCTTTTAAATGCAAAATGTTTATTGGAATGTTACTAGGCTATGGTAATAGGCTGACAGTTTGAGCAAAAGCCATTAATATCGTGTGCCAAATTGAAACGAAATATGATAGTTGGTTGAATGCATTTATTGTAGACGTGTTTGCAGGGTAAAAATTAGACATTGCATCTCTTAACTATTATAAAAATTAGTGTGTGAACTAGTATAAAAATTGCCAAAAACTTACCTGCAAATCACTGTTGTGTTACCCATTGCATTGTGCTGTTCTTGAAGCCACTGTTTGGCTGAATTTGGAAATGTAGTTGTCAACCTTTGCTTTTCTAAAATGGTGAAAACTCACTGCACTCACCCCTGTATTTCAAGCCACTGTTTGGCTGAATTTGGAAATGCAGCCAACCGAATCTCTTACCCAAACAGATTCCTTTATTTTTTTGTCATTTTGCAATTGTTTGTGGGGCTCAGTTTATACTACTATTCCCATGCATGTTGGCCTTTAATAGCAGCTCATATCTCTCATCCAGTTCACTCACACACTCACTTGCCTTGCTTTGCATTTAGGAGAACTTTAACAACTCACTTGTGCAACACTTTGATCACCACACTTGAGATGGCTTCGGGGTCAAGCATGTCAAGTAATTTGCTTGGATTTTCACAGTCACCGGTTCCTCCGAACACTATCCGCGTTTCCATTGTCGATCATGTATAACCTTCACATGCTTTTTTAAGTGTTCGATTTCTGTTTTTGTCAAATTGACTTGTATACATTTTATTGATGCAGGAAGGGTAGACTACACATTTCAGGATTGCTAGGGACACTCCAATCGTCAATCTCATGGCATACTACTGCAGTGCAAACCGGCTAACGTATGGATCGGCAAGTTTCGTGGTGAACAAGAAAGGTATCTCCAACAACAACCATAGGGCCACACCGAACAGCATAAGTGAATTTACACTTATGCTTCGAAAACACATGTCTAATGACTATTCTTTACTTATTGAATGCTTCTATTTTATTCCCTCAAACTACAACTCTGTATGGAGGACGGGGGTGCTTAGTGCCATCGTGTACGGGTTCGGAGGGTAGGGACCGGGAGTTTGGGGCCTATGTTCTGTTACGATAATGTTTTTCCCTCTATCGGCATGCTATCTTTTCATTAGCTTTGCATTTACGTAAATTTGTCGTTTCGGTTTGTTTGTTTTAGGTGTAATTGTTTGTGATGTGTAATGTAGTTGTGTAATCTGTTGTGAACTCCTACATCTCAGGTCTCAACTCTCAAGTACCTGACCTTGTGTTTCATTTGATGTTGTGTTTGGGGTACTTTGGCATATGAACAAGTACCATTTCCAATATTATGTAATGATGTTGTGTTCAATGTTTCGCATGAAAATTTGTTTTTAGTTTACCCACCTCATAACAAGGGCGTGTCTCGAGGGCTCGTTTTTCATGTACTTTTTACTTGAAATTAAACACAAATGCAAGCAATTTTTGTGAACACAAATGTCTAAAATACCATGAACTTTCAATTAATTACTTTTGAAATATTACTTTCACCGGCTAATGATTTCTGCCCAAATACCTTTCAATTAATAAGTATTTTTGCCCAAAAAATAGTACCAACTACTAAGGATTTCTGGGTTCTCCAGAAATATGTCTACCAACTTATAAGCTTTGTGCCTACCCGACTACAAATACCCTTAAACAAAATGATGCAAATTAGTTACCCAAAAAGACTACCAAGTACCCATTTCTACTTACTTACAAAAGTGTTAGGACCAAACTCCCCAGTATGACTTCCAAAATTTTCACTCCCTCAATTACTTACAAAAGTGTTACTACCAAAAGTGCGATCCTGAATTCGGGTTTTTATAATTACCTACAAAAATAGCGATCGTTCTCCTTAGAACCTACGCGTATTCCATATATGGGTTGCTATGGAATCTCTTAACTCCCTCATTCCGCCCAATTCATCGTCTTGCCCTTCTTCTGGCACCTGGGGCGGAGGAAGGTCAAGGTTGTCACACTCCTCATCCAAATACCGATCGTTCAATTTCTTCTTTAAGATGTGATTGTGGATGCAAAAGCAAGTGACAATCAAGGCGATTTGAATATGAATCGGATAACTCGTCATGTAGCTCAAGACACGAAAACGTTTCTACAAGACTCCGAAACACCTTTCAATGCAAGAACGTAGCGAAGAATGTACCTTGTTGAAAGCTTGTTAGGCGGTATTTGGACTCCTATTCTGGAATTGGGAATGATGATAAATCACCCTCGAATACGGGACCATGTACCCTTCCTTGTCTGGATATCCCTTGTCCACCAAATAGTATCGACCTAGAATCCAAACAACTACTTAACACACATCCGATCTTAAACAATTGGGAAATAGTGCAAGAGAGATTATTACCTTGCGGTGGATGTGGAAAGTTCAACGAGGGCTCGCTCAATGAATGGTCAAAGACGCCATAGTCACATACCGCCATGACGTTGAATGAGCACACTTGCTTGTGGTTCCTAAAGGGTTGTTGTTCGCCCCGTGGTACACATGCTGCGATGTGTGTGCCGTCAATGCAACCGATAGCCCCCTGTGAACCCAAAGAAAGTACAAAACCTTTGTTGAACGAATGAAATTGCATTGCCCATCCATAAGGATAATGGACAAGTATATATTGTTCATTTTTTTTACCCATAACAGCTACGAAAGGTTTCGTTGACCATACCTGAAATACTCGGTATCGCTCATCAAGTGCCACCCTTTCAGGAATCTCAAAGAAACTTGAATCGCGAGGCCTAAGCAATCGGCTAGCGAGCCCCTCGATTCTTGGCTTGGTGCCGATGAATGCATCAAGCACCTCATGCAGGACATGACTTACGGTATCTCTGGACCGCTGAAACCTCTCACACGTTGCTCTATTAGACGATGCATGCGCAATTGTGTGGAGAAGTATTCCCACTTTCTCTAATACGGACATGTTCTTCGATGGTCGTAGTCCATGGTGTTCTTCTAGCTCTCCACAAAGACGTCGGATGATGTGTCTCTCCATACGAAATGCATTTATACACCTTACTTCCGACCCCGAATCCATTATTTGCCGCATCTATATAATCCCGGTAAAAGCCGAGTTGAAGCAAGGAGTCCTTCTTAAGAACCTACATTCGTAGGTGTACAAAACAAATGCAAGTTACAATTTATTGTTTTTAATTATTTCGGACTCCTCTTTCGAATCTCATATAGTCCATATATATAATCCGAACTCTTAAAACTAAGGAAATACATACCATAGACTTCCTAACCTCATTCTAGACCGAAAAAATGCAGCTAACAAACATAAAATATTCATCGTAGTATTGTCATCTTACTACCGAGAAATTGATTAGGACCATCAAATACAACCATAGGATGCTTGTTTGTCATGTCTATATATGAGATGTTCAAATCATTGTTATATCTTTTTGGAGGCAAAAGTGCCAACAGGCACAAAAAACACATACAAATCACAATCACATGCCTGCAAAATACCTCAAAGCATTAAACAGACGTGTCAAGGGACTATTTCACAAGTGTCCATTAGTTCACAACTTCAATTCAGAAAACAGAGAGCCAACAAATCAGTTGTCCATATCACTCTTCTTATTCAAGCACCCCGTTTCACATGTAGTAGAAAAAATGCAACTACCAAAATTGGCTTTCTTTAATCAGGCATAATTCAATGAAACACTTACAACAAGGAGAATTCAACCAGAAATAACGACCACAAATAACGATCATATTATATGTCATCAAGTATATATATAATCCGAATACGACCAAATAAATTATATATAATCCGAACTCTTCCAACTAAGGAAATAGAAACCATAGACTCCCTAACCTTATACTAGTTTCATTTACCTATTGTAGTAGGCAGACATGGCCCAAACATTATTGACTAGCAACAAATGGCATAAGACTAATATCTTGACACGCCTCTTCAATGGCTTCCGAGCCATCACACCTAGACTTTAAACAAGGAAGAAATATGCAAACCTATTAGCATTCGACTACAACAGCAAAGCATGTAAAAAAACACAACCATAAATAAAATGTAAACAGTTTATGAGTACATGTGCTCCAACACTCAAACAACCACATACAGAAATTACAACACAAACAAATGTCTAATGGGACTCAACACCCACAAATATCCATAACAATAGCATGAAAGAAAAGAAATCAGTTTCACTACTTGGACACCCCAGCAAACTGCATAACATGTGAAGCTCATTTGTTCACTTTGTACTTCAACCAAGCGAGCCTTTGATCGTCCGTCTTGAAAGTCATGAAGAGGTCGCGAACTGCCTTGTTTGTCATCTCATCCATTGCGTAGCACCAATAAGGTTTACCCACCTCCAAATCTCCATTGCTGACCATCCGATCTATAGTGGCTATTGCCTCGTGCAGTTGGTATTCGACCGCCTTCGTCGTGCTTCCGGTGCAACCCAATTCTCCCTCAAGCAGATTTACCACCTTGTCGTTCGCACTCACTATAGTATCCATCTGATTATCGTACACAATGGCAGCCGAATCACGCGTTTTCTTCCTTTTTTGACCTGATCCTGAAGCACCAATTGCGTACCCTCTCTTCTGCGTAGTTGAAGTTGCAGGGGTCTGGCCTTGTTTAGTAGGAGTTTGTTGTACATTTGTTGGGTCCACTTGCTCCCCAAATTGTTCATAGGCAGTCTCCTCTTGAGATCCAACATAGAACTGAGAGTCGTTGTTTTCATCGTTAGTCAACAATGGCTGAGACGGGGCCTTCTCCATGTCTGTAGACATAGCGTACTGACCGGTCGCACAAATGCTGCCGTATACCCCATCACACAACTCACTCATTTTAGGGTCGGGAGGTTTGTTGCGGAATCTCCTGTATTTATCACTTTCCTACACAACACAAACAAAGAGTTAGGTCACAAACAAATGTTTAAGTTATAGAGTTCATAATATTCTAATTAAAGAATGAGAATGAATACCTACCGCAAGCTTTATATCCCACCACTCGTCACTCGCCCCAATAGTATGTGTCGCTGGAGACCAACCAGCCCCTGTTTCCTTGACACGCAAATCTGACCAAGTCCTCCATATCGGCTTCATGTAATCAAATTTATTTTTTGTCTCTTTTCCCGTAACTTTCCTTCCACCTTGTCCCGAGAACTTCTCTGCGATTTCATTCCAATTGAAGTGTGTGGTGTAACCATTCTTCTTGTGATACTCACGGCAGAGTACCAGCAATCTTTTCATCTCCTTGTCGCTCCACTGGAACTTCTTTTCCTTATGTTGGTGAGATGTTTTTTCCTTAGGTTCTTGAGAAGTCATTTTCCAGTTTTTCTCCACAAACTTTCCAAACTTTCTCAGAATTTCAGACTCACAGGACCATACAATGCAACTACATGACATATGTATCCATACAAACATCAGACATACTTTCAAGGACAACAATAAAGCATAACAACAAATAACAGTAAACCACTCAAACTAGTTAACAATGAATCACATTTGAGAGCCTAATATCGTCAGCGAACTAGTTAACAATGACAAAACGGATCAATAATTAAAGCCTGACCACCAAAAAAACTTCATTCACAATTTTCCATAGCCTGAGAAGTGAGAACCAATATGCATCCATTTCGAATACCAAATAATCAACATCCAATTCACAGCCAAGACCTAAATTTCCACTTATGTCCATATTACTAATTATTAGATGCAAAATCCTAACTAGTCACGGACAACACCAAAAATCAGTAGGAGTCCTATTGTTCAAATTTTTGTTCAACTTTGACTAATGTAGCTATTACTGATCATTAGATGCAAAAACCCCCAATTTTGAAGAACCCTAAATCATGAATGTAAATGAAATCGATTAGTTAAAGAGCAGCTAGGTCAAAAACGCGACAACGCTAACCACGTACCTTTAAACCCCCGTCGTTCTCGTCCACCCTTCACCTTCAACACGCCGCACAAGACTGCAGCTTCGTCTTCCTCTGTCGTCAATGGAGGTACTGTCGCGAGAAAAGTAGGGTTCTTGAATGACAAACCTAGGTCAAAATACTGAAACGGACCAAGAAGACGAAAGACAGGGGCTTCACTTACCAGCCGGACTGCTACTACTCCAAGTCGCCACTCGCTCGTCGCCGTCGCTCGTCGGCCGTCGCCAGTCGCGCAATCGCCCTCGAGCCTCAAACACTTTGCAGATAGGGGGTATCGGGTTTGGCCAATTCATCAAAACTCAACTTGTCACTTGTAAAAATCGAAGCACGTGACTGGCACATGTCACAGGCAATAGCCAAATTATGGAAAACATTTTGTGGCAAATTTGTAATTTATTATTATACAAATGTCCATTTTGGTCATTTTACCCATGTTAAAATTTTTATCCAGCTCTGTCAACCGAACACATATTCACTAATCCAACTCGTTTATCGATTCCAATTCCAATTAGTAATCCAGTTCCAATTCGGATTCCAGCTAGTAATTCCAGTCCGGATTCTAGTTCCAGTCAGCGTAAACGAACGGAGCCTTAAAAGTTCCAGTTTTTTTTTTTTTGGGGGTCGAAACACTATAAAAGTTGGTGAAACATTTGCATTAAATAAAAAAATAAAAGTGGTTGAAACTTAAAAATACTCGGCGATACTCAGCGTTTTGCTGTTCATATTTGCACCTCATAAAATATTAAAATTTCCCCAAACAAATAAAACGGTGAAAGTGACCACATTGCATCGCAAGCAAAGTGACGAGGCCAATCCCGTAACCGGCCTAACCCTAATGTGGGATTTGAGCAAACAATAAACCAATCAACGGCAATAAACAACCCCTAATCCCAGATCCCAGATTCACTAACCTTGTTTTATCCAACCCCAAAAAATTCCAATTTTTATTTTCGAAAATTCGCTAAATTAAATTCACTCCAATATACTCTACTCCAAAATCCCTAATTTTATTTCTTCCATATCTGGGCAAAATAAGGATCGAACGAAACCCCATAATCTCTGGGCTGGCATCGTCCTGTTCAGGATCTCCGTCTCCCCCAAATCCTGCTCTCAAACTCCCTGAATAGAGAAAAGCTCGCCATCGTTTTCTGCAAGCCAGGAACTTGTCCGATTCAGATTGCAATTTTTTGCAATTAACATTTCTGCTCTTCGTTTCCGGCATCTAGGTTTGTTAGGTGTTCGTAGTTGTTCATCAATTAGTTGATCTTGTTGTAGCTGTTTGTCAATTCCTTTCACGGGGGTTTGGATTTATGTTTCGATGATGAATTGTTGATTCTGTTTCGAGGGCGTTTTTCTGAGCTCCGATTGTTGTGCTAATGCCTTGCGATTGTGCGTCTTGTAGATCCGAACTCGTGGAACTAGGGTTTTCGTGATCGAATCCAACCATGTTTTGGCGTATGGCTGGCTTGTCCACTGCTTCTCCCGTGAGTTTCTCTCTTCTATCTTGAATCCCATCGTGTTACTTCTTCAAAGTCAAACTTTGCATCATCTTATTGTTGTTTATTTGATAGAAAACAGTGGGCCATTGTAATATTTATGTTTGAATGCTTAATGTCTGTGGTTGATGAGATCAGCACGTTGAAGATTTTGTTTGTAATGATCTCTGTAATGTTTCATACTTCACAGAGCTAATTTGTCATTGGAGTATGTGTGTGTCAATGCATGTTTATAGTTGATGAGATCAGTGGCGTTGAATTTCTTTTCTGTGATTGATTCATCTTTGTAATTGCTTGTACAGTGCTAATTCGCCATGGGGGTGAGCTACTGAGATGTGAGAGTTTGCTTGCCTTTTGTGCATGCACTTCTCTTTAGTAGGATAAATTCAGATCCATAGTTTCATAGAAATATATTGTTTATTTTAATACGTATTTGCTAGATTTCTACTGCTTTCACATTCTTCTACATTTTCGGGTTGTCGGGGTTCTTTATTTGTTTCTATGTCATTTGGTTCTCTTAATTTTTATCTTGGGTTATATCTAAATAGCTTGCAATTAAATTGGTATTTTTCAAAGTCGCTCTAGGATGTGCAGATATACTTTATAAGTGCTGATATCCTCCATATGACCATATCAGCTGTTATAGTTTTGTTTGATCCTATAGAGCAGTGCCTGCCTTTTAGGTAAAATCAAGTTTTCCATGATGACTAGGTCCATAATTGTCCAGGTTTCATAGATGAAGTGATTAGTATTTTGTGCGTTGTTGCTGATAAATGTTATTTAGGTGGAGACTATATTGGATAAGGAAAATTTTACACTGGAGGAGCTTCTTGACGAGGATGAAATTATCCAAGAGTGCAAAGCTCTGAATTCTCGTCTTATCAATTTGTAAGTCTCATAACTTTCACTTGGTTAATTTATCGGTCCAGTTCTCTTTTGTATTTTTGACGAGGATGAAATCATCCCCGTTCGCTTTTACATGGCTCACTTATTTTGTTCATATCTCATATACCTTTGTTAAATAACATTGTCATGCCTTTTTTGTTTTCTGTAGTTTGCAGGAGAAACAACAGATACAACAACTTTTGCACTATATTGTGGAAGAAGCTCCAGAAGATGCAGAAAAAAGGAGAATTTTTAAGTTGGTTTCTTGGACTGTTGTGATTTTATTTGTTACAAAGCTCATTGTTTAAGAGTTATTATGCTTATCCATTCTATTTTTCTGGCTGTGTGGAGGTTTCCTTTCGTCGCATGCGAGATCTTTACATGTGAAGTTGATATTATATTAAGAACATTGGCAGAGGATGAAGAGGTTAGGAATTCTGAACTTAAGCCTTTCTTTGTTATATTATCCTCTATATTCCACTATTCTAATACCTTTTGTTGAAATATTTATATGATTAAATAGTTGCTGGCTTTGCTGTTTTCTTTTCTGGATTCAAACCGGCCACATAGCACCTTACTTGCTGGATACTTTGGGAAGGTATGTTGAAGCTTTTACAATATAGATATGTCACCTATGCTGCAATATTCTGTATAGACTACACTATCAACTCAGGATGTGGGTCTTAAGTATATTTTCTCTATAGGCATTAATCAGCTTAGATAATATGCAGTTATTAACATTTTGCTCTTCTTTTCAGGTTGTGATATGTCTTCTGTTGCGAAAGACCGTTCCTCTTATGAATTATCTCCAAGTAAGCCTGTTATTTAAAGAAATGACTTTTATGAGCTCTATATTATGGTATGACGATAGGAGAATGGAAAAGGGATGAATAGAATATTAAAGCACACATTGGTTTGAGTGATGTAGTTATAAGTGTGTTAGTCTGTTAGAAGGTGGTGAAATTGTTTTTTTCTTCTATTCTGCTTAGCGTGTTAGGAGGAAGGGAAGGGGTCACCGGGTCAGTGATGTATGTAAAAGTGTGTTAGTAGGTGGTCAAATGCTTGAGATATGTCCAATTTAGATGGTTTAGTTGTCAAAATACATATAAACTACCTTCAATTTGCCTTCATATGTGGCTTTTTGTTGGGATGCATTGGAATCATGGGAGAGGTTATTCTGGATTGAGATGGCAACGTGTATTTGTTTGCCAACAACAACCCTATTCTTCTAAGTAGGTGTTGCAAAGTGAAAAAATGGAAGTTCCACAAACTGTAAACCTTAGTTTTTGGATTGAAATGTTCTATCTATCACATTTGGTTAGTTTGGTTTCTTGAGATGTGCAAGACAATATATAGTTATCATATTTTTGGTGTTTCAATTAGTATATTTTCTCGATGTGAGGTGTTAGTAAGTTGTTTCTTGTTTTAGATGTTCTGCTTCTCATGCATTCCTGTCGCAACAAGACTTGTACACTGTTTTCAGTTTTTAACATAGCAAAAACAATCACCACTTCTGTTGTTTATTTTGATTTGGTTGTTCTCTGTTATTTTGAAATGGTTTAGGCTCATCAAGAAATACTCAAGCTGATGGTTGACCTCATTGGAATCACTTCAATAATGGAGGTAGGTTGCAGCTCATTTTTGTTGTTGTAATTGTTGTACGTTATGTTGGTGGCCTTGTTTTTTTATTCCTTGAAACCGAGGATTCCTATTTTGTGTACTGTAAATCAGTCATATATATGATGGATTTCAATGATTTATGAGTGTAAACTTAGCTCTCTTCAGTTTCCTCTTAGTCAGGAGTCATTTTAATATTGTGCTTTAGAGCTTTTAACCTGAACACCGAGCTCTCTGCACATGATCTTTTCTTGTTGTTGAAATGATATATAGTCCATTATTCAATCAAGTGCACAGTAGTATTGATACCATCAATGTGATTTAGTTAGTTTTCCGTTCCTTGTGTTTCGTTAGATACACAAGTCCTGATTAATGGATTTCAAGCATATCTTCTAGGACACTATCTATTTTGTAAATACATTTTCCTATTGGGGGCTGTATTTTAGCCCATAGGATTCTAATGGCTCTCACCTCCTGTTTTTACTTTTAATTTTTGTTTCTGTTTTGGATCTTTTTGTCTGTCTCTGCTTCTGTATCCTTTAGTTACCATCATTTTCCCTTTAGTGACCATCATTTTCCCCTTGTTCCCTTCTTTGTATCTCCACTATCTGGTCTCTTTTGAAACGTTCATTGTGTAGAAAAATAATAAGGAGTGAACTTATTGGTACACTACAAAACACATTTACGTATTAGTATTTTCTACTTCGCTTCAATCTGTGATGATTTTCAAAATCACATACGACTTGACCAATGCATGTTGAAACATGCACATAGCAGAAACTAAAACAAATTGTGCGGTAGTGCCTATTAGCCTCAACCTGTCGAGGCATTCTAAAACATACTTTCTGATTGTTATCTGGAGAAATATATTACTTCACAGAGTAATAGTAATAGGGAGCTTATGTGTATACTGTAAAACATCTTATGTGATAGCACATATATGCCTCATCAAAGCATTTTAAGATATAACTATCAAATGTGATTTTTTCTGTATTTGTACAGTATCATTTCTTTGGTTGGTTTTTGAGCTGTAAAAGCTGTGAACTGCTATGATTTAAATATGTTGAACATGAAAGGTACATGCTGGATAAGGTTTCATAGGGAAGAATACAAAGAGTTGGCTAATATGTAGCTGGGGTTGATCTTTATAAAATTACCGCCTTTTGATTGAGTGTGGCATTTATTGAAGTATCTATATGCTTCCAGGTTTTGGTACGCCTGATTGCTGTTGATGAGCACATTTATGCAAACCACTCTGAAGCAATGAAGTGGTTGGAAAATACCGATGCATTGGAGATGATTGTTGACAAGTTTAGCTCCACTGTAAGTTATGACTTTTGTGAACAAATATGTTAAACATATTAGTATAATTTATTCTGACTAGCACAAGTTTTAATTGTAGGACTGCCCTGAAGTGCATGCTAATGTGGCAGAAGCAATATGTTCCATTACAAGATACGCTCCCCCTGGTGTAGCTTCCAAAGTTACAGGCTCAAGGTACGTCTAGCTCAGATCTTGTTTGTGAATTTGCTTTAGAGGCCTTGTTATGAAATTGTTCCCCACGTCACTTTGTTTTTGCTTCCTCGTTTTTCGTGCAGTTTTATAGGAAGGCTTTTCCGTAATGCTTTTGAAGAATCACGACCAACATCAGTTCTTGTTAGCTGCTTGTCAGTGTGTATATGTTTGTTAGATCCAAAGCGCATGACATTTGGTAGCTTTTATGCATACAATCGCCAGTATGCTCAAGGATCCACCATAACTGCCAATCCTGAGACAGTCGAAGGCATGCTTGAGAGCCTTGGTAAGATGCATTCATCTTGTGTCAATTCAACCACAAAATATGCAAGTATTTAACCTTTACTCACATCTAATGATCTTATATTCTACATTTTCATTAACCAAAATTTTTCTTTTCTTGTATCTAGTAACCTTTCGAGAATGTGGTGAGGCTAAGCATATCTTTATAAGGATTTCATTTTTGTTTTCATGTTTTCAATTATTTTAACTATCACCGTACGAGTACATTTTGAATTATGTTGCTTTACCATATGAGTGAACTATCACCATATGAAAATGTGACGATGCTAAACACATATTCATCTGCGGAAGAATGGATCCTTTTTTACCTTTTATGCTGTTGAGATGACAAGCAATAAAAAAGAATTGGCATTTGCCCTTCAATGATTTGATGAAACCTGCACTATATACTAATATACCATTATTGTTCTACAATTCTTTCTTGAAGATTGAATCATACTGATTGAGGTGTGATAGTTGAGAGATTTATCACTATAATGGAACAATTCTAACATTCATTTTTCTTGCAGATTGTTTACTCAAGTTGTTGGATCTATCATCTGATGAAAATGTTCTACCAACTACATATGGGAAGCTGCAGCCACCTCTTGGAAAACATCGTCTGAAGGTTGTTCTTTGCTACCTATCAACAATATTCAGTAAAGTATAATGCCTTCATTTGTGTAAGAATGCTTCTTGTAAAAACGCTGTTTTACCTTTCTTATGGCTTCTGGACCTGAGATATTTGCCAACATTACAAGCTTAATTCGCCTAGGGTAAATAATATATTGTTATTATATCTTATCTTCCCAATTTTTTTTACGTTCTATTGCTTTGTAGGTAGCAATAGTTGCAATTAAGTTTGAGGGGGTGCATCATTAATTAGTTTTTTTTTTGTTACTTGCAGATTGTTGAGTTTATTGCGGTCCTTCTATCTGTTGGCAATGAAGCAGTTGAAAAGGAACTCATAAAGCTTGGATTCTTGCAGCGGATTTTGGATTTGTTCTTTGAGTAAGTGAGCACATTGTTAAAATAATAACTGAACCATTAAGATTTTGGGTTCTTCATTGTTGATCTGCCAAATGATGCAGGTACCCTTACAGCAACTTTTTGCATCATCATGTGGAATCCATCATATTCTCCTGTTTGGAAAGCAAAAACCTCTCTCTCATAGAACATATACTTCGAGATTGTAATCTTGTTCAGAAGATTCTTGAAGCTGAGAAGAATTTTACTTTGGCTGTTGATTCTAAAAAGGTTGTTATAAAATGTTTGTGCTGATGTTTATCAATATATTATTAATATCTTACAGATGTTTGAATACTTGTTCAGTTGGCTATATTTTTTATTTTGTTTTTCCCTTTTATGTATGTCTTCTAATATAACAACAAATAACGTGTTTGCTACTTCCTGCAGCCTACGGTCCCTGCAGATGATAAGCAACCTCCAAGAATCGGGAACATCGGACATCTTACTCGTATTTGTAATAAGCTGGTTCATCTTGGAACTTCCAAAAGTGAAATTCAGACATGTTTGCAGGTTGTTATACTCTTCTCATTTTTCTTAACTTGGTTGAAGAAGTGAACTATGATGCATTCCTTGAAGGATGAATAAGCTCTTGTATTACTTGAAATAGAAACTGTATGAAGGTAGATATGAACATTGTAGACACCTGTACTGATATACAGCGTCTGCGTTTTCTTGACCAGGAAAACAATGAGTGGGTTGAGTGGAGCTCTACTGCCCTTTCGAAGCGCAATGCTGTTGAAAATGTGTACCAATGGACATGTGGGTAAGTGAGGCTTGTTATGTGAGTTACACAATTTGTTATAGAGGCTAAACCATTGCCATTTCTTAAAATCTAGGATTAGATGAAAACTGTAGAGAGGACTATACTTATTATAACTTATAATTGTTATAAGCATGGAATATTATGTACTGTCATAATTTCTAGCAGCAGCGGGTGCAATAAAAACATCAACAAATAATTTAGCACAGTTGAGCTATATAAATATATCTAAAGATGGAATGAAAATAGAACCCCACGATGGTTGTTTTGCTTTTAGGTTCAAGATTACCAGCTAAAATGCACGAGTAGAGGAAATGTACATATATGTGTTTTGTTGCCATCTTCGTTGTATAACCTTTTCATATTTATATATGCTACAGGAGACCAACTGCGCTTCATGACCGGACTAGGGACAGTGATGATGATGATTATCAAGATAGAGACTATGATGTTGCTGCATTGGCCAACAACCTAAGTCAGGCGTTTCGTTATGACATTTACACCAATGAAATGGAAGAGGTAATTTGTTTTTTGGCTCTCATCTTTGGCCTTTTTGTGTGCAGAGAACCAATCCTTTAGGAAAGCCTTGTATCATATTCCATTTGAACCTAAAGGAAATTCTAAGGCTTAGAAAATGCAATAACGAAATCAAATAAGAGAATAAATAAATTCTCAATGAAAATCTATAGAAAATAAATCAGTGCTTGCACGCAATTATGTATTTCTTTGTTGAGTCAGAATTAGTAATAAATTGTGTGTGAATGCAGGGTCATGGATCACTAGAACGAGATGACGAGGTATGTTTGTTTGTCATCTTATGTGATACCAGAACTTCACTTTGCCAGATCACATCCAAAAGCCAAGCTGTAAATTGGTAAATTGATTCCAGATTGGTGGTACGAAGCTCCATGAGCTGAATTTCAATAACCCCAAGATGGAATAATCATCTTCATCTTATAAACTAGATTGTGATGCACAGAAAAAAGCCCATAAGCTGTCTTTATTCGGTTTGTTTATAGCCATTGTTCAAGGATCTGTTACACATTTACAATATCCCATGGTTTACTTTTGGCAGGATGTCTACTTTGATGATGAATCTGCTGAGGTTGTCATTTCATCCTTGCGCCTTGGAGATGATCAAGATAGGTTTGTACCATAATCGCCTCAATCTGTGTTTGTCTATTTGATGCAAGTGATGGCAATCTTATTTTATTCCATGGAACGGATTATCCACAATAAATTTTACTTATATATGCTGCTCTTGTCCAGCAGTTCGCTTTTCACAAATTCAAATTGGTTTGCTTTTGAGGATGAGAAGATGAACAACGACCGCGTAACTGACACAGCAGCTTCTGCATCACCTGGCACCGAGGGAACTGGGCTTGATGAAAATCCTGAAAATAACGAACTTGTAACGGTAACACCTTCAGTTAGTCCAGAACTCAAATCAACTCCAACTGAGACCGAGCCCTCTTCTGATGACACAACAAAACCAATGGACGAATCAAATAAAATGGATGATAAGCCTCCTGAGTGGGTCGAATGGAGAGAAACTTCAAGCTCTAGTGAGGTGGTCCCTGATGTAGATCAATCACCATCTTTGCCAAATGGTGATCCTGAAGAGCAATCAGAAACATCAGCTATAATTGAGCCAATTCCAATTGCTGATGATGATAAAGATCAGCCAAGCCTACTGGATGAGCAAAAACCGAGTGCAGAGACGGTTGTGGAGAAAGAGAATCCAGAGGAAGAGCAGTCAGGGCTTCTTGTTGAGCCAAAACCGAGTGCAGAGACAGCTTTAGAGAATGAAAAGGCAGATGAAGAGCAGCCAAAACTTCTTGATGAGCCAAAACCAAGCACAGAGACAGCTTTAGAGAATGAAAAGCCGGAGGAAGAGCAGCCAAAGCTTCTTGATGAGCCAAAACCGAGTGCAGAGACGGTTTTAGAGAAGGAAAAGCCAGAGAAAGAAGATAGCAGTGAAGGTGTGTAGATTTTTACAAGAATCTGAACAACGTTAGGAATTTATTTAACCTTGTGCTTATAACAGTGACCTGAAGGATGCGAATCATCTGCACAAACCTGGCACTTGTGTACTCCACTCTTAGGCAACTTGTGTACATCACACTGGCAGCTATTGTTTCTTTTCCTCTTTAATAGGGCTCTGATGATTCTTTCTCTTAAAAGTCAAAACCTTGAATGTGTTTTTGCTAAATCATGTCAGTCATAATTCCTCACTAGTATTACCATTTGTTTAGTTTTGGGCCCTCTCCTGTCTTCAATAGTTCTATTTCAATTTGATCACCCATTATTTTGTGTAATAGATCGTCAGGGTTCACAGATCTGAATACTGATGGAGTTCAGTTTGGCCTTCATGTCGTCGAAAGATGGCTGTGTAATTGCTTTTGTTCTTCCTCCAGAACACTGTATAAAGCACCATTCGCTTGTATTGCTGTAATATTTTGAATTTGGGCTTCTTGAATTGGAAAATCCTAGCAGGCACACCCAAAAGTGATAAAGAGACCATTAAAACACTAAATTTGTGTGGAGAAAGAAGTAATTTTGTATCATAAATCCAAACCAATTACCCCACGTTTAAGTGATGGTTTTTGGAAAAAGAATTTGATGAAGGAAGATTTAACCATCAATTGTAATAAATATTAGCTTCTTATAGTAATAAATATTAGCTTCTTATAGTGTGTATTTTTGGCACATATATCACATACATGTTTAATTTGGTGAATTATCTAATGCTATGGAGTTATCAAGATTTCAAATACCAACCCCCTGTGTATCACGGTAAATTTATACAGGACTGCAGATTGCCTTGTGTGGCTTATGTTTTGGGATGTTATTAATTTTACATTAAGGCTCCGTTCGGCAAATTAGCTGAAAGCTGGAACTGAAAGCTGAAAGCTGGGACTGACAGCTTTTAGCTGGAACTGGCAGCTGAATCCGAAAATTGGATTTATTAGCTGAATTGAGTAAAAATTGAAATGAGTGTTCGGTAAAGTACCTAGCTGAATCCCGAAAAGGGTAATAAAAGATTACCAAAATACCCCCAAATATAAATAGAAAAACAATTTTTTTTACCCATCCACGTGATAGT
Source organism: Polygonum aviculare (assembly GCA_934048045.1). NCBI lineage: Eukaryota > Viridiplantae > Streptophyta > Magnoliopsida > Caryophyllales > Polygonaceae > Polygonum > Polygonum aviculare. Next base: position 27,549,211 of record OW204023.1, on the reverse strand, counting down.
CACGTGTCCTCAAATGACCCATTTGGGGCAAAATCCATTCGTCTTCTTCTACCAGACAAAACCCAAATGACCCATTTTCTTTTCTTTTTTCCACTCTTCTTCTACCTCTGTTTCTTTCTTTCTTTCATAGCTAGTCAAATTTGGAGCTTCACGCTCAACCTCAAGTTGGCCCAGATCCGGAACCACCAGCCCTCCTTTCTTTCCGTCGGCCAGCCCCGACAGCCATCACGCTCGCCCTCTCTCTCGACCTCACCCGGCCCGACTCGGCCTCACGACGCAGCCCACTCGTCAATTACTAGATATGGGGTTCCGGCCCCCTGCTCGCCAGCAATTCCCGACAACCCGCTAGTCCCGTCGACGACCCCGCTCGTCCTCGCCTAGGGCAGAGAATGTCGAGAGGAGGAGAGGGGTAATGGTTGGAATTTTGTTTACAAAAAGAGGGAGGGGTTGAGACGCTAGGGACAAAGACGCTACACGGAGACGCTATAATCTGGGGGTGGGTAGGGGGTAGCGTCCAGCGGAATTTTGCCTACCATCTACCTCCACCCGCTACACCCGAACACGCCACGGGAGTAGCGTCTCGCCAACGTTCAGCTCCATCTAGGGTAAAAACGCTACAACCGAACGGACCCTAAGGCTCCGTTCGGTACAGCTGGAGATGAAAGATGAAGATGAAAGATGAAAGCTGGAAATGAAAGATGAAAGATGAAACTGAAATCAGTAGCTGAATCAGGGGAAATGTAAAAATGAGTGTTCGGTTGACAAGAAGCTGAATCGGAAAAATGGTGTTGTGAATGACCATAATGCCCCCAAATCTAACTAAAAAAATCAGGTTTAAACCTAAACACGTGAGTTGCACGTGATCCTTGTTTAGGGCAATTGATATGAGGCAATATGCCCCCATCGCAGCCATTTGCAGCCCACCCACGCAGCTGAGCCCCAAATCGTCCTCACGCGAGCACTCGCCGCCGTTCGTGCCTTTGTGCGCCGGCGCCACGGTGGTCCATTCTTCTCCGGTACACTTTCGATCTCTTGTACGCATACATATTTGACTTTCGAATTGAATCTATTCATGGGTTCATTTGAATGTATTCTCGTGTACCCATTTCAGATCTGTTGGCGAAGGTCGAAACGAAGTTGCTGCCGTTGTTCGGCCATTGTAGAGAAGGTAAGCAATTGCACTTTTCTTGTTCGATCTTCTAGTTCCCTTGTTTAGCCTCTTCTTCGATCTACTGCATACTTGATGGAATTAATACTACATACTTGCTTCATGAATTCATGGTTTGTAGTATATGTTCAATTTCATGATGTGGTGGAATTGTTTGTTGTGGAATGGTTATCTACTGCATACTCGCATTTCATATTGTGTTTTCCTCTGTTGGTATTGTTGTTGTGTGATGTTTATGAGGGTGTGGTGTGTGTTTTCTGCAATGTACTGATCTGAAATTCCATGGAGAATGGGGGTTTGAAATGTCTGGCAAGGGGAAGGGGAAGGACAAAGAGGTTGACCTAGAGGCAATGGACGACAAGAGTGGTGTTTGGGATCTGGACGAGTCAAAAGCGCTTTTGAGTATATGCCAACTGCCAAGAGTATCATAAACAAAATGGTGTGGATACACACTTTAACTGGTCTGAAATCGCTGAGAAGATGTGCAGGGAATTTGGGAAGAAGTACAAAGGGGGAATAGCGAAGAACAAGTTCGATTACATGAAAAAGCTTTGGAGGCTCTGGACAAAATTGTGCTTGGATGAGACCGGTTTGGGATGGAACCCTGCAGCGGACATAATCCGGGCTACTCCCGAGTGGTGGGCGAAAAAGTGTAAGGTATTAGAGCTTGGTCGAACTATTTGCTGCGTTTTGCCAATTGTTATTGTGAAGTCATACACATTTTGATATCTGATTTTTGGTTGTGACATGTCGCAGGAAGAAAAGGGTTTCAGGCGATTCAAGAACAATCCACCTGACGCGGAGTTGAGCGAACTGTGGGACACAATTTACGGAAGCATCGTGGCTATGGGAGCACACTGTGTGTACCCCTTCATGGATCAGACGGACCCTTCCACCAATATTGTTGCTGTCAGTCAGACGTGTCATTCAGCCCCGTACACTTATGAGGACCTCATTCACATGAATGATGACTTGGATGAGAATGAATTGCTCATGGATCTGACTGGTTCTGCTACGGAGCCTCAGGTGGTTGATAATGATGGTGTTTCGCAAGACACAACAAATATCACTCGCCGAATGACCCAGAGTGAATCCAACCTTCGACCCCAGAAACGGAATAAGAAGAAGGGCGTTGCGTTTCTTGAGCAGAAGCTGATGAACTCCGAGTCAAACACTTCACGTCTTTTGAGCTTGTATGAAGCAGACGCTGACAGCAACTGTAATGTGAGCTCGACCCCGAAGGGGTTCGGGTTGGACGATGCGATAGCTGTGATAGACAGGATGGTGGCGGTGGGTTCTCTTGTTGAGATGTCCCACTTGTGGTGCTACGCTGTTGACGAAGTGAATGGAGAACATAACCTCAACTGAATGCAAAACAATAAACGCATGGTGAGGTCAATTCCTTGGTATTGTTCCAAAACATAAAGTGGAAGAAAGTTACTGACTTTTTCCCCCATGGACTGCAACCATGCAACTTTGACCAAGCATCTTTTTCATTTTTTTATCCTCAATTCAGGAGCATGTATTGTAAATCAAGCCTAACCTACTGTCCCCCCCCCCCCAATGTCTGCACCCATGCAAAGATTCGCATATTTACTGTTGTTTTCCCCATGGACTGCACATTGTAAGGTCAAATCAAAACTAGATGCACATTGTAAGGTAAAATCAAAACTAGATGCAAGCCTTATCGGATTTCACATGCACATTGTAAGCCTTATCTATACCCCTACATGATGAAATCCAACGGCTAAGGAGCAAACTAAAAATATTAATGAACCAAAAAAAATGTAGAAGACGTCACCTGTTGCAAGGCCATACGGTGACTTCATGAATCAAGCAGGTATAACCTGCACACATTAGCAAACAAGAGGTGCTTATCAGTCAAACCAGACCACAAATTAAAATTAAACCATTACGCTCAAGATAGTCGAGGCAAAGTACAGGAAAACCATAACAATGACTCAATAGCATAACCATTCATAATACCATTAAACCGGGGTACAACCAATAAAACAAAAGTCTGAAATTAAACTTGCTTCAACAAAGCCCAAACGAGATTACAACATCCGATACAGCAAAAGTCCTAACAACCACATTAAAATAAAACCAGAACATGATAGGATGAAATGTCATTAGTCGGAGTCGTCTCCAACAGGCCCGGCATCATCGATTGCGGTAGCAGCATAGTTACTGGCCATACGGAAGAATTCATCTTTATGGTCTCCAAACGCCTCTTGCCAGAGGATGGTGGTGTCCTTATCATACCCATCCCCCTTCAATCTCCTTGCTTTATCTCTTCCAACCTGTGCATCCAAAGAGTACTTGAGGATAAAAACTTAAGCAATATAAACATACCCAGATAGCACGTTCCCACCACATTTCATCGCCTACAAGCGTACCCGTATTCGTGTCCCAAACAAACTCAAGGCCACCTCTCTTCAGAAGATCGAACATACGCCATTGGAGCTTGTTGTTGTCCACCCTGTGCTTCAGCGCTCTTTTGTTGACCTCTTCCCCTGTCCGCAACTGATATGCGACAGCTATCCGATCCCAGTTGTTGTGGGTATCAAGGCTGTACTCCCTACGTTGATCGCGGAAGACCGTTAGCAAGTCCTTGTTCCTCTCCATTGTCCACACATGCGCATCCATCTGGTCACACTAAAATAGGTCAAAATCAGATGCAAGTGCAAGGGTTTCTTTATCACACATAATAGAATGCAGCATAAAATACAAATGTTGTGTTTTGCACTTACATCAGTATGGACGCAGTACCCACAATGTCAAGCTCCTGATTGTCAAGTTTGCAGTGTGATGTGGTGTATATATAGTGGCATCAAGCCAAAAAGCACCCCCAAACAGTATACACCACAACCATAATAAATCATAAAACAACATTACAATAAATGCACCTGTGGTAAAATAACCTCTAATAATAAATCAGCCTATGTATTAACAATCAACCTATGACTCAAAAAAATAAACCAGCCTCTGTACTCATTACCATATGGACCTATGTATTAACAACAGAACGCAAGTTATACACACAATGCAAGTCAAGACCTTAATAAATTACGAAGTTCATACATACCAAGTCAACATGTCCAACTAGAAAAGTCATTGTTATAGGTCCAGCAGTTAATATTATGAAATACAAACATCATACATGTAGCACAATCAAAAGTGAAGAGATGCCCATGGAAAAACAATGCAGGCAACTGTGATAACACATAGAGCACACGAGCATAAATACCCATCTATTCGCCTTTTTTAACGCTGCATCACGTTGTACAATAATTTCCCTGTTGCGGTCGCATAGATCACGAATGGTACAAGCATCTTCCTCGTTGACTACCTCCCACATCTCAATGGTTGCCCTGTCTCAGATCAGTTCTTCTTCCAATTTTATATGCTCAGCTTGAACGGCGTCTAGTGCTTCCTCCAGCTGTTGCACACGTCGCTGCCAAAATGTGACGTCCAACTGTTGAAGGTGCTCCTCTCGTTCATCCTGTAACACCAAAATATGGATATGAGGATACCATAATACATTACTTGTTTCCACAATGCACATATCAGAAGCTAACTTTTAAATCTCAGGTCATGGACATTACAAAATATGCAAATTGTCATATTACAGATCTTTAAGAACAATTAACAATCAAAAAATTCACACAATAATTTATATATTATCACAGGAGAGCATAGATAAAAATAAAAAAATTCACCTCAGATGGGAATGCTGAGTCGAACCGCAAAAGCGATGATGTGACTTCATCTTCATCATCCGAGAAGGAGTCTTGAGATACCATTGGTGTTCAACTACACACAATAAGTCAAGTTCAACAATAGTATCGATCTAATATTTTTTTCAACAACAATTCAGTTGCATAATTTTTTCAAACAAAAATCACAGAATCAAAGAACCAGAGCCTCTGTTGAATGTACCATATAACTCATGATTGGAGTAAACAACAACAAATTGAAACCACAATAACCAGATTTTACTTCAAACATCCAATAGACATCCAATAAAAATCTTTTGGAGGCTTAATATACTATGCAGAGCTATTCTATGTCATCACTATTTAGCCAAACATCCAATAAACAACAGCAAATAGAAACCACAATCACCAGAAAATTAGCCGTCTTGCATCTAACCCAATTTGAGGGGTTATGCATTACCTTGAAGTCATAGAAAAAACAAAATCATTTGGAGCATCTCAGCGACTTCCATTTATCATTCATCATATGCACATTAACCATTTATCATTGTCTTACCAAAAACAATTACAATACACCCACCATCATGAATCAAAGAACAAATCACAATTTAGAATCATAATAACAAAATCCAACATCAATCATTTCACAATGGAAACAAACTTTATTTCACACCAGACACAACTGGTTCTTCACAATGCCATTCTAAACATGAAGAAATCCCCCACAAACAACCAAGTGTCACACACAACACAAGGTACCTTATAAACATATTCGAAATCCCTACAAATTCCAACAAACTAAGTGCACACACAATACAGCATAAAGGACCTTATAATCAAGTCAAGAAACGAACCAAAATCGACCAAATCTACCACCAAACCCCAGAATAACCATTTCAGCAGAAAAATAAATCAACCAAGTCCAATTCTATTCAACAAATATTAGGATAATTAGATTCAATCGGCTTCAAATCGCCCAATTGCAGGGAATGAGAGAAACTAAGAGATCTTTACAATGAGAGAAATCGCCCAATCGCCCAACAATTCAGCGAAATCAAGTACCTCCAGATCTTATTTCGGTGACCACGAACCCTAGCAAGTCGATGAACACGAACAAAACATTAGCAAACCGATTCAATCGGCTTCAAATCGCCCAATTGCAGGGAATGAGAGAAATGAAGAGATCCTTACACTGAGAGAAATCGCCCAACAATTTAGCGAAATCGCGTACCTCCAGATCTGATTTAGGTGACCACCAACCCTAGCAAATCGATGAACACGAACAAACCATTAGCAAACCGAGAACCCATAGATGGGATAATGGGAGAACGATAGTGAGATAGGAGAAATTAGATCTCGTTTGCATACCTTTGTGCTCGCTGAATTCGCCCCCAAAAAATCGCCTCGAGACCTCCTCTCCCCAGATCTGGTTTGCAAGTGAAAGCAAAACGGTATCGGGTGGAATTTTGCAATGGGAGTAGCGGGCAGAAATGGAGAAACGCGGATGAGTTCCGTTGCCATCTGGGGGGACCAGGGTACAAAAACCAGCGGAATTCCGCCACCACTTCCGCTCCCGCTAGTCCTGTAGCTTCGGCGCCGAACACCCCTTTTACCTAACATCCCCAAAAAAATTCCGTTTCCGCTACTTGTTAAGCGGGGTCCCGAACGGAGCTTAAACCCGGTGGTTTTTCCCGGATTGTTGGAATTTGTAGCTTAATGCCATGCGTGGCTTGTTCATTAATCAATTTCCCAATTTAGCAACTCTTATTTCTATGAGCTCTCTCTGAAATCCAAAATACAATTTCTTCTTCCTCCAGATTGATCTTACTTAAAATCATGATCGATCTCAGGATTTGAGGTACCTTGATCCAGATTATTTGTTAATGTCATTATGTGTTTATCTTAGCACTAATCACCCTGATTACTGGTATCAGAGCACTCTTCGATCATGGTGGATACTTTGTTTCAAGAATTGAGCGAGCAACTCGAAGAGGCTAAGCAAGCCCAACTCGAGCAGCAAGCGGAGCTCGATCGGAAGCACGCTGAACAAGAGCGCAAACAAGTTGAAAGTGATCGCAAACTTGATGCTATGGTGAAATAGCTGGCCGATCTGATGTCTATGATGATGGGGAAATCCAACGACCATCAGCCCGTGACGACACCTAGGGTATCCATGGAGACCGGCGGTTCGTCCAACCATGGTGTTTGCAATACTCCTGATCCCGACCCTCCTAATGGCGCTAGGTCTGGCAACAACACAGTGATTCGTAACGTCGCCGCTATTCAGCCCGGATACACTCCATTTCCTGGGGGTTTGGCAGCGAGGTGAATTCCCTTCCTGGCTTGAATATGTTGTTGATATATCTGCTCATTTTTGAGATTTATATGAGGATCCACTTGCTGAACTTGTGAATTTGAAGCAAAATGAAAGTGTTGGTGAGTTCCTGGATAAAATTGAATGTGCCCTAACTAGATTGCATATACCTATGAGTCAAGCGCGGAGCATATTTTTGGCAAACTTGCATCCTCATTTGCAACTTCATGTTCGTCACTTTAATTCCACTAATCTGTCGGAGGCAACGCGTGTTGCTAAGTTGTATGAATCATCCTTGACAGGTCAGAAGGAAATTATCCCTAAACCTAGCTATTCCGAGCAGACCTTATAAACCGAACTTCACTCCTCACAAAGAACTATACACCTCAAAAGAGTCAATAAACCACACCAAAGTACCCATCCTACCCAGCCCAGACCCACAAAAATTTCCTCAACCAACGCTTCTTAACCTACCAAATAACACTAAAGCACCATAGACCCGATTCAGCAGAAAATACAGTTTCGACGAGATGTAAGAAAGGAAAGCTAAAGGGCCATAATCTGAAACATAGGAGAGCACAAATTTTGTAATGGAAGGTGAAGAAGATTTAAGTGATTGTGGGAATGAGGGACTCACGCTGGAAATAACTAAGAAAGAGAGTTTTGATCATAACCAAGTCTATCAGATATCTGTCAACGCGTTGAACGGTGTTAGTTTTTATAATTGCATGTAGGTGACTGGGCATTACCAAAAAAAGCAGCTAAGCATTCTTATTGACTTAGGAAGCACCACTACTTTGTTGATCTTGAGATGGTTAAGTCCATTGGGTGCATGTCGACTCGAGCGAACCCCTCCACCTATCATCACACCAACAAATGGGCAGAAATTAGTCTCCAGCTTTATCTGTCATTCCTTCCAGTGGGCAATGCAAGGCCAACAATTCTCTATCGAAGTACGAACCGTACCCCTAGAATGTTATGACATGATACTCGGGATCCAATGGCTAGTGATTGTGAGCCCGGTTTGGTGGGACTACATAAACATGAAGATGGAATTCGAGCTAAATGGCAGGAAATGCACTTTAAGGAAAAATAGTAATTCAAGGCACAAAATGGTCAAAGGAGGAGCACTTAACAAGATTGGCAAGTAAGGAGCTCAACTAGCCTTGCTACACGTCATTGATGTTGGTTCTGATGTACCAGTAGCAGCTTCGTTATGTCACTTCGAAGCCAAATGCGACCATGATAGAGCTAATGATATGGTTCTCCATTAATTGTTGCTTGAATATGATAGTTTACACCAGCTATCTACAAATTTGCCTCCTTTTAGGGCTGGATTTGATCACAAACACCTTTATTACCTGATGCTCAATCAATCAACAGAAGACCGTATAGATACTCCATGCAATAGAAAGATGCTATTGAGGGTCTCATCAAATAGATGATGGAACAAGAATTGATTCAATACAGCACAAGTCCTTATGCGTCACCAGTTGTGTTGGTGAAGAAGAAAGACGGTAGGTGGCGTCTATGTGTGGATTACAATGGATTGAATTAGCAGATAATCAACTACAAGTATCCGATCCCTATATTGGAGGAGTTGCTCGATGAATTAGGGGGTTTCAGCATTTATTCCAAGTTGGGTTTAAGGGCCGGTTTCCATCAAATCTGCATGCATCTTGATGATGTGTTTAAGACTTCTTTTAAGACGCATGTCGGACATTATGAATATCTAGTCATGCCTTTTGGCCTCACTAACATGCCGAGCACTTTCCAAGGCCTCATGAATCACACTTTCCGAGAGGTCACTCGCAAATTTGTGTTGATCTTCTTCGATGATATTCTGGTATACAGTTCAGATTGGTCTAATCACAATAATCATCTTAGGTCAGTTTTCAGCATCTTACGGCACCATAAGTTGTACCTCAAAAGTTCCAAATGTACTTTCGGTGCTTCTTCGGTAGAGTACTTGGGCCATTTTATTTAAGCTAAGGGAGTTAGCATAGATCCCACCAAGATAGAGGCTATTTAGAATTGGCCACAGCCAACTAACTTGGAGCAATAGAGAAGTTTCCTTGGGCTGACAAATTACTACTGAAGGTTCATTCAGGGTTATAGTATAATTGCAAAGCTCCTAACCTTGTTGTTGAAGAAAGATAACTTCCTTTGGACTGATGAGTCTACTTGTGCTTTCCAGCAACTTAAACATGCATTGATGCCAACACCAGTTTAGCATTACCTGAATCTGACAAACATTTTGTGGTTGAGAAGGATGCCTCCAATTTAGGGATAAGAGTTGTTCTCATGCAACCATCCAATCAGCTTTCTTAGCAGAGCTTTGGGCCCTAGACATCAAAGTCTTTCAACTTATGAGAAGGAGCTCATGGTTGTAGTTTTTTGCAGTACAACACTAGGGTTCTTACCTAATCCATCGCCCTTTTGTGATTAAGGCAGATCAAAAGAGTCTTAAGTACCTATTTGAAAAGAAAGTCACCACACACTTCCAGCATATGCTGCTCTCTAAGTTCCCCGAGTACAATTTTGTGATTGAGTATAAGCAAGGGAGGAATAATGTGGCTACAGACGCTTTATCCAAAGTCAATAATGCTCAGCTCATGAAAATCTCTCTCTCTCTCTCTCACACACACACACACACACACATACATCTTGACTTTTACAATATGATTCAATCCGAGTGGGTCAATGATCCCAATCTGGCAAAGCTCATTGTTTAACTGGAAGCTAATCCTAGTGCGCACCCTCATTATAGCTTTGTTGATAAGGAGGTCCGGCAAAAGGGAAAGTTAGTCATTGGCAATTTTCATCCTATGAAACTTAGGATTTTGTCATGGCTTCATGATTTAGCACTAGGAGGGCATTTCGACAGCGACTCGACATTACAGAGAGTGAAGTCTCTTTTTTATTGGCATGGTTTAGCTAAAGACGTTCAACACTATGTTAGAAATTATAGCGTTTGTCAAAGGTTTAACGTATGATCAGGTTGCTTCTCCTGGTTTAATCCACCCATACCCATACCAGAAGGGGTTTGGTCATCTATAAGCATGGATTTTGTTGAAGGACTTCCTCCTTCCTTTGGCAAACATTCCATCCTAGTTATTGTGGACCGTTTGAGCAAGTATTGCCCATTTTCTCGCCCTCTTGCATCCCTATACCGCCGCTGCTACAATTGTCCAACTATTTAGTGATCAAATCTTCAAACTCCATGGGCTGCCTCAGAATATTATAACTAGGGTTGGACACCGGTCCAGGACTGGACCGGACCGAGAACATGCAAAAGCATGGACCGGGGACCGGACCGGGAAAATCCGGTCCGATCCCAGTCCGAGTTTGGACCGGATTGTTAAAAGCATGTGCCAACCCACCATACACCCCCATCGATCTTCCTCAGTTCATGAGTGACATTGGCGACAACAAGGAACCAAAAACTATCCATGACAGGAACATGGTTCGTGGGATAATGCTACAGTCACTAGAGTTCTGGTGAAGTGGAAAGGCCTACCCGATTTACAAGCATCATGAGAACTTTACTCCGATCTTGTTTCTAAGTTCCCAGAGACTGATCCTTGAGGCCAAGAATATTTGTATAGGGGGAGTAGTGATACATGACTGCAGATTGCCCTACGTGGCTTATGTTTTGGGTTGTTTGAAATTTTATATTAAACCTGGTTTATGCGTGATTTTGTTAAACTTCTTCAATTCAACCAGTTTGTCATGGTTTGTTGAATCTATAGCTTTAATGCCCCTGCTTGGCTGGTTGAGTAATCAATTTCTCCATATAAACTCGTATCCCTATGAGCGCTTTCTAAAATCCAAAATACAATCTCATTGAGGTAATACAATCTCTTTGAGGTACATTGATCCAGATTATTTGTTAATCTTACCAAAGGCTTATCTTAGCACTAATCACCCTTATTATAAATCTTATTAATAAAATTGTCCAAATTTCCGAGAATCAATTTTATTTTATTTTTTTGGTCGGAAGAGAATCAATTTTATTTACACCAACGTGTAATTTGTCTTAATATTTCTAAATACTTATTCATTTTATGTAGGGATTTCCAGACGCTAATTTACCTATTGCTCTATGCCAATTTGACAGTTCAGTTACAGTTCAAATTGCCAACTTGTCAGCTAAGTTGCTTCTTTGTACCAATTCGGCAACGATCAGTCGATCACCAAGTATGGTCCATAAGGTCAATGCTAAACACGTACACAAAGCAAGCGGTGATTTTAATGGCGATTTGTTTGTTGTGATACAAAACTAGTCTTCACTATAGGCATAAACACAGTTGCCTTTTCCACCCATTTCCTTACTACAGAACAAGCATTCAAACCCATGAAAACGGAAACACAAACATGACATGTTATGGTTGTTACGATTGTATAAAGCATCAGCAACAAAGTCAGACTAACAGACACGACTCAAAAAAAAAAATCCTTTACTAGACCAAAAGAGAAACTTTTGAACAAGACCAAAGGGGTTCATAAAGCAAAGCAGGAGATCCACGAGAACCCTTATTGCGCATATTATCAAAATCAACTGCAAAGGATACAATTTTCCACTTGTCTGGCAAATTACAAGAACGCCCTTACCTAACGGGTTGCTGGTTGTAATGGTTCTTTTCTTTCTTCTTTGCAGCAGCAAGCCTTGCACTTCTTGCAGCAGCCTCTTGAGCGGCGGCTTTAGCTGCACCGTCCAACTCCTTCCCTGATTTCTTCTTCTTCATGGCTACTACTTTCTTCAGACGCTCCTTGACGTCTTCTTCATTGGGCTCGGTGCCATTGACCTCTGAACCCATTGGCTGATCCTGAGTCTCCTTTGCCTCCTTTACAGACTTGTCCTTCTTTTTCTTCTTTTTTGCGTTCTTGGACTCAGGAGCGGCGGTGACCTTATCTACATCATCATCAAGCTCTCCTTTTCTGGTTTCAGACTCTTTCCCCTCTAGAGAATTGCCTGCAAGTTATTTTTAACAACCAAATTACACAAGGGCAATGAATTCAGATAGAAAACCGAAATGACAGCATATTACATGCAGCAAATCACCATTAAAATGCCATTTAAATACACACACACACACATACATATATATATATATGCATTAATTGAGCAATTGATGTTTTGCATACTAATCATCCAAACAACTGTTAATATGATTGATTTGCCTCAGGTTGGTAGCAAGACAGTAACATGATCAAAAGCTAACATAAAAGTTTAAGCTATTTCCAAATCAAGTTGTAACAGGAAAGCAGATCAGACTTTACTTACTCTTGCCATTACTCTCCTTTTGGGCAACTCCAAAATCAGCCAAGAGAGCATCAAGTTCTTCAAGCTCCTTCTTCTTGCGCTCCTTCTTTGACAGTTGTCTCTCTGTTTCTCTCACTGGTAAAGAAGTTTCAGGTGCCTTATTCACGACTGGCACAGGATGACTAACCTCCTCTTCATGTTCATGCTCCTCCTCTACATCCTCATCACCTATATCAAGCATGTCATCTTCACTTTCACTCTCCTGCAAAATGCCACAATGTCAAATACTATCTTTGCAAAAATGTCCTTTAAAGATGAGGAATCAGATGATTTGTATGTGATCCAAGATAAGGATAAAAACCTAGAAGTAGTATACAGTGAATCAAAGTGAAGGGCTTGTTTGGCACTTAATGATCCAACATCGGTTTACTCTACTCCAGTTATATACAGCAAGGGACAAAAAAGAACGATTGAAATGAAAATAAAACCAACAAAAGAAACATTTTTCAGATGCAGATCATCAGGCAAGCTCTGACAAAATACAGGCAGGTGTTAGGAATTTCTGGATGGATAATAGCTTCCATCTAACAATCTGAACACTAATTCCTACTTGCAACAATAGAGAACCTTTATTGGTTGGTGTCTATCCTTGTAGTCTTTCTACTAGATAAAATCCACGAATCAGAGACATTATCCAATGATATCAGAACGTACACTGATGATTACTGCATAGTGGACAAAAAATAGGTTGAGGCAGAAAGTGAAAAAAATCAACTACAAACAACTTGCAAAAGAGTAAACATGATCAGGAAATTCAACAACACCATCAAAACTGGAATGAGAACTTCATTAACCAAAACCAATCAAGCATCAACAATGGACAATGGTCATCATTCAGCAATAAGCAAGTGCATCACCGACCTCTGGTGCATCAGCAACTTCCTTGCCCTGCTGAGCGTTCTGACTACTCCAATCAGCTTGAGGAGGAGCTACCGATGTAGCAAAGTAATCGTCATCATCGTCATCATCCACATCAGCCCATGATTTTGAAGCTAATGGAGTAGGAGCCCAAAAGACATGGGGCTCTGGCTCCTTGGCTGGGGCTTTTGAAGAACCCTTGCTCTTCTTTTCCTTGTCCGACTTCTTCTTCTTTCGGAGAGACTCGAGGGCTGAGAATACATTGTTGTTGCTGATGGTAAAAGAGCCTTCATCTCTCCTCATACTACTACCCACCATCTCCACAGCAAATCCGATAAAGCCCTAGCTAAATCAACGAAAATATGTACAGGAGGTCAAATCGTATTAGCTAATTCCTTGAATTTGGGATACACCTTATTAGGATCAGCAGAGCAGTTTTATACGTAGAAGCCTATAATCAAGAGAAGCAAAAGCTTTATACGCTTACAGCAAACTTATCAAATCAAATTCTTTCAAACGAAGCTGTCAATTATTAGATAAGAAAAAGGTCTCAATCAAGAACATATGGAACAGAAATCCGAAATACTGGCGAGTACACGGGCCAAGAAACGGAACTGACCAGTCTTTCCCGGCCGATTAGTTCGATGATAAACGAAACAATTCCTCGTCTGATATTGTCTAGGGTTTCGATACGGGGTTCAATTGCTCAAAATCAAGGGGAAGGGAGAAGAAGAGAAGAGAAAGCGATTGATAGGAAGAAGAAGATTGAGGCTAGGGTTTGTGATGAGTAATGGCCTATAGAGAGGGAGGAGGAAGAACGATGGCGAATTTGGAAAGGATTTTTGTGATCCTGATGAGGAGGAAGAGGTTTGCTGAGATGGTCCAATGCCAATTTTTATAGTCTGCACCTTGTGTGTCGTGTCGTGTTGGTGTGAGCCGTATACATTATGTGGCCCATTATTAAATTATTAAATTGTTGTCTCGTACTCCGTATATATTATGTGGGTGATTATTAAAGTAATAAATTGGCCATCTATCTATCTTCTATACTTTCTGATAAAAAACAAATCTATCTTCTATACTATATACTGTATTAAAGAGTCGAGAAATTTTGATAAAGATATAATGATTTGATAATTTTAAAAAACATATAAGAAGATAAATATATATGATTTGATAATTTTAAAGAACATATAAGAAAATATCTACAGAAAAATATAATTTTCAATTTTCATCTAATAATTGCCACAATAGAAAGACATAATATTTAATAAAATTTCTATATCTACATACACGTACATCAGTTTAATGATATAATTGTGCTAAAAAAAGAGTTTAATGATAGAATTAATGTTTTCAAAGGTGTACGTGTGTATCACAATTCTCCGTTTTATATTTCTCTAAATATAAGTTGGTCATTAGGCAAATTCACACGGAGTTGAGATAGAACTTATATATGGTAATTATGAATTGTCACTTACCAAGAATTAGTTATAATCTTTTGATAAATATAATTATTTAATAAAACGTGATATTTATTGTAAAATAATTTTTGAGCAAATCCAACTTATTTATATTATGAGTTGATTTACTATTGGTAAAAAAACACTAATCACAATACCAAGATAAATATATGTCATCCTATAATTTTAACGTGATCATTGACATTATATATCTATTTTGAATTGAATTTATAATCACATTACCCGTACATGATAGGGGGTTAAACTAGTTTGAGAGTGTAATCTGCACAAAGAATTAATGAGCTAACTAGTCTGATGCGTCCTTGCCCCTCGTGGTCGATAAGAACACGAATGTCCCGATCGAGATTGTAGGCGTAAGTGTGTTTCCCTTTGATTGAATGATGGATTGATGAAGTAACAAGTGATGCGGAAGCGATTGATGACGTTCGACTATGGACAAACGAAGGGTTTGATGCAATGGTATCCCGAGAAGAAGGAGTAACTCAACTTTACTTTAGGGAATTTAATATTATATTGCATAAAACTAATGAAAGGAATTACAAGAGTATTTATAGAGGGATTTTCGTGCCCCCTATATCCCTTAACTAGGAAAGATATAAATCTAGCAAATCATATCTTTATCTTTGGAAAGATATAGATATGATTTGTTACAAAATTCTAAAATAAAAATATGGAAATAAGAGAAACAAGCTATCTAATGTTAAGTCAAGTAACTATCCTAAAATAATAATCTTGACTAAGAAAAAAAAGACTTTGGTAGCTCAAGTTGATAAGCGTTGTTGCCAATGCGTCTCAACACCTTGAATGGGCCATCTCCTCTTGGATCAAGCTTGGTCTTCCTCTTGGATGGAAAGCGTTCCGTCTTGAGGTGCATCCAAACGAGATCCTCGGGCTCAAAGATCAACTCCTTCTGGTTCTTGTTCTTTTGAGCACGCAATTGTTCTGCACGCCGCTAAAGTTGGAGTTTGGTGCGCTCATGCAAGTTGCGAACATGCTCGGCTTAAGCTGCTCCGCCGGGGTGTTCTCCATCCTTGAATGGGCCTGGCACCAAGTCTAGGGGCGTGTGTGGATTCAGCCCGTAGACCACCTCAAATGGACTCTTCTTTTTCGCAGAATGCCTGGATCTATTATAAGAAAACTCGACAAAAGAAAGTAAGTCCTCTCACCGCCGTGGGTTAGTCTTGAGCATGGCTTGTAAGAGCGCACCCAAGGTACGGTTGATCACTTCAGTTTGATCATCCATTTGGGGATGATAAGAGGTAGATAAAAGGAGATGAATACCTAGCTTGTTCCATAGGATTCTCCAAAAATGAGCTACAAACTTGATATCCCTATCACTAATGATAGTTTTAGGAATACCATGTAGTTGTACCACATGATCAAAGAACAAAGTTGCAATTTCTTGCGCATTATTGGTTCCTTTACATGCAATAAAGTGAGCCATTTTGGAGAATCTATCGACAACTACAAAGATAGAATCCTTACCTCTCTTAGTCGTTGGAAGCCCGGTGATGAAGTTCATGCTCAAATCCTCCCAAGGTGATGAAGGAATCGGCAATGGCGTGTATAGGCCGTTGGGCTCCAAACGTGCATTAGCCTTGTTGCACACAACACATGCCTTGCAAAACTTGTGAACATCTCGTGGGAGGTTAGGCCAAAAGAAGTTCTCTCGTAGCATGACAACCGTCTTTTGTGATCCAAAGTGCGAAAGGCCCTCATGTGCTTCTTGTATCAACAAAGCACGAATAGAAGAAGAGGGAATGCAAAGCTATCTTCTTCGGTATAAGTAGCCATTGTCAAGAAAATAGTCATCATTCACACGCCTAGAAGACAAGTTCTCAATAATAGGACCAAAAAATATGTCATTCTTATACAAGTCCTTAATTAGAGAAAAACCCATAATTTTAGCTTGCACATGAGTAAGAAGCACCTACCTTCTGGATAAAGCGTCGGCGACGACATTATCCTTACCTTTCTTATGCGCAATGACATAAGGAAAGGTCTCCATGAACTCGACCCATCTCGCATGCTGCCTATTCAATGTCGTTTGGCTCTTAAGGTAGGCGAGCGCGCTATGGTCGGTGGATGAGAAACTCACTCGGCCACAAATAATGTTGCCAAGTTTGTAGGCACCAAATAAGGGCATATGATGCGACCTCCATTAGGCAAGTTCTCGATGATGCCGATCTAGACCGTGTATGCCGAGTCTCTTGAGGTTTGGAACGCGGAAGCAACAAGTAACCAAGTCTTCAACGTGATGAAGACCTTGCACACCAACGTGATTGCGAGCCTTCTCTAGTTCTACGTTAAAAACAAGAGGAACGAGCAAGAGCTTTGGATATATGTGAATTTGGTGGACACAAACCCAAGGAAGTGAGTTTACATTTTTATATGAAATGAAAGACAAGCTAGCTATATGGGCCGGTCCATAAACAAGCCCATAATACTATATCTAGCTACTAACATAATTAAAAGAGTTTTAAAAAAAATGATAAAAATAGTAATATAAGATAGGCATTTGCCGAAGGCCAATGAAGGCACGCCGGGCGCCAGGGCTTCAAGGTGCGGGCCGCGCACACGGGAGCGGGCACCGGGTCGGGGCACGCACACGGGAGCGGCGTCGGTGTCGAAGCTGGGGCAAGCGAACCTCAAATTAATGGGGCACGGCCTGGAGTGCCGAGGCTGGGGCGCGAGCGGGCGCCGGTGTGCCGATTGTAGGCACAAGGGCGTCAGGTACAATGGGGCCGCTAGCGTCGGGCGTGGCTTGGCCGGGGTTGAGCTGGGCGAGGCGAATGAAGGCTTTTGGGCCGTCGTCTAGGCTGAGATTGGCTGACGTCCTAGTGACAAGGGAGGACGTGGCCTTGGCAATAGCCTTGGCCCGGGCCCTACTGATGGGGCCATCAGAGCGAACGCTAAGTGCCTCTTCTTCATCCTCGGCGGCCATGGGCGAGGGCGCATCACCCTCCCCCCCCCCCCCCCCTTGAGTTTAAAGCGTCCCCGCTTCTTCACGAATGAACTCAGCCTCGTAGTATGGGGAGAGATCGGCCACATTGAAGGTGGCATGCACACCATAGGTGTCGGGCAACTCTAGCTTATAGGCGTTGGCGCCGACTCGGTGCACCACGCGGAATGGGTCATCTCCTCGTTGATGATGTTTGGATTTGCGGGTTGCGGGAAAGCGCTCCTTCCTAAGATGGAGCCACACCAAATCACTAGGATCGAATAGCATTGGGCGCCGACCACGGTTGTGTTGTGCCTCGTATTGCTCGGCGCACCGATGTGGTTGTGCCCGAGTGCGCTCATGGAGCTTGCGCACGGTGTCGGCTCTAGTGGAGGCGTCGAAGTTCTCCCCAGTTTTGAAGGGCCGCGGGACCAAGTCTAAGAGCGTGAGTGGGTTACGCCCGTAGACAACCTCAAAAGGACTTCTCTTGGTTGCCGAATGTATGGTCCTGTTATATGCAAACTCAACATGGCAAAGTAAGTCCTCCCACCTTCGTGGGTTTGTCTTGAGCACCGTCCTAATGAGGGTGCCAAGAGTCCGATTGGTGACCTCGGTCTGACCATCAGTTTGGGGGTGATATGTAGAAAATAGTAGTTGTGTACCTAACTTCCCCCAAAGCATTCTCCAAAAGTGACCAATAAACTTGGTATCCCTATCACTAACGATAGTTTTAGGGATCCCATGTATCTTTACAACATGTTCAAAGAACAAGCTATAAAATGAGCCATTTTGGAGAGCCGATCGACAACCACAAATATGGAGTCTTTACCTCTCTTTGTCAATGGAAGCCCCACGACAAATTTCATAGCCGATCGACAACCCACGAAGGTGGGAGTTTGTCTTGAGCACCGTCCTAATGAGGGTGCCAAGAGTCCGATTGGTGACCTCGGTCTGACCATCAGTTTGGGGGTGATATGTAGAAAATAGTAGTTGTGTACCTAACTTCCCCCAAAGCATTCTCCAAAAGTGACCAATAAACTTGGTATCCCTATCACTAACGATAGTTTTAGGGATCCCATGTAGCTTTACAACATGTTCAAAGAACAAGCTATAAAATGAGCCATTTTGGAGAGCCGATCGACAACCACAAATATGGAGTCTTTACCTCTCTTTGTCAATGGAAGCCCCACGACAAATTTCATAGAAAGATCTTCCCATGGTGCCATGGGTATTGGAAAAGGAGTGTAAAGCCCATATGGACTTGATTTGGCCTTGGCCGTTTTGCAAGTGACGCAAGAGTTGCAATACTTAGTAGCGTCTTTAGCCATATGTGGCCAATAGAAGTGCTCTCTAAGTGCCGCAAGTGTCTTGGCCACTCCAAAATGGCCTCGACCATCATGTGCTTCTTGGAGCAACAAGTGCTTAACCGAGCAAAATGGGATACAAAGCTTGCCCCCCGATATAGATACCCATCGTCTAAGAAGTACAAGTCAAGCTCTTTCCTAGACTCGAGTTTTGCAATGATTGGACCAAAAAATGAATTGGTTTGATAAAGGTCCTTTATCAATGCGAAACCGAGCAACCTAGATTGCAAATGAGTAAGGAGTATGTACCTTCAGGAGAGCGCGTCGGCGACGACGTTCTCCTTACCTTTCTTGTGGGCGATGATGTATGGGAATGTCTTCATGAACTCTACCCACCTAGCATGGCGCCGGCTCAGCGTTTTTTGGCTCTTGAGGTAAGCCAAGGCGGCGTAGTCGGTGTGAATGATGAACTCCGCCGGCCACCAGTAATGTTGCCACGTCTTCAAGACTCGGATGAGGGCATAGAACTCCTTGTCATATGTTGGATAATTGAGGGTGGTGCCCGTCAACTTCTCTTTAAAGTAGGCAATGGGGCGTCGGTCTTGTAGAAGAACGCTGCCAATGCCATAGTCACTAGCATCACACTCCATCTCGAAGCACTTGGTGAAGTCGGGAAGTTGAAGGACGGGAGCCTTGCAAAAGGACTCCTTAAGAGCATCGAAGGCCGCTTGATGCTCGGGAAGCCACTTGATGGTGGCGGCCTTCTTTGTGAGGTTGTGTTAAGGGGCGGCCAAAGTGCTAAAGTCACGCACAAAGCGCCGATAGAATCCGGCTAGCCCAAGGAATGAGCGCACCATAGTCGGCGTTGTGGGCGTGGGCCACTCCTTGATTGTGCGAACTTTGTCTTGGTCCACACCCAATCCGTCCTTGGACACAACGAACCCAAGAAATTTCGTAGTGTCCGAGGCGAAACAATAGTCTTAGAGTACACAAGAATGTCATCGAAATAAACTACAAAAAACTTGCCAAAATTGGCATACAACTTCTCTCGTAGTAAGCACTCTAACACTTTCCTATGGTGCTCGGCATGCAAAACAATAGTCTTAGAGTACACAAGAATGTCATCGAAATAAACTACACCAAACTTGCCAATAAAATGTCTTAGAACGTGGTTCATAAGGCGTATGAATGTGCTCGGGGCGTTGGTGAGGCCGAATGGCATGACAAGCCACTCGTATAGTCTGTGCTTGGTCTTGAACGCCGTCTTCCACTCGTCGCCCTCTTGCATTCGGATTTGGTGTAACCGCTTTGAGGTCGACTTTAGAGAACACCATGGCGTCATGAAGCTCATCAAGCATGTCATCCAACCTCGGGATTGGGTGACGATACTTGACGGTAATCTGGTTGATAGCCCTACAATTTACGCACATCCGCCACGACCCGTCTTTCTTAGGCACCAAAATCACCGGCACCGCACATGGGCTCAAGCTCTCCCGAACGTAGCCTTTATCCAATAGCTCTTGGACTTGGCGTTGAAGCTCCTTTGTCTCTTAGGGAGAGGCTCGGTATGCAGGTCGGTTGGGCAAGGAGGCGTCGGGCACAAGGTCGATCCGGCACTCAATGCCCCTCATGGAAGGAAGACCATCGGGTAACTCATTGGGCATCACATCTTTGTACTCCTACAATATAGAGGCAATGCGCTCCGGTAATACATGATCACTAGGAGTAGAAAGAAGTAAAGGAAAGAGTATGAAACAAGGAGAACTCCCCTGGACAAGCGGTGCCACATGCCGGCGGCGGGCTAGCAAGAGGCGGTCCTCGCAAGCGCCGAGAAGTGGTGGCTCGGTGTGGCCCACACTTCTTCGGTTTTCAGGGGCCATTTTTGGTGGAGAAGTAGACCCTGGAGTGTATGGTTGGAGGGAAGAAGTTGTCCCTGGAATTGGTGAAGGGGCGGCTGAATTGCCCGCGGAAGGTTCGAGGCATCGAGCGCCACCGGGCGTCGGCGCTCGGGCACCCGACTACGGCGCGGTTTGTGCTTGTGGGGCACTCAGCTTTCGACCACCTTTGCCTCTGATTTCTCTTGACCCCTCAGATCCATTGGGTTTGTTCTTTGTGTTGGACAGCTTGGCACCGCCAGATTGGGTGCCGACATCGATTGTGGCCACGGAGGCACTAGGATGTGCGCTTGCCGCTTTGGCGGCTTCTTGCACCCTTTGGCGTTATCTTTCCGCTTCATCTTGCAATATTTCTGCAGGGGACATAGGCAACAAAGTCACGCGCTTCCCGTGGAAGTTGAACATGTAAGTGTTCAAGTATCCATCATGAAGCACGCGACGGTCAAATTGCCACGGGCGGCCGAGCATCAAATGTGCGGCGTCCATGACGGCAACGTCACAAAGTAAAGTGTCACTATATAGACCAAGGGGAAATGGAAGAAGCACTTGCCTTGTTACCCAACTACCGTTTCCACTCGAAATCCATTGGAGTTGGTAGGGCACCTTGATAGGTGTGGTCTCGAGTTTGAAGTGATCGGCCACCTTTTGGCTCACAAAGTTGCTACAACTCCCACTATCGATGATGACGCTCAAAGTGACGCCTTGGACTTGGCACCTCGTGTGGAAGAGCATCTCTCTTTGGCCTGTGTTGACGACCTCCTTGACACTCATGATTCGTTTTGTGATGAGGCTAAGATAAGTAGGTTCATGGCCATCCTCCGGTCCAATGGCATAACCGTCCTCATCACGTGGCGCATCGATGTGTGCCTCCTCCTCATAGACAGGTTGCTCGTACTCCTCTTCACTTTCATATGCATTTGTGTTGGCGGAGAAGAGCACCTTCTTTTGGTTTGGACAGTCCCGTTTCATGTGGCCACGCCCACCACACTTGTAGCACTCGAGGTCATGGGAGCGCTCGGTTGGCGCCGGCGCGGCACGGGCCGCGGTATTGGCACTGGTCTTTGTGGCTCTCGGATCATTCACCTTGGCTATGGACTGTTTTGGTGTTGACACATTTGAAGGTAAAGAATTAGTCCTAAAACCGTATTGAGAGGGTTTGGAGTCGTACCTTTTATAATCACCCTAAGATTGGCGCTTGTTCCTCACTTCTTGCTCATAAAGCTTCATAGCCGTATGAACAAGCTCCGACATGTCTCGGATGTGAAGGATCTCGAGTTGATCTTGGATTGGATGCTTTGATTGAGGCTCGTGATGAATCGGGTCCTCAAAGCTGTCGGTGAAGTGCTCACGCCGGCCTTGAAGTACATGTCCTCAAGCTTGGACATGAATTGCTCCGGGGTAAGTTGGCCGTGGCGTGCCCTTGCAATTTCCAGCCTCATGTGTTCCTTGTAGTTTTGTGGGATGTATTTACGCTTCATGAGATGCACAAGTTGGTGCCACTCAACTATCGGAGCTTGGCCTCGGCGCGCGCGGTCGTCCTCGAGGCGGTTCCACCATGAACGGGCGGCGTCTTTGAAGTGGATGCTGACGACCTCCACCTTCTCGTACTCTTCATATTTTGCAATGCTTGAGTACTTGTTCAGCTCCCTGCAACCAAGAAATAAATTTCTTCGGGTCGTATTCGCCGTGGAAGTCCTCGAAGGTGACTTTGACATTGTGTCGGGCCGCATGGGCAGGCTGCCTCTCTTGGTTGTGGCCTCGGCCTTGTGCCGGCTGTGGGGCGTATGCCTGACCACGAAGGCCTCGCCTAGGCCGTCATCCATGTGATTCGGGGCTGGAGTAGTCACTCGGATCATCGCCTCCATGGCCTCCACCATGGGCACCGCGATCACGGGGCGGCTCGTGACGGTCACGGCGCCCTTGTCCTGGTATCGGCCGCAGGTGTCGCGGGCCTCATAGTAGGTTCGTTGGTTCTCCGGGAGGCGGGGCGGTGGAATGTAGTCACTCGGGAGGCCTTGTAACTCCACGGGGTCCTCCAAAGGTGGGTGGTAATCGGGGTCATAAACTTGTTCGCCATCCTCCACGTCCTCCTCATACTCGGTGAAGTCCGTCTCTTCGTCCGAGTATTCGGGGGAGTAGGGGCTTTGATGCTTTTGAAAACTCTTGACACGAAAATCATTAACATCTGAAGAATGTGATGAAGGAGTTTGGATTGGAGATTTCCCTTTGCGAGTGGCCCGAGGGGTGTGCCTCGCATGGCGGGACGCGGAGCGATAGGCGTCGATGTGCCTTGGGCGGCAGCTCGTCGTCACATACTCCAAATCCGGGTCGGACTCGGACTCGGTATCTCCCTCGGACTCCACCACGGCTGGCCCCTTGTGGTGCTTGGAGCCTTGTCGTCGGGACGGCTCCTCTTGGTGGTGGGCACTCTTAAGTGACTTGCTCTCCTTGATCGATTGGAGCCGTTGGAAGGCTCCATGTGTTGATGAAGGGTGTGTCACAGCCTTGCCTCGTGCTAGTTGGCACGCGATGGCGTTGCTAGCATCATTGGCATGTTGTTGTATGCTTGGGTTGATGATGAGGTTGGGCTGGTTGGTGGCGTTGGAGGCACGCTCGGCCAAGAGCCGCTCCAACTCTTGGACACGGGCCTGGAGAGTGGTAGTTTGTGCAACTTGCTCTTGAAGGGCCGCGTCATTTGGATTAAGTGGGGCGTCGGTGGGGTTGACGTTGTCTTGGTGTTGGTTTTGCATTTCTTCCTTGTTATGTTGATCCGACGAGATGGTACCTATAGTCACACCGGTCATAGAAAGGATCAAAGCAATCAAGGCAAACACGAGCACGAAAAGGCTAAGTCTAACCAACCGTAATGCTCAAAGCTTCACCAACGTAGGGCTCGATTAAGGTTGGGGAGGCTTAGTGATGCGGGGTTAGCCGTTGGTGGCCCGATCTTTCAACATCAACTCGATACAAGCAAGAACAACAAAGGAGATGGTTAGAACTGGCTGGAATAACGCTTGGACAAGGAGTACAAGACTCAAACAAGAAGAACACAATGAAACACAAACAGATTCAAGAGAAGGATAGAAGGATAGAAGAAGGATAACCCTCCGAGACAACTATTAAACCCTTGGTGTATATTTCAACCAAGATCCTAATAGAATGGACGAAGAACCAACCTTGTACAATCTTACACAGTCAAGGACGGATCCTTGAAGCACAAGAAGGGGGCTCGTGATCGTTGAAAGACACCAACCTTCGATGAGAATTGACGCAATTCAAACAAACCAAGCTGCAATGCACACACTCAATGAAGCCATGCTTCAAACTCTCTCTTTTCAAAGGGAGAAACTGATTTCTATTCAAAGTTGTCTCGGAGGGTTATCCTTCTTCTATCCTTCTATCCTTCTCTTGAATCTGTTTGTGTTTCATTGTGTTCTTCTTGTTTGAGTCTTGTACTCCTTGTCCAAGCGTTATTCCAGCCAGTTCTAACCATCTCCTTTGTTGTTCTTGCTTGTATCGAGTTGATGTTGAAAGATCGGGCCACCAACGGCTAACCCCGCATCAAAGTGGTATCAGAGCTTCGTTGTCGACATTCAACTTGTGTTCCACCATAAAAACCAAAAACACCAAAAAGAAATCCCAGGTCAGGTTTGATTAATCCAATCTCCTTAATTAAACTTGATAGTACTAACCGGGTTGTTTACTTGCGCATGTGGTTTGTTTGCCCAGCTGGTTATTTCTCATAAGACTTCCCATTATCAAAAACTTGTTATCTTCCTCCATAGAGAGAGAATGAAAGAGAGCTTGGCTTTCAAAGTGTGCATCAGGCTTGGTTTGTCTTGCATCGATCAATCCGATTGTTCGGGTTGTTAGTGAGGCGAATACACGCATCCTCCTCGTGCTCCAAGGATACGTCCTTGGCTGTGTGGGGTTGTATAAGGTTGGTCTTTCGATCATTCAATCTGGTTCTCGTTTTCAAAGCAACGAGGGTCTCTTTGTTGTTTCGTTGGGTTGATCTTCTTTATCTATCCTTTTTATCTTGTTCTTGAATTTGTTCTTGTTCTTCTTGGTTGTTCTTCGTTTCCTTGTGTTCATCCCTCCATTTCTGACCATCTCTCCTTCTCTTTGTGTTCTGAGTTGTTGTTGTCGAAGATCGGGCATCCAGCGGCTTAACCCCGCATCACTTAGACTTCTCTAAAATAAAAGTAAAGATGAAAAATCAAGACAATAATTGAATAATTGAAAGTAGACGCAAGAGAAAACACAATCAATTAGAAGAAGGAAAGAAGAGATGATTTGAGACACAATTGCACGATTTAGGAAGATGATTGATTGACAATGATTGATGATAATTGAGCAACAAATCAAGAGACAAATCCCACAAATCAAAAAATACACCTCCCACTAATCAAAGAAGATTGTCTTGTGTTTCTTGCCTTATTTTGGCTTGCGAAACACAATAATTGTTTTTTTTAAACACTATTGCCCAAAATCTTATATAATGATATAATTTAATGATTTTCTAAGATTCTTGCCTTTTTTATGAATTTTGAAGGAATCAAGGAAATGTGATATGGATTTTATCCTTTATCACATTTGCCAAAATAAGAAAAGGAAACAAATCAGCACAAATCAAGGAGACATGCTTGTAATTGAGGCGATGTAAATGGAAAGAAGTTAATCATGCAAGTAATCACGAACACAATCAATAGAGAATTATTGCAAAAGAATCACTCAATAGCATGCAATCTCGGTAGTTTAGGCTACAATTTTTTTTTTACGTTTTTAATTTTTGAAGAACAAGAAAAAAAATTGGACACCTAGAACATGGATTCTAAGGTTGCAAACGCAAGGGAAGGGAAACAAAATGGTGGTGAAGACAATGAACACACACGAATTGGACAAGACTCACACGATCGTATGGCTCTGATACCAATTGATGCGACCTCGCTTGGGCAAGGTCTCGGTGATGCCGATCTAGACCGTGTATGCCGAGTCTCTTGAGGTTTGGAATGTGGAAGCAACACGTAACCAAGTCTTCAACGTCATGAAGACCTTGCACGCCAACGTAATGGCGAACCTTCTCTTGTTCTACGTTAAGAACAAGAGGAACGAGCAAGAGCTTTGGATAGATGTGAACTCGGTAGACACAAACCCAAGGAAGGAGGATCAACTCTCAACTTGACTTTGGATTAAAATGTGTCTAACCTATTACAAGAAGAGAGTTTACATTTTTATATGAAATGAAAGACAAGCTAGCTATATGGGCCGGTCCATAAACAAGCCCATAATACTATATCTAGCTACTAACATAATTAAAAGAGTTTTTAAAAGAAATGATAAAAATAGTAACATAAGATAGGCATTTGCCGAAGGCCAATGAAGGCACGCCGGGGCTTCAAGGTGCGGGCCGCGCACACGGGAGCGGGCGTCGGGGCTTCATGGTGCGGACCGAGCACACGGGAGCGGTGTCGGTGTCAAAGTAGGGGCAAGCGAACCTCAAATTAATGGGGCACGGCCTGGAGTGCCGAGGCTGGGGCGCAAGCGGGCGCCGGGGTGCCGATTGTAGGCACAAGGGCGCCGGACGCGATGGGGCCGCTAGCGTCGGGTGTGGCTTGGCCGGGGCTGAGTTGGGCGAGGCAAATAAAGGCCATGGGGCCGTCGTCTAGGCTGAGATTGGCCGACGTCCTAGTGCAAGGGAGGACGTGGCCTTGGCAATAGCCTTGGCCCGGGCCCTAGTGATGGGGCCATCCGAGCGAACGCTAAGTGTCTCTTCTTCATCCGTGGCGGTCATGGGCGAGGGCGCATCACCCTCCCCCCCTTGAGTCTAAAGCGTCCCCGCTTCTTCACCAATGAACTCAGCCTCATAGTATGGGGAGAGATCGGCCACATTGAAGGTGGCATGCACGCCATAGGTGTCAGGCAACTCTAGCTTGCAGGCGTTGGGGCCGACTCAATGCACCACGCTGAATGGGCCATCTCCTCGTCGATGAAGTTTGGATTTGCGGGCTGCGGGAAAGCGCTCCTTCCTAAGATGGAGCCACACCAAATCACTAGGCTCGAATAACATTGCGCGCCGGCCACGGTTGCATTGTGCCTCGTATTGCTCGGTGCGCCGATGTAGTTGTGCCCGAGTGCGCTCATGGAGCTTGCGCACGGTGTCAGCTCTAGTGGAGGTGTCGAAGTTCTCCCCTGTTTTTGAAGGGCCGCGGGACCAAGTCTAAGGGCGTGAGTGGGTTACGCCCGTAGACAACCTTCAAAGGACTTCTCTTGGTTGCCGAATGTATGGTCTTGTGCAAACTCAACATGGCAAAGTAAGTCCTCCCACCTTCGTGGGTTTGTCTTGAGCACCGTCTTAAGGAGGGCGCCAAGATTCCGATTGGTGACCTCGGTCTGACCATCGGTTTGGGAGTGATATGAAGTAGGAAATAGTAGTTGTTTACCTAACTTCCCCCAAAGTGTACTCCAAAAGTGACCAATGAACTTGGTATCCCTATCACTAACGATAGTTTTAGGGATCCCATGTAGCTTTACAACATGTTCAAAGAACAAGTTTGCGACCTCGGTCGCATTCGTGCTTTCTTTACAAGCTATAAAAGGGGTCAATTTGGAGAACCGGTCGACAACCACAAATATGGAGTCTTTATCTCTCTTTGTCAATGGAAGCCCCACGACAAAATCCATAGAAAGATCTTCCCATGGTGCCTCGGGTATTGGAAAAGGAGTGTAAAGCCCATATGGACTTGATTTGGCCTTGGCCGTTTTGCAAGTGACGCAAGAGTTGCAATACTTAGTAGCGTTTTTAGCCATATGTGGCCAATAGAAGTGCTCTCCTTCTCCCTCTCCTCCCTCTCTCCTTCTCCCTCCCTCCCTCTTCTCTCCATTTTCTTTCCTCTTTCTCTCCCAATCTCGCCGCCCTCTCCGACCACCTACGCCACCATTGTTGAGTAAATTGAATAGGCATTGGATCTTTTTCATATTTTTTGTGAAAGATTTTTCCCTGTAATGCTTTAAGAATTAATAATTGACAAAATTTTTTTCTCATAAATAGATAAGAATAAATTCAATAGGAAAAACCTACATAATGCGTATAATAAATTTTAGTGTTTTTAATATATGAGGTAGGGTCAAAATTAATGTGGTGGTTCAAAAGCGACCACTTGTATTTTCGTATTAAGAAAATAAGGGGCGTTTTAATTATTTGAGAAAAATTATGGGATTATTTTGTAAATAAGTAAAAATTATGGAAAAAGTTGATCGTGATCAAGATATAAATCGAAAGTATTGTTTGGCTAAAAAATCAATTTTGTTATCAAGATAGAAAAAAAATCAAATATAATGGGTAAAAAAATATAGTAGATCATGTAAATATACAAAATAATTACTTTAAGCTTAAAAATGCTAAATTTATTCTAGTAAATCAACTAATAAAATAACAAGATTAGTCTTTCTATTAAAAATATTTTAAATATTATCTTAAAAACTCTAAGTTTAATAAAACAAATCAAATATAATTAGTTCATAGTAATTATATTTCAAAAATTCAAGATATATATTAGAATCATGTTTTTCAATTAAGTGATATATTAGAAAAGATATTATATCTTACCAAAATTTGAAAATTTGAATATATCTTTTACATAATATATATCAAATTAATTGAAATACCACAAACAAAAACTATTTTTTTAATTAAAAATACGGTGGGTCCAAAATCAACTTTATAAAAGATAAGTGATATATTAAAAAGATAGAATATCTTACCGAAATTTGAAATTTTGATCATATTTTTTACATAAATAGATGATAACAAATATAATTAGATTAATTGAAATAACATAAATAAAAGCTATTTTTATCACATATGTGGTGGGGTCAGAATCAACGTGGTGGCTCGAAAACAGTCGGCTTTTATAACTTCTATCTCTCATTATTTGATAATTAATATTTTGTTCATTGTATTATAATTAATCTAATTACATTCTTTATTATCAATTTATGTAAAAGATATTTTTTTGAATTTTGATAAGATATTCCTTTTTGATATAATAGTTATCATTTTAATCTATTTTTATAAGAAGTAATTTAAAAAATTTGAATTTAAAATAATTGAAAAATAGAAGCCCTTTTTATAATTAAACTATTATTCTTATCCTTAATGTTAAATAAAATTATATTTACTATCTCTTACTTAACATATAGATTATCATTTTAATAATAACTTAGATTTTATCTTGCAAAATAAAATAATTGTTCATTAATATGTTTAATATATTGCAATATATAAAGCTATTAGAATCATGTTGGACTCATTTTATATTTCTAAAGTTTGATATTATATTTTATTATTTTTAATTAAATAACAATTTATAGTAATTATATCTCATTCTAATGAATTATAGTATTAAAATGATAAAAAATAAGATCAAACCAAAGTAATCAATAAAACATCTCATTTTATATTATATTGACTTATAATATCTCAAAATTGTGAAAAATAAGGACAGTGATATATATTAACATTTGCAAAATGAAAAAGTAAGTAAATTTTATTTACTAAATTGTTCTATAATTACAACATATTTTATATTTTTATAATCTCATACCTGCGGTACGTACTACAAATCTCAAAAAAAAACATTTTTTCGTCTAGAAAAAATAACATTTGCATATGCCTACATTTTCATTATATTATATGTTTTCACTTATTAATATTCTATTTATATAGAAAATAATTTTAAAATATAAAACGTGATTCATTATCGTGCATGACACAACAGGTACAACTAGTCGTATTTTAAATTCATTCAACATAGGACTTGCTACACTTGTTTGTAAAAAGTACTTTTGGGGAGAAAGTAGTGTTTTTTCAATACCATTTTTTTTGCCTCAAAAAACCAATTTTCAACCAAAAATATTTTTTTGCCAAAAAATAAAACAAGATCGGACCTTTTTTTTTCGCCGTGAAATATTCCCTCAAGAAATGTACATTATGCGTTGCAATTTGCCTAACTATGCGTTATCTCACTTGACAAAAATAGGACTGTTTTATCCAACTTATCTGCCCCGGCCGGTCTCGTGTATGATTATGAGTTGTAATTAACGTTTAATAATGCTTTGATCATCAAAAAAAAGACGTTTAATAATGCTTTAACTCATATTTTAGTATAAATCGTGGGCTTCAATTTCATTTGAGCTGTAGAACATTGACCATCTCTGGATAAAGAAGGAAAGTCCTACGTCGACAGTCGACACGAAAGAAAGCCCTGCAACTTTAGACATGGGATTTGTGTTTACTTTGATCGATGATCACAAGTGCGAGGGGTATGCCCGCAAAATCAAGAAATGTGTCCTAAAGCTCCAAGGTACCCTCCAATCTTCTTATTTACATATGCACGTCAAGAACCCTCCACACTCCACTTCATTGTTCAGTTGTTGTTGTTATTCTCTTAAGTTCATTCAAAACTTGATTAATCTCTTCGTCGATTAATCAAGTTTAGCAAGACACTCGATGCAAATGGTAACGACGATTTCACTCTCTTCGTCGACGGAAGCTTCGACCCTGACAAGATGATCAAACAAGTCGAGAAAAAAACCAAGAAGAGGATCGAATTGATCCCTGATACCAAACATGGAAAACCCAACAGAGTCCATCCCTCCAAGGTAAACCCCATAATATATAACTTGCTACAACCTCAGCTGAGCTCACTCATTAATTAAATTAAATGAGTTAATCATTCACCATCTCAAAATTACATGGGGTGAAGGTTGAGAAATTGAAGCAGCTCGAGCAGCTTGCCAGTAACAACTTGGGCAAGGCCCAAAACTTAACGCGTCTGGAAAATGAGGTAATCTTGGAAATCTTTTTGTAATTTTTTATTCTGTCACAATTGCATTATTTATTAAAATTGACCCAAGTAATTTACTTGTCTTAATCTATTTCTAGTGTGAGGCTCTCAAGGCTCAACTCAACTCTGCTTGGGCGAGACAGAATGAGTTAGCGAGGCAAAAACTAGAAATCCTGAGTCGCAATCTTCCTAATGTGTCCATCCCACAAACATCCCGAGATGGTAAGAAGGGCCCATGGATCTGTTTGAATTGATGGTTGCTGTTTTGAAAGATGCGTGATTCGATCTTGTGTTGTGTGTATAAACATTAATCAAACAAAGACGAGTCTCGAGTGTTGTATGGGAAGTAAGGAAATTAAGCTGGAGGATTTTGTGCAGAAATACAAGCAACTTCGCGTTGCAAAATACAGCAAATTGCTCACGCGCTAGCTGTGGAAAATGTCACTCAATTCATCATATTTATGTTGTCTGAGTTCTTGTAGTGGAATTAGATTTGAGTTTATGCACAACTTGTTGTTTATTTCTGCTTCCATGTGCATTCGGTTGATGTTGTTGATGATGATGAAAAGTTGTTCATTTATAGCAACTTTAGGGAGTACCAAAGGATCTTTTTAATTCTTTAGAAGGCTGTGTATTACTTGTAAGTTGATGTAATCACAACAAAAGTTTCATTGGTGTTATTTTGCGGAGTCCCAAAGAATCTTTCCTTTTTTCAAAAAAGCAGTTGTACATGTTTTTTCATGCTGATTCTTTCTAGCTTAGTTAAAAGGCAGACTTGACCATACGCGTTGAGTTTTGGTCAAAGGTTCAACTCAAAAAGTACAAGACCACGACACTGAACAAAAAACGTTTATCAAATTTAGGTCGAACTAGTTATAACTCGGGTCTTATTCGGGGTTTATTTAAATAAATGTAAAATATATTCATTTACACAATACATAATTTGTTTAAATCTCATAAGTTTAGTAAAAATTTTAATATTTTATAATCAGTCAACTGGTTAATTTTAGTGACATGGATCGATGTAGAGTAATATCGAATGTGATGGTGTGAACCTAGTTAATGATCCAAATTTTTTTCATTAATTAAATTAAATAAAAGCGTAATAACTAATTTACTTATGATCTATCAATACGACAACTTAATATCATATTTATAACTTATAAGTTTGCGCATGTAAAATTACTTATATACTGAATATATATTTATTATTAAAATAAATAATTTAAAGTAACTTTCGTTCGTCGTCAAGCTGGTCCTAAACGTCTATGTCAAACAGAAGTATAATATAATCGACTCTCTTCACCAATTGATCAACTTAAACTTGTAAGAAACCCATAACTGTTGATGTCCGAAAACACCGATAGTAGTGTAACGCGATGGAAGCAAGAGGTTTGAGTTTAACCGAATCAACGAACGGGGAGATATAAAGTGTTTGGTTGCTTGAGGTGCTTAACGCGATGGAGGTAGTGTTTGAAATACTTTTGTATTGATTGTGAGATCGTAAGGATGAACAGACAATCTTTATCGCGTTCAGGTGTATCGGGTTACAACAATGATCTTAGCTCGAGATCTAATGTATGTGATTCGCGAGGTTTTCGATCCTTGTTCTAGTGCATTGAGCTCGCTATTTATAGTGAATGTTCGGGCAGGGCTGGGGTGAGGTGCCGATGTGGGACGGGCGCCGCCCAGATGCGTGTCGCTCCATGGTTGGCTGTTAGGACGGTGGCCGCGGAGCTGGCCAATCAGAAACCAGGATGGGACGTTGCCGCCCACCGCTCGCCCGATGGGACATTACTGCCCACTGCTCACCTGATGGGACGTTGCCGCCCGCCCACTTGTATGGGTGGGACGGGCTCCTCTCCTCGCGATCGATTGACAATGTACGCGATGCGTATATCGCCTGATCAGGCTTTTTGTCCTCCGGACTCCGCTTTAGTAGGGGATCACTGTTCTGATCGCGATGGTAGTAGGGTTTAGGGTTTGACGCCACTTTGAGAGGTTTATACTTAGTAATAT
Organism: Polygonum aviculare; assembly: GCA_934048045.1. Classification (NCBI taxonomy): domain Eukaryota; kingdom Viridiplantae; phylum Streptophyta; class Magnoliopsida; order Caryophyllales; family Polygonaceae; genus Polygonum; species Polygonum aviculare. The sequence goes on along the minus strand of OW204023.1, from coordinate 27,516,335 downwards.
TTTGTTTTGGTGGGGTGCTTTACCGCGTTGACGGTTCCTGGTATCAACACAACCCCATGGACCGGGCCTCGATGCCCTTTTGAGGACGGGTCAAAAAGAAAAAGTATCTTGAACCTGGAACGCGGTGATCGGAACGAGTTTGGATAATGAGGGCGAGCAAACGGGGAGAGTGGCGATGAGGGGCAGTTGGGCCGTATCGTCTAACGGGCCGCTTGCGAGGCTCGGACCATAATCCCGCGGCCCGGCATGAATCGACATAAGAAAGAGCGGAAACCGCTCCGTCTTCCCCACTTCGCCATTTTCAAACACGATAACGTTGAATCCTCCGTTTTCGCTCTCAACTGCCTCAGCCTTCCACCGTCGGACAACGCCGAATCCTCAGTGCCGTCAGCGCAATATCCTCCGTCGCCTTCCCCTTCTTCCGGTACGTTCTTTCTCCTCGCCCTCTCTCTTTTTTTTTTCTTTCCGCCTTTTCTCTGGATTTTCGGGCTAGCCCTAGGCCCAACAACGACGGCGCCGCTGGCGCCTGCGGCTTCGGGTGTGGAACTCCCCGAGGGCCGCCCCGCCCTGGGTAGGTTTTTCTGTGTTTCGGGTGGCAGTGGCCGTCACTACGCCATCGTCCTAAAAAAAACGTGGGCCAGGCTTGGGTTGAGCGTTGCTCCGACGGCTGTCGTGCGCTGGTGGCGACGCCACGCCTGGCCCCAAGGGTTCTGTCGGGGAGACGAGAAGTCGTGGGTAGGTGAAACGGTGTGGGCGGGGGGAACGACGTCTTATCCTCAATGTCCTGTCCTATCAACGTCGTATCGCCGCGTTTCGATTTCTAGAGATGCGCGCTGGGAGCGGCGGAAAGTTTTCCTGACACAGCGTGCGTGCTCCCATGCCCTCTGTTTTGACAGGGCTTCCAACCCTATCGCGCAATGACACCTGCTTGCGGTTGGGGTACCGCGCTGTTGTCTTTATTTGTATTCTTCTCTTTGTTTGTTTATCGCGCTACATGTTCCACTATGATTTGTTTCTTCCCATGCATATCATCTCTTTTTTCCTTCCTCCAGGAGCCTCTTTGTTTCCGTGCCCTGGATTTGGGGTTTTCCAGCGACTCCTGCCCTTCAGGCATGGATCGCGGTCACAGAGTAACGAACTGGGACGACTTCTACGCCCCCGATCCCTCGCCTGAGTACCGGGATATGTCCGTTAGTGATTCACAGAACAATTTCCGCGAGCCCGCTGGTCTTAGCCAGAGCAATCCTACTACGGTGTCCGAGGCTCGTACGAAAAGCGAGTCTTCATCGCGACCCATGGCCCGCTACAGGCCCTACGACCCTCATGACGAGGCCCCTAACGACGAGGCATCCACATCTGGGATCGCGAGGAGCTTTCCCTCGCGGTACCTACCGCGAGGTAGGGTGGTTGTCCCTCGCTTTCGTCAGACCAGGCCTGCGCGCCTGGCCGACTATGAGAACCCGGAATCACTGGTCAAGGGTTGTGCGTCCATCCTTACCCTCGAGGAGTTGGACGAGATCGCGGTGGGGTACCCTTGGCCAGAAGGGGTGGAGATCCTGTTGCCCTTGGACGGGGGCAACAGTTATGCCGCCTACGAGGGGCACGTGGTGTACGCGGCGAGCCTCATCGCGGGCTTTAGGATGTCACTGCCGTCCTACGTATCCCAATTCCTCTTCGATCTTGAGCTCGCCCCTGCCTCGATGGCTCCTAACTGCTGGAGCTACATCGCGGCGTATCACATAAGGTGTTTGGAGTTGAAGCACCCCCCTTCCGTGGCGCATCTGCAATAGATTCTTACCGTAAAATCAGACAAGAGGGGCGTCGTTAACTTCAGCCTCACCAATTGCAACCTCATCATTACTCCCTCCAACGTTGGACCGCGGTGGAGGGAAAAGTGGTTCATCGTGCACGACTTCCAGGGCGACGTCATGCTCTGCCCCCTTATTGCTGATAGGTTCCGCCCCTACAGGCGCAGGCGCGGTGCCACGAAGAAAGCCGCCGAGGCGAAGAAAATTTTTGCTACACCCTACAAGAGGGAGCAGCAGGCGTGGCTGACCCAGGAGCGCCTTGAGCGCGTGGGGCTCAGCCTGAGGCCCGAGCCTCCTCGGGAGGTTGAAAAGTCCTCGTCAGCCACCGCGTCCCCGGTGCACACGGGCGAGGGTATTTTTTGTTTTCCGGGGCTTCTTTTTGCTTTTATGTATGCTACTCTCGTGTTTTGACCGCGTTGATCGTGATTACTGATGGTTTGCTTTGCAGGTATGGATGTGTTTTCCGCCCTTACCTCGGGCAAGTCGGCCCCTGCCACGTCTGGGCCTCCCTCCACCGCCAAGACTGGAGGCCTCAAGGGAAAAGACGCGAAAGCGGTGGATGAGGCCACCGCGAAGGCCCGTGCCGATGTCAAAGGCAAACGTGCACAGACGGAGGCCCTGAAGCGAAAAAGCGCGGAGGATGCTGTTCGCGCTGAGGGGGTGTTGGTCAAGAGGTCTAGGCGGGACGTGGCCACCACTGGGGATCGACCTCTCTCCCCCTCGAAGGGACCCGCCCAGATTACCACCGACGTCGGGAGCCGTCGACATTGGTCGCGGAGGGCGGAGGTGGCGGGTTTTGCGTGCCCTGGGCCTGCTTGGGGTACCTTCGAGGCAGGCCAGTACGGGTATGAGGAGGAGAGGGAATGGTTCCGGACCCTCAACGCGAAGGAGGTCAGGGGGGAGTGCCAGAAGTATGGCCATATGGTACGCGATCTTATCCTCTTTTTGTGTTGTCCTGTCATATTTTCTATTTTTGAATCTGGAACTCGTGTTTTGATTCGTAGGTCAACGCTTGGTGGAGGAGGAGGAGCGGGCGGAAGCAGCGGTCAAGGCCAAGGAGGAGGAGGAGGCGGCACTCCAGGAGCTGCGCGCGCAGGCGGAAAAAGATGTCGGGGCGCTTAAGTCTGTCAAGTCCCAGGTCGCGGCGCTGAAGAAGGAGGTCGGGGGTTATAAAACGCACAACGAGGAGCTGAGCTCACAACTGGAAACAACCAGCAAACAGCTGGAGCGCGCGATACCCGACTTCCTAGATTCGTCGGAGTACATGGAGAAGCGCGTTGACGACACGCGGATCGTCCAGGCCCTCAGCGCTGTTACGGCCGCTCTCCAGTACTGCGAAAAGTATAAAGTGAAGTACTTTGCCCCCGACCTTCATCGCCAAATGGGAGTCATCTGGGAGGATGGGGTGGCGAAACCTCCCCCGGGAGTGGAAGCAGATGACGCGGGTCTTGACAACCCGGAACTTCCTGCCGCTACCGAGCCAGAAAAAGAGAAGACCCCTGATGACCCTCCTCCCTCTGATATCGCGGACAACGCTCCTGATGCCTAAATGATGTTTTAACTCTTTTTGTTTTTTGTATTGTGACTTAATGCTTTTCTCGGCTTTTGAGGCCTTAACACTGTTTGTTGCCGCGGTGCGGCTGTAATTATGTTTGACGCGGTCACTGCGTCTTAACTGCTTTTGCCGCCATGCGGCCCGTTGATTATGATCTGCGCTTCTTTCCACTTGGATATTTTTGCGAAAGCTTATTGTATCCAATCCCATGCCGAGCTAGGTGCTAGGACCGCGCTCGACACTAAGCTTACATAACACGATATCCAACCCCATGTCGAGCTAGGTACTAGGACCGCGCTCGACACTAAGCTTACATAACACGATATCCAACCCCATGCCGAGCTAGGTACTAGGACCGCGCTCGACACTAAGCTTACATAACACGATATCCAACCCCATGCCGAGCTAGGTACTAGGACCGCGCTAGATACTGAGTTCTACTTTGCTGGTACTTTTGGGCGTGCTATAACGCGAGGGGCGAAACCCAACTCGAGCGTGCCCAAGCGAGGAAGGCAACTCGGGTTTCCGTAACGACTGTGGAGTTTTTGATGTTTTAAGGCATTATGCGACTGCGAGGGGTGAAACCCAACTCGAGTGCGCCCAAGCGCATCGCGCGCGTTAGCGGACAAACCCCAAGCGAGGAAGGCAACTCGGGTTTCCGTAACGACTGTGGAGTTTTTGATGTTTTAAGGCATTATGCGACTGCGAGGGGTGAAACCCAACTCGAGTGCGCCCAAGCGCACCGCGCGCGTTAGCGGACAAACCCCAAGCGAGGAAGGCAACTCGGGTTTCAGTAACGACTGTGGAGTTTTTGATGTTTTAAGGCATCATGCGACTGCGAGGGGTGAAACCCAACTCGAGCGCGCCTAAGCGCATCGCGCGCGTTAGCGGACAACCCCAAGCGAGGAAGGCAACTCGGGTTTCCGTAACGACGGTGGAGTTTTTGATGTTTTAAGGCATCATGCGACTGCGAGGGGTGAAACCCAACTCGAGCGCGCCTAAGCGCATCGCGCGCGTTAGCGGACAACCCCAAGCGAGGAAGGCAACTCGGGTTTCCGTAACGACGGTGGAGTTTTTGATGTTTTAAGGCATTATGCGACTGCGAGGGGTGAAACCCAACTCGAGCGCGCCTAAGCGCATCGCGCGCGTTAGCGGACAACCCCGAGCGAGGAAGGCAACTCAGGCTTCCGTAACGACGGTGGAGTTTTTGATGTTTTAAGGCATTATGCGACTGCGAGGGGTGAAACCCAACTCGAGCGCGCCTAAGCGCATCGCGCGCGTTAGCGGACAACCCCGAGCGAGGAAGGCAACTCAGGCTTCCGTAACGACGGTGGAGTTTTTGATGTTTTAAGGCATTATGCGACTGCGAGGGGTGAAACCAACTCGAGCGCGCCTAAGCGCATCGCGCGCGTTAGCGGACAACCCCAAGCGAGGAAGGCAACTCGGGTTTCCGTAACGGCTGATTCATTATTGGACAGTGCACGGTAGTTGTCTCGTTTTATTCATATAAACAGGCAGGATAGAGACATTACAATCGACCGCCACGCGGTGACAAACCTAGACTATTTACACATAGTATTTCTTGAGGCGTGCCTCATTCCATATTTTGGCGAGAGTTTGCCTCGTCGTCGGATCTGTGAGCTTGAAAGCCCCCGGGACGACCTCTTTGGAGAGGAGGTAAGGTCCTTCCCACTTCGCGTCAAGCTTGCCTCCCTCAGTCCTTCGGAGGGCTAGATCGCCCTCCTTGAGACCGCGCGGCTTGACCCTTTTGTTGTAGTATGCCGCGGTCCTTCTCTTGTATTCGGCCGAGCTACGCTCGGCCGCTTCTCGGCGCTCATCGCGAAGATACATTTCAACCTTGAGGGCCTCATCGTTGGTGAATTGGTCGTATCCCGCGACTCGCTCCGTGGGTAACATGGATTCGACGGGTACGACGGCGTCACTGCCATAGGCCATCGCGAAAGGCGTTTCTCCCGTTGCCCTGCGCGGCGTAGTGCGGTTTGTCCACAAAACAAGAGGCAATAGCTCCGCCCACCGGCCCTGCACGCCATCCAGCCTGCGGCGGAGGTCGTCAAGTATCCTCGCGTTCACATTCTCCACCAGTCCGTTGGACTGAGGGTGTGCAACCGAAGAAAACTTCAACTCTATGCTCAAACTTGCGCAAAAGTCCAGCGTCTCCTCACTGTTGAACTGAGGGCCGTGGTCTGTCATTATCGCGATGGGTACGCCGAAATGACAAACCACATTTTTCCAAAGAAAGTCGCATACCTTCGCGCTTGTGATCCGTGCCATGGCCTCGGCCTCCACCCACTTGGTGTAATAGTCGACCAGGACCAGGATGAACTGTACCTGCCCGGCGGCCTTAGGGAAGGGACCTAGGATGTCCATGCCCCACATCGCGAACGGATAGGCCGGCTGGATGCCACGCAGCCGTTGTGTCGGAGCGTGCTGGACGTTTTCGTAGCGCTGGCACTTGTCACACTTTTGTACGTACGCCGCGGCGTCGCGGCACAGGGTAGGCCAATAGACCCCCATCCTGACTATTTTTTGGACCAGCGTCCGCCAGCCCGGGTGTCCTCCGCATACGCCCTCATGCACCTCCTCGAGGACCTCGGAGACTGTGGTCTCGTCTACGCAGAGCAGGTTGGGCTCCGCGTAGCCGCGCCGATATAATTTGTCGCCCTCGATGCAGTACCGCGCCGCCTTGAGCTTGAGTTTGCGCGCGCTAATGGCATCGTCTTGGGGCAATTCTCCGGTTTGGATATATCGGACTATGGGAGCCATCCAGCCCTCCGTGGCCAGCGCGAATACTGCCTGAGTGACACCGCGCTGCATCTTCCTCTCGATCACGACCTTGTTGCCGACTTCAGGCGGGAGGGCCGAACCCATCTTGGCCAATGCGTCGGCCTTGGCGTTTGCCGCACGCGGTATGGATTCAATGGCGAACGTCTCGAGGCACGCGATCAACGCCTTCACCTTGGCGCGATATTGAGGCAAAAACCTGGTGGTGCACTCGTACTTACCACCGACCTGGGCGCAACAAGCTCAGAATCCGTGAAGACCCTTATCTTTCGTGCGCCTACAAGTAGGGCCATCTCAATCCCCGCGATCACCGCCTCATACTCGGCCTCGTTGTTGGTGGCCTCGAAGCCGAAGTTGATGGCGTGTTCAGACGTGTAGGAGGGTCCCTCAAGGACTACCCCCGCGCCTGACCCTAGGTCGCAGCGCGAGCCGTCCACAAAGACCCTCCACTCGTCTGGGCTTTCGTCAGTGTCGGGGAAAGTGACTTCCACCACAAAGTCGGCGAGGGCCTGGGCCTTGATCGCGGTCCGCGGGTGGTAAGAGATGTCGAATTCTGACAATTCGACCGCCCACTTGGTCATTCTTCCCGACAGCGCGGGCTGATGCAGGATTTGGCGAAGTGGGAGGTCCGAGAGGACCTGGATGGGATGCGCCTGGAAGTAGGGGCGCAACTTTCTTGCCGCGGTCACAACAGCTAGAGACATCTTCTCCGCGGGTGAATATCGCTGTTCTGCCGGCTGGAGCACCCTACTGGTGAAGTACACCGGATAGCTGAAATCGCGGGTTAGGACCGCGCTAACTGTATGCTGGCTTACGGCAATGTATAACTGCAAATCCTCCCCCGAGACAGGCGGTGAGAGCGTTGGGAGGCTGGTGAGGTAGACTTTTAAAGCCTGAAACGCGCTCTCCATCTCCTCTGTCCAGGTGAAGGTGGTGGTGCCCTTGAGACAAGAGAAGAAAGGAAGAGCGCGGTCCGATAATCTGGAACAAAAGCGTCCAAGATAATTCACTGCACCCGCCAGTCGCTAAACTTCGTTGCGCGAAGCCGGTGAGCGGAGCTCCAACACCGCGGCGACCTTGGCGGGATTGACGTCAATGCCTCTCGCGCTGATCATGAAGCCGAGGAATTTTCCCGACTTTACCCCGAAGACGCACTTCTCCGGATTCAGGCTCATTCGGTGGGCGCGCAGGGTTTCGAAGACCTCGGCCAGGTCGGCCAGGTGCTTCTGCGCGCTGTGGCTCTTGACGACAATGTCATCGACGTAAGCCGAGACGCTGCGCTTCAACTGCCTCCGGAAGACGTGGTCTACAAGGCGCTGGAAAGTGGCACCTGCGTTCTTTAAACCGAAGGGCATCACCCTGTAACAGAAAGTCCCGCGTTGAGTGATGAACGCGGTAGACTCCTGATCCAGAGGATCCATGGCTATCTGATTGTAGCCGGAATAGGCGTCAAGGAAGCTTAGCGTGGTATGCCCAGCGGTGGAGTCGACCAGGTCATCGATGGAAGGCAGGGGGTAGCTGTCCTTGGGGCATGCCTTGTTGAGGTCCTTGAAGTCGATACACATCCGCCACCTCCCGTTAGACTTTTTTACCAACACGACATTGGAGAGCCAAGTAGGGTACTTGACCTCGCGAATGAAATTGGCGCATAGGAGCTTCTCAACCTCGTCATTTGCCGCGGTGGCGCGCTCCTCGTTAGTCTTTCGTCGCCTTTGACAGACGGGTCGGGACCCCGCGCTCACGCGGAGCGAATGGAGCGCTACCTCAGGAGGGACGCCCTTCAGGTCCGTCGCCGTCCATGCGAATACGTCGCGAGAACGGGCCAGGAGATGCTGCAGGCTTTCGGCGTCCACTCCGGTCATGCAGTCCCCGACAAACAGTTTCTCGGTTGCGTCGGGAAAAGGGACGATGGCGATCTTCTCAAAGTCTCTGAGAGGCTCGCGCTCCCGCTCTTGACGTACGTCCAACTCCGCGTCGGCACCGCCTGCGATAACGTACGCGGTAGGGCGAGCGCGGGTTGACGCCTCATAGCACTTTCGCGCCTCGATCTGCTGGCCATGAGCGATACCCACGCGGTCCTCGACGGGAAACTTCAAGACTAGGTGATAGATGGAGGCGACAGCCTGGAATTTCATCAAAGAGGTCCGTCCCATTATTGCGTTATAGATGGATGGGAGCCGGACGACGGTGAACTCGATGGGCTCGGACCGGCGGGCGTCTTTACTGTCCCCCAGGATCATATCCAGGGTGACCAACCCCGCGACGTCGACCTCATTGCCGGAGAAGCAAGTGAGCTTGCCCGCGTAGGGTCGGAGCATGGCAGGTGAGATGCCGAGTTGTGCGAACGCGTCATAGTACAGGATGTCCACCGATGCTCCTGTGTCCACCATGATTCTCTTGACAATTTTGGTGGCGATGACCGCGTGCACAACTAGGGGGTCGGAGTGCGGGGTGATGAGCTCTCGGGAGTCGGTCGGGCGGAAGGTGATGTCGGCATGAGGGGCCCCGGCCGCTCCCAAGCTGTTGATGGCGCCCTTGGAGGTCGAAGCGCGGGAATAACGCTTTCTCTCTCCGCCACTAGACCCCGCGAGGGTGGATCCCCCCGCGATGGTGTTGATGTAGACATTGGGGTCATTTGGGTCGACTCTTCCCCTTGTTGGCGCTGCAGCGGCCTAGGCGTTAGCCTGGGCCGGCTGTGTGTCGTCGTTGCGCGGACCGAGCTCTGTGGCGTTGGCTCCGGTGTATGGGTCGTTGTTGTTCTGCCAATTGCCGCCACGGTTATTGCGCGGACCGTGTTACCCCTGGTATCCACGACAACATCGGCCCCCACCACGGCTGTGGCCACCGCGGTGGCCACCCTGAGGCTTCGTCGGTGTGGTGGACACAGTGAGGGCCTCTGGTGTGGTCTTGGCCTTGCCTTTGCCGCGGTCCTGTGTGGGCTTTCCCGCCGCGTCCTCGGCGAAGACGCGTTTGGTGACGGCGTCGCAAGCATCTTCATAGGTGTGCAGGGTCTTCCCACACATTTTGACCTTGAATGTTCCGTCGCGGAGGATGTGGATCAGCATGTCACGGGCGGAGGTGTCGTTGAGGTGGGGCACCTCCGACGCCGCGTTGACGAAACGGGTGAAGAAGGCCGCCAGGGTCTCCTCCTCTCCTTGCGTCACGCCCATGAGATCCTTGGTTGTCTTCATACGCGTTCGTGACCCACTGAAATGGGACATGAAGCGCTTCGTCAGATCCTTGAAGGACCTGATGGAACCCACGGGGAGGTTAGTAAACCATCTCATCCCGGCAGCCTTGAGGGTGGAGGGAAAGACCCGGCAGTACATGGCGTCATTGTAAGTGTTAAACGTCATGTGCGCGAAGAACTGCTTGACATGCTCTCCCGGGTCCTTAGTGCCGTCGAATTGTAGCGCTATCGACGGCTTCTGAAATCCCTTGGGCATGGGCTCCTCTTGTATGAAGTCGGTGATGGGGCTTCCATAAGAGGTGCCGCGGTCATCCACCATTATGTTGCTTCGGGAACCCGAGCGCGTGGACTGAGGACGAGAGCTGGAACGCCCTCGTGAAATGCTCATGTCCTCGCTCGAGCTTCCGGGAGGGGGGGTGTGGTACGCCTGTCCGGCCCGTAGCCCACGGCGTAAGCGGGCACATACGGCTGGTGGGGCATCGGGTAGGCGCCCTGACCGTGCTGCATGGGATATACCCCCTGGCCGTAATGGTACGCGGGAGCGTATCCTTGGAAATTGGGGCTTGGAGGTGACAACGCGTTGGGAGCGTCCTGGTCCACCTCCTGGCCGGTCGAGCTCCCGTTGGTGGTTGAGTATTCCTCTACATAAGGTTCCTGCGCGGGGGCGTACTCCTGGTAGTACTGCGCGTGCACATACCCCTGGAACGGGGCTTGCGGCTGGAAACCCTGCTGGAAGCCGGGGTTCCATCCGGGCATGGCCGGTGGTTGTTGCGCGTGGGGGCCCCAGCCGGGCATAGGTGCAGCCTGGGGCATCGCGGGTGGTGACCCGTAATACCACGGAGGTGGTGGCTGCATCCCGAAGGCTGTGCCATCGGCGTAGTAAGCGTTGTTGCTGTTAGCGTCCATCACTCAACGTTGGTTGAAAAAGGTGCCTTCTTAGTTTGAGGAGGTCCCCACGGACGGCGCCAATGTTGATGTCCGAAAACACCGATAGTAGTGTAACGCGATGGAAGCAAGAGGTTTGAGTTTAACCGAATCAACGAACGGGGAGATATAAAGTGTTTGGTTGCTTGAGGTGCTTAACGCGATGGAGGTAGTGTTTGAAATGCTTTTGTATTGATTGTGAGATCGTAAGGATGAACAGACAATCTTTATCGCGTTCAGGTGTATCGGGTTACAACAATGATCTTAGTTCGAGATCTAATGTATGTGATTCGCGAGGTTTTCGATCCTTGTTCTAGTGCATTGAGCTCGCTATTTATAGTGAATGTTCGGGCAGGGCTGGGGTGAGGTGCCGATGTGGGACGGGCGCCGCCCAGATGCGTGTCGCTCCATGGTTGGCTGTTAGGACGGTGGCCGCGGAGCTGGCCAATCAGAAACCAGGATGGGACGTTGCCGCCCACCGCTCGCCCGATGGGACATTACTGCCCACTGCTCACCTGATGGGACGTTGCCGCCCGCCCACTTGCATGGGTGGGACGGGCTCCTCTCCTCGCGATCGATTGACGATGTACGCGATGCGTATATCGCCTGATCAGGCTTTTTGTCCTCCGGACTCCGCTTTAGTAGGGGATCACTGTTCTGATCGCGATGGTAGTAGGGTTTAGGGTTTGACGCCACTTCGAGAGGTTTATACTTAGTAATATTTTGTTTTGGTGGGGTGCTTTACCGCGTTGACGGTTCCTGGTATCAACAATAACGACTTGGCCAAGCTAACCTATAAAATGAAAGACGTGAACCTAGTTATACTCGATCCCGAACCAAACTAACTCACCCAAACCCAACTGAATAAAATTTGCAATGATCCGAACTTAATCGAAACCTAGCTATACTCAATTCGACATCAAAATGATCAACCCTTTAAACTGATATCATCAATAACTTTATTTTCCATATATAGTAACCAAAACTTGTACTTCATCTGACCTCGAAATGACCAACTTGCGAACCTACCATGCTAACAATTTTTCTCTATATAAAATTGCTTATACATAGGATTATTCTTCATATATAACAGTTCAAATTGTTACTCAATCTGAACTCAAATGACTAACCTATAAAACCGACCATATTAATTGGTTTATTCTTGATACATAACGCTCCAAACTTGTACTCAGTTCAAACTTAAAATGACCAATCTATCGAATCAACCCCATCAATAGGCTTTTTCTTTATATATAATACATCAATCTTCTACTTAATCCAAATAAAAGTGACCGACTCATCTAACCAACTTGATTAATCGATTTATTTTTGATATATTGATACTTTTTTTTTAATAAAATTTTCTATTTTAAAACATCTCCGTACATATTCGATATATTTAGATTATTATAATAAATGTGTGTATATTTAGAAGTAAGAAATTATGAAATAATTTATGTAATTAAATATTTTCATGACAAAAATATTAATTTAATTTGTAAATAATTTAAATGTGCCAATATTATTCATAAGAATTGTCAAATAGGTTAGTTTGGTCGAGCTCTGTCCTTTCGGGGCGAGTGCATGTTTGGATCAATTTGATTACAGGTCAAGTTACACTGATAATTATAAGTTACACCGATGATTCCAAGAAAAAGTAATTATAATGTCTTTAATTTTGTCATATCCGAATATACACGGACAAAGATCTATATTTATTGTATTTGGTATGTAGATAAAATCAACAAACTATATACATTTATTATATATGTGATTTTTTACTTAAAAAATCTAAATAGAAATGTACATAAAAGTTCAAATAAACATATCCAAAATAAAAGATCGTTTAATCAAATTTTTAATATTGTCAATCAACCCATACGATCCTATAATTAACTAATTATTTGTCATTGTGCCATTCTTTTAAATTTAGCTATTTTGTATTGTATTATTTTTATAAGTTTTCATTTTCTATGATCTTTCATTTTTTATACGATCATAGCAACTTACATGAAACTCATATATTGTGTCATCTTAAAAATATTACAATAATATATATTGTTTCTAATCCTATTTTATATTTAAAAAATAATAATAATATTTGAATTGCAACATATAAATTGCCTGGGCCTAGCTTGCTCCTTTGTAAAAGTCCCTGCTCGTGATGTGCAAAAAGCTACGTACTATCTATACTATATATTAAAGCCGGAGAATTTCGAGCCTCCACGTTAATTCTGGCCCCACTTTATTAACAATTTTATATGTTTTATTTTTCCTAATTATCTAATCTTTAACTTTATCTTTTTTCTTACCCATCAAATATCTATCTTTAAAGGCATATTATTTATCCTTAAGATTTCTTTAATTATCTAATCTTTAATTTTATCTTTTTCTTACTCATCTAATATCTATCTTTGAAATAATATTATCTATCTTTAAATTTCTTTCTATAAAAGATACAAATTAATTAAATTAACTTTTCAATTTCCATTTTAATCTATTTATATATAAGAATTAATATATAGTATAGATTATATATAGTAGATACACAAATTAATGAAAAAAAGATCATTACCCGTACATGGTACGGGTCTTCAACTAGTTAAGACTAATGGAATGTGTTTATACAAACGGTGGATTAGAGAGCCAATAATAAACCCTAGTTACATATTTATTTAAATTCTTATATCATCGATTCATTAACCCTAGTTCTTACTTGAAAATATTCATTATATATAAGTGGATAGAAAATTGTCATAATTTATAAGTGGATAGAAAATTGTCATAATAAATCACTTAATTAATAAAAGGATGAGTGGTTTAAAAATTCTTATTGACAAAACTGCCCTTAACTACTTCAGGTTTAGAAGTATACTAGCAAATGACCCGCACCTTGTACGGGGGTGTTTTTTACTTTTATTATCTTGTATATAAATTCACTATAATAATTATAAATATTATCATATGTCTAATTTCTTTTAAAACGCTACATATATTTTAGATTATAAAATAACATAATTCTCATATATCATCAAATATTTATATAAATTATTGTATTTTTATATTAGTTATTTTTATACATACATAAACATATATATCGAGGAAGAATGCAATAAGATGAGATGCATTATCAAACTTTATTAAAAGTTGATAAAAGTATTTTGAAATTTAAATAAAATTTTTATAAATTAATCTATATAAATAAATAAATTATTTAAAATAATTTTTTTGATTAATACAATACTATATTTTAAAATGTAGATAATAAGATTAACCAACTCTCCATTATCAATCAACTCGGTGTTTTGTAATTTGTACCATATAATAATAAGATTGATATTAATATGCTAGGATAGAAAGCAACTCAAAATTCAAGATAGAACTAATATTTTAATTAAATATGTATAAGAATAAGCTTAAAATTAAGATTGATAAGATAATTTTTTTAATAAGGGGTGATGCGGCATAATATGGTGGCGATCGAAATTTGATTCCGCTTTAGTATATGGTAAGAGATAGATGATAATATCAAATAAATTATAAATAACTTAACTAATGATAATATAGTACGTACATGTTTTTTGATCATATATCATAAATTTACATGTAAAAAGTAGGGAGTAGAAAGATAAAATTTCCAATTTAATAGATAACAAAAAGTAAAACTTGTAAGTAGGAAGTAGAAAGATAAAATTTTCAATTTAATAGATGATAACAAAATTTATATAAATATACTTTTCTAATAAAAGGGGTGATGTGGCGCAATATGGTGGCGGAATTTGCTTCCGCTTTAGTATATAGTAATAGATATTGATTGATAACCAAGTAAAACCTCTCTGAATTTAGGTCAAAAATTTTAATATATCTTTTACATAAATTGATAATATAGTTTATATCAAATTAATTGAAATACCACAAATAAAAACTATTTTTTTTATCAAAAATACGGTGGGTCCAAAATCAACTTTAAAAAAGATAGGTGATATATTAAAAAAGATAAGTTATCCTACCAAAATTTGAAAATTTGATCATATCTTTTACATAAATAGATAATAGCATATATAATTAGATTAATTGAAATAACATAAATAAATGTTATTTTTATCAAATATGTGGTGAGGTCAGAATCAACGTGGTGGCTAAAAAACGATCTCTTTTTATAATATACTAGTTTAACCCCCGTACCATGTACGGGTAATGTGATTATAAATCCAATTTAATATATATAAATATATGTAATGTCAACGATCATGTTAAAATTATAGGATCGTATATATTTATCTTCGTATTGTGATTAATGTTTTTTACAAATAGCAAATCAACTCATAATATAAATAAGTTGGATTTTGTTTAAAAATTACTTTATAGTAAATATCACGTTTTATTAAATAATTATACTTATCAGAAGATTAGTAACTAATTTTTGGTAAGTGATAATTCATAATTTCCGAGATAATTCATAATGTTTGGTAAATTTTAAGCAGTTTTTACTGGATAAGATTATATGAGATTCTAACTACCTAATTTGTGTAAAGGAGGACCCAATTGATTATTTTATTATAAAAATGACATGTGGTGCAATTTTTTGTGAAGACATTGTCTCCCCTTTATACTATAGGTAATATAGATATAGTGATTTTATATATTTTATTTTTCTTAATTATCTAATCTTTAATTTTATGTTTTTTATTACCTATCAAATATCCCTCTTTGAAGGCATACTATTTATTTTTAAAATTTCTTTAGTTATCTAATCTTTAATTTTATCTTTTTTCTTACTCATCTAATATCTATCTTTGAAACAATATCATCTATATTTAAAATTTCCTTGTATAAAAGATAAATATTAATTAACTTATCTTTTCAATTATCATTTTAATCTATTTATGTAAGAACTAATATAAGAAATTCGAATTTAAATAAAAAATAAAATGGAAGCCCCTTTTTCTAAATAAATTATTATTTTTATCTTTGATGGTAAATCAATTTATGTTTATTAATTTTTACTTAAACTATATACTATCATGTCCCTAATAACTTAGCTTTTGTCTCTCATAATCAAACACTTATTTTTTTCTATTATTTCAATAATTTAATTACATTCTTTATTATCAATTTATGTAAAAGATATTTTTTGAATTTTTATAAGATATTCTATCCTTTTTTATATATTAGTTATCTTTTTAATCTCTTTATGTAAGAAGTATGTAATGATAGGGCAATATTTGTAATAATGGAAAATTATGGGACTAGTGGCATAATTAGAGCAAAGGGTTTATATGGTGATCGTGTACTTCGTGGAAAGCTATCAGAAGCAAGTTGGGGGTGGCTAGCATAGGAGACAAACTTCGCGAAGCAAGACTTCGATGGTTTGGTCATGTCCAGAGACGGCCATCGGACGCTATAGTGAGGAGGTGCGAGCACTTGGAGTTTGGGGATTGTCGGAGGGGTAGAGGTCGTCCGAAAAAACGCTGGATGGACAACATTAAGCAAGATATCAGCTTGCTAGGGATTTCAGTAGATTTGGCTCAGTGCAGGAAGAGCTGGAGGGAGAGAATCAAGGTGATGGATAGCTAGTAGCCGGGTTGGCGAAGCAGTCTTGTTAGCCTAATTGTTTAAGCATTGGCGTTAGTTACGAGTTTGTATGTTCTTAAGTTTTCTTTGAGTCTTTTTCAGTTGTAGTTTATTTCGGTTGTAGTCTTTGGATGTTTGGAAGTGTTTGTCTTGGGTTCTTTTCGGGCGTATTCCATCTAGGTCTGGAATACCCCCATCCTGACCCCCCAGATCTTGCTTTTGCGGAACTACCTGGGTAAATGTTGTTGTTGTTGTTGTTGTACTTCGTGGAAAGCTATCAATGAAATTGTGAATGTTTTTCCTACTATTCTTCTTTGAATCTTCTTCTGTTCCCTCCTTAATCTCCTTTTTTTTTTTAATAAGGAAAGCGATTCGATGTACCAGATATGTCTGGTATATTGAGAGGCCGAAAACATCGGCAGTCGGGTCATGACAAATTCGGTATCAGAGCCGTTCAATCCTAGGGCATTCGATGTGCCTCCTTAATCTCCTTTCTTCTTCCTTAAGCTCTCTTCTTTCTCTCTCTTCTTCCTCTAATTCTATCCAAATCCTTCGGGTCATGACAAATTCGGTATCAGAGTCGTTCAATCCTAGGGCATTGACGATGGAGGAATGTCTTGAAGAATCCAGATTGATAGTCCAACGTATCCAGCAATTCATGATCGATTACCGCCGTCAATAGAAGACTTTGAAAAGTTATGGTCTTAGGTCGTACATATGATATAAATGTGCGTTATGGTAAAATTACCGTATCAAGGTTATTCATATAAATTAGAGATTAGGAAAAGACTCAAAATAATCTCAAGTATCAACTTTCAACAAAAAATAATTCCAAGATTGAAAATCATCATCAACGTTCCGAATTATCACAATATTAACCAATAACGATTTGGAATCATTTTCTGACAAGTTTTACGGTGGAATCGATGAGATGATGATCGAAAATATTTCAACCAAGTGTAAAATATTAAGTTGCTATGCCAAATTTTCCATCCACGCATCATCGATTCCACCAGAAAATTCGTCGAGAAAAAATTCCGGATTATTTTTGGTTAATTTCGTGATATATTTCAGATCGTTGGTGATGATTTTCAAACTTGAAATTATTTTTGGTTGATGCACGTTTATATCATATGTACGATCTAAGACCATAACTTTTCAAAGTCTTATATTTTACTAAATACATCTTCTAACTATCTAAAGAGTATGTATATAACATAAGAAAACATATCTATTATGTATAAATGGATTAAAAAAAACAGTATAAAAAATCATATAATAAAAACTAGATGGATGATTTATCAAAACGTAATCACGAAACTTTTTTGATGAAAAACGTAATCACGAAACTAGGTTTAAAAGTATTTATTGATATTGATATATATATATATATGGTCGAATATTGATATATTAATTGATTAAGAAAATACAAAATAAAATGAAAAAAAATGCCAAACACGTACGTATTTTGCTCATATGCTGCATCCACGGCGGCGACAAAAATAAAATAAAAAAAGAAGCACGAAGGAAGAGGGCGGGCGACGGTGACAAGTAGCAGGCCACCAGCGAAGAAGACATACGACTCAGGCGAGCGAAGAACGACGGCGACCGGTCCAATCAGGCGAGGCGACGAACAAGACGACTCAAGAGGCTTTTCAGCACACAATTTCCGCCCCAATTCGTGATTTGTAAGTTCAATCGCAATACCTCCCCAATTTCTACGTGTTAGGGCTTTAATTTCGATTTTTTTTCGAACTTGAGGTTATAAATTGGGGAAAATGCAAAATTAGTAGAGATCGTTGAAATCTAATGCCAATGCATGCTTCAATTTCATGTATTAGACAATTTGATGGGATTGGTGGAAGTACCCAATATAAATACCTGACAGGAAGGGGCTAATGGCGAAAACCTATTTGACCCTTAATCAATAGAACTCTTTTCCCACAAAGTTCTCTCTAATTTTGCATTGAACTTGAATCCCTAGGGTTTTCAATCCATAGTTTCGAAGATGGTGTTGGCACAATTGGGTGGGAGCATTACCCGTGCTCTCCAGCAGATGAGCAATGCTACAATTATCGATGAGAAAGTGCTCAATGAATGTCTTAACGAGATCACTCGTGCGCTTTTGCAATCCGATGTCCAATTCAATCTTGTACGTGATATGCAGAAGAATATCAAGAAGATTGTTAATCTTGACGACCTTGCGGCCGGTCACAATAAGCGTAAAATTATTCAACAGGTTTGTGGATCATTTCATTTCTAATCAAAGTTATTGAGGACCTGTTAATGTATGGGTGGTTACACACTGATCATTTCAAAATCCGGATTTTCGATTTTCCTAATTAATTCAGTTTCACTGTTTGTTGGGAAGTATTGTGGATCCTTTCTAAGCATGTATATATATTGGCGTTTTCCGTATAAGCAAGTGGTTGGCAAGAAGTCTGATAAGAACACACTGTTTGATTTTATGGAGATGAAGCAAAATATGGTTAATTTGATTATATCTTTATCAATATTGACCCTTTTTAGGTTCAGTTAACCCACCCATACTAAAGGTTATATTGCCTGGTAGATAACTAAATCCATGATTTTTTCTTTCATGTAGGCTGTATTTAATGAGCTTTGCAAAATTCTGGATGCTGGGAAGCCATCTTTTGCCCCTAAAAAGGGGAAACCAAGTGTAGTCATGTTTGTTGGTCTACAAGGTATGCGTCTGCTGAAGTTACTTGACTCTCTAAGAAATGGCTCACTTGTTTTCATGTAATGCCACTGGCTGCTTAAATTTCTCGTTTCTTTCGTTGTTTATTCGGGGAATGGTTGGAGCGTTACTGGTGGAAAGAAAGTAAGTAACGATATTTGGCATACTAATAGGTTCTGGAAAAACCACAACTTGCACAAAGTATGCTTATTATCATCAAAAGAAGGGTTGGAGGCCGGCTTTGGTGTGTGCAGATACATTTAGAGCTGGTGCTTTTGATCAGTTGAAGCAGAATGCAACTAAAGCAAAAATTCCATTTTATGGAAGGTACAAATTTCAGTTTGCTTCTTTGTTTCCATTACTTTCTCAAAGCACTGGTGTAGCTTCTTTTGGTTTTGGTTTACTGTATGGATGAGCTCTGAGCAATGTAATTAAAACTACTAAAGGCCAGCCAACTGCTTTGCTGCCTTTTATTGTTCATATGTTCAGTGTCTGCCTTGTTTTCTCTCGTTTATTAGTTCAATGGAGTCTAGTGTAAAAGGTAAATAAATCACTAATTGCATTGCTCATTTGGTGCGATGGCCTTATACATATTTAGGGGCTTTTTTGATTCCTTATACGCATCATATAATCCCTTTTGTATCTGTTGTTTGTAGTTACACCTTTATAGGGCCTTTTTTTTTTTTGCAATTTTCCGATCTTCCTGTGTAATTTTGTGAAGTAGCTTTCCATCCTTAAAAAAAGGAGAGGTTGCAAAGGGTGAAGGCGTAGTATGTGCTTTTTACTTTGAGCTCCCAGGCATAACATCATTTTACTGACAAAATTTTGCAAAGCAGCCTTGCATGTAGTAATGGTACTTTTGAGTTGGTAAAGCAGCCTTGCATGTAGTTATATACCAGATTAAGTTAGTTTTTTTTTTTGGCTGGCCTGCATCTTTATCCACTTTGGTGTATATGCTCAAAATAGTAATTAGATTATTTTAGAACTAGAAGCATTGCATGGCATAATGAAACTCCATATGGGCCAAACTGATACTTCATGTATTCAACAGCTACACAGAGTCTGACCCTGTCAAGATTGCAGAGGAAGGTGTAGAGAGGTTCAAGAAAGAAAACTGTGACCTTATAATAGTTGATACCAGTGGTCGTCACAAACAAGAAGCTGCTTTATTTGAAGAAATGCGACAAGTTTCAGAGGCGACGGTAATTATTAAAAGCATAGTGCAATAAATTTTGCTCTGAGTCTTTTATCTTTGTGTTTCAATCAGTTCGATGCTCTTTAATCTGTTTCAGAAACCAGATCTCGTTATATTTGTCATGGATAGTAGCATTGGACAAGCCGCATTTGATCAAGCCCAAGCTTTTAAACAAAGCGTTGCTGTTGGGGCTGTAATTATAACTAAAATGGATGGCCATGCTAAGGGAGGTGGTGCTCTTAGTGCGTAAGTACTCGATACTGAAAAAATTTCTGTTTTTGGTAATTTTTGTAATGATCATGTCCTCTACATTGAAAATAATGCTTTGATATTAGAAAGATGGAATTTTTGTGGCTTAAGCCAAATGGATGACTATGTTGAGAATGATCAAGATTATGATGGAATTAGTTCTGAATTAGTGCGAATGTTGCTTTTAAATTTTTTTCCAACATATGGAAGGTGGGAGGTTGAAATTGTCAGCTGCAAGAAATGTTTAAATGTAAATTCGATATAATTCCTTACAATAAGGTGTTTGTCATCCTAGACTAAATTGGGTGTTTTTCAGTGATGTATGATCTCCTAGATGTTGAGGAAAGGATTGCTTTATAGTTAAGTTCCTGTTAAATAAGAAAATGATGCAAAGAAGTACTCCATAATTTGTACTTTTTCATGTTTATAAAATTGTAACCCTGCTCTTTTTTTAGAGGTGAGTTGATAGTTAATCAAGATAATCTTTCTGACGAACTGCTTGTATGTACAGTGTGGCAGCAACAAAGAGTCCAGTGATATTCATTGGAACTGGAGAGCACATGGATGAATTTGAAGTTTTTGATGTGAAGCCGTTTGTGAGTCGTCTTTTAGGTAACCTTCCTTCATCTGATTTAGATAAAAGTTGCTTCTCTTTTTGCAAACCTTTTGTGTATCTGTAGAATAACGACGTTAATCTTCCTGGGTTAACTAGGCATGGGTGACTGGTCTGGTTTCATGGATAAAATTCAGGAAGTCGTTCCAATGGATCAACAACCTGAGCTTCTGCAGAAGCTTTCTGAAGGACATTTTACTCTCAGAATTATGTATGAGCAATTCCAGAGTATCCTCAAAATGGGTCCTATTGGCCAGGTTTGATGTCTTTTTCGTATTTTTGATGAACATAGAAGCATCAGTGAACTTTAACATGTTTAATGCTTTCTTTATTGGCCTTTATGTGTATATATGTATATATTTTGATGCAAATGGCTGTTAAACATCAGATGTGCGGTCTATGAATGCCTTCTCTCTTTTTTTTTTTTTTTTTTTTTCAGAATTGTATACCTAATAGTTGTAGCATGTTCATTTGAGTGCTGTTTGTAATTACGAGCTTGCATTCTTGTTTCTGTCTTTACTGCTTCATGAAATTTTTATTACTCTCATTTGAGTGAAATTGTGCTCAGATCTTCTCAATGCTGCCTGGATTTGGCAAGGAATTAATGCCAGCAGGTCAAGAAAAAGAAAGCCAGGCTAAAATAAAGCGCTACATGACGATGATGGACTCCATGACCAATGAAGGTTTGTGGATGTTCTATAATGTTCATTCTCTGCAGCAGTTTATATTACAATGTTAATCTTGTCGGTATAATAATGACCGTTTGCTTGTTGTCTGTTGTGTTGTTTTGTAAAATGAAGAGTTGGACAGTTCGAACCCGAAGCTGTTCAATGAATCAAGGCTAATAAGGATCGCTCGTGGGTCAGGGCGTCCGATTTTGGAAGTAATGGCAATGCTGGAGGAGTACAAGCGTCTTGCAAAGATATGGAGCAAGATGAAGGGGCTGAAGATCCCGAAGAGCGGGGAAATGAGCGCCTTATCCCGGAACATGAACGCGCAACACATGGGCAAAGTTCTTCCTCCACAGATGCTGAAGCAGATCGGAGGGATGAGCGGATTGCAGTCACTGATGAAGCAAATGGGGAACCCCAAAGACATGATGGGGATGTTTGGAGGAGGAAAAGAGTGATCCACTATAGTCTTCTCAAACTTGGATCAAGTTGTCGAGTAGGCTTCTGTTGAAAGAATACGGATTTAATTCATAGTCTCCAATGACAGTTTTTGATGTTTCATCAGTAGAGAGGCAGATTCGAATGTCTTGTGTTTGCTTTCAACGTTCAATGCAGATAGATTGATTGTGTATATTTGCATGCATTCAATGCAACACAACAATACAGAGACAGAAACTAGTCCTTCCATGGATGACTTTGGAAATAGCTTTTGAAATGATATTTTTACTGAAATCACTAGGAATTAAGTTGCTGATTGATCTGAAGTTGTAATCATATAGAGTAGTTTTTTTTGAGAATTCTGCAAATTTGTTGTTTTATAAACAACTGTTTTTTTTAATATATGGCATCAGATAAATGATCTGGAAAATGAAAAATATTGCTGTTTATTATGCTTATTATTGGCTTATTGCTTCTATAAATAACAGTCACGTAAACAATTGTAATTTAACAGCTTCAGCTCATATGATATTGAACTCGGTTGCGGAAACTAAAAAAGGACTTCTCTCACTCACATCACATCAGAGACCTCCATTGCAATCGCCATGAGAGCGGCCGTATCATCCGCCACCCGTCTGGCTCGCCAAACCCTAACAATCCGGAATTCGTCCGCCATCCAATCCAGCCAGATCCGGCAGTTCGCCCGGTGGATCCCCTACAAGCCACAGCCGAAACCGAAACAGCACCAGAAGCTCCGAGCCATCAAAACCCTAAAATCGCACCTCCAAGATTGCTACCTAATCTCCCCTTTCGCCTGCCATGGCTTCTCCTGCAACCAGTTCAAGGCCCTCAAGAGCCCCCTCGAAGCCTCCTCGAAGCTCGTCGTCGTCAAGAACTCGCTGGTGTCCAAGGCCTTCGCCGGGACGCCATGGGAGGCCCTCGCGCCCTGTATGAAGGGGATGAACGCGCTCCTCTTCGTCAAGAAGGAGGAGGTCGTCGGATCCGCCATGGGAGGCGTCAAGGGCGTCGTCAAGGAGGGGAAGCTCGAGTTCAACGACTTCTCGGGGGCCGTCGTTGACGGGAGGCTCTATGGCCATCTCGATTTGGAGGTTTTGGAGTCCATGCCCTCCAAATTGGAGTCCGACGGGATGGTTTTGGGGACGCTTTACAGCCCTGCCTCGTCTCTGATGGCTCTTTTGCAGGGGTTTGGGGATGATGCTGATGACAAACCACAGAGTTCCGAAACCGAAACCGAAACAGAGGCTAAGGCTTCATAGGAGTATGAGAAAGTTTTGATGATGATGGCATTCACGTAACTCCTCCTGCTCAAGTTTTATAGTTTTTGCTAAGAGCTCTTGTTGAATTCCTGTTTTACTGAATAAGAACATACTTTCCAGCTCCATCGCAGTGATGGATGATTTTGTTTTGGAGGATTATATAGATTCATGAATGATGTTTTCATCTTCGTAATGGAGCTAGCTCATCTTTTCAGCTATTCTTGTCTTGATTTGGTGGTCTACATTGGATTGCATTCTTGTTCATTCATTGATAATGTATGTATTAGTGGTCTGTCTGAACCTGGGTTCAGGGTTTCGATACCATTCTTCTTCCTTCCTGTGTGTTGTGTTGATACCATTGAAGATGATGAGGGTTGTGCAATCAAATCTGAACCTCATCTGATTGAATCTTTCTATTTCTGATGACACAGCTTGTTGCAGGGTTTTCCTTGCTATTTTCCTCTTGGTAGTTTCAAGCTCTGCTTCCAAGTCTTTGACCCCTGCAAAGACAAAGCTGTGATTTTCATGAGTTCAAATTGAAGAAGTCATGGAAAGTGCTGCTTTATGATTAACAAAACACTCAAAATACTTGCATCCATCAGCTATATGTAGTTCCGGATTCTCTAACCATCACTGATTGAATAGACAATGCGGTCATACATTTTAATGTCCATGTCAATAGTGAAGTCCGATCACTAACTACCTCTACAGGATACTCTAGGTGGTCAAAATGTAATAGCTTAAAGGTAGTAATCAAGTCTGTAAAATTCAATCACCTCCACTGTGATGTACAAGTCCACTCAAAATGAATCTCAATTTGAAGTGTATAATATTGTGCCAAACATTAATTCAGAGACATTGTTCATGGGAACCATCATATTGCAACCAGAAACTAGAACCGAGAAGGGAAAGAACTCTTTGTATAACCCAGTCGGAGGAGAAGTTCAGAATTGATCCACAACCCAAGCCCTAGGTAGGACAGAGATTAGAGAGAACATCAAACCCAACCATCCTAATAAGAATACCTCCTGTTTCACCTAGGGCTCACAGATGAAGAGCAAAATGAGACATCGTAATGCTGGTGTATATGTCACGCTCCGCGTTCCTCCCGCAAAATTAGACACGGGCCAAGTCACCTAGGCACGGGGCCTAGGTGATTCTAGAGGCTTCCGGGGCCTTCGAGACTAATCCGGGCCGCTCCGGAGCCTCTTAGGGGCCGGCACGCCTCAAGCGGGGCGAGGCGGTCCAAGGCGGGCCGCCTTGATGTTTTGATACCATTGAAGATGAGGGCTATGCAATCAAATCAGAACCTCATCTGATTGAATCTTTCTATTTCTGATGAAACAGCTTGTTGCAGGTTTTCCTTGCTATTTTCTCCTTAGTAGTTTCACGCTCTGCTTCCAAATCTTTGACCCCTGCAAAGAGGGGGCCAGAGGCAAAGCTGTGATTTCCATGACTATAAATTGAAGAATTCATGGAAAGCTTAGAGAGAACATCAAACCCAACCACTCTAATAAGAATACCTAATCATCCTAGAATGTCAACCCCCATCCACTCTTTCTTACACTAGAAACCTTATTAGTAGCTAGTTCATTCGAAAACTTTCATAGTGTCTTTAAACTAAGAACTGAAATCTACATATTGCACTAATTAGTGTACACACTGTCATCTGCCCATTCAAACAAATATTTATGAAGCTTTTTGTTTTGGTATAGACACCATGAAAGTCTTTCCTTTTAGTATTTGAAGATATGATCAAGAGCAATAGTAGACATATCCTACATTATTAGAAGAGTTTGCTGCCTTAATTTCATAAAGAAAGCCACCCTTACCACATGAACTGCAACTACGCAAAACAAATGAGTTGCCACATGGAATCAGCAAGGAAAGTAAGATAACCTCATCCAAAAACATCCTACTTTCATTCCGCAAGAGCTTTCTTGAAGCCAACGATTTTTTGCACACAACGTTTTTGACTTTTTACACTACATCATTTAAAGGCGACATCGCTTAAATGCGTCAAATATAATAATACTAAATTTTAGTCGGAAAAAATTACCAACGCTGTCGAAAGGCGTTACGGGACGCCTTCCAAAGGTGTTTTATTCCTCCAATGGTGTAGGATTATTTTTAATAATTTATTCAAAATTTTCGATTGAACGAATTTAAAAATACTCTATTAATACGGATATTGTGTATTCTAAAATTAATGCTCATATTCATACTCATGTTTAGATTCAAATTTATACTTCATATGTTCATATCATTTCTATCATTAATAATTATCGTCTTAGAAATTAATTGCGTTTGGTTCATAATAACAATCATAATTTTTGGCTCACTAATTAGATTTATGGATTTAAAAAAAACAAAAAAATATAGAGCATCCGAGTTGGATTGAAGTCTAACGAAGTAATCATTAAAATAATTTGGAGAGGAAAAAACTAAAATACGTACAAATTACGGTTGTTAGATGATATGAAATGTCGACGTGGATTTAGGTCATGAACTAGCGTATTCAGAACGTGCGGAGGAACGTTAGAGTCGAGTGAGCGCGGCTGCCGTAAGCATCGGTGTAATGTCGTCACGGCTTGTAGATATTCCCGATGTGCCGACTTCGGGTCGTTCGAGACGTCCGCATCCATCGCACCAGAGAACCATGACACTACACACCACGTAGAGGCTGAGGGCGACGCCTCTCCAACACCGCATGCGTACGGTGGTGGGCCTCACATCATGGACCTTTTAGTGAGTTACTAGACTCACCGATCGATCCTTGTATGGGATGAGATTACTGCTGCGAGGGATTGGGCACAACGTGCAGACGAGGAATTCAAGTTTGCTAACTTGGTTAGTAGCCTCTAAATCATAGTTCTTTAACTTCTTTGAGGTGGTTTTAGCTAAACATAGATAATATGATAGCAATTCAATTAAACATATATCGTTTCATTCAAGGACTTAATCTGTTGAAATCTTACATCCGTAGTTCTAGTCACCATAAACGTTTGATAGATATTTATTCCCCGTCGCCTGCGGATTTGTAGGAGGAGGGTTGGCTTGACATCGCCAAGCGGGTCTTGTTTCATTGAATAGATGGATTAGGGGCAGATAGACATGCCATTGGTTCAGGCTTTCGTGGAGCGTTGGTTTCTACAAACCAACTCATTTCACTTCAGTTGGGGAGAGATGACCATCATGCTTCATGATGTAGTGGAGATATTGTCCCTTCAGATCGACGGTGTTGGCGTATCCAACATCACATCGAGTGCCTCCCGCACGACCACAATTGGTGTAAGCGAGGACCATTCTTGGTGTAAGCGAGGACCATGCCTATCGTTTGAGGACGAAGTCCGAGTCGATCGTTAGTTCCAATATTTGTGGATATTACCGTTTGTCAACGATTGATGAGCCTGACCCATGGGTCCATGGCGAGATTGAGCGGATGATTGATGATGGTTTGGATCTGCATAGCGTGGTTGTCGTCTTTCTCTTCGTACTTACCGACATCGTATTTTTTGTCGACAAGTCGACGAACAATATTTAGGATTGGATCCTTCCCTATCTTGAGAGGTGAATATTAAAAATATTCAAACATTTAAGCAAAAACAATACAAAATGTTTCAAAATATTCAAAACCTTAGTTGGATTGAATAAATGGGAACAAACTTGTTTGTCTTGTAAGTGGCATCCATAACATTTAGATAAGGAAATAACTTCATCAGGTGGAGTGAATCCGACTGGACAAATAACAAGATATCTAACTCGTTGATTTTCAGCTTAGTTGATGTCCGCACTCTATATCCTTTGTTGTGCAAGAACTCCACAGTCAAATGACATATCGCCAAATTACCACGATCATTTAGTAGTACCTTATACTTGAAGTTTGAGATATGCTTTCGAGAACTCACATTTTTTGGTTTTTTGAGCATTCTAAATGAATTGATGACGATATTCTTTTCTGTGGGAGTCAAGCGACCAAGATACGGATGTTTAAGCGAGGTTGTACCAATCTCATGATTGTGCATGCCGAACATCACCTCGAAAGTCCATTTTGAATTAAACCTCAGTCCACGACCGACCAATTCAAAAGGACATCCACACTTCCTTGACCCTCCTTTATTCACTATATAGCTCTAGACTCTCCGCCTTGATCGCATATTAATTTGACATATCTTTCATTTGAGTTAGTAATGAGTATTGCAATATGGTAGTGATGTGTGGTAGGATACCACCTAACCCGCAAGCGCACAGGGACGGTTGTAGTATCGGGGTTATCGAATCACGGGGCTATGTAGTAATGGTTTGCATCATTCAACTATTAGATAGGTCAAGATAACAAAAAATATGATGTGATAAAATGGCTAACAACTAGAAACTATGAAAAAACAAGCAAAATGATGAGGAAATATCAAATGGGAGAGATACTCCTAGGGTGAGGGTAATCACACAATGATTCCTTAGTAGATGCTGGTAGCTTGCATAATATTTGGTTAGATTTCGGTTGAAGGCAATTGCCTATTGTTATCTCTTATTTCTTGTGTTACTTAAGCAATTGTACCTATGAATACGACTTTGTATCCACTTTTGCGGCTTGCAAGTCCATGACTAGGCCCCTTAGGCTCTATAGAGTGTGGGATTGATTTGAACTCCCATCCACTTTCGTGCCTTGAGAGATCAACCCAATTTCAAATCTTTATTGACAATTGTGCTTCTTTTAAGAGAAATCCAATCAACTTTCGTTGTATTGGACTCTTAAGTTCAATTCTAGTGATCCGGTGATTGAAAGGATCTTTCAAACTCACCCCCACCCCCACCCACCTAAATCCCTACCAAAACCATCCCTTTTCGATCTCAAGCATTGAATGGATCGAAATTCATCATCAAATTTGGGCATAAGCTTCTAGGATTGAATCAAACCTAGATCTAAACTGAAATCATGCAAACAATTAGATATCTACCTCAAAATCATTGGTTTTCTCCAAACCCTAGAATTTGGGATTTTAGCTAAGCTTGGAAATCAATGAAAATAGAGAAATCAAGAGAGAAACTATACCCAAATTCATAAATAGAGAGAATAGATTTAAAATTCACAAATGAAATCTCTACAATCCAAGAGTCTCCAAAATCCTCCAATCTAGAGTAAAACTTGATCCCCAAACAAATGGGTTTCCAAAATGAGTGGCTTTCCCTCTCAAAAGTACAACTCAAGGTTTATATAGTTCCCCTAAAAGGAGAAAAACCTAGAATCCAAAAGAAGCAGGTCGGCCGGACTACTTGTCCAACTACCCGGTTAGGCAGCTCTCTAAATCCCACATTGCAAAATGCAGGGAATCGAGTCTACCCGGCCAACTACCGGACCACATACCCGACCGGGTACTTCTCTGCATTGGCGGAGTCTCTTCACTTCATTCCCGTCTTTTCTCCTCTTGACTTGGCTTTTGTGAGACCTTCTTAATTCCTCCATTAAGGCTTCTCCTAAGCTCCTTGTTCGTGCTCATGGCTCCCTCTTGATCCTCATCACCAAATTCTCCTGTAATTTGACCTGAAAAGCACAAATACAATGCGTAGCTTCCAAAAAAATAAAATCTACTAAAAACAAACAAGGCTATCCTAAACTAGAGAAATGCAAAGCGAAACACAACCAAACATGACTCAAAAATGCAACCTAAGCATGCACTAAATGCAAGCCGTCTCACAATATTCAGAGGTCGACCGATTTGTCTAGCTCACTTAATCATCTCTTTCTTGTCATCCCACTCATATTCATTTGCAAAATCGAATGTGAAATCTCGACCAAATGATTAAATAAACATTAAGCTCTTATCAAATTAAGTTTCTATCAAGACTACTTCTATAAGACTATGTTGCATTTTAAACAACTAAGAAATTGACATAAGTAATCGAGTTCAAAGAGAATTGTAAATTGATGATACGTACCCGTAACCATTTGTTTGGTTGAAACCGTTTATTTGTATTTTCTTGTTTTTCTACTAATTTCTCTCCTTACACTTCTCGCTCGGCTTCATACTCATCATTTAGCTCGTCTACTCTACTAATATACAAGTCTTCCCAAGCATATTACAAATTTTGACCACTATAAAACATTGTGTTGATTGAGAATTGATAGTTTGAAGCTAGTAACCACCATTGACAAATGGGAGAATAACCGTGCATTTTATAAAACAAATAAATTGTCGTTAGTCCAACGGTCGAAGTTTTAAAATTAACATCACCACTATTGATGTGCCGTTGATCCCCCAGCGTTCTACATTCAGGGCCGAATATGATGTAGAACATGTCTCTTACGTGCGAGTCCCCTCGCCGACCACCAAGTCCCGCACCTCTTCGTAAGTCAACTTCCCCTTTCCAACCGATGCGCTCAAAGTAGTAATGGTACCGCTCCAACTCTCCGGTAAAGAAGAAAGCAACAGTAAAGCCTGTACCTCATCATCAAAGTCGATCTTCGCCGAACTCAACTGAGTAATCGTCATATTGAGTTCATTCAAGTGATTTGCCACCGGTGTGTCCTCTCTCATCCATAAATTGAACAACTTTCTCATCACATGCACCTTGTTCACTGCTGACGGCTTCTCGTACAGATCAGACAAGGTCTTGAGCATCTCCCTCGTCGTCTTCGCCTTGAGCATGTGACATGCGACGTTACTGGACAGCGACAGGCGCACCACGCTCATCGCCTTCATGTCCAACAACTTCCACTCGTCCTCCTTCATGTCTGCAGGCTTCTCCTCCATAGGTTGATGCAATCCGTACCTATAGAGATAGTTCTCAATCTGCATCTTCCAGTACCCGAAGTCTGTGCCATCAAACTTCTCAATGGGGATCTTACTAACATCCATCTTTCAATCTCAGGAATTCTAAGCTCTGATACCAACTGTTGGGGAAAATTATGTGGAAGCCCCTGATCATTCCTGCAAATCAATGGATAGTAAGCAAACCAAGACAAAGACACGAGCAATTGTTGACCCAGTTCGTCACAAGGACTACGTCTGGGGGCACTACCAAGCCAGGGATCTTCCACTAGATCAATCAGAGGACTCAAGGATTACAAGGATTCTTCCTAACCTAACCTCTCAATCTCACTTTCAGGATCTCTCTCTGTAGGGTTTTGGTAACACTACACAAATTACAATATAATGTCGAGTATAAATAGAGGACTAGAGCCATACAATATCTTTTTCCCCAAGGAAACAATAATATCCCGAAAGATATGGAATATTCTCGTCAAATACGAGGACATCTGAAAACTCGGGATCATCATGTGAAAACTCGGGCGCGTTCCCGTGCAGAGGCCCGAGTTTCGCCACCAGAGGCTTTACCCACGAAACGCGGGCAACAGCCCATGAGCCGCGTCCTAGGATGCCCAGCCCGCGACTCGTCCCTGTCGCGGGAACGCGGCCTCTGCCGCTGGAATGCGGCCGGTTTCTCGCACCTCCCCACGTTTTCCTTCTCCTCCGCCATGGCTGCTTTCCGCCGAGCGGTGCCGAAGAAGTCCAAGCATCGGGAAAACTTGACGTTGCGCCTACCCTCTATGATCAACGAGTTGCAAGACCGAGTCCACCAATACGCTAAGTTGGAGGACGAGGACGATGGCGACCGGTCCGCCACACCTCCCCGCCGTTCGCGCGGATCGCCGAGGCCGAGCGCCGGAAAGAGAAAGAGGGTAGACCAAGTCCAAGCCGTGTACACCACATTCAACATCCAGATCTACCGTATCTTGGGCCGGATTCGGGACTTTCAATGGTTCAAGTTCCCACCGAGAGGTGAAGATACGGAGGAAAGCAAGCGCGGTCGCAACTACTGCATGTACCACCGATCCCGGGGGCATATGACCGAGGATTGCGAGCCCTACAAATAATACCTTGAAGAGCTAGTGAAGAGAGGACACCTCAAGCCATACATCAAGACCTCGGGCGACGAGGGAGCGCATGCTAAGCAAATTGAGGTTGTCCAGACTATCACGACTATTTACAAGGGAGATGATCCGGAGTCAAGGAGTTGGTTTCTCAAGGAGTGCCATGAGCTAGAAGTGATGCGCGTTCAGCATGCCGAGCCGCGTCCAACGCACGAACCGCGTGGTCCGGGGCTTGTTTTTTATGATGAAGATTTGGTTATCGTTCAGCACCCGCATAACGATCCACTCGTCATGACGGTAGAACCCGAAGACGTCAAGATCCACCGGGCCCTAGTGGATTCCGGCAGCTCGGTCGACGTGATGTACTATGACACGCCCAAATCGCTCGGGAAATCCAAGAAAGATCTCGAGGAGGTCAAGATGCAACTTTCCGCGCTTGGTGGATAACCTACCTTTCCATTTGGAGTCCTCAAGGCTCGCGTGAGTCTCGCCGGAAAGGAGCATCCAACCGATTTTGTAGTCGTTGACGTCCCAGGGCCATACAATTTGGTTTTGATGAGGCCCCCCTTAGTTTTTCCATTTGTTAGCTTGTCTTAGGGTTCATATGACATTCTTGTTTAAGTTTTCTGTTGAAATTTTGCATTACGTCTAAGAGTTTTTTGCATTAGATCGTGTCTTGCACAAAAAATACCAACGTTAACTCATCGCGTTAACGGAATAACTTGGCCAAGGAAAACACCCTCGATGAAGGCCTTATGCGACGTTTGCGTAAGAGTTGCACGGATCCCGTATTCATGGCATACGGATGTACGAATATACGAATATACGAATATATGAATATACGAATATACAAATATACGAATATATGAGTATACGAATAAGAGCTCCCTAATCTGCACGGCCACTCACCGCTTTAGTTCCGGTCCCTATACACGGGATAATACTTGGGGCGCGCCCCCCTTCGTCTGTCCCCTTCCTATATAAATACACATGTATTCGCCATGTGCCTTGTAAGTTCTAGCCTACTCGCTCTGCCTGACGCCGTTCTCGACATTGCACTTATTGACTTAAGCATCGGAGGTGGATTAGGGGTCGCTCACCCCTAGGTCCATTATTTTGCAGGTCATTGAAGGTAGAGAGGCATAAAGAGATCAAGATCATTGAAGAAGAAGTTGAAACATGTACACCATCATATTTCGTGTACAAACATGCGGTGTTTTTCAAACCCCGCAAACACTCTCAACCAACGGAAAGTTAAATGAAATTAAACGAAACTAACCTCATATATTCGACCCATCTATCTGGACACATCATATCATATCACATATCTCTCCATCTAACTAGCATATATTGTTTTTGATCCCTAGAGCTAGCTGTTTCTATATCATATTTTTCGTTTTCATTTTTTCAAATAAAGGGCATCCAGGTTATACCGCACCCACAATATATCCTATACCTGGATGTGTACCCGAACTTGATTTTTTGGCAAAGTTCTTGCTCCATGTGCATTGATATTTGATCAACAGGTGCGCGTAAACTCCATCTTCTTCCATGAATCCATCTCAAGAGACCGGGGCATATTATACAAACACTGAAGCCGCACGAGTCATATTTGGCATGTGCAATGTTGAATAACATTCCTTCTATTTTTATGGTAAAAAACTATCGCCTCATTATTTTTTATTATTTTTTATCCGGCATGCACTTCATTATTTAATTAGTACAATATTCTTATACTTCAAATACGTACATTTTTTTTTGACTTGGTGAGGATTAGGATTCCGACTTTAAGGCGGAAATCTTAGAGCATCCTGATGAATGAGAGCTAACAACTCATGATGGTTCCAGATTGTTTCCCATGAGTGACTGTGACCCAGATTTGCAATTTTATCAGCCACAGCATTGCACTGCCTATTCTCATGTGAAATTCGGACTAACTCGAATCCGCGAAGGAATTCGAGAATATCTGCAACAATCCTTTCGATTTCCCATGGACAACTGATTTGACCCTTGATAGCTTTGATAATTGTTATATTATCTCCTTCTATCTCAATTCTCCTGATATTGCTTTGTTTGGCCTTTAATATTCCATCCCACAATGCCAGAACTTCAACCATCAGGACTGATACGTTGCCAAATATTCTTACAGTTCCAGTTAATGGATTTCCATCTACATCCCTAATAATCGATCCGCCTGAAGCGTTTTCATTACTTATCTTAGAGCCATCAAAATTTAGCTTTGCAAATTGAGGTTTCGGCCTTTTCAAGTGGCTCAACTTTTGTCGTGTAGTTGGCCGTCTTCGAACCATACTATCTTGTGCGTTTTCTTCATCCTCTTGCCACTTCTTCGCTTGTTCCCATTGCCTCAACTGAGCTCGAATATGTTGGATTAGGTCTTGTATAACATCATTAGTCGTTGTTTGGAATGCCAGCTTATTCCTTCGATACCATACGCTCCACCATTATACTACAAGTTCAATGAACTCTACTTTTCCTAATATTCTCTTGATGTCGTATAAAACATTCCTTGGATTCTGTTGTGGAGGTACATACGACCTAATGATTCTCTCGGTATTTACATTTATGCTTTTGATCACCCGTAACGTGTGTGGGCAACTAATCATCAATTGTATTGAGTCTTCGTGGGTTCCATTACACATGAGACATCCTTGTGGAATTGCAATATGTTTTTCATAAAGTCTTTGTTTCGTTGGAAGTCCATTCATATCAATTTTCCATAGGAAAATTTTCACTTTTGGATAGATGTCTAATTTCCATATCCAATCATTCATACTCGGATTCATCACATCTTCTTTCGTAACTAAGCTCATTACTGACGCTGTTGAGAATCATCCATTTTTGCTCGGTGCCCATATAAGCCTATCATCTATCTCATTATGCGGTATAAGTATCAATTTTATCTTTTCCACTAAGTCCACAGGGATGGTTTTGCGTAATTCATCTATTTTCCATTCTCTAGTCGTAGAAATAAATTGTTCCACCTTGGCAGTAACATTTTCAGTATCATTTATGTTCATAAACTTTTCCAATGGTTCGTGCATTACCCAATTATCTGTCCAAAAGTTTACCGACTTTCCATTTCCTATTTGCCACTTGAGTCCTTTTTCAAATTCCCCTCTGAGTTTGATCAATTGCTTCCATTGCCATGATGCGTTCGATTTACTCCTATATTCTGCTAGTGTGTTTCCTCTTAGGTATTTTTCTTTCACAACCTTGACCCATACATTGTCATGCTCTTTGAGTATTTTCCACAACAGCTTCATTTGTAATGCCTTGTTCATATCCACAGCTCTCCTTATCCCTAGACCGCCATATGCTTTCGGTTTACATATTCTGTCCCATCCTATTAGAGGTTTATATTGTCTGTCCTTATTCCAAAAGAAACTCCTGTTGATCGCATCAATTTCATCGTGCACATCTTTAGGCAACATAAATCTTTGCATTAGGTAGTTTGGCTTTGTGGCAAGGGTCGATCTTATTAGGACCAACCTACCTTCTTGGGATAGTGTGCTAGCTTTCCATTTTGATAGTTGTCGTTGTGCATTACCTATTATATCATGGAATATTTCCTTATTGACTTTGCCATTAATGATCGGACATCCGAGATACTTTTCTAAATTTGTCATCGTGTTAATTCCTAATGCCTGCTTAATACTTTGTTTCTGTTGATTTCCAACTTTCATCGAGGTGTGAAATGTTGATTTATGGTAGTTCACTTTTTGACCTGTTGCTGCACAATATTCCTCGACGATGCTTTTCATTAAGTTAGAAGCATTCTGGGTTCCTTTTGCAAATATTATCATGTCATCTGCAAAGGCTAAGAACGGAATCCTTGTTCCACCTCTAGATACTGGGAATCCAATTAATGGTTTCAGGCTTTCGTTTACCTTTTGCAGTTTTCACGCCAGACTTTCTGCTCCGATCACAAAGAGATATGGCGACAGTGGGTTGCCTTGTCTAATGCTTCGCTCGGGAGTAAATGGGGCGGTGGGTCCACTGTTAACCAGTATTGAGTATCATACTGTACATACACACTGACGAATCCATTCTACAAATTTCTCATCAAAACCAAACGTCATAAGCACCTGGAATAGATAAGACCAGTCTACTCTATCATACGCTTTTTCCATATCTAGTTTAACAACCATCCAACCATCTTCTGCCTGGCTTCCTCTAAATGAGTGGAAAATTTCATGCGCAATGAGAACATTGTCTTGTATTGCACGCCCTGCCACAAACGCTCCTTGTAGGGGGTGAATGATTTTAGGCATTACCCTTTTTAATCTTCTTGTCAATTTTTTTGCTATTGTTTTATAGATCGTTGTGCACAAGCTAATGGGGCGATATTCATTTGTTGTCGAAGGGTTGTCATTTTTCGGGAGAAGTGGAATAAATGTGGTTGCTTTGTTTCAACATTTTTCCAGAATGGGAAAACCCTTTGATTGCCTTGATTACAATTGGGCCCACAATGTCCCAATATTTTTTATAGAACTCCGCTGTCATGTCATCCGGTCCTGGGGACTTATCCGAACCAATCTGAAAGACTGCATTCTTTATCTCTTCATTAGTTACCTGTTTGGTGAGGTGCACATTGTCTTCAGTTGTTATTTCACTATCTATGAGGGAGAGATATTGCTCAAGAACTGAATTATTAATCTTTTCCTTAGTATATCTTTTCTGAAATTCATTTCTGATTTCTCGACAGATGTTTTCTTCACCCACTATTTGAGTTCCATCACTTGCGACAATACTCTTTATGACCTTATGGCTGCGCCTTCCTGTAGCTATCTTGTGAAAATATCCCGAGTTAGAGTCAGACAATTTGACATGCTTCGTCTTTGCCCTTTGTTTCCAATAAGTTTTGTGAAACTAAAGATACATTCTTTTTTCTTGAGGAGCCGAAGTTGCCTTTGGATAAGAGTTGGTTGTGGAGATACAAGTATTTGCTTTTGCAGATCAAGCAGAGTGTCCTCAATTTGCTTAAGTTGTTCAAAGGTGTTTCCAAAAGTCATGCGTTTCCATTGTTTTGTATGTTCTTTTAATATCCGAGTTTTTTTCATAAGCTGGAACATGAAGGACCCTTGAAAGTTCGCCCTCCATGCTTGTTTTACTACATTCCGATAGTCTTTTCTCATTAACCACATTTTCTCCATCTTAAATGGAGTTGCCTTAATTAAGTGCCCGTTCATGAGTTCTATCGAAATTTTACAGTGATCAGATAATGTAAATGCATGATTATGTGTTTGGATGTCCGGAAACCATTGAAGAATGTTCTCACTTACAAGAACTCTATCCAACTTTTCATATATGTTATCAACCTTAGTCTTGTTCTCTCTCCAAGTCAACTCATTTCCCGTTGTTGGTATATCTCGCAAATCGCAATCGTCTTTAAATTTTCTTATACGTTCGAACCTAGTGGTCGTAGGGGCATTACCACCCATTTTATCTGCGCACTCTTGGATTTCGTTCAGGTCACCTAACACAATAATTGGGAGGTGAGTGTCAATAAGGCAATTAGAAAATTCAAGCCAGAATTCATCCTTTTGGTTTTCATGTGGGGGTGCATATACAAAACACAATGCCAAAGAATATCCTGTGAGGTGGTTTACATATTTCAATATAATGTACCTAGGCATATGAACCAATACTTCTACATATTCACTGTTGAATTGATGTTCTTTCCACAATACACAAATACCACCTGCCCTTCCTTCAGCAGGGGACCATACAATATTATCGAATCTTGTATGTCTCCATGTTTGATCACTTGGCAATTTATCTGTTTTAGTTTCTGCAATGGATACGCTCAATTTTGCAGAATGAGTCAATTTCTAGCCAAAACGATCTCCTAGCTACCTATCCCTCTACTATTCCAAAACACGACTTTCATTTGGCTATAATATTTAACCGTGGTCTTACAACTCCAATGAGTTGGGTGTCACCTTGTCTTAGATACCTAATATAGTTGACAAAATAATTGCTAATATCACTCTTTAATACATCTCTCTTTTCTAATCGAGAGTACATGCAAACATCATCTTCATTACAATATGAACCTAGATCCTTTATCTCCTTGTATATCCTTTTTTTTTCATATCCACCAAGAAGGTCCCAAATCCCTTTAAGTTGATCTCTTCCCAACAACACCACCTCGACTTTTCTACATTGGTTCTTCATTAAACAATGCTGGCAAGATTCTTTTTCAAGTTTAGAGGATTAGTGCCAATGGCTGCGGAAATGAGTTAGTCTTATTATCGCATTCATCACTTCATTTGTATACAAGTCGCTCCACTGATAGTTTTGCATAGCAAAATAAACACTACATCTGTTACATAGCTTAATCAAAAAGATGACAAAAGGATTTATCCCCACCCTAGAGATGGTAGTTATTCTCATATGATAGATTTCCTTAGACATTCTAGCCAAATTGACATGAACGCTAATGTCATTTATCGTCACCTTTCTTATCCAGTTCCAACAGTCAGCTCCTATGGTTCTTGTAAAATTTTCGAAGAAACCATTAACTTGACAATCCAGCATACTAATGTCCCAAATAAATTTTCTAATTACACAAGCATACCAAGATAACTCATCCAACAAATACATGAATTTTATTTGCCAGCTGCCTACTCTGGTGTTTCCGCCTTTCAAAGAGGTTTTTCTGTTTGCACTATCTTGCTGAGCACATCTCCATACTTCTTACAATGGTTGTGAATTAGGGGACCTTTTCAATTCCTGTGTACTCAATGAACAACACCAACAACACATGCTTAGAGTAGACCATAAAAGTCTACAATTTTCAAGAGGTTTCATATACCATTTTTTAGGCATACATAAACAAGTTTCTTTATTCCCTACCGAAAGTAAGATTGGGCACAATAATAGGTTAAGTACAGCGTCCATAAAACTTAGGAGCATCAGCATATATAACCAAAGAAGTCTGCGTGTGAGCACACCATGAATCGAAACTAAACATTTCTTAGGAGTACTAGTACAATCATCACACCAATCATAGCACCATTTACAGCATAACACATGTTTCTCATCTAAAGGAAGCTCATTCATTCTAGTATTATTCATGTGAATACTAAGGTGCCAAACATCATCACTGTGTACCATTACCAATTCATTCATAAGAGAAAAACAAACCACAGAGGGTCTTTGTGGATCATTATCTCTAGGGGGTTCATCACCTCTAAAAGCACTGCCCTTTAAGGCTTGAAAGGCCATGGTAGTTAGTTTTTTAACACATTCTTTACAGTTTTCCTTAACAATTTGTTCTTCAGAGCATAACAAAGACATTCTCACCTTATGCATAAAATTACAAATCATATATATAAGCATAGAACTCCTATCATCAAAATTCAAATCAGCCCACAAGATGATGGAAAAATATGACCTGACAAGAGAGGCGTGTAACAGATCTGGGAATTTGTCCATTGGAAGGAGAAGTAAATCCTTCCATCCGTCGTTAGAAGGTGTGGAGACGCAAGAAATCCGTTGTATTGAGCACCAGCACCTCGCCTCCACCATGCGAAAGATGAATGGATTAACAAAGCACCAAATCTTCTTCAACCCTAGCCCTTGTTTTGATTTCGGTTGTTTGATAATCAACCAATTCTTCCTTTTTGCATCCTCCTTAGGCAAAATCGCGGAGATTCAACAGCTCGAACTTCGTTTGTGCCAACTCTTGAACCTCTGTGGTCCTCGTTATTTTTTGCCGCCTGACAATGTCCGGGACATTTGGGCACCGATCGCTCATTCATAGCCTTTTGGTTTCCTTGGGATGCATTTGAGAAAGAGAGGAGGGTGAATAGTTGCAATAATGAGCTGAAATTCGACCTCGATCGAGATCTAGGGTTCTTTATTTGGGGGCTGCACTTTCATCGTGGAGGCAAAGGGGAAAGGTTTTCATCGGGTTAGAGAGCGTTTCTTTAGGTGTCAACTGGTGGTTTCAAATACGTACATTTCTTTACGTGTCAAGATCGTGGCTCATTTGTGATGGCAATTGAGACTCCCACAAGGACCTTATATAAGTGTGATAGACGATATTGTACATGTAAGTACGTAGTACATGCACAAGTTAATTAATGGCTCGTACCTTGTAAGGGACAATGATATATATAAGATACAACCGTAAAAACTAAAGGTTGTTTACACTAGTTTGTTAAACCTTATGGAGTACGCTACGGTGACTTTAAACCAAAATAAAATAATATTATTCTTCTACATTCATTATAAGAATTCACTTACAAGAGTTCATACAATCATTCCCATTGTTGACAATTGGTGAATTTGCGGATTTGGCCCTCCCAATAAAAGAAGTTTGCAAATAATGCTGTTTTGGATATTTTTGTAATAAAATTTATATTATTTTGTGTTTTCTTTTAAATAGAAAATTTTAATACGTCATTATAATTACATTAAAAATATTCAACTATAAATTATGAAAACTATTTTTAAATACAAAATTGAAAAATAAAAAGATT
This sequence comes from Polygonum aviculare, assembly GCA_934048045.1. Classification (NCBI taxonomy): domain Eukaryota; kingdom Viridiplantae; phylum Streptophyta; class Magnoliopsida; order Caryophyllales; family Polygonaceae; genus Polygonum; species Polygonum aviculare. The sequence goes on along the minus strand of OW204023.1, from coordinate 27,476,958 downwards.
TTTATCCAATAATACTGTGAAATATATATATGCATATGTATCGTTATTATCATCGTTTCCATATATATGCATGATTTTCGAAGCTAGGGTTCATCACAAAGCTAGGGTTTTCAAAGATTGTTCGAATTTTGTGCTATGGGTGAGATGCATCATGTCACCCTCACTAGAAAACCTGTCATCCACAACAAAATATCTTGCCATTCTTTTGTAAAATACTATCATTGTTATCATGTTAAAAACCGTCTTCTGTCTTCTAAAAAAACATTGACTTTTCTCTTTCACTAAAATTTATTTCTAAATATAGAATTGAAAAATACAATAAAAAAATTGAAGATTTAAGATTGTTTGGAAACAATAAGATATTGTGGAAGATATGGTTAAGATTTTTATCCAATAATACTGTGAAACATATGTGCATGTGTATCATTACTATCGTCGTTTCCATATATATATATATGCATGATTTTCGAAGTTAGGGTTCATCACAAAGCTAGGGTTTTCGAAAGTTGTTCGAGTTTTGCGCTATGGGTGGGATGCATCTTGTCATCCTCAATAAAAAAACATGTCATCCACAATAAACTATCATGTTACCCTTCTATAAAATGCTATCATTGTTTTTCTGCTAAAAAACCATCTTCTTTCTTCTAAAAAAACATTGTTTTCCTTTTCTATAAGATTTCAATTTTATCTTTTAATTTCAAAATAGATAGATAGTAATCTCGAAATCTTGTTTTAATATTAAAATATTAAAGTATCTTATAGATAGATATTTTTATCTATACATATTTTATTTTTTATTTTATTTGACAAAAATTAGTCATTTTGGGCATTCATGTAATATTTTTAGGCATTACTGCAATATTTTTGGTCATTTTTGCAAATCGAAAAAAAGAAGTCATATTTGCACACTGATTATTAAACAGGACCATGGGGTACTAATTCCTCATAATGTTTTCCTTCTTCCTCTGCGAAAATAATTTCTTCCCCTAGTAAAGTTAAAAATAGCCCAAAAATGAGACCTATGACAGAAAACGGAGACACAATCTTGCGTTAAAACACACGAACGAAGAATCCTAAGATTTAGAAAGAAGTTATGTTACGCAAACAATTTTGAAACTTCAAAAGGCACCCAACTAGAAATACCCTCAAGATTAGGGACACAATCTATGCAAAAATCATTTCAATTGACATTAACTGTGAGACAATTTATCATTTTATCAAAAATCATTTCAATTTATCATTTCAATCAAGTTAATGGCTCCTGACTCAATTGGATTTATTGATAAAGATAAACAAAAACTTGTACAAGGAAAAAAAAAATCTTGACAAAATTTAAAGTTGTCTGCAAATTAAGGCAAAATGGGTAGGTTGTACACATTACATATACGACAGCCAAGAACAAAGAATGCGTTACAATTATACACTGCTCTGCATCTTCCATTTCATCTTCTTTAATTTGGCGATGTGGAATGCCGACCATGTATAATACATAAAATACAAATATATATATCCGAAAATCCAAAATAATTAAAGGAAAAACAAGCTCATGAAATAGTTTTCATGAAATACGTACTTTGCGATGATATTTATATACTATGATGAATGATTAGGAAAGGAATTGATAGATAAACGAGGTTTGCTTAATGGGCCCGGTCTTTGACAATGTCAAGGCTCATCTCACTTGGGTCTGTAGCCTGCAACTCCATCTGAATTCCGTCCAATTCTCTCTTGAATCGGTCCTTGGAGCTTGCATACACCATCTTCATCCTCACTGCTGATGTGTCCGGTGCCCTTTTGCCCCATTCGTTCATTCAAGTTCAACATAAAAATGAAATCAAACTTCAATCTTCATACTAATAATGATCCAAACATATATTGATGATATGTGCTTATATATGTTTGTAGGGTTTCATCTAGGGTTGAACATGGGTCGGTTTATAGTGTTTTATGTAGGGTTGAACATGGGTCAGTTCGAACTGAAAATATAAGCCGAACCTAACAAACTAAAATGTAAGTATGTAACCTATACGTACTACCCGGTTCGAGTTAGGAATTTCCTAGATTTCAGTTTCAGCTCAGTTTGGACTTTCCCAAAGGGTAGCATGGTATCATCCAAAACCGTGAATATCATAACCAAATTTGGGTTTTGGTTTGGTTCGGTTTACGTTGGTTTGGTTTGGTTTACATTCGGTTTTAAATTGATGCTCAACCCTAGTTTCGTTTTGGAGGGGCTTACCATGCAACAAAGACGATCTTGCTCTTCTGGACGTTCTCATTGGTGGTGTAGTCGAAGTCAAAGACTGCGTAGCGACACTCGTTGGGAGGAAGGGAGTTGGTGAAGTCGGTGTAGTCCTCATCGGGCCCACCGATCTTGTCAACCACCACTTGTTGCTCGTCGATCCTGAAGGTGATGAACCTAAATGACCTTTTCGCCTTGAGCTCCATGAACCTCAACTTGCAATCGTCGTGCACCGCCATCCCTGATGCCGCATTCGCCTAACGTACAACACAAGCAAGATAGGCTTGGCTTGTCAACCATGTTAGGCTTGGCTTGTCAACCATTTAAGGCTTGTAAAGAGCCTTGGGTTAATTAAGGCTTGACAATCATATACAAGCTAATGGATGTTGCACTTCGTTCAAAAGCTCTTGATTAATTAGTTGATTGTGAGTTTGTGATTTAAAGTTCATATTTCAATTCAGGTCAAGAACATTTCAAGTGTGATACAACCGTCCAAACTAACAAATGACCTGGAAAACCCTACTCAGGTGATAGGTGATATATATGATTGATCATTACTATGTTAATGGTATATTTAATTAGGAAAATAAAAAGGAAATCAGCAAACGGCTTAACATTGACAAAATTATAATATTCATCTATGATAATATAATAATCTAAAAAGAGGTGATATCATATTTATAATAATTAAGATGGGAAACTTAAGCTAGCAAGTCATGAAAATTTTATCCTCAATTGTCAATTCAATCTTATGAAAGGACTAGATTTGGAAAATTGAAAGATAAAGGGCCCGTTATTTTGATGTCACGGCCGGTTAAGTATCTCATCTCTCATCGTATAATTAGTTGCTTATAGATTAAAAATTATTCAAACAAATCAATATAACTATAGAAACTACAAAGCATATCATGTTGATTGTCGTTTATGTTGCAATTAATGTATTGTTCTTAAACGATAAAGAGAACCAACGACGAAGAAAAAGAATAACATGATATAGAGACAAAGGGTCTATTGTGATTCAATATCTCATCTATAAACTATAAAAGCTACAAAGCATACCATGTTGATGTCGTTTATGTTCCAGTAATGTTGTTGTCAAACGATAAAGAGAACCAACGACAAAGAAAAAGAATAACACGAGGTAGAGAGGAGGAATAAAAGAGAGAAATGAGAGATTGACAAAGAGCTATCCATCAAAAGAGGGTTGTTGGCTAAGAAATATCGTGACTATTTTAGGAGAGAAAAAAATGGATTTTTTTTCAAAATGTGTAACTGTTAATGCCATTTTCATTGGAAAATATATACCACACAATTATTATTTTTGGTAGAATATACCACGCAATTTTAGATAGAAAGAAGACAACACTAAGAAAAGCGCGAAAAATGTTGAAGATGGTAAAAGACCGTGGCTAATTAGGGAGCTTTATCACGTCGTTATGCACTATAATGATAACTAGTGTAGACCCGTACCCTATACGGGTATAACTTAGATAACTAAGGTACGGGATTTAATTTACTAAAATCGAAAATGGGTTAAATATTTTTCGTGTAGTTCCATTTATTAATTGAAGCGTCCGTTTTTCCCTAAAGTACAATCCGATTAAGTATAATTAATTTTCTATTTAACCAAATATATTCAATATGGGTGTCTATGTGTAGAGAAAAATAAATTATGAATCATGGTATAATTTTTATTTTGTTTAACATGTGAAAGTTACCAAAATAAAGTTTTTACATCTTAAAAGCCAATGTCATGGGTCGCTCTTAGATTCGCCGGCCATGACCTTCTTAGAAAGCGACACGTGGTACACTGTTTTTTTTTTAAACCTGAAAATTGATACACATGGTGATTCCAAAGAGCACATGACGCAATAATCGAAATAATATACAAGGAGATGGTTCTTCACTTTTGCTCTTGGTGGTGTGGTTCTTGCTCCTAGGTTTGATGGTGTTGCGATTAGTGGTATTCCCCAGCCTCCTATGCCAGGTGTGGCGGTATCTGGCGGTGTGGTTGGTGGGATTGGCACCGCTTCTGCTGATGCTTCTCAGTTGCCTTGTCCTGTGAATGATCTTGCTTGTTTTGACGTTCCTCTTCTTAATCGGTTTTTTTTTCAAGAAAGTTGCGAACTGTAAAGTGTATCCCCCCTAAGTTGAGGCTTGGCTTTGCTAGAGTTTTCCTTAGTGCTCTTGATAAGGTCCTGGCGAATCCGAGTGACGTTTCTGCTTGGGTGCAACTCCTTATTTTGCCTAGTTGAGTTTTAACCGTTTTTGTACCTACTAGTAGGGTCCAACAACGATCAGGAGAACGAGAGCGTGGTCAGTTTGATTGTATTTCTCGCGCCATTATTCGCTGGAGGGATCCTTGTAATAGGCTTGCTTTGGTGCGGGATCGGTAGTCAGATGTAGTGACTCTCTCTAAGGGTGTGGGGAAATCGAGAAGCCCTGACGAGTTTAACCTTTTTCAGTGTAAGCGTAAGATTGGGGATGGACACTTCACCGCTGCTATTAAAGTCCTTACATCTTCTGGGTTGCCTCATCTAATCCTGACACTTTGCGTGAATTGGAGGACAAACACCCCTTCGCTCCCTCACCAATTTTGCCTTCCGATCCTCTCCATTGGGTGAGGACGCTCTCTCTGCTAACAATGATGTGGTGCTTGCTAGGATCCATAGCTTCCCTAAAGGGACTTCATGTGGTCGTGATGGGCTTAGGGCTCAACATTTTGTTGATATTCTGGGAGGGGCTGCTTCTGCGGTGGCTGATGATCTGTTGGGATCCATCGCTAGGGCTGTTAACTTGTTCCTGCGGGGTCACTGCCCTAGCCAGCTAGGTGAGTTTATTGTTAGTGCCCAGGGCCGGTCCTAGTGTTTCTAAGGCCCCTGGGCGAATAAAAATTAAAAAGTCCCTTCATAGAAATTAAGGATCCTTCATAGGTATTAATATTTTTTTCCAATAAAAATACCAAGGCTTTAGCTTTTAGCACCTAGATTATGGTAATACTAATCTAAAAGCAACAACCAACAATAGTTAGTTCAACATAAGTACCCAAAAAAATTAGATTACAAAACTACGAGAACATAACAAAGTACTCCATGTTTTGTAGTGTAAAAGTAGTATATAGCCCAACAAGAATCATAGTAGATGAAAACAGACAATTATGTATCTCCTAAATGAACGACTGGAGTATCTACCAAACTACAACACATCGAATATGAAAACAAACAATTAGAGATTGGAAATTTAGAATGCAAAAACTATGTATAATTATAAACACTTGTAGTTTACTGTTCACTAATAGCAATTAACCACAAATTAGTTATATACTTCTATATTCAGTTTTATTTCTTAATTCAATCCGGAGACATGAAACTAATGCATAGCAATTTGATGATTTAAACAAAATAAGAAATTAAAAACAAAAAAAATGAGATTTGAAATTCAGGTAAATTTGAAAGCACTAAAATTAAAAGGATAAGTAAAGATAAAATTGAGGGATAAATAGACAAAATACTTAAAGGCTAAAATTGCACACATGACACATCATAGAAAGAATTTAAACTACATGAATGGGGCCCCCTTTTTGTTTGATTACGCCGGAATTGAGAATTGTCAATAAATGATAAATTGGTGGATGGGAAAACAAGGCAATCACTCCTGCTATATTGCTGTGGGCCTTAATCCATCGATTTTTAATTATGGGCCTTGTGCCCTAAATATATAGTGAAGTTTAATTTTTTATGGGCCCCCTAAAATTTTGGGCCTGGGGCAGGCGCCCACTCTGCCCCGCCTTATGGGCCGGGCCTGTTAGTTCCCCACTGACTGCCTTGCTCAAGCCGGGTGGTGGTCTATGCCCTATTGCCGTAGGTACAGTTTGGAGGAGGCTAGTCTTTAAGGTTGCTTCGTTTGTGGTTGGCCCTTCTGTCAGCGGCTATTTGCAGGATTTCCAATTTGGAGTACGTAGGTGTCTCTGGGGGGTGTGAGGCCATTCTACACTTTGTGAACAAGCTTGTTGAGTCTAAGGGGAAGGAGGCTGGGTTTGCTATGCTTCTAATGGATTTCAAGAACGCTTTCAACCTGGTTGACAGGAGCGTCCTACTCCAGGAAGCTAGGTTGAGGTGTCAGCTATAGCTCATTGGGTTGCGTTTTGTTACTCTCAGCCTGCTAGACTCTATTATGAAGACTCTATCCTTTGGTCATGTCAAGGGGTTCAACAAGGTGATCCATTGGGGCCTTTGCTCTTCGCTCTTGCTCTGCATCCTTTGATCCAGTCCATTAATTAGGCTTGTAGCCTCACCCTTCAGGCTTGGTATTTTGACGATGGCACAATTGTTGAAGATACTCTTATGGTGGCCAAGGCGCTTGAAATTATCAGGTCTGATGGTCCCACTCGTGGGTTATTCTTGAATGTTGAACTGAGCTTTTCTGGCCTGTGGAAGATCCAAGAAGTTTGGTGGAGGGTGTTTTCCCATCGAACATCTCTCGTCCTCATAGGGGTGTCAAACTTCTTGGTGGGTCGGTCAGCTTGGATGAGGATTTCGGTCGAGAGTTGGCCTTGAAGAGGGTCTCTAAATCTGTTCTTTGATGGAGGCGGTTAACCGGTTAAATGACCCTCAATGTGAGCTCCTTCTCCTTCGTAACTATGCCGGTGTTGCTAAGTTGTCATATGCCTTGAGAACTTGTTCCTCTGTGTCTTTCAAGGAAGCTCAGGTTCAGTTTAACATTGCTTTGCGTCTCTCCTTGGAGAAGATTGTTGTTGCGTCAGGGCAGGGTTTTGGCGAATGGCAATGGCGTCTGGCCACTCTCCCCATCAAAGAAGGTGGCTTCAACATTTTTGCTGTTGGGGATGTTATCCGTTATGCTTTCCTTGCCTCTCGTCTTCAGTCGGGCCCTCTACAAGCCAAGATTCTATTGAATGCGGGTTTGGTTTCTTCTGGTCCTTCCTTTCAGCTTGCTCTCAATGACTTCAATGCCTTCTGCGACGTCGATGCTATCTCTCTCACCACTAGTTCTCCTACCCCCCAAATGATGACAACTTTGGCAAGGTGTTACTTCGGTGTCATTGAGAAGAGCCTCGTCCATAGGTACAAGCTTGGCCCGAGGGAAGCTGTTGTTCTTAGTTGTATCCGTGCCCCTCATGCGCAAGATTTTTTGCTCACTATCCCTATTGATGGCTTGGGGCAAAGGATGAATCATGGTCAGTTTCATTCTGTGTTGTGCTACAGACTTATGATCCCTATGCTCTCGGATGGTAGTATTTGCCCGAGCTGCAATACTCCTAGGATGGACAAATGGGGGGGATCACGCCGTCCACTACTCTAGTGAGGTGGGTGTAAAGTACAGACATAATTTGGTACGTGATATTCTTGTGGATATTTGCTCCAAACTCGGAATTGCGGTGCGGAAGGAAGCTCCCATGGGTTTTCTCTCGGAGAATGGGTAGGACCTTAGACCCACTGACCTTTTACTCTTTAATTGACATCAAGGTAAAGATGCTTGTGTGGATGTGACTGGAGTATCTCCTTTTGCTGGTGTAGGAGTGAGTTCTTGGGCACCTGGGTTGGCCTTGCATAATGCCGTGGAGAAGAAAAGGAGAAAGTATGAGTCCAAATGTGAGGAGAACGGTTACAAATTGATCCCTTTTGCTTTTTCTACATTTGAGGAATTGGAAAAGGAGGCTGTGGACACACTTTTGCGTATCAAGTCTCTTTCTATTAGTCACTCGAACAATGTTAAGAGTGGTATTTTTATTTTTCATAGATTAAGTTTTTGGATTGAGACAACCAATAAACGATTATGATCCTCAAGTTCGTGATGATATTAGAAGAGAGTATGTGGTTAATGGTCCATGTCAACCCCTTTCTCATGAGTTTCCAAGGACTATGATTGGAACTACATTAAGATCATTCCAAGTTGATTGGTTTAAGAAATGGGAATGGTTAGAATATAGTGTTTCTAAAGACGCGGCATTTTGCTTTTGGTGTTATCCCTTCAGATGTAGTACGGGTAAAAGATCTGGAGATGAAGTGGTTGTGAAAACAAGATTACGTAACTGGAAGAAAGCTACTGAGAAATTTAGGGATCAAGTAGGAGCTACAGGTAGTGCACATAATGATGCTCGAACGTTATTCTTTGCTTTCAAAGATCAAAGGCAAAGTTTAACAAGAAAAGTAAATTCTACAACACAAGAATTAAATGTTGCATATCGTGCTCGTTTGATTGTAAGTGTTGATGTTACGAGACTGCTTTTTGGATAAGAATTAGCTTTTCGGGGACATGATGAGTCTGCAACTTCATTAAATAAAGGCAATTTTTTAGAAATTCTTGATTAGTATAGTTCACGCAATCCTGATGTTCAAAAAGTGGTGAAGGAGAATGCACCTGAAAATCACAAGCTTACTTCTCTGCAGATTCAAAAGAAAATTATTAGTTCTTGTGCATCAGAGACAACAAGAGTCATAATAGCTGAATTGGAGAGAAATTCTTTTCTTTATTAATTGATGAAGCTTGTGATAGTTTGGTGAAGGAGCAAATGGCTATTGTTGTAAGACACGTAAAGAACGATGATGTAGTGGTGGAGTTGTTCATGTCGTTGACACTACTGCACTTTCATTAAAAAGTGGTGTTGATGAATTTTTTGCTAAGCATGGGTTATCTATCTCTAAAGTAAGAGGTCAAGGATATGATGGAACTTCAAATATGCGAGGTGAACTTAATGGATTGAAGACTCTTGTTTTGAATGAAAATCCACAAGCAAGGTATATTCATTGTTTTGCTCACCAACTTCAATTAGTTGTTGTGGCTGTTTCACATACAAATCAGTTTGTGAGTGATTTCTTTGAGTATTTAGCTATGATTACAAATATGGTTGGAGCTTCTTGTAAAATAAAAGATGAGTTTCAACAAAAGCAACATGAAAACATGGTGGAGAAGTTAGAAAAGGGTGAAATTGAAACTGGGAGAGGATTGAATCAAGAAACAAGTTTAGCTCGGCCAGGAGCTATACGTTGGGGATCACATTTTACAACCATTACTCGTCTTCTTTATTCATGGTCATCAACTATCCAAGTTCTTGACAACATATTTCATGATGGAACTGATTTGAAATCCCGAGGAGTTGCTGATAGTTTGATTGAAAAAATGGAGAGTTATCAATTTGTGCTTATTGCTCACTTGATGAAGGTAATTTTGGGATTGACAAATGGTTTGTCACAATTCTTGCAACAAAAAGATCAAAGCATTATTGATGTTGTGAGTTTGCTTCAGAACACTAAGATGAAATTGCTTAGATTTGAGAAAAATGGATGGGATGAGCACTTAAGGGATGTTAACTACTTTTGTGAAAAAATGATATTATCGTCCTCAACATGGAAGATAATGCTCAAAGCCGCATTCATTCTAGACGTTCTATCAAAAATGACGATCATTTTCAAATTGGTATATTTTTTGAGGTATAACATTATTTCTCTATTTGAACTATTAGAGTAGTTATTTCTTGTTCGAATTAACATGATGCTAAATTTGTAGGTTATTGACCGAATTGGTCAAGAGATGGAGGATCGTTTCAGTGAGTCAAACACTAAATTGCTCACGTGTATAACATGCCTTGATCCTAAGAATTCATTCTCCAATTTCAATGAGTCAAAACTACTTCGGCTTGTAGAGTTGTATTCAAATGACTTTTCAATGTCTGATCGATTAGAGCTTCAAGACCAACTAAAGATGTGGATTTTTGAAATGAGAGGAAATAAAAAGTATTCTACATTGCAAAGTATTGGAGATCTCGCTCAGAGGATGGTTGATGCAAAAATCCATAATGTTTTTCACTTGATATATCGTCTTATCGAGTTGGCTTTAGTGTTACCAGTTGCGACTGCTAGTGTGGAAAGAGCATTCTCCGCGATGAATATTATCAAGACAGATTTACGTAACAAGATGGGAAATGACTTTCTTACCAATTGTTTGGTGTGCTATATTGAGAAGGATATTTTTAAGGGCTTGGATAATGAAGTTATTATTCAACACTTTCAGAACATGAAAACTCGCCGATTAGATTTGCCTTCTATACATCGAGAATAGATATTATGAAAGATTATTAATATATATATGTATTGAAATTTTTGTATTTAAATATTTATTTAATTTTAATATAATTTTACCTTTTTATATTTATGTATTTATTTTATTTTAATATAATATTATTTTTTTCTGCCACCATGTAATATGGTATTGAGGTGTGCGGCCAGCAATGTTTGACCGTTGTGTCGGCTAATGATTTGGATTAGGCTCATGTTTTAGATTTAATTGTATTTTAAATAGTTTGACTCGTTCATTTTCTTCATGCTTTGTCTTGAACTGGTGCATTTATCATACAAAACGAAGGAAGATTAAAGCCAGATTCGTCTCGGAAATACAAAATGAATTGAAGGAAGATCAAAGCCAGATTCGTCTCAAAAAACATTTGATGTTACACATGAATGAAGGAAGATTAAAGTACTAACATTATTGCAAGCAACAAATAAAAAACAAGCAACCAAACACAGATTGTTTCACTGTTTTTTCGTTGATGCAAGATGGATGAATCTCATAAGGACACACTTTACAAGAGTAGAACCAGAGCCCTGGATCCCTTTTCTCTAGGCACTCGGTACACATGTAGTCCTCGGCCTACTCGCACGAGAACTCAAGCGACAAATGGTGATGGTGGCCGGCATGAACATGCTCCATTCTTCGCGGCAATGAGAGACATTTATAATGATAGGCGGCGCCACAAATCTTGCACAAGTATAGGCTGAATTGATCGTGCTGTCCACACACGACACACCGATAGAACTCTTTGACGTCTCTCATTTTGGTGGTGTTTTAGTGACTAATTTCCCTTGTAAATAGGTGTATTTTGTTTCTTTCTTTGCTAGTTTTGTCCCTTTTTAGCTTGGATTCCGATTTTCTATGAGATTCAGAGACTATGCGAATTTGTTGTGTTTTGTAGGTAATTTTTCGTGTTTTGAGGAAGTTTCGGAAGGAGTCCATAAAGAGGAGCAAGGCATGAGCATCAAGGAGCGGAAGAGCCGAGCGATCAACGAGGAGGAGCTCAAGAAAAACCAAGAAAGGAAGAAGACCGAGGCCAGGATCGAGGTGCCTAGGAAGTCGGGCCCGAGATCGAGTCATGGAGACCCGGACCGAGGTGTGGCAAGTCGGCAAAATGTAGATTGAGCACCAAGGCACACAAATGTGATCTACCACTTTTGCCCCTCTTTCATTTTGGGGATATTTTTGGCTCTAATTAAATGGAGAGAGGACAATTAGAGGATTATCACTCACAAGACACATCTAATCAATCTCAAAGGCTCAAGGAAGACTTGGAGAGCAAGGAGGAAGAGAGGTGAGGAGAAGAAGAGGAGAAATCGGTGGAGATTGCTAGGATCTAGGGAGAAATTATGAGTTTGAACTTGTTTTGTTTTGCAATTTGTGGATTTGAGTTTGGATCTTGTGAATTCCCTTTGATTTGAATGAGATTTGGTTTTGATTTGAGTTTGATGATTGAGATTTGCTTGCTTTGTCTTTTGATTGCTATTTACTCTTTCCATATGGATTAGATTCCATAGTCTTGGGCTATGGGGGAAACCCCTAGCTAGGTTTGGGTACAAACCCCCAATTTTATAGCTTTGAGTGCTTGATCTAAGGAATCCTCTCTACATAGAGCTACAATCTCTTGTGAAAGCAAGGGATCAAGGGCTTGTGATTGGCAAGAGTGAGTGAAAGCAATCTCTAGCCATCACTTGACCTTGCATCGAAAGGGAAATCAATCTCCCTAGGATCGATGTGTAGAGTGGCGAGATCAAAGACAAACAACCTCGATCTCATGCGGATCAACACTCATTGGCTGAGTTGGGGTGAAATTACCCATATCTAGTTAGGGAAGGAACCCAAAAACCCAAGACCGATCTACCATTTTGCCAAGTCCGACTTACCCAGACCTCGGGCCCGACTTCCAACAGTGTCGGTCCCGTGCAATCCAAAGTCGATCCAACCTCGGGCCGAAGTGACCTATGTCGGTCCCGAGTTGTTCTCTTTGATTTTCCTTGTTTTACCCTTTCCTTCCCCTTTTTAAGTCTTTTTAGGTGCACTCATCGCACGAACTCCCGAGCGTTCGATACCCTACCCAGTACTACTACGGGGTTCGGTTATTACATTGAATTTTGACCCTCCAATCCGGACACCATCAGAATTTTGGCGCCGTTGCCGGGGAGTTCTACTCGTTTGAGGTACCTCTTTTGTTGAGTCTTTGAATTTGGTAGTGATTTGGGTGAGGGATTAGCCCAAACCCCTTGTTTGTTTTGATTTGGTTTTGTTTGTGTCTTTGGTTATAGGTGTGTTCGAGCTCATTCCGCCTGAGGAACACTTGAGTTCGACTTTGTGAGTGATCCGGAAAGCATTATCAAGAAAGCTCGAAAGAAGAAGAGAAACGAGAATCAAGAACTACATGATGATGAGGTTGCTAGGATGAGGGCCGACATGGCTCGTATGCAACTCGAGATGGAAAACCGGGATGCCGGAATAAGGAGAGAGCGTGAGCAAAGGTTGAGATTAAAGGCTCAAATCAACACCCAACCCCGGAAAGCACGCCAATACATGCATCCGGAGTTAAAGGTGCCGGAGCCGGCCATTGTCTTGCCGGAGGTTTCAAAGAACTTCGAGATCAAGACTCAATTCATATCACTTATCAAGAGGGACCAATTTGAGGGGCGACCGAATGAGTGCCCGATTGAGCATGTGAAGCTAGCGGTTCAAGGATATGTGTGAGACTATCTCGACGGATAAAGAGACGCTAGAGTATGTGCTACTCAAAGCTTTCAAGTGGTCATTAGGAGGCAAAGCGGCACATTGGCTAGAGAGCCAAGCTCCTCGATCCATCACAACATGGCGGGCTCTCAATGAGGCATTCTTGATGAAGTTCTTTCCACCAACAAAAACAACGGAGCTTAGAAGGAAGATAGCAAGTTTCCAACAAGGAGCCAACGAGCCACTCTTTGAGGCTTGGGATCGGTTCAAGGAGATGTTGAGGCAATGTCCAACGCATGAGCAACAACCTTATGTTCTCCAAGACATATTTTTCCAAGGAATCAACCCCTCCACCAAAGACAAGTTGAATCTTCACACCGATTGTGGGTTCATTGACTTGCCATCGGAGCAAGCATGGGAGTTACTTGATAAACTCTCCGACTATATATGAAGCCATGTACGGGGTGAGCTAAGTCAACAAGGAGGCAAGAGTCCAAGGAGATGGTACAAGGAGGCTCTATGACCTGAAGAGTGAAGAGGTTGACAAAGATGTGAAGAACAATTCCTTGAGGATGAGTTAAACAAGATGAGGAGGCAAATGAATCACTTCAAGCAAACGTCAAGGGCATGTGAAGAATGTTGATCTCTCAAGCATGTTGCTCAAGATTGTCCCAATGAACGCCAAGTTCGCTTGGCCGAGCAAATCGAGGAGGCGCACTTTGTTCAAAGAAACTATGGAGGAAGAGCCAACTTCAACAACGGAGGCAATGGAGGAAATGAAAGGTGGAACCAAGGCCAAGCTAATGGCTACAACAACAACTACAACCAAAATGAGCCAAGGGCCCAACCACCACCATACCGACCTCCGGGGTTTTACGAACAAACTCCACAATGGGCACATGAGATGAGAGGCGAGTTCAAGGACTTGAAAACTCATGTCCTTAATGTTGAGAGGAGAGTTGATGAGATGGGTGCCGAATTCAAGGAGTTTGGTGTATGGAGAAGACAAGCCGACAACCAATTTGCCCACATTGCAACTCAACTTCCGAGAGAGAATGGGAGACTCCTACTCCGACCAAGGAGAATCCCCGTGCCCCACAACACCAAAATGAAGTCCGAGCTATTGGGTTGAGGAGTGGACGGAACTTGCTCGAACCACATGTGCAAAATTCAAGAGAAGAGAGTCGGACTGAGTTACTCAGCAACTCGGGCCCGACGTGCCAGGACATTGAGCCAGAAGTTGGAGGACGTCCCCTGACTAGGACCGAGGAAGGGAGTAAGTCGGGCCCGACATGCCCTGAAGTCGGACCGATTTCCCAGATGTTGCTCTGCCCCCAGACCGAGGACCAGAACATCGGTCCCGACGTCGAGACAACATCGGTCCAAGCAGAGAAAGAAGAGAGTGAGCCAAACCGGTCCAAGGAAGTCGATCCTAACAAGAATCAAGGCGGCACAACTCTTCCTTACCCATCAATGAAGCCCAAGGAAGTTGTAGAAGGCCAGTTCAAGAGGTTCTTGAAGCTTTTGCAAGGCTTGAACATCACAATACCGTTCACCGACGCTCTAAATGAGATGCCTTCATATGCCAATGACTCGGGCAAAGTCGTTGTTCCCTTATCAAAAATAAATCCCAAACATGCAAACACAAGTATAGTAGGCAAGCAAGGGGTCGAACCCAAAGGAATCAGTTTTATTCAGATTTTATGGTTTTCATGCAAGTAATCAAAGGGGGGTTTTGAAAGTTGGTTTCAATCAAAGTTATCAAGCAGAGTTCATCCAATCAATTCCACTTTATTAATCCATTGATCATGAATTCATCCACCTCTTTATATGCTTAGGTCAATTCCAATCCCAATCATTAGAAATCGCAAGTCCACGGTCCAAGCAATTCTATAACCCTAGGCAAGGACGCTTAACCTAGAATTAGCATAGAGCACAAGGATAATAGGAAATTAAATCATGCAATCAAGCTACGAGTCTCATGCACAATTTAACCATTGAATACTCTTCCCTAAACTAGTCCACGGTCCTAGAATAGAGTTGTTTCGAGAATAGGAAAGATGCATAGACAACAACCAATCCTAATTCAAACAATAGATCTAAGTCAATCAAACAAGTTGATCAGGCTCATAAAATCAAACATAGATCATGGGATGAAGCACAAGAGTATCAATAAAGACCTAAGGATAAAGAGATTACCAGAATTTCACAACTTCATAATAAAGCTTCCTTGATTGAATAAACTCCAGAGGAGAGTTAGTTCTCCATTACAAAGAAAACTCAATTCTTTATTTGAAAGACAATTGATTGACAAGTATTGGATGATTATGAAAACCTAGAAAGGTTCCCCTTATATAGCCCCAAAGATCAACCTTTTCGGACTAAATAAGATAGGAAACCGAAAGATCAGAAAGGAAACAAGATAGAAACGCCAAGATTTCGTCCGCTCCAAGGTCGGCTACCACCGCGACCGCGGCACCAGAACCGCGCCCGCGGCAGCCTTCATATGGTCAAATCCGGGTCAGCTTCTACCGCGACCGCGCCATAGGCAACGCGACCGCGGCCTTCATGGTCTTGGTTGGCTCGCTCCTCCATGCCACCGCGCCCGTGTCATAGACAACGCGACCGCGATATCCATGCAGTGGCGAATCTTCGTCTTTAAGCTCTTAAACTCTTGATTCTTCATATCTTGTGTCTTCGGTCTTGATATTACAATAACGCTCAAAACTAACCTAAACACTCTCAATACAGCTTTAAAATATAAGAGTTAACCCATACAAAATAGGCCGAATCAGCCAAGTTCTTGAGAGACATTTTGAGCAAGAAGAGGTCGATAGTGGAAATGCAAGATGAGGTGAAAATCTTGGAGCTACCTCAAAATTTTGGAGATCCCGGGAGATTTGCAATAACCGTGGGTGTTGGATCCCAAAATTTTCAAGCTCTATGTGACCTCGGAGCAAGCACTAGTGTCATACCATACACCATATGGAAGTCTACCGCCATGGGACTCATTGCTCCGGTTAACATGAGATTGACCTTTGCCGATGGAACATCGATTGAGCCAATTGGAGTTGTAGAGGATTATCCGTTGTGTGTAGAGGGGCATTATGTCCCGACGGACTTTGTTGTGGTTGACATGCTAGAGGTGCCGGGCGAGCCAATCATTCTAGTAAGACCTTTCCTAGCTACGGTGGGAGCTATCATAGATGTCAAGAAAGGTCATTTGTCTCTTGATATTGGTAGAGTAGAGCTTAAGTTCTCCTTTAAACCAACTTCGAAGGAAGCTTTGCATTGAGAAGCCAAGATGATTCAATCCTTTCCAAGTGGAGTGCAATGGGAGGCTATATCTAACAAGCCAAGTACAAGAAAGCTAGAGTTGAAAGACATCCCACCACCTCATGGAGTCGAAGTTACAAACGAGTGCTTGGCCACCAATCTAGTGGAAAGTGAGAAAGTGGAGGGTGGAATGTCTTACTTGGAGGTGTTCAAAGTCGAAACGGAGGAAGCCCAAGCACCACCGGAACCATCTCATGAGCTCAAGGAGCTTCCAAAGGACTTGAGGTATGCATTCCTTGGTCCTAACTCTTCATTACCCGTGATTATAAATGCTAATTTGAATGATGAGAAAGAGTCTAAGTTGTTAGAAGTCTTAAGGAAGCATAGAGGAGCTTTAGGGTATTCATTAGAGGAATTAAAGGGAATTTCACCTTCAATTTGCATGCATAAGATTTACATGGAGGGCAATCATAAACCAACTATTGAACCACAAAGAAGATTGAACCTTAACATGAAAGAAGTGGTTAAGAGTGAGATACTTAGGATGTTGGATGCAGGAATCATTTTCCCAATTTCGGATAGCAAATATGTGAGTCCCGTGCATGTAGTTCCTAACAAGGGTGGCCTAACCGTAGTGCAAAATGAGAAAGGAGAAATGATTCCTACTAGAACCACTACAAAATGGCGCATGACATTGATTACCGAAAGTTAAATAGTGGTACACGTAAGGATCATTTCCCCCTTCCTTTTAAAGACCAAGTTCTTGAAAGATTGGCCCAACATGAATACTTTAGCTACCTTGATGGGTATAGCAAATTTTCGCAAATCCCTATTCAGCCCGATGATCAAGAGAAGACAACTTTTACATGTCCCTATGGAACATTTGCCTATAGACGCATGCCTTTTGGTTTGTGTAATGCTCCGGCGACGTTTCAAAGGTGCATGATGTCTATCTTCTCCGACATGGTTGAGGAAATAGTGGAAGTATTCATGGATGATTTTTCGGTCTATGGTTCCTCTTTTGATGCTTGTTTAGCCAATTTGGATAGGGTCTTAGCTAGATGTGAGGAGACTAATCTAGTGCTTAATTGGGAGAAATGTCTTTTTATGGTTAAAGAAGGGATAGTTTTAGGACATCTCATTTCTAGTAGAGGAATAGAAGTTGATAGGGTCAAAGTTGAAATAATTGAAAAACTTCCCCCACCTATTTGTGTGCGCGATGTTAGGAGTTTCTTAGGTCATGCGGGCTTTTATAGACGCTTCATTAAGGACTTCTCTAAAGTTGCAAAACCATTGTCTAACCTCTTGATGCGTCTCGGACGTCCAAAGACGCCTAGTTATTTTGATGTACCCTTCGAATTTTGGCGAGGATTGCATGAGTGCTTTTTGTAGGTTGAGAGATGCTTTGGTTTCGGCCCCTATCATGGCGTCACCCGATTGGAACCTTCCCTTCGAGGTGATGTGTGATGCAAGTGATTTCGCCGTAGGAGCCGTTCTTGGGCAAAGAAAGGAGGGAGAGTTGCATGCCATCTACTATGCAAGCAAAACTTTGAATGAAACTCAATGGAAATATACAACAACGGAGAAGGAATTCCTTGCGGTGGTGTTTGCATTTGAGAAGTTCCGATCATACCTTATGGGGTCTAAGGTAGTAGTCTATACGGACCATGCGGCAATCAAGTACCTCATGAAAAAGAAAGACGCTAAAACTCTTAAGGTGGATGCTTCTCCTTCAAGAATTTGACCATGAGATCAAGGATAAAATTGGTGCGGAGAATGTAGTAGCCGATCATCTATCTCGTTTGCCCCTTGAGTACGTGATGGAAATGGAGGATGGAGTGGCAATAGATGATGTGAGGGCGGATGAAGGTCTCATGAGTGGGGAAAAGAAAACGGAGGAGGGATCGACCAAGAGGGTGTGTCAGGTCCGAGGTGTCAAGAGTAGGACCGACGTCCAAGCAAGCTCCAGCAACTCGGGACCGAGGTCCACAGAGTTGGGCCCGAAGAATTTGTGCACTTGTGCGACTCGACCGATGTCCAATCATGTCGGACTCGGTATTGTGCAATGTCGGTCCATGAGGTCAAGTAAGGTTCTCAAATCGGTCTCTATTCCATCTCGTTCTCAATTGATTAATTCTTCCTCTCCCACTTATCTCCTATCTATTGGTTCCGTGAAACGAGGGATTACCCCTTGGTTTGCGGACTTCGCTAACTTTGCCGTAAGGGGAGTGATCCCACCAAATTTGTCTTATTCGGCTAGGAAGAAATTCTTACATGATGCTAAACAATATTATTGGGATGATCCGTACCTTTAAAAGGAAGGGGGTGATCGAATCTATAGACGGTGTGTTCCAAGTGAGGAGATTGAGAGCATAATTCGCCACTGTCATTCCTTGCCAACGGGAGGTCCTGCCAAGAGTTCCAAAACCACGGAAAAGATTTTGCATTGTGGTTTCTCTTGTCCAACCATGTTTAAGGATGTGCATGAGTATGTGAGGAGATGTGAGGAATGCCAAAGAGAGGGGAACTTGTCAAGAAGAAATGAGACTCTTCAATCCGGAATGCTAGAGGTGGAGCTCTTTTGATGTATGGGGAATCGACTTCATGGGACCATTTCCCACCTCGGGGCCGTACAAATACATTTTGGTGGCTGTGGATTATGTCTCAAAATGGGTAGAAGCTATTCCAACAAGGACTAATGATGCAAGGGTGGTGATGAAGTTCTTGAAAAGCAACATTTTTGCAAGATTTTGTGTGCCTAGAGTCCTCATTAGTGATGGAGGTCCACATTTCGTAGAAAGATGCTTTGAGAATGTGTTGATCAAGTATGGGGTGTCTCACCGAGTTGCTACTCCCTACCATCCTCAAACAAGTGGACTAGTTGAAGTGTCTAACCGCCAAATCAAGGCCATCTTGGAGAAGACTATGTCTAACTCAAGGAAAGATTGGGCATCTAAGCTTGACGATGCACTTTGGGCCTATAGAACCGCTTACAAGACACCTTTGGGGACTACACCCTTCAATCTAGTCTATGGCAAGGCATGTCATCTTCCGGTGGAATTGGAACACAAGTCGAAGTGGGCTCTCAAGGAGATGAATTGGGATGTAAACTTGGCCGGTGAAAAGAGATTCCTAGACCTCCATGGGTTGGGAGAATTGAGGTTGAAAGCTTATGAAAATGCTAAGTTATATAAGGAGAAGACCAAGAGGTGGCATGATAGGAAGTTGTTTCGAAAGACCTATAAAGTTGGTGATAAGGTCCTTCTCTTCAATTCAAGACTCAGATTCTGATGTCGTGCTTTTTAGTTGATTTTCTAGGTAGTTTTCTAGCTTGTTTTGCATGCTTTCCCTTTGTGTTTGTGTGTTTTGCATAAGATTCCGACTCTCTTTCGAGGGTTGGAGTCGTTTGTGTGTTTTTTCGTGTTGTGTAGGTATTTAGCGCCTTTTGGAGAAGTTTTTCATGCATTTTCGGAGATTTTTAGGAGCCGTTAGTTTTCGAGAGTCAAGATCCAAGGTTGCAACCAAGGGAGCCTAAAAAAGATACAAGGAACTCAAGAAAATCAAGGAGCAAAAGGGAAGAAACTCCGAGCAAAAGCCCAACCAATTGGAGCAAGAACGAAGCAAACCGGAGAAAATCTCACGTTCTGCTATAGGTCGGTGCCGACCCCCATATGGTCGGCCGCGACCCCTCTCAGCATCCGAAAAGAAATCCGTGCGCTGCAAGTAACGCTTTTGGGCGGGATTTTCGAAACCCGAAAAAGGCAGGCGGCTGTGCTGACTTGTGGCAGAGATGTGACAGAGGAGGAAGCTTCCTTCTCTTGCTTTTGTGGGCTGCTACAAAACCCATTTTGTCTCCCTTTTCAAAATCAGCTTTTCTTCTTGAAAAAGGCTCAGAGGAGGGAGGGGAGAGTGGGTTGAGGAGGAGAAGGAAGAAGAAGAGGAGGAGCTGAGGTTTGAAGAAGAGGAAAGTGGCGGTGGAGAAGAAGAATTTGAGTGTGGGAGAGAGATTGCTTGTAAGGAGAGGTAGTGAGAAAGAAAGCTTGTGTTAGTGGTGTTCTAGGAAGAAGAAGAAGACAATGGTGTGTGGAGAAAACTTGTGGGTTTGCTTAAGTTTGTAAGGTTAATCTTGAAATTAATTGAAGTTGCTTGCTTGGATGATGTTTCCATCTTCTCTTTTGTTGTTAGTGTGTTTGGTTATGTGTGAGTAGTTAGCTTGCTAGGGTTGGGGTGAAACCCACCATGAAAGTGCATTTGTGACCTTGATGTTTGGATCCATGCTTAATTTGAAATCTCTGCCCATAAATCCCCCTTGTGTGCTTAAAACCCTTGAAGAAGTGGAGAATGTTCTTGTTTGCAACCTAATTGAAAGGTTTTGTTGTGGATGTTGACTATCCGGGTTGAGGCGAAAGTCGAAACCCTTAGAAGAACAAGTTGGATTGCATGTTATCACCTTCATGAAAGTGGAGGCTTTTGATGTGTTCTTTTGTGATGAAAGTCACCCATGAGATTATGAGTTAAGGTGGTCCTTTATCATTGTTTGAATGCATGCTCATGTTGTTGTGAATCCCCACCCCTAGTTGTTTTTCTTTGATTTTACCGAAACAAAACATTCGCCCCCAGAATAAGTCGGCCGCGACCAGTTGCAGGTCGCTGCGACCCCCTCTGTAGTTGTTTTCCGTGTGTTGTGAAGCTCTGTTTTAGGTCGGCCGCGACCTCTTTAGGGTTGGCCGCGACCTCTTTAGGGTCGGCTCCGACCTCTTCCTGAGACATGTGTTTCGTGTTTGTTTGCCCGATTTGCTTTGTTTTGTTTGATTTTGTTTTCGTAGTTGTTTGCTAGACTATAGAACTACTAGCTCCCGTGGACGATCCTGACTTCGCTATACTCTGCGGGGTCTTGACAAATTTATTTGCTCGAGATTCACTCACGACAGATTCTTCCCCGGAAAGCTAAGGACTAGGTGGAGTGGACCATTCGTGGTTCACCGAATCCATACTCAAGGTGCGGTAGATTTGGTCGGTGAGAATGGACAAATTTTCCAAGTGAATGGTCATCGGTTGAAGAAGTTCTATGACAAGGTTGATCCAAGTGAAGAAGTTAGAGCCTCATGGGCTCTTGTTCTAGCCAACTAAATCTAGACATGCCAATCAAGAATAAGAAATTGTGAGTTTTCCTAATTCTCTTCTCTTTTATTTTGAGTTTTGATTTCTTTGTTTTGATGAGGACATCAAAATTATAAATATGGGGTGGGTTAGTTGCTCATAGTTTCATGTGTAGGTTTCTTGTGTTTGTTCTTAGCTTGTTTTGGGATGTTTTCTTTTGGATAAGTGGCATGAATGTTGAATGAATTTGAATAATGAATGAGTTTGATATGGTTTGAATGGATGAGCTTGTTTTATTTTTGAAAAAAAATTTCGAAAAAAATCCATAAAAATTTGAAAAATTGTGTTGAAAATGTCAAAAAGATTTTGTTTTTGGACTAGGAATTCCCATCTTAGATGTCCAAAGAAGGCTAATGATGATGTGAGCATGTAAAGTCCTTTGCATATTTTTGGATGGTTTAGCCTCTAAGTGATGTTGCTTTTGATGAGATGAGATATCTTGCATGTTTTTATTCAGCACATGAGTTCTAGGATGAGTTTTGATGCAACTAAGTTTGAGTGAACCTTGTGAGATGAAATTTTGGCCATTTTAGGGATGCTTGTTCGTTATTGCATATCCCTCATTTTCTTGTGTGAATTGGCTCATGCATGCTTAGTAAAACTTGCTATTGCGATGTTTATCTATTTTCCAAGACCGTCATGAGATTTGTTCTATGCTTTGTCACATTGATTTGAACTTTATTTCATTTAGTCACAAAATGTTCCATATCCTACCTTGAAGATAAACCGTTGTTTGTAGCCCCGTTTTAGCTTTAGACCTTTGTTTGAAACTCCTCAAAAATATGATTCCTAGCCTATATGACTTGACCCTTATGGGATTAGACTTTAGTGAAGGGTTTGGGAATGTATTTGGAGAGTTGAGATTCTCTTTGGTGAGAGGGCAAGAAATGGTGCTATAAACAAAGTGGGTAGTGCATCTTTGTTGTGCAAAAGTGAAAAAAGAAAGAAAGAAAAGTTGGAAAAAGTAGTGAATTGAAAGCAAAATGCTTAACTGAAGAAAAAAAGGGTCCGACCGAGTTAGTAACCACCTCGGGCCCGAGTTAGTGTGCAAGTCGATCCAAAGTGTAGAAGTGAGAAAAATCCAACAAAAAGCCTAAGTGCAAAGATGAAGTGGAATGTTAAGTGAAAGTTTTGGTTGAGAAAAGGAAATTCAAAGTCTTTTGAATGAGTGAAAGTTGAAAGTGGAATAATTTGGTGAAGTTGGTGAGAGATTAGGAAGTTCAATCCCCATTGTAAACACCACAAGCTTAAAATGATTCCTACCTTGAGAAACACCTAAAACCCTGTTGGACCTATAAATAATCCAAGCAGGAAGCAACCAATTACCAGAGAAGTCTCAACGCCTTACAGCTACAAGGTACTATTCGACCCAAGTTTTAGGCGAAGAAGTATCAATACATAGTCAAAGAAGTATCAAGACCCAATTAGTACTTCTTTGCTACCTCTTAAGAGCGCAGCGAGGAGGACGGCGAGAAGAAAGGTCGGTCGAACAAGATAGATTTTGTCCGAGATATGGTTGTTACAAGATAGAATCTTTCCAAGATATCATCTGATATATGATATATACGCTGCCAGACATGATAAAGAATATCTAAGATATAAGATAGATTTTCTAGAAGACTTGTTGGTTAAGATAGATTTATATCTTGTATAAGATAGAGTTCATACTTTTTGTCTATATATACTCATGTAACCCACGAAATTGTGGAGGATAGATAGAGGGGAATAGCATATCACATCAGATCACACACCATAACCCTCGCCAGAGGCATGCACTGTAAACCCTAGAAGGGGGGTCATACCTTCATACATCCATTGTAAATCCTAGAACGGGGTACCATGTTTTTACACATTCATACGCTTTTCTCATCAATACAAACACAATTTTCGTCCTTCTCTTTGATTTATTTCGATCTAGGCTCGATTTAGGTCAACGTTTCCTTTGGTAAATTTTGGCTCAAACAATTTGGCGCCCACCGTGGGGCGGAGATCGATACAATCATCAAAGGACAAAAGTCTCCACCTTTCTTGATCGAAAGACACAATATCAGGATTGGAAAACACCCATCCTTACCCTCTCGCTACGGGAACAACAAAAATCACAAAAATCAAAGCACCAGATCGCGAGACGAGGAGATGGCAGAACTCCGAAAAAGTCCCAAAGAAGTTCCGAAGAAGTTTCGAGCGATCAGCGAAGCTAGGAGTGGAGCGATCATCAAAGTGACATCTATGATCATCAAACCAAAGCAGGGGATGATGCAATACTAGGGTTTGATTTTCAAACATCAAAGCCATGTGCTTCATTATCTCCTCGTCGAATTTCTAGACAGGGAGAATTCTTCTTCCCATTCAATTCGTTATATTACGTTTCTATATTTTAATTATGAAAACCTCATGCTAATAATTGAGTACAATCTGGTGGTTAGTCAAGGGAAGCAAGGCAAGCCAATCATTTATTCTTGGTCGCTAAAGAGCCTCTAAGCAACAACTAGGCGGATCGGACCAGTACTTAGCGGGCTGAAAGCAATCTGTCGAGTCGACCCTTTCGAATCATGTTTTCCATCCTTCATATACTGGTTTCCTCGTTCCCTTATCTCATAATTTATTCCGTGTTTTGCTTCTCTATTCTAGTTTAATTACAAATTTTCTAATATGCCGCCAAAAGATAGTCTTTCTTTCTTAATTGCGCATCACATTAATATCGACCTTCTAAACTTATACGTATTTGTTGTTCGTTGATCTCGTTTTCTTGACATGTCACCCTACCCTAGATCGCGGGTGACAACACCAAAGAGGAACATTACAAAAGGCGTAGTAGATCGGCCTGGACACAGCCGACAAAAGGAAGGTTGTTGAGCAAATAAGCGTCATAGTTGATCAAATCACCAGGAACTGCAGGCCATGAAACCCGAAGCATCCGACGGCCTCAAAGAAACTCAAAAGAATCTCCATTCCAAGTAAGCCCACGTACAACGGGACCACATATCCTCACGAACACGTGGCAATATACAAGCAGAAGATGATGGCAAGCGCAGTCCCCTACCATTCCAAAGAAGCGATGATGAACAAAGGGTTCGGCACAACCCTAACAGGGCCAGCCCTGACTTGATTCACTAGTTTCCCACGTGGGAGGATTCAGTCCTTTGCGGATAATTCAGATACTTTTCGCTCTCAGTTCACCTCTAGTCGAAAGCAATCCAACGATCTCAACAGGGTACTTCTGAAGTCCCAAAGATCCACCAGAGACTTCCTGAAACCATTTTGACCGTGAAAAAGTCTTAATCTAGTCTTGCGACATCACCACCACCTTCGCTAGACTCCCTTAAGCTCAACATCTCTACGGGCAAGCTCCTACGAAATATGACCAGGCTTGGGGAAAACGTGAGGTGGCCAAGAAAGGATAAAGCTCCAAAGACCGATAGAGATACCACCAAGTGGCGTGACTACCACGAGTATCATGAGTACCGGACTTGCGACTGCATCATGCTAAGAAAAAAGTTGTCTCGTTCAATCAATGAGGGGCGGATCAAGGACATGGCGCCGGACGCCCAAGTGCCCAAAGAAGTATTGAAGAATCTCCAACCCGAGCACTAAATAAGGTGTGATCCTCCAACACTAGACAGAGCGGTCAACATGATATCTGGGGATCATACATATGTGGTTGACATACTCAGCAACAAATCTCAGTGCCAAAGAAAGCGATTTCTGGCCGACCCCAGCCATCGGGGCAAACTGTCGGGAAATCTTTAGGACAAGCCATCGTGTTCGACGACACCGATGTATAAAACCTCCCTCATAACCGGGTTGGGCACATATTACTATCACGTAGTGCCCTTCGGCTTGCGAAACGCCGGGGATACTTTCCAACGATTAGTTGATCGGATGTTCCATAATCACATTGGAAAGACAATAGAGGTGTATATCAACGATATGGTGGCAAAGAGCACAAGCGCTTCCTTACACAAGGGGCACTTGGAAGAAGCATCCAAAACCCTTGAAGAATACAACATGAAGCTAAATCCCTAGAAGTGCATCTTCGGGGTTCCGTCTGGTACTTTTCTGGGGCACGTGGTGACCAAGCGAGGGGTTAAGGCTAGCCCTGACCAAGTTCGGGCGATTGCGTCCTTGAAATCCCCTCGAAGCGTAGAGGATGTGCAAAATCTTATCAACAAGATAGCCGCACTTAGCCGGTTCATCTCCAAATCCTCAGATAAGTATCGACTATTTTTTGAAGTATTAAAAAACTATCAATTCACAGGTGCTCGCTGACTTCGTTGTCGACTTTACCCCAACCCCCCGAAGAGAACGCGAAAGAAGAAATCTCGACATCGTCCCTCGACGAGCCCTTGGACAAACGGTTACTGAACACCGAAGGAGACTCGAACACAAGGGGGCAGGTCTCGGAGACGTGCTAAAGTCAGCAAGAGGGGGAGAAGATAGCTCAAGCAGTAAGGTGCAACTTTGAGGCCACCAACAATGAGTCAGAGTATGAAGCTCTCATCTTCGGGCTAGAACTATCGACCTGTCCATCAAAAGAATCAAGGTACGTGCCGATTCCCTACTCATCATCAATCAAAACTTGGGCATCTTCGAGGCCAAAGACGATAGAATGATCGGCTACCTCGGAGTACTTAAAACACTATCCGAGAAATTTGACCAGATTGAATTTAAACAAATTCCTCGTGAGCAAAACGCCTCGACCGATGCCCTGGCTGGACTAGGCTCAACCTTTGATCCCCAAGAGTTCAAAAGCATACCATTGGTCCACTTACTACAGTCAGCCACAATAGAAACATCGGTTGCGCAGGCTAAAAGATCTCCACCCGAGCCACTCACTCCAGATACTCACCAAAGATTTACCAGTCCAAGGGTCAGTTCAGTCGACCACTGGACCAAGCCATACCTAAACTGTTTCCTACATGGCACAGTACCCAGATTCGGACACCGTCCAAGAATTCAAGGAAGCGGCCCACTCTCGGTTCACAAAGTACAAATTCACCACGAGTTAGGGTTACTTGAACCAAAAAGCAACAAGAGATTGGCTTAACTGTCCATGGTCAGGGGTTCACTCCCCTGGTTTAGAAAAATCGAGCAGCTTTCTATATAGAAGACCGCACAAGTCGGTATCTCTATATACAATCTCTGGGAAATCTCCACGCAGTCACTGGAAAATCTCCAAAGAAGTTCAGAAGATGACTCCAAGGCCAAACATTTTTGGCTGCAAAACGACGACAGGGGTGTAACGACCTCGACACTAGACCAAGATACAACACCCTTCCAACATCCATTCTTGGGCAATCAGCCAGGCCAACCGCTCATTGTCAGTCTCTACATAACGGCTAGGAAGTCGCCAGAAATTCTCAAAAGAAGTTGCGAAGATAGATTCAAGGCCAGACCTTGATGGCTGCAAGAAGACAACAGGGGTCGTTTGATCTAACTACGACACTCCTTAGACCCCCATTTTCTGGGAACAACCCAAGTCGATCACTTGTTGATTGATCACTAG
Organism: Polygonum aviculare; assembly: GCA_934048045.1. NCBI lineage: Eukaryota > Viridiplantae > Streptophyta > Magnoliopsida > Caryophyllales > Polygonaceae > Polygonum > Polygonum aviculare. The sequence continues at coordinate 27,449,998 of OW204023.1, read as the reverse complement.
ATAGCCGCCAGGCCGCAGCTAGAGAATCACCATCCCGTTAGCCGGTGTTCAGGAGCGTCGGGGGAGAAGACGACGATGACAATAACCATTGCCACGAACATGATTCAATCACTGGAAAAATGCAGGTTCAATCGTATCACTCCCCCAAACTATTATTTTACATTTTGCTTTCCCTTTGCGGTTTCTTACAAAGACACTACTAACTCAAGCATTGGAGGATCATTGGAAAAAACCCGTGATCACCTATTTTTGACTTCTTGATTATGCATTATCCAACCATGCGAAACGTCAATGGGCAGCCATGGTCCGACCACAGTCCCAAGGCACTATGCGCCAACATTGGCTACAAGACTAAGGTACTTACTTTTACTACCTATACTTTATTAGGCGTTCTCATTCTTCCTACATTCTATAATGTCTTCCCGCTCATTCACGAGCCAACGCTAAACAACAGTCGATCACGACTCACACGCGTTAAAATGCAGCCCATCTGAAGAAGTATTACTTCTGAATCGGTTTGGTCTCATTAATTTTCTTATCATCATTGAGCTTTAGTTTAATACTTCTTTAAGACCTCTTTGATTTTTCTTGAATAAGCGACTCCGGGCGCTAGCTCCCATTGTCGATGCGTTGTCTTTAAGTCATAGCTTAGTAGTTTTTCAGTTCTATTTGTGATGTTTTGTGAGAAAACAACTCTCCCACAAGTACGCGACAAAAACACACACAAAACAAACCACTGTATAAATACATGGTTATACCATCTAGAAATGGCGATGTCGTCACGTGGGTGATATAACCCGTACAACGTGGTGAAGTAACTCATAATTTGGTTACCCCCCATCTAAGTCCAATCAATGTAGAAACATTGGATTAGTACGGGAAGGGGAAAGCTATAGCAACGATAACCCAAGGCCACATTCGCGGGACGCCGCGAGGACAATATATCCTAAGGACTAAACTTAAGGATCCAAAGGGTGCCTAATCATAAGCAATTATGCACGGACCTTTGCAGTACACAAAGCGCAAAGACCTGAAAATCTATTCATGGTCGAACTAATGCGCTATGGGAGGAAGCCACATAACACTTCCTCTTGGATGCTGATCTACTAACGCATTCATACACATATGGGCAAATACATCCTTGGAGAATCTCTGGATCACTGCCCAACACTAAAGTTTGCCAACTGACGCAAATGAAAAGATACTAGCACAACAAGATATATATATATATATATATATATAAGCGCCGTACCATGGCATCGAAGCCCAATACGAGTAAACAACACATCCCTTACCAACGGGCGATGTTTCTCTAGATATTCTCCAGATATTTAGTTATACTAACATTGTTGCAAAGTTATTTTATTTTAGTGTAGGGACAATAGTGAAAGAAGCGCGCCATACAAGGGTGTTGCAACAAAACAAAATACAAAAAGGTTATAATCAAAAGGTCGTAAGTTCACGCTTTACAAGGACAACAAAGCGAAGCACCGCAAAGTCTGGGCCAAGATAACCAAGTTTCTAAAGAACGAGCATACACCCAATCAGGGGTTCGCATTGGTTCACTCAACAAAGTTAAATCAAATGAGCAACAAAGAAAAACGGTAGAGCCACTCTTCAGTGGCTGGGGTCTAAGAAGCCGCCTTGTACGAAGGCTTCTCGCCATCGACTTGCTTAGCTGCACCGGCATCATCGCTGGTTAAATGTACGTGAAGATTCACCAAAAACGGCTCAGATGAACTCGCTAATCACGCATCAGTACTTCTCTGGCCATTCTCTGTTAAATGTCAGTTTTATCTAGCCATGCCTAGTTAATAATCGATCAGCGTACGAAGATTGCACATAGATCCTACACTCAGAAGATCATTCTGTCATCATGTGGTTAACTTAACCTCATGTATCAGACACTTCATGATGAATGAGGTTGGAGCCTATTACCACCTAAGCATCAGGTACGTCAATCGCCTTATCCTCATCACCTAGAAGTTCCACGTTCACTAGAAAAGAAGATCCTATGCTGGGGTACCGAGTGGATAATACTTGACGAAGGTATCTTACTACGTCAGTAAGTCCCAACGAATGTTCTTCGCATCAGAAAAGTCTTGAAGAATCTCCAAGCAAAGCTTCATCAAATACTAAAGCAACCATGCTAATCTCCACGTTGACCAACCACTGGGTCGTCTTAACAGCTTCTCACAGCTTCACTTCCCGAGCACAGTTCAACTCATCGAGTATTCGCTATCTTACGCGGAGAATCTCCGATGCAGACCTTAAAACCGACCAAGTGTACTACCTTAAGGGTACCTTCAGGATATAGCTTCCAAGATAGGTTTTCCATTCAAGGACCTTCAATTTCTTAAGCATTACTTTTGCACGACAACGAGTGTAAGCTCTTGGTTTGTGACTTCATTCGAGTGTATGCTATGGGCTAGCGACTTCGATCAGGCTAACTGTTAGAAAACCGAGTTCGTGTTTTGATGGTTCCAAACCGAAGAGGTTGCCGAGAGGTCGCCGACCTCAGTTTCTAGAAGCGAAGCGTGTGCGGAAATTTAGAAAAGGAAACAGCGTGTTTCTTTGATATGGAAACCGCGTCCAGCATATTCAACAGTTCGTTTAAGGCAAGAACAAGATCATAAAGATGGAAAATCATCAAGAGATCAAGGAAGATATTGAAGATGATTTTATCATGGCTTAGGATTTTATTTTAGGAAAGATTTTGTAAAGATTGTGTACGATTCATGCCTTAGCCGATTTGGCTGAATCATGCAGCAATATTCTTAGTTCTCTTTATATAGTTTCGTGAGCTTATTGGTAGAACTAAGGAGGAGAGTGCAAATATTGTAATTGTGAGCGTGTGTTGAGTGAGATCGTGAGATTCGGTCTTAGGAGGTTGAGTGTTGAGCGAGATTGTATTGAGTGAGGATTGAGATAAGGCCAGAGTACTTGCTAGAGTGTGTGGGATTCACATCTAGGAGTAGGAACACCTTTGTAATCCGAGAAAGCAATACAAGCGAGCGAAGTGCTCTTCAAGTCCCTCTAGGTTGAAGCTTAGAGGGCAAGTGGTTTTTCTCTATACAAACTAGTTGGTTTGTAGAGAGTTTTCCACTATAACTCCTTGTGTTCAAAGTGGTAACGTATCAATCTTTCTTGTGTCTTTATTCCGCTGCATAACACTAGTTGTTAACTCTGGTCGACGACATCGTAGGTGTCGACGACTTCTGAAGTACTAACGTAGATCCTACAATTGGTATCAGAGCTTTGGCTCTAGATTTTTCTAGTACTTTGCAGGAAAGATGTCTACCACCAACACCGCTATCAATGACTCCTTCTGGAAACCTCCAGTTCTCAAGCCCGGAGAGTATGATTGGTGGGTAAAACAAATGCAAACCCACATCTGCTCTTTGGATGGACAACTTTGGAAAGTAATTTCCATTGGTCCTGAGAAATTCCTCAAACCTGATGGCAAAGTGAAGGAAGTCACGGAGTACGACGACGCTGACTTCAAGAAGCTTGAAAAGAATGAACGTGCCAAGAAGGTTCTTCACCATGCACTTACTAGCAGTGAGATCAAGAAAGTCATAGGTTATGACACTATTAAGGATATTTGGGATGCTCTCAAACGTCTCCATCAAGGTAACGATGATGTCAAAAAGGACAGAATCATAACCCTTGAGCGAGAATATGAGAATCTATTCCAAGGGAAGAATGAGTCCCTCCATGAGTACCACTCAAGATTCCAATCGGTGGTTAATCAGCTAGAGTTCCTTGGAGAAAAGCTTCCACAATGGAAGCAAACCAACAAGCTGATTTCGGGTCTCAACAAGAAGTACGACGGCATGGCGACTTCTCTTTTGTCTCAAAAGGACACGAAGTCGATGACCGTGGAGGATGTGGTTGGTCAACTGACCATGTCGGAGGTATCCAACAGAGAAGAGAGGATAGGTTTGACTCTGAAAAGGTCAAAACTATTGCTCTGAAAGTCGAGAAGGCTTTTGACATCGCTCAAGGACAAGATGATGAAGAGGTCGTCGACGATGACGTTGCTCTTATTTCTAAGGCGATGAAAAGACTTTGGAGTCGCAACAAAGCTCCTACCAAAGCCCCTGAAGCTGCAAAAGATCTAAAGGGAGTGATATGCTATCACTGCCATGACAAAGGACACTTTGCCAAGCAATGTCCAAAACGGGAGGCTGGAAAGAGCATGATGGCGACATGGGACATGTCTGACGAGGACGAGGACGAGTCGCCAACCAAAGAAGTCTGCCTCATGGCCTTGGGTGATGACTCCTCAAGTGAGGTAAATGATAATGATAATGATGTTTCTTCTCTCTTAGCCAAAAAGACACGTGAACAACTTTATGCTATCATTGAAAAACTTGGTCTTCAGATTTCCGAGCTTAGCGAAGAAATTGATGAAAAAGATGAAAAAATTGCTAATCTGATAGATGATAATAAATTTTGGTCTTCAAAAGCTATAGATCTAGAGAAGAAAAGTGTTTCTAAACCTGTTGATTGCTCTAAATGTCCTAACTTTGAGTCTCAAGTTGTTGACTTACAGAAACAGGTTGACGACCTAGAAAAACAGGTATCTAGTCTTGAAGGTCAAAACCTCATGCTGAAGCTGGGAAACGCTAAGTTGTCTAGTGATCTTGAAAATGTGAAGATAGATGACGAAGCTAAAAAACAGAAGTGGAAGGATGAGTTTGTCGTTGACAAGGTCCAAGAAGTCAAACAAGACTTCGGAAGAAGATTTGTGAAGGTTGTGGAGCGACCTGGTCTAGGTTATGGGAAAAACCAAACTGAAAAGGGGAACGCTTCTACCTCCCAAACATCTAAGGGAAAATCTCCTATGCATGAGCACAACGCAAGTTGTTCATCGCATGTGGTGGATCCCAAAGGTAAAGGGAAGCAGAAGTGGTATCCTAATCAAAAGGTTCGCACCATGTGGCAAAACCAAGTCCAGAAAGCCGGCCCCTCACGAATTGACTTCCAGGCCCGGGTTAACAACAAGCCTGTCTACCCAGGATATAGTAAGTATGTAGGGTTGAAATCTCATATCACATGCTGGTATTGTGGCAAAGGAGGCCATTACCAACATGAGTGTTTCAAAAGGTCTAGAGATTCTGAAAAGACTAGGAAGTCAAGGACTTCGAGAAAGAAACCCAAAGTCACCAACCATGTCAAGAATCTAAAACCTGCTAATGCTAATGTTGCTACTAATGTTGTGAAATCAGTTGATCGAAACAGAGGAGTTGTGAAACAACTCTGGGTTCGTAAAAACTAATCTTGTTTGTGCAGGTTGAAGTGAGTGTCGAAGACCCCTGGTTCATCGACAGTGCGTGCTCAGCTCATATGACTGGAAAATCTGAAGATTTTGTCTCACTTCAACAACACAACGGAGGTGATATCACCTTCGGAAACAATAGCAAAGGTGTGGTTTCTGGAATGGGTAAAGTGAAGATCTCAAGTAAGGTTTCAATTTCTGATGTTAGTCTGGTTGACAACCTTGGTTTTAACTTATTAAGTGTTGCTCAACTGTGTGCTAACGGGAAAAATCAAGTTGTTTTTGATCATAAGCAATGCCAGGTGATTGAAATAAGTACAGGTAGGACGCTTCTGAAGGGATTGTGCAAAAACAATGTTTACAAAGTGGATCCCTGCTTCCAACCTGAAGAGAGTTTGTGCTTGAAGTCTTCTGCAGAGGTTGCCGACCTCTGGCATAGTAGATTCTGTCATGCTAGCCCGCAGTTATTGATCAAATTGCACAGAGAAGAGCTAGTTCGTGCATTGCCCAAGTTTGATATCTCAAAGTCTGGTGTATGTGATGCTTGTGTGAAGGGTAAGCAAGTAAGGTCCTCCTTTAAGTCCAAGAAGGAGGTGAGCACCTCCAAGCCGCTTGAGTTGATTCATATGGACTTGTGTGGACCGATGCGCGTACAAAGTAGAGGAGGAAATAGATATGTCTATGTGATTGTTGATGATTATTCACGCTATACTTGGACTATCTTCCTTGCCTCTAAAGATCAGGTGTTTGAAGAGTTTGAGACATGGGCAAAAGCAGTTGAGAAGAAGCTTGGAAATTCTATAGTGGCCATCAGATCCGATCATGGCACAGAGTTTGAGAACTCTGAGTTTCTGGAGTATTGTAGGAAGAACGGTGTCAGCCACAATTTCTCGGCGCCTAGAACCCCTCAACAGAATGGCGTGGTCGAGAGAAAGAATCGAGCTTTGGAGGAGATGTCGCGGACCTTGCTCATCTCTAGTGGTCTCCCAAGGAATTTCTGGGGAGAAGCTATTCATGCAGCTTGCTACGTGATGAAAGGAGCCATGTTGCGTCTACTACTTGGAAAGACTCCCTATGAGCTCTTGAGAGGAGTCAAGCCTAGTGTCGCTCACCTCCGCATTTTCGGGTGTAAATGTTATGTTCATAACAATGGGAAGGACAGTCTGGGCAAGTTTGATCCAAGGAGTGATGTTGGCACCTTTGTTGGCTATTCTCCAACAAGCAAGGCTTACAAGGTGTACAACAAGAGGACCAAGAAGATCGAAGAAAGTGTTCATGTGGTGTTCGATGAAAACACAATGGCAGGTTCTCTGATTCAGGATCGTGATGATGGTGATCAAGGCTACTACTTAGGTCTTGAATATGTCTCTGACAAGGACAGTGCTGAAGGTTCGTCTGAGGTCACCAACAATGACAGTGTCGCCGACCCCGATCAGAATGCAGGGACAGGTCAGAATCAGGTTCAGGATCAGGTTGCAGATGCTGTGCAGAATCAGGACGTATCAGAGGCTAGTGGATCAGGTCAAGCAGTTCAGGAGCTTGATCAAGCAGATCAAAGATCAGATCAAGCAGTTCAAAGTTCTATTCCAAGTAGCTCGTCGCAGACTCCAGTGGTCGACGACCTGACTCAACTACCTATCAGGAATTATCAGCAAAAGGATGCTCATCCGGTCACCAACATCATTACTGATTATTCGAAGGGTGTGCAGACGAGATCTTCACTCAATCTCTTTGCATTCAACGCCTTCATTTCTATGTTGGAACCGAAGAATGTCGAGCAAGCCTTGAAAGACTCGGATTGGGTCATTGCCATGCAAGAGGAACTTCATCAGTTTGAGCGCAACAAAGTGTGGCATTTGGTCCCAAGGCCGAAGGGAAGAACAGTGATTGGAACACGATGGGTGTTCAGGAACAAGCTGGATGATGAAGGAAATGTCGTTAGGAACAAAGCCCGGCTTGTGGTAAAAGGATACAATCAACAAGAGGGAATCGACTATGATGAAACCTTTGCCCCGGTTGCTCGTCTTGAGGCTATAAGGTTGTTGATTGCTTATTCTACCTTTCAAGGATTCAAATTGCAGCAAATGGATGTCAAGACCGCATTTCTAAATGGGTACTTGAAGGAAGAAGTCTATGTTGAGCAAACCCCAGGTTTTGAAGATGTCGCCAACCCAGATCATGTTTATAAGCTTGATAAGGCTTTGTATGGGTTGAAGCAGGCTCCTCGTGCGTGGTATGATAGGCTATCGCAGTTCCTAATCCAGCATGGATATGTTCGAGGAGAGATCGACAAGACCCTATTCTTGTTGAGGAAAAAGAATCACACTCTGGTGGTTCAGGTCTATGTCGACGACATCATCTTTGGCTCAACAGATCCAGAGTTAGTGAAGGAGTTCGCCAACCTCATGTCGAGTGAATTTGAAATGAGCATGGTGGGGGAACTCAAGTTCTTTTTAGGACTTCAGGTCGTGCAGAATGAAGAAGGTACCAAGATTCATCAACAAAAGTACCTCAGGGAGTGCGTGAAGAAATATGGTCTTGAGAGTTCTCGCTCTTTTGATACTCCCATGTCGACGACCACTTCGCTTGGAAAAGATGAAAAGGACCCAAAGGTCAATGCTACTGTGTATCGAGGTATGATTGGATCGCTCTTATATCTTACAGCTAGTAGGCTAGATATTGTCTTCGCCGTGTGCCTTTGTGCAAGATTTCAGGCCGATCCAAGGGAATCTCATCTAAAAGCTGTAAAGAGAATCATTCGCTATCTCAAGGGTAGTGACAACTTGTGCCTGTGGTATCCACGGGTTAGCGACTTCGACCTAGTTGGCTACACCGATGCAGATTTTGCAGGGAATCGTGTTGATAGAAAGAGTACATCAGGGATGGCCCAGTTTCTTGGCTCGTGCTTAGTTTCTTGGGGATCCAAAAAGCAGAATTCAGTTGCTCTATCTACCGCCGAAGCCGAATATGTCGCCGCCGCAGCTTGTTGTTCACAACTCTTGTGGATGAAGCAACAACTCAAGGATTATGGTGTTGAGTGTGGGTCCGTACCCATACTTTGTGACAACACAAGTGCCATCGATATCTCGAAGAATCCGGTGCAACATTCCAAGACAAAGCACATCGAGATACGACATCATTTTCTTAGAGATTGCGTGGAGAAAAGCATGGTGTCCATGAAGTTTTGCAGGACGGATGAACAAAGGGCGGATATTTTCACCAAGGCTTTAAATCGTGAACCCTTTGAACGACTTCACATGGAGCTAGGTATGATCTCACTTGATTAACTTGATAATCCTTTATGCTATCCTTTTATGACTGGTTGAAATTTGATTGATTATCATTTTGAGAATTTCATGCTTATATAGTGTCAGCATAATAGGGTGTGTGTGCATTTAATCGATGAAATCTCCTACTTGTGTGCATGTCGGCGACTTCTTGCATATTGTGTTTAAAATTGCATATTCAATTGAACTTTTTCTTTGAGCCCAAAAGAATCAACTTGATGACCCTTTAACCCTCATTACAAGCCCAAATGATGGTTGATTCTACTGTCGTCCCCGACCTATCATGCTTGAGAGTCTCTATGAGCCTATTTTGCTTGTGTATGTGTTTTTAAACAGAGACTTATCAACTTGATCGACAAATTCCACAAAATATTATATGTTTATGCTTGGTTTGCTTTGACACCACCCGGTGTAACCCAACCCCCAAGCTACTTCATGTGGTAAAAGTCAAGGCGCAGTAAGGTTGTTGACAGGCTCAGAATTCAAGAGAAAACAAGTTTGAGGTTGATGACTTCAGTTGTGTCAGTTGCAGTTGATGATTTGACAGATTTCAGGTTTGTGGAAAGAAAGTTTGAAGTTGAGGTAGTCGACAAAGTTGACGACCAATTTGTGCGGAAAGCGCACGTGTCTTTTTGGGGCGAAATATTTGACAGATTTTCAGTTTGAAATTTTTGGAAAGGGAAGACCTTCTAACGGGATCATGTACTCGAGTTTATCTGCAGTTGCCATAAATTGAGAAGTTGTACTTACATAAAAGGAGACCTAAAAGGTACTTTTCTCTTACCCCTTTTGTGCTTATCCCGATTTTCCTCTCTCTCTCTGTCCGAAAACCCCAAACGCCATTACCGCCCCCCCTCAAGCTTTTTCCTTGCTTCAATGGAGTCCCCAAACCAGTCCCCGCTGACAAACCTCACCCCCGAGCAGATTCAATCTCTTCTCATGACCCATCTCGGAGAAGAAGAGTTGAAGAAACTCGCTGCCAAAGCCCTAATAAAAAAAGCCCAACCGGAACCCACCATGGCCGAAAGCTCCAAAACTCAAAATCCCGGCCCCATTGCCCCTGAATCTCCTCAATCCAAGCCCGAATCCCCTCCGAAAGAACCCGTAACCGAACCCGAGCCCCTTCCGACAAAGAATGTGTCGGAAATCGCCCCAGATCTGGCAGTTTCAGGCGACATTCCTCTGGAGGTTGAAAAACCCGAGCCGGAGAAGGAGAAGGAGGAACCGCCAAGGGAACCGGCGGTTGAGGAAGAAAAAGGCGAAGAGAAGGCCGAACAAGCGGAACCCGTCGCTGAAACTGAGTTTGAGGCCACAGAGAAGGTGGTCGATGCTTTTGAAGAGGTGGTTACTGTTCCCGCTGAAACAGAGGAGAAGGTTGAAGATGTTAACCAGAAGGCTGATGAGGTTGTCGACTTGGAGAAAGTCTCAGAAGTTGTTGCCAAGGTTGTTGAATCTGCCTAGGTCCAAGGCAAACGTCCAGTGTCTGTTCCGTCTGACAATGAAGGTACTTATTCTGATCCTCTTTTTGTTGAGAAGGAAACTTTGTCTAAGGCTAAAGAAGAGGTTAAGAAGAAGTTGTTTGGAGAGGACACGCCCATCTCTAGGAAATCCTCTAAGAAACCCATTGTTGAGCATAGGCCTGTGACTAGGAGACTGAAATTGATGACTGGAGAAGTAGTGCCTGATATCCCTCTACCTGATGAGAGTGAATCCGAAGGGAAACTTAGGAAGTCTAGGGCTAAGCGACCCAGGTCGCCGACTTTTCTCAAACCTAAGGCCTCTACTAGCAAGAAAAAGAAGAAGCCAGTAGATACGAAAATCCAGTCTAGGGATTTTACTAGGATGCTGCTGTGGGATAGTAATTTTCTTGATGAGTTCAAGTTTCCTAATGTGAAAGAGTGGATTGAATTCCAAGGATGGAAGGATGCGTTCTGTGAGGAAGAGAAGTTTATAGCTGATTTTGTGAAGAAGATTTATGAGACGATGACCATAGAAGATTATGGAAACAAGACTGTTGGAAAGTATGTCTGGGATGGAAAGGAGTTTGTGTTCACCGGCCAGGAGGTCGCTGACCTTCTAGAGATCCCTCATGAAGGCTTTGCTGAGTATTACAAGGGAGTGTGTCTAGAGAATGTGGATGCTAGTAGTGCTTTGAAGAATGTACTTGGTGATGAAGGCACTGGCACTGGTCCTTATCTTGTGAACTCCATGGCTGTTGACAAGAAAGTGATGTTCTCCTACCTTATTAGCAACCTCCTACGCCGAGAGCAGAAGAGGCATTGTGCTTATATTCAGGATGTCCTTGTCCTTGACAAGATCTTTAAGGGAGAGAAGGTTTGCTTGCCCAGGCTGATCATGCTGCACATGAAGAATGTCTTGGAGAGTCCTAATCATGCTTTGCCTTACGGCAGGCTGGTCACTGACATCTTCATCAATCATGAGAACTGGGATGATGAGTGTTCTGGAGATGAAGTGACGCCTGGACATCGCATTCTCAACACGGATACCTTGAGAAAGATGGGATGGAATTTGGTTGATGAAGAGTGGCAGAATAAGGAAGATGAAACGGATGCAGTGCAGGCTGAGGAGTCGCCAACCGAGGAATTCCTAAGAGCTGAAATTGCATGGATGAAGAAGGAGCTGCAGGTTCAATCTGAGAAGATTGATGCTCTGACCAAGCTGGCTGAATCCATTGCTGAAGATGTGAGCCACATCAAGGAAGGAATTTGCTAGGTCGCCAACCTCTGCTGCCTTATGACTTTTGCCACCACCTGCTTTCTACCCCTACCACATTATTCCCTATTTCAAAATTTTTTTCTTAAGTTCGATTGGGTTGTAACCCTAAATACTTTATGTTTGGTTGCTCTGTTTGACATTGCCATGCTTGCATGGTTGACGACTTTTGATTGATGCTGCATGCTTTTATTATCTATTATATTTGCCTAGCTGATTTCTCTATGATTTTCAATCTTTTTAATGATGCCAAAAGGGGGAAAATAGCTGGGATTGCAGGTCTAATTAAGGGGATATGCTGAATGTCATAAGATGCTTGAACTTAGGGGGAACTTTTGAAAAGTTAAGGGGGAATATTTTTTTTACTTGCCTTTGTAGTGTGTGTGTTTGAGATGCTGAACAGGTTAACGAAGACCCCAGAACCAGATTACAGAAGATAAGAAGATGAGTGTTTGTCACCATCAAAAAGGGGGAATTTGTTAGAAAACCGAGTTCGTGTTTTGATGGTTCCAAACCGAAGAGGTTGCCGAGAGGTTGCTGAGAGGTCGCCGACCTCAGTTTCCAGAAGCGAAGCGCGTGCGGAAATTCAAAAAAGGAAACAGCGTGTTTCTTTGATATGGAAACCGCGTCCAACATATTCAGCAGTTCGTTTAAGGCAAGAACAAGATCATAAAGATGGAAAATCATCAAGAGATCAAGGAAGATATTGAAGATGATTTTATCATGGATTAGGATTTTATTTTAGGAAAGATTTTGTAAAGATTGTGTACGATTCATGCCTTAGCCGATTTGGCTGAATCGTGCAGCAATATTCTTAGTTCTCTTTATATAGTTTCGTGAGCTTATTGGTAGAACTAAGGAGGAGAGTGTAAATATTGTAATTGTGAGCGTGTGTTGAGTGAGATCGTGAGATTCGGTCTCAGGAGGTTGAGTGTTGAGCGAGATTGTATTGAGTGAGGATTGAGATAAGGCAAGAGTACTTGCTAGAGTGTGTGGGATTCACATCTAGGAGTAGGAACACCTTTGTAATCCGAGAAAGCAATACAAGCGAGCGAAGTGCTCTTCAAGTCCCTCTAGGTTGAAGCTTAGAGGGCAAGTGGTTTTTCTCTATACAAACTAGTTGGTTTGTAGAGAGTTTTCCACTATAACTCCTTGTGTTCAAAGTGGTAACGTATCAATCTTTCTTGTGTCTTTATTCCGCTGCATAACACTAGTTGTTAACTCTGGTCGACGACATCGTAGGTGTCGACGACTTCTGAAGTACTAACGTAGATCCTACACTAACACCCAATGCTCACGGTTATTGTCAAGTTAACATGCCCAAGGCTACACAACTTCGATCACACCAACGCTGGCGGCAACAAGCTTCGTTCAGGTTCGTGCCTATAGTTGACGACTTTGATAAAGTCCACGCCTCTAGTAAATACTTTTGTCACGAAGACGTCTACTGTCCAGAAACTCAATCGCTTATATCAACGAACAGATCTTGCAAATGACGAAGATTCATATAAAGGCGTGAAATCCATCTTGCCCACTCTCGTTGCCTCAACAACCAAGATGAATTTGGGGTATTGTTGGACCCAGAAATAATCCAAGCAGGAAGGAACCAATTACCAGAGAAGTCTCAACGCCTTACAGCTACAAGGTACTATTCGACCCAAGTTTTAGGCGAAGAAGTATCAATACATAGTCAAAGAAGTATCAAGACCCGATTAGTACTTCTTTGCTACCTCTTAAGAGCGCGGCGAGGAGGACGGCGAGAAGAAAGGTCGGTCGAACAAGATAGATTTTGTCCGAGATATGGTTGTTACAAGATAGAATATTTCCAAGATATCTTCTGATATATGATCTATACGCTGCCAGACATGATAAAGAATATCTAAGATATAAGATAGATTTTCTAGAAGACTTGTTGGTTAAGATAGATTTATATCTTGTATAAGATAGAGTTCATACTTTTTGTCTATATATACTCATGTAACCCACGAAATTGTGGAGGATAGATAGAGGGGAATAGCATATCACATTAGATCACACATGATGACAGGCCCGATGTGCTATACCAAACTAAGGATAGGGCCCCGGGTCAATCAACAAAAAATATTTGTATCACGACCCCGTTGTAGTACGGTGGTCAAGGTCGATCACAGGGAATTATTTCATGCGCGTTTGAACGGTCAATTTGTCTAACACAAACACAATGGGAATAAAACTCACGAAGCAACTCGGGACCGAGGTTGTTAATCTCGGGACCGATGTAGCTAGGCACAACCAAAGTCGGGCTCGAGGCTAGGGAACTCGGGCACGACTCAACAATCAATGCAAAAAGGGAGAAACAAGCTAGGCTAAGGGGATCCTAGGGCTAGTGGTTCATGCCAACATCAACTTCACATGCCCTCATATAGATAAATGAACTAGAGGCTTCCGCCTTAGACATAGATCAACAATTTCAATCAAATCATGCCATTAATCTCATGGAACTAGGCTTTCGCATTCATTCAAGCCAAACGACTCTCTATCTACTCCTACTCGACCGCGGGATTAAGAGATCCTCTCTTCATCCCTTCGAACCGACTTTTCTAAGCTTCTAACAAAGGATCTTGCCCATAGAGGCTTTACTTGAACCGACTTTTCTAAGCTTCTAACATGGATCAAGGCAATCAAGTCATGAAATTTGTTCAAGCACATGCAATTGAGTTGGGGTTTTAGCCCCCTACCCTAAGATCAAGCTAACTACTCACTAATCATGGAATTTAAGCTAGCAATCATTAAAGACCATAGGCAAATCATGATTCATGCAATTCAAATCCACAGTCAACAACACAAACTCAAAATCAAAGCCAAAGCAAACTTGAATTAAACTAAGGAAGAATTCTTACAATCTCTACTCCCGCTCCAAGCCTAAGGGTTTCTTTCCTCTCCAAGGAAAGGAATTCACCCAAATCCTCCTCTAGATCTTGGGTTCTTTCCCTCCCTTGGAGAAGAGTCCACCCCCTTCTTCCTTCTACTCTCTCAAACCTCACTCTCAATTTACTCCCAAGGTGTATGTGATGATTGATTATGAGAGATTACAAGGGTTTAAATGGAGATTTTCCCCCCTACTACAAAGACTAGATTACCCCTTTAAACTCCTTGGGCTCCAAGGCAAGTCCTTGACCTCCAAGGCTTCTAGAACTCCTTGAACCCAAAGGCTTCTAGACTCCTTGACCTCCAAGGAAGAAAATATAATTATGGGAATTAATAGGAAAATCCCAAAAAGAAAGGAATCCGGAGCCACGATCGACATGGATCGACACGGAGAACCTCGGGCCCGACTTGCTTCAACCTCGGTCCAATGGCTTGTCTTTCATGAACCTCGGGCCCGACATGCCACACCTCGGGCCACCACCTCGGGCCAACATAGTACCTCGGGCCCGACTTGCTGGGTACCTCGGTCCTAAGGCAAATTTCAGCTTGTTTTGCTCCGTTCTCACTCGTTTTAGCTCCGATTGACTCGATTCTTTCGCCATTCTCTTCGTCTTCACTTGAGGCTTCTTTCCATGCATTGTTAGCTCCGTTTAGGCTCTTTTTCCATCCTTGAATTTCTCCATGATGCCATGCTCCAAACTCCATGATTTTTGCTCAGAAATGCCTATAAAACACACAAAACGCGCATAGTCTCCGAATCTCATTTAAAATCGGAATCTAAGCTAAAAAGGGACAAAACTAACAAAGAACAGAATGAAAAACACATATTTACAAGGGAAACTAACCACTAAAACACCACCAAAATGAGAGACATCAACACACCATAACCCTCGCCAGAGGCATGCATTGTAAACCCTAGAAGGGGGGTCATACCTTCATACATCCATTGTAAACCCTAGAACGGGGTACCAAGTTTTTACACATTCATACACTTTTCTCATCAGTACAAACACAATTTTCGTCCTTCTCTTTGATTTATTTCGATCTAGGCCCGATTTAGGTCAACGTTTCCTTTGGTAAACTTTGGCTCAAACAAGCCCCATTACAACCCGGCCGAATTGAATCTCTTCGAGGACCTCCATTGAGCCAAGTTCATATTCTTTGTGTGCACTGTAATAGGCATCTCTAGGTGGAGGAATTTGTGATATTAGCTTCAACAGTAAAGTCTTTACTTGCATGATTCTTGAGTTTGAGTGTTCATTGCTAATCCTAAACACATGATGAGTGATACACATTTTCATGTCCTTAAAGTGAGGCTTGCTTGCATTAGACTTCATCCCTTGAACACTTGATCATGTGTTATGATGTAATCTTGCTAGCATATCTATCACTTGTGCTTGATTGAATTTTTCATATGAGGCTTTACTTGAAGATTGTGCTTCGGTCTTGCTTACATTGTTATTGCTTGAGGACAAGCAAGTTTAAGTATGGGGTATTCTGACGTCTCTCATTTTGGTGGTGTTTTAGTGACTAATTTCCCTTGTAAATAGGTGTCTTTTGTTCCTTTCTTTGCTCGTTTTGTCCCTTTTTATCTTAGATTCCGATTTTCTATGAGATTCGGACACTATGCGAATTTGTTGTGTTTTGTAGGTAATATGGCGTGTTTTGAGGAAGTTTCGGAAGGAGTCCATAAAGAGGACCAAGGCGTGAGCATCAAGGAGCGGAAGAGTCGAGCGATCAACGAAGAAAAGCTCAAGAAAGACCAAGAAAGGAAGAAGACCGAGGCCAGGATCGAGGTGCCCAGGAAGTCGGGCCCGAGATCGAGTCATGGAGACCCAGACCGAGGTGTGGAAAGTCGGGCCCGAGGTGCGTCCGTGTCGGTCCAAGTCGGCAAAATGTAGATTGGGCACCAAGGCACACAAATGTGATCTACCACTTTTGCCCCTCTTCCATTTTGGGGATATTTTTGGCTCTAATTAAAAGGAGAGAGGACAATTAGAGCATTATCACTCACAAGACACATCTAATCACTCTCAAAGGCTTAAGGAAGACTTGGAGAGCAAGGAGGAAGAGAGGAGAGGAGAAGAAGAGGAGAAATCGGTGGAGATTGCTAGGATCTAGAGAGAAATTGTGAGTTTGAACTTGTTTTGTTTTGCAATTTGTGCATTTGAGTTTGGATCTTGTGAATTCCCTTTGATTTGAATGAGATTTGGTTTTGATTTGAGTTTGATGATTGAGATTTGCTTGCTTTGCCTTTTGATTGCTATTTACTCTTTCCATATGGAGTAGATTCCATAGTCTTGGGCTATGGGGGAAAACCCTAGCTAGGTTTGGGTATGAACCCCCAATTCCATAGCCTTGAATGCTTGATCTAAGGAATCCTCTCTACATAGAGCTACAATCTCTTGTGAAAGCAAGGGATCAAGGGCTTGTGATTGGGAAGATTGAGTGAAAACAATCTCTAGCCATCACTTGACCTTGCATCGAAAGGGAAATCAATCTCCCTAGGATCGATGTGTATAGTGGCGAGATCAAAGGCAAACAACCTCGATCTCATGAGGATCAACACTCATTGGCTGAGTTGGGGTGGAATTACCCATATCTAGTTAGGGAAGGAACCCAAAAACCCAAGACCGATCTACCATTTTGCCAAGTCCGACTTACCCAGACCTCGGGCCCGACTTCCAACAGTGTCGGTCCCGTGCAATCCAAAGTCGATCCAACCTCGAACCGAAGTGACCTATGTCGGTCCCGAGTTATTCTCTTTGATTTTCCTTAATTTACCCTTTCTTTCCCCTTTTTAAGTCTTTTTAGTTGCACTCATCGCACGAATTCCCGAGCGTTCGACACCCTACCCAATACTACTACGGGGTTCGGTTATTACTTTGAATTTTGACCCTCCAATCCGGACACCATCACTCTTCATCCATCACCGGTAGTAGCACTATGTTAAGGAGATGCTCCTCGGTGTCAACATGGTTGATAATGGTTGGCATTAGGCGACACTTGAGATGGGTGTCGAAGAGGCACGACACGCACTTGTCAGAGAAGCCTTTCCCATCTTGGCTACAAGAAGTGCAAGCAAACTCCTTAGGGAAACGATATCTAGGCAAAAACCGATCCTTGGGGAAAGAACTTCCCCATGTGTTCTCACTATCAAAGAACTCGGCGCATTCCTTGTGCAAGGCTAGACTACTACTCTTGCAAGTATAGATGTCTTCGCTTCTCATGATTTGCTTGTTACAAGCCCTACAATTGGGCTCGTGTTCGAGTCCTTCCACAACTTTGGAGCTTAATTGGAATTATGTTGTGACCATCTTAGTGGCACATCCTTTTTTTAAAGGATTTGACGCATCAATTGTAGACAACTACATCAGGACTATCCCCTGGGTCGCGTGAGGTCATGTATTTAACTGCTTCAATGAGACGAGGAGTCGCGAGTGGCTTTTTATGCACTTGGTAGAGGCTGGTTGCTAGATGATCGAGCGGGTGATCCACAAGTGGATCAACCACCAACTTTGAGACGAAGTTGTGTCTATGCACTGACCTTTCGTTGTAATCACCATTGACCTTGGACGCCTTCTCCACACTCTCCCAAACTCTTAGGCTTAAACCACTCTTGAGCCCAAGAAGGATGGCGATCCAAATGATCATCGAACTTCATTTGCCACAAATAATCGTTCATCGGCTTACACTCGAAGATTACTACCCGCGCTTGCTTCGAGAAGAGGGATGAGGCCACCTCAGTCACCTGAATCAGGTGCCATGCTGAAGAGAGTGGCGAATCGATCACAACATTCTTGGACACACCGCTAAATAGATGGTGCTTAGCCATAGCACAATTGGTTTTGAACACGTGATCCTCTGCCTCTTGCGACGATGGAGGTTTGTGGTGCACGAGGAAGTACTCGAGCGAGAAGACCGGGCACCCGATGGAGGATGCGATGAGGGTAGCGAACTCCGTCTTTCGGGTGAAAGGATGGCCCTTCATGGCTATGATTGATACTTCCTCCATGAAAGACTCTTGGCCTACTTCTTTTATGATGGACTTCACTTTGGTCTCCAAAAACCCCCCTGGCAGAGAGTTAAAAGAAGATTGTATATGGAGGTCGGCTAAAACAGTACTTAGAAGCTGAGAAGAAAAGGAAAAAGGGTTTGTGGTTGAGTTGGAGTTAGACATGGTGTAGAAGAGAAGGGCTCTTGGTACAACTCTAAAAGTTGAATTGAGAAGAGCAAGTCATTCATAGAATAGATAGTCCAAATTAAAAAAAAAATGAAAGCTCTACAAGGTGAACACTAAGGAAAAAACGCTCTCTAATATTTCTCTCTCGAAGTTCTCTCTACGGCTTCCCCTTCCATCAACCCCCTACAGGACGGCCGCTGGCCGGAGGCCAGCATGTCCTCCCCAACGCCAGACACGATCATGGCGGACCCAACAGCGCCTGAATCGAGTCCCCCGGTTCTCTCTGAAGCGAGCTTCCCAGCCCTCGCGCCCAGCAGTAAACCATCCTTCAAGGAAAAACTGACCCAAGGCACAGTCCCCGCTCAAACCTCCAGCTCCATCAGCGACAACGCTTTTGTAGAGAACATCCACATCAACTTCCCCTACGGAGAGAACGGACTTCCAGCCATCTCCATCAACCCGGAGTTCATCAAAACGCTGGCCAAAGATTGGGAGTTTGTTGTGCTGATCAAACTCATGGGCAAACCTCTTCCTTATCAAGTCCTCGACCGACGTCTCAAGGACATGTGGAAGCCGTCCGGTCGCATCGTCATTATAGACCTCCACAATCACTTCTCCGTCGTCCGCTTCGAGTCCGAGTTAGATTTCTGGGGGGTCCTCACAGGAGGTCCCTGGAACATCTTCGGGCAATGCCTCTTGGTCAAAAGATGGGAGCCTAGCTTCAACCCGAAGAAGGACGAAATCACTATAGCATGCACTTGGATCCGGCTATCTAACTTGCCCCTCTACCTCTACAAAGAGCGCGCCATTCTCAGGATCGCCACCAGCTTGGGGCGACCTATCAAAATCGACAGGCGCACTACGTTTGCAACAAGGGGAAAGTATGCCCGTGTATGCGTTGAGCTCGATCTAAACAAGCCACTAAAGGGAGCCATTCTGGTAGAAAACGAAACCATCCTTGTAGAATATGAAGGCTTCAATGAGATTTGCATTCTTTGTGGGAAACAAGGCCATTTGATAGGCGACTGCACCTTAAAGAATCAAACCCACAAAGCTCATCAGTCGGCCCCTTCGAACGGGACCAAAGAAAGTCCACCGCAGGAAAGCCAGGGGAGCACATCGGACGTTTGCAACGGCCCGGCAGAGAAAGGAAAAGCCCCGATAACCCCCCAGGAAGGCCCGGCGACCGGAAACATCATCGGACCTTGGATGATGGTTCAGCCGGTGACACGTAAGCCAAGAAAGCAGAAGGACACCGCTCCCAATGCCGACAAGGAGTCCCCCAACGGCTCCATGAACAGGTTTTCAGCCCTTACCTTGGAAGAATCGGATGAAGCAGAGAACAAGGACAAAAAGGCGGCAGAGCAGAGAACAGAAGGCTTAGCCGAAAATAAGGTTAGCAGTAGTTCCAAAACAAGAGCCCAGGCCTACACCGCCAACCAAGCAGAGAAAAGTCCAAACCTGTTGTTCTAGGCAGAGTCAACGGGTAAAAAGGCAGGCCACTTCAGAAGACCCCAAGGTAAACCGATCTTTTCCAACCCTAGGCGAGAAAATGGCTCCACCCCATCCGTCTCCCAAGGCAAAAGGCTCAGACCCAGCTCTTTTGAGGAAAGCCCAAGTCACCACCACTCAAACCAAAACACAAGCCCAAACCCAGCCCAAGACATAAGCCCAAACCCGACCGTTCCTCAACCCGCCAATCTGACCGTTCCCCAACCCGTCAACCCCCCAGCCCAAATCACTACCACAAGCCCAAGCCAAAACGCGAGCCCATCCCCAATCCCATACCCGAACCAAGAAGAGGCCCACATCCCCACCTCACCTCAAGCTATGGACGCCACCAATAATAGCCTGCACATGGTTCCCACAATTAACCACCATAATACCTCTCCAAGCACAGAAAACCCCGCAATTCCGATATGTCAAGATGGGCCGCCCATAGCGGTAACCGACGTTGGGCCCCCTCCAAGCGATGATGCCCATCAGGAAGCCCCAAATCCACTCAAAGACGATGAGATGATGGAGCAAGAACCTGTTTGAGCCAAAATTCACCCTAGGGAATGGCCTAGATCGGGCCTGATCGAAATAAATCACAAAGAAGACGTATGAAGTAAAGCTCGTGAATTATATTCAAAGTGCGATTGAATGTGTAAAAAGAGCGTAACCCTGCCTAGGGTTTACAATGGGTTTATATAGTATCCTCGGAGATTAATCTATCCTATTTGAAAGATAAGATTACATATGATCCGATCTGATCTTAATCCTAACGGCCTGAATCAGATGAAATCTATCTTATATCTTTGACTCTATCTTGTTTAACCGACTTCGGTCTCCACCGCCTTTCGCTGTGCTCTGAAGAAGTATTGAAGAAATCTCGATCGGGTATCGATACTTTTGTGAGGGAAATCTGGGCCCAACAATACCCCTAAATGCAGTGTTCGGATTTTGAACTCTTTCAAATTTTGAATGGTGCATTTATATAATTTGACGTTGCGGTCAACCCTTGGTTTTCGGGATTTTGCCGCTTCACTTCTTAAACCCTCTTCTTTACTGTTCTCTTTCATCTTTGCCTTCAATCGTGTCCTCCGTCTTCTCTTCTTCCTCTGTTTTCCGTTTCTCCGAACGCTCAGGTACTACTCCAACCCTTTCTTGCTTCTCTTTCTTGCTTTCCATGGCTCTGAGGTCTCCCTTTACTTCTTCTAAAGCCCTCAGCGAGGAAGACCTTCTTCCTTGCACCATGACCCGAGACGAAATCGCAGAATGGGTCGAATTTGGGGGTTTTCCCAGGGGACCCCGATTCCACGCCCCAACGATCGAAAAGATCGATTGGGTTCGTAAGGGTTGGGTTTGTTTCTTGGATTACCCATTCACCTTAGGTTTGAAGTTTCCCTTTTCCGACTTTATTCGTGAGTTTATTAGCACCCTAAAGGTATCCCCTTGTCAAATTCTCCCCACGACGTGGCGTACCCTTGCTCGAGTCGACGAGCTTGCCACGGAACGCGGGCTTAAGATGACGATGGGGGAACTCCTTCTCGCCTATAAAATTGTTCCACAAAGGGCCGGCCGAATTACTCTTCACGCAAGGGATGTGAAAAACCCTTTAATTCCCAAAACAAAAATGCCTTCCCGGAGCTTGCAAGCTCGCTTCTTCTTCATTGAGTTAGAATCTCTAAGGGGCTTAGATGAGGACGTATTGTCGGTCTTTCGAGATGGATGGAACACGTCCCGTAAGGAACTAAGCTTTAATCTGCTGGTTTTTGTGTGTCTGTCAATGATGATTTTTTTTTTACGCTGGTCTTAACGTTGTTGTTACTTATCTTGTTCGTAGTTCCAATTGGGATCAACTCCAGGCGAACCAACACCGGTGTTTGCAAGAGGTTGATGAGGATCAAGACCAAGAAGCGTAAGCCCAAGAAGATCCGTCCTGAACCCGAAGTTTCTGCGGAGGAAACGGGGAATACAGAACTTGAAGAGGACGAGACCGAGACGGATAAGACCTCTACGTCTTTTGACATGGCAAGCTCTTCCGGGAAGAAATCAGGTTTAGTCCCCTTTCCACCTTCGCCTTGGATCTTCTTCTTTTTTTTGACCCTCGCTTTCTTGGAGGCGCTGTGTTACTGACTCTGAACTGGTGCGTAGGCGCCAAGGTCGACATGTCTGCTGCTGGGATGGCTAAGAGACTAAGGTCTAGTGGTCTCAAAGCGATGACCTCCCCGACCCCTTCCGTGGATTCTAAGAAGTCTCAACCTCCGAAGCGGAAAAGAGTCGAAGAGACCCCATCCCCTGTTACCAAGATGAGGGAACCCAAGGACCTCCTGAGCTCCTTAGGCGACAAGCTGTCGCCTAATGTTAAGGCTGATTTCCAATCTCTGTCTCTTGATGCGGCTTTCAGCAATGTGGGGACTACTCTCAGACTGGTACATTACTTCTTTAAGACCCCTGTCTTTCGTTCTGGTACTTCTTTGATTCTTTTCTGAATATTTCGCCGTGCTCACCTTGTTTTACTGGGTTGTGCATTCTACAGGCTTTTCAGGAATTGATGGCGACCAACAGCCGTTCTCATGATGAAGTGTCCAGGCTGGAGGCTGAGGTCAAGGGTGCTCGAGACGCGGCCGCAGCCTCCAAGAGGAAGGTCCGCAAGCTTCAATCCTCCATTGACTCCTTGTCAGTGCAAATGGAGGACCTTCAGGCTGAGAAGGCCTCTCTAGAGTCCTGGATGCATGAGGCTAAAAGGTCGGCGAAGAATTTCTCTGAGGTGGTGACCCAAGTGGCTGGGTATTATACTCTGAAGGCGCGGGTGGAGCTTCTTCAAGACCAGGCGGAGGGTAGAGGTGAAAATTGGGTGCTCGCCGCGGAGCAGGCGTCTTTGGAGGAGTACTTCCCCTCCTGCAATCCTCCCCCTGGGCAAGAGTTCATGGAAGCCGCTGAGCAGGGTGTTGAAAAGGAGGACTCTGAAGGGACCAAGGAAGGTGAGGCTCCAAGGACTGACGCCGAGGACGTGGGGACTGATGCGGGCACCATGGCCAAGGATGTCGCGGAGGACACCAAGGATGAAGATGCTGAAGCCAAGACGGAAGGGAATGCGAGCCCAAGTGATGATTGACCACCCCTGCCCTTTCTTTTATGCAAAATTTATGTTCTTCTGCTAGTTTCTGAACTTTCTGGTCGTTCTAAGACTTTTTCGATACTTCTTTGGCTGTGGAGCCGGTACTCTTCTAATATTTTTTGCCGTAGGCCGGAAAATATTAGTACTTAATCGTTTTGACGCCCTCTGAATGGCGCTTTTGTTTATTTGCTTCTGTGAGGTTTGCTTTTCATTATTTAGCTTGCGTTTAATTAGCAATGTTATATGATTTTGGATGCGTTAGTAGGTCAGCATCCGGGGCGAGTGTTATGTGACTCTTCCCCAGCGCGTAGTTGTTACGAAATTGGCTTTCGGTTATTGCGCTTATATTTCTGCAAAGTTCCGTGCATCGTTGTTTATGGTTAGGCATCCTTTGGATCCATAAGTTTATTCCTTAGGATGTAAATGTGTTCACGGCGTCCCGCGAATGTGGCCTTGGGTATCGGTGCTATAGCGTTCCCCTTCCCGCACTAATCCAATGTGACTACATTGATTGGATTTAGATGGGGGGTAACCAACTTATGGGTCACTTCATCACGTTGTATGCGTGACGACAACGTCATATTTAGACGGCATAACCATGCAAACGTACAGTGGTCGATTTGAGTAAGACGTTTTTAGTCATGTGTGAGCTTTGATCGTAAAGATGTTTTGCACGAGATGATTCTAGGTTGTGGGAGAGTTGTGCTCTCGCGAAACATATCAAATCATAAACAAAGGCAAATTCTAGATCGTGTAGTATTAGAAAAAATAATAGTGCATAGGTGTCAGAGGTGGTGACCCCCGAGTCTTTTATTTGGAAAGGAAATAGCTAAGTCCTAAAGAAGTCTCAAAACTAATGCTAAAGAAGAATTTGAAATTGTATCGAAAACAATTGAGTTAGAAGTAATACTTCTTTAAGTGTGTCGCGTTCCAGCTACGGGGAATTGCTTCACCGTCTTTGGATTCCAACTGGTATGCTCCATTCCCTGCTATCCTGGTGATCTTATACGGCCCTTCCCAAGTTGGTCCTAATTTGCCGGCGTTGGCTTCTGCGGTGTTCTGGAACACCTTGCAAGACCCAATCTCCCTCTTGGAAGCTCTTGACGCGAACATTCTTGTTGTAGCTTCTCGCGACTTGCTGTTGGTATTTCGAGATGCGTGCATGTGCTACTTCTCCGAGCTCTAGGACCGTGTCTATGTCTGCCTCCAATTCTTCTTTGCTACCTGTGGATGTGGTGAGCCCGTATCGAGCGGTTGGCACCGTAACCTCGGCTAGTATGACGGCTTCGCAACCGTGTACCAGGGAGAAAGGTGTTTGGCCGGTCGCGCCCTTGGGTGTAGTGCGGTCGGCCCATAGGACGAAAGGTAGCTCCTCTGCCCAATTTCCTTTGGCCTTTGCTAACCGCTTCTTCGGGTTGTTGATGATGACTTTATTGCTTGCTTCGGCCTGGCCGTTAGCCTGAGGATATCTAGGTGTGGAGGTGACCAAGTCAATGTTCCAAGTCTTGCAAAAGTCGCGCATCCTTTTGCTTATGAACTGGGAGCCGTTGTCGCATGTGATCTCCGCAGGCACTCCGAATCTGCTCAGGATGTTTCTCTTTATGAACGAGATGACCTGCTTATCTTTGATTTCTCGGAAGGCTTCGGCTTCGATCCACTTAGAGAAATAATCCGTCATTGCCAGGAAAAAAGACTCTTTGCCCCGTGGAAGGGGGTAGTTTCCCTACAATATCCATTCCCCATCTCATGAAAGGCCAGGGAGTGATTGACGGGTGAAGGGCTTCCGGCGGCTGGTGCGGTACTGGGGCATGGCGTTGGCATGCATCGCAAGATTGAGCGTATTTGTTAGCGTCTCGACGTATGGTGGGCCAATACCACCCCTGTCTGAGGATTTTTTTGGCCAAGCTCCGACCCCCGGTGTGATTACCGCAATCT
This sequence comes from Polygonum aviculare, assembly GCA_934048045.1. Classification (NCBI taxonomy): domain Eukaryota; kingdom Viridiplantae; phylum Streptophyta; class Magnoliopsida; order Caryophyllales; family Polygonaceae; genus Polygonum; species Polygonum aviculare. The sequence goes on along the minus strand of OW204023.1, from coordinate 27,425,063 downwards.
CCGCTGTGAACTTCTCTCAAGACCTCTTCGGCGTCTTCTTTCTCTATGCATCGTTGCAAGAAACCCGCTGCTGATTTATGAAACAGGATCCCATCGACGATAGCGAAACGCGTCGCTTTTGATCTTAGGGCCTTTGCCTCGTCTTTATCTTTAGGAACTTCTCCCTTGACAAGCCAATCGAGGTATGGCTTTGTCCAGCTTGATTTGGTTTCTTCTCTCACCTCGTCGGGATTATGATACTTCGTTGATACCTCGGTATCTAGGGGAGGACCTTCGGCTTGTGCTGCTGATACCTCGGTGATGGCTGATTGTAGCAAGTGGACCAGTGGCACGCTTCTGAACTCTCGCGGGTCCAAGGTTGATCCTAGCCCTGCCAGGGCGTCAGCCGAAGCGTTTTGCTCGCGAGAGATCTGTTCGAATTCGATTTGATCGAACTTCTCGGACAGTGTTTTGACTATCCCGAGGTAGCTCATCATCCTCTCGTCCTTGGCTTCGAAGACCCCTAAGATCTGGTTGATGATGAGCAGGGAATCAGCGCGCACCTTGATTCTTTTCACAGCCAAATCGGCAGCTAGCTCTAGGCCGAATATGAGTGCTTCGTACTCGGCTTCATTGTTCGTTGCTTCGAAGTTGCACCTTACTGCCTGGGCTATTAGATCCCCCTTTGTCGACTTTAGCACAAACCCGAGTCCTGCTCCTCTTACATTTGACGCTCCGTAGGTGTGTAACAACCATTCTTCTTCGGCATCGTCGTTGGAGGTAGCTAAGACTTCTTTGGGTACTCCTTCTTCAGGGGTTGAGGTGAAGTCGGCAACGAAATCAGCTAGAACTTGTGACTTTATTGCTCTTCTGGGCTCGTACCTGACGTCGTATCCGCTCAGCTGGATTGCCCATTTCGCCATCCTTCCCGAGAATTCAGGCTTCTGCATGATCTGCCGGAGCGGGTAATTCGTCAAGACCACGATGGTGTGAGCTTCAAAGTACAGCCGTAGCTTGTTCGAGCACATCACCACTGCTAGGACCAGCTTCTCCGTGGGAGAGTAGCGCGTTTCTTCCGGTACCATGGTTCTGCTTACGAAGTAGACTGGCACTTGTTGGACTTCTTCATCCTTGACGAGTACCCCGCTCAGGGCGTTCTCTAATACCGCTATGTAGAGCTGCAAGACTTCTCCAAGGACCGGTTTGGCCAATAGCAAGGGATTAGCAAAATACTTCTTTATCTCTTCGAAGGTAGCTTCGTGCTTTTCGGTCCACTGGAAGCACTTGTTCTTTTTTAGGACTTCGTAGAACAGTCAGCACTTGTCTGACGATTTCGAGATGAATCGGTTTAGTGCGGCTATTTTTCCGGCTAACTTTTGTACGTCCTTCACACTTCGGGGGGATTTCAGGGAGGCGATTGCTCGTACCTGATTTGGACTGGCCTCAATCCCCCATTTGGTCACCACATGCCCTAAGAACGTACCAGACTGTACCCCGAAGATGCATTTCTGTGGATTCAGCTTCATGTTGTATTTCTCCAGGATTTTGAAGGTCTCTTCAAGGTGGCCCCTGTGCAGGGAACTTTCTGCGCTCTTCACCACCATATCGTCGATGTATGCTTCCATGGTTTTGCCAATCTGGTCTTTGAACATCCGGTTGACCAGTCGTTGGTAGGTCGCGCCGGCGTTCCTAAGACCGAACGGCATTACTCGGTAGCAGTAGGTGCTCTGCCCTGTGATGAAGGAGGTCTTCTCTTGGTCTTGGGGCTCCATCTGAATCTGGTGGTAACCGCTGAAGGCGTCTATGAAGGTGAAGAGTTCGTATCCTGCCGTGGCATCTACCATCGTGTCAATGTGATGTAGCAGGAACGAGTCCTTTGGGCAAGCTTTGTTGAGATCGGTAAAGTCTACGCATACTCGCCATTTCCCGTTCTTCTTTGGTACCACCACTACGTTGGCTAGCCAGTCTGGGTACTTCACCTCCTTAATCTTCCCTGTTCCTAACAACTTCTTTACTTCTTCTTCGATCGCTTGGACCCGATCTGGCGCGAACCTCCGCCTCTTCTGCTTAACAGGCGGGTATTCGGGGTTGACATTGAGTTTGTGTGTGATGATGGCGGGGTCGATCCCCGTCATGTCTTCGTGGCTCCAAGCGAAGCAATCTTTGTGACTTTTTAGGAACTCTACTAATTCTTCCTTGACTATTGGTTCCAACTTTTCTCCGACCTTCACCACCTTCCCTTCTTCGAGAGTCACCTCCTCCGCTTTTTCTTCGGTTTCGATTTGTGCTGCCAGAGGGGTGACGCTCTGTAATTGCTATGCTTCCGGCCGTAGGGTGGTTGGCTTGAGAGCCGCTTTGTAGCACTCCCTAGCCAACCGTTGATCCCCGCGGATTTCCTCTACTCCCCAAGGTGTTGGGAACTTCACAGTCTGGTGGTAGGTGGATGCGACGGCTTTCATGTCGTGCAGCCACGGACGCCCTAGGATGACGTTGTAGCAAGAGGGGCAATCCACCACGAGGAAATCGACCTGCTTGTTAATTCCTTTGGCAAAGGTGGTGAGAGCAATGTCTCCTACTATGTGCTTAACCTCGCCACTAAAACCTACCAACGGAACTGGATGCTTGTGGATGTCGTTCTCGGATAACCCCATCTCTTTCAAGGCATCGAGTGTCATGAGGTTGGTGGAACTTCCGGTGTCAATTAAGATTCTTTTCATTAGTACGTTCCCCATATGTAGGGAAATCACCAGGCCATCGTGGTGGGGTTCAGCGGAGAAGCCCGCGTCGCTGTCGTCGAAGACAATAGCGGATCCGGATGACCCCCCACCGGTACGTCACGGGCGATCGAAGCTGCTTTCGCGCGCGTGTCGCTTTGCCGCTGAGTACGTGAGGCCGCAGATGTTTGAGCCCCCTGAGATGACATTGACAACTCTGTCGGGTGTTGGGGGGTCCCTCCTTCTCCTTGGCTCGGACTTTAGGTTCTCTACTACTTCTTTGGGTACTTGAGCATCTGGTGCTACATCCTTGATTCTCCCTTCCGAGATAAGGCGAGCCAGTTCCTTCCTGAGCATGATGCAATCTCGGGTCCAGTGGCCGTGATACTCGTGGTAATCGCACCACTTGGTGGTGTCCCTATCTGCTTTCGGGGCTTTGTCCCGCCGTGGCCATCTCACGTACTCCCCTTGTTTCGCCATGTTCCGCAGAAACTTATCCGTGGAGATGTTGAGTTTAAGTGATTCCAATGATGGTGGTGGTGGGTCGCGGTATTGATCGTCCGCTTGTCGTGCTCTGGCTGTGTTCACCTTCCCGTGGCTAGGGCAAGAATAAGGGTGTGTTCGACAATCTTTTCTCTAGTCGAGCGAGCCCTTGCGGCCGTCGGTCGGGCCCCTCTTCTCGTACTTCTCCACTTCTAGGGTTCTCTTCTGCAGGGTCCGATCTTCTTCCAGCCTAACGTGAGCCAAGGCTCTGGCCTGAACCTCCACGAAGGTGTAACAGGGATGCTTGGTGAGCTCTTTGTATAGGCCGCCGTCGGGTATGATTCCTTGCCTAAATGCCTCCACTGCGGTAGTAGCGTCACAAGATTGTATCGAGACTTTTTCGCGGTTGAACCGCTCTAGGAATTCTCTGGTAGTCTCGTGTTGCTTCTGACGGATCCGATAGAGGTCGCTGGATTGTTTCTCGAATTTGCGGCTGCTGGCAAATTGGGTGCGGAAGGAGTCCGATAGTTAGGCGAATGAACCGATGCTACCGCGCGGCAACTTTATGAACCAGGTCAGTGCCGGACCCATTAATGTCGTGCCAAACCCCTTGCACATTACTGCTTCTTTGGAGTACGGTGGGACCGCACTTGTCATCATTTTTTGCTTATAGATCGCAACGTGTTCGTCGGGGTCAGCGGTGCCGTTGTATGGGGTCATATTCGGCACGGCGAATTTCTTTGGTATCTCCACTATGGTAATGCGGCGAGAAAAAGGAGATTCGTCGAAGCCGTCAGGAGCATCTGGTTCCAAAGGTTGGAAACTCTTTCGACCGATCCGGAGTTGATCAGCGATGACCCCTATCTGCTCCGTCACCTTTCTTCGTATGGCCGCGTCGAGGTCTCTGGGCCTCCCCCTTTCGAAATCTTCCTCATCGGTCTCTCCCCTGTCTGGCCAAGCATCCCGAGGTGGTGTTCGGCGTCTCCTAGCTTCTGACCGGGGATTCCTTGGCGGGTCTTTGTCAAGGAGAACTTCTTCACGGCGGTGTCGGGCGAAAGCTTCTAGGGCATCTTCTGGCAATACTGGTGTCTCGTCCCGTGCATCCAGAGTTTCGTCCCCTTTGGATGTTCCTTCTCCTGCGCCAAAGTCGAGTCTTCTCACAATGCCGTCGGTGCGGCGATCGACCCGGAGAGATCGGCAGCCCGTGGCGATAACCTCATATTGTTGCTTCAACTGACTATTTTCCCGCGTGAGGCGTTCCACATGGGCGTCGTAGAAGCTCTTCTGGTCGCTCAGTTCTTTTTGGAGGAGTTGCATCCGTTCTCTGAGGTCGGTCATCTCCTCGTCTTGCGACCGGTTCTCAGGGAGCATGGGATCCTTGCCGTGGTCGGCAAGGGGAGTTTTTGGAGACTCTTTTCCGTCGCCTGACATCATGAACGGGAAGTCCGAGTCGGCGTGTCCTTTGCGTGATTGTTCCGATCACGGCCCCACGGTGGGCGCCAAACTGTTTGAGCCAAAATTCACCCTAAGGAATTATGGCCTAGATCGGGCCTGATCGAAATAAATCACAAAGAAGACGTATGAAGTAAAGCTCGTGAATTGTATTCAAAGTGCGATTGAATGTGTAAAAAGAGCGTAACCCTGCCTAGGGTTTACAATGGGTTTATATAGTATCCTCGGAGATTAATCTATCCTATTTGAAAGATAAGATTACATATGATCCGATCTGATCTTAATCCTAACGGCCTGAATCAGATGAAATCTATCTTATATCTTTGACTCTATCTTGTTTAACCGACTTCGGTCTCCACCGCCTTTCGCTGTGCTCTGAAGAAGTATTGAAGAAATCTCGATCGGGTATCGATACTTTTGTGAGGGAAATCTGGGCCCAACAGAACCGGCTGGTATCGATAGCAATGCTCTACAGGGGACGAGTTCAAACTCCCCAAACCCCTCCGACCGTTTCCAATGAATTGCTTGATTTGGAATGTGCAAGGAGCGGGCAAAAAGGGATTCCGAAGGGCCTGCAGGTATTTGCTTAAGCATAACAAGATCGATGTTCTCGCCGTCTCGGAGCCTCAAATTTCCGGGAGCAGGGCTGATGAGGTTTGCAACAGATTGAACTTCTCCAACAAAGTTCGCGTCGACGCCATTGGCAAAAGTGGCGGCCTCTGGCTATGTTGGAACAACAACGCCATGGATCTCCAAATCACCACTCTCCATCGTAACTTCATCCATGCCAAAGTGACGATTGACAGAAAGGTCATCCACCTTGTAACTGTTTATGCCCCCCCGATTGCTAACGATAGGAAGAAGTTCTGGGACGACCTCGAAGCGGAGCTCATGCCTATTCATGACCAAATCTTTGTCGGGGGCGACTTTAACTGCATCATGACCCTCGACGAAGGAGAAGGAGGATCCAACAGATTATCGGAAGACTCTGACCGCTTTGTGGAGTGGGCTCAAAACCTGAACCTTATCGATCTTGGAAGCGTTGGGCCTCGGTTCACTTGGAGAAGAGGCTCTTCGGCTACAACCTGGGTCGCTAAGAGACTCGACAGGTGCTTCACCAACCTTCCTGGCCGCACCACCTGGAGCAACGCCATTGTCCGACATCTCCCGGCTCTCCTCCGATCACAACCTCCTTCTCAGTCTCGCCGGGCTCGAAGGAGGAAATAAAAAGCGCCGCCCATTCCGCTTTGAGGCGGCATGGATCAGCCACTCGGACTTCAAACCCATGGTGGAAAGGAGCTGGAAACGTCACGAAGAAACAGGGCTGGCGCTCGCCTCCCTGAAAGATGATCTTTTGCTTTGGAATAAGCTTGTATTCGGGAACATTCACAACAGAAAACGAGACCTTACAGTGAGAATTGAGAAGCTGCAGCATAAAATTGATCGTGCGCCCAGTGATCACCTCCTCCAACAGTTGGCGACCTTGACAGAACCCTCGAGCAAGAGGAGACGATGTGGTTCCAAAAATCTAGGCAAAATTGGATAGCGTTGGGGGACCGAAACACGACCTTTTTCCACACAAGCACCAAAATTCGCAGAGCTCGGAACAAAATCACCGCTCTTAAAACCCTTGATGATATTTGGATTTCTAATGCTACTGAATTAGGAAAATCATGCTTTGTCTTACTTCCAAAAACTTGTACACTTTGCAGGACACAGAGATCAACAATCCCAGCCTTTCGAGGGAGGGCTTCCCGAGCCTCCATGCTGCAAAAGTCGCTAGTCTTGTTGCCCCAACTTCCCTCGACGAAATCCGCAAGGCTCTTAACCAGATGGGTTCGTATAAGGCCCAACCGATCTTCTTCAAAACCTGTTGGCACACCGTCAAAGACTCCCTTTTCACCCTCATTCAAAACTTCTTCAGCAGCAGATATCTTCCAGATGGGATCAACGAGACCTTGATCTCGCTCATAGGCAAAACCGCGAAGCCAGAAAGCATTACCCAATTCCGCCCAATAAGCCTATGCAATGTTACCTACAAGCTAATTACCAAAATCCTAGCCAACCGCCTCCAACCTCTCACTAGTACACAGGCAGGGGGTGGATACCGAAACTCGCATACCGGTAAAAAAAAATGGTATCCGTTTTCCCTCTTGCATACCGGTTTTGGTAAAAATTCGGTATGCGTTGTATTTTTTATTAAAAAAACATATGGTCATACTAGTTTTATGGAAGAGTGGTATCCATATTGCTAAGTCGCATACCAGTTTTTGTTGAAAACCGGTATGCTAATCTTGTAGACGGATACCAGTTTTATAGAAAACGGGTATTTGAGAAAAAGAAAAAACTAGGGAAAAATGGAAAACCCGAGGGTTTGCAATTGGCTCTTCGGCGTACGGGAATTAGGGTGGATCTCTCACTTATACACTTTGCAATTGCCTCCTCCTCCCTCAGTCCCGAATCTCCGCCTCCCTCTGCCCCTCTCGGAAGCCGTCTCGCCACCTCTGCCTCTCTCGGAAACCATCTTGCCGCCTCTGCCTCTCTCGGAAACCATCTCGCCGTCTTGCTATCTCGCCGTATCGGAAACTGTCTCGCTCCTCGGGCCTCAACCTTCTCCGGCGTTCGAAGTTCGGCATGCAACGGCAAGACTCGATCGCCTCGTCAAAATCGGCTTTAAATCTCTCTGAATCGCTCTGAATTTCGGTCTCTACGGTATGTTTCAACTCAATTTTCGTTGGTTTAGGGCATCGGTGTTTCTTTGTACGGGATCTGAGTTTTTTGCGGATTTACGTTATTGGATAATGGATATTAATTCAAAAAGATACATTGCAAACCTGTTCTTGATAGATGTAAGCGGTTATTAACGATGCTGAAATGCAACTACTTGCTCCTATGCCATCATGTTGATGTTCAAACTGCTCACTAGAATTCTTGTTTTGATTGTTCTTTGTGACTTTGTCCATCTTTGTTTGCAGGAAAAGATCCTGGTAGCTACTTTTGGCACGGGAGAGACGACAAAACAATTTGTGAACTAAATCCAAAGGTTAAACATCTAAGACAACTATGATTTACATCAACTGTCTATTCTATAATTCTACTTCAAGTTAGTATTTGTATAAGATTTGAACTGCATATTTAATATATAAACCCACGCTACTCTGCTGAAGAGTCCTTTAATTTGGGACTCTATTGGCGTGTAGGAAGCAAATATGTGGGACTATGTATGTTTTTCAAACTCCTAGGAAGCCTCACTATATAGACATTTACCTAAGTGCTTTCTTATAATAATCAAAGCCTTGGCTCTTTGATTCCTTACATGCACTATAATAGTGTAGAACAAATCATCATTTATAATCACATTTGTTGAGTTGAATTGTTAGTGGACAGATCAATGTAAAAATGAACCATTTAGAGGAGTGATTGTGGATAGAAAAAAGAGATTTGTCTAGGAGTGGGATTTGTTTGGTCATTAATTACTAGCCTTTTGTACGCTCACATTCTGTATGGCTTGGCTTTCCAATTCACTACTAGTATTTAATTTGAAGAATACTAGAGATTTCTAGCTACCAAGTTTTCATGACGTGTCAATGTCATATCAGTATTGTATTGTTGTTTTTTTCTTCTAGTGTTTGCAGTTGTGCAAGATTTATGACAATGTTTAAACTTGTAGGATGCCTAGGCCGTTAGAGAAACCTCTAATTAATCTCTGATCTGTCCACCCATAAGATGCTTTCAAATGGTGGAGGCATAAGATGCTTTAAGAGCATCTTTTAGTAAAAAATCACTGTACATCTCGCGCCATTGCTTCCAAGTACTTACTTACTCTGTCCTCATATGCTAATAATGGCTTTTGTTTGTTTGATTTTTTTTCAAGGGAGGATTGGTCGGCCATGGCCGTATCCTTGTCTTCCAACCTCGTCAAGCTATACTCTCCGGAAACCGGACAATTCCTTGGCGAGTGTAAAGGCCATGGCGCTACGATCAACCATATCGCCTTCTCCACGCCAGATTTGTTGCATTCCTTCTCCTCCGATGACACACTACGACCCTGGGACACCAGAACCTTCCAACAGGTATTCAATTGAAATAGCATTGGTTTTGTTTCGAGTTTTGTCGATGAACTGGTGTATCTCTGTTGCAGGTGTCGATGATTAATGCAGGTCTTTCATAAGAAGTCTTCAGCTTCTCATTTGCCAGGAGGCAACCTTCTTGCTGGCGGATGTAAATCTCTGGTAATCATATCATGAGCTAATGAGTATAAATTTGTTGGATAGGTTTTTTAGTGACTTACATGAAGATACATATGTATTTGTGGAGAGATCTTTTTGAGTGAGCTGCAGGCCAATATCAAAGAGCCTCATTGGAAGACATAAATTAGCATTATAATATGCGGATTATCTAGGTGTATCCTGCATTTTGTTATAACAATGGTCTTTACTTCTTAAAGATGCATTGCAACTTGTTTGTTCTAAAGATTTTTAGCAATGTACTTTCTGGTTGGAGCGTAAATTTAATATAAGTTTGTTTACTCCATTGCCTAATTTCTTAAATTTGTCTATAAACTCCAAGATGTCCAAGAGTGGTACTTTTTCGAGAGGAGTTAACATATCTGATATTTAAAATGTAATTAAAAAATATATTATGCGTTTAATTTTTCCTAGATACCATTTATTGTAAAACTGGTATCCGTGTTTTGAGAAAAATGAGAAAACATAGATACCGGTTTTTGGAATGAGTGGTATGCATTTAAATCATTCTGGATACCACTTATTTTAAAACCGGTATCCGTTTTGGAAGAAGTGAAAAAAGAGGAAACAACATAGATACCGGTTTTTCAAAAAACTGGTATGCGTTCGTTTCACATACCACACAATTAAAAACCGGTATGCGTGTGGTAGATACCATCTCCATTTATACCAGTACGAAAACCGGTATCCGTGTCATATAAAATCCGGTATCCACCCCCTACATGTGTACTAGTGTCTCCTCCCTAAGCTCATCAACACCGCCCAGAGTAGCTTCATCAAGGGTCGTCTCATCACCAACAACACATCCCTGTTTCAAGAACTCCTCCACTCCATGCACCAGAAAAGGGGGGGAAGAAAATGGATGCTCTTGAAGCTAGATCTCGAAAAGGCTTTTGATAAACTGAAATGGGAGTTCATAGTGGATACCCTTGAAGCAGCGAACCTTCCCCAAACGTGGATCAACTGGGTGACCGAATGCATCACCTCGCCCACCATGAGACTGAATTGGAACGGAGAGGTCACGGAAAGTTTTAAGCCTCAAAGAGGAGTGCGCCAAGGGGACCCTCTCTCGCCGTACCTCTTCGTTATGGCCCTTGAGCGGCTAGGACATCTTATTGATGAAGAAGTTAGAGCCAAACGATGGAAGCCTGTGGTTCTTTGTCGGAATGATCCGCCTTTGACCCATATTTTCTTCGCCGACGACATCATAATTTTAGTTGAAGCCTCAGCTAGCCAGATTAAAAACACGATGAATTGTCTCATGCGCTTTTGTGAGGCCTCTGGCCAAAAAATCAGCTCTTCTAAATCAAAAATATTTGTTTCCAGGAACACATCCAGAGACCTAGCAAACATCCTTGAAGAAGAGAGCGGCATCAATGTCACTCGGAACCTCGGAGTCTACTTGGGAGTGCCGGCCAATCACGAGGCAATTTCTAAGGACACCTTTGAGCACATAGTCAACATAACGCGAAACCAGCTGGCCGGATGGAAAAGCAAGACGCTCTCCATGGCAGGGAGGATCACTTTATCTAAAACTTCTCTTTCCTCCCTCCCGTATTACACTATGAGCACCCTTAAACTTCCATCTAACATATGGTCCAAGTTGGATAAACTCAACAAAGACTTCATTTGGGGAGATACGGCTGAGGCGAGAAAGATCCACCTTCTTAGTTGGGACTCCATCTGCCATACCAAAGAGCAAGGAGGTCTTGGCGTTAGAGCGGCGAAGGAGATGAATGCAGCTCTCCTTGGGAAGCAAGAGTGGCATCTTCTGACGGGTGGCGACAGCCTTTGGTGCGCTCTCTTGAGAGCTAAATATGGCCTGCAAACCGAAGGTGGTGTGATTCAACAACGCTTGAAAAGGAGACCATCTGCGGTGTGGCGCGGGCTGCAGTGGAGCCTAGAGGAGGTGATCTACAAAGGGGTTGGATGGATCGTCGGCGACGGCAAAACCGCCAGGTTTTTTTAGGATAGGTGGCTTGGAGGAAAAAGAATTTGCGAATTTTCTGACTACGCCGCCTATCCAGAGCTCCACCACAAGCCCATCAGCTACTTCTGGGACCTTGATGAGGGATGGAAGTGGAGATTTCTCCAGAACTTTCTGTCGAGCACGCAGCTTCTTGCTCTTGCGGGCACGACCGTTTCTGACGAGCCCGCGAACCCGGATAGCCTTTTCTGGCCGCTCTCACCCACCGGGTCCTACTCGGTCACGAGTGCGTATTGGCTGCAAAGACCGAGCCTCACCGATCTTCAACCCTTCCCCATCTTTAGTCTCATATGGAAGACCCCCATCCCGGAACGCATACAGGTTTTTCTCAGGCTTGTCGCGAACGGCAGAGTGCTCTCTAATGCCGAGCGCGACAGGCGGCGCATGACAAGAAGTCCGAGTTGCATCAACTGCGGTTCGAATTCTGAGACCCTTATTCATATCCTGCGTGACTGTAGCCTTGCAAGGCCGATATGGCTCGATCTTGTCGACTCCAGCTCTATACAAGAATTCTTTGACCTGGAGCCAATCCAATGGGCTACCAAGAATCTCCAAAACGGGTTCAAGTTTGGTGCTGGCCAAACAAGCTCCATCCCATTCGCAGTGGCGGTTTGGTGGTTGTGGAAATGGAGAAATGCTAGGGTTTTCAATGGCCCTCCTCCGCCGCAGAATAAGGCCAGCTTCATCATCCAGAATAGCAATGAGATCACGCAGGCTATGAACGCCATGCGCACAAGGGATCACATGCCTCCGGCTAGAGAAGAGCAGCTCATTAAATGGGGAAAACCGAGCCAAGGGTGGATGAAATTGAACACCGACGGTTCGGTCGTGGGGGGGGGCTAGCGTCCGCAGGTGGCGTAATTAGAGATGATCAAGGTAGATGGCGAACAGGCTTCGCCCATAACATCGGAGCCTGCTCGGTTCCAGCGGCAGAGCTCTGGGGGATATTCATTGGTCTTCAAGCAGCTTGGGACACAGGTGGAAGGAAATTTATTGTTGAATGTGACTCTAAACTTGCTGTCAGCCCCATCAGCTCGCCCGCCCCTCCTCTTCACCCTCTCTCCAGCCTAATACGCAAGTGTCAAGGCTTCCTTCGAAGGGATTGGGTCCTCCAATTCCGACACGTCTTTCGTGAAGCCAACACGGTGGCCGACAAGCTTGCCCAGATGGCTCACTCCTTCCCCATCGGCACAACGCAGCTCCAGCACCCCCTGATGTGGTTGCCCCTCTTTTGTTGTTTGATGTAATGGGCGAGGGCCGCCCTCGTAGTACTCTTGTTCCAGTTTCCCCTTAGTTTCTTTTGGGAGTTTCTCCCACTGATCAAAAAAAAAAGTCATTCATAGAATAGATATGAGTTTATTAGGATAAAATATAATATGGGTCATGAGATCTGAGATATGAAGTCATTCAAGTACAATCATGAAGAGATTTATTGGGTAGTTCAATATGGGTCTAATGGTCTATGTCACGTGTACCATTTCTTCATTGACACGTACAAAAACAGATCCCAACTGTTTTTCAACTTTTTGACAAGAACAATAACATCATTAGTAAGTGGTCATATTTTTTTTATACGTAAAATTGATTTTATTATCTTGATAGACTTGATTGAGTGGTGTTTACATGCATATAATGATCGATGTTAGCATAAAAAACAATCACACAATATTCTTCTAAATACAAAGCATGAATGCATGATTATAGGCAAACAAAAAAATGAGCAGCAAACTTGATTGAGCGGTGTTGTTACGTTCACCGTACTCACACAATATTCTTTTGACTCATGTTAACGTGACCATGTATTCATATGGAGACAGATTGTAAAAACATAAAACAACTTACTGAATGAAATTTTCAGTTCCTTTCTAAACTTTCTTAACCAAACAGGATTAAGGCAACAAATTAAGATGATCATAATGTCAGCTACTAAAGTTGTACATTTAAGCGACAAATGATGGTGGTGGTCGCCAGTCGCCACGCTCATACATGTTTTTCTTTTCATTTTTTGATTGCCAACTGGTTCTCCGGAGTTTCGTCTTGATGAGACAAAGGAACACATTATACTATGGGCGACACCAGAGATCTTATTACACAACGCATTCATGAATCTTGATCACTTTCTATCACAAAAACGTGCTTAAGCTAATGGGTAAGGATACAGAAAGTACAGATCTTACACAATGCACACTATTCAAGTAGCTAGGATCAACGCATTCATGAATCTTGATCACTTGCTTATAATCATGATTGTACTTTCTAACACAAGAAAGTACGTACAGCCATGATTATAAGCAAAAAAGCAAACTAACAATCAAACTCATGGGGTTACACGCAAGACAAGTGAACCTCATAGGGACATTCTTCACAAGAGTAAAACCAAAGCCCCGGATCTCGCCACTCCAGGCACTCGTCGCAAATGTAGTCCTCCGCCTTCGGGCTCGAGAACTTTAGAGACAAGTGATGATCGTGGCCGCCGTGCTCGTGCTCCATTCTTCGTGGCAAAGTGACACATTTATAGCGATAGGCGACGCCACAAATCTTACACAAGTAGAGGTTGAACCTATCCGAGCCACCACACACAATGCATCAATGAACCTCATAGTCCAAATATGGTGGCACTGGAAACACTATAGTAAGGAAATGCTCCTCGGTGTCAAAATGGTTGATAACGGTTGGCATTAGGCGACACTTGAGATGGGTTTCGAAGAGGCAGGATGCGCAATCGGTAGAGAAGCCTTCTCCATCTTCCTTACAGGATTTGCAAGCAAACTCCTCGGGGAAATGGAATTCTCTTGAAAAAAGGGACTTGGGAAAAGGACTGTCCCATGTGCTACATTTGTCAAAAGACTCGGCACATGTCTTGTGCAAGGCTAAACTGCAATTCTTGCAAGTATATGCATCATCTCTCCCGCTAACTTGTGTTTGGCAACCCATACAGTTCGCCTCTTCCTCATATTCGATTCCGTTCACCACCATGTCTACGACAGAACTGTGTTTTCAAGGATCCAACAGCTCCATCATCAAGTTTTGGAGAAGAACAGGAGAGGTGTTTGGAAAGTTGCCAATTATGATAGACCACGACACGAGGACCATCAGCTGCTTCTCGCGTGATCATGTACTCAACTGCTTCTATTAAACGAGGAGCCTGGCGGGCTAGTTTATGTGAATCGCGGCACTCATCCAATAGATTGTCAACTGGCTCATCAAAGAGCGGATCTAACACCAGCTTTGTGACGGAAAGCTGAAGCCTCTGTCCAAGGGTTAAGCCTTGGTACTCCTCATAATCGTAGTTGACTTTGATTTCCTCCTCAATGTCTTCCCAAGTTTTGGGCCTATACCACTTGCAAGTCCAACCAGGATTCAGAGCTATATGCGCCTCGAACTTCATTTTCCACGAGTACCTGTTCGTCGGCTTACACTCGATGATTACTACGCGAGCCGGCTTTGGGGAGAGCGATACAGCCATCTTGGCGAGCTGATCGAGGTGGGATGCACAAGAGAGGGGGGAGTCGATTACAACCTTATTGCAAACTCCGTACAAGAGATGGTAACCCGCCATTCCACAAATGATTCGAAATGCGACATCTTGTGGCCGGTGTGGAGACGATGGAGCTGGCTCGACAAAATCTAGGACATGTTCCAGTGACAAGACAGGCCACCGGTAGTGGTTTGCTATGAGTGTGGCAAACTCCGTTTTTCGTGTGAAAGGCGGTCCCTTCATAGCTATGATCGACAAACATTCCGACTTGAAGTGTTTGCTGGCAGCTAATAGCCAATTCAACGCATCGGACTCAGAGCCCTTAGCCGAGGATTTAGAGGTAGACATGAAGCTAGAAAGGGCAGGGGAAAAAAACAGTGCTTTGGGCTATTAGGCAGTTAATACTTGATAATGAAAGTAGTATTCAGTATGTAGGTTGTAGTGAGGATGAAGTGTTTGGAAGGTTAAAGAATGTCGAGCAAATGTTCGATAGGAGAACTAAGGGAGGAAGCTATGAGAGTGGCAAGTTGTCTTTTGTGTGAAAGAATGGCCTTTCGTAGCTATGATGGTCGCATGGTTTGGTTTAGGTGTCATATAAAGATCCATGTCATATAAAGATCTGTTGTATTATTGTAAGTAGAATGAAAGAAATCATGAATCATGACATGAAGGTTCGACTATTGGCAAGTTTATATGAAACCGTCATGTGGGCAGATGCTATTTGTTGTTGAGAAATGGTCATTTTAATATGGTTGGTTTGCTATAGCTAGCAAGCTGTCCAAAATCTTCTTTAAAAAAAAATCACATGGCAAACATTGGTTTTCGTGGTTATTATAAGATATATCTGAACTATCTACTAGAATTGAGTATCATACATTATAAAGCTGGTTTGAGGAATCAGTTATCAATGTTGAAGCTACGGTTGACATTGTTGTAGACTTTAGGCACTTTATAGTTGCATTGCATTGCCTTTGTCTACATTACCCTATAACGTTTGGAGTATAACGTGTAGACAAGCTGAAAATCCTTCTCATTCTTGAACAATCAGTGTTTTTTTTTTTAAGGAAATCTCCTTAGTCTATATCAAGCTCTGAATACACAGCATTCTAATAACAGGAAAGATTAAACTTTTCTTACCAGAATCAAGATCATCATGTTGCCACCATTCTCTCTCCTGCCCACCAATTCTTGACCCACAAGCCCCTAACATACTAGCCAGCTCAACAATCTAGCCCACAGGATGAACCTACACTCAGCCTCAGCGCTCGATCTGGATCGTTATGTGACTGATGTTATATTCCCTCTTGATGTACACTATGACCTTGTCCAATACAGCATCAGCATCAGCATCAGCCTTGATCTTTACATGACAAGCTAGCAACACTTTACCCACAGTAATCGCCCAGATATGGAGCTCGTGGATGGCGAGCACCTCCTCCATCTGACACAGCCCGTTCTCCAGCTTTGTCGCGTCAATCTCCCTCGGGGTGCTCTCCATTAGTACCTCCAGGATGTTTCTTAGCATGTTGATTGTCGTGCCAAGTACGATCACTGAGAACAGAAGAGTGCAGATCAGATCGATGATCTTCCATTTGGGCTTGTACCAGATTAATCCTCCACTGATCATGACTCCGATGCTCTGGATTGAATCCCCGAGAGCATGGAGGTAAGCTCCTTGCACGTTTATGCTCCGTTGGTTGGCTTTCTTAGACGGATCCAGCTTCGATACGGTCTCATTTTTGCTTTCAGTTGTCCCGAGTGTTGGAAATTCAATTCCAAAGTGAAAAGCAGCACATTGCACATGGGGGGAAATTTGTCCCACATCGGACACATGGGGGGATTTTGCTCCCCTTATAAAGTCTAATGGTGTACCATGTGATAGTGAGTCAAGAGAGGAATGCCCCTTCACGTGCGCCGCCGTCCGTCCGGCTCGGCTCGTGTGTGGTGCACTCTTTTTATGGGATATTTTAACTATTTCCGAAAATTATGGGCCAAAGGAGTTGCGGATTAATTGTCCGATATTCTTCCGTAACTTCCTCTGATTTTAAACGTGTTTGAAAAAGATTTGGTCAACTGATCTTATCAATTTGTTTTCAACTGAAGAGAGATTCTAGGGATTATGGAGTTAATGCTGATCATGGATGTTGAGAATTACTCTATAAAGACTCCTCATCAGTTTTGCTCAAAACACATCCGAAATCTCTCTTCTCTGTTTGCCACAAAACCAAATCCCGTATCTCTCTTGTTGTTCTGATCTTATCAATTTGTTTTCAACTGAAGAGAGATTCTCGGGATTATGGAGTTAATGCTCATCATGGACGTTGAGAATTACTCTATAAAGACTCCTCATCAGTTTTGCTCAAAACACATCCGAAATCTCTCTTCTCTGTTTGCCACAAAACCAAATCCCGTATCTCTCTTGTTGTTCTGAGTTCTCCGTTCCCAACTCTTCTTACCGGAGTGCACCGGTTCGTAGAGTGTTGTGCTAACCTTGGGGGGCTGAACGCCGATCTCTGACGTGCACCGTTGTCAGGGCGTTTTTGCTTCTAAGGCAGTGGTTTACCACGACACAGTGATTCGTCCCGCTACACATCAAATTGTTGGCCTACATTCGTCCCGCAGTGACCCTTTTTACCTTACAAATTAGAAGCAAAAATTATTCACTGCAATGGAGGGCCATCATCTCATCAAGTTGCTGGATCTGTCCAAACTTGAACCTCTGGACGGGACGAATTTCAAGCGGTGGTCTCAGAAGCTGTTGATCGTCTTTGAGCAACTCAAAATCGACTACGTGTTGCTCAAGGATCCTCTGGTGGCTCCTGTCAAGGCGCTTCCTCCGGCTGGCTCCGAAACGCAGTCGTCTCCTGACGAGACCGCTGATGCTGACGCTGCAAAGGTGGCTGCTGAGATCGCCTCTGCTACAGAGAAGTACGAACAGGATAACAAAACAGTAAGGGGTATCCTTCTGAATCATATGTCCAATTCCTTGTTTGATTTGTTCTTAACTAACAAGTCTGCTAAGTCTATCTGGGACACCCTGGAGAAGAAATATGGTTCAGATGACGCAGGGAAAAAAAATATGTTGCTGGACAGTTTCTGAGGTTCCAGATCGTCGATGACAAGCCAATCATGGAACAAGTTCATGAGTACGAAAATCTGGTGGCGGATATCCTTGCAGAAGGCATGGAGATGTGCGAATATCTTCAGGCGAACTTCCTGATCGAGAAGCTTCCAGAGTCATGGTCCACCTACTGAAATCATCTCAAGCACAAGAAGAAGAACATGACTCTGGAGGAACTCGTTGGTCACATGAAGATTGAAGAGGCGAATCGCCTCAAGGATAAGCCCTCTAAACCCTCTGATTCATCTTCGGCCAAAGCTAACTATGTTGAGGCTTCTGGAAAATTTGACAGATTCAAGAAGAAGCAATCTGGTGAATCTCAGGGCAAAAAACCCTTTCACCAGAAGGCCTTACAGAAGAAGGGGCAGAATTTCAAGAAAGGTGGCAAAACCGAGAAATTCAAAGGAGGCTGTTTTGTGTGCGGAAAGCCTGGACATAGGGCTGCACAGTGTCACCACAGGAATGATGCCCAGAAGAATGATCCCAACCCGAATCAAGATAAGGGGCAGGCGAACCTGACTGAGAAGGATCTAGTCGCCGTCATCTTCGAGGTGAACATGGTCGATCTAACCGAGTGGATGGTCGATACTGGAGCAACCCGACACTTCTGCGCCAACAAAGAACTCATGTCTGAGTTCGAGCCTGCTGAAGAGGGCGAGCAGGTCTTCATGGGAAACTCCAGCACCGCTCCTGTGCTCGGTAAAGGGAAACTTCTTCTCAAGTTAAATTCTGACAAAAAGTTGTGTTTGATCAATGTGTTGTTTGTGCCTTCTTTACGCAAGAATTTAATTTCTGGGGATTTATTGATGAAAGCTGGTTTTAGGCTCCTCTTTGATGGAGGAAAGCTAGTAATCTCTAAGAATGGTGAATTTGTGGGTAAGGGCTTTATGACTGCTAGTGGCTTGATCATGCCTGAATCTGTTGCTCTTGAAATTAATAAGATTGCATTCTCTTCTGCTTACTTGACTGAGTCCATTGATTTATGGCATGCGTAATTAGGACATGTGAATGTGAATGCGATAGAAAGATTGCATAAAAGTGGTTTGATTCCTAATCTGAATTTGCATGCTATGAAAAAATGTGATGTTTGTACCGAGTCAAAGTTCACCAAAAAACCTTTCAAAACTATAACCGAACGAAAATCAGAACTATTAGAATTAGTGCATTCTGACTTGGCTGATCTTAAGAATTTTGAAAGTAAAGGTGGAAAAAGGTACTACATCACTTTCGTGGATGATTACTCTCTCTACACCAAAGTTTATTTGTTGAGATCAAAAGATGAAGCTGAAAGAACGTTTTTGGTGTATAAAGCAAAAGTTGAAAATCAATTAGACCGGAAAATAAAACGCCTTAGGTCTGATAGAGGTGGAGAATATGGGACAGATTCTCTTAAAAAATTTTGTGAGGATAATGGTATTATTCATGAGACAACAGCCCCGTATACTCCCCAACAAAATGGTATAGCTGAAAGGAAAAACCGAACTTTAAAAGAGATGATGAATGCTATGCTTATTAGTTCGGGTTTGCCTGATAATATGTGGGGGGAAGCTGTTTTGTCTGCTAATCATATCTTGAGCAGAGTACCTCATAAGAAATTAAATGTAACCCCTTATGAATTATGGAGAGGCTTTGCACCAAACTTGTCATACCTGAAAGTGTGGGGGTGTTTAGCTAAGGTTGCTTTTCCTGTGTTTAAACGTGAAACTGTTGGACCTAGAACTTTTGATTGTGTGTTCATAGGTTATGCTGACAACAGTTCAGCGTATAGATTCATGAGATTAAATGATCGTTCGATATGTGAGTATCGTGATGCAGAATTTTTTGAGCATGTTTATCCATTGAAAAATCATGTTATGCCTAATATTGAAATTCCTGCATCTACTTCTAAGTCTGCTTCTCGCAAAGAATCAATTAATTCTTTTGAACCTAGGAAGAGTAAAAGACATAGAACTGAAACTAGTTTTGGTCCTGACTTTGTGACTTCTTTTTTGATAAAACTCAAGAATGTTGATATAATAGATGAATCAATTGTTTGCATTCATATGATTGAGGATGACCCTAAAACATATGAAGAGGCTATGAGTTCTATAGATGCTAGTTTCTGGAAAGAGGCTATAGATAGCGAATTAGAATCGATCATGTCAAATCAAACATGGGAAATAACTGACTTGCCAAGAGGTAGTAAAGCTATTGGTTGTAAGTGGATTTTCAAAAAGAAATTGAAAACTGATGGCTCAATTGACAGATATAAGGCAAGACTAGTGATCAAGGGGGTTCACTCAAAATATGGAATAGATTATTTTCACACTTACTCACCTGTGACAAAAATCGCCACTATACATGCATTAATTGCTCTAGCTTCCACTCATGATCTAATTGTGCATCAGATGGATGTTAAGACAGCTTTTTTGAATGGCGATTTGGAGGAAGAAATATATATGCAACAACCACCGGGTTTTGCAATATCTGGTCAGGAGCACAAGGTGTGTAAGCTTAGGAAATCGCTTTATGGTCTGAAACAAGCACCGAAGCAATGGTATGAAAAATTTCATAAAACAATTTTGAGCTTTGGTTTCTTTGTGAATGGTTCAGATGCATGTGTCTATTCTAAACTGAATCATGGAAAATGTGTGATTATTTTCTTGTATGTTGATGACATGCTAATCATGGGCACACACATAAATATTGTTAATCAGACTAAAGATTTCTTATCGTCAAAATTTGAGATGAAAGACTTAGGTGAAGTTGATGTTATTTTGGGTGTCAAAGTAACGAAAACTCAACATGGGTTCACCTTATCACAATCTCATTATGTAGAGAAAATACTCAAGAAATTTGATTCGTATGATGTCATGCCTGTAAGAACTCCTTATGACTCTAGCATACACTTGAAGAAAAACAAAGGGAATAGTGTTTCTCAATCTGAATATGCTAAGATAATAGGTAGTTTGATGTTCTTAATGAACTATACTCGGCCTGATATTGCATATGCTGTTAGTAGATTAAGCAGATACACTCATAGTCCCAATAATGATCATTGGCATGCTCTAAAAAGGCTTTTAAAGTACTTGAGAGGTACTATTGATTGGAGTTTACATTATGTAAAATTTCCAAGTGTGCTAGAGGGCTATTGTGATGCTAATTGGGTATCTGATAATGATGAAGTGAACTCTACTAGTGGATATGTATTTACTCTATGTGGTGCAGCTATATCTTGGAAATCTGCCAAGCAATCTGTAATAGCTCGCTCCACTATGGAGTCAGAGTTTGTGGCTCTTGATCTTGCAGGACAAGAGGCTGAGTGGCTGAGAAGCTTAATGGTTGACATTCCATTGTGGGGGAGGCCTACACCTCCCGTCTCTCTACATTGTGATTCTCAATCAGCAATATGCGTGGCTAAGAGTAGTGCCTACAATGGGAAGAAAAGGCACATACGCATTAGACATGAGGCTATGAGACATCTCATTCTAAATGGTGTGATCACCATGGAATACATAAGGTCTGAAAGGAACCTTGCAGATCCCTTAACTAAAGGGCTAAACAGGAAAATGGTCCTGGAGTCGTCGAGGAGAATGGGCTTGAGGCCTGTATGAAAGTGATAAATTTTCTTAATCCTATGGCGAAGTGTAACATAAAACGAGAGGTTGAGCGCTAAGGCTCTTAATGATCTCATAGCCCGAAAAAGGTGGCTTGTATTGAGACAAGCTTAATGAGATTACCTACGTGAGTGCTATGAATTAAAGAGACTTGAGAAGTCCTTATAATTACACTCATGAGCATCCCAAGTGAAAGAGACTCATAAAGTGAGATCTCTATTGCGGGAATGGAGAACATATTGGTAAGGTGTGTGTTCTCAGGTGACGCTCTCTGTCTCATAGTTAGAAGTTCAAGACTAGTTCACTTCCTAACTTGAGAGCATTCCTGAGTTCACTAAGGTGGTTGGTTCAAATCGAAAGATACCCTCCACTTAAGCACCGAACCTACACTATACTCAGAACATAGCTCAAATGAGTAGTACTGCTTTTGTGGGGGATTGTTGGAAATATTCAATTCCAAAGTGAAAAGCAGCACATTGCACATGGGGGGAAATTTGTCCCACATCGGACACATGGGGGGATTTTGCTCCCCTTATAAAGTCTAATGGTGTACCATGTGTTAGTGAGTCAAGAGAGGAATGCCCCCTCGCGCGCGCGCCGCCGCCGCCGTCCGTCCGGCTCGGCTCGTGTTTGTGCGTGGTGTTGGGGCGTATCTTTTTACGGGATATTTTAACTATTTCCGAAAATTATGGGCCAAAGGAGTTGCGGATTAATTGTCCGATATTCTTCCGTAACTTCCTCCGATTTTAAACGTGTTTGAAAAAGATTTGGTCAACTGATCTTATCAATTTGTTTTCAACTGAAGAGAGATTCTCGGGATTATGGAGTTAATGCTGATCATGGACGTTGAGAATTACTCTATAAAGACTCCTCATCAGTTTTGCTCAAAACACATCCGAAATCTCTCTTCTCTGTTTGCCACGAAACCAAATCCCCGTATCTCTCTTGTTGTTCTGAGTTCTCCGTTCCCAACTCTTCTTACCGGAGTGCACCGGTTCGTAGAGTGTTGTGCTAACCTTGGGGGGCTGAACGCCGATCTCTGACATGCACCGTTGTCAGGGCGTTTTTGCTTCTAAGGCAGTGGTTTACCACGACACAGTGATTCGTCCCGCTACACATCAAATTGTTGGCCTACATTCGTCCCGCAGTGACCCTTTTTACCTTACACCGAGCGATGGTTGATCCTCGCATAACTCGTGAGCTTGCTTGTGTTGATGATCATGATCCTGACCATGACCGTGATCATGATCATGATGCTTGGGCTGATCATGGTCATGGTCACGGCCATGATCATGATCATGATCATGCCCATGGCCGTGACCATGACCCAGCAGAACAGCCATAAGGATATTCACCACCAGCCCAAAAGTAGCAACAGCAAACATCAGAGAGCCATTAACTTTAGAAGTCTCGTGTAGAATCCGAGCAATGGCTTCATACACAAGAATCCCGGCAAGGAGCCAAATCATCAGAATCGAAACCAATGCGCCAAGGATCTCAATCCTGAAAAACCCATACGTGTGGCGGGGTGTTGCCTTCCAACCCGACGCCCACAGAGAAAACAACGAGATAGCGAACGCAACTACATCAGACAGCAAATGAGCTGCATCTGTAAGAATTGCAAGGCTGTTAGCTTTAATACCGCCAAAAACTTCAACAGCCATGAATATCAGACAGAGTATGACAGCAGTCAAAAGATTTCGCATCGAGGCTGATCGTTCTTCGGCATCCTTTGAGCTGGTTGTGGCGTCCGAAAAACCGCATACTGCTCCGCTACAAACGCTTTTCCCCTGAGGCGACTCTGTCACAGCAAGATCTGGCAACACTTGAATTAGATGACCAGGTTCTGAATCTTGAACCTCCATCTAAACACACACACAAACCATCAATTAGATTACAATATTCACTTAGATATGTATATAAGGAAAGATGATAGGATATATACAACTGAATTACATCCAATACAAATACGAGATCCTTCCGCCTACAAGTGCAATCTCCCACACGGATTAATTATCTGATCATGCAGATCAAACAATGAAGAAATGCAACAATCCCACACTCAAAAAGTGTTGGGAAAACTCGGTAATAACTATCCTCCCAATAGAGCATTATGTATGTTGCACTTTGTAAAGTAGGCGTGCTAATTGCTATGCTTAGAGTGGTTATCAGTGTCACTAATCCACAATTAGTAATTTCATGGTTTTAAGTGAATAAAATGCAACTACCGTAATTTATTAAAGTCATTAACCATTAAATTGCAACTACCCTAATGCTCAAAGTGATAATCACTGTCACTAATCCACATTTGCTCATGGCTCAAACCAGGCCGTCCTAGTCTATGGCCTTGGCTTGAAAGAGGAGGTAAATCGAGGGTCATATACATTCTAAATGGTAGGTCTCCATAATGTTCTATTGGGAGGATAGTAACTATTTATGGACTTATCTTATTAAGCTAAACTAGCCTTTAATAGGTGAGATATGCTCATTTGTAAGGGCATCTTGAAGTCATTAACCATTAATCAAAAGGTGGCTTTTAATATAGTTGCTACTTTAAAAGCTAAACTAGCCTTTGAGTTTATTCATATGCAATAGGCTATAAATATTATGATAACATTGTGGAGTTATTATACTGACTAGAAACAACCTAAAATACGATCTTATCTAGGAAATTTTTTCCAAAGTAGGCACTTTGAACATTTTATTTCTGAAATTAGCCACGGGGGAAAATAAATTCTGGAAATAGGCACTCTGCAGGTTCGGAGACGCTGGCCAGCGTCTTTCGCTTTTTCTGGCACCGGATAGAGACGCTGGACCAGCCAGCGTCTTTGTCAGAAAGACGCTGGCCAGCGTCTCTCTTGATTTTATTTTATTTTTTCAAAATTTCATATTATTTTTTAAAAAAAGTTTAATATCAAATTTTAATAAAATTAGTTAAAAAATATATATGCCTATCAAATTTAATATTTTTTTGTTACGGTTTATCTTCCTCGTTATAAAAACGTAACTTGTGTATATCTTATATATGTATATATATTTTAGAGGTGTTGAACGGGTCGAGTCAGGTGGATTCCGGTTCGGGTTCAGGTTGAGTGTGGGTTCGGGTCAATTGGGTTACACGTCAAGTCGGGTCGGATTTTGACAGGTTATTGTGTGGGTTCGGGTCCGGGTCGACCTAACAGGTCAAGAATTGAATTTTTTAATTATTATTAAAACATTATTAAACTAATGTTTTATCTAAAATAGTTCTTATTATATTTAAAATATAATATATATATTCTACATATATATATATAAAAAGCTAATTAATTGTATCAAATGTTTATAAAATAGGTCTTATTCATTCGTTAATTATTCGCTAATTGTGTATTAATTTACCAAAATTTAATATCAAATGTTTATAAAATTAAAAGTAATTAATTCAGACTATTTAGTTTCAATATTTTATGGAAAAAATATTTAGTTACGTAGAGGTTACATAATCTTTAATAGTTCACACAAATTAAATCGTCATCTCCACCATCTTCACCGACCTTCTTCGTCGTCTTCACTTTTTCGTCGTCTTCACTTTCTTCATCCTCTTCCTCGCCCTCGTTTGGTTCCGGAATACCTGACAAAGGCGGCTCGAAGGCAGTGCGGCCAGGGATGGCATCCCTGGACACCGGCCTAGTCGGGGAAATGTACTGATACGAATCACCCGTAAATATATTCCCTGAACTACTAGGAAACCTTGAGAAATCACTACCATCCCGACCGAAGCACTACCCGACCCAGAAACACCATAGTACCCCGAAGAGGTACCTAGACCAGAAGAAACAGCGAACCCCAAACAACCGTAAAATGATGTAGGACAACCTGACCCTGAAGCACCTCCCATTCCCGAAGAAAAATCTAAACCCAAGGCATCTCCATACCCTGAACCACTACCATACCCTAAACCACTGCCATAGCCCGAAGCACCACCACCAAACCCCGGAGAAACACCTGACCCAGATAAAGATGGTTGCGACATATACATGTGTGGTTGCATGAGTGTCGATGGATGAGATGGTTGGGGCATATAGATTGGTGGTTGCATAGGTGTCGATGAGTAATGTGGTTGTGACATGTACACTAGTGGCGGTATGTATGTCGAAGGGTTGGTATGATACCCTGAACCAAACGATGACCCAGCAGGATGTACCATGACATGGTTGGGGCATATACAACAATTGACGAAATTACAACAAAAAACCCAAAATAAGTACCATGACATTCAAACCTAACTCATATATCATACAAACAAGGCATCAATTAACTAGTATATCATGAAAAATACTCTACAATTAGTTAAGTGCATGCATTAATTCAATAGAAAAACACAAAATTATTAACACATACCGATATTGCCGTGATACTTAAACTTGGAAGGGCTATCGACGATGTCGGGTGAGGACGTCAATTTTCTATGCTTGAGGAACTTCACTTATAAATTTTTTGATAGTTTGGGGAGAGATTTGAAGAAGATTGTGAAGAAATTGAGAGTTGAGAGATGAGAGGGATGAGTTAGATCTGAAATGGGGGAAGGATGAGAGGAGGTAGAAGGTAAAGTGAGGGTGGTTGAGCAGTAAATTCCCATGCAGCCCTATACTGCAAAGATGAACGCCTGCATGCAAACCAGTAGAGATTCGAGATTCGTTTTCTCGGGGACACGTGGGCAAAGACGCTGGCCCGCCCACCGTTTTACCAGGAAGACGCTGGCTCAACCAGCGTCTTTGCCTTTGACCAATACAAAGACGCTGTATTGGACAGCGTCTTATATAATAAGACGCTGGTCCAATCGGCGTCTCTGTATTTTGTCCCATTACAAATTAAAATTCTTTACTTATATACATTATATTTTCAATTTTAATATTCTGAAAAATTATTAGATAAACTTAGAGATGTAAACTTGATTCCCAAAAAAACGATGTGAACCGAACAAAAGTTTTAAGTTTGAAACCTAATCCGATTAGTATCAAGCAAAGGAAAAACTGAATCCGACCTGGGACCGAATTTATATATATATAGAATATATAATATTACATTTTAAATATAATAAGACTTATTTTGAATAAAATATCAGTATGAAAATCTATTACAAATAATATTTTATTATTAATTATTAAAAATTCAAATTCTTGACTTGTTAGGTCGACCCCGAAACGACACAATAACCTATCAAGATCCGACCCGACTTGACCCAAACCCACACTCAACCTGAACCCGAACAGGAATCCACCCGACTCGTTTAACACCTCTAAAATATATATATATATATAAGATATGCACAAGTTAAATTTTTATAACGAGGAAGATAATCGAACGAGATAACGTCTTTTGATTAGATATGTAAGTATATTGGTCTTTCCCTTAAACCGCAACAAAAAAATTATACAAAATTCTTTTACATCATTTAGGCATATAATTTGAATTAATTATTTTAATTTTAATAAAAATTGATATTAAAACTTTGAAAAACAACTAATACAAAATTAAAAAAAAATAAGAGAGACGCTGGCCCAGCGTGTTTCTGGCAGCGTGTTTCTGGCAAAGACACTGGCTGGGCCAGCGTGTTTCTGGCAAAGACGCTAGTTGGGCCAGCGTCTTTGTCCGGTGGTAGAAAAAGGCGAAAGACGTTTGCCCAGCCAACGTCTCCGAGCCTGGGAGTGCCTATATCAGGAATAAAAATTTTACCGAGCCCATTTTCAGAATTAAAAGTTGAAAAGTGTCCAGTTTCGAAAAAATTTCCTTATCTAGTAGAGTTTGAGTAAATAGATCTTGCTAGCTAACTAGCTATGTTTTGGACACTAGAGTGAGGAAATGACTTCAAGTAGAATGTATGTTGAAGAAAACATGAGCTCTGAAGTCTGATCACCAAACCAGCTTAGTCTTATGCACTGAAGCACACTATTCAAGTAGTTAGGGTCAACAATTTGGCTTTCATCTAAAAATAGAAGGTAGTCAGGATTTATTATTGGCTATTTGGCTTAAACAATGCAAACTATTCAAGTAGCTAAAGGATCAACGCATTCATGATCTCTATCACTTGCTTATAATCATGATTGTACTTTCTAACACAAAGAAGTACAAGCATGATTATAATTAAAAAAAAAAAAAAACACAATCAGACTTCTGGGGTTACAAAAGAAGTTTGGTAGATGCAAGACAAATGAACCTCATAGGCACACTCTTCACAAGAGTAAAACCAAAGTCCCGGATCTCGCCACTCCTGACACTCGTCACATATGTAGTCCTCCACCTTCGGGTTCAAGAAGTTCATAGACAAATGATGACCGTGGTCGCCGTGCTCGTGCTCTATTCTTCGTGGCAAAGTCACACATTTATAGTGATAGGCGACGCCACAAATCTTAAACAAATAGAGGTTCAATCTATCCGAGCCACCACACACAATGCATCGATGAGCCTCACTTTTCAAAGCTGGTGGCAACACTATGGTAAGGAGATGCTCCTCGGTGTCGAAATGGTTAATAACGGTTGGCATTGGGCGACATTTGAGATGGGTTTCGAAGAGGCAGGTTGCGCAATTGATGTTGAAGTCATATTCGTCCTTGCACGAAGCGCACTGGAAACGCCGAGGGAACTTGTATACGGGAAACATAAGGCTAGTGAGAAAAGGACTTCCACATGTGTTGTCATTGTCAAAGGACTCGGCGCATTCCTTGTGCAAAGCTAGGCTGCAGTTCTTGCAAGTGTAGATTGCTTCGCTCCTCGTAACTTGCTTTTCGCAAGCCATACAATTAGTCTCCTTGTATTCGGGTCCTTCCACCACCGTCTCATACGAAATATTGTGACCAAGATCCTTGCACGACCATTCGAAAGACTCCACACTCTCATCGTCGCTATCCTTGATATTGTAGGGATTAGAAGTAGGGTGAAGATATTGAGATTGTTTCCATTCATGATAGATCACGACATCAAGACCATTGCCTTGACACTTGATCATGTATTTCACGGCATCAAGGATGCGATGAACCTTTTCTGTGTTTGGAGTTGTGTCATCGATTGGATGGTACGAGAGTGGATCCACTATAAGCTTCGAGACTAACTCATGGCTAGTAACCGACGTGTCGTCGTGATCATTGAGCTTGATTGCCTTCTCCACATCCTCCCAACTCTTGGCCTTATACCAACTACTAGTCCATTTAGGATGATCGGCTAGGTGTTGTTCGAAGTTTAACTTCCACAAGTAGGTATTCTTCGGCTTACACTCGACAACGACTATCCTGTGGAGATGGGGAGATCGAGGAAGCGAGCTCGGTGAGCTGATGGAGGTGCGATGAGGACGAGAGAGGGGAATCTATCACAACATGCGCGGAAACTTGGTTTTTGAGATGGTGTTTGGCGATCCGGCAAATGATTTGGAACGCGAGATCTTGTGGTTGGAGTGATGATGAAGTGTTGGAAGGTTGAAGAATGTTATTAGGGCTTATTAGGGCAATAGTGTAATTATGTATTAGCTTGCTATCCAAGTCATAAGTAATTTTGTATATATACCTAATTTGTCAATGAGAATCACACCATTTTCTCTGCCCAAAATTGTCTCTCCCGATCTTATCATGGTATCGGAGCCAAGATCCTAACCTACGCCCAAAAATCTCGATTTTTTTCCGACCGCCGGTTGCCCTTGTCTGGCGCGCTTCCTTCTTCGTTCGCCGCCGTCATGGTGAACCCTACCGATCCACAGTCTTCCGCCACTGATGCTCAGGCCGCCGCCTCTCAATTGGCTGCCCTTCAACAGTTGCTTTTGGCTGCCCAAACTGCTTCTCCAGCCGCTCCAAAATTCAACTCTCCCTATTATTTGCATCCGTCAGACCACCCCGGTTTGACGATATACCCTATTGTTCTCAAAGGCGATAACTACCAAGAGTGGGTCACTGCTATGCGGAACGCCCTCAATGCTAAGAGAAAGCTCAGCTTTTTCGACGGCACCATCACCAAACCGGCTGCCGACTCCACCGATGCCGAGTATTGGCTTCCCGTTAACTCTATGCCAGTCGGCTGGCTCGTACAGTCCATGGACACGTCTCTTCGGTCCTCCGTGACTTACTTTGAGACAGCCAAAGAGCTTTGGGACGATCTCCGTTAGCTCTTTTGCATCGGGAACGGCCCGCGAATTCTACAACTTCGCTATGAGATTGCCAATTGTCGTCAGAAAGGGCAGTCCGTAGTGGCTTATTTCGCTACACTTCGCAAGCTTTGGGAGGAACTATCCACCTATGTTCCTCTGGAGGTTTGTGATTGTGGTCACTGAAAGTGTAACATCACCAAGCGCCTCTCCGAGGCCCGGGAAGTCGAACACACTCATCAGTTTCTTATGGGGCTCGACAAAGCCGTCTACGGCACCGTCCGCTCCAATCTCATGGCTTAAGAGCCGATTCTACCTCTTAACAGGGTCTATGTTGTTGTCTACCAAGAAGAATGTCAAAAAGCTATGCTTAAGGATCGGGAGATGCAATCGCAATCTGATGCCCTAGCATTTGCCGCTCGTTCTTCTACAGCTTCTTCGTTTGGCTCGTCAGGGCGTCAACTCACACCCGAACTGAAGAAGCTCTTGCATTGCTCTCATTGTAACCGATCGGGCCATGACCTGTCCATGTGCTTCAAGGTTCATGGTTTCCCGGATTGGTTCTATGAAAAATGCGGGGCTGGAAAGGGCGCTGCTCAATCTGAAAAGGGCAAATCCTCTCACAACGAGGCCGGCGCTGATCGCTCCTCCACTGGTCAAGGTCGGGGCTCTTCCGGCGTCGCCAACGCATCCCAACAACCTGCACCGAACGCCTCCTCTACTCTTCAGCCGAACGGCAAGGATCGTCAGGCTTTCGGACCGAACCTGACCAATGATCAATGGGCTTCGGTTATGCAGTTATTCTCTTCTCTCAATAGCTCTCCTGCCTCTTCTAGTCTCTCTGGTAAGTCGTCTCGTGTTTGGATTCTTGACACAGGCGCTTCCTATCATATGACCGGAGACATTGCGAGTTTGCAGGATTTGACCTCTATTGATCCTATTACTATTATGCTCCCTAATGGTTCTTTCTCTACACCTACTCAAGAGGGTTCTCTATATTTTGGTTCGCTATGTGTACCACATGTGCTATTTGTTACGGGCATCACATGCAACCTATTATCTTTTGCTCAACTTACAAGCGATCTCAATTGCATTGTTTTGTTAACCAGTCGCATGTGCATATTACAGGACCTAAGCTCGAGGACGGTGCTTGGAGCGGGTGAGCAACAGGGCGGGGTCTATTGGTTGCATTGCTTCTCGGTTGATCGTGCTTGTGCCGCATCTGCTGCTTCACCGGTCTTATGGCATCATCGTCTAGGGCATCCGGCCATGCCTCTATTGAAATCTCTTCCTATGTTGCGTACTGTTACTTTTGATTCTAGTCATGAACCATGTGATATTTGTTTTAAGGCCAAACAGATTCGTACTTCTTTTCCTACAAGCAATAATAAAGCAGCAAGTGTTTTTGATTTGATCCATTGTGATGTCTAGGGTCCTTACAGTACTGCTTCTACTTCTGGTGCATCTTATTTTCTCACTATTGTGGATGAGTGCTTTCGCGTTATTTGGGTATATTTGATGCAATCTAAGTCTGAAACCCCTAAGCTATTGGTGAATTTTTGTGCCATGGTCAATTCTCTAGTATGGTGAAATGTGCTCGAGCCAACAATGGCACGGAATTCCAAGGGATTCTAGTATGGTGAAAGGGATTCGTTTTGAGCATTCTTGCACCTACACACCCCCAGCAAAATGGTCGTGTGGAGCGCAAGCATAGACATCTTCTCAATGTCGCTCGAGCACTTAGCTTTCAGGCAGGTCTTCCTCTTGAGTATTGGGGAGAATGTGTTCTCACAGCTTGCTATTTAATCAATCGGACTCCGTCTAAGATTTTGCAAGGAAAGACGCCTTATGACTTATGAGCTCCTATATGACCGGTCGCCTAATTACTCCTATCTTCGAGTGTTTGTGTTTGGGTGCCTTTGGTTTGCGTCTCAGCTGCCTATAGAGCATAGAATTACTAACAAGTTATTCCTATCATTATTTGTATAAAACAAATTTCACCTTTTATGTGGCGATTTGAAAAATATGTTCACTACAGTTTATAATTTCAATACTACCATTCTCTAATGATTATAGTCTAGAGTCAGGCACTAATGCACTATCCTATCCATAATGAGTTTTTTTATTATAATTAAAATTAACAAAAACAAACATTTTTTGTTACTAATAGTAAAAGCATAATAAGTTCTGTTTTTATATTTTTGAACAAAACCCCGTCAGCTAGTTGACTGCCTAATTAAAATTAAGACCTGGAAGTCGATCCAGTAAAGTTATCAAAAGAACGTATTAAACGAAAAATCAAACATCAGATACCTCTAAAACTGATAACCAAAGATTGTTTACTCGATCCCCACCATTCATTTTTATATTGTAACGAGGATCATCAAAATAAAACCACAAGACCATAACTCAGGAATTGACTTTTAAGCAAAACTAGAGCCACCAGCTGCTGGTCCACCAGCACCACGGCCGAATCCAGGCCTTCTACCACCACCCTGCAATCCAACATAATAAACTTGTTACATCTTCCACAACTAGCAGAATCAAATTTGGGACTCACACTCAAAATTTTACCAAAGAAAATGCATCTGGCAAACTGTAACTCATCACTAGTATGGATCATCTAATTGTAAGGCAATTTTTTTATACTGGGTCGAAAAAGAGTCCATTCCTAACTATAGTTTCCAGCTCAGACGCTTCCAACTCAGACAACTCTCACTAGGAGTTGGATTACAAGTCAAGGGGTTTTACAGCTCTAAAACTGGATGGCCTCTGCATTTAGGTTAATTACTGTCTCATCATTGGTTGCTACAACTTCCATGATATGTAAATTGTAAGGACCAACAAAATAATCATGCAATCTAGGGAATGTCAGCCCTTCCACATTCTATGAACATATACAGCAAATCCGCAAGAGTAAGAAACATATGGATAGGCAGTTAGGTATATCCGCAAGTACAAATACAGAACAATATGATCCAGAAAGGAAGATTTGTGAAATGAAAGCTTACACCAAATGATGGTTGGTAATCTGCAGGAGCTCCAGCCTTGTCACCACCGAACTCACCAGGGGGTCCCCTTGGCCCTCCTCGGTATCCTTCCCGATCACCAAATCTTGGACGGTCACCCTCAAAACGTGGTGGGCCACTGTAGAGTGAATGAGCATTTATCATAGGCATACATAAGGAAAGAATAATGACTTAAGCAAGAAAGTAACCTAATGAAATTACCGTGGACGGTCTCCAGGTGGGCCGCCCATGGGCCGAGCAACGGCCTTTTTCTTCAAGGTGGCAGGGACGATTTCAGATGGGAGGTTGAGGTAAGTCCTCAAGAACTCAATGCCTTCATTGGTAAGGAACCAGTAAAAGTGCATCCAGGCAAACGTCTCATGGACATACTCCTTTGACTTGAAGCTTTGCATGAGCTTAATGACTTGAAGATTTGGGACATCGATATCAGGGTGCTTTGCCAGGTTGTAGTCTTTCTTTGCCCAGCAAACACCCTCTGTGATTAAACAGAAATTAAAGCAAGGAACAAGCCATTTAGCAATGAAAAAACAGTGTTTGAACTCCAAAATGAAAGAACTAGGCCGTAACACCAATTAGGAGCTATTCAAATGTAACATAAACCATGTTTGAGGAAAGAAGCAAAATCAAGTTAGCAAGTGTGTTGTAGCTCACCCTATTCTGAATAAACTACCAACTACACTCCCAATTTTCATGCCTGATACTTTCTGATCACAAGTTTAATAACAGGTCAATGAGCTATTGGTTAGTGGCTACTAGACTACGAAATCAATGCGAAGAATCCAACTGCACATTAACAATCATCCTCAAAAGAGCTGCGTAAGCCATGAAAATTCAATCTATTAACACAATAAGAGGAAGAACAACATATGGAATTGTGAGAAATCAACATCCTGAAAAACCACGCTTACAAATAAGAAAAATAACAGGCTTCATTGTATCTTAGAGATCCAAATTTAGACTCCAATTAAGCAACCCTAACATTTAACAGAATTAAAGCGCAAAACATTAAACTACGCAAGGTGAGAAGAGACCTTGGAAGAGGTATTTGCAGATCTCCCTCCGATTCTTCTCCGAAATGATCTGCAATAAAAAAGACATGATGAGATGACAAGTAACAGATGAAAAGCGAATGATGGAAAGAGGGAGAGGGAGAAACCATGGCTGGCGGAAGTGAGCTCGTCCGAGGCGCAGAATCGCAATGAATGGAGAGTCGAAGACGACGGAAGCGGAAAAACCCTACAAACTTCTGCGTGAGGGAACGATTTATAATTCTGTCTTGTTTTTTCGTTGGATGAGCTAAATACTCCGTAACTACGTTTCGGGTCGGATTCCCGGGATTTGGGCTCTACAAATCCGTTTATGATTTGGCCTAATCCAAAAGTAATTTTTTGTTTTTAACAAAATAATTAGTATTAGTCTCCGAGACATGATTTTTATGTAAGTAAAAACTTATTTTAAAATTTTACATAAAGTTATTAACACAATAGTTTGATATATAATCACGTATAAATTTTTTTAATTTACATCTTATTAGATTTATTTTAATGATAAATTATTTATGTTATAATATATTCTTTTAATCAAATAAAAATTCGTAGGATTATCATTTTTGTATAAGGGTTGAACACTTGTTGTTATCAAGAATTTTATTTATTTTATAATTATCATTTTATTTTATAGTTTTTTTGGAAAAACAAATTCAAACCTAAATCATGTGCGTGTGTATATTATATAAAATATATAGTATAGTATATAATTAAAATTTAACCAGTAAAAAATAAGTCAATTAAATGTCAACCAATCAATTTGATCAAATAAAACGGTTATATGGTTTATTATATCTTTTACATACTACTATTTATTTAATTATATATTTATTTGGAGTTGACATATTTTGTTCTATATTATTATTTTAAACTCTAATTTAGTATATATTAAGATTAATTAATCTACTAAAATATAGTGTAAAGCAGAACCTATGTCTTTTACATAAGAACACACGGACATGTTAAAAGCAATACACAAACTCTAGTTAAGAAATACACATGTTAGAAATATAATTCAAGCTTTTGTTAATTAATTGATTAGAAGTTTGTTAGTTTTAGATTAGTGAGTTTATGCCGTTAAGTTGCATGTTGTTAGTAGTTTGTTAGTAAATTAATTATTGGACTAGCATATTAGTAGGAGTTAAGTGGGATAGTGGATATTTTGTAATGGGTAGTTATTCTACTCCCTCTGTCCCGAAATGTTCTTCTCATTACACTGTACACACGTTTTTTAAGGGAGGAAAAAGTGGGTTTTTTGCTTGCAGTTGTGTCAGAAGGTGTGATGATTAATTTGAGTTAATTATTTTGAATTGGGGGATTATGGCACCAGAAAACAAGGGAAAAACACCAAACCATTAACTTTACAAAATCAGCAACCAATAGGACACAACCTTCCATACAACAACACATCTCAGGAAAGTGAGTATATTTTTCCCCCTTAATGTTGAGGCCATCATTACATGTGCAGAATTACAGTCATTCCCTTACAAACATTCCATTTGCCTCCATTGATGCACAAAATAAAGATAAACAGTGAAAAAAAACAGAGCATTCACTTTCAGTTTACACAGAAAAGGTAAAGGGGGAGAAAGTCTGCATCACTGCCTTGTTGTGATGGCCTCAACATTAAACTTAAATGAAGACCCTTTTCCAGAGGAATATACTCACAGCTCCCAGCATGGTCCCCACAGCTTTGATCTTAATGAGGATGTGAGGGATGAAGAAGGAGATGTAGAGGCATCTCAGGAAAGTGAACAAGCAGGTGGGGACCAAGCAGAAGAAGCAGAAGGGAATAACACAACAACACATTTACCTCATCAGCGTTTCACAACAAGGCTCAACAGTGAGAGAAAAATGCAAATAATGATGAGACTCTTGCACATAGCAGAAGGGGGATATCTACCACCAAGCAACAATAAATTACTGGCCAGTGAGTTCAACCTGTCAAGGAGAACCATAGGTATGGAAGACAATAAAGGGATCAGAGAATGGCTTTCACATGCCAAATGTGACTACAAAGTACACCAACTGTGGGAGAAAGAGGATTGAGGTGGCTGCTACACAAATCACAAATCTGAATATGGGGGAAAGATCACGCATACGTGATTTAGCAAGCAAGCTGGAAATCTCAAAGAGCATAATGCACAGAATGATCAAGAGAAAGTCAATAAGGGCACATACAAACCCACTGCATCCAGGCTTGAAGCCAGCAAACATGAAGACAAGGTTGGAATGGATCTTAAGTCTACTTCAAGGCAGTGATGCACAAAGCAAGCAACAATATTACAACATGTATGATTTCATACATATAGATGAGAAATGGTTTCATCTTAGCAAGAAAACACAGAGGGTCTATCTAGCAACCAATGAAAGGGGGAAATACAAGGCAGCATCATCAAGCAAATTTATTCCAAAAGTAATGTTTACAACTGTTGTAGCAAGGCCTAGATTCAATTCAGAGGGGGGTTGCACTTTTGATGGGAAAATAGGCATTTTTCCCTTTACATATCAAGAAGCAGCCAAGAGAAAATCAAAGAACAGAGACAAGGGGACTCTAGTCACAAAGCTGGATGAATTAGTGAACAAAACAGTAACAAGGAGGATGCTCATTGACCAGATAGTGCCAGTAATCAAGCAGAAATGGCCACAGCAAGAAGGTCACAAGGTAATATTCATACAACAGGACAATGCTAAGGCAAACATCACTCAAGAAGATGAAGAATGGCAGCAAGTATACAGACAAGATGATTTTACTTTCATTCTAATTCAACAACCCCCCAACAGCCCAGATTTAAACATACTAGACCTTGGCTTTTTTAGAAGCATTCAATCACTCATGCACAAGAAGATGCCAAAGGATATTGATCATATGTTGGATGCAGTTCATGAAGCATTATATGAGCTAGACCCAACTACTTTGGGAAATGTATGGCATTCATTGCAATATGTAATGAATGAGGTGTTAATTGTAAAAGGTAGCAATGATTATGATGTGCCACATGTGAACAAGAGAAAATTGGCAAGTCAAGGCAATCAACCTATACAAGTTCAAGCACCAAACTAGGCATTTTGTCAAGCATGGAACATTGTTCATGGGGATGCAAATGCTTTAGATACAAAACAAGCAACTCAAGATGCAGGGGGAGACACACAAGCAACTCAGGATGCAGGGGAGGAAACACAAGCAACTCAGGGAGAATATGAAGATGAAGACAATAATCATGAAATTTATGATGAAGACATGTAAGTAAATATAGGGGGATATTGAACAGTATACAACTTTTGTGTAGTGCACTAGTAGTTTTTGATGGGGGGAAACTCTTAGACAGTTTAAAACTTTTGTTGAAGTGCACCAGTCTTTGTAAGATGCAAGATCCTCTTGGAACTTATTTAAAAAATTGTTGCTCTCAGAATCCCCTTTATCATCACATATGCACCCTCAACCACAAAACTTGAGCACCCAATGACCTCCAAAGCCCCGATTAGAGGCGGTGGCCTAGTGAATGTCAAGTTCAGAGGCTTGAAATGAGAGTGCATCTCAGTTTAGTAAGATAGATATCATCATTGAGCAAAAAAAAAAGAAAAATAAATCTTAGAATCCCCCTTAGCATCATTGATGCAAACTCAACCCCAAACCATGAACTAGCAAACTGCCTCCAAAGCCACAAATAAGGGTGGTGGCCATATGCTTGTTAAGGTAAGAGGCTTGTAAGAGTTCACATGTCAGGCATAAAAGAGATCATCATAGATTAAAAAGAAAAAAAACAGTTTTAAAATCATGGATATTCCTTATTGAGGTTAGCTACTTTGATATTGTTGGGATGGTGTGAGTGAGTCCCAATTCAACCAAGTCCTGACTTGGTTGAATTGGGACTCACTCACACCATCCCTACAACACAGATTTTTCAAAGCATGAAGAAGTACTCATGAAGCACTACAGACATGAAGCATGCAATACAGAGCCATGAATCAGTTTTAAAAATATACAAAGCCATGAAACAGTTTTAAAGTCATGAATCAACATTTAGTTTAGAGGCATGAGTCAATAAACAGCAACTCATGAATCAAAATTAAGTAGAAAAAGAAGCATACAAAATTAAAATTCTAGAAAATAAAACATTTTTATTCATGCATTTATATTTCAAATCAAGACAAATATGCAAAACAACTCATGAATCAAAATTAGGTACAAAAACAAGCATACAGACATGCACATGTTAAAGCACTACAGCTCTTTGCTCTGACCTGTGATAGTCTCAGAGCAAGAGTAACACAGAAATCTCTTTGCAGAGATTATGTAAGATTCGACAGTGGTTGTTTTAGCACAAGCTAATCACCAAATTTGTGCATGAATATACAAGCAAGTATACTGGCTAATCACAACTAAAGCTTCTCACAGTTATTGGTTCACATATATGCAAAAAAATCATGGATAAACATAAGTCCACACAGAGTCACACAAACTTTCTGAAATAATTACAGTGATGCATACAGGTTTATTAAGTCAACACTGACATGTACAAGTACTTGAATAAGCATACAACTAGTCATGAATCCACACAGATATGAAATCATATTCAGGAATGAACATTAACTTGACGCAGAAGCATACAAACATGCCCAAATACTTACATTCATGCATACATCTTTTGTTTATCAACACAAATATCAAAATAAACCGAGTTCAAACAACATCATGTTCATACAGATATGAACACAACATCAACAACGTCAAGTTTAGTTCAGGGGGATACACATCAACACAACATCAACAGCCAGGATCTGAAATCAGGGGGATACACATCATCAATAGGCAGGATCTCAGTTCATGGGGATACACAACATCAACATGGCAACAATCCAACATTCCAGAAAAATGAGAGACACGCAAGCATACAACCATGCGAAAACAGAGCATCACAAGACCACAAATCTCAACAAACAACAACATAACCCAAGACAGAATCACAAGCACAAGGAGGCATGCATGAAAAGAACAAGGGGGACTTCGCTAGGATTCCTCTTCGGAATCGGGGACAACGAGGCCGTCCTGATATTCGGGGGATGTGGACGCCTCTTGCAACCCCTCCTTCCCATCCGGTGCCGGTTCAACAGCCTCCAAAGCCATCTCAGCGGCGGCCTTCTCAGCGGCGGCCTCCTCAGAGGCGGCCTTATTTTTGGCCCTCAACCACAGAAGCACAGGGGTCTCAAAGCGGCCGGGGTTGTAGGTGTGGTTCCCACCGCAACTCCCCTCGCGCTCCGGATGCATGGAACAAACAATGTCGTCGGATTATTGTGAGAAATCCGAGCTATCGTCCCCGAAGACGCTCTCCACGAACTCAGGGCTTTGATCAATGGGACGATCGTCTGCCATATCCACAGAACGAGGCCAAGCCCACGAGCAAGCAAGCCACAGATCTAGGGTTAGGGGGATAGATCTCGAGGGCAGAGAGAGCGAAGAGCAAGGATTGAAGGAGAAAGGGTGGTACAAAGCAACAAATGAAAGGGAGGAGGAGGGAGTTCTCAAGGGCAGAGAGAGCAAACACCAAATCGGCGCAAGGGTTTCACAGAAATGGGGGTGTGGGAATGAATTTTTAGGGTTAGAGCTTTTATGTGGAAGGAGGAGGCTGCCATGGATGGAGCACAAGGATGGGCCAGCCCAAATTCAACCATAATGGGCATCATTAGAAGCCCAATTTCGCACTTGAGCCAACATTAATGCTCTTAATTTGATTCAAATCATATTTAATCAAACGTTTAAATTTTTTTAATGTTAGATTGTTGTGAATTTTTATGTAAAGAAGATAATGAATAGTGTTTTAATGGAGTTTTTTAGGTGAAATGTATTGGGTAAGAGGTTGATAGTGATAGGAGGAAAGAGAAATAAAGATGATGAAAAAGTAGATTGATTAGGTAAAAAGTGATAAAGTGTGGTGGATAAAAATAGAAAGTGGGGGGGATGGGAACAACATTTTGGGACGGTAAAAACGGGATGGGAAGAACATAATGGGAGTATTAGGCTATTTAAATCCATGTACGTGTTTGATATGAATGTGTGAAGATATGAATGAAAAGCTTCACGTATCTCCTCCATCAATTTTTGTTTTCCTTCTCATATTTTAACAACACAGACATTTAGTTCTATACTACACAAACATAACATGATAGAGTATACACATATCATATAACGAATCACACATACATTTTAGACACAA
Source organism: Polygonum aviculare (assembly GCA_934048045.1). Taxonomy (NCBI): domain Eukaryota; kingdom Viridiplantae; phylum Streptophyta; class Magnoliopsida; order Caryophyllales; family Polygonaceae; genus Polygonum; species Polygonum aviculare. The sequence continues at coordinate 27,385,609 of OW204023.1, read as the reverse complement.
ACACACACAAAAAATAAAGAAAATTTTAAAACTTACCAACCGATCGGGGATACCAACCATATTTATCCTCAATACTAAAATCGGCGTCAGAATTGTCAATAATGTGGATCTTTGATTTACCCACATCGACAAAAATAATGAACCAATGTTGTGATTTGTGAATGTATAATTGGAAAGACATACTGCATTAATACATATAAAAAACACACAGTTAATGAATAGTGAGTACACATTCATAAAAATGCCAAAAAGACACACAATCACTTTTCCATACAATGTTGACATGCGTGAAGTTCTTCTTATACTTCTGCAAGAAGGCATAGGATTTGAAGTTTTCAAGCAAACCATCAATGAAGAGTCTGCATCTTTCCTCAAAATCATAAGTCATAAGCCAAAGACAGAACCTGCAAAGTATACAGGAAAAAAAGAATATATATAGGATATCTAAAAAATGTAAAACAAAGATAAAAACATAACCAACACAAAAAAGGACACATACCAAAGCATTGGATGATGTGAAGAACCTCACTAGAGTTGAAGTACTTCTGTTTTTCTCATTCTCGTTCAAGAATGCACTCCACGCATCTATAAAATTACTGTCAATATACTCTTCTTCCTTCATCACAACAAAATCACTCCTTTTAAGCTGACATGAACCCATTTTGAATAGAACATCCCTAAAACACATAACAAAAGAGGACACATATGTAATCAAAAAATAAAACACCAAAATATAATATCAACCAACACAACAAATGTAAAAAAAAATCTACTCTTTCGACCCATAAGTTTCCACAACCCATTTATACATAACAAGTTGGATTTTAGATGGGGATTTGATGGGTACTTCTATGACGTGCCAAGAAGAGCCAGAGAAAGGATCGGTGATATCCCTTTTGGGATAGTAGATGCTACAGGGGCTACATCATCATAAACTATCGAGGGGGATTGGGAATGAGATTGATATTGGGATCCAGCAGTCATCTTCAACATCTTCTCACTTTCATTGCTCACCTTTACAATAATTAAGTTCGTTGAGAATTGATTGGGAGCATCTCTCATCCTCTCCAGAAACTTTCGCACATGGCGTGCAATGATCTCATCATCTTTCAAATGCTCATCCACAAATGTCTTCAAGTTGTCTGGATCAAACTCCTCTTCATGAGGTTTACCGGTCGGTTGAGGAGGAGGTACATCATCCACAGCCACATGATGTGGCAGCCTTGGATAACCAAAACCAAAGTCGACATTAGAGACCTCCTCCTCCTCCCTAGCTTTGATGAGCTCAGAAGTCCATGCTCTTATAACCGGTAAATCTCTAGGGGACTCCTTCCCAAACACAAGGACACAATCAACATACATAATCTAAACGCAAAAAATATACAGAGATTAGAAAAAACACACAAACATGTCTGCTAAAAGTACACATGGGTGTCTATAGACAGTACACATACAATATAAAAGCAATACACACGAATGTTAACAACAATGCACAGACAAAAAAAGCTTATGATCATCACATAGAAATATTTAAAAGCAACACACGAACGTGTGTTTTATGAGTACACATATAAGCTTAAACACAACACACATACATGCTTATAATAGACACACACACCTACTCACAAATACACATGCAAGCTTTAAAACCAACGCACATGTTTTAAAAGCACACACACAGACATGTAGTTTATGAGTACAAGACATGATTATACACAATACACATACATAACATGTATGGATACACAGACATGCTAAATATCCAATAAACAAATATGTTTTAAAGCAAACACAAACACATATCATGTATTTTATGAGACACACAGACATATAATGAGAAAGTACACATTCATGATTATATATACTACATAGACATAATTATAGGCAACACACATACATATAGATGGAACCAAAAAGAATATAAAATTGCCATTAAAAACACCATTGGGCCTCTCTAGGTCTTTTGGCTCCTCTTCCATTCCTTTGACAAATCAACAAGCTTCTCAAACAAAAAACCACACCAGTTAAACTCACTTATCGATCTTGTATCAACAAGGACATCCAAAAGCTTCAAATTGACAGATGCATTTGGTTTACTCTCAATAACAACGGTAACAAACTGCAACAAAAAATCCTCTTAAACCAATCTCCCTCTAGATTTGACATCTTCTCCCTCAATACCTTCGGCCGCAAAGAATTCAGATCCTTAACCCCACAGATATCCCTCAGCTCCGCCAGAAGAGCTGAATTTGAAGAGTAGTAAGGATGGATAATAGGAATTGGTCCCTTCGGCAGACCAAGATAAACCTCTACGTCGTTCTCACAGACCCTCACCTCCTTGGTCTCGTCCATCATTTGTATAGTGTACAAGACAGGGTCGAATCTGTCCGCTAGCCAATATACTAAGCGGAGAGGCATATCTCTCAAGGTCCATCCCAGAACACTCCCAAACCCCATCTCTTGGACGGCTTTAATCTGATTGGTCTTTAGGCTAGAGACAAGATCAACAACTTATCTTATAGAATTCGCCGTATCAAGTTTTGGGAAGGGGTCATTGGGTGCAGAAAGGGCCGGACCCTTCACCTTAGGAGCAACAACATCATTCTTACTCCTCTTAGACTCGGCAATGGAAGTGATAGGAGTTCGATCCTTGCCCTTTCGACCCTTTATGACAAGGGAGGGAGAAGGAGAAGGAGAAGGACTAGCATCAGAAGAAGACTGTGGTGTTGGTCTGACATCAACAGTTTTGTTGAATTTACTGAAAACACGATTAAGAGGAAGGTTTTTGTCTTCCTCATCTATTCTTGCCACATTGACAAGAACTTTAGCTCCTCTTGCTCTTCCTCTACCTCTTCCCTTTACTCTTTTAAATCTTGAATACAAAAACATACAGACACTTTATTATAAAACACACAGGAACTTGTTAAATACTACACAAACATCACTTCATATATAACACATACACCTTTTTATGCAAATACACACATATATGAAAACAAGAATAACACAATAACACAACTTGGAAAATATACAGCACCCACACACACACACTTGTTATCGAATTACACATACAACACATACAACTAATACGAAAATCCACAAACATAACTTCAATCAACACACAGACATTTGTTAGAAACCACACACACACTTATTTAACAAACCAGCACATACACTTAATACGAAAATCCACAAACATAACCTTCAATTAACACACATACATTTGTTAGCAAACTATACACACACATACTTATTTAACAATCCACACATACACTTAGTACGAAATAGATACACATGACTTCAAATAACACACAAATATAATTTTATGCTTCGAAAGAACACACAAAACACACAAACAATATTCGAAATGCCACACATTATGCAAACACAACAAACACAAAAAAGAAAAAGTTGAATACTAGAATCGACATGCACCAACGGATCATGTCTCTTCTTGCTTCGTTCTTCTCTATCGTAACAACAACAAGGGCATGTTATTCCTCCATACCACTGATTTCAGCAATTTGAAGCGCTTCGAAACACAAAAAAATAAGCAAAAGGACGAACAAAAAATCATTAGATAGTCTAAAAACCTAAAATCGAAGAAGAAACAAACTAAAATTCCGTAAATTAAAACCCTAACCTGGCAGTGAGAGTTCGCCTGATGTAGATCTCTGAGAGGAAGAAATTTTGAACTAGAAGAGATGAAGATTGCAAGAAAACGATCGATGGAGGACGAAGAGATTTAGCAAAATCGCCGGAGAAGAATTTGAATCGCCAAAGGGGAAAAGCGAGGATAGAAAGATACGGAAAAGCAAAACTGATTTGATTGATAGTTTATGAGGCAAATATAAAGGCGTGTGTAATACAAACAAGATGGAGAGCGTGTTCCCACTTAAACCGTCCCACGCGCATCACATTTCTCGCCGTTAGATTGAACCACATCGATGGCTGGGGAGCATTCTCAATTCTTTCTCTAGTAACCGTACGCACGTGATGCGTTTTCTTATTTTAATAAAGATAGGTGTTATAGACTTTAAAGTAAAGTTAACACGTATCGTGATAATTATCATTTTTAACTAATACTTTTTTAATATATAGTTATGATGATTTTTGTTCACGATTTTCGCCTTTTCACCTTGTAGGTCTAGTGGAGGCCAACCAAAACAACTTTAGTCACAACCTCATTTGGACCCTAAAGCTCATCCCTTTTGCTTTTAGCTTCCAAGTGGAGTTGTTATCGGAGAAGATTGAAATTTTGTATACTTATTTATTTAAAGGGAGGCTTGGATAAAGGAGAAACGAGTCTTATGGAAAAACGAGAGACGTAATAAGAGTCTTTAGATCTAACATAATCAATAATTAAGATTGATATTTTTAATAAGAAAACTTGGAAAATCACACAATTATATTGGGTGATTACGTATATGGAAATTGAATAAATATAGGTATTGTTCTTAAATCTAAGGCTAAATTTAAGGAGATCATTTTCCTTGAAAATTTGAATATTGGAGCTGATTTTACGAAAAAAATCAAATAGACACTCACACTTGTTCAACGTTACTCATTATAAATTCGATTATAACGCTTCAATATTCGAGTGTAAAACTACTCAAATTTATCATGTGAATGTTTGAATATATTTTAACGTATTTTTGAATATTATGCCAAAGTTGTTTGTAATTGTCATGTTTTGAATATGTAGTACACTTTGTCGAATGTGTATTATCTTTTCTCTTATTGAAAATTAAACTACGTACTAAATATAAATATAGTTGATAATGAATATGTAATTGTAGTATATTGAATATGATACAATATTTGATTCACAATTTATGTCTATGAATTCGAAAAATAATATATATACATTCAGACTAAAATGACGTTTCTTTTTTCTCAAAAAAAAGTTATGTTTCTTTAGTCTTCATTGTCATCATCCTGCTTTCATTCTCCCCCGACATCTTTATATTCTTAAGCCACCTCGATACTTTGACCTTCATAACTACATATTCAACACACAATACATAAGCATACGGAATAAATTGACTATAAAATCAAATAGGTTCATCTATCATTAACAAATTCAGACATATGTTAGTTTATGAATTTCAACATATTCGATTGTGAATAAGGCATATTCAAGGTATCAAAATACATATTCAAGTTTGAGAAATATCAGTGTATAGGTTTGGTCTCGATTTCAAAAAAGCATTCAAACCCCTAGGGTTCAAACTTATTAACTCACAATACATTATCGGTCCTACAATTCAAACCCCTAAATTCAGATATCAAATTATTCATCTTTAGCCTCAGCATAACCTAGATCTAAACGTTACTACTTCAAAATCGAACAGAGTGAAGATTAAAACTTTTTTATTTTGCAATTTCGAACACAATCAAAACGATTCAAACAAAATAATGAAAATCATAATAAAAATTCGAACCTTTGTGTGATTGGGTTGTAGGGTTGAGCATGGTTAGACCGAAACCGAAAAATTTGACCAAACCGAACTGAACTGAAACCGACGGAGTTCGGTTCAGTTTTTGGTTTAGGAAATTTCAGAATTTCGGTTTCAATTCAATTTTTTAAAGAAAAACCTTATATGTATCAAAAACCGAAAAAACTGAACCGAACCGAATTTTTTCGGTTTGATTTCAGTTCAGCAAATTCCCGAATTGCGGTTCAGTTCGGTTTCAAACCGATGATCAACCCTATTGGGTTGTGCTTTAGAGCATTTCTGTTTTAGGTTGAAGTAGGATTAGAAGGTGGGGATACTGTTTGAGATTGACAATGGCGAGCCAGGGATGGACGATGATGGAGAATGTTGAGAGGGAAATCTGATTTGGAAAACATGTTGATTTGGATGTGTTTTGGTTAGGAAAAAAATTAAGAAAAAAGAGAAAATTTGTTTTGGAATAAAAAGATAGGCCTAAAACATTTGCAACCCCTAAACTTGCACAAATTAGTCATGTTAGCACCTCAATTCATTAGGTCACTTTGACATTTTTTTTTTCGGTCGAGGGAGGAAGAGCTCGCAGATTAGTTATTAATAATGTTGGTTACAACATAGCGAGAGTGGCCTAAGCCAACAGAAGAGGAATAATCTCCAGGGGAGGCGAAGTGAAGGTGTGGTGCCCAAGTGCAAGCGAGTGAACCAAAGCCGTGAGCTTGTCGGCGATCTTGTTGGCTTCTCTATAGGTGTGACGGAACTGGAGGACCCAGTCCCTACGATTCACTTTGGCATTTGTACTTAACATTTTGTGAGACACTTGGACATTGACGTAGCAAAAAAAAATTGTTATGAGAGTGTCATGTCATATGCCACATCGTTATTTTAAAAAATTAAAAAAATCAATAAACTCTCTAATTAAAAGAAAAAAGAAAAGAACCTCTAATTTCCCATCCCTAATCTGTACAGCTTCAATTTCCCGTTCCCTTCAATCAAAAATGAAAGGAGCGTCGGTGTCTTCATCGTCAGGGGGGCATTCTCGTCAGCTTCTCTGTGTTTTAGGCGGGGGTGTCGTCGTCGTCAGCTTCGCCGGCGTACGCCTCGTCTACGGCCTGATGGCCTACATGTGTCGCCGGAGCCAGATCGGAAGACCTCGATCTCTGAATTCGAGGCTATATATGGTGGCTGACGAAAAGTAGCTCGGTCTGGTCACCAACTGGAGCAGGTGTCATGGGAGCGAGTCCGAGCCCCAATCGTCATCGTCGACCGAGTTGAACCGGACGTGTCGCTGGCTCAACTCGCTCTCGGTGTGGTTGATGCTGGTATTATCGCCGACTCAACAAAGGAAGAGCTCATCAGAGATGCATGTTTCTACCATTAGAGACCCGACGAGCTTCCGGGCGGCGTTGAGATTGACCGGTTTTGGGGGTTTTTGGAGAAATCAGGATTTGAGGAACCGTCTTTGAGAGTTGGGGTCAATATGAGGGTTTTGCAGGCTTGGACGCAGGATTGTTCGAATGTCTGACTGGAGGAGACGATGACAGGGCTGGAGGGAGACAGCAAGGTACTCTCGTGGAGGAAGGAGACGCCGGAAGGGGAGGAGGAAGATTAGGGTTTTTGGGTTTTCCTTTTCTTTTAATTAGAGTTTATTGATTTTTTTATTTTTTGAATAACGATGTGGCATGTGACATGGCACTCTCGTGATAATTTGTTTTGCCAAATCAACGTCCAAATGTCTGATTGGTCACAAAACGTTTTTTTTTGATCCAATTGGTCACAAAACGTTAGGTATAGGTATCAAAGTGAATAATCTGTGCAAATTTAGGGGTCTGTATATGTTTTAGACCATAAAAGATATGGAGAGGGAAATTATTAATTTTATTTTTCTCACCTTATTTGGATAATCTAGACCATTGAAAATTTCTAATCCAATAACTCTTACTATGAGCAAACCACCACTAGTAGCTCGGATATTGAAAATTGGACAATCTTATCTTAGGTTGCAATAATCAAGTAAACCTTTTTAATTCTTCTAACACTAGTTGAACTAGGAGTTAACCTACTGAGCTCAAAAAAAAAAAAGGAGTTAACCTACAAAATACGCGGCCTCCACCAGGTTTAATGGTTAAGTCCTTAGGTAGTGCCCTGAGTTCACTGTTTTGAACCTCATAGGCGGCCGTTTACAAGTTATGACAAATTTCATAATTAGTTTGCACTGGTTTGACTCTTAAGCCAAAACACCATTTATACTTTTGAAAGGTCGCTATAGTAAAACGAAAAGGAAACCCTACAAGCATACAATTCTACCAAAAACAAGTAAATGACACGATAAAAAGACAGATCGAGCTACTTGTCACCTCATCTATTGTCATTCCTAAATACAAGCTAACATTGTGCAGCTAAGGAGCGGTTCTACTGAGCGTTCATCATCGAACAGAACAGCTGATTGTCGTTTCTCTTGAGTCAGTTTGTCCGAAAGCATATACAGATAGTCTAATACGAAACAGATATAATACTCTCAAGCACTTTGAACATGACATTAATTAAAATTTGAATATACACAAAGCCTGATGAAGTCTGCACTACATTAACATCATTTTCCACATCCAGCGAACTCAATCAATTATCTTTCCCTGCCAAATTTTACTTACAGAGCAAAAGTTGACATACCATAGCACTGGGAAAGAAGTCAGTAGAACCCGGTGATGATATTCGACACCTTTGATGGTATATTCTGCTTTTGTCCTGGAATTAACCACCGCCTGTGGTGTTGTTTGCACTGACTGTTTGGACCATGTCTGAGTCAATATCATGGGAAGAAAGCAGCTTTCTCTGCATTTTGAAACGAGAGAGCTTTTAACCATATAATACAAGTACAGAAGATGACCATTCTAATTTTGTTTTATGGAAGTCAGAAATCATATTAATTAAACAACAGGCGCACTTCTGTATTTGGAATATATGGTACTTGACTAGAGACATGTGCAGTGTGAGAATTGAATTACATTGATGGATGATAAATGTGATTAAAAAATAGCAGTGAAAGAAAAAACATTGAAAATCATGACTCTTGTGATAGAATGCAGCATTTAACTTCATTTAGTAAAACAGTCTTTTGATAAGCACTAAGCACGACTTACATGTTCCTCAAAGTCGGGACTGGACAAATTGATCGAGAGGTTTCTCATCAATAGTAACACCTACAAAGAAAGCAACTAGCATGAGAGCAGAAAGGACCACAAAGAAACAGGACGGAGGCAAGTTTACCAGACATACAGATGAAATTAGAATAAAATTAGAGAATTAGATGACCCAAAATTTCAACCTGAGATGAATTTAGGTTCCCCCTAGCTTAACCAAAATAAAATTGAAGTAAACCTTGTTAGACCTAAAAACTGATATCACCCAGGTTATTTTCAACTTCTGAAATTCCTGAAACAATTCTGCATAAAATAGCCTCATTTTCTTGATCAGATGTTCCTGATCCGATCAAGCTAGGCCCAAGTGACAAGTCACTACTGATGCAAAGTTCACATATTATGTCCCTCAAAGTTACAGATATCTATGATCTCCGGCAGCAAACAATTTGAGGCACTTGCATTTGTAATTCAGAAGTACTGCTAAAACTGCACAGATAGTGTGCCAATAACAAATCACACATGTAAGCAAACGAGAAGGAGATAAGAAGTAACATACTGTTTCAACGTCAATTGGATCCATCTTCCTAAGTCTCCGAAGATGATCAGTAGCATCTGGATCAAACACACTTCCAATATAGCTGTAAACTTGTGCAAAATCAGGTAGAACTGAATCAAAAAAGTATTAGCCCGCTATGAGAAGAATTCAACCAGTGAAGGAATATAATGAGCTGGAAATCTAAAAGATAGTAACAGATTACAGAGAAATAGATGGACATGACATACAATAATAAAAGGACAAAACATGAATTGCTCTATTGCAGTGTCAGAGAGACGATCTGCATACATTTCACTCGTTCTTTTTTTTTTAGGTCTTTCATTTTTGTTTCTATATTCCATTGCAGGCCTTTCTGGTATCATAAGCTGGGCATATGAACTATTTTTCTTTATGGATCAAGCTACAATATTTTTGTAAAAAGCATTCTGAAAAGAAAATTATATTAAATGCAAATATAGCATCAGAAAATACTTGCACCAAATCCAAAACCTTAGTGTGATGATGGATAATCAAAACTTTTAACATACAAGTAACCAAATCCAAACATCTTTCCAGACAAATGATAGCATCATGTTCACCTCTCAATGTAGGACCATGTGTGATTTGTTCATTCTTTTCAGCTACTGCTTGTGGCACTGGAGTGCTCTCTGCACTACTTGAACAGTTGTTCACAGGTTGAGGTGTTGCAGATTGTGTATCACCTGACAGATTAGAGGAGACAAATTGTTAATTCCATAAATAAAAACGAAGTGGTGTATATACTAATACTACTGGCACCTTTTCTGGACTGTGAAGTCTGTGATACCACAGCAGGTTGTGCAGAGTGACCAGTCCATGATGACACAGTTGCACCGCTGTTTTGATTTCTTACTGGTGTTGATGAATCTGGGAATGTTCAGTTTAATAAAGTAAGATAGAGGAAGACAGAAGACACATAACGTGCTCACTTCTGATAGTCAAACAAGTTACCAGTTTTCCACCACTGGGCACTTGCCATAAGAGAGAGGAAGACAGAAGTAGCTATATGATTTCTCAGACGCAGCTATATGATTTTTCATCCCAAATTCAAGTTTTCCACCACTGGATACTTGCCATAAGAAATAGTCAAACAAGCAAAGCAACTCACCACTTTTGGGAGCTTTTTGTGGGTATGGATGTGCAGCTTTCCTCTTTGGACGAGGAGGAGGTAGATGTTCATTGCTTCCACTCTTTTGAACCTTCAAAAAATACTTCTGTGCATGACTACGTATCTGCAAAAACCAGTCTCAGTTCCTTTTTGTGCTTATACAATACCCCTTCATATGGAAACAAAAGACACGAGCAACAAGGATGATAACAGTTTGATTAAGAGAGCACAAGAGAACTCTGTTACTTATAGACACATTGAGAAAAAGTAAAAGGTGATTGATAGAAAACCATATTAGCAATTCCAGCACACCCTGACCCCATTCCTGCCTACCTATGGCTATGTCAGAGCTAAGCTATTTCTATCAGTCATATATTTTACAGCTGTTAAACTCTTCTAGCCTCGAGCATATTATAACTCCAAAATTTTTACAGAGAAGTTACCATTAAGTAAAATTTTAGTGATATGCTTTGAACTAATAGAGTGCACTGAAAGTGATTGTGTGATGACCAAAAATGCAACATAAATAGGGGTATGTACCTCTGATCATTATAATTACAGATAAAATATCTTTATAAGGAGATTGAGGAACACCATAAATAGGGATTTGCTCATTGCTATATATAAGTTAACTGAAAAAACTTCTATTCAAATTTCCAAGACAAAATGGACCATATAAACATGATCACGATGATCAAGTCATGCCAGGTGCATGAAGCAGAATGCTCAGTCAATAATTATACACATAATGACATAAAGTTAAATAGCACACCAGAAATAAGCTGACCATATAGTAAGATCACCTGAATAACAGTTTTTGATCCTATAAAAGCTTCGATCTTTTTCCAATCACGGTCAAACCTAGACAAAAGAAGTTCGAATCAGTATATGATCAAGCTTCTTTACTGGAACCAATGTAATTGTTATACACACCAAATACTCTACATTGTAAAATAACAACATACCAACCACAAAGCAAAGTGGCTTTAGCAAAGACTACGCAAGAATGATTAGAGGAACTGGTCACCCTTTTCTTAAGTTACAGCAAGCATTAATCTAAACACACAGCCAAGTTCCAAGGATCCGATAACTCCACTAAAAAAACTATCCATGTGATAGGGTAGGAAAAGATCACCAAAAAAATTCTACAGAGACGATACATATCCATGATCTCTATAACTTGAGTGAGGAAGCCACCATGTAAAGTTAGTCTAAAACTAGATGCCATGTGCATTCCCACAACATCACCAACCAGGAAAGATACTTCAATAGTGCATTACCCACCAACGTGCGAAAAATATCCAGCAAGTACATGAACATTGTAATTTGCATCATGAAGGCAATCAACTAGCATGCAAGTGAAGAGGAAACAGCTCTCTCTTGTTTGTAGAGGTATGGGAAAGGTAAGACAAAATTACAAGTCTGTCCTCATTTCAACATATGCTATCCTATGATCCCACCCATTGTTAAGATTCCTTTTAGTTTCGCTTCCCTGTGCCTGAGCATTTATTTCAGCATAAATGGCAAAATCTATTAACAAAATGAAGCATGAAAAAGTATACAAGCCAAGCTTCTTGTTTGACCGACCATTCTTTTTCCTTTTAAATGTAGCAGACACTTATACCTTTTAAGTTGAAATTAGGAAGATAAGATTTATCATCAGATTGTAGCTACTTCAAGTAAATACCAATTCAACCAAAAGAAGACTAAACTGCTATTAAATTAATAGAAGAAGTACTAATTTAACTACCATTACCATGTAATACCAATACTAATTCATTAGAAGATAACATTTACCATCAGCCATATTAGGAACTGTCACTTCAACTAATAAGCAAGTACTAATGTAACTCCTATTACCATTAATCAGGCAACAACCTCCCAGCTAGCACATCCCAAAACGCTACGATTAGGTCAAAATCAGTCTGAGTAACAACCAATTCAGCCATATTAGGAACTTTCGGGACACAAGCAAACACTAAGGAACCATCCCTGACATTCAAACACGCGGAATTGCAATCCAATAAGCGAAACTGGATCTACAACTGAAAGAAATGGATGCGAACTCACAGCTGGAGTGCTTCGAGGAACTTGTCGTGCTCAGGCTCAGTCCAGCTCTCCCTAGACTTGGTAATGGTGTAGGGCTTCCTAATCTTCTTGCTGGCATCATCGGAGGCCGCCGAAGAAACCTGGGTGGCGCTAGCGGCGGGGGTGGGCGTTGCCGATGAAGACGGGGACGTTGTGAAGGGGTTGAGTCCGGGGAGCGGCATTCCGTCGGCGTCCAGGTAGAAGCCTTCTGGTGAGCTCGGATTCATCGACACCATTAGAGAGAGGGAGAGAGCTTTTTAGGGTTTGGGGGGTTTCTGTTGACGGGGAGAGATCGTGGGGGGTGCCTTCTGCGTCTTCGTCTCGTTGGCCTGGCAAGATAAGTGAGTAGTGGCTGACTGGCGGTCGCGGTCGACCAGTAGGAGGCCGACACGTGTTGAAATTAAAAATATCTAATTGCCTTACTTTTAGTTTGGTGAGGATGGTATTGCTTTCCGACACGTGGGAGGTTGATATTATTATATCGCGTGTGAAATTGATTAACTACGGTAAATTGGCAAGTTAGATCTGGTTTAATGAGGTAATAGTTGCATGTTTGATCACGGCTCCTACTAATTGAGGTTCGATGCGGTAAGTATTAGGTGGTGTAACAATTTAGGTTCGATCCGGTAAGTATTAGGTGGTGTCATTGGTAATGCATTGATCCGATTGACATAAATTTTGTTAAGTCATGAATACTAAATCAGTGAGCTGATACGTCAAGCACTAACCTTATGTTGGTGGGTAATTTACCGTCATAAATAAGGATAATATTTCCGTCAGTCAGGTAAGCATATCTAATGAATATATTTATTAGCCTATTAAATCCTGGCGATTATCAAGTAGTTGGAAGATTCTATCCTATTTAAGAAGATAGAATTATTGATTGGGCTTCAAGGAATTAACCCTAGCCCTCTCTCTCCACTATAAATACATGGCTTGGCCATGTAGAAAAGACATACAAAAAACTGCCCTAGAGGGGTTGATCATCGCTTGTGACAGCCTTAACCCTGCGTCTTTCTCTCTACAGTTTACTCTTGCGAATACTCTACTGACTTAGGCATCGGAGGTGGATTAGGGGGTCCCCGCCCCCTTTGTCCATTGTTTTGCAGGTTATTGAAGGTGAAGAGGCTTGGAGAAGAAGGTCATTGAAGAAGGAATCGAGACTTGTACACAGGCATATTTCGTGTACTAACATTTGGCGCCGTTTGTGGGGAACGAACAGGTTTTCGACCTTCGTAAACCCTACGAGAGCCGATCTGAGGAGGCTATGGATCGTTTGTCCACGAGCCCGGATCGAGACAACCCTGGGGCAATCGCGCCAAGTGAATCGCGTGATTCGCTTTCCGCAGCCCCAGAGACGCGACCGCGGGGTGACAACCCGCGACCGCGGATCGCCGCCCGCGACCGCGAGATACCCACCCGCGCCCGCGGGTCGGAGGGCGATCGGCGAAGTCCGAGTTCGCTCGTGGTAGGCGCAGACCCGCGACCGCTGGTTCACCACCCGCGACCGCGGCTCGTCGCCCGCGACCGCGGGTCACCCTCCCACGACCGCGGATCAACGCCCAAGCGTTCGGACTCCGGAAATCGCTCGGAGGAGCGAATCCCGACACGCGCAAACCCCGATATTCGCTCGGGAGATCGAACCACTTCGCGACCCGTGCAAGGTGCCTTGCTCGGATCCGACTCTACCCATGACTTAGCCCCCCTCGCCAGCGCGTCTGTTCATCGCACGGACCTATGGGGACTCGCGTCAGGCTACGGGATTGAGAGTCGTCGTCGCGTATGGTCTGATTCAGCTTTGTCTAGTCGATCAAGGGATTCCATGATACGCATCGCTGAAGTCGAGGCAGATACGGGCCAAGAGATCCGTGGTAGGCCTGAAAGCGCGACCGCGATCGTAGAGCCAAACCGTGACCGCGAGTCATGAGGGCGCGAGCCTGAGCCCAATCGCGAAAACCCTAATTCGCGGTACGTGATGGGCCAAACGATTTACGCCAACCCGAGCGGCAGGGTTGAGGCATCATCCTCCACCAGGAGCGAGCAAGATGACGAGGTCGTCCATGTCCTGGCCGTTGCTCTAGGAGAGGACGAGGTGATGCTATCGGAGTGCGAACAGGCTAGGTCTCGCTTGGGCCAAGCCCTAGAAGAAATCGCACGGCTGAAGCATGCTGTGAGGGAGGTTTGGGGCGAGCACCCTATTGACGAACCTAGGGTGACTTCGCGACTCGCTAGCATCGTCACAACGGCGGACGATCGGAGTAGCCCTAAACCCGTCAACGCTAAAAAACCAGAGGAGGTGCGATTCGATTGCAACGATGGTCACCGGCCACCTAAAGGCCGAGGAAGGAAGAGGGGTCGCGAGCCATCCTCATCCAAGAGATCGCGGGCTGTGAGCCACCTTCGACCCGAGGATTCGATCTCGGATGATTCGGCGGACCCCAGCGATCGCGGAAATTGCCGGGGCGGCAGCCGCGACCGCGGTCCAAGACACCGCGACCGCGGTCCCTGCATCCGCGCCCGCGGTTCGAGCGAGCGACGTGAGGGTTTTGACGAACCTGAAGACGAAGGTCATGGCTCTCCCGAAAACCCTAATTCGACTCATGATTGGGGCAGTAGGGATGAGCATAGAGGAGAAGACCGGGCTTTCACGCGCGCTGAGAAGAGGTTACTCGAACTCTTAAAATCGCAAAGAGGAACCTTACAATCAGCGCAGGAGCAGGCTGAATGCAAGTTGGCAATGGTGACATCGACACCCTTCAGCAAAGAAATCTTGCAAGCCAAGCCCCCGACGAAATTCTCTCCGCCAACCATTGATCTTTACGATGGACATTCGGACCCCATAAGCCACATAGCCTTGTTTTCGTACAAGATGACGTTGTGGGTGTCCGAAGAGGCCGTTATGTGTAAGATGTTTCCGAGCAGCCTCGCTGAAGGATCTCTCAGGTGGTTCCAAAGTTTGAAACCCGGATCAATACGATCATGGAGACAACTTGCCACTTTGTTCGTCAAGAATTACATCACCAATTGCCGAGACGCAGTGTCCCTTGGCGCACTCTTTGCTCTCAGGATGAATCGAGGCGAAAGCTTGCGCAGCTTCTCGAATCGTTTCATGGAATGCTACGCCGAGGTTAAAGGATGTGGCGACGAGGCCGCACTAGCCGCTTTCAAAGGAGCGTTCCCGCTCGAAAGCAGGTTAAGGGAGGATTTGATACTCTATCCTCCTTCCACCATCGATGGACTGCGAGAGTGCGTCTGTCGACATGTGCGATTAGAAGAAGCTAATCGCGAGGCGGAAGGGAAGTCGCCCCCCTCGCCTCAGGCCCCATCCGAACGTGAGAGCCCCAGGATGGGAGAACGCTTATCAAGGAATCAAGGGAGCAAACAGGTCAAAGGCATCCGAGTACGAACGCAAAGGCGAATTAAGAAAAGACGATGGGTCGTGCGACCACGCCCGCAAGACCCAAGCCGCGACCGCGGTATTGTGCACCGCGACCGCGGGTCTCCGGATCGCGACCGCGGTTTCGGTCCAGAACGCAACATCCCCTCTCTGGGGCAGAATCGCGGCAGGGGCAGATCACGTCGGAGACGGCCGGCAAATCACAACCGCAACCACGTCTGAACGGGCGCGACCGCGGGTGCCCGGACCCTTACGCGCGGGGATCCCGGGACTAGGATTCATGTAGACATGGGCACTCTTTTTCCCATGTGGTTTTTTGATGGAGGGAAGTGGGTGGAGAAGCCACCTCCACCACATTAGAAAGCTATCTAATCCCTCTTTAAAAACAATTCACTATCTAACCACTTTCCTTAATATAAAACACACATTTCTCATTTCTTTTCCTCTTTCTCTTCTCTATCTTCCTCCATTTCACTCTCTCCCTCTCTCTCTCTTCTCTCCCCCTCTTTTATTCTTCCTCCAGATCCGCAGCGACGACCACTAATGTCGGCGACGACGGCCAGCAAGGTGAGGCGGCGACGGCCAGCAGGGTGAGGCGGCGAGCCGGAAGCCTCAGCGACGAGCATTGGCTGTAAGCGAGGTGGTTGACCGAGGGTTTTGACGGCGACGAACGGTGGCGGCGAGCGGAGTGGTTCCCCGAGGCTTCCGACGACGACAAGCGGTGGCGACAAGTGAGGTAAGCAATGTCGGTAAAGATAGATCTAGATCTAGGGTTTCTAGATCTAGATCTAGAAATTGTAGATCTAGATCTAGAAATTGTAGATCTAGATCTAGAATTTGTAGATCTAGATCTAGAATTTCTAGATTTAGATCTATAAACTTTAGATCTTGAAAAGCTTTTTGTTATGGGTTTGTGTTTATGGGTTATGGGTTTTAGTGTAATAGGTTTTGTGTTTATATGTGTTAGTGGTGACAAGTTTTTTGTTACGGATTTTTTGTGTGACAGCTCGTTTTTTGTTCGTATGACAGGTTTTTGTTATGAGTTTTGCGTGTGACAGTGTTTTTGTTATGCGTTTTGTGTGTGAGAGCTCGTTTTTTGTTCGTATGACAGGTTTTGTGTTTATATGTTTGTGTGTGTGACAGGTTTTTGTTATGAGTTTTGTGTGTGAAATGGTTTTTGTATGGGTTTTGTGTTTGACAGCTCGTTTTTTGTGTATGACAGGGGGTTTTGTTATGACTTTTTTTTGTGTGATAGGGTTTTTGGTCTGTTTTTAGTGTATGACAGGGGGTTTTGTTATTGGTTGTGTGTGTGACAAGTTTTTTGTTATAGGTTTTATGTATGACAGGGTTTTTGGTATGTTTTTTGTGTATGACAAGTTTTATGTTATGGTTTTTGTGTGGCAAGTTTGTGTGACAGGTTTTTTGGTCTGTTTTTTTTGTGTATGACAGGGTTTTTGGTCTGTTTTTTGTGCATGACAGTGGGTTTTGTTATGGTTTGTGTGTGTGTGACAAGTTTTTTGTTATAGGCTTTGTGTATGACAGGGGTTTTGATATATTTTTTGTGTGTGACAAGTTTTATGTTATGGGTTTTGTGGGGTAGACTTGTATGACAGGGTTTTTGGTATGTTTTTTTGTGTATGACAGGGTTTTTGGTTTGTTTTTTGTGTATGACAGGGAGTTTTGTTATGGGTTTTGTGTGTGTGACAAGTTTTTTGTTATAGGTTTTATGTATGACAAAGTTTTTGGTATGTTTTTTGTGTGTGACAAGTTTTATGTTATAGGTTTTGTGTGGCAGGCGTGTGTGACAGGGTTTTTGATCTGTTTTTTTTTGTGTGACAACTGTTTTTTTTTCGTATGACAGGGTTTGTATTAATTGGTTTGTGTGTGTGACAGGTTTTTTGTTATAGGTTTTGTGTGTGACAAGTTTTTTGTTATGATTTTTGTGTGTGACAGATTGTTTTGCTTGTGTGACAACTTTTGTGTTTATGGGTTTTAGTGGTGACAGGTTTTTTGTTATGAGTTTTATGTGTGACAGAGTTTTTTTATGGATTTTGTGTGTGATAGATTTGGTTTTGTTTATATATTAATTATAATCATAACCTATTAGCTCAAATGGTAGAGCAACGTGCGAAATGTACGGTAATGTGGGTTCAAATCCCACATAGGCTTTGTGTGACAAGTTGTGTAGTGACAAGTATATTGTATGTGGATAATGGCCGAAAATTGGGGGTTTTGTATGACAAGTCGTTTTTTGTTCGTATGACAGGTTTTGTGTGACGGGGGGTGTGAGGTGGAATGGGGGTAATTTTTTTTTGTATGACAGGTCGTTTTTTGTGTGACAGGGGGATGCGGTGGCATGGTTGTAATTTTTTTTTTGCCCAGGGGCATTTTCGGGAAAAAGCCTAGTTACCACATTTATTTTTGTAGGAGGTCTCCCACTCCATAATGTAGCCCATAAGGGTCACTTACCCATTTCGTCCTTTTTGATGAGGCCCCTAGGTTGTTCTTCTTTCATTAGCTTAATTTTTAGGACCATTCATGTTTATTTTTTATTATCGGTTTTTGCATTGGAAGAGTCTTGCATAAAAAATATATATATGCGCTACGTTAGTTCATCATACTAACGGACTCCTGCGTATGCTAGCTACGTAGGGGGTTCCCGCGATATTCGCTCGCGGATGTTCCCGTGATATTTGATCACGGACTATGGTTGACCTCCATAGAGTTCCCGTGAGTTTCACTCATGGACCTTGAGTTTCATTCATGGATCGTGAGTTTCACTCATGGACCTTGAATGCCACTCCTGGAGTTCCCGTGATATTCGCTCACGGACTATGGTTTGATCCCATAGAGTTCCCGTGATATTCGCTCACGGACTTGAGTTCCACTCATGGAGTTCCCGCGATACTTGCTCGCGGACTATGGTCTGATCCCTCATAGAGTTCCCGTGATATTCGCTCACGGACCTTGAGATTCGCTCATGGAGTTCCCGTGATATTCGCTCACGGCGGTTGTTCCCGCGTCGCTCGCGCGGTGGTTCCCGTGTTTACGCTCACGGATGTTCCCGTGATATTCTCTCACGGCGATTGTTCCCGCGTCGCTCGCGCGGTGGTTCTTGTGTTTACGCTCACGGATGTTCCCGTGATATTCGCTCACGGTGATTGTTCCCGCGTCGCTCGCGCGGTGGTTCCTGTGTTTACGCTCACGGATGTTCCCGTGATATTCGCTCACGGCGGTTGTTCCCGCGTCGCTCGCGCGGTGGTTCTTGTGTTTACGCTCACAGACCGCGATATTCGCTCGCGGAGCCCCCATGATATTCGCTCATGGGGGGGTGGGACCGTGACATTCACTCACAGGGGTTCTCATGATACTCGCTCATGAACGTGCAAACGTGCCCGTCCCCTAATCCATATAAGTCACGCCAAGTCAATCCTAGAATACCTACGTCTTAGTTACGCAACTAAGACGTAGGTGGGGCATTTGTAGGTGGGTAATTTACCGCCATAAATAAGGATAATATTTCCGCCAGCCAGGTAAGCATATCTAATAAATATCTTTATTAGTCTATTAAATCCTGGCGGTCATCAAGTAGTTGGAAGATTCTATCCTATTTAAGAAGATAGAATTATTGATTGGGCTTCAAAGAATTAACCCTAGCTCTCTCTCTCCACTATAAATACATGGCTTGGTCATGTAGAAAAGATATACAAAAAACTACCCTAGAGGGGCTGATAATCGCTCGCCCTGACTCTAGAGGGGTTGATCATCGCTTGTGACAGCCCTAGCCCTGCGCCTTTCTCTCTACAGTTTACTCTTGCGAATACTCTACTGACTTAGGCATCGGAGGTGGATTAGGGGGTCCCCGCCCCCTTTGTCCATTGTTTTGCAGGTTATTGAATGTGAAAAGGCTTGGAGAAGGTCATTGAAGAAGGAATCGAGACTTGTACAAAGGCATATTTCGTGTACTAACACCTTAATAAAAATGAATTAGGTTTTTTTGACAACATTGGAGGGAGTCATAACATAATTGAAATTAGTTAATATTTTGCATGAAAAAACAAATTGTTGAAGTTGTTTATCTAATTAATGTAGAAGATTCGCCATTGGATGATACTTACCTAGCAGAGCCTTAACCAATGACAACTTTCTAATGGAAGGAGATAATAACACATAAAAAGAATCCATAACATATTTCTACCATACTGAAATTATGATATGAAAGATCTACAATTTTAATAATTGTGACCTCACCCAAAGTACTACCTAAGAAATATTATAAGACGTCTTGGCACTGCGGAAAGTATAGACATTGTCAATCGGAGTGTTCTAAACTTGAAATGAAATACACCAGAGTAGGAGAGATGGTCTGAAAAGAACAACCACGCTAAGTCTAAGCCAACTAAGAACGCTCATAGAATGTGTAATAACCCTCTCTTTCCATAAGGGTAAAAATGTAATTTCACCTTTTATCAATAATATTAATAATAAGTTGTTATTAATATTTATTAAAAATAATAACCCTTGTTAATAATATAAATTGTATTGGAACTTGTGGTTAGATGAATTCTAAGAACAATGTTATGGTAATACAAGTTTATAAGATTATAAACTCATGTTAATAATTATTTAAGTTATTATAAGATTTATTATAATGTATAAATTTATGTGAAAATTATAATATAAGTTTTATCCTAGTGAAGTGTACAATTTTATAAGCAATTATATTATAAGGACATAATTGTCACTTTTCGAAAATGTTGGGCTGTTTGGGTAAAACCCAACATCTTCTTCTCCAACCCAACCCAATTTAACACCCGATTTTCAATCCATGATATCTCCTTCATTTCTCCATGGAAATGGATGCCGTCAGTGGCATTGGATTCCTATCTTCGAGCCCTTCAATACCCCTCAATTAATTGGAGGAATTCATTAGCCAATTAACCACGATTTCGAGTGTAGTTATCGGTTAGGGTTAATGACATTAATTCGAATTGGATAAACTTTGACCAATTGATGGCGTTCTGACGAGGATTGGATAAGAGGGATTGATGTGGAGGATGAAGAAGAGCTCCACGTCAGTGGAATTGGAGATAATAACGAGTAAATTCGATCGGATTGAATCGAATTGAAGGCGGGGTGTTTAATGCTCGTAATAGTCGAATCTTCGCGGAATTATGCCAAATTGAGCCTCTAATCGCAACTATAAATTGGTGCTCTGTCCATCCTTCCATAGCACAACCTCAAACACTCCAAAATCTCCCAAAAATCGGTCGGAAACTGCTCGGAATCTCGCCGGAAGAGCTGAAAACGCTGCTGTCCTCTGCTTGCGACGAGCCGACTTCGACGGCCTCGTTCTCCCTCGTCCGACCACGAAACGCCGAGACGTCACCACCATCGTCTTCATCTCTTTTCCTAGTTTCCAGATCTGCAGCCTTCTCGTCGAAACGCTGCCTGAATTCGCCCAGAAATCTCCGTGAAGTAAGATCATCGCGTTCTGTTTTTTCGTGAATGGGCTGTTCGTTTTGGGTTTATTTGTTGGTGAACCCGACTTGTGGATCGGGCCTGACCCGTCCCGACCGACTTGGGTTCGGTTTTGGGTTTTTAAAAATTAATTAAATTGAATTATTAAAATTAAATTAATTTTCTAATAAAATTTTAAGTAATCTATTATGGAGATTAATAAGCATATATTCTTATACTTAGATTATGTGAATATAAAATTATATTCTCTATTATAAAAGAACTGAATTTAATTTTATCATTATTACTGTGGTTATAAGACTATATAATTAATTTGAGGAATAATAAGATTTTAGAATGATGATTTTTATTCCTAAGAAAATATTTATAAAGCATGCTTAGAAAATAATGTTAAAATTTATATAGTATCCTAGAAATTATTTGAAAAGTGGGCATGTTAGATTAATGGACATATGTATAAGATAATTCGAATACATGGATAATATGAGAATAATATTAGTAAAGAGTATATGAATGGTTAAGAATTGAATAAATTGTATATGGAAATTATATAAGATTTTATTAAGAAACTTATCAATAAAATGATGGAAGGAAAATTAAAATACAAAGGGGTTATTATTACATTAGAGTCATGAAGGATATGAACTCTAATATTTCTTTCTTCAAAAAAAATTATTAAAATTTATTTTGAATTATTCTCTTTCCGGTATCGTTCGATTAACGAAGATTCGAGCCGTCGTCGTTAACCTTTCTCAACCGTAGTCAATCGTCATATCCGAGGCAAGTGGTTTGGTTCAGTTTTAGCATGTTCGTTTTTATCCGTTTGTTGGGAACTAATTGTGTGAAATTAAAATGAACTAGGTTGTTGTTGTATTTCCTAGTATTAACGACATTGTTATTCGCTTAGTTGTTATTATTGTTAGGCTACGCTAGTATGGACTTAGGTTCGATCTGTGTTGGCCTTGTACGTGGCCTTGCTTGTTTGTAGCCTCGTAGTGGTTTGTTTGTTGTTAGCCTCGTAGTGGCTTGTTATGGACTTAGGTTAGAATTAGGGGTGGAGCCTTCGGTCCTCGGAACACCTCTCTATAACTGCATTAGGATGGCCCTATACCCTAATGTTGGTCATGACCATGTCGCCTCAACTGCGCGTGAGGGACGTTGCACCTAGCTAGTGCATTCTTTAAATCCGTGGAAATCGTTGTTCGTTGTATCTCGACTAGTGTCGATAAAGAAGTAAAAGTTATTAATGTGAAGTGTGAAGTTTTGAAACTAATAAGATAAGTGCTAGTGCACGTAATTAATGAACCAGGATGGTTAGTACAACTTGGAAAACCATTCTTACTCCCGGCTAATGACGGTCCTCTTTCCAATCTGAATTCGCATATGCGGTGAGGTTGGTCGGGGATCCAATTAGTCGACGGAGGCTTTTCAAAATCTTTGTGTGAATAATAAACGTTCCCAACAAATCGATCAAGCTTCTAAGGAACCATACTCGTGTGGTGTCCTAATTCTTTTCGTTGCATCTCATCGTTTTCCTCGTCCGTGGGAAGTACTTGGGTTGCTAGATCATCGACCGACTTTTATTCGGATTTCGATGCTAGTGACTGGGTATCACCACAAAAGAACCATTTTCAAAACCCCATTTGCTTAGTCTGTCACAAGACTAACCCGACCACTTTCTTTCCTTTGCATGGTTCGGCTGGTGTCAACCGTATTTCTCGTCACGGCACATCAGGCGATCATATTCTTCAGCTCGAAAGAAGTAAAGTTGGAGAAGAGTTGAGCTGCAGTTGGATCTTTTCAAGATAGTTTATAAAGTCAATTTGATTTTCAATTTGAAGAAAGATGAATCATGATTTTCATTTCCTAGACGATGTATAGGTGCAAGCATGAACGCCTTTATGTAATTCAAATTTTCTAATCTTTCGTTGTAAGCTTTCAACCTCTTTTGAGAGAAGTTTAATTCAAAGAAAAAACATTATTGTACATTGTTTTTCCTTTTACTCTTAAATATTATTATATCAATTGTTCGGATCAAGCCTAGGGTGGCTTCGGACTTCAAATCCGAGGTCATTGGCGTGTAACATTTCTGGTTTAAAATTGGGGTGTTACAGAATGCAAGCTAGATTCTCTTTCAACATGACAAAACTTCAAATGATGTAAATATCTATGACTTTTTGTCCCGTATGAACTTGTTTTCATGCAATGAACCAGGTAAGGAACACCTTGCTTGAGTCGCAAAAAAACTAACTTTCCTTTTAGGTGGAATTGAGGGGGGACTGCTTGTGGATCATAGACAATTGAGCTTCAAATCATATGACAGAAAGCAATGTTCATCTCGCCTCACTTCAAGAAAGTACCTAAAGAGGCTCCGTGTCTTTTGAAAACAAGGGCAAAAAAAAGCATCACAAAAACGAACACTCAAAAATCAACACGTATATCAAAGTCTCAAAGATAACAACGTTGACATAGAATATAATCTTACGACAAGTTATATTGTTAAAGTGGTCCCATTGAGCAAGTTGACTAGTGTTGACTACTCTCATTTACACTAATATTATTGTATTTCATGAATCTTTGTCTCCTCACGTAGAGAAAAAAAAGTCATGACCCTCGGTGAATCACACAAAGTGGAAAAGTGTGGTTTACCTTTGCATTAGGCACTATTTTGATACAAGAAAATATTGGCTTGTACCTTAAGTAACTAAATAAAGTGGCCTTAGAACATAATTAGGGAGAATTGAACGTGAATTGAAGGGAAGGGAGGTAGAGGAAATACGTAGAGAGGGAGGAAGAGATTAGGGTTAGAGGGAGTTTAGGGACAAATTGATTTGTTCATTGATTGATTGTCAAAATAACAAGATTATAATATATAGGCCTAAATTGTAAAACCCTATTCCTAAATGTTCAATAAAAGGCGTCCCGAGAAAAAAGAACCGTGAAGAAACCCATGAAAAAGTAATTATACCTAACAATAGAATTACATAAAAATATATTAATAAGTAACATATCATATTTTATCTGAAATCTATTGAATCACTCAAGCTTCTCAACTTCGAACAATTAAGGTGGTTTAATTTACTTTGTTGAATTCGACACTTCAATTACAATAAAATATTTATCTCCAAGCTCACCAAAGATCATCCAACCTACTTCCCTAAGATCTTCTCACACAATTATTTTTTCACTTGGCCGTTAAAATATTTAACTAGAAATACACTACCAAAAGTTCATATCGACTCGATTAAGGAAAGAGAGATGGGATCGTGTTTGGTCGAACTTGCTTCCTAAAGATCCCTCATCTAGGCGGGAGTGGCATCGAGGAGGTTTTATATGCACTTCTAGATGGAGATAGCTTGTCTTTCCTACGTAGCGGGGGTGCTACGCTATATAGTGCTTGGATTACCCTTTCATTCTCTTTTTAAGCTTTTGATAAATTTTTAGGTGTATCTCTTGCTTGTTAGGAGATTTTTTTGTTTGCTCTGTTTTGTCAATTGTTCTAATTGTTGAATCTTTTATCCTCTCGATCTATCAAAATTTTTCGATATATCAAAATTCTTTCCTTATAAAAAAATAAATCAACTCAACAATAAACCATCACTTAAGATATTCCCTTACCATGTACGAAATCCAACCTCTATCTCTACTTAACACCAGTAGCCACTATTGGTGTTATTTGGACCATGATACACATACACCGAATGTACCCTTGAATTTCTAAACTTCTTCATCCATTATTTTCTCATATTAAAACCAAAAAATAATAAAAATAGTTAATCCAAGATAAGCGTCACTTGTTAATTGATTATATCTTATAAGCTTTCTATACCAAGTGTATGCGTAGGTTTAAATATGCACTCGTCTTATTGTTTTAAGGGTCAATCCTTTTAGCGCACCCCTAAATTTCCTTATAGCGCAGGTATAAATATGGGTCATTTACGATTTTGCCCTTCTCATTTTTTGGCTTCCTATCCGTTCCTCCGCATTCGTTCCTCTCAGTAGCTCTCCCTTCGCTCGCCTTCGTTCATGTTCTCTCGTCCATTTGATCCTTCGCACAATCAGGTAAGATTCCGTTCCCATTACTCCTCAATCTTTCTCTTCGTCTTTGATTTGGTTGACGACTCCGTTGACTTGCAAATCAATTGCGAAACGAGGTCAGTGTACTTCTTCTGCATAATCAGCATTCTTCTGGTCACCTCCGAATCCATCTCGAGCTCCTCCGACGCCGTCACTAGGTATTGGCTCCAAAATCCCTCTCCAAAACCCTAGGTAGAAATCTCCTCTAGGTTTTATGTTGTTGGTGTTCTAATTGGTGGTCGTCTTGTCACAGATCTTTGATCAGGACGAGTTTTCTTCGCCGCTATCTCGATCAAAGTAGGAAATATGAGGTAAATTTGCTTCGTGCTTTCTTAATTTGTTGAAATCAGTCTAAGCTTAGGATTTTTCTGATTTTTCGTGCCAAACCCTAGGCTAAAGACCGCATTAATCTCATAATGTGGTTATATTGTATGTGTTGATAAGTACTTTTGACTAGCCCTAATTTCTCTCGTTTGGTTGTATTGTTTCTAGGGCTGAGCACCGGTCCAAAACCGGACCGGACCGGACCGGACCGGACCGGACCGGGGACCGGATGCCCCTAAAAATGTGGACCGGGGACCGGACCGGAAAACTCCGGTCCGGTCCGGTCCCGGTCCCGGTCCGGTCCGGTCCCGGTCCGGTCCCGGTCCGGTCCGGTTTTGGACCGGATTTTTATTTTTTTAAAAAAATTAATATTATTTGAATTAAAAATTAATTTTTTATTGAAAAAATTATAATTTATTTAGAGAAATTATATATAAATTATGAAAAATATAATAATATTAAGTATATAATATAAATGTGAAACTTAAATATTAAAAATAAACTATAAAAACATTAAAATTAATATAATTTTTATTTAATTTTATTTTTTATTTAATTTTTATAAATATCCGGTCCGGACCGGACCGGACCGGGACCGGACCGGGACCGGACCGGGGACCGGATTTCCAAAATTGATGGACCGAGGACCGGACCGGAAGTGCCCCGGTCCGGTCCCGGTCGGTACCGGTCCGGTCCGGTCCGGTCCAAAAATCCGGTCCGGACCGGATTTTGCTCAGCCCTAATTGTTTCCAGCCGACCGATGGAAGAAGATGCTCCTGTAAGTTCAGCTACAACACCTTTTGTTATTGTTTTCATTGGCAGTTTTGGTTCGTTTTGATGAATGCATATTGTTTTGCATTTTATATGCTGATCTAGTATCTATCTAAATGTTGTGTTTGTTGACTATAGGTTCCCTGGCTAACTATTACTCATGGTCGGAGCTTTGATGTTATGAACTTTTGACATTGTTTATGAAGTTTACTACTTATCACAATTATCTTGGCAAAAGTATTGAAGTATCCTTAGTATTAAGTATACTAAGTCTCAGTTACCTGTTAACTTTTGTTATGTACTTATGGTCTATGCCGCGCAATTTCTTTTGATGGTATTTGGGAAGGAGAATTGGTAATGTATGGAGTGTTAGCTGGACAATGCTTTTTTGCAATTGATTCTTTATTTAGATGTTGATTGTCTTACTATATATAGTTGTCTTGGAAATGTATGCATAATACTCTGTCATAGTAGTTGTGGCTTCATATATACTCTGCCATAAATGTAGTATAAGCTTTGAACTATGGTGGTAACAAATTAGCTTAGATTAGTAAATTCTGTTTGTGTACTTGGCGTGTTAAGGGTGTTGCGATTTAGCAAATTTTGAGGATCGTTCTGATGCCAAACTCTGTTTGTTTGGTACTTTGTTGAGTGTACTTGGCGTGTTAAGGGTGTTGCGATCTAGGGATGCCAAACTCTGTTTGTTTGGTATTACCGTTGTAAGTTCGTGATTGGAAAGCCTTATGCATTTATTGGGTGTGTTCCTTCTGTCACTTTCCTATCTTGTTCATTTATTTTGTTTGTTGGTGTAGAAAATGGAGGAATCGAGGCTTAAGGGGCATAAGTCAATCACAACATCAGCATGAGCAGCGATTGTTTGGACGTGTCGTAATAAACACAAGACTAGTTCTGGGCCCTCAGCTAAAGAGAAGGGGAGTCCTGCTCGAGACATTGATGGTGTTGCCCATGTGGCTTTTGAAGTTGAGGAAGGTCTCCTGAGCCAAGATTCTCCACGTGACGCTGTCGATAATGATGGTGCTGCTGATGTGGCTTCTAGAGTTGAGGAAGGTCTCTCGAGCCAAGATTCTCCACGTGACGTTGTCGATAATGATGGTGAAGGTGATGGTTTAGGCACTAAAGTTCCATTGCAAGATGTTGTTGAGAACGATACTCATGAGGACAACAAAGGTCAAGATCCTGACTATTTGGGAGATACTCATGAAGCCCAGCAAGATAATGCATCTGAGTCTAATGAAGAGTCTGATTCTCATTCCGATGAAGAGGGTGAAACAGGAGTTGCACAACCTTTTTAATGGCATATTGACGCAGCCTAAATTCTCGTTCTCACGCAAATGTACCCCTCTTCATCCTCGCGTGCGAACAGATCTCCTCCCCTCTTCATCCTTTTCCAGCCCGTTTGAGAGAACGCACAGATCTCCTCCAACGCCAACGCCGCCCAGATCCAATTTGGCCAGGCTTCCGTTCGCTCTTCGCGCCCCGACATTAGCCACCACCTAGCAGCCGAGCCACCTCCTCCAAGTATAAACCCTAAGGTTAGAATTTTTGTGCTCAAATTGGTCTCCTTGGATTTGATTGTTTGGTTTTTTGTTTGGTGAAATAGCTTTTCCTTGGTGTCAAGCTCCCTTTTTAGCTCGTTATGGTTTCCTTAGATTTTTCCGCCTAGGGTTTTCGATTGCAAGCCACATAATCTGAAACAGAAATTGCATTGGCTTTATGGATACTTGCATTGATTGGTACATTGTTGTCCATGTGTTGGATATTACGGGGAAATTTGTTTGCTTGTGAAGGGTGTTTGTGCCACTGTTTCGTTATGAGAGTTGTTGTTTAAGGGGACAATCTATTATGAAAATTACTTGTTGTGGGAGTTGTTGTTTATGGGAGTTGTTGTTTCAGAGATGTATGTAATTAGTTGATTAACGAACTAGGTTTCTTTTTTGTGTATATAGGATGCACAACTCTGATTCCGATTGCTCTAGCTACCAAAGTGGCGATATACGAAAGTATGAGCATCACTCCTGTCCACGTAACGAAGAGCAAGAAAAGGAGGACCACTTAGATTGGTATATCGACACGCTGATGGAGATTAGTTGTGTTGAATGTAATACCCCAAAGCTCTTCGAAAAAGTAATCAAAGACTTGAGGAAGGAAAAAACTGAAATAAGATGTCAAGTGTGGGAGAAGAATGGAGAGCTTATGGTAGCTGAACGCAAGGAAGAGATCCTTCGTAATAGGATTGTAGAGTTGGAAACCGAGGTCGAACAACTCAATGTTACGTTAGAGAAGAAACCCCCGACTAATATAGACGTTGAAGTGGAGACACAGGTGAAGATTACGGTGGAAAACAATTGAGTCCTTTGTGAGCGTCTATGTTTGGTGTCTTTTTAGTTGATTGTGGACAATAGGTTAATGCTTTGGTTGTTGTGTGATGATGGTACTTGGCCCTTATGTGACATTTTATAGTTTGTTTGTTGAATGCGAATGTTGTTCTATGTTGTTGTATGACTTCTATGTTCTATGTTGTTCTATGTTGTTGTATGACTTCTATGTTCTATGTTGTTCTATGTTGTTGTATGACTTCTATGTGCTTTATGTTTCTTATGTTGTTCCATTTATAATGAGTGTTGTTATTATGTTGAATAATGTGGTTGAAAATGTCTTGAAGAAAAACACACAAGTACCATCAATTTTGCATAACACCAAACACATAACTCGATAAAATGTGTTAGTTGTGGGTTAAGTAATGCTATACTCGATTAAAATGTGTTAGTGGTGGGTTAAGTAATGTTATATAGATGCGGATTTCAACTTTTCACGCACTCATAATTGTCCATTATAAATACATGGAAAAACGCGATACGTCCATACAAATATCATGGACAACGTTTAAGGGTCCATAAGTTTTCCATGGACGAAAATTTAATGACCATTAAAAAATGTTGGACAAGGTTTGTAAACTAAAATGGATGACACGCCCGGTCAATGAAAATGTCTGGACAATACTAACTTGTCCACAAGTTTTCTGTGGTCATATATGAACCGTTCATCCATTTTTAATGGACAAAGGGGCTATAAAGCAACTCGGGGGTGCGCTATACAGAATAGCCGTTTTTTAAACCTCAACACAATGATTCACTTTTCGAGGTTAAACAACGTAGCTCTTTTATGGGCTTGTTCTTTTTGTTGGGTAAAAAATATTTTTGGGTGAAAAATATAAGTTTGGGTGAAAAAATTTAATTGGGAAATGTGAAAAGTAGAGATAGGATGTTTAGTGGAGAAGTGAAACAAGCCTTATATTAAATCTCAAACTTTTGACTTATCTCAATTATAATAATTCGATATTGAATCCAATTTTACTTCATCCTTTAAATAGTAAAATTTGTATAGATTTATGCATTCAAAATCTAATCCAACAAATTCACTAATCTTATCTTATATACATATAAGTAGGATTGTTCAACATGTCGACCCGACCCGATCCATAATCCGGTTTACGGGTCACGGGTCGACCCGTTGACTCATAACTTGATTAAACATGACCCGAGACCCGGCCTGTAACCCGCTTTACAGGTTACGGGTTTTACGGGTCGGATCGGTCCGGGTTACGGGCGACCAGGACCGTTGGACAAGCCTACATATAAGAATGGATTTTTGTCACCATTTATTGCCTTAATCACTCATCTTTCTCACCTTTTTATATATACACTTCGATGTAAATAAGATTTACGATTTTAATTTTACCAGTTATTACTATTTACTTTTGTACAATTTAATAGGTCACTAAGCACCACTTTAACATTTTATGTATAGAATGTTGTATACCCATCATTAGCCTACCCATCTTATCTATCTATACTACACCTATTTCTCTCCTTCTTGGGGTCAAATAAATACAAGCTTTATTTTCTACTTATTTTAGTTTTGGCTTTTTTGATTGTATTTACACATTAAAAAAATGGGCTTTAAAGCCCCAATTATATTATGCCAAGTTCATTCAAAATTTCAAATTCAATTCAATTCAAATAGAACCCTTATTTTTCTCCTTTTGGGTCAAATAAATGCATACTTTTATTTTTACAATCTATAATTCATTTTTAGAAAATTTCCGTATATGCATTAGTTTGTTTTTAAAATAATTGTGTATGCAAATGTATTTGAAATATAGAGTATTGATCAACACATGAGATAATTAAATAATTAAATAATTAAAAATTGTAATGGTTCCTTTTGTGAACCAATATAAGCATACGCTTATTCACTTCATCGCTCGCTAATGGTTGTTTGAGGTTATGACCAAGTGTTGGTTCGAATTCATACTAACTTGCTAACACTTACTTGATTTGATGTTACATGTTTAATATTCAAAAAATAGAAATAGAATATATTAGCTTTTATACATATTGTATATTCAGTTAAAATTTAGCATTTTTTATGTATACAAGATAATAGATATATGATTCTTATTTTCAACTTATTCTATGATTCAAACAAATAAGGATGAAATGTTAAGATTATGGACAAAATGTTGAATTATCATGTATCGTAATATAAAAAATATAAGTCCCTGCAAACCAATTTGACGGGATAAGCTTTCTTAAGTTATTTTTATTGTATACACACCGTAATAAAATCTTCACGGATTTATCAAAAAAAAAAGAAAAAAGAAAAACTTCATGAATTATAAAGACAAAGTCCCGTCGATCTTCGGTAGCCGCTGGTATAAAATCTATCGGGCCCCTTTTCACTCACATCCGCGAAGACGTTCGGAACTCAGAAACCGACTATGGCTCCGCCGAACGAGCGCCATGGAAACCGGCGCCCTGGGCTCAACCCAATCTCAAATTTCATACAGTCTACAACCTCCACCTTCTCCACTTTCCTGAGCCTAAATCCACTCCGTCCGGCCCCCGACACGACGCCGTTTTCCCCCGTCGTCTCAACAACCACTAGTAATAGCGGCGGAGCCTCCGCCACACCTAGGGTTTTGCTCTCTCTTCCGTTGGAAAATTCTCCGGTGACTATATTGAATCGCGACGACTCGTCCTCTATGACTCCTCCTGATTCCATGGCCGCCGCTGGCAGCTCTCTTGATTACGATGCGGGATTTTCGCCATCGACTTTCAAAATTGGGAGGATGAGCTCGGCTGGGAATGGCGGTGGAGGCCCGGCCTTTGTTGGTCAGGTTTTCAGTATGTGCGACCTCACTGGGACCGGGCTTATGGCTGTTTCCACGCACTTTGACATTCCTTTCCTCTCTAAGAGGTCATTTCTTTTGCTCTAATTGTCCAATTTTGATTTGATGTTGCTAATTGGAATCCTCTATTGAAGCTGCAAGTTTTGTTATACATGATTCAAGCCACATTAGTGAGGATATGTGCACTTAAGTGCGGTTTCTTCTTAAAGCTAATTTATCATAAAAATCCTGTTGAATTGCGTTGGGAAATTGTATTACTGTATTGATTGAAGCTTGTTCATAATAGCAGTTGACATTGTTGTGGTGCTTCTGTTGCCTTTGGCATGTGTTTTTTTGCTTTGGCCAGAGTTGACGGTTCTTGTTTAACAAATGATTTTTCATATCTTTTATTGGTTTACAGAACTCCAGGATGGATGAAGAAAATGTTGCATAAAGTTGTTAAGAGCGATAATGGCCCTGTGTTTCGCTTCTTTATGGATTTGGGTGATGCAGGTAGGTAGTATATTTATAGCTTCTTCTTTGAGGCTGTCTTATCTTTTTTAGAGCTTTATTCTTTGAGGCTGTATTGCATATTAGCAGGGACATGTGACTAGAATGATACTTCTATAACTGTATTTATTTTTATTCAAAACTTCCAATCCATTTTTTATGGCTCAAGTAATATCCCATAAACACTTCTTTTCATGATAGTGATAATGATGTGGGTGAGCCATGTTGCTCACTATGGGCACTACACCAAGTAATAGCACCAATGTCGCATACACATGGATATTATTTCCTTGTAGAATAGCCATAGATTATCAATTTCCTGTCCTCTTATAGTCTAGACTAATCAAGTAATAGGGATTACAGCTAATGAACTATTAACTAATTAACAGTCAAGCAAATGGCAATCTTTTATTTGAATTAATTGCTAGGCCTTTTGGTTAAATGGAATCTATAGCTGTGTGTATTTATTACTCTTCAGGTCTTGTTTGATTTTGTAATTTCTTTCTTTTGGATTCTTAATTCTATGGTTGCATGCTTTACTTTATCCAGATGAAAACTTGCTTGCATTCATGCTGATTATTTCTTTTCTCATAGTTGCCTATGTTAAACAGCTCAACATTCCTAGCGGCATCGTGGGTGCATGCCGGCTCGATCTAGCATATGAACATTTCAAGGTGCATTTGTTGCTTTTTATCATAATATTTGTTAGTAATTCTGCTTATCACGCACATTTTTTGCTTGTTTGTTGAGAGGTCTGATTTCTTATTATCATACGCCTGAAAATTGCAACATTTTTACACTTATTCCGTAGAACATATTCCTGGTCAAGGTGGCATTACTTGGTTTTACTTCTTATCTGAATGCTGCTATTACTTTATTGTGCAGGAAAAACCTCATCTTTTCCAGTTTATTCCAAATGAGAAACAGGTAAAATTGAAGTTGGAAGTATTTTGTTTGTTGATAATACAGTGCTAATCCATTTTGGCTTATGCAGGTTAAATTAGCTAACAAGCTTCTCAAGAAAATCCCTGGTACTGAGGAAAGAAAGATTGATGGAGTGCCTGTATTCTCTGCTCAGAACCTGGATATAGCTATAGCTACTACAGATGGAATTAAGTGGTATAGTGTTTTTTCTTGTTGGTTAATCTATTTACAGAAGTAATTTTGCTGCTAGTATTGAATTGTATTTCCTTTGCATCTTGATGACTGAAAATGTCACCTTCTGATGTCCCATTCATGCCAGAGAGAATAGTGGCTCTGTATTTGGACTATATGTCGATGAAAGAATGCTGCATTTGGCATGGATTTTCTTAATGAAAAAAAAAACTTGTATGTGTTGCATGATATTAAAGATGCAGATATGATCAGATATCTAGATTTGTAGCGTGTTTAGTTTGTAGTTCCTATAATCATTATATTCAGAAAGAGGGGAAATAAGATAGAATGACTCTTTAAATCTGTTACCTGTTTCCCTCTTTCTCTAGGATTCTCCAACAAGCTCTACAATCTGACAGAATGACCAATGCTATAGGCACACACACCACTACAACTTCAATAGTAACCTTCCAAAAAAAGAAAAGAAATTGCAGAATAGACTATTCTTGGTGCATTCTAACTAAATTCAGTTATGATTGGCACATAACTGAGTTTCAGTTTTCTTTTCTTTGGGTCTTTCGTGCGCACCCCCTTTGCGTAAGCCAGGGGTGCCCACATCCTGACCCCCCAGATTCCCCGGAAGAGGAACTCCACTGGGTTATAAAGTAAAGTAAAGTAAAGAATAGACTATTCTTGAAGATTGTCACTGATGTAATGTACCTGTTTTTTCATCTATCAGGTACACACCCTATTTTTTTGATAAAAGCACACTGGATAATATTCTTGAAGAATCAATAGATCAACATTTCCATGCTTTAATACAAAGTCGGCACTTGCATCGACGACGGGATGTGATGGATGACAATATGCCTGCAGAAGTCAGTGAAGAGACTGCAGATAACATGTGGGAACCTGAAGAGGTGCACAATCTGTAGTCTGCTCTTCTGGAATTTTCTCTGCAAATATGTTTATTGGTTGACCTGGACAGCTGGACCAAGTATATTCTGCTTGTTATGATTGCTTGCTAGGCCCCTCTCTGTAGGACCCTCCTTCCATTTTCCAAATAAGAATAGAATAGGAACACAAATGAAAGCATAGAAGCGGGAAATTTTTTTAACTGAAAAAAGAATCAATCTTTCTTATGATAAGGGGAGTTAATGTCTCCTAGTTCCACTTATGAACAGAAGCAATGAACAGAAACGGATTTCTGTAGTGTATTTTGACATTATGGATGGTTCATGAAGAACACATTAGTGCACAACTTTCTTAGAGTTGTAGGAATTCTGTCTTCTGTCATTTTGTGTATTGTGAACCCATGGAAAACCATGACTGAGTGCAAGATCAGTTTTATCTTTCCCTGATTTGACATTGTTTGCCAACAGGTCCAGGAGTTGCTTGATGAAGTAGGCTACCCAGCAATTCCTTTCAGTGTTATATCAAAGGCTGCTGAAGTGCAGCTTATGTATGCTGTCGATAGATTACTTTTGGGAAACAAATGGTTGCGGAAGGCCACTGGAATTCAACCTAAAGTTCCATACATGGTTGACTCTTTTCAGAAACGGTATGACATGAAATCTATAAACTTATCAATCATTTGCTATTTAATGGTTGTGTTTAATTTTGTGCCTAGTGATGAGAATCCTGGTAAGTTATCCATTAATTTGATGAAATTGATGAAGATCCTCTTATAAAAAATTATGACTAATATTGCCATGTGCCCATGTCAACCTAATGGCTCATAGTTAGGGCTTCACCTTAGCGTTTGATAATAATAGCTCGTAGTCGTGTCTCGAGAGCAGCCAAGGTTGAAGTGTTTTTTTGATAAGGCTTAAAAGTGCAACTATAAGCTCAAAGTGGTGTTTTTTGAAAATTAATTTTCTAAACCTGTACAAAGTAATATTACTTGTCAAAAGAATCAAATTATCATTAGTCCATAACCTGAATTCAGGCCTAGTTCGGTTGAAATGTAACTTTAAGATTGAGTGTTAAACTTGTAAACATGCTACTTGTCTGTTTGAATGGATTACATATCAATCTTGCATTGACAACTAGTAGGAGTATATTGCACCCTTCACATGGGTGGGTAGTGATGCTTGAATGTGGTATGCTGGTGAATTATTTTGGTGTATAAGATTTGCTTTAGTTTAGTGTACTTCAGCAAGTGAAGCATTTACATTGGGAGGAAGAGCATTAGTGCATTAGTGCCTCTCACACTTAGTTGTGGGTAAAAAAGGACTTGTGGTCACAATTACTTTGCTATTTGATAACATAGGAACAGCATTGGGACCAGTTAATGCCTCAAGGTGTCGAAAAAAGATAATACAATGCCGAATATATGAAATTTGAACTGCAGTGCCTAATATCTGAAATAACTTCTCCACGAAACTAAATTACGGATTTGTTGTTTAAAATCTAAAAAACATCAGAGATCTAGTCAGAATTTGACTGGCATATAGGATTAAATAAATTTTGAAGTAGTATATCTTTATTTCAGACTTTTGGTGGCTGAACAAACTTATTTCTTTATGGGAGGGTGAAAAACAATACTCAATGGCCTTATGGGAAGTTAGAACATTAATATTATTATGAAATGCTCATGCTGTTTGGGTTCATTAGGGAATGAGAAGTTAGAACAATTATAGTAATATTAATGGGATGTATTAGTGATATTAGAGAAGTGAATAAAATTTAGGTTTACGTCTACAAGTGACTTAGAGGATACAAGTAAAGGGAAACAAAACTAATAGACTTGTACCAGATCCTAAGATGCTTGAGATTTCTATCTCCACACAATGTTGTTTTCTCCATGGCTGAGTTGCACTAATATCTTCCCAGGAGTGCAGCTTCGCTCTTAAGGGCTTCTGAGGCATCACATTCTGTAACTGACATGGATAAAAGAACTTTCACCGGATATCTGGATGATCATAGTTCTTCAAAACCCGAACCAAAAGGTGATGCTGAATCCCCTTGCTCACTGCAAAATGATTTCCGCTTCCCGTTTGGAGATTGGGGCAAACATCCTTGGTCAAACCAGCAAATTGAACAGAACGATGGACATCTGAGGTAAGCTTTAAATTACTATAAAATGCCTTTGCACAAGTTCTGAACAACTAATATTCTCTTGGAGCATTAGTATCAAGATTTGGCCAAGAGGAAATATTCTTTGCTATGATAGATTAGGTTAATACTGATTTGAGCTAAGACATCTGTATCAACAAAGCAGACTCATCTGACAAATGAATTAAAAAAGAGTCTCTATCCTAAAAGTTGTTCTTGGGTGTTTAGGGTGCATTTGAATAGGCAAATCATCCAGCTGCAGTTCAAGTTTTTCTCCGAAAATGCATAAGCATGGTTTGGGAGGGTAAAAACAACTAGTTGCAATGGGGGTCGAAATGAAAACCTCAAAATTTTAAGGTTACAAAATATTTTTTGGCTTGATCATAAGCTGCAAAATGACATGGGAGAAACTAGATATTGATAACTAGTAGTGATATCAAAATGCAGTTTTTTTATTTTTTAAACTTCAGCTCACTTTGTACCTAGGCATCCAACTATTACATTACTTCTTTTCAACTAAAACTAGTTAAAAAAAACTTTTATGATCAAACACACGCCTAATTTTACAAAGCAAGCTCGTGTTACTCATCATTTTGCAGGAACACAGACTCGTTAGATCAGTGCAAGAAGGAAATGCAACTGAGTCCTCTACTTCCAAATGTAACCATGGTCGGAATCTCTACAAGTGAACCAGGTCAGATGAGCAAGGCCACATTAAAGAAGACAATGGATAAATTAACAAGAGAACTGGAGCAAGATGGTCAAGTCAGTGCCTCAGCAAATAGTAGTAGCAATAAGCCTAATCATGAGGATAGAGATCCTTTATTTGTGGCAAACGTTGGCAGTTATTATTCCGGCCTCGTGAAGACGAATCCAACGAGGTGGGTTCATGGTGAAAAGAATTAGAGAAGAAAGAGCACAATATGGGTCCTTTCCTATGTGAGTTTTCTGTACTATTTAATGAAGTTGGAGGTGTATTCATAAATCATGCTCACTGTCACCAGTGTAATATAATAACTCTTGCAAATTAATCAAGGGGCCAAGCTTATGTTTGTTGATTAATTGATGAGATTCAACAATCTGGAAAACTGTCTATTATGTGCCCTTTTGAGTGATCATTCGTGTATTATCCTTCTAAAAAATCTGTCGCTTGTCTGACTGAAAACGGTCTACAAATTACCTTATCCTCTGAAACGGTCTAGTGTCTTGCTCAAGAGCCTTTAAGCCTTTCATCTCTTTGTAATTTCTGTATGGGACTGAATCATGAATCGTGAACCATGCCTTGTAACCGGATATGTTTAGCATTAGTAAAAGGGTAGGATCATGAGTGAATTGATTTTTAGATGTGAAATGAGGATGAATTTAAGGCATTGAACACACTTCTAGATGAGATTGCACATATGATCTTACTAAAAAGGATTAAAAAAAAAAGATAGGAAAAAAAGATTAAACTATAGTAGTGAATTTAATTATACAGGTGTTTTTTTCCAAAGTTCGACACAGGATGCGACGTGGTGCAAGCAAGATATGCATAAAATTAGATTGTACACACTCGACTAATACAGCAAAACAAGTTCTTACAATGTTATTACATATATATCAATTTCATAAAAGTAACGCGTGAATTAGACTCAAACACGTTCCACTGTTATGTCACTAGCTTCAGAAGCAACATAACGTCCAATATACACCTCCAGGCAACTAGACAATGTGGACTTATTAACATCTTCACGGTGATACGATTTACACACAAAATAGATCACAGTTTGCATAACAAGACCCAAAACCATGAACGCACACATCAACGTCAAGGCAATGCAAGTGAGAACAACCTTCCAAAGCATTCCCATAGATTGGTCAACGGCCACATACTTTTCAAACAAGTATTGTGTTCCAACCCAGCAAAGGTTGACCAAAAAAAATGTGGCCATAGAAATTCCCATTTTACCTCTTATTAAGGCCACGCTCTTCATGATGGCCTCGATTTCAAAATCACATTCTTCAAGCACACACACCACACTCGCCAATTGCCATACAGCACCGAAATAAGCAACTCCGGTCAAGTATGCTACAAAAAGTATGATGACCAGTATCGGAAGTCCGCTCCAGTTAAGATCAAACGACAATAGAACGAAGAAGAAAAAGACGAAAAACCAAGCAACAAAGAAAGCAACGACACTATACACAATGAAAATTAACAAACAAAACAGGAAAGTGACCAAGAGCGGTTGCATAAGCTTGGGCACAGCGGCTATAGCCTTTTTGAATGTAATTTCGCGGTGTAAGTAGGCGTAGGCAACAATGCTAATGATCGCTGAGGTGGATGGTAGAGATAATAGGAGGAGGGGAATGGCGTAGGCGACCGTCATGTAATCGTCCCATGCTAATTTGCAAAAGCGAGAATAGAAGAGGAAGAGGAAAGCTAGAGGAAGGATTAGGGTTTTGGAGACCCTGAACAAGATGGTCTTGTGTAAGGAGATGATCTTGATCGATTTGGAACATATGTCAATGAAGTTTAAGAGTCGAAGCTTCTCTTGCTCTGTTTCCATGTTTCTCTTTGGAAGGTAGAGGAGGGGTGATTTTGTGGAATATCTGAACATGTTTAGGTTTAATTAGTGCATACTTTGACGTGATCAACCTACATACTGTATATAAATATGACCGGCCAAATCTAATATGTGACCTTGTCTTGCCTATAAGGTTGTAAGATAAAGTCATACGTATTTAGTTAGTTATAAAATCTATTATATAAAGGGATGGGTTCAAATGAAAACACCAACTAACATATAAACTAAAAACAAATAATAACCGTTGGATTGCTTAAATGGAGGGTCGTGATTAAAAGATCTTTCCCTTTCAATTTTTAAAGGTACGGGGTATAATGGTCATTTTATGCATTTTGTACATAACCAACACCATTCTTCTTCTTCAACCCATCTTCACGCTGCCGGCCTCTACCCCCGCCACCTCGGTCATCTCCTTTCCTCTCAAACACCCTCGCGCCACCGTCGCCACCTCCACTCGCATTTGTCCCTCTCCCGCCGACGATTTGCTGCCGGTCGCTGCTCCTCTACTTCTCACCTCTGGCCTCTCCAAATCTAGGTCGACGCCGCTCACGTCAGCCCCGTCGTCAACCAGATTCAGCCACCGCTCCACTTTAGCCACGTCGCCATCGCGTAGGCCGAGCCGCCTTCGCCGGACGTCGTCCCACTCGCGAGCGTGTCTTTTGCCTCCGAATCAGGACGGAACGACAGACTCGGGAGGAAGAATTCTCAAACACCGGCATACCTTCTCTCCCTCGTCGAACTTTGCAATTTCATCTCCAATCAATCGGTATCTTTGAGCTTGTCCTTCTCAATCGATTTTCTGTTTGCGAATGTCTCTACGCCCAGTTTGCTTCTGGATTCTCGATCGGAAAGTTCCCAAATTCCACTTCGATGTGTTCTGGCTACTCTCATTTTGCTACAAATTTGACCTAGTTTGATTGGATGATGCTTATTTTGCGTTCTTAACTACAATATACACTTTCATTTTGCTTGTGAGTGTAGATAACTATGAGTGATCAATGAGAAAAACAATAGAATTCGACAAGGGATGGGATGGCAGTTCATGAAGCGAGGGATCACAAAGCTGAAGAAGATCATGGAGGGAATTTCAGAGCCTCCGTTTGTCAGTGAAGACTACATGTTGATTGTTAGAAATTAGAATTCATCTTTAAGGCTTAAGATCACATCATAATCTACATTGTTGGTATTTGAGGATAATTTGTTTCCTAATACATAGTGTTAATTAGCATTTTGGAACTAAAAGAGACTGATTGGTCTTGATGCACTGTAAGCACTCAATATTCACCATGTATATTTTCAATATATGAATCCACTCTTTATCGAGTTTCAGTGATGTAGTGGAAGACTCATGTGTATTTTATTTGCTATCCCCATTAAATTATCTTACAAATGCAGAAAATGTATATGTTTTCACTATAGCTAAACTTGTCCTTTTATAATTTTATGGAGAACAGATCATGATTTATAATTGTGCAAATTCAAAAGTTTTACATATATGTGTGCATGAATTTGAAAACATTAACTTGAACATACATCTAAAATATGTGAACACAAGTACTCCATATGTGAACGTACATCTAAAATACGTGAACATAATACTAAAAAAGACATGAACACAAGTACTTCATATGTGAACGTACATCAAAAATATGTGAACATGATACTAAAAAAAGACATGAACACAAGTACTTCATATGTGAACGTACATCTAAAATACGTGAACATGACACTAAGAAAAAAAGATGTGAACACCAGTACTTCATATGTGAACGTACATCTAAAATACGTGAACCTGATACACAAATATGTGAACATTATACTCAAATATGTGAACGTAGATCTTAAATACGTGAACACAATTATTTCATATGTGAACACAATTATTTCATATGTGAACATGGTACTCAAATACGTGAACATGATACTCAAACATACGAACACCGTACTAAAATGTCTTAGAGGTAGTATATCTTACTAAAATATCTAGTTTTCCAAGTTTCTTTTTTTTTAATGTTGAAATATGTGAACATTCTCATAAAATATATGACCTACCAAATAAAATACGTGAACATAATACGTACTCAAATACGTGAACATTATACTCAAATATGTGAACTAGCATCTAAAATACGTGAACACATATGTGGATATAAAAAATTGTTTGTGCACTCATATACCATCTTTTATTAAGATGTGAACGCCGACATGTAATATGTGAACAACTCCATCAAATATGTGAACATCCAAAGAAAAAACGTGAACAAGATAACGAATATAAAAAATCGTTTTTACATTCATATGCCATCTTTTACTAAGATGTGAACGCCGACATGAAATATGTGAACAACGTCATCAAATATGTGAACATCCAAAAAAAACGTGAACAAGATAACGAACATAAAAAAAATCGTTTTTACATTCATGTACCATCTTTTACTAGGATGTGAACACCGACATGAAATATGTGAACAACTCCATCAAATATATGAACATCCAAACAAAAAAGTGAAAAAAAAACGTTTTAATATAAACCGTTTATCCACTCATATACCATCTTTTATTAAGATGTGAACGTCGACATAAAATATGTAAACAACTCCATCAAATTTTGGTTAGTTATCTGAAATTGATCACTTTTTTACTATGCTCGGTCATGTACCAATATCCAAGCTTCGCTTTTGTTCATGTCCAAGCCACGTTTGCAGGTTCCCACTAATCAATTGCAAACAGGTTCCCACTAATTAATTTGGGTTAAATATCAAATTCAGAATGTAGGGACCAAACAACTAATGTAGGTGATCATTCTCTTACTCTTACCTTGTTTAAGGGTTATGAAAAAAATTAAGTCTCAACGACCCATCCTAGAAGGTGTCTCTTAACTTTCTTCATGACTTGAATTGTTCTTAATAAACAGAACTTTCAAAGCCCGTATATAGTGTCATAAATGATAAGTCTCCAGATTTTGTATGAGCAGAACGTTTAGAGGCGAAAAGAAGTCACTCAATTGTACCCTTTCATAAGTATCAAAGTAGTGCTTACAGATCCACACAACTAAACAGCTAATCTAAAGATCATTTGGCATTGATCTATACACTAAAGAGATCAAATCCACAACATTTTTCAAGGCTTTCTTTCACCCAAACAATGACATAAACAACACCCCTAGTTTAAGCACCATAACTAACCAAAATTAAGCAAACAAGGAGCTCAATAGCTATTCAACACAAAATTATTCGATTGTGGATCCGTGTCCCGAATTATACTTAATGGATGGTACGATCAAGATCACCAACACGGTAGACAATGTTGGGCCGCCCAAATCTTAAGCCCATAAATACTAAGCTGATAGGCCCGAAAGAATCATTGCTAACGGCTGAAGATGTGGAGCCCGTGATTTCCGCCCCAATAATTGAAGGCGAAGTTTGACTGTAGCAAGGGGGAGAGGTTTTTAACGCCAGGAAGTAAATGGGGGAGCGAAATCTCCGGGATTTGATGAACGTTCGGCAACGGCTCGAAGGAGGGGGAGAGTGGAGCATAAAAGGAAGGATGAAGCCCACGGAAAAGACACAATTGAGAGCACCAAGATTCGCCCAAAAGCTTACTAAAAATCTCACCATTCGTGCCTTATTCTAGTTGATTACGATCTTCTATGTTCTAAGAAGCCAAGTGCATTCCTAAAGTGTTATTTGTTCTCAGGAGCAACGATTCGATCAATACAATTCGTTCTACGATTCATACCATTCTCACTATTTTATCTGCTGTTTTGCTCATTATTTCCGTTAATCTTTACTCGTTCACATTCTTTAACACGTCGTGACAACTTTGTGACTAGGAGTCCCCCGTAGTAGCGAAGTAACGCGTTTACGCCGTTAATTCGCCCAAAACAATTGGCGTCCACCGTGGGGCACTAGCCAAAAAAGAAGTCGCGACCCAGCAAGCAATCGAACCAACATCAAACATGGATGCAACTCATAGCCATGTTGGAGATCTCGACCCAAACAACAACCAAACCATCGACTCCGACGACAACCAGAATCTCAACAACGACGACCAGAATCTCAACAACAGCAACAACCCTAACAACACCACCAACAGCGGTGGCGATGACGACCAAAACCCCGAATTGCCTCTCCGAGAAGAGCCGCCCATCAACAACAATTCTGAGAAGCAGACGGCTGAATCTAGTGCCTTTGCGGAGATCCGAGCTTCCATGCTCGCGCTCAAAAAAGACTTAGATAGCCAAAAAGAGGCTAATTCTAAAATACCTGAAGTTTATGGGAAGCAAATTGAGGCTTTGACTAATGAACATAATTTACTTCGATCTCAGGTCCAGTCGGCTCCAGCCTACCATCAGAGGAGCGACGCGATTAATGATGTGGCCCGGCGCCTGGACATAGAAGACCCCAACCTTGTCACCCCAGACGGCGCCGGCCCGTCAACAAGTAATCAGGTAATCGCTAACGCGTCAGGACCGACTCAGGGGAATGCCGAGGTCGTCCAATTGAAGGAACGCCTTAGAGCCCTGGAGGACCTAATAACCCAGGTCCCAGGGGCTCCTCAACCGATAG
This sequence comes from Polygonum aviculare, assembly GCA_934048045.1. Classification (NCBI taxonomy): domain Eukaryota; kingdom Viridiplantae; phylum Streptophyta; class Magnoliopsida; order Caryophyllales; family Polygonaceae; genus Polygonum; species Polygonum aviculare. The sequence continues at coordinate 27,342,211 of OW204023.1, read as the reverse complement.
CAGTAGAAAGACGAGACGGTTACACCGATTCGCCCTTTGTACCCGCAATCGCGCGAGTTAACATTTCACGAAAATACCATGTCCCTGAGGTCCCCAAATACGAAGGGACTACCGATCCCGACCAGCACATAGCGGCTTTTAAGCAAGCTATGAACATTAGCACCGTCCCATTTGACATGAAGGAAATTGTTATGTGTCGATGGTTCGGGAACACGTTAAGTGGTCCCGCGCTAAACTGGTATTCACATTTACCTCTTGGAAGTATATCATCTTTCGCTGAGTTGGTTGACAGGTTTAAAGCCAGATTTGCAAGCAGCCGTCACGCGAAGAAACGATCTAGCGACTTGTACCGCTTAGTCCAGAAGCCTCGAGAATCGCTAAAGGCGTTCCTCGGTCGTTACAACGAGGAACTTGTAACCATTGAAGGATGCGATGCGGCAACAGCAGTAGAGGCCTTCCGACGAGGGATATCCTCCCGGAACCCCGAGCTATATCGTGAACTGACAAAATACCCTTGCTCTAACTTTGATGAAGTGCAGGTTAAGGCGTTGGCTCATGTCCGTCTTGAAGAGGACGACCTTTATGCTGAAAAAGGGGCGAGTCCTCAGCAGAATGATCGACGACAAGGAAAGAGGGAGGCTCGTTACGCTCCCTATCCTTCAGCTGCTCACCACGCTCCACACAGCAAGCCGACTGTTAACACATCCTACGTGAAGAAGAGTAAGAACTCCCAGCTGCCTCCAGAGCTGTCCCACCACAACTTTCGAGTTAGCGCGACAGAAATAGTCAGAACCCTTAGCACGATGGGGAACGCTGTCAAGTGGCCACGGAAGAAAGACATACCACACCATCGTAAAGATGAATCGCGGTGGTGCGACTTTCATTTCGATCACGGCCACACGACAGAAGAGTGCATCGCGCTAAGAAAGGAAGTGGTCGACTTGTTGAGGAAAGGTTACCTCAAAGAGCTAATCTCAAAGCGCGGCAGAGAGCATCTGGCCCGGAATGAGGAAAGAGCCCGAAAACCCGACTCCCCCAAGCATGCAGGAGTAATCAACGTCATTATTGGGGGGTCGGATATTTGTGGCGTGACCTATTCCGCGGCAAAAAGGGTCACAAGAGAAGCTAGACGAGAAAATCCCAAAGCTCCCACGCGCTCCAGCCACACCGTCATGCCCATCACCTTCGACGACGTCGAAGAAGAGGAAGTTCATCATGACTGTTTAATAATATCCTTAACAATTGCAAACTTCCTTGTTAAACGTGTTTTAATTGACAATGGAAGTTCTACTAACTTGCTTATGTTGGATGCACTGTACAACCTAGGTCTTGGACTTAACGACATAGTCAAAAAGTCCACAACTTTGGTGGGATTCAGTGGCGAGTCACGTAACACGCTCGGGGAGATCACCCTACCAACCATTGCACAGGGAGTAAACTATCAAGTGAAATTTCAAGTACTAGATTGTCCCTCACCCTTTAATGTTATCTTGGGCAGGCCTTGGATCCATGGGATGAAAGCTATCCCGTCAACATATCATCAGTGCGTGAAATTTCCTTCCTCTTGGGGGGTGCAAGAGGTTCGGGGAGATCAAAGACTTGCAAGGGAATGTTACTCAGTAACAATGAGAGCAACGACCTCCACAACTTCCACATCCTCGAAGGTAGGAGCAAGCAAGCAAATCTCCGATTAGCAATTAAAAGACTGTAAGACTCCGTCCTTCTACGCAAAGCCGGAAGCTCCCGAACTGGAGGAAGTCGCTCTTGACCCATCCGAGCCCTAAAAAAAGATCCGAGTCGGAGCAGATTTGGAGCCGACTTTGCGAAAAGGACTAGTGGAGTTCTTACGGTCTTACAAGGATTGCTTCGCTTGGAGGAATGAAGATATGATCGGAATAGACCCAAGCGTGATTACTCATGCTCTGAATGTCAACCCAAAAATGCCGCCTGTAAAACAGAAAAGACGTAAGTTCGCCCCCGAGCGAAATCAGGTAATCAACGACGAGGTAAAATCCTTACTCGAGTCGGGAAAGATTAGAGAAGTCAAATATCCTAAGTGGTTAGCAAATGTGGTAGTGGTTAAAAAGAAAAATGGTAAGTGGTGCGTCTGTGTCGATTTTATTGATTTAAACAAAGCATGTCCTAAAGACTCGTTCCCATTGCCTCACATCGACGCAATGGTGGACGCGACGGCAGGACACGAGTTGTTAACTTTTATGGACGCGTTTAGTGGCTATCACCAAATAATGATGAACCCTGAGGATCAAGAAAAAACAGCCTTCATAACTAACCAGGGAACTTATTGTTATAAAGTCATGCCATTTGGATTAAAAAACGCAGGTGCTACTTACCAGAGATTGGTTAATAAGATGTTTCAGGAAAAGCTGGGGGATACTATGGAGGTTTACATCGACGACATGCTCGTCAAGTCTTTGAAAGCAGAAGATCACATCATTCATCTGCGAGATGCCTTTCAAATCTTAAGAGAGTACAAGATGAAGTTAAATCCAACCAAGTGCTCCTTCGGCGTCACCTCAGGAAAGTTCCTCGGGTATATAGTTACCCAAAGGGGGATAGAGGCAAGCCCGGAACAGGTCAAGGCAATAATGGAGCTTGAGTCACCAAAGTGTGTGAAAGATGTTCAGAAGTTGATAGGAAGGATAGCAGCACTGAACAGATTCATATCCCGTTCATCAGATCGAAACAAGCTATTCTACGACATCTTGAAGAAGAATAAGTCGTTCGAGTGGAAGGAAGAGCACGAGAAGGCGTTTGAAGAGATAAAACAGTACCTATCAAATCCACAGGTACTCTCAAAACCGCGGCAAGGAGAAAAGTTGTATGTCTACCTCGCCGTTACAGAAGTTGCAGTCAGCGCCGTACTAATCCGCGAAGAAGATGGTAACCAGTTACCAATATATTACGTAAGTAAAACATTACTTGACGCGGAAACCAGGTATTCTCCTATAGAGAAATTAGTTCTTTCTTTAGTAATGGCTTCCATTAAGCTGCGCCCATACTTTGAAAGTCATTCTATTATCGTGAGAACTAACTATCCTATGAAGAGTATCATGTCCAAGCCAGAACTTTCAGATCGTTTGACGCGTTGGCTCATCCATTTGAATGGTTATGACATCGCATATGAGCCTCGAACAGCAATAAAATCGCAAGCCTTGGCAGATTTTGTGGTCGGCTTCACCCCTACCCCTACGCAAGAAGAAGAACAAGAAATGCTAAATGTGACAAGTAATAGTAAATGGCTGATGCATACTGACGGCGCGTTCAACCAAGTTGGTGTTGGCCTGGGGGTAGTTCTGAAGTCACCACAGGGGGATAGGATAGCCCAGGCTGTGCGATGTACATTCAAAGCTACTAACAATGAAGCAGAATACGAGGCGCTCATAGCAGGCTTACTCGTTACCCGAGATCTTAACGTGCAGGAAATTGAGGTAATCTGTGATTCGTTACTTATTGTGAACCAAGTAACAGATTCATATGTTGCCAGGGATTCAAAGATGAAAGCATACCTCGAGAAGGTGCGCGAGATTGTGAAAGATTTCAAGCATTTCGAGATCAAGCAGGTCCCTCGAGACGCTAATACACAGGCTGACGCCTTAGCTAATCTTGGATCTGCCATAGACCCACGAGAATATACCAAGATTCCCTTCGTATATCTCGATGCACCATCTATAGTCAAGGAAGCTGACGTGTTAACAATAAGCAGTCCAGACACTAACTCGTCCTGGGTAACGCCTTACCTGAAATGGTTGCAGCAAGGTGTCTTACCGGAAGACAATGAGGAGGCCAAACGACTTAAGGTAAAAGCTTCCACATTTACGATTAAAGATAACATTCTGTTCAAGTGGATGTCGTCAGGAATATACGCACGATGCGTACGAAAAAACGAAGTACAGATGGTGCTACGAGACATACATGACGGCGAATGTGGCAACCACACAGGGGGTCAGAACCTGGCAAAGAAAGCAAGCGGGATGGGATATTACTGGCCCACCATGAATAAAGATGCAGCAGAGTTTTCTCGCAAGTGTGACGCGTGCCAGCGTCATGGACCAATTCCACATTTACCTTCAGAGTTACTTCATCCCCTTACTTCACCATGACCATTCATGAAGTGGGGGATGGACATCGTTGGGAAGCTCCCGCCAGCTTCTGGGCAACACGTTTATTTACTTGCCATGACAGATTATTTCTCTAAGTGGATCGAGGCCGAAGCTTTCAAGGAGGTCAAGGACACTCAAGTTATCTCGTTCATTCGCAAAAACATCTTAAGCAGATTCGGGATACCATCCACTATAGTATGCGACAACGGCTCCCAATTCATCAACGACAAGACCAAAGCATTTTGCCAGCAGTACAACATTCAACTTGTTATGTCTACACCCCGCTACCCACAAGCTAACGGTCAGGCGGAAGCAAGCAACAAGGTTATCCTTAACAACCTCAAGAAGCGGCTTAAAGACGCCAAGGGAAAGTGGGCAGACGAGTTACCACTCATATTATGGTCAGATCGCACTACACCTAAGGCCGCAGCTGGACACACACCTTTCTCTCTAGTTTGCTGGTGCGAGGCTGTGTTACCCGTTGAGGTATCACTACCCACTGCTCGGTATGGACTTACTATAGAAGAATCCAACATATCTAACTTGTTACACCATCTCGACACGGTGGACGAGTTACGGGATGAAGCCTCGATACGGTTAGCGGCATACAAGCAGGGGGTAGCACGGAGTTACAACAAACGAGTTAATTCTAGAGCATTCCAAGTTGGAGACTGGGTGTTGAGGAAAGTCTTCCAAAATACTCAAGAACTGAATGTCGGCAAACTCGGAGCAAATTGGGAGGGCCCATATCAGATTACTAAAATCGTAGGGCAAGGCGCATATGAGTTAGAGTCGAATGACGGCAAGACAATGCCCAGAAGCTGGAACGCGATGAACTTGAAGCTCTATCATTTCTGAGCAAGGTACATATTTACAACATTACTTTAACACTATTACGATTATTTGATCCAACTTCACTACGGCTATACACACGCCTTGACACACATGGTTCTATAAAAACTAACAAGGGACGCCTTATGACGTTACATGCCAAGACAAAAGGCCCAAGCCTTACAAGCAGGCAACGAGTGCACGCAAATTGACTAGTCAAGAAAACCTGATGCACGAGGCGAACGAGACAAACAAGAGTTTTTGTACACCAAGAAGCTCTTTATTCACTTATTTGTACAACTGATCATTATTAATACAAGTTACGACTTTCTTTTACATCTTCGCCATCATAAGTTGCATCTTACACACTTAGCGCTATATAAATTACATTGAGATCTCTACACTAAGCTGAGTCTTCTATTGGGCTCTTACGCCTCCAGCTTGATTCCAAACCTGCAAAACAAACGCAGACAAAACAAAGGCGAATACGCATAATAGTAATGGCAATTAAAACGAGCCCCAAAAAGTCAAGGGCGAGCAGTCAAAAGGCCCTAGAACTAGCGGCCATAACGCTTAAAGTTTTTACAAACTAACCCCACAAGTACGTAAGGGGTAAGACCAAGTTCAAAAGCCCCAACACGCTGGGGGTAGAATAAAAGTCTTTAAACAAACAAACAAAGTTAGTCTTCAGAAACTTCCTTAAGATCCTTCCCTGCCGCTTCCACCTTCGCTACTTCATTGGCCACCTTAACAACATCGTCCATGGGGGAGGGATTCTTCATCGCCTTGGCCGCATCCGGGAACATCGATACGAATTCCGCCTTTTCCTTTGCAACATCCCAACCAGCAGATTTCCCTACAAAGTGCTCCTCCATCGTCTCCACTCGAGCTTTGATGGAGTAGAAGTCGGCGGACTCTTCAATCTCGTTTGCCAGGGCAGCGGACTTCTTCTGCTCATTCTCAAGCTCTTCCTGGTAAACCTGGGATTCTAGCTGGGCTTTCTTCAACTCCTCATGCAACTCGGCGATCCTTGCCTCCATAGACGCCTTTTCCCCGGCCAACAAAGAAGACTTGTTCTTCTCATTTTGGAGATTCATTTTGTAAATAGAATTTGGTCAGGAAGGTCTTTGAACCTGTCGAACGCAGCGAAAGAGACTTGAAGACCCTGGGGAAACGCGCCAACACGTTACAATTCAGAATAAAATCAAGTCAGGTAACACGCGAAAGTATGTATTCGATCCATACCTGCCACTGAGCGGCAACGATTTCGCCAAATAATTCAGAATAAGAGGGCTGGGGTGCGGACCACCCGAGAAGCAATCGAATTTTAAAGCGGCAAGGGAGCGGAGGCATTTCATGGGATCCATATCCAGAGACATCATGGTTTTGGGAAGGTCAGTCAACTTAATGTCTGAATCTTTCTTCGGCTGAGTCGACGGCTTGGGTTCTGGGGCCTTAGGAGGAAGGGAAAGCGCGGTCTCAGTATCGTTACTTGAAGCGGTTTTCGCCTTCCTCTTCTTTCGGGCTTCCAAGCGTTCGGCCGTGATTAGCGAAGCAGTGGAGCGTGTAGCTCTGGAACCTGCCACAAAAAGACGTAAGTGCGTTAAACAAACGCGCAGAGAAAGATACAATGTACAATGGCAAAGGTACTCACTAGACATCTCGACTTCGTCGGACTCTGTAGAAGAAGAAGGACCCAGATCTGGGTAAGACCTATCAGCGGTGGAGAGCGACTCGATCTGAGAAACGATCGCGGCAGAACCCTTGCGCGGAACCAATGAAACGACTTCTTCTGCCAAGAAGGAACAGTCAATCAGCAAGTTAGGGTTTGAGCAAGTAAAAACAAAAGAAGGGTAAATCACTACCTATGGGCCTCCAACGGCTTCGCAGGGAGGATGAGTCACCCTTCAGAGACGAGATCTTCACAAAAAAGAACTTATCCGCCCAACCACGGTCGGATTTCGAGATATTGAAAACAAAATCAGACTTTTTGCGATGAGTCTTGAGCGTAATTCGCCCTGGACCGCCCTTGGAAACACGGTAGTTTACGAAAAAATCCTCACTATGAAAAACAAGGCCCTGCTTAGAACACAGCCGTTCAACAGAAAGCAAAAGTCTCCACACTTGAGGGAGGAGTTGCCCCGGCGAAACACTAAGCTTGTTCAAAAAGTCAGTCACAAGAGGGGATAAAGGAAAACGGTGACCGATGCGAAAGGGGTATTCATAGAAACAGACCCAGTCCTTCGCATACGTGTCAGCAAAGATCCCATTGGGAGGTAAGAAGATCTCAGCGCTTAAAGGGAAACCCACGGAAGTGGCAAATTCCCATGGGGTTTCAGAGGAAGAACTCCTCTGGAAAGCAGTGGGCAAGATTTTCGAAGGGGAAAGGCAAGGAGGAAAAGCGACTTTCTTACAAGAAGGTGCCATTGAAGGAGATTGAAAACGAAGAGAAGGAAGGAGAGAAAAGGTCGTACCTTGAGAGAAAGCGGAACAGTTGAGGCTGCAGAACCATCATCACACCTCTTAAATAGAGACTGATGGGACGTGACGCCATCACACTACAACTTCCCAGAATAAAATTGAAATTCAAAAACCCTAAGGAAACCGCTCGCGGGAGTTTCCTGGGCTTTTTGAGGGGGTATTGTTGGGCCGCCCAAATCTTAAGCCGATAAATACTAAGCTGATAGGCCCGAAAGAATCGTTGCTAACGGATGAAGATGTGGAGCCCGTGATTTCCGCCCCAATAATTGAAGGCGAAGTTTGACTGTAGCAAGGGGGAGAGGTTTTTAACGCCAGGAAGTAAATGGGGGAGCGAAATCTCCGGGATTTGATGAACGTTCGGCAACGGCTCGAAGGAGGGGGAGAGTGGAGCATAAAAGGAAGGATGAAGCCCACGGAAAAGACACAATTGAGAGCACCAAGATTCGCCCAAAAGCTTACTAAAAATCTCACCATTCGTGCCTTATTCTAGTTGATTACGATCTTCTATGTTCTAAGAAGCCAAGTGCATTCCTAAAGTGTTATTTGTTCTCAGGAGCAACGATTCGATCAATACAATTCGTTCTACGATTCATACCATTCTCACTATTTTATCTGCTGTTTTGCTCATTATTTCCGTTAATCTTTACTCGTTCACATTCTTTAACACGTCGTGACAACTTTGTGACTAGGAGTCCCCCGTAGTAGCGAAGTAACGCGTTTACGCCGTTAATTCGCCCAAAATAGACAACGTGTAGAAACCGATGTTTGTCCTTCTGAGGCCATTCAAATAAATCCGGTGCACCAGCTGCCATCTTCAAGCAATTGAAGCTGCCAATACCCAACAAAAGTAAATTAGGCAAGTATGTTGGTTCAGACACTTCTATATTTGATTAGCTTTGGAAAAGACTTTCTTTGATTTCTACACCTAGCTAAATTGGATTCTAATTAAATTGGATATGTCCATCCAAACCAGATGATCAACAAAGACGGTAGAGAGAAAGAGTTGCTACAATAATGAACAAATTGTAACTCAGTCGTCTAATCCAAGATCACCCTACAAATTTCCATTATTGTTTCATTGATAACCCTTAAGTACAAAACTCAATTAACACAACCTCATTACTGTAATTGAAAGAAAATTGTAATGGTATTCATATTGACTTACCACCCCACAGTGTTCGACAGAATGCCAAACTGAATAAAAGAAGTCGTAACAAAATTTCAAGTGAAAGAAGAAGCCTAACTAGCCTTGACAGAAGCATCCGCCTAAGCAACGTTCCTCGACATGGCCGTACGGAGCACAATTCCGTGCTCGGCCGCAGCCACAATGTAAGTTGTGGGCACATTGACTACCAAGCACCCGTGCTCAGTGGCGGCCGCCAGATCTGCATTATCGATACCAACACCGGCCCTTCCAACGACCTTCAACCTGCCGCCGGAGGCCTCGAGAAGGCTCGAGACCTTCTTGAAGTCCGCCGATGTGGTGATTGAGAAGACCTACTTGAGGAGCCCGCCGTGCCGGCAACGGCGAACTAGGATTAGTGCTCGGTCTAAGTTGACGGAGACATCAGAGATGATTCGGCGGATAAGGCGGGCGTAGAGCGACGGCAACGGTGTGGAGGTGGTTTGGCGGACCACGGAGCCGAGCATCGGAGAGAGATTGTCGAGTCGTCGACCTGCTTGAGGAGGAATGAAATTGAGTGGCCTGAGAAACCAGGAACACGAAAGAACGTCTCCATGTGTGTTTGAACGGAAAAGGACAATTTTGCCCTTAAATTTTCGGATAGTTGCAAAAATACCACCGTCCCTTTTTAAACCTCAATTCTTCTATCTAACTTCTTGTTTCAATCTGAATCGTAGATTCTTCGAATCTAACGGTTATTATGTATTTACAGTTTGTATCTTAAGAGGTGTTTTTATGTGAATCAACCTCTTATATAAAATGGAAAAAAAAGATTGAGTATGGCGGAGCCAGGGGGGTCCTGGGTGGTCCTTGTCCCCCTCTATAATCTATACTTGTACTATTTTGGTATATATTTAAGACACAAAATGTAGTTGGTCTGGTGGTTTTAAACCAAGTTTTGCTCTATGTGCCCCCCACCCGAGTTCGAATCTCATGTCTCACATTGTTTTGTTCCTTACTTCCTTCCCTTTAGAAGCTTTTTTTTTTCTTTTTACTCCTTTTATTTTTATTCAGCCATGTATATATGATTTATAAATATCCATAAATACATACTTACATGTATACATGTATTTTTTTGTTCTATTCTTAAAGTTGGGCTGAATTATTCTACAAGAAAAAAAAATCATACTTACATTTTCTTAATAACCTAAATTATATTTATTTGGTTAATAATAATAATCTATTACTTTCGTCCCATCTGTACTATTAATTTGTGCCCCCTCTCTCGAAAATCTCTGGCTCCGCCTACTTGATGGCAATACTGTAATGTATTACATAAAATATATGAGTTTCGATCATGCGGGATAAAAGTTAATTATGTGTGCATATGAGGGAAATAAAAGTACATTCCTAAATGACAATATGACGTGAAGTATTAAAAATACTATTTGGGCCCCCGGGGCATATAGCGCAACGGTCTAGAGAGCTCACAAGCGTGAAACACGTCCAAGGTTTGAGTCCCACCGTGAGCATGTGAGAGTCTCACTTGACTGTGAGTAGGCTCCCTTGGATAGATGTCCTCTGTGAGTAGGCTCGTCGCTGCTACTGCACATCCCGCGGTTTACCCCCTCCACGTTGTCCAAGGCAGGGTGCGTGGAGGTGCGGGACTAGTCGGAACGTAAGTTCTGGAACCCGTAACCCAAAAAAAAGTACTATTGGGGATGCACTTTTGATGCATCATGATATTATTATGTAGGCCGTTCTAGAATCAGAAAAGTTCAGGGGGCGATCTCTCCAACTAATGCAAGATAAAAAGGGAATTAGTATTAGCATCAAAACTATCAATAGGTTTGGGTAATCCAAGAGTGAAAACAATATCAACTTAACCAAAATCAACCTCATTCATCAAGCTAACTTTCTACTAAACACTCGCATTTAAAATATTCACATTGAAACTTTGTAGAGGTTGATCAACACTATGTAAATCAACCATTCCTTTCTAATTCATTTAAAAATAATACCCCATCATTTCAAACAAATAATATTTTTTTCAAAACATATTCATTATGCATCTACAATTTAACATCAATAGGCATTCACAAACTAAATATCATATTTATATATACCCAAATTAGTCATAAGACACTAACTTAACTCGGTAACTTGATCAAAAACAAAACAATATAAATTTAAAGCTCAAATCAAATTTAAGAGACGAAATAAATACAAAGTAGATATTATACACTCACTTAATAATATAGAGTTCAGAATTTAGGATTATACAAAATAAATGCCCCTTGAGGGCACGTAGAGTACCGCCTCTCCTTTGACCAAAAAAAATAAATATGTTTCACTACTGGATTTGATTAGAGTCTACTACTTCTAAATTCAATTTTAATCTAAATTGAATTTGGGGCCAATTTTTTTTTATAAGAGAGTCATCTTATTTTAGGCCCAACTGAAATTAAAAATATGGCCCAAATATCCAATATACATATCTATACTACTATATATATATATATATATATAGTATAATGCGGAGTCAATGTCTTTACAAGTATTAGTGCCATGTGTCATTTTTATAATAATATAATAAATTGAGCCCTCTTTTATATAATAAGTTGTAATGAATAATTTTGTAAATTAAAATGTGCGACATGTGTCATTTCTATAATAAAGTAACAAACTAGTCCTCCTTTATATAATAAGTTGTAATCAATAATTTTGGAAATAGTCTAATCATGAAATAAATTTCTATCTAACAACATATATATATCATATTGTTTAAATAAGTATTACTATTATTTAATAAAATTTGATCTTTTTATCAAAATAAAATGTGATATATACCGTAAAGTTTTTGGAGCAATTAGAATAAAATCATGAGATAACCACTAAAATCGTTACTAAGGAAAACAAAAAGTTAACAAATCAATCCAAATTAAGATTATAAATTACAGTTAGAGTTTCTTGAATTAAGATTATAAACTCGTTACTGTTTATTTCGTTTGTTTGAATTAGTTGATTTTGTTTCGTTACTTTAAATTTATCCTTTCATAGTTTCTTTTAAAGTCAACTTAATATACTTAAGTTTACATAATCATTATCCGTATATGGTACGGGCGTTTCGACTAAGCATAAGTTAAAGTTTGAAATTAATGGACAATGTGTATCAGAAAGCCGAGCCGTCATGTTTTAATTAGAATCTTATGTATCCGAGGAGGCACATAGAACTTCAACCAAAAAAAAGGAGGCACATAGAAGACAGAAAAAAGTTATTTTCATTTTCATGCTTACTTATATTATTAAATCAGTAAGTTTTATGAATTACGGAGTATGTATTTACGTAACATACTCAATATTTTTTTGGAAGGAATTAACAGAAAAAAGTTGTGATACGATTGAAATTATTGAGCAGAGTAACCGATTCATAACACTAAAATACATAAACCATGAAACCAAACAAATATTAGCTTTATGCCTAGTATATAGACCCGTCAAAAGCTGACCCGACCCGCAAACCCGACCCGACCCGAAATTTCTAGGGTTTCAACCCGAAAATTTGAACCCGAAACCCAGTTTCAACCCGAACCCGATAAACCCGAAAATTTAGGGTTAGGGTCAGGGTCAAACCCGCTGGGTCAAGAAATCTATAAGGCGGAAAACTTATTTTCGAATACACTCTATTATAATGAAATGACAGATTGACGGGTAATTGTGCACCCAAAGGTTTTAATTATATTACAATATATAAAATTTATTTTATAAAATTATGATAAATTTTATTATTAAAATATTTAAAAATAATATTTTGTTATTATATTTTATTATTTAAATAATAATTTATTTAAATTTTAGTCAAAAAATTGATACTCTTGACCCGTTGGGTTGACCCGACCCGACCCGAAATGACCCGACCCAGTTTGACCCGTAACCCGATTGACCTGAACCCGAACTCAACCCGAACCCGAAACGACCCGACCCGAACCCGCCCGACCCGACCCGATTGACAAGTCTACTAGTATATGCTCCTCCGAAGGAAAAGGAGAAAAATGACTTTTGGAATAGCCTCAAAAACCATATTCTCGCCCTTCAGACCCCTACAATTGTGATGGGTGATCTAAATGAGATACAAGAACCAGATGAGAAAAAGGGAGGAACATACCCTGATTCAAGCAGATTTACTAGATTATTAAATTTTAAAGATGAATGCTCCTTATTCGACATACCTACACAAGGAAATAAATTTACATGAAGAAAGAATAAAACAGAAAATGACAATACTTATGAGAAATTAGACAGAAATCTAATAGATAACCAAATACTACAGTGGTTCCCAGCCATTTATACCAAAAACTCAGCATTCTCATCCTCTGACCATTGTAAAATAACAATCGAGCTAACAAACCAACAACATTTTAAAGCTCAACCATTTAAATTCGAGAAGATGTGAATGCATCGAAAAGATTTTGAAAATACTGTTCGACAAGCTTGGAGACTAGGGCTCCGTTCGGCTGGTCAGAAAAAGAAGCTAGCTGGAGCTTTTTCTAGCGTTTTTTTGCCAAAAAAGCTACCCCTATGGAGTAGAAGCTTTTTGAAAATGCTATAAGAAGCTAGTGGGAGCTTTTATTTAGCATTTTCAAAAAGCTCCTACCCCCTAGGGGTAGCTTTTTTGGCAAAAAAACGCTAGAAAAAGCTCCAGCTAGCTTCTTTTTCTGACCAGCCGAACGGAGCCTAGATATCCAGGGCTCAAACATGTTCAAACTTATCAAAAAAACTCAAAACCTTAAAACTCTTGCAAAACAATGGAATAAACATACATTTGGAAATACATTTGAACGATTGAGAAGAGTGGAACAAGATCTTCTGGACATCCAACACGCAATAATAGGAAATCCAGCACCAATTTTGATAGAAAAGCATACGAGACTGCTAAACAAGAAAGAATGTATTTTAAAATTCCATAAGGCATATTGGAGACAAAGAGCCAAGACCAAACATATTAAATTAACCGATACTAACTCGGGATATTTCCATAAAGTGGCTACCGGAAGAAGAAATAGGAAAATCATTCGAGGAATCCGAACAGGTGAAGGAACGCAAATTATAGGGGAAGAAAACATTAGACAAGAGATAAAAAATGACTTAAAAAAAAGGTTTAACAAGGAAGAAATAAACAATAAGAAATACTGTTATTAAAGCGGTTAAAAGCTTCTTTCACTCAGGAAGTTAAATATGCTGTTATGCAAATCGGATTTGTTTAAAGTTGAGATAAAGCGGTTAGAGCGGATTTGTTATGCAAATGAAGTTAAAAATGTTGTTATTAAAGCGGTTAAAGCGGATTTGTTTCAAGTTGAGATAACGGAGGAAGACAACAAGGATCTATTGAAACCTATAACAAACGAGGAAGTTAAAAATGCTGTTATGCAAATCGGATCAGACAAATCACCTGGACCGGATGGAATATCAGCTGGATTCTATAAGAAATACTGGCACATCGTAGGCCCATCGGTTATTAAAGCGGTTAAAAGCTTCTTTCACTCAGGAAATATGCTCAAACAAATAAACCATACATTTATTAGTCTGCTTCCAAAAAGAGATAACCCAGAATCAACAAATCATTATAGACCAATTAGCCTATGCTCTACAATATATAAAGTTATAACTAAAATCATAACAGATCGTCTGAAAAAACCAATGAGCAAAATTATCCATCCACTACAAGGAGCGTTTATAGCAAATAGAACAATCCAAGACAATGTTTTAATAGCACATGAAATTTTTCACTCATTTAAAGGAAAAAAAGGAAAAGATGGATGGATAGCCATAAAACTAGATATGGAAAAGGCCTATGACAGAATGGACTGGCATTTCTTATTTCAAGCAATGAATAAATTGGGATTTCACCCGACTTTCACTGGGTGGATTCAGGAGTGCGTGAAAACCGTTTCCTTTTTAGTTTTAGTCAACAATAAGCCAACTGAACCTTTTCAACCAGAAAGAGGAATTAGACAATGTGACCCTCTTTCCCCATATTTGTTTGTTCTAGGTACAAAAATATTAGCTAGAAAACTCCAATACGTTAGCAACGAGAATAACAAAACCATCGGGATATCAATAGCACGAAATGGAACGAAAATACCTTTCCTTGCATTTGCGGACGATATAACTATTTTTGCCAAAGCCACGCATTTAGCGTGCTCAAAAGTTAAACATATATTAGATGATTATAGTGTCATTTCAGGACAAAAGGTGAACTATCATAAATCTGCATTTCACACATCGAAAACGGTAACAAACCTACAAAAACAAACGATCCAACAAGTGCTAAGTATAACAACAATGTCCAACCTGGAAAAATACCTAGGATGTCCAATCATAAACGGCAAAGTTAATAAGGAAACTTTCAAAGACATTACTGGAAAAGCGCGAGCTCAACTAACAAAATGGAAAGCGAATACTCTTTCCCAGATAGGAAGAGCAAAATTAATACAAGCAAACTTGTCAGCCAAACCTATGTATCTTATGCAGAGTTTCTTATTGCCACTCGGGATTCTCAAGGAATTGGACCAACTTAATTGATGTTTTCTTTGGAACAAAGGTCCTGAATTTAAACCCCTAATAGGATGGGATAAGATCTGTCAACCGAGATCACATGGAGGGTTAGGAATAAGAAAAGCAGAACACATGAATAAAGCGCTCCAAATGAAACTCTTATGGAAGCTAATCGCAGAACCACATAACATATGGGTAAGGCTAGTAAATGAGAAATACTTAAAAAACGAAAATATTTTCACTTACAAAAAACAATCTAATACATCTTGGCAATGGAAAAAACTAATGACATTAAGAACTGAATTTCAAAAAGGTCTCCGATGGCAAATTGGGATGGAATGTCAGTTAAATTTTGGAACGACACGTGGGTAAAAAACGAACCATTAAGAAAGTTTGCTATTAACCCAGACATAATAAATCAAGAAGAGAAAGTAAGTGAGTTCCTTAATGACAATAAACAATGGAACACTCAAAAGCTAAATCAAGTATTAGGAAAAGACATAATAGATGAGATTACTAAGATAATATTACCCGAAAACCAGCTACAAGACCAATTGTATTGGGCCCCAAGTAATAATGGATGGTTTTCCACTGAGTCCGCCATTAAGTTGTTAGCAAACACTAAGCAAATGAATTACAACCCGAATAAATGGATATGGAATATAGATACTTTCCCCAAAGTTAAAAGTTTCCTATGGAAAATCGACATGAATGGGCTACCCACAAAACAAAGACTCATCCAACAACACGTTCCCGTAACCCCAGGTTGCCTAATGTGTAACTGTAATTTAGAAAGTACAACACATCTCCTAATAACCTGCCCCCACACACAATATGTCGCTGGAACAATAAACAAGGCAACAAAACAAGAACTTATGAGGTACGACGCCACTAATAAATCTCCAAGACAAATATTGTATGAATTAAGACAAAAACTAGAAACCCAACAATTCACGGAGCTTGTAGTAATATGGTGGGCCATATGGACACAAAGAAACAAATTAGCATTCCAACAAGAGCCAAATGATTTTATAAACAACTTAGAAATATATATCAAACATCAAATTCAGTTATGGAAAACGACGAAGTATTGGAAAGAAGACGAAGAGGATGTAGATGTATATGCAACGAAAAGAAACCAAAGAACAACCAAGTTAAGGAGGAAATGGGAACGACCCCGGAATGACAGCTATAAAATCAATTTTGATGGATCTAAAATCAGCTCAGGTGAAACTACTTCAAGCTTTGTAATAAGAGATTGTCAAGGAAAAATCATTGAAATAGGAGTAAAGAAATTTGGGCAAATTTTGGTCCTAAAAGCAGAAACTCTAGCACTTAGAGAAGGCGTAAGAGCAGCAAGACAACTAGGTTTAAGAAAAGTGGTATTTGAAGGGGACAATGTGACTGTGATAAATGCCACCAACCGAACTACGTGTTACCCTTGGGAAATTGACTTACTGATTGCGGACATTTGGAGGTCACTCCAATGCTTCGAATCGGTCAGAATTCATCATGTTGGTAGGGACTCCAACATCGTGGCTGATAAAATCGCTAAAATGGGCCACGATTTTCCTACCGAACAAATTTTTTAGATGATCAAGAGCTTAAGGATCTCGTCCTAAGGGACGCGCTAGGTCGTCCACTTTAAAGGTGGTCTACCTAATTCTTACCTAATCAAAAAAAAAAAAAGTTGTGATAAGCAAAACAAAAGCCCGTACTTGAACTGATTTGACTACAAAATTGGGCCAAAGTCTTGTTGACTCGGGCCAACCCGAGGTCGGTTTAGGATCCATCCACCCGATTCCGAGTAATAGCGGTCAGGCAGAAACGGGGAAAGTTCGAGAAGCGTAGTCCGTGGCCTTGAGTTCCAACTTCCAAAAGCCCTTATCGTCTCGTCAACCTCCTATATTATTGCAATCATTAATAGCCTAGCCACTTAGCCAGACCGCAAATTTATCAAAACCCTTGCTGTAGCAGTTCAAATTAGGCCATCCATCTGATTTGATTTTCAATGGCGACGGATCTCGAGAATAAGGCCAAGGAAGCATTCATCGACGACCACTTCGAGCTCGCCGTCGATCTCTACTCCCAGGCCATTGATTTGAACCCTAATCACGCCGAGCTCTTCGCAGATCGTGCTCAGGCCAACATCAAGCTTCAAAATTTCACTGGTAACTCCCCTATCGATTGAATTTTGTTTCGGCGCATTGAATCTGGGACTGTTGATTTGTTTGGTGGTTTGCAAGGAGTAAAAGGTGGAGTCTTTCTGGCTGTGGATTCTTTTTCAGCCTTTTCCGTGCTGTTCTAGGCCAACATCTGTATTTGGTTATTTTTAGCCTACTTTCATGGTAGAGTTCTATAGGATCTCAGGGTTCTGCAATATGGGCTGGCTGCTGATGAAAATAGTCTAAAAATTGTCTTTTTTAAATAAAATATTTCAACTTTATTCATGGAACTCGATAATTGTAAATATTGCGTGTAGCAAGAATAGCAAGCAAGGTATTAGTTTTTCAGCCTGGTTAGACTGCTTGAATCCTGGTTAAATCACATTATTGGGCTATGAATTGAAGATTGTTCAATTACTGCCTTGATGTTTAGATTGGAATTATGAATGTTTCTGTTATTTTAACCTTTCTTGGTAGTGTTGAGGGATTGTTGATTGTTTGTAGTTTTTGTATTTCTGAACTGAAATTTATATGATTTCTTGCGATATTTTTTATTTTTCAGTTTGTTCTTTCTGAAGTTACATGTTTTGTGGATGACCTGTGTGCATAATGCCATAAAAGTACTTTTTATAACATTGAATTATGCTGCATTGCAGAGGCAGTTGCTGATGCAAACAGAGCAATTGAGCTTGACCCTTCAATGGCCAAAGCTTATCTGCGGAAGGGGTTTGTTCCTGACATCCTATCCATCATCTCTTTCTTGTTCTTACATAAAAAAAGCTTGAATTTTTTTTTTGTCATCATAGTTATAGATTCCTGTTTGTTAATTTCTCTTCAATATATTTTAAGAAGCATGCAAGGATGATGTTTCATGTAATTATTACGCTGATGAAAAAATATATTGTTCTGGTTTGTTTTTGTGTCCAATGGCATCTTGTTACCTTGGTCCAATATGAGAATGTTTTCCAATATGCTTACAATTGCTGTTGTTCATTCCATGCAGTACAGCATGCTTGAAGCTTGAAGAATATCAAACTGCCAAGATAGCCTTTCAAGCAGGTGCTTCAATAGCACCTGAAGATTCGAGATTCAAAAATTTTATTCGAGAATGTGATGAACGCATTGCTGGTATGAGCATTTTGCGTATCCCTGTTAATCCTATATGTTCATTACATTTATAACTTCAAATGGCTGCAGAGTAGGTTTTACATGGTGATACTCATTTAGCTGGTTGATTGAAATTCAAAAGCTGTCCTGATCATTTTACTGCTTTGAATATGTGAAGCTCTCCCTGCAGTGCTGTGTTTTGCAATATGAATAAAATACAATATCTCACTCTCTTTAATTTGAGAGGGGCTCGTGTGGCTCTGTGAGTTTATTGGTGAGAGATCTCCCCCACATCATTGTTCTATTATCCCGTATCTTCCTTACTATGTTTAGGTTTGGTGGACTATATATCTTTATTCACATGATAATATTTATGTAGTAATTATGCTAACCTGTGGTTCTGCAATGTTTCTTTCGTGCCCACCATTCAACTGAGGTATAGCTAGTTTGCTTTGTAGATGTGAGAAAAATCTTAAAATTAACATATTAGCATCTCTGGGCATTCTTTACTCTGCTATGTTTTAGTTGCTTAGGCAAAATATTTGATTGATTTGTATCGTCATAGTCATGTAGCTGGTTGAGTGAAGTTCTTAACCTGTACTACTCTTTCTGCTGCCTGTAAGATAAAGTTCTATCTGTATTTTCCAGTTTCAATAATCCAATGGTTTTCCTGCAAAAAGAGCCCATTTTTGTTTTATTCATACTGGTTAACATTTGGACGCCTCCATGCAGAGGAAACTGGTACCTTGCCCCAAACATCAGCTGAGAAAGTTCCAACATGTAGTATTGCATCTCCAGCAAATGATGCTCCATCCCTTAACAGTCTTTCTAGTTCAGCAATTGCTGCAACATCTGCAAAGCCAAAATTCAGGTCTCTACTTCATGTGACAAATTCCTTTGTTTGTGAAAGTTGTATATATACTCTATATTGATGATGTCATCTTGTTCTTTCTTCTATGTTATTTAGTGATAAAGCGTTCATCAACTAAGTGAAGTCTTAATTTGTAGTTTGTTATACTTGGAGGACACATCACAAGTTGACAATTCTTGTTTTGCAGGCATGAGTTCTACCAGAAGCCTGAGGAAGTAGTGGTTACAATATTTGCAAAGGGCATACCAGCCAAAAATGTTTCAGTTGATTACGGTGAACAAATAGTGCGTCTCAACCATTGGTCCTTATTCTATGATTTCTATCATGGTATTCTTATTGCTTAACGGTCCACTGTGAATTTTTTCTTTGCTTTGCAGCTAAGTGTTACAATTGATGTTCCTGGGGAGGAGCCATATCACTTCCAACCCCGCTTGTTTGGTAAGGTATGTGTCTGAGATCTAGGTTTATATTATCTTCCTGATAATATAACGTCCATTATTTGAAGCTTGTACACTGTATTATGATTATTGTTATTCTTTACTGCTTCACCTTGTACAAGTGAGTTGCACATTTTATATCATTCCAATTCTTGTGTTCACTTTATATATTCCAATCTTTGTGCTCTTTTTACAACAAAAATTGTGATCTTGACACTCTTTACTATTTGTGCAATGATATTATATCCCTTTTCCTTAATTAGACTATTATAACATGAGTCTCTTGAATGCTTTGTACTTCTGTTTTGTGTAAGGAATTTATATGTCTCATCCGATTGAGTGTATTTCTTTTTCTGTTCTCATACTAGTCTGATACTTTTTTTGTGTTTTCATATTAGTCTGATACTGCAGTTTACCTTTTCATGATCAACAGATAGTACCTGAAAAATGCAGGTATCAAGTCTTGTCCACCAAAGTGGAAATCCGACTAGCAAAAGCAGAAGCTATGAACTGGACATCCCTTGAGTTCAGCAAGGTAGCATCTATTCCGCAGAAAATAAATGTGCCAGCAGGTTCGTAAATCCATCCGCTTGGATGACTTGGATTTTCAACTCTCCATAAATATGTTTTACTTTTTGGGGATATTTTTCCTCCTAATTGATCTCGCTTTTTAACCAACCAACAACTGAATGCTGCAGCCGTCAGTAGGCCAACATACCCCTCTTCTAAAAGCAAGGCAGTTGATTGGGATAAACTGGAAGCTGAAGTTAAGAAAGAGGTACACTAGTCAAGGGTGTACAATTGATGATGTTTTCTAGTGCTTCTTAATGTTAGAACTCATTTTTTCTTCTCCATCTCAACAGGAGAAAGAAGAAAAACTTGATGGTGATGCAGCTCTTAACAAGTTTTTCCAGGACATTTATCGCGATGCTGATGAGGACACCAGAAGAGCGATGAGCAAATCCTTTGTAAGCTTCTCTCCCCAATGTTTCATCATTCTAGAAATTCTATTTTATGGTCTATACTATAATCAAGTCTGGATGGTTGTGGTATTGCTGTCTCTTTAAACTTGATCTGGTGTAATCAAACTTTTTTTAATGTTTAAGGTTGAAAGTTGCTCAATCTTAACTTACGGTTCATTGGTTGGGTTGTTTTTTGTTGGGTTAAATATTCATTATTTTTTTCAATTTTATTTTATGAATGTTTGCCATGGGTAGGGTACACATGGTCACATGTATAATCTGAAGTATTATTATGTAGTGTATTTTCCAATTTCAGTATAGCTTCCAGTAATGTGTTTGCGCATGTCAATAATTTCAGATTTAGTAAACAACTATAATCAACTCAATTGATTGTTGTTTTCTGCGATTCTTGAATTCTAACTCACAGTAACAGTTTGGTATTATTTTCCGATATGAGATCTTTTAGTGATGAAATTGTCTCATGGTTTTGCTTTCTAGGTGGAATCGAGTGGAACGGTGCTCTCAACAAACTGGAAAGAGGTCGGTTCAAAGAAGATAGAAGGTACTCCTCCAGACGGTATGGAGATGAAGAAATGGGAATACTGAAATCCTACAGTGGGTACTCCTTAATTTTAAACTGTTTGCAGTTTTTTCATGTAGTTGTTTTGCCTTTTTCTGCCAAGGATTTGAGTCTTAAGATTAACTACAGACTTCAATTTGGTTTTAAGTTCTGTTTATATGTACATCAAATTTATACTGAGATGTTATGGGCAACATCCAATGTCCTTTGGCCCGAATGGACGCTCTTTCTTGAATGGTAGTTGCTGATATTTCTCCCAGTACTATGTTTACTGTGATTGCTGTACTGTATCCAATGTCCTTCCCTTGTTTTAATCCCAACGAGCTTTCATGAATGAGATCTTTTTGTGATTTTGATGAACGCTGCTCAACTGATCTTTTTCTGATTTTTTTTTTATCTTGTTTGTTTTGTTTTGCTATTTTGATGATCCATAGACCACAGCCTAAATGTCATCTCATTATGATACATTGGCACCTGGAAAGTTGTAAAATTGGCTGCTTTGTCACTATTTGTTGGTAGATTTGATAAACATGTGCCAACTGTTGTTTTCTCCTAAAACATTTTCACTGTCAACACATTGATGTATGCACATTATTTTCTGTGTCTTAACTCCCCCATGAGTCCACCGTTGCCTTAAACGAAATATTTGCATTTTACTACGTCATTCTCATTATCAATGGAAACATTAGATTTATTTGCCTATTTTCCTTGTGCCGTTATGCCCATGTCTAAGGCCTTGTTTCACTTGTTGAGAGAAAGTGGTTTTTAGGTTGAAAATTGTTTTGGTAATGGGAAAATGTAAAAAGTAGAGAGAGTGATACGTTTTCGAGAGTGATAAAAGTATTTTTTTTGGGTGAAAAGATATTTCCACGGACAAAGTGAACAAGGCGTAATTTGTGTAAAGGAAGATAGAACAATCTTTGCAGCCATTTTCTAAGAGGAAAGTAGAGAGAAACATCAAAATGTGACTGTTTAGAGCCATTTCAAGATCTAAATTGGAATGGCATAAATCCAGATTTCAAATCAGGTCTTGTCCAAGACAATTTAGCAGCCATCGTCTTCTATTTAAAAGTTGCAGTTTCAAGATGAGTTACAGCCAAAGAGTAGAAACTACAAATCAAGGTAGAGAACTCAACTAAATCGACTATAATAACTGCTGATGGAGCTCCAAACTTCTCAGTAGAATAAATAGAAATACAAGAACTACAAAACCAAACAGCAAGGTTCATGTCACTTTAGCCTATATGAAATTTTAGCCGAACCAGATAAGTTACAATCTCTCACGCACACAGCATAGAAGCTACAAGCATCTGAAGAAAGCACTCAAGAGAAGATTAAACTGCAGAAATTGTGGTGTTAAATAATTATTCACTGCTGCCCATAGCCATTAAAAACTCTCCTTCACACACAACATCGTTTCCGACATAAGCCTTCCCTTCCATTTTCGCAATACCAAAGCGTTTTTGCAGCTTCACCAATGTCATTCTCATTATCAAAGTGTCCCCGGCAATCACTGGCTTCCTGAATCTTACTTTGTCGATTCCTGCAAAGAAGAAGTTTTCACGGGAACCTCCCACTTCTGGTTGCAGCATGACTATGCCACCAACCTGAGCCATTGCCTGAAGGTACATGCAACTAAAATTATGAACTCAAGAAGAAGAGAAGGAATGGATTAAGAATAGCAGATGATAATTACACGAAGCCAAGCATGCATGACCAGTCAGTTTCAGAGATGTAAATCTCCCACATAACCACAAAGCAAAATTAAATGTTCCAACTAATCATTAGCAATCTTTTGGAAAGTGTGAATCTACAAATAATATTCAAAAGCTCAGAAAGCCTGAGCTTTCAATACAAGCATCTTTTTTTCCAGTAGTTCACAACTGCTGGATCTTAACATAGTGATCTGTACTAGTATACTCTTCGTAGTGGTTTATGTGGCAAACAACCGGGCGTTTGGTATAAATTTGGGTATGGGAATGAGACAATGTATGGGGTTGAGTTGGTGTGGGTTTGGAAACCCATACTTTTAGTTAAGTGTTTGGCAAAAAAATTGGGAATGAAATTAATTTTTTTTATTGAGACAAAAAAATTGAAATCTTGAAAAAACTTAGTAAATAAAGTATTCAAGAGTCATTATGGTGAAGGGTGAATGGGAGTTGATGAAAAAATCAACCTGTTATATGGTATGTATGGGTTTCAATCTCATACCCAAGGTACAGGTAGGGTATGAGAACCCATACCTATTGGGTTTAAGTAAGGTATGGGTTTAAAAACCTAATATTAACATACCAAACAACAAATATGGGGTTTCATTCCTAAACCCATACCTTCATTCCCGATTCCCACCTACCTATGAGACTTGAAACTACTTGTGTGCAAAACAAGGCTACAATAGAAAGAAAAAGCAGAGCATACAAGAAGTAGTAGCCATAGCTTGCAAACACAAATCAAAAGAAAATCTACGCAACTACAATTATATAAGACCATAATTTATTGCAAGTTAACTGGTACTTGCTCCCAACTTGGTCAAGATCACTGCTTTAACAAAATTTGTATAGAACTATTGGCTTTCACTCTGAGGATGCAACAATCATCGCTCTCTCCTCTCTAGTCTACATATTTCATCTTAAAGTTGCAAATGGCTAGACACGATACATGCACACAAATCACATCCAAATTACACTGGGCTGTCTTGACATGTTTTGACCATCTGTGTATAGGATAGGTTGTAGATTACAAGGCTTTGAAGAAGAAAACTTTCTAGAAAAACTTTACCAATGTGAAATATCATAGTAACCTGTGCAGAGTCACTCAGAATACAAAGATGAGCCTGAAAAATCCCATCTTGTGCAAATGCCAAAAAAAAACACATTTTATTGGTCCGAAGAGGCATGGAGGAACTGAAAAATCCCATCCAGATTACCCTCATACCAAACACCCCCTTGGGGGCATTTGGTATGAGGTATGTTTGTGTATTTTTTGGGTTTCATACTCATACCTTATCGTATGGGTTTTTGATACCTTACCCTTTGGGTATGGGTGGGAATGAAGAAAAAAAAAGTAAAACTCCCTTAAAACGCTTCTCCCAACCACCCTTTATTAAGTATGGATTTCTAACCCCATACCTCCCCCCAACCTCATACCTTCTCTCATTCTCATACCCGAATTTCAAACCAAATGCCAGTATGTACAATCAGGCTTAAGATGAGCATCCATGGCTATCATAGTATTAGAAGATTGTACATACGTCTAAGCTTATACATACATCTAAGATGCACATACACTAGATTGCCAGACTAAATCAACCACCAAGATCTACACTACTCATCTAAGCTTCATCCAGATAGAATAGGATGAGCTGGCTCAATTGATGATGATAAATTTGATTCATACCTCGATCATGAGAACACCAGGCATAATAGGCCGCTCAGGAAAATGGCCAGGGAAAAAGTTGTCATTTATAGTGACATTCTTAATAGCAACAGCCGAAACCCCGGGGTTGTACTCGATCACTCTATCCACTAACAGGAACGGAAATCTACAAAACCAAACACACAAACGAACGCAGAATCAACAGGTAATTCCAGAGCAATCACAGTTGCAAACTAGGCAATCAATCTGCTGCAGGAAATCCGAAAAACACTAACCGGTGGGGCAAAATCTCGCGGATCTGGTTAATGTCCAACACAGTCGGAAACGCCGGAAACCCTAGAAAACAGTTCAAAGGCAGAAAAATCAAAAAGAATGAGATGAATCGGGAGCGCTCCCCATTGGCGATTTCAGTTGTGGTTCTTACTCTTTTCGATCGGGAGTTCGTCGTCGGCGGCGCTCTCTTTGCCGTCGGTGGATGAACAGGCAACGAAGGGAGATTGAGCGTGAGGAGGAGGAAAAGAGAGTGAGAGATGAGCGGCATTGCGGGGGAGGATTGAGGACGGGAAGAAGGCTGAGTGGAGTGGTTTGTGATGAGTGGGGGAAGAGAAAGAGGTGAAGGGGGAGGAGAGGGATTGGGAGAAAGCTGAGGACGCCATGGGAAAGATGAGTGAGCTGGGAGCTTGGTGAGCGGAGTCTCCAATGTCTTTCGGAATTGAATAAGGCGAAGAAAGAAGTAGTAGTTCGTTCGTTCACCTGCCAAGATCCACTCTTTATAGGTAGAGCATTGGTTTTACGGCTGTACCAACAATTTTTGACAGCAACAAAAGTTCACTCACACTTCAGATTTGTTACCGCTAGAATCTAGGAATCAAGATGGAACACGCCCAATTTTAAAAGCCTAGTTCTTAACTAGCTCAAAACAACGTTTGAGCACAACTCATGAGAGCTAAAGCCACGACTGCAAACCATGAAGAGGCTCCAAACGAGTGCCACTCGCCAGCATTAAGACGACACCTTGGGAATCGACTTCGACTCGTAAGAGCCTAAAGCCATCATTAGCCGCACTCGACTCTATGACATACTTGCCACAACTCGCTCTCCTCTGTGGTGTAGGATAGGCATATACGTACAGCAAGAATCAGACTTGATTTATTCAAGCTCGAAACTCACTTAAAGCTCCTTTAGATCAAAGATCACCATGCTACGACCATTGTACAAGTGCACAATATTTGCTTCGAGTGTTTCTCAAACCCGAGAAAATAGATTAAGCAACTTCACCATCAAAGAACATATTCATTGACTGGCTCTAGGCATTGTCAGCATATTAGACTATTGGTAGAAGACACATACTATGGCACATTATTACATAGAAAATTAGATTTACTTAAGGATTTCATTTAATGCCAAATAAGAAAAACAAAAACAAAAACATGACACATAAGATTATGTGAAGTACGTAATTTATGCAAAGGCCTAAAAACACGTTTTATATGTAAAATGTGAAATTACATAAATAAAGTATTGCTACACTTTGTGAGTAAAAATACTTTTTGAGAGAAGGTAATATTTTTTTGCCTTAATAGTATTAAAAGTATAAAACTTGCATATTTTTCGAGAATAAAAAAATAGTTTTGTAGAAAATAACAAGGTTACCAATTAATCTCTTTTTATCATGTCATGTCATCATATGACCTTCTTTTACATGTGACAAAGAGCTTTTGAAAATTTTGCCCATGAAGGAAATATCTTAAATGAGCAATCAACACTTTCAAGTTCGAGTCGAGAATGGAGATGTGCGTGCACATCCTTTTGTAAAGCTTGGTTATCCTGAGGTATTTTGATTAAATAAAAGTTATTTAGACGTATAGATTGATTCGGATCTTTTAAGGGCATGGCTCAAACGCTGCGTTTTGTGAGCTTTTTTTTACCTCCACCCATTCTCACCTTCCTCTCAACATTATTTATACAGGCGATTTCTCCTTCCTCTCAAATCTCCAACCGAATCTTCTTCCCCGGCCACTCGACGAACTCTCCGCCGCCATCGCCGACGCACATACTCCGGTCACAACCTACCGCAGCCATTCACATCCTTCTGCAAGTCTCTGGAAGCTCTACATCCTTCTCTTGTTCATCGTCGTCTGGTCAGCAATCCGT
Source organism: Polygonum aviculare (assembly GCA_934048045.1). Classification (NCBI taxonomy): domain Eukaryota; kingdom Viridiplantae; phylum Streptophyta; class Magnoliopsida; order Caryophyllales; family Polygonaceae; genus Polygonum; species Polygonum aviculare. The sequence goes on along the minus strand of OW204023.1, from coordinate 27,315,449 downwards.
ATTGGACGCCTCCGATTTAGTAGTTCCGGATTCTGCGCGCTTTCTGTCTCTCCCCGGAGCTTCAGAAATCGGAGGAGTGGCCTTAAGATCTCAACTTTGACTGCGGATTCTGGCTCGCTTGGTGACTGATGGCGTTGTTAGATCTTGTCGGCTCTATAGACTGGCACGAGGAGGCGTATCCTGTGTACAGCGATTTCGTCGTGCTCCCGCTTTTTGCTCTCTTCTTCCCCACAGTTCGTTTTTTCTTGGATAGATTCGTCTTTGAGGTATGGAATTGTTCCCCTACACCCTTGCTCCGAGCACTTCGATTTGGAATCTGACAGCTTACTGATATATCGCCTGCGATTAAGATTGCAAATCCTGATGTTGAATGCCATCGCTTTCTAAATTTCTATGGTCTCACCTTTGCTATCTGTAAAATCAAATAATCCTGAATTTTGAGCGTGGTCCAGTCCATTGCTTATTCACTGATGTTGACTTTTAGGAGGACTTGTTTCTCAATTTAGGCTGTATACCTTAGGCAATATTCAGTTCTCATGGAATAAGTTGCAGCTACAAGCTGATTTTTTAGATATGGATAGGTGAAGAAATCTTGATTGACAATGTTTTTAATTTCCTTTTGTTCAAACCAGACAATCGGGAAGAGATTGCTTTTTCCTCAGGGACACCATTCGAAAGATGCCGGTGTGAATGAGAAAAGAATTAAGCTAAGAAAGTTCAAGGAATCAGCTTGGAAGTGTGTATATTATCTATCTGCAGAGATTCTGGCACTTTCAGTGACCTATAATGAACCGTGGTTTACTAATACTAGATATTTCTGGGTTGGACCTGGGGATCAGGTGTGGCCTGATCAAAAAGTAAAGTATGTTATGAAACTTTTTCCTAGTTATTTAGTCAAGGCTTTACTCCAAGTTAGTTGCACATACTCATGCAGCTTTCTTAATCCAATTCAGGTTGAAGTTGAAAGGACTTTATATGTATACTGCTGGTTTCTATACATACTCGATATTTGCACTAATTTTCTGGGAAACACGCCGCTCTGACTTTGGTGTTTCAATGGGACATCATATTGCAACTGTTATTCTCATCGTACTCTCTTATATCTGCAGGTATTTCTGGTACTGAATATGTAATTTACAATACTGTACATTTGTCACGTTCATATATAATGCAGCATCTGTAGGTGTTACCATTTACCGTGAACATAGTATGCTCTTTGCGTCTATATTACTGTCATAGAGGACATTTTACAATGTATGTGTATACAAATGGCTCAGTTGACATATCAATTCTAATGACTACTTGGTCAATGTAGCTTAAAAGATTTGATTCCTTTCTTCTCTATTTGCTTCCTGAAAATGGCTATCTTGGCAGTCTTCTGTAATTACATGTTTTTTTTTCACATGCTATGCAGATTTGCTCGTGCTGGCTCTATTGTATTAGCACTTCATGATGCAAGTGATGTATTTCTTGAGGTAGGGAAGATGTCCAAATATATTGGCGCTGAAGGAGTAGCTAGCTTTTCATTTGTTCTCTTTGTTATATCTTGGATTCTACTTCGCCTTACTTACTACCCATTTTGGATCCTTTGGAGTACAAGGTGAGCAAGCTGATGCAGTTTTGATGTTTTCCTTTTGTACGGCTTGGATACTGATTGCTTTTCATATACTCCCTCCGTTTCAATAAACATGTCGTTTTAGCCATTTGCACATATATTAAGGAAGTTATTAAATGGACTATTATACCCCTAATTATTACCTCGCTTTTTTACTTTATTGAAAAGCACTACTAATAAACTGTTAATGATTATAAGGGTAAATCTGTAAAGTAAATGCCAAAAAATGTAAAACGACATGTATTTTGAAACAAAATTTTAGAGCTAAAAAGACATGTTTATTGAAACGGAGGGAGTATGATTTTGCTTTGATCTTTGTTGAGCTTGCTTTTCTTACTTGTGATTTTTCTTTGATCTTTTCATTCTTACTAATTACTATCCAATAGGTTTGCTGTAAAGTAGCCATTCCCCCATAAAACAATGTCTGGATACAAAAAAATGAATATTTGAGTTGGGAAAAATGCGGATAATAAATGTGTGTGTAAAGGAGTGCTCTCCCTAGTCACTGTGCATCCTTTGTTGCTTTTTGTTGATTACATGTTGCCTTCTCCCTTTCCTACTGGACTTCATAAATCATATTTCACAATCTTTTGTGGCATTGTGGTAACTTGACATTCTGCTGTATCTATCCCTTTTGCTGTAAATGATCTCTGGTTGTAGCATCTAGCAAATGAATTTGTAATGTGGATCTTCTATATCATAAATTCCATCTTTATTCTGATCATTTTCATGCCTACAATGTTCGATAATGATATGAAAAGTTAAATTTTCTTTCTGTATGAGCACACTTAGTCTCCTGCCTGCTGTATCTTGTCGTTTATGCTTTCCTCATGTTGCAGCTTTGAAGTTGTCTTGGCACTGGATAAGGATAAGCACCCCATAACTGGACCTATTTACTACTATGTTTTCAACACTCTCTTGTACTGCTTGCTTGTCCTACACATTTACTGGTGGGTCCTAATATACCGTATGCTTGTGAAACAAATACAAGCCAGAGGCCAACTCAGCGAAGATGTTCGATCTGGTGAGTCACCTGACTGCTTGGACTATCTGCAATATCTTCCTCCATGCATAGGCAATCCATCACCCAAAATAATATTATCTTCATAAAATAAAAGATTTGACAGAGATGGATGGCAATTTTTTGTGTTATAAGTTGGTGCACCTAACATAAACAGAAATGCTTTCTCTAATACTTGTACTTAGCTGTTTTTCTTGGTTCACTTACCACAGAAAGAAATTATTAGGCTTCCCTGATTTATGTGATTTCTTTTGAAGCCTTTATTAGTTTGTGCATTTGCTAATCTTGTTGGTGGGATTTAGAACCTGATGAAAGCTCCCAAGTACTTCAGTATTATATTTAGCTCTAGTACTTGTTAAAGAAAAATAATATTTTTTGTAATAAAGTTCTTTGAAATGTCAGTCTTTTCCTGTAATAAATTGGTGGGATATTGAAATTACTGATATTTTCTGTTCATCTGAAGTGTTTATGTATCATGTTTCATTTTCTATGCCTTGTATGAGTACTGGCCAATTTCTATGAGACAAATCACCTTTCTGGACCCAGTAGAGACATGCCCATAAGTCAGATATAGACTTAATGACGTTCACAGACAAACCTGATTGCAATTGAATTTGCAGATGATGAAGACACGGATGATGAGCATGAAGACTGATTTGAATTGAACCCAAGAAACGTTATGCAAATTTCTTGCACAGGTACTGCCAAAATAATTTGACTGAATTGCTTAGCTCATACATTATCAAGGTTGCTATGCTTATTAAAGCTTCAGAAAGGTTTATTTCGGTTTTGTAATGACAATCTCTATCACACTTAAAAGCTAATCTAGTTCACATGAAAGGTTGTGAAATGTAAATATTATGTTGAATCTTTTTGCTGAATCAAGCTGTTCTTCTAACTAGGATTAGCAAAAATGATAACCAGTGAGAATTATTTTTTCAACAGGATAGAATAACTATAATTTTCCGTTCTATATTGTTACTATAATCTTCTTTTCTTTTTTTTTTATATGAATGCTTATCTGCCTCAATTCATACCGGGGACTAATTATATATTTCATTACAGTTGCAGCAACTGATGTGCACAATAACTAATGTGCACAATCCAGCTTGAAAGAGCATCTTCTTTGCTGATCTCAACGTGACCTGTAGAGTTTCAACATTAAAACTTGTAATTCAAGATCTTTGTTGGCCAATTTTTGAATTGATTCCTTTTAACCTCCTGTACTATATGGATTTGTTCATCCTCTACGTCACAACAGTGGCTGATAGAACTTGTTCATTTTTTTTAGATAATTTATGGTGTATTTGTTGATGGTCTATCATGTTAATACTCCATTCTTTCTGTTGGCTGAATAGCCTTATAAAAACAAAGTTGTCACTTGTTTCTCATCTGTATGTATGTGTATGCCAAAAAGTTTTACCATAATTTCGGATAGATGGTATGAAATTTGACGTGGTAAATCTGCTACTCTTGAAGTTGATTTGTTCCATAGGCGGACACTGGCTGTGAAGTTACAGCCATTATAAATTATGTAAAAATTCCCCAGTTGCATAATAAGGTTTTTGGACCTAGGATAAGGATTCAGTGTAAGAAACCAAAACCATAATTTGGTAAATATATATCCTACTAGAAAAGATTTCGGAGTACAAAACCCCACGATTTATTTCTAAATTGGACTCTTATGTTGTTGCAATATATGAGTTTGTTATTATTTTAGCAGAAAATCAATTTGCTCTTATACGCAGTGTTTCGCTATTTACCAATTTGGGCTAATATAAAAGCCTTTCTCTGTAACAAACTCTGACAGATTGAATAAAATTGCTCACCATTTCGCTACCTCTCTCTCTCTTTCTCTCTTTCTGCAAATCCCGATTTCACAAAATCCCAAATTGTAACATGGTATCAGAGCAACGATCTTCTCGCTTTTGCTAGTCGCAATCGATCGATTTTTCATCGCTATGGCCGATCTGGAGCAACAGATGGATTCCATGGTGTTTGGGAGAGAGGATGCTCAGTCACAAAACAACCAGAAGAGTGAAGGGGAGCTGGCGATTTCAGATCCAAATCACTGGTTATACCTTCACCACTCCGATCATCCTACCCACTCTTTAGCTACTCAGCTTCTCACTGAAACCAATTACCATCAATGGCGACGAGCTGTTGAAGTCTCTCTCAAGGCTAAGAACAAGTTCGTCTTCGTCACTGGAGGTCATGAGATGCCAGCTACTGGATCGATTCAAGAGATGCAGTGGAATCGGTGCAATAGTATGGTCATCGCTTGGCTCTTACACTCTGTCGAGAAAGGTATTGCTGAAACTTTGCTCTATTATGATACTGCTGCTGAGATCTGGACTGAGTTGCGTGAGAGATATGGACAACCTAGCTTAGCAAGGACCTATCAAGTTCAGAAAGAGCTATTTATTATTTCTCAGGGTAATATTCCAGTTCCATCTTATTATACCAAGTTTAAGCGACTTTGGGATGAATATATGGTGTTGTCTGAAGCTCCTAAGTGTGGGAAGTGTAGTACTGTTGTTAGCACACCAAAGATGGTTTTGAATCAACAGATCTTGTGCTTTCTGGTTGGATTGAATGATTCCTATGCTTCTGTGCGTGCTAATATTTTGATGATGAAACCTACTCCATCTTTTGGAGACATGTATCAAATGGTTTTGCAAGAGGAGAAACAAAGGGGTCTGTCAAACCGTGGTACAAATATTTCTGGTGATTCAACAGCTTTGAGTGTGTTTCCAAAGCCTAAACAGGGTTCCACAAATTCTAATCAGTCTTCTGGTCAGAATTTCAATCCAAAAACATCTCAACAACATTCAGGTGGAGGAGGAAGCAACAACACCACACCACACAACTCTGCTCCTAGCAACACAACTGGTGGAAATTCTGGCACTGTGATGAGACGTGTGAATTATTATTGTGACCACTGCAAGGTCCCAGGTCATTCTTTGAGCAGGTGCTTTAAGATCAATGGTTATCCTAAGGACAAGGAGAAGAAATTTGCTGGATCTACATCAGTTGGAGGAGAAGGGAAAGAGAATTCAGAAAAGGGAGTCATGGTTAGCCAAACTCAGTATGACAGGCTAATGGTTCTTTTGAAGCAGCAACAGACTGGGAGTTCTTCCGCAGATGCCAACAAGTCCTGTATGCTAGCTGGAAAATCATTTTGTTTCTCAATTTATGGCAATACTTATGTTTGGGTAATTGATAGTGGCGCCACACACCATATCTGTCCACATTTGCATTTGTTTTCCTTTCATGAACCTTATACTGACACCAATTTTATTACCTTGCCAAACAACAAACAAGCCAAGATTTCAAACATTGGTACCATACACCTTTCTCCTACCATTACTCTAAAAAATGTCTTACATGTACCTGAGTTTACCTTCAACCTTTTGTCTGTTAGCCAGCTTGCTAATGACCTTCATTCTAATGTGCTTTTTACTCCTGATGAATGTCTTCTTCGGGACCATTCAATGAGCACGCCTCAGGTGCTTGGTAAAGTCTCAAGAGGTCTTTATCTTACCACCACTCCTCATGACCATCCTGACAAGGAGCTTTCCACTTCCAAGCCAAGCCATTTCAATTTTCCAAGTTCTACTTCTAGTACTTGTAATAATAGCTCAGACAAATTCAGTTCTGTTTATTCAAATAGTGCTGTGTCACTTGAGCTTTTACATTTGAGACTTGGGCATGTTCCCTTTGAATCTATGAATCGTTTTTCCTGTTATAAGGATATTAAATGTGTCAAACAGCATCAGATTTGCACTATCTGTCCTAAAGCCAGACAACAAAGATCTTCTTTTCCCATTAGTAAAATTCAAACCAGTTATCCTTTCCAGCTCATTCATACATATATTTGGGGACCATACAAGGTTAAAACCTATAATGGCTTTAGCTACTTTCTTAGTGTTGTGGACGATTTCACAAGGATTACTTGGGTGCACTTATTGACTCACAAAAGCAATGCTTTTCCTATCCTAAAGGATTTCATTACATTTGTTGAAAAACAGTTTTCTCATTTTGTCAAGACTATTAGATCTGACAATGGTGGTGAATTTTGTAGTCTAGATGCTAAGTCATACTTTTCTTCTCATGGGATTACACATCAAACCTCTTGTGTTGATACACCACAGCAAAATGGGGTGGTTGAGAGAAAGCATAAACACTTACTTGAGACTGCTAGAGCTCTCATTTTTCAATCCAATTTACCTGATTGTTACTGGGGAGAGTGTATCTTGACCTCTACTTTCTTGATCAATCGATTCCCCTTGGCTAGCCTCAATTTTTTGACCCCTTATGAGAAGCTGTATGGAAAGCCACCAGACTACTACTTCTTTAGACCTTTTGGCTGTCTTTGTTATGTCTCCACTCTTAAAAGGGATAGAAGCAAGTTTGATCCTAGAAGTTCTCCTTGTATATTCCTTGGTTATCCTGTTAGTACTAAGGGATATAAAGTCCTTGACATTACTTCACAAAAAGTTTTTACCTCTAGAGATGTTTATTTTCATGAGCTGGTTTTCCCCCTCCACATACCCAACATTCAACTTTCAGCCTCTTTCCCCCTACCCAATCCTGGCAACTACATTGATCCTATATTTTTCCCAGCTACCACTCCTTTTACCACACCCACAGAACCAGATTCTCCTTCCCCTGACCCTCTACATTTCTTACCATCTTCCCTTGATGATGTTCTTTCTCCCACCTCTTCTCCCTTACAAACACACTCACCCTCCATAACCACACCAACCTCCACCTCCCAGCATTCATCCTCCCCAGCTTCATCACCAACACCACCAACACCTAGAAGATCTCTAAGGCCACATAAACAACCTTCTTATTTACAGGATTATGTGGTGACTTTCTCTGATGCTGTGACACAATTTCCTTTAATGGATGGTTTCTCTGATTCATTTTTTGCCCCAAAAGCCTTTTCTACCTCCTTATCCCCTAATCTTTTTGAACCTAGAACCTACCTTCATGCTGCTAGAGATCCCAACTGGGTACTTGCCATGAATAAGGAACTAGATGCTTTATCTACTAACCATACATGGACCGTTGTAGATCTCCCTGCAGGTAAGAGAGCTATTGGTTGCAAGTGGGTGTACAAAATCAAGCTTAAGGCAGATGGGAGCATTGAAAGATACAAAGCTCGCCTTGTAGCTAAAGGTTACACTCAGCAACATGGTTTAGATTATGATGAAACCTTTTCTCCAGTCGTCAGGCTAACCACAGTAAGGGTACTCATTTCTCTTGCATTAAACAGAAGTTGGAAGATTTTTCAGCTTGATGTTAATAATGCATTTTTGCATGGTGATTTGTTGGAAGAGGTTTACATGAAAATGCCAGAAGGCATTGCTAATCCAGACAACAAAGTTTGTTTGCTCAAAAAGAGCTTATATGGTCTCAAGCAAGCCTCGAGACAGTGGTTCCATAAGCTCACTACCACTTTGGTGACTCTGAATTTTGTGCAGTCCAAGCATGATTCTTCTTTATTCATTCACAATTCTCAAGGCCACATGACAGTTTTAGCTATCTATGTGGATGATATTCTTCTTACAGGTTCTGATCAGCTTCTTATTACAAAAGTTAAGCAAGTTCTTAACACTTTATTTAGCATCAAAGATCTTGGTGAATTGAGCTACTTCCTTGGTATTGAGGTATTACACAAAGACAGTTGTTTAATTCTCAACCAATCTAAGTTTGCCAGAGAGCTCATTGAGGATGCACAAGTTCAGCATTTGCGTCCTAAGGCTACTCCTCTTCCTATTCATTTCAAGCTTGGTGATTCTGGTAATGGAGATGCTTTGTCTGATCCCTCTATTTACAGAAGTTTGGTTGGTAAGCTCAATTATCTCACCAACACACGCCCAGACATCTCTTTTGTTGTTCAGATATTGAGTCAATATCTTCAAAAGCCTCTTGTGTCTCACATGGAAGCCTTGAATCACTTGCTGTGCTATGTCAACGGGACCACTCACTTTGGACTTCTCTTTCAACCTGGTGATGCCATCAAATTACAGGCTTTTTCTGACTCTGATTGGGCAGGTTGTCCAACCACTCGCAGATCTGTCACTGGATATGTGGTATTACATGGCTCCAATCCTGTTGCTTGGAAGTCTAAGAAACAAGCAACAGTTTCTCGTAGTTCTTCAGAAGCAGAATATAGGGCTCTCTCTCAAGCTGCAGCAGAAGTGACATGGCTTGTACATCTCCTTCAAGAACTTGGTGAGCGTGATCTTCAACCAGTCACTCTTCATTGTGACAACCATTCAGCAATTCACATTACTCAAAATCCAGTGTTTCATGAACGCACGAAACACTTGGAGATTGACTGTCATTTCACTAAAGAAAAAGTAATGGATGGCCTCCTGCAACTCTCATACTTGCCTACTTCAAATCAGTTGGCAGATGTCCTCACCAAAATTCTTCCCTCTGTACATCATCGAGAGCTTCTTTCCAAACTGGGCATGGATCTGTCATCATCCCCTGCTCCAGTTTGAGGGGGGCTGTTGCAATATATGAGTTTGTTATTATCTTAGCAGAAAATCAATTTGCTCTTGTACGCAACGTTTCGCTATTTACCAATTTGGGCTAATATAAAAGCCTTTCTCTGTAACAAACTCTGACAGATTGAATAAAATTGCTCACCATTTCGCTACCTCTCTCTCTCTTTCTCTCTTTCTGCAAATCCCAATTTCACAAAATCCCAAATTGTAACATATGTTATAGCGATTTACTTACAAGGCACATGACAGTGCGTTGGCAAGTGGTAGCCCTCAAATTAGCTTCTGAACTGTTAACGAAATAATCCTAAATATTGATTCATAATATAGATATCAATTAGCTTCTGAAATGTTAACAAAATAATCATATAGGTATCAATTAGCTTCTGAATCGTTAACCTTAAAACCATAAATATTGATTCATATAGTTATCAAGTGCATCAGCCATGTTCAACAAATCCTCTCGATGTCCCAAAATCTATATATGCCTCTACTAGGAGAAAACGTGCAAGTACAAACTACAGTATCGGTCTATGCAACAACAGACCCAAAACCAGAACGCCAATTTGATCAGTCCTGAAATATCCTTCCGAAAGAAATGGAGTGAATTCCTACATTACCATGCCCCCATCAATGGCGAGAACCTGCAGCATTTGAGCAAATAAGTTTAATTTGACATGTTCTTGGATTCAAATTTGACATGTTCTTGGATTCAAGGATGGCATTAATTGACATGTTCTTGGATTCAAGGATGCCATTTGCATAATAACTAACAAGTAAATTTCTAGCTTAAGGAAGTCAAGCAACTGGAAAGCGATTAGCCGTATGGGCAAATACCTGGCCAGTGATGTAGCTGGCAGCAGGGTTGAGTGCAAGAAATTCCACCAATCCAGCAACTTCTTCGGGTTGTCCATATCGCCCTGTGAATAGTAGTTAGCAGCAGTTTCGTGATATAATGCACACTATGGGTATTGCGCCTACCTAGAGATTTTTTTGCTCAATCAGCTTTTTTAGGACATTGGGGATCCATATGCACTTTCTTTACATTGTATACTGTACAGAATTAAAATAAGTAAAATAATGTTTTCTGGACTCACCGAGAGGGATGTGCTCCATGATTTTCTTCTCAACGTCTTCTTTGAGACTGGATGTCATGTCCGATGCAATAAATCCTGGAGCAATAGCATTAACCTACAAAATAGAGAATTGTGAATTACTTGTTTTGGTTGCAGTACTGACCTAATCCCCAGTCCTGCATATAGTTTTGAGAATAAAATAGTTGGGCAAGAAAGCATTACGACAGCAAGTATCATACATTGATGTTCCTGCTTGCATATTCCTTGGCAACGGACTTAGTGAAACCAATGACTCCAGCTTTTGCTGCACTATAATTGGCTTGACCAGCATTGCCAATCAGCCCAATAACTGAAGCTATATTTATAATCCTTCCCTGTGAAAATAAAAATAATAAGGATTTAAGAAAAAGTGATATCTTTTCAAGAGGAGAAGTTTCAACATGATTCAGTGTAGAATAGCTGTGAGACTAAAATGGGGACCAGCTTCAAGGTTATAGTATAAAATGGATATAATACTAATGGGGATATGCATACATATCAAATATTGAACAGATCTGTTTCATGACTTTTTATTAAGCTTCCCCAACCTGATCATATGCGTCCAAGTGGCATAAGCAACGTGAACCATAATCAATAATACTAGTACTAAACCTAAGAATCCTGCAGCCCCCACTTGATTCTCATTGCATGAAACCTGACTACACATCAGGGTATTGAAATGTGCCATTAAACGAGAATAACAAGTTACCTTTCGCTTTTTCATCATTACTTTCGCTGCAGCCTGTATCAAGAATAGTTTTATCAGCAGGAGCACAAGAACTCTAGGAAACGACTATTGTTAATTAATACAGTTCGATCATCCAGACCTGAGTGCACAGGAACACTCCTGTGAGATTCAAATCAATAACTTCCTGCCATTGTGATTTCTTCATCCTCATCATTAACCCATCCCGTGTGATACCTGAAATTGAAACACGGTTAGTGGAAGCAAAAGCCAAGAGGGAATGAAACAAAACACGCAAAAATACCCATCTCTAACCTGCATTGTTTACTAGTATATCTATTGTTCCCCATGTATCCACTGCCTGCACATAGAATCACATGAGGCCTAAAAAGCAGAAAAGTTTTGAAACAAGAGCAGTTTTCCTACAAGGGGGTAAACTCACAGCTTTAATCATAGATTCAACATCCTCCTCTTTTGACATATCACCCCCGAATGTAATAGATTTGCCACCGTTTGCCTCAATCTGCAAGATAAAAAGAAATACCATTTGAGTCATAATACCCTGATAATTAAGATAGCTATCATTCTGATACAAGGCCTGCAGCTAAGTCATGCAAAGGTATTGGAAATTAATGCATCAAGTTGTCGTTTACATGTTTTAAATGCCTAAAAATGCAAACAGTACACTCCCACACAGTGTGCTTGGTCATATGAAGCAGAGAATCCCACAATAACAGCAGAAAGATTATCTTACTCAGCAAAAAAATCTGTTTCACATAACATAACCCTACGTAATTGACTCAAAGGTACATGAATGATCACAGGGAATGTAAATGCACTTTGCTCTTACTACAGGAGATAGTTAAGGTCCAAGGTAGATTTAAAGCCAGTTCCCTTTTTTCACAAACATGTCAGTGCTTCAAATTAAAATTCAAGGTGCAGGCCAGCCCCTTGTCACATTAGAGGACCAATTTCCACATTTGACAGTAGATATTTGAGTTCAAATAATACATATTCTATCTTTCAACCACTCAGAGGGTGATTGGCCAAAATGAACATTCTAGTTCAAAAACCAGCAAAAGTATGTTATGCATGCCAGTGGCATATAATTGAACATTGGCAAATGTCTACATTCTAGCTTCTAATTCCACTCAAGCAATGCAATGGATGCCCATGATCTCTAACAGCATGCATTCAGCATTCTATGTTCCACTATCTGTAAAATCATTCCCAAACCAAATGAAAGGTGTAGATTGTGTCCTCAAGCAGATTGGCCAGGGCCTGAATCACTAAGTTGGAGCATATTGAATTTTGAAGAATAGCAACTGTAACGAGATATGGATGACAGAATTATGAACAAGCACTATATGCTGTTTTAAAAGAGAACCACATTTGGACTTTCGGTCCTGGGCAACATTTATATGGCCTATGGCAAGGGTAAGCTGCATTTTAAGGGTAAATTTCCATGTTTGACCTCAAACATGAGAGTAGCCAAACCAATATAGGCCAAGATTTTGGGTTTTGGACCTTGGGAGGAACTAGGGTCTTGGCATAGACTACAGACATGACTCTATATGTTAGTTTGAATAGAGAACTGGTTCCTTAGTGTATCACAAGTGTCGCAAGTTTTATCTTTGAAAACTAAACGTGGGGAAGAGATCAAAATTTGAATTTAAGACCTCAACAATTGATATGATTATCTGTAATAAAAGTTCATAGCACTAAAATAACTACTTTTTATAGCTAAAATGCATAAATTCAAGGAGAATAGCTCTCACACAAATAAGTTTATTAAAATAGTCAATAAAAGAGTTGCAAGCTTAATCAGTTTAGTTACTTTTATACTGTCCTTTGAAAGACCACATTCCCTTGAAGTCAAATAGCCAGGACCCATGGGAGAAAATAAGCCTTTATGAAAGGTAATAGGAAATACACTTAAATATACTTTTTTTTTATAAGGAGAGTATTACGATCACATATACTGATAAGATATATTGGCCAAAAGGACATGCTATTAAGGGCCCGTTCAGAAACGGAAACGGAATGGAATGAAATGGAAATGAACCTAGTCCAATTATAAGCCTAAGTATCTTTCAAAATCTAAAGCGTATATGTTCAATGTCTTTTCCATTCTGCAGACTGCAACAACATTTTCACCATAAATCTGTTAATCACCTAGAAAGACAGATATCCCACCTCTTTTGATACTTCTTCAGCTTCTTTTGATGACCTTGAATAATTTACAAGCACCTACATAAAAAAAATGCATATCACATACCTCTCATAGTTATACATATGGATATTCCTTAGCATTCTTCCAAGATAACTAAAAAACTAAATCTGGATGTATATGCAGTAAAAGTAGAGTATAAAAAAAAGTGCATCTAATATCTAAGACCTACAGAGAAGTATACCATATAGACAAAGCAATTGGATCCTCTTATAAAATTTGTGTAAATAATGAAAGGTCATTGAACATTCATTCTAAGCAAAGTACCTTGCAACCAGCTTTTCCAAAAGCCAATGCAACTGCTTTGCCAATTCCTCTGGATGCTCCTGTGACAACGACAACTGGAGCGTCAACATGTTTTGGCACCTCCACGCTTGCTTGCTCCATGGTAGCAACCTGAGCCTTGACACCTTCATAAGAAAATTGACATCACTGGAGCTTTGTCTGTCTGATAATCATCTCATTACATTTCTCACTACAAAATTTCGGATCCTTTTTTTCCATCAACACAAGGAGACCGATTTTTTTTTCAAGGTACAGCAAAACGGAGCCTAGATCATTAAATCAGTACAGCAGCCACACAAATATAACACAAACTGATAATAATCAACACTTGCAGCTTCAAAATATGAGCCAATGCCAGCTAAAATAAAGGATCAGGCACCTTCAAAAGGAACTCCCAATCAACTGATACAGAATCGAAAAGGAGCTACGAAGAGCGAAAGAAGGCAGCAAAACTGATAAGTCAGGTCACACATACCAGAAGAGCGAGAAGAACACAAAGGCCTGCTCTGGAAAGCCTGGCTGAGCCGGAGTGGAGCCACCGATCCGATTCCGGAAGAGGAGAAAGTGGAGAGAAGACGGAGATGCGAGATCTGACGGCTAGTAGAGCTAGCGGATGAGGCGAGCTTGGAGAGGCCGGCGACGGCGGAAGAGGCGGAGGAAGCCATGGAGGAGAGGCGCCGGAGACGGTGGGCCGATGAGAGAATGGAGGAGGAGGAGGAGAAATGAGTGAGAGTCGCCAGAGAGAAGAGCTAGGGGAATTTGGACTGCGGTTTTAATATAAGAGGGCTTCTTGGCCGCACAACTTTGGAAGCTCCGTCTCGACTCTACGGGGTGGTTGGTGGCCCACCGCAGTCCGCACCAATGTGGTTACTTGTTGCGGATTGTTATTTCTGTTGGTTGTTAGTTGTTACAACGGTTTCCGTACAATGTACCGACGTTTCTATTAAATGGATCGAATAAGAAGGTGAACATCACTGTTAAAGGCTTGGAGTAGCCCTTGTCTGATTAAACACGTACGATCGTGCTCGTGTTATCGCCTTGGGCTTCGTGCATGGTTTCTTTACTTTGATCGGCTCCGCTCCTGGTTGTGTTCTCGGTCTCGTCCCCTTGACTACTCTCGATCTTTGTTGTTCTCGTGCCCATGCACCTGTACATTTGTGCCATCGCTAATGTGCTCATGCAAGCGGTACTAGGGTTGTCCCTCTTCTTGCACTCATTCTTGTTGCCGTTCAAGCCAACAAATTCGTTCGTTTGATACATGATGATCTCATGAGCCTTGGTTCGATAGTGGTCTCTTGATCGGCTCTGTGATCATTTGTGAACTTAGGAATCCCTAGGAATTGCACTCCCTTTCCCTATCTTTAGCTCCAATTCCCCTATGGCTAAGGCTTCTCCTATGGATGTCCTCATGCTTTGATTCATAACCTGTAACGTGAAGAGAAATGTTCGTCTTTCGTTACTTCCGCCTCAATTATGTTGTTGGCATGCATCGATTTGTTCTCCGGATCCATCTTGTTGTTGAGACTCTTGCTTTGTGCTTCTTCGACATGTTGTCTTCAAATGACGTTTCTTCTTCTTCTTCTTCTTCAAGACACTTTCTCCGAATTTGTCCCACAATGTGCTTTAGACGACCGATCTATTTCAATGTCTTTGGCTCGTTAATTATCATGTAATGTAGTGTTCGAGATTTCTAGGTTGCTTTTGTCTTCAACTATAGTTAGAACGTCATTTTCATTGGTATACGCAGGGTTCTTTGGCTCGTTAACTATCATTGTGGTGAAAATGGATGAAAAAGTGACAACGGTGTTGGAGGGGAGGTGGAGTTAGTGGCGATGGAGGTGAAGATGATGGTGATGGAGGTGGATATTGGTTATGATGACATGGTGGTGGTGGAGCAGGGCCGTCCAATGGATTTCAGGGGCCCTGTGCAAAAAATTAATTTTTGTTTGAATTTATCTAGATTTTAAAATTTTTGAATGACAAATTAAGATTTATAATTAATAGACTTATTCAACGGTAGATATATTGCTAAATTGTGGTTGTTTAGGTAAAATAATATAATTGAGATTGATGATGGATATAATTGTAAGAAAATAATGCAATATAACTAGTAAAAATGAAAATTATAATCATAGTTATATTTAATCCCCATATATATAAGAAACAACCACACTAGAAGACATTAAGAAATAAAAATTTAACTAATAATTATTAATTCATAGTAATTATGTGTTTACTCTTGTTTTATAAAGTAAGAAAGAAAATTTATATAACTTTATTGTTATTGATCAGTTAGTTACATTAAAATAAAATAAATCCCTCATCCACTACTTAGTGTAATAACAAAAACAAAACATTAAAGTGAGACATGTAAAAAGAATAAGAAGAGAAAATTAGGTATTAAAGTGAGGGGGAACATGATTTTAAAAATTGCATAAAGGAGAATTGGGGGAAAAAGAATGGGGTTTAGAGTTTAGACCAAAAATCACAGCAAAATGAAGGAGGATTTGGAAAAAGAAAAAAAAAAGGTCAGAAAGAATGGAGTTTATACCAAAAAACACACAAAGTGAGAGGGGAGTTGCCATAAAATACTGTACTAGGGCCCATGAACTTAATGAAGAAAAATAAAACCCATAAAGGAAAGAAATGAAACATACTGTACTAGGGCCCATTAACTTAATGAAGAAATTAAAAAAATTGCCGTTCCCGTTACTTGAACTCTGCTCCAATTAATCCAAAAGGCACGGCCTGTCCATCTGCACCGTTTGAACATTACGAATTATATATCAGACTTTTTTTTATTATAGTATCTTTAAAAAAATTTAGGGGCCCTTTAAATTTGGGGACCCTGTTCCACCGAGCTGTTTGCACATGCTCATAGACGGGCCTATGGTGGAGGAGGAGGTGTTGGTGATGTATGCATGTAATGACAATAGTTTTGGAGGTGGTGACAACGGTTTTGGAGGTGGAAAAGTGGAGTAGACGATGGTGGTGATGACGACGATAATGGACCACGGAGGCGACGCTTGATGAGATAGGTGACCAATGAAGTATTCGTGGTAGTAATAAAGGTGAATACGTCTTTAGCCCTCAAAAAGAAAATTTTATGATTTCATGTGAGTTTCAGAACATCATAGGATCTTCGTTTCACCAAACAAATTTTGTAAACCTTGTAGATATAATATTTTTTTCTTGCCAATGTTTCTAACAAATTTATTATAATTGTCCGTATATGATATGGGGCTAAACTAGTTGTTACTAAATAGAACCTAAACACCCCCACAAAATGTAAAAAATAAATATTGTAAGACCCTCTTCTTAAAGCCAAAGTGTATTACCGCCAGTGACCTCGGACTTTACCGTCCAAAGTCACCCAAGGCTAAAAAGGTAACTTAACACGATGATTTGAGAACAATCAACTCTATTTTATTAGATTAAAAAGGATTACACATGGGATAAACTTCCCGCAAGGTTACAACAATCATTAAAAAGAGTTGCAGCGGAATTTAAAAGACATTTCTAAAAATGTAAAAGCATGTGGGACCTACAACATGGTCAAAACATTAGATGTTTTGAAGACCTTCTTCGTTCCTTCCTTCCTTCCTTCCTTCCTTCCTTTATGCAGATCCTGATATCTTCGGCTTCCTTCTGAACAGCCATCCCTTTCCTATCTGATATTTCCATAAAGGCAAGGAATACTAGCCAACAAATTTGGGAAAGAAAGAAGGGATGTTAGTTTAACGCGAGACTAAGCAAATGGTAGAATAGTGTTCGGTTCTCGGAAAGGTTTAGACATGAGGGCATCACAGACCAATTGAAAACTAGCTGATGCCCAACAGTCAAGGGTTCTTTAATGCAGAACGCATATGACTCTTTGAGCGAGAGGCTTTTAGACGAGCAAGGCTCAAAAGAAAAATGATAATTTTAGCTTGAGTCTTTATGAGATGCTAGGCTTATGAGAAATGAGATTTCTCGGAAGTAGGATACTATGTGGAAGTAGCACCTAAGAAAGATATGTGTTTAAGATTTGTTGGGAACTTAATCAATTCAAGCAACAGTGAAAAAGCCTCCGTCGACTAATCAGATCTATAACCACCCTCATAGCATACGTGTTGTGCATGTCTAGAGTGGAAAATAGAATCTTTCAAAGCCGGGAGCTAGAATGGTTTTCCAAGTTGTACTAACCATCCTCGTTCATTAATTAATGTGCATTGGGCACTAATCTTATTAGATCATAAAACAGAGCAATTTAATTAATGAATATTAAGTGACGGCTCATCAGAGCTTAGCCATGACTTAACAGGAAAGCAAGCGTCTCCTGAGCACTTAGCTAGAGTGTTATAGCCCATCTTAAGGAACGAGCATTATCCATATGACCTTAATATTACGAGTTGCATTAATTACACCTCGTAACATGGGTTATTAAGAAATAACGGGAGTCTTAAATCTCGCATTCCTAGTCTTAAACTAGTCCATAACAAAGTCTCGAAAAGAGACTTGAAACAATCAAGGTCACACATCAACGGTCCTAAGTCCATGTACTAGCGTGTACGATATTAAAGCAATGGTCATTAATTCTAAGCATAACAATCCTAATCCGATTATTAGCAAACAAGGTTGTTCCCAACAATTAATTTGATAATGGAAAGCAATTTCACGATCATCGAGTAAAGAGGAAAGGAGAACCATCCACTTGAATTAAAACGGTCCTAGGAGTGCTAATCGGGCGAGAAGTCGAGGCTAGCAAGGCATTAGACGAGACCTAAGGCAAGGCGAAACACAAGGCACAAACAAGGAATGGCCCAAGCAACGGCTAGGAAACGGCCCGGAACAAAGCGCGAGCAAGAGCTCCTGGCGTCGGGCGCTACCCCTTGGTGGAGGCCGCTGCCTGCATGACTATCGACGGCGCGATTTCACAAGCTTCCTCCGATTGATTTCGAACACTTCTTGAGAAATCGGTGCCAACAGTAGCGAGATTGACACTTCTACTTTGTATTGGGAGAGATTTAAGAGGGAGAGAAGAGCATTTCAGATGCCTTCTTCCATCACCTCCAACCCCCTATTTATAGGGTTCAAATCTCTCTAATAATCCAAAATGGCTTCACTTTGAGCCTAATAATCTGAAAATAGTTTGACATTGCATAAAGGTGTTAGGATTGATCTCCAAGCAAAACCATTGCAGAAATCAAAACCACGGCGCCCACAAAGAAAATGTCCCATCGAGCCACTTGCGTCTGCAGAAAAGCGACACCCGCCAGTTTCATAGCGGCGGTCGCTGCCCCCCGGGACTAGGCACCATTTTAGTAAAATTGGCATAACTTTTTGGATACTTGTTGGAATTTCCTCAAATTTTGAGGAATGAAACTAGACTCCTGTATCTACCATTAGGCATTAGAATTAATCGATTCTGAGCTCTAATAAAGGTTTTATGAAAGTTGAGGGTTGCGTGTAGCGTTATCCAACGTTACACAGTTAATCGGGTGACCTTTACCCTTTCTCTTATCATTCCAAAGACAAACTTGAGTCATAAAACTAAGGAGAATTTCGTTATCCATTTTATAAAATTACGAATATTACAAATATTTTAACTAGAAAAAAAAGAAAACACGAGTGTTTAACTGTTTATAAAATTTAGAGAATTTTGTTTACATTGACTAATAAAAATCTACATATAAGAAAAAGTATTCATTCATGATGGAAAACCTTTTTTTTGGTCGAACGAGACGGTAGTCTCCGTGCCCTCGATAGGCGTTTAATTAATCAATCAAAAAGGGCTAAGTAGTACGCAAGCGGGGGATAGCCCGACCCCTAACACCATCAAGCAAAAGAGAAGAAACACCCTCGGGAGGGTCAAACAATACATGAAATCCAATCTGAAAAGAAAAAGCAAAGGAAGCAAAGTAGTCAGCGATACCCGTTTGCTTCTCTAAAAACATGACGAAACAAGACATCCCAGTTTTACGAATCAAGCTTTGGCATTGAAGTACCAAGCTTGCTAAGGGATGACTACTATCTATAGGCTGACCCAGAAGTAAAATCACAAGTTGCGAATCCACCTCTAGCGAGACCCTCCGGTAGCCCCTGCTCCAAGCAAGTTGCAATCCCTGAGCAACACCCCACAACTCCGCCAATGGGACAATGCAAAGGCCAATATTGTGAACAAAGCCCACCTGCCAAGAACCACTACTATCACGAATGACACCAGCAGCAGCCGCTAAACCACCTTCTTTGACTGACCCATCAATATTGAGCTTGATCCACCCACTACGAGGCCGAGTCCAGGAAACTTCAATAATTTCCGAATGCCTAGGGCTAGAAACACACTTCGCATCCAAGGCACATTTATACTCCTTAGCGTATGTGACAACATAAGACGCCCTATCTCCTGCAAAATTTTCTTGCTGAAAGACAAATAGGTTACGCCATCGCCATATCCACCACAATGTAATAGTAAAAAGATCAGCCCCCACAAGAGGTCGACGTGAACACGGTGAATACATGTAATATTAATACGAATACAAAAAGCAAAATCGGAGTCAAAGAAGACTTCCCTAGAACAGGAGGGTGAAGATCATCCCAAAGATGGAAAGTGATATCACAATCCCATAGAAGGTGAATCAACGACTCCTCCTCAATTAGGCACCTCGAGCAAAGGGCATTAACAATGATGTGGCGCCTAACCCGCTCTTGATTCGTAAGAATAACACCTTTCGTAGCAAGTAATAGAAAAACTCGCTGACGTTCAAGGACCTGTAATTTCCAAAGGCAGTTGAAGACATGATGATCATTGGAATGCGGCATCGTAGCGGTGATGAGCTTTTGAAAGGCAGAACGGACAGTGAACATCCCGTCGGCCGATCCACCCCAACTCAATACATCCTCTTCTGTCGGATCCTCAAAAAGAGCCACTACAGCGATTTTCAGCAAAAATTGGCTCGACAAGTACAATGCAAGAGTTGCTCAATTCCACCCGACTTCCATCGACCAATATTCCCGAACTGACTTGCGTCTCTCAACATTAGGAATTGTTAAGATAGCAACACAATCGAGCGAGTGGTCCGCAATCCAAGAATCCACCCACAAGCAAGTTTGGATCCCCCCACGAACACAGCACCGAGAGCCCGGCACAACCACACCCTACATGCTTTTCTTTATTACACTCCAAATATGGGACGCGTGAAGTCGATCACTAGCTGAAGGCCAAATGTACTTCGTATGCACCACATCCGTCCATAGCTTGTCTTTTTCAGTCAAGAAACACCAAGCCATCTTGGCGACGACGACAAGGTTCAGATCCGACATGCATCGGAGCCCAAAGCCGCCCGCCGACTTAGGGAGGCAGACATCATCCCAACAAAGCAAGTGAATACCCTGCTAAGCTTTTTGACACGCCCCACACAAACCGGGCGATAATACTATCAATTTTAGAGCAGATCTCAGCCGGAATAGAAAACGACGGCATGGTATAAACCGGGAGCGACGAGAGGACTAATTTAGCGAGAGTTAAGCGACCGTTCATGCTTAAAAATCACCCCTGCCAGCCACGGAGTTTAACCGTAAATCCCTCAAGCAAAGGAACAAAAGTGTCGTTCTTCACTTGATCATGAATGTTGGGCACACCAAGGTACTTGCCAAGATCCTCAGTTAATTCAAACCCACTTTCAAACGCCAAAGCATCCTTGAGATCAGAGCTAACATTTCTAGAGACAAAGATACGCGACTTAGCCACGGTAATACGTCGACCCAAAGCTCTACAAAAATCATCAAGAACTTGACGAATCACCCCAATTTGCTCAATCAAAGCCTCCACAAACAGAATAATATCATCAGCAAACATAATGTGGGACAAAGGAGGACCTCCCCGGGATAACTAGATAGGCTTCCAACGCCGTTGAGCTATAGCATCATTGATGAGATGACTCAATCTCTCAACACATAAAACAAAGAGCTAAGGAGAGATGAGATCACCTTGCCTTACGCCTCTCAAAGGGGTGAAAGACTCTGTCACTTCTCCATTCCAAATTAATTGGAACAACGTTGAGGTGAGACATTCCTGAATCCATTCAACCCACACATCCGGGAATCCAGCATCACTCAAAGCATCCATGAGAAAATCCCATCGAAGTCTGTCATAGGCCTTCTCAAGATCAAGTTTAATGAGCATCCAACCCTTGTTCCCCGACTTTGTTTTCATCGAGTTCACTACTTCTTGTACCATAACAACATTGTCCGTAACAAGACGACCCGAAAGAAAACTTCCTTGGACCGGGCTAATCAAGAGCGGCAGAACATGCTTCATCTTAGTTATAAGGATCTTAGTAATGATCTTGTAAAGAACATTACAAAGACTAATTGGTCGGAATTGATTCATGCGCTCAGGGTCATCAACCTGCAGCCACTGAATACTCGATTTCTGCATCCATAACAGCTCTTCCTGTTCGAGCACATTTTCAAGATCAACCGACACCTACTTCTCTAAGGCAACTAGATCATCAATCGGGGTCATACCAAGCTTAATTCGAATCTCATCAAGCCGTAGAGAGAGTGTCATCTTCTTGAGATCAATATGACCAAATTCTCGCCGGTTCCACTCGAGTAGCTTGCCTTTCAAGTCAGCCAGAGCAATGTGAGTGGGAGCATCACGATCCCAAGAATTTCAAACAAAATCAAGGAAACCCGGATGCAAGATCTAAGCAGCTTCAAACCTAAATGGTCGTCTAATGCGGTTAAAGATCATCGCCGGTTCAAGATTTAATAGAAGCGGTACATAATCAAAAGCGATCTGAGGAAGATGGTGCACGCTTACAGTCGGCCACAAGATACGAGTGGTAGGGTTCATAAAGACTCAATCTAGGTGTTTTGCAACATAGGTCTGAGCGCTATTACCTCTAAACCAAGTGAAAGGTTGCCCACAACATCCCATATCAATCAACGAAGCTTTATCAACACACTCGCCAAACTCGAACGAGTCCTCCGAAAGGCGACCAAAGCCAACTTGTCTTTCACTAGTGTGGAGAATGCTGTTAAAGTCGCCTCCTACAATAAGAGGTTCCATAGTATGCTCAATCTCAACGAGGAGATCGTTCCAAAATGGCCGAAGTCTATTAGGTAAGGGAGGGGCATAGACAATGATTAAATGGACCCGAATGGCGCCCTTTAGAATAACAGCATGAATAAAAGTGGTAGTAACTCTAACAATTGTCAAGTTGACCGAGCTTCTATTGCACAACAACCATAAGCCTCCCGAAAAGCCCGAAGGATCAACACGAACAAAATCAGAAAATCTAAGACGATCACAGACTTCACGAGCTTGATCACTAGAGATGCGGGGTTCGAAAATAGCTAGAACTTCAATTTTATGTCGATGTACCAAATATTTCGCCGCCCTACGGAAGTCTGGTTTCCCGGCTGCAAAACAATTCCAAAAAAGGCAATTCATTAACAATCGGGGGAGTTAGCGGCTGCTTCGGACCGATTTGATATATTTGAAGAGTTGAATTAGGGGGAGACAACCCCCTGGAGAGGCGGCGGCTTTATCAGGAGGTCTACTTTCCTGATTCTTTCTAGTGCTATTAGCATCTCCAAGCGGAGAAAAATTCGACGGGAAGAGATCCATGCTGGAAGAGTCGACAGTACGAGGACGTTTTCCCGTCGAAGTGGTCTCGACCGACGGTAGAGGGTTTGCCGGGCAGTTGAAGTTCATGGTCGAGCCACTGTGCTCTTTGCCATTGTTCTTAGTTGATCTCCGTTTATTCTTGGATTTATTTCCCTTTGACCCCTTCATATTGGAATTTGTCGTATGCTGATGTGGAGCAGGAGTAGAGGATTCCGAATTGACCGTGACCACTGCTTTCCCCTTGTCAATAACAGTCTTGACAACAAAAAATGGTTATGTATTTCCAGTAGGGTATAACTCAGTAGTGGCAGCCACATGGCCCTTACAAACACCTTCAAGAGCCGACTGCCGAGTTTGCAGGTGTGGGCTCCCGTTCCACCACAGTCTTGGATGTACTGGCTTTGGCGGGTTTTGTCGTCCCCGCCTCATCTTTCTTGGGAGTTACCTTCAGCTTTCTGCGTCTCTGAACCACGGTCCAGGGACCATATCTTGGATTGTCTTTAGAAGGAATAACCGATGGTTGTGTTGGAGGAATATGAGTAGCCAAAGGAGCTTCATGAGGAGGAGCCGAACCTGTAGAGAAGAGAACAGGGTAGCGGCTATCCTGATGGCCGTATTTTCCACATTTGATGGAAATAATGTGCAAGCCTTCGTACTCATCCCGAAATCGTCGACCATTAACAATGACATTGCCCTTAAGAGGTTGGGTAATGCTGACTTCTACACAGACACGGGCGTATCTGCAACGGTCCGAGAACAGAGTACGCTTATCAACTTTAATAGGCCTTCCTATCCCTTCCGTCATCTCCAATAAAGTTGTTTCTTCGTATAGAACCATAGGGAGGCCCGAGATGCGAATCCAAACAAGGGACGTATTGATGACATCCGTAAAAGGATCTAACTCCGGACTCCATGGCTTGATAATAAGATAGTTACCAAATATCATCCATGGTCCTCCCATAAGGGCTCGCATATGGTCATCCTCCTTCAAGAATCTAGCAACATAGTATCCATTCGGTAAATCCGCAACAGTGAATCTTCCTTCCAGGCACCAAAGTTCACAGGGTTTTTTTTATCCATGATAGCATGCGGGACCAAGTTGCCAAGAGGTTTGATCACAAGAGCTGAGTTCCAAGCGGAAGCAAGAACATGGAGAACTTCCGTATTGATATTGAAGACCGGATCCCCGTCCTTACCATCAGGAAAACACAATGCAGTTCTTGCACGTACAAAGTCATCCCTAAGAACCATTCTTTCAATTACTCCATCACCAACAACTACATCTTTCCGAGGTTTCGGTTCAGTAGCCGCCAAACCATTAGAGTTTGCAAGAGCATGCACGACGACAACGTTGTCCATCACCACCTGGGTCCCCGACTGGACCACCCGGTGTGGCCGGCGGTCCGCTCATCGGAGCACGAAAGCAAGAGAAATACGCAAAAACCCTAGGGCAGAGTTCGCACATGACAGGCGCGTTCTTTCGTGCGGTAAAAATCTCTCTACATCATAAAATGTATTCATGATGGGAAGCTTCAAAACAAATAGAAATAGATTTTTTATGCTAATGATATAAATTGAAAGATTATTTTTGTAAATAAAACAAACGAAAATAAAAACACGGATGGAGTTAACAAATAGTAAGGCCCTGACTGTACGAACTAAGGAACAACTAACAAAATGGAAAGCGAACTCCCTATCTCAAGAGGGACGGAAAACGTTGATCAAAGCAAATTTGTCTGCACAACCAAACTATCTCATGCAATCCTTCCTGCTTCCCAAAGCTATCCACAAGGAACTAGACAAAACTAACAAGAGGTTCTTCTGGAATAAACAGAATGGCAATAAACCGTTAATTAGTTGGGACTCAATCTGTCGTCCGACTAAACATGGAGGATTAGGCATAGCGAAAGCAGAAGAAATGAACCAAGCCTTACAACTGAAACTATTGTGGAAGATTGTTACAGTACCGGAGAACCCTTGGGTAAAAATCGTTTCTGAAAAGTATCTCAGGGGTCGGAAAATCTGGGATTACAAAAAGCAGACTAATACGTCGTGGCAATGGTCGAAACTTATGAGCCTTCGAGAACGGTTTCTAGCGGGTCTCTTCTGGCAAGTGGGGGACGGTAAAACGATCAGATTTTGGAAAGATATATGGATTGGGGAGAAAGTTCTAAAACCTGTTCCGAACAACGCTCACCTGTGTAATAGGGAGGAACGAGTGTGTAATTATATCAAGGATAACAAGCAGTGGGATATGACGAAATTAAATCAAGTGCTACTCCCGGAAGAGGTAGCACAAATTACAAACATTCCCATCCCTTGTAACAATCTTACAGACAGATTATATGAAGCCTAGTAAAAATGGTTGGTTCTCAACGAACGCCACAATGCAATGGATTCAGGCAACCAAACCAAGTCCTGCAATTGACCTAAATTGGATTTGGAAACTAAATATTCCTCCTAAACAAAAAAAAATTCTTTGGAAAATATGTCGTAATGGCCTCCCCACGAAAGCAAGACTGGCAGCGAACCATATCATGGTCCCCCAGGAGTGTAGCTTGTGTAACCATCCTAATGAAGACGCTTTCCACCTCTTCTTGGAATGTAGTACCACGATGCAAGCATTCAGTATGCTTGACCGAAGGATTCATCGTATTGTCCATGACCTTACGATTAACAACCACAACCCTCTTAACTTCATTTTGGAAACCTGAAAAGCCTTATCACAGACTGATTTTGAGCTTGTCATAGGCCTGTGGTGGGGTGATTGGTATTTTCGTAACAAGCGCGTTTTTGATGGGGCTCGCTACCCCCAAATCAACCCCAACAACTTGTTGGAATTCTCGAACAGACAGCTTGTTGAGTGGAAACAAGCTAGGGTGTTTGAGGGTGTGAATGAAGCACCTTTAAAAGTACGACAAGCCAAAAAAAGGCACTTGACGAAGTGGTCCAAACCCCAGGACAACTTTGTCAAACTTAACTTTGATGGTGCAGTTACTTCTGATGGTTGTGCTTCTGTTGGTTTTGTTCTCAGGGATAGCAGGGGTCAAGTGTTATCGTTGGATGGTGGCTTTGTCGGGCGGAAGTCCGTTTTGCAGTCCGAAGCTCTCGCACTTCGGCAGGGGATTTTGAAGGCACTTGAGTGCGGCATTCCCCACTTGCTTATTGAAGGTGACAGCACGCAGGTCGTTTTTGCAATGCTGGGAGACTGGAGTTGTCCGTGGGAGGTGGAGTTGATTCGCGCAGATATCCAATTGCTGCTTGGGCGTTTTCGAAGCTGGAGGATTTCTCATGTCTTCAGGGAAGCCAATGCGGTTGCGGATTTCGTGGCTGATTGGTTCAGGCGTGTTCCTTCCCATTCGCTCGAGTCTGATCCGGTCCTTAGGGGCCTCATCCGAAAGGATGCTCTAGGATAATCCTGTTGTTTAGGGTGTCCTAATTCTTTCCTTATCAAAAAAAAAAGTAAGGCCCACCCAAAAAGCAAGGATTTGAATTAAATGAAAACTTTTTTTAACCTATAAACTAAAAACTATGAACACGAAATAGAAATACGTGAGCATGAAATCAATATACGTGAACACCAAAAATGTTTTTGCTTTTGTGTTATTGTGTTATTATGTGTTGTAATCTGATTCATAACACATGATATTGAGAGATTTTGTTTTTACATATATTAATACGATACATAATAAAAACATGATTTTGTTCTCATTCTTCTTCCTATTGTTCACATATTTATGTATTTTGTTCACTTTTTTAGTTTATAGGATAAGAAAAGTTTTCACCGGAATCAACCTTAAAAAACAATAGTGAAAGTAGCGATGAATAATTTTGAAACCTTCTTAATCTTTAAATTAGCATGATCAATAATAAGTTCCACTACTACTTAGAATAGTTTTATAATTCCTCTATTCTAGTTTTTCTTAGTTTAATGTTTAGATGATGATATACGTTAAAACATTTTTAATATTTAATTAAATAGTTTTCTAAATTTTTACGTCATGAATATTTTATTTATAATGATATAAGTTTATCAAATTTTCTATCGTTTTTATTAATATTACTAATATATTACAATTGTATTTTTCATAAATGAAGAAAATGTTGAAACCCTAAAACCGAGCACTAAGTAAGAGACGAGGCTTTTACAAACTCGATCTCAAGCCTTTTGGCATTAGAAATTGGTTCTTCTTACTTTGAGCTGTCCCAACTCCTATTTATTATTGTATTCTTTTTCGGAGGCTTAGATCTTTTAGGGTCTTTCCCGTAGATAGTTTGATTTTCTCGGAGAACCAAACACGTCGGGATCTGCCATTTGATAACAAGTCTTGAGCTCGAGTCCCTTTCGGTCCACTATAAGTCCAATACTCATCATTTTATATATATACATGCAAAGGAGGTGCTAGCTTGAAACCATGTGGGATGGAATGGGTGCACGGTCGTCCAAGCTTGCTTCGCACATGGAGCCATGTCATTGTACCAAACGAGGCAATCAAGGCCCCATGACCATCCAACGTGCTCATGGCTTTGCTTGGGAGAGAACGCGTATGGGGGCGTGGCTGGGCCGGTTGCCGGCCTCTACCAGCACGCACACGGTCGGGCCACTCCACACCCATGGTCTTGCTTGGGCAACAACTCGCACAATGGCGTGGTCGCACCGGGTGTCGGGCTTGGCCAGCACGCACACGGTCGGGCGACAACTCACACATGGCCTTGCTCGGGCAACAATGTGCATGGGGGCGTGACCGCACCGGGTGCCGACCTTGGCCAACACGTACACGACCGGACGACACCGCTCCCATGGCCTTGCTTGGACATCGCTCCGGGCCCTTGACCCTTTATATACTTGATCAATTTATTTTGAGATTATGTCGCTAGCTATTTGATTCATATCGAGCAACAACATATCCATAACATTGAATGGCAATATTATTCAAATAAACTGTACTTATTATACTCTTAGAACTCGACTTGGACTTGGAATTGTCTCTTTCCATAACATTCCTCAATAATTTCATTATTACACCTAGCAAACTTTATAGTTTATGACCATCAAAACAAAGTATAGAGTATATATAGATATGTTTTGGTTCAAGTGAGGACTACTCTTATGGTAAGGACTACTCCTTATGGTAAGGAGTGATCTCATTCATTCGATTTACCTCCTTATTATATAACGAATGGTCCAAATTTTTTTAAAAAAAAAAAATATTTTCAGGATAGAGTTTTTTTTTTTACGAAAACGATATTTTTTTTAATTATTAGTTCAATTTTTTGTTCTATGAGTTCAACTTTTATATCTTTTGAGTTCATATTTTGTATAATTCAATTTTCACAAAAATAAATTTGTTTTAGTTTAATAATTTATTAATTCAAAAATATTTTTTTCTGTAATACATAAATAAAAACTAAAAAAATAAAAAATACCTTTCTTCACAAATACAATGATTATAACCCTGAAATGTGGTAGCTCAATTTTTAAAACAAAAGTGTTCAATTTTTTATGTTAAAAGTTCAATTACGTGTACTAGAAGTTCAATTTTATAATTTGTAGTTTTGTACGGGTTCAATTTTTTGTACAATAAGTTCAATTTTTTCTTAGTGTTAATTCAATTTTTGTTAAAGTAAGTTCAATTTTTATATTATTCGATTTTTTCAAAAATGAAAATTAATCAAAATTAATTAAAAAATTAAAATTTTTTTGTGATTTTTTTAAAAATACAAAAATTAAAATAATATGGACCATTCATTATAAGGTAAGGAGGTAAATCCAATGGATGGAGTTACTCCTTACCATAAGGGGTTGTCCTTACCATAAGAGTAGTCATCACCGAAACCTAGCTCTATATAGATATATTATAAACATTTATCATATAATATTTATCTTCGATTCTCTTCCTCTAAGCAATCATTTTATATTCGCAAATGGCATATTCATACACGAACCTTCCAAACTCACAATCACAACAAACTCACAAACTTTCTTAAATTTTATTCCATGAAACTAATTTCCAAAATTTCCAAAGCAAATAAATGCCCAAACATATGCGCATACGATCTTTTTCTATCTTCTATAAATCCTAAAATAAATTAATGAATTCTAAATAAAAAAATCCTAAAACCCTTACTAAACTAAAAGTTTAGATTAAAAAAAATCGTTATAAAACTACTAGAATAAATGACCAAAATCGCAAGAAATATTATCATCCTCTTCCCCACTTCTTCTCTATATATTGCTACCTTCCTTCCCTAATCCGGCGGCAATCACCTACCCACAAAACCTTCCTCTATTCCTCCACAAAAAACTTGGTAGGTAAGCAAAACACTCATCCAAACCTAACACTAACGCACACAAACTACAAAAATAAAACACTAAACTTTCTTTTCCCCTTCTACAAAAGTTGGTTCTTTTAGTTAGTTTCACCAAAACAACCATGGACCTTAAACCGGAACTGAAACCGAAACCCGATGAAGACCGGTTAGCCGTTCTTCCCGACGAGCTTCTCCTCCACATCTTCTCCTTCCTCGACCCCGCTGACATCTTCGTGGCGTCGCTTTACATCCCCCGCTGGCGCCGTGTTTTTGCCGCCACGCCGGTTCTCTCTTTCAGTTACGCCGCGTATTGCAACCGGTTCGGGCGAACCGGTTCGGATGGTCGGTTTGCGGGGATCGTTAGGGCATGTTTGGAGTACCGTGATTTGAGTGTTCCGCTTCGCGAGTTCGTGTATGACGCCGAGGACAGCCGAGTTGAGCCGAGGAGGATTGAGGGGCTGGTCAGTGCCGCGGCTCGGCTCGGAGTTCGGCGGCTTGAGCTCGCCGGCGACTTCGTTAAGATTCAGCTTCCGGCTTCCTTGTACAATTGCCTCTCCCTCAAGGTACGTATTTTTGTACCATTTCTTTTTTTGTATTGTTTTTAATCTTTTATGTAACTTGTTTTCTAATATATTTGACCTGTTTAAATTAAATTAAAAATACTTTATTTATTAAATTACATACTAATTTATTAAATTACATTCTAATGAGAAGATTGCTTATTTCAAACTCAGTGACGTCCCATCCCATGTCCGTTGCGTGCCTAATAGTAATAGAGGTTATTAATGAAAAAGGGTTATGGACATTCATGTGCATAATTAGATCAATAATTGTGTCTATTATAATGAAAGTATGTTGAATTGACAAAGCTGATGCATTCAAATGATCGCTGGTCAATATTGACAAGAACCGGAAATTGTTTAAATTGAACTCCTTATACATATATAATGATCATGATTCATGAGTCATGACGTACTATTTCAAAAAACGAATTGTACTTTTTTTATTTATTTGACTACAATTTTTATATGAAGGTTTAAAGGTCAAATTGTTAGAAATTTCATCTCAAACTTTTATATACTATTGATTAAATTAATTGACTAAAACAAACTAAACTCAATTGTTATATTTTGGTTTTACTGCCAAAAAAATAATAATTTATTCTCAAATCTACTTCAGGAGCTTACACTACGATCACGCTATATCAGCCTATCAAACGAGCAAGGCTTTCCCGCCTTAACAAAAATGCACCTCGAACTCGTCCCATTTTCCATGGACAAACTCGAAAGCCACATCTTCTCTCGATGCCCTAACTTGGAGACTCTGATCCTGACCGATTGCAACATCGACGACAGCACGGAGCGATTCAGAATAAGGGCTCCCAAGCTCACGAAACTCGTCATTTCATACCCCTTTGATCTGTGGTACCTTCATGACAACCTTGAGTTCATAATCGACGCGCCGAGGCTGGCCTCCTTTTATTATAGCGGAATCAAGGCGCTGAATTGCACCCTGGTCTCTTCACGCTCGTTGTTGGACGAGGCTGTGTTTGATGTGTTCACAGGTAAAGAAGAGTTGCTTGATGGTGGCCTCAGGTCGGATCATAAGACTGCCAAGGTTTCGGGACTCATTCGTATGATCAATGCTTTCAAGGGTGCTCGAACTATCAAGCTCTCGCAGCCGACCATTAAGGTCAGTAGTCAGTACAACATTAGCTAATCTCGTCTCAGTTTTAGTCTGTGTATAATGTCATTTTCTAGGAGCTCTCTGACATGGTGGTATGTTTGTTGATGTTTTCATGTGCTGAAAAAATGAAGTGCCTGAGCCAAGCTTCTGAACTAGGATTGCAAGATCATTGTGATGGCAGATTACGAGACATTCTTCAAGGCATCAGTGAGCCTGTCAACAGCTGACGAATTTATGCTTGTTTTTATTAGCAAGTTTGTTGCACGAGTTACATGATTAAGTGACGTTAGAGGAAGTCCTGAATGTGACGTTTTTAGTTACTTGTTATGTGTTGCAAAGACCTTAGCTTTTACAAAAGGTCTTACTTGTGTTTGGCCTGCAATGATATATCTAATAACGTTAATTGATTTTTTATTTATATTATTCATGACTCAAATCCAAATCCCTTCTATAGATAAATTAGCAAATCACATCTTGGTGAAGACAAGATAACTTGAAGATAGAGGAAACAGAAACTTGTATTCTTAGCTACAGAAATAGGATTCAAAGCAATCCAAAAGCAAAAATCATACAAGGCCAAAATTTTGAGGATAATTTGCAGCTTTTAGTCATCTTATATCATTTCAAGTAGACTGAGATGAGAGCTGAACCCACGCAAACTCCTCTTTGTAGGCAGCAGTTGCTTCACAGGAATCGGCACAAGTATAAATAGCAATAGTCGCCCAATCAAGGGAATTCGGTTCGTTTTGCACCCCAAAGTAATATAACAGTTGCGGTAAGATCTGCATATCACCCGGGAAAACGGTCCATGAATCTTGCAAAATGGTAAAAAAAAAACAGACAGAAACAGTTTCAAAATTGAATCTTTGCAAACCTGAAACTCGAAGTTCCTGTCTTTGCCACAGAAGCTGCACTTTGGAATTTCAGCTTTGGATGGCCTCCCACTTGACATCGGCCAAAGAGGTTTCGCTCCAGGATCCCTGCAATACCTATAAATGACAATAGGTGGAGGTCAGCTTTTAATAATGCAAAGGTGACTATCCAACTGAATGAAACATTTGTTCAAACAGATGCAAATTGAACAAGCAGTGTTTTAAAAGTTCTATCAAACAGAATACAAAATAGCAGGGCTGTGTTTGCAGAAACTCGTAGTTAATGGAATGTGGATGTGAGAGAAGGGTCACTATATACAAGAATGGTATTTACAACAATATTGACAATTGTTTCTCCACTTGAATTCCTAGATTTTTATACATGCTTTTCATATATATGATGTGCAAGATGTGTCATTATAAGCCTTCACTTCTGTCTTGATAATATCCCTTTCTGACTTAGCAGTTAGCACAATTTATATATGTCAGCTAGCAGCAAACAAATTTGTGCATCCTTTCATTTAATTTAGAAATGGAAAAGACTTTCCTGACCCAAATATCTGAAACTCTTGTGGCTTATTTTGACGTCGATTACTCGGGAAAACATGAAGTTGATATATTAGAGGAAAATGGAAGATTGATTTAAGCAAGGCAATGAAAATGGAAGACTGGATTAAGAAAATTAGTAGAAGAACATACAAGTCTTGAAATATTTTCTAAAATTCTTGTCCACCTGATATAATGCAGGTGTTGATTACAATAAAGGCCCATATGATATATGAGTCTTATTGACATAAACCCTTCAAAATAAACACACGGTACTAACCATTGTGAAAGTCGTGACAGATTATAGTGTAGTAGACTTCAAAGATGATTCACCTTTTTTAAGTTAAAAACACAGTTCCTATAAGCTAAAGCACACGTTGAAGTTAAACTAGCAGAAGAAGCAAATAGCATGATTGCTAATTACCTGATCACTTGTTCAGGAGCCCTTCCGATTCGTTCTTGGAACGTAGCCATACTGATATTGTCTGCGTCTCCCTGTTCAACAAGAACAAAATAATTTGATCATTGAAGTACAAATATCACAAATGGCGTCAACTGGTATTGCACTATACAGTCTACCTCAAAACCGTCTAAATCCATTTTGCCAGTTTCAACCAATTGTTCGTGAGGGCTCTCCTCATCAGATTCGCATTCATCTTCAATTTTTATCTCAAACTCTCGCCAAAGGGATTTACTTGCAACTGATAACATAGATGCAATAGAGATGAGAAATTCATAAGAAAATCATAGCTCAAGTTTCAGAAATGAGCAAGTACAGAGAAAGTATTTTAGAACTGTGAATAGTGTCCTATCTCTCAACAATTTCAAAATTAAGCAGATATAGTTTAACCTCGCAAGAAATTTCTCAAGAGCAAGAAAACAAACCTTGAATCTCATCTGAAGACGTACTGCAAGGGGAAGAACCAGCAGCTATCTGTCGACATTTAAGTTTATGACCTGAACGCCAATGTATAGCCTGCAAATGTTCAAAGAATGTATTTACAATAATAACTCATGGATTGAGCAGATGCCGGATAGATGAGAAAGCAAACAGAGTTCAGTTACCTGGTGCTTCTCAGAGCAGTAACGAGCCTGTTTACAACTGCTACATGCTTTGTCCCCCTTCCATGTACCACACCATGTACATAGAAGAGCTGATTCAAAATCATATATTATTTAAGTCATATTCACTTCATCATACAAATTTGCACATGAGCTAAAGAAAACACACCTACGATTCTTATATTTTTGTTTTAAAAAAACAAAGTTGAACCGTTTTCTTGAAATTGTGACAAAGTAGAACTATAAATTATAATTCTAAGAAATACATTAAAAACAAAGAATATACAGTAAATTAAAAGAAAATTCTAATTCTCAAGACAAAATATTTCTTTCCAGGCTCTGAGATAATTATGGTAAAGAAGTACACAAACTGAACTCTCTTGACAAACAAGAATAGGATTATTACAAAATACCTCCACTTTTTGACGGTCTGGCAGTTCCATCATATTTTGGAGGGTTGCTTGAGTAAAATTCATTAGTGCGAGGCAATTGGCAACGGAAGATCTTCACACTTGAGATCAATTCATGACGCCAAGCACAAAAAAAGACGAAAAAAGTGAGAGGGAAAGCCAAACATTCACGTTCAAACATGGAAGAAAAAAGAGACACAAAAGTCATCTAAGCAAAAACTAGCAATCCAGTGAATACCTTCTAGATGGTTTCTGTGGTTCATGTCTCCACTGCTCATGTTGATCTCTTAGCATACATGTCATTGACATACAAGTGAATACATATACCACTCGATGAAATGAAGATTCCTTCTCTGAAATTGGAGCATACACCTGCAAATTTTCAAAACCAGCAAAGACCATCAGGTATCACACCCTCTGCATATCCTTCCCTTATTCCAAGTATACAAATCAATAATGGGAGAAAAGATGTGAAAGTTTTTCACAAACAGAAGCAAAATCCTCAGCTCAAAATTCAATTATAAAGAAGACCTGATCTAATCTCTAAAGCACATACTTTTGGACTAAATAGAAGCTTCAGCAAAACTGGGAATACTAAACTCAACAAAGTTGAACTGAGACTACCAAACCCACAATTGCAGCAGCCTTCAAATAATACTAACATATGAAAAATGCAAGGAACTTACTATAAAGAAAGTAATAAAAGTAATTAAGTGGAGGGAAATGATGATATAAATGAAACAACCCTACAGAAGTTAACATTTGAGAAAAAAACAAAGAGCTAATTTTCTCTACACGGAATCCACACTTGATGGAAGAATTCAGGACGAGAAAGACATGCACCTGGAGTAAGAATTGCAACGGTTCTTCACATAAATCACACACAGAAGCTTTCCCAGATGGCAAATTGATTGGATCCAACCAAGCCTGAATGAGAAGAGGTGTGTCAATAGCTAGAAATTTATGAGCTTTTTCTATGCTATGAAAACAGACAATCTCATTAGATTTATGACATACAGGGGTTCCCCCGGCCTTGCTCGGGAATAGCTGGCGAAGTAACGCCCATGGCTTATCAGGCTTTTCAACAAAACCCAGAGTAGTAATCATGCAAACTTCATCATCATCGTCATCGTCATCATCATTAATAGTATCATGAGCATCTCCATTAATCTGCTCACTTTCTTCTTCCTCGTCAAAAGAGGAAATGTGCAGACCTTTCAGCACTTCCGCAGAATCCTCCATGTTCAAAACCCTCGCAAAATTACTCGCAAACCCTAACTGAGAAACAGTAAAGGAGAATCAGATGGATGAAAAAAAGAAGAGAAGGTCTCAAGCTAAATTAGAAGAAAGGGCAGAAGTTCTGATGTTTCCAATTAATTTTAAATGATACGGAAAATTTGAATTTCTGAAGAAGGCGTTTACCTTATAGACCGGCGACGAGGGTTTGGTGGCCGGCGGTGGGGATGAGAGGCGGAGAGGGAAGAGATGGTATTCGAGAGCGGCGGAGTCTATGGGGAATTAGGACGGGGCTGTATAACAGTTAGCTCAGATATTTGTAGAAAATTACGTTTTATTTCCCATAATATTGTAAAGTTCATTTTGTGTCCCAGAGTTTAACTTGATCCACCTCTAAATCCTCAAGTCCTCTACTTCCGCAGCTTCATATCTCATTCGGATTGCGTTTCCAAAAAGAGGTTCGATCACGCTTTGGACT
The DNA here is from genome assembly GCA_934048045.1 of Polygonum aviculare. Classification (NCBI taxonomy): domain Eukaryota; kingdom Viridiplantae; phylum Streptophyta; class Magnoliopsida; order Caryophyllales; family Polygonaceae; genus Polygonum; species Polygonum aviculare. The sequence continues at coordinate 27,279,756 of OW204023.1, read as the reverse complement.
CGGATTGTGGATCTTGAGATGCATCTTTCTACTACTCCATCTAAGTGATAAAATCATGGAAGCGGAAGCTACGATGAAAGAATGCTAGAAGTCTCAAACTAAGAGGTTTCAAGGTGGTAATTCATGAGATTCAACCTCGTGGGGGTTGAATGCACCCTCGATACAATTTGAAGTCATAAGAACACTCATTGGAGCAAAGCAAGGTTCTGGCCTTGACCAAGAGATTAAGGGCGATATAGTGCTAAGGCTGGCGTGGACAGGCTAGGTGCGGCATCGTCACACGGTGCCAAGATTCAACATGTTGTGGTGAGGAGCAGGACTTGTGGCACGTCATCGACGGTGCCTTGGCTTGCGGGGACATGGCACGCCAAGAATGTCATGGCACAAGCAATGGCCTCGACACGGACCCGTGTCAATGAGCCCTGTGAGCACATGACTATAGAATCCTCCTCCACGACGACGATCATGGAGGAGATCGCATCAATATCTCATAGTGTTATACATCTTCCTTTGAAAAATTCTAATTACCACTCTTTTTTACTTCTTTTAGATAAGTTGAGTGGTGGTGGATAATTGGATATGATCTCTCCCTCCCTTCTTTTCTTCTCCTCCGCCAAGATTTTGTCTTTTTTCCCCTCTTAACCTTTTTAGGCTAGAACATTTTAGAAATTGGTGGGGTTGGCTTTGAATTTTGGCGTATCACGCATGTCATCATAGCAAGTCAGGCTAGTAAAGATTGGTAGGTACTCAATCTCCATCATATGTGAAGTCAAAAATGCATTTACATTACCAAGTAAAGCGTCCACTACATGTAAAAGTTGTCTATAGACCTAAAGTCTAAACTGATCCTTCTTTCCACTACACGTAAAAAGATGCCATGCCAATTGCCAACCACTCTCTAATCTTATTGGCTTCATCAGGCTCTATTCTGTAATTCTTCTGCCTTTGCTCAGCTTCCATTTTGGAGATCAAATAGAAACTCAAGTGAAATTATTTGCTGAAAAACTATCATACGCTAGAAATGCACTGTCGTGACGTGGTAACAATATGGCCACATCTTATGTGGCAAAGGTGTTTTCATTATTACATCACCTACCCTTTTCAGCCTCTTTCAAGAACCTCCTATTTTTTACCAAACAATTTGTCATGTTGATGATGCGTTGGGCTATAGTAATTCATAACCGTACATAACATGTTCATCATTCATCAAACACACCAGCCAAGCCATTTACTTGTCTTAACCCCTCTGCCTTACAACTTACCTTGCATCTGGTTATAGGAAAGTTAAGAGACTTCAACTAGTGATTACCACTAATACAATGTACAGAGCCATCAAAACAGCAATTGCAGACTTACATACCACATAATCATATACACACATAACATAGTGGTTTAGTTTTCCTTTAGTAAAAAACCACAGCATAAAAAGTTTAAAAAAAATACGAAATTAACACTTAGGCCTTACTATATTCGTTCATAAAAAGTAATTTTTGACAAAAATCATACTTTTTTCAAAAAATACTTTTTACGTAGAAGTGTAGCGAGCAAGACCTTACTAAATCTGACCGATAGAAAAAAGTAGAATCCGATGGACGGTGGAGAAGGATGGTTCATTCATTGCTCGATTCCGGTCACGCAGCCTCTCCGCCACCTCCACGCGCGGAGGAAACAGCCACGGACGCCAGCTTCTGCAGGTTCAGCTTCACAACAGTATCAGCAAAAAGGCGCGTATCCTCCTCGGTGTTCCCCTCCGGCACATCCACCACATACGATTCCAACACCACCGTCCAGATCCCGCCGATCTCGTGCACCGAGGTCACAGCTCGGTAGTTCCTGAGGCGGTGGTCGCCGCCGATGATCGTGAACGCCGTCACGAGCCGCTCGTCGTCGAGGATGTCCAATCGCTCGGTGCTCGTCGCCGCCGGGAGGCCGGATATAACGTTGACGTATCTGGTGCAGCCGACGGCGAGGTTGAAGCCTTCCTCGACGGAGCAGCTCTTGATGAAGTGCTTGTAGATCTGAGGCTTGTCGAATCTCCGGAGGATCGACCAGACGACGTCGCGAGGCGCGTGGATCTTCTGCGCGAGGAGTGATGAGCACTGCTTGCCTTCCGAGACTCTGTAGGTGTGGAACTCGACGACGGAGGGCCGGAGATCGGCGAACTCCTCTTCGCTCAGCCCCGCCGGAGGTATCAGGTGGTGCTGCGTCGCCGATCCGGATTCGGCTTGTTGTTGATCTCCGGATCCGGATTTGGATGAGAGTGAGGATTGAGCTTCGGCGATTTCTGGCTCATTTGCTGCCATTGGAGATCGCTTCTGAGTTGCTCTGCAAATTCCTGCAATCTGTTAGCTTTTAGTTGTGGAGAGGAGGAATAAAGATCGTTACGGAATAAATTCGTTTATTCTCGAGTGGTCTTATTTTTTAAAATTTAATTAATATATTTTAATCTTTGATTTGAGTTAGGTTTAAAGTTGATGGAGCTATTTAAATCGGGTAAGGATACACGTGGCACGGCGTGTGTGCTGAAGCTGCTAGTGGTGTTTCTACGGTGAGCGTTGATTGTGTTTCGTTTTTTGTGGCGTGGTTGGTGTTCTCGTGCTATGACCGTCTGCCACGTGACTGTTAAGAAGTGCTTCCTGGCAAGAGACTCTTTGTATTGGTTGTTGCCTTGTTGGTAACTTCTCTAATCAACCTGTTTCAATCTACCACTTACAAAATTTAACTAACTAATTTAACTTAGTCAAGGTTAAACGCAGAGTTTATCGGTTCGACTTTTATATACAATACCCTCAGTCGGGAAAAAAACTTAATACAGTAGACTGAATTATAATGAGTATGGTTTTACTCTCAACTGAGCATTTGTGAGCTACCTCTCAACCCACCCGACTAGAAAAACGCATGAATAACGTAATAGCTTGATAGACTAGTTGGCTTGAAACAAACAAGTAAGTCAGTCGAGCATGGACATCCATTTAGGCTCGATTGGGCATATAAACCCAGTTTGTCGTCTCACATTCTTTGTTTAGGCCTCCAACCTGTCGCTTCCAAGCTCGTTATTGTTCCTCTTTTTGTGTTGCCGCAATTTACCTTAGTCGTATTCATTCCGCTTCTTCATTTGGTCATCATTGCCGGTTCCTGAACGCTGTACCTTAGTCGTATTCATTCCACTTCTTCATTTGGTCATTATTGCCCGTTCCTGAACGCCGTTTCTTAACGGTCACTCGATCTAGTAGACCCGTGTATACCTCTTCAAAAAGGGAAAATAAAATATGTGTTTAGCATAGCAGGTCTAAGCCCGGCCCAGCCCATACAGATGGATTGGAATAGGGTCAATAAAACCGTCAAATGTCAGTTGACTTTCTGATGTAGGCAGATTAGTGACCCAATTCGAAGATGTTCTCGGTCGTCGAAAGGGGCGTCACCGGCAGAAGTGATCTAAGGCCTTTTTCGGGTTTTTCTATCTTTTCAGGGCTTTTAGTTAGGTTTTAGTTATTTTTGGGATTTTCGTAATTTTTAGTTTATATCTTTTATCTTTTCTATCTTTTCTATCTTTTAGGTTTTTAGTTCCTTTATATATAGATTGATTGTAGCCCTGAAAACTCAACTTTCATTATTTTTATCAATTATAGAGTTTGTCTGAATTTTCTGGTGGATTTCCAGTTTACTAGCGTTTTAGGTTTCGCGTTTGCGATTCCTTGATCATCAAGGCTTGCGCTTACTTGCCTTTCAAGCTTCCTGCTGCGTCAGTTGGTATCAGAGCAGACAACTCTTGTTCCGTTTCGATTCTGAAGCATCATGGGAGAACCAGTAACACGAGCAGACCTAGAAGGGATTACAACGGCTTTTACCGCATCCCTCAACGGTTTGACAGAGCAGATGGCTGCGTTAACAGCACAGATGAATACCGTCCTCGCCAATAACAACAACAACAATCCACGGTTAGGCCTAAGAGTGAATCGGGCTCCACGCAGTGGAGGCGATCATGGTAGAGGCGATCCTGATGGAGGGGATTCAAGTTCGAAAGAGGAGGTCCTGGAAGAAGATCCGGCTGAGGGCGATCAACAAAAATATCATGACTATCGGGTCAAAGCGGATATTCCTCTATTCTATGAAACCATGGGAGTCGAGGAGTTCCTGGATTGGCAGATCGAAGTTGACAGATTCTTCGATGTCATGGGAGTTCCGGAGAGTAAACAAGTCAAGATGGTCGCAATCCGTCTCAAAAGCACGGCTGCAATCTGGTGGGACAAGCTCGTTAGTCTAAGGCAGAGGCAGAGGAGATCGCAAATTAAGACTTGGAGGCGAATGAAACAACTGATGATGGAGAGGTTCTTACCCGATGATTACGAACAAATTCTATATAAGATGTATATAGAGTGCGTTCAGGGCAAGAGGAGCGTCTCAAAGTACACAACCGAATTCCTGAGGTTGAGTGAGCGGAACGAACTGGGAGAAACTGAGGGCCAGAAAGTTGCTCGCTTTATTAGCGGCTTGAAAGGTTCGTTACAAGAGAAGATGGGATTACAGACTGTTTGGACCATAACCGAAGCGTCAAGTCTGGCGTCGAAGGCGGAATTGATGGAGAAATCTCCCAGAAATTTCTCATCTTTTCATAGATACCCACAATAGAACAGTTTTGATGCGGCTAGTAAGAAAGATAAAAACACACCTTCAAAAGATAAAAATTCAGCAGCTGATAAGGAGAAGGGTGCGAGTACTTCAGCATCAGGCAAAGCCCCTAACCAAAGACAACCTAATCCTTACGCTAAACCTTCGATTGATAAGTGTTTTAGGTGCGGAGGTCAGGGACATAAATCAAACGTTTGCCCATCTAGGCGAACCACTGCTGTCGTAAATAATTTTGATGATGAGGACCAGGACAAGGAAGAAGATGGCTATTCAGATGTTGAATTTGCTGAAGAACAATCAGATGACAGGGTGAACATCGTGCTTCATCGGATTCTACTGTCTTCTACAAAAGAGGGGCAAAGAAAGAATTTGTTCAAAACATATTGTTCAGTCGTAGGCAAAGTATGCAACTTGATAGTAGACAATGGTAGCACAGAGAATCTGGTTTCGTAGAAATTAGTAAACCATCTAAAAATTTATCAACGCAGCCCCGAGAGAAGTCCTACGATTTAGGATGGGTGAACAAAGGTCCTCAGGTTCGGGTTTCCTTGACTTGCAAGCTATTATTATCTATCGGGAAACACTATAAAGAGGAGGTGTTATGTGATGTTATAGACATGGATGTCTGCCATGTCTTACTTGGCCACCCTTGGTTATTTGATAATGATGTGACTTACAAGGGGCGAGATAATGTGATGATGTTTAAGTGGGGTGGACGCAAAATTGCTATGGCGCCTGTTTTGCACTTTGATCAGCCTACAGGGAAAAGAAAGTCTAACTTTATGGTTATTATGCGGAGTGAAAAGGAGCTAGACGAAGGCATTCATGAAACTCAGTGTTTCTGCCCAGTCATAATTAAGGGGCTGGTGAGCGTGGCAAAAGAAGAGACACCCATCCCAACAGAAGTGCAGGAAATTCTAAAAGATTTTGAAGAGCTGGTTGTTGATGAGCTGCCCAATCAATTGCCTCCTATGCAAGATATTCAGCATCAGATTGATCTAATTCCAAGTTTGAGCCTGCCTAACCTGCCTCATTATCGTATGAGTCCTAAGGAGAATGAGATATTAAGGGACCAAATTGAGGATTTGCTTAAAAAGGGGTTCATCAGGGAAAGCATGAATCCTTGTGCAGTACCTGTCCTTCTTGTTCCAAAGAAGGGTAATCAATGGAGGATGTGTGTTGATAGTAGAGCTATCAACAAAATCACGATCAAATACCGTTTTCCCATTCCTCGTTTGGAGGACATGCTCAATGAACTGTCTGGATCCAAGGTATTCTCTAAGATTGACTTGCGCAGTGGTTATCATCAAATTCGGATCAGACCTGGGGATGAATGGAAGACCACGTTCAAAAGCAAAGATGGGCTTTATGAATGGCTTGTCATGCTGTTCGGATTATCCAACGCCCCGAGTACCTTCATGAGGCTAATGAACCAGGTTCTTCGTCCTTTTACTGGAAGCTTTGTCGTCGTTTATTTCGACGACATTCTGATCTATAGCAAAACTAGAGAAGAGCACTTGGATCATCTGAAAGAAGTACTACAGGTCTTGATGGATAGTCAATTGTACATTAACTTGAGGAAGTGCACATTCAGCACCAACAAATTGCTCTTCCTGGGTTTTATTGTTGGAGAGGGAGGAATTCAGGTTGATGAAGACAAAGTCAATGCTATTAGAGATTGGCCTGTCCCTACATCGGTTACAGAGGTTCGTAGTTTTCATGGGCTGGCAACTTTTTACAGGAGATTCGTTAGAGACTTTAGCACTATTACTGCACCTATTACAGAATCTCTGAAGAAGGGAAAATTTCAGTTGGGCTCCGCACAGGAAAAGAGTTTTGCTTTGATTAAGGAAAAGCTTTGCACTGCACCAGTCCTAGCTTTACCTGACTTTGATAAAATCTTCCAAGTTGAATGTGATGCCAGTGGTATAGGTGTTGGCGCTGTCCTTTCGCAAGAGAAGAAACCAGTAGCTTTCTTTAGCGAAAAATTGAGTGATGCTAGACAGAAGTGGAGCACATATGATCCGGAATTCTCTGCTGTTTTTCGGGCTTTAAAACAGTGGGAGCACTATCTAATTCAGAGGGAATTCATCTTGTTTACTGATCATCAAGCTTTGAAGTTCCTCCATAGCCAAAAAGTCATAAACAAGATGCATGCTCGATGGGTAAGTTTTCTAAAAAAATTCCTTGAGTAGGAGAGCCTCGTTGATGATCCTCGTTTATAATACAGCATAAATCTGGGCATCAAAACAAAGTAGCCGACGCCTTGAGTAGGAGAGCCTCGTTGCTAATTACACTATCTCAAGAAATTGTGGGGTTTGAATTGCTGAAAGAGCAATATGTTGATGATCCTGAGTTCAAAGAAGTGTGGGCCAAGTGTAATGGCAAGCACCCTTGTGCTGATTTTCATGTTCGAGATGGCTTTCTTTTCAAGGGCGATCAGTTGTGCATTCCTTGCTCATCTTTGAGGGAAAAACTGATTAGGGATCTACATAGGGGAGGTCTTGGTGGTCATTTGGGTCGAGACATGACCATTGCTAGCCTGGAGTCTCGATATTTTTTGCCACACCTAAGGAGAGACGCTGGGAATATTGTCAGAAAGTGTTATACTTGTCAGGTTTCTAAAGGGCAATCTCAAAATACCGGTCTTTATTTACCATTGCCTATTCCTGATGGTATTTGGTTTGATCTCTCCATGGATTTTGTACTCGGGCTCCCTCGTACACAAAGAGGAGTAGATTCGGTGTTTGTAGTTGTTGATCAGTTTTCAAAGATGTCTCACTTCATCCCTTGCAAGAAGACCGCTGATGTATCCAACATAGCCAAGCTGTTTTTCAAAGAAGTTGTACGTCTCCATGGAGTTCCGAAATCCATCACTTCAGATCGGGACACAAAATTCCTTAGCCACTTCTGGATTACTTTGTGTAAGGTGTTTGGCACGGCTTTGAATAGGAGTTCTACAGCCCATCCACAAACTGATGGCCAAACGGAAGTTACTAACAGGACACTAGGTAACATGATCAGGAGTGTTTGCAGAGACAAGCCTAAGCAGTGGGATTTAGCTCTGCCACAGGTGGAATTCGCCTATAACAGTGTTGTCCATTCGGCTACATGAAAATCTCCTTTTTCTGTGGTCTATACTTCTGTTCCGAGGCATGTGGTTGATCTTGTGACATTGCCCAAGGCTCCTGGTGTTAGTTCTGCAGCAGAGACGATGGCTAAAGATGTGTAGGAGGTTAAAGAAGTTGTCAAAGCTAAGTTGGAAGCTACTGGACAGAAGAACAAAGCTGTTGCAGATAAGCGCCGACAGGTTAAGGTGTTCAATGTGGGTGATGATGTGATGGTGTTCCTGCGCAAAGAACGATTTCCAATTGATACTTATAAGAAGTTGCAGCCTCGTAAGTATGGTCCATTCAAGGTGACTAAGAAGATCAATGACAATGTCTATGTTATTGCTCTTCCTGATTCTCTAGCCATTTCAAACACTTTTAATGTGGCTGATATATACGAGTATCATGCTGATGAGGTTCTCTATCCAGAAGAGAACTCGGGGTCGAGTTCTTCAGAGGTGGAGGAGACTGATGTAGGCAGATTAGCGACCTAATTCGAAGATGTTCTCAGTCGTCGAAAGGGGCATCACCGGCAGAAGTGATCTAAGGCCTTTTTCGGGTTTTTTCTATCTTTTCAGGGCTTTTAGTTAGGCTTTAGTTATTTTTGAGATTTTCGTAATTTTTAGTTTATATCTTTTATCTTTTCTATTTTTTCTATCTTTTCTATCTTTTAGGTTTTTAGTTCCTTTATATATAGATCGATTGTAGCCTTGAAAACTCAACTTTCATTATTTTTATCAATTACAGAGTTTCTCTGATTTTTTGGTGGATTTCCAGTTTACTTGCGTTTTAGGTTTCGCGCTTGCGATTCCTTGATCATCAATGCTTGCCTTTCAAGCTTCCTGCTGCGTCACTTTCCAAAGAGTCAAACCCCTTGACCTGCAATTGAACTCCTTTGGTGAAACATGAAGATGCATAAACATATCACAGTTTTTTTTGTCTGGTCAAGATAAACATATCGCAGTTTTGATTCTCATCTATAATGAAAAAGCTCAACCGAGCAAAACACAACTCGACCTGAGAAAACCAAGATACACTGCAACACTACATCCCGAACCGACTCTGGTGACCCAAGAGAACCAAACCAATCTTCAATCACAACAAGAAACCAGCACTGGTCACATTAAAGATCAATCGGATTAGAACCATAAGCCATGAACTAGAGTTTCAGATTTCTACAAACTTTTTTAAAAGGAAAGGAAAAAACAACACACCTTAGTTACAGCCTCCATCCATACCATAACCCATGCACCAACCGCTACCCAGAATGTCTTTAAACATTTCAGTAACACCATAATCCTACCTAACTTAAAATCCCCCAGATACAACCTACAAAGGAGGGTAAAGAAGGACCAGAACTAGCCGAATTGCCGTAGATAATTATCTTTTGCGTTCTATTCCGCACCTATCAGTGATGAAGCATCTTTGGATTACCAGAATTAGGCCAACCCATTGGAGAGCGGTAGATCTGTTGCTGCATATTATGCATCTGTTGGGGGGAGTTATTGAAAGGCCCGGGTCCGGGAGCTTGGTTTATGTGAGCATTGGCGTTGTCTTCAGACGAGTCGCTTGACACTTCCTCTTGGGAAGGAGGACTCACAGCTGATGGGGCACCGAAGTGCAACATTCGGGAGTCGGGCACTGATGGCATGTACTTGGGCTTCTTCCCGTTTGCTATGAAACTGCCCACGATGATCTGGTGTTGCGCATAACAGACACCAAAATTACAGTTTAATACGATTGTACCATACTTGTTGAATTAGAAGGGAGCCTTATTTAGACTTTGCAGTCAACTGTCCTGCTATCGGTTCGACTTCATTGTGTACTAATTAATGGAAAAACCTAGACACAAGGAATCTTAGAAACACACACAGTCATTACTTCATTAATACATCTTTAACAATGTTAACCCTTTCTATTGACAGCTTAAGCACTGGGAGACAAAAACAAGATCCAAAGTAGTACATCCTTATGCACCTAACTGTGGGAAGGGAAATCATACAATGGAACTCACAAGGAAAATCAGCACAAAATGAGAAAGAGCAATGTAGAAAAAGGAAGAGAAATAGTAGAAGGAAAGGATGAAATGCATACCTGAACTGGAGTTGCAGCAACTAACATTCCTGCAACACCACCTCCCACTACGCGACCATCTGGCCCAGCCAGGGAGATACTCAAGCCACCTGATCTGACTTGGTTACCATCGTTTTCCGATAGCAAGAAAGAGCCTGTTAATGAGATAATCTCAAACCTTCCCTGTAAAACAAATACCTAGTTAAAACCTAGTCATACATGAGTCTACCTGTGAAAAAATAAAGGCAAAACAAAAGGAAAACAGATAAAAGAAAAAGAAGCTAGTTTAGCAAAACTAGTTCTGTTAAAATGGAGATCGACTCACAAGAGATACTGTCATTCCATATCAGAATCCAAGCATATAAATATCAGAGAATGGTGAAAAATAAAGTTGAAGTAGACAATCAGAAAGACACAAATCAGAAACAGTTACGAATCTAAACATACCTCATATGTCACACTGCCACCAGAGCTAGTTGACTGACGAAGTGTTACATTGCTGATTGATCCATTTGCAGAGAGCACACAAACAGTCCGTGGTCCTTGTCGAGCAAAGGACACAATTTTTGATGCTATATCCTGTGAATAAGAATACAAACATCTTAAGATGAGCGAAATACTCCACCATCAATATTTCTTTTAACTATCTGCACATATGTATTGCGGTATTGCCTTGAAATATTTTCAGAATCCAAACACAGCCCATTATCAAAATAGATGTTGAAACAATAGATGTGAGGGGAAAAAGCTAGAAAAGGTGCATAATTCTCCCCTCCTCTTTCTAGTATAATCAAATTATTCCCAGGACTCCACATCTGCAGCTCATCAATTGGAGGACTTTACATAGTTACCATTCAAAGCATTCGTGCAAAATGGAAGGTTGTTACATTTACATACACCTAACTGAAAGTATACCGGTAGACCCAGCAAAATATGATCTAACTGAACAAACAATTCAAAGGGTGATATTTTTCAACTGAAACACAGCAATCCAATCCAAACATATCACAGATAACTCATCTAGAGGACCCAGACCCGAAACACCTCCAAACCGCAACAGTTTGATCCCCTATTGATTAAATTAGTTTTTAGAAGTCTCCCTTCTTTCCATTCCTAACCCCTTTTAACCAAACAAAAAAAGAACGGGCGGATAATCTATATTGGCAAAAAATAAGATGTGACACGAGGCATAAAAACCAGAAGAAAAGAGAGGAAAGTTGGGCCAAGTTTGATAATAGAGTTTCAAAAATAGATGGTGTTGGAGAAATAAATATAAGAGAAACAGGAAGTCAATGGAAGACTAGAGGCTACCAGTCAATCAGCCAGAGCCTTCCCCACTTCAGTAAAGGTGCTTCAGGTTAAGATGAAGTTGAAGTTAAGAATATAGTGAGTGGATCTATTTAAAATACTTAGTCACTGGAACATCATACCAAGGATCAATTTATCAAAATCAAAGCACAACCTTCCCTTCTCTGGTCTCTTTTGAAACAAAAGGAGGAAAATAGACATATTGGCAAATGAATTCTTCAATATATTCTCATCTCTTGACCTACACCAATTCAGAAAGGCACATAACAGCAAAACAAGATGGTATCCTACTAAGAAAGTCTTCACTGAACAAGCGAATATACTCACAACACAGTCACATATTAACATTCTCTATGCTTCTCTACCTTTGTCAAGAAGTCTTCACTGAAACATGAATCTCAGTTTTCAAAGAACCCATGAACTGTTATCACTTATAGAAGCTAAGCAACACAGGAGAATATTAAACAAGTGCAGCAGCTGAAGGCTTCAAGCATCAAACTTTCACAATAAGTGGCACAATTCAAACAAATATTATTAAATTCATTCAACTAATCACTCAACTGACAAGAAGCGATTTCACCCAGAGAAATAGTTGGAAGATATTCATCTCATTCCAGGGAATTTACCTCTCCAGCTTTCACGAAAATAACATGAGGAGTAAAACCAACCCCGCAATTTCCTGCACACAGTCAGTAAACAATCAACATCACTCCCAAACAAAACCCACCAAAATTGACAGGCAAAAGAAGTTGGAGTTGCAGGTACCTAACGCATCCAACTGCCTTTTCCCGGATCCGGGAGGCCTTCCACGATGCTTCTTGGAAGAATTGGGCTCGGAAGAAGGGTTGTCGTTGTGATCTCCCTGAGCAACGGGGGAAGGGGCAGAAGAAAGCCCTAGAGCAATGTTACCACCGCCTTCGGGGGAGTACTTTCTGGGGCGGCCCCTCTTCTTCTTGACGGGATCAATGCTGAATCCGCCGTCTCCGGGCCTCATAGCGGAAGATCCGTCGCCGGAAAAGGCGGAATTCAGGGGCTCGGGGGGTTTGGAAGGTTGGGGGGTGAACGGGAAGGGGGGTTTCTGCATGAGGGCGGAGGAATTGGGGGGTATCATCTGAGGGGATGAGTTGGGCAGATTGGTGGGGAGGTGGTGGTGGTGGGGGTGGTGGTAGGCGTTGCCGGAGGGGAGCATCATCCCGCCGGCGAGAGGGGGTGGCTGGTGGTGTAGCGGTGGCGGGTGGGAGTTGTTGTGGTCCATTCGAGAGCGGGGGGAAAAGGGCAAAGCAACAAATGGTGGTGGGGTTGCTTTTGTTGATGGCTCTGCTCAGCCTACTACTACTACTGCTGGTCTGTAATGGAGGTGTGACTTGTGAGAATGATAGAGAGAAGAGAACCGGGGGAAATTCAACAATGAAGTTGTATTTTGTGTACTTGGGGAAAAAGGAAATTTGTACATTTAGGTCGTAAATGACCCGCCCAAAACCCGACCCAGACTATGGTATTGTATTACTCGATTTGACCCTAATTCCTGCTTTTGTGTCTTTTTTGGCCATTATAACAAGATGAAGAAGAGTAAACTCAAACTCGACTAATGGTCACATATGTCATCATCATAACTATATACTAAAGCGGAGGTTAGATTTAATATTTAGCCCGACACGTAGTACTTTCTCATTGGACCACGTCACACATCTTTAATAAAACAATCAATTTATTTGATTGGTTGAAATTTTATTGTAGACCCCACATTAGATATCTTCTTACCTAAGCAATTTTTAAAAAAAATCTCTATCTAATATATTGCTTGAAATAAAACAATATGTGTTGCACAAAAAAATCTAACAAAAAAAATTTATCTAACTAATTTAACGGAAAAAAATATATATATAGCTTACCAAATCTATCTAACTAATATATCCAATTCAAATATGAAATTTATAAGATATAAAACATCAAATTTATAGATAAATAACCAAAAGTTCTTAATTCTTTTAAAATACAAATAATTTTATTAGAAATATCTAAATGAAATTGGATATGTGCAAAACTACTAAAAATAAATAATTAAAAAAAGATACTCCATAATAACAATTAATGAAACATGGATAATTTATTTAATTCAAGTCGTGCCCTCCCGGGCACGGGCACTGTTACTAGTTAGATACTAATTTGGCGCTGATATTTTTAGCCCGAGGTGTCATTGGCTTAAGGAAATTTTATACATTAAGAGAATCGAACATGTCACCTCTCGCTAAATAGAGTTTTTAGCGCAAAAAGGCCTTACACCACTGCGTCAATCTATAGGTTTTGTATTATAACTCCATGTACGATAACATTTATAACTACAAGGTAGCAATAGATCATTTTCTATGTATTTATTACTAATATATACTTTTGTTTTTTAAACAATTCAAATAACTCGGACGATTTCGACCAAAAAATAAATTGGACGCTTATCTTCATATTTGTATCAAATCTAACAATTATCTTCTTCTTTTTATAAAATCTAAACTTACATGTAAACAACATAAAGGGCAAGTTTTCAATAAAATCATAAGAAAAGGCAGAAGCAAAGAACCTAGAAAATAAAAATATCTTCCATTACAATTGAATCTCACGAGTCCATCTCTTCTTCTTTTTGGTAGAATAGACCATCTCTTGTCTTTGTACACTTTATCTTTTCCTTGACAATTTTGGTAGTTGGATGAGCCATGATATTGCTTCTTCTCCTTTTTAGACCGACGTTGGACAAAGAAACAAGGGGATATGTGTCACTACATGTATTGCACATGCACCCCAACACCCTATGTGCAAACATGACCAACCAGCACAATCAAAAAGGCAGATCTGAAAAAATCACTTCTTAGTAATCATCAGCCGACCGTTTTCGAGCCACCACCACTTGATTTTTTTTCTCCAATTCAAATAGATAATAACAATTTTATATTTTTTACTTTCCTTAATTATCTAATCCTAAATTTTATCTTTAGAGTCATACTACTATCTACCTTTAATTTTATCTTCTCCTAAAAAAATCATCTTATAATTATGGCTCACATTATAAATATTGTTCAAACATGCTAACGTGAATTCTATTTAGTCAAAGGACATGAAATTTTGATTCTTAAGTTTTTTGCATCCATAGAGCTTATATTATTTTTTTTAATAAACTTTCATATGTACATCAATTTGAATGTGATTATTTTAAGTCAATCTTTGATCAATCTAAAAACGTAGTTTAACCAATTTTTTTTACGTTGTATAAAATCATAAGATAGTACATGTTGATTGATAAATTAATTCTATCCCTACCCCATATTTATAAAATTAATTTCAATTTCTATTATTTCAATTTTTCATATTTACAAAAATCATTAGTAACTTATTATACAATACTTATTTGATCTCTTAATTTTATTTTGGAAAGTTATAAGATAACACAAAGTACATACAATATTATTCACCAAAATTATTAAACCTTTTTTATTTTAAAAATCATATGATTGGAAATCAAAAATCGTATGAAATATTCAACGTAATATTATACATATTTCAAAGGTTATGTAGCTAATATACAAATCCTTATTCTTATAATCAGTTAAAAATATATGAGAATAAACTTTATATCTTAATGTATTATAGATTTATGGTAGTTTTATTAGTTTTATAATAGCATATTATGGTGGTTCTATCAGTCTCAAGAGTTATTTCTGAATAAAATATGTTTATAAACTCTATTTATTTATGTATTATGACGATTATATTGAATTATATTAGATTTTAAAATCATTATATTATTTATTTTATTTTAATAATATACTTATAATTCATTTATTTGAATATTTGAATCATGGTCGTGCATGGCACGACAGGTTTAGCTAGTTGCCTTTAATTTTTTGGATCAATCAAGAGATCTATACAAATCTTACATCTAAATTATTTGGGTCATCCTGTTCGTGTTCTGTATACATAACTTGGCCCCTTTCATGCTCCAATGTGAACCAATCATGTCGTCGTAGTTAAGTATGAAAGAAAACATGATAAGGCTGTAGTGAATTTGGATTCAACATCTGACGTCTCTCATTTAAGTATCCAATCTGGGTTTGAATTTAGCAGTCCAGAAGCTGATGTTAATTTAAGTAACCTCAAACATTCCACCAGGCTGAGCCAAGTCTTCTAGGCCATTACACACATCAAATACTGCCTTTTACAGCACAAGAATACAAGCAACATAAGGTGTATATAACCTCAATCTTAATCTGTTGACAATGCAACATAAGATGTGTGTAACCAAACAAATGCTTATGCTACGTTCCACAGGGAAAATTAAGCTTTACAGTAGAACTACACACCAAAACATTTCTGCTAGAGTAAGAGAACAACACACTACAACCGATACTTGAACCCCTTACAAAAGGCAATGGAGGAAAGCAAGACAGGGTAGAAAAAGAGGTTAAATAAATATGACGGAATTGCCGTTTAAAATTTCTAGTCTCATAATTTTAAAAACTTCACCTCTGGGAATCGAGGGCTTCAACACTAATGAACATTACAGAACATAGATTCATGATGTGAGGGTTCGTAATGCAGGAAGTTCTATCTAGCACCTGATTTCATAGGAACCGGCCTTTGTTATATAGCGAACCCACTCAACTGTGTTATATCCACTTCTCTCCCACACCTGTACACGTTTGGCTATTCAGATATTCTAATGTAGTTTGTCAAAAGTCATAAATAGGAATCCTATTGTTAGCATACCTTGAGGAATCGAACACGTAAACCAGATGCTGTGAACATAGGAACCTGTAAAAAGGAGCACCTCGTCAGCAATTCTTGCTCTAAAGTAATGAGAAAGAAGAGTAGGGACCAGCTATCCATTATCAGTGAATAGAACTATAGAAGCTAACAGCAAATTTCCTCAAGGGCTGTGGCAAGAATGGAGAATATATAAAAGAGAGACTACGATAATGAAGGTTTCCAGAAAAGGGCAGCTAGTTGAAGAAGGGGAAAACAAGAAGTGACTATTACAACTTGAGACGACCAAGCTGTTACACTAAGCATGAAAAATAGATCCATTTATTGGAGAATATGGTATGCGGAATGCTAAAGGAGCTTTCACGTTTTCCAATTTTCTAACCCAACATCCTTACTCTAGAAACTAGATTAGTAAAAAAATCTTTAAAAGTATGCTGAGATGAATGTATCCTTCATCATGCTCATCGAGACATTCAATTTGGCCTTTCGATGGGAGTTTTATGCCTAGTGGGGCATGGAACAACTAAAGATCGACTCCTGGACCTCTGAAAGGATTCAGATTGAACCATCAAAGCTAAGCGAGAAAGTTAGTGCATCACTGCACCCATCAAAAGAACCACATGAAGAGACTGTCATTACCTAAGAACAAGTAAGATCAATTTCACACAGGTAGCTAAGGGAAAGATACAAAAGACCATATATAGTATGAGGTACCTGAAACTCCATTTGAATCGGTGGCCTTGTCCATGACTTTTTCTCTCCCATAGTGGAAATTAACTCAATTTCTGCACTTAGAGTCGGCTCAGTCTGTCCAGGGAATTTCCTAATCCTGCAACCCAAGATCACATAAGAAACTCCATCATCAAACAATTACATATACTTATTTATATTGATGATATAATAACAGAAACTATAACAAGACTAGCACCAGCACACTATCAAATTAGATACTCATCAACTACAAGCATTACAATTTTATCAAGAAATCGGAGTTTCCACTCTTATAACAAGATTTAGCTGTCAAGGAAACTCACTTCCAGACCAAACAATCGATAGATGGATTATATTTTGCTCGTCCAGAAGTCACTTGAAAACTTGTTTTTGCAGTTTGCTTTGGGACTGGAATCTTGATAACAACTCCCAATGCAAACATCTTAGCACCAAAAACACTCTTGACCTACACCCGCAAATAAAATTAATAAGTTTACTCAATTAGCCATAATGATTTTTTTACAATTTCTGTTCATGAGATTTTACAAACCTTGACATTCACTTCCATGCGTGTCCTACCCAACTCCTTGATTGTTGGTAATACCCGGAAGGGAAGATTGACACCTTCAGTTATGCGATACCTGTAATGTTTTTCACGGTTTTAAACAGAAGAAAAAAAACCATTATAAATCTCCACTTTGAATGCACCAATAGTTGAAACTTGAAAGCATCAATAAGATAACATTGGATGATTGGAAGCATATGATCCAAATCTTAATAATATAAACTATCTAATGATTCTTCATGTCCTAATTGTTAAACACGAGGATAATTACTGATATGCACAAGTACATAAGCTGCCATACAGAAGGACAGTATTGAAAAAGAAAACAAGGGAAATCGAATATTAAATTTTTGAGCTCACTTCATCAATTCAAATTCTCCATCAGGTGGCACAAAACTGACAGTCTTTTCTGAGTTGAATCTAGTCAAATTCACACACTGGTGGAAAGTTACATCATCGAGCTCAATTGTTTTCCCACTGCAAAATAGAAATAGAAGTGCATTATTATATTATAAATATAACCAGCAAAAGGTTCTTGTATATAGGAAAAAAGCTACCTTTTCACTGGACGGGCCTTCAACTCAGATTCTTTCTCAAGGCCAATCTTATCATTTAATCCCAACTTTAGATCAGGCATTCCAGATAGGAAGCACTTCATAAGAATCTTCCCAGTAACATCACATCGCAGGACACTACCTATAATTTTCAATGGTAAATAAAATCCCAATTAAAGTTTTCTATTAGATCTTTGGTCTTTGCCGACCACAAATATAAGAATGCTCAAATTTCAGTCTTTGACTCACCTTTTGATGACATGAGAAGATTAACACTTTCCACAATGTCTAAGAAAACCTACAGCAAAAGAATGTCCATATTTAGGTACATGAACCTAATGGTATACTTATAACAAGATTATACTTTGACAGGGTCCTGAGAAACTAGGAATGGTACAGACGCCAAAACGACATTTGACATGCTGATAAAGCAAGCAAAGATGCACAAAAGAAGATAGAGAACAAATCCAATATAGAAACTGGCCTATCTCAAACACTATAAGAATCGTTTTTATTCTCTTTTCACAAACACGATCCATGAGTTGATGGAAGCATAAGAAGTTACATGCCTCATTCTTTTTATAGACAAGGCCCTCTCTTCTCCACCCAACAGCTCCTGTCACTTGTAAAGTTGCATTTGGGACAGGCTTATCTGCAGGCTATTACAAGGCAGAAACAGATATCCAATAAGAAATTGATGTCCAATATGTATCTTGAAAACCGGGTAAGACTTATCAGGAACAACCAATACAAACTTCAAAACCATACACTGTCGACTCTGTTTTATTTACTGAAAAAACTCTGTTTTATTTACTGAAAAACTCGTCAAACTGACCTTTGATGAGAATGGCGAGCGCACTCCTACTTGAGTGATGTAAAGCTTCAATATCTCAGGAGAAAGATTCTGAGGGTAGCCAAAATCCATTATTTCTGTAGTTGTTAAATGGAAAAATCAAAGTTTATGTAACAGGATTAGCCACAATCTTGAAATATGAATACTATAAGTAATTATGACAATCAAGTCAAAAATAACCTTAGGAGATTCATGCCTAATAATAAGTGAACTGAATGAGAACTAGGTGCTGCCATGTGACCATATCACTCCAAGATAAGCATAATACAGAAGATCAAGAACAAGGTAAACATGTAAGCTAATGACGAAATGCCACAGGAATAAGCAAAACTGCAAGTAGGGAAGCAGCTATATGCCTAGAAAAAAAAAAGTGTGTTCCAAAAAAAGCCACAAAGCTAACCTACAAAAACACAATTAAGATTACAAGACTCTACAGATCCTATCAATATATTCCATTGTGGAAACCTTAAACAGCTAAGCACTTCTCAAAACCTAATAATCTACAGCCTAAGAAAGGACTGTTATGCCAGCTTAATCTTTCACAATTGCTGCTTGGCATTCACAAATATGTAACATAATTCTCGTGGTATCCTAAAGAGCTAAATCAGTCTCATCTGGTAGAAGATTCTGATCTCAATTTGTGTTTCTCTAGTTGACAGAAGAGTTAAAATTGTAGATCACATGATGGACATTTCTTTACAGACAAACATTGTAACAAAAGCATTTAATTGATAACAGATTAAAAAAAAAAAGAGAAGCTCTACTGAGATTGGAACCTCTGACTCTAGAGTTCTGACCACATACCATCTAAGAGCTCATAGATGAGGACAAAATTATTGCGAATGGCATCTTCATCGAATTGTCCACCGAAGTATGATTTGAAAAGATTCACAGCCTTGAAAGAGCAAAAAAATGGAACGTGGTAATAGTTAGCTATAGGTCGAAGGCAAAGAATACGCTTTCCCAAAATTAAAGATAATGGAACGTTTCAGATTATTACTTAGAAAGAAACAACTGAAAAGTGGGACATAAAAAATGATCATTTCAACTTTCTATATCAAGGTTATAGTATAAAAAACTGCAACATCTACTTCATTATAAACGTGACTTGATAAAAACCAAACAGATATGTCAGCCCTTAAACGTGACAAAAAAAAACATATCAAACAAACAAACATCCCAACAAAGTTTTATATAAGTGCAAGACAGTGCAGGAACTGAAAAATGAAGTAACTAGTTCACCTCAACCACAAACTTGAATGCACAAGCAACGTTAGCATTGCTGCTAACAACAATTACAATGTACACATTGCTTATCCGCATGTACAGAAAAGTGCAACCTCCTATCTGCCTCACGGGGCATGTACCAAGCTCCTTTGTTTGCATGATATGCATCCGGAAGGCATCAACCATGTTACCCCTGAACACCAAATAGATAAACATCAAGCACGTGGAGTGTTTACAAACATACTTTGAGTTATAAAGCTAATATGTGGTGCAACATATGAAGGTTCATTTTTTGCAAGGAAAAAGTACTACTAAAGTTAGAGAGGTTTTTTTTCTTCTACAATCATGTGATTTAGGAAAGTAAGACTTGTCACACTAATATGATGAATAGTGTTTGCAACTTGCATTATAGCAGATAGCTCTCATGTATGCTTTCACTTTCTGATTACGGGAATCATCTAATAGCACCTCACTTAAGACAAAGATAGGCATTAGCTAGACAGGCTTAATAGAAGGTGAAAGAGCGGACAACAATAAAATTAATAAATGGTGATCCTTCGGATCGAAGAGATAAAATTATGAAAATTAAGAAAAGTGGTATCCCTCTTTCATCAATCAAATAGGATGCAGTTACAACAACTATCTATCATGCAAACTTAAGACTTTTCCTTGGGGTAATTTTTCCCATTCTACAACCTACACCATCCCATAGCTACAACCATTAAAGTCTTGCTGCCAATATCAGGGACGAAGAGCCCTAATTGACCAAAGGATAAACTTTAAACCATAATCCAAGGCATGAAACGCTTCAGCACCTCCCGCCAATACCTCTCAGTTCATGTAAAACCAGCTCCGAAATCTCGGTCACACATAAAAGTAAGATCATTCCAGCTAACACGTACTATCTCACATGTCTTCAACTAGGGGAGGACTGAGAATATCTTCCAAGCATTCTCAATTGACAAAAATCCAGTCCAATTAAGAAAAACTAATGTAACGATTAACTCCATATGCAATCCGCTAAAATTGAAAACCTAAATCAGTATAATTCAGCTCGCAAGTCAAATCCTATAAACTAAAATCGTTCTAAGTTCATAACACTCAACAGCTGCGGAACTGAAAATCACTTTCTACATACAACACATACAGAGGCGGAAAGAGAAAGTACCCAACGTCATCACGATAGAGGCGATTGATGAGAACATCACCACGAAGGTTCAAGAAATAAACAGCGGAAGCAGCCACCGGCATCTCCGATTTGATGGATTCAGAAACCCTAACCCTGTCGGAAAAAAAGCTAGCGCGATCACTATAGTCCGCGAACACCAACCAGCTCAAAAATCGATTGGATTACGGAGATCTGGGGTTTCTTCAACCCCCGGATTCGAGCTCTTCAGGAATGAACAATCAAACTTCACGCTGTTGTTAACATCCAGATCCAAACAGTTCAGCAATCGGATTCGATCGAGAAACGGGGAAGATGAAGATGGAAAAAGGGCGGGGATTGGTTGAAAGTAAACTGCAAAATCGGACCGGAGAATTTTGGACGCTTTCTGTCTGCTTACAGTATGCACACGAGGAGCCAAACGGAGTCCATATTTTTGGTGTATATACCACAGTCGCCACTAAGTTTCTAAAACTTGCACACATACCCCTCCCTCCGGCCTAAACCTAAAATTACTCAATTCGCCCCTTACAAAATTAGGAAGGAGAGATATAGACAAAATAAACCAATACGGTGTATCATTCTTAACTTTCAATTTTATAAAGAAAAAATATTCTAAATAATATCAATTATCCACTCTAGACCATAAATAATATGAAGTCAATGTCTCAGTCAGAACTAAACCTGTCTAAACATGGATGGATTCGTCCCCTGTCCGCAAATAAAGACAGGATTGAACAAGGACTTTATGAGTGAAATTGAAACTTGATGTCACTCCTCACAGGGGCCTGCTCAAGCTGAAACAAAAACTGACTTTGCAACTTCAGGAAGTCTTAGAATAAGAGCAGCTTCTGTGGATGCAAAAGTCTCGGGCAAATTTTCCGATTCAGAGCGACCGGAACACAAGATACTATTATCTTTCCACAGTGATCAGAAGAAAGAAAAACAAAGTCCATGCTTTGATGGATGTCAACGACAATTGGGTGGAAGAACCGCAGGCGTTTAAACAGTTGGTGACCAGTCACTTTGCGAGCATGTATTCCTAAGAACCGATTGCTACCCGAACCTCTTCTCTGATGGAACAAGCTGCTTTCCCGAGACTTGATGAGACTAATATTTGCGAGCTGAACCGCAATGTAACTGGGGCTGAAGTTCACTAAGCCATTCGCGATATGGGACCGATGAAGTCTCCAGCTCCGGATGGGTTCCCGGCGTGCTTCTATCAACATAACTAGTTCTGTGTGGGACGACAAGTCATAGATACAGTTAGAGGGATGTTGAATTTGGGCGAGTTTCCCGAAGGAATTTGCGACTCGTGGTTGTTCTTGATAGCTAAGGTTGACAATCCAAAGTATATTAGCCAGTTTAGGCTTATTGCTTTGCTGAACGTGGCGTTCAAAGTTGCTACCAAAGTGATTGTCAATCGCTTGAAACTGGTGTTGCCAAAAATCGTTACCCCGACACAATCAAGTTTTATCCCAGGACGACAAATCATGGATAACGTGGTTATCGTCCAGGAGATTTTACACACGATGAGAGCTCGTACAGCAGCTCAAAGGTGGATGTTGATCAAGATTGATCTTGAAAAAGCATATGATAGAGTCTGGTGGGATTTTCTAGAGGAAACTCTGAAACAAGCCGGTATCCCTACTCATCTAGTGCAACGGATCATGAACTGTCAGTCTTTGGGTCAAACCAAAATCCTATGGAATGGGGGAGTGATCAAGGGCTTCAAAGCGTCTCGGGGGGGGGGGGGTCGTCAAGGGGACCCTCTTTCCCCCTATTTGTTTGTAATGTGCATGGAACGTCTATCTCAACTTATTCAGGGGGCGGTTGATGCAAAGTTGTGGAAACCCATCACGATTGGAGGGATTGAGCTCTCCCATGTCTTTTTTGCGGATGATCTCCTGGTGTTCGCGGAGGCTAACTTGCAGCAGGCTGGGGCTATCAACCAGTGCCTGGAAACTTTTTGTGAAGCTTCAGGCGAGAGAGAAAACTATTCCAAGAGCTCCATTCATTTTGGAGGCTCGGTTGATCCGACTTTGAGAAACAAGATTTATGACTTCCTGGGCATGCCTTCTTGCTCTGATATTGGAAAATACCTTGGAGTCCCAACAATACACAGGAGAGTTGGAAAAGACTAATTCCAGTTTTTTACTTGATAAGGTTATGAACCAACTAGGAGGTTGGCAAGCAAAAATACTCTCTTTAGCGGGGCGTATCACACTCATCAAATCAGTTCTTCAGAGTATTCCGCTCTTTGTGATGCAGTTTATCAAACTTCCCCGAGGCGTCTGTGACAAACTTGAGCAGCATATAAGGGAGTTTATATGGGGCTCTATTTCGTCGATGAAGAAAGTTCATCTGATTTCTTGGGGAAAAATGAGCAAGCCAGTTTCGTCGGGTGGTCTTGGTTTAAGTGGCATCAGAAATTCGAAGCAAGTTATCCTAGCTAAGTTGGGTTGGCGCATTCACTTAGAACTAAATGCCCTTTAGGCTCAGGTTCTCAGGGCAAAATATTGTTATAATCGACAAGATGTGGACATCGATCTACAAAATCATATCAAAAATAATCACAGAAAGACTTAAAAAACTGATCAGCAAAATAATCCACCCATTGCAAAGCGCGTTTGTATCTAATAGAGTTATTCAAGACAATGTACTAATAGCACACGAAATATTCCATTCGTTTAAAGGAAAGAAGGATAAAGACGGATGGGTTGCGATTAAATTAGACATGGAAAAAGCCTATGATAGAATGGATTGGTCTTTTCTAATAAAAGTACTTCAAAAACTAGGATTCTGCCCAAAGTTCATTGAATGGGTAAAAGAATGCATGCAGACAGTTTCCTTTTCAGTCTTAGTAAATAATGGACCTACAGAGCCTTTTAAACCGGAGAGAGGTTTACGACAAGGAGACCCCTTATCTCCGTACTTATTTGTTATTGGAGCGGAACTATTGGCTAGGAAACTTCAACAAATGTGCAATATGAACAACAAAACTGTGGGTATCCCCTTGGCTAGATCAGGAACTAAGATTCCTTTCTTAGCATTTGCAGATGATATTATCATATTTACCAAGGCGACTCAGGGCGCTTGTACTCTGGTAAGAAGGACCATTGACGAATATTGCTCGATATCTGGTCAGAAAGTTAACTACCATAAATCATCCTTCCAAACCTCCAAACTAGTAAATAATCACCAAAAACAAATCATCCGACAAGCACTGAACGTTACTACGATGACAGACTTGGAAAAATATCTTGGATGCCCGATAATAAATGGCAAAGTCAACAAGGACACCTTTAGGGACACGGTAGGAAATGTCAAAGATCAATTAACAAAATGGAAAGCAAACTCCCTCTCTCAAGCAGGGAGAACAACCTTGATCCAAGCCAATTTAACAGCAAAACCTAATTACCTAATGCAAAGTTTCCTCTTACCACCAAACATACACAAGGAACTTGATCAAGTCAACAGAAGTTTTTTTTGGAACAAGGGACCAGAACACAAACCCCTGATAGGATGGGACAAGATATGTAAACCCAAATCATTAGGTGGTTTAGGTATTAGGAAATCAGAACATATGAACAAGGCATTACAAATGAAACTATTATGGAAAATTATAGCCGAACCGAATAACATTTGGGTTCGAATTGTAAACGAAAAATACCTGAGAAATATGGAACTATTTAGCTACAAAAAACAGACTAATACATCGTGGCAATGGTCAAAACTTATGAGCCTAAGATCAGAGTTCCGTGAAGGTTTGCATTGGCAAATAGGAGACGGAAGAACAATTAGGTTCTGGACAGACAGTTGGACTGCTAAGGGCCCTCTACTAACATATGCTAAAGGCCAATCCATGATTAACAAGGAAGCAACCGTCAATGAGTTTTTTAACTCAGAAAAGAAATGGGATAAAACAAAGTTGGAACAAGTATTGCCACTAGAAATAGCGTCAGAAGTATTGGAAGAGCAGATACCGGAAAATGACCTACAAGACCAACTATATTGGGCCCCAAGCAAAAACGGTTGGTTCTCGACAACATCAGCCATTAAACTTATAGCAAAGGAGGAAAGACAAGTTCAAAACCCAAACAAGTGGATTTGGAAACTAGATACATACCCTAAAGTAAAGAACTTTCTATGGAAAGTTGACATGAATGGACTTCCCACAAAGGCCCGACTACTACAAAAACATATCCATGTAACCCCAGACTGCTTAATGTGCAATTGTAGGCTAGAAAACACTGAACATTTATTGATATCATGCCCACACACCCAAAATATAGTTAGAAGCATCAATAAGCAAACGAACCAAGTGTTAAGAACCATTGATACTAGGGAGAAAACCCCAAGACAAATCTTGGTGGAATTAAAAGAGAGATTGGGCCTACAAGAGTTTACAGAGCTAGCAACCATCTGGTGGAGTATTTGGACACAACGAAATAAATTGGCTTTCCAGCGAACACCTAATGACTTCATCGCGAACCTAGAAATCTATATTAAACAACAACTCCTACATTGGAAAAAAACGAAGAATTGGTCAGAGGAAGAAGACGGGCTAGATAAACAAATACAACCACGAAGAAAAAGCGCTAGAAAGATTGCCAAATGGGCTAAACCCCCTCGGAATGTTTACAAAATGAATTTCGACGGGTCGAAAATATTATCAGGAGAGACAACCTCAGGTTTTGTAATACGAGACAACGATGGTCAAGTCATAGAGATGGCAGTTGGAAAATATGGAAAGATATCTGTCCTTAAAGCGGAAACTCTAGCATTATGGTATGGGATTAGAACCGCCAAAAACATGGGAATAAAAAATATTGAAATTGAGGGTGATAACCTCACTGTGATCAATGCCTCCAAGGGTGCTCTGAATTATCCTTGGGAGATTGATATCCTGATTACGGACATTCGGAGGTCACTCCAGTTGTTCGAATCAGTTCTGATTACGCATGTTGGTAGGGAGGCTAATGTCGTGGCTGATATAATATCTAAAATGGGCCATGATTACCCTACTGAACACATCCGAAACTGTCAAGAGTTCATAACTCTCATCCGAAAGGATGCGCTAGGATGACCCCCGTAGAAGGTGGTCTCCTAATCTTTACCTGGTCAAAAAAAAAAAAAAAAAAAAAAAAAAAAAAAAGACAAGATGTGGACATGATCTCTAAACGCGCTAATGCCTATATTTGGCGTGGGATTGAACATGGACCTGGAGTCTTTAATCAAGGCCTACGAGTGGGAATTGGCAATGGCAAGCGGACATTGTTTTGGACTCATAAGTGGTTGCTCGACAGAACCCTCGAAGACTATGAGACGAGCCATATACTAGACGAAGTTCTTGGATCAATTGTCGTGGAAATGTGGTCGGGGACTGACTGGAAGTGGCACCTAATCTCTTCCTACATCCCGGATCACCTCCTTGCTAGGCTGGGGGCGATGAAAGTTTTTGACTCAAGTGATGAATATCAGGACAAAGTGTTCTGGGGGGACACCGAAGCTGGGATTTTCTCCACCAAATCGGCTTTACAACTGATGAATAACGCTCAAAAGGAGATTGATTTCAATTGGAAACTAATATGGAGGGCTCCTACACAATAACGAATTAGGGTGCTCTTATTTCTAGTGGTACACGAGGGAATTTTATGCAATGACCTACTAGAAGGAATAGACACTTAACTGAGTTCGATGCTTGCTCCAGGTGCCATATGTCTGAAACCACGCTCCACACTGTTAGGGATTGTTGGTTCGCGCGTGAGGTTTGGTCCAAATTTGTTGAAGTCACCTCCTGCACCAATTTCTTCAATTCGAACCTGTGAAGTTGGATGACCAGGAACTTGTGTGTGAAAGAAGAATGGAAACGCATGTTCAGCTTTGTGGTCTAGTACATATGGAAGCAGAGAAATGCTTTTGTTTTTTAGCACAAAACTGATAACGTGATCCAAAAAGCTCAAATAGCAACATCCATGGTGACAGCTTACATGACAACCAACCATGTAGCAAAACAACAACTCATTCCGCTCAATTCTCAAGCGTCTGATGCTCCAAATCGGCGGACGCCACCGCCGGCTGGCTATTTGAAGTTGAACATTGACAGTGCTTCAAGAGGGAATCCGGGAGAAGCTGGCGGAGGAGGGATCCTTAGAAACGCCGGTGGGGCCTTTGTTTCAGCTTTCTCAGTCAAGTTTGGTGTTTGCTCGGCCTTAAGGGCAGAATTGTTGACTATCATGTTTGGTCTCAATGCTTTGTGGGAAAGACAAACCCCGAGGGTCTTGTTGGAAACCGACTCATCGGTGGCGGTGCAGCTTCTTAAGGGCGAACCTCCACTAACCCATCTTGATCGTTCTTTGGTGGTCCACTATTAAAGCCTAATCCGACGCCCGGGTTAGGAAGTGACAGTCTTTAAAATCAGTAGATCATTCAATAAAGTAGTAGACATTCTAGCTAATTTGTCCTTTAGTTTAGATATTTAAAAACGAAAACCTGTGGAACTATAACAAGCAACAAAACACTTCATGGCAGTGGCCCAAACTCATGAGCCTCAAGGATCTTTTCCTATCGGGGTTATCGTGGCAAGTTGGAGATGGGAGAACCATCTGTTTTTGGAAGGATTGTTGGATTCCCAACCTCAATATCAAACCCAAAGCGGAGGTTTGCCATGTAATCAATGAGAAAGAACTCGTGTGTTTATACATACGGGATGATAAAACCTGGGATATTCATAAGCTAAGACAAGTCCTGAATCCTGACGATGCTAATGAGATTGCCAAGATAATCTTACCGGTCAACAATTTAACAAACCGACTGTATTGGAAAGCAAGTAAGAATAGATGGTACTCCACCGATGCCACAATGAAGTGGATTCAAGACAACAAAACAAGTCCTAAAGTCGACCTCGGTTGGATATGAAAGTTAAACATTCCACCGAAACAAAAAAACTTTATTTGGAAAGTTTATCGTAATGGACTGCCTACTAAATCCAGATTAGCTGCGAACCATATAGCAGTGCCACAAGGATGTGGGTTCTGCACTTCACAGAATGAAGATGCATATCACCTTTTTATTGAATGTTGTCATGCTTGACAGGCTCTAATTGCGCTTAATCCCGCAATTGGTCGGGTGATGGGACAACTTGATGCACAAAATTGATACCCGCTAGACTTTATTAGCGAGATGCGAACTAGACTCACTGCAACCCAAATTGAATCCGTGTTCACCCTCTGGTGGTGTACATGGTTTCTCAGGAACAAAAACATTTTTAATGGAAATGGCCAACTCCAAATGAATCCCAGAGAAACAACTGAATTTGCGTCTAAGTAAATGGCTGACTGGAAGAGAGTTATGCTTTCAAAAAAAAACAGACAGAGATGATAAAAATGAAGGCTCAAAAAATATAAACCAAACCAATAAAAGAATGAATGTCAGATGGACTAAACCTCCCGATAATTTTGCTAAACTTAACTTTGATGGTGTCGTTAATTCTTTTGGTATTGCCTCTTATGGTTTTGTTATCAGGAATTCTTCAGGCGACATCGTCTTTTTTGATGGTGGTTTTCTCGGATGGCGTTCTATGGTGTTTTCTGAAGCTTTTGCGCTTCGGCAGGGGATTGTTGAAGCCATCCGGTGTGGTGTTCCCCGTCTGGTGATTGAAGGCGACAACCTGCAGGTGGTTAATGCAGTGTTGGGTGATTGGAGTTGTCCGTGGAAAGTGGAGCTCATTCGGGCAAACGTCCAGCTGTTGCTTGGCAAGTTTCAGAGTTGGGGTATTCGGCATGTCTTCGGGGAAGCCAACTCGGTTGCAAACCACATCGCTGCCACGTTCTGTCATGTGACGACCTGCACGCTCAGTTCCGATCCGGTCCTTAGGGACCTCATTCTGTTGGATGCTATAGGATAGTTTCTCGTTGTATAGGAACTAGCGTAATGTCTTTCCTTTATCAAAAAAAAAATCAGCAAACACATGGATCAATTGCAAAACGTGTCATATGACATATGAGAATATCAAAATGTAAATTATCATATGTAGAAATAACGTACTTGCTTAGATCAATTTATCAAATGTAAAATTATAATGACATGGATATTTAAAGATAACGTAAAATTTAGATCAATTCATCAAACGTAAAAATTATAACGTACTTGCTTATAGATCAATTCATCAAACGTGGATATTTAGAAATAACATGGATCAATTGGGTATCTTTTCTCTTTTTATTCCTTGTTTTTCTCTTCATGTGATTTTCAATTTACAATTCATTCATGTGTTAATATTTATAGACTCTTAGATGAATCTATATTGTATAGATAGATAAATTTTGGATATTTCATAAATACATTATCTTATTTTGATAGATTGTGGATATAGATATTATTTTGATATATCAATATATGGTAATTAGATAGATACACATGAGAATTTTTTAATTATAGAATTAATAAGGATAAATTATTGATTTATATTTAATTTAACACGAGGTGGGGCTAGAACTAAAGTGGAAGCTCGAAACACATCAAATTCATCAAACGTACTAAATAAAAATTATAATGTAAAATTTAATTGGATACCTTTTTTCATAGATCAATTTATTAAACACATAGATCAATTGCAAAACGTACCATATGAGAGTACCAAAATGTAAATTATAATATTTAAAAAAACGTAGTTGCTTTGCTCAATTCATCAAACGTAAAATTATAATAACATGGATATTTAGAAATAATATAAAATGTAGATCTTAGGATGAATCTAGATTGTATAGATAGATAAAACTTGGATAGTTTATAAATATAAGACATTATTTTGATAGATTATGGATATAGATATTATTCTGATATATCAATATATGGTAATTAGATAGATAAATATGAGAATTTTTTAATTGTAAAATTAATAAGGATAAATAGTTAATTTAACATGGGTGGGGTCATAATTAACGTGGAGGCTTGAAATTCCTCGGTTTTAATATATAGTATAGATAGATATTGATATTGATTTCTTATATTACTTCTTACATAAATAGATTAAAATGGTAATAGAAAAGATAAGGTAATTAACATGTATCTTTTATAGAGGGGAATTGTAAAGATTGATAATATTACTTCAAAGATGGATATTAGATGAGTAAGAAAAATGATAAATTTACAAATTAGATAATTATGGAAATTTTAAAGATAAATATATACTATGACTTTAAAGATAGATATTAGATGGGTAAGAAAAACATAAAATTAGAGATAAAATAATTAAGAAAAATAAAACTTGTTAACAAAGTGGACAAACATTTATTTATCTCTCCAAGTTTGCATATTTTGACCACTTTCGTTAAAGAATTTCGTATTTAGCTAGTGAAGAACACAACAACATTTACCGAGGCAGTCCCGCTGAAGCAGGATCTGGGGGGTCAGGATGGTATAATTAGCTAAATGTTGTCCCGCTGAACACAACAACATTTAGCTAGTGAAGAACATACATGGAATTGATGATGGTATAATTAGTATGCAGTCAGATCACAATCTCCAAGTTATATTTTTTAAAACTATTTACTCGTATGCCAACAGATACAAATTGAAGATAAAATTATTTTCGGAATATAAAATTAAAGGCAGATAGTATGTCTTTAAAGATAAACTACTTTAACCCCCGTACCATGTACGGGTAATGCGATTATAAACCCAATTTAATTAGATATGTAACGTCAATGATCACGTTAAAAATATAGAATCATATATATGTATATTATGGTGTGTTTTTTTACCAATAGTAAATTAGCTCATAGTATAAATAATTAAGTTGGATTTGTTCAAAAGTTACGTACTTTACAATAAAATATAACGTTTTATTAAATCATAATATTTATCTAAAGATTACAACTAATTCTTGGTAAGGGATAATTCATAATTTTTTGGATAATTCATAATTTTTGGCAATTTTTACGGGATAAGATTATATGAGATTTTAACTATCTAATTTATATAGAGGAGGGTTCAACTGATTATTTTTATCAAACCATATATATTTATCTTTCTATTATGATTAGTGTTTTTTTATATACGCAAGGGCCCGGTTGATTATTTTATTCAAGAAATGACACGTGGCGCAATTTTTTGTGAAGACTTTGTCTCCGCTTTATACTATAGACATTATACATTTGAGAATAGATAATTAAGAAAAATAAAAGGTATAAAGTTGCTATTATCTACTAGTTTTATCTGTCACGCCATGCACGATAATTTGACTTTAAAATATTAAATTATAGTTGGACTTTTTATAATAAAATATTAATATAAAAAATATCATATAAATTTTAATGTATGAACATGTTTAAAAAAAAGATTGACGTTGTTTTTGAAGTTCATACAACTCAAAAAATACATATAAGACATAATATTTATACTTGGTGGCATTTTGTTTCATCTAAAACCTTATTATAAAAATCTAAATTGATATACCATATATTTAAGAACTTCATTTTTATCATTCACATTTATTGAAAATGAGATATAGACATACTATATGTTTACGTTTATAAGTATAAGTACCTATAAGTATTATTAGTTATAGAATATCTATATGTTTATTTAAGTAAATCAAATAATATATTTCTTATATCTTTCTATGTTATGATGTTTGATATTATCTTTTTGAATAATTTTATTAAGATAATATCTTTGTAAATCAAATAAGATCGGATCATATGTTTATATGAAAGATATTAAAATTCCAAACAACGTGGTAACTTTAAAATTTCTATGTTACGTTTATAAGTATGGCTTTAAAATTCCAAACATAGAAGAAAATCAACCCGCATAATGGGTATCTTTTATAGAAGAAAACTAAAGATAAAGTTATTTTAGGAATATAAAATTAAAGATAGATAGTATGGTTGGACAAAAAAAAAAGATAGATAGTAGGCTCTAAAGATAAAGTTGAGAATTAGATAATTAAGGAAAATAGAAGGTATAGAGTTGTTATAATCTATTTGAGTTTGAATAAAAAAATTAAAATCAAACGGGACCAGAATCAACGTGGTGGCTCGAAAACGGTCGGAATTTATAATGTACTAATAAATGACCCGCACCTTGTACAAGAGTTTGTTTTACTTATCCATTACTTTGTATATGAATGTACTATAATAATTAAAGGCCTATCTTTTGTGTTATAAAATTAAATAATTCTTGTTTATCATAAAAAAATCAAATAAAAATAAATTTTATTTATTATTAACTTTTTATACATATATAAACATATATTTACATAATGGAGTAAGAATGCCATAAGATAAGATGTATTATCATATTTTATTAAAAATTGATAAAAATCTTTTGGCATTCAAATTAAATTGCATAAACTAACTTATATAATAAAATCAATAATTTTAAATAAAAAATCGGATTAATATAGTATTATGTTAAGGATATAGATAGTATTTAATAAGATAAAAAAACCAAACCAAATTATATTGTATATAGGTTATTATCTTGTGAAAAATTATTAAATAAGAAGTATATAAGTATTTTTAAAAAATATTAATGAATCATTATCTTAATTAAGAAATGTATCTTTGTATCTAAAGCGTAATCAATATGTAATATTAAAGATATATTTATGGTAAATATAACATCTAATCTTTTTAATGAGATTTTAATATGATATGATATGATATGATAGTGAAATTTATCAAGCATATTATTTTAATAGAATAAATACTTGGCTTAAATATAGTGGTATAATTTTCTACCATTGATGAGTTTTAAAAATATCATAATAAAATTACAAAAAATAGTTTATATATAATATGCTATATAATTAAATGAGTAAAATATTAAGATTATTATTTATACATTATGACTAAATATAAAGTTTATAGTAGATCTATGTATTAATTAAATGGATATAATAATAAGATTGATATTTATATATTTAGATAGAGTTATTATTAAACAACTCATAGTCTATTATAAAACTAATATCTTAATTAAGTATGTATAAGATTATGACAAAATCAAGATTAATAAGATAATTTTTTAAATGAGGGGTGATGCGGTGCAATATGGTGCGAGAATTTGTTTCCACTTTATTATATAGTAATAAAAATAGATAGATAGATAGATAGATGGAAATAGATAGATAGATATTGATGTTACAGTATATTGATTAAAATAATACAAACAATAGCCTAAACCACCTAGTCGAACAAGCCCACTAAACTTCTATTTGGGCCAGCCTGGGATGGGTACTTCATTAGTCCTATGGCCCAGTTATAAACGCTGCGTCTGACTTGCAAGAAAAGCAAAGCTCAAGGCTTTGGAGCACAGAATTAAGCACAAAGGGTCTGACGAACAGGAGAGCCGAAGAGGGAGAGAGAAAAATTTAGGTCGGTTTGCGAAATCAAAACCAAATTCCTCACGCTCTCCATTGAATTGCAAGGAATAAGCTTACAAGTTTCAGATATCTAGAACATGGATGTTATCAAGACGCAGCAGATTTCTTCTCGGCCAATCGAGAAGGTGATTGTCCACCCTCTCGTGCTCCTCAGCATCGTCGACCACTACAACCGAGTCGCTCGCGACACACGCAAACGAGTCGTCGGAGTCTTGCTCGGAAGTACCTACAAAGGCACCGTTGATATCAGCAACAGCTATGCAGGTTTGTGTGTTCTGTCTGTCCCGATCTCTGTCAATTTTGGATCTGGATTGCAATTTCTATTGCTGGTGTGGTAGTTACTTGCAGTATTAGGGTTAGGGTTTTCCGTGAGATTGTGTTTGTGTCCGAGGAGGTTGTTTGCTGTTAAATTACGCTTGTGCTTGGTTGTGGTGTCTCGTCTCTTGTTAGCTGTTTTAATTAGCAGTAATAACTCTCTTGTGTTAGGAGTTGGAACTTGGAAGCTCTAACCGCATTAGTGGTTTTAGAAATTGGCACATTGGAGATCGTACGTTTTTAAAGATTTAAACTTTTCGAATTGAAAAAAAAATCTCCTGCTTCAGCTCTTAGTTGATGTGTAAAAGATATTTTTTTTTTGAGTTAAGCTTTCTTCTATATGAAGAACCATAATGCTTGGATCTGGTATAGTTAGAAAGTGGCCTTTGATATAGCTATCAGTTTTGGTGTAGCAGAATTTGGGTTTAGATAAGCATGATGAGTTCAGTTATGTGATTTTGATGTACAACATAGATACAAGTTAAGGTGAAAAACTAAACTAACCATAAGCATGCATCTCCTGATGCGTTATGGTAGGTGTCAAAATTAGAAAGTCGCGTCATCTATGTTATATCTAATTGGCATAATTTATTTTTCAATGTTTCTTTCCAGTTACTTGATCTAGTTGTTACATCTCAACCTTGCAGTGCCATTTGAAGAAGATGATAAGGACCCAAGTATTTGGTTTCTTGACCACAACTACCATGAATCAATGTTTTCCATGTTCAGGAGAATCAATGGTAGGTCTCTGGCTTGTTGTTATTGAATTTAGCAGGATCTCTCCGTGTCTGTGCAGGGATTTGTTTCACCGGCTTCTTTTGTAATGCTGTCATTTTCTAATGTTTCAGCTAAGGAGCATGTAGTTGGGTGGTACAGTACAGGTCCAAAGCTGAAAGAAAATGACCTAGATGTCCATAGATTGTTCAACGAGTAAGTTATTATGAATTCTTAACTTGATGTTTTGCATTTGTTTGCATTTTAAATGTATTATCCCAAAAGCATTTTTGTAGTGTTTTATTGTTTATCCCTACAAAGTTTTTGCTAGTAAGTTTGATAGACCCGTTGTTAGGTTTGAATGGATGTTGCTTTCTTGGAGATATATTTTTCATATCCATGTTTGTGTTGAAAGGTGTTTTGCTATTATAGAATTACAATTGGATTTAAGTTCAGTCCATATTAACTAGAGTTTATTGTACTGGGTTTATTGTTGTTGTCATATTAACTAGCTAGAGTAATGCACATAATTCTTGAATGAAGTTGAATTTTAAGAGGCTCATTTCCAGTAGTCACCTCAATGAAAAATAAGAATTTGAATAGCTGAGGAAGTGAATAAATCCTTAATATTGGTCACCAATGATAATTAGAATTATTCCCAGCTTCTTTGATGCATAATTCACTTAGATGTTGAGTCGGTAGATTTGTTCTGATATGCTGTACTGTATACTTAATGATGTTTCCCTCACCATGCAACTTTTGTTTAATTAAGAACATAGACTGAAGTCTATATCTTCTGCCAGTGCATGTCTTTGGTTTATGGCGTTATTTTGCAATCCTAGTGTCTTTACATGGTCATTGTTGGTGTTCGCAGCTATGTTCCAAACCCTGTTTTAGTGATAATTGATGTCCAACCTGTGGAGTTGGGAATTCCAACCAAAGCTTACTGTGCTGTTGAAGAGGTTAAGGAGGTAATCCCATCTTATTGTTTTTTGCAAAAGTAGACAGTGCTGATACATTTGGTCCACAGTTTTGAATGATCGTCTTAGCTGCCATGATTATACTATTGTTTAGAGAATCTTCATTTATTAACTCAATGCTCTATGAGCTAGCTACGATGCTGCCTTCAAACTAGTTTTTCTTGTTATTATTACATGTCCTCAATATATTAACAAATAGCCAAAATGGTCTTGCAGAATGCTACACAAAAGAGTCAGAAGGTATTTGTGCATGTTCCATCAGAAATAGCCGCACACGAAGTTGAAGAAATTGGTATGTTTTTCCTTTGTTTTATTTTCTTTGTAGATGCTCGTAAAAGGATTTTCTTTATCCCTCCATATAATGCTTTGATTTCCTTGTAGGGGTTGAGCATTTGCTTAGAGATGTGAAGGATACAACTATCAGCACTCTAGCCACAGAGGTATGACTAAATGTGCATTTGTATTTCTTTTCCATTGTCCAACAGTATCTTAATTTGTGATCACATAGAGAGGACTGCCTGGTTTGATCACATAGAGAGGACTGCCTGGTTTGCCAGGTTGTCCACCTCTCTGTAGGAAGGCAAAATTAATTGAGGTGTATTCCATCTAATCTCTATAATTACAGGTTTCAGGGAAGCTTATTGCTCTTAAGGGGCTTGATGCACGCCTTGTAGAGATACGAGGTTACCTCGACCTTGTTATTGCTGAAAAACTTCCATTAAACCATGAAATTCTATACCATTTACAGGTGAGCTCAAATGTTTCTATGATGTCTGTTCTGTCTGTTATTCTGCCATGCCACTTGAACTTTTCTTGAATTTTGTTTTTGTTTAAATTAAATCGATGATCTCTTGATGTTACTGTGTTGATTTAATTGGTGTTTCTGTCCTCTTACTTTACCACTTATACATGTTAGCTGCTATTTTTTTTCTCTTTATCCGTGAAGTAAGATGGGGATTGTTCATGGATGTTCTTTGATCAATTCTGGCCAATATTTCTTTTTGTTCTTTTCAATTTTTTCTGACAATTGTTCTTTGTCTTCAATTTTGTTTCATGTAGGATGTGTTCAATCTACTTCCAAATCTTAATGTGTCTGAGCTGATCAAGGCATTTGCAGGTTGGGAAATTATGAATAGTTGGAAGTCCTAATATTCTTTTCTTTGGCCTGCCTTATTCCCTGCTGATCTTGTGATCTCCTTATTGTCACTGCAGTAAAAACAAATGATATGATGCTGGTTATATATCTGTCTTCCGTCATCCGGAGTGTAATTGCCCTCCACAACCTAATCAACAACAAGGTGATCTATTATTTTAAAACTGCAGCTTACACGTTAGTTTGCGTGATAATGTTACTGAACTTCCCGCACATGAATCTTATGCATTTACTAGAGGCTTTTCATGACAATCTGATCAAGTGTAATATTTTCCCTGCATTTTTAGTACATCGTCATCCATGATTTCTAGAGTCTTGGTGTTTTTGATGTCGTATTATGAAACTGGGTGCTTATGATCCGTAACTCTTTATCAGATGCTGAACAAGGAGCATGAGAAGGCTGAAGACTCAAAGTCAGTGGTTGTGCCTGCTGCTGCTGGAAGCTAAACTCGAAAGGGGATGAATCGATCACGATGTTGGTTTTTTACTGTTTTGAAAGTTAAATTATGTGCGGAAGATTAACCTCGAATTGGAATTCCAGTCATCCATCTGGTTGACCTTCACTTGGAATGTAAGGTTTAACTAGAAGAGGATTGTCCTGAGACCTATTTTACATGCTCATTAAAATGAACCAAATTTGTTATTTGTTGGGTAGTCAAGATTTTTGGTAATGTTAGTGTGTGACCGTCAATCCTTTAGTTCTTCCAAATTTTCACTGTAAAATCTTTGTTATAACAACAGTAAATGTAGGTTACCACCTTAATCTCGGTAATGACTATAATTTTTGAAGCAATGCAAAGGTAATATAAACCACAAATCATATGAAATCCTCTCGGAATCAGCGTTAGCATATTGCTTGTTTGATTGGTCATCAAATTGGCTTGATTTGGCCGGATCCACTGATTGGATTTTCTATGACACATCTCACGTGTCCAGTTAACCCGATGTCAATTGTCACTGTTAGTTCAAAGAACATTCATATCATACGCAATCCAACTTTGACAAAACAAAACAAGTCATAAAAGTCATAAATAATCCAAGGGATAAGAACAAAATCTTCGAAGTAGATATTTGAAGTTAAGTGCGAGACTTGTTTAGTACCACTAGTTTCTTGGGTCGCTAGCTACGCTAAAGCAAGCACAAATCAGTCCAATTCTGTGGCTCCAAGCTAGCCAAAAAAGTCCGATTTTGTTGTCACATGTAAGCACTTAGCCATCCAGAGCATAGATCGGAAGTCATGGCCGAAGGCGGTGAGCGAGAGTTGGTGGCGGTTGGTTGCCAGAACAAATCCACCGGAGGAGGGACTAATACTGCTAGCGGAGATGCTAGTGAAGCTGCTGGTGCTCGTTCCGATCTCTCGCTTCATCGCGATACGACATCGTTTTCTCCATCACAAGAAGGCGGCAACAACAACCGCTTTGAGGTAACCGTTAAACTGTCCTAGTGTAATCAACATTTCAAATCTTCCAGTGATAATTGACAAATATTTTTGTGGCGTTTAGCTTCACTTTAACACTCTTAATTCACTTTGATAACCCATCGGGTGTGTGGCGTTTAGGCATTGATCAACATGTTACGCTTATACCATATGCCTACAGCCTACATATAACTCAATTATTAAAATTAATAAAGCGTTATCTATCCTACAAACAATATCTATCTATCTATCTATTATTACTATATACTAAAGTGGAAGCAAATTCCGCCACCATATTGCGTCACATCACCCCTTTTATTAAATTAATATATTTTATTTAATTTTTTTTGTCATCTATTGAATTGGGAAATTTACAATTAACATGTACAATTTTTATCTTTTCCAAAAAATAATCTTTTGTCATCTATTAAATTGAAAAATTTATCTTTCTACTCTCTACTTAAAAAGTTTATCTTTTGTTATCTATTAAACTGAAAACATTATGTAAAAAATACATTAACCCCTCCAAAAAAACATGTATGTAACCCCTCCAAAATTATCTAT
Source organism: Polygonum aviculare (assembly GCA_934048045.1). Lineage (NCBI taxonomy): Eukaryota > Viridiplantae > Streptophyta > Magnoliopsida > Caryophyllales > Polygonaceae > Polygonum > Polygonum aviculare. The sequence continues at coordinate 27,241,272 of OW204023.1, read as the reverse complement.
TAAGCAGTAGGTTTTTGTCACAATATATATACTGCTAAGATATATATCTTAATAATATACGTACATATTAATAATGTAGGTTTTTGTACGTACCATATTAAACATGTAAGTACATGGAAAATCAAAGGTATACTTTTATGTAGGGGTAGCATGAGAATTTTATCTTTTAGCTAAGATATATGTTAATTATATCTTTATTAAATATTCTCCTAATTCTTACCCATCTAGAACTTCTTTCCTATAAATACACTTCTCATCTACTCATTCTTCTTCAATTAATTTACGTTTCTCTATACCATTGGTTCCCAATTGTTGTTGTTGTTGGCTACTATGGAGATTCACTCATTTCATGAGGTTACAGATTAAAGGAACAAAAAATATACAATTTTTGGTCGTCTCTGAAGATGTGGAACGTTGTTAATACTAATAATGAAATATCGTCGAAAGAGCTAATTTTTATAGATGAAGAGGTTAGAATTTCTACACAATCAATTACATATTTGTATTATTTTTACATATTTTTTTTCTAATCAATTAAATATTTTACCCCTGTTTGTCAAAATCTATCTTATTAAATCTTATAGATACTTAATTATAATGTTACTTCTATATTAGAATTTGTGTTGGATAATTAATAATTCTATCTACATATATAAATCTCAATCTTATCATTATACACATTTAATTAAAACATAGATACATCATAAACCTTTTATTTAAAAAACTATTTTTTATTCACCATCTATGAATCATAATTATAATATTTTACGCTTTTAATTAAATTTCTTATTATTTTTATATTTTTTTTTCATAATTTTATTATGGTACTTTTTTAAAATCACCAATGGTAGCAAATTCTACCACTATATTTAAGACAAATACTCAATCTATTAAAATAATAAATTAAATACCTTTTTACTATCATATCATATTAAATTATCAGTAAAAAAGTAGATGTTATATTTAACATATATATTATTAATAATGCATATTGATTACACTTTAGAAAAAAAAGATAGATTTCTTAATTAAGATAAGAATTTGTTCACATTTTCATTACATATTTATATATTTATTATTTAATTATTTTTCAGAAAGCAATAACATATATATGAGATAATTTGGTTTTCTATTTAACTTATTAGATATTATCTATATATTTAATATATAACATACTAATTCGAATTTTATTTAAATGTATTTATTTTATTATATAAGTTAGGGTCTGTTTGGATTCCTATGCATTAAATTGCATTATGTATTATTTTGCATTGTTTTGATTTAAAATTTAAACTGTATTATGCCTTTTCAAAACAATACATTATGAATCAAAAGTGTGTTTGATTTTTAACCAATTTAATACATTATTCAATCTAGATCCTTCTCCACCTCCAATCTAGATCCTTCTCCACCCCTTCTTCCCCAAAAAAATGGGGGCAAATGATTTATTTTATCTAAAATAAAAGATAAACATAATACATAAATTTATTCATTCAAACACAATTTAAATATCTAATACATTAAACCAACCATAATGTATTTTAATACATTTTTATTGGCTATCCAAACAGACTCTTAGTTTATGTAATTTAATTTAAAGGCCAAAACATTTGTATTAGTTGTTAATTAAATATAATAATGCATCTTATAATATCATTCTTCCACAATTATTTAAATATATGTTTATGTATGTATAAAAATCAAATATATATATATATATAAATTATTTGTATATTTAAGATGATATATAAGAATTATGTCATTTTATAATCCAAAAAATAAGCGTCGTTTTATTACAAAGTATACTTATGATAATATTCTTAAGTGTTATAGTAAGTTCATACACAAAGCCATAAATAAATAAAACCCCGTACAAGGTACGGGTAATCTGCTAGTTTACTTTAAACTCGTTCTAATGTCTATTATGTTTGTTGAATAAACTCGTTATAATTCACAAAATATAACTTCGAGTGCAGAAAATTGTGGTGCAACCAACAACAGAAATGGGAGAACCACACACCACCTCAAACACCAACAACCTCCCTCCACCTCCACAGAACAAGCTCCCACTCCTCCCTCTCATCTTCCTCATCTTCTACGGCGTCTCCGGTGGGCCCTTCGGCATCGAAGACACTGTAGGAGCTGCCGGCCCCCTCCTCGCCCTCCTCGGTTTCCTCATCTTCCCCTTCATTTGGAGCATCCCGGAAGCCCTAATAACCGCGGAGCTAGCCACGATGTTCCCCGAGAACGGCGGCTACGTAGTCTGGGTCTCAACCGCCCTCGGCCCCTTTTGGGGCTTCCAACAAGGCTGGATCAAGTGGACTAGCGGCGTCATTGACAATGCACTTTACCCCGTCCTCTTCCTCGACTACCTCAAATCCTCGATCCCGAGCCTTGGCCACGGTTTCACGAGAACCGTGGCCACCCTCGCCCTCACGGCAGGCCTCACACTCTTGAACTACTTCGGCATGGCTATTGTCGGATGGGCCAACGTCGTTTTAGGCGTGGTTTCGATCCTACCTTTTGTGGTTCTAACGTCGATCTCGGTTCCGAGGCTGAAGCCTTCGAGGTGGCTCGAGGTCGACCTGAAATCCGTGGACTGGCGGTTGTATCTAAACACTTTGTTTTGGAATTTGAACTATTGGGATGGGGTTAGTACGTTGGCGGGCGAGGTGAAGGACCCGAGGAGGACGATCCCGAAGGCGTTGTTGTGTGCATTGGTGCTTGTCATTTCGGGCTACTTCTTCCCGCTCCTAGCTGGCACGGGCGCTGCTGGCGTGGACCGATCGGTTTGGACGGACGGGTACTTTGCTGACGTGGCGAGGATCATTGGCGGGACGTGGCTGAGTTGGTGGATACAAGGCGCGGCCGCCATGTCGAACATGGGAATGTTCGTGACCGAGATGAGTGGGGACTCGTTCCAGCTTTTGGGGATGGCCGAGAGGGGAATGATCCCCGAGCTCTTCGCCAAACGGTCGCGTTTTGGTACGCCAACTATCGCGATCTTGTTCTCGGCTTCCGGGGTGGTCATGCTCTCTTGGTTGAGCTTTGATGATATAGTTGCTGCCGAGAATTTCTTGTATTGCTTTGGGATGATCATGGAGTTTGTGGCGTTTTTGAGGCTACGGGTTAAGAGGCCGAATGCTTCGCGCCCTTTCAAGATCCCGGTTGGAACCGTTGGATCGGTGTTGATATGCATTCCTCCGACGGTGTTGAGTTGTGTAGTGTTGGCCCTTTCTTCGTTCAAGGTTATGGTTGTAAGTGTTGTAGTCGTGGTGATCGGGCTCGGGTTGAAACCGGGTCTCGAATACGTCGAGAGGAAGAGATGGTTGAAGTTCTCGAAAAATACGTCGCTCCCTGACTTATAAGAAAGGTCTAGCTCGATCGTGACGAGCAATTTGTGCCTCTAGTGCCTTAGCCGGTGGTAGACGAGGTCATACACACAAAAATCAAGCTTATTATGAATTATGATCACATGTAAAACGTACAATTTAAGGTTTGGTTTGAATGCAAGCTCATTAATTAGTACATTTTTTTTGGTTGAAAGCTCATTAGTACATTTTAGTTTCACAAAATTTAAGAAATATCATATTTGTATATAGATACCAAAGTGAGAAATTATACAAACGTAATTGTATGGTGCATTATTCATAAGAAACTACATGCAATATATTGAATAAATGTGAATGCAACAACCTAGCTAGCTAGACCCTTCAAAAAGCTAGACCCAGATCAAACCGGATCAACATTCATCGATCTCAGTTGAAGTTAACTGTGGCTTGGTACGTTTGCCCTGACGACCAATACGCCGGAGCAACATTATACGCCACGATGGTCTGTGAACTCGAACCCGATTGGATCTTAAACGACAACGTTTGGCCACCGAGGGCCGAAAATGCCTGAAAAGCCACTCCCCAATTCCGACTCATCTTAATCCACCCAGTCTTACTCCCTTTGACCCACATGCTCCCGACGTCTCCAGACCCTCCAACGTTCATAACATTAACGAGCAACCAATTGGCGTTGCCCTGAAACTTGAAGCGGATGCCGCCCTTACGCTTGCACGGGACGCGTCGGTACTTGACAGGCACGATCCCGGCTTTCCAGGCCGCGAATCGCATGAAGGAAGGCTGGGAGAGGTCGAAGTGGGACTTGGGCGGGTTGCACCACCCGCCTGAGTCGGCGGGCACGTACCAGTTGGGCGGGCAGAGGTTGGTGGCGGTAACGGTAACGGTTGGAGAGAAAGGGAAGCACCATTTGGAACCGTCGCATTTGAGCTGGTAGCAACGGCCGCAGCCGTTGCCGTTGCTATAAAGCGTCGTGCTTAGCGCCGTTGTTGCTGTGCCGAAGTCGTTGTATGAGTTTCCGTAGCCACATGCTCCGCCTGCTATAGTTTTATCAAATACCAATTTATAGCCAATGTTAAAAGGATCATCCAAAATGCTTTCGGTCATGTAATAAGGTGTTAAACCTAGCTTTAAGGTATTAACCAGAAGTTATAGGTTCGACTCTAATGGCCAGTACCCTCATTTAAAAAAAGAAGGGTCGTCCTAATGAGTGGGTCTATATCGAGATAGCTAGCGCATGTACGTACATGCATATATGTAACATATTTTTATGTACCAATCTCAAATAAACTAACGTTGAACATGCATAAAAGTAATCTCAACAATGTGACGGTTTTAGTGATTGCAAGGTGTCATCAAACTAGATCAGTTATATATAATGAGCATACGAACCGTTGGAGTCACTATAGAACGTAGCATGGGCACCGGATATCCATGGCCCCGGTGTGTACGAGTCCGCGACTCCAAGAAGCGTCGGGAGGATGACGAGCGCCCATCCAATGGTCAAGTGCTTCATCTTCCATGGAGTTCTTAAGCCTTCCATTGCTTTTTGTTTCTTGCAATGTACGTTTCTTTGAAGAGGGAAAAAAGAAAGGCCGGTGGTCGGTCGATGGGGGTAAGCACGTTTGCTCGGTAGCTATATATTGGAGTAGACTGGCTTTGTATGTTATACGTGCATACATATAAACTTCAATTCCCCCAATCCTTGATATATTTGTTTAAATGTTACGATCGAATGTGCTGAGTAATTTAAACCATCACTACGTTTATTAAAATATATCAATTAAGACGTGAAGCTCACGTTCTTCACCAAGAGATCGATGTGAATATCATGAGCTATAATATTTGAGGTGGTGACTGTAATTTGTAAGTTTGATGGAGGACAGGATATGTAAGAGTTGTTGAGTTGGAGTTTATATTTAGTTTAATTAATTGAAATATATACCGACAAATCTGTAAACAACTAGTTGATTTTCTTATGAGATTTGAGAAGGCCGGCTTCATTTTCATATTGTTGGTGATCGATGATTTGGTACATTTTTCATACTTGTGCTCTTTTATATTGTCCTTTTGGCTTAAATCATATCCGGCCGCTCTCCAAACTTATATAAAGTTATCATTTAGGCAATCCTCTTTTAATTTGGACCTATTTAAGCTTCTTATTATTAACTTATTGAACGTCTGATACATCAATCGAGATATTCAAAATTGATTCCATCAAAACCAAAGTCATGAAATAATTAGTGGATTGGGTTAGGAATTAGGATTAACGTCTGAGCTCAAAATGCGCCTGATATGCAAAATGTGGTAAGGATCGTGTAAATAGGAAAGAAGAGTAGTGCACTGTGGCCTCTTCCTTAGGCGAAACACTCGGTTTAATATAAAGCTATCTAGATTAGGTGGTGCAAATAGTGGAAAAGGAATACAATAATTTATACATAAGATGATGCTTTCACAAGTCATGACACACTAGATATCTTCATTGTAGGTAGGATTCTTATATGTTAGAATCAAATTGTCTTCCTCGTTTCGGATCAATTGCAATCATTGTTTTTATGGTCGATGATACTACATATTTATAAGAGGGTACTACCGTACTACCTTAGAGACTTAACCGATTGACTAAATGCCTTGAAAACTAGCTTCAATCATCTTTGACGTCGTCAAAAGTCCAGCGGCCGTTCTCGTTCTTCTTCTTGGTGAAAACTTCATTTGCGTCTTGCCTCCAATAAGCGGGGATCCTAAAGTGGTCCTTTAGAAGGTCTGCGTCTTTGTTTACAAGTGCTATGTCCCTATTCACCAGCCTAAAACGAGCATTTGAACCGTGGTACCTACAATGCAACCATATAAAACACTTCTATAGGATACATGTGTTACATCTATTACGAACGAAAGGCTTACCCGTCAATCAAGTGTAAGAGCAACTCCAAGTTATGAGCAGAGTCATGAAGACCCTTGTTGCCAGACTTTATAAAAGGAGACTTGTTGTGATCCAACGCCAACTCCGCCCCAACATGCGACCACATGAACCTCCCACCCACTAAGCTAGAAAGCCACGACATGCTATGCTCGTTGATCAAAACCCCCGGGATTCTAGGAACCACATCGTGCTTGTTGTGGACCCGGAGCACATTCACCCCTATCGCCTCCAATCGCCTCTTGAACCCGATGTTCCCTACTCGTGGGCCTGAGAATGAGAACACACTCACGGGCACGAAGTGCCCATAAGGGGTCAAGTTACAGCCCGTCTCTGCCACGTCAAAAGCGCACAACGTCGCGAGCGCACTCCCAAGGCCGTGCCCTGTTAGCGTAATGCTCAATTGTTGGCTCTCGTCTCCGTATTGCTTTACGAGATTGCCTACCTCGTCCAACACCTGACCAGGAAAACCAAGAGAAGTTAACATCATTTACTCCTTCTATTGACATTTGATTTGACCATACTATGCAAAATATTAGTTACGGAGAGGACCTGATCTCGAGGACACTCATGTTTGGCCAAGTACAACTGCTGGAACTCAGATCCGATCTTTACAGACGGGTCATGGCAGGGGATTCGAGACGTCCCCAAGCCCAACATCGGACCATTCCCGATCCAATCCAAGCCCGAATCTGAGCCACGCCAAACAACGGCGATATCCCTCCGGCCCATGTGCGCCGATCTCTCATCATTAGACACGGCAACGTAGCCTCCCCAGCAACTTGCTAGCTTGCTCTCCACCCAATCCTTCGAGGATGACTTCCTGAACAAGTAACGTGTGACGGTGTAGCCGCAATCCTCCAAGTCAACGCCAGCCAAGAACTGCTCCTCGGTGTGCATACACCCACCATCGAAGGTGTCGAATGCCTCGTAGCAGGCCTGGGCCATCTCTCCATACCGGAGAAGCTCGGCCCGTAGGGCCGGGTCAATTGGGTCCAAAAGCCCGACCCAGTTGTCTTGCCCGTGGATCTCCCTCCAACGTGGTTCCACCGGCTTGTCCGGGAGCTCATCGGGGCTTGCTGCATTTAAGCAGACTCTCAATGGTGAAATGGGTTTCTTGGGGAAGAGACTGTCGGGTCGAAGCCGGGTTGTAGTTGGGCCTTTTCGGGTCGAGATCGAGAACCGAAAGGCGGATTCTGGTTTCAAGGGAAGTTTATGGAAACTGGTTACGCTGTAGGAGGATGTGAATGCCATTGTTGGAGCTTAATTTGGATTGCACTATGTAACGTAACACTATATATATTGGAGCTCAGAATCATTATCAGTGCTTATCAAATGATCAATCACACTCTTTTCAAGTAGAGTACAACATTGACCGGTAGATCGATCTAGGTAGCGGAGTAAGCGGATCCATTGACCTTGCTTAATTATGAACCAGCTGTGCCAAGTCTGTCACAATTTTTGTCCGGTACTCAAAGTCACGGTCAATATATACAATTAAGTAGATTAAGGATGGGTTTAATTATGTTAATCAATGAATTAATTAAGACTTGATAGTATGAACATTTAAGGGGAAATTAATTCAAATAACCCAAACTTTAATTTGATGGGTGTTAAATGAATAACCCAAAATATTATTAGTAAGCAAAATAATCCAAACTTGTAATATGTGTTAAAAAAATATATTTGAGGTACATTTTTCGGTCAATACCAATGATTTGACACCGGATAAATGAAAACTTTAGCTCCAGGTACCAATTCACTGACGGCGGAAACGACCTCTCTTATCACAACCTCTTCGACTTGCTCGTCGACTCGTTCTACACTGTTATGGAGAAGGCGGGCAGCGGTGATGGCGGCCTTGTGGTCTCCGAGAGTGGTTGCCGTCTCAAGGGACAGACGCGGCCACGTACGTCAATGCAACCACTTACTATAAGAACTTGATTCGACACGTGGCCGGTGTGACCCCCAAGAACCAAGGACAGCCCTTGTAAACGTATTTGTTTGAGATGTGCGACGAGAGTCGGAAACGGGGCGACAAGACGAAGAGACATTTTAGTGCCAAGTCATCGATAATGGCCAAAGAGCGCCATGTCATTATTATTTCAATTGTCATGTTGTTTATCCGGTGCCAAGTCATCAATAATGACCGAAAAAATTTACTTCTAAGATATTTTTTTTGACACATCTTACAAATTATTTTACTTTCTATCAATATTTTGAGTTATTCATTTAACACCCATCAAAAGTTTGGGTTATTTGAATTAATTTTCCCAACATTTAATAGAATGAAACAATATGTTTTTAGCAATATCCATGCATTTTCTAGCCTATAGAATATTATTTTGGACGAGAAATTAAATTGTTCATACTAGTCGAACTAATAACCTATAGATTGATAATATTATTGTTTGAATACTATTGTAAAACTAGCTTAACCTGTCGTGCCATGCACGACTATTTTACTTAAAAATATTATATATTTTAGAATTAAATATTTATATTAAAATACTATATAAGTTTTATTATATGGACATGTTTTTTATATTTTAAAAAGAGTGAATTTATTTTTGAAGCTCATATAACCCAAAAAAATATATATAAGACATACAATTTTCACTCATATATATATTTTTATAAAACCTGACTATAAGAATATAAATTGATATTTTACTTTCAATTTTTATAATATATTAATAACGACTATCATAAATACAAATATAATTAAAAAACTTCATCAAAGGATAAATTGATAAAGTTTATAAAAATTTAATATATTAAGGAAATAAGTTGAATCCAATATTCATAGATTTTTCTTAATTTTTTTGTGAAAGATTTTTCCCTATAATGCTTTAAGAATTAATAATTGACAAAAGTTTTTTCTTATAAGTAGATAAGAAGAAATTCAATAGGAAAACCCTATATAATGTGAATATTAACATAAAATTTGAAAAGATAAAACTTTATCTAGGTGTACCCGTCGTGTCATGCACGACATTGACTTACGCTTCACGTTTTAAAGATATTTTTTATTATAAAAAGATAAAATATCGTACCAAAATTCGAAAATTTAAATTTAGCTTCTACAGAAATAGATAATAAAATTTTATCAATTTAATTAAAATACCACAAATAAAAAATATTTTATCATAAAAAATATGGTAGGTCCAAAATCAACTTTAGAAAGGATAAGTGATATATTAAAAAGATAGAATATCTTACCAAAATTTGAAAATTTGATCATATCTTTTAAATAAATAGATAATAAGAAATATAATTAGATTAGTTGAAATAAAATAAATAAAAAGTATTTTTGTCAAATATGCAGTGGGGTCAGAATCAACATAGTGGCTCGAAAACGATCGACCTTTATTAATTGAAATATTTTTTATGCATATATATATATATATTGATTTAACTTGGTATGGATCGTTTTAAAGATAGATAATAAATATATTATTTATGCATAAATCATTATGTAAGTTATACTTACGTGAGTTTTATACTAAAATTACATATTGAGAAGACACCTAACTTACGACTTATTAAAGATATTTAATTTCACGTAAGTACATATTATCATGACGTGATAATATGTATATCTTAATCTATTTCAATAAAATATTTTTAATATTACGTTGATTAAATAATAAATTATTTAAACTTACGTATTATCGAAATTAATTTCAGTTCCACGAGTATAAATCATTACGTGATTTTACAAAATCACGTATTATAAATCATTTGATGTGGTTAAATTATTTAAGGAAAATAAAATTAAAGATAGATATTATAGTTTTAAAGATAAAGTTGAGGATTAGATAATTAAGGAAAATAAAAGATATAAAGTTGTTATCATCTATTTGAGCTGGAAAAAAAAATTAAAATCAAGCGGGGCCAGAATCAACTTGGAGGCTCGAAAACGGTCGGCTTTTATAATATATAATTGATGATTTGTGAAATTGATAGCAATTATTTACCTTTTTTCCCCAATATCTATATTTAAGAATAGGAATAACGGATTATAATTTGTAAATCCTATACCTCCTTTTGGTTGAACCATATCAAGTTCGAACCATTGATATTTGATGATGAGTAAATGTAGTAATATTGTAGTAGAATTACTTGAAAACAAACTGCAAAATTCAACTAAAAAAAAACAAAAACTGCAAAATGTCTCCACAACCTTGTATAACAGAAGAAAAACTCCTAATCACCAATCTCTCGTGTTTTAGTACTCCGTATTTAATAATGGAGAGTCCAAACACAAGTCAAAAACTTCATAGCAGCTAAGCAGCCTCTATTTGCCTAATCGTGTCATATGTCAAAAATTCATGGCTGCCATATCCAAATTATCTTTTTTTGGCGGGCTGTTATATACTGATCCACAAAATGACATGTGGATACCTTCCACCTAATTCGAAGTGAGATTAAATCAGCAGAAAAGTTTGGCAAACTTTTATCATGCACCAAACTTTTTCGTTAAGTAAAAAAGATTCTAGGAAAAAAAAATTAAAATTAGCGGCCTTTAGGTCATCACTTCCATGATGTTTCGTGATCGGATTCATCTACCTCGCAGTCTCAATTACAATTTTCATTTCATAGTCTTCTTGATTGGTTAGTAGTTACTATTTGCTGTCACTATGACGAATTGTTTGCTAAGGAAAATATAACAGCAAACAGTAGTTATTACATAAAACAGGCCTTATAAGAATTGCTTTCTTGGTTTGCATTTTGTAGACCGTTGTCTGTTTTGAACGATGTTTTGGAAGTAGGGCTTTCCCGCGCGTTTTTATTTCATTTAGTTATTACGTCCACCCAATAGATTACATCTTATTTATCAATCGTCATACACACTCAAAGCTCTCAAAACTCACAGAAATCACAGCAACAAGAACTTCCAATCCGTTTTCATGGAGGTGAAACACATCTCCATCTCTCAAGAATTGCTCTTCAATTCAAGGCAGCAGCTGAAAATCTCCATAACTCTCCAGAGCAGCACCAGTAAGCCTACAAACCTTCCACTCGTTCAAAACCTGAGCTCCCATGCCCTCGTAAAACCTAATGGCGTTCACATTCCAATCCAAAACCACCCAATCGACCCTCCCAAACCCTAACGCCACCGCCGCCACCAGCATCCTCCCCATCCCCATCCCCCGATAGCACTCTCGTACAAACAAATCCTCAATGTAAAACCCCGGCTTCGCCATAAACGTCGAGTAATTCGGGAAGAAGAGCACGAACCCGGCCACGACGACGCCGTGTTCGCCCGATTCGAACTCCGCCTCCTCCTCGGGGTCCGAGATCGGGGGGGTTAGGGTTTTCAGAATTGGAGGAAGTTGGCTCGGCGCGTGATCGGAGGGGGGGTTTGGAAAGGGGGCGCGTGAGAGTTCGAGGAGGAACACGGTGAAGGATTGGAAGGGAGGCGCGTTGAAGAGCGTGGCCGTCACCATGTGAGCCAGCCGCTCGTAGGCCGCGTTCTTGTGGATCAGCTTCAGAATGTGGCCCACGTTGGACTTCGTCGCCACCCGGATTCGGGTGAAGAGTTCGTCGCCCGTTGGCTTTTCCTTCGGTGGGTCCATTTTCAGCTCCGGCGATGGTTGATGGTTCCGGTGGTGAAATTTTTGTGCAATGATCCTACATTTATAGGAGTGAAGTGGGATGAGATGATGACACATGTAGGATCCGGATTTTATAGAATAGTCGTTGTGTTCCTTTGAGAAGTCAACATTCAACAACAATCTATATTTTCTTCATACATAAAGTTGTCTACGTGTTTATTTGTTACACTTTGGGTCTTTATCGATATGTTTTGGTGCCATGTCAATAGATAAATGAAATCTAAGATTAGTGAATTCGTGTCCTATTGGCTATTGATCGTATTTTCGTCTTTTCACAATTTGAATTGGACGCGTTATGTCACTTATGTGTAGCGCTGCGACATGTAAAGTGTAAACTATCTAATGTAGAATTCTCTTCAAAAATTTATCAATGCTAGCTAATCTAGCAATACTGTACATTTGTTTTAGAAAAAGTTTGTTGCCTACCTTTCATGTTTATCAAAGCATATTAACAAGGATAGTAGTATTTCCAAAATCACAAGAGAATGGATCCATTCCTAATTTCCTATAGACTAGAATACGAGAAGAAAGATACTAACAACGAGTTTTCACTAAGAGCTAGGTAAATGCTTTTAATAGTGTCACACCCAGGGAGTGTGTGGAAAATCAAAGTCCTTTGAAGGACACATAAGGCACATTATTTACTTAGCCGTATGATTTTGTAATTGAATCTCATTTCAAAGCACCGAGTCATGAGCTACACGGTACATAAATGACACGTACGTTGTTGTTAAGTGCCTTCCCATGGTTGAGCCTGATACTGACATTGAGAGCCAACGATTACCAATGAGCCCCATAGTAGAGTTTGTCTTGAACACGCCTGATGTTGTTGGATGCTAGAAGATTCTATGAAAGGCTTCCTCCATCATTCTCGAGTAACTGATTGAAGATAATGTCATATCTAAGAAGGCAAATAAGATGGCATATAATGCCAATTTCAACTTTGTTAATCTCCATGGGAGACCGAAGAAAAAACTTTGGGAAAAAGTCAGAGGAAAAGAGAGAGAAATTAAGAATGACTTTCTTATTACTCAGAAATTATGTTACAAAAGCCTTTTATATAGGCACACACTCTTTAACAACCAATTACAACTTGCAGTACACTACCAATTACAGCTTGCAACACATTAATACTCAACACCTCCCCTCAAGCGAGGCAGGGAGAATCATGCCAAGCTTGGACAAGATGAAATTCTACTGGTGTGAAGGCATAGTTTTTGTAAAAATATATGCAAGTTGTTAAGTAGTGGGATTGTAGGATAGCTGAAGAAGACCCTCCGTGATCTTGTCCCTAGTGAAGTGAACATCAACCTCAACGTGCTTGGTGCGTTGATGTTGGACCGGATTCTTAGCTATCTGCAGAGCTGAAGAATTATCACTGTAAGGAGTGTCAGGTTGGATTGATGAAACTCCCAAATCACTGAGCAAACGAACCAGCCAAGTAGTTTCTACAGCTACTTGTGCCATTGCTCGATATTCAGCCTCTGCCGAGCTTCTAGAAACAACAAATTGTTTTTTAGACTTCCAGCTGATTGGTGAACGCCCTAGCATCAAAATATAGGCAGTAATCGATCTTCTAGTGATTGGACAGGAAGCCCAATCAAAATCAGAATATGCAGCCAAAACAGGATGATTAGATCCATTAAGCATAATGCCATAGCCTATAGTACTGCGAATATATCTCAAGGTGTGAAGCAAGGCTGAAAAATGAGAAGAATATGGTTGCTGCATAAATTGGCTTAATGTTTGGACTGCAAAGGACAAGTCAGGCCTGGTATGGGTCAAAAAGTTTAGCTTGCCTATCAAAGTTCTATAAAGAGTAGGGTCTGACAAAACTGTTCCTTCAGCTGGCAACAATTTGCAATGTGATGGAAGAGGCATGTAGACAGAAGAAGTCTGATTCAAATCAATTTCTTGTAACAATTCCTGAGTGATTTTTTTTCAGAGTAAGAGCAATACCTTCAGGAAGATAAGAAACTTCCAAACCAAGGAAATAATGAAGGCGACCAAGGTCCTTGAGACCATATAGATGGAGTGAAAGGAGGAAATTCCTGATCAAATGTTGCCATTGATGAAGCAATTGAGCAATAGAGATAGGATCGATTTCACGAAATTGATACCATGTTAATCTCCATGGGAGAACGAAGAAGAAACTTTGGGAAAAATTCAGAGGAAAAGAGAGAGAGAAAGAATGACTTTTTGTTACTCAGAAATTCTGTTACAGAAGCCTTTTATATAGGCACACACTTGTTAACAACCAATTACAACTTGCAGCGCACTACCAATTACAGCTTGCAACACATTAATACTCAACAAATTTGCACCATACCAACATTCCGCCACCATTCATGTATTGGTTTACAATGAGCTTATCTAGGATACCGCCAAAAGGAGGTGGTTAGATCATTGTCCACTACCATGTCAATCCCCATGAGCAAAGTTTGGGAACATATATGATGAGCGTTGTCAAGTGAGAAAGATGTTAATATCTAGACGTCCGGTGTGTTCGATGCACGTATATTATCAATTATAATGGCTTATAAACTATTAAAATTCAAAATTTGCGTTCAAGTCTTTTTGCTTCTTTCCTCCCATTTCCTTGTTTACACATGTTTTCATTAACTTTTTTCACAATAACTTTATTTTAACGCATCTAAAAAAATAATGACATAGCCATTAGCAACTGTTGGACTGATGTTCCCTCGAGATCAGTCGAACAATCAAGTGATCTCTCGGGATCAGTCCCATGAGTTTTGGTGATGATAAACACCATAAGGTTTAATGGTTTGAGTTTTGTCCAAGTGTTTTAGGAGAAATTGGTACAAAGGGAACAAGAGAACTAAAGAACAAGTGCAGAAAAAGAGATTGGTCCCAAAGGAATCAATGTGTCAGCCAGCCACGTGATAGAGGTCTATTTAAGAAAGAAGTGTGTTTTCTTCATTAAGGACGTCTATCTATAGCTAGAAGAAGTTTTTATTAAATTTAACATGATGATAATAATTATGGAAAACATACCTTATTGATTTGGTCATTACTTGGAGTCCAAGGAGTCAAGAAGATATGATTGAAGATCTTGTTGAAGATTTTATTGTGTGAATCCGTTTATGGATGATTGTGAGGTAGAAAGATATTATTTTATGGCAAGAAAATAATATCAAACAGACCTATTCGTCTATTATAAATAGGAATAGAGTTTAAGGTTTTTACTTATTCGAAAAGAACCCTTTGGAGTGCTTCTACTAAAGAGAAAATGAGACTTTATTGAAGAGAAGAAAGGCGGCGTCCTTAAGGAGTTTTGGAAGCTTCTTAGCCGGCCATTGAAGGTTAAGAGGAAAGCTTCACCATCGTTGGTCAGAGGATCAACAATCAGCACAGTCTCAGGGATCGGTTACAGTAGACATAGTTGCCGTAGCTGGTGAACGACTAGATGGTCTGTGAAGTCTGAGGAAACGGTGTTAGCATCATGATTTGCTATTACTGGAGAAGGGCTTGCGATCTGAAGGGTCTGAGGGAACAGTGACAACAGACGTACTTGTTGATATTGCGGAAGGACCGAGAACCGCACGAAGCTTGGTGAGAGACCATGTTTCAGAGGTATAGTTGGATTTTGTTGTACTTGAGTTAATAATACGTTCTTAGGGCTAGGAAGTTAGGAGAGTACTAGAAAGAGTCTAGGTACGTCGGTATCCTTGCTCGCCTTGTGTAGTTCGTGATTATTAATAACAAGAGTACGTGATTTAAAATCCTTCTAAGGAAGGTAGAGGGTTTTTATTAAAGTGACTAGTCGGTTGCTTTGAGTTTCCTTTGTGTCCTTTGTGTGTGTTGTTTTCGTTTTGTGATAGATTGATCCCTGCTAAGGATCAGTAATATGTTTGCTACTTGTTTTTCTGTTTGCTTCCGTTGTCTAGTTCTTTGTTCCCTCAAGGATCAGGGTCTGTATTCTATCACGCCGATCCTACAACCACCAAAGGTACCAAAGAGAGCACGAGAATTCTAGAGAGAGGTTCTCTGCCTTCTCTCTAGAATTCTATCAAAAAAGAACCCTATTCCTTTGGCCCTTTCCTTTGTATTTGTTCATGGCGATTGAAAAAAACAAAAAATCCACCCTAAAAAAACTCAGATTTGCATATCTTCCTAGCCTATATTATGTCTCCTCACTCGAATTCTCAGTCGGGTATATTAAAGAAGCCAATGGTGGCTCCGATTGGCTTGATTTTCCCAAAAGTCGGACCATGCCTGATTGGTTCACAAACCCTAGAAATGGATGTCGTCCCCAGAGACCAAAGAGGAGGCATCTCTCTCGTTATGGCTCCTTAGTCTTTTGTAACTCTCTAAAGAAAACTATCTCTTGACCAACATCCTGTTGAGGATGATTTTGGAAAACATGACTCAAATCCCAGTATGGTTGAGAAAATCGTCAATAGTGGGGATGGACTGAACATGGAAAATGCAAGTTTCCCACGAACAAAGAAAGATAACGGAAAGGAAAACTTAAAATTGATTTTTGGACAGTTTTGATTCTAGCATTGCACATGAAAAGGATTGGATCCTTCCATTTTTTTGCTGGTTGAATCCTTAGTAGTCAGACATTTTAGTCTTGGGGTGATGATGACTTTCCATATCTAAACCAAACTGATTACATATCTTCGATCACGATGTGTGAGATCATTCCCCGTACTAAATACAAAATGACTTTTGTTAGATAAATATAAAAGTGATTGGATGTAATTGACACATAATGGACTGATGCACAAGTCTTGAGAATACTTGCGATGCAAGCCTTGAAATTACTTACGTTGCAAGCCTTGAAAATGTTTGTAATGTGAGCTTGAAATTGCTTGCATCGCAAGTTTGAGCTCTTGCAGGCTTCAAGCTCTGGGCGAAGCTGAGACTTCTTATTGTGGTTTGAGATAATGTTTTGAATGTTGCCCAGGTGGTGTGTTTCCTCTTCAGGCGTCTGGTCACACCTTCTCAAGTCGGCTTCTTACTGTCTTGCTCTCTGACGGCTCTATACGCTTGTGTTAGATCCTTATCTAACCTGCGGAATTGCCTTTCTCCTTCCATGTCGCAAGTTCTTCAACATCTTGACTTGGTGGTCGTTGCTTGTTTTTTCTTTCGTTTTTTTTGTCTATCTTGTCGGCTTGTTTGCCTACTAAGCTCTGTGTATGTGTCTCGATCTACTGGACTTGTCCAGTATTTCAAATTCTTACCTTATAAAAAAAGGCATAGATCCACTATAATACTATACGGTTAACTTTAATTCAATGTAACTCGGGCTCATTCATCCACAACTCCAACCCAACATAGCAAGTAAAATCGAGCTTGGCATTCCATGCAACCCCAAACCACCGGTCATTTCACGTGGAACCATCTTATTCTTATCTCAACTAAAGAGATAAATTTTGCCATTTTTATTCGTTGATCCCTGTTCTAGATTTGCTAGTCAATAAGGCTGCACGTTGAACAAGGGGCCAAATAGGGCAGGTAGACTAGGACGCGCTCCATATTTGGTGGGTGTCCTAATTCTTACCGGTTCCAAAGAGAAAAAGCATGTAAACTAAGTATACGGATATGCTATAAAATTATTATTATATATGAACCCGGTCTAACATCACCCGGTTCAGTCTAACCCACTGGCCTGTACTGTACAGAATGCCCAAACCGAGCCCAACACAATTCGATTACACCAGCTAAAAAATTCAGAATCCACAGAGGACTCCGTTAAACCCCAATCGGAATATGGTTTCAACCCACAGCTTCTCCGGCCCCACCCCTCTAGCTCTCCCACCTCCGCCATCGGCTCGCCGGCTTCCCCTATCTCTCTCCTTCTCCCACCGTCAATTTGCCTCCACCTCCTCAGTCGTCCGCCTCTTCTGTGCTACATCGCAAAACGGATCTGCCTCCGTCGGCGCCGACGGATCCGATCGGAATCGGCTTTTCGTTCGCCTATCTGCCTCCGCCGTCTTTTTCGTTGGCCTTTGTACTTGTTTCGGCTCCGGCCACGTCGTCGCCAACGCCGCCGTGCCTGTCCCCGTCGGTCTCGGTACGCCACTGGAGTCCGCAACTGAAGGTCGTAAGAGCTCTCACCATCTCTGATTAGTTTAGCTCAATTGTTTGAATTCAACTCGTTAGATTAGGAAGCTCATGACCAGCAGATTAGAATTGGAGGCAATGGAATGGTGTGAAGAGACTTTTACAAGCTATAGCTCTTGCCTCTTGTGCTATTTTCTGATGCAGATAAAGAATGTGAAAAGACTGTTGAAGATGATGCTGAGAGTGAAGAGTTGAGGAAGGCGTTTGAAAAATGGAAGTCTAAGACATTTTCTTTGACAGTGCCTCTTAGAATTGTTTCTTTACGTGGCTCTGTACCTCCCTCTTGGATCAAGGTCTGTTGTATTGCCTTGAATGTAAATTATCCAGATGTTAGATCTTGTTTACTTACGTTGGCTGCTTATCACATTTATAGATTTAGTTTCCAGTCCTCTTCGAACATAACCACATTAACCAGCACTCAAGAGATTGGTTTAGTTTTAATTTTGAGTGTGAACATTTTGTGTGATGATAAAGGGGGTTTCTCTGACATCATTACTCTTTACATGTAGGATTTTGCTCAATGTCAAGGAAAGAGATCCAAGTTAAGACTAGAAGTTCGCGGTAGTCTTGAGGGTATATTTTCTGAGATGTCTGCTGCCTTAAGCAAAGGAAAAGCTGATCCTAAATCAGCAGCTGTGGCTGATCTTGTTACAATTGGTGATACCTGGCTGAATTTGGCGATCAACAAGCTTATGATTGAGCCCATACAAGCTGCAGAAAACCAAGATTGGTTTAAGAGTTTACCTGAAAAATGGAAGGTATAGAAGTAAGAACAATATACTTTTGAAGCAATTGAACCCTTTTACATTTTTCAATTTACGCCTCAAGGTTGTCGATTTGTATGTAGACATGCTGTTATAGAATTAGATAGTGCACAATGCAAACATCATCACTCCTACTAAATTAAACTATGTGTTCCCACTATTGAACTTGCTTTGTAGTGTAGAGCACTCTATCAGAGGTGAGTTTTGTGTTGATAATTATTCTGAAGTAGAATCCTGAAATAAGTTGGGAGTCATGTCATGCATTGATGATGCATCTTATATAGAGTTCTAAAATTTTATGCATTGGAAAAAAGTGTAAAAAAACTGGAATATAGCAGGTATACACGGCATTTGCCAAGGTTGTATGCTGATGTAGTTTTAGGTGCACCTGTGCAGGAATAGCGAAGGGATAATGGATAGTAAAGGTAAAATCTGGGCTGTTCCATATCGTTGGGGGAGCATGGTGATAATGTACAAGAAGAGCAAGTTAAAAAAGCATGGAATTGCTCCAATAAAGGTATGTTGCAGATACTTTTATGCATTAACAAGCCCCTCATCCATGGGTGATATGAATATCTTTTGTCCCTCTAAAATCATGTATATATGCTTGCATTTGTATATTGCGATAAATTTTGGTTATGAAAATGCATGTTTGGTTAATTCTCTGTAAGCACACATGAATGCTTTCTCCCCATGAATGCAACTCAAAGACTAGGACAGCACATATATATGTGTGGGTAGATTTCCCGGTTCTTCCTGAGGCAACCTTTTTCTACTAAGGTTGATATTGTCTGTTTCAGAAAAGACCATGTTATCTTGCTGATATTTTAATAGACTCTTTTCCATTTTAAAATGGTTTATGTGGCCTGTAAACTGACAGGAAAAATAAACATTTTTCTGTATTGCTTTTAACATATGTAAGATGAATCATTTGTGCAGGACTGGTCAGATCTTTGGCGCCCCGAGCTTGCTGGGAAAATTGCAATGGTTGATTCTCCTAGAGAGGTGGTTGGAGCAGTGTTGAAATATATGGGAGCTTCATACAACTCCAAGAACATTGAAAAAGAAGTACCAGGGGGGATCGATGCTGTCCAGCATAATCTAGCAGTTCTTGCAAAACAGGTATGAGGATGAGAACTTTACAAGTGAATCATTTTTCGTTTCCCTTCTGTATAGAAATTTAGAATCCATGGATTGTCGTAGCATTTTTATCACTTGCCAATAGATTTATGTAGCTCTACTTGTCCGACAGTTCAGTCACTCACTATCTAAATACTTTGATTATTGTATGCAGGTCCGTTTGTTTGACAGTGTTAATTACCTAAAAGCGTTCACCGTAGGTGATGTTTGGGTTGCTGTTGGATGGAGCAACGACATTCTGCCGGCTGCAAAGCGGACACCAGATGTTGCAGTCATTGTGCCAAACTCTGGAGCTAGTTTATGGGCTGATCTCTGGGTATGCTCTGCATGACCATTTTATAATTGTTAACATTAATGTCTTAGTATATGTTTTCTCATTATATAATTGTTGACATTAAGGTCTTAGTATATGTTTTCTCATTGTTTGAATTCCTTGTGAATAGCTTATACAAATTTACCATAGACACCCCAAATCAGTAATATTGTCCTTATTAACAATTTAACATTGTCATTCAGCAAAGGATAAGTTACACAAGACCACTCTTTGTAGTGAAAATTATGTTTAATGAAATTGAATAAAAGCCTTTAGATGGTATGCCTTATGTGCCTCAGTTTAAAAAATGTCAATAGTAAGGGTATTTTGGAGATTTTCATATTGGTGATTAAAGTTATATGCCTTATGTGCCTCAGTTTAGATGGTAAGGGCTTTCTATTGCTAGCCAGATTGACTAAAAGGGTGATCAACCTCATTTCTGTTGTTCGTATGTGTTCACCTTCCATGGCTGAACAATTTTCAATTCTGTTATTCAATCAACTATTTGCAGGCCATTCCAACCGTCTCTAGATGTGCAACAGAAAAGACGGGAGGGCGAATAAGAGGCCCGTCTCCCCTCATCAACCAATGGTTTGACTTCTGCTTGCAACCAGCTAGAGAAGTTCCTTTCAAGCAAGACGTAGTCCCCGGTGCACCTCCATCATGGTTGGCACAAACACCTTCTGTACAGGAAGCAAAAGAACTCACCAGAGGTGCACCGGAATTTGAAACGAACCTAGTTGCCGGTGTACCACCCCCGGAGATTTTGGATAAGTGTGAGTTCTTGCTGCCATTATCAGAAGATACACTTGCTGAGTATCAGACGTTGATTTCTCAGTTGCAAAATCAGTCTCAAGGGTTGGTCAGGAAAATTCATCAAGGTATTGCAAATGTGATTTCCTTTGCACAGAAGAAGTTGTCCCAGCAAAATGCTTGAACTCTTTGTCACTGCTGCTGAGAACTTGTTGTACAATTTGATTTTTTCTTTCAGAGAATTAACTTCTGAACTCGATTCTTACATTGGTTGTATACATCTTAACATATATAATCAGTTCGGGTCCTCTGGAATGGCACGATCTTTGAAATTGTTGGTTAAGGTTGGTTAAGTATGAGTACATAAATCCAAAACCTGAACTCAATCTAATAAATTATGGAGCTAACGACGCATTCAAACCTATGAATGACAAATTGGAGATTTACAGGTTTCGAACTGGAAACCTATTGATTCTACTTTTCAAGGAAGGCTCAATTTCCAAGTTCGTTAAATAATTTGTGTAAAGACTTGGGCCTGTCTTTTAACCCAGGCCCAAGTTCATTCAACCGATTTGTTCTTGTGAGGAAAGCCATTCAGCTGATGAACAATCAGGACGGACCGACGGACTCGGGAGAGAGGGAATCCTTCATCGCCGGCATATCGTCTCTGTCTCGTCGAAGTCTACAAATTCGTCTCCAAAACTGATCGGTTCGAGCTTGTCCTTCTCAATTGAATTTCGATTCTAACGTGTCTTTATTATTACTATGCCAACTCTGTGATTCTTGTTTCGAACGATCCAATATCTCCTTAGTATGTCTACTATTGACCCTTGCAAATTTGTTTCTGTTTGCAGAACTAAAATGGCACTGAGAAGGATTGCTAAAAGTGCACGGAATTTCTACCTTCCGATGCTTTCCTCGACTTCTCATTTGCACTCTCATGCTACAAGCTTTGGTGAGCTCTCTCTTTCATATTCTTCATCTTTATATGATAAAGTAAATGGTGAAACCTAAATTGGAGTTTCATCTTGACAGATTTAATACAACTTCTTCTTTGTAGTGATTTTTTCGTGCCATTTAGCTTCATCCCTTACCTCTTTGTTGCTAATCATTCAAGTTTCCTATATGAGCTCTTCTTCAAATAGGGTCTATCCTATCTGTATTGTGGTGCATCTGTCAATTATCTACTGGTGTTAATTTATAGGATTCAAGAAGGTTAGTGAAGAGGAAAAAAGTCACCTGGTTGGTAATGTCTTCAACAAGGTTGCTACAAATTATGATATTATGAATGATTTCATGAGTGCTGGTTTGCACAGACTATGGAAGGACAGGTCTGCTTTGATGTTCTTATGTTTAAAGGAATCATTCTATTTTGTTTGCTGTTGGGTCTGACAAGCATACCATACTTATTTTTGAAGCACAAATGTTTTTTTTCCCTGTAGACTGGTGTCAGATTTGAGCCCATTTCCAGGAATGAAGCATCTGGATGTGGCTGGTGGAACAGGTATTTTGTTGGCATTTAGTTGAAGACTTGCAATAAATAAGACTGATTTGGCGGCATTGGTGTTCTCCTTACATTTTACCTATTGTTCTCTTCTATCTTTTTTGTTATTGAAGTAAATGATATTTTCTCCCAGTTAATGAGGGACTATTTGTTCAGGTGATGTTGCTTTCAGGGTCTTTGATTCTATAAACAGGATGAAGCATTTATCAAAGAGTAATGCCTCCACTGATGATGAAACTAAGATATATGTCTGTGACATCAATCCCAACATGTTAGATGTTGGTAAAAGGAGAGCTGTAGAAAGAGGTATGATAAGTAGAATGTTAGATATCTTATTTTATAATTGATTCGGCTGTTTACATTCATTATCCGCATTCAGTAAGTTGTGCCATGCTATTTGATCTTTGTAACCCCAAGATATAAAGTAGTATGATAATGATTGCAATACTACTCTCACATGTTACATTTTTTAGTGGATCTCAAATGTTTTTTGTTCTTAAAAGTTAAAACTTCAATGGACCTATCTGACATATCAGGAATTATTTCAATAATGTGTATAGGTCTTGGAGGAGATTCGTCACTTGAATGGGTAGAAGGTGATGCAGAAGCGCTAAAGTTTGACAATGATTCCATGGATGGCTACACGATTGCTTTTGGGATCAGAAATGTAACACATATAGAGAAGGCTCTTGCAGAAGCTTACAGGTAATATGTCATATCAGTTCTCTAGTCAATGTATTGATCTGTGACTCCCAACATTATCCATATTTGCTCAACAATATAATGCCAGTGGGGGGATGTTCTTGAAAGAATTGTGATAAGGGTGCTCTATGCCTTTATTTATTTTTTCTATTCTCTTCTTTCCTTCTAATGAGTTGCCCTGCTCTGGTTTGCCTTCACTTTCAGTTCTCTCTACCTTATAGTTTCAGTGAAAGACAGAAGTGAATTTCTTAATTTACATGTATCTTGTTTTGATTCTGTGATAGGGTGCTAAAGCATGGCGGAAGGTTTCTCTGTCTTGAACTGAGCCATGTTGAAGTTCCAGTGTTTAAGCAACTGTGAGTATTTTCTTCACTTTGTGCTGTACTCCATTATCTGTCATAGACACTGCTAGATGAAGTTAACCTCATAGACTGTAGTTGGCTCAGCACTCAAAATAATCAGAAAGTTTATTTTTTACAACCTTGTGAAAATTTCCGCATCGCTTAAAGACTTGAGGTTGGTTGGTTGTATATTTCGAGCCATCATCTGGACTCGTCAATACAACACTGTGATTGGCTCATTATTGTGACTCGATAATAAGTCATAGACTCCAACAGTTTTCAATTGTTTCTTTTGGAATTTTATCTGGCTAATGTATATTTGTAACTTAGCTTGTGTAGCTGTACCTAACTGTGATGTGTTGATTTTTCTGGCAGGTATGATTATTACTCATTTTCTGTTATTCCAACCGTTGGGCAGTTGGTGACTGGAGACAGAGACTCTTACCAATACTTAGTTGAGAGCATACGTCGCTTCCCACCCCAGGTAACCTGTCAAGTTGTAGCCGTGCTTGTTGATACATTTTCAGTGATAAATTTAGCTGTTGATTAAACTCGAAACGTTAAACAAAAGTAAAACATAAGGAGAGATGTATAACGGTTAGTATGTATCCATTTGCAGGACAAATTTGCTTCAATGATCGCTGAAGCTGGGTTCAAGAAGGTTGAATACGAGAATCTTGTGGGTGGAGTTGTGGCTATCCATTCTGGTCTCAAAGTCTAGGACCATGAAGCACCATTTTCCTTGGATTTGCTTGTTCTATCAAATTAGCAGGTTCAGTTTTTCTTATACGTAGCAATGAACAAAAATAATGGTTGTAGTTAAAGTAGTGATTCTCTGTCATTGTTTTTTCTCTTCTTCTTCCCCCCCTAGCTATATTTGTTTGGTTCGTTATAAATTTTGGGAATTGCCATACATTTCACTGTTTATGAGACCTCATGTTTGTAAAATTGCAAAACCTCCCTATAATAATGCCTGCCAAGTGCCAATAATGAGAGGAGATGATGGAATTTAGCGCCTAATGCTCGCCAAATTTGTAATTTATTTCTGATTGATCATCAATTGGTAATTGATTCCTAATTATTGTGTGCCAACATTGATTTGGGGAATTGGAAACAAATTGCCGGGAAATTATCTAATTTTGAGTGTAATAATGTGATAAACGGCTGTCGCGTTGATAGATATTTTCGTCATGCTAAAATTGATTTTTTTTTTCAAATTATCATGGATGTCCGAGACTACTGACACCCGATTAATCCCACACTGACTGCGCTTGCTGGGCCCTATGAGTGTGTCCCTTAACTCACTCTCTTCGGGTGAATCTTACAACCCATAACATTAGGCTCATTCTCTGAAAGAGGACCCGAAAACCATAAAGAAGTGTAATCCTACGAGAGTAGGGCCACTCGTTTGCGCACTCCTCAAATTCGGTCGCGCACTCCAGTATGGACGGGTTACGAAATTGTCCAAGCTGAACCCGGTTTTCTGGAAACCTTGGACAGTTTCAGAATCCGTCCATAAACGAACATCCGGTTCGCTTAAAAAAAGGCCAATATGGACGGGTTATGAAAATGTTCAAGTTTTTTAAAAAAAAACAGCTTCTATGGGCAGGTTTAGAACCCGCACAAATACAGATTTTGAATTTTGAAAAAAACGGCACCTATGGACAGATTCTGAACCCGTCCAAGTTAGGGTTTTTGAACGGCTCCTATGGACAGATTCTGAACCCGTCCATAAATCAGTTATGCGGCCGCCAGATTTCGGCTTTTAATGTGCCTCCTGCTTTTCACTATTCACTTTTCAATTGTTAATTCATCCCATAGGAGAAGGGTGGCTCGGAGGCGGTTGAAAACTGCCCACAAATGAGTTACAAATCCGTCCATGGGCGGGTTTAAAACTGACCATGAACGAGTTACGAATCCGTCCATAGGTGGGTGTGAAAATTTCTCATGAACGAGTTACGAATCCGTCCATAGGTGGGTGTGAAAACTTCCCATGAACGAGTTACGAATCCGTTCATAGGGCATTACACATACCCTGAGCCCTAAACCCTATGAACGGTTTATACCCTAATGGCCGTTTTTCAGAATTTTTTTTAAAGAACTTAATTATATCCATTTTTTTACAACAATTCAACGTTTTATCATTTAAAACATAAAAAAATCTTAAGTTACAAATCAGATGCCACATATAGCTTATATCGACCATGAAGAACTTCATCGTTAAGCGCTAGCCACTAGCTATTAGGACCTCTTATGTTTTATATAGGCCTTAATGATGGTTCAACCCGCCATGAACCATGAAGTCCTTTACAAGGTTGAACTCGTCTTATACCATGAAGTCTTGCACGATGGTTGAACTCCTAATGTGCCATGAAGACCTTTATGATAGTACTTGTCATATACCATGAATATCTTTATGATGGTTCAACTCGTCAAGTACCATGAGGACTTCTTGTGAGTCGTTTGCTAGTTCAAGGGCTAATATGTGAGATTAATCATAATAGTATAATATATGTAAGTATAAGTTTAAAGGTGAATCCGTTCATGGACGGGTTACGGATCCGTTCATGAACGAGTTACAACCTAAACAAAAATCGATAAGTTCGAATTTGAGCCAAACAAATTGCAAAATATAAACATATCAATTGATATAATCTAATTTTAGGATACAACTAGCAGATGACCCGTACCTTGTACGGGGGTGTTATTTATTTATTTTTATTGCTTTGTGTATGAATTTACTTTAACAATTACAAATATTATCATACGTATACTTTGTTTTAAAACGATGCTTATTTTTTGGAGTATAAAGTGACATAATTCTTGTATATCATCATATATATAAATAAATTTTATCTATATAGTTACTTTTTATGCATACATAAATATATATTTAAATAATTGAGGAAGAATGACATAAGATAATGTGCATTATCACATTTTATTAACAACTGATACAAATCTTTTGGTATTTAATTAAATTATGTAAACTAACTTTTATAATAAAATCAATAAGTTTAAATAAAAACTCGGATTAATATATTATAATATTAAAGATATAGATAATATTTAATAAGCTATAGAAAACCATATTATCTCGTATATATGTTATTTGTTTTTGAAAAAATAATTAAATATATAAATATGTAATGAAAATAATAAGGAATTATTATCTTCATTAAGAAATCGATCTTTTTTCCTAAAGCGTAATCACTATGCTATATTAGCGATATACTCCATCCGTTTCAAAAAACATGGCCTTTTAGACAATTTAGGTTGTTTCAAAATATATGACCATTTCATATTTTTTTCCCTACTCTTTCCATTTATACCCATAATAATTAACTTTATCATAATAAATACACTTTTTCATTTTATATGATACAATGGTAAATTCAACCTCCGCCGCCGGACCACCATCCGGTCCATCGCTGCCCGCCACCTCTGACGCCGCAACTCCCTCCCCGCTCCCCACAGCCGCTCGGGTACCCTCCGCACTCCCCACCACCGCACCTCCCTCCCCGCTCCGGACCATCGCCCCTCCCCGCTCCTCTGCGATACTGGACCCGTCGAGATTGTCGTCCTCTGCCGGTTTCGAGACCCGGCGGCCCTTGAACGGTTTCGAGACCCGTTGAAGAAGCTTGTGCGGGATCCACACCGGTCGAAAATTGGGCGGTTGCAACCTCCTCCGAGCCACCCGGAACCGCGGCCGCCGTCGAGACTCGGCCTTCCTCCTCCTCTCTCGCTCGATCCATGGACGGCGGATGAATGACGATGTTGTTGAATGACGATGAATGAGGCGGATGAATGACGGCGGATGAATTTTGAGGGTTATAAAACTTATGAACGAGTTCTAAAACTGTACATATTTTTGACCTAAAAAGTCAAAAATATGGACGGGTTCTAAAACTGTCCATAATTGTACAGGTTCTAAACCTGTCCAAAACTCGTCCAGACAAATTCCGGTCCGTATCTACATTTCCTAAACCCGCACACGGAACCGGGTTTTTTCTCAAATTATGGACGGGTTCGGAATCTGTCCATATTAAATCTGGTTTTTTTGAAAAATTATGTACGGGTTCTGAATCTGTCCATATGAGGGTGCGCAACCGAAATTTCAGAGTGCGCAAAATTTCGCCGGTCGCCGGAGAGTAGGTTAATCCGATGAGAAGTGTAACCTTACGATAGGACGTTAATCCGGTTACTCAAATATCCGGGGTATACCCGTATTCCGGGACAACCTATGAATACTAGTGTACTACAACGTCTTTTTACCAGTTGATCCGAACGGAACACGGATAAAATGAAATTTTTTGTTTAGTGGAATAATGAGTACGATCGGAAGGAATTATGAATTGACAAAAATGGCCCTGCAATGTTAAATTTCATTATTGGGCCAAGTAGCACTTGTTATAAATTGGTTCTTTCTACCAGGGTTTTGAGTTAAACCTATTTTCAGAAGGAGGCAGCGGACGAACGCTCTGAAAACCTAGTTTTTCCATCTTCCTCAAAGGAACCTCCACCATGGTTCGTCCATCCTTCTTTCGCTTTAGCTGTCAATAGATTTATCAATGGCTTCTATTGGACTGGCCTCTATCCACCAGTATGTGTTTTTCTATTTCGTTCTCTCTGGATTTTGTATCCTGATATTGTCTCGTTGTTTTGATTGCAGGCGAGAGGTTTGAAGAAGCATTTGAAGAGGCTTAATGCCCCCAAGCATTGGATGCTTGATAAACTTGGTGGTGCTTTTGTAAGCAACTCTACTTTAATCTGTTTTATACTTGCGTTTTCAGATTGGTTAGTTAGTAATTGAGAGTTTCTTCTTCAATGGAATGTGTCACGCTGCGAGCATGTTCAATTTGATTGATACAAGTTTGCTATCAGATTTCCTGTATCTTTCGTTAATCAAATCATGCTCTTACGCCATACAATAGTTTCTGATTTGTGTTTTCCTGTCGTGAAAATTCCTTATCTTTGTTTGTTCAGTATTAGATTGGTATTCTATGGATGAATTCATTTGAACGAAGTACATTTGATCTAATAAATTACTAATAAGATTGAAATCTAGCAAATAGAGGGCTTTCTAATTCTATTTTCTTGGTGAATAATGGTGATTCAATACAAGCCTCTTCTATTAAGCTTACTAATTTGACTGGTGGTATGTGTGTTACCCAACAAAACGTTGATGGTAATATGTTGTGGTCTTCCCTTGTGTTCTTCCGATAGTAATATGTCGTGGTCTTCCGTTGTGCTCACAGGCCCCCAAACCGTCATCTGGACCACACAAGTCTAGGGAATGCTTGCCCTTGATCCTGATTCTCAGGAACAGGCTGAAGTATGCCCTTACATATGCTGAAGTCCAATCCATTTTGATGCAAAGGCATGTGCTTGTTGACAACAAGGTCAGAACCGACAAGACTTACCCTGCTGGGTTTATGGGTATGTATCCCTTTTAACTCCTGTTAATACTATTGTTATAATTTGGTGCTTTAATCGATTGATCAAATACAAAAGCCTATGAAGTTTGTTCGGAGTGGACAAAAGTGTTGGTTCATTGTTCATCCAGCGATGTTACTTTTTTTTTTCTAGCAGGCCTGAAGCTGTTTTTCCTTGTTTTATTGCTGGCAAATCTATATCCTTGGAAAAATGATGCTCTGCTTTCTGGTTGTTTATAGCTGATTTGGCTGATATTTTCTTTAGAATGTGGTGTATTCTGTAAGCTTGCTTGGTAATCATTTGGATATTAATAACTGAAGCAGTTCTATTTTCTGCTGAATTGTTGCAGATGTTGTTTCAATCCCCAAGACCAATGAAAACTTCCGTCTTCTATATGACACCAAGGGCAGGTTCCGTCTCCACTCTATCAGGGATGAGGAAGCTAAGGTTAGTTTCGTTTACCATAGTCAGGTAAACATTTGCTTATGGAGCTGCAATTTTTGATGATCCTTCCTTATGCACTATTTTTTTATTGTTCAGTTCAAGCTCTGCAAGGTCAGGTCAGTTCGATTTGGTCAGAAGGGAATCCCTTACATTAACACCTATGACGGTCGCACCATCCGCTACCCAGACCCTTTGATTAAAGCCAATGACACCATCAAGCTTGACCTTGAGAACAACAAGATTGTTGACTTCATCAAGTTTGACGTGGGTAACGTTGTTATGGTCACTGGTGGTAGGAACAGAGGGCGTGTTGGAGTCATCAAGAACAGGGAGAAGCATAAGGGAAGCTTTGAGACCATCCACGTCACAGATTCTCAAGGCCATGAGTTTGCCACTCGTCTCGGTAACGTCTTTACCATTGGCAAGGGAACAAAGCCATGGTTGTCTCTTCCTAAGGGCAAGGGTATTAAGCTCACGATCATTGAAGAGGCCAGGAAGCGTCTTCAAGCTCAGTCTACAACTGCTTAAAAACAACATCTTTCAAGGCTGTGCGGAGGAATTTGCCCTTCATTGCTTTCAATTCAGTAAAATTTTGTTTAGACTTGATTTAGTTCATTGCCCCTGATGGTTTTCTATTTTATGTTTATTGACTGTAATGTTGGAAGGTTTGTAGCTTCATGATTTTGTTATCCTGCAGTTCGAAGAATTTTCTCCTTGCTAATGGTTGGAATTTTGTTTTATTTGCATTTTCAAAATTATTGGTTTGAATATAGAGCGCTCTGTGTTAGGTATGCTCTCAAAGTCGTTATTCTGAGTATTCTCAGCATTAGATCTGTGGTCGCGTATTTAGCTTTTGCTACAGAAAAGACCAATTTCCTGCGTAACATGAGTCTGATTGCTAGTTTGGTACCTTCATTGCAGCCCCTTTCACGAGAATGACAGAGTTTGCTACCCTCATTGCAGCCTCTTTGAGTTGTCATTTATTGTGCATGGAGGACATCCTCAATGTCCTTCGTCCAAATCACGTTCAAATTTCCCCTTCTCCAAACACTACGACACCTCAGTCCCAACGTCCTCGAGATCTAGCTTTTCAGATCATCTGTCAGATGGCAGAATCCCATCTGTCAAATGGACCTCTCTCTTCAAGATCTCACATCGATCAGCACAGTGAGCTAGTGTCTTCAATGTTCATTACATGGGTTGTCATCGTCGAGTGTAAGCCTGAGAACACTTGTGGCAGATGAAGTTTATGGAACATATAGAGGAAAATCCTCCTCTGTCTAGCAAGTGGTATAAGGAAACAATCCGGTATGCATTTCCTAACAAACAATGTTGAACCCCCTCTATAGGGCTGGCCATGGGTCGGGTTATGGGTGGATGGAGCACTTCCACTACCCAACCCACGAATAAATATAAATCATCCGATCCAGTCATCACCCACGAAACCCTTCACCCATATCCGACCCACCTGTCACCCGTGGGTGAGTCAGGTGACTCATCACCCAATGTTTCTACTAAAAATTAATGCATATATTATGCTTATTTAAAGTAACTAGAATTCATGACCCGTGCTACGCACGGGTTTAAAAACCATTTTGAAGCTTTATTAATTAATTTTAATTGAAAAATTGCATAAATTTGCATGAATGTAAAAAACTGACCAAGGTATGATAATATAAAATATAATAGATTATATTAAGTATAAAATAAATAAATATTCCATAAGAAATAAATCAAGTGAAAATATAACTCACTTGCGAGAGAAGCACTCTTTATTTGCATTTAAATGCAATTACGTACATATGAAAGATATAAAAAACTATAGAAAGCATATTAAAGATTAAAATAATATTGTTGGCTATTCAAAATATTTTTATATACATGAAAACTATAGAAGTTTACAGAAAAAATACTCATATTTTATGATTTAGGTATAAATACATTTTGTGATTTTCGTTAAAAAAAATAAAAATATTTTATGATTTATGGTATTCACATATTTTGTTAAGGAAGCATTCATATATACACATAATACGACAAATACCCACAGAACAGGTTTAAAAAAATACACATATTTTATGATGTATGGTATAAACATAATTTATGATTTACATTAAAAAATATAAATTATTGATTTATTTATATACTTAAATCATACATACAAATAATACAATAAATACACACAAAACACGTTTAAAAAAATACACATATTTTATGATTCAGGGTATAAATATATTTTGTGTTTTACGTTAAAAAAAATACACATATTTTATGATTTATGGTATTCACATATTTTGTGATTTACGTTAAAAAAAATACACATTAAGAAAATATGCAAACAACACAAAAATGTTGCTAGAGAGGTTTGAACCCCAAATCTTTTGGTAATTAGAGGAAGGGTTTACCACTATGCTATTGTGGTTTGTTTGACTATGATTACATAGTGTTTATTATATATGGAGGATTACAACCAACACTAAATGAAGCATTTAATGGGGACACCACCTAACTTTTATATATATATACTAGAGATAGTGCCCGTGCGATGCACGGGGCCGATCAAACTTCTTAGATTAGAAGATTCTATGCACGACTGATCGGACTTTGTTTTATTGGATAGAAAATTAGTTTTGAATTACTATGTATGAATGATAAGACTTTGTTTTATTAGATAGAGGATTATTTTGAACTTTTAGGGATGAATGATCTGACTTTTTGATCTTTTATACAAAGCTTAATAATGATATTATTATATTAGTACTTATATTTTGTAATTTATTAGTAGATGTAATTCAATCTAAATTAGAAGATGGTGTCAGTTACAAAACCCTAAAGTAGTGAATTAGTAATAATACTAATCACGTATGTGTTAGAGAAAAATTGTATTGACTACTTGAATGGTCTACACTCTTTTTACTTTTTGATCAAAAGAATGGTGTACACTTTACATGCCCTGAAAAAAAATCTTAGTGATTTTACTCTTACTGATAATTTTTTGTTTTCCCTCTCAACTATATAGCTTGATAGTTTGTAATGAACTGCATCATTTGTTGCATCTCAAATTATTAATTAGGACTTCAAAATGGACAACTTTATTATTTTTATTTTTGTTTTTCAGATATTTGTGAATTGACTTTCTTTTGTATTGCATATTTGGAAGTTTTCATCTACATTCGATTCACCTTAGTTTTGTACACGAATTTTAGTTTCTTTTGTGTTCTTCCTTCTATCTAGACCTCATGAGGGTATGGAAGTGAATGACTCCATAAATTACCACGTAATTAATAGTGCTAGGCTGCTGGCTTATAACAAACACTTCATCATTATTTCACATGGGCTGCCTATAAATCACCAAGTTGGAATATATTGGACTCCAAATTTCACACGTCAAATTACATACTCCCTATTTGATAGGATTATTGATTCTAGTGTTAGTGCCCGTGCGATGCACGGGCATTGTTTACAGCAGAATGATTGTTGCTTTAGAAATAAATCAAAGATATTGATTGTGTATTTACAGCAGAATGATTGTTGCTTTAGAAATAAATCAAAGATATTGATTGTGTATATATATCTTAAAAATATGCTCATGTTTTAATGACAAAATTTCCGTCCATGATATATGTGTAGTAGAAGTTAGACCAAAGAGTTTCATCGTCTTATGATATTACAGTAGAACCTCCATAAATTAATAAACACGGTAAGTTATATTCTTCTTCGGTCCCGATTTGGGCCAGTGTAAAATTTGACGATTTTCGATAAGATAATAAGTTATCGAAAAATCTGCTATAGAAATATAAGGTCCCAATAAAAGTATAAATTAATTTAACGTGAAAAATTACATAAATATACCTAAGAGAACTTCCGAAACTTAGTAAAATATGATCTTATTGGTGATTGTTTTTTCTTACAATCTAAATCTACTTGAAGTATATCTCTAACCTATATATAAGGAACGTACAATAATACCAATAATCCAAAATTTGGTCGAAAAATTGTCTGTGTTTAGATTTAGTGAACATGTTAATATTAATAGTTTGCCTATGCTTTTACGATTTTTGCAATTGGAATTACTTTTGGCTCAATGGAAAGGCAAAACAAATTAAAATACATAATTATGGACTTTTATGAGTGATCAATTGATTTGAGAGTAACCGCAATCAATAAAGGATTCTACAAATTAGTTTGTGTGTTCAAATATTTCTTGGTTAGTCAAAATTGATTTAAGGGCACTCAATTCTTTCAACTAATTACCTTAGTCCCTTTAAACCTCTCTATCGTTTGAAAGAAGATGTGAGAGATTTAACATAAATAAATTTATATTGAATATAATAGCATATTTATTTTCCTTTAATTAGCAATATAAATCATCATTATTGTAATATATAGGTTTTTCGAATAGCTATAAATTACAAATCTATCCATATTATTAATTTTTAAGCCGAGAATTAACATCGTTTTTTTTTTATGTTTAACATATATGTCTATTCATTTTTTATGTTTAACATGTATATCTATTCACTGGTGCAACTTCACTCTTCCAAATTCACCGAATGTAAGAAAAATCACGAAACATGGCTTTAGTATCATTATTTTCATCAAGCAACATTACCATCACTATAATTTCAAAGCTTACCCGCTTAAGATCCACGTATAAGATGACACTTTAGTAAATTAAAGTGCATGGCAGCCCGGTTAAGAATGAAGACCGGCATGTTTATTAAAAAAAGATTTAGATAATTCAAAAAATTACTGATGCAAATTTGAGTTTAATATATTTAGTAAAATATTTAGAATCTATTAGATATTATATATTTTATTAAAGCTTTGTAGTACATTTTTGCAGTACATTCTTGAAGTTGGATAATACGCTATATTTCACCCCAATAGTGAACCTATATATTTTCAATTTACTGTCTTCAAATTAAAATCTATAAACCTAATAAAAAGTGGAGCATAACAAATATAAATGATTTTGAATGCCATATTTTTTCATACAATTAATAATAATTTTTATTCAAACAATATGTTATATTGGATAATTCTGTTGCTATATAATCTATATTTATAAAGTGAACATATGATTTCGACCAAAAAAAAAAGTGAACATATGATTAATAATATAACGTAAGCCTATTTTGATCCAAAAATATATATAACGTAAGCCTTTATAGCAAGTTGATCTTTCAGATTGGGATTTCAGTGGGAAATATACAACACCAGACCAACATTGTTTGCCATAATGATGTGCTAAGGAGTGTGCTCAAATGGGGGAAAAAAGAGCACCCCGTGTTTAAGCCAAAGTTCCACCTGTAGCCAAATAAACCCAATGCCATATTTTGCACCCTCTTCACCACACATACCACCAATTAACGACTATTACTGTAGACATGATTAAAATCACATTTGAGCTGAAAAAAAGTATCATTCGAGAATAAGGAAACCAGGGCAAAGAGGCTTTCTGTTATTACAGATCAAAGAGCAGAAGCATAAAGCATCTTACATGATGTGCAAACCTATACAAACAATAACAGAAAGCCTGTTGAAAGTGGCAATGTTATCAATTCCATGGAGTTACAGGATTGTAGAAGGCTTAGAAAGTGAAATGTCTATTAAAAAAGATATAGATAATTCAAACCTTTTACTTATGCAGAAGGCTAAAATATGAGTTCATTTTCTACAGAAATAATTTGATGTATTTCGCTAAGAAAGTGGAATGTCTTTGGTAGAAATTGGGACGGGTCTGAAATTAAAATGCTCAAGATCTTACAATGGTGGAGAACATGCATGAGCTCTGTGAGTTCATAGAATATTGTGCTTATAATGGAATTAAGATGGAGAAAAGTCGAGGAGCTAGGAGCACAACCTACTTAATACTTATTACTTATTGAAAGGCAAACAACAACTGTGATAGCAACTGTGCAATCTACTTAATACTTATTGAAGGCTAGGAGCACAATCCTCATATCCCAACAGCAGCATATTATATTAGAATAAATAATGTAAGGATGGTATTACAAAGACCTCACAAATTGGTTAACACTAATAAACTCTTAAGCTAAATATAGTTTACACATTGAATTAATTAGCCAACCTCCATTTTCTCCTGATTTTGCAATCTATACTTGCAAAGACTTGTCACTCCTACAATTGTTATTTACTATGATCACAGACAAAAGGCAAAATCTTTAAACTCCTCCACTCACACTTGGCAATAAAAACCAGGGAAAAAGAGAATAATTGAATAATTGGTATGTATGCTCCTAGGATAACTTTAATACTGTCACAATAGTCCCAGCCAGATAGAATACATGAGTCAATCATGATCCATAGTAAGATTCAGCTCATCTAAAATCTGAAACAAATCAGCCAATGAGGTAATCAGAACACAGATATAGATCTTTAGTACAAAAAGAACTTTTCCTCGCCACCTTTGCCACTTCAAATTCCATAACTGGAACTTTTCCTGAGCTTGGATCCACACAGAAACCTAGGAGCATCAAAAGTTAGAGAATCCATATCTTCTGAAGCCACAACATAAACCTGAAACAAAAGAATGTATCAAGCACGTAAATATGAATATATCAGACAACAAAATGATCATCAACAAAGCCATCTTGACAAAACCTACATTCCACACACAACAAAGCATTAGTTTCATGCGTAATAAAACTTGAGCCAATATAGGCAAAAAGACTAATGGACAAATAACATTTTTGAGTTGGAAAAAAACAGTTTGAATTTAACTTATATCATCCAATTGCAGTTTGAATTTGAGATGCCCAAGAATATTCAATACAATAAACTTTAATCCATGGAAAAATTCAGCCATGTGTGGAAAGGTCTTCTTAAACAAAACTAAGCTTCGTAGGAAATCCTCACAATGATAACTATATAGAATATTTAGCAATCTCATGTTATGGTAAATTGTGTAGATATATAGTTGTTATATATGATAGGGGTGATACTGATTGAACCGGATTGAGATATATTTTCTCCAAATATGAGCCGAGGAATGGTTCCGGTTTTAGTTATGATAGGAAATCCTCCTTGGTGAGCGGTTGGGATTTTGGGACATCAATGCTCTGTGATACACCCAATTCCGGTCTAGGGACAAATGTAGGATCTAAATCCTGTCATAGAAGGTTTTCCAAGTCCAACAGATTGAAAAAATGGCAATTAGTACTAATCTAGTACAATACCATCCAAGGTAATGGGAAATTATGTGGTACAATCCAAAAACACTCTAAGATTACCTGAAGTTTTGTAGATACACGGGCAAGTTCAGATTCATCAAATTTCATCATCCTCTTCATCCTGACAACCGCTGCCTTTGACCAAGGAAATTCCAATCATCCAAACGAATCTGTTTACAGCAGAATACCTCGGATTAGAAAGAAATAAAAAACTTGATATTCATCCTCAAACGAATACCTCGGATTAGATGGAAACTTGAGAATTTTCTGGATGGTGCAAAAAAATGTGATTTCTTTTTATGATATTCATCCTCAAACTTGATGCAACACAGCACAAAGAGGAAAGAGTTTAGAGAATACCTCGGCAATTAGGATACAACGAAAGACATTGGCGAGGGCAACATCAGTTCCAATCATGTCAAACTCAATTGCTTCATCGTCCAAACTATTTACTTTGACCTGGCCGGAAGTTCTTAAAAAAGTTTGCTAATTGGGTATTGTCAACCCCACGCAAAGCATAGGAGCCAGAGTACATCATGGAATCTGTCTACAAAGCCATGAACAGACCCAAAAACACACAGTTAAAAAACCCATTACATAAGCGCAAACAGAGAAGAAGGAAACAAATTTAAGCCCCCAAATTCCAGAGCATACATCAATGTCCAAAACTATTCAGCTAAATCACAGCTACGTCTAGTTTATTATAATAGCATCAACACTCAACATCCAAATCATCCTTGTAACAAATCTAGCAATCTACGATAGAAAGTATTTCAATTTGGGAGAAATCCGACAACAGAAAATACCTAATAAGCAAATCGGTGATGTCGAGCGAAAGCTGAGCGTGCCAATCGGGCTTCTCGATGAACCAAACCGCCCTATCCTCTCTGCTATGCGAAAACCCTAGGCTTCTAAGCCAAGCTTCAATACAGGGCAAGCTGTGCGCGTAAATGGCTTCTTCTTGTCCGGCAGCCGACTCATCCACTCGTCTTCTTCCGCCTTCACCGGAGAAGGCTCCGACTCCGAGCACCTGGCTACCACGACGAACGGAAAACGACAATCCGATCCCCATGGTAATTTTGGTGGAGGCTCCGAGCACGTAGAACACGGAGGCGGCGACCTCTCGGGTGTGGGGGTGGGTTTGGTGGAGGGATAAGCTCTGTCCGCCATGGATGAGGGGGTTTCAAGATTTTGTAGGTGAGGGAGATTTGTAACTGATGGGCAAGAGTAATTCAAGTTAACCGATGGGCAAAAGTCTCTTTGAAGAGGCTGGTTAATTGCTTGTAACTGATGGGCCAAAAACGGTAGGAGAGTGTTTCAAAGGGTACCAAATTCCATAATATTGCGGCCTGTACGGAGGAGTCCTTTCTTTGCCCATATGCTAAGAGCCTCTCTAACAATTGTATGAAAACATATGCTTTTGTATAAAAT
This sequence comes from Polygonum aviculare, assembly GCA_934048045.1. Lineage (NCBI taxonomy): Eukaryota > Viridiplantae > Streptophyta > Magnoliopsida > Caryophyllales > Polygonaceae > Polygonum > Polygonum aviculare. The sequence continues at coordinate 27,203,270 of OW204023.1, read as the reverse complement.
GAAGATCATTTATTGCCATAATGTTTCTTCTTTATAGTATTTTATAGATATAGAATATAGACTAGACATCTACTCTCGGCGTTGCTTGGGACGACTATTTAGTATTATTTTGCCCCGGCTTTTTGCACACTGTTTTTTGACTTTTTGAACCACGTCATTTGAAGGCGTATGAATATTAAATTAATTAAATTGCGGGAAAACAAAAACGGAAAAAAGGGTGGCGTCGTGGAACGCCAGTCAACGGCGTTGGCTCCTCGCCTTGGCGTCTGCCCACATAAAATATATTTATAATAGAGCCTTAAGACTTCAATTAGTTCAATTACCCCAATTGAAAGTTACTCACTTGGCTTTTAAATGTGTCCCAAGTTCAAATTGTGTCAACTGCATTTGCATATATTTATTATTTTTTTATTATATGAAAAGAAGTGTTTAATTTCGAAAAAACATGTAGCTATTGAGATTTGATCCTCGAATCTCAAGTATACACAAAGTAAAGTACTTACCAATTTTGCTAATGGGATTTTATGATATTCAGTATCCTATTAAATTTATATACATAGAAAGACTAAAATACCGTTGATGGAAGGGATGCTTACAATTGATTGGCGATTGCTCGTCCCGCCACGCCGGTCAATGGCGTCCTCCAACGACTCGAAATTTTCCCGTCCGAAATTTAGTATTATTATATTCTGACGCTTTTAAACGGCGACGCCTTTAAATGGCGTGATGCAAAAAGTCAAATTTAAGTGTGCAAAAAGTCTATGCCTATTATTTTGATAACTTTGTATGATTGTTGTTTATATCTATGATTTCAATTGCTTTATTAGCATCAAATAAGTATAGAGAAAAGACAATAGATTAAAACTCATTTGTTCAGAGAATCGCCTGTAACACTATTCCTTAGACCGATCGATATCGATCACATGGCGCAGGTTAGTTGAGTGGTTGTTAGAATTCATTTCTGGTGTTGTTCTTGTAGCTTGATTTATTATATTGTACTTTAAATATTATCTCTTTCATTAAATAAGTTGTATGTTTCCTTGTTTTCTCGCCGTGCCTGTGTTGCAAGATCCAAATGCTCAATTGGCCACTAACTTGGTGTGCCCCGTGAGGTCTACTACTGAGTAAAGCCTTGTCAGAAAGACGAAGTGTTACAACAAATTAGGGTCTAAGGTATAGATTTTTAGATGTAAGATTTAGAGTCTAGAGTTTAGGGTTTATGCTCTAGGGTTTGCGTCTATTGTAAAGCCCGAGGCCCTAGAAGCGCTATCCCATGACAACCCGAGAGACTTCCCAGGAGGTCACCCATCCCGAGACTACTCTCGTCCTAGCACGCTTAACTTCATAGTTCTTTTGACCTCTCGAACCATGAAAAGGAAGAGCTCTTGTTGGCATGGGGAGCACCTCAATCCCTTATAAATTACCGGGGTCTTACAATCTCCCCCACTTAAGCACTTGACGTCCTCGTCAAGGCCCAAGGACCGCCCCCTGGGTCGAGTGACCGCCCTCCGGCCAAGCCAACTCGTAACCCAGAACCTGGCTCTAATACCATTTGTAAGGCCCGAGGCCCTAGAAGCGATATCCCATGCCAACAAGAGCTCTTCCTTTTCATGGTTCGAGAGGTCAAAAGAACTATGAAGTTAAGCGTGCTAGGACGAGAGTAGTCTCGGGATGGGTGACCTCCTGGGAAGTCTCTCGGGTTGGCATGGGATAGCGCTTCTAGGGCCTCGGGCCTTACATCTATGGTACAAAGTTTAAGGCTTAGAGGTTTAGGTTAGGGTTTATGTTGGGGTTGGGTTTATGGTCCAAAGTTTATAGGGTAGGAGTTTAGGGTTTAGCTAGGGTATTGGATTAAGGATTTAGAGTTTAGGATGTAGGGTATAGGGTTTATGGTCTATGGTTCAAGTTTTAGGGTCTATGGTATAAGATTAGGGTTTAGACCTTAGGGTTTAGGGTCTATGATTTACGGTCTAGGGTCTATGGTTTAGGGCTTAGGGTTTAAGGTTTAGGATCCAGGATTTTGTGCTTAATATTTAGTGTTTAGGGATATAGGTTTAGACTCTAGGTTTTAGGGTCTAGTATTTATGGTATAGGGTTAAGGTTTAGGGTCTCGACTCTCGAGTTCAGGGGTTAGGATCTAGGGTCTATGGATTGAAGTGTAGGGTAAACCTTAAACCTTAAACCCTATACACTAAACCCTAAACCCTCATCCCTAAACCTAAACCATACACCCTAAACTCTAAACTCTAAATTCCAAATTCTAGACACTAAACCCTAGGTTAGTAAATCCTAAACCCTTAACCCTATATACCCTAAACCCTAATGATTCTTGCATGCCACTAAATATTTATATGAAATTTACTAGCTATAAGGATTTAAAATACTATTATATGGCTACTTTGTTTAAAACAACACTTATCTATTAGATTATTAAATAAAATAATCCTTGCATACCACTAAATATTTATATGAATTTTATACATGAGCTTTTTAATACTATTTTTATTGGTATTTCAATAGGAAGATAGTAAACAAAAATGTATTTAACATATTACTTTAATAAAATAAAGATGTGGTATATACATATATAGTGGTAGAATTTGCTACCATTGATGGTTATTAAAAATTCTATTAAAATAATTACGAAAAATATAATGTAATTTTTAGAATAAATTTTTAGAATATCTCTTAGTATCAATTAGGAGGGTATAATAATGAGATTTATATTTATATATTATGATGGAATTTTAATTAAACAAATCAAAATCTAAGATAGAATTATATCTATACTTTTGTTTGTTTTTATATTCCAATAATGTATTGTCTTGGTTAAACAATTGCAATGGCAATATGATCTTATTTTTGTATATTGAGATTATAAATCAAATATCAAATAATGTATCCTTATTCTATAAGTTTTTAGTTACAATACGGACATTGGTTATCCAAAAACTAACGTAATAAAGAAATTACGAAAGGAATCTTATAATTCTTTTATGATATAAAATTTAATTATTAATAATAAAAATCGAGATCTAAATCATTATTATAGAATTAATTTCCTTAAAATAAAATTTTACAAATCATATATTCATAACACAATTTAATAACATATAGTATAGTCTAAATTAATAATATGAAAATGAATTATTATAAAATAAGTAAATAAAATCTTTCATGTTTAGGCCGCATCATTTATTCAAAAATTCCTTCAATAAGATAATATTTACTATATAGGGGAGGGTTCAGGTAAAACATCTCTTATAGTGAAACGGGTGAATATAATAGTAGACGTTGGATTACCATGAAACCGAGGGCCTAGATTATGCTGAATTTTTGAAAATAATGGGTGAACTATAGAAAAATCACAATTAGTTGTAAATTCAATTAAACTTCCATAATAGTAGGGAGGAGTTACGTCCAAATTCAAACTAGATTGTTCTCAAAATCGAAGTTCCTAAATTTAAGGGTTGTAAGTTTTGTTCGAAATTCAAACCAGATTTTAGAAAAAAATCACACAAATCTCGTATATGCATTCGTCAGTCATTGCAAATTCAATCGTGCTACTTCAATATTCGATAAAATTGATTTAATGTTCGACTGTACAAATATTCGACTATACAACTTGAATATTCGACTGGATAAATATTCGAGGATGCAACTTAAATATTCTTCTACACTACTTCAATATTCAACTACACAAATGTTTGACGATACAAACTTAATATATTCAACTATATAACTTGAATATTCGACTATACAATATATTCGAACTTGTCATATGCATGGTTGTATATCTTCTAAATTTTTTTGAATTATTCAAACATTGTTAGAATTTGTCATAATTTGAATATTCAACCTTAAACGTACAACTTATATTAGATGGATAACATTCAAATACATCGACTTTATATTCAGTGGGTAATAAGATATTTTCAAAGTTGTTGAATTCAATAATCAGATGGTAAAAATCGAAATATGTACATGGATAATCATAAATAGCATACAACTTATACTACATGGTAAATAGAGTTCATATTCAATGGATAATATTGAACATTCGAAGTTGTTGCATTCAATAATCAGACGATAATATTCGAACTATGTACGAATATATTCAAAACACAATTCTTCCAAAATCAAATCCGAAAAAAATCCCCGGAAATTATATATTTGATTTGAAAGAAGTGAGATATGGATGGAGAGAGAGAGAGAGAGAGAGAGAGAGAGAGAAGATCCCCAAAATCATATTTGACATTTTAATTTTTTTATTAACTATTTTATCTTTACTATAAAATCTAGAGCGTTAGATTAGAATAAATACAATGGTTGATAAATGTTCACCGGTTACACTCTTAGAGGGTGTTTCACAAGATCCAAATTCTTAATATATATATATATATATATATAGAGAGAGAGAGAGAGAGAGATTCCGGTGAGGACTCTCTTATGGTAAGGACAACCCCTTACTGTAAGGAGTAACCTCATCCATTGGATTTACCTCCTTACCTTATAATGAATGGTCCATATTATTTTAATTTTTGTGGTTTTCAAAAAATCAAAAAAAAATTAATTTGTTAATTAATTTTCGAATAATATAAAAATTGAACTTTAATAAAAACTGAACTAACACTAAGAAAAAATTGAACTTATTGTACAAAAAATTGAACCCGTACAAAACTACAAATTACAAAATTGAACTTCTAGTACACGTAATTGAACTTTTAACATAATAAATTGAACACTTTTGTTGTAAAAATTGAACTACCACATTTCAGGGTTATAATCATTGTATTTGTGAAGAAAGGTATTTTTTATTCTTTTTATTTTTTATTCTTTTTTTAGTTTTTATTTATGTATTACAGAAAAAATAATTTTGAATTCATAAATTATTAAACTAAAACAAATTTATTTTTGTGATAAATCGAATTATACAAAAAATGAACTCAAAAGATATAAAAGTTGAACTCATAGAACAAAAAATTGAACTAATAGTTAAAAAAGTATATCGTTTTCGTAAAAAAAAAAACTCTATCCAGTATATATTTTAAAAAAAAAATCTGGACCGTTCATTATATAATAAGGAGATAAATCTAGTGAATGAGATCACTCCTTACCATAAGGAGTAGTCCTTACCATAAGAGTATTCCTCACTTGAACCAAAACCTATATATATATATCAATCCATGTACTTATCAAGTAAGAGTAACATATTAAACTTAATAATCACAATTTAATTAATAATACCACTTTAATTGAAAATGAATTTAGTAAGATAAAGTATATTACATATAGTATAAAGTAATAACATATAATATTCAATAATAACAATATAATCAAAAATAAATTTATTAGAATAATATAAAGTATAAAATAATAATGATAATAATAAGAAATACTATAGTATAAGCTCATAATAAAAATAGCATATTAGATTGAATATAACATGATTTATTTCAAGGAATTTAATTTCAAAAAAATACAACTTTATATGGAGATAGATAGGATTGATAAAGTAAATAATGAATAGTGGCATAATGGCAAGTACAATATATATAAGATGAAGGAATGAATTGGAGTTAGGGATCTTAATGTCAAAAAGTTTCAATTTTATAAGCACTGTAGGTAAGAATGCAAAAAAAAAAAATACAACTTTACCTGGAGATTGATAGGATTGATAAAATAAATAATGAGCACGTATAGTATATATAAGATGAAGGAACAAATTGAAGTTAGTGCAATTAATGCCAAAAAAGTTCCAAGGTTACAAGTAAGTAAGATAAGATATCCCAATGTTTCTACTATACTAGGAGGTGGCCTTATATAGGGACGTACAAGCACGGAGCCAGGGGTAGGCTAGGATAGGCTCTAGCCCACCCAAAAATTTAATAGTAATACTATTAGAGATAAATAGGTAGAATAGTTACACTAGTTCAGCTGGGGAAGACTAATTTTGTGTAGGAGGATGAACGCGCGTTCGAATCTTTGTGTCCCACTTTCTCTTCTTTTCCTGAATTCTTCTTCTTTTTGTCCTTTATTAAGTTTTTAACCCCAACTTTGTGTTAACGTTAATTTTTATCCCCTATTTTCTTCATTTTAATTTTTATCCTATATTTAGCCCACGCAAAATTTCATTTCTAGATCCGTCCCTGGGGACGTATGCTTCAATTGGAAAGGACACCAACCAAGCACATTAAACCGCCGATGGGAAACGACCCACCCATCACCCATCTTTTTGCAGTTGTTCACCCATATAATTGGGTAAGGTAAACTGGGTGGGTCGGTCATCCACGGATAATGCCCTGCCCTACCCCTCTATTCATAGAAGTGGTAATATGCATGATCAGGCACGGATCCAAGGGTCTCCAGGGGTGGGTTGGGCTAAGGTGTAGCCCATACTGAAATTATGAGTTTGTATATAGATAATTAAGTAGACTAGGAAAACATAGAAAGCAAGTAGCATAGATGGCATTAATGGCTATTTCCAACACCCTCGACCCACTGCAATTACACTCTTTGACTATTTTTTTTTGGTTCTTTTCTTCCCTAAGACAAATTTAGCCCACCCATGCTCGAATTCCTGGCTACGTCGCTGTACATGATCACACATGAGGATGATGGGCCTGATGTGGTGGTGTATCGTCAATGGCAAATAAATTCCAAAGAAATGGAGATTTAAAAGCAACGGTACTTGATAAACAAAATAAAAGGCAAACTTTGACAGAAGAGAGCAAGCACAAGAGAGATTCAACAATAAAGAGAACACTTTGTATTAGAGGCCTCAACAGGAATGCCAAGAATCACGAAGGGAACCACAAGAGGGCAAAGAGAACGAAGAACAATGAGTAATCAGACGAGATCCAAACTGAGGAAGAGCTCAGATCTAATCTTCACGGGAGAAAGTGAAACTTTCTCCTAGATTGATCAAGAACAAGCAAGCTCTCTCAATCTCTCCTAGTTCGGATTGCATAGGGAGCCGTTGGCTCATCGGCGTCAAGCTCCGATGACCGGAGTCTCACAAACGCTCTCAAAACGAAGGCCTTGAAGCTTACCCCCTTTACAATCTGCTGAGAAAACTAGAGAATGAGAGCTTATATATTAGCTCTCATTAACCCTAGCTAATAAAGAGGCATAAGTTGATTTATGGGCCAAGAAGAGCCATACCAGATTTGAGCCTTTTGGCCCAAATGGTTACTCATCTCTGAAGCCCACAAAACCAACCAATATCCTACTAATATTACAACCCATGCAGAAATTCAGAACTTAGAGAATTACACATTAACTTTGCTCTACAATTTGCCCTCCTAATTCCTAAGTTTACAACAAGCGTAAATCTTGTCTTCGTGTGTTGATCCTTGGTCTTACAGCCTTCCTATCATCGGCCCTCATACCCTCCTCAGCTCACTCAGGTTCATCGATCATGTGTAGAAAATCCCTGCAGAAAAGAAACTTCTCAGATGTGACAATTTTTGTTCCAAAATCTGCAGGATTCTTCTTACCATCAATCTTAGTAACCAAAATGATCTGCTTAGCAACCTTCTGCCTAATAAAGTGATACCTAACATCAATATGCTTGGTTCTCTCATGATACATAGGGTCCTTGCAGAGATAGAGAGCACTCTGACTATCCATGTGTAACTTAGTAACATAATTCTTACCTTCAATCTCTTTCAACAGACCTTGGAGCCAGATTGCTTCCTTAGAAGCTTCAGTAGCAGCAATGTACTCTGCCTCTGTGGAGGATAGAGCCACAATAGGCTGCTGCTGAGACTTCCAGGAAATGCAATTCCCACACCAAGTATAAACATATGAAGTAGTAGATTTTCTGTTATCCTTGTTACTAGCAAAGTCAGAATCAACAAAGCCATAGAGTTCAGAAGGAGATGAATGAACACCATAGAGTAAACCTAGCCTAGTAGTGCCAGCAATATATCTCAAACAAAATTTCATAGCATGCCAATGTTTCTCACAGGGTTCAGCCATATATCTACTTAGAACACTAATAGCAAAAGCAAGATCAGGTCTAGTGCAAATCATAGCATACATCACAGATCCAACAGCAGCATCATAAGGTATAGCACGCATCTTGCCCTCCTCTTCCTTTGAGAGAGGCAACTTGGCCTTGGTTAAGTCCAAGTGCCCTCCCAATGGGATAGAAGAGGGTTTCACATTCAAGACATGAAATCTATTAAGTATCTTATGCAAATAGTCAGATTGAGATAAGATGATTTGTTTCTTAGATCTGTTTCTAACAATTTTTATGCCTAAAATCCTTTGAGCTGGACCTAGGTCTTTCATGTCAAAATTCTTCCTAAGGGCCCTCTTAACATCCATAATCTTATGCATAGACTTGCAAATAATAAGCATATCATCAACATAAAGAAGGACATATATGGGCAGATCAGAATTAACATGCTTAAAGTATAGACAAGAGTCAAATTGGCTAGACTTAAATCCTAAGGTTTTCATGCATTTGTCAAACTTTATATTCCACTGCCTAGGGGATTGCTTCAAGCCATAAATGGATTTCCTCAACAGGCATACATGATCAGGCTTTGAAGGATCCACAAAACCCTTAGGTTGTTTCATATAAATGGTTTCATCTAGATCACCATGCAAAAAAGCAGTTTTAACATCCATTTGTTCAACCTCATAGTCATAGACAGCACTCATAGCAAGAAGAAGTCTCATAGTCTTATACTTAGCAACAGGGGCAAATATATCATGATAGTCCTCACCCTCTCTTTGGGAGAATCCCTTAGCTACTAACCTAGCCTTGAACCTAGGTGGGTCAGTAGCCAAAGCACCCTCCTTCAGCTTATAAATCCATTTACAATCAATAATACGAGTGTTCTTAGGCCTAGGGACAAGAATCCAAGTTTTATTATCATGCATGGACTTAATCTCTTCATTCATAGCAGCATACCAAAGATCAGATTGGGCACATTTAATGGCATGCTCAAACAAGTCAGGAGTGTAAGCATTCAAAACTTCAGCAATAATGAAAGCATACTCATCAACACTATTCACATACTTCTTGTTGGGAATTTTAACCCTAGGAGCCCTATCTCTAGTGAGTTGATAATTAGACAAGTTTGGGGCATCATTAAAAGGGGCATTCACATCAGCATTATCATCAAAGTACATGTCACCAATTATCTCATCAGAATCATGCAAATCAGGTTCAATTTGAGTATTATCATGCAAAGTGTGATCATGTTCAGAAATGCTGTCAACATAAGTATGGGGACTTACCTCCCCACCTGATTGGTGAGGGTGCACATCCAAGTGCTCTTCAGTACTTGCTTGAGCATTCAAGTGCTCAGTAGAATCATTATTGCCAGAATTTTCAGAGAGTGAAGAAGAGTATCCAATATCAAAGTCCTCATCATACATATCAGCTTGGTTTGAGGGGACATAGAAGTGAGTAGAAGGAGTAGCAGTGACTTGTTCATTCCTGTCTACATTCTCAAGTGAAGGGGTTAGACGACTTCTGAAATAAAAGTCACTTTCATTGAAGGTGACATCTCTACTAACTATTACCTTATAGCCCCTTGGCTGAATAAGTAATAGTTTGTAGCCTTTGACCCCCTCTGGATAACCAAGCATTACACACTTAAGAGCCCTAGGGTTCAACTTCCCAGCATTATTCAATGCATAGGCAGTACAACCAAAAGGTCTCAAGTGTGCAATGCTTGGCCTGGTTCCACTCCACATTTCCTGAGGAGTTTTGAAACCAATGGCAGAGCAAGGGGATCTGTTTATTAGGTAAGAAGCAGTGATCACCGCTTCTCCCCAAAGGGAGTGTTTCATCCCAGCACTGATGAGTAGGCACCTTGCCTTTTCAAGCAAGGTCCTATTCATCCTCTCAGCAATGCCATTTTGCTGAGGTGTGCCTGGCACTGTGAGGTTCCTTCTAATACCATTAGCAAGACAGAAAGCATCAAAATCAGCATTGCAAAATTCTAAACCATTATCTGTTCTTAAACACTTCAATTTAAACTCAGATTGACCTTCAACAGTTTGTTTCCAAAGCTTAAAGTGTTCAAAAGTGTCACTTTTAGCCCTAAGGAGATACACCCATACTTTCCTAGAATAGTGATCTACTAATGAAAGGAAATACTTTCTCCCTCCAATAGTTTCCACTTGGGCTGGGCCCCATAGGTCAGCATGAACATATTCCAAAGGCCTTTTAGCAACAAAACCAGACTTTGAAAAGCTACTTCTAGTTTGTTTCCCAAAAACACAATTTTCACAAATACTCAAATTTGAAGGTTTCTGGTTTAAATATCCATGTTTGAACAGATAATGTAGGCCCTTATTTCCTATGTGGCCATACCTAGCATGCCAAAGTCTAGTGGTGTCATCATTCATGCAAGCATTTATCTCAGAGGATGCATTCAAAACAGGAGAACCAACAACATGATATAAACCATTCTTTTTAATGCTCCTAATCAAAACTTTCCCATTTCTGGTGACATTTCTGACACCATTGTGGGTGAGCATCTACTATTTTATCTCCACACCTCTCTAAATCCTGAGTCATCCTAAGAAATCTATCAAGATTATCATTCAGAGACACAGAGATATCCATCTTATAGTTAAACAGACGGCACAGCAAGCTAATTCTAGAAGGAAGAGTTTTTACCTGATAAAGCTCTTTCAAAGTATCCCACAGTTTCTTTGTGGTATCAACATTCACCACTTGTCTGGCTACTTCGTCAGATAGCCTGATGATGATTTCAGAATGAGCGATTTGATCCATTTCCTTCCTTTTAGAAGCATCGAAACTGTCCGGATAGGATTCATCGACAGCAACCCAACACTTTTCCTTTATCAATATAGCTTTCATTTTCATTTGCCACATTGCAAAGTCTGAAGTGCCATCAAATGGCTTTATACGAACTGCAGAGGAGTCAGACATAGTCACAGAGGAAGAAACACAAATATAGAGCAGAAAGAGACTAAAGAAGTAAGAGTAGATAAGAAAAGCAAAAAACCAACACACAAATTTCTCAACTTAGATAGAGAGATCTAGAAGAGAAACAAGCAAAGCAACTCCTTTGCAGGAGCGAAGTGTGAGATTCGACAGTGGGTGTTTTAGCATAAGCTAATCCCCGCACCTATACGAGAATCTCCTGATCTTGACAGTATATAGCGAACAAAGACAAGAAAAAAAAAACTAAATAGATCTAGATCTTGAACATTCATGCCATTCAAAACCCAGATCTACGTCGCGGAAGCTTGAAGTGGGTTTAAAAAATCTCAGATCTGAAGCAAACCGAGCTTCAAACCCTAGATCTACCCACGAGCAGGAACAAGAAAGGTCCAAATACTTTAGATCTGAGATTGAAAAGTTCAATCTCAAGGGATCGTAGATCTGGAAAACTCAATGGATGCTAAGAAATCGAAGAACAAGCAAACAAGCAACAAACCCTACAGATCTGAGCTATTGTCAACGAAATCAAGCAAGAACAACAACAGATCTGAGATTTGAAGAGCCACAAGACTTCGAAAAAACAGATCTGGACACAAAAAAGCCCGAGAGCTCTGATACCAAATTGATAAACAAAATAAAAGGCAAACTTTGACAGAAGAGAGCAAGCACAAGAGAGATTCAACAATAAAGAGAACACTTTGTATTAGAGGCCTCAACTGGAATGCCAATAATCACGAAGGGAACCACAAGAGGGCAAAGAGAACGAAGAACAATGAGTAATCGGACGAGATCCAAACTGAGGAAGAGCTCAGATCTAATCTTCACGGGAGAAAGTGAAACTTTCTCCTAGATTGATCAAGAACAAGCAAGCTCTCTCAATCTCTCCTAGTTCGGATTGCATAGGGAGCCGTTGGCTCGTCGGCGTCAAGCTCCGATGACCGGAGTCTCACAAACGCTCTCAAAACGAAGGCCTTGAAGCTTACCCCCTTTACAATCTGCTGAGAAAACTAGAGAATGAGAGCTTATATATTAGCTCTCATTAACCCTAGCTAATAAAGAGTTATAAGTTGATTTATGGGCCAAGAAGAGCCATACCAGATTTGAACCTTTTGGCCCAAATGGTTACTCATCTCTGAAGCCCACAAAACCAACCAATATCCTACTAATATTACAACCCATGCAGAAATTCAGAACTTAGAGAATTACACATTAACTTTGCTCTACAGTACTATTGTAGAGATAGTCACACCATCACCATGTACACAGAGGAATTAGGACTCTAATACAAAGAGGTGGAGTGTATGGCTTGCGGAAAGCCAATCAAGGGCGGTGGGGTGTATGCCTTGCACAAGAACAGCAAACGGAAAAGCCTCTTTGAAATCCACCTTAAATGTGGCCTCAGGCCTTCCTGCAAGTGTTTGATTGCCCTTCCTGCAAGGTAAATGGAAAAGCCTTTTCTGACATGTGCACATCCTGCCTCTTTGAAACCCACCTTAAATGTGGCCTCAGGCCTACACTCATCAATCACGGCTGCGACCAGCATTTGCTTTCCATAATGCTGTTGGCAGTGAGCGCTTACCGGGACGTTCAGATGTGCTTAGCACGTGGAAACCGTGTTGATTGCGCGTTTTCTACACGTGCGAGATATGTTGCACATACTATAGAATCTTAATTGAGCAAGCATTCTGAGGATTGCCTTTGTGATGTGTAATTCAAAACAGGAGATCCGGACCACTAAAAGTCTAGATCATGACCACAGCTTTGCAATGCTACTCAAGGTTTCATGTCAGGACTCAGGAGGCTGAGGGTTACAATTAGCCTCCACCTTTGATGATATTATTGGAGTACTGTTGATTTGAGGATAGATTTGATATAGCATTGGAGTTTTACTTTGTAAATTTGCTGTCAGATGACTCTGTTTAGTGTAAGTAGTTATTGTACCTCAACACAAGTACCCTTGTATCTTGTAGCCTTTTGGTTGCACCATATATTTGCACTACACAATCCACCTCATTCAAACTAGATAACATTCTCTATACAATGCACTCCTCATTTATCAATCCCATAGCTTGAACACTAACATAGTCTCTTCTCTTGCATTTTGATCCATGGAATATGAACTTCACATAAATCCTACAACATGAAGTTCAAACAAACTATGATGAAGAAATCAAGTACTCACACCTCACTAAACTCTGGAATTATATGCATCCTCCAAACCCAATCTCTAATCCACATTCCATGGCTTCACACATCAAGATCCATTCTTCTCTGATCATGACTTTATTTCCTATACAAAATGCCACACTTGTAAGAAGCCAATCCTATACAAAACGCTCATCTGGACCTAATCAACAGACAAGGTAGTTCTTCTATCATATTCAAATCTGTCATAAGCGGACCGTGTTCTCAAGAACAAAAGAACGCTAGACAGAAGACCCAAAACCGACGTACATCCCCACCATACAAAAGTCAAGAAATAGCATTTGGTACCCATACACACCATTGAATCAGAAGTCACCATGGCAATCTCAATAGACGAGTTCGCATTGGAGTCATACACCAATGCAGCGATCAAGCCGTATAGAAGAGATCCAATTGGAATGTTGGTGATTACAATGTTGTGGTTGACACCCACACTGTTCGGTCCAAACAACTCTGATGTTATGGACACAGCAGCTGCAAATATGAAGCCGGAGCTCAGTCCAATAAGTGCTGTCCCGGCATGTAGTGCTATGCTGCTGCCCGATCCGGCTAATAGGAAGAAGGCCAGTGGAGTTGGTATGAGAGCAAGTGCTAGCCATCCGGTCCTTGCAAAGTAGAATTTCCTGCATTGAGGAAGTCACCTATGTCAGCTGTGCTTTGGCTGGCCTAAGATGAAATTTTGAAGAAATTAACAACAACTTTCAAATGGTGAAAGCAGAGAAAAAATTGTCATGCTTACGTGCGAACATAATCCGGTGTGGCAGAGAGCAGCCTACCGAAGAAGGAGAAGGACGAATAGAGGGTCACAAGTCTGGACGTCTGTGAGCTATAACCAAGAGACTGTGCAATCTGGCCAAGGTTATTGCTATACACCAAGCCAATAGTACCTCCACAGAAATAAGCAACATAGTAGAGCCAAAAGTCCAATCTATGGATCAGCTGCCAAGCTGAGTGCTCCTCCCCAAGCATTTTCAGCTGGCCCTTTTGCAGTAGCCAATTGCATAAGCCTTCGTCTTTCTCAAAGCCCCCGGCATTGTTGGAATAGCTACCATGGCGACTAATAGTGAGCTCCTTGTGAACCTCAAGATCATCATCATTGACCAACAAGAAGCCAGAGCCATCATTAATTCGGAAGCTAGAGTAGATGTTGCGTTCGAACCAATTTCTAGCATAGACAATGCCAGGGATGAACAACGGGAAGACGAGGAGGAAGAGGGCTCCGGCAAAGAGAAAACGAGCTGAGGTCAGATTTGTGGCGGCTGAGCTGCCAAAGAGGAGGTATAAGCCAGTGATCACGGCTAAAATGTTTAGTATGAGGAAAATGATGGAATCATATTGGAGAAAGTTTTGTGGGAGGGGTTCGACGTCTGGTTGTCTTAGGATCGGCACGAGAGCAAAAATGGAAGTAATGAGGGGTGCAAGGGCGTTTAGGAGGAGGTAGAGGGAGTCAGAAGAGGAGTCAATGGAGTTGGCTGCAAGAGTATATAGTGCTGCACTGACGCCATTGAAGCTAACGGTTAAGGAGATTGCGAGTGATCTGTTGGCTAGGAAGTTTCGGTTGCATAGCACGAAGCATACGGTGTTGAACCAGCAGATGCTGCAACCTGATAATAAGCATAGAAGAAAAACCTGTGAAAGAAGAACTGATTCAGTAGGATCAAATTCTGTCTGCAACCAAGAAACTGACATGGTATTGCAGTCTTACTTTGTCAACTTGAGGTGTAAACTCATCACTTAGCTTGCTAGTTATCCTACCTTCTTGTAAAGTTTAGTTTGTTATGACCTTGCTATATTATGAAAGATTTTTTTCTCACACAAGCTCCTGTTTTGAACTTGTTTATATAAGCAATGTATAGATACTTGTGAATGAAAACACATAGTTGTGAGACTTTTATAAATCATACATAATGAACCAATTTACCAAATCATTAAAATTTGAACTCCAGCTTCAGCAATAGTTTTTAACTTTGGTATCATACATTTGGTTGAGAGTTGGGACATCAAATATGAACCAATCAACATCAAAAATAAAGAAGCACAAACGATACTGTGCTTTCCCTAGTTACTATATCCTCATATTTGGTCCCAGAAAAAATCTTGGTACACAAGAAAGACGATTAATGTTCGCCTAAAAAAGTTTACACGTCATGATCGAGTGTAAATACAATGCAGTACTCTGTTAGCAGAGAAATGATCTCAGTCGTTGTTTTCTTTACTGAAAATGTTGAATGGCAAGACACCTAGAACAAGTCCAAATCAAATCAAACTCACCACGACGTAAGGCAAGGAGATGAGGTTTCGGATAAGGAGCCACTGGATCCCGTAGCCCAACAGGCCCATGGCAGCCGAAATGAAGATGACGGCGGGCAACGGGAGGCAGAGGAGGGCCAGGCCGGACGACCAGCCCACGGCCTTACCGAGATCGGAGGCGGTGGCCAGGTAGTTGAGCTGGAGCTGGGAGATTCCGAGGACCGACTTCAAGTCGGAGGAGTAGGACGAGAAGTCGAAGTTGGTCCCCGTGAAGGCCTGTATCCAGATGGTGGCCACCAGTATCATCCATTTCCTCGACTCTCCCGCCATCATCGGGTCGTTTGCCGGAGGATAAAGCCGGTGGGAGTGCTGTTGGGTGGAGTTTTATGGAGGGCACCAGTTATTGGATGGGTGCAACTGTTTATACTCAGTCTTGAGAGTGTCGGAATCATCAAGTAAATGTTGATTTTGTCAAGGCTAATGCTAAATCCACCCGCAGCGGGCCGTTGAATCCCCCATGACGTGCACCTCTAAGATACAATCTGCTTTAAAAGACTGCAAATAGTTGATCAAAATGGAAATAAATAAATAAATAAATCATGTTTTTACTGTACATGATTCTGTTCTCTTCTTTTTTATCCAAGGCATTCATATTGTGTAAACTCTGTTGTGCCATTTTTGTGTTTAATCCACCCCATGCATATAGTACTGTAATACACTGTCTTCATATCGAAAAATGTCAGATAATTAATCTCTGTTTCTCTGCTCACAAAACTGGAAAATGGGTGTTTTTCTATCTCTGTGAATCACAATATTGCGGATATTTACACCGGCATGGTCCTACTCGAACCTGCAAAGAAGAATGGGCCAAAACAGAATGAGTCACATGCTTCAACCACCATGCCATGCCATGACAGAAGAATTTAATGAGCTTCTTACAATTTCAAGAATGCCCTTTTACGAAAACTTCTTTGAAATTCTGGCACAGTACACATTAACATCAAAGCCGGCCTTCAAGATTTTTGACTGTTCCATATGACTCGGTATAAACTTCTCACTTTAGTTTTACCATACATTTTGAACAACTGTGGAGAATTGAACAAACCTTGCGCAGTGTGAAGGATATTCTTCTTGAGCTCCTCTTGATTAGTCTGTCTTTCACCTGATCAACCTGAAAAAGACGTGAACTAACTAATCAAACTAGTTCTTGTAACAATAACCGTCATCATTAAGAAAAAATCAAATCCTCAACCATAGGCGAAGATCAAAATAAGGACTTTGTTTTGTACCTTATGGTGAGGAATGTAGTGATGCCAAGCATAACGGCCTTCACCAGACAAAACAAGCATTGATCTGGGAGGAAGATATATAGCCTTCCTCGATAAGCTAGCTGAGTGCTCTATGTTTTCCTCTGTTATCTTATCCACCTTGTTTGTAGGATGTTCAGACTTCCACGGACCATCTTCATATCTTCTGAACTCCATAATACAAGGCCCAGCTAGTGAAAGACTAAGAATTGCATCCTCAAACGCAGAATGAGTGTCGATATGAGGGGACAATCCTACCCCAGGAGGATACTCATTAACCTGTTAAACATAAAAAGGGCTTCAGTCATACTCCGTATTTTACATCTAATGATATAGGAAAAGGGAATACATGATTCAAAATCACTCAAACTGGTCACAATCATAACAACAGATATCTGTAGTTAAGGTTTAAATATAGAATAGTCGGTTCTAAAATCAGTGCATCAAGAATTCTTGCCATGTTAGACCTATTCAAAAGAATTTATGGCGTCTGAAGTAGCACGTCGGTTTCTGAATCTATGTTGTTCTTCAAGTTGTAGCAACTTCATGTCACCAACGCCCACCTCCTCAAAATTTACATTTTTTTATACAATTTCCATACACATATCAGGGAGACAAGGACTGTTTTAGGCTTAGTGCCCCGATATGAAAGCTTACTGTTAATTGGTCCAACTGAATATTTGCAGCAGCATCAAGATCAGGGCAGGTGGAAATTCTTTGAACAATAGGAGAGACAAATGATGGAAGGCTGCCCATGTGACGTGTAGGATCAACGTTTCTTGTCTGTCCATAGAATCAGGAGGTAAATGCAATAAAAACTCAAACCCAAAAGTGCATATACTCGTGCTGAGGATAAGAAAATTTAAGTCACTCACTTGATAGCAAAATTCAAAGCCATAATGTTGAACCCTTCTCTTTGCAAGACTGTTCCATGGCCTAGCATCAACAGCTGCAAGTAATTCCTAGAAAAGCAATTATTAATAAATAATAACTAGACCAGTTAATTTGCAGCAGAAATTTAGCAAGGAAGGTTCTAACCTCCTCTTCTTTTGCAGTAACAAAGTCATGGAGCAAGTAAATGCCTGGGATATTCAGCTCTGAGGTTGTTAAAGCAACTTCTAAGGAGTCATGACTCTTGGTCTAGAAGCATATAAAACTTATCATCAGTAAATAAATTGTTGAAGCAGCACCACATCCCTTGCGAATACTCATCAATTCACAAATCACTCTACCGAAAAAGATAAACAAAGAAATCCTAATTGAAGAAGAATATAACAGAAGTCCCCAAGTAGCTGTTCAGAATGTGAGATCAGGCACACATGAGAGACACAGAAACATTCACTGGGAAGTTCCCGCTCCAAGTGACAAAATGGTTCAAATTAATCTTGTAGTATGCGAGCCTATAACTTTTCAGTGATAAGCACTTGCATACAGATTAAGAGATGACTAACAGTATCTACTTCCCTTTAAATAGTTACACCCAGAAAATGAAGAAATACAAATAGAGTACAGAAACTTCCCATCGTGTTATGTTTCTTGTCAAATTAGTTCAACCTAATTAACAGTAGTTTAAAAAGCTCTGATCAAGAAGATAACATTAAGATCAAGAGAAATCAGCTATTTGACAAACAACATCCTTCATTACTAACTCCATGTCAATACAGGAACAGGTGGGGCTTAGAATGTGGCATGGAAACCACTGAAAGGTAAGACGAGAACCTTTTTGAATGAACAAAGTATGTATTGGAAACATAAAGCATAACAAGATTCACTTCAAATGCCCATTGCATATGCTGCTGGGTAGAATAGGAACAGTGGATCAAAATAAGACAGCTTTTCAATGCCATAGTCAAGAAATAGGATCATCCTGCCAACTCTTCTATTTCATAAACCAAGTGTGGATGTGTGATTAGGAATTCATTTTCATTATGAAGTTCAACCAGGCACCAACATGATCATATAGGATGCACAAAAATTCACCTATGGCACAAATCCATAAAAGATTCATATTGAATTACACATAAGATCAGAATTTACACCTCAACTACACTTCTTAAACCTAAATTAGTCAACCAACCAACACCAAAACCCTAATTCGTCAAAACACTATACAACCAATTCAAAATCAGTATAACAGAAGAGCAGGAATCAGAACCGGAGATGGGAGGCGATGAACAGAGAATCGGATGTGCAAGACCCGGCCGCCGAGGGCGTGGGAGGGTCGACCGTCAAGAGCATTCAGCGCCGATTGAGCAGAGACCTCGTCGGAGTACGAGACGATTACGCGAGCACCGCTATCGTCGGCGGGGAAGACGCCTTTCAACTCCCCGAACTCGGCGAACGCCGATGAGATAGCGTCGAGCGAAAGGCCAACTGCGGGGCCACAGTTGGCCACGAAAAGATTAGGGCTTGGGCCGCCATGAGTGCCCCCTCCTGCTTTTGGGCGCATGAATTTTGGCGAAACCATTTGAGTGATTGGATCTGGAGCTCGGGGAATTAGACTGTGAGAAGCAGTGGGTTTGGTCTGTTTTTGGAGGTTCTCTGACTATCAACATCAATGGCGAGAGCTTGAAGGAAGCAATGAGGAAGAAGCTGGCCATGTATACATTTACTACTGTAAAAAAAAAAAAAAAAAAAAAGAAGAGTTGTGACGTCTTCTTTGAATCGAGATTCACAATAAATTTTGCAAAATTTAACTTCTAATCATTTCAGTCTATTATTTAATTTATCTATCTAGGTTTTGGAGTGGTGTTCAACGCGGTAAAAATGATTGTGTGATTTTTTTAAATAGTGGTGACATTTTTGCAATCTAGGTCATCAAATTAACCATCTAGGTTTAACTCCGATGGTATGTATCTAGGTTTGAAGCTTAAAAAAGTGATCGACATGGCATTTTCAGCCCAAAAGGTGGGATTTCTTGCACAAGCAAATTAAATCACATGACACTTCTCATCTAGAGAGCTCCATCCACAAGCATGTCAAGCTTAATGAGTAGACGGTTTAAACTGAAGAGTTCCATCTGCCAAGTTGACTAAAGCCTGTGTTTAATGACAACCAAACCACATAGCACTACTCACAAACCACGTTTGACAGTTTGAGGATGCATAAACTGATCACCAGGAGGTCAATCAGAATCTAATAACTTAGATCGTATGTGAAAGTGACAAGCTACACACAAGAGCAACAAGATTAAAAAACATGAAGGCAAAAGAGGAAAGAGATTGGTCAGCAATTGCACAATTTTAGAAACTAATATCCCATCTGCTTACAAGTTGAGTTTGAAGCTGAAACTATTGCTAGCAGGATAGGACACGAAAACACTCAATCAGAACAATAAGGTAAGATTTGTATGGTGTGTCAATTAGAAAACACAAGTTCTGCTCATGTATCGGAATATCTAAGCCTACAGGAGAGTTAGTTAAAGGTAGAAGCCCAACGCAATTACAACATCTTCACACTCACTCAAGGTCATGTTGAGGTTTGTAATCGATAAGTAAGAAGTAAGTAACTAACAAAAAAAAAACAATCTCTCTAACTAAAACAGCACCATCAGTCCATCATGATACAGGAACTAACGATACCACGCAGATCAGTAGGTCCAAACAGTTGTTACTTGGAGATAAAGTTCAGGGAGTTCATGGCCAGGAAACATGATGCATGTGCTGAGTCTTTGACTGTAAAATCACTACCCTCATAAAAATGCACCAGCTTCACACTTGACTGAATATTCATAAAATCATAACCCAATGACCAGCATAGATAGCATAAAAATCCATAGACAAGTTAGCCAAAAAGATAATAAACCAACCCTCTAGCAAATTATGTGTCAAAGAATGTTCAACACCAGCTTGACGCCTAGACCCAACATTAATGCTTTACAGACATAGCTATAGTAGCTAGATTTAGTATGAAACAGAAGCCAAAATAACCAAAAGCTTCATCAATTTTAGCTCAGTTTCTCAGCAAAGAATAGGTAAATGCCAAAACAAGACAATGGATACCTAATTAGATTCACATCTGCCTAAAAAACTGAACCAGACTGTAAATCAGATATCCCTAAGTACTACAAATAGATCCAGATTCGGCGCAGATTTCAACCACCATTCTCAGATCGGATACAAACAGGCAAATATATTCAAGCGCAGAAGAATACGCATCCAATTCAAACTAAAACCTAATGAAAGAGCGAGAGCGATAAATTTGAAGTCACATCCAAATCAAGCAAAACGCAGTCAAGATTAGTGAGGTCAGACCTCGGATCTTGATCTCAATCGCTAGCAAGGCTCCAATTCAGTTGATGCAAGGCGGGAACCGAACCGAGCTCTACAGAGAGACAGAATCGGCGAAATCAAAGAACGAACCTCGATTTCCGATTCCGGCCACCAGGAGGCGGCGGTTCCCGACCTGCACCAAGCGAATTCGAGATTGCGGCGAGCAGATCTGGTTCGCTCTCGCTCAACCTGGCTGTGTTGTGGAGGGGGGGGGTTGTGTGCTTTTACTTCTTTTTTAGTTTTTATATGGACAGCTAGATGGGGTTGGTGAGATTTTTGTAAACAGGGGTCTAGTTTAAGAGACCGAAGCGAATCACGTGTGGCCACGTGGTATTAGTGGACGGAATCAATATCAATATATATATTCTAAAAGCTGACCGTTTTCGAGCCACCATGTTGATTCTGACTCCACTTAATTTTAATTTTTTTTTTTAATATCAGTTTTAGTATTTTCTTTTTTTAGCTCAAAAAGATAATAACAACTTTATATCTTTTATTTCCCTTAATTATGTTATCTCTAAGCAATTCTATCTATCTTTGAAGTTTTCTTTTATAAAAGATAAGTAATATGCATTCACGTACAAATTCACAATCGATTTTCTTCTATGTTTCACGTTGTCAAATTTATTCAAGAGTTATAAATTCACTTACGTACATTGTCATTTTGAAGGTTAAGGTATGATATATTTTTTATTGGATTTTCTTCTATGTTTCTTCTATCCTAGACAAGTTACACATTCACGTACGTACGTATTTTTGCATCGTCAATTCACGATGCAAAAATAATGCACCAGCTTCTCATCTAGAATGGGTTAATGAATGATTGTTTGCTTACTTATATTGAGAATAATGTAGTTAGGTGCATTGAAACTAAAGATGGTATTGTACGATTTCAAGAGATGCGAATCGAAGAATGTGTTTGTAAGAAACAAATTAATATAAGTTTGATATTTTATATATTTCGCCCCCTTTGGGGAAAAAGTCTGGGTCCGTCACAATTTCACTCATATTTCCAACGTCATTTCCCAAAATTACCAGTTCCAAACCACTATTAGACGTGTGGGTGGCCTAGATACAAGTCTGGTGGAGTTCCTTCCTAAAACCAATTGGCGATAGGAGGAGTAACCCACCGTCTTATATAGTAGGCAATTTTGTTGCCCAACTTTCGATGTGGGATTGGTTCTGTATTTGTTTCCCAACAACCACAACCTTCTAGAACTCGATCATGGCCAAACTACTATCTATCTAGATACAGCCAGCTTCCACATTCATCACCAAATCATGCATATTACGTATACATGCAATGATGCAAAGAAGGAGACATTCCATTCTTCTAGTCTGTGAAACATATATATCAAAACATCTTGAAGATTAACAATTAGTTGCCTACATCGATAGTACACCATATATGGTACATGTACGCAACTGGTTTAAACGTGGAAACCAAACAAAACAAAAAAAGAACTAGCCAATTTACAGCATACATATGTTCTTATGTCCACCTTCTTTGATTTGGCACTAGAAACATACACGATTTCAAGTGTTTTGATGAACAGATGGATATGATGAATCGTGTTGGCTCATCGCTTGCGCTTGGACTTGAGAGTAGTAGGAGGGTGTGCGTTGTTGTGCCAGTTGCGCTTGCGCTGGTTTATGAACCAGTTGTTGATTTGCTTCAGTTGCAACCCCGTCTCCTCCACCAGCTTCGCCTTGTCGTCTTCCTGCAACAAATTCATACACACATTACATACATCACATATGTATACGCTAGGGTACTAGCCGGTGCCCAAGAAAAATTGAGACCTTAGAGGAAAAACTGAAACAAAGCGAATAAGAATAGTTTGATTAACTAAACTAAGATTTTATGCATGAGTTGTTTGGAGCATTGCGAAGTCCATGGTTTAGTATCGTTACCGTTGGGTAAGGCCACTTTGAGTGTTGTTGCCACCAAGCTTTGAGCACAGAGGTAGTGTCTCCTGGCAATTTCCCTGCCCTTCTCTTCCTTAGTATCTCTTCGCGCACATCTTCTATTTTCGACTTGAATCCCTGCACCCGAATTTCAATCACGCGTAAGTTCAACTAAGTTAAGTTCGGAGTTATTTAGTGAACGAACAAACGATCTAGTGAGCTATACAGCTAGCTAGGTCACCTGTTTTAGCTCGAGCTTTAGTTCGTGGCGAACTCTGTCCATGAGAGTTCTCTCGGATTCGGTTGGAAGCCCGAACCCCATGAGGTCTTGCACGTCCGAGCCCCCTAGAGGCTGCTCCATGGAGTAGTCTAGCTGCAACGATTGGTCATCTTCGTCGTCAGACATTGTTGCTCCATTGCCCTCTTCAAGAGTTGCTCCTGCATATTGATGATGTATACCAAGCTAGCTAGATTAATTCATATTACATAATCTATGTACGTATTATTGTTCAGTTGCAAGGCCAATATTGTAATTAATTAGAACAACGGAGAAAAGAACAAGCTTTATTTATAATTTTGTTGGCATACCAACTACCAAGTACCAACCGATTCTTATTCCTGTTGGTTAGATCGATAGGTTCCAAGCTCCTAACTTGCAAATTGTATAAACATATATATAAAAAAATGTTGATTCAAATGCACCCACCTCTTGTTTCTTGATTGATCAGCAAAACATAAATCTCACACCAAGAAAATATATTATGGACCCAAATCCCCCAATCCCCCACTTATTTACATATTACAAAATACCACCCAACGTTTTAAGATAAGTAAAAATCACACCCACCCATCTCAAACTGTGTGTTTTTATCCCCCAAACCCTTGAAAAGTTCGTCCTGCTGAATCGTTTCCTTACAAGTATCAATCAACCTTAATGGTTGACATTTTATCCATGTTTACATGCGTGCGCGCATAACTCTTCAAAAACGTTATATGATCATCAGTCGGTCGATTCAATAACATTTATAATAATTATAATATAGTCCTACTCATTTTGTACATCAATATAATAATATGGTATAAAAAATGAAAACGAAAACTAACCTGTCAACTGTTGTAAGTTGTGCTCAATTTCACGGCAAGCCATGACAGCTTCGACGGCATGAACTCTCACATGTTGCTGAAGCTGCTCTTTGAAAGAACACAACACCACCAAATATTGGCCCTAACATAATCAACAACAAACCCACTAATTACAGCAAATTGACAGCAAAAGATAAGATCTTTATAGCTAAGCAAGATCAGTTGGTTACCAAGAAGTTGTCAAGCTCGTGCCTTTCAAGAGGGGAGAGAGAGTGAGTGCTCTGAGAAGCGTACGAACGGAGGAGATGGTGCGACTGCGAGAGCTGAGCCTCGATCAACGGCAGATGGTCCACCGGCGTGGCCACTCTCAGGCACGCCACGTGTGCAGCCAGCAGCTGCTCGTACAACGGGTGCGCTGCAATCTCCGGCTTCAGCTCGCCCCGGTGGCTTTGGTGGTGCTCGCCGAGCACCGACATCGACATCTCCACTCCGCCGCCGCCCATCATCGCCAGAAGCCCCTGTTCTTGCATTTCCGGTCGAGCCAAAGCTGCTCTGCAATGGCAGCAAAAATGGGAAGTTAAAATTGGAATTTGAGGAATTAGGGAAAAGGGTTTGTGGAACGGATGATAATATGAAATGGGTATGTGTTGAAATCCAAAAAAGATTGTAACGTGCCCGACCCGAGAAAAAAAAAAAGATTGTAACTTGAAGAGTCAACGAGAGAGGGAGATGAATCACTGAATTTCCAACTGGGTTGGGGAAAAGCTCTTGAATCGGGGAAAAGGGTTTGTGTAAAAGATGATAAGATAAGTCGGGTAACCGTAGAAACTCGAAAAGAATGAAACCTTACAGAGAAATTACAAAAAAAAAGGTGAATTCAATTGTCTTTCTCTTCCTGTTTCTTGTGGTAGGTCGTCGTCTAAGCTCTATTGATATACAGTGAAGACTTGACTTTCTTCTGTAGAAGAGAAAACTGAGTCGTTTTGACAGTATTGGGATCTGAAAGCACTGATCTTTCTTCTTATTTCCTGCAGACAAAGCAACAGATGAAAGCAAGTTGAATAGAGATCACAAAGATGAACAGAGAAGATCAATTCAAGGCTTTTGTTAAGTAAAAGAAGATTTGCAAGTCCTCAGAAAACAGAGGGAGGATTTAGAATCAGAATCAATAACTATGGAGAGTAGAAGATGGAGAAATCACAGTTCTTTCACAGATAAAAGCTGTGGCAATAATCAGAGTTCTGACCTATTGGGGGGCTCAGCTTTTTTCTTTTTTTCTTGTAATTGAACTGAGTTTCCTTTTCTTGCTTGTCCTTGCTCTTTCCTCTTTTGTCGTGTGTTGTGTTTATGCAAGTTTTTTGGTTGTGGCTTTTGCTTAAGGTGATGGCTATTGATTAGGTAAAAGCAACAACGCCAGCAGTTATCTTTCTTGGCTGGGTTTTCTGGTTTGTTTAATAGTGGGAATTGGCCTCACCGGAACAACAAACTGCGATGATGAGTGGTGTAAGGACTTTTTAGTGGGTGTTTTGAAGTTTGAGTGTAAAATTGAAATGTTTTTTTGAACTTGTGAAGAAACATTTTGTTGTTATTAAATTCACGGCTAATGTGGGCTACCACTTGTTTAAGACATTATTGTGACTTTTTATCTTCTTTCATCTCCTTTTAAATTTTGGATTTTTCTATATGAGAATTTGGGTCTTTTTTCTTGCTCATTAACAATTTAAGGGTCAGAAAAAAATTACAATTTGATCAGGTGACGTGGTGTTAGATTCTATATATCACATACTTAAGTTTGAATTCGCTTGATGATGTTGTGTTACTAAAGATATATATCCTTTAAACGAAGACCTTCTAAAATGAATTGGGTCAATTGTATTGATGTAAGGGTAAAAATGCAAATATCAACGCAACAAATCTTAAGTCTATAAAAAGTTATACTCTTAATGAACAAATAATACAAACCTTAATTGCTCAAAAAAATAATAATACAACCTTTAAGAAAGTCTTTTAAAATCAAATCATCATAATCTTTTATTTTCCCAAACTCCACTTTTTTTTTTGATAACTCCCAAACTCCACTAGATCCCATTTTCTCCTAGTTTTACACTTTACCGGTGTATATCTCCCCAACTCCAACGATAGAATTAGAGCTCATTTCATTTTTTGAATTAACTAACACTGCATATCACTATTTACATTATAATCACATGCATTGACAAAAATTCTAAATAACTCACGCTAAACCCTAGCCATGTTGATAAATGAATTTAAGTACGTATTATTTTCTTTTTTCAGTTGCCCACTGGTTCACCAAAGCTTCATCTTGGCTACATTCTAGCTTGACCCGGGTCGTGCACCTGACTTTGGTGGGTGAGTCTCTCAAAGGGAATTTTTTTACATCCATTGGAGTTGAACCTAGACCTCATGAGTATGGAGTAAACCGCTTATCACCTGAGTCAACTCCCTTTGATACGGATTATTTTCTTCGTAAGAACGACGATAAAATTAGTGTCATGCAAATTGCATGTTTTGTTACATGCATATGTTTTGTAATTTGGATGGCCTACTAATAAGTGTTATAAACTCCCCTCTCTCTATATATATATATGAACGAAAATTTCTTTATTAGCTTGAGGCTGTCAAATCACCGTACCCATATAAGCTTAGTTTACATCCTAAATAGACTCCATGATCAATCAACTTGTACTATATTTCATCACAATTAATTTCCGATGGCCACTTTTCATTTGGACTCGAGATAACTTATTCATTCCCGGCCCAACCGCCTTATGATGTTCACATTAGTCTACTACTACTTGTTTTGGACAAAAAATGCACAAAGCACTCAAGCGTCCTTTGGAGGAGGTCAATAGCCAAAGGTTTACGATCGGTTTCGGTTGTCGGGAGACCGAGTAGAAAATAGCAATAGAAAGTGGTAGAAACTTAATATAAATCGAATGAAACACAACAACATATACCCAGGGAATCCCGCAAGAGCAGGATCTGGGGGGCCAGGGTGGGGGCATTCCAGACCTAGATGAAATGCGCCCTATATGACCCAAAATACAAAACCGGAACACTCCTCAAACTACTACAAAGGCAAATAAAAAGAAAAAGGAGAAAGAGGAACGCAAAAAAAAAATACAGAAAGACAAAGCTATACAGAACAACACGCTGACTAGCCAAAAATCATACATCGAATGAAAGAACTATGCAAATAAGGAAAATTGTTTATCTCCTTTTTATTATAGTAGATCGACAAATTACAATCGATAGCTTTGGATTTCGGATCCGGAAGCCTCCGGGCTGATGTTCAGAAAGCTGTAGGACGGCGGCGGTCGGTGGCGGTTGGCGGTGGCGTTCTTAGCTACGAGGGCTATGAACTACAATCTATAGAGAGAAATACAAATACAAGTCGTGGGTGTTGTGATCTTGTGTGTTCTGATGAGTTTCTATGGCTTAGGGAGTCTATTTATATAGTTACAAGATAGAGAAAGTGGGTATAACCGCCCTAGAAAATAGGCACGATAGTAGCTCATCCATTTGAATATGACTTTTGACTTGTTCTCCCTTGAAAATAGCTCTTGAAGGTTGAGAAAAACGTGGTCAAAGTTGTTGAGGTGGTTTCCGGAGATCTAGGGATCTCGTTTGACCGCTGGAGGCGTCAGCCGTCGGTTTCTGCAAGAGCTTTCTGCTGACACTTTCTGGCTGAGCTTTCGGGAGCTTTCTTGGACTATAGTCTACAACGATAGCCTTAGAAACCTTGTTTTCCACTAAGATTCTCATGAGATAGGCTAGAATCGAGGGGTAAATTTAGGGTCCAACACTACTAAACTTGTGTTGATATATACAAGGTTGATATTTCATTATTTGCTTCAAATTTCACATAAAATCAGAAGGCACATTAAAAGAAAGGGAGAAACCATTGAGATTAAGTAAAGCACTTGACCCATCACTTCAAGCGGTTATACCGTGGGATCACATGTTCAAATGGTCGAACCTATAGGGGGCAGTTTGTCATCTTCTTTTAGAATTGATTAGTAATTAGTTATCATTCCTAATGATGCTCTATTTCAGTCCAAATAATATTATAAGCTTAGAGTTTTATAAACGGAGTGTATTAGCAATATTGAATCATACTAACCTAGAGTTTAAAATTTGATACTTTCCTACAAGAAAGCTCATATGTGTAAAAAGTTTAATCATTTCAACTTAATTGATGTCTAAGAGTTTGAAGCTTAAGACTTCGAACGACATCCCAAACTTTGAGGTGGAGTTCCGAACCACGTATATCTTTCAATCTTAAAGGTCGTTGTTGAATGAATTTGTCAGTTGAGTTTGTCTTCATGTTGCTTGGAGATTCAAGCTATCCGTATCCATATAGTTTAATTTATTGGTCATCATCACATTAGTATATAGGGGTTTAATAGTAAGAGATTGTTGTTTAAGAACAATATTTTAGTGTAGTCGTTATATCTTATAATAGTAAAATATAAAGTCCTAGCTTATATGTGATGTCTTCAAATCTTGCTATAAGCACTAGTATTGGTCCCGTGCTTTGAAGACACAAAATAGATTTAACCAAAAATTTAGTTTAAATTTTATATAATTTATTTAAAAGAATAGTATATATAAAACCTTGTATTATTTTATTTAATTTGTTTCTTATGAGATTTATTTTAATGCGTAATATTTCTCTTATAATGTATTCTTTTAATCGAACAAATATTTAGAGGATTATAACTTTTGTATAAAAATTGAATACTCTTGAGATTTGTAGAATTATTTTAATGTTTATGGAGTATAATTTTAGTTACATATTAAAGTAGAGTTGGCATATGTCTCTCTATATTACTATTTTAATCTCCAATTTAGTATATAGTAAGATTAATTAATTATATATTTAAGAAAAACTTATAAATACAATTTAAGTGATTTAATATTCTTTAAGATTTTACCTACATGTGGGGTCTATAATCAAAATTAACCAATTAAATTCTTTTAATAAAGATAGATGATGTGGTCCAATGTAAAATTGTCATGTGTCGTGATAATAAATTATTATTTTTAACCTCCGTTTTAGTATATAGTTATGATCGGTAGATAATCATATAATAGCATAATTAAATAAATTAAGAGATTGGTAACTTGTTGTCCAAATAATAGCATATGTATATATATCCCATGCCTACTTACAACCAATTATTACTAATAAAATAAAGATTTGAATCAAATAAAAACTTTTGTCAACCTTTATACTAAAAACAAATGAGATAGAAATACGTGAACATGAAATAGATATACGTGAACACTAAACAAGAAATACGTGAACTCCAAAA
Source organism: Polygonum aviculare (assembly GCA_934048045.1). Lineage (NCBI taxonomy): Eukaryota > Viridiplantae > Streptophyta > Magnoliopsida > Caryophyllales > Polygonaceae > Polygonum > Polygonum aviculare. The sequence continues at coordinate 27,173,968 of OW204023.1, read as the reverse complement.
ATATTGTGATTTTGTGTAGTAATCTGATCTATAACACATGATATTGAGAAATTTTATTATTATTATATATTAATACGATTCATAATAAAAATATGATTTTGTTCACATATTTCTTTCTATTGTTCACATATTTACATATTTTCTTCACATTTTTAGTTTATAGGACAAGAAAAGTTTTCACCGAAATCAACCTCTTCAAATAATCTTACTTATCTTATATATATGTTCATCTTATGTATCGTAGATATACATTGTAGGCTTCACTAAAAAAACAGGTACTTTTTAATATGTTTTTGCTTTTTTTTTAAATGAATATTCATATTATTCAAGTTTATTAAAAAAAGTTTGATTGAAATTACACCCCTATAGCAGTTTTAACTTGCAAATCAATTTGTCTGTGATCTTTTTCTTCCTTGGCTGATGTTAGCTTTTGCCTTCATTTCTTGTGTCTAGCTTTGGTTTTGGGTTCTTGTTTGGTGTCTTGGGCTAGTTTTGTTTTGCTCTTGTTCTAGTTCTTGTTTTCGTTCTTGTCCTAGCTTGGTTTTCTTGTTTCTAACTTTAGGCCTAGTTAATCTTTCTCTTGTTAATTTCTAGTTAGTCCAGTATAGTCTGGTTGTCTTGAGTTTTTGTTTGAGTGTAGGGTTGGCGTGTTGCTGTTTTTGTTCTTGTGTGTGTGGCAGGTGTTGATTTAGAAGGATTTAGGTTTGGGATGGTTGGGTTGTGCAGTAGTGTTGCCGAACATAGTCAGCTTGGTCGGTCGTTAGGTCTAAGGATAGGCTCTTGGAATGTGGGCACTCTGACAGGGAAATCGATCGAGCTGGTTAAGACCCTCCATCACTACGGGGTTCAGATTGCTTGCCTTTAAGAGACAAAGTGGAAGGGGAAGAAAGCTCGGGATATTGACGGGTGGAAGTTGTGGTATTCGGGAGCCTCAAGTGGCGTAAATGGGGTAGGAATTTTGGTATGTGAGAAGCTAAGGGATCAGGTCGTGCAAGTGGTGATGTCTAGCGATAGTTTGATGCTAATTAAGATCGTTTTAGGGGAGGCAATCGTGAATGTCGTCGTTGCATATGCTTGGCACATTGGGTTGAGTTCAGAAGTGAAGAGGTAGTTTTGGGAAGACCTGGATAGTTTGTTGAGCAGTGTGACGTCGGCAAAGCAATTGGTGATTGGTGGAGACTTCAATGGTCATATCGGGAAGGACAAACCAGGCTTCGAGGAGATTCATGGTGGATGGGGGATTGGAGTCAGAAACGATGGGGGTCGAGCACTCTTGGATGTCGTAACAAATTTTGACTGCTTGGTTGTTAACTCGTGGTTCAGGAAGAAAGATGAGCAATTGTTTACATTGTAGAGCTCTTCCGGAAGGACGCAGATTGACTTCTTTTTGACGAGAAGGGTGGATAGGGGAAGATGCAAAGATTGCAAAGTCATTTCTTTCGAGGGTCTTTCGACGCAGCACAGGTTGTTAGTCTTGGTTTTGGGGTGGCCGAATAAAAAAAGAAAGACTCACTCAGTTCCCCAGCCGATAATTAGGTGGTGGCGTCTGCCAAAATCGAACGTTCAGAGACTCCACGAAGGAATTGTTAGGGTAGCAGTTGCAAAGGGAGCTTGGCAGGTAAGGGACGATGCCAATGGGATGTGGGGCAAGATGGCAGAGTGCATTCGGAGAGCAGTGTGTGGGGTGTTGGGGATGTCGCGAGGCATTTCGGGTAACAGAAAGGTAGTAGCTTGGTGGAACGACGAGATCCAGGAAAGGGTTAAGTAGAAGCAACTCGCCTGCAAAGCATGGATGCATAGATCAGAACTAGAGAGAGGCAAGATTAGCAGAGTACAAGGTAGCAAAGATGGCCGCCAAGAGAGCAGTGGCGATCGCTAAAGAGAAAGTGTTTGAGAACATGTATAAAGCTCTGGATGAAAAAGGGGGAGAACGAGTTTTGTACAAGTGGGCAAAAGCGAAGGAAAGAAGAAGCGAGGACATTGACAAGGTGAAGTGTGTCAAAGACGAGGATGGTCAGGTTTTAGTGGATGACCTTCAGATCAGACAGTGGTGGGAGACATATTTCTGAGAGCTTCTAAATGAGGGTCGTGGGGTGGAGGGGAGTCGACCTGAACATTCGAGTCGAGAAAACCAAGAAAACTCCTTTGGCTCCCATAGTTGTTTCTCTAAAGAGGAAAGAAGGGGCGTGATCTGACTCATGGGTAACAAAAGAGCAGTAGGGCCAGATGAAATCCTAATGGAGGTTTGGAAGTGCTTGGGAGAAAGGGGCTTAGAGTGGTTAGCAACCCTCTTTAACGTTATTTCCAGGTCAACCAAAATGCCCGAAGAGTGGAGGCTAAGTAAGTTGATTCCAGTTTATAAGAACAAGGGAAATGTGCAATAATGCAACAACTACAAAGGTATTAACTTGCTTAGTCATACAGTAAAGGTGTGGGAAAAATTGATCGAGATACGGTTGAGGAGGCTAGTCAAGGTGTCAAAAAATCAATTTGGTTTCATGCCCGGGAGGTCGTCTATGGAGGCTATTCATTTGTCGAGGAGACAGATAGAAGAGTTTACAGAGAGGAAAAAAAATTGCACATGGTTTTCATCGATTTGGAGAAAGCTTATGACAAGATACCGAGGGAGTTGATTTGGGATTCCTTGGTAGCAAAGGGTGTAGCAAACACGCTCACAAGATTAGTCAGAGACATGTAAGATGGCTCTTTGACCAGTGTGTGCTCCCCAGGCGGGGATACTGAGTACTTTAAGGTGGAGACAGGATTGCACCAAGGGTCAGCTCTCTCTTAGCCCTTTCCTTTTCACATTGGTGATGGACGTGCTGACAAGGGATATTCAGGCAGAGATAGCATGGTGTATGTTATTCGCAGATGATATTGTTTTGGTAGATGAGTACAAAGTTGGTGTCAACAGCAGACTTGAGGTTTGGAGGGATAGGTTGGAGTCCAAGGGTTTCAGACTGAGTAGATCCAAGACAGAATATGTGGAGTTTATGTTCAGGCAAGAGGCAGGCCTAGATGGAGATGTGCTGCTAGGAAGTGTTCTAAAAATCCCTTCTAGGCCCCGCCCCCGTCTAGGCGCTAGGCGGTCCCCCTTCGCCTAGCCTTATAACTAGGGGTGGGCATAATCCGGTCCGGACCGGATTTTTGAACCGGACCGGCATGGACCGGGACCGGACCGGGAGGTCCCCGGTCCACGAAAATGGGAGTTCCTGGTCCCGGTCCGGACCGGGAATTTAAAAAAAAAATATGAATTGTGTTAATTTTAATACTATATAGTTTGTTGTTAATATTTAAGCTTTATATTTATATTATATACTTAATAATATTTTGTTTTTCATTAATTATATGTGATTTCTTTAATTATATTATAATTTTTTATATATAAAAAGTGTATTTTATTTTAAAAAAATTATTTTTTTTAAAATGGGAGTTCCCGGTCCTATCCGGTCGAGGACCGGACCGGGACCGGGACCGGGACCGGGACCGGGACCGGGGTCAATGTTGGAGGAGTTGGTAGTATATCTGTGTAGGACTGCTTGTATTAAATTGTTCATTATTTTTTTGTAGTGATTTGCTGTTGTTATGTTAGAAGTATATTTGCAGTTTGGATCCTTGATTTAGAAGGCTAAGTGCTGAATGCCTGAATGTGGCGACAGTTTACATTCTGAGTTTAGTTGTGACTTTGATTCTACCCATTTGATGAGTTGAGGAATTTAAAATGCTGAGCTGAGTGGTATAACTGTTTTCAGTCTAGGGAAAAGGTTGAATTGTGCCTATTTCACGCTTCCATGGTTTGTGTGGGGAAAGTGGGACTATGATATTCTTTCATACTGTATATATTGAGAAAAAGGTTGAATTGTGCCTGTTTACATCCTTGTAAGAGTGTAAATGGGGCTAGGAATTCCACACAACAGGACGCTTCCCATTGGACCTCCTTATGTCAAAAGAGAATTGTTTGAGAATACTTGTGAATTCCTTATTTCTTAATGATCCACGTCTGTATGGTGAGTTTTTGGACAAATTACACTATCAAGGTTAGAGGCAAGTGAATTTCAGAAAGAAAAAAAAATCTTGATTTGGGTACTTGCTGTCTGCTGAGAGTTATTGGTTTCAGATTCCTGGAGATTTGTGCAGTATAATGTCGATCCCATTTTCATACTTTTTCTATAAGTGAAATCCATAAATTATATGGGTGTTTTAGGAAGCTCACTGAACTAAAAAACACAGGGAGAAGTGGTAGAGACAATACCCAAGTTTCTGGCTGACTGTGGAGCTTCGTTGTTGGTGACCGACTTCTCACCGTTAAGGGAGATCAGGAAATACAAGGATGAAATTGGCAAGGGGGTGAGTGAATCTGTGAGCATACACGAAGTTGATGCACATAACGTGGTGCCTGTTTGGGAAGCGTCACAGAAATTGGAGTATGGTGCAAGAACTATAAGGGGTAAAATAAATAAACTGCTTCCTGAGTATTTGATTGAATTCCCTCAACTTCCTGCTCCTAAGAGAACATGGCTATCCTCGGTTCCGTCCATTGATTGGGACAAAGTCATCGAAGATGTTGTAAGGTTAGATTTCACTGTCAGCAACCAAAAACATTTCCTTGTAAATAGTGACACTTTCCCTTTATATTTTGTACAATTGAGGATTTGCCATGTATAAGCAAGGAGTAAAAATAAACATCTTCTGTTCTACCATTTTAATAATCACAAGCTTATTGTATCTCATGATTAGAAAAGGAGCTGAAGTCCCAGAAGTAGAATGGTGTGAACCTGGTGAAGCAGCTGCAAAAGAGGTTTTGATGGGAAGCAGTTCCGGTTTTTTGACAAAACGGTTGAAAAGCTACAATACAGAGAGAAATGATCCATCGAAACCAAGGGCACTTTCTGGTCTCTCCCCTTACTTGCACTTTGGGCAGATATCTGCACAGAGATGTGCCTATGAGGCCCGAAATGTCAGGAAACATTGTCCTCAGGTATTCCTTGTTGGATTAAATACAGCTATTCAATGTTAAGATGAACTGGAATTTCACTGAATTTGTGGTTTAACTAACTGCAATTTTTTAATTGAAACTGTTTTCTTCCATTTGTCACTTTAAAGGCAGTTGATGCATTCTTGGAGGAGTTAATCGTTCGTAGAGAACTTGCTGATAATTTTTGCTACTATCAACCTCATTACGACTCATTACAAGGAGCATGGGAATGGGCCCGTAAAACCTTAACGGATCATGCCTCTGACAAGCGAGAACATGTATACACGTAAGTACCTTGCATCGTTATAGCTTTTGCATTTGCTCTAAGATGAAGATTTCCATTTATTAGTAATTAACGCGACTAAAAATTTGTAGGAGAGAGCAACTAGAGAAGGCACAAACTTTTGATCCTGTAAGTTAGTGATGTTTGAAGTATTTCAAAAAATTTGTGACTTTCTTACAATTTCCTACTTTGATAATTTTGTGATTCATAATGTTCAGCTATGGAACGCTTCTCAGCTGGAGATGGTTCATCATGGCAAAATGCATGGTTTTATGCGGTAACTAACACTTTTCAATTCCACATTTATGAAAATTATTTTGTTGGTCGTTTTTTTTTTTTTGCATTCCTAGCTGCCTTGCTTCACTAGGGGACTCGGTTTCAGGATGTACTGGGCAAAGAAGATTCTTGAATGGACAAGTGGACCCGAAGAAGCGCTTGCTATAGCCATTTACTTGAATGATAAGGTTCTTTCTTTTGTCTTGTAGCTTTTTGGTTGTGGCTAATTGGCATCTGTTGGAATTAAACTGATTACTCAGGAGTTAAAATTCATGTCAACACTTTCGGGATCTTTCTGCCTTTGCAGTACGAGATGGATGGGAGGGATCCAAGCGGATACGTCGGGTGCATGTGGTCAATCTGTGGAGTGCATGACCAGGTTCATTAACCTTGAACTCGAAAATGGTTTTATGATGGAATTAAGTTTGAATAGAAGAAAGTACACAATACTCAATGTCCTGTTTGTTGATCTCTTTCAGGGCTGGAAGGAACGACCCGTGTTCGGAAAAATACGGTACATGAACTATGCAGGCTGCAAGAGGAAATTTGACGTTGATGCATACATTGCATATGTGAAGAGGATCGTTGGGCAGACGAAGAAGAGGAAAGCTGAGAGTGAGCTGATCAAACAAGGCACTTAATTGCAGTTGATTTATTAGAGTCAAAAATGACCCCGGGTAAGTATTTTTTTGTGGTTTGAAGAGGAAGGAAATCAGAATTGAGCATCTTGGGTGATTGATGTTTCAAGTTATAACATGTTAGAGGTAGCAAAAGAATAATGACTTGATATAGAAGTATAATTCAAATGCTCGAAGTTAAGCGATTTTTGTGGATAATTGGCACTATTGGTTGTAGACTTGATCACGAAGTATGTATGCCAACAAAACTTGTGCATGTTCATGCTTGGTTTTCTAGTATTTGAATGTCAATGATAAGTTTCATATTGTTAACTTCAAAGCGTTCAAGTTCCTTACAGTTTAGCCATTCTTACAAGTTGAAGGGTTTGCTTCACTTTTGGGGTTAAAACTTAGTTTTGGGTGTCAAACTCCCTAGAAGGGTTGTAGTGTAATCGTTTTGGGTTAAAATTTACAAGTTTTGGGTTAAAATTTTATGTGAAAAAATTATATTGAAAAACGATAACAGTATAGATGTGTTATAAGATTAGAAAAAAGTAAAATAAAAGTTTTGAATGAAAAAATTGTTCTCATTAAAAGTGAACAAGGCCTAAATTATGCGGGTGAGTAAATAACCAATTTAATGAAAAGGAATTTGGATGCAAAATCCAGTTTTATGGGAATGATTCAAGGCAAAATCAATAGAGTCCATAAACTGAATGTACCTATGTTAATCAATACGGAGTATTTAATAAGTGAAAAATCGAACCTCATCCTCAACCCAAAGAGGGATTGATTCATCAGGTTATCTTCTCTATAGTCCATCTAAGAATGCTGTCAATGTAACATGCAAACGTGCAAACATCAAATGTTCTTCATCAAATTTGAAGGTGTAAACAAAGGTTTAAGACAAATTCCACAAGACAAACACAATCTCAGTGTCGAATAAAATCTCGTATCTAAATCTGAAATCCCAATTGCTTGGAACAATAAGATCAAAAACACTGTTTATACACACCGGGAGTTACAAGTGACACCACATCTCACATACAATTGAGGTCAACAATCCCCAGCCTAGGCACAATCTTCATACCCAAGAAAAAGTACATGATTTCAGACCATAGTAGTTAGAAATGTTACCAGATCAGGGCCTTGAAATATAGTGTGATTTCTTCTATATTCGAATGTCATCCAGTGACAAGTCATCTACGTCACCAACTGGTAGCAACTTCAATTTCTGCAAGCACACACCAACCATTGTTTTACAAAATTGTGGGGTACTTGAAGCAAATATCCACTTGGATCCAAATACAGGACAAAAGCTAGCCAAAGAGCTTCGTTGTTGTTACCGTAATGAAGTGGATGGGATCATCAATGCTGGAAGATCCTAAGATGATTTCCCTGTTCAGTTTTGTGGTCAACTTGTGGCAAGCTCTTAGCTGAACATTCATTAAAACAAGAAGCAAATAAGAACTTAAGCAGCGAGATGATAAGAGAGATTTTGAACGTGAAATGCAAGTCTTACTTCTGATCTAGTGGCTCCACCAGCTATGAACACAAAAATACGCTGGCCCATCCTCCGTGTTTCACTCGACGCATGTCTCAGTATAGAATCACTGTAACCAGACCCGTCAAAAACCTCATTAGTTAGCAACATGAATCGTCTGTGATCATAATCTCAATAATCATGATCACAAATCTCAGAAACAAGTAAATACCTTGAGTAGCCATCATCAGAATTCCTGGGCCGAGCCCATGTTGCATGCCTAGTTCTTCTTGATTGGGCCGCAGGAGCTTCAACATGAACAGATGCAGGATTTGACCTGTGGATAGTTGGACTGGGATCATTCATACATGGATAGTCATTCTTAGGTAGTTCTCCTTTGGCGAGTTTTTCAAGGAGATCCTGCAAGTTCAAAAACCTTTTACATATTACTGATCCATTCTTTGTGAAGAAGAAAGCATAAAAGGAAACAGAGATAAAATTGCTCAGCCATATTAACGAACCTCAACAATTGGGTAAAAGCGTGACAACTGCCACTGTGCCTGCTCTCCAGTGCGCTCCTTTCTAGCTGCATCCTTCTTCTAATCTTGAAAGAAAACATTGATATTGTAGAAGAAGGACTTAGAAATTGAAGATTTGAACCACAACAAAATCCAATATATATCAGTCCATGTTACCTTGTTAATATCAAACTTCAATGAAAAAACTCCAGAACTGCTCTTTTTTGCTTCTGGTATTCCTTCAAGCAATTTTATGTTTCTTATAGCAATCATATCCTCCGGTGACAACCTGGCCAACTAAGTTGGGAGTTGGGAGGGACTTAGCAATGTTATATAATAAAACAATAAAATTGATAGCAGGATCTGAATTTTCAACATATAGAAGGAACTAAAGCTAAAAAAGCTCATCTCAGGTTTAATATTTGAATGAAGTTCACTAAACACAGCATCTTTAAGGTCAATGTCTTCCCTTCAACCAAAAAAATGCCAGTTGACAAGCACAGAAATGAAGTAGGCAGCTAGAACTAATATCCCAGTAGACATTTTTTTTTAATTAACAAGAGCTCACTTAAGGAAATATATATATATATATGTCAACATATTTTAACGAAGTACTGCAAGCTTTGCAGGAATTCCATGGCTATAGACATTAGTCATTAGTCAGCTACAACTAAAGCCATAACAGCAAATCTGAGTTGATGACATTCATAAAACTCTGAAATTGCTGAAAAAGTTAAGCATAATGTATATTTTTAAAGCACACATAAATTATTGTTTCATTTTCTGCACTTAAAATTAATGCATTTTCAAAGAGTCTCCAGCACATATGAGTATTTCAGTAAAGCAAGCTGTAGAAAAAAGCTGAAAAGATAGGACACATCATACATTTCAATTCATCCTCCACCCCCGAAAATACCTAATAAACTCTGCCTATTCTACAAAAATTAAAGAATACACAGCATTTTCCTATAGAAATTAATAACAAAGACATTAACCTTAGCAATGCATGTGCAAATTATATTAAGCCCTTACCTGTACCAGTTTTGAACCTTTATCGCCATCAAATTTATCAGGATAAGCAGCAGCATATATCATCAACAAACGCAACTTGTTTTCTCGAGATATGTCCTACATAGTGACCAAATAGCATGCGTTACATACTGCATAAAATTTGGAGAGTTAAAGTTTATATAAAACATGCCCTACCTCCTTTATCCTGAAGAAATTTATAACTTCCTTTGTTCCAGCATCACCAAATATAAGATCCTGTTCCAATTGACCTAGCTCTTTCAGTTCATTTTCCCTCAGAATTTTGTTAACTTTTCCAGCAATCTGCACAAAAATATTTAGTTACAGCAAAGCACCAGTCTTCAGATTTTTTAGCAAATAAAATGAAACATATAACCATGAAAGAAAACTGTTACTTTAACTCAAATAATGAGTCAAGATTATACTAGGAGATGGTTGTTTATGATCAAATGATTAAAATTTGAAAAACGATGCCTGACAATACATAGTAACTCTAAAGCTTGTTAGCAGAATACTAACTAATAATAGAATTTCACACATGCCAACACATGAATATCTAGAATTGAGCAAGTCCACAAGCACAACGAAATGTTAAGTGATGGAAGAATGATACTAATATACAATGAACGCTCACAATTTGACCTCCACATGCAAGGGGAAAAAGATAATATTACAGCACAAGATAACTGACCTCCACATGCAAGGAAAGCTTCTCAATTTGTTCACTGTATTGTGGCAGTGCTTGGACCATTTTTTGCAAGTCTCGTGTAGACAATTCACCTCCATCCCTGGATAGAACAGAGAATCTTTTGATAAATATACACGTACTACGAACAATCCCAAGTTTAACCAGACCACCAAATTTAGGACTATGTTGCATTGGTAGTACTAACACTTGCTAAAACCATGAGAGCCTGAGAGAGCAACTGCAACTTTTATGTTTCTCAAGGGTCTGTGTGTATTTTAATCATCTCATCAAGATCACCGTACAATAACTATGAAAATGGAGGGGTTTATGCTACAGCTCTTTGCCTATAAAAGGTGGGATAATGAAATTCAAGCAACAGAAATTCAGGTTATCATGCCCACGAAAAACTAGATAAAGATTGAATTTTTTAGGCAAGCCTTTACAAACCTTGAACCCTGATGAATCTGAGCAGCTCTATTCTTTGCAATAAAGTTGGTCATTTTATCATGCAGACGTTCACTGGCCTAATCAGACAAAACAAAAATTGAAACGTTTTCTGAAAAACAAAATGCACTACGTAAGATGGTATCATGTAGATTTGAACAAGCAACACACATCTGCTATATGTGCATGCCGTAGCTCAAGCCAAATTGGATCATGTTCATCCAAAAGAACCTCCTTTTTATCTGGAGTGCCCCCTGTTTTGCTTGGAACCTACAGGAACAGTAAAAAAACAGTAAAAAAACATTAGCATTAATATAGAAATTTACATATCTATAATGGAAATATAGCATTAAAATTACCCACCTCATGTACATATTTACTTCCCTCTATGTTTAGTAAATCATGACACATGGCCTCGTAGGTCCACTCATGTATGATAGGAGCTATCTACAAATGTCCACTTACACATATTCAGCTTTTCAGGTAACGAGAATTTCTCTTGGTACAAAAAATCAATGTATTATCTCAAACCTGATCAATAGAACGATCCAGAATGAGCAATTCACACGTTTCATTCTGAGGGAAGTTAGGGATGGTCTTATATTTGGATATATAGTTCCAAACTCCAGCAGCTAACTTTGTAGGAATAAGATCACGATATGTTGTCATAGTATTTGCATCAAGAGATTTGGCAGCACGATAACGTACATAAGGAAGTTCCTACAAATTCAGATATCCAGAAATCCTTAGTTTTTGGTCCAGATTCAAGATAGAGACAAGAATTCTTTACAATACCCGCATTGAAGCAAAAACGGTTGCTATTCTGGCGGCCATGACATTCAAACATGCATCACCTCTACGATGATTTTCCTCTTCACCAAAAAGTTCCTCCAAGGCCCTCTCGTTATCAGTAAGAAAACCCTGCCAGAAGTTCAACATGAAATATATATATGGCATTCCTATATTGTTATCTAAACTGAAAAATAAATCTCTGAATAACTATTTTGTTACACGGACGGCCGGACGCACAGGTTAAGAAAGAGACTACACACCTGGCTATCAAAAGCAAAATACTCCAAATTCATCTGCATGTGAATTTAAAGCATGTCAATATTCAATGACAATACAAAATAGAACTATATAGAAACTTTTTTTACACAATTTGTACAAACGCATATTTCCTAGAGCATAAAGATTTATGGGACATAACCTCTCTAAGTGCACCAATTCGCGGCAAAATTGTACCATCCTTCTTGATGTGAGCAACAAGTTCTTTTGAAATTGATGAGCTGAAGAAAACAAATGCTCTGCAGGAGCCATCCAAGTAAATATTATAAATTATAAATTAATTTTAAACCTAAGACACAGAATATACTAACACTACAAAGAAGATTGGCATACTTCTTATACAGTGGCTTTTTCCCCGACATATCTGACATAAGCATGATGACACTGCAAAACACATACAAAGATGAGCACAAGGAATGGAGATACATAATTCAAATGCAAACTGCTGAAGAGCAAAAAGGGAGATGACAACTACAAATTTGCTTGAAAATTATTTTCAGAATGCTATAGTATACTCGAGTTCCTCCTTTTTCTTTTCAAGCCAAACTAATCATCTTAACCCTAGTTTCTCCTTATTCTCTAAGCTGGTCCATTTTCTCACTTCTATTGCACCTAATCATCATGCCCTACCTACCAGCTGTCACTTCTTGTTACTGGGAAAAGAACATTCAGCAAGAAAGTAAATTTCGTCCCCACTGATCTATAAATATGGGGATTCTTCTAGGACTCGATGTGGAAGAAGTTGTGCGAATTCCAGCCTTTGCAAAGAAGTCACCAGCAGGAGTTGATAAAAAAAGAAAATTATGCAAAAGACATCAATCACAAAAATGGAAGGTATACAAGATGTATAGCCATTAATGGAAGCTGGCTAGCATCACTCTGAAGGGGGGGGGGGGGGGACATTGAGCATTACTTCTCTTTTGAAGGCTGGATAAAATATATAGCATCCATGGTGGGCAAGGGCTGCCTTCTCTTGTATATGTCCTCCACCACTGTATAGATTGAATAATTGCAATCAGTTCAAATAGCCGCATGGTGCCCTTTAATCACATTTTAATCACAGGCATTGAGAATCTTAAACCTTAACGCTAGATCAGTGTAGAAACAGTCACTAATATTGGAGAACTGGATCTAACATACAACCAAAAGAACGTGCTCCAATGAAGAAAGTCAAAATATCTTAAAATGTATATAGCTAGAAAGGACTAGATCTCAACAACTAATAGAAATCTCTTCATATAAGAAACTTCACTTGACCACATCCATACAAGATTACTTAGCAATAACAACATAAGATATACAAAGATGAGATAATAAGATGAACACTAGAAGAAACATTCAATTTTAAGGGACAGAGGAAATTAGGCAGAGGGTGGGGAAAAAAAAAAAGATGAGAAGACCCCTAACAGCCATGTCAGTAATTTTAGTGTACATGTACCGACTAAATTCTAGGCTGCTGATTAGCTCATATCACCATACAAGATAATGTCACACTGAGTATACTGAAACATATTTAGTCTAATTTTGATTGAAAAAAAACATATTTAGTCTGACCCTCCCCTTCAATCTCAATATTAATATATATAACCAACTTTCTACTAATTTTATCCATCAAAGCATATCAGAAAGCGTATCTAGAATCGTGTCATCTCCAACTCAAAAATATTGAAGTGTCTGCCTGAAATTTGAACCTTGTAAAAATTTAAATTAATCAAACTGACAGACTGAAACTGCTACAGACAGAAAAAGAACTAGCACAAGAGGAATTGGTAATTCACAATGCTGAGTATAAGTAGCTACAACTTCTCCTACGAGCCAATTCAGTTAAGTAAAAGACTGGTTGATTCAGCTATCTTTGACCATCATCATGCATAAGTTTTTTGCTAGAACTTACTACGACACCTTCTCTTTTTATAAAATATTTTACTTACATGTTACAACAGGCTACCATGAGGCAAAAATAATGGATATGCCTAAGATAACACCTTATATAAAGCAGAAGTGATCAAACTTAATCCCAGAAAAGCATCAATATTTCCAGATTTTATTCAAGTAGCTACAATCGAATTCATAAAAACGATTTTTGCGGTTCTAAACAGTCCAGAACTAAGAAATCGATGGTTTTTTCACCCTGCTCAGAAGGTGATTTCACACAGAATGACATCAAAGTAATATAAAATCTGTGAAGTACTACTGCATACTGCCCAAGATAAAATCTGATAAAGAGGAAAAAAGAAGTAAGTTAAATAAAGTGAGTGTTTGATCCTGACGCAAAAACAAATATTTCCAATTATTCTCTTCAATAGATATATTGAGTATGGGAACACATGAGATTGACATGTGCAATGACAACAATAAAGAATACTTCAAACGGATCAACATGACACGCATTTATCATTAATGCAAGTTCAAACAAAAAAATCACACTTACATGATACTCCTTCCTCAGTCATGTCTGCCATCTTGCAAGAATAAGACATTATTTTTACAGTAACTTTGTCCATGATAAGAACCTGAAGTCAGAGTTAACCATATAAGACAAAGTTTGTAGCACCAAAAACTGTCAATAAGGATATGTGTTATATACTACTAGCCCACCACTGCATGCAATTTGTTCCACAAATCACATTTGTTACATTCAATTAGTTCGGCATTAAAGCATTAATGTTATTCTGTTTGTAAGAACAGTTTATTATTTACAATGCAATTGATGTTGTCTATATGAGAGTGCACATAAAAAGGGGGGAGAGGAAGAGGAAAGGACAAACTATATGGAGGGAGTTATTTTCCTTTTAGTAAACTTATCTTTCCAAGCATTGAGAATTCTTGTACCCTTTCATTCAAGAGCACAACAGGTTCATTGCCTTGATTGTTTTGGACTAGTTACTCTAAGGCATGCGCCTTACACTATGTCTTAAGCATCTTAGCTTTAGGTATTACATTAACCTCCCACTTAAAGGCTGGATATCCCTATGAGGCTATTTGGAAACTTATAGATTGATATGGATGGGATGTGGATCAAGCATATTTAGAAAAATCTCAAGAATACCTTCCAACTTGATCTTGAGTCCCCTGTTTTTGCTGATCGAAGCATTTCTTGCAATAAACCTACAAAACATAAGAAGACAGGAAGGAGGAATGGAATGTGGTAAGTAATGTGCCATCAAAGAATCCATCCTTAAGATACTAATGTACTGCCAAACCAGTTTCAAAATCATATAACAAGAACTGCAATGATGAAGGACTGTTGTAAACAGAACATTTGAAATATGGACATTCTTCTTTATCGTGTATCAAATGATTTATAAGTTAAAACCAAGGTGGCCACTTTTCAGTTCTAGAAGTATTTCTCAAAATGCACATCAATAAGACGCATCCAGGCATCCAGCCATCAACTGCACATTATTTATCCTATGCTCCTTCAGTTATAGACCATGTCAACAAAGCTTAACATCAACATCAAGTTATACTTCGTCTACCGTTAAGACAATGGCAAGGTAGCAGCTCCTTCATGAAACCTCTCACATAAAATATAATGCCACAATAACCAAGTTTTACATACTAGCCCAAATCTTGTTCCATGAAGCACCTTCGGTTGTTATGGAAATAAAAACTCAATCAACATCTAAATACACCTCCTATCTATAATCATTGTTCAAAAGATCAATTTACACCAAATCACACATAATTCCGGCTACATTGCACAAAAGAGCCCATACTTTTAACATAATTATATTTGGCAGCATTTTATTTAGCATACAGCAATATAGCAACCATACCCACTCTATCTCTAATATAGCATATCTGAAAATACATCAAAAATTCTGAATAATGGGCAAGTAAATGCAATTTTACTAATAACAAGTGTGATTTCTTAGCGGCTGGTTTTGTACAATTCCACCCTACTAAACCACTTAAGAGACCATGAGCTAAGATGAAGCTCCGCTACTACGTGTCCACTTTATCTTCAACTGCAGATCTCATCTGCCAACACCAAAACCCCAATCGCACACAACAAGCAAGCAAGCAAAAAAAAATCACGATAGCAACACTACCGATACCACGAAATCAGATCCCCAAACTAGTTCCAATCAAATCCGCCTACACATTGAGAAAAGGGGACAGAAACATACGATCCCGAGTAATTTGCCGGAAATTCCGGTAGTCGGCTCCAGAGCAAGACGAATCGGAATCTGACATAGACATGATTTCTGCTCCGGCGTACTTGATCCTGAACTGATTGCGAGATCCGGCGCCTGATTTGAAGTAGGTCGGCTGAATTTGAGTTGTAGGAAAGAACGGAGAAGAAATGCAAGAGACCGAGGGTTTGTGGATTGTGACTAGGTTGGGTGGACTCGGTCAAATACACGGCGGGAAGAGGTCCTATTCCGCCATGGCAACCGCTAACCAGTCCACCTTTGCAAGACTACAATTCTGCTCTCTCTCTCTCTGGAAGTTGGAGAAATTTTCTTCTCGTGGTCGTTGTCGCTATTACTAGAATTTGCAGCAATAATGTGTAACAATAATTCCGACCTTGACCTAATATTTTTTAGCATAAAGTTTGCCTACAACGTATCTGGGGGAATTGAGCTTGTGTGACGTGTTCAATGTGATTTACTGAGTAGTTTAATGCGGTTGACCGCCAATGGGCCACGTGGATCGATCATGTGTATTGATAATACGACCATGGTTTTAATTGGTCAATCCCAACTAGAGGTGTCAAACAGGTCGGGTCGGGTGGATTCGGGTTCGGTCTTTTCGGGTTCGGGTTGAGTGCGGGTTCGGGTCAATCGGGTTACAGGTCAAGCCGGGTCGGGTCTTGACAGGTTATCGTGCGGGTTCGGGTCGACCTAACAGGTCAAGAATTTGAATTTTTAATGATTATTAAAATAATATTATGATTAAATAATTATATTTAATAATAAAATATTATTTTAATAGATTTTTATAATAATATTTTTATTTATAATAGGTTTTATGATAAAATATATTATAATATTTACAATATAGTATATTTATTCTACATATATACAATATATCGGGTCGGTCGGGTCGGTCTCGGGTTTCAACCCAATCGGATTCGGGTTAATCGGGTTCGGTTTTTTTCTTTGCTCGCTACTATTCGGGTCGGGTTTCAACCCAAAAATTTTCGGTCGGTTCGGGTCGATTTTTCGGGTCGGGTCAGGTTTTGACAACTCTAATCTCAACCATAGTTTTAATAAATTCAAGGGAGGATGGTTTAGTAGAGCAAAACGGGATGTCAATCTTAAAGATTACTAGAATTCATGACCCGTGCGTATTTAAGAACTATTTTGACGCTTTATTAATCAACTTTAATTGAAAAATTGCATGAATGTGAAAAATGAACGAAGGTATGATAATATGAAATATAATAGACTATATTAAGTATAAAATAAATAAATATTCCATATGGAATAAATCAATTGAAAATATAATTCACTTGCGAGACAAACACTCATTATTTGCATCTAAAAGCCAATTACGTACATATGAAAGATATAGAAAACTATAAAAAAAATATGAAAGTTTAAAAAAAGGAGCAATAAATGTGCCGTAGGTTTTAAAAAATATTTGAACAAAAATGCTTCTATAAAGAATTGAACCCTCAACCATTAGATACTTATAGGAAGGTTTTACCACTATGCTATTGTAGTTATTTTGATTATTATTGCATGATGTTTATTATATAGGGAAGATTGCAACCATAACTAAATGGAGTAATAAATGAGCACACCACCTAACTTTTATATATATATATATAGGTTCGATCTCTTATTAGTCAGTATCTACCTATAACTTTTAATCTCATGTAGCTTTTGTTGTTGGCTATATTGAGTAATGAATTTGAAGAACGATAGGACGTTTTCAAAATATGAAAATGATTTTAATGAGGGGAGAATTTTTCATTTTCTAAATATCATGGTTTATGTAACGATGTGTACACATAAACCATAATAAACTTCACCCTTATCTCAACCAAAAAAAAAAACTTCACTTTTATTGTGAATAATAGAGTTCATTAGAGTTAGTTATATTTGAGCTAGTGACTTAGAGTATTCTGGAAGCTAGAAGTTCATTGTATAAAAGCTCATTTCTAGCCATTTGTAACTGAACTCCTTACTTCATTCATTCATTTTCTCTCTGTAACAAACTCGTGACTGTGAGAATAATGGAGCTCGAAGCATTTCTTTAGCTTCTTCACATGGTATCATAGCAGCGTATGCTCGATCCGATTTTCCAGTTTCCTTGATCGATTTTTCTTTCGATCGATCTTGTTTTCTTCCGCTGTTTTGCTTTCGATCTTGATCGCTTTCTTTCGGTCAGATCTGTGTGATTCTTGTGTTTGCTTTCGCCATGGGAGAACGATCTGAAGCTTCTATTGGAAATCCTACAACTACGAATGGAGGATATGATCCCTATTATCTTTCCAATTCCGATTATCCTGGATCTCAGCTTACCCAGATTCAATTCAATGGCAAAATTTTTCTCAATTGGAGCCGTGGTGTTCATATGGCTCTAGGATCGAAATTCAAGCAAGGCTTTGTGAATGGAGCCTGTCTTCGTCCAGAAAAGGATGCTGAAGATTATGCAAAGTGGATTCGTGCAGATTATATGGTTCGTTGTTGGATATTAAACTCGATGACTCCTTCAATTGCTGAGGGACTCATGTATGTTGAGTCAGCCAAGGAGCTTTGGGATGATCTCAATGAAAGGTACGCTCAATCTAGTGCACCTTTACCGTTTCAATTGAAGCGTAATCTGGTGAATTTGAGGCAAGACAATATGTCTGTTGGAGAGTATTATACAAAGCTGAAACGACTATGGGATGAGATTCAGAGTATTGAAGGTTTTCCTGAGTGTGTTTGTGGAGTTTTAACAAAGTGTACCTGTTTGTTGCTCAAACGTTTTCTTGAAATGGATTCAAGAAATAAAGTTTTGTACTTCTTGATTGGTTTGAATGATTCGTATGAGAGTATTAGGTCTCAAATTCTTGGTTCAGATTCCTTGCCTGCTGTTAATAAGGCATATTTTCTTGTGCAACAAGTGGAAGTTCAGAAACAGCTTTCCACAGATCTTAATCCTAATCAAGAGATGAGTGCTCTTTATGCTAACAAGTCTGGAAATAGACAGAATTTTGGCCAGACTAGTAACAGTGGTTTTCAGTTTGGAAATCAGAATGAAAATGGCAAGAAGGATTTTAGAGATGCTAAGCGCCAGAAATTAAACAGAAAGTGTGATTTCTGTAAGGCTAAATGATGCAACCCAGGCCCGAGCCCGGATCGATCGTGGTTAGACCAAGACCATGGCGTCCACCTTGGTCCCGACACGTAAACCATAGAAGAAGAAGACGCTCTCCAACTCAAGTCCAAAGGTCCTATCACAAGGAGCCCAACCAAGAGCATCGTTCAAATCCCGGCTTTGTTCCCAGAAGGGTCGGCCCCGACCCCACCATGGTCGGCCCCGACCTATTCTAGAGAGTACCCACCAAGATGATATAGGTCAGCCCCGACCTAGCCATGGTCGGCCGCGACCCCCTCTGGCGGACATCTGCGTGCGACTTCGGTATCGAAATCCTTTCGAACCGTCTATCCTTAGTTAGCTTTACTTTTCTTTTAAGTCAAGTTATTATTTTAGGATAATTATTTGACTTAATTCTAGATAGCTTGTTTCTTTTATTTCCATATTTTTATTTTAGGATTTTTGTAACAAATCATATCTATATCTTTCCAAAGATAAAGATATGATTTACTAGTTTGTTTTTATCTCTTAGAAACCCTAGAGGTCCGACCCCCCTCTATAAAACTCTTGTATTTTGCTTCTTTACAATTTATGCAATATTGAATTCTTGAAAAGTAAAGTCGAGTATCTCCTTCTCTCGGGATACCGTTGCATCACTCGTTCGTTCTACTTCATCAATCGCTTCCGCATCGTTAATACTTCATCAACCATCATTCAATCAAGGGAAAACGCACTTACACCTACGATCTCGATCGGGACATCCGTGTCCTTGTCGACCACGAGGGGCAAGGACGCATCAACTGGTATACATACTATGGATGCTTGCTTTAAGCTCCATGGTTATCCGGATTGGTACAAAGAGAAATATGGAGAGTCTAGCAAGAGTAATGCTAATATGGTTCAATAGGATTCTCCTCTGGATAATGGTCAAGAAGGTTCTTCCAAGGGTGTTG
This sequence comes from Polygonum aviculare, assembly GCA_934048045.1. Lineage (NCBI taxonomy): Eukaryota > Viridiplantae > Streptophyta > Magnoliopsida > Caryophyllales > Polygonaceae > Polygonum > Polygonum aviculare. Next base: position 27,154,374 of record OW204023.1, on the reverse strand, counting down.
GACCTAGTTCTGTTTCAGGAGTAGACACTGAGTTGATTTCTACTGTTTGTCAAGAAGTTTTTAGGGCTATGAAGGGTAAAGACAAGGCAGAATCCTTGTCTGCAAACTTAGTAGGTACAATCATATCTTCTAATGCTCTTAATGCTAAGACAAGTGTCAGTATAGATGATTGGATTATAGATACAAGAGCTACAGATCACATGTCTTATAATGCTAATTTGTTTGACAAATTAGTTTGTTGCCTAAGTCAGTTTTGATTGGTCTTCTTGATGGTTCTATGAAACAAGTGCGTCATGCTGGGAACATAGCTTTGAGTGATCAGATTTTGCTGAAGTCTGTCTTGTTTGTGCCAGAATTCAAGCATAATCTATTGTCTATGACTAAGCTGTTGGATGATATAGAGTTTGTTGCTTGGTTTACTAAAGGAAATTGTTATTTTCAAGACCTTACTACTGAAAAGGTCAAGGCTGTTGGAGACAGAATTGGAGGGCTTTACAAGATCAGAAATGGCAATACTCAGTTTGATTGCTTTAAAGGAATTCCTAGTAGTTTTAAGACAAATATGTCTTGTAATAAAGTGAAGAATTTAGTTTGTGAATCTTCTGTAAACCTTGTTGATTTTGAGATTTTCCATGCAAGGCTAGGCCATGCTTCTATGTCAAAACTTCAGCATTTGAATATTCCTGATTTTGTGTGTAACGACACTTTGAAATGTGAAGTATGTGTTCTTTCAAAGCATCATAAATTGCCCTATTCTCGTAGTACTTCTATTGCTTTAGAGCCTTTTCATTTGGTTCATATGGATTTGTGGGGACCATATAAACAAGCTAAGTATTTTTTCACCATTCTTGATGATTGTAGCCGGGTGACATGGACTTATTTGGTCAGTAGCAAAGATCAGGTTCCTTCTATTATAGAGAACTTTATTGCTCTTGTCAGAAATCAGTGTCAAGCTTCTGTTAAGGTCATAAGAAGTGATAATGGCAATGAAATTATTCAACAGAGATGTCAGAATTTGTTTGCTCAGTCGGGTATCATACATCAGAGATTTGTTCCTAGCAATCCACAACAAAATGGGAGGGTTGAGCACAAATATAGACATTTAGTTGAGACAGCTCGTGCTCTTAAAGATTCATGCTCATTTTCCGCACAAGTTTTGGGGAGAATGTCTTCTTACTGCAACACATCTTATCAACAAGATGCCTTCTTCTGTTCTTAAAGGTAAGACTCCTTTTGAGATTTTAATGAAGAAAGAGCCTACTTATGAATATCTGAGAGTTATTGGATGCTTGGCTTATGCTCTTTGTTCTCCTAAGGACCAGTTTGCTGCTAAAGCTAGGAAATGTGTTTTGATAGGGTATCCCTATGCTCAAAAGGCTTATAAACTCTATGATCTTGATACTCATCAAGTCTTTGTAAGTAGAGATGTTACTTTTTAAGAGAGTATTTTGCCTTTTGCACAGTCTGTTATCATTGATCCTGAAGTTACTGGCTCATCTTCTCCTGTTAATACATTACCTCTTGTCAACCCTGCTTATACATATTCTTTTTTCCCTTCAAATACATCTTCTTTACCCATTCCCTCTAATCCTGTGTCCCCTGAACATTCTACTATACCACATTCTTCTTCTAAAAACTCTTTACCCGTTATTCTTGACAGTCAATCTACACCTATTGTTTCTCCTTCACCTAATATCCCTACATCTATTCCTGATGAGTTACAACTGAATTCTCATGAAGTTTTTCCTCCCTTGAGACGTTCTACTAAAACTCATATAGCACTTGTCAAGTTCAAGGACTTTATTTGTCCTACCAAGTCCATTTCTACATCTCAATCCCATTCTTTTCTTACCACTCTTAATCTTTCAGCCTATTCCATTGATTACCAAACCTCTTTAGCAAATGTTATGAAAGTGTATGAGCCAGTATCATATAAGCAAGCTTCTAAAGATGAGAATTGGGTTATAGCTATGCAAAAGGAACTTGATGCACTTGAATCTAATCAGACATGGGAGCTTGTTTAGCGTCCTGCAAGTCAGTCTGTTATTAGCAGTAAGTGGGTCTATAAAGTCAAATTTAGGCCGGATGGTTCAGTGGAGAGATTCAAAGCTCGCTTGGTAGCATAAGGATACACTCAAGTAGAGGGAAAGGATTACAAGGCGACTTTCTCACCAGTTGCAAAGTTTGAAAGTGTCAGAATTTTTCTAGCTGTAGGTACTGCACAAAATTGGTCTGTTCACCAATTAGACATTAATAATGCGTTTCTTCATGGTTACATTGATGAAGAAGTTTTCATGGAACCTCCACCTGGTTATCAGAAAGTTACACCTGGTCAGGTATGTAGACTTAAGCGCTCTCTTTATAGTCTTAAGCAAGCTTCTCAACAGTGGAATATTGAGCTTACTAAATTGCTTATTTCACTTGGTTTCAAACAATCCAAGAGGGATTATTCTATGTTCTTGAAAGCAGTTGATGGTCAGTTTACTGTCGCATTGGTATATGTGGATGATTTGTTGCTTACTGGTATATCTGAGAGTGAGATTCAGAAAACTAAGGCAGCTCTTCACTCAGCTTTTACCATGAAAGACCTTGGTCAGATTAGATATTTTCTTGGAATTGAAGTAGCTCGGTCTTCTGCTGGAACTGTATTGAATCAGAGAAAGTATGTGGTTGACATTCTCAAGGATACTTGTATGTTTGACTGTGTTGCAGCACCATTTCCTATGTCTAAAGGCACTAAGTTGTCAATTGATCAAGGTGAGTTGTTGCCTGAACCAGAAGTTTATAGAAGGCTTGTTGGTAGATTGTTATATCTCAACATGACAAGGCCTGGTATATCATATGCTACACAACATCTTAGTCAATTTTTGAGTGCTCCAAGAGTGCCTCACATGACAGCAGCTATGCATGTGGTTAGGTACTTGAAGGGTACCTTAGATCTTGGTCTGTTTTATCCAGTCAACACAGACCTTGTTTTCTCTGCTTTTTCAGATGCAGATTGGGGAAGCTGTTCTTTTAGCTGCAGATCTGTTACATGTTATTGTCTGTTTCTTGGTGAATCTCTTGTTTCATGGAAGACAAAGAAGCAAAAGACTGTTTCCAAGAGTTCAGCCGAATCTGATCTGAATATAGGGCCATGTCCAAGACTGCTAGTGAGATATTTTGGGTTGATGGGTTGCTTTCTGATTTGAAGGTTAATGTTCCTCATCCTATTGCGCTTCATTGTGACAACAAAGCAGCACAGCACATTGCTAATAACCCAGTTTTTCACGAGCGTACAAAACATCTTAACATAGATTGTCACTATGTTAGAGATCAAGTCAAGGAAGGCCTCATTCAAACTCAGCATGTCAAGTCAGCTTCTCAAATTGCAGATGTTCTAACCAAGGCGCTAGGAGAGCAGCAACATCGTTCCCTAGTTTCCAAGTTGGGTCTTGTGTCTTCTCCCCCAAGTCCAACTTGAGGGGGGATGTGAATAATAGAGTTCATTAGAGTTAGTTATATTTGAGCTAGTGACTTAGGCTCTGTTCGGCTGCATTAGCTGGAACTGGAAAGCTAACTGGGACTAGAAAGCTAACTGGAACTGGAACGCTAACTGAAACTGGATTTATGGGAAAAACATGTCAATTGATCGTTCGGTATTACGATCAGAATAATAGGTGAAATTACTAAAAGGGTATAATATATATTAATATTTTTTTTCTCTTAATACAATTTTTTAGATTTCTTCGGCAGCCTTCTTCCTCACCCCCCTGTCAACTTCCTCCCGTCCACCGAGCACCGTCAAATTCCTTCCGTCGACGGTCAACCACCACCAAGTCTCATTGCCGCCCATCTTCTCTACCACTCTAGAACCTTCGTCGGTGCCGGCACCGGCCACGACCTGAAGCAGTGTGTCTGGGCGACCGCGACAACTTGGGCCAGGCCACGGTGGAGCTAGATCTGATGGCCGGAAACTCCATTGACGAAGACCAGCTCCCGCTTCAAGCCTCCCTCCCGAACCCCAATAGGAAACCGGGTTAGAACCCATGCCTCTTCACCCGGGTCTCGTGCTCGTCGGACCTCCGAATCACCTCCATAGATCTCAGCTACATCCCCCTCACCTCTAATTTCCGCTCTGTTTCCACCCACCTCCTCCCGATCGAAAAACTCACAACCCTAACCCTAAAATCCGCGAATCTCACCGGCGAGCGCAGTCCCTATCATATCGCTTCCAAATCTGGCTCTCGCCAGTCCGTCGCCTCCAGATCTGACCCTTGCAAGCGGCCGTCAACTCCCGGCACCACCTCCGCTGCTATCGCCTCCCATATCTAGCCGCTGTCAGCTTTGTCGGTGAGTTTGGTGGAGGTTGATGGGTATCAATGGAGGTTCATGGTCTCTGAGTTGCAAGGGCATGGATGGAGGTGGATGGATATCAATAAAGGGGTAAAATTGGATTCAAGCTTCTCAAGTTTTTTAAAAGCTGGGGGGTAGGAGCTTTAAAATTTGGGGCTTTTTAAGCTCTAGTCAGCTAGTTAAGCTAGGAGGCAGAAGCTAGTACCGAACAAATCTTACGTAGCTGCACTAGTACACAAATGACTTTTTATCTCTCGACATAATATCACGGGTGTTAATTATCAGGGATCAAAAGAGATAAAAATGTAAAAAAACTAAATTTTTTTTTTTTTTAAGCTAATAAAATCAAATATCCCGGATAGTATTTAACAAGCCCGGGATAATAAATGTTTAATACTCAAAAGATCAAAACTAAATATCCCTAATGGTGATAGAATGTAACACGCCAGGGATAAAAGACCATGTTAAATATCCTCAATTTTATCCACCAGGGATAAAAAAGAAAATAAAAGAAAAGGTAAAAAAAAAAAAGAAAGCGAAATTGCACATTCTCAAACTCACCTCTTCTTCTCAAACTCACCCAACAGTAAAAACGCAACCCTAGAATTACCGCTTCTTCTCAAACTCACCTCGACGAAGTTCACCGGCCTCGACGAAACTCAATCCCGTCCGGCGAGGCGGTCTGTCCAGTGCGTCCGGTGTTGCAACGCCCTTCATCTCCTCTCCCTTCATCTTAGACTCGATTAGAGAAATCAAGTTGTTGTTGAGGGCGTCTGTCCAGTCTTGTCCAAGGAGGTTTGGAACTATCTCGATTTTGATTTCTTTGCATTGTTTCTTATGTTACCTGTTGATGTGAACGCCGCTATTGATAAACCCTAGCTCGCTTGGAGGGGTTCTTTTTACAATCGATTGCTTGTCAAATTTGGACTTTCTAGTATGTTTCTTCACAATGGACATTGTTGTTGCTGCTGCTGCAAAATTTGAGTTCACCTTTGCTTGATTGCATTACTAATTTCAATTGAGATTCTGTACGTATTGAGATTTTGTTGAGAATTTCAGGTCATGAATAAACTCTTTCATGCCAGCAGGATCATCGCTTCTCAACTTCATCTCAGCTTCTCTGTTTCTTTCTGGCTTGAATGTTACTGGTTTTAACACAATCTTATGGTGTTGGCTTTTAAATCTTTAGTTAGTTGGTACATGATGTTTGTGTGTGTGCGTTTCAGTATGCATCCATGTTTAAATACTGAGGAGTTGGCATTTCCGGGTTGAAACATTAGGAGTTTGCAGTTCGTTTGGCTCTCTTTTTCAATTTTGATTTGCGATTCTGGAGTGGATTGGATTTGAGGAGTTTACAGTCTATTAGCAACCTTTTATTTTATTTTTTTGGCAGTTTCTGGGTTGAATTTGCAATTGTAAACTAAAATCCTCTTTACACCAGCTCTTCTTTTGGCATTTTCTGGGTTGATTTCAATTGGGATTTTGGTTGCTTATGACCCTACCTTTACACGAGCTGAAGTCCTCTTCTTTTGATTTACTTTCCAACCAAAACTAAAATCCAGTTGTTTAAGAAATTAATTTGTGCTTCGTCCTATATTTGTACAAAAGTAGCCACTAACTAGTTGCTTAAGAACAATAAAAAATGTAAAATTAGCTTGTGCACTAGTTTCCCATTAATTAATGCACTTACTTAAGGCACTTGCACATAAGCTTATATGATTACTTAAAGAAAAGCCACTAGAAGCTCATGATTGCTAAAATTAATTCACAAGGTTATCGATACAAAAGCTATATTTTAAACCTTTCATGCTACATGTACTGATGGTTTGACTTTTGGAATTGATGAGCTATGCCAATTAGCTTGTGCACTAGCTACCCATTAATTAATGCTGCAGATAAATTTCTTTTTAACTAGTCTTTGGTCAATTTCTTCTTTACCATTAGCTTGTGCACTAGCTACCCAGTTGGATTTACTTGAAACTTGCAAATGCTCTGTATCTATACGTTGTGGATGTGCATGCATGTACTTGAACTAAATAGCTTCTATTCACTATGTATTTTGCAGAGAAACTAAAGTGCCTAGATTTGTGCTTGATCATCCTTTTCTACAAAGTTGGTTGAGTTGCCTTCTCCTACTCCCAGGTATTAATTTCTTTCTTTCTCATTTTTTCCAATAACATTTGAGCTTGAATGGTGATATTTTATGAGCTTTGCTTACAAAATTCTATGTAACCAAAAATAAAATGACGACTACATATATGGAATTCCAGAATTTTAGAAAAATCATCTATATAAGCTAGAACATATTATATTTTACATTATTAAGTATGATGAATATAAATTTATCGTGGGTGTTAATATGATGCATATAAAAAAAACTTATGTACTCTTGTCTTTGTCATTTTTTAATAATTTTATTATGTAGAATGAGTGATAAGTCATGGATGTCAGCGAATCGTATTAGTACTGAGTACGTAGATGGAGTTGAGTACTTTATTAGATTTGCCATGGACCATGGGGTCGATTCTTCGAGATTTAGTTGTCCATGCAATAAGTGTCACAATTCAACGACATACGAGGTCAGTGTTGTCAGAGATCATCTCATTTGCAATGGCATTCGTATTGATTACAAAAAATGGATATGGCATGGAGAGAAAGCATCCTCAAATTCTGCTAATGAAGAAATATCACAATTCGACATATGTGACACCGTTGATGGTGAAGGCGATCGACTTGATGAGATGCTAAATGATGTTCAGGAGCTTCTTATTGATCGACCAGACATGTTTGAGAACTTTTTAAATGATGCTCAAAAACCCTTGTATGCCGGTTGTACAAGGTTTACAAGATTGTCGGCTGTGCTGAAATTATATAACTTAAAAGCAGGCAACGAATGGAGTGATAAAAGCTTTTCAGCATTACTTGAGTTGATGAAAGAAATGCTTCCAGCAGATAACTGTCTCCCTGCAACTACATATGAGGCCAAGAAGCTTTTGCGTTCAGTGGGGATGGAGTATGAGAAGATACATTCTTGTCCGAATGATTGCATTCTATATAGAAATGAAAATTCGTTGTTGCAAAGCTGTCCAAATTCAGATTGTGGTGAACCTAGGTATGTTAATGGGTCTCCGGCTAAGGTGGTGTGGTATTTTCCGATCAGACCAAGATTCCGACGTCTCTTTGGGAATCGTGATGATGCTAAAAATTTAACTTGGCATGCAGATGGGAGAATAAAAGATGATAAAATTCGACATCCAGCCGATTCTCTACAATGGAAGAGGATTGATGAATTGTATCCTCACTTTGGAGCAAAAGATAGAAATCTCCGTCTTGCACTGTCTACCGACGGGATGAACCCTCATGGGAATATGAGCTCTAGTCATAGCACATGGCCAGTGATATTGGTGATTTACAATCTACCTTCAACATTGTGTATGAAGCGCAAATACATGTTGTTATCTTTATTAATTTCGGGTCCGAAGCAGCCCGGAAATGATATTGATGTGTATTTGGCCCCTCTTATTGAAGATTTGAAGGATTTATGGGGAAGAGGAATTGAAGTATATGATTCATATCGTGAGGAACGATTTTGCCTTCGAGTTGTGCTATTCTACACAATCAGTGATTGGCCTGCATTGGGTAACCTTTCAGGATACAGTGTGAAGGGGTACACAGCATGTATTCGATGTGGAAGCAAAACTCATTCTATTTTCCTGCCATGCAGTAAGAAAAATGTTTTTCTTGGTGGACGTAGGTTCTTAGAATTGGATCACCGATATCGAAGACTCAAAACAGCTTTTAATGGGTCTACTACAGATGAACTAGAACCAGAACCGTTGACTGGAGAGCAGATTCTGGCTATTGTAGAAGGCATTAATGTGACATTTGGAAAAAAAACCATGAATGACAAATCTGAAGGCTGGAAGAAGAAATCCATATTATTTGTTTTGCCTTATTGGAAGGATTTGTTCGTTAGACATTGTCTCGATGTAATGCACATTGAGAAGAATATTTGTGAAAGCTTAATTGGTACATTGTTGAATATACCAGGAAAAACCAAAGATGGCATCAATGCTAGAAGTGATTACCGTGAGTTGAACATTAGAACAAAACTGGTTCCAGATACAACAAGAGCCAAACGCACTTATTTGCCACCTGCTTGCTATACTCTTTCTAGGAGTGAGAAAGAAATTGTTTGTAAGTTCTTTGCTGATATTAAAGTTCCAGATGGCTATTCTTCAAATATTAGTAGCTTGGTGTCCATGAAAGACATGAAGTTAATAGGGCTCAAATCACATGATTGTCATGTATTAATGCAACATTTGCTACCGGTGGCCATCCGATCCATTTTGCCAAAGAATGTAAGAAACGTCATCATTAATCTTTGTTTCTTTTTCAAGAGATTGTGTAGTAAAGCCATTGGTCGGGATGAGTTGGCTGATCTACAAAGAGAGATTGTTGTCATTTTGTGTCAATTGGAGATGTACTTTCCACCATCCTTTTTTGACATCATGGTGCATCTGACTGTTCACTTGGTTAGAGAGGTTGAACTCTGTGGACCAGTTTATATGCGGTGGATGTACCCATTTGAGCGTTATATGAAAATTCTTAAAGGGTTTGTCATGAACAGAAACCGTCCTGAAGGTTGCATTGTTGAGAGGTACATAGTTGAAGAAGCTGTTGATTTTTGTACTGATTATTTGGCAAATGTTGACCCCATAGGTATTCCTAAGTCCAGAAATTCAGGAGAATGGCCTTGGAAAGGGACATTGGGATATAAGGTAATCACTATTGATCGAAAAGAGTGGATTTCGGCTCATTTATATGTCCTCCATAATATGGAAGAGGTTCAACTCTATGTGGATGAGCACATGGCATATTTAAGTAGAAGTAATCCAAGGTTTGCGAAGAATGACAACTGGATCACAAAAGAGCATAACCGAACCTTCATTGATTGGTTTCGAGATCGAGTGTTTGAGCTTCTTAGATCCGGAGAAGAAGTCTCGACTAATTTGAAACACTTATCTAGGGGGCCTAAGTTTCAAGTGATGAGTTATGCTGCATTTGTTATCAACAACACCACGTTCTATACGAAAGAAAGGGATAATAAAGGAACAACGCAAAATAGTGGTGTGACGTTGGTGGCACAAGCAATGCACATATCTAGTTCTAAAGACAAGAATCCTATCATTGCTAACATGTCCTACTATGGTGTCATTCAAAAGATATGGGTTCTGTTATACTCTTCAGAGTTGAAGATACCTATTTTTGGTTGTAACTGGGTAGATAGTAATAGTGGGGTCAAAATAGATGAGATGGGATTTATCTCAGTTGCTCTTGACAAGTTAGGGCATAAAGAAGAACCCTTTATATTGGCATCACAAGCAAAACAAGTGTTTTATGTCCCTGATCTTAGAGATCAAAACAGATCTATTGTGTTGTTCAAACCTAAGAGAATGGTGGAGGAAGAGGTTGATGATTTCTCCGAAGAGAATAGTAGTTCATTAAGAGTGCCCCCATCTCATGAAGATCCAAACGAAGAAGAGATTTATGCTAGAGATGATCATAATGAAGGTATTTGGCTGAATGAAGTGATGCCAACGCATGCATCATCAAAATCATCTCTAATGAAAAAGAGAAAACAATAATAGCTATTAAGGTAATATTTGCTAGAAAATGTGTTAAATTGGCACCTCAGTAGAGCAAACTTCTATTCAAAGGAATTTTCATGTCTCAGTTTGTATCTATTAGGAAGTCATTTTGTTAATCCAAGAACTTTGGGCTTTTTATTTTGCTGTTATAACTTTAGTAACTTAAGAGTATATCTTTCTTTGTATTTGACTGTATGTAATAACTCAATTACATATATTTGCAGATGGTTAGAAAAAGGCGCTAGCCCCAAGATCCACCCCAGAATTCAGTTGAGAACCCTCCCACAAATTTGCTTAAAAATCAGCCCATAAAGAAACGCAAGACTAGAGGACCTTCTCTAATGAAGGGCATTACAAAAGGTGCGGAGCAGGGTGTTCGACTTCCTATAGAATGGAATCCTAAGGGACAACCAGAAGGAGACAATAAAGCAAAGTTTGCCACATATATTGGCAGTGTAACAAAGAGGTGGGTACCAATCACCATAAATGATTGGAGTCTCGTATCTGATGAGATTTTGGATGCTATATGGGAAAGTGTTCAGGTTAGTAGATCCTCATTATGATATTTTAATTATAAAAGTGTAATTATATTGAACATCATTTGGTGATTTTTTTCTAACTTGAAGGAAGCATTTATAATTCCTCCCGAGAAAAAAGATTGGCTATTGAAAAAAGCACATGAACTATGGAAGGCTTTCAAAAGGGACATGAGTAAATTGATGTATGATGAGAATACTGGTGAGTTGCAAACTACTGTTCCAAAAGATTATCACTCATACATCACTGAGGATCAATGGACTGAGTTTTTGCAATATCGACATACAGATGAGTTCAAGGTACTTGTTATATGTTAATTTATCATTTTTTAATACTACAAAACAACATCTGACAGCTTTAAATATGTTAACCATAGAAGCAAAGTGCAAAGTTTAAAGATTTCTCGCTGAAGAATGACTACTCATATAGAGGGTCTCGTAAGGGATATGCTAGCATTGAACATGAATATGTAAGTGTTTAATACTTAAAACACGATTTGTTGTGAGTAAAAGTTTGTCATTCTGATATAAATGTCATTTTGATAATTGTTTCAGAAAATTGAGCACAACTTGGATCCTTCTGCAATCGTACCACGAGCAATTTTATGGATGAAAGCTAGAACAAAAAAATCAGGGGAGTATTGTGAAAAAGCAAAGCCAGTCATAGAAAAATTAGTAAGTTCATATCTAAATGATGTACATACATATGACAATTGAAAACAATGATTTGAGATAAAACTTAGTGTGAACTACTATTTTATGATGATTACAGCAACAATACATGGAGCAGGAAGCTTCTGGGAATCTTGTTACAGCTGGACAGAATGATGTGCTTGCTTTGGCATTAGGTAAACCGGAACACCCAGGACGTGTTAGAGGAGTTGGTGGAGATGTTACAATTAGTCAATATTGGCCGAGTTCAAAAGCATCTTCATCTAAAGCAAATGCTTCTAAAGATCCTAGAATTTCTGATTTATTGGATCAAATGAATGTTATGAAGAACACATTTGGGGCGAAGATTGAAGCATTGGAACAGATCATTGAAAATCTGATGAGAGAAAAACAATTGAGGGAAGGACAACCAAACAAGTTGGAGCATACACCAATTAATGCAATGGCTGAGATTCCTTGTCTTCAAAGTGGCAAAGGCTCTTGTTCTATCAAGAAGAATATTCCTAGTGATGCAACAAAAATAGTATGAATTTTACATTTATTAATAATTCTATAATTAAAATTCCATTATTACACATTGATACTTAATTCATTTGTAGGATTTTCAATCATGTGAGCTATATTGGCCAAACCTCAAACAAGTAGTGGCAACAGGGAAAGTGTATCATTCTACCATGGGTTCAAGCATGCTACTACATAATCGACCATTGGAGAATGGCTATGTCAAGGTTGAAGTTCTAACAACTTTAATGGGTGAAGTTGAGGTGCCAAGACCTACTGATGAGGTTCGCATTGTAAAAGATGCAATAGGACAGTTTATTGCATGGCCTGAGCATCTCGTGAAACTAAACAAAGTAAGTTCCTAAGTTAATTTATTATAAGAAAAGAAAGCATTTTACATATAAAGCATCCATGTAGATGTTGAAGGCCTTTTAGTATGTGCACCTCATGAATGCTTAACTACTGTCTATTATGACATTGTTGAAATTTTTTGACATTGCTGAATTTTTATAAGTATAGGTATGCATCTGCACTGACCTTAACAATGTTGGATAATTGACATTTGAACCATTTGCATTCTTGCCCATTTTTATCTAGGCACCAGAGCATTTAGAATCTGACCAATTGAATGAAAAGGGGAAGGGGAAAACATTAACAACAGAATCTGTCATTGGTGACCTTGCTGATAAGTCAGAGGCGAGTGATTTGGATACATATCAGTGGCTAATAAAAGATTTTGATGGCGATAAGCTTGTGAAGATAGAAATTGCTACTGAAATTTTCCAATATCAGCATCAGGGGATTGATATTGGGAGGGAGGACATAGAGAGATGGCTGAATAAAAAAGAGGTTGGATTTTCCCATGTTCTGTTGTATATGAGGTACCTTCTTTTCTCTCATTATTTCACATAATCTACATACGTATTGATGGTTAAATTATGAACCTTATTTATTCTCTCTATGGTTGTGTTCATACATTACAGATATTTATTTGAGACTCATTGTAATGGTATTGAGGATAAGTTCAAATTTCTATGCCCAACTCAAATTTCTCCGGTTGCTCGTACTGTCGAACAAAGGGTTGCTTACATTTCAGAGTGCATGGGAGGTGATTTCAAAGGAAAGATATATGTGGCACCATATCAGTATCGGTAATAAAAATTATGATGCTTTTTATCTGATTTACACTTTGATGAACATATAAGTAACTAAATAAATATATAGGTATCACTGGGTGTTGATATTGTTGAATCCTCACATGGGGTATGCATATTGGATTGATCCTCGCCATGGGAAAAGAGAGAAGGATGTAGATGCATTAGTTAACTTGTAAGTACCTATTTAATATACAATCATATTTTCTTATATTTGATATGTTTACTATTGATTGCATATTAATAACAGGAGCTATAAACTCAAATATACCAAGTTGGGCAGAAGAACTCCTCGAAAACAAACTTACTGGCATGAGTTAAAGGTTTGTATATTGATTCTCTACTCTACATATGACGCTTTAATTTTATATATCAGTTGAATCTTAACTTGTTGTTACATACAGTGCCCACTTCAAAAGGATGAAATTGATTGTGGATAATATATCCTGAAGTTCATGAAAGATTTACTATGCAAAAAAACTGATGTTATCACTCTCAGTGTACGTCTTCGACACTTAATAAAATATGTTGTTTTCTTTTTCTATTAAATTAGGTTGTGTTATTACATTGTGTGTTTCATTCTTCAGGTGTTTGACTCTAAGACAACTTACACACAAGAAGATATTGATGGAATTCGAAGGGAGTTCTTAGATCACTTACTTACCCTTACCTAAGGTAAAAAAATCAAGTACTTTTAACACTTTTTTTTTCAAGGCTTGAATTTTACTCTTGTGTGATTTTGTCAATAACTTAATTGATATAGTTTTGATTTATCATGTCACTACCTTTATCTCCTTTGTTTATGTAATTTTTTTTTCTGCTTTTCTTTACAGTGGGAGATGGCCAAGCTTTACGATAGTGTGGACGCATACAAACCGAAACATCTCTTCGCTTTGAACTGCAAGTTTTTGTCTTAACTTTAGCAAACTCCTCACAATGTCTATTTCTAGTTGTTTTATGATTGTTAATGTCTTGTCTACTGGTTTAAGAATACTAGATACTTATGTTCTTAAACAGTTGTTTGAAAACTGTATTGATGATGTATTTGAAACTTAATTAATGTGATTAATTTTGTTGGGAAGAATTTATTTGGGTTGCACTAATTAAAATATAGCAATACAGAATGGTAGCAAACATTTTTTAAAAAATCACTATTTTATATTGGATAAATTCAAATATCCCGGTTGAAATCACCAAAATATCACGGATATGTCTTTCGAAATGTATTTCATCTTTAATATCCCTGACGTGAAGTTATATATCAGGGATATTAGAATAGAGTTTTTATAATAGGTACAACTCTAATATCCCTGGCGTGTTTGCATATACCAGGGATATCAGGCTAAGCAATTTGCTGGAAGGAACAACTCTATTATCCCTGGCTTGTTTTTTACCTCAGGGATATTAGATCTATTATACCTCAAACGTTTATCCCTGGCTTGTTTTAGCCTACCTCAGGGATGTATTTTAAAAAACGCCGGGGATAAAAGGCTATTTGTGTACTAGTGCTGGAGGAAAAAATTAAGCTACAATCAGCTCTTTGAAGTTGATACCGAACGGAGCCTTAGAGTATTCTGGAAGCTAGAAGCTCATTGTATAAAAGCTCATTTCTAGCTCATTTGTAACTGAACTTCTTACTTCATTCATTCATTTTCTCTCTATAACAAACTCGTGATTGTGAGAATAATGGAGTTCGAAGCAGTTCTTTAGCTTCTTCACACTTATCCATCACATACAATTCTTATTAACTGGTAATTAGTAAGATGTTTGATAGACTTCACATATTTAGTCAATCAATTAAGCCTTTAGAGTAGTGATCAGAGGTCTCCGGCCGATTCAATGTTCTCATTAATAGTAACCTCGACCAAAAAATAAAAATAAATGTTTGACGAGGGCTACTCTCTAGCATATATAGGTGATTGGCCTTCGGACACTTGGTTTAACGGTTAAGTCCTTAGGTAGTATCTTGAAATCATCGTTTGGAACTCCTTTAGAACCCTAGTAATACTTGTGGCGACCCTAATCTTTATCCGATTTTAAAAAAAGGTGATTGGAACTAGCTACTTTGTACATGCAAGTATGCAACCTTACTAAGAACATGTAATAGACCTATACCAATGTACAAGGCTACAAGCCATTTAAACAACGGCAGAATACATCTGTGGACCCCCTAACTTGGCACTTTTGTGCAAATGGACCCCCCAACTTTACGAGTTACCTATCAAACTCCTGAACTTAACCTTTTTTTTTTCCTATTGAGCACCTTTCGCTGACCTAGACGGACGCGTGTTTTTCACTCGTTAGGGTGGGCTGTGAAATGCCTCTAAATTGCTGACATGGAAAAAAAAATTATAGTATAAGTTAAAAAAAAAACACAACATTCATCTTCATCATCCCCTTTCAACCTTCATCACCTCCGACTAGCTTCCACCGGCTTACCTCCGGCCAAGACCCGACGGCAACCCGTCCTCTTCTCTCGGTTGACTTCGCCGGACAACAACTCTTCACCCACTCGACACCCCCTGCTCACCCTCACCGCTCTGCCCCGACCTTCCCTTTCACGCCCATCAACCCGGCCTCGGCTCCCTCTGCGCACAACTCTCTCACGAGCTCCACCCGCTCGCCCAAATCCAGATCTAGGGTTCCGACCCATGCTCGCCGGCCTCTTTCCCGACGCGACCCGACCTCACTCTTCCTTCCTCCTTCCGCTCGCTCGGTCTCCATGCTCGCGACCTTGCCGGAACGACCCACCGCTTGGCCCTCGCTACCATGCCCCGACGCGACCCAGCCCTTCTCCCTCTCTCCCGACTTCGCCGGCTCGGTCCCATCGCCGAGAAGATCTGCGCCTCCTCCGCTCTCGCTCAAGGCTCCGGCCGTCACCCCGCCGTCGTGTGTGCAGCCCCGGAACCGCGAGTTCGGGTCTTCCGACCCTTGCCCGACTGCCCCGCGGCCACCGCCCTTGCTCCACCCACCTCCTTCGTTTTGGATCCAAGAACCCCAAATTTCAATTTCAATCCCATATTTCTCTTTTATTGCAAATCTTACCCAGAAATTATACAAAAATATATTATATTACATTTTCTTACAAAAAAATAAAATGAGTTTTTTTTTGTTTAGGTGACATGGATACAAAAGGCTGAGTGGGACAAAAATGCCCAAGTCAGCGCGCGTGTACCTCAACACTCTCAGAAAGTGGGCTCAGTTGCAAAAAAAGGGGTCAATAGGAAAAAAAAAAAGTTAAGTTCGGTGTTTAATAGGTAATTCGTGAAGTTGAGGGGTCCATTTGCAAAAAAGTGACAAGTTGAGGGGTTCACAGATGTATTTTGCCTTTAAATAAATGTCTATGCAAGAGAGCAAGAACTTTCAATTTCACTTGAATGACTTTCAATTATTTACATTTCAACCATTTCTCACAAGAATTCTTGTATAAGGACCCGGAGAGCATAGTGACATTAAAAGGTAAAAAAAGTGAATTTTCGTATGAAAAAATCCCTCATTTTGATGTCACAATGCCTCGTTGTTGGGTGATTAAATTAGTAAATTTTGGCACTTGGACGCCCACTTTGACGTGCTCTTGTGGTTGAGACCTTTGCAATTTCAGTATCCTTTTTCCTTGTAATGGGATGTCTTCATTTTGAGCCTTCAACTTGTCCAACGTCTCAATATATCTTTGAACTCTTAGTACCTACCAAACACAAGCATGCATACAAAGTTACAAACTGAACATAAGTATCAACATCAAGAACTATAAATTATCATGAAAACCAGTACAATTCTTCTTTTATCATACGTACTATGAAATTTCTGAATTCTTTTGTTCATTAATTTGGATTAATCCAAAATTAAAGCTAATTACCTGTGTTTTCCTTTGTAGTTTGGCATCCCCATCAGCCATAATTGCATCCAGCCTTATAAGCAACGCCATCAACATTTCAGTCAAATTCAGCAGCTCTTTCTCATCCACGTTTCCACCTTTTGCAATCATATTTTCCAGTCGTGTCACCTAATTAATTTGAATTTGGTACGTAAGCTATAAAACAATACGTACGTATACCTTGCTATCATATAAACCAGGAGTACGTGCTAAGTGCTAACAAGTATTGAATTTTGTTAAGAACAAAATATGGCTAGTGACTAGTGTGTACATATATGAAAACGCATAAAATATAAAACACAAGTTATACAACCGCTATTCTCCATAGGACCATAGCCCATAGAGGATACGTAAATCAAAGGTTTAAAATTAGATAACCACTACTAGCAATCTAGCATGCATATTTAGTTAAAGAATTATTTCTCATTTTAGATTTATAACTTATAAGCAATGATGTATTGTTGAGGTGTCAGATGTTTTATTTTTGGATTTGCATATATTGAATATTTCTAGAAAAAAAATCTATTATTTAGCAAGAGAACAATTGAATGAATAATCAATTATCTCAAATTTTTAGAAAAAATTAATAGTATTTTATCAAAATTAAAAGTATTCTTAATAATTGTATCAGCGGCTAAAAATTCTCTTAGAAACAACCTTTTAAATGAACAAAACATTGTTAATTAAAAAAAAGGCATGATTTTGATGCAGAATGAATTAATAGAGAAAAGGGTCTTTTACCTGGGCAGCAAGCTTGTCAATTTCCATGGCTACCTCTGCAACAGATTTCATTGCATTATTATTAGTATTATTTCCCGTGAAATTACGGAGAGGAAAGCTTGTGTCTTGGCTCAACAAATCCAACGTTGACCCATCTTTGACTCCAACAATGTGAAGAAACTGATTTGAATGCCTTTCTTTGTCCCTGAACATGAGCTTCTGATCCTGTTGGCCCAACCCTGTTTCCCCTTCCAATATCTTCTTCAACTCCCCTGCCAAATCAGTAACTCTATATATATATTAGACAACCAAATGAAATGTTTTGGACAATAAAGTAATCTCATGAGAGCAATTGTTTACCAAAGGTTGAGTGGGGATTGATTTGGATTTGATGGAGGGATGAGTTGAACTTGACTCTGATTTTAATGGTGGAATTGTCCAAGCAATTGGCCCTTTTCTGAACAAGCAGTCCAGTTGGCCTCATTTCCCATTCAAGCCCTCCCATTGTAGTATTCCTTTGAGCTTTCTTCTTCATCATCCTTCAAACTTGGTGGTTTTTTTAACAAAAAAAACTCCAACCTCTTTTTTGATTTGGATCGGTTTTGACCAAATCTGATGGCTAGCTGAAATGGGTATTTTTCAGAAAAATGTTCTGAGCAATGGTTTTCAAGAAAAAGGAAGTGATAAAGGGAATATAACAAAGTGATGATGGAGAAAGAACATATATATAAGGAAAAACGAAACTTATGAAAGAAAATCATGGTCTACTATTTATGAAAATTGAACGTGTAATTTTTTTAACTTGAGAAAATCAGTTGGTATCTAGCTTTGAGATTGATTTGTTCACACAGCATTGGTCTTGCATTTACACTATTGCATTTGACAAGTAATTTTGTTATAATAAAATTATAAAAAATATAGTTGACTTTTTTTCCAAAATAAATTTAAAATATTAAATTTGTTTAATTAATTTTGTTCTAGATAGAATAATAATTAAATTTGATAATGGAAGACGAATCACATGACTTGTGGTGTGATTATATTACAGATATAACTATAAAACAAATTGGAAATTAATTAAATAGAAAAATAAAAGTTTAGTATGGCCAATTAAGCGCCCACGGTCTACAAGCCTTCTTTTGCCGCCTGAAAAGTGGTTTGTGTGAATGTACGAGAGATTTGATTAAGGTTCTTTATTATTTTTCTCTTTGTTTAAGCTTTAAGCAAATGCAAATCTTGTGGCTTTTAGTAAAAAGGGTGTGGTGGATTAGTTACCTTAGTAACAATTAGTTATACTATAGTTTAATGTAGTGCATGGGCTAGCATACTGGCCGGTTTGGTAGACCAAACATCTGACACAATACACATGACGGATCGATGCAAATTTCCAATACACTCACCAACTAAATCCCATCTTTCAATCTTAATTTTATGGGCATGTTATCATTATTAATAAAGAGTGATTTAAGGTAAATGTTAGAGCTAATTCTGACTTAATGCAAAACAACCCCTAATCAAGGGGTGCTTTTTTCTTAGCATCTATTTATATGGTCAATCCAACTTTTCTCTTTTTGACATTCTAACCTTAATTTACAAGTCAAGAGTAAACTTTTGTATTCAGTTTCAAGCTTAAGATTTGCTTCGTAGGAGAGCAAGGCGGCGCCCACGTATCAGAATGTCACGTTGTGAGGCTTGCCTCTTCAACTTCTTATAACTTTTAGACAAAAATTCTGGATTTACATGATCAAATATTTTTTTAAAGATTTATTAGCATGCTCTCCTATCCATATAATATATACATATATAAGGGCTCAATTCGGGTTAAATTGGAATCGAATCGGAACCAAACCGGCAAAAACTACCGTTTCTAAGACTAGAGTTGATCAAATCGATTTATCATTTTTCACGATTCCTAATTATCTATAACCTAATGATATTCAGATATCTAGGAATCGTGAAGACTAATAAACCACATATTTATCAATACGAATCGGAAACTAATCTTTTTTTTGGTCAAAAATCGGAAACTAATCTATCATTATCATAGCTATAAAATTGTTATATATGACTTGTGCGGGTTTTGATAGGGTAACCTGGTTTAAATGTTCAGTTAGTTTTGGAATGTTTATGCCTCAACTACATTTGAGAAAAAATAACTTAGTTTAGTAGGCATATCAAGGTTACATAATTGACCTAAGCAATAAATAATAGAGAGAAAATTCACCAGTATGAATATTGTTGATAATACTCGACCAAATAAATAGTGTCCATATTTCGACCAAAATGCATGATTTCATTCTAAATTGCTCATTTACATTAAAATATCCATCAAGAAAGTATACCATTATGCATTAGTGCAAATCAATACGTAACTAGTAGTATTATATTTTGGTTGAATCAAAACAAACAATCACAAATGTTGGTCATAATGTGCAATGCATGAGTTGACGTATAACAGCCTAACTACTAATTTTGTTAAACATCACTTTTCAAAATCAAGATCAAATCTTCTCTTTGATCGTGAAATTCCAACACACAACTATTTCGGCAGCTTATAGCGATCAATTGACACAAGGCATGCACACGTACGTACTAGCCAGGATGATGAAGTTTATGAAGTATTATATGATCATGCTGATTTTGCGACCACAATTTGTGCTCGTCTACATCACACAAAGAGGGTTTGATCTTTACTTTTACTTTTGATTAATAAATTACGTTCCATATATAACTCGCCTTCCATTAGTATGATACGGAGTACTAAATTTTGGATCAATAATATTGATGCAGAATAATAATATAATATTTAGTATTTATTGATTCGGAAACAAGATATATACCTTAATTGCTAAAAAAAAAAGATATATACCTTAAAACAATTTTTCTATAGAGTGTCCTGAGAATATATTATAAGCATCCCTAATTTAATAAGTAAATCCTAAAAGGAAAATGATAAATCCGTTTAAAAAAATCTTAAATATTCCTTCATACTAAATCTAAATAAAATTCAATTATGATTTTTTATCAGATGAGCTAGGAATACATTCTAAAAAAATCGAACTTTAAGCAGCTAGTTTGTTTTTATAGTTTTGAAGTTGTACAAGTGATACTCGTCCATTCACTAAGCACATGTGTTAAATTCCCGATGGCCCGTAATTAATCAAGGAGCGAGAGTTACATCGGTAATTTTAATATAAGCTTGGATCCATTCTTTTACCTAAAAGTTTAAGTCAATATGTAGGGGTTTCACTTTATTTATATGCTAGTGGATTTCTATTGTTTTGTTCTATGTGGGAAACCACATTTCATTCCAACACGCTCCCTCAAGTAGTAACTAGGTTGACCTAGGCTCTGTTCGGTAAAACTAACTGAAATCAAGCTGAAATGGTAACTGAAGCTTTTTGTAACTGAAGCTTATATTTCTAGCTGAAATTCGTAACTGATTTTAAAGGCTGGCAATTTCTAGTAAGCTAACGGGTGTTCGGTAAAACAAGCTGATTGTTGATAAAAGTAGAGGGTAAAATGACGAAAAGGGTATTGAGGAGGGAGAAGACAGAAAGATGAGGGGTATGGACCCACCTATATAAATTTGGAGAAAATGGGAATAAGCTACCATAAGCTGGATAATCTACACATGAGGAACTTAAATTTTTAGCAAAAAATAAGCTACTATAAGTTAGAATAAGCTATCATAATCTACTCTTGCCGAACACCTCCTTGCAAGCTTATTTATTTCAATAAGCTATCATAAGCTCCAATAAGCTCCAATAAGCTTTTGCCGAACACACACCTAGTTAACACTTGGAAAGACGGGTCTAACATCTCGTTTTAAGCGGCGGTGACATCTCAATCTCTTTTTAGCCCACTCGAACTCAAAGAATGGGTAGGTAGCTCGTTTTTGCTAAACCCAACCCCAAAGAGCCAAGAAGAAAAGGACCCGGATCCGCACCAGACCTGCTCTGATACCATGGGAGATTCCGTTGGGCCGAAAGAACTGGGTAATGTGTCGGGGAAAATTTAACCATTTCGTATATAAGGTCGAGATCCACCTTTTTACCTAAAAGCTTAAGCCAATAGGTTGGGTTTCACCTTATTTATATGCTAATAGATTTCATTGTTTTGTATGTAGAAACCACATTTCATCCCAACAACATCTCCATCATTAAATCAAGGGAGATTTGCGAAAATGCCCCACCCAGAAAAACGGTTTACAAAAACGCCCCTTAAAACAAATAAATAGCGAAGCATGCTGTTTTGGGCATTTTTGCAATACAATTTACATTACTTTGTATTTTCTTTTAAATAGAAGTTTATTAAAAAATCATTATAATTACAATAAAAATATTTAGCCATAAATTCTGGAAATTCATTTTAAATACAAAATTGAAAAATAGAAAAAGAAAAAGAAAATATAAAATAAGAAAATAGTTTTGAAACATTAAGATTTTTTGGAAACAATGAGATATTGTAGAAAATATGGTGGAAGATATTGTTGAAGATATTTTTTGAAAATATAAAACGTAAATAAACGTGGATAATTATGTTTTGAAGATAATATTATTTTCGTTTCGACATTCTTCGTGATTATCTTCTTTTCATCACAAAGTAGAATAAAATTCATCATGTCACCCTCATTAAACATCTTGTCATACACAACGAAATATCCTATCACTCTTTTGTAAAATACTATCATTTTTTCGTGTTAAAAACATGTGTTTCTTCTAAAAAACATTGCTTTTCTCATCTTTCACTAAAGCTATTTTCTAAATACAAAATTAAAAATTACAAAAGAAAATATAAAACAAGAAAATAGTTTTGAAACATTAAGAATTTTTCGGAAACAATGACATATTGTAGAAGATATGGTAATATAAAACATAAATAAATGTGGATCATTATTATTTTCGTTTCAACATTGAACGTTATTATCTTCGTTATTGTATTCGTTTCATCACAAAGTAGGGTGAGACTCATCGTGTCACCCTCAATGAAAATCTTGTCATACACAACGTAATATCCTATCACCCATTTTCCTTCAAAATCTTTTTTAGGTAATATTTTCTTGTTTTAGGTAAGATTTTTTGTTCGGCCCACCGAGACGAGTTCAGTAAGATTTTCAATTTTCCTTTAATTTTTAAAAAAGGATAGATCAAAAAATGAAATCTTTTTTTAACATTAAAATATTTATAAAATCTTTTTATTTATATATATATTTTCAAATTTGGATAAAAAATAAAGTTTGTTAAAATATTTTATTTCTCAAATATAATATTAGTAAAAATAATAATTTCCGATTTTTTAACAAATATTTCGTTTTTTATTTTATTTGATAAAAAATAGTGATTTTGGGCATGAATGTAATATTTTTAGGCATAAGTGCAATATTTTTAGGCATTTTTGCAAATCGAAAAAAAAGGGTCATATTTGCAAACGGATTATCAAATAGGGGCATTTGGTACTAATCCCCCTAAAGGTAGCACTATAGCACACAATCAAGTAAAACAAAGACATCAAAATTGTGTATTCAACTTTAAATAATTAATACACAAACCCTTTCAAAGATTTGACAATTGACCAATACATATTTATTGTTGGTAATGTTAACCATAGAAATATCTTGTAGAGATTGCTTTGTTAGTTGTTACGTTATTTGTTAGTGAACTATGCTTTTACCTAGTAACTTTGTATTAGGGTTAAGGTCCCTATAAATACCTTCTTAAACTCATGTATACAATTACGCAGCTTTCACAATACAAAACCTCTTCTCTATATGGTATCATACGCCTAACGATCCTGCCCTCCCCTTCTCCATGGCTACCGACGCCTCCATCACCCTTGCTAATCCTCATGTCCCAACCGAGCCCTTCATCATGGTGCACCTCCCTAGTGTCATCAAACTCACCTCCACCAACTATATTGCCTGGAAGAGCCAAATCCAAGCCCTTCTCGAAGGGTATGATCTCTTCAAATACCTAGATGGCTCGTTCCCTTCCCCACTCGAACAAGTTACCATTGACAACAAAGTCCAACCAAACCTGAAACATCTCTCGTGGAAGCGTCAAGATCGCCTTCTCTTTGGGTCGGTTTTGGGCACGCTCTCTCTTCCTGTGCATGCCCTTACCACTCGTGCCACGACTTGCAAATACGTATGGGATATTCTCAAACATACCTATGCGTCGGCATCCCGTGGTCACATTCAACAAATCAAGTACAAAGTGCGCCATGCTGAGAAGGGAACCAAGACAATTGAAGCATACATGCATTCCATGCGTGAGTCGGCTGACTTACTTGCTTCCTTGGGTGCCGCGCTTTCCACCGAGGATCTCACCGAGCACATTCTTCGGGGCCTTGATGACTCCTACCAACCTATCATAGATGGTGTCAACATGCGAGATACATCCATCTCGTTTGATGAACTCCATGAGAAGTTGATAGTGCAAGAGCTTCGTCTTCAAAAATCCAAGAAGTCGGATGGCACCATCACTGCACTCAATGCACAATCCAAGTTTGCTAAAGGCAAAGGTAAGTCCTCTTCTCAGTCTTCTTGGCAAAACTCTGGCTCCTTTCCTTCAAACTCCACCAAACCACAAAACAACAACTACCCTCCCCGAAACCCTAATTACACGCCCCCCCTCCCAACAACCCTAATCAACCGCGACCTTTCAAAGGTCGTTGGCAGTGGTGCAAAACCATAGGTCATGTTATCTCCCAATGTGCGGACCTCAAACGCCAACACCCTAACCTAGCTCTTCCCGACTCCCACCGCTTCCCTGTCCACAATACAGCCCCCCAAGCCAACTTCCTTCTACCTAATCCTGCACCAAACCAATGGCTCATGGATAGTGGAGCCTCTCACCATGTCACTAATGATCTTAACAATCTAGCCCATCACCATCCGTATAATGGACCGGACGAACTTGTTGTGGGCGATGGCTCAGGGTTGCACATTGCCAATCAAGGTTCCCTCTCTTTACCTACAAACTCACGTGAATTTCAACTCTCTCACGTTTTACATGTTCCAAAAATTTCGAAAAATATACTTTCGGTCTCTCAATTTACAAAGCAAACAAATCTTGGAATTTTGTTCTTACCCTCTTGTTTTCTTGTGAAGGACCTCACAACTTCGGAAACGCTACTTAAAGGACCTTGCATTGATGGTGTCTACTTATGGCCACGGTCGTCTCCATCGGTGTACTCGGTTCAGCCACATCTAGCTCGGCTTCTTCATCATAAACTCGGCCACCCCTCTTCGGATGTTTTCAATTTCATTACTAGGAAGTTTTCATTATCTAGCACTTCATTTAAGCAAGCCGATTGTCGGTCTTGTCAAACAAATAAGAGTCACAAACTCCCCTTTGTTATTTCATCTATTAGGTCTAGCTTTCCATTAGAAGTTATTTTTTCCGATGTATGGTCATCACCTATCATATCTATTGATGGTTTTCGATATTATGTTGTGTTTGTTGATCACTACACTCGTTATTCATGGCTCTTCCCTCTCAAAAAGAAATCGGATGTTCATGCTACGTTCATACTGTTTCGAGCGCTCGTGGAAAATTTTTTCAAACTCAAACTCAAGATTTTATTTTCGGATAATGGAGGTGAATACGTAAGTCTTAAAAGCTTCTTGCAAACGCATGGCATCACACACTACACTTCACCTCCGCACACTCCGGAACATAATGGCATTTCCGAAAGAAAACATAGACACATTGTTGAAACCGGGCTCTCCCTACTCACTCATTCAGGTGTGCCGAAATCTTTTTGGCCATATGCCCTCAAGATGGCCATTTACTTGATCAATCGGTTACCATCACGAGCTCTCAACAATGAGTGTCCTTATTTTCGACTTCTTCAAAAACAACCTGACTACAAGTCTTTCAAAAGTTTCGGATGTCTTTGCTTTCCATGGTTACGACCATATAACCAACATAAACTCGATCAAAGGTCCAAACCGTGTGTTTATCTAGGTCCAAGCTTAACTCAAAGTGCTTCCTATTGCCTTGATCCTACCACAAACCGGATTTACGTCTCGCGTCATGTTCATTATATGGAAGGTGCATTCCCCTATCTTGAACCCACACCATCTCAGCCCACAAAACCGAGCCCTACCGAGCAACAAGGTCGAGAATGGGGTTCAATTTCTCTACCTTTAGCTCAACCTTTGGCCAACTCCTCTAACACCATTGAGCAACATGGAGTGGAATGGGGTTCAATTTCCACTCCACCTACTCGTGGAACCCAAACCAGCATCATACCTTGCCCCACACGTGACCACACACCCACAATTTCCCCAAACCCTAATTCGGCAACCCAGAATCACGTACCAAATCCCATATCTTTTCCTACCCATTCTAATGCTAATACACCTATCCAAACTAGTCAGCCAAATTCCACTAATCACGCTCAACAACCCATGCATATCCACTCACCAAATCCACACTTACCAAATCCAACGTCCATGCAATACCAAAATCACGTACCACACTCCATATCTTTTCCTACCCATTCTAGTGCTAATCCACCAATCCAAACTAGTCAGCCAAATCCCACTAATCACGCCCAACAACCCATGCAAATCCACTCACCAAATCCATACTTACCAAATCCAACGTCCATGCAATCCTCTCCCTGTATCTTGCTAGAATCTTCAACACAAATAATCCCATCCAATCTTCCGCCAATTCAACTTCACCTGGACCTTCCTCCCTTGGTCCCACTCTCAACTACATCCCAAACCGAGCCGTCACTAGCCCCTCCTGCCATGCAAACCACAAACCCTAGTTCATCGATTCCTAACCCTAACTCCCCAACCGCCCCTATGCCAGCCCAAAATCAACCCTCACCACCTCGTGAAATCATCACACGATCCAAAAACAACATCATCAAGCCCCTCAAAAAGCTTAACCTTCACGTCAATACTCAGCCACCTCTCGAACCCAAATCCATCACGCAAGCCCTCAAAAACCCGGATTGGAGAAACGCCATGAATTCTGAATATGAGGCTCTTAGCAAAAATCAAACTTGGACCTTGGTTCCACCATCGACTACTCAAAACCTAGTCGGGTGCAAATGGGTGTTCCGTGTGAAGTACCATCCAGACGGCTCTCTTGATCGATACAAAGCTCGTCTCGTCGCAAAAGGTTTTCATCAACGAGAGGGTTGGGACTACACCGAAACGTTCAGCCCGGTCGTAAAACCTGTTACGGTCCGACTTGTACTGACCATTGCTGTGGCGCACAAGTGGTGCCTCCGGCAACTTGACGTCAACAACGCCTTCCTACAAGGGCGTCTCCAAGAAGAGGTCTATATGAGTCAGCCACCGGGCTTTATTGACACCTCGCGTCCCGATCACGTTTGCAAGCTGAACAAGGCCATCTACGGCCTTAAACAAGCCCCCCGGGCATGGTATAATGAACTCCAAGCCTACCTTCTTCAGCTCGGCTTCATCAACTCCAAATCCGACGCAAGTCTCTTCATCTACATACATGGCGGCACCACCATATATTTGCTTGTATATGTCGATGACATCATAGTTACGGGCAACCGTGAGAGCGCCGTCACAAATTTGATCTCGCAGCTAGCTCGTCGGTTTTCTCTCAAGGATCTCGGCAACCTATCCTACTTTCTTGGCGTTGAAGTCATCCCATCACCTTCAGGTCTGTTCTTATCTCAACGCAAATATATACAGGATACACTTCACAAGGTGGGCATGGTTGACACTAAACCCGTATCCATTCCAATGTCGATCACACCACTGCTCAAAAACTCCGGCACACCTCTGCTGTGTCCTACAGATTACCGCATGGTCCTTGGCAGCTTACAATACTTGTCGCTCACGAGACCTGACATTGCATTCACAGTGAACAAGCTTTCTCAGTTCATGCAAGACCCTAGGTCCGAGCACTGGGCGGCGTTGAAGCGTCTCCTCCGGTATCTCCAAGGCACAATGCACTACGGCATCACCATCTCTGCAGATGTCTCCTCGGCCCTTCATGCGTTTTTCGACGCCGACTGGGCCGGTGATCATGATGACTACATCTCCACCACCGGGTACCTACTTTACTTTGGTTCCACTCCTATCTCATGGAGCTCTCGGAAACAAAAGACCATTGCTCGCTCATCCACGGAAGCGGAGTACAAAGCCTTAGCTGACGCTGCTTCGGAACTTCTTTGGGTTCTCTCCCTACTTGGTGAGCTTCGGGTTGGTCTCTCCTCGGCTCCAACGATATACTGTGACAACCAAGGTGCTTACTATCTCTCTTCCAATCCTGTCTTTCACACAAGGATGAAGCATGTAGCCCTAGCCTTCCACTTTGTTCGAGAGCATGTCCGCAGTGGCACTTTTCGCGTCTCGCATGTCTCCACCAAAGCTCAGCTAGCCGACATCCTCACCAAACCAATGCTCCGACCAAGATTCGAAGAGCTACTAGGCAAGCTCGGACTTTCCCGAAACGGCCGTCCAGCTTGAGGGGGAATGTTAACCATAGAAATATCTTGTAGAGATTGTTTTGTTAGTTGTTACGTTATTTGTTAGTGAATTATGTTTTTACCTAGTAACTTTGTATTAGGGTTAAGGTCCCTATAAATACCTTCTTAAAATCATGTATACAATTACGCAGCTTTCACAATACAAAACCTCTTCTCTATAGGTAACACGTACGTGTTTGCTGAGGGTCCAAGATCTAAACAGTTTTGATCTACAGAGAATTTAAAAAGTGTACAACTTAAGCAAATTGAAAAAAAAAATACTTGGTAAATGGCGTATATATATGAATGTAGGACTGTGTAGCATGAAATTGACACGTGGTGTATTGACTTTTTTTTTGGTAAAAAAAAATTAGGGTGAGGGGATGGTGCTTCAGTCCAAGGGCAGGGAAGACCCAAGGGCTCAAAGAGCTCTTACAAGGGGATTTACATATGCCTCACCTCAAGGAGACTAGGGGGGATCGAACCTGCGACTTGTCAGACCGATACCCTGTCATGCTCCACTAGACCAACTCCTTGAGGTTGTGGTGTATTGACTTTGCTTTCCCTTCAAAACAGATTGTATATTGTAGCATCTTGGCCTACCAAATCGATCATGATTAAGAAAGACTTAGGTCATCTACTCAAATGATTAATGTTTAAACTCTAAGAGTAGTACTAAGGGGTCACCGGTTCGACTTTCATGACCACAACTATAAAGAACTCACAAACACCATGCATCCAAATGGACCAAATTAGGAATTGTAGGTTAGATTGAATATTACACCTCACTTTCATTTTCAGCATACCAAATCAACCATAATCCCATAGCCAACAGGGGAATTAAGCAGACTAATTAGGACTTTAATTACAACATGGACAACATAGAGAATGCATGCACTTATGCCAAAACTTACATTACATTTTGATCAACAAATTTAGTAAACAAAAAAGCGTACGTCCATGCATGCATGCGCGTATCCTTTAAGAGTCCATGCATCGTTAATTACTCTGCCATGCACGTACGTTCGGGTCTTCTAACCCGAGGGCTCAGCTTCCGTTGCCTCCTCAGGACTCGGGTCCTCGGCTACTACTTCAGCACTGGCCTCGACGACCTCGTCCTTCTTCATGGACACGCTCTTGCTAAAGTTGCTGTAGGAGCCCTTCTCCTTGAAGAGTTGAGCAAAATGGGGCTTGCAATACACCAACCCATCTAAGGCTGCATAGTTTGAGGGTGATAAAAGGCAGCCTCCTTTTGCACATCGAAAGCATGACTTGTGGTAGTCTGCCGTCTCCACCGTTATCTATATACATATATGTGTCAACAACATTTCGTATAGGGCATCTCTAAATAAAAGGGAGGCATCATACGTGTCAAAATGTGTGACCCAATTGAACTAAAGTATTATATTTCGTAAGAAACTAAAATAAGTCTTTTAGGATTTCAATAGATTGGAAAAATCTCTTTAGACGTTTTTCGTATTTGCGATTTAATCTATGTAAGCATTATCATTTAAAAAACATAAACACTAACACGAAGGTTATATTAGCAAGGCCATTGACTTGTCGTCCTACAACGTCCTTACAAATAACCCAATTTTTTTCATGCTTTGATTAGAATGACCCAATTTTGTAATTTTGTCTCTCGTCTAATCCCCATTCTCGGGATAAACATTTTTAACTATTTGGACATAACATAAGCATTATAGTTTTCCATGTTGACCCTCGAAACTTTTGAATAAGAATCTTTGACATGAACACATATTAGACTGACTGAATTTGGAGAACTATGAAGCTCAAAAAATAGAAAAAAATATAATAAACCGGCTTCAATATACAGAAGTTTAACCTTCTCAAGTGGGTAAACCGTCTTCTTGCAGACAGAGCACTTGTCTTGGGTGCCAGAGAACATTGCAGATGCCTTGCTAGTGCTTTTTCCACTCCCCTGCACAGCAATAAGAAAAAAAAATATTGCATAATTTATGCTTGAATTTTCATGCAAAAATCTAATTATGAGAAAATGCAATTACTCACCGGCTCATTTGGCTTTTTGTCTGTTAATTATAAGTAGCCCGTGATTTAGTTAAGAAGCCAACCGGGACATAAAAAAAAAAGGTGTACAAGTAGTGATTAGTTAGGAGAATAATCATTATATAATTGATATTACAAAAAAGAAAAAAAGAATTTAGATAAGAATGAAAAATAAATTACAATTTTGAAATTTGCCCTCCCTGAAGAGCTGCTCAAAGTGGGGTGAACAATATAATTCCCCTTCAATGGAGGAGAATCTACCCAACTAAATTTTCATAATAGAACACCATAAGTTATTTCATTTGTTTTTTTTTGATTCTTTGTGAATATAAATATAAATTATAAATTAAACCAGATCAATTACCACTAGCTTTCCATTGCAATGCTGGCATCTGAAACAATTCTTGTGATAAGACACACCATCTGTCGTTACCAAATCAACGATGTAAACCTTTTTGTCACAAGCCTTGCATTTGTCTGTGGTTCCTGTGAAAGACATTTTTTTTTCAAAAAACTAAAATAAAAAAATTTCTTCTTCTTCCTCCTAGAAGGATGGAAGATTTTGGCTTCAAGTTAGGGTTTTTATTTTGTGTAGAGGAAGAAGGAAGAGATTGGTATTTCACCAACATGTTACATATATACAATGCTCAAACTCAAAGATTAAGACTTCTAAAAATGGGTAGGAACTATATAGAATTGACTAATAATTGTTTTGCATTTTTTTATTTGCAAGTGCATGGTTTAATATGGAAGAACTAAATTTAGTTTGAGATTGATGGCAATTAATATCAAGGAAACTAAGATCGATGGCGATTGATTATTATGAGAAAATGGCCTTGAGAATAAAATAGTATTAGGGTTTTACACATTGTCCTCGTCTATTTAGAGATTTTCTGCAAAATACTAGGCTTCAAATAGCGAAAATGAGGTGTTTGGTACAAGTTAAGATTGGACAGAGTTATGAACAAACGGAATGACAAGAGCATTAACAAAATTACAGGTACAAATAATGGAATCAGATCCAGGTTACTAAACAGATTCATAGACAAATGGACAGAAAATGGAATCAGAATCAGAAACAGAAACAGAAACAGAAACAGATCAGATGATAAAACAGTGGTAAGGAAAGAAAGCAAAGCATCCAAGAACAAATAACAAATTAGAAGAGGACAACTCCATTTCCACTCCTACAGTAAACTGAACCAAACTCCCCACAACTAAGGTTCTGAGAAAGACGACGACGACGACATGACAACAGACTACATATGATGGAGGAAATCCAATACAACCACCCATCACAAGATCTTGCACATTGACTCCAAACTACACTTGAAAGACAGACAAAGAATTAGCACAGGCTAGGCTACTACCTAATCAGAACACCCGAAAATTCCAGCCCAGGCTTCAGCTAATAACACACAACGGCAACTTCAAGCGATGAGCTCTCCTCAGATGATAGTGAACTTTGTTAGAGAAGAATGGGAATGAACCTTTTTGGTGAGTCTGAATAAAGCTGAGGAATTCCAGTTTTTTAAGTCCTTCATTTATCAAAGAAAGCTCCAGGAAATGTACAACAAAGGTGTATATACAGATCCTCAACCCCTCGTTAGATTAATGTCAATATTTGCAGGATTTGATTGCTGGCTAGGTGACGTGTCGGCGGGCCCGTGCGTTCTGTTGTCGGCTGTATGATCTTGAGAAGCGTTTTTCTCGCCTTTGGTATCAGATTCAGTTTTGGGCTTGGGAGTAGCAGCAGCCTTCTGGTCCCCATAGACAAAGCTGCATACTACAACCTGTTAACAAAAATGAGACTCAAATGGTAAGATTCAAATGAGAAAGAAAAACAATAACAGAAGAACAAGGAAAATGGTAGAAATTTTATATACCTGCACCGCCCTTGAAGCTATAAGTCGCCCAGCTACTGAACCGCCAAAAATTTGACCATCAGGACTTGAGAGGGAAACATTAACACCCCCAGTTCGGTTTCGGGGCCCACCCGTCTCAGCAACAAGGTATGAACCAGACAAGCATAATATCTCAAAGCGACCCTACACAGTTCAAAGGCATGTTAGCTCCAAAGCCTCAAAATGCTAGAAAAACATGCAAGTCTTTTTCATTGATAGGAACTTGTACATACCGACTAGTTTATATTGTTTAAGCTAATGACTACAAGCTTAAGCATTAGGAGGAGTCAACATATAAACTTGGGAGATATATCAGAGGCTGGATATGTACTAGCTGGATCCACTACATATCACATTAACAAAAGCTTAAGGCCGGATGAAACCATAGCAACGCAAGGTAAATGTAATGCTTCCGCCATTCACAACTTCGAATAAATGGACAAGACAACATATGCAATTTTTAGGAAATGTTTGTGGTAATATACCAACTCAAGCATCTAGTCAGAATCTTAAAACATGTCTAGTCATTGAAAAAGCACATATATTACCCACTTATATTAATCATGATACACCAAGGAAGCAATAATAACAACCCTACAGGAAAGAAAGCTATCAAGTCCCTGTTCTAGCCTCAACTATGAGGTAAAAGCAACATTTAAATTATTGAGGCCTTCATTTGTAGAAAATGCAAATGTCCTTTTGATAATGCTATTTAAATTCCTTAATTGCTCATGAGTTTCTTTTAGACGTTCATTGATATAAATATCCAGATAATCGTCCTGCAACAGAATCCTTTTTTATATAAGTTGCATAACAGATCGCTACACTTCCCCATCCTATGAAAGATCCTAACATCAAAATTCATTATAACATCAGTAATGAACTTAGATTAAAACGTATGGTAACAGATATAGAAGTACTTTTACCTCATATGTAGCATTGCCAACGGATGATGCAGGTTGGCGTAGTGTCACTGCAGAAACACCTCCACTGCCAGACATTATGCACAAGGCCCTCTGCTTCTGCTGTGAAAATGTAAGAATTTTGGATGCAATATCCTGCAAAGACTCGGAACAAAAGAATTTATGAGAATACCGTTAACAGACTATAATATCTCAAACCCACAAAGCTGAAACAAAAGGACGTCTGCTATTGTGATTCCACAGAATCATTGTCATATTATTTGGCAAATTAAGATAAAAGGTACTAGTCTTGTTATTTTTTTTTAGCGAAAGGACTCTTCTTCTAGAGCCTGGTAACTACAATAAGAAGTTCCTTAGCGAAAAAATAAAAGAAGAGGAATCCAATTTCGCAAATAATGAGCTGTAAAACTGTTTCCATGATGAAACTACATGTCACAGACTAATAGTTCTTATACTACACAGAAGGAGGCTATGCCCATTGATGATCAATGTAATGTATAAGAATGAATGCATTAAGATAAAGACCACAAACAAAGAAACATTACATAGCAAATCATTTGTTTCCCAATGCTTTGATATTCCTAGACATAGCAAGTTTGATCATCTTGGGGCTTATAACATTTACAGCCCTCGACCTTTTGCCTTTGTCATATTCTTCCCTAAACTTTAATCTCATCATACATGTACCGAATGCCTCTTCAATTTCTTGCACTAGATTTAATGGCAACAAAAGAAACTTTATGATAGATAGTAGAGTAGAGTTTGGAGCATGAAGTAAAACTACTTTATGGTGTTCATAAGCCTACCTCACCAGCTGCAACATATATCACATGGGGTGTAAAAGCAATTCCTGCAGAATTGGACATCCATTCACCTGAGGCAACAACACAACACCAGTAACATCAGTCTTTCAATGCATCAAAGCATTAGTGCTTCGTGGAATTTGAAAGTAGAAAAAGTTAGGTGCATATCTATAACAATCATAACGAATTTATAATCAGTGCATATCATGCTCAAAAACCTATAAATAAGATGCTCATCATAAAACTCAAGCATTAATGCATGTTCAGTCAAAGAAATCCTTAAATCCTTCATCATGTAGCTTTGTTTTTTTAGCACATATTAGTAGAAAGCTTACTGAATTTTATGTGACTACCTGAAAAAGTCATGAACTAGTGCTATAGAACATATAAATTTAATCACCATTCTGAGAGCTTACTCAAGTCAACTAAAAGTATCAATTCTTTATCATTCTGAGAGTTAAGGACTTCATTATTGAATTGAAAAAGAAGAGATTTCTAACAATTCATTTATACATTAATCATTAATTCATCACACTACAAAAATATAAAATCTTAAGCTACAACAGCTACATCAATGCTGCTACAGGGGGGAGAAAACACCAAACAACCATCTAGTAGTAGCAAGCATCATTAATTACAGACAATTTAGGCAGTTATGACTGAAAATATCACACCTAAAAAGGTAGCAAATTCATAATTCACCCACAATTACATAATCAGATACAAAAACAATAACATATAATTCACCAACCAGATCCAACACAAAAAACAGATAAAAGATGCAAAGTTTATCTCACCAACAGAGGCAAGGCGCTGATTCCTCCCAGTCCCCTTGGGCCTTCCTCTCTTTCGTTTTTCAGACGAATCGTTGGCGTTCGGAGACGAAAGAGGAGACAACCCTAATGAAACAGGCCCTGCACCAGAAGCTGATCCCCCAGAAGCCCCATCAGGGGCATACTTCCTAGGCCTCCCTCTCTTCTTCTTGGCCACCTCAATTCGACTCGAAGGCTCGACTCCACTTGCTCCTTCTCCAGAGGCAGAGGCAACAGTCATGGTGAAGCCATGAGGTGGGTAGCTAGCAGGCGACGAGCCCTCCACATTGAACGTGGAAGATCCGATTGGGCTACTAGCAGCAGCTCTGAAATCCGGTTGAACTTGATTGATGTTAGGGTTTTGAAAATTTCTGAAGCCACCAGGCGGGGAATTGAAATTGGGGTGTGGCTGAGTCCCCGGAGGAGCTAAACTCCTATGAAGGTAGTACGGAGATGACCCTGGTAATGCCATTCCTTCTCTAGAGTCCATACATTTACTCTTAACTTGTCAAGAGGACGAGAATTGGAAGAGCGATAGAAACTAAAAAAGAGGGGTTTGGGGGAAAGCACACGGATCAGTACTCCGAAATCTGAACTGGGTAAATAGAAAGCCCTAGAAAAGGTTTGTGCTTGGAAGATGGTTCATGAAAGTTTGACCCAGATGCTGAAACCGATGAAGACTGCTCTACTCAGCTAGGGTTCTACCAGGGTTTTATTCACAAATTTCGAAAACCCAGATCTTGTGAAAGTCTGAACAGGCAGATGGTGGACGGGCCGCAAAAATCTAAAGATACGTGAGCGCAAAATTTGTGGGGGGCGGATAAGGATGAGAAGAGAAAGAACAGAAATTGTTGTGGTGAAACCCTAGATTTGAGGGGAGGGACGAGAGAAGAGGAGTGAGAAGTGAGGACTAATCGGACCGAAGCCTTGGAAACGAGCAAAAGAGAGAGAGGGAAAGTGGAATGAAGAAAGGCTTTTTTGAGCGTGTTTGGTTGTAAACTATAGTTAAAGAGTGAACACCCAATTTGTATTTCATGGATCTAAAATGATACTTTAGGAGATACCCAGATGGCAAATGCATGTAAAGCTATACAACGTTATAAATGAAACGAACCAATTATTTTTCGACACCTTGATCTAAGCATAAATTAGGATTAAGCACTTTGATGTTATGGTTTGCAAGCGCCTAATATACCCTTATCCAATGTGCAAATTTGACCAACAGGACTACATCTCAAGCTATTCAAAACATAGGGAATAATGGGACATGTTTATTTGGCTAAGAAAAGTTATCAACACTACAATAGGTATTTAAACAATACATCCAAACCATGTTATTATGTTTTGACAAGTTCAAGGCTTTAAGCCTTCCGATTACACAATTGGAACATTGTAAACAGAAGCGGAAAGAAGCAAAGCTGACAACAAGCTACAACTACAAGCAGAAACTATGAAGTGTGATTTCTAGTTCAACCAAACGCCTTCATTTATCTCAAGGTGAAGAAAGCAGTATGCTTCTATTATTTCCATCTTTACCCTTTTCATTAAGAAGTATACAAGAGATAAGAAACTTCAGTTTTGAGCCTCTGTACATTGGGCAAATACATGAATTGAAAATGATGAAAACCCAATATTGGCACTCAAATGGCAGGCCACCTTCTAACATCTTTTCCTATACCTTTCTCTACACATTGTAACCTTGTTTCCCCCTTTGACAGTATACTAGAATGTAATTTTATTCACCAATCTTCAGAATTAAAATGAAGAACAACACATGACTGTACAGTTTAAACCTTTGGGAATCACCAGATATCATCATCAACAGTCGGTGGGCGAGACTCCTTTTCGACCTCCATCTCAGGCTCCAACTGGCCTGATTGAAACTCAGGAGAGTCCAAGTCAGCTAGATTCTTCAAATCAACAATCGACAGCTCATCAAGCCTCCTCACAACCAAATCTGCAGCAGAGAACTCATAAACCGGCTGCTTATTAGCCACAGCAACACACTTCATCCTAGCCTCATGAGCCGCCTCAACAGTCTTATTCGAGTTCCCAAACACAATACACCTCTCAGGTATAAACGTCAACGTCTGACAAGCATACTCAAACATTTCGGGGTCCGGTTTCCCTCTGTGAACATCTTCACTTGCCACAATCACAGTAAAACAACTCTCAAGTCCAACTGCCACAATTGCTTTCTCTAAAGCTTTTCTAGGCCGAATGGAGACCAAAGCCATGGGAATATTATATGACATGAGAGCGTTAACAAACTCACGGGACCCGGATCTGAGTCTGCAGATGCCGCCTTCTAAGGATTGGTGAATCTCCTCTTTTCTTGCAGCTAATATTCTCATCTCAGTTGGGTCTCTTGACCAGCAAAGAACTTCAGAAATAGCTTGTTCAGTTTTCATTCCTTCTATTCTCCTGAGAAGGAAAGCGGGTGGAGGTGATCTTCCTTCTTCATTTGCAAGAGTAAGCCACACTTGGTTTTGAAGTTCAGGTCTGTCTTCAACTAAAACGCCTTCCCATTCAAATATGGCAGTCAGCCAACCACAGCTCATTCGTTCCTGACGGAGCAAAGGATTGTTAAGTGACGGTTTATCAGCCGGATTGCTTGGAGGATGTGCACCCAATCTTCTATCAGTATGATCTGTAATATCAAGCCAGTAACTCGGCTTCCCCGGGTTTCTTTCTTGCTCTTTGTGTAAGAACGCCTCCTTTGTCAATTCCATTGCCCGAGCCCTAACATTCCCCATTGCCAGTCTCCCAGTCTGAGCCTTTTTGACCAAAGACGAATCGGAAAGAACCCGTCTCCCAGAAAACTCAACAGGAAGCAGCCTACAAGAATCAATCAGCTTTTGCCCCGCCCAAGGGGGCCTGATTCCTGTAAGAGATGCAGCTGCAATGACTTCCACCATGTCTGCCTCTTCTATCACGAACCGATTTCTCAAGGCAAATCCCTCCTTCTATTCAAACGAAAACCTATAAGAAGACAAGCAATTAGCTTGCTCTTGTTCGGCGAAATGAAAGCCAGCAATCCAGACAACAATGGAAAAGAAATTCAGACAATAATGGAACAGAATTCAGTTCAAGATTTCCCACTTGGATTACACGCAAAACAAAACCCACCGACCCAAACACACGATGCAAGAATCTCAAAGAAAACTCATTTCCGTCCAATACGATTGCAAGGAAACCCTAAACAAAGAAGACAGATTACCTACTAATAGATGCAGAAAGCGAGAACTCACAAGGAATTGAATACGCACAAGCGAAATTGCTCAACCAGAAACCCTAAAGATCAACAAAAATCACATTTGCGATCTTGCAATTCAATTCTCGTTGCTGAAAACGCCATTAGCTTGCAAAGAGAAAGAGGATGGAATATGAGAGAGAACCTGCTTAGCGGAAGAGACTGAATCGAGTTTCTTTCAGAGAAGAAACAACCAGAAAAACGAACGAGTGATTTCCTTTGATTTCGCAATCTTGATGAGAAATTTCGTTAGCACGTCATTTGTGGGGTTCTGAATGAATCTATTTATATTCCCACACGAGGGAATTTTAAAAAAGCCGCTCGCTTAATGCAACATTGTATTAAATCCTGCATTTTTTTTGGTCGATTACAATGCATTTTTTTGTGCAATAAAAAGAAGTCCTTATGTGATACCATGTGTTAAATTAACATGATTAGCTACCTTCCTATTTTGAGTACATTCCTATTTAGTTAAAAAGGTATCTATTGCTCCAAAAACATATATTAATAGGGAAAATTCAAGTACTAAAAAAAGATCGATGTTTATTCATTGGTTGAACAGAACATTCAAAGTTTCAAGCACACACATACCGTGATCCAGAAATCATCGGTTCGACTCTAGTATTGAATAATTCCAACAAAAAAATTTCAAGCAAACAAAACACACCAAATTTTGTAGTTTTGATATCTAAAGAGACCAACAACGTCACACTTGACGGCTATTATAGTGTTGTTGTGCACACAAATCTTGAAATTTAGGCATAGAGCTCAGGGTTGGCTTGAAGGTGCTCGCCAATAGACTTGAAGGTCAAGGTGATCTTCTCAGTCACCGCCTTGAGCTTGTCCTCGTTGAGCTCAGCGTCACCTTTGGCGTGGAAGTGGCTTGTCATCTTGATGACACACCCGCTGCCCTTGGCCTCGGTCTTCTCCTCGACGACTATGCGTTCGAACTTGTCCCCGAGGATGTCTCCCTCGGTGATCGTGTACTTGCAGCTGAGCTTCTCCACATCAACCTCGTCCACTGTGTGCTTCGCAGACTTGGACTGGCCCTCTGTGCGCGCGCACAACGTTATATTAATAACATCATCAATATATTTGTATGTAACTATTAATTAAGATGTAACGTAACGTTCTTTTGTGATAGTAGAGTATAGCTAGGTTCTCATCCCTTACGGATGCTCAGCAAGGCTAGGTAGTACTTGGGACAACCCTAATCCCTTTCCTTATCAAAAAAAATATATAGAGTAGAGATAGGGACCTGAGACGTATGTGGTGAGCTTGATGGCGCCAGGAGCAGTGGAGTCGCCTTGCACGAACTCGATGCTCTTGACCGCATGGGGCAGGACCTTCGGGAAGATGTTGTGGGAGTCGAGGACAGTCGCCTTGTACATGCGAGTAGCCGAGACCGAGCACTCGAACTCCTGGGTCATGGTCTTCACTGCCATTTCAGATGATGTTTTTTGTACGTTGTTTGGTCGAGTTGAGAGGAGAAGATCGATGAATGTATTTGCTTGGAAAAATGCAATGAAAGCTTTGCTATATATAGTGAGGTAAACAAGTACTCTAGGATGTCATACTTGAACAAAAAGGACTACTAAAATTTATTTATTCTTGTACGATTTCTTGGTCCGTTTCTAGATGGCCGTCGGCTTTGAAATTTCTGTAAGTTCAGTCTATGATCATTTTCACATATACTACAAGTTTAAGCCAGATCATTCGTTCGTTCGATCCTTAGCATTTACTTATTTTATTTTATAAGTAAGACTTCAAAGGCATTAAGAATTACAGTATGTGGAATTAGGCGCCGTGAAAGACTGGATTGTTGAACGTTGAATAAAGCCCCAAGGATTTATATTACTTGTGGGTAATTATTGTTTGAGGGAGGTGTTTTTGTTTTAAACTTGATTAGTTTCAAATTCAACGTTATCATCAATGTAAAGCCTTACAATCAGGGCGAAGACAAAGACCCATAATTGCTCTCAGTTTCCTTGTTTTGCTCAAGTAAGGTTTTTTCCCTTTAATTGGTGTACCTTGTGGATCAATTTAACTTGAGAAAATTCTAATTGATTAGTGTCAATTTCCCCATTAATGTCATCCATGTAAGCTTCACATTTTGGCTAGGCTCAAGCAAAGTTTTACGCTTCTAAAGTGGAGTACTCTGGTGGGTCATTTTAAATTGCAATTTCACATACATTTATGACAATTGACAAGTGAATAAATACATACCCAAGACAGAGATATCCAATTTAACATTTAGTTTAAATTATTTTAAATGGCAGTAATAAATAAATTACAAATAAATATAGCCAACTGCTTATTAAAAGCTCCATCAAAGAGCTCATCTAAGAACTCCACCAATGAATATATACTGAGCTTGCTGCTTATTTGGTACGAGACGCGAGACGAATCTTCAGATACCCGAATCTTCCTGCTCCGGGCGATGATCCTTCGAATAAAAATGGCGTGTACCCAGTTGCTGCTTTGTATCTTCTCTGGATCTGAAGCATCGGAAATTCAACATAGTTCAGTGATCAGGGCTCAAACAAAGATTTTGGGTTTTTGTACAGGAAAATCAAGTCAAAAGTACCTCAAGAATTTGTTGGTTGCCAAGTAAAGAGTTTCTGGTTAATATGCAGACTGTTCCTCCTGATCCTCCGCCTGTGATCTTAGCTCCAAAGAGTGCACAGTCGTCAGATTTACATGATTTGTGCTGCATTTCTTGTACTAAGTTTACAATCCTGTCTGTACCGTCTGAGCCGAGCCCACAGGCGCTATAGCTATAGTGACACTGAAAACCAAAATGGGATATGATCTCATGATTCTGATCACCTGTTGATGATTGAATTAAAACCTTTATAGGACTCGGGGTCAAGAGGTTTTTGTTTGCTTACCTGGTACATTAGCTCTCCAAGAGAAATCAACTGGTCATCTGAAATTGATGATGTTAAAAGTGCCTTGAAAGCCTGCAGGTTAATTCGCATGATTAAAATCTCAAGTTAAATGGAGTTAAGAAGAAAATTACTGTCATGCTTAAGCCTGAAATCTCTGACCTTTACTCTAAAATTCTCATAAATTGGGTGTCTAGTAGCTGCTTTTACGTCATATGCACGCTTTGGATCGATTTCAGTGACGGGATCACCATGATCAACATACTTTGACACAAAAGCCTCGCCCACCATGCTATCTGGAAGCATTTTTCCGTATACGCCTTCATACCTGTTGCAATTGATGAAAAAGTTTCAACTTATGGGAAAGTATTTGAGACAACTACATTCAAAATATCGGACAAAATATGAAAAGTATAATTCGTTAGCAAGTTCGCATGCTATATAGTCCGCATGTACTAAATCAGTATGAAATGCATGATATATAGTCTTTACCTGTGAGGGGCCAGATTGCAAAGGTAATGTAAGTTAGCTTCAGCTTCAAGTTGTTCATAACTACCGTCCTCCATGTCACTGGTGTTCGTGTGATCAGCACCTGAGGGAGGAGACATGCTTTCGGATGCTTGACACTTAATCATCTTGCGACCCATAAAAGCACCCACTCTTACGGAGCCGTAGTCTGCACCTCCAACACTGTGTACCACAAAAGAAGTTGACATTAAATCTCAAGCAGAGTATATAATTCTTTTCCAGGATATGAGAAGCTGGAAGAAGAAAAAGGCATAAAATGCATGAAGAAAGAGAAGGTCTTAGTTTTGGTCAAATTTTCCTAGTCCAGAGAGAGTATAACCTGTGCCTAATGCCAGAGTCCATGCCCCAGAAACGAACGTGACCAGGAATTTCCACGAGCCCTAAGACCTCTGCAGGCTGCATTACCGAAAATAGGTAAGACCTTATTTTATGACCCTTGAACAAACACAATTATTCTCTTACTCCTAATTACACACCTGGCAGACCATTGCAAGGAGTTTATTAGCTTCACCACATGCAGAAGTCATCTGGTCCATCACACCACAGGGAGCTCCCACAACATGATTCTCGACCTTGAATGTGGTACAATAGACGTCATAAGAAACCAAGTACAATAGTTATATTTCTTCTTGTAAGTAGGAGTTTCATTTGCAGGCAAAAGCAGCTTTCAAGATAGCTCAAGGCTAGAAAATCAAACCTTCTGGCAGAGGAGCGCTAGATCTCTTGGGTCGATATTCAAACCTGCAAACGTTTATCGGTGGTGGATTTTTATTCAAGTTAATAGAGAAAAGGCCATGATTTAGACAAAACAAAGAACTGCGGAAAGTAGAGACACGGAAATGCAGAGTTCATTAATATTCGTAGTGTCAAATATAAGAAACTCAACGACACCAAAACTAAACACCGACTAGCTATTACCTTGAGCAGCAGCTATAGCAGACATGCTTGCAACCTCTATAGAGGCAGAAGAGGACACTCCTTTCCCTTCTGGAACCGCAGAAGACACCTGTAATATGGAATATTGTTTGTTAAATAAAACGAGATGTAAATAAAAGAAAAATGAGCATTTTCAAAATCGAACAGGATGCAGAAGCATTACCAGCATGCTGATACTATTCTGGAATCGCACGCCTAATTCTGTCATCAAAACCAGAATAGTGCCAGCCACATAAGCTGCCCACCTGTTATGCGAACATAAAGAACAGGGTCAGTGAGTACTAAATTTACAAATTTGGTAATGTAGGAAGAAGACAACTCACTTTTGTGAAGGATCCCGGGCAAAGAATTTCCGTGCTTTTTCGTAGGATATTGGCTTATCCCCTTCCATAAAGTCTGACAAATCCATGTCAAAGGTTGGGCCACGGTTACTTAACTCTGCTCCATATGACACCTGAAATAAATGGCAGCTTGTTGGAGAAAATGGACAAAGTGAACTGAAAAAGGCCTAATGATCACAGTAAGAATTTAATATTTCCAGCAACAAATCGAATGTATCATTAGGTTAATTGCAAGACAGCCAGATATGCCACCCAATTACCAAGTTACCATACTCATGAACAAGAAGGGGAATACTGCCAAGTGTTAAAAACCAACTACATAACACATTGCTTATTACTTACGATTTGAAGTACAGGTGTTGGTCCTTGTCCTTTGGCTTGCTGCCTAGCTTGCGCGTGCTTCCAGAGTCTTTGCTTACTCGGATGATTCATTTGAACAGCAACGTGGCATGCTTCTCTAATCGGCATCTACATGGAAAAGAAAGGTGGAGAAGACCTCATTAATAAGTCGAGTA
This sequence comes from Polygonum aviculare, assembly GCA_934048045.1. Classification (NCBI taxonomy): domain Eukaryota; kingdom Viridiplantae; phylum Streptophyta; class Magnoliopsida; order Caryophyllales; family Polygonaceae; genus Polygonum; species Polygonum aviculare. The sequence goes on along the minus strand of OW204023.1, from coordinate 27,111,530 downwards.
GAATTTAGATGGAATAACAAAGGACCTATTTTCTCTTCACACTAAGAAATAGTACACAACTAAATTAAAAATGTGATCTCCAACGAATTTTGAAGTTGCCATTCGATAAACCAGTTGACAAAATTTAGTGGTGGATTGTTCATATACCAACATGGAAATTTGTAATCTATCCTGTTGTAATTTTAGCAAATCAACAAGCCAGTTTTATAAATAAAAAATCCCATTGAAATAATAGTTTTAGCAAAATCAGCTCCCAAAGAATTAATGGAAAAAGGTAGCTCTATCGGCATCACTGACAGCCCAGTAATAATGGAGTGGCAAGATGTAGAGATTACCTGCAAGACAAGACTTCCAGAATAATCAGCAATTCCTCCCATAACATCCAACCTTCCAGGAGCTCTTGTCACAAAGATTTCATCCTGAAAAAAATGGCGCATAGATAATTTAGCTTGGAAAGCAAAAGCATACAAAAAGTACAATTAAGATAAGAATTTTGTGCAAACCTCCCAATTGAATAGTTTAACTGCAGCCTTCTGCTCACGAATTTGACGCTGCTCAATACTTTTCCCAGGCTCAAGCTCTAGTTCTGCCAGACTCTTTAAGAAACTCTTAGTATCTGAAAGATCATGGAGATCTCCGTGAAGAATCTCGAAGTATTCACTGTATCTGAAAAAGGAGACCAAGAGAGCAATTATGTTTTATGAACACAAAAATGTTCTTAAATGAAGATCAGTGAGAAGGTTAGAGCGCTCACAAACTATCAGAGTCTTCGGATGCTCCATTGATGGCAATTCTAGGTGATCCAGAACGAAGTCCAAGTTCAGTTTGAGCATTATCATACCATTTAGGTATGCTAAGATCGCTACCAGATATCCGCTGAAGCTGAAATCCAAGAACTATAGCATCACGCAATCTCCTAGCTCCACTTAACTGTGCATCGAAAAGACCAGAACCGAAACAGATATTAGCGCAAGACAACAAAAGCAACAGATATTAGTGCATAGTAATAGGTACTATTGTAGTAGAAACATCCAGAACAATGTGAACACTAACCTTGTCAGAAACATAGTTTCTCCCCATAGCTGTATCCTGCAAAATTCTTGCTGCTACCTGTCAATGAAAGCTAATTTGATTACCTTAGACATCACCCTATCATAGCAAATATATATTCTAAGAATTGAATACATAGTATAAGCTATAGCTTCCGAACTATATCAAGGCGAAAGAATTATGCAGTTATGTCCTTTTTCTGTATCTCAGAAAGAAACAAGCAGGGGAGAAGAAGAAAACCAAGGCGAAAGAAAAGAAAACAGAAAGAAAAATAAATCAAAAAGAAGAGGCTTGTTAATATTATTTAATTTCATAAACATGACAATTTTGATTTTTCACTTCCAATTAAACTTGCCATGATCATTTAATACCTCGCCACCGTTGACTCCACCTTCATAAGATGGGTTCAAGCTTACTGCACGTTCAATGTACGCCTTCCATTGTCCAGTAAGCAAGTCTCTCCTTATCATCTCAACACCACACTGATAATACTGAAATGAAATTTTTAGTTCATGCTCTTATGAGAATAGAAACGACAAGACGAAGTTTCAACAAACAACATCAGAAACCGAAAAGAATTGAAAATTAGCATATGATACCTCTAGAAGGTTTCTCAAGAAAGGCTCCTCATTGAAATAATCCCTACGGACAAAAATGAATGGCAGTCTGTAAACAAGGGCTTCACTTGCTGTTCCATATCCAATCTTTCCTGAAAAAAAAGGAAAAGGAGAGTTAGATTCCTTTGTTTTAGAATTTTGTAATCATTGTTTCGTATAATATACAAATTCAACAACTTCCAGTGCTGACCAAGCATACAGTCTGAGGCAGCTATAATATCAGGAGTATAAGCATCTTTAGCCAGCTTTATGAAACTCGGTCCGAGTTCGTCTTGTTCGGACGCACCACAAACCTGCAAAAAACAGGAACGTAAGAACATAATATCTTTGTAGAAACCGAATATGAATATTTTAGGGATCTTCTGCAAGACAAATTATATGGATGTACCAATCCTTTCCAACCAGCAGGTAAAAACTCATCCTTGAACTTCCAGCCTCCTGGCTGCAAAAAAAGTAGAGAAAAACAGTGGATATAATGAAGTTTGCTTATTTTTCAATAGAAAAAGTTTACATTTGAATGATTTTTCACACCATATAAACAAACATTCCATTTCTAGAAGTAAGAAGAAAAAACAAGAATTACAATAAGTCTAGATGCATTTAGAAGGAACCACGATCCAGAACTCAGCAGTAAATATCGCATTAATGGGTGAAAAGTGAAAACTTGAGTGCCTTAATCTTCAATCCAGGTTCAACTTTGCCTCACTTAGTACAAGATTAAAATTTAAGTATTTGGTGTGCACACTTAGTTCCCTAAACAATACCTTGCTCTAGCTACAAATACAATTTGGGTATGTTCATACTTCAGGGTTGGTCTAAGATTAGGACTTGTTACAAATGCCAAATGTGTACATCATGATATGTACTCACCTGTCCACCAAAGTTGAGGATAAGTAGTTTGTCATTTTCCCCAACTCCTAGTTCTTTCCTCACCTAGATAAGAAATACAGAAATCCCATCAAATACAATAACCAAAGTTCATACCACAGCATTATCCAATTTTTTCTGATAAAACGAACCTGCTTCCGGGATTTGTGTAGCCTACGAACAACCAATGGTACATCAACAACATCTCGAAAAGCGGGCACTATAAAAGCAAATTAAGTTCATAAATCCAGGGTGGAGAAAACCCATGCATGATATGATGAAGAAGCAAAAGTCAGCTCAGCAAAATAATAATTCAGCATACTTGGGCAATATCCAGGAAGCCTTATTAGGAATTCACAATGAGAATAGTCTTCTGCAATCTGTAAAATTACATTAAAAACAATTAGGAAAATTAAATTTTATTCAACTTAAAAGCTGAAAACATTAGCATACATGACCATGAAAGAAGCTCAACTAAGTGAACATTCACCTGCCAAATTATTGAACGATGATGTTGTCCGGCAACCATGACATACTCTGCATAGATGAAATCCCAACTACCCAAAACACAATTAAAAGTGAACAAAATTTAGTAGAGAAATAGTTAATCAATCATCCCAGAAAGATTTGTAAATAGAATTTAATAATCAGAAAGCATGGTGAACTTGTCCCATGACAATTATTAGAAAAAAATTGAATTTATTATTAGATATCTGTCAAACTAATAGGGTGATTAGCAACGTATGAGTACTTCAAGTTAATCAACATCAAAAGAGAAAAAAAAGGGTGCCTCAAGATTTATCATAGATTAACTCTGCGACAGTCACAAATTCTCCATATTACAACTTAACATCTGCATAGGTTTCCATTTTCTTTTATCAAACTGGAATCTTTTATTGCTTTGCCTAATCAACAAAAGAAACTGACTATTAATATGAAATGTTCAGCCAATGAAAAAAACAATACAAAAAAACTAAGTATAAGAACTAAACTACTTCAAAACATTCTACTCTTCAGCATAAGGATACTTATTATGTTATATAATAATTTTTTTATTGAAAACTGATAGCAAAGTTTTGGAGCGAAGCTCAATGTACAGCTTATAACTCCAGATATGTCCAGTACAATGAAAAACAATAGCACAAATGTCAATTAGATTCTGAATATAAACTGTCACAAAAGGAGACCCAATGATATCGGTATGTGAGTATTCCATAAGATTGATGATACCTAAAGTTTGTCACACAGACACAGCGAATTCCAGCATCTGCTGCTGCTCGGCATGCAACTGGAACAACATCTGAAACCTATTGCATTTTGAAACAGGCATGTTGGATAAAAATCACAATATGAATTCTTGAAACGCAAGAACGGACAAGCCAAATTGATAACAGCAATACAAATTACCACTAAGTCTGCCTTGATGGAATTCAGCCACTCCACTTCAGTTTTCAGTATACTCTTTCGGGGTACAACAGCTGTCTCGTGATACTAAAAGATAAGAGAGAAGTGAGAAAAATATGAAGTTAAAATTCAATTTCTGTGAGAATAGTGAACATGCATGTTTCAAATGTCTAAACACGTCCATACATACATAGGAAGACCATACACACTTGTTAATAAGTACAAGATATGATATGTTGTTTTATCGTCTACTATATGGATTCACACCCCTGTCCATACAAAGCAAAGACCTTTACTCTTATAGTCTCCCTTAGATATTTCAGCATATCTATTGGCATACCTTTTCCAAGGAGCCCAGTCGATCAACAGTTAATGCATCAGCCTGAACTGCTCCACAGTCTAAAAGTACCTGCATCCCAAGATAACTCATTAACACAGCAAACAAAGATTTTACAATTTAGTGACCATTCAATCATAATTGACTTAAAAGTACATTTCAAATTCCTACAATTAACAGAAAACCGAATGACATAAGTTTTTCCTTCAACATATTAACAAAAGTGATACATCTGCCATGTGTTTAATTTAATAAAATGTACATTCCAATAGACTACTGGACAGCATAAACATTAAAAATTTCCAACGACTTTTTCTCTATTAAATTTACAACAGCCTTGCAATAAACGGATACATCTGTCGTATGTCTTCTAGATAATATTGAAGATTGAAATAATTCCATGAGAGCAACCCAGCAATATGTGAAAAGTATACTGGCACTTTTTCAGCTCATGTAGATCATTAAATTAAACATAGCAACTATGCTTGGATGCCATATGCACTCTTGGCTTGGTTAGGACCATATAAGGGCAATAAGTAAAGGTAATCTTTCAGAAAGAAAATATTACTTTGCGAAGGTGGAGCCGAGGGGACTGAATTTCACTTGTAAAGACAAAGTCAGGTGCAGCTGAGACCACATGTACATCATGCCCTGCAAGAATTAGGTGCCGAACAACCTGCAGAACTCAAAAAACACAGTGATTGATAACTGAAATTACAGGGGATTGAAGGAGGATAACAAAGTAGTCTACTCTACACCATATGGTCCACACCACATAGAAAGGGGAGTTCTTGCAGCTAGTAAAACAATCAAGCTAGAAAGAGTAATTTCTTAATTAAAGTAATATCAAAAAAGTAAAACCATCTGCTTTCAAAATATGTATCCTGTAATCCTGATAAAAGCACAAAACGCTAAGTTCATTGACTAGCATATTAAGACCATTCAAACGCTACCCTGATGATCAACAGGAAACATGTGAGAAAAGAGATTAACCTCAACTACGCGGGTGGCATGTCCGAAGCCATGGCCGGTGACATAGTAAGCAAACACAAGGTGACTAGGTGTGGCAGAGAGATTGTCGGCCTCATTGTCTATTCTCATTTTCACTCTCCCCTGAAAATAGAAAACTTGACATCAGTAATTAGTTTTCAATTGAAGCTCTGGAACAATCACACTTGGTAAAAAAAAACATCAGCAACAACTGTAACTTGGTATGTAAGAACACATCATAAACAGACTACAATCCCAGTATATCAAACAGGGAAGTACGATCTACCTATGGGGCTCTAATTTCTGTGGTTCACGCAGTCCGATTTAAATTTTAATACTCAAGCTACAATCTTTACTAGATCAATGACAAGCAGAACATTATATCAAGACACGCACAATTGGGCAAATCGAACAGATCTTATTGAGACCAATGTATGAGGAGGATTCATGAGTTACCTGAGCTAGAGACTGAGAAGGATCTGGAGTAGATCAAGACCTCTTCTTTCAGACAGAATGCCAATCTAAGAGAGCTGATATATAGGGAAAAGAATTAGGGTTCAGCACACTGGATTGAATTGGGCAAATTATCAAACACTTGGCAAGCACGCCATACTTGCACAACCCACAGATTCTAAGATACAAAGCGATCACACAATTCATTACAAGAACCCACAAACTGATCAGTTAGATGAGGAATTGGAGCACCATTATAACTTACATGTGGTGGGGATCTGGCGAGTTCAGAGGAGCAAGTGGAAGTTGAGATGGGTTGAAGAAGATATGGAGACTAGTGCATACGAAAAGGAGAGGAAATCCTGATAATGGGGGAGAAAATCGGGTCAAATAATAACTGTTTGGACTTTAGCTCTATCCAGTTTATAGTTTATGATAAGATCGATGTATGATTACGAGATTAAGCGTCTGACTTGTAACGGATACGTTTAAAAACAAAAAGATAAAATCTAAATTATGATCATTATTTTCGTCAAAACAGTATGTGGGGTGGGGTATGTACTTGTCACTACACACTAGTCAGTAGTCAGTTTCCATCGCTATAGGAGCCTAGGCTAGAAGAAGTAGAAGACTTGACGAAACCAAATTCCTTATCCATGTACCTTTCTGTGTTTATCCATGCTTTTTTTTTTTGGAGCTCTTATCCTTGCTTAGGAAAACGGTTTCCTAACATGTTGGTGGATAGAAACAAGGGCAATTTGCGGAAATGCCCCTTCCAGAAAAACGGTTTGCAAAAACGCCCCTTAAAACAAAAAAAGAAGCGAAGTATGTTGTTTTGGGCGTTTTTGCAATAAAATTTACATTATTTTATATTTTATTTTAAATAGAAGTTTATCAAAAAATCATTATAATTACAATAAAAATATTTAGCCATAAATTCTGGAAATTCTTTTTAAATACAAAATTAAAAAATAGAAAAGGAAAAGGAAAATATAAAATAAGAAAATAGTTTTGAAACATTACGATTTTTTTGGAAACAATGAGATATTATAGAAGATATGGTGAAAGATATTTTTTGGAAATATAAAACGTAAATAAACGCGGATCATTATTTTCTTCGTTTCAACATTCTTCGTGATTATCCTTGTTATTATCTTCGTTTCATCACAAAATAGGATAAAGTTCATCCTGTCAGTCTCAGTAAAAATCTTGTCATACACAACGAAATATCCTGTCACTCTTTTGAAACATTAAGAATTTTTAGAAACAATGACATATTGTAGAAGATATGGTGGAACATATTTTTTTAAAATATAAAACATAAATAAATGTGGATCATTGTTATCTTCGATTCAACATTGAACGCTATTATCTTCGTTATTCTATTCGTTTCATCACGAAGTAGGGCGAGACTCATCCTGTCACCCTCAGTGAAAATCTTGTCATACACAACGAAATATCCTGTCACCATTTGTAAAATACTATCGTTTTTTTTAGGTAAGATTTTCTTGTTTAGTTAAGATTTTTTTCGGCCCATCGAGAGGATTTCGATAAGATTTTCAATTTTCCTTTAATTTTTAAAAAAGAATAGATCAAAAAACAAAATCTTTTTTTAACATTAAAATATTTATAAAATCATTTTATTTATATATATTTTCAAATTTGGATAAAAAATAAAGTTTGTTAAAATATTTTATTTCTCAAATAAAATATTAATAAAAAGATAATTTTCAATTTTTTTAAAAATAATTTCGTTTTTTATTTTATTTGAAAAAAATTAGTTATTTTGGGCATGAATGTAATATTTTTAGACATAATTGCAATATTTTTAAGCATTTTTGCAAATCGAAAAAAAAAATGGTCATATTTGTAAACGGATTATCAAATAGGGGCACTTGGTACTAATTTCCCTAGAAACAATGTCAATTGGGAAATCAAATCTTAAAAGAAAATATTATCTTTTCTATTTTTTTGTTTGCGCAGCAAAATCTTATCTTATCATATCAGTTGTTGATTTTTCGACCCTGTGATCTTGTGCGAAGTTGTGGTATTGGTGACTTTATGCTTGCATATTTTAAAAAATTGATTAGAAAACATATTTTATGGTCGAAAAAACTATGATTAATGCTCCTGTATAATTCATCGGTAATTAAAGGGTTTGAAAAATCGAACTGCAACAATTATGACCCTACCTACGTACCAGCTAAGATATCCATACATAATGGAAAAAAAACTAAGATATCCATACAATTATTTGAAAGTGGAAAAAGTTGGACCGAAAAAAGAACGCCATTGCCGGGGATCGAACCCGGGTCACCCGCGTGACAGGCGGGAATACTTACCACTATACTACAACGACTTTTGATGTTCTAATGTCTTAGAAAATAGGATTTCAACTATTCTACGAACGGCTATAAATGTTCAAGCCTTTTGTATGGACCGACCCAAACGAGCCCATAACACAGCCCAATCAAAAACGGGCGAATGATTGTCCGATCTATCATCGCCTATCTTGTGGTACCAAGCATTTAAACATGGCAGTTCCCAACGCACAAACCTTTTCTTACACCTTATCGGTGAAGTATAAAAAGCACAAAAAAGCCACTCATTTGCTATCACCTGAAGAACCATCAAGATGAGCGTTAATCAGCTTACCCTTCCCTTCTGCTCCTCTACAATCAACCACAATGGAAGACCCAGATTGTCTTCCACCCACCCAAATTCTTCTTCTAGGGTTTCTATGAAAGTGAGAGCGATTAAGGAAGAAACCAAGGAAATCAAACCCTCGTCTTCTTCTTCTTCTTCTTCAGCTGAAGAAATCACCCAAAAGTTCGGCCTGGAAGCTGGGCTTTGGAAGGTTAGCTTGTTTTTCCCCCCATTTCTGAAACTGATTTTCTGGATTCTGCACCGCTTTAATTGTTATATTGTGTGGATACAGACCCTTATTGCTTGTGTAATGGGTCCGTTATCCAATTGATTCAACTCTGCTGTCATTAAACAAGCTGTTACTGAGCTGAACTGAACTGAACTGAACTTCCGATTCAAATTACTGAAATTAGTGAAAGTTCATAATTCATCAGAATTTGGTCAGTGTGCTGTTGAACTTTGGGGGTGATCCAGTTGAATGGGAGGTGATTAGTAAACTATGAAGCTGTTTTCTTTCAACTGTTTATATGGGTTCTTTACTGTGGTTAGTTTTCAAGGTTTATTATTTGTTTATTGATGGTTTTGCATTCAAAATATGTGGGGAATATGAAGGTGATGACATGAATGCAGATATTCAGCTCAAAGGAGGAAGGAAAAGGGGAGGAAGAAGAAGGGAAGAAGTCAAAGGGGGATGAAGCAAAAGAGCTGCTTGCAAAGTATGGAGGAGCTTACTTGGCTACTTCCATTACACTTTCCTTGATTTCCTTCTCTGCCTGCTATTTTCTCATCAGTGCTGGTGTTGATGTTCAGGCGTTGCTTCAGAAGGTAATTTGAATTTTAATTCAATAAGTATTATCGTCATCACTTTTGTTAACCATACTTTGATGGGTAAGAGGATAAGATGCCAGTGCAAACATTTTTTGGTTAACTAAAGTATTCCATCTTATGGATTGCATAGAACACATTGAGACAAATGTAGCTTTAGTTAGTGGATAAATGTGGAAAGCAAATTATGATAAGAATGACTGGTAGGATATGAAAACAGTTGTTAAATTGGTGTGTTGATAGATGATCCAATTTCCATCACCAATGACTTCTTCTGCTAATCTGATTGAAACATTCTTCTTGCAAGAACATGATAGATGAGCAATCACCGTGATTTCTTGTTGATTAAAGAATTCTTCAATGCGCATATAATACAAGCAATCTGTACTGATATGTTCTTACAAATTGACGTACTGTATGCCAACATGAAAATGATGAATGAATTTCGGCATAAATCCACACCCTGGTCTAACTTCATATCTTGCTAGTTTTCTAATGTCTTTTTTTACCATATTGTCAAGTATATGTACATAATCCTAAAATAATGTAATCTCGCATTTTGTCAAATTTCAACATGAAAATGCTGAATGAATGTCAGCACTCAGCACAAATCTACATCATGCCCATATGTTGCTAGATTTTTCTAGTCTTTTTGCCCATATTCGGGTTTTTTAAAGCTGTTTCAAAAGGCACTCTACATAGGAGATGGAGAACACTTTTGGCGATATCATCAAACTTTCATGATAACGGACAATGGCTTCGTATGTTATGCAGGTGGGAATCGCAGCAAATGGGACCGGAGAAAAAGTGGGGACATTTGCTCTTGCATATGCAGCACACAAGGCAGCCTCACCTATAAGGTTTCCTCCAACAGTGGCTCTTACTCCAATTGTCGCTAACTTGATAGGGAAGAAGAAAGAAGACAAAAAGTAAGCTTCGGGCTTTCGGGTTTTCGACATAGGAATGTAAAGAAAATCTTGCTTCAACTCAATCTCCAATGTTCTATATATGCTGTGATCTTATAGTACATATTGTAGTAGTCCTCTAGTTGAATGAACTTCTGAAAGAAAAACGCTTGTTGTTCTGGGAGCCTCAATTTCAAGTCTTTGCTGAATCTGGCTGAGTTAACAAAAGTACCCATAAGTTTTAGACCGTCCAAACTGGGCTTTGACGATTTCAATCCCAAATTTAAAGCTATTATCAGGAATGGTACCAAAAAAAGTGGGATCAACTCTGCCTTAACAAATGATCATTGACGTGATTAAGGGCCCACATACAACGACCCGCGTGCCACCCACCTCCACATGAGCAGCTGACATACAAATTGGAAAGCGTCAACAAGGTCTACGGACCAAGTGGAGCCCACCTCTACCCACTGTTAAACGCCGAAGCCAGCTATTCTTAATTCGTTCCCCTTCACAATTCATTCAAACTCCTGCCCCTTCAACCAACTCAACCCACCAACTTTCCATCCATTTCAGATTTCATATTCTTCCCAATCATCATCAAAACAGAATTCCGCCCACTGCGCTGGCTTCAAAACCTCTGCCATGGCGGACAAAGTCAAGCTGATCCTGGCGAAGCCGATCCAGGTGGCCGATCAGGTGATCAAAGTCTCGGACGAGGCCTCCAACTTCAGGCAAGAGTGCCTGGACCTTAAGGCCAAGACCTCCAAGCTAGCCGACCTCCTCCGCCAGGCCGCCCGATCCTCCTCCGAGCTCTACGAGCGCCCCACCGCTCGCATAATCTCGGACACGGAGCAAGTCCTCGACAAGGCCCTCGCCCTCGCTATCAAGTACCGAAACGCCAACGGATACATCCGGCGCGCCTTCACAATCGTCCCCGCCGCCTACTCGCGCAAGATCCTCTCGCTCCTCGACAACTCGATCGGCGACGTCTCCTGGCTCCTGCGTGTCTCCGCCCCCGCCAACTCGGCGGACGAGGACTACGACTACCTCGGCCTCCCCCCGATCGCGGCCAACGAGCCCATCCTGTGCCTCATTTGGGAGCAGATCGCCCTCCTGTACACCGGCTCACTCGAGGATCGCGCCGACGCTGCAGCCTCGCTCGTGTCCCTCGCCCGCGACAATGACCGGTACGGAAACTTGATCCTGGAGGAAGGCGGCGTCGCCCCGCTCCTGAGGCTCCTCAAGGAAGGCCGGGCTGAGGGGCAGGAGAACGCGGCCAGGGCGCTGGGGCTGCTCGGCCGCGACCAGGACAGCGTCGAGCTGATGGTGCACGCGGGCGCCTGCGCCGTCTTCGCTAAGCTCCTCAAGGAGGCCACCTCCATGAGAGTCCAGGCCATGGTGGCCTGGGCTGTTTCCGAGCTCGCCTCCCACTCCCCCAAGTCCCAAGACCTGTTCGCACAGCACAATGTCGTCCGCCTCCTCGTCACCCACCTCGCATTCGAGACCATCCAAGAGCACGAGAAGTACGCCGTCGCACACAAGCCGCCCTCTTCCATCCACCAGCTGGTCATGGCCACCGCCCATCCCGGCTCCAAGAAAGCCGTAGCCAAGAACGAAGACGAGGGAGAGGAGGGACACATTCATATTCGTCGCCCGAGCGACCATTTGGACAACGACAACGACAGCAACATCAGCAGTCCTATGCAGAAGAAGCTGCATAACGTGGTGGCCTCCACCATTGCCATGAGGTCGTCCTCGTCGTCGCAGTCTCATCAAGCACTCCCGCCCAAGTCTTCTTCGGGTGTGACGGGTGCCAGGGCAAGGGACCTCGAGGACCCGGCCACCAAGGCCAACATGAAGGCCATGGCGGCTCGAGCACTCTGGAAGCTGGCCGCCAACAACTCCGCCATCTGTCGTAGCATAACCGAGTCGCGCGCCCTCCTCTGTTTCGCCGTCCTTCTGAAGAATGGCGCGGACGAGATCAAGTCCAACTCCGCCATGGCCCTCATGGAGATCACGTCTGTGGCGGAGAGGGACGCGGAGCTGAGGCGGTCCGCCTTCAAGCCGACCGCCCCAGCCTGCAAGGCCGTGGTTGACCAGCTGCTAAGTGTCGTGGAGGAGGCCAACTCGCCCTTCCTCCTCCCCTGCATCAACGCCATAGGGAACCTGGCCAGGACGTTCCGGGCCACCGAGACTCGAATGATCGGTCCCTTGGTGACCCTCTTGGACGAGAGGGAGCCGGAGGTCTTGAGAGAAGCCGCTATAGCCCTGACCAAGTTCGCAGAGAGCGAGAACTACCTCCATGTGGATCACTCGAAGGCGATCATCGAAGCGGGCGGGATCAAGCATCTGATCCAGCACGTCTACTTCGGGGAGCAGATGGTGAAGATACCGGCACTCGTGTTGCTGGCCTACATTGCAAAGCACGCGCCCGAGAGCCAGGAGTTGGCCGAGTACCAGGCGCTCAATGTGCTCGAGTGGGCGCTCAAGCAGCCGAATCTGACCCAAGATGAGGAGGGCCAGAGCGAGTTCCTGCTGATGGAGGCTAAGAGCAGGCTTGAGCTTTACCAGTCTAGAGCTTCAAGGTAAATGTTACGTTTCTCAATTTTTCATACACCATTACATTGTATGTATTCTTTTGATTCCTCTAGCCAGTTCGATCCTCTGTTTGTTGGACTTAAGTTTGTACATATTCATTAAAAGAGATAGGGGCCTGATCCGACCAAAAAAACAGAGATAGGGGCCTGCAGGTTTTCGTATTCCCAATCAAATGGTTGGTGTTTGCTGGTATTAGCATGTAGTTTGCTCCTTCTTTCTAAGGTTTTCTTGTGTTTACTTTTTTTTGATGGTAAATGAGTGGGTTGCAACTTGCAAATTAGGAGGGAGCAAAAGTCGATCACTACATAACGGAAACGAATGCAAGTATAACAAGGATATTGTCAAAGTTTGCATTTTATAACAAAAATGACCTCTAACAATGCTGAATATTCTATCTGAAACGCACTTTTATATTTGGAAAATATATAAAATTTAGTTTACAAATTATAATATATTTCATCACACAAATAGGCAAAGGTAATATTTTATTATTAAATATCATTATTTAGCGGTCGTAAGATTTTAATAATCACAAGAAAGTCAACATTTTTCGTTAGGCCGACTAACTTGCCTAAAAAAGCCGTAAAGATGCGACCCGGATCGAAAGTCAACATTTCGATCCGGACTCTACCCGAACTTGATCCAACTGGTCTTCATTAATGTGATACAGTGGCAGAGCCAGAAAAGTTTGGAGGGGGGGGGGGGATCTCGCCAACTAATGCAATGTAAACCGAGCTAGTATTAGCATCAAAACTACCAATAGGCTTGGGTAATCCAGGATGGGCAAAAATATCAACTTAATCAAACTCAACCTCATTAGTTGAGTTAACTTCCGACTCAACACTCGCATTTATAATATTCACATCGAAACTTTGCAAAGGTTGATCATCAGTATGTGAATCAATTGTACTTTTGGGTCTTTTAAAAAAAAAACTTTTCCTTTCTATTTTTTTTTTGGAACGGTGAGAATTAGGCCCTGCCTTACGGCAGGATACCTAGAGCATCCTTTCGGATGAGAGCTATAAGCTCGTGATGGTTCCAGATAGATTCCCATGAGAGACTGTGGCTCAAAGAAGCAATTTTATCAGCCACAGAGTTGCACTGTCTACTCCCATGATGAAAACGGACTGACTCGAACCCCCGAAGGGACACAAGAATGTCAGCAACAATTCTTTCAATTTCCCATGGGCAACGAATTTGCCCCATTATTGCTTTGATAAGTGTTATATTATCCCCTTCTATCTCTAACTTTCTACTATTCATCTGCTTTGCTTTTCTTAAGCCATCCCATAATGTCAATGTTTCTGCCATTAGAACCGACACTTTTCCATATGTTCTGACAAATCCATCAATTGGTTTTCCATTGTCATCCCTTATTATTGAACCTCCGGACGCATTACCATTGTTAAGCTTAGACCCGTCGAAGTTTAATTTTGTACTTCCTTTGGCCGTTTTCTTCCAACTTTGCAATTTATTTTGCGTTCTACCTATAGAGCCGACTCGCTTATTCAGACTCTTTTCTTCATCATCATGCCAGTCTTTCGCCTGTCTCCATTGCACTAATTGATTGCGGACATAAATGCTAAGATCTTGTATGATGTCACTAGGCGTTTGCTGAAAGAGTACCTTATTTCTCTGATGCCAGATGCTCCACCATGTCACTGCTAGCTCAGTAAATTCGTCTTTCCTTAACTTACTGTTCAACAGAGATAGAGCATTTCGTGGGTTCATATGATTTGAATCAAGTTCTCTAATTACTCGTTCTGTTTTGTCATTAATGCACTTTAATGTTGCGAGTGTATGGGGGCATTTAAGCATTAGGTGGACCAAGTCCTCGTGTGTAGCATTGCACATGAGACATCCTTGAGGTACGGCAACATGTTTTTCAATAAGTCTTTGTTTAGTGGGCAACCCATTCATGTCAATTTTCCATAAAAAGTTCTTTACTTTTGGGTATGTATCCAGCTTCCAGATCAATGCGTTTGGGTTCAATGACATGATTTCTTCTTTGGTAACCAGACTAATGGCTGATTCCGTGGAGTACCATCCATTTTTGCTTGGGGCCCAGATCAGTTTGTCGTTAATGTCATTTTCTGGAATGGGGATTCTTAAAATCTCTTCTATCACATCTCTAGAAATCACTTGCTGCAGTTCCTCTATTTTCCATCTTTTATCCGAAGAAATGAATTGCTCAACTTTAGTTGATAAGTTGACATCATTAGTTATTGCCCACTCTATAAGTGGTTCATTCTTGACTCATCTATCCTTCCAAAAGTTCACTTCCCGTCCGTTTCCTATTTGCCATCTCAGCCCTTTCTCAAATTCGGGCTTCAATTTCATCAACTGCTTCCATTGCCATGAACTATTCGCCTTTATTTTGTACTCCGAGAGCGAAAATCCCCTTAGATATTTTTCATTGACCACTTGAACCCATACATTATCTTGCTCAGTCAAAATTTTCCACATAAGTTTCATTTGGAGCGCCTTGTTCATATCTTCTGCTTTCCTAATGCCTAGACCCCCATTTGCCTTTGGTTTGCAAATTCGGTCCCACCCGACAGCGGCTTGTGTTGTCTATCTTTATTCCAAAAGAACGTTCTATTAACGGAATCAATTTCTTCACTTACATGTTTTGGCAACATGAAACTTTGCATTAAATAGTTCGGTTTTGAGGACAAATTTGACCTGATTAGCACTGTTCTTCCCTCTTGAGATAATGTATTAGCTTTCCATTTTGCTAGTTGATGTTGGTCGTTTCCAATGACGTCCTGAAAGGTTTCTTTGTTCACTTTACCATTGATGATCGAACACCCTAGGTATTTTTCTAGGTTTTTCATCGTACTTATCCCCAGCGTTTGTTTGATGCTTTGTTTTTGTTGGTTAGTCACTTTCTTAGAGGTGTGAAATGCTTATTTGTGGTAGTTTACCTTTTGTCCAGTTGCTGCGCAATATTCTTCAATAATCCTTTTCATCTGGTTACACGCGTTTTGGTTTCCTTTGGCAAATATTATAATATCATCTGCAAATGCTAAGAACGGTACTCTCTTACTTCCTTTGGCTTTTGGGAATCCTGTTACTGGTTTTGGGCCTTCACTAGCCTTCTGGAGCTTCCTAGCAAGGATTTCTGCAGCAATTACAAATAAGTAAGGTGACAACGGGTCCCCTTGTCTAATTCCTCGTTCAAGCGCGAAAGGCATGGTGGGACCACTATTGACCAAAACTGAGAAAGACACGGTACATACACACTCCCGAATCCATCCTACAAACTTGTCGTCAAACCCGAATTGACGGAGGACACGGAAGAGGAATTCCCAGTCAACCTTGTCATATGCTTTTTCCATATCTAATTTTACCGCCATCCACCCTTCCTTGGCTTGACTTCCTCTAAAGGAATGAAAGACTTCATGTGCTATAAGGACATTATCTTGAATTGCCCTACCTGCAACGAAAGCTCCTTGAAGCGGATGGATAATTTTAGGCATGACTCTCTCTCTGTTAAAATCTTAGATATTACTTTATATGTTGTTGTACATAGACTAATAGGTCTATAGTGGTTAGTCGTTAATGGGTTGTCATTTTTTGGTAAGAGCGAAATGAACGTATGATTACTTTGCTTTAGAATCCTTCCCGAATGGAAGAAACCTTTAACATCCTTCACTACAGTGGGACCAACAATATCCCAATATTTTTTATAGAACTCTGGTGTCATGCCATCTGGCCCTGGAGACTTGTCTAAACCAATTTGGAACACTGCGCTTTTTATTTCGTCGTTCGTTACCGGCCTTGTTAAGTTATTATTCTCTTCATCTGTTATTTCCTTGTCTATGAGCGTTAGGTAATCCTCGAGGACATTGCAATTTATTTGTTCTTTTCTATATCGCCTACATAAATCGTTTCTAATCTCTCGACAGATGTTTTCTTCCCACAACCTGGGTGCCATCACTTAAAGAAATCTTTCTTATAGTTTTATAGTTTCGCCTTCCTATTGCTATTTTGTGGAAATATCATGAGTTCGAGTCTGTCAATTTAATGTGTTTTGTCTTGGCTCTTTGCCTTCAATACGCTTGGTGGTACTACAACATACATTCATTTTTTCTCAAAAATCGGAGATGTTTTTGAATGAGTGCTGGTTGTGGGGATTCGATAATCTTTTTTTGCAGTTCGAGTAGCATATCCTCAACTTCCCGAAGTTGCTCAAACATGTTCCCAAACGTTTTCCTCCTCCATTGTTTTGTGTGTGCTTTAAATAGTTGAGTTTTCTTCATAAGTTGGAACATGAAAGATCCTTGAAAACTAGCCCTCCAAGCTTGCTTGACCTCATTCCTAAAGTCCTTCCTCATTAACCACATATTTTCCATTCTGAATGGCGCAACCTTACTTGTCTCACCATTCGTAATATCAACCGATATTTTACAATGGTCAGACGATGTGAATGTATGGTTATGGGTTCGGATTCCCGGAACCATTGAAGTATAGTCTCACTAACAATTACTCGATCTAACTTTTCGTAGATGTTATCAATTTCTGTTTTGTTCTTTCTCCATGTAAATCTATTCCCCGTGTTAGGAATATCACGTAGATCACAAGTGTCTTTCAATTTTCGAAGACGTTCGAATCTACTCGTCGTTGGAATACACCCACCTCTTTTGTCACTAATTTCTTGGATTTCATTTAGGTCTCCTATGTTAATAATTGGGATGTCAATTGAAAGTACACAGCTAGTAAATTCGGACTAGAAGTTGCCTTTTTGAGTCTCATTCAGCGGGGCATACACAAAGCACACCGCACTTACCCATCCGGAGAGAAAATTAACATGTTTCATAATAATATACCTCGGTCTGTGGACTAGGATTTCGACTTGTTCACTTCAAAATTAGTGTTCTTTCCACATTACATATATGCCTCCGGCCCTACCATCGGCCGGGGACCATACTAAATTGTCAAATCCTGCGCGTTTCCATACTTGATCGCTCGGAAGCTTATCCGTTTTTGTCTCCACAACAGCCATAATTTGGATTTGCTCAATTTTACAAAATGAACCAATCTCAGACCAAAACGATTTCCTACCCATACCTCTACTATTCCACAAGGCTACTTTCATTTATAACTTGTTTTATAGGGATGGTCAACAACTCCCTTGAGTCGACTACAATGTATGCTTATTATGTCGGAGCCTTTTTCCTATTTGTTTCGACACTTGTCTTTTACCCATTTGTTCATCAAGTTTTCTTGTCGGGACGCTATAATATATCAACCCGCAATCATTGATCAAAAGACATTTTTGAGCACTCAACCTTAGCCAAGGAGCTCCACCTGAAATACCAATTAAGTATTTAATTATGTGAATAATCTGTACATACAGATCCAAACTTCTTTTCTCCCAAATTGCGAATATTGTATTTCTCACACACCAGACATGATAACATACATTTTCTACATAAGACTTGCATGTTTTACAATAAAGGGATTCATAAAACTTATACACACAAAACCCTTTATCCAAATCATCCATTCGACATTCCCAGCATGTTAGAGGACTTGATTTACAATCGTAGGAACACATAACATGATTTTTGCAATTAGTGTCTAACTGATCAGAGTGGCTTGTCTTTTCCATTTCTTTTCCTTTCTTCTTCTTAGTTGCTATGCTATTTGCCACTTTCCTCTTTTGAATTGTTCCAATCTTTCTCTCAAGGAGAAAGTTATACATCTAGAAGATGCATAATGATCATAAATGAGCCCATAAGCCCTGCAATTCCATCTATATACCAATTCACGTCCACTTATTTTATATAGCCAACTTGTTTCCTGGTTCCAATGCATATATACGGTCTTCAGTTGAGAAAACCTGATGCAATAGTAGCAAAGCAAGGTAATGTGCAATACTTTATGATTATCGAGCAAAATACATGAATCTTTAGCTATTCTTACAATAGTTTTCACATAGAAACTTGTAACAATTAGAGTTTTTAAGGGCTTTTCCTTTATCCTTCTTATTTGGTTATCGACACAACAATTGTAAGCATTTGTCCTATCAACAAGTTCTAGGCCTGAATTTTAAGAATAATGGAGCCTTAAGCGGCATGATTCAAGATGATTCCTTTCACCGCTTTCTAAATTTGACCCCAAAGGGTCAACCTCTAATTTCCAATTCGCATTGTTCCTCATGATTAAGTATTTTATATTCCAACATCCATATATAATTGTTATTACAATTGGTTTACAAACATCACTAACTAGCAAAACCACCACAAATTTCATACAAATTAAGGATGTTTCAATATCAATTCTCGAATCTTTCTTCATTCTATCATTAGATGGATTGGCCTTGTTATGCGTCAACATACGCCTAACAGTAGCACATTTCATCCTTTCATGATGATCCTTATGAATATTCATGGCATAACCCCCTTTCTTCAAAGAAACAGAACGCTTTCTTAACGTATAAACCCAAAGGTTCACACAAAGTTTTGTCCCCGAGGGACGATCTTTAGCATGGTTCTTTATTACACTACTCTTTAAGGTCGAGACTTCTCTTAGGACCTCCTCAGTGTCTTCCTTCTCTATGCAGCGTTGTAGGAAGCCCGCCGCTGACTTGTGAAATAGGATCCCATCAACGATAGCGAAACGCGTGGCCTTTGACCTCAGGGCCTTGGCTTCGTCTTTATCCTTCGGAGCTTCCCCTTTGACCAGCCAATCGAGGTACGGTTTTGTCCAGCTTGGTTCGATGTCCTCACTTGCCTTGTCGGGGTCATGATACTTCCTTGATACCCCAGTCTCTGGGGGAGAATCTTTGCTCTGTGTTGCTGATACCCCAACGAGGGCTGACTGTAGCAGGTGGACCAGTGGCACACTGCCGAACTCTCGAGGGTCCAAGGTCAATCCTAGCCCTGCCAGGGCGTCGGCCGAAGCGTTTTGCTCACGAGGGATCTGCTCGAAACCAATTTGGTCAAACTTTTCGGACAGTGTTTTAACTATCCCGAGGTAGCTGATCATCCTGTCGTCCTTGGCTTCGAAGACCCCTAAGATCTGGTTGATGATGAGCAGGGAATCGGCGCGTACCTTGATTATCTTTATGGACAAGTCGGCAGCTAGCTCTAGGCCGAATATGAGTGCTTCGTACTCAGCCTCATTATTTGTTGCTTCGAAATCGCATCTTACTGCCTGGGCTATTAGATCCCCCTTTGTCGACTTTAGCACAACCCCGAGTCCTGCTCCTCTTACGTTTGAGGTTCCGTCCGTGTGTAACAGCCACTCTTCTTCAGTACCGCTGCTGGAGGCAGCCAAGACTTCTTTGAGTACTCCTTCTTCGGGGGTTAGGGTGAAGTCGGCAACGAAGTCAGCCAGGACTTGTGATTTAATTGCTCTCCTGGGTTCGTACCTGACGTCGTATCCGCTCAGCTAGATCGCCCGTTTCGCCATCCTTCCCGAGAATTCAGGCTTTTGCATGATCTGCCGGAGGGGGTAATTTGTCAGGACTACGATGGTGTGAGACTCGAAGTACGGCCGCAGTTTGTTCGAGCACATTACCACTGCTAGCACCAACTTCTCTGTGGGAGAGTAGCGTGTTTCTGCCGGCACCATGGTTCTGCTTACGAAGTAGACTGGTACTTGTTGGCCTTCTTCATCCTTGACGAGTACCCCGCTCAGGGCGTTCTCCGATACCGCTATGTAGAGCTGCAGAACTTCTCCAAGGGCCGGTTTGGCTAACAGCAAGGGGTTAGCAAAATACTTCTTCAGTTCCTCGAAGGCAGCTTTGTGTTTTTCGGTCCACTGGAAACTCTTGTTCTTTTTTAGGACTTCGTAGAATAGCCGGCACTTGTCCGATGATTTTGAGATGAATCGGTTTAGGGAGGCTATTTTTCCGGCTAACTTTTGTACGTCCTTCACACTTCGGGGGGATTTCAGGGAGGCGATTGCTCATACCTGATCTGGGTTGGCCTCAATCCCCCGTTTGGTCACTACATTCCCTAAGAAAGTACCAGACTGTACCCCGAAGATGCATTTCTGTGGATTCAGCTTCATGTTGTATTTCTCCAGGATTTTGAAGGTCTCTTCAAGGTGGCCCCTGTGCAGGGAACTTTCTATGCTCTTCACCACCATATCGTCGATGTATGCTTCCATGGTTTTACCAATCTAGTCTTTGAACATCTGGTTGACCAGTCGCTGGTAGGTCGCGCCAGCGTTCCTAAGACCGAACGGCATTACTCGGTAGCGGTAGGTGCCCTGCCCTGTGATGAAGGAGGTCTTCTCTTGGTCTTGGGGCTCCATCTGAATCTGGTGGTAACCGCTAAAGGCGTCCATGAAGGTGAGTAGTTCGTACCCCGCTGGGTGTCTACCATAGTGTCGATGTGGGGCAAGGGGAATGAATCCTTGGGACAGGCCTTGTTGAGGTCGGTGAAGTCCACACATACCCGCCACTTTCCATTTTTCTTTGGTACCACCACCACGTTGGCTAGCCAATCTGGGTACTTTACCTCTTTGATCTTCCCTGTTCCTAACAACTTCTTCACTTCCTCTTCTATCGCTTGGACCCGATCCGGCGCGAACCTCCGCCTCTTTTGCTTAACAGGTGGGTGTTCGGGGTTGACCTTGTGTGTGATGATGGAGGGTTCGATCCCCGTCATGTCTTCGTGGCTCCAAGCGAAGCAATCTTTGTGACTTTTTAGGAACTTTACAAATTCTTCTTTGATGGTTTGATCCAACTTTTCTCCGATCTTTACCACCTTACCCTCTTCGAGAGTCACCTCCTCCGATTTTTCTTCGGTCTCGATTTGTGCTGGCGGGGGGGTGACGCTCTGTAATTGCTATGCTTCTGGTCTTAGGGTGGTTGGCTCGAGGGCCGCTTTGTAGCACTCCTTAGCCAACCGTTGATCCCCGCGGATTTCCTCTACTCCCCAAGGTGTTGGGAACTTCACAGTCTGGTGGTAGGTGGACACGACGGCTTTCATGTCGTGCAGCCACGGACGCCCTAGGATGACTTTGTAGCAAGAGGGGCAATCCACCACGAGGAAATCGACCTGCTTGTTAATCCCTTTGGCAAAGGTGGTGAGAGCAATGTCTCCTACTGTGTGTTTAACCTCGCCACTGAAACCTACCAATGGAACCGGATGCTTGTGGATGTCGTTTTCGGATAACCCCATCTCTTTCAAAGCATCAAGTGTCATGAGGTTGGTGGAACTTCCGGTGTCAATTAAGATTATTTTCATTAGTACGTTCCCCATATGTAGGGAGATCACCAACCCATCGTGGTGGGGTTCGGCGGAGAAGTCCGCGTCGCTGTCGTCGAAGACAATAGCGGATCCGGATGATCCCCCACCGGTAGGTCGCGGGCGATCGAGATTGCTTTCGCGCGCGTGTCGCTTCACCGCTGAGTAGGTGAGGCCGCAGATGTTTGAACCCCCTGAGATGACATTGACAACTCTGTCGGGTGTTGGGGGGTCCCTCCTTCTCCTTGACTCAGGCTGCAGGCTCTCTACTACTTCTTTGGGTACCTGGGCATCTGGTGCTACATCCTTGATTCTCCCTTCCGAGATAAGGCGAGCCAGTTCCTTCCTGAGCATGATACAATCTCGGGTCCAGTGGCCGTGATACTCGTGGTAATCGCACCACTTGGTGGTGTCCCTATCTGCTTTCGGGGCTTTGTCCCGCCGTGGCCATCTCACGTACTCCCCTTGTTTCGCCATGTTCCGCAGAAGCTTATCCGTGGGGATGTTGAGTCTGAGTGATTCCAATGATGGTGGTGGCGGGTCGCGGTATTGATCGTCCGCTTGTCGTGCTCTGGCTGTGTTCACCTGCCCGTGGCTAGGGCGAGAATATGGGTGTGCTCGACGATCTTTTCTCTGGTCGAGCGAGCCCTTACGGCCGTCGGTCGGGCCCCTCTTCTCGTACTTCTCCACTTCTAGGGTTCGCTTCCGCAGGGTCCTATCTTCCTCCAGCCTAACGTGAGCCAAGGCTCTGGCTTGAACCTCCTCGAAGGTGTAACAGGGATGCTTGGTGAGCTCTTTGTATACGCCGCCGTCGGGTATAATTCCTTGCCTAAATGCCTCCACTGCGGTAGTAACGTCACAAGATTGTATCGAGGCTTTTTCGCGGTTGAACCGCTCTAGGAATTCTTTGGTATTCTCGTGTTGCTTCTAACGGATCCGATAGAGGTCACTAGATTGTTTCTCGAATTTGCGGCTGCTAGCAAATTGGGTGCGGAAGGAGTCCGATAGTTCGGCGAAAGAACCGATGCTACCGCGTGGCAACTTTATGAACCAGGTCAGCGCCGGACCCGTTAAAGTCGTGCCAAACCCCTTGCACATTACTGCTTCTTTGGAGTACGATGGGACCGCACTTGTCATCATTTTTTGCTTATAGATCGCAACGTGCTCGTCGGGATCAGTGGTGCCGTTGTATGGGGTCATATTCGGCACGGCGAATTTCTTTGGTATCTCCACTCTGGTAATGCGGCGGGAGAAAGGAGATTCGTCGAAGCCGTCAGGAGCTTCTGGATCCAAAGGTTGGAAATTCTTTCGACCGTTCCGGAGTTGATCAGCGATGACCCCTATCTGCTCCGTCACCTTTCTTCGTATGGCCGCGTCGAGGTCTTTGGGCCTCCCCCTTTCGAAATCTTCTTCATCGGTCTCTCCCCTGTCTGGCCAAGCATCCCGAGGTGGTGTTCGGCGTCTCCTAGCCTCTGACCGGGGATTTCTTGGCGGGTCTTTGTCAAGGAGGACTTCTTCATGGCGGTGTCAGGCGAAAGCTTCTGGGGCATCTTCTGGTAATACTGGTGTCTTGTCCCGTGCGTCCGGAGTTTCATCCCCTTTGGAGGTTCCTTCTCCCGCGCCAAAGTCGAGCCTTCTCACTATGTCGTCGGTGCGGCGATTGACACGGAGAGATCGGCGGCCCGTGGTGATAACCTTGTATTGTTGCTTCAACTGACTGTTTTCTCGCGTGAGGCGTTCCACATGGGCGTCGTAGAAGCTCTTCTGGTCGCTCAGCTCTTTTTGGAGGAGTTGCATCCGTTCTCTGAGCTCGGTCATCTCCTCGTCTTGCGACCGGTTCTCAGGGAGCACGGGACCCTTGCCGTGGTCGGCAAGGGGAGTTTTTGGAGACTCGTTTCCGTCGCCTGACATTGTGAATCGGGAAGTCCGAGTCGGCGTGTCTTTTGCGTGATAGTTCCGATCATGGCCCCACGGTGGGCGCCAAACTGTTTGAACCAAAATTCACCCTAGGGAATTATGGCCTAGATCGGGCCTGATCGAAGTGAATCACAAAGAAGACGAATGATGTAAAGCTCTTGAATTGTACTCAAAGTGTGTTCGAATGCGTAAAAGAGCGTAACCCTGCCTAGGGTTTACAACATGTTTATATAGTATCCTTAGAGGTCAATCTATGCTATTAGAAAGGTAAGATTACACGTGATTCGATCTGATCTTAATCCTAACGGTCTGAATCAGATACAATCTATCTTATATCTTTGACTCTATCTTGTTTAACCGACTTCGGTCTCCACCGCCTCTCGTTGCGCTCTGAAGAAGTATTGAAGAAATCTCGATCGGGTATCGATACTTTCGTGAGGAAAATCTGGGCCCAACAGTAGGCAGTTGGTCAGGTTCTTCATACGGGTATAGTTCCTTAGATTGTTCAAAGTCTAGATTTTCATTCCAACAAGGAGCTAGTTTACCTAATTGATTATCGCTTCCCATGCATACCATTTCTAAACCCCCAAATTCAGTCTTAAGCTTAACCCCTAACCAGTAATATGTAGAGTAATTAGTATTTTGGGTTCTAACCTGATTCAGGCATTGAACATATTGAAAATATAACTCAATCCCCATCCTAATTAGAATACAGATAGCATCCCAGCAAACACAAACTTGGTAAGTACAAGAAGAAAGAGGCAACCTGTAGTTGTTCGGAGGATGTTTCTGCACACGGATTATCCAGAGAGGATAACCAAGATCCTCCTCCCATGATTCTTTCACCTTGAACGTCTTTTGGGAACTCCTCTCTCCCACCCATCTCATCGTTGCCCCGAGCATCTCCCACATAGGTTGGATGGAGCAGTGTCTCCGAATTGGAGATTGAATAAGCTACATGGCTCCTTGAGGAAGAGCCCACGCCGCTTATGAAGACGCGTCTTTCTAGCCTGATGGACAGCACCATCTATCCAATCGGGCTTTCATAAGGCTTCATTCTCATGTCTTTTTCGATTTAGGAAATCATCCCAACTAGGTTTTTTCGATTTTTTTGGTGAGATTTTTCGGATTGCTAAGCAAGCATAACCGAATCTGAAATCACTTGGCGAGAATAGTATAATCAGGCAACAAATTAAGCCGATTTGGCCCATGATTTGATTTCTAGGGTGAAGATTTGGGGATTCAGTTATGAGCGATTTGGGGCTTGAAAATGGGGTCGGGGAGAAGGGGGCTGGGAGAAGGGAGCGGGGGAGCGTTTTCTTTTTAATGCCGGCCTTAATTATTCACCTTTCCTTTCTAATTCAATTAACTATACCCTATTTTCATCAAAAAATTAATTATATCCTATCAATTCAAACAAATAATAATTTTTCAAAGCATATTCATTATGCATCGATAATTTAACATCACAATCGGCATTCACGAATTAAATTTCATATTTCTATCTACCCAAAATGGTGGGTTGTCCAAAGTATGACACCCTTACATCAATCCAATTCGTGCCGGAAAAGTTGACACCAAAGGGTGGCGAGATAACAATACGCATGGGGTCTGTCCAACTGATATCATCCGAGACCGAGCCACGGGCGAGTCGGCACACGCGAGCCAGCTCCCAGCACACGCTTGACACAAGCACGTCGCCACCGAGTTGCGTGCTTGCCACCGAGCTGCTTCCGATAGATTGCCCCGCCAGCGAGCTGCTTCCACGCCGCTCTAAATGCCTCGGGCACGGGCACGCCCCGGACACGTTCCGGGCGCTCCTAGGCTAAGGCCGTGGCCTCGAGCCACACCTGCCCCGCGATGTCCTTTACTTACGACGCTCGTTCTTTGTACCTCGCCAACCTCGAGTAACTTGTCTTGCTTGGTTGGCCGAGTCTAACAACACCCACACAAGGGTGCGACTAGGCCAGCACCATGGTCGCGCGCCACACAATACGAGCTACATCGATCCTAGAAAGCTATTACAACTTGAACGATCACAACGTCATACAAAAGGCACGTCTAAAATGGGAACTAAGTAAGAAAATTTGTAGACGAGTTGGTGGAGCGTAACATTCGCTCCCACCAAATCTAGCAACGCAGTCGTCACTACGGCAAAATTAGCGCCGCCACGCCCTCTGGCGATCAGCTCACAACTAGTCTACTGCCGCCTTGCCTTTGTCGAGTCTTCTCTGACGACTCGCCCCTGGCTCGGTCTCGGATGATATCAGTTGGACAGACCCCATGCGTGTTGTTATCTCGCACCCTCTGGTGTCGACTTCTCCGGCACGAATTGGATTGATGTAAGGGTGCCATACTTTGGACAATCCACCATTTTGTGTTGCCCCTTGAAAATGAAACAACCCCTCGCTGGACCGAATGACTTCGGCATGGGCTCCTTTTGATGTTGTCCCTTCTGATGGCTTCCCCCATTAGTACCTTGTGGCTTTGGTGGCTCTTGTGAATCCTCGCTCTAACTTGCGGGTTTCTCCTTCCGCTTGGGCTCGTCCCGTTTGAAGTCAGCGAGCGATTCATCCTCCTCACGCTTCCTCAAAAGTCCGCACATTTCTACGGATCACCTCCATGTGCGCCCAGTTTTGTAGGCCATCCATAAACAGAAACTTCAAGTCTTTTATGCATATTAGGTACTTGCAATTTAAGAGACAAGAACTCCTCGATGTAGTCGCGGATGGAGCCGGTTTGCCGCAGCGACCTAATCTGCCTTCGGGCATCGTCGGTATGGTTCTCGGGGTATAAATGCTTCTTGAGCTCCACCTTGAATTATTCCGAGGTGTTGATCGTTAGCGTCCCGGCCTCGATCTCTCTATGCTTTTGCTTCCACCACGTTAGAGCATGGTCGGCTAAGTACATCGAGCCGAGATTGATTTTCTCCGACTCCTCGGTTAACATAAAGCCCCGGAAGTAGCGTTCCACGTTCCAACAATAGTTTTCTACTTCCTTCGCGTCCCTGGCTCCTTTGTATGTCATGGGCTTAGAAGTCTCGATCCTAGGAGTGACCGTGATGGACTGCACCATCCCGGCGGCCACGCCCCCAGCCCCTTGCCTACAACCTATCCTCTCGGTGGTTGCCTCCAAGCGTTGGACTTGAGCCCTCATGACGGTGAGCTCACATTCAAGTAATGCTTTGGACTCAACGGAGTCCCTCATCACTTGATCTACGGCCTCCCTTAGTTTACCCAGCCTCTCATAAATATTGCTTTTAAGAGAACCGAGATCACCTGAGTTCTTCTCCATTTGGGTGTCGATTTTCTCGAGGATCACCAACACGTCGCCGGCCTTCTCCTCCAGGAGAACCACTCTTGCCTCGAGCTTGGCTACGGGATCTTGATTTTTGGATCTCGACGCCCTCTTGCCCTTCTCGGTATCTCGTCCCACCCGGATCTCCACTGACTCGTCCGTTTGACCCGATGACATGGTTGCTTCTTTAATTAAACACACAACTCTAACACCACTTGTAATGGACATGTTGACGAGGGACATCCAAGGCGAAGTTCCGAGGTGTATGCTATTCACAAATGACATCGTATTGGTGGAGGATTCGAGAGCTGAAATTAAGTGTGGAGGGAGCATCTTGAATCTAAGGGGTTCAAGTTGAGTAGAACTAAGACATAATATGTGGAGTTCATGTTCGGTCAAGAGGATGAGTCTAGGAGTGAGGTGCGGCTAGGAGGTGAGGTCGTTCCTAAGAAGGAACACTTCAAGTATCTGGGTTCTGTTTTGCAAAGCGACGGATGTATTGAGGAGGATGTTAGGTCTAGAATCCATAGAGGTTGGCAGAAGTGGAGGGCAGCTTTAGGAGTTCTGTGCGACAGTAAGGTTCCGCTCAAGCTCAAGGGAAAGTTGTATAGATTTGTTATATGGCCTGCAATCCTCTATGGTGTAGAGTGTTGGCGGACGACAAAGGCGCAGAAGCCGAAACTTGCAGTCGTAGAGATGAGAATGCTTAGATGGATGTGCGGGCATACGAGGATTGATAAGATCAAAAATGAAGAGATCAGATGCAAGCTGGGGGTGGCGAGCATAGGAGACAAACTACGAGAGGCGAGACTTCGTTGGTTTGGTCATGTTCAGAGACGGAGTCCGGACGCTACAATTAGGAGGTGTGAGAGTCTAAATTTAGGGGTCTTCGGAAGAGACAAAGGTCGGCCGAAGAAGCGATGGATGGACAGTATAAAACAGGATATCGGCTTGCTAAGGATTTCTGTGGATTTAGCACAGTGTAGAGAGAGGATCATGGTATTAGATAGCTGACCAGCCATTGGTGGAGCCAGTATTCGGGTGTTTGTCTTCGGTTTTTCTCGTTGAGGCGACTAGTTTCTGTTAGATCTAGCTTTCTTGCCTCTTCTTGGTTTTCCTTTCGTATAGTTCTAGTAGTAGTTGTAGGTTGCCTTGTTGTTTTTGGGTTTTTATGTTTAGTTTTTTGAGTGTTTTGGTTTCGTTTTCGCTTGGGTTATATTGGGCGCATTCCATTTAGGTCTGGATTGCCCCCATCTTGACCCCCCAGATCTTGCGAAAACGGGATTTCCCTAGGTAGTTGTTATTGTTGTTGTTGTATCTACCCAAATTAGTCAAAGATGCTAACTTAACTCAGTCACTTGATCAAAAACAAAACAATGTAAAATTGAAGCTAAAATCAAATTTAAGAGACAAAATAAATACAAAGTAGATATTAGACAATCACATAACAAATTAGAATTTAGAATTTAGGATTATACACCTCAATTCCACACGAATAAATGTGTTTCGCTGCTAGAGTCTAGTGCTTCTCAATTCAATTTTAATCTAGACTGAAGTTAGGCCTCATTTTTTTTATAAGAGATTTATTTCATTTTAGGCTCAATTGAATTTAAGTAAATGTGGCCAGAACAATCCAATACACATATTAACTCTCAAAAGTCCATCCAACACACATTTTAGGTCAGAGGTTCAAGAGTCTAGTGCTTCTACGGTTCTCCAAAATCGATTAAAAAGCAAGGTCTTCTTCACCGGCGAACGGCATCTTCAAACTCGCACAATCCGGCGACTCTCGACGGGCGACACATCTGCTTGAACCTCTGACCTTCTTCTCCGCCCCCACTCTCGTCCTAGCCCTGAGGGCGGCTCTATATATAGTACCGCTCCTCCGGCCACCGGTGGGGGTGGCCGCCCCCACCCGCCCCCCCCCTCCCTCCGCCACTAATCTGATAAGTGTGGCAAATCTCATTCGAGTAGTAGATATCGGTCTGTTTCCGCAACTAGCGGTTATGGTTCCTCCGAAACTGAACTTGAACCGAAATAGGCCCTTACCCCTTGTTTGGGAGGAGGTGTTGATAAAGGAATGGAAATAATGGTAGGGGTAGAAAAGAGAAAGTAAAAGAAAGTAAAGGATTATCAATATATATTGTTTGGATAGAAAGGAAAGTAAAGGAATGGATGTTACGTATCCTGTTTGTGTACAGGATGAAAGGAAAGGAAATCTGGCCAAAAAAAATTTAACTGTAAAAACATTTGAGAATCCATCCAAATCCTGTTAGTTTTGGGGGAATCACTTTTCTTCCCATTCCCTTGTAATTTTCCTGCTCATTCTTGTCACTTCCTTTCAAAACCCTTCAATTAATTCACCCAAACACCATGTTAGTTTTCCCTTCCCCTCTTAGGACCTTCTCAATTCCCCTTTCCAAACCGAAGGTTAGTGGTTCTTTCGTCTTGTCCCGACTCCGATTCGATACCATCTTTTACCGATTTTTTTGGCACTTGTTCGAGTTCGGCTTTGAACCCATTTTTTATAAAAACGTAGCCCAAAGTTGTGACCCGGATCCACAATTACGATTTGCCTTCAAAGAATAATCGCAATCGCGATTCGGGTACCATTGTCTCGGAAGGGTTTATAGGGGTGGTTTTCGGTAAATATACATAGAGGGGTAGTTTAGTGCAATATGGCCTATTATAGGGGTGGTTTTAGTCAATCGGCCAAAAAAAATTGCAAGCACCGGTTATTTGGACCACTTCCATACCGTCTAAATCAGTGGATGGTCGGTTTGGTTTCGGTTTGAAACGAACCGAGCCGAAATCAACATAGGATAAAAACTAGTTTTACATGATAGCTAGAGGAGGTAAGCGAATACTATTTTTAACATTTGTAGATTATATGATAATATTTGCGAAAGAAAACCAGAATGCGTGTAACTAAATGAAATAGATTATTGAAGAATATTGCGCAGCAACTGGACAAAAGGTGAACTACCACGAATCAACATTTCACACTTCTAGGATAGTGACTAACCAACATAAGCAAAGCATCAAACAAATGTTGGGATAAGTACGAAGGAAAATCTAGAAAAATACCTAGGATGTCCAATCATCAATGGTAAAGTGAACAAAGAAAGCTTTCAGGACGCAATTGGAAAAGGTCAGCATCAACTTGCAAAATGGAAAACGAATACGTTATCTCAAGAGGGAAAGTAATGCTAATCAGGTCGAACTTATCCTCAAAACCAAGCTATCTAATGCAAAGTTTCATGTTGCCAAAACATGTGAGTGAAGCAATTGACTCTGTTAGTAGAATGTTCACTTGTAACAAAGATAGACAACATAAGCCACTTATCGGGTGGGACCGAATTTGTAAACCATAGGCAAATGAGGGTCTAGGCATTAGGAAAGCAGAAAATATGTACAATGCGCTCCAAATGAAAGTTATGTGGAAAATGCTTACTGAGTAAGATAATGTATGGGTTCAAGTGGTCATTGAAAAATATCTAAAGGGAATTTCTCTCTCGGAATACAAAATATAGTTCACGGTAATGGGAGTAGTTGATGAAATTGAAGCCAGAATTTGAGAAAGGGTTGAGATGGCAAATAGGAAATGAACGAAAAGTAAACTTTTGAAATGATAGATGGGTCACGGATGAACCACTTATAGCACTGCCAACAACAAATGATGTTAGCTTGCCAACTAAAGTTGAGCACTTCATTTCTTCGGATCAAAGATGGAAAATAGAGGAATTGCAGCAGGTGATTTCTAGAGATGCTTTAGAAGAGATTTTAAGAATCCCCATCCTAGAAAATGACATTAACAACAAACCGATTTGAGCCCCAAGTAAAAATGGATGGTACTACACGGAATCAGCAATTAGTCTAATAACCAAAGAAGAAATCATGCCCATGAACCCAAACGCATGGATCTGGAAGCTAAATACATACCCAAAAGTAAAAAACTTCTTATGAGTCCCCATCATATAAACTTCTAGAGATGCGTTAGAAAAGATTTTAAGAATCCCCATCCTAGAAAATGACATTAACCACAAACTGATTTGAGCCCCAGTTATAAATGAATGGTACTACATGGAATCAGCAATAAGTCTAATAACCAAAGAAGAAATCATGCCCATGAACCTAAACGCATGGATCTGGAAGCTGAATACATTTCCAAAAATAAAGAACTTCTTATGGGAAATTGACATGAATGAGTTGCCCATTAAACAATGACTTATTAATTGAAAAACATGTCCATATACCTCAAGGATGTCTCATGTGCAATGCTATACATAAGGGCTTGGTCCATGTGATGCTTAAATGCCTTCATAGTGAAGAGTATTGATGATAAAATACAACGAGTGATTAGAGAATTTAACTCAAATCAAATGAACCCGCGAAATGTTTTATCTCAATTGAACAATAAAGGAAAGAAGAATTTATTGAGTTAGCAGTGACTTGGTGAGGCATTTAGTACCAGATAAATAAGGTAGTCTTTCAGCAAACGCCCAATGACATCATACAAGATCTTAACATTTATGTCTGCAATCAATTATCGCAATGGAAACAGGCTAAAGACTGACATGATGATGAAGATAAGAGTCTGAATAAGTGAGTCGGTCCTACAAGTAGAAGGCGAAATAAATTGCAAAGTTGAAGGAAACCGGCCAAAGGATGTACAAAAATAAACTTTGATGGGTCTAAGCTTGGCAATGGTAATGCGTCCGAAGGTTCAATACTATGGGATGTTGGTGGAAAAGTGAAGCGGATAAATAGTAGAAAGTTAGAGATAGAATGAGATAATATAACAGTTATCAAAACAATAATATAATGGGGCAAATTTGCTGCCCATGGGAAATTGATAGAAGGAGATAATAGAACATTCTTGTGTCCTTTTGGGGGTTTGAGTCAGTCCGTTTTTGTCATGGGAGTAAACAATGTAACTCTATGACTAATAAAATTGCTTTTCTGAGCTACATTCTCTCATGAAAATCTATTTGGAACCATCACAAGCTTTCAGCTTTCATTCGAAAGAATGTTCTAGGTATCCTGTCGTAAGATTGTAAGATGAGACCTAATTATTGATCCATATCTTCTGTCGTATAAACCCGTCCCCAAACTCGTCTCACTTGTTTTGATTGGTCCAAAGGTTAGAATTAGGCTTTTTTTGTGTTTTTTAAAGTTGTAATATAAGATATGGATCAATAAAAAAAAAGTGGGACATGTTTGGGGACGGGTTTATGGAACGAAAGATTTAGATTCCTAATTATCACCGTTTAAAAAATAAACTAGTTCTACATTATTCACAAAAGGGAAAAATGACTCAAAATAATCTCAAGTATCAACTTTCAACCAATAATAATCCCAAGTTTGAAAATCATCACCAATAATACGAATTATCACGAAATCAACCAAAAACGATTCGGAGGCCTTTTTTCGATAATTTTTCCGGTAAAATTAATGATGCGGGAATCCAAAATCTGACATAACAACTTCAAAATTTACACTTGATTGAAATGTTTTCGATCGTCATATCATCAATTCCACTGAAAAACTTGTCGAAAAAGACTTCCGAAACGTTTTTGGTTCATTTCATGATACTTCGTATCATAGGTGATGATTTCCAAATTTAGGATTATTATTGGTTGAAAATTGATACTTGAGATTATTTTGAGTCATTTTTCCTAAAAAAAAATACAATTTCCGAAGGAATCGTATTTATTTTTGTCATTCTTACATGAGTCATTCTCTATAAAATATAAATTTATGAGTCGAGAAAAGAACGTGGGAAGGAAAGGGAGAAAAGTGGCGGACAATCCATTAAAAGCTCAAGTGTGTAAAACCCTAAGCTCAAACCCGCCAACCGAAATCCACGCAAATGGAGAACGAATCGCGCTCCACAGACGAGAAGATGAAGTCTCTCTCCGTTGACGACGTCCAATCCGAGCAGTGTCCAACCCAATCTGCTTCTCCGGCCGAGTATATCTCTCAATCTTCTCTTTCAGTTTCGTTTTCAAGTGTTTTGATTGAAATCTGATTTCCGCTGCTTTCAATTAGGGTTAGTGCTGAGGAGAAGTTTCGGATCGTAAGGAGTATCGGAGAAGAGTGCATCCAAGAGGATGAATTGCGGAATTTGCTTGCTAAGAAGCCCGAACCCGTTTGCTATGACGGGTTTGAACCCTCGGGCAGGATGCATATTGCTCAGGTTTCGCCCTCCACTTAATCCTGTTTGCTCAATCTGAATAAAATTTCTTTGCTTCGAGAGCTTTAATTTACTTACACTTAATCAGCGTTAGCTGTAATGTAGCTCATTAGCAATTTTCCAACCTGTGATACTGCACATATATGGGTGTTTAGTTCAGCAGTTCATACTGTGAAACCTTCAAAGGATCATTTAAAACAATGTTGACCAACATAATAGTAAGGGTAATTGCTGTGACAGACTTTAATGGTTTTTGTGGTAAGGGGATGATTTTGTAGAACTATAACAAGAAATCATTAAGTGTAAACTAGACTAAGCTACCGCGGTTAAGTTTAAGAAAACATGATCTCAGACCTGCTTCTTTGTAGTACTTTTTGCAAACCTTGTGTACGAAGTCTCTTTGATCTGATGTTATTGTTATGTTGGTTGTTGTTTTTTATTACACAGGGTGTTCTAAAGGCCATCAATGTGAACAAGCTAACTTCCGCTGGTTGCAGAGTTAAGATATGGATTGCAGATTGGTTTGCCCAGTTAAATGGGAAAATGGGGGGTGATCTGAAGAAAATTGAGGTGGTTGGTCAGTACTTTATTGAAATATGGAAATCCGTAGGAATGGATATTGATTCGGGTAAAGTGGAGTTTTTGTGGTCGTCTAAAGAGATCAATTCTCGGGCACATGAGTACTGGCCTCTTGTTATGGATATTGCTAGGAAGAACAAACTACCTAGAATATTGAGGTGAGAAACTACCCAGAATATTAGTGTATAATTAAATTCCATTTTGTGTCTGAGATTTAACACTTCTTTTGATGCAGATGTTGTCAAATTATGGGTCGTACTGAGCAAGATGAGTTGACTGCAGCTCAAATTTTCTACCCATGCATGCAGTGTGCTGATATCTTTTTCCTGAAGGTAAATATATACATTCAATCAACAGATGTAGTTTGGTTGGACTCCAATGTAAAAACTTGTATTGTATTATATGCTTTAAGGAATAAAACCTTGAAAACGATTAATGGATCAGTGATATGTTGACAAATTCTACCATGTTAGAAGTTAGAAAGAAGTGTATTTCCATGATGTACTGTTTTGGAAATTGGGAATTATGCATGCTAATGCACAACTGAAGATTTTCGAATCAAATAGCATCGAATATTATTGTGAAGCTGAATTTGTATACTTATGTAGTGGCCTACTAAATCATAATACTTGTCTAGCATCATGCTCTGATGCTCCCTTTCCAGAGTAAAATGGTCTGTGGCTTCTGTTAAGTACGATGATTTAGGTATTGTGGATCATGCGATTGCCTTTGCTCTAGGTCATTGCTTCATGAAGATGGCTTCTGTCAGTTTTTCCACATTGCTTCAGTTTTACTTTCTATAGTTTTTAAGTGCTAAGCTCGATAGAAGTCCTCAATTAGAGCATATTTTCCCAACTGTAGGTGGTTGTACTTTGCTACTTTGTGTTCCCTAAGGTTTTGCTGAATTGGAACTGAAATCTCAGGTTAAAGATAGTTTATTGCAGCTCAAAACTTTTCTCACGTAGAAATCAATAACTTCCCATGTTTTATTTGGTCTATCCATTCAATGGTTGCCATATCAATGGAATGTTTCTGTTTCTCTCCTGATTATTAGTTCTTGTCATTCTGTCAACAGGCAGACATTTGCCAACTGGGGATGGATCAACGTAAAGTGAATGTGCTGGCAAGAGAATACTGTGATGACATCAAGAGGAAGAATAAGCCTATCATTTTGTCTCATCGTATGTATTTATGTATAAGAAAGTTTCTGGTTACATCGCCTGTACTTTTATCTTGTTCTTGATATATCTTCCTATAATATATATTTGCAGACATGCTTCCTGGTTTGCAGCAGGGGCAGGAGAAGATGTCAAAAAGTGACCCATCCTCTTCTATATACATGGAGGATGAAGAGGTATGTGGTCAAAATCACCCTGTTTTAGAAAAATAAAAAGTTCAGTATCTTTGCTCATTTTCTTTATGTATACAAAAAGATCAATAGCACTGTTTTATCGTTGGCTGGTTTTAGGCTGAGGTGAATGTGAAAATAAAGAAAGCCTACTGTCCTCCCAAGATAGTACAAGGAAACCCTTGCTTGGAGTACATTAAGTACCTTGTATTTCCTTGGTCCAATGAATTCAAAGTTGAACGTAACCCAGATAATGGCGGCGACAAGTAAGGATTTTCGGATTACAAATTTTGATTTATGTTTATAAAGCTTGGAGTTCTACTGTTATAGTGTTTTTACATTTCCGTATCTATTTCCTGTGACAGGATTTACACGGACTACGAAGAATTGGCTGCTGATTATGAAAGTGGAGGTCTTCATCCAGGGGATCTTAAACCCGCCTTGTCCAAAGCTATCAACAAGATATTACAGGTAGAATGAGTACTTGCTTTCCTGGGGAGACGACTCTCATCTCTATATACTAACTCATGTTCTTCTTATATAGCCTGTGAGGAGTCACTTTGCCAATGACAGCAAGGCCAAAGATCTACTGAAAAGGGTCAAGGTATGTGAATTCTAAACCATATAAACATATGGAACTTACAATTTTACCTTATGATACTTGCATGGCAATAATGGCTGGTTAAAATTGTTACACCATTTGTTCAATGATATGATCTTTCCGCTACTAACCACTAATGTATGTTAACTATGGCTTTCCAGGCATACAGAGTCACCAAGTAGAGAGTAGTTTGGAGCTTTTCTGGGAATTTTGCTGAATTTCTGGATTCAAGGAAAACTGAACTTGCTTTTTAAATACATTACTTTTGATGATATACTGATTAGCAAATGGCACTGCTCATTTTTCTTTTTTATTAAAAGTTACTGTTTTAGAACCCATGAACGACTTTTTAGGGTTTCTCATCTGCTCGCTAACGATATATGATTATATGCACTACAAAGACATGTATTTAGCCATTGAAAAAAATCAAAAACCGGTAAAACAATTTGTGAAATTGACCTCAGCTAGTTACCCCTCTGTAACCTTCTTCACTAGAAGCACATGACTCCCCAAATCAAATCCTAAACCTCAGCTAGTTACCATTCAAACTAATGTGTTGCCGTTCCAAAATCTTATACTCCGTATCATTGAAAAATTAAAACCCAAAAGCTAGGTTTCACGCATTCCAAAATCATAATTTGCATAGATAATAAGTAATTCTAAAACTAATTTTAATTAATGTATAACACATTAACCTCCGACCTCCGTCAATGAGAAATGAAATTAACCCAGAGATGACACAAATCATAATTTGAAGCCTGGAAACAAAAAACAGAATCACCTATTCAATTTGGGCATAATTTACGTGTTTTGTATTCAATTCGTCTACATTTTTGAATGGGTCGTTTGGAGTTTGGTTGCTCGAAGTTCAATTATTCGTTCAGGTCATTTCAGTACTTCGTTAACTCTGTTGGTAATGTTTATACAATCTTCGGTACTAGAGAGGCTATAGCACGTCGAGTTATACAAAAGTGTCTCAGATAGGAGTATTAACGCAAGCATATAGGAAAACGACGATCGATTTGTATCATAATCGTGCGATCACATTTGGAAAAAAATTGACCGTCGGTAAAATTTATAAGAGTTGTAGACCAATAAAAATCGAATCAAACTAACCTAAGATGCATAGGGTAGCACAGAATATAGTTCCAATATGAATGGCAGATACATGTCGTATCCTCATTCCCACTCAATCGTTGCAGGAGGCTTTGATGTGATATCTTGGACGACTCGGTTTATGCCTCGAACAGTGTTGCATATCTTTCGTGCCACATCATCCAGGAACTTGTGCTCAAAGTAGTACCTAAAGAAAGTCAAGCCATGCCATGCAATCAGGATACAACTCAAAGCAGATTCAGAAGTTCCATACATGGAAATGAACTCATTCAACAAATCGATACAAAAATGCAGCAGAAGGGTCAGATTGGAATCATAAAATCATGTGTGGAATTAAACAGTTTTGATTGATTGATTGCAACTTTGGTAACAAAAGAGTTAAGTTTTGGGGGAGAAGGACAAATCTTTTCAGTTGGTCAAAATAATATGTGGATATGCAAACATCAGGAAATACGTATATGCAATATAAGAGTTTTAGAGGCTCACCAGTCTGCTGTCATTCCATCTTGGCTTGTGATGGCCCTAAGAGCAACAGCTCGACCATACGTTCTTTGATCACCCTGAACCCCAACTGTGTTGCCAGGAAGCAACACCACAAATGCTTGCCATATGATATCATAAAGCCCGGCATCCTTGATTGATTGGATGAAGATCTCATCAGCCTGCCAAAAAACAAAATATCACATAGAATCAGTAATCATAACACAACAAAATATCACTTAGAATCAGTTGTCATAACACAATGGAAATCAAGTTTTTCTGAGCTAGGTCCCATCACACTCACCTGGCGGAGGATGTCCAATCCATTTCCCTCAGTTACATCACCTAAGATTCGAACAGCAAGACCAGGACCTGGGAAAGGATGCCGTTTCAGAAATCCTACTGGTACATTCAAAATTTTACCCATGGCACGGACCTGCAAAAGGAATTGCCATTGCTTAGTGTTTCATATACTGGTCTTTGAAACGGAAGCATTGATATGATAAGTTTCAAACCTCATCTTTGAAAAGAAGCTTTAGGGGTTCAATAAGCTTTAACTTCATGTCCTTGGGAAGGCCTCCAACATTGTGGTGGCTCTTAATTGTGTGGGAATGGTTCCTTCCACTCCCTGGAGGAGGGCATGATTCGATGACGTCAGGATATAAAGTCCCTTGGACCAAGTAAAGTGGCTTCTTTCCTAGCTTGTGCTCCAAATCATGGGCAAACTGGTCAAAAATGTTGATGAACTCCCTCCCAATTATCTTCCTTTTCTTTTCAGGTTCTGTTACACCCTTGAGCTCGCCGAGAAATCTCTCAGTAGCATCAACACAGGTCACAGGCAAATGAAGATGTTCCTCAAAAGTGTCCATAACACGCTCTTGCTCCTTATACCTACAAAAATCAGGAGAGGTCTTTTTACACAGTGCAAATTTAGATTTTAACCAAAATAAATACATAATTTTTCATAGCTGCCCTGTAAATGAAGAAGCAAACTGACCTTAGTAAGCCATTGTCAACAAAGATACAATGGAGCCTTTCTCCAATAGCCTTGTGAACAAGGGTAGCTGCAACTGTTGAATCAACACCCCCAGACAGAGCACAAATAACATGATCATCAGGTCCAACAGTGCTCTGAATAGCCTTAAGCTCTTCATTCATTACGTCTTCCATTTTCCACTCAGCCTTCACTCCGCATATATCAAACAGAAAATATCGAAGAGTGTCCATCCCTTGTGGCGAATGTGTAACCTATAAACAGATACATTATCATCTCATCTAGAAACACACAAGATTTGAACACAACTTCACCGAAGCAAAAACGCTTTCACAAAATGAAAAATTCACTTTTCTCTCTAATGAAACCTAATATAAGACTTCTCACAAAACCATTTTCTGCCAAACAAGACCATAACCATTCATCACAGACATGAAGAATCCCAAACTGTTAGAAAATGCAAGCAGAAGCATGACACCGAACCCTAACTTCCGTAAAATCAAATCCAAACAGAGGCGGGGAAAGTTTGAAAAGCAATCAGCAAGGAATGTACCTCAGGATGATACTGAAGGCCAAAGAGCCTCCTCTTCGGATCCTCAACGGCAGCAATAGCGCCCTGGTGGCTACGCGCCACCACTTCAAATCCCTCGGGAAGACGAGCGGCCTCATCGCCATGGCTCATCCACACAACCTGCTTATCCCCAACGGACTTGTTCCCAAACAATCCCCCAGCCACCGCCTTCTCCACTTCGATCTCCATCCTTCCATACTCATGCTTATCCCCAACCGTAACGACTCCGCCGAGCCTCTGCACAATCAGCTGCAATCCGTAGCAGACGCCGAGGACGAAAATCCCGTTCTGGAGGACGTAGTCGACGAATCCGTCGGGGAAGGAGGGGGCGTCGGGGGCGTGGACGGAGTGGGGGCCGCCGGAGAGGATGATTGCGCGGGGAGCGAGGTCGGTGATGGCGGAGAGAGGGGAGGTTCCGGAGATGCAGAGGGAGAAGACGGAGAGGGAGCGGATTCGGCGAGTGATGAGATGCGTGTATTGGGAGCCGTAGTCGAGGATGAGGACCAGATCGGACTTCACCTCGCGAGCGTCCATGGCGGATTGGGGGCAGAGAGAGCGTGTGTGAGAAGATTTTGAGGGTTTTGGGGTGGGTGGCGGAAATGGGAATATTAGGGTTTTATTATGGTTTGGCGGGAATTGGAAACGGCCTGGCGCATGTGGCTCTTTGGGGCCCCACTACGTTTACACTTGTGTGCTTGTGACTCGCCTGTTTTCTCCGTCCTTTTTTACTCCGTTCGTATTCATAGAGCAACTTGCCCATTAACCCAAGGGTTGGTCTAATGGAGTATGACAGGGTATCGGTCTATCAGGTCGCACGTTCGATCCCCTTTAGTATTCTTGAGGTGAGGCATATGTAAACTAGTTGTACCCGTCGTGCCATGCACGACTTGCATTTTTAAATCTATTTTCGGATATATAATATATAGAATATTAATGTGAAATGTATTAATAAACGTTTTAACATAATTTGGTTTCATCGGATTTTAGAAGGTTTTAATGATTAAATGATTGATTGAGAATATATTATTATGCAAATCACATAAGTATATTTAATAGTCAATATAATACATTATTATGCAATTTATAATTACTTATATTTTAGTATGTAAAACACCAACTTGATATACCCAAATTAAATATGTAGTTATTTTAATCATACTATTTGATGAATAATGTTTTGCCTCTATATGTATGAATAGACCAAACAACATATATCTTATCAAAATATAATATATTTCAAGGTAAATAAAATGCATTTACCTTTTAATCCATTGAATTTTTCTATAACAATCATTATGTATCCTTATTCTTATTATCCTAAAGTTGAAACCTTGATAGTCTATATAACAAAAATTTAGATCTATCATTTGACTTCAATTATTTTTATTTTATTTTATTTGACTTAGTATCTTTAGATTAGTACTTATTATGTTTTATTATTATCATAACAAATAAATTGCTAAATGAATCTATTATATAAATTGATTTAATATATTAATTTAGAAACCATAAGTGTATATACATGTATGTATATATATAGTATAAGGCTTTATATAACTTTTTAATAAACCGTTTTTAATTATAAATAACTGAATAATATTATATCCATTTGTAGATAGATTTTGTAAAAAGACTTCCACGTATTAAGATTGAAAATAATGTAATGCTAGTGGGTGAAAAAAGATAGTTAGCATATCATGTAAACTTAGAAATAAAATTCAAGATAAAAAAGGATTTTTTAAATATGAAATTTTGTGAATATTACCTTATCACTTTTAAAAATAATCTATTAGATTAAACTGATTTATAGAAGAAAATTAAAATAAAATAATTTACGGAAAATAAATTTAAAGATAGATATTATGACTTTAAAGATAAAGTTGAGAGTTCGATAATTAAGAAAAAAAAGAAGATATAAATAAGAAGATAAATAAAATAATGATTTAAATTATCTTTGTAATACTAATGTGAAATGTCCATGAGTCCATCTAGCCTCCAATCAAGCAAGCACGTACGAATACACCTTCAATTTGTTAGTACGTACGACTTCCAATAAAGCAAGCACGAAGACTATAAAATTTGTTAAGTAAGGAAAATAAAATTAAAGATAGATATTGGATAGTATGATTTTAAAGATAAAATTGAAGATTAGATAATTAAGGAAAATAAAAGATATAAAGTTGTTATTATCTATTTGAGTTGGAAAAAAAAATAAAAATCAAGTGGGGCCAGAATCAACGTGATGGCTCGAAAACGGTCGGCTTTTATAATATACTAGTTGTACCCGTCGTGCCATGCACGACTTGTATTTTTATATTTATTCTTCGATATATAATAAATAAAATATTAGTTAAATTTATAATAAATGTTTTAGCATAATTTAGTTTCATTGAATATTAGAAATTTTTAATTGTTAAATGATTGATTGAGAATATATATTATTATGCAAATTACGGACTTACATTTTATAGTCAATAAAATACATTATTATGCAATTTATATTTACTTATATTGTAGTATACAAAGCACCAACTTGATATACTCAAATTAAACATATAGTTATTTTAATCATAATATTTAATTAATAATATTTTGCCTCTATATGTATAAATAGACCAAAAATATGTTATTAAAATATAATATATTTCAAAGATCATAGTATGTGGAATCTATAAAATAATTGGTATAGAAAATATTAGGAACTTAATAGAAACTGTTAAAAACAATTTATAAAAAATATAAGGTGGGGTGAGAATAAAAGTTTTATACATAAACTTTAAAATTTTATGAATTCCTAAAATTTAATTAAATAAATGTTTTTAGATGACTTCCAATTGTTTTATTCAAATACAAAAAATAGAATATAATGTCCTATTGATTCTATAGGAATAAATAATAGAATAAATATTATTACACTTCCAAAATTCAAAATTATTGTGGTGGCTTATTTAAGGAAAATAAAATTAAAGATAGATAGTATGGCTTGTATAGTATATATTTATTGATTGAATCGTCTTATGATGGTATAATACATGTTTCACATGATGCGGACTATAATGGTATAATTCGTCTTATTTTTTGTAAACTCGTCAATAAAGTTGGTCATTGATCTCCTATCAATCAATTATACATAAATAAGTAGATTATATAAAAAAAAAATAGATTTTAATAATGCAAGTTTATATTTAAGAGATCAAGGAGTACGTGAACAACTTGTATCTGAATTTCAAAGAGTGATCAACTTGTATTTGAATTTCAAAGGAAACATTCAAAATTGTTGTATGAATGGACCCATAATATAATATAAAATACCTGAATTTATTTTGAATGTATTGTACGTAAATCTGTTGTACGTGTTGTACGTACGCGAATGTATTGTAGGTGAATGATATACGTGAATACATGTTGGGTATCTTTTATAGGAAAAAACTGAAGATAAAATTATTTAAGGAATGTAAAATTAAAGATAGATAGTATGACTTTAAAGATAAAACCGAGGAATAAGCAAAATAAAAGATATTGAGTTTATTATCTAAGGAAAATAAAAGATATAGAGTTGTTATTATCTATTTGAGTTGGAAAAAAAAGTTAAAATCAAGCGGGGCCAGAATCAACGTGGTGGCTCGAAAACGGTCGGCTTTTATAGTATATATTGATATTGATATTGATGATTCCCTTGTAAGAGCTATTTGAGCCTTTTGGGTCTTCTCTGACCTTGGACTGTGGAAAAAAAAAAAAAAGAAGAAAGAGCAACTTGCCCATTTGTCTTGAGAAGGGGGGATTTTCCTCTTGGGCTCTATATTTTATACGAACTACGTGCAGGTGTGGCAGTGGGCTATATTTTTTGGGAATATCTTTGCTCGTGCAATCTTGATATTGTCAGTTGTCAGCAAAGAGAAAAGTGTAACGTTGATTAGGGGTGTCCAAACCTGGTTAACCGTAATTTCGGCTAACCGGAGTTCGGTTAACCATAATTTTGGTTAGTTAAAATCATAAACCTAAACCGAACCGTTAGTCTCGGTTAACCAGAGATCGGTTAACCAATTTTTCGGTTCGGTTTTATCGGTTAACCAATAACCATTTATGTGATTTAGAATATCATAATATACATGAAAGATAAATCAAATTATCGAATATGATTAAACAATATAATCTAATCAGATTAGATCTTCAAAATAATACTAATTTTATATGTCTTCATGGTTATAATAACCATATGATACTTTAAACTATTATTGTATGTATTTCATTCGAACAAAGTATGTAATAAATAATTTGAAGGACTTATGTAGACACGCACAATGACATATTTGACAAATAAATAATTGAAATTACAAGCCACAATAAAACTATGCAAATAAGAGAACTCAAAATGGCTCAATGGTACAAAAAAATCATTTGAAACATGAATCCTGTAAAGTAAATCGAACTTATATATTAATATAAAATTAAAAAGAATTATTTTTCGGTTTTTCAGTTAACCGGTATTACGAAATGCGTAAACCGAAACCGAACCGAAAAACCGTTAATATTCTCGGTTCGGTTAACCAAACCAAAATTTTAAATAGTGTTGGTTCGGTTAACCAAAAAATGTGTCGGTTTTTTGGTTTATTGGTTCGGTTTTTCGGTTTCGGTTTTTTATGGACACCCCTAACGTTG
Source organism: Polygonum aviculare (assembly GCA_934048045.1). Lineage (NCBI taxonomy): Eukaryota > Viridiplantae > Streptophyta > Magnoliopsida > Caryophyllales > Polygonaceae > Polygonum > Polygonum aviculare. Next base: position 27,067,868 of record OW204023.1, on the reverse strand, counting down.
ATGGCATAATGGCATTGGACCTTGTTCATTAAAACTTTGTTAAAGTTTTTGTTCGAGTTTATTAAATTGCTAAATGATGGTTTGGGGTGATAAAATGAAATTTATATTTAATGTATATAATCAAAGCGAGAGTGCATATAACCGCATACATAGATTGGGTTGAATCGTTTATGAAATGGGCTCCCGAGCCCATTAGCTAAGCTGATTTGGGCCGCCTACAATTTTTTTTGGTATGATTACCTAAAGGGCAATTTGCGAAAATGCCCCACCCAGAAAAACGATCTGCAAAAACGTCCCTTAAAAAAAAAAATAGCGAAGCATGCTGTTTTGGGCGTTTTTGCAATAAAATTTACATTATTTTGTATTTTCTCTTAAATAGAAGTTTATTAAAAAATCATTATAATTACAATAAAAATATTTAGCCATTAATTCTGGAAAATCTTTTTAAATACAAAATTAAAAAATTGAAAAAGAAAAATAAAAAATAAAATAAGAAAATAGTTTTAGAACATTAAGATGTTTTGGAAACAATGAGATATTGTAGAATATACGGCGGAAGATATTGTTGAAGATATTTTTTGAAAACATAAAACATAAATAAACGTGGAAGATTTTTTTGTTGAAGATTATCTTCGTTTCAACCTTCTTCGTAATTATCTTCGTTTCATCACAAAGTAAGGTAAAATTCATCCTGTCACCTTGAGTAAACATCTTATCATACACAACGAAATATCCTGTCACAATAAAAAGATTTTTTTCGGCGAGCGAGCGACATGATTTTGGTGAGCGAGAGAAATTTGGTTGATTTTGTTTTTTGTTTTTTAAGTAAGATTTTTTGTTCAGCCCACCAAGAGGATTTCGGTAAGATTTTCAATTTTCCTTTAATTTTTAAAAAAGGATAGATAAAAAACGAAATATATTTTAACATTAAAATATTTATAAAATCTTTTTATTTATATATTTTTTTCAAATTTGGATAAAAATAAAAGTTGTTAAAATATTTTATTTCTTATTTTCGATTTTTTTCAAAATATTTTCGATTTTTATTCCTTATTTCTTGTTTTCGATTTGGGTAAAAATAAAGTTTGCTAAAATAATAATTTTTGATTTTTTTAAAAATATTTCGTTTTTATTTTATTTGATAAAAATTAGTCATTTTGGGCATGAATGTAATATTTTTAGGCATAATCGCAATATTTTTAGGCATTTTTGCAAATCTAAAAAAAAGGGTCATATTTGCAAACGAATTATTAAATAGGGGCATTTGGTACTAATTCCCCTTTACCTTAATATGCCTTAGATGAATATGTGTACTTAGGGATCCAAATGTTTAGTCCCGCTCCGGTGTTCCATAGCATTTCCACTTGTCTTTCATTGGTTGCACCATTTTTTGTGTTTTCAAAGCCAAAATTTAAAATTCCAACCAATGAGAGACAAGTGGACGTGCTATAGGACACTGGAGCGGGACAGAAGAGTTGGGTCCGTGACTCTGTGTACTTAGGCTTCCTTAGGTTCATCTAGTTTTTCAACTAGCTTGAATTTTTTTAGTAACTTTTCAGCTTACGTTTTAGAATCTACCCCTTCCTAGAGTTTATTTTTTAGTAGAAAACGGTAAATTAAATGTCCCATCTAGTTTAAAAAAAAACACATGCCGAACGAAGTCTTTATAATGTTTTGGTTGTTGTAAAATATCTTACCAATCGCTTCCGAGCATTTGATTCGGTGATTAAGATCTTGGGTAGATCCTCAAAGTTATCGTTTCAAATCTATGATGACTTTTTCATAAATGCTAAACATCATCAACTTCCATCACCAATTTATACATTTGGCCTTAAATACCGCTCAATAAATAATCACCCATGAAAAAAAGAAAAAAGGGGAATTAAGAAGATCATCAATCGGAAATAGCCCAATTGAAGCCCCAAACAAAGTAAACATCATCAATCAATCCAGTTTTGGCTTGTTATCATCATCAATCGATCGAATTTTGGCCTGCTATCGTCATCAATCGGAAAGCGAAATAGAAGGACACAGTGGAGTACTTGGGGATGTGAGGCAGTGAGGAAGAGGATGAGAAGAGCTCGGAAAGGCATGGCCATGCCGGACTTGTGATGTTGAGCAAAATCGATGTGAGAAAGAGAGGGGAGTTTGGGAATGCGATCGTAGTTGTGTTGAACTACTGATGATATATAGCGAGAAATTGGGGATGGAAAGGTGACGTCAGATTGGGGATGATGGTGATGAAAATGATTGGGGAGAATTGGGAAAGGAAAGGATTGGTTGGGAGAGTTACGGGCTACACCGTCTATGGCTTCGTCTACGCTCGACGGCTACGCCATCTCCTCGGTCACGGCCTCGAGCACAAACAAGGAGAACGGGAAAGGGGTTTGAGGCAAGAACGGCTGAGGGGGCCACGGAGGCAGACAGAGAGATGGAGGTGGTTCGGCTGCTGCTCACTCAAGCCCTGGGTTTGGTGCCAAAAGGGGAGAAGATTGGATTTGTTGCCGGAGATGGACTATCGATTGTAGGTAGAAGAAGGAACCCTGTTTTTTTTTTGTAAATTTAAGTACAATTTTGGGGTAAACTTGGGAAAAAAAATTTGGTGATGTTTTTTTTGGGGTGATGTTTAGCATCTGTTGGGACGATATTAAGAACGTCAGTCATTAATATCTAAACCAATAATGATTGTCCCTAGTTTTGATAATGACAAACTCAAAGGTATTTGATAAGTTGTCCAAGTGTTGATCTCAGGTAAGTACAGAGGATGCACATGAGCGAAAAGGACAACAATTGAACGAGAGTCCCTAAGCTGTAGGGACGCACTTCATCAGAACTTCCAGTGTTGAACAAAAAGAATGAAGTCCCTACGCAAATAGGACGGCGTCCTCATCAAGAAGGGACGCGTGCCAAAATACGGACGAAGTTCAAATTCAAACCAAGGCCGCCCCAACATGATTACATCACATTTGGCCGTAGTCCTCAGAAGGAAGCTTCCTATGTCTGGGCACGTGTGAACAATTCCAAAAATGTCGCTTTCCCAGCAATGGTCCCCTGACCACGCGGAGGCTTCCCAAGTGTCAACAGAGTTGACTTCCACAAGATGCAAATCGCACCGTTGAAGGAAGACGACAGATCCTGGCCAAGCTTCAGAGGACGCTAGAGGACAAGATCTCATACCGCTATAAATACCCTTCAAGGGGCATGCATAGCGGTGTGGAATTTGAAGACTTTCTCTCAAGCTCACCCGAAGCATTCAAGTTCAAGAACGAAGATCAAGTGAACTTGAAGCAAGAGAAAGAAAGTCCAACCACATCAAATCCAAATCAAACCACAAAATAGTTAGAGTTGTAGTTTGTCTCTCACAACGAACCGTGAGAGACGTGAGTGATATCTTCCTTATAAGCTAAGAGAGTTAGGTTACTTTGTTCGGTAGAAAGGAGTGTTACTAGTAGAGCTAAGGACGTACGCTTAGCTTAGGGGATTATAACAACTCGCCTAAGTTGTAAGGACTCTCTCTTAATAAGATAAGGACGGCTATTGAAAATCCTCCAACGGAGGTAGAGGTTTACCCATAAGACTAGTTGGTCTTAGTGGGGTTCCTCTATAAATACTCGTGTCCACTATCTTATTACGTTTCCTGTTAAGTCTATTTTCGGCTGCACCTAAGGACGGCCTTAACCCAGTTAAAGACGTCCATTCTATCAGACTTACGATCCAACATCATCCCTCTTCTTTTTTTGTTTGAAGAAAATATCTTACCAGTCCCTTATTATATTTTATTGAAACAAATCTATGTATATATATATATTAGCCGTAAGGATTGGAGCCACCATGTTACGCCACGTCAAATAATTTTTCCACATGTCACCACGAGGATGTGCCACGTAGGATTTTGCCACGTGTCAACATGTTGTTGCACCATGTCACAATCTTTTTACTTTTTTTTTTATTTTTTTATTCATCGACCTCATGTGCATTATCCATGTCATATATATAAATAATCTTTATAGGTTTTTTTTGTTAAGACACACCATATCTCAAAATGAGATTTTTATTTAATCATAAATAGACATAATTAAACTTTGTTAAAGTTTTAAAATTGAAAAAATTAGTTATACAATTTCACTCCAACTTTCTACTATATATGTTGGTTTTCACCTTATGTTTCTTTCTCCTTCAAGATTCATAATTTTTCACATGTTTTATTTTATGTTTAGCTTGCTTAAAACCAATCACAAAATTGATATTTTTTGAAAGTATTTAATATGTCATATGTATGAATTTCACTTAATTCTTTATTGTGTTTTTAATGTAGATAAATTTATACTTTTTCAATTTGATCCATCCTATGTTTTTATTCTTTAGTTAGTTAGTATGGATAATGTTTTTTATTTAAAATTTTCATGCTTACAAAATTTCAAATATTTGTAATTATTTGTGATGTCTAAAACATCTATTTTTTTATATGGTGAACTATTTTACTTATTTAGGTGTTTTAGTGGTATCTATATTATGTTGTAAACCAATGTTAGGTTTTAAGAAATGTTACGTTAATTTGGTGGGAATTAGAGGCGAATATCAGTGAGTGAAACTGTAAATATAAAAGATTGATTTATATAAGTGGGATTTTAAGTGATAAAAAACCCTAAAAATAAGGGCAAAAAACAAGACAGACTCCTCCTGGCTATAAGCCTATAAGTGATGATCTATATTATTTATTATTAAATATCTGTATATACATGAACCAAATTTTTTTTAGAGGCAACCAAATCTATGTGTATATATATATATAGGGGGACGCTCAGGTGAGATATGTATTAAGGTGCAACGTGAGGCATAATAGGGGGCGTTAGATCAAAGCAAATCTACGGTAGATAAAGAGGGTGCATAATAGGATTAAATTTTTGTGTGGGGGAGATGATTATTCATACGTGATTTTTGAAATGGAAATCTCCTTAATTATAGGGATTTGATATGAGGAAAATTAGGAAGGAACCTACTAAAAAATAGGGAATTTAAAATGGAAGTTTCATAATTCTAGGGATTAAAAATCAATAATTTACCGTAAAATTGAAAACTCGTTGGTGAATTCAAGAAAAATTATTTATCAGTGTTTGAATAACTATGTACGGTGGTTTGAAAAGTTACAGAGTTGAACATGTTTTATTGTTTTATGAATCTTTTTCTAATTTGGTGTGCTCATATATATCACTAGAGTTGAATAAGTACTTGTCTTCATATGAAAATCAATTCATTATAGGTTGAATCGTTACATGTTACAATAAAAATGAAAATAAGGACCTTATGTGAGCAGCTGAGCATTGAATATGTAAATATAATGCATTGAAAGATGAAAATAAGAATTGTTACATCTCGAATACATAGTACGATAAGTTTGAATAAGTACATATGAATATACATTGATTTGATAAAAAAAAACTAATTGTCTTTATCTTCAAACTTCATCCATTATTATTACATCATCCTTCTTGAGTAACTGCATAATAAAACGCACAAATATGAATAACAGTTCATGCATAATAGTACACACAACTTAAGAAGCATTCATCATATAATGCATAACTATCAAAACGAACAACACTATTGCAAAAGTTAACTTATAATCATTGAAAAACACTAGTGCACAACATGAAAAATACACAACTATTTATGTCTGTTATTTGAAAAATTGTTATCAATATGTAGAAAAACATAGTAGACACAAATGAAGCAGAAATGAAAAAGCACTTTGTTCTTCTTGTAATGAATAAGTTCGTGTAAATATTTGAAAAAAACACAAAGAGAGAAACCATTATATATTTGAAACTAGTATGTGAAAAAAGTTGTCTTATAATTATTGAAAAATACTATTGTACAACATGAAAAATACAAAATTTTTATATATGTTATTTGAAAAATTATTATCAATATGTAGAAAAACACAGTAGATACAAATGAAGCAGAAATGAAAAAGCACTTTGTTCCTCTTGTAATGAATAAGTTCTTGTAAATATTTGAAAAAAACGCAAAGAGAGAAACCATTATATATTTGAAACTAATATGTGAAAAAGTTGTCTAATAGTTATTGAAAAATACTATTGTACAACATGGAAAATACAAAATGTTTATATTTGTTATTTGAAAAATTATTATCAATATGTTGAAAAACACAATAGACATGCATGAAACATAAATTTAAAACACTCATTTCATCTCGTCATGAAAAAGTTCGTGTAAATAGTTGAAAAAGATTCAACACAATCCAAACAAAATTCGTACTTATTCGTGAACCCATTTATACTACTTACTTGAAAAATAGGTGATCAATTACATATTTAGAGATAAATAATTGAAAAACAACGTGCTATGTGGTGAAAAACACACAATAAATATACTGTAAACACAATATATTGAAATTTAACTGTTAACTTTATCAATGAATAAGTCCTTATAGTTTGGTGAAAACAATTTAAATTTGTATGAAATACATTGAAATACTAAATAATTCAGAAAATCTATTATGATGAACAATGTAGAATAGATACATGAAAAAAACATTACATAACAATTCACATGTTTATCCTATTAATGAAAAAGTCCTTATAGTTAGATGAAAAAGACTTAGTTAAAGTGTTAGATGCGTATTTTGAACTAAAGCATTGCAAAACAACTGTGTACACCATGAAAAATGCATGACAGATTAGTGAAATCAAAGAACAAACCTTTATGTTTGCGTTTGTTGGAGCTCTTTGGAATAGGTGATCTAGCCATATGATTACTTGCAATATGATCATGATTTCTATCAAAATGACAAGCAAAATCACCAATACAATTGGAAATTACAAAAAAACACAATTTCTAAGGCTAAATTCACATGAGATGATGCATGTAGCGAAACTAAAACCCTAATAAAAAATGAAATACCCAAATCTCACATCAAATTGTCTGAATCATGCAAAATAAAGACCATATCGTCTCAACAAAACCCTAATCGTATTCTATTTGCACTTGTTTTCAAACACACGACCAATTTTAGGGGAACGATCTTCAAAAAAAACCTCAACCGCATCAACGATTCACGTGCCTGAAATTGAGTGAAATACATTAAACCTTAAAACTAACGATTCACTTGCCTGAAATCTGGTTTTGTGGAACAACTTCAGCAAAAACCGAGCACCTCACCCCCATCAACCAATTATGAACAGAGGTGTATATACTGCGATTTCAGAAGAGCTTGAAGATGAAAAATGGGGTTGAACGAAGAGATGAAGAAAGAAAGAAAGAAATGGTAGAGATTGTGAGAAGAGAATAACCGTAGGAGAAGATGAATAGAATTGATTTGGAGAGAGAGTGTGTGAGAAAATATGGGAGCAAATCTTGGGTTTTTCCATAATATGGAAAAAAGATTTTCAAAATCTATTTTAGAAATATTCACCTACTTCTCATCTATTGCATGCTTGTACACCTAATTTTCCCCATTATGTGCCGTTGATCTTCATTAATCTAATGGCTATAGTTAAGAAGCACGTTACACTACAAGAAGAAGACTTACTATAGCACTATTTATATATATAAGCCTTAAGGATTGAAGCCACCACGTTGCTCTACGTCAAATGTTTCCACATGTCACCCAAAGGATGTGCCACGTAGGATTTTGCCACGTGTCAACATATCATTGCACCATGTCACAATCTTTTTACTTTTTTTTTTGTTTTTTTTATTAATCCACCTCATGTGCATTATCCATGCCGTATATATAAAATTTCTTTACAGGTTTTTCCGTTAAGACACACCATATCTCAACATGAGATTTTTATCTAATCATAAATAGGCATAAGTAAACTTTGTTAAACTTTTAAAACTGGAAAAACTAATTATACAATTTCACTCCAACTTTCTACTATATATGTTGGTTTTCTCCTTATGTTTCTTTCTCCTTCAAGATTAATAAATTTTCACATGTTTTATTTTTTGTTTAGCTTGCTTAAAACCCATCACAAAATTGATCCTTTTTGAAAGTATTGGACATGTCATATGTATGAATTTCACTTAATTCTTTATTGTGTTTTTAATGTAGATAATTTTATAGTTTTTGAATTTCATCCATCCTATTTTATTAGTTAGTAATAGTATGGATAATGTTTTTTATTTCAAATTTTCATGCTTACAAAATTTCAAATATTTGTAATTATTTGTGATGTCTTAAACATCTATTTTGACATATGGTGAACTATTTTAGTTATTTAGGTGTTTTAGTGGTATCTATATTATGTTGTAAACTAATGTTAGGTCTTAAGAAATGTTACGTTAATTTGGTGGGAATTAGAGGCGAATATCAATGAGTGAAACTGTAAGTATAAAAGATTGATTTATATAAGTGGGATTTTATGTGATAGAAAAACCCGAAAAATAAGGGAAAAAAATAAGGCAGGCTCCTCCTAACTGTAAGCCTGTAACTGATGATCTGTAATATTAAATTATATTAACTCATTATTATTTAATATCATATATACATGACCCAAATTTTTTTAGAGGCAACCAAATCTATGTATATATATATATATATAAAATCCGTAAGGATTGAAGCCCCCATGTTGCGCTACATCAAATTTTTTCACATTTCACCCCGAGGATGTGCCACGTAGGACATTGCCACATGTCAGCATATCGTTGCATCATGTCACAATCTTTTTACTTTTTTTTGTTTTTTTGTTAATCCACCTCATCTGCATTATCCATGCCATATATAAAAAAAATTCTTTATAGGTTTTTTTGTTAAGACACACAATAGCTCAACATGAGATTTTTATTTAATCATAAATAGGCATAAGTAAACTTTGTTAAACTTTTAAAATTGGAAAAATTAATTATACAATTTCACACCAACTTTCTACCATATATGTTGGTTTTCTCCTTATGTTTCTTTCTCCTTCAAGATTAATAATATTTCACATGTTTTATTTTATGTTTAGCTTGCTTAAAACCCATCACAAAATTGATCCTTTTTGAAAGTATTGGACATGTCATATGTATGAATATCACTTAATTATTTATTGTGTTTTTAATGTAGATAATTTTATAGTTTTTGAATTTCATCCATCCTATTTATTAGTCAGTATGGTTAATGTTTTTTATTTAAAATTTTCATGCTTACAAAATTTCAAATATTTGTAATTATTTGTGATGTCTTAAACATCTGTTTTGTTATATGGTGAAGTATTTTACTTATTTAGGTGCTTTAGTGGTATCTCTATGATGTTGTAAACTAATGTTAGGTTTTAAGAAATGTTACGGTTATTTGGTGGGAATTAGAGGCGAATATCAATGAGTGAAACTGTAAATATAAAAGATTGATTTATATTAGTGGGATTTTATGTGATAGAAAAATCCTAAAAATAAGGGGAAAAAATAAGACAAGCTCCTCCTGGCTGTAATCTTGTAACTGATGATCTGTAATATTTAATTATATTAACTAATTAATATTTAATATCGTATATACATGACCCAAATTTTTTTAGAGGCAACCAAATCTATGTGTGTATATATATAAGCCGTAAGGATTGAAGCCACCACATTGCGCTACGTCAAAGTTTTCCTCATGTCGCCCCGAGGATGTGTCACGTAGGACTTTGCCACGTGTCAACATATCATTGCACCATGTCACAATCTTTTTGCTTTTTTTATTTATTATTAATCCACCTCATGTGCATTATCCATGTCATATATAAAAAAAATTCTTTATAGGTTTTTTTATTAAGACACACCATATCTAAAATGAGATTTTTATTTAATCATAAATAGACATAATTAAACTTTGTTAAACTTTTAAAATTGGAAAAATTAATTATACAATTTCACTCCAACTTTCTACTATATATGTTGGTTTTCTCCTTATGTTTCTTTCTCCTTCAAGATTCATAATTTTTCACATGTTTTATTTTATGTTTAGTTTGGCTTAAAACCAATCACAAAATTGATCTTTTTTGAAAGTATTGAATATGTCATATGTATGAATTTCACTTATTCTTTATTGTGTTTTCAATGTAGATAATTTTATAGTTTTTGAATTTCATCCATCCTATATTTTTTATTCTTTAGTTAGTTGGTATGGATAATGTTTTTATTTAAAATTTTCATGCTTACAAAATTTCAAATATTTGTAATTATTTGTGATGTCTAAAACATCTATTTTGACATATGGTGAACTATTTTACTTATTTAGGTGTTTTAGTGGTATCTATATTATGTTGTAAACTAATGTTAGGTTTTAAGAAATTAATTTGGTGGGAATTAGAGGCGAATATCAATGAGTGAAACGGTAAATATAAAAGATTGATTTACATTAGTGCGATTTTATGTGATAGAAAAACCCTAAAAATAAAGGAAAAAATAAGGCATGCTCCTCCTGACTGTAAGCCTGTAACTGATGATCTGTAATATTTAATTACATTATCTCATTATTATTTAATATCTGTATATACATGAACCAAATTTTTTTAGAGGCAATCAAATCTATGTATACATATAAAAGCCGTAAGGATTGAAACCACCACGTTGCGCTATGTCAAATTTTTCCACATGTCACACCGAGGATGTGCCACGTAGGATTTTGCCACGTGTCAACTAATCATTGCTCCATGTCACAATCTTTTTACTTTTTTTTTTTATTAATCCACCTCACGTGCATTATCCATGCCATATATTAAAAAATTCTTTATAGGTTTTTTTGTTAAGAAACACCATAGCTCAACATGAGATTTTTATTTAATCATAAATACGCACAAGTAAACTTTGTTAAACTTTTAAAATTGGAAAAATTGATTATACAATTTCACTCCAACTTTCTACTATATATGTTGGTCTTCTCCTTATGTTTCTTTTTCCTTCAAGATTAATAATTTTTCACATGTTTTATTTTATGTTTAGCTTGCTTAAAACCCATCACAAAGTTGATCTTTTTTGAAAGTATTGGACATGTCATATGTATGAATTTCACTTAATTTTTTTTGTGTTTTTAATGTAGATAATTTTATAGTTTTTGAATTTCATCCCTCCTATTTATTAGTTAGTATGGATAAAGTTTTTTATTTAAAATTTTCATGCTTATAAAATTTCAAATATTTGTAATTATTTGTGATGTTTTAAACATCTATTTTGTTATATGGTGAACTATTTTACTTATTTTAGGTGTTTTAGTGGTATCTATATGATGTTGTAAATGAATGTTAGGTTTTAAGAAATGTTACGTTAATTTGGTGAGAGTTAGAGGTGAATATTAATGAGTGACACTGTAAATATAAAAGATTGATTTATATTAGTGGGATTTTATGTGATCGAAAAACCCTAAAAATAACGGGAGAACATAAGACAAGCTCCTCCTGGCTGTAATCGTGTAACTGATGATATGTAATATTTAATTATATTAATTCATTATTTTTTAATATCGTATATACATGACCCAATATTTTTTAGAGGCAACCAAATCTTTGTGTATATATAAAAGTCGTAAGGATTGAAGCCACCACGTTGCGCTACGTAAATTTTTCCTCGTGTCGCCCCGAGGATGTGCCACGTAGGACTTTGCCACGTGTCAACATATTGTTGCACCATGACGTCTCTCATTTTGGTGGTGTTTTAGTGGCTAATTTCCCTTATAAATAGGTGTCTTTTGTTCCATTCTTTACTAGTTTTGTCCCTTTTTAGCTTGGATTCCGATTTTCTATGAGATTCGGAGACTATGCGAATTTGTTGTGTTTTGTAGGTAATTTGGCGTGTTTTGAGGAAGTTTTGGAAGGAGTCCCTAAGGAGGAGCAAGGCAAGAGCACAAGGAGCGAAAGAGAGAAGCGATCAACGAAGAGGAGCTCAAGGAAGACCAAGAAAGGAAGAAGACCGAGGCCAGGATCGAGGTGCCCAGGAAGTCGGGCCCGAGATCGAGTCATGGAGACCCGGACCGAGGTGTGGCAAGTCGGGCCCGAGGTGCGTCCGTGTCGGTCCAAGTCGGCAAAGTGTAGATTGGGCACCAAGGCACACAAATGTGATCTACCACTTTTGCCCCTCTTCCATTTTGGGATATTTTTGGCTCTAATTAAAAGGAGAGAAGGTTTGGGTATGAACCCCCAATTCCATAGCCTTGAGTGCTTGATCTAAGGAATTCTCTCTACATAGAGCTACAATCTCTTGTGAAAGCAAGGGATCAAGGGCTTGTGATTGGCAAGAGTGAGTGAAAACAATCTCTAGCCATCACTTGACCTTGCATCGAAAGGGAAATCAATCTCCCTAGGGTTGATGTGTAGAGTGGCGAGATCAAAGGCCAACAACCTCGATCTCATGAGGATCAACACTCATTGGCTTAGTTGGGGTGGAATTACTCATATCTAGTTAGGGAAGGAACCCAAAAACCCAAGACCGATCTACCATTTTGCTAAGTCCGACTTACCCAGACCTCGGGCCCGACTTCCAACAGTATCGGTCCCGTGCAATCCAAATTCGATCCAACCTCGGGCCGAAGTGACCTATGTCGGTCCCGAGTTGTTCTCTTTGATTTTCCTTGTTTTATCCTTTCTTTCCCCTTTTTAAGTCTTTTTAGGTGCACTCATCGCACGAACTCCTCCCGAGCGTTCGACACCCTACCCAGTACTACTACGGGGTTCGGTTTTTAATTGAATTTTGACCCTCCCAATCCGGACTCCATCAGAATTTTGGCGCCCTTTCCAGTTGCCGGGGAGTTCTACTTGTTTGAGGTACCTCTTTTGTTGAGTCTTTGAATTTGGTAGTGATTTGGGTGAGGGATTAGCCCAAACCCCTTGTTTGTTTTGATTTGGTTTTGTTTGTGTCTTTGGTTATAGGTGTATGCGAGCTCGTTCCGCCCGAGGAACACTTGAGTTCGACTTTGTGAGTGATCTGGAAAGCATTATCAAGCAAGCTCGAAAGAAGAAGAGCATGAAGAACAAAGCACTACATGATGATGAGGTTGCTAGGATGAGGGCCGACATGGCTCGTATGCAACTTGAGATGGAAAACCGGAATGCCGAAATAAGGAGAGAGCATGAGCAAAGGTTGAGATTGGAGGCTCAAATCAACACCCAACCCCGGAATGCACGCCAATACATGCATCTGGAGTTGAAGGTGCCGGAGCCGGCCATTGTCTTGCCGGAGGTTTCAAAGAACTTCGAGATCAAGACTCAATTCATATCACTTATCAAGAGGGACCAATTTGAGGGGCGACCGAAAGAGTGCCCGATTGAGCATGTGAAGCGGTTCAAGGATATGTGTGAGACTATCTCGACGGATGAAAAGACGCTAGAGTATGTGCTACTCAAAGCTTTCAAGTGGTCGTTAGGAGGCAAGGCGGCACATTGGCTAGAGAGCTAAGCTCCTCGATCCATCACAACATGGAGGGCTCTCAATGAGGCATTCTTGATGAAGTTCTTTCCACCAACAAAAACAACGGAGCTTAGAAGGAAGATAGCAAGTTTCCAACAAGGAGCCAACGAGCCACTCTTTGAGGCTTGGGATCGGTTCAAGGAAATGTTGAGGCAATGTCCAACGCATGGGCAACAACCTTATGTTTTCCAAGACACATTTTTCCAAGGAATCAACCCCGCCACCAAGGAGAAGTTGAATCTTCACACCGATTGTGGGTTCATTGACTTGCCACCGGAGCAAGCATGGGAGTTACTTGATTAACTCTCCGACTATGAAGCCATGTACGGGGTGAGCCAAGTCAACAAGGAGGCAAGAGTCCAAGGAGATGGTACAAGGAGGCTCTATGACCCGAAGAGTGAAGAAGTTGACAAGGATGTGAAAATTCAATTCCTTGAGGATGAGTTGAACAAGATGAGGAGGCAAATGAATCACTTCAAGCAAACCTCAATGGCATGTGAAGAATGTGGATCTTTCAAGCATGTTGCTCAAGAGTGTCCCAATGAACGCCAAGTTCGCTTGGCCGAGCAAATCGAGGAGGCGCACTTTGTTCAAAGGAACTATGGAGGAAAAGCCAACTTCAACAACGGAGGCAATGGAGGAAGTGGAAGGTGGAACTAAGGCCAAGCTAATGGCTACAACAACAACTACAACCAAAACGAGCCAAGGGCCCAGCCACCACCATACCGACCTCCGGGGTTTTACGAACAAACTCCACAATGGGCACAAGAGATGAGAGGTGAGTTCAAGGACTTGAAAACTCATGTCCTTAATGTTGAGAGGAGAGTTGATGAGATGGGCGCCGAATTCAAGGAGTTTGGTGTATGGAGAAGATAAGCCGACAACCAATTTGCCCACATTGCAACTCAACTTCCGAGAGAAAATGGGAGACTCCCGGGCCGACCCGAGGAGAATCCCCGTGCCCCACAACACCAAAATGAAGTCCGAGCTATTGGGTTGAGGAGTGTTCGGAACTTACCCGAGCCACATGTGCAAAAATCAAGAGAAGAGATTCGGACCAAGTTATCCAGCAACTCGGGCCCGACATGCTAGGACATCGAGCCAGAAGTTGGAAGAGGTCCTCTGACTAGGACCGAGGAAGGGAGTAAGTCGGGCCCGACATGCCCTGAAGTCGGACCGACTTCCCAGACATTGCTCTGCCCCCAGACCGAGGACCAGAACATCGGTCCCGACGTCGAGCCAACATCGGTCCAAACAGAGAAAGAAGAGAGTGAGCCAAACCAGTCCAAGGAAGTCGATCCTAACAAGAATCAAGGCGGCACAACTCTTCCTTACCCATCAAAGAAGCCCAAGGAAGTTAATACCGTTCACCGACGCTTTAAATGAGATGCCTTCATATGCCAAGTTCTTGATAGAGATTTTAAGCAAGAAGAGGTCGATAGTGGAAATGCAAGATGAGGTGAAAATCTTGGAGCTACGTCAAAAATTGGGAGATCCCGAGAGATTTGCAATAATCGTGGGTGTTGGATCCCAAAGTTTTCAAGCTCTATGTGACCTCGGAGCAAGCACTAGTGTCATACCATACACCATATGGAAGTCCACTGCCATGGGACTCATTGCTCCGGTTAACATGAGATTGACCATAGCCGATGGAACATCGATTGAGCCAATCGGAGTTGTAGAGGATTATCCGTTGTGTGTAGAGGGGCATTATGTCCCGACGGCCTTTGTTGTGGTTGACATGCTAGAGGTGCCGAGCGAGCCAATCATTCTAGGAAGACCTTTCCTAGCTACGGTGGGAGCTATCATAGATGTCAAGAAGGGTCATTTGTCTCTTGATATTGGTGGAGTAGAGCTCGAGTTCTCCTTTAAACCAACTTCGAAGGAAGCTTTGCATAGAGAAGCCAAGATGATTCAATCCTTTCCAAGTGGAGTGCAATGGGAGGCTATATCTAACAAGCCAAGTACAAGAAAGCTAGAGTTGAAAGCCATCCCACCGCCTCATGGAGTTGAAGTGACAAACGAGGACTTGGCCACCAACCTAGTGGAAAGTGAGAAAGTGGAGAACGGAATGTCTTACTTGGAGGTGTTCAAGGCCAAAACGGAGGAAGCCCAAGCACCACCGGAACCATCTCATGAGCTCAAGGAGCTTCCAAAGGACTTGAGGTATGCATTCCTTGGCCCTAACTCTTCATTACCCGTGATTATAAATGCTAATTTGAATGATGAGGAAGAGTCTAAGTTGTTAGAAGTCTTAAGGAAGCATAGAGGAGCTTTAAGGTATTCATTAGAGGAATTAAAGGGAATTTCACCTTCAATTTGCATGCATAGGATTTACATGAAGGACAATCACAAAGCCAGTATTGAACCACAAAGAAGATTGAACCCTAATATGAAAGAAGTGGTTAAGAGTGAGATACTTAGGATGTTGGATGCGGGAATCATTTTCCCAATTTCGGATAGCAAATATGTGAGTCCCGTGCATGTAGTTCCTAAGAAGGGTGGCCTAACCGAAAGTTAAATAGTGGTACACGTAAGGATCATATCCCCCTTCCTTTTATAGACCAAGTTCTTGAAAGATTGGCACAACATGAATACTTTTGCTACCTTGATGGGTATAGTGGATTTTGGCAAATCCCTATTCACCCCGATGATCAAGAGAAGACGACTTTTACATGTCCCTATGGAACATTTGCCTATAGACGCATGCCTTTTGGTTTGTGTAATGCTCCGACGACATTTCAAAGGTGCATGATGTCTATCTTCTCTGACATGGTTGAGAAAATAGTGGAAGTATTCATGGATGATTTTTCGGTCTATGGTTCCTCTTTTGATGCTTGTTTAGCCAATTTGGATAGGGTCTTAGCTAGATTTGAGGAGACTAATCTAGTGCTTAATTGGGAGAAATCTCATTTTATGGTTAAAGAAGGGATAGTTCTAGGACATCTCATTTCTAGTAGAGGAATAGAAGTTGATAGGGCCAAAGTTGAAATAATTGAAAAACTTCCCCCACCTACTTGTGTGCGCGATGTTAGGAGTTTCTTAGGTCATGCGGGATTTTATAGACGCTTCATTAAAGATTTCTCTAAAATTGCAAAACCATTTTCTAACCTCTTGATGAAGGATGTTCTCTTCGAATTCTCCGAGGATTGCATGAGTTCTTTTTGTAGGTTGAGAGATGCTTTGGTTTCGGCCCCTATCATGGCATCACCCGATTGGAACCTTCCCTTCGAGGTGATGTGGGATGCAAGTGATTTTGCCGTAGGAGCCGTTCTTGGGCAAAGAAAGGAAGGAAAGTTGCATGCCATCTACTATGCAAGCAAAACTTTTGATGAAACTCAATGCAAGTACACAACAACGGATAAGGAATTCCTTGCGGTGGTGTTTGCATTTGAGAAGTTCCGATCATACCTTGTGGGGTCTAAGGTGGTAGTCTATACGGACCATGCGGCAATCAAGTACCTCATGAAAAAGAAAGGTGCTAAACCGAGACTCTTAAGGTGGATGCTTCTCCTTCAAGAATTTGACCATGAGATCAGGGATAAAATTGGTGTGGAAATGTAGTGGCCGATCATCTATCTCGTTTGCCCCTTGAGTACATGATGGAAATGGAGGATGGAGTGGTAATAGATGATGTGAGGGCGGATGAAGGTCTCAAGAGTGGGGAAAAGAAAACGGAGGAGGGATCGACCAAGAGGGTGTGTCGGGTCTGAGGTGTCAAGAGTCGGACCGACGTCCAAGCAAGCTCCAGTAACTCGGGACCGAGGTCCACCGAGTCGGGCCCGAGGAATTTGTGCACTTGTGTGACTCGACCAATGTCCAATCATGTCGGGCTCGGTATTGTGCAATGTCGGTCCATGAGGTCAAGTAAGGTTCTCAACTCGGTCTCTATTCCATCTCGTTCTCAATTGATTAATTCTTCCTCTCCCACTTATCTCCTATCTATTGGTGCCAAGAAACGAGGGATTACCCCTTGGTTTGCGGACTTCGCTAACTTTGCCGTAGGGGGAGTGATCCCACCAAATTTGTCTTATTCTGCTAGGAAGAAATTCTTACATGATGCTAGACAATATTATTGGGATGATCCGTACCTCTACAAGGAAGGGGTGATCGAATCTATAGACGGTGTGTTCCAAGTGAGGAGATTGAGAGCGTAATTCGCCATTGTCATTCCTTGCCAACGGGAGGTCATGCCAAGAGTTCCAAAACCACGGCAAAGATTTTGCATTGTGGTTTCTATTGGCCAACCATGTTTAAGGATGTGCATGAGTATGTGAAGAGATGTGAGGAGTGCCAAAGAGAGGGGAACTTGTCAAGAAGAAATGAGACTCCTCAAACCGGAATGCTAGAGGTAGAGCTCTTTGATGTATGGGGAATCGACTTCATGGGACCATTTCCCACCTCGGGGCCGTACAAATACATTTTGGTAGCCATAGATTATGTCTCAAAATGGGTAGAAGCTATTCCAACAAGGACTAATGATGCAAGGGTGGTGATGAAGTTCTTGAAAAGCAACATTTTTGCAAGATTTGGTGTGCCTAGAGTCCTCATTAGTGATGGAGGTCCACATTTCATAGAAAGATGCTTTCAGAATGTGTTGATCATGTATGGGGTGTCTCACCGAGTTGCTGCTCCCTACCATTCTCAAACAAGTGGATTAGTTGAAGTGTCTAACCGCCAAATCAAGGCCATCTTGGAGAAGAGGTGTCTAGGTCAAGGAAAGATTGGGCATCCAAGCTTGACGATGCACTTTGGGCCTATAGAACCGCTTACAAGATACCTTTGGGGACTACACCTTTCAATCTAGTCTATGGCAAGGCATGTCATCTTCCGGTGGAATTGGAACACAAGTCGAAGTGGGCTCTCAAGGAGATGAATTGGGATGTAAACTTGGCCGGTGAAAAGAGATTCCTAGACCTCCATGAGTTGGGAGAATTGAGGTTGAAAGCTTATGAAAATGCTAAGTTGTATAAGGAGAAGACCAAGAGGTGGCATGATAGGAAGTTGGTTCCAAAGACCTATAAAGTTGGTGATAAGGTCCTTCTCTTCAATGCAAGACTTAGATTCTTCCCCGGAAAGCTAAGGACTAGGTGGAGTGGACCATTCGTGGTTCACCGAATTCATACTCAAGGTGCGGTAGATTTGGTCGGTGAGAATGGACAAATTTTCCAAGTGAATGGTCATCGGTTGAAGAAGTTCTACGACAAGGTTGATCCAAGTGAAGAAGTTAGAGCCTCATGGGCTCTTGTTCTAGCAAACTAAATCTAGACATGCCAATCAAGAATAAGAAATTGTGAGCTTTCCTAATTCTCTTCTCTTTTATTTTGAGTTTTGATTTCTTTGTTTTGATGAGGACATCAAAATTATAAATATGGGGTGGGGTTAGTTGCTCATAGTTTCATGTGTAGGTTTCTTGTGTTTGTTCTTAGCTTGTTTTGGGATGTTTTCTTTTGGATAAGTGGCATGAATGTTGAATGAATTTGAATGATGAATGAGTTTGATATGGTTTGAATGGATGAGCTTGTTTTATTTTTGAAGAATTTTTTTTCGAAAAAATCCATAAAAATTTGAAAATTTTCGGTTGAAAATGTCAAAAAGATTCTGTTTTTGGACTAGGAATTCTCATCTTAGATGTCCAAAGAAGGCTAATGATGATGTGAGCATGTAAAGTCCTTTGCATATTTTTGGATGGTTTAGCCTCTAAGTGATGTTGCTTTTGATGTGATGAGATATCATGCTTGTTTTTATTGAGCACATGAGTTCTAGGATGAGTTTTGATGCAACTAAGTTTGAGCGAATCTTGTGAGATGATTTTTGGCCATTTTAGGGATGCTTGTTCATTATTGCATATTCCTCATGTTTCTTTTGTGAATTAGCTCATGCATGCTTAGTAAAACTTGCTATTGCGGTGTTTATCTATTTTCCAAGACCGTCATGAGATTTGTTCTATGCTTTGTCACATTGATTTGAACTTTATTTTATTTAGTCACAAAATGTTCCATATCCTACCTTGAAGATAAACCGTTGTTTGTAGTCCCGTTTTAGCCTTAGACCTTTGTTTGAAACTCCTCAAAAATATGATTCCTAGCCTATATGACTTGACCCTTATGGGATTGGACTTTAGTGAAGGTTTTGGGAATGTATTCGGAGAATTGAGATTCTCTTTGGTGAAGGGCAAAGAATGGAGTTATAAACCACGTGGGTAGTGCATCTTTGTTGAGCAAAAGAGAAAAGAAAGAAAGAAAAGTTGGAAAAAGTAGTGGATTGAAAACAAAAATGCTTAAGTGAGAAAAAAAAGGGGGTCCGACCGAGTCAGTAACCACCTCGGGCCCGAGTTAGTGTGCAAGTCGATCCAAAGTGTAAAAGTGTGAAAAATCCAACAAAAAAGCCTAAGTGCAAAGATGAAGTGGAATGTTGAGTGAAAATTTGGGTTGAGAAAAAAAGTCTTTTGGATGAGTGAAGTTGAAAGTGGAATAATTTGGTAAAGTTGGTGAGTGATTAGGAAAGTTCAATCCCCATTGTAAGCACCACAAGACCAAAATGATTCCCACCTTGAGAAATACCAAAAGCCCCATTACAACCCGGCCGAATGGAACCTCTTTGAGGACCTCCATTGAGCCAAGTTCATATTCTTTGTGTGCATTGTAATAGGCATCTCCAGGTAGAGGAATTGGTGATATTATCTTCAATAGTAAAGTCTTTACTTGCATGATTCTTGAGTTTGAGTGTTCATGGCTATACCTAAACACATGATGAGTGATACACATTTTCATATCCTTAAAGTGAGGCTTGGTTGCATTAGACTTCATTCCTTGAACACTTGATTATGTGTTATGATGTAATCTTGCTAGCATATCTATCACTTGTGCTTGATTGAATTTTTCATATGAGGCTTTACTTGAAGATTGTGCTTCGGTCTTGCTTACATTGTTATTGCTTGAGGACAAGCAAGTTTAAGTATGGGGTCCCATGCTCCATTAGCTCAGCCGGTAAAAAGCCTTGGGTAGTACCCATAGGTCGCCGGTTCGAGTCTCATGGGGTACGGGTACCGTGTATTTACCCCCGGGGGGTTCCGGGTAACCGGATAACGTGCGGGTGATGGGCTCCCTCCTTAGGTCTTCGGGTCCCTCTTCAGAGAGAGTGAGCCTAGCGGCTCTGGGTCGCTCAGCGGCCCCTCTGTTGAGAGTGGAGAGTAGGGCTCCCCCGCTACGGCCCAACAAGCACGGCCGGCGTGAGACTAGTCGGGTGCTAGTAGCCTCGGACACTCACGATAATTCAAAAAAAAAAGTTTAAGTATGGGGTATTCTGACGTCTCTCATTTTGGTGGTGTTTTAGTGGCTAATTTCCCTTATAAATAAGTGTCTTTTGTTCCTTTCTTTGCTAGTTTTGTCCCTTTTTAGCTTGGATTCCGATTTTCTATGAGATTCGGAGACTATGCGAATTTTTTGTGTTTTGTAGGTAATTTGGCGTGTTTTGAGGAAGTTTTGGAAGGAGTCCCTAAGGAGGAGCAAGGCAAGAGCACAAGGAGCGGAAGAGCCAAGCGATCAACGAAGAGGAGCTCAAGGAAGACCAAGAAAGGAAGAAGACCGAGGCCAGGATCGAGGTGCCCAGGAAGTCGGCTCCGAGATCGAGTCATGGAGACCCGGACCGAGGTGTGGCAAGTCGGGTCCGAGGTGCGTCCGTGTCGGTCCAAGTCGGCAAAGTGTAGATTGGGCACCAAGGCACACAAATGTGATCTACCACTTTTGCCCCTCTTTCATTTTGGGATAATTTTGGCTCTAGTTAAAAGGAGAGAAGACAATTAGAGGATTATCACTCACAACACACACATAATCACTCTCAAAGGCTCAAGGAAGACTTGGAGAGCAAGGAGGAAGAGAGGAGAGGAGAAGAAGAGGAGAAATCGGTGGAGATTGCTAGATCTAGGAAGGATTTGTGAGTTTGAACTTGTTTTGTTTTGCAATTAGTGGATTTGATTTTGGATCTTGTGAATTCCCTTTTATTTGAATGAGATTTAGCTTTGATTTGAGTTTGATGATTGAGATTTGCTTGCTTTGTCTTTTGATTGCTATTTACTCTTTCCATATGCAGTAGATTCCATAGTCTTGGGCTATGGGGGAAACCCCTAGCTAGGTTTGGGTATGAACCCCCAATTCCATAGCCTTAGTGCTTGATCTAAGGAATCCTCTCTACATAGAGCTACAATTTCTTGTGAAAGCAAGGGATCAAGGGCTTGTGATTGGCAAGAGTGAGTGAAAGCAATCTCTAGCCATCACTTGACCTTGCATCGAAAGGGAAATCAATCTCCCTAGGGTCGATGTGTCGAGTGGCGAGATCAAAGGCAAACAACCTCGATCTCATGAGGATCAACACTCATTGGCTGAGTTGGGGTGGAATTACTCATATCTAGTTAGGGAAGGAACCCAAAAACCCAAGACCGATCTACCATTTTGCCAATACCCAGACCTCGGGCCCGACTTCCAACAATGTCGGTCCCGTGCAATCCAAAGTCGATCCAACCTCGGGCCGAAGTGACCTATGTCGGTCCCGAGTTGTTCTCTTTGATTTTTCTTGTTTTACCCTTTCTTTCCCCTTTTTAAGTCTTTTTAGGTACACTCATCGCATGAACTCCCGAGCGTTCGACACCCTACCCAGTACTACTACGGGGTTCGGTTTTTAATTGAACTTTGACCCTCAAACCATCACACCATGTCACAATCTTTTTGTTTTTTTTTTAAATTTTTTATTAATCCACCTCATGTGCGTTATCCATGTCATATATAAAAAAATTCTTTATAGGTTTTTTTTATTAAGACACATCATATCTCAAAATGAGTTTTATTTAATCATAAATAGACATAATCAAACTTTGTTAAACCTTTAAATTGGAAAAATTAATTATAAAATTTCACTCCAACTTTCTACTATATATGTTGGTTTTCTCCTTATGTTTCTTTCTCCTTCAAGATTCATAATTTTTCACATGTTTTATTTTATGTTTAGTTTGGCTTAAAACCCATCACAAAATTGATCTTTTTTGAAAGTATTGAATATGTCATATGTCTAAATTTCACTTAATTCTTTATTGCGGTTTTAATGTAGATAATTTTATAGTTTTTGAATTTCATCCATCCTATTTTTTTTATTCTTTAGTTAGTTAGTATGGATAATGTTTTTTATATAAAATTTTCGTGCTTACAAAATTTCAAATATTTGTAATTATTTGTGATGTCTAAAACATCTATTTTTTTATATGGTGAACTATTTTACTTATTTAGGTGTTTTAGTGGTATCTATATTATGTTGTAAACTAATGTTAGATTTTAAGAAATGTTACGTTAATTTGGTAGGAATTAGAGGCGAATATCAATGAGTGAAGTTGTAAATATAAAAGATTGATTTATATTAGTAGGATTTTACGTGATAAAAAAGCCCTAAAAATAAGGGAAAAAAAATAAGACAGGCTCCTCCTGGTTGTAAGCCTGTAACTGATGATCTGTAATATTTAGTTACATTAACTCATTATTATTTAATATTTGTATATACATGAACCAAAATTTTTTAGAGACAACCAAATCTATGTATATATATAAAATCCATAAGGATTGAAGCCACCATGTTGCGCTACGTCAAATTTTTTCACATGTCACCCCGAGGATGTGCCACGTAGGATTTTGCCACGTGCAACAGATCATTGCACCATGTCACAATCTTTTTTACTTTTTTTTTTATTAATCCACCTCATGTGCATTATCCATGCCATATATAAAAAAATTCTTTATAGTTTTTTTTGTTAATTCACACCATAGCTCAACACGAGATTTTTATTTAATCATAAAATAGGCATAAGTAAACTTTGTTAAACTTTTAAAATTGGAAAACTTACTTTTACAATTTCACTCCAACTTTCTACTATATATGTTGCGATGCGTCAAATTTTTCCACATATCACCCCGAGTATGTGCCACTTAGGATTTTGCCACATGTCAACATATCGTTGCACCACGTCACAATCTTTTTACTTTTTACTTTTTTTTTTATTAATCCACCTCATGTGCATTATCCATGTCATATATAGAAAAAATTCTTTATAGGTTTTCTTTTTGTTAAGACACACAATATCCCAATTGGGTGGCTATTGGTTAATGAAATTAAAGCTTTGGGTGGTTTAAAACAATTTTTTGTATAAACTCATCTATTTAACGGGTGATTTACTGTAAATTTCTCAAATTTCTACTATATATTAACCTATTTGTTGGTTTTCTCCTTATGTTTCTTTCTCCTTCAAGATTTATAATTTTCACATGATTTATTTTATGTTTAGCTTAAAATCCATCACGAAATCGATCTTTTTTGAAAGTATTGGATATGTTATATGTATGAATTTCACTTAATTCTTTATTGTGTTTTGATTGTAGATACTTTTATAGTCTATAAATTTCATCCATCCTATTTTTTTTATTCTTTAGTTAGTTAGTATGGATAATGTTTTTTATTTAAAATTTTCATGTTCACAAAATTTCAAGTGTTTTGTAATTATTTGTGATGTCTAAAACATCTATTTTGTTATATGGTGAACTATTTTACTTATTTAGGTGTTTAAGTGGTATCTATATTATGTTGTAAACTAATGTTAGGTTTTAAGAAATTTTACGGGGAATTTGGTGGGAATTGGAGGCGAATATGAATGAGTGAAACTGTAAATATAAAAGAATGATGAGATTTTATGGGATAGAAAAACCTTAAAAATAAGGACAAAAAAATAAGACAGACTCCTCTTGGTTGTAAGCCTGTAAATGATGATTTGTAATATTCTTAGAGCATCTCTTTTCACCCTCATCAATCACATCTTTTACCCATATTCATCAACTCTCTCACCCACTTTATACCACCTTATACAAACTTTCCAAACTACCCATACTATTTTACACCGTGTTTAAACCCGCGCGAATTGTTCTTTTGGACAAACAAACCGGAACGGAGGAAGTATAATATACTAGTAATAATAATATTCCCATGACATTTGATGGGATGATGATATTGCGTAGATCACGGGGTAATCGATCAATAACATGGGTGCATGCATTCGTTGGGCCCTACCTAGCTAATCAAAATGAAAGCTTTACTAAGCATAAAAATGGTACATACAATTTTGGTAACACCTTGTCATTGTCAAAAACAAGACTTATTTAGTACGTAAGCCCGAGACAGCCATTTGCCAGCCTGACAAATGAACAATTTAATAAACGATCACTAAAAGCATAAGAACAAAATCATATCTTACTATGAACAATGATGCAAGTATCGCCTTCAATTAGTATTATGTCAATTATCCTCCTTGACCCCACACCACTAACATGTTTTCTCATCTAATCTAATTACTGAATGATTTTTCTATGTCAAAATGCGAGTACTAAAATATGCAAATGACAAAGATTATTGAACAGAACAAATACCATAAAATGACAAGTAATTTTTAACGGAGTAAAATTAGATTAAGCTAACTGAGTCTCGGAAATATATACATGCCATATTTAGATGTTTTGACAAGCTACCTTAGGCATACCCAAAATGCAATGCCATCCATAAACAAACTAAAATGGAGGTTATAATATTAGCTAGGCGTAAATAATGCCATAAATTACAGTTGTTTTCAAGCTCTAGACTCTAAACCCTCATTAGCAAGGCGTTTTTTTATACAGATTAGCTAGATTTCTAGTGCCCTGGTCTAAATTGAAGTTAAGATTTTGTTATCTACTTCCGTGGTTACACGGGCAACTTGCGATCAAGCTCGGTTTCGGTCCATCTTCTTGAGCCTCTTGGCTCTACGGATGAATTCCATGATCACTTGAACCTCGTTTACTTGCTCCTGTGGTTTAACAAACAAAATCAAATGAAACTCAGTAAATCTGAGTACTGAAATCTCTTAGGACAATATGGCTGTGGCGTAACTTAGTTCGATGATAAGATAAGTACTACTTTTTGAAAATCCTATTTGAAACAATGAAAGAAAAAACCTTTCTAAAACAATGAATGGTAAAAACTACCCCAAACATAAATATGATGATGATGATCAATCTTTGTCGGTTTTCGGGTAGCATGAGGTAAAATGCTCAAGGGGACAAGGTAATGGGTAGTTAGTTCACTTTTCTTGTGATTTTTTTGATATAATAGATGGCTTGTACCATCTCGACAAAATTAAGGGCAGTTAAATGTGGTTTAACCTCCTTTTGTCAAAGTGAGGACAGAAAATACTAAGGCATTTTAATTTTACCTCTGCAGCAAAGTGGCGTTCCACAATGCCAACCATCTCCTCCTTTGATGAACATGAATTCTGTCTTCCCTGAAAATTTTCAATGATGCAAGAGAATTTCAGAACAAAGACACATGTTTTGCTTTGTTAAACATTTAGCATAATACGTACAAGGTGAAAGCGTCGCCAGTATCTCCAAAGCGATTTGCTTCCAAGCTTCCCCAAGTTCACTCTCTGGTTTGTACATAGAACAGACAATTCATCATCAGTCCAGTTCTTCTCGTCACCCAAGCATTGCAATGCAATCAAGAAACAAATGCGACAAGACTAGGATCTACTTACAGGACGAGGTGTGTGGATAACAGACTAGAATTCCTTGTATGTGTTTCGGTTAGTTGACTTAACAGGAACGGACGTCGCCCATGTGCTAGCATGCCGAATCCTTGGCTTGTCAAGTTTGTTGATTTCCACGCCATTTGCTAAAAGGGAACAGTTGCACTTTCAGTTTTAGATTCAGGACTGGAAGGGTAATCCAGAATGCACGAAGAAGAGAGAGTTTAGAATTACCGAAATCGTTGTCCTTGTCAGCTAAGCAGGAGATGTCACTAGAGTTATCCAAATCATCGTCTTCTTCATTACCGGTTGGTGGCTCTAGTACACTTAACGCGTTCCTTTGCAGCTTCACTTCAATCCCATTCTTAAGAACCTTAAAAGAAGAATGTGGAACAAATATGGGATCATAAATCATTGCCATTGTGATTTTCTTTAATCTTCTGGGTAGGGGGATTCAAACCCATGATCACTTAGTACTAGTAGTAGGCAAAAGCATTGAATTCCAAATCCATGGCAAGAAATTTCCTCCAATTTGGCCAAGTAGCAAGAAATGAAACAAACAAAAAAAAGTGGAAATTCCAATCAAGAATCACATTCACTTGTGCAGTTGAAGCTATGTCATGCCATTTCAAACAACAACAGATTAACAACAGAGTTCATCAATTATCTGGAACATAAAGATTCAACTGCAAAATCACAAAACTTAGCAATATGAACTAACACAAGGATTGGATGTTGTTTTTGTTACCAGCCAATGCCAACCACCAAGGCCAACAGCCTTCTTCACAACTCCTTGCAAGCCCACCAAAACAGACTTTGTCCTGTTGTTCCCAGTCACAATCACCTTGGTGTGCCTGGGCAACACTGTTAGCTCTTCATCCCCACTCTCTTCCTTAAATGCTGAAATCATGCGCGGAACCTCGGATTCCATCATTCTCTCAAATCAATTGAAATCAGACTTGGGATTTTCTTTTTCCCTTGAAATGAGATTGACCCAGAAGGTAGAATTGATTTTCCTCTTTGATTTAGCTAACCCCAGTTTTGTTGAGTGTGCTCAAATTTGAGTGCCTGAAGAGTGGAAGAATATTAAAATAGAATTTTACAGGCAAATGCTCACTTTAGGTGAACTACTACAACACTTAACCCCATTATGTGTGCGCTAAATGAGCTGAAATCTTAGTGCTGAAGAGTGAAAATAAAATAAAAATAAAGTAAAATCAGATTAAGCTCAATACAGACAGAACTAAGCTAAAACGCACACTAAACAATGGAGGTTTGTTTGTTGAAAATAATCAGACTAAACGCCCAATAGAAATTCATGAAATTAAGCATGAAATGCAAGAAAAGGTGCTGAGGACGAAATTGTGCTCGGAATCTCAATGGATGAAATTGGAGTAATAAATACAAGGCACAAGTTTCGTCCTCAGGCCA
Organism: Polygonum aviculare; assembly: GCA_934048045.1. Classification (NCBI taxonomy): domain Eukaryota; kingdom Viridiplantae; phylum Streptophyta; class Magnoliopsida; order Caryophyllales; family Polygonaceae; genus Polygonum; species Polygonum aviculare. Next base: position 27,040,468 of record OW204023.1, on the reverse strand, counting down.
AATAAATCAACCACGAGCAAAGGCAAGTAGTCTATAAATGCACAAGCGTAGGCAAATTTGAAACAGAATTTCAACATCAGTCATCAATGGGATCAAACTGAACACAGACGAGCTCGTACGGAGTTCGAATTGATCGTCAAGTTGGAAACCCCAGAACTCAGAACTAACAAATTGGGGGGTAATGAACTCACAATGGCGTGAACTTGAAGATGGGAAAGCACGAACAAATTGGTACCCAGTGCAATTCGATCGTGGAATTGAAAGGTCGAGAACTCGCAATGAGCGGAAATGGGTGAACTTTTGGGGTTGGGTGTGGTGATTTGAACGTTGGAGAAGGGAGAAAGAGGGGAAAGGGGGGAATTGTGGAAAGCAAAAGTGGGGTTTTCTGTTCTTCTCAGAAGGTGTGTCTGATTTGAGGCAATTTTTTTGCTACCTGAAAACAAGTGAGTCAGTATAGAGAGAGAGCAAGGGCGCATTAAATGCTTTGCCAACTGCCATGAAACGCCCTGCAATTATAGTACGGCCTTCCGCCATGGCTGGGCCCACATGAATTAGTCATGAGCATTCAAACGAGCTGAACCGGGTTCGGATGGCTTGGTCTTGAACCGTTGACCGAGTCAACTACTTCAACCCTCCTAAATAGAGGAAGTGTATTTTTTGAGAAATAATAAAATATTGTAAAATTGAATACATAGTAATTATACTGTACTTTAGGGGAATCGTAAAAAAAGTGTTAGGCTAAATATATTTATCTAGAAATTAAAAACTTTTATTTTGTTTGGTTAGATTTTAGAATCGATATGAACTTATATGAACTTACTAATACAATCCTGATATCTGAAATCTAATTGGTTAGTGTATGGATATAATTATAATTTTAAAAGAAATGATATATATAATATAAAATATATTAGAAGAAAATGGGGGAAGTAGATTTTACCTACCCCTTACTTGGTAATTGTAATTGTTCCATTTTGGTGGAATTAAAAATCATAAGAATTGAAAATTATATGAATTCTGGTTACAATTTTTTCAACAAACACATGTATTCGATGAAACTTTGGGATTTTGCAAATAATGTCCATGTGATCTACTATAATACAGTATAAAGCGGAACTCAAGTTTGTGTAAAAATTTGTATCACGTCATCAAACTTGGATAAAATAATAAATTTATTTTTTGACATTAGATTTTTTTTAAAATAACTCTTAAATCTACTTGATATCTAATCCCATTTTTTTATATCTTAAGATTTTTTCCTAACTTGATTTTTTTAATGTGATATCTTTACACGAATGATTTTTTTTGATGTCTTAACCATTTTTCCTTATTACTTACTCCCTCCATCCCCGAAAACATGTTCGTCTTTCCTTTTTGGCCGTCCCCAAAAGTTTGTTCATCTCTATTTCTTTCCATTTATATCACCATGATTTTACATTCTTACCTTCATACAATCTCATACGGAGTATATTACACTCATTATCCAACTTTCTCCTCCACTTTATCACTTTCCAATAAAATTACAAAATTATCCTCACCCAATCCTATATATTACTCCTTTTTATTACCTTTTTTCATCAACTTTATCATTTTTTTCACATCATCTATCAAACTTTACAACTTTCACTATAGATGTGCTTTATGGACAAGTTCTTTGGGACGGATGGAGTAGTATATATTTTGTCATTATTAAATTTTGGATATCATCATATGCCAATATAAATGTAAAAACTTGAATACAATTATTTTAAAATTAATTTTCTCTTGATAAAAATACCTATATAGATCAATAGTTTTGGACTCATGTATATCATGTTTGAGTTTATATCTACCTTACGCGTATATAGTACCGGATTTATACTAACTTTAATAACAAACCAAACAAACACCTTGATTGAGACTATACATGTCGTCAAGCATTTTGTACTGATCATAATATTTTATCCTTGTTTTTCTCCCTAAGAGTTTCAACCGATTGCGTGACGGGTTTTATGAGAGTTATATCTTTTGTTTTGTAGACACTTCTCTATGCAATTTCAAACTCTGATATTTTTTTTTCGGTCGAAGGGAGGAGACTCCCGAAATTAATTATTATTGAACTGGGCGAGAATGCGACGAGGGTGGCCCGAACCCATAACATCATCTAACATCAAAGGAAGAACCTCATCAGGAGGAGAGTCTAAAACATGTAATCCTAGAGCAAAAGTGTGAGCCAGGGAAGCGATCTTGTCGGCTATCCGGTTGGCTTCACGATAGGTGTGCTGGAATCGGATGACCCAATCCCTTAGGACGAAGCCTTGACACTGGCGCGTCAGGCTGGAGAGGGGGTGGTGGAGCGGGATGTTAGAGTGGAGGAGCTGGATAGCGAGGAGAGAGTCGGATTCAACGACGACCCGGCGCCAGCCCCTGTCCCAGGCAAGTTGCAGCCCGTGGAGGACCCCCCATAGCTCTGCAGCAGGGACAGACGTGTTGCCCAGGTTGCAGCCGAACCCCGCAATCCATTGGCCCGTGTCGTCCCGGAGAACCCCACCTGCGGTGGCTTGATTGTTTTGAACGGATCCGTCAGTGTTTAACTTGAGCCAACCAATCTCGGGCTTCGACCAAGCGACCTTAATCTCAACTGTGGCACTTGAATGCGGCTTCTGCGTAGCCCGGTGAAGGCTAACCGATCGGAATCTCCTCAACATAGTGTCGGATGAAGCTAGGCTTGTCTGGAGGAGGAGCGGAAGAACTGAAGACGCGGCCGTTACGCCACTTCCAAAGCCACCAAGTGGTTGTGGCGAAGGTGATGTTGCAGGGGAGGCCGTTAGAGATGCCGAAGCCATTTTGCAGGCCGTGGATCGCCCACGACAATGGGTCAAGGCTGAAGAAGGTGCTCGCTGAAGCGGGATTGATGAGGTGGACCCAAACATCTCTGGACAGTGAGCAGTCCCTAAGGATGTGGGTGAGAGACTCTTCATGGCGTCCGCAGTGGCTGCAGCTGCTTGACCTAGCCATGTGTCTCCGCACGCGCTCGACATTGGTGAGGATGCGACCCCTGGCTACCAGCCAGAGGAACGAACGGATGCGCTCGGGGACTGGTGCGCGCCAAATCAGTTTGTAGAGAAGTCGTTGTTGGTCGGTTTGGCCACCCGTACGCCTCTGCAGCCAGTAGGCACTCGACACCGTGTAGTCGCCGTCGGCAGAGGGCTCCCAACTGAGCCTATCCGGGTCTCCTGCATCATCAAAGAGGGGAACATTAACAAGCTTCAAGATATAATCCTGGGGAAGTAAAGAGTTTAAAGCATTCCAGTTCCATCCCTCTGCTGTCCGCTAGAACTCGCGAACTGTTTTGTTCTGAAGATCGGGGGGGACCACGACACCAGGGACGCTCTCCAAAGGACCCCTTCCGAGCCATGGGTCTTCAAAGAAGCGAGTGGTTTGGCCATTGCCTACGATCCATCGGGCTCCTTTGTAAACCACCGCCCGAAGACTCCAATCGATGCCCCTCCAGAGGGCTGAGGGATTGCAGCTCGTCGTCCGCCTAACGCGCCCAGCCGAAATTTGGAGCCCATACTTGGCTGTCAAGAGAGCGCCCCAAAGGCCGGCCGTTCCATTCAAAAGTCTCCACGCCAACTTGCTAAGCACCGCCGCATTCATCTCCATGGTTGATCGGATGCCAAGACCACCCTCGTCTTTTGGGAGACAAACATCGTCCCAAGCAACGAGGTGGATCTTCTTCTCGCCCCAAAGGAAGGACCTATTAAGCTTGTCGCACTCCTCCCAGACTTTAGTGGGAAGTTTAACAGTGTTCATCGAGTAATAAGGAAGGGAGGAGAGAACCGATTTAGTTAGCGTTGTCCTTCCTGCGAGACTGAGGGACCGGCTCTTCCAACCTGACAATTTTGCACGGAGTCTACAGAGGAGATCAGCGAAGGAGTCCTTTGAGAGAGGTTCGTGGATCGCCGGGGACCCGAGATACTTCCCAAGGTTCCTGGTAACTCGCATGCCACTTACAATCTCCAAATCATTGGCCATATCCCTGCTGGTGTTTGAAGAGATAAAAATCATGGACTTCTCTGTGCTTATGCGCTGACCCGATGCTGCACAGAAGCGGTTGAGGGTGGACATGACTGACTGCATCTGGGTAACCGAGGCCTCCGCCAAGATGATAATATCGTCGGCAAAGAACAAGTGAGAGAGGGGAGGCGCACCACGACAGAGAACTACTGGCTTCCACCGACCCGCCCTAACTTCACCATCGATCAGTTGACTGAGCCTCTCAAGAGAAAGGACGAATAAGTATGGGGAGATGGGATCCCCTTGTCTGACGCTGCGAGTTGGGGTGAATTCCCTGGTGATCTCTCCGTTCCAGAGCAACCGCATCCTTGGGGTCGTAATACACTCTTTGACCCAACGGATCCAAGGCGCCGGAAGCTGGGCGTCTTCCAAAGTTCCTAAGATGAAATCCCACTTTAACTTGTCGAAAGCCTTCTCGAGGTCCAATTTCAGAAGCATCCAGCGCTTCCCTGATCTCTTAGCTTGCATAGAGTGAATGATTTCATGGAAGATGGCCACATTGTCAGTGATTGAGCGCCCTCTGATGAAGCTGCTTTGGGTGGGGCTAACCAACTTAGGCATGAGAGGTTTAAGTCTGTCGGCTAGAATTTTGGTGATAAGCTTGTAAGTGACATTACAGAGGCTTATGGGCCTGAAGTGGGTGAGTTTCTCTGGGGTGGTAACTTTCTCCATTAGCGAAATAAGGGTGTCGTTGAGGCCTGGGGGAAGGACATTACTGTCGAAGAAGTCATTGACTGTCTTGAGAATGGAATGCTTGACGACATCCCAGCAAGTTTTGTAGAAAATAGGCTGGAAACCGTCGATGCCTGGAGCCTTGTACGAGCCCATTTGGTTGATAGCGTTTTTGATCTCTTCCAAAGTAGCTGGAGCTGCCATGTGAGCAATTTCAGAATGTTGAAGAGTTGGAAAAGCCCCTTTCTGGATATCCCCTTGGCCTTCCTCACCCACCTGCAAAGTATACAAATTGACAAAGTGAGTGACGGCGAGGTTTTCAAGATCCAGAGGGTTAGAAATCCAAATATCATCATTATTTTTGAGAGTAGAGATTTTCTTCCGGGCTCGCCGGATGATGGTGCTCATGTGGAAGTAACGAGTGTTCCGATCTCCAAGACCGATCCAGTCCTGTCTGGCTTTCTGAAACCATAGCATCTCCTCTTGGTCGAGAACGAGGGAGAGGCTATGCTGGAGGGCGGCTTCGTGCTGAATAAGCGGATCGTTGGCTTGGTTGGAAAGTTGGGCTTGCACTCTTTCAATTTCATCGACAAGTTTCCGCTTGCGCTTGTGAATATTCCCGAAGACCGTTCTATTCCAGTGGAGGAGGATCGGCTTGAGATTGTTGAGAGCTGCACAAGTGTCCAGATGCGAGCACCAAGAGGTGCTGATCAGGGTCTTAAAATCGGGGTGGCCGATCCAAGCTGCTTCAAAGCGGAAAGGCCGACGGGATTTATCGCCTTGAGTCAGCCCATTGAGACACACAAATATGGGGTTATGGTCCGAAGCGAGAGCAGAGAGATGCTTGACAATAGCCTCACTCCAAGCCAGGCGACCAGCCAGGTTGGTAAAGCATCTATCCAGGCGTTTGGCCACCCATGTAGTAGCAGAGATGCCACGCCTCCAGGTGAACCGAGGCCCAATGTGGCCCATATCAATCAAATTCAGGGTGGAAGCCCACTCCGAGAAGCGCTCGGAGTCTTCGGAGAGACGGTTCGTGCCCCCTTCTCTTTCGGATAAAGACATGATACAATTGAAGTCCCCCCCGACAAAGAGCGGATCCTTAATCGAAGAGATCTCAGCCTCCAAGTCATCCCAAAGAGGTTTCCTGTCGTTGTGGTCGGGAGGGGCGTACACCGTGATGAGGTGGTTGATGCGGTTGTTGCATTTGACAGTGGCGTGAATAAAGCTTTTGTGAAGCTTGTGGATCCTGAGTTCGGTGGCATTAGCATTCCAGCACAACCAAATGCCTCCGCTCCGGCCCACCGCTTCAACTCTAACATTCTCAGAGAACTTCAACTTGCTACAGATATCATCCGCCCGACTACCTGAGATTTGCGGCTCGACAATAGCAAGAATGTCGATTTTGTTGTGCTTGAGGAAGTATCTAATAGCCCGCCGGAAACCTTTCTTCCCGGCGCCTTGGACATTCCAAATCAACCAATTCATGGGACAATTGGGTTTGAGCTTTGGGAGTTCTGGTCATCCCCTCCCAATGGGTTAGAGCTTGAGCCACATAACAGATGGCTGTCCACGCAATTGGCGTCTCTGGGGTCAATCACAACGGGCTCTTGGCTTTGGGCGGCCGGCGGCGACGGACTTTCTTCGCACATCATGTCTTCCGGCGGCGACGGCGGCGGCTGGGTATGGGGTGGGTGTTGGCTCAATCGATCACTTTGGAGTTGGAGCGGGGATGTGTTGTTGGGGTCCTTGGCGAGATCTGGGTTTTGGGGGTCTAGTTGGAGTTCATTGGAGATAGGAGGTGGATTGGCCTGATGATGTTGGGCGTTAGGGTTGGGCTGAGCTGGTTCTTCCAAGATGGGCTCGTCTTGATTGGGTCCATCAAGACTGGGCCTAGGTCTTTTCGATGGCCCGTTAAGTTTGGTTGGGGCCTCCTCGCTAGTCTGAGGGATGAACACAGCGTTTTGTCTAGCAAATTTTTTAAAATTGCTAGGCTTTTTAGGAGTTGACCCAGGGTGAAAAGGCTGATTTGGCTTCTTCCCCTGTTGAGGTCCAATGGCAGGTTTCTTTGGCGCTGACCCGTCTTTGCTATCCTTATTCTCGGCTAAACACGCCTGCATCCGGCTGTCCATCAACTTGTCCTCTTCTCTAGCTTTCTCTGAATCTTCGATACCCAATGCTGCAAACCTGTTCAAAGTACCGTTGGTGGCCTGCTTTTCTGACACCTGGCCGGCTTTTTTGGTTTTCCTTGGTCTTCGGGCAATGGGTTGAACGATCATCCACGCGCCGGTTAGGTTTCCGGTCGCCGGAATCTGCGCCATCTCTGGGGAGGGGGCTGGGGGGTTTTGAGCAGGATTTTTAGGTGGGTTCTGGGCTGTGGTTTTGTCGACAGGGACAAGGCGATCGGCAGGGACAAGAGCGGAGTCGGCGGGGGCAGAGCCGGTGTGGGTCGCGGGGTCGGTAGCGGAGGCGCCGTTGTGGACGGTGGAGTTGGCAGGAGCTGTATCGATGGAGTCGGTGGAGTCGCCAGAGGCGGTGTCGGCAGGGGGGGCCGCAGTATTACCGGCGACAGTGAGGGCAGGCCTCAGCGTGGCGAGTGAGCATTCATCGATCGTATGCCCGTATTTACCACAGCCAATACATATTGCATGTAGACCCTCATATTCCACAAGGATAGTCTCATTGTTGAGGATCTCATTGTTGAGGATGAGAGCTCCTCTTAGGGGCTGGCTAAGATCAAGCTCGACACAAACCCTAGCAAATTTCCCGCGCGTAGCGAACGTGGTGTGTCGGTCAATCTTGATCGGGCGGCCCAGACTAGAGGCGACCCGAAGGATCGCACGTTCCTCGTAGAGGACCAGGGGCAGGTTGGAGAGACGGAGCCAAGTGCATATGGTATTAATCTGATCTTTCTTTGGGTTAAAATCCGGTGACCACTTCCGAACCATTAGGCATTGGCCAAAGATGTTCCATGGGCCCCTTGTTAAAGCTCCCCAATGTTCTTGCTCCAGCTCGAAGCGGACTGCCGAGTAGTGATTATGGAGATCCATAATAACCATACGGCCCGATGGCTTCCACATTTCTTTGAGGCGCTTGTCGAGCACTTGGAAGGGGATGGGTTTCCCAAGGAGCTTGATGATGACCGCACAATCCCAGGCTTTCGACAGAGCACCGATGAGGGCCGGCGTAACTGTAATGGATGGGAGGCCTTTGGGTCCGTATGGGTAGTCGATGTGGATGTTGTTGATGAACGCTTCGTCACTCAGAGTTGCCTGTTGAACAGCTTGGAGACCCTTTGTGAGAGTGTCCTTAAAAGAGGACTTTGAAGAAGAGGTAACAGTACGTTGCAGCTCCGGGAACTCCTCCGAGGGCGGGGTTGGTGTTTCAGACATGGTAGTGTCCATTGGATCCGGTGGGGGGGATGGGGGGAAGCTGGCCCTAGGCCAGCCACCTTGGGGCGGAGCTGCGGAGGTCGACGTTGGGAAGGAAGGGGGAGACAGGGGAGGGCTTGAAAGAGAGCGTTTTTTTTCAAACTCTGATATTGCCCTTCTTTGTATGTGAAAACACTCGACTCCATGTATCTAATATTGTTGTACTTTCTCACAAGTCCTAACAACCGGAAGACAGGAGTGAAAAATCGTTTGAAGAGGATTTTGAAAGGGTCGTTAGATACACAATAGATTGTAACTTAAGTTATAAACCAATTGGGTTTTCAAGGAATTCTAATCATATTTGACTACCCTATCACATTTTGCTAAATGCTGGCAATTTTCTATGTGATTGTCACTACAACTAAACTAAAGTTGAGTTTCATCGACTATGCTAATTTTTAAAGACTAATACTGTAAAATTTAATCAAATAAAAGTTTCAATAAATATATGTAGAGTGCTCTAGCGAAAAAATAAGTGCTGGTATGTATAACCCTTAAATGTAGTATATAATGAAATTTAAAGGACTTCTATTGAAAGGAGACTATAAAATACCAACTATGACCATAATAAAGCAAGCCAAGTAACACAAACAATGTCTAGATAGAACTAGAAAGAGAGAGACGAGAAAGAGAGCTCTTATGTCAATATTTTAAAGATTCACTAACTAGACAAAAATGAAATATTTTCTAGTTAGTTGTGAAGAATGTTATCCTATGTAATTTGTTTATTCTATTACTAATTGATTTTACGATAGAATTTTGTGTTAAACCAATCCGTGCATATAAGCAAGATGGTAGTGTTGCCGAATTTCGACGGTTAGATTGTTCACTCTAATCCATAATCCCTTATTCCTCATGATAACAAATGAGTATTTTTAGAGCATCCACTACATAATACACATACAATTTCTTAAGCTCTTCTCTCTCTTCCCCATTAGGTAGCAGATTTTTTTACAGAGAAATTTGTCAAAAGACATTTCTTCTGCAAGAAATTTCTCTCATAGTTTCTCTGTCAAAATTCCGACTTTTTCTTTATTTTTAAAATTTAAGAAATACAACTATTCTTCATTGTTAATGCTCTTAAAAGTGTAAATTTTAAGTAATCGAAATGGTTTCATAGAAAAAGAGATTGCTTGTTTCCTTGGTTCATGCTTTGATTACGTGGCATTTGCCACATCTGTCGGCGTTCTTCGTCGATGCAATAACCAACGTAGAGCCAAGCTAGGCTAGTAGGCTCTGTGCTGAGCCGAGCCATATTTAATAGTAGAACCGAACCGGAGTTGGATTAAGAGCAACCGGTTTGAAACCCGAACTAGTACAAACCCCGTACCATGTACGGGTAATGTAAATATAAACCCGAATTAATCGATTTGAGTTCAAATTTTGATATGAATACATTTTTAACTCGAGAACTTATAATCCAAATCCGATAGACCAAAGTTCTAACCTATTGACCTATATATGTACTTTTATTCATACAATTTTAATTCTAAAATATTTTTATTCAAATTTATATTATTAATGAATATACTATTAACACATGTGAAATTTTGTCACTATTCTTCAAGATTCAATAATGACAAAAATGTATACTAAATTAATAAGAAAAAAGTGTAAGGAATATATAAGAAAATCACTTCAATTTCCTTATTAGTATAAGGATATATAATTGAGTAAGATATTAAGTATACATAAGGAAATTGGATAAGATATCAAGAAGATATATAAGTTATTTTTTGAAAATCAGTGCAAAAAATAAATTTATTATATTATTTAGGGTTGATGATGTGACGCAAATTTTAATAAAGACTTGAGTTCCGCTTTCTACGGAAGAAGAATGACATACACGTGTCAGTGAAACAGCTGTCGGATGTTATGCTGGCAAAGCGCCATTGTACCGATTATCGACGTCAGCAAATTGTATAGAGTGAAATTAATAAATTTGAAATCCGCTCTATTTGAAAACATGCCAGCTGGAGGGCACTGAACCACTACTATGTCGGGCCCGCACATTCTCAAGCTCCTGCAATGTTTTTCCTTAAAAGAATTATTATTTTATTACGTAGAAACGAATGAGTCATTATTTCTTTTTTACCTATTCCAAATCAGTGTTTTTTTGGTTGAATTCTAAATAAGTGTTATTTTATCACTATAATTTTGATTCATATTTTATGTGAAATTTTATGTTTTAAAGATAATTTATTAGGAATGAATCATAATAATTGTTATAAAAATGTGTTTATATTGACTAAAATTATACATTCATTGGCACAAAAAGAGGGTGAATGATGAGATTAACTTTTTTAAGATGTTAAGTTTTATACTCCGTACTTATATTTCTTAAATTTTGTATAGATAATTAAAACGAAACTTATTTAGGACCAAGGTCCAAGGGTAGTATTATGAGAAAAAATGGGATTAGGGGGTCGATATGTGTTTCAAGTTCAAAATTTGTAACATATGCTATAAATATAGGAATGTTTGTTGAGTTATATTTAGTTATAACTAATTATTTCATATAAAAGAGTTTTAAAAGATTATCAAGTTTATGTAACTTTAAAAAAGACATTCTAAGAATAATTTAATTTAATTCTTAAGCTATACCCTAAATTTACATGTCTCTTTAATTTGATTGGTCAGTATAAATTACTTTATTAAAATAAAAGATATTTTAAATTAATTTTATTACATATGAGCCAATGAGATTTGATAAGACATGTAAATAAGACATGCAAATGGGACAGAGAATCGTTAGATCTAGATGCATATGTTATTTTGTAATTTTGACATTTATTGAGGTGCTAACTTGATTTGAAGTTTGTCATTGTGAAACTATTCTAATAATGACAATAATGTCACAAGATGCTTCCAGTTATTGCATTGGTTTGTTTTTGTAAATAGATTCGCTAACATAAGGTAAACATTCTAATTTTATTAAGATTTATTATGTAATTAAATTTTTGGGGATATTCCGCGTGGTAACCACGAGGTTTTTGTGAATTCCACACAAAGGTCTTTGAGATTCCGCTTGGTGAGCATGAGATTTTGCAAATTTGTGCTATAATCTCGTCATATTATAAAAAAATAAAAATATATAAAACTCACCCATAATATTTACTTAATTACATAAAATCACCTTGTATTTTATTTCTTCAACAAAACTAGCAAATCTATTCTATCAAAGCACCTAAGGTTATTATTATAGGATCATATATTTTTCCATGTCATTATATGTTATTATTTTTAAAAAATCAATCAATTTTTGTTATCATAAATAGAACCACATGTTTCAAATTTTATAATCGTTGATATTTTAAGGGAGTGTATTTTAAAAGTGGGTGCAATAATTAAAGTAGTTTTTTTTAAAATAATACAAAATTGGTTTCTAAATATTATGTATATATAGTGACATGAAAAAATGTTCAAAAACGATAGAGTATTTTATAACATGCACAAATTTGGGTAAATGTTCTTCTTTTAACATTTAAAAATAATAAATACTATTCGTGTCAACTGATAGTTATCATTATGTATTTTAAGAACATAGATTTACTAATTTTGTTGAATAAATAAAATATACGGTGATTTTATGTAATTAGGTAAATATGAGTTTTATATATTTTTAGGTTTTTATAATATGCTTAGGTTATAACATGAAATTTGCATACCCTCAAGCTCACCGCGCAGAATTACAAAACTTTGTGTACCACGCGGAATTCGCAAAACCTCGTGGTTACCACGCGGAATTTTCCAAAAAAAATTCTTTCGATGGATTTATACATTCCTGATATCCGAGAACGTATATACTATATAGTTCAAATTTATCCCGTGTTAGCCTGTTTTTATTATTGCATTTAGGGTCCAACCCTTTTTCCTACAAAACAAATCACTATCAAAATATAAAATTACCTAGTGTAGTTTGAACATTTCACATAAAGAACATTGCCAAAACTATTGAGACTTGCATATGGAATATTGGAAATTCGGGATTGTTTGCATTTACCACATGAGCATTGTTTCCCAATAATATCCAGCTCGAGAAAGTTTGAATATGGATCTACTTAGACGTAAGCAAGAGATTCCCTGAAGATATGTTGCAGTTTCAAAATTAAAAATGGCAAAGTAAAAAGTTGCATTATGAGCAAGTACTTTATCTAGCAACTAAAATGAGAGATTTGCATTTTGGTTTGCTACAAGATCATATAATAATACTGGTGGTTACAATGTCCATAAAACAAACGAACTTTTTGAAATCTGTGTTGTCTTTTTCTCGCACTTTGAAAATGAGATGGGGCTTAATTTTGAGCTGGGTTTTACTACATTATTTGTGCAGCATGAATTCCATGGATTTGGTACATTCCACAATCTTTGTTGAGTTTATTAAAGTATATACAAAGCATTTTATTAGGTAAACTAACATAATAAACCAACATTAATACTGGGGCTGAGTTGGGTTCGATTTGAAATGAAAATTAGAACCGAACCATATTGAACTACAATCGATAATATGTGGATCGGTTTTCAATTAAGAATTTCAAAGATTTCGGATATGATTTGAGTTTTAAATCGAGGACTTTGAAAACGAAAGGGCTTTTGAGTTGGGATTTAGAATTTGGGGAGCATGTATTCGATGAATTTGGTACATTCCACAATCTTTCGAGTTTGTTAGAGCATATGCAGAGTATTTTATTAGGTAAACTAAAAAGGAAAAAAAAGCAACAATACTAGGGATGAGCTGGGTTCGATTCAAAGTGAAAATTTTAACCGGACCTTATTGAAGTGCAATCAATAATATTCTTATTGGTCTTCACAATTAAGAATTTCAGAGATTTCGGTTTTGATTTAGGTTTAAATCGAGCACTGCAAAATACTTTTAATTAGTAGTATAATAAGTTAATAACATCTCCGACCATGAGATTTGGTGTTTCTTAATTTTTTTTTTTAAAAATAATTTAATTTAGACGGTTACATTTTAATAGTGGGTCAATGTAATTATGACATACAAATATCTTTGAGATGATACTTCTTGTGACACGAGTTCTCTACTAAGGTGCAATAACAAATAACCCATTTAATATCAATAACCCATTTAATATCACCCAATAGAAAAATTTAGAGGAATTAGTACCCAGTGTCCCTGTTTGATAATTAGTTTACAAATATGACTTTTTTTTTATTTGCAAAAATACCTAAAACTATTGTGGCAATGCCTAAAAATATTACATGCATGCCCAAAATCACTATTTTTTATCAAAAAAATAAAAAACGAATTTTTTTAAAAAAAATTCTAAAATTATTTTTTTTTTGGAAAAATAAGATATTTTAACAATTTTTTTTTACGAGCCAAGCCGGCCCTCTGAGTTTCGGATCACCCGAAAACCATGGTGGTTTTAGAAAAAATAAGAACGGCTAGGCCAAGGTCCGAGTCTCACGAACCAAAGCCCGCCATTCGGCCCTTGAGTCTCACGAGAGCCCTATGGCTTGAGTCCCACAAGCCGGGACAGCCCAAAACCTAAAACAAGGACTCGAAGTCACCAAGTTTAAGGTTCAAGCTATTTCTTAATCTATCTAAAAATAAAGAGAATACAACCCTTTATATAGGGAAAATTTTGGGCTCCTGACTTGGCCTCCAAGGCGGTAATTGATGGTGGCTTGTTGCTTGGAGTGGTAGGCATGCATCATTGAAAGCTCATCCTTGGCGGGCAAGCTAACTTGAGGAGGTGGAAGAGGCGTCTTGGATTGAGCTGAATGGACGGTGGAAGCTTGGGCTTGGGCCCGTGCTTGACTTCGTTGAGGAGAACTAGCCCGGCCCAACTTGTTCTTGAAAGTTGTGGTTTATCTCACTTGGATTTCTTTCGGAGAAGGCCCGAGGCGCGGCCTAGATGGGTGCCCAAAAGGGGCACCGGCCCGAAGAAGCGAGTGCCCACGAGGGGCACATGCCCAGCGGGACGGGTGCCTCGATGAGGCACCGGCGCCGTGCGTCGTGTGGGCGAGAAGCTCGGCCCCGATCACATCATCCACCCCCCCCCCTTGAAGAGGATTCGTCCTCGAATCCTTAGAGTAGAGCATGGGGGCGGCGGTGGCGAGGTGGCTTAGACGCGCCGGCCCTCGGTTGAAAAAAGGTGCCACCTCCTCGTCCATAGGCTCATCAAGCTGGTTTAGGAGCTCATCGAGCTCGAACCATTCGTTGGCCTCCCACTCAGGAAAGCCCTCGTTCAAAGCATCGGTTTCGACCATCATGTCGTCCGCGGGAACAACTTGAAGCGGTTCCATGAAGTCTCCTTTGGGTGCGTCAAAACCATCAAGAGGAACCTCATTGTCCATGATTTCCACATACTTGTCTTCCCCTTCGGTGGACACGTAATAGGGACCCGAGTCGCGGTCGCTTGACTCGTCGCTCGAGCTAGAGTCGCTCGACCCATTGCCGGTGTTGATACTCGGATCCGTTTCTTCTCCAGAGCTAGTGTCACCCTCATTCTCTTGATTTAGAACAAGCCCTTGGTTGACACTCGTCTCGCTTGCGGCCTTACGGGGAAGCTCAATCTCGTCGTCACTCACAAGGTCGATGAAGTTGATGTCCTCCTTTCGGGGCACAATGCCGCACACCCGACGAGGCCCGGCCACGGCCTTGCTTGAGGTGGTCTTCTTCGTGATCATCATCTTGGACTCCATGTTCTTGCCTGCAAATTTGCAAGCTCACACAAGCCTTGTAAGATACAAATTCGATTCGGGGCTTAGCCATGGCTCGGCTTTCTTTCTCCTTTTTTTTAAAGACAATTTTCGGGCTCTCTTCTCCTTGGTTGGGGTTGGACTGAGCTTGCACCCAAGCTCGAGTGCCATTTTTTTTTGAAATTTCCGACCCCTTTTCTTCCTTGGTGCTTGCGAACCCACAGGCTCCACACTTCGACTTTGAGCATCACATTTCGTGACTCTCGCCATATGCACGTTCCATTTTAATTCATGCAACGTCAAGTATATGAATACATAAATCACAAATCATATTAACTTTCTATGCTCATTTGGGTTTGGTTTTGAGGTTCTCGGATTAGGGACAAATGTTTCGGTTTTATGCAAGATAGGTTCGGCCATCTTAGGGGAAAGGTTTAACATTTCGGGGAAGAGGGGTCCCTTGAATTAGCTTGAATTTTAGCCTAGGAAAGACCTACTACTCCCCATCATTTGGATTGAGCCAACAAGATAAAGACCGATGCCACTTACTTGAGTTGTCTTGAACTAGAGCATTACGAAAAGTCTTGGAATTTCCGACTGAGCCTCACACCCCGTCTCTTGGATTTCAAAAAGGTGAAGGTGCACTAACTTTCTAACGAAAAATTGGGAATTTTCGAGGGCTAGAACACAATGTTTTCGGCTGGCTTCTCCTTCTTGAGAGCTTTGGATTGTCTCTTGGTTTTGTAGGTGGTAACAAAGTGAAATGGCCTTGTATTCATAGGCGAAAGGGGGCTGGAATTAGCTTGGAAATAGGCTAGGTACTTAGGCTTCAAGGCATGTGATTATGAAGGACAAGAGGAGGAGATGGCAGCCGTGAAGGTCCATCATAACCACGCCCTCATCAAGTCGCCTCCTTAGCTTGCACACCGAGGGGGTGTTCGACTTCAAAAATGGCGTCATTACTCTTCTTGATGGCCATGTAATTTTAGTTGTTTGATGGAGTAAAAACACCATTCACCCCTCTCTTGCTAGCTCGGTTTTGATTGGGAGGAACTTCGCCCATTGAGCTTACTTGGGTTCTAAGATTCGAAAGCTTACCAAGTTGGCTCGAAATTAAATTGTCCCTCCATAATTTTCATAAAATTTTTGTGTAGGAGGTTATGCTTAGGCGTGGGAAAAAGAGTTGGGAGCCTTAGAAAATTCTCCACGCCACCCCGAGATTTCCTTAGCCCTTTAATGGTTTAAGGTCATTCCCGAGTCAAGGTGAGGTTTAAGGTTGGATCGGGTCTTGGTTGGCCGAAAAGGTTTTAAAGGACTTGAGCATATACGAAGGTAACATGAAAATGCAATTTACATATTCAAAACATACAGAACCCGCCTCGAAAGGCTCTGGTACCAGATGATGTGAATCGCCTTCGGATCGGACTCGATTCTGGCTCGAAGGAGTTCGCGTTGCTTGTTGAGTTCGTCTTCGATGAGAGCTCTTACTTAAACTTGCGGATTTAAACAAAAACGTGGCCTATTGAGACGTGTGGGATTTTTGTGGAACAAACTCTTTTTGGTGTTTTTATTTATATTGGATAAGTAGTTGAGCCCTCCCATTCGGTCAACTCACCGAGAAGGATCGACTAAGGGATACAAGGATTAGGAATCAACCATTACAATCACATAACCCCTAATGGATAAGTAGACGAACACTCTTAGTGATGAACCAAGTATGGACACCTAAGGAAGGCTAGGCTAAGCTCGAGTCTCACGAGCCAAGCCGGCCCTCCAAAGATCACCCAAAAACCATGGTGGTTTAAGAAAAAATAAGAACGGATAGGCCAAGATCCAAGTCTCACGAACCAAAGCCCGCCATCCGGCCCTCGAGTCTAACGAGAGCCCTACAGCTTGAGTCCCACAAGCCGGGACAACCCAAAACCTAAAACAAGGACTCAAAGTCACCAAGTTTAAGGTTCAAGCTATTTCTTAATCTATCTAAAAATAAAGAGAATACAACCCTTTATATAGAGAAAATTTTGGGCTCCTGACTTGGCCTCCAAGGCGGTAATTGATGGCGGCTTGTTGCTTGGAGTGGAAGGCATGCATCACTGAAAGCTCATCCTTGGCGGGCAAGCTAACTTGAGGAGGGGGAGGAGGTGTACGTCTTGGGTTGAGCTGAATGGATGGTGGAAGCTTGGGCTTGGGCCCGTGCTTGACATCGTTGAGCAGAACTAGCCCGGCCCAGCTTGTTCTTGAAAGTTGTGGTTTGTCTCACTTGGATTTCTTTCGGAGAAGGCCCGAGGTGCGGCCTAGATGGGTGCCCAAAAGGGGCACCGGCCCGAAGAAGCGAGTGCCCACGAGGGGCACAGACCCAGCGGGACGGGTGCCTTGATGAGGCACCGGCGCCGTGCGTCGTGTGGGCGAGAAGCTCGGGCGCATCAATATATAAATAAAAAGATCTTATAAATATTTTAATGTTAAAACAAGATCTTTATTTAATTATAGTATATAATCTTAAGGTAATAGATAAGGCTATATTACAAAAATCTTATAAGCTTTTAAACTAATATTTATAAACAACCTTTTAAATTTATGTTATTAAATAAAATAAATGCATTACGTGTTTTCTTGAATTTTCATTGATCACGTTGACCAGTGAATAGTTTAAATTATTCACATTACGAAAATTAATTTACCTCATAAAGGAAATAAAGTAAACTATCAAAATACTAAAATATTTACATTATAAGTTATTTGTTCAACACTTTCCTTAACTAAAACACTAGGAATTTTGAATTTTAATTACTTATATCAACAAAGTTTTCAATGTAAATTAAATTTTATGATTATTCTTTGTTAAATAAAGAGGTTATATTATTTTGTTCAATTTATTTTTATTATAAATAATGACTGAAATAAGAAATTTAAAATTATACGAGTACAATCTTAAGATTTTTTTTAAATCGTTTTTCACAAGTTTAATATTTAAAACTAATATTGCCTTTTTTGGACATATGATAAATTATGTACATAACATCGGGTTATTACATAGATTTAAAATGAACCTGAAGGGTACCATGTGAAATATGACAAACTTTTGTACACCTAATGAATAACGCTAAACCTTAGGGTTACCGTGTGAAATTTCCGTTATTTTTTTTACAAATGGACCATAATTAATTTAACAATGGGTAGCTAAAAACGGATGAACGAATTTGTGGACCGGGAGGGAACAGTGGGTAAATGAATGAAACACCTGAAGATTAAACATAGAAGATGGATGGTGATGTAAGAGAAAATAGGTAAACTTATATAAAGAAATGATACAAATTATCTATCCCAAACTTTCCATATATCGTATATTTATTTGATCATTTACCATAGAGTATTCAAACTCTTTTCATCAGTGGTGAGATAAGTATAACAAAAAATTGGCTTTTATAAATCAAATATAATTTAGAGTTAAGACTTACTATAACAGAAAGAGGGGATGCAAAAAAGCACATTGTGCGGATCGTAGTGATCCATCCCATGGTGTTCTCTCTTGCATCGCCATGCGTCAAGGGAGACACCAATAGGAGAATGAGACCCAAAACTACGAAGTCCAAACCTACAATCAGACATACAGTCTTCACCTGCATTTCATTAAAACAAGGCGAAATTCTTGGGTTTGCCCCGGTATAAGTTAGAAAATCAAAATTTACCCTTATTTAGACTAGAATAAATGCATACTGAAAGTGGAGAGGAATAAAAGTTTAAAAAAGAGGGACAAACAAATTAAGGTGGGTCAGTTGATTAGCTCAATTTGATCAAGACTTTAGAAAGACGAATGGACGACTCTATCTGAATTGTTGGGGATCTTTGAGATGCCATTCACAAGAAGAGTGAGTGTCCCTTTCACTCACTAACAAGCTGAACAATTCCTCTTCTTTTTGATTCAACTTTATTTGAATGATCTCTTTTTTGATTCAAAAATCAGTGCTTTTTTGGTTTATCTTGATTAGATCATACAACACTATTCGATTGTAGTTGAGACTAAAATCATAAAATAGTAAAATCTAGCACTTGTCCTTAGAGAAGACATTCTTAAGGTAAGTTGTTGGTCCCTGCTTATTATGTTATAAACATTTGAGTTGTTGGTTAACTAACTTTGTCAATATGGGTTACAGATATGGGATTTTGTGCTTAAGCCAAAAGCTCACAAGGCAACTCCATTGAGTGAATTTCTTAGTGTGAGATTTGATCCACTTCTCTCTATATATTGATCTTCCCCCATATAGTTTTCCTTCTACATTAAACCATTATGTTCCAATTCATGCTCTCACATTTATCATGCTGCAGGAAAAGGTTATCTTCTTTTTTTGAAAGGTTTTCATGCTCTCACATTCATGCTGCAGGAAAAGGTTCTCAGGAGGTTGCAGCAATGGGATCTATTGTGATCTTGCTAAAGCGCATCTCAATGGGGTATATTGGTTTATATCAGTTGTATATAATAACTTTGATGCGATTATTTCCAAGGTTTTTTAGTCAGCACTTTGTCATAGGAAGTCATATAATGAGCACGTGTTTAAAACAATACTTTGCGAATTCGGAATACTTTATTTTTCCAAATGTTTGTCTCCAATGCAACCACTCATCCACTCCTCTCCCTGTAAATGCAATGCAGTGTCAGCTGGATGATCCCAAACACAACTCCAAGCACGTTCGGTACCTGATAATTATGATAAAAGATGAAGACAATTAACACAATTGTTTTAGCAATTAATAAACAAATTATTTTAAATATTAAGAATTTACAAAAAAGATAGACAATTAACAGTACCGCTATGAAGAAGTTCCATGTGAAGAAGCCGTAGAATAACCATAACGTGGCGGACACTATCATAGAGAGAGACAACCAAAATGGCATGAACTCTACGCTCTTGGTCCGGATGATCCTCCCCTGTAAATAAAACATTTTTCATCAGTGGTGACATAAATATAACAAAAAAAATTGGTTTTATAAATCAAATATAGTTTATACTTACCTTAGCAGAAAGAGGGGATGCGAAAAAGGACACCGTGCAGATCGCAATGATCCATCCCATGGCGTTCTCTCTTGCAAAGCCATGCGCCAAGAGAGAGACCAGTAGGATGATGAGACCTAGAACTATGAAGTCTACGCCTATAATCAGACAAACAGTCTGCACCTGCATTTCATTAAAACAAGGCGAAATTGTAAGGTTGTCCCGGTATAAGTTAGAAAATCAAAGTTTACCCTTATTTAGAAAATCAAAAAGGATTGTTTAAAAGCTGATGTACAACAATAGTAAACAAGAACTGAAGAACCCAACTTGGAGTAGATTGAGAGATTCCACAGCAGCATTCAAGACATCATGAAAGAGAACATTACAAAATCAAGGAGCAAGTTACAAAAGTAAAGTGTGGTCCACATGCCACTTATGCCAGCACATGTCCTCACTTGCTTACTTCCTGGAAACACAAACACCCGATATATTTCACATCCTCCCTCAAGTTGGACACATTGAAGGTTCAATGAGTCCTAACATGGAGATGAGAAATTTGGTTTGTTCAATGAGCCCTAACGTTTACCTAGTACTTAAAGGTTTAAGTTATGCTTAAGGTTAATATAAAGAAACAAGTAGTTTATCCATGCAACTCAAATGAAATTATATATCCATGCAACTCGTAGACGATGAAAACTGCGAGGTAGGACGCCTCGAGCACGATCCCGACCGTGTTGATGGTCACGAGAAGCGCCCTGCTGTCCGGCTTGAAGTACAACGTCAGGAGGCAACCAAATAGCCCCATCACGTACGGCAGGGGCTGAAACTCCTGCGTCGACCTAGCCCGGTAAATACTGGAGAAGGTCACCCTGCGTAAGTACACATGGCTCGTTAATTAATTAACATATGCATAAGTAATAGTAATTGATAAGAGGAACACAAAGTATCTCTTCAAGAAATGGAAGGAATAAATAACGTTTTATTCTTATTTTCTAGTAAGGTGCTTTTAGAAATGTATCGCGTTCAGTCATCCAATTTATACCTAACTCTAGTTCTAGTATTTAATTTTTTTACAAATGGACCATAATTAATTTAACAATGGGTAGCTAAAAACGGATGAACAAAACTAAAATAATTTGTGGACCGGGAGGGAACAGTGAATAGATGAATGAAAGCATTGAAATTAAACAAAGAGGATGGTGACTTAAGAGTAAACATGTCATCTAATTGTTTTTTAATTATATTTAATATAATTTTATTTCATTAAATCCTATCAACTCAGTATAATGAATAATTGAGATTTATATAAAGAAACAATATATTAGTTTAAACAAGTTAGGTGAGTTGATCTTACCTTTGTGCGTCTGGGGGCATACACGATGAAGACAATGAGGTAAAAGGCCTCGAGAAGGATTCCTATGGTGTTGATGGTGATGAGAAGCGTGCGGTCGTCCACCTTGATGAACCCATAGTATAGGGTCATTGTGCAGCCGAAGAGTGCCATCACGTATGGCAATGGCTCGAAATCCTGTGTCGACCTGGGCCGGTAGATACCGTAGAAGGTCGGTCTGCGTAAGTACAAGTCAAATATTGTTAAGTAATGGTGAACAGTGAAAGCACATGCATAGGTAATGATAGGACAACCAGTAGATAAAAGATTATAAAATATTCATGCAAGATATGGAATGAATGAATAGTAATTGATAGGTCTACTACCACCACCCGACTAATCTTAAGTGTTTATTGGGTTTATTGGGCTACTCCCACCCGGCTAATCTTTTGTCGATCGCGCTTGTTGGTTGTACGAGTGTGTCCCTTAATTGATAATCTTATTAGAACATGTTCACAATGAACTAAGTTTGATTTTTCTTTATTGTTTGTAATGAAGCAAGTATATAAATTGAAGTCATTTATTTAAGCATCTTAAAACACTACTCTATTTTTTAAAATTTCTTTCTATCCCAAATTATTCATATATGTTATATTTATTTTATCATTTATTATAGAGTATTCAAACATGTATAAGTACATCCTGATGAGTTAAATGAGGTTAATAGTCATGTCTATGTCTAGAGAAGTTAGAACATAGTATTATAATAAAGAGAAATTTGCACTAAACCACCCGTTAAATAGACGAATTTACACTTAACCACCCGTTATACAAAAATTTGTTTTAAACCACCCAAAACTTCAATTCCGTTAACAAATAGCCACCCATGGCGTTATTCCGTCAAAAATTCCGTTAGATCAATGTGTAATTACTATTTTGCCCTCAACTTTCATTTTCTTCTCTTTTTTATTTTAGTCCTTTGGGCCCCACTCCTCCTTCTCCCCAATCCTCCTCTGCGTGCTCAACTGTTCGGCCTGGTTGTCGTCGCCTCTCTGACAGCTCCTCCGATGCCGCCAACAAAGGCCTCAAGAAGAAGGTCCTCCGCTCCCTCTTCTCCGCCGATCTCGCTTCCAAGCTCGCCGACTGCCCCATCTGCCTCTCCGAATTCATTGCCAGCGATGAAATTCGTGTCCTCCCTCAGTGCGGCCATGGCTTTTACGTCCTCTGCATCGACACTTGGCTCGGATCTCACTCCTCCTATCGCCAGATGTTGGCCAGGTGCGACAAGTGTGGGAGCCTCCCCCGAATTCAGTGTGCGACAACGACCCCAATTCATCCAGGATATCTCCAATCCCCAAATCCCAGTTGATTCCTGCTTGCAATTCTTAAATCTGCTCAAATTCAGAAGTCCTCAAAACCTAAACAAAGCCAAGTTCTGGATATGTTGCTTAGGAGTTGATGTTCAAAGATGCTCGTTTGATGATTTGGTTTCTTGGGTGGGGGATTGCTCAGTTGAGCCTAAACAAAGCCAAGTTCTGGATATGTTGCTTAGGGTTTACTTTGAGAAGAAGTTGTTTTGTAATGCCATGGAGGTATTTGACTACGCAAAGCTCGGGATCGAGCAGAGATCATGTATGTTCTGCTTGGTTGAGATGAAGAAATCCATGGAGTTGGTTTGTTTCGTAGGATGGTGGATTGTAGGATGGTGGATTGGGATCGAGGACAAAGTAGTAATTATACATGATATAGTAGAATTTTTGACGGAATAATGCCATGGGTGGCTACTTGTTAACGGAATTGGAAGTTTTGGGTGGTTTAAAACAAGTATTTGTATAACGGGTAGTTAAGTGTAAATTCGCCTATTTAACGGGTGGTTTAGTGCAAATTTCTCTTTGATATATCCTTTTTGAAAATTAAAAGAAAAATTGGAAATCTTACAAAAAAAGGCAAATAATCTCTCCGAATCTAGATTTACCGTCGTGTCACAAAATAAACAAAAAAATAAAGCAAAGTTTTTTAGAAGAAACACATGTTTTTAACACGAAAAAAATGATAGTAATTGACAAAAAGGTGATAGGATATTTTGTTGTGTATGACAAGATGTTGACTGAGGGTGACAGAATGAATCTCACCCTACTTTGTGATGAAACAAAGATAATTACAAAGATAATCACGAAGATAATAACGATCAATGTTGAAACGAAGATAATAATGATCCACGTGTATTTATGTTTTATATTTTCAAAAAGTATCTTCCACAATATCTTCTACCATATCTTCTACAATATCTCATTATTTTCAAAAAAATCTTATTGTTTCAAAACTATTTTCTTGTTTTATATTTTATTTTATTTTTGTATTTTTCAATTCTATATTTAGAAATAAGTTTTAGTGAAAGATGAGAAAAAACAATGTTCTTATGAGGAAACACATGTATTTAATACGAAAAAAATGATTGTATTTTACAAAAGGGTGACATGATATTTTTGTTGTGTATGACAAGATGTTTACTGAGGGTGACATGATGAATCTCACCCTACTTTGTGATGAAACGAAAATAGTAACGAAGATAATCAAAAAAATAATAACGATCAATGTTGAAACGAAGATAATAATGATCCACATGTATTTATGTTTTATATTTTCAAACAATATTTTGCACAACATCTTCCACCATATCTTCTACAATATCTCATTGTTTCCAAAAAAATCTTAATGTTTCAAAACAATTTTCTTGTTTTATATTTTCTTTTTCTTTTGTATTTTTCAATTATGTATATAGAAATAAGTTTTAGTGAAAGATGAGAAAAAACAATGTTTTTTAGAAGAAACACATGTTTTTAACACTTAAAAAATGATAGTATTTTGCAAAAGGGTGACAGACCGACATGATATTTCGTTCTGTATGATAAGATGTTTATTGAGGGTGACATATTGAATTCTCACCCTACTTTGTGATGAAACGAAGATAATAACGAAGATAATAACGAAGATAATCACGAAGATAATAACGATCAATGTTGATATGAAGATAATAATGATCCACATGTATTTATGTTTTATATTTTCAAAAAATATCTTTCACCATATCTTCTACAATATCTCATTGTTTTCAAAAAATCTTAATGTTTCAAAACTATTTTCTTATTTTATATTTTCTATTTCTGTATTTAAAATGAATTTCCAAAATTTATGGCTAAATATTTTTAATGTAATTATAATGATTTTTTATAAACTTCTATTTAAAAGAAAATACAAAATAATGTAAATTTTATTGCAAAAACGCCCAAAACATGTATCGCTATTTTTTCGTTTTAAACACATTTTTGCAAACTTTTTTTCTGGGTGGGGCAAATCCGCTAATTCGCCAAATTTACTTACTACATAAATATGTGATCATGATACAATATTAGTTTTGTATCCCATTTTTCATTATTCTTTTTAATTTACGATACTATGAGTATCATCATTTAAGATGCTCTTTAATAGCCAATCAAATTTGGGACTGAATATGATGAGCAAATTAATCCAAGATTTTATGTTCTTCCTAGTCAATATATTATGTAGAAAATTACCTGTCTTTGCTAAAACATGCACAATATCTTGTGTTCATATATTACAATCTTACGCTTCGTTTGCCGCTCCCCACTACTGAAGCGTTGTTCCTTGAGGGGTATGAGGGTGTAAAATCAAGCGTCTCAACAATGGATTTTCGCCCCCGCTGCCCCTTTCCGCTACTGGTACCGTTGGTGACAAACGGAACCTTAATCGTAATCAATATGAATCAATACCGGAATATAAAGAGTCCAATGTCAAAATCTTGGATTAGTTAATTTGTTTTTTGTGTAGCAACATTCTTTCACGTGTGTGCGAATGCACAAATCAGAGTTAATAACTGACTACCACCAATCAAATCAATCCCATTTTAAAAAAAAAGACAAGTGTCACATTAACCAAACATCATCGGTAGTTTGTGGGTGAATTATCACTATCTAGAGTTTGTCCGAAAGTCGTTTTTTCGGCTCATCATTACGAGACTGTAAATTTAGTTAAATTATCATAAGCTGTAACAAACCAGATATATTTCTGTAAATTTGAAGACTATAGTGTTACACGATTTAAACTCAATTTTGCATTTTTTTTTAAAGTTAGTTATAATGTTTTCTTTTAACATTTAAACATTGCTTGATGGTGGGCCTATTTTTATGATGGGCGGCTCAATTGGCTTACTTCCAGGCCTATCCAAACATGCAATAAACTACTGTATATATCACTATTTTTAATTATTATTTTAGCAAAAATATATATGACATGTTTATCCGTTTTCTAATATCCAAGTGAATAATAGAAAGTTCAGGGATATATGATAGAAAAATCCCTAGTTCCAATGTTACATGTAATTGTGATATATGATACAAAAGTTATTAAATTTAATGTCTAAAGTGTATATATTTGATGTTTCAATTTGTTAAAAAAATATAATAAGAAATCAATTAAACTTAATGTCTAATAAGGTTTCAAAGCTTGAGATGTTTGGTGTTTCAATTTCCATATCTCTTTTGGTTGAATGTAATCAAATCCTACCATTATTTTTTCAATTACTTTTAGTTGGACAATATCTTAAGGCATAACTCATTTTGGCTATGAATCAAACCTTCTCTTTTGTTTCCCTTTATTTAAAAAAGATTTGACTTTCTACGTTATAATCCATACATTTCATCTCCTTCCTATCACACATTCCTAGAATTTGACCCATTTAATCTCCTTCCTATAACACATCCCTTGAATTTGACCCATTTAATCTCCTTTCCTATGACACATCCCCTGAATTTGACCCATTTAATCTCCTTCCTATAACACATCCCTTGAAATTGACCCATTTAATCTCCTTCCTATGACACATCCCTTGAATCTGACCCTTTTCATCTCCTTCCTATGACCCATCCCTTGAATTTGACCAATTTCATCAATGCGTTTCTTTAAATAGCGAGAGGGATCCTGCACGAGAATTGCTCATCTCTATCCGTTCTTCTTCATCAATCTACTGCTATCTTCATGGTACTCACAATCTTCCTTCAAAACTTGCCTTCTTTGTTGTTGTCCCTCTTTGAATTTAAATGGTTTGTTTCTTGCATGTTCATTACTTATGAAATCGATTGAATTTTGTGTTGAATTATACTGCTTTTCTTAAACCCTCTTGTAGTTGTCCATATCTAAGTTGTACCCTATACTTACAAGTTTGCAATTATCAAATCCTCTAAAATATATTAAATCAATAGGTTAATTCAACATATTTTTATGGATCTAAGTGTGTTTTCAATTGTTGTCATGGTATATGTGTGAATAGCTTGTTCCTATAAACAACCATGCATGTGACATACATAAACATTTGACGAAGACGATATTCAATGGGATGCAATATAAGCCTTTATTTCAAAACGAATCAGCATATCGTCTCAAAATACAACATCCACTTGTTGAAATTGCAATAAGGGAGCAATTGAAATTGGTGATGGGAATTTGAGAAATCATTTAGTCTTCTTAAATCTTTAAGGAGCTAATATCATGTCTTGGAACGCATTAAGTTTGTCCGGCGTCCGTGTTTCTTTTTAGTGGTAACTCTGTAAGCGCGAAAAAGGAACTACTTAATATCTATGATCAAAAGTATAACTTTTTAGATATTAGACTTATTATGTATTAGAAATACTTAATTAATTCAACTAACCTAGAGATAGCTCCTAACTTAATCAATAGTTAATGTCTCATCCTTTAGCAACCTCCAAATCTGTTTTGGAGTAGCAACTGCATAAATATGTAGTAATTTCAATGTTAGATAGGTACAAATTGTTAAATTTAAGCTATACGCAAAACCCATTAAAACATAGTTTAAAATCTCTTAAGGAGACAAAATAAAACTTCTGGCAAATCAATGAATTGTAGGAAAGTATCAATTCATTCGGACCATTTAACATCTTATTTAGAGGATTACCTTTGCTTTTCTTATTAAACGGTTTTGGATGAAATCTTGCTGGTAAGAACCAAGACCCATTTCCATTTGTTTGGACTATCGGAAATCTAGCTCAGGCACATCAACATCTTTTTTGCATCTAGATTTTAGTTCTCTTACGATGCTTTTGGTAATACAAAGCAAGGTTGTAATGCCTGTGGATTAGCGAAATTGGTTAAGTAGTCTGTTTAAACCCAAAAGAGATGCATTATTCTAGAACTCGTTGAACATGAATATAACAAACACATGTTGGAATTTCTTAAATCGGAATTCATTGAACATGATTATTACGAAAACTTACCATCATCTATCATTGTTTTTTGCAGAAGAGCTTCGTCTACATCACCCGTCCTCATGAGAATTCCTTGTTGGAGGCTGGATACGTAGTTGAGAATGTGATGCAATATGGTTTCCATGCTTTCTATTGAAAACACAAAAGCAAGAAACGCATTGAAGCAACGATTTATGTGAACAACATTTGAACTCAATGTGAGTTGAAATGGTGCTAGTGAATTCATTCATTCATTCATTCATTCATTCTTCTTGTTCTTCCCTCTTTTGATTGCATAGATCTTTTAAGATTGCTTCTTACTCTTACTTTTTCTTCTTAATCTCTTTCTTTGTGCTTTCTTAGACTGTGAATTACAACTCATATAGACATTAACAAGAAGATAGAGAAGGTCGAAGAGATAAAGATGAGCTAGATTAGGGAAAAAGGTTATAGTCGTGTGTTTTCCCCGTTGTATGCTCAATTTATGGTGTCTTTACTGTCTTTCTTTTTCGGTCCATTACCATTATGGTATCTTTAAAGTAGTATATTAATAATTAGCGGTTTCAAGTTTCATGCATTTACACTTGCTATGCGCTATTGACACGTGTTCTATGATATATTCCGTGACAATAGTAAGATGTTGAGTTTTAATTTTAAATTGGTAATTACATCTTTCATTTTTTGTCGTCATCCTTTAGTGGTTGTTCCCATTGTGATCCCTACCTTGATCTTATCCTAATACATCCACAATCTCTAAATCATGTGTTGCACGCTCAATCTCAAAATGTATGTGTTGTTCCATAATGTTCATTCCTTAGAGTCCTCTTATTGAAGTCCTCAAGTTTTAGGATATCTAATATTGTTGTCCAAACCTTAGAGGTTACTGGCATTATTAGGGTTGTAAGAACTTAGAACTACAAATGAACTTGACATAACTTTTTTCATGAAATGAAGTAAGTCTTTGTTCCAAGGAAAAGTATACTTCATGTGAATTGTAGCTAAATCACCATTGTTAACGTAAAGAAGTTCAAAATGTCTCACTTCAATGCTTTGGTGCACGTTCTTATCTTATAGTTTGATTGATAGGTTTTTACCAATCAATTGATTAAATTTGATTATGTTTTCAACCGAGTAGATGACACTATGTTGTTGCTCGGCTACCACAGATTATAATGTAAGGTAAATTCCATCTTGTAACTTTGTCAATTATTTTTTTTTCCTATACAAATAAGTAACATATGACGTGTTATGTAAATGTACATCTCAACGAAGCGTGCGATCCTTGTTTTTTACATTTATTGGAAAATGGTTTCAATTTAAGCATTTTCGACAATACATAGGTTCAATCTTGAGTAGATATCAGATAATCCTTATTATCGATCATTATAATTTAGGCTTAAATGTCATCACTAGCTCCATTTAAGTTCTTGTTAAGTTCCACAAACAATGTACACAAATCTTGCTTTAATGCTTTTCTTGCTTTCATGTTTTCCATAGATTGCGAAGCGAGGTTGTATCACATTTTCAAACTATGTATCAAGCTTCCATCAAGAGATTTTCAAGAGGAGAAGGGTCATGTAGACATTCTTCTGCGAAGAATCACAATATTTGATGGTAAGTTTATTATTGTTCCGCTATACATATGGAAAGGCTCGGATTAGCAAATTCCTAATATGTTTTTTGTTTGCATAATCATTTTAGACGGACTTTGATTTTCAAGATTTTGTTAAGTGTTCATCGATTGTAATTTAGGAAGTAGTGCTGAAATAGTTTCCAGGTTTAGTTTAGAGACACACATTAATCAGACCGATTACTTGAAAACGTGCTAAAAGAAGTTAAGCTATTCACACATATATCACATGGCACGTCATTATCGACTCTCATGAAGATCGAGCTAGCTATGATCTAGAGCAACAAAGTATTTTTTCCCGCGCGTAGAACAACTAGGTGAACAAAGAAAATATCCCAGGAAATGAGATGAAGCTGAGGCTGATGTAGACCCACTTTGTGTGTTGTTGGAGGCCCAAGGTGACATCCTCGGACATTCCCCTCAAGAACGTGTACGCATAGAGGGCGTAACTCACCGCACTAGGGGCCAACTGATTGTAGAAGTTCGGAATCAAGCACCCCTTGTAACGCATGTGGCGTTATTGGCATGCCGATTATGTAGGTATAATTCTCATCTCTTATATTAATTTGCATGAATATAGAAAATATAGATGGTTTTAGTCAGCGCTTTAAAAAATGCTAGGTGGATCTTAGACGAAAATGGACCGCCTAGCGCCTAGGTAGCCTAGATGGATACCTTGCTGTCGCCTAGGAGGGTTATATGACCATGAATATTAGTCGAACCCTTGAACCCATGAACCCTTACTTTTTACCATTTCTCTTTCATCTACATTCTTTTACCATTTCCCAATTTTATTTATACTATTTACTTATATATTAATGAAGCTCATGTACTCCATGAACCCCAAATATTAATTTAATTTTAAAACAATATAAACATATACAGATTTAGTATATATATCTATGGATAGATAAAAATAAATAAGAATTGTGGTAACATTTATGCTTAATTTTACTAAGTTAAACTTGACCTAAATACTTACACATTAATATAGTTAAGTAACATGGAAGATTGAAAGTGAGCCCAAAAAATTAACACTTGAACCCTATGATATGGGTATCGGATTGTTAAACTCTAAGAATATGAATATTGGGGGTTTCACCAAAGGTTCAACATTAGAGAACATAAAAAAAGATAAATAAAAAGCAAAGGGTGAAACTCTAATTTGAGTATTAATATATGAAACTCATTTCAAGAGTTTCAAATGTCACTTTTTTGGGACCATCACTAAAATTTCTTCAATCTTCAACATTTATCTTAGTTATACTAATTGTAATTAGTTTTTTGGTCAAATTTAACTTAATAAAATTAAGTATAAATTATACCATAATTCCTTCTTTTTTGTGTCTATCCATAGACACTCAATTTGTATATGTTTGGATTGTTTTAAAATTAAATTAACATTTGTGGTTAGGTTAGAGTAAACAAAAAACACATTTAACCGTTTTTTAGATTAACTCATTCTTTAACTTTAAAAGATAACACAAAATTAGTAACTTATTTTTAGATTACTTAATATGAACATATTTTGCATATATTTTGGGGTTATACTCAGTATTAAGGATCTAGTAATAATTGTGTATGTAAAAATAAATGATCGTTGAGAATTGAAAAAGTGACAAATGGGTTTCATGGTGTTGTTCATTGATATTTAAGTGAATAGTAAAAATAAAATTGAAGAATAGTAGAATGATGTGGATTAGAGAGAAATGATAAAAAATAAGGGTTCATACGGTTCACGGGTTCCACCAATATTCATGGTCTTATTAGAGTTTCAAACTCCATAATTTTTTTTTATTTTTTCTTTTGGCCAAGAAATTGAGCTTGAACCTAGGGTGAACCCTCTAATATTTATGGTCTAAGACTATGTGGATGGGGACTGCGTAACGTTTAGACGGAGCCTAGAAGAGATTTGCTTGGATTCCAGGCGTTTAAACACGTTTGCTTGGATCATAGTACAAGGTTTCCTCTTCTCATATACATTGTGGTTAGTTGTGGCTAAACTAAATATTGCATACTAGATCGTGTCTTTGTACTAAGGCATCAAACATTTAAGGGAAATTCTATTTGGTGCGCTCGAGTTTTTTTATATTTTCAGGATGGTGTCCAACTAAAAAATTTATTTCGTGAAATACCCTTGAATTCTTGTAAAAGCTCGGCTCATGCCCATACTTGTGATTTTTCTCTTATATTTCACCAAATCTCGTTTATTCTTTATATAAAAATTATTTGTATATTTACTAAGTTGGAAAATCAATTTTAATACAAATATAATTTAGAGTTTTAAAATTTAATTTATAGATTTATTATATAACCTATGATTTCATGTTAATTTATGTTATATTTATCAAACTAAAACCAAAAATATTTCAATACTTATATTTTTATATATTGTGAATATATATATGTATGGAAAGATCATTTACTATTATTGAACAATATCTTTTAGTTCTCCTATTATTTAAGAAATGAAAATTGATATATTCTACCAACATATATACATACTAATATATAATTTGAATTGATATTAGAAATTGTCAAAACTTGCTATGTAAAATCTTCATTATAAATTTCAATTATATACTATATTAGTTAAATATAAGTATCTAAATATGTTTGGTTTTTATTCGATAAGTATAACAAAAATTCAATTGAAAACATAAGTTATATAATATTTTAATAGAGTATATTTTTTATGGCATATTTTATCATATAACTGAACTTTAACTTAATAAAAATGAAATTATATATTTTTTATATAGAAAATAAATGAAATATAGTGACATATAAGAGCAAAATTACAAGTAAGGGTACAAGGAGATGAAAAGGGTCAAATTCAAGGGATGTGTTATAGGAAGGAGATTAAATGGCTCAAATTCAAGGGATGTGTTATAGGAAGGAGATTAAATGGGTCAAATTCAATGGATGTGTCATCGGTCGTTTGTGGGTGAACTATCACTATCTAGAGTTTGTCTGAAAGTCGTTTTTTTGGCTCATCATTATGAGACGGTAAATTTAGTTAAATTATCATAACCTGTAATCTTACCATGAATGATTGGTTAACAATCATTGGCTTCGGTTTAATTATTGTTGGCTTGAAATTTAGTTGACCACACATTATTTACTCGTACTAAAGGCATTTTAGAGTTACGATGCAAACAAAAACAGAATTCAAATGGTATATCTTCACGAATTCTCAATCTTTGTACCTACCTTATGCATTTCGTATGCATATTTTTAGCACAAGAGATGAAATAGAAAGGCTCAGTGATCTGGTGGGTTTAACAAACCAGATATATTTCTGTAAATTTGAAGACTATAGTGTTACACGATTTGGACTCAATTTTGCATTTTTTTTAAAATTTAGTTATAATGTTTTCTTTTAACATTTAAACATTGCTTGATGGTGGGCCTACTTTTATGATGGGCGGCTCAATTGGCTTACTTCCAGGCCTATCCAAACATGCAATAAACTACTGTATATATCACTATTTTTAATTATTATTTTAGCAAAAATATATATGACATGTTTATCCGTTTTCTAATATCCAAGTGAATAATAGAAAGTTCAAGGATATATGATAGAAAAATCCCTAGTTCCAATGTTACATGTAATTGTGATATATGATACAAAAGCTATTAAGTTTAATGTCAAAGTGTATATATTTGATGTTTCAATTTGTTTAAAAAATATAATAAGAAATCAATTAAGCTTAATGTCTAATAAGGTTTCAATGCTTGAGATGTTCGGTGTTTCGATTTCCATCTCTTTTGGTTGAATGTAATCAAATCCTACCATTACTTTTTCAATAACTTTTAGTTGGACAAAATCTTAAAGCATAACTCATTTTGGCTATGAATCAAACCTTTTTATTTGATTCCCTTTATTTAAAAAAGATTTGACTTTCTACGTTACAATCCATACATTTCATCTCCTTCCTATCACACATTCTTAGAAGTTGACCCATTTAATCTCCTTCCTATAACACATCCCTTGAATTTGACCCATTTAATCTCCTTTCCTATGACACATCCCTTGAATTTGACCCATTTAATCTCCTTCCTATAACACATCCCTTGAATTTGACCCATTTAATCTCCTTCCTATGACACATCCCTTGAATTTGACCCTTTTCATCTCCTTCCTATGACCCATCCCTTGAATTTGACCCATTTCATCAATGCGTTTCTTTAAATAGAGAGAGGGATCCTGCACGAGAATTGCTCACCTCTAGCCGTTCTTCTTTCTCAATCTACTGCTATCTTCATGGTACTCACAATCTTCCTTCAAAACTTGCCTTTTTTTGTTGTTGTCCCTCTTTGAATTTAAATGGTTTGTTTCTTGCATGTTCATTACTTATGAAATCGATTGAATTTTGTGTTGAATTATACTGCTTTTCTTAAACCCTCTTGTAGTTGTCCATATCTAAGTTGTACCCTTTACTTACAAGTTTGCAATTATCAAATCCTCTAAAATATATTAAATCAATAGGTTAATTCAACATATTTTTATGGATCTAAGTGTGTTTTCAATTGTTGTCATGGTATATGTGTGAATATCTTGTTCCTATAAACAACCATGCATGTGACATACATATACATTTGACGAAGAGGATATTCAATGGGATGCAATATAAGCCTTTATTTCAAAACGAATCAGCATATCGTCTCAAAATACAACATCCACTTGTTGAAATTGCAATAAGGGAACAATTGAAATTGGTGATGGGAATTTGAGAAATCATTTGGTCTTCTTAAATCTTTAAGGAGCTAATATCATCTCTTGGACCGCATTAGTTTGTCCGGCGTCCGTGTTTCTTTTTAGTGGTAACTCTGTAAGCGCGAAAAAGGAACTACTTAATATCTATGATCAAAAGTATAACTTTTTAGATATTAGACTTATTATGTATTAGAAATACTTAATTAATTCAACTAACTTGGAGATAGCTCCTAACTTAATCAACAATTAATGTCTCATCCTTTAGCAACCTCCAAATCTGTTTTGGAGTAGCAACTGCATAAATATGTAGTAATTTCAATGTTAGATAGGTACAAATTTGTAAACTTAAGCTATACGCAAAACCAATTAAAACATGTAGTTTAAAATCTCTTAAGGATACAAAATAAAACTTCTGGCAAATCAATGATTTGTAGGAAAGTATCAATTCATTCGGACCATTTAACAACTTATTTAGAGGATTACCTTTGCTTTTCTTATTAAATGGTTTAGGATGAAATCTTGCTGGTAAGAACCAAGAACCATTTCCATTTGTTTGGACTATCGGAAATCTAGCTCCGGCACATCAACATCTTTTTTGCATCTAGATTTTAGTTCTCTTACGATGCTTTTGGTAATACAAAGCAAGGTTGTAATGCCTGTGGATTAGCGAAATTGGTTAAGTAGTCTGTTTAAACCTAAAAGAGATGCATTATTCTAGAACTCGTTGAACATGAATATAACAAACACATGTTGGAATTTCTTAAATCGGAATTCATTGAACATGATTATTACGAAAACTTACCATTATCTATCATTGTTTTTTGCAGAAGAGCTTCGTCTACATCACCCGTCCTCATGAGAATTCCTTGTTGGAGGCTGGATACGTAGTTGAGAATGTGATGCAATATGGTTTCCATGCTTTCTATTGAAAACACAAAAGCAAGAAATGCATTGAAGCAAAGAATTATGTGAACAACAGTTGAACTGAATGTGAGTTGAAATGGTGCTAGTGAATTCATTCATTCATTCATTCATTCATTCGTTCTTCTTCTTCTTCCCTCTTTTGATTGTATAGATCTTTTAAGATTGCTTCTTACTCTTGCTTTTTCTTCTTAATCTCTTTTTTTGTGCTTTCTTAGACTGTGAATTACAACTTATATAGACACTAACGAGAAGATAGAGAAGGTCGAAGAGATAAAGATGAGCTAGATTAGGGAAAAAGGTTATAGTCGTGTGTTTTCCCCGTTGTATGCTCAATTTATAGTGTCTATACTGACTTTCTTTTTCGGTCCATTACCATTATGGTATCTTTAAAGTAGTATATTAATGATTAGCGGTTTCAAGTTCATGCATTTACACTTGCTATGCGCTATTGACACGTGTTCTATGATATATTCCGTGACAATAGTAAGATGTTGAGTTTTAATTTTAAATTGGTAATTACATCTTTCATTTTTTGTCGTCAACCTTTAGTGGTTGTTCCCATTGTGATCCCTACCTTGATCTTATCCTAATACATCACAATCTCTAAATCATGTGTTGCATGCTCAATCTCAACATGTATGCGTTGTTCCATAATGTTCATTCCTTAAGAGTCCTCTTATTGAAGTCCTCAAATTTTAGGATATCTAATGCTGTTGTCCAAACCTTAGAGGTTACTATTAGGGTTGTAAGAACTTAGAACTACAAATGAACTTGACATAACTTTTTTCATGAAATGAAGTAAGTTTTTGTTCCAAGGCAAAGTTTACTTCATGTGAATTGTAGCTAAATCACCATTGTTAACGTAAAGAAGTTCAAAATGTCTCACTTCAATGCTTTGGTGCACGTTTTTATCTTATAGTTTGATTGATAGTTTTTTTCCAATCAATCGATTAAATTTGATTATGTTTTCAACCGAGTAGATGACACTATGTTGTTGCTCGGCTACCACAGATGATAATGTAAGGTAAATTCCATCTTGTAACTTTGTCAATTGGATTTTTTTCCTTTATAAATAAGTAACATATGACGTGTTATGTAAATATACATCTCAACGAAGAGTGCGATCCTTGTTTTTTACATTTATTGGAAAATGGTTTCAATTCAAGCATTTTCGACAATACATAGGTTCAATCTTGAGTATTTATCAGATAATCCTTATTATCGATCATTATAATTAAGGCTTAAATGTCATCACTAGCTCCATTTAAGTTCTTGTTAAGTTCCACAAACAATGTACATAAATCTTGCTTTGATGCTTTTCTTGCTTTCATGTTTTCCACAGATTGCGAAGCGAGGTTGTATCACATTTTCAAACTATGTATCAAGCTTCCATCAAGAGATTTTCAAGAGGAGAAGGGTCATGTAGACATTCTTCTGCGAAGAATCACAATATTTGATGGTAAGTTTATTATTGTTCCGCTATACACATGGAAAGGCTCGGATTAGAAAATTTCTAATATGTTTTTGTTTGCATAATCATTTTAGACGGACTTTGATTTTCAAGATTTTGGTAAGTGTTCATCAATTGTAATTTAGGAAGTTGTGCTGAAATAGTTTCCAGGTTTAGTTTAGAGACACACATAAGTCAGACCGATTACTTGAAAACGTGCTAAAAGAAGTTAAGCTATTCACACATATATCACATGGCACGTCATTGTCGAGTCTCATGAAGATCGAGCTAGCTATGATCTAGAGCAACGAAGTATTTTTTTCCGCGCGTAGAGCAACTAGGTGAACAAAGAAAACATCCCAGGAAATGAGATGAAGTTGAGGCTGATGTAGACCCACTTTGTGTGTTGTTGGAGGCCCAATGTGACATCCTCGGACATTCCCCTCAAGAACGTGTACGCATAGAGGGTGTAGCTCACCTTTGCACCAGGGGCCAACTGATTGTAGAAGTTCGGAATCAAGCACCCTTGTGTGACGCATGTGGCGTTATTGGCATGCCAATTATGTAGGTATAATTCTTCCAAACTTGCAATCACATCTCTTATATTAATTTGCATGAATATAGAAAATATAGATGGTTTTAGTCGGCGCTTTGAAAAATGCTAGGTGGATCTTAGACGAAAATGGACCGCCTAGCGCCTAGGTAGCCTAGATGGGTACCTTGTTGTCGCCTAGGAGGGTTATAAGACCATGAATATTAGTGGAACCCTTGAACCCATGAACCCTTACTTTTTACCATTTCTCTTTCATCTACATTCTTTTACCATTTTCCAATTTCATTTCTTCTATTTACTTAAATATTAGTGAAGCTCACGAACTCCATGAACCCCAAATATTAATTTAATTTTAAAACAATATAAACATATACAGATTTAGTATATATCTATGGATAGATAAAAATAAATAAGAATTTTGGTAACATTTATGCTTAATTTTACTAAGTTAAACTTGACCTAAATATCTAATTACACATTAATATAGTTAAGTAACATGGGAGATTGAAAGTCAGGCCCAAAAAATTAACACTTGAACCCTATGATATGGGTATCGGATTGTTAAACTCTAAGAGCATGCATATTGGGGGTTTCACCAAAGGTTCAACATTAGAGAACAAAAAAAAATGATAAATAAAAAGCAAAGGGTGAAACTCTAATTTGAGTATTAATATATGAAACTCATTTCAAGAGTTTCAAATGTCACTTTTTTGGGACCATCACTAAAATTTCTTTAATCTTCAACATTTATCTTAGTTATACTAATTGTAATTAGTTTTTTTGGTCAAATTTAACTTACTAAAATTAAGTATAAATTATACCATAATTCCTTTTTTTTGTGTCTGTCCATAGACACTCAATTTGTATATGTTTGGAATGTTTTAAAATTAAATTAACATTTGTGGTTAGCTTAGAATAAACAAAAAACACATTTAACTGTTTTTTAGATTAACTCATTCTTTAACTTTAAAAGATAACACAAAATTATTAAATTTTTTTTAGATTACTTAATATGAACATATTTTTCATATATTTTGGGGTTATACTCCGTATTAAGGATCTAGTAATAATTGTGTATGTAAAAATAAATGATCGTTGAGAATTGAAAAAGTGACAAATGGGTTTCATGGTGTTGTTCATTGATATTTAAGTGAATAGTAAAAATAAAATTGAAGAATAGTAGAATGATGTGGATGAAAGAGAAATGATAAAAAGTAAGGGTTCATACGGTTCACGGGTTCCATCAATATTCATGGTCTTATTAGAGTTTCAAACTCCATAATTTTTTTTTATTTTTTCTTTTGGCTAAGAAATTGAGCTTGAACCTAGGGTGAACCCTCTAATATTTATGGTCTAAGACTATGTGGATGGGGACCGCCTAACGTTTAGACGGAGCCTAGAAGACATTTGCTTGGATCCCAGGCGTTTAAACACGTTTGCTTGGATCATAGTACAAGGTTTCCTCTTCTCATATACATTGTGGTTAGTTGTGGCTAAACTAAATATTGCATACTGGATCGTGTCTTTGTACTAAGGCATCAAAATTTTAAGGGAAATTCTATTTGGTGCGCTCGAGTTTTTAAATTTTTCAGGATAGTGCCCAACTAAAAAATTTATTTCGTGAAATACCCTTGAATTCTTGTAAAAGCTCGGCTCATGCCCTTACTTGTGATTTTTCTCTTATATTTCACCAAATCTCGTTGATTCTTTATGTTAAAATTATTTGTTTATTTACTAAGTTGAAAATCAATTATGATATAAATATAATTTAGAGTTTTAAAATTTAATTTATAGATATATTATACAACCTATGATTTCATGTTGTATTTATCAAACTAAAACCAAAAGATATTTCAATACTTATATTTTTTTAAATTGTGAATATATATATATATGTATGTATGGAAAGATCATTTACTATTATTGAACAATATCTTTTAGTTCTCCTATTATTTAAGAAATGAAAATTGATATATTCTACCAACATATATACATAGAGTTTGAATTGATATTAGAAATTGTCAAAACTTGCTATGTAAAAGTTTCATTATAAATTTCAACTATATACTATATTAGTTAAATATAAGTATCTAAAAATGTTTGTTTTTTATTCGATAAATATAACAAAAATTCAATAGAAAACATAAGTTATATAATATTTTAGTAGAGTATTTTTTTATGGCACGTTTTATCTTATAACTGAACTTTAACTTAGTAAAAATGAAATTATATATTATTTATATAGAAAATAAATGAAATATAAGAGAAAAATTACAGGTAAGGGTACAAGCCGAACTTTTACAAGAGTTCGGGGATATTTTTCTAGAATAAGTTTTTAACTTGGGTACCGTCCGAAAAGACTAAAAACTCAATGGTACCAACCAGAATTTCCCTAAATTTGAAATCACCGTAGCATGACAATTTGATTTTGTCTTCTAACAACATCTTTACAGCCTTTGCTTTCCCTTTTGAGCTTTTTTGCTTTTTCAAAATATGTTTTTATAACAAAAGAAAGATAAACTGCCAACACCTTTGATGCCAAAGATATTTTCTTGTTTAGACCATGTTTAGTTAACGATAAAACCAAGTCTCATCATCCTTCTTTTCATTTTGGTCGAGCTGGTCGACGCAATCCGATTCACTTAGTTCGTGATCATTACAACCAAAGACAGAGAGTCCTTCAAAAACAATTCAAGCACATTTTGGTCGAAACAATTCAAGCACATTTGTATTAGGCAAAAATGATTTGAACACAACAATTTCTTTGCCTTTAATATTGGCCCAAAAATCAGGCATCCCTGGAAAAGCAAAGCCCACTCCTGAAAATAGAATAGCCCAAGGCGTGGCCCAAAACGGCCGCCAAGAAAACCCCGCCGTTGAAGGACGTGAGAGCCAAGACCACGAAGTAAGCAAACCCGGTCCGGACGGCGTGGAGGCCGGTTTGGAACAAACAGTACACGAACCGGCTGGAACCGGGTTTAAACAGCTTTGTTAAGTAGGATAGAAACTCGACGAGCACGGCCAGGGCAAAGACAAAGAAGAGGGCCAACACGTACATTCCGGTGCTCCTTCCGGGCCACCCGTGAAACAGGATCTGGGCGTCCTTGCCCCAATAGAACGCCGGGTGTTTGCTCATGTTGTGGGTGCAATGCCACGTGGAAGATGGGCGTCGGTGCATTTGGTGGAAGGGGTTTTTCGAGGGTTTGAAGGGGTTTGTGTTGTGGGGGGTTATAAATGGAGGTGAAAAATTGAAAAATTATGCTTTTCTTTGTACATTGATTTGCTTGCTTTAATTTTGGTGTCTTTTTGTGAGGTGAGCAAGAATAAAAATCAGATATGGAGTGATATTGGGAAGGTGCAGGGTTTGTTGTCTGTGAGTTTTCTTTTGCTTTTGCAGCTTCGTACCAAAAAGAAAATTGTAACAAGATGCAATGAATACGCTATACATTAGGATATTGTAAAGTGTAATGTAATGTCCCATATTGGAAATCATGACTCTACGGAAATTGGAGCGATAACATCTTTGTTACATCGAAATGCTTTCCTTATCAAAGAAAAATGTACAATGACCCGGTGAAATTAAAGCTCCTTGTATACTAGCACACACTTGTTCGTGAAACCGGTTCGTTACATATAGTTTTTCTTTAGGGGATGGTTTCACGCTTAATTTTTGATTAATTTGATGTATGGCTGTATAAAATCTTGAGTTATAAGTAACGCTGCACTTTTAAATCCGAAAGACTCTTTGAAACTTAGATTTTTATCATATAAAAAGGGTCCACATGAAAATGAGATTCCTTTCTCATTGAATAAATGATTAGCCGATTCAAACTGATTAGGACAAAAGATGTTCACGTCCTGCACCAAATATGGCAATAATTAATTAGGAATTTAGGATAGAGCATGAACCAACCAAACCGACTCAAAAGTGACGATGTTCGATTCAGCTATCGACTCAATAATTTACAAGATGTCGGTGTTGGTTCGATTCGATTTTTCAAAGAGAAAAATTTTATATTTATCAAAAATTGAAAGAATCGAACCAAATTTGTTTTATTTGAGTTTAGATTCACCAAATTGTAGAATTTAAATTTTGATTTGGTTTATTTTTTTATTCGATTCGGTTTCGGACCAATGCTCCGCCTAAAGAAGAAGCATGCACCAAATATATGTTGAAACCTGAAACGTCCAGCAGACGTTTCTTTGCTGCAAAAAAATCCATTTCTGCAACCCAATGGGCTTCCTTTGCTTAGTCCGGCCCACTACAAAGTTTCACGAATACCCACTGTATTTTTCAATTAAGAATAGCATTAAGCTTAGAATAATTATTCTACTCTATGGTTACATGGAGACAAGAATAGGAAAAGGAACGAAACAAAAACGAAAGAACACATGATTTTTCGTGTGAAAATGAGTTTCTAAGTTTGAGATTTCGTGTTTCCATCAGAAGCGGGAAACTCCACCGGATTGTTGTTTCGGAGTAGCATAGATTCTGCTTCCAAACTAATCCAAACAAAAGTGACAACTTTGTATTTGCTAAATTGCAAATGTCAAAAAATGAGGTGAAAAAAAGTAACTAAACCATATACTCGATTGGTTTGCGGGAACTGTATTTGAGGGCCAACTACATCACAAAATGTTAGATGGAAAAAACAAGTGTAAAAAAAGGTTCAAACATGGTACTACGTATTACTTTTAACACTATTGAGAAAATACTAGAAAAAAATTATATTTTTTTTTGATAACAACAGCAACTTCATTACTCCAAAATACGATCATTTGCTACAAGGGTACTAAGTTCTACAGGAAAAGAAATAACTAAATTACAAAAAAAAACAAAAAACTTGGCATCCACCGGCTCAACCAGTCCGCAACCCGATTGGCCTCCCTGCGGATATATTGCCAACGACAATCAGCGAGGACAGAGCTCGTCTCCAAAATGCGAGTGAGAATGAAACCCCAAGAGGACTAAGGCAATACTTGATTCCGAAGCTTGCAAATAACACTGATGTAGTTCGATTCCACTCTTACCCGCGAAAGGCCTTGTGCCACAGCCCTCTGCAATCCCACCAAATCGCCTCAACTTCAACTTGCTCTGCCTGTAGCCCATCTTGGCAGAGGCGGACACAAGGGGGTCCTACGTGGGCCCGTGCCCCCCCTCCCGTCGGGTATTATTAGTATATATATGCAATTTTTTTAAATATAAATATATTTTAAATTAATTGGTATTAATATGACATGAAAATTAACGTCTAGATGGTTTATTGTTCAAATTTGTTTTCATCCCACTAAGGTTCAATTCCCCATAACATCATTTTGCTTTTTTTATTCATATTTAATGTATTTGTTGGTTATTCTTGATTCAATCAAACCTCCTAGGCAAGTTGTGCCCCCGCTTTGATTTCGTTCTGCGTCCGCCACTACATCTTGGACAACCTTCGACCCAACAAACAACACAACACCGGAGTTGTCCCTTGCAACGATCCCAATCCCACATCGAGTGCCTATCACCGAACCATCGCATCATAATGAAATCCAATCGGGCTCGGGAACTATCCAAGTCTTTTGGCACTCATTTGTAGAATGAGAGGACCTCTCCTTCTCCCGCTCAGAACACAGCTGGGAACGAGAGTAATCTATAGCAGCCCGACGAGCACAATCAATGATCATCTTCGACTGTCCTTTCACTCCTTCAAAAATCTGCTGGTTTCGGCTCCTCCACATCCCCCAAGCCACAACAGCCCACATCCCTAGCAGAGAGGGTGCCAACTCCTTCCTCGCACTAACGAACCACCCCACAAAAGAACCGCATCCCTCTCCATCAACCTTCAACTCGGGGAGACACTTCCACACTTGTTTCGGC
The DNA here is from genome assembly GCA_934048045.1 of Polygonum aviculare. Taxonomy (NCBI): domain Eukaryota; kingdom Viridiplantae; phylum Streptophyta; class Magnoliopsida; order Caryophyllales; family Polygonaceae; genus Polygonum; species Polygonum aviculare. The sequence continues at coordinate 26,997,898 of OW204023.1, read as the reverse complement.
AACATACAATCTCTCAAACAATGCAGCACAGATTCAGGCCTCCCACACACATCACAATTGTCATTCTCCACAATCTTTCGCTTCAACAGGTTCCCTTTACAGGGGAGAAGGTTTTTCCCCGCCCTCCAAAGAAAAGAACGGACTCTCGGGACAGTGTGTATTTGCCATATGTGTTTCCAAACCCCGTCCCCTCTCCCATCAGATATCTGCCAACTGTCATCCGGTAGGCCGACCGAAACATAAAATCCTCTGAGCTGGAGTAATACCACACCAATCGGTCCTCGCATTGAGCATCAACTAGGTGTATTTCAGAAACTACTTCCACATTATAAGGTAAAAACAACTCTTCAAGCAAATTCTGTTTCCACTCCTTACCACTCTAGTTAATCAAATCACTTACCTTCAAATTGAAGTCAAACCCACTCGAAAACATAATGGGTCGAAAACAAGTGGGACGAGGAATCCATCGATCTCTCCACACATTAATAGATTCACGGTTAATGACTTGCCAGAACGAACCCTGCTCAATCACACCTCTGCCCGGCAGAAGACTCCTCGACACATAACTCGGCCGAAAGCCTAGTTTAGCCTGCAGAAAGGATTGCCTGGGGAAATATCGAACCTTCAACAATTTTGCAGCTAGCGAATCCGGGTCTTGGATCAGTCTCCAACATTGTTTTGCACGCATGGACAAATTAAACTTCTCTAGGTCCCTAAAACCCAATCCACCACTCAACTTCGGTTTACTCAACAGCTTTGAGTACACCTCCTCTTTGACGAGTCACCCCAAAAAACCCGCACATGATCTGCTCAATCTCACTGCAATGTCCCTTCGGCAAACTGAAACAAGACATCATATATGTCGGGATTGCTTGGAGAACCGATTTGATTAGGATCTCCTTGCCCTCCCGAGATAATGACGTCGACCTCCACCCCTGAACTTTACGCCATACCCGGTCCTTCACTCCCTCAACAATAACTCGCATTGATCGTCCAATCATGGTCAGCAGGCCCAAGTACTTCTCATGCTTATCCACCTCCCGAACTCTCAGAATATCTTGCAACGCCTGCCTCTGAACATCACCCACATTCGGGCTAAACGATAACTTAGATTTTGCAAAATTGACTTGTTGTCCTGAAGCTTCTCGATATGCATGGAGGATGTTCACAATATCGTGCGCATGTTTACAAGTAGCTTTTGCAAAAACAATATTATCTTCCACATAGAACAAATGTGAGATAAGTGGGGTTGACCTTGCAATTTTGATCCCCACAAACCGACCCGTTGCCTCACCCCTCCTTATCATAGCAGATAATCCTTCCGCACATAACAGGAAAAGGTAAGGAGATAGAGGATCTCCCTGCCTAAGACCCCGACTTGGAAGGAACACCTTTGACGGTAGCCGATCGATAAACATTGAAAAGGAGACACTGGATACACACTTCATGACTAGTCGAAGCCATCCTTCCCCGAAACCCAAACCTCGCATGCTTTCCTCCAAGAAACCCCACTCCACCCTATCATACGCCTTTTCCATGTCTAATTTTAGCGCTTTATACCCCACCTGTCCCGTTTTCTTTTATTTCATGTAGTGAAACACCTCAAACGCAACAAGGACATTATTTGTGATGAGTCTTCCAGGGACAAACACACTTTGAGTCTTTGCCACCACCTTGTTGAGAACCTCCTTTAACCTGTTTGCAATGACCTTTGACAGAATTTTGTAAAGCACGTTACACAAGCTAATAGGTCTCAAGTCACGCATTTTATAAGGATCGCTCACTTTCGGAATCAAAGATATGTATGTGTGGTTCAATGAAAATGGAAGATCAACACCATTTAGGATTTGGAGAATAAAAGAAATAACCTCGGTTCCGACGATATGTCAATGCTCTTAGAAGAACAAAGCCGACATACCATCGGGCCTAGGAGCTTTAGTTGGGTGGATAGAAAAAAGTGTCGAACATACCTCTTCTCCTGTGAATGGCTGGAGGAGCTCAAAGTTGTCCTCTTCCATCAAAATAGGCGAGAGCCCTTGAGGAGTCATATTAGAAAGTGTACTGAGTTGGTTTTAAAGAGAGCACGAAAGTATTCGACCGCCACCCTCGACTTGTTTTCACTTCTGCACCATATCATGCCATTATCATCAATAAACCGATGAATCTTATTGCTCTTCTTCCTGGAGTTAACTCTACTGTAGAAGAAAGAAGAATTATGGTCCCCCACTTACAATTATTTTCCTTTGCCCGCTGGAACCATATGAGTTCTTCTTTCGCCATAAGCTCTTCCTTCTCCCTTTCCAAACACTTTCTTTTGTGCACCAAGTTACCATGCATACTACCTTTGTTAAGTTGGCGAAGCTACTCACGAACTGCATGCAACTTATGCATGATCTTGCCAAAAACAATTTCGTTCCATTCTCTTAGATGAACCATACAGTTCGACAACTTATCAATCACTCCTCTCGCCAGTTCTCCTGGACACTCCCACACATTTTTAACGACTATTTGACAACCTTCATGATGAACTCACATAGCCTCAATCCTTGTCGGTCGATGCCCCCTCCGCTCATTCCCATCACCTTCCTCACTTCGAAAAAATTCCAGCAGGACAGGAATGTGGTCCGACCCTTGCCTCTCCAAGTGTCGGACCAACGCCTCGGGATGGCGATCACACCACGTTTCAGTAGCAAAACCAAAATCCAACCGCTCCTGGATAAAATCCTCCCCGACTCTCCCATTGTCCCATGTGAATCTATTGCCAATAAACCCGATCTCCCTCAACTCACAAAATTCGATTGCCCCTTTAAAGGACACCATTTCAGCCCAATCAGGGTTATTACCTCCTTCCTTATCCTCCTGAGTCAACACCTATTTAAAGTCTCCCATGCATAACCAACTCTCATGGTTCTCCTCTTTTAGCCTTCTTATTAAGGACCAAGTAAAATGTTTATCCTCCCTCCTTGGTCATCCATATAGCCAAGTAAAATGCCAACCATCTCCCTCATCAAGCTTGACATGGGCATCGATATGGTGTTGAGTGTACGTCAAGACGGACACCTCCACTTGATCATCCCATAATAGACATAGCTCTCCTGACCGACCCACCGAATTAACCGAAAAACAGCCCTTAGAACCCAACTTGTTCCGGACTTCTTCTATTCTTTTTTTTTTTTATCACACCTTCTATAAGAAACACCTTCGGGGCCTCCCATCTCACTAAATTAGTGAGTCTACCAATTGCACAGACCATCCCCATAGCACAGTGTACTCATAATGACCGGCAAGAGAGGTCCGTTACCTTCCTTGCCGATATAATACATTGGCGTTTCTTGTCACACTGCGTTTGATCCAACATTTCCACTTCCACAACTTGAGTTTCTTCCTCTTCCTACCCGCATTACCATCTGATTTCCTCAAAGTTCCAACTTTCCTTGCCAACCTCTTCCAATGTTTTCGCCCTTTCTTGCCTGGAAAGTCTTCTTTAGGGCCTCCCTTTGTTACTTCTTGTCCTTTGCCTAAAGAGGTATAGTTTCCCACTCCACTTTCCCCACCAACACTCGTGTCAATAGCAGTCCTTCGAATCACCCCATCATCACTCGGCGCACATCTTTGCATTCGAACTCCAACTTCACTAATACCATCTTGAATTGCCTTCGCCCTCTCCACAACCTCTTGGGATTTTTTCACAAGCCTCATTCTGACCCACCCCAACTTCCTCTTCCCCATTAAGTAGACTTAACAATGACTTTCTCGCCAGAGTCTTGGCCTCCGACCTATGCTCTGAAGAATTGCCCTCTCCTGTTCAACTTCATTTTCTGATCTCGGGGCATGAAGCTTCATTGGTGATGCTTGTAGCCAGTCTCCATACTCTCCTTGGCGCTCTCGCCCCTCAACATCTTTACAGTCCAAGTCGACACATGCCCTAAGCGCCCACAACAGTAGCAAAAATTTGGGAGTTTTTCGTACTTAATGCCCACCCACATCCGTTTCCCATCAAGCTTCATCAGATGACCTCTCCTCAAGGGTTTCTTAACGTCGATCAACACCCTTAAACGGAGGAAACAGGCACTCACCATCGACTCAACCTCGTCTAAAGTTTCTAGACCTTCAAACACTTTCCCAATCGCCTCTACCGTGTTCATCCTCATTGCATCAATAGGAAGATCGTACACCCTAATCCAAATCGAAACCCCATCAATGTTGATCTTTGAGGGTTGTTCCATACCAGGCTCCTTCAAAGTAAGAAGCGCCTTATCAAAAGTCCACGGACCCTCCCACAACACCCGCTTCTTCTCGCTCACCTCTGCGAACTGGAACAAGAACAGGTTTGGACGAACTTCCCGGAAGACAAACCTTTTATTGGCTTTCCATTCACCTCTCATCATGGACTTCAGGGCATACGAGTTGAACGGGCTGTTCGTGAGCAGAGTGCCCACAAGTGTGAGCGAACTCTTCCAAGAACCCCCCACTGATCGATCAATCTCACCGAGAACTTCCTGTTCTTCATCAACCGTAAGCAGGAAGTGACGATCACCCCCGGTAACCGCCATGCTAACCCTAGTAAACCGAACTCAGTACACATATCAATATGGTGACACCCGCACCGACGGTAGGAACCCTAGCTCCCACGAATAGACGCCGGAGAGAAGCAGAACGACAAGGAGAACAGGGAAATCCGCTAATCGCCGGCGATCGCTCTCTAACGCTCTAGGTTTTTTTTCCAAATAATGAGTATCTCAAATTAATTACTCAAATTCAAATTGTAAAAAGAAAAGAAAAAAACTCAATTTTGTATAATTATTGGTCGAAGAAATCTGAGCCGTTGGTGGTTTGACTGGTGTATCCATCACTCTGAAGCCGAGGGGCGCGAAAGCTCCCCTGGTTTGTCTTCATTTTCGCGCATTCATAAACCCCCGCTCCATACAAATTCTCCCACCTAAAAACAAAAATCGAGTGAAAATTTTGAAATCAAAGGCACAAATCGTAGATTCGCGATCGAAGATTTTGCAGAGAGATCTATCACCCTTTGAAACCGACGACAAGAGCTACAGCCGATTGGATTTCTCGAAGAAGAGGTCTGAAAATGGCGGCGAGAGCGGAGTACACGGGGAAGATGCAGGTCAGGCAGGAGTATCGAAACGTCTGGCATACGGACCTCTGCAACGCTCCTCAGGCCGATTGTCCTTGTAATTCTTCAATCTCTCTCCATTGTTTTGATTTTGGTCGTCGTTTTTGTAGTCTAGGGTTTGTAGTCGTTAGATGATTGATTGCTCATTGTTTCGTCTTTTTACTGTGCAGATTGCTTCTTTTCGGTGTTCTGGTGAGTAGTTCTTTGTCCGTTTTGCCCGATTTCCTTTTCTATTGGCGGATTTTGGTTCCTTCAGGTTTCGTTGTTGAATCCGGTTTTGTAAACATTCTTAGGATTGTGTTCGTGGCAAGAGAAATGATCAAAGGATTCAAAGTTTGAAATGTTTATATTGAAGCTTGCAAGATAAAATCAACTATGAGTATGCTTAATTCTTGAGCTTCATGGTTATTTTTGAGGCAATTTGATCTGTGTGTTCAGGGAAATCCTCAAATTGGATATGTTTGTCTTCTTAGTCTTACATTGTGAAACAAAATGATTATCTTGAGACTGAATGCACGTTTGCTACCTTGTAATTATCGAACTTGTATGTCATTTCCTATATCTAGAATCTAATTGATCGATCAAAGCTAGTATCATGCATTCTCCCCTATGCAAGTTTTCCTCTTCGGTTCATGTTTGTTTTCTTATAATAAGTATTTCTGCCTTAATCAATTTCATCGAACAAAGCTTTACAAGCCGTGGTTTTGTTATGCCAACGCCATGTCGTTTCTTGAGCTATACTTCTGATTTTGAAAGCAAAAGCCCTCCAAAGGCTGATAAGTTTTACTTCCATTACAGTGCACCTTGTGCATCTTACCTACTTCGAAAGCGCGCTCTTTACGATGACATGTCAAGGTAATTACTTGTTTTTATTACTTCCTGCTGAACATGGCGAATGAAGTGATCGAATTCTGACCTGTGCTTCCTTTCGGTCTTTTCTAATCCACATAGGTATACATGCTGTGCTGGCTACATGCCTTGCAGTGGTAGATGTGGTGAAAGTAACTGCCCCGAATTTTGTCTTTGTACCGAGGTATTGAAATCTGCGCTCTTCTCTTCTAAATGGATATTGATTGTTCATTCATCATTGTTGGGTATTCACCATGCCTCTGACAAGAAAAAAACGCTGTTGATCATCATCTTCTATCCTTTTGGCTGAATTGTCATACAGTTTAATCGTTCAGACAACAGGCGTCAGCTAATTTCATGATGTAATTTGTGTTGAAATGTGTCATGAATTTTATAGTTGGTGAGTACAAGGGTTTGAGCTGAAGTGGTATTCTTGGCAATATGCAGGTATTCTTGTGCTTTGGAAACTCAGTAGCCTCAACACGTTTTCTGCTGCAAGATGAGTTCAACATACAAACTACAGAATGTGACAATTGCATCATTGTACTGCCTTCTCTTGTCCTACAAAACTTCCCTATCGTGTAATGGCCACATTTGTAGCTTCTACCTTACCATACTCCTTGGTGATAATAGGGCTTTATGCTGTGCTTGCAACAAATCGCTTGCATATGTTCCATCATCGCCATGGTAGCTGGAAGCGATGAGATCTCTCAAGCATCCGAGCTACTGAATTGCATTGCCGATTATGTGTACTGCACGTAAGATAATGTGTTTTCTCTCTGTCCCTCGCTCATGCACATTTTCTCTTGAACATGTTATACACTGACAATGGGTTTATGCCTTCATAGGGTCTGTGCTTGTATGCAGACGCAACACAAAGTTGAGATGGACAAAAGGGATGGCATGTTCGGGACGCGACCAATGGATGTGCCGCCACAGCAGCAAATGTCTCGCCTCGACCAACCATTTCCTTCCGCCGTTGGCTACCCTTCACCACAACCGGGCTACGGTTACCCACCTCCAGGCCAATACCCTCCACCCGGGCCCCCACAGTATCCGGGCCAAGGCTATCCTCCAGGTTACCAACCCGGGCCTCAACAGTATCCACCCCCAGGCTACCAGCCCCAGCCCAGGCCCGGGCCCTACGCAGCTCCGCCTCCAGGTTACCCTGCACCTGGCTCTGGCTATTCACCTGATCATAAGCCCTAGGCCATATGACTTGCCCATTGGGTTAATACCGATACATAAAGGGTTGAATATGTATTAAGTATGCGCAACTTGTTCATGACTTCATGCTGTGTGTGATGTAGATAGGCCTATGGTTGCGGTATATGTTATTTGGACTTCTTTTTGGTAGTAATAGTGCGGGCAAAGCTACACATACATAGAATGTAGTTGCTTTTCAGAGTTAACTTATTTGAAATAAGGGATAGTGGATGCTTACTCGAAAGAGTATAAAAACTAAGACATACACCAAGTTTATGTGTACGAAGAGTGCTCTGTGTTAGTGGGGGAGAACGTGTTTGTAGCATTGTTATTGACAATTTTGGAAGAAGAAAAAAGTTAAAAATTTCACAATATCACCCTTGTAACCGTGTATTACAAGTTCGCACTACGTGATCCCTTATTGTCAAAATTGCACAGAATAGCTCACATCTTGTTTTGTGTTACAATGTGTTGTGTTGTGTTTTGTGCTGTGTTGTCTAGCATTTCTAGCTGATAAAATAAAATTATGCTGATAGAGCATCTAAAATTGTGATGTTAAACTGACCCTAATTAATGGTTGCCATGACTGTGATCTTGAGCATTCGGGTCCTAGCTTTTGGCCATGATTATCACGAGAGGGATCAATGATTTCGGTGGACTCAAGTAAACCTTAGAAAACCACACATCTCCTCAAGATTCAGATGATTACTCAATACTCGTCCAAAGAGATATTCCGTTACATTGCATTATACAAGCAAAGAACAATGTTCATGTCTATTTGGCGTTGCCCATCGACCAAAACTAAAATTTTAGAGTTCCAAACTTAAATATCATGACCAACTATTCAAGGTCTAATTATTTCCGGGCAAGGTTGGATTGTGACCAAATTGATTCTCAACCATTTACTCAAGGCAAGACATTCCTTACTTTGAACCTAAGGCAAAATTACTTGTTCTACTTGCTCTTCTCTATAATCAACCTCATCATCCTATACATATAATGTACTATATATTATTTAATCCTCCAAAGCTATGCCAACAGCCCACCCCTGTCCATAATCCAAGAAAACCATGGCCAACGCAATAAACTTCTTAGCCCGAGTCCCACCGCTAGGAAGCTGCAGTTTCAAGACAACTAGAGCCATAACGAGCCTCCGACCCTCAGCTAGCCTAAAGCTACGTGCAGTAGCGAAGGACGGTGCAAAACACAGCGTTTTCATCAGCCCAAAGATCAAGAAGAAACTGAGGCCTTACCGTGTTGCGGTGTCATCAGATGATTCTGATCCTTCTATCTTTGAAGATGCACATTCTGAATTGCCAGTGGAAGGTGAACATGAACCTGATAATGGGACTTCTGTGAAGAAAACGATCACGGAGTTTTATGAATGTGTTAACGGCGCAAATGTGGACAGACTCGGTGAGCTCTTCTCAGAGGAGTGCTGGTTTGATGACTACTCATTTCCTGAGAGGATTGAGGGGAAAAAGGTTTCACACCAATCTCTTCATATTTTTTCTTTTCTTTCTCGTCATGCTTTTAGAAAATTGTATGGGCTAATATACATTTCTTCCAGGAGGTTTGCAAATTCTTTGATAAACTCACCAAGGCCATGGGAGAGAATGTCAAGTTCCGGGTAGAAGAAATCTGTGAAGGAGACAGCGACATAGGATGCGCAACTTGGCATCTGGGTACTAAAACACCACAGCTAATCCTATGATGTTCTTCTATATTTTCAAACTGCGATGTTGATTTAGTTTTTAATCCACAATGTAGAATGGCAAGATGAAGGCATACCTTTTACCAGAGGCTGCACCATCTTCAAATGCCTCCCAAAAGGAGACAAAGTGGTTATAAGGTAAAATAATAAAACACATTTTCACATGGGGTGGGGTCAATTCAGTATAATAGAGGTGATATGAGCTAAAGTTGAAAATGCAGCTGGAGTTAGAAGCTAGATTTTTTTTCCTGAATAAGCAATGCTAGTTATGCACCTTAACCATAAGTTGAGTCATTGCAGCGAAGCTCGAGTGCTGATTGAGTCACCTGTCAAACCAGGAGAAGTTGTCGTGGTAAGCGCTGCATCTTCATTCTTATCTGAAACATCAACAGTTCAGTTTGTCAAAAGTATACACAAGTTTCTATGACTATGTACTTTGTTTCTTCAGGGCCTCTTAGAGTTGGTCAGGAAAGTTTTCGACGATTACCCGAATTTCACAAGATGTAAGTAAAACAAATCATCAACAAAACTGACCCACAAAACTAAGCAATTTTATTCCATACGAGGGTAACAACACAATGTCTTGCAGGGTTCCTGAGTAGCCCACAAGCCCTTCTGAGGATACTAGTGAACATTTACAACTTAGTGGCTGCGCCTTTCATAAACCCACTACTGATGTTCTACACCCAAGCCTGGGCATTCATCTGCAATTGCATCGGCTACATAATTGGTTTCTTGCGGTTTATAGCGAAGAACATAAAAAGCGAATGATACACTAAGAAGAGCCACCAAGTTGGATGCCTTATTTGTTGCCATCACCATCCGTGTCATGACTTGTCCATGTTTCCAATAGTGAGATAGCCACCAGAGGCCCAATGAAAGGCAAAAACGGAGGCGGTCTGCTAAACGTTACGATTGGTTCAGCTTGTTCATTTGTGTTCATTTTCACTTCATTTGCATTGGTTTCCTTGTTTTGAGGCTCAAGAGAAGGCACAACACCTCCTACAATGTAGATTGTATTGATTTCATTAGCAATTGAGTTGTCGACAGGAATAAAGTGCCAATAAAAGTCCATGAACACAACACTTGAGCTAAGAAGTTTACTCACCCCTTGTTCCTCGAAGTGCAAAGAGGCGTTTAGATATGTTTTTAGTTAAAGATCCAGAGAATGTCCCTCGCATTAGATTTTGTTTAGGCCAAACAACAGAAATCCTACAGTAAATCAGTCAGAGGAGCAACAATTATACCAGAAATTGAAGACTGCATACTCCAATCTTCAGCCTTCCATTTCAAGATGAAATCTGAAACTAGTAAAAGGCGATAGAGAGAACAGATTCTCTATTGATTAGACACAATTGATCCATCGTGTATAATCATCCAACATATACAGATTCTCAATTCCAAGAAACCCATTATAATCTGGCATCCAAGTCCGATCAAAAGATGTGAAGCTGACTTATACACAAGCCTGTTTTATTTTGTCTCACAAAAGCACAGCTCGTTCATAAAAAACAATACAGGATTATAAAGAAGAAGAATTAGAGCACATGAAAAGATAGGGCTTAGAAAGGACTTACCAAATATGTGTAAAGATGATCCCTTGAGCAGCGGAAGAAGGGCAAAAATGGCGGACGATCCTGGAGAACTGCAGAAAGTAAAAGGCCAGAATTCTCGAGAAAGTACCGGCCTTTATTTTAGGCGGTATGCCACGTGGCGTGTCAACGGTGAAATGGGCTCATCTGAATTTTTTTTTTTTTTGGTATCTAAAGTTGAGATCTTTCTATGAAACACTATGGAAATAATGAATCCCCGTACCATGTACGGGTAATGCGATTATAAATCCAATTTAATTAGATATGTAACGTCAATGATCATTTTAAAAATATAGAATCACATATATGTATCTTTCGTATTATGATTAGTGTTTTTTTTACCAATAGTAAATCAAATCATAGTATAATTAAATAAGTTGGATTTGTTCAAAAATTATTTTACGATAAACATCACGTTTTATTAAATAATAATATTTATCTGAAGATTACAACTAATTTGTGGTAAGGGATAATTCATAATTTTCTGGATAATTCATAATTTTTCGGCAATTTTTACGGGATAAGATTATATGAGATTCTAACTACCTAATTTATATAGAGGAGGACCCAGCTGATTTTTTTTTATCAAAGCATATATATTTATCTTTCTATTGTGATTAATGTTTTTTTACATACACAAGGGCCCGGTTGATTATTTTATTAAAGATATGACACGTGGCGCAATTTTTTTTGAAGACTTTGTCTCCGCTTTATACTATAGACAGTATAGATAACACTTTTATTTCCCACCAAAAAAAATAACACTTTTATTACCTCTTCTTTAGTAAGATCTCAATAATCTTACTGAATCAATACAAGACTTAAAAGTTACAAGTATAGGAGCATAAATTTGTATATTACTTACATTTGAAAAAACCAACGTAAGTATAAGGATCCACTCTTTACAACACCTTTGGTTTGAAGTAGTACTAGTAAAGAATCAAACGAATACTTATCACATGCTAAAACTATGGTAAACTGATCAATGTGTGCACAACTTTTGTGCAAATGAGTAATAATCTTAAGTCCATGCTCTGACAAGGGGCGAATGAGCCATAGGAGAATGAGGAGACATGACTTGTCCTCCTCCCATGACATCTTCCATCCTTCTTGCAGAGAGCCTGAGCTGAAGGTTCTGCCAACACTTCCTCTTTCCGGCCGCCTCCTTCTTCTTCATGAAGCTTCTGATCCTCCTAAGCGCCACCTCAACCGTCTCGTCGTCCATGTTGGCGAAGCAAACCCTGAACCACCCGGGCTCCGAGCAATGGAACGAGGAGCCCGGTGACACGTTTAGCCTCACATCCTCTATGATCATTCGCCATAGCGACGTTTCTGCCTCGACCGTTGCCTCTTTTAGGAGACGGCGCAAGTCCATCCATAGGAATAGACCACCATTGCTCTTCAAGGAAGAAATGCCCATCTGAAAAAAAAACATCATTTAGAAGATTAGCGCCATGGAAAGTGTATTATATATGTACTCTCTGTTAAGAAATATATGTCGTTTAGTATTGCGTATATGCAGTGGCGGACCCAGAAATATTCGTCAGAGGGGGCAAAATAGTAACTAGTAAGGCGACGAAATAAGAATAAGTGACATGTATTATTGTTAATAATAAAATATTTTAAAATATATATAATAAAAGACTAATTTGAGTAACTAATTAAATACAACCATTCTTCTCCCAACGTAAGTAATCAGTTTTTTGATGTACATATAGCTCGTTGAATAAACTAAAAAATATATATTATATAGCATTAAGAGAAAATGATGGGAAAAAAATATCAGTAAAATTTTGAACACCGGGATATAAACAACAACACAATCCATACTCAATTGGGATATCTTTAATTATAATGCCTCCGTTTTACAATAGTTTTTCACAGAGGTATTTGTATATATATTAAGATTTTTTCCCAAAACTACCCATATCAATATAGAGTTCATTACTAATGTAAAGAAACATAGACAATAAATATGTATTATTATAAAGTTAATTATCAAAGTTATAAATGAAAAGAAATGTACACAAATGTGAAAATAAACAAGTATTATAGAACATAAAAAAGTTTATTTACAGCTACTCCCTCCGTCCCATAATGTTTATCCCTTTTCTTTTGTTAGTTTTGTAATTTATGAAGAAAAAGGGACAAACATTATGAGACGGAGGGAATATTACGAAACGGAGGAGATATTTTACATAATATTAAATAAATTGTGAAATCCGAGAGGGGGCACGTGCCCCCTCTGGGCCCTAATTGGGTCCGCCCCTGCGTATATGTTTGAGTATGTTGTTAATACCTGTGAGAGTCCCCAAGTGAACTTCTTGTATCTTGTAGCCAGCCTTTTCTTGCTCTCTTCAAGGTACTTATCGACGAATGCTTCGTCTGAAAGCATGGACGCGATCAAGTGCTGAGTTTGGGAGGAAACAAGGCCGAAGCTAGACATTTTTCTTGCACAACTCACGACGGAATCGTTGTAAGAGTAAACGATCCCGATCCTAAAGCCAGGGAATCCCATATCCTTGGAGAGGCTGTAGACTATGTGTATAAGGTCACGGTTGCACGTTTGTAACGTCTCGTCTTGCTCAATGACCTCGGCAATGCTCGTGAAACCGTGGGGCTGGTCAGAGAAAACCGTGGCGGAGTAAATCTCGTCGCAAACCAAATGGATTTGTTTTTGGTTGATGAAGGTGAGGAGGAGGTTGAGAGTTTCCTTGTCTAGGACTGTGCCTAGTGGGTTAGAAGGGTTTGTTATGAGGATTCCTTTGACCTTGATGTTGGATTCTTCGGCTTTTTTGTAGGCTTCTTCGATGGCGGATTTCGTGATCTTGAAGTTGTTGGAGCTGTTGGTGTGGATTGGTAGGAGTTGCACCCCTGTTCTCCATCTCAAGTCGCGGTCAAATCTGTCGAAATGTCGCGGTTTCGGTTAGTCACTTGTTATACCCCTCCAAAATGACCATAATACTTTTCAAGACTACTGAACCGAAAATGACCCAAATCCGAAATGACCGAACTTACCCTGGATAATAAGGAGTTGGGACCAAGAAAGCTTGACCAGGATCAGCCAAGCAAAACGCCATGAGCTCGTGGGCGCCGGTGGCGCCTCCACTCATCACTATACGCTCTGGATCAAACTTCACTCTGTCTCCTCTCACTTTCTCCATGAATCTTGCAACAGCCTGCAATGATACATCACAAAATTTACCTGTCAGAGCTTGATCCTTTTGTCAAAATGTGGATTTATAATGGGTTATTATAGGAGAATTAGTAAATTACATTTCTGAACTCAGGCAGACCATGGTAGTCCTGAAAGTTGGCCATTTCCTTGAAACTGTTGACTCCTTCTGGTGTGCATATTGAAGCTGATGGGTTTCTCAACATCCAATCTTTGACTAAGTCAAAGCATAACTGCAAAATCATTTATAAATGTTCAGCAAGCCAGCCATGAGTGCGAAATTTGTCAAAATTGCAGAAAATGGACCAAAGAAAAAACCACATTTTGAAATTGGCACATACCTGATTTTCAGCAAGGCCCATTTGAATTACTCCATGAGGGTTTTTGGTGAGGTGAAAGGGGTTTTTCTCATAAGCCTTCCACCCATCAAAATAGGCAGATTCTTCACCATGCCCATCTCCTGTTGCAATTTTGGACAGCAAGTTTTTCTTCTGGGTTTCATGTGTGTTCACCATGGTCTTGTAATTTGATTCTGGAAGGCTGGGAATCAAAGCTAGGATCTTGAAGTCTTACAAGAGATCAAAAGAAAGCAAGTGTTTTTTTTTTGAACTTGATTGGGTGCTTGTTGAATTGAGCAGTGATGAGAAGGTTGAGGTGTATTTATATGAAGTGGTTGAGGACCATTAATGGTGGAAAGAAGGAAGTTTCCCATTAATGTATGTCCCCCACTAAATTAAATAGGTTAAAGTATAGCGTGTATATATTTTTGGTAAGTAGTATATATTCCGTGTATTGGATTTTAGGGAAATTAAAGCATAATATTTTGTGTCTGGTGAGTGGTGAGTGGTTTTTTGGGAGCTTGCTCGGTGCTGATCTGGGTTGGAAGTTGACATCCAAGATTATAACTACCCCTACGCTTCTTTAATACTCCCTCCCTCCGTCCCTATATGTATGTCCATAAAGCACAATTTCGCGTAAATTAAGAAAATGTGTAAGAGGTGTTTGGTGGAGTAATATGAATGGTTGAAATGAAGAAGGTGAAGATGGGTTAAGATTAAAAAATGGAGGTTGAGAAATTTAGCTCAAAAAAATTAATCCAAATATACCTTAAATGGGTGTTTTCTTAATGGAAAAAATTCAATAAGTATGAATATTAAAAAAATTTATTGAAATATTGTTTATTTTTGGGTTTATGAGAGTTTATTTGTAATGTATTTGATGGAGATGATTGGATGGAGAGAGAAATGGAGAAGAAAAATAAGTAAAAAGTAGAATGTATAAGGGTAAAAGTGTAAAAAAGTAGTGATATAAATGGAAAGAATAAAATTGTGGACAAACATTCCGGGACGACGAAAACGGAAAGATGGACAAACATAAAGGGACGGAGGGAGTAGACGTTTAATCTTTAATCACACAATTACATGAACTGCTCTTGTTCATATCATTGTGTTACAGCTTAACAACATTCAAGATCCCACATTTAGCTCAATTATAACGCTATTGAAAATGATTGATGTGTGATCACCGACCGAGCGGCCCACCCTAAAAATTAGAAAAAATAAATATAGGGTAAATTAAACAATGTAAAATAAAATATAAGGTAAATTTAATAGTAAACTAGTTAAATTAGAGTAATTTAGACTATAAAAATAGTACACTAGTTAAATTAGAGTAATTTAGACTATCCAAATTATTTTGATGATAATTAGTCCACCCTATTTTTGAATCCTGGGTCCGTCCCCTGCGTGTAATCTAATATGTTCAGAACTGTTTTTTCACGATTTTGTCTTGTGCATTTTCGTCGGTCGATAACTTACAACATTTCGGACAGATTTAGGCACTTTGGAGAATTTTGAAATTTTGGAGAATTTTCGATTTTTTTTATCCCAACAATTTCTTCATCTCATGGTGGAGAAAATTAAATACACTTCATTCTCTAAATATAGGGATTTCTAAACATGCACTTCATTTTTTGTATCCCTACGATTCTCCAGAAGACATATATGGTAATTATTATCCCTCTCTACTAAATACATTTATTCTAATAGTAGAAAGGTTATATAAACAGTGTAAATTTTAAGTTTTTCTTTATTTAAGGAAAAATTTTGTAGTGTTAAATATTTAATAAATATTCATCATATAAATTATAAAATATAAAGTTTTAATTAACATAGGTCCTCATGAATGCATGACTTTTTGTTTATATAAGTAGCAATTCTATTGAGTTTATGTTGTATATAAGCCCTAAATATTTTAGTCAATACCGACTTTAAAGCTAAACCAATAATTTTGCATTTTCTTATTTACATTAACCTATTAATTCTTTATTATTCAAATGTAAGATTATATAATATTTTATTTATGTATTATTTAAATAAAAGTTATAGTTAATAAATGTTGAACTATTCAAAATAGATTAGAAATTGAGTTAAATACTGTACGAAATGTAAATTCTGTAAAATAGAGAAATTATTAAAGTTGAAGTAAAAAAAATTGCAGAATGATTTATGCTTATCCGTTTTAGAGAAAAATTTAGCAGAATCACGCTCTAGACAGACATGTAATTTTAGTACTTCCTAACTACAAAATCATGTCCGTTGGATTTAAGAAGATCTACGGTCTATAATAAGTGAGATTAAGGTGTACTATTACACCATAAATAGAAAACACGGGATAATATCCATAAAATCCCGTTTGAATTTTTTTTACCCATTTTGAAAAAATCCCTTGATTTTCTCCACCTTCTCTGCTTTCCTTTTTCGTTTCAATATCAAATATTCCCTTTTTTCATCTCATTCCATACCGAAAGACTACCCTCGTTCTCTCTCTCTCTGCGATTTTCGCTCCGAAGAAATCCTCGCCGGCGCTCCATGAAAATCGTCGCTCGTCGCTCGTCGGTGCTCTATGAAAATCAAGCGGTGGAACTCGCCATAGCATACCGCCAATTGATTTCGGTTTGAGGTTGGAAGAGTGCGAGTCTTTAAGGTTTCGTCAAAATCGGTAGCAAAACCCACAAATTTCAGGCAAGTAACCACTCGCATTGTGTTCGTTCATGTCGATTTATGTTATTTTGATGATTTTAACTCGTTATTTCGAAGTTGGTAGGAGACTTGGTGTAGTATTTCGAAATAGTGTTTTGGTTTTCAGACTCCCGATTTTGGTAGAGTAAACTTGTTATTGAACTGATATTTAGGGTTGTTGTTTCTTTGATTAAGCATCCTTGAATTTTGGTAAACTCGAGTTTTTTTGAGCCCAATGGTAGAACTTCTTGATCTATACTAAACCCTAGTTTTTGAATAATTTAGGTAAACAAGATGCATAATATAGTGTCTTACAGTACGTGAAATACATGTTTTTGTATGATAATAATTACATGAATTTTTTTGAATAATTACTCGCAACGAATTGAAAACGTTCACAAATATATTTGAGTTGAAAAAGTAATATCAAATAGTTGAAATAGTAGTGTTGTATAATTGAATAATAACAATCATGTTACTTTACAAGAAAAAATAACGTTGAAGAGTTGAAAAAGTAGTGTTGTAAAGTTGAATAATAACAATCATGTTACTTGACAAGAAAATTAATATTGAATAGTTGAAAAAGTAATATTGTATAGTTGAATAATAACAATCATGTTACTTGACATGAAAAATTCATTTTGAATAGTTGAAAAAATAAGTTTCTCGTGCTTAATGCATGTAGATACCATTCGATTATAGTAATAGTTTTTTATTTTTATGAAAGAAACTGATGTGGCGTTTGAGAACAAATGAATTTGTTGTGAAAAACGATATGTGAGTGTTTGAATAAACTTAGGTTTACACTGGCTCACTGTTGAAAATTTAATGTTCTCAATTTGAAAAAGGCATTGTTGTGTTTTTATCGTAGGTTTAACAAGTGGTTAAATTGTTTTTGATTGTGCAGTTGAAACCAGCAAATGGGACGAGTATAGTTGAATAATATTGAATAGTTGAAAAAGTAATATTGTATAGTTGAATAATAACAATCATGTTACTTGACATGAAAAATTCATTTTGAATAGTTGAAAAAATAAGTTTCTCGTGTTTAATCCATGTAGATACCATTCGATTATAGTAATAGTTTTTTGTTTTTATGAAAGAAACTGATGTGGCGTTTGAAAACAAATGAATTTGTTGTGAAAAACGATATGTGAGTGTTTGAATAAACTTAGGTTTACACTGGCTCACTGTTGAAAATGTAATGTTCTCAATTTGAAAAAGGCATTGTTGTGTTTTTAACGTAGGTTTAACAAGTGATTAAATTGTTTTTGATTGTGCAGTTGAAACCAACAAATGGGACGAGTATGCTTTTGTGAGACCAAGTTTATTTCTTTTTTTTTCGTATTCATGTAATTTTTCAAAACGTTATATTGAGTTTTTCAAAGAGACTAAGAATGAGAGACCATGACGAGTCGGACGATGACGTCGATCTTTTTGATCTTGGCCATGAGCAGAGTGAAGGTAACGATAGCTCAAGCTCAATTGAGGAAGATGATGGACAACTGGAAAATATGTATGACAAATATGTAGCACTATATATACTGAAAAATTTGCTTTTAGTATATCAAGCTAATGAATAAGTATATACAACGTTTTGAAAAATTCAAAGATTAAGCTTAGCGATGATGGAGAACGCTAGGTTGTTGTAAATGAATCGTGTTTTATATGTATTGATGAAAAAGTCATTGTAATGGACAAAAAATTAGCTTTTGTGTTCTATCATATCTAATGAATATGTCAATACAACAATTTGAAAAATTCAAATATTTTTATACTTAAAGGAGGGGAACGCAATCTCGTTGTTAATGTACTCTGTTTTAGACACAATAATGAAAAATTCATTGCAATATATTGAAATTGTTTTTTTAGTCAATCAAAGTCAAAGAAACATGATTGTTATTATTCAACATGATTGTTATTATTCAAGTGTACATCATTACTTTTCAACCGGTAAATACTAATTTTCCTTATCAAGCAACATAATTGCTAATTTTCAACTATAAAACACTATTTTTTCAACTACTCAACATTGCGTTTTCTTTGTAAAGTAACATGCATGTTATTATTCAATTATATTACACTACTTTCTCAACTATGCAACATTGTTCAATTCGTTTGTACTTTAGTATAATCGACTACTTTTTCAACTCTTCGACATTACTTTTTTCAATTCAAAACTAGAGTTTAGTATAATGTTGTCTGCGACTGCGAGTAATTTTTGCAGAATATTTCACTTGAATTTTATTTTTCAATATGGAAATTATGTGTTTTTCTTGATTTGTGTAACCGTTTTTGGGATAAGATCTCCCCATATTTTTTCGAAAATTAGGCTGCTAATTCCCTACATTATAGGAGCTGTTTTTAATTATGGTAACCGGAATAATGCTGATTTTACATCCCCTAGAATCCTGCAAAATCGTGTCTAATATGCACCATCATCTCCTACCATTAATCCCATTTAATCCAATGACTAATAGTTAGCCTAAGGAAACACCATAATAGGTATCTCACCGTTCCCCAATTTAGCATACCTATTTTGTAAGTGTTTTCCATCATTTTCTCTTTCATGTTTTAAAAAATCGCTTAATCGCTTTGCATTGTTTGGTTTTTACTCTTTTTTTTCTTGCGTATGTGTATGTTTCTTATGCTTGTATTTTGGCTATCATTTTTAACAAAAAGTAATCCGTAATTTGCAAATCACAACCAATCTGATATTCAAAACAAGTATAAAATATTAAGTTGTTATGTTGGATTGACGATCAATATATGATCGATTCTACCACAAAACTTGTCGGAAAATAATTCTGAACAGTTTTAGTTAAGATTGCGATAGTTCAAATCATTAATGTTGATTTTTAAACTTGGTATTTTTTTTGTTGAAATTTGATAGTACTTATTTTGAATCTTTTTTTTTTAAAATTATATATATAGACAAAAATACAAGCAAATATTATGATGATAATATAATAATATTAAATTGGTATGATTGGAATGATTGGAATGATCGATATTGTGTAATAATACCTCTGATCATGTATGAAAACATGATCAAATTAATTGCATTAGAAAGTACCATAGCTTAATAGCTAAAGGATTTGGATTAGTGGATCTGAATCTGATGTGGCTAGTGTGATTAACAGATCTGAATCTGATGTTAGAACAAAATCTTGTTTTGGCAATGTTTAAAGGGAAAACCCGACATTATATTAGTTTAATGATGGGGAACGTGTGACGCTGACTACAATGATATGGATTACGAATTTGTTCCTCGTCTGCTATGCACGAGTGGTGTACAGGCCATTCTAGATTTGGACTGATTCTGGATTAATTAAGTGAACCCGCGACATTAAGGAAAGAAGTAGGCAATTAAGCCTTCTTAGTTGTCTCTCTTAATCCTATCTTTTAGGGACCGTGTGATTGTATAGTTGAACCCTAAAGAGAATGTTGTCCCCTCATTTTTAATATTATTCATTTATTAGGTGAAGAAGATTTTCAAGATTTGGATTTGGAATAATCTTTATTTTTCAGGGCTTTATACAAGACACTTAGGTCATTATAATTTCGATCGGAATGATGCTAGAATCCATAACCAGTCATTAACGTCATCGGTTACTAGCTAGTTAAATTAGTGAGACATGATGTACAATTGTTTGATTGTTACATAATGGAAATGGAATGGAAAAAAATGACGGAGTTTAGCAAGAGTAATTTATTGGATATAAAATGTCATCTAAAATTCCGTAATTGAAAATATATGATTAGAAAAACGAGCAACCCGTGACATATATACTCATGTAGAGAGTAAATAAAAGAATGTGATTAATTAGATTATGGATCAGTGGAAAACGAACGATCTTCTTAGATGCATGCACATATATGGTCCCAATCAATTTTTTTATTTTAAAATTAGTATACACTTTCATTAAACATATAAGATCTGATAGGATTTAATTTATGTAAAATGCTTTTTTTAGTACTATGAAAGTTACAAAATAACATAATTCGACGTATATTAGTATATATATAGTAATCAATACAAAAATGTTTTTTTTGATCAAGAATCAATACAAAAATGTAGAATGAACACGACCAGCTAAATTAGTTTCGGTCAAACACTTGAGTTGTACAATATTCAAAATACAGAAGATAAAACATTCGCATGGAAAACATTTTGGGAAATTCTACTTTACTGGATTATAATTGCGTAACCAAATTGAAATTGTCGACTGTTAAAATTATGTTGCCAAACTTGCCATGCATGTTGTACACATTAATCACACGATAATTTGGAGTGTTTATGAAGTTTTGAAACATGGTATTTTTAGCCTCCGCCCACGCCTTTTGTGGGTCAAGCTTCTCACGATCGACAAAGTTATAAACGAGGGTGGCTATAAGTTATAAACGTGGAAATTTAGTGGATAAACTTCGGCCGTACTCAACGATTAAGTCTCCGATGATAGTACCCAGCGGTTATTGATTTGATGTTTATGGGCAGTACCATCAACCAAAAAATAAGTGAATAAAGTTTTTTTTCAACTAATGAAAGTCCTAATGTTCCTAATTAATTAATAAGGGATTGAGATCTTTCTATGTCACGTAAAAGTTAAAACTCTTTCTTCGACCAAAAAAAAGTTAAAACTCTTTCGATTTGTCTAATGCTTCAAAAAGATTTTTTTTAAAAAAGCATGAAGTTAAACGTGGAAGGATGAAAGAACTACATGTGTTGGGTGTCATTTGAGGAAATTCTCGTATCGACGAGAGAACTATTATGAGGAGTGTCATCCAAAGAAATTATCTTATTGACTTGGGACAACGCTTTTAAACGGCCTCAAGTCTTACAACTTGTATCTAACTTGACTTTGAATAACGAGTTGACAGAAGATAGTCACTCATCCTAAGGGACGGTCTTTAGGCCTTATTGTAGCACCCCATTAATTTATAAGAGGTTGAGGTGTTTTTTATAATAACCCGAGCTCTTTTTTTTCGTGGTCCATTAATTTATGTTGGAGGAATTATCCCACATCGAAAATGTAGTGAAAAATACCATTAGTATATAAGGAGATGTGAAACTTTACCCATTGGCTTAAGTTTTTGGTTAGATAGTGGATCCTGACCTTATATGTAAAGTGATTAAATATACTTGACACGTCACACAGTTCTATCGGCTCACCGGTATTTAAAATGGTATCAAAGTAGGTCCAGTTCGGATTCATTTCTTCTTGGCTATATATTTATGCTTGTTTTTAGAGATATGAGTTACCCGCTCTTTGTTTGAGTTTAGCTGACTGAAAAGAAATTGAGATGTCACCGTCTCTTGTTTGTCTGAGTGCAACCTTATATATATATATATATAAAGTGGTTAAATTTATCCCAACATGTTCCCGAGTTCTATCAACCTATCGGAATATTTAACATTTCTAAGGGATTAAGGCGGTTCGTATGCTGAACCGACCTCTTAAAATTGGACGATAATGATATATTCATCAATCTAACTTGTACGTGATGACGGTAGTGCATTTAAATTTTTACTTTTTATATTATAAATTTTAAATGTGCAAAATACCTTCTGTAAACCAAAAAAATGTAGGTATCATTCCACCCTGTAAGTTTGTAACTTGGACAAAGATGATCTAGTCAGCAGGTAGGGTTACGATGGTGATATATCTTATATGTATATGTTTAACAATAATAGTGGGGGGCTTCAAAGAAATTAAAGATGAGGGCGGAAAGAAATTCTGGTAAATTTTGATACAAATTTGAACACTTTTTTTTTTATGACTCTTCCTCATGCAGCCATGATGATTGATGATGCAGCAGTAATTAAGAAGATAGAGTCAACATTGTACGTAGTTTTCTAAGCCTAAAACCACGTTTTACATAATCCTCACTTCATTATCTAGAGTAAATAACAAGCTTAATTAATTTGCAGGCTATATTTTCAGGCTAAATACGTTTTTTTGTTCTTCTTAATCTATTGTCCAAGACTCAAAAGAGGCATTCTCATAACTCATAAGTTAGATACGTTGAGATAGCTAGCTAAGTGTGAATAAGGACCCATAAAGAAACTAATTCAAAGAATCAAAATCATTTATGAGTTGATCATACTTATCTCGTCTTCTTAAACTTATACATCAATATCTGATTTTGTTGGGTTGGAAATATTTGTTCCAAGTCGCCCAAGGCCACTGTTAATTAAATACGGGAGTATTATAGTATCGATTTAATCAAAGTAGAATTTACGCTCCAAGCTTAATTAGTAACTTTATTTCGACCGAAAAAAAAATTAGTAACTTTATGCTAATTTAATTAATTTAATATACACAGAATAAGTCAAGTGTTGAGATTGATTTTTACCTCATCCCATACGTAATACGTTGCATGTAAAAAACATTCATATAAAGCGGCCGTCAACTCATTTCACCCCAATAAAAATTACTAAGTAAAACTAAAACTAAAACTAAAACGTGATTTGTTCAAAGAAGATCTACCGTTGACAAACAAATCTATAACGCCACCGAGGAATTAAGTAGTAGAAAAATCCTATATCTGTTATAAAACTAGAGAAAATCCTAAGCAAACAGAGAGAATTGGGAGAGAAGAGAGATCAGATCTATATTATTAGGTCACCCATAAGGGTCTTTATATAGGGAGTACAAGAGATGGGATAAGATCAAATCTAGGGTTTTAAGCTTATCCATGTACATCCATATCCGATAATAATAATATTATAACACTCCCCCTTGGATGTACATTCCTAACTGCCTCGTTAAAAACCTTGTCTGGAAAACCCAATGGGACAAAACCAGGACGAAGGGAAAAAGAGTGCAGTGTTGTTCTCTCTCTCGATTCGAAATTTATCTTCCATGCTTGATTGAATTGAGCATCCATCCATCCTTTGAGTTGAATCTTGAAATTGGAGAAACTTGGCAATGACATGTGTTGTGTCGTATCTCCTTTAATGATCATTTCTTGACTTGAGCAATACAAGCTTCATTATCTTCATATACCTCCGTTGGATCTTCTTCAACTTGATTCGCTGACAAATATAAGATCTCATTCTTTCGCGTATCTCGAGCTTCAGGTCGAGATTGTCTCATCATGGACCTTGTATGACGAACTGCCTCATTAAAAACCTTGCTTGGAAAAACCCAGTGGGATAAAAACCAAAGTCAAGGAAAAAAGAGTACAGTCGTATAATAATGCTCCCCCTCAATTAAACATACATCCTTCATTTGACACATATATACCCTGATGTGTCTTCATTGAAGATTTGGTACTTTTGGACCAACAATCATTATTGTATGTTTAGGGAGACAAACAATTCATTGCCACTTCAAATGACTTTAGTGGGACAATGAAGCAAGATACATCAATGCCCATATTGCTTTGAGATAAGGTACTTCGGGACCTAATATCTCTTCAATTCCCACTAAGAGAAGAAGACAATATTTTTCCATACTTAGTGGTCTTACTACTATATGTGGACTTTACATTTGTGCCTCAACCAATCCAAAGGGTCATTTACCCCATTCTATGTATGCTCGAACTACAGGCCGAGACAGTACTTAGTGGTTCATAAGTCCTTCATATCAACTTCTCTTTTCATGTAATCGGTTAAGTCAGACCTCTTCTAGAGATCAAGTCATCAACATAAATGATTAGACTCATTTGATCACTCATAAATCCTTTACTTAGTAGATATTCACTAAGGCGGTTTTTACCACATTGTATCCGATTGCTTCGGTCAATATAGGGATCATTTGAGCTTAACCGAGTGCACAGTATGTGGTTTTGATTCAAATGCTTCGGGCATTTTCAATCCTTCTAGGATTTCCATGTATATTTTAGTACTTAATGACTCCAATAAATGAGTCATTAGCACATTCATGAGTTGCAGCTTAAGTCGCCCATCGACTAAAGCAACAAGAATCTGAATGTGATTGCATCCATACTGTGTGAGCACATTTCTATGTACTTCACTCGAGACTTTATAAATCTCGTACAATCAGTCAAACTTTGAATCCGAACACTGCATTGTGTTCAATTCATTTTCTACTGAACAACCACCAATATATAGTTGACTGATAGTATACTCTATGGTGTTGGAACTTCAGGCCCCAAAACACCTCATTAATTTAGCAAATGTAGCTATACTCAAATAGCTTCTTTCCAGCATTCTTAACCATTTCAATGTCGGCATCCCTCCTTTATTCAAGGATCATTATCGCTCGACTTTGATTCGAACTGAACAAGCAAAGATATCAATGATTACATCTTCTTGGTAGTTGGTACCACCTAATACCAATACTTAGATTAGTCATCGACAACCCCAGATTGTCGCCAAAATTATTCTCTTTGCTTTCAAAGTCTTTAGATAGAATTTCTTCCGGAAATTTATCTTCATGTTTGTGTGTAGTCGATATATCATCACCCCTTTTGTGATGTTATCGGCTCTTTTCTTTTTCGAGGAATGATATCTTTAGAGCCTATTTGTCTCTTCACACTTCCGGTGTGATTGAGAATTATTTGTTATGTTCGGAGTTACTTCTGGAATCTCCAAACGAGGTGGTGCAACCTAGGTTGATGCATGTGACTTGAATTTGTCACTTTCATTTATATCATTACATATATTTGATAGCATACTAGCTATACGATCCACTAAACTTATAGTTTAGTTATCTTTGGATCTAAAATAGCAATTTGCATCCCATGCAATCACTTTGGCTTTTAGTCTCACTTATATTCTCCCCCTAAAGTTGGGATTTTCACCTCGCCATAAGTGACAATCTTAATACCGAGCAAAATATTGATCACCGCTTATAAGCTCAACGTATTCTTTAAACGACAAGGACCCAATCCTCTCGTTTAATACCAACTTTCCTTTTGTGTGGCATTGCTTCAAAATTATTTAGGGAGATGGAGGACATCTGAAGCAGTTAATCTCTTCTAGAGATAAGCTTCAAGTTGGAGAATTTTCTATAAGCAGTCTCTCCACATTGAATTAACGACTTCATGACCCTAATGGATCAATGACTCTTCCAAGTCGTGTATGTTATGCATAAGCCCTTGCCTAGCTATCAATTATGACTGCATTATTGGCGACTCTACTTGAGTCGTTTTATGAATGTGTGTGAGAGATACACAATGCTCAACCACTACACTTATTTGATTCTCCTCAATACTCAATGGAGCCAATGGGTTGAGGCATCTTTCAACGTTATGATAATTCACAATGGCTCACATGGCGATTTATCAAGTCCTCATATATCACTAGAACCCAATCAAAGAGCATAGGAGACTTTAAGTTCCTTTATTTATACTGGCTTTGCCACTAATTTACCAAGAGCACAAGCCTTTCATAGATACAAGGTCACTCGATCTTGAAGAGACTTCAGGTCTCATGTTCTTGTGGTCCTACACCAATCATGCGGACCATTATTTTTCGTGCGTGACCAAGTTAATCATGCCACAAGGATACTTTATTATCAACTAACTTCTGGTTAGTGATACTATCTTGTTCAATGGGATATATTTTTTTTTAGAGCCATCTAAACCTTTACACCAAGTTTGTCATGCGTATGATTGTGAAAACTTCTGGTTTTCAAATAACAGGTGTTATGAAACCATTGACAAATATGGTTTTCTACCATTGAACATGGCGGTGATCTATACATTAATTTGAGAGCTCATCAACTCAAATCAGATAAACCATTTATCTTGATTTTGATCTTAGGATAGAAATAGATGCCTCAAAGTGGGTACATTCAGAACTTTGCTTTAGATTAGACCGGTCTCCACACTTATACTTATAAGTTGTGGTTCTTATCACTTATGGGATATCCCTTATCTCAGATGTCCTTCTCGACATCAAATTTACCCCTAACGTCCTAGCTATAAGTCATAACCATGACTAGCGGCCGCATGCATAATATATTGTGACCTCTTTCACACCCTCTTCCGGAGGAGGCTTGCTTCAAGCATGCAAGAGGTTGGTCAACCATGACCTTGAACTCCTAGTTCATGCTAGGTATGGGGTTATTTAGGACTAGTTCTGAATATAACATAAACTCATGTTTCTTGTACTACTTCTGGAGTACATGTCATATTTCTTGTACTACTTCGGAGTACATGACTGGTATGAGATCTTCAAACTCCCCAAGAGTTTACAGTGATCTCTTCTTATCCAAAAATCGAGTCTTCGGGCTCGTATGGAGTTGATGATGATAGCTATAATTATAGTTTAGCACAATTCTCCTAGAATTTCAAGTGCTACATAATTCTCCCAAACATCTCATTTGTCAACTTCTGGTGACAATGAATAATTTATCATCGTTATGTTCAAGAATAAATTTTCACAAGTATTCCATTTATCAACTCCAAGTTACAAAAAATAGGATATATCTTGAACCATTTATCATCTACTTCGGGAGATGATATGTTCATCTACTTCTAGAGATGGTATGTGCATCTACTTCTATAGATGAATTCTTCTCATCACTTACTACAACAAGTAAATAGTTGTATGTGTAAATCCACTTCTAGGGATAATGCTTCTATCACTTTCTTCAGGAAGTGATGTTTTCTGTCATTACTCACTTCAGGGAGTAATATACTTTATTATTTCATCTCTTCGGAGATGATTGCAAAATTGTCTCTACGAGGACAATGTCATATATCCATCCGCTTCAAGGGATGATACGTTTTAACTTTAAAAACAATAAAATTATATGTAAACAATAACTTGAATAATTAAATTGAGCATCATAAATAAAGAAATAAAATATAATAAAAGATTGTCAACTTTTGGTGACATGAGATTGAATGTGAAGTCTTCCAGACCTCGAGACCTTTCAATCACATACTTCGGGATGTGATATATAAGACCACTTAATCGATCACATACTTCAGGATGTGATATATAAAACTTAATAAGACTGCTTAATCACATACTTCAAGATGTGATTTGGTCTTTTATTATCTACTCCAAGAGATAATATCTGTGGTCTTTTATTATCTACTCCAAGAGATAATATTTGTCATTGGTCTTTTATTATTTGCTCCAAGAGATAATATTTGTCATAGAACATTGATCATCTACTTCAAGAGATGACTTAGTATAAACTTTTATTATCTCATCCACTTCTGGGGATGGATTCATTTGTTTCATCCACTTCGGGGGATGGGAACTATCACTTAGGATATATATGAGTGTAAACTTTTATTATCGCATCCACTTCTGGGGATGGTTTTATTTGTTTCATCCACTACGGGGGATGAGAACTATCACTCAGGATATAGTATAGTATATTGATTATCACTTCAGGGATAATCACATTCAGTAATCACTTCAGGGATTACATATTGATATTTTTTCCTTTCTAGGAATGATAATTACCATTTCAGGGGTAATATAATTCTCGTATTTGAAGAGTTGAATAAAAATGTACATCTCTTCAGGAGATGAAACTATGACTTTAATTTGTCGCTTCAGGGACAAATTTATGAATATATTCACTTACAGGAATATATCATATATGATTATAGTTTATCCTTCAGGGACAAAATATATTTACCATATATCGTACACTCACAAAAATCAATAATAGAAATATACTGCAATTTGATCAAAAAATTGGATCAGGCAATATACAATTCATCATGATCGATCATGCAATAATCAACAAGGAACAAACAATGCAATTATCCTATGTGCCATGTATGACGTATAAATTGAGGATTCAACATAGATAGATCAACCATGCATATACACACATCCACTTCCCTTCATTAAAAATATAAGTAATGTTAAAAGCAATGGGATGCTGATCGGTAAACACAAATTAATCATCATTATGTACTAGTTTTAAACTGATGCAATCGGCAGTTCGGCAATTGACTATATATCGAAATCAAATCATTGATCATGATTTGTGCTACAACACCGTTATATTCAACTAGTAACACATGATTTTAAGGAACATATCTATCACATTCATCATATACTTAATTCATGTATGTAATTCAGTAATATAAACAAAAGATCAAGCAACTGATTAAGATCAATTTTTATGCATGAATGAACCGATCGAAAATAACATGGATCAAGTAACCATACATAAGTAAACATATAAAGCAAATCATGTATGATAAATACGAAGAAAAATCATGGAAGAATCCGAGCAAATCTTTAAACAATGATTAAGAAGATACAATCACTCTGTATCATGGAATAATTAACTTAGATGACGCAATGTATAGATGCATGTATATAAGACAATATATATCAACATGTATTAACCAATCGGTTGAGGATACAAATTTCGATCGGTAGTTCGGCACTGGATAGATATACTGAACCAAGTCGATCAATTCAAGCATGTAGGAAGTAAAACCGATCTACATTTAGCATAAAGCAAAACGGAATTCGGAATCCAAAAACCGAAACAAGCAGTACGCCATAAATGCAAAGTATATTATCCAAGCATGAATCCCTATTATCCCAATATAATATACAATAGAGGAATACAGATATATATCACGAATACATGATCGACGAGGGTTAAGTGTGAAGCGTGCAAATAAAAATAAAGGAATATAAAGCAAGTAATCAGCAACATAGAAGAGGGGATTCCAAAATCAAAACGCTTAAAACATAGAAGAGGGGATTCCAAAATCAAAACGCTTAAAGCATAGAAGAGGGGATTCCAAAATCAAAACGCTTAAAGCATAGAAGACGAAATCAAAACGCTTGAAACAAGTACCGACTATCATGAAGAATCTCACACAAGTAAATTGAACAATCGTGCTGATAACGTGTTATAAAACTAGAGAAAATCCTAAGCAAACAGAGAGAATTGGGAGAGAAGAGAGATCAGATCTATATTATTAGGTCACCAATAAGGGTCTTTATATAGGGAGTACAAGAGATGGGATAAGATCAAATCTAGGATTTTAAGCTTATCCATGTACATCCATATCCGATAATAATAATATTATAACAATATCTTACTTGTTGTGGAAGACGAATGGGTTTACTTGGACAATTAAGTGGAGTACGTGGGAAGATTAACAAGTCCAAGTCAACCGCCACCAGCAAACATTCATCAAGGAAAGTTGACCCACTCAAATTCCACGTCATCGGTCAATGTCACTAGCAATTTTGACCTTATTTACTTATACTTATGGTCTTCAAATTTGAGTTCGAGGAAGCTTCGAACACCCATGTTCTAGAAATACCTCCTTCTAGGTCCTGATTAAGTCTTAAAGTACTAGAGATGATCCGGCGATTTCCGTCTGTCTAATCTTTCAACTCATCTAAACGGTATCAAGGGGTTAGTACACAAAATATGTCGTGTACAAGTTTCAACTCCTTCTTCAATGACCTTCTTCTCCAAGCTTCTTCTCCCAGCCTCTTCGCCTTCAATGATCTGCAAAACAATGGACCAAGGGGCGAGCGACCCTTAATCCACCTCCGATGCTTAAGTCAGAATAGGTACAATGTCGACTAAAAGGCGTCAGGCAGAGCGATGGCTCAGAACCTACCTTCCACATGGTATACATGTGTATTTATAGAGGAGAGAGACAAGGGTGGCGCGTGCCTCTAGGGGATCGGCCCACTAGGGTTAGGGCGATGCCTTGCTCCCTAAGTCAACCAAATATCCTATCTCAGGCGAAGATAAGATTCTTCTCCATAAATAATATCTTAACTAGAGTACCTACCATATTAAAGGATAGAGCATAATAAATATGGATAGCAAAATAAATAAGATAGAGAAATAAATGCTAACTAATTGATATGGAATCATGCCCGCCTACACAAGGTGTTCATTTAAACCGTTTAGACGCTAGACGGTCCTTCTTCACCTAAAGACCGCGTAGTTTTTTGTAGGACACCGTCCAAATAAGTGTAGGGGTTAGTCATGGACATGGGCCGGGCTGGGCTGGGCCGCCACCGGGCTGGGCCAAGAAATTGTGGCCCAGGCCCGGTCCGGCAAATCACCGGGCTGGGCCGGGCCGGACCCCGGCCTGGGCTGGGCCGGTCCACATAGGCCCGGGCGGGCTGGTGCCGGGCCGGGCTGGCCCACACATACCGGGCTGGGCCGGGCCGATAGTTTATTTTTTATAATTACTTACCAAATTTTTAATAATTAAGATGTATATGTAATTAATTTTAATAATTATAGTGCATATTAATTTTATTTTTGTACAAATATAATTTATAGGGTGCAAATAATTTTATTTTTACAAATATACAATTAATAGGGTGCATATTAGTTTTATTTTTACAAAAAATAACACTATTATGCACCGGGTCGGTCCGGGCCGGGCTGGAAAACTCCGGCCCGGGCCCAGCCCATGGCCCGTCCGGACTGAGCCCATCTGGCCCGCGGGCTGGCCGGGCCGGGCTTTTTGGGCCCATGACACGGGCTGGACCGGGCTGGGCTGGGCCGGCCCGCACTGTTGGCCATCACTAGTAGGGGTACAGTACGGCACTACGCACACCGACACACGAGTGCTGTATCAGATGATTAAGCTTGATTTGCGTATTAATTGTGGCATGAATCTTCATAGTTTGTGTAAACTTTTGACAAGAAACTTCAAGCTTGAACAAGCCCAATTAAATTAACTGGGCTTTATAGACGTAGGCCCAGTTCAAATGACTTAAATCTGTTCTCTTTTTTTAATAATGACGAATTCACTCCTGGGGCCTATTTGGATTACATGCTTTATCATGCAAAATCAAATTATCAATCATTTTGCTTGAGTATAATTTGAAAGTCGGTTGGGATAAACAGCTTTTCTTATTGTTAATAATGTTTTATTTAAAAAATACTATCATTGTTACTTTTACCAAATTCCATTGATACATGCTATACACCCTTTTTTTTAAGTATTGAGTACAAAAAAAAAGTAACTTAAAATAATTTATGATAATTTAAAATTTCATTAATACATATCATAATATAATTTTTAGAATAACATGACATTATAAAATTGCAATCCAAACAAGCCCTTGGTGGCGAACTTTGAACCTGTCGGTAAGGAGTGGCGGACCTAGGAATTTAATCGAAAGAGAGCTAAATCTACACAGAATTGTGTTTTAGCAAGGTCCTGTGAGCAATTAGGGTTGTTAATCAGGTGGGTCGAGATGGCTGGTTCGGATCCGTCACTCCTAGTCTAATCGGAATATTTAGTGTAATTATTCATTTATTAATAATCTGTAAAATGTGTCTAAATTATTTTATCAAACGATATTGTATTTTCTAAGGGTGCATTGACTATATGAGTTTCATGTATATTTGGTCATTGTCTTCAAAGTTACATATTATTTTGGGTAGTGCTTTTAAGTCGGGATACTTTATTTTTTTCGAATGTTACTGCATCGGGTAACTTTGGGTTTTCAGATGATTTTGTATTGAGTACTTCGAACATCAATTTATATCGAACTAATAAATTCAAATATAATTAATTTTGGTTAATTTTGAATTCGAACTAATGATCAATAAATACAACAACATTTACCCAGGTAATCCCGCAGACGCGAGATATGGGGGGTCAGGATGGGGGCAAACCAGATCTGGATGGAATACGTTCGATACAACCCAAGAGTGACACACCAGAGTCCAGACCAACTCTACAAACTATGCGAAAACAAATAAGAACACAAAAACATAAAACCACAAAGGAAACTAAAACTAAGTATAAAGGAAATTAAACTAAAGGAAACTAAAACTAAAACTATAGGAAAACAAGCTCCTTGGTCTTCACCCTCCCGCTCTTGAATGCTCGCTCCAATACCTAGACGATTAGCCATCCAACACCTTGATCCTCTCCTTCTAACTCTCCCTACACTAAGTCAAATCCATTGAAATCCCTAACAAGCTGATATCCTGCTTGATGTTGTCCATCCAGCGTTTCTTCGGACGACCCCTACCTCGCATGTAAGCCCCTAACTCCAGATGCTTACACCTTCTGACTAAAGCGTCTGGACTTTGCCTCTGAACATGACTAAACCATCGGAGCCTCGTTTCTCACAGTTTGTCTCCTATACTAGCCACCCCCAACTTGCTTCCGATCTCCTTATACATAATCTTGTCCATACTCGTGTGCCCACAGATCTAGCTGAGCATCCTCATCTATTCGACTGCGAGCTTCTGCTCTTGAGCCTTTGTCGTCGGCCGACATTTAACCCCATGATGATCAATAAATATATATTTTTAATATACCAGTTTTTAAAAATTAAGTGGGGGCTACAACCCCACTGGACTAACATATGTCCGCCCCTGATAAAGACCACGAGTTAAGTAAATTGGATAGTACTGACCGACTCGACTTAGCAATAAGATAAATTGTGAGACTTGATTTTTCACCCAAGTAAATAAACTAGAAACTACAACAACATTGACCAAGTTTGTTTTCACGGGGGCACCATGTGTAAGGCACTAACGCCCTTAAACCCAAGCCCGGGAGCCCCGGGAGGGTGTATAAAAAACGCATGAAAAACACACATGGCGAGCTAAATGCACACATAAGACAGGGAAATTGAAGAAGCAAGGCTCAGTTTTTTTTAAGTGGAAGAAAATGGCTCAGATTTTGGTCTTGATTAGATTACGTAATGAATAATGCCCGATATAAGTGCATAATTTTTACCTCTTGCAAATTATTTACAGCTTTTAATCAATCGTACTATTACTTTGGGGGGTAGCTTTTATTTTTATTCTCGAAGTTGGGTAAATTTCTCATCGTATTGTTTTTTACTTCTTGCACTTGACCTTGATGGATATAATATTTGTATCGGGCGTATTCCATCCAGGTCTGGAATACCCCCATCCTGACCCCTCAGATCCTACTTCTGTGGGACTACCTGAGTATATGTTGTTGCACTTGACCTTGATGGATATAATATTTGTTGTCATTTTGTTAGCATATGTATGAATCCATTAATGTCAACTTCCCATAACCAGACCTTGAACATCTTTAACCAAAAAATGTAGATATAATTTAGGTGATCTAAATTACCTAAATGGTTTGTCTGACATTTTGCTTTACAAAAGTCAGTCAGGTGAGGTGACCATAGGTTTATTAGAAAAATATTGTTAATGATAGTTGCATTATTAATATCAATTTATCATTATTCTAATAATATGAGTTTATATATTTCAGTTGAATTTGTGCTTACACAAGTCACTTTTTTTTAAGCTACAGTAGAACCTCCATAAAATAATACTCGATAAATTAATAAACTCGGTAAATTAATATTTTTCTCCGGTCCCGACTTGGGTCAGTGTAAAATTTGACGATTTTCGATAAAATAATAAGATAATAAATTTTCAAAAAAACCCTATAGATATATAAGGTCCCAATAAAACCATAAATTAATAATTACTATACAAGGAATGTACAATAATACCAATCATCCAAAATTTGGTCAGAAATTGTCCATATTTTATTTTTAGTAAATATGTTAATAGTTGGACTATACTTTTATGATTTTTGTAGGTGGTATAATTTTTATTCAATGAAAATACTTGATATTATTTAATTGGAAATATTTCTATCGCTAAAATCTCTATAAATTAATAAATATTAATTTATCGATGAATTAATATCTCTATAAAATAATAAAATACTCTAGTCCCGACCCTATTAGTTTATAGAGGTTTAACTGTAATTAACCACGTCCGAAAAATGAATCAATTAATAGAAGAATGTCAGACTCGTGAGTCAAGATCTTCTACAACATTCAGAACGCTTGATTCTCCTTTTTTATTTATGTCGTAAAATAACACTAGAATTATTTATATTAAAAAAATAGCATTGCTTACTTAGATATTTAGGATAACGATATTGAAATTACATATAGCCTGCGCGCATTTTAATAGAAGATAATATTATTACACTGGTAATCCAAGCTGACCCTAAACTTACACAACTAGAAGGCCGTCTAATTCATGAATCATGATCATAGATTTAAAGATTTCTTCAGCCAAAAATTATAAGATTATAATATTTCGCCAAAAAAAACGCTAATAATGCAGATTAGGTAGCAATTAAGCTAAAAATTGTCAAACATGCAATCTGTAATTCATACATATTGCATGGCCTTTTCTAAGCTAATGTCACAACTAAATAACCATCTTTGTTATTTATTTTTCGCTTTTTTGCATAATGGCATTGGCTACTGGACATTGATGATATGTCCGACTCGGATATCGACCAAACTTGACATGCCAACTAATTAGCAATGCTGCTACTAACACACTTTAATTAAATGTCAAAGCAAACAATAAGTTTAGGTAATGTGTGATAAGCGAATAAAAACTCATTCTTAGCATGCATGATTAGTGCTAGACTGCTAGTCCTAATTAAACAGGCCGGCCATATATTGGTAAACTGAAAGCACTTGAGGTTAAACTAAAATTAACAAACCCTAAATTTCAAGTATAGAGCTCTTACAATTAATCAAAATGATTCAAACCTCAATAACTTGAGTAAACTTCGTATAGAAATTAAATTAAGGAATCAAAATGGGTCTATGATAAAAGAATCTGTTGTTTTGAAAACAATTTTTTAACAGAAGATGTGACCATACAACAAAACAAAAATACTATTTGAAAACATCGTCAATTTTTTTGGTTGAAAGGAAAACATTATCATCTATCTACACTATATATTATTAAAGTCGAGAAATTTCGAGTCTCCACGCTGATTCTCTCCCACTCCATTTAAGAAAATAAATTTTAGAAAAATAATTTTTAAAATCTTTCTTATTCTTATTAATTGACTACATCTATCTCTTTATTTTTCTAGTTTTTGTCTTTTTTCACCTATTTTCTATCTTTTTCAACTATATATTTGTTTAGACGTTCTTTTTTGTAAATCAAAATTATAATTAATTTTTAAAACTTATTAGTCACTCGAGTCCTGATATATTAATGAGATACAATTTGCAAATTACATAAAGTTGGAAGGAAGCTTAGAAACAAGCTGGGCTCTCACACCCTTCTGAATGCAAAAACTCAATCTGTGGAAAATAAAAGCATCACTCTTAACATTGTTAGAGTGGCTAATAGCGAGAGACTTAATACGCGAGAGCGTGTCTAAAGCCTCATCCTCGAATTCCCCAAATGTAGAAAAAGCGAAAGGGATAAATTTGTATCCGCGCTCCTCACATTTAGACTCATACTTGTTGGGACGATATTAAGGGATTGTAACAACTCGCCTAAGTTGTAAGGACTCTTTCTTAATAAGATAAGGACGACTATTGAAAATCCTCCAACGGAGGTAGAGGTTTACTCATAAGACTAGTTGGTCTTAGTGGGGTTCCTCTATAAATACTCGTGTCCATTATCTTTCTACGTTTCCTGTTAAGTCTATTTTCCGCTGCACCTAGGGACGCCCTTAACAGAGTTAAGGACGCCCTTAACAGAGTTAAGGACGCCCTTAACAAAGTTAAGGACGCCCATTCTAACAGACTTACGATCCAACAATTGGTATCAGAGCAGGCGCTCTAGATTAAGCTTGAGTTGTAGAGAACATGGAGATGGAAGCTATAGGTATCTCAAGTGCAAAGCCTCCTCTCCTCACGGATGGAAACTTCAACTGATGGAAGACAAGGTTCGAGTGCTTCGTGCGAAGTCAAGACTACCAATGCTGGTTGGTGATAAAGAACGGTGACCTCAAAGTCCCTGTTGATAAGGTGGACAAAGAATCAGAGTGGGGTCCCGATGAGTTCAAACTCATGGAAGCGAACGCCAAAGCTATCTGTTTCCTACAGACGTCCCTCTGCGAAAGGGACGCCACCCGTGTGAGCAATCTTCCAACTGCTAAGCTCCACTGGGAAGCCCTTGAGAAGTACCACGTTGGGACGCCCGAGATGAAAGAGGACGTCCAACTTGAAGCAAAAATGGACTTCTACAAATTCAAGATGTTCACTAATGAAACCATCACCGACTACTCCTTCCGTTTTGAAGCTTTGCTAACAAAGTTGAAAAACTTGAGTGTTGATTCAGGCTATTTTGTATAGGTTAACTCTTGTTATTTAGGGCTACATTGAGTGTGTTTAGATTAGAGTTGTGCATAATTGTAATATCTAGGCCGAAGACACAAGAATTCAAGAATCAAGAGTTTTAAGGCGTTTTGAGCTGTCTACGCAACACCACTTGCTTGCGAAGGCCATATCTTGAGCTACAGTAGTCGGATTGAACTGGTTCCGGTGCCATTGGAAAGCTAATTTCATGGGCTTCAATTCATCGTTTTACACCAAAGTCAGATTCCAAGTGGAAGATGGTCAAAACGGCCTCCGAAATGACACCAGCGATTCGGTCGCGACACCACTTGCTTGCGAAGGCCATATCTTGAGCTACAGTGGTCAGATTGAGCTAATTCCGGTGCCACTGGAAATCTAACTTCAAGGGCTTCAATTCATCTTTTTACACCAAAGTTAGACTCCAAGAGGAAGATGGTCAAAACAGCCTCCGAAGTGACACTAGCGATTCTATCGAGATTCCGCGACCGCGGCCTGGCCGACGCGACCGCGGTGGCCGCCGAGACGAATTGTTCTATTCTGTTGCGAAGGCGCGGGCGCAGTGAAGGAGACGCGACCGCGGTGATGCCGGATCCGAAGCGGGCCGAAATCTTTCTATCTTGTTTCCTTTTCTATCTTTTTGCCTCTTTCCTTATCTATCTCGTGGAACATGTTCCTTTGGTTATATAAGGAGGAGTCTCTTTAGGTTTTTATGAGGATTCAACCTTTGTCTTAAAGACTTGAGTTTTATGAGAACTATGGAGAACTAAACCTCTCTAGGGTCGTTAATTGATTAGTTTGTGAGATTCTAAATCATTTTCCTATTCCTTTGGTTATTATTGATTCTCTTGTGCTTAATTACATGATTATTGATTGTTTCTCTAGAAGTAACTAACCTATTGAATTGATTAATTTTCTATTGTTGGGACGGATTTGGACCGTGAACAAACCTATTCTGTGAAAACAACTTAAAACCTAGATCTGTTGTCTATGCAACTAGGGTTTAAGAAGAGAATTGATTGTTTGCTTGTGAAATTGACTCGTAGCTTGATTTCTCCTGCATGCATCCTATATATCCTTGCTCTTAATGCTAATATTGATTTGAGCGTTCTCTATCATTGTTATGTATTTCCTGGACTGTGGACAGGAAATTAGTCAAGATTAGGATTGGAATTAACCATTGGATTAAAAGGAATTGGTGTGAATCAATGATCAAACGACGCTTTTAAAGTGGATTTGTTGAATGAACCTGTCTTTAGTACTTTGATTGATCTTGTGAAACTGTCGATTTGTCTTCTTGCTTTGGTGATTGAAACTCTCTCATTGAAATCCCCCTCTTTGTTCTTGGTTGACATAAATATTAGGCTAGATACCTTAAGTTCTCTAGGGTTCGATCCCATACTTGCTCACTATACTTAGTTTGTGTGTTTGTGTTATTTTTGATAAGGGAACAACGATTTAGCCCGAGTCAAATTTTGGCGCCGTTGCTGGGGAACTTAGGTTCTATTTAGTGTGATATTTGTGTTGACTATTGTGTGGACCTATTTTACGGTCCACACCTCTGCTACTGATTTCTTTGCAAGTGTTGTCGTTGATTTCAGGAGACAGGATGGCTGATCAATCAATCAGGCAATTACGTGCTCCAGATCTCGAACAATAACACATGACTGTTGAGTACCCCGCGCTGGCTGAAGGGGTAGACTTTGTGGTGAAACCTGGTCTAATTGCTCTCTTGCCTCGATTTGGTGGGCAACCTGCAGATGATGCAATTAAACACCTTGCGGAGTTTGAGTATGTTTGTCTAAGCATGAAGCCCGTTGGGATCACTATAGATCAAATCAATTTGCGAGCTTTTCCATTCTCTCTGTCTGGATCAACCAATATTTGGTATATACTCAGATCCTGCAATCCTTACTCTCAGCAGATTACAACATGGGATCAGATGAGGGTTGCATTCTTGGATAAATATTTCCCTGTTCCACTAAGGGCAGCCTTGAAGAGGGATGTCTTCAATCTGCAACAACAAAAAGGGGAGAGCTTGTACGATTATTATAATCGCTACAAAGGGCTCATTGCTAGTTGTCCATGCCATGGGTTTCCAGCCCGTGATCTCGTGTGGTTCTTCATGAGCGGTCTTTGTCAGTGGGACAAGAAGCTGATAATTGCTTCATGTGGAGGCTCTTATCTAGACAAAACTCCCTAGGAAGTTAAAATAGTGGAGAACTTTGCTGAGGAGAATAGAAGCACAACACCCTCTTGTCCTGATGAGCCATCAAGTGAAGAACATCTTTCTAGGAAACTGGAGGAGATGAATGACCTATTCGAGAGGAAATTCCGGGACTTGAATTCGGCGGTCGAGATGAGAATCAATGAGATTGCCGCGAAAATCAACCTTACTCCTCAAGCAGTGATCAATGTATCATTGAGGAGTGGACGAGAGCTAGGCACAGAAAACAGCTCTTCGGAGGATGCATCGCAACCGCGCCCAATGGACCGCGACCGCGAAATCCTTACAGAAGCTCATATCAACAACTCAGCGGAAGCCCCGCGACCGCGGCACATAAGCCGTGCCCGCGGTGATCCAACAGAGGATGAATTCGAGTCCCTGGAGCCAAAACGCGACCGCGCCTCCACCCACCGCGCCCGCGCTTACGGAGATCTCGGAAATTCCGAGAAAGCGGATGCA
This sequence comes from Polygonum aviculare, assembly GCA_934048045.1. Classification (NCBI taxonomy): domain Eukaryota; kingdom Viridiplantae; phylum Streptophyta; class Magnoliopsida; order Caryophyllales; family Polygonaceae; genus Polygonum; species Polygonum aviculare. The sequence goes on along the minus strand of OW204023.1, from coordinate 26,958,496 downwards.
CCGCGACCACGCCCAGAGGACCGCGCCCGCGGTATTAGGCCAGAGCCGGTAGATGACTATGTTCGGCCGTATTTTCCCCCTCTCAACTCTTACAAGCCACCTCCACCTTTTCCGGATGCTCTCAAAGATACAAGGAAGCTGGAAAGTGACAAGGACATCTTCGAGACATTCTCCAATTGTGAGGTCAATATCCCTTTACTCAAACTTGTTAAAAGTGTTCCTCGCTATGCTAAATTTCTAAAAGAATTGTGCACCATTAAAAGGAACCAAAAATTGAAAGGGAAACGTAAGAAGTTTGTCAAAGAACCTGAACGTGTGTCTGCTGTCTTTCAAAAACGCATGCCTAAAAAGTGTTGTGATCCAGGAGTGTTTGCTATTCCTTGTGTTATTGGTGATACTAGGATAGAAAATGCTATGCTTGACTTGGGTGCTTCAATCAATGTCATGTCTCATGCTGTGTATAAATCTTTAGGTCTAGGGCCTTTGCAGGAAACCGACATAGTAGTTCAATTAGCTGATAGGTCCACTATTCGTCCTAGAGGCTTGGTTGAAGATGTTCTAATCATGTTTGATTCCTTGATTTTTCCTGCTGATTTTTACATACTTGACATGAATCATGATTCACATGCTACTCCATTATTGCCTGGTCGCCCTTTCATGAAAACTGCTAAAACATGCATTAATGTGAGCAAAGGCACGTTAACTATGGAATTTGAGGGAAAACAAGTTGAATTCAATGTCACTGAAGCCATGAAATTCCCTTCTGATGATTTTTGCTATGCTCTATTGATATTCTTGATCCTTTAGTGCAAAATTACTTTGACCAAAATCATAATAATGCACTAAAATCTTCCATAGAGTGTGATAAAGAATCTTATAATGTGGAATTTACCTTGCCTGCTGTGATGAATGATGTTGTTGGTAGCATGAATAGGAATGAGAATGATGTATTGGCCATTGGGCCCCCGCTACTAACCTTCCCGAAAGAGGAACTTGTCCCCTCTATAGTGTAGGCACCCGAGATTGAATTGAAGCAACCCCCTGAGCATCTCAATTATGCTTTTCTTGGAGAGAAAGAAACACCCCCTGTGATAATCTCTAATACATTTTTTATGGAGCCCTCTGCTGTAAGAGATCATGATCCTTGTTTCCCTCCTTCTTCTCCTCCATTTCCCATTGATATCTGGTTGCCTCCTTTGTCTGGAAAGGATCATGAGCATGATGAATTACCTAATGAATTCTCCAAATTTAAGGGTAATAGTCTTGACATGAAAACCAGAACTTTTGAAGAACTAGCTCACCCTCTCCATTGGTCCCATCCTAAACAATTTGCCCCTAACTTCTCTAGCTACTTTGATAAATTGAAACGGTGCTTAAATGCTATATTATTCATTTTCAATTCATCATTGTGCTATACTTTCCTACATATGAGTTGTTTGCAAGGATTTGATAGGATGCTTCGGGCTTTGACGATGTATGAGCCTAGATGAGCCGAAGAACGTCGAGCCAACGACGTTAAACAAAGGCGTTGCTTGGGAGGCAACCCAAGGATTCGATCGATTGTTTTTTTCATTCATTGCTTAGGTTATTATTGCTTTATTCGGGCTAACGTGCAGGTACTAGTTCGGAAAGGACATTCTGGTGCAAAACCACGCTCGCGGCAGCCATACCGCGTCCGCAGTAGAGCACCAGAACTCATCCCGACGAACAGGTCATGCAGTGGGTTCCGATTAAAAAAACAATTTACCGCGCCCGCGACACGTATACCGCGCCCGCGGAGAGGCCGGGGTCTGGCAAAAAAAAAAGAAGAAAAAGTTTCGGGCACTTATCTTCTTCTTTTCATGGTGTTTTGCATGAATAGTAGAATTTGTTCTTCATTGTTGATTATGCATGCTAAAACCTACTTGGAACTTCGATTGATGAAGAGAAATGGTTGATATTGGATTTTAGGAGCATGATAGAGTGATTTTGGGTGATTTTGGTTGAGAAGTCGAATTGAGGATCAGACCGGGATACCCAGATCTCGGGCCCGACATTGCAGAGTCGGTCCAAGACTCAGAACCGAGGTAGAGAACCTCGGGCCCGATGTCTTGAGTTGGTCGGTCCTAGTCCCATTTCTCCTTCTCTTGCGTTGGCTTTAGGATTCATGAGCTTTATTGTTGGTTATGGCTTGATTATCATGATAGATCTACTAGCTTGACCATTGTTGTGTGATCCTTAGTCCATGCATGTTTGATTTTGTGAGTTATGTGTTTAGAGAATAAGTATGAGGTCGTTCTTGTGTGATAAGTTGTTAGTTATGGAAGCATGTGATCTTGTTGAAGTTGTATAGATCTTATCTTGTAGTTCTTTGCTTTGAATGTGTGTAGGTACCATGACAACCCGAGCATCTTCTTCACGCATGGAGAGGCCCTCAAAGAAGTCTAAGAAATCAAAGAGAGTGCAAAGGATGGATGATGTGCAATTGGAGAAAGATGATGTGATAGCAAGCTATGAGCGGTTCATGGGTCTAGCTCACCACACAAGGTGGCTAGATTGGGAGTCAATCAAGAGGATGGGAATGGAGGAAGCTCTTCCCCGATGCTACTCTCACATTGGTCTAGACGTGATGTTAAGGTGGAACAACACTCACTACCCCGCCTTAACATCGGAGTTCATGGCCACCTTCAAGTGCACATATGAAGGAGTTGAGGATGATGAGGGCATAATCACCTTTCAATTGGGCAATGAGGCGCAAGAGCTCTCTCTTAGGAATTTGGTGGTCTACCTTGGATTTCCTTTTCCAAGAGAGGAAGCTTTTGTGGACAACGACAAGGTGAACTATCTTTGGAGATATGTAGCAGGGAGGAATGAAATGAGGAAGGGAGCTTTAACAAATGAGATAGCGAGTCCTCTCTTCCATGTCATGATCCGTGTTTTGGGGTGCACAATCTTTGCCCGACACGAGCTAAGCAAGCCGATGAAGGAAGAAGCTATGCTACTTCATGAGATGTTGTTCCAAATGGAGAAACCGATAAACCTCACATGGGAATGGGTGAAAATGGTGAGGGACTTCCAAAGCTCATCATGGATTTACTTTGGAGGGATGATCGCTCACTTGGACCATCGTCTTGAAGTTGATTTGTCCAAATACACGCCGGCCCCGAATGGTGTGGAGTTTATGAATCTAAGGTACTTCAAGAAAGCTAACATCATCAAGGAAAAGGTTGTCTCCGGCTTCATGGACCAACTTGTGCCTCATTCCAACTTTGACAAGGTGGACGTTGCTTTGGGGCCACGTCTCTTTGATCTCTCGTGCTATTATAATTGGTTTCAAGTGTGGGCGGGCAAAGAGAACCCCTATGGAGAACAGGAGAGGACACTTGATTGTAGACGACGTGCCCAACATATTCGTTTCACTACTCCTCAATATTCTCCGGATACCGATGAAGAGCCCAACCAATTTGAGTTTGCAAGAAGGGAAGTAATGGACGTTGACTCGCCTTAAGAAGAAGAAGAAGATGAAGGATACCGCAACTTGCTCACCGACCATGCTCCAACACTTTTGGACCGAGATGCATGGCACCTCGGGCCCGACGTGCATCAACGTCGGTCCGACACATACTTGCCCAAGTCGGTCCCAAGCCATTTCGAGAGAGGAGAAGGTAGTGGCGCAAGGCAAGAGCAACCGCATTTTGGTGGATACGAAGTGTATGCCCAATGGTATGGGGCCGGAATGGTCTTCCCCGAACCTCAACAATCGGTGGACATGAACTTTCTCGCCAACCAATTGGCTCACCATCAACTCCAACAATCAAGCATGCTACAAGAGGCCCATCAACTCAATCTTCAACAACAACAAATGTATCTTCAACAACAACAACTTTCCCACCAACAAGAAGTCTTCCAAGCTCAATATGAAGAGGTGAACCGAGGACTTGCTTACACTAGGCGTGACGTGGATGACTTGAGGACGGTAGAGGATCAAAGGTGGCAAGTTCAAGAAAGTTTCAATGAGTGGATGGTCGGGAATTACCCTTCCCGAGAGGACACTTGGATGCGCCCTTCACCTCAACTCCAACCTCCGAGTCAAGATCCTTTCCAAGCCCAAGTGATCGAGCGAGAGAGACAAGCACGGCTCCAAAGAGGACGCCGCCGTGAGCACCCTCCAAACTAAGTCTAGACATGTCAATCAAGAATAAGAAATTGTGAGCTTTCCTAAATCTTATCTCTTTTATTTTTGAGTTTTGATTTCTTTGTTTTGATGAGGACATCAAAATTCTAAGTATGGGGTGGTGTTAGTTGCTCATAGTTTCATGTGTAAGTCTAGTGTGTTTTGTTATGGGATGTTTTCTTTTGGATAGTGGCATGTTGTGTTCCATGAATGATTGATGAATTTGATGGCTTGAATGGATGAGTTTGTTTTACTTTGAGAAACTTTTTGCAAAAATGCCTAAAAATTCGAAAATTTCGTGAAAAATGTCAAAAAGATTTTGATTTTTGGACTAGGAATTCTCATCTTAGATGTCCATATGAGAGCTAATGATAATGTGAGCATGTAAAGTCCTTTGCATATTTTTTGATAGTTTAGCCTCTAAATGGATGTTGCTTTTGATGTGATGTGATATCTTGCATGTTTTTATTGAGCACATGAGTTCTTGGATGGGTTTTGATGCAACTAAGCTAGAGTGAACCTTGTGAGATTATTTTTGGCCATTTTAGGGATGTTTGTTCATTATTGCTTATCCCTCATTTTCTTGTGTGAATTAGCTCAAGCATGCTAAGTAATACTTGTTATTGAGGTGTTTATCTATTTTCCAAGACCAATATGATATTTGTTCTATGCTTTGTCACATTGATTTGAACTTTATTTCATTTAGTCACAAAATGTTCCATATCCCACCTTGAAGAGAAGCCGTTGTTTGTAGCCCCGTTTTAGCCTTAGACCTTTGTTTGAAACTCCTCAAAAATATGATTCCTAGCCTATATGATTTGACCCTTATGGGATTGGACTTTAGTGAGAGGTTTTGGAAGTGTATTTGGAGAGTTGAGATTCTCTTTGGTGAAAGGCAAAAGAATGGAGTTATAAATCAAGTGGGTAGTGCATCTTTGTGAAGCATAAAGTGAAAGGAAAGAAAAGAAAAGTTGGAAAAATAAGTGGATTGAAAGCAAAGTGCTTATGTGAAAAAGGGACCCGATCGAGTTCAAAATGACCTTGGGCCCGATGTAGTGTGCAAGTCGGTCCAAAGTAAAAAAGTGTGAAAAATCCAACAAAAAGCCTTAAGTGCAAAGATGAAGTGGGATGTTAAGTGAAAGTGGGTTGAAGAAAAAAAAATCAAAGTCTTTTGGATGAGTGAAAGTTGAAAAGGGAATAATTTGGTGAAGTTGGTGAGAGACCAGAAAGTTCAATCCCCATTGTAAGCACCACAAGACCAAAATGATTCCTACCTTGAGAAACACCAAAAGCCCCATTACAACCCGGCCGAATGGAACCTCTTTGAGGACCTCCATTGAGCCAAGTTCATATTCTTCGTGTGCATTGTAATAGGCATCTCTAGGTGGAGGAATTGGTGATATTAGCTTCAATAGTAAAGTCTTTACTTGCATGATTTTGAGTATGAGTGTTCATTGCTAAACCTAAACACATGATGAGTGATACACATTTCACATACCTAAAGTGAGGCTTTGTTGCTTTAGACTTTGTTTCCTTGAACATTTGATCATGTGTGATGATGTAGACTTGCTAGCATATCTATCACTTGTACTTGATTGATTTTTCATATGAGGATTACATGAAGATTGTGCTTCGGTCTTATTTGCATTGTGATTGCTTGAGGACAAGCAAGTTTAAGTATGGGGTATTCTGATGTCTCTCATTTTGGTGGTGTTTTAGTGGTTAAAGTCTTTTGTTCCTTTCTTTGTTAGTCTTGTCCCTTTTTAGCTTAGATTCCGTATTTCCATGAGATTAGGAGACAATGCAAATTTGTTGTTTTTTGTAGGTAAAATGGCGTGTTTTGAGGAAGTTTGGAAGGAGTTTCTAAGGAGGAGAAAAGCTAAGGAGCAAAGGAGCGGAAGAGCCAATCAAGGAACGAAGAGGACCTCAAGGAAAACCAAGAAGATAAGAGGATCGAGGCCCAAGATCGACGTGCCCAGCATGTCGGGCCCGAGTTGGAACATTGGAGGCTCGGACCGAGGTTGGACCATGTCGGGCCCGAGGTACTCCGTGTCGGTCCATGTCGGCAAAGTGAGGATTGGGCTCCAAGACACATAATTGTGATCAACCACTTTTGCCCTTCTTCTATTTTCGGAAATCCTTGGTCCCTAATTGAAGAGGAAGACAATTAGAGAGAGAGAGGAAGAACAATCTACACATCTAATCACTCTCAAAGGCTCAAGGAAAACTTGGAGAGCAAGGAGGAAGAAGGAGGAGGAGAAGAAGAGAGAAATCGGTGGAGTTTTAGGGAGGAATTAGTGAGTTTGAACTTGTTTTGTTTTGCATTTAGTGGATTTGATATTTGGATCTTGTGAATTCCTTTGATTTGAATGCAATTTGAGTTTGATTTGAGTTTGATGATTGAGATTTGTTTGCTTTGCTATTTGATTGCTTTTTACTCTTTCCAAATGGAGTAGATTCCATAGTCTTGGGCTATGGGGGAAACCTCTAGCTAGGATTGGGTGTGAACCCCCAATTCCATAGCCTTGAGTGCTTAATCTATGAATCCTCTCTACATTGAGCTTCAATTCTCTTGTGAGAACAAGGGATCTAGGGCTTGTGGTTGGTAAAAGTAAGCGAAAGCAATCTCGAGCCCGTCACTTGGCCTAGCATCGAAGGAGAGTGAAAACTCCCTAAGGTCGATGTGTATAGTGGAGGGATCGAAGGCAAACAACCTCGATCCCATAAGGATCAACACTTATTGGCTTAATTGGGGTGGAATTATCCAAGTCTAGTTAGGGACGGAACCCAAAAACCCAAGACCGATCTACTATTTTGCTAAGCCCGAGTTACCCAAATGTCGGGCCCGACTTAAATCTGTGTCGGTCCCGCCTAAACTCTCATCGATCCTTCTCGGACCGAGGTGACCAAAGTCGGTCCCGAGAAGTTCCCTTTGGTTTTCCTTATTTTTGCCTTTCTTTCCCTTTTCAAAGTCTTTTGGTGCACTCAACGCACGAACTCCCGTGTGTTCGATACCCTACCCTTGTACTACTACGGGGTTCGGTTTATAAATTTAAAGTTTACGACCCCCTAATCCGGACCGATCATGGGGCACGGGGATTCTCCTCGGGTCGGCCTGGGAGTCTCCCATCCTCTCTTGGAAGTTGATTTGCCATGTGAACAAATTGGTTGCCCACTTGTCTTCTCCATACACCAAACTCTTTGAATTGGGTGCCCATCTCATCAACTCTCCTCTCAACATTGGTGAATTGATTCTTCAAGTCTTGCGCCCATTGTGGAGTTTGCTCATAGAACCCCGGAGGTCGGTATGGTGGTGGTTGGGCCCTTGACTCATTTTGGTTGTAGTTGTTGTTGTAGCCATTAGCTTGGCCTTAGTTCCACCTTCCATTTCCTCCATTGTTGAAGTTGACTCTTCCTCCATAGTTTCTTTGAACAAAGTGTGCCTCCTCGATTTGCTCGGCCAAGCGAACTTGGCGTTCATTAGGACACTCTTGAGCTCCATGCTTGAAAGAACCATATTCTTCACACGCCCTTGTGGTTTGCTTGAGGTGATTCATTTGCCTCCTCAACTTGTTCAACTCATCCTCAAGGAATTGAATCTTCACATCCTTATCAACCTCTTCATTCTTCGGGTCATAGAACCTCCTCGTACCATCTCCTTGGGCTCTTGCCTCCTTGTTGACTTGACTCACTCCGTACATGGCTTCGTAATCGGAGAGTTTGTCAAGCAACTCCCATGCTTGCTCCGGTGGCAAATCAATGAACCCACAATCGGTGTGAAGGTTCAACTTGTCCTTGGTGGCGGGGTTGATTCCTTGGAAGAATATGTCTTGGAGTACATAAGGTTGTTGCCCATGGGTTGGACATTGCCTTAACATTTCCTTGAACCGATCCCAAGCCTCAAAGAGTGGCTCGTGGGCTCCTTGTTGAAAACTCGCTATCTTCCTTCTAAGCTCCGTTGTCTTGGTTGGTGGGAAGAACTTCATCAAGAATGCCAAATTTAGAGCCCACCATGTTGTAATGGATTGAGGAGCTTGGCTCTCCAACCAATGTGCCGCTTTGCCTTCTAACGACCACTTAAAGGCTTTGAGTAGCACGTACTCTAGAGTCTCCTCGTCCGTTGTGATAGTCTCACACATGTCTTTGAACCTCTTCACATGTTCAATCCGGCACTCATTCGGTCTCCCCTCAAATTGGTCCCTCTTGATAAGTGATATGAATTGAGTCTTGATCTCAAAGTTCTTTGACACCTCCGGTAGGACTATGGCCGGCTCCGGCACCTTCAACTCCGGATGCATGTATTAGCGTGTATTCCGGGGTTGGGTGTTGATTTGAGCCTCCAATCTCAACCTCTCCTCACGTTCCCTCCTTATCTCGACATTCCGGTTTTCCATCTCAAGTTGCATCCGAGCCATGTCGGCCCTCATCCTAGCAACCTCATCACATTGTGCTTGGTTCTCCATTCTCTTCTTCTTTCAAGCCTCTTTGATGATGATTTCCGGGTCACTCACAAAGTCGATCTCAAATGTTTCTCGGGCGGAGCGAGCTCGCATGCACCTATAACCAAAGACACAAACAAAACCAAATCAAAACAAACAAGGGGTTTGGGCTAATCCCTCACCCAAATCACTACAAAATCAAAGACTCAACAAAAGCGGTACCTCAAACAAGTAGAACTCCCCGGCAACGGCGCCAAGATTCTGATCGGTCCGGATTAGGGGGTCAAAATTCAAATTTATAACCGAACCCCGTAGTAGTACAAGGGTAGGGTATCGAACACACGGGAGTTCGTGCGTTGAGTGCACCAAAAGACTTTGAAAAGGGAAAGAAAGGCAAAAACAAGGAAAATCAAAGAGAACTTCTCTAGACCGACTTTGGTCACCTCGGTCCGAGAAGGATCGATGAGAGTTTGAATGGGACCGACACTGTTTGAAGTCGGGCCCGAGGTCTGGGTAACTCGGTCTTAGCAAAATAGTAGATCGGTCTTGGGTTTTTGGGTTCCTTCCCTAACTAGACTTGGGTAATTCCACCCCAATTCAGCCAATAAGTGTTGATCCTTATGAGATCGAGGTTGTTTGCCTTCGATCCCTCCACTCTACAGATCGACCCTAGGGGGTTTTCACCTTCCCTTCGATGTTAGGTCTAGTGATGGGCTCGAGATCGCTTTCGCTTACTCTTACCAATCACAAGCCCTAGATCCCTTGTTCTCACAATAGAATTGAAGCTCAATGTAGAGAGGATTCATAGATCAAGCACTCAAGGCTATGGAATTGGGGTTCACACTCAATCCTAGCTAGGGGTTTCCCCAATAGCCCAAGACTATGGAATCTACTCCATGTGGAAAGAGTAAAAAGAATCAAATAGCAAAGGAAACAAATCTCAATCATCCAACTCAAATCCGGCCAACTCAAATTGCATTCAAATCAAAGGAATTCACAAGATCCAAATCTCAAATCCACTAAGTGCAAAACAAAACAAGTTCAAACTCACTAATTCCTCCTAAACTCCACCGGTTTCTCTCTTCTTCTCCTCTCCCTTCTTCCTCCTTGCTCTCCAAGTCTTCCTTGAGCCTTTGAGAGTGATTAGATGTGTAGATTGGCTTCCCTCCTTCTCTCTAATTGTCTTCTCCTTTAATTAGGGGCCAAGGATTTCCAATAATAGAAGAAGGGCAAAAGTGGTAGATCACAATTGTGTGCCTTGGAGCCCAATCTTCACTTTGCCGACATGGACCGACACGGAGTACCTCGGGCCCGACATGGTCCAACCTCGGTCCGAGCCTCCATTGTTCCAACTCGGGCCCGACATGCTGGGCACGTTGATCTGGGCCTCGATCCTCTTCTCTTCTTGGTTTTCCTTGTGTTCCTCTTCGTTCCTTTCTTGGCTCTTCCGCTCCTTTGCTCCCTAGCTTTGCTCCTCCTTAGAAACTCCTTCCAAACTTCCCTCAAAACACGCCATTTTACCTACAAAACACAACAAATTCACATAGTCTCCGAATCTCATGGAAAATCGGAATCTAAGCTAAATAGGGACAAATCTAACAAAGAAAGGAACAAAAGACACATATTTACAAGGGAAATTAACCACTAAAACACCACCAAAATGAGAGACATCATGACGCTTCGCGGCCGAATATGTAGGACCACAAATGTTTAATCCTCCTGAAATGACATTGTCGACCCTGTCGGGCGTTGGGGGATCCCTCCTTCCTCTTGGCTCGGACTGGAGATTCTCTGCTACTTCTTTGGGTACTTGAGCATCAGGTGCTAAATCTTTGATTCTTCCCTCCTTGATGAGGCAGGATAGCTCTTTCCTAAGCATGATGCAATCCCGGGTCCAGTGGCCGTGATACTCGTGGTAATCGCACCACTTGGTGGTGTCTCTATCGGCTTTTGGGGCTTTGTCCCTTCGTGGCCACCTCACGTACTCCCCCTGCTTTGCCATATTTCGTAGGAGCTTGTCCCTAGAAATATTGAGCTTGAGAGAGTCCAACGATGGTGGTGGCGGGTCTCGGTTTTGATCGTCCATCTGTCGTGCCCTGGCCGTATTGAACTGTCCGTGGTTAGGACGTGAATACGGGTGTGCTTGACGCTCCTTTCTTTGATCGACTGACCCCTTGCGGCTGTCAGTTGGCCCTCTTCTTTCATATTTCTCGACTTCCGAAGATCTCTTTCGCAAAGTCCTATCTTCTTCAAGCCGGACGTGCGCTAGGGCTCTGGTTTGGACCTCTTCAAAGATATAACATGGATGCTTGGTGAGTTCTTTGTATAGGCCACCATCAGGGGTTATCCCTTGCCTAAATGCTTCTACCGCGGTGGTGACGTCGCAAGATTGTATTGAGACTTTTTCGCGGTTGAATCGCTCTAGAAACTCTCTGGGAGTTTCTTGGTGCCTTTGGCGGATCCGGTAAAGATCACTGGACTACTTTTCGAATTTGCGGCTGCTGGCAAACTGGGTGCGGAAGGAGTCCGAGAGCTCGGCAAAAGAGCTGATGCTACCGCGTGGTAGCTTTATGAACCAAGTCAGTACCGGACCTGTCAAAGTAGTGCCGAACCCTTTGCACATCACTGCTTCTTTGGAGTACGATGGGACTGCGCTTTTCATCATCTTTTGTTTATGGATTGCCACGTGCTCGTCGGGGTCAGTCGTGCCGTTGTATGGAGTCATGCTTGGCACGGTGAACTTCTTTGGTATTTCTACCCTGGTGATGCGGCGAGAGAAAGGGGACTCATCAAAGCCATCAGGGGCTTCTGGTTCCAGAGGCTGGAAACTCTTTCGACCGACTCGGAGTTGATTGGCTATGACACCAATCTGCTCAGTCACCTTTCTTTGTATGGTCGTGTCAAGATCACGTGGCCTTCGTGTTTAACGATCTTCTTCATCAGTTTCTTCATCATCCATCCAGGCGTCTCGGGGTGGTGTTCGGCGTCGCCTAGCCTCTGACCGGAGATTCCTTGGTGGTTCTTCATTACGGAAGACTTCTTCGCGGTGGTCTTGATGGGAAGAACCAGGGTCATCCTCTTGTAGCTCTGGCGTTTTGTCTCGCGCGTTCAAGGCCGCTCCTTCTTTTGAGGTTCCCTCCCCACCGTCAAAATCAAGTCTTCTGATTATGCCTTGAGTGCGGCGATTCACACGAAGCGATCGGCGTCCTGTAGCCATGACTTCGTATTGTTGCTTCAACTAGCTGTTCTCCCGTGTGAGACGCGCAACATGGGCATCGTAGAAACTCTTTTGGTCACTTAGCTCTTTCTAGAGTAGTTGCATTCGCTCCCGCAAATCAGCCATCTCCTCGTCTTGCGACCGGTTCCGGGAAGCTCAGGATCCTTGCCGTGATCCGCAAGGGGGGTCTTAGAAGTTTCATCACCGTCGCCAGACATTGTGATTGTGGAGTTGAGGTTGTACCGATCACAGCCCCACGGTGGGCGCCAAATTGTTTGACCCAAAATTTACCCAAGGAAAACCTTGGCCTAGACCGGGCCTGACCGAGATGAATCACAAAGAACGAATTAGAGATTGAAAGTTGTGTATCGTGCTAGATGTATATTTTGATCGTGTAAAAGAGCGTAACCCCGCTCTAGGGTTTACAATCGATTTATATAATGCCTTAGAGGGTCGATCTATCTTATGAAAAAGATATGATAATGTAAGATTCTATCTGATCCTAATCTTAACGGCATATCTTGACAAAATCTATCTTATATCTTTGACTCTATCTTGTTCAACCGGCTTGCCTTTCCGTTGTTTCTCGCTATGCTTTGAAGAAGTACTAAAGAAGTACTAATCAGGTCTTGATACTTCTTTGGCGAAAAAGCGGATCCAACAGTTTTGATGAACTTGAATCGGAGAGTATTGTTGTAAAATGTGAAAATTGCAGCACCATGTCTTTTCAGCAAGAGTCCTCTCAGGAAGAGATAAAGTCCCTTAAGAGTCAGATTGTGTGCCTAAAGCTTGAAAATGCAAATCTTAGGGACGAGGTGAAGGTCCTACGAAAGAGTCCCATGACCGAAACTGTGAATCCTATTGTCTTTGTTCCAGCTAGGAAAGGACTAGGGTATGAATCTAGTTCTAAGAACTCTCTCCCCAGTGACTTCGAAGCTAGCAAAACCACTGAGCTAGAACTTGAGAGAGAAAAGACAAAGAACCTAGAGGAACGCATAAGAGTCCTTGAGAGTGGTGAGAAAGGAAAGAAGGGCTACTATACAAATTTGACTAGTCATAAAATCTACAAAAAGATTGCAAAGGGAGAAGGATCTAAGGTAGTTGATCCCGAAAAAATGAAAGAAAATAGAATTCAACATCCTAACAAGAAGTACTACCTTGGAAACTATTATAGGACGTGCTGACATTGTGGCAAAGGTGGTCACCACCAGTATGAGTGTCTTAAGCTGAAACAAGATCTTGAGAATGGAAGAAAGGCTAGAAGTGGTAGTAAGAACGCTAAGCCTAAATCTGCTGATAGGATGCACGCTAGTGTGCCAAATGCTAGAACTCGATCTCCTAGGACGAATGCTAGAAGGACAAATGCTGTGAATGTTTATAATTATTTGCCCATGAAAGAGTTGTACCCATGTAACGAACCAGGTAAGGGCCACCTTGCCTGGGTCGCAAAGAACTAACTCTTCTTTTTAGGTGGAAGTGAGAGGAAACCCGTGGATCATCGATAGCGGCGCCTCAAATCATATGACTGGAAGCCAGATCCATCTCACTTCTATCCAATCTAGTGCCACGGGAGGAACTGTCTCGTTTGGCAACAAGGGCAAGGGAAGAATCAAAGGGACGATCACGCAAAGTTGAATCAATCCATCAAAGCGTCCAATGTTAGTCTTGTTGAGGGACTTGGTTTCAATCTCCTTAGTGTCTCTCAAATCTGTGATCAAGGTGAAAACCTAGTCATATTTGACTCTAAGGAATGCCTAGTCATCAACAAGAAAACAAATCAAGTCATTCTCAAAGGGACTCGTGAGAACAATGTCTATATTTTCAACCAGAAGTTCAAGCCTGCATCCAAGTTGTGCCTATCCGTCTCTGCTGCGGACGCCGATCTCTGGCATCGAAATCTTGGGCATGCCGGACCTAGCACAATCCTTAAGCTTCATCAAAAAGAGCTTGTAAGAGGACTTCCCCGAATTGATCCTGAAAAAATTGAGCAATGCGAAGCTTGTATAAAGGAGAAGAAAACAAGATCGTCCTTCAAATCCAAAAATGAAGTGAGCAAAAAGAAGTCCTTGGAACTCCTTCACATGGATTTGTGTGGACCCATGCAAAGTCTAAGCTATGGAGGAAAGAGGTACATGTACGTTATCATAGATGATTTTTCAAGATTCACTTGAGTTCTTTTCTTGGTGTCAAAAGAAGAAGCTTTCCAGATGTTCAAGATCTTCATTAAACAAGTAGAAGTTGCTCTTGGGACGAGCTTAAAATCACTAAGGTCAGATCATGGAACGGAGTTAAAAAAACTCAGAGTTTCTTAACTTCTGTGACCAACAAGGAGTCTCCCACAACTTCTCTTGCCCCCGAACTCCTAAGCAAAATGGTGTCGTTGAAAGAAAGAATAGGACGCTAGAAGATATGGAAAGGATGATGCTCCTGGCCAGCGGTGTCCCCAAACACTTTTGGGCAGAAGCCGTGGCCACAACGACCTACATCATCAATCGAGCCATGATTCGTCCCTTGCTCAAAAAGACGTCCTATGAGCTGCAAAATGGAAGGAAGCCAAACATTTCTCATCTCAAAGTCTTTGGGTGTAAATGTTTGATTCACAACAACGGCAAAGACAACATTGGCAAATTTGATGCTAGGAGTGATGAAGGGATATTCCTTGGATACTCCCTCACAAGCAAAGCCTATAGAGTCTTCAATAAAAGGACTCTTAAGCTTGAGGAAAGTATCCATGTGGTGTTCAAAGAAAACGCATCTCACAAGAAAGAACCAAGTAAGAAAGAACGTCGTTCCTCTCAATAGGATGATGATGAAGATGATGAAGAAGAACCCAAAGGCTCCTCCGACAAATACTACGTTCCTAGGAACGCCCCTGAAACTCGCGATGAGGTTTCAATTGGAGTCCCTAGCGAACAGCAAGAGCCCTCTCAAACTTGGTCACTAAACCAAGTGGATGTTGCTGAATCAAGTCAACAAGGAGAAGAAAGGCACAGTGTGGACGCTCATTCTGAGGGGGAACACACTAGCTTGTCAATGAAGAAGATGGATTTGACTTTGATGATTCTGATTGGACGGACCCTAGGTGTACTCCTGCAAGGGAAGCTACTCATAGGGGATCCAACCTTTCTAGATTTCACTCAACAGATCAAATCATCTCAGATATGTCAAAAGGAGTCCAAACCAGATCAGCTGTGAATCAGTCCCATAGCGCCAACATGGCATTCTGTGCATTCAACGCCTTTGTGTCCTTAACTGAACCTAAGAACATAAAGGAAATACTTCAGGACGCTGATTGGATCCAAGCTATGCAAGAAGAACTCAATCAATTTGAAAGAAACAAAGTTTGGACCCTCGTCCTAAAAACAAAAACATAATAGGGACGAGGTGGGTCTATAGGAACAAGCTTGATGAGTGGCAGAGTCTCAAGAAACAAAGCAAGGCTTGTGGCTCAAGGCTATAGGCAAGAGGAAGGGATCGATTATGATGAGACCTTCGCTCTTGTCGCTAGAATTGAAGCCATTCGCCTCCTCATTGCCTACGCCGCTCACAAAGGGTTCAAGCTCTTTCAAATGGATGTCAAGACTGCCTTCCTAAATGGCAAGCTAAAGGAAGAGGTGTACGTTGCTCAACCCCCAGGATTTAAGGACGCTGATCATCCCAATCATGTGTACTTCTTGGACAAGGCACTCTATGGACTCAAGCAAGCCCCTCGTGCCTGGTACGATAGGTTTGCGTCCTTTCTTTTCTCCAACGGGTATACTCGAGGTAATATTGACAAAACCCTGTTCTTAAAGAAAGTCCTTAAAGATGTTTTGATTTTCCAGGTCTATGTCAATGACATAGTATTTGGAAGCACTAACATGAAACTTGTAGAGGAATTCAAGAACTTGATGAGTAGTGAGTTTGAGATGTCCCTCATAGGAGAACTCAACTTCTTCTTGAGACTCCAAATCATACAACTCAAAGATGGGACGCGCATTCACCAAGAGAAATAGATTCGTGAAATGCTTGAGAAGTACGTAATGAATTCATCCAAATCCATTGCCACTCCCATCTCTCCAAACACTCGCCTTTATGCTGATGAAGAAGGCAAGAGTGTGGATCAAAAGCTCTACAGAGGAATGATAGGGTCCTTGCTATATCTAACTGCAAGTCGTCCCGACATCATGTTCGTTGTGTGCTTGTGTGCTCGCTTCCAAGCGAATCCAAAAGAGTCCCACATGCAAGAGGTCAAAAGAATCTTCAGATACCTCAAAGAACGGGATGACCTGTGCCTATGGTATCCCAGAAGGACGTCCCTAAACCTGGTGGCATACTCTGACGCAGACTACGCTGGCCATGTGGTGGATAGAAAGAGCACATCTGGAATGACACAATTCCTTGGTTCTTGCCTTGTATCATGGGGATCCAAAAAGCAAAATTCCGTGGCCCTCTCAAAAGCGGAAGCTGAGTACGTTGTTGCTGCTTCGTGCTGCTCCCAAGTCCTATGGATCAAGTACTAACTTGAAGACTATGGTACGTTCCTCAACACAGTCCCTATCCTGTGTGATAACACCAGTGCTATAAGTATTGCCAAAAATCCTGTTCATCATTCTCGAACCAAGCATATTGAAATAAGACATCATTTTCTTCGTGATAATGTTGAACTTAGATTGATTAAAGTGGATCATGTTAGGACTGAGGACCAAGTGGCCGATATTTTCACAAAAGCACTTGATAGACGTCCGTACGAGCACCTCAGGTTGCTTTTAGGGATGATAACTTTTAAATGATCAAGTCCCGTTCTATTATTCCCTTTATGATTGGCTATGTTTTGTTGAGAACTTGTTTTTAAAAGTACTTTATACATTAAAAGTCATCTTTAAAGAACGCTAGTCTAAGACATGT
This sequence comes from Polygonum aviculare, assembly GCA_934048045.1. NCBI lineage: Eukaryota > Viridiplantae > Streptophyta > Magnoliopsida > Caryophyllales > Polygonaceae > Polygonum > Polygonum aviculare. The sequence goes on along the minus strand of OW204023.1, from coordinate 26,941,800 downwards.
GTTTTGCTTGTGTTTTGAATGCTATTTACTCTTTTGATCTCAAGAGTATCCCTGATCACCCTACCCTCATTACAAGCCGAAATGATGGGAACTCTAAGCTTACCTAAGCCGAGAATCTTGCAAATGCGTCCTATGAGCATTCATTGTTTTATCTTTACGGGACGTACTTGCTTGATTTTCAAAAATGGTTCTAAGTGATCAAAGGGACGCTTGTTAAAGTCTGAAGGACCTCAGGGCAGAGTTTTAAAAATCAAAGATTGTGATCAGTTTTTGGGACGCAGTGGTTCAGTTCTCAGTGGTGTAGTGTTGTGTGTTGAAAGGACGCCAAGACAGAGTCCTTTGCAGTTGTGAAATTTGAAAATGGGAAGGTGAACCGTCTTAGAGAAGTTGAACACAGATCTCGGGATCCGTGTAAAAGGTGCAAACCAATTGTTACCTTAGCGAAGAAGAATGTCATGTGTGGGAACGCGGGTGGAGGAAGCCATATGAAAATTCCCTACTACCCTTGACTGTTTTCCTTCGTCTTCTTCCTATAAATACACCTCTATGCACCCTGAAAAACTTTCTTTGCCTTCTCTGCTGTTTACACAAATCCGGAAATCTTTCAAGATCTTGCCAAATCTCTCAATCCCAGATCTCGAAATCCTCTTCTCAAAAACCCTAACTCTTTCTATATAAACCCAAGTTTCTCAAACAATGGCCAACACAAGAGTTGCCAAGAACACACAGCCCTCTCCGTTGTCTTCTTCGGCGGCGTGAAACCCTAATCCGGCGAGATCCACTCCTCCGGTGAAAGGTCGGTCGCTCATGGATTCGCGTGGACGACATGCTGGGCGACAAGAACCTCCTCGCCACCAGCACTCCTCTCAGTCCACCCAGCGCCACCCTTCCACCACCCCGCCAAAGCCACAGAGATCCCAACCTCCACCATAAAAACCCCAATCCTGCCGATCTCAATCCAAACCTTCTCATCCCCGTTTCCAATTCCTCGCAAAACCCTATACCCCCGAGCCAAAGCAGGGGAGCCCCAAAAAGTCTCAATTCATGGGACTCCCCACTCAACCCAAACGCCGTCCTCCTCTTGACCCTTTGGTCGAGGACTGGCTTGAAAAGGAGCCCAAGACCCTGGCCAACATCTGCCAAAAACGGTCTATCCAAGATTACCCTCCCAAAATCCAACGCTTGTTACACTATTTCATGATAACATACGTCAAGCCCCGCCTCCAAGAAACCAAATACACAAACCCTCCTTTCATGGGGCCAGCCATCATCTCTGAAGCGTTTAAAGGGACGGTGGACGAGCTCGCCAAGATGCTCCCTGATATAATGGAGTTTCTGGTGGCTCCTGCGGGCTCCGTCCCATCCCAAAAGAGAAAGAGGCAACCCTCCCCTTCTCCCTCCCAACAGCTCACAATAAAAGGTCCTTCCTCTTCCCACCCTAAACCAATCCCATCTTCCCCGCCCCCAAACGAAGGCTCAAGACGTCCGCTCAACTAGAGGGCGTCACTGAAGAGCAAATGGCCGCCATTCGCCTCTCGGAGCTCTAGCTAGAAAAAGAGGAAAAGGCGAGGCAGGCCAAAGCAGAAGAGGACGTCATTGCTCAGGCGATCCAGAAGAGTTTGCAGGACGTCCCTCAACTACCTCCTCCTCCACCAAGGGTAGAGGACGCTCCCGCGGCTGCTACTGATCCACTAGAGGCGGAAATTGAGGCGGACTTGGCAAAGCCGATGTTAAAGGTCCAAAGGGACGCTCCCCCCACACAGGTCCATGCCAAGGATGATGTGCCCACGATCATTTCAGTGGAGGACTCCCCAGTGAAATAGCCTCCTCCTCCTTCAGCGCCGATTGCCGCCACTCCCCTGTCAGTGGTCAAGCCAAGCTCTTCTCTTGCTCCTCCCCCTCCAAAAGCTAAGTTGCGAACTCCCTCTCCCTCTCCGCCCAAAGAAAAGACTCCTCCTCCTCCTCCGGCAAAGGTGATTGAGGAATCTGTGCAAGTCTAGGGGACGACTTCTGCTGAAGTCCCTACAGATTCCTTGGTCAAGACTCCAGTGGACGCCCTCCCTCCAACTCATGATGAAGATGAAGAGATGCCTGAGTCCCTTGAACAAGGGGACGATGCCTCAGATAATGATGACGCCCCTCACCAAGATGAGGAACATGAGGAAGAAGAGGGAGACGCTGAAGAGGTAGAGGATGCCGGCAACGACGTCATCGTTGGCAATGGCGACAAGAAAAAGCGCCTCAAGAAAATTCTGTCGCCGCTCCTATTTACAGCTCAGTTTCTGAAGAGATAGGCCGCACAGAATTTCTAGAGCTCCTTGAGTTCCAGGGTTGGACGCACCTGGGCGAAGAGGCTGTAATTATAGACACTAACGAGGTTCTCCGCTTTTACTCTAAATTTGAAGTATCCACAGTAAAAGGGAAGCCTCAAGGGAAGTTTGAACTGGATGGGGACGAGTGCTCTATTGTAGAGGGTACCGTCCGTAACATGTTGGGTCTACGCCTCCTGCCTCAGGACGCTCTGCACGACTTACCTTGCAAGAACTTTGGCCGCTTCTCCCAGGAAGAAATCTTCAACAACATATTCAATAGGAGGTAGCCAGTCGCCAGGGATAGAGTTGCCCACTATCTCTCCAAGACGGGCGTCCTTGCGCATCACTTCATTATGCGCATGGTCGTCCCTAGACAAGAGAACAAGTCCATCGTCCAAATCACCGACAGTATCATATTGGATGCCTTCTTGAACCGCAAGCCCATCAATTTGGCGCGGGTTGTCTTGGAGCACATGGGCAAGTGCACAGGAGGACGCCACTCGCTCCTCGTCCCTGGCCTCGTCAAAAAAAAATCTTGAGCAGCAACATCTTTACGTCCCTAGAGAGCAGAAGTGTTTTGGCATTCATTGGGACGTAAGGCAAATCACACTACCTCTAGTTGAAAACTGAGGTGCGATGAGCCACTACCCTTTATGAAGAGACAGTTGACCAAAGAGAAGAAAGAGGCCGAGCGAAATGCCAAAGCTGCTACTGTTGCCGCCAAAGCTGGAGAAGGCGAGCCTGAAGAAAATTTGCAAGTGGTAGGGACGTCAATAGAGGATGCTGAGGACGTTGATGATGAAGCTGAGCGTATGAGCGTTCCTGCTGAGGCTCATAAGTGTTTTCAGAAGTACTTGCTTGGGATGATGATTGAGAACCAATGCATGATGATAGATCTCATCCAACAAGTCCACGACACTCTCCATCAGCACACTGAGCTTCTAGAACGCAACAATGAGCTTTTGGCGCAGAACAACGATCTTCAATAACAGACTCTTAAAGCTCTTGGCAAGCGTCCCCGCAAATGATTGCTCCTTTCCCTTCCAACTCCTGAAAAAGTTAATCTCTTGTTTATGTTTTTGTCAAGACTTTGGGACGTTGTCCCCTTTGAACAATTTATGTGTGCTTGTCTGTAATGATCGTACTCTCTCTTCCTTTTGAATGACGTTCATTACATTGCAATTCATTATGTCCAAGCGTTCTTTCTTTAGTTATGACTTTGTGTGTGCATGCTTTTTCAACTTGTTCTCCTTTTCGATGATGCTAAAAAGGGGTAGTATAATTTTGCAGAGATGCGGTTGTTTTTAAGTTGTCATAGAAAGCATGTGTTTAGGGGGAATTTTGGCCAAAGTCCAAAGGATGCTAGTAAGAATAAAATAGGACGCACTTAAAAGAATGAGTTGCATGCCAACCTAAGCTGAAAAGAAAATCAAAGTGTAATCTCCCATGCTAAAAGATTTACTTCTATGCGCATTGTTTAAAAGAGTTTATCATCATCAAAAAGGGGGAAATTGTTGGGACGATATTAAGGACGCCAGTCATTAGTATCTAAACCAATAATGATCGTCCCTAGTTTTGATAATGACAAACTCAAAGGTATTTGATAAGTTGTCCAAGTGTTGATCACAGGTGAGACTAGTGGACGCACGTGAGCGAAAAGGACAACAAGTGAACGGGAGTCCCTAAGCTGTAGGGACGCAATTCATCAGAACTTCCAATGCTGAACGAAAAGAATGAAGTCCTTGCGCAGATAGGACGGCGTCCTCATCAAGAAGGGGCGCGCGCAAAAATACGAACGAAGTTCAAATTCAAACCAAGGCCGCCCCAACATGATTACATCATATTCGGCCGTAGTCCTCAGAAGGAAGCTTCATTTGTCTAGGCACGTGTGAACAATTCCAAAGATGTCGCTTTCCCAAAGATGGTCCCCTGACCACGCGGAGGCTTCCCAAGCATCAACAGAGTTGAGTTCCTCAAGATGCAAATCGCACCGTTGAAGGAAGACGACAGATCCTGCCCAAGCTTCAGAGGACGCTAGAGGACAAGATCTCATACCGCTATAAATACCCTCCAAGGGGTATGCATAGCGGCGTAGACTTTAAAGACTTTCTCTCAAGCTCTCCCGAAGCATTCAAGTCAAGAACGAAGATCAAGAAGATCAAGTGAGCTTGAAGCAAGAGAAAGAAAGTCCAACTGTTGGGCCTTATCACTAAAAGCCCACAGAGCACACTAGCGTGGCCCGCAGAAAGTCCGTAGAAGCCCAGCGGCGAGTTTCTAGAAGGCGATCCAAGTAATGAGCTACGAAATAAGCCTATTTGTCCGTTGAGATATAAGATAAACTTAATTTATATCTTGTAGGGATTTCTTCTATCCTATGTAAACGGGATTATATCAAGGCTTGAGGCGCATAATCCTCACTGAACCCGTACACGTGTCCAGATAGGCCCACGAGATCCGAAGTTGTTATTCAAGATAAACTGCCATATCAAAGAGATTTGAGGTTGTTACATGAGATAATCAGCCATATTGAAGAAAATCTTATCATATCAAGAAGGATATCCTATCTATTGTATCATATCTATCTAGTTGTATAAGATATCTTGTAAATATTCTATCTTAGATATCCCCTATATATACATAGAGGGGGGTCACGAAATCACACACAATGTACACATTATCATTCACAATCAACACCATCAATACAAATCTAAACGCTTTCTTCTTCAATTCTTTCGTTCTTGTTGCTTTGTTCAAGCCCGATCTAGGCCAAGGGGTCTCCAATCTTGCTTGGTATATTTCTGGCTCCAACACCAACCACATCAAATCCAAAACAAACTACAAAATAGTTAGAGTTGTAGTTTGTCTCTCACAACGAACCGTGAGAGACGTGAGTGATAGCTTCCTTATAAGCTAAGAGAGTTAGGGGCTATTACTGCCGACTCGGCGAGTCGTGCAGCAACAGCATAGAAGGGCGACGCGAAGAGTCGCAACCAGCAGAGGACCAGACAACGAGAAGAGGAGATGCGAGGGTGGAGTACGAGGCTATCATCGGTGACGACAAGGGCACAAGGCTAGAACGGGCCCGCAGATCTGCAGAGGAGTCATCGATGAAGAAGCCATAGAGAGCAGCAGAGGACTCGTGAAAGTGAAAGTGATTCAACTATTCAAGTGAAAAAGACGTTGTAAAAGAATAACCCTAATCCGCCTAGCCCCGCACTGCGCCGCCTAGCCTCGCCTAGCCCCGCTCAGCCCCGCCCAGATCCGCCTAGAAACCCGCCTAGCTTGCTCTTCCGCCTAGAACATCCGCCTAGCCCCTAATCTCCTCGGTGGCCACCCGCCTAGCGCCTAGGCGCCGCTTAGGGCGATTTTTCGAACACTGATTAAGAGTGTGCTGAAAGGAAGGGCTAGAAGAAAGTATACCCGTATTCAACAAAATCTTAGCCTGCAGATTGCTCGTCTGAAGCCGAGAAGCAAGGAAAGCATAACAGATAACATCCCCAGCTATAAATCTACCAAGGCCACCTCTTTTGATGGGGAGAGTGGCCAAACGCCACTGCCAATCACTAAAACCCGGCCCTAACGTAGTGACCACCTTCTCCAAAGAGAGTCTCAAAGCATGATCAAATTAAAATTAAGCATCCTTGAAAGACACATGGGAGAAAGTTCTTAAGGCATAGGACAACTTAGCAACCCCAACACAACTACGGAGGAGAAGGAGCTCACATTATGGGTCATTTAGCCGATTGACCGCCTCCATTAAAGCAACAGATTTAGTGACCCTCTTGAAGGCTAAGTCCCGACTGAAATCCGCATCTAAGCTTACCAGCCCACCAAGAAGTTTGACCCCACTATGTGGGCGAGAGATGTTCGACGGAAAAACACCCTCCATCAAATTTCTAGGACCCTCCACAGGCAAAAAAAGCTCAGTTTTATCAACATTCAAGAACAAACCATGCGCGGGCCCATCAACCATAATAATGTCAAGCGCTTTGGCCACCATAAGGGTGTCTCCAATAATGGTGTCATCATCAAGACATCAAGCCTGGAGGCAGTGGCGGAGCCAGATGAAAGTGTAAGAGGGGGTAGACTAAGTTGCGATCGAAAAAGGGTAGATGACAAATAATTATTATTATACATATAAATAGCAAAAAATTAAAATATACGGTAATCTACACATGTTTAACATAAAGGGAAATAGAAAAACTAAAATTGAAAGTAGCTAAATTACCCAATAAAATAAATAGAAGATTCAGTATATACCTCATAGGTGTAGGTGGAAGTATAAAAGATTTAGCTTTCTGCCAAAAAAAAAGTATAAAAGATTTAGCTCATATGTGCATGTGTGGTAGAAATATAAGAAATGTTGAATTACAGCTGATGGGATTTGAACATGGGCGGGTTGACAGCAACAAAGGGTGGGCAAATGCTAATTGCACTATAGACTTTTAGTGTTATTACAAAGACTTTATTTCTTTTAACACATACTCATGCTGGAGCAAAAGGGGGCGGGCGCCCCCCTTCCCCCCCCCCCCGGCTCCGCCACTGCCTCGAGGGTGAGATTGCATGCCAAATTAATGGGCTGGATCAAAGGATGCAGAGCTAGAGCAAAGAGCAAAGGCCCCATAGGATCACCCTGTTGGACCCCCTGACATGACCAAAGGATAGAGTCTTCATAGTAGAGTCTAGTAGGTTGAGAGTAACAAAACTCAACCCAAGGACCAATAGATGGACACCTCAACCTAGTTTCCTGAAGCAAGACACTCCTATCAAAAAGGTTGAAAGCGTACTTAAAGTCCACTAGAAGCATAGAAAGGCCAACCTCATCTCCCTTAGCCTCAACGAGCCTGTTCACAGAGTGCAGAACAACCTCACTCCCCCCAGGAACCCCCACTCCAAACTGAAAATCCTCCAAATCACGGTTCACGGAGGGGCCAACCACAGAAGACGCAACCTTGGAAAGTAATAAGCCTTCTCCAAACAGTGCCAACAGCAATAGGGCGCACACCGCCACCCAGATTAACCAAGGCAGTCAGAGGGGCACTAGCAATGAACTCACCTAACTGGCTCAGACACTGACCCCGAAGGAATAAGTTAACAACCCCGGTGATAGACCCTAACATATCATCAGCCACCGCCGACGCAGCCCCTCCCAGAATATCAACAAAGTGTTGAGCCCGAAGCCCATCACGACCACAAGAAGTCCCTTTAGGGAAGCTGCGAATCCTGGCAAGCACCAAGTCTTTGCTAACAAAGAGAGGATCCTCACCCAACATAGAGGTCGGCAAAACTGGATGGGGAGCATAGGGGTGTTTATCCTCCAATTCACGAAGGGTGTCAAGGCAAGGAGGGGCAACTCTAGAAGATGTAAGAACCTTAATAGCAGCGGAGAAATCCCTTTAGTCACTCTGAATTTTTGTTTTTTATTGTATTTTTATAATCATATACATTCGTCATATTTCTCTGTCAATCTTTTTTGTCCCATAAAATTAAAATTTAAGCTACAGATATGTAAAAATATCTTTCAAAAATATCTTAAAACTATATAAATTAAATTTGTGTTGTAATACTCAATTATAAATTATATTGATCTATAACTCTATTGTTATTAAATTAATTATGAATTTATAAGATCTATTAAAATATTCATTTTATTTCAAAAATTATTATTACTGATACAAGTCTATTTTTCTTAAATGTTTATTTAAATAAGTCATAATTAACTTATGTTTTGTTTTCTATCATCTTATAAAAATCTTGTTAAATATAAACATATATATGTTGATAAAATATTACACTTGAGATTTCATATCGCATCACATATGATTTTTTAAATTAATCAAATACATTTTGAAATAATATGATAGTATTTTATCTATTTTTTTATTTAATTCATATTATGTAAAATTTAAATTTAAGTTTATTCTTAATATCAAATCATAATCTTTGACTAACAAAATATTGGAACGATTTCCGATAAAAAAGACGATATCAATATCTAATTTTTAATAATATTATTATGCATTCCTTTATTAATTGAATAATATGTCAAAAAATTATTATCGATCATTTCCCATACAATATACGGGTAATAATCTAGTTTGAATAATACTTGGAACAGGATTTCATTTGGTTGAAGAGTGAACTCAGTGAAGACCATGAGATGATTGGATTATCCTAAACATGATTAAAGTTAGAGAAAAATCCCACAATAATCCTCTTTTCAATTATCAATTCCAAAAATACACCCCTATCTAATACTATTTCCAAAGCTATATCTTTTTATTGGAAATACCAAAACACCCCTATTAAAGAAGTAATAATAAATACCCATCAATTTAACAACTCCTCTCATCCAAAATACGTATTCGGTGATTGCCAAAGCACCACCCAAAATTATGCAACAGAATCTTAACAACTTTAATGTACATAAAATCGAATCTACATAAAATTAATGTAGCACATACACAAAATTACTCTACATAAATTAATGTAGTACTTAAATAAATTACACTAAATCTACATAAATCTTATCTACATACATTTAATGTAACAATTTAACCTACATAAAATTTATTGTAGCAAGATCCTAACAAATATTATGCAACATAATCTTAACAACTTTAATTTACTTAAAATCTAATCTACATAAAATTGATGCTAACATACACAAAATTACTCTACATAAATTAATGTAATACTTAAATAAACTACTAAATCTACATAAATCTTAGGGGAGTGATAGAGATACCCCCATAGGGTAGTCTACCCACTTACCAAATCACCTTTTTTTTTGCCATGTCATTACCTTAATGCCACATCATAACACATTATGACATGTCATTTAAGTATGTGTGAGTGTGTAATAGAGGAAACTAGTTCAAGAATATTAGAGTATTTATGGACATTAATAAAATTTAAATTACCTTCCTAAGTCGTATCTAAAAGGAAAGTTTTTGAACCCTCATCCTTCACAAATTTTTTAGTATGTAGTATACCACTAGTATTGTATTACACTATTAGTATACTATGTATAGTAAACAAAAAACTACTCTTTGTATTATAAGTTATAACCCCTCCAATATACAATATATATGTATGTATAATTTAACCCATTTCAACAATATAACTTATTTTTCCAATATTCGTAAGCAATTATATACATCTAATTATTTTGCGAATTATGCAATACTTTTTGTATGAATTATGTAGTATCATTAAATTAGTATATTTGGGCAATTAGTCAATCGGTTAAGCCTCTAGGGTAGCAGTGTAGCACCCAGGTTTTCGGTTTGACTCTTATGGGTACCATCGACCTAGAAGTATATATTTTGAAATTATTCCTTTCATCTTATGATCATAGTATAATTAAAATGATGTAATAAATTTTGAACAAACAAAATTGTAGTCTAAGATAAATTTTATAAAAAATGAAAGCACTTTTATATTTAATCCATTCATCTTAAGACATACTAGAATATATAATAATCTAGTATTTATTCTATATACTTATCTTACTTTTTACCCAAAAATAAAGTAATATATATTAAACTCTAAACTTTAAATCATCTTACTTTTTACTTGAAAATAAAATAGTACTCCGTATATACTAAATCCATAAACCCTAAAATAAATAGTATATACCTATAAGTTATTACGTAACTCGTATATTAGTATATTGTATATAATATAAGGTCAGGTGAAGTAAAAAGGTGTCCCAATTTTGTGAGGAGTTTCCATAGAACTTTAATATATTAATGGTTATAAATTTTTGAAAATTAGATCTAAGAAAAAGTTCAATAAAATATTTTCATTTCTAGATTTCTCTCTCATGCTTCATTACATCTATATCAGCATTTACTCTAAATCTTATATCCTCTAATACATATTAAACAAGTTAAATGTATTAAATATAGGAGTTTTATAATATTATGCGTGATTTTTGACAAAAACCACCTTTTAAAACAATTTTTTTAAGAATCCACCTCTTAAATTGTCGTTTGTATGAAACCACCTTTTATGATGTAAACACCCAAGTTTAAACATATTAAACTAATTTCTTGCGAAAAGTTATCATATTTTGACCAAAATATCCTTATAAATTAATTTTGTTATTTTCTTTCTAATATTTTTTTTGAACTTCTAAAAAATATTATAATTTTTCTAAAAAATAATCAAAACCTTAGACCACTAACTCTTTTTATTCTAAAATCTTAAATGTTGAACCTTGAATGTTAAATCCTAACCACTAATCCTAAATACTAAATCTAGCTAAAACCCTAGACTCTTACCTAAAAACCTACACAACAACCCTAAACATTCGAGCTGATGAATTTTGTAGTTTTGAATCTCATGAACAATCTCCTAAAATCTCCATCCCATTAAAAGTTTTGTTCTACCAAACACTAATTTGAGTAAACTTGGAATAATTAAAAAATTGAAAAAATCTCCACAAACCTATCCCGAATGAAGCCTTTGATATGGTAGACCGGTACTCACTCCGTTTATATATATTTACACGTCAATATAGAGTTCGTCTTAAATATTACAATTAGAATGATTTGACTTAGCTACTCGATCTCTATATTCTCAAGATGATCAAATGACTAAATATTATTTTAAAATTTTATATACATATTTTAAATTTATATATACATATCTAAATATGTCAAGCTATTGAAATTCTATTATAAATTTATATAATTATTTGAAGTAATGAGAATAATTTTTAAAAATGACTAAACATGTCAAACGATCAACAAATTCTATTGAACGAAAAATGTGACCAAAATAATATATACATATCGACGGAGAAAGTATTAATCTAAAATGCATTGATACATCCAAATTATTTTAGACGGTAAGCATATACTTCCAAATACTAATTAAATATATATACCCTATTTTTTGGTCGATAAAATATACATACCCTATATATCTAATGCTCATGGCGTAATTGTACATAAGTTATAAATTTTAAGCTTGTACACTCATATATTATCGATTAAGATTTGCACATAAAAACGAATATAGGTAATTAGGTACAATACTATAGTACTATTTATGAACTTGTATTTATTATTGACCCTTATGTGGGATTTTTAAAACTTTTTTACAATGTTGCTTTTTATTTTGATAATATTGCAAAAGATATATATATTTATATTGGTGTTTGATCCTTTTCTTTTGTTAAAGAAAAATAGAAATGGAGTGAGATATGAAGCAAGATTTATGGAAACAATTAAGGTGAAAGAGAAGATGGTACATGTCAGCATTACCATTTAATTTGATTTTAATGCATATATTGCCAAATCATTAGGGTAGTCTACCCAATGGGTATGACCAAGGTTGTTAGGATCGGGATCCTTGAATCGGATCGTAGAGGGGTAGCAAGATCGAATCGTAGGATCGGATCGATGGGATCGTAAGATCCTATTAACTTGATATGTTTATAAATAATTCAACTTTAATATATGTTACATATCAATCAAACAAGAAAATAAGTTATCAATGTATGTATTTTCCACATCCACCATTCCATATCACGAAATAATTGACCATAATATTTCTTATACCAGGAAAGTACGTGAAAATGAGAAGGAAATAATGATATTTTTTACCTAATTAATTATCCATAATTAAATAGAATGATGTGTAATGATACCATTATAAAGAGTAATATCATTAAAACAAATAGCACAATAACACTATAGCCTAAATAAGTTTGTAGTAGTTAGGACACAAATGCTATGAGTATTAATAAATTAATAGTAAAGTTCTACTTTATCAAATAATCATCAACTAATAAAAACAAATATCTATAAATATATAAGTTTATGAAATAAGTAACAAAATTAACTTATAATAATTCCACCTATAATGAAAACAAGAGGAAGAATGAAAGAGAAGGGGATTGGATAGATGGACATTTAAAAAAGATTTAAATTAAAAATATGATATAAATTATATTTTTTTCCTTTTAAAAAAATATTAGTTTAGAATGGGCTAGTGAGTAACCATATTTTAACCATTTAAATGGGCCTAAATAGCCTAAAATATAAGAATTATACTCTACAACTCGTATTTATGGGATCTTACGATCCTACTTGCGATCCTACGATCCTACGATCCCACCGATCCTATACAATCCTACCTACGATCCTACTTCATACGATTTTATATACACGATCCGAATCGTTTAGTCAAATTTGAATCGGAGGATCGTACGATCCGAGTCGTGATCCTAACAACCTTGGGTATGACTAACATTTTTCTAAATCTTATCTACATACATTTAATATAACAATTTAACCTACATAAAATATTTTGCATAAAATTTACTGTAACAAGATCCTAACAAATATTATGCAATAGAATCTTAACAACTTTAATTTACATAAAATCTAATCTACATAAAATTAATGTAGCACATACACAAATTTACTCTACATAAATTAATTTAATACTTAAATAAACTACACTAAATCTACATAAATGTTATCTACATACATTTAATGTAACAATTTAACCTACATACATTATTCTACATAATATTTACTATAAGAAGATCCTAACAAATATTATGCAACAGAATCTTAACAACTTTAATTTACATAAAATCTAATATACATAAATTTTAATGTAACAATTGCGAATTGCGAATTGCAGATCTATGCAGGTTTAAGAGTTGTGGCCTAGGAGGTGGAGAGGTGGCCGACGCGGGGCGACGGGAGGAAGGTGGCCAACGGGAGGAAGGTGGCCGTCGGGAGGAAGGTGGCCGGCGGGAGAATGGTGGCCGGCATAGATGCGTAGATCTGGGCAAGGCTATGGCGGCGGTAGGGATGCGACGGTAGGACAGCGGGCGGCGGCCGGCAGGAGGGCGGCGGCCGGCAGATGGAAGGTGGCCGACGGGAGGAATATTGTAGGATGGAGAACTACGTAAAAACCATAGAATGGAGGTTTCCAAATCTACGTAAATTGGTTTTAGAGGACAATTTTGTCCAATTTTATGTAATAGGTTATTATTGTCCAAATTATTGTCTAGGGGTATATTATTGGAATTATTTAGTGAAAATAGGCTACTAAAGACCCCGTTATCAATCAATATATACTATAAAAGCCGACCGTTTTTGAGTCACCACGTTGATTCTGGCCCCGCTTGATTTTAATTTTTTTTTCAACTTAAATAGATAATAACAACTCTATATCTTTTATTTTCATTAATTATCTAATCCTTAATTTTATCTTTAAAGTCATACTATCTATCTTTACTTTTATATATATTCCTTAAATAATCAATCCATACATACCATAAATGCCGGCCATATCTTAGATTTACTATGTTATATCTACAACAACGTACGTACTTATGTAAGTTTTAAATTTTCATTAATTATCTTTCACTACGTTGAGAATTTATGTTATATCAATCAATATGTTATATTTTATGGCCTATATGTTATTTCTTTTATATTTTATGGCCATATGTTATTTCTTCAATATGTGAAAGCTACTAATTTACTACGTTACTCTTTTAATCGATCTGAATCTAAAGTCTACGTACACTTAATTTTGGATTATAATATAATTAGATACTACTATACTAGCATAATAACTAACATTAATTTCCTAACATTTTTAATAGTCGTACAATAAATGTTATAAGATTTTCTTTCATATATCTAGCATTTACTTGATTAATTTTGGACTCATAAAATTTTAAATTTTATATAAATTTTTTTTATTCTCACCCACCATTTATTTTTGAGAAAATATTTTTAACAGTTTCTATTAATTTCCGAATATCATGATTTTTAAAATATATTATATTTTAATAAGATATTTTTTTGGTTTATTCACGCACATAGAGGCAAAAAGTTACTATATTCATTAAATATTATGATCAAAACAACTACGTGTTTAATTTGGTTATATGAAGTTGGAGATTTACATACTAAAATATAAGTATATATAATTTGCAAAATAATGTAAGTTATTGACTATAAAATATAAGTACATGATTTGCATAACAATATATTCTTAATCGATTATAGAGCTATTAAAGACTTCTAATATACAATGAAATTAAATTTTGTCAATTTTTTATTATATGCTTTCACTCTAATATTCTATTTATAATATATTTAAAAAATTACAAAACACGAGTCGTGCATGGCACGACGGGTAAAACTAGTATATAAGTAATGTACAACTTTTATCCATTAACTTAAGCTGTTTGGGTTAAGAGTAAATTAAATTTTATATTAAAATTAATTTCAAAATTATGTACCTTCGTCTTAGTTAATCGGAATTTAAGAGTTAACAAAAAATTAAATTTAAGAATTTAAGAGCATCGCCACTAAAACCTAAGTGTCATCTAATGGAATTAATATAGAATGTGGAAATAGGCAGTGCTTTCGACCCGGACTTTATCGTGTTTTTTACTTCAAGCCACTACTTTTCATATTGGTCAATAAGGCCGGCCTACTTTTTAAGTCACACCAGCATGACTTTCCGTGCTATGCACGTAATATTTTTTATTTTTCTCTATTTTAATTATCATATGTTTAATTTATAGATTGAGTTTTTGCATTCAGAAGGGTGTGGGAGCCCAACTTGTTTCTAGGCTTCCATCCAACTTCATGTAAGTATAAAAATAAATTTCATCAATAAATTTATAGAAAATAATTTCGAAACATTCTTAAGTTTTAAAAAAATAGTTGCTATTTTTTTTGCATGAATATTGTATTTTGTAATATTAGAAGTTTATTATTTTTCTATCGTTTCAACCAATATTATTATATAATAGATATTACGTATTTTATAAACTAAGACAAATATAAAGTTTTTTATTTTTTCGGCATCGATGAAGGATTCAAATTTATTTTATATGTCAACATTTTAGTTTTCAATTACTAACTATCAAATTTAGTATGGAAATTGTCATCTATATGAATGCATATGCATATATATGAAATTTCTCCAATATGTTTTTATACTTGCATTATTGTTAGTCTAAATTTTTCATCTAGTTTATAATGATGATCAAATACAATAAATATCAGATTACAAATTAATAGTATCTAACATACTTGTGTGGCATACTTTAGGGACCTATATAATAACAAAATACCTTATTCTAATATTATATAATAAGGATAAAATGATAAATACTAAAAATGAATATAAGTAGTCAATGTATCTTCTTAATATATTTATAGCGATGAATGAAAAAAGTTATTATAAATTAGCCTTATTTTAGTATTGGTAAATTAATTTTAGATCATTTTAGACATTAATTAAGATTTTTTATACTGAAAAAAAAAGAATCAAAAAATTTATTATTGGTATATGTTTCAAAACATTGTTGCCATAAAGTTTTGAACCTTAGACCTATGGGTTATTGGGCAACACCACTACCGCTAAGCTAATGATGTTTCTTAGATTGTAATTTTCATAATGATGATTATATAGGGAGGATTGCAATCAACACTAAATGGAGTATGTAATAAGGACTCCACCTAACTTTTATATATAATATGGAGTAGATTATTTTGCATTTTGCACTAGTAGTATTCACTATTCAGGAAAGGTCAAACACGTTCACAAATCAAATTATAGTTTTCATTATGCATGCATGCAAAGTCATAGAAGACAAGTAAGTAAGTGTACCTAATGAACACATTAATGACTAAAAAGAGTTAAAAGGCCATTAATTGCAATTGATGCTTTTTAACAAATTAGATCTAGACTTGAGAAAAGGAAACCATACACAAAATGATAGAGAATCACCCAATTTTTACCAATAAATTTGGATTTTGTAGTACATATTGAGCACTGATTTTTTCTTATTGTTTTGGATGAACTAAATGGGTAATGTAAGGAGAAGGTCACAATAAGTTCATTGCGAGCCTTTTCCTCTTTCAAATTCACCACCAACACTCATATAACTTGACATCCGTACGAAGCCTAAAATAGACCTCCCCTTCAAATGCATCGGTCTCCAAGGTTGCAACTCCTCTAGCCATGAAGAAATCGCCGGTGCCTCCAATCACAGAAATATCCCTAGTCTTGTTCATCAGAGGATCGGCTCCGGCAAAGTTCAAGCTGCCCTTGTGCTCGGTGGAGTTGAACACGAACGAGAACCCAAGCCAAGCCGTGAAGATGTCCTTCTTGTCATAGAAATACATGCCTTGGGCTCTTCCAACCGGAGTAGAGTGCAAGTTGTTGTCGAGAGTGATGGGATCATCGAACACAACCAAGTTGCCAAAGTGGTTCTGGCCCGCCAGCTTGGTCTTGTTGGCCCCGGCTGGGGAGCCTATTATGGCTGAGGTGGCATTCTTGGCGTTTTTGCCATTGTAGATAATGTCATGGAAGTAGAACACCATTCTCACGCATGGCTCGCGTTTTAGGGTTTTTTTGGCGACACTAGAGGTTGAAAGCGAAAAGAAAGCGATGAAGAGAAAGAGGACATACAAAATGGTTTTTGAGTTACTGAAACTTGTCATGAGAGCCATTTGTGATGTTGTGTGTGGGCGATAGAGGGAAGTTGCTATAGGATGTATGAGAGATTGATAGGGGTTATATATATAAGGATTGATGTTGTCTACTGTAATTTTTGGTGACTAGTTTTTGGACCATATTGATGCTTGTGGTAGGACGCTTCAATGTGAAGGTGGGTATTGTCGGACCAAATGTACAAGTTGGTAATTATTTTTTTGGTCGAATGTACAAGTTGGTAATTGTACGTGCTTATAATACGCCTAATTTCAAGTAAACTATAAGAAAGAGTACAAGTGTAGGAAGACCACATGATTACAATTTAAATTCCATTACAATCTGTGCTTTGAATTGTATAACATTGTGTGCTATCAATTCTCAGTGAACACGTTAAGAAATTCACTTAAAAAAACGTTATATTATATAAATTTTGAAGGAAATACGCAAAAAAAAACACAATTTTATAGTCATTTGCACTAACTGCCACTTTTATTTATTAATAAACCATAGTCTATACTACCTATAGTATAAAGAGGAGACAATGTCTTCACAAAAAATTGCGCCATGTGTCATTTCTATAATAAAATTATCAGCCGGGCCCTCTTTTATACAAATTAGGTAGTTAGAATCTCATATAATCTTATCCGTAAAAATTGCTTAAAAATTACCGAAAATTATGAATGATCCTGAAAATTATGAATTATACCTTACCAAGAATTAGTTGTAATCTTCTGATACATATTACTCCGTATTACGTGCACTACTTTTTCATAAACTCGTACTTAAAAATAAATTCATATGATATGCTATCATGTAATACGGATTATAATTTTTCCGCGATGAATAGAGTGTACGTGTAACCTAGAAATAAAGTAAAATCTAACGGTGCTAAAAAAAACCTAACCCTCGTATAATTTACAGGTAATGTGGTTATATATACACCCGATTTAATATAGATATGTTTCATGAATTTTTTCGATAGGAAATATTATAGGCTTATTATTAAATAGAGATTAATCCTATAGATACACTTATATAGTTATATGTAGTTAGAATAATTAGTTGGTCCTCCTTTACATATACAAATTACATAGTTAGAATCTCATATAATCTTATCCCGTAAAAATTGTTTAAAAATTTTGAATCATCCCAAAATTTATGAATTATCCGATACCAAGAATTAGTTGTAATCTTTCAATAAATATTATTATTTAATAAAACTTGATATTTATCGTAAAATAGTTTTTGAACAAATCCAACTTCATTATATTATGAGTTGACTTACTATTGGTAAAAAACACTAATCATAATACAAAGATTAATATATATGATCCTATCAATTTAACATTAACATTAGCGTTATAAATCTATATTAAATTGGGTTTATAATCACATTACCCGTACATGGTACGGGGGTTAAACTAGTTTAGATTCATTTCCTACCGACTACCACTTTTATGAATTAAAAAATGGAAATTTCGCCCGATGACCTTATGGTTAAAGTAATTTCACGTGGTACCCATACATTTGTATTATTTCACGAGGTAACCCTATAGTTTTGGTAAATTTTGTCAAATAACCCTACCCACCTTTATTCTATAGTTAAAATGTTAAATAGGATTAAAAATTAACAATTTTAAATGCATGTTTATTGTGATAGTTGTTGGATTTGGACTAATTAATTATTGTGTTTAATTTTAAAAATATAGAAATTTCTTGTGTAAAATTGATATGTTGTCAATGTTTGGAGGACTAAGTTTAAGTCAAGATAAAAATAAGCATTTAGAACATATTAATAAATTTAAATAAAGCCAATGAATAAATTTTGGAAGAGAATGCATGGGATTTGAGTTGGGAATAGTGTTTGTCAAGCTGAATAATTTGAGTTAGTAGAAGCTCTATATCAATGACAATGAGAGTATCTATACATTTCTTAATTTAATTTTTTTATTACATCACATATTGACTTGTTATTAGCCTTTTAAATATATACAATTAACACAATGAAGAAAAATATATTATACATGAAATAAGAACTAATTCTATATAGTTATGCTAATTGAATTTAAAACTAATGAAAATAATCATCATATACATTTAGGGAGAATATAATTGTGATATATTCTAGTCGTAAGTCGTAATCACACTAATTAGTAAGAACAAGAAATTTCATCTCCTAATTCTTACAAACATGATATTTAAGAAAAGTATACAGGAAAATTGGACGAAAATAATCCCAAGTACCGACTTTCAAACGAAAATAATCTCAAGTTTAGAAATCACCGTCAACGATCCGAACTATTACAATATTAAATGAAAATGATTTTCTGGTAACTTCTCTGATAAAATGGATGACGTGGAAAACGGAAATGTGACATGGCGAATTAACATGTAACATTTTTATTTTGTTTTTGACATGTCAATCAAATAAAAATAAAAAATAAAAGCCACATCAGATATATTATTAGATTAGATATCATCTTTAATTAAAAACAAAAACAAAAAAAAACCTCTTAATATTCCCCATATCTAAACAGTGTGGAACAATGGTGAAGCATGAACATTGCCCAGATCTAGACACTGAAGAAGGACAATAGAGAATCAGTTCCACCATTGTTCCACAGTATCAAGCCATTGGCCACGTCCATCTCGATTCCGACGAATTCCTCCGAATCAACCTCCGAGCTCGCCCTCTGGACCCCGAATTCGAGCTCCGGCCGAAGAAGATCTACCTCCTCGTCCAGCTGCCTAGGTTTCCGGCTTCGGACGAGGCCGATTGCACTCCACAATGAACGAATTCCGGCGATTCGGAGGTCTTTGTCTCAAATCTGTCCGCAATTGGTCGGTCGGAGGGCGTTAGGGTTAAGTTGAAGCTCCCGAAGGCGGACGTGGAGAGGATTCTAGAGTAGAGCAGTGATAGCATTGAGGCGGCCGAGAGGATCATCGATCTGTGTGCTCCGGCGACGGCGATGGCGGAGGAATGTTAAGGGGTTTTATTTGTTTTTGTTTTTAATTAAAGATGATATCTAATCTAATAATATATCTGATGTGACTTTTGTTTTATTTATTTGATTGACATGTCAAAAACAAAATAAATATGTTACATGTTAGTTTGCCATGTCACATTTCCGTTTGCCACGTCATCCATTTTAATGGAGAAGTTACTGGGAAATCATTTTCGTTTAATATTGTAATAGTTCGAATCATTGACGGTGATTTCTAAACTTGGGATTATTTTTGTTTTAAAGTCGATACTTGGGATTATTTTTGTCCAATTTTCCAAGTATATATAATGTATTTCTCAAAAAAGAAAAAGAAAAAAAGGAAAAAGGAAAAAACAATTAAAAATTTTAGACTATAAATATCAACATGGTTATTTGACAAAATTTATCAAGACTACAGGGTTACCATGCAAAATAGTCTAAATTTGTGGATATCACGTGAAATTGACTTAACCACGAATTTACCAAGTGAAATTTCCGATTAAAAAAAAAGGTGGAGTTTTTCAGAGTAACATTAAAATAAGGAAGATAAGCTTTTATATAGATTGGCAAGGATCACGAAATGAGTAAAACTAGTTTATATAGATTGGTTCGATCTCGATGAGGTAAAGAGAATGAGTGTGAGACCTCACGTTTTATCAAACAAGAAAAAAATTGAACCTAAAACCTTTCAAGTCTTAACATCCAACAAAAAGGCCTACTAAAAACAAAATTCACATAGGAAGATAAATTCAGTAGAAAATTCACAGAGGAAGACAAACTAGGTGAGATAAAAGTCCTATTTAAAAGACAAATTTGGTGCGCACAATTGTTGATAAGGATAGCCCATGTTGGCAAGCAGGCAAGGTAAGAAAATTCGCGTTAGAAAAAAAAAACATCATTTTGTTGTTATTAATCCGTATGGAAATGAAAGCAACAAGACATTCTACCAAAGATAAAAAGCTACAACGCATGAAGCAAAGATCACGACTTATGAGTTATGACAAGTTTGGTGTAATGATTCCAAAAGGACCCAAAGTTTGTTATGGTCTAAATAAATTTGAATGATTAATATACTATTTAATTAATTTAAATATATTTATAACATCATTACATCCATGTAATTAGTATAATAGAATATATAAGATATAAGATAATTAAAAGTATAACAATATAGCATAAAAAATGCTTAATACATGTATATATGCTTACTTTTTTTAGAATTTTAATGTGCAAAAAAAGAAATTAGATATTTATTTTACTCATTTAAAAAGTGAGAGAAGTAATCATGTTATTTTATTTTATATGCAACAGCCTATCGACTTTTCAAAAAAAATTACAACATTTAATTTCTCAATAATTAAAAACAATTCTCAACAAATACACTTAACAATTTACCAACGAGTAACAAACATCAAATTAACACATAAAATCAATAACATTAAGTGTCTTTTAAGAATCTACAAAATTATATTTACCCTACAAAATTATATTAACAAACATCAAATTAACACATAAAATCAATAACATTGAGTGATGTGGTATACCACCTAACCCGCAAGCACACTAGGTCGGTTGTAATACCGGGTTATCTAACCTTAGGGACTACGTACGCAGTAAAAGATTGTACCATTCAACTAGTAGTTAGGTCAAATCCTCATATCAATAAATGGAAAAAAACTCCCGATGAAAAGCTCCCTTTTGAAAACCCATTTTCTAACCCTAGCATCGGTTGTCTTCTCAGCCGCCGTTATCGCTTTAGCCTTCCCTACCCACTGGCGCTCTACTTGGCTCTTCACTGAGCTTTGGTATGGCCTCACCCCTTCAATTGACCCTTACCTGAAACCTTCCTGCTGGATGCTCGTCGCTGTAGATCTCTTTCATTCGGCGATTTTCGTTCCAGTCGTCGTTGCTCCGTCTCGCCGCCGGCCTTTTGGTCTTCGTCGATGGCTGGTCTCCCTGTTCCCCTGCCTACCTGTCCGTGACCGTGGATGTGGCGTTTGCTGGCTTTTGTGGCTTGTCCATTGGGTAAGGCGCCTCTGGGCTGGATCTATTCACAACCATCAGGTTCTCTCCTTCACTACTTTGCATTTTCGGCGTTGTTCTTCGTGTCTTGCTTGCTCAATCCTTTTTATGAGTTTCCCCTTTGCTTCTGCATCTTATTCGATTGTTTGCCTAGTTGTGCCCTTTGTTTGCTCTTTGGGTTTGTATGTTGGTTTGGTCCCTCGTTTTTGGGATCCCTTTGCTTGCTCAGTTGATTTGTGCACCTTCTCTGTTTCGTCTTTCCTTCCTCTTGCCTGGATTTTTCGTTTCCTTGACTTATGTGGTCACTTCTTGATAATCTTCTCTATGTTGTGGTTCTTTGTGGATCTGAATTTTCTTCTCTTATTTCCTTCGTGTTGTCTATTCTGTGCTCTTTTCCTTATTAAGTCTTCTTCTTCGTGTCTCTTGACCTCTCTCTTTACCTTTCTTTTTTCGCTGTTTTTCTTCTGCGTGTTGACTTGTTGGTCTTTGCTGCTGCCTTGTTGTCTTCTTTGGTTGCAGGCGGTTCTTGGACTTAGCCTTGTTGCGGTTTTGTTGCTAGCCTGGCTTGGATTCCGGCCTCTTTTATCGGGTTGGTTCTCCTATGCTTTGCAGTTCGGTAACAAATCTCTACAAACCCTTATCTCAAAACTTATCATCCTTGTCCCTGTATTTGTGCATATCTTCCTCTGTTGGAATCACTCTTGTTGTTCTTTCAGAGTTGAGGGTCTGTATAGGTTTTGGGCTTGGGTGATTGAAACTTGGAATGACCCTTAGTGTTGGAACACATCTGAAACTTACATGAAAGCTTTGTCCAATTCTTATCGTGAGGTGTCATTGACCCTTGTGGTGTTTTCTATTTTGAAACCTTATACGAAAACTTTGCTCAAATCCTATTGTCATGTTTTGCTAACCTAGTATGAAAATTTCTTCAATCTTAAATCCATTTGTTTGTTTTGCCTCTTTAGGGATGTCTTTACACATTCTTGCAGTTTGGTTGAGCTTTGGTTTTGGCTAATCAGTTTGAATGAACACTACTTTGCTTTTCACAATGGTATGAAACTTCACCCAACTATGCTTACTAAAAACTTATATCAAAATTTTAATTATAACTATCAGTTCAAAGTTGCTGAATGTTTAAATTTCTGTGGGGTTTTGGAAAAATTGCCCCTTGCTCCTTTGGATCAGGCTTTGGCCATGAGACAGGTACTACTCTTATCCCTCTTCCTTTTACAAAATTATTCACCCTGTGCACTCCTTTCATATTGCTCCTCTCTTACCTGAATGGGTCCTTTCATTCCTGTAGGGGGTTAGAGTTATATTTCTGGGGTATTAGGGTGTTTGACAACTTCTATGACCCCTTTGTCTTTATGACAATGAAACTTGTTACCACTCCTTGCTTAACACATACTCGACATCTTGGTGAAACTTGGAATTATTCATTCCATACGACTCCTGCCGTCTGTATGACCACCATCCATCTATTTTATGGTAAGCTATCTATTTATCCTATCACTCTTCCCTATGATCAAATGTACTTGCCATAATCATGTATAACACTAATTACTAGTTCCTACTATTTTTGTTCCTTCTACTATGATGATATGTCTTTGCTCACTACATCTACTGTGTTCATAACCAATATCGGTTTATGGTTTAGCTTACTTTATTGTTTTCCCAACTCTGTCATGTTTCTTTTGTCTGAGGTTGCTTCTCAGGTTGTAAGAACGTCTCTACATTATCTTCATCCTAACCTGTACTGGAAAACTAGCATTTGGTTAATTGGATCCTGGTATGGGCTCATGCCATGCTATGATCCTGGCAACTATATTCACAAGGTCAACTACTTTCAATCCATTATTTCTATCTACAATCTTGGTGGTATTTCAATAAAAATATGCAAGCTGTATACACAATTTTTTTCTATGATAAATTACTTTACCAATTCAAATTACTTGCTACTATGTCACAGGTTCTGTTGGAAACTTATAAATTATTGCTCTCACTTTGCTCAAACTGGAATACAGTTTCAAGATTGTCATGTTTCCTGCCCTCTTTTGCAGTGGCAGCTTACCTATCACAAAACTATCAACACTCTGTATTATTATTCTAATGTAACGACTCACCGTTTTAGAAACCTTGGGAATTTTTTTTGTATAAATTCTACTATCCCTCAGATGTGTAGCACTCATAATGCATATGTGCTATTTTGCAGCTATGTCTGCTGTGACATTTCCAATTATAGGTTTAAACATACTAACCTTGCTTATACTACATCATTTCAGCCTGCTCATTTTTTCTTCTATACGGAAACGACATGCTCAATGATTCTACAGCAAAACCTTCATCTACTTATTCATACTACTCAAAACTTACTTCAAAAATTGTGCATCTATAAACTGGATCCAACACCATCTTATATCAACTCCATAGTTTCTAAATACATTAGTAAAAGTTGTTGTTTAGGGTTGCTCCCTTGCTGTTATGATTACCACGATTCATCTCCAAGTAATTTGACTCATACATGGTCCACAAGCAGTTTATATATCAACTTTGCAGTACTCCAACTCACTCTTACATGCGACTTGTGTCATTTTAGTTGGAGTTCCTATAACACTATGGCAATACCTCGTCAGTGGTGGCTGTGTTTTCTGCAGAAACATGGCCAATGGATATTAAACTTCGGTTCTACCACTTCATATGACCATTCTCACTCCACATTTTTATTATGACTATCGCCTATTGGAATGTGAGGGGGCTCAGGAGCGTTAAGTTTTGGCATGAAATTGTCTTCCTAAGAAAACTACACAAATTACAATTTCTCTGTTTAACTGAAACAAAAACGGATATCCATCCCTCTGATGCTATTATTCGCAAAATCGGTTTCCATCAATGTATATCATCTCCTTCGGATGGATCCAAAGGAGGGATGGCTCTGTTTATATACCACAACGAGTTTACTCGCTCTTGTAAACTAGTTTTACAAACTCCAAATTTAATTTTTGTGCAGGTTGAAAACCCGTTCCATACATACCTTCTAATATTCGCTTACGCTCCTTCAAGAGTAGAAAATAAACCGGTTTTTTGGTCGAATCTTGAAAACACGATTACATCATTCGGTTTACCTTTTCTCCTGATTGGAGACCTCAATGAAATCGACTGTAGTTCGGACAAATTTGGTGGAGTTTCTCCAGCTCCGGCTAAATTTGTTCGTCTACTCAACTTCCAAAACAAAATGAGTACTTTAAATGCAAAATTTACCGGGTTTCCATTTACTTGGAGAAAAAGTTCGACCTCTACGGATAACACATTCGAAAGGCTAGATAGAGTCCTCATTCATCATGATCTTGTACCAATTTTTCCCAAACTTGTAACCCATCATCACCCGTTTACAACTTCAGACCACTGTCTGATTTCTTTTAACCTAGACATTAAAAAGAAATTTATTAAGTACCCCTTCCGTTTTGAAAATGCTTGGATTGATAAACCCTCTTATACT
Organism: Polygonum aviculare; assembly: GCA_934048045.1. Taxonomy (NCBI): domain Eukaryota; kingdom Viridiplantae; phylum Streptophyta; class Magnoliopsida; order Caryophyllales; family Polygonaceae; genus Polygonum; species Polygonum aviculare. The sequence goes on along the minus strand of OW204023.1, from coordinate 26,916,490 downwards.
AAATTAGTTAAAAAAGTTTGGGAGTACAAACTCACAAGATCATTTATGTTCAAAGTTTCCATGAAAATGCAGCTTCTTAAGAAATATTCTAAAGAATGGGCCAAACTCTATATAAATAATAATTTTGAACAACTAGAAATTTCAGAACGTAAGCTACAACAACTTAAAAATTCTCTCCTATCTGATCCGTATAACCAGTCTATACCACATAAATTACAACAACACCTTAACAAATACAATGCTTTAATGGACTTCCACGACAACTTTTGGGCACAACGAGCTAAAACTAACCATTTACAGAACGTAGACAAAAATACAAAGTACTTCCAAACCATCTCAAAATTACGTAGGTCTAAACAAAATATAACATCCTTTCAGACACAAGATGGTTTGGTCATTTTTTATCATGAAACAATTTCAGCTAATATTACTAATGAACTAGCGGCACGTTTCAATAAAACTCCGGGACCTGATGGATTCACTGCAGAATTCTTCCAAACTTATTGGCCCACGGTCGGTGCGTCAGTTGTTCGCGTTGTAGTGGCCTTCTTCCATTATGGAGCTATGCTGACCGCTACAAATAAAATTTTCATAACTTTAATTCCCAAAATTGATACGCCAACATCTATTAATAACACAATGATTGCTTGGCAAATAGTGGTAGCATGCATGAAATTCAATAAGGTTTCGGTTTAAGACAATCACCTAATGTTAATGGCTATTCCTTGTGGGAATTAAGCAAATGTACCTAAGAATACGACTTAGCATCCACTTTCGCGGTTTGCAAGTCCATGACTAGGCCCTTTGGGCTCTATAGAATTTGGGTTTGGTTTGAACTCCCATCCACTTTTGTGGCTTGAATGATCAATCCAACCTCAAATCTCTATTGCCAATTATGCTCTTCTTGAGAGAAATCCAATCAACTCTTGTTTCATTGGACTCTCAAGCTCAATCTTAGAGATCCGGTGGGAGAAAGGATCTTTCAACCTTAATCCCTCACCTAAATCCCTACCAACATCATCACCTTTTGGTCTCAAACATTAATAGGACTCAAATTCACAATCAAACTTGGGTTTAAGCTCCTAAGGATGAATCAAACCCAATCCTAACCTCTAATCATGCAAGCAATTAATATCTACCTCGAAATCATTGGTTTTCCCCAAACCCTAGGATTTGGGGGTTCTAGCTAGACATAGAAATCAATGGAAATAGAGAAAACAAGAGAGGAATCATACCAAAAATTATCAATAGAGAGAATAGAAGCAAGATCCGCAAATAAAATCTCTACAATCCAAGTCTCCAAATCCAACTTGTTCCTCAAGCAAAAGTGTCTCTAGAAAATGGGTGAGGGAGAGCTCCCCAAAGAGAGGTTTGTCTTCTCAAGATACAACTCAAGGTTTTTATATTTTCCCCAAAGAGAAAAACCTAGAAAAGGGTAAGAAGTAGGTTGGCCACGCTACCTGGGCAACTACCCGGTCAAGTACCCGACCGGGTAGTGGTCTGGATGCTCGAAGAGGAAGAAAGTTGAGAAGGGACATTACCCTGGCAGGTACCCTATCAAGTACCTAGCCGGGGTCCTCTTCTAGATGTGCGAGATGGAGCAAATGTTGACACGGGAGATTACCCTTCCTACTATCCGGCCAAGTAACTCTCTTGCAATGGCTGTATTCCTTGTACTTCATTCCATCCCTTTTTTTTTGGTCAGAGAAACGCCTATCGCGATTTATTAAGAGCAGAACACATTACACGGAATCAATCTAGGAAATTTCACTCCCTCCAGATCCTCTAACAACTCATCCCTAACCTCTGGAGGCGGTTCGTTACAAATCTAGAAACCAAAAGCTGAGGGTCGGGCATGCTTGGCTAAGGCATCAGCCACTCTGTTCCCTTCCCGATAGATATGTTGTAGTTGGACGAGCCAAGCTCGTTTAAGTAAGCCTTGGCAGTTGAGGACCAGGCTGTGAAGTGGGTGTCTCGGCTCCACGCCCTTCTTGAGGGTTTGCAACGCAATCTCTGAATCGACTTCCACTTGCAATCGACGAAGCCCTTTCTCCCAGGCCAGACGCAACCCAAGCTGGATCCCCCACATCTCCGCTTCGATAGCCGACGCGATTCCCAGATTAGCGGTGAACCCGCACACCCATTCCCCTCTGTCATCTCGTATCACCCCTCCGGCCGACGCCAGACCCGGCTGCCCTCTTGCCGCACCATCGCAGTTCAATTTAGCCCAGCCCTCTGCCGGTGGAGACCAACCAATCCATTGGACCTCCCTTTGCGGACGACTCATCTGGGCTCTGCCCATCTCAAAGGCCTTTCTTTGCTCCTTAACAATACCTCGGATAAACTCTACTTTATGCGCAACTTCATCCTCTCCTCTAAAAACTCTTTGGTTCCTCCACTTCCATGCGAGCCAGAGCGTTGTGGCGAAGGTCTCGCTCCACCTACATCCTCGCTGATCCATGTCTTCCATCTGGATGTTACACTCCATCCACCCCCTCAGATCTTTTCGAAAAAACTCGGTTCTACATTGAGGCGAGACCAACCTATCCCAAACTGGTTTGATCCACCTACAATCCCGCAGGACATGGATCAAAGTTTCCTCTTCCCGCTCGCAGGAGCTGCACACACCGCAGTCCGCCATTCGCCTCCTAACTCTTTCCGAGTTTGTCAACACTCTCTCCCTGTAAGCAGTCCAGGCAAAGGTTTTTATCCGTTCAGTCACCTCCAATTTCCAAATCCTCTTGAAGGTCACCTTCCTCTCCTTTGGGACCTCCCTTCCCTTACAAATGAGTTTATAAGCTGATCTTGTTGAGTAGTCTCCAGTGGGGGTTTCACTCCACGACAATGTGTCCTCACCCATTCCCGGTTCAGTGAGGCTGACTGCAACAAGGCGACTTTTCGTGTCCTCCGTAAGGATCTCGTCCAACATAGCCCAGTTCCAGCCTTCCTCATTTACCCAAAGGTCCCTCACAGAAGCATCGGGATCAATTTGAGTGTCACTCACCTCTTCGACCTCCAGTAGACTTTTTGAGATGAGCCATCTATCTGCCCAGAACAGCACCTTCTCTCCGTCGCCAATATTCCACTTCAAACCTTTCACTACCACTTCATTCCATCCCTCTTCACTTGGCTTTTGTGGTTCCTCCTTAGATCCTTCTTTAAAGCTTCTCCTTGACTCCTTAGCTCCATGATCCATGCTCTTGAACTTCTCTTGATCCTCATCACCAAATTCTCCTCCACTTTCACCTGAAAAGCACACAAACAAGGCGTAGCTTCCGAACAAGACAACTAAACTAAAACCGCTAAAGAACTAGCCCAAACGCGAGAGATTCAATGTAAAACATAACCAAACGACCTAAAGATGCAACCTAGGCATGCACTAAATCCAAGTCATCAAGTCTTCACAAAAATTTGCGTCACATGACACAAATATAAATAAAACTATACATCCCAACAATGCCCATGCTTGTAGGTTAATATTAGTTTTTTTCATTGTATGCTTATGCCTATACTTTCATGGATTAATATCATAATATAAAAAGTATATAGAATGCTTTGGTTTTAATAATTTGTAAAACGATGTTATTTGTACGTGTGATTCATATGAGAGGTCCTTCAAATATAAATCATTTCAATTATAATAAAAGGATTTATATAATTGTACCTAAATCATTTAATCTAATCAAACAGTTAACATAATATATTATTATATATATAAGTGTAGTGATATTGACATGATAATGATAATTTGATCATCAATTAAATGTATTTATTGTCAAAAAATACAAAAAATACATGTAGGTAAGATTTATAAGAGGGTTGAGGAATGTGGGTGCAAAGAATTCCAAAGAAGGTGTCATATTATCGCAGTGAGATTTGAATAGGCAATACATACTATGAATATTAAGGATGTGCTATGCAAGGTTGTCAGAATCGGGATTATTGGATCGGATCGTTGGGATTGTAGGATCGGATCGTAGAATCGAATCACTACAATCGTAAGATCCTACATTATAACTAAAAAATATACCAAAACCTAGTATATTGTATATTTTCTTAAATATAAAGTCTGAAATTTAATAAACATTATTAATTTGATAAGTACAAATTATTTTAAGATGAATGGGGTTAATAATTTAATGGAAAAGAGATATAAACTCTGATATTAGTAATAATATATAAATATAATAGTGATTGTTTGGGATCGCAAGAATTATTTGTAGGATCGATAGAATCGTTGCAGAATCGTTAGAGTCGTGTGTAAAATCAAAATCAAATTAGAATTTTATGTTAAGTCATTTAAGATCCTGGTTTAATAAGATCCTACTTAGGATCGTAGATCGATTTATGACTTTTAGGTCGTAGAATCGTTGTAATCGTAGGGTCGAGTCGGGATTTTGATAACATTGGTGCTATGATAATTCTTAGAGTAGGATAATATATAATAATGTGATAACATGTATATTATAACATGTTAAGATAAGTTGAACTGCTTGCATTTAATGTGGGAAAAAAATCTAAATTTACAAGTAGGTAAAGGTTAGATAACCCATTGAATCTTTATAGTTAAGACTCCAAAAAAATTATTTACATGATTATCAATAATAACTAAAATTTTATAGAATTATTAAATTAGTTGAAATAAAATTTGATCTTATGAATATAAAAAATAATATTATTATAACTAAGACATGATCTTACCTGGAATTACTTTAACTAATAGCCCAATATCCTTAAATTATGTCCATAAACAAGCTATAAACTTCTAAAATCTTTAAATAATACCCTTAAACAAAGGAATGAGACCTATTAAATAAAGTATTATCAAATATTATCTTTGATGTGCATCAAATTGACAAATTATACTATATTATCAAATGATATCAAAATATGTTATAATAAAAATTTATTAAAATTAGGGGATTTCATAAATAATCTATTTTAATGATTTTAACTTTTTTGTCCAAAATAAGATTTATCACTTAACATCTTTATGCAAATGGCTAAACTTCATAAATAAAATAACTTCACCCGACCAAAAAATAAATAAAAATAAAATAACTTCATAAATAAAATATGTTATTGTCAATATCCTTTGGACATTTATCCGGATTCCGGAGGTTAAATTTGAGAGTATTAATCCATAGATCCATGACTTCAATATGATTTGTGCAACTAATGGCCGACATTTCAACTAATATTCCGGGCCCTGCACAGAACAGGCCCAAAGTTCATTCAACCCATAAACCCTAACCAGAGCGACGTCGACAATCTGGATTCCGGAGGAAGAATTGTTCACCGACGGCGTATTCTCTCCGTCTCGTCAAAATCTTCAACTTCGTGTAAGTGTCTCTAGGTTTTCCTCTAGCTCGTCTTGTTTGTAATTCGCAATGATCCGAATTTGTTCGGTCTGAGCTCGTCGCTCTCAATGGAATTCAATTTCTCTAATTTCTGTAATCTCAACCGATGAGTTCATGGTTCTTATCTCTCAACAATCCAAATTTGCACTTGTTTTGTACACCTTTTGATAGATTGGATTCGAATCAGCTTACAAATCATGGCTTCTGCAAGTTCCTTATGGAGTTTGACAAAAAGGCTTTTGACGGTTGGCGTGATAGGGCTAACCATCTCAGATCGATATGCAAGTGTGGTGCCTGTTCGAGGACAGTCCATGTCTCCAACATTGAACCCTGAAAAGAGTTCTTTCATGGCTATAACATGTGGTATGTTATAGCAGAACAGCTTGAGCAAAAAATCTCTTCTTGAAGGTATCACCAAAGTGCGTAATTTCGTGCAGATGACCGCGTTCTGGTGGAGAAGCTGTGCCTTCAGAATTACAAATTCTCACATGGCGATGTCATTGTTTTCTCGTATGTTCCTTCTTCACATTTCACCTTCAACTGCTTTGATAACATTGGTTGTGTATATATCATACATGGAACATTGAATTATAGTCAGTAATTAGTGCTTGTGGGTTGTGACCTTGCTCGAAGATGAAGCGGAATTGTAAAACATTTCAATCCATTGCATTGTTGTAGAATCAAATGATGGCCAGTAATTATTTGCAGTGTTTAAGCTTTTCATGTTTCTTCCATCTCAATATTTGGTTTCACTTCATAATGCAGTGTCAGCTTTGAATGAATGGTGTAAACATTTTTCTTTTTCTGATTGAGAACTCTATGCTTTTATTAATGGACGTTATCTATTTTTGTGTGTGCTTTCTTTCCTTTTTGGTCTGGAAGCAATCTCTTCTTGTGTGTTATGGCCTGAAAGTTGATATGAATTCTGAATTTCTGATGTTGCATTTCTCTTTCCCGTTCGGACCTGAAACAGCTCCCCAAGTAATTACAAGGAAAGATATATAAAGAGAATAGTTGCTTTGCCTGGTGACTGGCTTAGTTCATCAACTTCATATGATGCAATAAAAGTTCCTGAAGGCCATTGTTGGGTGGAAGGGGACAATTCTGCTTCTAGCCTGGATTCGAGGTCTTTTGGGCCGGTATGTTACTAAACTTGGAGTTCGTTTGTTGCTGTTATTTCCTTTTTAGCAGCTTAACCAACATTTTCAATTATGATCATCTATTAGGGCTGTATTGAGACAATAACCTAATCTGCCTATGGTGACAACTTTCTCGGGAGGCTTGAGAGTGTATATGATAATTGTCTTTGTAATTGTATATCTGATAGCATAAATATATTAGTCTGCTGAGCCATTTATGCTACTGTCTTTTAAGTTTAAATCCTTATATTAATTCACTCTATAGAACATCAGTTAACAAAGAAGAGAGAGCTTAGTATTAGTGACATTTGCATAATTATCATGGATTTCCTCTACTGAATAGAGGTGTTGATGTTGTCTCAAGTGTCTGCTGTCGAAGATCGTTATGGATTTAATACATTTCCTGGGCTGTTAATTATTAGCCTTAATTAAGAGATTACTCTGTTATGTTCATTTACAGATTCCTCTAGGGTTGGCACAGGGGAGAGTAACCCACGTTATATGGCCTCTTCGAAGAATCGGGCAGGTGAATAGAACAGCTTCTCATGACAGACTAGTTTCCTTCTGAGTTTGTACTTGAACCATTCTGTGAGCAATTTTTCCGTTGTTTTTACATCATCCATTTGATGATTTTTTTTGCCTAGGGAAATAATTTTGTCAGTACAGAATTTTTTGTTTGTATTGTATTCCTCATAGGAGTCATAGCAGAAAATTTCATTATTTTCGTCGTTTATACTTGCCAATGAGGTAACTAAAGTGAGCTTGAAACACTTTTGTCATGCTACATTGCTACCCCATGTATAAGTGCACACTCTGGAATCAGAACATATACCTTTTCTATTCCATCCATACAAGGATTTACGGATTGCATTCTGGCAAGTGCTTTTCTTTTTCAAGTAACATGAAGGTAACTTCAAGAAGCAGCACTACTCAGCCAAACATTGTAATAAGTTCGAAAACTATGCATAGTATCCACTAATCAAACATTCAATCCACGGTTATTTAAAGGGAAACAACACATTACGCTTGCCTTATTCAACAAACAGATCAAACGGGAAATAATATAAAATCATCCAAATGTCTTAACCAATGCAGATTAACTTCTCTAATTTTTGTGCTAACCTCAAGCAAAGGAACAAGGTAACTCTTAACAAGCAGACAGTAAAATTGATTTAGCTGTGATCCTCAAGTCAAACTTAAATACCAAAGAGCATATCTATAAATTGGAGAACCCATGGGATGCATTGATCCCAAACATCAGGCTGCAGCTGCACCAAAGAGCTGCTTGCGAATCTGTTGCAAAATAATGGGGAATTGTGTGTCATTTCAAAGGCTTGGACAAGCAAAGCACAAAAAAATGCAATTTCATGATCAATATGATTGATGAAAGCAAAAATCATGAGCAATAGTATGTGCTACTTCTATTGCGTTCAAAGCACATAAGAGATTAGGAGTTTGTTTCACAGAAAGGTTAGGTTTACTCTAATGCACAGCGCCCAAGCTAAACCGGGTTCAGGCCAATAATTTGGATAACTTAAATGAATTGCTCAATAAGGGTACTGAACAATATAGTTAAAGTTCACTTATGATGTCAAGTATTCATGTAATTCTACAAACATCAACACTTCAAGATACACTAATGAATAATGACGTCAGCTAAGAAGATGGCAAGAAAGAAGTATGAACGGACTAAAAAAAGAGGCTGAACGTTTACTCGAGACACTAGTTTATTCGACCCCTTCAAAACAGGAAAGTTACATGCTTGACTAAAGGATAGCACAATTAAGGGCACACGTCCAGCAACTCAAGCAAAGGGGAGATAATAATTTTAGTCACAGATGACTATGTTTCTTGCAGCGGCAGGACAGGAGATAATAATTTTCTTTTTGATTACTCGTGCATAATGGTCGTGGTTGTGTTTTCTTTGTTTCTGTTGTGAAGGTTTCTAACTCTATCAGATATACATGATATTTGTAATAAACTGATGGAATACCAATCATCACCACTCATAGTCAACGTTAAGATAAGCTCAATAGGTCATCACGAAACAGATAGGAGAAAGCAAGCATTTACCTGAGGTAGCTTTTTACGGAATGCAACATCCAACCTTGCATCAAGAGTGTTCTCCAACACAATTTTCCCATCCCTAGAAGCCAAGACAACCCCACCAGCACTGAACAAAAAATACACAAAAAAAAGCAGTAAAACTCAGTACCTAATAATCAATAACTGAGGCAAGGTAATTCTCAATTTACAAAATTTACCATGAAAGAGCATGCTCATTGTGATGAGAAGGAGCAGGTGGAAGATAGATACTGTCAACTACGACCTCAGGTTCATGGACTTTAACATTTTGTGCATACTCCCCTTTTGCTGAAGACAGCACTGACTCCACCAAGTCTACATCAGACTCCCGACACCTCAACAAGAGAGCAGGTTCTTTCAATCGAAGTAAACTCTGCCGTAAAAAGAGTAATTAAGGTTATCAGCCAAAATTTCAAGTCACAAACAAGGGGAAAAACCTTTTTATAAAAATCTTGATGATACCTGAACAATGAGATCTTTCAAGAGCTTCTTATAGTGATGATGTTCACCGCAGACACGCAAGAGTTCCTTAGATGCTGCCTCTTTCATGGAGTTGACCATATCATCCTGAGCTTGGAGAACCTTGATCCGAGAAGCATTCAATTGCATAGAGTATTCACTACAAACATATACATTAAACTTCTGTCATTAGATAACCCAATCTGCATAGCAAAGATCTCCGCATATACAAGACATGAAATGACAGGTGTCTCTCTATGCTACTCAATCCAGAGATGATACAATAGAGCACTGCCAAAGACGATTTATTTACTATTAGGGTTGCATAGCAGCTGCCTAATTTACAAATTTAATAAAGTGCAAGCAAATAGATCGGAATCCCAATTCATACGCCTGATCCTATATGTATGTGAGATCAATTGTGTTAGATTGTTTAAAAGACTGTACTGTAGATGGACTAATTACAGATTCAGTAATACCTCTGTTTATGCTCACAATTTCACAGAGCAATCAGATTTGGATCAAAATAAACGAAATCATGAAATCTAGGTCAAAAAATCAGAACATAATCAAACGAAATCGATTGGAGAAGCTTACATCTTCTTGCGGATATCAACTTGCTTCTCCTTGCGCTCGTACTCCTGCCTGATCTTCTTCTTCTCTGCCTCCACTAATTGCAGCTTCTCAATGTTGAACTCCTATCAAAACACAACAAAATTGAGCAAGTAAGCAACCCAATTGACACCAAAAGAGTCGATCTTTTGCAGATCAAACCAACTCCAAGCACTTGCTCAACAAAACTCAAATCGAACGAGGACAAAATCCAGAGAGAGTAGAGGAAGTTGGTTACTTCTTCAGCGGAGACGGAGATCTCGTTGGCCTTCTCCTCCGCTTCCTGGTGGATGAAGCGGACCATCTGCTGGATCTGCTTGGTGACATCTGCGTTGTTCATCTTGGCCGAATTCGACAGGGCAGCAATTGATTGATTCGTGGAAGAGTTGCTTCGATTGCTCTTCTGCTTCCCCTTTGTCTTCTGAGCACGATGAGCCCCCTTCTCTTCTTCTTTGGGTTCCTCTCTTTACCGGATCCGCTGCTTAATGAACCACACGACAAAAAGGCTTTTCTGGCTGTATTATACCTCCAAATATACGATATCCTGGTATATTAGAGCGTAGATCTACAACTTCAAAAAAATATCTGCATTCCTAGGGATTTATTTTAATTTCTACCAAAGAAAGGGATTTATTTATTTTAATTTTTCAAGTAAACTAGCTTTATGTGTAGTATCATGCACCGCACCGCACATAAGGTTAATTCGGGTTGATTTTTGCTCGACTCTCTACGATAGGACAAAATCCTCGTGTGTTTGTAGGAGTCTTGTGGAGGTTACTCGGGTTGTTGTCTTGGGCTCAATGTGGTGCATGCCACGGGTAAAGGGCGTACAATTGGCTTGGTGACTCGTCTTTTGAGTTTGTAAGTGAGCGGCTTGGGTTCGACACAATGTAGAAGGCGGTTGGTGCCTATTGGATTGAGGGTATCGGTTGGAATTGGGCTGAGCTTGGGCATTCTTTACTAACATCAATGCAGTCGGTTCTTGCATCTACAGCAGTCTATGATGAAGAAGATTAATCTATTGTATGTTCTCTAGAGGTCGACTGTAAGGCTAGTATTCAATCTCATCAGCCCTATAATTTGATTCCTAGCTCGTGTTACGCTTCCAAGGTGGGTAGAGTTTGTTATATGAAGATGTGGAGCTTGATGTTCCAAAACTAACGAGGATCTGTCTTTAGACATTATTGACGTATGACTAATATACCCTTACTACTCAAGAGCAGATTCGGGGTCATTTCGGCCCTATGAGTAAGCCACATCGCCTCAAAACGAAACAGCCTCCTCAACTTATTCAACCCAAGGTACATGCATAGCACCAGCAACAACAGTCAACAACCTAACAATGGCTGAAAGACAACATGAGTAAATGAAGCAACCTCCTCAAAATCCTTGTCTCAAACAGAGCTAGTTCGTAGGTTAACACCTTCAAGTAATCTTCTTCCTGCTAAAAACGGTCCAGGAAGCTAGCACCCATTCGTAAGATCAAGAATTTGGTTGCCATCAATTCTCTATGACTCCGTGATTTTGCCCTCCATAATCGAAAAAGTCGTCGAATGCCCAAAGAGTTTCACTACTCTCAAACTTTTTCAAATCGAGGCCAAGGCTTCCGTCGCATCATCGACTATAGAGATCACCTGATCATCATCGTATCCACCTGGAAGTACCATGCACCTTGATCCTACCTTTGACGCGAAATCTTCATTGATGACCCTTTTTTTGTTCTAGATACACACATAACCTAACTTACCCTTATACGATAGATTGAACATCCATTTTTGGTCATCAAAATTTAGGGTTAAGGAGATGATGTCCCAGTCCAAGGACAGGGAAGACCCAAGGGCTCAGAGAACTCTTACAAAGGGATTTATATATGCTTCACCTCAATGAGACTAGGGGGATCGAACCTACGACTTGTCAGACCGATGCCTGTCATACTTCACTAGACTACACCAACCCCTTGAGGTAGTGATAGATTGAACATGAACGTATGTTACTTAATTATCTTGATCGATTACTGACATCGTACCAAACAGGTCCTTACTACGAAGTCAGTAATCGGATTGAAATGAGGTATCAGGTTGGATTCAGAATGCCTCATACCCTGAGTTTTAATCGGGTATGAGTTCATGTGCATTTTGTGGGAACGAGAATCACTTATACCCAACCATAACGTCAAAGCATACACATCTATGATTTAGCTCGCTGCGAAACCGATTCCTCGTAGTGTCACCATAAAAACAAACAGGCCCTACTCTTGTTTCGGATTGGTATGTTTTCTTTTTAACAATTTAGAATTACATTTTAATACTCTTTGTTAGGGATAATATGTTTAATTTATATCAATGTTAGCACATTTTATTAATTAAGCTTTGAACGTGCTATGTGGCTACGTGCTGTGACGATATCGCATGCCACATAACTCCACGATGAGTCAAAATATACTTGTTATAAAAAAAAGGAGATGAAGAAAATGAAATTTGCTCTGCTCTTTGAAACTGTAAAAGAGACAAATTCTCTTGCACTTGTTGTTAACCTAATTAATCAAAATACTCCATCATCCCAAACTTGGTGGCTTAGATTTTAAGAGATCGGAAGGCTGTTTTTTTGGAGTGATCAACAAAGACCATCTTCAACTTTCAGGTAACTTATGCTCAATGCTCAATCCTAAACAATCATTTAGATCGATCACTTTGAGTTTCATTGATTCGAGTTGTTCTTTTGGATCGATCGGCTTTACTGTTTGTTCTTGTTCGTGTATTCACCGGTTGAGAGTTTTTGTTTGACTTGCAAAATAGCTTAGTCTCATCATTAATTATGTATGCTTAACTAGAACACATGAACAAATCAAGAAAACCCGGATCGTGAACGTGCCATGTAATTAGTTTGACTTTCAATCATAGCTTCAAAATCTCGGATCATAGTTCATAACTAGATATAGTGGGAAACATTGGAACTTTGTGTTTGTACTACAAACTGATTTGTCTTGGTCCGAAATTCGTACAAATCTAGAAAACCAAGATGACAAAGCATCATTGGAGGCAACAGATAAAGTCATTCTTCGAGCACCATGCCGATCCCGACAAACGTGAGCGCTTGAAACAAAGTAGAACAGGTTTGTTCTTTCATCCATATGTATACACATTTTTGCTTGTTCATCTTGATTCATTGTATAACTCGTTGAATTTGCAGACATGGAGGCCAAAAAGGACACAATCATCAAGCTAATCAAAGCTGAACAACAACAGGGAAACGACGGTAAAACCGAGCCCCTAGAGGAGCTCATCAACGAGTACCACAAACAATACGAGTCGCTCTACGAAGACCATCTCAACCTCACCGGAGAGCTAGGCAAAAAGGCTCACAAGAAGAAGGACAATGATCATGATAAGGGTAAGAAGTCATCAAGCTCTTCTTCGTCGGATTCTGACTCGGACTCTGAAGGAGTCACGAACGGGCTCCAACAAAGGATCGTTGAGCTGGAAACCGAAAACGCAGAGCTGAGAGCCAAAGAGGTGGATCTAGAGTTGAATCTTCGGTCTTTAGAGAGGAAGGCGGGCGAGTTGAGCAAGGGAAACGGTCAGTCCCATGATCAGCTTGTTGCTGAGTTGCAAACTACGATTGAGGATCTCAAGAGGGATTTGGAGATGGACAAGGACGAGCTCACGACAATCGAAGAGAAGAACCGGAATCTTGAGGTGTTGCTGAGGCTGTCGAATCAGAAGAAGAGGGTGGCGGAGCAGATCTTGGGCGAGAAGGAAGAGGAGAACGTCGCGCTTAGCCAAAGGGTACGAGACTATAGCAGTATGATTAGGGATATGTCTGAGAAGCTAAACGGGCTGTTGGGGGAGATGGAGCTTGTGATTAGTAAGAAGTTTGAGGAGGATCATGGAGGCATGGTTAAGAGCGTTGTTGCATTGTGCAAGGAAGTCGAGAGCGTGAGGAATCGCGTGGCGAAGTCTAAGTCGGTTGAGAATATGGAGAAAGTCGTGAAGGAGAAAGATGAGAGGATCATGGTGCTAGGAGAGGAGAAGAGGGAGGCGATAAGGCAGTTGTGCGTGTCGACGGAGTATTATAGGTGTCGTTGCGAAGAGCTTGAAGGCGTTCTCTCGAAGATCGATCCACACGCGAAGAATGCGATGAGATCGGTGTAGTATGCTGTTGTTGTGCTGCTTGTTTCGTTTTCATGTTGTGTCATTGAGTGAAGTCTGGTTTTGAGGTTTGAGCTTGTAAGGATTGGTTTGGATTTGTTCATGGGAGCATGGTTTGTGCAAATTCAAACAATATTTATACTTGAAAATCATATGAAATGTTTGATTACTTTGTTTAGTTTGCAACTTTATAATACTCTGGATATTCTGTTGCACATCCGAGATCAAACCGAATGAATTAGTTTTTTTGGTTGATGAAACTATCCATGATAATTGAAGCGATGATCTATGGGTCCTTGAAGACTTGACCGTTTGAGTAGGTGCCCCAAGTCAAACCTCACTAATTAGTAGAATCATATACTCTTTTCATCACGTATAATCCTAAAAATTACCTGGTAACAAAATAATTTTACGATGAAACTTTACTAAACCGTAAAACCAATTGGTAAGTGAGCGGGAAAATAAACAGATTTAACGTGGCGGGTAGACCACAAGAGTACTTTGTGTTTGGGCCTATTTGTGTAATGGGCCGTATTATTGATTCCGCGCCATTTCCAATTAATCGTCCCGCCATTTCCAAAACCCTCAATTTCATCTTCCTCCTCTCTTTCCTCCATCAAAACGCTCACCACTCCTCTTCAGATTCTCCGTCGCCCCTGAATCTCTCATCGCCATCGTCGGCCAGCCGCTGTCTGCATCTGCTCTCTGCAATTAGGTTTGTCTATGTCTCCTTTGACTCTTCATCTTCTTCTTCCTCAGTGTTAGATTAGGTCAAGCCGTCAACTCATCTTTCCCCAATTCCCTCCCCCATTCAATTAGGTTTGTCATTCTTCTTCTTCTTCTTCTTCTTTCCTGCAATTAGGTTTGTTCCGAGCTTTGTAATGACCAATTAGATAATTATTAGCTAGATCTACAGGACTTACTGGAACAATTGACCTTTATACTAGTTAACCTAGTTGCAAGTATGAAGTTCTAGAAAATTATTGTGGAGTATGGAGAAGTGTGATGAGTTGGTGAGAAATACTTCGACCGATGTTGTGCGCACAATCTATTATTAGAAAACTGCATTTTGAATACTTAATCAACTAAGTTTGTGCTCTTGATAGTTTAACAGAGGTAAACAATGCTAAGAGAAGAGGTTGAGAATCGAGTAGATGCCATGGAAATTGATGGATCTGATGCACTTGGCTCTGAATTGAGGCAGCAAAATCTCACTGAAGATGTATTCAATCCTAACCATCTGAGAGTTTACTACAGTAAGTATCTAGTTCATACTGCCATTTTGTACACAGCGGAAAGTTGCTGAGATTGTGCGTTTTTTATTTCCTGCTTTTCCCACAATTTCATGTATGTTTCTTTAATTATTTGCTCATGTTATCCATGACAGCAAAGCTGTTTCCTTATGCTGACATGTTCAAATGGTTGTCATATGCCAATGGTAATTTTGTTGCCTTTCTCGTCTCTATATGTCAAGATAATGAATGTGTATTTCTTTGTTTGTTTTAATGTCAATGGTGTCCTGTTATTATGCAGATGGAAAGCATCCAGCATGTGACCGCTCATACTTTGGGCGCAGAGAATTTTCGTTCACACTGGAGAATGACATATACTTGCGGTATCAGTCTTGTACAAGTGCCTCTGAACTTGAGAATTCCATTAAAGGAAAATGCCCATACAAGATTGATATTGGCCCTGTCTACAGTGTAGATGTAATATTCCTTGTTACTTTAGTTGAGGAAAACAAGTTTTAATAACTATTGCAGTGCCTATCATACTGATAAATAAAGCTCTCGAGTTTTACACAAAATCATCAATGAGTAATATGATTTATGACCTAGATATGCATTCAACAGTTGACACAGCCTGCATGTTATTATCATATCGATGTATTCTGTGGATGAAGAATGTTCACTTAACTCTTTTATAACTGGGCTGTCTGGGCATGATTTTCTAGTTGCAAGGTGTAGGCGCTATTCCTATTGTAAATATTTTCATTTACATTTTATTGTCATTGTTTGTATGTTTACAGCCTGCCAAGAGACATGCTTATGCACAAACAGGAGATAATGTTTGCACACCAGTGGAAAGAGAACTGGTCTTCGATATAGTAAGCTATATGCCTATAACGTAACAACAGTAGTTTAGATGATAACTCCATAATCCACATTGTGCTAATTCATCTGCATTATATTGTTTCCTTGTTTATAGGATATGACTGATTATGACGATGTTAGATACTGTTGCTCTGGGGCTGATGTTTGTCTTGACTGCTGGCCATTGATGACAGTTGCTATTAAAGTGATTGATACGGCATTAAGAGGTACATTCATACAAATACAAAGATCAATTTTTCTTTCTCGAGATGAATGTATAATTGGTTGCACACTTTCTCGAGATGAATAAAATATCTTACACAAATGCACTTTGGCATAAAGCCATAAGCACAAATAGAACATACTAAAATTCTGTCGTTATTATTGGTTGAAAACATGAAGATGTAAATTGTTGACGATTTGCATCTTCAAGTTGTTGCATTAATATGCATTGCATGTTTTTCTGTAATGTCTAGTGCCAATATGGAAATAGAATCACTTTCATTTCTTTTGTCTGTAGATGATTTTGGTTTCAACCATATTCTCTGGGCGTTCAGTGGCCGACGAGGTGTGCATTGCTGGGTTTGTGATGGAAAGGCAAGGAGGTAATACCTAAGTAAACCATGCTTCATATCACTGATACGTGTTTTATTGCTAAAGTTCAACACTTATCAGAAACACTTGATTCCAGGTTATCTAACGAACAAAGGGCTGCAATTGCTGAATATTTTCATGTGTACAAAGTGAGTTGCTATTGTAAAAAATTAGAGGATTGATTTTCCTTTTAGACCTCACGATATCTGATGAAAGTTTCCACATTTTTTCTGACAGGGTGGTGAGAACAGCCAGAGAAAAGTCTCATTAGGTGGTCATGCTCTTCATCCTTTCCTTACGTAAGTATTGGTTTAGATGTTATACTTGTTTCCTCTGATTATGCAACTTCTTTGAAGAAATGTATTCATACTTGCAGGAGATCATATACCGAAGTGTTGAAAGGTTTCTTTGAAGAGTCAGTGCTACATCGACAAAGGATTCTTGATACTGAAGATAGGTTTGAGAAGATACTGGAGATGATTCCTGATGAATGTATGATTGTTCAATTCTTTCTTCCTTGAAACTTAAAAGTCTCTTTTATCGTATTTTCTTTGCCTGCTAGTACATTGTATATATCATTATGGACGGCCACCTGCTACTGACAGAAATAATGTGTACTTATGTAGCTGTTACTTCAGAGTTCCGTGGACGATGGCTTGATAGCAGGCGATCTTCAACAAATAAAGACGATATTAGCTTGGTGCGCTGGGAACAGCTAAAGCATTCTCTGCAGTCTGGGAAGCATAGGGTAAGAGAAGTCTCTGGTGGACCATCTTTTATTTGCTGTATCCTTGAGAAAACATAAGCATGTCATTTTGACACTCAAGTTTTAGTTTCCATAATCAAGCTAGATGATATATATTTACTCAATCAGTAGCCTTCTTCAGGAGACTAACAAAATATTTCTTGTTTATCCTCTATTGAGAACTGCAAATGCACATAACAGTCTAGTCTGCTGAATCGGTTCTTTGGATTTCCGTATACTATAATTGGTGGCTTTTATTTTTCAGCAATATGTATGTTCATATAGTCTCAGAAGTCTTTTCATGCATAGCTGTAACGGTCCATTGCAATTGCAAACAACATTTGTTCAGACTTTTAAATTATTAATAGTTAACTGAATATTTGATTCTACTTCAGGCACAGGGCCTTCGCCGGTGTGTTGAAGAAATTGTGTTCACGTACACCTATCCCAGACTAGATTTGGAGGTTTGTGAACATCTGGCTTTCAATTTGATCATGGACCATAGAGTAGCTTATGTCTGTGTTTAGAAACATATATGGACTAGTTCTACTAATGCAATATTGTTGACACTTACTTGCATAACAGGTGTCAAAGCACAAAAATCATTTGCTCAAGTCCCCATTTTGTGTTCACCCAAAGACTGGTTAGTGGGAATGTGTTTCTCTGTATTTCTCCCAAGTTATCAGAGACTAGCTAGTCATTTACGTTAAGATAGATCATAGATTCACGTCTGTATTTAGACAAATAATTTGATTGATATAAATATTTTTGAATGCCTTGTTCTTCAGGTCGTGTTTGTGTCCCAATTGATCCCGAGCATTGTGAAGATTTTGATCCTACCACTGTACCAACCCTTGCCCAGGTTAGCATTTGAAATATACAGACCATTTCTTGCATTAGCTACCTTACACAATGAAAAGACAAGTTTGTTGTTCATGTGGTATTTGCATACTTGTCTAAAGAATTTCTTATTTTGTGGAACCGTAGCTAATGGATGAGCTCAACAAGGGAGGACTTGGAGGAGATGTGGAGAGTGGTAATTCATTTTAAGAATGTTGAGAGTTTCTTTTTGTTTAATAATGTCAAAGTAGTATGCCGACATTTCTTCATTTCATAGACACAAGTTATATGGCTGCATATGAGGTATGCATTAATTGGTTACTAAGAATTAAGTCAATTAACCATCTCTGAATAGGTTAGTTTCTTACAAAACCACCACTATTTTTTGTTTAAAAAATTACCCTAACTATCTAAGCTTACTATAATGAGATGTCAGCTGTCACCTTTTTAGTCTACAAAGTCTGACAGGCCTAATAATCTCAAAGTTAGGGGAAATGTAGTTTTTTTTTTCCTGCAAAAACTAGGCGGTTTAATGAATAGTAGTAAATAAGTGGTGGTCTTCTAGAACATCTTATTTTAGGAGCAGTAAAATGTAAAAATCCTAGCTGCAAATGCTTCATGTCCATGCACCATTAAGCACACAACTTGTAGTTTAAACTAGAAGTCATATGATATGGAAAAAACATGTTCAGAAGACAACAAAACCAACTGATAAACTGCTTTTGTAAAGTTTTATCTATGGGCTTAATTATCTAGTATATAATCTTTTATTGGCATTTGACGGCAGATCTGGATAAAACCTCTCTTGGGGAATCCATGAGGTATTTCAGGACATCATTTTTGCAGCCACTGCTTAAATCATGCAAGGTATTTTATTCATGACAGATATGCCCGTAAAATCTTGACTGCTATTTCAATTTGACTTTTCTATATAACTTTCAACCATTGCAGGATGAAATGGAGGCTTCTTACAATCAAAAGCTTCAACAGAACAAGAATTCAATAAACTGGTAAACAGGTTTCTCTGTTTATCACGCCTAAAAATGATTTGGCCCTCTTACAAATTAATTGGCATATATATAGAGTTTAGTTTTCATTTTCGCTGTTATAAAGTGTGTAATCTTGGGTGTCAAACTTTGCAAAAATCTCATGTAGGTGATGAGGGTTTTATTATCAAGTTAGCTTGCAGGAGGAGTTTCTATGTATTCTACATTTCTACTCTAATGAGATTGTAGACATATTTTAAGCAGTAGTCAAGTTCATCTCGTGTTTTTGACAATTTAGCCCTCCAAAATCCATCCAATATTTAATTATATACACGTATACCTATCTTTAATTTTTGTCCGGTTCGAGCCGAAACCCATCCCATGTGATTTTGAAGCAGCAATACCTATTTTTTTTTGGTTGAATGAAGCAGCAATAACTTTGATTTGTAAGTATGTTAAATTCTCATAATGCAAGGATAAAATACAACATAACCACTAGACCTGTACAAACCTGGGTTCGGGCTGGGTTCGGGCCGAGCCATTACCAAAAATCATGCCCATTTATTCGGGCGGGCCCAGGTTAATCGGGCTATTCGGGCTATCAAGGTTGTCCGGATCCGTCCGGACAATCGGACCTGGACAGCCCGTCGGGTTTCGGGCCTAGGACAATCAGTACATAATATGGAGGCGAAAGTGCGGAACCCTAAGTTTTCTACTAACATTGACAAGAAGGTGGCTGGAAAAGATGAGATTAAGGCCCAACAAATTCAAATATGAAATTGAGGCCCAATTAACGTTTGATCAGTACTCAACTTTACTACTGAAACTAAAGTTTAAAGTGATAATACTTTTACAAATATATATGTATAAAATATAAACTCATAAATATAAATTTTTGTTTTATATTAAAAATAATTCGGGTATTCGGGCGGGCTACTCGGGATATTCAGGTTAGGATTATTGTCCACGTCCCGCCCATGAATTCGGGCGGGCCGGGCTAAATTACCCGAACGGGTTTGGATCCTTGTCCATATCCGCCCATTTATCCGGGCGGGCGGTACGGGCTGGACGGGCCATCCGTGTTTGTCCAGGTCTAATAACCACTAATAAAACGGAATCAAGTGGTCTCAAATGGGACGTGAATGAGAATAAATGACCAATCAAGGGATGGGTTATATAATAACAAAACCAATAAACATGGGTTATATAATAACATAACCAATAAACAAAAAATGAACCCCTAACCCTAGGTTGGCCAATATACGCTAATATCTAAGTTAGTTGGCCATTTTAACCGGTAATCATCCGATATTATATAATAACTACATTTCCTTTGTATTGAAATCACTTAAACGTGAAAAGGCTTGTGCATCAAATTAAGGTGGGATTAGAGGACAAAATCGTCTTCTTTCATTCTTTTCCATTCTTTGTCCTAGTCCAAAGGCAGAGAAGACCCAAGGACTCAGTCGCTCAGAGAGCTCTCATCAGGAAATTTACGTAGACAAACCCCTTGAGGTTAAAGGTAACCTGCTTATGACTGTACGCTCATTATGTTGTGTGCTCTTGAAACATTTTATGCTCACTAAGTTGTGTTCTTTATATGTATGGGACTTGTTAGGTATAATGAAATAGTGGGTTTTCTATACAAACAAGTGAATTCTTACCATTGATAAAAATCATGAAATGACCAAAAAGGTGACCAAAGCTTTAGTTTACAATCCGCGATCCACGATCACTCCTCCTGGCTAACATATTATAGAAGATTCCAGAAGATAAAGTTATCTTGTGAGGGATTGGATTAGAGATTGGAATAGTCCTTAATATTAACCCACAGAATAATAAATCAAACAGTTAGCAAGGATTCTATACTAGTACAAAAATTGAAAAGTAATGGCTTCCCGCTTCCGGCTCCTGCGCCCTCCCATCATCTTTTGTACTGTATTTTCTTTTGTCGATCATAAACCCGTAAAGTTTGGTCCAGCCAAGGCAGTTATTGGCCCTATCCTCAATTGAAAGTACCTATATTCTTAACACTCGCTAGTCACAATTCTCATTTCTTCATATAAACTACGAAAAAATATGTTCGAAAGTCAATATTTGTGCCAATTTCATAAAGAGTTTTGTTTTCTTGTTGCACCTAAGGTCACAATTTTGACCGTTTGCACCCAAGGTTGCAGTTTTGGATAGAGTTTATATTAGGATAGAATATATTGATATATGTATCTTGTGTATGATATCTTATCTTGTTTCCTCAAGATAGATAAAATCGCTCAGGGGTCAAGGAACACATTGTATATATACTTCTCTTATTCATTAATGAAAGTCAAGCATTCACATTATTCACATGGTATTAGTTTTGTTACGATCCAAATCTCTCCCAAATTTATTTAACCCTAGTTCGGCCGCCATCATGACCCACGACACCAACTCCTCTGGCGGCAACGGCGGTGACCTTCTCTCCGGCAAGCACTCCGGCAACCTTCTTTTGGCTGCCACTGGCTCCACGCATGGCGTGAATTATCCTTAGTTGAGCATCAAGCTCGATCGGAACAATTATTCCGTCTGGTGCCATACTATCAAGGCCTCGCTCAAAGCCTATCGCCTTGATGGTTTTCTTGACGCTGCCAACACGGTTTCTCCTATTCTTCCCGTCCCGGATGGTGCAAACACTCCACCCGAGCACAATCTAGCGTACGACGAATGGAAGAAGAAGGATCTCTTTATTCTCTTATGGATTCAGGCAACGCTATCGACGTCTCTTCTTGCTCAAGTCACTCATGCGGAATCTACACACGAGATCTGGACTATCTTTGAGCGTATGTTTTTCGCCCAAATTAGGGCACGCTATATGCATCTCAAACAGCAGATGCAGACTCTTCAGAAAGGCTCTCTCAGTATTCTTGATTACATGGAGAAGAAGCGCTCTATCTCGGATGCCCTTGCTGAATGTGGCTATATTGTATCAGATCCTGACTTCATTGAGTGCGTACTCAGTGGCTTGGACTCCTCTTACGCTGCCTTTCTCACATCTTACAATATGCAGCGTGATCCGATCTCATCTGATGAATTGCTCGGCCTTCTGCTTCGCGAAGAAGAACACATCAATGGCTCTCTCCAACCCGCTCTTGATGTTTCTCCTTCGGCGAACACTGCCAGCCGAGCCCCTTGTGGCGTCAATGCTTCGTCTCGGCCCGACTCCACTCGTGACACCGGCTCCACTCTTCAATGTCAGATTTGTGAGAAGTCTGGCCATGCTGCTATCAATTGTTGGCAACGCCAAAATATGCAAGGTTTTTCGCCTACGAACCCTAACTACAACACTAGGGGTGGGCGATGAGGTCGTGGCGGTTGCGGCTCGGGACGTGGTGGTCGTGGTCAGCCTCAGCCCATAACAGTCCGGCTATCAACAACAGTTCGGGCAATTCGGCCCTCCTCAGCCACAAACGCCAACCCGGCAGGCTTATCACATGGGCTACTCACCGTCAACTCTAGTTGATCCACCTTGGTGTTTCGACTCCGGCGCCACCAACCATGTTACTGTTGACTTTGGTAATCTCTTTGTTCACTCTAATTACACTAGCAATGATGGTTTACAAGTTGGCAACGGTTCGTCTCTTCCCATTACGCATTTGGGCACTTCTCAATTACCTGCCTATCGCAAACCTGTTCAATTGAACAATATTCTTTTTGTGCCTCAAACTAACAAAAGCCTTATCAGTGTTTCTCAATTAACCAAAGATAATGATGCTTACATAATTTTCTACCCTACTTGTTGTTTTGTGAAGGACCAGCAGGGGCGAAAACTCCTCAAAGGAATCGTTGAGAACGGGCTCTACCATCTTCAGTCTCCCGATCCGGCTGCCCCTACTCCTCCACACATCTATCTTGGTGAACGAGCTTCTCTGCAAACTTGGCATGATCGCTTTGGTCACCCTAATGAGTCTGTATTTCGTCAATTTTATTTCTAGAATTCGTTTGCCAATGTCTTTGAATAATCTAAAGTCAGTTTGTGAGTCCTGTCAGTTAGGATAGAGTCATAGGCTTTCTATTTCACATAAACATGAGTCTTGCAAATTTCCCTTTGAACTAGTGTATTCGGATGTTTGGGGTCCTGCCCCGGTTTCCTCTTTCAATGTTAATGCTTATTTCTTAATATTTGTGGATGACTGCACTAAATTTGTTTGAATTTATTCTCTCCCAAAAATCACAGGTTCTTCATTATTTCCAACTCTTTTAAAAGATGGTGGAAACTCAATTCAATGCTAAAATCAAACAATTTCAATCTGATTGGAAAGGAGAATACCGAAATGTCTTCCTTTATCTTGAAACTCAAGGCATTACTCATCGCATTTCTTGCCCCCACACTCAAACTCAAAACGGGGTTGTTGAACCTCGACATCGGACGATTGTCGAAAAGGGTTTGGCTCTTCTTTATCATTCGAATTTACCTACTTAATTTTGGGAGCATGCTTTTCATACTTCGGTTTATTTACATAATAGAACTATCACTCCCATTCTTAATTTCAAATCTCCTTTTGAAGTCTTGTATAATAAACTTCCGGATTATAAGTTTCTCGAATCTTTTGGTTGCTTATGTTATCCGTTTTTGCGTCTCTATAACTCTAACAAACTTGAGTTTTGGTCTTCACCTTGTATTTTTATTGGATATAGCTCTAAGCACAAGGGATATTTAAGTCTCCATGTTCCAACTAACCGTGTCTATGTAGCGAATCATGTCATGTTTGACGAGAGCACTTTCCCATACCATCTCCATGCTCAAGATCCCACCGAAAATCTACCCACATCTTCCGCCCGTCAATCGGAGACGTCTTCTTCTTTGCTTCAGCTGGCTGCATTCCCATGGCCGTCACCATCACCACCGCCCTCGTCACCTCCATGCCTCACGACCGAACCCTCCTCGGTTCCCCCCTCTTCACATCAGATGTCGCCATCTCCCACCATGCACCCTATCTCACCTTCCATGAGTCCCTCTCCAAGCCCTTCCACCCAAGTTGGCAACCCAGACTCACGACCCCTTGAGGACGACCTCGCTGCTGCTACCTCACATGACTCGGGTATGTCCACTTCCCCTTCCTCTTCAAATCCTCCTACTCCTTATTTTCGGCCTGCAGATAACTCCACTCACACCATGGTTACTCGGTCTAAGACCAATCATCTCAAACCCAAAGCCCTTAATTCCACCAAACATCCTCTTCATGCCATTCCGAATGATCACCCTGAATCCAAAACCTTTCTTCAAGCCTCCAAATCGCCTGAATGGCAATATGCCATGCAAACCGAGTATGATGCCCTTTTACGTAATGGGACGTGGACAATAGTCCCGCCTCCTTGTAATACTAACATTGTTGGCTGTAAGTGGGTGTACAGGATAAAGCGAAAGTCAGATGGTTCCATTGAGTGCTACAAAGCTCGCCTGGTGGCAAAGGGGTTTAACCAACAAGAAGGAGTAGACTATTTTGACACCTTTAGCCCCGTTGTTAAGCCTACTACCATTCAGATTATGCTCTTTATTGCATTAAAACATTATTGGCCTATTCGTCAAGTTGACATTAATAATGCTTTTCTCAATGGCGATCTCTCTGAACAGGTCTATATGGCTCATCCTCCGGGCTTTATTGATCAAAATCGCCCTAATCATGTTTGTCTCCTGCGCAAGGCTCTCTATGGTCTCAAACAGGCACCCCGAGCGTGGTTCACTAAGCTGCGTCAGTTTCTTATGGCTCACGGGTTTCGTCCATGCAAATCGGACACTTCTCTCTTTGTTCGACGTCATGGCTCCTATGGGCTCTATTTTCGTGTATATGTTGATGACTTGTTACTCACCGGCTCTTCTGTTGTAGACATTGACCGCTTTGTCACTCTATTAAATCAGGCGTTCTCTCTTCGGGATCTTGGTCCTCTCAGTTATTTTCTCGGCATTGAAGTTTCCCGTGGTCCTGATTATATCTTTCTCTCTCAACAGAAGTACATTCGTGATCTTTTGATAAGAAGCAAGATGCACGATGCCAAACCTATAGCGTCACTTGCAGAGCCCGGCTCTCGTCTCACTAGGGATGGTGATCCCTTGGCCGACCCGTCCTTATATCGCAGTGTTGTTGGCGATTTATAGTATGCCACTATCACTCGTCCTCAGATATCTTATGCTGTTAATCGGGTTTGCCAATTCATGCACTCTCCAATTGAGACTCATTGGGTTGCTGATAAGCGCATTCTTCGCTACCTCAAAGGCACGATCTCGGATGGTCTCACCGTTCGACCCTCCATTGATCATCCCCTGGTTGCCTACTGTGACGCGGGTTGGGCCACTAACATTGATGATTGTCGTTCTCAACATGGTTTTGCAATTTACTATGGCGGGAATCTAGTCAGTTGGTCTTCCAAGAAGCAACATGTTGTTGCTAAATCGAGTACAAAGGCTGAATATCGAGCCATCGCCTTCACTGCCACGGAGCTGATTTGGATTCAGCAGCTGCTATCGTCTTATGCGATAATCTCAGTGCTACTTATATGGCTGCGAATCCGGTCTTTCATCAGCGCTCCAAACATATCAAGATTGACTACTACTTTGTTCATGAGCAAGTTGAGGATGGCTCCTTGATTGTTCGTCATGTGCGTGCCCAAGACCAAACCGCTGATATCTTCACTAAGGCTGTTGGTTCGGCTCATTTCCAAGGGTTACGCTCCAAGCTGCATGTTCGTACTCCTCCATGAGCTTGCGGGGGGTAGTAGGATATAATATATTGTTATGTATATCTTGTGTATCATATCTTATCTTGTTTCCTTAAGATAAATAAAACCGCTTAAGGGCCAAGGAACACTTTGTATATATACTTCCCTTATTCATTAATGAAAGTCAAGCATTCACATTATTCACAGTTTACAATTAATGCTCTCAGATAAAATCCTAATTTCGTAGTTTTACAAACACGCGCTTTTCTACGCGCTCCTGCTGGCGATTTTTAGGGTTCACGTTCTGCGAATTCTCACTGATGACTGTGCCGCCGGGCACGGGGGCTGGGGGTCCGACAGCGGACCCTAATGGAGACCGAGAGATGACGGAGGCGCCCCCGATGGCACAAGTGGTTCCGCCAGCGGTGGTTGCTACCCCTGCTGCGGATGTGCCTTGGAAACCCGTGCTTAACGACGATGGGGGTGTTGAACGCATGATTCTGAAACCAAAATTTGTTCGGGAAAGAATGGCATTGTCGTACCCGGACGGGGAAGATGGAGAACCAGTCTTTAGTATCAAGACCGATAAGATTCATACTCTTGCAACAGTTTGGCAGTCCTCTCTTGTGATCAAACCCCTTGGAAGCCTTGTCCAACACGCTATCATGGACAAAAAACTCCGGGAACTTTGGAAACCAGTGGGCAATTTTTCCGTTGCGGACCTTCCGAATGGATACTACATTGCTAAATTCTCGGTTGAGGAAGACTACATACGCGCTCTTATGGGTGGTCCATGGATTGTTTTCGGCAACTATTTGATTGTCCGTCCTTAGAACACTGAGTTCGATCCCTTCACGGATGTCATCAACACGACTCCGGTGTGGATTCGCATCTCGGGTCTGCCAATGGTTTTGTATGAGGAAACAACTCTTCTTGAGTTGGCGGCTGGTGTGGGGCGCCCCTTAAGAGTTGACAAGCTGACCTTATTCTCGGATCAATGTCGGTATGCCCACGTGTGTGTTGAAGTGAATATTACCAGGCCGCTTAAGGGGAACGTCATTATTGATGGGCGCCGTTTTCGAGTGGAGTACAAAGGCTTGCATATCATATGCATTAAATGCGGGAAGTATGGGCATCAAGACACTAAATTCCCTATTGTCTTTACTGCGGGAAATCCCGAGCTGACTCCGGATATCACACCAACTCCTGCTGTAAATGATCGGAACCCCTCAATCCCTTCGGCGAATGACCCCAGGTATGGCTCTTGGACGGTGGTTCAACGTCGTCGTCGCACCAAACCCGCTGGGGGTCACAACAAAGCCCCTCCTAAGACTAATGAGGGTCGATCGGGAACCTCTAAGACAACCTCGGGTGGACCTTCCCAGGGGACTACTACGCCTTCCAAATCTACGGCGGGTAGTGTTTCTAACCCATCTTCCACGGCGCCCAAAGGTGGGAAAGGGAATGCTGTTGATAAGGGGAAGGCCGTTGTTGTTGTGGCAGATTCAAGCAAATCTCCTGCCGCCCCAACCCCCTCGGTGGACAAGGGAACCAAGCAAAGTTCAAACGCGTCAGGTTCTAGCAACACTCAGAACAACCGCAGGTCTATTCGTAAGGGTGGGTCCAATACCGAGAGACAAAGCGTAAATTTTTCTATCTCGGCTCCGACTCCGGCTCCAGACCTTACAAAAGGAAAACGTGCCAGGACGTCCGATTCACTGGAAACAATGTTTGATGTAACCGACTTCCCACCACTGGAACCGCGTCCTGCCGTGGGTGTTGGCACTACTGGCCAGCTTCCTGGGACCTCAGCGAATGCCCAAGGTCAGTACTCTATTACTCCTTCCTCTCAAGTTGTTATCTCCGGGTCCGAAGCAGCCCGTAATTCCCCCGGTTGTTAATGAATTGCCTTTTTTGAAATTGTTTCGGAGCCGGGAAACCGGGCTTCCGCAGGGCAGTGAAGTACATGGCTCGTCGGCATAAAGTAGACTTGCTGGCTATTTTTGAACCCAGGATCTCGGGTACTCAGGCTCAAGATGTTTGCTCCAGGCTCAAATTTTCTGATTCGTTTCGTGTTGATGCGGATCGTCGTTCGGGCGGAATTTGGCTTGTCTGGAACAAGGATGTTGTGTCTATTCAGATTATTAATCAGTCGAAGGTCTTCATTCATGCTGTGGCTATTTCTGGTTTTGTTCGGTTGCATACAGTTGTGACTTATGCCCCGCCCTCTCCTGGAAGACGCCGCTCGTATTGGAAAGACGTTGCTGCTGAGATCGAATCGATTACTGAACCTCTTATTAATGGGGGTGATTTCAATTGTATTCTGAGCACTGATGAAAGAAAAGGTGGTTCCGGAAAGCTCTCAGCAGACTCCTTTGAGTTCCATGAGTTTGTTGATCGCAGCAACTTGATTGATCTTGGGTTCTCGGGTCAGCCGTTCACTTGGTTCCGCGGTAACTCTCCCTCTACCCTTGTTTCTAAACGTCTTGATAGATGCTTCACAAATGCTCTCGGTAGGGTCCTATGGCCGAATGCGTCGGTTCGTCACTTGCCCCGTTTTGCTTCAGATCATGCCCCGGTACTCCTTGTCCTTGATCCCAAGGTTGCCTTTGATAAGAAACGCAGGCCGTTCCGTTTTGAAGCGGCTTGGTTTACACATCCGGGCTTCATGGATTTTATCCGCTTTGAATGGCGCTCGGATCTTCCCACCACTGAGGCTTTGGCTGTTCTAAAAGCGAAGCTTATCATATGGAATCGTGATGAGTTTGGCCATATTATGAAGAAGAAAGTTGAGTTCCTGCAACAGCTTGCGGATGTCCAAACCGCCATAAGCTCTAACCCTTCGACACAACTCTTAGAGCTCGAAAGTAAGCTTAGCTCGGATCTTGAGGCTACTCTTGAGTAGGAAGAAATTTTATGGCAGCAGAAGTCCATTATTCAGTGGCTACAAGCTGGTGATAGAAACACAAAATTCTTTCATATGTCGACTGTGATTCGTAGACGAAGGAACCGTGTGGAGACTCTATGTAGGCCTGACGGATCTTGGATTGCTGAGAAAAGGGAGCTGGAAGACCATGCTATGTCATTTTTTTGCTGATCTGTACAATTTGCCTTCAATTGCTTGCACAACAGGCCGGCTATTTCAGGGGGGTTTCCCGATCATTGAAGATCACTTGTGGGCTGATTTGTGTAGGCCTTGTTCCGATCAGGATATTTGGAAGGCAGTTCGGTCTATGGGGGCTCTAAAAGCACCTGGGTGTGATGGATTTCAACCGGCTTTCTATCAGAGATGTTGGGATACAGTTGGTCCGTCGGTTATTAGGGCTGTCCGATCGTTCTTTCAAACGTCCCAGCTTCCTCTAGGTCTCAATGACACTATTATTGTTCTTATTCCGAAGTTTGATGAACCGCAGCGTATTAATCAATTCCGCCCTATTAGTCTCTGCAATGTTCTTTACAAGATCATCACTAAGATTATGGTGAATAAGATGCCACCTGTCCTTACTCGTCAAATTAGCCCTGCGCAGGGAAGTTTTCTTCCAGGAAGGATGATTACGGATAATATCGTGGTGGTTCAAGAAGTGGTTAATTCCATGAAATCCAAAGCTGGAAGGAAGGGTTGGATGCTTCTTAAACTTGACCTCGAGAAGGCTTACGACAAGGTCCGTTGGGACTTCATCATTGGAACTATGGGGGATGCCGGCTTCCCTTCCTCGTGGTGCAGCTGGGTTCGTGAATGCCTCCAATCCACTTCTTTTCGTATTGTGTGGAACGGGGAACTCATCGACTCCTTTACCTTCGAGGGGTGTTCGACAGGGTGACCCAATGTCGCCTTATCTCTTTGTGCTATGTATCGAGAAGTTGAGTCACCTCATCACTCATGCAGTGCAACAACGGGTTTGGAGACCTATTCAGTTATCGCGAGGTGGCCATGAGCTCTCTCATATTCTCTTCGCGGACGATATTATTTTATTTGCAGATGCCTCGGTTGATCAAATCCGCACTATTAAAGGAATTCTTGACGATTTCTGTTTGGCATCGGGGCTCCAGATCAATGCTTCAAAATCAAGTATTTTTGTGTCGGACAATGTTAGCCCGGATCTCAGAGAAGCTCTTAGTGTGGAAAGTGGTTTTGAGTTGACTACGAATCTTGGTAAGTACTTGAGCATGCCGGTGTTCCATGACCAAGTGAAATCCGAGACTTTTGCACCGCTTCTTGAAAAGTTCTCAACCAAGCTGCATGGATAGCAAGGTCGGTTTCTCAATATGGCGGGTAGGGTGACCTTTACTAAAGCTGTTCTTGCATCTCTCCCCATCTACACCATGGCTTCGGTTATTATCCCTAAGGAGGTTTGCCTAAAACTTGACGGGATGATGGCGCGTTTCATGGGGGGGGGGGGGGGGGGCTCGGAAGACCAGCGACGGATGCATTTCGTTAGTTGGGACGATCTTTGCATCCCAAAAGAGTATGAGTGATGTGAACTTCGCCATGATTGGTAAGCTTGGATGGCGTTTTCTTACGGAAAAAAATAAGCTTTGGGTTGATATTGTCAAGTCAAAGTATGTTAGACCGACCACATCGGATCGACCACGAGGGTCGTACGTCTGGAAGAGTCTGAAAAAAGGGATTGACAAGGTGGTGATTCCGGGGTCAAAATGGTGTGTCCGAGGTGGTTTGGAGACTCGGTTTTGGCTTGACAAGTGGCTTTTGAACCATCCTCTCATTGATCTCTGTAATGGGCCTTTGCTCAATGGCATTCGGGATAGGTGTGTGCGGGAATTCTGGATCCCAAACATTGGATGGAATTGGGCGTTGCTTAGCCCACTTCTTCCAACCCAAGATCTATTCACCTTGCTGCTGTGGCCATTACTCATGAAGCTGGCGACGCTGATGTGCTAAGTTGGGGTTTCTCACCTTGTGGAGGTTACTATGTGAGTTCTGCCTTTGCCATGTTGCTCGAGTCTCGTCTTCCTTCGTCCCCTGATTACGTGGTTTTCAAAAGCTTTTGGAAGATCCAGGCTCCGAAGAGACAAAAATTCTTTATGTGGCGAAGCATGAAAAGTGCGGTTCTTACTAATCAAGAGCGGGTTAGGCGTCACCTCGTTGATAATGCCCTTTGCTCGAAGTGTACTACCGAGGAGGAGTCGTTGATACACCTTTTACGGGATTGTGATATCACAACTCGTATTTGGGAATATCTCCACCCTCCTCTAGCCAGGGAAGTTTTCTATGACTCCAATTTTGACTTTTGGATCCGCACTAATATCACTTGTTCAACTCTCGTTCATGGTGGTATTAGGTGGGCGGACCTCTTTACGACCACTTTGTGGTGGATATGGCGCTGGTGTACCTCTTTGTGTTTGAGCAGGTTATCTTTGATGGCGATCATGGAGATTTCATACTCAAATATGCAAAAGAATACGCCTAGGCTACTGATAAGCGTCGAAGCCGTGAGGATGCGAGCCATGAAGTTATCACGCAAGTGGCTTGGTCACGTCCTCGTATCAATTGGATCAAGGTTAACACGGATGGGTCTGTCCGCGATGGGAGGTTTGACGGCTGCGGATGGAGTCCTAAGGGATGCTGAAGGACGGTGGCTGTTTGGCTTTGTCCATAACATAGGGATATGCACGGTCCCAATGGCGGAGTTGTGGTGCGTTGTCAAGGGGCTTGAGGTTGCGTGGAGCAAGGATTATTGGAGAGTGTCTCTTGAAATGGATTCACAACTAGTGCTTCTACTTCTTGGTAGACCTTAGAGGATAGCCACCCATTGACTAGCTTGG
This sequence comes from Polygonum aviculare, assembly GCA_934048045.1. NCBI lineage: Eukaryota > Viridiplantae > Streptophyta > Magnoliopsida > Caryophyllales > Polygonaceae > Polygonum > Polygonum aviculare. The sequence goes on along the minus strand of OW204023.1, from coordinate 26,884,955 downwards.
TCCTTCAGGGCCAAAGCTTGATTCGTAGGAGCTGGGATGTCCAGTTCCGTCATATCTTTAGAGAGGCTAATCGTGTTGCGGATTTTCTAGCTCGTTTAGCGTTTTCTTTCAAAATTGGTTTTCATGTTTTGCTTGACCCTCCCGAGGGTGTTCTTTCCTTGCTTGATGATGATGTAAGGGGCCGGGTTATCCCCCGTTTGCGTACTACTTAATCCTTTTCGTTATTCAATAAAACGCCCCTAGCGGACTCGGAGACTACTGTCTCTATTTCAACCAAAAAAAAGTTTGCATAATTAATGTACCAGTTGCACGTAATTTCACAAGTGTTTAGTGTTCCAAGCAGAAACCCTGTCTACTTTGATCAGTTTCACCATGAAATGGAAGCAACCAACATTAATAGAAGGAACCCTGATCATGGACAAAGGCAAATTAGACCTAGGGCTTTTTGGCAGCTTCATAAAAACGTCTCATTGCAAGGTCAAAAAAAGTGCAGGCTTGCTCAAGAAATGCAAGTATTGCGAGTTCAGCAGTTACAAAAAGAAAACAAATGTAGCCTTTAGTTTGTTATTTGTTAGTGTGTAACCGTAGGTGTCAGTCAAACCTTGAAAAATGTCCTGTAGGTGAGGAGGTCTAAATGAAAGTATTGTCACTGAATTTTTAAGTACGCCACACGCAAAAGAAAACAGAACAAACTCATTGGAAATTAGATTTAGGGTTTCTAAAAATCCCAATCGGAAACACGATCCAGAAAAATCGTAAAAGCCATTGAAACCACAGAGCAAACAGCAACCGGAACCTTCAGACGAAATGTCATCACAAGGTCCGGAGGGGAGGAGGCGAACAGTCGGAGGAAACCGAGAGCGAGAAAGGAGGATGAACAGTTAAGAACAAGGGCCTGTTTGGTATCAATGTATATATATATGTATAGATTCCGCGAAAGAGAGATCGAGGGAGACGAGCAGCAATTTCTGAACATTCAGATTGAAAATCACAGAAAATCACATAAACTCCGATGATCTCTACCGAATCAAGCCAAAGGAGTCAAATCTATTGAACCAACAAAATGAGCTGGTCTTACAGAGATGAAATTCACAAGGAACACGAAAACCCTCATCAAACCACTACAACTATCTGCTTCGATCTGTAAGCTAAGCTAGAAAAACAACCCATTTCGTATTTTATACTCTATAAAGCAAATTAGCTGAAAATGGAAAGACTAATAAAAGCCACGAGAACATTATAAAAATAGGAAATGGCTTAATATGGGCCTACACTGGCTCAGTCCATCTGAGCCCATAAAATCAAACAAGTTTAGCAAAGGCTTCCGATCGAAGAGCATAAGTAATTGAAAAGCGGTCACTGAAAAGCAGTAATTGTCATTGGAATCAGTGGGCATGTCGCTCACAATTGAGGCTTGTAAAGCCCGAAGATGGTTTCATCTTACTGTTGTGTAATTAATCTGTATATATTCAGGTTTGTATGAGTGTTGTAACAAGTGATGTAATAGCTTAGCTTGATCTCTTGTTCTTAATGTTTTGAACTAGCTCAATGAACATGTGTTACAAAGTGAGCAACCCCGGTTTTGTGTAGCAAAACCGATGTGGACGGCTAACTTGTGACATTTGTTATATTTGGGCCTGTTCTGGCATCTGGGCCTTGAGTGATTATTTGGTGGAACGGCCCATCCTCTGAGGCTGGTGATCCAGCTTGACTTATTTGTGGGAGCTAGTATATAAGCTCTTGTTGGCTCTCTGAGAGCTCAATTCGAGAGCTACTGTTCAACCCTAGCCGTTTTCAGAGAGAGAGAAAAGAAGAGAGAAAGAGGGAGAAGGAAGAGAGTTCGCCGGTGTCATCTCGTCGCCGACGTCTCTGGTGGTCGCCGTTCAAGGAAGAAGAAGACGATCCGAGTTCAGCCGTGGAGAGGGGCCGAAGCCTCTTCATTCCTAAACCCTAGCTTGTTTCTGTTTCTGTGTTTCTCTGTGGTTGTGTTAGATCTAGGCTGTGCTTCTTGTTTACACCTTGTACGAACTCCGATGGCTCTTGATCTAGTGCATTACTTTGGGCCGGGTCTCCCCTCTGAGACTCCCCAGATGTAGAATCTTTGATCCGAACTAGGTGACCAATCTTGTGTTCCTGTTGTTTTCGTTTTTTGGTTGATTGAATGCTTTCTCGTTAGATTTAGGGCAATCTCGATTACACTTACGATTCATTTCTTGCATATGATAACAAAAAAACATATCCAAAAGTCAGCATCTGCGATGACATTGACAAGGTGTGTTTGTCACCACCTACGTACCTTCCCCACCATTTTTGTACTCCTTGCCCCTCTTTCTCTTGCGTATAAATGGTCCGATGCCCATGGCCTCCCGAATCCAACTAAACACAAAGCAAGTATATAACAAGATGGTGTCCTTCTCGAGAAAGCTGAAGCCCACCGATGTAAGGAGCAAGTTTTCCTGGCCCACCGGCGGGCTTCACCTCCTCCCTTCAATGGGGTCCGCCCATCAAGTGGGTTTCGTGGCCGTCGATGCGGATGGCAAGGTTTGGCCGTTCACTTGCTCCGTTCGTCGGAGGGGCTCACACCCGAAACCGGTTCTGACCGGATCTTCCTGGCTCCCCTTTGTCCGGGAAAAGGGCTTAGCCGTCGACGACTTTGTCGTTTTCTACTACAACGAGACAATGGGATTCCGAATCGGGGTTCGAAGATTGAAGACCATCAAACTCATGGGTTCCTACATCACTGCTTATGCAGGCGAGGAGTGACCCAAAATATATATGTACGTATGGTATATGGAGTATGAGAGTTTGGTTATGCTAGAAGTTGAAAGAAATGGTCACACTATATCCTTAGCAAATGATCACTCTCTTCCCGATCTTCGTAATGGCCTAGTGTCTCAGACCAAATAAATGCAGGTTTCTTGGAGCTAGAATACAAGATCGTCTTGTACTCCTTACAAGTGACAAACAAACAAAATATCATTTGCAAAAGCCGATTTCTTTTCTAAACCACGGAATTTATTCCGTCCATTCCCCTCAAATTAATGGTTAATTGGCTACGATGAATTTGGGTTAATTGTACCCCAGATTAATTTTCCATTAAGTTTGCTCATAACTCATAAGGAATGGGCCTAGGTCAATTTCTCTTCACAAAGAGGATCAAATGACCGAACGAGGATCCAGAGTTTACGATAACACCAGTATGCATACGCTTCGGATTCATAGGATAAATCTCTTTTAACTTTGAATAGAGTTTATATAGGGAGATGGATACATCACGCACTTTTACTATGCATCACACATAAAATTATCTTAGTAGCCTTTTTTAAAAGAACAGAAATAAAAAGAAAAGTCTTATGTATTAAGATATTTTGTTGGATTCTCTACCTTAATAAATAGAATGATTAGGGTATATGGCATTTGGAAAATGCCTTATAGTAAGAAAATACCACAATATGTCATATTTGCACAGATGACATAACCCTCTCACCACTAGTTGACCGACTGTTGACCAACATTGACTGACCGTTGACCGGCGTTGACTGACATCACTTGTCACCACAAAGTGACAATATTCACACATAATTGTCACCACAAAGTGACAATATTCACACTTAATTGTCACCACAAGTGATAATATTCACACATAATTGTCACCACAAGTGACAATATTCATACTCAATTGTCACAAGTGACAATATTCACACATAATTGTCACCACAAGTGACAATATTCACACTCTTTGATAGGTTCAATTTTTGTAAAGTAAAGATATCGTTGGATGTAGTATAAAATTTTTGTTTAAGTATTCTTGTAATTGAAGGAAGTTCTTAGATGCTGTTTAACTTTTCTAAAACTAATTTAATGGTATTATAATAAAAAGATTGAAAAAGTATGAAGGAGATGAAAATTTAAGTGTGATGTTTAGCCGTTATTTTATACAGTATAATGTACCAGTTGCACGTAATTTTGCCAGTGTATATATATATAACTATATATATATATATATAAGTTAGGTGGTGTTCCCATTAAATGCTTCATTTAGTGCTGGTTGCAATCTTACCTATATAATTAACAATATGCCTACTAAATTCAAGTAACCCCATGAGCCTAGCGATAATAGCATTCCCTTATAAACACATAGGTTCAAAGTTCAAGTCTCTTATGTAGCTTTTTTTAAAATGTTTATTTTTTAAGCATGAATGTTTGCCTCAATGAAGCAATAACTTTTCATGCATACTTTTGAACAATACCGTTACAAAAAATTTCATTTTGAAATCCACTATCCCAATAAATTTATTTCCAATTCCATTTATATCTTAAATTGTTTACATGGATAGATTAAGTCCATGGATACTACTATATCATTATTATTTGTTACGATTTGTTATATATAACAATCTCCATATAAAATGTTAACGGCCATATTCTCACGAAATGTCCAAATCACCAACTTCTTCATTAAAATATAAGTTATGGGAAAGGACTAAAATAAAGAATTGAATTCTGAGTACTTAAAAAAATTGATATCGGTATGTAGTTATATATCAATATGTAAATTTTCAAGACGTGCATAATAATGGAAATAAATACCTAATCTTTATTAGTGTTTTAACATTATTTTTTTAAAATTTGTTTGTACACATCACGAGTTTTAATTGCAACTTTTTTCAAATTAATCTACAACCCTTAATAAACATTTGTTTTTCTCTTCTTATTTTCCTTGCTAAATAATCATCATTGTTTATTTTCCCCCTCCGATGGTAGGAAATGGCCGCCATGAAGTGGGTTTCGTGGCGGTCGATGCGAATGGAAACGTTTGGCCGTTCACTTGCTCGGTTCGTCGGTGGGGCCCACACCCAAAGCCGGTCCTAACCGGCTCTTCCTGGCTCCCCTTTGTCCGAGACATGGGTTTAGCCGTCAATGATTTGGTCGTTTTCTACTACAATGAGCCAATGGGATTCCGAATCCGGGTTCGAAAATTAAAGACCATCAAACTCATGGGTTGCTACATCACTGCTTATGCAAACGAGGAGTGACCGAGGCGTATGATGGAGTATGAGGATATATATGTATGGTTATGCTAAGGGTTAAAACAATGGTGACATTATCTCATAAACAAATGGTTAGACTTCTAATTAATATCCTTCCTCTCTACGAGGGTTTGGTTATGTTGAGAGTTAAAACAATACTATCTATCTTATATGCAAATGATCACGAGGTCTAATCGCCCCTCCATACTATAGTCTATACATGAGGGTTTGGTTATGTTAAAAGTTAAAACCAATGGGCACTATCTTGTAAATAAATGTCAAGAGTTGTAATCTTCCCTCTCTTTGCGATCTCCTCATACGCACCAAAATGAATGAGTAAATATATTGTATACTGGATTGTAGATATGCTTCTTAGATAATAGCTCGTCTTCCTGGCTCCCCTTTGTCCGGGAAAAGGGCTTAGCCGTCGACGACTTTGTCGTTTCCTACTACAACGAGACAATGGGATTCCGAATCGGGGTTCGAAGATTGAAGACCATCAAACTCATGGGTTCCTACATCACTGCTTATGCAGGCGAGGAGTGACCCAAAATATATATGTACGTATGGTATATGGAGTATGAGAGTTTGGTTATGCTAGAAGTTGAAAGAAATGGTCACACTATATCCTTAGCAAATGATCACTCTCTTCCCGATCTTCGTAATGGCCTAGTGTCTCAGACCAAATAAATGCAGGTTTCTTGGAGAATACTCCGTATAAGATAGTCTTGTACTCCTTACAAGTGACAAACAAACAAAATATCATTTGCAAAGACGATTTCTTTTCTAAGGCACGGAATTTATTCAGTCCATTCCCCTCAAATTAATGGTTGGCTAAGATGAATTTGGGTTAATTGTACCCCAGATTAATTTTCCATTAAGTTTGCTCATAACTCATAAGGAATGGGCCTAGGTCAATTTCTCTTGACAAAGAGGATCAAATGACCGAACGAGGATCCAAAGTTTAGGATAACACCAGTATGCATATGCTTCGGATTCATACGATAAATCTCTTTTAACTTTGAATAGAGTTTATATAGGGAGATGGATACATCACATTATGGGTTTAGTCCCCAACCTCTCATTATTGTTCCATGATAGTCCTAAATCTTTAAAACAAAACTAGTCCTTAACTTATATTAAATCGTTTATCTTTTAGTCCTCTGGTTAATATTTTAAACTACAGGTCTAGGTGGCAATGTGAGATAGATTTTTTTATTTGACATGGATTTATTCTTCAAATTTTAGTTAGCAAAATTGATTAAAAAAAACAAACTTAGATTTTTAATACGTCATACAACAACTCATTCGTGGTTGAGGAGAGGACTGAGCTACAAGTGCTGGACAATTTGCAAATGGGTTCTCTAGTTGTTTCTGCAAGCAAGAAGTTTGAGCAAAACAAAGGAAATAAATAAGGAGGTGAGTGAGACATTCATAGTGATAGTAGAGACATGGTTTAGTATAGCGAGTCTGGTGCCGGCGAGCCATCCCCTTCCGAGAACGGCAGGAGAAAGTGGTGACGACGGAAACCAAGTCCGGAATTATTGAGTTGAAAGAAAATAGAGGGGTGAAATCAGAGGACGTGGGTTAGGTAAACCGTAAAAGGTAGAGATATCCACCAATTACCGCTTTCTCTCTCTCTGTTCCATGGGTTGAGTAACTCGCCAAATTAAGAATTTTGCCAACCTAAAATTTTGAGTTCTTTTTAAAGAATAAATCTAGGGGTAAAATTAAGGATACGGGTTGGGTAAAGAGTAAATAGGAGAAACCTGTAAAATCCTTAAATCAGGGAAGTGGAGTTGCCCAAAAATCCCACATACAAGATATGAGTTCTTCTATTTCTAATTTTCCACTAGTGCAATTTCATCTCAAAGACCCCATTTCTTTTGTTATTGTGGACAACTAGAAAGATTAAGATTTTTGCCAACCTAAAATTTAAGTAAATCCATGTCAGACCAAAAAATGACACCTCAAATTGCCAGCTAAGCTAGTCTAAAATATTAACCAGAGGACTACAAACTAAACAATTTAACATAGGTTAAGGATTAACTTGGAACGTTTTAAAGGTTCGCGACTTTCATAGAACGAGAGTGAAACGTTCGGGACTAAACCCATAATTTACTCCACACTTTTACTATATATCGCACATAAAATTAAAGAAATAAAAGTCTTATGTATTAAGATATTCTGTTAGATTCTCTACATTCATAAATCTCAATCGGCCTTAAAAGGGAAAAAAATTAATCTCAATCTATTTAACCCTTATTATGATATTTCATTCTTTTAATTTTTTTTTACCATTTACTATTACGAAATTATTTATTAAAAATAAAAAAGTATCGTACTATATAAGAATAAAAATAAAAGGTCAACCTTATTATAAAGATTTATATTAATTTAAGTTGACTCCACATAGTATTAAAGTAATTAATTAGTTATATGCAATTCTTCAATATGTACATTCTCAAAGCAAATTTATGAACTTATTACAGTTTTTATAATAGGAGAAAAAACCATTATCTAGATTAGAGTTTTTAAAATAGGAGAAAAAATCATCATAGAGTGTTGTACTAATTATATATACTAGAAAGATTGCCCGTCCGATGGACGGACAATTTATTTCACCTTATTTTTCTGGAAGATGAAAATTATAATATTCGTCAGAACACAATTTTGTTCTAATTAATAAATTATGTAAGTAATTTGTATTGAATTGTCCCAAAAATAGTAGATAGAATAAATATAAATTATGAAATTATTTTATACGACTTTATTAATTTCTTATGAAAATTGTTTTGATAATATGACCTTTCTATTACAATTAAGTTTTTTAGCCAAATGAACATGTGTAGGGATTACTCTTTATAATTTTATAGACATTTTGGAGGAAATTTAAACCGAAAACATATGGTTAGCTCTTTGGCTTTACATTCTCGCTCATAAAAGAAAAAATGATAAGGGTTTACATTGAAGTTACAATATTATAACATGATATATGTATGTAAAAAATAAGACATAGTAGCATGTAGACCTGTCAAAAGCTGACCCGACCTGTAAACCTAACCCGACCCGACCCAAAATTTATGGGTTTCAACCCGAAATCCAGTTTGAACCCGAACCCGGTAAACCCGAAAATTTCTGGGTTAGGGTCGGGTCAAACCCGCCGGGTCAAGAAATCTATAAGGTGGAAATTTTTTTTAGAATACAATCTAACATGCTGAAATGACAGATTGACGGGTAAGTATGCACTCAAGGGTTTTAATTATATATTACAATATATAAAATTTATTTTATAAAATTGTGATATATTTATTATTAAAATATTTTAAGATTATTTTTTTTTATTATATTTTATTATTTAAATAATAATTTGTTATTATACTTCATTATTTAAATAATATTTTATTTAAGTTTTTGTCAAAAAATTGATACCTTTGACCCGTTGGGTTGATCCAACCCGACCTGGAAACCCGAAGTGACCCGACCCAGTTTGACCCGTAACCCGAACTCAACCCGAACCCGGAATGACCCGACCCGAACCCGCCCGATCCGACCCGATTGACAAGTCTAGCATGCATTCATAATCAATTACAAATAAAAAAGAAAAAGAAACAAAAAAAAGAAAAAATATAAAAACATGCATTTATTTGACTTTGAAAAGAAAAATAAGAGTTGTAGAGATAGAAAATTCACCCAAAACAAAAAAAAAAAATTAGAGAAAAATCATTAATGTGACAAGAGGGGGAGAATTTTAAGTATTGTATAGATATAGATAACAAGATTAGATAGTTGTTACATGAAAATCTTATTTAAGGTAGAAAAAGGATTTGATAGGTTCAATTTTTGTAAAATAAAGATATCGTTGGATGTAGTATATAGATTTTGTTTAAGTATATTCTTGTAATTGAAGGAAGTTCTTAAATTTTGTTTAACTTTTTTAAAATTAATTGAATGATATTATAGTAAAAAGATTGAAAAAGTATGAAGGAGATGAAAATTTAAGTGTGATGTTTAGCCGTTATTTTATACTGCATATGATGTACCAATCGCACGTAATTTTGCCAGTGTTCAAATTTCCAAACAGGAAACCCTGTTTACTTTGGTCACGCTCACCCTGAAATGAAACCACACAAAGGCCCATTGGGCCTACCACTTAAAAGGATTCATTTTGCTGTTATAAAGTGTGTATCTTGGGTGTCAAACTTTGCAAAAATCTCTTGTAGGTGATGAAGGAAGCTCGCTTAGTCAGTTGTAAAAGTTTCTATAGATTCTGCTGTCAATGACATTTTAGACTGATTTTAGTCAGTAATCAAGAATCATCTCTTGTTTTTGGAAATTTAGCTCCAAAATCCATCCGATATCTATGTATGTTATCCACCTGGTATTTTTTTTTCCCAGTTCCAATCAAAACCCATGTTTAAAACTTTGATCGGAAATTTCATCTGGTAACCCTGTGGTTAAGGCAATTTCACGTGGTATCCATACATTTACAGTATTTCACGAGGTAACCCTATGATTTTGGTGAATTTTGTCAAATAACCCTACCCACCTTTATCCTAGCGTTAAAATGTTAAATTGGATTAAAAATTAACAATTTTAAATGCATGTTTATTGTGATAGTTTATGGATTTGGATGAATTAATTATTGTGTTTAATTTTAAAAATATAGAATTTTCTTGCGTAAGATTGATATATAAGTTGTCAATGTTTGAAAGACTAAGTTTAAGTCAAGATAAAAATAAGCATTTAGAATATATTAAGATTAAATTTAAATAAAGCTAGTGAATAGTTTTTGGAAGAAAATCTATGAGATTTGAGTTTGTAATTGTGTTTGTCAAGCTGAATAATTTTGAGTTAGTAGAAACTCTATATCAAAGACAATGAGAGTATCTATACATTTCTTAGTTTTTTTTATTTCATCACTTATTAACTTGTTATTAGCCTTTTAAATATATATATACAATATATACAATTAACACAATGGAGAAAAATATATCATACATGAAATAAGACACTTATTCTATATAGTTATGCTAATTGAATTTAAAATTAATAAAAATAATCATAATATATATGTAGGGAGAATATAGTGGTGATATATTCTAGTCGTAAGTCGTAACCACACTAGTTAGTAAGAACAAACCATTTCATCTCCTAATTCTTACAAACATGAAATTTAAGAAAAGTATAATATTCTCTCTTAAAAAGAAAAAGGAAAAAAGAAAAAAGAAAAAAGGACAAAACAATTAAACACTTTAGACTATAAATAACAACAAGTCTATAGGGTTATTTGGCAAAATTTATCAAGACTACAGGGTTACCATGTCAAATAGTGTAAATGTGTGGATACCACGCGAAATTGACTTAACCACAGGGTTACCAGGTGAAATTTCTGTGATTCATAAGTATGTTAAATTCGCATAATGCACGGATAAAATACAATAATAAAACCTAATCGAGTGGTCTAACCAATAAAGAGAGGGATTAAACAGTAACAAAATCGACGAAAATGACATGAATCCCTAAATTAACCAAGTTGGGCAATTTAGGTTAATCTCCTCAGGTTCCCTTCAGCAAAGTACATTTCTTTTGTATTGAAATCACTTAAACATGAACGGGTTTGAGCATCTAAGTTAGGATTAGAGGACAAAAACTTGTTCCATTCTTTTGTAGCTTACTTGTTAGTTGTTACTGCTAGCTTGTATGCTCACTAATAAGTTTAGTTCATTTTTTTTTGTGATAAAAATAATTTTTGTTCTTAATATGGGACTTGTTAGGTATACGGGAGTGGTGAGTAGAAAGATCCAAACAACTTTTTACCACTGACAAAAATCATGAAATGACAAAAAAGGGTGATCAAGCTTTAATCTACAACCGCCTGATTGAAAGTACCTATCTTTAAGCACGATTGGAGTAGAAGATTATAGATTAGATGATTCCTCAATTACCAGATTAATAAATCTATTAACAGGCAGCAAAGGCAGAGTCGTTGGCTCATGCTCCGTCGATCATCTTGTATTTCTTTAGTTTATATTCTTTGGTCGGCGTCGATCTATAGCTGCTTTACAGTTATGGGCCCTACCCACAATTGAAGGTTGTTATCTTTAACACTCGAGTCGCGATAAGGTTTTCGCCCTGCTGAATTGGAATTACCTATAACAATTTTGAAAGTGCCTATCACGATTGCATTCTAACTTCTTCATATTTTAACGAAAAAAATAATCACACAGTCATCATTTACAATCACAATGGGTGGTGCGCAGCGCATTGGAGATTAACAGTGTGTTTTTCAATCCTGAATTTTTTGTTTTCTTGTTGCACGTGCACTTAAAGGTTGCAATTGTGACCCCCTCCCTGCCTATATATATAGGCAACGTTATACCATGTCCGACCAAATTCAAATAAACCCAAAAGAGGTAAGAAGTTAGAGCTCACACACACGCCTTAGAACACACTTACGGATTCGGAACAATTTCTTTGATTGAAACGGATTCATAATAATTGAGATGGTGTCCTTCTCGAGAAAGCTGAAGCCTACCGATATAAGGATGAGCAGGTTTTCCTGGCCCACCGGTAGGCTTCACCTCCTCCCTCCGATGGTAGGAAATGACCGCCATGAAGCGAGTTTTGTGGTGGTCGATGAGAATGGAAATGTTTGGCCGTTCACTTGCTCGGTTCGTCGGTGGGGCCCACACCCAAAGCCAGTCCTAACTGGCTCTTCCTGGCTCCCCTTTGTCCGAGACAAGGGTTTAGCCGTCAATGATTTGGTCGTTTTCTACTACAACGAGCCAATGGGATTCCAAATCCGTGTTCGAAAATTGAAGACCATCAAACTCATGGGTTTCTACATTACTGCTTATGCAAACGAGGAGTGACTGAGACGTATCATGGAGTGCGAGGATATGTATGGTCATGATAAGAGTTAAAACAACGGTGACATTATCTAATAAACAAGTGGTTACGAGTTCAAATCTCCTTCGTCTATACGAGGGTTTGATTATGTTGAGAGTTACAACAATACTGAATCTTATAATTAAGCAAATGGTCACGAGGTCTAATCGCCCCTCCATACTATACATGGGGGTTTGGTTATTTTAAAAGTTAAAACAAATGACCACTATCTTGTAAATAAATGGTCAAGAGTTGTATCTTCCCTCTCTTTGTAATAGCGTAGTGCCTCCTCATATGGAATAAAATAAATGACTAAATATATTGTATATTAGATTGTATAGGTTTCTTAGATAATAGCTTGTGTTTTTTCTACAAGTGGTGGAACATTACAAAACAAAGTGACAAACAAACAAAAGGTCATTTGCAAAAACAAATTTCTAAGACATGAGATTTATTCCGTCCATCCCCTCTTAAGATGAATTTGGGATCATTGTTATAGCCAAAAAAAATTCCAACAAGTTTGCACCTAAGGAATGGCCTGAGGACGATCGACTTCTCTTGAGAAAGGAAATCCTGATTGAAGACCAAACTAGGATCGGTTTTCACGATGAAGATGATCAGTGGCGGATCCAGAACTGGTTCAATGGGGGGGCGGACTTTAGGTCGGCGTTTTGTTCAGTCGTCATTGCTCCTTCGCCGTTAGAGGCTCAGAATTGCACAACTCATCTAATTTCGCTACGGGCTCTCATGAAAACCCCAAATTGGTTCAACTCGCTGACATAATTTTATTTTTTTTTGGAAAATTACGTATGGTGCCCCTAGGTATATTGTGGGATATATAATAAGTAAAAACCCATCCCGTAATTTATAAATTACGAGACCTTATGTTGCGAAATAAATAAATTTTCTTGCTAATTTTAAAAATAATTTTCTTCTTTCTTTGTATAAGTTGCTGACAAGTAATGATTCTCACTTTTCAGCCCGTCCCGTAATAAATAAAATTCTGTCCCGTAATTTTTAAAAAGAACAATATACTGTACCCTGATGTTTTGCCCATGATTCTCACTTTTCACTTTCAGCACCTTATAAAAAAAAAGGAAATTTATTTTTAAAATTATAAGTAAAAAGAAACAAAAGGCTAAACGTGGCTTTGTGGGCAAAACGACATAAATTAAAAAAAAAAACAAAAAAACAAAGCAGCCAGTTACTATTTTTAATGTAAAAACGACGTCGTTGGTTTGTAGGGTTTAAACCCCTTTCTTCGGTCTTCTTCCCCAGCCATTCAAGCCCGACGCCGACGGCGACGGCCGTTCCTCCGGCTCCGGCTCCGGCCCATGCGTTCACCGTTCACCCCGCCCCATCCCGCCCCGGCCCCGGCGCCCAATCCCGCCCCGCTCCCGCCCCATCCCGCCCCGCTCCCATCGCTCCGGCCGCCCGCTCCTAGGTACTCCACAGTGTCACTCCGGCGCGATGGGGGGGCCGCCCCCCTCCGCCCCCCCCTAGATCCGCCGCTGAAGATGATCTTGCAACATCTTATGCCGACTGTTAGATGAATTGAATCTAAGGACTCAAAGCCATCGATAGTTTTGAATTTATCAATTATCCATAGTTTGCACCTAAGGAATGGCCAAAACTGTAGGGTTGCTCAACAAGTGCAAGCATAGCGATGGCAATAGTCATGAGTACCAAAAGAGAAGAAAATGTACCCTTCCAGCTGCTTTGATGGGTTCAAACCCTTCCAGCTGCGCCAAGTTCAAAACGGGAGAGTACATACGTTGTAACAATTAAACTTGCACTGAAATATATGGCAAAACAGAACAAACTTCTACTAGACCATGAGATGTCGAAATACCTTGTTTGGCGAGCTCCTGCATGATGAAGTCCATGTTGACGTTGCTCTCCCGAGCCCATTGTTCGAGTGCTTGTTGGTTCGGGTTTGCAACAGCAACTAGGAATCACTCGAGACTGATTCCATATCTGATGCTGGAAGCCGGAAATTGGTTAGCTTCACATCAGGTAACAGCTATAACAAGACATTCAAATCAAGAGGAATCAGGCGGGTCATATATAATAGTATGCACAAAAGCAAATTCAATCAAAGACAAAATAAGAACTGTTGGGATTGGTTTATCCAGACAAAATCAGATTCAATCTGTTGATCATGCTTACTTCTTTGGCAAAGACAAAATCACATTCAATCTATGTGAAATTCAGGAGGCATGATCAACAGATTATATCCCCTGAATGTGATTTTCGGGTCCAATGTCCCACACTCCCAGCCTTGTATATTATATCCCCTGAATAAGAGTAAATTACATCAAAACCACGCTTATATTAGCCAATCAAATAGCTATCCCTCCCTCATCGTTTCAATTCTTAAGAGTTTGCGGATGATACTGGTTTTTGTTATCGACCTATCACCTATATATTATTTCTTTTTTTGGTGAAATCACCTATATATCTACTATAATACAGTATAAAGCCGAACCCAAGTCTTTGTTAAAATTTGCGCCACGTCATCAATCTTGATTAAAATAATGATTTTATTTTTTGTATTGATATTTTTTCTTATTAACTAGTATACATTTTTATCATTATTGAATCTTGAAGAATAGTGAAAAAATTGCACATGTATCGATAGTATATTCATTAATAATATGAACTAGCTATGTGAGCCCGTGCTTAGCACGGGATGAAGCTAAATAATTTTGATTAGTTATAAATATTAAATATTTTAATTATGATTAAACTTGAATGATTTAGAACATTAAGTATTTAATAATGACTATATTTTATGGTTTAATAAATCTTATTTGTAAAAATAAAGAAGTATAAACGGGCAGACTGAAATCGGCGAGCTCTCTACTAGGGAGTAATTCATTAGCCCTTAGCGTCACACCATTTGTGCAAAAACACTCCCAAAAAATCATGAAAACCAAAATGATCATAATTTAGTAATTTACTTAGTGTTTTTTGAAGTTAAGAGCCAGAAATTAAAAGAGAGTAATTATAGAAAGGGTCGCCGATGACAAAGAAGAACAACTTTCTAGGCCGGACAAGTTTTTTAAAGTCTATCATCATAATCAAAGATTGCACTGAAAACATCCTAGAAGGAAGTTGGCAGGAAATCCACTTGAACCAAATAAAACCAGAGCCCCAAGTTCAGAGTTGTAACTGAATTAAAATTACTGTTACTACATTTTGATCCTCGAAATGAAACCAGGGGGTGAATAATCCCGTTAATGTCGAGATAAAGATTGTCGAATTCAAATCGATATGGGTTCGGAAAGAGGCATTCAAATTAGGGTCTTAAGTGGCGTTGGCCACCACTGTTGGATAATTAACCACCATTCATTTGTAGAAAGTTGGAATCCCCATTGATGATCTTGCTCTTCTTAATTAGATCTGGAGTTGAGTGTAGAGAGTTACAAACTTACAATATCGTTTTACACCATACATGACATCATTAATGACAGCAGCTACTACTTTTCTAAGTATCCCACTACCATTTTTTCACTTTATAACCCCACAAGCAAAAAAAAAAGTCAAGTGAAGAATCCATAATTTCATGACGATTATATTTTTAAAGAACAATTTCCATCCGTTGTTCTCATCCCGCGAAACTTAAGTTGTATATAAACGCTTGTCATACAAATTAACTTAATATATACGCAAACCTCTTTTCATTGAATGCGCTTCCAAACACTTGCCAAACTCAAGGTTTCCGACTGATGTGCAAGTCGACAGCAACTCGACTATTGTTATCTTGTCTGGCTTTACACATTCCTTTGCCATTGTCTTGAATAAGAGCATGGCTTCCTCTGATTCAACATTTTGTGCATACCTATCATAATGAGAAAAAATGCAACATGATCAGAACAATCAGCCCAAGTAAGAACAAATTTGAATAAAAAGGACAGATTGTCCTCAACTTACCCTGAAATCATTGCATTCCATGTCACCACATCTTTCTTAGCCATCTTCTCAAAAGTGCTCCTTGCTAACTCCAATGTTATAGGAAAAGGGCAGTTTGTGTAAATAGTGAGAGTTTGGGCCATTAATTGTAAAAATGTGTAGTTTGCTTATAAGTTCAGCTATGTGTCGCCATTTTCTCAACCATTCAGATCAAATTGTAAACTTTGTATCCCTTTCTCTCTATTCAGCAATGGAACTTGATATTGCCCGATCTCTGTTCTTCAATTTCCAGAGATCCACGAATCAAGAGTTGGAATTGTTGTTCGACTAAGAACATTAGTTCCTTGGTTACTTGTCTTCACAAATTCATTCCAAATTCTCGTTCATCTGATCCGAATACAGAATTCCTGTATTAAATTGGTATCAGAGCCAGTCCTTCCTCGGCTTGACAATGGCGGACCTAATCTGCGAATTGAAGAAATTGGTTCTTGGATGAGTTCATCAATGGCGTATTCCAGGTATTCATTGAGTGCTGTCATAGAACAAGATCCGATTTACAAATTGAAGAATTTAAACCAAAACGGGAGCATCAAAGATTACTACGAGGAGTTCGATTCGATTCGAAATCGCATCAATTTACCGGAGGAATTCTTTATCAGTTGGTTCATTGCGGGATTAAAGATGGATACTCGGGCAGAGGTTCGATCCATTCGACCGCAGACGGTTCTTCAAGCTTACGCATATGGACGATTGTATGAAATCGCTTATCCGAGAGGGCGTCTACTCCAATCAGATCCGACCCCAAAATCTCCTTCATCAAATTCGTGCCTTTCAACCTCGATTTCAGTATCGCAAGTTACATCACTGCCTCCAGGTTCAACTGCTTCATGTTCATCAGTGACGCAGGATGTAGATCATGTTCTTCAGTCCGTTCAAGGTGCTCAAGAAGTGGTTGATCTTGGACCTAATTCTGATGATCGAAACGAAAAAGGGGCCCAGTCTAATACCGAAGAATTTGTGAAGTTGGTGCACATTGAAAACGCTCAAGAACCGAAATCTGAGCAATTGGTGGAATTAGGGGAACTAGAGGGCCGATCTCCAGATGATGCAAGATCATTAGCCAGGGGAATCGAGCTTGTGGAGTTGGAATTGGGCTCAAAGGGTAATGCACATACATTGTTCGATGAAATGCCTGAACTAAAAAATGAACGCCTACAGTCAATTTCTTCAATTAAAAAGCAGGTGACTGATGCTCCTAAGTTGTTTGATGAAATGCCCAAGTGGGATGCTACGCATTGTATGGAGTTTATCCACATTTCAATGGCTGATGGTAGAAAAGTTCTTAAGATTTCAAACATTCAAAGATTTGTTGATCATGTGGGTGCAGTGAATAATCTGGTTTTCGATCCGGGTGGGAGAAACCGGAATGAGGCGTCTAAAGAGATGATGAAAGCTTATTTCGATGAGTTCATTCTCGAAGATCGAGCTATGGGTGAGCCAAGAGCATTGCAAGTGTTTGATAAAATGCCTACTAGAGATTTCAAGGGCAATGAGGATACATTCCGATTGAACAAGGTACATTGGTTCATGGATAGTTGGATATTTTATCCGGGTGGGTGCATAGAGAGATTTGGATTCACAGCTTCAAGCCAACGATTGAGCTCGCATGAGCTTATTTTTGGTAAGTTTCTAGTGGAGCTAATTTCATTTGGTAGTGGGCATTCAATATTTTTTGCTGAGCGTAATGGTTCTAGGCATGATTTGTCTAAACATGTGGCTACATATGTTGATGGTATTTGCTCAGATTTGATTAGACTTGAGCCATTCCTTCCTTATGATAGAGGAAAGTTCGGTCTCATTAAAGGTAGGATGACTTGGTACAAGTTCAGCTTGGCACATGGGTTCATTTTTGCCAAAAAAAACATCAGAAGTTCTTCTTAGTGACTGGTTGTTTTGATGGTGAAGTTCTTAGGGGAAATGTCATTGAATTTGTTGCGGTTTTGCTCCTTGGGAAATTTAGATTGATATTTGATGATGAAGAAGAAGAACTCACTGTTTGGATTAAAGGGATATTGCTGCCAAGTAATCTTCTTGTTGTCTTGTTTGCTGTTGAGTTGACATTGCATTTTGGTAGAGTTGGTGCTAAATTTAGGTTACAATGGGACCCTGGAGGAAATTTGTAACCTAACAGCGGGCTGTCATGCAAATTAACTGAAAGCTACCCTTGATTTGATAAAGGAAGTTGCATTCATTAGTGGTGGAACTCAAGAATTTGCCTCTGACTTTATGTGTGCACAACAATTGCAAGTTAGCAAGGGTTCTTTTTTGGTTGGGATTGTCTTGCCACTGTCTGGTTGCTGTTGGTTTCATCTTTTGAAACTACATCTGTTAAAACCTTGAGGTCAAGGTTTTCTAGGAGGGGAGGATTTGTTATAGGAAAAGGGCAGTTTGTGTAAATAGTGAGAGTTTGGGCCATTAATTGTAAAAATGTGTAGTTTGCTTATAAGTTCAGCTATGTGTCGCCATTTTCTCAACCATTCAGATCAAATTGTAAACTTTGTATCCCTTTCTCTCTATTCAGCAATGGAACTTGATATTGCTCGATCTCTGTTCTTCAATTTCCAGAGATCCGCGAATCAAGAGTTGGAATTGTTGTTCGACTAAGAACATTAGTTCCTTGGTTACTTGTCTTCACAAATTCATTCCAAATTCTCGTTCATCTGATCCGAATACAGAATTCCTGTATTATCCAAATCCCCACATTTTCCATACAAGTTAATCAAAGCCTTTCCTAAGTAAGAATTCAACAACCAGTTCTTCTCCACAACAAAACCCTCAACCCACTTTCCAATGCTCAAATCTCCCAAATCCCCACAAGCTGAAAGCACAGAGACCAATGTCATCTCATCAGGCTCAAATCCTTCATCCTCATCCTCTGAAACAACCCAATAGCATCAGCAGAAAACCCCATCTTAGCATACCCTGAGATCATAGAGTTCCAAGAACCCAAGTCCCTCTGAGTAATTTCATCGAACACCTTCCGTGCACAGCCCAAATCACCAAACTTCGAGTACATACTAATCACCAAGTTACTCACATGATCATCACCATTCAACCCACTTGTCATACATATATTAAAAACATGTCCATTAATCAAATCAGTAGACTCCACCTTTAGAGGTTGTTGAGCATATAAATTTCTTACATATGAAAAAGATGGAACCTACAACAGCAACAACTACTTTATGGTTCAGCTGATGCTTGCAAGCTTTTTTTTTAATACTACAAATTAAGTTAATTATGTATGCCCTTGAATTTAAACGAAAGGAAGAAATACATATACATGGGATGGCCAACACATCGATATATATATGAACCTCCATTTATGTTTTATTCTTTCCATCCTACTGAAGTTAAAGACACAATTGGAGCTGGTTTTAAAAAATTAATCGGTTGGGTAAAGCTCAGGTCGGTTCAAGTTTGAAAAAGTATATACATATGCTGAGATTGAAAACAGAATTCACTTATTTACTTTTTACTATAAGCACTACAATGAAAGGAAGGTCAAGCATAATGACAAAAAATTTGAAACATCACCAGCATTTTTAAGGGAGCCCCAAAATATTCATGAGCTAATTATTTTAAACATTTAGAATGAAAAGGATCTTTAAAATGAAAAGAGTTGCTAAGCTTACTCCTTTGGAGAGAAATCCGAATAAGAAACCGATTCAAATCCACAAGATGGGCAAGGTTGATCTTGGAATGAAGATAGAAAGGAATGTTGGAGGTGTGAACTTAGCTGGAGATCTGGGCAAAGATAAAATCATCATTGGAAGACCAGGTCTCAATAATCTCAGAAAGCCCCACTTTAGTGAAGGTTCATCAAAGTTGTTTGCAAGTAAAGTGAGTTTGAAAAACAAAGAGGTTTACCATTCCCACTTATTTAATCATAAAAGACCTTTCATCAAAAAAAAATCATAAAAGACCTGCTCTTTTTTTTTTTTTGATACCAAACAGAGCTTCATTAATTCAAAAGGTCCAAATACAGAACATCATAGAGTTGTGAAGGAAACAAAAAACTCTCAGTTAACAACACCAGCTCTTCAGGAAGCCATTTACATAACCAGTTAGCAACCTGCTCTAAAGCTAAAAAAATCGGAGAAGAATCCTTCTACGTCTAAAGCTGTTACATTGGTTGAAATTGAGAAAGAGGATATAAACCAATCCGAAATAGAGAGGAGGTAAAGCTATATTTATTCCAACACAATTGTTTGATTGATTTTTCTAAGGAGACACAAGAACTGTAACAGCAGAACCAAATACAAGCAAATACAGAACCTTAAAATCCTTCAAACCCCCACCGTCCATACAATGGATAAGAGAACAAACATTGGCATATCACATTATCACCAGATAGTAAGAGCTACAACTTTAAATACATGAATTAGCATTCAACCATCCGACCAAAAAAATGAATTAGCATTCAAAAAAGTACACATCATGCTTCACAAATTGAGAGCATAAACATCACTGTCAACCATCTGAGCAAATTAATGAAAGTCCAAACAAATTCCGGTTAGCTACATTCTGCAGAGTTCGGAAGGCATACAAAAAGCTACACTCTGCAAAGTTCAGAGGGCATACAGACTTACATTAAAATCCTGAACAAAATCCCAAGTTCTATCAATTCCCATAAGCAGTGAAAAGTGAACTAACCGGAAGGATCTAAGTCTTGCTGTGGTATAGGTACCTTGCCTCAACAATCCAGCTGAAAGCATCTACACAACAAAATGAAAAAAAATGCACCCAAGATCAGATTTTGAACGATAGCATTAAAAACTAAACATACGTGGACTCAAATAGAGGATAAGAACTATAAATTGTGGGCATTAGATGCAGAGCAAACAGAGGCAATAAAATTCATCAATTTCAAACATTGACATTTTGTCGAACATCTTCAAGGCACAACTTAATATTAGACTAAATAATCCTCAATTTCAGACTATAAAAGAGCATAGAGAATCCTAAGGTAACAGAAATAGAGATAAATAGAGATAGATGGCATGAGCAGCAGAGCCTTAGTGGTGGCCGGAAATTGGAACCGATCGGAACAGTGGTGATCGTTGTTTTGGGCGAATTAACTGTGTGAACACGTTACTTCGCTACAAAGAGGGACTCCTAGTCACAAAGTCGTCACGACGTGTTAGAAACGATGAGCAGATAATAATAGTTGAAGTTATAAGTAAAGAAAACGGGAAAATGGCGAGGATCGAAGGATAGTTTGTATTGATCTTCTTTGGTGTTGCTTGTGGTTACAAACGAGAGAATACAAGCTCAATATGCCTCAAAAATGGAAAGATTGCAATCGGGTGTAAAAGACGTGAGGATGACAAGTAATGCTTGAGAGATCGTGAGTGCAGAAAAAAGTGTCCTTTCGCTTATGGAGCCTCCTTCCTTAAATACCACCTCTGTCCAAATCGAGTCATTAACCTTCATTAATCGTGATCTCGGAAATCTCGCAATTAGTTATGGCTATGGGCGTTTGAAGATCAGCACCTTACTACAGTCAACGTTCGTCATTGATGAAGGGCGAAATTTGTGGAATCGGGACTTGGTTGCCGTTGAGAGATTTAGACATGGGCCTGCACTTGCTGCGCTCACGGGCTCAAGTTTTGGACGGCCCAACAATACCCCCTCAAAAAGCCCAAGGGAACTCCCGCGAGCGGTTTCCCTAGGGTTTTTGAATTTCGAATTTGTGGTTTTGGGAAGTTGTAGCGTGATGGCGTCATGTCCCATCAATCCTTATTTAAGGGATGTGATGATGGCCTGCAGCTTCAATTAATCCGCTTCCTTTCAAGTTACGATCTTTTCCCCTTCTTCTTCTCTTTGTTTTTTGCTTGGTCGATCACTAACTTGCCTGTTGCTCTTTCTTGCAGAAGAGGTTACCTCGCTGGTTCCGCGTAAAGGCTCTGTTGCAATTGTTTCTCAGATTGAAGCAATTCCTCTTGCTGACAGGTCTTACCCAGAGTTGGGTTCCTCTTCCTCGACAGAATCCGACGAGATTGAGATGTCAAGTAGGTGTTTCTGTACTTACACGTCTCTTTTTTATATATATATTTTTCCTGCGTGTTTGTATAACGCGTCTTATGTCTTTATGTTGTAGGTTCTAGAGCTACGCGTTCCACAGCTTCGCTTACCACTACTGAGTGCTTGGAGGCGCGAAAGAAAAGGAAAGCCGAAACTGCTTCCAGTGCGGACACCGAGACTGCAATTTCGCTTCCACCTAAAGCCTCTGACTCTAAGAAGCTTGTCCCGTTGAAGAAAGATCCCGTCGCTAGAGTGACCGATCTCCCGAGGACAATGATGTCCCCGAATATGGACCCTGTGAAATGTCTTCACTCTTTGGCCCCTCTAAAAGTTGACTGCTTTTCTGGACGCCCGCACCCCTTGCCTTCTTACTCTGAATTGTTTGGCGAAATTGTTGCTGCTCAGTGGCAGGTACTGATTACATATTTGCGCGCGTTACCTATCCCCGTAATACTTCAAGCGTAACATGTTGATATTTCTTTCCAGGGCCTTCAAGTCTCTTTTGCTGCCTTTGACAAGTTCAAAGATTTACCTGACCAGTTGTCTACTTGTAATATGAACCTGCAAAACGAGAAGAACAAATCTTCTCTGTTGACTGGAGAGAAGGCGTCTCTGGAAGCAAAGATCGCCAAGCTGCAAGAAGAGCTGAAGACGGCCCAACAAGAGTCCCAGGTTTACCAAGAGGAACTTGAGAATGAGCAGAAGAAATCCGCTGCCTTGGCAAACGAGATCGAATAGTCTGCCGACTTCTACTCCATCAAAGCCCGAGTGGAGACGATGGAGGAACATCTTACGGGGAAATCTGCTGGCTGGGACGTTGCAAAGGAAAGGGCGGAGTTCGTATCGATGTTCCCGGATGCGGCTAAGGCGATGAAGAATCCCTCCCCCATGGATGATGTTGTTAAGGTGGCCAATGAAGTAGCGGAGGCGGAAGCGGCAGGGAAGGATCTTAAGGAAGTTTCTGAAGACTAACTTTGTTTGTTTGTTTAAAGACTTTTATTCTACCCCCAGCGTGTTGGGGGCTTTTGAACTTGGTTTTACCCCTTACGTACTTGTGGGGTTAGTTTGTAAAAACTTTAAGTGTTATGGCCGCTAGTTCTAGGGCCTTTTGATTGCTTGCCCTTGGCTTCTTGGGGCCTATTTAATTGTTATTATTATTATTATGCGTACTTGCCCTTGCCTTGTCTGCGTTTGTTTTGCAGGTTTAACGCCAAGTTGGAGGCGTAAGACTCTAGTAGAAGACTCAGCTCAGTATAGAGATCTCGGTGTAATTTATATAGCGCTAAGTGTGTAAGATGCAATTTATGAGGGCGAAGATGTAAAGGAAAGTCGTAACTTGTATTAATAATGATCAGTTGTACAAGTAAATAAATGAAGAGCTTCTTTGTATGTAAAAAACTCTTGCTTGTCTCGTTCGCCTCGTGCATCTGGTTCTCTTGACTAGTCAATTTGCGTGCACTTGTTGCCTGTTTGTAAGGCTTGGGCCTTTTGTCTTGGCCTGTAACGTCACAAGGCGTCCCTTGTTAGTTTTTATAGAACCATGTATGTCAAGGCTTGTGTAAGCCGTAGTGTAATTGGATCAAGTAATCATGTAATAGTGTAAAAGTAATGTTGCAAATATGTACCTTGCTCAGAAATGATAGAGCTTCAAGTTCATCGCGTTCCAGCTCCTGGGCACCGTCTTGTTGTCATGCGACTCTAACTCATATGCACCTTGCCCTACGATTTTGGTAATCATGGGCCCTCCCAATTTGTTCCGAGTTTGCCAGCATTCAGTTCTTGGGTATTTTGGAAGACTTTCCTCAACACCCAGTCTCCGACTTGGAATGCTCTAGTATTAACTCGTTTGTTGTAACTCCGTGCTACCCCTTGCTTGTATGCCGCTAATCGTATCGAGGCTTCATCTTGTAACTCGTCCACCGTGTCGAGATGGTGTAACAAGTTAGATACGTTGGACTCTTCTGTAGTAAGTCCGTACCGAGCAGTGGGTAGTGATACCTCAACTAGTAACACAGCCTCGTACCCGTAGACTAAGGAGAAAGGTGTGTGTCCAGTTGCGGTCTTAGGCGTAGTGCGATCTGACCATAATATGAGTGGTAACTCGTCTGCCCACTTTCCCTTAGCGTCTTTAAGCCGCTTCTTGAGGTTGTTAAGGATAACCTTGTTGCTTGCTTCCGCCTGACCGTTAGCTTGTGGGTAGCGGGGTGTAGACATAACAAGTTGAATGTTGTACCGCTGGCAAAATGCTTTAGTCTTGTCGCTGATGAATTGGGAGCCGTTGTCGCATACTATAGTGGATGGTATCCCGAATCTGCTTAAGATGTTTCTGTGGATGAAAGAGATAACCTGAGTATCCTTGACCTCCTTGAAGGCTTCGGCCTCGATCCACTTAGAGAAATAATCTGTCATGGCAAGTAAATAAACGTGTTGCCCTGAAGCTGGTGGGAGCTTCCCAACGATGTCCATCCCCCACTTCATGAATGGCCATGGTGAAGTAAGGGGATGAAGTAACTCTGAAGGTAAATGTGGAATTGGTCCATGACGCTGACACGCGTCACACTTGCGAGAAAACTCCGCTGCATCTTTATTCATGGTGGGCCAATAGTATCCCATCCTGCTTGCTTTCTTTGCCAGGTTCCGACCCCCTGTGTGGTTGCCACACTCGCCGTCATGTATGTCTCGTAGCACCACCTGTACTTCATTTTCTCGTATGCATCGTGCGTATATTCCTGACGACATCCACTTGAACCAAATGTTATCTTTAATCGTAAATGTGGAGGCTTTTACCTTAAGTCGTTTGGCCTCCTCCTTGTCTTCCGGCAAGACACCTTGCTGCAACCATTCCAGGTAAGGCGTTACCCAGGACGAGTTAGTGTCTGGACTGCTTATTGCTAACACGTCAGCTTCCTTGACTATAGATGGTGCATCGAGATATACGAAGGGAATCTTGGTATATTCTCGTGGGTCTATGGCATATCCAAGATTAGCTAAGGCGTCAGCCTGTGTATTAGCGTCTCGAGGGACCTGTTTGATCTCGAAATGCTTGAAATCTTTCACAATCTCGCGCACCTTCTCGAGGTATGCTTTCATCTTTGAATCCCTGGCAACATATGAATCTGTTACTTGGTTCACAATAAGTAACGAATCACAGATTACCTCAATTTCGTGCACTTTAAGATCTCGAGCAACGAGTAAGCCTACTATGAGCGCCTCGTATTCTGCTTCATTGTTGGTAGCTTTGAATGTACATCGCACAGCTTGGGCTATCCTATCCCCCTGTGGTGACTTCAGAACTACCCCCAGACCAACACCAACTTGATTGGACGCGCCGTCGGTATGCATTAGCCATTTGCTATTACTTGTCACATTTAGCATTTCTTGTTCTTCTTCTTGTGAAGGGGTAGGGGTGAAGTCGACCACAAAATCTGCCAAGGCTTGCGATTTTATTGTTGTTCGAGGCTCATATGTGATGTCATAACCATTCAAATGGATGAGCCAACGCGTCATGCGACCTGAAAGTTCTGGTTTGGACATGATACTCTTCATAGGATAGTTAGTTCTCACGATAATAGAATGACTTTCAAAGTATGGGCGTAGCTTAATGGAAGCCAATACTAAAGAAAGAACTAATTTCTCTGTAGGAGAATACCTGGTTTCTGCATCAAGCAATGTTTTACTTACGTAATATATTGGTAACTGGTTACCACCTTCTTCGTGGATTAGCACGGCGCTGACTGCAACTTCTGTAACGGCGAGGTAGATATACAACTTTTCTCCTTGCCGTGGTTTTGAGAGTACCTGCGGATTTTACAGATACTTTTTTAGCTCTTCGAACGCCTTCTCATGCTCTTCCTTCCACTCGAACGACTTATTCTTCTTCAAGATGTCGTAGAATAGCTTGTTTCGATCTGATGAGCGGGATATGAATCTGTCCAATGCCCCTACTCTTCCTGTCAACTTCTGAACATCTTTCACACACTTTGGTGACTCGAGCTCTATTATTGCCTTGACCTGTTCCGGGCTTACCTCTATCCCCCTTTGGGTAACTATATACCCGAGGAACTTCCCTAAGGTGACGCCGAAGGAGCACTTGGTTGGATTTAACTTCATCTTGTATTCTCTTAAGATTTGAAATGCATCTTGCAGATGAGCGATGTGATCTTCTGCTTTCAGGGATTTGACGAGCATGTCGTCGATGTACACCTCCATAGTATCCCCCAGCTTTTCCTGAAACATCTTATTAACCAATCTCTGGTAAGTAGCACCTGCGTTTTTTAATCCGAATGACATGACTTTATAACAATAAGTTCCTTGATTAGTTATGAAAACCGTTTTTTCTTGATCCTCAGGGTTCATCATTATTTTGTGATAACCACTAAACGCGTCCATAAAAGTTAACAACTCGTGTCCTGCCGTCGCGTCCACCATTGCACCGATATGAGGCAATGGGAACGAGTCTTTAGGACATGATTTGTTTAAATCAGTAAAATCGACACAGACGCGCCACTTACCATTTTTCTTTTTAACCACTACCACATTTGCTAACCACTCAGGATATTTGACTTCTCTAATCTTTCCCGATTCGAGTAAGGATTTTACCTCGTCGTTGATTACCTGATTTCGCTCGGGAGCGAACTTACGCCTTTTTTGTTTGACAGGTGGCATTTTCGGGTTGACATTCAGAGCATGAGTAATCACGCTTGGGTCTATTCCGATCATATCTTCATTTCTCCAGGCGAAGCAATCTTTGTAAGACCGTAAGAACTCCACTAGTCCCTTTCGCAAAGTTGGCTCCAGATCTGCCCCGACTCGGATCTTTTTTAAGGGCTCGGATGGGTCTAGAGCTACTTCTTCTAGTTCGGGAGCTTCCGGCTTTGCGTAGAAGGACGAAGTCTTACAGTCTTTTAATTGCTAATCGGAAGTTTGCTTGCTTGTTCCGGCCTTCGAAGCCGCGGAAGTTGAGGAACTCGTCGCTTTCATTGTCACTGAGTAACACTCTCTTGCAAGTCTTTGATCTCCCCGAATCTCTTACACCCCCCAAGGGGAAGGAAATTTTACGCACTGGTGATATGTTGACGGGATCGCTTTCATTCCATGGATCCAAGGCCTGCCCAAGATAACATTAAAAGGTGAGGGACAATCTAGTACTTGAAATTTCACTTGATGGTTTACTCCTTGTGCAATAGTTGGTAGGGTGATCTCTCCGAGCGTGTTACGGGACTCGCCGCTGAATCCTACCAAAGTCGTAGACTTTTTGATTATATCGTTAAGTCCGAGACCTAGGCTGTACAATGCATCCAACATAAGCAAGTTAGTAGAACTCTCGTTATCAATTAAAACACGTTTAACACGGAAGTTTGCAATTGTTAACGATATTATTAAACAGTCATGGTGAACTTCCTCTTCTTCGACATCGTCGAAGGTGATAGGCATGATTGCGTGGCTGGAGCGTGTGGGAGCTTTGGGATTTTCTCGTCTGGCTTCTCTTGCGACCCTTTTCGCCGCGGAATAGGTCACGCCACAAATATCCGATCCCCCAGTAATGACGTTGATTACTCCTGCATGCTTGGGGGAGTCGGGTTTTCGGGTTCTTTCCTCATTCCGGGCCAGATGCTCCCTACCGCGCTCTGAGATTAGCTCTTTGAGGTAACCTTTCCTCAACAAGTCGACGACTTCCTTCCTTAGCGCGATGCACTCTTCTGTCGTGTGGCCGTGATCGAAATGAAAGTCGCACCACCGTGACTCATCTTTACGATGGTGTGGTATGTCTTTTTTCCGTGGCCACTTGACAGCGTTTCCCATCGTGCTAAGGGTTCTGACTATCTCTGTCGCGCTAACTCGAAAGTTGTGGTGGGACAGCTTTGGAGGCAGCTGGGAGTTCTCACTCTTCTTCACATATGACGTGTTAACAGTTGGCTTGCTGTGCGAGGCGTGATGAGCGGCCGAAGGATAGGGAGCGTAACGAGCCTCCCACTTTCCTTGCCGTCGATCATTCTGCTGAGGACTCGCCCCCTTTTCAGCATAGAGGTCGTCCTCTTCAAGACGGACATGAGCCAACGCCTTAACCTGCACTTCATCAAAGTTAGAGCAAGGGTATTTTGTCAGTTCACGATATAGCTCGGGGTTCCGAGAGGATATCCCTCGACGGAAGGCCTCCACTGCTGTTGCCGCATCGCACCCCTCAATGGTTACGAGTTCCTCGTTGTAACGACCGAGGAACGCCTTTAGCGATTCTCGAGGCTTCTGGACTAAGCGGTACAAGTCGCTAGACCGCTTCTTCGCGTGCCGGCTGCTTGCAAATCTGGCTTTAAACCTGTTAACCAACTCAGCGAAAGATGAGATACTTCCAAGAGGTAAATGCGAATGCCAGTTTAGCGCGGGACCACTTAACGTGTTCCCGAACCATCGACACATAACAATTTCTTTCATGTCAAATGGGACGGTGCTAATGTTCATAGCTTGCTTAAAAGCTGCTATGTGCTGGTCGGGATCGGTAGTCCCTTCGTATTTGGGGATCTCGGGGACGTGGTACTTTCGCGAAATGTTAACTCGCGCGATTGCGGGTGCAAAGGGCGAGTCGGTATAACCGTCTCGTCTTTCTACTGCTATCGGTTGAGGAGCCCCTAGGACCTTGGTTATTAGGTCCTCTAGGGCTCTGAGGCGTTCCTTCAATTGGACGACCTCGACATTCCCTTGAGTCGATCTCGATGCGTTAGCGATTACCTGATTACCTGTTTTACGGGCCGGCGCCGTTTGGGGTGACAAGGTTGGGGTCTTCCATGTCCAGGCGCCGGGCCACATCGTTAATCACGTCGCTCCTCTGATGGTGGGCTGGAGCCGACTGGACCTGAGATCGAAGTAAATTACGTTCATTAGTCAAAGCCTCAATTTGCTTCCCATAGACTTCAGTAATTTTAGAATTAGCCTCTTTTTGGCTATCTAGATCTTTTTTGAGCGCGAGCATGGAAGCTCGGATCTCCGCAAAGGCGCTAGATTCAGCCGCCTGCTTCTCAGAATTGTTGTTGATGGGCGGCTCTTCTTGGAGAGGCAATTCGGGGTTTTGGTCGTCATCGCCACCGCTGTCGGTGGTGTTGCTGGGGTTGTTGTCATTGTTGAGATTCTGGTTGTCGTCGGAGTCGATGGTTTGGTTCTTGTTTGGCTCGAGATCTGCGACATGGCTATGGGTTGCATCCATGCTTGATTTTGGTTCGATTGCTTGCTGGGTCGCGACTTCTTTCTTGGCTAGGGCCCCACGGTGGGCGCCAATTGTTTTGGGCGAATTAACTGTGTGAACACGTTACTTCGCTACAAAGAGGGACTCCTAGTCACAAAGTCGTCACGACGTGTTAGAAACGATGAAAAGATAATAATAGTTGAAGTTATAAGTAAAGAAAACGGGAAAATGGCGAGGATCGAAAGATAGTTTGTATTATTCTTCTTTGGTGTTGCTCGTGGTTACAAACGAGAGAATACAAGCTCAATATGCCTCAAAAATGGAAAGATTGCAATCGGGTGTAAAAGACGTGAGGATGGCAAGTAATGCTTGAGAGATCGTGAGTGCAGAAAAAAGTGTCCTTTCGCTTATGGAGCCTCCTTCCTTAAATACCACCTCTGTCCAAATCGAGCCGTTAACCTTCATTAATCGTGATCCCGGAAATCTCACAGTTAGTTATGGCTATGGGCGTTTGAAGATCAGCACCTTGCTACAGTCAACGTTCGTCATTGATGAAGGGCGAAATTTGTGGAATCGGGACTTGGTTGCCGTTGAGAGATTTAGACATGGGCCTGCACTTGCTGCGCTCACGGGCTCAAGTTTTGGACGGCCCAACAATCGTAATGGCAGGAGCAGCAGAAGTTTAGTTGTGGCCGACAATTGGAGCTGAGCAGAGTGGTGGTGACCGGAAATTGATGCTAATCGGAGCAGTTGTGGACAGAGGAGCTCCGGCGAATAGAGCAGACGTGGTTTCAAACAAGAACGTGGACGGAGCGGAAGAAGAGGCAGACGTGGACAGAGGAGCTCCGACGAATAGAGCAGTATTTATGATACGAGCGGTTGACAGATGGAGAACGTGGGTCGAATTCAGAGCAGTTGAGGAGCAGTTTTGGGAGAGCGGTTGCTGTTGCCGGAAGATGGAGAACGTGGGACGTCGTTGGCGCAAATTTAGAGCGTGGAAAGTAACTCAGGGGGAGAGAATTTTAGGCTCGAAAAAAAAATAATGGCAGAATTTTTTGCCACGTGGCAGAATGATAGGGCTGGAAAAGGTTCTGCTTTAAAGATATAGTAGGATTTGGATAGAACTATTTTAGAATTAAAATTGTATGAATAAAAGTACATATATAGAGGTCAATAGGTTTGGACTTTGATCTATCGGATTTGAATTATAAGTTCTCGAGTTAAAAGCGTAGTCGTATCAAAATTCGATCTCAAGTCGATTAATTCGGTTTTATATTTACATTACCCGTACATGGTACGGGGTTTGTACTAGTTATGGATTATAAAGGTTTCAGTTTTAATTTAGGAGGTTACTAGCACATGACCGTATGCAGATGTTATTTATTTATTTATTATGTTATATATGAATTTACTATAATAATTATAAATATTATCATATAAATTTGTTTTACAATGATATTTATCATTTTGATTATAAAATCACATAATTAGCGTATATTTATCATTTTGATTATATATATAAAGTATTTAAAAAAACTTTTTATACATACATAAACATATATTTAAATAACCGAGGAAGAATGTCATAATATAAGATGTATTATCACATTTTATTAAAAAATGATAAAAAAATCATTTCCATTTAAATTAAAGTGCATAAACTAACTTACATAATAAAATCAATAATTTAAAAAAAAACTCATATTTATATAGTATTATAAAATATATAGAGAATATTTAATAAGATAAAAAAAGAAAACGAAATTATCTTGTACATATGTTATTATGTTGTGAAATCATAATTAAATGGGTGTAATTGCTATCATTAATAATTATTTTATGATAGATCTATGTAATAATTAAATGGGTGTAATGATAGAATTGAGATATTTGTATCTGGATAAAGTTATTAATTAAAAACCTCAAATTTTAAGATAGAACTAATATCTTAATTTAAATGTGTATAAGATTATGATAAAATCACGATGTATAAGATAACTTATTATTGATTTGAATTTATTGTACCAGAAGTAAGACATGGGTGGCTTGGCTTCTTCTTACCGGAGGCTTATTTTCTGTACTGGGTTAAACATGATTTTGAGTTATAAAAACAATAATACAAAACCTAAATTGCTGTAAACCATAATATTATGAAAAAGAAAAAGAATTCGACCAAAAACAAATTTATGAAAAAGAAATGCAGGGTAAATATGACATAAATAAGCAAATGTTGACCTCCATACCCATGATCCACTCTGGGCAATTTGCTCCATAGACCTCACATGCAGCGGTCACCCTACCAAAAATTAATACAAAACGATTAATTTTTACCCGCTCACAAATGTACTGCCTGTGTCTTTGATATTTGACTAAGACGTAGGGAACTGTAGGGCTAAGTCGAAGCAACCATACAGATTAGTCACTTGGTCCCCGACGTGTTTGTACCGCGTGCGCGGCCATCGGAGCCATGGTTGTGGATGAGCGAGCCCGGACTACGGTTTTGCCCTAGAGAAGGGCTCTTGGTCTTTGGATCAGGTTCGCGGTTGCGGTTACGCTCTTTGTCCTTATCGTTTGGCTCGTTTTCATGTTCGCATGATGTCGAGATTATTTGAACGACTTCAACTTGCTTATTTCTCGGCTCTTCTCGGTCTTAGCTCGTCTTGATTAAGGTACTCATACAAGAACCTATTTTGGACTAAGCTTTCGAGAAACTTCTTATATGGCTCATATTCTTCAGTCACGTGCCCCCGTCCTCTATGATACATACAGTATTTCCGACTTTGGGGATCGTATTCAGCACATCCACCTCTTGAAGGATAATGGGAGTAATCCTCGTCCTTAATGTGCGGTAAAAGCTTGTAGATTGGAACATTGATCACTAATGAGTGATCCATCTTTCTGAAGGTCCTATTCGTAGAGTGGTGTGGTCTTTAAAGCGGAGAGGGGGACTTCCCTGTCGCCTCGTGATCAACTTCTTTTAAACGCACATACTAATGAATCCGTTTCTAGAGTTCAGCAATAGTGGAAGGAAGGCGAATTGTCAACTCTTTACCCATTTGGCTTTCGAACTAGAGGTGATAATCGCAGTCTTCTCATTGCATCCCTCGATCTCAGCGTAGCACTCCAAGAGATGATAAGAGAAGCGACGCAAGCTCTCGTTTTTCTCTCTCTTGAGACTGAAATATGTATCGAGATCGAGACACTGCATCGCGGCTATTGGTTATGTACCATTTCACAAATTTAGTGGCGAGCTGATTCCAAGACCGGATCGATCGCAATTCCAAACTTTGGAACCACTTTAGCGATCCCTTGGTGAGGTTGCTCAGAAACATCTTGAACATTCTAGCTTCTTTGGACACCTATAGGGCCATCTTATGAGAGAAAGCGGCTATGTGACTCAGGGGTCCGAATGTTCATCATGAAGACCGAATGATGGTGGAGATAATTTTAATGCCCCGTCTTTTCTGACAAGGCATTACTTGGTAGTAGACCTCACGAGGCACTACCAAGCTAGTTTGACAACTGAACATTTGGATCTTACAACGCGAGCACGGCGAGAAAACAAGAAAACATCCAACTCGTATTTTATAAAAATTATTGTAGTTCTAGTAAAACATCATAATCCTAATCCGTGCAACATATTATGAACAACAAAACTCCCACAACCCACTTATAGTCAATAAAAAAACATCAATATCAAAGGAGGAAAACAATGGCAGCACTGAATACTCGACTATCTAGTGCACATGCGTTCTTACTCCGCATTACCATTCCGCCGATGCTCGGTCATGATATCTTGAGATCACCTTAACTGAAAAAATAGTTCCCCAAACGGTCAGATGCTACTCTAACCAACTAGACTAAGAACGACAACCATATGACGTTTCAAAACCATTTTAATTCTAAGGTCAATAAACAAAAGCCCACAATCACACACATATTTCTAAGTCCCGTCCAAAATCCAGTTAAACACAATTAGGCCTAAAGTCCATATCTAGGCAACTAACTATCACCCACGGTCACTTAATAACGCATTCATCCAATTAATGCACATACACACACACACTCCAAATCCAAAACATTCGCACACACGCACCATTCTTCATACATGTTCACAAATCCACATATTTACACATACACACACACGCACACACGCACACACACACGCGCGCGCACACACACCATCGTTACACACATTCAAAAAAATTCACCAATTTCTCACTAACTGATATTCTTAATCCTCATAGAGACTCAGTCGGTTCATCACCCCAGAGCGCATAGCGCCTAATTGTAATCACCAAGGCGTAAAGCGCCTAATCGTAATCACCAGGGCGCATAACGCCTAATCGTCAGGGCGCATTGCGCCTAATCGCCAGGGAGCATCGCGCCTAATCGTAAAACCAGGGCGCATAGCGCCTAATCGTAAAATCAGGGCGTAGAGCGCCTAATCGCAAGGGCACATCGTGCCTAATCGTAATCACCAGGGTGCAGAGGGCCTAATCGCCAGGGCGTGACCCGCCTAGTTATTTTCATGAGATGGTATATCAGAGCCGACAGCTCCACCCCTAACCTAATATCGTGCATAAAGCATTCCCTACCAAGTCTGTCCACTAGCAAGGTCATGATTTATCCGGACCTAAGGTCAACCATACCACAATTACCTTGATGGCACTAGCAATGAAAGTGGCGATAAAGGCCACATAGAGATCAGTTTCACTACTACCATCAACAACCTAGTCTGTTCTATAACAAAACACACTCTAGGATTTTCATTACCTCAATAACACTCAAATACACTCAAAAGCATTTTCAACCATGAAACATATAAAAACAATGTTGCACACAATATCACAACCTGTAAAGATACACTCAGAGCCATTGATCAGACAAAGCATCGCAACACTCATAACAAACCCACAACACATCAAACCCGCACACAAATAGGCAACATCTGTTGCTCATTTTCAATTTGGCAATTAAGGACTACTCATTTTTAACTGTCAAATGAAACAATTATTCATAAGGCATGTTCACTCATAGCACAACAATCATGAAAAAGAATTTCAAATTCGAGCGGGACTAGTTCCCCAAACCAATCCTACAATCACAATGCAAAGCCTAACAAGTTGGAATAGAACCGAACAAGTTGAAAATCGACTTACCTCGAAGACGAAGGAATTTCTTTACGAACAAAGAATGTCAAGGGGCCAAAACGAATTGATCTCCTGAATACGATAATTAATTTCAATAAACTCCCTCTTCAATTAAGACAACTATTGTTAATAAAAAGGATTATAAGGACTTGAAAACCCAAAACTGAACTCGACTTAACCCGGTTGACCAAGAGCTTCTAATTAAGGCTACTAACTGATCCACCTCACCACACCTTTGGCAAAGACCGGTCAAACTTTGACCCCAAGAACTTGCCTAAATTACTCCTTAACTTTCACCCAACCCATCACTCGTACTAGTTGATATTCCACTCAATTCTCTAAGATGCTTTTCCACTAATTAAGTGGCTCTTAACACTCTTAATTGCTTCTTAGCTTCATCCACTCTTCATGTCAGTGGCGGATCCAAAATCGAACGGATGGGTGGGCGAACATTAAACGAGTTTAATAAGAAAAAATTTACAACAACAAGTAAACTAGTTAAAAGATCACAATAGTGCATAACAATTACATTATAAATAGTTTGAAATAAACAAAAGACTACATATGTCTATCAAACAACACGAGACTTCTTGGTGTGAGATAATTGACACCTACGAGTATTTAAACTTTGAAAACGATTCAAAATAGGTTCGTTTTCAATAGTTGCAAACACTTCTCTCTTAATAAATACCACCAAACTATCAGTTAACCATTTATCTCCCATTCTGTTTCTCAAATCACTCTTCACATATTTCATGTCTGAAAACACCCTTTCAATAGATGCTATAACAACCGGTAGGAGTAAAGCTAAATCAACCAAACGATAGATGAGTGGAAAGATTCTATCTTTTGCAGTTTCCTTCATTTTCTTTGCAAGACTTCCGAGGTCCTCCACATCAGAAAATCTTTCATCCCTTCTTATATCAGCTAGAAATGATTCAAATTCTTGTGGCATCAATGAACAATCTATACTTGAGAAATCACTTGGATAAAAATGAGCAAGATGGACAAGCTTCTCCTCATCAAAATTAGAGAATCCATTTTTCGGATCAAGACATGCAAAACTATTAAGTAAATATGTGCTTGCTTCAGAGAACCGACGATCAAACTCAATTAGAATTGAATCAACAACCTAGTATTTAAAGAAAAGTTGTAAAATTAGTAAGCGCTCAACTTTAAGTAAGATATATGCAATAAAACTATAATAATTTTTTATTACCTCGGGAAAAACTTCAACCTTGTAATGGTGATAATTAGTGGTGATTTGTCCATCTCTCTTCACACGAACCAACCTTGGAACTGTCTGTTTCATATCAATGACCTCGATATCATTTTCTTGACAAAATGCCTCCACTTCTTGTACTGAGCCTTCCCATCCATTATTTCTATAATTTCACAACTCGGTCTTCACATCTCTAACTTGATTAATAGCATTTAACATGTTTTGGTCTCTTTCTTACAAAGCCATAGATAATGCATTTGTCAGACCCAACAAACGCTTCATCAAGAACATAGGAAAGACAAACTCATAACTTTGCATTTGGCGAAGCACACCTCTAACTTAGGCACGAGATTCACGTTCAATGCCATCTACAAACACAGCTTCAAGAACTTCTGCAACTAACGACCACATCTCTTTAAGACGAACTATAGTAATGTATGTGATACCATCGTGTATCACCAAGCCTCTTTAAAGAAGTTTCTTGATTTTTTCCAGTCCCAGATGAAAATTTTCCATTTTCAAGCTCTGTTACTTTTCTAGCATGCTCCAATTGTCGAAGATTATCAGCTCTCTTACATGAAGATCTACTTACATTCACAATTATTCCAAGATAATTGAAGAAGTCACAAACATATCGATTCACCTTGCATACAACAACAATTATCAATTGGAGTTGATGTGCAAAACAATGCACACACCAAGCACTATGATATTCCTTCAAAATAAGAGTCTTCAAGCCATTAAACTCACCCCTCATATTCGATGCTCCATCATATCCCTGACCTCTTAATCTCGATAACGATAACCCATGTTTGGCAAATAGAGAATTAATACCCTCCTTCAAACATTTTGATGTTGTCTCCTTTACATGAACCAAACCTAGAAGTCGTGCAACCACTTGTCCATGTTTGTCATATCTAATCAGAATTGCCATTTGTTCCTTTAAAGAGCAGTCGCGAGACTCATCAACTAGAATAGAAAATAATCTATCACCAAGGTCAGTCAATATTGCAAAAGTGGTCTCAACTGCTCAAGAATGAACCATGTCTTTTTGCAATGACCGCGCTATCATTTGGTTATTTCCATGTGCATTCTTCAAAACAACCTTACCAATCTCATGATTTCGTAGACTATACCATGTTAACAGTTCTAAGAAAATACCCCGATTTAAGGACGTAGCTGACTCATCATGTCCTCTCATAGGCAAACCTTGACATAGAATAAATCAAATGACATCAAGAGTAGCTGTCAGACGAATGTGATAGGCTTCTTCTCTTCTCAAATTACTTCCTTGAACAATATAACTTAGACTCTGTTTCTGATTTTTGAAATTATCCAACTCAATTGTCGCTTTGTTGTGTGGACTACCCGTTGAACCAACATGTTCTCTGAATTTTTGCATTGCATGTTTCCAGTTACCAAACCCATTGTTTGTAAATACTTCATTCCCCGGGTTGTAAACTTTGGACTTGAAAAGAAAGCACCAAAAATAAAATGCGGCATCTTTCTGAACACTATACTCCAACCGATCAATGAGTACTACAAATGGGAAAATACGATTATTCTTTTGGTTAACAAAGAATATCATTATGGTTCATAATTAATCAAGTAAAGGTTCATTGAAAGCCATATAATGGTTCATGTAAATTAAGGCACGTTGTTGAGGCATTTTGTCGAACACATGGTGGGAAGTAAGACAAGAATGAACTTTCACCATAGTTATTCAATCGAAACCATCAAAATTGAGTTGTTAATGTTGCCATAACCTTTTGACAGTGCAAATTTAACGAGTTCACACAGAGCGGATTAAAGCGAAAACATCCATAGATTAACGAGTTTCACAATTACAATCACAATTGATAGAAGTTCATAAAAAACAAGTTTCAAATTTGAAATCATCTACCTAAATCCATAAGAAGGGAATTGGAGATCAAAGGAA
Source organism: Polygonum aviculare (assembly GCA_934048045.1). NCBI lineage: Eukaryota > Viridiplantae > Streptophyta > Magnoliopsida > Caryophyllales > Polygonaceae > Polygonum > Polygonum aviculare. The sequence goes on along the minus strand of OW204023.1, from coordinate 26,847,544 downwards.
TCAGATTGGACAAGGGAATCATGTTGGAGAAGAACAATATATGAATGAACTTAGGGGAAGAATAATGGATGAATGACGATTTTCAAAGGAGAACGATTGAGAAAATTGGGAACGAGCAAAGCAACATGTCGATTATAAAGATTGAGAGTAGAAAAAGACAAAAATGCCCTTTACATATAAAAGGGGCTTAAAAAAGTGGAGGCAATCCGGGTCATTGAATTCTAGATATCTAACAGATGAGATTTGATCTCATTTTATACATTAAGGGCTGATCTCACCTGATCCCCTTTCAAGTAGACTTAAAGAATTGTATCACATTCTCTAAATGGTTTTAATTTTTTTAACCATTCCTAATTAGAATACATGTATTCACATTATAAATTATTTTATTTGTTTTTAGCCCTGTTTTATTTGTTTTGGTTTAGCATGTATAATCTAGTATGATAACAACAACGATAATAAACATTAAGGATAGATACCGTAAATTACCTTTTAAATCTACTCACTTTATTAATTATTTAGTATTTTAAATATAATGGGTTGTGTTGAGTAAACTTATATATATATATATTATGGGTGGTTTCTTATAAAATTTGGTTTACTGGGTGGTTTGTTGCACATTGCTATGTCTAATGGGTGGCTTGCAGCAAATATCTCTTCATACCTCCTCTCGGACAATAATCATCAAACTTGATCTCGCTAAAGCATATGAACAAGTGAAGTGGGGGTTTCCTTCGAGTTATTCCCGGTGCAGGCCACTTTCAAGCATTATTGGTTGATGTAATTATGAAGTGTCAAACCGAAGGAAGAATGGATATCTTATGGAATGGCTCGAAAGGGGGTTCCTTCATGCCTTCTTGTGGTGTTCATCAAGGGGACCCATTGTCTCCTTACTTATTTGTCCTTTGCATGAAGTTTCTGTCACATATTATCCCAGAAGTGGTACAAAATGGCAACTTGAAGCCGGTTTGGGAAGGTGGCGTTTGTTTATCGCACCTTTTATTTGACGATGACTTAGTTTTATTTGCTAAGGCGACACCGAATCAAGTTGAAGTGATATATACATGCCTTCCTTGAAAATTCTTGTCGCTTCTCGGGTGAAAAGGTAAATTTATCTAAGAGCAATGTTCTTTCCTCAGCGAGAGTCTCTGCTACTCTCAAATCAAAGATCAATGAATTTATTGCTCTCACTCCTATTGTCAATGACTTTGACACCTACTTGAGTTTTATTTGTTGGGGCTTGACTGCTAAACAACATAGGACCCACCTTCTCGCTTGGGATAAGCTCACAAGTTGAACTTGTGGAAGGGCGTTGGTATGTCGGTGGGCAATGGCAAAGCTACGGTCTTCTGGCAGCACCGGCTAAATGGTTAGGCAAGGTAGGGCGGTCGCCATGGGCCCCCGAAAACTAGAATCCCCGTTATGGAAAAATTAATATTAATAAAATACTAAAATGATACCTATTAAAATGAAAAATGTTCATTTACATATCTAATTTAAAAAATATATTTGGGTTTTATAATATCATTTCTATTCAAATAATTTTGATATACTTTTCTAAATTTTAGTTACCCTCATTCTAAGTTTAAGAGAAAATGAATCATATTTAGGGTCCCTTTGGTTTCCAAACCTAGAAATATAAACGAAAAAGAAAATAAATCTAGTCCAATCATGTGTCATGATATATTCAAAATAAAAATTACGGAGATTTTGTGTGGTGCCTTAAGATTAAGGCAATTTTGCCCGTTACCGTAAGACTTTTAAATTTTCGCGAAATAACCCTAAACTTATACAAAATTTTGCCACATGCCCAACCGTTAATTAAACCTCGAATAGACGTTTACTCACTCAGAAAAAAATAGAAAAGGTGACCTTTTTCCTCGTGTTATGAAAACCCCCATTCCCGTTTGTGAAGGTCGCCTATGATGGACAAGGACGACGGCTGACGAGGACGCCAACGGACGAGATGAAGTCGGAACGGATCTGACCTTCTCTCCTCTTTCACGTATCTTCCTTGGTGGACGAATCGACGAGGTGGGTTGGGCAGCTTGTTTGGTGTATTTGGAAGACGGCGACGACTTTCTTGAGGGTCCAATTCGCTCTTCGATGGTAAAGTTTCATGAAGATGATGATAATGACCTTTAAAGAAAGCCCATTGAGGTACGAATTTAATGATTTTATACTCAATTTAGGAAGTTTTGGGTTCTAAAAAATTAGGGTTCGTATGTAATTCTCAACCGCCCTTTCACCCGCCAGGGTGGATTCGTCTTTGCTAAGGACGAGTACGGGGACAAGGCGGTGTGCTGGAAGGTGGATAGGGAAGTCATTGGGCGGCGCATGCGGGTGGGAGGTTCGGGCTCCGTCGGCCTAACTTACTGGCCTAACAAGCATTGCACTCTCTATAACGACACCTGCTAGGCTGAATTTATTGACACTTTTTAGCTTACTCTCCTCTAAGTATAGCGTTATGTACTGATTCAATATTATTGATGCATATAGTAGTGTGTATTTCATTCAAATAAACAGATTGCGTATAGTAAAGTGCATTGCGTATAGTAAAGTGCATGACATATGCAAATAATTTATGTAAGGGCATGATTAGGCTATCACTTTCCATGAAGTTGCTGCTTGATCAGGTTATCACTTCTAGTTGGAGTATCTAATTGTCCATAAAGTTATGCTTCATGAACTTGTTATGTTTTACAGCTCTGCAACTCTTAAGATAATGCTGAAATTCTCAGATTTTTTGTGTATTTGTCATGTCATCAAAATCCCTTAATGTATGTCATCCCTTGATTAACATGGAGATAGTTGCTGCTTGTTTTATTTTAGCATGTTAGCTTAATGGGAAAGCAATGTGTTTTACACATCAATGTGGGTTCGAATCCCACATAGGCTACAAAATCTCTATGAAAGTAACTCAGCTATGATGGTTAGAATTTGAAGGGATGTCTTTTTTCATAAGATGAAGTTGAAATGCCTGAGAATGATTATGCTGCTTCTGCTATTGCTGCTTCCTGGTCCAAGATACATGAGAAGCTAATATCTGATCTGAAGGTGTAACTACCACTGTTGTATCTGTAGTTGTATTGGCATATCATTCTTTTTCTAGCTTCTAAATTGACTTTCTATATCTTTGGTGAGGGAAAGATCCCTAGCTTGTTAATTTTGGGGCCTAAATTGATGTTGTTTCACTACTCCGCTGTTTTTAAAGGTCCAAATATGGTTCTTTAGTTGTCTGAAAATAAGGATCCATTTTTTGCAGCAACCTACTGAGTTCGAAGGAATGTCTTTCATTGAAGGTTTATTTAATTGGAGCCCCATGCTTGATGTTTGGATTCATGGTGACATTTATTTACTGATGGCTTTTTGCTGTGTATCTAAATCTTTCTACTAAAATTTTTTGCATGCACTTGTCATGCATAAAGTCACTAGATTTTACTGATGCTTCATGTTTTTTGTTCTCTTATAATCACAAGTGGAGGATGAGGAAGTAAAACTTGATTTTGGCTACAAAAAAAGTCTCAGTTTAGTTAGATCAAAATTGCTTCAGTCATGACAAATTCAGGTGGTTGTCAGTGAAAACCTGATTTTGGGAGATTATCTGGTTTGTTGGTTGCATTATGATGGAAAGAATTGATTCATGATTCAAGAGTTAATTAAGCTTGCAACCAATGTGGGACATCGTTATAATGCTAAGGAAAAAAATTGAAGGTGTCCTGATGTTGCTGTTAAAATATTGTGTTGGTGAAGGTTTTGCAGGAGATGAAAAGAAAAAGAGAAAAGGAGTGTTAGATGGAAGTTCGAATTGAAGCTAGCCATGTTTGATTAATTTGTAATTGTAGCTAATTTGAGCTCTATTGTTGAATATTGCAAATATTGTGTAACATGATAATTTTTGTTTTGTGAATTCTGATGCTGCACAACACATCTATTGTTGAATTATTAACTTTGATGAATGTTAGTATAGTTGCTCCAACCTGTTCTCAAGTTTATTGCAAACACATCTATATATGGCATAATTTTGCTAACTAACTGTAGTCTATAGTTGCTCCAACTTGAAAGCACTCATGATAAGAACAAGAATCATGTACAAGTAAAGAGCCAATTCCATGTTTATATCAGAAAAGCTATATTTGAGGAATACACATGTAATTAAAAAACATAGCAAAATCAAATTGGATATTCAAGAACCATTGTTGAAACATTGAATTTTGAAACCCTAAAATTTAACCCCTTTAATTTGAAAACCCAAAATTCACGCAATTGATAGTTTAAAGCATGAAATCCTATCTCAAATACTCCTTTAATCACAAGTGAATCACATCACCACTATTCAATCCCTTTGTTAGTGTGGACGCAGTTGTCCCGGGCTACGATGCTAAGTCATCCTAGACCACCTCATCGTCCACCGCTTTCCACTCAACTTCTTCGTCCTTCCTGTGAACTAAAACTATCTTATGGTACTGTCGAACTTCATCGAACGAGGATAAAAGGAGTCGCCGAGAAGCCATAAGAGAAGAAAGGAATAAGGACAAGAAGCGGATGTAAATTCCCCCTTTAATTTTGACCCCATAAATAACCTTTTTTTAGCTGAATCTAACGAATGGGCACGGGGCGAAAATTTTAGAAAGTTTAGGGTTACCTCACGAAATAGTGAACATGATTGGATACCATGCGAAATTACCTTGAGTTGAGGGGCACCAGGCAAAATTTCCGTAAAAATTATCCTAATTTAAAACTTAAAAATTAGGATATTCAAGAATCATTTAGTATTAAGTTATAATAAATATATATAACAAACTAAAGTTTTGGATAAGAATTAAGAACAAATAGATTATAAGAAATAGTTAGTCTTCTTTAAGTAAATAAGTTTCTTGAACAAATACGTTAGCTTTATAATCATAAAGCATATTATTATATCAAGTTTTCCCTTCGCGATAATAAGATATCAAAGAAGTGTACTTCTTTATTGGTAATGTATTACCTTTCACTGACAAATTATCATGTTTTGTGGCCTTTAATACTCTTATAGATAACAAAAGAACAATATGCACCATTTCATTTGTATACTATACATATTCAGATGTCATAGCAACTCAAACTATGTAGCTATCATATAATGATACAAATTTTGGCTTTTAATTTTATTGATAGCTCCAAAAAAGTCTAATTTCCATCTCATCCCCGTTTGAAAGCAAGTCATATCATATAGATTAGAACAATGTACTAGGTAAGGTGAGTTTGTCGTTGTGACTGTTCTCCAAGTTCTAAATCTCCCTATAGACTAGAGCAAGAAAGATAGAGAGGTTAGAGAAAATGGGAAGGTGATCTAATTTAAGTTAATTTTTGTTAAAAGTCGGATTTAGCTTTGGGCATATTAAAACTTTTGGGTGTACAATTACTCATCAATATGCTATTTCATTATATTAGAGTTTATTCTATAATAAGTTTTTCGCCATATAAATTTCTTGACCTAGCGGGTTTGACCCGACCCTAACCCTGAAATTTTCGGGTTTACCGGGATCGGGTTCAAACTGGGCTTCGGGTTGAAACTCATAAATTTCCGGTCGGGTTTGCGGGTCGGGTCAGCTTTTGACAGGTCCAATAGCAGTCCTTTTATCGTGTAATGAAATAAAAATTTAAATTTATTGTGCTTTTAACTATAGATAGTATATTTATCTCATACAAATACAATTTATATATATTTACTATTATAAAATATATAATTATAACTGTTTAAGAAAAACAAAAAGTCATTTTTTAGAGGGATTGGGGTGGAAAGGGTGGTTTGTGGGTAAAACTGAACAAAATAGACCACCAAAAAAAATATTGTGGTAAGTAGGCTTTTCTTCCCGTATAAAACCTCCCAACTCTCTCTTTTTCTCTTTCCTCCTCATTTTTTTTCTCTCATTCCCCTCACTCTCTCCCTCTCCTACACTCCCTCCCTCTCATCTCCATTTTCATTCATCCCCGCCGCCCGCCCTCCAAAACCTCATGCCGCCGCCGCCATCTACGATGTTCAAGCCAGATCCGGACTTCGTCGCCGCCGTCGCCCGCCCTCAGGTTCGTCCGCCATCTCTCTCTCTCTCTCTCTCTCTCTCTCTCCATTCTCTCCCTCTCTTCACTCTCTTCTATTGGGCTCGTTCGAGCCAAATTAGGGCTCGTTGGAGCCAGATCTGGGCTCCTACGATCTGCCTCCAACGAGCCAGATCTAGGCTTGAACGAGTCAGATCTAGGCTTGAACGAGCCCAGATTTAAGGCGATTGAGGCGATCAATGAGGATGAAACCTGCCTTTCCTCTGATAATGGTACCTTGGCTGATCTTCGGGCCCAGATTCTTGCTGCGGATGCCTCGGAGTCGGTGGAAGAAAACCCGGTCGACAAGGATTGCATGAATAAGGGCGTTTTAGATGTCGCTAACCCTTTTGTTTAATTGGTGGTCGTTATCTCTTCTCTATTTAAGGATAATAAAATGTATCATTTGGAATTGCAGGGGGGTAGGAAATGAAGGTTTCCGTAGGGCTATCCGCTGTATGGTGAAACACAACAACATAAACGTCTTGGCTATCTTGGAACCAAAGATTTCGGGACCACGGGCTGATGCCGTTTGTGATCGTTTGGACTTTGCGAACAAGGTTAGAATCAAGGTTGTTGGTTTTGCAGGCGGCATTTGGTTAATGTGGAGATGACCGACTCTGCCTCTCGATTGTGAAACTTTATAATCACTTCATTCATGCAACTATTATTGTTAAAGGCTGTGTTTTGAATCTTATTGTGATTTATGCGCCCCCTAGTGATAATGATCGTGTTTTGTTTTGGCAGGAGTTGGCAAGATCCTCTGCAGCTGTGGTCAGACCTTGTTTCTACGGTGGTGATTTCAACTGCGTCCTCAATAGTTCAGAGAGCCATGGAACTATGGAACTGTTTTCTGCTGATACGGATAATCGATAATGAAGGGCTGATTGACATGGGTTTCGCAGGGCCGAAGTTCACCTGGTCCTCTGGAAACTCGGAGCAAACCTTTAAAGCTCGTCATCTAGACCGTGTGATCATGAACACTGATGCGCGTCTATAGTGGCCGGATGCCAGAGTTCAACACTTACTGACTTTCAACTCTGATCATACCCCTCTCAACCTTATTTTGGAGCCTCCTAGGTCTGTGAATAGGAAGAGACGGCCCTTCAGATTTGAGGCGGTGTGGATGACGCATGCTAGCTTCAATCAGCTTGTGGACAATAATTGGAACCGCACTGATGTAGTGCCGACGGCTTTGCATTCCCTGAAGGAGATTCTTCTTAATTGGAATAAAGATGTCTTTGGGAATATTCACACTAGGAAGGGTCAGATTACCAAAAGCCTGAATAGTGTCAAGAAGTCCCTTTGCCAGAATTAATGTCAAGACCTGCTTACTCAAGAGAAAGCCTTGAAAGAAGCGATATGAACAAGGTTCTTGAAGAGGAGGAGTTGTTATGGGTTCAGACGTCCAGAGAAAATTGGTTGATTTCTAGGGACAAAAATACAAATTTTTTCCATGTCTCTACTATTGTTCGCAGGCGTAGGAACAGAATTGACTCTCTGATTGGGGATGATGGGCTGTGTATCAACGACCCCAAAGCCATTGAGCTACATGCCATAAGCTTCTTTAGGAACTTGTACACAATTCCGGCGGAGGAGATGTTGAGCCATCGCCTTGAGGTTGTTCCGTCAATGACTATTCAGTTTGACCAGCAACGTGAGCTGATTAGTCCGGTCACCAGAACCGAAATTTGGGCCGCAGTGAAAGAGATGGGAGGGTATAAGGCACCGGGTATTGATGGTTTTCAATCGGTTTTCTTTCAGAAGTGCTTGAATATTGTGGGCGACTTTGTTTGCTCTTTTGTCTCGGATTTCTTTAGGACTGGGAAGCTTGTAGAAGGTGTGAACGAAACCTTGATTGCCCTAATTGCCAAGGTCTCCAAACCTGAGAAGATCGGACAGTTTAGGCCAATTAGTTTATGTAACGTGGTCTACAAGGCGATTTCCAAAATCCTGGTGAATCGGCTAAGACCCTTGCTCAACGACTTAATTGGTCCAATGCAGGGTAGCTTTATTCCTGGAAGAATGATCTTTGATAGCGTAATTCTTGTCCAGGAAATTGTTCACTATATGCGGAAGAAACAGGGGCGAAAAGGATGGATGCTCATCAAAATTGACCTCGAAACGGCGTAAGAATGATCTCTGATAACATAATTCTTGTTGGACTCCCTCAAAGTTGCTGGATTCCCGGCTGAGTAGCTGATCTGGATCGAGGAGTGCATTAGTTCTTCTAGTATGAGGCTCGTCTGGAATGGTGAGATGACGGAGGCTTTCAAGCCTACTCGGGGCATTCGCCAAGGTGACCCTATGTCGCTCCACTTGTTTGTCTTTTGTATGGAAAGATTAAGTCAACTTATTCATGAATCTGTGGCTAATGGTTTGTGGAAGCCGATCAGGATTACGCATCAGGGCCTCAATATCTCCCATACCTTCTTTGCGGATGATGTGATCCTGGCCGCTAAAGCCTCGATTGAGCAACTTCGTACGATTTTGAATGTCTTGGACGTGTTTAGCAAGGCCTTGGACAGAAAATCAACACCCAAAAGTCCAAGATCTTTCTTTCTAAGAATATTTGCCCTGATTTTGTGGAGGAGTTGAGGTCGGTGGGTGATTTGGAAATCACCACTGATTTGGGTAGCTACCTTGGAATTCCCATCCTCCATAAAAAGATTACTAACGATACTTTTGCTCAGATCTTGGATAAAATCAAAGGTCCTCTTGTTAGCTGGAAGAGTCATTGCCTGAGTTTCGCGGGTAGGGTGACCTTGGCCAGGTCGGTTTTGTGCTCTATTCTTATGTATGCTATGTTGACTGTTACTATTCCTAAAGAAACCTGCGATAACATTGACAAGATCGTCAAGGGTTTTATTTGGGGAGATAGCGAGCTGAACAAAAGGATGCATCTGGTGCCATGGGAAGTCTTGTGCAAACCAAAAAGCGAGGGTGGACTGGATATGAGATCCATACGTGATCTTAATCTGGCTTGTTAGGTAAAAATTGTTAAAATAAAACAACTATGCACAAACACATATTATATAATTTTTAAGTTCGACCCTTATCTGTACACCCTTACAACTCTGAAAATAATACAGATACATAGAGAACATTTTTGGGGCTGATTTTCTATACATCAGAGAAACAAGCGTAGACCCACCTTCTAGGAAGGGTTGTCTAAGCTTGTTTCCACTATCATTTGCATGGCGTGGGAAGAGAAAGACACACCTTCTATGAAAGGTTAACTAACTTTCACACTAAGATTTTTGGTTTGAGGTTTTGATTGAACTCGACGAGCGTTTGGCTATATGTCAAGTTTCATACGTACCCCGTTGAAGGGGATCAAATCACACGTATTTCTTAGTAGATGTTTGACTTTGATTTTTAGACATACGACTGAATCCGGGGCTGATGAGCTTGATGTCGGATTTCCTACGTATCCGTTTGAGACGGAATCAAGTCTATGTAGTTCTTGGATAAAATTTGACTTGAAGTCGATTTGGTTTGAAGTGTGCGACTGAATCCGAGACCCACTTGGATTTGGTATCGAATTTCCTACGTATCTGTTTGAGACAGAATCAAGTCAGACGTAGTTCTCTCTTTTGGTGTCTCTTGTAGAATTTGACTTTTTCACTTTGAGATTTGACGACTGCACTCGATATACGTATCACTTGATCGAGCTACCTACGTAGCCTTTCATAGGCGGCAAGTTTTTACGTAGTTCTGTAGCTTTGGTGTTGGACTTTTTTCACCTTCGTGGACGTACAAATATGGGAGTCGTTTTCACCTTCATGTACGTACACATGCATGAGAAGAGCTTGGATCCCACTAGCTAGCGGATGAGGAGCACTATAATCTAGTATTTTGACAAGAATGGTCCATGCATTAAGAGTCTGTGTGTGCCGTATGATCACCAACTTACATGATTAATTAGTGATCAGAAGCCATTTGTTAAACAACTCATTTGCATATTTAACTGGCGGTAAATTTAGGCTCGTCGGTCACCGGGGCGCCTAAGCCAGAGAGTCTTGGCGTAGAATCGGAGTCCGATCAGGGTCAACTCAACCACGACGTTTATGTTGAAAGGATAAGCGTGATCGACTCGACTCAGCCCCAACAATTTGTACTGAAAGCACAAGGACGCTTGAACCGCTTTGATCGAAACTAGTAGCCCCCTCCTCTATATAGTAGCTAGTAGCTAGGCTTCAATTGCACTTTTTTTGGATAAATTTATATGCGTTGAACATGGTGGTTTGAGCCTTGAAGCCCGATGGTTGACGTAGCTATTACACGAGCCTTCGGAAGGCGTAAGACCAGCTGGACTTGGATGCCAATCCGATCATATATAGGCCATCGATTTTATTTTATTTTTTTGGTTGGGAGCCATCGATTGTTGTTGAGCAGCTCCCTTCGCCATCTCATCTTCTCACCACAACGTAAGCCATCGTTCACCTAGTAGGTTGTCCTCTTGATGATTGTCGAAGTCTTGTATGTCTCCCAGTAGCTAGCATTTTTTAAGAGTATTTATGCACTCTTTGTGAAGCACTCAGTAAACAACTCTAGTGATATATAGCTAGCATTTGTAGCTCCTATATTTTCTTTACACTAGGCCGTTTTCTTTTTATGCAAACTAGGCCATGATCGTGCTTTCTATGTTATTTTGATAAATGTCATGGATAGGATGGCTGAATTTAACATGTCCTCCCTTCGTGACTTTACCATATATACAACATCATCAATTACTCACCGGTGTCCCTTGCTTTGATCTTTTTGTTAGGATCGGGGGTGTATGTGTTAGTCACAGAGCAAGCACCGTTACTCCTGGGGTAACAGTCCTTCACGCAGCGGAAATACAATCAAACAACAAGACACGATATTTAGAGAGGAAAGCTAAACCAACCAACTAGTTACTCTAGTAAAACCTTTACCTTCCTTAGAAGGATTTTGAATCACGTACTACTTTTATTGATTATCACGAACCACATCCGGCATGTCAAGATACCAACGTACTCTCTTCCTAGAATACTCTCCTAACCTCATTGCCCTCTAGCTAGAACGTATAACCAATTCAAGTACAACAAAATCCAACCTAAGTTACCTCAGAAACATGGCATCTCACCAAGCTTCAGAAGCTCGCATCCTTCTCTGGTGGTAACAACGCCTTTACTGCGGCCACCGTTCTCATACGCAATCACCTTGAAGATCTACGCTCAGAGCTCCAACGACTGTTTCTTTCTTCTCCAATGGACTATTAAGAAACCTCCATATGCTCCTTAATGTCGTCACTCCTTCTCTACAATGAAGTCTCCTTTTCTCCCTAGTAGAAGCACTCCAAGGGGTCTTCTCCGACGACGACGAAAGACACTCTAGAACCCTAGAGTCTAATCCTATTTATAATGGACAATTAGGTCTGATATGATATTATTTTGTTCACACAAAATAATATCTTTCCACGTAGTTATCCAGATACAAACAGATTTACACAATCAAATCTCAATACACAATCTTATCCTGTAGCTGTAACCGATCCCTCTCTCTTTGGGCTCCGATTTTATATGATTTGATCCTCCAAGATATTATCTTCCTTCTAGAGATAATAACAAACTCAGTCAGCTGTTAAAACGCGTCAAAGGGATACGCGCTTCATCGCTTTCCTTCTTTATCAACCCTTCTCGCGCAGACGCTACTGTTCCCTAACACTGTTACCCTCCTGGGTAACAGTTTTGTTCCTTGACATTGTTCCCTGACTTTGTGACAATGTTGTTCATACCATTTCTTGACACGGTACCAGTGCTGTTACCTCACATTGTTACCCTCACTGTTTCTCTCTCTTAATGTTTTCTCTTGTTCCCTGTTATACTTGTTTCACCTAAAACACTCAAGAAACACTCAAACAATCAAGTCTCATGGCGTTCGTTATCATCAAAATACAAGGAAATGCCTACTACTGTTTCTATGGTATCAGCCCAACTGTTCTCATGGAAACACTAGATTTCCAACACTCTTCATAGGAGCAACTCGACGCAGACGACGATGACACCTTATACATAGGATTGTGGCGTTAGAACACACCGCTCTAGACCACTAAAGGTCCAAGTATATAGCCACGGTGCCTACTGTGGTACCACGCGATCAGTCACGGTCCATAAAATGAGTCGTTGTCGTAGGTGTGTTCACCCGTTTCGAGGAAGCATATTCCACCTCAAGCTTCTAACGGGCCTTATTGTAGCGGTTCCATCGAGGACATTGATGACGTTGATGTGGGTCGGGTCCTTGGGTTGGATAATGGCGGTGTCCTTGCCTGGATTGAACTCTTCCTCCGTTGCTACCTTTTTGTGGTGGGAAAGTAATCTCTTTTAGGTCACCGAAACTCTACCAATATACCCACGATACTCATCTCGATACCAAGCGATTCACCTGTCGGTCCTAGCATGATCCGTTGTTGAAGACACGATCACCCATAAGAGGCACGAAACGGAATGTTTCTCCTCAAAACGGGTGACGGTCGCTCATCTCCGGTGGCTTTTGCGGTCTTGTTCGACAGTCGCTTGTTTGCAGCGAGGTTTCTTCGATGAGTCACTTAACCATCTCCATGGGTGCGTTCTCACGATGGGATGAACAACGTCATTGTAGTGGAGAGCGCCTTCGGTACCGTTGATGCGGAGCGGGCCTTGGATGTTGGTCCAACAATGGGCTTTTGACGTTCTTGAGCATACATCTTCAACGGGGTCAATTCTTTGAGGGAGTGGCGAGGGCTTCTCCGACGAACTGCTTGATCTCTTCCATGATTCCCCTTCTTGTGATGAGATGGACGACCTCCATTGTAGCGGCGAAATGGAATGTTTCGAGCCGACTGCCGTTTTTTTGTCCGACTTCAACACCGTATTGCGACAGTGGTGGTCACCCACGGGGCGTGGAGGCGGCAGTTCTGGAAACTAGGGAACGTGATAAGTCCAAGGGTGGTGGTTTCTTCTCCTCTCGGTGGCGGACGGCGGTGAACGAGAGTTGTGAAGTTGGCTTGTCGCCAATAGAGCACCGACGACTTCTTGGCTTTTCCGGCGAATTCAAACCGAATCAAAAGCGTTTTGAGAGGATTTCCGAGAGAGGTACTGTATATGGAGATGCAGACTTGAAACCAATCTTAGGTATAGTGTTGTGTATATATATGCATGGCACCGGAGCTTGGAGGCGATTTAGAGTCGATCGATGACCCACCAACCTTTGGCCTGTTTTCACACAACCCATACCAATCCACCAAATATATTAGCGTAAAAGAGAGATTCAGGCGAAGATTAACTACCTATCGGTGTGTAGTAGGATGAATAAATAATAGGCTATTACTAGAATACCCTTGTAATTCTAGAATGCTCTTTTGTAAGGACTTTTGTCCATCTCTGTACACCTTGCGTGTTATATAGCACCTTCTCCTGTAAAGCTACTCAATGTCAATGAATCATTAATCCTTTCACACGTTAATACTTGTCTCTCTCTATGGTATCAGAGCTGCAGGGAAAACGCCCACTCAGCCTTCTTCCTCTCTGAAATTCCAAAATTCAAAAAAAAACCCCTAACTTTCTTTTCTTCTTCATCTAGCTGCCATGGCTGTTGCTCTACCAAACCAAAGTCTACCCTCTTTTTCCTCCATAACAGTTAAGCTTTCTCAGACAAATTTCCCGCTCTGGCGAGCTCAAGTTTCGCCTTACCACAGAGCTCACAACCTCTATCGATTTGTTGATGGCAGTTTTCCATGCCCTCCTCCCATAGAAGCTGAAGTCCCCAACCCTTCTTTTGACGATTGGCAGGCTAAGAACAACTTAGTTATGGCCATTCTCACCTCTTCCCTCACGGAAAATGTTCTCTCCCAGGTCATTGATTGCTCCACTGCCTCTGAAATATGGAAACACCTTCATGATCTCTTTTCCACTCGATCGAGTGCTCAAATTGTCCAAACCCGTCGCCAACTTGCTTCCTTGAAGAAGGGCTCCGACTCTGTTTTCGATTACTTCAACAAGGCTCGGAACCTCTCCTCCATGCTCAGTGCTGCTGGCCAAACTCTGTCTGATCCGGAGCTCATCACTTATATTCTTGCCGGGTTGCCTACTGAGTACGACTCCATTGTCACGTCTATCTCTACCCAACCATTCTTACCCGACCCTCACCAAGTTCTCTCTTCTCTTCTCAACAATGAGTCCCGTCTAAACCACCAGACCAAGAACCTCACCGCCAACATCGGAGCAAACCACACCAGTTGTGAGGCCAACGCCACTGGTAGAGGCAGGGGAACTAATAATGGTCGTGGAAACAGAGGCGGTTTTGGCAGAGGCAGGGGAACTAGCCGTGGCCATTACAATCGTAAAGGCAACAATCCTACCGGCGACCATTCTCGGGCACCAAACACCTTCACCGGTGCTCCTGACCAGAGGCCCATCTGCCAAGTCTGTAACAAGCCAGGTCATGTAGCTCTACAGTGTTGGCACCGTTTCGATCAAGCTTATCAAGCCCCTGCCCCAACTTCCTTCCAAGCCCATGCTACGTCGGCATCCTCGACCTCCTGGTTCCCAGACATGGCGGCTATTCACCACTTCACTCCTGATCTGTGCAACTGATAACGATGATTTAGTCGTTTTAAACCACAATTATGCAAAGAATACCACACTAACTTAAACCTAAGTATAAAGCAAGTAAGGGTCGATTTCACAGGGAGACAAGTTATCTTTAGCAGAGAATTATGTGTCAAACAGAAGTAACAAGGGGGGTTTTTAGGTTTAATTCACACAAAACATGCAAAGCATACGAATTCGAGAGTTTATCAATCAGTATTTGGAAACACTTAGGCAAACAAATATCCACATTCGCTTGACAAGTTGATCATTGATTTCATTCAATATCTATGCAATGGAAATTCCAATTCCTTTTCAAAAGTAATTAATAACACAACGAGATACTATTAACCCTAACTAGATAAATAATCATGAAACTATCAAGATTCAATCTAACTAGCAGCATTCAACAACAGGAATATAATTGGATACAAACTAAGATAAAACAACCAGCTTTTACCCTAGAATGCAAATCAATTCTCTTATGCATAAGACTAACACAACCAGATATTAGCACGATGCAGTTGCTACTTATGAATTAGAGATGCCCAACCAGAAACACTCTAAATCTAGCAATAACCTAATAACAATAAATCCTAGATGATCAGGCTAGAAATCATTGAAACAAGTCAATAACAATTCAAGCAAGAGAAGAGATTGAATCCATGCAATCGATAAGGAATTCGAAATCTCACAACTGAATCAGAACGAACACTTCAATTGTCTGTCTAAGCAAAGAGGCTTAGTTCTCCATAGGTCTTCAAAATACAAAATAATTCCAAACTCAAAAACTAGGTCATAACAAAGGGTTCAAAAGCCCTTAAATATGAGAAAACATCTATCTAAAAATACATAAAAATCGGACCTAAAACAATATCCAAAAGGTCACTAAACAAAACGCAGCGTTTAAAGTAGAAAATCGCCTCGGTAAAAGGCAGCGGTCGCCGCCTATGCCACAGATCGTCAATCTCTTCGTTTCTTCATTCCAGCTTCAAGTGGTCTTCAGGGTACCTCGGCTTTTCCTTCTTTAACGCTTCAAACTCCAACTTTAGCACCTAAAACAAGACTAAAAGTATGCTAAAACCCCATCTAAATACACAACATAATTGTGTATATCAGCAACCTTCATCTCGACTCACACAGTTACAATGGCACTGACACAGTTTCCCTTGGCGATGGTTCTCAACTCCCGATTCATCACCACGGTTCCGCCTCCCTCTTTTCTAATCATCGTCTCTTCACCCTTAAAAATCTTCTCCATGCTCCTCTTTTAAACAAAAATCTTTTATCAGTTCATCGGTTTTGTGCTGACAATGATGTATTCTTCGAATTTCACAAAAACTTCTTAGTTGTCAAGGATTTACAGACTCAGGCGGAGCTTCTTCGAGGACCCGTTAGCGTTGGGATGTACGAGTTGCCGGCTTCCGTTGTCTCCTCACCGGAATCCCCTCCTCAACTAAACCTAACTCACGCCGTCAGTTCCTCTCTTTGGCATAATCGCACAGGCCACCCCTCAATCAAAGTAATCTCCCAATTAGCCAAATACTTACCTAGCTTTCCACAAAGACCCATGCTTTACTTCACCCGTCCACTATTAGGAGATCTGAGAAACCCTTTCAACTTTTGTTTATGGATGTATGGGGACCCGCTCATCACACTTCCTTAAGAGGGAACAAATATTATCTAGCTATTGTTGATGATTTTTCAAAATTCTTATGGTTGTTTCCCTTTAATTCCAAAAACCTGGTTTCCAACATTGTCATACAATTTATCACATTTACTACCAAATTCTTTTCCACTAAAATTTCCCACATTCAAATGGATGGAGGGACCGAATTCAAACCCTTGCGTCCCTTTCTCCAACAAAATGGCATCAATCTTCGCCTCTCATGTCCCTACTCCCATGAACAAAATGGAAACATTGTAACACGTCATAGGCGCATTGTTAATACCGGCCTAACTCTTCTCAAGCTTGCCTCCCTACCCCTCACCTATTGGGACTACGCCTTTGAGTCCGCCACTTATCTCATAAATCGTCTTCCCACACCTTCTCTCAATCATCAAAGTCCGCTTGAAGCTCTCTTTCATACCACACCCGACTACACCTTTCTCCGTGTTTTCGGCTGCCTTTGTTTTCCAAACCGCCGCCCGTACAATAACCACAAACTCTCCTTTCGCTCTCATCCCACCATTTTTATTGTCTATGCTCCTAACCATAAGGGCTATTTATGCCTTGATTGGGTTCATAATCGCACCTACACTTCTCGGGACGTCGTCTTTCATGAAGACGCCTTTCCCTTTGCCACCCTCAATCCCCCCCCCTTTTGCCCACTCCATCTCCCGAAGCTCAACTCCCATTTTTTCCCACCTCAATTCAAGCCCAGCCCAATACTCCAAGTCAGCCCACTTTCCCTTCTCTTACTAATTCCCCTCCACCACAATCTCAAGACCCATCTCCTATTGGCCCTACTAATCCACCCAACTCCATTTCTTGTACAGATCCACGTGATTCCCCCTCCTCTATTGATAACCCCATTTCTAACCCTCCGCCACCTGCTCCTCTAAATTTCCCATTCAATGCAAACCCATTCCAAAAACTCCATTGTCAAAACCTTGTCCGAACCGACGGCACAGTTCCCTAGCCGTAGTGATGGCCAACAGTGCGGGCCGGCTCAGCCCGGCATCATGGGTCCAAAAAGCCCAACCCGGTCAGCCCGCGTGCCAGACGGGCCAAGCCCGGGTGGGCCATGGGCCGGGCCCGGGCCGGACTTTTCCAACCCAGCCCGGTCGGGCTAGTCAACGGGCCATGAGCCCGGCCCAGCCCGGCCCAACCCAGCCCGGCCCGGCCCAGCCCATCCCGGCCCGGTGCATATTCATTTTTTTTTAATGTTCATCCAAAAAAAATTATAGTATATAATGTAAGTATAGAGTGTATATTCATTTTTTTGTAAATATATTGTATATTATGTAAGTATATAGTAATATAAAAAATAAAAAATTATAGTATATAATGTTCAACCCAACCCACCCAGCCCACTCCCAGCCCAGCCCGGCTCGCAGCCTGGTAAAACCGGCACGGGCCTGGGTGGGTCAGCCCGTCCCAGCCCGTGGCCCATCCCGTCCAGCTCGGTAATTTGTCGGGCCGGGCCTGGGCCACGGTTCCTTGGCCCTGCCCGGTGGCGGCCCGGCCCAGCCCATCCCAGCCCGTCCCGGTTCCATCACTACCTGGTCGTCTCCTTCCCCAACCTGCAACTCCACCTCCACCATTCCAGACGAGCCCCTCTCCTTCATTGAGGCCAATAAATATCCAGAGTGGCGGGAAGCGATGAACTCCGAGTTTCAAGCTCTCCTCACCACCAATGCATGGACACTTGTTCCCTCTCCTCAAACAAACATCCTTGGTGTCAAATGGGTGTTTAAAACCAAACGGCGAGCTGACGGTTCCATTGAACGTCGTAAAGCCCGTTTAGTTGCCAAAGGCTTCAACCAAATCCATGGCCTTGATTATGATGAAACCTTTAGCCGCGTTGCAAAACCATCCACCATTCGATTACTCCTCTCATTGGCGGCGATGCATCGGTGGACAACCCGACATCCAAAACGCATTTCTTCATGGGTCCTTGACGGAAGACGTCTTTGTCTCGCAGCCTCCAGGTTTCTCTCATCCCTCTTATCCAAATCATGTTTGCAAGCTTAATCGCTCTTATTACGGTCTTAAAGAAGCACCCCGTGCTTGGTTTTCTAGGCTCAGTGACACTCTGATTTCCATGGATTTTTCCTCTTCCGATGCGGATACCTCTCTTTTTACCTATCGCCAAGGCTCTGTTCCTGCCTTTGTTCTTATGTATGTCGACGATTTGCTCCTCTTTTCTACTTCTGTGCAGACCTCTGATGAGTTTGTCTCTACTCTCTCCAAGTATTTTCCAGTGAAGGATCTTGGCCATATTTCCATACCGATGCCGGCTTCTATCTCAGTCAGTCCAAATACATTAGAGATCTACTTAAGCGGGCTGGCATGGAACACTCAAAGGTTGTGGCGACTCCGATGGATCACTGACTTCATCAATCAACCTTCTCTCTCCATCTTTCCTGATCATACTCTTTATCGTAGTGTTGTTGGCGGGTTACAATACTTGTCGTTTACTCGCCCCGACATCTCTTTCACGGTGAATCGTATTTGACAAGCTATGCACAATCTTGATGAGAAGCATTGGACTACCGTAAAACGCATTCTCCGGTACTTGAATCACACTACAGACTTGAAATTTTTTATCTTTGCCTCACCGAGCCCCTCTCTCTCTGCCTACTCCGACGCCGATTGGGCAGGAGACTCTAGTGACCGATGCTCCACCAGCGCTTACTGCGTGTTCCATGGCCCCAACCTCATCTCATGGGCCCTAGCTCTTGCAACGTGTGAGACAATTTGGATCCAATCATTGCTCGCTCAGCTCCGTATTCCACTGCTCGAGCCTCCAACCTTGTGGTGTGATAATATCAGTGCCACATACCTTGCAGTCAATCCCGTTCTCCATCACAAAATCAAACACTTGGGACTCGACTATCACTTTCTCAGAGAACGGGTCAAAAACAAAAGCCTACGTGTCGCCTTTGTCTCCTCCAAAGATCAAATTGCGGATGCTTTAACAAAACCTTTGCCCACTGCTCGCTTTGTTTTGCTGCGATCCAAACTTAGCCTTGCCACGCTTGAATCGAGGGGGTGGTAGGATGAATAAATAATAGGCTATTACTAGAATACCCTTGTAATTCTAGAATGCTCTTTTGTAAGGACTTTTGTCCATCTATGTACACCTTGCGTGCTATATAGCACCTTCTCCTGTAAAGCTACTCAATGTCAATGAATCATTAATCCTTTCACACGTTAATACTTGTCTCTCTCTAGTGTGTCTTGGTTTTGATCTGAGAACAACAACCACTTGTGGTGCTTTGAGGAAGAGATCTTTGGTCCTTTGGGTTGCTCTGATTCTACCTTCTCTTCTCCTGCTTCTTTTCTTTCCCCCCATCGGAGACCCACCTTCCCCTTTTTATAATGGACTAAAACGTGGAAGGCAATCTACCAGTAGAAACGTTTTAATTTTAGAGCATAATTAGCAAATTAATTATACCCTTAAATTTGTTAACGTTACAGCACTGTGATTCCTAAACCCAATTACAAGACTTTGCTATTACACACGCTTAGACATTGAAGCTACAAAGCTGGTAATCTTGTGTTGAATGTCATGGCTATGGACTAGGAATTTTAATGGATGGGCTGGTTGTATATAGCTTATGCTTAAGAGATTAGTGGACTTTTTGTTATTAGCCCAATGTACAAATCCATGTTTGACCGGTCTTCATTGAAGACTTCTCATCTATATATCTCACGTACATAAGTAAGTACGGGGAATGCTCAAGTGCACCATCATTTAGGGTGCACCATGAGTCATAATCTAGACCGTTAGATTTACTTTAATAGACGGTCAAGATTAAGAATAAATAAAGAAGTTGTTCAACCTCATTTAGGGTTGTAGAGTTTTAGGATTAAGGTTTAGGGTTTAGGGTTTAGGGTTCAAGAGTTTCATACAACCTTGGCGAGTTGAACAAGTTTTATTTGAATATGAACAAGTATACAAGAAAGGGTTGAATAACTCTATACGAGCGTGTGAAAAACTTCTTACTGAACAAGTGTGTTTGCTTGCTTGAATAAGTATCTTAAACGACATGCACAAGAGTCACTTATGTATCCGCCCCCAATTTCTGAACCTATATATGAGCATGCTTCAAATTTGGGAGGGGAGGAGGGTTTTCAAGAACCTCGACGAATTAAACAAGTTTTCATTTGAATATGAATATGTAAACTAAAACGGGTTGAATAACTCTGTACAAGCGTATGAAAAACATTTCGCCCCCAATCTCCCTCCCGCCTTGGAAGCACGCTTATATATAGGGATGGAAATTGGGGGCGGATCCACACAGATACATATCGGTGGTGGTTGTTGTTGTTCAGGACGTCTACGGTACTTATTCAAGGTTCCACACACACTTGTTCAGTCATCCATGTATCCTCCCCCAATCTCCCTCCCGACTTGGACGCACACCTATATATAGGGACGGAAATCGGAAATTGGGGGCGGATGCACACAGATACATATAGGTGGTGGCAATTATTGTTCAGGCCGTCTGCGGTATTTATTCAAGGTTCCACACACACTTGTTCAGTCACCCATGTATCCGCCCCCAATCTCCCTCCCGACTTGAAAGCACGCCCATATATAGGGACGAAAATCGGAAATTGGGGGCGGATGCACACAGATACATATAGGTGGTGGCAATTATTGTTCAGGCCGTCTGCGGTATTTATTCAAGGTTCCACACACACTTGTTCAGTCACCCATGTATCCGCCCCCAATCTCCCTCCCGACTTGAAAGCACGCCCATATATAGGGACGAAAATCGGAAATTGGGGGCGGATCCACACAGATACATATCGGTGGTGACTCTTATTGTTCAGGCCGTCTGCGATACTTATTCAAGGAACCACAAAGACTTGTTCAACCACCCATGTATCCGCCCCCAATCTCCCTCCAGACATGGAAGCACGTCTATATATAGGGACAAAAATCGGAAATTGGGGGTTGATCCACACAGATACATATCGGTGGTGGCAATTATTGTTCAGGCCGTCTGCGGTACTTATTCAAGGTTCCACACACACTTGTTCAGCCACCCATGTATCCGCCCCCAATCTCCCTCCCGACTTGGAAGCACACCTATATATAGGGACGGAAATCGGAAATTGGGGGTTGATCCACACAGATACATATCGGTGGTGACAATTATTTTTCACGCCGTCTTCGGTACTTATTCAAGGTTCCACACACACTTGTTTAGCCACCCATGTATCCGACCCAATCTCTCTCTCCCGACTTGGAAGCACGCCTATATATAGGGACGGAAATCGGAAATTGGGGGCGGATGCACACAGATACATATCGGTGGTGGCAATTATTGTTCAGGCCGTCTGCGGTACTTATTCAAGGTTCCACACACACTTGTTCAGTCACCCATGTATCCGCCCCCAATCTCCCTCCCGACTTGAAAGCACGCCCATATATAGGGACGAAAATCGGAAATTGGGGGCGGATCCACACAGATACATATCGGTGGTGACTCTTATTGTTCAGGCCGTCTGCGATACTTATTCAAGGAACCACAAAGACTTGTTCAACCACCCATGTATCCGCCCCCAATCTCCCTCCAGACATGGAAGCACGTCTATATATAGGGACAAAAATCGGAAATTGGGGGTTGATCCACACAGATACATATCGGTGGTGGCAATTATTGTTCAGGCCGTCTGCGGTACTTATTCAAGGTTCCACACACACTTGTTCAGCCACCCATGTATCCGCCCCCAATCTCCCTCCCGACTTGGAAGCACACCTATATATAGGGACGGAAATCGGAAATTGGGGGTTGATCCACACAGATACATATCGGTGGTGACAATTATTTTTCAGGCCGTCTTCGGTACTTATTCAAGGTTCCACACACACTTGTTTAGCCACCCATGTATCCGACCCAATCTCTCTCTCCCGACTTGGAAGCACGCCTATATATAGGGACGGAAATCGGAAATTGGGGGCTGATCCACACAGATACATATCGGTGGTGGCAATTATTGTTCAGGCCGTCTACGGTACTTATTCAAGGTTCCACACACACTTGTTCAGCCACCCATGTATCCGACCCAATCTCTCCCTCCCGACTTAGAAGCACGCCTATATAAAGGGACGGAAATCGGAAATTGGGGGCTGATCCACACAGATACATATCGGTGGTGGCTCTTATTTTTCATGGCCGTCTACGGTACTTATTCAAGGAATCACACACACTTATTCAGCCCCCTTGTATCCGCCCCCAAACTACCCTCCCGACTTGAAAGCACGCCTATATATAGGGACGGAAATCGGAAATTGTGGGCGGATCCACACACATACATATCGGTGGTGGCCATTATTGTTCAGGACGTCTGCGGTACTTATTCAAGGAACCACAAAGACTTGTTTAGCCACCCATGTATCCGTCTCCAATCTCCCTCCCGACTTGAAAGCACGCCTATATATAGGGACGGAAATAGGAAATTGGGGGCGGATCCACACATATACATATCGGTGGTGGCAATTATTGTTCAGGCCGTCTACGGTACTTATTCAAGGAACCACAAAGACTTGTTCAACCACCCATGTATCCGCCCCCAATCTCCCTCCCGACTTGGAAGCACGCCTATATCTAGGGACGGAAATCGGAAATTGGGGGCTGATCCACACAGATACATATCGGTGGTTGCAATTATTGTTCAGGCCGTCTGCGGTACTTATTCAAGGTTCCACACACACTTGTTCAGCCACCCATGTATCCGCCCCCAATCTCCCTCCCGACTTGAAAGCACGCCTATATATAGGGACGGAAACCGAAATTGGGGGGGGATCCACACAAATACATATCGGTGGTGGCTCTTATTGTTCATGCCGTCTGCGATACTTATTCAAGGTTCCACACACACTTGTTCAGCCACCCATGTATCCGCCCCCAATCTCCCTCTCGACTTGGAAGCATGCTTATATATAGGGACGGAAATCGGAAATTGGGGGTTGATCCACACAGATACATATCGGTGGTGGCAATTATTTTTCAGGCCGTCTGCGGTACTTCTTCAAGGTTCCACACACACTTGTTCAGCCACCCATGTATCCGACCCAATCTCTTCCTCCCGACTTGGAAGCACGCCTATATATAGGGACGGAATCGGAAATTGGGGGCTGATCCACACAGATACATATCGGTGGTGGCTCTTATTTTTCATGGCCGTCTGCGGTACTTATTCAAGGTTCCACACACACTTGTTCAGCCCCCCATGTATCCGCCCTCAATCTCCCTCCCGACTTGAAAGCACGCCTATATATAGAGACGGAAATCGGAAATTGGGGGCGGATATCGGTGGTGGAAATTATTGTTCAGGCCGTCTACCATACTTATTCAAGGAACCACAAAGACTTGTTCAACCACCCATGTATCCGCCCCTAATCTCCCTCCCGAATTGGAAGCACGTCTATATATATGGATGGAAATTGGAAATTGGGGTCGGATCCACACAGATGAATATACATATCGGTTGTGGCTCTTAGTGTTCAGGCCGTCTACTGCTCTTTTTGTTCAAGTTTGTACAGAATTATTCAACCGTTTCTTCGTAGTTATTCATACTCAAAAGAGAACTTGTGCAACTCGTCGAGGTTTTAGGAAACTCTCAACCTTGAACCTAAGACCCTAAACCTTAAATCAAAAACCCTAAACCCTAAAGCTACAACCCTAAAACCCTAAGCCCCAAAACTCAAAACCCTAATCCTAAAACCCTACAACCCTAAACCCTAAATAACAATGAATAATTATCTAAAAGATATTCAATAAAATCTTTATCTTTTCTTAATCTTGACCATCCATTAAAGTAAATCTAACGGTCTAGATTATGACTCATGGTTCACCATAATTTGATGGTTCACTTGAGCGTGATTCAAGTAAGTACAACACAAATATATATATATATATGTATATATATATATGTTTTTTTTTATACTCAACATGGTCGTCATAGGAAAACTGAGTTGGAGGTTCTTACACAACAATGAAGGGCTTTGGAGTGATGTGTTGAGACCTAAGTACATTCGGGATTCGGGTATCACTGTGAACTCCAAGTCTACGGTGTGGCAAGGCATGTGCAAGGGGTTGGATGTTGTTGCGAAAGGATGCGGGTGGCGCGTCGGCAATGGTGACTCTATACGGTTCTGGAGTGATGCTTGGGTCGCCTCGGTTCGCCTGCGAGAGCTTGCTGTCAGCCCGATTTTAGGGATGGACGCGGGGCTGTTGGTGCATGGTTTTTGGGACCCCTAAACTGGCTGGATGTGGGACAAATTTGCGCATCTATTGCCTGTTGAGATCTTGTTTCAAATCGCTGCCATTCGCCTCACTAATGCGCCAAACAGCATTGATACCTTGTGTTGGACGGAGTCTAGAGATGGAAACTACTCGATTTAATCTGCCTATTACTAGATTACTGGGATTGGAAGAGAGTTGGGGGTCGACCATTCTGTCTTCAATAGGATTTGGAAGCTTAGAGTGCAAGAGAGGGTCCGTCACTTTGCTTGGCTTGCAGTTCGGGGGTGCATTCTCACCAATTGTGAGAGGAGGCGGCGACATATCTCAGATTTAGATACCTGCCAGTTGTGCCATAACAGCCCCGAGACGTTGATACATCTTTTTCGGGATGGCCCGAGAGTGGTGGGTTTTTGGTTGACTTTGGGTACTCCTACTGCTTTCACTTATTTCCACTCTTTACCTTTTGCAGGTTGGATTAGAGGAAATATCATGCTCAAGCACCAGACAACGGAGGGATTACAGTGGACCGATCTTTTCACACCGGCTTTTTGGTGGCTTTGGCGTTGGAGGAATGAAGAAGTTTTCGGAAGGAATCGAAGAGAGATCAACCAAAGTGATTTTGTTAAAAATCAAGCCATGGAGTACCATTCTGCGTGGCTTGAAACACCCTTCGAGCAGCAGCTCGGTGCAGGCGGAGAGATTGATTGTGTGGCAAAAACCTGACTCACCTTGGATCAAGATCAATACGGATGGCTCGGTGGATGTGGATGGAAGAGCTATGGCTGCGGTAGTGTTCAAAAATCATAGTGGTGATTGGGTGAAGGGTTTAGACCACAACATCGGGCAATGCTTGATCCCGATGGCGGAACTTTGGGGTATTGTGGACGCGCTTCAGATTGCTTGGGAGTCAGGGTCTCCGCCACGTTGACATTGAATTCGTTGGGTTTCCCTCCTTAATTGGAAGTGGATCAATTAAAGAGCCCATAATGATAAAGCCCAACCCAAAAAGATATATAGAATTTTTTGGTAGATTAATGAAAAATCTAGAAGTGTGTAGCTAGAGTGGTAATTAGGAGAAGTTTGTGGGATATTCTAGAATTAAGTAGAATAAGAGGGCTAGAATAGTAGTTTATGGAATTATCTAGAATTATGAAGAAGCTTGAATCCACTAACATGTAAAGCCTATAAATAGGCATGTGTGTAGCATTTTCCACAACCACTCAAGTTGAGAACAACCACTCAAGTTGAGTACAACCACTCAAGTAAAGCAACCAATTGAGTGCATAAGTGAGAGTGGTCAAGAGTAAGCCCTCGGGTGGGTGAAGAGTGTAAGTAAGATCGAGTTCGGGTGAGAGTTTCCACATAAAATTAATTAGTGTTTGTAATCTCTTTCCTCAAGATACATAAAAATTAGCTTGTATATTAGTTGTCCCATTTCCCATCTTAATCACACGAAGAGGGAAAAAACGAGTTTTCCCAACAGAATCGGACTCGGCCTTTATTATCAATTTGGTGAAGAAGAGGATTAGTCCGAGTCACCCCCTCTCTAGCCTGGTCTTACAAGTCCAAGGCTTCATTAGACGAGACTAGAATGTTCGTCTTAACCATGTCTATAGGGAAGCGAATTTCGTCGCTGACACCCTTATTATCAATTTGGTGAAGAAGAGGGTTAGTCCGAGTCACCCCCTCCACCCCCTCTCTAGCCTGGTCTTACAAGTCCAACATAAGGACCATTGTTAAATGTAAATAAGTGGAGGGTTGTTTGGGTGCTCCTTAGTGTGCGTGGGTGACATCAGCAAACAACCCTCTTTTGCTAGCTAGCTGTCCTTTATATTCAGTAGTTTGTCTCCCCTGTAACTCGTTTTTGCAAAATTATGAAACTCTATGGTATGAAAGGTTTTCCTTTTCTTCTCTTCTTCATCTGAGTGTCTTGAGTGTTTCTTCATCGTTGCAAATCGATCAACATGGTATCAGAGCTCCAGGCTCTTTTGCGACTGATGAACCACCTCTGTTTCTTGCAAACCACGCATTTCCTGTTCCATTGAGCTGGCCTTTGATTTTTGCAAATCTGAGATCCGTTTTTTGACCTAGTTCTCACTTCTCTCGTTGCTTGTTCCGGCTTGATTGACAGTCGTTCTTGCTGTCAGTCGGAATCCGAGTCTGCGTCTTGAAGGGTCTACGATCTCTGAGCAAAAATGTCGAACGATGGTGACAAATCTGGTGAAAAAAGGAGGGAGTACATCACCTCCTTGGATCTGCAAAACCCTCTCTTCATTCATCCTTCAGACAACTCAGGAATGGTGCTCACTTCAATCCAACTGACCGGTGAGAACTATCGTCGATGGAGGAAAGCTTTTACAAAGGCCTTGTCTGTGAAGAACAAGATCGGCTTCATTGAAGGTACTATTGCTGAAACTCCTGAAAACTCTGCTATGTGGCAACGATGCAATGATATGGTTTGCTCATGGCTTCTAAACACTGTTTCCAAAGACATATATGCTACTCTAGATGAATATGACACAGCGAAACAGATGTGGAATGATCTTGAAGAAAGCTATGGTCAGAAAAATGGGCCTCTCTTGTTTCAGATTAAGAAGGAACTTCAGGAGTGTCAACAAGGCACTATGACTGTCACTGAATATTTCACAAAACTCAAAGGGTATTGGCAACAACTGTCTGGCTTAATCACACCCATAAAATGCTCTTGTGGAAACTGTGAGTGTGGTTTGAACTCTAAGCTAGAAGATGCTGAGAATGAAAACAAGATTATGAAGTTTCTTATGGGGCTGAATGAGGAGTTCTCAGTAGCAAGAAGACAGTTTTTGCTCTCTACACCTCTACCCTCAGCAAGTCATGCTCATTCATTACTCTTACAAGATGAACTAAGCAAGAAGTTGACTCATGATGCTGTGAAGCCGGATGCTACAGCCTTAGCATCAAAAAGATCCTATGATAAGGAAAGTGACAGATCTGACAAATCAAACCTGAAATGTGAGCACTGTAAGGGCAATCATCAGAAAGAGAAATGTTGGGAACTCATTGGGTACCCATCTTGGCATCACAAGAGTAAGGTGAAGCCACAAGCTCCGAAGGGAAACTCTGATGCTAAGACAAAGCCCAAAGCAAATGCAAGTCAGAATTCCAGCTCATCTGAGCAACTCAGAATGTTCAACAACCTGTCTGAAGAGAATCAGAAACTGATGAACACTTTTCTGAGCTTCATGGAGCATCATAGAGAGAAACTAGCTGATGTGAATGTAGTAGGTAAAATCTTCTGTTGCAATGCTACATACTCAACTATTTGGATTCTGGACAGTGGTGCTACAGACCATATGACATGTGATAAGTCCTATTTTTCTAATGTTTCATCTATTTCTCAGCCAACCACTATTCACTTACCTGATGGTAGTACTAGTAGTATTACTCACACAGGTTATATACATCTCTCAAAAACACTTTGTCTCAAGAATGCCCTATATGTTCCATCATTCAGATTCAATCTTCTCTCTCTGAGCAAGCTAATCAAAGATACTAAATGCCACATTCAGTTTAATCTTGATCTTTGTGTAATTCAGGACCATTCAAGGAGGATGCTGATAGCAGTTGGTAAGGAGCTCGAAGGACTGTACTATCTGGTTCCAGAAGCCAAGATACATGATGTTCTACCCACAAATTTCAAAGACATCTTTTGTGCAACAGCACCATCTATCCCTATGTTTTTACCTCCCAAAAATTGTAAACTTGACTGGAAATCCTTGTGGCATCTTCGTTTAGCTCATGCTCCACTTGAAAAATTGTCTCACATTTCTGTTATTAATAAAAATTTGAATACTTCTTCTGATTTCTCGTGTTCAATATGTCCTTTGGCTAAACAAGCTAGACTATCTTTTCATTCTAGCAACTCTCATGCCAGCAATATCTTTGAGCTGCTCCATTGTGATCTATGGGGTCCTTATGAAGTACCCACTTACAATGGTCACAAGTATTTTTTGACCATTGTGGATGATAAGAGCAGGAGTGTGTGGGCCTTCCTCATGAAGTCCAAAACTGAAACTCCTGCCCTCATTAAACAGTTCATACCCAGAGTTGAAAACCAGTTTGATGCCACTGTCAAAACTGTTAGAAGTGATCAAGGCATTGAATTCTTTAATTCAGATGTTATTTCTTTTCTCCACTCCAAGGGAATCATCCATGAGAGCTCTTGTACAGCCACTCCACAACAAAATGGGAGGGTTGAAAGAAAACACAGGTACATCCTTGAAACTGCAAGAGCCTTGAGATTCCAAGCCTCATTACCAATCAAATTCTGGGGGGATTGTGTCCTTACAGCCACTTACCTCATAAATCGTCTTCCTACTCCTCTTCTCTCCTCAAAATCACCTTATGAAGCCTTCTTCAATGAACCGCCAAACTACTCTCATCTCAGAGTGTTTGGATGTCTTTGTTATGCCTCTAACATCAGCTCATCAAAGAAGAAGTTTGATCCTAGAGCTGATGCCTGCATCTTCCTTGGGTACCCCTTTGGATTCAAGGGATATAAAGTCTTCAACCTTCAAACTCAAAAATCATTTGTGAGCAGAGATGTTCACTTTATGGAGCATTGTTTTCCTTATGACTCCAAAAGCCTTTACAACCCCTCTTCTGCCCCTCCAACACCCCAACACATCTCTCCATCTTATGATGATGATATTTTTATCATAGAACCCTCTTCTACCTCTGAAAATGATGGTCCCTCCACACCTCAAAATCTTTCATCTCCCCCTGCTACTGATCTCTCATCCTTAGCAGACTACTCTCCTTCTCCCATCCCACCTGACTTTGATCAAGTTCCCATTCTTCCAACCCCCCCTCCTCCTCCAAGGAGGTCCTCAAGAAATTCCAAACATGTTGCCTGGCTAAAGGACTATGTATGTACAGCCCCAAGGGTGTCCACCTCTACAACAGCTTCCTCTGGTAACACTTCTCCTTACCCTATGTCTTGTTTCCTGTCCTATTCTTCATGCACTCAAAATTATCAGGCATTTGTTAACAATGTGGCCACCACTCTAAGTGAGCCGAACTCTGTTCATGATGCCCTACAGCAACCTGAATGGTGTGCAACTATGCAATCTGAATTGTCAGCTTTGGAAGGAAATGACACATGGACAATTGTGTCAAGGCCAGTACACAAATCTGTGGTTAGTTGCAAATGGTTGTTCAGGGTAAAGGTCAAATCTGATGGCACTTTGGATAAATACAAAGCTAGACTTGTGGCTCGAGGGTTCTCTCAAGTTGCAGGCATAGATTACAGTGAGACATTTGCACCTGTGGCCAAAATGATCACTGTAACAACTATTCTAGCAGTAGCTGCAGCGAAAAATTGGCATATGAGTCAACTTGACGTGGCCAATGCCTTTCTACATGGAGACCTTGACGAGGAAGTCTTCATGGAATTGCCACCAGCCTATGCTGAACTGAAAGGTGCTTGCCCTCAGGGGGAGATCATGAGTGAGTGCAACACCAAGGTCAACCGGGCTAGCAAAGTGGTGTGAAAATTGAACAAATCTCTCTATGGATTGAAACAAGCACCAAGACAGTGGTTCTTCAAGTTCTCTCAAGTGGTGAAAACTGCTGGCTTTGAACAATCTATGGCTGATTACTCTCTCTTCACCAAAAGAACAAAGCATTCATTCACAGCTCTTCTAGTCTATGTAGATGATATGCTCATTGTTGGAGATGATGATGAAGAGATCAGAAAACTTAAAGCACATCTCTACACTCACTTCAAGATGAAGGATCTAGGAGATCTGAGGTACTTTCTTGGCATAGAGGTTGAACAATCAGATCAGGGATTCCATCTGAACCAGAGAAAATATGTGCTGGAAATCTTGAAAGAGAATGGAATGACAGATGCAAAACCAGCCCTCATCCCATTTGATCCTAAGATTAAGCTTTCCTTGGAAGGCTCCAGAGATGAAGTTAATCCTAATTACTACAGGAGGCTAGTAGGAAAACTGATTTATCTCACCATAACAAGGCCTGATATCTGCTATATAGTCCAAGTGCTCAGTCAGTTCATGCATAACCCTTTGGATGAACATTGGAAGGCAGCCAAACATGTTCTTAGATACTTGAAACAGGCACCAGGACAAGGATTGATGCTTGCAAAGGAATCTAAGCTGGAACTGAAGGCATTTTGTGATGCAGATTGGCAAAGTTGTCCCATGACTAGGAAATCCTTAACTGGCTTCTGCATCTTGTTGGGAGATTCTCTAATTTCTTGGCGTACCAAAAAGCAATCCTATGTTGCAATGTCTTCAGCAGAATCTGAATACCGTGCAATGGCAATGACATGTTGTGAAATTACATGGTTGGTCAAGTTACTCAGTGATTTGGGAGTCAGCTTGTCTCCAACAAAACTGTTCTGTGATAACCAGTCAGCAATTTACATAGCCAAGAATCCGGTGTTCCATGAAAGAACAAAGCACATTGAAGGAGATTGCCATCTAATCAGAAACAAAGTTCTCGCCAAGGAAGTCATCCTAAGCTACATCTCAACTAAAGAACAGCCAGCTGATCTCTTCACCAAAATTGTTAGTCGTGATCAATATGTAAAATTGTTGGCCAAGTTAGGAGTGGTCAACATGTTTAGTCCTCTCCACTCCTCACTTGAGGGGGAGTGTTAAATGTAAATAAGTGGAGGGTTGTTTGGGTGCTCCTTAGTGTGCGTGGGTGACATCAGCAAACAGCCCTCTTTTGCTAGCTAGTTGTCCTTTATATTCAGTAGTTTGTCTCCCCTGTAACTCGTTTTTGCAAAATTATGAAACTCTATGGTATGAAAGGTTTTCCTTTTCTTCTCTTCTTCATCTGAGTGTCTTGAGTGTTTCTTCATCGTTGCAAATCGATCAACAACCATATTATTTCGTTACCGCCTAAAAGTGTTTTGCTTGTTCTTTCAAACGATGCTAGAGGCCGAGCTACGTCTCGGACCGTGTTTGTTTCATGATTTTATTTGCTTAAATAAATCTTAGGGCTGCGCCATTTTTCGACCCAAAAAAAAAGCCTGTCTTTTGTTTGCAAATTTTACACAACGTACGTAGGTTGTCGAGAATTTTTCGACACCCTCGTACTTTTGAAGTATCAATATGCACACACTTTTTTATCGACACATGTAACTAGTTTCGATATAAATAAGTCGAAATATATATACGCGTTTTCTAGTACTGCGATGTGTTTGTTTTTGGGAGAAAAAGGCTGTGGCTGTGAACACTTCTCCACTCAGTTTTCTCGCACCTTTGTTCTTGGAAGAAGGCTGTGATTGTGACCTTTTATCCGTCGTTTTCTTGCACCTTTGTACTTGAAAGAATGGTGTGGCTTTATCTTTCGTTTCTTGCATCTTTCTATTTGGGAGAAGGCTGTGATTGTGACCAATTCTCGCCAGCGTCTACGATGATGATGTGCATATTTTCAATCTTGACAACGTGTACAAGTACAATGGACCTCTTGTTCTGCCCGTTCTCTACATAAGCCACCAAATTCCATGTCATCTCGATCACCCAATCCAACTAAACACAAAAGAAGCAAGAAGTAAGAACACGTAACACACGCCGAGTAACAATTAAGATGGTGTCCTTCTCGAAAAAGCTGAAGCCTACTGACTTAGGGTGCAGGTTTTCCTGGCCTGCCGGTAGGCTTCAACTCCTCCCTCCAATGGGAGGAGATGGCAGTCATGAAGTGGGTTTCGTGGCGGTCAGTGCGGATGGCAAGGTTTGGCCGTTCACTTGCTCGGTTCGTCGGAGGGGCCCACATCCGAAGCCGGTTCTGACCGGCTCTTCCTGGCTCCCCTTTGTCAGGGAAAAGGGCTTAGCTGTCGATGATTTGGTCGTTTTCTACTACAACGAGCCAACGGGGTTCCAAATCCGGGTTCGAAAACTAAAGACCATCAAACTCATGGGTTGCTACATCACTGCTTATGCAGGCGAGGAGTGACCGAAATGTACGTACAATGGAGTATGAAGGTTTGGTTACGTTAGAAGTTGAAACAAATGGTCACACTATATCGTAAGCAAATGATCACTCTCTTCTCTTTGTAATGGCCTAGTGTCTCATGCCAAATAAATGTATCAACATATGATGTTCATATATTGTACTGGTTTCTTGGAGAATATCTAAGTCATGTACTTCTTTTTTTTGGTTGAATATCTAAGTCTGGTATATACTTCCTTTTTTTGGGTTGAATATCTTAGTCTGGTACTTCTTACGGACGGACGTGGTGCCGGACCACAGACCGGGGATGGCCCGCCGCTCGAGCGCGCAGGTGGAGGCGGGCGTGACGGCCAAGATACATGTCCGAGTTGGTCGCCCATTTACTGCTTTCTTAATTAATTGGATAAAACTGACCCTGACCCAGATCTGTATTTTGATAATAAAAAAGTAAAATTCATTCAAATAAATCCAGTGGGGCCTACAGCCGCCACTCACTCAGACTCGCCGTGAAATGAAACCACACTCAAAAGCAGCCAACAATATATAGATATAGTAAGGAACCCAGATCATCATCATTGGCAGATTTGGCCTAGGACTTGTTGGCAGCTTTATACATGTCATCAGTAGTTTTCTGCAACATAAATAAAAACGTTTCATTGCAAGGGTCAAAATATTTGCAGCTTCCTCAACAAGTCCAAGTATTTGGCAAAGTCAGCAGTAGTTACAAACAGAAGAAAATGTACCTTATAGTGTTTGAGCATCTGAGGCCTTTTAAGTCCATATTTCGGGGTAAGGAGGTCGCGTTCTATGCTGAACGGCTCGTGATCAAGATGCACTGCTTTGATGAACTCGAACCCTTTCAGCTGCCACGTTCAAAACAGGAGTGTACACATACACTGTAACAAATTAAACTTGCATTGCAAATATATGGAAAAACTGAACAAACTTCTACTAGACCAAGAGACGTCGAAAGACCTTGTTCTCCTTCGCAATCTTGGCGAGCTCCTCAATGATGAACTCCTTTGCACTTGCATCATCACAAAGGGATTTGAAGTCCATGTCGACGCCGTTCTCCTGAGCCCATTGTTCGAGTGCTTGCTGGTTCGGGTTTGCAACGGCAACTAGGAATGACTCGAAACTGCTTCCATAAACCCA
Source organism: Polygonum aviculare (assembly GCA_934048045.1). Taxonomy (NCBI): domain Eukaryota; kingdom Viridiplantae; phylum Streptophyta; class Magnoliopsida; order Caryophyllales; family Polygonaceae; genus Polygonum; species Polygonum aviculare. The sequence goes on along the minus strand of OW204023.1, from coordinate 26,813,822 downwards.
TATCTGATCATGGAAGCCGGAAATATGTGTTAAGCTTGAGATCAGTTAACAACATTGTAAGCAAGACTGATAAAAGAAAGTGATTAAGGAAAAAGATACCGAGTCAACAGCTGAGCAAAGGCCATAGACATTCTCCAAGTGTTCAACAGCAACATATTCTCCTTGTGACAGCTTAAAAATGTTCTTCTTCCTGTCAATAATCTTAAGGCTTCCATCAGGCTGCCACTCGCCAATATCACCTGCATTTGTTGTTCACAAGCAGTTAGCTTTGAGCTTGAGGTGATCCAATTCAACCCACAAGTACTGATCCGATTCGGTTAACCTGTGTGAAACCATCCGTCGATGAGGACTTGTTGTGTCAAGTCTTGACGCTTGTGATAGCCTGCAAAAACAGTCTTCCCTCTTATACAGATTTCTCCACGAGGGTTGCTGCTAGACAGCGCGTCGTAGTCCATCTCGGGAACAGATTCGAGGCGCACGTCGACTATAGGTGATGGGGGCCCGACCGTTCCTAGCATCTGAAGCTCATTTGGCAAGGATGTGAACGTTCCCGCGCATGTTTCAGTCAGACCTGCACACAGGACACTTGGTTTGATACATTAAGTGTAACTTAATTAGGAAACAAGTCTGTGTTATCTCAACCGATTTGGATGGCTTATGCCAACTGTTGACAAGTCTTTGTTTCACAGGGTTTTGAAATTGTCACTAGAATTAGGCAATTAGCAACAGGAAAAATGAAATAATTAAGGAAGCAAAGAAACTGACCATAGCCTTGCACAACATGGCAACATGTGACCACCCTTAGAAAAGTCTCAACATGGCTAGCAAGAGGAGCTCCTCCTGAAAGTATGAGCCTTACTCTTCCTCCAAGCCCCTCTTTTACCTAGATGAAAAGCACAATGGCGCTCGATAAGCAAACTCTGAGGAATTAAGCGAGAAAATGGGAATCGTTTGCGGATTGAACCTTGTTAAACACAATCTTGTCAAACATTGGAGCTGCTTCTTCATGCTTAGCACCCTTCTTCATGCGTCCTAATTTGCTGCAGGCCATTTTTATAACAAAAATTGTTATGATTTTATTGTTTTCGGAAAGTAACTTAAGACATAATGAGTTTTCTGAAGGCAGAGACGTTATGACATAAGTAAGATTTGCCATGAGCTGATCTACTTACTAATTGTAAGCAACATTGAAAACAACACCTTTCAACTTGCCACCAGCTTTAAGTTTGGCTTTCAAGCCTGTAGAGAATTGTGAGACTGATCACTACTTTGCACTATGAAACATAGGTAATGATCCAATTGTGAGGGAAACTTACCAGCATAGATTCTTTCTAGTACGTGAGGGACGGCGCAGAAGATTGTTGGTTTTAGCACTCCAATGTCCTCAACAAGTAGCTTGACATCCTGAAATGAACATTGATAAGGTATTTGTAAGCTGTCAAAAAGCTTACATCAAATTAAACATTTGTGTGTGAATAGGTCAAGAAATGGTACCCCTTGCCAAAAACCAATTTGTGCACCATGAGAAATAAAACTCTCCTCAACAACACGGTCAAATATGTGTGCTAGAGGGAGGTAAGATATGTACACATCCTTGGAACTCAACTGCAGAGCAATGAATAAAGTGAAATGGATTAAAACTACTACTTCTATATACACAGATGTTTGAAATATAACAACATACCTCTAAGTTTATGTTATCAAGATAGCATATGACGCCAGCCACTAGAGTAGTGATGTTTTCGTTGGATATAAGTACGCCTTTCGGGTCCCCAGTTGTGCCGCTGGTGTACATGATGGTGCATATGTCATCCTTGCTCTTTGTTGGTAGCTCATAATCCTTTCCTTCTCCCTGAAATCATATGTTCTTTAGCAAATGCTGAATGCTATATGATAACACTATGAGCAAAATAGGTGAAGCTTATAGTATATTGTAAAAATTGCAACTCAAACAATAGTTTTGAGCTTACCAGGTCCAAAAATTCCTGCCAAGCATATAAGGTGGCACCATGTTTGCTTACTTCTTCCCTCTGTTCAGGTGTAACTTTCCCAAAGCTTACAAGAGCTGTCATATTTTTATTATAGACAGTATATTTCAGAACACTAGCAGTACAAGATATGGAAGAAAAGGATGTAATCATGTAAGAAACTAAGAATCAAAATGCTGGAAATAATGGCTTACTTCTTAAGTGATGAGCAGTTTTGGGTAGAGTTTTCAGAATCTGGCATGTACAATAGGTAAATTTGAATGAACAATCACAATAAGGTTATGGTATGCAATCTTGTAATAAAGAGAACAAAATGGATGCTCTATTTGATGGCATGGCAAAATACCTCTGAGATTTTCTTCTCATCTACAAAGGCAGCAGAAACTTCTGCATGCAATATGATAAATTCCACTGCTCCAGCACCTAATTAAGGAGGAACATTATGCATTAAATGGGTCATCATGGATCTCATAAAATTTCAATCAATTCACTTGTCTAAGTAAAGAGTAACATCTTCAACCAAAAAAAAGAGTAAAAGAGTAACATCATTTACTAATTACGAGTAAGAAATATTATGCAAGAACAGAGCATACCAAGAGTATCATAAAAAGGAACACACAGGATCCCATGAGCATTGCAGGCCTGCAAAGATTCAACACCATCAAGCTAAGTGTATGTATGAAAACTCAACAAACAGTAATATCCCCTAAATAAGAGTGAATCACATCAAAACCACTCTTAAGTTAGCCATATTTTCCCCAGCAAACCACCCTCAAAAATTGAAACACAGAAGCCATCAGGGTTTCAATTTCTAGGGTTTGCAGATTATGTTTTCGGGTTTTCAAGCTATTATGGATTAATTTTTTGATTCAGCTTTTTAGGAGGTTATTATTGATTTTGATTTTTTTTTAACATACCAGAGGGGTATTTTTTGTTAGTTCAACATTTTTGGGTGGTTTGCTGTAAAAAATGGACCGGGTTAAAGATGATTTTGTGTTATAAACCCAATAATAATGCAGAATCTAAATTGCTATAAACCATATTGTACATGAAAAAGAAATTAAGGGCATATGACATAATAAGAAAATTATGTTGACCTCCATGGCCATGATCCACTCTGGGCAATTTGCTCCATAGATCCCACACCGGTTACCCTACCAAAAGTTAATTACAGATTAATCAATCAGATTAGACACTCACAAAACATTAGCTAATGGAAAGTCCATGGATTAATTCACCTTTGCAACGCCACAAGTCCGAAGAGAATTTCCCAGCTTGATCACAATATCATACACATCCTTGTAGCTACGCCACACATATTTACCAGCCTGCATTTTATTATAAGACCAATGTTACAACATCCGAAAATTCTACATAGACCAATGGCACTTGTACGTACGTAACAATGATCAAAAGAGTACGTAATTGAACTGTTTGCTAAAACCTTTCCATCCACAATCTCTCGTTGACCAAGCATAGGATTGTTAGGGCCCTTTTCCACTGCCAAGCTATTATGTTGTAACCAATTGAGAGCACACAACCATGCAAGAGAAACAATGGATCATCAATGCCACGAAATTTTATTAACAAGACTACACCATGAAGAAAAACAATGGATCGATCAACAACGACGACAAACCGGAAGATGTCCCAGCACGTTTGCATTCCCTGAGGAGGAAGAGGAAACCCATCCTTGACCCAAGCGTTCCGGTACACAGGTCCCTTCAACAGCTCGCCTTCGACAACTCCGGGCTCCACCTCCACGATGTAGCTACTCTCGTTGGCCATGGCGGTTTCAAGACAAATATACAACTAATTAAATGCTCACTATTAGTAGTTTGGTGATCAGAATCTAGTTACACTTCTAATGGGTCTTGTAAGATCTAATTGTAATTAGTATATTAATGATGTGGTATGCATGATCGCACCATACTTAATTCTCACGCATATCCATTGACCATTCAGCATTGCTTCTTGGAGATCGAGGTGTTGTTGGCTGGATTATAACTGGCTACTGTAATATACGTGACTAGTGGCTTATATATTATCATTCATATACATATCTTTCACTGATTTATATGTTCAAATATATAAATAATGTCGTTATAGTTAGCTTAGGGTTGGACTTTTCTCGATCAGCCAATGTCATTAACATTTTTGACCGGGTACATACGTATATAATACTATTTATATATATCTAGTTGATGAAATGAACGTACATGTAATTGTTTTTGGTAATCGATCGATCTTACATATTGTAATAGTCGCCGCCTGTCTCTTTCAGCGATCAAAGTAAACGGTTTGATTAATCAGTGCTTGGTACATATACGTACATATATTCACGTACAAGTGTACGTACAACCTGTTTTTTTTATTCTTCAAGTAAAGTAACTGATCGAAGATCCAAATGAGCTAAAAATAAGAAATGGTCGATCGATCAGGACTCATGACTCAGGAGGAGGAAGCAGCGGAAGCAATGGTGTCGTGCGCGACCGAGCTCGAGCTTACGGATATGGGACTCGCCTCTAGCTCGATCACCATGCTTCCAAGTATGTCTTCTAGAACCTTCTTGAACTCCTCTTCCTTGACACTTTTCCCATCGTCATTACACTTTGTCTTGATCACGTTGTATGCCACTTTGTCCAACTGTCATGTATTAGCATAACAATAAGAGTAGGGCTCAAGTACAAGCTATTTTCCGTTACGAATACAATAGTCTATATAGTGTATAAGGTCATTGTCAAACTGCTCCTAGTATTGTCAATTGGTTTTACGATGAGCTCTTGTGAGTTTCAGGACTTGTGTACATGTGTAATATAGTTTTGTATGTATGTATGTATGTATGTATACCTCCTCGACAACACCGTATGAAGGCCAGCCAGCCAGCGAAACCAACGCCGTATAAAGATGATCCTTTGAAACCTTGCCCTGGCCATCTCTAGGCAATGTCTCCAGTGCATTGTTCAGTGCCTAGGAATGAGCTTCCCTATCTTAGAATACAATTCCAATTCTAACTTACAAGGTGAAACTAAACATATGTAACACTTTGAATATAAATAAGTACCTTGTCAAGTTCAAACTTGTTACCCAAGAGCCTCCTTATAGCACTTCCATCAAAGATGGTCTCAGTATGAGCAACAATCACAGGCTGCTCCTTGAGGTGCTCGGCTACTTTCTCAGCTACTCTCTTGAACTCCATCAAGAATGTTTCCTCGGTGACCGGTTCTCGAGTTTCGCTCCCCGAAAAGGCTTGCAAAGCCGGCTCCAAAATGTTGTTCAGAACCTAGACAACAAATAATACACATTCATCACAAGTCATGTGTTGATTACTTAGTGCAAATAAATGGAACTAAATGTGGCTTGTTGAGCTAGATTTGAGGAATACCCAAGCATCAGAAGGAGGCGGCAAGCCATGCTCGACTCCGAGTTTATGGAGAGCGCTAAGCATGGAGTCATGAAGAGTAGTAGTGGTGGTGGAAGTGGTGAGCTCCATCAGCTGTGAGAAGATGGATCTCATCTCGGCTTCGAATGTGGGCCCGCTTATGAACTCTCGAAGATCTTCGCCATCTATGCGAAGTATAACGGTTGGGTCTCGCTTAAGTCCAGTAGCCATGGTTATTGGGATACCCGTGTACTACTTCTTGAACCTTATGGTAGATACATCTATTGGAAACCTATCTGGACAGTGCATTTCAATCAACCAATAGGAATTTTCAGCATGTTATGGAAGGAATTAATGTATATTGAGTTAAGCTAAGGGATGTTACAAGTAAGGAAAAAAAGTTTATGTTACGTTAGGAACTTGATCTGGCATGCTAGAGGTAATGAGATTGATATGGCAAACCTTGAAACATAGACATATGGAAACAAAATTATAAATCCAACATGTTTGCTTCTACATAATGTACAGAAAGGGCTTAATATGGTAGAACTTGAGATCTCCTCATGCACAAGATCAACTAACTAAATATTGTAGACAGTGATGGGTTCACTCGAAAGGTTGAACATGAAGCTAGCAAACTAAAGATGGAATATCTAATAAGATCTTAGAATGGAGTGATCTTTCTTCCAGACCCATCAAAAGCTTAAGGATTGGAGAATTTTGAAACCAATTCCTCAGGCTCTAATAGTCATAGGCTTTGATACCCGAAAACTCGACAAGGCAGCGTTTCCCATGCCCGAAAACTCTACGTGGGTATCGCGGACACATGTATATAGATTGGCCTTACAAATATGTTAACAACGATGATGAGAATTGATGTTTCTATGTTACCTCTTCGTTTCCGTTTCCGTGCAGCAGACAAAATAACATACACAAAGAACTAGGTTGCCATAGATACTTGCTACAAGGTAAGACACAAATACATCTTGAGCAAGTGAAACAAGCTAGCTGAAGTGTGATGCAAAAGAGAGATTTAAAGGCAAACAAATAATGATCTAAGATTAGAAGCCAAATAAGTTATGTGCAAAACCTGCGAGTTTTGACCTAGCCAAGATCGAGAAGATGTGCAAGTGTGGGGGATTTGATCGGTGGAGCTTTGAGATGTGAAGAAATCAAGAGGGAGAAATTTGTGCACTCAACAAATTGGTAAACATAAAAACATTATGCACTTTTTTTTATCTTTCCCAACCAAACTCATTTATATCACACTCATGCATAGTGCCATCCAAACACCATGAATACGTTATCATGATATTGTCAAGTGCTCACCTACTAGCACCTCCTTTTTGCCTTCTTCTAAAGTGATTTTCGTGACCATTTTCATCAGCTCCTCGTGTTCCTCCCATCTCTCCAATTTTTTGCAATCAATGCTATCAAGATATTGATTCAAAAGAAAAATTGTATAGTAGGAGATTGTAAATTGTATAGCCTAAAAGATTGTAAGTTTGGTGAAAAACATTCCCAAACTCTATAAACTGAGGTCAGTGGGGCATATGACATTGATCAGTCAAATTACTTTGCTGAGATAATTGTGACATATTCAGATGGATACTATATTAAACAGATGGCTAGTTATTGTAGCACAGAAGTCTGGCAAGACAAACATGAATGGAGCTGAACAATTGAAACCCACAACGCCGATGACAAAACAACAATCATGACTCTTATAACAGCTAAAAAAAGCACAGCTACTTGACCAAGTACCTAAAACTCAGCTTACAAAATTCCACCACTAATTAATTTTTCTTCAGGAAAGCAGAGCAGGATTCTTTTCTGTGATCTTAGAAACAGATAGATGATCAGGTCCTGCGACCTGAATCACGAACCTCCCACGTTGGTTTACGTTCGGCTGCAACATCTCGCTTGATTGCCCGTTGGATCCCCTTAACAACAAAGAAATACTGTACAAGACAAGTAAAATAAATGATCATATGAGCATTAAAAGACCTTTTTGAAAGATACCGCTTTCCAGTCACTAAACATTTCGTTTGAATGTAATTAAACATTCAGTCACTAAACATTTGGCAAACTATTAATTCACCACATAAATGAGGCTTCTTTGAATCAAGCACTTTAAATTATACACATCTAAACGCGAATAACCAGAATAATTGCTGGATTGACTTACTTGAGCTGCCATGATCAAGGGTAACCACTTCTTGCCTCGCTCGTTTGGATTTGGTCCATCAATCAGCTTTTGGTCGACCAAAACAGCCTCACTTCCATTAGAAACAATGTCTATGATTGTTCCTACCAAATTGGATATCCACACAACTCCATTTGGAAGAATCTGAAGTACATTGCATAAGTAAGCTTCATTCAAAATAACTTCCCCCATATTTTGGACTAAATAATGAATAGTACAGATAAAGGGCAAGAATACACTATCGCCACCAACCTTTTCATCATTATCGTTCTTGTTGCATCTGCCACTGTTCTCTACCAAAACAACAGGAAGACCTGATTCCTGACCAGGAGTATCAAGTAGAATCAATATTAAGTCAAATCATCAAAATGTACAAGAAGATAAGATCAATCAGACATATAAAAAACACGATCATCAACCAAGAATAAAACCAAATTCACAATTCGAATATAAAGTTCATAATCCCACAGAATGTATATTCAAAAGACTTAGAGTACCACACTGGAAAGTTGAAGGGTGTCGGGAAACAAAGATGCTGGCAATTTGCTTGCATATGCGAACAAGTATGCCAAACAATAAACTACATTTCTTAAAATGGCATGAACATTGTAGACAAGACATTTGAACAAGGATTGATAGCTCCAGCAAAGAGAAATGACTTACAATAGAACCCTTCTTCTTTAATCCTGCAGCCTCAGAAACAACTTTCAAGATGGCCTCAGACCGTTTATTGAAAAACTCTCCGTAAGTCAATGCATCAGGTGGAGAGAGCTGTGCATGGGTCAGAACAATTGCAGCCCGCTGCCATATCCCTTGGCCAAAACTGTCAGTTATCACCTTGATAATCTGTTTATCCAAATTATCCACTCTATACGCATCGAGCCGGTCCAGGTACAACAGAACATCTATTTTCTTGTTCAAAAGAAACCTGCACCTCAACATCACATCAAGGTAAGTACTTAACTATCACGGTTACCAGTTTGTAAATTGCAATTTAACCTAAGCCCCTTTGGAGTACAATAAAATATTTTAAAGCAGCTTATCTACACATAACAGAAGTATTTATGTAAGCAGCATATAACCCAAGGTCTATTCTCAAACCTAAAGATAGTCCTGTGATTTCCATGATGAAGTTTTTCTCTTTCTAGTCTGTTTTGCATAACCTAATGCCTACATAAATGGAAACAAATAAATAAACAACCCGAAAAAGGTGTAGCCATAAAGAAGCGGAATGAAAGTCTGCAAGAATATGTGCTGACACCTGTAGGGACTATACAGAGTTGGCAGTGCTCAATTAGAAAATAATGTGACTGACAGTTCACTACTGTAAAAATCAATAGGCGGTTGAACTTCATCCAGATGGAACCAGGAAGAAATAAAACAAGGGCACGACAACAAACATCCAATTATTGGGTCTATTTTATCATGTCTGGAAATTCATCGAACAGGCAAGTAGTGCCTGTAAAATCAATTCCATATAAAAATGGCATCATAGCATCCACTGAATACAAACAGGAAGAAAATTCCAATAACATAATTAAACAGAAACCAATACTGCTACAAACAAAAACACAAGACAAGGTAAAAGAAGTGTCGACCTTTTAATCGCCTCAATTGCTCGGCTATTGACATATCCTTCTTCAACCAGGCCTGGAGTGTCAATAATATTCAACGTGAACCCTGCCCTGGAGCGCGAAACCATGACAGGCCTAGGTGCTTCAGACTATTGCATACATGAGTTAAACTTACAAACCGTCAGAACAAGATGAACATAGTCAAAATTCACAATGCCAGCAAAAGAATATTACAAAAAGGATATAATTTCATTAGGCTTTCCTCTCTAAACCCATAAATTATTGTTATGCTCATCTGATGGTATGGACACTAAAGCATCCAGAACCAAGTACCAACATGCACAAGGCCTAATTAGCATTCTTATTACATGATGCAGTATAGATACAGATACCTCAGTAAGAAGCTACACTAGAGCAAACAAAAAGAAACCTTGTGCAATTGCAAATTAGAGGCGGCATACAATGACACAACACAATGCTCTGGGTTTAACAGTAGAAGGTATCAACCTGAAAAGCACTGACAGCAACCACTCTTTCACCAACAATTGAATTAACAGTAGAAGACTTGCCAACTCCACCTTTGCCCATAACGAGAATCGTCAAGTTATCCACGTTCTGAGCACACAAAGCACCGAATTAACACACAAATCAATTGAACACTCAATTGACACAGCAGACGAAAGAAAAACCGAACCTCTTGTTTCAATTTGCCGAGTAGTTCGAGCAGCCTAGTTTGCGTAGCGGCCGGAAACTGATTAATCCCTGTCCATTCTCGAACAAACTGCGCCGCCATTGCCAAACTTCAACCTGAAAATCGCAATCTCAGCACCGAGTTGAAATCAATGGAGCAAAACATAGGATTAAAGCCCTAATTTAGCAGAGTAAAGATAAACCTGCAGGGTTTAGGAAATCAAATAGCCTAAGGATACGAGATGGAGCACAACAATCAAGAAAGGAGAAGGAATTTACAAATTCTGCTCCCGAGGATGGTGGAGTGAAGAACGAAACAGAGAGAAGTTCGATTGTTGAATTTCCTTATCCCCTTCCCCTATAGAGCCAGCCCTCTCCGATTTTGTGCGTGTTGTTTCAAGTGTGTTTGCAGGGACGCCTTTTATTGGGCCTTAAAGTTGGGCTTTCTATTTGGTCCGATGAGTCCAAAAAAGATGGACTTTGCAGCCCGAAACCAAGCAGTCTCATTTGAAAAGTACCCAAGTAGGTGAAATCTTGTAGAAGGCGATAGTTGAAAACTTTCGGCGTTTTGACCCAAAAAGAGAGAAAATCAAGGCATGTGTGTAACGAAACCAAAAGTTTGACCTGTTTCTAGAAGTGGGGTCCTTTGTTAGGATGCTTGACTTGTACACGGCTAGGGTAGCTAACGTCGTGGTCCGTCATAATCAGTATTCCGCGTATATTGCGCAGGGAAACAATTCGATCATTTTGGTACGTACAAAAATTGCAAGTTGACCATTCCTATTGAGCTACTAGGCTTTGCATTATCGAATTTATCGTATAGAAAAATAATTGATGTATATGCATGCATTAGGCATGGAGGACCCGGTTCCCGATTACAACTTGTGTGGTAAAAGAACATAAGAATCAGGGATTTGATTGTATTGTCTGCCTAATTATTTGGTGCTCAGAATGATATATGTGAATCAACAAGTGCAGAACCAAGTTTTTTAAGAACTGGCCATGTTGCCCATGTATGTTAATCGGCCTAAAAAAGACGTGGTAAGGGAAGACTAGATTAGAAAATAGGTTTACGAAATACTTAAAAAGAGAAAGGGAGAATTTATACGGGTTTGACTTGGGGATCCAATAACTTGTAGGAAAGGTGATTACTAGTAGTAGTAATCCATGACGACAAATATCAAAATGGGCGGTGCACATGGTTTTCGATCGGCTTTCCAAACACATTACATTATATATGGTGTCGTGGGGCGTGGGCTGTCTATTCTTCTTATAGCTTGATTGTCTCTAGAACCCAGCATATAGATCTAAATCAAACACGCAATTATATGTCAAACCATTGTATAACTTTCTTGATTTTGACCGTAATTGGTGCCATTGAATGTCCGATATGATGAATAGTCTTTTAATATTGCACAAGCTGTTTTATTAATTATTATAAATCATAAAAGTCTGTTTAGCTATGGGGAAAAAATGGAAGAAAATCAAATGTGAATTTTCAAATCTAAAAATGTCCTAGTCGTATTTTATCACGGAGTATTATTTTATATTTATAAAAGATGCTCTCATCAAAGGAAACGAAATCAGTTTGTGATATTTGAAACATACTGTATGAAATTGGGTTTTACTTTCGGAAGACGCGTAGAAGAAGCAGAAGGAATAGAAAGAGGACAAGTGGACACCGATTAATCGATCGGCTTGGACATGAAGAAACAACCAATAGTTGAAACCAGACAATGGGCACCGTTGATTGCGTCTATAGGCGTATCATTACAACCAGCAAATCATAGTTAAGCGTCGTTAATTCATTGGAGAAGTTGGCACCCAATTTCCTCAAGAAAGGTACTACTCCGTAGTATAAAATTAGTTAACTAGACAGAGACTTTTCCCTTTATTAAGGACCGCGTTCTCCATTTCACACTTGCAATTAATTAATTCATTTATGACCAAAAATTTTAATTGTACAAGGAATTTTCGTTTTTTTTGATCAAGTGTACAAGGAATTTTGTAGATCGATATCTTGGAACAAAATAAAGCAGTCGTCCAGATGTGGACATTAATTGTTTTCATATTTATTAAAAAATATAATTTGCTTTATTAATTATTCGCGCATAAACTACGTATGTTGTCCTCCATCATATAAGTATAGACCTGGCCTCTCCCCAACAGCAGATCAACCACATTGACATCACATTCATACTCAAATTGCGAGGATCGATTGATCGAGAGAGTGAGAGAGAGAAGCAATCATGGTGCTCTCAAGAACCCATACGTCGTCGTCGGATAACGGAGATCACGAGTCCGTCCACTCGACCTTCGGATCCAGATACGTAAGAACATGTCTTCCAAGGTACCACATATATATATCTATATAGTATATGTTTACAATAAGTACATACGAGGCTGCTTGTGATCATAGATAATAGATTTGTGTTAACGACGACGAGGGTATGTATCAATTAAATAAATTAGGTTCGAGCTGCCTTCGGAGTCAATCCCGAAGGAGGCGGCGTACCAGATAATAACGGACGAGCTGATGCTGGACGGGAACCCGAGGCTGAACCTGGCGTCCTTCGTTACGACGTGGATGGAGCCCGAGTGCGATAAGCTCATGATGGCCTCCATCAACAAGAACTACGTCGACATGGATGAGTACCCTGTTACTACCGAGCTCCAGGCATGCTCTTCTACTAACTAATTAACCAACTCTATTCTGCTCTGATTAATCTAGATCTTACTTAATTTTTTAAATTGCCCGGTCTGAAATGCCACCTTAATTAGTCCAGGCAAACCAGGCGTACACTCTGGTTTCCTTTTCCTCCAAATTAAGCGTTTTTTGTCCAAGGAAAATGGATTTGTTGGTGGTAATTGACTAATTGGTAAAGTATACAAGTATACAATAATGAATGTTAACAGTTATTGGCCTAATATATCTATGGATGCGTGTAACGTAAGGTCAGACTTTATGGATGATACAATTTTTTATGTGAGATCAGACTTCGGGTTGTGTTGTGCAGAATTGAAATTAAATTTTACGTATGATAGAATTGAATGATTTCCTGCTAAGTTCTTGGGATGTGAAGAATAAGTACAGGTTTTGTAAAATGTAGTATAAAAAATGTTTAAAAGGGGGAAATGGAAAAGACATAACATCGAGCAAATGTGGAATATAACATTACCTAAGTAATTTTGCAACCTTTTTTATGTGGTTACAAATTAACCGATAGTAAACTGAAGACTGAAGAGTTTAAGATTTGATTGGTTGCTTGAAAATATAACACGTACAAAGTTTGATTGATTATATATAATAATGCATGTGCACAAGATTCTTAATCTGTCTGTTGTATTAATGTTATATATGTATCTATGTTCTTACTTGTGTGTACAGAATAGATGCGTCAATATGATAGCAAGGATGTTCAATGCACCTCTTGGGGACTCAGAGGCAGCCGTCGGAGTCGGAACCGTCGGATCGTCGGAGGCCATCATGCTTGCTGGCTTGGCTTTCAAGAGAAAGTGGCAGAACAAAAGGCGAGCCCAAGGAAAACCCGTCGACAAGCCCAACATTGTCACCGGTGCCAATGTTCAAGTACCAATCTACATGATCATTTGGTCTCTTATAAGTATTCTTAGGGAAAATGAAATTTTCCCTAACCAACTATTTCATTGCACAGGTTTGTTGGGAGAAGTTTGCAAGGTACTTCGAGGTGGAGCTCAAGGAAGTGAAGCTGAGTGATGGGTACTACGTCATGGACCCAGAGAAGGCGATTGAGATGGTCGACGAAAACACCATTTGTGTAGCCGCCATCCTTGGCTCCACCCTCAATGGCGAGTTTGAGGACGTTAAGCTACTCAACGACCTCTTAGCCGAGAAGAACAAACAAACCGGGTACGTACAAATGTTAAATGTATATGTTAATGATGTGATAGCACGTATTATTATCATGCGCACATGGATGTATACCGAGCGGTCATTCACTCATTTGCACATGGATGATGCACATGTTACACATGGACGTATAACGAGCGGTCATTCACTCGTTTTGCACATGGATGCAGATGGGACACACCGATTCATGTGGATGCCGCGAGTGGCGGATTCATCGCGCCATTCTTGTACCCGGAGTTGGAGTGGGATTTCAGGCTTCCATTGGTGAAGAGCATCAATGTAAGTGGACACAAGTATGGTTTAGTGTACGCTGGAATTGGATGGGTTATATGGAGGAACAAGGAGGATTTGCCAGAGGAGCTTATCTTTCACATCAACTATCTTGGTGCTGATCAACCCACCTTTACCCTTAACTTCTCCAAAGGTGAACTTCTATGACTTAGATCATTTTTCCATTTGGTCAAAGGTAGTGTCAATGAGAATCGAACCTATGACCTCTGGAGGTTTGAACCGTTTCAATAGATGCACGAAGATTTATATCATTACCAAACGAGCCCTTTGTTGTTTATATAAGCCTCAGTTTAGACCATCACATTATGATGCATTAAGCCCTGATTATCCAAACACAAGCCCTAATACGTACTATCGATATTAAGTTGTATTTGTTTCTGAACTATATGCTATGCTTATTACTATAGGTTCTAGCCAAGTCATCGCTCAATACTACCAACTCATTCGCCTGGGATTTGAGGTCAGTCCATCACCTCACTCACTTGTATCTTGTTTACATCCACACACTTAAATTTGTCGTTACAATTGAACAATCCAAATCTCGTAATTACAGGGATACAAGAACATAATGGAGAACTGCACAGAAAACATGGCAGTGCTAAAACGAGGCCTAGAAAAGACGGGAAGGTTCAACATAATCTCCAAGGACATAGGCGTTCCCTTGGTGGCCTTCTCGCTAAAAGACCACTCGATCCACACCGAGTTCGAGATCTCGGACATGCTCCGAAGGTACGGGTGGATCGTGCCGGCCTACACGATGCCACCGGACGCCCAGCACGTGACCGTCCTGCGTGTCGTCATACGAGAGGACTTCTCCCGTACCCTCGCGGAGCGTCTCGTTGTCGACATCGAGAAGGTTCTGGCCGAGCTCGACACGCTTCCCACGAGGGTGGGCGCCAAGCTGGCCAACGGCCATTGTAAGGCTAAGAAGACGGATATGGAGGTCCAGAGGGAGATCACTGATGTTTGGAAGAAGTTTGTTAGTGAAAGGAAGAAGATGAATGGAGTATGTTAGAAGTACGTTGTTAAGGGTAAGAACTCTTTTTTATTTATTTATTATGAGTGTTCTATGATATACACAATGTGTGCTGGTTGCACCATTTTTCCATTTGAGATTGAAGGAATTGCGATGTATGACCCTTGACTATTGATTAATGCATATGGTTATCTATACTTGAATTCAGCTGCCTTTGGTGGTAATAGCAATTCACAGTTTCGTACAACTTTTGGTAGCACTCTTTATCACAATTTCTCATGGTAGAAAAAACAAATTGCGATAACAGAACAGAGCTGAAAGGGATTAGATTTCACATTGTTTGCTGAGCTGAAGAGTAGCATATCGTGCTTTAATTAATGGATCAACTTTGCAAGCAAAAAAAGCTAAAATTTGGAGGATGGATTTACAATCTCATGAAGTGCAATAATGGACCGATTTTACAATCATCTTGTTCATTACTATTTGTCCCAAAGAAGAGTACTAGTACTCGAGACAAGATCGAGCAACATTGCACAGCCACTAAATATATTAACATAAAAGTCGGTTGGATTATATATAACACAAATTATAGGTTTATCCACCATAAAATGTGTTAATGCTATATCGATAGTGTCGAGACTTGAGAGAGTGCTTTCCACATGAAAAACTTCGATATAAATTGTGTAGAATATAATCACATGGGCTAATTTGCTCATTGGCACATGATTTGTGTTAGAATGTTATCGAACGTGTATTCTTATATATGTTTGTTGGGAATTCCTCTGATTAAGATGAGAAATTGGACAACTAATTACAAACACTAATTTTTGTATTTATGTGGAAAGAGAATTTTACAAGGCTTAGTATTTTTGTGGGCACACTCACACACTAGGACTCTCACTTTGATCTTCACTTGAGCTTGATCACTTGGATGCTCAAAGTGGTGCACACCTCATGTATTTATAGGTGAGAGGTGCTACCCACCTCCTCATTTGACCCTAATCTAGAATGATCTTAATCTAGAGTCTTCTTTTTCATTTACAAACTTTCTCCTAAATTCTAGATTATTCTCTCTAGATTTTTCTCATCCACCCATGTACATTCTCCACAAATGTAGATAATTCTTCTTGGTGGATCAACCCTTTGATTAATTGGTTTGGGTCTATCATCATGGGCTAATTTGATTAATTTGCTCCAATTAAGGAGGGAGCCCAATAATCTCCCCCTTCCCGACTTAATTTGGAGGTGTCAAGATGTTAGCGCCTTGACAACAGTCTTCAAACTTCTTAGTCGTTATTACCTTGGTCATGATGTCTGACCAGTTCTCATCCGTGTGCACCTTGTCAAGTTGTAGTAGCTTCTCTTCAAGAACATCTCGAATCCAATGGTATCGTATGTCGATGTGCTTCGACCGAGAGTGATAGGTTGGGTTCTTTGCCAAGTGGATAGCACTCTGATTGTCGCATAGCAAGATGTATTTCTTCTGCTCGACTCCCAACTCGAGTAGGAAACTCTTCATCCACAACATCTCTTTGCAAGCCTCTGTAGCTGCAATATACTCTGCTTTTGTGGTGGACAAGGCGACACTCTTCTGCAACTTAGATTGCCATGAAACAGCTCCCCCTGCAAAAGTAGTCAGGTAGCCCGATGTTGATTTCCTAGAGTCATGGTCACCGGCCCAGTCTGCATCTGTGTAGCCTCTTAGCTCTAGCTTCCCATTTCTAAAGCATAGGCATCTTTTGGTTGTACCTCGTAGGTATCTAAGAATCCATTTGACTGCTGCCCAGTGCTCCTTTCCTGGATTAGCTAGGAAACAACTTACGACTCCTCGTAGGTATCTAAGCATAGGCATCTTTTGATAGTCCTCCTCCTGCACGACAAAATGATCCAGAGGAAGCAGCCGAGAATGAAAACGCTAGTACAAGAGATGATGACCAAGAGGAGATGGTGGAGCCAGAAGAAGAAAGTAGCACCCCTCCAATGCCCGAGCCAAGACGATCCACTAGAGATAAGAGACCGTCCACGCGATACAACCAAGAGGAGTATGTGACACTCACGGATCAGGGGGAGCCTCAGAATTACAATGAGGCCATCAACGACATCCACAAGGAGGAGTGGAAACGAGCCATGCAATGTTGGGAAAACTCGTCTTTTCCCTCTTCGTGTGATTAAGATGGGCAAATGGGACAACTAATATACAAACTAATGTGAATATATTTTGAGGAAAGAGATTACAAACACTAATGAATTTTATGTGGAAACTCTCACCCGAACTCTTCCTTACACTCTCACCCACTCGAGGATTTACTCTCAAGACACACTCACTTATATAGTGAATTGTTTGCCTCACTTGAGTGGTTGCTCAAAATGTTACACCCATGCCTATTTATAGGCCTTACATCTTGGCTCTCCATAATTCTAGACAATTCTATAAACTACTATCTTAGCCCACTTAATCTACCTAATTCTAGAACGTCCCACACAATTCTTCTATTTAACACTCTAGCTACACACTTCTAGATTTTTCATTAATCTAACCATACTTCTAGATTTCTCTTTCAAGTGGGCTTTCTTTTTGGGTCATTTAATCTACTTCCAATTAAGGAGGGAAACCCAACAATCTCCCCCTTCCCGACTTAATTTGGAAGTGTAACGGTGTCACGATCTCGTCTTTCTTGTCTATCATCACCTTGGTCATCGCGTGTGACCAGATCTTCATGCATCCCTTTGTGGATACGATATCCTCTGCCTTAACAAGGCGATACTCCTTCATCTTTGATTTCCAAGAGCCAGCTCCCCCTTTAGAGGCATCTGTAAAGCCTGACGTTTGTTGAAGGGTTTCTCGAACAAATAAATTTATATTCAAGACCCCGCTGCGTATAGCGAAGTCAGGATCGTCCACGGGAGTGAGGACAGTGCTAAGTTTAGTCGATAAACTACGAAAAGAAAAGAAAACAAGGGCAGAACAACTCAGGCTTGACCCAAAGAGGGTCGATCTCGACCCTAGGGGGGGTCGATCCTGAGAGCAGAAACGCACGAACACACACAAAACACACTCAATCACAAACAAGGGCTCGAACACGACGAAGGGAGTCGGGATCAAGGCAAAAGATACGAATTTCAATCAATATAAAAGGCAAATCCTAGGGCTAGGGCTACCACAACAACAACCATACATGCTTTCAACAAGAATTCACAACTATCATGCCATCTAGATCATAGAAAAGTTAACTTTCGCAAACAATTCAAGTTATTCAATCAACTTTCGCAAATCAAACAACTTTCTACCTATCCTTCAACCTAGGAATATCTACTTTCGCAAATAATCCGATTAGATATAGTCAAGCAACTAACTTTTCACTTTCGCTAAGGTTAATTACAAGACATACCTCAGTTTTCACCAAGGATTAAGCACAAGATAGGTTAGATATGATCCTTAAGCATTCAAGTCATGAATTCAAGTTTTAAACATGCCTGATTGTGTTGGATTTTTGCCCAACCCTAGAATTTAAGAGGACTACTCACACATAGCAAAGAAGAACAAGGAAGAAGAAGAAGGAGACATGATCAAACCAAACTCAAATTCAAATAAAAACCAAAGATCAATCTTACAAACCTCAAACTTGTTCTCCAAGTCTTCTTTCAAATTCTCCAAGTCTTAATTGTTAATTGATTGAAGCATAGCATGACCAAAAACTATAGGTTCAACCTCCTTTTATAGACACAAAGGAGTCCTAATCTAACTAGGAAACACAAACAAAACACCTTCCTAAAATACAAACTAGGAAACTTCAACAATATTTCCGGATAGGTGAAGTTCGGCCACGAGGTTCGACCCTCATAGGGTCGATATCGACCCCTTCCGGGTCGATCCTGAGCATCTTGTTCCTTGCGCTCCAAGTTTGGTCAAATGGCTCGAGATCGACCTCCTTGGGCTCGATCTTGGGGTCGATTTCTTCACTTTTCTTCTTGACTTAGCTCCTCTTAGCTCTTCTCCCTAGCTTGTCCTCTCGAGATCTTCCTCCTAGCTCGTCTTCAAGCTTCAAAACACCTACAAAACGACACAAAAGCGCGTAGTTTCCGAATCTCAAGGAAATACGAAAACTTATGCAAAAAGACTCAAAAACACAAGACTCAACTACGAAAATCAATTTAAACTAACCTATCTAGACCCTAAAAATCTACCTAAAACGCGGACATCAAAACACCCCATACTTAGACTTGCTTGTCTTCAAGCAATAATCATGCAAATCAAGACCAATTACACAACTTTCAAGCATAGCCCTTGTCAAAACATTTTAAACATAAGTGAAAAAGAAGACAAGTAACTTTAACGTCATCACATATGTATAAGTCTCAAGCTAGGCAATCACAATCCAACCTCACAAGGGATATAAATGTGTTTCTCTCAACTCTCATGTGTTTAGGCTTTCAAATCAACTCTTATCTCAATCTTTATGCAACATCTACTTTATCATTGAGACTTATATCACCAATCTCTCTACCTAGAGAAGTCAAGACACATCAATCTTCATAAGAACTTAGGCTCAATGAAATCTTCATAGAAGACTCATTCGGCCGGGTTGTAGTAGGGTTCGGTAATAACAATAGGTAAGGAGTTATTTGGCCATGTGGTGCTAAATCCGGGAATCAAACTCCTAAATACAACACTTCAAACCAAAACACCTCTCTTCTTCTCTTTTCAACTCATAGCAAACACTTTATCAATGACACTCATACCCATCAATTTCTAACCCAAATTCCCATAATACAACTTAAAAATACTAGGAATTCTTGGCTTTGAACTAAAACGCCCCTTTTTTTTCTTTTCTTTTCTCTCTTTTTTTTCTGCTCGAGCCTAGGGGGGGGGGGTCGAGGTCGACCCCTGGGGGGTCGAACCTGAGACTCGTTTTCTTCACTGAGGGCCAAGATCGACCTACAGGGGGTCGATCCTGAGACTAATGCTTCGAGCTTCTTTGCTTCTTTCTTCAATTTTTCAAAAATATGCATTCCAAGCCAAGAATCCTATTACATTACACTTCAACAAGTTGTTTTCTACCCTTTTACAATGTCACCTCTTTCAATCCCAACACAATTGTCACTCAGCAAAACTTATTCCCAACACTCATCTAAGTTCAATTCCCGGAATAGGGTCAAGCTAATATAGGTTAGGGATAATTTTTGTGGAGCTTCAAACAAAAGGCTAAGGCTAGAACGGGGCTTCAAGCAAAGACAATTCAAGGTAGGCATGGAATAATATGGGCTAAAAATATAAGTTCTTAATCAAAATTAACATGCATGAACAATCTCATAGCGGTTTCAAGAAATAGATAACCATATCAATGACAAGAGACATATGCATAAAGAGAGCAAAATCACACAAACAAGAAGAGGGAATCAATGAAGTTCTCCCTATAAGGCCAAAATTCTCACTAGGTAACAATTTTGTTGGATTGCAATTACTTTCACTCAAAACACATATGCTCAATTTCATCACAAGTCATATTCACAATCAAAAGCAATATCTCAAAAACTTGGGCTACACTATCCAATTATGCCAAAGGAATTACATGACAAACATGAAAATTAGTTTTCATCATAGGACATCTAAGATGGAATGCTCTTCTATCCTAAAACAAACAAGGAAGCAAATATTTTTTTGTTTTTTGACATTTTTCAATTTTTTTGGATTTTTGAACTTTTCTCATTTTTTTGGATTTTTTCAAGATTTTTTCTTAAAAAGCAACTATCAAACAAGCAAAGCAAACAAACAAAGACTCAATTATGTACAACATGCAAGAATTCATCTTCCCCACCCCATACTTAAATCATGCAATGTCCCCATGCATGAAAACACATGAAAAAAGTAAAGAGAAAAGAAGAAGAAGACTCACAAAAATTCTTAGAAGCTTGATTGGAGGAGGAGCTCCTCATGGAGGAGGAGGAGGACGACGTGGGTGGAAAGGAGGTTGCTCCGGGGGAGCCCATGCATCACGATCGGGGAAGTTACCTTGGTTCCATCGCATGTAATCCTCCATTTGAGCCCACCGGTAATCATCTACTTCTTGTTGAGCATAGAAGTACCCTTGGAATTGTTGAAATTGTTGGTGTTGTTGGGTCATCATCTCTCGGGTCTGAGTTTGGTACTCCATGAGGGGCGCTTGACCCCTCATAATGTCATCATATTGCCCCTTTTGCGAGACACGCATAGAGGTCATCTTGTTGGCTAAGTAAGCCATGTCATATGTCGGTGGGGCCTCATAAGGTGGTGGCTCGGTGTAGGAAGGGCCGGAATGAGCTCCCGAAGACGCCCCAAACTCAAAATATGGCCCGGTAGAAGAAGGGAAAGGTGGCGGGATCGACCTAGAGGGGTCGAGGTCGACCCCCATAGGGTCGATCCTGGGGCTATCCGAAGGTGGGGGCAAGGCAAGGTAATCGGTAGCTTGAGGCTCGGGGCTTGGGTACCAACGTGGCCGGACTCTCAAAGATGCATCTTGTGTAGGCCGAACTCTCAAAGGAAACTTGTCGGGAGCCCATACCTCGTACCAATTCGGGATGTGAAGCAAGTCCACCCGCTCCCGAGTAATAGCAACTTTCTTCTCATTGTAGGTGGAGTAGTAGGTGGAGTCGCCTTTGGAAGGCTTGTCAATTAGCTTGGCGTTGGCGATGAATGGAATATCCACAAAGATGGGCTTCTCAGCGGTGTATGCCCTCATGTTCACACCAAGACTCATTGCAAGTCGGGCAATCATTCCAACAAAGTAGATAGCACCCGAACCGCCCTTGAAATCTTCAATGCTCTTCATCCACTCGTAGCCAAAATTGATAGGAGCCGGAGAAGTAAAGAGCATGGTTCTTAGCACAATCATCTCTCTTCTAGAAGTACGATTGAGCTCGGTTCTTGGGAAGAGGATGCTCCCTAGAATGCGCAAGATGATCCGGAAGAGAGGACTAGCAATATTGGAGACTTGCATGTTGTGGCAAGATGGCACATCTTTCCCGGAAATATAGCTCCAAGTGGTGAGGATTGGAATGTGGCTCGGGTTATCCTCCGTTGGATTGGGGAAGCCGAAAGCGTCATTGAGTTGCTTCAAATTGAGCTTGAACCACTTATTACCCAATTGAAACTCCATCTTCTTCTTGGAATCCGGGCTCTTTATGTCGGAGGAGAAGGTCGCCATGAACTCACAAGTGAGAGTGGGGTAATGATGGTTGTCCCACTCTAATATATGCTCGGCTCCGATGTAAGAGAAGGCCTCTTTGACATCCTCATGAATGTGCAACCTTTCCCCATCCGCCTCATCATACCACCTCGTCTTGTGCTTCATCTCGAGGTAGGTGTTAAAGTCCTCAACATACTTGGAGTTAATGCGGCAATCATCCATCGCGGACTTGTCACTCCTCTTTGCTCTCTTTGAAGGTTTGGAACTTGAAGCCGACATAGTACCTACATCAATTCAAACACCAAAACCACATAATACACACCATTCACCCCATACTTAAACAAAGGCAAGAATCTCAACCAACACTTCATAACATGGATAGGAGAGGATCGATAATCATGAAACACAAATACACATCTCATCCTATCATGCAACCTAAGCCCAAAGAAACACGTCCAATCAAGAGCAAATAGTACCTAGGAACGACCCTGTGAGGGTCGCCCTCGGCCCCATAGGGGTCGATCCTGAGCACCTTGTTCCTTGCGCTCCAAGTTTGGTCAAATGGCTCGAGATCGACCTCCTTGGGCTCGATCTTGGGGTCGATTTCTTCACTTTTCTTCTTGACTTAGCTCCTCTTAGCTCTTCTCCCTAGCTTGTCCTCTCGAGATCTTCCTCCTAGCTCGTCTTCAAGCTTCAAAACACCTACAAAACGACACAAAAGCGCGTAGTTTCCGAATCTCAAGGAAATACGAAAACTTATGCAAAAAGACTCAAAAACACAAGACTCAACTACGAAAATCAATTTAAACTAACCTATCTAGACCCTAAAAATCTACCTAAAACGCGGACCCTAAAAATCTACGAAAATCAACTTATGCGTCGTTCTCGTAACCTGCGATGAAGGTTCTCTCTATTTCAAGATCAAAGGGAAAATAGTCGATTTTCCTTCGTGAACTAGAGGGCATACACTTGCAATCACAAAGACAAGAAAAACGAATCAGTAACACACAAGGGGTATGGGCTATTCCCAAACCCAAATATCAACTAAACTCGGCACTATTGCACACTCCCCGGAAACGGCGCCAATTTGTTGAAGGGTTTCTCGAACAAATAAATTTATATTCAAACAAATAAACTCTAGAATGTCCCACACAATTCTTCTATTTAACACTCTAGCTACACACTTCTAGATTTTTCATTAATCTACCCATACTTCTAGATTTCTCTTTCAAGTGGGCTTTCTTTTTGGGTCATTTAATCTACTTCCAATTAAGGAGGGAAACCCAACAATCTCCCCCTTCCCGACTTAATTTGGAAGTGTAACGGTGTCACGATCTCGTCTTTCTTGTCTATCATCACCTTGG
The DNA here is from genome assembly GCA_934048045.1 of Polygonum aviculare. Taxonomy (NCBI): domain Eukaryota; kingdom Viridiplantae; phylum Streptophyta; class Magnoliopsida; order Caryophyllales; family Polygonaceae; genus Polygonum; species Polygonum aviculare. The sequence goes on along the minus strand of OW204023.1, from coordinate 26,790,299 downwards.
TCATCGCGTGTGACAAGATCTTCATGCATCCCTTTGTGGATACGATATCCTCTGCCTTAACAAGGCGATACTCCTTCATCTTTGATTTCCAAGAGCCAGCTCCCCCTTTAGAGGCATCCGTAAAGCCTGACGTTTGTTGAAGGGTTTCTCGAACAAATAAATTTATATTCAAGACCCCGCTGCGTATAGCGAAGTCAGGATCGTCCACGGGAGTGAGGACAGTGCTAAGTTTAGTCGATAAACTACGAAAAGAAAAGAAAACAAGGGCAGAACAACTCAGGCTTGACCCAAAGAGGGTCGATCTCGACCCTAGGGGGGGTCGATTCTGAGAGCAGAAACGCACGAACACACACAAAACACACTCAATCACAAACAAGGGCTCGAACACGACGAAGGGAGTCGGGATCAAGGCAAAAGATACGAATTTCAATCAATATAAAAGGCAAATCCTAGGGCTAGGGCTACCACAACAACAACCATACATGCTTTCAACAAGAATTCACAACTATCATGCCATCTAGATCATAGAAAAGTTAACTTTCGCAAGCAATTCAAGTTATTCAATCAACTTTCGCAAATCAAACAACTTTCTACCTATCCTTCAACCTAGGAATATCAACTTTCGCAAATAATCCGATTAGATATAGTCAAGCAACTAACTTTTCACTTTCGCTAGGGTTAATTACAAGACATACCTCAGTTTTCACCAAGGATTAAGCACAAGATAGGTTAGATATGATCCTTAAGCATTCAAGTCATGAATTCAAGTTTTAAACATGCCTGATTGTGTTGGATTTTTGCCCAACCCTAGAATTTAAGAGGACTACTCACACATAGCAAAGAAGAACAAGGAAGAAGAAGAAGGAGACATGATCAAACCAAACTCAAATTCAAATAAAAACCAAAGATCAATCTTACAAACCTCAAACTTGTTCTCCAAGTCTTCTTTCAAATTCTCCAAGTCTTAATTGTTAATTGATTGAAGCATAGCATGACCAAAAACTATAGGTTCAACCTCCTTTTATAGACACAAAGGAGTCCTAATCTAACTAGGAAACACAAACAAAACACCTTCCTAAAATACAAACTAGGAAACTTCAACAATATTTCCGGATAGGTGACGTTCGGCCACGAGGTTCGACCCTCATAGGGTCGATATCGACCCCTTCCGGGTCGATCCTGAGCATCTTGTTCCTTGCGCTCCAAGTTTGGTTAAATGGCTCGATATCGACCTCCTTGGGCTCGATCTTGGGGTCGATTTCTTCACTTTTCTTCTTGACTTAGCTCCTCTTAGCTCTTCTCCCTAGCTTGTCCTCTCGAGATCTTCCTCCTAGCTCATTTTCAAGCTTCAAAGCACCTACAAAACGACACAAAAGCGCGTAGTTTCCGAATCTCAAGGAAATACGAAAACTTATGCAAAAAGACTCAAAAACACAAGACTCAACTACGAAAATCAATTTAAACTAACCTATCTAGACCCTAAAAATCTACCTAAAACGCGGACATCAACGTTGAACTCTTGGAATCATTTTCTTCGATCGGTTCTTCCTCTGTGCTTTTTAGCACAGGCTCCTTTTTGCCAGTTGGAATGGGTAGTCATCATGCAAGGCTTTCGTCTCTTCTTGCATGGCTTTCTCCTTCTCACCAGTGAGGCTCTCATGCAAGGCTTTTGTCTCCTCTTGCATGGCTCTTACCCCCTTGGTTTCACGTTGGCTAGCCATTTCAACTTCATAGGCCTGAGGTTGTCTTTCATCCGTGAGTACCTCGTACTCATACGAGCTATTCTTTCTCTCTCCAGAGGATTTTCCTACAATATCTTCATCATCAGCGTCGCCATTCTCGGTTGTAACTGCTCCTCGATCAATCTTCTTGTTGATTGGATCCCTTCGCTGATGGCTAAACTCGTCTTTGGGAGGATCACGGTGCATGAACTCCTTGGTCTTAGCATCGGGCTCGGCTCGCATCAGGTATAACGACCCTTTCTTCTTTCCTCAAGCCACGATCTGACTTTCTTTGGTGAGCTTCCACTTTCCTTCACCAAAGAGATTCACTAGACCAGCTTCATCTAGTTTTCCCGCTGATATAAGATTGAGGTGCATGTCAGGTACATGCCTCACATCTCTTAGGCAGAGTTTGCATCTTGTATCACAGGTTAGGACAATATCTCCTACCCCAACGTTCTTGCTCGTGCCTCCATTCCCCATCCATATGTTACCAAAGTCACCATTTTGGTAGGATGAGAAGATACCTTTATCAAAGCTGACGTGGAAGGATGCGCCGGTGTTGATGTCCTAGGTGCTATCATCATAGGCAACGTTCCGCATATTGCCTCCTTCAACGAGATAAACTTCATCACCTCCGATTGCCATGGCGGTGGTTCTTCTTTCCTCTCGACTCTTCGTTGGGATTAACTCATCCGACTTGACATTACCGTCCATCTGTTCCTTCTTGAAGATTCGACACTCTACTTTCTTGTGACCTATCTTGCCACAGTAGTAACAAGTTATCTTGGATCGTGATTGAAACTTACCTCGAGACTCCTCTATGTCTCGGCTCTCCAGAGTGTCGTTTCTTCTTCGTCCATCGACGACGTTAGCCTCAAACTGGGTGGTCGTGCCTCGTTCCTTCCTCCGTGCTTCTTCGTTGAAAAGGCTATCATTGACGGTGTCCATGGTGAGCTTTCTTTCCAGGGCTAAGTTACTTAAAGTAACCACCAACGTGTCCCAACTCTCAGGTAGGGAACTGAGCAGTAGAAAGGCTTGCATTTCATCCTCAACTTTCATCTCAGCCTTATTTAGCTGATTGACGAGCCCCTTGAAATTGTTCAAGTGCTCAATCATACTTTCACCATCCTTGTACTCCAACTTCACCAACTGTCGCATTAGGAGGGCTTTATTACGAGGAGTCTTCTTTTGAATCATGGACTCAAGCTTTGTCCATAATTCAAAGGCATTTGTGTAAGTAGAAACATGCTCAAAAAGAGTTCGGTCAATGTACTTACGTATAACGGCAACCGCCTTTCGATTCAGAAGTTCCCATGCCTTGTCGCTCTTTCCTTCTGGCTTCTTCTCGTTGATGATGGGCTCGTGCAAGTCCTTGTAGTAGAGATGGTCCTCCATCATCGGCCTCCAGTAGGTGTAGTTGTCCGCCGTGAGTTTGAACATGTCACCATCGTAGGCAACGGTAGCCTCCATCTTCAATCGCACGAGAAACCCGGACTATGAACAACCTGGCTCTGATACCACTGTTGGGAAAACTCGTCTTTTCCCTCTTCGTGTGATTAAGATGGGCAAATGGGACAACTAATATACAAACTAATGTGAATATATTTTGAGGAAAGAGATTACAAACACTTATGAATTCTATGTGGAAACTCTCACCCGAACTCTTCCTTACACTCTCACCCACTCGAGGATTTACTCTCAAGACACACTCACTTATATAGTGAATTGTTTGCCTCACTTGAGTGGTTGCTCAAAATGTTACACCCATGCCTATTTATAGACCTTACATCTTGGTTCTCCATAATTCTAGACAATTCTATAAACTACTATCTTAGCCCACTTAATCTACCTAATTCTAGAATGTCCCACACAATTCTTCTATTTAACACTCTAGCTACACACTTCTAGATTTTTCATTAATCTACCCATACTTCTAGATTTCTCTTTCAAGTGGGCTTTCTTTTTGGGCCATTTAATCTACTTCCAATTAAGGAGGGAAACCCAACAATGTTAGACCCTGCCCATTACACATATGACTCAGAACTTGTGTTCTTATGTTAGTCTATCAAAAATGGATGCAATAAAAATGCATTAATAATTAGATAGATCATCATACAAGTTTCTCCATCCGACAATGGATGCAATCAAAAATCCACCTCCCTTGTTTAACCCTTCCTTCAATCTTGCAATCTCCGTGCTCATCGCACTTCATAACACCACTCATAGTTCTGTCTCGACCCCCAACCAGAGCCATCAAGTAGAAAATAGAAAGTAACAACCCCATGTAGTCAAACTTCAAAACCTCTCTCTTGATCTTCAAACTTGCCAAGCTAACACAGAATTGGAGAGTTGAGCTCACAAGCCCAAACCATAGCATAAAATTCCCAAATGCTTTAACATGAACTCTCCCCGGGTAGTAAAACCAATAGCACCACCTTCCTCTCTTCTTCCACTCAACCCCATCTCTCTTCGTCTCATAAACCATCTCGAAAACCGATAGCATCAAGCATACGAAAGCCAAGGCGACACCAACCCTTCGGTACCAAAATGCTGTCTCTTGGAAGAGGGCAACTTTGCAAATCTCCATTCCAACATTTAGCAATGCGAATGCCAACTTAAAATGCCCATCTTTCTTCCTCCTCGTCTCTTCTTCTACTACATCATGTTGCTTCCGCAACATGATTCTAGTTAAGTTTTGGTAGCCCAACCGATTGGCCACTCCGAGTGGTGTGACGCCTTCATTGTCTTGTGCATGAATGTTTGCCCCGTGGAGGACCATATACTCGACCACCGACTCGTAGCCCATGAGAGCAGCCTTGTGCAACTTTGTACGCCAGTGCAAGTCTTTGACGTCGAAATTATGTCCTCCCAAAGGCAAGAAGAACTCCTTAATGGATCTCAAGTTGGCATCTATATTTTTCCATGATGGAAGCCTAGCAACATTGTATTGTAAAGGTGGATTGGCGTTGAGTTCTAAATTGGTGACTTTGGCGGGTCTTCGATTTGCAAGCCGGCTTTTTGAAGTTGTGGTAGAATTTCGCATGATGTTTATTGGTATTTGATTAAGCTAGATAGGCACAAGAAAATGAACTGAAACTCATCTATGGCTCTATATAATAACTTTGTGTGAAAGTTAAGTAGATAAACGTTTTATTCACCGGAGGACCCCATGTGACAATCACGTACAAAGCACGACATATTATAATATTAATTAGTTGAAGCCTCTGGCCATTAAAACAGAAGATCCACACGGATGATTAAAACTCATCTATCATCTATGACTCTGTATAATAACTTTGGGTGAAATTTAAGTAGAGGAAAGTGTATTCACCGGAAGTGACAATCACGTACAAATCACGACAAATTATAATATTACTTAGTTGAAACCTCTGGCCATTAAAACGTATAGAAGATCATGGATTATTGTTTATTGATTCAGTGGGTCACGGTCTAACTTAATTATGGAGGATGTCATTCAACCAAAAAAAAAATGATGGAGGATGTCAACAAGTTGGCTAGATAATTTCAAAAGTGGTATAAAAGTGGTATATCAGATTATCACATTTTATGGTATACAAATATCTATCATCATAATTTCGACCAAAAAAAAATATCTATCATCATAACTATATACTGAAGCGGAGGTTTAAAATCATAACTATATACAAAACCGCAGGTTATAAATAATATTTAGCATGACATGTGTCAACTTCTCATTAGACCGCATCACCCATCTTTATTAAAATAATTTAATTTATGTAATTGGTTAAAATTTTATTATATACCCAACATTAAAACTCTTTTTATCTACTGATGTCCATTTTAAACTTTAAATTTTGTACATAATTTTTCTTATATACTAAACACTTTTAAATCAATCTTAATTGTATACATAATAACTTTAAAATAATTACAAAAAATTCTCTAAAATCTTCTTATCTACTAATCTTAATTTTTTTTTATATAATTTAAATTTCAATCTTACTTTTTTTATAAAAAGTTTCCTTGATCAAGTCCTTTTAACTCGTCACTTTTTGCTAGATCAAAATCTTAATTCCAATTGTCCCTTTAATAGGTAGGGACATATTACGTTTTCTAAAAATTAAAATTTCCACAAAAATTGCACGTTTTATGCCCAAAATTCCACATAATATTTGCATATAAATTATTTTTCAAAAAATAAAGTATTCTATTCAATAAAATTATATAAAATTTAAAATAAGTTTTTAGTTATTAAAATCGTGCCTTCAAGGCATGAGACTTATACTAGTAATAATTAACATGACACGTGTCAACTTTTCATTGGATTGTATCATCCATCTTTATTAAAATAATCTAATTGGTTAAAACTTTATTATAGACCCCACATGTATATAAAATATGAAATAGTTATTATTATTATTATTATAACATAAAGAAACTTATTGATAAAAACAAATATTCAATCCTTATAGAATAATTATAATCCTACAAATCTTTGTTTGATGAAAAGAATGTATTATAACAAAAATAATCTATTATTAAAATAAAATCTATAAGAAGTAAATTACTTAATTAAGACAAGAATACAATATCAAACTATTCTTTTGAATAACTTATATAAAGTTTAAAGTGAATTTTTTGTTAAATCAAAATCATGTCTTCAAGGCACGGGAACTAATACTAGTTACTATATACCAAAGCGGAAGCAAACTTTACCATCATATTGCTCCACATTCCCCCCCCCCCCCTTATTTTTTTAAATCTATTTTATTAAATCTTGATTTTATGATAATCTTATAGATACTTAATCAAAATATTAGTTCTATATTAGAATTTGTGTTGTTTAATAAATAAATCTATCCAAATATATAAATCTCTATCTTATCATTACACATTTAAGTAATACATAGATCTATCATAAACCTTTGATTTAAAAAAATATTTTTTTGTCACAATCTATAAATCATAATCATAATATTTTACCCATTTAATTAAATATCATATTAAATTTATTTAATTTTTTCCTAATTTTATTATGGTATTTTTTTAATCATCAATGGTAGAAAATTCTACAACTAGATTTAATACAAATATTCATTCTAATAAATTAATATATTAATACCTTTTTACTATCATATCACATTAAAATATCAATAAAAAAAAAGTATAGTTTATATTTAACATATATATCACTAACGTATTGATTACACTTTAGAAGGAAAAAAGATAGATTTCTTGATTAAGATAATAATTTGTTCACATTTTCATTATATTTTTATATATTTATTATTTAATTATTTTTTCAGAAAACAATAACATATATACGAGATAATTTGGTTTTCTATTTAACTTATTAAATATTATCTATATATTTAATATTATAGTACATTAATCCAAATTTTATTTTAACTTATTGATTTTATTATATAAGGTAGCTTACGTAATTTAATTTAAATGCCAAAAGATTTGTATCAATTGTTAATAAAATGTGATAATCCATCTTATATTCTTATCTTATTTCATTCTTCCTCAATTATTTAAATATATGTTTATGTATGTATAAAGAGTAAACATATAGATAAAATTTATTTATATATATGATGATATACAAGAATTATGTCATTTTATAATCCAAAAAATAAGCGTCGTTTTAAAAAAGTATACATAATATATATTTGTAGTAAATTAATACGTAAAGCAATAAATAAATAAATAACACTCATCATTTGCTAATACAATATTCAATGTAAAATGATTACAATTAAATTTACTAGCCCACTAACTTCATAATTTAACATACCAATATCTGCTAACAAATCCTATCTATAAAAGATTCCCCACTAAAAAGCTTAGTACGTTGTACTATACTGGCTAATATTTAAAAGGAAAAATAATTTAAAATAATACGAATTATCAACTTTCAAATAAAAATAATCCATGTTTGAAAATCATCATCAACGATAGGAACTATTGATGCGGTAGAATTTGGTAAAAGATTTCTTGCATTGATTGTGCCCAGAGGGCTGAATATATACAACAAGAAGATCTTGTCTTTTGAAATAAGATATACATATGGAAAGAAGATATCTATCCTATACAAATTAAGCTATCTTTCAATACTCCCCCTCAAGTTGGAGCATGAGGGTCAATGATGCCCAACATGGAAGTTAATTACGAGAACTGAGATTTGGCCAAGGCTTTTGTGAAAAAATCAACAGGCTGATGCGTAGTAGAGATGTGAGACATGACTATCGTGCCGTTGAGAACAAGATCCCGCACAAAATAACAATCTATCTCAATGTGCTTAGTGCGCTCGTGGAATACCGGATTGGAAGAGATGTGGAGAGCGGCTTGACTGTCATGGTACAAACGAACAGGAGATAGGGAAGTGACATGGAGTGAACGAAGCAAAGAGCGCAACCATATTACCTCACAACAAGCAGCAGCCATGGACCGACATTCAGCCTCACCTGAGGACCGAGAGACAGTGGGCTGCTTCTTGGTTTTCCAAGAGACCGGGAGGTGCCGAGCATGATGAAGTAGCCCGAGATCGAGCGCATGGTCAGTGGGCAAGCTGCCCAATTAGAGTCGCACCAAGCCGTCAACTGAAGTGTGCTATCATTACAAAGACGTAAGCCTTGTCCCGGGTGACTCTTGAGATAGCGTAGGACTCATAAGGCTGCATTCCAGTGATCGAGCTTCGGATGTTGCATGAATTAAGAGAGAACATAAACGGAATAACACAAATCCGGACGAGTAATAGTAAGATAAATGAGACGACCAATCAACCGACGTAAACTTTTGGGGTCTGAGTAGTCGGCGCTTGAGGCTTCGACCAGCTTGTGGTTCGGATCCATAGGAGAGTCACACGGCTTGGTGCCAAGCTTCCCGGAATCCGAAAGAATTTCCAAAGCATACTTCCGTTGTGATATAAATAAACCGGTCGAATTTCGAGCAATTTCTATACCAAGAAAGTATTTGAGCAAACCCAAGTCCTTTGTGTGGAAGCAACTATTGAGATACTGCTTCACTCTTGAAATAACAAAAACATTGTTTTCGGCAAGAATCAAGTCGTCCACATACACAAGAATATGCAGGACATCTCCATGCTTAGAGAAAGAGAATAGGGAATATTTTGCTCGGCTTTAAATGAAACCGAACGCACGAAGGGTTGCAACCAGCTTGGAGAACCATTGGCGTGGTGCTTGACGAAGACCATAGAGAGATTTTTGGAGTTTGCATACTTGACCAGGAGACGCCCCAAAGTAACCGGGTGGCGGGCTCATGTATACTTCCTCGGTTAAATCCCCGTGTAAGTAGGCATTATGGACGTCCATTTGGTGTAGCTCCCAATTTTGAGTAACGGCTACGATCACGAGAACCCGAACCGAAACAATCTTCGCAACCGGGGCAAATTTCTCATGGCCGGAAAACTTGGCTCTGATACCATGATCGTAGAATTTGGGAAAACATTTCTTGCATTGATTGTGCCCAAAGGGTTGAATATATACAAAAAGAAGAGCTTATCTTTGGAAATAAGATATACACGATAGGTTCCACACCTACACCGCAAGTGTACGGGTCGGTTGTAATATTAACAAAGTGTCGATCTCTAGGACTTATGTAGCAATGGTTGAACCAACAAACATATATCTAGGCATAAAGAGGGAAAATATGGAGTGGATGGATGAAATTTAAACTAACAACTAGCAAACAAGAAGAACAAGCAACAAGATGATGCAAATTCAATGAGGAAAAGACAATCCTAGAGCTAAGGTACTCACACAATGAACCTAGGCAACACATTGCAAGCATGCATGATTCTTGATTAAACTATGATTTGGAGGCAGCTACCTAATCTCATTATCTAATCCTTGTGGGACTAAACAATTGTGCCTAGAATACGGTAAATCTTCTACTCTCGTGGCTAGAAAACCCGGGACTAGGCCCTTTTGGCTCTATAGGGGCTTAGGGTCGGTTCAAACCCCCATCCACTATCGTGGCTTGAGTGAGCAAGCCAACTCAAGCCTCTATCGGTAATTGTTCCTCTCAAGAGGATCCCAATCAATTCTCATTTCAAGGAATTCTCAAGAATTCAATCCTATCTTTCAAGTGGGGGATGAGGTCTCTCAATACAAATCGCACACCTAGCTTCCTATTAACAATTTAATTTCTCGGTCTTAATAATCAACAAGGCTCAAATCACAATCAATTTGGCAGTAAGCACATAGGATTGGAACAAACCACAATCTAACTTCAATTCAGGCAAGCAATCCAATTCCTACCTAGAATCCATTGAGTTTTCCCCAAACCCTAGGATTTGGGAATCTAACTAGACATGACAAACAAGAGAAATCAAGAAAAGAGAGGGACATTCATACCAAACTTCATTCAGTTGATTGAAAAGACAAGAATCTCCAACAACTTTCTTCAACTCTTCACAAGCAAAGAGCACTTTTAATGGAAAAGTCTAAGGTTCTAAAGTGGGGAAAAAGTACTCTTCCAAGAGGAGGAAGGAGCATTTATACAAACCCCTAAAAGGAAAAGACCAAGAAGTACTAAATAGGGGCGCCATCGCGCTACCCGGGCCACTACCCGGCCCGATACCCGGCCGGGTAATGCACAGGAAGAATACGAGACGCGGCAACTGAAAACAGGGGTTACCCGATCCAGGACCCGGCCGGGTAACCCATTGGCGCTTTGCTCTTGTTTTGGCTTGGTCAGGGGAGGCAACCCGGGTTAGGACCTAGATGGGTACCTGGTCGGGTAGGCCCCCCGATGCCTCTCTTGCTCTTCTTCTCGGTTCTTGTCTTGCTCGGCTTGGCTCGACTTTTGGTTTGCTTCCTTCTACGTCTTCTCGGACTCCTCCTTGACTCCGTCTTGAAGCTTCATGATTTCTCCTTGAGTCTCTTCCATTTTAACCTGAAAACGCATATCAAAACGTAGAGTCCAAACCACAAGTCTAAACAAGAGCAACTAAAATTCTAGCCTAAAATAGAGAAAAGCAAACCAAAGCATAATTAAACATGATCGAAAATGCATCCTAGGCATGCTCTAAATGCAAGCCATCAATACACAAGATATACATATGGAAAGAAGATATCTATCCTATAGAAATTAAGCTATCTTCCAATAACTATCATGAAATTACCAAAGGGAGAACAGTGATGTTTGGAAGAAGTTTGTTAGTGAAAGGAAGAAGATGAATGGAGTTTGTTAGAAGTATTTAAGGGATTGAAATAAGTTTTGTGATTGGTATAGGTAAGAAGTTTCTTATGAAGTGTTCTATAATATACAATGTGTGCTGGTTGCGCGATTTTTCCATTTGAGATTGAAGGAATTGTGATGTATGACTATTGACTATGGATTAATGCATATGGAGCTTATTTATCTATACTTGAACTCAGCTATCTATTGGACATGGTAGGAAAAACATAATTACGATAACTGAACAGGACTGAAAGGAATTGGATTTGTTTTTTTTTTTTTTTTGGTCGAAAACAGGGGCAAGCCCTTAAGGAATCGGATTTGTTACACTTGATTATTTGAACCTTTTTGTTTTCATTTTTCCCAGTATTTTGAGGGGCCTAATTTAAGTAGCAACCTACAACCTTTACAATTCAATCGACGACCAAAGTCGGCCTAAGTGCTTTCATTGCAAAGATGTTTAATTTGTATGCCTTGGTCGGTCAATGTTTACAATACAGAGTTTTTTTTTAATATAATAGTGCTAAGGAAACATTTGTTTGTGTATGTACCAAGAAAGAAGAAGCATTAAATAGCATGACGATCTTGGTTTGCGCTTGGCCATCAACTCACTGGTTGAGCATTCATGGGTGTACCATGAGGTCTTGGGTTTCAGGACGGCGACTTGCCCTCTTCTCTTTATAGCTGGTTCGTAACCAATTATCATTCCTTGCGGATGCTTTAGGTGAGTCCGAGGAATGGGTGTAGATCCTGAAAAGAGTAGTGGATCATGGGGCTTGATGATGATGACGACGACAACACCATGGACTTGTATCTGCTCATCTGCATCCGATCCAAGTCATTTTGTATCCACCTGATGCCAGGCTTCTTCAATCAAACATGACGTGATCACTTTGCTATGCCCTAAAGGCACCTTAAAATACATAAGCGTCATTTTGGATGATGCTTCTAACGTAACTAATGTGTCACACACAACATAATATAGTGTTTTAGATGTCAAGGATTAATTACTGACTGTGGTAATGGTAATTAACAGGTCGAGATAAGAAACATTATTAGAACTGAATATCACTAGTGTCCACACTCCAAGTTGATGTATCTCGTCCAATTATGTAACATATACTACCTCCAACAACAACAACAACAACAACAACTACCCAGTGAATCCCGCGTGTGCAGGGTCTGGGGGTCATGATGGGGGCATTCCAGACCTAAGATGGAATGCGTTCGAGAAGGACCCAAGAGCCGTGAAACAACTAGCTTTATAGAAATACAAGACACAAAAATAAATAAATAAATAAATATACTACCTCCAACGTAATCCTAAAAAAAGGTATATCATCATCAAGGAAACGACTCTAACTGAAAGCAAGAGATAATAATGTCATTCACTCTAACTCTCAAGCTTGCGAAATAGATAAATGACCCGACACAATCCAATCATCCCAGTCCACGTGAAAAAGATCTAATGTGTCATTCCGCTCCACTACAAAACCCCAAAGAATAACAACTAGATGATAACCAAAACTAATGACATATATAGACAACACTCAAAATTAACTTGACACCTCAATTAACTCAATACAACTTAGCTTTTAAGTTAATAAATAATATTTTTTCACACTAAACCAATTCTTATGTTTTTTTAGCTTTTTCAATAAATAATTTAGTTATGATAAACTATGTATTTTATTTTTGGAAAAATGACTTGGAATAATCCCAAGTATCAACATTCTACCAAAAATGATATCATGTTTTGATATTGCCTTTAGCAATCCGAATTATGCAAATATTAACTAAAATTGATACCGGAAAATTTTCCGGTATACTTTCCGACGAGTTTGATGACGTGACGATCGGAAATATGACGTGTCAAGAAATTTTTTTTTATTTTAAAATTTATGCTCTATGTCATATGCCATGTCACATTCATCTCAACGTGTTTCACGTACAAACAATTAAAACAGAAATTTACAATTGAAACAAAAAAAAATTAAAAGAAATTACCTCCTGCAATTAAAAAAAAACACCGATGAACAACCCCTAGGGCTAAGACGCACAGTAGAGCTACTAGAACTGGTGTGAAATCGGCTACCCACAAAATCAATCGGTAAGGCTTACAGATTCAACAAAACAACATAGATCTAACCACATCTATCTCGACAACATTGCAGATCTGAATAACTCGTCAGGGAAACTAGTTTTGCCGTTCGATCGGACCATTCCTTGGTCGATGTAACTCAAAAATAAGCATAGGACTACGAAGACGTTAAACATAAACTGCATCTATGTCCAATGGTATGAAAATAGCAATAACAAATCCAGATCTGATCAGATCTACTCAATTTTCATTGAGTTCGAAGACCTGTGCAAACATACATCTAGTATGATTCGCGAAATCGCAATAATAAACTCAAACTGAAAGAGCAAGCAAGCAAATCGATAGATTGAGAAGAGTAAGAAGATCGATTTTGTGGGTAGTGAGTTGTATTTCACACAAGTTCCACTGTGCGTAGCCCAAGTTGTTCATCGTTCTTCTTTTCATTGCAGGAGATAATTTCTTTTAATTTTTTTTGCTTCAATTGTGAATTCTTGTTTTAGTTGTTTGAACGTTATACATGTTGAGATGGGCAAAGTGAATGTGACATGGCATATGACATGGAGTATAAATTTTAAAATAAAAAAGAATTTCTTGTCACGTCATATTTCCGACCGTCACGTCATCAAACTCGTCGGAAAGTATACCGGAAAATATTTCGGCATCAATTTTAGTTAATATTTGCATAGTTTAGATTGCTAAAGGCAATATCAAAACATGAGATTATTTTTGGTAGAATGTTGATACTTGAGATTATTTCAAGTTATTTTTCCTTTATTTTTTGATAAGTTTTCAACCAATATTACTACTAAATACACCATTATATTTTAGTCTTTTCAACCCACTTCCCCTCCCTCCTTCCGAAAGAAAAAAAGCTTCTGGACAATATTAAGATTTAAGGATATATTATGTACTTAAAAATCTCCATTCAATTCCACCCTCATTGATGTTACATGAATCTTACACAAGAGCAGACAATAAGAGCATGTACTCGACCACCAATTCATAGCCCTTGACATGAGAGCAACATTACACGCACACTAAATATATAAACATAAAAACCGGTTTTATGTTTGGATTATATAAAACATAAATTTTAGGTTTATGTAACATAAAATGTGTTAATAGTGACAATGTTAAACTTAGATACAAATTGTCTAGAATGTAACCACATAAGCTAATTTGCTCATTGTCAATATGACTTGTGTTAGAATGTTATCTATTCTTGTGTTAGACCCATTACACAAACGACTTTGGGCTTATCCACCGGCGGACCTAGAAATTTCACCGAGAGCAGGCAAAATATATAAAATATAAAATTTTAGCAAGGTCATGGAAGCCTCTAGGTTTGTCAGTCGGGTGGATCGGAACGGGTCCATGCTCGATCATTTTGTGGTTCGGACCAATCCAAATTTGATTCAAATCTGAATACTTTGACAATTAGGTTGGACAACTTTGTGTAATGTTTTAATTTAATCAGGTAAAATTGGGGTTTTAGGTCAATTTCGATCAAGTTATTTAGATTTTGGGTTGACTCGGATTTCGATTCTGACAATATTTTGAATGGTAATTTTTATCTTAGTTTAATTAAATCTAACACTAAAAATAAATTGATAAATATAATTATAACAAGTATTCATTATTATTAACTTGTAAAATAAAATAAATTATATTATATTAATATATTTAATGTATCTAAATTATCTTATGAAATGATATTGTATTTTTGTACAAGTACAGATGACTATATGAGATAATTCTATGTAAACTTTGTCAATGAATTCAAGATTACATATTATTTTGGGTCGAGATTCAGGTCAGGATGCTTTAATTTGTTTTTTTCGAATGATATCTGGTCGATTAACTTTGGATTTTCAGATGATTTTGTATCGGGTAATTTCGAACGTCAATTTATATCGGACTATATCATTAAGATATAATTAATTTTGGGCTACTAATGGTCAAAAATACATACTTTTAATAATATCTTCTTAAACTTGAGTAGGGCTGTAACCCCCACTAGGCATATATAGTATAAGTCCGTCCCTGGGCTTATCAACCCATCGTACTTTCACAAATAATATATACTAGCATCTATATAAGAAGTACCGTACTGAACAACCAATGCAACAATGGTATACTATGGAAAATATTATGCCTTAGTATCAAAGTATGATATCTACCTTCCAAAAAAATACTCCAACATTCGATTAGCAATGCAAATGCCAACTTAAATTGTCCATCTTTCTTTATCGTCATCATCTGCATCGACCATGACAAAAATATTGTTTTGCAAACAAAGTTTGATCAAATGTTATTGTTAATGTGCCTTGAATTTGAATCACACACTATGACAGGTAGCATGGGGTCTCGCTACAACAGTTACATTATCAAAGACACATGCACGAGCCAAAAAAAACTCAACAAATCTAAGTTAAACCGATCGATATATCAATCGATTGCGATTAGGACTCGCGGATTTCAACGCTACAAGAGTCATCATAGTTACCACTTGATCCATTTGTAGCACTCATGTTGTCTATGTTAGAACGGCTAATGGTCCTAGCCATTACGCCCAACACGTGATCAAGCGGTCTATTCACAAGCTCAAACCTCTTTATATCATCCAAACTCACCATCTCCAAACAACCCTCTTCCAACTCCACCTTCCTCGTCGCGAGCAAGTGGGCCACGCTCTTCATGGAGGGCCTCTTACGAGGGTCGGGCTCAATGCACGCGAGTGCCACCCTTACAACCGTGGCTACCTCCTCGAACTCATCGAGTGTCAGGGTCGGGAGCCGTTGGTCCACCATGTTCTTCAGCATGACTCCCGACCTCCTACCACTTTCGTCTTCTGAGTGAGATGGTGTCACGGGCTGGCTAGGGACGCCGGGGATGGATGACGTGGCGGACGTGGAGGTTGGGGTGGTGGAACTCGAGCAGATTAGTTGGCCAGGATGAGCTCCCATTATGATTTCAATGGCTACCACTCCAAAGCTGTAGATATCGCATTTTTGGTTCACTTTCATCGTGTATGCTAGCTCTGCAAATTGTTAATTAGTTGGTCACAAAAGAGGAAGATTAATTTGTCCCTAACACTAGATTAATCATAACAATGTATCACCAAGCATAGGTCAGAAAAGTGCTAGTGTTAGTAATTTAATTACGGTATATGTGATGTAACATAGTATTGTTAATGGCCAAGATGTCAAATCTATATCTATATACTATCTATATAATTTTGTGTACATGGGGATATTTAATGCTCTTATGACACATTAATGAGTATAAAGAGTAATTATTTAAAGGAATAAACTATTATATTAGAAGTACATAAAATTAGTATTTTGTTTCCTATAAAAAACTAAAAAGTAAATACAAAAAGGTGATCACAAATTCAAATTTTAGAATTACAAATTTTTATAACACTCCTATAACTAATCATGACTCAAATTTATTTAATACTAAGTACATTTTAAATCACAAATTCAAAATAGAATTAAGAATTAGGATAGAAGTATATCTATAGGTTAAAATTTTATTTTTTTAGCACTAAAGGTTAATTAGTGCAACATTCACATTACGGATCCACCAACTAAAAAACATTTTTTTTTGAGTAATGCTTGCCCATTTTTTAGGTTAATTACTGCAGGTTAATTATTTGCCCATTTTCATTCACGTTACGATGAATTCTATGGCCCAATACAATACATCTTTTTAGCACCCTAATTAGTAATTAAGGCCATTAGTGCCACGTTAGTTACTGCTATAAATATATAATTCATGTTGAGGGAAGTAACGTGATAGTAACGGGAAAGTAACGGGATACAATACAATAATTACTGTCATTAGTGCCATGTTGAATGATAGTAACGGGATACAAAAATTTAGTTAGTGAAACTTAATTGTCTTTCACATTTTGTTTTATATAAATACAATAATTCATGCACTCACCACCACCATTATCATCCGTTTTCTCCTCTCAAATTCCATACCTTGCCCCCTAATTCTGTCATTTCAATCCCTTTCTTTTTGAGGTTGAGCGAAGAAAAAAGCACCAAATCACTAAAAATTCACGTGGTTGATTTATTGTTTGATTTTATAATCTTTTGATCGAATGATTTGTTGGTTGATTTTGCATCTTCTGATTCCGTCTCCAAAAGTTGTTTTGTTTTCATGATGTGGAAGACGATAGCGATCGAAGGTTATGCCAATTCGAAGAAAACGAACGCAATTTGTAACGATTGTTGTGGTTAGGTTAGTTCCGTAAGTTCTGTTTCGTGATTATACTTTGTTTTTTCTTTGACTGATTGTTTGATAAATCTCTGATTTCTCTTGATGAATTTGTAAATCGTTTGAAACTTTTTTGTGATGCCACTCAATTTATTTAACTAAACTTCAATTTTCAAGTTGAACTTCAATTTTCAAGCTGTTTTTTTTTCCTATTTTGTAGTGATGCAGCTCCCGTATCTATAGCACCAATATAGAGATCAAGGCTGAAGAGAAGACAAATGCAAGTTTGATTTACAAGATGCATGTGTGTTGATAAATATTCCAATATAATATAACTTCTAGAGCATATTGCTCAGAATGTATGTAATGGAGTTTAGAGTCTTTAGACTCACATTAATGTTAATTAGATTTCTAAAAAACATGTAATGCTAAATTTGTATTTTTTTTATGTGCTAATATAGATATGTGTATATTTATTTTAATAGCTTTAATTAGATTTCTGGTTTACATTTTAATGATAAATTTAGTTTTTCATGTGCTGATATATTTTTATTCTTAATACTAACACTATTTATTGAAATGCAATTACACATTTTACCATGAACCTTTTTAATATCATTCTAATATATTAATATGAACTTTTTTAAACCAATGATACATTATAAACATATACTATTGAGGTACAATTATATCATTGGTTTAATCCAAAATTTTAGAAATATTACGACCATTCGAAAAATTTATCCCGTGCGTATGCACGGGCATCACCACTAGTATATATATAAAAGTTAGGTGGTGTCCCCATTAAATGCTCCATTTAGTGTTTTGCAATCTTACCTATATAATTAACAATATGCCTAATACATTCAAGTAACCTCATTAGCCTAGTGGTAATAGCCTTCCCTTATAAACCATAGGTTCAAGGTTCAAGTCTCCCAAGTAGCATTTTTTTATACGTTTATTTTTTAAGCATGAATGTTAGGCTCAATGAAGCAATAAGTTTTCATACATTGTTTTGAACATAACGTTCGAAAAAATCATTTTTAAATATAACAACATCCCAATAATTTTATTTTCAATTCCATTAGTATCTTAAATTGTTTACATGAATAGATTAAGTCTATAAATACTACTAGATCATTATTATCTATTACGATTTGTTATATGTAAGAATCACCATATAAAATGTTAACGGTCGTATTCGGAATGTCATACCAACTTCTTCATTAAAGTATAAGTTATGTACTAAAATACATAATTGCATTTTGAGTACTTACAAAAATGATATCGGTATGTAGATATATATATATCAATGTGTAAATTATCAAGACGTGCATAATAATGGAAATAAATACCTAATCTTTATTACAGTTTTAACATTATTTTGAAATTTTTTGTACACATTATGAGCTTTAATTGCAACTTTTTAAAATTAATTTACAACTTCGATAAACATTTGATTTTTTTCCTCTTATTTTCCTTGCTAAATAATTATCACACTTATTAATTTATTAAATTACAAAAAAAACATGTATAGGTAATATTGGTTAAGAGGAACTTTATTTATATATTAAACAGTAGTTTTAGTTGAATAGCCATTCAATTGAAAAGTTATGAGAGTGGTATATTAGCTATTCAAAATTTAAAAGAAAATTAAAGGACTATATCTCCAATTTGGTCAATTAACTAAATTAATTATGATTAACGTAAAATAATTTTTGATTAAAATTGATTAATGAAGCTTAAACATAATTTTTTAACCCGTGCATAGCACGGGACATGACTTCTAGTCTATATCTATACTATCTATATAATTTTGTGTACATGAGGGATATTTAATGCCCTTATGACACATTAATGAGTATAAAGAATAATTAGTTACAATAAGAAACTATTATATTAAAAATATATAAAATTGGTATTTTGTTTCCTATAGAAAACTAAAAAGCAAATACAAAAGGTGAGCATTTAAAGTTTATATATATATTGAAAACTATATTTTTTTGTCAAAAAGTGATCATTTGAAAGAAGAAATTGTTATATTAGCAATGTATAACACTTGGTATTTTGTTTCCCACATGAAACTAAAAGGTGAATACAAAAAAGTGATCATTTGAAAATTATATTTATATTTAAAATCTATAGTTTTGTCAAAAAATGATCATTTGAAGAATAAATTATAGTATTAGAATTGTATAGCACTTAGTATATTGTTTTCCATTGAAAACTAAAAAGTGAATATAAAAAAGTGATCATTTGAAAACTATATTTATATTGAAAAATATATATTTTTTCTTATAAAAAATATTGTATATTTGTATTAGAAATGTATAACAATTAGTGTTTTGTGTCCAAATAGAATTCAAATAATAATTTCATATTATAAAAAAAATTATACTTTTGTTACTTTTGTTATATTAACCATATAGAATTCAAATATATACTTTTGGTATAAAAGAATTATAGTATTATACTTTTGTGTTCATGTAACAATAATTCTACTTTAATTAGAGATATCTAAGAAAAGTCAAATTTATACTCTATTACATAAAACAAATTATATAACAATACATTTTATTAATAATTTAAAGTTAAATTAATGATGTAAGGTGAAAGGAAGAAGCTTGGTAACGTTGAAAAGAACACTACCAATTTGCATACTAATTTAATACTAACAAATACCAACCTAAATACATAGAATTAAACTCCATTAATCCAAATTCAAATGGTTAGAACTGAAGGGGATAGAAAACGGTTACAAATACACTCAATTAGTACTATTAAATACCAACCTAAATACTCTAGAATTAAACTCCATTAGTCCTAATTCAAATGCTTAGAATCCAAGACAATAGAAAACGGTTACAAATACACTCAATTAGTACTATTAAATACGTACCAACCTAAATACATAGAATTAAACTCCATTAATCCTAATTCAAATTCTTAGAATCCAAGGCAAGATGAGAATAGAAAACGGTTACACCTATTATTATAATTATTATTATTAAGAAGAAGAACTACTTTCACCTAGAATTACTCAATTTCATCAAACTACTACATAACTACTTTTCACTATCACAAAACTCTCATCTCTCAAAAAATCAAATAGTCCTGAACATGCAATTTTCTTTTAGAAGATCAGCAGCGTAAGATAGTGTTTTTTTTTTTAGTTTTAATTGAAAGCTACCACCTTCTCTTCATATACAGAGAGGATTTAAACCCAAATGGTCACTCAATTTCATTGGATTTTCCTTTCTAATAACAAATTTATCTCTTTATTATTTGTTACTCTATGATTTTCATTTAGATTGTGAATAATTATATATAATATTTTTTTGTGTAATTGATCATTGATTTATGATTTAGTATTCAAGGTTTATTCCTAAAAATTTGAGTTTCTCCTATTTGTCGTGTGATGAATAGAAGATATTAAAGTTGCGAGAGTTCTGATCGACTAACGTTTGCGCTTGACGATTGGTTACAAAAACAATTCATGTTACACTATATGGTAATTTAGCTCCTCCCCCTTTTTAATCAAATTAGTGGGTTGCTATTTTCGAGCTTTATTTAACGGGTTTTTATTTTCGAGATTTATTTGAAGACTTGGAGAGCTTCTCAAAGGTAATCACAAGTTACCACCTCCCTCTCTACAAAGGATACCTATATATCTTATTTTTTCATCTCAATTCACTTTTCTTAATTTCACTAATATTAGTTTAATTAATTTGCAGATAAAAATGAATAGCTATCCTAAAATACATTAAAAAAATGAAGAAACAAACGAGATCAAATAAAAATGATTTTTTTCATTTCAAACAATCTCCTTTACCTTTACGTGCTTAGTTAGATAAAAATGTTGATATTATAAAAACATTTTTCATTTTAGCTATAAAACTCAAATATATATACTATAAGCATATTGAGTGCACATGTAGTTAATTAATAAAATAGCTTTCATAATTCAAATAAATATGCACATATAAATAAAAATATATGAGCACATAATAAAAATACAAATTCATTATAAAAATGTAAATAAGAAATCTAATTAAATCTATTAAGATATATATGCACATAAACTACAAATTTAGCATTACATGTAAATAATTCAAGCCTCAAATCTATAATACAAATCTAATAAATTAAAAATGTTTCAATCTATATAAACTTCAATTAATCTCATTGTAATACATTAAAAACATTGAGTATGTGCATTGCAAACTGTAAACACATTAAAAAAGACATATTGAACTATTTCATATTACAAAAAGTGTTAAATATTGAAGAGTGGCACCTTTTAATGTGTTTACAGTTTGCAATGCACATACTCAATGTTTAAAGAGCGGCACCTTTGGACAGCTAGGCATTTAAAAGAACTATTTGGACAAATGGGTATTATAAAACAAATGTCCAAGATATCCGGCTTCTTTACTGCCAAATACAAGCGAGCAAGATGCATGTAACAAGACTACATTTAAATCCAACATGCCTATGTCATACGTTATTTGTAATCTTAGCTACTTAAGGTCCTAACGATCAGTACAAAGATTTAAATGGATTAGTAGAATGAGAAAATTACCAGGAGCGATGTAGCCATAGGTTCCAGCAAGCTCGGTCCAGTTCGACGAATCGAGGGTGAGCAACCTAGACGTTCCGAAATCGGACACCCTTGCCTCGAAACTCCGGTCCACCAAGACGTTGTTCGATGAAATGTCCCTATGAATAACTACGGGCGTGCAATCATGGTGCATGTAACAAATCGCGTTGGCGATCCCTCTAACAAGATTCAGCCTCTTGTCCCAACCCAACTCCCTCGCCTTCTCGTCTTGCCCAAGGATCTTCGACAAGCTCCCTCGTTCGACGTACTCGTACACTAGCAACGAGTGCTCTGCGTGCGAGCAGAACCCGTATAGCTTCACGATGTTTCGGTGCCTGATCTTGGTCAAGGATTGGATTTCGGACTCGAACCCTTTTCCCGAGCATTTGATCGAGCGGAGCTTCTTTACTGCCACCACTTGTCCCGTCGAAAGCTCGGCTTTGTAGACGCTCCCATGGCCTCCTACACCGATGCAATACCTATCACACATCCGAAAATAAGACCATATTATTATATGCCAAATTTTTTTAATGCTCTATGAGCTAAGATATAACGTACTCAAAAACTTTTGTGATCATAATCCAGACTTACAATATGAACAATTGACACAACATTTGAATTGAATACTTATAAACTAATACCTGGAGTCGAATTCTTTGGTTGCCTCAATGATGTCCGAGTACACTAGCTTTCCATCATAGCTCCAAACAGAGAACAAATTCCCACTTGACCGATTCTTCCTGCTACAACTGTTGTAATGATCAGATGATTCCTTGGACATGGTTCCATTTGGTCGTGACTTCCTCTTCTTGCTAGCATTGCATAGACAAATGCCCACTATGCACAAGATGAATGACACTGCAATGAGAGGAATGGCGAAAAAAAAACGCCTTTTTGGAGTGGTTGTGTGTTTTGTTATTGGAAAGTGAGCATTTTGGCAACCCGACTGATTCTTCATCATCGAACTCTTTGATACAAAGTGCATAGTTATGGGCAAATGATGCGATAGTTGAGTTCTCAATGGCGGTATTGTCGGGCAAAGGACCGGTGAGCCGGTTGTAGGAGACGTCAATCAGTTGTAAACTTCTTAGCTGATCGAAGGATGAAGGGATTTCCCCAGAGAGGTTGTTGTGTGAGAGATTAAGCACCTCTAAGTTCTCCAAGTCTCCCAATTTCCAAGGGATTTCCCCTGAAATCGAGTTTCGACTAAGATCTAGGCCAACTTGTAAGGACTTCAAATCTCCTATCTTAGAAGGAATAGCTCCAATGAGGCCATTCATGCTAAGATTCAAGAAGATCATCTTAGAGCAACTCCCAAGCTCTTGAGGGATGAAGCCGGTCAAGTTGTTCAAAGCTAGATCGAGATAAGCAAGCTCGGGAAGTGACCCGATCTCCTTAGGCAGGTTACCCGAAAGACGGTTGTCACTTAGTGTGAGATTGAAGAGTAATTTGAGGCTGCCGAGCTCCTTTGGAATCTCGCCCACAAGACGGTTTGATGAGAGGTCTAGGAAATGCAAGTTGCTAGCTCGTCCTAGCTCGTGTGGTATGGACCCGGTGATTCGGTTCCCCGAGATCTTAAGACTTGTCATGAGCTTGCACTTTGCCCAATCGGGTGAGATCTCGCCGTGGAATCTGTTGTAGCTTAGATCAAGGTAATCAACAATAGGGTATACCCCAAAGTCTTGTGAGATGTTGCCCACTAGATTGTTTCTATCTAGCCTTAGCCTTGTTAGATTCTTACAATTCTTCAAACCCTCTGGGATGGTTCCACTGAAAAGATTGTTGCTTGCACAAAAATCTCTAAGTATTCCTCCATGACAAATCTTCTCTGGCAAGGAACCTGAGATCGTGTTGTTGGATAGATAGAACAACATGAGGTTCCTAAGGTTGTTGATTTCCAATGGCAACGTACCCGACAATTGGTTTCCGTAAACGGAAAGCACATTGAGGCTAACCAACTTGCCCAAGGAAGGAGGTATAGACCCACTAAGGTTATTGAGATTGATCCTAAGCTCCAAGAGATTCCTTAAATTGCCTAATTGATGGGGAATCTCGCCCACAAGGCGATTGTTTCCTAGGATGAGGGAAGAAAGTGTGGATATGTTTCCAAGTGATGTTGGTATGGGGCCTGAAACATTATTGTTGATCAAGTTGAGGAGCTTGAGAGATTTCATGTTCCCATTCCCGAGCTCGAAAGGTATGTTTCCATTGAATTGGTTATTCCCGAGATGTAGGCTTTCGAGTCGGGTGAGGTTGGAAACGGAAGACGGGATCTTGCCAAAGAGGTTGTTGTCATGGAGATCGAGGAACGCTAACTTGGGTAGCGACGAGAAGTTGAAGGATGTTAGGGTGCCCGTTAGGCCTACATTTGTAAGGTTAAGGCGTACAACGCTTCCATTTGTGTCGCAACCGACGCCTAGCCAATGGCATGGGCTTTCGTTGGTGGTGGTAGAAAGTGTCCAAGAAGAAAGGAAAGATTGGTTTTGGCTGTGGAGGCTTGTTTTCCATTGAAGGAGAGCTTGTGCCTCTTGATTGCTTGCTAAGGAAACTTGGAAATGGAGGCAAGAGAAGAGTAAGATTAAGAAGAAAGAAGATAACATAAGATGAGTAGTGTGAAAGAGTGTTGAGATCGGTGTTTGTTTCAAGTTTTTCCCCATATTGAAATGAGTACAAGTTTATCATATATTCATATGATCAGCTCAACGTTAATTGTGATTGTCGATGTACCTAATGATATATGGAGGGGAAAAAACATCACAATCACAAAATGGGGCGTGGACTTAAACAACATGTCTATTCAAATATCCTATTTCTCTTTGTTACATAAGGCTGTTAATTTACATACTTTTTTTGGAATCACACTCTTTTTTGTGCCATATAAAAGGGAGTGTCAATGGAGAAAAATAGTAGAAAATTGCATAAAAATGATGGAGTGAACAAAAGTCCTTCTCAGGGGTCACGGTGGTTGTGGCTGATAAATGTTGAATATGGAACTAAGACTTTGAACATTGAAGTCTTTATTATTATTATTATATTTTGATCTAATTGAAGTCTTTATTATACCTAATTTGATGATTTATTAATGTCAAAGGAGGCAACGACATTTCCATTTATATTGGCACATGCCTTAATATATCACAAAGTATGACTTTAGTACTATAACTGTCGGATTTGGATAATTTAGCGAAGATGCCAATTTGATGATTTTTTTACTTACATTAATTAACCATTGACTCATTCATAGTTTCAGACTTACCAATAAATTCATGATTCGTCGGCTCCTTCATCGGTGGGATACTATCAGCTTAATTACCAAGTCAACAAGGAAAAGACAGAAGATTTCCTTCAACCAAAAAAAAAAAGACATACAAGATTTCCAATAATCTATCCAAATATTGCTCTCTTTTTTTTTGGGTGAGGACAATATTGCTTTCTTTGTGCTTCTCTTTACCCACATCTGTATATCCAATCTATCTAGTTTGTTACATTAATTCTTTCATATTTGTTATCATTTTTTTAAATATAAAATTACTTTCTTTCAATATTAAACGAAGAAAGTTGCAATATTTGAGAATATAACTTTGTGGGTTAATGTGAAAGGAACATACTGATATAACAAAAAAAAAAGTTTACACCCCCAGGCACTCAAAATACCAAATGAATTCCGTTGTAGACTCAATCCATTGGTCAAGTTCATTCACCTTTCAAGTCTTCTAGAGATGCTCATCTTTGATCTTTCTTTCAACCTAGAAAAGATAACGATTCCCGGCTTTCTTGGGTTGCCTTTCACCTTTGCATTGCACTAGGTGCAATTTAGCGCATGTCAAATTCTTATGGTCCGTGTTTACATGAATGTGATGTGTCAGATAAACTTGAATACTTGAATACTGAATATATAAGGTGGAAATTCACCTTTTAACCTAAAAGATTAAGTCGGTGGGTAGAGTTCCACCTCCACTTATATATCAGTAGTATTTAATCCGCTTTGGCGGACTTGGATATCTCCAACAATTTAGTAACCAATAAGCACAATAAGTTCTAAATTTGATTGCGAACCCATAATTTTTATCACTAAAGTCGGTCGATTTTGATTAATAAATCGTGTTGAAAATAGTCAATGAATCAACACTACCATCGCACTCAATTTTTCCAAGTTAGACATCAACACTACCGTTGCACTCACGGTGATAAGAAAATAATTGTTTGGGGCATATAATTTAGACATCTACAATGACATTAATCATAAGTTTATTTTTACGTTTACTTTTACTTTTTTTTGATATACTTCTATAGAAATTAATTGTTTTTTCAAATAAAAAATTCCCGTTAACTTTTGACTATCTTACATCTAAGTTTTAACTCATCATTTTTCATGAATAAAAGAAAGAAAACATTAGAAACAAATCGTAAACGGAGTAAAAAAAAACAAAATAATCGCAAACGGAGTGATTTGAGGAAGACTTGAGGTTTAATGGTTGACTTGGGCTACACCCAAACCCACTTGCGCTGTTTGCCTTTTCCAAAAGATCGACTTGACCTACGTAATTTGTGTATGGAACAGAAGTTGTGCAACCACTTCTAAGTTTTAATCAATACTGTAAAGAGTAAATTAGGATTTGCAAATATCATGCAAAATAAGAATTTATGTTATCGGACTTTTTGTGCGTGTGTGTGTTCACAGGAGCCACTATAGAACGGGAGACTAGATTCGAACTCCTGAAGTATCTAATTTAGAAATACCCATTTGGTATTTATGCTAATTTGGTCATTTAAACAGCACAAAAAAGTGTGTACAATGCATGAATATATTGTATATAACTATATATAATGCTTTATGCATCCTAAGTAAGGAACCTAAAAAGTTCAAAACAAAAATACAGTAGTTTCAGTTAATGCCTCCCTGATTTTTTCTTCTATATTTATCAATTTCAACACAATATGCATTATGCAGTCCTGTAAAGTCATAACGCACTGATCTTGAATACACAGAAAACTAGCATTTTGCAAATCAGTCTTTACAAATGAACATCACAAATCAATTCTGTTTATGTTGTGTATTTACAGCAAGTATGCAAACAAAGGTAAAAATCACGGAGCACTTCCAAGCCACTATTCAACTTACTCACAGTGATAAAAGATATGGGGTATGATTCGCACTGCTTTAGTCGAATGCCATTGCCATGAAACTCTCATCATCAAGTAGACTCTGGACGTCGATCATGTCATCTTCACCTTCCATCCAAGCACCTTCTGAGCTATCTAGTAGGCTATTGTATACCTCCTGCTTCTGTTCAAAAGAACACAACAAGGCACACAAGTTCATTCAACTATCAAACCAAGATACTCGGCTAGGAGACATTCAAGTCAAGTTCATTCCACCCTCACATCAACCAAGATACTAATCCTAATGCCTGTTCTGTTTGGTCAGGTTTGGGCTTCAAATTTTCAGTTTATTTTCTAATATATATTATTGGAAACACAGTCTACCGAGTCTTAGAATTAGGGTGAATATTAGGTTATACGGTATCTTGAACAGATTACTTGAATAACCATAGGAAAATAAGAATGTTTAAACCCTATAAACCGGATCCTCACAGCTGAACCAAACGAACCATAATTAATCTAGAATGCAAGATTTAAGAGAAGTAGAAACTGCTATATGTACCTGATTCTTTTGGATATCCTCCACTGCAGTAAGCAGCCGTCTATATTGTGCTCGTGCTTCAGGGTACTGGACCATAGACTTGACTCTAACAAGAGCTTTCTGTAACCTCTCTTCAGTTTGCTTTTTACCTTCCTTGAGGAAATCATAATCGTCTTCTTCTGAGGGTACCTGTTGTGTGCTTGTGCTGGGTTCCTTTGTTTGTGTGCCAGAACGAAACCCACGTAGACCAGTACCTTTGCGTCTCCACCGAAGAATGACCTTTTCCAAGATCCCAACAGACCATATGACAGTTTTATATCTTTTCCTCACTTGATGCCCTCTTACATGCGCCTGTCCAATCAGAGTACAATAGGATATAAGATGTAATAACCCCGTAAAAGAAAAAGTTTGTTTGGATGGACGGAATAAAATTGATACTAAAAGAAGGACAAGATTATAACACCATCAATCTATATGAACCCTTGATCTTTGCATTTATAGGCAACAAAGCTCAGGTAACCTACAGGAGCTGGAGCATGCTACTTTACTAAGACAAATAATATAATCATAATTCTTAGCATCTTGCTCAAACTGGGATGTTTAGCATCTTGCTCTCCTAATGTTCTTTTAGAAACAAGAGAAAATTTATGCAAAAGTTTCTTTAATAGAGGATCATAGTATGTATTCAGCTACTAATTGCTTCATAAGAACTATGCAATCAAACATACATATAGACAAGCATAATGAGCGATGAAAATTACTCTCAGAGGAAGACACAAAGTAAATCAACCTATTACAGCATTTATAGCAGCAATGAATTATTGGCCAAGTTTGCAACACAGTAAAATAGAAAAAAGTTAGAGCAACCAAATATAGAGATCCCTTTTTTGCATAATACAGAAAAAGAAAGCAGTGGAGCACCTGGATTTTGACAACCCTTTGCCGGATGATCAAGAATTCCTTTCTCTTTTTCCAACCACGGTATTTTTTCTGTATCTGTACAGCAGCAGAATGGGCTTGCTCACCAAGCTGTCCTGTTTTTTGCACCTTTGATGACAGAAGAGAGGAAACAAGTTCATCTGTCAGCTCAGATCCATCATCTCCATATTGATTCATTTGTTTTCTTTGGAAAGATTGCATTCTGAAAACTTCATGTATACGACCAGCAGCTTGAGTTGCATTGCAAACTGCTGCAAGTGAATCCTTCAATGGCGCATCATCCACATATGCTGGAGTTGCTGAGCGCTCTGAGATTGTTTGAACTGCTCTTTTAATGGCATCTTCAGTTGCAAAATCCACTTTTTGGTCATTCATTTTAAGAGAAGCAAGATGATTTGTCAAGGACGACTCCGCAAGGAATCCAGATATTCCTTTATATCCATTAGAAGAAGCTAGATCAGCTGGAGTCCTGCCCAAA
The DNA here is from genome assembly GCA_934048045.1 of Polygonum aviculare. Lineage (NCBI taxonomy): Eukaryota > Viridiplantae > Streptophyta > Magnoliopsida > Caryophyllales > Polygonaceae > Polygonum > Polygonum aviculare. The sequence continues at coordinate 26,761,394 of OW204023.1, read as the reverse complement.
GGAGATTCTGGTGATGGGTCGGTTAATGCCCCAGGAAGAGCACCCAGTGCAACAAGCAGGGCAACTGTCTTTTCCCTGACATGCATAAGAATGAGCAGCTCAAAGTTAGACATCAACTGAATAAAATTCTATCTAAAAGATCCCTAAACAGATAGGGATTTTGTGAATGATTAATCACCAAGTACAATACAGATCATACAATGTAACCATAGCAACAGAAGTGATGAAAGATACAGAAGAAAAGAAGAATAAACATGCGATCAATAAGCAACAAGTATTAAACGTATAAGAAATTTATGAAGAAGTCTTCAACTACACACCTCTAAACAAATATCACTACATTGTTTTTCAAGGGAAAAAAATCACTCTGACAGCCAAAAAGTGATAAAACTTGATTTCGTGCATAAAAAAAGGAGGACCGGCAAGCTAAAGTTTAGGGTAAAATGACACGGAAAAGGGAAAATAAAAAAGGGAAATTAATATTACCGGCCACAGAAAGCCGCCCAGTGAAGGGCAGTCCATCCATTAACATCACGGAAGTTAATATTGACACCAGCAGTTAAAAGTGGCTGTATGACCCAATCATAACCAAGAGAAGCTGCTAAATGTAACACCCCTTGTCCCTCTTTATCCAGTACATTAGGACCTTTTCCATCTTCATTAACTTTGTCAAGCAGCCACAGGTACATCTTCTCCTTTAGCGTTTGCCCAGAAGCATAGTTATTTCCCAGCGCTGCTTCCCAGAATGCAGAACTTGGCACATCATCCATTAACGCATTTATTTTGCTTATTATTTGCTGTTTTTCGGCAATGTCTCCAGAAGAAGGAACTGACACCCCATCAGATCTTTGAGACAACAAATTCTCTAGCCGCCTATGGAGAAGCTGATCGTCTATGCTAGTACCACGAGTTTCTAAATCATGCCTATCACGGAATTCAAATTCTCTCACTTCACTACATGCCAACCTGTTTGAACAGGTCACATAGAAAGGAACGCGTCCAGCCCTATGTGGAGGAGCATAGCAAGAAAGAGCACCTTCATCCGAAATCTCAGCTGGAACCTCCACCTCTCCAAACATGCAAGACCATTTATATCTAGCTATCTCTTGTTGGTTCTTCAAAAAGTTTCCAGCGATACTTACCTGTTATAACAGTGAAGGGAATGGTAACAAGTTGGATTTGTGTTATGATGTATCATTCAACAAGAATCACGCAAAAAATGCACAAATATGAATGCGTATCAGCATATGAATCAAAGATAGTTACCTCTGTTTCACAATCAGTATAAGCCCAATTAGGTGATATGTCCACTATGCTGAAAAGCTGATCTTGGGAGATTGAGGGGCTCAATGAGTAACTATCTACTTCTAGTTGACGACTGATAGAAGATTCATCAGCAGAGTTATCACACCATGAAAAGTTAGAATGTGACTCCAACTGCAATTCACCGCCTTCTCCTAGTTCCTTGCTCGCCCATTTAGAGAAACTGTCAACTTTCTGCAAGCCTTCTTCTGCCCGCAGACTACCAAGTAAGGGCTGCTTCAAAGTTGAGGGATGACGTTTTAAATGTTCCTCCATTCCAGGATCACCATACAACTCTGTGCCTAGAAGCTCTGATTGAATGTCGTTCTGCATAAATAACCACAGTTTTGCAACAATATCATTCTTTAGCAACATGTAGTTACTCACAAAAAAACAAATCTTAATACTACTATAACCATGTCCTTCATAAAGGACTTGAGTCTAGTTGTTTAGATCTAGTTCAGTAACTTGTCTTCCACAGCTGCTGCAAGTTAGTCCTACATCACAAAACACTCCCAGAAGAGTAACTAAGTAACCAGATGCAAGAGCTCTATCCAACAAACAATAGAGGGAACAGAGCCCAATATTAAAAAGGAGAGTAATTGTCAAAAGTTAGAGCAACTATAGATCTCATCAAAACTTATGCTTCAATGTTTAAAGAGGATGTTAGAGCAAGATAGAGACTACATTACGTAGTTCCTTTTATCAAATTTGACTTTTTTTGTGTCAAAGCTATAGGCAAAACAGATTAGGGTGTTGAAAAGGATAAAGTGGGGTGAAACTCCTACAAAACTTAATTGTCAACTGAGATTTTTAGAAGATCCATACAATATATTTTTAAATCTATAGAGCTTCCAAGAAAGGGTTGGCAAATATAGAATATACTAACTACTCGCTTTTGCAGAGCTGGTGGACTACAATAGACTTGGTATTTGAAGCTACATTAAAAAAGTGGCTTCTAGAAAAGTGAAAGAGAGCCATCAGCTTAATAAAGGCTCTTCTCAAAGGATAAAATAAAAATGCACAGATCAGTTGCTTCAGTAACTGAGAATCTGAGAGCTTATACTGATGTATCTACTTTTGGCCATTTGACAAAGTTTCTACGTTTTACGCATTTCTTTTTCATGTGCAAAATACTCAGACCTAAGTGATGCTAATTGGTAGCATATTTCCTCTACATGACTACTTTCATCAGAGCTTTCAGACTATACTCATCAGAGATGACATCATATAACTCACTGACATGGATGATAATAATAACAGAACAAATAATAAAACAGAGCATAACATAACCATAAAGGTGAGACCATATAATTCTTTAGATTACCTGCCAGTTGGTTTCCACAGCAGACCCTTCAAAGACTGAACTGGTTGTTAAGTTGCTATTCAGCAGCTGCCCAAATTTAGCATTCTCTTGCCCAATGAATTCTAAGCCTGTAGGAGGGGCTGAAGAAATTAAGGGATATGCCTGTCCAAGATCTGATCCCCTGCTAGATTGTTCAAACACCTGCTCCCATGAGCCTAGATCATGCATTGTAGACTGTAGAGTAGGATTGACTTCCGCTTCATCACTACGAGTTGAATAAAGTCTATGACCTAAAAGTGGATCCCCTGCAGAGTCAACTGTTCACCATATGATGGTTGTCCCATGGCATAGGATACTTTATAAAGCAGTTTCTATTTTGTAAGGATAGGTAGGAAGTCTAATCTATTCAATAACACAACAAGATCCATACATACCTGGTGAGCCAAGAGGAAGTTTAGTACTGTTCAGTGTCCCACCAAATTTGTGATCACCAAGACCATCTTCTCCATGCTGGAAGTTATAGTGTACAGGAAAGTTGGAAATTGCTTGAAGATTATCCCCTTGATAAGAGCAAAAGAGCATCCATCACGCAATTAATTTAGCTGAAAAGTGAAGGCCTCTAAAAGAGCTGGGTGTAGCTGAAAACTGATTAAGTAAGCTTTTACCAGAGTCAACATCTTCAAAAGCTGCAGTAATGGCACTAGTGGCACTAGGTGACCCAGCATTTGCAGAAAAGGACTCGTTTTGGGTGGAGTAGCTATTGGATATTGAGCTACTCATCAGAGAATTTGATATCATGTATCCCATATCTCGAACATAGTTCTTATTGCCCTGTAATCATTATCAAACCAAAAAGTCAGCCAAATTGAAATATTTATACTAAATATGGGCATTCACGTACATATTACTCACTTCTTAGAAATTAATACCTATTAGGTTAATAAAGTTACGTCTAAATCAGCTATCTGAGGACTCCAGCAGAAGGTCCGGTTCTCATATGAGAAATAGGAACCTCAATCACATGAATGAAAAGCATAGAATTGGCAAAATATAACTCCAATCATGAACTACAAATGAAAGCTTGACACCACAAAATAAATTATCCAATTAAATATTACATACTATCTAAAGATATCAGTCTGGCAAAGAATATATATATACAAAAGAAAGGGGTTACTCAAGATCAAGTTCATATTTTCTTATTACGCCAACTCTAAATAAGAATCTCGAAAAAAATCAATCATTAATAAACCCCTTCAAACTACATTTGATTGACATATACATAATTTCTACAGAGTAATTAAATTGTTATAGCAAAACAGCAAGGGGTTGTCATTTCTACCTCGTGAAATTTTGTTTCTGAAATACAAAGGAACATATAAAATCTCCATCAACAATCATGTTTTGGAATTCAGTTAGTAATCTTTTCCCTATACCAACAGATTGCTAGAAACTATCATCTGCATACTGTGCAAAGTGGCAAATCATGCCTATGCAATTCATACATATGTTAACATTTCTGATTGTCAATTCAGTGCAAAAGCCATCTATTGTTTTAGGACCATGAATCCACAAATGGACAAGAATTATACCTTTACTTCCAAGTAATGGACAAACACTATGTGCATATAGTCCCTACAAAGATAAACCCCAAAGTGTCAGAGCTGGAAGCAAAGATCGACAGAACAAAACAAAGAAATGAAGAAAATTCCTCATTATATTTTGTTCTAAATCACAATAAAAATGCATGAATATGATTTCAATTAATAAACGGTCCAACTAGTGAAAAGATTACACTATAAACAGGTTGCAAACTAAGTGAAATTTCTATCATTAGTTAGCAGCATACTATACATTACAAAAATAAAATAAAAATAACACCATGACATGCTATAGAGCAGAAAACCAAACAAAATTCAAATTCATATGTACATACTCTTCAAGCAACCAATAGCAACGCCTTTGAAAATGTTCATTATCTTCACCATGTGCATAGTAGCAGTGTAATACATCAATGCTTCCAACCTAAAAGAATTCAAAGGTGAAAATTTCAGGAAACAAGGGATCTTATTACTAAGCTTGCAAACAGAATACCTCACTTACCTTCAGCTTCTCATGAGCTTCTTTTACAGTTTTTCCATCTTTTTTCTTTCTCCAATTGTGACCATCCTTGCGGAAGTATCTTAACACCTTTCTGTCAAAAAGAAAGAGGGAACCACCTAGCCATAAAATTGAAGTTAGGGTGCTATCAAAAGAGAAAGACCTTGGAAAATAACTATCCACACTAATTTGATCTACTAGACTTATTACTTGCAGAATCATACTTGGTGGTCTATTTGGTGGTTCAGATGAAATCTGAAACCTACGATAATTCCTCAGAATCTCAGAGATTTCAGCAGGGCGTAGCCACCTGTTACGAGCTTCCAATTGCAGTTGTTGTATATCTGCATGCGTATAGATCATTAACACATTTCGTGGACGAACTCCATGTATCAAAAATGGCAAACAAATCAAACGAAAATTCAGGAGAAAGGTATATTCGGCTTTCTGTGGATAGCATTATTCCATGACATATACAGCTGCTGATACTTTGATTTACAGCTAAATAGACTTCTAACAATACACAAATAAGACTTCTGTTATAAACTATTCTTTAGATGATCATTAGAGTCCAATTTGACATAGTAGACTAGCTTCATGTTATATTACTGATTTCTGAAGAGCATCATAAAGAGATGTTAGCTCTTTTAATGGAAACTGTATGTAGCTTTGCTTCCAACAATATTTCAAAAGTCATTAATGATTTCAAGAAACAGTATTGATCACAGCTTGATAATGCAGAGAGGCCTTGAAGTTTTTGTCAAAATTGTTATTTACAAAAGGGAAACATTATTATGCACTAGATGTTCTTTATCCATGATGATTTAAATGTATGCTATACACTACCATAGGGTTTGGTTGAGATATGAGAAAAATTGTATGACAGAAAACTTAGAATCTTCAGCAGCAAATTCTAAATCACAAACCATAATCTCATAGTTATTTTGATTGTGAACGTTTCTTTCAACTCAGCTTAAAGAAGCTCAATCAAATGAGTTTAGAAATAACAGACATATATTAAAAAAGAAACAAGAGCAAAAAAATAAGTAAAAAAGTCATTCATTTCTAAAGTCTTCATCCAGTAAGCTTGAGTATCAGACAGCAAATCGATGAAAAAGAAAATAAAGGGGGTGTCTTTCCATTATACTATCTCCTATTGCCAAGTTCTAACCGAGGAGCAAACTTTACTTAACAGCAAAAAGGTACTTCAATTCAACTTTCATTTAGCAACAGCCCAACTCGAAATTCCATTACATTAAGCATCATTCTTGAAAGATTTCAAAATCAAACTAGTTCTCAGAGATGGGAATCACAAAGAGGGCCGAGAACTATTCCCAACACAAAAGATGAAGAAATTGCTGCTTTGACTTATTTCCCACCGAGCACCGACCAAAACCACAAAAACAATTGACACTCAGAATTAGGAAGCAATCAGCACAAGAAAACACACAAGTGATCCGAAACTGTTTCGCTGAAGTTCAACTACTCAAGGATCATAGCTATCAACAGCCGAAACGAACTTGAAGCACAAATCACGATTTCAACTATGCTGACAAAGGGATTCACTGAAAGCTTGGAGAATTGAGCAAAAAATCAAGATATCAAACGAACTAAGAAGAACGCCAAGACTCACCGAGACGAATTCCAGGATTTATCGGGCCCCTTTCAGCCATGAATTCAGAGACGGGAAAGAAGAAAGGGAACAGAGGAAGAAGAGATACGATCTATAATACAGAAAGGAGAAAAAGCGGAAGCGGAAAGAGGAAAAGGGGGAAAGAGGAAAGGTGATTACGAGTTCACACTGGGAAAATTGAGAGAGCGGTAAGAAGCTTCGTACGACCAAAATTTCTTTTCTTTTTTTCGGTAAAAACTATTCCCTTTTTCTGTTAAGCGGTGAAAAATAACGTGGTCGAAATTTTCGCAAGCCATTGCTCCTTAAAAAACGGAGATTTGGATATGGTGTTTAGGGTGTTCAACGGGTCGAGTCACGGGTGACTTGCAATGACCTGACCCGTACATAATGGGTCGGGTTGCAAGTCCAATTTTTTTAAGTTTGTGGATCGTGGGGCGGGTTAAACTCAAGGGTTTGCGAGTCGATCCGTGATCCGTTATATTTAAAAAACATATATATTTTTATTATTTTATTAGTAATATAATGTACTTATAAGAAAAAATATATTTTTTGATACTAATATTATTATTTTATTAGTATTAAAATGTATTTTTAAGAAAAAATATACTCTGAATTTGGGATCGATCTACAATGTATTTTCATATTGCATAATAAAATACTAGTTTGACCAAATTAAACGGGTTAACAGGTCGACCCGTGATCCGACCCGCAAACCCGTGTGTCGGGTCACGGGTCGGACCGCAATTTGCATTGCGGGCCACGGGTCAACCTTACTCGTTGAACACCCCTAGTGAATAGTTATGCTGTGTGATCCAAAAAAGAAATAGATAAATTTTTTGGTGGAAAGAAATTTGGTACATGTTATTTTTTATCTATTTTTTCGTTGTTTGTCACTTTAGGTTTTACCCTTAAAAATTACAAAGTCAAATAATTTGATTTAAATACCCTCAATCTTATAAATATATTTTATTCTATATTATTGTTGAAGCTCGAAAACACGGAATGTCGTGAGCGTGATAAGAGTGATGAGAGTTGGTTTCAACCGAGTCAACAGCAAAGAGATAAAATGGTGTTTTATTTCTAGTCAAAGCGAAGGGTGTAGAAAGAGATGTATTTCAGTTTGAGCAAAAGACTATAATTATGGTAGGACTCTCTTTATCGCGCTGAGTGTATCGGTTTTTTTTTTTTGAGCGAAAGTGTATCGGGTTAGAACAAGGATCTTTGCTCGAGACTTTAGTGTTAGTTCACGAGATTTCGGATCTTCTACTTAGTGCACGGAGCTCGCTAATTATAGCCGAGCTCGGGACTGAGATCCCACTAAACGCCGATGTGGGATAGATGTCGCCCAGGTACGTGTTGCGCCCTCATTGACCTATTAAGACGGTGGGCGCGGTGCCGCCCATCCGCTGACACGGATGGGACGTTGTCACTCATTCACTTGCTTGGACGGGACGTCGCCCACCCACGATCACTTCTAACGCAATGACGACGTCATCAAGGGACTTTGACACTAAGTAGAATTTGACAATTTGTTTTGGAGGGGATCCACTTCCTATGACGTCAATGCATTGACAGATCATGATATCAACAATTATAAATTTAGGTAAATATTTTCAATTAGTGGGGATAATATGAAAAAAAAATGTCAATATATCTAAAATGATAGATATTTCTTAACAACTCAATGAAAATAAAACGACAAATCCTATTCAAATGAGAGAATATTTTACAAAATGTTTCTCTTTGAATGAAAACAAATGTACACATGTGGTTTATGTAGACATCAGTACGAACTCATCGTAGTAAATAGTGACGCCAAATAAAATGCGCTTATGTAGATTTTAGTATTGTTTTTACTGTATTTTTAATCTATATTTTTTTGGGTATAATTGAGATTGTTGTTTCCGAAAACTAAGATCTTAATTAAAAATGAATGAATCTTGTAAAAATGTGTAAAATACAAAATAAATAAAATATAATATAGAGTAGTTATTTTCTATTTTAAGATTTTTTGTTTACACTCTTTTTTTGTCAAAATTTTTAATTTTTCATTGTTGACCTGCTCAGTTGGTTCTTTACCAAATCTTTAATTTACACTCTTATAAAATAGGGAGTACTCTCTCCGTCTCTGAAAATTTGTCCGTATTTCTATTTCGGTCGTTTCGATAAGACTGACCACCTTTTAATTATTTTCATTTTTATCACATCACATTTACATTATAACCCCTAAACAATCACATATTTTACCTACTTTTATAACTTTTTTCTTCTTCATTTATCTTTCTTTTTATCACACTAGGTTTCTTGCCCGTGCCTACGGCACGGGGCAGTCGTTGTCATACATGGGTCTAGTATAACTTGTTTTAAATGTAGCAACGTATGCGGTGGCATTATAATGTATTGTAAGACTACTTCTTTGTTACGGTGCATCGTAAGGAATTGTGCAACCCATACTCCCGTCAATTAAAGACATTGTCCTGTACCAAATTTTAAGAGATTAATCATAACAAATTTCGAAGCTACTTTTTATCCTATTTAACATGAAGATAAATTTTGTAATTAGTTTTTATCCTATTTAACTTGTTTTAAGTGTTAGTTGTTTTTTGCTTGCTATACTTTTTGAAGAGCGTACATTTGCTCTTTGTGTTTGTAGGATAAGTATAATTGTCTTTTAGTACCTGGAATGTTTAGTCGAACACGTCCAAGATAAATACGGAGATAATTTTTTAATATTCCATATAAATAGAATATTCAAAATCTCCACAACATGCATAATCTATGCGCTTCTCTTCAGTTTGTGTGTCATTATAAGAGGCTTGAGTTTGTCAGTGTAATCCTAGGACAATAAGGACCCATTGAGTTTGTCAGTTTGTGTCTCATTATAAGAGGCTTGTGTCTCTATTGAGTTTGTGCTGTTAGTTTGTTGTATCTCTTTACGCTTTTGATGTTGGGTATTATGTGAGCAAACAGTCTCACCCAACAAAGAACGTCAAAGAAAACGGTCTCAATACAGAATCTTCCGGATTTTGCAATATCTTCATTTATGAATTTTTTCACATCTCAACTGAATAAGTTCTCTAATGCATTATGGTGAACCACCGTGGCAGCCTATGTTGTTCATGGATTTGGTATAACTTGATTTAAATGTAGCAACATATGCGGTGCCACTATAATTCGTTGGACTTAGAATTCATTACCTTTAATTAAAATTTTTAACATAAATAAAATAAAGAAAAAGATTTTGCTTCTTCTTCCATGACCTTCTGCAGGTTCTCCAGTCTCCCGAATTCCTCAGTTGATACCTTTAAATGGAAATCCTGTTCCTAAAAAGCCCTAATGGTTTGCTCTACTATTATTTTGGTGTTTAATAAAACTGAAATCACCAAGGACGCAACTATACTATCAAAAACAGCCATTTAAAAAGTAGTGGTGACTAAGTCAAGATTCTTCCTAACAACTTTTCTTTATGGCAAGAAGTATTGAGTAATGTTTTTTTTCAAATCAGTTCGTCATCCTGACAACTGTGTGAGAACAAAGATGGAAGGCTGACAATCAATGAAAATGCAGTCTTCTGTTTAAGATGAAGACAATCCACAAATGAAGCATATTACCTGTGTGAGAACAATGATGACCAGTGAATTTGGAATTTCGATTACTCCCTTTCAAGGTTACCAAAGTTGACTCAATAAGTAATGGAACCATAAAGCAATCAAGAAATCAACTACATGTAAACTAAATAAGAAATGGAAGAGGGAAACAACACCTAGAGAAGTTATTGTCCTCCATAAAAATATTCCTTGATGACAACATATCAACAACCTTTCGAAGGACCTGATCAATAATATAAGGATTAAACTACTTTTCAAGCTATTATTAACAAACATAAGTGTAATTAGTACCTCGAGAGCAGCCTGCTAGATGTCGAGCATGGAATGAAGATCCAATAGTTGAGAATACCTCACCAACCATCCAAAAAGCAGTGCACATGGCCCTATATCAAGATGTACAATGATTGTATGACTAAGAATATCATCACTCATACCACGAAACCTATAAAAAAAATGTTGCCTGATGGTGTAAAATCAGTTTGTGCGGGCTAATAAAACTCACAAAGACACAAACGCCACCAGGTCCAAGGGCAAGATTGATTGCTCGATCACCAGATGAACTGCATTTACAAACATTGTTGTTAGATTGCAACAAATAAGGACGAAGTTTGAACTTACTAAAAACAATGTAGAATTCATTGCATCAATTTGTAGGTACCAGCTTCTTCTTCTTCTTTTTCTTTTCGATGTAAGTTAGGAGCTCCTCTTGCCTGCTATCAAGAGCCTGCCAAAAAAAATATCCAGCTTGCCCAGCTTGCTATTCAGATGAATATACTCCCATGGCTGTTATATGCATTTCAAACTACAAAGATCTGCCAATGGGTTTTACCTTCTTTGTAGCTGCAAGCTCTTGCTCGAGTGCACTTAATTACTCGACACAGAGTAGAATTCAGCACCTCCTTTTTCAAATCAGCATAAGATCGAATTCAGCAGAATTCAAAATTCAGCAGACCAGAATTTCAAATCAACATTATTGAAACGAAAATTCTATTTGGTAATAACTATAAGATCGAAATCTAGTTCGGAGATACCTGACACTCGATCAAGGTGCTCCCTGATTGGACCAAATCATCAACAATGACGACGTGACAGCCAGCAGGGTTACCCTCCTTGATCCTAAGTACCCTCTTATCGTCTTCTCGAACCTTGTTACAAACCACCTGACAATCAGCGGCCAACGACATGGATTAAGCGAAGAACTCAAGACGAAAGAAACATTCAAGACACTCTTTACAACTGCAAGGAGAATGAATGCACCATAGAAAAGTGGGGCTTCAATGTTGAAAGAAGTTTCTCTGATTTGGTCCATTCATAATCTTTAGATATGAGCAAATTCCACATCACTTCCATTCCATCTTTCCCAGTAGCAGATGTTCTGCAATGGAGATACTCAGTAAATGCGCGTCAAACTCGATATGGTTGATCGATCTCTTTTAGCCTTAAGATGGAGAAGGCAGCAAATAACTTGCTCTTGACCCACCAAATCCAATAGAACAATTTATTTACAATTATGAATTTGGAAGGGCGCACAGATCATCAAGTAAAGCAGCCCAAGAATAATTTCATATATTCTTATGAAAATTCAGGAATTCAAAAATAGCATGAATGATGTGTCATAACTTAATTTGTAAAACGGAAGGAAACTTTGCAATCACACAAATTCAGACATAACAGTTGGCAGAGATATGTGACAAAGCTATGACTGATTTTACACCATAAGACAAATTTTGCTGACAAATAAATACTCGCATGTAGACAGAATTGTTGTTAATTAGTTAAAAAGAACCGCCTAGCTATTTTGTGATTTATTAGAAGTCCTCTCCCATTTTTAATCATTGAGGCAGCGAATAAAGGATGTGATTCAAAATACGCAGATGAATAATCAGTAACCAAGCTTGCATACTATTTAGGAGAAAGCTCACCTAGATACCTCTAAAAGTAGCCTTTCTTCCTCTGGCATTAAAATATTCCCCTTGAAAGCAGATCCAACAGTTAGTGTTGACGAATCTAACTCTTCATTAGTTATTTCTTGAGCAAGCTTTGTGTAAGATGCCAACTTGGATAAAAGCCATGACATGAACTGTATAGTCCAACTGATGAAGAACTGTATAGAAAACAAACATGGCCAAGCATTTGGTGAACATAGAAGGTAAGAACAAATTTTTACACAAAGAAGTAATGTAACAAACCAAAGACTAAAGGGAAAGAGGCTAATAGTTGAGTGCTAATAAGATGCTCACAAAATTGGTTGATAGTAGAAAATTCTTCCAAATACTCATATAGTGATATTCACATGATGGTTGATTCAAATAAATTAGCTCTATATCAAATATTCCAATTGTCCAAAATCAGAATCCATAAGATACATTAGGTTGCAAAAGTTTGTTTTATGTATCCAGAACTTGCAAAGCCTTGTCAAGTATTAACGAAAATATTTTTGAACCAAAATAAGTACTTCTGTAACAATGTCAATACTCAACTGATGCGAGCGTTGAGGTACCATTTTTAACAGAATTCTATAACTATCCAACTTATCAATCAATCTAGAACCTAAAAAAAGAGAAACCAACATTTACATCCAACCATTAGTAAGCCATCCAACATTATTAACTTTGTTGCAGCAAATATCAGCAGTAGAGAACAAACTGAAGTGTAGCCAAAGACATTTATATATACCACCAATTATTAGACAGTAATGAATCAGTTAAATATAGATGAAAAGTTGAGATGGATACCCAGGATCAGCATTGAGAATATCACAGAGCTCCATGTTCACTTGCCAATCCGGACCGATGAGCGAACCGTCGGTCGCCCTTTCAGCACACGATACTACATTGACAGCCATGCCCAACCTAGTTCACAAATCTGTAACTTCCCAAGCCAAATTCATCTTCCTGCATCCAAATTACGCAAGCATCAATCAGAAATCCAAATCACCATATAGAGTCAAAGCTGAGCAGTAAAAACTGTGGAAATAACACCACGATCCAACAAACAGTCAAATTGATTGCCAAACAACCCTAACACTCCGATCCCACAACCAACATTCAAATTCCAGGAATCTCAAAACATCATACGAAGGCACGGAATCTAAACCAGGGAAAAAAAACTTGTGGTTGATAAGATTAGCTCTAGGAGTACATGGCATTAATTACAGAAAAAGATAGACGTGCTTGTGATAAGATCGCCAAACAACCCTAACACTTCGTATGATTTTCTCTCAATCATCTCCGAATTTATCCGGGCCAGAGTTGTCTAACGACAAAATGCAAAATAATAAAGCAAATGAAATGAGGGAAAATGTTCTTTACCAGTATAAGCAATTGTGGTTGCTTTCTCGTTGCATAAGCAAGCAATTCTGTTAGTAGCTCAAAAAACAAATTATCTGCTGTAGTGAACGGAACTGAAGCTATAATCTGTAGAATAAAAAGTTTAGCTTAGATCCAATAACCTTGACTAAAAAAAATCAGCTAGATGGGGATTATTCTCAAGCATGAGCTATTACCTTGTCGAGTTCCTCATCGTGATTTTGGTAACAGCATAATCTATTTTGTTTGTAGCCACATTTCAGTCACAACAGAAGTATAATCCTCGTGAGGTGCAGTTCACGGAGGCCATCTCGGTGGCGACCGGATCCGGAAGAGAGGAAGATTCTCTCAAACTTGATGCTCTGCAGAGAGATCCAAATCAGAAGAGCGCAATTGAACATCGATTCGATTCGGAAGAGCGAAATTGAGGCGAATTGGGATACCTTGACGGTGACCTTCGGCTTCTGGGGGCGAGTGGCGGCCCAGAGGATGAGGGAGAAGAAGGTGAAGATGACGAAGAAGTAGCAACGGCGAGGGAGGGGCGCACTCCTTGTAAGGCTTCTGGAGTTTCATCTCAAGTGTCCGCCAGATGGCAAATCTAGCCCCATGATCCTGATCACACATCATCCATGCACCCAAACTCAGATACTCAACACAATACATCGAATTTCACCAAGATCAAACCAATTGCAGGCAGAATTCAAACCAAATTGAATCCAACCTTATCAAACACTCACTACGGAACAATTGAATTGAGCCAAGACAAACTCAGATACTCCTAACTAACAGCAAACCAATTGCAGGCGGAATTCAAATCAAAGCGAACCCTAACTTAACTGAAGGCCAAATTACAGAACAATTGAGAGAAATTAAGTTAGGAGAAGGGAAAGAGACCTGTCATGGGGGTTGAGGACGGCGGTGTAGGCGGCGAAGTTAGCGGGGCTGCCGGAGTAAGGCTGGACATTGACCCCCCATTTGGTAGGGTCAAGGTGGAAGCACTGAAGAGCGCGGGAACGGCAGAGGTTCTCGATCTCGTCGATGAACTCGTTTCCGCCATAGCAGCGGTTGCCGGGCATGCCCTCGGAGTACTTGTTGGTGAGGGCGGAGCCCAGGGCCTCGATGACGGCGAAGGAGGTGAAATTCTCGGAGGCGATGAGCTCGATCCCTCGGCATTGGCGCCGTTTCTCCTTGTAACGGCGGCTCCCTCAAGGACGAAGTAGAAACGGCGAGGGAGGGGCGCACTCCTTGTAAGGCTCCGTCGGATTGCTTCCGACGGTCGACGGCGTCGTCGTTAAGGGAGATCGTGCGAGATCCGGGCTTGAGGGAGCCGGAGAAGCGAGTGATGGAGGAGTCTCGGGAGGGGTGGTGGCCGACGGAGTGGGGAGTTGGAGAAGGAGGTGGAGCCAGAAATCGCTGTTGTGGCTATCGCCAGTGAGGGCGGAGGCGGAGCGAGGGCGACGGCGGAGCCAGTAGCGAGGGCGGAGCCGGTACCGAGGGCAGAGCGAGGAGCGAAGCCGAAGTCCGGCAACGATGAGCGAGGGCGGACGAAGGTGGAGCGATGGTGGAGCCGGTACCGAGGGCAGAGCGAGGAGCGAGGCCGAAGTCCGGCGACGATGAGCGAGGGCGACGCAAGTGAGGGCGAGCGACGGCGATCGAGGAAGGCGCAAGGAAGGAGAGAATTTTGGTTCAGATCCTGAAAGGCAGAGGTAAGAAGGGCCATTATTGTCTCCAAAAAAAAAAAAGGGCCATTATTTATCTTTTTTTATAATTGTGGCTGTTTCTCAATGTGTAACGTAGGTGTTTTAGATCGCAAGAGGTGTTACACTATAATAAGAGAATTAACTTTCGGTCACACAATTAGTGGCGCAATTCAAGCACCCTTTAATAACACCATTCATGACAGAAGTTACAACACAAAGCAAGGTTGGGCATTGAATTATATAGCATTTCATACACCCAAAAACTATAGAAATTGGTATAAAATGTGGGTCATTAATTACTCCGAAAACCTTTGATTATAGGTTTATAGATTATCTCTCTTCCACCCCAACATAATAATACTATAAATACATATCCAATTTATACTTTTCTTGGCCGATTTGATGTGCCTTAATCTACTAAAAACATTCCTTTTGTACAAATTTGATGAGACGGAGTATTTAAAAAATATATTTGTTGGTATAGTTGTCATGTTGACATTTTCATATGTATTTAAATTCTTAATACCACTTCATAATTATGGACGACTCCCATGGTTTTTCGATAAACTCAACACTAATTATATTCAACTAGTTTTCCCCGTGCCATGTACGGGTAATGTGATTATAAATCCAATTTAATGTAGATATGTAATGTCAATGATAATGTTAAAGTTATAGGATCATATATAATTATCTTCGTATTATGATTAGTGATTTTTTACCAATAGTAAATCAACTCATAATATATATAAGTTGAATTTGTTTAAAAATTACTTTATGATAAATATCACGTTTTATTAAATAGTAATATTTATGGGAAGATTATAATTAATCCTTGATAAGTGATAATTTATAATTTTTAGGATAATTCATAATTTTTGGTAAATTTTAATCAATCTTTACAGGATAAGATTATATGAGATTCTAATTACCTAATTTGTATAAAAGAGGGCCCGACTAATTATTTTATTATTGAAATGACTCGTGGCGCAAATTTTTGTGAAGACATTGTCTCCGCTTTATACTATAGGTAGTATTGATTCACAATAGATTAGTACTAGGCCCAATTGCATGATTACATTTTGAACAAGAGATGTTGTCGCAATCCAGAAAACAAAAATCTATCATTACTATATCCGTATCTCCATTTCAATTGATCCATACACTACGTACTAATTATAAGCATTGGACCCACTAGTCATACGTCTTTGTTTAATTCCAATATTTCCCTGAAACCGAATACATTATCAACAACCATGAACACGGTTCTCGTAGTTGTAGTTGCTAGAAGTAACGAAATCTAACATCCACTTCTTCTATTGTTGTTTGAATTTGATCGTTTGACGTCGCTGCTAGGTCCGAGACTTTCATCGTATTATATTAACACTTTTCAACAGAAGCTGGTGAGTGAGAATTTCGGAAAAATAAATCTAAGAATAGGTAAACGTTGATGTTAATTAATTGCAAGTAAGTTTGTCCTTCACTAATTTCTCTCTTCCGAAATACACCATGAGAATAGTAACAATGCATGGAATAGAATGTGCACGTGACTCGACCAAGAAAAAAGAGGATGTGCATATGAAATTTCAAAAGGCAAGATTGCATTAGGTTGTCATTCAAGGTTTGGTCCATAACAAAGGGAACTTTATTAGATATGTGTACTGTATCTACATAAGTTATGAAGATAACCCATACAAACCAACCGAAGTTAAACTCAAAAGTGTTATAGCCACCACAAGAGCACTAAGCCCACTAGTGAAAAGAAGGCAATACCAACAATAACATTAGCCAGGAAAATATGAGGGGTGAACCTTCTGTGCCTGCTGATGGCCATGATGAATGAATCCGCGAGGTCCATAGCGCAAGTTTTGGAAGTTAAAGTTAAGCCCGCCATGGAGGACATAGTAAGCACCGCCACAGACGCAGGCAACCAGAAGCAACACGGAGAAAAGCCCAGTGCTTGCTCGGGTTTCGGTCTTGTAATCCATGGGGCTGGAGGAAGATAGAAGGAAGATGACAATGGCGAATATGGTAAGAAGGTGGATAGATGGAGTTGATATTGAAGCCAGGGTTTGGCCTGACCAACCTTGCTTCCATTGTGGCCGTTGCTCGTGCATCCAATTCATTTTTTCGGGTTGTTGGCTTTCTAAATTCCCAAAAATGGAGGGATTTGTGTATATAAGCAAGATCTGATATGACATGGTAGATAAGAGAGAGAGAGATTGCACATTGCTTTGAGATTAAGGTTGGGTTTGGCATCAAATGCCTTAAGTTGTCCTCAAGGAGCTTTGCACTTGGGTAAAGTAAGAGCCTCCACAAAGTGAAGAAAGTTTTGCCTACTTGGAAAGGAATCCTTTTACCGTTTTTGTAAGGAAAAGATCGCTCACCAAGATTAGATCGCCATAAGACTACAAGGGTTCATTTGGATTCCCAAAATAATACATTAAATGCCAAGATTTTTTTTTTGGTCAAATTAAATGCCAAGATTTGTACAAAATAATGTAATTTAATGCATTATCTTTGGGAAATCCAAAGGAACCCTCAATGGTACCACAATGCAACACCGAAAGATGGAAATGGCAGGCCATACAAGTCTTCAGCTGTAGTTGTGTTTTAGCAAGTTACAGTGAAAATTAAGAATCCAGGTCAAAGCCGTTGTATTTTCTTTGAAATACCGTGAAATCTAAGTATTCCATCATTTTATTTTTCTCTAAATGGCAAAACCATGATGGAGACACTCAAGCAGCAACTTTCTTTGATGTTACAGAGTTGACAATGGTGGCAAACTCAGGACCCTGCATATGTAGCCAAGTGTTTCAGTATCAGTTAAAACTAAAATTGAAAGCAAAGAAGAAAAGGAAGACCCAGGAAGATAATGAAAATGAAGAGTGGCCTATATATTGATGTGGAAATTACGCCAGATCAATAGGAAACCAGAAAATTATACCAGTGGCTTAGCAAAAAAGGTTATACTATTAATCACTAGGTACACCTATACCACCTTTGTATATCAACCCGTAACAGATCGACGAATAAATTTTAGGACATGGAAAAGATGATTAATTAGAAATGAGAAGTATGTTAAAAAAGACATGATACACCTGGTGTCTAGTGATATAGAGGATCTTGAATCTTGATTGCTATAGTGTCTCTTTAGCTTTACAGAATGCGTTGGACTCCTTACGATGGATTTTAAATGAGCATGCTCTTGTTATTGACCAATGCATAAAATTAAAAATATAACTATTTAGATTTGAGAATTTTATGATCCTATATGCTCGTCTCTATGCTTCCATTCTTCTAAAGCTATCAAGTGAATAAAATGTTTTTACTCACAGCAATGGTATCATACCTTCAAAGAAGCACCACCCACGAGAAAACCATCTATGTCGTCTTTCTTTGCAAGCTCAGCACAGTTGCCTCCATTTACAGAACCTGTGAA
The DNA here is from genome assembly GCA_934048045.1 of Polygonum aviculare. Taxonomy (NCBI): domain Eukaryota; kingdom Viridiplantae; phylum Streptophyta; class Magnoliopsida; order Caryophyllales; family Polygonaceae; genus Polygonum; species Polygonum aviculare. The sequence continues at coordinate 26,742,995 of OW204023.1, read as the reverse complement.
GAACTTATAATTCAAGCGACTTCCCATGGAAGAAAGTAGACGACGGGCAATACAGATAAGGTTTTATAAAGAAAAATGCTTTCAATGCCTGTAAATTTTAAGCAGTAGTCATTGAAAGTTGAAACTAATGGTAATACTTTCAAAACGTGAAGCAAGATCTTAATCCAGCATTACGCAGCCTTGCCAAGATATTAAACACGGTACATCAGAACTGATGGGAAAGACTAGTTTGTTGAATGATAAAATCTCATGCCACGGCCCAGAGTAAAAAGTATTTGCATGCATAAAATAGTAGTCCGGGGAAACAGGGTCATTAGAAATCAACCATTAAAGACTTGAAGAAATACAAGTGATCTGAACTGTGTTAGAGAAGAAAAAAATAACGAGAAATCAAATGGAATTACTAGAGGCAGAGTGAAAAAACCAAAGAGGCTAGCTCCCTAAGAAAACTTTGAAGCAGCTTAAAACATGCAGGCATTTTACATTAAAACAAATATTGCTCAATCCCCGCTGAGGTGCTCAGATACCAACACATTATGAAAAAAAAGAGTAAATAAACAAATGTCAGAAGTTGGACAGCTTATACCTCCATATATTATACGTGTCTTTGATGCAACTTCTTCAGAAACATTCTTTTTTAGCCAATCACGGACAGCAACATGAACCTCCTGAGCCTGTTCTGGGGAGGCTACTTTGCCGGTTCCAATAGCCCATACAGGTTCATATGCAACAACTACATTGTCCCAGCTAGGCAGAGCATCTGTATAAATATAAAATAGCCATGTAAAATACTTTCTTTTCATCTGAAATGCATTAGCACTTACACGAAACAGAGCAATATACATCAAAGCAATATATAATTACCTGCAAAAGCCTTCATCTGCTGGAAGCAGACATCAAATGTTTTCCCTGATTCTCGTTCATCAAGCTTCTCCCCAATGCAAGCTATCACTCCAACACCTTCCGATAGGGCATATGCAGCCTTTTTCCCTATAAACTGCATTAGCACCCCCAGCAGGAAAGACAAAACTGTTATTTAAAAGATTATAAATTTAGCGAATTACAATAATCTGGTTAAAACATGATGAAAATCCAACCTCATCGTTTTCGCCTATGACATGTCTTCTCTCAGAGTGCCCAAGAATAACCCATTGACAACCAATATCTTTCACTTGCTCAACACTATGAATTACAGAAAATTACGAGTGGGTTAGTAAGACAATAATTCAAAAGACTACACACACATACAATTTCTGTGTGTGTGTGAGTAGTTTAGTTACACGAGCATCTAGATATATGAAAATCTCACTAATCAACTTAACATTAGAGCTTATTTATTATGGAGCATACCTCCATATAAATATATCTTAATCAAATACCCTACACTTTCTCAAATTACAAAGCTAGTGTCTCAAGCTAGCAGAACGTGGGTTTGTTTCTTGATTTCTAACTTATATGAGTCATCTATCTATATTTATTAACACTATTGGCTTACAATATGGACAGGCAAAAGTGATTATGTATCTGTGTGCCATCTAATACCAGTTTAACTTGTGGTTAAGTTGAAGAAGACTATCTGATGTAATTGAGTAGACTTATTTTTACAAGATTTCATTAAAAACACACACACACAAATGTTTTACCTGATTTCTCCAGTATAAGCACCACCCTTCCCGATCCAACAGTTTTGTGCAGAAACCTCTATCCGATTGGTCAAAGAATTCTTGACGTGATCAATGTAGACAAATGGCGGAGCTACCACAACATCTGTACATATGTATAAACTAGTTACACAGAAAATATCCATGTACCTTTTGGGTGTAAAGAGTTATAGCTTACAAACTCATCTAACAAATATAGTAACTTGGCAAAGTATCAGAAAGGGTGGTGAGCATACATCCACACAAAAACCAATTAAGTACATACATCTAGCACCATCTTAAGTATGAATTTGCAAATTTCATAGTCATATACTAATATCTTTCCATCATTGAGGGAAATGTCTACACAGCATACTATAATACTGTAGAGTCTGACATGATAGTAATCTGTCAATTTAACCAAGTCTCGTGCATTTGAAATTTATGGATTTGGAAAAAGAAACTAGTAGACGGGATAAATGAGTAAAGGGAAAATGACAACAGTGGCCACAGCAAGATCAAAATAAAAAACTGAGCATTTTGACCCATCAAAAATTCAAAATGGACAGGCAACATTGCACCCTGAAAAAAATCCATTATCAAGTAATTGTCTGAGCTCTTCGCTATATATAGTGTGGCTTTTGAAGGGTCCAAGACTCCAAGGTTTGTCAAAATCATGACTGAGTCTTGGATCCAGTAGGCTGCCTATTGCTTCTGAATTTTTAGAGCTTGAAACTATAAACATTGTTATTAGATTGCATACGAGATCCTCAGGGGGAACTGTTTCCAGCACAGTGGATCACTATTCCATATCGAACTTGCAGGATTGTCTTACCAACATCAGGCTCCAGTGTTGCGCTGTTCAAATCCGCAATAAGCTTAGAGATGGATTCCTTGGTCCCATTCTGTAGGAAGAAAATACAAAAATCAACTCACAGAAATGGCACACCATTTAAACCTAATTGGTTTCCTAATTGTTATAGTGTCCAACAAAACATGCAGTTGATAAAAGAGGTACAACTTTATCTTGCTTTTACTTTCACATCACTTCAAACAGCCTCATCAGTGGTAAAATCTCTCAGGAAATCACCTTCTACTTCCACAAAAAACATGATATGGTACCACAAAGCATAACCGAACAAGAACAGAGTTCCAATCCTCACTGAGTATACCATCATCTATAAATCTAAATCACGGCTATAAACAATCTGCTTGGCTGTTCAAATTGTCATTATTGAGTGCTTTGTAAGCATGCCAGTAGATGATAGATGCCAATAAACACCTCTAAAAATAACGTATGTTGTCTGCTGGTCTTGATGAAACTTAGACATAGGTAAGGAAATATCACAAAAAATGAAAGAATTCATCTCACTATGCAACCAATCCAACACAGAAAACAACAAAATGATCATGGTCATCAACAGGCTTGAGAAATAAGAGCAACAAAAAAAACAATCCAGATAACCAAATCATTCAATTCACGCCTGTTTCGCATTTGGATTAATTGAGGTGCAGAATCACAGTATGTCCGTGAGGAGAAGAAGTAGTCACATGACTCATTTCTGCTCAGTAAAAACCCAGCATCGATTTCCATCAAAACTCACAAAATCTAACTTGTTGATGATGAATAACCTAGCAATATTAATCTTAATTTCAAAAATACAACGGTGTTAGCGTAAAAAACCGATGTGCAATCCATAAGATGCCCCATGCCAAGCTATAATGGCGATACATTGTCTGGTAAGTAATGAAAGCACAAGAAGAGGCAGAAGAGAGGAGACAACTTACACACTTCCAGTTACCGCCAACGAAGAACTGCAAAAGATAAAGAGAAAAGAACCACGAATCAATATCCCGGTATTCAATCGAGAATGAAATGCGACGCAGATCCAGATAATTGAAACTGTGTAGATAAAAGGAAGGAAGAGAATGTGGTAGACCTTTCCGGAAGCGGCCATGGCAGCAACACCTCTGGAGCCTCGAGAGGAAGAGGAAAGGCGGAGATGAGAAGCGACCTTGTCGACGAGGAGGAGCGAGTTGCAGTCGAAATTCAAGCAGGAGGATCTTCGGAGCCCCGGACAGATCTGAGTGGCGACCGAGTTAGGAGTGGAAACTCGGGAGGTGAGGGATGATGTAGAAACGACGGCCATTGGAGACAAAGATACTTCTGGAATTCGCTCTTTCTCTGCTCTCTGTCTGTGCACAACTCAGTAGAAGGGAAAGTTTGGATACTGAATTTATGTGAGGGTATAAAGTTTGGCGCGTGTGGTCTAGTTGCTGAGGGGACAGACGGGGTTGTGGTTGGTGGAAGTGGCTGATAGGCACGCGATTAGGGAAGGAGTGTGGGCTATAAGGAGGGGAAGTCTATCGTGGACGTGAGGCTGTCGTTGTTGGTCTCTGCCCTTCAATGGGGGCGTTCGTTGGCCACTTTGTCATCATCTTTTATTTGTGGGCTTAAACGGCGACGTATCATCCCACATGCACAAGCCCTAGAGGTGTTGCCGCGTGGCTTTCAATCAGAGGATGTAAAGTCAGTTGGGGGGTGGCTCCGCCCCTTCATTGCAAGAACTAGTTAGCACGCCATTAATTCTTAAAGACTACAAGATTGAGCCTTCAGAAGGCATAACGAGCTTTCCACTAGGGCTCTTCTTGTCACCAAGGTACATGAAGATGCCACCGTACAATAATACAACAATGTGCGATGAACATCAACTACCATACTACATTTGTCACCATCAATGTTCTAAAAAACGCTAGGCGACTTCTAGGCGGAGAGGGGCCTCCTAGCGTATAGGCGGTCTAAACGGTTGTTTAGGCAACCTAGACGGACATATAGGCACGACCTAAGTGGGTTAAAAGGCTAGGTGGACGAGGACCACCTAGCGCCTAGACAAGGTCTAGAACGAACTTTTAGAACACTGCCCCATGACAATGATGATACATTAACACTAATGAAAGTCAAACACAACATCACTTAACCTGCTTATGTGAACTCATTCATAAGCAAGTGTATCAGTTACAAATAACCAATATCTTTGAGCATCTCTGTCCCAACAGGTTTAACGAATCAACTAGAAGAAGGGGAAAAAATTACTTCATTTTGGTGTGGTTTAGGGAATGATGGTGTTGTAACCAAGTCTTATATAATCTTCTAGGACATAGATAGTGGCATGCAAGAGTTTAGACTTAGAGATAAGGAGACTTGTATTTTTGATGATCATGGATTGATACACACATGAGCACACTTAAGCACTACACTAATTAAGTGGCTTCCCTGAAAATCAAATCCGGTTTGGAAGTAGCTTGATAAAGTGAATGTGTAATATAGTGGGCCTAAATGTGTGGGCTTGGCTCATGAAAGAAGGAAGAGGCCCAAAACCATCAACTCACTCCAGCATAAATGAAACGGTGTGTTTTGGAGGAGAATGCTTATACCTAGATATATAAGCTTGCTAAAGGTGTTTTGATTAAATTATTCACAACATCAACGCCGCACACAAGAGAGAGAAAAGAGAGAGAGCTAAAGAGTGAAGGCAGATCACCGGCCTAGGTTTCCGACCAACTTTCTAGCCACGGTGGTGGAGCAGGCGACGACGTCTCCAGCTCTGCGAGATCCATTCTGAAGACGAAGAGGAAACCTCATCTCGAGCCTTCCGATGCCTTGATTAGGGGCGTTAAAATCCCGATCAAAGATCTCCTTCTTCCTCTATACTTTCTTGTTGCTTTCTGGTTTCTTGATGACGTTATTCCATTCTCAGTTTTACTAGTTTCTAGTTCTAGGCTTTACTCTTGTAGCTGATCTTGAACCTTTGTGAGAAACTAATAGTGGATTCCAATGAGTCTCCGGCTGAGACTCCCCAGACGTAGGGTTATCCCGCACTGGGTCACCAAATTGCCTGCGTTCTTCTCGTCCTTTTATACTTGCTTCGTTTTTGTTTTGTTAAAGTTCGAACAGATCTGCATATAACTAGGATTAGATTACGTTTTTACAGATTGGTATCAGAGCCATGCTCTTGTTTATGTGTTTTTACTTCCGTTGAAACCTTAGATCTGCGTTTCTATGTTCAGATCTGATTAGGGTTGTTTCTATACATTTGAGTTTCTGTATATATCTATATTGATTCTTGTTTTTACAAAGGTGTGAATTTGTGTGTGAAAGATTAGGCTCCTGTTCTTAAGCTTGAAACTTGTCTGCACAAAGCTATTTTCTGTCGTCTTGTTTCTGTTCAAACAAATAAACTAACATGGTGTTTCTTGAACTTTGCAGGACAACAATGACAGATCCATACAAAATCAAACTGTCTGATGGAGTCATGGACTTCTCAATGTGGAGAGTCAAGATGAAAGCTATCTCGACAAAGGAAAGGTGCTACCATGCCATTATAGATGTTTGGCATGCAGACATCACTTCAGCTGAGAAAGAAGAAACCCAAGAGTTGGCTCATGCCAAAGTGATGCTGAGATTGACTGGCGACGTAGCTCGTCAGGTTGTACGTCATTCCAAACCTAAACCCTTGTGGGATGCTCTTGAATCTATATGTCTCTCTAAATCTCTGCCTTATAGGATTACTTTCTTGTGCAAGTTTTTCATGTTTAAAATGGATACTAGCATGACCATAAATGAAAATCTTGATAGTTTCTTGAGATTAACTCAGGATTTGGCTAGATGTAAAGATGAGATTAAAGATGAGCACCACGCTATTATTCTTCTGAATTCTTTGCCTTCACAATTTGATGTTTTGAAAGACGTTATTCAATATGGCAGAGATGATTTATCTGTTAGTAATCTAACTGAAATGATAATTCAAAAGAATGAGTCATTAAAGGTGTTTAAACTAAAAAATGGTTCTAAAACTGAAAGCAAGGCTGATTCTAAGAATGAGGTTATGTTTACTAAAGGTAAAGGAAAGAATAACAAGAATAAAATAAAAAATGAAAATTTTGAAAAGAAAAATGATTCTTCTTCTACTAGTGGAAAAGATAAAGACGTTAAGTGTTACTATTGTGGTAAAGATGGTCACTATTCTACAGTCTATATGAAGAAAAAACGAGATGACAAGAATAAGAATAACTCTGATGGTCACACCATTGCTTTGAATCTCACTGTCAATATTCTGATGAACTTCTAATTGTTTCTAATTCATGTGATGAGTCTTGATGGATACTTGATTCCGGTTGTACTATGCATGCTACTCTTGATAAGTCATGTTTTAAATCTCTGACTTTATGTGATGTTGGGGTAGTAATGCTAGAAGACCATACTACTTTATCTATTAAAGGAATTGGTAGAGTACCTCTTAGGATGCATGATGGAAAAATCAGAATTATTTAGAATGTGAGATGGGTCCCTGAATTAAGAAGAAACTTGTTATCTGAATCTGTCTTTGATGATCTTGATTGCAAAATTTTTACTTCCAAAGGTATAAGGGATGTGATATGAAATAACACAATTCTTATTAGGAGCATTGAAAAGGGGGGCTTATATCATGTTGTAGGAACTTCTGAACTTAATGTCTCTACAGAAGTTAACAATTCTGAAAATCTGGAATATACTAAGAACTTGCATGCTAGACTAGGTCATATAGGCAATTCTAGGATGTTTTAATTATTTAAGCATGGTTTAATTGATAAAAAGCCTTGTGATATTACTTTTTGTGAAACTTGTATCACATGAAAGAAGACCAGCCACAACTTTATTAAATCTCAATTTAAGGCTAATAGACCTCTAGAATACATACATTCTATCTTGTGGGGGACAGCTCAAATAACTACCATAGGGGGTAGAAAGTACTTCCTGTCAATAATAGATCATTATTCTAGGAAGGCGTGGGTATGTCTTTTAAAAACCAAGGATGAAGCTTTTGATCAGTTTAAAAATTGGAAAATTATGGTGGAAAGTCAATCTGATCACAAAATTAAATGCCTAAGAACTAACTACGGTCTAATGTTTTGCAACAAAGATTTTAAGGAGTTTTGTACTCTTAATGGGATAAAAAGACACTTAATCATCCTTGGCACTCCGTAGCAAAATGGGATTGCCGAGAGGATGAATAGGACATTACTAGAGAAACCTAGATGCATGCTTATTCATTATGGGATGAAAAACTCCCTATGGGGTGAGGCTGTAATTACAGCTGCATACCTCATCAATAGATCTCCTTCCTTTGCTATTGAGTTTAAAACACCTCAAGAGGTTTGGACAGGGAAAAAACCTGATCTGTCATACTTAAAACCCTTTGGTTGCGCTGTATATGCTCAAATATCTGAAGGAAAACTTGAACCTAGGGCTCAGATTTGTGTGATGTTAGGTTACCTTGAGGGAGTTAAAGGCTATAAATTGTTGCTTGTTCAACCTAAAGGGTATAAATTCATAACTTCAAGATATGTTTCTTTTAATGAATCTGATTTTTATTTTAAGAACAAGTTAATGTTTGCTAGTAAAGTGACAGGTACCCTTGAAGGCAATACATCTCAAGATCCACCTATTGGACAATTCTTCCTACCTAGTGATCACACAAACATTACACAAGAGGAGGAAGAGTTCGATATTGGACATTCTAGTGCTGTCCAAACAAGCACTGAAGGTGAAAATGCAGCTCGACAACCTCCCCAATTAGGGTGGGGGGGGGATAAGTGCTTCTAACTCAAATAATACACTTAATAATCCTTCTGGTCATGCTAATTCTCAAAATTCTGAATTGTCTACCTCCTCCTCTCACTCTTTGAATGATAATTGTAATGATGATGATCATGTCCATAATATTCCTGTTTTGCATGATGATCCTGATAATATGCATGTTTATCCTGATTTGAATGAAATTCAGCATGATGAGCATGATGCTTCTATCTTAAATGATAATGAGCATGATATTCAAGATTATCAACTTGTAAGAGACAGAGAACCTAAGATAAGAATCTCATACCGAAAATTTGATGATTTTGTGAACTTACTTGAAGCTTATAAGAAGAATTATGACAAAATCATAGAGTTTGCTTTCATTATGGTTGAAATTGTCAAAAACTTTACCACTGAAACCTATGAACAAACTGTAACCTGTAAAGATTCTAATAATTGGTTGCAAGCTATGCATGAAGAAATCCAATCTATGTATGTAAATGAAACATAGTCTTTAGTTCCCAAACCTCCTAATGCAAGATTAATTGATTGTAGATGGATTTATAGGATTAAAGAAGGTGACTACAAATCTGATCCTCCTAGATTTAAGGCCAGATTAGTTGCTAAGGGCTTTATCCAAAAGGAAGGAGTAGATTACAATGATATCTTTGCCCCTATGGTAAAATACAAAACTATGCGATTGCTCATTGCTATGTGTGCTGTTTTTAATTCGGAATTAGAGCAGATGGATGTGAAAACTCCCTTCTTGCATGGTGACTTGCATGAGACCATTTATATGAAACAACCGAAAGGCTTTATAGATAAAGAAAAACCTAATCATGCTCGTTTGCTGATAAAATCAATTTATGGGTTAAAACAGTCGCCTAGACAATGGAATATAAAATTTGATGTCTACATGATATATCTAGGCTTTACTGGAAGTAACTTTGATACCTGTTGATAGACACATGTAGGTAGTGTTTTAGGGCATGTTTAGTTAGGATTTTCATGGTTTTTGGTTTAGTTTTAGTAAGTTTTGCTAGTTTGTAGAAAGATTCGGATATCTACACTTTATTGTGGGTTTTTATTGTAGATGTGAAGACAACAAGTATAGAGGAGGTGAAGCCGAAGCATGGAGGAGGCAAGAAGGGAACCAATCCATGAGATTAGCCCCAAGAGGTTATGGGAAAAGAACACTTGAGTCCGCACAATGTATTGGAGTTGTTGTTTCGACACCTCTTGCTTGCAAGGGATGGATCGGGAGCTACAATGGTCGGATGGATCTGATTTTGGTGTCATTGGAAAGCTATCTCAAAAAGCTACAATTTGTCTTTTTACTCCGAGTCCAAATTCCAACTCGAAGTGTGTCAAAACAGCCTTTGAAATGTCACTTGACGACTAGTGTTAGAAACTCGGGATGAGGCAGCAAAAACTCGGGCAAGTTTTGGAGGAACATCCCGAGTTTTGGCACCTGAGTCTCGGCCTTATAAACTCGGGGTGTGCAGTGAAAACTCGGGCGAGTTTCTGGGTGTTACCCCGAGTTTTCGCCCGTGTCAGCTTGAAGCGAGATTTTTGTATAGGCCTTTGGGCTTTTGGGTTAAAACATCTTTTAGGCAGTATTTTTAGAAGCTCTAAGATATATAGTTAGATATTATTTTCTAGGTTTTAGGCACTCATCATCTTTAACTTTGGGATTATTGTTGGAGCTTGGAGAAGAAGAAACCCTTTGAGAAACTTTGTAAGTTTTTCAATGTCTTTCAACAACTAAATTCCTTTTGGTTAACTAGTTAATTGAAGTTGGAAATGAAGAATTATTGTGAGGTTTGATTGTTCTTAATTTCCCTTGACTAGATTGTTTTCTCTGTGCATGATTGCTTAATTTCAGTCTAGAGTTTTATTAGCTTTATCACCTAATATGATTTCTAGGTTGAATTACAACTAGATATTTCTAATTACCGGTCGGTGTTAATTAGATCATAAGTACAACATGTAATCAATCTAGGACTGGTAGGACTAATTGATTAGAGAAGAGAACTCAATTGCATGGTATTTGGATGTCTGGTTGCTCTGAATGCATGTTTCTATTGATACTTGGATCTTAATGTTGTTGTCAAGTTGAACCTAGGAGGTCTCTTAGGTTATTTGATAATTAGGGTTGTTAGTACCGGTCAAGCTAATAGCTAGAATTGAAGTAGGATTAAAAATGCCATGAAGTTGGGTTATTAACATTCCGCAATAAAGTAGTCAAGGTAAAAAGAGAATTTTGATAATCAATGATCAATAATCAAGTTCACAATGGATATTAACTGGTTGAGCATACTTCTCTTATATTTTACAAATCATCCTTAGTTTTGCAAGTTTAATTAGTTTAGCTATTAGAACAATTTCAACCACGCCCCCCCCCCCCCTTTACTCTGAGTTGCATAACAATAAACACTGAAACCTGAGTCTCTGTGGGTTCGACCCTTACTTCCCTACTACATTAGTTGGGTTGTTTGGATTATTTTGATATGTATTAAGGCGACTAAAATACCGCTTATCACCTGTTTATATCTAAAGCATGTCAAAACTAAACATCCTATGTACATTCTACTTTATGTTGATGACATTCTCCTTATAAGTAATTCTATAGCTATGATAACCGGAGTTAAGTTAGATCTTCAAAAGCATTTTGATATGGAGGATTTAGGGATTGCTAAAAAGATTTTAGGTGTCAATATAATTAGAGATTGTGTTAAAAGGCTTATCTATTTGTTGCAGACTAATTACTTGAGTAAAGTGCTTGACATGTTTTCAATGACAAATGCAAAGCCTTCTCCTATGCCTCTTGGAGGGTACCTTACACTTTCAAAACAAGATTGCCCAACCACAAAAAAGGAGAAGAAGGAAATGGAAATTAAGAGTTCCATTTGATGTAGCAGTTGGTTCACTGATGTATTTAATGTTTTATACTAGGTGTGACACCCTCACACCCCTATGACATATGCTATAAATAACTTCCTTATTATATAAGCATATAATTCACATAATTTCACATCTGATCACATAAACATATAACAAAGCTTAACATCCATAAGTAAAACACACATAGATACACACACTTGTATCTAGTTACTTCTTATACTAATACATCTCTCTAATCTCTATTGCAAAACACATGTCTATGATGCAAAATGAGGAGTAGAAGGTTGCATAAGGCATTAGCCGGCCAACCTGTGCATATGTGACATCCAAGAGATATAAGCTAGTAAAACTAGCTAAACCTGAAAAATAGGTTTGCGATTTATGTGAGTTACATACTCAGTGAATATAAACCATCATCCATTATTTCACTCATAGCCAATCCAATTAATCCCTATACATATACATATACATATACATATTCCATATGAATAAATTATGCATATGCAAATGCTCATGTGTCCAATTGTTATTTTGTGAACTGTGCAAGCTTGAATCTGCCCCGGGTTTCTTGTGAATGGACTCTTTTCGTCCCATGGGATTTGTAGGTCTCATATGAATTGACCTTTTAGGCCTCTTGTGATATGACCTTATATGTCCCATGTGTTTAGACATTTTTTTTAGGTTTCTTGTGATTACAAATTCAGAGCAAGCCAACCACAAAACCTTTAATCTCATGTCAATGTGATATGCTCAAATGCATCATATATCATGTATCATTTGCAATTGCACAATCTATGCAAACAATCGTGGGCATTCTAGAGAAAATATATATCACACACATATATCCATATAATATATATAGCACATAGCATATGTATATATACACATTGCAACACATCATATAACACATGGGGTTGAATCTCTAGTCTATACTCACCTTCTAAGACAGATATCTTACTTTTGACTCCTTCTCCTGATCACGATTTACCCCTCGTGCTCCTATAAAATAACCTAATGCAATCTTAGCCTATAAACTCTTACAAACTCTAACCCTAAATGCAATGAAATGCCAAGATGGATCATAACTTTTACCAAATAGCTCCAATTACTATGAAATTTTATCAACACATACTATGCATATATATGAACATCTTTCTACTGGAAAACCTTTTGAAAATCTCGACCGAAGGCCACCGAAATATCGTTACAATGAAAGCCTAAAGTCATTATTAATTCTTTAACAAACTGTATAACAATCATTGAAAACACCCATTGACAATTATAGATCAACTGATTTCCAAATCAATATCAATTATAAACCTAGATTTGGGAAATTAACGAACCCAAATAAACTCAAAACTAATTAAATCTTATTTAAGCTCAAGTACTAAATAACCTTACCAAATTGGAAACTCTTCTTCTTCGAAAACAAATAAAATTGAATAACCAAACTGATGGATCAAATCGAATTCATGGAGCTAGGTGGGTGCTTCTTCTTCTTTCACCCCGTTCTCCTTTCTTTCTTTCTTTCAAATGAAGCTGATATAGGCATGCACTAATGTCACGCCCCGTGTTCCCGAGGCCGAGAGAGACGCGGAGCACCCGGCCTAGGCGCGAGCCTAGGTGTTTCTAGAGGCTTCCGGGGCGTCCCGGATGAGGCAAGACCGTTCCGGAGCCTTCTAGGACAAGCGCGGCCCTTCTCGGGCCAAGGCAAGCAAGGGCGCGCCCTTCCGGAGACATCCAGAAGGGGCGCGGCCCTTCCGGGCGCGTCCCGGCCCCGCGCGCCCCGCGAGAGAGCTCCGGAGAATTCTAGAGCGGCCCGGAGCGGCCTAGGCGGCACTCTCTTAGCCGCGCCCACTTGTAAAGATCTAGAATAGTCTAGGCTTGGGTTTTCTAGATTCTTCCCATGTAATCAAGGGCAGCCACACCTATAAATAGGCCTTAGCCCTCATTTGCCAAGGCATCCAACTTTGCACAAAAAGCACACTTGTAAAGCTCACTTGTAAAAGCACTCTTGTGTAATCAAGTCCTCTTTTCCCACATAAACCATCTCTTGCTCGCTTTACGCATTCGGGGATAGGCCTGACTTAGCACAACCGAGGGACTAAAGTAGCTAAGGGCTGCACGAGTTAGAGCACAAGTCTCGACCCGTGACAAGTGGTATTAGAGCAACACGATCCAAGGGAGAGTTCAATGGCTAGCCACGAAGGTGGAGCTTCGGAGGTGGGGGACCCTAGATCCTCAGCCAAGAAAGGAGGCCGAAAGACTAGGGGCTCTTCGAAGGACCAGGTGACTAGCATGGAGGAACGCCTTGAACGTGTGGAGTTATCCATGGGTGAGGTGCGCGACTCCATAGAAGACTTAACCAAGGCCGGGGAAGACCTTGAAGCATCTATGGATGAGCTCAAGGGGGAGCTTCAAGCCACGCTCAACGAGTCCCATGACAAACTCGTCAAGGAAAATGAAGTTCTCAAGGCGGAAATGCTGGCCATGCGGGACGAGGTTTGCCAACTTAAGAGGGATTTGGAGGCATGCAAGGCCGTTGTGGGGGCGGGCATGATCATCACCAACCCACAACACAAGTTGGAGATCCCGAAGCCGAAGGAATTCAAAGGGAGTCGTTCAGCAAAGGACGTCGAGAACTTCATCTATGCTATGGAGCAATACTTCGATGGCGTGGGCATCAAAGAGGACGAGCGAAAGGTGAGTACTGCTAAACTATACCTTGCCGATACGGCTTTGCTTTGGTGGAGGCGTCGGACTTGTGAAAAGACCGGCGGATCACCAATTACAACCTGGGCCGAGTTTGAGGTGGAATTTAGGAAACAATTCTACCCGGTCTATGCCAACGACGAGGCACGGGCTAAGATCTGCCGACTCACGCAACGCGCCACCGTTCGTGAGTACGTAAAAGGATTCTCGGAGCTTATGCTGCAAGTCTCCGACTTGGCCGAGACTAAGGCCTTCTTCCAATTCATGGACGGCCTCAAGCCTTGGGCCAAGCAAGAACTACAAAGGCGCAACGTCCAGACTTTGAACGACGCCATGACCACCGCCGAGTCCTTGATCGAGTTCAAGTCTGCGGACCGAGGCGACTCCTCCCGCAACAAGGGCAAAAGTGGGGGAGACAAAGGCAACGCCAAGTCATCTAAGGGCGAAGAGGAGTCTTCCAAAGACTCATCTAAGCCAAAAGAGCAGAACTCTAAAGACCGGGACAAGGGCAAGAAGAAGGAGCGACAACCCTTAAGTTGCTTCCTTTGTGGCGGTGAACACCTAATGAGAGAATGCCCCTCCCGGACCAAGCTCACCGCCATCGTAGCACGAGACGACCCACCCGAGGTAGACAAAATGAAGCTCGGAGCCATGATGCTCAGCGCCATCAAGACAAGGAGATTCGCGAACCAGAAGGGGTTGATGTTCGTGGACACCATGGTCGCGGGGACCAAGGTAAACGCGCTTGTGGACACCGGAGCGTCAGAAATCTTCGTCTCAGTAAAGAAGGCCAAGAAGCTGGGACTCAAGGTGACCGAGAGCCATGAGTGGATCAAGACCGTAAACTCCAAGGAAGTCCCGACGCAAGGAGTAGCACAAGGAGTAGATTTACGCTTGGGAGAATGGGCTGGCAAGGTCCCGATCGAGGTAATTCCCCTTGACTACTATCACTTAGTCATTGGTCTCGCATTCCTTGATCGGATCAATGCCCTCCTTGTGCCTTTCGCCAATTGCCATTGCGTCCTAGACCCACAATGTCAATGCATTGTGCCGGTCTACCGAGGGAAGGGTCCGAGCCCACGGGTCATCTCGGCCATCCAGCTACCCAAGGGACTATAGCGGGATGAGGCAACGTTCTTGGCAACACTCAAATTAGACGAGCCGTCCAAGGGGGACACACCGTCCCCGCTCGAGATCGAGCGGGTGCTTCGAGAGTTCAAGGACGTTATGCCTCCCGCACTACCGAAGAGGCTCCCACCAAAAAGGGAGGTCGACCACAAGATAGAGCTCGTGGCCGACGCTCGCCCTCCAGCCCGTGCCCCATACCGAATGTCTCCACCAGAGCTCGAGGAACTACAGAGGCAACTAAAGGAGCTTCTAGATGCCGGCTATGTCCGACCGTCCAAGGCACCCTACGGAGCGCCCGTGCTGTTCCAACGAAAGCACGACGGGAGCCTACGAATGTGCATCGACTACCGGGCGCTCAAAAAGCTGACCATCAAGAACAAGTACCCGATCCCGCTCATTGCAGACTTATTTGATCGGCTTGGAGAGGGACAATGGTTCACCAAGCTGGACTTGAGATCGGGCTACTACCAAGTCAGGATCGCGGAAGGGGACAAGCCAAAGACGGCATGCGTCACTCGCTACGGGTCTTACGAATTTCTAGTAATGCCCTTCGGGCTGACGAATGCCCCGACGACATTCTGCACCTTCATCAACAAGGTACTCCAACCCTTCCTTGATCATTTTGTAGTAGTATACTTGGACGACATAGTCATATACAACCGCACCCCTGAGGACCACGTGGAACATCTGCGGCGAGTATTTCGGGTCTTACGAGAGCACGAGCTCTACGTCAAATGGGAGAAATGCGCCTTCGCTCAACGCGAGGTGCCATTTCTGGGGCACATAATCGGCAGAGGACGAATATGCATGGATCCGGCCAAGGTCCAAGCAATCGTCGAGTGGGAGCCGCCAACGAGGGTGACCGAGCTGCGGTCTTTCTTGGGGCTAGCCAACTACTACCGACGGTTTATCAAGGGATATTCCCACATCACCACGCCCCTCACAGATCTGCTCAAGAAAGGGAAGCCCTGGGCGTGGGATGAGGGGTGCCAAGCGGCATTTGGGTGGTTAAAGAAACTCATAACCACGGAGCCCGTGCTAGCCCTGCCCAACTATGAGGCACCTTTCGAAGTTCAAATGGACGCATCCGACTTTGCTATCGGAAGGGTACTAATGCAAGAAGGACACCCGATTGCCTACGAGAGTCGGAAACTAAACGACACCGAGAGGCGCTACACCTTCCAAGAGAAGGAGATGACCGCCATTGTCCACTGCCTAAGGACATGGCGACACTAACTCTTAGGGGCCAAATTTACGGTCAAGACTGACAACGTTGCCACGAGCTACTTTCAAAGCCATAAGAAGCTAACGCCCAATGATTCGGGCTATTTTACATAGGTTAATACTTGTATTTTAGGGCTATATTGAGTGTGTTTAGGTTAGATTTGAGCGTAACTGTAATATCTAGGCCGAAGACACAAGAATACAAGAATCAAGAGTTGTAAGGCGTTTTGAGCTGTGTTCCCGACACCACTTGCTTGCAAAGGCTATATCTTGAGCTATAGAGGTCGGATTGAGCTGATTCCGGTGCCATTGAAAAGATAACTCGAAGAGCTTCAATTCATCTTTTTACCCGAGGAGGTCAAGTAACCTTGCCCCCGGTTCCGATACAGACACGGAGGATTGCCCCCTTAGATCTTGCTCGTCCTCGAGTAAGCTCAAATAAATCGACGATGTTCCGTGTCCGATTGTAAAGCTCGACTACCCTGTTTCGATGCCTGAGGGGCTCCCCATGCTCAATTTCATATGGCAGAAAGAGTCCATTCAGGATGACGGGACAACAGAAGAAGAGGATTGGGCGATATTTAGTGAATTCCTGGATGGTTTGGAACAAGAGGAGGTTCGAGATATTGCATTGGAGGTTTCGCCCCCGATATTGATAGATCAAGCTTCCGAGCCTGAGCCTGAGGAGGAACGATATGTGATGATAGAAGAGGAGTATTTCCTTCAGTATGGTGACCCCTGGAGTGACAACGACGAGCCTAATGACTCGTCGAAGGACCCAAATGCTGTTATGAAGATTCCTTCTTCACCGTCAGAAAATTTCGTATCCCTTTCCATGGAGATTCCTGAAGTCATCCTTGGCGATCCCTATATCCTTTACTCTACTTCTTCTCTCTCCTTTGATCCTTGCTTTGTTCTTTCATGTCAATCCTTCATTAAGGATTCAATCTTTGAGCATGATAGGGTAGTTGATGAGTTCTCATACTTTTTATCTCATGATAGTGATAATCCAATTAGGAGATTTGCATGCTTTAATAAATACCTTGAAAAATCAAATAAATCACCTAATTGGTTTCACTCTAGAAAATCTCACCCTAATTGCTCAAGCATATTTGATAGGTTAAAGTGGAGTTTGAATTATTTCTTATTTCTTGATAATTTGTCAATATGCTATGTGTCCTGTTGTAAGATAGTTGTGCAGGACTTTGATTTGATGCGCAGGGCATTGACGATGTCCGATCATGAAGACGTCGAGCCAACGACGTTAACCAAAAACGCTGCTTGGGAGGCAACCCAAGGCTTAGATAGATTGTTTTTTCATTCCTAGCTTAGGTTTTTATTCGTTTTCGGACTAACGTGCAAGTACTAGGTCCGAAAGGACATTTTGGTGCAAAACCGCGCTCGCGGCAGCCATACCGCGCCCACGGTGGAGCACCAAAACCCATCCCGACGTATAGGTACTAGTACCGCGGGCGCCGTACGAGCATGCAGTGGGTTCCGGAAAAAAAAATTACCGCGCCCGCGCATCGGGTACCGCGCCCGCGATGAGGCCGGGTCTGGTAAAAAAAATCGAAAAGAAAAGAAAAAAAAAAGATTTTGGGCATGTATCTTCTACCTTCCATATATCTTTACCATCTATCTATCTTTCCATCATTCTATCTTTCCATCGTTCTATCTTTCTATCTATCTCTTTCCACCACCGTCTATATATTCTTTTCATCCATCTTTAGATTTCTATTCTTTTGGCTATGTTCAAAGCCTAAGTATGGGGGAACTTTGTTCCCCTGAATAGCATCATTGAGGTTCGAGTTCAAGAGTTCACACATATCCCGAGAAGACGAGCCCAATATCTGAGAGCCACATTGAGCATTCATGTTCGAGGAGACGTCCGAGTTCGCAATCGCTCAAGGCCGCGACCACGCTTCCCATACCGCGCCCACGGTTGGTTCTCAGAGGATGATGTTGCTTACGGCGTTGATTCAGCGCCCGCAGACCGTACACTTGCGCCCGCGGTTGGCCTACAGAAACGGTATTCCGAAGTCTTTTCTTCCATTCTTCTACCACCCTTTGAAGAGTTCTTCCATTCCACCTCTCTTCAATCGTTTATGAGTCTTCTGATTCCCTTCTTCCTTGCTTCTATCCTTTCTCTTTGCTTCATTGAGGACAATGAAAGATTTAAGTATGGGGGAGGGAGTACTCACATTCGCTTATCCTAGTTAGTTTAGTTAGTGATTTGCTTCAGGTTTTTTATTTTCTTCTTTTCATGGAGCACATGCACCATACTTTTTTGCATAATAAAGAAAGAAAGAAAAAGAAAAAGATAGAAAGAGCCATAAAAATTGAAAAAAGGCATATAAATCCTGGGATGAGTCGAAAACCCGAAAGGGCGGCTCATGTAATAAGCAGGTAACCCGGACCAGCATTAGGCTGGGGTAATATGAGGTTCATGAGAGTTGTGAGTATTTGTGAGCACACCATTGAGAAAAATGAAAAGAGCGGTTAGGTGAACCCCCGAAAGGGCGCCTAAGCAGAATTGAGCGGTAAAATTTGAGTGTTTTAGGATCATCCTTGCTTGGGGACTTTGGGGCTTACATGTTATATTTGGGTAGATCCTAGGTTGCTCTCTTTCATCTTTTTAAAGCTTGAGTGATATATCATTGTTGTGAGGTGTGTGTTTGAGCTTCATTGTTTTATGCTCATGATTTCTCTATATTTTTGGGTTGGGTTGTGAGTTGAGTGTTTTTATCTTCCCTTCTATTTCCTGAGATCTTAGATGTGCTTTCTTGTTATATTTATTTGAGCTTACTCGAGGACGAGCAAGATCTAAGTATGGGGGAATTTGATTCGGGCTATTTTGTATAGGTTAACTCTTGTATTTTATGGCTATATTGAGTGTGTTTAGGTTAGATTTGAGCATAATTGTAATATCTAGGCCGAAGACACAAGAATGCAAGAATCAAGAGTTTTAAGGCGTTTTGAGCTGTGTTCCCGACACCACTTGCTTGCAAAGGCTATATCTTGAGCTATAGAGGTCGGATTGAGCTGATTCTGGTGCCATTGGAAGGCTAACTTGAAGGGCTTCAATTCATCTTTTTACACCAAAGTCAGATTCCAAGCCGAAGATGGTCAAAACAGCCTCCGAAGTGACGCCAGAGGTTCTGTCCCGATACCGCGACCGCGGCTTGGCCGACGCGACCGCGGCAGCTGCCGAGACCGACATGTTCTTCTCTGTTGTGAAAGCGCGGGCGCGGTGGGACCGACGCGACCGCGGAGATGCCGAATCTGAAGCGGGCCGAAGATCTATCTTCTTTCTATCTTCTTATCTTTTCTCTTTCTTTTTCTATCTTTTCTCCTTTCCTAATTAGATTAGGGGAGCTTGTTCCTTGGGCTATATAAGGAGGAGCCAGCCTTAGGTTTTTAGTATCTTCTTTCTCATCACCAATTCTTCTCTTTTTAGGCTTTTAGTTTAGTTATGGAGAGCTAGTCTCCTTGGGTTTGTTCAAAAGAGAAGCTCTGATGTATGAACTTGTGAGGTTTTGGTAATTGATTTCTATCCTTTGGTTAATATTGATACTCTTGTGCTTCATCCCTTGATCTATGTTTGATTTTATGAGCCTGATCAACTTGTTTGATTAACTTAGATCTATCGTTTGGTTTAGGATTGGTTGTTGTCTATGCATCTTTCCTATTTCTCGAAACAACTTTATTTTAAGACCGTGGACTAGTTTAGGGAAGAGTATTAAATGGTTAAGTTGTGCATGAGACTCGTAGCTTGATTGCATGATTTGATTTCCTAATTTCCTTGTTTTCTATGCTAATTCTAGGTTAAGCGTCCTTGCCTAGGGTTATAGAATTGCTCGGACCGTGACCTTGCGATTGTTAATGATCAGGATAGGAATTAACCATAGGTGTGAATGAAATCAATGGATGAATCTATGATCGAGTGATTATTTCATGAGTGGATCTTTTGAGCGTAATTGTAATATCTAGGCCGAAGACACAAGAATGCAAGAATCAAGAGTTTTAAGGCGTTTTGAGCTGTATTGCCGACACCACTTGCTTGCGAAGGCTATATCTTGAGCTATAGAGGTCGGATTGAGCTGATTCTGGTGCCATTGGAAGGCTAACTTGAAGGGCTTCAATTCATCGTTTTACACCAAAGTCAGATTCCAAGCCGAAGATGGTCAAAACAGCCTCCGAAGTGACGCTAGAGGTTCTGTCCCGATACCGCGACCGCGGCTTGGCCGACGCGACCGCGGCAGCTGCCAAGACCGACCTGTTCTTCTCTGTTGTGAAAGCGCGGGCGCGGTGGGACCGACGCGACCGCGGCGATGCCGGATCTGAAGCGGGCCGAAGATCTATCTTCTTTTTATCTTCTTATCTTTTCTCTTTCTTTTTCTATCTTTTCTCCTTTCCTAATTAGATTAGGGGAGTTTGTTCCTTGGGCTATATAAGGAGGAGCCAGCCTTAGGTTTTTAGTATCTTCTTTCTCATCACCAATTCTTCTCTTTTTAGGTTTTTATTTTAGTTATGGAGAGCTAGTCTCCTTGGGTTTGTTCAAGGGAGAAGCTCTGATGTATGAACTTGTGAGGTTTTGGTAATTGATTTCTATCCTTTGGTTAATATTGATACTCTTGTGCTTCATCCCTTGATCTATGTTTGATTTTATGAGCCTGATCAACTTGTTTGATTAACTTAGATCTATCGTTTGGTTTAGGATTGGTTGTTGTCTATGCATCTTTCCTATTTCTCGAAACAACTTTATTCTAAGACCGTGGACTAGTTTAGGGAATAGTATTAAATGGTTAAGTTGTGCATAAGACTCGTAGCTTGATTGCATGATTTGATTTCCTAATATCCTTGTTCTCTATGCTAATTCTAGGTTAAGCGTCCTTGCCTAGGGTTATAGAATTGCTCGGACCGTGGCCTTGCGATTGTTAATGATCAGGATAGGAATTAACCATAGGTGTGAATGAAATCAATGGATGAATCTATGATCGAGTGATTATTTCATGAGTAGATCTTTAGATCTTTTGAATAAATCCCCCCTTCTTTGGTTGATAATTATATTAATACTAGAAGCCTTAAGTTCTCTTGGGTTCGACCCCTTACTTGCTTACTATACTTAGTTTGTAGTTTGGGTTATTTATCTTTGATCTTGGCACGACGACTTTAGCCGAGTCACCCAAGCAGGCTCGATGGCAAGACTTCCTAGCCGAGTTCGACTACGAACTAGAGTACAAGCCCGGTAAAGCCAACCTTGTGGCCGATGCACTGAGCCGAAAAGGCGGAGCTTGCGGTCATCAGTCGCCCACAAGGAGCCTTGGAGGGACGCATCAAGGAGGGACTCGCCTAGGATCCGACGGCCAGGAACCTATCGGCGTTAATCCAAGATGGCAAAACCCGAAGATTTTGGGTCGAGGAGGGACTCATCTTTGCCAAGGGCCAACGTCTCTATGATCCGAACTATGGGGGGCTACGAAGGGAAGTCATGAAGGAATGTCGTGACACTAAATGGGCGGGACACCCAGGTATGAATCGAACACTCGCCCTTTTAGAGGATAAATACTAATGGCCCCAAATGCGGGACGACGTAGAAGTCTACGTCAAAACTTGTCTTGTGTGTCAACAAGACAAGGGGGAGCAACGACTACCCGCATGACTATTGCAACCGTTGCCCATACCCGAGCACCCTTGGCAGAGCGTAAGCATGGACTTCATCGTGGGACTGCCAAAAACCGAGGGCTTCGAAAGCATCATGGTAGTCGTGGACAGGTATTCCAAGTACGCCACCTTTATCCCGGCAACGAAGGAATGCCCTGCAGAGGAAGCCGCCCGTCTCTTCCTCAGGCACGTGGTCAAATATTGGGGTTTACCCCAAACCATCATCAGCGACAGGGATGGGAGGTTCACGGGACGCTTTTAGACCGAGTTATTCAAACTACTTGGGTCAGGCTTACGGTTCACAACAGCGTTCCATCCTCAGACCGGCGGACAAACCGAAAGGACTAACTGCCTACTCGAGACTTACTTGAGGCACTATGTTGAGCGCATCGCAAAAAGATTGGCCGAAGCTTCTTGATGTGGCTCAGTTCTCGTTCAACTTACAACAGAACGAGTCCACGGGCAAAAGTCCGTCCGAGGTCGTCATGGGGTTCCAGCCGAGCACTCTAAGCACTATCGCTTCAGGATACAAGGGACCAACACCGGCGGCGTACAACTTTGCCAAGAGTTGGCAGCAGGATAGACTTAACTACCGCTTGCCTACTCAAGGCCAACAAACGGGCGAAGAAATGGGCTGACCAGCGACGAAGGGACGTCGAGTACCAAGTGGGAGACTTAGTCCTGGTCAAGCTACATTACATTATGCGGCATCAGGGGCTGCATAAGGCTCTAATCCGGCGCTACGAGGGACCGTTTGTGGTACTCAAGAGAGTCGGGACAACCGCATAAAAGCTAGAGCTGCCATCAAAATTCAAGATTCATCCGGTGTTTCACATGAGCATGCTCAAGCCATATCACGAAGACAGGGACGATCCTACCCGAGGGGACGCACACCGGGCACCGATGGGAATCAAGAGCTCTTATGATAAAGAGGCTCAAGAGATCGTGGCCGACAAGGTGGTACGAGAGAGATACAAGAGGTCGAGGCTTGAGTACCTGGTGCAATGGAAGGGTCAACCCGACACCGAGATGTCGTGGGAACCAGCAGAGGCACTCTAGCAATTTAGGGACAAGATCGAGGCATTCGAGGGGAGCGCGACGAGGGCGTCGCGAGATTCAGTGGGGGAGATTGTCACGCCTCGCGTTCCCGAGGCCGAGAGAGACGCGGAGCACCTGGCCTAGGTGTTTCTAGAGGCTTCCGGGGCGTGCCGGATGAGGAAAGACCGTTCTGGAGCCTTCTAGGACAAGCGCGGCCCTTCTCAGGCCAAGGCAAGCAAGGGCGCGCCCTTTCGGAGACATCCAGAAGGGGCGCGGCCCTTCCAAGCGCGTCCCGGCCCCGCGCGCCCAAGCGTGCCCTGCGAGAGAGCTTTGGAGAATTCTAGAGCGGCCCGGAGCGGCCTAGGCGGCACTCTCTTAGGCGCGCCCACTTGTAAAGATCTAGAATAGTCTAGGCTTGGGTTTTCTAGATTCTTCCCATGTAATCAAGGGCGGCCACACCTATAAATAGGCCTTATCCCTCATTTGCCAAGGCATCCAACTTTGCACAAAAAGCACACTTGTAAAGCTCACTTGTAAAAGCACTCTTGTGTAATGAAGTCCTCTTTTCCCACGTAAACCATCTCTTGCTCGCTTTACGCATTCGGGGATAGGCCTGACTTAGCACAACCGAGGGACTAAAGTAGCTAAAGGCCGCACGAATTAGAGCACAAGTCTCAACCCGTGACACTAACACGTATCACAACTTCAACATGTGTGCTTGAATATATATCCGATTACGTACAACTTCAACGTCGGCAATTGAAGAAACTTTTGAAAAACTATAATTTTCACCCTTAAATTTTCTGTTATTATAAACCTTACTCAGAAACTTTAATTAAATAACTTTATCCTTAAAAACTTTTAAAACGTAAATAACTTTAAGTTGAAAACAAGTATTACTTTTTTGAAAAATATATCATGTACTATGCAAATATGTTATGCGGATGCAATGAATGCACTATGACATATGCACTTTAGTCGGGGATGTTACACTAGGCCTGACCTAGCTTTTGCTATTAGTGTTCTTAGTCATTACATGTCTAATCCTGGTGCTAAGCACTGGGCAACTATGAAATATCTGTTAAAGTATGTAAAAGAGACAGAGAACATTGGTTTGGTGTATAATGATCACAACTCGAGAGACAACCTACAAGGTTTTGTCGACTTGGACTATGCTAGTAATAGGGACAACAGAAAATCGACCATTGCATACTTTTATACCTGGGCAGGGAATTGTATTTTCTGGAAGTCCCAGCAGCAGCCTATAGTCGCTTTATCATCGACTGAGACTGAATACATAGCGGCCACCGAGGTTGCGAAAGAGGCTACTTGGTTGTGTGGCGTTTTGCATGAGATTACGGGCAGGACTTATATGCCTATACTCTTTTTGGATAGTCAGAGTGTTCTGTATTTATGCAAGGACCATGTCTATCACGAGAAGACGAAACACATTGATGTACGTTACCACTATATAAGAAAGAAAGTGGAAGACCGGGAGATTACTGTGAAGAAAATACCTGGAGATCTGAATCCTGCTGACTTTGGGACGAAGGTCGTACCTTCGAACAAATTTGTCTTCTACAAGAATGTTCTCCACATCAATGACGTACTCTTAGATGTGGAGATCGAGTCCTTGAAGAACAGGAAACTTGTTGGAATCCCTATTTTTGTTTCTTACTAGGTTCTTTAGAAGTTTGTATAAGACTTAGGAGGGCAATTGTTGTAACCAAGTCTTATATAATCTTCTAGGACATAGATAGTGGCATGCAAGAGTTTAGACTTAGAGATAAGGAGACTTCTGTTGGATCGTTAGTATTACAGAGGGACGCCCTTTACTTAGGTAAAGGCGTCCTTTGGTCAGGCGTCCTTACGAGGTGTAAGGGCATCCTTTAGTTGTGCAGCGGAATTTCAAACTAAACAGGTTAATAAAGTGAACACAATGATTTATAGAGGAACCACTCAAGACCAAGTAGTCCTTGAGTGTAAACCTCTACCTCCTTGGAGGATTTTTAAATAGATTCTTCCTTTCTTATTAAACGTCCTTACGTTGTACTGGCGAGTCCTTTACACTTCTCTGGTACTTAGACAGCGTCCCAAGTCAACTAGTAAAGTCCTCCTTTAAACCTACAACCGGAGCGAGTCTAATCTTCTAAAGGACTTTTATCCCTACGTCCTACAGTGCGTTGTAGGACTCTCTCTTTTTCTTTTTGGATTTTCTGAGTTACAAACAAGTTGTGGTTTGGGTTACAATTTTCACTCGATCTAACACAAGCCTAGAACTGTTCTTGAGTGTTATTGAGTTTGTTCTTCGTGTTCTTGAGTGAGTCGCTTTCCTTTGATTCTCTCTGAATATTCTCTGAAAGAGTTGATGTCACAATAAATGCCTTGGTCTATTTATAGGACTTGGGGAAGGGCGTCTTTCCTCTTCGGACGATCATGCCCTTCATGGACATGGCTATAGGATCTTCCTTCATGTAGTAGAGCGGTGATGAGGAAGCTTCCTGTATTCAGTTGTGTGTGATGGACTCTGCTACATGATCGGCCGCCACGTGTTGATGAACTCTGCTACAGGATCGTCCGCCACGTAGTGTTGGACTCTACTACAGGATCGGTCTCCACGTGTCCTTGGATGATCAAATGTTGTCGAGTGATGTCATCCTATCGGTTAGTGAGTAAGGACGCTCTGCTTGTGTTCCTACTTGCTTTTGGGACTCCGTCCTTGCTCAAGTAGTCTCTTGTTGGTCCTTACTTCCTGGTAGCTAGCGTCCCTAAGCCTAGAGAACACTCCACACACTTGTTGTCCTTTTGTCACTGGCGGTCCTGAACACTTAGACAAATTTATTAGAATCAAAGTGAGTTTGTCATATCAAAACTAAGGGACGGTTTGTATGGGCACACTACCAAGTACGCAAGCGTCCTTGATAGCATCCTAACAATTTGTATTTTTGAAGATCATGGATTGAGACACACATAAGCACACTTAAACACTACACTAATTAAGTGACTGCCTTGGAAATCAAATCCGGTATGGAAGTAGTTTGATAAAGTGTACGTGTAATACAGTGGGCCTAAATGTGTGGGCTTGGCTCATGAAAGAAGGAAGAGGCCCAAAAACCATAAGTTCACTCCAACATAAATGAAATGGTGTGTTTTGGAGGACAATGCTTATACCTGAATATATAAGCTCGCTAAAGGTGTTTTGAGCCAACTATTTACAACATCAGCGCTGCACACAAGAGAGAGAAAAAAGAGAGAGAGCTAAAGAGTGAAGGCAAATCACCGGCCTAGGTTTCCGGCCAATTTTCCAACCACAGTGGTGGAATAGACGACGGCGTCTCGAGCTCGGCGAGATCCGTTGTGAAGACGAAGAGGAAGCCTCATCTCGAGCCTTCCGACGCCTTGATCGGGGGCATTAGAATCCCGATCAGAGATCTTTTTCCTCTATACTTTCTTGTTGCTTTCTGGTTTCTTGATGGCGTTATTCCATTCTCAGTTTTACTAGTTTTTAGTTCTAAGCTTTACTCTTGTAGCTGATCTTGAACCTTTGTGAGAAAGTAATAATGTATTCCGATGAGTCTCCGGCTGAGAATCCTCAGACGTAGGGTTATCCCGAACTGGGTCACCAAATTGCTTGCGTTCTTCTCGTTCTTTTATACTTGCTTCTTTTCTGTTTTGTTAAAGTTCAGACAAATCTGCATATAACTAGGATTAGATTACGTTTTTACAGATGGGATACATAAGATGTAAGAAAATTACAAAACAACGGTTTAATTGTTTGGAGTCAACTTGAACATGGTTCTATAAAGGATTCAAATACTTTTAAAAATCCCTTAAAGTTTTGTTCACAAATCGGAAAAATGACTTAAAATAATCTCAAGTATCACGAAATAATCTCAACCTTGAAACAAAAATAATCTCAAGTTTGAAAGTCATCACCAACGGTACAAACTATCACGATATTAAACAAAAACGATTCGGAAGCGTTTTTTGACAAGTTTTCCTGTGGAATCAATGATGCAGCGATTATAAATCAGGCATAACAACTTGATATTTTACACTTAGTTGAAATATTCTCGATTGTCATATCAACAATTCCACCGGAAATCACATTGGAAAAGACTTTTGAATCGTTTTTGGTTAATTTCGTGATAGTTCGTATTCTTACTGATGATTTCATAACTTGGGATTATTTTTCGTTGAAATTTGATACTTGAGATTATTTTAAGTCATTTTTCCTTACAATTTTAAATAGAGATGGTTTCGATATGAACTCGAGTGATTTAAAAGTCCAACCTTATTAATTATTTGAGACACAATGCTATGCTTCACTTAATATCTCAAGAAAACTTCATAAACTTAGAAACATCAACTAGTTTATGACCCGGGCCCTGCCCGGGGTCTTTGTAATTAAAATTGATAGATATTTATTTTTGTGTAAATGTTTTATTTAAAATTTTATAGAGTATAGTATTAAATATTAAATCATTATTCAAGATGAAGTATAACAGTAACACATAAGATGTAAAAAATGTTGGTTACAACATTTAAGTTTTCCATCTAAAATGAAAAAAAGATGAAGTTTTTGGACATGTTATTTTGCATCAAAGTGGTTATAGGTCAAAATCAATCATGAAGCTTGTCAATCACTTGAATATTGTTGTTGGCCTTCCATGAGGGTTCCTAAATCACAAGAAATGAGAAGAATAATATTATTTATAAAATTAAACACGAAATTTGATATAGAGAATTCATAATATTGGATTATGTATGTCATTATTTGTGTATAAAATATAATGAATTTATACCTGTAGATATTAAGTTCTGAAAGACTTCTTTATATACAACATTCGTAGTTGTATTCTGCGGTCGACCTTCTGAGTCGCATATTAAAATCTTCAATCCTTTCTTCGTGGTAACTCTGAATACTGCAACATATAGCTGACCATGTGAGAATACCGGTCTAGGAAGATATAGACCTACTTGAGAAAGCGATTGCCCTTGGCTTTTGTTAATGGTCATAGCAAAGCAAACTATCAAAGGGAACTGCTTCCTCTGAAACCGGAATGGATATTTAGTATCTGATGGTGTAAGCAACATGCGAGGTATAAGAACATCGTCCCCGACTTTGATTCCTGAAAGTATCTTTGCTCCAATCACATGACTATCAAGCTTTGTGATTAACAACCTTGTACCATTACATAATCCTGAAGATTGATCAATATTCCTGATTAACATAACAGGAACACCTACTTTCAGTCTCAACACATGGTTTGGCACACCAGAACATTGGATTGAATTTAGGTATTCCACCGAATAAACTGGGCCATGATCTGCACCGTTATCTTCAGACTTGCAAATACTATCTGAGCTAAGGTATACCTTTTCTTCTCCAGGAAGCTGAGATAACATGTACTCATTTACCTGACGAACGACATCATGAGTTGGTGCAAGAATAGCCCTCTCTTGGAAGTATTGCTGAGGATTTGTAACACCAGTAAAAGATGGATATACAGTTTCTACAATAGTTGCAATCGGATTGATGGTTTCAGTGATTAGTAGATCGGAAGGTATCTCAATTGTTGCTCCACCGTCATTAGGACCGCCTTCTATCCCATCCCCAACTCTCAATATCCATTCTGAAAAGTTCTTTGCCTCAAGAACTTCTGAATCTGTAGATCCATGCTGCAACCTCATGTTTCTAGTCATCCTTAGTACTTTGCAATACTTCCATAAGTAAGAAGAATTGATTGCAGCATACACAATATCTTGTCTGTTTCCTCTTGGCACAACAGGCAAAATTTGCCTAAAATCTCCACCGAACACTACAACTTTCCCCCCAAACGGTTGTTCATAGCTGTTTGGATTTGAAGACCGCATAACATCTCTTAAACTTCTATCCAGCGCTTCAAAGGCATATTTATTAACCATTGGGGCTTCATCCCATATTATAAGCTTTGCCTTTGATATCAATCCACCTAAGTCCGTACCTGGTATTATGTGACATGTAGATTCTTCATGCACCTGAATAGGTATTTGAAAGCGTGAATGAGTTGTTCTACCACCAGGAATAAGAAGGGAAGCAATTCCGCTGGAAGCAACATTAATAACAATTTCTCCTCTAGAGCGAATTGCAGCAGAAAGAGATCTCCATATGTGTTGAAGGGTTTCTTGAACAGAAATTTATATTCAAGACCCCGCTGAGTATAGCGAAGTCAGGATCGTCCACGGGAGTGAGAGTAATGCTAAGTTTAATCGATAACTACGAAAAGCAAGAAAACAAGGGGTAGAACAACTTCAGGCTCGACCCAAAGAGGGTCGATCTCGACCCTAGGGGGGTCGATCCTGAGGACGGAGTCACACGAACAACTCAATTCACAAGCAACTAACTCGAACTCGACTTAGGGAGTCGGGATCAAGGCACAAGATACGAGCTTTAATCAATATAAAAGGCAAATCCTAGGGCAAAGGCTACCACAACAACAATCATACATGCTTTCAACAAGAAATCACAACTATCATGCAATCTAGATCATAGAAAAGTTAACTTTCGCAAACAATTCAAGTTATTCAATCAACTTTCGTAAATCAAACAACTTTCTACCTATCCTTCAACTTAGGAATATCAACTTTCGCAAATAATCCTATTAGATATAATCAAGCAACTAACTTTTCACTTTCGCTAGGGTTAAGTACAAGATATGCCTCAATTTTCACCAAGGATTAAGCACAAGATAGGTTAGATATGATCCTTAAGCATTCAAGTCATGAATTCAAGTTTTAAACATGCATGATTGTGTTGGGTTTTTGCCCAACCCTAGAACTTAAGAAGACTACTCACACATAGCAAGTAAGAACAAGGAAGAAGAAGAGGAAGACATGATCAAACCAAACTCAAATTCAAATAAAAACCAAAGATCAATCTTACAAACCTCAAACTTGCTCTCCAAGTCTTCTCCCAAATTCTCCAAGTCTTGATCGAAAATTGAATGAATGTTGAATCCCAAGCATAGCATAGCATGGCATGAATAAAAACTATAGGTTCAACCTCCTTTTATAGACAAAAAGGAGTCCTAATCTAACTAGGAAACACAAACAAAACACCTTCCTAAAATACAGATTTGGCAACTTGCACAAGACAATCCGGAATAAGGAAGTTCGGTCACGCGTGTTCGACCCTCCATAGGGTCGATATCGGCCCCTTCAGGGTCGATCCTGAGGGTCTAATTCCTTGCATTCCAAGTTTGGTCAAATGGCTCGAGGTCGACCTCCTTGGGCTCGATCTTGGGGTCGATTTCTTCACTTCTCTTCTTGATTTTGCTCCTCTTTAGCTCTTCTTCTTGGCTCCTCCACTTGAATCTTCCTCCTAGCTCATCCATCCTCTCCAAGTCTTGCTCCAAACTCATCTTCAAGCCTCAAAAACACCTATAAAATGACACAAATATGCGTAGTTTCCGAATCTCAAGGAAATACGAAAACTCATGCAAAAAGACTCAAAAACACAAGACTCAACTACGAAAAACAACTTAAACTAACCTATCTAGACCCTAGAAATCTACCTAAAAACGCGGACATCAAAACACCCCATACTTAGACTTGCTTGTCCTCAAGCAATAATCATGCAAATCAAAACCAATAACACAATCTTCAAGCATAGCCCTTATCAAAACATTTTAAACACAAGAAGAAGACAAGTAACTTTAACGTCATTACATATGTATAAGTCTCAAGCTCGGTAATCACAATCCAACCTCTCAAGGGATATAAATGTGTTTCTCTTAACTCTCATGTGTTTAGGCTTATCAAATCAACTCTCATCTCAATCCTTATGCAACATCTACTTTATCATTGAGACTTATATCACCAATCTCTCTACCTAGAGAAGTCAAAACACATCAATCCTCATAAGAACTTAGGCTCAATGAAATCTTCATAGAAGACTCCATTCGGCCGGGTTGTAATGGGGCTCGGTAATAACATAAGGGAGGGAGTTATTTGGCCATGTGGTGCTAAATCCGGGAATCAAACTCCTAAATACACACTTCATACCAAAACAACTCTCTTCTTCTCTTTTCAACTCATAACCAAACACTTCAATGAAACTCAAACCCAACAACTCCTAACCCAAACTTTCATAATACAACTCAAAAATACTAGGAATTCTTGGCTTTGCACTTATGTTTTTTTCTTTCTTTCTTTTTCTCTTTTTTTTTTCCTGGCTCGAGCTTGAGAGGGGGTCGAGGTCGACCTCTGGGGGGTCGATCCTGAGACTATATTTTCACTGGGGGGCGAGATTGACCTATATGGGGTCGATCCTGAGGCTACTAGCTCGAGCTCTTCTTTCTTTTTCTCTTCAATTTTCCAACAATGTGCAATCCAAGCCAAGAATCCTATTACAATACACTTCAACAAGTTGTTCTCTACCCTTTAACCATGTCACCTATATCAAACCCAACCCGAATATCACTCAACAAAACTTATTCCCAACACAATCTAAGTTCAATTCCCGGAAAAGGGTCAAGCTAATATAGGCTAGGGATAATTTTTGTGGAGCTTCAAACAAAAGGCTAAGGCTAGAACGGGGCTTCAAACAAAGATAATTCAAGGTAGGAATGGAAGAATATGGCTAAAAAAAATATAAGTTCTTAATCATAATCAACATGCATGAGCAATCTCATAGCGGTTTCAAGAAATAGATAACCATATCAATGACAAGAAACATATGCATAAAGAGAGTAAAATCACACAAACAAGAAGAGGGAATCAATGATGTTCTCCCTATATGGCCAAAATTCTCACTAGGTAACAATTTTGTTGGATTGCAATTACTTTCACTCAAAACACATATGCTCAATTTCATCACAAGTCCTTTTTTCAATCAAAAGCAATTTCTCAAAAACAAGGGCTACACTATCCAATTATGCCAAAGGAATTACATGACAAGCATAAAGATTAATTTTCATCATAGGACATCTAAGATGGTATGTTCTTCTATCCTAAAACAAACAAAGAAGCAAATATTTTTTTTTTGAATTTTTGACATTTTGCAATTTTTTTGGATTTTTCAAGATTTTTCTTAATCAAACAAACTATCAAACTACTCAAACAAAGACTCAATTATGTACAACATGTGAGATTTCTTCTTCCCCACCCCATACTTAAATCATGCAATGTCCCCATGCATGAAAACATATGACAAAGTAAAGAGAAAAAAAAAGAAGAAAACTCACAATGACTCTTAGAAGCTTGATTGGAGGAGGAGTGAAGAAGGCATGTGTGCTGGCAAGACCCAGGGGGGGTCGATCTCGACCCTTAGAGGGTCGATCTTGAGAGGTGCATGAGGGGGAGGTAGAGCAAGGAGGAGGTTGAGGTCGACCCTCATGGGGTCGATCCTGAGGGCTCATTTCCTCGTGTAAAGTGTCTTCTCTCGTCCCTTTTTGAGCTCGTATTTGAAGCTTAGCACCCTGCAAAAATCCCACAAAGATCCTATCCCAAACAAATGTATCGTATCCTAGTCTAATCTAAGGAAGGTTAGAAGAAACAAAAATCTAGTCTAGAAAATGTAAAATCAAAAATCAAGAAAAGAAAAAGAAAAAACTAATCTAGAAACCGGGTTGCCTCCCGTAAGCGCTTGTTTTACGTCGTTAGCTTGACGAGAGAGGCCTCAACTAGTTGGAGGATGTGAGTGCCAAGGTGGCTCGGATGTCCTCATTGCCACCCCATACTTAGAATGAGAAGAAAGGGTGGAAGAAGGTGTAGAGAGAGGTGTACCACAAAGCATGCAAGTAGAGTGAGAATATTGACCTGTATCGACCGGAGGACGGGTCGGTGTCGAGTTGCTTTGTCCGGAGTCAAGCTTCTCCTGTACATGAGGGTTGTTCGAACTCGACCCCAGCTGGGTCGTGACTGATCGTGTATGGGCAACATCGAGCCTTAACACCTCGCCTTTCCAAAGGTCCTCTTCCGGATGAAACTTGTTAATAGGCACCACATCTTTGGACTCCATGATACCCGCAATAGGTAACCGAAACTCTACCACTTCATCACCAATTCCGAAGGTAAGGAGACCCTTCTTCACATCAACCTTAGCTCCGGCGGTTGCTAGGAATGGTCGCCCAAGGATAATTGGTACGTCGGGATCTTCCGGCATATCCATGACAATAAAATCATTAGGAACGACAAACTTGCCGACTTGGATAGGAAAGTCGTCGACAACACCGGTAGGCTTCACACAAGAACCATCCTCCATGTATAACCTCATGTTCACCGGTACTAATGGCCCCATGTTGGTCTTGGACCAAATTGAGAGTGGAAGTAAGCTAGCACTAGCACCAAGATCACACAATGCCTTGAAGCGATAAGCCCCAATACCAATGGTAATAGCAAACTTCCCGGGATCACTGAGCTTCTCGGGAAGGTCCAACGACCTCACCTCATCTGTTAGTTCCGACATCGATCGCTTCCTAGATAGAATCTCCTTCAAGAACTTGGTGTAAGCGGGCATTTCATTCAAGGCCTCGGCGAAAGGAATAGAAAGATTCAAGCCTTGAAGCAGCTTAACAAAGCGCTTAAACTTTCCTTCCGTCGCGTCCTTGGGCTTCTTAGAAGGGTAAGGAAGTATCTTAGAATGGGAAGAGGAAGGAGTAGGATCCGGAATGATTGGCGGAGAAGGGTTGGAAGACGTCCCGGGTGCAGGGTGGGCGAGCTCGACCTCAGTGGGGTCGATCGCCCCTTCATCCTCATCATTGGCGGTCTCAGGCTCGACCATGAAGGGGGTCGATAACGACCCAGGTGGGGTCGATCCTGAGACTGCTGCTTTCGTCGGTTGCTTCGGTGGATCGGATAATGCTTTGCCACTTCGAAGGTTCATTGCTCGGATTTCACCATTGCTTGCTCGGCCTCTAGGATTCTCCTCGGGTCGGCCCGGAAGTTGTCCTTGAGGTCGTGGGATTTGAGCCGCTAGATTACCAAGTTGGGAATCAACATTCTTCCTCCATGCATCAATGTTTCCCAATTGGTTTTGAACGCCATCAAGTTTGCGGTCGAATCTTTCAAAGAAACCTTGAGCCCAAGCCGGTGGTTCTTCTTGATAACCGGGAGGTCTATAAGGAGGGGCCCTTTGCTCTTGTGGAGGAGGTGGATAACTTTGGCCTTGGCCATTGTTATTCCATTGGGAATAGTTGTTGTTGTTCCTCCCCGTATAAGCATTGTTTTGGCCTCGGTAGGGTCCTCGCATATAGTTGGCCTCCGCATATGCCTCGGCAGCCCGAACTTGCTCCACATTTGTACAAGAAGCTGCGGTATGAGATTGAGAACCACATTCTTGACAAGTGGGGGCAACGGACTTATAGTAACTCACTTGCTTCTCGAGCCGGTTGATCTTATCTTGCAAGAATTGAAACTTCGCATCTTGATCAATTGGCTCACTATTCGGATCATAAAGCTTCTTCGTTTGAATCCGGATGGGCTGTTGGGTCCCATACATGGCATCATAGTTGGTGAGTTTGTCCAATAGAGCCCATGCCTCATCGGGATCCATCTCAATGAAACCGCAATCGGTGTGAAGATTGATGCGGTCCTTTGTGGCGACGTTGATCCCTTGGAAGAATATCTCTTGAAGAACATAAGGAGGTTGTCCATGAGTAGGACATTGCCAAAGAAGCTCCTTGAATCTCTCCCAAGTCTCAACAAAAGTCTCATTAGGGAGTTGATGATAAGAAGTGATGCGCTTCCTTAGCTCGGTAGTCTTGGCCGGTGGAAAGAACTTCGTCATGAACAAGTCGTGCAAAGCCTTCCATGTAGTGATGGATCTAGCGGGTAGACTTTCGAGCCAATGAAGTGCCTTCCCGGTTAGAGACCACTTGAACGCCCTGAGGAGCACGTATTCAAGTGACACGCCATCGGCGGCGATGGTGTCACAAAGATCGGTGAAATTTT
This sequence comes from Polygonum aviculare, assembly GCA_934048045.1. Taxonomy (NCBI): domain Eukaryota; kingdom Viridiplantae; phylum Streptophyta; class Magnoliopsida; order Caryophyllales; family Polygonaceae; genus Polygonum; species Polygonum aviculare. The sequence continues at coordinate 26,708,135 of OW204023.1, read as the reverse complement.
TGATGTGCTCCATGGGGCATTCGGATGTCTTGCCTTCATATTGAGACCTCTTGATGAGAGTGATGAAGTGGGATTTGATCTCAAAAGCACGCTCAATCGCCGGGAGCACAATAGCGGACTCGGGAACTCTAAGCTCCGGGTGCATGTATTGCTTAGCGTTCCTTGGAATAGCATCTAGTTGTTGTTGGAGACGGGCAGCAGCCTCTCTCTCTCGGGCAGCAACCTCTCTTTCTCTAAGCAAAGCAGCATCTTGAGCAGCACGCTCCATTTGCATACGCTCCATCTAAGCACGGAGTTGTTCCATCTGTTGAGCAAGAGCCTCAGCGTCGGCCATTGCTCGTCGTTCTCGTAGCCTGCGATGAAGGGTTCTCTCTATTTCAGGATCAAAGGGAAAATAGTCGATTTTCATTCGTGAACCAGAGGGCATATACCTGCAATCACAAACACGAAAAAACGAATTAGTAACACACAAGGGGTATGGGCTATTCCCAAACCCAAATATTAACTAAACTCGGCACTATTGCACACTCCCCGGCAACGGCGCCAATTTGTTGAAGGGTTTCTTGAACAAATAAATTTATATTCAAGACCCCGCTGAGTATAGCGAAGTCAGGATCGTCCACGGGAGTGAGAGTAATGCTAAGTTTAATCGATAACTACGAAAAGCAAGAAAACAAGGGGCAGAACAACTTCAGGCTCGACCCAAAGAGGGTCGATCTCGACCCTAGGGGGTCGATCCTGAGGACGGAGTCACACGAACAACTCAATTCACAAGCAACTAACTCGAACTCGACTTAGGGAGTCGGGATCAAGGCACAAGATACGAGCTTTAATCAATATAAAAGGCAAATCCTAGGGCAAAGGCTACCACAACAACAATCATACATGCTTTCAACAAGAAATCACAACTATCATGCAATCTAGATCATAGAAAAGTTAACTTTCGCAAACAATTCAAGTTATTCAATCAACTTTCGCAAATCAAACAACTTTCTACCTATCCTTCAACTTAGGAATATCAACTTTCGCAAATAATCCTATTAGATATAATCAAGCAACTAACTTTTCACTTTCGCTAGGGTTAATTACAAGATATGCCTCAATTTTCACCAAGGATTAAGCACAAGATAGGTTAGATATGATCCTTAAGCATTCAAGTCATGAATTCAAGTTTTAAACATGCATGATTGTGTTGGGTTTTTGCCCAACCCTAGAACTTAAGAAGACTACTCACACATAGCAAGTAAGAACAAGGAAGAAGAAGAGGAAGACATGATCAAACCAAACTCAAATTCAAATAAAAACCAAAGATCAATCTTACAAACCTCAAACTTGCTCTCCAAGTCTTCTCCCAAATTCTCCAAGTCTTGATCGAAAATTGAATGAATGTTGAATCCCAAGCATAGCATGAATAAAAACTATAGGTTCAACCTCCTTTTATAGACAAAAAGGAGTCCTAATCTAACTAGGAAACACAAACAAAACACCTTCCTAAAATACAGATTTGGCAACTTGCACAAGACAATCCGGAATAAGGAAGTTCGGTCACGCGTGTTCGACCCTCCATAGGGTCGATATCGGCCCCTTCAGGGTCGATCCTGAGGGTCTAATTCCTTGCATTCCAAGTTTAGTCAAATGGCTCGAGGTCGACCTCCTTGGGCTCGATCTTGGGGTCGATTTCTTCACTTCTCTTCTTGATTTTGCTCCTCTTTAGCTCTTCTTCTTGGCTCCTCCACTTGAATCTTCCTCCTAGCTCATCCATCCTCTCCAAGTCTTGCTCCAAACTCATCTTCAAGCCTCGAAAACACCTATAAAATGACACAAATATGCGTAGTTTCCGAATCTCAAGGAAATACGAAAACTCATGCAAAAAGACTCAAAAACACAAGACTCAACTACGAAAAACAACTTAAACTAACCTATCTAGACCCTAGAAATCTACCTAAAAACGCGGACATCAATATGAAAGTTTTTCCTGTGCCACCGTATCCATATAAAAAGAAAACACCTCCACGGTTTCCATCAACTGCTTGCATAATTTCATCATACACACCTTTTTGTTCATCTGTAAATTTTGAAATTAAGTCCTCATGCTCATCAAGCATTTTTTCCCTATCATATTGAAGCTCATCTTGAATAAGCTTATTAAGACCGTCTGAAACCAAGCTCTGATCAGGCAAAGGCATTGATGGGTAATTTTCTAGAGCTCCACCATTTTGTTGTAGGAGTTTTTCAATCTCAGCAAGGGCATAATTTTGCAATTGCTCCTCACTAAGTCGTAAGCCTGTAATTATATAAAACCAATAATTTTGTAATTACGTTAAACAAAATAGCACAATGGATAATAAGAAAAGAAAAATACTGAACCGTTAAATCAAGTTCATTTATGAATGACGTTAGTTACTCCAAGTGTCCTGGCATGAAATTCACGCATTGGGAAAATATTTTTTTTTCTCCTACAATTTGATTATTCAAAGCTGCAACCAAATTTAGAAAATTGAAGTCAATACTCACAATTTTAGACCTAAAGGAGTCAATTATATACGTTACATGTAACATGTATTATACCATCTGTATATCATATACATTTTTTTAGCAATATATCATATACATTCAAATTGACATAATTGTGATATACGTATTTGCTTTGTCTATTAATATAATGGAAAAACGTACCTTCATTTTGTAGACTTCTTTTCTTCGAAGCAAGAATATCATCAGATAATTCTTTCCATGTGTTTGCCCAAACATATTCGGGTCTAGACATACTGCCGGAGATCAATAGCATAGCAAATAAATGTCTAAGGTAAGGTGTAGTGGCCTAAGAGCTTGCATCTTTTATGCCATCAATATACTCTCTTTCATCATCTAGTAGTCCCAAGGCGAAGCATGCATCTTTGAATGTAGGATGAATAGTACCATCGATTGTCCTAATATCATCATAAGATGTTGGACCTCTTACCCTATTTAATAAAATTCTTAGATAATATCTTTCACCGCTTCCGGGTGAAGCATTGTAAATTCTACCATATGATGGTCTATTATTTTTTCTCTTTTGCCATGTATTTTTCTGTACTGACCATGTATATTTTTATGGAAATTGACGATACGTCAAATATCTTGCTTCCGTATGATTTTTATTGTAGTCCATCCAAGCCTCAAACATGGATCTTTTAGCACCAACCTTGTCGACGACATCATCAATAACATCATCATCGTCGAAAATAACATTTTGCTCACCCTCGAGATGGAAGTTCAACCTTTGTATTGGTGTAGTGCGAAAATGAATGTCAAAGCACAAAAGACGCCAAACCGCTTCGCATGAAGACACATATCTGCCAAATACAAATGAGTAATTATATTTAACGATATTTAGCTTGTCTTATAATTGCATATTATAATATTGATAATTAATGTTTTGCTTAGAAATATGTATTCATGTTAGTTGTATCTATATATATACGTAAATGTACACTGCTCTCTTCAAATTGACCAGTCAATTTTTTTTTATCTTCAATCAACCATATATGTTTGTAATGATCATGTAAGAAAGAGAATTTGATTTTGTTTCATTATCTTTTTATTACGTTGAAGATAGTTTACTATAGACAAAAGGGAGGTAAACAATAATTGCTTAAATAAGGTTATTAACAAACATAACTCCGTTCTCTAAAAATAAATAAATAAAACATAATCTTGACAAAAAAAAACATAATCTTAACAAAATCTTTTTACTACTATATATAATAGTCTAAGATACTACCTAATAAAAAAGCGTAATCTTACCAAAAAAAATTTGGGTCTAAATCTTAACAAAATCTTATATCAATATATTTAGGTTACGTTTTATATACGGACTTACAATTGTATTAACGTACCTACCTTGTGCATATATAAGATTACGTTTCCATAGAATCATATATATTTGTAGGTTAATCTAATCTCTCTTAATTTGGATTTTTAGTGGATATAGTATGTTACAAATAAAAAAAATTGTACTATCTAATTGCTCACATTAATTGATCAACTTGCCTAACCAATTACGTAGCTACCAAGTTTGTACTTTCATCTGGGCGATATTACAATATTTATAATATGGTACTATTGTTGCATGCTTATTATAAAATCTTAATTATATTGGGCTCATATAAATAGGTCTAATAAAATAAGGTATATTCCAAATGAATAAGATGTATCTACGTACCTGCAATTAAAGTACTCTTTGATTTCATCAACACTGTCAACGGACTGAGTAGATGGATTTGGATTAGATAATGTCATGGTTACGCGATCATGACCCTTGTTTATATACTTGAACAAATACTTGATGGACATAGCTTGGTTGCACCTTTCTACGTTGATATGAGCATTATATCGGAGCAATAAATCTCTGTTATATGGAACGACATGTCGATTATCCATTTCAGTTGTCCCTTTAAGTATTGTACGGCCATTCCTTTGTCTCCTATAGATCGGGAAACCGTCTTCATCCACTGTTGTGTGCTGTACAAAGCTTTTCGGGTAGTGCTTCTTGCATTTCCCGTTGTGCATACACGAAGCCTGATTATTATTGGATCCACATGGCCCATGTATCATAAGATCTGACACTATGTTATATAGATCAATATCATTGATAGGATCTGGAATCTCTGCGGAAATGATTTTATCAATTTCTTCGATCGTAGAAGAACTATCCTTATTGTCCACAAATAATACAATATGAGCATGTGGCAATCCCCTCTTTTGAAACTCAATAGTGTATAGCACTGAAATTTAGATTAAATAATAATGGTTAGTCACATAGTATTATTATAGTAGATTTGCACACCTATATAGTAAAATTATATGAATGCTCAATGTATCGTACAATATATATTTATTCACTATTAAATATTCAAGAGGTAGCATAATACTATATATAGTATAAAATAATTAGCACAGATGTTGAAAAAGAGTCTAAAATATAAATTGCATAAACTTATAGGAGTTTATTCGATTAAAGGATAACCAACCTGATTTTATTGGTCCAAACCACTTTTTCTCTCTCAATGTTTTGATCATGTCGTCGAGCTTGATCTTGAATACTCTACATACTATGTCTGGACGATCTTCGTATCGAAGACCTCTTTCTTGAACAAATCTTGTGATCTCTGGCCATTGAGGGTTGCATGTAAAGGCTAAAAAGTACTTGGGATAGCCAAAAATATTGCAAGTAGCCATTGAATCCTGATACATTTGTATCATGTATCTAGCACCTCCAGTAAAAGAAGAAGGTAGAACTATACGCTTTCCTGTAGAGGATGCATCATTGTTCCCTTCAGTTGATGCCTTAATCAAACTTTTGTACATATGCGATCTCATTTGTTTTTGATGTGTTCGAAGATAGTTGATCCTATCAGATTCAACCATAGTGTAGGCATCAACTAAGAACTGTTGGAACAACCTTCTTGAACGAAAAAGAGTTTTCGATTCGAAAGGGCGTTCATGAATTCGAAATCCAAAAAACTCACGCATACTCAACCTTATCCTCTTACGCTTCGAAACATCTCCAACATTACTTAAGAGAGTATTGATTCTAAACCCATCCTCACCATATGGAAACAACAACGGATATTGGAGGGGTAGATATGAAGCATGCAACTCATTTATTCTTTTCAAACCGCCTGATTGTTTATGGAGAACTATATCTCTATGATCAACCGCACTGTCAACATCACCAACTATAAGTGCTGCTACTTCCGAAGTTGTAGGCAAATTGTATGTCCTAGCATCAGTTTCCCTTGAGTGCAAAAGCTTCATTGTAACATCTGCATATGAATTTTGGCTGAAAATATCCCTTGCCATTCTGAATGCTTTAGCATGAGGATTGTGGGTATCAATCATAGCCTTCAAAGCCGAAACAATTTCAGATTTGTAGGGACTATTCCCCTTTGAACTGCACAAATAGTAAAAAGTTAAATACAAAATTGAATTTGAGTTAGCCATAAAAACACTACTAATATTATATACTATATTTATTGGATTAGATTTATTGGATTTGGACGTTCAATGATTAATGAAAAAGAGTGTTCAAACTATAAGCAAACAAATAGGACCCAAGAGTAAATAAATAAAGGGATAAACTTACTTGAGAGCGTGAATGCGATTGTTTTCCTCATTCTCAGTATCATGAATATAAAGTTGGCAGAATTTTGGAGATTCACCATCTGGAGGCATCAAGCTTCCTATTAAATGACAGTTTTAACCATGTAATCTATAAGCAATTGGTCCTCTTCCGGATTCAACTTGCTTAAATTTCCCCCCCAATGATGTAAATGAAAACATCATATTATATCCACGAATATTTTCTGTGACGTTTTTTCCTTGTGTATCGCTTGCTTTGAGCAAATAATCAAGTAATGGTGGAGGGTTTTTCAGAAACGGCAACTGAACCTTTCCTTTTAAGCAACATTGTGAAAATATTGTGAAAATAATTTTGGTTGCTCTTTGGTTTCTTCTTGTTTCTGCTTTTTATAGATCTCTCTTCGTACCACATCATTGCCCCACAATGTTTACATAGCCATGTCGGATCACCGATATCCCAATACCCTAATAAGATAAAACTATATAAGCTAATGGTTATATGTGATATGAGTATCGATTAAAGAGGAGGGAATTTGTACCATCATAATCTTGCATTACTGGAGGTTGGTCATCACTTGATTCTAGAAAATCGTCATTATCACATTCAGAATCTAGATAACCGTTGTCTTCATTTGAATCTAAGATAGAGATGATATTAGTATTTGTTATGACATTGATAATATTTGTAATGACAAAATTGTATTATTCAATTGTACTTTAACTTACTTATTTGACCAAAAAAATTGTACCTTAACGTACCTGCATTAGATGTGTGATCATCTAAATATGAAATATTAAGGGTTGAGGTTACATGATCTTGATTTGAAGATGAGGGTCCAAAAATTGTAGATGCTGAGAAATAGGAAGGAAAAAAAATATAATAATAAATATATATAGTAATGGATAATCCAATTAGTAGGAGGAGCATCATCAATAGCACAATTCATAGATGAACAAACTGTGATCTTGGTACTACGGCATAGTTAAGTATTAATCAATAGCATAACTAATAGACCATCCCAATACATGCACGGCATAATTGTAGTTGATTTTGTGTAATAATAATTGAGTACGTATTAATCTATCAGTATAGTAGATTTAACATAAAATTAAAGATGGACTTACAATTAGGGTTATCTCTTGCACTTGATCGTATAGGTGAACTTGGAGCTTGAGTTGTATCCCGTTTCCGCTTTTTGTTCATTGTATTCATTCTCTGTTTTCTCTAGAATTTTTAGTAGTACGCCTATGAATAAGGTATTATTTTAGAAGCATATTACTACATAAACGTTTCAATAAACGGAGTAATATAGAAGAAATTGAAACCTATAGCTCTATGTACGTGTAAATATGTAAAAGAAATTGAAACAAAACCTTAGATTGCTCTATGTACGGAGTAATATAGAAGAATTTGAAACCTATAGCTAGTACGTGTAAAAATAATATCTATCTAATAATGACTATAAGATATGGTTATATCTTTAATTAGATGTAGGGCTCTATGTATGTGTAAATATAATATCTAATATAAATATAAGATATGGTTATATCTTTAAGCTTTTGTTTTTGGTTAAAAGTTATAAGATTTTGTTAAGATATACGTAATACTTCTTGCTATACTACGTACATTTGATAACAACAGTCAATACCTTACAAATAAACATAAAAAAACGCTTATCAATATTGAACGATCTAATGGCCGAGGCAACGGCACCACATCGGACTTGAATCAATGAAATAAAGCCTAATCAATGAAATTGAAACCTTTAACTACTAATATTAATTACGTAATATAATATCATGTGACGTCACGCTTGATCATGAATAGCAAGAAAATCTTATATATGGATAAAAAATATAAGTACACTGGTTCAATATATGTAATCTATAAGTACACTTAATAAATAATATCATGTGCGTATATTATGTACTATGTACAAAATCTTATACAGTATCAATATATTTAGGTTACATTTTATATATGGATAAAAAAATATAAACATGTTTATTAGTCAGAAAAAGTATACGCATCCAAAAATATGAACATGTTTATTAGGTTACGTTTTACGTATTGATCATATTATAATCTATACATATTATGAATTAATGTCATGGATACTAAGGCAACTATGTAAGATCTTATAAGCCTAATTAAAATACCTTACCCATGATATATTCGGATATTATGATATATTCGGATATAATATCACTTTTACATAATATCACTTTGATAAAATACCTTACCCATGGCCACTGGATATATTAAATTATAAACCAACATAATATCACTTTTAAAAATATTATGATATATTCGGATATAATATCATTGTTTATGTGGTATGTATTAAATTATTTTAGCCCATTGAATATATTAATTAGGTTATTGTCTATCATATATTCTATTTATTAATGTCATTGTATTATTTTGAATTGAGTTGTGGTTCGTTGGTTAGGGTCTATCCTTTTTTTATTGAAAGGAGATATGCTTTGATAATATGGATACTAAGGCAACTAATTAGATATGATTGGCAACTAATTTATTTTTGGTCAAATTAGATATGCACTCTACATATTTTCCAGATAAAAATATAATTAAAATTACTTAATGAAATAAATAGTATAGTTTATTAATCAACAATTGGTAAAAGAAATGTCAATCACAAAATTACAACCTTAAAAGAAAACAACATAAAATCATAGTATTCTAGCTATTTGTTCCCTTGATAACTTTTCTACTGGATTTTGAAATTTGGCCATCACTTTTATCTTTTGGTTGATCTTCCACGTTGATGACTTCATAAGGACGCTTAGATGATGAGATTGAATTCGGCTCCAAGTCTGCTTTAGGAGAAGATGATTCTACATTGGACTGTTATAAAAAAACTTATCAATGCATAGTTATATTATAGCAAGTATATACGTTTAGAACTTTACATTATGGCAACATAATATAAATGTTGTGAATGTTTAATACGTACCATTGAAGGGGATATTAAGTGTTTCATTTCGTCTATCATCTTCTGATCATCGGTTAACCCTGAAACAGTGAATGCTTTCGGGCCTTCAGCTTTTTCCAAAATATAGTCATCGATCTCCAATCTAAATAAAAAAGTTTTTCCTATAAACAGCTTTATTTCTTGTGGTACTTCCCTAATATTATCATCCTGTAATAACAAATAAAAAAATATAGGAATATATTATACAACGAAAATAATTGAATAATAGTAATCTTAACAAAATCTTATACATATTCTGTAAATATAATATAATCTTAACAAAATAATTGAGTAATAGTTATCTTTAATAAGATTTTGTTTTTGATTGAAAAATGTAAGATTTTGTTAAGAAATAACAATATTATTATCCATATATATAAGATGCTCCCTAATTTTAAAAAATGTAATCTTAACAAACTATGTTAACAGATGTATTACGTTCAAAAAAGAAGAAAAAGATTAAGGAAAAAAAGATTACGTGTGAATGCAAATAAGAAAAAAAGATTTGGGTGCTCAAAAAAAATTGAGATAATGAAAACTATGTTACAGGGAAAACAATTACGTGTGAATGCAAATAAGAAAAAAATATTTGGGTGCTCAAAAGAAAAATTGAGATAAAAGATTACGTTTTTCCAAGTATAAGGATGACTTGACTTTACATGCAACCGCAAATGCATGTATACGTAAAGAAATATTAGTATATACTGGAATGAATGATAACGAAATCAAAAGTTAAATATTTACCTTAGAGATAGAGTCTAAAAGTGTTGTTATAGATTTTCCAGCCCATTTTTGAACATCTTTATCAAATATAACAAATGATGCCACAGTTGTCCCGTCATTAACAATCAAAGTAACTTTAAACCTGTAATTATAAATTATTTAGAACAACAATGCTATTAATATGTAACATATCTATATATATTATAAATATATCAATATGAATTATAAATATTATATGTACCTTGGAATCACGTATTTGACAGCACGATTGCAACCGTTGCACCAAAATTCACCACCATCTTGTTTGACTTTCTTCTTGCATTGTTTGCATGAATTGTAGTACCATCCAAAACTATCATCAATATCTTCTACAGTACCAATAGTAACACAATAGCATTTCTGAAAATATATCAAAAATTAACTTGATTAGCTTTTATTAATTAGATATAAAAAAGTGAATAGAATAAACGTTTTCAAAAAAATTAATAGTTGAGGAAGATATAGTTAACCGCTTATAAATACCTCATTGATGTCAAATATCTCATCAATTGTTTTCCAAAGTTTAACATCCAAAAATTGTATAGGAGCAGGTCCGCTTGATATGGGAGTAATCTTCTTGAGATCAGATGGATCCGTAAACTTGATAAGGCTACAATTAAAAATTAAATTTAAAATTAATGAAACATAAATTAATAACATCAAAATTTTAATTAATAAGATTTTACCTAGCTTTAAATTCAACGATCTCCGATATAAGAGGGTCGTCAATAAAAACTCTAGTAGGACCACGAGCATTGACCAATCTATCAGGACCTATATAAACAAAATAAAACATGTTAAATATAATAAATAATAATAAAATAATTTATTATGCTTATATTTTTTAAATATTACCTTTGAGTTTTTGTATTCTTGCAAATTGTATTAGAACAATGACGGGGTTATCAATTGTAGTACCAATATAAGGAAGAAATTGATCGATATAGGTGTCCCACAAAGTACATATGATGACCTCGTTCCTATATGAAATAAAAAGTAGACAATAACATAAGATTAATCCAACGTAAAATTTATGCTTGGAGATCAAAATAGGAATGACCTTATATACTAAAAATACCTTAAGTTTTGTATATTGATATCTAGCCTCTTATGCATGGAAGAGTCACCTTCCACTGTAGATTCAACAACACTTCCAATTCCTACTAATTGCCCAATGACATCTGTAATAGATAAAAAACAATGAGAACCTAAAAAATACTTAATTTTTATTCAAAAAATCATTCAAAAAAACAAATTACTTACCAATTAAGTAATCAACATTGAGAGATTTTTTGATGATTTGATCAAAATCAACAAAGGTAAAAGAAGTCCGTGGAATAGAATTGTGGTGAATTGGTTTGACATTTGTACTCTTGTAAAACATGATTTTGTGAGGAAGATGTGTGCATCTAAACCCAGTGTTGGGAACTTTGATTAGGGAAAAGTTTGATACTAAGAAAACTTCACCCTCTTCAATATGTGAAAATCTGTCAACAACTGATGTGTACATAAAAGCATTAATTTTATCTCCCTGAAAAAATTGTTATTAATTATCAACTCCCAGATCTCCATTGTTGCCATTAGGGATGCACATTTGCCCCGCGGGGACGGGGACCATGGGGACCCGCCCTGAATGGGGCGGGGATTCCCCGACTTAGTGGGGAGTGGGGTGGGGATGAGGATTGGGTTTTAATTCCCTGACGGGGACGGGGAATCCATTATCCGCCCCGTTTAGTACCTGACTCCGATATTAATAATATATTATTTTATATGACTATTTCATTTATGCTCAAACTATATTCTATATGTAAAATATTATAAATTTCATTTTTTATAATCTATATGTAAAATATTTTAAATTTTATTTTTTATAGTCTATATGTAAAATAATATAATTTTTTATATAATTTTAAGTATTATAATTTTGCTTAGAATTTGAGGTAATTTGTAGGAATCCTAATAGTAAATAAGACTCTTTAATAAAAAAAATCAATAAATGGGGACCCGTTAATATACCCAAACCCGATGGGTATTCCCCGCCCCGATCCCCGCGGGGATTAGATGGGGACGGGGCAGGGATGGGGAAACAAATAGCTGGTGGGGATGGGGATGGGGAATGCATTATCCGCCCCGCCCCGATCCCATGTGCATCCCTAGATCACCAATAAAATTCATAGAAGTAGCCATTGATAGTTGATGCAATGTTCCTGCAAAAATAAACAAATCAACCCCTGGATATTCAAAACATATACATTCGAAAAGATATGTAAAAATATGTACGTAAAAAAAAAGATATGTACGTAACTATCTAAGTTGACCGATCAAAAAGTACTACGTATAACTATCTAAGTTGACCGATCAGAAAGTAGAGAAGCCAATAACATTGCAAATCCAATAAAAAAAAGTAATAGTCGGTGATCTTTATATACATTGACCAACTATAACAGAAAGTAGAAAAAAAGAAAGTAGAGAAGGATTAGGCCAAAAAAAAAGAAAGTAGAGAAGGATTAGGCCAACAATTAATTACGTAATGTATGCACCATGTATTCATACTTTTCAATAGAAGTATGATTTGTAAAATAAACAAATAGGACTACCGTACTTGTGGAGAAGGCCAATAACGGAGCTATAGAATATCAAGACGTAGAGGCTATTGGGCATGTATGAATTACGTGTTTGTGTTTCATATGTATATATAGAGGTTATAGGATATCAAGATATATTATGTATAGATATGAATAGATAGAAATTTAATAATTAATCACTTAATGAAAAATAGGATAAATATATTAATTATGTATAGATATGAATGGATAGAAATTTGTATTATGTATAGATATGAATGAAATAGGATAAATATATTAATTATGTATAGATATGAATGGATAGAAATTTGTCATAATTAATCACTTGATTAAAAATAGGATGGGCGGTTTAAAAATTCTTATTGACGAAACTGCCCTTATCTGCTTCAGGTTTAGAAGTATACTAGTATAGGACCCGTGCCTTGCACGGAGGTGATGATTTTAAAATTGTTTTTTTATTGTATTAGATTTTAATTATTATTTAATAACATATACGAATAAGGAGACAAATTGTTTTGCCGTTCCGATACGTAAATTATTAAACTAACTCTTATAATTATTTAATTGCTTTATTCAACTAATCTTAACATCATAGTGTGGCAAGTTGCATATTACATGACAAACTTCCATGCTAGATAAACCAAATAAGCTAATCTCTATTCATAATTAATAAACTAATTATGCAGAGTTGTACAGGTTCATAATAATATAGACGTGTAGTATTGAACGAAAATTGCATAAATAGTATTTCTACATGTAGAAACTTCAATGATTTTGAAGGTAAAAAATAAAAAAACTAATGTATTTTGTCATATCAAATTTTGAAAAACCTCTTTATACACTACATTCAAAGTCGTATTCTGCGCTTGATCTTTGTTATCGCATAAAAGAAGTTTCAAACCTTTTTTACTTGTAACTCTGGATAAGGCAACATATAAATGTCCATGAGCAAATACAGACCTTGGTAGGAATAGGCCTACTTGTGAAAGTGAATGTCCTTGACTTTTGTTAATTGTCTTCTTTATACACTACATTAAGCATGAATTTATTTCCCTATAAAAAAAAAGAGAATGAAATTAATTGATTAGCGAAAATACGTATAAAAAATACAAATATGTAATTGATTGTGTAGAAATTCTAACCTCTTCATCTATAAAAATTATCTCTTTCTATGATATTTCATTATTAGTATTAACGACGTTTCACATCTTCAAGAGAAGACCAAAAATTATATATTTATTATTGTTCCTTTGATTGGTAAGCTCATGAAAGAGTAAATCTCCATAGTAGCCTACGACAACAACACCAATAAGATTTAAAATATAAACAAAACTAAATCATATATAAATCACGATGAAAAAATATATACCTTTGATTGGCAAAGTTATTTCAAAAACAATTGGGAACTAATGGTATGGAGACACGTAAATTAACTATAGAAGAATGAGTGGATGAGAGGTGTATTTATAGGAAAAAAGTTCTAGATGGGTAAGGATTAGGAGAATATTTTATAAAGATATAACTAAGATATATCTTAGCTAAAAGATAAAAAAGATAAAATTTCCAAGCCAATTGTATATTAGGATAAAATATAAACGTACATAGTAAAAGAAGTCCTAGCATTGTATATTAAGATATATACGTACCAATTGTTAGCATTATCATATATGCTAATATCGTATATGTTAGTTTCATATTAGAGTTATCTTTTCCATGCCAATTTCCATGCCAATTTCCATGCCAATTGTTATAGTAAATTTATACGTACATAGTATAATTAATAATAACATATATTAACCCCGAAAGATAACAAAATTTCTACGCCAAAATTGTATATTGTATACTATGGTAAAGATAAAAATTGTACATGCTAATTGTATATTGTTTCTATGTAATACAAAATTTACATAGTTTTTTCAATTTAATAGATAACAAAAGATAAAATTTTCAAGTAGAGGGTAGGAAGACAAATTTTCCAATTTAATAGATGAAAAAAGATTACTTTTCGGAAAAGATAAAAATTATACATGCTAATTGTAAATTTCCCAATTTAATAGATGACAAAAGATTTTAAATAAAATATATTACTGTAACTAAATGGGTGATGTGGCGCAATATGGTGGCGGAATTTGCTTCCGCTTTAGTATATAGTAATAGATATATTGATCAGAAGTTTCCCAAGGAGAATACTAAATACTTCTTGAAAAGATTTAAAAAAATATAAATGTCATGATTTTGTGATAGCCATAAATGATAAATAGAGAAACGTATGTTGATAGAATTTTGATCTACGTGACAAGTTTCTTTCCACTAACCAACATTTAAATACATAAGTTTGTTTACATAGATCTACGTGACGCGGTTTAATATGGAATTGGTATGTTTTGATTTATGTTATTTTTTCACCTTTTTTTAGTATATAGTAAGATTCTTTCTTATTCTATATACACATGAGTTTATATCAAATTTCAACTAATCAATTTATTTTTATTAAGGTGGATATGGTACGGTTCAGCGTAAAATTTAAAGTGTCGTTTTATTTATTATTTAAACTAGTTGAAGTAATGGTCATTTTTTTAAAAGTGTCGTTTTATTTATTATTTAAACTAGTATAGATTTCCATCTTATTATGTAGTTATGATGGTAGCTAAATACGATGTCATTTGTTTATTTATTAATGACTTAAGACGAGACCAAAAACAAGAATCGCAATATTCAACCAAAAAAAAAAACAAGAATTGCAATATAATTGACAAAAACACTGCGCTTACGCCGATATGCCATCCGACTGTCTCTTATAACTAATTCCATTTAGGATTTAAGGATTCAAGGTTGTGTTCACCAAAAAGAAAAAAAGAGGATTCAAGGTTGTAACCGGGAACACGATCGATATAGATATAGAATGAAAATAAGCCTATAGATATAATCCAAGACTCCAAGTGCACTAACTCGTGTATGTGGAGTATATGGTTAGCTAGTTTGTTATCTTGTATTTGGAGCATTGATCAAACACATTGTCCCCCCTAGCAACGATTGCAGAAGCGAATGGCTTAAACCTATCGAATCGCGGAAGTGTGTAGGTCAAAGCGCGGTTACAAACGAAACCCGCTTGAACGATTCTCGGACAGCAAAAGGCGCGATTGAGCTCGACATTCTTGAATATGTAGCTGACGATCTGAGCACCACAAGGTCGAGTTGTCTTGTTTATGCATCCTCCTAAGAACTTGTAGAAACCGGGCCTCGGTTCCTTCGGTATAGGGAGACCGAACCAGAAATCGCTCGGTTTTGGATGAGCGAAATCCGCCGCGACAACCATCGAGGTTATACATGTGAGAGCTAGCAATAATGGGATCACGATAGCGAGGTTTGTGTGTTGTTGCTTGCAGTTCTTCATGTTTTTAAAGGGGTTTGAGGTGTTTGGTGTGAAGTGCAATATGAGGCTTGAAATTTTGACGTTTTTTTGTTTTTATAGATGGGGATGAATATAAAAGTTACGTGTGTTGTTAATTTCTACTGTTTTTTGTTTGACTCCATCTTTTAATGTCTAGTGAGGTGGATTAATGTATAACTTATGGCGGTGCCACTTAATTTGGAATGAATGTTATGGATTTCAAATATCTTCACGTGAGATGCATGGATTTTAAATATTATTGTATTTAGTTAATTTCTACTATGTTTTTTTAAGAAAATAATTTGATATACTAAATAGAAAAATGCAAAAATAGAAAAATTATAGAAAATAATAATTGAAAGCCAACAGACAAATATGAGATGTATTTATATTAGTTTTAATAATATGAGGTGTAGATCTTCGACCAAAAAAAATAATATGAGGTGTAGATAGTGTATGCCACCACCAACAATGAATGAAAAAATACACAAGACAAAGTCTTGAAAAACAATAATAAACACCTCAAATTTAGACTTTCCAGAGAAGCCTTTACATCCACTACACAAGTACAATATAATTTTCTGAACAGAATGCACAAGGGGTTCACCATTTGATACATCTACTGCATCACATTTTTTTGATACACAACAACAAGTCTATTTTCAAGTTGTTCTGGTTGGAAAGGTCTTCCCAAGCTTGAAGGCCTTGGATCCTGGAGCATTGATCATGTTCCCTGCATCAGACATGTAAAAGTAATTGTAGTTGATTCTATAGAGAGATAGAGTGGATTGGAAATTGTGTAATTGTACTCATGAGCAACGTACAATATTTATACAGAGAATGTAGAGCACACTAAACCCTAGTACAATTCTATTATTCAGCAAGAAGATCTTAGCTAAACTAGATTACAAATCTTCTAAGATAATAACAAACACACTAGGGTTAATATGCCCCGCTCAAGCGGGACATCCATTTCGGGAAAGGCCAAGCTTGGATAGAAGCTCTTGGAATCTTGGTCTCGGCTGTGATTTAGTAAGCACATCAGCTAGCTGCTCCTTGGTGGAGACGTGTTGAACGCGAAACATGTCACTACGAACATGTTCCCGGACAAAGTGGAAGGCTAGTGCAACGTGCTTCATGCGGGTGTGAAAAACCGGATTAGAGCTGAGGTAGAACGCACCTTGGTTGTCACAATACCGTACTAGAGGCCGTGTGGAGGTGATACCAAGTTCATGCAGGAGGGAAAGAACCTAGAGCAATTTTGACGCTGCATCACCCAACGCTTTGTATTCGGCTTCAATGGAGGATCGGGCTATTGTTTTCTGCTTACGAGAACTCCAAAAAAAAATTGGGGTGCGACCAAAATATAAGAGATAGCCTGAAGTAGAAACATAGTCATCTCGGTCGCCTGCCCAGTCTACAACAGAATATATGTGAAGGAAGGACGAGGAGTCAACAACAATGGTAATACCGAGAGTGAGAGTGCCTTGAAGATACCGAAGAAGACATTTGAGAGCAGCCTAGTGAACCGATGTTGGACATTGCATGAACTGAGCAAGGCGATTGGCAGCAAAACCAATGTCTGGTCGTGTGAGGGAGTGGTATTGTAAACTCCCGAGGAGCACTCGAAAATCCGTAGGACTTGGAAGAGGAGTGCCTGCATCTTTTTATAGAGGCTCCATAGATAGAGGAGTGGACACAACCTTGGTTTCAGTCATACAAGCCTTTTGAAGAACGTCTTGAATATATTTTTGTTGAGAGAGGAATAGACCTGTGGGAGTTGGCCGAACTTCAACTCCTAGGAAATATGAGAGAGTGCCAAGATCCTTGAGAGAAAACCGAGTGGCAAGCTTGTGAATGAGGTTGTTGACCGAGGGTACTTGATTGCCGGTGACAATAATATCGTCGACATAGACGAGAAGATAGAGTATGACGCCGGCATGATTATAGATATATAAAGACGCATCAGAACCTGAGTTTCGGAACCCCAGTTGAAGTAGATACGACTTGAGCTCATCGTACCAAGCTCAGGGAGCTTCTTTAAGCCCGTAGATAGCCTTGTTGAGTTTGCATACAAAATCAGACTTGGACTTATCGATGAACCCAGTTGGTTGCATCATGAACACTTCCTCGTTGAGCGAACCTTGGAGAAAGACATTGTTCACGTCCAATTGAGGTAAGCACTAATGCTGAGATACAGCTAGCGTAAGAATGAGCCTTACCGTGACGGGTATGACTACCGGGCTGAAAGTCTTGAAGTAGTCCCACCCTTCACGTTGATGAAAGCCTTTGTCCACTAACCGAGCTTTGAAGCGTTCAATGGATCCATTCGGAAGATACTTGACACGGAACACCCACTTGCATCCTACAAGGTTTTGGGTCAAGCATGGTGGCACGAGATCCCAGGTGTTGTTTGAGCGTAGGGCTTCGTACTCTTTTTCCATAGCAAGTCTCCATTCGGGATCTTTGAGAGCTTGGGTAAATGTTTTCGGTTCAAGGGGAGGGGTGACTTGGGCAAGGAGATTCAAATTTCGGATGGGTTTGTGAATGTTATTTTTGGAGCGGGTTATGATTTCATGTGGTGGAGAAGGAGGGCCGACAAGTGCAATAGGTTGGACGGGAAGAATTAGGGCATCGGGTGGATTAGGGTTTGCATGGGCCGAATGAGGGGAAGCGGGTGAGGGCGCGTGAGCGGTAGAGGTGGTTTTGGTCACGTGTAAGTGGGTAGAGGAAGGATGGTAGGGTTCAATGGAGATTTGGGCGGAAGGAGTAGTTGCATGGGTAGGTGGCGGAAGCAATATAGGGTTAGTGGAGGGAGGTGTTATGGATAAGGAGGGAAGGTTGTGCTTGATATAGTAAGAGGGTAGTAGATGGTGGGATTATGGCGAGATTTGGGGAGATGAGAGAACGATTTGTGGGGCTTGGATTAGCACTAACGGATGGTATATCGTGGGAAATATTCTGTTGAGGTATAATAGGGGATAAGGAGGGATTTTGGTTAACCTAGGACGAAGGCATGCTTGAGTTGGACAAGGCAAAAGGCCGAGTGGGTCCATGAGTACCAGGAGACGGAATTAAATCCCGTCCATCTCGCGGTGGCTCAGTCGGTGCATGGTTTGGTGAGACGAGGTTAGGAGAACGAGCCACATGCAGGGAAATTGAACTCCATTCCCTGCTTTGTAGTTTGGTGGTAGAGGTGCTAGGTGGAGGTTATTTTAGCGGAAATTCGGATTCTAGGAACTGGACATGACGAGATACATAAAAGCGAGTTGTTGACGAGTCAAGACAATAAAACGCACTTTGAGTAAGACTATGACCAAGAAAGATACAAGGAGTTGATCTCGGTTCACGTTTGTTTGAGTTGTAAGGTCTCAACCATGGAAAACACAGGCAACCAAAACTTTTGAGTTTGAGATAATCTGGATGTTTGAGAAGAAGTTTAGAGTAAGGGGATTCATGATTCACAGACTTCGATGGAAATCGATTGATCAAGTAAACTGCATGTTTCAAAGCATATGCCCAATAGTTAAGAGAGACGCCTGAGTAATGTAAAAGTGACAAGCCGGTTTCAACGATGTGTCGGTGTGTTCGTTCAAAAATTCCATTGTGTTCCGGTGTATGAGGTGGGGAGGTATAGTGAGCAATACCATGAGTTTGAAGAAATGTTTTTAAAACTAAATACTCACCTCCATTATCAGAATATAGGATTTTGATTTTCTTGTGAAAAAAGTTTTCAACTAGGTTTTTGAAGTTAATGAACGTGTTATGAACCTCATACTTCTTTTTTCATTGGAAATAACCAAGTGTAACATGTGAAATGGTCCATAAATATCACATAACAACGAAAACCTTCATTACATAATGTTGGAGAAGACCATACATCAGAATATAAAACTTCTAAAGGAAAAAACGACACAATACTAGAAACACCGAAAGGGAGTTTGTGACTCTTATTGACTTGATAAGCGACACAATCAGCTTGCTTGAAACAACATTTAGCTAATTTAAAACGACTGGAAAGCACTTGAAAGACTTCAGTAGAGGGATGGCCGAGTTGATGATGAAAAAGACTGGAAGATTGGTGATGAACTGAGTATGCTGATGGAGAAAACTTTGGCCATAAGTAAACACCATTGATGCAAGTTCCTTTAAGTATTGTTGCTCATGTGTTGAGTTCCTTTACAAGAAAACAATCAGACAAAAACAAAATACCAAGGTTAGCTTGTTTCTTGAATTGAGAAACGAAAGAATGTTCCTTGAAATTGATGGAACATGTAAAACATTTGAAAGTTGGAATTTTGACGAGAAGTAGGAAGAGATAAGGAACCTTGGTTCGTGATTTGCAGGCCTGGCCCATTGCTGTTGGATCGTTAGTCAGAAATACAAGGGCGTCCTTAACAGAGTTAAGGTCGTCCTTCACCAGGATGTCCTTAATAAAGATCAAGGACTTCCTTGGTTCGCAGCGGAAATCAAAAGACTAAACAGGTTAAGACAATAAGTAAGGAACGCTTTTGATTTATAGAGGAACCACTCAAGTACCAACTAGTCCTTGAGTGTAAACCTCTACCTCCTTTGAGGATTTTGTAATAGCTTTTTCCTTTCTTATTAAGTTTACTTACAATACACTGGCGAGCGGTTACACTTCTCTGGCACTTAGACTGGCGTCCCTAAGTCCACTAGTAACAACCCCTTTAAGCCTGTAGAGTAACCTAACTTAATTTCTCTAAAGGAAACTATCACCTCGTCCTTACAGTTCGTCGTAAGGACTCTCTCAATCTTTTTGTTCTTTTCTATTACAAACAGTTTGTGATTTTGTTGAACGCTTCTCGCTCGATCTAACACCTAAGTCTCACTTGTTCTTGAGCTTGTTCTTGGTGTTCTTGGTGTTCTTGAGCGACTTGACAAATTCTCTGAATATTCTCTGAAGCGTCACCTCACAATAAATACTCTGGGGAGTATTTATAGTGACATTGGGAAAGGGCAACTTTATCTCTGACAATCATGCCCTTGGGAACGTTGCAACAGTAATCGGCTTCCACGTGTTGCTCTGATGATCAAGGAAGCCTACTGGCAATTCCGTTAGGCTTGGATGCGGGATCTTCTTCCACGTGGAGATCATGATCAAAGCTTGTCTGGTGATGTCACTTTGTCGGCCAGCTTTGAAGGACTCCAGTGTAATGATTAAGGACGGTGTCCTTGTTTGTATTTTACCAAGCCGTTCACTGAAGGATGTAGCGTCCTTACTTCCTAAGGACGGCTACCTAATCCTCAACTTGTTGTCCTTTTCAACATGCGTTCCTGAAACACTTGGACAAACACTTGGACAACTTTATTAGATCAAGGCGAGTTTGTCATATCAAAACTAAGGGACGCTAGGCACAATGTTAATTACTGAAGGCGTCCTTAACATTGTCCCAACAGTTTCCCCCTTTTTGATGATGACAAACTCCGGGCAATAAACATTTTGCACTTAAGCTCTAGCATGCTTTGAAAACTCAAAGAGCGTCCTTTCAACACTTAGAAATAATCTACAGGCACAAGTTTTCAATACTTTTAAACTTAGTTCCTTTCACTGAAATTTCTCCTTAACACTTGCTTATTCTAGATAACTATTAAAAGCGCATCTCTGCAAAACTACACTTCCCCCTTTTGGCATCATCGAAAAGGATAACAAGTTAGCTTAAGGACGATAGCACAAAATCACAATTAGAGGCAAGAGAACGCTTAAACACACATATGCACACAAACATAAGATTTGCCATTGAAAGGGAATGAAGTCATTACAGACAAGCAGACAAGTGTTTGAAAAACAAAAGAAGCACAGGCAAAAATAACGAGGGAATAAAGGGTTAGGTGGGAGGTGATCCAGCAGGACGGCTTTGATCATTGACATTGGCGTCCGTCGCAGCAGGTTCCTCTTCCTCTTGGGTGTCTCCCTCTGTACTATCCCTGTGAATTGACTGGACTAGCAGCTTAATCAAGTCATTCTGAGTCTTAACGGCCTGAAAATAGTGGTAGTTCTGTTGCATGGCAGCGTTGTTCTGTTGAATGATGGCGTTCCCTTGTTGCGCAAGAACATTTTGATTGTTAAGGATGAGGGCGTACAGCTGCTTCTCAGAGTATGCTTCTGTGTTGGACGGAGCAGGAGAGCACTGAAAGTAGGACGGCTGTTGAAGAGGAGGAAGATGAGAAGGCGAGAAGTTGAAGTCCATCTGATCGGCATTAAAGAAGGACGACAACTGATCAACTTCAGCATAGCGAGCAGCACGGTCTTCCTCAGTATCAGCAATCAAGGGAGGTTCAGGAGCAACAGTCTTCCCTTTCTTGGTTGCTTCTTGTCTAGCACGCTCGTCCTCAGCAGCTTTCTTAGCAGCTTCCTGCCTTAGTCGTTTCTCTTCAGCTCTCTTGGCGGCCTCTTCTTCTTTCTTTTTCTTTGCAGCCTCTTTTCTCTCTTTCTCAATTTGCTTCCTAATGGAGGGAAGCTCAAGGCTGTACTTTATCTCCAGGACGCCATACTTTTGATCCCATGGCAATCCCAGAGTAGTTTCTTCTCCAGGAGTGTAAGCATCGTTCTCGATTAGGAGAGCTTTGACTAATCCTGGGTAGGGAAGAGCATGATTCTTCTTTGTGCACTTGGCCATGTGCTCGATCATTATTCTGGCCAAGTTGATCTTTCTGCCTTGAAGGAAGGCGTCCAAGAGTAGACAGTCAATAGTTTGCACAATCGACTTCTTCTCCTGCCTGGGGACGATAGTCCTGCAGATCATATAGTGTGCCATAGCACCAGTGTGAGACAGGACTGAAGCAACCCGGTCATTTGCATCTGGAGTCTTCCCATTGAAGATCCTCCGGAATAAGGCATTCAGTGCCTCGCCTTCTATCCCAAAGCCGGAAGCCGGAACTCTGTGCAAAGCGTCATTCCCTGGACGCTGTTTGTCTAGCCCCATCAGCTGGCGGATGGTCTTCTCAGAAAAAGTAGCAGACTCTCCATTTGCCAAGAACGTCCCTGTGCCATTCTCGATGTTGATATTGAGAGAATCATAGAAGTCCTGCACAAGCTTGGGATCAACCTTGACGTTCTCTTCTGAGATCTTGAGCCACCCTTGAACTTTTAAAAGTTCAACGAGATCCTTGGCCTCAGGAAACTGGCTAAGGAAGGCTTCATCATAGACGAGGGGAGGAAGAATATGCTCAGACTTCTTGTTTTTCTTTTTGGGCGGACCAGAAGTACCGTCCTCATTCTCTTCTTCATCATCCTCATCTTCTTCTCCTTCATTATTATCTCCTTCCTGGAGATTTTCATCAGCCTGTCCCTCAGATGGACCAGCTGCGTCCTTGGACGCTTTTGTTTTCCGTGGACGCTTTTGTCCACCTTTTCCTTTGGGGGCAGATTTATCCCCCGTGTCCATTGGGACGGCTTCCCATGGAGGAATCTCAAGAGCATCAGCAGATATTTGCTCATCGATAGTGAGAGCGTCCTCTTGTACCACATTGTCGCGTTGATTTGCAATTTTGCGACAAAGCTCTTCGTCCTCAGCAATCTGCTGTCTTGTGAGTTCATCCAGGACGACTGTTGTAGAGATCTCCTCAGAGTTAGCAGAGCCAAACTCCGCTTCTATGGAGTCGTCCCTCTCAGCTGAGTGGCCCCTTGATTTAGGAGTGGGAGGGGCGGAGGGGGAAGGGGAATTTTGAGGAGATGGGGATGGGGAGATGTCCACATCAGGGAAGGCCTGCTTTAATTGGAGAAGGGTAGGGTCAGGCATGGATGGGTCGATGATGTCGATTGGTGAAGGTGAGGTTGAAGGGGTGTCAAGGGGAATGGGGCTGGGCTTGGCCTTGGCGAGCTTTCGCCTTTTGAGGAGATTGGGGTGAGGACGGTCATGCTTGAATTTGGTTCGCTCCTCCACATTAGTTGGAAATCTGTCAAAGATTTTTGTGGGTTGGGAGGAGGAAGCCTTTTGTGGGAGAGAGGAGCGGATAAGACGAGATGGAGGGGGAGTAGGTTTGGTGGTAATAGCTCGGGGAGGGGATGAAGGAGAAAAGGGATTGGAGTTTGGTTTCACTAACCTTTTCTTTGATGCTGTGGAGGGAAGATCCACAAATCGGGCATTGGAAAGGTCTGGGATGGATTCAATCAAGGGGATCCTCCAGTCTTGACCTTGGAACGCCTCTAAGAAAATGTTGGTGCCTCCACAGAAAGGAGCGTCCATTCCCCCTGTCTTCCTCAATACGGGCACTACAAACCGATCCAAGAACGTCCTCAGATTGCGAAGACGGACTTGATCCTTGCAGTCCTTCATGTAGTTCACCACAGCAACATAGAGAGTGCGTGGCTT
This sequence comes from Polygonum aviculare, assembly GCA_934048045.1. Taxonomy (NCBI): domain Eukaryota; kingdom Viridiplantae; phylum Streptophyta; class Magnoliopsida; order Caryophyllales; family Polygonaceae; genus Polygonum; species Polygonum aviculare. The sequence continues at coordinate 26,683,942 of OW204023.1, read as the reverse complement.
TGTGTCGATGAAGTCCTTCAAGATCTCGTCAATCTGAATTTCTGGAGGACCTACGACGTAAAAGTTCCTCTTAGCAAAACGCTTTCGCTTCCCACTCAAAGACGAACCAGAAGTATTCATGACCCTTGACATTCTGATCTGATCGGAGAGAAGACGTCTGAGACTGATCAGAAAGCTAGAGAGATGTTGCCGGAAATCTAGAGAGAAGACAGAGCAAAACGGAGCTTTGAGATTTTAGCGTGCGAAAGTTCTGACAGCCGTTTCAATCAATGTATATATAGGAGGTTGGTGAGGGGCACGCTGGTAACTTCCTCATTTCAAAATTCAAACAGCAACTGTTCAATTTCCAAAAAGGGCGCGTTCCGAATGAACCTGTACTGTACTGGCGTTCACAGAATTTACACATCCTTCCTGGGATCACCTTAGGAACCAATTTGAAAACTATGCAAGTACGTCCCGTAAAAGAAAAGTGAAGATCATAGGACGCTTTTGCAAAGTTTTCGGCTAGGGAAAGCTTAGAGTTCCCATCATTTCGGCTTATAATGAGGGTTGGGTGATCAGGGAAACTCTTTTTCAAGACAAATAGAGAAATTCAAAGGCGTTCTCATGATATGCACACAGCAGTTTTAGACTAGCGTTCTTGCAAAAGTGAAATTAGTGCATAAAGTACTTAGCAATTATGTAATCAACTAAACATAGCCAAGCATTGAGGGAATAGCAGAACGGGACTTGCTACTTAAAGGTTATCATCCCTAAGAGCAGCCTGAGATGCTCAAAGGGACGTCTATCAAGTGCTTTGGTAAAAATATCAGCTATTTGGTCCTCAGTCCTTACGTGTCCCATGCTAATAATTCCTAGTTCCACATTATCACGCAAGAAATGATGTCTTATATGAATGTGCTTTGTGCGAGAATGAAAAACAGGATTCTTAGCAATTTCTATGGCACTAGTATTATCACACAAAATAGGAATAGTTTCAAGAGATATACCATAGTCCTCAAGTTGATATTTGATCCAGATAACTTGTGAACAGCACGAGGCAGCAGCAACGTACTCAGCTTCCGCAGTTGAAAGCGCCACAGAGTTCTGTTTCTTAGATCCCCATGAGACGAGGCATGAACCAAGAAACTGTGCCATTCCTGAAGTACTTTTTCTATCAATGACATGTCCAGCATAGTCAGCGTCAGAGTAGCCAACTAGTTTGAAGGACGTCTTCCTGGGATACCAAAGGCAAAGATCGTCCCGTCCTTTGAGGTAGCGAAAGATCCTCTTGACTTCTTGCATGTGGGACTCCTTTGGATTTGCCTGGAAGCGTGCACACAAGCAGACTGCAAACATGATGTCTGGACGGCTTGCGGTCAGATAGAGCAAAGAGCCAATCATTCCTCTGTATAGCTTTTGATCAACGTCCTTCCCTTGTTCATCTGCATAAAGACGTGAATTTGGGTAACAAGGTGTTGCCATTGGCTTGGACGTATTCATCCCAAATTTCTCCAGCATTTCACGGACATACTTTTGTTGATGAATGCGCGTCCCATCTTTGAGTTGGTTGATTTGAAGTCCCAGGAAGAAGGTGAGTTCTCCAATGAGAGACATTTCAAATTCACTACTCATTAAGGACTTGAACTCATCTACAAGTTTCATGTTAGTACTACCAAAGACTATATCATCAACATAGACTTGGGCAATTAAAATGTCCTTGTGAACTTTCTTAATGAACAAAGTTTTATCAATTGAACCTCTTGTGTAGCCATTAGACAGAAGAAAGGACGCAAACCTGTCGTACCATGCACGAGGAGCTTGCTTGAGTCCATAGAGAGCTTTGTCTAAGTAGTACACATTATCTGGATGAGAGGCGTCCTCGAAACCAGGCGGTTGAGCAACATACACCTCTTCCTTGAGTTTTCCATTTAGAAAGGCAGTCTTGACGTCCATCTGAAATAGCTTGAATCCTTTGTGTGCGGCAAAGGCAATGAGAAGACGAACGGCCTCAATTCTAGCAACGGGAGCAAAGGTTTCATCATAGTCAATGCCTTCCTCTTGCTTGAATCCTTGAGCCACCAGTCTTGCCTTGTTCCTTGACACACGACCACTTTCATCGAGCTTATTTCGGAACACCCAGCGCGTCCCTATGATATTTTTCCCTTTGGGACGAGGGACGAGAGTCCAAACTTTGTTCCTTTCAAACTGGTTAAGTTCTTCTTGCATTGCTTGGATCCAATCAGCGTCCTGAAGTGCTTCTTTGATATTCTTTGGTTCCACCATAGATACAAAGGCGTTGAACGCACAGAAGGCTAAATTTGCACTTTGGGACTTGCTTGCAGCTGATCTGGTTTGAACTCCTTGAGCTGGATCGGAGACAATCTGAGAAGTTGGATGATCTCTTGAGAAACGGGACTCTCTTTGAAATAGTTGAGCAAACCTAGGATCAATTTCATCATCTGAAGAGGCGTCCTCGGTGTGTTCCCCCTCAGAGAGAGCGTCCACACCTTGACCTTGCAGACTTGATTCAGCCACATCTTGTTGAATTGGAGATTCACTTCGAGAGGGAACTCCTTCAACAATACTAGGAACGTCCACTGAGACTTCTTCAGGATTTGGAGTGGCGTCCTTAGGAACATAATATTTTCCAGAGGACCCAAAATCAGCTTCGTCTTCAGAATCGTCCTGCTGTTGTGAGGAAGAGCGTTCTTTCTTACTTGGTTTTTCTTTATGAGAAACGCTCTCCTTGAACACAACATGAATGCTCTCCTCAAGCTTTAGAGTCCTTTTGTTGAAAACTCTATATGCTTTGCTGGTTAGAGAGTATCCAAGAAATATAGCTTCATCAATCCTTGCATCAAACTTTCCAAGTCGTTCTTTGTCATTGTTGTGAACAAAGCACTTGCATCCGAACACTTTGAGATAATCAATGCGAGGCTTCCTTCCATTCAACAATTCATAGGACGTCTTTTTGAGCAGCGGACGGATCATGGCACGATTGATGATATAACAAGCTGTAGCAATAGCTTCCGCCCAGAAGTACATAGGAACGCTATTGGCTAAAAGCATAGTCCTTGCCATATCCTCCAACGTCCTATTCTTTCTTTCCACAACACCATTTTGTTGAGGAGTCCTTGGAGCTGAAAAATTGTGCGAGACACCATGTTGATCACAGAAGGCCAGGAATTCTGAATTCTGAAACTCCGTTCCATGGTCTGATCTTATGGCTTTGAGAGGCGTCTCCAGGGCAACTTCCACTTGTTTGATGAAGACTTTGAACGCATTAAAGCAATCTGTTTTGGAAGCCAAGAAAAGAACCCAAGTGAAACGAGAAAAATCATCTACAAGAACGTAAATGTACCTCTTTCCACCATGGCTCAACGTCTTCATTGGTCCACAAAGATCCATATGAAGGAGTTCCAAAGGCTTCTTTGTGCTGACTTCGTTCTTAGATTTGAAGGACGTTCTTGTTTGCTTCCCTTTAATACATGCTTCACATTGTTCAATCTTCTCATGATCAATTTGAGGAAGTCCTTTCACAAGATTTCTTTGATGCAGTTTGAGGATTGTGCTTAGTCCAGCATGTCCAAGACGACGATGCCAGAGGTCAGCGTCCTCCTTTGAAACAGATAGGCACAACTCAGATTTTGGCTTGAACTCTTGATTGAAGATGTAGACATTGTTCTGACGAACTCCTTTGAGAACAACTTTGTTGGACTTCTTGTTGATCACGAGACACTCCTTTGAGTCAAATGTGACTAAATTTTCACCTTGGTCACACATTTGGGAAACACTCAGGAGATTGAAACCAAGTCCTTCAACAAGACTGACATTTGTTGCTTTGATGGACGGATTGAGAATAGCAGTTCCCGTCCCTTTGATCTTTCCCTTGCCCTTATTGCCAAACGAGACCGTTCCTCCCGTGGCACTACTCTGGATAGAAGTGAGATGGATCTGGCTTCCTGTCATATGATTTGAGGCGCCACTATCAATGATCCATGGGCGTCCCCTCACTTCCACCTGCCAAAACAAAGTTAGTTTTTGGCGACCCAAGCAAGGTGTTCCTTACCTGGTTCGTTACAGAAATAGAACTCTGGTTCTGGCATGTAGTCATTAATGTTCACATCATTTGAAGTAGCATATCTGCGGAAAGAACTCCTAGAACGTCTAGAACGCCTAGACTTAGTCTTAGGGACGGACTCTTCATTTTCAATGTTAGTCCTAGCAGCTTTTCCCTTTTCAATGTCTTCCTTTAGTTTCAAACACTCATACTTGTAGTGATCTCCTTGACCACAATACCAACACGTCCTGTAGTAAGTACCGAGGTAGTACTTCTTATTGGGACGTTGGATCCTGTTTTGTTTCATCTTTTGAGGGTTGCAAACTTTAGAACCTTCCCCTTTAGCAATTTTCTTGTAAATCCTATGACCAGTGGAGTTAGTATAGTAGTTCTCTTCACCTTTCTCTCCACTCTCTAGGACTCTAATTCTATCAAGAAGATTCCTGGTTTTCTCCCTCTCTTGTTCAAGTTCTGTGGATTTACTAGCCTCAAAGTCACTTGGGAGAGAGTTCTTAGAATCAGACTCATATCCTAGTCCCCTTTTGGCTGGGACAAACATCATAGGTCTAACTTCTTCAACTACAGGACTCTTTCCTAGCACTTTGACTTCATCCCAAAGGTTAGCGTTCTCTAGCTTGAGACACATTAATTCAGTTTTCAGGGATTTAACTTCTTCACATGAAGACTCTAGTTGAACAACAATGTTTTCATTTTCAAGTTCCAGTTCATCCATTCTCTTTTGCATAATCACACTTTCTTCCATGATTTTTCCAATGAGTTTTATGAGTTTAGTTTTAGAACAACTTTCTAAGGATTTCATCATAGACTCACGGGTTACCTCATTTTCAGATTTAGGAGCGTCCTCCTCATCAACTGTGGCGTCCTCCATAGCCATGAAAGCCACTTGATCATTTTCGAAGGCGTCCTCAAGAGCAATGTAGGCCTCTTCTTCATCGGGTTCTTCATCATCAGAACTCATGTTATCCCATGCAGAAGCAAACGCTCCAATGAGAGCCTTTGTCTTCATATCCTTTGAAGACATTCCTGTTGTACACTTTTTAGCAAAATGTCCTTTCTTGGTACATTTAAAACAAGTAAGTTCCTTCATCTCTGCCTCTGTGTACTTGGGACCTTTCTTCTTGGGCATTTTGTGCTTGTTGAAATGTTTGCTTCTTTTTCCAAAAGAACGCAGAACTTTGTTAAAAAGGACAAGTCCTTCCTCTTCTTCAAGCTGTTCCTTAGACTTGCTTTCTCTTTCTTTCACAGCTTGAACTCGCATCTTTTCACGGTTCTCATTCTTATTGGCTTCCACCATCATAGCAAGTTCTTGTTGACGACGAAGATACTCAGCGTACTCTGGTGTTGAGGTCATCAATGCAATATCTGTTTGAGGATTTCTTGCCAATTCAGCCAAATCGGCTTCCCTTCTTGCTTCATAACCCCTAAGCTTCCCATAGATCTCTTCCATATCCAGGGTCTTGTTAGCGGTGTTTTCCTTGAACGTGGTTCTATCAAAGTTCCACTTTCCTGTGAGTCCATCAATGACTATTCCAACTCTGTTCCTCATTGAGACTTCAGCTTCTGGGATACCCAAGTTTCGCATTTTGGTCACAAGGGCTTCAAAGCGACTTGAGTAGTCCTTTACAGATTCATTAGGCAGCATTCTGAAGGCATAGAACTCCTTTTTAATTTCAAGCTTGACATCTTCCTTCATCTCAGCTGTTCCTATGTGGTACTTTTCGAGAGCTTCCCACTGTTCTTTTGCCGTAGTCAAGTTGCTGACTCTGATGGCGTCCCTCTCACAGAGAGATGCTTGAAGGAAGCATATAGCCTTAGCGTTCGTTTCCATAAGCTTGAATTCATCAGGACCCCATTCATCCTCTTTGTCTTTCTTGTCTTCAGGGACTTTGAGATCACCCTTCATGATTACCTTCCAGCATTGATAATTTGTGCTTCTGCAGAAATTCTCAAATCTAATTTTCCAGCGGTTGAAGTTGCCGTCCGTCAGGCGCGGAGGCTTCACGAACAAGATTCCAATGGGTTCCATGTCCATCTTAACCTGCAACTCAGTAAGAATCTAGAGCGCCTGCTTTGATACCAATTGTTGGATCGTTAGTCAGAAATACAAGGGCGTCCTTAACAGAGTTAAGGTCGTCCTTCACCAGGATGTCCTTAATAAAGATCAAGGACTTCCTTGGTTCGCAGCGGAAATCAAAAGACTAAACAGGTTAAGACAATAAGTAAGGAACGCTTTTGATTTATAGAGGAACCACTCAAGTACCAACTAGTCCTTGAGTGTAAACCTCTACCTCCTTTGAGGATTTTGTAATAGCTTTTTCCTTTCTTATTAAGTTTACTTACAATACACTGGCGAGCGGTTACACTTCTCTGGCACTTAGACTGGCGTCCCTAAGTCCACTAGTAACAACCCCTTTAAGCCTGTAGAGTAACCTAACTTAATTTCTCTAAAGGAAACTATCACCTCGTCCTTACAGTTCGTCGTAAGGACTCTCTCAATCTTTTTGTTCTTTTCTATTACAAACAGTTTGTGATTTTGTTGAACGCTTCTCGCTCGATCTAACACCTAAGTCTCACTTGTTCTTGAGCTTGTTCTTGGTGTTCTTGGTGTTCTTGAGCGACTTGACAAATTCTCTGAATATTCTCTGAAGCGTCACCTCACAATAAATACTCTGGGGAGTATTTATAGTGACATTGGGAAAGGGCAACTTTATCTCTGACAATCATGCCCTTGGGAACGTTGCAACAGTAATCGGCTTCCACGTGTTGCTCTGATGATCAAGGAAGCCTACTGGCAATTCCGTTAGGCTTGGATGCGGGATCTTCTTCCACGTGGAGATCATGATCAAAGCTTGTCTGGTGATGTCACTTTGTCGGCCAGCTTTGAAGGACTCCAGTGTAATGATTAAGGACGGTGTCCTTGTTTGTATTTTACCAAGCCGTTCACTGAAGGATGTAGCGTCCTTACTTCCTAAGGACGGCTACCTAATCCTCAACTTGTTGTCCTTTTCAACATGCGTTCCTGAAACACTTGGACAAACACTTGGACAACTTTATTAGATCAAGGCGAGTTTGTCATATCAAAACTAAGGGACGCTAGGCACAATGTTAATTACTGAAGGCGTCCTTAACATTGTCCCAACAATTGCCAACCACAATCTCGTCCGGACTAGTTTAGGGATAGTGTTGAGCTAAGTTGGTTAGGTCGTTGGTGACATGGTGCGAGGCACCACTGTCCATGAGCCATTGGTTGGGGGAGGGGTAGGTTTGGGCAACCTTGGCCTGAGGTGGGTTGGAGGGGAATCGGTTGGAGTCAGGAAGAGGGAGGTTGGGATGTTGACGCTTGAATTCGTTACATTGGGTAAGGACATGGCTGATAGCTTTGAACCATTGGCAACGACCCTTAAAAGGACGAGGTTGGTAGGTGTTAGGGCCAGGATTAGGATTAGGGTTAGGGTTTGGGGTGAGGAGCGACTATTAGTGGACTAGGATTGGGAATTTTGTGACGGTGGGGTATTGAGAAGTGGAGGAGTAGGAGACTGCCAGGAAGGATTGGAGGACTTACCTTTGTGCTTAGACGACACCCGGGATTGTGCCGTGAGAGCGGCGACGGAGCCGCCCCCTTTGGCTGCCTTTTACGAGCGAAGTTCGTGCACAATGAGCTTTTCATGCAGCTCCTCAAAAGAGATCGAGGTGTCACGCATATTGACGCCATCAATAACAGGTTGAAAGGAATCATCGAGTCCTTAAAGTATACGCTCGGTGAAATCCTCCACAGAGATGGCGGGGTCCATGGTGGCCAATAAATCAACCCACCCTCACATGGAATGCATGTATGGAATGCATGTACTCAGAGATAGTACGAGCACCCTTCTCCTCATGATTCAGTTTGTACTTGATTTGTTGAATGTGACCACAGGATACAGTCGCATACGTTTGTTTGAGAATGGTCTAGACTTCCTCAGTCGTCTTAGCCCGAGTGACTAAGGGATGGACCGCCTGTGAGAGTGTGCCTAAGGCGACACCATAGAGGAGCCTATCCTGACGCTTCCATGCAAGATATGCAAGATTGGCCTTGGTTACAAGTTCAGCCGTGATCTTCTCGGGAGGGGCCGAATGAGAGCCATCCAGAAATTTGAAAAGATCATAGCCTTCAAGGGTAGCTTGGAGTTGGTTCTTCCAGCTAACATAGTTTGTCAAAGTGAGTTTAATGATGCTAGTAAGGTGGACTATGATGAAAGGGTCGTTGGGAGCAAAGGGATTGGCTAATTGAACTACAGAGTCGCCAACCATGGTGAGGGAAGAAACGGAGAAAAATAGGTAAGGATCGGTTTAGGCGGATGATACCATATAGAGAGATAGAATGGATTGGAAATTGTGTAATTGTATTCATGAGCAACGTACAATATTTATACAGAGAATGTAGAGCACACTAAACCCTAGTACAGTTCTATTATTCAGCAAGAAGATCTTAAATAAACTAGATTACAAATTTTCTAAGATAATAACAAACACACTGGGGTTAATAGATTCGAGTGACCAGATCTGCTAGATGAGAGAAGTGGCCCATGTTGAGTTTGAAAGACTACCTGCAAACACAAAGTTACCATGTTTACATATGTACAATACTCTCTCTAGGGTTCATTATTTATTGGAAGGACCAAAAATGGGGGTGCATGAATGCAATACTCTGAGAAGGAAAGCAATGCAATCATCAAAGTGCTTTTCGATCCTATCAACTTCCATCTCGCATTTGGCTTTTGATGGTGGAGACTGCTCCAACGCTGCTCAGTATTTGTTGTATGTTGTAGAAATCCAAGGATAGCCCCAGGATTGTGTTAATTCAACTCGCTATCGGAGCCCACTGAGCATGCCGATAGAGCATTAGCCCGGCTCAAAAGATAGTACTACAAAAGAAAAAAGACCACAGACCCAAGAGTGCGTATTTATGACTCACAAGCTTGTCTGGAACTACAAAGCATTGTCTTTGTATTGACAGTAAGTAGGCGTCATGCACTTCTATAACTTCGTCAAGCGAATGAGCTGCAGCCATGCCGTTGCACAATTCAAGCCATGCGTTATGGTAAACCTGCATAACTTAAGCCTATCAGAAATAGCAGTCTCATTGGTTGATACTTGTAGCTACAAGACAAATGAAATAATGAAGAAGAAGAAAGTTTGTTCAACAGAAAAGACATGAGGGTAAAGTTCTTACCCGGTGATGTGAATCGCCTTAGGATCAGACTCGATTCTGGCTCGAGGGAGTTCAACTTGCTCCTTGAATTTGTCTTTGAAGAGAACCTTTGCCTAACTTGTGGAATTTGATCGAAAAGAGTCGTTTTTGGGTCGTGTGGGATTGTTGTGGAACAAACTCTTTTGGTATTTTTATTTAAGTGGGATAAGTAGTTGAACCCTCTCATTCGCTTGACTCACCGAGAGGGAACGACTAAGGGATATAAAGGTGTGACCAATATTCAAACATGTAGTATTGTCTCTCTCGTTTTAATATATACCATCCCACATCAACATTTCTCCGCTTATTCACAGTACAATGTTAACGTTATCATGCATACAAAACTTGCATATATTACACGTAAGAGTACATTGATCTGTTCCATATATTTAAATCCATTTTGATTAAATTATCCGGAACAAAAACTCTTTTGTTTAGTAGCATCCAATATACAATACCAGGTTTGAATTGTCATGTCAATGTACAAAACTCCAAACACACATTTTTTTTTAAAGCGAAACTATTTTCATACTTTGTTCAGCGTTTAGCTTAATACCCGAAGATCAAACTAATATTTTTTTAAGCCAAAACAATTGTGCTTGTATTTAGCGCATTCAAATGTAAAAGCCAACAATATGTTAAGTACTTTGAGAGCCCTACGGCGTGAGTCCCACAAGCCGTAGGGCTCTCGTGTGACTCGAGGTAGATAACCCACGAGCCAAATGGATTTCTTGGCTTAATGTACTACATGTTATTAACTAATTATTAAGTTACATATATCTATCTTACTTCTAATACGTTAATTACTTTGAAAGTTAGGTATATCTTACTTTAAATATATTAAGTACTTTGAATATGAAGTTTATCTACTTTATTATTAAAAGATTTAATTTTACTTTGAAGGTTAGGTTGGTCAATTAGTTGAAAGTTAGGTAGGTCAACTAGTTGAAAGTTAAGTAGGTGAATTAGTTGAAATTTTTGTTATACGCAAGTTCTATTCTCATTTGTAAATCACACTCAAGTACACACTTCCAATAATTCTCTCAAAAATACATCTTTCAAACCTTCCTTCTCTTGAGCATGAATTCCGGTGATCATTCTTCATCAGGATTGTCGTAAAATTATCACCAAAATTTCCTACCCAATTACCCTCAGCAAAACATGCAACCAAACTATCCAAACAACCATCCTTAAAATGTCCAACAAATGTGGTGTCCAAATCATCCTCAACAAGTTATTCCAGCCATTTCCAACAAAGCTACCCCCTCAAAAAATTGGCAAATGAATCCTCAATTCCTACAACAACCCCATCTCAATCTCAAAATATTCCATACGTGCAAGGTTTTCAAACCTTTGGTGTGTCTCAACCAACACCAATTTCATTAGATTCGGATGATAATATTGCCCCTCAACCGGATGATGAGCCTCCATTCAACACTCAACCGGAAATTTCCTATGGGCGCGAAGCACGGAGTGGAGGCCCTAGATCTCTTGGTGGTCGGTCAACCCGTGTTGAAGACAATGTCTCTACCGATTAGGGAATACTATGGACGGAGCAAGATGAATTGGTCCTAATAAGTGTTTGGCTTAATACAAGCAAACAACCTATCAGAAACACACAACAAACATGTCAAGCATTTTGGGATCGAATCAAAGAGTACTACAAAGTGCCGGCCCATATATGCTTTGCATTTTCTATTTAAGTTGAGTTGTTATTGTATTTCAGTTACGTTGACTTTGCAAGATTGAGACTACTCTCTTGCCCGGGCGTCATCTACTTCATCCAACTCAATATTGTTTTTTCAATTCAAGTCTTTCAATTCTCAATGTGATTGTCGTCTTTTACTTTCCCTTCTCACCGTCGCGTTCATACTCGGCATCGTTGGCTTGCCAACGCTTATCCCTAGGATCGCTCAACGAGTCAAGATCCGAAGCTTTCGTGAGGATCCTTGGAGAATCGTGACCCGACCCCCGTCGGATCACATTTGTGAACCCGAGAGGGTCGGGTCACGTTCTCTAAGGATCCTCACGAAAGCTTTGGATCTTGACTCGTTGAGCGAGCCTAGGGATAAGCGTTGGCAAGCCAACGATGCCGAGTATGAACTCAACGGTGAAAAGGGAAAGTAAATGAAGACAATCAAATTGAGAATTGAAGGACTGGAATCCAAAAACGATACCAAATTAGATAAACGAGGTGACGCCCGGGCAAGAGAGTAGTCTCAATCTTGCAAAGCCAAACGTAACTGAAATACAATAACAACTCAACTTAAATAGAAAATGCAAAGCATATATGGGTCGGCCCAAATAGGCACAAATGGGCCTAACCCAAAATAGTAATAACAAATACTAAATATATAAATAGCTAGATAGACACCGATTAAGGCTCGGCTAGGCCGGGTCTCAGTCCAAGGGGGATGCCAGGGTCTGGACGACTCGGGTTCATGTGAACCGGGTTCAGCCCGGGGCAGGATCCCATCAATGTAGTCTCTTTTTCATAATGTACATGTGTTTGAAATGTGTCAAGATGACATAATTGACTTTCTTTCCTTCAGTTGATGTGTTCCTTGGTTGTTTTACACGTGTCTTCATCGTGATATGTTCTGTAGGCACTCGAGTTGTTCAAAACAAGCATAATGGTTATCCCTCACCTTCCTAAGATTGGGGAGAGTATCACCCGCATCGTATTTTCATATTCTTCTATCCACAACATGCTGTTTCGAATTTTTTGTACGACTTCACAAGAGTTAGAGGTGAGTCTTTATTGACTTGTTCATAGAGTAGGTGGAGTCTAGTAATAAAACATAAGGAAATGCCTTTAGGAGAGTAATTGCATCTAGACTGACAAAAAAGACATCGGTAATTCTATTGCCTTCCGCTCTATGTTCAAGAAAGTAGTGATACTCTTCGGTCTTATGAAAGAATTCTTGAACAGCCGTTCATCCTTTCATCCCTACCTTGCGCATATTGTACCGACGAGTGTAAATTTTCTTCATACTGGCATAGTTCACCTCATAATCATTTAATGCCTTTGAAATTTAGGGCGGACTACAATTGTTGGATGTCACCGACATCGCTAACTAAAGTTTCTACACGGTGAGCTTTCCTGCCAATGGATGTCTATATAGATAATTTCTAATACCATGATTGTGCATTCCACACACAACCTTGATTTTCCACGTTCCTTTAGGATGCTTAATGCAATGCAATGTAAATCCACAACCACATTTCTTTGACTTTACGGATTTATTCTCCTTCTTTCCTTCTCTCTTATTTGGAGGGGGTCACCTTCTCTCTCGTAATGCTACCAAGTCTTTCGAAGTTTAGTGTCAGTTGACGCTTTCACTCATTTCATCTATATGCACATGTTGTTTGCAATACCTGTTGCCTTAGCCCAGTCGATAACATCATCTCTAGTACTAAATACCCTATCGATGGTGAACAAATCTATGTAATCGTCTGACCACTGGGTTTTCAAACTATGGAATGCCACTCAAAGGTGGAAGGACAAGCTCGATCATGAAACTTTTGTGAAGATCCCACTCCATAAAACGATGTATACAATTGTGAATACGTGCCAACATACCGATCTAACTATGAGTACGTGTCAGTAAACTAATCTGACCGTGAATACGTTTGAGCAAATTGATATAACTGTGAATATGTGCTAGCAAACTGATCTGACTGTGAATACGTGCTAGCAAACTGATTTGACTGTGCATATGTTCTAGCAATCTAATCTGACCATGAATATCCATAACCGTACTGATTTGCCATCATATGAGCACCATGCATGCTATTATACAAATTTTTCTACATATGTGGATATTCATATCCGATAACATTTGGATTCATATACGGAGTAGGATCTATTTGTACTCGCCGATCCATAATCATGATTTGTATAATCAACATTTTGATCCGTACTTCCATCTTCAATTCGTACCTCAACAAAACTAAAACGCACTTAATTATCTTCCTGCACAAAAGTAGGCCAATTGAATATGTCAAAGAAGAGCCAATATTAAAAGTAAAGGCTCACTTAATATAGACTCAAGAACCAAGCCGTAATGGCTAATACATAAGGCAACTGTACGCCCAAAGTTGACCAAGCCGTAATAATCAAAGACAAAAAAGTATTTATGGCCTCGTAGAGCGTCTCCTTATGATTATATTGATATTTGACGTAATGGCCGTTTTCACTAGTTCGTTTTTGAATTTTTTTGAATTTTGATTCTAAAGTCATTAACTTACTCATTGCAATATTCATTGTTCTTAACACTATTTCTTTTAACTGAATAGTTAACCTCCTCTAACAAAATCACACACGAAAGTATATACCTTTTCTCACAAATCTAAAACTTGTAAAGACTTCTAATCAAAATCTCTCAACAAGTAGTAGTAGATTATGAGTTAGATAATAGTAAAGAGATTGGAAAGAGAAATTACCTCATTGCGGTTCAAATGCATAGATTGCTCACCCCCTCCATTATAGTGTGAAAAACCACCATTGTTATCCATTGAAGAGGATGAAGAAGGGTGGAGATGTAGTGGGAAAGTTGTGTGTGAAATTGGTGAAGATAATGAAAGATAAAGAGTAAGATATGAGTGAAAATAAGTAGTAATAAATTGTAATAAGTAGTAATAGATAGTAATGAGGGTGTGATAAAAAAAAAGATAGTAATGAGGGTAATAGACGGTAGAAAGTAGTTGCGTGGTAATAAATGTGAATGACATTAAGTTTGTTGGTGAAGGAGGACAACGAGTTCAAGAACTAAGCCGTTACGGCTGAGGAGGATTGGACCGTAACGGCTATAAAGCATTTAGCCGTAACAACTTTCTGCGCTTGAGCCGTATTGGCTTGGTTGAGTTTTGCCATAGCCGTTGAAAATTATATAGCCGTAACGACCATATCGTGCGCTAAAATGAAATATAAGGGGTGTGCCGAAATGAAACGGCTTATATTTATTATCTTTTACTTAATCACTTAATTGCATATTATCATTTACATAATAACTTAGTTTTTCTTTCATGATAAAATAGTAATTATTAAATATACTTTATATCTTCAATAAATAAATTTATTTAAGCCATTAGAATCAGATAGACCCCTTTTATCTTTCTAAAAAAATTTATATTATATTTAAGATTTTTTAGTAGATTTTTAATAAAATATCAAACAAAATTAAAAATCATATAAAATATATCATGTTATATACTATTGGCAATTAATGTCTAAGAATTATAATAATAGGGATAAAGATATATATATATATATATATATATATTAATCATTATAGACCAATTTTAGAGGTTCAAAAGTAATTAAATTTTATTTACTAAATAATTTAATAAGAATTTATATTCTTATAGTTTGATAGACATCATTGTTGTAATACAAAACCAAAAAAAATCTTTCTTTTCTATAAATGGTTACATATTAAATTATGTTGAAATTTTCATTATAAATTTGTCCTTATCACTATGATATTTATAATATAATATTAAAATATCTGATACGAGTATAGCCGTGCATGACACAACGATAGATTCGAACTAGTATTGGTCTTTAATTTAACTAAAAACTTAGTTTAAATTTTATATAAAGTTACTCAAAAGAATAGTTTGATATAAATTTTGTATTAAGTTAATTTGATTCTTATGAGATTTATTGAATGATACAATATTTATGTTATAATATATTAATTTAATCAAACAAAGATTTGCAGTATTATAATTTTTATATAAGGATTGAATGCTCCTAAGATTTGTAGGATTTATTTAATGTTTATGGATTATAGTTCTAATTATCTATACTATATATTAAAGCCGAGGAATTTCGAGCCTCCATGTTAATTTTGGCCCCACTTTATTAACAATTTTATATGTTTTTTTTAATTATCTAATCTTTTTCTTTTTTCTTACCCATCAAATATCTATCTTTAAATTCATACTATTTATCTATAAATTTTCTTTAATTATCTAATCTTTAATTTATCTATAAATTTTCTATAAATTTATCCTTTATTCTACTTATTTAATATCTATCTTTGAAGCAAGATTATCTATTTTCAAAATTTCTTTCTACAAAAGATACATATTAATTAACTTATCTTTTCAATTACCATTTTAATCTATTTATGTAAGGATTAATATAAGAAACTCGAATTTAAAAAAGAATTTTTGAATGGAAGCCCCTTTTTTCTAAATAAATTGTTACTTTTATCTTTGACACTAAATCATTTTATATTTATTAAATTTTACTTAAACTATATACTATCATGTCCCTAATAACGTAACTTTTATCTCTAATAATCAAACAATTAATTTTTTCATGTTATTTAAATAATCTAACTACATTCTTTATTATCAATTTATGTAAAAGATATCTTTTGAATTTTGATAAAGTATTCTATCCTTTATTATATATTAGTTATCTTTTTAATTAATCTCTTTATGTAAGAAGTAATTTAAAAAATTTGAATATAAAATAATTAAAAAATAGAAGCCCTTCTTTATAATTAAATTAGTATTCCTATCTTTAATATTAAATAAATTTATATTTACTATCTGTTGATACTAGATACCGTCACCATGTAGACGGTATGAAGGTAGCCAATCTACCAAGTATCGAGGCCCCTCGGTGGCGTCATTATTGCGTTGGAAGTACGCGCAAGTGGGCGACGTCCCAGTCAATTAAGAGATGTCCCATCCAAGCAAGCGGATGGGCGGCAACGTCCCATCCAAACAAGTGGATGGGCCACACCGCGGTCGCCGCCCCAACATACCAATAAGGGCGTTACACGTACTTGGGCGACAACTATCCCGGGCCCACATCGACATTTAGCTGGATCTTGGCCCCGGGCTTGGTTATAATAGCGAGTTTCGCGCATTAAGAAAGAGATTTGAAAACCTCATGAACTAGTACTACGTCTCGAGCAAAGATCCTTGTTGTAACCTGATACACTAAGTGCGCCAAGGCTCCGTTCAAGTAACTATATGGGAAGATGGAACTAGCAGCTGAGACTGAAAGATGAAGCTGGGAAAATTAGCCGAAGTTGGAAAAGATAACTAGATGAATGTATAAAAACTTGAAAATGTGTGTTCGGGAAATCCGGTAGTTGAACGAAAATTTTAGTACTCAAATTCCCCATAATGCCCTCCAAAATGTATTTTTTAATATTTTCAGGTTGTGGGTTTATGACATTCACGTGCCAATCACGTGCCCAAACTTTACCAAACTTTCAGTCTATTATTCAATGAAGCATTGATTTCGAGCTCTATCTTGACAAAAAAAACTCGCAGAGTAGCCAGTAGATCCCCGGCCTTCTTCTAGTTCGCAACCGATCGTCACTTCGCCATCGCCACCTCCCTCGTTGGCCTTCTCCTCGTTCGCAGCCATCGTTCAGGCGCCATCGTCCGCTCGCTCGCTCGCACCAAGACTCTTCTTGCCCATTGTCGAAGGTGACACCGACTCATTGGCCTTGTCCTCGTTTAGGGTTGTTGTCGTTGACTCACATCTTCTCGTTCCCAATCGCAGGTCTGAGTAGTTGCAGCGGCTGACGCGTCATTTTTACTGGTTGTAGGCGTGAAGATTATCAAGCCAGGTTAGCATTACAGAGACCCAAATCTTAGAAATGGAGACAAACAATAATAATAATAAGTTGAATATTACTAGTGTTATTTTCACTTGCCGCTTAGCATTGTTGTCAATTTCGTTTTGGTGACCATTGTTGTGAATTTCAGTTTGTGTTTGCATATTATCGTATGATACTACACCAAAGTTGGCTACAACCACTTGTTCTCAATGTCTGGTGTGTTAATCATGTGGCCGTTCATGGCCTTGTTGTGTGTGAATTTCAGTTTGATGCTCTTGTACACCTAAAGTTGAATCATCCTCATATTTGGTCAATTTGTGTCGAAGATATTAGTGTGAATTTCAGTTTGATGCTCTTACACTGCTTTCATGCTTTTATTTGTTGAGTAATCCGTTCAAAAGAATTCATGTTTTGTGCTTCTTGAGACCATCTTGATGGTTCAATATTGGTGCATATTGATACAAGTTAGTTTGTAAATCTTGAGATGCATAATTGTTTGAATGATCGGCTTATATGGAGTTTGGGGTGTGTGCGTAAGCGTGATTGAGTGTCTTACATATTAGATTTGCCTCGGGAGTTAGATAAGTGAGCATATGGCATCGCAAGGAAATGGCAAAGACATGGGGGGTCCGGAGTCTAAGGATGGTAAGGGCAATCAGTGGAGTGATGATGAAGCGAAGGTATTGTTGTTGATATGCCAAGAATACCACAAACAAAACAAAGTTGATACCCACTTCAGCTGGCCTGAAATCGCGAGCAAGGTTTTAAAGGAGTTGGGGAGGAAGGTCACTGTCTCATCGGCGAAGAACAAGTTCGATTACATGAAAAAATCGTGGAAGTTGTGGAATAAGTCAAGGATCAATGAGACCTGTCTAGGCTGGAACCCTACAACGGGGGTGATTCAAGCAACTGACGAGTGGTGGGACATGAAGTTCATGGTATGAGTGCATTTTAATTTGTCAATTTGTCAAATTGTGTAAACTTAACCGATTTTCGTTGTTGACTTGCTTTTTGTGGTATATGTGCAGGAAGATAAGGAGTTGAGGAGGTTCAAGAAGTCCCAACATGACATCAAACTTAGTGAGCTGTGGGATACTGCCTTTGGCAGCATTTCAGCAACCGGAAGTCACTATGTCTCCGCCAACATGGACTCAAGGTCACAGGGAACGCAGGGGACTGCCAGGACTGTCCAAGGATCTACAAGGAGCATGGAGGCTTTGGTGGAGATGGACGATGACTTGGATGAAGGTGATCTGCTTAGGGAGTTTATAATCGGGCAGTCAGTTCAAGGCCTTGACGGTGACTCTGAGCCTCCTGAGATAGTCCGTCTAAACAATGACGACTCCAGTTGTGGTAGTAGACCGACAGTGAAACGAGCTAAGAAAGGACCGTCTGGGGTTAAGCGTTTGGAGAACCGAATCACCAATGTATCTAGTAGTGTGGATAAGGTGTTCACACTGTTGGAGGGTGAGGTTAGTAGTAGGGTGGTTAGGCAAGCCGAGAAGGCCTATCCATTAGAGGTTGCAATATACATCATTTATCGCATGGTGAACGATGGTGCAATAGCAAACCCATCGGACCTCTTCTACTACACGGTCGGTGAGCTGATTAAGGAGAGCAAGCGCCGCCTTTTCTTGACGCTGAAGACGGATGATGATCAGAAACAATGGTTGAAGTTCAAGTTTGATCGGGTTGGTGCCAAGTTCTAGGGTATGGAGGGGTGGTGATTTCATGGCTCGGTGTTGGGCCGAAGACATTATTATGTGTTGTCGTTCGTTGAATTTGTTGGTTATCCCTCGTATGGGTTGAACTATTTGTGTTGCATCGGTTGGAATTGCCGTGTCGTGGTCGGTTGATGGACTTAGAACTTGCTTGTGATTTCGGCATTTTTTCGAGCTTAGAACTTGGTTGTGAATTTCATGTGTTTGAGACATTTCGAAATTGCTTGTGTTGCATGCCATATGAACATGTTTTTCATGTGTTTGTCATATGTTACATTGCTTTGAGATAGATTAATTAACTTCTTGTATTACATGTCATACGTTTGGGTTTTGTTGCATCCTTGACGTGTTCGTGTCCCCTTAAACAAGGAACTCTAGTATGGATGGTGAGCGAAGATCGACTATTTCGACCCGAGCTACGTTGTTGACCATTTTGTATCTCCTCCTGAATGACTTACTCGATCTCATCAAAGAATATCAGGAAAAATACTTGATCAAGGTCCCTTGCTATACCTCTCCACTCACTGCTTATAGATGGATGAGAGAGATCATGGAGTCCGGGTCGGAAGTTCGGTGCATTAACGTGTTTAGGATGGAGAGATACGTCCTTCAGGCCCTATGCGACGAGCTTCAAACCAAACACAATCTGAGGCCGTCAAGGCGTATGGGGGTTATAGAGAAGGTGGGGATGCTTTTGTACACCATTACATATGACGCGTCGAACCGAACTGTGTGCGGGAGGTTTCAGAGATCGGGCGACACTGTCATCCGCACTATTCACGAAGTCCTTGACGCGATGACTGGCCGGCACAACAGTTTCGATGGCCTTGTGGGCCGTCTCTTACGGCCTAGGACCCCACCTTCTCGGAGATTCCAGATAGAGTCAAGAACGACCATTGGCATTCACTTTTCGAGGTAAGTATAACCGCATTCATGGCCTTGGTTGGTTTTATGAGCATTCTATAATTCATACAATGGTTCTATGAATAAAGGGGGTAATCGGGTGCATCGACGGCACACACATCAATTGTAATGTCCCCAGGGCGGATCAAATACCCTATAGGAATCGGAAAGGGGTATGCTCGTGAAATGTCATTGCAGTGTGTGACTTTGATATGTTCTTCACCTTTGTGTCGGTTGGGTGGCACTAGTACAAAACTTATGATATACTGCGGAAATCTTAAGGCGCTTCAAAAAAGTGCACTAATTAATCAAAAACGGAGAGCGTTTTTATTGAAAAGCGCTTCATAAAATAAACCTTTTTATTAAAAATGAAAAAAATTCATTACAAGGCGCTTTTCTTCAAAAACGTCTTAAATTATAAAAAATGGAATGCGCTTCTTTAAAAGCGCCATCCATATCTCTTTGTTTTTTTAAATGTATTATTTTAGAGCCACAACCCAAAAGCTAGGGTTTTTGCCTTCTTTCTTCGTTTCTCAACACCACCTCCCGGTCTCACTGTTGCTCTTTCGCTAGTGACGATCTCGGCTTCCGAAGGCGCCGCCGTTGAATCTAAGGAGTACGTCCTGGCGCTCGATCGCTCCAATTTCTCTGTCAAGCTCGCCCATCTAAACCTTGGCCGTCGGTCGATTTTCACTCCAATTTCTAATGGCGCATAGGCTGCTCCGATTTCGCCATCATATGCGAATTCTGTCTCGGCGACAACCTCTACGTTCCCAAGGTAACACCTCCTCTTTCCCTTCTTCGTCCTTGTGATTTGTATCTGTGTTTTTATTGTCGATTTATTTGTGAATGTTTACGTTTTTCGTTCTTCCTTTGATTGTCAATCTAGCCTGAAATTAGGGTTACGATTAGTTGCTCTATCAACGTAGCTGCGCACCTAACTGCACAATTTGTATGAAATTAGGGTTACAACTGTGCCTCGTCAGATTGTTACAAGTTACTCTCTGATTTATTGGGGAAGATAGAAGGCGTGTTTAACCACTGTAAATGGTACGGGCTTGAAGTGATTTGCCTTGAGTGTGTAATGGATTTATCTTGTTAGTATATCATAGCCAAATTTGAAGTTGCTGATGAACTTCATAGTCTGTTACACTTAGTGATCTGTCCTTCTGTTAACATCTCATGCCTTGTTATTGCTTTTCATGATGATGGTGCATGGAAGAGATTCCACAAGCAACTAGACCACTTTCCTATGTTGTGGTCATTCTCCTTGCAGTTGTAAAGAGTGTCTTGTATGTTTCTTTTGTCTTGATTTCTTTGCTTAATATGTAGTTCTTATTCCCGAGTATAATTCTCTCATATATCTAACAGAGGAAAATGAAAACAAATCGTGTTTAGCCTCTGATCCTTCAATGGCATATAGGCCTTCTCAGGTAAACTGACTTATATGACCCAAGTTATTAGTTCTAGCCTCAGATTTCTTAGAATTTTAGCGTCTTTGATTGTTTAGATATCGGCCACTAATATGATAGGTGGTAGGAACTTCTAAATGTGCTGACTGATCTTCCTGAGTAACACTTTGTTCATGCTTCCATAATGCACTTGTTGACAAAACATTGCTTTTTATTCTATATGTAGCACTAATTAATTCTCTTAGGCTGATGCACGAAGCAATATGCTACAACTGAGGTTTTTTGGCAATCATTTCAGTCCGGAATCGGTTTTAGATGCTTCCTTTTCAAGTGAAAGTTGTGTTTCCAGCAGTATAGATGACAGTTCAGGTAAAACTCTTTTCATACATACTTAGGCGTGCTTTAATGGTCGAGTTCATCTCATTTGACTCTATTCAACATTTTTTCCTTCAGGATTTCAGACTGACTTCATGGACCTCTCCATTGATGAATCTAAATCATCATTTATTAGCAGGGAAACCAGCAGCAATGTTCCCATTATCCATCTTCTTGATCACATTTCCACAGTTTTAGATAAAACTAATCTACCTTATATGAACTCCTCCACAGCCTATACTAAGGAGGTTCTTCTCAATGCTGAGCTGTTGTTTGGAAATGTTAAGGAGACATGCACTATTTTTCTGGTGAGTGAAGTAGTTACACTATGCTATTAGTAATATAAGATTTGAGCATATTGGCTATGAGCCTATGATGCATTGATTATTATTACACATTTTTATATTTAGTTATATTAATTTAGAAGAATGGTGGCTGGTTTTTATAATTTGGTCACAAATGATTGTTGTTAAGTGTAGTGGCCCCTCTTATCAAGAATGGTGGTTGGTTTTTTAATTCAAAAGAATGGTGGATGGCTTTTAGTTATATTAATTCAAAAGAGTTGCACGGTTTCTACTAGCTAGGGCTCCCCTACCTAATGACCAATAGCTGCAGGCTTGTTCCTTTATATAAGTGCGGCCTATTTTTCAAATTCTTTTATTGTGGTTGTGTATAATAGTATGAATACATGTGCATCTATACACTGGCTTGCCTTGCTTATTTTCTTGGCAGTCTTTTTTGTTTAATTCTTTAAAATATTGATTCTGGACTTTGTTGTGCTAGTGATTTGTAGGGTGATGACTAAGGAATGCTGGATGTTTTAATATATATTGTCACATATAAAAGAATGAAGTTATAATATGGTTTTTGAGTTCAGTATGTTTTAATTAATCTTCTCATTTTGTTCTTCATTTGTATTCATGCATACTTCTTTGTAGATCCTTTGAAAAATGGTTGTGTTTGGGAAGCAGCTGAAGGAAAGGCACATCGAATAATGGTCAGAGTAAAGATGGAGGCTGAAGTGTTATTGGTGAGAAACACCACTTCATGATGAGAATGAATGGAAGATAGTGTAATTGGTGTGAATGAATTGGTTGTACGTAAATGTATTGGAACATAGTGTACGTGGTTATTATGGTTGCTGGATTTTGTTAATTGCAGGAAAAACACCAAGCAAGTTTTTAAAAATAAAATAAAAATTTGTATGGGTCTCTTTTTCAGTAATGTTTTTTTTTAAAATATAAATTCATACAGGGCGTTTTTTTTTGTAAAAGTGCCCTAAGTGTGTGTGTTTTTTTTTTAAAAGAAGCAACTTTAGGGCACTTTTTTTCAAAAAAACGTCCTAAGTTTTTTATTTTTTTTAAAAGAAAACACGCCCTCCGTGTGCTTTTTTTACGGCGTAATTGAAAAAGCGCCCTATATGAGTTTTAATGCACTTCTTCTTAGGGCAGTACAAAAAGCGTCATATGCTTTGTTAAAAAAGCGCCCTGTAAGAGTGTTTTTGTACTAGTGTGGGAAGGTAGTGCCCATGATGCACGGGTTTTCAACCATGCCCTCAAGACATCGGCATTGAACTTTCCGCACCCTCCTCCGGGTAATTGCTTACCTCTAGCAATAACGAAGTGACTTTAATAAGTAATTGGTTTAATGTTGTTAGGTAGGTAATATCTCGTGGACAAGGGTTATCTGGATCGAGCGGGGTACATGGTGCCGTATAGCAGGGTGAAGTATCACGTGTCCCAATTCCAAGGAGCCGCCCCCAGATGTCAAAACAAGCGTTCAACAAAGTCCATTAATTCCACGCTCTGTAGTTACATAGAGAGATGTTTTGGTATGCTCAAGAAACGGTTTCATATATTGACGGCGATGCCTAGCTACCCCATCGAGACGCAAATC
Organism: Polygonum aviculare; assembly: GCA_934048045.1. Taxonomy (NCBI): domain Eukaryota; kingdom Viridiplantae; phylum Streptophyta; class Magnoliopsida; order Caryophyllales; family Polygonaceae; genus Polygonum; species Polygonum aviculare. Next base: position 26,660,747 of record OW204023.1, on the reverse strand, counting down.
GATCTCATTCTCGTGTGTTTCGCCGTCCACAACCACATCTTGGGTCATAGACCAAACGACAACTACCTAGAGGAGGAATACGAAGACCCAGACCTCCTGCCACCGAGGTTGGAAGAACGAGGTCACGATAATGCCACGGGTGGGATGAAGACCATTCGCGATGCAATTGCATCGGAGATTTGGCGATTCAAACGTTATTGGTGAATGTACGAGGCCATACAACTAGTCACATGTTTTGGTTATTATCTAACGCTTAGGTTCACCGAACTATCTAGGTAATGATTGATCCTGTAATAACCGCTAATTTTATAAATAAGGGAAATAAATTTTTCCCAAAACCTTTATGCGTACAATGAACAAAATGTCGTCAATAGTAAATTCCTCGCTCAATTAAGTTTAAAACTCGTTGAAATTCAATTGTGGAAAAACGAGTCCCTATATGAAATTATTTCTTTTGAAGTAAATTAATTAAGAATGTAAGGAGAGGGAATTAAGAAAAAGAAATTTAATTAAAAGAGGAAAATTAACAAACAAGTAATAAGTAAAATAATTGGGTAGACTTTTAAATAATTAAACCCAACCCAAAAAAGTTAAAAAGGGGGAGTAAAGAAGAGACAAGTGGGACTCGAACCCCCAATCTCTCCGTCCCTTCCTTTCATTATCCTTCCCTTACCAAGTGAGCTACGAGAGTTCTCTATTATTTTAAGGGGACGCATTTTATTTGAACCGAAATAACCCTCCATTCGGACCGATGGGTAAGGCCCGATTCCGGTCAATGACCGCCTGTTTTCTCTACTTGCTCACGCCCGGGGTCAAATCCATGGCAGCCGAAAATCCGGTTGACCATCCCTTAGTCTTCACCTCTGCCACTCTGCAACCATTTCTTGCGTGTAACCTTGATGAAACCTCTCGGTAAATTGGGGAAAAAGGAGTGTAGACGAAATCTCAATTCATCACCCTCAACCCTCTCTTCATCCTCTTTCAGTCCCTGAAAAATCCATCCCTTTCCCCCATCAATCTCAGTTCGAAAAATCTGCCAAAAAATGCCACAAATTTCCTCTGTCAAAAATCCGATTCGTTTTCCCTTTCCCTCCGACGGGAAGCCGCCTGTCCGCCCCTTCTCGTTGTCGCCGAACTCCGCCAGGAACCGCCCGTCTCCGTCGGTTGCCGAAGCCCGTGCCGCCGTCACTGCCGGTTGCTGCTGCCGTTGCCGAATTGTTGTTGTGTTGTATCGTGCCGTGTTTGCCTCTATGTAGAAGAGGGGTGAGCCTTTTTTTCTTTGTGTTTTGTTTGGTGTTGGGCTAGTAGTCTTTAATTAGGTTGGCCCACTAAAATAAAGTGAGGATTGGCCCATAATTAATCAGCAAATGGAGGGCTCAAATTTGCCTTGTGATATCATAGCAATCCCACAAATTTCACATGCAACAATCCTCTCCCATTGAACTAACTAATATTTTAAAATTCACTCAATATCTATACACATGCCTAGGTGATATTAATCATGAGTGGGTCATATATACGTACATGAGGTCCGAAATTATTAGTTAATAAGTAGAATACCAATGGTAAATTTTTTACTAATGGTTTGAAAACTAATTCATAAGAGTAGAAAATGGCCTTAGTTTTTCTAGCACATAAAAATAATGATAGATTAAAAATAATGGTTAAATAAGATTAGTTAGCAAGTTTTCACCTTAACTAATATTATAAATATTTTTCTTAAGGCAATTACAAATATAGTGTGGAGGTAGGTCATGAACTCTTATATATATTAGTTCGAAATAATGGTTGTTATGGCCATAATAAGATTATCGTTAGGAAAACATATTGTAGCCAAGAAATTAATAAGAAATAAAATGAGTAATTATTTAATTTACCCTTACTACAAATATTAAGTTATTGATATCGAAAGTCTTAAAATCATTTTATAAGGGTTTAAGAAACGTTTTCTTGAACGTCGAGTTGGTAATTACAAATCGTTAATGATAAAGAAATAAATTAGATAATAACTTATTTCGCTATCGCTTTGGAACCGTATCCAAATTTGGTTAAGTGCTCGAGTCGTCGTAAACTTCCAGACCCTGACTTGGCCGGGTCTTGGACCGGGTCACAGACCGGCTTCTTTCGACACCGGAGCTTATGACTTCCAAGTAGGGATGCACATGGGGTCAGGGCGGGTCGGGGAATACATTCCCCATCCCCATACCCGTTTGCTATTTTCATACCTGTCCCCGCCCCATACCCGTTTAATCCCCGACGGGCATCGGGGCGGGGAATACCCGGCGGGTTTAGTACATTTAACGGGGTCCCGTTTATATAATTCTACGGGATATGTAATAATATATTTTTTTATGAATATATAACAATTATTGTAAATTTGTAATGCATTTGTAGATCGTAGTTGGTAGACACATTTATAAATAATACTAAGTATCCACACTTTTTGAATTAATAATAAAAAGTTATATAATAATACATACCGGAGATATTTTGGGGCGGGTAATGCTCCTCCGTCCCCGACCCGAACCCGAACGGGTATTTATAAGCTGCCCCCATCCCCGACCCGATACCCGATATACCGTGGAATCCCGCGCCTGTTAGGGTCGGGTACCCGCGGGTAAAATGTGCATCGCTACTTCCAAACCCTGACCCGGCTGGGTCATGGACCGGGTCACATGCCGGGTTCTCTTCAATTTGGGTAGTTGCTAAATGGCATGCTATTTATTATGCTTATCAATATATACAACTAATACAAGTATAGAAAATTAGTACTACTTGAATGATTTGAAGTATTAGCAACACAAACACAAAGACGACTTTTATTGAATAGGGAATAGTCCGTCCACAACATACATGGTATGAACAAAGTTGAGCACGACAACATCCAAATACAAGCAAAACACGAACAACTTCAACCGAAACACAAGCAATAAACAAACAACTCAAACCGAAAGAAGACGCAAACGATAACTTAGAGCTAATGAAACATTAAGATGGGTACGAGTCGCCTTGTAAGGAGTGAAGGTGGATGGTCTGAGGCGTCAACCACCGTACATGGTACTGTGCACGTGCCAAAACGTGTCGATGATATCCCCATCGGTGATGCCAATCTGCGAGAAAATGAGAAGGTGTGATTCGTTAGTTAGTAACGCTTCATATGGACCGAAAAAGAAGAGACATTGACATCGGTCGCTTACATCGTCTAGTGTTGCCTTATAGTACTTGCGAGTGTGATCCGCTCACCCTCATAGAAGTACTCGAACTAGACAGCTTCATATGGACCAGTGTGATCCGCTCACCCTCATAGAAGTACTCGAACTAGACGTTCTCCTTATAGTACTTGCGAGTGAACTTCCTAAACAGCTTCCCAAGCTTTGCGGTTGGTGGGACGGTGTACTCCTCCATGTCGCCGTCTTAGGAGTACAATCAAGATGAATGATATGAAATATTTGGATGTTGAATAGATCGAGTGAACTCACCTGTCCTTTAATGATGATCTTGAGGAGGTTGTCGACGGTGGAAGCCCCAGTGCTCGCCGTGCTTGAGGTTGATATCGCCATCTTCAAGAATGCAAGGGTATGTGGGATGCCAGCTCAAGATGATTGAAGAGAAGGGTGAGGTATATATTATTTCGTATTTTATATACATCTGGAGTTTAAAATCAAAATTAACTAATTAACTTATTTTAGTAAAGATGAGTGATGTCATTATTTTTACTGAAAATTACTCAAAATAATCTCAAGTATCAACTTTCAACCAAAAATAATCTCAAGTTTGAAAATCATCACCAACAATCCGAACTATCACAATATTAACCAAAAACGATCCGAAACCTTTTTTCGCCGAGTTTTCATGTGGAATCGATAATGCGGGATAAAAAATATGGCATAGCAACTTAATATTTTACACTTGGTTGAAATACTTTTGATCACCATATCATCGATTCCACCGAAAAACTCGTCAAAAAAAAGATTCCGGATCGTTTTTGTTAATAATGTGATAGTTTGGATCATTGGTGATGATTTTCAAACTTGGGATTATTTTTGGTTGAAAGTTGATACTTTGGATTATTTTAAGTCATTTTTCCTTATTTTTAACCTCAGCTTTAGAGTCCGTTTGGCAACTCAGTGCTTTTGCTGATGCTGATCGATTGCTTTTGCTGATAAATTGCTATTGCTGATATGAATTGTTGATATTGTATGCTGATATTGTATGCTGATATTAGAGATAAACAATTGGGCGTTTGGTAAGACGGTTTGCTAATTTTGTATGTAGGATTAATGCAATTACAATTTTACCCCTAATGAAACAAAAAAAAACAAAACAAATCTGCCCCCCATTCACGATAACTCTAACCGTCGTCCCTCTCAAGCTCTCTTCAACGTCGTTCCAGATCGGTGCACACCTCCTCCGGAAGTCTCCTCCTCCGGAGATCGGAAACGGTGTGGCCGGGCGAGCGGGGCGAGGTGTTGGGCGAGGGCCGGGTTAGCCCAAGCAATTGCAGAGGGCGAGGGGAGAGACAAGGACGGAAGTTGGCGTGGGCTGTGTAGGTCGCCGGATGGCCGGATTTGACGGTGGCGGGGGTGGCGGGGCACGAATCCGAGAGGATGTGCGGGAGCTTCGGCTGACGCGTCCACCTCGGGGGCGGAGGCGGAGGTTTGGCGGAGGATGGAGCCGGAGAAGGTGGCGGACGAGTTCGGACAGGAGGAGGATGAGGAGGTTGGGGTTTGGAGAGGAGGACGGCGAGAGTGGAGTCGGAGACGGAGAGGGGCTCGTCGGCGGCGAAGTCGGAGAGGGAGGAGCCGGTGAGACGGAGGGAGCAACAATAGTCCGAGTGGGCGGCGGCCAGGTGGTGGCCGGAGAAGTCGGAAGGGGCGAAAGTCTCAGATGAAAATCATGAATGGGGGTAGAAGATAAGGGTAGGGTTGGGTACAAATATTAACAATTGCTTATAATTATTGTGCTTATTTGGAAAAACACCCCCTCCCATGCTTTTTTTTTTTTTTTGCTGCTTATAAGCAAAAAATTGTTTATAAACACTTAAAAAAAAAGGCGTTTGGCAAAACCGATTTGCTTATTTTGTGTTTATAAGCAAAAATGTGCTTATAAGTCTTTAAAAATTGCTCTTAACCATTATGATGATAAACAAAATGAAACCCGGTCGATGCTTTTTGTTTCGTAGCGGGCCGGGGCTCGGAAGAGCCGAAGAGGCCGGCTTTACCCGGGTCAAGTACTTGAGCTACAGAGTCGGCTTGCTTTGCAATGTCCTTCACTCTGTCGCAGTCCTAATTCCTAATTTCGTACTCGGCTTCTCTCCTCCACTTCGAATCGCCGAAAAGAGCAGAAAAAAGGCGCGGGCCTAGGGGAGAGAGAGGACGAAACCGAGAGACCAAATTCGAGCTTCTCCAATGCCGGCGCTTGATCAAATTGCAAACCCTAAGTCTGTCGATTCCTCCCTCTGGTTCGACTCGTTCTCTGCTCTTCTCACTGAGCTTGAAGATGCTCCGCCTTCGTCCGATATCCCCGCATCTCTGGTACTTCTCTATGTCCATGTCCGTGTAATACTGTAATGTGTTTCATCTCACTTGTACTCTGTGCGGAATCTCTCGAATTAATTTGCTATTCTGTATGTTTGATTAGGCTGATAAGTTGGAGGAGAGCCATGGCTGGTTCTTGGACACCGTCACTCGTTTCAAGCCTCCTAGCCAGGCGTCCAGAGAGGCTCTGAATTCGCCTAAAATCGCCATTGGTTCTCGAACGTTGAGTATCAATTCAGAATTCAAAGATTTGGCTCTCAAACTCAGCTCCACTGCCGTGAGTCTATTTCTTTTGAGTGCTTTATTGCTGGCTGTTTGCATATTTCCGTACTGTTCATAATCACTAGGTATTTGCATCTGTCTCGAATTGGAGCATTCAAGCTGTGCTTCTTTTAAGCATTCAAGTTTAGTTTGTTTTGGCAGCAAAATTGGATGTCTAGTACCGCACATAGTCTGTTTTTCAGATTTTTTTCTTATGTTCCAAAGTGGGCCTTAAAACTCGAGCTGATGTACTGTCCAGTCCTCCATCTTCATGTTTCAAGTGTAGCATGTTGTTGTAGATTGATTCAATCATTCCCGTTCTTATTAGAAGTTTGAGTGCTTGAACTTCATCCATATGGTGGTGTAACTTTTTATTTCTTGTCATTCAGTGTTTGGATGAGGTGCAGTCGTATATCCTAGTTGAGAGGTATACACATCAGAAGTTTGGCGTTGTAGGTGGTCTCTTACAAGGATCTCTTCCTGAGGTTAGGATATGTCTGCTTTTGCGTGTTCTCTCTTTGTTTTGTCTCTGTCAACCTGTGGTGTTGTTTCACATTTGAATCATATTTTTTGCCAATGACATTTGGAAATTATGCATGTCATTGATTTTTGTTGGGAATTAGTGTCATTTATGCATGCATTGTTACTTTTTCTGTTTTTAAGGAATTTGGGAAAAGGCATAAAGGTAGACAAATAAGATAAAGTTGGGAAATGGAATGTTAGAAGAAAGTATATAGGATTAGGGAGATGAAGATGTTGTCTGGTAAGTTTAGCATATTTTAACATTCCGAAGATGTTATATTTGTCAGTTCAATTTTTAGAATAGTTTCGTGTGTGCTATTGTTATTGGACCTTTTCAACTAGTTATAAGTTATATCTGTCTTTGTAATGAACTGATTGGTATTTTTTAGGCTATTAAAATGCTGTATTTTTCTCTGATTTTGTAATGTTCCTCTGTGTGTGTGTGTTTATTTTTTCCATGATACGTTTGACAGTCATCTTCTTTCGAGATTCTCTGTTGTTGGTATGACTTACCCTCTCTCCCCATTTACCCGTGTACTTTTCTGGTTTCTTATGTGAAGATAGTTCTGCAATATTACATCGAGAGACAATGCTTGCTGAAGTGTACTCGTCATTTAATCGCTCAAGCCGGTGAGCTTACTTAATGTTCTTCTTTTATTATATCATGTTTGGATGAAGCCTTTTTTCTGTTAATAAACAAACTGCCATTATGTGTTATTGCTTTTCTTGATTAATGGGTTGATGGGACAATCGCTATTCGGCTCTTTATTGCACAAACATAATATATCTCCAGCTAACCCCTTCTATTGGATAACTAGAGCAGTAGCATTTTATAAAATAAATACCTAATTATAATAGAAGATAGGCCTTTGTAAAACTTGGCAATTTGAGTAGCATCTCTTTCCTTTTTACATTGACATTTTTGTTTTTATTCCTTCTTTTCCAATATTGCACATTGTTGACAGTATTAAGAACTTTTAACTTTATACATGTGAACAAATTAAACCCTATACATGAGAGAAATGCTTATAGGTCTAAAGTGTACCCAGCAACCAAATTTAAATATTCAATCTTGATTTCTTCTGAGAATGAAACTCAAACTGTGCATAATAGAATGGTATAAATATGGGGGATGCTTTAGCACAGTTATTTTCTTTCCAAATGCACGATCAAATTGCCTGACAACCATAAGAAAAATAAGTCTTGTCTCCTCTTCTTTTGTTGGCACACAGTTCTTTGGGTATATGTATGATCCTGCCATTTTATAAACCTTTTTTTGGGCTTCCATAGAGCAGAAAGACTCATTAGAGAGGCTGCCGTGTCAGCCCCCAGTTCGTGATAAAAGTAATTAGATTCAAACTAACTTATTGATTAATCAATAAAGCAAATCTTTTTCAATTAAAAAAGCAATAGGCAGTATGATCCTTTCTGTCTTCACCTTTTGTAACCTAAATTCTGAACTGAAAAAGGAAAGCATATTTTCAAAAGTGAGGTGCTATTTGCTTCCGAGGTTGCATGTCTAGACCCAAGCATCTTTAAACATAAAAAACTCCACCATTATCAATGCTTTGTTTCTTTCTCCTACTCATATCAGTAAAAACTCAAGTTTGACAATTATCTTTGCTGATAACTTTGTGCAGTTCATGTTGAATCTGAGACCAAAGAGGCAAAGGTTATCCATAATAAGGTTGCAAATCTTCTTTCTGATGGTATAGAGTGCAAGTTAATGACCATCCTCCATGAACTTGTAACGGTGTGCCCCCCTGAAAACATGGTATGTTGCATTACGCTGGTGGAAGTATCAACTGATATCCTTTGTTAACATGCATAGTTTCTCTAGTTCAGTTTCTTCTAACTGTTGTTGGTATACTTGCAAGTAGTTGCTGTTTGCATGTGTGCTTGAGCCGACCGAAGTGTTATCTTGTTGTGCATTTGAAAAAAACTTATCAGCTTCATATAGCTCATTTCTGTATTGATCAACGATTCAACTTCTGATGTTTGTCAATGTTTATTGTGGTAGGCTAGTAGTTTATATGCTTCATCTCAACCTCACTGTGCAAAATATGCTCATAATGACTGTCTTGTAGTCTCTAGATTTTATTATTGATTATCTTTATTTAGTATGCAAATCATTGAATTGATCGAACATTTTATCACAAGGCATGCTTGCATGCCTTGGAGGCAATTTCATAATTTTGTAGAGCTTCATTTTATGTTGTGAAAAATGCAGAGCTTCGATATTATAACCCCTTTATCATCTCTAAACCAGACCAAATGCTAGTGTAACTGTTTTTTTAGCCTGATCTCTTGAAAGCTTATATATAGACAAAATTGCCAACCAAAGCAATAAAATCCAGTAACCAAAACATAACTGGTGTAGGCACAGCTACTCATGCCAGAAAGTGAGAGTTTTCATTCCAACATCTCTACCAGCGCTTTTGTGTCTTTTTATATGAAATGATGCATTGTTATTATATAGTAATGCTTTCTTAACATTCTGCTTTCCATGCTGGATCCTGTTTGATCGAAATCATAGAAGGTTGAAAGTAATTTGATTTTATTTCTTTGCTGAACCATGTATTCTGATCAGGCATCTTCAATTACTTAACAAAAAACTAACTTGATGTGCAGGATGTGGACCTTTTTGTCTTGTGGGCTGAGGAGATGCTCATTGAGTTCAATTTGGTCTTGGAAATTTTGTTTCTTAATTACTACGAGTCTTTATCTATATGTGATGCAGACAGATGGATAAAGTTGTGCCTGTTGTACAAGGTATATCCTTTCGACGTTGTGTTTGTTATCGACTTGTAAGTCTTTTCTATTTTGCTGCTCATACTTGCTTTTTTTTTGTAGGGCATCATATCTAGTTCTTTCAACTTTGGGAAGCTGGGAGTGTCTCCAGAGGCTTTAAATTATTGCTATCAAGCCAAAGTTCAAATGTTACTGATTCTTATGGAAACTTTAGACTTGGAGAGTCTTCTTCAAATGATTCATGATGAGATTCCTTTCAGGTTTGTCCTTAAGTGTGATGTCACTTTCTCTATATTTTCTGTTGTCAGATTACTTGACAATAATGTGCGGCTTTTGAAATTCCAGGCTAGTATGCTTGTGAATCACGTGTTATGATAAATAAATTTTATGGGCTAGGCCTCCTATCAATCTTTTGTTTAGAATTCTTTTATGTTGTAATTCATGGATGTTTGATGATTTAATGTTCTGATGAATATGACATTTGGATTCAGTGGCCTATTATGGTGTCCATCAGTGGTTTTAACTTGAAGTGAACTACTGAGTTTTTTCAGAATGGATAATATTTACTGAATTATTTGATTCTTTGACACCCTCCTGATTTAGGTCAGGGCAAGGGTGCATACATCTTGTCCCCCAGACTCTCTTCGAGGCTGGTCCACACTGGGTTATTGTTGTTGTTGTTGTTGTAGACTTTTAAAATGGGGAACAACCTATCATTTGTTACAGCAGAACGAAGGTAATAATACTTTCATCGGTTAGGTTAGTAAAAGAAATGGAGTAGCTTAGGGCTCATTTGGTATCATCTACAAGCTTTTTTCAAAACGGCAAACTTTGATTTTAGTGACCCTGTTATCCATTTCTTTAAGCATCAGACTCAAGTTAATTTTTTTTCCAGGGAAGCTTCTTGCTATATGACTAATATGAGTCTGTTTGGTCACTGCTATATCTTGATGGATTCATGCTATATAAGTCTATATGTTAGAAGCCTGTTGCTTCACCTTCTGACATAGTCCTTATTTGTCTTTATTTTGCTATCATCTCTGTTTCTTAAGATAAATGATGTGCATTACTGGTGCTTGCACCTGTTATGAATAGTGTTCCACGTTTTGATTTTAAATGCACTTTGCATTGAACTCCTTTATTATGCTATAACTGTAACTCCCTCATACTTAATGTTATTTTTGAACTAAAGCAGTTTAAATTGTCTTTGCCCTGTTGAATTGTATGTTGTGTTTGTAGTGGTTGTGGTCTATATGTTATACTTGAATCATGTGCTGCTGAAAATTAAAAGTTTGTATACGTTCCATTGCAAGAGTAATAAACATACATTGCCATGTAATTGTTTAAAATAGACATGTTCTTGTTCACCAATCATCAGAGTCTTTTTCTTTTTTCAATAACTTTTCTTTTTTGTGGTTTTCTACTTAGCAGGGAAAAACCCAATCTGTTCACCCTGAGCAATATCCAACGGATGGATGCTGAAATCTCTAGTTTTGATGTGTTTGAAACAAAAGAAGCTGGTCCATTAGTTTTGACATGGGCTGTCTTTCTTTGCCTAATTACATCTGCTGTTGGGAAAGAGGAAAATTGTGAACTGATGGTAATAATTTTCATTTACTGATAAGTTTTCTTGTTTTATGCTGCAAACTTGCTATTTGTCTCACTAGCTCCGTGATTTTACTAACACGTACTTTGAATTTTGCAGGATGTTGATCATGTTGGATATGTTCGACAAGCATTTGAGGCAGGATCTATGAGTTATTTTCTTGAAATTCTTCAATGTGATGCACTGAAGGATTCAGATGTAAGTCATTTTGGTTGTTGTAATTCCTTTGAAATATATTATTTATTTATTTGTGTGTGTATCTTCATGGAGTGGCATGAATTAATTGGTATTTTGAGAATATGGATAATTGAAAGATTGCTAATTAATGCAAGCCAACAGATGAGTGTGTTTGTTATGTTGAAGTGCTTTAATGCTATTTGCACTTCACGCTATAGCTCATGATATGCTAACGAATGATTTGGTCAAATTTCATACTGTGCTACACTTAAGTTTCTTGGCCCAAAGTGAAAGCTCAGTCTATTGGATACCATAAAACCACTTCTTGCTTAATTTAAGAATCTCTTCGTTAATGTAACAGATGTTCACTTTTTATCGCAATTCAACCCTTCTTATTTTCGCTTTATTCTTAATTTGCTTGAGGATGCACTCACCCTACGTGTAACATCTTGTAAGAACAATCTGTATGATGAGACCCTTACATAGTATATATTTGAGTCCATTAGATATGTAGGGCATACACTAATTGTTTTTCATATGCATGACGTGAATCATAATAATAAAGTCCTTTCTTATTAAACATTCAGATTTTGTATTCACAAGCCTTGTTCTGATTGGATGGTAGCCCACAGGATACTTTAGCTATAACTATAAAGTTGCTTGTAATAGTGAGTAATGCCCATCCTTGAATAAAATGACCAGGGACCAATTGCTGGGTGTAAGAGCATCCTGAGAACGTTCATTTCTGCATTTATTGCATCATATGAAATCAATGTTCAGGTATTCTATATCTACTACAGCTTTCGTTACCTTATTATAGCAGAATTGAGATTTATTTGAAATGATTATCAGTTTATGTGTCTGTTGTGCAGATGGAAGATAACATCCTTGAACTGATATTGGCTATCTTATGTGAGATATATCGAGGAGAGGTTTGTTCATTGCAGTCTTAGATCTGGATTCTTATAGTTGATCCATATTCCCCTTTCTCTTTTGTTCTTAACATTTTTTTGATTGACAAAGAGTTTCGTCTTACAGGAATCACTATGCGCACAGTTTTGGGATAAGGATAGTATTACAGATGGGCCTATACGAACTCTACTTTTTAATTTGGAAATTGAGTTTCCATATAGAATTACTGAGCTTATAAGCCTTTTATCTTCCCTCAGTGAGGGTACTTGGCCATCAGAGTGTGTGTGAGTACTTCTGTCATTCTATGAGAATATCTACTGTCCTTTTAGAGAAATAGCTTAGATGTGTTTCTACGTCTAAAGCGTTACTGAATACATCTGAAGCTTCTCATAAAGGAGGCCTTACTAGCTTCTTTTTTTCTTTTCTTTTTTTTCTCTTTGTTTTTTTTTTCTTTTTCTAAATTTGCAAGTGATTTTGAGGATTGTTATTGAAACTATAGGATTGTATCTTCAGCTGTTTAAAAGGTCTTAACACTTTTCTTTTCCATACTTCTGTGTCATTGATTTGAGATACAGCTCATCTAAACAAGCATTTAGTTTTGGTGGGTTCTTGAGTTTATTAATTTTACTTTCCAGAAAATACAACCGCATTCGCTTCTATTTTATTTATTTATTTACTGTGTCTTTCAAACTCCTCTCTCTTCACTAAATATATTCAGAATAGAGGTGTGAGGTTCTTAAAAACTAACATATGCCCTTTTCTACAGGTATAATTTTCTCCACACGTCTGTGGGTATATCTTCTCCTATTCAGATTAACAATGATCTCCTGGTGGATAAGGTTTCTCAGCTTGTTCATACACGAGTACCACTGGTTGTTCCCGGGATTGAAGGTTTAATTATTCCTAGAAACACTTCTGGTCATATTCTTAGAATGATTGATGAAAATACCCCCGTTATACGGTGGCAGGTAATAGAATGTGGCCTTCTTCCTCCCTTTTTCCTAAATCTGTTTTTTGGTAGAATTGGATGACCTGAAATTTAGGATGAGGTTCTATTCTTCAATGCTTATTACATGATCCATCCTTGTGGAGAATTATGATAGGTCTATAGATTGATTTTGTCGATTTGTTATTTTCTTTTTTTAAATACATTTATATCTTTATTGCATTTAATGTGATTTTTTGATGCTGGAACATTATGACTGTCATCTATTCCTATTTGACCTATTTATTGTGATTCGGTGAGATCATTTTGGTGCTGCTGTCTGCAGCATGCTCATATGTGTGCAAATTAGAACATATTATATGACTCCTTTTATAATAGGCTGCATACTTGGGTTCTCAAATGCTATATTTCATATGATATGTTTTTTAGTAACTGGCCTGAGTTTGGACATAATAGTCTATCACTGATTCACTATACGTTCTCTTCTTCATAAAAGGCCCCACATAAGGAGTCCTCATCTTCTTCACTGATCTACTGTACCTGCCATTGTTGTTTTCCTTGCTGTTCCTTTTGAGTTTGAAGTTCAAAAGTTGGAATTCTAATTTGCGCAACGCATCTAGCTTTCACTGTATTGTGGTTGAACGGAAGCAACACTTGTCATGACCTTAAACTAATAGTGTTTTACATTCTTTTGTTTCAATATAAAGAAGATATATCTTATCTTTCTTCTATGTTGGTTGCATTTCACATGTGTAGTACAAGCAGTCTGGAGTGCTAGTTTTGCTTCTGCGGTTGGCTCAGAGGTGTGATTTTGACATTGATGAGGAGGCTTTTCTCATCCTTGACCTCTTCTCTCGACTGACATCCTTTAACATGGTAATCTTGTCTTGATGTGCCGCATGACCTTCTATGATATTGCAAGATTCATATCTTGAATTAAATCTGTTCGTTTAATCTATGTGACCTTGCTTCCAGGAATATATGTTCCTTCACATCGTTTCTATGTTCTTTCAATACTTAATGTACACTCCTTTAAGCTTTATTTTAGCATGCTTAATCTTTGAGTTAATCAAATGGCTTTCCCTGATCTATTTATAATTGAACTCTTTTTCAATTAACACCATTTTTGCATGTTACATAACAGGGTGTTTGTTTTTCATTGATGAATGCTGGCAAGCTACATCTTTCTGGAGCTTACAAGGATGCATATAATAGCAACATTTGGTATTGTTGCCAACTTAAACTACAAGCCTAGTATTTGTTCTCCTTTTGTTAAAGGTTCTGTTGCATGTTTTTCCATATCTTTTAGGAACCGTCCCATGATGTGCGTTATTCTCTAAACTTTACTTGGTCCTAATAAAGAAGTCTAAGAAATGTCTCAAAATTAGTGATTCTTGTTATCTCTTGCGTGTGTTGATCTTCAATCTCTAAGGGTTGTCATGGTCCTCAACTGTAATGATCTTTAACTTTATGGTACTAATTCTAAAACATTTGATGTGTAGTGACGGAAAATATGACCAATTTAGTAAAATTTCAATACACTTGGGACTTTATAGGTTAAGAAACATCATGAGATAATCCCTAAAGGTTAAGTTTGAAAATATATGTTATTGTTGTTTGATATAGCTTTTGTGCATTAGTTGATGCAGACATTTTCTGAGTTTGCTATCTTTTGTTTTACTTCACAGGATAGATGTGGTGGAGGTTCTGTGCAACCTCGTTAGGAATATATCCTCTAATCCTAATAATCTGCTAGTGATGTCCACGGGCGTTGGAATTTTGGCTAAAATGTTGAAATGGTAAATATTCTTCTTTCTTCGGCAATTACTATAATTTATTTTACTCATTTTTTAAAGCCAGATTGTGATTGCATGCATAACAGATTGGTAGTAGTTTCATTCACCTGGCAGGTGAAATACGCCTTTTCCTTTTTTTTTGCAACCAAAATCTCCTTTAGAGGCAGTCTTTCTTTTCTTTAACAAATTTCTTATAGATTGACTGTCTCTTTAACTAATCTCCTGTTGGTATGTGTTAGGTGCGTGTTGTAGGACTAGGGTTGAGGATTATTACCCATCTTCTGATGTCTCTCCTGCAAAGAAATTTCCCTTTTTTCTTTTTCTATGCCTGGGTTCTGTTTAGGAGATGCGGATTTAGATCTTTTTAGTGTGTAAATGATGCCTTACTTTGGACTTCATTGCATCTCAAGACATTTTCTGTAACGTGTCATCCATACATCCATCTTGAGCACTTACGATAATCTTGCAAATCTTGCTCATTATTTCAGTTCACCATTTGAAGTTAGTGGGGTTGTTCTGAGGAAGAATATATTTGATGCCCTACAGACGAGCAAATTCAATGTAGAGAATAATGGCTTTTCCAGGTGACTTCTCATTCTATGTTTACCTTGGATTCCAAGCACTATGTTATTCTTTATCATACATTTATGCCTTTTCCGGATTAATGTATTCTATATTATCACCCCATGACCCCAAAAGATACTATGGGTTTTGTCTGGTCATGTCTGTGCTATATTGTTCACATTGTTGCTTGACTGTACTATGTGACTTTCTTCTCAATGCAGTGGCACCTGGATACTTTCTGGAAGGCTAGCAAAAATGATGCTAGTTGACTGTGAGCAAAATGCGTCTTGTCCCTTGACTATTTCAGGCATGTTCAAGGACTTATATTCATTTTTTAAAAATACATAATTTCACTCATTTATATTAGATGCATTGCATGATCATTTTCATGTTATTTCTGTCAAATCTCTAGCCTTATTATAACAAAGTCAATGTCAGCTGCCTGATGGAATTGTGCTGGTGTATTCATTTTTGCTATTTACTAGTGTGAGTCTTACTGTTATAAAGTGCAGTGTAGGTTTTACAAGAGTTTTTTTTTATCCTTTTCAGTTCTGGATTTCACCATGCAGCTTCTGCGAGCTGAAGTGGACCATGATTTTGTCCTTGCTCTTGTTATTTTCTGTATCCAGTATGTTTTTGTCAATCACGAATGCTGGAAATATAAGGTGAAACAAGATCGTTGGAAGGTTACTTTGAAGGTATCATCTGCAGATCCTTGGTAGTTAACATCACCGAACACATGTTTCTTGTGTTTTCTGAGTGCAGTATTAATCATATTTAGTCAGGGTTTTAAACCATTTAACCAGGGAATAGCAATAAACATTTATTATCATTCCTTGGGATAAGGAGGAGAACAATAAATAATTTATTGGTCTAGATGTTAATGATGGTTACAATAGTGTTGCACTATCAGAATGACAAAAGAAGAACCTGTTTAGTGATCTACCCATTACCTCTGGGCCAAAATAAATTTGACTATTTTCCACCTTCGATTAGGTTATGCTTTCATGGAAATTTAATTCTGAAGCACTTAAAACTTCATTCATTATACTTGAGGGTGTTTTTCCTTGGAAGCTTCTCAGGCCTGAAGATTAGGCTGGGAAAATGTTGTTGTTTTGTTGTTTGAATCAGGGCTAGGTAAAGTTAAAATTGATACATAAAGGATTGCAATAATTTGAAAATATTCTCATATAAGATTGGTGGGACAGGGTACCGTGTCTCCAGCCATACTTGGAGGAGTCTGGGGTATCTGGATTTGGGCAATATGTATTTCTAAGCGTTAGATTATTGGCCTTGTGTGCTATAGCTTAAGGGTAACTCCTTGACCTTGAGTAAATAGCATGTACGTAAAATATCTCGACTCCTTGCCCTTGCACCACCTAAAAAGAAGAGTGTTGCTGGCAAGAATATTCTCAACCTTAAAATCAACTCACTTCTAAATGGGATGTTCAAGTATTTAGGTGGTACAATCTTCATTACATTCATGACATAATTGGAGGGCCAATGGCTGACCCCTATGTTCACAAAATGCTTGGCCTGGAGGTTACTATAATTGACATCTTTATCAAGCCCATAAACCATCATGAGGGCCAATCATAATCCTTGGATTGATCTTTTTGGGAAAGCGTTTGTGGTGGTGTGGGTAAAACATCACTATAGATATCTGATTTGGGATGTATTTGCCTTCTTCAATCCTGGGGTTTTATGCTAAGTGCACTTTCTTTGCGAGTCTTTCAGGTTTTAGTTGTATGTGGTCTCTTTTTCATAATGTACATGTGTCTGAAATGTGTCAAGTGGACATAATTGACTTTCTATCCTTCTGTTGATGTGTTCCTTGGTTGTTTGACATGTGTCTTCATCGTTATATGTTCTGTAGGCACTCGAGCTGTTCAAAACAAGCATAATAGTTATCCCTCACCTTGCTAAGATTGGGGAGAGTATCACCCGCATCGTACTTTCAGATTCTTCTATCCACAACGTGCTGTTTCGGATTTTTTGTACGACCTCACAGGAGTTAGAGGTGAGTCTTTATTGACTGGTTCAATGCTATAGTTGATGCTTCTGATATTTACAGGTTTTGTTAACTAGAACATTACATTTCCTATTGAAGAACAAAACGTTCTTTTTTTCTCCTTTCCCACGTTTTATATTAATCCATTAAAAAAACAAATTCAGATTTCAGCACTTTTTTTGGCTAGGTTTTCTAATTTCCTTACGTGTGTTTTTTTTGTATGCTTTTCGATTTCTCTAGTTCAAATTATAGTTTAATGTTCTAAAATCCAGTCATATGATGTCCTCTTCTAACTTGTGGAAAAAGGGCTGACCTGCAAGGTGTTTAGCTGTTATCACTTGCTTTCCTATGCTTGTTACCAGCATTAAGCTATACTTTTTGTGATTGGATTTTTTAATTAATTTTATTTCCCTAAATCTTGTCTGTACTAGAAACTCTATGCCAGTAGATTATTTGATTTGAGGGACATTGAAGGTTGGCAACTCGCTATATGCTCGGTGCTGGATATTCTTATCAAGATCATATCCGATTTTCCCGTGGTACTGCATCCATCTACTGTAAACTTTCCTTTGGTTTCTGCTCAATTTAATCGCTAATAAATCTCCTGAGGTGTTATATGTATTTCTGTACTTTTGTGAAGTTCATGTATTGACATTCTTGCTTTAACCTTTTAGGATGATTTCTCTGGCTCATACGTCATCCACCAGGCAATTTTGTCACCAAATGTGAAACCAATATCTGCTATCATGGCTCTGACATCTATGATGTCATTCTTCCGGAATCCTGTATGTATTTAAAAAACTTCTTACTAACTTTGAATTTGTTTTGCTAGTAAATATTTTTTCAGTGTCTTGGGTCTCTTTAAATTTGCACATTTATTTTGTTTTTGTCTCTATAGTAGGTTCACGTCTTGAATGTTGCTTAGTTTATGATTTTGGTGCTCTAAACAAAATTGCTTCTGTCAATGTGTTTGACATAATTGCTTACAGCATCGATTGATCTCCTCCTTTTGTGGAGAATTTCTTACTTTTATTGAGTAATGACTATTATGTGAAGTGAAGGCATGAAAAGAAAGGTACACGAGTGTAACGTGTATTGGCATTGTGTTGAAGCCTTAATCTATCATAATTGCACACAAGATGGCATAGCAATCTGATTTGAACTGATGACGAATCGGGTGAAAGTATCTCAAATCGATTAGTCCAGACTCTTGTATTGACACTTAAATTTTCCAAAGTTCTGTAGATGGTGCAAGTTTTTTATAAGATAATACCACAAGAGAAACTTTCTATGGTCAACATGTCTTAATCAACCTACTGACCATAGTGAAACCTCTCATTTTCCCACATTAATTGGATTCTCTGTGCTTGAATCTCCCTACACTACCCTCCCCTCCATATTATTTTGGGTGCGCAGAGTTAAATAACTCTTAGGCTTAACAGTCTGTGATTGTTGATCCATCACTGATGTGTTCTTTTTGTAGGCGTTACAAGTTGGTGCTGCTAGAGTTCTTTGCTTGCTATGTAGCTTTACTGATTATTCAGAGTCACATGCATTCACAAGTGCATGCTTCTCTATTGGTGATAAACAGGTCATGATTTTTGACATTTTCTATCCTCTGTGGGCTGGGTAAATATAGTCAGAAACATAAAGTTAGAACTGAACTTTTGATGTTTTCGCTCTCTCCCAGATCACGCAGCTAAGGAGTTCCATTGAAACTATTATTCGTGAGAAGTCCACCAAAGATGAAGACCTGTTTGTTGCTACTGTCAATCTTTTAGTTTCTGCAGCTAATTACCAGGTTTGATTTGCCATCGTTAAACATCACCTCTTTGCAATGTAGCATTTGTAGGATTGTGGTAGCTTGATTTGTGAAGAAAAAACATGCATAGCTGTCTCATATGTTATAAAGGGAATGAATTCACCTTAAAATAGGTTTATGTTCAGATATTGAGGTCTGTGGGCTTTGCCTGTTCTATTGCTAGTTATTTGGACTTACTCCATCTCCCAATCCAACCCAATGCTGCTGCTGCTTCTTCTCTAGAGCTCCAAATGACCATTCGGAAAATGTCCTGTTATTTATTTGTACTTCTATTCTTATTATTCCTTAAATGTAGTAATCTCTTAACTATTAAACTCTGTAATTCAAACTATTAAGTTTTTTATAATAATTTCTTGATGCTTACTCCACTGCAGCCAGCTTTTTTTGTGGGCATACTTAGTGCTAAAGAAATCACAGCTGTCCCAGCAAATGGTGGCGTGGGTGAAAGTGATCGTGCTACAGACAGTAGTTTTAAGCCTCTAAAGTCAAAAGAGGCTACAAGTCTGGTAGATGTGTTTCTGCAGTGTCTTGAGAAATATGAAGATCCCATAAGCAGGTGTATATATACGTTTTTAACTCTTTGCAATATTGTTTTAACTGGCATTATTATATATCTAACTTCTCTTTTTCTTTTGATAATGTCCAGCAATGTCAGAGTACTTCTGAGCATACTTAATCTTCTTAAAGCCCTGTGGCAAGGGTCTGTTCACTATGATGATATTTTGGTATATGTAAGAAAGTCAGAGAAGTTATGGAAATATTTGTCTAAAGTTATATCATTGGTTAGCTGTGATGCTGCTCCCTCAACAACGAATCTAGTTGAACCAAACGCTCAAATGTTTGCGCTCAAGTATCAGTGCCAGTCTGCTGCATTGGATATTTTAGCTTTGGAAATGTTCCTGCATAAAAAACTTTTACATGCTGAGACGCTTGCAAAAGAAGCTGACAGATCTACCAAAGCAAGCTCAGGAGGTGATAGCTATAATGCGCTAGAATCTGCAAATCTGAACCATCTTAAGCTTATTTTATCATCATGGTCTGAGGGAAATGTCATGGGTGACCTTCTAAAGTTTTCTTCTGTTTCCATGTATGAGAATGATATATACTATCGTGCAAAGGTAAGCTTTCTAAATAAGGTTCTTCCGATAGAAAATTGTTTATGGTGTCTTGTGTCCATTGGTAGCTTGTGGCACTCTCTTATGCACAAAATCATCGAAGGCTATAACTTTATAGAGTTGATAGTTGAACTCTGGAAAAATCTTTTTAAGCTATTCTGGGTCCATGAATGCATAGTAACTTATGGCAATTTTCTATATACTTTTGACAGTTGTAGGCAATTTGCACTAAGCTTGATCGAATCTGGTTATTTATGACAGTTGAAGTTTGGACTTAATCAAATGATCGAGTCTGGTTATTTATGCTTGATATTGAATTAAGCCCATAGCTTGTTCCCTTTCTCCTTGCTGCATTTTCCATTTTGTGAGACGACACAGAAAAAAATGCAGTCAATGTGCTTGGATTTGCTTTCTGGTTATTTAAGCTTATTTTGTGATCACTGATCAGTTCGTTTTGCTTTAGGGTGTTGAGTAACTAATTTCACTATTTCCATAGGCTATATATCTTTTCACTCCTGAGCTACTTCATATTAGTGAAGCAAAACAAATGCATCTTTCATTTCTCTGAGGCTTTTCATTTTTGCTAAAACTTCTGCAGGCATCTTCTAGTTTGTTTGTTGCACATATTTTGGGAAAGCTATCTAGTGGTGATGCTGGCAGTCTGGTTGTTTCTTTGACCGAAAAGATCAATATGCTATCGTCAAAGGTCGGGCCCTTTTCCCTTATTTCAAAATTGCATTGTTCACGTTGTAACTTTATGAACTTTTTATGGAATACTGTTTTCTCTCTTTTGGTGACTGTAATGTTGACTCAGCCTGCACTTTCGTATCTTAACTCTCCCTTTGTGAAACGGATATTCTAACTGGCATATGATTCTGTTGCAGTTAATTAATCAGCCTGCATTTGCTGAGTTGCTAAGTCAGTACTCTTGCCATGGATACGGGTATGTAGTTGTTCTTGTCAATTTCGGAGGTGTTGTGGTGCAAAACCAACATTGTTGAGATCTCAAACTAGAATTTTATGTAATTAAGATTCAATAGCAAAATGTCTGAAAGACTTAATTATTTCTAACTGTATCTTTCTTCCATATGAGAGTATAATGGACTATAGAGCACAACATATTTCAAGACTGAAATATCCTTAATGGATATATATATTGGGGCATATGTATTGAAGACAGCCGTTTGTTCGAAACATTGTTCATCCTATTTATTAAGTTTATTAGTTGTAATATATGTTCATTGTTGAACTTTTTTTATCTACTAATGTGACATTCTCTCATGAAAAAAATAATGTGACTTTGACTTGGGAGGAGTGCACATTTTCTAACTTAAAATTCCCATTAATGATTTCCCTGTTTAAGCAGTCCTTTCTTTTCATCTTACAGTGATGGTGTGCAGCTGAACGCCCTAATATTCAGTGATCTATATTATCATATACAAGGAGAACTAGAAGGGCGTGAGGTTGTTTCTGGTCCTTTTAAAGAGCTTTACCAAGTAGTGGCAGATTCAGATATTATGCAGTCCTATAAGCAGACATGTAATAAAGACTTGTGTGAGATAGATGACCTCAAGCTGTATGATATTTCTCATTTGCAACAAGATCTTGGGTTGGATATGTGGGCTTATACAGATTGGAAAGTATCTGAGGATGTAGCAGAGACAATGCTGCTTTGCTTGCAAGCTTTCAATTCCATGTTGTTGCTTGGCAGCTCAAGGCTTTTGACAATTAGAGCATTGATAATGTTTTTAACTCTGAACTTGGGAGATGTAAGATCCTTAACTTCTCCAATTCTGTCCTCCTTTTGCTCTATTACTTGCATGCCAAACACTAAATATGAAAGATTATGATGCTTGTGATTAATATTGACAAACTAGCTCAATCTAGAAGATTGGTATCAGTGGAGTTCTGGTAAATTCAGTGAGAAAAAGTTACATCGTGACCATTGCTAAAATTGGTTATGCATCTGGAAACGGGATAAACTATTTGGCTGCTTTGTAGTTTTGTGCCTATAAATTCGAATTGTATTTTCTGCCAAGTTTGAGATGACTGATGATCTGAACTTGAATGGAATTCATTTAGCAAAGATTGTCCCTACCTCTATAAATCGTTTCTGTTGCAGCTATGTAAGGTAACAGTAAGTTACTGATTTGTGAAAGCAATTATGGTCGAAACAGTTTTATTGACTAATAAGTTCTATGAGCAAGTTTCTTTCATTATAATTTTTTTTGTAAATATCCCATCTCTTATATTTATAGTTTTGCCTATGATTGCAGCCAAGAGAAGAGAGAAGTGCATTGTTTAGGATGCCCAAGGATCTCACTCTATCATCCATAAATCAAGTATGTGAAGAGTTTCATTCCACAGTGGAGTCATTAATTGGAGTTTCAGATTGCCCTCTAGAAGTTGCGGATTTCCTAGCCGCTGAAACTGAATTGCTTCTATCCCTTATCAGACATCTTAATGGAAGCCTACCCTTGTCTACCTGTAATATGGTACTGAAAGTGTCTGGTTTTGCCCTCAAAGCCTTGAGTCAGTCAAGGATATTACTTGGGAAAGTTGAATCTACCATGAAATTTCTGTTGACGATGCTTCTTTTGGTGGTGGAATCTTGCTATCGCAATACGACCTTGGGAGGTTCAACTGAAATTGAGTCTGTTGAGGATCAAAGTGAGGTATCCAATGCCTGTTTGGGTATACTTCCAATTCTTTGTAGCTGTTGCGGCACATATGGTCAAGAAATCCTCTCTGTTTCTTGTATTGATGTGATACTAAAAACTTTCTCAACCCCCAGAACTTGGCTCCCGATTATTCAGAAACATCTTCAATTACAAAAAGTTGTTCTCATGCTTCATAATGAGAGACTTTGCGAGAGTTTTCCAGTAATACTGAAGTTCCTTCTCACTGTTGCTCAAGTCAAGGCGGGTGCTGAAATGCTTCTTGCGTCAGGGTTCTTGACGTCTTGCAGAGTGCTGTTTGCTGAAAAGCCCGATGATATGATTAATCCTATTAATCAATATGAGAACCCAACATCATCTGATACAATCAAGGATCCTAGTAACATCTGGGGACTAGGTCTGTCCGTGCTAACTGCTATGATTTGTTCGTTAGGAGAAAGCTCTGGAGGTGTTGGTTTTGTGGAAAAGCTTACACCATATCTTTTCATAGAAAAAGGCTACCTAATTGCTTATCATCTCATGGTACCTGGATTCCCATCCGGTGAGCATGAAAAGAAAAGACAGCGTGCTCAAAAGACAAACACCTCTCTATCCTCCTTGAGGGCAACAGAGGATACTTTATTATTGCTATTTATGTTAGCAAGGCATAGAAACTCGTGGGTAAGGGCCACAAAAGAAATGGATTCAGATCTAAGAGAGAGGATTATACATGTATTGGCCTTCATCGGTAAGGGCAATCATTATGTTGTCGAGTTGTCTACTCGGTCTCCTCCTCTTATATGTCTTCCAGTGTCCAAGGATGAGTTTTCTTGCTGTAAAAGGCCAGCATTTGTTGGCAGCAAAAGAGGGTGGTTTGCACTTTCTCCCCTTGGATGCCTAGCAAGGTCTACTTTCTCTGCCGAGCCGGTGAAGACAATGACTATTGTAGTGAAGGACCAGGCAGATAAAAGCTCCAGTTCTCTTGCGCAGTCACACTTCTCAGATACAGTTGCTGTACAGATTTATAGAATTGCTTTCTTAGTTCTGAAGTTTTTGTGCCTTGATGCAAAAGATGCTGCTAGTAGATCAGAGGAGCTTGGCTTAATTGATCTTTCTCGCATTCCTGAGCTTCCCGTGCCTGAGATTCTTCATGGGTTGCAGGTAATACTAAATCTTAATGCTGCCATTATTTCAGAGTATTTTTGTGAATATTAAGTGTATATATTAGGGCTTCTTGGCTCTACACAGTATAAATAATCGCATTTTCAGTTATTGTACGCTTAGTTTATACAAATGATGTTCTTTTCAGACCAGTCTTTTTTCCCCTACTTCTCCAATTGTACACAAAACCCTAGCCATCAACCAATTTTAAATTCAAAACACCACAAAAAGTTTAACTTGTGAAAACACATTATTAAAAGTAGTCTGGTTAACAAACCTTTGGCTATAACTACATGTATGCTTTTGTGGTTGTTAGCTTGAACATGGAGATGGGGATGGAGTAGAATTTAAGCTGTATACTAATCGAGTACGAACTACATGTCTAATAATTCCATGCAGGACCAAGCTATTTCTATAGTGACTGAACTCTGTGAAGCCAACAAACCCAACCAGTTTGAGCCAGAAGTCCAAGACATCTGTCTATTACTGCTTGAAATAACTGAGATGGCTTTGCACTTGGAACTTTGCGTGTCACAGACATGTGGGATCCGGCCCGTCTCTGGCCGTGTTGAAGATTTTACTAAGGAAATCAGATTGTTGATCAAAGGTAAACAAAAAAGAAAAACCACTTTCCATTCTCGTTGTTGTATTCATTTTACGATGTCATTAATGATTTCCGTGTGTCGGATACTGCCTTTGCAGCGGCAGAGGGACATCCATTCTTGAAGACGTCTGTGAAGCAAGTGAAACAAGTGATATCTTATGTGTATCCTGGAGTCTTACAAAGTGAAGGCATATTGGTGTGAGATTTTCATGTTACAAGGTGCCCCTAGCCCGATAGATTTGTTGTGTTTTTCTGTATGCAAGTATGTAAGTATATGTAGGTTAAACATGTGCTAATGGCTTGGCTGCATTTTGTATTAAATATTGGTTTGATCTAAGTTTGAGCCATATACTTCGGGAATCTTGTATGCTTTTGTCAGTGATGGACATGGGCCGGGCTGGGCTGGGCTGGGCCGGGCCGCCACCGGGCTGGGCTGGGCTGGGCCGGGCCGCCACCGGGCTGGGCCAAGGAACCGTGGCCCAGGCCCGGCCCGGAAAATTACCGGGCTGGTACGGGCTGGGCCACGGGCTGGGCCGGGCCGACCCACCCAGGCCCGTGCCGGTTTTACCGGGCTGGAAGCGGGCTGCGGGCCGGGCCGGGCTGGGAATGGGCTGCGGGCCGGACCGGGCCGGGTTGGGTTTAACATTATATACTATAATTTTTATTTTTTATATAACTATATACTTATATAATATACAATATACTTACAAAAAAAATGAATATGCACCCTATACTTACATTATATACTATAATTTTTTTTGGATGAACATTATATACTACAATCCTATTGTAAAAATATAGTATACATACTTAAAAAAAAATGAATATCCACCGGACCAGGACGGGCTGGGCCGGGCCGGGTTGGGCTGGGCCGGGCTCCTGGCCCGTTGACCAGCCCGTTGACTAGCCCGGCCGGGCTGGGCTGGAAAAGTCCGGCCCGGGCCCAGCCCATGGCCCACCCGGGCTTGGCCCATCTGGCCCGCGGGCTGACCGGGCTGGGCTTTTTGGGCCCATGACGCCGGGCTGGGCCGGGCCGGGCTGGGCTGGCCCGCACCGTTGACCATCACTACTTTTGTGTTTGATTGAAACTTTCATCTAAAATGCCAATCAATAAGTACTTGATCT
Source organism: Polygonum aviculare (assembly GCA_934048045.1). Lineage (NCBI taxonomy): Eukaryota > Viridiplantae > Streptophyta > Magnoliopsida > Caryophyllales > Polygonaceae > Polygonum > Polygonum aviculare. The sequence goes on along the minus strand of OW204023.1, from coordinate 26,635,180 downwards.
CGTTAAGCTTGAACCATGTACTAAATTTTCAATTCTGGTTGGATGTTATCGAAATGCCAATCAAAAGGATTTGATCGATTTTAATCAAAATATAATGATTTCAGCAATCAACAAAGGAATCCTATTTACAATTAGAGAATGATTTAAGGTTAAGCTGGTTGAATTCTAAATTATAATATAAACTATCCAAAATCTTGTTTAACATGAAAGGATTTTAATAAGGTTTTTACTTTTAATTTTTTTATCCTACGTCCCTTAAGTTAAGAGCTTAAATTTAGAAATATACTTAGTCAACGTGTCTTAAAAACACGATTTTGATTTGACCAAAATCTTAGTTTAAATTTTATAAAGTTATTCAAAAGATAGTTTGATACAAAATCCTATATTAGTTTTATTTAATTTGCTTCTTCCGGGATTTATAATATTGATAAATTATTTGTGTTATAATGTATTCTTGTAATCGAACAAAATTTTGTTAGATTATAATTTTTGTATAAGGATTCAATACTTGTTTTTATTAATAAGTTTCCTTATTTTGTTTTATAATTAAATTGTTTTAATAAAAATGGGTGATACGGTACAATTAAACAATTTTGGATAGATTTTTTTAAAGATTTGGATAGATAAACTTAATTTAAAAGAAAATACTATATTTTAGATTCGGCAATACGTTTGGATTGGATATAAATTTTAAGTTTGTAATTCTATCTATTAGTGGCATTTTTAATTTTGTAATACCGGATCAAGATTTTAAAGTTTTTAGTAGATAAGAAAAATTATGTATAAAATTTGAAGTTTATTTTTTTACAAAAAAAATTAAAATGAAAATCAGTAGATAAAAAGAGTTCTAATATAGAGTTTACGGTGAAATTTCAACCAATTAAACAAATTAAACTGTTTTAATAAAGATTAATGATGTGGTCAATGAGAAGTTGATACGTGTCGTGCTATACATTATTTTTAACTTCTATTTTATTATATAGTTATGAGTTATGATATGATGATTATGATTATGATTATGATTGTGAGTTTATGCTTTGAATTTTTTTAATACTTTGTACAATATGTTGATGCTTGAATATGAATTGTTATCTTGTTCTTTAATAGAATTAAAAAACCAAAAATGTAGACCAATGTCTCCGTATTCACTTTGGGGGGAAGATATTATATTCGTTTTTAAATGGCTAAAATGTACGGTAGATCTACGTTTCCAAGGGAAAAGGGATGAATGAATGGTCTTGTTCAAGGCAAAATAGCAAATCGAACCTGTTGCAATAATTCCAAATCAGTTGACCCTCATTCTCGCCACATCACGCTTCTAACTTGTAAGTTGTAACCCCGCCAAAATCAAACTAATTCAACATCAAATTCTCCGTCTCCATCATCAATGGCGACACCAAATTCGATCCAGGACGAAGCCTCCGCCACCGCCACCGCCTTCAACTTCGAAGAGCTGACAATCGACCAAATCCAGGCCGCCTTCTCCTCCAAAACCCTCACTTGCAGACAATTAGTCGACCACTACCTCCGCCGAATCGAATCCCTAAACCCTATCCTACGCGCCGTCGTTGAGGTCAACCCCGACGCCCGCCATCTCGCCGACGAGGCCGACCGGCGCCGGAATGCGGGGCTCAGCTTGGGGAGCTTGCACGGAGTCCCGGTGCTGCTCAAGGACACGTTCGCCACCGACGATCGGATGGGGACCACGGCCGGATCGTACGCGCTCGTCGGAGCCAAGGCGGCGCGTGAGGCCAACGTCGTCGAGAGGCTCAGGAAACAAGGCGCCGTCGTGCTCGGGAAGACCAGCATGTCGGAGTGGTACAAGATCCGCTCCATCGATCGTCTTCCTAATGCCTGGTGTGCGAGATCTGGCCAAGGCGTGGTAAATTTCTCTCTGCTTATTGATTGATTAGCCGAAATTGGACTGCAAATTTGTTGAATTAACGGACTGCGTTTTGGCATCTTGTATGTATCAGACTAGACTGAAAACGCCATCTATTTCTTCAGATCAGAAATTGAGCTGATTCATTCAGTAGAATAATGACACATAGTTGATTGTTACTTGTTATTGTGAAATAGTTTGTACTCAATTTCTGCAGAAGGTTTTGTTGAGCTGCTTTGCTTGCTGGCTATATATAAATTGATGCAAAAGGCTTTCAACCATTCTTTCATTTATTCACTTGTTCAGAATGACTTATGCTCGTGTTCTGAATCAATGGATGCAGAATCCGTATGTGAAAACGGCAGATCCGTGCGGGTCAAGCAGCGGATCAGCAATATCTGTGGCAGCCAACTTGGTTTCGGTTTCGTTAGGGACCGATACGCACAGCTCCATCATCTGCCCCTCTGATCACAATGGCGTCGTAGGAATCAGGCCGACTGTTGGCCTTGTCAGTCGAGCTGGTGTAATCCCTATCTCTCCTCGCCAAGACACCGTTGGGTAACATAATCACATTTTTAGCCCCTAAACGTTAATCTTTTGATCTCCTATACTCATCACTCAATTCCTGTTTGTTGGGTTTGAATGTAGGCCTATATGTCGAACAGTGTCTGATGCAGTCCATGTTCTTGATTCGATTGTTGGGTATGATCCAAGAGATCATGAGGCGACGGATATATCATCCAAGTTTATACCTCAAGGAGGATATAAGCAATTCCTTAACATTGATGGATTAAGGGGGAAAAGATTGGGAATTGTCAGGCATCCATTTGTTACTTCTCTTCTTGGTTCTGCTGCTGCTCATGAGTTTGAGGCTCATCTCAGCATATTAAGGTAAAACACACAGCGCATAAGATGGAATACCGTCTTCTTTGTCCTCAGAGTTTATGGTTAAGTACTTTGATTTGGAAAGATCAACTTAGATTTTTATGAATTTTTGTGTAAAATTTGAAGGCAAAGAGGAGCAATCCTGATTGACAATTTGGAGATCAACAACATTGATACGATTCTAAACCCACACAAGAGTGGCGAACTAACAGCAATGTCAGCTGACTTCAAGATTACCATTAGCAAATATCTAAAGGAGTTGGCCACGTCTCCAGTTCGCTCATTGGCCGACATTATCACCTTCAATGAGAAGAATCCTGAGCTGGTAATTACTAACCAATAGCGATTCCCTTTTGCCCAGATGTATTTAGTTTCACACTTGAAAAAAGCAACGATATTTTTCTTCCTCAGGAGAAGTTGAACGAGTACGGTCAAGACGGCCTAATCGAGGCAGAAAACATGAGCGGGAACGAGGAGGAGATAGAGAGGATAAAGGAGTCGCTAGACGAGCTTTGTGAAGAAGGGTTTGAGAGACTGATGAAGGAAAATCATTTGGATGCAATGGTGAGTCCTGGGACCAAGGCAATCCCTGTGATGGCCATAGGCGGGTACCCGGGGGGTAAGCCTTTTGGGATGCTGTTCTCTGGTCTCAAGGGTTCAGAGGTTAAGCTGATAGAAATGGCATTTGGATTCGAACAGGCAACTCTGAGGAGAAAGCCACCTGTGTTTGATTCACCTGAGTGGGAGGTAGAAGCTCAATCTTGATGTTTCTTCTTCCTAATTCTGGTTGCTGTTATTGTTCTTGTGCACTGAATTGTAGTGTTGCTGATTAATCCTTCTTTCGCTCTGTTTTTCTTCTTATTATACATGTTCTGGAAGCAGGATCATGTTGAAATCCTGTCCCACATCGAAGATATACGCATGCCTTTGTCACCGTTCCACATATAAAAAGGGGCCTCCCCACTAGCAGCAACTTGTGGAGCCATGCAGTAAGCACAAAGCGAACTATTCTTTCGCCTTTTACTAAAGAATACCGTGTGCTTGCTGCTTTTAAGTGGCATACCCTAATTTTTGTAAGGCAGTCCTCTTTTGTGAGGGCTCCTACAATTGTTAGTCTAAAACCTTTTAGGCCCTTACAATTGTTAGTCCAAGTCTAACTTTGAAGGATAAGAAATATGGGGATATATCATAAAGTAAACATTTTGTCCCCCCACTTAATTTCAACCACAAATGAACCAACTTGTTTAACTCTAGTTGATGCTCCTTAATCAATTTGAAGTGCTAGATGGGGGGATGCTCTATATTTTGACTAAATCCAATGCTAGGGCTACCAATGTAGAATACTTTTTTTGGGGGGGAGTGAAACGTAGAATACTCATTTTAGTGGAAGGAATTATGGTCAGAACTCAGAATGGGGTAGTAAATCATACGTTATAACCCAATGTTCAAATATTGTTGCCAAAATTGAAGGAAATAACATATTCCACGAGCCAAACCTGTTTTTGAAGCAACATATATATGCCAAACTTTGCACATGGTGAAGAATCAGTCCTGAATCGGTCTGTAAAACTAGTATACTCAAACCTAATTTGATATGGGTTAGAAAAATAATAGCCATAATACACAATCTAACTTGACAAATACGTATTGCCGAAAGACAAAAGTGTAGAAAGCAACTTTGTGGTGCCCTGGGCTCATCAAGTCACCAACAGTTCAGCCCACTCACACTAATATAATACGGCAAAACAAAAAAGTCATGACGTTAGTTCAAATACGTAGCATTAGTTAATCTTCCTTTTCTTTTTTGTGGTTTAACTAACTTCTCATGACCAATATAGCATTTCCCAACCCTCATTTCCTATATATACACACAAGCCCCGCTCCTTCCTCTCCCCCATCACATGAATCTCCCTTCTCTAAGCAACAAAATAGCTAGTACTCCTATCAAAACAACCTCATCAACAACAATGAAGCTAATCCTTCTACTCCTCGTCGCGATTCTCAGCGTCGGCCAGGCCCAAGGCTGGGCGAAGACGGTAAAGTCCGGCAAAGAAAACACGACCACCCTCCAATTCTACTTCCATGACATCCTAAGCGGGAAGACGCCCTCGGCGATCCGGGTGGCCCACCCGGACGACAACGCCAACAAGTACCCCACCGGCTTCGGGCTCCTCATGATGGCGGACGACAGCCTGACGGTGGGGCCCGACCCGAAGTCGAAGCTCGTGGGCCGGGCCCAGGGGCTCTACGGGTCGGCCTGCAGGGACGACTTGGCCCTCATCATGGCCATGAGCTATAGCTTCGTCGACGGGCCCTACAACGGCAGCTCCATAAGTATAATGGGCCGGAACTCGGCCGCCCATCCGGTCCGGGAGCTGCCGGTTGTCGGTGGCACCGGGGTTTTCAGGATGGCTCGAGGCTACGCCATCGCTAGGACCCATTGGATTGATATGAAGACCGGAGATGCCATTGTTGGCTACAACGTCACGGTTAATCATTGATTCATGTACTCGATTGAGATTAATAGCTCGCGCGCATGTGATTAGCTTATGGTATTGGTCACTTGTGCTATAATAGTACTTAGTTACCAGGCAATATTGTTGGAATAGCTTTTCCTTTTTTCTTCTTTCTTGAGGAGAGTAATAAGCTAGAGAAGGGTTACTATATACTTCCTTTAGACTAATGTATTTTTTTTCACTATATAATAGTCAGTATTTTATGTACTAATATAAACATATTGTTGTAAACTTTTAATGCATGTGTAGTTTGTGATTATAGCCTGGTCGTAACAACAGTGAATATTTAATCAAATTACATACTCCGTATTATATATGTACATCATTAATACTCCCTCGGATTAAAATCACTTAGGTTTTTAGGGTAATTAAGTAAGGATATGAGTTATGAATTTTTTTATTGAAATTTGTTAAGATACATTAAATATATCGTTAATCCGAACCGGCCAAGTGTCCGGAGGACTGCTGCCCCTCAAAAGTCAAAAGTCCATCTAATTTTTAGGATTTCTCGACACTCTATAAATACTCATTAAATATATCATAAAACTTCTTGAGTCTCTATAAATATTCATTAGATACATCATAATCCGAATTTAGTGTTCATAATAATAATAATGAATTGTTTCTCGTTCAATCAAGTTATATCAAAATTAGTTTTCGTTAATGAATGTTATTCATTCATTGTTTGTCCCATAGAGATGGTGATCTATAACTAAGACGGTAAGCGATAGAATTACAAAAAAAAAACAAATTAAGAATTTGAATTTAAGAAATGATTATCTTACAAGTTGCAACTCGTTTTAGAAGGTAAAACATCACTTACTATTATCTTCGATCGGAGGAGATATAATAGTTGAATTTGCTCTATTTTCCGGCTACTATATGTATGCTAAAGGCCGGTACTTTTTTGGGTCTAAATAGAGCCTAAGATGCCTTGTTACGTAATGGCTAGAATAATACGAGGCTAGGGCGCATAATTTGACAACATTAAAGTAAAATATAAAGTAATTGCATGAAAGAAAAAGGCCAATAAATCAGTGGACGTGGATGCCGGAAAAAGAAAGTTACGTTGTTCCAAAATTTGTGGGATACTTAGCTTTATTATAGGAGTATTCAATTATTCATACGTACTACGTGGTCTCAAATGAGTGATGATGACATTAGCTGGCATGCTTTTATTTGGGGGATTCGAATTTGATGACATTGATATGTGGTCACAAATTCTATGCACCACCCATGATTTACGCTACATGTTCGAACTGCTGACGATCAAAAGAAAATCCAAACAAGCACAAAAAGCTTGAAAATGACAAAAGCAAATTTGGAGATGAGTGTATAATATTTTTTGTATAAAGGTCTGGCTCCACAACGACTCAATGAACGGTTCGCCTTGAAGAAATTACTACGTCTTCTTTCTACAAGACAGAAATGTTTTTTCTTTGACTTACTACTGTAACAGATCATTTTTTACTAACAAGGACGTACAAACCATTCTTGATTAACTATTCTTGTGATAGTTCCTTGTTACTTAACACATTGTTCCATGAATTGCTATTGGTAATATAGATCGAGTAGGTTGTTCCAGATCGTGTGATTTTTGCAAGCAACAAAGAAGGAAAAGGGTGACTAGTTATTATGGGCTTCTTTCTATAGCACTTAGTTAATAAGGAAAAATAGTGTTAACTAGCTTTTTTTCGAAAATGCCATTGGTAAAAAAAATCTTGTCCCCGCATCCCACCTCCCTTCATGTCACACAAAACCTGACACCGCGTCTCATCTTTTTTCATGTCATACAAAACCTGTCACCGCGTTCCACCCCCAATTTTCGTCCATTATCCACATACAAAAGACATGTCACCACTAAGAATGCACATGGGGGCGAGGCGGGGCGGATAATGCATTCTCCGTCCCCATCCACACCCCCTATTAGTCCCCCCATCCCCGCCTCATCCCCATCTAATCCCCGCGGGGGAATACCCATCGGGTTTGGGTATGTTAACGAAGCCCCATTTATTAATTTTTCTTAATAAAGAGTCTTCTTTTCTTTTTGTATTCCTATAAATTACTTCAAATTCTAAACATAATTAAAATATATATCTACTTTATAGCATATATAGAGGGATAAACTCAAATATTAAATACCATAATTATATTAGAAATCATTCATGCAAAATTACTAAAACTAGAAAAATACATAACTTAAATAGTTATATATGATAAGAGAAAGGTTCATGTAAGAATGAGTCTTACGGTAGAAAAGGTAGGAATGAATTCGTCCATTAAATTAGCCCGTTCATTTTCCCAATTAAAAAAAGAGGTTGATTCGGATACAAATTGCCCTTAAGATACAAACTAAAAATAGATACTAACCATTGGATCATGAGGATCTATGGCTCAGATCGAAAGGGAAAGCTAGACGGGAGATTTGAGATTTAAATTAAAACGGTGGCATTTTTGTAATTATAGGAAAAAATAAGGCATAAGCGTCTTTGCCTGCTAACACAATTCTGAGACTCGTTTCAAAGCGTCTTCTTTCTTTCTTCTCGTGGGTTCATCAATCCAGTGGCGAATCCCTCTCCCTCGTCGGCGAGTAAACAATCGGAAACAACAACAAGTAATTCTCCGTCTCCGGCGGCGGCCAAAGCTCCGACAAAAGCCTCTCCTTTGGTGATGGCGCTCAAGGCTTACTGTTGCCCTTGGCACTCCTCGCTCTGTCCCTCTTCTTCCAACTCGTCGTTCTCCCTCGCTCCTACCCTCCCTCGCACTACGATGCTAACTTGATCTTTCTCTCTGTCTCTATGAATGTTAACTATTCGATTTTGAAGTGATTGAGGTTTGCTGTCGTGTGTTGTGTTCGACGACTCCCACTCGATGGCTTGACCTTGCCTGTGGTCAAGAGCACACCGCTACTGTCGCCTCCAATGGCTTGCTCTTTACTTGGGGTTTAGATCTTCCTCCTCAATCCTCCCCCTTTTTTGATTGACGTTTCTAATCCTTTTTAGATTAAATTATGAATTGCTTGGACTCTTTGTTTCTGGAAGAATGAAATTGCAATTTGGATAAGGGGGTTTTGTTGGTTAGTTTGGAATTTGGATGATGGGTAGATACATGATGGGAAGAATGAAAAAATTCGTGGAAATGACAATGTAAGTAGAAAAAGAGTGCTGCTAAGTTTATGGAAATGGGTCCCTTGAAAGTGTACTTGGTTGCCTTTATGCAGATAAATGTTCAAACTTTTAGGGGAATAAGTAATGTTGGTGATTAAAGGGAGAATTGAGATAGTAACCAATCGGCATTGTCTTTCATGACCACAATAGGCAGTCTTCTGTTGTAAATATGGACTTCAAATGGTTGTAGATATGCGGGATACACGTTTTATAGTCTGTATTGACTCTCTTGTTGCTGCAAATCTGTTACAGACTGAGCATGTCGCCTAACATAGAGATTTCTTTCTCATTCAACAGTGCAGGAAGCTTTTCCACGAGCATAGGGATTGTATTCATCTTATGCACGCCCGTCGAAGTGCGAACCAAGCTGCGGATGCTATGGCTAATCTCTCCCTTGTTTAAGTTGATAATTTTGCTTTGCTTAATGAACCCTCAGATCCCTTGTTAGATGTTTTACATTCATACTTTGTAGCCCATTTTGGGCAGTTTTTTGATGCTAATAACTAAGTTTCCCAAGAGATGACCCCGTTTGATGAACAAAAAAAACCAAAAAAGTAAATTCTGATAACTATCATGTAAATTGTTTGAACCATTCAAATAAATTGACCTAGTACGTCAAGCTCAGGGAACCCACCTTTGTAAAATTTGTGAGGTTTGTTGGGCATTTCATATTTTCTCACTTAAGTAATTATAAGGACGAAACCTAGTTTTATAAAAGGTCAAATGGAAAAAGATAAGACTTTTTCTACCTAACCAAAGTCATTTTAAAGGACATTAGTTACTACTTAAAAATATTGTTTAAACATAAATAATACTCCTTTTATGGAGACTAGCTAAAGCTATATTTGAAATTCAACGTGTATATTGAACAAAATACTGGTGGATTACTGGTTTTCTCTGTTCACGTTTTTTCGTTGGATGTTCACATATTTGATAGAGATGTTCACGTATTTCATGTCGGCGTTCACACCTTATAAAAAAGATGAGTCCTTAGAAAAAAGATGACTGCACAAACTGTTCATATTGAAACGGATTTTTCAGTTCTCAAAATAACATAATCCTAACTCAAATAAAAGAGTTGACCCATAGAGTTGCAAGTATCATAACACAAGAAGATCTAAAAACTTTAGTAAAATCATAAAGAGGGAAAACATGGTTATTCATATATTTTATGAGAATGTTCACGTATTTCATAGTAGAAACAAGAAGTTTTGAAAAAGACATGTTAGTAAGAAAGAATGCATCTAACACATTTTTAGATGCACGTTCACACATTTTAGTATAATGTTCACGTATTTGAGTACCATGTTCACGTATTTTAGATGTACGTTCACATATGTTGTAGTTGTGTTCATGTAATTTAAAAGTTAGTTCACATTAATGCTTTCAAATTCCTACACACACATACGCAAATCTTTCAAATTTGCACAATTATAAAGTATGAATTACTTGTGAACGTTCACATATTTCATGGTAAAAACAAGAAGCTTGGAAAAAGACATTTTAGTAAGAAAGAATGCATCTAACACATTTTTAGATGTACGTTCACATATTTTAGTATAATGTTCACGTATTTTAGATGTACGTTCACATATGAAGTACTTGTATTCATGTACTTTAGATGTATGTTCAGATTAATGCTGTCAAAATTCTTGCACACGTATATGTAAAGCTTTCGAATTTGCACAATTATAAAGCATGATCTCTCTCTCTATATAATAGTATAAAATGACAAGTTGATTTATATTGAAAACAAATGCAGCAACGCTGCATTTGTAAGATAATTCAATGGAGATAACAAGTAGCGATAGAGAAAAAGGTTGATTGCTAAATTTTTAATACATTCAAGTTCATGTATTATATGCCGCATAAATAAGTTTAAATATGTGAAATAGTTGATTATGTCCGTTTCCATGTTCACATTTTTTCTTTGGGTGTTCGCATATTTGATAAGGTTGTTCACATATTATGTCGTGGTTCATGTGTTATTAAAAATGGTACATGAATGCAGATTAATCCTGTTCATATATATATATATTCTTTGCCTCTTCTCACATATTTCATATATCTATATGTTCACATATTTAATGTCTTTGTTCACATATTTTACGTCTATGTTCATATATTTTATGCGGGTGTTCATATACTCATACCTTTTTTACATGTTTCACATATCAAATTACATAATTATAACTCAAAGAAAAATGCGATGTCTCTGTTCACATATTTTAGATGTACGTTCACATATTTGAGTATAAGGTTCACGTATTTGAGTATCATGTTCACGTATTTTAGATGTACGTTCACATATTTGAATATAAGGTTCACGTATTTGAGTATCATGTTCACGTATTTTAGGTGTACGTTCACTTATTTTAGATGTACGTTCACATATTTGAGTATAAGGTTCACGTATTTGAGTATCATGTTCATGGATTTTAGATGTGCGTTCACATATTTGAGGATAATGTTCACGTATTTGAATATCACATTTAATATTATACGTTAACATTATACTCAAAACCTTGTCAATGCCAGTCTAACTAAGCCATATTCCACATTCAATATTATAATAGTTGTCAATTTTCAAAGGAAGTTTTTGGTCAAATGTGAGCAAAACCAGAGATACGAGTAAGGAGAAGCATCAACCAGGCGTTAGAATAAGAAAGATGTGGTCTTCAATTCAAGGGTTTATTATTAGCTAAGTACATCCTTGAAAATTACAGCCTAAAATAATCCTCACCACTTTCCTTCCAAACTTGGCCAAGTTTCACAAAATGGATCCTTAGAAGATTTTCCTCAGACTAGAAAACTGTAGCAAGGTCAAATAATTATTTATACAACCTGTATAAGCTACTTATCATCAACTGAAACAAGAGTGCTTAGATCAATCTTGTTCTCTGCTCTATGTTGGAATAAGAACTTTGTACCCTCGCCTCACAATCTCGGTCCATTTCGATTTCCGAGCTGGGGCGGCTACTCTGAACCAAGATCATAAATAGATGTTCACCTTATACCCATAGATATTCCATCAGACAATCACTCATAATCATCTGAAACCGAAACGGTTCTATGCAACAGCGGAATCATTGAGTATGCGCAAGGATTCTGCATTTGGTTGTTACTTACCCATCAAAACGAAATGAACAAAAACTCTACCTTACATCCAAATCAGATGAAGCATACCGACACAATGAGCGGCATGTGATTTGCAAGGATCGCGGCAAGGCCAAGATCTCCAATCTTCACTTCACCTTGATTCCCATTAATAAATATGCTATCACACTTTAAGATCTCTGTGAATAACTGGTGGGTCATGGCTATGAAGATAGTGTAGCCCTTTCAATATCTGCCTATACCAAAAAAAAAATATCTGCCTACACCAATGCTTCACATCCCTAATATTGACCCTCTTGTGTTTAAGCCTATACCTACACACAACCAAACAAACAACGCACCATTTTAGATGCCCACCAAATCTCCAACAAACCCAAATCACCATAACAATCAAAACTCATAACCAAATCAAGATGCTAGAAATCATTATGCACTTACTGCCTAAGAGTCCTAGAGGTGAACATTTCAGTGACGAAATTGATGTTCCTCTTGGAAGTGTCAACCCACGAGGTGTAGAACTTCATGATATTCTGGTGCTTCAATGTCTTGAGAAGATGAATCTCACAGTAAAGCCCTCAATTTTAACAATCGATCCAAGAACCTTAGAAAACCCACCCAAAATTTGAAATCGGCGAATCGGGGTTTGCCCTTAAGGACGACGGAGGTGACGTGGGGGAACCGGTCGATGGTCCGACGAGGACAGACTGAGTAGCAGTTGCCGATGAAGAGTTGGGATTGGGTTCGAGACTCGGCTCGATGCTAGGATCTACAAACGAGCGAGGCCGAGTTGCGATCTCGACGGTTGGTTAGGAATTGAAGATGAAGGGTGACGGTGGCCGGCGGACGAGGGACAAACGGCGCCGACGTGGGTTGCGTCGGAGGCGACCGTGGGGCGATGGTAGACCACCGGTGAACGAACACGTTGAAAGAGAACACGTTGGAGGTGTTGGGCTGACTGGCAAAATGAAATGACAAAAATGCCCCCTTGTTTTTAAAAGATAAAAGGAGAATCCTTCTAATCTGGGCCGTCCATCCACATAATTGGACGGTTTCTGTTCGTTTTTAGTTTTTAGGATAACATGACCTTAAAAAAACAAAAACTAACAAAACGATAAACCGTCTTCCGTCCTCCCAACCTTGTCGTCGATCCTCCTTGCCTGCTTCGCTCATGCCCCGACCTCTCTATATCGCCTCTCCGGCCCCGTCCGTTGCCCCCGTCGTCGCCCCAACCTTGTCGTCGTCTCCGTCGCCGACTCTGGCCACTTCTCCTCCCGCTCCGCTTCGCCGACTCCCGACAAAGCAGATTGAGATCGACAGCCTTCCACAGTTCCACTCGACCTCCGCCTTCGAATCCGGCGATTTCGGATCGCGATTCTCCGCCTCCAAGTGATTCCGACCGCGGAATTCTTCTCTCCGGCCCCGTCCGCCTCCGAACGGTAGGAATTCGATTTCGGATCGGCTTCTCTATCTGGTTTTCGATGTCGGCGAAGACAAAGTCCAAGCGATTCCAGATTTGGTTTTTGACGCACACTAGATCTGGTCCCTGACGGCGAAGAGGCGAGTCTGGATCTGGTGGAGTCCGGATCAAACTCGACGGCGAAGAGGCGAGTCTCGCCGGCGGCATAGCAGAGTGTCTTGTCGCCGTCCAGCCACGTTTTCCAACACCGTCTCGATTTCCGGCCGAGACCTTCCCGATTCTTCTCCCGCCATAGATCCAACGGCGTCGCCGTCTCTTGACCGATCGCGCTTTTCTTCCTCCGTTTTGATTTCCAATTATTATTGATTCGGTGATAAGTAAGTAATTACGGCTTTTCTTTTTTGTTAACCTTTGATCTGTATGTTGATTGTCTCTTTAGGTTGCATTCAAAACAAAGGTCACTAAATTTGTTTAGATTGAATCTGTGATGATTTTGATTTCAACTTGTTCAGCTAATTTGTCTCTTTTCCTAGTTTGTTTGTATAATGTATTTGACTGGTGATGATGTTGTATTCTGTAGTAAAAAATCCATGACATTCAGGTTGTTCAAGGAATTAATATGAATATGAGAATCAAAGATGAACTTTCTCTTGGCTTTCTGTATACGCTTTTTTACTGAGAGATTGGAGACTTGTAGGAGGGGATAAACCTCAATGATAATGCATGAAACTGGTTCAATGTCTTGTTGTCAATTGGATAAAATCCTAACAATATATTTTACTAAAGATGAATTCTTCATGGAATTTCATATATGATCTACAATGTATTCAAATTGAACTATGGAAGTAAGCCTTAATCCTGTGGAAATGCTGTGTTTACAAGTTTTGGGAAGCTGATTCAGTATGCAATCTCTTGTGGATTTAGGAACATGTAAATTTCAAGTTCTGACGATTGTATTGCTTTCTCATTTCTTGTAGATGAAAGGTAAATCTCATATATGATCTGCAATATAATCAAATGGAACTATGAAATGGAAGTAATCATTAATCCTTCTACAGTAACTATGATTGGTTGCAAGCACACGTTGGTCTGATTGAATATGAATAGAGTGTTTTAGGTTTTCCATGTCAGGGCTAGCCACTTTTTTTTGCCTCCTAATCAATTTCTGTGAATTGTTAATTGGACGGTGTCAAATCATACCCTACAATTGTGTAAATGTATTCACATGCCACCAATCCTTCTTATTTGATGTTACTATTTATGCATCCTTAGACATCGATTTTGTTTACTAGTACAACATGGTAATTCAAACACAACACACAATGATAAGCAAAATAGGGGACTTATTTTTGTTTGAACTTTAAGTTTCCTAGTGTGTTTCAACGTTCCATAGAATTGTACAAATTTGACCATTGAGTTGAACAAAACTGACCAATGAGTTGAACAAATATTGATGAACAAATTGACCGTAGAATTCAACACATTAACAACAGAGTTGAGCAAATATGAATGAACAAATTGACCATCGAGTTATACAAATTTCACCATTGAGTTAAACAAATTTGACCATTGAGTTGAACAAACATTGATGAACAAATTGACCATAAAATTCAACACATTGGCAATAGATTTGAACAAATATGAATGAACAAATTGACCATAGAGCTATACAAATTTGACCATTGCGTTGAACAAATTTGTCCATTGAGTTGAACAAATATTGATGAACAAATTGACCATAAAATTCAACACATTGGCAATAGAGTTGAACATATATGAATGAACAAATTGACCATTGAGTTGTATACATTTGACAATTGAGTTGAATAAATTTGACCATTGAGTTGAACAAATATTGATGAACAAATTGGCCATAGAGTTGAACAAATTGGCAATAGAGTTGAACAAATTGCCAAAACGAAACAAACTATACGAACTTCGACTGCTATAAAATATCACATGAATGCAAAATTGACCATAGAGTTGCACAAATGAGCAATAGAGTTGAACAAATATGGTTGCACAAATCGGCCATAGAGTTGAACAAATGGCCAATAGAGTTGAACAAATACGGTTGCACAAATCGGCCATAGAGCTAAACAAAGTCTGGACGCGCGCTGTATCCGTGTTTTCCGAAAAATACGGGGAAAATTCGCCCGTGCCGTTTTTTTTCCTTTTTTTCTTGAGCACTTGATCTCTCTTCATCCAATGACTATAATTCATTCCTACTTCCTACCATAATAATCATTTCTACCGGATCCGGACCCATATCATAATTTATTAACAAGATGTATTTCTAGTAAGCACTAGTATGCCAAATCCTTATACACTTGAACTTCCTATATAAAAATAAAATTTATAATACTTTAAATATAAACTATACTTTTAGTATAAATTAAATAGTTATATTAAGATAATATATTAATAATACCGGGATCGGGTACTAAAAGGGACAGATAATAGATCTCCCGTCCCCGTCCCATCCCCATCGAGAATTGAAACCCGATCCCCATCCCCGCCCCACTTCCCACTAAGTCGAGGAATCTCTGCCCCATTAGAGGCGCATCCCCACGGGTCTCCGTCCCCACAGGGCAAATGTGCATCCCTAGTCAGTAGTCACCACATACAAAAAAACTTTTCACCACGAAACTAGTACCACCCAAATTGAAATTAAACTTGTTACCAAATACGAAAATTGTTATACAAACATATTATTAAGCCTATGCGGGATTTGAACTCGCATTATCGTGCGTTATGCACGTTGCTCTACCATTTGAGCTAATATGCTATGATTAAAATTAATATATGAACAAAACGAAATCTGTCACACACAAAATCCATAACAAAAAACCTGTCACACACAACACTCATGACAAAAAACCTGTCACACACAAAATTCATAACAAAAAACCTCTCACCACTAAAACACATAAACACAAAACCTGTTACATGAACAAAACAATCTGTCACACACAAAATCCATAACAAAAAACCAGTCACATACAAACCCATAACAACAACCCTATCAAACACAAAACCAACTCAAAATAACCTGTAACCACTAAAAGCTATAAGCACAAACCTGTCACACTAAAACACATAAGCACAACCTGTCACACGAACAAAACAATATGTCACACCAAAACCCATAACAAAAAATCTGTCACACACAAAACTCATAACAAAAACCCTGTCACCACTAAAACCCATAAACACAAAACCTGTCACACGAACAAAATAATCTGTCACACACAAAATCCATAGCAAAAAACCTGCCACAAATAAAACCCATAACAAAAAACCTATCACACACAAAACTCATAACAAAAATCTTGTCACCACTAAAACCCATAAACACAAAACTTGTTACACGAACAAAATAATATGTCACACACAAAATTCATAACAAAAAACTTGTCACACATGAATTCAACACTAAACCTCAAGATCAGAGCAAAAAAACCAACTTCTAAAGCAAAGTCAAATTCCACTATAACTGACCTAAACAAAACCAAACAGAACAACAATTGCAAATTCGTCAATGCCACAAATGAGCAATTAACATTATGAACAAAATCAAATTCCACTATAACTTACCTAAACAAAATAAAATTCCACTATAACTGACTTAAATCAAATTTTGCCTTGTTAATCACAAAGTTGCTGGTGGCAAAATTCCTCTTAGGTCAAAAGCAATGGTGCAGTGAAGAAAATCAAATGAACCGTTGTCGGAGGCGGCGGCGGAGAAGCTTCGACGCATGTTGGTGAAGATGTCCAGTGAACGGCGGTCGTCTGAGTCTCGGATGAGGCTGTTTTCGTGACGGTGAGAGGCGGCGGTGGCCGGAAAGAGGGATCCAAGCTCCCCGATCTCGCCGTCCTCCGCAAGCACCGTCACGAACACGCCAAAGTAGCACTGTTGCGCTACCACCAGATCTAGCCAGATCTCGCCGTCCTCCCAGATCCGGACGAAGACGACAATGAGAGGTTGAGAGGTTGTCGGAGAAGACGACGACGATGGCAATGACGGTGAAGTCTCGCCTCTTTCGGCCCCGATGTCGTCTCTTCCGACCCCGAAATCGTCGCTTTTGGCCACATCTCATCGCTTTCGGCCCCGTTCTCATCGCTTCTGGCCAGATCTGGAATTCCTCCGGTGGCGGCGATAGATTTTAGATCTGGAAAAAGAGAAGGAGAGAATTAAGAGATAGAAAATAGAAAGGGAAGGAGAGAGAAAGAAATGGAAAATATGTATTTTATATCATGTAAAGTGACTACTTAGTGAATTGTTTTTAAAGAGGGATTAAGTAGCTCTCTAATGTTGTGGAAGTGGCTCCCCTGCCCACTTCCCTTAGCAACAAGTGGGTTCTTCAAACTACAACACGGTCTATCGAAAGAAAAAAATTCGACTTCTTAAATTTGTAAATTACGTATGACCACTGGAAGACATTGATCTCTAGCCGAACTAAGGTCTTGTTTGGTAATATTGTCGAAAGCGGATTTGAATCAGGAATCAGAATGAACCATTTCAGATACATGTTGTTTGATATGCTGTCGGAATGAACCATTCATAATAATTATGGTTTAAAATTCTTAAGATTTAGGGTTCTTAATTTTAATCTTAAGGGTTTATACATGACTTTTAGAAATTATAATTTTAGTTTGTGGGAGTTTTAGAATTCAAGATGAACAATTATAATTCATGGAATGAATGATATCTATCATTTTTGGCTAGAATCAAATTAACCTACATGCTTGGAATGAGTCATTCAGAATGAAATCGATTCTAAAATTGAATTTTTTTTTGTCAAATGTCATCTTGGAATTATTCATTCTTTATTCTCACAGAATCAAGTCAAACAAGACCTAAGAGAAATTATAATGCTGAGTAGAGTTGTTTGGTAATCGATAAATTATGTCACCTTTATCATTTCTATTAATCTCGAGCTCATAAATACATTAGTGGTTCAACGACAACGTAAGATGCAAGACTCTTTCCTAGTTAGATAACCCACAAACATACATGGAAAAGTATAGGCTTCAATATATCTATGTTCTTCCAACACCATTCACTACCATAACTTGACAAACACTTTGAATGACTAAAGTTAGGAATCCTAATTATAAAGAAACAATGAAATAACGAAACCTATCCTTTGTTTAGGCTAGTCTTTAGCTACCAAGGTTTAATTAGTACTTTTTTGATAATCTAAAATATAGGGGTGGGTACGGTTGGGAAACCGGAACTTTGTTTAACCAAATATCGTTTAGCCAAAAAATCATTACCGAACCGTTATGTATCGGTTAACAAATATCGGTTAATCATTAAAATCGATACAGTTAATCGGTTAACTAGTATTTGAAAGCAAAATTATTTTTAGTTTTAAATATATGTATTTTGACCAATAAATGTCGAAACAAATAATCAAAATACATAGTCCAATACAATGTTCAAGTATATAGTCGGATTACATACCAAATCATCGAATTACATAATTTATAGAGTTACATATATACAAAACAAGACTATATATTTGTTACCAAATCATGAATATTAAAATGCATAACTAAAATCTGAAAACAAATTCATACTTCTTCATTCTTCCATAGACCCATAGATTTCTAAATTTTAGGAATATGCTTAAAATGTAGAAACACAACAAAATAATGAGTTACCTAATATAAATAAGAAAAAAAAATAATTAATTTAACTAACCAAGTATCATTAGTAAACTTGTAATAGACCACCATAATTGAAAGTTACCTAATATAAATAAGCAAAAAAAAAATTAATTTAACTAACCAAGTATCATTAGTAAACTTGTAATAGACCACCATAATTGAACAACATTAATGCTGTAACGAGAGATCGAACGAAAACAATAAACAAGATGGACATACAAATTTATATGGCTCGGTAACGGTGTGTTACCTACGTCCACGGGCAGAGAAACAATATATTATTATGGAAGACTGAATTCGGGTTACAGAGCTCTAGATATTTCAAGAGCTTATATAGTGACTCAAGAAACCATAGTTACAATTATGGGCTGATCGGTCCGGATTAGGGGGGTCAAAATTCAAATTTATAACCGAACCCCGTAGTAGTACAAGGGTAGGGTGTCGAACACACGGGAGTTCGTGCGTTGAGTGTACCAAGAAGACTAAAAAGAGGTAAAAGAAAGGCAAAAACAAGGAAAATCAAATAGAACAACCCGGACCGACTTTGGTCACTTCGGCCCGAGGTTGGATCGAGGAGAGTTTGGCCGGGACCGACACAGACAACGTCGGGCCCGATGTACTGGGTAATTCGATTAGGCAAAAATAGTAGATCGGTCTTGGGTTTTTTGGGTTCCTTCCCTAACTAGACTTGGGTGATTCCACCCCAATTCAGCCAATAAGTGTTGATCCTCGTGAGATCGAGGTTGTTCGCCTTCGATCCCTCCACTCTACACATCGACCATGGGAGGCTTTCACTCTCCCTTCGATGCTAGGTCAAGTGTTGGGTTTGAGACCACTTTCGCTAACTCTTACCAATCACAAGCCCTAGATCCCTTGTTCTCACTAAAGGATTGAAGCTCATGTAGAGAGGATTCCTAGATCAAACACTCAAGGCTATGGAATTGGGGGTTCACACCCAATCCTAGCTAGGGGTTTCCCCCATAGCCCAAGACTATGGAATCTACTCCATCAAGTAAGAGTAAAAAGCAATCAAATAGCAAAGCAAGCAAATCTCAATCATCAAACTCCAATCAAGCCTAAATTGCATTCAAATCAAAAGGGTTCACAAGATCCAAGTCTCAAATCCACTAAACAAAAGCAAAACAAGTTCAAAACCACTAACTCTCTCTAGCTCTCCACCGATTTCCTCTTCTCTTCTCCTCCTCCTTTCTCCTCCTTGCTCTCCAAGTTTCCTTGAGCCTTTTTGAGAGTGATTAAATGTGGATTGTTGATTATGTCCTAAGCTCCTCTAAGCTCCCTCTAATTATCATCCTCTCTTGATTGGGGACCAAGGAATTCCAATTTAGAAGAAGGGCAAAAGTGGTAGATCACAATAATGTGCCTTGGAGCCCAATCCTAATCTTGCCGACTTGGACCTACACGCATAGACCTCGGGCCCGACGTTGAGAACGTCGGTCCGAGCCTCTGAAGCACCAAACTCGGGCCCGACTCCTTGGTACATCGATCTAAGGCCTCGATCCTCTTCTTTCCTTGGTTTTCCTTGAGCTCCTCTTTGATCCTTGCATGGATCTTCCGCTCCTTAGCTCCTTAGCTTTGCTCCTCCTTAGAAACTCCTCCAAAACGTCATCAAATGCGCCATTTTGCCTACAAAACACAACAAACTCGCATAGTCTCCGAATCTCATAGAAAATCGGGAACTAAGCTAAAAGGGGACAAAACTAACAAAGAAAGGAACAAAAGACACATATTTACAAGAGAAATTAACTACTAAAACACCACTCGCATAGTTTCCGATGTGCACTTTAACTCGGTCGGTGCCCCTTTTCTTACACTTAAGCACTTTGCTTTCAATCCACTACTTTTTCCAACTGTTCTTTCTTTCTTCTCAACAAAGATGCACTACCCACTTGATTTTGCAACTCCATTCTTTGCCCTTCACCAAAGAGAATCTCAACTCTCCAAATATTCTCCCAAACCTCTCACTAAAGTCCAATCCCAAAAGGGTCAAGTCATATAGGCTAGGAATCATATTTTTGAGGAGTTTCAAACAAAGGTCTAAGGCTAAGACGGGGCTACAAACAACGGTTTCTCTTCAAGGTAGGATATGGAACATTTTGTGACTAAATAAAATAAAGTTCAAATCAATGTGACAAAGCATAGAACAAATCTCATATTGGTCTTGGAAAATAGATAAACACCTCAATAACAAGTATTACTTAACATGCTTGAGCTAATTCACACAAGGAAATGAGGGATATGCAATATGAACAAACATCCCTAAAATGGCCAAAAATCATCTCACAAGGTTCACTCTAGCTTAGTTGCATCAAAACTCATCCAAGAACTCATGTGCTCAATAAAAACATGCAAGATATCACATCACATCAAAAGCAACATCCATTTAAAGGCTAAACTATCCAAAAATATGCAAAGGACTTTACATGCTCACATCATCATTAGCCTTCATATGGACATCTAAGATGGGAATTCCTAGTCCAAAAACAAAATCTTTTTGTTATTTTTCACACAATTTTCGAATTTTTATGGATTTTTGCAAAATTTTTCTCAAAACAAAACAAACTCATCCATTCATGCCATTAAATTCAATCATCATCCATTCATCACATCATGCCACTATCCAAAAGAAAACATCCCTTAACAAAACAAACACAAAACACCTACACATGAAACTATGAGATACTAACCCACCCCATACTTAAAATTTTGATGTCCTTATCAAAACAAAGAAATCAAAACTCAAAAGTAAAGAAGAAGAGTCAAGAAAGCTCACAATTTCTTATTCTTGAATGGCATGTTGAGGCTTAGTTTGGAGGGTAGTGTCCTCGGCGGCGTCCCCTTTGGAGCCGTGCTTGCCTCTCTCGCTCATACACATGGTCGTGGAAAGGATCTTGACTTGGCGGTTGAATTTGAGGTGCGGGGTGCATCCATTGATCTTCACGGGAAGAGAAGTTCCCGGTCATCCATTCGTTGAAGCTCTCTTGAACGCTCCATCTTTGGTCCTCGACCGCTCTCAAGTCATCCACATCACGTCTAGTGTAAGCAATGTTGCGGTTTACTTCTTCAAATTGAGCTTGGAAGTCTTCTTGTTGGTGGGAAAGTTGTTTTTGTTGAAAGTTGAGGTGTTGTTGTTGAAGGTTGATTTGGTGTGCCTCTTGTAGCATGCTTGATTGTTGGAGTTGAAGGTGAGCCAATTGGTTGGCTAGGAAGTTCATATCCACCGATTGTTGAGGCTCGGGGAACACCATTCTGGGCCCATACCATTGGGCATACCCTTCATACCCTCCATAGCTTGGTGGCTCTTGCCTTGCTCCACTTCCCTCACCCCTCTCGAAATGGCTCGGAACCGGATCGGGCAAGTAGGTGTCAGACCGACGTTGGTGGACGTCGGGCCCGAGGTGGCTTGCATCTCGGTCCAAAAGAGTTGGGGCTTAATCGGTGAGCAAATGGCGGTATCCATCATCTTCTTCATCTTGAGGTGGATCAACATCCATGGCATCCCTCCTTGCAAACTCAAATTAGTTGGGCTCTTCATCTTCGGTGTCCGGAGAAGATTGAGGAGTAGTGAAACAAATGTGTTGTGCTCGTCTCCTACACTCAAGCGTCCCATCCGGCTCTCCATAAGGATTCTCATTTCCCGCCCACACTTGAAAACCAATTATAGTAACTTGTGAGGTCAAAAAGACGAGGCCCCAAAGGAACTTGCACCTTGCCAAAGTTGGAGTGAGGCACAAGTCTATCCATAAAGTCGGAAACAACCTTCTCCTTGATGATGTTGGCTTTCTTGAAGTGCTTGAGATCCATGAACTCTACACCATTCGGGGCCGGTGTATACTTAGACAAATCAACCTCAAGTGCATGGGCCAACCGAGCAATCATACCTCCAAAGTAAATCCATGAGGAACTTTGGAAATCCCTCACAATTTTTACCCATTCTTACGTGAGGTTCATCGGCTTCTCATTTTGAAACAACATCTCGTAGAGCAACATGGCTTCCTCTTTCATCAGCTTGCTAAGCTCATGCCGGGCAAAGATTCTACACCCCAAAATACGGATCATGACTCGGAAGAGTGGACTAGCGATCTCATTGGTTGAGGCTCATTTCCTCATCTCGCTTTTGCCCGCTACATACTTCCAAAGATAGTTCACCTTGTCATTGTCGACAAAAGCCTCATCTCTAGCAAAAGGAAATCCAAGGTAGACCGCCAAATTCCTTAGAGAGAGCTCTTGCGCTTCATTTCCCAATTGGAAGGAGATCATGCCCTCATCCTCAACTCCTTCATAAGTGCACTTGAAAGTGGCCATAAACTCGGAGGTCAAAGCCGGATAGTGAGTGATGCTCCATCTTAGCATCACATTAAGCCCAATGTTCGAGTAGCACCGGATAAGGGCCTCATCCATGTTCATCTTCTTGATTGATTCCCAATCCACCTACCGAGTGTGGTGAGATAGACCCATGAGCCGCTCATATTCTCGAGCCACATCATCATCTTCAAAGTGCACATCATCCATCCTTTGCACTCTCTTCGACTTCTTGGACTTCTTCGTTGCTCTCTCCATTCTTGAAGAAGATGCTCGGGTAGTCATGGTACCTACACACAATCAAAGCAAAGAACTATAAGATAAGATCTATACAAACACAACAAGATCACATGCTTTCACAATTAACAACTCATCACACAAGAAAATGACCCCATACTTGCTCTTAAGACACTCAATCGACAAGATCCAAAGTGCATGAACAAAGGATCACATAACAATGGTCAAGCTACAAGATATATCATGATAGACAAGCCTTTACCAACATTCAAGCTCATGAATCCTAAAGCTCACACAAGAGAAAGTCAAATAGCACAGGACCGACCTACACGAGACGTAGGGCCCGAGGTTCTCAACCTCGGTCCGAGTCTTGGACCGACTTGCAACGTCGGATCCGAGATCCTGGGCATCTCGGTCCGACTCTCAATTCGACTTCTCTACCTATTTCTCCCAAAAATCACTCTATCATGCTCCTAAAATCCAAAATCAACCATTTCTCATCATCAATCGAAGTTCCAAGTAGGTTCTAGCATGCATGATCAACAATTAAGCACAAATTCCACTATTCATGCAAATCACCATGGATGCTCAAGGTCTAAGCTCATTCAATCATGGCAAATCTCAATTCAAACAATGAAAGCATGAAATTCACAAGGAATCAAGTAGAGATTGAGATTCACATACCAAATTTTTAAGAAACAAAGACTTCTAGCAATCAAACTCTTAGAACTTAAATTCTCCTCTTAGATCTAGAAGAAGGATGGAGATCTATGGGACTTTGTTGAGAATTTTTCCTTTGGGATCGATGTTTGGGGATGCTAGGGGTTGGATCGAGATTTGTTGTGGGATTTGCTTGGGGTTCGAGTGTGATGGGGAGAGGATCGATTTGGGGCTTTGGTGAAGGGGCTTGGTATTTTGGGAAGGTGGTTATGAGGGTGATGGATGGTAGGTATGGGAAAGAAGGCTTTAAATGGGAAAGAGACAAAGTTAGGTCAGAGGGGTATAATGGGCATTTCCTCCAAATCAAGACCAATGTTGATCGGCCAAGTCGGACCGACGTCACCAATGTCTGGCCCGAGGTACTGGGTACCTCGGTCCGGCTTGGTTTGGCTTCCTAAAATTCCCTCTTCTTGGCAATTCTCTACCCACAAGTCCTTTCATTGTTTCCACCACTACCATACTTGATCATGAAGTTCACACAACACACAATTCCACAAAACACATGCTAAAGAGAGATTAGAAGGAATCTAAGCTAAGACAAGAAAAACAAACTAGAAACTACGAAAATGAACCTACTAAGCTCGGGTTGCCTCCCGAGGAGCGCTTCTTTTAAGTCACTAGCTTGACTTCTAACCTCTACCCTTCACGGAGGGTGAAAAATGGTGAATTGATCATTGTTGGCATATGCATCTCCACACCCCTCATAGCCATAAAACTACCACTTGTGATTGATGAAAGTGTGGCCTCCAACTTCTCCTTCACTCTTCTCTTCCAAAGTGTAGGGTTGCATCTCTTGCATCTTCTCAACTTGATCTTCATTCCCTATATCACAAACATCTAGAGAATTTCTAGGCGATTCAATGACATTATAGCTCAAATCCTCTTTCAAATCACTCAAACAAATGAAGCTATCCTCTAGATCCTCTTTCAAATCACTTAAACAAATATAGGAGTCTCCCACATCAAAAGGATACGAAGAAGGATACTCTTCATGGTTTCTCGGGCTATCTCCACTTCTTAACTCTTCATGGTGCTCGATTGGACTCAATAACTCCCTTTCTTGCTCTTGAACATTGATCATGCCATGATCTCTCAAAGGTGCTTCTTCCTCTCTTGTGGTTTCCACTTCCTCTCTCTTACGTTTGACACTTTCCTCCAACTTCAAGATCGCCAAAGCATCCGGTTCGTTAAGAGCTTTGTTGAAGTGAAACTCCACCTTTTCCTCACCAATCTCGAAAGTCACCTTTCCATTTCTCACATCAAATTTGGCACCCCTCCGTAGCTAGAAACGGCCTTCCAAGAATAAGGGGCACCAACGGATCTTCTTTCATGTCGAGGATCACGAAATCGTCGGGAACAAAATACCTCCCAACTCGAACCGGGACGTCAACTAGGATTCCGGTGGCCTTTGTAGATGAACCATCGACCATAGTAAGACTCATGTCAACCGGTTCCATATCTCCGAGGTTTCCCCTTCTCCATATGCTCATGGGCATAACCGATATGCTCGCTCCTAAATCACAAAGAGCCTTGAAGTTTTGGGATCCAATTCCCACGGTAATGGCAAATCTTCCGAGATCACCTAGCTTTTGAGGTAGCTCCAAGATCTTTACCTCATCTTGCATCTCCACAATTGACCTCTTTTTGCTCAAGATTTCCTTCAAGAACTTTGCATAGGATGGCATCTCACTTAGAGCGTCGGTGAATGGTATGGTGATGTTCAAGCCTTGCAAGAGCTTCAAGAACCTCTTAAACTTGCCCTCCACAACTTCCTTGGGCTTCTTCAATGGGTAAGGAAGAGTTGTGACACCTTGCTTCTTGGTTGAATCCACCTCCTTGGACTGGCCTTGACTTCTCTCAACATTTTCGGCCTGGACCGACGTGGGATCAACATCGAGACCGACTTCTGGAACCTCGGTCCTGGGGCAGGCACATCTGGGAACATCGGGCCGACTACAGGGCATGTCGGGCCCGAGTTCAACTTTACCTCGGTCTGGTTCAGCGGACTTTCTCCGTCTTCTGGATCGACATCTTGGCACGTCGGGCCCGAGTTACTGGGCAACTCGGTCCGACTCTCTTCTCTTGTCTTTAGCAATTGCGGCTCGGGCAAACTCCGTCCACTCCTCAATCCTATGGCTCGAACTTCATTTTGTTGTTGTGGGGCTCGGGGATTCTCCACGGGTCGGCCCGGGAGTCTCTGTTGAGAGGGTTTTACCTTAACAAATAAAATTTTTCAAGACCCCGCTGAGTATAGCGAAGTCAGGATCGTCCACGGGAGGTAGTAGTTCTATAGTCTATCAAGCAACTACGAAAGCGAAACAAAAACAAAGCAAAACAAGCAAACAAACACAAATTGCACACCCTGAGGAGCCAAATTGCACGTTCTGAGGGGGGTCGCAGCCGACCTAAGGGGGGTCGCGGCCGACCTACGACAGAACTTAAAAACACACTAAAAACAACTACTGAGGGGGGTCGCGGCCGACCAGTTGCAGGTCGGGGCCGACCTTTTCTGGGCACGAAGATTGGTTTCGAAAAAAACAAGGGAAACGACTAGAGGTAGGGATTCACCACACCACAAGCATGCATTCAAACAATGATAAAGACCAACTCAACTTATAATCTCATGGGTGACTTTCATCGCAAAAGAACACATCAAGATCCTCCATTTACATGAAAGGGTTAACATGCAATCCAACTTGTTCTTCTAAGGGTTCGACTTTCATCTAACCCGGATAGTCCACATTCACAAACAAAACCTCTCAATTAGGTTGCAAACAAGAACATTCCCCCTTCTTCAAGGGTTTTAAGCACACAAGAGGGATTTATGGGCAGAGATTTCAAGCCAAGCATGGATCCAAAACAATCAAGGTCTTAAATGCACTTTCATGGTGGGTTTCACCCCAACCCTAGCAAGCTAATTACTCACACATCACAAACGCACAAACAACACAAGAGAAGAGGGAAACATAATCGAAAACAACGACTTAAATTAAACCAAGATCCAAACTTACAAACTTTGCAATTCCACAACTCTCTCCCTACAAACCCTCCTCCATCTTCGTCCTCTTCCCTCCTCACCTCCCAAAGAGGGAGAGTGAGAGAGCTCTCTCTCCAACCCTAAGCTTCCCACACAAGCCTCCTTCTCTCCCTATCCAAAGCTTTTTTAGAAAAGGAGCCCAAAAGCCCCTTAAATAAAAGTACCAAAAAAGTCAACTTAAAAGGAAGCTTCCTCAGCCTGCCACAGCTGCCACTTTTGTCCCCCTTTTCAAATTTCAAAAATCCCGCAAAAAGCATTACTTGGGCGGCAAGGATCCGATTTTGGTCGCAGCTCAGGGTGGTCGCGGCCGACCTCAGGATGGTCGGCCCCGACCTACAGCAGGATCATGTTTTCTTCGTGTTTTCGCTCGAACTTGCTCCATTGCTAGCCTTTCTTTGGGGTTTCTTTTTCGATGTTTCTTGGGTTCCTTTTAGACTTCTTGTAGCTTCTTTTGAGACACCTTTTGGCTTGAAGATCCATCATTGAAAACTCCTCTTAACTTCACTACGAACACCACAACACCGCCATCTCCTAGAATGCTTGGAAAGGCTCGAAAACTCCTCTAAATGCTCCAAATGCCTACAAAACACAAAAGAACACACAAACGATTCTAACTCTCGAAAGAGAGTGGAAATCTCATCCAAAACACACAAACACATAGGAAAATATGCAAAACAAGCTAGAAAACAACCTAAGAAAATCAACTAAAAAGCACGACATCAGTCTCCCTTCCTCTCTTGGAAGTTGGTTCGCCATATGAACAAATTGGTTGTCCACTTGTCTTCTCCATACACCAAACTCTTTGAATTGGGCACCCATTTCATTAACTCTTCTCTCCACATTGGTGAATTGATTCTTTAAGTCCTTGAACTCGCCTCTCATCTCTTGTGCCCATTGTGGAGTTTGCTCATAGAAACCCAGAGGTCAGTATGGTTGTGGTTGGGCCCTTGGCTCGTTTTGGTTGTAGTTGTTGTTGTAGCCATTGGCTTGGCCTTGGTTCCACCTTCCATTCCCTCCATTGTTGAAGTTGGCTCTTCCTCCAAAGTTTCTTTGAACATAGTGTGCCTCCTCAATTTGCTCGGCCAAACGAACTTGGCGCTCATTGGGACACTCTTGGGCTCCATGCTTCAAAGAACCACATTCTTCACATGCTCTCGTGGTTTGTTGGAGATGATTCATCTTCCTCCTCATTTTGTTTAACTCATCCTCAAGGAATTGGATCTTCACATCTTTATCCACCTCTTCATTCTTTGGGTCATAGAGCCTCTTTGCACCTTCTCCTTGGACTCTTGCCTCCTTGTTGACTTGACTCACTCCGTACATGGCTTCGTAATCGGAGAGCTTGTCTAGCAACTCCCATGCTTGCTCCGGTGACAAATCTATGAACCCACAATCGGTGTGAAGGTTCAACTTGTCCTTGGTGGCGGGGTTGATTTCTTGGAAGAATATGTCTTGAAGGACATAAGGTTGTTGCCCATGCGTTGGACATTGCCTCAATATTTCCTTGAACCGATCCCAAGCCTCAAAGTGTGGCTCATGGGCTCCTTGTTGAAAGCTCGCTATCTTCCTTATAAGCTCCGTTGTCTTGGTTGGCGGAAAGAACTTCATCAAAAAGGCTTCGTTGAGAGGCCTCCATGTTGTGATGGATCGAGGTGCTTGGCTCTCCAACCAATGCAATGCCTTGCCTCCCAACGACCACTTAAAGGCCTTGAGTAGCACATACTCAAGTGTCTCATCATCCGTCGAGATGGTTTCACATAGATCCTTGAATTGCTTCACATGCTCGATCGGCCACTCATTCGGTCTCCCTTGAAATTGATCCCTCTTGATGAGCGAGATGAATTGAGTTTTGATCTCAAAGTTCTTTGACACCTCCGGCAAGACAATGGCCTGTTCCGGCACCTTCAACTCCGGATGCATATATTGTCTTGCATTCCGGGGTTGGGTGTTGATTTGAGCCTCCAATCTCATCCTTTGCTCACGCTCTCTCCTAGCTTCGGCATCTCGGTTCGCCATCTCAAGTTGCATACGAGCCATGTCAGCCCTCATCCTATCAATCTCTTCATCATGAGTTTGGTTCTCCATTCTCTTCTTCTTTCGAGCTTTTTTGATGATGTTCTCCGGATCACAAACAAAATCGAACTCAAGTGTTCCTCGGACGGAACGAGCTCGCATACACCTATAACCAAAGACACAAACAAAAACGAATCAAAACAAACAAGGGGTTTGGGCTAGTCCCTCACCCTAATCACTACCAAATCAAAGACTTAACAAAAGATGGTACCTCAAACAAGTAGAACTCCCCGGCAACGGCGCCAAATATTCTGATCGGTCCGGATTAGGGGGGTCAAAATTCAAATTTATAACCGAACCCCGTTGTAGTACAAGGGTAGGGTGTCGAACACACGGGAGTTCGTGCGTTGAGTGTACCAAGAAGACTAAAAAGAGGTAAAAGAAAGGCAAAACAAGGAAAATCAAAGAGAACAACCCGGACTGAATTTGGTCACTTCGACCCGAGGTTGGATCGAGGAGAGTTTGGCCGGGACCGACACAGACAACGTCGGGCCCGATGTACTAGGTAACTCGATTAGGCAAAAATAGTAGAACGGTCTTGGGTTTTTGGGTTCCTTCCCTAACTAGACTTGGGTGATTCCACCCCAATTCAGCCAATAAGTGTTGACCCTCGTGAGATCGAGGTCGTTCGCCTTCGATCCCTCCACTCTACACATCGACCATGGGAGGCTTTCACTCTCCCTTCGATGCTAGGTCAAGTGTTGGGTTTGAGACCACTTTCGCTAACTCTTACCAATCACAAGCCCTAGATCCCTTGTTCTCACTAAAGGATTGAAGCTCATGTAGAGAGGATTCCTAGATCAAACACTCAAGGCTATGGAATTGGGGGTTCACAACCAATCCTAGCTAGGGGTTTCCCCCATAGCCCAAGACTATGGAATCTACTCCATCAAGTAAAAGTAAAAAACAATCAAATAGCAAAGCAAGCAAATCTCAATCATTAAACTCCAATCAAGCCTAAATTGCATTCAAATCAAAAGGGTTCACAAGATCCAAGTCTCAAATCCACTAAACAAAAGCAAAACAAGTTCAAAACCACTAACTCTCTCTAGCTCTCCAACGATTTCCTCTTCTCTTCTCCTCCTCCTTCCTCCTCATTGCTCTCCAAGTCTTCCTTGAGCCTTTTTGAGAGTGATTAGATGTGGATTGTTGATTATGTCCTAAGCTCCTTTAAGCTCGTTCTAATTATCCTCCTCTCTTGATTGGGGACCAAGGAATTCCAATTTAGAAGAAGGGCAAAAGTGGTAGATCACAATAATGTGCCTTGGAGCTCAATCCTAATCTTGCCGACTTGGACCGACACGCATAGACCTCGGGCCCGACGTTGGGAACGTCGGTCCTAGCCTCTGAAGCACTAAACTCGGGCCCGACTCCTTGGTACATCGATCTAAGGCCTCAATCCTCTTCTTTCCTTGGTTTTCCTTGAGCTCCTCTTTGATCCTTGCATGGCTCTTCCACTCCTTAGCTCCTTAACTTTTCTCCTCCTTAGAAACTCCTCCAAAACGTCCTCAAATGCGCCATTTTGCCTACAAAACACAACAAACTCGCATAGTCTCCGAATCTCATAGAAAATCGGGAACTAAGCTAAAAGGGGACAAAACTAACAAAGAAAGGAACAAAAGACACATATTTAGAAGAGAGATTAACTACTAAAACACCACCAAAATGAGAGACATCATGGGCCGCATGCCCAAAACAAATTGCGACAGGCGTAGAAATAGAAAACATAGTGTACCGTTTGGTCTAGGGGCTACGCCGCCCTTGGGCCCCCGTGCTATCTATCGAAGTGTGTGATTCAGATTCAAGGCACACTAACAATTAAATATATGAATAACATAATCTTAATCTTACATTAGATTTAATGAGTTCCAAAGCAAGTAAGTTAGACGTTGATAGTAACTATAACACAAGATGCTCGTTTACAATATCAAACCATTTAGAAATTTACAAAGGATTTTGTTGATACATGTTCTCAAATAAAATAATAATGATCTTTTTTGCTTTTTAATTAGGCATCTGTCCAAAATAAAGACTCTTCCCACACATGAATGGATGAATCCTAATATTCACACTCTTCCTTCACCTACACACCCAAAACAAAAATAAATACAAAAACAACATGGAGGCCTGATTAGACATGGATGAATCTTGAATCATTATATGATTTTCTTTCTTGAAAAAATATATATATATATATATGGTATTATCGTTTAACCAATTGAAAAAAATGTATACGTAATTGAACTAATATATCATTAGAAGATTAATTCAAAGCTTTGTAATTTCAATTCCAGAATCTTCTGTACAAGGGACAACTGTCCATATAGGTAGTACAACAGCTCCCCTATATAAGCATGTAATTCCAAAGCATTCTGATCATGGAAGGCAGGACACGTTTCTCATCCACACCTAATTTCTAGCATGGTATCAGAGCATTACCAAACCGTGAAACCGTGAAGTTGTGAAACCGTTTAAAGTTTCGGTCGGTTAACCATAATCGGTTTTATGATTTTTCTTATAATGGTTAACCAGAAAAGGCCATCGATTTTAACGGTTACAATTTTTTTTGCAGCCCTAATGTGCATCAAAAGCAAATGTCGTTGTGGATCACCTCATGTCGAGTGTTTTTTATTTTCCGATCCCTTAGGAATTAATATATTGAGTGCCCTACCAGCTGAAGGGATTCATCTATTGTTGTATGGTGATGTAAGAGGGTGGACTATTACTCTCTTGCTGACTACTTACCCTTTTTTATGCATTAATAAAATGCTCTCTTAATAAGGCGGAGAGTGTCACTTCTCCTTCTACCAAAAAATCTAATTTTGTTTAATTGGCTTAATAGATCAAGAGACTCCGGTACTTTAACATTTTTTTCGCAAACAGATCTCTCTACTTATAAATGTTCTACTAACCCCTCGCTTCTACTAATATGAATTTGTTCTATTGAACCTTTCATCACTAATCATTTGTTACGTGAAGCAATCCAATGGCTTTTTCTGGTTAACAAAGTCTATCTTACTATCGTAATTCTCACTAACAAAGTCTTATGTGGCTTAAAACTGCATAACGTGACGATTACTCATCAATTACGGGAGTCAAGTCAGCGTGTGTTTGTTTCATGTAACGAAAGATCAATAATAGGGGGTTCAAGAAAACAAATTTATTTGAGTAGAGGACTTTAATAAAACATGTTTAAATAAATAGGTTTGTTTGTAAAAAATATATAAATATAGGGGTCTATTTATATTTTAAATAAGCCCTGTATAGTTTATTAAGATTGTGTGAAATCTAGGATATGATTGAAGTATTGTAGCATGGATTCCATACTATAATATGTTTTTGTTGAAAACAATATAAGTTTTTGGAGATTTTGCATCAAGTTGCCAATTGACTTTAGATGAAAGAGTATGTTTGGAAACGTTTTGAGTCGTTTGAATCTTAGTAGAGTAAACTAAATGGCGTCGTGCACTCGTTCCTGGCTTAAATTGCAGCTATTTGGCATAAACTAAATTAGGTAGACACAAAACCTTGGTGGAATAAAATTGGCATTGTGTTATGTGTACGGATAATCCCGGATAGAATTTTAATCTTACAACTTTTGAAAACATACTATAAAAATTTCATACAGTATAATGAAATCGTGCACAAACATTTCAATCACCAACCGAATTTTTTCCATCTTCATGGGTGATCCAAATGGGCTCTAGTTGGAGTAGTTTGATTAAAAAAAACTCAATGGATAACTACAAAGTATAAAAATATTGGACATAATTTCTCGATGAATTGCAATTAACATTATACGCATGGTAAGTCATTAATTAATGGTGGGTGTACAGATAATCTCGCATTCTTACAACTCTCAAAAACCTACTATAAATCAATCTTTCCGCTTAGTGAATTCGCTCACAAACCTTCTCATCCGCGGCGCCATCTGCGGCGGCGCATTGTCTAATCTCACACCGAGAAACCAATGGAATTCCCTCGACGTAACCTGCCTCCGATCTATTGCCCTTGTTGCAACCCCTGCCGCCTTTGCCTTGAGGAAACACAACTCGACCAAAAGAACCAACCAAATGACATTCCCAACCAGCAGGACCAGGAGGGACATGTTCCAGATCTAGCATACTACGATGTGTCATTTGCCCCAAGCACTCTCAGGTTACCAATAGCCGGCTGCAGTGCTGCACCGGCACCGCCTCCTTCTAGGTAAATTTTATTCCCTTAATAATCTTGTTCATTTTTTAAAATTTAATGTTTTGTGTGTAGTATGTCTTTCTTTTTTTGTTCAAAATACTTTACTTTCCTTCGTTTTCTTCTTGTTGTTTGTATGATACTTATGTTGTGTGTTATCTTGTTCTAGTGTGTCTTTTTTCCTTATTACTTGTTTGCATGAAGGGTTTTCATTGGATTTACTCATTTGAGTGAAAATTGGAGATATATTAGACTAAGTGGTCAAGATCTAACTAGATCCATGTATTAGTTGATTCAAATGGGATAATATGGTATATAATTAGAGTTATCAAACCTGACCAGATTCGAAAAACCGTCCAATATCATCCGAACATTAATTGACTGAAGCCCATAAAAGTGAACTTGATATTCGATAAAAATCAAAACCGATTAACCCGATAGAAATCCGAATTTGACTCGTTGTTCCGATTTATTATATATTTTAAAAATTATTATATATTTTTTTATAAAAAACTATTAAATATTTAATATTTTTATTACATATTATTATTTAATCATGATATTATTTTAATAATCATAAACAAATTGACATCCTTGATCCGTTGACCAACATGATAACTTGCCATGGTACAACCTAAGTTGATCCGCAACCTGATTGACTCGAGCCCACCCTTAGTTCAAACCTGAAAAAGACTAAACCTGAAACAGACTGAACCGATCCGTTTGACAGATCTATATATAATATATCGATAAAAACGTGGGACTTTCTTATATTTTCTATTTACTTTATATTGTATAATTGTTTTATGCCAAAAACCACCTTTTAAAATAAGATTTTTTTTCAGAAATCACCTTCGCGAGGCTTAACCTTCTAGGATCTAACCTCCAATTTTATTTTAGACTAGCTCAACCTGTCGTGCCATGCACGACTATTTCACTTAAAAAATATTAAAATAAAATATATTTATATGGAAAATACTATATAAGTTGTATTATATGAACATGCTTTTTATGTTTAATAAAGAGTGATATTGTTTTTGAAGTTCATAAAACCCAAAAAATATATATATAAGACATAATACTTTCATCATTTGTATATTTTTATAACAACTGATTATAAGAAATTAAATTGATATTTTACTTACAATTTTTATTATATATTAATAACGACTATCATAAATGTAAATATAATTAAAAAATTCATCAAATGATAAAGTGATAAAGTTTATAAAAATTTAATAGAATTTGTCGAAAACCACAAATTTTCTTTTATTAAAGAAATAAGTTCAATCCCATATTCATAGATTTTTCTTAATTTGAATCTAAAAGGTTTTTCCCCGTAATGCTTCAAGAATTAATAATTGACAAACGCTTTTTTTATAAGTAGATAAGAAGAAATTCAATAGGAAAACCCTATACAATCCGAATAATAAAATTAGTTTTTCTTTTAATATATGAGGTAGGGTCAAAATTAATGGGGTGGTTAAAAAATGACCACTTGTATGATTGTATTACGAAAATAAGGAGTGTTTGTATAATTTGAGAAATATTATGGGACTATTTTGTAAATAAGTAAATATTATGAAAAAGATGTACGTTATCAAGATAAAAATTGATATTAATATTTGTCTAAAAAACAAATTTGTTCAAGATACAAAAAAAATCAAATATAATGGGTAAAAATATATAATAGATCATGTAAATATAGAAAATAATTCTGTTGGCACCCGCTAATCAAGTTGACTTTTCGCTCTAAAAAAAGTTGACTTTTCGTTAACTAAGCCGACTTAAATTTGCCTATTCAAATTCTGTAGGCACAATACTTCTATGATCTAGGCATATTCGACCAAATGATCCGTGGCATACTTTCGACCAAAAATTGGCCGGTGGAATATTTCCAGTAGGTACGACGAGGGATATATTTTTTTTTAGGTTGATTCCGATAAAAACTTTTCTTATCCTATAAACTAAAAACGTGAATAAAATACATAATTATGTGAACAATAAGAAGAAATATGTGAACAAAATCATGTTTTTATTATGGATCGTATTAATATATGTAACAACAAAATTTCTCAATATCATGTGTTATAGATCAGATGACTACACATACTAACATAAAATCAAAAACATTTTTTGAGTTCACATATTTCTTATTTTGTGTTCACGTATATCTATTTCATGTTCACATATTTCTTTTTGATGTTCATGGTTTTTAGTTATAGATTAAGAAAAGTTTTCATTTGTTTCAAATCCTATTTTTATTTGCACTTTACATACTGATGATATTTTTCTGTATATATGGGTAGCTTTTTTGACAATTTATGTTAATACTTTTTTTTTTGTATAAGAGCAATTTTACATATACCATTTTTTTAGTGCTACTATATTATTACTTTTCTAAGTGTCAATGACACTTTATATTAATATCATTTTTGTAATAACTCACACTTCTAAAATAAGTAATTCTCCTTAGGTCTATGTTTTGCTCAAATGTAAGTATGCATTAAATTTTCTAACTAAAAAAGGTCTAATATCAACCTCATTATCCATCATGCAGTCAATAAGCTTAACTTAACCTTTTCCAAGAAATATCAAATTGTCTAAATAATTCACTTATAGAAGTTCACTTTATTTTGAGAGTAGGCCTCGGCCCACACCCAACAAAGACGAAAAAAAGCCTTCCAATGCTTATAAGAAGAAATGAGGTATTATGTACCCTAAGCTCCACTTTTAATTTGATCAATCTTTGATTTCTTCTACGTCGAATTCTTAACAAAATAAATTTGATTTTTTTTGTTTGCGTTGATTGCATGTCAGGTTAAAATAAGCAAGGAAGGAGATCAACAAAATATGCCGAGGAAAACTCCTAGAATATTTTACTTATTATTGGAGCTCACATTCTCTACGCCAAATACATCCACTCAGCAAAATATGCCGAGGGAAACTCTTAAAATATTTTACTTATTATTGGAGCTCACATTCTCCACTCCAAATACATCCACTCTTCTCTTCTCTTCTCCATTACCTTCATAATAATTTCATTCCCAACTTTATACCAAACACCTAATTTCAAATTTGAGATTTCAACCCCATACCTATTCAACCCCATACCTTATCTCATTTCCATATCCGAACTTATACCAAGCTTAAAGTTTTATACAAAAAGTTTATTAGAGATAGACTACTACTCTATATAAACTTAAGAGAAGTGGGTACATGCTCTTGTATTAGGCCCCTCTTTGGGCATTGCTGTTGCGTTATGCTTTATTTGCTTACATTATGTAAACGTTTTTATGTAAAACTTATCATCATGTGGTAAGTTGTTTGATATTCTATTTTGATTGATAATGGTTCATTGTTTGCGTGGTCCCAATTAGTATTTACACACATTGCAAATGAGGTTAGATAGGACTTTAAGCTTAGCCCAAAATTTTCTTGGGGGCTAGTAGTTTTGCAACTAGCCAGGTGTTTGAAATTATGACAGAGTTAAGTGTTTGTTCATGTTCGACTCAATTGATCTGTAAACGGATCGAGTTAAAGCGTAATTTTAAGACTTAACAAGGTAAATGAGTTGAACTTTGAGTACAATAAAACTAGTAGGAAGTTCCATTATACATTCGTGAATAAGATTCAAACCACGTACGTGTTATGTATTTGTTGTGTATATGGCCTCTCTATATGCTTTGCTCTAGTTTGGTTACGACAGATGTTTTTGGAGAGAAAAGAGTTGTTATTGTATTGGGAAATTAATGTAAAACGTAGAGAAGAAGTTCATGAATTTCAATGAGATGATTAACAAATACTTTTAATGGAAAAGAGAATAAAACAATAGTTTAATTTGTTTGAATAATTATTATATAGATAAACTAATTATTCAAGAGATTGTCTCACGAACAAATTGAATAAGTTAAGTTTAACGTCTATGAGCCCTTAAATAAATTGAGTTCAAACCAAAAATTTGAATTCGAACCGAACTCAAACTTGAGCTCACCTATTAATGACTGAACCAAATTAGACCAATTCAAAACTCAACTAGACTCAAAGAACTAGTTTGATGAAAAGGGCGTTCATAAACTAAACATTTTTTCCTCAACAAAATTCGGAATGAAATATTTTCATCACTTAGGTCATTAATATCAAAGAGAGCACAATAAGCATCAAGCAGGTATCGCCGAACGATAGGTGGTCCCGTAAACTAGGTTATGGTCGGGTCAGGTCACGGGCCACGTTTTATCAAGTTACGGGTCCGGACACAGGTTGACATGATTGACCAAGTCAACTTGTTTGGCCCATAAAACCCGTTTAACCCGATTATATAATTGTGTTTAATTTTTTTGATAAGGAAAGGAATTAGGATCGCCACATGTACTACTTGGACTCGCTTAGAGTCTCGTTTAGAGCATCTACAAAGGATGATAACTAGTTACTAACCAACTTTTAAAGAGAATAGGGCAACTGCCATCCTGGAGTCTCGAACCCGAGACCTCATGGTAATAGTGTGCTCAACTAGTGAACTAATGCGTCAAGCGCTATAATATGATGTGTTTTTCACACTTAAAAAACTTTTGGTTGTATAGTATTATTTTACTAACATTAAATGCAATAAAATTATGAGGAAAAAGGCTAACTAGCCTTTTTGGAATTTTTAAAGTGGCGGAAGACCCATGACAAAAAAAAATGTGGTAACTAAGCGGTTTTCCAAATTTACCCCTGACCAAAAAAAAATTACAGGTTGCCACCGCGTCCCTGCCCATATCCAAAATTACGCGCGTGCCACTGCGTCCCACCGACCATCCTGTCAACTGTCACCGTTCATCCTGTCACCTGTCACCGTTCATCATGTTACTTGTCACCGTTCATCATGTCACCGTTCATCCTGACATCCTATCACCGTTCATCTTGTTACTGTTCATCTCAAAGTTTATCAACCCTGTCATCACTTATTTTTTCGTCCTCTTGTCATCGCTTAAATTGTGGTTAAATCTTGTCATTCTTCATGTATTATCACCTATTTTAAGATCACCAAATTTGTCATAAGCCTTGCCATTGGTAAATTGTCGTCAAATCTTGTCATAAGACTTGTCACCATGTGCTCTAATTTATCACCACGCACAAAAACTTGTCACCACGTATTACAAAAAAGTTATTATCAAAATTATTATTAAACCTATGCGGGATTTGAACCCACATTACCGTGCATTAAGCACGTTGCTCTACCATTTGAGCTAATATACCATAATTAAAATTAATATACGAACAAATTAACCACAAACAATAAACAGAAAAACCTATCTTCGATAAAACCCATAAACAAAAAACCTTGTCACCGACAAAATTCATACAAAAAAACTTGTCACCCACAAAACTCATAAACAAAAAACCTTAAAGCTAGAAAGCAAAGTCCTCAAATTTCAAGAAAAAACCTTAAAGTAATCAATCAGAAGAGGATTACTACAAAGACCATGCAAGTCCTCAAATTTCAACGTTCTTGGCACAGAGTTTTAGTTGGATTCCGAATTTCGAACACATAATGCCAATCAACAAATTTAAAACACCAAGCTTAAAGCTAGAATATTTTTAAACTACACCACTACCTTAATCTTTTTTTTGATCAGAACACCACTACCTTAATCTAAATATGACGGGATAAACAAATAGTATCGACCTACTCCACATTCAGCAGAATTGCTACTATCATTGAAGAGCAATGAACGCGAAGTTTGATAAATCTCTAGGACTTTGCTATTTGTGCATTCATCAACCAATAGAACAAATACATAAACCACTACAAAATCCAGTAAGTAACTAGTGGCAATACCATGTCAGAGTGCCGGTGAACAGTGAATCCGCTGATTGGATCGAGCCAGGTAACATCATCTTAGATTGAATGAGCTTCTAGACTCCCTTCAAATCCATTCAATTCACTTACATCAGAAACTAATCGACACATTATGCAAAGAAAACCGAAACCGAATTCAGCAGCCGAGGGCAGAAATCTCACCATTACGGTGCCATCCTTACACTTGATCCCAACAACAGTCCTGATAATATCACGCTCAATTCAGCTCCAAATAGGCACAAATGTAAAGAGTTTACGAATCATTACTCATACCGAAATTGACGAAGAAGAAGAAGAGGAGAAGACGAGCCCGCTATTGTCAGCAACTTTGGCTGCATACTCGATCTGGAAAACACGGCCGTCGGGGGAGAAAGCTGTGACAAAAAGATCGGCGATGCTACTCATTCTTCTTCTTCAAGCCTGTTTGAAACCGAGCTACAATAATCACCAGTATCGAGTTTTCGAATTCTGAATCTCCTCAGAACGCGTCCCTCGCGAGAAACAATGGAAGCAGGCGACAAACCCCATCGGCGAACACTGACATTCGGAGTGGTGAGCGTAAACCACTCCACCACCTTCGTCTACAGAGTCTGCTCCGTCTATGAGCGTCCCCTCTCCGACTCATATCATTCCTCTCTCTGCTCCGTCTGCGATCGATTCAACCCTAGCTCCGCCCGATCCAAACGCCTCTTTCGCGTCCTCGTCAGTTTTCTCTCTCATTCTTCACTCCAATTCAATTCAATCGCGTTTCGGAATCATCATCATCGACCTTGGAATCGGAGGCCACAGACATCTGCGAAATTAGGGAAAACCACACAGGGAGGGGAGAAGACGATCGATAGGGCGGAATTGTTCGGTGGTTAGGGTTTGGGTCCTCAATCGTGACGATCGGAGAGAAAGAGGGAGAAGGGAGAGAGGAAAAAAAAAAATAGGAGGAGAGAGAAAAATGAAGGTGAATGGGGGGTTTATAAACCGACTAGTTAGTAAATTTTATTTTTAATGAGTCTAGTTACTAACCTAAAATGGGAAAACAGCCCCCTCTATCCCCTTCCCTCATAAAATTATTGAAAAATATTTCAAGCAAAATAAAAAAAATCATACAATCCATAGTCTAAAAAAAGAATATAGAGGTAAATATAATTTTCTTTTTAAAATTTTACTGGTTACTCCGACCTGTAAATAAAAAATTTATGACCCATGATTCGAAAGTTACGGGTCGGATCAGTCCGGATTACAGGAGACCCGGACCGTTGGACACCTCTAGATTAGATCACCTCATTTTATTGCTCAAATTTTGATGTTGAGTGGGTTTAAACACAAACTGCCGGGCTTACCACCAGAAAAATTACAAGACGCCCAAATCTGGACACCGCCGCCTTCAACTCCTTCCATCGTCTTCTCTGTCATGGCTTCACACTCACTCTTACCGTCGCTCCTCCCTCCACCAGTCACACGCCGCCGCTCACCACCGGTATTCTGTCCTTCCTCGTCGCCGGTTGCAATTTCGTGTCGCCTTCCCTTTTCAGGTGTGTAAAACCGGCCTCCCTTTCTCAGGTCTAGCGTTAAAGTTGCGAACTCAGTCAAGCTGTTGTTTTTATCTCGCGTGTAGCTTTCAGGAGGAGCATAGATACAGAAAAGCTTCGAGCTGGTCATTGCTGTCTCCAGGTTTGTAATTGGCTTGCCCACCAAGTGTTTGCTGTAATGCCTCCGAGGCTTGCGATGTTTGATTTTTGTGCTCATGGATGAGGTCTGATTGATTCGATTGTGTGCAATTTCTTCTGGGTTTGATGCTTACATTGGTGTATAGAATGGTGGGAAAGTGGGTTTGTCATGTGGATATGAAGCTTCTGCAGAATTGCTTTTGTGTGATTCATCAATGGTAATTGCATGCTGATAGTTTTCACTAAAACCCCTCTTAATCCTGGTGTTATGTCATAGAATCCTAATATTCTAGGTAGTTTATCGGGAGGTTAGTATATGACTATCCTTACATCTTTTATTTAGTTATGGCCAATCTTGTTTTTATGTGAAAGAGTGTTGCTTTTTCTCAAAGCTACAGAAAGAACTTGATTGTTTCATTTGGACTAGGAAAAGACATTTTGAAGTAATTTCATGTTGTTTTTGAGAAGTTACATTCACTAGGTGATCAGAATGTGCAAGTTACACAACCTCATCAATCCCTTTTTTTGTGCATTGTAGCAAAATTTCAGGCGATCCAACAGATTCATAGTAAGATCTGGTCAAAAGAGGATAGCATTTGATGTCAAAAGTAGGAAAGCTCTACTAGCTGGGATCGATAAGCTTGCTGATGCTGTTTCTGTTACTGTAGGACCAAAAGGTATCTTGGGCCCTAGTCCTTATTCCTTTCTTTTGACTCTTCAGATCAGAAAAGCTTGCTATTACAATTTTACCACTCCATATGAATATGGATGAAGATAGACCAATTTCATACGGTTAAAAATTGTATTTGACATCCTGTAATTTGTTTATTTTCAACTCAGCTTAGTTCTTTTACCTTCATTTTTTCCTTCTAGTAAACAGATGTGGCCTAGGATTATCATCATTTATCCTCTAACCTACCTTTGCAGGACGTAATGTTGTTCTTTCTGACTCAAAAACACTGAAAGTGATAAATGACGGTGTTACTATTGCAAAGGCCATAGAGCTCCCTGATGCGATTGAGAATGCAGGAGTAAGGCTTATTCAGGAGGTTGGACACTGTTGCTGCATAAAATTTTCTCGTGTAATTGGATTCAGTGAATCAGGATTGTATACAATTTAGTATTCTGCCCTCAGGTTGCACGCAAGGTGAATGATTCAGCTGGTGATGGCACTACTACTGCTATTATATTGGCAAGAGAAATTTTTAGAGCCGGTTTGCTATCGCTGTCTCACGGGGCTAACCCAATGGCTTTGAAGAGAGGCATGGACAAGACTGTAAAGGAACTGATCAAGGTTATGAAGGCAAGAAGCTTTCCAGCTAAAGGGAGAGATGTTATAAAAGGTCATTATTAAGATTGCCTTTTGCTTTTTTTTTTTTTCATTTTAATTTTGTATTGTAGCTGCTCAAGTTTTAACAACGTTAACAACT
Organism: Polygonum aviculare; assembly: GCA_934048045.1. Taxonomy (NCBI): domain Eukaryota; kingdom Viridiplantae; phylum Streptophyta; class Magnoliopsida; order Caryophyllales; family Polygonaceae; genus Polygonum; species Polygonum aviculare. The sequence continues at coordinate 26,593,009 of OW204023.1, read as the reverse complement.
TTGTTTTCTTCATCGTCCTCCAGCTGTGGCTTCGATTTCATCTGGAAATGATGACTATGTTGGAAATCTTCTAGCTGAAGCCATAGAAAAGATTGGTCCCGATGGTGTCATCAGCATAGAGTCATCATCAACTTCAGAAACATCTGTGAAGATTGAAGAAGGGATGAAGGTAATATGATCTTCAACTCTTCAAGTTTAGGTAATAATGGAGTAAAACAGCTAATAATATAGCAAAGTACATAACTGATATTATTGCATTCTATCTCTTGATATTTGGATTAAAGATTGGTGTGAATCAATGGAGGAGAAATATATCTTATTATTGTTTTATTGCAGCCAACTGATGCAGACCCACAATGAGCATTGCTAATAAAAATAATTTATGCACTTGATCTTCAACCAAAGGATTTCCCCTTTGTTCCTTACCCTCCAGGACATACCATCTAACATTAAAATGTCTTAGATGATAAGCTTAGACAATTTCTTTTAACCGCTTCTAAATTTTAGAAACCTGTCTACACTGGAACAAATGAGAAATTACACATCCAACTGCTTTTGCCTCAGCTGCCTTCTGATGCAACATTCAAGGTTCCTAGGGATAGAAAAATGAAGCATTGCATGCTTATGTATAAATTTGTTTATCCTTGAGAGGATCTATATTTTATCACAATAGATCAGGAATGTGTGAATATGCATTCTTGTAGTAGTCAAAGTCTAATAGATTCCCTTTATATGTAGCTGATTTGTCTTTTGAATTTCACAAAACAAAAAGGAGAGAGCAGTTATTTCTGGTAATGGAGAGCATGTTGGAAATCTTTAAAGTATTGAAGAACGGAAGCAGTCTTGTTTTGCTAGATAGGGTTGAGTTACCCAGGATGCCCTGTCTACACCTAGAAGCAGTCGAAACACCCCCTATCAGTGATATTTGAACTTAAAATGCCTGAGTAGGAATCCCATGTCCTTGTTCCTTTGGGCTTTGTCTAGAGAAAGTAAAGTCAAATATTTTCTGTGCTGCTTGAGAATTGTGATTAATTTTTTTGGATAGTTCTCACTTCTCTGCATAGGTAGTCTTGAGATTAGGCGCTTGCACCTTGTAGTTTCCTCAAATTATAAAAAACCTACTCCTAGTGCTGATTTTATGTTTGAGATGTTCTACAGTGCTCTGAAGTCTGTAACTTTCATATCCCTCCTTGTCAGTAAGCAACCGTGTCTTGATAACTGCAGAACTATCCTGATCCTGCAGATTGAGAGGGGTTATATGTCTCCCCATTTCATCACAAACCAGGAGAAGTCCATTGTTGAATTTGATAATGCCAGAGTTTTGGTAACTGATTGTACTATACTGAAAGTGCAAGAAATCATTCCCTTGCTAGAAAAGACAATTCAATTGGGTGTCCCTTTGCTGATTATTGCTGAGGACATTACTGTGCGAGTATTAGAGACACTGATGAAGAACAGGAAGCAAGGACTTAGAGCAGCTGCTGTCAAATGCCCAGGGTTGGGAGATGGGAAAAAAGCTTTACTGCAAGATATTGCCTTAATGACAGGTAAAAATCACTTGATTTGAGAATTGGTTTCACATGCTCCATTGGGTATGAGGAAAACAAGACTACAAGATTATCAGTTGATATTGGGAGGAGGATGGCTGAAATTCTGGATGCCTATGATATATATGTTGTTTGACTTTGCCAATATCGCCAACTGTTAATGTATCACATCATGTGCACACATCTCATCATTTGCTGTGTGGTCAAAAAGCTCTGACCTAGCTACCTAGTACACAAATTGAAGAAAACAATCTGCTAGATTTTTGTTTGTATAAATTCAGGTTCAAATGTGTGCTGCATGGATTTCATGTAGGATGTATTTACGGAAGATCTAGGAGTTTCTTATACTATTTCCAGTTCCATTTTGTTGGAATCAACTCCACAATTTAAGTGGAGCTCAATGTTGACGTGCTGCACATTTTTTCCAATTCTTAGTAGAAATTATTGATAAATTGATCATATTTTTCATATGAATTTACTACAGTGCAAATCTATCTATTATTTAAAACATGGATTTGACAACTTTCTGAATCATTTCATCCTCGTATTCAGTCTTTTTTACCATCTCTGGAAAATTGTAACCTTTTTTTACGATTTCTATAATTTTGGTAACTGTGATGTCAGGTGCTGATTATATTGCTGGAGAATTGGGCCTGACATTAGCTGCTACAACTTCTGATCAACTGGGCAGAGCAAGAAAGGTAGTCATAACAAGTCAAACAACTACAATTGTCGCTGATGATTCAACAAGAGCTGAAGTTCAGGCAAGAGTTACACAGATAAAGAAGGATTTAGCAGAAACAGACAGTGCTTATCTGCGTAAGAAACTCGCAGAGAGAATTGCTAAACTTACTGGAGGTGTGGCTGTAATAAAGGTCAGTTTAAACAAAATAGTCATTCTGTAACCTGCATACCAATATATCCGCTTCCGGCTCTAGTTGATAATTCTTGTCTCATTATTGTTTGTAAACATTTGAGATTGCGTGCATGTTTCCATCAAACATCTAGCAGTTCAATACCCATCGAATAACTAGAAGAAAGCTTCTATACTTTTCCTTCCCTCCAGCATGCTCAGTATTTTCCAATTTGCAGGTCATGCTTATGTTATCTAACCTATCCAGAATTATATTGATTACCTTCATTCGGCACTAGGGTTTTATTTTTCTATGTCAATAAATTTACCTATTCATTTGGAGCAACTTGTTCAAATTTTGACCTACTATTGAGCGAGAAAACCAGGAAGTGGTTAGCTTCGTACTGAGTATACTGACAGAAGCCAAATGTGTCTCCTACATTTCTGTCTTCTTCTCAACATTTATCTCTATACTTCTTAATTTATAATAGTGTGAAGGGCCTTAATTTTCTTCCTGCACTATGGAGATAATCCTGGCATGTAGCATGTAGCATTTTTTCTTGCACCATATATGTATACAGTTTATATACTCGTCAATAAAAATCCTTACTAGGATCCTCTTCCTACAAAATTTCTATGGCATATCAGTAATTTTAAAAGGAACTGCTTCACATTATGCACAGGTTGGAGCACATACCGAACTGGAACTTGAGGAACGTAAACTCAGAGTTGAAGATGCAAAGAACTCAGTGTTTGCTGCTTTACGAGAAGGCATACTTCCTGGAGGTGGTGCAGCATATGTTCATCTTTCAGAGGAGATTCCCATAATAAAAAAACTGTTGGAGGACCCAGAAGAACAAATTGGAGCTGATGTTATTGCAAAGGTATCCCATATGCTTTCTTTCTTCTTTAAACAGAAGTTTACCTTTCACTCCATCAATAAGTATAATTCACACACTCTTTAATCATCCTCAACTGTATACTTCGGCATTGATATTCTGTATGTTGAGACATTATCTAATGAATGATCTGCCATTGTGAATAATAACCAGGCGCTTCTTGCACCTGCAAAATCAATAGCCGCAAATGCTGGTGCCGATGGAGAAGTTGTAGTAGAGAAAATCCGAACGAGTGACTGGAGAACGGGCTATAACGCGATGACAGGAAATTTCGAAGATCTTATTGCCGCTGGCGTAATTGATCCTTGTCAGACCACCCGTTGCGCATTGGAAAATGCAGTCTCCATTGCCGGTATGCTTTTGACAACTGAAGCTATTGTGGTAGAGAAAATTAGGAAGCCTGAGCCTGCTGTTCCTTACGTGCCTGGTATCAACTAACTAATTACAAAGAAATCTTACATTTGTGTACTGATTCATAGAAGCAATGAAAGCAAACCTCATGGTAGCTTAGCTGGAGATTATACTTAGGATGAGAACAAAAAAACAGGGAAAAAAAATTAAATGCTTACTCTATTTTCTCTAGGTAGATGCAACATTTTTGAGGTACAAATGTTCATTTTCCTGAATTTTTGTGGGTTTATGTGGATACAAGGATGGCAGTTGTCCCTGCTATAGTATTTTTGTAGGTATTGAATGTATTTTGGCCTTGTATTGTTCAAAAAACGACATTGTTCTTGAAACAAAATTAGGATTTGTACGGTGCAATTTCGGAAGCCCTCACCCGACTATGATTTCTATGGAATTGTGGCATTTTTTGTTGGGGCTTGTTCGATTCAAGCCTGAGATTCTAGTTTGCAGTTTTCGTTGGCTATCAAAATAATTAATCGAAAGTCGTAACTTGAATTGCCACTTACACGCATATACCAAGATGAACAAGAATACTTGCACGCAGCATGCACCTGAAAAGGCTAATGGCAACCTTGCCTTGCGCAATAAGAATGATCAAATCATTTTTCTTCTCTAGAAGGGACCACGTTATAATACATATCAGCGTGCCCGCCAACAATTAGGATTAGGAACAGGGTTTTGAGTTGATTCGGTTAGTTATAGGTGAGCTCGAGATTGAGCTCAAAACCTTGTTTGGGCTCGAGATTGTGACGTTCATATTTGATTTGTTCGTACGACAAGTTTGCAAACAACTCTACTTGACCGTCTATACAAGGAATGCATAGTCGAACTTGCTCCTGAACATATAATCAATCTTGCTCACTAATGGATGAGCTATCGTATACTCAAACTCGGTCCATTCATCTCTCAAGCCTCAAGATTATGCTCAAGCTCGGCACATTTGTGCAAACCGAGCCGAACAAAAACAAAAACATAATTAACCACCAAGTTCATCTCATAATTACTCTTCCGCCTATATATTATACATATGCGCCCGCTCACAAGTCACACTATCTCTCCCTCTAAAAGCAAGATCAAATCAGTCACAATGAGGCAACTCTTCCTACTCCTCCTCGTGATTGTCAGTGTGAACCAGGCCCGAGTCCGAGCCCAGACTCACAGCTGGGCAAAGACGGTAAACTCCGGAAGAGAAACCACCACCACCCTCCAATTCTACTTCCACGACGTCGTGAGCGGCGACAAACCCACAGCGGTCCCAGTGGCCCGCCCCGAAAACGCCTCCAAGTACTTCACCGGCTTTGGAACCCTGATGATGGCAGACGACAAGCTGACAGAAGGGCCCGACCCGAGCTCGAAGCTCGTGGGCCGGGCCCAGGGCCTCTACGGGTCAGCTTGCCGGGACGACTTGGCCCTCATCATGGCCATGAGCTATAGCTTCCTCGACGGAGACTACAACGGCAGCTCCATAAGTATAATGGGCCTCAACTTGGCGGCTCACCCGGTTCGGGAGTTGCCGGTCGTGGGCGGCACCGGAGTGTTCAGGATGGCTAGAGGCCACGCCGTCGCTACGACCCATTGGCTGGATTTTAGCACCGGAGATGCAATCGTTGGCTACAACGTCACTATTTTTCATTAGTGCTTGTATATATGGTGCGTAATTTGTATCTTATTCTTAAACGTACCCACATAGCTAGCCTTGGTGCACTTCATGTTTGTTTGGAATTGGGAGGACTAACACAAATGATCTAGTAATGATTAATAATTATTGCAATATGGTTTACGTTTAGCTTTTACCGCCTGATTTTTATTTTAAGTGCAATGATTGTCTTATATTTTTGTTTTATTTTTTTGTTTTTCGATCGTACTATACTTTGTTAGTTTGCTGTAATGTGATTTGGCACCTTTTAAGGCATATAGTTGTAATTACAAGCTTAATTGCGATACTTTTCACCCCTTTTTCTTGATCGAGATATCGAAAAGAAGTGATAATGTTGATAAGACGGTAGGTGATAAAGATATTGTGGGTTGTAAAGGAGTGATCGAGAATCAAATTTTAGCGGGGAATCCACGCATTATACAATGTGCATAAATTCCTAGAGCAATACTACAATACTTTGTTTTTAACCAAAAAAAAAAATTACAATACTTTGTTTCATGGTTGGCATGAAGAGCCAATATATGAACGGTTGCCCTTAGCTTAGAAGAAAGTACTAACATGACTTGGTACTAAGCTAGCTATGTTAATGCATGACTTGGTACGATAAGAATCCCTTAGTTTGGGGATGGCTGAATCTTAACCTAGCTTTGCTTTAAAGATTGGGCCGGTACACATTATGTGGGTTGGTATATATTGATATTGACAAATCTCAAAACTAACATGCGCTTTTCCGAATAATGTGTGTTATTGAACATTAACCGACTATACAATGACTCGCTTGTAAGTATGTTTCTTGGACGTGGTTCAACATATAATCGTCGATGCACACCTCGCGAATCTCTTCGACAGAAACTGTGCCTGTGTGGCCATTTGGTTTATGTTGTTGATCAACAGAAAACTGGCTCTCATATCAGTTGTTGGGGAAAATTTTGGATCCTTCCTGCAAATTGATGGATAGTAAGCGAACCAAGACAAAGAACACAAGCAGTTGTTGACCCAGTTCGGCATAAGGACTACGTTTGGGAACACTACCAAGCCAGGGATTCTCCACTAAATCAGAGGACTCAAGGGTTTACAAGGATTCTTCCTAAACCTAACCTCTCAATCTTGCTTTCAGGATATCTCTCTTGTAGGATTTTGGTAACACACCAATTACAATAATCAAGTCGAGTATAAGTAAGAAAACTAGAGCTAAAAGATATAGTTTTCGGAAACAAAATATCCCCCAAAAGATAAGAAGTCCTCTCGAAAAACGGGTCGAATCCCGTGTATGCCTGAAAACTTGGGGGACTTTTCGCCGCCCCATCCAGAGTTTTGACCGCCCGAAAACCCGGGGTGGCCCTCAGAAACTCGGGGGAGTTTCCGCCGCCCCATCCCGAGTTTTCAAGGCTGAGAGCAAACCCCGAAACTCGCCCAAAGCCACCCAAAACTCGGGGGAGTTTTGGCCCCTTCATCCCGAGTTCTCGCACCTGGCCTCCGATTCCTCGTCTTCGACTTCTCTTCCTCGTGTTTTGGTCTTGGCTCGTCCCGTCTTCTTCTGCCCAATCCGAATCAAGCTCCATACTCAATAATCTCCCACCTGGAGACTGATTCCAACTGTAATTGAATCTTCCAACGCTCAACAAACTCCCACTTGAAGAATGTTTCAGAGCGCTCACATCATATGCCTGATGATCCTCCCTTTTGGAAGTGGTAGTGCCAGCCTTCAAGCTTACATGCTTAGGGCATCAGAAGCCTCCCCCGGCTTCAATTCCTATAAGGTCATCTTCTTAGACAGCTTCTCAGCAAGGTTTTCTCCCACCACACCTGACACCTGTCGTATGGTCGTCGTCTTCTCCTTGCAAGCCACTTCCTTTTCGCTCCCACCGGATCTCAATACACTTGGATGATCGTCAAACCTCCAATCCACATCACATACTCTACGATTGTATCTTTTGACTCATCCTCCGTCTCCTCTTTGATCGTGTAGTGCACGAAGTCTCCGGACAACAATGCGCTCATCGTTACTCTGTCCAACATCCTCCACTCGTTGTCCTCCATGTCTTCTCCTCTCTAAGACCCGAAATTTACACCTTTGAACTTCTCAATGGAGAACTTACTGAAATCCATCTTTCAATCTCAGTAAACCTGGCTCTAATACCAGTTGTTGGGGAAATTTTGGATTGGTCCTACAAATTGATGGATAGTAAGTGAACCAAGACAAAGAACACAAGCAATTGTTGACCCAGTTCGTTGCAAGGACTACGTCCCACTAGATCAGAGGACTCAAGGGTTTACAAGGATTCTTCCTAAACCTAACCTCTCAATCTTGCTTTCAGGATCTCTCTTTGTAGGATTTTCGTAACACACCAATTACAATAATCAAGTCGAGTATAAATAAGAAAACTAGAGCTAAAAGATATAGTTTTCCTAAGGAAACAAAATATCCCCCAAAAGATATATAGTCCTCTCGAAAAACGCATCGAATCCCGCGTATGCCTGAAAACTCAAGGTGACCCTCAGAAACTCGGGGGAGTTTTCGCCACCCCATCCAGAGTTTTGACCGTCCGAAAACTCGGGGTGGCCCTTAGAAACTTGGGGGAGTTTCCGCTGCCTCATCCCGAGTTTTCAAGGCCGAGAGCAAAGACTCGAAACTCGCCCAAAGCCACCAAAACTCGGGGGAGTTTTGGCCCCTTCATCCCGAGTTCTCGCACCTGGCCTCCAATTCCTCGTCTGCGACTTCTCTTCCTCGTCTTTTGGTCTTGACTCGTCCCATCTTCTTCCGCCTAATCCGAATCAGGCTCCATACTCAACACTTTGCTCGAGGCATCTTTTTGTTTGAAATCTTTCGGGCGGGTTCTTAGCTAGCTTGTCGTGTTTTATAGCGTGTTGTTTTGCTTTTTTGGATCTCATCAAACAACTTCATATCATTCATGGTCTAGTTTCCTGCTCCTCAATCCCTATAATCTTGATCTTGTACATGACTACACGTTTGAGACATGAGCGCAGCTTTATAGCATCATGATCGATTAATAATTAAATGGATTTTTACATTGTGTGTCCTAATGACACATTACAAGCATACTAAACAAGGAAAATAAACCCTAAATAAGAAATAATGAATTTGTCAACAAAAACTAAAAAATCCTAAATTTTAAGATTTACCAAATCTTTCAAATATTGCTTATACTATACTTTAGGGCCCACAAAAATCTATATTGAATTTAGCCACTTAATTAGACGACGAGTTCCTGAGTCGGAGTTGCGGGACCAGTTGGTGTGCGGGTCACAACCCCAGGTGGCTAGCAAGCGTGGGTGCCTGATCCACAGGTGCGGGCGTCAGAACTTCGATCAGAGTTTCAATCTCTTTAGACACGAGGTTGATTCGGTCATCAAAGAAGAACTCCATTTGACAACATCCATCATAGATGTACGTCCATTGAAGCGATTGAACGCCTCGCGAGTTGAATCACGACTTTGAAAATGAATTATTGAATGGAATCCATTATCATCATCAAAATTTATTATGTCTTCTATAGTTCCCACGCTCGAGAGCACCTGCTCCAAGACTTCACGAGAAACCCGATAGAGTTGGGCATGGATCTTGACATACAGAAAAGTGTGGAGGAGTTCCCGGAAAGCATCAACTTTCAAAACCCTTTCCTTGTTATTCATGGCACGAAGAGTTCTGAGATCAAAGCACGAAGTGATACAGTCAATAGCGTTTTCACACTAATTAGTTGGCCAAAAGTAACTTTATGTGTGAGAAGAGGCAAGAGGGGGTACGTACTGGTGCAATTCTTCTATTCCGAATTCCTGTTTCCAAATTGTGTTTTGTGTTATTTTGTGTGATTTCAGTGGCCCTACAACATTGTAAAAGCAGGGGTGGTCCTACATAATTGTGTGGGGAAACAGGAATTCGGAACAGGAATTCGTCACAGAAGAATTTTATCTCGTACGTAGAGGTAGAGGAAATAAAGAAGTAGGAGAGATTAGAGAGAGACTGGAATTAGAACAAGGAGGGACGTATGTACTAGGAGAAGGGGTAGAAAGAGTTTAGGGATAGAATTGGTTAGTACACAAAATACGACGGTGTACATGTTTCTGCTCCCTCTCGAATGAACTTGATCTCTACGCGCTTCTTCTTCTTCTTCAATGACCTACAAAACAATGGACCTAGGGGTTAGTGACCCCTAATCCACCTCCGATGCTTGAGTTAATAGGCGCAATGTCGAGAAAGGCGTCAGGTAGAGCGAATAGGCTAGAACATACCAGGCACATGGCGAATACATGTGTATTTATAAAGGAAGGGGGATAAGCGAAGGGGGGCGTGCGCCCCTATGGGTCGATCGGCCAAGGTTAGGGTTTGGGCCAGTCAACTACTTGCTCCCCAAGTCACCCTATATCTTATCCTATCTAAGGATAAGATCCTCCTCCACAAATATCTTAATCTATAATAACTACCCTAATAAATAAATAAAAGGATATACCATAATAAATATGGATAGGCACAATTAATAAGATATGGAAATAAATAAGATATGTTAACTAATTGTTGTCGGAATCAATACCCGCCCACAAGTTCCCCCTCCGGGACCCTATACGCGTGTACCAAGTACTATCCGATGTATAGGGACCGAAACTAAAGCGGTGAGTGGCCATGCAGATTAGGTGCTCTTATTTGTATATTCGTATATTCGTACATCCTTATGCCATGAATACAGGATCCGTGCAACTCTTACGCAAACGTCGCGTAAGGCTTTCGTCGAGGGTGTTTTCCTTGCCCAAGTTATTCCGTTAACGCGATGAGTCAACGTTGATATTTTTTGTGCAAGACACGATCTAATGCAAAAACCTTTAGACGTAATGCAAATTATTAATAAAGAATTTAGATGTGAATGTCATGAATCATAAGACAAACTAATAAATGAAAAACTAGGGGGGGGGGTGCTCATCAAAACCACATGGGACAAAGAGTACCGCCCCGCTACATGAAATCCTAACCATCGGCCGACTCAACTAAGGTCACGCAGGACTTGGAGTCGCCGGAATCACGCTCGTGATAGCCGCGTTGGGGGGGGGGGGGGGTCAGGCCGCGCTCGCGGTGGTCCGGGCCGCGCTCTCAATTGGTGCCCGTGATGATGTCCACTCGCCCGAGCCCGTTATCGCTGTCCGCGATCTTCTCGTCGGGCCGAAGTCCTTTCGCGCATAATCTTGCTTGAAATTGGTTAGCCCATACTCGTACGATTGCACCCTTGTTCACGAATTGGACCATTTGATGTAGAGATGAGGATACCGCTCCCATTCCATGGATCCACGGGCGTCCAAGTATCAAATTGTACGGCCCCGGGACGTCGACGACTACGAACTCGGTAGGGTGCTTCTTTCCGGCAAGACTCACGCGAGTTTTGAGGACTCCAAGTGCAAAAGTAGGATATCCACCAAGTCCGTAAAGTTGCATCTTGACCTCTTTAAGATCTTTCTTGGATTTCCCGAGCGATTTGAGCGTGTCGTAGTACATCACGTCGACCGAGCTGCCGGAATCAACTAGGGCCTCGTGGATCTTGACGTTTCCGAGCTCTACTGTTAGGACAAGTGGGTCATTGTGCGGGTGTTGGACGGTAACCATGTCCTCATCGCGAAAGACAAGCCTCGGACTGCGTGCTCCGTGTGTTGGACGTGGCTCGGCATGCTGGACGCGCATCACCTCTAGCTCATGGCACTCTTTGCGAAACCGACTCCTTGACTCCGGATCATCTCCCTTCTAAATTGTAGTGATAGTCTGGACAACCTCAATTTGCTTAGCGGGCGCTCCCTCATCGTCTGAGGTATTCCTTGTAGGGCTCGCAATCCTCGGTCATATGCCCCCGGGATCGATGGTACATGCAGTACTTGCGACTACGCTTACTCTCTTTTGTATCTTCACCTCTCGGCGGGAACTTGAACCATTGATAGTCCCGAATCCGGCCCAAGATACGGTAGATCGGGATGTTGAATGTAGTAAACATGGCTTGTACTTGATCCACCCTTTTTCGCTTTCCGGTGCTCGACCGCGGCGAGCCTCGCGAATGACGGGGAGGGATGGTGGGCAGACCGATGTCATGCTCGTTTTCGTCCTCCAACTAAGCGTATTGGTGGAACTGATCTTGCAACTCATTGATCATGGTGCAGACGCAGCGTCAGGTTCTCCCGGAGCTTGGACTTCTTCGGCACCGCTCGGCGGAAGGCGGCCACGGCGGTCTTTTTGTCGCATCCGTCGATTTGAGCGTAGCACGCCATGAAGCGATTGGCAAACCGACGGAGGCTCTCACCCTTGTGTTGCTTTAGGCTGAGCAACGTGTCCAAGGAGACCGCGTCCCGGCTATTGGCGATGTCATTCTTGACGAAAGCCGAAGACAATTGCCCCCATGAGCAGATCGACTCGGGCTTCAAGCCTTGGAACCATCTAACAACGCCCTTCTCGAGACTCCCGGGAAACATCTTGCACATGATGGTGTCGTCGGAAACCCATAACGCCATCTTATGAGTGAAAGCGGCGATGTGGTTCACGGGATCCGACACGCCGTCGTAGACCGTGAAGGTTGGTGTTGAGAATTTCTTGGGTGGCTCCGCCTGCTGTATAGTTCTATGGAATGGTGTCGAAGTCACCAAAGCCAACTTTTGCTCCGCCTGGTCCTGGGCCGATTCCATGAGCCCTCCTTGACTTCGAAGTAGTTCGAGCAACCTCTTCTCGGCCCGCTCTTCGGCTCGAGCTTCAATCTCACGACGCTCGTTGATGTCTCTCATTTTGGTGGTGTTTTAGTAGTCATTTTCCCTTGTAAATAAGTGTCTTTTGTTCCTTTCTTTGCTAGTTTTGTTCCTTTTTAGCCTAGATTCCAATTTTCTATGAGATTCGGAGACTATGCAAATTTGTTGCATTTTGTAGGTAATTTGGCATGATTCGAGGAAGTTTCGGAAGGAGTCCCCAAGGAGGAGCAAGGCATGAGCGCAAAGGAGCGGAAGATCTGAGCAATCAATGAAGAGGAGCTCAAGAAAAGCCAAAAAGAGAAGAGGACCGAGGCTAGGATCGAGGTGCCCAGCAACTCGGGCCCGAGATCGACTCATGGAGACCCGGACAGAGGTGTGGCAAGTCGGGCCCGAGGTTACTCCGTGTCGGTCCAAGTCGATGAAGTGAAGATTAGGCACCAAGGCACACAAATGTGATCTACCACTTTTACCCTTCTTCTATTTTGGGTATTCTTGGCCCCTAATTAAAAGGAGAGAAGATAATTGGAGAAAAGGAGGAGGAAGTTTACACACATCTAATCACTCTCAAAAGCTCAAGGAAGACTTGGAGAGCAAGGAGGAAGAAAGAAGAGGAGAAGAAGAGGAGAATTCAGTGGAGGATAGCTAGATCTAGGAAGGATTGTGAGTTTGAACTTGTTTTGATTTGCAATTTGTGGATTTGAGTTTGCATATTGTGATTTCCCTTTGAATTGAATGAGATTTGGTTTTGATTTGAGTTGGATACTTGAGATTTGTTTGCTTTGTCTTTTGATTGCTTTTTACTCTAGCCTTATGGAGTAGATTCCATAATCTTGGACTATGGGGGAAACCCCTAGCTAGGTTTGGGTGTGAACCCCCAATTCCATAGCCTTGAGTGCTTGATCTAGGAATCCACTCTACATAGAGCTACAATCTCCTGTGAAAGCAAGGGATCAAGGGCTTGTGATTGGCAAGAGTGAGTGAAAGCAATCTTTTGCCTATCACTTGAACTTGTATCGAATGGGAGGTAAAATTCCCTAGGGTCGATATGTAGAGTGGCGGGATCGAAGGCGAACAACCTCGATTCTACGAGGATCAACACTTATTGGTTGAATTGGGGTGGAATTACCCCCATCTAGTTAGGGATGGAACCCAAAAATCCAAGACCGATCTCTCCTATTTTGCCTAGTTCGACATTCCCAGACCTCGGGCCTAACTTCAATCTGTGTCGGTCCCGTGCAAATCCATCATCGATCCTTCTCGGGCCGAAGTGACCTATGTCGGTCCCGAGAGTTTTCCTTTGATTTTCCTTGTTTTTACTCTTTCTTTTCCCTTTTTAAGTCTTTTTGGTGCACTCAACGAACGAACTCCCGAGCGTTCGACACCCTACCTTGTGCTACTACGGGGTTCGGTTATAAATTTAAATTTTGAGACCCTCCGATCCGCCCATGGCCTCTTGCCCGCGCCTGCGATCGCTCGAGATTTCACGGGTTTCCTCGCGATCGCCGGTGGCGTCCTCTGCGGCATGGGCGGCGGTCGAACCCAGGCTAGCGCTGCCATTGGCGGGAGGCGGCTTGGTGGCCGGCGTTGTCGGCCCGATTGTTGGCGACGGCGTTGCCCCCTGCGACTTGGGTTTCGTCGTCATTTGCGAAAACTGCAACTTGATTCTTTGGAATAGATCCCAAAGTCATCTTTTTTCTTTTCTGCAGGAAACATTCTTGGATCGATAATCGACAAGAAAACGTTCAACCGTTCCCCACGGACGGTGCCAAATGTTAGTACACAAAATACGACGGTGTACAGGTTTCTGCTCCCTCTTGAATGAACTTGATCTCTACGCGCTTCTTCTTGTTCTTCAATGACCTGCAAAACAATGGACCTAGGGGTGAGTGACTCGGGCAAAGTCGTTGTTCCCTAATCAAAAATAAATCCCAAACATGCAAACACAAGTATAGTAGGCAAGCAAGGGGTCGAACCCAAAGGAATCAGTTTATTCAGATTTTATGTGGTTTTCATGCAAGTAATCAAAGGGGGTTTTGAAAGTTGTTTTCAATCAAAGTTATCAAGCAAAGTTCATTCAATCAATTCCACTTTATTAATCCATTGATCATGAATTCATCCACCTCTTTATATGCTTAAGTCAATTCCAATCCCAATCATTAGAAATCGCAAGTCCACGGTCCAAGCAATTCTATAACCCTAGGCAAGGACGTTTAACCTAGAATTAGCATAGAGCACAGGGATAATAGGAAATCAAATCATGCAATCAAGCTACGAGTCTCATGCACAACTTAACCATTGAATACTCTTCCCTAAACTAGTCCACGGTCCTAGAATAGAATTGTTTCGAGAATAGGAAAGATGCATAGACAACAAACAATCCTAGTTCAAACAATAGATCTAAGTCAATCAAACAAGTTGATCAGGCTCATAAAATCAAACATAGATCATGGGATGAAGCACAAGAGTATCAATAAAGACCTAAGGATAAAGAGGTTACCAGAATTTCACAACTTCATAATAAAGCTTCTTTGATTGAATAAACTCCAGAGGAGAGTTAGTTCTCCATTACAAAGAAAACTCTAATCTTTATTGAATTACAATTGATTGACAAGAATTGAATGCCCTCTAGAAACCTAGAAAGGTTCCCCTTATATAGCCCCAAAGATCAACCTTTTCGGACTAAATAAGATAGGAAACCGAAAGATAAGAAAGCAAACAAGATAGAAACACCAAGATCTCGTCAACTCCGAAGTCGGCTACCTCCGCGCCCGCGGCACCAGATCCGCGCCCGCGGTGGTCTTCAAACGGTCAAACCGGGTTCAGCTTCTACCGCGGCCGCGCCATAGGTACCGCGTCCGTGGCCTTCACGGTTTAGGTTGGTTCGCTCCTCCATGCCACCGCGTCCGCGCCATAGGTAACGCGTCCGCGGTATACATGCAGTGGCGATTCTTCGTCTTTAAGCTCTTTAACTCTTGATTCTTCAAATCTTGTGTCTTCGGTCTTGATATTACAATAACGCTCAAAACTAACCTAAACACTCTCAATATAACTCTAAAATACAAGAGTTAACCCATACAAAGTAGAACGAATCAAATTCCCCCATACTTAGATCTTGCTCGTCCTCGAGTAAGCTCAAACAAATATAACAAGGTAGCACATCAAAGATCTCAGGAAATACAAGGGAAGAGAAAAACACTCAACTCACAACCCGAAACCCAAAAATATAGAGAAATCATGAGCATAAAACAATGAAGCTCAAACACACACCTCACAACATGATATAACACTCAAGCTCTAAAAATATGAAAGAGAGAATCCTAGGATCTACCCAAATCTAAACATGTAGGCCCCAAAGTCCCCAAGCAAGAATGATCCTAAAACACTCGAATTTTACCGCTCAATTCTGCTTAGGCGCCCTTTCGGGTTTTCACCTAACCACTCTTTTCATTTTTCTCAAGGTGTGCTCACAAATACTCACATCACTCATGAACCTCATATTACCCCAGCCTAATGCTGGTCCGGGTTACCTGCTTATTACCTGAGCCGCCCTTTCTGGTTTTCGACTCATCCCAGGATTTATATGCCTTTTTTTCAATTTTTATGGCTCTTTCTATCTTTTTCTTTTCTTTCTTTCTTTATTATTATGCAAAAAATATGGTGCAAGTGCTCCATGAAAAGAAGAAAATCAAAAATCTGAAGCAAATCAACTAACTACACTAACTAGGATAAGCGAATGCGAGTACTCCCTCCCCCATACTTAAATCCTCATTGTCCTCAATGAAGCAAAGAGAAAGGATAGAAGCAAGGAAGAAAGGTAATCAGAAGACTCACAAACGATGAAAAGAGGTGGAATGGAAGAACTCTTCATAGGTGGTAGAATGAAAAACTTCGTATTTCCAATCGGGTGGCAAACCGCGGGCGCGGAATTGATGCAGAGAGCGAAGTCAACATCGAGGTTTACCGCGGCCGCGGCTAGAGAAGCGCGGACGCGGGTCTCGTGTAGAGACGTGATCTTGACTTCGTCTTGAAAAACGTGATGTGTAGGAAACTGTTGTATCTTGGCTCGTCTTCTTAGAAGATGGATCAATACTCGAACTCGAACCGGGGAGAAGAGAACTCCCGGGGAAACAAAGCTCCCCCATACTTAGGCTTTACACATAGCCAAAGAATGGAAAATACAAAGATGGATGGAAAGAAGAAATAGAAGGTGGAAAGATAGAAGATGGATAGAATGAACATAGATGGATGGAAAATATAGAGGTAGAATGGGAACAAAAAGTCCTCTTTTTTTTTTTTTTTACAGAAAACGAACTAAAAACCGAGACGCAGTATGGTTGCCGCGAACACGGGCTAGTACCTGTTCATCGGGGCGCGCTGACGATCTACCGCGGGCGCGGCCAGGGAGGCGCGGGCGCGGTTTCACGCCATGCGTGTCCTTTCGGACCTAGTACCTGCATGTTAGCTAAAAAAAAACAAGCAAATCCTAAGCTAGGAATGGAAAAACAATCTATCTAATCCTTGGGTTGCCTCCCAAGCAGCGCTTTTGTTTAACGTCGTTGGCTCGACGTGGATACGATCAATACGGGTCCTCATCAACATCAATTCGGACCGTGTTGCCACCATGGGATATGGAAAGAGATCCATTGGCAACGTCAATGACCGTGTTGGCGGTTTTCATGAATGGACGACCAAGTAAGAGAACCGGGTCGTACCGCCCTTCGCCTATCTCCATCACATAAAAATCTGCAGGAAAGATCAACCCCTGCACCTGCACTAGAACATCCTCAACTAACCCTTTCAGGTGCACATTAGAGTGGTCAGCCAATTCAATAACAATATCAGATTTCTTCAAAGGACCAAGGCCTAACCTATCATACATGCAAGCTGGAAGAACATTAATGGAGGCACCTAAATCTAGCATAGCACACTCAATTTTAGTTTCTCCAATAGTGACAGGGACAGTGAATCTTCCTAGGTCTGAGCATTTTTTAGGCAATTGTTTTTGGAGTAGGGAATTACAAGTCTCAATTCTGCTATCCTGAGTTTTTTCAACTAGAGCTACCTTCTTAATCTTAGAACTAGTCCTATTCTTTCTTTTAATGGTGCATAGCTCTTTCATGAATTTAGCAAAACGAGGGACACTTTGAATGAGATTAAGGAGAGGAACATTTACCCGACAATTGGCGAAGGTCTCGAAGAGTTCCTTGTCGTGTGCCGGCTTCCTTGTGTCCTTGAGAGCATCGGGGAAAGGAGGAGTGGGCTTGAAAGACTCCAATGGTGGAAGGGGTTGAGCCACATAGCCGTCATCCTCGTCTACTGCTGGAGCTCGGTTCCTTCTAGGAGAGCTTGGACGAGGAGGCGAGTAATTCTTGAAAGCATAGTCGAGCAAAGCTTCGAAATTCCTCTCGGCCTCCTTACCGCGGGCGCGGTCCGGACTCCGCGGGCGCGGATCGCTACGACTCTCGTGATCCATGGGCTCTGCGGGAATTCCGCGGCGCGGAGGGGAGAGCGCGGGCGCGGAATCTCCACAGAGGCTTCGTCCTCCTGTGCTGTCACCCCGGCGCGGTCGCGGCCAGGGGAGCGCGGGCGCGGTACGTCACCAGTGGGTGCTGTCCGGCTCGCTAGTGTTTTACCGCTCCTCAAATTCATGGCACTAACATTCTCCTTGTGATTGAGCGGTTGAGAGGGAAGTTTCCCGGAATCCTTAGACTCGAGCCTATTGATCATGGTAGCAAGCTGGCTCAGCTGAGTCTCAAGATTCTTTACAGCGGCTCTCGTCTCTTGGTTCTCCTTCAAGAGGGCAGTAATAGCGTCATTTTGAGACGGAGCAGGAGCTCTCGGGGCATAGTTATTGGACCGGAATTGTTGTTGCTGGCCCTGAGGAGCGTACTGCTGCTGCTGTTGTGGTGGATCTTGCTGCTGCTGGTTGTT
This sequence comes from Polygonum aviculare, assembly GCA_934048045.1. NCBI lineage: Eukaryota > Viridiplantae > Streptophyta > Magnoliopsida > Caryophyllales > Polygonaceae > Polygonum > Polygonum aviculare. The sequence goes on along the minus strand of OW204023.1, from coordinate 26,574,988 downwards.
CCACCTTAGATGAGGATGGTTCGCCCACCCCGGATTGTAGGTGTTAGAGTAAGGATCATTCCTGGGTCGGGGCGCACCATAGTTACCAATAGCGTTGACCGACTCCTCGGTCTCTTGAATAGTAGGGCACTGGTCTGTGTGGTGGCTGGCATCATAACATAGACCGCAAGCATTGACTTGCTGAGTCGTCCTCTTCGTGAGGAACTGTTTCATAAGATCCTTGACCTCCCTTACTTCAGCATTCAGGGACTCATTCACCACACTGACGGACCTCACCTTGGTCCTGGACCTTTGATTGCGGGCTTGTTCTGCCAAGATCTCCACCTTCTGAAAAGCTGCAGCGGGGGTCAAGTTCTCGTAACTACCCCCACAAGATGCATTCACGAGCCTCTTGTCATTGTCGCAGAGTCTCTCAATTATGTAGCAAATAAGATCCTTGGCTTGGTAGCCATGGTAGGGACAACTCGCGATGAGCCTCTTGTAGCGCTCATAATAGTCATAGAGGTTCTCGCCTTCCCCTTGCTCCAAACTGCTGAGCTGCTTCTTAATAGATGTTTGTTTGGAAGCGGGGAAGTACTTCTCAAGAAACGCCTTCTTCATGGCCGCCCAAGTGGTGATAGAGCCTGGCACCAAATAAAGGAGTCAATCCTTGGCGGTGTCTTCAAGAGAGAAGGGAAAAGCCCGGAGCTTGATTTGATCATCCGTCACATCAGTGAGCTTCATACTCACGCACACCGCATGGAATTCAGTAAGATGTTTGTTCGGGTCCTCACCGCTTAACCCATGGAATTTGGGCAAGTGGTGGATGAGGTCGGACTTGAGCTCGAACTTCACACCCTCCCCAAGTTCGGGGAATTGAACAGCGAGATGCTGTTGCTGGAGATCAGGCGCTGTGAGTTGGCGAATAGTTTGTTCCGCCATGACGCCTTCTGGTTCAGAATCAGAGAGAGAGAGAGATTCAAGAAGATTATAGGAGGTAGACACTCTGGGGGCGCTCCTTATCTTCCGAAGAGTCCTGTCAATTTCTGGATCAAAGCGAACAGGAGAAGTATTAGTAGACCGGGTACGGACCATGTGTTAGGTCCGAACCCAAAGGATGGTTCTGCGTACAAACCGCGGGCGCGCCGAGGGGGCCGCGGGCACGGTTTGGGCGCAGAACGCGAAAACGCACACAAATCCAAACAAGAAAAAGATTCCCCGGCAACGGCGCCAAAATTTGACTCGGGCAAAGTCGTTGTTCCCTAATCAAAAATAAATCCCAAACATGCAAACACAAGTATAGTAGGCAAGCAAGGGGTCGAACCCAAAGGAATCAGTTTATTCAGATTTTATGTGGTTTTCATGCAAGTAATCAAAGGGGGTTTTGAAAGTTGTTTTCAATCAAAGTTATCAAGCAAAGTTCATTCAATCAATTCCACTTTATTAATCCATTGATCATGAATTCATCCACCTCTTTATATGCTTAAGTCAATTCCAATCCCAATCAATAGAAATCGCAAGTCCACGGTCCAAGCAATTCTATAACCCTAGGCAAGGACGCTTAACCTAGAATTAGCTTAGAGCATAGGGATAATAGGAAATCAAATCATGCAATCAAGCTACGAGTCTCATGCACAACTTAACCATTGAATACTCTTCCCTAAACTAGTCCACGGTCCTAGAATAGAGTTGTTTCGAGAATAGGAAAGATGCATAGACAACAAACAATCCTAGTTCAAACAATAGATCTAAGTCAATCAAACAAGTTGATCAGGCTCATACAATCAAACATAGATCATGGGATGAAGCACAAGAGTATCAATAAAGACCTAAGGATAAAGAGGTTACCAGAATTTCACAACTTCATAATAAAGCTTCTTTGATTGAATAAACTCCAGAGGAGAGTTAGTTCTCCATTACAAAGAAAACTCTAATCTTTATTGAATTACAATTGATTGACAAGAATTGAATGCACTCTAGAAACCTAGAAAGGTTCCCCTTATATAGCCCCAAAGATCAACCTTTTCGGACTAAATAAGATAGGAAACCGAAAGATAAGAAAGGAAACAAGATAGAAACACCAAGATCTCGTCAGCTCCGAAGTCGGCAACCACCGCGCCCGCGGTGGTCTTCAAATGGTCAAACCGGGTTCAGCTTCTACCGCGGCCGCGCCATAGGCACCGCGTCCGCGGCCTTCACGGTTTAGGTTGGTTCGCTCCTCCACGCCACCGCGTCCGCGCCATAAGTAACGCGTCCGCGGTATACATGCAGTGGCGATTCTTCGTCTTTAAGCTCTTTAACTCTTGATTCTTCAAATCTTGTGTCTTCGGTCTTGATATTACAATAACGCTCAAAACTAACCTAAACACTCTCAATATAGCTCTAAAATACAAGAGTTAACCCATACAAAGTAGAGCGAATCAGTGAGCGACCCCTAATCCACCTCCGATGCTTGAGTTAATAGGCGCAATGTCGAGAAAGGCGTCAGGTAGAGCGAATGGGCTAGAACTTACCAGGCACACGGCGAATACATGTGTATTTATAGAGGACGGGGGATAAGCGAAGGGGGGCATGCGCCCCTATGGGCCGATCGGCCAAGGTTAGGGTTTGGGCCAGTCAACTGCTTGCTCGCCAAGTCACCCTATATCTTATCACATCTAAGGATAAGATCTTCCTCCATAAGTATCCTAATCTAGAATAACTATCCTAATAAATAAATAAAAGGATATACCATAATAAATATGGCTAGGCACAATTAATAAGATATGGAAATAAATAAGATATGATAACTAATTGATCAATACCCGCCCACAGAATTGATTTGTTTATTGATTGACTTTCAAAATAACAAGATTACAAGGTATATATAGCTGTTGAATAATAAAACTTTAATACTAGCGCTAACCCTAACGGTTCAACAAGCGTGTCCCGGGAAAGAACTGTAAAGAAAATCCAAATTAATTAAATCAACTATATATTACGATAAAATATATAATATCTAACGTATCACTGTTTGATACGTTACTTATTAATATATTTTAATATAGCATTATTACTAGGTTTAATTACCTCTTCTCAGGTTTCTTTACGGTTCTTTTCTTGGGACGCCTTTTATTGAACCGTTACATTAGGGTTAACATGAGGGTTTTATTATTCAGTTATATATATATATTGTAATCTTATTATTTTGGCAATCAATCAATCAATAACAAAGTTTACCCTAATTGTCTATCTTCCCTCAATTCTACCGTCACTCTCCCTCAAGCTACAAGCCTCTTCACTCAGCGACTACCAATCACGTTTATCCGAGCCGCTCCCACATCGGGTACGTCTCACCCAGCGGCGGAGCGAGGGGGGGGGGGCGAAGGGGGGCGGTCGCCCCCTCTTGCTCCCATTTTAAGTATAGGGTATAATAAGTAAATTCTATGAACAAGCAGTAAAACCTCCTAGTCCAGTTGGCAGTCTTTCCCCTTTGCTTGTAAGGCAGCACATGTTCAAACCCCAGTGGTGGCAGTTTGGGTGTTCTTTTTTTTCACTCCCCCCACTATTTGGGGATTTATTTTGAAATTCGCCTTTAATTAGGAAATTATTCACGATTAATGTCATAACTAGTGTTTTGTTTTAGTCAATACTTTAAAATACTATTAATTTTATCCTAAATAATGTATAAATTAACATACATTTTAATTGTATACTATATATTATTTATAAAGTATTTAATCGTCCTCGATCCGTTTTCTCTCACAACTTAATCTGCCCCCTCTTACAATTTCGTCTGGCTCCGCCACTGGTCTCACCCCCTTGACCAACAAGGGTATCGATATGAATCCACATCGGGTTTGTACCGTCACTCTCCCTCCAAGACCATTGGCCTCAATTCTTCACCTTGATTCCCCTTTCTCACGTCTTATGTGTCCTTCCCTTGGCTGTAGCCCATTCACTTTGGTTTTGTTGAATTAATTAGCTTGATCGAGTGGTACAAACTATAATGGTTTGTATCACTGTTATTGGGCATATCGTGATCAATTTCGACTTGGAGCCTATAAACGGTGTTATGGTTTTTTATTCATATAAACTCTTGAAATACTTCATAATCTAATCTGTAATCCAAAATTAATATATTGTAATAAAGTTTATTTCTCTACCGTACTAGTGTCCTTGAGTTTGCTCAAAAAAAAGTGTCCTTGAGTTAACGGCAACCGCTAACCTTCTATAGTGATATGTTCAGTCTATGAGCTTGGACCATATATCATATAGACATAGCACGTTAATATTAATAGGTTTAGTAGCTCGAATACCAAATCAAAAGTTTTGGGTCCACCATGCTATTAATGTTACAACTTAATTACTTCGTTTCACAATCTGTTACCCATGCCAGCTGCCGCTGGTTACTTTGGTCTATAAATTAACCTCTACAATATTATATTATTCAACAAAATATCGAGGCCTAACACACTTTCTAGGTCCAATTATGGCTAGAGTGACTAATACTCTGCTGATCATCATCGGCATTGCGCTAGCCATTGAGCACCGCACACTCTGCATCTCTAACAACCAGCCAAAGCCCGATGGGCTCGGCAACTGGGCCCGAAACCTCCCCAAACTGAACCCGAAAACCACACACCTCCACTTCTACTTCCATGACTGGATTTCCCCGGCAAAGAACAAAACCGCGTACCCCGTGACCCGCTCACCGATCACTGGCACCAACCCGTGTCTGTTCGGGCTAACTCTCATGATCGACGATCCGCTGACCCAGGGGCCCGACCCGCATTCAAAGCCCGTGGGCCGGGCCTATGGGCTCTACGCGCTAACGGGCATGCACGAGTTGTTGGATTATAATCCATATATCCAAAGAATAGTCTTGGGTTAATAAAAGAGCTCAAATGATCCAAAATTATAAGGCCCAAGAATTGGAGGTTGATTGTGGAAGATACTAGAATAAGTGGGAGCATTTGCAATTAGTAGAAGATTAAAGAAAATTCTAGAAAATAGGAGAAAGTTAAGGACTAGAATTATCTAAGGAAATATCTACTTTGAAAGTTGTAATGTTTGGTTCTAGAGCATTCCTACAACATGTATAAATAGGGGTAGGTGTGATCATTTTAGAGTATCGATCAAGAAGAGTAGATCGAGTGTGTGTTGTGTGTGTGTGAGGTTGAGTGAAGTCTCCCACATATAAAGAGTCTCGAGTCACCCGTATAATTAGTCTTGTACATTTCCATTGTATAATACAAAGTCACTTTTGTAAAATCGTGTCTTTGTTTCGGTTGGGTTTGGGTGGGTGTACAAGAGTCCTGGGAGGGGTCGATTTCCCAACAGTGGTATCAGAGCCAGGTTGGTGAGTGTCGTTGTTGATGATACGGGTAGATTTCGTCAGCGGAAGGATCTCGTGTTAGTGTGATGGCGACCGGCTTGTCGAGGACGTTCGAGATCCCACTCTTTGATGGGAAGATGAACTTCACGTTGTGGCAGAGTACGATGCAAGACCTATTGGTTCAACAAGGTCTTGATCAGGCTTTAGAGGACGAGAAGCCTAGCTCCATGAGCGACAAGGAATGGAGCAAAATCCAGAGGAAGGCGGTGAGTGCAATCCGGTTGGCGTTAGCTCCCGAGATTAAGTTCAACGTGTTGAAGGAGACGAGTCCGAAGGCGTTGTGGGAGAAGCTCGAGAGCATTTACGCGTCGAAGTCGTTGACGAATCGGTTGTGTTTGAAGATGGAGTTGTACTCACTAAAGATGGAAGAAGGAGGTAACCTTCACGACCACATTAACTCATTTAGTCAACTAGTATGCCAACTGATGAATGCAGGAGATAAGATTAAAGATGAGGAGCAAGCGTTGCTGTTACTAGCATCACTACCGAAGTCCTACAAGTCTTTGGTGCAGACATTACTTGTAGGAAGGACAGGCCTCACCTTAGATGAGGTGACCACCGCTTTGCGGGAGAGTGAGAGAGTGATGAAGAGTGATGCCAGTGATGCCGGTGGGGATCGCATACTAGTTGCGAGGAAGCGGGAGCAAGGGAGGAACCAGTCAAGAGGGCGAGATGACCCAAGACGTGGAGGTAGCTCACGTCCGAGTAAGGATTGGAGTGACGTGGAGTGCTACTATTGTCGGGAGAAGGGTCATATGCAGTCTAGGTGTCCCCAAGTAAGGGAGGACTTGAAGAAGTTGAGAGAGCTGCGGACGAAGACTGGTGACTCGAATACGAATGTGGTCGATGATGTTGGTTATGAGGATGTGTACTTAGCAACGAGTGAGGAGGTTGCTAAGCCAGAATGGGTGATGGACAGTGCCGCTTCAGTGCATGTGTGTGGAGATCAAGCGATGTTCGACACCTTGAAGACGGGTGAAGAGTTTGGCCATCTAAATCTAGCTGGAGGAGAGAAGTTGAAGATTGAGGGTACCGGAAGCGTGACGATGAGGCTTCATAACGGTACAAGCCATACTCTTCATGGTGTGAGGTACGTGCCTTCAAGCAAAGTTAATATTATCTCGTTGGGTGCGATGATGGCGAAAGGATATAGGCTTGTTGGCACATACAAGCGGTGCAAGGTGTTCAAAGGGAGGCGCTTGATTATGCGAGGTCAGAAGAATGCGAAGAATATCTGCATCTTAGACGGACATGCTGTCAAGAGTGGATGCAATGACGTCAGAACTAAGAAGCCGAAGACGGTGAAAATTACCGTATTTGGATATATGAATTAAGGGAGGAATTGTTGGATTATAATCCATATATCCAAAGAATAGTCTTGGGTTAATAAAAGAGCCCAAATGATCCAAAATTATAAGGCCCAAGAATTGGAGGTTGATTGTGGAAGATACTAGAATAAGTGGGAGCATTTGCAATTAGTAGAAGATTAAAGAAAATTCTAGAAAATAGGAGAAAGTTAAGGACTAGAATTATCTAAGGAAATATCTACTTTGAAAGTTGTAATGTTTGGTTCTAGAGCATTCCTACAACATGTATAAATAGGGGTAGGTGTGATCATTTTAGAGTATCGATCAAGAAGAGTAGATCGAGTGTGTGTTGTGTGTGTGTGAGGTTGAGTGAAGTCTCCCACATATAAAGAGTCTCGAGTCACCCGTATAATTAGTCTTGTACATTTCCATTGTATAATACAAAGTCACTTTTGTAAAATCGTGTCTTTGTTTCGGTTGGGTTTGGGTGGGTGTACAAGAGTCCTGGGAGGGGTCGATTTCCCAACACGAGTTTACTATGTTCAACATGATGGGCTTCTTGTTCACTAAGGGGAAGTACAAAGGCAGCTCGGTCAGCATGCTGAGCTATAATCCGACTATGCACCCGGATCGAGAGCTGGCGCTCGTGGGTGGGACCGGGGCTTTCCGACTCGCTCGTGGCGTGGCCAGGGCACGGACCGTTTATCAGAATGCAACCACCGGTGGAGCCATCATTGAGTACGATTTCTACATCGTGCATTACTAGCCAGTTTTATTATGTAATAATGTAGTATGTAATAACTTATTAGTTTGATCGAGTTTCTACTTGACTCACGTACACTAGTGCGCAGTCCTTTACTAGCTTCAGCCAAAAAAATCTATGGGTCCTTAAGTTAGTAGTCATAATACTAATTATAATTATTATTTTGATCTTTCTAATATGAGTTCATTATGGTTTAGTAAGAACGATATTGTATTTTGTTGGACTACTAGGAGTTTTTTTTTTTTTATCATGGACGCTCTTCAGAGAGTCGAACTAGAATTTTTTGGGCACTACACGTTCTAATAATGGTACAAACATCAACTGGTCACGCTTTATACTTTTATACAAGCAGAAATTTTGAAGTGTGGCTTTTTGCGGGTAACCATTTACAAAATTCTGTTAATAGTTACACATGGTGCTTCTTCAATTGAAAGAAAATTAAAGAAATTTGAAAATTAAACACAAGATAAAATTAAATAACGATCTATGGCCATATTAGTACGTGACACTTGCTAGTTAAACATGGTCACCTAACCTTATAAATTTTCTGTCTCCATCTCTCCTCCGTAGGTCATTTGGGGATAGAAGTATCCACTTTAGATAATATGTCAACAGTTTTCATTAGCTAAATAGAGTATTATACAAGTAGCCACTACAAAAAAACTGTGAATTACCGATAACATTTTGCCGAGAACATAAGCTCCTCGGTAATTAGCGACAACTTACCGAGGACCACAACTTTCCCCTTTTTACCGAGAACTTACCGAGGAAAACAAGTGTTGTCGGTATATTCTGGCGGGGAATTTTGGCGGGTTAACGTTGACGATACTTTACCGAGAACATGGGTTCTCGGTAAATTTACCGAGAACCCAAGTTCTCAGTAATATATAAAATAATCTTATTTGTCGAGGACATGGGTTCTCGGTAATTTACCAAGAACCCTTGTTCTCGGTAAAATATAAAGAAAACTTATTTGCCGAGAACCCATGTTCTCGGTAATTTACCGAGAACCCAAGTTCTCGGTAAAATATTAAAAAAAATTATTTACCGAGAATATGGGTTCTCGGTAATTTACCGAGAACTCGGGTTCTCGGTAGAATATGAAGAAAACTTATTTGCCGAGAACGTGGGTTCTCGGTAATTTCCCGAGAACCCTGGTTCTCGGTAAAATATAAAAAACACTTATTTGCCGAGAACCCATGTTCTCGGTAATTTACCGAGAACCATAGTTCTCGGTAAAATATAAAAACACTTATTTACCGAGAACCCATGTTCTCGGTAAATTTGGCTTTATATAAAACCCTTCAGCGTCACTTTCTCCGCCGCACCATTTCACTTCCAACCCTAAAGCTCCATTCCGAGTGTGTCTCTCACAAAAGGTTAGTTACTCATTTTAAGTTTAATTATTATGCTTATAAATTTGTTAATTGAGAAGATATTTAAGATTTGTATGTTGTACTTTTGTATTTTTTTTAATTTAATAGGATAATGTGAGTAATTTAGGTCTTCTCAATTGATAGCAAACATTATAAATTTGTGACTATACCAAATTGTTAATGTGTTAAGTTTTACAATTTTATCAAATTTGAGGTTTAATTAGCTAGTTGTATACATGGATATTGTGAAAGGATTATGTTGTAGTGCAAAACATATTATACAATTTTTAATATATTTATATAAATATTTGATGCTTGCAAAACATATCAATATATGCTAGCATATATTGATGTCTTCATATTATCATTGGTGGAGTCGTCTGAGCAAAAAATGCAAATGTTTTGCTTTTCCATCTATCTTCTTCCTAACAATAACAATCAATGGCATGTACATCTTATCTTACATGATATTCTCACATTTAACATAGCATGCTTGGAAATTTCGGGATTTTGGAGGAAAATTCATGAAATTTTTATTAATAGCTATTTGTTGAGACTAATGTTATCCCACATCGGGATTCGGAACCTAAACCACCTACCATATAAGTACATGAGTTACTCCCCCTATTGCCAATTGGTTTTAGGGTGGAACCTGTGCTTATGTGTCGGACTTACCGCGCATATGCGCACGAACTGACGTGTGAACCCCTCACGTCATATATGGTCCACCGAGATTTAACACTATTGATCAACTAGCATAAAATTCATTAATTAATTAGGTCCCTAGCTAATATATTTCGTACAAATACATTAATGCAATAAGGTACCACGCCATCACAAATGTACATAATTTTGTATAATAAATTAAAATGAAACCAAACTATATTTCGACCTAAAAACAAAAATGAAACCAAACTTAGACTTAACTAGCTTGGGGCCTTATTTGGGCGGCTTAGCTAATCAGTGTACATATATGGAATTACGTATATGCTTAAGAGAGTTGGTAGCTCGGTCCTTAATTAGCTAGTCCTTTACTAATTTGCTCAATAAAATCACTTAGCCTCCACCATAATTCTTAGCTTCAAACAAAGTAATACACACAATTTCAAGATTGAGCTCGACAGGATCACAAATAGGGGATCGAACATGGTGAATGCTCTGCTGATCATCCTCACCATTGCGCTGGCCGCGGTTCATCTCGCGCTCTCCGCCTCTGACAAACCACGAAAGCCCAACGGGCTCGACGCCTGGGCCCGAAACATCCTCAACAAGGACGAAAAGATCACGCGCCTCCACTTCTACTTCCACGACTGGATCTCCCCGGCCAAGAACGAAACCGCGTATCCGGTTGCCAAGTCACCCATCACGGGCACCAACCCGTACCTGTTCGGGCTGACTTACATGATCGACGATCCACTGACGGAGACGCCTGACCCACGGTCAAAGCCCGTGGGCTGGGCCTACGGGCTCTATGCGCTGACGAGTATGCACGAGTTTGCTCTTTTCAACATGATGGGCTTCTTGTTCACCCATGGCAAGTATAAGGGCAGTTCGGTTAGCTTGTTGAGCTATAATCCAGCGATGCAGCCGGAGCGTGAGCTCGCGATTGTCGGTGGGACAGGGGCTTTCGGGCTGGCTCGTGGCGTTGCTAGAGCCCGGACTTTTTACCAGAATAGAACCACCGGAGGGGCCATCATTGAGTACGATTTCTACATCGTCCATTACTAGTTTAATTTGATCGGTTTATCGGTTATGATTGATGTGCAAGCGGTTGAGTTTCTAAAATGCACGCACACTAGTGCTACTATGTACTGCAACTAAAATAAGCGGTTGTGTTCTGACAAAAAAAAAAAAAAAAACAAAGCGGTTGTGTTTGTTTGGATTTATTGGACAAAAGTATTTTTTTACCTCAAAATTAACAGAGCATAACTAAGTTTCACGTATTTCGAGATAAAAAAACGTACTTTTCAATGATAACTATGACGAGACCTTATTGTTAAGTTACGACGTAGAACAACCACAAATTGGTCTAGTGGTTATAGACCTATATATATTGTTGGTCCTCTATTAAAGGCTCAAGCTTATAGTAGTATTTTGAATTTTTGAATGGAATATAATACCTGATTCGGACATAGTATGACTCGCGATGATATCCATTGAACCATAGGCGGAGGGAAAGTGCTTATGTGGCTTTGAGCATGTTATATTACACGAACATCGCTTTGTGCTAGTGATAGATGGAGTCTCTAACACGTACTGGATGTTGGGCCGTCCAAAACTTGGCCCCATGGACGCAGCGGATGAAGGCCCACGATCGAATCTCACAATGGCCACCAGTTCCAAATCCGCAGATTTCGCCCTTCCATCAATGATGAACGTTGACTGTAGCAAGTGGAAGATTTTCAACATTTGTTACCATAACCACATGCGAAATTCTCGGGATCACGAGCATTGAAGGCTAACGGCTCGATTCCAGGAGGAGAGGACGATATAAAAGGAAGGTTGAGAGAAAGGAAAGACACACAATATCGAGCACTCAGAATCAAGAGCTATACTATCAGAAATCACATTTTCTTGCCTTATTTTCTCCAATCGTAATCTCATTGTTTTTAGAATTCAGTTGTACACAAGTCTTGTCGATTGTATCCAGAAGCAACATCCAAGAGATCAATACAACTTGCTCTACCATTCTCGCCATTCTTTTAATTTTAGTACTTGCTATTTTCATTACTATTTTCTGCTCGTTATCTCTAACGAGTCGTGACGACTTTGTGACTAGGAGTCCCTCATTGTAGCGAAGTAACGTGTTTACACAGTTAATTCGCCCAAAACAATTGGCGCCCACCGTGGGGCCCTAGCCAAAAAAGAAGTCACGCCTTAGCAAGCTACCGAATCTTCATCAAGCATGGATGCAACTCATAGCCATGTCGGAGATCTCGAGCCACACCACAACCAAATCACCGACTCTGACGACAACCAGAATCTCAACAACGATAACAACAATCCAACAACGCCATCAACAGTGGCGGTGATGGCAACCAGAACCAAGAATTGCCTCTTCAAGAAGAAGCAATAACCAATAACAACTCCGAAAAGCAAGTGGCTGAATCCAGTGCTATCGCGGAGATCCGTGCAGCTATGCTTGCACTCCAGAAGGAGTTGGATAGCCAAAAAGAAGCTAATGCTAAATTTACTGAAATTTATGGGAAACAGATTGAAACTTTAACTAATGAGCGTGATTTGCTCCGATCTCAAGTTCAGTCGGCTTCGACATATCATCTTAGAATCGACGCCATTAATGACGTTGCCCGGCGCCTGGATATGGAGGATCCCAACCTCATCACCCCAAACGGCGCCGGCCCATCAACGGGTAATCAGGTAACCGCTAACGCGTCAGGGGCGACTCGGGAAAGAATTGAGGTCGTTCAACTCAAAGAACGCCTCAGAGCCTTGGAGGACCGAATCACTCAGGTCCCAGGGGCTCCTCAACCGATAGCAGTAGAAAGGCGAGATGGTTACACCGACTCACCCTTTGTACCAGCTATTAGGGCTGGGCATCGGTCCAGGACCGGACCGGACCGGACCAGGACCGGACCGGACCGGACCAGGACCGGGGACCGGGGTCCGGTCCCGGACCGGATAAGACCGGATTGGACCGGGAACTCCCATTTTAAAAAAAAAATAATTTTTTTTAAATCAAATATACTTTTTATATATAAAAAATTATAATATAATTAAAGTAATCACATATAATTAATGAAAAACAAAATATTATTAAGTATATAATATAAATATAAATATAAAGCTTAAATATTAAAAATAAACTATATAGTTTTAAAATTAACACAATTCATATTATTTTTTTTTTAAATTCCCGGTCCGGACCGGGACCGGGAACTCCCATTTTCGTGGACCGGGGACCGGACCGGGAGGTTCCCGGTCCATGCCGGTCCGGTCCGGTCCAAAAATCCGGTCCGGACCGGATTATGCCCACCCCTACCCGCTATTGCAAGAGTTAACATATCCCGAAAGTATCACATCCCTGAAATTCAAAGATATGAAGAGACTACCGATCCCGACCAGCACATAGCAGCTTTCAAGCAAGCTATGAATATTAGTTCTGTTCCTTTTGAAATGAAAGAAATTGTCATGTGTCGATGGTTTGGGAACACGTTATCCGGTCCTGCACTGAATTGACACTCCCATTTACCTCTTGGAAGTATCTCATCGTTTGCTGAGTTGGTTGACAGGTTTAGGATCAGATTTGCCAGTAGCCAACATGCAAGGAAGCGGTCTAGTGACCTATACCGCTTAGTTCAGAAGCCGCACGAGTCATTAAAGGCGTTTCTCAATCGTTACAACGAGGAGCTTGTAACTATTGAGGGATGCGACGCCGCCACGACGGTGGAGGCCTTTCGGCGAGGGATAGCGTCCCGAAACCCTGAATTGTACCGTGAATTAACAAAAATACCTTGCTCTAACTTTGATGAAGTGCAGATCAAGGCGTTGGCTCACGTCCGTCTTGAGGAGGACGATCTCTATGCTGAGAAGGGAGCGAGTCCTCAGCGGAATGATCGACGGCAGGGAAAGCGGGAGGCTCGATACGCTCCCTACCCTTTAGCCACTTATCATTCCCCACACACCAAGCCAACCGTTAATACGTGATACGCTAAGAAGAGCAACAACACCCCGCTACCTCCTGAGTTGTCTCATCACAACTTCCGAGTTAGTGCAACAGAGATAGTCAGAACCCTTAGCACGATGGGAAACGCTGTCAAGTGGCTATGGAAGAAAGACATACCACATCATTGTAAAGATGAATCGAGGTGGTGCGACTTTCATTTCGATCACGGCCATACGACAGAGGAATGCATCGCGCTAAGGAAAGAAGTAGTCGACTTGCTGAGAAAGGGCTACCTCAAAGAATTAATCTCTGAGCGCGGCCGAGAGAATCTAGCTAGGAATGTCGAAAGAGTCCAGAAACCTGTCTCCCCCAAGCATGCAGGAGTAATTAACGTCATCACTGGGGGGTCGGATTTCTGTGGTGTGACTTATTCCGCAACTAAGAGGATCGCAAGAGAAGCCAGACGAGAAAGCCCAAAGGCTCCTACGCCTTCCAACCACGCCATCATGCCTATCACCTTTGACGATGTCGAGGAAGAGGAAGTTCATCATGATTGCCTAATAATATCCTTAACAATTGCAAACTTTCTCGTTAAACGCATCTTAGTTGATAATGGAAGCTCTACTAACTTGCTTATGTTGGATGCATTATACAACTTAGGTCTTGGACTTGACGACATTGTCAAAAAATCCACGACTTTAGTAGGATTCAGCGGCGAAGCACGCAACACGCTTGGGGAAATTTCCCTACTAACTATTGCCCAGGGAGTAAACTATCAAGCAAAATTTCAAGTGCTAGACTGTCCCTCACCATTTAATGTTATTTTGGGCAGCCCTTGCATTCACGGGATGAAAGCAATCCCGTCAACATATCACCAATGCGTGAAGTTTTCTTCCCCTTGGGGGATACAAGAAATTCAAGTAGAGCAAAGACTCGCAAGAGAATGTTACTCAGTAACCATGAGAGCGACGGCTTCCACAGCTTCAAAGGCAAGAACCAGCAAGCAAATATCCGATTAGTAATTAAAGGACTGTAAGACCCCATCCTTCTACGTAAAGCCGGAGGCTCCCGAACTGGAAGAAGTAGCTCTCGACCCATCCGAGCCTTCGAAGAGGGTCCGGATCGGGGCAGATCTAGAGCCAACCTTGCGGGAAGGGCTGGTGGAGTTTTTACGGTCCTACAAAGATTGTTTCGCCTGGGGAAATGAAGATATGATCGGAATAGATCCAAACGTAATTACTCATGCTCTGAACGTAAACCCAAAATGCCGCCTGTGAAACAAAAAAGGCGTAAGTTCGCCCCCGAGCGAAATCAGGTAATCAAAGACGAGGTAAAATTCTTACTTGAGTCGGGAAAAATCAGAGAAGTTAAATACCCTGAATGGCTAGCAAATGTGGTAGTGGTTAAAAAGAAAAATGGTAAGTGGCGCGTCTGTGTCGATTTTACCGACTTAAACAAAGCGTGTTCTAAAGACTAGTTCCCATTGCCTCATATCGACGTAATGGTGGACGCGACGGTAGGACACGAGTTGTTAACTTTCATGGACGCGTTTAGTGGCTATCACCAAATAATGATGAATCCTGAGGATCAAGAGAAAACGGCATTCGTAACTAATCAAGAAACTTATTGCTATAAAGTTATGCCCTTCGGATTAAAAAACGCAGGTGCTACTTACCAGAGATTGGTTAATAAGATGTTTTAGGAATTGTTGGGGGATACAATGAAGGTCTACATCGACGACATGCTCGTCAAGTCGTTAAAGGCGGAAGATCACATTGCTCACCTACAAGACGCCTTTCAGATCTTGAGAGATTACAAGATGAAGTTGAATCCAACAAAATGCTCCTTGGGCGTCACCTCAGGAAAGTTCCTCGGGTATATAGTTACCCAAAGGGGGATAGAGGCAAGCCCGGAACAGGTCAAAGCCATAATGGAGCTCGAATCGCCAAAATGTGTGAAGGATGTTCAGAAGTTAACAGGAAGAATAGCCGCGCTGAATAGATTCATATCCCGTTCATCAGATCGGAACAAACTATTCTATGACATCTTGAAAAAGAATAAGTCGTTCGAGTGGAAGGAAGAGCATGAGAAGGCGTTTGAAGAGTTAAAGCAGTACTTGTCAAATCCACAGGTACTGTCAAAGCCACAACAAGGAGAAAAATTGTACGTCTACCTCGCCGTTACAGAAGTCGCAGTCAGCGTCGTCCTAATCCGCGAGGAAGATGGTAACCAGTTACCAGTATACTATGTAAGTAAAACATTGCTTGACGCGGAAACCAGGTATTCTCCTACGGAAAAATTAGTCATTTCTCTAGTAATGGCTTCCATTAAGTTACGCCCATACTTTTAAAGTCATTTTATTATTGTCAGAACTAACTATCCTATGAAGAGTATCATGTCCAAACCAGAATTGTCAGGTCTCTTAACGCGTTGGCTAATCCATTTGAATGGCTACGACATTTCATATGAGCCTCGAACAGCAATAAAGTCGCAAGCCTTGGCAGATTATGTGGTCGACTTCACCCCTACCCCTTCGCAATATGAAGAACGGGAAATGCTAAATGTAACAAGTAGCAGCAAATGGCTGATGCACACCGACGGCGCGTCAAATCAAGTAGGTGTCGTGCTGGGGGTAGTCTTGAAGTCACCACAGGGGGATAGGATAGCCCAGGCTGTGCGATGTACATTCAAAGCTACCAATAATGAAGCAAAGTATGAAGCGCTCATAGCAGGCTTACTCGTTGCCAGAGATCTTAACGTGCAATAAATCGAGGTAATTTGTGATTCATTACTTATCGTGAACCAAGTAACAGATTCATATGTTGCTAGGGATTCAAAGATGAAAGCATACCTCGAGAAGGTGCGCGAGATTGTGAAAGATTTCAAGCATTTCGAGATCAAGCAGGTTCCTCGAGACGCTAATACACAGGCTGACGCCTTAGCTAATCTTGGATCCGCCATAGACCCACGAGAATACACCAAGATTCCCTTCGTGTACCTCGATGAACCATCAATAGTCAAGGAAGCTGACGTATTGACAATAAGCAATCCGGACGGTAACCCGTCCTGAGTAACGCCTTACCTGGAATTGCTGCAGCAAGGTGTCCTGCCAGAAGACAAGGAGGAAGCCCGACGGCTTAAGGTAAAAGCTTCCACATTTACGGTTATAGATAACGTTTTGTTCAAGTGGATGTCGTTAGGAATATACGCACGATGCGTAAAAGAAGACGAAGTATAGGTGGTGTTACGAGACATACACAACGGCGAGTGTGGCAACCACACAGGGGGTCGGAACCTAGCAAAGAAAGCAAGCAGGATGGGGTACTACTGGCCCACCATGAACAAAGATGCAGCGAAGTTCTCTCACAAGTGTGACGCGTGCCAGCGTCATGGACCAATTTCACATCTACCATCAGAGTTACTTCATCCCCTTACTTCACCATGGCCATTCATGAAGTGGGTGATGGACATCATTGGGAAACTCCCACCAGCTTCAGGGCAACGCGTCTACCTGCTTGCCATGATAGACTATCTTTCTAAGTGGATCGATGCCGAAGCCTTCAAAGAGGTCAAGGATACTCAAGTTATCTCGTTCATCCGCAGAAACATCTTAAGCAGGTTTGGGATACCATCCATTATAGTATGCGACAACGGCTCCCAATTCATCAACGACAAGACTAAAGCCTTTTTCCAGCAGTACAACATCCGACTGGTTATGTCAACGCCTTGTTATCCACATGCAAATGGCCAGGCAGAAGCAAGCAACAAAGTGATTCTTAACAATCTCAAGAAGCGACTCAAAGACGCCAAAGGAAAATGGGCAGACGAATAACCACTCATTCTATGGTCAGATCGCACAACACCCAAGACCGCAACTGGGCACACGCCTTTCTCCTTTGTTTACGGGTGCGAAACTGTGTTACCAATTCAGGTATCTTTGCCCACTGCTCGATATGGTCTTACTACAGAAGAGTCCAATAACTCTAACTTGTTACACCACCTTGACACGGTGGACGAGTTACGAGATGAAGCCTCAATACGATTATCAGCATACAAGCAGGGGGTAGCACGGAGTTATAACAAACGTGTTAACTCCAGAGCATTTTTTCAGGTCGGAGATTGGGTGTTGAGGAAGGTGTTTCAAAACACTCAGGAATTAAACGCAGGCAAACTTGGAGCAAATTGGGAGGGCCCATATCAGATAGTCAAAGTCGTAGGGCAAAGCGCATACGAGCTAGTATCACATGACGGCAAGACAGTGCCCAGAAGTTGGAATGCGATGAACTTGAAGCTCTATCATTTTTTAGCAAGGTATATAATACAACATTATTCTTACATTTCTACAATTTACATGACTCAACTACATTACGGCTTTACACAAGCTTTAACATACGTGGTTCTACCAAAAAACTAACAAGGGACGCCTTGTGACGTTTCAGGCCAAGACAAAAGGCCCAAGCCTTACAAACAGGCAACAAGTGCACACAAATTGACTAGTCAAGAAAATCATATGCACGAGGCGAGCGAGACAAACAAGAGTTTTTCATACAAAGAAGCTCTTTATTCATGTACTTGTACACTCAGTCATCATTAATACAAGTTACAACTTTTCTTTACATCTTCACCCTCATGTGTTGCATCTTACACACTTAGCGCTATACAAATTACATACAGATACCTAAACTAAGCTGAGTCTTCAACAAGGCTCTCGAGCTTCCAGTTTTACTCTAAACTTGCAAAACAAACGCAGACAAAACAAAGGCAAATATCCACAGAAGTAGTAATTAAAAGCCCCGAAAAGCAAAGGGAAAGCAGTCATAAGGCCCTACAACTAGCGGCCAGAACATTCAAAGTCTTACAAAATAACCCCAAAAACACAAAGGGGTGAGGCAAGTCTAGAAACCCCAACACACTGGGGGTGGAATAAAGAGTCTTTAAAAAAGGAAAGAGAAATCAGTCTTTAGTCGCCCTTACGATGGACTCCTTCTCTGTTGCTTCCACTTGCACTACTTTATGTGTAACCTTCATGATATCATCCATCGGAGATGGATTCTTCATTGCCTTGGCCGCATCAGAAAACATAGCTACAAACTCCGCCCTCTCCTTCACAACGTCCCAACCAGAAGACTTCCCAGCGAAGTGCTCTTCCATCGTTTCCACCCGAGCCTTAATGGAGTATAAGTCGGCGGATTCTTCAAGCTCATTTGCCAGTGCGGCAGACTTCTTTTGCTCCGACTCGAGTTCTTCCTGGAAAACTTGGGATTCTCGTTGGGCCACATTCAACTCCTCTTGCAGCTCAGCAACCCTTGCCTCCAGAGATGCCTTTTCACCAGCCAACAGAGAAGACTTATTCTTCTCATTTTGAAGGTTCATATTGCAGGTAGGCAGTTGGTCTAGGAGGTCCTTGAACTTGTCAAAAGCGGCGAGAGAAATTTGAAGACCCTAAGCAAAAAATTTAATGCGTTACAATTCAGGAAAAGCAAATGAGTAACGCGCACTGACACGTATTCCGAATGTTACGTACCTGCCACTGGGCAACAACGATTTCACCAAACAGCTCGGAGTAAGAAGGTTGACGGTGAGGGCGACCTGAGAAGCAATCGACTTTCAAAGTCGCAAGGGAGTGAAGGCACTTCATGAGATCCATATCAAGGGACATCATGGTCTTGGGAAGGTCGGTTACTTTAACGCCTGAATCTTTCTTTGGCGGGATAGACTTCTTGGATTCTGGGGCTTTAGGGGGGAGCGAGATTGCGGTTTCGGTGTCAGCACTGGAAGCAGTTTCGGCCTTCCTCCTCTTTTGCGCTTCCAAGCGCTCTGCTGTGGTAAGAGAAGTTGTGGAGCGTGTGGCCCTGGAGCCTGTTACACAAAGACGTAAACACGTTATACAAACACGCAAGGATTCAAAAAAGCAACATGCAAGTTATAAAAACACTTACTCGACATTTCAACTTCGTCAGATTCTGTCGATGATGAGGGTCCAAGATCAGGATAAGATCTATCCTTAGCAAGAAGGGTCTCAATCTAGGAAACAACCACAACGGAGTTTTTACGCGGAAGAAGCGAGGCGATTTCTTCTGCCAAAAAGGGGACAACAAACGTGTTAGGGTCTGAGCAAGAGAAACAAGAAAAGGGGAAAACACTACTTATAGGCCTCCAACAGCTTCGCAAAAAGGATGTATCACCTTCAAGAGACGAGATTCTCACAAAAAAGAACTTATCCGCCCAACCATGGTCGGATGTTGAGATATTGAAAACAAAATCAGATTTGGTACGAAGGGTTTTTAGCGTGATCTGCCCTGGACCACCTTTAGAAACACGATAGTTCACGAAAAAATCTTCACTGTTGATATGGCGGTATTTTAGTCGCCTTAATACCTATCAAAATAATCCAAACAACCCAACTAATGTAGTAGGGAAGTAAGGGTCGATCCCACAGAGACTCAGGTTTCAGTGTTTATTGTTATGGTACTCAGAGTAAAAAAAAAGGGTTTTGAATAAGAATCTAATAACTAAACTAACTAAGGAATGCAAAACAAAGATGAGATATAAAATATGGGAGAAGTATGCTCAACTAGTTAACATCCATTGCGAACTTGATTATTGATCATTGATTATCAAAATTCTCTTTTTACCTTGACTACTCTATTGCGGAATGCTAATAACCCAACTTCATGGCATTATTAATCCTACTTCAATTCTAGTTATTAGCCCGACCGGTACTAACAACCCTAATTATCAAATAACCTAAGAGACCTCCTAGATTCAACTTGACAACAGCATTAAGATCCAAGTATCAATAGAAACATGTATTCAGAGCAACCAAACATCCAAATAACAAGCAATTGAATTCTCTTCTCTAATCAACTAGTCCTACCAGTCCTAGATTGATTAAAGGCTCTACTTTTGATCTAATTAACACCGACCGGTAATTAGAAAGATCTAGTTGTAATTCAACCTAGAGATTCAATTAGATGGTCAGTCTAACAAAACCCTAGGCTGAAATTAATCAATTAAGCACAGAGAAAACAATCTAGTCAAGGAAAATTAAGAACAATCAAACCTCACAATAATACTTCGTTCACAACTTCAATTAACTAGTCAAGCAAAAGAGGTTTAGCTACTGAAAGACATTGAAAAGCTTACAAAGTTTCCCATAGAGTTCTTGTTCTCCAAGTCTTCCATAACCAAAACAAAGTCAAGAGTTATGGAATAATAAACCTAGAAACTAGGACTAACTATATATAATATGTCTTCCCAAAAATATATCTAAAAGGTAACCCACAAGGGCCCAAAAAGAATCCCATAAAAATCTCGCACATAACTCGGACACGGGCGAAAACTCGGGCAAGCACCCAGAAACGCGGTCGCGTTTTCGATGCCTTGCCCGCGCTTTCACGGCAGAGACTCAGGTCTCGAAACGCAGGATGAACCCCTAAAGCGCAGGCGCGCTTTGGCCTCTTGCCCGCGCTTTCAACACTAGTCGTCATGTATCACTTCAGAGGCTGTTTTGACCTTCTTCGAGTAGGAATTTGGACTCGGAGTAATAAGATGAATTGTAGCTCTTCGAGTTAGCTTTCCAATGACACCAAAATCAGCTCGATCCGACCACCATAGCTCCAGATCCAGCCTTTGCAAGCCAGAGGTGTCGAAACAACAACTCCAATACATAGTCCGGATCCAAGTGTGCTTTTCCCATCACCTCTTGGGCTAATCTCATAGCTTGGCTCTCTTCTTGCCTTCACCAATGCTTTGGCTTCACCTCCTCCACACTTATTGTCTTCACATCTACAATCAAAAACCACAACAAGGTGTAGATATCCGAATCTTTCAACAAACTAACAAAACTAGCAAAACTAACTAAAACTAAACCAAAACTCATGAAAATCCTAACTAAACATGCTCTAAAACACTACCTAACATGTGCCTATCAACTGTGAAAGGCGATGTCTTGCGCGGAACACAACCGCTCAACGGAGAGTAAGAGTCTCCAGACTTGAGGGAGGAGTTGTCCAAGCTTGGTTAGAAAATCAGCCACGAGTTGGGAAAGAGGAAAGCGATGGCCAATACGGAAGGGGTATTCGTGAAAACACATCCAATCTTTCGCATAAAAATCGGCGAAAACACCGGCGTGAGGCAAGAAAACCTCAGCGCTTGACGGAAAGCCCACGGAAGCGGCAAACTCCCATGGGATTTCAGAGGAAGAACTCCTCTGGAAAGCGCCAGTTAGGATTTTTAAAGGAGAAAGAGAGGGAGACGAAGCAGTTTTCTTGCAAGAAGACGCCATTAAAGGAGTTTTGAAAACAGAAAGAGGAAGAAGAAGAAAGATCGTACCTTGGGGCAATCAGATTAAGTGAAGTTGCAGGTTGTCATCATATCTCTTAAATAGAGATTGATGGGACGTGATGCAAACCGGCTACAACTTCCCAAAAGGCGTTCAAAATTCAAAAACCTTAGGAAAACCACCAGCGGGAGTTTTCTGGGCTTTTTGAGGGGGTATTGTTGGGCCGTCCAAAACTTGGGCCCATGGACGCAGCGGATGAAGGCCCATGACCGAATCTCACAACGGCCACCAGCTCCAAATCCGCAGATTTCGCCCTTCCATCAATGATGAACGTTAATTGTAGCAAGTGGAAGATTTTCAACATTTGTTACCATAACCACATGCAAAATTCTCGGGATCACGAGCATAATATCGAGCACTCAGAATCAAGAGTTATACTATCCGAAATTACATTTTCTTGCCTTATTTTCTCCAATCGCAATCTCATTGTTTTTAGAAATCAGTTGTACACAAGTCTTGTCTATTGTATCCAGAAGCAACATCCAAGAGATCAATACAATTTGCTCTACCATTCTCGTCATTCTTTTAATTTTCGTACTTGCTATTTTCATTACTATTTTCTGCTCGTTATCTCTAACGTGTCGTGACGACTTTGTGACTAGGTGATTCGGCCTATTTTGTATAGGATAACTCTTGTATTTTAGAGCTATATTGAGAGTGTTTAGGTTAGTTTTGAGCGTTATTGTAATATGAAGACCGAAGACACAAAGTGTGAAGAATCAAGAGTTAAAGAGCTTAAAGACGAAGATTCACCACTGCATGAAGGCCGCTGTCGCGTTGTCTATAACGCGGGCGCGGTGGCGTGAAGGAGCGAGCCAACCAAGACCATGAAGGCCGCGGTTGCGTTGCCTATGGCGCGGTCGCGGTAGAAGCCGACTCGGATTTGACCATTTGAAGGCCTCCGCGGGCGCGGTTATGGTGCCGCGGTCGCGGGTGTGACCGACTTCCAAGCGGACGAGATTTTACCGTTTTTATCTTGTTTCCTTTCTTATCTTTCGGTTTCCTACCTTATTTAGTCCGAAAAGGATGATCTGTGGGGCTATATAAGGAGGACATTTTCTAGGTTTTTAGATATCTAATTCTTGACAATCAATTGTATTTCAATAAAGATTAGAGTTTTCTTTGTAATGGAGAACTAACTCTCCTCTGGAGTTTATTCAATCAAGGAAACTTTATTATGAAGTTGTGAAATTCTGGTAATCTCTTTATCTCTAGGTCTTTATTGATACTCTTGTGCTTCATCCCATGATCTATGTTTGATTTTATGAGCCTGATCAACTTGTTTGATTGACTTAGATCTATTGTTTGATTTAGGATTGGTTGTTGTTTATGCATCTTTCCTATTCTCGAAACAACTCTATTCTAGGACCGTGGACTAGTTTAGGGAAGAGTATTCAATGGTTAAATTGTGCATGAGACTCGTAGCTTGATTGCATGATTTGATTTCCTATTATCCATGTGCTCTATGCTAATTCTAGGTTAAGCGTCCTTGCCTAGGGTTATAGAATTGCTTGGACCGTGGACTTGTGATTTCTAATGATTGGGATTGGAATTGACCTAGGCATATAAAGAGGTAGATGAATTCATGATCAACAGATTAATAAAGTGGAATTGATTGGATAAACTCTGCTTAATAACCTTTGATTGAAACCAACTTTCAAAACCCCCTTTTGATTACTTGCATGAAAACCACTAAAATCTGAATAAAAATTGATTCCTTTGGGCGACCCCTTGATTTGCATGTTTGGGATTTATTTTTGATAAGGGAACAACAACTTTGCCCGAGTCAAATTTTGGCGCCGTTGTCGGGGAATCTTTTTTCTTGTTTTGATTTTGTGTGTTTTCGGGTTTTGCGCCCAAACCGCACTCGCGGCCCCCTCGGCGCGCCCGCGGTCCGTACGCAGAACCATCCTTTGGGTGCGGGCCTAACACATGGTCCGTACCCGGTCTACTAATACTTCCCCTGTTCGTTTTGATCCAGAAATTAGTAGGACTCTTCGGAAGATAAGGAGTGTCCCCAGACCCTCTACATCTTACAACTTTCTTAATTCTCTCTCTCTCTCTCTCTGATTCTGAACCAGAAGACGCCATGGCGGAACAAACTATTCGCCAACTCACGGCGCCTGATCTCCAGCAACAGCAGCTCGCTGTTCAATTCCCCGAACTCGGGGAGGGTGTGAAGTTCGAACTGAAGTCTGGCCTCATCCACCACTTACCCAAATTTCACGGGTTGAGCGGTGAGGATCCGAACAAGCATCTCACTGAATTCCACGCGGTGTGCGTGAGCATGAAGCCCACTGATGTAACGGAGGATCAAATCAAGCTCCGGGCTTTTCCCTTCTCTCTTGAGGACACCGCCAAGGACTGGCTCCTTTATTTGGTGCCAGGTTCTATCACTACATGGGCGGCCATGAAGAAGGCGTTTCTTGAGAAGTACTTCCCCGCTTCCAAACAAACATCTATTAAAAAGCAGCTCAGCAGTTTGGAGCAAGGGGAAGACGAGAACCTCTATGACTATTATGAGCGCTACAAGAGGCTCATCGCGAGTTGTCCCTACCATGGCTACCAAGCCAAGGATCTTATTTGCTACATCATTGAGGGACTCTGCGACAATGATAAGAGGCTCGTGAATGCATCTTGTGGGGGTAGTTACGAGAACTTGACCCCCGCTGCAGCTTTTCAGAAAGTAGAGATCTTGGCGGAACAAGCCCGCAATCAGAGGTCCAGGACCAATGTGAGGTTCGTTAATGTGGTGAACGAGTCCCTGAATGCTGAAGTAAGGGAGCTCAAGGATCTTATGAAGCAGCTGCTCACGAAGAGGTCGGCCCAGCAAGTCAATGCTTACGGTCCATGTTATGATGCGAGCCACCATACGGATCAGTGCCCTACTATCGAAGAGACCGAGGAGTCGGTCAATGCTATTGGCAATTATGGAGCACCCCGACCCCGGAACGACCCTTACTCTAATACCTACAATCCGGGGTGGGCGAACCATCCGAACTTGAGGTGGGAACAACCAGCAGCAGCAAGACCCACCACAACAGCAGCAGCAGTACGCTCCTCAGGGCCAGCAACAACAGTTTCGGTCCAATAACTATGCCCCGAGAGCGCCTGTTCCGTCTCAGAATGATGCTATTACCGCCCTCTTGAAAGAGGACCAGGAGACGAGAGCTGCTGTAAAGAATCTTGAGACTCAGCTGAGCCAACTTGCCACTATGATCAATAGGCTCGAGTCTAAGGATTCCAGGAAACTTCCTTCTCAACCGCTCAATCACAAGGAGAATGTCAGTGCCATGAATTTGAGGAGCGGTAGAGTATTGGCGAATCAGGAATCACCCACTGGTGACGAACCGCGACCGCATTCCCCTGGCCGCGACCGCGCTGGGGCGACAGCACATGAAGACCAGGCCTCTGTAGGGATTCCGCGCCCGCGCTTCCCCCTCCGTGCCCGCGAAATTCCAACAGAGTATTCGGACCACGAGAGGCGTAGCGACCCGCGACCGCGGAGTCCGGACCGCGCCCGCGGTAAGGAGGCCGAGCGGAATTTTGAAGCTCTACTCGATTATGCTTTCAAGAACTATTCGCCTCCTCGCCCGAGCTCTCCTAGACGGAACCGAGCCCCAGCAGCAGAAGAGGACGATGGCTATGTAGCTCAACCCCTTCCACCATTGGATTCTTTCAAGCCCTCTCCTCCATTCCCCGATGCTCTCAAGGACACAAGGAAGCCGGCACATGACAATGAACTCTTCGAGACCTTCGCCAATTGTCGGGTAAATGTTCCTCTCCTTAATCTCATTCAAAGTGTCCTTCGTTTTGCTAAATTCATGAAAGACCTATGCACCATAAAAAGAAAGAATAGGACTAGTCCTAAGATTGAAAAGGTCGCTCTAGTGAAAAAAACGCAAGATAGCAAAATTGAGACTTGTAATTCCCTACTCCAGAACCAACTACCTAAAAAATGCTCAGACCCAGAAAGATTCACCGTCCCTGTCACTATTGGAGAAACTAAAATTGAGCGTGCTATGCTAGATTTAGGTGCCTCCATAAATGTTCTTCCAGCTTGCATGTATGGTAGGTTAGGCCTTGGTCCTTTAAAGGAGTCCGATATTGTTATTGAATTGGCTGACCACTCTAATGTGCGCCCGAAAGGGTTAGTTGAGGATGTTCTGGTGCAGGTGCAGGGTTTGATCTTTCCTGCAGATTTTTATATGATGGAGATAGGCGAAGGGCGGTACGACCCGGTTCTCTTACTCGGTCGTCCTTTCATGAAAACCGCCAACACGGTCATTGACGTTGTCAATGGATCTCTTTCCATATCTCATGGTGGCAACGCGGTCCGAATTGATGTTGATGAGGACCCGTATTGATCGTATCCACGTCGAGCCAACGACGTTAAACAAAAGCGCTGCTTGGGAGGCAACCCAAGGATTAGATAGATTGTTTTTCCATTCCTAGCTTAGGATTTGCTTGTGTTTTTTTTAGCTAACATGCAGGTACTAGGTCCGAAAGGACACGCCTGGCGTGAAACCGCGCCCGCGACTCTTTGGCCGCGCCCGCGGTGGACCGTCAGCGCATCCCGACGAACAGGTACTAGCCCGTGCTCGCGGCAACCATACTGCGTCTCGGTTTTAGCTCGTTTTTATTGAAAAAAAAAAGAAAAAAAATTGAAAGAGGACTTTTTGGTACTAGCCAAAGAAAAAAAAAAGAAAAAAAAAAGTAGGAAAAAAAAGACAAAAAGAGGACTTTTTGGTCCCATGTGACCTCTATAATTTTCCATCCATCTACATCCATTTTATTCCATATTCTATCTTTCCACCTTCTATTTCTTCTTTCCATCCATCTTTGTACTTTCCATTCTTTGGCTATTGATCCATCTTCTAAGAAGATGAGCCAAGATACGAAGGTTGCTTACACATCACGTTTTTCAAGACGAAGTCAAGATTTTGTTCCTGCACGAGACCCGCGCCCGCGCTTCCTCAGCCGCGCCCGCGGTGACCACCCGACGATGACTTCCCTCTCTGTATCAATTCCGCGCCCGCGCCCCTAGTGCCGCGCCCGCGGTATGGCCGCCGAATGGAATTACGAAGCTTCTCTCTATTCTACCACCTTTGAAGAGTTCTTCCATTCCACCTCTCTTCATCGTTTGTGAGTCTTCTGATATACCTTCTTCCTTGCTTCTATCCTTTCTCTTTGCTTCATTGAGGACAATGAAGGATTTAAGTATGGGGGAAGGAGTACTCGCATTCGCTTATTCTAATTAGCTTAGCTAGATATTTGCTTCAGATTTTTGATTTTCTTCTTTTCATGGAGCACTTGCACCATATTTTTGCATAATAAAGAAAGAAAGAAAGGAAAAAGATAGAAAAAGCCATAAAAATTGAAAAAAGGCATATTAAATCCTGGGATGAGTCGAAAACCCGAAAGGGCGGCACAGGTAATAAGCAGGTAACCCGGACCAGCATTAGGCTGGGGTAATATGAGGTTTATGAGTGATTATGACTATTTGTGAGCACACCCTTTTGAAAAATGAAAAGAGTGGTTAGGTGAAAACCCGAAAGGGCGCCTAAGCAGAATTGAGCGGTAAAATTCGAGTGATTAGGATTCATTCTTGCTTGGGGACTTTGGGGCTTACATGTTAGATTTGGGTAGATCCTAGGTTGCTCTACACTTTTTAGAGCTTGAGTGTTATATCTTGTTGTGAGGTGTGTGTTTGAGCTTCATTGTTTTATGCTCATGATTTCTCTATTTTTGGGTTCGGGTTGTGAGTTGAGTGTTTTTATCTTGCCTTGTATTTCCTAAGATCTTAGATGTGCTACCTTGTTATATTTGTTTTGAGCTTACTCGAGGACGAGCAAGATCTAAGTATGGGGGAATTTGTTTCGGCCTATTTTGTATAGGATAACTCTTGTATTTTAGAGCTATATTGAGAGTGTTTAGGTTAGTTTTAAGCGTTATTGTAATATGAAGACCGAAGACACAAAGTGTGAAGAATCAAGAGTTAAAGAGCTTAAAGACGAAGATTCGCCACTGCATGAAGGCCGCGGTCGCGTTGTCTATGACGCGGGCGCGGTGGCGTGAAGGAGCGAGCCAACCAAGACCATGAAGGCCACGGTCGTGTTGCCTATGGCGCGGTCGCGGTAGAAGCCGACTCGGATTTGACCATTTGAAGGCCGCCGCGGGCGCGGTTATGGTGCCGCGGTCGCGGGTGTGACCGACTTCCAAGCGGACGAGATTTCACCGTTTTTATCTTGTTTCCTTTCTTATCTTTCGGTTTCCTACCTTATTAGTCCGAAAAGGTTGATCTTTGGGGCTATATAAGGAGGACCTTTTCTAGGTTTTTAGATATCCAATTCTTGACAATCAATTTGTATTTCAATAAAGATTATAGTTTTCTTTGTAATGGAGAACTAACTCTCCTCTGGAGTTTATTCAATCAAGGAAGCTTTATTATGAAGTTGTGCAATTCTGGTAATCTCTTTATCTCTAGGTCTTTATTGATACTCTTGTGCTTCATCCCATGATCTATGTTTGATTTTATGAGCTTGATCAACTTGTTTGATTGACTTAGATCTATTGTTTGATTTAGGATTGGTTGTTGTCTATGCATCTTTCCTATTCTCGAAACAACTCTATTCTAGGACCGTGGACTAGTTTAGGGAAGAATATTCAATGGTTAAATTGTGCATGAGACTCGTAGCTTGATTGCATGATTTGATTTCCTATTATCCCTGTGCTCTATGCTAATTCTAGGTTAAGCGTCCTTGCCTAGGGTTATAGAATTGCTTGGACCGGGGACTTGTGATTTCTAATGATTGGGATTGGAATTGACCTAGGCATATAAAGAGGTGGATGAATTCATGATCAACAGATTAATAAAGTGGAATTGATTGGATAAATCTGCTTGATAACCTTTGATTGAAACCAACTTTCAAAACCCCCTTTTGATTACTTGCTTGGACCGTGGACTTGTGATTTCTAATGATTGGGATTGGAATTGACCTAGGCATATAAAGAGGTGGATGAATTCATGATCAACAGATTAATAAAGTGGAATTGATTGGATAAACTCTGCTTGATAACCTTTGATTGAAACCAACTTTCAAAACCCCCTTTTGATTACTTGCATGAAAACCACTAAAATCTGAATAAAAACTTTCAAAACCACCCCTTGCTTGCCTACTATACTTTTGTTTTCATGTTTGGGATTTATTTTTTGATAAGGGAACAATGACTTTGCCCGAGTCACTAGGATTCCCTCATTGTAACGAAGTAACGTGTTTACACAGTTAATTCGCCCAAAACAATATATGAATGAAGAGGGGTCAGGCTATGAATGGATGTTCTCGTATCATTATCTAATGCATATCGTAAATGTTCAACTCAACCCATACAATCTTATATGAAACTCATTATTCCTGAATAGCTGGATTTTTGGACGAGTAGGTTAAAATAAATTGGTATCCATGTTCGTGTACTTTTTCGCTCGACTTAAGTTAACAACACATATATAAAGTCATATCGTATACAAAATTAACTTGTGAAACGAATAATGAACTCAAATCATTAGCAATAGCAGATTGCCTATTGGTAGTGATTGGGCCAAAGGCCCAAATCCTATTATAAGTCTGAACCAAGATCTTAAACTCAGCCCAATCAAGGAAATTAATCTAGTTTATGGCCTGTATAAGTTAGGCGATGTGAAAAATCATATAGAACAACGGTTTTTCATAAGCATAAAACAAAAATCAATCTATATAGCCGTTCGGTCAAATGATTGATCACTTGAGATTATCGGTCAAATGATTGATTGCAGGTGAAGAATCATATGCCGAAGGTCAAACGTAACTTTAAAGCAAAGCAAATCTCATGGAAAAAAGAGTCACGCCCTAAGCCTGATCCTGCTGACCATCTCTTTCTTTTCATCAACTGGACCGAAAAAAGAGTCCCCTCTTTCCGCGTAGTTGGTTTTTACACCCTAGTTGCTGTCCAATGACCCGGATCACCTTTGGCAAGAGGACAGTCCCATCATCAGGGACCTGCCAAAGGTATTTGGTGTGGCCTTCTCACCCCAAGCTCTGTCCATTCTTTTTTCAATCCAAACCCCTTGGAATGGGCGACCCTAGGCCTTCGTGGCAACTACGACTTCAGTGAGGACAACCCCGGGAACATAGCTTTCCCCGAGGTTACATGGTGGTTGTGGCGTTGGCGCAACAGCAGAATCTTCAGGAATGATTTGCCTCCAGACAAGCTCGGCTTTCTTCATCGCTACATCATGGAAATCATTGCCAGCCATCATGCGATCAAGCCCGGGGCGATCTCCACGGCCCTTGCAGGGGAGATCTCAGTGGCTTGGACCAAGCCACGCAACGGTTGGTTCAAACTCAACAGCGATGGCTCAGTCGTTCAAGGCTCCACAACCGCAGGAGGTGTTCTCAGAGACGAAAAAGGGGACTGGATCGCAGGCTTTGCAAGCAACCTTGGCATCGCCTCTGTCCCGGTCGCAGAGCTATGGAGGATTCTTCAAGGTCTGAAACTCACCTGGAATCCACGGCTGTAGGCAGCATTGTGGAATTTGATTCATTGCTCGCCATAAAACTCCTCCAATCCAAAGTTCGAAGCAACCACCCTCTCTCCAACCTGACGCGAAAGTGTCAAGGCTTCACTAGTAGGGATTGGGTCCTCCAGTTCCGTCACACCTACAGAGAAGCCAACAAGATCGCCGATAAGCTCGCGTCCTTGGTTCACTCGCTCTCCCTTGGTCACCACACTTTTGACTCACCTCCCTCGGAGGTCACTTCTCTTTTGGCTGATGATGTTGTTGGGTTAAGTCACCCTCGTTATGTTGTAACTCGTAATGTCACTAACTAACCTGGGAGTTCTGCTTCCCTCGACCGAAAAAAAAAGACCCGGATCACCTGTAATCCGGACCGATCAAACTAGTCAATTACGGATCATATAATTTGTAATTTCGGGTCATGAGTCGACTTGTAACCTGTATATAATAAATTTAAGAAATACATTTTTTGGGACTTGTCGATTTGCCAGCCCTATTTTTCGATTTAGCTTAGAATTCCGCACTCGGCCTCTACATTCAGCCCTAGCCATGTGCGAGAGGTCTGGACGTCAGCCACTGCCGACTCACCTTGGGTCTCCCCGTCAACCGCTTCTACCTGGCCGGCCTATCCTCAATGCTTGCCCCAACTCCGATGCTCACCTTCTACATATATACGACGCCGCTCGCTTGCCTTAGTACGACCCCGCTTGGTACCTTGCCTTAATTCCAATGCTCGCTCGCCTTCATACGACATACGTAAACACAGGTAACAGGTCAAACTGACCTATAATAAAACTTGTAACACATGTAAAACTGGTTACGGGTCAGGTCAATTTTTTTGTACCAACGGATCGACGGGTCGACCCGTGGATACCTACCCAACTTGATCGACGAAATGCCAATGAAGGTGAAACTTTCTATAAGGCAGAATACATAAGTAGACCCCTGTACTTGTACGTTTTTTCCTATTGGCCCCTCCTACCTAGAAATATTCAATCAGACCCCTCTACTGCCCCCGGTTTTTCCTATTGAGTACAAATTGCATACGTGGACGAACGCGTGTATACACTTCCTTGTTTGGGCGCGTGAATTGTGCTCGCATGTGACGTGGCAAGGCCCACACAAATTAATAGCCTCCCTTTTACAAACAAAAAAAATTAAATCCCCAAATCCAACTTCTCCCGTTTTCCGTCCAAACACAACATCTGAAGCCTCCACCGTCGCTGCCCACTCTACCGAGGGCAGCCGCCGACGGCCTCGCTTGGTCTTCCGCCGGAATCGCTTCTCCCTCCGCATTCGCGCCGCCCTCGGTGCGCCCTCCGCCTTCGCGTTCCAGATCTGAACAGGGCTTCCTCTCCTACGACTCGTCATCGCTATGGAACACTGCTACAATCTTCGTCTCCGACCGCGGCCTCCGGCTCCAGATGGCGTCGACGGCTCCCGCGTCCTCACTATGAAGTAGCGGAGGCCTCCTCACTCTCTGGATGAGATGTAACCGAACGGGGCGATGAGCAAACTCGCGTTCCAGATCTGGCAGATGAGCATCTGAACGCCGCCCTCGAGGAAGAGGAAGCGACGGCCCCAGCGATTCCCGACCCCGCCATTTCCGCCGTTCCCGACCCCGACCCCGCCATTTCTTCCGTTCAGGTCGCGGCCAATCCTCCTTCCGGCGGCCTCCACTCTGCAAGTCTTCATCGGCGACGGCCACGCCTTCTTCTCCGACCTCCAATTGACAAATTAATTGGCATCCCCTTTCCTGTAAAGCTCATCTGAATCTCTGTTGCAATTTCGAGCTTCTTTCAAACCCTAGGTTAGCTTTTTTGTCCTAAATCATAAATTTCTTCAACGATGATGCTAGTGGATCCCTTAATTTGAGTTATTCCAGTTGCAAATATCTTTTCTTGTGGTATAGATCTGGATTTGCGATTTTTATTTCCGTCAGTGGGAGATTAGATTAGGTTATCTGTGCTCGGATTTTTTTGTTAAGTGGCAATTGATTTTGTTAACTGGCATGGGTTTTTTTGTGGCAATTGATTTTTGTTATGTAGCATGGGTTTTTTTTGTTAAATAAGTGTTAGGTGGAAATTTGGTGGCAGTTTATGTAACACGTGGCCGCGCGTCGCACTCACGAAATGGAGAGAATTAAATGAAGGGCTTAATAGGCAAAATTCTGGACAGTACAGGGGTCTGTTTGAACATTTCTAAGTAGGAGGAAAAACGTACAAGTACAGGGATCTGTTGATGTATTCTGCCCTCTCTATAACTCTTCGCCAAAAAGTAAAAAAATCAATTGAACCAATTGGCTCAATTGGTCACCCAAACTACAAAGGGAAATATACAACAAACTCGTTTGACAATTCTACCAAATAACCGACTCAACAATCGCGAGATCCAATCAAAGATTTTGTCCACCCAAAATCAGTAATGGAGCACAAAAACATCATACTCAACAACGGCGTTCTTGGTCACGGGGTTCCTCTTAATCGTGTTCAATACAGCAACTCCGCTCGCAAGGCGAAACTCTCCGGTTCCGCCAACGATCGGGAGCTCGTGGTTCTTGCGCAAGATCGGGTTCCGGCCCAGCATACTCAAAGTACTACCATTATACTGGCCCGTAGTGAAGACGAAGCTCAGGCCCGTAATGAAGGCCCGCTCTTTTTGGTCCGACGACCCGTAGAACCCCTGGGCCCGCCCCAGCTCCTCCGAGTTCGGGTCCGGGCCTGTTGTTAACTTGTCGTCGACGACGTTGAGGAATGCGAACCCGGTTTGGGATTTATTTGAGTGGGCCGACTCGGCCACTCTGACGGCGGTTGGGTTCTGGCCGGTGAAGACGTCGTGGAAGTAGAAATGGAGGTGGGCCACCTTTTGGGGTTTGGAGGTTATGTGGTTGAACCACGTGGCCATTGATTCCACGCCTTGTTTGTCGCCGGCGACGGTTTCCGTTACCGGAGAAATTGCCAGAGCTATGATCAGAAATAACGTCAGAGTAGATTTCTCCATTTTTTTTATTTGTCTTTGGAAAATTGCAGACAGCAATAGAAATTGGTAGGTGGATTTATAGTACAAACCTTTTTTTATTGGAACATACTATTCATCAAAGTTAGACCGAAAACTATCAGTATAAATGAGACAATAGAAGTCATTTTTATACGCCCCGGCTTTTTGTACACTGCTTTATGACTTTTTGCACCATGCCATTTAAAAGCGTCGCCATTTAAAGGCTTATTAATATTATATTAATTAAATTGCGGGAAAACAAAAACGGAAAAAATGGGAAAAAAGGGCCATTTAAGGGCGTCGTGGGATGCCGGTCAACGGCGCTGGTTTCCCACCTTGGCGCGTTCCCACTTAAAATATATTTTTTATAGAGCCTTAAGATTTCAATAAGTTCAATTTCAAAAGAAGTGTTCAATTATATGAATTTATTGTTTTTTTGTATCTATTTATTGTTTTTTTAATTATATGTAAAGAAGTGTTCAATTTCAAAAAAACATGTAGCTATTGCGATTTGAATCTAGAATCTCAAGTATACACAAGGTAAAGTACTTACCAATTGTGCTAATGGAGTTTTGTGATATTTAATATCCTATTAAATTTATATATATAGAAAGACCAAAATACCGTTGATGGAAGGGATGCTCCCACCACGCCGGTCAACGGCGCCCCGCCACGCCGGTCAACGGCGTCACACGACGACTCGGAATTTTCCCGAATGAAATTTAATAGTATTATATTCTAACGCCTTTAAATGGTGTGGTGCAAAAAAGTCAAAATTCTATGTGCAAAAAATTTATGCTTTTTTATAGGACAAACTTGAATATTGTGATGGGTATGAATTGACTACCATCATGAAATAAAGAAGAAAAAATAGCTAGTACGTCTATGGATTAGATCTTAATGTTATCTAATAGAGTAAGATTCAAGATGAAGCATCATGCAACGGATTTATAGAGTAAGATTAAAGAAAATGAAGAATTATTGATGGATTAATAGAGTAAGATTTTTTCTAGAAAGTTGATGGGAAGACTCTTAATTGGATGTATCCGTTTTCTAAGTTGACTAGCTATATGTATATATATTTCCACGTTGACCAAATAATTAATACTCAATTATAAAAGTTCCATTTGGTGATAGTTTCACATGGGGTGATGGGCACATTGCATCCACTTCGATCAATTAATTCAGTAATCTGACTTGCATGACGTTAAAAATTAGCACTCCGTAGCATGTACTCCGTATGATTTTAAATTGATGAATAAGGGTAATTTCAGGCCCATGTCGAAAGTTACTATAATTCAAGCCCAATATATAACGTCGAATTTGATTTTTTTTTTGGTAAAAGAAACACAAGGGTGGAGACCCGAGTGAACTACAGCCTAGCGGTCTGAGTTATCGGCTTCCCACATAGGTCAAACTCGAGTAGAGCACAATAGTTTGATAGGGGCTCGATAAGAATGTGAAAACCAAAAGACAAGGCATGTGCATGACTGGTAAGGGAGTCTGCGATCGCGTTTGCTTCCCTAAAGACGTGGTTGAGATGAGTACACCAATTTCGTCTAAGAAGAGTCCGGCATTGATGGACTAGACCCGACAGTGGGTGGCTCGGATCCACCCCCTTGACAATTAACTGAACCGCTAACGAAGAATCCGACTCGAGCCAAACATGACGGAAGCCCGAATCCCAAGCCAACTTCAAAGCGTCGAAAATCCCCCACAACTCAGCAACAATGATAGAACACGGACCAATCTTGTGCGCAAAGCCAAAAACCCACGAGCCCTCAACGTCCCTTGTTGTAGCGGTCTCGTTGCCCTTAACCGACCCGTCACATTTGAGTTTAATCCAAGGGCTGGGAGGTTTCGCCCACACCATCTCAACATCATGGACCGAGCCTCTTCCCGTGCCGACCTCCCTCACCTTACGAGCCCGGTCGTAGTCCATCGCCTGGCCCCGAACGAAGTCAGCCCCGACAATAATAATCCTCGTGCTGCCAAACGCCACCTCGTTCCTCCACTTCCAGGTCCACCACAGTCCCGTGGCGAAGAGATCCGCCCACACATTTCCGTCCGCTAATCTCTAGCTGGCCATCAAGTTCCCACGAAGGCATGAACCCAACCTAGAAAGGGTAAATCATGGAGATTAGAGACCACAGGGGGCAAAACGGCGCAACTTTAGCACAATCACGGAAAAGGTGTTCAAGAGTTTCCGTCCCTATTTTGCAAAGCGGGCACAAGTCTGATGTAGCCATATGCCGCCTCACACGCTCATGATTCGTGAGAATACAACCCTTCAAAGCTAACCATGCGAAAGTACGGACCCTTTCTTGGACATGGAGCTTCCAAACCTTCTTGTAAACTACCCCATCAGCCCACTTCAAGTCGCCAACCCCAATGATGAGCTCGTACGCCGACTTGATTGAGAAACTCCCGTCAGTAGAAGCTTTCCAAGTCATCGCGTCTGTAAGAATGCCCACACCAGTGAGTGTGATCGTGGCCAAAACCCTCAGCATCTTATCCGGTAGGAGACGCTCCAAAATCTCCCAATCCCAACCGACGTCCGTTTTCCAGTAGAAATGAACCACCTCTCGCCGTTCACTGTCATGAATAGCGGCTTTCGCCACATCAAGGAGGCACCCTCCACTTGTTCAATCATCCATCCAGAATCTCACTTGCGTGCCGTCGCAAACACTCCACGCACAACCCTTCAAGATCACTTCATGAATTCCATGCCGAATACCCTTCTAAGCTGCTGAAGAACCTCTATCATTAGATCCCGGCCCCCTCGTGTACTTATCAGCCACAATCGAACCCCAAAGACCATCCGAGCAGTGAAGAAAACACCAACTCAGTTTGCTAATCACCGTAAGATTTAACTCACGCATAGGGCGGATCCTAAGGCCTCCCTCTCGTTTGGCTTTACAGATATCCTTCCAGCCCACAAGATGAATGCGCATTGTACCCGACACCTGCCCCCACACAAAATTGCATATAACCTGGTCAATCTTGTTGCAAGTATCCACAGGGAGGACAACCGTGGCCATAGAGTAAACCGGGATAGTCGCAAGCACGGGTATCACAAGGGTAATCCTACCCGCCAGGCTAAGGGTACGACTCTTCCAAGCCCCCAGCCGACTCTTAATTTTATCCACCAAGGGGGCGAAAGTATCCTTAGAAACCACCTTATGAAGTATAGGCATCCCTAAGTAGCTTCCAAGATCGTCCGTAACCTCAAACCCACTCTCAACCTGAAAGAGCCTTAATCAAATCTGACCCCACATTCTTGGAGGCGAAAAGTTTTGACTTTTCTCTACTGAGCTTCTGACCCGACACGCGGCAAAAAACATTGAGGATCCCCATGATGGCCTCATCTGATGAACCGAGGCCTTCGCCATAAGGACGAAATCATCCGTGAAAAGGACATGGGAGATCAAAGGTCCCCGCCTAGTGACTCTGACGGGCTTACATTCCCCCCTCTCCACAGCATCGTTAATCAAATGACTCAATCTCTCCATACACAAGACAAACAAATACGGCGAGATAGGGTCCCCTTGTCTAATCCCGCGTGAAGGGGTGAACTTGTTCGTCATCTCCCCATTCCACATCAACCTCATAGAGGATGAACCAATACAGGACTTAATCCAAGTCACCCACTTCTCCGTAAAACCCGCGTCTCTTAGGGAGTCCTCAACGAAATCCCATCTAAGCTTATCGTAGGTCTTATCCAGATCGATCTTCAAGACCATCCACCCCTTATGACCTTGCTTGCGTCTCATCGAGTGAACAACTTCCTGAACCACAATGATGTTATCCGAGATAAGACGGTCGGGGATGAAGTTGCCCTGCATCGGCCCAATCAAGTTATCCAGGAGCGGACGCAACCTATTCACCAAAATTTTCATGATGACCTTGTAAACGACGTTACAAAGGCTGATCGGCTGAAACTGAGATATACACTTAGGCTTAGCAACCTTAGCGATGACGACAATGAGAGTGTCGTTGACCCCCTCCGGGAAGATTCCATGCGTGAAGTAATCCCGAATGAAACCTCTAACCGACTCGCCCACACGCTCCCAACATCTCTTGAAGAACAACGGTTGGAACCCGTCCACACCCGGGGCTTTGAGATTGCCCATACTAGCCATAGCATTAAAAATCTCAGCATCCGATGCCGGGGCCACCAAGTCCTGCCACGCTCCATTCGGTATCGAGGGAAACCGACCACCATGCAAGGGATCACCGAACAAATCCTCAGCCGGCAAAGAATACAGGTCCTGAAAAAAGCTGAGAGCATGTTGTTCCACAATCTTAGGATCGCTAATGCACACATCATTTCCGTCTTTTAAAGTCTCAATGCGGTTCCGTCTTCTCCGAATAATATTATAAAGATGGAAGAAGGAAGTGTTACGATCACCATCGCTAAGCCACTTCTCGTGGGACTTCTGGAACCAGAGTAACTCATCCTGCTCAAGAATCAAGTTGAGATCCGCCTGAAGTTGCTTCTCCCCGTCAGCCAACTGATTACCGAAACCGTTGGCAAACTCTTCCTACACCTTACCAAGACGCTTGAGAGTGTCTAATTTCCTTGATCGAATGTGACCAAAGATCTCCACATTCCACTTGATCAAAACATCTTTGAGATTAACAAGGGCCATTGGAGCACTAACAGAGATGTCCTAATTACCATCCACTAAATCTTTGAAACCATTGTGATGAGTCCAAGCAGCCTTAAAATGAAAAGGTCTTCTCTTCCTATCAAACGCCCTGAATGTCCTAAAAGAGATCAAGAGAGGCATTTGGTCGGAACCAAGCGCCAGGAGATGGCGGACAACAACTTCCAGCCAACCCAACCGCGCATTCGAATTCAAAAAAACACGGTCCAATCTCCTAGCCTTGAATGTCTGTGCCGTCACTCCCGTGGTCCAAGTAAATTCAACCCCTGAGAAACCAGCGTCGATCAATTCGGCTTCATCCACCCACTCCTGAAAGGTATCTGTATCCGAAGAGAGAGGTTCGGCCGTGCCAAAACTCTCCTAAGATTGCAAAACACAATTAAAATCCCCAGCGTACACGCAAGGTCCGCCCGTACTCCTAGCAAAGCCCTACAAATCCGACCAAAACGGGACTCTGTCAGTGTCATTCGGTGGAGCATAAACTAAAATCAGATTGGTAACCTTACCATCCTTCCAGATTCTCGAATGGATGAACCGGTCAAAGCTCCTAACAACCTCAAGATCAACCAACCCCGCAAACCCTGCCGCTTCAATCCTGACGTTATTTGTGAAGGGCAGGCTGGCGCAAACTTCATCGGCTCTAACACCTGAAATCTTGGGCTTGGCCAGGATAAGGACGTCCACATGGTGGTTACGAGCCATAAACCAAATCGCCCTTCGGAACCCTCTATTACCCGCACCCTTGCAATTCCACATTAAGCAATTCATTAGGATACTTGAATGTGAGAAAAACGAGAAAGGGTTAGGAGGATTGCACAACACTAGGATCAACCCTAACGGTAGCACCATCTTCCACCATCACATCATCAACCGACTTCTCAAGATGCACCGGCGAGACCGAGGCCTGGTCAGCAGCAAGGATCTGGCGACGGAGACCTACAATGGTTTCATTCGCCTCCTCCGGAGAATCCTCCGCCTCCATGTTTGGGTCTTCAGCCTGCATTGAGTCACTATCCTGGGCCACGACCCGGGCATCTGGAGAAATTTGGCCCACGGCCGAGTAACTTCCATCCGAGTCCACAAGATATCGTTGTGGATTGAACGTTTTTGGGATATCAATATCCTTGGTCTTGGACATTCTTTTGGTCCACCTCACTTCTAGGCCTTTTAACCGGCCCATTAGAAACATTAGGCCCCTCTTCCTCATGCACAATATCTTTCTTGTTGTTATTTCTTCTTTTCGTATTTTTCCTGATCATCTTTTGGTTCCTAGGGCCCACTTCATGGTTCTTAAAAACGTGAGAATATTGAGACATGCCGTTATTCGATTTGTGCGATCCCGAGGCAGTCACCTTAACCCTAGGCGAAGCCCCATCATTGCACACCTCCACTCCCTTGCCCGCTCCCGAGGCAATGATAACTGCATTAACTGTAGTCGGAGGCCTGGTCTCCTTTCTCGCCGGTGCTGGCTGCCAGTTTCCATGTCCGATGTTGGAAGCAT
The DNA here is from genome assembly GCA_934048045.1 of Polygonum aviculare. Lineage (NCBI taxonomy): Eukaryota > Viridiplantae > Streptophyta > Magnoliopsida > Caryophyllales > Polygonaceae > Polygonum > Polygonum aviculare. Next base: position 26,535,496 of record OW204023.1, on the reverse strand, counting down.
TGCCCCTGTCCACCTTCTGCTTGTTCCTATTGATCTTCTTCCGCATTTGTACTTCCATCTAGGGACCGTGGTTCACATCGATACCCGCTGCTGCATCACTTGAGCCAGTGGCGTTCCCCGTTGTACCATCTACAGCCGTCGGCACATGCATCAGGCGTATTGCTCGCACCATTCGACGCAGGCGTAGGAGCGTAGTGCTTGTCAGGGCATTGTTCAATAAGGTGCCCATACCTTCCACACGAGAAACAAATAAGATGTAGGCCCTCGTACTCCAAATGATACCGGACGTCATCTAGTAATATCGTGCCATCAAGGGGTTGAGTCAAATCCACTTTGACACAGACCTTAGTGTACGTATCTGCACCGATTCGAGAAGAGGATTCGAGTATCCACTTTGATTGGTCTCCCGATAGCTTCCGCCACTTACATCAAGAGTTCCTCCTCATAGTAAATTTTAGGAAGCTTAGCGATTCGAACCCATGCCGGAGACGTGTTGATTCTATCTGCTTCCGGATCAAATTGAGGAGTCCACCTCTTGATAATCAGGTAATTTCCAAACATCATCCATGGACCTCCGGTTAAAGCTTTGATGTAGTCGGAGTCTTATCAAACCTCACCACATAATACCCATTAGGGAGGTCAGCCAACAACACCTTTCCAGAGGGGAGCCACATCTCCCTGAGTTTCCTGTCCATCACATGGAAGGGAACAAAACCGCCCAGCACCTTGACAATTAGGGTGGATTTCCAAACATCAACAAGAACCCCCAACACATCAGGGGTCACTTTGATTACCGGTTCACTATTTCTACCACCAGGCCAGTCGATATTCACTTTTCCAAGAAAGCTCGGTCCAATCTCGGTCTCTGCAGGCCATTCTCATTGACCACCATATCTTTCCACGTATGTTGATGTTGGGCAGCAACAGGGGCCGTCGAAAGACCTGGAGGAATAGGTGGAGGAGGAGATGGCGGCTGTGACACAACCACCACCATCGGAGAAGCCTCCAACATTGCACCAAAACACGAAGGATGAAAGCAGAGAGAGAAACTAGAGAGAAGTCAGAGGTGTTCGTGTATATAATTCGGTGCATTTAAGGTCGAATTTGATTGATGGCCAATGTTGGGTTTAGACCTTATTGTGAACTCCGAGTCAATTTTTTGTTGCTCTAGTAACCAAAACAAATCTTATATCATTAATGCCTAATTCTTACTCTTTGGTTTTATCCATGTTAATGTGTCTTGAATCTGAATCACACACAGCGACAGATAGCACGGGGGTCTCGAAATACCTCGACCTCTGTATTCCGAATTCTGTCTTCCATAATAATATGCGGTTTTTCTGCCCGTGGACGTAGGTAACACAGCGTTACCGAACCACGTAAATCTATGTGTCGTTCTTGCTTTATTGTTCTAGTTCGATCTCTCGTTACAACAATGCAAATGGCTAATCTTTACTAAGAATAAGATGCCTTCTTTACGTGGCCAACGGTTTAATTAATTTTACCTATATGACCGATCGATAAAGGTTGCATTACTTGCATTCATTTATGCGGTATTCGAAAAGTTGGGTTAGGAATTCAATCTATAACATGTGTACACAATTAAAACCGACATACGGTACACTGCTTCAAATGATTTCGATGTAACTAACACTTCTATGTGTACAATCAATGATGTATGAATCATATGACGATACATTAAGTTGAAGACTAGCTTTTACTTATGTTCATACATGTACGAAAAACAGCAAAAATCGAACCGGATCGGAGACCGACAATCCAATTAAGTTGCATACATGTACGTCAGTACGTGCATGTGTAATTAAGTTGCATAGAGTTCTCAAAAAAAAAAAAAAGTTGCATAGAACTGCTAAAAAAACAGCACAAGGCGTGTAGCTATCCGCTTCTTATTCATACGAAAACAAGACAAACCGGTTAAGTCGGCCTATAAAGATTTGAGGTCTCCGATCCGGTTCGAGTTCGACTCTCACCTAAAACGTAGACCTAGACGACATGCAGTTCACACGTACATGACATTACTTTCCACTTCCATATATAAAAACATACTTAAAACACGTACTTACGCATGCATAGTAACGGGGTGTATCAATAATAGACCACAAAAGCATCACATTCAATAGTCTGAACCAAAGCAAACGGATTAACCGTAAGAGTCTTCAAAACGGCAACCCCCTTTGCCAACCGAAACACACCGGTTCCTCCAACGATCGCCACCTCACGATAACTCGTGTCCAACACCGCGTTTCTTGAGAACACGCTAAGAGAGCTTCCATTATAAGACCCAACCGTAAAACCAAAGGTGTAGCCCATGATGAATGACGTCGCCCTTAGGTCATCCCTTGCATAGAAGCCCTGAGCCCGCCCATACTCCCTTGACTCGGGAGACGGGCGGCTCGTGATTGGATTGTCGGCCATGTTCACGAACCCGAAGTCGGTTGAGAAACTGGTATTGGGAGGGGCTAAAGGCGAGCGGACAATTTGGTAGGTGTTTGTGTTGTTTCCAGAGAGTAATACAATGTGGAAGTAGAAGTGAAGGTGTTTGAACTTTTCGGTTTTGTGAGGGAGTTGTTTGAACCATTTTTCGACTTGGAAATGACGTAATAAGTTTGTTTTTGATATTGTGGCGTTTCCAGGAGACCGATGTGCCTTCATTTTAACTCACTTAAGGGAGTGTCTTTCGACCATGAGGGGTGACCTCACTTCCCTACCAAAGTCAAGGACGGAGGAGCTGACCATGTGGATGAAACCAGATGTTGGTGTGGTTAAGATTAATACAGATGGATTCGTTCATGCAGATGGGTCGGCGGTGGTTGGTGGTGTCCTTAGGGACGATGACGGGCAATGGCTGATAGGGTTTGTTTACCATACCGGACTTTGTACCGCTCCTATGGCCGAGCTTTGGGGAGCTTTTCATGGTCTTCGCTTAGCTTGGAATCGGGGATATAAGAGAGTTTCCTTGGAATTGGACTCACAGTTGGTGTGTCTTCTTTTTAGGAAGCATGTGGAGCGTTATCACCCCCTATTTAGCCTGATATCTCAATGTCAAGGCTTATGGCGGAGGAATTGGATTATTCAGTCCCATCATGTTTTCAGGGAAACAAACACGGTTGCAGACTTTCTTGCTTCTTTTGTTTTTTCTTTTAGTTTAGATTTTCATATATTGATTGACCCGTCAGAGGATATTGTATCTTTTTCTGTCTTGAGATGTTAGGGCCAGCTATCCCCTCCATCACTATCTCACTTTTTTCATTCACTAAAGGGTAAAATCCGGAGAATAATAATAGTACTCGGAGCCCGTTTAGATCACAACTCAATTGGATGTGATTTCGGGCTGCATAAAAATTCTCTCAGCGGCACATTAGTGGGTTGGATCATGACTTTTGAGGCCCGTTACTCTCTATGTAATGTGGGTTGCCACACAATGAGTCAGTGGGGCACAAATATAAGATAATTAGATCGGAGTTCAAATCATTTTAAACGAGAATGCATTGTGCACCTCCTAGTCCCTGAATTCTTATGTTTTTAGAGCTAAGATGAACCCTCTGATCTTCAGTGAATTCTGATCATATCAAATACGAGTAGTAGATAACATTATAAAGACCAATAGAAGTGTTTTTATTTTTGAAAAACCAATAGAAGTGTTGGTAGAGTCCTTTAAGTATATGTGCTATGGAGGGGATTCAAGTATTAATTATTACAAGATTCAAGTATTAATCCTCTTAACAACATGCATACAACGTTCAAACTTGACAGTCTAGCCGATTAATCGCAAAGTCATAAGACAATATCATACCTATAACCTCTTCATCGTAAGCTGTAAGCATCTCTGACTAAAAAATACATTAGAAAAGGATTGGTTGGGACATGTGAGTCATGTCTCCATATTTTATTCAAAACCAAGTTATAATTTACACTTATCATCATCAATCCATACAGGCTGTTTCACATTACTCTTTAAAAATATATATATCGACCTTTCATGATAGAGACTATTTTTTTTTTTTTTGGTTGAATGATAGCATAAATATATAAATATATTCAAGTAAATTACTTAACCAATATAATTTGCGACAGATGGTCTTTCAAATCTCTTTACTTTATGAAAAAAATAACAATATTGAGGAACGAATCGCACGAAGTCCGCAATTGACAGATCATATGGTCGGTCGAAATAATTATATTATTCAGAAGAAGCCACATACAATACTAAGTGTAATAAGATGAGGAATATTAAAGTGTGATTTCAAGTGCATACATACTACTAGTATATATAGCTTAAATATATAGTGTAGGCCGTAATTGCTACAAAGTAAAGTCATCTTATTTATATATGAACCCTGTCTGTCCGTTTCCTTGAATTCAGCTTTCAAACTCAATCCCAAAAATCATCTCTTCGGTGAACCCGCCATGGCCAGCCGGTTCATCTCTTCCATCCTCTCTCGTTCTTCTGCTCAACTGGGTACTTTGAATCTCCACTTCTAATTGACTTCTTATGTTTCGTTAATGCTTGATTGTACCTGCAAATAATAATGTTTGTACTTGTTGTTTAGTGCTTGTTGTTGTGCTGACAATGACAGGCAAACTAATGCTACAACTGCTCAGTGTTGTTAGATCTTCCTTAAATGGGTTTGTGAATCTGATTTCCAAATGGTCCCCATGCCCTTCTAGAGGGAGTAATAGTTGAAGCTGACAACATCTAATTAGATGCATTTTCCCACTTCCTAGGTATTTATCATTGGCCAAAAGGAGAGGTCAAAAAACCAATCAAACAGTTTTTAACGGAAACAAACTGATGTTCAATCTCTTAATACAACTAGGCCTTTCAGATTGGATGTATTGGTATTACTTTTCCATGTATCCTTGTAGGAAGGAAGAGCTAACCACTATATATGCGCCTTGCCTATTTTGTTGATTGAGTAAGAATTTGCAGGGTTTGAATATGTTTGATGTATTATTTTCAGCCTAATGGTCTTCTTATGATGTTGAGCTTTTGGAGCTAAATATGCATTTTGAGTGGTGTCAAACTAAATTTGTTATTGTGTTCCTAGGGAGAAGGTCATGCCTGAGAAGAGCAGTGAGCAAATACAGCACAACCGCCACTCTCGACGAACCCATCACTCCTCCTGTGAAAGTGGAATTGACCAAGCTTTTGATCAATGGCCAATTCGTAGACTCTGCCTCAGGTGAACACCCATTCTCAATAGCGGTTTTAGTCATTCTTTCTTGCCTTACATGGAATTTTGTTAAGGCAATATATTGGATTGATTGCAGGCAAAACATTCCCTACATTCGATCCAAGGACAGGAGACGTGATCACCCATGTTTCCGAGGCTGATGCTGAGGACATTGATCGAGCTGTGGCTGCTGCTCGCAAGGCGTTCGATCAAGGACCATGGCCTAGAATGACTGCTTATGTAAAATATGAACACAGTACACATTTAGTGGAATAGTACTATGTTACCACTAGCTAGCACTTTTGGTGTTCAACTTGTTTTTTTTTTGTACTTGTTCACCAGGAAAGGTCCAAGATTTTGTTCAAATTCGCCGATCTGATTGACCAACACAACGACTACATAGCCGCGCTCGAGACATGGGACAATGGGAAGCCATACGAGCAGGCTGCTAAGATTGAAGTGCCCATGGTTTCCCGCTTGATGAGATACTATGCCGGTATATATGTCCTCAATGCATATCAAACCCTCTAAGAAAGCTCACTGAGCCTATGTACTGTTCTAACAGCATTGTCTACAATGATGATTCCTCAGGCTGGGCAGACAAGATCCATGGTCTCACTGTCCCCTCTGATGGACCCTATCATATGCATACGCTACACGAACCAATCGGTGTTGCAGGCCAAATCATCCCATGGAACTTCCCACTCGTCATGTTTGGCTGGAAGATTGGACCTGCATTGGCTTGTGGCAACACCGTCGTTCTGAAAACCGCTGAGCAAACGCCGTTGACTGCTCTCTTTGCTGCCAAGCTTCTTCATGAGGTAAATTCTGCTTCCAACTTTTCAGCTCAGCTAAAGCTCCAATTCATTGATGATCATATATGATTGCAGGCTGGACTTCCAGAGGGAGTTCTGAATGTAGTTTCGGGTTTTGGCCCCACTGCCGGAGCTGCTCTTGCCTCCCACATGGATGTAGACAAGGTAACTCACATTCTCTTCTTTGAATCATAGTGCCATTGTAGATCTTTCACTAATAAACTGATGTGTATACGTCCTTTTTTTGCAGTTGGCTTTCACAGGATCAACTGATACTGGGAAAATCGTGCTCGAGTTGGCAGCGAAAAGCAATCTCAAGCCCGTGACGTTGGAGCTTGGAGGGAAATCTCCTTTCATTGTATGCAAGGATGCTGATGTTGATCAAGCTGTGGAGCTTGCCCACTTTGCACTGTTCTTCAATCAGGTGGATTCATCAATGATCTGTTGTTGCAAATGGTCCTCTAGTTTTGAATGTGGTGACCTGAGTTAACTAAAGATGCATACTTGTGTGGTGTCTTTAGGGGCAATGCTGTTGTGCTGGGTCTCGCACGTTTGTACACGAAAGCTTGTACGAAGAATTTGTTGCGAAAGCCAAGGCGCGTGCCCTGCGACGCACGGTTGGTGATCCATTTAGGAAGGACAATGAACAAGGTCCACAGGTAAATGAGCAGTACTTCATATGTTATCTTTAGCTTATCTGGTCGATACTCATGAGCTTTGATTTGATCAACACAGATTGACAATGAGCAGTTTGAGAAAGTGATGAGGTACATCAAATCAGGAGTTGAAAGTGGAGCAACCCTTGAAAGTGGAGGAGAAAGACATGGCTCCAAGGGCTTCTATGTTAAGCCCACTGTTTTTTCAGATGTCAAGGTATTGTTATAGACAAGAGTCATAAGACCCATCTCATTGAACTTATATAATGACAATGCTCTGATAAGTTTTTGATCGTTTGACGACAGGATGACATGTTGATAGCCAAAGATGAGATTTTTGGACCGGTGCAATCCATAATGAAATTCAAGTATGTTGTCTTTGGTATTTACTCTAAGTAATTAGTTCATCAGGAGTTTATTGATTGAGCTTCTTGTGACATTAAACCAGGGACATAGATGAGGTGATTCGGAGAGCGAATGCGACCAAGTACGGCTTGGCCGCGGGAGTGTTTACAAAGGACATTGACACGGCGAACACATTGACGAGGGCGCTGAGGGTGGGGACGGTGTGGGTGAACTGCTTCGACACGTTCGACGCAGCGCTTCCGTTCGGAGGATTCAAGATGAGTGGAATGGGAAGGGAGAAGGGGGTTGACAGCCTCAAAGGTTACTTGCAAGTCAAGTCTGTTGTTTACCCTTTGAAGGACCCTTTTTGGCTATAGAGGGTTGGCCAACCTTTGGAGACTAAAATTTGAATGTGGGATGTTCTGATGAGTGTAATTGGAGGTCTTCTCTTTGAGTTATTCAATAAAGGATTATTATGTAACGGATGTTGGTGTCTTGTAAGTGCAGAGATGAGTATGAAGTAACCCTTCATTTGGGTAAACATGGAATCTAAAATTAGGAACCTTGCTTCCTAAGATGCACTTTTTCATATGACTTTTCTCCATCATCAAGTAGCACGATAAAATACTAACTGGAGGTTAAAAATCATATTTATCACCATCTTTGTGAATTTCTCATTGGACCAAATCACTCATCTTTACTAATATAGTTTAAATTGTTCAATTGGTTGAAATTTCATTGTAGACTCTATACTAGAACTCTTCTTATCTACTATTTTCCATTTTTATTTTTTTCTAAAAAAATTAAACTTAAAGTTTTATACATAATTTTTCTCAAAAAATTCTTATCTACTAATTTCAATCAATGTTAATTTTTTATAATATTGTTCCCTTTAACAAGATAATTGAATTAATAATATGAAAAAACATATGTCAACTCCAATTAAATTCATAATTAAAGATGCACTTTTTGTCTAAAAGATCCTACAGGTCTTAGGAGCATTCAATCCTTATAATTATACAAATCTTTATTTGTCTAAAAGAATAAGTTATAGTAGAAATATTGTATCATTAAAATACATCCCATAAGAAAAACATAAAATAAAATAAAATAATACAAGAATTGATATCAAACTATTATAACTTTATACAAAATTTAAACTAATTTTTTAGTTAAATCAAATTTGTGCCTTCAAGGCACGGGACTAATATTAGTTGACATTCAAAACCAGCGGTAAGTTCAATCAAAATATGAATATTACATGGAAATTAATTGTAATTAGTTGGGAATATATATCCCACATTAAAAAATCTAAATACATAAATAAAATAACAACTTCGTATTGTCAGTTAGCTAGTTTGAGGATAAAATTCATCGGACTAATATACCCCAATCATGTTTGATAAATCAAACAGGGATGTGCCTTTTTATGGGTCGAATCTATACTAATATTAAGTATTTGAATCAGATGAAAACTTTTATTAATCTGTAAATTGTAACCCGTGAACATGAAATAGAAATACGTCAACATGAAATAAATATACGTGAGCCCAAAACAGAAATACGTGAACTCCAAAAAATGTTTGTAATTTTGTTTTATTATGTGTAGTAATTCGGTCCATAACACATGATACTGAGAAAATTGTGTTATTACATGTATTAATACGATCCATGATAAAAATTGATTTTGTTCACATAATTCTTCCTGTTGTTCATGTATTTATGTGTTTTGTTTATGTTTTCACTTTACAGAATAAGAAAAGTTTTCACCGGAATCAACCTCATATATTAAAGTCGAGGCCTTTTGAGCTAGCTTCTATGTTAATCCTGGCCTAACTCATATGAAATTAATTTAAATCAACTATATTTTAATAATTATATATCCTTATTAACTTTACAATTAAAAAATTTTCATATGTCTTTATCTAATTACCATATATTAATATATCAAAAGAATATATATATCCATAATTATCAAAATAATATCCTATATTTACAAACTATCCAAATAATATCTAAATATAAAATCTAGATTTATCCTAAAAAGATGTCTTTATCTGATTACAATATATTTATATGTCAAAACAATATCTATAAATATAATATGTCAAAACAATATCCTATATTTATAGACTATCCTTATAATACATATCTATACAATCTATCAATATTGTACTAATTAAGAACACATAAAGAGTCTATCAAAATAGTATCTATAGCCTATCCAAATAATATCTATCTATACAGTATACACCCTATGAATACCATACTAACTAGTATAAATCCCGTACCATGTACGGGTAATGTAAATATAAATCCAAATTAATTGAATTGAGATCGGATTTTGATACGAGTCCGCTGCTAACTCAAAAACTCATAATCCAAACCCGATAGATCGAAGTCCAAACTTATCGAGCTATATATGTACTTTTATTACTAAAATGTTAATTTTAAAATAATTCGATTCAATTTTCATATTTATATTATTATTTAATATACTATTGACGTATGTGAAAGTTTTTAACTATTCTTTAAGATTTAATCATGATAAAAACGTATACTAATTAATAATGAAAATTGTTTAAGACATAAAAAAAACTTGAATTTTTAGTATTAATATAAGGATATAATTTGAAAAATCATATTAGGAAAAAATCTTAAAGTATCAAAAGTTGGGTAAGATATTAAGTAGATATAAGGAAATTGGATATGCTATCAAGTACTGTGTATACATATGAGTTGTTTATAGAAAATATAATGTAAAAATATAAAATTATTATTTTATTCAAGGTTGATGACGTGGCACAAACTTTAGCAAAAACTTGGGATTTGTTTTATATTGTATTATAGTAGATTAACTAAAATAATATTAATCTCCAATGGCTTCATTGCCATTAAAGTATCTACAAAAATATGTTTAATTCTCATATGTATCTATCTATTTACCATATATTGATATATCAGAATAATATCCATAATCCATCAAAATAATATCCTATATTTATAAACTATCCAAATATTATCTATCTATACAATTTAGATTCATCTAAAGTGCATAAATATTAACACATGAATGGATTGTAAATTGAAAAATCACACAAAGAGAAGAGAAAAGACTAAAAAGAGAAAAGGTGTCGATTTGAACCCAATAAATTTGTTTTTTAGGATTACAAACAAATACTTAGAAGTTATATGTGAACTAATCTATGAGCAAACCCAAATCCTTATTATTTCTAAATAATATCCACGTTAGGATTATGGGACACAAACTCAAATCCTTATTAACTTTATGTAGAGTTACACAAGGTACCAAAACATCTTATACAAAGTACGGGTACCTCGGCGACGCATCTTATAATTCCTTTTTATTTTATTTTATTTTACGTATCATTTACTATATTTTTGTGATCTATGAATTTTTTATTTATAAATATCACAGGTATTCTAATGACAAACTTCATTAGTGAAATCACAAAATCGAAACTCAATTTGATCATTAAAGTACGTATCTTATCTCTTTAGAAGAAGAAAAACTATAAGGGGAAAGAAGATTTACATATGTTTCTTATGGATGAAAAGGTAAGGTTCTATCTCTTTATTTCAAAATTTTTTGTTTTTATTATATAATTGTAATTAAACTATGTTTTGATATTTCTTATTTATGCTGGAAAACAAGATTGAAGCTATCATTCTATCTTTTTTTACTAATAAATTTGTGGAGATTTTAAAAGAGTATTTTACTTGTAAAATCTCAAACTTTGGAGTAGATAAAAATACCGATCTATATAGGATGACTCAACATCCCTATAAGATAAATTTCTTTTACTCTACCGATGTTCACCTTTGTAAAGATGCTTTAAACTCCACACTAGGTCTAACGTACATTTGTTGATTTTGAAGCCATAGAAAAGCTAAAGGATAAATTTGTGTTGATAAGTTTTTCATACATTTTTTCAAGCTTAATTTTTATATTATTTTTAACATATTTTGACACATATGATATCAATTTTTGTTTCTATGATCGTTTTATAGATGTTGTTGGTGAGGTTATTGAATTCAATGATGTTAAAGGTTTAAAAAAAAATCGAAAAGGCAAAAAGCTTGAGATTAAACTAGAGGATGAATGGTTTGTCTCTTATAAACTTAGATATTTTTTTCTTCTAATTTCATCATGTGCTAATTTTATTCTATTATTTTGAAAAGGAAAAATGTTCTCATTTGTACCTTATGGGAGTTATGGGACAAATATGCTCATGATATGCTAAGCTACATCGAGACATATAAGTATGTACGCCTTATTGTGGTATTCCAATTCTTCAAGGTAAAACTTTTTAGAGGTAATGGTATTCCTTTCAATATGATAGAAGAATTATATACCTCTTTTTTACAATAAATGTATATTTATAAATTATTTGATATAATTTTTTTACAAGTACGACAATTGCAAATGGACTATATGGTTATAAGATTTTTGTCGATCAAAACATCTATGAAATTGACACCTTTTTGAAAAAGTATTCTACCTACTTTTTATTTTATTTAATCAGATTATACCCTTCCTTTTAATATTAGCCTTATGGAAATATATGGTACTCTAATGGTACGAGACCCAAACTACGTACAGTTCCTTATCTAATGGTACAAGGATGTACACATAGACGAATCTAGGGGGGCATGAGTGGCCCGTGCCCCTCTCGTCGGGTTAATTATCGGTATGTATAGAGGGAAGTCACATTAAGAAGCCCCCTAATCCTCATCTAAATTTAATGCGGTAACTCCAATAAAAGCCTAAAATTCCAACCTTTTCCTTTCTCTCTCTAATCTCTCTCCTATCTCTCGCTCTCTTTCGCTCCCTCTTTTTTTTTTTTTTTTTTTTGACTCGGTGAGAATTAGGAACCCTACTTACGTAGGGAAGCCTAGAGCATCCTTTCGGATGAGAGCTAAAAGCTCATGGTGGTTCAAAATTACTTCCCATGGGAGACTGTGGCCCAGATTCGCGATTTTATCGGCCACAGTATTACAATGTCTATCCACATGAGAAATTTTGACTATCTCAAATTCTTCAAGGGATACAATAATATCCGCAATAATTCTCTCTATTTCCCAAGGACAACTTTTATATCCTTGTACGGATTTGATCACTGTTAGATTGTCTCCTTCTATTTCTAATTTTCGTACCCTTCTATTTTTTGCCTCATCGATTCCATCACGCAAAGCCAAGGCTTCTGACACAAGAAACGACACATTCCCATATCTGCTCACTGTCCCACTTATTGTGCATCCATTAAAATCTCTAATTATTGATCCTCCTGATGAGTTCCCATTGTTTAGCCTAGACCCGTCAAAATTTAATTTTGCAAAACCATGTCTCGGTTTCTTCCATTTACTTTGTGTCCTTCTTCCTACCACTCTGTCCTTAGAACATTCCTTAAGGTCCTTTTCTTCGTCCTCTTGCCATTGTTTAGCTTGTTCCCATTGTCTTAACTGAGTTCTAATATACATGTTTAGGTCCTGAATCACTTCATTATTTGCTTGTTGGAATACAATTTTATTTCTTTGATGCCAAATACTCCACCAAACAACTGCTAATTCTGTCAACTCTTTTTTCCCAAGCATATTCCTCATATCCAAAAGGACATTTCTTGGGTTCTGAAGTGATGGGCTATAGTTTCGGAGAGTATGTTCAGTATTTGCATTTATGCTTTTTGTGATCTTTAATGTGTGGGGGCATTTGATCATTAGATGGATTGAGTCCTCATGTAAACTATTGCACATTAGACAAACCAGGAGGGACTGCAACTTGTTTTTCACTCAATCTCTGCTTTGTTGGGAGTCCATTCATATCGATTTTCCATAAGAAATTCTTTACTTTCGGGTAGGTATCCAATTTCCATATCCAATTATTCGGATTGGGATTCATCGAGCTTTCTTTAGTTATCAGGCTCAAGGCTGAAGCCGTTGAAAACCACCCGTTCTTGCTTGGTGCCCATACAATTCGGTCTTCTATGTCGTTTCTCGGAATCGGGATTGCAATTATCTTATCTACTACGTCTCTTGGAACAATCTGAAGCAATTCATTTTTTTTCCAATTTTTTTCGGGTGAAATGAAGTGTTCAACCTTCTGTTGCTCATTTTCCGCATTATTTCTTATAGCAAAGTTTAAAAGCGGTTCTTGAAGAACCCAATTATCTTTCCAGAAATTAATCGTTTTCCCATTGCCTAGTTGCCATTTGAGGCCTTCCTGAAATTCTGGTCTTAGTTTCTTTAATTGTTTCCATTGTCATGATGAATTGGTCTTAACTTCATAGGTTGCAAGAGTATGCCCTCTTAAGTATTTTTCCGTAATGATTTTTACCCAAATATTGTTTTGATTTGTCAGGATTTTCCATAGCAACTTCATTTGAAGGGCTTTGTTCATGTCGCCCGCTTTCTTAATTCCTAGTCCTCCACACATTTTTGGTTTGCATATTCTATCCCAACCTATCAACGGTTTATACTGTCTGTCCTTGTTCCATAAGGAACTCCTGTTCATTATATCAATTTCGTCATGTATGTATTTAGGTAGCATAAAGCTTTGCATTAAATAGTTTGGTTTCGTTGCCAGGTTCGATTTTATTAGAACCGAACGTCCTTCTTGAGATAACGAATTAGCTTTCCATTTAGTCAGTTGTCGTTGTGCATTTCCTATCGTGTCTTGAACATTTCCTTATTTATTTTTCCATTGATAATCGGACAACCAAGATATTTTTCTAGATTCGTCATTGTACTAATTCCCAATGTCTGCTTAATATGTTGTTTTTGCTGGCTATCCACTCTCTTGAACGTATGAAATGCGGATTTGTGGTAATTAACTTTTTGTCCTGATATCGCGCAGTAGTTTTCAATGATTCTTCTCATCTCGTTGCATGCATTTTGAGTTCCTTTAGCAAAGATTATCATATCGTCAGCAAATGCCAAAATTGGTATTCGTGTTCCTCCACGTGCTATTGGGAATCCAATCAAAGGTTTCGGGCTCTCACTTACTTTTTGAAGCTTTCTTGCAAGGATCTCAGCCCCGATTACAAATAGGTAAGGCGACAATGGATCTCCTTGTCTAATTCCTCGCTCCGGTGTAAAGGGTTCTGTGGGTCCACTGTTTACGAGTACTGCATATGATACTGTACATACACACTCCTGAATCCAATCAATAAATTTTCTATCAAAACCAAACTGGTTAAGCACCCGAAATAAGAAATGTCAGTCAATCCTATCATATGCTTTTTCCATATCCAATTTAACCGCCATCCACCCATCTTTAGCCTGACTTCCTCTGAAGGAATGAAGAATTTCATGTGCAACAAGAACATTGTCATGTATTGATCGACCTGCTACAAAGGCTCCTTGCATTGGGTGAATTATCTTGGGCATAACCATTTTTATTCTCTCTGTTAGAATTTTTGCTATAATTTTGTATATCGTGGTACATAGGCTGATGAGTCGATAGTGATTGGTTGTCGACGGGTTGTCTGTTTTCGGTAGTAGTGATATAAATGTATGATTGCTTTGTTTCAATAGTTTTCCAGAATGGAAAAAACCTTTGACTGCCTTGATAACTAATGGACCCACAATATCCCAATATTTCTTATAAAATTCTGCAATCATTCCATCCGGACCTGGAGACTTATCTGATCCAATATGAAAGACTGCGTTCCTTATTTCCTCATTAGTTACTGGGTTAATGAGTCTTCTATTGTCTTCGTCTGATATTTCCTTTTCTACTAGCGTGAGATACTCTTCCAACATCGTGGTGTCTATTTGCTCCTTTTTATATCGTTTCCAGAAGTCATTTCTGATTTCTCGACAAATGTTCTCCTCTCCTACTATTTGTGTGCCTTCAGATGACGTTATTGATCTTATAATCTTACGGTTTCGCCTTCCTACTGCTATTTTATGAAAATACCCTGAGTTGGAATCTGCTAGTTTGATATGTTTTGTCTTTGCCCTTTGTTTCCAATATGTTCTGTGAAAATTTAATATACATTCCTTTTTATTTAGAATTCTTATTTGTTTCTGGATAATTGCTGGTTGCGGCGATGTTGTTATTTGCTTTTGAATCTCAAGAAGAGTGTCCTCTATTTCTTTAAGTTGTTCGAATGTATTTCCGAATGTTCTTCTCTTCCATTGCTTGCAGTGAATCTTCAATAACTGTGTTTTTTTCATGAGTTGCAACATATACGAGCCCCGAAAGTCCACTCTACATGCTTGTTTTACCACATTTTGAAAATCTTTCCTCTGCATCCACATTTTCTCCATCTTAAATGGGGATGCCTTGCTGATATGATCGTTTGTGAATTCAATCGAAATTTTACAATGATCTGATGAGGTGAATGCATGATTGTGTGTTCGAATTTCTGGAAACCATTGTATTATACATTCACTAACTAATACTCTGTCCAATTTTTCATATATGTTGTCTATTTCTGTTCTATTTTTTCGCCACGTGAACATATTTCCAGTCGTTGGAATACCTCTTACATCACAGTTGATTTTAAAATTTATTAATCTCGTAAATCTACTTGCATCAGGAATACAACCTCCCTTTTTTTCACTTTGTTCTTGAATTTCATTCATGTCACCTAATATCACCAGAGGCAAATTAGTATTATTTGCACAACAAGTAAAATCTTGCCAAAATTTATCCTTCTTGCTCTCTCCCGGTGGCACATAGACAACGCAATTGTATAATTTGTTATTTGGTTTACATATTTCAAAATTATATATCTGGGCTGATGTACCAAAACTTCTACATATTCACTGATAAACTGGTGCTCTTTCCACATTACGCAAATCCCCCCCGCCCTACCTTCTACAGGGGACCAAATAATGTTGTCGAATCCTGCACGTCTCCAACTTTGGTCACTCGGCAATTTATCCGTCTTGG
Source organism: Polygonum aviculare (assembly GCA_934048045.1). NCBI lineage: Eukaryota > Viridiplantae > Streptophyta > Magnoliopsida > Caryophyllales > Polygonaceae > Polygonum > Polygonum aviculare. Next base: position 26,519,565 of record OW204023.1, on the reverse strand, counting down.
TTTCTACAATTGCCATTATCTGAACCCGTTCAATTTTACAAAATGAATCGATTTCTAGCCAAAATGATTTCCTCCCTATTCCCCTGCTATTCCAAAGAGCAACTCTCATTTATATCTTATTTTATAAGGGTGACTAACAACTCCCTTGAGTCGAGTACAATGTATGCTTATTGCGTTGGACATTATTTCTATTTGTTTGCACACTTTTCCTTTACTCACTCTCTTATTAAAATTTCTTGTCGGGAAGCTATAATATGGCACTTTACTCACTTGCTTATAAAAGTTTCCTGAATATGGCAACCCATTATCATTGATCGTAAGGCACTTTTGAGTACTTAACCTCAGCCAAAAGGCTCCACTCAAGATACTAGTTGAGCATTTAATTTTGTCAATTTTCTGTAGATACGAGTCCAAATTTCTTTTCACACAAGATACAAATATTATAGTTTTCACATAAGAAACAGTAACATGCATTTTCCTGGAGTTCATGATACTCCTTAACCACCAATACACACAATTCCCACCCACATCTGATTCTTCTACTTCAAGCGCCTTACATGAACCAAAGGCCACCAAGTATTTGAATCCTACTATGATTTGCCATTTTATTTTCCAAATGCAAGAGCTGTTGTTTCCTTGTGTCAGAGAAACTTTCATGTAGGTTCTATCATACCCACGATAACTCCAAGCTCCTTGCAGGGGCTGTGAGCTTAAACTTCTCATTTCCTGCATGCTCAATGTACAACAACAACAGCAGCAGCACATACTAAGCGTACACCAGTAAAAGAAAAATCTGCCTCTATTCTCTATCCCACTTTCCATACATTTCTTTTTAGACAAACAACAGCTCAGTCTATATTCATTAGTATTTGAACAAAAATTCAGATAGTCTCTATCCAATTTGTTCAAGTTCACTGTAACACAAGCACCACATACATCTTTTTTTTTTTTTGGTTAACAGTAAATTCGGATAAATATGCACCCTATGAAAGGGTGAGAAAATCGGAGATACAATGCAAAAGTGAGAATGAAAGGCGTGCAAGCCAATCAAAACCACCGAACATAGCATATGGAAAAGCATGCAAGCCCTCCAAACATGCCAATACAAAGCAAATAAAGGAACCAAAACAAACAATCATCAAACAAACTGAGCAAGGAAGCAATCAACAAGACAACTACCTAACGTTTCTTCCTCAAGGATTTAGGGTCCATGAGTCTAGTGTTCTTAGTAGTTTTCATGTTCGACCGGGGCCATTTCGGAGGGGCTTGAAGAGCAAGCACCGTAGGAGTAATTGTACTTTTCTTGGTCTTTCTTCGTTGAGATCTTGATTTTACTTCTTCAAAAGGAATATTCTCAACATAGTAACCACCGCTCCCATTCACCGAAGCAACAAAAGAGTCGCTTCTACTATCATCCGAGCTCGTATTTCTCTCCTCTTCCGAGGACACATCAAGAGTAGGATCAAATGCCTCATTGTCTTCATTTTGGCCTTCGGTTTCAAGCTCATCACCCTCGGCTTCATCTCCCTCATTTTCATCATTTTCCGAATCGCTTGAAGTATCATCTTCAAGAGCTTTGTTTTCGTCTTTGCTAGCTTCATTAGCTTTGGTCGCGGGACCATCCATCGAAAAGAGTGGGTTGTCGGTGGACGTTGCAAAAACAGCTTGGTTGGGGGCTGGAGTAACAATGGGGGTAGGCTCAGCCGTAGCTTTGTCATCCACATCGGGGCCACCAACCTTTGCCACATGAACACCATCATTAGCCACAACTTTGGCCATCCCGGGGCCTCTCCGAGTTTTAGTGCCCACTCTATCTTTCTTTTCTCTAAACGAACAAATCTCTTCATTGTGACCAAAGGTGCAACACCCCTTGCAATACTTGGGCTCATTCTCCACTAGAAAGGAACAATCAACCGATTCTCCATCATCAAAGTCAAGAGGAACTTCTCTAGGAATCGTAGAAGCAAAATTTAGCTCCACAAGAGCACGAGCATAAGTTCCTCTTTCATGATCGGTCGTCACGGGATCCATAAAGAGCGGCTTTCCCATATGAGAGGCAACTCGAGCTATAATCTCCGGTGTCCAAAATTCCTTACCAAGACCATACATTCGAACCCATAAAGGAATAGTAGCAATATCCTTACGGTTGAAAGCAAATTTTGGAGGAATGTACTTGAGTAAGAGCGGGTTACCATGAATGAAGTAAGGGCCACCTTTGAGTACATTGTCACAATCTTCTTCCGAATCAAAGTTGAATATCATCCAGCCTCCTTCTTCATGAAGTCTTGACCGGACACCCCAAGACTTGCGCAACTCATTGAGTAAGAAATAACCCGGATGAAAGCCAACGTATTGGCCGAGCAACGACCATCCCCAAACCTTTTGTCTCGGAAGAGCTTCGGATAGCTTAATCTTGACTCGATCAGAAGTGGGAGGGATGTAATCAAGCTTTCCACCAAGGCCCTTGTTCAAGAAAATTTTATTTGATTTATTTGCCCAAGCATTAGGCCTAGAAACGTTGAAGGCGGGCTGGTTGATTTTGGCCGAAGCGGGACTAGCCGGGGTCGCCTTTGTTGTATTTGGGATTTGATGTTCGAAATCTGGCCGAGAGGGGCCCACACTAGGCTGCAAGGAGCCGTTGGCTTCAGCATGGGGAGAGGGAGCTTTGTGATTTTCCAAAGAGCATTTAATGCCCTCGTTTCCAAGCAAGTCAATGTTGGAAGGGAGCCCATCATCATTTATTGCGGCTGGTTCCAAGACATCATTAAATGCGGCTGGTTCCAAGACATCATTGATGAGGGGCACACCATGGATGACTAAGGGAGCACCCACGCATTTCCGAGCAGCCACCACCGCCGGAGAAGAGGCCATGGCGGCGGCCAAAGTCGGAAACTCGCTCAAAACGTCCTCATCATCGTCGGAAAGGGTATTCCTATCATGGACGACCACTTCTTCATCTTCAACTTCCATGGAACTAGAGGCTAGTTCCTTACCTTTACCATCTCCGGCCATGGCCTTGGAATGGGCCGCCTTAGCTCCACCACCACCTAACGATTGCTTGGCTTGAATGCTTCAACCTTTCTTGCTTGTTTCAACATTCCCGCTCTTTTTAGAAAGAGTGACATCTCCACCACCATTCTTGTTCGAAACAGCCCCTCCATTGGAGGAGGAAGAGCCATTCCTAGTCTTAGCCATCACCAAAAGAAGAGCACGGCCAAGGCCGGCTCAGCCCTTAACGACTGGGACCAAAACCGAACCCTTTAAAGGGGGAAAAAGGGTCGGAAGAAGAGAAACCGAGAGGGAAATGAGGGGGGGAGGTTGTGTGGGGGGGAGAACTCCGGGGAACAAAGGGTGGCCGGACACTCCAAGTCGGTGGTGGCTCGTGGGGAAGCACACCATGAACGAAAGCAAGGGGCTCGTGGGGAGCACCCTCGCCGGAGTGACCCGGAAAGGGGAAGGAGGTTCGCCGGAATTTTTTGGGGGGGGGGGAGGAGAGAAGGGAGAGCTTCACTACTGAGAGCTCTTTCTTGATACCACATACATCTTTTAATTCTACGTTTTGTAGTGGTCTGCAATAATAGTCAACATGGTAAACTAATATCCATCCATTGATTATACAAAATCTCCATTCTCCAACAAAGACTAGCACATCATTTAGCAAACACTGAGACATAAAAACTTCCTCTAGGGAGCTGATCGTAATTGGCAAAATTCCTACCCTTTTCATTTGATTATAGCCACACCAACTATAGTCATTTTCCTTGTGAGCTCGTTCCAAGCCAAAAGTTTCAGCACAAATTTTCAAAGCCAGACGCGCATATCTACAGACTTGTTGCCAATTACCTTTATCAATCTCAACATGATGTGGGCCAAACACCCACTGAAAACCATCCATACTCACATCCTTAGTTCTAAACATGCTGTAAATTTGAAGTCTGGGTTTATCAACAACGATGATTATTCTCCATACCTTAAGCAACATGATTACACAGGGGATTATTGTTTCTCTATTGTTGATAACATTCTTACAATAATCCCAACTAACACCATGATAGAGGCAACAAAGGATATCAATCTTTCTCTTTTCTTTATTAAAACCAGAGGTGTCAATCTCCATAATTCCTTTATATGCACTACCCTTTAAGGCCTCAATGGCCATGGTAGAGGTTTCATCAACACTTTCTTTATTAAGGTCCTCACTAAACAGGGATTGTTCTTTATAAAATTGGAACTCAACACATAAGACCTCCTTAAAGGTGCAAATATCCTTCTCTATAATCTCAGAGTTTGTTCTTTTTACCACAATATCAGCAAGTAAGTAGAGATTCTGAACTTGAGGTGATATGAACAAACAAACAACTAACTCAACCCCTAGATTCGATTTACAGGTAAGAGCCCAACCCACAGTAGCAAAACTACCAATATTAATTTTCAGAAGATATAGGTTAGAGAAATACAACCTGAGTTTGGTCAGATTTCGTATCCCTTTATTGCTCTTTAGAGAAGGATAGAGATCCCTCCCGTTGTCTTTAGCAACAAGAAGAGAGTGGGAAGCCCACCGAGAAGGAAGCCCCTTCACCATCCCCACCCTTCCATGGATGAACAGGTTTAGCCATAGTATAGGAGTTCCCGACCTCAGGCTCCAATCTGACTGTGGTTCCTTGATAAATAGCCCAATCCTCTTCGTTATCACTCTTCTAGGTGTCGGAGTATAGATCCCTGCCATTCCGGCCGCCTCTAAGGTTGCAATTTGACGCAAGAGTTGTTCGTCACCTCCTTCAACGCCGTGAAGAAACTCGGAGGGTTTGCGCATGGAACCGCCACTTTCATCAATTAATCTTCCTTTAAGGACATTCCGAACCGATTGGAGGATTAGTAAGCACAAGATTAGGCTAGATTTTTCTTGGAAGCGAAAACTAGGGTTTCGAATTTGGGGTTGGGGTGTGGGTCGGGGGGCAAAGGGCTTAGTTTTCAACGGGAGTGTTTTCTTCATTGTTCCCTCCTCAAACAGCCCGCAACCGTCGCCCACGAGCAAAATCCGGCGACTTCCTCGGGCCGTTCCACCACTCTTTTCCCGTCGCAACTCTCTCGCTCTGGTTCCCGACTCTCGCCGCTGTATCATCTCCTCGATCGTCCTCTCCGCGGTAAGGCCTCTCTCGTTTTGAATCCCGACTGTAATGGTTATTTTAGGGTTTTCTCGAAACGCCTGCAATGTCTGTGTTTAATGTGACTGGAATCTAGGTTTTTCGCTTCTTCCGTCTTTGTTTTCTGCAATGTGTATGCTTGCTTTGTTTTGATTTAGGTTTTATGGAGTAATGTTTGGATTTTTGGTCTTTGTCGTGTTCATCAACATTTTTACTGCCTGAAATGCATGATTTAGCCAATGTCGAAAGTGATGACCATGTTGTAGTTCAATGTGGAACGTGATGACAATATTATCCTTTATTTGTGGAGAATGTATGTGTGTTTTCTCCATGTTATTTGGTATGACAGGTTTTGGAATGACAGGTTTAGGTTAGGACAATTATTGGGATGATAGGGTTAGTGATAACAACCTGTTAGGATGACAATTGTTTTGTATGACAAGTGTTTGTATGATAGGATTCTGGATGACTTTTGGTGTTTATGACAAGTTTTGTATGACATGATTATGGATGAATTATGTTTGTATCACAATTGTATGTCAGGTTTATGGATTACAATTGTGTTGTATGATAATTGTTGTGTAGTAGGGTTTTGTATGACATGTTTATGTATGATAAGTGTTTGTATGACAACTTGTTAGAATAATTTTCATGACAAGTTTGGTTTGCATTTTTTGGTGACAGGTGTGATAATGTTAGAGATAGTTCTATATGTTCCTCGAGTTTAATTTGACATGCAGAATTTGAAGTCTCTAAAGTACTATTTTCCAGAGAGTCGTCGGTTCAGGGGGAGATACAATGTTTTTTCAGATCTCTCTACCATCACAATAATAAGGAAAAAGGTATCTGAAGAGCAATGGGATTCCTTATGTTCTGGATGCTTTGGTACAATTTTAAAGATTGGGGAGAAGTTGGATTTCCTAGGAGTGGTTGTACATGCTATGATGATGCATCAAGCAAAGACTAAGAAGACCAAAGAGATGTGGTTTAAGATCAAGGATGAGGTAGTCAAATTCTCTATAGTTGAGTTTACTGCCATTATTGGGTTACATTGTACACCATTGGATGTTGATGTCCCAGAGGTGTCTATGCATGATGTTGTGGGAGTAAATAAATGCAAACTTGGGGATTTGATAGACATGTTCTACAAGGAGGAAGAGAGCAAAAGGAAGATGATGCTAGCCCATTTGTTGGTGGCTGAGGGTGTGCTCCTGATAGCGGTATTTTAGTCGCCTTAATACCGATCAAAATAATCCAAACAACCAAACTAGGAATGTAGTAGGGAAGTAAGGGTCGATCCCACAGAGACTCAGGTTTTCAATGTTTATTGCTACGCTACTCAGGGAAAAAGGGGGGTTTTGAATGTGATTCTAATAAGTATCAAAACTGAACATGCAAAAATAAGATTGATTTATCAAATATGAGAGAGATATGCTCAACTAGTTAACATCCATTGTGAACTTGATTATTGATCATTGATTATCAAAATTCTCTTTTTACCTTGACTACTCTATTGTGGAATGCTAATAACCCAACTTCATGGAATTATTAATCCTACTTCAATTCTAGCTATTAGCCCGACCGGTACTAACAACCCTAATTATCAAATAACCTAAGAGACCTCCTAGATTCAATTTGACAACAGCATTAAGATTCAAGTATCAATAGAAACATGCATTCAAAGCAACCAGACATCTAAATAACATGCGATTGAATTCTCTTCTCTAATCAACTAGTCCTACCAGTCCTAGATTGATTAAAGGTTCTACTTATGATCTAATTAACACCGACCGGTAATTAGAAAGATCTAGTTATAATTTAACCTAGAGATTCAATTCGATGGCCAGTCTAACAAAACCCTAAATCAAACTTATTCAATCAAGCATAGAGAAAACAATCTAGTCAAGGGAAATTAAGAACAATCAAATCTCACAATAATACTCCATTCACAACTTCAATTAACTAGTCAAGCAAAAGGAGTTTAGCTACTCAAAGACATTGAAAAGCTTACAAAGTTTCCCATAGGGTTCTTGTTCTCCAAGTCTTCAATAACCAAACAAAGATTCAAAAGACAATCAAACCTAGAACTAGGGCTAACTAAATATAATATGTCTTCCAAAAATATATCTAAAAACATAACCCAAAAGGCCCAAAAAGATCTCGTATAAATCTCGGACATAACCCGGACACGGGCGAAAACTCGGGGTGACCCCCAGAAACTCGGGCGAGTTTTCAAAGCCTTGCCCGCGCATTCACCCCAGAGAGCAAAATCACGAAGCGCGGTCTGATCCCCTGAGATGCGGCCGTGTCTTGTTAGTCCTCTTCCCGCGTCTCACGTTCTGAGCAGGGTTTCCACTTGTTCTTCGCTCGGTTCGTCCCTTGGGCATATTTCATGGCTTGATCTCTCCTTCCACCATCTCCAATGTTTAGGCTTGCACCTCCTCTACACTCATTGTCTTCACATCTATAATCAAAAACCACAACAAAGTGTAGATATCTGAATCTTTCTAACAAACTACAAAAATAGTAAAACTAACTAAAACTAAACCAAAAACCATGAAAATCCTAACTAAACATGCCCTAAAACACTACCTAATATGTGTCTATCAGTTGCTTTCTCACATGCCTAACAATTTGCTAAGTAATAAGCATGCTGCATTAGTGTCTAATATGGACAAATTCCAAAAGTATCCTTGAGGCAGGAAGATTTACCAGGCCACCAAAGCTGCACTATCCAAGATATCTCAGGTCAAGGTAAAGAATCCTGATAGCAGGCTAGGATTCAATTTGGGTGGTTATCCTCTAGCCTTTGAGGTAATATTGTGATTCTTGACAACTTTAATATCATACCTAGTGCAGATGTAGTTGTTTATTTTCATATTGTAACCATTTGTTTTGTTTTTGTCATGTCAGATATGAATCTTTAAAACTTTACCAAGATTGTATGACATGTGTAAAGTGAATTACAAAGTGGATGCCAACAACAATTCTAGTTCTATATGGTATTCTGTTTCCTCTGACAGTTCATTGACCTACAGACAGTTGGAGATTGCACTTGAGAAAGAGGATTTGGTAGGTTAATATGTACTGATATTGTTTAGTTATTACAGTTGTAATATGCACCCATTTTCTCTTGTGTGACAGGTTCTTGCTTTTTGTTGTTTTCAGGGGAATGTGTATAGGTATGATTCTTGATAGTTTGGTGATTTCTCATGGTCAAACGAGGAGAAAGACCCTATCATCGATAGTTATGTTGCATGCAGGCTGCCTCTAGTTGTAATGTTTATAGAGATTGAGAAGAGGCTTATGGATTCTGAGGAGAATGACAATGTTTTGGGGACAAAGGCAATGAGGATGAGGATGAAGTATGTAGTGCTTACCCACATGCACAAGACATCAATTGGTAAGGAGGAGAAGAGTGAGGAGAAGGAAGAGAATTTCAAGACACCATCCAGGAAAAGAATGGTGGAGGAGGAGTGTGAAGATTCTTCTTCTGATGACTTCAAGAGCCTTGTTGATATGGGAAAGCACATTCTTGGTGACAAGTTCAAGCTCCCAAGGTGTGTGGCTGCTGCAACAAATTCCCCCAAGAAATCAGCCAAGAATGTTAGGTTTGTTGTGAAATCAGTTTGTGATGGAGACAAGGAAGTGAAGGAAGGAGAGAAAGTTGGGGAGAAGGTAGGTGACAAGGATGGGAAAGTAGAAAAGGTTAGAGATGAGGTATTTGACAGAGGTGTTGAACAAGAAATTAAGGCTGGTGATAAGGATGGTGAGGGGGAAACAGTTTATGAGGTGGAGGAGCCCTCAATTGACAATATGGATGTACAACATCCCTCAAATGAAGAAGTAGGAGAGAAAACTCATAAGGAAAAGGTTGTTAGGGGGTGGGGGTGAAAAGGAGGCTAAGAAGAAGAGAAGGAACAAGAAGGATCTAAGTGCTGAGAGGACATTAAATGCAAGCACTGGCATTTCCTCCCGCCTGAGAGGCAGAGGAACCAAGGTTGTACCAGTAGTAAATGTACATGTCAAGGCTCAATCGAAGAAGAAGGGAGTTGTGGAGCCACAAGCAAAGAGTATCGGTGGTGACAGGTCAGCTGATCCCATATCTGATGAGCCTCTGTAGACCAAGAGATTGAGAGATGATATTAGGATTTTAGGGCAGTCTCTAAAATCAGTGTAGTGGAAGCAACAAGACATGTCAATGCAACTTCTGTTGCTTAATGATCGCTAGGTTGACCTCACCTCTCAGATGTAGGCATTGAGGAGGGAGTTAAGAAGCTTTGAAGTTGTGCAAGAAGAGACCACCACCCAACATGATCAAAGAGAGCAGAAATCATTTGAGGAGAGGTATGCTGAAGTGTTCGAGGACATACATGTTGATTGCTCTCAGTTGGATGAGCATGACAATTTGTTTCCAACACCTAGGGTTGTGCATCGGTTCAAAACCGAACTGAACCGACATTAACCGAACCGAACGGAACACCAATTTTCGATAAGTCTTGGACCGAAAACCGAACCGAATTGTTTTGGTTCGGATCGGTTCGGTTTCGGTTATGATCGGTTCGGTTTGATAAAAAAAACGAAATGTTGGGGAGCAACTTTGCCTACAACCCTAGAGTCGGACTATAGTAGAAGGCGAGAATTGAAGAAGGCGACACAACGACGAGGCTTGACAGTCAACAACGACGATGCAAAGTGCTCTTCCGACGACGAGGGCAAGAGGCTCGACAATGACAAGGCTCGACGGCGACAAGTCTTCCGTGACGAAGCTCCACAACTACGAGGCTCGACACCGATTACGCTCCACAATGATGAGTCTTGACAAATGAAGGAGACATAGCAGAGACGAGTTGGTGGTGGCGGCGGCGAGATCTGACAGGCAATTGGGTGCCGGTGTTGCGACGATGTCCACTCCAAAAACGGATTTGAGATATGAGAAATGCTCAGACTTTTGTTTATTATTGTAATTGAGTAGTGGAGCGGCGCATACTCCGCAAAGAGAAAGAGCAGCACGGCACACCCACATTTCCATAAACACAGTCAGTGGTCAACCGAACCGACTATTCTCGGTTTCGGTTTGGTTCAGTTCGGTCTAAAATTTCGGTTTTAGTCCAACCATGCACAACCCTACCAACACCTTATGAAAAGTCTACAGATGAACATGGTGACAAGTCTGTAGCTGCTGGACAGGTTGTTGGTGTATTGGTTGAGACTGGTGACAAGGTTGATCCTGGTGAGAACTCTGAAGTGCAAGAGGTTGGTGAGAAGGTTGAAGTGCAATAGGAGAAAGTTGAGGTTGGTGAGAAGGTTGTACAGGTTGAGGATGGTGAAAAGGCTGTACAGGTTAAGGTTGGTGAGAAGGTTGAGGGGGTGAAGACTTCATATCTTGGTGAGATGGTTGAGGTTGAGGGGGTGAAGTCTTCAGAGGTTAAAGGGGATAAGGAGAAAGTGGGGGTTGAGGGGGCTGTCAAGACTGTAGAGGTTGATTTTGATGAACCTGATGAATCTGAAGAGGAAGAAATTATGATTAAAGAGTGCATTGTGTCAGAAACTGAAAGCAAGGTTAACCTACAACTGTGAGGAGGTCTACAAGGAACAACAAGCCAAGTGACAAGCTAGTCTCTCCTTACACTGCAGAAAAGAAGAAAAAGAAGAAAAAGGTTAAACCACTCCCTAGAAAACCCAAGAATTTTTTCTATGATAAAGACGAGTTTTCTATGATTGATATTATGGGCTTGTTCTTTTTATGGGGAAAAAGATTTTTTGATGAGAAAATAGGGGTTTGGGTGAAAAATTTTCATTGGGAAACGCAAAAAGTAGAAATAAGATGTGTATATAGAAAAAGGTAAAAGAAATTTTTTGGTGAAAAAATTATTGTGGGTGAAAGTAGAATAAGGCCTATGATCGAAGGTACTATAATCCATTGCAATTTATATGAATTTGTTCCCTGTTTGTTTTCCAAGTCCCTAGTGGTTGTACTTTTTTCTCTTATGCAATACAAACATTGGCGTGCGTGGGTTTAAGACAATACTCCTCAAGAAATTCTTTAAAGAGATCATAACAAGTAAATGTTGGTTTAGTGATGAGATACATGGCCTTATTCTTTTTTTAAAGCATCCTAAAAGCCTTGGTGACAAGTTTGTTTATTCCAAATCATACTTTAGGGTTTAGGGTTTATGGTTTATGGTTTATGCTTTAGGGTTTAGGGTTTATGTTTAATGTGTGTAAGGTTTTAGTTTGGGTTTAGAGAGGCTGGAATGGGATGACAGGTTGCATTGTGTAATAGGTTGTTAATTGAGTGATAGGTTGTGAATTGAGTGACAGATTGTGAATTGAGTGACAGGTTATGAATTTTTGGGTTTTAGTTTAAGGTTTAAGGGTTTAAGGGTTTTAGGGTTTTAGGGTTTTAGGGTTTTAGGGTTTATGCTTGTTGTGTGTAGGGTTTTAGTTTGGGTTTAGAGAAGCTGGAATGGGATGACAAGTTGTGCATTTTGTGACAGGTTGTTAATTGAGTGACAGGATGTGAATTGGGTGACAAGTTGTGAATATTTGGATTTTAGTTTAGGGTTTAGGGTTTTAGGGTGTAGGGTTTTAGGGCTATGCTTGTTGTGTGTAGGGTTTTAGTTTGGGTTTAGGGAAGCTGGAATGGGATGACAGGTTGTGCATTGTGTGACGGGTTGTTAATTGAGTTACAGGTTGTGAATTGAGTGATAAGTTGTGAATTTTTAGGTTTGAGTTTAGGGTTTTAGGGTTTAGGGTTTATACTTGTTGTGTGTATGGTTTTAGTTAGGTTTAAGAGAAGTTGGAATGGGATGACAGGTTGTGCAATGTGTGACAACTTGATTTCCAAGTGGTTTTAGGTTTATGCTTTAGGGCTTAGGATTTATGCTTTAGGGTTTAGGGTTTATGCTTGTTGTGTGTAGGGCTTTAGTTTGGGTCTAGAGAAGCTTGAATGGGTTGCTAAGTTCTGAATTGAGCTACAGGTTGTGTATTGAGTGACAGGTTGTGAATTGAGTGACTGATATGCTTCCCTTGTGTAATGCAGCATATGAATGAGGCATTATTCCACTTCAGGAAGAGGATTCACTCAGAACCTGAACGTTGGAAAGATGTTGTTGTGGTTGAGATGCTTTGGGTTGGAAGGTTCACAGCTCCCAGTGTTCTAAAAAACGCTAGGCGGAAGTTGGGCGGTGGGATGGGGCCTAGCGCTTAGGCGGCTGATGGGTTCCGGATCGGAGGGTCAAAATTTAAATTTATAAACTGAACCCCTATTGTAGCACAAGGGTAGGGTGTCGAACACACGGGAGTTCGTGCGATGAGTGTACCAAGAAGACTAAAAAGGGGAAAAGAAAGGCAAAAACAAGGAAAATCAAAGAGAACAACCCGGACCGACTTTGGTCACTTCGGTCCGAGGTTGGATCGAGGAGAGTTGGCACGGGACCGACACAGAGGACGTCGGGTCCGATGTACTGGGTAACTCGGTCTTGTCAAATAGTAGATCGTCTTGGGTTTTTGGGTTCCTTCCCTAACTAGACTTGGGTAGTTCCACCCCAATTCAGCCAATAAGTGATGATCCTTATGAGATCGAGGTTGTTTGCCTCCGATCCGTCCACTCTACACATCGACCATAAGGGGATTTTCACCTTTCCTTCGATGCAATGTCAAATGATGGGTTCGAGATCGCTTTCGCTTACTCTTACCAACCACAAGCCCTCGATCCCTTATTCTCACAAGAGAATTGAAGCTCAATGTAGAGAGGATTCATAGATCAAGCACTCAAGGCTATGAAATTGGGGGTTCACACCCAATCCTAGCTAGGGGTTTCCCCCATAGCCCAAGACTATGGAATATACTCCATCAAGTAAGAGTAAAAAGCAATCAAATAGCAAATCAAGCAAATCTCAATCATCAAACTCAAATCAAAGCCAAATTACATTCAAATCAAAGGGGTTCACAAGATCCAAATCTCAAATCCACTAAACAAAAGCAACACAAGTTCATCGATTTCTCTCTTCCTCTCCTCTTCCTTTCTCTCCGAGCCTTCCTAGAGCCCTTGAGAGTGATTAGATGTGGATTTGCCCCTTTCCAAAGTTGTCTTCTCTCTCTAATTATCCTCCTTCTTAATTGGGGACCAATGAATTCCAAAAATAGAAGAAGGGCAAAAGGGGTAGATCACAAATATGTGTCTTGGAGCCCAATCCTCTCTTAAGCCGACTCGGACCGACACGGGCACACATCGGGCCCGACGTCACCAACCTCGGTCCTGGCTTCCCATGTGCGAACTCGGGCCCGACTTGCTGGGAACATCGGTCCTGGGCCTCGATCTTCTTCTTTTCTTGGTTTTCCTTGAGTTCCTCTTCGTTCCTCGCTTGGCTCTTCCGCTCCTTTGCTCCTTAGCTTGCTCCTCCTTAGAATCTCCTTCCAAATGTCCTCAAAACGTGCCAATTTACCTACAAAACACAACAAATTTGCATAGTCTCCGAATCTCATGGAAAATCGGAATCTAAGCTAAAAAGGGACAAAACCAACAAAGAAGGGAAAGAAAAACACATATTCACAAGGGAAATCTACTACTAAAACACCACCAAAATGAGAGACATCAGCGGCTAGGCGGGGGCCTAGGCGGATTTGTAAATTATTGGAAATATAAGATTATTATTCTTATTTGATGAGAATATAGAAAAAAGACCAATCTCGTCTTAATATTTATGTATAAATTTGCCCCTAGAGCTCCGTCTAGCCTCAACATAGACCCGTCCAACCCGCCTAGGAGGCCGCCTAGCCCACCTAGGGGCCCGCCTAGACTAACTAATTAGCCCAGCCGCCTAGGCCCCCGCCTAGACCCCCGCATAGACCGCTTACACCGCCTAGGTGCCCGCCTAGACCGCCTAGGCGCCCTCCTAGACCACCTAGGTGCTCGCTTAGCCCACTAGCCGCCCAGCCAACCGCCTAGGGCCTAGTCGGGACGGTGGGGCACCGCCTAGTGCCTAAATGGGGCCTAGGCGGGCGCCTAGGCTGATTTTTAGAACACTGACAACTCCTATCATGAAGAAACTATTTGATGGGGACTTTCATTTCACCAACGGTTGAACTGACTATATGGATGGATTGTTGCCTATTACTTTTAGGAAAGCATGGTTTGAGGCAAAAAGGATTTATGCACCCTTTAACATCCCCCAAGATCCATTGGGTTCTTTAAAGATAGTGTTGGAAGAGGGTCACATCAACATTTATGATTGTCGTCCAGAACTCATCTCTGATGATGCCTTACAGTCCATGTTGGCACCACTCTGTGTTATGATGCCTTACTTCCTTCATGCCAGGGACAGTATGGTTCATCTGGTGAAGAAGTTGGAAACCCTTTTCACTGTTGGTAGGGTGGAAGATGCTCCATTTGGCAAGCAAGGGTAATGTATCAAAATCACATAACTCATTTTTTCTTCTTTTTTCTGTTGCATTTCATGTTGTTGCTAATGTATCCTCATGAATTTGCAGAGAAAATTGTGGTATGTTTTCTATCAAGTATATTGGAGCCCTGGCTTTTAGTAGTGTGTTCAATGTTGATGAAAACAACATTGAATCCCACAAGGAGAAGATGACAATAGAGTTGCAGCGGGGCACTTGGGTCTTTCATGATTAAAACCTTTGAATCTAATGTCTTCTTCTAATTAAGATAGGATTATGTAAAAGTTTGGATATTTTTTATAAGGGTACAATTGTATGGGTGTTGTAAGTTGTTTGGCATTAGTAAGCATGAACAGTGAGAATGACAAGGTTATGAATGTATGTATGACATGCTTTACTTCTGAATGACAAGGTTATAAGCATTGCATGTTTTATGTGTGACAGGTTATAATATTTGTTCTCTTATACTTGAACAATGTTGTATGTAGTATGGTTGTTTGAATGTCTTGTGTGATTGTGTTTGTAGTTCATCACAGCTTAGCGTGTGAGTGACAAGTTATAAGCTTTCTGTGTGACAAGTCTAAAAAATGCTTGTGTTAGATGTTGACTAATGTTGTATGTATTATGATTGTGTGAGTAGCATGTGTGACTGTGTACAACACTAATTCACAGTTTAGGGTGTGAGTGACATGTTCTAAGCTTTTTGTGTGACAAGTATAAAAAAGGCTTCAAACACAGGTTGTTCAATGTTTGATGTAGTATGGTTGTGTGAATGATATATGTGACAAGTATAAAAAAGGCTTCAAACACAGCTTGTCCAGTTTAGAGTGTGAATGACAAGTTATCATTTTTTTGTGTGACAAGTCCAATAAAGGGTATATAGTTTCTTCTGGTACATCCCATTCAGATCTAGATGGCAAATAGTATATAGTTTCCTAGTAAGCCTTCAACCAATCTGCACTTGTTTAGTACTCACCTAAGAAATCTGTGAGATTGTATTCCATATATTTTATTGCACAGATTGCATGCGCACAAGGCATGTGATCCAGATAAAATACCCTACAGTTGCATGTATTTCGTGCTAGATCAACAATGCTAGAAAAATCTCCACCAGAAATCTCAAATTGTGCATCATTCAAAGGCTTGATGTCATACCTTTTTGAAACCTTGAGCCTTTTCAACAAGATTGCCCTTACATTCAAAGGTGGTTGGTTCTAGTACTTTACATCATTCCATCTGCATTTTTGAAACCATCATGTGACCATGTCCCTGATGAACCCAAACAGTGATACCAACTGGTATGACCTAGTAATCTTCAAGGCTTCATTGACACACTCAAAGTTGATTGGTGTCATCAAGTTGTACCCATCACCAAGACAATTAGCAACTGTCATACACTTAGCTAGTGTCATACAAGTAAGTACTGTCATATAATTAATTACTATCAACATGTTGTACTTGTCACCAAACCAATAATCCCTGCTCCATTTGGAAAAATCAGCTTCTTGTAGGTATTTCCCATATCATGATTTGCTTTGCATATGTCCAAAAAGTGGCCCTCAAATTCTGCCTTAGTGTATGCTTCTGCAGCCTTTTCATACAAGAACACCAACATCATGAAATCTTGTCCTCAGGTTTTCTTGCAAATGTCTTTTGCAACAAACATGCTTAGCTGATGGGTACACCTTTGCTACTGCATTTTTTATGCTGACATGTCTATTTAACCCTACAACCAAGTCTTCTGAAGGTGGTACCACATTAATCAGTTGCTCAAAAAACTAGTTCCATGCTTTATCATTTTCAGAATTCACTATAGAAAAGGCAAGACGATATACTTGTTTGTTTGCATCTTGACTTACATCGCTCATCAATTGCCCTAGATATTTGCCATGGAGGAATGTAGCATCAACTGATATAACCTACAATAAGGGCACAATTAGCTACTGTCATACAACAAACTAGTGTCATACAATAAACTATTGTCATACACTTAACCTACAATAAGGGCCCAATTAGCTATTGTCATACAATAAACTACTGTCATACATCAAACTAGTGTCATACAGTACATAACCTACAATAAGGGCACAATTAGCTACTGTCATACAACAAACTACTGTCAAACACTTAACCAACAATAAGGGCATAATTAGCTCCTATCATACAACAAACTAGTGTCATACAACAAACTACTATCATACACTAACCTAGTGGGTATGACAGGTTGTAATATATTTGTATGACAAGGTCATACAAAGGCAATGTAGTAATGGTGACAGGGATGTACCTTTCTTAGGTGTTGGAAACCTCTAATGGACACTCCAAATGCGATGAAGACATATTTGAATCTGTTAAAATTGTCTATAACTAGCTTGGTATATGTCCCCTCATTCACTTGCTTGAGCATGTAGCAATATGATGGAAGAAGAGCATAGTTTTCAACAGGTGTTCCCCTTATCAAATTCTGAGCTTGCTATCTTGCTTTCCTAGCCTTTCATATGCTGATTGATGCATGGTACTCCTTCTCGACATCATTCTGCATTTGTTATGCATCTGACCCATTTTTCACACCTTCATGCCTACATATATGCACAACACCAGTCTGTCATTCATACACAATCTCACAACTCCTTTAAATATAGTTGTAGGATGATACAAAACTTAACTCACCTTGTTCTAATCTTGTCAACAATACTTATGTATGATGGCTTACGGTGTTTTTTAAATTTGATGTCGAATGAACAAGTATGCTTGTATGTGAGCTTTCTAACCTCAAAGTTCTATGTTCCTTTAATTCATGAAGCCATCAATTGCCATGAACATTCAACATCCACACACTTCAGTTTGTAGATCTGTTTGTTTGATTTGCTTACACGATACCTAAACCTACTATGAACAATAATGTTCTTCACAACATCTTTCAGAAGTTTCTTGGACTGGTACAGTTTCCCAACCTCTAAGAAATCACCATTGGCAATAATCTTGTCACCATAGTAGTCCTCTTCATTCGTGTCTTCCATGTCTTCATCAGGTCTTAGTACCACCTCGTCAACATCTATTGGTTGGTATTGATCCTCAATACTTGCAACTTGATGTTCAATACCTGCACATGGATGGTCAATAGGTGCAACTTGAAGCTCAACAAGTGCAACAGTTGCAACTAGACTTGTCACACACTCTATCTCTATAACTGGACTTGTCACACACACATGCTCTATAACATCCTGAATGTTGTCACCGGCCCTTACCTTTTTCTCATTGAAACTCACATACAAAGGCATTTTTCAATCAACTCTTGGACATGCATTCATATCTAGGAATGAAATCAAATCCTCATCGTTCTCCACTGTGTAAGGGTTCTTCAATTTCTGAAAAGGGTGTACGTATGACCGGATCAGACTCTTGGTTGGTGACAGCATGTTGCACCTTTGGTTGATTGTGGTCTTCAACTCCTCTAACTTGATATCATCCTTTAGTAACACGACCTTGGAGGATACGTCACCTACATATTCACATTCAAAGTTCCACACTCCACCATACGAAACAGTGAGAATCTTCATGTCTTCAACTCTATCACACATTCAAAAGCAAGCATGTCATCTAACAACTTAACACAAGGCTATCACACATTCAAAACCATGCATGTCATTTAACAAATACAACGAACATGTCACATAGACAATAACAAGCAGTGAGAATCTAAAAATAACAGTTTTCATTGAATTGGTTAAGAAAACATAAGTGTCACCATCAAAACCCTGCCACCACCTTCACATTATTAAAGAAAATAATCATGTCACTACATAAATCCATATGAGTGAAAACAAATGTGTCACACACAAACAACCGTCATTCATATCAACCACTATTAAGTGTAAACAAACATGTCACACACATAAACAAGCGTCATACATTGTCGCATTATTCATCTCGAAAACAACTGTCACACACAAACCATGTCATACGGTTACACGAAACCATGGATTGTTCATCATATTCAAAGGTATCACGAACATAGAATTTTCACCAGTCCATAAACATTCACATTAATCAGCATAGTCAACTTGTCACCGCAAAAACCTTGTCATACGTGTTTCCATTCTAGCACAACCAATCTCAAGGATTTGCGTTTGTGTTTCCATTCCGACACAACCAGTCGTCACACCGATGGTCTAATGTATTCGAGTTCATATACCTTTTTTCGCAGAAGTCAGTTTCAAAATCTTCCAAACTAGGTCGTGGTATTTTCTCGTTCAAAATCTTTTATATCCGTCGCAAATGCATGGATTTTCCGAGCGAGTTCTCGTCGGCGTTGTCCCCTACTGCTTTCCTGTCGTGTCACGTCTTGGTTTTTTGCACCTCCATTGGATGGAGGACGAGCGAGGGCGAGGGAGCAGAGAAAATGGCTACTTTTTGCTCGCCCTGACTTTTCATGGGGAACAAGCAACAAAACGGCACGGGGGATGAGGGTTTTGTATTTTTCCAAATAATGGGACGGGGGCAAATTGGCAAAACGCCTACATAACACATTTAATTTGCTATGGGGTCAGCTGCACATTAAAGTAGCCCGTAAGGGCTACTTACCCTTTTCCTTCGTATGTATATGTAATCTTAGATTAAATATGAATCTACTTTAAACAAATTTGTATTAGTATGGCATGAAAATTAACTAGTCTAGTTAGTTTGTTGCTTAATTTTGTTTTAGTTCCACCAAGGTGCAATTCATCATAGCACCATTTTGTTTTTTATTCACATTTAATGCATTCCTCTCAAATTTTTGATTATAAACTAGCTATTTATTGCATAAATTAGATTTCATACATACTATAATTTTTTTTTGAGAAATAAGTACCTATTTTTTTTACTATTTAAGAATATTGAGTAACTAAATTTATCGATTATATATTCTTGAATCATTGGATCTCGTACACGAGTTGTGTCCCCCCCCCCCTCCCCCCTCCCCCTTAAGATCCGTTTTGCGTCCGTCACTGGTTGTAGAGGGTACATACATTTATGTTTATATCAAATACGTGAATATAAAGTTAGTTGCTATTAGATTAAATTTTTTTCTGTAAATATGATTATTCTCTTATGCAAATACATGATAATCGCACGTCAAAAAATGAAAATTCTAGAATTATACGAAGCATAACACATATATCAGTTTTGGATTCCACCTTTAAAGAGAGATATTCTTCAACCCTTCTTTCAAGAAGTCTTTGGAGCAGATCAAAAATACATGAAAGGTAGGAAATTTAAACAATATGCCATATTAAAAATAGACTACGTATATGATTAACCCATCAACTAGTTTCTACAAATTTAAGTTTATTTTATGTTTTTGGTGCTCCTCTATTTTTACCAACATATAGAATTTATATATATATGTGTGTGTGCAGAAAGGTTTTGGTGTGGTTCTTGCTACGATTGTTGATATTGATAATAAAAATAATTGGTACTACAATGCATGTAAGAGATGTGATAGAAAGCTTGAACCTCAAAGAGACGGGTTTAATTGTGAGCCTTGTGATAAATTTCATAAGTTGCCAAACTACAGGTATAAACATTCATAAACCAGTTTGTAAATATATATCTACATTAATAATAATGTGCATAACTTTGTGCTATTTTTTTGTGTATTAGATTCACTTGACGCAACCGTGATCTCAATGTCCTACATAAAATGTAAATTCTAAGCTATATAAGTAACTAACATAAAAATTCCATAACTACATTAAGTAATTCTTACCTTTTTCAAGGAAGATCTTCTTTTATAATCTTCAATCAGCTTTTCATCGTCACTAATTTTTTTAATTGTATATGAGGGGGTTTTCTTATATTTGTATTCATGATTAGTAATTTCAAATTTTAAACTAAAATACTTTGTTTAAAAAGAAACTGAGATCTTCAGGAAACACGTCCAAATCACTCTATAAATTTATCATACACAAATAGATAATCAGAAAAGTACGAAGCTTATTGTATTAAGAAAGCATAATCTAATTAATAAAAATTTAATTATATGTAATACCTCGGAAACATGATCAAGTAAAGTAAGAGCTTACTTTCCAATGAGAGATTGAACAAACTTATCGAACAAAGTAAATGATGTTGTATTTACACTATCATCACATACTATAACAACAATAACAACATTTATTTAGGTAAATCCCGCTTTCGTAAGATCTGGGGGCTCAGGATAGGGACACTCCACACCTAGATGCAATGCGCCCAATATAACCCAAGACAAAATGAAACTAAACCACTCGAAAAACTAAACAGACAATCCCCAACTACGACAAGGCAAACCTACAACTAAAACTAGAATTATACAAAAAGTAAAAGCAAGAAAAGACAAGAAATCTAGATCTAGAAGAGACTAGCCGACTAAACGAGAAAAACCGGCGGCAAACACACGAACATTGGCTCCACCAATGGCTGATCATCTATCTATTACCCTGGTCTTCTCTCTCCAACTCTCTCTACACTGTGCCAAATCCACAAAAATCCTTATCAAACCGATATCTTGCTTTATACTGTCCAACCATTGTTTTTTCGGCCGACCTCTACCCTTCCTAAGGACCCCTAAATCCAAACGCTCACACCTCTTAACTGTGGCGTCCGGACTCCGTTTTTGGACATGACCAAACCAATGAAGCCTCACCTCTCGAAGTTTGTCTCCTATGTTGGCCACCCCCAACTTGCTTGTGATTTCTTCATTTCTGATCTTATCCATTCTCGACGCCAAGTGAATTTGGGGCCATTGTAGCCAAGATCGATCAGACCGATTCGGTTCACCCAATCGCTAAAGATTTTAGTAGATCGTCAAGTTCTACTAGAAGTTCTGTTACGGTCAGAGTTATTGAAAGTTGCATTGAAATCTCCAACGACAAGCCAAGGCTTGGTGTTCGCAAGAGCAAAGTTTTCAAGGTCTAGGAATTGTATATATAGAAGAGAAAATCCAAGGATATTCGCCTCTCCATTTAATTGCAATAATTACATGCTGATCAAGAGGCAAATCAAAATAACATTAACTTCCGCTAATTGCCAGAGGAGCCAATCCCCACCAGCGAAACCTGTAGGATCAACTATGAGAGTTCCATCAAAACCAATGAGTCTACAAATCTCGTCAACCTGACTACCACTGATGTGAGTTTCTGCAAGACCAATAACTCTAGGATCATAGAGACAGATCAGTTCTTTGAGGGAAGCCAAAAAAGCCGGGCCACCAACCCCTCAAGTATTCCAAACTGGAATATTGAGTTCTATAATGGAGGTGATATCAGAACTTGGATCTCCATTAGTCATTCTTAGAGAGCAATCTCTAAAAGTGTAAGGCCCGAGGCCCTAGAAGGGCTATCCCATGCCAACCCGAACGACATACCAGGAAGTCACCCATCCAGGGACTACTGTCGCCCAAACACGCTTAACTTTAGAGTTATTTTGTCGTATCGAACCATGAAAAGGAAGGGCTCTTGTTGGCATGGGGAGCACCTCAATCCCTTATAAATTCTCAGGGTGTTACAATCTCCCCCACTTAAGCACTTGACGACCCCATCAAGACCCAAGGACCGCCTTGTAGGTCGAGTGACCACCCTCTGGCCAAGCCAACTCGTATCCTAGAATCGGCTCTGAAACCATTTGTAAGGCCTAAGGCCCTAGAAGCACTATCGCATGCTAGCTCGAGAGACTTCCCAAGAGGTCACCCATCCTGAGACTACTCTCGTCCTAGCACACTTAACTACATAGTTCTTTTGACCTCTCGAACCATGAAAAGGAAGAGCTCTTGTTGGCATGGAGGGCACCTCAATCCCTTATAAATTCTTGAGGTGTTACAATCTCCCTTACTTAAGCACTTGACAACCCCGTCAAGGCCCAAGGACTGCCCCCTAGGTCGAGTGACTGCCCTCCTGCCAAGCCAACTCGTAACCCAGTGTCGGCTCTGATACCATTTGTAAGGCCCGAGGCTCGAGAAGGGCTATCCCATGCCAACCCGAAAGACTTCCTAGGAGGTCACCCATCTTGGGACAACTCTCGTCCTAACACGCTTAACTTCATAGTTCTTTTGACCTCTCGAACCATGAAAAGGAAGGGCTCTTGTTGGCATGGGGAGCACCTCAATCCCTTATAAATTCTCGGGGTGTTACAAACAACATCTACGACCTCTAGAAATCTAGAGTATGCATTAAGCAGACTTGGCGGGAGGAACGTCGTGCATAATGTTGCTTGATGTCTTCGTACTATTGTCGAAGAGAATTTGACGATCATTCGGTGCACCAGTAGTGGTGCATATAGGAGGAGCGGTCTTGTCCGGTGGTTTGTTATGATAAACCTTCTCGCAGTGAGGATCTTGACCTCCTCTACGCATAGGAGTTAGGGTGGCAGTAAGGGCGGGGGCGGGAGCATTGGACGTGGAGAAGGTGGGTTGGATTGCATGTTTTGGTGTTTTGGTGTTTGCTAGGGGAGCTTTTCGATTGGCTTCTAAAGCTTTGTCGATGGTCGTGGTAGATGGCTTAGTAATGGCTTGAGTTAGGCTTGAAGTAGTGCTCTTTCCAATTGGAGGGTGATCGTTTTTTGGTGATTGTGGGTTTCGGTTCAAGGCAGTTTTGTTCTTTGGGGAGGAAGACTTTCCCTTGCTTGCCTCGGAAGAACTTCGGTTATTGGAGGTTGAAGATTTTTCCATATCCTTGCCTTTTTCGTTATTTGTTTCGTTGACTTGGATTTTTTGATTATCTTTAGGGGCCCCTTTGGGCGCTGACTCAGATATGGCAACTTCCGAAATCTCAAGATTGGAGAGAGATTCATGATTTTTTGAAACCGCCAAATCATCGGAGTTTCCTTCCTCAGTTGGGATCCCCTCCAAAGCGGCAAATCTCAAGCCCCTGCGATGGCCCACTTCGCGGCATGATTTCCACTTGGAATGATTGGTTATGTTCGCCGTTCCGACTTGCCGGATAATGCATGATTATGGCTTGCCTTTCCGGTTTATATTAATTTGCATTTCATGACTTAAACCCGGTTCATTACTCATGTTATTTTGACCCGGTTTGGTCTGGTTTAGAACAATAGATTCTACTTAAGGCCTTTGGTGTCCTCTTTCCCCGTTAATCTGAATATCAACCCAATTTCCAAATCTCATACTCTCTCAACAAATTCACTGAATTCTCTACCACTCTTCCAATCAACAGATCGTCCTCTTTAAATCCGGATCGATCTCTGATCAAGAGTACCCGAATCCAGGCTACTAGCTAGTCTCGTTTGGGATTAACGGTTCCTAGGTTTTCAATATCGTCTTCCGGCATCAATGGTATCAGGGCCATCGAACCTCTGACTTGCCTTGACGGATCCTATCATGACTGATAAAGAGCCCGTCCATGTTAGTGTTGGAAGGAGCTGTAAGGATATACCTAAATCACTTGGTTTCAGATCTATAGAAGTCCATCCTCAAGTATTTCAACCTACCTCAAATTCAGCTTATTGAGTGCTCAAATGGTGTAGTGGTCATCACGAATTTATTTGACAGGGTTCCCGACTATGTAGAGAGCTAAGATCACGAGTCCTTTGATGAGATAAACAAGCTTCTTTGTTGGATCTCAGGTTCAATTGAGCTCCCGGAACGCTCAAAGTCAGTCGCCTCCAAGGTGTTCGATGAAAGTCCAAGATTAGTGGAAGAGAGCTCAGATCAGCAGGTTCATGACGAAATCAAGGCATCCCAAGCAAATTCAGGTCAGATCTCTTCTAAGGTGGTCAATCTCGATGATATGTTGCAAGAAGATGATACGTTGACTGATGGGGAATTGAAGATTGATAGTACATTGACAATTGATGAGAAACTTGCTGAAATTGAGGCAAAAATGGAGCCAAATTTGAATGTGTATCACATGTTCGATGAAATGCCAAGAAGGGTTGCCAGCTATAGAACCAGTTCTGACGTGCCTGTTTTGACTAGGGTTGGATCATTTGTCCCTATGGTGAGTGCGCCTAATCTTCCACCTTCAAAATATGACCATCGTAAAACCTACATTAATTCAGTTGCTTGTTTGGAATTACACTATTTTGACCCTGGGGGAAAAGGACTCAAACTTGGTGGCTCTTTAATCTCATATGAGAATTTACTAGTTCATGAGCTTGTCGATGACGAAAAGGACCACAAGGCTACATTTACAAGCTCAGGTGCAAGGGCTTTTGAGAAGCCAAAGCTTCATCCAAATACAACTATGACAAATGAAGATAAACGTGGTTTTGATGCTCATGAGGTAAGTGCATTGACAAGGGCGCTAATGTTTTTGTCATTCAATGAGTTTCCTACACAAGTGGATGTGAAAATTTGTCGTGCTCTGAAGTTGTGCTTTGATCCAGGAGAGAATTTAATTCCTGAGATGGATAATGGTGACATGGAATATATAAAAAGAGGAGTTGATTTGCTTGACAAATATTTATAGAGCTGATATGGCTAGAATTGGATTAAATCAAGTTGCTATGAAATTGCAAGAGGTACAGGAAATAAACTCTGAAATTGCTCCTGAGATGATATATGGTTTTTTTGCAACTTTTTAATCAAGGTGCTATCAAGCCCTAATTGCTCAAGTTCTTACAATTTAAGAGGAGAATGATTTCCAGATTTTTGAAGGGGGGAATTTCCGTTGCTAATCAGCATGCCACTAAATATGCTTTGACATTTCTTAGCTCCAATCTAGTGAGGAAAAGCACACTGAGAAATAGTCAATCTAGACATGATGTGCTTAATTCATCCTTAGAATTGAGTTTTGATCGTGATGTCTTTTTGAGATTGTTGATGCACTCTTCAGAATTGATGAGCATGGAGGTGCAACTTATAGTGCTAAAGCTTCTCTCCCAAGGGCAAGTGATAGTATTCAAGAGTTTATTCATAATCAGCAGTTGAATACTCTGATTTGGATCAAGATGATAAATGAAGAATGCATATCAATTGAGCTTAGGTGGATAAATACTAGAGTTGAAGTGTTTGTCACAATAAAGGATTGCACTCTACAAGCTTTCAATCAAGGTGTTGTTAAGCTTGGGGTTTATACATTTGATCCAGGTGGAAGAATACATGAGGTTGGTAGTCAAGACCTGGCTAGGAGATGCATGGAATCCTTCTTGAGATGCAGGTGTTTTTTGGGAGCAATAGTAACCACTCATATTGCAGCAATCAAAAGTGCAATTTTATGGGATGAAACACAAATTCAACTTGAAGGATCCCAGCCTTACTTTATGCTCATAATTGTTGATCACATAAGATTGCTCATAGTTGTTGAACACTTTGAGTCAATAAAGACGAGCATCGTGGTCTTCATTTTCGACCCCGGCGGAGGATCCCACTTTTGTATTGTTGTCTTGATTGTTCATTGTCCATCCCAATAGTGCTACCAAAGGCAGGTACAAGCTCTTAGAAGTTACTACCGAGTTGCCATATGCTTCCTCTACGAGCATCTTTTTTTTGATCCTCGAGGACAAGGATCATTTGAAGAAGGGAGTATTAATGCAGGATTATGGCTTGCCTTTCCGGTTTATATTAATTTGCATTTCATGAGTTAAACCCGGTTCATTACTCATGTTATTTTGACCCTGTTTGTTCCGGTTTAGAACAATAGATTGTACTTAAGGCCTTTGGTGCCCTCTTTCTCCGTTAATCTGAATATCAACCCAATTTCCAAATCTCATACTCTCTCAACAAATTCACCGGATTCTCTACCACTCTTCCAATCAAAAGATCGTCCTCTCTAAATCCGGATCGAGATCTGATCAAGAGTAACCGAATCCAGGCTACTAGCTAGCCTCGTCTAGGATTATCGTTTCTTAGGTTTTCAATATCGTCTTCCAGCATCACAAGCGTTCCCGATGTTTCCACTGGATTGTTTGGCCACTAGTTTCCTGCGAGTTGGCTTCTTCACTTGCATCCACTCGCTAAAAGTTTTCGAAGCAACTCTAACTCCTGTATGCTCTTTCTTAGCCATCTCGGGTCCGGGGTCTGGTTGTCCAACTCCAGGGTCTTCTCCATAG
Organism: Polygonum aviculare; assembly: GCA_934048045.1. Lineage (NCBI taxonomy): Eukaryota > Viridiplantae > Streptophyta > Magnoliopsida > Caryophyllales > Polygonaceae > Polygonum > Polygonum aviculare. The sequence continues at coordinate 26,492,992 of OW204023.1, read as the reverse complement.
TTATTAGCATGATGGCGAGCCTTACCGCATTTGACATCATTCTCAGGCCCTCGTATTGAATAGGTCAATCCTTCCCATCAAGGTGGAACTTTGAGAGGAGGGGCTTGGTCAAATCGACTTCCACACCCATTCGAATGAATTTCCCACGAACAACATTCGCCGTTGTCTAATCCACTCTAAGGACGTTTCCAACTCTTTGGCCAATTATTTCCAGGAATTCACAATTGAAATACTCTATATTCAGCCAAGGGACTCGTATCCACACAACCAGTTTCGTGAGGTTGGTGTTGCTAACATCAAACCTTAGAATCCACTTTCTGATCGATAGGTAACTGTCACCCAGCATCCAGGGCCCCTCCGTTAGAACATGGTGGTAGTCTTCATTATTGATGAATCTCGCAATATATACTAAGATAAAGCTAAAACTTAATAGGATAACATTTTAATAAAAATCTAATTGTTGGTAGATTTAGATATAATTACATATGATATTTATCTTAGCTAAGTTTGTTAAATGTTATAATATATCTTAACAATGTGTATAAGTTTGTTAGATATCAACTTATCTTGCATACGTAAGTAATGGAAATTCATATGTCACGGGGAAATGGTCATTTAGAACCCTAAACTTTCGACTTTTCCGGACCAAACCAAATAGAGACAACAGAGATATTTCATTGTATAACCCACATTAGCTTTCTTTGAAACTACTCTACAAAACCCATTCGAGGAGATCATTTTTCGGGTGGGTTTTGATAAGGAAATCCAAAATTATACTATATGTGATGTCCGCTTTTTAGGTAGGATTTTTAGGGTCAAGATAGGTTAGTTTGAGTTGTTTTTCAAGCTTGAGTCATGTGTTTTTGAGTCTTTTTGCATAAGTTTTCGTATTTCCTTGAGATTCGGAAACTACGCATATTTGTGTCGTTTTGTAGGTGTTATTGAAGCTTGAAGAAGAGTTTAGAGCAATGCCAAGAAAGCAAGGACAAGCTAGGAGGAAGATTTGAAGTGAATGAGCTATGGAGAAGAGCCAAGAAGAGCAAAATCAACAAGAGAAGTGAAGAAATCAACTCAAGGTTCAAGCCAATCGAGCACGAGCCAAGACAAGAAGTGTGAAGGAATTGAATGTTAACTCTCAGGACCGACCTTAAGGGGGTCGATCTCGACCCTATTTGGGTCATGCCAGGATGAAGAAGTATGAAGAATGCTCTCAGGACCGACCCTGAGGGGGTCGAGACCGACCCATTTGGGCGCCGATTTCCTTTATTCCGAAAAATATTGTGGAGTTTCCTAATTTATATTTAAGGAAGGTTGTTTCTTTGTGTTTCCTAGTTAGATTAGGACTCCTTTTCTTCTATAAAAGGAGGTTGAACCTTTAGTTTTTATTATGCCATTTTTAGGAGAGCTAGGAAGGAGACTTGGAGAACAAGTTGGAGAATTTTGTAAGATTTGTCCTTTATTTAATTTGAATTTTAGATTGGTTTTTGATGATGTCTTCTTCTTCTTCCATGTCTCTTCTTGCTATGTGTGAGTAGTCTTCTTAAATTCTAGGGTTGGGTGAAAACCCAACACAATCATTCATGTTTAAAACTTGAATTCATGACTTGAATGCTTGATGACCATATCTATCTATCTTGTGCGTATTCCTTGATAAAAGTTGAGGCATGTCTTGTAATTAACTATAGCGAAAGTGAAAAGTTAGTTGCTTGATTAGATCTAATAGGATTATTTGCGAAAGTTGATATTCCTAGGTTGAAGGATAGATAGAAAGTTGTTTGATTTGCGAAAGTTGATTGAATGGCTTGAATTGTTGCGAAAGTTAACTTTTCTATGATCTAGATTGCATGATAGTTGTGAGTTCTTGTTAAAAGCATGTATGGTTGTTGTTGTGGTAGCCTTAACCTTGGAATTTGCTTTTTATATTGATTGAAATTCGTGTTTTTGCCTTGATCCCGACTCCCTAAGTCGTGCTCGAGTCGTTGCTTGTGGTTCATGTGCGTTTTTGTGCGTTTTGCTCTCAGGACCGACCCCCTTAGGGTCGAGATCGACCCTCCTCAGGTCGATCCTGAGACATTTTGTTTGCGTTTCCTTTGCTTTTCGTAGTTTTTCGACTAATCTTAGCACTATTCTCACTCCCGTGGACGATCCTGACTTCGCTATACTCAGCGGGGTCTTGACTAAAAAATTATTTGTTCAAGAAACCCTTCAACAGTATGATATTTGATTTCTTATTATTTTTCTATCAATGTTTGAATTGCATATTTGAAGAAATCCAAAATTTATATGATACTGAATACGTATGTCAATTATTGTAGGATCTATACGAAATTATGATCGGGAAGTCTATCTAATATGAATAAAGTTGATTTACTCTATATAAATATATGATATTTGAATAGAGAAGGGTATTAAAATAATAGTTATCACGACACGTGTCAATTTCACATTTGACCACATCACCCATCTTTATTAATATAATTTAGTTGGTTGATTTTGATTGTAAACCCTATATGTATATAAAATATGAAAGACTATATATCGTTGAAATTGTATCTATAAGTTCTTCTTAAATATATAATTATATTAATTAATCTTACTATATACTAAACTAGTATTAGTCTCGTGCCCTGAAGGCACGAATTTGATTTAACTCAAAACGTAGTTTAAATTTTATATAAAGTTATTCAAAATAATAGTTTGATATAAAATCTTGTACTATTTTATTTAATTTGTATGTTATGAGATCTATTTTAATGATACAATATTTCTATTATTATATATTCTTTTAATTTAATCGAATAAATATTTGTAGAATTATAATTTTTGTGTAAGAATTGAATGCTCCTAAGATTTGTAGGATTTATGTTAATGTACGTTTATGGATTATAATATTAATTATGAATTTAATTGGAATTGACATATGTTTTTTCATAATATTATTTTAATTATCTTGTTAAAGGGTATGATTTTATAAAATAAGATTGATTGAAATTAGTAGAAAAGAATTTTTCAAGAAAAATTATGTATTAAATTTAAAGCTTAAAGTTTTTTAGAAAATAAAATAAAATGGAAGTTAGTAGATAAGAGAGTTCTAATGTGAGGCCTAGTGGACTACAATAAAACTTCAACCAATTAAACAAATTTAATTATCATAATAAAGATAGGTTATTCGGTCCAATGCGAATTTGACACGTGTTGTGCTAAATATTATTTTTAACTTTCGCTTTAGTATATAATTATGATTATGATGATTGGAAATTAAAGTAATAATATAGAAAATAACATGTCAACTCCAATTGAATATAATATTAAAATTATAATCCATAAACATTAAAATAAATCCTAAAAATTTTAGGGGTATTCAATTCTTATACAAAAATTATAATTCTGCAAATCTTTATTTGATTAAAAAAATATATTATAGCAGAAATACAATATCATCAAAATACATCCCATAATTACCAAAGTAAATAAACTAATGCAAGATTTTATACCAAACTATTAATTTTAAATAACTTTATATAAAATTTAAATGAAGATTTTAGCTAAATCAAATTCGCTGCTTTCAAGGCACGGGATTAATAGCAGCTATCTAAATCGAGACATGAAATCCGTAAGCTTGATCCCCCACGCCACCCCAAAATCCTGCCGTTGATCGCCAGTCAAATTCTATTTAAATTAAACAAACCCCTTTTTCTGGTCGAAAATTTAAAACAAACCCTAATCCCACAACTTTCTTACTAATTCTAATACCACAACAATTTCTTACTAATTCCTTCTTTCCTACTCTCCCTGAAATAATGTGCACCCATCAAGTTCACCATCGATCGATCAGGGAGCAATCAATCGATCAAGCATGGGATCTTTAGCAGCAGTGGAGAGAACCCGATTCTTCTACAAGGTCCGACCGAGCAGAGATTTGTTTGTTATGAGGATGTGGGCCAGAGCTTTTAATTCATCTTCTGCTTCAACACATTCTTTCTTTCGTATAGATTCAATGTTGAACTTAATTGGTACTTTCATCCGGTTTAATTAGTGTTTCTTTTTGGTCGAGATTTAATTTATGGTAGGGTTTAAGCTTTTGACATATATGGTTGAGTAGATCGATCTTTGTATATTGATCGACCTTTATATGTATATTCAGCCTAGCTTAATAATCAAAGGCGATCACCTAGCTTGTTCAAATCATAGAGTACTACGTACCTTCACCGTCATATGTCCGAATTAGTAACGTGTAAAGAATCATAATAATGCATACAATTTACTTGCCTTTTCCAACAAATCTAGTGATCGCTCACCCAGCAGATTTGACCGTACCCTTGTGTGTGTTGCACAACCTGCAGAAACCACTAGACGTCATTATATTCCAATAGCTAATTAGGGCACTAAAATACGTACCTTACCTACATACATACATACAGCCAGCGCGCTATAAACCATCCATTTTTCAAAATGGCAAATTCATCTACATCAACGGATGGAATTGCACTTGCATGATCTGCCATGCATGCCAATATTAATTTGTGTCGGAATGCAACCAAGAGTTCCCCCAAACACTTCAACTGCGAACATCAGCTACCAATTAAAGCTAGCTACAGTAGAAGTGCTGGAAGGAACTCCAGGTTTCACTGACACTGCTTGCATGAAATCTCTCTCTGGATATATCTAGTTGTACGTTTCTCGATCGCTAGTTGTGATGTGGTTTGATAAGTTAGATGAACCAAGCAGGAACCGCGTATTTATAGGACATTAATTGCATCACAAAGATCTTGCTGATCCGGCCTATCTCATGTACGTGTCACAGACAAGCTAGATAAGGTGACCGAGAAGCGGATGCATATTCGTGTTCCGTACAACTTGAACCTGGATTGAGTTGCAGGCCTTGTGAATACACCACTACTCCCAACTCAATGCAAGAATCTTGATGCTACAAACATTAACATACATGAGTGGCTGCAAGGCCTACTACGCACCTGCCCTTTAGCATCCACCATCTTATCACTTTTCCCTTGTTCCTTCCCTTTTTCCTTATTAATTAATGAAACTTTGCTGCTTGTAGAATCAAACAACTTATTCTCAACCAAGTTTCATAGCAAACAATGTTCTAATTAATTAATTCGTCACCTCTTAGTCTCTTAAATGGTTCACATGACAAGTTCAATAGAAATCAAGGATCATGTACTAGCTGTGGCTTAATTTGGATTCTTGTAAATATGAATATATCATAGCAATTAATGCTTAGTTCTTAGAACACTGGTTTAGTGTTTGCAAGGAAACCCACATGAATAATTCCCGTTAGAGAGTTTGTGCAATGTACAAAGGCATTCATAGTAATTAGTTTTCATTTTCTTCTTTTTTTTGCTCCTTTTTTGAGATGGACTGATGGAAGGTGTAGTGAGATATCTGAAAGTGACAACACAGCAACAGCAATTGGAGGAACAGAGTACCAAAAAGGTTTGTAAGCATCATGATTTATGACCACTTTGCTTTTACTGTCTCACCTCTTATTCTCTTCCCCCCTTTTGCTCTTAACCTAGCCGGTATTCATGGCAAGGTTCAATCTCCCTATGAATTCAACTTCATCTTCTTTCTCTTGCAATCATGGGAAAAGGGGACAGGGCAAAATACGATATGTTAAATCTCGGTGAGCCATATATAACGTGGGGGTTCACACGTCGGTTCTTGCACATATACGCGCGCGGTAAGTTCGGTCAATTGGAAATAGGGGGAGTAGTTCATGTACTTATATGGTGGGTGATTTAGATTCTAAATCCCGAAATGGATAAGTTTAGTCTCAACAAGATATCATCTAAAGCTACCATTTTGTACCCTACATTAATTTCAACTGATGGTAATACAACATTTAACTTGAAAAACATGCATTTTCATCGTTCATAAATTTATTTATCCAAGCACAAAGAAAGAAGTTAGGCATCAGATTTTAAACCGAGTATGAGTTTTGTGGGGAATTCTTATGAACATATATCTTCTTGTGTGAATTGTTGAGATTTGATTTAGACATTACATTCACTTGGATGAAGTCTCACATTTCAATACTTCAAAAAATTAAAAAAATAAACGTTCCATTCTCACTATTAAGATTTTGTCAGATTCTGCAGAGAAATTTACAGGGAAAATTTCTACTGCAAGAGTAGAAGAGGAGAAATAAGAAATATTTCTCTGCAGAAAATCTGACACATCCCCCATTTAATTTCTTTTTCTTTTTTTTAATTGTTAAGAAATGTGGAGTGGATTTCTCCATTGTGGATGCTCTAAGTATATTTTTCAATCTCCAAACGATAGGAGTTGAAGAGACAGCCAACCCCAACTGAAACACGTATCTTCCTACTGTTTTTTTCGGTCAAGATGTATCTTCCTACTGTTTTTTTGAGACTATATAGAGCACAATCTCACAAGACCATCTACATCAAAAGACAGTAAACCAATAATCCGTGCAAAGAAGGAGATTGTTGATACGAAGGAGACCCCATCGATGTCACATTCAAGGGAGAACGATCTCGTCTCAAAACGGCTCTCCTAACGGAGCTAGAAACGCTCTTGGGGCCACTGTAGCCAAGAGCCCTAAATGAAAGGATTGGAGCCCCCTAGTGTTCAAGAAGTTCATCACCACAAAAAGACGATTATAGATGAATCACTACAACCAAAGAGATCTCACTGTCATATCCCCACTTTAAATAAATTATCTTCTTCGAAATATTTTTCATCACCCATAAATTCAGCAGCACATTCCTCAACTATATATACCCTCAAGGATATCTATAAGATTGAACCCAAATCTTCAAACGAAAACCCGACAAGGCAAACATTACAGATAAAATATAGAAAGAGGTATCAGTGGCTCTATAATCATTAGCTAGATGGGTTATACAAAAATATTCTCATCTTATTGTTTTAATTTTGATAGATATTTTTAATTAAAACAATATTACTAGCAATGTTATCAGAATCCCGACTCGATTCTACGATTCTAACGATTCTACGACCCAAAAGTCATAAATCGATCCACAATCCTAAGTAAGATCTTATCAAACTAGGATCTTAAATGATTTAGCATAAATCTTAATTGGATTTTGATTTTACACACGACTCTAACGATTCTACAACGATTCTAAAGATCCTACAAGCGATTCTTGTGATTCCAAACAATCACTATTATTTTTATATATCATTATTAAGCTCAAAGTTTATGTTTTTTTTCCATTAAATTATTAACCTGATTCATCTTAAAATATTTTTACTCATCAAATTAATAATGTTTATAAAATTTCAGAGTTTATATATAAGAAAATATACTATATATTAGGTCATCGTATATTTTTTTAGTTATAATGTATGATCTTACGATCCTAACGATCCGATTCTATGATCCGATCCTGCTATCCCCTTCCGATCCGATCCAAGGATCCGGATTCTGACAACCTCGATTAAGTCTTTAAAATATACTATATATTAGGTCATCGTATAAGATTTCTTCTTGATATATTTTTTCAGTTAGCTCTATAAGCATTTTTAATTAAAACAATATTACTAGTCTTTAGATTTCTTCTTGATATATTAGGGTAATTTTATAAGCCCCATTACAATGTAAACTGAAAATCACATAAAGAGAAGAGAAAAGACTAAACAGAAAAAATGTATTAACTTCAACTCAATCAATTTGTTTTTTGAGGATTATGGACACATACGTAGAAGTTATATACTTATATGTGAATTGATCTATGAGCAAACCCAAATCCTTATTATTTCTAATTAATAACTATGTTAGGATTACAAGACACAAACCCAAATCCTTATTATTTTTACATAGAGTTACGCAGGGTACCAAAACATTTTATATAGAGTATGGGTACCTCGGTGATGCATCTTATAATTCCTATTTTAGTTTACGTATCAGTTTACTATATTTTTGTGATCTCTGAATTTTTTTCTTTGTAAAATGTGAAACATGACTACGTGAGTAATAGTCGTACATGTCATGACTGTTGATATGTTCACTACAGCATAAGCAAATTTTGTCATCATATTACGCCACATCACCCCCTCTTATTTAAAAAAGTATCTTATTAAATCTTAATTTGATCATAATCTTATACATACTTAATTAAGATCTTACTTTTATCTTATAACTTGGTTTGTTTAATTCATAATTCCATCCAAATATACAAATCTCAATCTTACCATTATGCCCATTTAATTAATACATAGATCTATCATAAACTTTTTATTTAAATTTTTTTTATTTAGTCATAATGTATAAATCATAATCATAATACTTTACCCATTTAATTAAATAGCATATTAGTTATAACTTATTTTTCGTAATTTTATTATGGTATGTTTGAAAATCATCAATGGTAGCAAATTCTACCACTATTTTGATGCCAAATATTAATTCTATCAAAGTAATAGAGGGCGGTTCACGTGCGTACGAGTCTCTAAGAGAGACCTAAAATCAAATAATGACTAGTGGATCTTGCAGAACCAACGGCGCGCGCTAGCGTGAAACGTGACTATATAAGCTCGCAAGGTCTTCCTCCCAAAAAATTCCTTTTTCTCTGCTTTGAGTGAAAGCAGGGGTTTCGTGCGCAACAATCTATTCAAACTTCAACTCGATCTCCCATGGAAAACATTGTGCTACAATCTAATGAAACAGGTGATGTAGATGATGAATATTGTTGTATATTTTCAATTTCATTCGTTGTTTTGATCTCGCAGAACGAATTCCAGTTTCCGTTACACAGACAGCTCGATCGAGATCGTTTTACAATTGAAATTTGAATTTCAAACATAAAATTTAGTGTAACAACAAGCATAAGATCAGATCTATAAGTTATTTCGATCGAAAGTTCATGATCACTTTCTCTCGCTAAAAGCTCATGCTCGCTTTCAATATGATTGTGTACTAATGAATAGTTGATTGTGTGCTATAAACTTCTTAACAAGTGTAGGTCATGTTTTTAGTTGGGAACAAGGAGTAAAATACACTATATATAACATTGAGAATTAATGTGTGGTAAATCGTAACCTAAATGTGTTTTGTAATTTCAAATGATTGTGTAGTACATTATATTTGAGTGTGTTCTTTAATTTTAGTGTGAAAACATGAATGTGCATAACATTATTTAGTGATTGTGCATGAACTTTCAACATGACTATGTGTTGAATTTGTGCATGAATGTGTAGTAGATTACACATGTGTTGTTTCATTTGAGAGTTATATTATGGATGTGTATCAAAAATAGTAATGATTGTGTAACATATATAGACATGACTATGTATTGTATGTTGAATTGACTGTGTAGGATATTACCTTTGATTATTAAAAACTTAATTGTGTACTATATTATTATAATATGATTGTGTATCAAGGTGATGATAATAAGCTTCAATACATTGAAGAAGGAGAGAACAATTCTATAATGACTATTTCTTCTGGAAATACAGAGTGTTAATTATATTCCAAGATTTGCCCATGAGTTTAAACCGTACGTAGGAAAAAAAAATTCAAACCACCGTTGATACCGTTGAATTTTATAAGAGATATGTTATACAATGTGTGGCTTCATTAGAAGAGAAGGAATTGGGTTTTTATTTTTCAAACCGTTTTCCACATGATATAATTAACCTAACATTTTTGGTGTGTAATTAAGGGAATCCCTTTCCTTTCCCTTGTATTTTTTCAGACCGTTTACATTAGTGTTTCTATCGTCACAACCAAGCGGCCCCTAAGTTCGAAAGGAATATGTCATGACCCGAAAGAATTAGGGAGGGATTAAGGTATATTAGGAAGAAGGAAGAGAGATTAGGAAGAGCAAGAAGGATTAGAGTAGGAAAGAACAAGAAATTCAGAGAAGATAGCGAGGAAGAAGATGAATATCATTTTCAATATTTTGGATAACCCCACCGAAAACACAATTAACGCATTTATATGCTTTAGCATATTTACAAAATATGCCCACAACTTTCTTATTCTACCCAACTAGCCCATATCATTACAATACCCTTCCCTTAAAAAGCTTTGACCTCAAAGCTTCTTACAAACCAAAAAAATCAAAATCTAGCTAACTCTCAGTTGTGCAGACGAGCTTTCCTTTCTTTGATGCAGTCACTTGATCCTCATCTTGAATACATCACCATTGTTGATAACAATTGCCAACATCAGCAAAGTTGTTGTGCAATTTGGCATGCCAAGTGTTGTGACTCCATTTTCCAAACCTGGAAATAACTTGTTACTTGCATGTGCCCCCAATATGGAGAGCTAAAATCACCCTTCAATATATCCAGTGGCTCAACAGCAGCATATTCCCTGCTCAAGTTCAATGACGACCCCATGGCATACAAGTAAGTTGAACTAATAACTATTGCACAATAGGAACTTGTTCATCAAGTTTCCAATGTAACTCAGATCAACCAATTGCAATCATGGCCACTTGGGTGAATACATGAGTGGAACATTAGGAAAATTCAGCTTCTTCAAACTTGGCTTCTTGGGAGTGAATTCCTTGTCTGGAAACATTGCTCAAGGTACTCTTGGTCTGTTACCAACCGAAATTAATCGTTCCCACCAGGATCAAAAACAAGTATTGCTTCCTCCTTGAAGTCCTCATATGCACCAATTCCTGGCCAATATGGCAACGTTGCTTCTAATGCTTTAGGAAATGGATTTATCCAAAACAAAGAACTTGCACCCGGATCAAGAATAAATGAGCTGGTACGGTTGACAGACTTGAAGAAACCCCTCAACACATTCAGTGACCCAACAGATTCATATCGATTACTCGAGTTCAATGCCGATCCAATAACATACAAGGCAAAGACACCGCCGGGGTCAAAAGTCACCATACCACCATCAAACTTGAAAACTAAAATCAAATCTCCATCTAACATTACTAGACATGGATAGTACCATTCAACAAGGTCAGTGTAACTGCAAAAAGCATTCCCCAAATTGAGCCCTCTATCAAGCATTTCAACAAACATTGATATGCACTATTATTCCTCAATGGAGTTACTAAGCTTTTCCTAATAGTATCCATGCCAAGATCAAACGAGTTACCCATCAACTCACTCATTGCAGTGTGTTCAACATCAGAATCTAGAATCTCAGCAAAATAGAACTCATTTGGAGTTTGAAAATCTAGTTTCGAAGACAACTCGTTACCTCTTGAAACTTTCTTCAATGGTGAACGAATGATTTCACAAATTCTGCTCCAATCCTCGCATGACTCTTGATTTGATTCTTCCGGTGGTTTCCCGAGTGTGTTCCGATCCTTCTTCTGAAAACTAGGGTTCACACAAACACTGTCGTTTTGGTCAGCACCAAGATTCGCCTAGAAATCTTTACTTGGCATTTCGTCAAACACGTTGTGGGCGTCTTCCATTTCCTCTTGAACTCCAGTACTTTCAAAATTCAGATCCAAGGAGATTAAGTGAACATTGACGACCTTTTCTTTTCGATCATCATCTGTTCGGAATTCAGACCCAAGAAGATTGCCCTTCTTAGTACTTTCTTGGTGACGTTCCCTCAGAGGCAATCCAAAAATTCCTCTCGTCGAGCGATCGGCCTCCGTCCTGGTGTTCGATTCGGACCGTGCATTCACCGACCGATTTCCCGAAGGTTCTCTCACCATGATCAGCTCGGTGAGATTTTCAAATTGCTGATCGAATTCCTTACGCAGATCCGCAATTGATTGCTCCGAATTTTTGTGAATCGCCTCCATCCTTTCTTGATGTTCCTCACACTAGCGACTCGTTTTGTTCACGAATTCATAAGTGGAATTGCTGAAAATCTTACTTGTGGCAACGAATTCGTTAATCTTCTATGTTAAGGATAGTAGTTAGTTATTATTATTGGATAGCTTAATTATAGATAGATTATATCTTTGGTAGTAGATAGATTTATTTTGTCAATATATCTTGTGGCACAAGCTGTGTTTGTACCTCTCTATTTATAGAGACCTTTTCCTGTCAATTCAATTAACCAGTTCATAATATCTCTACATGGTATTAGAGTCTGATCCTACACACCCAAAATCAATTTTTTTTCCCAAAACCCTGAAATTTACGTGTTTGATCTATGGCATCAAACTCCTCTCACACAATCCCTAATGAAGTTGAACCAACCAAACCATTCATCCTTGTTCAATTTCACAATGCCATCAAACTCACATCTACCAATTATATCACATGGAAGGCTCAAATTCAATCCATCCTTGAAGGCTATGGATTATTTAAATTTTTTGACAGCACTTTCCCTGCTCCACCGACCACCATACCCAATGTCCTGGATGCTTCTATCACCACACCAAACCCGGCGTTCTCAACTTGGCAAAGACAAGATCGTCTCCTATTCGGTGCTCTTGTTGGCACACTTTCATCCAATGTCGCTCCTCTTATCACCATGGCTCCTTCATCCCAAGAGGCATGGAAAATCCTAGAGAACACATATGCTAAACCATCAAGGGGGCATATTCACCAAATCAAAGATAAACTTCGCAATCTCAAGAAGGGCAATAGTTCTATTACGGACTATATGCACCAAATCAAACACTGTGTCGACACCTTGGCTTCACTTGGCAAGAAACAGGATCCAGAAGACATTGTCGATTATGTCTTGCTCGGACTTGACAAATCGTTCCAATCTGTAATTGATGGTGTGCGTGCCCGTGACACCACAATTAGGTAACGATGTGTTACCTACGTCCACGGGCAGAGAAACCGTATATTATTATGGAAGACAGAATTCAGAATATAGAGGTCTAGGTATTTCGAGAGCTTATATAGTGACTCAAGAAACCCTAGGTACAATTATGGGCCGCAGGCCCAAAACAGATTGCGATAGGCCCACAAACAGGAAACATAGTGTACCGTGTGGCAGTGTGTGATTCAGATTCAAGGCATATTAACACCTTCCTTGGCAAGTGTCAGTGGTGCGGTATTCAAGGTCACGTCATTGCTTATTGTCCTGATTTTCGCCAAGCAGCACCAAGTCTCCGCCCACCTTCACAAACCCGCCAGATCAGCAACCCTCGTCCACCTGCTCAGGTTAACACCGCCACACATGCTGCTCATCATAATGAATCATGGCTATTAGATAGCGGCGCTTCCAATCATGTTACACAAGATCTTGCCAACCTCAGCCTTCACTATCCATACGATGGTCCGGATTCCCTTCTCATAGGTGACGGTAAGAGTCTTCACATCTCTCATATTGGCTCTCTCACGCTGCATACTCCCACCAAGTCCTTTTCCATTAAGAATGTTCTTTCCGTTCCACATATTTCCAAAAACATACTCTTTGTGTCTCAACTTCTCTCTCAAAACAACCTTTCCATTGAGTTCTTACCTGATTCTTTTCTTTTGAAGGATCGTCAAAACGGGGTAGTTCTTCTTAGAGGTCCTTGCTTAGATGGGGTTTACTATTGACCAGCTTCTTCGTCTCCTCAAGCTCAGTCAACTAGCCTTCATCATGGGTCACCATGGCACCACAAGTTGGGTCATCCGGCTCCTCCTGTCTTCAAGATTTTTCAAGATATTTTACAACTTCCTAGGTCTAGCTCAAAGTTTGATTTTTGTTCTTCTTGCTCAATTCATAAGAGTCACAAATTACCCTTTCATGTGTCATCTATTTCTTCTAGTTATCCCTTAGATATTGTGTTCTCGGATGTTTGGAGTTCCCCCGTGACTTCTTTCAATGGATTTCGTTATTACATTATTTTTGTTGATCACTTTACAAAATATGTATGGTTTTATCCTCTCAAACACAAATCCGACACCAAACCTACATTCATTCGTTTCAAAGCTCTTGTTGAGAACTATTTTTCCACTAACATCAAAACTCTCTATTCGGACAATGGTGGTGAGTACATTGGCATGACGTCTTACCTAGCGGAATCCGGAATCACCCATCTAACCACACCTCCTCACACCCCTCAGCACAATGGTTACGTTGAACGCCGACATCGTCATATTGTAGAGACCGGCCTTGCCTTGTTATCTCACTCTGGCCTGCCCACTACACTTTGGCCGTTCGCCCTACATACGGTTGTCTATCTCATCAACCGTATGCCAACTCCTACGTTACAAAACTCCTCACCCTATCTTGCCCTTTTCCAAACTCAACCTAACTACCACAAACTCAAAAGTTTTGGGTGCCTTTGCTTCCCATGGCTAAAACCTTACACATCTCACAAACTTGAACCAAAATCCACACCGTGTGTCTTTGTTGGATATTCCTTAACTCAAAGCGCCTATCTTTGTCTTGATCCGGACTCATACAAGGTCTACACATCAAGACACGTTACCTTTGTTGAGCACGTTTTTCCATTCCTCCAGAATACAACAACCGAATCTTCACCCACCCTAGCAAAGCATGACGTGCCCTCCACGGTCAGTATATCCCTTCCGTTGCTTCAATCTAATATGCAAAACCCTAATTTGGCTCCTCATCCTAATCCTCCTTCACCCCCAGCCGTTGACCAACATCCCTCTCCTCCTACCGCACCTAATGCAAACCCTAACCCAACACCATCTCCTATAGCCTCGCCCTCGGTATCTCCCTCGCCCGAACCGGCCATGGCCTCGCCTTCTCCACAAAGACCCGTTACTCGGTCTATGCATGGCATTCACAAACCAATCACTAAACTCAATCTTCACGTCTCTCTTAAACCCCACAAAGAACCTTCCAACATCACTCAAGCCCTTAAAGATCCAGATTGGCGCCATGCCATGGAATTGGAGTTTTCGGCTCTACAAAACAACGAGACGTGGGATTTGGTTCCAGCCGAACAAGCCACCAACCTAGTTGGTTGCAAGTGGGTCTTCCAAGTCAAGTATAAGGCTGATGGCTCGCTAGACAAATACAAAGCACGGCTCGTAGCAAAAGGATTCCACCAACGCCCAGGCTGCGACTTCACCGAAACATTTAGCCCTGTGGTCAAGCCCGTCACCGTACGTACTGTTCTCTCCATTGCCATGAGCTCAGGTTGGTCCCTCCGCCAACTTGACGTAAACAATGCCTTCCTTCAAGGATCACTTGCTGAGGACGTATACATGGAGCAACCACCGGGGTTTGTGGATAAGCTTCTTCCCTCTCATGTTTGTAAGTTAAAGAAAGCCATCTATGGGCTTAAACAAGCTCCAAGGGCATGGTACACTGAGTTGAAACAATGTCTACTTCAACTAGGGTTTATAAACTCAGTCGCTGATTCTTCCCTCTTCATATACAACCATCATGGTGTTACCTTGTATCTACTAGTATACGTTGACGATATTATCGTCACGGGAAGTAGTACATCAGCTCTCACACGTCTCATTGATAAGCTGGCTTCTCGATTTTCTCTCAAAGACCTTGGCAAGCTCTCATATTTCCTTGGCGTTGAAGTCTCTCCACATCCTAATGGTCTGTTTCTCAACCAACACAAGTACATTACTGATCTCTTACAAAAAGCAAATATGGCAGAAGCTCAATCTATAGCTACACCTATGTGTCCATCCATAACCTTGCAGAAATCAGTTGGGGATCCTCTTTCATCTGCTTAAGATTATCGCATGATAGTGGGCAGTCTTCAATACTTGTCCTTGACCCGTCCAGACATCAGCTTTGCAGTCAACCGCCTATCTCAATATATGCAGGAGCCTACATCGATTCATTGGAGTGCGGTAAAACGTGTCTTACATTATCTCAAGGGGACAGCCGATCACGGTATTGTCATACATGCTCAAAATCCGATGGGGTTACATGTGTTTTCGGACGCTGATTGGGCAGGGGATAAGGACGATTATATCTCGACCACTGGCTACGTTGTTTTCCTTGGGCGGACCCCGGTTTCCTGGAGTTCTCGGAAGCAACAAACAGTTGCCCGGTCGTCTACAGAGGCAGAGTATCGTGCACATGCAGATTCGAGTTGTGAACTTTTGTGGGTTATATCTCTCCTCCATGAGCTCGGTATTTCTCTTCCACAACAACCTGTTATTTACTGTGATAACATGGGCGCTACTCAACTCAATGCCAATCCGGTGTTCCATTCTCGGATGAAGCATGTTGCTCTTGCGTATCATTTTGTTCGTGAACATGTGCAACTTGGCTCATTTCGTGTTTCTCATATCTCCACACATGATCAGTTGGTTGACGCTCTTACGAAGCCTCTTGCTCGCTCTCAGTTCGGTTTACTTATTTCCAAGCTAGGACTTTGTGCACCGACGTCCTACTTGAGGGGGCATGTTAAGGATAGTAGTTAGTTATTATTATTGGATAGCTTAATTATAGATAGATTATATCTTTGGTAGTAGATAGATTTATTTTGTCAATATATCTTGTGGCACAAGCTGTGTTTGTACCTCTCTATTTATAGAGACCTTTTCCTGTCAATTCAATTAACCAGTTCATAATATCTCTACATTCTACACTTGGAGTGCAGTCTTGCGCACCAATTTCTCCAAAGTTATCCTACGCGATCCTTCCGCCATTGGCGAGGACCGGAGCTCTGATACCAAATTTTCATGACTCGAAAGAATTAGGGAGGGATTAAGGTAGATTACAAAGAAGGAAGAGAGATTAGGAAGAGAAAGAAGGATTAGAGTAAGAAAGAAGAAGAAATTCAGAGAAGATAGCGAGGAAGAAGATGAATATCATTTTCAATATTTTGGATAACTCCACCGAAAACACAATTAAGGCATTTATATGATTTAGCATATTTACAAAAAAATGTCCACAACTTTCTTATTCTACCCAACTAGCCCATATCATTACAGAATATACTCTCTTCAATTAATTTCGCTTCAAATCTATACTATCTATATAATTTTGTGTACATGAGGGTTATTTAATGCCCTCATCACACATTAATGATTTTGTGCTCCTATGTATAATAAAACTATTATATGTATAAGAATAAGAATAAAACTACTATATATATTAAAAAATGGATAAAAATATTAATGCCCTCTTCACACATTAATAATTTTGTGATTGTATGTATAAGAAATAAAATTATTATTATATGTATAAGAATAAAACTACTACATATATTAAAAAGTGGATAAAACTATTACATGCACACATTCATAATTTTGTAATCATATGTATAAGAATAAAACTATTATATGTATTACATGCATACATATTACAAATCCATATGTATAAGAATAAAACTATTATATGTATTACATGCATACATATTACAAATCCTTTGACGTACGTGGACAATAGTATCATCCTTTTTTTAGAAATCCTTCTACGTACGCACAACTCCTAATTTTTTTTTCCAACTCCTAAAATTATTATAAGATAATAAGATTACATGCATACATTTGACGTTCATAGTTCTCAAGAGTCTTGGTTTACAAATCCTAAAAGACATGATAATAATCACAGGAAGTTACAAATCCTTTATGCTATAAATAAAATTCATGCTACCAAGAATGATACGTTACAATTGACCATAAAAGACACCTCACTTCTAAACACCCCCATGAAATTAGCAACCATAATCATCCATCATTAACTCACGCTATAAGTCAAACTATTATTTATACAGATTGAATTTGAAAACCTAAAATACGTTACATTTCTAAACAAACCCCCACAAAATTAGCATCCATAATTAATCAAATTGAATGTGTATTGATTTTTATGACCACCGTTTCAGATTTCAAACTATCCACCCCAACTACATTCCTTTCCTCTTCCTATATATACGCATGTCAAATGTGTACGTACGTATCATCATATCCATTGGCCTTCCAAGAATCCAAAGTAGCAACCATGTCAACCATGTCCAACCCTACAAAAGAAATGAAAACCGTCATTTTCAACAATGAGCCAAATGTTGCTTCTGGCCCAAATGCACTCAAAAGTGAGACACCCAATACCGAATCCAATGGCAAGCAGGTTGAGAGAGGGTGAAGATGAAAAGATCAAGATCATGTTCTGCCGAAAATGAGATGTAAGCAATATTTTTGGCAAACACATGAGTACCAATTTTATTGTTTTATGTTGCAATGATAAATGGTCTATCGAATTTGATTATTTAATTATCTCCTTATTGTGTTTTCTTCTATCAAAACACTAATTTGCCTACTAAATTGTGAAGAACCATACAGGAAACATAGTATTCAAGGAAGCATTCAACAACTTAAGCAACAAAGTAAGCACTTCAATATATTACAATAACTTAAGACTATCAGCCCTTTGTAAATTAATCGTGCTTTTTATGATGCAGGTATAACCAAAATAATTCACAGTGAAGTAGTACGTCAATCACAAATGCAAACCCCTTTTCGTAAGAGCAAGTACTATTCACTATTGAATTTACCTGCCTCTTTGTTTATGTTGAATTTATGTTAAAAAATATTAAGAATCGTATGATACTAACACTATGACTGTTATATCATGAAATAGAGTATGTATTCTAACCTTGAATTGGAACAGGTTCAACAAAATCACATTTGCAGCAACAAGGGGAAAACCCACTCATAAAACATATACACACCTCGACTCTATGCTCTTGGATGTTCTATGGGTCTCCACTCATTTACTATCAAGTTCACAATCTGCCTGATTAAAATGAAGCAAAAGAAAATGAGGAATCGAAGTGACAATAAAACCAAATGTTTGATGGACCATTTTGGATGGTACCCCATCATCAAGGGATTCCATGTGATGTTTGCTCTGTGGGGCGTTTCATTAAACACATGGTGCGCAGATTTTAACAAAGGAGAAAATGGAATAGGAAGAGAGAACATTTACCACCTTATTTGCCCGGTCGAGATGAATCGAAATTGAGCTGATCTTCCATCAGATACGAAGGTTTTCGCCTAGGAATTTTATCTCATCAGAGGACAGCATGTACGGCTTCGAGGCTCTTACATTCAACATCCATGGCGGGACATAAGGGAGAAAGTGAGGCTTCCACAATAAAATCAAGTGAGGCTCTTACAAAGTGAGGTTGCAAATTGTGTTGGAAGTGAGGCTCCATAAAAGAACCGTACAAACCCGTGCCTCCTAAATGGAGGGCCATAAGGGGGGGAAATATATTAAGAATGCATAAGTATGAGTAGTGAGATGGGGAGTATACAACGACTCACAATTACATATTTCATCAACTTTCCTATATATCATATTAATTCTTTGTACATTATATATAACATATTAGTTGATTTTGCTTCCACGTTAATTACGTATACCTATCACTAATGAGTAATTTTCAATCAAGATCAAGACCCACCTATTACCACAATCACTAATATATATCACTAAAATATGACAATTTATTTAATCAGGTTTTCATACTTTAATATTTCTTTTAAGTTTTATTTTAACATGTCCAAAACTAATATTTCATCTTTCATCATAAGAAGAAAAATATTTCAATTATACTTATACTTAGTCATTATACTTAAAATGCACAAAGCATATATAATGTCACGTTTATTGTGAAAAGAATTCAAAATAATATGAAATATAATTCTAAATTTTGTTATAGCGAAGGACCCGTGCGTATGCACGGGCCTTGTCACTAGTAAATCTATATTTTTTAGAACATGACCTGACAAGCAACTCTAATATAATTGACTCTTCTCTCCCTAGAAATTCAATGTTAGTTTGGTTCAATTCAATTCTAATGGAATATGAAAATATCTTATATATTTATGTAAAATAAAGAAACTCGGTTATGTTTTTGGGTTATCAAAATGAAACAATGATTGTCAGTTCGATTTAGTTTCGAAAATAAAATGACCTATAGTTTAAATAAAAAATCATATTTAAATGTTTAAAAGTGTCATTAGAAAAACCTTCAGGACAATTAATACATTAAATAAGAGTTATTTTATTGTGAAAGATAATAGATAAACTATTATGAAAATGATAATATTTACGTTAAATAGAAAATAATAAATATAAATTGATTTCATATTAATGATTCAAATGATAATTTATTGGCTTTTATTACCGGAAACCACCCTTATATTATGTCATATTCTCTTAAACCACCCTTTCAATGTCTAATTACCGCAAACCTCCCGTAATAAGACTTTCATTACCCCAATTTCACCCAAACACGATTTCCGTCCAAATTTTCCATTAAATCATTAAAAAAATCATGTTATCCTTCATTTTTATTACATTTTGATCAGTTATAAACTTTTCCTTGTATTTACACCAACTTTATAATATAAATATTTATGATAATATTAATTACTATAAAACTAATAAGTATATGGAGTTGACAATTTATAACATAACAATGTACAAATATACTTATATACACTTAACAAATAAAGATTAGGGATATTAATACACCAAACACAATAATTCATTTAAAATATTGATTTATAAATGAGTGGATCACGGATCGAGCAAATCTAAAATTGAAATCTTAATCTACAAAATAACCAATACCCCTTATCTTCATTTAATTAATTATTCATAAGCATATTAATATGTTATTCTTATATTATAAGTTTTTAATTCCATATAAATGAAAATGACGATTATTACAAATATTAAATTTTATATTTATTAAATGCTATCACAAATATATAAATTATAAATTTGTAGTAACTAAAGGAAGAGAACTTTTTCAAGAAATGATTAAACTATAATAAAAAATTAAGGGAAAATGTATTTTCTAACAAGTTAACGGAAATTTGGACGGAAAATGAGTTTGGGTGGTATTGGGGTAACGGAGGTTCTATTACGGGTGGTTTGCAGTTATTAGACATTAAACGGGTGGTTTAGGAGAATATGGAATATTGTAAAGGTGGTTTCTTGTAAAGAAATTTATTCTTAAAAAAGGGCTTCCATTCTTAATTTTTAATTTAAAATTCGAATTCCTAGAAGTACTTCTTACATAAGTAGATAAGGCAATTACAAAATAAGTGATATATTAAAAAGTTTAGATTATATTACCAAAATTCAAAAATATCTTTTATATAAATCATACTTATTGAAATAACATGAACAAAATTTAATTGTTTAAATATTAGATATATGTTGAAATAAGTAAGACATATTAAAAAAGAGTTATTTTATTGTACAAGAAAGCTGAGTTATTCTGAAGATGATAATATAAAAGTTAAGTAAAAGATAATAAATATCAACTGATTCAATATAAAAGATAAAAAATTATATTTATTTTTTAAAAAAATGGCTTCTATTTTTGAAATTAGTTTTATAAATTCAAATTTCTAAATTTATTTCATACATAAATAGATCAAAAATATAATTAAAAAGATAAGTGTTATATTAAAAAGATAGAATATATTGTCAAATTTTAAAACTTTGAAAATATCTTTAGATAAATGGATAATAAAAAATTTCATCAGATTATTTGAAATGAAATAAACAAGACGAAAATGGGTATATGGGCTATGGGCAAGCAAAAATGAAGCAAATAAGCTACAAGGAAAAAAAATGAGTCCCCATAGGCTTTTTTCCAATTTTGCCCCTACCTTTTTTTTTAATTTACAAGATGACGTCTGCAATGGCATATGATGACGTCAGCACCCCTTAGCCCTATCGGCGTTGACCGGCGTTGACCAGTCGTTGACCGCCTTATCATTAGTGATGGCAAGTAACTTGTCATCAGATGACAAGTTACTTGTCATCAGTCCACGCACAGAAAACTTGTCATTTCGTTCACGCACTCAACTTGTCATCTGATGACAAGTCGAGGTAATACCTATCATTCACACAAAAAACTTGTCATCAGTGATGACCAATTACGAAATTGACCTATGTGGGATTTGAACCCACATTATTGTGCATCAAGCACATTGCTCTACCATTTGAGCTAATATGCCATAATTATAAGTAATATATATACAAATCTAACATACCCAAACCCATAAAATCATCCAAAAAACATTAAAACAGACCTGTCATCACCCCCAGATCTGTAAAACAACTTGTCATCACCAAAACACATAAAAAGGGACTTGTCACCGTCAAAACCCATAAAAACGAACTTATCATCACCCAGAACCATATAAAACAACTTGTCATCACCCAGAACCTTAAAACACACTTGTCATCAGTCAGATCCGTAGAACAAACTTAAATTGCTCAAAACTCATAAAAAAATCACTTGTTATCACCCTAAATCATAAAATCGTCCCAAAAACACTAAAATGAACTTGTCATCCAAAAAACCCATAAACTCAAAACCCCTATACCCACAACAAAACTTGTCATCACATAAATCCGAAACACAAAGTTTTCATCCAAAAACATATCCAAACCCATAAAATCATCCAAAAAACCTTAAAACAAACCTGTCATCATCCCCAGAACCGTAAAACAACTTATCATCACCAAAACACATTAAAAACGGACTTGTCATCGCCAAAACCCAAAAAAACAAGCTTGTCATCACCCAGAACCATATAAAACAACTTGTCATCACCCAGAACCTTAAAACGCACTTGTCATCAGTCAGATCCGTAGAACAAACCTAAATTGCTCAAAACTCATAAAAAATCACTTGTCGTCACCCCAAAACTTAAAATCGTTTCAAAAACCCTAAAATCAACTTGTCATCCAAAAAACACACAAAATCAAAAACCCTAAACCCACAAAAAAAACTTGTCATCACTTAAATTCGAAAAACAAACTTGTCATCCAAAACCCTCAAAAATCCAAAAATCCAAAAATCCCAAAAATCCAACCAGTTAGATCCGGCTCGTACGAGCCCAGATCCAGCTAGATCCAGCTCGTACGAGCCCAGATCCGCTAGATCCGGCTCGTTCGAGCCTAGATCTGGCTTGTATGAGCCCGGATTTGGCTCCAACGAGCCCGGATCTAGGAGAGAGGGAAGAGAGAGAGAGAATGGAGAGAGAGAGAGAGAGAGAGATGGCGGACGAACTTGAGGGCGGGCGACGGCGGCGACAAAGAGGGAGGGTGGGTGGGCGACGGCGGCGACGTAGAGAGAGGCGGGCAGGCGACGGCGGCGACGGAGAGGGATGGCGGGCGGCATGAGGAGAGGGAGGGCGGGCGGCGGGGATTTTCGTCTCTCTCATGGAGATGAGAGGGAGGGAGTGTAGGAGAGGGAGAGAGTGAGGAGAAGGAGAGAGGAAGGAGAGAGAAAAAAATGAGGAGGAGAGAGAAAAAGAGAGAGGTGAGGGGTTTTATAGTGGAAGAAAAGTCTACCCACTTCATTTATTTTTAAGCTAGCGTATCCTCTCCAAATTCACCCCCAATTCACCCTCCCCACCCCAATCCCTCAATAAACAAAAATCAATTGTTTTAATATTAGGTGGAGTCAAAATTATCGTGTTTGTGATAGCTTAAAAATGGTCGGTTTTATTATATATATACTATATTTTGAACTCGAGACCTTTCGAGCCTCCACGCTAATTCTGATCTCACTTGATGTTAAAAAATTAATTAATTTGTCAATCCACCTTATATCTATATTTTTCCATTATTTGCATAGATATTATCTTTTTGTAAATCAATAGTATAATTAATTTGTTAAACTTATTTGTCACTCGACATTTTTTATTGTATATTTATAATCATATAAATTTTTGTTATATTTTTTTGTCTCATAAATTTATAATTTAAGTAACAAATTACTAAAAATTATACAAACTAAATTTGTTTTATATTATTCATTTATAAATCTTATTAATCTATAAGTTTATAGTAATTAAATTAATTATAATTTTATAAGATCTATTAAGTTATTCATTGTATTTCAAAGTATATTACTAGTACTTATACAAGTCTATTTTTCTAAAAGATTTATGTAAATAAGTCATAATTAAGTTAACTTTTTATTTCTATCTTCATATAAAAATCTTATTAATTATAATAAAATATATGCTGATAAAATATTCCACATGAGATTTCATATGATACCTTATATGACCACTTTAATTAATCAAAATATACTTTGAAATAAAAATATGGACAACAATCTAGTGTGTGTATATATATATATATATTCATATATATATATATATATATATATATATATATCAATCGGTAAATTTCAAAAGTACAATAAAAACTATGATTTTGTTAACGAGTTTTAATTAAGTCATATTGTGTATATTTTAAATTTAAATTTATTCTTAACGTCAAACTATGATTTGGATTAACAAAATATTGTATCGATTTCAAAATACAAAAGACAATATCAATGTCTAACTCCTAATAACATTTTACGCATTATTTATCAATTGAATAATACGTCAAAAAATATTATCGATTGTGTCCCATACAAAATATGGACAACAATCTAGTGTGTATATATATATATATATATTCATATATATATATATATATATCAATCGGTAAATTTCAAATTATATGATCCTAATAATACATACAAAGTACGATTCAGAGCGAGAATCTTTTAAAAATCATGCCGGTAAAATACAAGGAACATAAATCTATATTTTTCATCCCTACCTCTAGAGGTAGTCTGGTAGAGATGAAAAGGATATATTTATTATTTATTACTAGCCTAACCCATCGTACCATATATGACTATGCTTTAGATGTTAAAATTATTTTGAGTACATTATATTATTGATTTTATGCACATTTAATTTCACAAATTAATAAATTACACCATGTTAGTATCATTATATTTAATTCAAATTAACTTATTTTTGTCCTATACATTTTGATTGTAGTATATTAATTTTTGAAATAAAATGAATATTTTATTAGATCTTATAAATTAATAATTAATTTAATAATAGTAGAGTTATCGATCAGTATAATTTATGAATGAATATTATAACACACATTTAGTTTATATATTTTGTAAGATATTTTACAAAGATATTTTTAGATATCTGTAGTTTAAATTATAATTATATGGGACAAAAAAAATTTTGATAGAGAAATATGGCGAATGTATATGATTACAAAAGTACAATAAAAACAAAAATTGAAAGTGACTAATAGTTTTAAAAAATTAAGTATAATTTTGATTTACAAAAAACCTGTCTAAGCAAATAGCTAAAAAGGATAGAAATTAGGTGAAAAATGTAGGAATTAGAAAAACAAAGAGATAGATGATAGATAATTAATAATAATATTTGTTCAAAGAAAGACTTTAACTTTAATTTTCTAAAATTTCTTTTCTTAAATGGAGTGAGGCTAAAATTAACGTGGAGGCTCGAATTCCTCGACTGTTATATACAGTACTAGTATTAGTCTCGTGCCTTGAAGGCATGATTTTGATTTAACTTAGAACTTATTTAAATATTTATATAACGTTCTTCAAAGGAATATTTTATTTTTAGAAAAAATAACGTGTAAATACTATGTTGAATTTCAGGCATGAAACGTGCAAATTTTGTGGAAAATTTTGTTTTTAGAAAACATGCAAATTTGTGTGAAATTTTTGGTATAAAACGTGTAAATAAGTTTTTTATAAAAAAATAAGATTGAATTGAATTACAAAATTAAATCCAGGTAAAAGGCATCATTGCATCCATAAGTTTTGAAATCATAAAATAAGATCTAAAACTAAAAAAATACAAAAACTCATATTCATTACCAAAAACTAAACTTTTGATTATTTTATGATAATTTTGTTTTTAGAAAAAAAATTAAAATGGAATTCAGTAGATAAGAAGAGTTCTAATTGAAGTTTACAATAAATATTCAACCAATTAAACAAATTAAATGGTTTTAATAAAGATGGGTGATGCGGTCCATTGAGAGATTAAAACATGTCATGCTATATATTATAGTCCCTAAATTAGTCTTGTGCCTTGAAGGCACAAATTTGATTATAACTAAAAACTTAGTTTAAATTCTATATAAAATTACTCAAAAAAGTAGTTTGATATAAATCGTGTATTATTTAATTTAATTTGTTTCTTACGGAATCTGTTTTAATGATACAATATTTCTACTATAATATATTATTTTAATCGAATAAATATTTGTAGAATTATACTTTTTGTATAAGGATTGGATACTCTTAAGATTTGCAGAATTTATTTTAATCTTTATGAATTATAATTTTAAATATAGATTTAATTGAAGTTGACATATGTTTTTCTATATTATTATTATTATTATTTTAATCCCTAATTTAGTATATAGTAAGATTAACTAATTATATAGTATTTAAGAAAAACTTATATATACAATTTCAATGATATATTCTTTCATATTTTACATACATGTGGAATCTACAATCAAATTAACCAATTAAATTATTTTAATGAAGATGAGCGATGTGGTCCAATGTGAGGTCACGTGTCGTGATAATTATTATGTTTAACTTCCGCTTTAGTATATAGTTACTCGTATCAGTTTCCGTGCCTTGAATGCACGATTTGATTTAACTAAAAACTTGCTTAAATATTATATAAAGTTATTCAAAAGAATAGTTTGACATAAAATCTTGTATTATTTTATATATATTAATTTATTTTTGGATTTATGTTAACGATACATTATTTATGTTATAATATAATATTTTAATCAAACAAAGATCTCTAGTATTATATTTTAGTCATATAAGGATTGAATGCTTGTTTTTATCAATAAATATCTTTATTTTATAATTAATATTTTTACTTTATAGTTATTTTGGGAAAAAAATCAAAATCAAATGTATATATATAATTTATTTATATGGAGAATCTACAATACAATTTTTAACTAATAAAGAATGAGTCAATTAACTATCGATAAATCAAATTAACTTGATAAAATTGTTATGTGGTTGGATTTGTTGGAAACTAAGATTTTTTATTAAAATAATCTATTTGTGACTAATAAAAGGCATTGAATTGAAATTAAGATTTTGATCGATCAAGGTACAACATTATTAAAAAAAAATTAAAAATGAATTGAAATTAAAATTAGTAGATAAAAAGAATTCTACAAAATTATGTATAAAACTTCAAGTTTAATTATTTTTGGAAAAAATCAAAATGGAAATTAGTAGTTAAGAAGACTTCTAGAAAAATTAATGTGGGGTCCCCAACATATAATATTATCATCAACATAATGGATAATACACGATCAGTAGATACTCCTAATATTATTATCATCAACATATGGCATAAAGAATTCACGCTTTCTTCTTCTGACCTGAAATCCCCGAAAAAGGAAAAAACCCTAGAGCGTAGAGAGAGTGCCGGCGTTTGTTCTCTGGCAATCTCTTGGTACTTTCTGCTTCTCTCCGGCACGGCTGTGAGGACTAGGGTTTTTCTCGCCGTAACGTGCGAGGGTCGCCATTGGAGTGTGTTCTGTGATCGGTTTTTAGGGAGTTGTTCTAGGTAGTATGGCAGCGAGGAGAAGAGACTTGCAACTCACGGAAGGAGAGTGCTTGGAGGTTGAAGGGTTTGTTCCCGATCGTGGAGGAGATGAAGGGAGGGAGTCATTGACTTTAGTTGGTTCGCTTCTGACGAGTAGACCCTTCAACTCTAATGCCCTAAATACAACGATGAGGGGGGCGTGGAGGTTGCGACATGGTTTTGTATTTAGGGAGCTTCGGAACAATCTTTTCTTGTTTAAGTTTGCAAGCAGGGAAGATAAGGAGAAGGTTGTTGTTGGTGGTCCATGGAACTTTGATAGGGCTTTGCTTGCGCTGAAAGAACCGGGGAATGAGCAACCTTCAAGGATCGTGATCGATCGAGTCTCTTTCTGGATAAGAGTATATGATGTTCCTTTGGAGGCTATGAACGTGGAAACTGCAAGAGCTATTGGGAAGACGTTTGCGAACTTGGAGGAGTTAGATGATGAGGAGATGTTGGTCTGCGCAAGGTTCATAAGAATGAGGGTCTCGGTTGATACCAGCAAACCTCTAAGGCGGGGATTGATGATGAGGGTGGGGGGCAGGAGGATGTGGTTGGAGTTCAAGTACGAGAAGTTGCCAAACTTCTGCTACTCCTGCGGAAGACTTGGACACGTCGAATTGGACTGTGATGATGAAGGGGCAAAGCTTCTGCATGGGGAGTACGGGGACTGGCTTCGGGCTTCCCCCTTAAGGGCTCCTCAAACTAGGGAATTGGCTGAAAGGGAGAGGGAATGGATGATCCTTAGGGGAAAGATGGAGAAGAAGGAGATCTCTTTTGGCTCTTCTAGTGGAAATGGAGCGAGAAAGTCTCTTTTGGAGTTGCTTGAGGAAGCTCAGCAGGAGAAGGAGAATGAAAGTTGTACGGGGGAGAATGATGATTCTTTGGAGGTGGGAGTCAGAGTTAACACTTTGACGATCAGGGATAAAGAGGAGGAGGATTCTGAGAGGGTTGGGGGTCGGGTGAATAACTCTTCTAGTGGAGGGAGGGCGGAGCAGGTTGAGAGGGTTTCGGGAGGAAGTTCCAATAGGCAGGGAAGTGTTGATAATTTTAAGGGAGGGGCTTTGGAGGGAAAGGATGTTTTGGTGGGAGCTATGGTGAATACTTCGGTTGAGAAGGAGTTGGCTGAGAAGAGTGTTTCTTCTGAGAGTAGAAAGAAGAAAAAAGGTTGGAAGATGAGAGCTAGAGAAGGTAAAGGGGGAGGACCGACTGGGGAGGGGTCTTCAAGGAAGAGGAAGGGTGATCCCATGCAAATTGATAGTGAGGAGGGAAACCGTAAAAAGGTAATAATATCGGCGGGAGAGACGGGAGGTCTCTCCTGCCGGGAGCCATGAGTACTCTTAGCTACAATTGTCGGGGATTGGGGACGGCCCGTGCAATTGTGAGACTCACTAATTTAGTGAGAAGGGAGACCCCGAAGGTGGTTTTTCTTATGGAAACGCGGTGTGACCGTAAGAGAATGGAGGAGGTTCGTCGTAAGGTTGGTTATGAAGGTTGTTTCACGGTTGACTGTGTTGGTAAATCGGGTGGATTGTGTTTGATGTGGAGTGATGAGGTTAGTGTGAGTGTGAGATCGTATACAAGACACCATATAGATGTAGATGTGGAGTACAAGAAGGAAAGCAAGGTGTGGAGGTTTACTGGATTTTATGGGTGGCCTCAAAGGGAGGAAAAACATCAGTCTTGGAGGCTACTTAAGAGATTGGCGGAAGACGTCCATGGTGCATGGTTGTGCATGGGTGATTTTAACCAAATTTTACGCAGAGACGAGAAGGAAGGGGGTTTGGAACCGGATTGGAGTAATATGCTGGAGTTCAGCCAAGCGGTGGAGGCGTGTGGGTTCCGAGAGATCGTGTGGAAGGGGGCGAAATTTACTTGGGACAATGGAAGGAGTGGGGAGGATTTTATCCAACAAAGACTTGATCGGGGATTTGTGAATGAGGAGTGGGGTGCTTTATTTCCGGGAGGGTGTGTGCGCCATCTTGAAAGATTTGGATCGGATCACCTTCCTATTCTCATGGAGGTGTTTAGATGTGAAGATAGTGAAGTGGAGAACCGAAGGGGACCTCGTCCCTTTAGGTTTGAGGCTATGTGGGTGAGTCATGTGGATTGTGAAGTGGTGATTAATAATGGCTGGAATAACCCTCGGGTGAGAAGGGGTGAGGTCTTGGACAAGCTGAGTATATGTGCAAAGGAATTGAAGGTGTGGAATAAAAATGTTTTTGGTAATATTTGCACAAAACTGTCGGAGGTCAGGGAGGAGTTACGTGGTATGCAGAAAGCGGGGATGAGGGGCCAGTGGGTGGAAAGACGACGGGAGTTGGAAAGGCTGGAACGCGAGCTGATGGAGAAGGAAGAGTTGTTATGGCTCCAACGTGCGAAAGCGAATGAATTGTCATGGGGAGATCAAAATTCCAGCTATTTTCATAGAAAGGCTAATGGCAGGCGCAAGAGGAACGCCATTCGGAGGTTGGTTGATGATGAAGGCTTGGAGTGGAGGAGTAGGGAAGGGATGTCGAAGGTGGCTAAAAACTACTTTCAGGGGCTCTTTAAAACCGATCATAGTTCACACTCTCCTATGGTTCCTCAAGGGCTCTCGCCAATTTTGACGGTGGAGGATAACTTGATGCTTTTACGTCCGTTTACGGGCGAGGAGGTTCGTTCGGCGCTCTTCTCTATGCACCCAACTAAATCACCCGGACCTGACGGTATGTCAGCGCTATTCTATCAAAAGCACTGGCATATTGTTGGGGATGAGGTGATCACCTTTGTCATTGATATTCTTAATGGCTCTCCTTTTCCGGAAAAACTTAACCATACTTTCATTTCCCTTATTCCTAAAGTGACTGACCCGTTTCGTATGAAAGATCTTCGACCTATAAGCTTGTGCAATGTGCTTTACAAGATCATTTCCAAAGTGTTGGCGAACAGGTTGAAACAGGTGCTCGGGAAAGTAGTCTCGGATTCGCAGAGTGCGTTCGTTCCGGGAAGGCTCATCACCGACAATGTCCTTTCGGCTTTTGAGCTTTTTCATTTCATGAAGAACAAGAGGAAGGGCAGGAAAGGTTTCATGGCTCTCAAGTTAGACATGGCCAAGGCGTACGATAGGGTGGAGTGGGGTTTTCTCGAAGCTTGTATGAGGAGACTGGGGTTTAGTGAGGGGTGGACGAGCTTGATTATGAGATGTGTGCCGTCGGTTTCCTTTTCAGTGCTTATGGGAGGATGTCCATCGCAGGAGTTTATTCCGACGAGAGGGCTGCGGCAGGGCGATCCGTTATCGCCGTACTTGTTCCTGTTAGTGGCGGAGGGCTTTTCAGCTTTGATTAGGGAGAGTGAGATGGCGGGAAGGCTGAAGGGTATTCGGATTTCGAGATCGGCCCCGGTAGTGTCCCATCTATTTTTTGTTGACGATAGTATTCTTTTTGCTCAGGCGTCTTGTCAACAGGCGAGTGAAATAGTTAATATCCTCCAACGTTACGGAGATGCTTCGGGACAACAAGTTAACTTGAGCAAGTCGGAAATTTCGTTCAGCAGGAACGTGGGAACGGAGCTACGAGAAAGTCTGCAGGGGATCTTGAATGAGTGGAGGTTGACAAACATGAGCGTTATCTCAGGCTGCCGACGATGGTGGGTAGATCGAAGAAGGTAATTTTTGCTCATGTCAAGGAGAGGGTGTGGAAGAAACTTAAGGGTTGGAAGGCTTGTTCGTTATCCAGGGCTGGTCGGGAAGTCTTGCTGAAGTCTGTTATCCAGGCAATCCCGACGTACGCTATGTCTTGTTTCAAGTTGCCGGTGAGTCTTTGTTCGGAAATTGAGCAGCTTATGTGTAAATTTTTTTGGGGTGATGGTGAGTCGAACAAGACTCATTGGATGAGTTGGGCGAGGATGTGTCTTCCAAAGAGTAAAGGAGGGCTTGGTTTTCGGAGGTTGGAAGTCTTTAATGAGGCGTTGTTGGCTAGACAAGGATGGAGAATTATCGAGAATCCGGATTCTTTGATTGCAAGGCTTTACAAGGCAAGGTACTTTCCTCGGTCCAATTTCTTGGAAGCTGCTGTTGGTTTCAACCCAAGCTTTTGTTGGAGGAGTATTTGTCAGGCGCGAGAAGTCATTAAGGCGGGTAGTTATTGGTTAGTCGGGAATGGGAGTAACATTAGAGTTTGGGATGACCCCTGGCTGCCGAGACCGAGTACGTTTCGAGTGCTTGGTAATTTTCGTGGGGGTTATGCTGATTTGAGGGTTGTAGATCTCATTGATTGGGAGAGCGGAGTTTGGAAGGAAGACTTGCTGAATGAGTTGCTGGTTCCGATTGATGTGGAGGTTGTTCAGGGCATTCATCTCGTCGACTCTTGTATGCAGGACAGGCTGGTCTGGCATTTTTCTTGTGATGGGAGGTTCTCGGTGAAGTCAGCTAGCCATCTTCTTGAGCAGGGCCGGATGTTGGAGAGTGGTGTGGGTGACCAGGCTGATGATAGTGCGTCTAGGAGGATGTGGAAGAGGTTGTGGCGCATACAAGTTCCTCCTAGGGTGCGATCATTTCTGTGGAGAGCAGGGAGGGATATTTTTCCTTGTTTAAGTAATTTGATGAAGAGGAAGATTGTTTCAAGTCCAAGGTGTGCTGTTTGCGGGGCTGTGGAGACGACTTGGCATGCTTTGGTTGAGTGTGTTATCCCGTCGGAGGTCTGGGGCAATTTCGCGGAATTTAGTCTGTTGAGTGAGCAGGCGAGGTCTTTTCTCGACTGGCTGGGACTTGTTTTGGATCTTCACAAGGAAGGTGTGAGTCTCTGGGCTTTTCTCTGTAGCGAAGTGTGGAAGGCAAGGAACAAAGCTATTTTTGAGGGTGTGGAAACTTCGGCTTTGGAGATTGTTGAGAGAAGCACCCAGATGCAGCAGGAGTTTGCTGCAAGTCATGAACGGTTGGGAAGTAGAATTGTTGATCGTCCTCCTATGCAAGTTAGATGGCAAAAACCAGCTAGGGGCTGCTTGAAGGTGAATGTGGATGCCTCAGTTAAGGGTAAGGACGGTGGAATTGGCATCATTTACAGGGATGATAGTGGTGAAGTTGTCTTTGCAGGGGCAAGAAGAATTCAGCAGGGCTCGAGTGTGGATATTGCTGAAGCTGAGGCTGTGTAGTGGTGTTTGCAAGTGTGTAAAGGCAGGTTTTTGGACAATTTCTCGGTGGAGATGGACTCTCTTCGTGTGTTTCATTTGCTGCATAACAAGGAGACTCCGCTGACTTCTTTGGGCGAGATCGTACGGCGTATTCTGTCCTTGGGTGATTCCTTCTCGAGCTGCAGTTGGAGCTATGTCAGGAGGGGTGCGAATCGGGCGGCCGACTGGCTTAGCCGCTGGAGACCTGTTAATCCTATTGTTGTGTCTAGTGGTTTTATTTTGCACTCTGATTTAGCTTCTGTAATCTTGAAGGATGCTTCTTAATTAATAAAGTTCTGGTTTTGATAAAAAAAACAACATATGGCATACGTGTTAATTACACTTGGTATTATCGTTTACGTACTACTCCTAATATTATTCTATACATATATTTGGATAGACTTTTTTTTAAGAAAATAATTAAAATGGAAATTAATAGATAAGAAGAAATCTAATATGAGTTCTATAATAAAATTTCGACCAATTAAACAAATTGAATTGTTTTAATAAAGATGGGTGATGCGGTCCAATGATGAGGTGACACTTGTCGAGCTAAATATTATTTATAGCCTCCGCTTTAATATATAATTATAAATTATAATAATAATATAATGATGTTTTCAATGGGCTGGGCACCGGTCCAGGACCGGACCGGACCGGACCGGGACCGGACCGGACCGGGACCGGGAAAATGAAAATCTGTGGACCGGGGACCGGACCGGGAAAATCCGGTCCGGTCCGGTCCCGGTCCCGGTCCGGTCCGGTCCTGGACCGGATAGGACCGGATTGGACCGGAAACTTATTTTTTTTAAAAAATATTTATTTTATATAAAAAAATTATAATATAGTTAAAGAAATCATATATGATTAATGGAAAATATATTATTAATAAGCATATAATATAAATATGAAACTTAAATATTAAAAATAAATTATATAACATTAAAATTAATATAATTTTTATTTAAATTTATTTTTTATTTTTATTTTTTAAAAATCCGGGAACCTCTAATATACTGGACCGGGGACCGGACCGGAAACCTCCCGGTCCGGTCCCGGTCCGTGCCGGTCCGGTCCGGTCCGGTCCAAAAATCCGGTCCGGACCGGATTTTGCACAGCCCTACTTTTCATGTAGATAAATCTATTCATGTGCTAATATTTATAGTTTCTTTTAGAGTAAATCTAAATATATTCTTTCTTCCTATATAGAGTTCGACCAAAAAAAAAGAAAATATTTAGTTACAAATAATTTCTTATCATAACTAAATAGCTCATCATAACTACGAAGCATATAGTATATATTTCGAAAAAAAAAAAGCGCATATATATACAGGCCTAACCGGTAACGTTCACAATCGACCCATAGCAGGAGTTATTTATCAGAATTCTAGAAAGTTGAACTCTATTTTTCGCAATTACACCAAAGTTGGGGCTACATTCTACATTATACAAAGTCTTCGCCACCCGCTTGAAGAAAAACCCAAGGGGAATTGAGGCGGCCAACTCAGAGACCTCGGATCTCCGTCGCCATCGCCGCCCAATCTATGGTAGCTGGGCAATGAAGCTCATCGGCTCCAAGCCCATACCCCATCCTCACATAAAAAGAACGGTTCTTCAATTCCTCACATGGTACTCCCCTCTCTCCAATGCCCATTCCCCATTGCTCAACCATAGGCCGATCTCTTTCTTCTATTCGATCTATTCACCGCAGAGCAGCACCAAATCCTCCTCGCAATCGCCCCTGTTTAATTGACTCTCTCGTCAATCTCTGCTCTCTAGGTCAGCTCAAGGAAGCCATCAACTCCGTCGCCGTCTTAACCCAGAAAGGCGTGCGCTTGAACTCCGAAACCGTTTCTTTTCTCCTGAGGGAGTGCGCCAAGAGCAGGGCTCTCAAAGAGGGCAAATGGATCCACTTCTATCTCAAGGCAACCGGCCGGAAGAAACCCGATACTATTGTCTCCAACCATCTCATGAATATGTACTTCAGATGTGGGGATCACGTTGGAGGACGCAAGGTGTTTGATAAAATGTCTCTGAAGAATTTGTACTCTTGGAATAATGCGCTGTCTGGGTATGCCAAATTGGGGATGCTTAACGCTGCGCAGAGGCTGTTTGATAAAATGCCTGAGAGAGATGTCGTCTCCTGGAACACCATGGTGATTGGGTATGCGCAGGAGGGTAAGTGCAATGAGGCGTTGGATATGTATGGTGGGTTACGGAGGGAGTCTATACAGCTTAATGCATTCAGCTTTGCCGGGGTTTTGATAGCATCTATGAAGTTGAAGGATGTGGGGCTAGCCAGGCAAGTGCACTGTCAGACTTTGGCCGCTGGGTTTACACAGAATGTTGTTCTTTCGAGCTCGATTTTGGATGCTTATGCCAAGTACGGGGAGATCGGTGATGCGAGGAGGATGTTTGATGAAATGCCTGTGAAAGATGTGTTTGCTTGGACTATATTGGTCTCATCCTACGCCAAATGGGGGGATATGATATCTGCTAGGGAAATGTTTGATCTTATGCCAACAAAGAATCCTGTTTCATGGACGGCTTTGATTTCAGGATATGCTCAAAATGGATTTGGGCATAAATCGCTTCAACTGTTTAAGAAGATGATGTTATCGCATATTCCGCCTGAGCAATATACGTTTAGCAGCTGCCTCTCTGCTTGTGGTTCTATTGCTTCTCTCAAGCATGGTAAACAAATTCATGGGTTTATGATGAGCTCAGGATTCAGACCTAATTTGATGGTATTCAGCTCTCTTATTGACATGTATTCTAAATGTGGAAGTTTAGAATACTGTAAACGGGCTTTCAGCTTTGCAGGTGACAGACAAGATGCCATGTTGTGGAACCCCATGATATCTGCATTAGCACAACATGGCTATGGCAAAGAGGCTATTCGCTGTTTCAATGACATGCTGAGATCTGGTGCTAAGCCAAATAGGATTACTTTTGTAGTCTTGCTTAGTGCTTGTAGTCATTCTGGTCTTGTTGAGGAGGGTCTTTCATTTTTCAAATCGATGACCCTTGATCATAAAATTCTTCCAGATGAAGAACATTTTGCTTGCTTAGTTGATCTTTTAGGTAGAGCGGGTTGTTTTGCTGAGTTGATAGACCAGCTTGAGAAGATGAGTTGTAAAGCTGATGATAGAATATGGAATTCCCTAATTGGCGTTTGTAGTATTCAGGGAAATTTAGAGTTGGGTAAAAAAACTGCAGAACGCCTCATTGAGATTGAGCCACAGTCAACAGGATCATATATATTACTTTCAAGTATTTATGCATCATCTGGAAATTGGGAAGGTGTGCAGAAGGTGAGACAGCTTATGGAAGAAAGATGTGTGAAGAAGGACCAAGCCATTAGCTGGATTGATATGCAAAACAAGGTTCTTTCTAATGCATAGTGAAGATTTTTTTTTGTTGTTGAATTGCTTTTGTAATGTGGTTTAGCAAGGATGCTCCTTGAATTAGTTAGCTGAGTCTTCATAATTTTTCACATGCTTGGTTGGAAACATTGAAAGAAAGCAATATAGAATTTCTTCTTGTTAGTTCAAGCTGTAAGGCTTTGATTTAGCTTGGATCTTTACGTGTATACTACTGTAGATCTCTGAGGTAGTATATAGAGTGCTTAGTGCTGCATTTTAACTAGTAGGATCATTTTGGTGAGCATTTCTCATTCTCATGTATTGGCAAGTTTTCCTGTTTGTCAGATAATGCTTAAATAAGTGATCTTTTCTTGACCTCAAAGATTAAGGATGTAATGATCACCTCTACTGAAAACAATTCTCTTTTCTGTTTTGGGACCTGGATTTTTTACTTCCACATTTTACTTCTAGCAAAACCTGGAGATAGTTATGTTATGGAGTATTACTAGTGTTTGCTGTTCCATGTAAAATCAGTCAAGTTTGCCCTTTTGGCTGGTTTATTGCGTTATCCCTCCACATGAAGAGCAGGATACTAATTGGTGAAGTATTACAGTTCACAACAGAGACCAACTATGTTATAATTAAAACCAGTGCCAATTACTGGAAAATACAACTGGTTCTTGGAATTGATATTACAAACTGGACAGATTACAAGCATTATAGTTAAACTATAAGCATGCAGATTTTCATCACCCTTTGCTCCTAGACGTTGTGCTTCTAAGTTCACCAGTTTTCTGTGTTTTGAGTCAGTTAATAGACACCTTCTTCTTCAAATACATCTGCTTCAGAAACTCCTCCAAACGCTGGAACATTACTGAGATTGATCCTACAGCCATTTAACCACAGGTCAAGTACTTCATGAATAATTGGGATTAAAGGGATGTCCAAACATACCCAAAAAGAGAAAGACGCCAACAGACAGTCTAACCAATCCATTGGCATGACAAAGAAAATCATATTTAACCCATTACCCATCCTATCGATGAACAGAGAGATAAAGAAGCAAATCACAGGAAGAAGAAAGCAAGATTGCATCTAATTAGACATATCACCAAAGTTTGGTAATATCATTCAGGACTATGGTGTATAAACATTGGATACTAAAACAAGACTGGAGATTAACTTTGTGGCCTATAAAGTATATAGAAGAAAGTCTGAAGGTTCCTATTCTTTTATAAAACAAGTAGTTGCTTATCACATAGTCAATGGGATATCAACCCCAAGGGTCACAACTCAAATACATCAGAAATCTTATAAACCTTTTGACTATGTAGAAAAATGCAGTGGATGACACAATGGGCAAGTACAAATTATTACCTGAGACAGGGCCATTCCTTGGCTGCAGTGATCCTTTCACAAGAAGTGTTCCAGGATGCTGCTGATATACCTACAGAAAAAGTGACACAATCAGATCCTGTTCCACATTACATTAGAAACTAATTTCACGTGATAGTAACGCATAGCATACCGAAATGCGTAAACACAAATGGTTTGATGGATCGTCTAAGGAACAGGAATCACTGTTAACTTTAGCCACATGCTGACCACTACCAACATTGTCAAAATCTTTCAGATCACTTTGCAACATTGCATCCCAATGACTATTTGAAGTCATTACCTGCAATAGCAATACTTACTTATAAGCTGCACTGCGGAGTAGGCGTTTACTTGAAATTCAGGAATAGAAGAGGACAGCAGTATGAACCTTACATCGACAGTAAAAGACGAGAGATTAGATTTACAGGAAGCCCCAAAACTGGAGAAAAAAGACTCAATTGATTGTAAAATGTTGAAGGCACTCACTTGCCTTTGAAGACCCTGAAATTAGGACACCATAGAGATCAGAAATTAACAGAGCAGACAATACTGTTGCAGAGAAACTACATGTTGTGTCTTATTAATTATCATGACATGGCTATTAAATAGACATTAGATCAAAACATCTAGGTAATAGAAGATGATCTACATCCTATCTACAATAAGTTATGCATCCATGATGCTAAGAATTGGCACTATGACTATAAAGTATGACCATGACCAATAGCCTGAAATTAAAAGAGGGAAATAAAAGAGCTGAGAATTGGCAATCTGAATTTTCATTCCATCCAGTAGAAATACCAAGAAATTACTTTCCAAAAAGGAAAAGAATGGAGAATATTATCTGACTATCTATGAAAAGCGATCCAAAATCAAACATAACAAACACTTCCAAGGCAGATAAACACATAATCCAGAAAAAGCTTGGTTCAAAATGAGCTCTAACAGATATACATATAAATACCTCAAGCATGAAGGAGAAATTAGTCCGCTGAGGCAAGAGAGTGGGTACTAACTTTCTGGTAGGACTCATGAAGGACCAAGCAAGCCCCCACCGACAAGTTTGACCTTGGACAAATTCAGTTGTTTTCACAATTGTGACTCCCACCTGGCGAAGTTTTGATGTTAAATATTTCAAGTTCGACTTTTTCCCTAACATTGAAGTATACCACCTACAAAGAACAAACATTGTCAAAATTAGACAGTTCATTTTCAGGGAAGAATAACTTTCACTATACCATTAAAAGAATTAGAATCAAATATAGGGTACCTAAAAGAATGTCTCAACGCTACACTATCTTCAATAATGCGGCTAACAAAGGCCCTCTCTCCACCTGTGCAAACCATTTCCTCTGGTGTCCCACCACACGAAGTTTTTGGATTCTGCCCAGATTCCTCCATGCTCTCAAAAAATGGGGGATTACACATACAGAAATCAAACTTCTCTCCATCCTTGACTACACCTAGAAGAATCGGTGGTCCATTATAGCTCATATCTACATTTGCATGCTCATCCAACGAAATCAGTGGCTGCACCTCAGCATCCTCATTGTTTATCTCAGAGAACTTTGCTTTATCTTCACAACTATTACCATCCTCGGTCGTTTTCTCGTGACAAGAGATTCCAGAATTGTCAACTTCCGTCCGTTCAGCTGAATCCAAAATATCAGTTCCGTTTTGAAGATTTTCCTCAACTGTGGTAACACCGTCTAACCTATCACCTCCAACAACTCCAGAATTTTCAACTCTTCGAATTTCAATCAAATGCGCAATGTGCGGATTACTTTGAACATTTTTCTTCGCCCATTCTAGCGCTATATCTGTCATATCTGTACAGAAACAAAGTTACAAAGTTGTGAAAACATGAAAATGATGAGGTACTAGTTTCCAAGGTGAATTGAGATCCTCATAAATCAAAATCAAAGAGGAATAAGTGCTCAAAACCAATTACCTGAGCCAACAAAGCTCCAACCTAAAAGAGAAGCACCTAGAAGGGGGTAGATGCAGTTGGCTCCAGTTCCTATGTCAAATCCCCTCACGTCATCTCCCTCAGCGTTCTTCTTTTCAATAATATCTGAAGCTACAAGATCTTCAATCCAATGGATGTAATTGGATCTATTGGGCACTGTAGGGCAGAGCTGTCCATCAGGTATCCACCTAAAACATCAAATCACCCCAAATGAATGAATTCACAGCATAAGCAAAATCCCCTATTGCACATAATGCAAATATCCAAGTAAGCAATCATTAAAGTCGGTAGCACTATTCTACTAGTAACACACTCAGGACATAGCTTAGTCATTGGATATAACAGTAATCAGTACATGTCTCAGGTGTCTATGAGCTAGGCTGAATGCTATTATGTCAAATTTAGCTGGAATTGGAAGCCAAAATGCAAGCTTTAGTGTCCAACTCTCCAGTTTGTCTTCAATTCAAGAGTTCAAATTGCCAATTCGGCAACAAATCGTTGATAAAACTGAGCTCCGCGAACTAAAAAGCGTCCTCAAAGCCTAATCCAAATAGAAGAGAGCAGAAATTGGAAGAGGAGAAATACGATACCAATTGAGGGCGTGGTCATGGAGAAGAAGAACCCTGGTGAGCTCCCTGGTGGCGTTGAAATCGGTCCAATCGATCCTAGGACGATTGTCGCGAGTGTAGGAGACGAACTCAGAAAACGAAGGATAGAGAGACGCGAGTAGAGCGAAATCGGGGACGTTGTCGGCGTATCGGTTCCGGGGGTGGATCGTCGGCCTTTCTCGCCGCTTCCTCTTGCCGTTGCTCCGCATTTGCTTTCAAAAGTTCCAAGTGTTCGCTTCTTCTTCTTCTTCCCGGCCTTCACAACTGTGTTTTATTGTTTCACTTTTGACTCTGGGCTGGGATTGGGCCTTGTCAATTGAGTCCGGACATGTTCAAGTTGGGTTTTTAGCCCGTTGGCCGAAATCAGCACATTTAAATTAAGGAAACTAGCTTATTTCGAAATTAATACCGTGCTTTGATCGAGCCAAATTCCCAAAGATATCCCATACCCCTATTTAGAGCGGTCAAAACCTCATTCGATCGAGAAACCGACCCAAAATAATCGAGAATTTTAGAATTTGTGCTTTCATTAGTACATTTTGTCTGCCTTGTGGTACTTTTCTTGACTCACCTAGCCATTCTTGGCTGTCGTTTAACGGCCTCTCAGACTACCAATTTTATTTGGTAGTCCGAATTCTTACCTTTTCAAAAAAAATAAAAATCGAGAATTTTAGAGTTTAAACCCTATCCGAAAAGTAACAGGCAAAGAAAAAATCGAGCACGGTTAACTCGAATCTAATTGTGTCGAGACCCGGGTTTGACTCGATTTATGTATATACATAAAACAAATATATTTCATTTTAAATACTACAAAAAACCTATTATAAAAAATAATATTGTATTATTAAATATT
This sequence comes from Polygonum aviculare, assembly GCA_934048045.1. NCBI lineage: Eukaryota > Viridiplantae > Streptophyta > Magnoliopsida > Caryophyllales > Polygonaceae > Polygonum > Polygonum aviculare. The sequence continues at coordinate 26,452,372 of OW204023.1, read as the reverse complement.
CATACTAGTGTTTTAATAATTATTAAAAATTCAAGTTCTTGACTCATAAAGTTCACCCAAATCTGCACAATAGCTCATCAAATGCGGAAACCCGAACTCGTTAGAACCGACCCTTTTAAGAGCTCTACCCCTATTTGAAAACAACTTTGCAAAAAATCTTTGTTTTATATCTAATCTAACCTACATGTAAAGTTCGTTACTGCCACCACTTCAATTCATTCATTCATGTTATAGTATGTATATTACTATGCTATTATATATTATGTATCGTAGCTATCTAGAGCTGTCAAAACTTGACCCGACCCAAAAAATCGACCCAACTCGACTCGACCGAAAATCTTAGGGTTGAAACCTAAACCGAATAGTAGCGAGCAAAGAAAAAAACCGAACCCGATTAACTCGAACCTGATTGGGTTGAAACCCGAAACCGACCCGACATTTTATACATATGTAGAATAAATATATTTTCTTGTAAACATTTTAATACATTTTATCATAAAAAATATTACACATAAACTAATATTATAAAAATCTATAAAAGTAATAACATTTTATTATTAAGTATTATTATTTAATCATATATTATTTTAACAATCATTAAAAATTCAAATTCATGATCTGGTAGGTTGACTCGAACCCGCACAATGACCTGTCAAGACCCAACCCGACTTGACCTATAACCCGATTGACCCGAACCCGCACTCAACCCAAACCCGAAAATACCGAACTTGAATCTACCCGATTTGACCTATTTGACACCTCTATATCTATCTACAATATAAATTGTATTTTTGGCACTAAATGCCTTAGTTGAATTCTCTTTAATTAAATTGTATTATATTCAATCTAATATGATGTTGTTATTATTAGTTTATTCTATAATATTTATTATTATTATCCTTACTTTATACTATATATTATTTCAATACATTTATTTCAGCTTATATTGTTGTTATTGAATATTATATGTCATTACTTTATAGTAACATAACTACTCTTATTAATTTAATTTCCTATTAAAGTGGTATTATTAATTAAATTGTCATTATTAAATATATTATGTTACTATTATTGATAAGTACGTAGATATATATATTAATTATTATCCTATTGAATAATTTTTCTATTAAATGATGCAGCCTACAAATTGAAAGATTTTATTTACTTATTTTCTAATCATTCATTTTCTTATTATAAGTTTATATTATGTATGTTGTTGTATTATATTATATATGTATGCATTATAAAACTTATTTTATGCTAATTAATTCCATCATAATGATTTAGATCTCACTTTTTCTTATTAAAAGTTAAATGTTATATCATAAAAACAATTTATAACATTATTTTCATAATTTATCTATTAAGTTAGTTTTTGAGATTCCAATATCATTATTATAACTAAAAATAGATTAAGGGTATCATTTTTTGATATTCAGGGATTTGTAATCTTAATAATACAAAAAATACAATAATAATGTCATTTCAATTGTTTAACCAATACAATATATTATTTTAATATAAAAAACAATTTGAATCATAGTTATAAACAACAATTATACAAAGCTATCAAAATAATATTGAATAACCGTACCGAGCAACACCGGGAGTACATGTCTAGTAAGTTTATAAAAATAACTACATTTATTGCAATAGTGGCTAAAAATATTGCATACATGTCCAAAATCAGTAATTTGTGTTTTATAAATAGAAAAAATGGAAAAAATTCAATAAAAAAAATTTTATTTATATTTTTTTGAAATAATTATATAAATTTTAAAACTAATAAGAGAAAAAATGATTTTAAAGATATTATCATAACGAGATATTAAAGATTGGAAGTGTATCATAACAAGATTGTAAATATATTATTTTTCAGTTTGAAATAATATAATATTTTAACAATAAAATAATATTTTAGGGAAAAGGAAAAAAAAGTTTGACAAGAAGATTTTCACCAAAGATTACCAAAACAATATTTGGGAGAATACATCGTCATTTTCGGAATTAACACGAAAAAAAAAACGAAGACATGCTTTTAAAGAAAAATGATGACAAGATTTTAGAGAAGAAAAGTGACAAGATTTTTGTTGAGGTTGAAACGATGAATCTTACTAGTGTCTCAAAACTACAATAATCTTTGAATAAGAACGTAGAATGACTTTGCAATTAACCACAACTTCGAAAAATTAATATATTTACAATAACACGATAATAGGTTTTAAACCAACTTCCATGTCTAACTTTTAGTAGTTTCATACTATTATTGGAAAGAATCTTTGTCATATCTTCGATAATATTTTAGTATGAAAAATCTTTATTTTCCAAACATTTTTTCTTATTTTCTATTTTTTAATTTTCAGTCTTGTATCTATAGATAACTTTTTGAAGTTATGCATAACTATTTTTAGCATAATTACAATATTTTTTGATAAATTTTATCTAGAAGAAAGCACAATCTAAAGTAAATTGTATTGCAAAAATTCTCAAAATGACATACTTTATAATTTGTTAGTTAGGGGGTATTTTGCAAACTGTTTTTTGGGAGGGGTACACCGCAAATCTGCCTTAAAGTTCTTACACAATACATCTTTACAAAGTTAAAAAACTAATGATATAGACAACCAGAAATAACTTATCATATGTAGAATGTACAATTACAAAAAACAAAGTTATTATTAATCTATACTACCTATAGTATAAAGAGGAGACAATGTCTTCACAAAAATTTGCGCCACGTGTCATTTCAATAATAAAATAATCAATTGGGCCCTCCTTTATACAAATTAGGTAGTTAGTATCTCATATAATCTTATCCCGTAAAAATTGATTAAAATTTACCAAAAATTATGAATTATCCCGAAAATTATAAATTATGACTTACCAAGAATTAGTTATAATTTTCCCATAAATATTACTATTTAATAAAATATGATATTCATAAAGTAATTTTTAAACAAATTCAACTTATTTATATTATGAGTTGATTTACGTACTATTGGTAAAAAACACTAAGATCAATATATATGATCCTAATATTTTTAACATGATCATTCACATTACATATCTATATAAAATTGGATTTATAATTACATTACCCGTACATAGTACGGGGGTTAAACTAGTTAGTAATAACTAGCTTAACATGTACCCTACACGGGAATGATGTTTTAAAACTAAAATATATCATACGTGATTTCGATTGAGGAAAAAATTAACTATATGTATCTCCGGTGTTAGAAGGAAATACAACTTTTTGATTATGAAGTTAAAGGATCAACTAGTACAAACCCCGTACCATGTACGAGTAATGTAAATATAAAACCGAATTAATCGATTTGAGATCGAATTTTGATAGGAATACGCTTTTAACTCGAGAACCTATGATTCAAATCCGATAGACCAAAGTCCGAATCTATTGACCTATAAATGTATTTTTATTCATACAATTTTAATTCTAAAATAGTTCTATTCAAGTTTATATTATTAATGAATATACTATTTACACATGTGAAATTTTTTCACTATTCTTCAAGATTCAATAATGACAAAAATGTATACTAACTAATAAGAAAAAATTGTAAGGAATATAAAAGAAAATCACTTCAATTTCCTTATTCGTATAAGGTTATATAATTGAGTAAGATATTAAGTATACATAAGGAAATTGGATAAGATATCAAAAAGATATATAAGTTATATTTTGAAAATCAATGCAAAAAATAAAATCATTATTTTATTCAGGGTTGATGACGTGGCGTAAATTTTAACAAAGACTTGAGTTCCGCTTAATGTTGTATTATAGTAGATATATTATATTTAAGAGAAAATTGCACTAAACCACCCGTTAAATAGTCGAATTTACACTTAACCACCCGTTATAAACAAATTTGTTTTAAACCACCCAAAACTTCAATTCCGTTAACAAATAGCCACCCATGACGTTATTCCGTCAAAAAATCCGTTAGATCGTGTACAATTACTAATTTGCCCTCAACTGTTTCAATATATTACATGTTAGCCATCCAATTTGGCATTTTTAACGGATTTCCGGTCCCGATTCCTCTTCAAAGCCCTAATTGCAATCTTCTTCTTCATCATCGTCCCAATTCTACCCTCAATTGCCCCCGAATTCCGGTCCCCTTCTCTGTTAAAAAAAACACTAAAGTAGGAATGAGAATTGACAGTGGATGATTTTGGAGAAGGTGGGTGAGTTTGGATCCAAATCAACAGTGGTCATGTAGTCAGGCTTCTCTCTTCCTGTCCTTAGGGTTCCAATTTGACAATATCATAAACACAAACCCATCAAAGAAATGAGAATTGACAGTCAGAATAAGAAGCCAAGCCCTTAAATTGCAAGCATTTCCCAACTCAATCTCCATGATTAAACATGCTAACACTACAAGAAACTAACAAAAATGATAGAGCCTATAATGAAATTTACGATGTAGGGCTAGTGATAGTGATTGGTACCAAAATAAACACAGGTAACATATATGAGAGATTCTCTGGGGCCAGCCATGGCGACCAATGGCGTAGCGTAGACCGGGCCTTTTCCGCCACCGCAGCAAATGTTGGTGATTTTAGTTTCATCAGAACTGTTCCCCTAGGGGTACCAGTGACTAGGGAATAGTGGTCGTTTAGTGTCGTCGGGATTCATACGACTTTATGATATGTCACTATACTTGTTACAAGTTTTGGGGGTGTGGAGTACACGCTTGTACAAGTATACTTGAAATCTAAAGGGAGATATTAAGGAATTACGTTGTTACCCAAAGGGTATCAGTGGAACGATGTCTCTACGACAAGAGACCAACATGATGCTCAGACTTAGTCTCTAAGATGATTGACAAGTATTGTTACTAGGTGGGTAACAACGACTTTATTGTCTTAGAAGAGACAAAGATATATCTGACAGATTGTTCCATTCGATGGAACAGTGCACTGTTCCATATGGATCATTTTGTATAACGGTCATGTAAAACTGACATGAACCGTTTTATAACTTCTTTATTATGTTAATAATTAATGGTGACATGGATATTATTGTCTATCCCACGTGTGGCTGTTGGTAACCACCAATAACCACAAGTAACCGTTGAGAACGGTTAGTAACTACCACCAACCGTTGATAACTACCATTAATCATTCCCACAACTGCTTCCTACGTCCTATATAAGGAGAATGGAAGATAGAGTCGTGGTTGGTTACATGATTTCACTTAAGATCAAATCAATACGAAGTCATACATCTATTCTTACATTTTCTATAGTTTAGTTCTCATCACGAGCCTTGAGAGAACTAGAAGATTTGTCTTATCTCACTTCAGATTTTGCGGATTCCCTAGGCTTATAAGGGGCAAAATTCTGATTTCGGAAAGTGAATACACGATTCAAATCTATCCGAAGACAGGTTTCATTGATCGTTCCCCTGGTCTAGGAGGAAGAGGTAACAGCAGACGCTGACTGTTCCCTGCGAGTGTTAACTGTTCCCTACAGGGAGTAACACCAGAACTAACAGCAAACGCCTTGGTCGTTGGACTTCGCCGTCGCCGTCGCATGTTCCACCGCTGCCATGTTCAAAGTTCGCCCCTTCTCTGTTAAAATCAAATTTAATGGTTAAATATTTTTGTTGACTTTTAATATTAAATTGTGATTTTTTAATGGTTTAGTACCAAACATGATTTTTTTTCTTTTTTTTTTTGTTAAAAATGCCAAATTGGTTGGCTAACATGTAATATATTGAAACAGTTGAGGGCAAAATAGTAATTGTACACGATCTAACGGATTTTTTGACGGAATAACGCCATGGGTGGCTATTTGTTAACGGAATTGAAGTTTTGGGTAGTTTAAAACAAATTTGTGTATAACGGATGGTTAAGTGTAAATTCGCCTATTTAACGGGTGGTTTAGTGCAATTTTCTCTATATTTAATGAAATAATATATATATATAGAATAAAGAGATTTTGTAATTTTTTTACTAATGGATTTTAATATAGTAGAAACAAAATAGATTTAATGTGTTTATTTACTCAATATAGTGTTGTGGCGCAATATGAGGTCAAAATTTGTTTCTATTTCAGCCGTTGCTACTATACTAAAATACACCTAGGATCATCATGTTTGTTGATGGTAAAACTCTATCGAGTAGGGCTGGTCATGAGTCGGGTTATGGGTGGGTGGAGCACTTCCACCACCCGACCCGCAAGTAGTGATGGATCACCCGACCCACCCATCACCCGCGAAATCTTTCACCCATCACCCGCCCACCCGTCACCCGCGGGTGAAACGGGTGACCGTCATCCGCAAATTTTTAAATTAAATTACACCAAAAGAATTCAAATTTTCAGAACTAATAACAAAATAATTAAGCCAAAGTTTTGCTTACTTAAACAATATGTCAAGCCCTAACTGGGTCGGGTGGATCAGGTGAGTCGGTCACCCGTAGGAAATGTCAAGCCCTAACTGAGAGTATTCATTACTTCATTAGGGTTGTAGTATTTTTAAAAAAGAAGCCAAATATATTTAAAAATTTGTCTAAAAGTCCCAAAGTTTTTTTAGATTAAAATTAGCCCTATTTATGAATATTAAACGGGTGAAATGGGTAGTGGTGATGGGTCGGGTTAACCGGGTGAAACGGGTGGTGGGTGATGGGTCGGGTTAAACGGGTGAAACATTTCACCCATATCCGACCCGTCAACCGTTTCACCCGTCACCCGACCCACCTATCACCCGCTTATTTACGGTTGTTCATCCGTAAAACTGGGTCGGGTGGACCGGGTGGGTCGGTCACCCGCAGAAAATGTCCAGCCCTACTATCGAGTGTGCTAACCTATTAAAAAAAGATTGTGGGCCAGAGATGTGGACCCTACCCCGATTGCCAAGCGTTTTGTGCTTGAGCGGGCTGCGGAGTACCGCACAGCTTGGGCCAGAAGGAAGATTGTGGGCCAGCCGAAGCCCAAAACCCTTGCTCAAATCTGTTGGGAGAAGCCTGAGGAGAATTACGTGAAAGTGAATACCGATGGTGCTAGAAGTGACAGTGGTATGGCTTCGGCAGCCGGTGTGATACGCGATAATAATGGGCGTTGGATTAGGGGCTTCACCCACCATATTGGGCGATGTACGGTCCCGAAGGCAGAGCTATGGGGCATCCTTAATGGCCTCCACCTCGCGTGGGACATGGGTTATCGAAAAGTGATCTTAGAGTCCGATTCACAACTCGCCATTCGCCTCATCGAGCAGAAACTTCCGCTGCACCACCCCCTCTCGAGCCTGGTGTCTCAGTGCCAAGGCTACATCCGCCGGAATTGGATTATTCGGCTCCAACACGTCTTTAGGGAAGCGAACCAACTCGCGGACTCCCTCGCCACCCTCGCCCTCTCCTTTCCTCTTGGGCTTCACACCTTAGAGGACCCTCCTGATTGTACTCACGTTTTTATTAGTAATGATGTACGGGGTAAGGCCACCCCTCGCCTTATAGGCAGGCCCGTAGATGAGGGTGTGCAAAAAGCCCAATAGCTCAGGGCCCACAAAAAATACAAGGTTCTAATATTTTTATTTTTACTATAATTAAAAAAATCATTAATAAAGGTCTAATTCTCTAGTTTAACCACTCTTCCACCTCAACATTTCACACGCGTACTCCTCCCAAACATTTCCATTAATTAATCTTGTTTTCTAGGTAGCATTAACTACACCTAATCACTCTCTAACGATCAAAATTTCCCTATTTTCAAGCTACATCATTCATTTTCCCTATTTTCTTTTAAATGTTTTCATTTTTCAAACCTTCTTCTATTAATTTCTCCTATTTTCATGGATAATCTACCCATCTTCTCTCACATTTCAATTTCCAGATTTCTCAACGGGAAATTTATGTCTTATATTAAATAATTTTATCGTTGTATGATACTATTTTAGAATATATATATTTCTTATTCAAATTGGGTGTCACCGAAAAATGTACATCTTATATTAATATGTATTAAAATTTACTAAAAAATTATAATATATAGGGTCCAATTTTTAAGATAGAAAAGGGCCTCCAAAATCTTTAAGACGGGTCTGCTTATAGGCGCCTAGGCCACTTTCTCGTTAATAAATCCGAGAGCCCTGACTCTCTTGACCAAAAAAAAAAAAACCTATTAAAAAAAGATCTTACATCTACCAATCTTTGTAAAAGGAACATTCATCTTGACATTAGTTAAGACACTTCTCGAAAATATCTCTTTCCCCTCTGGCATGACATTTTTGTTTTGTTGATTTTAGAGTTGGATTTTTTACAAGATTACTCAAATGCTCTAATTGACTTGTTTTAGTTGTCTTACGAAGTTCATCAATTCTTACCCAAATTTAACATTCATCCAATTAGGATTTATATAGATGCATGTGTGAATACACCCGTAAATGGCAGAGCCAAATTTGACAATGGAGCCCTTAGTTCAACTAAACAAAGATGTTGGCCTGTTTGGACATGGCTGAGAAACAAATTTCACAAAACCACAACATGAAAATAATCAAAATATTAAAATGTAAATCATTTTCTTAACATAAAAATAAATCCTAGGAATCCCATGCATGGTTTTGACGAGAGAGAATCACGTATAAACAAAAACCATAATTAGTAAAGACCTCCTCCTCCTCACCCAAATTCAGTGATCGTTCTTCCCCTCCCTCTCATTTCTCCCAACTTCTCAGACTCTTCATCGATCCCCCTACAACCTCCCTTTTTCCGGTGGGTCCCCCTGCCACCGCCGTCGCCGCCACCTCCGATCCCATCTCTCCGGCCAAACAACTCATTTGAATTCCCAATCCCATAACACAAACCAAGAGATTTAATTAACCACAAATTGGCTCCTTCATTGTCCGTCCCCCACGCCTCTTCTGGCAACATTTTCAATGAAGATCCCTCCATGGATCCCACTTCCCCCCTCCAAATTGATACCATAACAAACCTAATTAATCGGAATTCAAAACCAGAATCCGTGATCTAGAACGAAAATGGGGGACGTCGTGAAACAGATCCTGACTCGGCCGGTACAACTGGCGGACCATGTGACAAAGGCGGCGGACGAGGCGATCCAATTCCGCGCGGACTGCATGGACCTCAAGGCCAAGACGGCGAAGCTGGCCGAGCTCCTCCGCCAGGCCGCCCGGACCAACACCGACCTCTACGAGCGCCCAACCAGGCGGATTCTGGACGACACCGAGCAGGCCCTAGACAAAGCCATAGCGCTGGTCGACAAATGCCGAGCTCGGAGCGTCCTCCGCCGGATCTTCACCATAATCCCCAGCGGCGCCTTCCGGAAGACGGTCTCGCAACTCGATGACTCCATCGGCAACGTCACCTGGCTCCTCCGCGTCGCCGGCAGGAACGAGGACGACGGCGACGACGACGACGGGGACATCGGGTACCTCGGCCTCCCTCCGATCGCCGCCAACGAGCCCATCCTCTGCCTCATCTGGGAGCAGATCGCGAATCTCTCATCGGGAAGCCTCGAGGAGCGCTCCGACGCCGCCGCCTCCCTCGTCTCCCTCGCCCGCGACAACGACCGCTACGGGAAGCTCATCATCGAGGAAGGCGGGGTGGCGCCGCTCCTCAAGCTTGCCAAGGAAGGCAAGATGGAAGGCCAGGAGAACGCCGCCCGTGCCATCGGTTTGCTCGGCCGCGATCAGGAGAACGTCGAGCAGATCGTCAACGCCGGCGTCTGTTCGGTCTTCGGCAAGGTGCTGAAAGACGGTCCGATGAGGGTTCAGATGGTGGTGGCCTGGGCGGTGTCTGAGCTAGCGGCCAAGTTCCCCAAATGCCAGGACCACTTCGCCCAGAAGAACGCCATCAGGCTCCTCGTCAGCCACCTCGCCTTCGAGACCATCGAGGAGCACAGTCGGTACGCCATCACCAACCGGAATAAGAAGCTCTCCATGCACTCCGTCGTCGTCGCCAACAACGAAGACAGTAAGGCGGTCGGCCACGAGCAGTCTCGGGCTCACCACGCCCCCGATCGGCCCTTTTCGCAAGGGATGCACAACGTGATACGGGACACCATGGAGATGAAATCGCAACAGGACGAGAGCCAGCAACTGCCGTCCCATTCGCACCACGCCTTGGCCGGAGGGAGCATAAAGGGCCGGGAATTCGAGGATCCGGCCACCAAGGCGCAGATGAAAGCCATGGCCGCCCGAGCGCTCTGGCAGCTCTCGAAAGGGAACGTCTCCATCTGCTGTTCGATCTGCGAGTCGCGAGCCTTGCTTTGTTTCGCCGTGCTCCTCGAGAAAGGCCTTGAGGACATCCGGTTATTCTCCGCCATGGCCATCATGGAGATCACCGCTGTGGCCGAGCTCAACTCCGATCTCCGACGGACCGCCTTCAAGCCTACTTCCCCCGCAGCCAAAGCCGTCGTCGATCAGCTCCTCAAGATCGTGACGGAAGCCAATTCGGATCTCCTTCCTCCCTGTATCCGATCGTTAGGCCACCTAGCAAGAACGTTCAGAGCATCCGAAAACCGGATCGTTGGGCCGATGGTGAAGCTTCTGGACGAGAAGGAACCAGAGGTCATGCTAGAAGCGGTTGTGACCCTGCTCAAATTCGCCTGCACGGATAACTTCCTTCACATGACTCATAGCAAGGTGATCATCGAGTCCGGAGGCCTGAAGCATTTGATTCAACTGGTCTACTTTGAGCCGATGGTGCAGATTCCGTCGCTGATCCTGCTGTGTTACATTGCGCTCCACATACCCGAGAGCCCGGCATTGGCTCAGGAAGAAGTTCTGATTGTTCTTGAATGGGCGATGAAGCAGAGTGTGATGATGGATAATCCTGAAGTGGAGGCTGTTTTGCCTGATGCTAAGAGCAGGCTTGAGCTGTATCAGTCTAGAGGTTCTAGAGGCTTCCATTGATTTAGTTAATTGGTTTTGTTGTTAACCTTGGTTGTGATGAGAGCAAACAGGATGATCATTGATCAAAGAGGGAAAGATGAGTAATATCGTTCACAGGTTAATTTTGCTCCCCTTCTTCTTAAATTGTTCTTTCTTTTTTTTTGGTTTAATGTAAATATGTTGATAGAGAGTTTAGCCTAATCTGATGTAAATTCACTTTAGTAGGCCAATGAAACGTAAGTAAAACAGGTTTTATAATACAGTTCAGGATCGTCAACAATAAGCGTTGTTCGTTGTTTTAAGTCAAGTAATTTTGTCTAGGTAGGCTAGATGGTAGATGTATACATTGTCCGTGTAAATTTTAGATGGAGAATTGAAAATGTTAGTTTATGTTTAAATGTGAAGCTGTATGTTATGGAACAGTTTGGCCGCTCTTCTTTCAGTTTGAAAATCAGGTGGGCTTGATGAGCCTATATCCCATATGGGCCGAAGAGGGTAATGAATAATTGTTCATCGTACTTGACAAGTATAGGCCCTAATGCTTGGGAACCTAGAGGACGTTCAGCTAACTGAAGATTTGCAACTAACTTGGGTGTGAATGTATTTTTCAAAATGTGTTGCATGTACTTGAACTCGTAATAAATGGTGGACCACATTGAGCTTATTGTTGTTGTTGGTTTTGTTGTTGAGTCGGAAATGGCTGGTCATTATTAGAGGTTAGTCACAACAGTACGTGTTATGACCCTGGAAAATATTCACTGTACCAAAAGATCTTTTACTGTTTGCATTATGATTTTGGAGGACCTCACAAGTAAGAGCTTAAAATAAAATAAAAATGTACCTTTTTTTTTTTTTAATGATCTTGCTTCATTATTTTGTTTCCTTTCAGGCAGTACGTAGTTTGTCAGATGAGGTAGCAAAGTCGATAGCTTTATTGACCAATTTGATGATGAGTGCCAGATTTAAGGGGTGAAAGTGACCTTAAAGTCCATTTTATGAGTAACATACGAGTAAAATGATGGATCGATAAGCTTTAGCTTTTACCTTTTTCAATGTAATTGAAATGTTGTGGGTCGGACACTTCTTGAGGACTGTTTGTTTTGGGTTGAAAATCTCACATGGTGTTTGGATTACGCTGCCATAGATATCTCATACAGTATATGATGTGCCATCTCAGTCTCACTGTGTCAATGGTTGTAGGAAGGTAGCTCCCGACTGAGAAATAAAATTGATTGAAGGTACGGTAATTAATTTATGAGTCCTCTGGTACATAATTGACTTTGATACTAATTTTAGGGAGATGGTGCAGCCATATATGTTTGCAGGCTATAAAAAATAAAATTAAAAATAGCCACTACGAAACAACTTCCTAAAAAGAAAATATGTCAGACCCTATGACTATGAGGCATCCGATGCTGACTTGAATTCTCACCACACTAAGTATTTTAAACATTGGTTTCCATGAACATCGTGCTCTGTATTGTAAACGAGAGTTGTTGTGTTCCATATTAACACAAAAATTAGAAAACACTTATAAACTAAATATAATTAGGAAATCATGTAATGTACGTGGGATGAAGGATCTGAGCTAGCTAGGGTACGTAGGTCAGAACTTTTACCGTCATCTCTCAATATAGCACTAGTATCATTCAAAGTTGAAACATCTACCAGCTAGACCTGCTTCTCACACTGGTTTCATTTGTGATAACTGGGGAGTCAAGTTATTCCCGTATAGTGCATGGGAGTATATGTTTTGCTATTCGCATTGTTACACATGTTACATTTAGCGCTATAGTTGCATGTTTTAAATTACTTGGAACTTTAGCTAATATGGGAATATTAAGGACCGGTTCAGCCTAGCTAGTTCTCACCCACTTATTGAAAATTTAAGAAGTGACATATATGTTTAGTACGTTAAATTACAGATTCTAATGAATCAAGCTTGCGACGACCATCTTGTATTCGAAAGGAAATTACAAAGATCGTTGCCACATGATTCGACTTGTCTGAAACAAATCGCCAACATTAGATAACTAATCTGCAAGGATCTCCAAGAAGAAGTAGGAGAAATAAGACTCAGCGTAGTTCACTTAAGTGATCTCCCCTCAGTCGGATCATCTCTGGTCGGAGTGGGTCACTCTCGGTTGGACTTCATCACATGCACTTGGAGTTGGGACTTGGAAGGGGGAACAAGAGCCGTGGCTCGTCCACCCTTCCAGGAATTACGGAGTTGCAATTGCAAAATTGGGCTAGAGATCATGCAAGTGGAAACGGTTATCGAAATGCAACAGACAGAGATATACATATATATATTATCATAGTCCGATCCGTTGCACATTAAAATTGCAATTCTATAGTCTCAAATGGAGCAGAGCAGATGCAGCCAAGCACATCACGCCAATGTCTAATTTGCAACCAAACAAGTGAAGTTCTAGTTTTATAAGACTAATATATACAATACTCACCAAAAAAAGTGACTATTCACCCTCACTCTTGTAACTCTTGCCAAAACAACAAAACAAATGACATTATTTAATTGGGTCCGCCCAGTCACCCACCACATAAAACCGTTCCGTCCAACATGTGTATACACTAGCACCATTGTCTAAATCACCCAACTCCCAATGGTTTAAAGCAAATGCAATAGTTAAACTCAATTTGGATTTCTTGTCAATTTTTTTGGCAGTTCCGTTGCGCACACTATTTTTTAATGTTCGCACACCGACTTGTGCGGATCACGGATCCGCACATGTTGAACCCGGTTTAACGTGAACCATGTGCGGATGGACAAGCCGCACATGTAAGGATGAGCGGTTCGGAAAAAAACCGGCCAATTTGTGCGGATCCTGGATCCGCACAAGTTGACCACTCATTACCGCCCTGAAAACATGGTGACTGCCCCTCTGTGCGGATCCTTATGCCGCACAAGGCTAGGATTCTACACCTTGTGCGGATCCCGGATCCGCACAAGAGTAGACGTAATAAGCTCGTTGTTTACTAGACTCGCTCTTGTGCGGATCCTGGATCCGCAAGATCCGCACAAGAGCAGTTGAGCACTTCGTTGTGCGGACTCACTCTTGTACGGATCCAAAATCCGCACAAGAGCAACCGAGTTTGTCATTGTGCGGAAGTGTTGTTGTGCGGATCCTGGATCCACACATATGTGAGATCGAATCTTCTTCCGGTTTAACCATGTGCATTCACGAATTTCATGATTTTCAATACTATATCTATATCGAAAGTTAATGTTTATGTAATATCCTTTTGTGCGGAGTCGTTCTTGTACGGCTTCATGATCCACACATATGTTAGATCGAATCATCGTAATGTTCAACCATGCGCGTTCACGAATTTCATGATTTACAATACTATATCTATATCGAAAGTTTACGTCTATGTATCATCCTGTTATACGTGATATGTTTCTCGAGTCCAAATCTTCTAGATTCAAACCTCACTTAAGCTCGAGTCCAACTCATAAAGATAAAGATTAGCATACTTAATATGTTTCTCGAAGAGTTAGTCTATAGTTATATATTTAACGTACGAGAATTGCATGTATCATGTAGAACAAGTCATTGATCGATCATTATTAAATATTTTTCAAAAGAAAACATCTAAATCCTAAACCGTACCCTAAACCCTATGTGCTCATCCTGGATACGCACATAGGGTTTTAGTTCCAACCCTAAACCCCATGTGCTCATCCTGGATCCGCACATAGGGTTTTAGACTTTTAGTTCCAACCCTAAACCCTATTTGCGCATCACTAAACCCTTCTTATGCCGCTAAACCCTAAACCCTCGTCCTTATTAAATGTTTTGGATTATGTTTTATACTGTGTAATACTAGATTAATATGTTATTTCACATTTTCATATAATATTGAATAACTAACTTGTTAAACTACCTTACACATGTACAACTCTTAAATTATCATATTATTATTTTAAAAGAAGCATAATATATATTTTATTTGGGGTTAAGAAATAAAATATCATATTTTATTTTGATAAATTTTTTCTTGATTTGAAATTTAGATTTGAGGTATCATGGTGAGAATTGGGATCGAAATCATATGAATCCAAAAATACGAGGTACGAGTCAAGAACAAACAAACAATTCAAAAGTCAAACTACGAGTCAAGAACAAATTACGAATCCAAAATATAAACAAACTACGGATCCAAAATATAAACAAACTACGAATCAAA
Source organism: Polygonum aviculare (assembly GCA_934048045.1). Lineage (NCBI taxonomy): Eukaryota > Viridiplantae > Streptophyta > Magnoliopsida > Caryophyllales > Polygonaceae > Polygonum > Polygonum aviculare. The sequence continues at coordinate 26,437,285 of OW204023.1, read as the reverse complement.
AAGTCAAACTACGAATCCAAATAAATAACAAACTACTCCTCTACCCACTCAAGTATGCTCTCAGGTGGTCCACGATCTTCGCCCGCTGTGTCACATCTCACACTCTCCTCCGCCATCCTCGACGCCTCCCCTCACTCATAAATAGAAGGGACTTGTTGCTCCGCCGCCCTCCGAAAGAATCATAATACTAGCTGTTTAGAACATTATCTTGAACAAATAAAAACTCAATACCCGATTCCTAATTTATAATTACAATATTTTCACTGTATCATTTTTCACTGTATCATTTTTCATTGAGTGGAGAAAGCTAGATGGCTAGATTTATTTGGTCAAAAATTTTCTTTAACAAATTTTTTGCCTAAGTTTTTTTCTTTTTTTTTTAAAAAAAAATTTCTAAATTAGTTTTATTTAAACAAAACTTAAATGAAATTTTATTTTTTTGGGATGAAAAATGGGTTTAAATAGAGTTTTGGCTACAAAAAAGAAAATATATCAACCACAAGGATACCAAAAGGAAAAACGTTTTTCTAAGGGCACCAAAAGGAATTGTCAAGAACACAAGGGTATCAAAAGGGATTTTCCTAAATTTTTTCTTGATTCGAAATATTGTTTAAATTAAAAATATATATACGATATTTGAATATATCATAGGTATGTTTTTCACATAATTATTCATTTTCCTTTGAATGTAGAAAATTATACAGCTTCATGTTCAATTGTTCATCCATCTTATTTTTCGCTGTATCATTTTTAGACAATGTTATAAGATATTTCAGTATTCTTTAATGTACAAGCTATAATTTATAACACAAAAGTTTATTATGAGTGAATTTTAATTTATTATAAGATGAGAATTTAGGTGGACTAGGTTTTTCACATAATTATGAGTGAATTCTACATTAAAAGGAAAACGAATAATTATAAGATGAAAAATAATATGTTTTAATGCACAAGGGTACGTTTTTCATCGAATTATTCATTTTCTTTTTTAATGTAGAAAGTTATACAACTATAATTTATAACACAAAAGTTTATTATGAGTGAATTTTAATTTATTATAAGATGAGACAGCTCGTCCAACCTCGGTGGAGAGCGAACGCCCGACCCCTCGCCCAACGAAATTATCGGTTCTTGAGCGGAACCCGAAGCCGTCGACAAATTTAGTTTGTTGGAATCCATAATAGGCGAGAATAAATTCGAAATTTGGCTTGTGAATGAAAGAATTGGAAGACAAAAAAACCGAAATCGAATTTTGGGTGGATATCGCTCGACAGCGGCAAGGTTTATATCTAGCTTAGTTTGAAGACGAAGACTTTGATTTTGGGAGCTCTTGTGCGGATCTCGGATCCACACAAGAGGGGGCCACCTTGTGCGGACATCTTGTGCGGATCCGGGATCCGTACAAGATTACACCGGTTCAAAAATAAAACCGGGTTTTTTTAAACTAAGCTTGTGCGGATCCACGATCCGCACAAGTTGTTGTGCGAAAATGAAAAAACGGAGTGCGCAAATCTTGCCCGATTTTTTTTGGTAATAAACTCTCTCATAATGATTTTAAGTTTTTATATTGTGTGTCTTAAAAGACACATAATAAACAATTACAAAAACAGAAACTAAAACTGTAAAAAAGAAATAGTGAATTCGTCATAAAAAAAACTAAAAATACTAAATATTTAAGATTTATAAAAATTTTCCATTATTAGATGCTTATAGTATACCTTTAGGACACATGATAAAAAAATCCATGATTTTATTGAACTTTTTTTTATAGAAATCTGTCAAAATTTTTTATTTTGTTGTAATGTTATGATACTTGGAGTATTATGCTCTTGCATTCACAAATTTCCAGCATACGGGCCTCAGACTTAATATTGGGTCTTGTACTAAAACAGAGGCGTCAAGTGACATTTGGGTAGATTTAAGTAATAAGGGATAATTGTATGGGTAATTTATGTAATTAACTACACATGTATACACTAGTACACTACTAATCCTGACCAGATAATTTGTTCTTGACATAAGAAAGGAAGGCTGGGAAGCAATATAATATGTTCAGACATGTCCTTGTCTCGTCACTTTCCTTTTCTTTATTCACCATAACACACCCCTACCCAAAACCTGTCAATCCTCGAGTAAAAAACAACGACGTTTTCATTCCCCAAAAAACATTAAAAGAAAACCCTAAAAATCCCCAATTTTCAGATTCACATTCATCATCAAACTCACCTTTCACAATTTCACACTCCCAGCTAACAGAACACCGGAGACCCGGACACTCACACACTATCTAGTGTCTAGTGTCTTGCTCCTCCATCTCCATTTCTCCTACACCTCTGTCTGTAGTCTCCCACCACTCAAAAAAGCTCCTTTCCTTCTCCTAAAAACCCACACCCACTGAGCAACAGGTAGAGCTTGAACACCAGATCGTGAAGAAAGAGAGTGAGAGTGAGGCGCAAATCTCATCTACCCAGACCTCAAAACACAGCGAAGAAGAACAGGAAAAAATCAAGAAAGAATGAATCTTTCCTTGTGGGTTTGCACCACTCTCATCCTCAACCTCGCCATTTCCGCCCCCTTCTCCCAAGGTCTGCACAAAACCCAACTCTATTTCTCCCAAATCCCCAACTTTCCGGCGACATTGACGATCTAGGGTTTCATTTTTCTTATTCTTTCAGGCACAACCTTCACATTCGTGAACAAATGCGACTACACAGTCTGGCCAGGGATCCTCGCCAACGCGGGCACCCCAACTCTAGGCTCCACCGGCTTCGAGCTCCCATCGGAGACCTCCCGCTCCTTCCAAGCTCCGGCGGGCTGGTCCGGCCGCTTCTGGGGCCGAACCAGCTGCCAGTTCTCCGCCTCCTCAGGCTCAGGCTCCTGCTCCACCGGCGACTGCGGCTCCGGCTCCCCGGAGTGCAACGGCGCCGGCGCCGAGCCTCCGGTGACCCTCGCCGAGTTCACGCTCGGAACCACCGGGCAGGACTTCTACGACGTGAGCCTGGTGGACGGCTACAACCTCCCCATGCTGGTGGAGCCCTTGGCCGGGTCCGGGTCCGGGTCAAACGGCTGCGCCTCCACCGGGTGCTTGTCGGACCTGAACCGGGGCTGCCCGGAGGAGCTCAAGGCCGGCAACGGCGACGCCTGTAAGAGCGCCTGCGAGGCCTTCGGCAGCCCTGAGTATTGCTGTAGCGGCGCGTACGGCTCACCCGCCACCTGTAGGCCCTCGGCCTACTCTCAGTTGTTCAAATTGGCTTGCCCGAGGTCGTATAGCTATGCTTATGATGACGCCACTAGCACTTTCACTTGCTCCGGCGCTGATTACGCCATCACATTTTGCCCCTCCACTCCTGGGTAACTATACTCAACAATCAACATAAAGGTTTTGCCTTCATTTTGGTTTGAGATCACATTGTTGATTGTTGTAATGGAGCTGGATTTGTTTGGATTTGCAGGAGTCAGAAGTCGACGACGCCGGCTACGCCCGTGGTGGCCACGCCCACCCCGCCTACTGCTAGTGACACACCGGCCGGGTCCGGAACCGGGTTGGGAACGGGGCCGGAGTTCGGGTCGGGTTCGATGAGCTTCGAGGGAACGGGGTCGAGCGGCTATCAAACTGGGTCATCGGGAACCGGGTCTGGTGTTGAAGGGTCCGGTACGCAGTCGAACGCAATGCTGACGGATGGGTCGTGGTTGGCTGGTCTGGCCATGGGAGATGCCACTAGAAGTTCTTACCACCCATTGGCACTGTTATCAGTTGTTGCTAATTTGTTTATCTTTGTGTGTGTTGTCTGTTTGTCATAGTTATGTGCCCTTTTTTATTTGGTTAGAGATTTCTAATGTGTGTGTAAGGGTGAAGAGTTAGAGCAATGATCAGGAGGAGAGGCCCAGAAGTGGGTGTCTTCCCATCAGTAAGATGTGGTTGGATGTTGCCAGATTTTTACCCTAGCTTAAGCTTAAGTAGATCCTTTTGGTAGTCATTGTGCATGTTTGATGATTGAATATAAATATACCCCTTTTCCGGTTTCTCCTACTTGTTTCCATGAGCTCTAGTCTTGTTGTGTTGTTTGTCTTTGAATCTGAGAATGGCAGGCTGAATGCAAGTGTTTTTTGCACTTTGCGGATTCTACAAGCTAAATGTGTAACCTCTTGTGGTGTGTTTTGTTTGTGTCAGTTCATACGAGAGATCCTTTGATCCTCTTTTTGGAGTTGTGGCTTTAATGGTGTTTCATTACTATATCCCCAAGTTGGATGAGATAAGAATTCATCACAAGCTCACAACTCATGTAGTATGGCCATGAGCATCATTTTGTTGTCACCTTTGGACTTTTATGGCCACTTTTGGACCGGTTGTGCCCAAGTATGGGGTCCATTTGCAGGCCCTAGTTATTGATGAGATTCGATATGTTTTGTTAAAGGATCTTTCTTTTTGAAATTAAATTTCCTTCCTGCTATTTTTTGTGCAAAGGTCTTTCTATTGTTATTTTTTTCTAGATGAGATGATAAGATGCTCTTCTTGCATGTAGCAAACCACTAAATTTGCGCAGGGAATGAGGCGAGTAAGGTGAAAAGATGTGGAGTTAGTGTAAGAACAATCTAACTTGTTGTGGGTGGGTCTTGCAATATGCAATCTCAAGTCACCATTGAGTGGAAAATGGCTACAAAAAGTCTCTCTTATAACTTGTTTAAATTTATTATCCTTTTATAAATATTCTAATTGCATCAGTTTAGAAAGGAAAAGAAATGTCATTTTAACCTTCAATATAATATTACCAATAATTTTCAAAAAAAATATAACCAATACGAAATTTACTCATTAAACTAAGGATTCAAAAATGAAAAACTTTCATCAACATATAAACTTTAAATCATGAAAATAAAATAGGAATACATGAACATGAAATAGTTATACGTGAACTCAAAACTAAAATACATGAACTCCAAAAAGTGTTTGTGATTATGTGTTATAATTTTGTCCATAGCACATGATATTGAGAAATTGTGTTGTTACATTTATTAATATGATCCATAATAAAATTGATTTTGTTTACATATTTATTATGTTGTTCACATTTACTAATGTATTTTGTTAATGTTTTCAGTTTATAAGATAAAAAAAGTCTCGGGACTATAATTTATTAAATACTCATTTCAATTTGTACGTCATGCATGGAAAAAGTTTATTTACATAGAGAGAGTTAATACAGGCATATAATTAGGTTTTATCTAAAATGAAAATCATTTATTAACAAGATTATTACTACTATTAAACTAAAATGACAATTTTAGTAGCATGTACATATGGATGAGTAATTGAGCGGCTAGATTCATGTCTTTCTTAAGAATGAACTTGCATCTTAGATTCTTAGCCCTTGCAGATCTGGACATATGTTGCTAACATAGCTAATGTTTCTCTGAGATAATTAAATCTATCTAAGTTGTAATCCGTACTACAAAACAAGACACAGAGAACTCCAGCTTGGGCTTGTTTAGTTATTAGAACCGTATTACTTCACATGTACAATATTATAACATGCAAAAAAAAAAAAAAAAGATGCATTTGGTGTTGATTGTAAATGGTTGTGGTTTTAGAAGTAGGAATATATAGGAAAGTAGATCAGCTTTAACTTCATGCATTATGAATGCCTTTTAACTACCTGTTCAACATAAAATCAAGTCTCTCATAAACAGAACACATAAAATCCGTACTACAAAACGAAACACAAAAAAATCTCAACATTGTACTCCTACTCACTTGGGTGAAAAGTCTTATCCATACTCTTGTTATTAAGTTGAGTCGGTTGACACAAAGTCTGATTTATTGTATTTGTCCACCACGCCACACATCTGAAATTTACATCCGATGATGGATTCCTCGTAGTAAATTAAAAAAAGAAGTTAGAAATTACAATATAACATGTTGTTTCATACAGTATATATACACAAAAATCAAGGAGTCAAAATGAAACCCTAGGTCATCACCAAAACCAAGTACGGAGTAGTAGGAAGCTGAGCAAAGGGTCAAACACAATTAAGACATGGAAGCGCATGCACTGTCACTCAGAAAATTGCTCGCTTTTCATGTCTTCCAACCTGTGACACACACATCCAAATGTCACAATTGTCCTTTCTTCTTCTTTTTTTTCTTTTAATCAGATCCTTTAAGCTTTGAATGCTTATGAACCATCTTACGTTGGTTAACACATGAATAAATCCATTCGCTCAAAAGATTTTATATGACATGTTGTTAGGGCTGTCAAAACTTGACCCGACCCGAGAAACCCGCCCGACCCGTCTGACACCGAACCCGACCCGACACCCGAAATAGAGGGGGAAATGCGTGAACCCGAGATTTTATGACCCGAACCGGTTTGACCCGAACCCGAAATCAACCCGAACCCGAAATTAACCCGTAACCGATTATATCCGAGTTTACTAACCCGATATTACCCGAAACCCCGAAGTAACCCGACCCGAAATCATCCGAAAACCCGAACTTACCCGACCCGATATCAACCGAAAATTCGATCTCTCCTGAATCAATAGCATTTCACCTAAAATAACCCGTAACCTTGAAGTTAATGACCATATTTTCACGAACTATTTCATATATATAATTGTAAAGAAACATAATATCATTTAATAAAATACTTTAGATACATTAAATATATGTTTACACTAAAATAAATATTTTATTTAAAAAATTAAAATTTAAATCTTTTATTATACTTATATTTTTGAATATAAGTGCTACATTTAGTATTTAGTGTTAAAGGTAATGATATTAGGACAAAAATTATCATTCAATATATGACAAAATCGAAACCCGACTAACCCGAAACCCGACTCAACCCGAAATTTAGATGAACCGAAACCCGAATGACCCACCCGAAATTGACCCGAAGATCAAACTTGACCCGACTAATTGTATACCCGACCCGCAATTGTTTAACCCGATCTGACCCGATTATTGAAAATATCCGAATTTAACCGGAATCCGAATTGACCCGAACACGAAATGACCCGACCCGACCCACCCGATTGACACCCCTACCTGTTGTCATAGGCCTGGCTCACTGGTTCCAGCTTATAATAAGTACTCCATCCGTTTCAAAATACATGACCTTTTAGACAATTTAGATTGTTTCAAAATACATGACCATTTTATATTTTTTCCCTCTTCTTTCCGGATATGCCCCTCATGATAACCTCAATTATTGAAAAAATAGAACATGCAAGCATGCCTTTTCTTTTCGATAAACAACATGCATGACTTTCACAAGGGTAATTTAGGTAATATGAAAGTTCCTTAATACGCGTGAATTTTCTAAAAGACCATGTATTTTGAAACGGAGGGAGTATCTTTTTTTTGTTTTTTTTTGAACCGGTGAGGATTAGGAACACGCTTTTAGGGCGGGTCACCTAGGGCATCCTTTCCGATGAGAGCATGGAGCTCGTGGTGGTTCCAAATGGTTTCCCATGAGAGACTGTGGCCCAGAAACGCAATTTTGTCAGCCACAGAATTATGAAGCCTACTCTCATGATAAAATCGTACTGACTCGAGATACGAGAATGTCTGTAAGAATTCTTTCTATTTCCCATGGGCAACGAATTTCCCCCGCTAGGGCCTTTATGACAATGACGTTATCCCCTTCGATCTCTAGTTTCTTTACACCTAACTGCTTGGCCTTCATTACTCCATCCCATAAAGCCATTGTCTCTGCCATCAACACTGACACTTTCCCAAATGTTCTGGCTGATCCACCAATTGGCTGCCCGTTTTCATCCCTTATAATCGAACCTCCTGCCGCATTTCCATTACTGATCTTGGATCCATCGAAATTCAATTTAACATAGTGTTTAGGGGGTTTCTTCCACTTTCTCACTTTGTTTCGTGACTTCTCTATTGAACTCATCTTTTTGCTTAGGTCCTTCTCTTCATCCTCTTGCCAATCTTTCGCTTGCCTCCATTGAGTCAACTGGTGACGGATATACAGACAAATGTCTTGTATATGGTCATTTGGTTCTTCTTGGAAGAGTAATTTATTCCGTTGGTGCCAAATACTCCACCAAGCCACCACCGTTTTTCTCTAATTTGCTCTTTAGATCATATAGTACATTTTGGGGGTTCCTTTGTGATGTGTTGCATTCTCTTAGCACTTTCTCCGTATTGACATTAAGTTTCTTCATTATTTCTCGCGTATGGGAACATTCTAACAACAAATGTATCGTGTCCTCATGTGTAGCGCTGCACAAAGTGCATCCTTGAGGTACTGCGGTTTGCTTTTCACTGAGTCTTTGCTTTGTAGGCAACCCATTCATATCAATTTTTCAGAGGAAATTTTTTACCTTTGGATATATATCCAACTTCCAAATCCAAGCATTAGGGCTTGGGGTCATAGTATGTTCTTTAGTTATTAAACTTATTGTTGAGTCTGTGGAATACCATCCGTTTCTGCTCGGAGCCCAGATCAATTTATCTTCATTATCATTTATTGGGATAGGAATTCTTAGCATTTCTTGCAACAAATCATTGGGAACGACATGCTGCAATTCATTTACTTTCCATTTTTTATCGGCCGAAATAAATTGCTCCACTCTAGTTTCCAGATCCATTATATCGTTCGCATGCATTTTGTCCATAAGTGGCTCACTTGAAAGCCATCTATTCTTCCAAAACTTGATGGTCTTGCCATTTCCTACTTGCCACTTCAAGCCTTCTTTAAAGTTTGGTTTTAATTTCATCAGTTGCTTCCACTGCCATGAGCTGTTCTGCTTAACTTTATATTCTGTCAGTGTGGTTCCCCTTAAGTATTTTTCTTTAATCACTTGTACCCAAATATTTGTTTGATCAGTAAGAATTTTCCATAAAAGCTTCATTTGCAGTGCCTTGTTAACACACTCCGCTTTTCTAATGCCCAGTCCTCCGTAAGCTTTTGGTTTACATATTCGGTCCCAACTAATAAGTGGCTTATGTTGTCTATCTTTGTTCCAAAAGAACATTCTGTTTGTGACATCTACTTCATCACTAACATATTTTGGCAACATAAAACTTTGCATTATGTAGTTTGGCTTTGTGGATAAATTCGATCTAATTAACACTGTTCTCTCTTCCTGGGATAGCGTATTGGCCTTCCATTTTGTCAACTGTCGTTGGACATTTCCAATTGTGTCATGAAAGCTTTCTCTATTTACCCTTCCATTAATGATTGAGCATCCTAAATATTTTTCTAGGTTCTCCATTGTGCTTATCCCCATTGTTTGTTTAATATTTTGTTTCTGTTGATTTCCCACTTTCTTAGACGTATGGAAAGCTGATTTGTGATAATTCACCTTTTGACCTGTTGCTAAACAATACTCTTCAATAATCCTTTTCATTTGGTTGCAAGCATTCTGGTTTCCTTTTGCAAAGATGATAATGTCATCTGCAAACGCTAGAAAAGGAATTCTCATGCCACCTCTAGCTATCGGGAATCCTATTAGCGGTTTTGGGCTCTCGCTAGCCTTTTGGAGTTTCCTGGCAAGAATCTCTGCTCCGATTACAAACAAATATGGTGATAGCGGATCTCCTTGCCTGATTCCACGTTCCGGTGTAAATGGTGCAGTCGGTCCATTGTTGACCAAAACAGAGAATGACACTGTGCATACACATTCACGAATCCATCCTACAAACTTATCATCAAAGCCAAATTGGTAGAGAATTCGGAGAAGAAATTCCCAGTCCACCCTATCATATGCTTTTTCAATATCCAGTTTTACATCCATCCATCCTTCCTTTGCTTGGCTACTTCTGAATGAATGAAATATTTCATGTGCTATTAGCACGTTGTCCTGGATTGCCCTTCCAGCTACAAATGCTCCTTGGAGTGGGTGAATAATGTTGGGCATTACCACCTTTAATCTTTCTGTTAAAATTTTTGCTATTATTTTATATATTGTTGTGCATAGACTAATAGGCCTGTAATGGTTCGTTGTCGATGGGTTGTCATTTTTCGGTAATAGCGAGATGAACGTATGGTTACTTTGTTTTAAAATCTTTCCAGAATGGAAAAAATCCTTTTACTGCTTTAATGACTGTAGGCCCCACGATGTCCCAGTACTTCTTGTAGAATTCCGATGTCATACCATCTGGCCCCAGTGATTTCTCTGAGCCAAGCCGGAATACACTCTTCTTTATTTCTTCATTTGTTACTGGCTTCGTTAGAATGTCACTGTCTTGATCCGTTATTTCCTTATCAATCAGTGTCAGATAATCTTCTAGCACGACGGTGTTTATCCCTTGTTTCCTATACCGCTTACAAAAATCATTTCTAATTTCTCGACAGATATTTTCCCCACCCACAACTTGGGTACCATCAGTCGACACGATTGTTCTTATGGTTTTATGATTTCTCCTTCCTGTTGCTATTTTATGAAAGTATCCTGAATTTGAGTCAGACAGTTTTACATGCTTTGTCTTCGCCCGTTGCTTCCAATATGCTCTATGGAACCGAAGGATGCACTCCTTCTGCAAGAATCGAATCTGTTTTTGTATAAGAGCTGGTTGTGGTGATACAATAATCTTCTCTTGTAGTTCGAGGAGGGTGTCTTCAATTTCCCTTAGTTGTTCGAATGTATTACCGAATGTCTTCCTTTTCCATTGTTTTGTCTGTTGTTTTAGTAGCTGAGTTTTCTTCATGAGCTGAAACATGAATGACCTTTGATAACATGCCCTCCATGTTTGCTTAACCACATTCCGATAATCTTTCCTCATGAGCCACATCTTTTCCATCTTGAAAGGTGCCGCTTTGATCATATTTCTATTCGTAATGTCAACTGATATTTTGCAATGGTCGGATGATGTGAATGCGTGATTATGGGTTCGGATTCCTGGGAACCATTGTAGGATGTTATCGCTTACCAAAACTCTATCTAGTTTTTCGTAGATGTTATCAATTTCTGTTTTGTTTTTCCGCCATGTGAACCTATTTCCGGAGGTTGGAATATCGCGCAGGTTGCAGGTGTTGTTGATACCCGGATCTGTCACCGCGTTGGTGCACGGGATAAATAATATTACACAAAAGATTAAAGCGCTAGGCACGTTTTAAGGCGCTAAGTGCGCGAAATAGTCAAAATGAATAAGTGAACGCGTATGACAATATGTATATATGTAACGTCCCACATCGAACATACGGAGGCGAAGTTGAAACGGAGGGAGATTTGCTTTGCCTATGCCATGTCACCATGTAACATAGGAGAATTGGCCTTAAACGCGATCAACACACAATTTGGCAAGGTTTTGTCCTTTGTATCGCGTTGAAAGAAACATGGATCAAATTGGGATATGTTGTCCCACATCGGAGGTTTGCCATGCAAGCAAGCAGCTCCATTTCTTATATATAGGAGGTGTGGGGTAAAGTTTAAGGGATCGGAAAAAAGCCGAGTCAGACGTGTTCTCGAAGGACGGGCTCCGACGTGTTAGAGTCTCCGAGGAGCTCGCACTATTTTACGGGAAAGACCTTAAAAAGTCTTATAAGCCTCCGTAAAGAGAATAAAATAATACGCGGGGGGTGGGAGAGCTCGAAGCAAGACGAGCCGGTTTCTAGCGCGCCGAAAGGCCCGAGAGTTTAATAATTTTGTCCCGTAGTTAGTTCGAGATTTTCGGACTTCAACATTGGCGCCGTCTGTGGGGATCTTCTCGTCCTAAGGCTGTCATGCTCTCGGGTCGTCGGTTAAGAATCGCGCAGGTTAGTGTGTTTTTTTGCTTATATAATTAGTATGCATTTTTAATTAGCATGGATCGCGATGGACGCGCGGCCCCATCGCGCTGTCGTGGCCTTGGCTCTCGGCCTTGGCCCGCGGCCCCATCGCGGCTCATGGCCTGGGCTCGCGGCCTTGGCCCGTGGCCCCATCACGGTCTTGGCCTGCGACCCCATAATAAAATCTCCGAAAAGAGAATAAACTAACAACCCTCTGAAAAGAGAATAAACTAACAAGCCTCCGCCGTGTCTTCACCGGCCCGCCACCGCGCTCTCCCACCCGCGCTCTTCCGGCATCTGGCTGTCGCGCTTATCTCTCTAGCGTGGTCCATTGCCGTGGCCTGTGGCTCCCTTCAGGACATCGCGTGGCCGGAGACGCGAGGGTTCGTGACTGGAGTGCGTGGCAAGCTTCACTGATTCTGTTGCACGTTGCCAGCGCGCTAAGTGCAAAATTTGACGTGTATGTAACTCCGATCGAATTCGGGTTGCTCGTGTTGTTCTTGTTGTCAGGATTTGTTGTTTTTAGGTTTTGTGAATTTGTAAAACCTCTTGTGGTGTGCTTGCTTGGCATGTCATGAACGCTAATAAAAAAATCTCTCTTTTGGTTTGGGGGAAGTGGCTCGGGGTTTTATTTCACCCGACTCTTCCTTCGGTGTATGGTGTTTTGTCTTCTTACGCGCTACTCTCACTTTTTGCATTTCAGCGCCCAACGAACGCCATTAGTGAACCTTGAGATATTAGCGATTAACTAATACAGGTTTGTTATACACAAGTTTAACACCAAACTAAATAATGCCTCCGAAACGAGAATAAACTAAATAAGTCTCATATGGCCCGCGACCCCATTTAGACGACGGATGTTTTTTGAGCTTTGCTCACAGTTACTGTCAACGTGCTAATCATGTTCTGTAATGCAAAACGCGCGCGATGCGCATAGGCGCACTCGAGTCGGTTACTCCGCTCGCAGCTGCTTAAAGCCTTAAAACATCAAAACTACACAGTCGTTAGGGAAACCCGAGTTGCCGTCCTCGCTCGGGGTTGTCCGCTAACGCGCACGATGCGCATAGGCGCACTCGAGTCGGTTACGCCGCTCGCAGCTGCTTAAAGCCTTAAAACATCAAAACTCCACAGTCGTTAGGGAAACCCGAGTTGCCGTCCTCGCTCGGGGTTGTCCGCTAACGCGCGCGATGCGCATATGCGCACTCGAGTCGGTTACGCCGCTCGCAGCTGCTTAAAGCCTTAAAACATCAAAACTCCACAGTCGTTAGGGAAACCCGAGTTGCCGTCCTCGCTCGGGGTTGTACGCTAACGCGCGCGATGCGTATAGGCGCACTCGAGTCGGTTACACCGCTCGCAGCTGCTTAAAGCCTTAAAACATCAAAACTCCACAGTCGTTAGGGAAACCCGAGTTGCCGTCCTCGCTCGGGGTTGTCCGCTAACGCGCGCGATGCGCATAGGCGCACTCGAGTCGGTTACGCCGCTCGCAGCTGCTTAAAGCCTTAAAACATCAAAACTCCACAGTCGTTAGGGAAACCCGAGTTGCCGTCCTCGCTCGGGGTTGTCCGCTAACGCGCGCGATGCGCATAGGCGCACTCGAGTCGGTTAGGCCGCTCGCAGCTGCTTAAAGCCTTAAAACATCAAAACTCCACAGTTGTTAGGGAAACCCGAGTTGCCGTCCTCGCTCGGGGTTGTCCGCTAATGCGCACGATGCGCATAGGCGCACTCGAGTCGGTTACGCCGCTCGCAGCTGCTTAAAGCCTTAAAACATCAAAACTCCACAGTCGTTAGGGAAACCCGAGTTGCCGTCCTCGCTCGGGGTTGTCCGCTAACGCGCGCGATGCGCATAGGCGCATAGGCGCACTCGAGTCGGTTACGCCGCTCGCAGCTGCTTAAAGCCTTAAAACATCAAAATTCCACAGTTGTCATTAAGGCAAACCGCCGAGCTGAGCTCGGGGTTTGGCCCGCGTTGAACGCGAGGGCGCGCTCGAGTTGACTTCATCGCTCGTAGTCGCGATAAACCTCAAAAATCCAAATTCTATAAGGCAAACCGCCGAGCTGAGCTCGGGGTTTGGCCCGCGTTGAACGCGAGGGCGCGCTCGAGTTGACTTCATCGCTCGTAGTCGCGATAAACCTCAAAAATCCAAATTCTATAAGGCAAACCGCCGAGCTGAGCTCGGGGTTTGGCCCGCGTTGAACGCGAGGGCGCGCTCGAGTTGACTTCATCGCTCGTAGTCGCGATAAACCTCAAAAATCCAAATTCTATAAAGCAAACCGCCGAGTTGAGCTCGGGGTTTGGACCGCGTTGAACGCGAGGGCGCGCTCGAGTTGACTTCATCGCTCGTAGTCGTGATAAACTCAAAAATCAAAATTCTATAAGGCAAACCGCTGAGCTGAGCTCGGGGTTTGGCCCGCGTTGAATGCGAGGGCGTGCTCGAGTTGACTTCATCGCTTGTAGTCGTGATAAACCCAAATATCCAAATTCTATAAGGCAAACCGCCGAGCCGAGCTCGGGGTTTGGCCCGCGTTGAACGCGAGGGCGCGCTCGAGTTGACTTCATCGCTCGTGGTCGTGATAAACCCAAATATCCAAATTTTATAAGGCAAACCGCCGAGCCGAGCTCGGGGTTTGGCCCGCGTTGAACACGAGGGCGCGCTCGAGTTGACTTCATCGCTCGTAGTGGCGATAAATTCAAATATCCAGTTATTATTTAAGACAAACCGCCGTGCTAGATTCGGGGTTTGACCCGCGCGATGCGCGTTGGCGTGCTCGGGTCGGTTACAGCGACGCGTTGACCGAGATATGCGCATCAAGTGAGTGCCTCGTTTGTCCCCGAAAGACTAAGGACATCCGAGTCACGGGGTTGTGTTGATACCCGGATCTGTCACCGCGTTGGTGCACGGGATAAATAATATTGATACAAAAGATTAAAGCGCTAGGCACGTTTTAAGGCGCTAAGTGCGCGAAATAGTCAAAATGAATAAGTGAACGCGTATGACAATATGTATATATGTAACGTCCCACATCGAACATACGGAGGAGAAGTTGAAACGGAGGGAGATTTGATTTGCCTATGCCATGTCACCATGTAACATCGGAGAATTGGCCTTAAACCCGATCAACACACAATTTGGCAAAATTTTGGCCTTTGTATCGCGTTGAAAGAAACATGGATCAAATTGGGATATGTTGTCCCACATTGGAGGTTTGCCATGCTAGTAAGCAGCTCCATTTCTTATATATAGGAGGCGTGGGGTAAAGTTTAAGGGATCGGAATAAAGCCGAGTCCCGAGACGTGTTCTCGAAGGACGGGCTCCGACGTGTTAGAGTCTTCGAGGAGCTCGCACTATTTTACGGGAAAGACCTTAAAAAGTCTTATAAGCCTCCGAAAAGAGAATAAAATAATACGCGGGGGGTGGGAGAGCTCGAAGCAAGACGAGCCGGTTTCTAGCGCGCCGAAAGGCCCGAGAGTTTAATAATTTTGTCCCGTAGTTAGTTCGAGATTTTCAGACTTCAACGGTGTCTTTCAGGTTTTGGAGTCGTTCAAATCGGTTGATCGAAGGTACACATCCTCCTTTTTTATCCCCTATCTCCTGAATTTCGTTTAGGTCTCCTATGACGACCATAGGTATTCCAATTTCAAGAGCGCAACCGGTAAATTCTGACCAGAAACTATCTTTCTTAGCCTCATTAGGCGGGGCGTATATAAAACAAAGCGCAAGTGCCCATCCTGTCAGAAGATTGACGTATTTCAAGAGAAAATATTCTAAACCAACTCATTGATATGCTTAAAATGGCATAAGATCATTGCCATTATATTTTGGGTAGCTTTTTGGTCTTTGATATATGTGTAAATTTTTGGTCGAAATCTTCGATTTTTATTTAATGGTCGTTTCAAATTCGCTAGGAATCTTGATGGCCCACCACTCATCCACTACACATAAGTAGATTGATTTTCACACTATATAAAATGAGCAATATATATAGTGATCATAAAAAGAATGAATGAAATGTGTTTATGAATGAGTAGGGGGCATTAAGCATCTTAGTTAATAACGTAGTGCTTTGCAATGCCTAACAACTTTAGACTTGAGAATTTTGTTCTTTAGGCGCCGCATATGAAGCCGTTACTCTTCCATTAAAGAAAAAACGAGGACGATCATAAGAACGGAGGCACCGTCAATAAGACGGCCAACTATCTATCACCCAAATCTTTTTGCTCAAAATCTTCTCGCGTTGTGTCAAGTCCATAAAGATACCTAGTAAGTTGATATCTTTTTTTTATCTTGTCCATTCGGCATTTCTTTGGACAACTTCTATCCCTCTTGCGTACTCTTAAGTCCAAACGCCCACACTTCCTAATGATAGCGTCCGGGCTCCGTCTCTAAACATGACCAAATCATAGAGCATATAGGTAGTAGTATTTAGGGCATGTTTTGATTAATTTTTTATACATTTTTAGGTAGATTTTCCTTTAATTTGTAGTTTGGCTTTACTATTGGAAGATTCGGAATCTACACTCGTTTGGTTGTTATTTGCAGATATGTTGATCGAGTGTCGGATCCATGGTGATGGTGGTTGATTTCATGCTTTTTTGTTAGATTTCATAGGTTGTTTTCTAGGTTGATTACCTTATTTTCCTATATGTTTGTGTGTTTTGCATAAGATTTCGACTCTCTTTCAAGGGTTGGAGTCGTTTGTCTGTTGTTTTGTGTTTAGTAGGTTTTTGGAGCATTTTAGTAGAAGTTTTCATTCATTTGGAGCGTTCTAGGAAGTGTTGGTGTTCATGAGTCGAGATGTCAAAAGTTCTTCAAAGAATCAAGAGACAAGTTTGCAACAAAAGGTGCCTTAAAAGGAGTACAATAAGCTTAAGGAAATCAAGGATCGAGAAAGAAGAAACACCGAGAAACGGATCGATCATTTGGAGCAAGTTCAAACAAAGGCGAGAAGAAAACTCAAGAACCAGCTGTAGGCCGGCGCCGACCCTACCATGGTCGGCTGCGACCTACCCTGAGCTGCAGTATGAAGGTGGTCGGCTGCGAGGTGCCCATGGTCGGCCCGATCAAATTCTTGCCGCCCAAGTAGTTGCCTTTTCGGGAAATTTGAATTTCGAATAGGTGTAGTTTTCAAGGTTGACTTTTTTTGTTCTTCTATTTAAAGGGCCTTTGGGCTCCTTTTCTAGGGTTGGCTTTTCTTGAGGAGGGAAGGGGGTGGACATGGAAGACAATGGTTTGTAGGGAGAAATTGTGGAATTTGTCAAGCTTGTAAGGTTGGATCTCTTTGATTAATTGAAGTTGTTTGCTTTTCGATCATGTCTCCCTCTTCTCTTATGTTGTTTGTGTGCATTGATAATGAGTGATTAGTCTTCTTTTCTAGGGTTGGGGTGAAACCCAACATGAGAATGCATTTTGAACCTTGATTATATTCTTTGGTCTATACTTGACTTGTAACCTTTATCCTTCAACCCAGCTTGTATGCTTAATTCTTTATTGAAAATTGGGGCAAGTTCTTGTTTGCAATTGAATTGAAAGATTGTGTTGTGAATCGGGATATTATTCGGGCTAAGATGAAAGTTAAAACCCTTAGACAACAAGTTGGATTGCATATTAACATCTTCATGAAAGTTGAGGTTTTAATGTGTTCAATTGTGGCGAAAGTCACCCATGAGTTTATAGGTCGAGTTGATCTTTGATTATTGTTTGGATGCATGATTATGTTGTGGCGAAACCTAACCCTTAGACATTTCTCCGTATTTTTACAAAGTCTATTTTCGTACCCAGATAGGTCGGCCCCTGCCCTTTGCAGGTCGCCCATGACCTCCTCTTGAGGGTGTTTAATTGGATTCCATGTTCTGTTGTAGGTCGGCTGCGACCCCCTAGGGTCGGGTGCGACCCTTGCTTGAAACTTGCGATTTGTGTTTGTTTGGCTTTGTTTTGTTTTGCTTTGTTTTCGTAGTTTGATTTGCTAGACTATAGTTCTACTAACTCCCGTGGACGATCCTGACTTCGCTATACTCGGCGGGGTCTTGACAAATTTATTTGTTCAAGGTTAAAACCCTCTCTTAACAATGGTCTTGGAGGTGAGCTTGAAGGTGCCAAAGAGTGAGCAAGGATGGGAGTTAAAGAAGAAATCAAGTGCAAGAAGATAGGAAGAGTTCGTTGGAAAGACGCCAAAAGCTCGGGCAAGGAAGTGAAAACTCCCCCGAGTTTTGGAGGAACATCCCGAGTTTTGGGACCTAGCGCTCGGCCTTGAAAACTCGGGGTGTGCAGTAGGAACTCCACCGCGTTTTGGGTGTTACCCCGAGTTTTCACTCGTGTCACTTTAAAGCGAGATTTTTGTACGGGTCTTGGGCTTCTAGGTTGAAACATCTTTTAGGTAGTATTTTTAGAAACTTTAAGATATATAGTTAGCTATTATTTTCTAGGTTTTATTATCTTGTTATTCTGGACTTTGGGATTGTGGTTGGAGCTTTGAGAAGAAGAACATCTCTTTGAAAAACTTGTAAGCTTTTCAATGTCTTTCAACAACTAAACCTCTTTTTCTTGACTAGTTAATATCCATTACGAACTTAATTATTGATCATTGATCATTAAGATTCTCTCTTTACCTTGACTACTTTATTGTAGAATACTAATAACCCAAATTCATGGCATTATTAATCCTACTTCGATTCTAGTTATTAGCCAGACCGCTACTAACAACACTAATTATCAAATAACCTAGGAGACCTCCTAGATTCAACTTGGCAACAATATTAAGAACCAAGTATCAATAGAAACATGCATTCAGAGCAACCAAACATCCAAATAACATGCGATTGAATTCTCTTCTCTAATCAACCAGTCCTAGATTGATTAAAGGTTCTACTCTTGATCTAATTAACACCGACCGGTAATTAGAAAGATCTAGTTGTAATATAACCTAGAAATTCAATTAGATGGCCAATCTAACAAAGCCCTAAATCAAATTTATTCAATCAAGCACAGAGAAAACAATCTAGTCAAGAGAAATTAAGAACAATCAAACCTCACAATAACACTTCGTTTACAACTTCAATTAAGTAGTCAAGCAAAAGAGGTTTAATTGTTGAAAGACATTGAAAAACTTACAAGTTTTCCAAAGAGTTGTTCTTCTTCTCAAAGCTCCAACTACAATCCCAAAGTCCCGAATAATAAGATAATCAAACCTAGAAAATAATAACTAATTATATATCTTAGAGTTTCTAAAAATACTACCTAAAAGATGTTTCAACCTAGAAGCCCAAGACCCGTACAAATATCTCGCTTGAAAGTGACACGGGTGAAAAGTCGGGGTAACACCCAAAACTCGCGCCGGGTGAGTTCCTGCTACACACCCCGAGTTTTCAAGGCCAAGCGTCAGGTCCCAAAACTCGGGATGTTCTTCCAAAACTCGGGGAGGTTTTCACTTCTTTGCCCGAGTTTTTTGGCATCTTTCCACCAAACTCTTCCTAGCTTCTTGCACTTGATTTTTTCTTTAACTCCCATCCTTGCTCACTCTTTGGCACCTTCAAGCTCACCTCCAAGACCACCATCACCATGGATCCGCCACTCGATCAACATATCTGCAAATAATAACCAAACGAGTGTAGATTCCGAATCTTCCAACACTAAAGTCAAACTACAAATTAAAGGGAAATCTACCTAAAAATGTATGAAAAACTAATAAAAACATGCCTTAAATACTACTACCTATATTCTCTATCAAACTCCCTCAATCTTGAACCGTGCTTGTCCTCAAGCAAGAAATAAAATCAAAGTCACACCACAACTAGCAGGTTAAGCATCCATCTCAATATCAATTCACATTTCATCGATAAATTAAACCTTGACCAAAATATCATTGCACACATGTATGAGAAGCCTTCAAAATCATATCATTCATCCATTCTAGACCTCACCATGGTAACGTGTTTTGCACTCTCCCTCAAGTGTTTAAGGACATGTGTTTTACTCAAAATCAACTTTGAAAGCTAGACTACCATAGGCTTGCACCAGTGCTCTAAATCTCCATTACGAATGATTAAAAAACACAACAAAAATGCAAAATAATAATTTATGCATGTGATGACTTTAATTAAGGAAGGATTTATGCTCTTGTGTCCAACCAAGGAAGGATTTGATGCTAGTGTAAACCTAGTGCTTGAAAAGACGTGCCGATGGCGCGTCACGGGGCGCCTTGATGCGCCATATGAGTTTCGGTTCTAAGTCTTTGTCGTCGGCCAATATTCTACACCATGAAGGATCATAGGCCTTATAACAAATCTCTATAACTTTCCCTTAACCTTGAACGGGGACCTTCTTGTCACACATAACTCTTGAAACTGTATTACACTTCTGTCAACCTCTATGAATCCGAGTAACATCCTCATCAATACTCTCACCGCTTTGCAAAGTTGATCATTGATACTTGAAATCAATCCTCTTCGCAACGATTTCATCGATCTCTCAGCCGCACCTCACTCCTTAGAATTGTTCTTTTGACCGAGAATGAACCCAACATATTTTGCCTCACACCAAGGGTGAATGCAAGTTGAAGAGCATACCCAAAGATTTGATCATCTGAAGACATATCGATCTCAAAACAACTAATGGTTGAATCAATGACTATGATAGCACAATCAGCCTGATATCTTCCAATAATCTGCTCCATGAACTTACAATGTCCGGTAGTCTCAATGACCTTCCAATTGTACTTGTCTGTCTCAAACTTTAGCATATCATAGTGGATTCTCTCACCACCTTAGTCATGCTAACTTTGTAGATCAGTCAAGACTTCAGAAATGTGTAGCTTTGTTAACTATAGAAGTTGAGTGTATAGGTTGCAGTTAAAGCTGGTAAGGAGTTGATTTGGTTGAGAGATTTTCTTGAAGAATTGGAAGTAGAATAAGAAAAATTCCCTCTTCATTGTGATGATAAGAGTGTCATTCATCTTGCCAAGAATGTTATCTACCATTCTCAGACCAAGCATGTGAGGAGGAGGTATCATTGCGAGAAAGAGTAGAAGACAATGACTTTTAGCTGATGAAGATCCACACCAACAATAATGGATCAGATATGTTAATGAAGATCTTGCTTAAAGAGAAGATGTTGTCGAGTCGCTTGTAAGCGGGCTTAGTTGAGCCCCCCATTACGCAGTGAAGGGGGAGTTATGTTGTGTTTTCCCTCCTTATGAGGGAAGAATGCAATTTGGGTTATGTTTGCCTTTATGGGTTTTGTTTAATGACCCATTTGGAAGAAGTATTTAAAAACACTTTTGTGTCTTGAAACCTAGAGGGGAAGAAAGAGAAATACCTGTTGGGCCCTAATAACCAAGAAGCTCAAGGTACGCACTGGAACAGCCCTCAAGATATTTATGAGGCCAGTCAATGAGTTTTCAGAAGAGTGATCTGATAATATTTGACCAAGTGCACCGATTTGACCATCCGAATATAGGATAGATTGAGTTATATCTATCAGGGATTCTTTTTATCTTATATAGGCGAGATCACACCAATTCCGGGGATGATATATCTTTTACGATTTATATCTATCTATTTAGTTATCTTTATATCTTGTAGAGCACTCTATCTTTTAGGCCCCTGTAAATACATAGAGGGGGTCATACAAATGTACGTTACACATTCATACAAAAATACAATCGAGCACACACAAATTCTAATAACAATTTTCGCATTCTTTTCCTTGATTCTTGAGTTCGTAAAGCTTAGTTCAAGCCCGATCTAGGCTAAGGGGTCGCCAATCTTACTTGGTCGATTTCTAGCTCTAACAATTTGGCGCCCACCGTGGGGCCCAGAATTTGGCAAATTACGAACAAAGAATCACTTGTTGTTCAAGTTTCTCATCATCGACGATGTCAGAATCTGGGGAATTCGTGCCGGAGAAGAACAACGCCACTCAACAAGAGGAAATCATGTCTAAACAGCGAGAAGACGAGATGGCGGACGTTCGGCGTCGCATGGAACTCCTCCAAAAAGAACTAGAGCAACAAAAAGGCTTCTTTGAAGCCAGCATGGAACGTTTAACTAACGAAAACAACCAGCTGAGGAGCCAGAACCAATTGTTGACTACGGCCAGACAGCCTGCCCACGTCACTAGAAACACCGAAGGTCTGGTAACGCAGTTGAACTTCGATTCCGGAGAAGGGACGTTGGGTGGTAACAATGGGAACGACACCCAAGGTGGAGTCTTGAACACTCAACAAACACTCGCCCCTGAGAATAATCGCGAGCAGGCCGTAAACAAGGAGATCCCGGGAGTTCAGGTCACCCCACCGGGCAACACCTACAGGACCCGCTCCGGAAACGTGTGGATAGCTGAAAACGCTTACACCGAACGACACCAGGAGGTGGATCTAAACGCTCTCATCAGAAGAAAAGTTATAGAGCAGATCGGGGCCATCTCCGACCAGGTTGTCAAAAGCCACACCGGGTACCAGCCGGTGCAACCAGAGGCCCAAGATGGATACGACGAATCCCCATTCGTCCCCAGGATTGCTCGGGCCGAGATTCCCAGAAAAGTCACTATCCCCTCTATGAACCCCTACAACGGCACCACGGACCCTAATGAGCACATAACTATCTACAAACAAAAGATGATGACTAGCTCGGTTCCCACTCACTCAAAGGAATCCGTGATGTGCAAGGGGTTTGGAACGACCCTGACTGGACCAGCTCTTACTTGGTGCATCGGTCTACCCAGAGGGAGCATCAAGTCCTTCGCCGACCTCTCGGATACCTTCCGAAGTCAGTTCGCGAGCAGTCGCAAGTTTGAGAAACAGTCTAGCCATCTATACCGGGTCAAACAGAAAAATCATGAAACCACAAGAGCCTTCCTAGATCGCTTCAACAAGCAGAAAGTAACCATCCCAAATTGCGACACTACTACCGCAATCGAGGCTTTCCGACAAGGAATCATTCCGGATGGAGGATTGTACCAGGAGCTAACCAAGCACCCATGTGTTACCTTCGAGGAAGTTCAGTCAAAGGCGCTAGCACACGTGCGGCTGGAGGAAGATAGGTCTCTCCGAAGGAGGTCGGCCGAACCTAGGAGCTCTGATAGGAAAGGCGGCAATGATCGCAAGAGGGAGTATCCAGAACGAAGGTGATCACCTTTCGACCAGAGAAGGGGCAGGCGTGATCGATCCTACGATAGACACCCAGCCAAACGGGTTAACGTAGCACGCAACAAGCCGCCAATTGAGAAGGAACGCGATCCACTGCCACCACCGCTGGAGGACTACAACCTCAAAATCTCGCCATCGCAACTGGTGAAAAATCTCTCCAAGATGGGAGATCTAGTTAGGTGGCCCAGAAAAGATAAAGCACCCAAGGCAGGGGCCGACGAGAACAAATGGTGTGAGTTCCACGATAACCACGGCCATTGGACCAAGGATTGCATCATGCTAAGGAGGGAGGTGGCACACTTAATCTCTAAAGGCAAGATCCGGGAAGCGGCTCCAGACGCTAGAGTTCCCCGTGACCTTCTAGATAACCCCTACCGGAGCAAGGCGAGCGAGAAAACACCTCCTACTCCGGAAAGGGCGGTGAACGTGATAACCGGAGGCTCAAGCGTGTGTGGCCTTACTTTCTCGGCAGCCAAGAGGCACTCTCGAGAGGGGTACTTGGGGAAGCCAACCCATCTGGAGAGACGACCTAGACAACCCACCGGATTGGCAATAGTCTTTGACGACTCCGACATTGAAAACCAGGTTGGGCCTCATCATGACGGTTTGGTGATATCCCTACATATAGGAAACGTCCTTATAAGGAGAATACTGGTTGACACCGGTAGCTCTACCAACCTCATAACACTCACCGCTCTCAAAGAGATGGGTTTGTCCGAAAACGACATCCACAAGCAACCGGTCCCCCTCGTAGGATTCAGTGGAGAAGTAAAACATACCACGGGAAACATAACCCTACAAACCTTCGCAAAAGGAGTGAACTTGCAAGTGGAATTAATGGTGATAGATTGCCCATCCAGCTACAACGTAATCTTGGGTCGTCCTTGGTTACATGACATGAAAGCGGTGGCTTCCACCTATCACCAGACGGTGAAGTTCCCTATGCCAAGGGGAATAGAAGAGATCCGAGGAGATCAAAGGTTAGCTAAGGAATGCTACAAGACCGCTCTAAAGCCTACGGCCGCTGGGCCGCAGGCATAGCAATTACAGAGCGCTACCCCTCCTATCCAGACCCGAGAGGAAGAAGAAGAAGTGGAGGAGGTAGCAATAGGGGAAGGACGGATCATTCGCCTAGGCATCGGATTAGACACGTCCATCAAGGCAAAACTTGTGTCCTTTCTGGAGAAACACCAGAAGTGCTTCGCATGGAGCCACAAGGATATGACTGATCACGCACAAGCTTAATACCGATCCTAGTTTTCCCCCCGTGAAGCAGAAAAGAAGAAGATTTGCCCCGGAACGAATCCAGACAGTTGACGAGGAAGTAAGGAAGCTACTAGACACAGGCAAGATCCGAGAGGTGAAATATCCAGAGTGGCTAGCCAACGTGGTGGTTGTCCCAAAGAAGAACGGGAAGTGGAGGGTTTGCGTGGACTTTACCGACCTGAACAAGGCTTGTCCTAAGGACTCTTTCCCACTCCCACACATAGACACAATGGTCGACGCCACCGCTGGCCACGAACTCTTGACATTCATGGACGCCTTTAGCGGCTACCACCAGATCCAGATGCATCCCGAAGATCAAGAAAAGACGTCCTTCATAACAGGACAAGGGACGTATTGTTACCGAGTTATGCCTTTCGGCTTAAGAAACGCTGGTGCAACTTACCAACGCCTCGTAAACCATATGTTCCAGGATCAAATCGGGAAGACCATGGAGGTGTATATCGACGATATGGTGGTCAAGAGCACGATGGCGGTTCAACACCAGCAACACCTCGAGGAAGCTTTTAACATTCTCGAAAAATTCAATATGAAGCTCAACCATCAAAAGTGCACGTTCGGAGCTCAGTCTGGAAAATTTCTAGGTTACATCGTGACAAAAAGGGGGATTGAGGCCAGTCCCAACCAAGTGAAAGCAATAGCCTCCCTGAGATCTCCCAAGAACATCAAGGAAGTACAAAAGCTCGCAGGAAAAATCGCCGCCCTTAACAGGTTCATATCCAAGTCAGCCGACAAGTGTCGTTTGTTCTACGATATACTCAAGAAAAACAAAAGCTTCCAATGGGACGAACGACATGAGAAGGCTTTCCAAGAACTCAAGGGCTATTTTTCCAATCCGTTGTTGCTAGCCAAGCCGGTGCCAGGGGAAATCTTGCAGCTATATCTAGCAGTATCAGGAAGCACACTAAGCGGGGTTCTAGTCAGGGAAACGGACGGACAACAAATGCCTGTTTACTTCGTATGCAAGACAATGACTTCAGCAGAGACTAGATACACCCCCTCGAAAAGCTGGTCCTCGCCGTCGTCATGAGTTCGAATAAGCTTCGCCCTTACTTCGAATCGCATACGATCGCGGTGCAAACCAGCTACCCTCTGCGACAGGTGATGCAAAAGCTGGAGTTCTCTGGACGAATGACCAAGTGGGCAGTGCAACTCAGCGGCTATGACATCAAATACGAACCTCGCAAGGCCATAAAGTCGCAGGTCCTAGCTGATTTTGTCGCTGACTTCACACCTGATCTAGAAGAAGCAGCAAACACAAACACACCCGCTCCTGTCCCAAACGAGACGCACGACACGTGGACGCTCAACACAGATGGGGCCTCCAACGCCAGGGGGATAAGGCTAGGGGTGGTCCTGGAATCAAGGAAGGGAGATAGACTAGCTCAGGCTGTAAGATGTGATTTCGACGCCACAAACAATGAGGCGGAGTATGAAGCTTTGATTTTCGGACTAGGACTAGCACGAGACCTAGCAATCCAGAATCTACAAGTAAGATGCGACTCTCTCTTGGTAATTAACCAGATACTTGGCCTGTTCGAAGCAAAAGACGTGAGGATGGCCCTTTACCTGGAAAAGGCGAGAGCATTAGCGGGAGAGTTCCAGCAGGTTACCTTTGAACAGGTACCTAGAGAAAACAACACATCGGCCGACGCCCTAGCTGGTTTGGGCTCAGTACTCAACCCAGGAGAATACTCTCAGATCCCGCTAGTACACCTTCTCTACTCGGCGATTGAGCATACCAAAGAAACATCCATGCTACTCGCGCTCCCAGTAGCAAGTCTTGACACACAATCTGGAACAAAGCCTAGCAGCTGGATCAATCCGTACCTGGACTGGCTAATACACGAGAAGGCGCCTGAAGATAAGACAGAGGCAAGAGCTTTGAGAGCAAAAGCCACACGATTCGTCGTCCACCAGGGCGTACTCTACCACAAGTCTTCGTCTGGGGTCTCACAAAGATGTGCGGAAGGAGAAGAGATAGAAAGTGTTATGAAAGAGATCCATGAAGGATATTGCGGGAACCACGCTGGTGGTAGGAGCTTGGCAAACAAGATACTTAGACATGGGTGGTACTGGCCAACGCTACGACGCGACGCCACCAAGTATGCCCAGGAGTGCAAGGCT
Source organism: Polygonum aviculare (assembly GCA_934048045.1). Lineage (NCBI taxonomy): Eukaryota > Viridiplantae > Streptophyta > Magnoliopsida > Caryophyllales > Polygonaceae > Polygonum > Polygonum aviculare. The sequence goes on along the minus strand of OW204023.1, from coordinate 26,411,000 downwards.
TGCCAGCAACACGCACCGACTTCTCATCAACCCTCCGAGAGCCTACATCCAACCCTTACTCCTTGGCCCTTCATGAGGTCGGGGATGGATATCGTGGGAAAATTACCTCCCTCTATGGGGCAAAGGGTATTCTTCTTGGCTATGACCGATTACTTCTCCAAATGGATCGAAGCTGAAGCATATAGGGAGATCAAGGACAAACATGTAATCTCCTTCATCGAGCGCAATATCCTTTGCCGTTTTGGAATCCCAGCAACGATCGTTTGTGATAACGGTTCTCAGTTCATCAGCCAGAGAATGAGAGAATTCTGCAAGGGGTGGAACATTGATCTGGTCACATCAACTCCTAGATATCCCCAGGCGAATGGACAGGCAGAGTCCTCAAACAAGGTGATCATAAGCAACCTGAAGAAAAGATTAACTAAATCCAAAGGAAAGTGGGCAGAAAAGCTACTCTACGTGCTTTAGGCTGATCGCACCACTCCCAAAAAAGCAATAGGGCAAACCCCCTTTTCTCTAGTATACGGGTGCAAGGCTGTCATCCCAGCCGAAATCCAGGTCCCAACCGCGCGGTATGGTTTAGCTACGCTTGACCAGAACAAGGAGCAACTCGAGGCAGACCTAGACACGGTACAAGAGTTACGGGAATTGGCCCACCTTAGAGTAGCTCGATACTAACAGCAAGTATCCAGGAGCTATAACAAGAACGTAAGAGTCAAGGTCTTCCAAGTTGGAGACTGGGTACTTCGCAAGGTGTTCCAGAACACAGCAGAGCAAAACGCGGAAAAATTGGCACCTGGATGGGAAGGACCTTACCGGATTACGAAGATCGTAGGGCAAGGAGCTTACCAGTTGGAATCCGAGGAAGGAGAACCAGTGCCTAGGAGTTGGAACGCCACTCACCTCAAGAAGTATTATTTCTAGAAACCATGTCTCTAGTTACTTAGTTTGTTTTGCATATTAGAAGGTCTTGGATTTTCTTCTTTTTTGGGGGGAAGCAAGGGGGTTCCTGAACCATCACCCCACTTTTTAGATCATAGTTCTAGTGATTAGCACCAGTTAGGACACTATTTTGCGTTCTTGTGATTCCTTTTAGTTATGAATGAAATTTATTACAAATTATTTTGTTTATACACACGGAAAACAAAAATGTGCTTCTCAAGAACGCACCTTTGCAAATTTCGCACGATACAAAAACCCACACCAGAGTATACGCCCAGTAGCCCTGATCAAGCTACGAGAGGGCAAATATTCCCACAAAACTCGTGGACGTAACGATTAGGCCCATAAGCGACCTAGGCATTTATCGTCAGAAATCCCACAAAACTCGTGGACGTAATGATTAGGCCCATAAGAGACCTAGGCAAGTATCGCCAATATTGCAAAACTCGCACGAACATTTGGATCCACGAATAAGGCACAAGTTGCATAACGCACACGCTAGCACTCAACAGATTAATCCACACATACTAACTGGTTGCACAACCCAGATACACTATCAACATTCGACATCACAAGAGCTAACGTTGGCACTTCATACGAACAAGCTTGTTTCTTACAAATAAAAACCACTACGATGCACTAGGTACCTACACCACTTCTAGCAAAGACAAAACGCGTTTTTCTAATTTCAATCTCTAGATAAAGGTGATCCTTCTCCGAATAATACAAGGGGTAGCGAATTCACCATCAACCACATCGCCATGCTACGACAAATTTACTAATCACGTGATTACCAAGATTACATCTGGACTCCGACTTTAGAGATACACGTTGGCAGGCGCTTGTTTAAAACACAAGCATACTTCTCTAGGAGCATTCTCCAGAATACAGTTTACAAATAAACCCCTAGAGAGACAAGGGGTACTAGGCCTCCCGGCAAGACTTATCCGAATAAAACATCTCGTTCCCAGATAAGACGGGTAGAGCCCTATCTAGGCAAGATCACGAAGGGCCAGGCATATTCCCAAGAACTCATTAAGCCACGGGAGGTGAGTTCGAATGTAGAACAAGTCTACTCGAGGTACGCCTCAAACACTGCCAGGGGGCACGATCAACACTACTCCTAAAGCTAAGAATTCACAAGCAAACACCAAGTTACTTATGCATGCATCAACACAAAAGTATATAGAACTAAACTGGCAGGGCCATACATAGGGCCTACGAATAAGAGGTTCATACACTAGGGGTACGACGTTCTCCCCCAAAAAGAGTTAAAGTCTTGGCACACGGGCCACACCAGAATCATTATCAAGTTTTTTTTTGGCAAATGACATTGCCAGAAAGAGTACTTAGACCAAAAGACAATTGAAAGACAAACACTTAAAGAAATCACTTAGCCGGAGAAGGGGTTTGTGACGAAAGCTGCTAATCCTTGTCTTTTTGCTGGATAACATCGCTAGAACCCACGGCCGGAAATCCTCCCTCGGAGACGATTTTGGCTACATTGTCCGGCGTGAGATTGCATTGAAACTGGTCTTGTGCCATTAGTGAGTGGGAAGGTGCAAAAAGGGGAGACTCGGCCATGGATGGAAAGGAATGAGGTTTGGGTGGAAGACGGAAAAAGAGAAGGAGAAGAAAGCGAGAGAAAACGGAAGTGAAAGAGAGCAAGAGGAAATAAGACTCGTACCTGCAAATTGGTGAAGTGACGCCTATGAGACACAGAGGGAGAGCTAAGGGTTTAAATAAGAGTAATGATGGCACGCAGAGGCGGTTTCCAAGACAAACAAATCGGAAAGAATAGATTTTATTTGATTCAAATTTGAAATTCGAATTTGGAATTCCAAATTTAAATCAAAAGGGGTATTATCGGGCCCTAATAACCAAGAAGCTCAAGGTACGCACTGGAACAACCCGCAAGATATTTATGAGGCCAGTCAATGAATTTCCAGAAGAGTGATCAAATAATATTTGACCAAGTGCACCGATTTGACCATCCGAGTATAGGATAGATTGAGTTATATCTATCAGGGATTCTTTTTATCTTATATAGGCGAGATCACACCAATTCCGGGGATGATGTATCTTTTACGATTTATATCTATCTATTTAGTTATCTTTATATCTTGTAGAGCACTCTATCTTTTAGGCCCCTATAAATACATAGAGGGGGTCATACACATGTACGTTACACATTCATACAAAAATACAATCGAGCACACACAAATTCTAATAACAATTTTCGCATTCTTTTCCTTGATTCTTGAGTTCGTAAAGCTTAGTTCAAGCCCGATCTAGGCTAAGGGGTCGTCAATCTTACTTGGTCGATTTCTAGCTCTAACAATACCTAGCCACCAAAAGAGAGCTAGAGAGGGAAAAAGAGTGGAGAGATTTGGTGCCTCCACCATTGAAGAAGAAAAGAAAGCTCAGGAAAAGAGAAGTGAGATAGAAGGCGGTTTCCCGTAGGAATTCTTCTTCTTGTATTGTTCTTGAGCATTTCCTCTTGTACTCTAAGGTAAGGCCTTGATGATCTTGTATTCCTCTAGTTTTAGCTAGAGAAGAGCATTCTCACTTGTAATCTTTGGTTGATAGTGGGAGTTTCAATACCGAGAGAGTACCCGAGGTTTTTCCCCTTATCGGGGTTCTTCATGTAAAAATTGCTTGTGTGCTCTGCTCATTTACTTTCCGTTGTTTGTTTTGAGTTTGCTTGGTTACTTGTTTGAGTTTTTGCTTGTGCGTGTGTGTGCTCTCTGGAAAACTAGCTTTGTCTATCGAAAATCCTATTTCCGCATCAACACCAATAAGGGTCAGCCAATAAGAAACGGTCGAAGATATCACAAATAGGAGTATAACATAGGATTATACTCTTAGGAGTGATATAAACATAGGAGTATAGTCATGTGTTTTCATATTGCCGTAGTCTACTTAATCCATATAATCTTTCACAGAAATTGACGTATTATACCGTACATGAAAGTTCGAATAAGATTTATATTTAATCAAAGCAAGCCATATAAGTTTTCTGAATTTATATATAAACTTGGCTGGTTTTCATTTGAATTTATATATACTCATGGACTTCAGCATGTTGGTAGAAGAGTGACAACTTGATACTAATTAGTTTTCTGAATTTTATAGTACCTAAATTGCAACGAATGGATCAATTTTATAGTACCTAAATTCCACCACTATTGAATAATTTATCCACGAATGTAGTGGTATTGAAAAAGTTCTAAGTCAAATTGTGATCACGAAGCTTAATTTTATGATGAAGAAAATGAGGCAAAAATATGCATGAGTTCTTGACAATCTACAAAGTCAGAATAACTAAGGTGATGAGAGCATCCACTATGATATGTTGAAGTTTGAGACAAACAAGTAGAGGTGGAAGGTCACTAAGACTCCCATACATTGTAAGTTCATGGAGCATTTGATTATTGGAAGAGATATCACGTTGATTGTGATACCATAGTCATTGATTCAACCATTAGTGGTTCTGAGATCGATATGTCTTCAAATGGTCAAAATTTTGGGTATGCTCTTCAACTTGCATTCGTCCTTGGTGTGAGATAAAATATGTGGGGTTCATTCTCGGTTAAAAGAATGATTCTAAGAGTGAGGTGCGCAAAGAGATGAAACCTTTGCGAAGAGGAATAATTTCAAGTATCTAAGATCAAGTTTGCAAAGCGGTGAGAGTATTGATGAGGATGTTAGTTCTCGAATTCAAAGAGGTTGGTAGAAGTGAAAAGTAGTGTCAGGAGTTCAGTGCGACAAGAAGGCTCTGCTCAAGCTCGAGGGAAAGTTCTACAAATCAATTATAAGACATGTGATCCTCTATAGTGCAAAATTTTGGCTGACTATAAAGATTGAGGAACAAAAACTCGTCATGATGTGTCACGGTGCGCCATGACGCACCATCGACATGCCTTTTCAAATGTTGGGTTTGCCCATGTTCAGAGACGAAGCCCGGACGCTATAGTTAGGAGGTGTGGACGTTTGAATTTAAGGATTTGTAAGAGGGATAGAAGTCGTCCGAAGAAACACTGAATCGACTTGCTAGGGATCTTTATGGACTTGGCGTAGTGCAAGAACAGTTAGAGAAAGAGGATTATGGTGATTGATAGCTAGCCGTCTTGTTGGTGATGCCTGTATTCTTTTGATTATCGTACACACATTCAATTGTAGTTGTGATATTTGGAATTGTTGAAGCAAGTTTTAAAACGATAAGGTTAATACAAAGCAAACTTGGGGTAAAATTTGACCAAGGTAACAATTATTGAGGGAAGGGGGCGGTGGTGGCACTTCTCTCACATTCACAAATAAACTAGACCCCTCTTAAAAAATTATTAACTAATTGGTATAAAACGGATAAAAACCCTAAACTTTCCAAAAATTTCTCTCTCTTCTCTCTTTCCTCTCGCATTCCTCTCACTCTCCCTCTCAGATCTCCCTCCCTCTCAGACCTGCTCCGACCAGATCTAGGCCGTAGATCCGGCCTCCCGGCCTCTCCTCCGCAGATCCGACCAAATCTGATTCACAATCGGCCAACCGGCCTCCCGGCCTCTCCTCCGCCGATCTGATTCACTGCTCCGACCAGATCTAGGCCGCAGATCCGGCCTCCCGGCCTCTCCTCCGCCTCCTCTCCGATCTAGGCTGCAGATCCGGCCTCCGGCCTCTCCTCCGCCTACTCTCAGATCGAGGTCGCAGATCCGGCCGTCGAATTCGACACCAATCTCGACTCCTCGCTCCGAGATCTGAGCGAACCACGTCGGCGTCGACATCAACTCCGCGGTTTCCTTCGTCTCCGCCGATGCACGCTCGAAAGGGATCGATCTTGAAAGCGGGAGGCGAATCACCGCTTGGATCGAGTACACGGACTCGGAGAAGAAAATCAAGGTCTGGCTGAGCTATCGCCGGGTGAAATTGCCGATCACCGTTCTTGACGCTCCGCTCGACCTCTCCAAGCATCTCAGGGAGTTTATGCACGTCGGATTATCGGCCTCCAACGGCCTGAACGGCTCATCTCAGGGGAAAAGTATGAGCTCTATTACTCAACAATCAACCGTGCCGGTGTGCCTTCGGTATGTTTTGGAATCATTATGTGTTCTTCTTCAGCTTTTCAATATCTAGTTAGCCAAGTAAGAGAAGACAATCTGTTATCGTGTAATAAGAAGAAGAAGATACACAATCAATCCAGCACCGAGTACATGAATTAATTAATTAGAGAGAGATTGAGATTGTTACAAGAAGAATTAATTAATCTCGATCTGATGTGATTTCTTCTGGTCCAATACACAATTAACGTTGCTTAACTTTAAAGTAATGTGAATCATAATGGTTTCTTTCTTTTAGAGTTTCTGTGTGGATGGAGGTTTTGCTTGAAAGGTGATCTGTATCTAAATGTTTGGTTGGTTCAGTTTTGTTCTTCGGTGCTGGATTGATTGTTGCCTTTGGTTTGGTTGGATCTGCTGTTGTGTGTTTGTTTCGAGCTCTTATGTTGACGGATGTGCTATCGTCTTCTTAGTTTTTCGGCGATTGTGGAAAAATTGGAAGTTACAGTTGAGAGCTATGTTTCTTGAAGAGAGATTCAAGCCGTAGAGAGAGAGAGAGTTCGTGTTTTGTTTGGTCATAAGAGCGAGGCGGATTGGTTTTTGGTGATGACAAGTCGGACGATGACACGTTGGGTTTGTGATGAATAATTTTAAAAATGATGACAAGTTTTAAATGCGATGATTGGTTTCTTTACATTGTTAAATTTGTCTATATATTGCTTTTAATTATGGCCTATTAGCTCAAATGTAGAGCAACGTGTTTAACGCACAATAGTGTGGGTTCAAATCCCACATAGGCATACTAATAAAGTCTTATGACAAGTTGCATACGTGATGACAAGTGAGGGTAATGACAAGTTTTGTACGTGATGATAAGTTTTTTATACTTGACGATAGGTTGAGTGATGACAAGTTTTTGTACGCGACAACAAGTTTTTGTACGCGACGACACGTTTTTGTACGCCATGACAAGTTTTTTGTACGTTACGACAAGTTTATTGTACGCTATGACAAGTTTTTTTATAAGCGATGATAAGTTTTCTACGCGATGACAAGTTTTTCGTAAGGGATGACAAATTTTTTACGCAATGACAAGTTTTTCTAAGCGATGACAAGTTTTTTTGCATGGTGATAAGTTGTTTTCAATCTTCCGGTGACAGGAGTTTCGGATGACAGGATTTCAGGTGGAACGCGGTGGCACGCGTGTAATTTTTTTTTCTGACCAATATTTTTGGAAAACCGACTAGATAGCTCCTTTATTTTTGTTCCCGTCTATCTCCTCCACAAATCTCCCCAAATAGGCTACATACCAAATTTTCTCAACAATTATTTATCGAAGAAAAGGTAAGGAGTATAGTTGATTAATAATCTGTTACACTTGTAATGAAGGGGGTGGTTACTTTCTTCGCCTAATTGATACAACGAATGCACATAGAAGTTACTCATAAATTTTCTAACGGATTAGAAGTACGGATGGACTAGTAAGATATACAACACTATTTAAAAATATAATTTATTACTAAGTTAGTTGTAAATATCATTAATTTTATCAATTAATGTTCAATAGGAAAAAATGAATTATGTAGATAACTAAATAAAAAGATAAGTATAAAATATTAGTTATTTAAAAAAGCAAGTTAAAAAAAATTATATAGAAAATCAATAAAATTGAACAATTAGTTTGTGGTTAGAATTGTATAGTTAGAAAGGATAGTGACAATCAAATACATTAATTCTTTTCTACTATAGTTAAATAGTAGAGTTCTTTAAAACAAAATAGTTAAATAGTTGGATAATATGTAGAGGTGTCAAACAGGTCGGGTCGGGTGGATTCGGGTTCGGTCTTTTCGGGTTCGGGTTGAGTGCAGGTTCGGGTCAATCGGGTTACAGGTCAAGCCGGGTCGGGTCTTGACAAGTTATCGTGCGGGTTCGGGTCGACCTAACAGGTCAAGTATTTGATTTTTTAATGATTATTAAAATAATTTTATGATTAAATAATAATATTTAATAATAAAATATTAATTTTAATAGATTTTTATAATAATATTTTATTTATAATAGGTTTTATGATAAAATATATTATAAAATTTACAATATAATATATTTATTCTGCATATATATAATATATCGGGTCGGTCGGGTCGGTCTCGGGTTTCAACCCAATTGGGTTCGGGTTAATCGGGTTCGGTTTTTTTCTTTGCTCGCTACTATTCGGGTCGGGTTTCAACCCAAAAATTTTCGGTCGGTTCGGGTCGATTTTTCGGGTCGGGTCAGGTTTTGACAGCTCTAAATTAATATGTGATACGACATTATTGTTGTGTATATCGGATTAGCTAACAAAGAGAGGGAAATTCTTAAAAGAGAGTTTGTTGTAACAAACTTGGTATGGAATGCGAAGTGAACCTCTTTCTTCATCCAATTCTTCTTATTCTTCTTCTCGTCTTTGTATCTAATCTCAAACAAGATTTAGTGACCCTCTGGGTCCCACTATCTCTTTTTAATAATACACATTAATTGTATGGAAATTTTCTAAAATGATATTTAATGGAATAATTAAGATATTAATTCTATTGATTATATTAACAATTTTATATATTAAACTAGACATCTACTCCCGACGTTGTTCGGGATGATAATTCAATACTATTTTAGTATCTTTGTATGATTGTTGTTTATATCTATGATTTCAATTGCTTTATTAGCATCAAATAAGTATAGAGGAAAGAGCATAGATCAAAACTCATTTGTTCAGGGAACCGCCTGTAGCAATATTCCTTAGACCGATCGATATCGATCACATGGCGCAGGTTAGTTGAGTAGTTCTTAGAATTCGTTTTTTGTGTTGTTCTTGGGGTTCGGTTCATAATGTTTTGTGTTTTAAGACTTTAAATATTATCTCATTCATTAAACAAGTTGGATGTTTTCTTGTTTTCTCGCCGTGTCCGCATTACAAGATCTAGATGTTCAATTGTCAACTAACTTGGTGTGTCTCGTGAGGTCTACTACTAAGTAACGCCTTGTCAGAAAGACGAAGTTTTATAACAAATTAGGGTCTAAGGTCTAGATTTTTGGATATTAGATTTAGAGTCTAGAGTTTAGGGTTTATGCTCTAAGGTTTGGGTTTATGGTACAAATTTTAAGGCTTAGAGGTTTGGGTCTATGGTTTATGTTAGGGTTAGTTTTATTTAGGTTTAGGGTCCAAAGTTTATAGGAGTTTAGGATTTAGCTATGTTATTGGATTAAGGGTTTAGAGTTTAGGGTCTAGGGCTTATGGTCTAGGGTTTAGTGTCTAAGGTCTAGGATTAGGGTTAGACTCTAGGGTTTAGGGTTTATAATCTAGGGCCTATGGTTTATGGTTTATGGTTTATTGTTTAATATTTAAGGTTTAGGGTTAAAGATTTAGGGTCTAGGATTTATGGTCTAGGGTTAAAGTTTAGGGTCTAGGATCTAGGCTCTAGGGTTTAGGCTTTAGGATTTAGGGTTTGAGGTGTAGGGTAAACCCTAAACCCTAGACCATAAACCCCAAACCTCAAACCTTAGACACTAAACCCTAAATCCAAAACCCCAAACCCTAGACATTAAACCCTAGGTTAGTAAATCCTAAACCCTTAACCCTATATACCATAAACCTTACACCCTACTGATACGTGACAACCTTCAAGGTGAAGGCAGCCACGCGTTGAAACGCCCAAGGATATGGATCTCGGGTTGATGTGCGTAGGATTGTTGTTTAAAGTTGATGATCAATGGAAGAGAAGTTGTTGTTGAAGAACAAGAGTGCAACGGAGTTTGAGTACCTTTAATCAAGAAGATGATTTTGGAGATTAAAAACCTAAGAAATTAAACTTATCACAAGTTATTTAATTCCCAGGTTCCAATCTGTTTTTCATTGAATGAATAAAGGGGTTTAAATAGACAAAGAGAAGCCAAGATTCTATCTTTCTAACAAATTGCCTAGGATAGAATCTTGCTTAAAGATATGGAAATAATCTATCTAAGATAAGGAAATAACAAAATAGCTAACAAACTATATCTTTCATAAATTAAGGCCATGTCTTGTGCTCCAAGGCAAGGGCAAACGCGTCCCATAGGGCCAGCCCACTCTTCCCACGCGGAAAGGAAGCAAAGACCCGCCAAGATCGACCCAAATGGGTCGTGCACGACCCCTAGGGGGTCGGTCCTAGAAAGGGGAATTTTGAACCATCTTGTCACGACCCTGGGAGGGTCGGTCCCGAGATGTAGCATCTTCATTTGGCTTGTGTTCTACCCTTTGGAGGGTCGGTCTTGAAGGTGCCGTTCCATGCTTGTCCTATACTTACGAAAATATAGAAAAATAAAGGCAAGTGCCCAAAATCCAAAACCATTCTAAGTCTAAACATCTAATAATAGTAATCTAGGGATAAGCATGCAAACAACTCTTGCATGTGAGTATTATTAACGCACATAGGCGCCCTTCACCTTCCAATGTCGACTTGATAAGGGAGGATGAACAAGATGAATATTCTTTATGACCACTTTATACTTGAATGCTCGATCTCTATGGAATGGCCTTGGTCTTCCTTGGTGAGAAATCCTTCTTAATGACTCTTTAGCCTTAGTCATGTGTCGATCTCTATCACCTACACCCTAATGATTCTTGCATACCACTAAATACTTATATGAAATTTACTATAAGGATTAAAGATATTATTGTATGACTACTTTGTTTTGAAACAACACTTATCTATTGCATTAGTAAATAAAATAATTTTTGCATATCACTAAATACTTATATGAAATTTATACCATGAACTTTTTATTACTATTTTTATTGTTATTTCAATGGGAGGATAGTAAACAAAAATGTATATAACATATTATTGTAATAAAATAAAGATGTGGTACACATATAGTGGTAGAATTTTGTCCCATTAATGGTTATTAAAAATTCTTTTAAACAATTATGAAAAATATAATGTAATTTTTAGAATAACATTTTAGAATAGATCTATTTATCAATTAGGGAGGGTATAATAATAAGATTTAGATTTATATATTATGATAGAATTTTAATTAAACAGCTCAAAATCTACGATAGAAATACTTCTATTGTTTTGTTTGTTTTTTACATTCCAACAATATATTGTCTTGGTTAAACAATTGCAATGACAATATGATCTAATTTTTTATATTGAGATTATAAATCAAATATCAACTAAATCCTTAATCTGTAAGTTTTTAGTTACAATACTGACATTGGTTATCCAAAACTACCATAATAAAGAAATTACAAAAGGAATCTTATAATTATTTTATGATATAAAATTTAATTATTAATAAGAAAAATCGAGATCTAAATCATTAGTATAGAATTGATTGCCATAAAATACAATTTTAAAAAGCATATAGACATAAAATAATTTAATAACATATAGTATAGTCTAAACTAATAGTATGAAAATGAATTATTATAAAATAAGTAAATAAAATCTTTCATGTTTAGGCTGCATCATTTACTCAAAAATTATTCAAAAAGACAATACTTGATATATATATATATATACATATATACATATATCAATATATGTACTTATCAATAAGAGTAGCATATTAAACTTAATAATGACAATTTAATTAATAATACCACTTTAAGTGAAAACGAATTTATTAGGATAAAGTATATTACATATAGTATGAAGTAATAACATATAATATTTAATACTAACAATATGACCAGAAATAAATTTATTGAAATAATAAAGTATAAAATAATAATGATAATAATAATAAATATTATAGTATAAGATCATAATAAAAATTGCATATTAGATTGAATATAACATGATTTAATTGATAAAATACAACTTTATATGGAGATAGATAGAACTGATAAAAATAAATAATGACATAGTAGCATCATGGCAAGCATAATATATATAAGATGAAGGAATAAATTGGAGTTAGCGTAGTTAATGTCAAAAAGTTTCAAGTTTACAAGTAGGTAAGAATGCCAAAAAAAAATACAACTTTACATGGAGATAGATAGGGTTGATAAAAATAAATAATGAGTATGTATTATAACTATATACTAAAGCGGAGGTTAAAAATAATATTTAGCACGGTTCTCGTTGGACCAAATCACTCATTTTTATTAGAATAATTGAATTTCTTTAATTGATTGAAATTTCATTGTAGACCTCACTTTAGAACTCTTCTTATCTACTAATTTCCATTTTAAACTTTAAATTTTATACATTATTTTTCTCAAAAAAATCTTATCTACTAAATTCAATCAATCTTAATTTTTTTATAAAAGTTTGCCCTTTAACAAGATAGTTAAAATAATAATATGAATAAACATATAGTATGCCAACTCCAATTATATTCATAAATAAACTTATAATCTATCAAAATTAAAATAAACTCTACAAATCTTAGGAGCATTCAATCCTTATACAAAAATTATAATTCTACAAATCTTTATTAGATTAGATATATTATAGTAGAAATATTGTATCATTAAAGTAAATCCCATAAGAAGCAGATTAAATAAAATAATACAAGATTTTATATCAAACTATAATTTTGAAAAAAAATTATATAAAGTTTAAACTAGGTTTTTACTTAAATCAAATTTGTGCTTTTAAGGTACGAGACTAATACTAGTAATACATATATATAAGATGAAGGAATAAATTGGAGTTAGTCCTTAATGCTGAAAAATTCCAAGTTTACGAGTAGGTAAGATTGAAAACTTCCAGTCTTCCACTGTGGTTAGTGTTTAAAATGGGATTGTTTTGTTTCAATTAGTTGTGCAACAAATTACAAACAAGGCAAAAGATGTGAAAAATACTCTACATCAATATAGCTTTATAGGTTATTAGTCGACGGTCATTGGCAGGCCCGTCCATGGGCATGTGCAAACAGCCCTACGGAACAGGGCCTCCAAATTGTAGGGGCCCCAAAAATATAAAAATACAATATATATAATGAGTAGTGTACAAGGTCACAATATTTCAATGCTCCAGATGGTAAAGCGCTCTGCATCTAACACTTCCGTTGAGGGTTCGATTCCCACTACAGGTAGCGAAATTAATTTTTTTGTTATGCAAATTTAAACCAGTGGGCCCACCTGCTTTAAATTTTTCTTTTTAATTGAGCACGCTTTTATTTTATTTTTCTATGCAGTTGCTTGTTTAAGCTGTTTGGCTGTTAAATTTGTGTTAGTTTATCAAGCCAACGGGTCATTACGAATTGGGTTTGCTCATTAACTAATACGGAGTAAGAATTATAAAACCTTTACCTTTTCCGTTCTATTTTTCATTCCTTAACTTATTAATTCGTTGAATTTTTTTATATTTGCAATTTGGAAGTTTTATTTATTAATCTTAGTAATAAATGTATAGTTAGAATGTTACATACAGATGAATTGTTAAAATTGTTGCCTACGTAATCACTTAATATAGTATAATTGTGATTTCTTTTAGTCTCAAAAAAAAAAGTGATTTTTTGAGACCTTTTTAACTCACTTTTGTATGGATAAAATAAATATATGGTAAAAAACTTAACTAATTATTTATACTTTTTTTCCTACTATTGTACCCCGCTAGTAAAAAAATAAATTATGTATGACTATAGTGGTAATAATTGTGATTTCCTACTATTTTATGCATATTAGTTATGCATAAAATTTGTTTAGTTAGATTATACAAATAATATATTTTTAATTGTTTTTTAATACTTTTATATATTTTTCGACCAAAAAAAAGTATTTTTATATATTTTCGCACAGAGCCTCTAAAAACCATTGGACGGCCCTGGTCATTGGCCAAGGTTACTTTTCGATCTTGCTTTTAGTGACGATAATAAGGTTGAATTATTATTAATTCTAGATACCGTCTGGGTTGATTTCATGGCTAGAAGGGATTAAATTGAGGAGAAAATTAGTAGACCGGCCTAAATGCGGGTCGGTTCGCCCGGCATGCCTAACCTGTCTGTAAATAAGGGCGGATTTGGACAAGGGTTCAGGCTTTGCGGGTCGCTAGGCCCAGCCCGGCCCATAACATTTTATGATAATAAATAAATAAATAAATAAATAAATATATATATATTTTACGTCCGATGCCTTCTGAAACTACCTTAGCCTCCTTATCCTTTCATTCTCTTGCACCGCTCACTCGTTTAATCAGGTACTTTTGGTTTAATTAAGGAAAAATGACTCAAGATAATCCCAAGTATAAACTTTCAACCAAAAAATTATCCCAAATTTTAAAATCATCACCAACGATCCAAACTATCAGAATATTAATCAGGTACTTTTGGTTTAAGAAGGCTAGACAATTTTCATGTGTTTTTGTACAGGTTTGTAAATTGGCAGAAACAAGTGTTAGATTTTTTGCAATGTCGGGCGGGTTTGGACAACATTTTCAGGCACCTTGTAAAGGTTTGGACAACAATGTCGGGCCCGACCCGCACATATGGGCAAAAAAAATTTTTTCCTTGCCCAAATTCCGCGTTTGGACATGTCTAAAAATTAGCTAGTGTAATACACGCACCTTGTACGTGATTTGGATAAAATTTTAGATTTAATTTTTTATTATAAATAATATATTGATCTATATATTAATAAATTTTATATATAACTAATATTGCTATTAAATACATAAGTATGATTTTTTGAGAAATTATGATTTTATTGATTTACATAGTCATTTTTTAAATAAAGATTATGATCATATAAATAATTCAAATGATAAACTATATTATATACAATCAAATCTTTAATTAAGAAATAAAAGACTAAGTAACATATTAATTAAAAAATGATTTTTTTGACTATTTGATAATAGTTAAAGGGATAAGCTATATATAGTCAAGCTTTAATTAAGAAATAAAATACTAAGTAACATATTAATTAAGAAATGAATTTTTTAACTATTTGATACGAATATCTATTGACCATGTATAATTATCAAAAAAAATCTTTCTCTCATCAGTATCTTAATTAATATCTTATAAATAAGATTTTTACAATAACAAAAAATAAAATACTTTATAAAAAATTCTATATTTACCTTTGGGCAATGTGGAGTAACGGTAAACCGACATGTGTCAAAATCCTAGTTGGCGAAATATGAGAATGAAAAAATCTTACATTGGGCAATGCGGTTGCTCTAAACCTGGCTTATATATATATATAGATAGATAGAGAGAGAGAGAGAGATCTACATAATAATAATATAGAAAAATATGTATCAACTCTAATTAAATTTATAATTCATAACATTAAAATAAATCCTATAAATCTTAGGGATATTCAATCCTTATATAAAAATTATAATCCTATAAATCTTTGTTCGATTGAAATAATACATTATAATAGAAATACTGCATTATTAAATAAGAAAAAAATTAAATAAAATAATACATGATTTTATATCAAACTATTATTTTCAATAAATTTATATAAAATTAATTTTTTTTCAATAAATCAAATTTATGTTCAAGTCACTTATCTTAACCCCTAATAGTATATACAGAGATAGGGGTTAAGATCACTACATAAAATTCTACCAAAAAAGAGATCTCTACATTAAAGGCGGAAAAAATACACCTATCATTATTTCGACCCAAATTATTGGTTGTATAGGCCCAAATTTGGTTACGAAAGTTTCTGCCTAAATTTGCTCACCATTTTTTCGGCCCAAGTTGCTTCTGAATTGCAAAGGTAGTAAGGTGGCTTTGAGTTCTATCGCATTTGCACCGTAAACAGCTAACTAATCATACACGTTTTACAGATCCAAGTCAATATTATTGCAAACAATCCAAGCAACTGAGTACCCATTTAATACACTTCCATCTTCATCAATCTAGTAAGGAAAAGGGATATAGGAAACAAAATTGAATCACACTTTTGGGTGAAATTGAATTAGATCACATTACAAGGTGCCCAAGGGTACAACTTTGTCAATTTTCTGCAACCATTTTGTTGGCGCTCATCATCGTCATCCCCAAAGTCACCGTGTGAACCATTACCCATTTCTCCAACTCAACTCCAAAATTTCACTTCAACTTTCATCCACAATCCATTCAGTTTCCCTTACCATCCAACTCCAACGCCTTCGCCCTCTTAATCCCTCCAATCTTCTTGTAAAGATCCCTAGTCTTCAACGAAAGCCAAACGTCCAATACCGAGCCAACCAAGCACGTACCCGCCAAGATGAGGAAGCAAAGACGGTAGCAGTGGGCCCCGTAGCACTCGTTTCCTCCGCTCGTAGTGGTCGTGGCCTCTGCATCGTACAAGTACCCTGCAAGGAGACCCGAGAAGAGGAACGAGCCGATCGGGAGATTGAGGACTAAGACGTTGTAGAGGAGACCGTAGTACTTGAGGCCGAAGATTTCCGAGGCAGCTGGCACGGAAATCGCAAGACGGACACCGTAGCATAAACCGACAACGCATGATCCTATGTATAGACACCCTGGAATGGCAAACGCCATGACTACAAATCCGGCTGCCATTAGGATTTGAGATGCTCCGTTGAAGATAGGCCTTGGAGTCAGAAATTTCCTGCAGAAATACGCAAGCCATGTGTTACTATACAGTTGAATCTTGGATTTGGGAGTTAGAAATTTACACTATGACTCAAGATAACCTTTCCAACTCATGGTTCTTAGGCATAGTGTAGAAGAAACATCTATATTTTAGATCATTTGGTGATACAAACTTGTAAGCATTCCTTAGTAGTGAATAGTTCATACTAAGTAGGATAATCAGCAAATCAAAATCCAAATCAATTCAATTAATTTACTGACAAAAGGCATCAGTTCAGCTAGTGCTTAAAAGCAAACAAGCCAAGTAACAAGTTGTGATATGTTATCTGTGACAGATCCAGAATGGTAGGTCCAAACTGAAAAAGAAGTACTAACATCCAACAAACGGTCCTACTCCTACAATAGCTAGTTGATCTTATTGCATGTTACTTTCACATCTCTTCAAAGCATTACAAGCGCACAAAATGAACTTTTCTTCCCAAACCATACAGACATACTGTTAAAAAATTTATACATTCAGTAATACAAAAAATTCTAAACAGCAAACTTTGTCCCTGGTTGAACAGCCATGGAATTTGTCAGGCAAGCATATGATCAAAACATTATATCAGAATAAAATCAGCAAAAAATGATTATTAAATAACTTGTAGGCCTAGCATATCTATGCACAAAGTGTTAGCAAGGCATTTGGTAAAAAACATGTGAATGTCCACAACTTCAGTCAAAAATGGAATTTAAATGATAGAATCTCAAAGCGAGCAAAAAAAGGAGAGAAGCTCACTCACTTGATACAAAACTCTGAAATTGTCCCAGATAAAATCCTTCCGAAGAAACCCATAATGCTAAGGAGCGACACAAATATTGACACATCCGAATATCCAAGGGACGTACCCATCTGCCCCATATTGTTCATCACCATCATGCCCGGACCTACTCCACACAAGAAAGAGGTGAACAAGATCCAGAATTCCTTTGTCTTGAATGCCTCAAAGATTGTATGATCTTCCCCGAGACGAGGAGCATCTTTCTTAACCTCTCCATTCACAACCACCTCCTCGATTACTACAGGCACAACGGCCGACTCCTCCTGAGTAGCTTCTATTTCAGGAACAACATTAGACACCAACAAAGGCTCAACACTCTGATCCTCGACATCTGACCCAGCACGCGTACTGAGCCAGCTTTTAACAGCGATATAAGCTGGAATCATCAAAGGCGACGCTAAAAGGACCATTAGAATCGAAGAGAAGGCTATATTAAAAGCAGTCCCTTGCGAGCCCACGAAATCATAGGCTAATAGGTAGAAAGCAACGACAACAGCCAGAGCATTAAACATGTTAAAGTACTTGGCCTCTTGCTTGTCCTGTGCAGACGAGGTTGAAGCAGGAACCTCATGTAAGAACACCATTGCAGTTAAGCAAACGGCGAAAGGAGCGAACGTGAGCAGCAGCAGGAACTTGGAAGAGCTGTCTGCGAAGAGGGCGTCGCAAAGATCGGTGAATATAGCAGTGCTTAACCCTACGTAGCCCTTGAGGATTCCAGCAACCGGACCCCTGTTGCCACTGAAATTCCTTATGCATGTTACCAAGATTGCTGTGTTCATCCATGTCGTACTGTTGCCTCCCAAACACATGAATATACACATCTGGGGTCACATGATAAGATGCAAAACTCATGAGCTTCTATAGATAAAGTCCAATTTCTATATATGAAGAAATCTCAATGACTAGTAGCTCAAAATGTACATATCTCACACATCAAATCAAATCCATGAGCTTCCATACAGCCAAAAGTCAACCACGTTTTGTACAATTGAAGTATTCTATTCCTATTTCTAGCAACAAAGAATTCCAAACATCAAATCAGGCAACAAACCCTAAAAAAGAATCAATCTTGATAACAGAAACTAAGCAAAAACTCAAATCAAGAAAGGGGTTGATAGTCATACCGCCCAATAAGGAAGGGGGCTAATCCTCTCACTGACAACAAGCCACTGAGCACCATAGCCAACCATTCCTTCAACTGAACCAATGAGGAGCAGAATCCAGGTTGGAAATCGGTCAGAGCACAGACCAGCAAGAAGCCCAAACGCCTTGCCCACGTCCTTGGCGACAGAGAGATCGTTCAATTGGACCTGGGTTAGGTTCATAAGGCTCTTGAGGGCGTCGGAGTAGTTGGAGAAGGTGTAATTGTTGCCGGAGATGGCCTGAACCCAGACCGCCGTCACAAACCCCAGCCATTTTAGGGTAGTAGCGGTCGACGGTTTCTGCCACCCCATTTTCTCCCTCTTCTTTTCTTCCCCTCTCACAAGTCACAACGACCGCTCAAGAATGATAAAGATTGAACCTTTATATAATACTGTAGTCAATTTGGGGAATTCTCAGCTACCAGTCTGAATTCGGGTTTCGATGAATCGGACAAAACTCAAATGGGCTAGAAGAACGGGCACAGGAAATTGCGAGGGTGGTTCGCGGGTAAGGGGAAAGTGCAAGAGCACGGTTTACGTTTGGCCTTTTCGGAGGAGGATTATATTCAAATCAAAGTTTCGATTTTTATAAGCTTTTCTATGTCAAAATTGTAGGAAAAGAAAATGAAGATAGGATTTTTTTTTCTAAAGTTAAGTTGGTGTCTTTATAAACACTTGAAAATGACACACAAATATGAACGGTAGCAAATTAATACTACGAGGGGATATTTTTGCAATAGGTGGGTTGGTACTCAAGTTTCTTGTCTGTTTCGACCACGGCCGTCTTTTCCTTCTTGTCCTAGTTTTGGTGTTTTTGTACAAGTCGGCAACATTTCAATCAACTTGAAATTTGCTGCTAGTTTTCAAAATCGTACGAACGCGTATAAGTTCAACTAGCACAGTAGCACCTCTCGCCCTCACCGCACATCCCACGGGGCCGACGAGGAGTGGCGGAGGGCGGTTGGCGATCTTGCCAAGCGGCGGCGGCCGGATCCACTGGAGGCGGGAGCTGGGGGGCTTCGGGGCGGCGGAGTGGAGACCCCGTCACGGAGGTGACCGGTGAGATGGAGCGGAAGGGCCGGGAGGAAGGTCAGGTGGAATCGGGGCCATTGTTTGGCGCCAGGCTCGGAGGGATGGAGCTACCGGTGACGATTGAGCATATCTTTTCTTTCCTTTTTCTTTTTTATTTTTGTTTGAAGAAAGTATAATGTTACTTGGCAAAATTACCTTATGTGGCGTGTTACGTGTCAATTTTTTTAATTACGTGGCAGACACTCTATTACAGTATAGGGGTAGTAGAGGGGTCCAATGGAACAATTTTAAGTAGAGGGGGCTGATAGGAAAAAAACGTTCAAGTAAAGGGGTCTGTGTATGTATTCTGCCGATAAGATAGTACTGTAATTGTGTTCATCTGATTATCTTTTAATCAATATCTATTACAGTATTATTGTACTATATACTACTCCTTTCGTCCTTGTTTGTTTGTCCAGTATTCTATTTCAGGCGTCCCTTTTGTTTGTCCACTTTCTATTTATATCCACTCTTTTACCCTCATTATTCTACTCTCTTACCTACTTTATTTTTTTTCACCACAATCAATCACATTTTTTACCCATACTATTCAACTCTCTTATCTACTTTATACTACTTTATACCAATTTTGCCCAATTACCAATACAATTTTATACCATTCTTAAAACCCGCATAAATTTCCTTTTGGACAAACAAATAGGGATGGAGGGAGTAATACAGAAGTAAATTATGTCACAAATTGCGCCACATTACCTTTTTTAGAAAAACATCTATCTTATTAGATCTTGATTTTATCATAATGTTATACATACTTAATTAAAATATTAATTCTATCTTAGAGTTTGAGTTGTTTAATAAATAATTCTATCCAGTTATATAAATCTCTATCTTATCATTATACACATTTAATTAATACATAGATGATAGATCTATCATAAACCTTTTATTTAAAAAAATACGTTTTTCGTCATAATCGTAATATTTTACCCATTTAATCAAATATCATATTAAATTTAATTTTTTTCGTACTTTTACTATGGTATTTTTTAAAAATCATCAACTGTAGCAAATTATACCACTATATTTAAGACAAATATTCATTGTATTAAAATAATATATTAAATAAATTTTTACTATCATATCATATTAAAGTATCGATAAAAGAGTAGATGTTACATTTACAATATATATCACTAATATCAGTGACGGACGTAGAAAATAATTAAAGGGGGGGCTCAAACTTTTTATAAGAATTTTTTAAATCCAAATACATTGTTAAGCATAATAAAAAAAAAAGCAAAAAAGAGTCTTATACAAAAGCTTTTACGTACAAATAAGTAATATCAATAAACGAGTACTACAAAAGATTGTTATCAAGTAAGATGATCACTATATATAGAAAATTAATAACAATCAAGTCATCATATCTGCTTCGTTCTCTTCCACTAGAGGGGGTAAGTCCATCCTACGAGTTCTCATATTCTGAAAATGTTGGATGATAACTTCATTATCAATTCTTCTAAAAACATCCTTCTCAATGTAGCAAAGTAGACAATCATTCAGAAATTCATCACCCATCTTGATGCACAAGTCTGTCTTGACAAAACTCATTGCAGAAAATGCTCTTTCCACCGTAGCAGTAGCAACAGGCAACACCAAAACCAACTCAATAAGATGATACACCAAGTGAAAAACATTCTGAATTCCAACATCAATCATCTTTTGAGCAAGAGCTCCAATGTTTTGCAGATCTGCAAACTTTTGATTTTCTCTCATCTCATAAATCCAAAGCTCCAACTGCCCTTTAAGCTCCATTTGATCATGTGCCGAAAAGTCTTGTGGATACAATTCCGCAGGGCGCAGTAGCTTGGACACATTGAAGTTAGAGAACGAATTCTTCGGATCAAGACATGTTATACATGTGAGCAATTCTATACTTGACTCGCTGAAACGATCCTCCATCTCTTGACCAATTTGATCAAGAACTTGTAAATTTCTCAAAAAATTAAATCAACTAACCAAATGAAAATTTTAGAGTGATTAATAGAGAAATAAACAATTACGTCATAGAAAATCTCAACTTGAAAGTGGTGAAGGTATGTTATTACATATCCGGCACGTCTAGGCCGAAAATGGCCGGGAACTTTGTCACCCATATTAGGAATGGTGACATCATGCTTAAGACAAAAATTCTTTACTTCTTCTAATAGCTCATCCCATCCTTTGTCCCTCACATTTTGCAACTTCTTCTTAGTGCTTTGAATCAAACTCACGGCTTCAAGTATATTTTGATCCTTTTGTTGCAACAATTGTGACAAAACATTTGTCAAACTCAAAATTAGCTTCATGAAGTGAGCGACAAACTCAAAATCTTCCATCTTTTCACACAAACTAGAGGCCAGTGCTCGAGCTTTCGGATCGGTTGCATCATCAAATATATTTTCAAGCACTTGAATTATGGAAGACCACAAAGTTAAAAGGCGAACAATGGTGGTATAAAGTGAGAACCTCAACGAGTAGCTCCCGGACGAACTAAACTACTTTCTTGATTCAATCCTCTCCCGGAAGATATCTCACCATTTACTAAGTTGTCCACCATGTCTTCATGTTGTTTTTGTCAGAGTTGATCTTTCCTTTTGCAAGACGCTCCAACAATGTTTGCAATCATGGATAGATACTCAAAAAAAGCGGTCACAAATTGATTACCATGTGAAACCGCCACAACAACCAATTGTAATTGATGAGCAAAGCAATGAACATATCTTGCACTTGGATTTTCATTCAATATAAGAGTCTTCAATCCACTAAGCTCACCCTGCATATTAGAAACTCCATCATATCCTTGACCTCTTAGTTTAGTGATCGACAATCCATGTCTAGCAAAAAACTCATCTACACCACTTTTCAAAGAGAGTGCGGTGGTGTCAACAACATGAACAACTCCAAGAAACCGTTCCATTACTACTCCACGGTTGTCTACAAATCTCAAAACAATAGCCATTTGCTTCTTTATCGAACAATCACGAGCCTCATCAATCAATAGAGAAAAGCATTTGTCTCCAATATGCCGAATAATTTCTTTTGTTGTCTCTGATGCGCAAGCACTTATAATTTCCTTTTGAATACGAGGAGAAGTGAGTTGATGATTTCCCGGCGCATTCAAGCTTACTACCTTTCCAACATCAACATTGCGTGAGCTATACCATGCAAGAACTTCAAGAAAATTTCCTCTATTTAGTGAGCTTGCAAACTCATCATTCCCTCGAAAGGCCAAGCCTTGTCCAAGTAGCAATCTAACAACATCCACACTTGCGGTCAAACGAGTACGATATGCATAACTCAATTCTTTCTTTCCAAAAGCCACCTTTCTTGTCAAACTTTGTCTTTGGTCTTTGAAGGCAAAAAAATGATGTCCGAGCATCATTATGTATACTACCAACCGCTCCCACGTGATCTTTGAATTCTTCACAAGCCTTCTTCCAATTACGAAACCCCGTTTTCACAAAAGCATCATCTCCAAATCTTTTTCTACTATCCCCTCTAAAAAGATAGCACCAAAAACAAAACGCGGCATCCTTAGAAACGCTATATTCCAACCATTCCCATTTCTTAAACCACCCAACTTGGAAACACCTCGATTTTGTACCAACCCCACTCCTTTGAAAATTATGAGAAGACAGTTGACATGGACCCTTAAGCATGTATTCCCTTCTTATTTCATCTCTAATTCGAGGCTCGTAATCAGTAATCGGTTTCCTCAAAGCCGGATCTCTAATAACTTCATCCTGAACAATGGTATCCGTTCGAGATCTTTTCGGACCCGATCCATCAACATCATTAACACTGTCAATATTTTGAGGCTCGGTAGCTGGCATTTCAATGCTTGGAGTTGGAATTGATGAACTTTGACTCCAGATTTTAACAAATTTATCCATAACCTAAGAAATTCAATACAAGTCAACAATGCACTATTTAGTGAACTTTGACCCCATATGTATCAATCAATTGATTAACTAGTTCACAACAAAATAACAACCGTATGAGTTATAAGAAAAATAATTCAATTAATGTAGTGGACTAGTGCTAGTGGGGTAACTATTTGATGGGTTCCAGCAAAACAATTAATCAAGATATCAAATTAAAAGCAAAAATATAACCCACTTAATCAAGATATCCATCCCACCATTGCCCATGCCAATTTTATACGGAGGATTTTTCCATTGAATAAGAACTCAATACACAGTGCTCTATTATTAGTCTTAATCAGCAACTCAGCAAGTTAATTAAGATAATTAAATTAAGAGCATTAATTTTATAAGCAGAACCCTAATAACTAAACTATTAGAGCATCCACTACAGAGAAATCTTAGGGATTTCTTAACTTAAAAAGAAAAGGATAAAAATAAAAAAATCTAACAAAATCAGAGTTTTACAGAGAAATGTACAGAGAGACTCCCTACTGCAAGAAATAAAATAGGAGAGAGAAGAAGGAATTCTCTGATTTCCCTGACACAAATCCTCAAATTTTTGATTTAAGCTTTAATTTAATTTCTAAGAAATGGGGAGAAATTTCTCCATTGTGGATGCTCTTAACATTTACAAATTACAAACGTATAAAATCAGAGCAATGGAGGGTTGTTGGAGAAGGAACCGGAGCAGGCGAGCAGGACGACAGTGAAGGTGGCATGTCTTGATCAGAGAGGAGGAGGAGGGGCCAGCCGCCGGCGTGCCGCACGTCTAATTGATCGGGAGTCGAGAAGTCGCACAATCCCCTTCTAAATTAAAGTGGGTTTTTTACAATTGGATGGAAGCTGAAAAGTCGTAACTTTTTTCCTTTATTTCAAAAAGCAGACTTTAATTTTTTCAAGTGAAACGGCGTCGTTTTCGGGCTTGTTTTAAGTCTTTTTTTTCCCTCTTAAAACACGGTACAAACGGTGAAACGGGGCTTCTTCTTCCTACTGGCTACAGCTTCACATCTCAGCAATGGTGCCGCCGACCGTGTTTTGCGCCGGCCACCTCCGCTCTATACTAAATTCTCGTTGGAGTGAAGGGGGGCAGCGGCCCACCCATGCCCCCTGTGTCCGTCTATGACTAATATTGCATATTGATTACACTTTAGGGGAAAAAAAGATAGATTTCTTAATTAAGATAATAATTTGTTAACACTTTCATTACATATTTATATATTAAATTGTTTATTTGTTTAATTATTTTTTCAAAAAACGATAACATATGTACTAGATATATGGTTTTCTATTTAACTTATTAAATATTATCTATATCTTTAGTGTTATAATATATTGATCCGAGTTTTTATTTAAACTTATTGATTTTATTATATAAGTTAGTTTACATGCCAAAAGGATTTGTATCAATTGTTAATAAAATGTGATAATGCATCTTATCTTATTTCATGCTTCCTCAATTATTCATATATATATATATATATGAATATGTATATACCCTTATACATAAAAATAAAAAAAATAAAATAATTAGAATCTACTTTGTACAATTGTACGTGATGGAGATTGGGAAAGGTAATAATATTAAGCAGATTGTTTTTATTTTTTATTTTTATTATTTTTATGTATAAGGGTATATACATATGTTAGTAATTAGTAATAGAATAGTAATAATATAAACTAGTTTTATTTACCTTTTTTAAAACGGAAAATAATTATTTTGGATGGAAATATGATTTTTAAACACTTTTGGGTACAGAAAGGAAAATTTATAAAGTACGGGGGTACCAAAAGGAAAATAAATTTCCGTGGGACACCAAAAGGAATAGTCGATATCTCGGGGGTACCAAGAGGAATTCCCCATAAAAATATTAATGAGATTAGTTTGATGGGTTGATCGTTTTTAATTTAGTTCAAATTGAATACATTTTGGGATATAAATATGGAGAGTTAATAAGGTCGGTTCAATAGGCTATTCTTTTGAATTTAGATTAAGTACAATTTGGGGGTTTCAAATCTATATGTCAATTGAGTAAGATCATTGCAAGTTTGGTTCAATTGGGTTCGGATCATTCAATTTGGTTCGAGATTGAGTATATTTTCATGTCATTTTTTTATATATACATATACATTATACGTATGTGAATTATGATCACGATAATTATTTGAAGGTTTTGTGATCCAAGATATGTTAGTCGTAAAAGTCAAGTTTATCAGATCTTAAATCCTAGCCTTTTTGGCATAAATCCAATCGAACTGAATCAATATTTGCAATTTCTTTCCCTTTTTTGTAACTCATTTTTATTTGGTTCTGGATTGAGTATAAGGTTCACGTCGTTATTTTTATAAGTTAGTTAAACTTAGTCATTATGATTTTCTTACAAGTTTAGGCTGACCGGTTGGTGAAGAGAGTCGATTGTTTTATACTTTCATTAGACACCAGCACTTTGGACCAGCTTGACGACGGATAAAAGTTATTTTTAATTATTTATTATAATAAAATATATATTTATATTATAATAATTTTATATAGGCAGTTTTAAAACTAAAAATATGAAGTTAAGGTGCAGTATTCATATACTATATGTAAATTAGCATATTGCGTTTTTTAATTAAAAAAGTTCTCAGATAAGCATCGGTTCATTAAGTATGTTCACAACATTAAGTTCAAGTTTACTCTATATATAGGTTCATGTCACTGAAACTAAACAAGTAACCGAATTAAAATAAGTTATGTATTAAATTTATAATACTTATATGACATATAAATTAACATATCCAAAGTTTTATTTGACCATTATTACGATTCACTATATAATATTGTATTTTGATTTTAATTTTTTTGGAAGGTTGAAATTGAAGAAAAGATTTAAAAAACCCCGTATTACAAAAATGCGTTTCAAAGCACCAAATTCACCTTATATCGTCAATGATGAATTAGCGGAATGTTAAGTCAATTATATTGTTAGAATCATCGTATCGATCATATCATAATCTATTATTATATACTAATATTGCGCCACATCACCCTTTTATTGAAAAAATTATCTTATTAAATCTTAATTTTATCACAATCTAATACAAACTTATTAGTTCTATCTTATAATTTGAGTTGTTTAATTAATAACTCTATCCAAATATATAAATCTCAATCTATCTTTATACATAAAATCTATCATAAACTTTTTATTTTACAAGAATATTTTTATATAGTCATAACTAATAATGTATAGATCATAATCTTAATATTTTACCCATTTAATAAAATATTGTATTACTTATAAATTATTTTTGATTTTTTTTAATGATATTTTTTAAAAATCATTAATGGCAAATTCTACCACTATATTTAAGAAACATACAACAACAACAACAACAACAACAACATTTACCCAGGATAATCCCGCCAAGGCAGGATCTGGGGGGTCAAGATGGGGGCATTTCAGACCTAGATGAAATGCGCCCAATACAACCCAAAAGGAAAGAGAAAAGGAAAAACAAACAACTTAACAACCCTACCGAAAAGACCAAAAAAAGACTAGAAAACTAATCTAACACCCTGATCTTATCCCTCCACATCTCTCTACACTGAGCCAAACCCTCTGAAATCCCTAGCAAGGCGAAATCCTGCTTAATGTTGTCCATCCAGCGCTTCTTCGGACGCCCCCTGTCTCTCCGGCAAACCCCTAAATTCAAAAGTTCGCACCTTCTAACCGTGGCATCAGGGCTCCGCCTCTGAACATGGCCAAACCAACGCAGCCTAGATTCTCTCAGCTTGTCTCCAATGCTAGCCACTCCGAGTTTGCCCCTGATTTCTTCATTTTTAATCTTATCCATCCTCGTGTGCCCACACATCCATCTAAGCATCCTCATCTCTACGACCGCCAGTTTCTTCTCCTGAGCCTTTGTTGTCGGCCAACATTCTGCACCATAGAGTATTGCCGGTCTTATAACAGACCTGTAGAACTTTCCCTTGAGCTTAAGAGGAACCTTCTTGTCGCACAGAACCCCTGACGCCGCCCTCCACTTCTGCCAACCCCTCTGAATGCGAGACCTAACATCTTCATCAATACACCCGTCGGACTGCAAAATAGAACCCAAATATTTGAAGGAATCCTTTTTCGCAATGACCTCATCGCCTAACTGCACCTCACTACTAAGCTCATCCTCCTGGCTGAAAAGGAACTCCACATATTTCGTCTTAGACCTGCTTAACCTAAACCCTTTGCCTTCTAGCCTCTCCCTCCACACTTCCAGCTTACAGCTCACCCCCTCTCTAGAATCATCCACCAAAGCGACGTCATCTGCGAGCAACATACACCCTGGAACCTCTCCCTGAATGTCCCTAGTCAACACGTCCAACACTAGCGTGAACAAGAAGGGGCTTAGAGTTGACCCCTGATGGAGACCCATCCCCACTTCAAAGAAATTTGTGTCCCCTCCTGGCGTGCTAACACTCGTCCTTGATTGCTCATACATATCACGGATAATTCTGATAACAGAAACCGGGACCTCTTTGGCTTCCAGACAATCCCAAATCAACTCTCTCGGTACCCTGTCATAGGCTTTCTCCAGGTCTATGAACACCATATGCAAATTTTTCTTTCTTTCCCTGTGGGCCTCTATCATCCTCCTCAACAGGTGAATAGCCTCTATAGACGAACGACCTGGCATAAAACCGAATTGGTTTTCTGACACTTGCACCAACTGCCTCAATCTCATCTCAATTGCATTCTCCCACACTTTCATTGTATGACTTAGGAGTTTAATACCCCTATAGTTGTTACAATGTTGAATGTCCCCCTTGTTTTTGTATAACGGGATTAGTTTACTAAGTCTCCACTCTTCCGGCATCTTGGCCGTCTTGAAGATAACGTTGAAAAGCGTCACTAGCCAATCAATGCCCCTCCCGCCCAAACACTTCCAAACCTAACCTGGGATCTCATCTGGACCCACTAACCTTTTTCTGCCCATCCTGCGGATTACTTCACTTACTTCTTCCCTAGAAAACCGAAGGAAGGGAAGACCACCATCCTGGCTCCCTACAACTCGGTGCCCCTCTGACGAATCACAACCCTCGTTTAGAAGACCGCGAAAGTACCTCTCCCACCGCTGTCTGATATCTGAATCATCTACTAGCACGTTCCCATCTTCATCCTTGATGCAACGAACCTTGCCTAAATCCGAGCTCATCCTATCTCTCTCTCTCGCGAGCCTATACAAAACTCGCTCTCCACCTTTTTCGTCGAGAGCCTTATAAATGCTCTCAAACGCTTTCTCCATTGCAATAGCCACTGCCTTTTTCGCTTCCTTCTTCGCTGCTCTGTACTCTGCCGATCTCGCCTCTCTGTCCGAGACACTGCTCCTCATCCACGCTCTGAAAGCTAACTGCTTGCTCTTTACCTTCTCCTACACCTCTTCGCTCCACCACGAAACTGACCTCTTGTGCCCAGAACTGCCTCTCGACATTCCCAACACTCCACAAGCTGCTCTACGGATACACTCTGCCATCTTACCCCACATCTCGTTTGCATCACTCTTTTCTTGCCATGCCCCTTTAGCGTCTGCCTCCTCGAAAATCTTCTCTTTCAAAATCTGACCATTCTCTTCCGAAAGACGCCACCATCTGATTTTCGGTTGCGTCCTATTGCACACCTTTCTCTGCCTGCCCAAACCCTTAAAGTCCAAAACCAACAACTTATGTTGCGTCGAAAGACCTTCATAAGGGATCACTTTGCAATCCCTGCACCCTCCTCTATCCACTCTCCTAACCACAAAGAAATCAATCTGCGTTTTACACGACGCGCTCTGAAAAGTGACCAACTGATCTTCCCTCTTTCTGAACCACGAGTTTACCACTATACATCTAAAAGCATCCGCAAAGTCCAACAGAGCTCGACCACCCTCGTTTCTGGCCCCAAACCCGAAACCTCCATGCACCTCCTCGAAACCGTCGCTAGCCTTTCCAATGTGCCCGTTGAAATCCCCCCCAACCACTAACTGCTCTGATATTTAAGAAACATATTCCTTCTATATATTAAATATACTTTTTACTGTCATATCATATTAAATCTAAATAAAAATATTTTATAATATATTTGATATAACTTTAATATTACGTACTAATTACATTTCTTAATTAAGATAATAATTTGTAAATATTTTTATTAGATATTTATATATTTCGTATATTAATTAACTACTCACAACATTATAACATATATACTAAATAAATTGTTTTTTAATCTTATTAATTGTTCTCTATATCTTTTATATAATGCTATATTAATATAAGTTTTTTAAATATTGATTTATTTATGTAATTCAGTTTACACACTTTAATTGAAAGGCCAAAATATTTATCAATTTTCAATAAAATTTGATAATGCATCTTATCGTATGACATTCTTCCTTGATTATTTAAGTATATATTTATGTAAGTAAATTAATATATAGTATAATTTTTCTTTATATAAGTATTTGATGTTATACAAGAACTAAGCCATTTTATAATCCAAAAGGTAAAGGTCCTTTTATACAATATAATAACTAAAGAGTACTACCCCGTACAAGGTACAAGTCATTCGCTAGTTATATACTAAATTGGAGGGTAAAAATAATAATTATTACGACACTTGTCAACTTCACATCATCATAACTATATACTAAAGCGGAGGTTATAAATAATATTTAGTCCGATACGTGTTACCTCCTCGTTGGACCGCATCACCCATCTTTAAAACAGTTCAATTTGTTTAATTGGTTGAAATTTTATTGTAGACCTCATATTAGATTTCTCGCTTATATATTGATTTCCACTTTAATTATTTTCTTAAAAAAATCTATCCAAACATATGCATAGAATATATTAGGAATAGTACGTAGATGATAATATTAGGAGTAGTACGTATGTTATATGTTAATGATAATTAATTCCATTTTAATTCAAGAGGTTTATGATGCATACTACATAGTAATCATCGCCATCATATCATCATACCTATATACAAAAGTGGAGGTTAAAAATAATATTCGGAAATTTCACACGGTAACCCTTAGGTTTAGTGTTATTCATAAGGTGTACGAAAGTTTGTCATATTTCACACGGTACCCTTGAGGTTTCTATAAAATTCACGTAATAACCCTATGTTATGTACATAATTTATCATATGTCAAAAAAAGTCAATATTAATTTTAAATATTAAACTTGTGAAAAAACATTTTTAAAAAATAAAAAAAATCTTAAGATTGTACTCTTATATTAAAATTTCTTATTTGAGTTATTGTTTAATATAAAAATTTATTGATCAAAATAATATAACCTCTTTATTTAACAAAGAATGATCCGAAATTTAAATTAACATTGAAAACTTTGATAATATAAGTAATTAAAATTCAAAATTCCTATTGTTTTAGTTAAGGAAAGTTTTGTACAACTAACTTATAATATAAATATTTTATTATTTTGATAGTTTAATTTATTTCCTTTCTGAGGTAAATTAATTTTGGTAATGTGAATAATTTAAACTATTCACTAGTCAACGTGATCAATAAAAATTCAAGAAAACATGTACCACATTTATTTAATTTAATAACATAGATTTAAAAGGTTGTTTATAAATATTAGTTTAAAAGGTTATAAGATTTTTTTAATATAGCCTTATATGTTATCTTAAGATTATATACTATAATTAAATAAATATATCTAATATTATCATTATAGTTCAAACTTATTTTTTAATCTATTACAAAATAATAGGCAATACAATGCATCTATTTGAGTTGATAATTATTTTAAAGTTTTCATTAATGACCAATTGACCATTGAAATTTTTCCTTATTTTTATTATAAAAGTTTTCTTTTCACATAAAATAAATAATGTAAAATATGAAATTTATTTACATTTGAAATTATTTATGTAAAAAACAATTAACTTATGTAATGAAATGTTCAGTTTTTAAACTATTTATATTTTCAATTAAAAAATAAACTATCTGATTATTTTTTATTTATTAGATAATAATATGAATAGGAAGAATAAATTTATTTTATTATAATATTTAATATTAATATCGGATAAAGCTATACTTGAAGAATCGCCAAACCCTTTTCAATTTTCTTTTTAATTTCACAAATTTTAACCTTTTAGGCATGGGACAAATTTTGTATAAATCTCATGGTTACCATATGCAACATGTCAAACTTTGGTATACTTCATGAATAATGTTAAACATTGGGGTTACCACGTGAAATTTCTGAATAATAATTATCACGACATGCGTCAACTCTTCATTAGATTGCACAACCCATCTTTCATAAAATGATTTAATTGGTTAAAATTTAATTGATGATCCCACATTATAAATTTTCATATCTATTATTTTAGTTTTCTCCAAATAAAGAATATAAACTTTAAAATTTATACATAATTTTTCTAGAAATCTTCTACTAATTTCCATTTTTTTTCTAAAATAATTAAACTTCAAATTTTACACATACTTTTTCTAGAATTCTTCTTATCTACTAATTTTAATTTTAATTCAATCTTAATTCATTTAATAAAATCGTACCTTGATCAAAATATTAATTTCAATTCAATGCCTTTTATTAGCCATAATTAGATTACTTAATCAAAAATCTTAATTTCGAACAAATCCAACCACAGAACCATTTTATCAAATCAGGTTGATTTGTTGAAAGTTAATTGACTTATTTTTTATTGGTTAAAACTTTCATTGTAGATTCTACATATAAATAAATTATATATATGATTTTGCTTTGTTTTTTCCCGAAATAAATATTAAATAAAATATTAGTTGTAAAATAAAGAAATTTATTGTTAAAAACAAGTATTTAGTCCTTATATGACAAAGTTATAATGCTATACAAACCTTTGTTCGATTAAAAAAATGAATTAACATAAATAATGTATCATTAAAATAAATCCCAAGAGAAGAAAATTATATAAAAATAATATATGTTTTTATATGAAACTATTATTTGAATAACATTATAAAAAAATTTAAGTAAGTTTTTTGTTAAATCAAATCGTGCCTTCAAGCCACGGGACCTTATACTAGTTGGATCACATCACTCATCTTCATTAAAATAATGTATTTGGTTAGTTTTGATATATTGTACACTCCACATGTATGTAAAATATGAAAGAATATATATCATTGAAATTGTATCTATAAGTTTTCTTTAAATATATAATTAATTAATCGTACTATATACTAAATTGAACATTAAAATAGTAATATAGAAAAACATATGTCAACTCCAATTAAGTATATAATTAAAATTATAATTCATAAACATTAAACTAAATCCTACAAATCTTAGGAGTATTCAATCCTTATATAAAAATTATAATCTTACAAATTTTTGTTCAATTAAAAGAATATATTATAGCAAAAAAACTGTATCATTAAAATAAATCATATTAAAAACAAATTAAATAAGTATATACGAGATTTGTATATCAAACTATTGCTTAGAATACTTTATATAAAATTTAAAATAATTTTTATTTAAATCAAATTTGTGTCCTCACGACACGAGACTAATACTAGTTTACACTAAATTAGCCTACATCAAAACCTTTTGTTTCATAAATTCAAGATACTTTAGGCATTGTATTGTAGCATTGGATTTGCTACGTACATAAATGGGTGTCACTATTTTTTCACATCAATTCATATCACTATTTGTATACATAAAGTCGGGTAAGTACATTTACATCCTACACGAAATTGATCATGTAAAATTGTCAATATCATTTTCCATAAAAACTCAATTATTGTCACACTATCACTATCATTTTACATATATAGATTTAGGTTGGTCTTGGTGAGCTGCCTAGCCTCATCTATAGATCTTCGAGCATTGGCATATTGCTCTTCGTGTGGTTTGGTTTCTCAAATGTTGTCGTGGCCAAGGTATATTCATCTTCAGTTCATGGTCCAATAAGCAACCCAATGCTTGGCAGGACTCTAATTGCGCGGTTATTGTCACAACAATCTTTGTCTAATTAATTAGTCTTCCTACGTCTCCTATTTCATGGAAGATTAAGAAGCAATACTCACTGTCCATCGTTCTTCGTGTAGCGTGTTGCATTGTGCTGGCCAATCCACTGCTTATATTACTCAAAATCCACATCTTTTTTTGATTAGGGGACCAAACGAACATATCTATAGTGACCGGCCGTAATTATATTCGTGACACCACCAATAGGTATGTCCAATAGGTTCTTGTTAGCTTCTACATACCTATTGGTGTATATTTAGGAGTATATATGTTTTACTAGGGCAACGTCCTTTCACATGTTTAATTATGCACTAGTTGAACATTATTGATTTACATCACTAGTGGATTCAATTAGGAGGGGATGATCTCTACCCGAATGAGTGACACTTTATAGTGAGATTTGAAGGTCCATCCCCATTAGCGATCGGACCGGATGTAATTGGGCGAGGGCAGGAGCAAGGGTGGGTGGAGCCAATTCTAGACGTGCTATAAATTTAGGTGTTCTAACGAGGGTAATGAGATGTAGTTAACCTTGTGATCGATTAGTGTTAGAGACTTTTGAGTTGCTTGTACGTGTGTTTTCCTTTTAAGAGTCTCTTAGAGTTGCTTGTGCACTTGTGTAAATCAATAGAGGTAGAAGACATAATTGGGGTCACCATGGTCGAGTGTACAATTTGCTTTAGTAAACTCTGGCCAACAAAACAAAAGCAAAATTGCTTACAATCTCACTCAACATTATTCCATATATGCATGGGGCTTGCTCCAATATTCAAGCAGCTAGCCGTGACGTAAAACGTTTTTAATTGGTTCGCTTAACCAATCAATCCATGTGTACGTTATAATATTCGATCCACTATATATTCGCACATACTTGCATGCACATTTGCACTTATTAGTTTATATGTCGTCATTCGTCACTCAATTATTCGTATATGCTAAGACTAAAAACATATATATATATATAATGCAAAATGAGATCTGTACGTTGATTGTGTGTGAGCATGTGTTGCCAAAAAAGCATATCTTATCAGAGGCCCCACCCGGATTTGATAAGCACGTAATTAACGTGTACGTCGTCGATCTGATACCGTTTCATATGTAAAAATCTTTTTTTTCTTTTTGTCGAATTTCATATGTAAAAATCTACCTGCAGAATCAAGAAGATTAAAAATGTTAACATGCATATGGTCTGTAGGGGTATGATGTAAGTACTTAAGTTATAGATTAAATTAACCTTAGCTTGTACGTACGTACGTACGTGGTATGTTAGATCTGGATCTAGATCTCGATCAAATTATATATATGTATATGTATCGTCTAATACTATTTGATCGTAACTAAACCTTCCACTGGCTGAGATTATATTCAACTAATTAAGCCGGTTAAATCTCAATTCATATTAGTATTATTTTAAAACGAACGATGGCCCAGATCCACCATAGCCTTAATTAACCCCGTTATATGTTATATGTAGCCTTTATTATCGAAGGAAAATGAAAGCTCGATCATGATTTTATTTGATTCTGAGTTAATCATTCATTCTAACAAAAATGACTAGGTTGATTATAATATATAAAAGACCCGATGGTTAGGTGGTGGGTTAGTAGAAAGTTGGCACGTTGTTCACGTGATTGAAAAAAAATATCAAAATTAACCAAAACGTATGGATGTAGGCCGGGTTGCACTTGCACATCATATAGACTTATAGTTACACGCAAGTTGGCGTATACTATAGGAAATCAATAATGATATGTTATCATTTATTATAGTGATAAGTGCACAGGCCATGCATGTGGGTCGTGGGATGACCCCCATGCATATTCACTATCAATTTTGCACATCCTGACAATTATGTTGATATATAGGTGACATTTTAAGGGAAAGATTAAATTTTCTGGATTCCATTATTTTTTTACTTGATGAAGATGGATTGATTGTGTGGAGTGACTTTATTTTTATTATTAAACTCATTACAATTAGTTTTAAATATATAAATTTATGGTTGTGCATAGGTCGGTGAGAATCGAAAAATTAGATTGAACCGATCAAGTCGAATCGGAACCGACAATATTCGGTTCGGTCCTCAATCAATAGTTTTCAAGATTTTAGTTTTGGTTCAGTCCAAACCTTTCAAAAAAAAATCTTATACTAATAAAAAAATTGAAAACTCCAAAATAAACTGAAAAATTCGATTTGATTCACAATATTTACGAAATTTTGATTTCAACTCAGTTTGATTTTTTTCGGTTCGATTTGGTTTCAAACCCACGCTCCATTCTATTAAATTTAGGAACTATGGGTTCTAATTAGTTTTGAATTAGATGCTTTAGGGTTGAATAACTTCAAATGTATTCTAGCTAGCTAGGTTTCATCATTTTAACTGGATTGTCATTGTACGAGCCAAATCTTGTACTCCTAATAGGTCCCCTTATCATTGATTGGTTGAGATTTCAACCAAAAAATAATAATGAGACACAAATTGGACTTGGTTCTACTTTTTTCATACCCTAAAGTATTTTCGTTATTGTAATAACCCTATTTTTCGAGAAGGTTATTATCGTAATCTCCCTTATCATTTTTTTCCCATTAATAAAAGTATTGACATTATTTATTAAATAGAAATTTAATAAGAACCGATAATGTCATGATAATACTTTTAAACTCATATCAATAGGTCACGTACCTATTGACTTATGCTAAAGAAAGTGTTCAAAGCATTAAGGTAAAACTATATGAAACACTCTTTGAAGATAAAACTAATAAACTATATTAAATTAAAATGAGCGTATTAAGTTAATGAAATGGGAGATGAGTTTTCATTAAAAGAGAGCAATTACATATTTGGATCATAGAAGATATAATAAGTAAATAAATAAATAAAAATACAATAATGTCGTTTTAAAGGATATTATATTAAAAAGAAAGAAAGAACCTTTTTAAGTGAAATAAAATAAAATAAAAATAATGAGTGAAATTTATAAACATACTTACATGCATATGTAAGGAAAAGGATTTAAAATAAGAAATTGTTTTCGGATTAATTATAATGAAAAAGGGCACTTTTTATCACAATTTCAAAGGTTTGGGTCAACTTCGTAATTAACCCTAAAGAGAGGGTCAGCTGGGACGACTTCCCCTTCCTCTTTCTTTCCTTTCTTCGAACACCCCGGCCACCCTAAGACACGATTTTATTCGAGATCTTTCCCCCCAAAATCGTGGCTTAAACCTCAAGGAAAGCCGAAGATATCATATTATCATCATTCTCATACGAATCCCTTATATTATCCATGCCCAAATTAATCAAGATCTCATACCTATTTCAAACGAAACCCTAGAATAGCGCCCCCGATTCGGAGCCCAATATCTCCCAAAATCTTAAGCGGAATTCGGAATGGAAAGCACCCCTAGAATCCTCTCGTTCCCCTCTATAAAAGCCCTCGAACCCCATCCCACAACCATCTCATCTAGTTGCCCGAAAATCCCAAGCAAAGTTACCAAACTCTTCAGCGAAAGCTGAGCCCGACGCCCACTTCGCGAAATAATAACTCGGCCGTCCGTCCACCAATCTCGACGCCGTCACCTCCTGAGTACTCCTTGAACCCTCCTATTCAAACTGTTGCATAGCCCACGTCGAACCGTAGCCGGACCACCGAGAACGAGCCGCCTGAAAACGCCTCGTCGCCACTGTAAATCCCTGCTCCTATTCACTTTCTCTTAAATTTCGAACAGCATACTTCTGTTGTAAAATCGATTTTAATTAGTTAGAGTTTCTTATAAATCATACAAAAATTCATATGACGACTTCATGTAGTTTTCTAATTGTCATAAAATTTTCATAAATTATAATGTCGTTTTTTCTGGTTAATAAATTCGATTAAACACACAGCCTGATTTTCGAAATAAATTCGTATTTTATTCTAAATTAATTATATAAATTACTATAAATTATATATGTTCTGTAAATATGATTTATGAACTATAAACAGTATTTTTGAATATTTTATTCGACTTTTGATGCCTAAAGAAAACAATTATCACAATATAGAGTATTAAAGAAAAGAATACAATTTTTAATTAAATAAAATAATTACGAAATTAAAAACTAACAGATTTAAGTATTTCTAAGTAACTTAGATGTTTTCATTAATTACGTAATTTTTATTTATATTATAGCTCATTTTATCGTAATTTCACTAGTAAATTGTAATTAGCCAAAAAGAATGTATTTTTACTTTATGAACATAACAATAAAATAATTGTTTCTTGAACCTTAAATTTTTATCATGACTAAGTGTTAATAAATTTAAAGGATAAATTTTCAAAAGTGTTTTTCTAAGGCATGTGTAAGATTAAAGAATTAAAATCAAGAATGAAATAATACTTAAAATATATTATAAGAACATAGGTATGTATAATGAATAAAATACTTATATGCTTATAAGATCTTTAGCATATCTCTTGAATCCAACCTTTTCCTAGATAACGAAAAAACAAAATAAATTCATATAATTTATTTTGTCGTTGTTAATGAAACAGGAAACGAACCATGTTCGTAAGGATTCACCTCGTTGACAAATTACCCTTTTGCCTTCGAATCAAGGCAAGTGGA
The DNA here is from genome assembly GCA_934048045.1 of Polygonum aviculare. Taxonomy (NCBI): domain Eukaryota; kingdom Viridiplantae; phylum Streptophyta; class Magnoliopsida; order Caryophyllales; family Polygonaceae; genus Polygonum; species Polygonum aviculare. The sequence continues at coordinate 26,372,878 of OW204023.1, read as the reverse complement.
CGGTTCTCGCTTGCATAAATGTTTTAAATATTGTTGGGAACTTTGTGTGCTAATAAATGAATTAGGATTTATTGTTATAGCATTAATGACCTCATTATATATGTAGGATGTATATATTGCTAGACTGCGCTAGAACTTGGACTTAGGGCTCGATGTTGTGGCCTTATTGTTTCGTCTCCATTGAGACTTGATGTGGACTTAGCGTAGTATTAGGGGTGTGGGTTAGACCCTGGACGCCTCTTTAAAATATTTGCATTAGGATGGACCTATACCCTAGTGCCTGGTCATGACCGTGCCGCCTCATCCGAATATGAGGGGTGATTGCACCTAGCTAGTGCCTTTATTGAATTTTTGAGAGCTCCTTTGTTTGTTTCGACCATTGTCGAATCTGTTATTTTAAAAGCTATCAACCTGAATGTACCATTTTGGAAGTAAGTAAGATAAGTGCATATGCACATAATTAACGAACCAAGGCGGTTAGTACAACTTGGAAAACCGCTCTTACTCCCGATTGACCAAGTCTTCTTTCCAATCTGAATTCGTACAATCATTGTGCGGTGAGGTTGGTCGTAGACCCAAACACTCGACGGAGGTTTTTCAAAAACTTGTGTGAATAATAAGTTCCCAACAATCGCATACTTCGCTTAAAGAACCACCTCATGTGGCGTCCTATCTCCTTCCTGAGCATATTTCCTTTCTTACCTTCGATGGGGATACTTCATTATTAGATTATTGACCGGCTTTCATTCGGAATTCAATACTAATGGTGGAGTCTAACCATAAGAACCGTTTTTCTAAAACCCATTTGCTTAGTCTGTCACAAGACTAACCGTCCGTTTTCTTTCCTTGCATGGTCGGCTGGTGTCAACCGTATTTACGTCGCGGCACATCAGGATTCGAGCCGTTGGAGTCTCAAGAGGAGTGAGTTGAAGACTTGGAGCATTTTCTTGCAAGGTTATTTTCATTTGATATTATTTGAGAATAAATAAGACCCTTTTATTGTAAGGATCGTTTGTTATCGAGTACTTCCGCACTTTCGTTTTAATTATTCACATTTACTGTTTTGGATTGTAAGACAATATAAGTTTTGAGATCTATTTATGAATTTTGGATATTATTCTTTTTATTGTTATGTACTGTATAAGCCTTGGGTGACTTTGGGTGTGAACTCCAAGGCCACTGGCGTGTAGCATTCCCGAGATAATTTTGGGGTGTTACAGTTATAGTATGTTTATTTTATATATCTTCAATGTGTTGACAAATATAAATATATATATATATATATATATATCAGTGTGAAAAAATAATTAGTTATCATTTACAAAATTATTCGGCCCAATCAATATAAACCAGGTTTAATTTACGTGTATATTAATTTTGTCTAATATAAAAAAACAGGTTTAATTTGTTTATAATACATGCCCATTTATAAGATATATTGTACACATACTAGTGAACAATACAATTAGTCATGGAACTGGGCCGGGCTGGGTTGGGCTGCCACTGGGCTGGGCCAAGGAATCGTGGCCCAGGCTCGGTCCGGCAAATCACCGTGCTGGGCCGGGCCGGACCCCGGGCTGGGCTGGGCCAGTCCACATAGGCCCGGGCGGGCTGGGAGCGGCTGGTGCCGGGCCGGGCTGGCCCACACATATCGGGCTGGGCCGGGCCGATAGTTTATTTTTAATAATTACTTATCAAATTTGTAATAATTAAGATGCATGTGTAATTAATTTTAATTATTATAGTGTATATTAATTTTGTTTTTGCACAAATATAATTTATAGGGTGCAAATAATTTTATTTTTACAAATATACAATTAATAGGGTGCATATTAATTTTATTTTTATATAAAATAAAACTAATATGCACCGGGTCGGTCCGGACCGGGCTGGGCTGGGTCGGGCTGGACCGGGCTCTTGGCCCGTTGACCAGCCCGGCCGGGCTGGACTGGAAAACTCCGGCCCGGGCCCAACCCATGGCCCGTCCGAGCTAGGCCTGTCTGGCCCGCGGGCTAGCCGGACCGGGCTTTTTAGGCCCATGACACCGGGCTGGACCGGGCCGGACCGGCCCGCACTGTTGGCCATCACTAAATACAATAACTCGGAAAAGTGTTGAAAACTGGTATTCAATCAGCTGATGATTTAAAAAAAAATTAGCTCATGATATACATGGGTTACCAAGAAGAAGAGAAACTTGATTTGAATTTGTATTTTAGATACTTTTCTAATATTAAATCATTACTTTTTTGTCTTTTTGTTATGAAACTATGGCATCGTATCACTCGTAATTTGTAAGCATGGATATGGACGTAAATGAGGTTGAATAAATAATTTATTTGATCAATTAAGCAGTGTGCACAAGTTGGCTATGAGCATGATGTCTTGTCTTGTACTCTTGTTGCATTATTTCCTACGTACCAGACAAAGTGTACGTTGTATTTATGGCCATCCTTTGATTTGTTTATGAATTGGTAGTATTTCGTATTAACGCAAAAGGCGCCGTTGTTTTTGATTTTGCTGATTTTACGTTAGTCCAAAACTTTGATCGTTACGTTCTTCAAAGTTCAAGCTTAATTTGCTTTCCTTGTACTGATAGCGCTTGATCAGTACATGTTCCTGATCGAGATTTGAGTTTAGTTAACCTCTAAGCGTTATAAATAAAGCGTACTGAGGTTAATCATTTCACTTCAAAAACGGGGAATAAATGACACAACCCAATCTATACCGTCTATAGTATAAAACGGAGACAAAATCTTCACAGAAAATTACGCCATGTGTCATACCTTTAGTAAAATAATCAATCGGGCTCTTGCGTATATAAAAAACACTAATCATAATAAAAATATAAATATATAAGATTTTTGAACAAATATCCCCACCACAAATCCAACTTATCTCAAGTACGGGTAAATTGCTTCGAAGATATTATTATCTCACGTACGGATAAATATATACGATTTTTGAACACTAATCAATTTCTTATCTCATAATCGGGTTTGTAATCTTCTAATAAATATTATTATTTAATAAAACGTGATAATTATCATAAAGTAATTTTTGAACAAATCCAACTTATTTATATTATTAGTTGATTTACCATAATTGGTAAAAAAACACTAATCACAATAGGAAGTTTAAATTTAGTAGGTAGGAAGTTAGGAAATATAGATATAGTCTAATTATTTTAAAGATTAAGATAAAATTGAAAAACACAATTATGAGATTATTGTTTTGGACTTTTTTTTATAATTTTGAAATAAAAATCGGATTTTATTAAAACAAATAACTAGACTATATCTATATTTCAATATTTCCTACCTACTTAATTTAAAATTCTATCTTTTCAAACAACCATTGAAGATAAAATCATGTAATAATCTTTGAAGCCACATTTATATTAAATCGGATTTATAACCACATTACTCGTACGTGGTACGGGGGTTAAACTAATTTCTGATAAATTGTTTGCTTGTATTTAAAAAATTAAAGATATAGGATGCACTCTTGTTTGTCTTTCAAAATTACTAGTGGGCATACGTAAAGAAAATATGCGAATTTTCGTATTAAGTAGTTGTGTATACGTGTTACTCGTTACTTCCCTTTAGATATTAAAAGCCCTTGACAATTAGGATTTTTCCATATTGGAATCAAATACAAATAAAGGATTAGAACCAAGTATATTTGTGTGGATCATTGTTTTGCAATAACATTCTCAAACGCTTCTCCTTCTCCTTCAACCTCCGCATCTTCTCTTCCAAACCCGGGTCGTCTCCTCTACTTGTGTGTGGCTCATGGACACCAGTTGATACGTTTGGTCGATCTTCACACACCGATCGTCTAAGTTGTGCCTCAAATGAGGAGGTGGATATTTACTTCTAGTAACACTATGTGAAAATTCATAACAGAGCCAAAACATTCTTGGCAGAATAACACTTTCAATAAATTGCAATAGCATTTTTTTTTCAATGAACCTTCTGACAGTATTTTTCATCCTCATTCATTTTGTTAATAAGATATACGCTTACAAATAGACCATTATTACAAGGGTTTACAAGGATGCCTAGGCGCCTATCCATATATTTCTAGGAACGATTTAAAGCTTCAATCATAAACTGAAATCATGTCCCAGAAGTCTTATATTATGGCCATCTGAAAGTTTAAAGTCAGAAAATGTGGCAACAAGGTCATGAAACCGCCAATAAAGAAAAATAAATGAACAAGACAACAAATTTCCATAAGCAAATGATCAACATTTCAGAAGGCCAACTCATCACACAGTACTTAACACTTTTCTGAAAAGCTTGATTCATCTCGATTGGAATGCTTTCTTCAGCGGCAGGGAGACTGGATACATCAATCCCTGAGGATCAATAGAACCGCCTAATTCTTGCCTCTCTTTAATGGAAATGGCGAGCCGTCCATGATGAACACAAAAAATGCTCCAAACTACACAATTGTCAATAATATCAATTTCTCATACAAAGAATGTAACTGTACTCAGATTTACTGACATGAGAATTACACATAGCAAATTATACAAGCAGAGATTAGAAGAAAATAAACAAGCGTACAAAGGTACTAACAAAGACACACTGTCAAGGATTGAAGACTTAAATGCAGAGTACAATACTGCATTATGCGCAAGGAATTGCAATGCAAACAAACAAAATAATCAATTTAAAAGCCTAAATGAGAACCCATGAATGACGTTAAATTCTCCCAGACAAATTGGAGTCGACCGAGTCCTACATACCCAAAAATAGTAACTAAAACTCAAAGAAAGACAAAGAAACAACAATCCTTTTTATCTTTGCTCGTTATTTGTCACTGAAATTCGGAACAACCAAACAAGAAACCAAGTAGCTTGACAACAGAACTCAACCAATAAAACACTCAAATTGGCAAAAAGGGAAACCTTACAGGTGATATAAAATGTAGAGCTTGCATTATAAAAGTTAGGCATGAACATAGTTGTAATGAAAACAGTAATTAGTGTTAATGAGAAAGGCAACAGTAGAGAGGTGATATAAAATGTAGAGCTTGCATTATAAAATTTAGGCATCTCTAATTAGAATTTAATCATAACTGAAGCCCCACCTTATCGTCTCTAAGCAGTGCACGACATCCAGAGTGCTCCTTCTCCAGCAATTGGGTTGCATACACAGACAATAATTCATGTTGAACTTTCTACAAAAGTAGATAAGAATCACATGAACAGGGGGGCAAAAAAGAAAGGTACACTATATGCAAATCAGCAAAAAGCATGGAACAACTCACTGTGATAATAATTAGTGTCAATGAGAAAGTAATCAAGGTCAAAATGTCTAGATAACACATCCATCTGATAACATATAAGATAGAAGTACAAGAATTTGTACAGGGTGAAACAAACCTCAAGCAACTTTGGCTCACTGCTAGAATGTAGATAATGGGAAACCCTTTCCTTCTCCCTTTTCAAGCACTCCTCAGCCTGGGGAGCGAAATTAAAGTAAAATGGCAGTAGATATTGATTAGTGACTAAGCAAACACTACTTATAAGCTCTTAAATTTAAACTAATATAAACCAGTAATGAAATTTAATGAGAGCCAAATCATGCAAGAAAGTTACTTTTAACATATAATCTGGACAGGAATCTTCTAGGATCCAATTTGTTGCCCTCCATGAATAGTACGCAGCTGTATCTTTTAGCATGTCGGATTCAAAATCATTTTCATAGTAGTCCATTTGCCCCATTCCAATTTCAACAAAAATATCCAGAACAACAGAAGTGAGCAGGTTAACAACGAATATGAATTTCAGGAATTTCTTGAAGCCCCATATAAGTTCAATTTTAAGGAAATTATCCTCTAGGTCGTCAAGCTCCTCTTCAGTTTTCGAATTAGAGCCAATTTCGACCCCACTACCTATTGAACAACAATCCAGATTCCAGAGCACTACGCAATGAAGAGAATGGATAATTTCTAGTCCTAGTAAACCTCCCTGTCAAATTTGACGATTCAATTCTTCTTCTACCCGAGCCGATTGGGACATCAAGCAAGATACAACCAAATATACAATTGAACAGAGGCGATAATCAATCAAAATCCCCAAAACATCAAAACAATAAGACATCAAAAGGAATTGAAATTGAAATCAACTAAATTCATGCCCAATGTCAATATAATGAATCCCCAAATTCAAGAATCCTAAGAATTGAAAATTGTGAGGAAGACGTTTTTACCACAAGGGGATGACGTGGTGGTCGCAAATCGGACTTCTGGTAGTCGGCCCGCCGACATTGGGCAAGGATCGATGCCAGAGGTGTAGATGGCGGCGCAAGACGGCAATGGAAGGGTTTGGTCGCAGGCGAGGCCAGCGCTGAGGCTTGGGTTTGCACACTCAACGAAGAACGTGGCATCAATGGCTGCATCTGTTTCAGAAGCCCAGGTTATGGCCTTATAGGCGCATGGTGTAGCTCAACCGACGAAGAAGCCAAACACGGCCGAATCGGAAGGCGAAGAACCAATAACGCTAGCAGGCAAAGAAACACGTGGAGCTGGGAGAGGAAGAATCAATTGGGGAGGGATAGTATTAAACGCTGGCAATGTCTCGTTAATGCTAATAGGAATGGGGTGGGAGGAGTAGTTATGGTTTAGGGATGATGCTAACTTTTATAGTTTTATAGATAGATGCTTTTGTTCATCAAAATCAATTATTTTGTGCATCAAAACAGTCGAATGTGTATCAAAGTTGTGTGTAAATATATGTTTGTGCATCATAATCAGTCGTATGTGCTCATGTAATCGTTTGATACTTTTATGTGCACTAAAAGGATTCAATTGTGCGTCAAAACAACTAAAATTGTATCTTGTTTGTGACTTGTGAGGGCAACAACAATGGTTAAAGATGCACCAAAATTGGTAAAATATGCATCAAAACTTTAAAAAAATGCTTAAAATCAATGCACAACGTCCATGATAATGATGCACAAATACATGACACTAGACATCTATGCCCAACGTTGCCCGAGTCTTTAGTTCGACATTAAGTTATGTATGTGCTTGTTAGTTCATGTTTCTACCTAAAGTGTCACGTCTAGTATTCTACGGGTCGATGGTTTGACATTGATTGCTTATATATATTGCTTTATTGCATTTTATATCTTCAATATTAAGTTAGCTTATGTGACATAAGGTGGGAGCCAAGTCTTCAATCAAATGGCATTGTGGTTACGAAGTCTAAGATATGAAGGATGATTGGTGATTATCAATATTTAAGAATTAAATAGAGATTGTCTAGTGATAAATAAGAATTAAATAGAATGTAATATACAAATTCAATGGAAGATATTAAAGTTCAAATGGAATGCATGAGTATATTGAATTACGATAAGATAATATAAGTTAATTAAAATAATAGAATAACATAAAATATATAAATCTATGTATATATATAAAAGCCGTAAGAATTGGAGCCACCACGTTGCGCCACGTCAACATTTTTCACATGTCGCACCTACATTACGCCACCAAGGATTTTGCCACGTGTCGCCATAATATTGAGCCGCATCATATACTTTCTAGAAAATTCAAAATTATTTATGAAAATGAAGATTTGGTTCAAAGTACAAAAGATTTTCTGCTATTTTGTTTGGGAAATATTTTTATCCGTATAGCTATTTTATAGCAAAATTTTGTTTTGAAAAGATTTGTTACTGCTTAGAAAATATAGTTTGGTTGGACTTCGATCAAAAAAGATTTGGTTGGAATGATCTCCTATTTTATTACTTAAAATGATTTACTGTTTTTTGCACTTTATGTAAAGATTTGTTTTTAATATATTTTGAATTACTAAAATAAATTGTATTTGGATTGAATATATCGATTGTAACACCCCTATTTTTAATCCGAGGGTGTTACCACCAGTGATATCAGATTTTACCATCCAAGACCACCCGAGGTTGTAATATAAAACAGGATAGTTATATTACATTAAAGTGGTTTATCGTTTGCCACGTACTTGATAAAGGCGTTTAAAAGTCTGAAACGCTATTGTTTGAAATGGAAATAAAATTAGATAATAGTGCAGCGGAAATTAAGACAATAATATTATACAAAGTAGCTTGGCGGACCCAAAATGTCCAAAAGACTTGAAACCTTCCTTCCTTCAGATCCTTGAGTCTTCTTCTTCAATCTGCTATGGTCTTGCCCTTGTTACCTGATATTTCCATAGAAGCAAGAAATACCGGCCGACTAATATCGGGAAGAAAAGAAAGTGGTATTAGTCTAACGCGAGAGTAAGCAAATGGTAGAATGCGAAATAGGTTCTTAGAAAGGCTAAGTATGTCGGCATCTAAGTCCAAAGGGAACTGAACGATGCACGACCCGTCGGGTTCTTTGGCATTGAGAGAGAGAGATAAAGTAGTGAGCTAACTTTATTCGAATCCAATTCCGGCAATGAAAGGAAAGGAATCTGATGCGAAAACAAATACAAGATTTCTTTTGGAGAATAGGAAATTACAGGGAAGTGACTTCCTAGAAAGAAAATTATTGCTCTTTGTCTGTTGGGAACGTTATTAATTCACAGCAAGTTTGAGAGAACTCCATCGAGTATTTTCGAGGAGCACTCAAATTCATTCTTTATCACTAATGTGCATAGATCTTTGTCTAAAGTCATAAGGCAATACAGATGCAGTGCGTGACTTTTAAGGTGGCAGCTCGCTCTGCAGAGAGACGATGCCGATAGAGTAAGGGAATTATCCCTGGCACTTAGCTAGAGTGCAAAGTTCACCCCTCCAGCGTTAGAGCGGGCAGAGTCATGACCCAGTACTGGGAGCCGATAATAAATATACCACCCAATACAGTTATAAAGAGATGTTGAGAGTCAAAACTCGCATCCCTAATTCCTACACTAGTCCACACAAAGCCTCGGAAGAGACTTGAAGCAAGCAGAGACCACAATCATCGGTCCTAAATCCATGGGCTAGTGCAGTGCAATAATGTAAATAATAACAGAGTCGTTATCTCTAAACAATAAATAACCCTATGTTCATTTTATTCAGCAAACAAGGTGTTCCCAACAAACTGAACAGGATAACGAAAGGAATCAACGATTATCAAGTATAAAGAGAGTACGAAGGGAGAACCATCCACTTGCCTTCGATTTTCGAGAGTTAGGTCTTTACGAAGACGGAATCTGTGAACGAGCTCTCCTAAAAGCTTGACCTAATCCGAGGCACGGGAATGATAACGAAATAAATTAATATTTAATTTATTTCTTAGTCTAAGAACTTCTCGAATTATTATCCTCATATAATAATTCGTGAGCCTAGTATAAATTATTATCCTTTAATAATTTATAACTCTAATCTTTTCAACTTATTAGAATGGTCGAAACGATATTAAGATTTCTATGAAATCGTCGGTTTACGAGTATCCGTCGTATGAATTCTATAAAACATTTCTCGAAGGAATTAGTTGAACACTTGATTTAAATTCATAAACTCCCAATTAAATTAATAATACTATCATATTAAGTTATATTAGCTATTTCTTGAATTAATTCCGCAATTAAAATCACTTTTGAAATAAAATAAGTGGTTAATTAATTTTCAGGGGAAGAGCATTACAGTGGTGACGAAGAGTTTTCGGGCAGCAATTGCTGAGTCGTACGGCGGCAGATCTGTACGGAAGTTGCGACAGTTGGTAGAGGGTGTTGCGGCCTTCCATTGTTGGCAAAGAACCTCCGGTTGGTGGCTGGATGGCGGCGAACGAGTGGCCCAAAGTAGGCTTCCCGGCCAACTTTTAACCGGTGGTCCTTGGCCTTTAAACCAGCGAGCGCGACTTCGATGGAGGATTACAGCTTCAATACTTAACGTGGTTAAGAGATTGAGGTGTCATTGGAAAGGTATTGAAGTCTAGTTTATGCTGGTTTAAACGGTTTCGAAAATGATGGGGTGACGAAGGAGAAATACTCGATTTACATAGGTGCTGCAAATCTGGCTTCCTGGGTAGATGAGCAACTTTGACGGAGCGTTACGGCTTCGATACTAATCGGTTTTGAGCAAATGAGGTGTCATTGGAAAGGTTGTAAAGTGTAGGTTATGGTGGCTCAAACGGATCAAGAAATGGATGAGTAACAAAGACGAAAACCGCATTTTTCAGAAGGGCTGTAAGGCTGAATTTTCTGGGTATGTTTTCGATCGAACGAGATTAAAATTGGTGAGTTCGGGACTCACTTTTCGGACTGAGGTTGATGGGGGAAAGAGATGGATTTTTCAGGGATTTAAGAGAGGAGGAAGATGATGAATGGGGCTGTCAATTTCCCCCAGTATATAGCAGCTTGTTCACCAGATTTTCACGCAAAGAGGGATGGTAAACTGAGTAGAGGTGAGGGCTAGAGGAATAGACGAACGAGCGGGTTTTGGGCTGCCATGGACATGACCGAATGACCTTGGCGTGATGGAGTGAAGAGGAACGGGTGAAGACAAAGGAGACGGCAGGAATGGGACTTTGTCCAATAGTCCAAAGGGGAGGGTAATTCGGGTTAAAAGAAATTTCGTTTCTTTACCCTTCTCTACCCCTTTATTTTTATTTTTGGGTCCATTTATGTCTAGCCCAACTCTTAATTAAATTTTATAAGTATAATATTTAATCCAATTTAATTAATTATTGCTAATTAATAATATTAATCTTCTCTTAATCAAAAATAATAATATTAATCTTCTCTTAATCAAAAATAATAATAATAATCTTCTCAAATTACATTTATTTTATTTTTGTTATTATTATCTCTTTTTCTTCTTAAAATCACTAGACTTGTAAATTATTTATGAGTGAAAATATTTAATTTTATCTTTAGACTATAAATCTCTATTTTATACTTTTAAATTATATTTAACGATTAATATGCTTTCTTGAAAGCTTTAAATTCGTCATTACGAAAACGAATTCATTAGGATATGTTTTACACTTCCAATAAAATATATTACATAATATCTTATAAAAATAGCAGGTATTACATCGATTACCAAAATTGTGATTACCTTTACCACTTCTTGATTTTAAGCGCAACTATTGTTTCCAATATAGCATCGCCATCTGTTAAAACTATCCAAACTTAGATTAGAGTTATCGAAATTATGATTAAACTAACCTCATCCTAAATTATTTTATGACCGAGTGAAGTCTGAATAATCAATATAAATTATAAAAGACGATCGTTTTCGAGTCACTACGTTGATTCTAGCCCCACCGCATATTTGATAAAAATAACTTTCATTTATGTTATTTCAATTACTATAATTATATATCTTATTATTCATTTATGTAAAAGATATGATCACATTTTCAAATTTTGGTAAGATATTCTATGTCTTTAATATATCACTTATCTTTTCAAGTTGATTCTGGATCCACCGTATTTTTGATAAAAAAAAAATGGTTTTTATTTGTGGTATTTTTATTAATTTGATTAAATTATATATTATTTATTTATGTAAAGATATATTCAATATTTCAAATTTTGGTGATATTCTATCTTTTTTAATATATCACTTAGTTGAAAAACATGATTCTAATATATATCTTGAATTTTTGAAATATAATTACTATCAATTAATTATATTTGGTTTACTTAATCAAATAAATAATTTTTAATCTATAATTTTATATAATTTTTTAATAGAAAAACTGATTTTGTTACTTTATTATTTGATTTAAAATATAAGTTCGCGATTTGCATAATAAAATATTCTCAATCAATCATTTAACAATTAAAAACTTCTAAAATCCGATTGAACCAAATTATGTTAAAAAAAATTATGTTATACATTTAACATTAATATTCTATTTATTATATATCCAAAATAAATTTAAAAATTCAAGTCGTGCATGGCACGACGGGTACAGCTAGTTATTAATAGTAACAAAAATAAATTGCATCAGATACAATTGAATCCAATTGCATTGTGTAGGATGATGCACAATTGCGATACACAAACCCACGTTATTGATTTTTTTTATCAGCACAAACCCACGTTATTGATGAATAAAAAGATATTTGTATATAGAAAAGCTCAACAAAAAAGTGATTCCATGTGGATGAACAAAATTGGATGTATTGATGAATGATGAACAAATGCAAAATATTGATGCATAAATTGTTCGTATTGATGAATAAACATATATGAAAAAATCTTAATAAATGTATATATAATTATACACGTGCATCAAATTAATAATATGTGCATCAAAAATTGGATAATAGTATTGTATTCATATACATAAATAAGGTTGAAAAAAAAAACAAAGAGTTCTAAGTCAATGAACAATATGCATTAGAAATTTCATGCACAAAAATCTAGTTATAATGTACAAAATTGATTAATTTAATGAAAAATTGGTCAGTATTGATAATAAATTGCACGCGTCTATGAGAGACGGATTTTGTTTTAAAAACACAAAAAGTATGAGAAAAATTCTCCTATGCCAATTCTTTTTTCCTTTTTAATGAATTTAATTATCTAGAACTTTGATTTTTCTAGAAGGAACGCAAACAATTGTTTTTTTTTACCGTAAAACTCTTTTGCACGTGATTTCTTCTCTTATTATTAATACACTTTGATAAGTTTAGCAACTACACTCCAACTTCAACCCAAAAAAAAGTACTATACTCCAACAACAAAAAAATCTGTATTCCTAAACAAGAGTTTAATTATTTTTTTGGTAGAAAAAACAAGAGTTTATTTTTTTTTTTGGGTAGAAAATACAAGAGTTTATAGCTTGAACAGTTGAACTAAACCCTTTATTTGAAGTGTACACAAAATGGCATCAAATATTCAAGGCAGAATACATTTGTAGACCCTCCAATTTGTCACTTTTTTGCAAATGGACTCCCCAACTTTGAATATTTTCTATTGAACCCCTAAAATTTACTTTTTTTGCTTATTGAGCCCTTTTTCTACAAATGAACCCTCTTTTTTCGTAGTGTGAATAACACGCGCTGACCGGGGCCATTTTCATTCCACTCAGCAGCCACGTGACATCCCAGATCTGAAAATGGGGGGATTTTGGATAGGAAGAAGATGAAGAAGAAGATGGGGTTTGGGACTTGACATGGCATATTTTTTTTGCCATGTAAGTAATTTTGGGGAACTTTCACAGCCAGCCGGAGGAGTGACTTGCACGCGCCCCGTCAGGTCAGCAAAAGGGGCTCAATAGGAAAAAAATGTTAAGTTTGGGGGTTTGATAGGTAATGTTCAAAGTTGGAGGGTCTATTTGCATAAAATTTACAAGTTAAGGGGTCTAAACATGTATTCTGCCAAATATTAAACATACATATGCACACCGTGATATATTAGGGCCACATGAATCACATCCAGCCACATATGCAGGATTCGTGGAATTAATTTATTTAATTATGACTAGGCGCTAATTTTGATGTATCATGATTCGTGGAAAAAAAATGATATAATTGGGCCAACGTACATGGTTACCAACTATAATCTCCATATAATTGTGCCTTTAGGCCCAATTCGCTTCAGGACAAAGTCCATGTATCTAATACGATCAAGTGATCAACTCATTTCACGTTAGCTTTGTGACTGATCCATGATTTCAAGCTACTGATGTACTTAACAAGCCGAAACAGAACTACAAAATCATTTACTTCCATCTGGTTAGGATGCTCTTGATGCAACAGATCATGCACGTCCATATTTTCTGTCTTTCCCCAACAAGTATGAGATCAAAATGACCTAACTAGCTCCATTAACAGCACTCACTTGATCATACAAGATAGGGAATGAGTGCTGACATTTGCGTACCTTCGGCGGGTACATGCTTTACCCGCGGCCGCGAATATAGACTATAATACCTCAACAAACAATTGTACTTCTTTTCACAAAGAAATTGATTTGATTCTGCCTGGCTCACATCATGAAACCGACCAAGACGTGCCCAACGCCCCCTTGTTAGCCGAGGTGCCGTCCGGTGCCACTTTGAGGCACCCCACAAGGGACGCCGAGGTGCCGCCCGGTGCCACTTTAAGGGACCCCACAAGCGGCACCGAGGCGCGACCCGGTGCCTCGTCTAGGCGCCCCACAAGTGACGCCGAGGCGCGGCCCGGTACCTCTTCTAGGCCCTCCCAGAGGCACCCGCTTATGGGTCGGACACGACCCACAACAAGTTCGGTCACGTCTAAAGAAGCAAGCCACCTTCCCGGGCCTTTGACAAGGCGACATCTAAACTCCTACAAGATCAACTTTGGGCCAAGCTAGCTTTGCCCCACACCCCACATGACAAGCCCAGTGGCGTGTTTGTGTGCCTCCAAATGCTCGGCCCAAGTGGGAGTCTTGTTAGGCCCAAAGCCCATTACGGAGATGGACATTCAAAGTCCATTTGGAAGGAAGCTTGGCCGCCACAGAACAAAGAAGCTTGACCTCCACACTAAATCAACTCCTTGGCCGCCAAGTCTGATCATCTAAGAGGCATTTAACGTGTTGCTTGGCCGCCAAAGATCGCCATCAAGGGCTGGCTGAATTGTGCTTGCCTTGGCCGCCAATCTTCATTACCTCCTCATTCCTTGATGAAGCTTGGCGCCCACTCCAAGCTATTGTCGCCCTCCCCTCCTCTCATCCCTATATATAGACACCTAGGGCCTCATATTTTACTTAGATTGGAATTTGAGTTAATTAGAGCTAAAAGCCAACTCATCCGGTCTCTTCTCCTCAAGGTAGAACGGGCCGGGGGAGTCCCCTCCATTGGTTTCCAGCTCCACCGATTCTTGTTGGAATCGTTCTCTTGTTTGTTCTTTCCGATCCTTTGTTTCATCTAAACCTTTTCTCTATTATATTGTAAACACTTGCTTCCGCCACCATAATAACAATCCCATCTTGGTTCTCTTACATGATCAAACAAAGAAAGCCTCCACGAGACTCAATCAAACCCGTCCCCGCCGATCCTGGATTCGAAATACATCATTTGGTATCAAAGCCTATCGACTTGAGTCTCTCAAGTTGTGGGGGTACGAATTACTTTCTTACAATTCGGTTTTTGGTTGCTCGAAACCCCTTATTGTCTTTTTAAAGCCAGCCAAGTTTTTCTTTTTAAATCTTTATATCCACCTTCGAATGCTTCATTCAAAAAAAAAAAACCAACCTTGTCCCTTTTTGCTTTCACCCAAACTTCTTCTAGTTTCATACAAGCATCACTTGGTATATTTTTGTTGTTCAAAAGGGAGCCTCGAGGGCTCGACCTTGAAGTAGATCTAGTCCTTAGATAAGTGTGGTTATTCTTGAGCACAAAAGAAGGTGTGCCTAAGTCCGAAGCCCGCCACTTGTGCCTTGTTTTTTAAAAAAAAAAAAGAGAGAAGAGAAGTAGTACTTCTCATAGTAAAAAAAAGAAGAGAGAGATAGTATCTCTCCATTGAAAAAAAACAAAAAGAAAGCAAAGCAAAGAAAGAGATATAGTATATCTCCTTTGCAAAAAAAAAAAGAGGCCGAGCCAGGCCCAAAGTGATCCGGCCAAGGTGCTTCCCCCATTTTGTTCCACTAGCATTTCATCTCAACTTTCGATCAGCTAAACATCCGACTTGTAGGGCTAGTAAATACTCGCTCACAAGCTCAAGTCGCTTGTCCCTGATTTCCTCTTGGCGTCGCTCTCTTGGCGTGTGGAGGATAACTTCTTGACAAGAGATTTCGGTGGCGAAAGAAGCGTTTCTAGTAGAGTGTGTGAGGTTGAGCTCCACATTAAAATTAAGTCAAACACGAGTCGGTCCTCCTATTTTACTTGCTTTTCGAGAGTGAGCGGGAGACATCGGGTGAGGTTTGGAAAACTTGGAGTTAACCACCCGGTTTCTCCATGTTACCGAAGGGAGTTCGGAGTTGTGAGGGAGCGCACATGAAAACAAACACATCGAGTCAAACACATGTGTGTCATTGGATTACGCTAACCCTTACTAGTTCCGTGTTTGTCGTCCTTTGTGTTGTTCAGGATCTACATGGAGCATTACCTAGAAGAAGAACCCACTCTCCAGCCCTTCCATGGCACTAAGGATTTTGTTAAATACCTGATTTGGGAGTGGAAAGTTGAGCGTTTCTTCAACTATTATGAATATACGGTCGAGCAAGAAGTGGCTCTTGCCATTGGTTGCTTTGAAGAAAATGCATATGATTGGTGGAGTGAATATGAAGCAGATTCTGCTTACTTTGGGTATCCATTGATCCACACTTGGGAGGATCTAAAAACTGCCCTTAGAAGGTCCTTTGTCCCCCGAGATTATAAGTTACACCTCGAAGCCCGAATAGAGAGGTGTAGGCAACGCGATCGATCTCCTCTTGTGTACCTCAACGAGCTTTCAGAACTTATGTTCTTTGCAAGCCACCTCTACAGGGAAGGGAACATTCTAACTAAATTCATTAATTGATTGAATCCCAACCTTCGTTTATACGTTAAGAGGCAGAACTTTGGGAGAAGAATGCCATTATCAGATGTCCTACAAGAAGTGAACACGTAGTACGAATATCAACGAAGGAAATATTCTACAAAGGGTTTTATTGAAAACGAGGTGAGGGGCATTCCCGAACACGTGGCCGACATCTCGCCTCCCTCAAGGCAGCCTCCTCCTATGGTGACCCCAATGTGAAAACAAAATCCGATGGCCCAAGAGTCAAGGCATAGGTCTTTGAGGGTTCAACCAATGGTTCCATCTTCATTGACTGAATTATCAAGGCCTCTGGAGGGAAGAGGAAACCAAGCCGCTACACGCCACGACCTATAAATGATCGACTTGAGCAAGGCCAAGGTCGAACGAGTCAAGAATGTGCATCCTAAGGCCTAGGGCGAGGTCAAGACCCCTCTCAGCGAAGGCACACCCTTGGCACCACCTCCTCAGGTCGCCACCCAGTGTGGCATAGAAACGCAAGTAGAAATCATTGAAACCCCAAGAGACGAAGAAAGCGTTCCGAGCCTTGAGGAAGAAAGTGACCCGAGCCTTGACGAAAAATCAACGCGGACGATCCGGAATGGCGGGCTTTCCTTATTTCTTTGTTTTGGAAACTCTTATCTTGTGTTACCTAATTAGTTTGGATATTATTTTATTTTTAGGATAGATATTTGGGAACCCTAGATGCTATAAATTGCATTAGCTCTGGCTCTTTTATTTTTAGCGTATTTTGAGAAGAGAACTTTGTTTCTCTTCCTACGCCATTGGAGACTTTTGTTGCTTTGATTGATTTGAATCAAGAGTTGTTGGTTTGGTTTGCAATTGCCTTCGTTCTGGTTCTTGTTCGTGTGTGCATCTGAATCCAGTTGTCCAAATCAAGGATTGAAGAAGAGAGCCTTGTCCAAAGTCTAGATCCTACAATCGCTTCCGAGGCCGACGATCTACCCGGGTTGTCGTGCATCACAATCTTCCTAGCTTCTTAAATTCCATGCACACTCCTTGGCTGGATGCTCATCCGAGATTTGCAAGGGCTTTACCCTTGAAATCAATGGCTATAGAAGATGGTGAGCCAGCACCCATTGGCTCAATCATATCAAGGGAGTCTAACTTATATGCTTCTGTTGGAAGTATTGCGACCGATGAGCTCATCGCATCATTTCTCATGCCTGAAGGGAGTTCATCTTTTAGGGGATTTTTCTCAACTTCTTCATACTTTAATTCTGATTACGATTTGGGTGTGACACATGCAAATAGACAAAGTTATTCAACTTTATCTCATGTTTATGTCACATTTAGGAGTAGATTTTCATGCATACATCATAGCTCTCTCTCTCACAATATGTATCATCCAAGATGCATATGGATCATCTTATGATATTATTTTATCAATCTAAAAATTTGATTGGTTTGAATAAATATAGGTCCAAAGAGAAAAGTGGTCGAGCTTATGCATACATCATGTTATATCATATTGAACTTAGGGATTATTATGTGCTTATATCCTATATATTGCATATATTCTTCCTTTGGTCTTTGTATACTTATCTTATAGGCCAAAGGGATTCGAGGTCGAATCCTTCTCAAATGGGGGGGGGGGATGATGTGATTCTGCCTAGCTCACATCATGGAACCGACCAAGACGAGCCCTACGCCCCCTTGTTAGCCGGGGTGCCGCCCGGTGCCACTTTGAGGCACCCCACAAGCGACGCCGAGGTGCCAACTAGTGCCACTTTGAGGGACCCCACAAGCGACACCGAGGCGCAGCCCGGTGCCTCGTCGAGGCGCCCCACAGATGACGCTGAGGCGCGGCCCGGTGCCTCTTCGAGGCAGTCCCAAAGACACCCGCTTATGGGTCGGACACGACCCACTACAAATTTGGTCACGTCTAAAGAAGCAATCCACCTTCCCGGGCCTTTGACAAGGCGACGAGCTAAACTCCTACAAGATCTACTTTGGGCCAAGCTTGCTTTGCCCCATGCCTCACATGACAAGCCCAGTGGCGTGTTTGTGTGCCTCCAAATGCTCAGCCCAAGTGGGAGTCTTGATAGGCCTGAAGCCCATTATGGAGATGGACATTCAAAGTCCATTTGGAAGGAAGCTTGGCCGCCACACAACAAAGAAGCTTGGCCGCCACACTGAATCAACTCCTTGGCCGCCAAGTCTAATCATCTAAGAGGCAATTTAACGTGTTGCTTGGCCACCAAGGATCGCCATTAAGGGTTGGCTGAATTGTGCTTGCCTTGGCCGCCAATCTTCATCACCTCCTCACTCCTTGATGAAGCTTGGCGCCCACTCCATACTATTGTCGCCCTCCCCTCCTCTCGTCCCTATATATAGACACCTAGGGCCTCATATTTTACTTAGATTGGATTTTGAGTTAGAGCTAAAAGTCAACTCATCCGGTCTCTTCTCCTCAAGGGAGAACGGGCCAGGGGAGTCCCCTCCATTGGTTTCCAACTCCACCGATTCTTGTTGGAATCGTTCTCTTGTTTGTTCTTTCCAATCCGTTCTTTCATCTAAACCTTTTCTCTATTACATTGTAAACACTTGCTTCCGCTACCATAATAACAATCCCGTTGGTTCTCTTACATTATCAAACAAAGAAAGCCTCCACGAGACTCAATCGAACCCGTCCCTGCCGATCTTGGATTCGAAATGCATCAGAATTGGCCAAGTAGACGTGATACGGTAATTTTTTTTTTTTGAATAAAAGGGTAATATATTACTCAAAAATAACGGTTACAAAATTCTAGCATGGCTAGCTATTTACAGATTGATCAAGCCCTAATCTCTCCATAACTCTAATGTCTTGTCTAGTACATTTTCTCCATCTAGCCTTAAGACAGTTGCTAATGTGTCTTATACACATTCCAGTACAATCTTCCATGCTAATAACTTGGTTGTTGAACACTTTGGCATTTCTAGCTTTCCAGATATGATAAATCACCACACAATGGCAATCATTCCACAAGTTATGAGCAAGAGAGTTAATTCCTGTCCAACTTGCCGTGTTACAGATCCAATCCTTTAAATTGTTACTTCTTCTACTTGTCTTGCTCCACTGAAGAACTTTCCCAAGAACTGTTTTGGAGTAGGAGCACTCAAACCATAGATGGTTTGGGCTTTCTGTCATGCTTTCAAAACACAACACACACAACTCATCTTGAGTAACTGATACACAAAGGAATACGTCTAACTCAAGGGATTCATGGAGGAAGACGAGCTCAAGAAGAAGGCCTAGACCTTACAAGAGGTCCCGAGCATTCAAGTATAAGGAGGCTTTGAAGAAGCTACATGAAGTGCATCAACCTTTGTCAAGTAGACATTGGAAGATGAAGAAGACGAAGGAAGGTCTTCTCAGGACCGACCCTGAGGGTGGTCGAGCACGACCCTCATAGGGTCGAGCACGACCCTGAGGGGGGGTCGAGCACGACCCTCATAGGGTCGATCCTGAGGGCTATCGCAGCTGCGTCCGTGGTTTCCTTGTGTCCCAAGCTGTTTCCTTTTATTGTTATCAAACTATTTCCATATTTTGGTTTTCTAGATTTGTGATTATTATTATGAGATATTATTTATATCTTATGATAATAATTTAGGATTTCTTTTTCTAGGATAGAATAAATACTCTAGTTTTCCCTTATTTGATTTTGGAGCGTATTTTGAGAAGAGAACAGAGTTCTCTTCCTGCGCCATTGTTGACCTACGACATTGAGAACTTGGTTTGATTAATACAAGCTTTGCTTTGGTTCATTCAAGTGTTCATCCTTGCGAGTTGTTGATTGTGTTCCCATTCGAGAAGTTCAAGGCTATACTTGGTGCAAGGTCTAGATCCATCGTTTCCGTTCGCGATTGTGTGACGTCAAGGAGCCTTCTTCTAGCGTGTCATACATTAAGTGGTATCAGAGCTCAGCCGATCTTGAGTTACACCGAGTTGAGTCGGGTTGCTTCTCTCAACAATCTGCGAACTACATCAACAACAGAAAGTTGCACACGTTCGTCTTCGTTTCTGAAATTTTCGAAATTTTTTCTGAGGTAATTTCGAAAATCTGATTACATATTCTTGTAGATAATTTCGATACGAGTTCAGGCATATAAGATTCGTCGAAATCGGAGTTCGTTTGACCCCTGAAAAGGTCAAAATACCAAGTTGTGTTCCTGAAACCCTAATTTGCCGCCGAGAGTTTTTGCTTGCTTGGAGCCCAAGTTTGGTCTTTGTTCGTCATCCATGAAACTCTAATGTCTCAAGTTGATATTCCGAGTCAAATTGATCTCTTTTATGGAGATTATGATCCGTATTCATATTTTTCTTGGGAAGAGAATACTAATGCTTCTTTGGAGTATCATGGCTATGACGGCCTTTCAGGATTCATGGCAGTTGTTGATGCTTTTCGAGGTGATGCTTATGATTGGTGGATGAATGATCTTTATCGACGTCGTCTCTATGGCCTTGACCACATTGCTCATTGGAATTAACTCAGAATTGTGATGAGAATGCAGTTTGCGCCACTTGAGCAAGCTAGACGATTAGAGATGTACAACAAGTGTAAGCAAGGGTTTGCTCGTTCGCCTCTTGCATATTTCATGGAGCTTGAAGAGTTGCTTAATTATGCTGGTTTGTCTCTTAGTCCTGAACAACTTTGCTCTCGTTTCTATGATGGTTTGAATGCCATATACCGAGAAGTCTTAGAGCACCAACCGAGAGATGATGTGAATGAGTTGGTTCGGGCTGCTATGAAATTTTACTATGCTGCTCAGAGGGCTGAGGAACGTGAACTTGCATGGACTGCAAAAATGGTGGCTCCACCTCAAGTGGAGGAGGAGAAATCAGTTTCCTTAGTTGAGGAGGAGGCTGCCACCACAGCTGAAGTTACCGAGTCTTCACCTTGCATCGACGCGCCTGAAATTGTTAGCACGGTTCAGCAGGAAATACTCGTCCAATTGCCTTCAAATTTTGTGGAGCATTGTGATACTGATGGTGAAAGCTCTCCACAAAGTTTCAGCCAGTTTGGAGGTCGTTTGCTTGGCAAACCATGCAGCTTGTCTTTGGATGATTCTACACCGTTATTACTTGATTCTTTTGATCATATGCTTGATGATTGCTTTGCTTATTATCATCCGGAGTATGGAGCTGAGTACGAGGTTAGTTCTTGGAGTTCTTTGCAAGAGTTTGAGTTTTTCTCTACACCTTTCGACAAATCGAGGACGATTTGCAGTCAAGTGGAGGAGAATGATACACAAAGGAATACGTCTAACTCAAGGGATTCATGGAGGAAGACGAGCTCAAGAAGAAGGCCTAGACCTTACAAGAGGTCCCGAGCATTCAAGTATAAGGAGGCTTTGAAGAAGCTACATGAAGTGCATCAACCTTTGTCAAGTAGACATTGGAAGATGAAGAAGACGAAGGAAGGTCTTCTCAGGACCGACCCTGAGGGTGGTCGAGCACGACCCTCATAGGGTCGAGCACGACCCTGAGGGGGGGTCGAGCACGACCCTCATAGGGTCGATCCTGAGGGCTATCGCAGCTGCGTCCGTGGTTTCCTTGTGTCCCAAGCTGTTTCCTTTTATTGTTATCAAACTATTTCCATATTTTGGTTTTCTAGATTTGTGATTATTATTATGTGATATTATTTATATCTTATGATAATAATTTAGGATTTCTTTTTCTAGGATAGAATAAATACTCTAGTTTTCCCTTATTTGATTTTGGAGCGTATTTTGAGAAGAGAACAGAGTTCTCTTCCTGCGCCATTGTTGACCTACGACATTGAGAACTTGGTTTGATTAATACAAGCTTTGCTTTGGTTCATTCAAGTGTTCATCCTTGCGAGTTGTTGATTGTGTTCCCATTCGAGAAGTTCAAGGCTATACTTGGTGCAAGGTCTAGATCCATCGTTTCCGTTCGCGATTGTGTGACGTCAAGGAGCCTTCTTCTAGCGTGTCATACATCAGTAACACCCCACACACAAAGCTTATCCTTGGTTCTCACACCACCACATACTACTTTCCATGCCAAGAATGCTACTCTAGGTGTGTTCAGCCTAGTCCACACCATGTTTTTCCATTGGACTTCATCTCCTTTCTCTCTAAAATTATCATACAGATGGAGACTGTCGAGCTTTCCAAATCTTGAATGCAAGATTATAGGATCATCACTAAGCAACAGGGAGTCCAGAATCTTATCTTTCATCTGAAGGATCATCTTCCAGACAGCACTTGAAGTGCTCTTACTTCTAGCCTCCCAAACTGAGGAACCTCTTGTGAGAGATTTATCAACCCAATGATACCATAGTGAATCAGACTCAGTCACTACATCATACAATAACCCTGCTATCTTAGCCTTGTTCCAAGCCACCACATCTTTCAGCCCCAAACCAACTTCTATCTTAGCTAGGCTTACAAACTATGTGCCAGGCAATAGGAGCACTTCTTCCTTCACTTCTTCCATGCCATAGGAAATTTCTAAGGACAGTATTTATGTTTTTCACCACTGAGGCTGGCAGAGTAAACACCTTGCACCAATACTGTATGATCCCGTAGAAAACTGCCCTGACAATTTCCATCCTTCCTACATTAGAAAGGTTCCTAGCTGCCCAAGAGTTTGCCTTTCTTTCTAACCTTGCAAACAAGATCACTATAATCTTTGCACTGAGCCCTAGAACCGCACAATGGGACACCAAGATACTTGACAGATAAATCTCCCTTTTCCATGGACAAGATAGAGCAAATATCTTCTTCATCTTGTCTAGACATCCCAACAAAGAAAACCTTTAATTTATTAGCATTAATTCCCAGCCCTGAGCACTTACTAAACTTATTAAGTAATTTTCTAACTATCTGAGCATCATCCACACTCCCATGGGAAAAGATGAACAAATCATCAGCAAAACACAGGTTTGCAACACCTGCCCTCTTGCATCCATGATGGAACTTGTAATTGTTGAGTCTAGCTTCCTTCTTCAACATTCTACTTAAGTACTCCATGATTATCACATAGAGATAGGAAGACAAGGGATCTCCCTGTTTGAGTCCCCTTCCTGCCTTAAAATGACCACAATACTCCTTGCTAATCTTCAATGAGTGTTTCTAATGCATTCCTGGATCCAGCTTATCATGATAGGGTTGAAGTTCAGTTCCTTTAGCATTTTGAACAGAAATTCCCAATTCACAGTGTCATAAGCTTTTTTCAAGTCTATCTTAAGAGCACATCTTGAGCTCACAAACCTTCTTCCATAACTTTTCATCACATCCTGACAGACAACAAGATATGATGAATGCTCCTTCCTTTGACAAATGCTCCCTAATTTTTATCAATGATTTTAGGTAACATTGACTGGATCTTGGATACCATCATCTTTGATATGACTTTATATAACACATTGTAGCAAGAAATTGGCCTAAAATCATTAACAAAAGAAGGGTTGATACGGTAATATTTGAGTACCGTACCAAGATACAAACTAATTAACACTTCAAGTAGCCAATTACACGTGAGGAGTAATTAGAAGAAGGGAGATGAACGAGATAAGAGGTAGAGAAAGATAAACGTAAGGGAGAGATAGAGAGGATAGAGGGAGTTTAGGGATAAAAGATTTGTTCATTGATTAATTCTCCAAATAACAAGATTACAATGTATATAGGTTTTAATTGAAAACCCTAATGCTAACCATAATCCTAACGGTTCAACAAATGCGATCCGGGGAAAGAACCGTAAAGAAACCCGGACATTATTAATTAATCTCTATCAAAAATAAGTAAATAACCATTAATTAATAAAACTAATGCCCTAATAGAACAAATGACCTAATATAGTGCCGTATCAATTCTACCCCGTTGAGAATCGACTTGTCCTCAAGTCGTAAAACAGAAAAAGAAATCTTCATCACTTATACTCCAAGACCGAAGCCAATTCATCACGTAGTAACAATTGTAGCCAACTACCCACCAGGATCAAAAATAAAATTTGGGCCCACATGGCCAACATCTATGGACGGCACTTTCAAAAATCCACCAAACAAAATTTGAGCCCACGTGAAGATTGAGCTACTTAACCCTGGAGGAATTGAGTTCTTAATGCTAATTGCTTCTTCCATATTGTTAAAGTTCATAACATAAAGCACAAGAACAAACAATTCTTCCTTTACAACATCTGTATCGAGAGTGATCTCAACAATTGTGGGATGCACAAAATTTCCTTCGGACTCAACAACTGAACCACCAATAAGAATTTTCCCACCCTCGTAAGAATTAAGGACCGAGTCATTCTCCTCTTGGATATGTGTAACCACTTCTACCGGTTGCTCCAATTGAACGACACTTTGTACTTCGGCCATCTGAAACCAGTCACTTGGTATGGATCCAAGTCGTCGATCAGGTCCCCATCTTCGATCAGAGTGTCAATCTCGCTTGATACGATGCTGATCCAATCATCAAAGAACAACTCTAATTGACAACATACATCATAGATGTTTCGTCCATTGAAGCGAATGAACGCTTCAAGGGCTGAATCAGGATTTTGAAAACGGATTCTAGAATGGAATTCACTCACGTCATCGAGCGGTATTATGTCTAGGATAGTGCCAATGATTGAGAACACTTGCTCCAAGACTTCACCAGAAACCCGATAGAGTTGGGTATGGATCTTGACATACAAAAAAGTTTGAAGGAGTTTCCGGAGGTTCCTGAGTCCTTGGAGTTCTTCGTAGTTCATGGTGATGAAGAGTTCCGGATGAAAGCACCAGTTGATATGGTAACTTTTTTTTTTGAATTATCGTGAGTGTCCGGGGCTACTAGCACCCGACTAGCCTCACGCCGGCCGTGCTTGTTGGGCCGTAGCGGGGGAGCCCTACTCTCCACTCTCAACAGAGGGGCCGCTGAGCGACCTAGAGCCGCTAGGCTCACTCTCTCTGAAGAGGGACCTGAAGACCTGAGGAGGGATCCCATCACCCGTACGTTATCCGGTTACCCAAACCCCCCCGGGGGTAAATACACGGTACCCGTACCCCATGAGACTCGAACCGGCGACCTATGGGTACTACCCAAGGCTTTTTACCAGCTGAGCTAATGGAGCATGGGTTTGATATGGTAATATTTGAGTACTGTACCAAGATACAAAGTAATTAATTAACACTTAAAGTAGCCAATTACACGTTAGGAGTAATTAGAAGTAGGGAGATGAATGAGATAAGAGGTAGAGGAAGATAGACATAGGGGAGAGATACAGAGGATAGAGGGAAGATAAGACTAGAGGGAGTTTAGTGATTGATTCTCCAAATAACAAGATTACAATATATATAGACCTTAATTGAAAACCCTAATGTTAAGCATAATCCTAACGGTTCAACAAATGTGATCCGGGAAAAGAACCATAAAGAAACCTGGGCATTATTAATTAAGCTCTATCAAAAATAAGTAAATAACCATTAATTAATAAAACTAATACCCTAATAGGACTAATGACCAAATATAGTGTCGTATCAGGTGGATAAAGGAGGTAGATTCGTGGTCCACTCCCTTGAAGCTAGAGACTTCAAGGCTCATTACTCAACGATGTCATTAACTTCCCATGAGCACCTGCTTTCGAATCGTGTCTCCTTCCATTCCAAAGCCTAGTGTATCCGCATGGTGCTACCACGTTTCTATTTTGACAGTAACTGGGTTCAAGGGCGTTAGGACTTTGAATTGTTGAGGGAAAGATTTCTACCCTTGGCCTGTGGGAAAGACAGTTGTAGTTTCTTCGACTCTAGATGCTGCTTATGCTGAGGCATTTGATCTCACCGTGGTTGCTCTGTTGGAATGGGGGGCTATGAGGGGGAGGCTTGCATTGTTGAGGCTATGAGAATCGTCCGAGAATTGGGTATGGGACACCGATTTCTACAGTCAAGTCTTTAATGACGTTTCCGCTTATAGAGGACGTCTATGCACGCTCCATCCCTCGGTAAGAGCCTTCCTTATGAATTATAACTCTTTGAGGATGACCCAACTTTCGTCTTGATACGTTATTATTATTGTTATTTTAGTTTAGTTTTAATTAATCCGTTAGGATTAGGGTTAACAAAATAGCAGGGTTTTATCATTTACTATGCATATTTTGTAGTCCTGTTATTTGAGAGGAAATTCAATCAATCAACAATTCTCTTTATCCCTAGTTCTCCCTCTAATCCTATCTCGTCTACATCTCCCTCGGCCTCCGGCCATTCTTCCCTTCTCCCGGGGCCTCGTGTTGCCTCTTATCCCTCTCTCGATCGATTCCCTTGGTACGAATCCGAGCTAGTCAATATCACCACCTCCTCAAAGCCCAATGTTACGCATCCGAATCTTGTGCAATAGAAGTCGCTTTGGGTGATGCAATATGAAATGGTGGGGCAAACGGGGCCATCACAACCGGGTGGCGGTGGCACAAAGAGTGGGAAACGGTTTGGATTGGGTAGACACGAGCGCCATTGCTTGCACACCGACCGGAAGCGCGATATGCGAGGCCAGTTGTTGATGTGTTTCCCTATCTCCTCCCACAAATCTTCGGGGAGATTTTCCCAGTCACCTTTCTCTCTTATCGCGCCTTTGCTACCATCCAATGGTAACAATTCATTGTAGGGGAGGTTTCGTTTTCCTCCTTCAATGATCTGTTTGCTTATCCCTTTACCTCGTAACCCAATCCATTAATCCAAATGCATGATATTTTCATATATAAATTCATTCAACAAGCATAATTCAAGTACCTAGACATACTGACAGAATGTGATTGATTAAAAGGAAAAGCCAATGAAACGTAACAAGTATGTGTGTAATCAAGTATGAAGTCAATCGGACTTGTAATGAATCGAGTGACATGGTTCTTTTTTTGACTCCACCATTGATTAAATTGAACAATTAACCTTCATATCAAAGCAACCAGCTTGATATCAACACAAGAGTCTTCGAGTGAAGATGACGACAACAATGGACACCCCGGTGGCGTAGACCTTGACCAAACCAGAATCGGTTATTGACCCAGAACTGTAAGGTTGTAGACTTGTAGTAGACAAATGGGTATATGATATTAAGAGGTGAGATTCAGTCTACTAAACATAAAACGTGAAACCATGTATAGAACCTTGATTGTCGTCAAAATTGTGAGAACTGAACTTAGCACGATTTCTGGGATTGGGAGGGAGAGAGATAGTGTGAGGGGGAAAACCGGAAAAGGCTCTGACTTTTCTGCTCATTTCAACTTCTTCTTGATCATGGAAAACGGCACGTATGCTTGGCGCATTAGCTCACTAGTTGATCACTCATAGTAGTATCATGAGATCTCGGGTTCGAAACTCAGGGTGACGGTTACTAATGTTGTGTTTGTTTTCCTGCCCACGCTAATTGAAATCTCAAAATTCACATTCAACTATTTCCGATTTCACTGAGAATCGTCTGCAATTAGGTTTCAAGCTAATCTTTTTTCAAGTATTTAACTTGAAAATAAAAAAATAAAATAGAGGATGCATCATTGAAGAAAGTCTGTGGGCCCGGTAGAAAGGTAGAATGGGACGTGTCGGTACGACCACACATGTGTGTATGGGCCTAACAGATAAGCCTATGGGGTTCCAAAATTCACATTCAACTATTTCCTGCCCACGCTATGCTTGGCGCATTAGCTCAGGGTGACGGTTACTAATGTTGTGTTTGTTTTCCTGCCCACGCTAATTGAAATCTCAAAATTCACATTCAACTATTTCCGATTTCACTGAGAATCGTCTGCAATTAGGTTTCAAGATAATCTTTTTTCAAGTATTTAACTTGAAAATAAAAAAATAAAATAGAGGATGCATCATTGAAGAAAGTCTGTGGGCCCGGTAGAAAGGTAGAATGGGACGTGTCGGTACGACCACACATGTGTGTATGGGCCTAACAGATAAGCCTATGGGGTTCCACTCTAAAACCAATTGGCAATAGGGGGAGTAACCCAAGAATCCAAGACCAAACCCGCTCTGATACCATGAAGAAAGTCTGTGGGCCCGGTAGAAAGGTAGAATGGGACGTGTCGGTACGACCACACATGTGTGTATGGGCCTAACAAATAAGCCCATGGGGTTCCACCCTAAAACCAATTGGCAATAGGGGGAGTAACCCAAGGGTTTATATACTAGGCAGTTTCTTTTTTTTTTTTCCGATGTGGGATAACAATTCTCCACAATCATGCATGTTATTGTTAGTTAGGGGCTATTTGTCCTAATTTGTAAATTTCGAGGGCCAGTGAGTAATTTAAGCCAAAATATAAGAAAAGAAGAATCTCCGGAAACGACGTCGTTTGAAATTGAATGTATTTGTCACTCTGTCGTCTTCTCTATTCAGCTGAGATGCTCATCGTCCTCGTCATGATCGATACTTCCAGCAAAGCAGCCATGAATTGATGTTGTTCCACTGTTGACAAAATCATCTTCAACCCATTTTTCTCCCCATCTCGAATTACAATTCTGCAGCTTCGACCCCCCTCTTCTAATGGGTAGCAGAGGCGAAGAAAACCCCAACAAAACCCTCTACGATTCTCCGTCGTCCCCAACTCAACCTCTCCTCGCCAAATCCGAACTCCCCTCTTCAATCGAAGACCAACACACCCCCATCAGCGACCAAGCCTCCGATCCCGATCACTCCCAATTCCTCCAAATCTCCTACAACCATGGCCCTAGATCCTTCAAAGACCTCCCCTTTCTCGTCCTCTTCGCGATCCTGGTCCTCGCCACTTTCGGATTCGGCATCTTCTCGATTGCCCACAAGAATTCCAACTACTCTTCTGTCTCCTCTTACTCCTACGACTCCTCCTCCTCCTCGTGTGTTCTCAATTCCACATCTCTTCATGCCCTTCCCAGAGCTCCCTTTTCGTATGATATAAACGGGTTCCTGGTTTCTTCCGATGAAGATGTCTTGAAGGGGCTAATTTGGTCGCTTGTGGCCACCTTGATTTTGAGCTTGCCGATTGCTTGGTGTGTGTTGCTGTTGCTTAAGCATTATACTAAGCAGCTTGTGTATGCTACGCTCCCTTTCTTCATTGTCCTTCCGATTGGTGTTAACGTGTATTGGTTTGTAGCTTGCACAGTTAGCTCAACTTGTAGCGATGATTACCCTCTTGTGTACCGGATTCTGGTGCTCCTCTTTGTGTTTGTGGTCATTGGGGTTCTTGTGTGGGTTTTCCTCCTGAATTGGCACCGAATTGAGCTCACCATTCAGATAATTGGGGTTGCATCTGATGCGCTCTCTAGGAATCTAGGCCTGTTTTTGGTCCTGCCTTGTTTGACTCTTGGGCTGGTTGTGTATTATGTGCCCATTGTCGTGTTCTTGGTGTTTGCGCGGTTTAATGGCAGTGTTGTTGCTCATGAATCGAGTGGGGAATATTCTTGTGTTTGGAAACAAGATGGTTGGGTTCCTGCCTACTTTGCTCTGGCCATTATTACAATGCTGTGGTCTGCTACAACATTGATTGAAGTACAGGCTTATGTGATCAGTGGGGTTATTGCACAATGGTATTTCTCAAAGGATGATTCTACTCCAAGGAGGAAAATCAGGAGTACTTTAAGGTAACTTACCAGCTCTCTTCTCGTTTGGCTTGCATCATTCATTCTTTTGCTGATACATATTTTAACTTGATGTTTGCTAACTATACTTGCATTTCAATATACTTGTTACTTGAATTGTAGAGCTTGATGTTATTTTTGAAAATCTGTATGCATCCAAGTCTTTCGTGTTTGGGATATAATTGTGTATGAAACCACACCTGTCACAGATGTGTGGACTACATCTTCTGTTGATCCAAACAGTTTGGACAGCTTAACTTTCCTTCTTTGCAATAGCCTTCCTAGCTGTAATATATGAGCATAGATGCGATGCCAAGTTTCTTCATTCCAGAGTTGTAGTGGGAATTTTTCTTTTGATGCTTATGAAACTTTCTTAATGGATCTTGCCTGTATGACTGAAGATTGAAGAGATGGAATGATAATGAGAAACATTTGTGACCCATAAATCAGTGCTCTACATTCTACATCTTAATTCTTTAGATATCTGAGTGGCATTCTTCTTCTCTATGGGGTGTCTGATGAGTTGATTCTTCTCATACCTTGTGAATCTCAGTTCTGTTCTTGGTGGGAGTGAGTTGGCTATGCTGTGTAGTTCTTTTCCTGTTTCTCAAACACACTTTCAGATTTAGATTTGAAATGTTTCATTTTGATCTTACCCTTTTTAGGCTGAAATGTAAGTTTTTTGGAATGGTTACAAAGAGGTCTATTGAAGTAGAGTATTTGGTTTCTGATGAAATTTGAATTTATTGTTTCTGGTGTATTCTACAAGTTGCTAGGCTTAATTGAGATTTTTGAGCAAATCTTTTGCCTAAGCTGCAGTTAATATTTCAATACAACTTAGAAAGCAGGAGAACAAACGGCAGCTCGTTATTTTGGCCATTGATCAGTTATTAAGACTGTTTCTTTCATCCATGTTTATACATAGCTTTCAGCTTTAACTTCACAGTTACGTCAAAATGATCTCATCTGACCTCGGTGTATGACTTTCAAATATGTGCAGAAATGCCTTTGGCCCCTCATTTGGCACGGTATGCTTCTCCGGAATGATAATCTGTCTGGTACGAATTATAAGAGCTATTGTTGATAGTGCAAGACAAGAAGATGCTCGTGGAATAGTAAACATCGCTCTCAGATGCTGTGTTAATATATTCCTGTCCGCAGTTGATTTCGTGAACAAATTCACCGTCAACTTCGCCGCCATAACAGGTGAAACATACTGTAGCTCAGCAAGGATGACTTATGAGCTTCTAAGACGTAATCTTCTCTCTGCTGTATTTGTTGAGACCATCTCCACCCGGTTACTAGCTGGCATAATTCTTGTAATATCAGTCATATACGGAATAATAGTCTGTGCCATTGTCAATGGAGTCACTTCTCTTGGAGCAGAATCATACGTAATAGCAGTTTTGGCATGGGTTTTGCTTCTTGTTGTTCTGGGTTTCTTCACCCATGTCCTTGATAATGTGATTGACACAGTTTACATCTGTTACGCAATTGATAGAGACCGCGGAGACGTGTGTAAGCCGGATGTGCATGAGGTTTATGTCCACTTACCTATAAGCAGGAGCCAGAGGACTCCTCTAATATCCGGGGGGCCAGTGAATGTGTAAATTTGTCATTTAAGCTTTGTGAGGTTTCTTTCTTTCTTTCATGGTTTTTGTTGTCTACCATAATTTGTTTACTCACTCCAAAGAGATTCAGTGTATGAATGGAAGTGGGTTTGTACATCTTCTGAACCTAACTGACATTTGGTGTACACTAGTGCTGGTTGATTCATTTTTCATCTTGAGGTGGTAATTATGATGTAGTTGGGACACAAGGGTTTTGATTTGAGTTGGAGGAAACTGAATGTTTGCACACCTGATCCAAATCCAACCAAACCCAGAAACTGAATGCAAGATGAAATGCCATATTATTGCAGTAGTAATAATTCTTACACAAATGTAGATATCAGTTCAGTCAGGCAACTAAGAAACAAAATCTTACACATTCCACATCTTATATCCAAGTTTGTATCAATAACTTGTCTTGAATGGCTTATAGGTCTTGAGATCCAGGACAACACCAGCCATGGAACCAACACCAGCTGCCACAGAAACAACCAGGCAAGAAAAGCTTAACATCTGAAGCCCCATCCACCTATTGGTCCACCTCCCAATCTTCTTCTGCTTGATGTACATCTCAATGGGGAAGTAAACTGTCAGCGGCCAAAACCCGAATGCTCCAAGGAGACCCACCACATCATTGAAGAAAGGCAACAGCATTGCTGTTAAAGTTGTAAGGATGACAAAAATTGTCCTCCATATCAATCTGAATAGATTCAGCTTGTATACAATTCTGACAAACGGGATGCGAATCTCATACTCATCTGTTATGAAGTCATTCTTCGGCCACCATTGCACACACTTCTTCTCCACAAACGCAAACAGTGGTTGGCAGAAGACCTACATTTGAAAAGACAATGGAGAGATGTTATCAAGGCTTCGTTCGGATAGTAAGGTGATAAACGGGAACTGATGAGGTTAGTGCGTACTTGGTATGCGCCTACTAGGTGGATGACAATAGCAAGGTTGGCTATGTCAAGAAGCCAATACGGATTGTAGAACCCGAACCCGGTTAAGAGGTTGCCTGGTGCAAAATCTCCAAACGCGGCGTATCCCATGCAGCCACAGAGGAGATAGAATGTAGTTGTCACAGATATGCTGAATAGAGTTGCCTTCTTCATGGTCTTGTGCTCAGCTGGTGGTGATCTTACAGTGTCCTACAAAGGTTGAAGACTGTCAACCAACTGAATCCTCTTGTGACCAATAGACAACAATCACAAATTTGCTAGAAATGATACTTTTTGGTCTTCCTATCCTAAAGATAGTGTTTTTAGAAACTAACACTCTATAAATTAAACTGTACACTATGAGCATAGGATAGAAAAACTGTACTTGAATTTCAAGAAGGATGATTGAGAACGAATACGAAAAAGCAACGGCTCCGAGGGCTTGCAAACTCCTCCAAAGCTTCTGAACGAATGTGATGGTCCCAGCTTGAGTTTCTAAGCCTACAGTTATCCCTGTCAGACTTCCCTTGAAGACTCCATTTTCTGCACAAAATTAGACATCACAACATGTGTTTCATCTTAGACACTAGTTTAGAACTAAGGATCCAACCACTTTAACAACACTTGTGCTGGTGAAATCACAGTCTTAAGCATGCCTACAATACCTGCAACCTTTCCTATACCAAGGGCAAGACCGATAAGGGAGTAGGTAAAGGACATGATAGCAGCCACTATGGAGAGCCACCAAACTTGATCGAAATCCGGGATTTGAGAGAAGACGATCTCAATGACCCCAAATGCTATCATATACCCATTGCTCGACACGTGACACAGGTCCTTCCCATTGCTCTTGTGAAAGCAGTTTGATCTCTCTATTGCCCTGCACTCAATATAAGGTATGCATGATGAGTATCTTTACTCAAAACAATCCAAGTTAAGATACTCATTCATTCTATCTTTTTTTTTTTTTTTTTTGTTGTCCACTAACAATAAGACCAACATACTTACATCATGCTCACTGATGCTGCAATTGTGTATCCAATGGACACTCCTAGCAAGTTCAGATACTGAATCAGTCCACAAGTTGTCACCTTTCTTCCACCTATATTACACACCCAAAACATTAGCAATTTACCATTAATCATTGAACTTTTTCCAAGTATTCAAATTTTAAAGCCCACCTCATTTTGAGCCCAATTAAAGGAAATCTGAATGGAAAGAGTCAGCATGTGCAATATTTTTTATAACAAACCACGTAACTCAACAAGAATTCATTACAAGAAACTCTACAATGACAAACTTTTCTCAACAGAGTTAGTATAAAAGTATAGAACTTTGTTTTGATACCTAGTATGGTCTTAACAGCATCCATGTAAGTGTAGTTTCTCTGCCCGGTTGCCGGGTCACCCGCCCTATAACACTGGCAAAGGAGGCTAGAAGTGTAAGCAGTTACAAAGGCAAAGAGAAGCATAACAACTGGCCCTGCAATCCAACCAAGCTGAGCTACTGCCCAAGCAAGAGAAAGCACTCCTGACCCAATCACAGCTGTGATAATGTGAGACGACGCCGTCCAGAACGTTCCTAACAAGAACAAAGAGCTAGACATAAGAAAATTTGAAGTGTGAAGATATGTTGTAAACTTGTAAGGCTGACACTACATCTTAAGTCACCTGTTCTCTTCAAGCGAGAATCGTCGTCGAAGCATTTCGAGTAGCTGGCTCCTTGGTCGATTGGCTCGGTTTCGGGGTCAGGTTTTGGCTGGACTTCTATTTGCAGATACTGCTTGATGCCTCTGCCTTGGTCAGTCTGGAAGAAGAAACAAAAAGAACCACCAAAATAGAAGAAGATCAGAAAAGATTTGAAGAGGGATTAGTATAAGATGATTCATTATTATGCTTATAGTTACATGGAGTAATCTTGGGGGCATTGTTCTACTTCTTGACAACATGTTTACAAGAGGAAAGTAGATGAACAGAGAGGGAAAAAAGAAGATGGAAAGGAAAAAAAAAGAGTGATGAGTAATGAAAGATGAGTTATCTATATATAAGGAAAAGAGTGGTTTATATTGAGACACCAGCAAAAATAACACAGGAGAATGGATGTATTATAGTAAGAGAATCTGTAAGTCTTATATTGTTATGTAATCCAAGGGTGAAATCCCAAAGAAGAGATTCATTTCAGTTTTCAACCAAAGTGAATGGAGATTTAGGAGTTATGTGGTGTAATGATTAGTTAAAGCATCACAATGGAGTATTAAAATTTGGCAATGCCACGTAACTTGCTGTTTTTTGCCATACTAATTTGGATGTATCTATCAGAATTACAAGTGTGTATTAATCATGCCAAGCAAATCTTATCTTGAAGTCTATCAAAGATGAAAGCTGAAAGTGACCATTGCTAATGCTCACTTCTTTTTTCCACTGTTTTGTTTGTATCAGGTTTGTAAGTGCTCATCTGTGGTTTCATTTTCATACAAAAACTTTATATCCTTATGCCTTGGATTCTCATTCATATATGTTCAGTAACATTGTTATGCATATTATAAAACACGAGTTCTTAATGTACAAGTACTATTCAAAAGGTGTGCGTGGAAAGAAAAACATAAGGTAGTAGTGTAGTACTTCTTGCATATGAAGAGTTTCTGTTTGTTCTTCTACATGTGGCAAAGATTTGTCCTCAATATTGATTTAAACAACTTGAGCATGTCGACAGTGTTAATAAATGCAAACAAATAGAAAGACTTGCATATGAAAAAGACTGTCCATAGGCGTTTATTAAGGCTTAATAATTAGCTAGGATTGCGAGGTGAACATCAGAGTTAATGAGGTTAGTGTGTACTTGCCCATTGATTGGAGTTATATAGAATCCTAAGTTTTTTTCCAAACTAGTCTTATTACAAGAAGATTGTAAACCAGATGCAGTTTCCAACTGAGCACGCAAATCTTCAACAGTGTGGCTCTCCATACAAAAGGCATTATTATTCTAACATCATATTCAGAGTCTGACAATTCCTTCATCTACTCTGTAGCCAGTTATGTAAGTAAGGTAACACCATGTTAAACATGTGCAACAATATATAGTAAGGTTGAATTTCATCAATTCAATTCAGACCAAAAGAAGGTTTGTGTGCTCTCTAATCAGAAAATTAATAATTTTGGGGCAAAAAATGTAATTTCCCAATTTGTAGTTAATGAGAAAAGAGGAACAATCCGTCGTCGTTTCAGCGTCAACCTAGCGCAGCCGAACTCGAAAGTGAGAAGTCGAACATTTCTTGTTCGGAAAGCCAATGTTTATGTAATTCGTTCTTCTGTACCCGATCCCTAACTCTCACAAGCTCAAAACTAACACAAGAAGGAAAATGGCGAGATACGACAGAGCGATCACCGTCTTCTCCCCCGATGGCCACCTTTTCCAGGTTGAGTACGCTCTCGAAGCCGTCCGCAAGGGTAATGCCGCCGTCGGCGTTCGTGGCCTCGACAATATCGTCCTTGGAGTCGAGAAGAAGTCCACCCCCAAACTTCAGGATTCTAGGTTTGGGGTTTCACCTTTCTCTATCCGATTTCGTTTCGCTTTTATCCAATTCCTGTTGTTTAGCTTAAAGATCTGTTTTATAATTCAAGTGCTTACGGATTTTCATGCGTGTTGAGTTTCCGTATGAATTGCTACAACTGCCTGATTGGGAAACAGTTTTAGGATTGGCATTGCGCTGTGTTAATGGTGTTCGATTTCGAGTGGAATTGATTTTAACAGTTAGGTTTGAAATTGAGCTTCTTACAAAATAGGATGTGTTAGGCGTTTTGGAAATTGGTGCTATGCTAGGTGAACTTGTATGTTGCAGTGAAGTATAAGTATATTGTCATGTAGAATGATGGCTTGTCTGTTAGTTTGCATCTAGAGAGTGGTCATCTCATATTAAGCTTAGCAAGCCAGAAAAGGTAATAACTTACTGAAGATATGTTGTTTTGGACTTGCCAGTTGCCATTCAGCTTCACATTCGGGC
The DNA here is from genome assembly GCA_934048045.1 of Polygonum aviculare. Taxonomy (NCBI): domain Eukaryota; kingdom Viridiplantae; phylum Streptophyta; class Magnoliopsida; order Caryophyllales; family Polygonaceae; genus Polygonum; species Polygonum aviculare. Next base: position 26,336,366 of record OW204023.1, on the reverse strand, counting down.
TTGTAGATACTCAAAGATGAATATCCAGATTCTTGGCCTGGAAATACTTGTGGAGCTTAAAACCTCTACTGGATTTTTTTAATTTTGTTTGTGGGTGGTAAAAATAGAAAGATGGAAACTATTTGTCTGCTGTAGTCTGTAGACGATTTCAGCTGCTAGATATAGTTTTCTTGGGCACTAGGAACTTATTCATTGAAAGCACCTTATAAGTTAGTAAAGGGCTTTACCGTTGTTTGTGTATGCCCTTATTTATTTTGATTTTTAGATCTTGTTGCCTATTATTGGATTTTTGCATGTCTTTTAACAAAGAGTAGCACATCAATGCTTCTGAAATACGCTTTATTATTGGCTAAATGTTATGTAAGAGAAAGTTTAATAGTGATTGCTAAATATATATACAAGTTTAATTGTGTCAAACATCACTTGTCTTGTTTACAATCTTACTTCTTTCGTTGTAATAAGGAGGTTTAATCAATGTTTTTCATAACTCTGATTTAGGTCGGTGAAGAAGATAGTAAATCTGGATGATCATATCGCACTTGCTTGTGCTGGGCTGAAAGCAGATGCGCGTGTTTTGATTAATAAGGCACGCATTGAGTGTCAGAGCCATAGGCTTACAGTCGAGGATCCTGTTACTGTTGAATATATTACTCGCTATATTGCTGGTCTTCAACAGAAATACACACAAAGTGGTGGTGTTAGACCATTTGGCCTTTCAACCCTGATTGTTGGCTTTGACCCACATACCGGCATCCCATCCCTCTACCAGACTGATCCGTCAGGCACATTTTCAGCATGGAAGGCTAATGCTACTGGAAGAAACTCCAACTCTATCAGGGAGTTCTTGGAAAAGAATTACAAAGAAACTTCTGGCCAAGAAACGGTGAAGCTTGCCATTCGTGCTTTGCTTGAAGTAAGTTTTTCCTTTACTTGAACTATGATTCAATCTTTTGTGATTTGTTTTGCACACATTTGGATCATAAAGATTGGAACTGCAATTGGCTTTCCACCCAAATATCCTGTTCCCAAACAGTTACTTATGCTGCAGTTGGCTCTCAATTTGAACAAATTTAACAGATTTGATGTCTGACTTTCTATGTAAGTAGTCTCCTTTGCAGAGGGTACAGAGTAAGCTTTATTGCTTACTTATAATTTTGTGCACGAACAAGTTGCTCAAATTATCCTCATTTCGGTTCCTTCTCTCTATAAGCAGTCCCAATAAAGAAATCCTATTAAATTAATTCTCTTTGCACCCATGAAGATCTTATATCAGGGGCATCAGGTTCAAGGGTTGGAAGATCAAACCCTTAACTTTGTACATCTATTTAGATTTTTTGGCCTTATCCACTGATGGTTTTTTGGGTACAATTAAGTATCATAGCTTCTAGTTTTCACCTGAAATCAAGTTTTATTGTTCTGGCCTTGTATTTTAAAACTAAACTTTCAAGGGATTTAGTGGCCTTTAGATTTTAATTTTGGCAAGGTGGTTTAGAATCTCCAGTTTTGCTCAAATAAATAATCCAATGTTTTGATTTGGGCAAAGAGGTGTTTGTAAGATCTTAGGTCGAGGTTGGAAAGCAGATCTGGTTAAAGTCTGTAGTCTAGGCCTTTGTATTGGGGTTGGAGGTTGAGTTTTTACCCCCAAACTTACAGCTTGGTACTTTTGCTATTTTGCAATATGTTTGGCCCAACTACATAATTTGCTTTTTGTATGTAACTACTAACAACTGTAAAGTTTGAACTATAGCGTGCTTCATAGATGCTGTTTTTGCTCCAGCATCATTGATACTATCATTCTCCTGGATATTCTACTTGAAGAGCTGTAGGAGTTTTTCCCCTGTGTTACATGATAGCTCTTCAAGTATAATTGATCTTGTAAGGATATTGAATGCAAGTATTTGTGGTCAGGAGTCGTTGACGGTTGTTTTGATGAAATTTAAGTGTACATTTTTTTATTTTTTTATTGATAAGGAAAGGAATTAGGCTAGGCCCTATACATCAAGTAAAAGGTACATGTTTCACTCTGAATCATTCTGTCTGTAAGGGAATATGCCGTAGTAACCCAGTAAATCACATCTATTGATGATCTGTATCTCTCTGACATTTTGAAGCTGTAGATTTGATTCAAGGATCTTGCATGAATCATGATCAGGTTGATTGTGCTTTCTCAGAGATCAATTGGGATATTAAGAGGATTACATTAATTTGATTATTTCATTTCCTTTCTAATGGAAATCCATTTCCAGTCTTGATCTCCATTTTTCTCATTTGATACACCCATATTCGTCATAGGATCATTAAACCAAAAATTGAAGATTGACATCTCTGTTTATCCATGCCAGGTTGTTGAGAGTGGAGGAAAGAACATTGAGATTGCAATAATGACAAAGGATGGTCTAAAACAACTTGAAGAAGCTGAAATCGATGCCATTGTTGCAGAGATCGAAGCAGAGAAGGCCGCCGCAGAGGCTGCAAAGAAGGGTCCTGCCAAAGAAACCTAAGCTATGCTATGGAGATCTCAAGAAGAGAAGAATTCCCGCCATCTTATGGTAACTTTCTCTTTTCCAACTCTGCCCCTCGAGTTCTTCTAGATGCTTTTAGCGCTGCCTACTCTTGAGTCCCCACATAAAAACCCTGCTTTTTCACATGTTTTGGCAACAAGGATTTGCAAGTCTAAAATGCCTGAGGTTGTTGTGGGTTGGTTCTGTACCAAATCATCATAATTAGAAGCTCAGTGTTTTGTGTGTGGTCTTGAAATTGTGGACAAAAGGCAGAGGTGGGTATAATGGGCACTCTATGCTCTCCATTTCAAAGTTTCTAATTAAAGATTAAGCATGTGAGTTTGGTGTGAATTATGAATAGGTTTCTTGTAGGCTTGCGCACCTCACCTAACAGTTTGGCCTGCCGTTTCATCTCATTAAAGTCATGTTTTTTCTTTTTTCAAATCTTCTCAAGTTTGTTTAGTTAATGATCATTCAATTGCTGAGAAGTTTGTTAGGTAAAAATGTCCATTACCAGAAATCCGACATTTGCATGCGTATCATGATATTCTGGGTCGAATATGACCAAAATTGCCAGTCTAGGTCGAGGTTTGTGCTAACTGAGAGAGAATGGCACCTTTTAATATCCTACCGACCTCATTTTTGGACTGTAATTAATTCCATAATTATCTGTCTAATTTGAAAAGCATTTCGAGTACGTATAGTCGTATTCGTATAACTTCTCAAGACTCAAGTAGTCAAGTGGGCTTTCAATTAAAAGTTGGAAAAGCAAAATTTTGTCCCTTGAAAAAAGGTTGTGCATATCTTCAAACTTGCCACAATATTGGACCGACTTCCTTCATTTTACTGGATAATTATTGACACAGTTTACACCTGTAACTTAGGATATTTTGTACCCCCTTAGTCAACAAAATCATGTTTTAATTTCCTTTAATTATGTTTTAATAAATATTCGTCAATTTACAACCATTTTGACCTTACCCGTTAGGAAAATGCATGTATTATCGAGGACAATTTCGGGCATTTTGTAAGGATAAAGTGGGTTATGATTGTAAATTATAAACAAAATATGGATAAAGGGTTGTTAAGGGGACTTTATTTTTATCAGTTTCTAGGGAAACACTAAGCATATATATTCTTCTGAATATAGTTCAAAATTGTTATGCATTAGTCAACTAACTGATAACCTCAATCTTATGATGTTTTTTTCTTCTTGGGGCCATTTGTAGATTTGTTATTCTTTATTAATACAAAAGTACAATGGCATTACAAGAAAGTTAATGCAAAGTCAACTTTTTTATCCACTCATTTCCTCCTCCTATCATCGCATGTCAATATGTCATAACCAAGTTTTAAGGGTTTGCAAGGGGGCCCTTCGTCAATTTAATTCAGTCAACTTATAGTAATTTTTTTTATATATAGAATCACAAAATTTCGGCAAAATTACCTAAAGAAGTAGGCTTAGCGATGTAACTTGTCTGATTGCTTTATATCTCTATATAATTAAGATACATATCAATATTTATTTATATAAAAGCTGAGATCGTAATTTAAAAAAACTCCCGAATTTATTTAATTAAAAGGAGACACGGCACTCCATTATCGATTATAAAAATTGTGAATAAAAGGGTCTATATTACTACATAGAGAGACATATTAAGTTATTTTATAAAAATTGTGAAAAAAGGGTCTATATTACTACATAGAGAGACATATTAAATTATCTTTTTTTCCCAAAAATAATACGTTGGTGTGTGTGTTTTTTTTGTAAAGAGATAAGAATTAGGGTGTTCATTTTAGATGAACAACCTAGCGCGTCCTTAAGGACGAGAGTCGCTCTTGATTGTTCCGGATAAAATTAACGGCAAAATCAATAGGGACGTTCAATAGTGTATTGATTACGGCAAACTATGTGTATGAATAGTAGATTTGTATAAATTTTATCAACTACTAAAGTAGGTATACATCACGTGACGAGAGTTGTCCTATTCCATTCACGTACCAACAAAAAAAACTATTAACTTGAACTTCCATTACTCATCAATCATCCTTCATTTCTGTGGTTAACAAGCCAAATAAACGTATGCCTACGCTGTTTAATTACATTGTTTTTAATATTTTTTTTAAATATTAAAAACATACGAGTTATGTTCATCGCTGACGTGAATTGGCAACGTACTACATAAGGCAAGTGGGAAGAAAAGTGCACCTTACTTATGCAATTGGCATCTTATACTAATTAATAATGTCAGTTTATTTATCTTTTAAAAAGGGGCCACTAGGTAAGTGAAACTCGTGATATAAGTTTATCTAATGTGATTAATAATCCTATTTTTATTCTGAATGATGAAATTGTTATGCATGAAATTATAATATATATGCTTATGAAACACAGCACAAACAATATGTAACATAAAGACAGGCTGTGTATTTGCAACAAAGAAAAAAACCTAATCGGATAGTTATTTGATGTTTATAAATAGCTTTGGACATAGTAATTAATTAAATTCATCCCCCTGGTAAGCTACATAAACTCGCTGTTTTAGTCGACCAAAAAAAAATAAACTCATTGTTTTAGCATATATACTACTCCGTACTAGACTACTAATGCATATGTTTGATTTAACGATTAGTATATAAGTTTAAGAGCTCGATATGGTCGTAAAAAACTCTTATTTAATTTGTTAACACTAAAAAGGCAGCTTGGTTGATGTACAATCGTGACTCAAACACCTCAAATTAACAACTGAAAAGTCATATTTTATGGAGTATATTTTTATATACGAGTTATGGAACAATTGTAGTTGACTAAGAATATTAATTAAATATATATAAATCCTAAATTAGCAAGTGGGCTGTGGGCATATATATAATTTTTCAAATTTCCCAAGTGGCCTTTCTGTATGGAAATGTGTACGTCTTGTAGATATGCTCCTACCTAACTCATTTGAAAAAGTTACATACAAATGATCGAGCAACTTATGTTTAACTATGTATACCTTGAACAAGTGATGGACGACATATATATGAATCATATAACATATGTGCTCTTTTTCTCTTTTGTAAGGGCTCATTATTGGCCGTGGTGGATAGTATAGGTGACAAACTTCGAGAAATGAGGCTCCGATGGTTTGGCCATGTTCAAAGACGGAGTCCGGACGCTATAGTCAGGAGGTGTGAACGGCTGGAGTTAGGGGCGTTCAGGCGAGGTAGGGGTCGGCCGAATAAACGCTGGTTGGACCGCATCAAGCAGGATATCAACTTCGTAGGGATTTCAATAGAGTTGGCTTAGAACAGAGAGAGTTGGATGGAGGGAATCAAGGTGTTGGATGGCTAGCTGTCTGGGTGTTGAAGCGAGTATTCTGGAGCGCGAGGGGGTAGAACAAGGAGCTTGTTTTCTAATAGTTTTAGTTTGAGTTTTCTTTAGTCTAGCTTAGTTTAGTTTCCTGTATTTCTAGTTCTAGTTTCTTTTGTGGTTTTATGTTTAATTTGTTTTCGTATAGTTTGTAGATTTGGTCTGGTGTGACACTCTTTGGTTGTATTGGGTGCATTCCATCCAGGTCTGGTTTGCCCCCATCCTGACTCCTCAGATCCCGCGTCTGCGGGACCACCTGGGTAAATGTTTGTTGTTGTTGTTGTAAAGGCTCATTATTGAGGCTTATGGATCCAATTAATATTAATTTATTCGTGTATTTTTGTGATCGATAACAATGTTTTTGGACGAAATCAGTCTTAATCCAATTAGCTAGACAAGTCCACTGAACATACATAATTGTGCTAACAAAATGCAAAGCTTATCTAAATTAGCATACTTTTGCATGCATATTTAATTAAATATTTATGCAACCGACAGGCCTAGCATAATTAATTAACTTATTGTATGTATGTAAATCAAAATTTTACAAATAATTTGGTGAAAGCTCACATCATACAAATGCATGCGTAGACAAAACATTGTTGTGTAAAAGTTTCAAGATTCCATCCGTCGACTTAAATGACAACATTGAAACAATAGGTTACGTGGAAAAGTCAGGCGACTTCCAATTAGCATAATATATTTTATTACGTCACATCACCCCTTTTATTAAAATAGTATATTTTATTTAAATTATTTTGTCATCTATTAAATTGGGAAATTTACAATTAGCATGTACAATTTTTATCTTTTCCAAAACGTAATCTTTTATCATCTATTAAATTAGAAAATTTATCTTCCTACTCTCTACTTGAAAATTTTATCTTTTGCTATCAATTAAATTGAAAAAGTTATGTAAATTTTGTATTACGTAGAAACAATATACAATTTAAATTTTTTGTAATGTGATATTTACGTAGAAAAATATACAATTTTATCTTTTTAGCAATTTACCTTATTTACAATTAGCATATACATACATAGATATGTACATGGTACATGTAATTAAGTATATGGAAATTTTATCTTTTTTATCTTTTATCTAAGATATATCTTAATTATATCTTTATTAAATATTCTCCTAATCCTTATCCATCTAGAACTTCCACAATATACAATTTAATATTTTGTAATGTGATATTTACGTAGAAAAATATACAATTTTATCTTTTTAGCAATTTACCACGTACGTAACATTAGCTAGCATGGTACAATTAGCATGTAGGTGCATAGATATGTACATGGTACATGTAAATAAGTTATGAAAACTTTATCTTTTTTATCTTTTAGTTAAGATATATCTTAATTATATCTTTATTAAATATTCTCCTAATCCTTACCCATCCAAAACTTTTTTCTTATAAATACACCTCTCATCCACTCATTCTTCTACAATTAATTTACGTGTTTCCATACCATTAGTTCCCAATTGTTTTTGAGATAACTTTGTCAATCAAAGGTATATATTTTTTCATCGTCATTTCTATATGATTTAGTTTTGTTTATATTCTAAATCTTATCGGTGTTGTTGTTGTAGGCTACTATGGAGATTCACTCTTTTCATGAGCTTACCAATCAAAGGAACAAAAAATATACAATTTTGGTCGTCTCTTGAAGATGTGGAACGTCGTTAATACTAATAATGAAATATCATCGAAAGAGCTAATTTTTATAGATGAAGAGGTTAGAATTTCTACACAATCAATTACATATTTGTATGATTCTTACTTATTTTTGCTAATCAATTAATTTCATTCTGTTTTTTTACATGGAAATAAAACTCATGCTTGGATAAAAAAAACATGGATGAAATTCTTTGACACGCTGGTTGAAGATCGCATGTATTCTATATCAAATTTCGGTTTGCATAATTATATCGGGACCTATCGTTATAGTAATCTTCCTCTCAAGTTGATGTTTTTTATGAGCACCAATATGATAGAAGTTAAAGAATATTCAATCCCTCATAATGCATTTGATTTTGTGGAGTTCGATCTCATCAACAATATGTCGATTGATGATAGCTATTTAGTTGGTAAGTTATTTTTTTGTTAAATTTATAATCTTTTTTTAATGCATATAACTGAAATCATACATAATAAACTTATTTTTTTCTATACGCAGATGTCATTGGTCATATGTTTGGGATTGAAGATTTGATTGAATGTCCCGTGTCTAATGATGAAAAGAATCATAAAAGGATAGATATTCAACTTTAGAATTTAAGGTATTAATGTTGATAATTGCCTATTTGATTGTCATATAAAATTATTGGGGTCTATGTCATCGTTAAAGTAAATAATTTTGTTCTTATAATTATGCCAGGAAGGAAGTTATTACTTGCACTTTATGGGATGACTATGCAGATCAAGTTATGCCTTATATTAATTCTACATCAAAGGAGAAGGAATTAGACCAAGCGGTTGTAGTTATCATCAAATTTGCAAAAATCAAAGTCCACGATAGTGAGTGCCCATAATTATATTTACATAATTTTTTTGTTTATGTATACACGAGCCAAGTGGTTGTAATTATATTTACATAATTTTGCTTATCCAATTATTATTTTTGCTCTTTATAACGATAGTGATTTTTTTGCTTATCATCCAATTATATTTACTTGCTCTTCGATAACTGAATCTAATTATAGTCTTTTGCTAATCTTTTTTTTTGTTTAAAGAGAAATATAAATTGGTCAATGTTAAAGGTGGAACTCGACTTTTCATTGAAGATGATAATGTTCCAGAACTTCTTCAATTTAAAAAAAAAATAGTACCTAATCAATTTTTTTAAAATTTATTTTATTATCATAAAAAACAATTTTAAAGGCATCACCTCCGTGCAAGGCACGGGTCCTATACTAGTATACTTCTAAACCTGAAGCAGTTAGGGGCAGTTTTATCATTTAGGTTTTATAAACCACTCACCATATTTTTAATAAGTGATTTTGATAAAAATATGTGATTTTGATAGTAATTTTCTATCCATTAATATTTAACAAATTATATAAGTAGATATTTACATGGTAGTTTCTATCTTAATCTTCAAAATAAGATATACATGTGAAATTGTGAATATATCACGTAATATTGATTTTCTAAATCCAAAATTTTATCAAGCTGAAAAAAACGGTAGTTACAATTTGATAACATATAGTACTAAATATGATAATTAATGTTTCAACTATATATACGTACGTATTGGGCATCTGATCGAAAAAAAAAACGTAGAACTTCAAACCTTGAAGTCTGAAGGAGATGTTTGACTATATTAATCATCCAAATCATAGGTAAGATATATTACTGTTGATATGATGTAAATAATTGTAATATATTAAATCTTTAACGTATAAATAGATAGAAAATCAAGATAAAAATTTAATAAATTTATATGCTACCGTATACAACTATATATTACTATTGTAATATATTCATTAAGTAATAAATGTATCCTAAATTTTTTTATTTTCTTAAAGAATATTAGTATTTATCTATCTATCTATTAGACTATTGCTTTACTATATGCTAAAAATGTAACAAATTTTATCACTATATTGGACCACAACACTCCCTTTCAAAATAAAACATTCAATTTTATATTTTTGCTACCATATTAAAATTCAAAGAAAAATATTAGTAAGAAGATTACATATCTGGGTATGGGAAAAAAAGATAAGATAGAACTAAAAATGTATCATGTAACTATAAACATTAATTAATTATATCTATTGGAGCATACATAAGTAATATACATATGGAGAATAAACCTATCGATGAGGTCGATTCGGTAGGTTAGTCACTTTGAGTTCAAGTTTGGACCATTACGTATGTACAATAAACCAATTAATAGGTCATATTAATGAGGTCGATTCGGTCATTATGAGTTCGAATTGAGTACAAGTTTGCCCCGTTATGTATGGAGAATAAACCAATTAATAGGTTCGGTTCTATAGATTGGTAACTTGAATTCAGATTGCGTATAAGTTTGGGGTGTTATATGTGGAGAATAAACCTATTTTTGGGTTTGTTTATACATTAGTCATTTTAAGTTTGGATTGAGCACAAGTTTAGATTATTAAGTATGAGCAATAAACTTATTGGTATAGTAGGTTGGTTATTTTGAGTTCAAATTGATTATAAGTTTAAGTTGTTATATATGAAAAATAAACCTATTGATGGGATCAGTTTGATGGCCTAATTTTTTTGAGTTCGGATGAAGTCCATGCATATGTTTCGGATGTTATATATGGAGAGTATATCCATTAATAAGGTCGGTTCAAGAGGTATTTCATTTGAATTCAGATTGAATACAAGTTTGGGATGCAGAAATTTGCAGGTTGATTGGGTCGGGTCATTATAAGTTTGGTTCAATTGAGTTCGGGTCAGTTAGTTTGGTTTGAGTATAGGATCACGTTGTTAATTTTATATGTTAGTTGGGCCAAGCCGACCAGTATGGTTTTCTTGCAAATTATTGACCAACTAATGAAGAGAGTCAACTACTTTATACTTCTATTTGACACCATTTTGGACCAGATTCCTGCAGAACAAAAGTTATTTTTATTTATTTTATTTTAATAATAGATTTATATTTATATTAAAATAATCATATATATAATTTAAAGTTAGAAATATGACATTAATTAAGTTATTGTATTCATAGATCATATGTAAGTATTATATTACATTTTTACTTTAAAAGACCAGGTCAGTAACTAGGTTCACACTATCAAATTCGAGTTTTTTCTAAATAGGTTTGGATTACTAAAATTAACCAATTAGCCAATTCTAAATATTACAGTTTTCACAATAATATCGGATTCAAATAAATTATGAATTTAATTTATAATACTTATATCATATATAAATTAATATATTTTAAATTTTATTCAAAAAAGTCCCGGGCAAGGCCCGGGTTTTAACTAGTACAGTATAAAGCGGAACCCAAGTCTTTGTTAAAATTTGCGCCACGTCATCAACCTGAATAAAATAATGATTTTATTTTTTGCATTGATTTTTAAAAAATAACTTATATATCTTCTTATATCTTATCCAACTTCCTTATGTATACTTAATATCTTACTCAATTATACTTCTTTATACGAATAAGGAAATTGAAGTGATTTTCTTTTATATTCCTTTTAGCATACATTTTTGTCATTATTGAATCTTGGAGAATAGTGAAAAAAATTCACATGTGTCAATAGTATATTCATTAATAATATAAATTTGAATAGAACTATTTTAGAATTAAAATTGTATGAATAAAAGCACATATATAGGTCAAGACTCAAGAGGTTCGGACTTTGGTCTATCGGATTTGGATTATAAGTTCCCGAGTTAAAAGCGTATTCGTATCAAAATTCGATCTCAAATCGATTAATTCGGTTTTATATTTACATTACCCGTACATGGTACGGGGTTTATACTAGTACTTGTGTATAGCTAGTTTACATTGATTAAAAGACCGGCTTATAACAATAATAATTTTGTTCGACTCTAGTGTTCAGTATCCTCTATCAAAAAAAAGATTGACTAAAGATTGTATGATCATGTTAAAAATGTATTCGGATTTCCTATGATAATGCATTGTTTTACCAAGAACTGTACATTTGATACAGTTTCGTACGTATTAAATTAGAATCTTATCATAACCTTTCATTTGAAGTATTAACCACACTCACTCTATAAATTGACAAAATTCAATCCAATCTTCTTTATCCAATTAATGTATAGAAAATTCAAAGGAAAATTTGTCAATAGAATGTTACCATCAGAATTCGAAGACCTGTTTACTACTATTACGACCACATTCTCAGTTCCTGACATATATGACATACACTTGAACTGACGGACTTAGTTGAATATCACCGTACTTGAAAATTGGTGGATTAAACTCAAAATTCAACAGAACTTAAATCTATCTCTACAAATGCATATGCACACACTATGCCAATAGTATCTGTTCGACGTTACTTAATGCGAGCTAAATTTCAAGTTAAAGTTGAAAATGAAACTTTCTTAAAATAGATAACTTAAGAGATTGATATCCAAATGAAACTCACATCTAGATTAACTTATCTAGAATAGATCATGCACAACAAATATGGTTTTCAATAATATTTATTCAATCTTAGAAAGTCTTGCCATGTTTAAGAAAATTGGATTGGCAACCATAAAACATTTTTAATGTACAACAAATATTGTTGTCAAAACCTGACACGATCCGAGAAACCATCCGAATCGTCCAAGAACTTTAGGTTGACACTCGACCCAAAAAGTAGAGGGTATAAGAAAAAACGAACTCCATTGGGTTAAAACTCGAACTCCCTAACTCATTGGATTGATCCAATTTTTATATATGTAGAATAAATGTATTTTATTTTAATTGTTATAATAAATTCTATTTTTAAAATAGTAATATTTTATTATTATTAAGTATTACTACTTAATCATAATACTATTTTAATAATCATTTAAAAAATCAAATTCTTAACCCGTTAGCTTAACCCGAACCTGCATAATAACTTGTCAGAACTTGATCCATTTTTGACTCGTAACCCGATTGACTCGAACCCGTAATAACCGAATCCGAACCCGTACAAACTGACCCGTTTAACCACAAACTAAAAAAATAAGAGAAAACTATTTAAATACATAAACTGTGCTAGCTTCTGGATCTGGTTGAGTTGGATTCAATTGTTTATTCACGCCGTTCTGAGGTGGACGTTGGGTTGATTGAGGTTAGTTGAATTATTTGTGCAAAGTTGGTAGTAGTTTTATGTTCTTTTTCTCTTTTCATTAACAAAATGGATGACTCCAAAAATAGGAAAAAAAGAAGAAGAAGGAAATCGGGAGTGATGGGCAACAGTGGTTGGTTCAATCACACAAATCCTGCATGTATTTAAGCTTTTTTGATTGATTTTTTCTCCCTTTTGTATGGCCAAAGAGATTTGCATATATTTCTTCTCAAAATTCTTTTTAATAGAAATTCTTCTGAACTTTTCTCCTCCTCTCACATCCTATCCATTACATCCCAATCCACATCTCTCTGATCGATCCATTTTGCCCCCCAAACAGGACCGGAGTTTTAATAAAATAAATACCATATAACAATTCCTTTAAAGAAAGAATCTGACCATTTAAACTTCATAGTCACATTATAATGACATTGACAATCCCAAAAAATAATTACCCTGCTTATTTTCTTTATGCCTTCATATGTATTTCTTGACAAAGGGTGGAGAAGTGATTTTCATGCATACATATGCTTATGAAGAACCTAAACTTAAATTAAACTGTTCTCTTTGTCATATATATATAACATATATAATATATATATTCTTGAGTTACAGAATATGATCCAGTAATGAAAAATTATACAATCTAGAAACCTATAGAGAGGGAGAGGACTTAAAAGAAGATCTTCTAAACTAATTAAGCACTAAAAGCCTCTTCTTGTTTACCCACATCCCTCCAATAGAATTCCTGTTTGATTAGATCCTCTAACAACTCAATTCCCTCATAACACTTTCACTTCATCTCCAAAGTTCTATAGTCCAAATTGCCATTACTTCTCAACCCCAAGAAATCATGGAACCCAATGTTGCTACACTCACTCCCATCAAATGTGCTACACTTGCAAATCTGCTTTCCAAAGCTGCATTTGAAGCAAGCTGTGGTATTGACAGTTCTGCCCCCAGTCTTCAGCTGCTCTGGCTGGTTCTGATGGCTGTGGGAAGGAGGGCTGATCCTGAGCTCCAGGTTCAAGTCTGGGCACCGATAACCCGGGTTTGTACTCCTCTCTTCCGGTTTCGGTCCAAATTCGACAGCTCCGGAGAAGAGCCTGTTTGGCATGGGATTGTGATCTGGTGAGCCTGGCTCTTGCTTAGGGTTTGCAACAAAGGAGATTGAGGTTGTTGTGGTAGTTGGGGTAGTTGCTTCGGCTTCACCTTCATTGAGTGACCTATGGGTAACAGGGTCAATTCCTCTGCTTAGGAGCTTTCTCTTTATGTGGGTGTTCCAGTAGTTCTTTATTTCATTATCGGTTCGCCCCGGCAATCTTCCTGCTATCAATGACCATCTGGGCAAATATTGCACACACAATCTTGTAAGTTTATTATGATCAAGAAAGAACACAACTTTTTTGGTAGATCCTCCCTCTTATTGCTAAAAATATGTAAGAAAAGTATGGTCTGTACTTGTTTTTTGTTTTCTTGGTTACCTTTTTCCTGTTCTTCTAATAAGCTTCTTAATTCAAAATTTGACCCATATTCTAAAGACCTTATTATCTCTCTTGCAATCATTGGTCATAGCCTACACTTTTCTCTATTTCTCAAGTAAACCAATAGAAACAAATCAGAAAGGGAACTCACTTGTTGCCAAGAAGGCTATGCAACTTGATGATGAGCTCGTCTTCTTCGTCGGTGAAGTTTCCACGTTTGAGATCGGGGCGAAGGTAGTTGATCCACCGAAGCCGGCAGCTCTTACCGCATCGGAGGAGGCCAGCAGCCTTGGGAAGGGATCTCCAACAGCCTTCGCCATGGGCTTTGATGTAAGCAACCAGGCGATCATCTTCTTCTTTGGTCCATGCACCTTTGTTTGTGTGAGCTTTCTCACAACATGGAGACCTACCCATTTCTCCAAACTTACCAATCTCAACTGGGTCTCTTTTAGTTTTCCCAAATTCAAATTCCCCAAGGAAGAGTTGATGCAGAGGAGGGGGAGAAGTAGTTGGTCCTTATAAATTAGGAGTTAGCTCATGTTTTTTATGGGTTTGTGGTTTTTTTTTTCTTTCTTTCTTCTTGTGAGTAAGTAATAAAGGCTAGCTAAGCCCATCTTTTGGATCTGAATGGGATTATATAGGGTTTTTTAGGTGTGGAGAGAAAGAGAAATTTTGCTTCTAGATGTGAGTTGGTGAGACAGGTAAGAGGGGAGTGGATGGTGGGCTTTTTGCCTTTTTTTTTAAATAAAAAATAAAAAAATCATAATTTGGTGATAGTATTATTATTAGCATCATATATCAGCATAAAAACAAATAAAAAGGGAAAAGAGGGAAAGAAAAGAAGGTAATCTTCAGGTAGGTGTAAAGTAAGGTACATGTAATAAATGATCCATATAGCAAAAGACAAGGTATGTGATGGTCTTGAACTTTGCCAAGCTAGCTCTTTTGATTTCTTCCTGTTGGTTTTCTTCTTTTGATCAACAGAATACTGTTAATATATTAATCCTTCTAGTCTGACAAAATATGAACATAATTTCTTCTTCTCCTTTTTAGGTAAAAGATTTTTGTTGAGCAATCATAATCCACCCTCACTCACTTCTCACTAGCAACATATGCCATAATCCCACATTTTATTAACATATCTAGTGTCTGTAGTTGGAACTAACAAACATTTTATGGGCTTGTGCTGATGTCCCCTTTCTTAACTAACCTCCTATATAAAATTGTTTATAATATTGTTAAGTTCATCTTTCTGGCAAGATCTCTGATCTTATCAAAGACAGATCATCCACAACAACACTATTAGAAATTAGAATTATGTTTTTTAAGAGAACTTTTCATCCTCACCACCGGATCAGATCAGCCCCCCTTTCATGGCAAGTTAATTGTATACATTAAAAAAAATGTTATTTCTCAGTTTTGTAAACATGTCAATATTGATTGGGTATTTGAGTGCTTGGTACTACCTTGACAGAGCATTTAGGAATTTTATTTTTAATTTATTTTTCCTCCTTTCATATGATGTTGCTGATAGCTATGCATTGTTTGAAATATTTTCATATTACAGAATTAGTGATTTAATTATGCATCATAGAAACCTCTCTTAAGATATCTAGATTCAATCTGAATTACAGAACTAACCAAAGTTGACATTTCCTCAAGATGGTGTGAATTAGGGAGCACATGAAAGAGAATAAACTAATTTTGTAGTAAGAGACACACAAGGATGATTGTTTTGTAAGGAATCAATAAAGTTTTAATACTGCATTATTCTTCCATAAGGAAGGAAAGAGAAGGGATTTTGAGAAGAAAAAAGTGTGGATAATTTTTAGCCAGCTAAATATTTTTAGTAGGTTAGCTGTTGTAAATCATGGTCCTTAATACAAAAGCTTCCAGAAAGAGTGGAGGTTGGGGCTAAAGTGCACATAAAAGGGCATATGAGGAAGGGAAAAAGGATTGTATTAATAATTGAGTTAGGTTGTGAATTGTGATTGAGCTGTGGTGTGGGCTCAACTTTACCTTCCACTTATCTTTCCTCCCTCCAAACCCACTTCAGTAAAACATTATTCTTATCCCCTCTTTATTTTTTACCATCTTTTCCTACCTTACATATCTCATCAATGGTAGCATTGGTAGGCCGACCCATAATTTTTGTTGTAGGAGGTTTAAATGGGTGATTGTGGGTTAGGTGTTCCCCAATATTTGACTTCTCCTTGATTAACATTGCTGAGTTTAAGGATATTTTGGTAGGTGTCTTTATTGTGTTTATCATCTATTCATATACAAATTAATTAGTAAGATTTAACTCTTCTATACCCTAAGCAATTCCCGAATTATCTTATTTAAAATTCCTAAACAACTATATTTAAAAAATTTCTGACTAACTCAAAATCACTTTTTAAGGCCATCATTTATCGCCATCGTGCAATCTCCTTTTGTCAAGTGTCAGCCGATGTTTCCTTGACATCAATTGAGTCGAGCCAAACCATATCTACATCCAAAAGAGTTCATATGAACCGCATTCAAGTAACACAAAGATCCCTTTCCGGACAAGGTTATGTAGCAAATAAACAAGCGCCCCAAACCAATCAAAATTTCCTTACTAAGATTTATTATCTGAAAATGCAATCCTTGAGTAATGCCAATGGAGTTTTACTTGGGCGGTGGACCAAGTTCAAGTCAAGGTCTAGATGTATGGTTCTCCGAATGGCTTTGTATGATGAGGACAATTCTCAAAAAAATTCCTATATTTTTCGCCCGAGAATTCCTTTAATCCTTTCCTTGCGACCATTTTCCTAGATGATTGATGTTTGCTTAGGGTTGCTCACTTCTTCTCTAACTTTCTCTTATTCTTTCTTGGATTGATTAACTTTTATTTGGTATATGTTATTGTTGGTTGTTTTCATTTCATTATGTATATTTACTAATCGATATTTCAACCATTTAATATTCCAGATATATTTAAAAAATCAAATATTTACCTTGTAAACCATAAAATCCACTTCCTCATAGCTATAGCTATATCAAACTCTTTCTAATTAGCAAACTTTTATATCAAACTCAATTTCACTCCAGCCAACAAATCGTATAAAAATACCATCACAACTGGAAAGTTACTTCCTTATCCTAATTGAATTAAATTTCATCAAGGGTTGTGGTGCAAATTCAGGCAACATTGGCATAGTTTGGTATTTGTAGGGTAGGGAGAGGATGGGAGAAAAAAAGAAGTTAAATGAATCACTATTCTCAATCAATGATTTTTCATATTTCTTTGTTGTGTTTGCAACTTTTTCTTCTTTCTCCCTCTTCCCCACTTTGTAGCAAATTTGTTACCCACCACCACCACATGCACATGCACTTTCATTATCCCTTCTTTGTCCATGATAACAACTTGTTTCAATGTTTTCCCTAACTTTTTCCAATCAACTTGATACCTGCAGGCAAAGAACTCACCCACCTAATTCACCCTATTCTTATATTCTCATCTATCCAACTTAGGATTTTGAAATTGATATGTTTGAAATTTATTTCTTTTTCACCTACCTATTTTTCTGAATCTCTTTTTACCCTCTTTTTTTTCTAAGTTCCCTTTTTGGCTTTTGCTCCCAACAAGAAAGGGGCCCTTTTCATTTAAGATTTCCATTCATTCATAGCCCAACAACACATACAAAATATTTGGAATATATTTATCTTCAATGTTTCATCATCATGCTTGGTATCATAAAATCCCAATCTCATCTTATCCACATCTTCATATATTCTAGCACTCAAACAAACTTATTCTGCATATTCAATTTTATTTTTAAAAAAAATTGTCTTATAAATAATTAAAATAAAAATCAGTACGTAATATGTACACATAATAGTACTATATGATTAATAATTGCATAAAATTAAGCTGGCCCATTTATTGCTTGAACCTTTGGACCTCTATAGAGTCTCTAAAACTAGTTTTAGAAGATGAGATCATGAAGTCACAATCAGTTAGGTATTGAGCCTGAATTGATTTGCCAAGGGGTCTCTATCCATCCCAAACCGGCCTCTTCTCTTCTGCAATTTTCACATAAAAATCCCACATTTTCACAATTTTTATTAATTTTTGGTGCGAGAAGAAAAGGACCCAGAAAACAAATTAAAATGGGCAAACAGAAAACAATATATGATCCATACACAAGCAAGTTACTTAGTAATGTAATGTGATAGTTAGCTAGCTAGCATTCCTTAATGAATATCCTGACCGAAAGAAACAATAATTTAGGTTTGGTTGGCATTTTGGCAAATGATGTGGAAATCTGATGGAGTGTTGTGTGGTGAAAACCAGCTCAGATGCACGTGAATATCATGTTCTTAGGCTTAATACTTACAAATTGAGAGATTATGGTTTTAAAAGTCTTCTAATTAAGGATGAATGTTATGATATGTTGTAGCATGTAACGGTCCTCGATCGTTCTGCCCAGCCTACCTCGAAATATAGTAGGATTATGTAACTATTAGCATAGACCCATATTCACAAAATAAACGTGGAGTTGCAGCAAAAACCTAATGACTTGAATGGTATCGATACCAAATATATAAGACGTACATCAAGTTTGTGTAAAACGTGAAGTATTAAGGTGTCGATTATGAAGGTGGGTATACATAAATCATAATTTAAATTTACTTAGTTTTTAGGAGAAGGAAAAGCAATACTCTAATTAATGAGTATTGTACCATTTGATATTATATTTCTTATATAACAAATTAATAATAAAAATGTATATTTTTTAATGCAATGGGTAGCGAGCCAACACACGGACCCGCGGGTTAAACCTGATTGCGGCTTGCAAACTATAAAAAATCGACTCGCGATCCGACTCACTATTTGCGAGTCAAGCGTCCGATATGCAACTTGCGAGCTGGGTCAATGCAGGTTACGGATGACCCGATCCGTTGAAGCGTTGAACATCCCTGTATCAAGCAAGCCTAAAGAGATTTGGAATACTATGACAATAAAAGATTAAATCTTTTGTAACAAAGAAAAAGGAAAAGTCCACCTACTCTTGTTGGGATTGTCTGTGAAATCTGAAGACCATGTGAGAAGTGAAGTGAGAGCTCTGAACCTAAGCACAATAATAAGAGGAGTCTGATTCAAACAAAGAGGAGACCCACATGGTTGGGCTGATAAAACTAGATTTCAATTATATGGACTTGTTCAAACCCTTGATTAAATGCATTCACAGGGACAGAGTAGCTTTCTTTTTCCCCTCCATAAAAGGAGGGTGCATTATTGGTTGTTGACAGAGACGTCCACGTGACATCTTTCCATTTTCCTTACCCAAAATGTCCCATGGTTCAAACGGTTTTCACATTCAATCAAGATCTCGTTTTTCTAACTTACACAGATTTGGGCCAGGCCCAATTTTAGTCCAGCCCATTTCAGATGAATTCCAAGCATCATACTTTGAAAGGAAGCAATTGAAGGAGATTTGATTGATGAGGCATATATATGACAACAAGAATAAGATTCCCTTGAAACTACACTCATATTCTACAAAAGTTAATAAAAAGTTTACTTTACAACAAATGACATTATTTATTAGATAGACTTAACTGAATCAATAAGCACCAAGTTAACTATTATTCTTGGTGATACAAACTTAAACACAACAAGTACATTGAACTAAGTCTGTTTTGGCATCAAAGGGTTTCCTTTTGTTGTTTTTTTTGTGCATGAAGAGAAATAAAACTGCTATCCAATTCCACTACTTTAACCAAAAAAATGAGAAAGAAACAAAGTCTTTCACAATCCAAATCCCTTTAGAAAAGATTCCAACTTGACAAAATCTGAAAGAGTTTCTTTCAAAACATAAAACCCTCACTTCTTTGGACCACACTTCAATTGCACAGCCAAGATCTTATCCTTCACATTTGGGCATGGATCTCCACCATCCTTATGGAAAAGTTTCCTGTCTAGTGGAACCTCACAATAGTTCTTCCCCAAGCACAACTGCAAAAACACCAAGTCACATTTTATCCAACTAAACATGAATGAAACTTTCTTGACCAATTGATCATACATGCATATGTTGTCTAATGAATCACAAGATCTTACATCCTTGACGATATCTACGCTGCGCTTGGCGCTACACGCCTTCACCACATAGAGGCCACAAGTTCCCCACGGATCGCCAAAACTTGCAAACTGCACTTCCTTGACCACATGGTCTTTCTCAGGACACTGAAGAAATGACTTGGGTTGCAAGTTACGTCTGGCTTTCAACTCATTGTGTTCCATGTTCCATGAAGACACATGAGGTGGGTAATTCTCGCCTATCCAACTGCATATAATGTTTCGGTTCACAGTCAAGATTTCGACATTCTCCACCTTTCCGCCCAGCTCATCAAACATCACAATTAGGTTGTCCTTGGCCTTAAGGAAGGCTCGCGGTATGTGGTACCTGAATGGAATTTGACAGAACATATAGATTACAAGCGACCTCTATCAAAAAGATGGCGACATTCTTTCAAGAAAACAAGTATATGCTTGTTGATTTGTGATTATTGGTTTTCAACTTGTGTAATAAACTTGTTATGTATACTTACTCTTCTTGAGAAGGTTGTCCAAGAGGCGTCCAGTAAACAGTCCAATATCGGCCAATGCTATGGCCGTTTACCCAAACCATCCCCTTAGTCATGCTATTCACCTTAATCGCCAAAGGACCGTTGCCTGGTGGAGCATCAAATCTTGCCTTCAACCAACAACAAAGGAAAATAGTTTCATCTTCATTCTAAGAAGCTTCAGATGCATCATATAGTTATTAGTGGGATTGTCTGTTTGGATACCATAAAGTTTAAGGATTTTATGCATTATGGCACATACTCATGAATCCAAGTATGTATCTTGAAATGAAACAAGTATATATGTAGCTTTTGTACCTTGTACCAAGTCATAGTAGCAGTCTTCTTTCTTAGAGGTTCCCATTTGATTTTCTTTGATCCTTCCTCAGTGAAGTATTTCATCTGCTCTCCCTTTAAACTCATCTGCATTTCGCAACCAACAACAACAACAACAACAACAACAAGCAAGCAAATAAGGCATATGCACGACCCCCAGTCCATCGGCCCATAGAAATTCATACAAAAGATCGAACAACAAGAGTTGGGAAAGATCTTTGAGATAAACAACCTTGTGATGCCATCCACCTTTTGTTATGTCAAGATTGCCGGTACCCAAACCTTGGATGACCAGAGATCTTAGACCAGTAAACCTGTGCTCCATGTAGGATCCACTATCCTTCATTTTTGAGTTCCATTTTCAAAACAAGAACAAATCACATAAGCACTATTATAACTACACACATTGTATTCATTTGGTAGTTGTTAATGTTTCTACATGTTTCTTACCGGCATGCCAACTGTTGATTGCAAGAAGGCAAGGTGGTTCTTTCCTTCATGGAGTTGTGCCGACGTTCTAAAAGTGAACTTCGGTTGTTGTTTCGACCCGTGGCTGGTTCCTAAAGTTGCACAGACAAAATGAGGATCTATAAGCGCAAAAAGGGTAAGATCAAACTGACTTCATTTTTTTTGTCTTTGGAGCATATATTTACCTACAAACTTCTCGTTTACGAAGGCCATAATCCCGTGCCCAAGACTCACAATGTCAAGAACTGGCTGGATTGATTTTCTAAGCGGCAAGTCCAAATTATCCAACTCTATGCTAAAATCAGTCACCAAGTTCAGTTTACAAACCAAACACTTGAAACACATATCACTAACCAAACAAAGCTCATTGTATGATGATTAAGCACTTACTCTGTCAAATACCAGACGTAGTCTGTGGTGTCCCTAGCGAAACCATATTGCTCCAATGGAAGCTGTGAGAAGTTGCCACCCAACACCGGGATTGGCTCAGTTGTCATTTCCCATTTCAAGTTCTTGTGGCAAATTTCACATTTGACAAAGTCCCTAGAACTGTGTTGTGAAACTATCTGCAACAATGGATTAAGCAAAGTTTGTTAGTCTAAAACATGCCCAACTCGCTTACAACAAAGCCTAAGCAAGTTATCAAGTGTTTGTTTGGATCGCCCACATAAATTGCATTATATATATTCTACGTTACACAATAGTATCAAATCTTATTATCGTTGGCGATCCAAACAGAGCCTTAAGAATATATATAAATACCGATCGTGTGTTGTAGACCACAGTCTTGCAATCAGGAAGGATGGAAATTGACTTTGCAGGAATTGTGAAGTTCTTCCCTCTGAAGTGTACGTTGAGGTCTTGATCGGTGTTGTTGTTGGTCACAAATGCAACGCAACTCTTGGCTTTTTTATCCTCATAGATCATGCCCTGTATCAATTTACAATCATTTGCTTTTCAAAATATGATAATTTCTACCGTTCTTAGATGGATCTGGGATCGTATATATTTAAGACGAGTTCAATTATGGTCACTATGCATTAATTGAAAAAAATAATCTATTTTGAAACTTTGAAATTTGTGTGTCTAGACTCTAGAGAAGGGATGAAGGGAATGATTGAGGTGTTTTGTTACCCCACCCTTAGATTAGGGAAACAAAGTGAGTGCCGCAAGGGGCTTGCGGTAGTTTGTGAATGAAAATTGAGGTGACTTCTCATGTATCATGATGCTAATGTGGACTAGGTTCGTTTTCATTTCATTCCATTCCGTTTACATTTCCGCCGTTGGATACTAAACGGGCCCTTAGTTGATTTTTCGTAGCCTATACAGGACATGGTTGAAAATATTTTTTAATTCATAAAATATTGCATGATAATGTAATTAGTATTTCGATATTAATAATACTTTTTTTATCTAAGATCGTGATTTGTTTTAAAGAATAAATTTAAATTGATATTATGCATAATATGACTTGAATAAGAATCATTAATATATAATAACACATAAAATTATTCTAAAAAAAGAATTCAACTAACTAATTTTTTTTTCAATATTTTATACACATAATATGACGGAAATAGATATATATACATAAAATATGGTGGCTTGAAAATATACAACTTTAATATACTGTACAAATTTGTTAGAATATGAAAATAAATATAAATTAAATTAAGAGATTGTTAAATATTTTTAAATAAAATTATTAGTTGATTTAAATTTGATAATTAGTCAATAATTGAATAAAAACTAATTTATTAAAATAAAATGGGATCCAAGTTATTGGCGAAAAAAATAAAAATACCACAAAATGACACATAGACAAATTAAATATAGAAATGACATATGACAAAATTCTAGGTGGTCAACATAATGAATCCAATCCTAAAAACTTATATATATATATATAGATTAGTCTCAATTTCCAACTTCAGATGTCGAATTGTATTATTATCAACACGCCTCCATGAGGTCAATTGGGGAAGCTTACCCAATTGACAATTAGACACATGGAGCGACAAACATTTCAATCTCTTTATCGAGAAATCAACCCATTCAAAAAGGATGGGACATGATCAAGAGAAGTCATTAGGCAAAAAAAACAATAACATCTTATTAAATATCATAGGCCAATGGAATAGGATAGGATTCATATATCTAAACACAAAACATAAGTCCTTAACCCACTAACTTAATTAGATATATTCACCAATACAATGCTCAATTTCCAAATAATACGAAGGAAACATTACCTCCGTGTCATTGTTGAATTTCTGAACACTGTAATCTCCCCAAAGGCCATGCGAGGTCATCTCTAACGCATAATGCAAGTCCCTCAAATGGCCATATTTTGGCTCTCTTTCCAACCCTAAAATTAAAACCAACAAAAATATGCTCATTAAACTTTTTTTTTTAATTTTCACATAAAGATCAAAATTAAAGAGCAAAACTAAGCTAAATAATATGTATGTTTTTTTACCATATTCATCTATAGGAGCTTCATCGTAATATCTAGTAGTGACAAAGGCAGCTGCATGTCTTCCAAAATTAGTCCCACCATAATACTGCAATCCTCATGCTTATGAGGATAATGTTCTTAAGAAAATTTTAAAAATAAAATAAAAATATAAGTCAAATTTTGAGGGAAAATAAAAGGGAGTTGTAATATCTTATATACCATGTAATAGCCGACGTGACTTCCGTTCATGGCAAACCAACGTGCCACGGAGTATGAAATATCCTCAACTCCCCTTCTAGAAGGTGGGTCGCCAAAAACACGGTATCTGACAATGTAGCACATGATTCATAAGCTAAACACCAATTGTTACAAGAAAGTTTAATGTTGTTAATTAAAGAAAGTGTTTGGGTCACAATGATAATATCATCATTTTGTATTATAATATAGGAGTTATTGTGATGCACAGAGATAAATGAGCTAACTCTTACTGAGCAGTCCAGTTCTCAGTCCAAAGTCTCGGCTTCGTAGGCGCATTTGGACCGGTGAAAGTATCAGCACAATGTCTGCCATTGCACGCGTTGATCTACAACCACAACAATTTTACACCTTTCTTGCTTTTTAGTATTTATGGTAAGTTGTTAACACATACTTCACTATACAAGTAACCCTCGCCTAGCCTAAACTTAACTCCAACTAGCTTTTTATAACTTAAGTAGTGATACTGATATGTTATATTGATGATATACATACCACTTCAAATGGAGCCTCTTTCTGCTTGCACATGAGCCAAGGCACACCTGTGTGCTGTTTCAAGGCCATTTCTGCGGCCCACTTCATGTATTTCTCCCCAAACTTTCGGAACGCTGCCATGACATGATCATACTCATTCTCAATCTGCAAATAGGTCATTACTTAAGACCAATGCAAACTTTTACTCGACTATTTTTTAATATCTTTTAATCTATACTATGTAAATGCTAATGATGTTAGGCTAAAAAATGTTAAGAAAAAGGTAACTAAATTAAACCTGTGATAGAATTATAGGTCCACCGTGTGTTGCATAAAGCTTGTTTGCTTTCATCATATGAACAATCTTAGAGGTCCAGTCACGCATAGCTTTCTGGGTTAACAAAAAATTGTTAGCTAACTAAATAACTAGCTTTAGTAATTATTGCATCAAATTAAACATTCAAGGTCAATCACTTGCCTTATAAGAAGGATTATCGGTTCGAAAGATTATTTCCTTCTCCTCTCTTAGCCAATATGGAAGTCCTCTGACAAATGTTCAAAATTTCAACAAATCCATAATTTTATGTTATTATTCCGAACTATTATTATGATTAAAAATATTAATTAGTTAATGAATTATTAAATAATTAATGAGAAAATTGTAGTAAGAAATAACCATATCTTTGAAGGCGGATGTGAAAATAAAGTAGCTCAAATTTCTAAAGTTGCGATAAATAATCTCAACTATGGGATGAATTGTGATCATTGGTTTAAGTATTGTAGCCGTTTTATTATTACTCCTATTATTAACGATCACGATTCAGGAGGCATTATCTCATGTGTCTTGTAGCATTGATTATGGTTAATATCAACATTAGAGGTGATACCTCACATTTCATCCCATAATTAAGACTATTTATTGCAACTTTGAAAGTTAAGCAATTTTAAAGTGGGTTATTTTCTCCAAGTTTTCCTTAATTAGACAATTACCCGTGGTTCCATTCAGCCTGGATGAAAGGCCCAATCCTGAGAATTACATACATGCCCTTCTCAGCAGCCTTCTTTATGAACCCTACCAGGTCATTTCCTCCTTTAAAGTTGAACTATAAAACCCAATAAATAAACAAAAAAAGGAGGATTACGAAGAAAGCCAAACAGAAAAGTAGAGGAAATTTGCACGATTTTCCTCAAATTATTTAACCTGCAAAGATATAGAAAAGTACTAGGCGAATAGGGGTGAGTATTGATCAAAACCAAGTCGATATCAAATTTTCCCAAATATATAAACCAAGGGTCCGGCCGAAAATTCTGACCAAAAAAAAAAGGGTCCGGCCGAAATTTCTTGGTTCAGTTTTTGAGCCAATTTGTTATTTGTTGAAAGGATTATACTTTCTTAAGATAAATTATATGCTATTTATAAAAAAAAATGAAATTTGATTAAATAAATATAACATAAAAACAGAATTTATTATATAAAAATATTTTTTTTATAAACTTTTTATATACTTTTAATTTTGTTAAAGTCCGTGAACGATCAATTTTGAGAATTTTATGAATCAAACGCCTCTGATCTTGGCAGAAAATTCGGCCCGGACCGGATTCGCATAGCACTAACCCAATGCACCTATACGGGATTAGTACTAGTCGTACATTGCATTATCAAAATGATCAAGTTGTCTAACCTTTCCCTTGACGGTTTCATGGACGTTCCAAAAGACGTAAGTTTGAATGCAATTCAAACCTCCCTTTCTAGCCTTGGTTAAGATATCATCCCAAGCCTAAATCCATCCATACAACGAAAAAAACACCATGCATTCAACTTTGATCAATTGAAAGCCCTTTGCTAAACGCGATCAATTGATATGAATCAACGTACATTGTAAAATTTTACAATAGACGTACCTCAGGTCGAACCCGAGGATAGTGTATTTCACCACACATGAAAATCTTCCTCTTGCCATTTAACTTCAATGATCTCCAATCAAAGTCGACGGTCTTGGTGTCGTTAGGCACATGTTCGAGCTTGAAGTGTTTGGACGTTTCAACGTATGCACCTTCCCATTTGTCCTCACCTTGAACCTTTCGGGTTCCGGAGGCAGTGGACGAGACAACGATTAGGGCGACGACGGTGATTAGTAGGCATCTTAAACTAGTCATTATAGGAATTAAATTAAGGTAGGGGGATGTTGTAAGTTGAATCAATGTACAAATCCTAGTAATCCTCCTCCATTTTTTTTTGGATTGAAGTTTTGTAATCTTGATGATAGGAGTGGAAGAGGAAAATAAGGGAGGTGAAGATGGGAGGACCGAAGTTGTAGGGGAAACTTGTGGTAAGTTTTAGGGTTGGATGTAATGAAGTGTTGATTATTTTGGGGTTTCTTTTTTGGTTAATTAGAGGATCACTAAATAAAATTATAACAAAATTGTGTGTTTGTGTCATGCAATTTATTGAAAGAGATGTTTGCAAGTATTGAAACGTTAATATATAGTCCTGATCGAGTCTATGAGTTTAATTTGGGCTAATTTAGCGGATGCACTCTAATTATTCGGCTGTGTTTTAATTTGGTCCTTTAATCTTAATTTGCATGAGCTATTCTTTTGGAAGGAGGGGTTCCAAGTTTAATTTGTTTTTCGATTGGTGGGTATTTGTTATAACACTTTTTGTATGTGTGTGTTCTTTCTATGGTTTCTCGATCTTATATGTATTTTCCATTCATTATGTATTTATGCTTTCAATTACGACTAATATTAGTCCCGTGCCTTCAAGGCACGGATTTGATTTAACTAAAAACTTAGTTTAAATTTTATCTATATTTATCTAAATTAATAGTTTGACATAAAGTCTTGTATTATTTAATTTAATTTGTTTCATATGGAAATTATTTTAATGATACAATATTTCTACTATGATGTGTATTCTTTCAATTGAATAAAGATTTGTAAAATTATAATTTTTGTATAAGGATTGAATGCTCCTAAGATTTGTAGGATTATTTTAATGTTTATGGATTATAATCTTAATTATGAATTTAATTGGAGTTGAAATATGTTTTCTTCATATTATTATTTTAATTATCTTGTTAAAGGTCAAGACTTTATAAAAATTTAAGATCGATTGAAATTAGTAGATAAGATTTTTTTGAGAAAAAATTTGTATAAAATTTAAAGTTTATTTTTTTTAGAAAAAAAAATAAAATGTAAATTAGTAGATAAGAAAAGTTTTAATGTGGGGTCTACGATGAAATTTTCAACTAATTAAACAAATTGAGTTGTTTTAATAAAGCTGGGTGATTTGGCTCAATGAGAAATTGACACGTGTCGGGCTCAATATTATTTCTAACCTCCGCTTTAGTATATAGTTATGATTCGAAGTGAAACAGAGGATTTGGGTTTTATGGAAGCTAGTTGAACGTATCTCTTTGATTGTTTTTCAAATACTAATGCCAATGTAGCTGGAGTTTTGTTTTTGACAAACTCTATGAAATAAAGAAATGAGAATGAAAAAAATAATTAGGCTTTTTATTTTATTAAACATGGTGATGAACATTATCGCCTGGTTTTGTTGGTCAAACTTATTTTATAATTATTATAAAATCCGATATACAATATAGAGGACATATGATAAGCTTTTCCATTTCGGAAAATAAAATCTAAAAACTTATATAAACTCTAAACAAAAAAAATTTTAATATATAAAAAAAAAAAGCAAATCTTTTCATTTGAACATATTTATTCTATATTTAGCATATGCGAAGTATTTATTAAAGGCAAATTTGCAGATTTGCCCCACCTAGAAAAACGGTTTGCAAAAACGTCCTTTAAAACGAAAAAATAGCGAAATATGCTGTTTTGGGCATTTTTGCAATAAAATTTACATTATTTAATATTTTCTTTTAAATAGAAGTTTATTAAAAAAATCATTATAACTACATTAAAAATATTTAGCCATAAAATTTGGAAATTCATTTTAAATACAGAATTGAAAAAATAGAAAAAGAAAATATAAAATAAAGATTTTGAAAAAAAAAATTGGAAGAAATTATGATATTGTGGAAGATATGGTTAAGATTTGCATCTAATAATATTGTGAAACATATATGCATATGTATCATTATTATCGTCGTTTCCATGTATATGCATGATTTTCGAAGGTATGTTTTTCGAAGATTATTTGAGTTTTGCGCTATGGGTGAAATGTATCCTGTCACCCTCAGGAAGCATCCTGTCATACACAACAAAATATCTTGTCATTCTTCCTGTAAAATACTACCATTATTTCGAAGTTAGGGTTTTCGAAGATTGCTCGAGTTTTGTGCTATGGGTGAGATTCATCCTGTCACCCTCCGTATCCATCCTGTCATACACAAAACAACATCATGTCACCCTTTGTAAAATACTATCATTGTTTTCCTGTTAAAAATATGGAGACGAAGGTCGGCCGGCGAGCGAGCGAGAGGGTGCGGGACTTGCAGCGGCAAGCGAATTTACTCGATGTTGGCGAGAGAGGAGAGTCTGAGGGGGGCGGAGAAGGTCGTCCGGCGAGCGAGGGGCGAAGGTCGGCTACCGAGCGAGACGATGGCGGCGAGCAAGAAATTTTTCGTTTTGCTGCTCTTCAAATTTGATTATTTTATTGTTTATTTTTTATTATTTCTAGGACGATAGTAAATCTATATCCGGAAAGATTATTTGCCTTTTTTATAAGATTTTCAATTTTTTTTAATTTTCAAAAAGGATAGATCAAAAAACAAAATCTTGTTTTAAAATTAAGATATGAGGTTGATTCACATACAAATTGCTCTTAAGATATAAACTGTAAATAAATAATAACCGTTAGATTCGATGAATCAACGGTTCAAATTGACATAAGAAACTAAAGATGGGAATGAGGATTAAAATAGACACGATGGCAATTTTGCAACTACAGGGACCTTTAAGGGTAAAATCGTCCATGAACTTTCGAAACAAAAGAGAGGCGTGTTTTCTCAGTTCTCCCGTGTTCACTTGTTCCTAATCCCTCGCCGGTGGATTCAAGTGCGATTTCTGATGCGGAAGAAAGCGAGCAATCGATGGTAGCATCGCTAGATTTCGGAGGCCATAGAGGATGCCTCCGTTCACGACTCGATCGGCGTCGAGTTCACGGAAAATGGTGACCGTTCGGCTCCTCTTTAAATTTTGTTTTCTACTGTTTGTTAGGGTTTTGACTTTACTCTGTTGATCTTCAACCTTTATGTGGTGTCGCTTTCTGTGTTTTTGTTCCATAATCTGCTCACTTTTCAGTTCATATGTTTTGTTTTTGTTAGGGTTTCTGCTGTGTTTGTTCCATAATTTTACTCTGAAGATCAGTTTCTCTTCTAGAGTGTGAACAGATTTTTAAAGAGGATTCGGCCGGACCGGTTGACTAAGGAGAAGTTTCCGGTGGAGTCCGGCGTGATCTGTAGCGCTTGGTTGAGGAGCCCGTCCAGGAGGATGATGAATTGGCACAGGCACTTGCATTTTCTGGATCTGAGAAAGGAGCAATGGTTGTTACTTCAATGGAGTTGCTGAGTTCATGTGGCCGGAAAATCCGTACAAGAGTTTGCTTGTGAATTTTTTGTGCTAGAATGGGTAAATTAGAGGAAGAAGAACTGAATTTTTCTTCTCCAAATTTTGTTGGGATAGACAGTCGGAATGGAGGGCATTCAGAGAAAGCAGCATTGGACATGGAATACTCGAGATCATAATCTACACATCCCTTTGGTCAATCTTCACGCTTTGCTAAATTATCATTTGGGTTTGTTCATGTCATTCAGGTCATGAACTCTACATATGCTTTGTGGACAACTGGACATGGCACCGGAATGAGGACACGTATGAAGACCACAAAGAGATGCTTCAATTAACATTTTTGTTTGTTTGATTAACTATGCCATACGTACATAATATCATCTTTTAGTTCAATATGTTTTGTACATAATTGATATGCGTTAGTTAGACTTTAGTTAACCGTCTATTATTACGGTACCATTTTGTGTTAGTAACTTAATACTCAAGCTCATTTTGGAGTTACCGAACTTTAATAAAATGTAAACAAATATCATGGATCAGTGGACGTACTGACTATATACGTTGAAGTGTGTTGTACTTTTTGCTTTTAATAGTTCTTACATCTTATGCAACCAGAAAAATTAAGTGTCATTTTGATTTCCAATAATGAAAATTCAAAGTAAAAGGAAATGAATATAATTTATATTAGAATAATGTTCGATGCTCAAACGCAGTTGAATACAAATTGCTCATGTTTTTTCTTTGGACGTTTACATATTTCATGTCGGCGTTCACATATATCATATCGGTGTTCATATACTTCATGTCGGAGTTCACATCTTAGTAACAGATGGTTTATGAATGCAAAATTGGTTTTCAAATTCGTTTTCTTGTTCATGTTTTTTCTTTGGACGTTCACATATTTTATGGAATTGTTCACATCTTAGTAAATGTCACATATCCTCTTTGGACTTGATCGAAAAAAAAAACATATCCTCTTTGGACCGTGGCCCATATTGGACTTCATGGTAAAAACAAGAAGCTTTGAAAAAAAACATTTTAGTAAGAAATATTGTCTCTAACACACTTTAATATGATTTTCACATATTTGAGTATCATGTTCACATATTTTAGATGTACGTTCACATATGAAGCAATTGTGTTCATGTATTTGAGTATCATGTTCACGTATTTTAGATGTATGTTCACATATGAAATAGTTGTGTTCACGTATTTGAGTATCATGTTCACGTATTTTAGATGTATGTTCACATATGAAATAGTTGTGTTCACGTATTTGAGTATCATGTTCACATATTATATTTTAGATGTACGTTCACATATGAAGTCGTTGTGTTCACGTATTTGAGTATCATGTTCACATATTATATTTTAGATGTACGTTCACATATAAAGTCGTTGTGTTCACGTATTTGAGTATCATGTTCACGTATTATATTTTAGATGTATGTTCACATATAAAGTCGTTTTGTTCACGTTTTTTAGTATCATGTTCACGTATTTTAGATGTGCGTTCACATATGAAGTAGTTGTGTTCACGTATTTGAGTATCATGTTCACGTATTTTAGATGTACGTTCACATATTTTAGACTATTACAATAATATTTTAGACCGAGTTATGATGTACAGTTGAACGTAGCTCGAGGATAAATGTACATTATTACGATTAGGCTCAATATGTAGGTGGTGTGCTCTTTTAAATGTTTATAGTTTACCTCACTCAAAATTTATGATTGAAAGAAGAAGAAAACCAAAGACTTGTCATTTATTTCAATATGTTCTGAGGACGTTTAGCAACCCTGTTTATATATATAGACATGTAGAACTTGACCAAAAAAAAAATATATAGACATGTAGAAGAGTAAGGTTTAAAGGAGGCATGTAGCTAGAGGACCCAAATCATGGCGTTGTAAAGTGAAATAATAACCAAAATATAGAAGAAAGACTCCTGAAGTAGTTTAGTATTAATAATTAATGGTGAAAGCCAAGGAACGCAGGTAACTAAATAGTCCAACAGAGACATGGAAGAGTGTAGAAAATTTGCAACGTTCGTGCAAGGCAATTAATAGAGTTCTTGGCAGTGTCTCTTTCCTAGTTCTTCAGCACACAAGCATTCTTCATGCACTCGACGGTCGTGTCGTAGATCTCTTCGATCCCATACTTGAAACTGAAACCTTTTTTGATTAGCTTGTCAGATGATATTTCCAGGTTGGTTTTACTAGAAAACTCCCCAAAGCTGTGAAAGTCATTAACAATCAAGCACATTATCATCAGTTAGCCTAACTATACTCTGGTATTAAGCTATGACTCAACTGAAATTACGTGGATAGAGTAAGCCGGAAGTGGCTTTATTGAGATTGTAAGAAACATTACAGTAGGAAGCTTATAATTTTCAGAAGTAGTATTAATTTTGTCTTGGAATGGAGTGGTCAGTTTTTTTGCTTTATGTTTGACATGAAAAAATGTGAGGTGTAGCAAGAAAAGAG
The DNA here is from genome assembly GCA_934048045.1 of Polygonum aviculare. Taxonomy (NCBI): domain Eukaryota; kingdom Viridiplantae; phylum Streptophyta; class Magnoliopsida; order Caryophyllales; family Polygonaceae; genus Polygonum; species Polygonum aviculare. The sequence goes on along the minus strand of OW204023.1, from coordinate 26,303,611 downwards.
GCGCATCACTCTTCAAGAACCTCAAGAGTTGAGTAGGATTGAATACGGAGAAGAAGATTGCAATAATGGTGAAACAAGAAGAACAACATTACAACAGCAACAGCAACAGAAGCCAGTTCCTTCCCTCACATCCTCTCCATCGAAGAGATTGGAAAGCAAGGTAAAGCGATCAAGGAGCTAACAACATTGAGACTATGACAGGAGATCCAGGCCCCTGAGGGGTCAATTTGGACCATGAAGTTCAACTTGGACCGATGGTATCTGATGAACGAAGGGGCTTCGAGACCGAGCTTGGAAGCTCTTATTCACGGTGATGAGATCGGCCAAGGCGTTGATCCCCAAGTGTGAAAGAGGAGTTCCTCATCTCGTTGTGGCGAGTCTCGAATTCGAGATTGTCCTCAAAGACCTTGACCCTCTGCAACTTCTCCTCCTCCGACGAGTCTGCACCAGGATTCGAACAGATCGGAGGTTGAAGAAGAAGATGAAACACGCAGAGAAAGAATAACGAGAGAGAAATCGATGAGGAATAGCCCCAGTTTGGCCATTGGATTAGACGCTTGACCTCACCAAATTCGGGAATTGGAATTGGGATAAGGGGCATTTACATATGATCCAAGGCCTTAAGATATTTATAAAAAAATTTATTTATATATATTTTCAATACTGGATAAAAAATAAATTTTGTTAAAATATTTAATTTTTCAAAAAATTTTGTTAAGATATTGTGGAAGATTTGGATAAATTTTTATCTAATAATGTTGTGAAACATATATGCATGTGTATAGACCTGTCAAAAGCTGACCTGACCCGAAAACCCGACCCGAAATTTTTGGGTTTCAACCCGAAAATTTGAACCCGAAACCCAGTTTGAACCTGAACCCGGTAAACCCGAAAGTTTTTGGGTTAGGGTCAGGGTCAACCCGCTGGGTCAAGAAATCTATAAGGCGGAAAACTTATTTTAGAATACACTCTAATATAATGAAATGACAGATTGACGGGTAATTGCGCACCCAAAGGTTTTAATTATATTACAATATATAAAGTTTATTTTGGAAATTTATGATATATTTTATTATTAAAATATTTAAAAATAATATTTTGTTATTATATTTTATTATTTAAATAATATTTTATTTAAATTTTGGTCAAAAAAATGATACTCTTGACCTGTTGGGTTGACCCGACCCGACCCGAAACCCGAAATGACCCGACCCAGTTTGACCCGTAACCCGATTGACCCGAACCCGAACTCGACCCGAACCCGGAACGACCGACCCGAACCCGTCCGACCCGACCCGATTGACAGGTCTACATGTGTATCATTATTATCGTCGTTTCCATATATATGCATGATTTTCGAAGCTAGGTTTTCGAAGATGGTTCGAGTTCTGCGCTATGAGTGAGATGCATCCTGTCACCCTCGGCATACATCCTGTCATACACATAAAAATATCTTGTCACCTTTTTGTAAATTACTATCATTATTTCGAAAAGTTAGGGTTTTCGAAGATTGTTCGAGTTCTGCGCTATGGGTGAGATGCATCATGTCACCCTCCGTATACATCATATCGTACACAACAAAACATCATGTCATCCTTCTGAAAAATAATATCATTGTTTTCCTGTTAAAAACATGTCGTATTTCTTCTAAAAAAACATTGATTCTTCTCATCTTTCACGCTGAAATTTATCTAGGTACAGAATTAAAAACTACAATGAAAAAAGAAGATATAAAATAAGAAAATATTTTTGAAAAATTAAGAGTTTTTTGAAACAATGAGATATGACTTTGGAAGCTAGGGTTCATCCCAAAGTTAGGGTTTTCGAAGATTGTTGCGCTATGGGTGAGATGCATCTGTCGTCCTCACTAAAACATCTATCATCCTCAACAAATTATCCTGTCACCCTTCTGTACAATACTATCATTTTGTTTGTGTTAAAAACATGTCATTTTTCCTCTAAAAAACCTTTTTTTTCTCATCTTTCTCTAAAATTTATTTCTAAATACAAAATTGTAAAATACAAAAGAAAAAGAAAATATAAAACAAGAAAATATTTTTGAAACGGTAAGATTTTTGGAAAGAATGAGATATTGTGGAAGATATGGTGAAAGATATTTTTTGAAAAATATAAAACATAAATACACGCGGATCGTTATTATCTTTGTTTCATCATAAAGCATTCGCGGGTTGTTTGAGTTCTCATTATGGGTACGATTCACCTTGTCATCTCCACTAATGAACCTGTCATTGACAATATATATCTTGTCACCTTTCTGTAAAATCTAGATCTCAAATATTATTTTCCTTTTTTTTTGTAACTTTTCCAATTTTTCTTTTAATTTTCAAATAGGATGGATCGAAAAAAATGAAATATTGTTTTACTATTAAAATATTTATAAAATCTTTTTATTTATATATATTTTCAAATTTGGATAAAAAATGTTTTGTTAAAATATCTTATTTTTCAAAAAAATGTTAATAAAAATAATGTTTTATTTTTAAAAAATATTTCGTTTTTTATTTGATTTGATAAAAGTTAGCCATTTTGGACATGCATGTAATATTTTTAGGCATTACCACAATATTTTTAGGCATTTTTGCAAATCGAAAAAAAAACCCGGTCATATTTACAAACTGATGAACAACACTCCACATACACTCAAACCGCAAATTTAATTGGCAAAGAACATGAATCGGGCAACTTGGGCACTCGCACCATCAATTAGAGAAGAGAAGAGTTTTACAAATGTTCGGGAAAACAGAATGAGCCAAAAACATCTTTTCCAACTACCTTATAACAGACTTACTAGCAAACTCCCACAAATTTGCAAAAACTACAAAATTAACCCAACTTTTACTAAAAATAACACGAGTGCCCAATTGCTATATCAGATCTCCCCCGATCGAAAAAACTTGACCTCAAGTTTGGAAGTTGGGGTACTTCTGGAGGAGATAATAGAAAAATTCCCATGTTGCCTCTTCTTCTGATTGATGCTTCCACTTGACCAACACCTTTATAGCAGCTTGGCCCTTTCGGTTGACCATCCTCCTCTCCAAGATCAACTCTGGCTCTTTCACAAATGTATTAGGCATGATAGAAGGTAACTGATTAGAAACCACAACACCACCAACATACTTCTTCAGCTGGGAAACATGGAAGGTAGGATGGATCTTAGAAGTAGGTGGTAAGTTCAACTTATAAGCAACAAGGCCACACGTGTCAAGGATTGCATAAGGGCCAAAGTATTTGGGTGCTAGCTTCTGATTAGCACGTGAAACCACACTACCCTGACGATAAGGCTGAAGCTTCAAATACACCAAGTTGCCCGCATCATAAGCCCTTTCACTTCCGTGTCTATTAGCTTGTTGCTCCATCATGTGTTGAGCTCTAGTGAGATGAAACTTCAACACTTGAATCATATCCTCCCTTTCTTGTAAACTACGAGCCACCATATCCACCTTTGATTACCCAGGAAGGTAAGGAAGATGCACAGGAGGCGCTTGACCATAAACCACTTCATAAGGAGTCATTTGAGTAAAGGTATGATATGTTGTGTTATACCAAAACTCAGCCAAAGACAACCACTTGCTCTAGAGATGAGGTTTATCATTTGAGATATAAAGTGTAAAAGGCTACAAGATCACGCAATCAATAATTAATAGATTTTTTCATACAAAAATAATTAATGGATTTTAAATAGAGTTTCTGAATAAGGGGTCGTTTGGTATCCAATGGCGGAAACGTAAACGGAATGGAAACAAACCTAGTCCAATTATGTGTCAATATACATTAATTGAAAAAAATATTTTAATTTGAAACTTTGAAATTTGTGTGTCTATAGAAAAGATGAAGGGAATGATTGAGGTGGTTTCTTACCCCACCCTAAGATTAGGGAAACAAATTGAATGTCGCGAGGGAGCTTGCGGTAGTTTTTGTATGAAAATTGGGGTGACTAATACATGTTGCTAATGTGGAATAGGTTAGTTTCCATTTCGTTTACGTTTCCGCCGTTGGATATCAAACGGGCCCTAAGTGTGTGGGTTGATTGTATACGTGACGTGCAGTCGTGCACGATCATCGATCGGTCACACGGCCCTGGGTGTTATGCACTTGTGATTTTATGTTGAGAATTCAAACACGGGTTTTGATTTTGTGCCTTGTTGGGACGAGTGGCCCCACTTAATTTCTTGACTCTATGAAAATGATGATGGACGAATATAATAGAGGGTATTGCGAATCCTCCATCAACTTTACTCATCATTCAAAACCATTATACTTGTATTATTATGCAATGAATGTTGCTTCACCCACAACCATCATATATAAGTTAGTGGACTTAGATCTTTTGCCAGGTAGAAATTACCAGGTACTTAGTCTATAGGTCAACTTCAATTTAGCCATTTAGGTCAGCATATACTCTGATCCCTCTATTATGTTAACATATATTCTAAGGGTAGAGGATAAACTCCCCAATTTTGGAAACCAAAACACTAGAAAAAATACATAAACTGTCATAATTTTTTTATTGAATAAATAAAAATAATAAAAAATCTGTAAGTTTTAAGATGCTAAGCTTATACCCTTAGTCTCAATTTTCTGTAAGTTACTTTTGTGAATAATTTACACTTTCTAGGGTGTGATTAAGACTCAAATATAGTACTCCAGTATTAATTGTAGTGATATTATTAGAACTTTGATTAATAGATAGTGATAGATAAAAAGATGGCTTGGAGGATTTGCCAAAAAGAAGAGGTACGTAGGAAAGTGGAGAGCAAGTGGATACCGACTTGTTGATAGAACCAACATGAATCTGGAAGTGGAAGGACCCATCTTGCATCATCCAAGAAGAAGGCGATCGAAGTCGGCAACCCGACTTTTCTGACCAACGACCCACTTCTCAACCGCGTCTTTTCCCTTATTTAAACGTACTCCTGCTCTGCTTCTCACTCATCATCAACCCAACACACATACAGAGCTTCAGTTTTCCAAGCCTCCTCTTCAAGAAGCCTCTTTCGATCCTTGGAAACCGACACCATGGCTGCTTCTAAGTTCCTCTCTGCTCTCCTTCGCCACAATCTCTCCAGGTACTTGATCTATTTCTCTGTTGCCGTCTATATCCTCTCTTTGTGAAGACATAGTCCTGATGGACCCGGGTTTCTGACCTGGGGAGGATTTGAATTGGTTTAACAGCGATTTCGGATTCCATTTTCCAAACCAATTGTGCAGGCGTGGATTTGCATCGGCTTCGCAAGGAGCTGTGTTAGCGAGGAGCGGAGCACCCAAGATCGGACACGTCGGGAAAGTGGAGATCGGACGGTCGGTAGAGAGCGCGTGGGTGCCTGATCCCGTCACCGGATACTACAGGCCGGCCAATCGTGCTAATGAGATCGACGTCGCCCAGCTGCGAGAGTTGCTCCTCAAGCAGAGGATCACATCTCAGTGATAATGAAGAACAACACAAGCTCGGTTTCAAGTTCAGATCAAGAGTTCGGTTTCAAGTTCTGATCTGGCAGTAAGCAGAGAACAAGGGGATTATGATACACCATCACTCGCTCCTTGGAAGAATGACCATTGGGGGTGGGGGACAACTGGAGAAGCTTATCTCTCTCTCTCTTTCTTTCTTTCTTTCTTTGGCTTTTCTTAATTAATTAAAATATGAAACACAATTAAAAATTGTTTTTTTTTATTGATGGCAATGTAATAGGATACCTAGTACGGAATACAATAGATAATAATTTTTCGATGTATTATTCAATTAATAAAGAAATTTATAATAATATTACTAAAAATTAGATATTAATATCGTCTTTTTTATCCAAAATTGTTACAATATTTTGTTAATCTAATATTTGAAGTTGTTTAATCATGGCTATAAACGTCTAGTGTTAAGTTTTTGTTATGTTTGTTAGTTATCTGTTAGTTGACAGTTATGTGGCGTGTAAGTTAAGTTCCATAACTATGATCCATAGTAGTTATATAACTGTCCATATAGCAGTTGTAAAACAGTTGGTGTATTAGGTATATATAAATAATCAAGTAACACAAATAGTGTTACTCTCAATCGTGGAATCTGTGATACCACATTCATAATAATAGAATGTTGATGAATTGCAGTTGAGTATTGTTGTCTGAATTACAGTGTGTATTGCCAATAGACTTTCATTTGGTATCAGAGCTTTCATGAAAATCATGGCAAAAGACAATGAAAAGAATGATTCATTGACAAAATACAAGGGAGATTCGAGTTTGGAAGCATAGAATGAGAAAAACTATGGTGAAAGACATATCACTTTTCAATACCCCATGCTCACAAAAACAAACTATAATGCGTGGGCTATTAAAATGAAGATTTTCATGTCTGTATAAGGGGTATATGAGGCCGTTGAAGAAGATGACATTGCCAACAGCAAGAAGGATAAACTTGCACTTGCGGCTATATACCAAGCAATCAGTGAAGAATTGATGTTACAACTTGGTGCGGATAAAACTGCCAAACAAGTTTGGCACATGATAAAAATGATGCATGAGGGAGCAGATAGGATCAAGGAGGTAAAAACACAGACTCTCTTAAGAGAATTTGAAGGCCTAAGAATGAAAGAGAATGAATCCATTGATGATTTCTCTGGAAAATTAACAACTATTGTAAGTAAGTTAAGAGGATTAGGCAATTCTGTGGATGAAGAGAGAGTAATAAAGAAGTTCTTAAGATCCATATCATCCAGATTTATTCAACTTGCATCCACCATGGAGGAATTCTGTGATCTTAAAACCAAAACTGTGGACGAGATCATTGGATCAATGAAGGCTTATGAAGAGAGAATCCAAGAATGTGGTGATAAGAGCCTTGAGAATGCACTCATTACCAGGGCTGAATGGAAGGCCAGAGACAAGAAGAAGGGAAAGGAGAAGAAGTCTCAAGGAGAGTGCAGTAAGAGTTCTGAATTTTCAAAAGGAAAAGGCAAGGGGGAATCACACGACAGGAAGGATGGATATCAAAAACCAAGAAGGAAGTTTGACAAATCCAAGGTGAAATGCTACTCATGTGGTGAAATGGGGCATCTGTCATACGAGTGTGAATCCAAAGAGAAGGAGGAAAAGGCAAACCTCATAATGAAACAAGGAGAAGAGGAGCCAACCTTACTTGTCTTGGAAGAGGAAATTCAGAATAAGGTAATGCACTATAACTTGATGAGTTTTGAAGATGTTAAAGAGAATGATTTTAGCAAGTGGTATTTAGACACAGGGGCAAGTAATCATATGACAGGCAATATGAATTACTTTACTGAATTAGACAGAAGTGTAGGTGGAAAGGTCAGATTTGGAGATGGCTCAATCACTACTATTTCATGGAGAGGGTCTGTTATATTCTCAAGCAAAATTGGAGAACATATACCCCTGACTGATGTCTACTACATCCCTGAACTAAAATCAAGCATCATCAGTATATGTCAATTGGACCAAAATGGCAGCAAAACAGTGATAAGTGAGGGTGTGCTTAGGCTGTATTCAAAGTTAGGTAAGTTGGTTGCAAAAGTAAAGATGCAGTCCAACAAGTTGTATACTTTGGAACTTAAAATCGCCAATAAAGCCTGCTTGTTGTCTAAGATGGAGAATTTGAGTTGGTTGTGGCATGCAAGATATGGTCACTTACACTTCAATGCACTCAGCAAGTTGGCAAAGAAGGATATGGTGAAGGGACTGCCACACATTGAAGAGATCAATCAACTCTGATGGATTTGCAGTGGGAAAACATCATAGAACACCCTTCCCACACACAACTTATAGAGCACAAAATCCCTTGGAGCTTGTGCACGTAGACCTTTGTGGTCCCATCTCACCTGCATCTATTGGAGGTAACAAGTACTTCTTACTTCTTGTTGATGATTTCTCTAGATTCATGTGGGTGAAGTTTCTCAAAAGCAAAGATATTGCATTATCTGAAATTAAGAAGTTCAAAGTGGCCATATAAGTTGAAAAAGAAGTGAAACTAAAGGCACTTGGAACAGACAGAGGTGGAGAATTTACCTCAAATGCTTATAAAGAGTTTGCTGAGAAAGAGGGATTGAAAAGGTTTCTTACTACACCATACACGCCACAGCAAAATGGTGTGGTAGAGAGGAGAAACCAAATGGTTGTAGAGATGGCAAGATGAATAATGAAATTCAGGGGAGTGCCAAATGAGTTCTGGGTAGAGGCTGTTCAGACGGCTGTATATTTGCTAAACAGATCACCTACAAAAGGAGTTGTTGATGGTACACCCTATGGAGAATGGAATGGGAGGCCACCAGTCATACATCATCTCAAGGTGTTTGGAAGTGTTGCTTTTGTCAAGGATGTGACATCTGTCCAAGTTAGAGGACAGAAGCAAAAAAGGTTATGTTCATTGGCTATGAAGATGGCTCCAAGGCATACAGATTTTATGATCATGGGAGTGGCAAGGTTATTGTAAGCAGAGATGTAAAATTTGATGAGTCTGCAGAAGCAAACTGGATGAATAACACTCTCAGTAAAAGAAAGGGTGATATCCAAGTGTTTGCCTTGCCAGAAGATGAAATGGAGAATGGAATGCCTCAGTTCGATGCAACTGAGTGTGATGATCAAGAAGATTGTCAAACACCCTCTACTTCAGTAATATAAAAGGTGCCACTCGAGAAACAAGAGATGGAGGACTCACCAAAATCAACAGGAAGTGGCATATATATGACAGACTATGATCATACACCAAGAGGTTTCAGAAAGATTCAAGATATCTACAATGAAACTCAAGAAATAGAAGAAGAAGTTGGACTTTGTTTTCTGTCAAGTGAGGAACCAACTAAGTATGAAGATGCAGCTACAGAAATAAAATGGAAGAAAGCCATGGAGGCAGAACTGGCCTCCATAAATAAGAACAAGACTTGGGAACTGACAAGTCTCCCTAAGAAGCATAAGGCCATAGGATTAAGGTGGATCTTTAAGGTGAAAAAGGATCCTGAAGGGAAAATCCTAAAGCACGAGGCTAGGCTAGTTGCTAAAGGGTATGTTCAGAAGTTTGGTGTTGACTATGAGGAAGTTTATGCGCCAGTTGCAAGGCTTGAAACCATTAGGACTCTTCTGGCATTTGCTGCAACAAAGAAATATGAGTCCATCACATGGATGTAAAGACAGCCTTCTTGAATGGTGATATACAGGAGGAGGTTTATGTCAAACAACCAGAAGGTTTCATTGACAAGAGGCATCCAGCAAAAGTGCTAAGGCTGAGAAAGGCATTGTATGGACTAAAGCAGGCACCACGTGCTTGGAACTCAAAATTGGATTTGAGTTTGAAGATAATGGGTTTTGTCAGATGCAAAACTGAGCATGCTTTGTACACAAGGAAAGGCAACAAGGAATTCTTGATTGTAGGAGTTTATGTTAATGACCTTGTGATAACAAGATCAAGCACCAAAGCAATCTTATCGTTCAAGTCAGAAATGAAGAAGGAATTTGATATGAGTGACTTGGGATTGCTAAGCTATTATCTTGGCATAGAAGTAATGCAAACAGAAGTGGAAGTCCATTTGAAGCAGGAAAGCTTTGCCAAGAAAATACTATAGATGGTGAACATGGAAGAGTGCAATCCATGTGCCATTCCTATGGAACCAAGGATCAAGTTGAGTAAGCATGATCCGGGAGAAAAGCTGGTTGATGCAACACTGTATAGAAGCATCATTGGCAGTTTAAGGTGTCTTGTGAACACTAGACCAGATCTGTGCTATAGTGTTGGTGTTTAAGCAGATTTCTGGAGAATCCCAGAGAGTCTCACATGGAGGCTCTCAAGAAAGTTCTCAGGTACATTAAGGGCACATTGAAACTAGGATGTGCATACACGAAAGGGAGTGTTGATGCAGTACTTGTAGGGTATTGTGACAGTGACTTGGCATGTGACATTGATGACAGAAAGAGCACAAGTGGCATTGTTTATTTCTATGGGAAGAATACCATTTCGTGGACTTCAAATAAGCAACGTGTAGTAGCTTTGAGTTCATGTGAAGCAGAGTATATGGCAGCCACTACAACCGCCTGTCAAGGGATATGGTTAAAGACATTGGTGGAAACCTTGGAGGATAAGAGATGGAGTGAGGTTGAATTGAAGATAGACAATATTTCAACCATTGCACTGTCTAAAAACCCAGTGTTTCATGATAGAAGTAAACACATAGACACAAGGTTTCATTTCATTAGGGACTGTGTGGATCAAGGCAAGATCAAGGTGGAGTATGTCCACACAGGAGATCAACTTGCAGATATCTTACTAAAACCTTTGGCAAGACAGAGATTCATGGAGCTGAGAGGAAAGCTTGGAATGAAGTTTATAGCTCATGCTTAAGGGAGTGAATGAAGTTATTTAATCATGGCTATAAACGTCTAGTGTTAAGTTTCTGTTATGTTTCTTAGTTATCTGTTAGTTGACAGTTATGTGGCGTGTAAGTTAAGTTCCATAACTGTCATCCATAGTAGTTATATAACTGTCCATATAGCAGTTGTAAAACAGTTGGTGTATTAGGTATATATATGTAATCAAGTAATGTTACTCTCAATCGTGTAATCTGTGATATCACATTCATAATAATAGAATGTTGATGAATTGCAGTTGAGTATTGTTGTCTGAATTACAGTGTGTATTGCCAATAGACTTTCAATATCGTGATTTGATGTTAAGAATAAACTTAAATTTAAATTTTACATAATATGAACTAATTAAAAAAGTATACATAAAGCACAATCATGTTATTTCAAAATGTATTTGATTAATTCAAAAAATAATATGTTACACGATATGAAATCTCAAGTGAAATAATTTATCAACATATATATTTTTATAATTATTAAGATTTTTATACGATGATAGAAATCAAAAATTAAGTTAATTACGGCTTATTTAAATAAATATTTTTTAAAAATAGACTTGTATCGATAATGATAATTTTTGAAATAAAATGAATATTTTAATATATTTTATAAATTAATAATTAATTTATTAATAATAGTGTTATAGATCAATATAAATTATAAACGAATGTTATAACACAAATTTAGTTTATATTTTTTTAAGATCTTTTTTGAAGATATGTTTAGATATTTGTAGCTTAAATTATAATTTTATGGGACAAAAAAAGATTGACATAAAATCGTGAAAAATATATATGATTATAAAAATACAATAAAAACAAATTCTAGAGTAACTAAGAAGTTTTAAAAATTGATTATAATTTTGATTTACAAAAAAAAATGTCTAAGCAAATAGTTGAAAACGGTAGAATTTAGGTCAAAAAAGAAAGAAATTAAAAAAAGAAAGAGATAAATGATAGATTATTAATAAGAATATGAAAGACTTTAAAATTATTTTTCTAAAATGTATTTTCTTAAATGGAGTAGGGCTAGAATTAACGTGGAGACTTGAAATTCCTCGGCTTTAATATATAGTATAGACTAGCATTAGTATAAAAATAAAATAAATAATAAACTCTCCTTCTTCATCAAACTGGTCTAAAACGCCGTGTCAAACGAAAATATAAAAAAGTCGTCTTTAATCACCAATTAGTCGACTAACCTATTATATAGCGACGTGAACTACACCCGATCCCAAACCAAACTGGCTGATCCAAACCCAACTAAACCAATTAGTCTAGTAACCTATTATACAACAAAGTAAGGGGACGTTTGATTGGTGGAAGGGAACGAAAACGAAAATGGAATGAATAAGAAAGGAAATGGAAACAAAAACCCTTATCGTCCATGGTTTGTTAGGTTTGAAATAAGGAATGAAATGATTCCCTTTAGTCTTCATCACATATTCATGCCAAGACTAATAAACAAGAGCAAAAATGTACTTAATGTTAATTTAGACAACCAATTGAATAGAGCGTGGTTCATCACATTACTCCTCATCACAATGATATGGCAATACAGGCGGACCCACCAAGGCGTACGAGACCAGTTCGGGAGATACGAAAACCGAAGCGTTATGATATGTAATTTTTAATTTAATTGCGTTAATTTATTTGGATGTAGTATTTTATTTGGGTTGTAAGTTTTTGAACAAGAGCAAGTCTCTCCTCTCGGGTTTTCATGGCAGTTCTTTCATGAGATGCATTTTATTGAACCGTCTAGGACAGAGGTATAAATACCTCCTAATTTTCTTAAAAAGAAATTAATCAGAGAAATTAGCCTTTGCCCTAATTCTCTTTGATCCCTTTCGTTCATCGTGCGCGAACCGTTCGAGCCCTGCGCCCACATCGGACGCGGATCCCCCTCCGACCAACAGAGGTTCGGTGTGTGACTCACACCGGGTCCGTACCAACTGGTGCTTCCATCTCGTGAACCATGTCCTCTGATGCCAGCCCATCCACCACACCGCAGGTCGCGGACCTCGCTGCATCCGTCGCGGAATTCCGCAACCTACTCCGAGTCGTCCATGACGATCTATAGAATTTTTCCGCCAAGATCGAAACCGACATGGGCACCATGAACGCGCGCGCCGAGGCCGACCGCCTGTGCACGAACATGCTCATCGAACTCATCAACGTCCGGCCGCACGCGGCCAATCCCCTAGCGGCGCGGGACCAACCTGTCGAAGACGCACGTGGCGATCTCCCTACTGTGCCGGCACGCGAATCCGTGTCATAAAACCCTAACTTTCCGCGGGGTCCTCCTCTCGCCGAGCAGCCGCCTGCTGCGGGTCTGGTGCTCACCCAAATACTTCCGCCCCCGCGTGAGCCTCCGGCAATGCAGCAACAGCCACCGGCAGCGCCACGCCCCCTTGTCGTCATTTGCGCTCCTCTAGGGCACGAGTCGTTACCGAAGATCCGGGTTGATCGGCCCCACTTTAATGGTACCGATCCGCGTAGGTGGGTTTACAAGGTTCAATCCTACTTCGACTACTACAATACGACAAACTTTGATCGCCTACGCCTAGTGAACATGCTTTTTGATCAACCGGCTTCAGATTGGTTCCGCTATCAGCGGGAGAACCATGGCAATGAAACTTGGCAAGAATTCTTGTTCTCGGTGCAACAACGGTTCGATCCCAATCATTATGAGGACTATGTTGGTATTCTAGCGAATCTGAAGCAGAAGTCGACCATCTTGGAGTATCAAGCCGAGTTTGGGCCTCTCCTCAACAATGTTCGCGGGTTGTCGCAATAGACTTTGATCTCTTTTTACAAAGACGGCCTCAAACCACCGGTACGACGTGAATTGAACATGCGCAACCCCACGACATTGTCTCAGGCCTTCGCTTTGGCCCGGGAATTAGCGGTGACGTTTCAGGACACCACTTCAGCATGGACGGGTCCTCCACGTCGCACCTGGCAGTCCGGCGGCGCACGGCCAGCACCTCAGCCAACCCAGCTAATACCACCGCCCCGGGCGCCATCCCTACAACCCCGACTGAAAAGGTGCCCACTTGGAACGGCAATGGTTCCACTCTTCCTATTAAACGCTTAACTCTAGCTGAACGAGAAGAGCGTACTAAAAAAGGTCTATGTTTCAATTGTGATGAGACGTACACTCGAGGGCATTGTTGCAAACTCCGTTTCTTATTACTGGGCGCGGACTAGGACTCGGACGACGAAGACCAGGAAGAGGTCGTTCCGGACGACAAGGTTGTCATTACAGGCGACGTTTCCGTCATCAATTCCATGGAAGGGTTGTCCAGTCCGAAATCTCTGAAAGTTGCAGGCACTATTTCAAGCTCACCGGTTCAAATACTCATTGATGGGGGCAGTACCCATAATTTTATTCACCCCGAGGTGGTGGGCCGATTGCGCCTTCCGTTGCAAGCCGTCACGCCCTTTCGTGTGTTCGTCGGCAACGGCGTGTACTTGCAATGTACTCATCAGTGTGCTGCGACAACAGTCATATTACAAGGCTACGAGTATCCTATTGACCTATTTGTTTTAGCCATTCATTGGCCACAGGTTGTTCTTGGTGTGCAGTGGCTTCAGACGCTGGGCAAAGTATCTCATGACTATGCTCAGCTCACTATGGAATTTCAGTGGCTGGGCAAATCTATTTTACTGCAGGGTGACCGCTTACCACCCAAGTTGATCTCTCTCAACACTTTACAGGCTCTCTATGACTTGAAGGAGGTGGCTGAATTTTTTGAAGTGGTGCGCCTGCCCGACGCTGAACCCACTTTCTAGGCCACCGCGCCGTTCACTATTCCAGCATCTGTTAGTCCTTCCTTGTGCATCGTCTTAGAGCAGCATACGCAAGTCCTTCAGCTGCCCACCTCTTTACCGCCTCAGCGTTTGTGGGATCACCGCATCCATCTTCACCCGAATACCACGGCTATCAATGTGCGTCCATACCGATACCCTTACTTTCAGAAATCGGAGATTGAGCGCCAAGTGAAAGAGATGCTTGAGCGGGTATTATTCGGCATAGCATGAGTACGTTTTCTTCACCGGCCCTTCTTGTGAAGAAAAAGGACGGGAGCTTTCGCTTCTGCATCGACTACAGAGCCCTGAATACCTCCACCATTGCAGATAAGTTCCCTATTCCAACCACTGATGAATTATTTGATGAGTTGGGTAGTGCCAAATTTTTTACTAAGCTTGATTTGCGATCAGGGTACCACCAGATTCGCATGCACACCGGGGATATTTATAAGACGGCATTCCGGACTCACGATGGGCACTATGAGTTCCTCGTCATGCCCTTTGGGTTGACGAGCGCACCGTCTACATTTCAGGCAGCCATGAATCAGCTTTTTGCTCAGTATCTGCGCCAATTCGTCATTGTCTTCTTTGAAGGCGTCTTGATTTACAGCCCATCTCTTGAAGAGCATGCGCGTCATCTTGATATTGCCTTGACAGTGTTGCACGATAACAACTTCTTTGTTAAAACTTATAAATGCTCTTTTGGATCGACTACAGTTGAGTACCTGGGGCACATCGTTACAGCAAGACAGCCCCTAGCCGACCCGGCCAAATTAGCTGCCATGGCCGAATGGCCAACCTCGAAGTTTGTTAAGCACTTGCGGGGGTTCTTGGGCCTTAGAGGATATTACAGGAAAATTATTCGGCACTATGCCCTTCTAGCAGTGCGCCTCACTCCTCTTCTTCTACTGGGTCGGTATGCGCAAGGATGTACGTCGTTTCGTAGACTCTTGCTTTACCTGTAAGTCTACGAAATAGAGTACTCAGAAACCGGCAGGACTCTTGCAACCCCTTCCCGTACCTCTGCAAGTGTGGAACGATGTCTCTATGGACTTCATAGTCGCCCTTCCTCCATCTCGGGGCAATACTACTATCTTGGTAGTAGTAGACAGGTTGTCCAAGTACGCCCACTTTGGCGCACTAGGACCGAAGTATGATGCGGCTCGGGTGGCGTCGTTATTCGTTGATTTGGTAGTACGACACCATGGAGTGCCGGCCACAATTGTTTCTGATCAGGATGCTATTTTCACTAGTGCATTTTGGACAGAACTGCACCGCTTGAGTGGCACGAAGCTCCTTCGTAGTACGGCATATCACACGCAGACCGATGGACAAACAGAGGTCCGGAACCGCGGTCTTGAGCAGTATCTTCGAGCCTTCACACACGCTCGACCACGCCGGTGGGTTGATTTCCTTCCATGGGCGGAGCTCGCTCTCAACTGTGCCTTTCACGAAGGCCTTGTCATGTCGCCCTTTCGCGCTCTATACAGCCGAGAGCCGGCCGCCCTCATTCGCACCACAATGCCCACCAGCCCACCTACTCCTGCTTCCGAGGCTATCCGGGACCGGGAACAAGTTTTGCAAGCAATCCGCGGTAGTTTATTGAAGATGCAACAGCACATGGCGGCTCAAGCAAACAAGCACCATCGTGACGTGGAGTTCTCGGAGGGCGATCAAGTCCTCCTTAAACTCCGCCCTTATCGTCAACATTCGGTTGTTCGTCCTTCATCTACCAAGCTCGCACGACATTTTTATGGACCCTTCACGATCCGAGAGCGGATTGGGGTTGTCGCCTACCGCTTGGAGCTGCCCGAGCAAGCTCGGATACATGACGTGTTCCACGTCTCCTTGTTGCGCAAGTTTGTGCATGACGGCTCGGCTCTTCGATCCGCAACGTTACCCGCTGAGTTCTTGCATGATCGACCGCTTTCCCGCCCCTTACAGGTTGTTGACGAGCACCACGTTCTGGTCGATGGCGAGTCGTGCCATGAGTGGCTCATTGAGTGGGAAGATGGCGAGCCGGAAGCTTCCTCGTGGGAACCTGTCGCCTCCATCCAGACTGCCTACCCTTCCTTGTGGCTTGAGGACAAGCCGAATCTTAACCGGGGGGGGAGATTGATACGGCAATACAGGCGACCCACCAAGGCGTACGAGACAGGTTCAGGAGATACGAAGACCGAAGCGTTATGATATGTAATTTTTAATTTAATTGCGTTAATTTATTTGGATTTAGTATTTTATTTGGGTTGTAAGTTTTTGAACAAGAGCAAGTCTCTCTTCTCAGGTTTTCTTGGCGGTTCTTTCCTGAGATGCATTTTATTGAACTGTCTAGGGCAGAGGTATAAATACCTCCTAATTGTCTTGACAAGAAATTAATCAAAGTAATTAGCCTTTACCCTAATTCTCTTTGATCCCTTTAGTTCATCGCGTCACCAACGCGAACCATTCGAGCCCTACGCCCACATCGGACGCGGCTCCCCCTCCAACCAACGGAGGTTTGGTGCGTAACTCACACCGGGTCCGTACGACACAAGAACACTAAAAAGCAGCAATTCATCAAAAATTAAAAAGCTAGAAAGTCCGCAAGTTTTTCACAAACTCAGTACCATCACTGAGAAAGATAACTCCAAAAACTCATCGATCACATACATCAATAAGAACACCTAATTGAAACTCAATCTCTCATGAAATCGCATTCACTTGTTCGTTGGAATGGAGGTGAAATCAGAAAGCTCAATTGCTAAAATCATAACCCTAGGGAAAACGGAGAGACCAATCGAGGTTATACGTGTTGCAACTTCGACATGGATCTCCGTTTCTGCCCTAATCACCTCCTGTCTAGAGATATAACGCAATATTTGACTTACATCTGACCGTTTTTTGAATTGAGGAAGCTTACATTAGGGGGGGGGAATCGAATGTAAAAGAGCGGCCAAGCGTAGAGCAGAGTAGTCGCCTAGCGAAGACGGAGATGTTAGCCGGAAAAGCAGACGGAGCGTGATAGAGATCGATCGTCATCGAAGAAGATGTCGAGTGTGACAGAGATCGATCGTCGGGGGCGTGAGGAGCAGTCGGCGTGAGATGTCGAGCGTGAAAAAGGAAAGAAAGGGATTGTTTCTTCCCGATTTCTAGACAAAATGAATTATTTCCCATATTTGGGTGAATGAAAAAAGGTGCAAAAACCTAACCAAACACGCCCAAACAGAATGGAGCCTTCCAATCCGTTACCGATGACCCATTTTTATTGAACCAAACAGGCCCTAAGTCTATTGTTACAGAATTTGCCTCCACTTCTCAGTTGTACTCGGTGTCATAGACCGGAAGGCCTCTTGGTTCAGAATATGAGGCACCAATTGGAGTACATGTATATGAGCACAAATGTCATTATTGCGGTCACAACTTCAAAACTCCCCCCACTCCGAATCCTCTTATGAGTGGACAACCTCTTCCAATTTCGGCGGGCGTTGAGTTTTGGCACTAATTATGGTTAGTGGAGCTATCAAACAGGGCATTCGGATCGGATTTGGATTGGATTGTTCGGATCGGATTAGTTCGGATTAAACAATTAGTTCGGGTTGTCATCGATTCGGATTTGGATCGGGTTGTTCAAATCAGATTAGTTCGAATTAAACAATTAGTTCGGGTTATGTTCGGATCGAATCGGTTCGGATTCGGATGTTATTTGAGTTCGGGTTTAGTTCGGGTTTTAGTCCTTTCTCGGATTGAAATACTTCGGATCAGTTCGAATTTCACATATTTATCGTGTGTAATTATGTATTGAAGAAAGAGCCTATAATTAATGAGTGAAGCATATGTGTACATTATCAGTCCCTATAATGTCAACCCCTGACCCCTCCCCCACTCCTAAAAAAACCTTACGAACCAAAATTAAGTGCAAATAAATACGTTTTATCAAATGTAGCTACAAATAACTTTTGGGCATCTAATTCGATGGTTAAGTTCATTACTCGAAAATATGGTAATTTTGGACACACTTGGAATGACATTAAAGACTTATGTCGGTAAAAAAAAACGTGCACGCATCAGCCCGCTCATATTATGACATAAATTACCGACCCCATCCATTACCAAACTTTAACAAAATTTTGACATGCGTTAGTGTCGATGAACTCCAATATAGTACTGTATATTCTAAACAACGACACACTCTCGTGTCATAAAATACAACTTTTCACAAAAACAAAACCAAAAACCTAAGTAACACGGGCTTGTCTTCCTAGACTTTTCTCAGTCGACAGTTCACATGGAAGAAAATTCCATCAAACTGAATCTTCATGTCGACGGTTACGAATCTTCGCCTGCAAAGTTCATCTCAGGCCGAAGGTTTTGGTGACCTTCTTTTCTTTCTGAGTCGTTTTCCTTCTTTTATGTTGGGGGATTCTATTTATGTTTTGAGATTCAAGATTTTTGATATTTTGATTCGAGCATGCCTTTGTAGGTCAATGTTGTAGTCGGTATCTAGATTCTCTTCTTCTCCTCGTCTGCTATTCTCAGTCCCCTCAAAAGAGGTTTTAATTCTCTCGTCCTTGTTTCTCTTCTCCTCGATTGCAGGTCAATGTGCAACTCATTCATTTCTCTAATATTCAATTTTGGTCGGCTTCGTTTTTTGGCTAGTACTTCGGGATTACTATTTCGAATCTCATTTTCAGCCATAGTGGAGGATCTAGACGAGGTCAAGTAATACTTGTGACGACTCTAATCCTTACCCTATCAAAAAAATCTACCTAAAGATAGTTTTTAAATAGGGGATAATGACTTCTCAACACCTATATAAATTAAACTTGCGTAAATCTTAACAACAAGTAAGATAATTCTTGTTTATCATTAATTGATTCACATAAGAAACCTTCCAATTGGACGATGAAATTTTAATTAACCTTTTCATATAAAGAAGTCATTATAACCAGGGATGGGATTCGAATTCGCGACTTATCTCTA
Organism: Polygonum aviculare; assembly: GCA_934048045.1. NCBI lineage: Eukaryota > Viridiplantae > Streptophyta > Magnoliopsida > Caryophyllales > Polygonaceae > Polygonum > Polygonum aviculare. The sequence goes on along the minus strand of OW204023.1, from coordinate 26,284,466 downwards.
CCTTGATGAATTTGCTATGCTCTTTGACCCGCAATAGCGTATTTACCTTTCTAGTAGTTGCTTAGATTAACAAGTACCGTATTAAAATACCAAAAATTTCATTTTAATGTACGAAAAAATTAACTATTTGATCAAAGGGCTAAGCAGACAAACCCATCCCTATATTTCGATCCACCATTTTGTCAAGCTAAATGTGTAATTAGATCTCTATTTTGCCCAAAATTTGAATTCTGGAAAACCGACCTATACAAGCAATCGACCATCTTCTCTATATAACATGCAAGATCTCTCATTATTAGCACATCACTTAACATATCCTCCTATATCTTCCACTTCCCACACCTTCAATGGCCAACTCAAACCCTCCTAACATTGATATGGAAATGAAGAACACTTCTAAGGATCTTACTTGGAGCCTTCACCCAGCATACCCACCTTCAAGTAGCCGCTTCTTCAAAGCCGATATCATACTTCGATTCTTGGCAACCGTTCTTTCAGTAGGTGCAATCTCCTTGATGATAAGTAGTGACCAATCGACTTACTTATTTGCCATCAAGTTCGAAGCCCGTTACACTTACTCGTCAGCGTATAGGTAACTCATCTTAGACTCATCACGCCATGGTTCATGTTTTCGTACGTGCTATAATCTTTCGGGTTTTGATCGTAACAAACTATCTATGTGGCCAGGTTTACGGTTGGAACGGATGTGGTCGTATGTGTTTGTTCCGTCCTTTCCATGGCAGCTACCTTATCTCTCTCCAAGAGTAATCTAGCCTCTCATGCTCAAAAGTGCAACAAGTTTTACTTGTTCATATTTCTACATGATCTGGTGAGACTATGGTCACTTCCAAGTTTCATGTTCACTTAAAATTAAATGTTTGTATAGATTCTCATGGTTGTTAGAATGGGTTTGCAGGCAATAATGGCTCTCGCCATTGCAGGATGCTCGGCTTCGACTGCAATAGGATATGTTGCGCTCCATGGACAAGATCAAACCGGATGGAACGAGATCTGTAGCCGGGTTGATCTGTTTTGCAAAAAAGTCATGGCGTCGCTAGCGTTGTCTTACGCGGCTTTCCTTTGCTTCTTCGCACTTGCCATCTTGTCTTTCCTCAAAGCAAGGGCGACCCCGAGTACTTGTAGCAGTACTCGCGAGGATTTAGAGACTCAACACTAGTAGTAGATTGGTCTAAAGCAAAATATGCATATAGTGTGGTTTAAGATGTTGTATCTTTCTTTCTTGAATGCGCTATCCTATGTTTCCATGTGTACTTGTATCTTTCTTGTGTATATTTACTAAGTTGAAGAATGGTGTAATAAAGTTGAATGTATGATACAATTGTGCCAATGGAGTATGGATCCTTTAAGTTAAAGCAAGAAACAAGTCTAGGTGAAGACAATTGTATGCTTAAAAATCTCCCCAAAATCCTCATGAAATTTGTACCAAACTCCACATGCAATTCTATGGTAAACTTGAATGGTTGAAAAGTGCTAGTAAGTGGTTAGCAAAGAAGCCAATAAGCACTCAACCTTCTAACACAAACCAACACTAATTAATTAGTAAGTAGCTCCAATTATTTTCCATTGGACAGCAGCATATTTAGACCAGCTTCGATGCATCTGCTATTAGCAAATCATGCCAAAGATACTGAACCCATCGCAATTAACCAAATCAGAAAGTTAAGTAACTAGTAATTGAGCTCGTCGCCGTTCCTTGAAACTTGGACGATGTTGAGCCAGAGAAAGAGCACCTTAACGCTGATGCCGGTGAGGTCTGAGAGCTTGTTCGTCGCGATGTGGCCGCTGATCACGGACCTGTAATTGAGCTGGTACGAGCCTTCAAGTGAGAATTCACAGGATCCGTTCAGGTAGGCATTGAATTTGCCCGTGCTCTCGTCTAAGTTGTAGCCGACGGCACCCTTTGGGAGGAGGCCCGCCGGAAAATTGAAGCTTTCTAGGGCTTCGTAGGCGGTGAGATCGGAGTCGGCGGTGGTTGCAATGGCGCCGGCGGATATGAGGAGGAGGAAGAAGGAGACAATCGGAGGCATGGTGAATTGGTTATGGCGGTGAGGTTTGATTCGTGGAGATGTGATTTGGGGGTTTCAAGAATTGTAGGGCTTGAAATATTATAAGAATGAAGAGGACGAAGAAGATGATGAAACCTGGCCTTGTGGAGAACTTTACGTGTCACCAATTCGCAAATCAGTCCATATGTTTCGGTATTATTTTAGGTCATTTCGACCAAAAACACAATAATGTTTGCTAAGTGATGAAAAGTCCTAACACAACTCTCGCATCGCTGATCTATGATTAAGTTAAAATTAATCGAGATATTATCAGCGCAAGGCTTCAAGTTCAAGCCCATACTTATCACAAATTGATGAGAGAAATCATTTTTTTATCAAATTGATGAGAGAAATCATGCGTTAACATCTTAGCTCTTTAGCTAATCATATGCATGAAGTATCTATTACGGAGTATTAAATATATAAACGTACTCATGAGCTAGAAGGCTAGAAGCGTATCCCATACACGACATCATTGGCCAATTGAGCTGTTTTCCAACCACCACACATCATTACTATTATAGAGCACTATTTCATACTGATTGTGTATAATCATACAGCTCCGAATACTTTATAAGTAATAATTCTAGCAACATTAGAGTAACATCAAACTAGGAAGTGCCCAAAGTTGCAAATTAAATAGCATACTACCATGATTATTGCTACAGACGAGTTTGCTGATTTCATGTTAATGTATGGCATCAGTTCAAAAAGAATATATAGCCACTAAAGCATAATGCCTATAGAATCAAGATCAAATAACTCACAACCTGAAGAAAGAATCCAATACAATGAGCAACTTTAACAATGCAGCTGTAGGAACACTACATACACAATCGAATTTGTAACATAGATTTTACAATCAGAGAACAGGGGGGAAGTAACCAAAGGTAAACTATATGCTAGTCAAAACGAATCCCAACTGAGGATAAGAAGAAATGACTACTTACAGCTCTCTGTTCTAGATTAGCTCACTTCCTTGAGCCTTTTGATCAATGCATCCAAGGACTTCCTTTTGGGGTTCTGCTTGGCACCCCTAGTCGTGAAAAACATCCGTTCAGCAGGATCTTTTAGCTTTTCAGAGATGGTCACCAACTTCCTATAGTCCAAGGCATTGTAGCTCTTCCCCCTAATCACTGGGTTAAGGAAATTCTCTGGGTTGTTGCTCAGGAATAAGTTGATCATCTGTCTGCACTCCGCAAGTGCAGACCTTAACTCTATAGAACCTTCGTCTGATACAACAGAGGCCTGACCCTCTGCAAATGATTCCAACTGCTGAATGTCCTTGTCAAGTCCCATGACAGCATTGATATTAAACCTCTTGACAGAATCTCCAAGTAAAGTCCCGATAATCTTGTCGGATATATGGGTCAACACGTCTTGCAAAACCCTTTTGAGAACTTGAGCGGGCAATATCTGTTGCGCAGTCGAAACCAACGTTTCCAGAAATATTATCACTTCATTGACATATTCATTCTCAACCTGTGGAGCTTCATCAGATATCCAGTTCACATTCTCAAGCAACATCAGAAAACCATCAATCTTTGCCTTTAGCATCCCAGAAAGTACATCCTCAGCAGCATCACGAGCCTTCTTCAAGGGAAACTGTCTTTTACCTCTCTCTGCCATTCGAACGGATACACCAGAGAGTTGTGCGGCATGCTTGAAGAAGAAATCACAGGCACGCTCAAAAACCGCCATATTGGCCGCAACCTGCATTGCTTGGGAGACCCCATGAACGGACGAGTTTATTAACTTCACCAAGGCCTCATCTAAGGCATCACTCAAAAGCCTATCCAAATACTTCTTCACCACATCATAAAAGTCAAGCTGCCCGCCATAAGACATAAAGCTCACAGAATCCTCAATAAAGGATCTAACAATTCGACAACAATCAGGCACAGTAGATGAGAATGGAGCAACATAAGGAAACGCAGGAGCTATGTCGGAAGTTTGCAGTTGAAACGCTAAGACATTCATGGAGTACTCATACTCTTTCTTCATCAGCATCTGCTCAAACTTATCAGCTCCAAGCGCATCGGAAATCTGCTTACGGCAATCCGACAGCAACAGTTCATGGTATTTATCCCAGTGCTTACTCAGCACATCAAGCAAAGGATCAACGGGGTAGCCATACCTTCTAAGAGAAACACCAAGCAGACTCACATAATCCTTGATCAGCAACATATGGTTTGCAGTCTGCATCCTAGAGAACTGATCCTCCAAAACCGAGCACATCTTGCTCACCGCGGTCTCCCATAGGTTCTCGACCTCCCATTTCGATATCAATCCTCCACCAGTCCTCAAAACCCGATCCTCCACGATAAAGAACCCCGCGATCTGAGCAAAAAATGTCTGGTGCGACTCAAGGAAGGGAGTCATTGACGAGACCTGGAAATCAGACGTCAATTGCAGCTTCCTGTTCTCAAAATAGTACTGCTTGAACCGATCCTGAAGGCCTAGAGACTGGTGTATATGATACGCCCTATACAGAGGAGTCAAATCAAACCCTAGAATCGCACCTGCGTTGCTCCGAGTACGGTCAAGTCCACCGCTAGCAACTACCAGATCCAAACAATCGTCTTCCTCCTCCAAGGCGTAAACGCAATCCCGAACGCTAGAGCGTGACTGCTCCTCCGCCATCCTCTGCTTGATCCTAAGTTCCTCCTCCCGTTGCCTAGCGGCCGAAGCCTGTCCAATCGCGACCTGGCCGAGATTCCTGCTCACAACCCTAATATCAACCAGCCAATCACCGAACTCCTTGCTGGTCTTCTTCTCCACGTAAACCCTAATTGCCGGAATCTGCCTCTCCAGCATCCGTTTCAGCGTGGTGGACGGCGCAATCTTCAAGTACGACCTCTCGATCTTGTCCACGCACTTGAGCGCCAAGTAGAGGTTATCGGACTTGAGGTGCTCGTTGGAGCGGGCACACAGATCCACGATCTGAGCGCACACATTAACAGATCGGAGACAGACGAGTATATTATCAGAAACGGTGGCGGTCTCGATCAGGTGATCGAGAGACGAGAGCAGAGGACCGGCAACGGACTGGAGGTGAGAGTTGGAGGAGTGGAGGGAGGACTTGAGGGAGTCGACGTCGGAGAGGAGAGATCGGAGGTCGTCAACGGCGTTGATGAAGTCCTGGTAGTGAGCTTTGCAGACGTCCTCGATCTCGGACTCCTTGGTGCGGGCGAAGTGGCGGAGGAGGAGGAGGAGGGAGTCCGGCTTGCCGGAGGCGAAGGCCTTGCGGACGAAGGGGGAGAGGTCCTCGCCGTTGCAGATGGAGGAGGAGAGGAGGAGCTGGTCCTGCTTGTCGCCGGAGTCGCCGTCGGCAGGGGCTATTTTCCGGCGACTCCTGGTTGATTGCATCATTCGGAGCTAGAGGAACGGCGACGATGTAGGAAGAAGCGAGTCCGTTGTAGGAAATTGGGGATTTTGGTCTGCGCAGGGCAAGAAGAGAGAGAAGGGAAGAGAAATGGATTGACGAGAATGCCACCAGGGTCCAGGGGTACACATGTGGGGGCAGAAAAGGTACTTTGGGCAGTTGGCGAGGGGTGATTTGGTAATTGCAGAGGCGGCTTTGTTGGTGTCGAGACGGGGAGAAAACAGGACGACGGGGCGCGGAAAAATGGGATGGCCACGCGCTTTTCAGTTGCGTGCGGTTTACATGAGCATCATTTTTTTAGTTTATTTTCAAAATTATATATTTGAGGGGTTTTAATTTTTATTATACTGTACCAAAATGAGAAATTTTGTTTTTGACAAATGTATTCTTACATTTCGGCATGAAATCATTGGATTTAATTTCCATGATTGTTGTAGGTGATCCATATACAAATACAAATGCAAATGCACCTAATGTAAAAATCTTAACTCAAAGAGATACAAACACCAAGTACAAGATCACGAAAAAAAGACAGTGAATTATAATATAAAGTTGCCATTATCATATGACCCAGCCTATCAGTTTGTGGCTCGTGGCATTATTAGGTACTCACCACCAACTAAGCAAATAATGTATAATGAAAACTGCAAAGCACATTTGCAAGCTTATCTTTTTTTTTTTTTTTTTTGGTCGATTTGCAAGCTTATCTTTAACCAAAAGATAACATTATAAATCTTTCTGCTGCTTTCTTTTTTAATTCAACCAGGGCCTTTTATGAAATGGGCTGATCAGCCCAAGATAGAGACTGTCATCATGGTGAAGAACAAAATATGGTAAAGCAAATTTAGATGACCAAGATACACCATTGGCATTTAGCAACTTTCCCCTACAAAACCTCGACCAATTCCAACAAATGGTGCTCCTTCAACTTCTCTACAACACCGCCCTCCATTTCCCACAATACAAGCCCATTCACACCCTTTCCTTTAAAACACCAAAAATAAAACCTCCATCACGTTATTCACACAACAAAACTATTGAACCACACCTCAAAAACTTGTCTTTGCAATGAAGCAACAAACCACACACATATTGGTGGTCGCCACAATCTTGGCGGTCTCCCTCGAGCCAGCCCTAGGTGGCCTGCTGACCACCATCGAGGGGGCGCTAGGCAAAGCCCCGCCCGCTCCAGCCCCGGTCCCGCCCCTCCCAATGGCCCCACGTGAGTTCGTGGACGAGGCATGCACCTCAGCGAGCGACCGGGCCTCGTGCAAGAAAATAGTGCGCATCATCGTGAACCGGACCCCACACGACGAGGCCCTGAACGCGACCAAGGTGGCCCTGCGATCGGCACGCAAGGTGCAGAACCATTACAAGGACGTGGCCCTGAACCTCAAGGACAAGATCCAGCAGCTCAACTCCAACGACCGCGCCAGGCTCAAGCCGCCGCTCACCGCCTGCTACAAGATCTACATGGAGATCTCGCACGAGATGCACCAGAAGACCATGCACCTCAAGCTCCACAGGGAGGTCTGCACCGGGAAGCTCAACAGCCCGCGCCCCGAGCTCTGCGAGGAGGCGCTCGTCAAGGCCGGCACCAGCGGCCAGAGGCTCGGCCTCTATAAGAGCTATAATGACCTTGTCAATCTGGCCGGCGCTAGTGACTCCGTCATTGCCTACATGGTTGAGACTGGCCATTATAAAACTGCCGATTGTAGCTACATGGCTCCTTCCCCTTCTCCTTAGTTATGCTTACGTACTTTTGTGATTGTAAGTTGTTACAACGTTATCCTTTTTCTTTCCCCCCTTTTGCATAAGGAAGTTAGTTTTGTAGAGTATGTTATGTGAAATTCTAATCATTTTTGTGCCATTTTTATGTGATTTGATGAATCACATTTGAATAAGTTTGACAAACCATTTGCTAAGCGAATCTAATTTCATTTCCTCTATTTTTGTAAGCACACTCGTGACAGATCGAGAAGCATCATCAACTAGTTAAATCAGATTGTGTGGACGTACTATCTTGACCCAATAAAAGAGAGGATAGTAAGTAACTAGGTTTGTGTCCTAATGTAAAAGTTAAGACAAAAAATAAAATTTAGACATTCTACCAGTGGGTCAACCTTATGTGAGCCATGCATTTTTTTTTATAGGGTACGAATTAGAGTTATCATAGATTGATGAACTACTAACCAATTCTAAGAGGAAAGGGCAAACTGTAGTCCATGAGATTCGAAACGATCACCACTACCCCAAGGTCTAGATCACCGAATCAAATGCCCGAAGGCGTGTGAGCCACGGATATAATTTCGCTGCATTTCTACTTTAGCTGTTTTCTTTTTGTTTTTATAAAAATATAATTAAGTTTAACTAATTTAATTACCCAGCACATCTAAGAAATTTTGGCAAACATCATTTGAGATTTTTTTTGTATTTCAAAACAACTGGTTAAATTTCACTTTTTTTTTCTGAGAGTTAAATTGCACTTTAAGAGGGTTTTAGACTTTTAGGTTGATTTTATTCATAAAATTTTACTCAAATCATAGGCAATCACACCATTTATTAATGTGGAAACTAACATTTAAAAGTGGGAGTTTTGGGCCCAAAATCCACGTCGGCCCAAACTATTGGTGGATCACTCGGGTCGGGTATACTGATCCACTCAACGTTGGAAGTAAACCCTAGCAGATAAGCCATTGAAGTTAGCCTCCAGCAATATAAAAGCCTCTTATTCATCCTGTAACCTCCTCTTCGCAGCTTCGGGAGAGAGGCGACAGTGAGAGAAAGAGAGGGAGAGAGGAGTGAAAATGGTGTCGTTGAAGATTCAGAAGCGGCTCGCCGCTAGCGTTCTCAAGTGTGGAAGAGGAAAGGTCTGGCTCGATCCCAATGAGTGCAGTGAAATTTCCATGGCCAACTCTCGTAAGCTCTATCCCTCGCCGTCCTTCATTTTCTTCTTCATTTGGCTGTTGTTTATGCTCCTTCTTCGGAAGCGCTTCTGTATTGATTTGATTAGGACTTCTGTTTGGCTGTCGATCTGATTCGATTTCTCGGAGGAAGATTACTGTAGATGAACTTGCTAGAGAGAAGAATTTGTGGTTTAAGCTTTTGATTTTCGAAGCTGTTCGTTAGGAATAAATTAGCTGTCTATCTGGATTGTGCTTATGTGATTGAACTAGAATTAATTTGTCGATTGGCATCTGGACTGTTTTCCATTATAAATGGAACAATTGTGATTGGAAACTTGTATATAGGTTATGCTTATGTCTCTCAATTGATTATTTTTTTTAGCAATGCTGTCTTAGCAGTGATTTTATGACCTACTCACACTTTCATTGAATACTATATTTAATGTTTCTAACATTTGGCTACACATTTCTGTTTGCATATCTCCATTTGCTCAATTTCAGAGTTAGTTGATAGGGATTGTGATAGGAACTTATGGTGTTTGAATTTTAGGCCAAAACATCAGGAAGCTGGTCAAGGATGGTTTCATCATCAGGAAGCCAACCAAGATCCACTCTAGGTCACGTGCTCGTCGCATGAAGGAGGCCAAGAGGAAGGGACGTCACTCTGGATACGGTATTGATTGTCATATTGTTGGCTTGTGCTTATAGACACTATTAGTTCCTTCTGAAGTATCAATGACGAACAGTAAAGAGTTGCATCCGTTGGCGTTTCGTAAACTGCATTCCATTTGTCCTTTAAATGTGCTTTTAAAGAAGCTGACATGAACAATTACAGGTAAGCGTAAGGGTACCAGGGAGGCAAGGCTGCCCACCAAGATCCTGTGGATGAGGAGGATGAGAGTTCTCAGGCGTCTGCTCCGCAAGTACCGTGAGGCAAAGAAGATTGACAAGCACATGTACCATGACATGTACATGAAGGTCAAGGGTAATGTCTTCAAGAACAAGAGAGTGCTTATGGAGAGTATCCACAAGTCGAAGGCTGAGAAGGCCAGAGAGAAGACGTTGTCTGACCAGTTCGAGGCCAAGCGTGCCAAGAACAAGGCAAGCAGGGAAAGAAAGCTTGCAAGAAGGGAAGAGCGTTTGGCTCAGGTAATAAACTCATTGCTGCTCTGATCATGAATACTTAGTCAGTTTCTCTGATCTGCCAGTTACTTTGAAATTACGTTCTCTAAGCGGCTTGCTTTCAATCTCTAGGGACCAGGAGAGAAACCGGTTGCACCTACACCAGCAGCCCCAGCAGCTCAACCAGCACAGTAAGTGAAGCTCATAGCATTGACATGTCTTGGTGGGGTGGTCCTAGAAATCGTTACTGATGGTTGTGCCTTGTTTGTTATTTCAGGGTCACAAAGAAATCCAAGAAGTGAAAACATGAAGTGATGACTGTTCGAGTTGACACTTAGGGTTTTTTTGGTCCGCTATTGCAGTAGTCTTATATAGCATTTTGTTCCGAGCTATTATGTTTTTGATGGATCTTGTTATGTTTTGCTATTTCACAGAATTGATGATCTTTGATATACATTGTTTTTACCCCTCCTTTAATGATGTGACAACTTCATCGTTGCTTGATTAAATCTTTCTCCTTGTCTTATGTAGTATGGTTTGTGAAGAATTACTAAATAGCAAGACTCGATCGGAAATATACGGTACCATAATCTATTGCAGATTCTTTCTAGTTAATCTGTCACCAAAGTCCATTTGGCCTTTCGACTCTTTGCCTTGCAAGGCACGGATGATATTTCCCTAGGAATATAAAAAACTAATGTAAAAGTACAACCTTCTTGTACTCTGAATTTGACTTGTTCACCAGATGATAGGTACCAATTTTGTTTAACAAAAGTCGTTTTGTTAAAAGGGTAAACTAGATCATACTCAACCCACGATAACACTCATGTAATATAATACTTCGTTTTAAAGATAAAAAATCTCCCTCAAAAAATCTTCCTAAGATTGAGGGTGTTAAAAGTCAAATCATTTTAATTCTTAATTTCTAAGACAAATTCTAAAACGACATGTATTTTTTAACAGATGAAGTATTTCATTTCTTAAAAAAATGACAAGATAGAAATGACAAAAGTGCTTGTGCGGCAAGCATTTCAAATGTAACGAACCCAGATAGAAACGTTCGAATTATTGAATGTAGACTTTTCCCAGTTGACGCCTTCTATCCTCAAGGGTCAATCTTTTAACGCATGGCAAAATCTCCTTATAGCGCACTATAAATAAGGGTTATTTACGATTTTACCCTCTTTATTTTTGGCCTTCCTCTTCGTTCCTCTCAGACATCCAACGATTTTGCCCTATGCGGAAGAGGAAGCTAGGCGGGTTTCTAGGCGGGGCTAGGCGGCGCGGTGCGGGGCGGGGCGGGGCTAGGCGGCCTTGAGCGGGCTAGGCGGATTAGGGTTCTGTAGATCTACGGCTCCATTGCTGCCTTCCTGTAACTGCGGCTCCTCTGCAGATCTGCGGCTTCTTCACAGCGACGAGCTGACGACGACTCCTCTGCAGATCCGCGGCTCCGTTGCTGCCTCTTGTCGCCGGTGACAACTCTTCTCCGGTGATCCTCGCATCTCCTCTTCTCGACATCCAGTCCTCGCATCTCCGCCGGTGACAGCGCTTCCTGCAACTCTTCTCGTCGCCCTCCTCTATTGCACAACTTGCCGAGTAGCCACCGCCGGTGTTAGCCTCGTCGTCCTCTACTGCACGAGTCGTCGCCGGGTTGGTGTGTGCAGGTTGGGCGGCCTCTTTTTAATTTCAATTTTTTTTACTGAAATTTTTGTGCTAAATTGAATTACAGCAGCAAATTTGTCGCTTGCAGTAGCAAATTTAAGTTGTTGTTGTTCAATTTTTGACATGTTGTTGTTGTTGTTGTTCAATTTCAGTTGTTGTTGTTCAATTTCAAGTTGGTCGAATCCAGATCGAGCATTCTACTACTCACCTATGAATCCATCTCGAGCTCCTCCGACGCCGTCTCGAGCTCCTCCGACGCCGTCACGGATACAAGCTTCAGTTTATGCTATACATAACATGGCCAAGTGTTTAGAATCATTCTTTGGCATTTTGTGAGCTTTTAGATGGGCTTAGTTAAGTGTTTTTATGTGATGATTTTGGCTCAGTCTGATGGTTTTTGATACAATAGGAGCAGTATGAGAGTTGAGAAGGATGTCTCAATTGATTTGTTGTCTTGCTGCATGCTTAAGCGCTATACGTGAATTGTGATACAGTTTCTGACTTTCTGTCCATGAATATATTGCTTCAATGATTCCGCACCTGTCTATTGCAATTTGATGTGTAATCTATCACGCAAGTTCCATTGTTCCATTGAATCACTGACACATCCAAAGCACCAGTAAAACCTTTATACAATCTATGGCAGGAAATCACTTTTGCATATATAAACAGAACTCGAACAAGCCAACACCCGTCTTAAACTGGCAACGTCCTCAGTAGACGCAATGCCCATTGCCATTGAGACCGTTGCAAGGCAACAAGTTGTCTTAAAACGTCCACAACTATAGCATCTAATAAGCCACTATGATTCTCCCCATCCATACTCATTATACAAGATCGCTAGACTCGCCTCTGCTTAGTATGAGCATCACTTCTGTCCACGTAACGAATTTCAACTTTTCACGTACTTATAAATTGTCCATTATAAATAAATGGAAAAACGCGATACATCCATACAAATATCATGGACAACGTTTAAGGGTTCATAAGTTTTCCATGGACGAAAATTTAATGACCATGAAAAAATGTTGGACAAGGTTCGTAAACTAAAACTGATGACACACCGGCCAGTGAAAATGTCTGGACAATACTAACTTGTCCACAAGTTTTCTGTGATCATGTATGAACCGTCCATCCCTTTTTAATGGACAAAGGGGTGCGCTATAAAGTAATTTGGGGGTGCGCTATACAGAAAAGTCGATCCTCAAATAGGTTCATTCAGAAGCTTCTATATTTCATATTTCCATGCACACACATTACCACAATCAGACCCATTGAAAGTGAGAACCAAAGGGAAATCCCCAATTGCATCAAAAGCTTAAATCATCGTTTGCGGGAGACACAAGAAGTTCAGCAGCTCTTCTCAAAACGTTGGAATGAAAAACTTATTGAGCTATCTTGTAAAAGTTCAGTGCACTCTTGATCCATATGTCCTGTGCTTGCTGCCTGATGAGTTATTGTCTGCTCATCTGGGTTCTTGCAGATCCCCATTTTAACTACAAAGGTGACTAGGCATCCTTTGTCCAAGCCTTCGCTCTCAACCCAAATTTTACCACCCATGAGATTCACAAACCTGGGTCAATCATTTCAAACAAATCACAAGATCTTAGCATAAGTTTTAGTTTCAATTCCCACCCACATGTCAAAGTGTTTTAATTTTTTTTTCTACAATATAGATAGAACTAACTCATACCGCTTACAAATGGCGAGTCCGAGACCAGTGCCCGTATTGTTTCGACCACTTTGAGACTGATAGAACTTCTCAAAGATGCGCGGGATCTCTTTTGGGTTAATTCCACATCCAGTATCCTTAACCTGCATAAGCATTTGTAATAATCATAATAATTGGGAAACAAGCCTTGAAGCAAAATTCGCAAGAATCACCAGAGGAATACACAAGGAATTGTGACCAACCTGGACTCTGAGGTAAAATTGGCCTTTGCTTAAGGCTGCATATACAACATCAGCAGGCTGCCAATCTCCCAAAGACTCGGGTTTTGCAACAGAAACAACAACTGAAACCCGGCCCACCTTTGTAAACTTGACAGCATTACCCACAACATTTAGTATTGTTTGCATCAACCTTTTCTCATCACCAACAACACACATAGGAACCTCTGGTGCCACAGCTAGTGTCAAGGATAACTTCTTCACAGATGTAACTGGTTTTATTGAATTGATTGCCTGCAAAATGACACCTTGATAAAATCAAGCTCAAAACTCTATGCATAGATAGCAGACAACGGTACGAAATCAAAATATTTAATTAGTAAATAGTAATTACCTTTTTAAAAAATGCATGGAGGTTGAAAGTTAGGGAATCTAATTCTAAGCTACCATCTTCTAATCTAGAGAGATCCAGGACATCATTTATAAGTGTGGACAAAATGTTGCTACTTCGAAGTATAGTTTCTATCATCACCCTTTGCTCAGGTGTTAATTCGGTTTCCAGAAGAAAAGACGATAAGGTAATTATTGCATGCATCGGTGTCCTCATTTCATGGTTCATGACAGATAGAAAATCATTACGAGCACGAATTGCCAACTCGGCCTCTTGTCGGGCTAGATCCAAGGCAGTGTTCTGCTCCAAGAGCTGATCATGGGCTCTCATAGACTCTTCGATGATTGCAGCATGAGAAAGAGCAACAGCCACCTACAAAATAATCATGCACAAGCAAAGGAATTTGTAGCTCAATAATTGGCCAATTGTTTTACAAAATAAATGAAGACCTGATAGAAGAGATGTAAATTAATGTCATCAATGGGTATATAATTCTCTGATTGTTTATCTCTAAGGATTTGTACAGTTAAGAGCACAACACACAAACCACGATCACAACACATTAACAGATTCCTAGCCGACATGAAGAAAGAGAAGGCAACCTGATCTGCTACAACTTCAATTAGCTCCAATTCATGCTCACGGAATTTTCGAAGTCCATCAGATGGAAGAACCAAAACCATCACAGCATAGGCTTTTCCTGAGACCTCAGGCCAATCATTTATTTGAAAATTGGACAGATTCAACAGTGGGACGCGAACAGCAACAACCTCAGGTTTTAGATATCTCCCTGCAATGGGTCTAGTACTGAAAAGTGGACTTTTATGAGGTATTCTCACCGCCCCAGAACTATTAAAAATTTCAGCAATCACGGGAAGATTCATGGGCACAACAGATCCAACAGGTGTCAAGTTCTGTAGAGCATGAGAAAGCCGAAGTGTCATGCCTGTTTGTGATGGCATCCAAAGGGAACATTCCTCCAAGCCCAGTGTTCTACCCAACTCAACAAGAGTAGTTCTTAGAATTGTATGTCTGTCAAGAGTGCTTCTGATTTCATGAGTTAACATTCTTACATGCCTGCCAGTTTCTTCTTGAGTAAGAATGAGACCCATCTCCCTGTCAAGCTCATCGGCCCTTTTCCTGAGAACTATTTCTCTCATCTTTACACTTAACAGATCAGGAATTATGTGAACAAGCATCAATGCAGTAACACATGATACAGCAGCTGTAGACATTTTTGCAATAGCCATCACAACTGCAACGGTTTTGGAGTGCATAGCGAAAGTGAACACGCTTATGAGGTGAGTTGCCCCACAAAGCACAATGAAGGCACCGAATTGTATGAGCACCCATCTATACGGAAAGAATGCCGATTTTTGCACAAAATAAATGAGCTCCAGGGGGATGGAGAAATAGGCAAGAGCTATAAATAAGTCTGACATGTACTGGAAATTAATCAGGAGGTCATCAGCAAACCATTGAGTGTCAACACAATCACAGGAATCCATCATCAATAAGACAAAGCTCCTCAATCAACCTGAAAATCAACAAAGCATGAAACTGAATTTAGCATTCATGTAGTGCCAATTCCTGTCAAGCATCTGATACATAAGTTTGTGAACATATTCAATTACTCCACAACATTAATCCCTTTCTTTAAACAAAAAAATCTAATTTGCTCTTCTCTAACTAAACAGATAGCTTGTAGTACACCATGATAACACCAGGGATAATATTGAACCACATATCCCTTAATGCAATAGTAAATTAGTGTAATCCTACATAATCTTGATTCACAATCTAGCCACACACAAAAAAAAAGGCCAAATATACCAAAAAGATCACATCTTGACGAACCCTAGGCAAAACCCTGAACTATTAAAACGGTTAGACCCATCATCCATGCAATCAAATGTAACCCCAAAAACACAACCTGGAAAAGGAGTTCACACTGTTGGCAAAGAGCAGCAATTAGAAAGGAGCAGTCCCCAACTCGAGCGTTCTGGAGAGGTGAGGAAGATGGGAGAAAGAGAGGAACTTGAAAGCCATCACTCATACCCAAATTCTTCGGGAGGTTTCAAGCCGTTTGTGGAATTGGGCAATATCATTTCAAGGTAAATCACCCTAAACCAAACGTTAGAAATCATCCGGTTGGGTCATATGCCCAACCCAATAGCTGATATCCTGATGATACCAACCAATCCCACACAAAAAACAAAAAAATAAAACATAGGATCAAAAAGGAAAGAAAAATGCATTCAAAGATCAGAACTTTAATGGGGATTACAGCTGCAATAGAAACAGAAAGATCACGGGGGTTTAGAAGGGGCAGGAAAAAGGAGGGTACCTTGTGGAAGGAGAGCAATTATGTAGGTTGGCTGAACAGAGATGAAATGGGTCGTTGTCATAATTTTTTGCAGTTGAAGCTTCAAAGTGGAAAGAGGTTGGGTTTTGCATGTGAGAGAGGAAGAGAAGAGGGATTGGCTGCCTTTGTTTTTTGGTGTGTTCTCAGCTCAGCCTTCAAAGCAAAACTCTTTTTTCCGTTTCAAAACCAGGGGCGGATTTCGGGCCTAAACAGGAAAAAAAATCCCCAAAGCACGTGACTCGCACGTGATCTTGCACGCTTGAGTTGAGGTTTTGATCAACTTGGCTAAGTTTATTTAGTGTTTAGAGCCATCAACTTGGCTAATTGGGTAATACTCTAATGCTAATGAATTGTAATCGTGCATTGTAATCGAGCCATTAGGCTAAACAATGCAACTGATGACAGCACACCATGTGTTTAGGCTGATGGCCTCATACGCTAAATGAAGATGACAACACACTATTAGGTGTGTAGGTAACATGATGTGTTTAGATTTGATTGCTATCGTTCTTTAGTATCAACTTTTTTAGGGTTGTAAAGCTAATTTTAGTGGAATTTCACACTCAACCCATTTACCAACTTTTTTCGGTACTATGATGATTGATATTTGATATACTTCGTATCAAACTACACAATTAGAAATAATGAACACATTAAGGTCCTGTTTGGTTTGATTTTCTGAAGACGGAGAATGGGAATCAGAAATGAATAATTCCAGTATGATGTTTTGATACGTATCTAGCTGTGAGCTGTTAGATATTAAGGATTAAATGATTTTAGTTTACTTAGTTATTTCAATTAAGTAGATTATTTCCTATTTATTCGGGTTAGTGGAGTCTAGGGAAGTTAGTTAGTTAGTTTCTTTTTTCCTAGAGCATTAGGCAGATTTGTGAGTGGTTAAAGAGATAGTGACCTAGTGCTACAGCTGGTCAATAGTTTGCACTTTTTAAGTCTTTTTCTTGTTCATTTGTAATCAGCTTTGAATGAATGAATTGAAAAGTGTCGTAGGAGTGTTTTTTTGCAAATTTCACCTTGTGCATTTCTTGCTTAAGAGTGGTTTCCTCAAAGAGAGATGCTCCTTTGAGTGGTATTTATCATTTGGTATCAGAGCCTTTCGATTCGAATGACGATGACACGTTCTTCCGCTTTCGATCCACCACCAAACACAACCCTTATTCCTGAGGCTATATCCCAACAGCTCGCATCAATTATTTCTCGCTTGGATAAAGGCATCACCGCCTTAACAAGGTTTCTGGAGTCTCGAGGTTGTCAAGTGTCCGATATCTTTCATCCATCACCTTCACCCAATCCCCAATTCATGGTAGAAAATCCCTCTTCCCCACAACAACAACCCCATCCATACAACAACAGTCCTTGTCACACCAACAACCCTCACCAAAACATCAAATTCCAACAAAAACAATGAATCTCAAACCTTTTTGAAGGATGTTAGTTCAAATTTGAATGAGGCTAAAAGTAATGAAAATAAAAACCAGAGTTCAATTGCTCCTTCTACCCAACTTTCCACCGATGGAAGCCAGAACAGCAACCAAAAATGAAAACCAACAGCAACAACTGATTTATTTACTAGAAGCAACAATGTCATGGGAGGTTGGATTTCAGCTAAGGTGTAGAGAAGGAATATGCAGCTACTGTGGTGACTTGTACATGCCAGGACATCAATATAAAACCACCTTTTCTAAAACACTAGGGTTTCCTGAAGAGGCCATGATCCACTATGTGGGAGCAGTCACTTGACTGGGTGAAGGTGCCAATATTTTGCCTTGAGGACAAGGCAAATTTGAGGAGGGTGCATTGAGACGTACCTAGCTGTGAGCTGTTAGATATTAAGGATTAAATATTTATAATTTACTGTGTTATTTCAATTAAGTAAATTATTTCCTATTTATTGGAGTCTAGGGAATTAGTTTCTTTTTTCCTAGAGCATTAGGCAAATTAGTGGGCGGTTAAAGAGCTAGTGGCCTAGTGCTACAGCTGGTCAATAGTTTGCTCTTTTTAAGTCTTATTCTTGTTCATTTGTAATCAGTTTTGAATGAATGAACTGAAAAGTGTCGTAGAAGTGTTTTCCTACAAATTTCCTCTTGTGCATTTCTTGCTTAAGAGTGGTTTTCTCAATGAGAGATACTCATTTGAGTGGTATTTATCATCTTCGGTAGAGAAAATTATGGAATCGATTTCATTAACATGAATGACTCATTCTAAAACTGCAAACTAATTTGATTTAAGCCGAAAATTGCAAGTATCATCCATTCCAAAGATTATAATTGTTCATCTGAAATCCTAAAACTCCGCAACCTTAAATTATAATTTCTAAAAGTTATAAACACTTAAAATCACAATTAAAAACCCTAAATCTTAAGAATTTTAAACTATAATTATCATGAAATGTTCATTCCGACAATGTACCAAACATGTTTGATTCCTGATTTCAATCCGATTCCGACACTGTTACCAAGAATTTTAAACTATAATTATCATGAAATGTTCATTCCGACAACGTACAAAACATGTCTGATTCCTGATTTCAATCCGATTCTGACACTGTTACCAAACAATCGATTCTGAACTATTACCAAGCAAGAGGCCTAAGATAGATTAACCCATTTTCTTAATAAAATGACGGTTGCAAATATAAAACACATGAACAAACTAATGAGAGTTATGTCAATAACTAATTTAAAACATCCCACATCATGCAAGTGTCCATTCTCGTATGATCCATCTACGTATAATAACATTATTAATCTCTAAGATCTTACAATCACATTGACAAGATTAATTCACATGTAGAAATTTGAAACTCATATCTGAAACTCAAAAATTGTGTCAAACAAAATTAACCATGGGCGGTTAGGCGATAGCCCTTTCTTCTCTGTGGTCCTGCTCCTATCACTTTAACCTTTTCTTACTCTTGTGAGAAAACCGATCTTGTGATGGTAGAGAGGCTTCCCTCAGCATCTTCGTCCACAACTTATCAAATTGAATATGAAACCCAGCTTGAAACCAGCACTTAATCTCTGCATACAACTCCATCGGATTCACCATCCACACCTCCTTCAACACAGCACACCTATCAATGATCCTAGACCGAGAATTCAACTTACTCAGCAAATTCCCCACACGTTTTTCACCCAAGGATTCGTTCTTCAAAATCATACTGGGCTGAGCTGCCATGTACTCTCTCTTAGATTTCAAGCACGGCAAAACCTGGCCATCAAGCAAAACGTACGCAAACACTTTGACACGATACTCGACATCGTCGATCTCCTTTTTATGGTAAGGCAGCTGCCATGAGAGGCCGGGCTGGGGCTCGAATGAAGGAATAACGTAGCAATAGACTTGATCATTGCGATCGTCATAGCCAGGCTTTGGATCAGTGAGTCGTGTGGAAAACGTGCACATTGAGCTAGCGTACCGAACAAGCCACTTTGGATGTACGAATGACGCTCTCTGAATATAATTTCGTTTTGTGTTTTGCAACTCACTGTAAACGAGGAACTCAGGCGCTGATTTTGAAACAGATGACCAACGGTGTAGATACACCCTTTCTTCAACCATTGGTGCTTGATAAGCAACTGCATTTACCGGTTTGCCCTCCTCTGAAATTAGGTTTGCCCTGGTGATACGTTTGGCCACTCTATCAACCCAGCCTGCACAAATAGCTCCCAACAAGATATCCTCTTCAAACGTGGAAAGAGGGTTCTTTTCAGTTGGAGTTTTCCACGAATTTTCTACATCTTGTTGAGTTCCTCCTGAATATAAGTACTCTTTCTCAAGACCTCTGAAAGAAGACTGAAATACCAAGTGGAGTAGCTGGGTCCTCAGCTTTGACATTTCTTCCATTGTTTTCAAATGCAATGCGTATTTAGAGCAGAATTCTGGTTGGTTCTGAGAAATCTCAAAGCAGTGCAAAGCATAAGCTACAGTCAAGGCATCGCTCTTGATGTTTGAAAACTTACCCCGGGAAATCTTAGCAGTTTCTTTTAATTGCTTTCTCAAAGATTTCTGCAGCTTAGCAGCAGATTTCTGATCCTGGTCCTGATTGTCTGAATCTCCAAGGGGTGCCTGAAATTGCAGGAGAAAAGGATTTGGCGCACTTAAGGCAGCAGCAGCTGCAACCGCGTAACCAAGAAGAAGATTTGAGTGAACATGATCTCTGTTTCTGTTCATGAACTGAATGGCGGTGAGGAGCATTCGAGAGTGACGAGGGCTCATGGGATATTGTGACATGGTTTTTCCTAAAGATGTTAGTTTTCCTTTCTGATCTAGAGCTTCTAGAGCCTTTAAGCAACACTCTGCTTCTAATAAAGATGCAGCATTTGGAGGAGAGGGAAAAGGGAAATTTTCAACCTAGATCACATCAAAACAAGTATATGTTATCTAGAATGCAATATATAATAGGATAGCAGAGAATGAGAAAAAATAGGATGTATATCCATAATGACTTTATGTGATATGACGCACTAAATGTGGTGATCCAAACACAACCTAAACCCCATCTCATTGCGGTTGGACACATATCCAAGTACAAGTGCTTGATTATTTAATAGGGCAATAGTTTCTTAATCATCATAAGCATACAAAAGGTTTTCATTAAAGAAGATTGCCCTAGCACGAACGTGCATAAAAATTAATAGCCAAAGAAGGGTCAATCTGGACAATTGATAAACATACCTTGCCAATGTTCATGGATTTCAAAAGAAGCACAACACCATCGACTGGAATTTTTGATATCTCAGGGCATGAGAAGTCCGGGAATCTGTTTTTATCACTAAAGGCTGCTGAAGAATAAAGACGATAACAATGGCCAGGTCCTGTTCTTCCAGATCTCCCTGCACGTTGAGATGCTGACGCTTTGCTTATCCACTGTATTTCAAATGATTCAATGCCATTGGATGAATTGTACTTCTTCACTTTTTCCCTTCCAGTGTCAACAACATACTTGATCCCAGGAATTGTCAAGGAGGTTTCTGCTACATTGGTAGCAACAACAACCAGCCTTTCTCCTTCTTTTACATTACCAAAAACACGAAGCTGAGCAGCTGCTGGAAGCATAGCATAAAGAGGAAGAACACACATTGGACCAACAAGCTTCTCCTTTTCCCCTCTTTTTCCAGTCAGACTTTTCTCAGGTTCATCTGACGCCAAATTTATCTCCTTATCCTCAACTTCAGGCTTTGTTGCAGTTTTTCCAGCCAATGCAGCAAAAGCAGCCAGAGACTCAAGACTACCATTCTGTCCAAGAGATTCAGCAAGATCTGCGTCATCATCCTCACGATTCTTAGCTTGCATATGATTAGTGTCACTTTCATATTCAAGATCACTCTCTGACTCGGAATGGTAAGAAAAATCTGAGTCCTCATCTTCTGATTCTTCATCAGGTTCATCATACAAACTGAATCTTCCTGTCTGCTGTTGGTTTGATTTCTCATTAATTTCAAGTGCATCATTAAACAATTTAATTTCCTTCGTGTCATATCCATCAATACCATTCAAGCTGGTATCCATGCTGACCTCCTTCCCATCAGTTCTAGAACTCCTCCGAACAAAATCTTTTGATGCTTTATTAAGCTTTCGACATAAATCTTCTACTTCTCTCTGACCAGTGACAAAAACTAGTATGCCACCAGGAGGAAGGTTCTTGTG
Organism: Polygonum aviculare; assembly: GCA_934048045.1. NCBI lineage: Eukaryota > Viridiplantae > Streptophyta > Magnoliopsida > Caryophyllales > Polygonaceae > Polygonum > Polygonum aviculare. The sequence continues at coordinate 26,263,012 of OW204023.1, read as the reverse complement.
AATAGAGAGGACTTTCTTATAAGCTTGACCAACATAGTCTACTACGTCGGTTTTAGTTGAGAAGTGAATGGCTACTGGATACTGCCGAGTTGGAACTTTTATAATAGGCGGGGGTTCACTGAATATCTTTCTTCCCGAAGTGAACTCTTCCACTTTCAATGTAGCACTCATGAGTATTAGTTTTAAGGGGAAAATTCTATCTTCTGGGTCAACGGTCTTTCCTGAAAGCAACATCTTTTGCTGCTCCTCGTAGATATACTTAAATGAAAAACAATTTGTAATTAGGAACCCAAGCTACCCAACAATAAATATTTAAAAAGAAATTTAAAGCAGAGATACTAAAAAGCATCATGATCATACTAGAATGAACAATTCAGATAAGGCTTTACACCATTACCTTCCTCTGTCTTATAACCCTAGAAAGCATCCCGGTAAGAATATCTGTGTTTAAGCTTCTTTCATGAGCTTCATCCAGAATTATTACAGAGTAACGCCTCAATAAGATATCAGTCTGCATAAAAGAGGAAATAAATCATTATTAGGTGAGTCTGTCAAATATCAAGTACCAGGCCCATCTCCAGCAGTAGTGCTTCATGCCAATATAAGGAACTTTTCAGTACGAACAAAAACAAAAGGTTTATCAAATCTCCAATCACTAAGCTACTAGCCATGACAAGGTTCTTTATTTATCAATGTAATAATTAACCACATCAATATATGCTCCTACTTTCCTGCTAATGCATTGGGCCTCATTTTTTCAAGTTTGCAAAGTTCTATAGTTCCTGACACTCATAGAAAAAGCAAAAATAAAAGCAAAGATGATGCACAAAACCTGTACTTCCCGAAGCAGAATTCCATCGGTCATGAACTTGATGGCACAATTTTCTCCAATCCTCTTGTCATATCGGACCTGAAACCCTACTTCCTTACCAAGATGAAAACCGAGCTCATACGCCACCCTTTTAGCAGTAGCAAGCACAGCAACACGGCGAGGTTGGGTCACACCAATTACACCACTACGCATGCTGCATGATTTTGAGCCAAAGCCAGCTTCATAGAGGAACTGCAGCAAGACACAGAAAAAAAAACAAGAGAGCTTAATAGAATGGAACTTGGGTGGTCATCATATTACACCACTACACATGCTGCATGATTTTGAGTCAGCATACAAGCAGTTACAGGCAGATAACCCACCTGCGGAACTTGGGTGGTCTTTCCACAACCAGTTTCACCACATATAATCACACTTATATTTTCGTTTATAGCTTCCATTATTTCCTGTTCCATCATGACAATTGGCAGGTCTTTCCTCTTTCTTTCCACCTCTTCTGGCCTCGATACATGTACTACGGTTGGTACACTCAGGGCTCCTTGGCTGGAATGATTTACAACAGACTTTGTGCTGTCTAATTTATCTTTTGGTGCACCACAAACTTCATCCTAAACCAAACCAAGTCATCAAATCCTTGTATTAGTTAACCCCATGTCCCAAGTATAAAAACATGTTTAGTGAGATAAGTAACTAACAGTCCATTATGAAGCTCAGAGCATTACAACAACACAAACTTTTGATGAACATAAATTCAAAGATAGTGAACTACTACTGAGATCAAGCATTAGCAAACGGATTACTTTTCACCTACTAGAACAAAATATAGCTTAAAGTTTTAAACCCCTATATTGAAAGTTTAAGCAATCATTGACAAGATGGATTTTAATCAAATTCACAGCTTGCACGTGCATTGCCAGTCATAGAATGCACAAGGATTCATTGCACTAGCAGATGCCACATTATACAAAGCAACTGCAGTTTTCTTTTAAATGAAGCATTTCCTACCATTGCAGCAATGTTGTCTTTCATATTGCATGAAGGAGAATTTGTTAATAAAGCACCATCAGCTACTCCAATAGAGGGGACATGCTTTTCCCTATTTTCCTCGATCAAGGACTTGGTAAAAGAAGCATCACTATGCTCCACCTCATCTTCAGACATTTGCTGCAGGGAAGAATCTAGCAATCTACTATCTTTGTCTATAGCATCCATGTGAACATCCATGGATTCCAAGACCATACTTCTATCCTTGTAAACTTGCGGTAGGTGTGCTTCATCTTTGGTTTCACTTATACTGGAATTATCATCAGAAAACTTGGTCTTCGTACGCGTATCTGTGTATGGGACTTCCAAACCAGCCTGAGAAAATTGCATTATCCTTCTACGTTTCTCCTTTGAGGTTTCGGCCTATATGTTTCAGCCAGGCATATTTAGTGAAACAATTTTCAGAAAAATAATTTGACTACAGCAAAACTGCATATGAGCACAAACCTGACCAAGGTTCTTAGAGGACAACAGCAATTTGTACACATCTTCATTAATCTGACATCTCCTGAAAATCACATTCAAACACTTCTGATTCAACAAGATGATGAATCATACTAAATGTGAAGCACAAAACGGGAAGAAACAGACTTACTCTAAAATCTCCACACTTTTTGATAGCAGATGTTTCTTTTCCTCCCCTTCCTGCAGAAACCAATACAAGTTTATCTAGCTGTATCAGTAATCTGCATATTCAAGAAGCACATATAATGCATGCAGTCCAAAGCCAAGTCATTGTAGTGTGCACAAAAAAGCTGGAGAGCCTCAAATGGGAACAAATATTGACACACTCACCTCCAACTTTTTTAACTTCCTTTTCTGGGATTTAGTCAACTTTTTGGCTTTCCCCTTTTGAATTCTTGCTTTATTCTGCAAGGACAAATGAAAACATTTGAGCTACGTAAGATAGGCAACAAAGGGATGGTGATAAACTATACACAGTTAAGCTGCATATACCTTAGTCTTCTCTGCCTTGACCTTATTCTTGTTCTTACATGGCAATATAAGTGCATTACTGTCACCGCTGCAAGCGGAAAAAATAAACGTCAAAGGCAAACAAAACCATCCGATGAAACAAGAAAATAGTTGCAATCAAACAATGTGGAAACCCCATCCAACAACAAATCAGAACTTACATAGCAAGCAGTTTCTACAATTAATAAACTCCGGGAATCAATTGAGAGCTTGAATCAAACAAAACAATCGCCAACTGAATTGCAATAATAAAAAAAAAAAAACATTAACAAAAGTTCATCTTCACCTCAAACCCATGGATTCTTCGACATTGTCCAAGCCTCCATCCATATTGAAGTTTTTATTACAATATCAATCTCACCAATCTGCACAAAGAAAGATGATAGAGTAGCTTAGGATAAAACAGGCAACGGAGACTACATTCAGCAGAGTGAGATAAAACAGAGAGACCGGATTCGAACCAGAGATATAGAGCGGAGAAAGATAGATATGAAAGGGGAGAAATAGAGAAAAGTGGATTGGATGAGTGAGCGAACTAACTATGGAGGAGGAGAACGGCGATGATCGCCGGCCGATGGGCGTTCGGCTGCTAGGGCAATAGATTTTGGGAGAGACAGTCCGAGAGGGCTTTTGCTTTCAGGGTTTTTATATTTTCATGTTTTAAGTAGCAATTTCGCTCTCCTATGAGTCCTACTCCGTATTACTCAAACAAATCGAAATATCATTAGTTTATTTTTTTGCCCAAATAAAAAATAGTCTATTAATAATTAGTAATTACATCAAACAAATAAAATTAAAAACCCCAAATGTCTGGCAATATTGAATATTATGTCATAGTAAAAATCATGTATACTACTATAGACCTATAGTATAACACGAAGTTACTTATCTTTCTTATTAGGGGATGTTGGAGTCAGGTTCTCCCTCATCTCATTGTCTTGTTAGGGTCTAACCTTTTCTTCCACCTAAAGATATATGATCACCCAACGTGTCAAATTACAGCCAAATTACACTTTGATCATGAAATATGTGATTCCTTGACGTATAGCTTTGTAATTAGCCGCCCAAACAAATATAATGTTTGGTTTCAAGATCATCTTTCATGTGAGTTTTACAAAATCATAAAAATCATAAACGTACATTGGTCATATGCGTGATCATTTATCAACTAAACTTAGTAGCTAAGGTTGGTGGACGACGATTTAGTCAAGTTAGTTAAGATTGAATTGAATTGATAATAGACTCAGTTACAACCGATTAATTAGTACGTGTTATTGCTCAATCAAATGAAGTTACCTTTTCTTGGAAAATGACGTCATCGCCATATAAAGTGGCCAACACATTTGCTACAACGTGAACAGTAGCTAACCGCACACTTGCAACAGGATTTCGCAAAGCCCCATGGAACTACATTCCGCAAAAACACGTGGCGGGCAATGAAAGGTCGTCGCCTCTCAGGAAACGGCATTCCGTGAACATTCCACGGAACAGTGTTCCATGACAATGCTCATATGTTTTTCGGGTACCCACGCTAAGGTTGTTGAATCTCGTACAACCGTTGAGTAAGACTTGCGGAACCTGGTTCCGTGGAAAATAATTTGAAAATCCGACCGTTGGCAGTATCCGCGAAAGATATGAACAGTGTCACGGAACAGTGTTCCTTGGACTGTTCACGGAATGTCATTTCGTGAGAGGCGACAACCTCTCATTGTCAGCCACGTACCTTTGCGGAATGTCGTTCTGTAGGGCTTTGCAGAACAGTGTTGCGCGCATGCAGTTAGCTACTGTTCACGCGTGCAATTAGCATCAGCCATAGTTTGTCTTGTGTAAACGTACTTTCATTATTTTTTTAGATGACAGACCAAACGGCCGTCCCCCCCCCCCCGCTTGCCCTGCCCTGGGCACGGAAGGACGGCCATTTTCAAATCCTAAGAGATTCAAAATTGATTATGAAGAAAAAAAGAACACGTGAGATTCATAGAAAGTAATTTGTATGAAAATTTAAATCGTGGAGTTCTTATATGCATATATCAAACTAGAAAAAGAAAACTTGCAATTTTTATATTTTAAAAGTATAATATTTCTTAATTTTGACATATTTCAACTTTGATAAAGCTATAAACATTAATGTAAGTATGTAACCTACAACAACTTTACAAATCAATTCAAATATTAGACTCTGGTTCAACAAAGAAAAAAACATTCAAATCTTGAGAAATATACATCTATTTAAGAGACACTAACTTAGTCTATCTTTAATCAATTTGTATGTTTCATGGTCAAAATCAATTCCTCGAGTTGATTTTATTCAAAAAGAATTATCTTTCAATCAATCAATTGGAATCGAGTTCGTTTATTGACGAGAGGAAGACAAGTCATTACAACCGAACCCAACAAGGTGTGAAAATTTTCACCATTCCCATTTTTCGTTCGACCCAACGGGTTAACCAAAACCCAACGGACTTGACCCAAGAATTTCTCGGGTCATCGGATTCGGTTAAAATCCGGTTTCGGGTTTATTTTTGCAGGCTATGACCCAGACAATTTCGGACGGATCGGGTCAATTTTTCGGTTCGGGTCAGATTTTACCAGGTTCAATTTCAACACATTACCAAACCCAGTAACCCACGTCCTCAGTTATATTTTGTTTTTGTTAATATTTTTTTACTTCCACAATGTTATTATTATTAAATGTTTAGAATTATTTTTATGTAGTTAACATAATTTTTAAAAAAACTTCTGGAAAAGTAGCATATGACTCAAACTTAAGGGGAGAAAAATCATGTTAATCATGAATGAATAGAATTCATGAAAATATGACCCCTCAACAAGAGTAACTTTGTCATGTTTCACTGACATACATGTAAATCCCGTAAACAATCCTCACTACACCAGTGAAGAACGAAGACAGTAACTTTGTCATGTTTCACTGACATACATGTGAATCCCGTAACATTCCTCACTACACCAGTGAGAAGAAGGAAGAAGGAAGGAAGGAAGCAAAACTACTGAGCAAAATTAAATCCACCGGACGGAACAGAAACATCACTCTTTCCAAACTGGAATCCATTCTGCGACACCTCTGGTCCTCCTCCGGAAGGCAAATCCTCATCTTCGTCTTCAATCCAGTACGTCTCGAGAATCTTGACGGCCTTCTCGTATATCTCGTTGTTGTCGTGGCTTTGCAGGTTCTCTATCTTCTCCAAACCCTCAGCATCCTCAACCATCTGCGCAAACAAATTTCCGTCTCCAGTGTTGCCCAAGGCCTTCTCTGACTCCCCGACCTTCAAGATGTTCTCAAGCCCTTCGAGGCAGACTGTGATTATCCTTGGGTCAGGGCATACTAGCAGATCACACATTGGCTTGATGCAACCTTGACTGACCAAAAACCTAAACCAGTATAGTGATGACATGAGCTTCTCCTGAAGGGGAATTGAAGTCAAACAAATGAGAATAGCAAAATAGTGAGAGCGCATACTTGATTTGATCATGAGAACCACCAGAAGTGGCGTTCGAAATCGCCCAGGCAGCTTCCTTTTTGATATCAAACTCGGCGTTTTGAAGGAGTTGGACCAAGGGGCCAAATATTCCAGCAGCAATTATAGCCTGTAATTCTCAAAACAGATCAGCATCAACAACCTCATCACATACATACAGAGTTAACGAGGTTACTAGGAGGATGGGAATTACCTGTATTTGTTCCTTGGTTCCTGCTGTGATGTTTGAAATAGTCCAGCAAGCTTCCTTCTTGATACTCTTCTTGTGACTACTTAGCAACAAATCCAGAAGACAAGATAACGCTTGATGGTCTATGATGGTCTGTAAAGGCAATGATCAGAAAGAATTCAAAGGAACGGAGTTAGCTGTTAGAGCCAGGAGTTAAAACAGAAGAAGACTAATCAAGGGGACCTTCACTAGGATTATAAATCTTAGGCTCAATTCCATCTTTTGTCCCTATCAAAGTAGTAAAAACTCTTTCCATTTGTTTAATGTTTTTGTGATTATTTGTTTGAACCCTTCAATGAAGATGCCATTGAGTGGGTCGTAACTTCGGGTGTGTGACAAACAATGAGCAAACCATGAAACAATTTGAACTATTAAGTTGAAAAAGGAAGTTGAGAACTAAAAGGAGACACAGACAAACGACTTGTTGAAGGGGTACATCATATTGTACAGTCTAGGAACAGTTAAGGTGTTGTTAATTTGATATCAGAAAGTCTGTTCCCCACATTGTCTTCGTTTAGAAATTTTAAATATTTAGAAAAATATAAATAAAGAAATCCCTAAGATATGATATTCCTTAATTATTGCAAGCACAAAAGGACGAGACACATAGAATGATTACTACGGTAGAATTTCATATGGTAGACATTACCTGCGTTTGAAGATCATCTCCTGTCACTATGTTTCCAACTGTACGAAGGGCAGGAATGAGCACTGTTGGAGATGGATGACTGCCAAATAAACTCCACAAGTAAATAAGATATTACAAAAGAAACTTATCAGATTATATGCATAACATAGAATGCCTTTACATCATACTCACCGGAGAAGTTCAACAAGCCTGGGACACACTCCAGCATCAATAACAGTCTGAATCTTGTCATTCGTACCATCCGACAGATATGACAATGCCCAGCATGCATCTGTCAGGATTTCGTCATCAGTTGAATGAATGAGGCGCTCGAGAGCTGGAAGAGCCGGTTTCGTCTGGCCAAAAAAATCATCAATAAGTCTCGGACGAAAAATCCATGGTCAAGAAGATCTGAAATAAATATATCATATATAAACCTGCTCAAATGATGGCTGTGGTTTGCCCCGGCAGAAGTTTGATAGAGTCCAGGTTGCATTCCTTAGCATAGAGAGTTTTGAGTGCTCAGTAAATTGAGCCAACAGAGGCATTAAAGCACCATTTTGCAGGACAAGGTCGCGGTACTTTGGTGAGTCACCAGCAATATTCCCCAATGCCCAGACAGCCTACAATAAAAGTACAAATGCACAATTAATGAATACACAGTGTCTATATTAGTTTTCTATTCAGTGTTTATATATATGAGCACAAATATTTATACCACAGAAGAGATACATCCTGCAAGTACTATCAAAATTAGTTTGTTCTGATAAAAACAAATGCCTATCTTTCGTTTTATATAAATTTTACCTGTTCACGGACATCATCACTTGGAGAACCAAGGAGCTTCACAAAAATAGGAACAGCTCCATGATCTATCACCACCCTAGTGTTCTCTGATGTCCCGGAAGCAATATTTGTGAGAGCCCATGCTGCCTCAAACTAGTAAAAGTACAACAATAGAATCAGATAATGATACAGATTGACAAGATCCAAGCATAATCACGGGGCAAACCTGAAGTTGTGCAAAATCATCTCGAGCAAGGAACTCGACCAGACGAGGAACAATACCAGACTGCACCACTTCATCAATAGGAGGACTCCGTTCTGCCAAATGGATGGGCATACAAAATATTATATTGAGCTCATTCATCACACGATAGCTAGAAAGAAATAATAAACAGATATGCATCTCCTGGACAAACTACTTGAAACATAATTCCTACTTTAAGTTTATTTGATCTGTACCGAAGTATGACAGGAATAGACATTGCATTTTCATTATCATTATACTTCAGGCCTAACGGAAAAGTTGGTGAAATTATACTGGATATCTAATTTGATGATTTTCCAATTCAAAGATAATATAAGAAAACAGCACCTAGATAGCTTATTCAAACCAAAAGTATAACTCCTACTACAGATCAAAGTATGTCAGGAATACACATAGCACGTTCTCTCTTAGTGGAGTTTTCCATAATCAGAATATACTTCTGAACTAGTGGAATAGTTGGACAAATAATTCTTACGATTCTCCAATTCAGAGATAAATACTAGAAAACAGAACCTAGGTCGGTTATGTATATCAAAGGTATAATTCAACTTCCTCTATTCATGACATCTGATTTGAATTTATACAGGCGTACGCTAATATAACTTAAGTCAAGACATCAAGATACCTATGGACAGGAGCTTCCTGAATTGAGTAGTGGCGTCGAGTTGAGCAGCAGGATCATTCGAAAGAACACTTGCCACCAAGGACGGTATGCTATCAATCTGGAGACGAAATCAGTACAATCCGGTTACTCGAGAGCAGATACTAATATCAAAACCCTAGATCAAACTAGTTCATAATTCCAGCAAGCACAATCAATCAATCGCGAGAAAAAACAAGGGAAATAAGAACCGATCTAATCAGTACTATCAATTGACCAATCGACACAGAGCAGAGATAAACAAAAAAGGAGATCGGAACCTTTTTCTCCGGGCCAGAACCAGGAGCAACAGAAGCGGCGAACTGTTGAGAAGCCTGTGCACCTTCGCGACGCTTCTTCTGCAAGCTCTCCTCCCTCTTATTCTTCCGAATCTCCACCATGTTGTCCTCTCTCCTCCTCCGGCCCTCGTCCGCATCGACGGCGACCTTGTACCGGTTCCGGCGAACCTCGGTCCTTGCGTTCGGCCTTAGCGACATGTTCGAATCTCAAGCTTTGCGAAATCGAACTTCAGAGTTCAAACCCTAGGTCAGGAAAAAGGCGCGATGAAGGAGCGTACAAAGAGAAGAATCGATTGGGGCTTGAGAGTGAAAGGGGAGGAACCCTGAACGACGAGGTTATATACGCGATTGGAAGGGCATTAGAAAGTTGGAGGTGGAGCCGTGGAGCAGGAGTTAGTTTTGAGAATGGGCTTGGGTGTTGAAGTAATTACGGAATGGGCCACTGGATTTCAAATTTGAAGAGTGGTGGGCGTGAATCGTTACCGTTGCCTTGCGTTTTCCACCGTCCGATCACCACCGACTGCGGATCTTATGCAGCTTTATTTTTTTATTATTGTTAGCATATAGTACTTTTTTTGGTCGAAAAAAAAACATATAATAAAAAACATTATAAATTGAATATACTAGTTGTACCCGTCGTGTCATGCATGAATCGTGTTTTTGTAATAGTTTATATATATTATAAATAGAATATTAGCGTGAAAACATATATTAAAAAATTTAACATAATTTAATTTCGTCGAATATTTAGAAGTCTTTAATTGTTCTATAATCGATTACTTATATATTTTGCAAATCACATACTTATATATTTTATAGTCAATAACTTACATTATTTTGCAAATTATATTTACTTTTATTTTAGTATGTAAATCGTCAACTTGGTATATACAAATTAAACATGTAGTTGTTTTAATCATGATATTTACTGAATAATATTTTGTCTCTATATGCATGAATATACCAAAATATCTTACTAAAATATAATGTATTTCAAAAACCATGATATTCTGAATCTAAAAAATAATTGGTATAGAAAATTAATAGAAACTGTTAAAAACAATTATAAAAAATATAAGGTGTGGTGAGAATAAAAAATTTCAGTATAAGTTTTATGAATTCCAATATTAATTACATAAATGTTAATTATATGAAAGAAAATCATATAACATTAATTTTACGAATATTATAAATGTTAGGGAATTAATGCTAGTTAGTAGTTATGCTAATATCTGATTAACTTATAATCCAAAATTATACATAGACTTCAGAATCTTCAGATCCATTATAATAATAACATAGTAAAAGGACAATTCTTAAATAATTTTATAATAATAACATAAGTAGACTTCAATTCCTAATCTATAATGCTTCTTACTTAGGTGCCAAATCTTATGGAATATTGGGTATCAAAGCAATCCACATCCAAAAACAATGTAGAAGAAAATGGAATGGGTATGTGAATGTATATTGGGTATCTTTTATAGAAAAAAGTTTAAGATAAAATTATTTAAGAAATATAAAATTAAAGATAAATAATATGGTTTTAAAGATAAAATTGACGATTGGATAATTAAGGGGAAAAAAAATATAGATCATTTAAGATAGATAGTATGACTTTAAAGATAAAATTGAATGGAGTATGTGAATGCATATTGAGTTGTTATTTCCAAAAATTTTGCTCAATACTAACTCCATTCAAATAACATAGATCGTGAGAAAATACAAAGTTAATGGAATAGAAGTTACAACAATTTAACTTAGTATTGATAGATTTGGAAGTTTATATTGGTGATTTGAATAGTTAAAAAAGATAAATATTTTTTTGGTCGAAATAAAAAATAGATATATTATCTATTATAATACAGTATAAAGTGGAACTTATATCTTTGTTAAAAATTGCACCACCTCATCAATGTTGAATAAAATAATGTTTTAATTTTAGCAATTATTATTATTAACAAATAAAATTATTAACCAAAAATTAATAAAATTGTGTACTATAACTGGATCATATATCAAAATGGAAAATTATGTTAGTTAGAATCTCTATGCATATATTTCTTTATCAAGAGATCAACCATCTCATATAATTTATATATTTTAGATCTTATCCAATAAAGATCACATAAAATTATTAACCAATTAAAATCTTATCCTATAAAGGTCTCTCGAAAAATTATTTTTACACAAATCTCATGTAATAATTTGTATCTTTTAATGTACACGAATAAAATTATTATCTTTTACACACATCTCATATAATTTATATATTTTAGGTATTAAAATAATCTTCATATAATTTAAATGAGCATGAAAAAAAATTGCTATTACCCGTACATGGTACGGGTCTTCAACTAGTTTAATATAAAAAGATAATATAAAAAGAAGATAAATGTTAGATGAAAAGAAGATATATTACCTCATGTATAATGTATGGTGAGATCAATTTTGGAAAATATTCTAGTACGAGCGTCTATGAGATTTCATAATGAAACAATATCTTTCAATGTTTTATAGTTATAAAAAAATATAAGTAAATAGTGTGACTTTAAAGATAAAATTGAGAATTAGATAATTAATGGAAGGAAAAGATATACAGTTGTTATTATCTATTTGAGTTGAAAAAAATAACTAAAATCAAGCGGGGCTAAAATCAACATGGTGGCTCGAAAACGTCCGGCTTTAATTTTATAGTATATATAAATATATTGATTTATATCATATTCATAATACGGCAAAACGCGTCCCTATAGTCTCGAACTCGAGACCTCATGAGTTCTCAACTAGTGACCTATTGCGCCAAGCTCATATCATATCATATCTGCTATAATACTGTATAAAGCAGGACCTAAGTCCATGAAAAAATTTACGCCGTGTCATCAAGCCTGAACAAAATAATGATTTTATTTTTTTACATTATATTTTCTAAGAATAACTCAATTTATCTATTTGATACCTTATTCAACTTCTGTATAGCTATTTGATATCGTACCCAAATTTTGATATCTTCATATTTTTTCCTAACTTGATTTTTTTAACATTATATCGTTATATAAATAAATAATTCAAATAATATTTTTTTATAGCTTAACAAATTTTCCTTATTAATTAGGATATGTTTTTGTCATTATTAAATCTAGAAGAATAGTGAAAAAGCTTTCACATATGTCAATAGTATATTGAATAATAATATAAATATGAAAAATTGAATAAAATTATTTTAAAATTAACATTGTATTAATAAAAGTATAAATATAGGTCAATAAGTTCGAACTTTGGTCTATCGAGTTTGGATGGTAAATTCTCAAGTGCAATCCTTCCTCCTACATCAATCTTGCCACTTCCGCGTACACTCTTAGGCTCTCGTTGTCGGCGTTCCGCTTCTCCGGCCTCGTATCATCGCCTCCAATCGTCCGAAACCTGTTGACGAACAAAGTTCCACTGGTAAGAAACTCGTTCGCTAGGTATCCGACGAGGAGTCGATTATTCGGCGTTGCTACCACCGATTCTCCCGCCATCGCACCTCCGGTCGATGGATGTGCTTGAGATGAGGATCAATTGTCATCGATTTCGATCGGTTTGTTAGTTGGCATCGATGATTCCGGAGAGGATTGGTTTAGCCAACAATCAGTTTCGGATGATTTTCCTTTTCACGAGTATTAGGGTTAAGAGTGCAAGCACAATACATGATTAAGAAAGAAATTTGGGGAAAAAAGACGGAGAAAAAGGAAAACAGAAGTTGCGAGTGGTCGGAGATTAAACAAGACCGAATGGAAAGAGAGAGAGGGGGGTGGGGGGACGGTGGCTATGCCTATGTGGGCGGGGGACGGTTGGCGATGAGAGGATACGCCACAACTTTCACATGAGCAAAGACTATTTTCTCAAGTTCAAAAGGTTACTCCATAGCTTCTTCGTACGGTATGTTTTGAAGAAACAACTGGTACAACCTCGTACCATGTACGGGTAATATAAATGTAAATCCGACTTAATTGTTCCGAAACTGAATTTTGACACGAGCTTGCTTTTTGATCGAGAATGTACAATTTAAGTCCGATAGACCTAAGTTCGAACCTATTAATCTATATATGTATTTTATTTTATTTTATAATTTCGATTATGAAATTTGTTATCTTAATTAATTGTGTAGAATCTTCACAAAAATAAAAAAAAATACTTTTACCTAAAACAAAAAACGTTTAATTAAAAATTATATTTTCATACCAAAATTAAGTTAGATATCAAAAATCACTTTTCTAGTGATTATAGCAAGATTTGCTATTGATTTATATTAGGAAAAATAAATTAAGTTACCAAAAATCGGGTAAAGTATTAAGTAGATATTAGTGTTAGTTACCATTATTAAAATAAAATTATTATTTTATTCAGCATTGATCACATGGCGTAAATAACACTAGAGCTAATTATAGTTGAATTATTTTCCACCTTTGCGTATGTTTAAGAAGAACTAGTTTATCTCCCGTACCATGTACGGGTAATGCGATTATAAACCCAATTTAATTAGATATCTAACGCCAATGATCACGTTAAAAATATAGGATCATATATATGTATCTTCGTATTATGATTAATATTTTTTACCAATAGTAAATCAACTCATAATATAAATAAGTTGGATTTGTTCAAAAATTACTTTACGATAAATATCATGTTTTATTAAATAATAATATTTATTTGAAGATTACAACTAATTCTTGGTAAGGGATAATTCATAATTTTCAGCAATATTTACGGGATAAGATTATATGAGATTCTAACTACCTAATTATATGGAGGAGGGCCCAACTGATTATTTTTATCAAATCATATATATTTATCTTTCTATTGTGATTAGTGTTTTTTATATACGCAAGGGCTCGGTTGATTACTTTATTAAAGATATGACACGTAACACAATTTTTTGTGATGACTTTGTCTCCGCTTTATACTATAGACAGTATAGATCGCCTTTGATCTAAAAAAAAAAATTGCCTTGAGATTATTCACCCATAATGAACAACTTTTTATTTTTTTTTTGGTTGAGGAGAGTCGAACCGATGACCTCTGGGTACTATCCTTGGAGGCTTAACCGTTTTGACTAAATGCCCGAAGACTAATGAACAACTCTACATTTACAATTGTACCGTAAATGATACCGTAAATGATTTAGATAATTTTTATGCCTTATGATCCAAATAGTTGTATATATAAACTCTACATTTACAATTGTACATCCAGAAAAATTTCCCCCTCACTCTCCAAATACTTCTGACATTGATTTCTTCTCCTCCACCACCTACGTGTAAGTGTAAGGACATACTGATAATTTTTTTATCTGTTTCTCTACTTTAAGTTAAATTCTGTTTACATTAAGAGTATTTGTACTTTTGAAGGATTTGAATATGGGATTCATGTACGATGATATTGCCAATATTGATGCAAGCAAACAGACATAGAAAATTCGATGTCAAATTATTCACCAATGGAGTGTATCATACCACTATGATGGGATTGATGAAATCCAATTGGTTTTAATGAATGAAAATGTACGCTTTTTCAATATATTTTCCTTACATATCTAATTAATGAATATTATGTAACTAATCATTGAATATGTAGTTTTCTCAGGGTTAGAAAATTGAAGCAAAAATACCAAAAAATCTTGTATCTAATTTATCGAGCTTGGTGCAGGAAGGATTAATATGTGTCGTGCGGAACTTTACTATCCCAAAAAACAAAAGTTTTTATTGATAACCTCATCATGAATTTGATGAAAAATTTAGCTTTCTCACCACCATCACACTTAACGATGAAATTGAACTTCATCAATATGGACTACATTTACTTCTTTCTATGTCATCCAAGACAAGGATTTTAACATGGACTATTTAGTTGTTAAGTATCATTTATGGATTATAGTATGTTTTAATTTTTCGATCATATGCTGAACATTTTAACATTGACCCAAATGTGATAGGCGGTAGGCCATGTGGTTTCAAAACCATCATCCAGTACTCTTAAGATCAACAAAAGAGATTCTATATAATTAAAGTAATAGATTTAATAATTTAAATTATAAAAAAAGTTAAGATACGTATAGAGGTCAATATATTCGGATTTGGATTATACATTACCGGGTAAAAATAGGCACGGGTTTAAATTTATTTTATGCTTGATTAAAATTTGGTTTATACTCACATTACCCGTACATGGTACGAGAAGTCCTCTCAAAGGACTTCAAATATGATTTCTCAAGCCAAGACTCAAAACTAAATAGGAATAAAATCAACCTAAGTTATTTATATGTCTTAAGCACACCTAGAAATGTCTAAAAGGGCCTAAAACACATTGGCCCAAGAAATAAGCCCAAACACAAAACAACATGAACATATTAAGCAATCTGATTTTGCTTCCCTTGAATCTTCGCACTTTCTACACTCTTGATCCGATCACCTCTCCTCAATTCATCCTTCTTTCTCAACACACGGTTTTTGATTAAAAAAACGTAATCAATCAGCTCATAAGCTTGTTAATCATAGAACATATGATAGAGATCATTAATTACGTATGCGCAATGTTCTACGAGATGGATGAGGCACCATCCGTCTTTTATATGTTATATACGTATCAATTACGAATGTTCACAAACCAAGTATTTTATAAACACACCAAACAATTAATCTCTACCTTAATTTGAAACCACGGATATATACGTGTATGTATCAACCCTAGCTAGCTTGATGAATTGGCTTAATTAACAACTTATAAACCTTAACTCCTCTTTTTTTTTTCTCAATCTCCTTTTTCCCATGAATTAACTAGTATCCAATAGCTTAATGAAACATTATTTTTAATGTTACATATGGTTTTTATGTGTAGATAATGGTGGATCTATATTCTCTTTGAACCTAAACCTGAGAGAATACCTCCATTGATAACTTAATTTGCTATATTCTCCTTGATCAATCTTGTTTATCTGTTCTTATATGTTGATGGTCAAGCTATTTTCTTATATACTTCATGATCTTACTGCTCAATTAGTTGGTGACATTATATATAGCAATATTCAACTTAGTGTGTTGTACTACACCCTTAAGTTTCTCATTCTTGATCTTCACAATTAAAAAAAAACTAAGTAGGTCTCCCTATACAATTATACGTAGTGAAAAACGTAAGGCTTACGTTATATATATGCATATTGATATCATGATTTTCTTTAATCTTGATAACAAATCAGTCGAAAGTGCTCATGCTAGCTCGAATCAACTTCCCTTAAAATTTAATCGTCTTCTTCACTTACATATACACATGATCATCTAAGATCAAAGGCCAAATTAAGAACTATCTTAGCGGTTTTCCAATCTCGAGTAGTTATATAATCAGATTTATGCATAAAATATCGGTCAACTTTTCTCAACTTTCATCGTGAAAATTCTACCAAAATGAAAAGACGAAAACCCAACGAAAAAAGGGAAGTAAAATTAACTACCGGACCAAATTTACTTAACCTTGTTCTATCCTACCAAAAAAAATAGTTTACCTTACATTCACTAATTGTATTCTATTCATAGTAAACTATGCATTACATGTATATTAAATTGTACAGATTAAATTTGTGAGAAGTGGTCATGTATGTGATGTTACATATAAGTACAATGACAGCAGAAAATATCTCTAAGCTTCGACCGGAAAAATGAAAATATCAATAGATTCTGTGAAAGTGGGGAATATCTACAATATGAAAAATTGTCCTTTAAGAAGGTCACATAAGTTTCGGCTAGAGTTCTTTTGGCCTAAGAAGTAGCCAGCGAGAGTCTTTGAAAAAACACTTGCAAATCGTTAACTATACTTTCTTTGCATCATGGAGCCTTTTCTAGATAGCATATTGTTTAAGTGTATTTTTTTTCCGGTCGGTCGAGGACACTATTCATATATAAGAGTCATACTGCTTAATTGTTTTAGGGCTGTCCAACGGTCCGGGTCGCCCGTAACGACCCGACCCATAAATTACAAGTCGGGTCTCGGGTCGAAATTTCTGAGAATACGGGTTACGGGTTGACCCGTAAACCCGTAATTTTTTTTTTAAAAAAAATTATATTAGACTTTTAGTCTTTAGGGTTTGCTGTTGCCGTGTTGAATGTTGAATTGTGCGCCGCTCTCATCTTTGCTCTTCAACCTCACCTTCTCACCGACCTCACCCGCTCACCTACTCGATCGGCGCCGCTATCCATCTTCGTCGGCAGGCTGCTTCGACGTCCCCGCAACGGCGGTCTGACCCCGAGTCCTGACTTCCCGACCCTTACTCAAGTCCCGACCGAGAGTTCGCTCGAATCCCGACCCCGATATCCTATGCTCGCCGGCGACGCTCATCGCTCACCATCGCTCGGCGACGGTCGCAGGCTCTCGCTCGAGTCCCGACCCCGATCTCCTGTGCTTGCCGGCGACGCTCTTCGCTCGCCATCGCTCGGCGACCTTCGACGTTCCTGACGCTCAAGGTTCCCTCTCCCGCCTTCGCAATTCTTTTTCGTCGGCGGCCTGACAGTTGGAGTCCGGCGACCTTGCTCGATGTCATCCTGTTGCAGGTCGAGCACAAACGACCAGCACAAATGCCTCTCAATTGCAGCACCAAGAACGCAGAAACACAAGCAATCGCCCGTTTGACCAGTCAAACGGGTCAAACGTGTCGACCCGAGACCCGACCCGTAAAACCCGTAACCCGTAAAACCGGGTTACGGGTCGGGTAAAAAAAATTCAACTTACGAGTTGTCAGGTCGACCCGTAACCCGGACAGCCCTAAATTGTTTAGTGCGTGTTTGATAACAAGCATACATGTACGTACATATGAGATGAGATGATTAGAAGACTAGTGAAGACATAATTAATTAAGGGATAAGATAAGATAGGAAGAGTGAAGACAACGTACAAGCAGGGGAATTGAAAGAGGTGGGAGCGTGTAGTGAGGTGACTAAAGTACGATGAAAAGCCAAAAGATTAGAAGGCTTTCAATTCAATTCTGCGTACTGATTCAGCACTACAACAACGAAAAATTTGATCAGATCATATCGATGATGGGATTGATGGCATTACACAACACAATGTACAGAGGACAGGAGGCCGGCATCGGCTGTTTCCACCGCTCACATGTTACTTTGAGCACCTTAATTAGACAGCATAAGTTTGTGGTGGCTTTTTGCACGCGTGAACAGTAGTTAACCGCACGCGCGGAACGGGATTCCGTAAGACCCACGGAACGATATTCCGCAAAGACACGTGGCGCTGGGTTGAGATCCAGCTCCACAATCCCGATCCGTTCATTTTTTATTTTTTTTTAGCGCATAAAGCCGTTTTTTTTTGTTTTTTTAGCGCATAGAGCCGTTCATTTTTTTAGTTGCCTTACTACTATTAAACCATGTTAAAAGGTGAATTGACTTAAATTCGAACCGACTCGATCTAAAATTTACAGGGCTTAAATCGAAAATTTAGACCCTAAACCTATTTTCAACACGATTCGAACTCCGTTAATCCGAACCCAATTTCAACCCGACCCGATTGAACCCGAATTTGTTGGGTTGACATGATTTAATATATTTAAAAATATGTAAAATTTATTTTAAAAATATAGTGTGCTCTATTATCAAATTATATTAATATAATATTTTCCTATTATATTGTATTATTTAAATAGAATATTATTCAAATAATGGTAAAAAAATTGATACATTTAACTTGTTGGGTTGACCTGACCCTATCCCAAAACTCGCAACGACCTAGGGCTGTCCAACGGGCCGACCCGACTTGACCCATAACCCGGTTTACGAGTTACGGGTCGGGTCTCAGGTCGACCCATTTGACCCGTTTCAAAAAAAATTGCGAATCTGGGAAGCATCACGAAGAGAGGTATGAAGAATGAATCTATATTTGTGCAAGGTTTGGATTTCTTGTTGAATGGCCGAAAGTCTTTGGAAAGAAATGCCTTAGAATGGAATCGGTACAATTTTAGCGCACTTGTTATAATATTATTATTATCGAATATGGATGTACATGGATAAGCTTAAAACCCTATATTTGATCTTATCCCATCTCTTGTACTCTCTATATAAAGACCCTTATGACCTAATAATACAGATCTGATCTCTCTACTCTCCCAATTCTCTCTATTTGCTTATGATTTTCTCTAGTTTTAAAACAACATTATCAGCACGATTGTTTTATAGTAGTATTTTATCACGTTCCAACTTTTGCAGATCAGATCTGAACTTGTTCACTCAACGATATATATGAACAAGTTCGATCAGCGTGCACCATCTTTATATAACTACTATTGCTTGTACAGTTCTATATTGATTTTACGAATTCATGGTGTTGTACTGTAGCCTATAGTTCTTTATTTTTGAAAGGGTTTTGATTTTTGCCAATTGCATTTCTCTCTCTCTGTACGTGTGCAATATGCAAATTCCGGATGGGCTGGCAGTTGTTTTTCATGATTTGATTCTCTTTTTGGTTTGATTGATTGAGTTTACACATGTGTGATTAATCCTTGTTAATTACTCTTGATCGGTTTAATTATGATTGAAGTCTGTTTCTGAATTGTCAAATTTGCGTACCATATCTTTATCATTGGTTGTTAGCATGCTTTTGTCTCTCTTTGCTTATATCATGTGAACACAATTCATGATCGATCGCTTGTTCTAATCTTCGTTCACGTGTGTATACAAGTAATTCTTGTTTGGTTGTTCATGATTTAGGATCTATATACATTCACGTATAACCTACGTTATATTCTGCACACTTTCAAAATTGTTGACCTGTACTGCGTATATGTCAAATACATGAATTGATCGATCGATTACTATGCATACATACATGGATTGTGGATTTGTGGGCATGCGAGATTATATAGTCAAGTTTCACTTATTATATATTACTTCTCTATATAATGCTCGCTATATAGAGGATCATTATATATGTTGTTTCTATGAATATACAATATGCGTTCAATTGTATGTTAAATTCGATGCCCTAAATTTGAA
Organism: Polygonum aviculare; assembly: GCA_934048045.1. Lineage (NCBI taxonomy): Eukaryota > Viridiplantae > Streptophyta > Magnoliopsida > Caryophyllales > Polygonaceae > Polygonum > Polygonum aviculare. The sequence goes on along the minus strand of OW204023.1, from coordinate 26,242,787 downwards.
TATACTAAGATCATATTACTTGCATTGACTACAACCTATATTCAATTACGTGTATCAATTGCATATGCATATGCTCATATACGTGCTTTATTTTATATTTTCAATCACGATCATGTATAAGTTTGTTCGTATAAATTGATATTAATTGTGTTTCTTTAGACGTGTATATTTATGGCTCTTGATTGATGATTATTTACACGGTCTGTTATCAATATGTGCTACTGATACATACTGGATTTATAAACTTTCAGTGCAATTCAAGTGTATATTGTATTATACACTCTTAAGTTTATTATCATTCCAATTGTCCTCAGAGGACAAACTATAATCATATATGATATATTCCCTGAAGTGAATGTATTCATAAATAAATTTGTCCCTAAAGCGACAAATTATAATATAATTTTATCTCTTGAAGAGATGTACAATTTTATTCAACTCCGGAAGAGTTGGAAAGACGAGGATTATATAAGCCCTGAAGTGGTAATTATCATTCCTAGAAAGGAAAAAATATCAATTTGTAATCCCTGAAGTGATTACTGAATATGATTATCCCTGAAGCGATAATCAATATACTATACTATATCTTAAGTGATAGTTCTCATCCCCCGAAGTGGATGAAACAAATGAATCCATCCCCAAAAGTGGATGAGATAATAAAAGACCAATGACAAATATTATCTCTTGGAGTAGATAATAAAGACCACAAATATTATCTCTTGGAGTAGATAATAAAAGACCAAATCACATCTTGAAGTATGTGATTAAGCAGTTTTATTAAAGTCTTATATATCACATCCCGAAGTATGTGATCGATTAAGTGGTCTTATATATCACATCCCGAAGTATGTGATTGAAAGGTCTCGAGGTCAGGAAGACTTCGCATTCAATCTCATGTCAACAGAAGTTGACAATCTTTTATTATATTTTATTTCTTTATTTATGTTTCTCAATTTAATTATTCATGTTATTGCTTACATATATTATTTGTTTTTAAAGTTAAAACGTATCATCCCCTGAAGCGGATGTATATATGATTTTGTCTTGGTAGAGACAATTTAAAATCATCCCCGAAGAGATGATAATAAAGCATATTACTCCCTGAAGTGAGTAATGATTGAAAACATCAATTCCGAAAGAAAGTGATAGGAGTATTATCCTTCGAAGTGGATTTACATATACAACTACTTACTTGTAGTAATCATCTCTAGAAGTAGATGAAGATACCATCTCTAGAAGTAGATGAACATATCATCTCCCGAAGTAGATGATAAATGGTTCAAGATATATTCTGTTTTTTTTTTGTCACTTGGAGTTGAGAAATGGAATATTTGTGAAAATTCATTCTTGAACATAATGATGGTAAATGATTCATTGTCACCTGAAGTTGACAAATGAGATGTTTGGGAGAATTATGAAGCACTTGAAATTCTTGGAGAATTGTGCTAAAATTATAGTTATCATCATCAACTCCATACGAGCCTGAAGACTCGATTTTTAGATAAGAAGAGATCATTGTAAACTCTTGGGGAGTTAGAAGATCTCATACCAGTCATGTACTCCAGAAGTAGTACAAGAAAGATGACATGTATTCCAGAAGTAGTACAAGAAACATGAGTGTATGTTATATTCAGAACTAGTCTTAAATAACCCCATACCTAGCATGAACTAGGAATTCAAGGTTATGGTTGACCAACCTCTTGCATGCCTGAAGCATGTCTCCTCCGGAAGAGGGTGTGAAAGAGGTCACAATATACCATGCATGCGGCCGCTAGTCATGGTTATGACTTATAGCTAGGACGTTAGGGGTAAATTTGATGTCGAGAAGGACATCCGAGATAGGGATATCCCATAAGTGATAAGAACCACAACTTATGAGTATAAGTGTGGAGATCGGTCTAGTCAAAATTAAAGTTCTGAATGCACCAATTTTTGAGGCATCTGATATTAGTATCATGATAATGGTTTATCTGATTTGAGTTGATGAACTCCCAAACTAATGTATAGATCACCGACATGTTCAATGGTAGAAAACCATATTTGTTAACGGTGTCGCAACACCTACTATTTGAAAACCAGAAGTTTTCACAATCACGAGGATGACAAATTTGGTGCGAAGGTTTAGATGGCTCTTGAATAGTATATCCCATTGAATAGTGTAGTATCACTAACTAGAAGTTAGTTGATAACAAGATATTCTTGTGGCATGATTAATGTGGTCACTCAAGTGAAACAATTACACCCATGATTGGTTTAGGACCAAAAGATCTTGAGACCTGAAGTCTCTCATAAGAGTGACCTTGTATGTATGAAAGGCTTATGCTCTTGTCAGATTAGTAGCAAAGTCGGTAGGTTGTATGTCAATACAAAGTCTCCTATACTCCTTGACTAGGGTCAAGTGATATGTGAGGACCAAACACATCACCATGTGAACCATTATGGATTATCATATCAATGTTGAAAGATGCCTCATGCCATTGGTTCCATTGAATATTGAGGATAATCAAATCAGTGTAGTGGTTGAGCATTGCGTAGCTCTCACACACATTCATAAAACGACTCAAGTAGAGTCGTCAGTAATGCAGTCATAATTGATAGCTAGGCAAGGGCTTATACATGACGTACACGACTTGGAAGAGTCGTTGATCCATTAGGGTCATAAAGTCGTTAGTCCAATGTGGAGAGACTGCTTATAGAAAATTCTCCTACTTGAGCTTATCTCTAGAAGAGATTAACTGCTTATGATGTCCTCCATCTCCCTAGATAATTTTGAAGTCCTGCCACACAAAAGGAAAGTTGGGATTAAACGAGATGATTGGGTCATTGTCGTTTAAAGAATACCTTGAGCTTATAAGCGGTGATCAATATTTTGCTCGGTATTAAGATTGTCACTTGGGCGAGGTGAAAATCCCAACTTTAGGGGGAGAATATAAGTGAGACTAAAAGTTAAAGCGGTTGCACTGAATGCAATTTGCTATTTTAGATCCAAAGATAACTAAACTAGAAGTTTAGTGGATCGTATAGCTTGCAGGCTACCAAGTATATGTGATGATGTAGATGAAAGTGACAAAGTCAAGTCACATACACCAGCCTAGGCTACACCACCTCGTTTGGAGATTCTAGAAGTAACTCCGAGCAGAACAAATAATTTCTCAATCACACCGAAAGTGTGAAAAGACAATTAGGCTCTAAAGATATCATTCCTCGAAAAAGAAAAGAGCCGATAACATCACAAAAGGGGTGATGATATGTCGACTACACACAAACATGAAGATAGATTTCCTAAAGAAATTCTATCTAAAGACTTTGAAAGCAAAGAGAATAATATTGGCGACAATCTGGGATTGTCGATGACTAATCTAAGTATTGGTATTAGGTGGTACCAAGAAGATGTAATCATTGATATCTTTGCTTGTTCTGTTGGAATCAAAGTCGAGCGATAATGATCCTTGAATAAAGGGGGAATGCCGATATTGAAATGGTGAAGAATGTTGGAAAGAAGCTATTCGAGTATAGCTACATTTGCTAAATAAATGACATGTTTTTGGGCCTAAAGTTCCAACACCATAAAGTATAAAATCAGTCAACTATATATTGGTGGTTGGTCATAAGAAAATGAAATGAACACAATGCAGTGTTCGGATTCGAAGTTTGACTGGTTGCACGAGATTTATAAAACCTCAAGTGAAGTACATAGAATGTGCTCACACATCATGGATACAATAATGCTCAAATTCTTGTTGCTTTGGTCGATGAGCGACTTAAGATGCAACTCATGAATGTGGTGAAAAATCCCATAAGGATTACAATTCCCTAAAGGATTTGCATCAAACCACATCATATGCATCCCATTAAGCTAAAAAGACAGCTACATGGATTGAGTCAATCAACAGAATGTGGTATAATCACCTTAGCTGATATCTACTACATGGAAAAAGTTTATGAGTGATCAAATGAGTCTTATGCTCATGTAATCATTTATGTTGATGACTTGATCTCTAGAAGAGGTCTAACTTAACCGATTACATGAAAAGAGAAGTTGATATGAAGGACTTATGAACCACTAAGTATTGTCTCGGCCTGTAGTTCGAGCATACATAGAATAGGGTAAATGACCCTTTGGATTGGTTGAAGCACAAATCGAAAGTCTATATATAGTAGTAAGATCACTAAGTATGGAAAAAGATTGTTTTCTTCTCTTAATGGAAAATTGAAGAGATATTAGGTCCTGAAATACCTTATCTCAAAGCAATATGGGCATTGATGTATCTTGCTTCATTGTCCCAGTAAAGTCATTTGAAGTGGCAATGAATTGTTTGTCTCCCTAAACATACAATAATGATTGTTGGTCCAGAAGTACCAAATCTTCAATGAAGACACATCAGGGTATATATGTGTCAAATGAAGAATGTATGTTTAATTGAGGGGGAGCATTATTATACGACTGTACTCTTTTTCCCTTGATTTTGGTTTTTATCCCACTTGGTTTTTCCCATCAAGGTTTTTAATGAGGCAGTTCGTCATACAAGGTCCATGATGAAACAATCTCGACCTGAAGCTCGAGACACGCGAAAGAATGAGATCTTATATTTGTCATCGAATCAAGCTGAAGAAGATCCAGCGGAAGTATATGAAGATAATGAAGCTTGTATTGCTCAAATCAAGGAATGATCATTAAAGGAGATACGCCACAACATATGTCATTGACAAGTTTATCCTATTTCAAGATTCAACTCAAAGGCTGGATGGATGCTCAATTCAATCAAGCATGGAAGATAAATTTCAAGTCAAGAGAGACACCAACACTACACTCTTTTTCCCTTCGTCTTGGTTTTGTCCTATTGGGTTTTCCAGACAAGGTTTTTAACGAGGCAGTTAGGGATGTACATCCAAGGGGGAGTGTTATAATATTATTATTATCGGATATGGATGTACATGGATAAGCTTAAAACCCTAGATTTGATCTTATCCCATCTCTTGTACTCTCTATATAAAGACCCTTATGGGTGACCTAATAATACAGATCTGATCTCTCTTCTCTCCTAATTCTCTCTGTTTGCTTATGATTTTCTCTAGTTTTAAAACAATCGGTACAATTTTGGCGCACTTGTTTGATAAGTAGTGGTAAGCTAACCCAATCAAATTTCAGTCTTCTGCAACAAGAGCAGCAGGAAGACAAGGCAGGCGACCACGTCTGCAGCAAGGTCGTCGGCGACCAACAGGAACATCAGGGACAACAGGGGTCACCGAGCGAGGGTCGATAGGGGTTCAGATCTGGGCCCACGGGGGTCAGATCTGCGAGCGTCAGGGCGACGGGGTTCGCCGAGCGAGAGCTACAAGCCGCCGAGCGAGGGCGTCGGGGTCGGGACTCGAGCAAAGAGCGGCGCCGAACGAGGCCGTCAGATCTGAGCGAACGGAGATGGAGAGCGGCGACTCGGAGTCGGGACTCGGGGTCAGACCGCCGCCGCGGGGACGTCGAAGTAGGCCGGCGACGGAGATGGAGAGCGGCACCGACGAGTAGGTTAGAACTGAGAAGGTCGACGTCGATGGAATGATGGATAGCGGCGTAATAGCGTTAACACTCGACAGCATTCAACAACAGCAACCCTAAATATCTACCATAAAATTAAAAAAAATATATTACGGGTTTACAGGTCGACCCGTAACCCGACGGGTCGACCCGTAACCCGTAATCTCAGAAAATTTTGACCCGAGACCCGACCCGTAATTTACGGGTCGGGTCGGTCCGGGTTACGGGCGATCCGGACCGTTGGACAACTCTACAATGACCCGACCTGAGACCTGTCATCTACCAGCCTGATTAGCATGTGATCCGTATTGATCTGAAAATGACTCAACCCGAACCTTTGATGACCCGACCTGAACTTGACCCGATCGACCCTATTAGCAGAAAACAAAAGTACATGATCTCCACCCCCTACTATAACAATAAAAAAAGTACTCCCTCCATTCCATTAAGTTTGTCCACAAAGTACGATTGACACGGTAATTAATAAAGAATTGAAAAGTTATAATTTTATAGGGTTAAAAAATTTAAAAGTTATAAAGTTTACGGGAAAAGGTGGATAATTGAGGATAATATATATGATGGGGTGAGGATAATTTTATAGGAAAAAATAATAAAGTTGATATTATAAAGGTAATATATGAGATTGAATAAGAGTAAAAGTGTAAAAATATACAGATAAAAATGGAAAAATTTGAAAAGTAAACAAACTTCTAGGGACGCTAGAAATAAAAAGGCGGACAAAATTATTGGAACGGAGGGAAGTAAAAGACTTGCTATGGGTTATGGACTTATGGGTGCCAGGCTGCCAGCAACACAAAAAAAAATTCAAAACATGTTCCGGACTGCAAGGCCGGAGGTATTCTGTCCCATCAGGGTGCCCATAGCAACCTGCTATGGGTAGAATCAATATTAGCCCTTGGAAATGAACCATCTTGATGATAACTTTTGGATCCTCAGGTGAAAGAATGGATCAAAGGAGGAAAAGATGTACGTTTAGGAGAGTGGAAAGCTGCCGATATTGAGATACTCAATACTTTTCAATTGCTTACTGCCAAGCATGTAGTTTACTTGGTAAACTCTTTTATTTCTTTTGTTTTGCTATCAACCTCAGTCGTTCTGGTCACATCTCTTTCTTGTTGTTAGTCCATTTGTTGTGCGGAATGCTAAATAGAATGCAGTAATCTTGGTTCATTTGGGATCTTGATGCCAGTTTTTTGTTTTACTCAAGAAACCAAATGTTGCAACTCTATGTTTGAAACCTAGATGTAAAAATTACTTACACTGATGAGGTATATCCTAATAATGCAAAAGATATTGAATTGTCTTTTGCTCCTTCCCTTTGTAGTCTGTTTTCTTTCATCTGTTTTTGTTGCATAACCCTTATGATATTTCATTCTACATAAGTTTATAAGTATTGTTGATGACAGTTCAATATTTCACCCATTTTATGTGGTATTACAAGTTAAAAGGGAGATTATTTTGTAAATAATAGTATCATGTTATTATAACAAAATTAGAGATTGGATCAAATATAACAAGAACGGTTGGTCTAAAGCGATTGTGAGAACAATGTAGGCATGCCACATAAATATTGTGTATATATATTATTAGGCAAGTTGAAGGCTGACCGAGTCAAACTTTATAATTAAGTGGCGGAATTTTTTCTTATTGATTCATAAGTGGCGTAAAATACTTTTAGTAATACATCACAAACACACTTCGTAATGCATAGACTTACTAACCAAAATATAATGATAAATAAAACACGTGGCGACTTTCGGGTTCAAAAAACAAATACGACTAACACCGGTCATAATTGTCCATTGCAGGAAGTAGAAGAAGAACTAGTAATAATCAAACAAATAGTACATAAAAAGAATGAAATTACAAAAAAACTACACAAACAAGTAACTACCAATTCTACCTGCATATACGCTCGCATTAATCCACCACGAACCACAACTCATTTCTACATAATATTAAATGTGACAGTATTGATATGGTGGTTCATGTGAAGTTGGTCACAGTTCTTGATCAAACTTTGCGTTTGTAAGTGACACTGCACTTTTGGATAGCTAATTTTGAATTTTATCACTGCTATCAACTTGCATTGTACACTCATACATTATGCCAGACGCTGTGAATCATTATCCTAAGATTAAAAAGGGCGACAAATTACAGGTGCATATATTGTTAGCTTAGAGCATTTGCCTGGCCCATCGGACGGGCGCAACAGACTAGTTTTGTAAATTAGTGTGTGGTGCTCCACCCTTAAATTTCCCGTTCTTGATCTTCACAATTAGAAAAAAACTAACTAGGTCTCCCTATATAATAATATGTAGTGGAAAGGTAAAGCTTACGTTATATATATGCATGTTGATATCATGATTTCCTTTAATCTTCATAACAAATTAGTCGAAAGTGCTCATACTAGCTCGAATCATCTTCCCTTAAAATTTAATCGTGTTCTTTACATACATATACACATGATCACTTAAGATCAAAGGCCAGATTACATAATTATCTTAGCAATTTTCCAATCCCTAGTAGGATTTATACACAAAATACCGGTCGATTTTTTCTCAACTTCCGTCGCGAAAATTCTACCAAAAAGAAAAGACGAAAACCCAACGAAAAAGGGAAGTAAAATTAATTACCGGACCAAATTTACTTGACAAAAACCCAACAAAAAGGGAAGTAAAAATAATTACCGGACCAAATTTACTTAACCTTATTCTATTCTACCTATTAAACATTAGTTTACCTTACATTCACTAATTATATTCTATTTATAGTAAACTATGCATTACATCTTGTATATTATTCTCAATTGTACAAATTAAATTTGTGAGAAGTGGTCATGTATTTGATGTTACATAAAAGTAAAATGACAACATAAAATATCTTTAAATTTCGACCGGAAAAATGAAAATATCAATAAATTCTGTGAAACTGGAGAATATCCACAACATGAAAAATTGTCCCTCAAGAAGGTCACATAAATGACGAGCACTTGGTTTTTCCCTGTAGAAAACTCCGTGCAACAATAATCAAACCCATCCAAGTTCTAACATAAATGTGTACTAATTTTGAAAGTCTGAAAAGTGTTTTACAGTTCAAGCGTTTGGCCGTCATCTTCAAGTTTGTAATGCAGGCAACCTTTAGCCTTCCTCCCATAGTCATACCTAATTAATTATCTATGTGGGAATTAGGGTCGAGCCTCTATACAAAGCCCTCTCCAAATTCCGTTAATGGTGCGACCGCCACAGCTTCTAAGCCGAACGCCACTTCGTCAACGACGCCCAATTCCTGGAGCATGCCTGATCCACCAGGATCGTCGCCCTCGCAAAATCCGCAAAGGCCAAGGCCGACGGCGCGGTCCGCCTCGATCCAACCAACGCCGCCTCGCAAAATGAGCTATTTTAACAGTTATTTTGAGATATAAGTCAATATAATACAAAATGAGATATTTTAACAGTTATATTATTATGAAAGATAAAAGTTAAGCTATTATGGACATGATAATATATAAGTTAAGTAAAGCATAATAAGTATAAATTGATTTAATATCAAAGATAAGAACAATAGTTTATTTATAAAATGAAGTGATTCCATTTTTAAATTATTTTTTAATTCGGATTTTTAAATTACTTCTCACATAAAAAGATTAAAAAGATAACTAATATAAAAAGGATAGAATATCTTTTCAAAATTTTCAAAATATCTTTTACATAAACTGATAATAAAGAATGTAATAAAATTAATTAAAATAAAATGAATAAATTTAATTGTTTAAACTTGTGAGATAAAAGCTAAGTTATTTTGAACATAATAACATATAAGTTAATTAAAAATTTGTAAATATAAATTGATTTAATATCAAAGATAAAAATAATAATTTGGTTAGAAAAGCGGGCTTTCATTTTAAAAATGTTTTTAAAATTCGAATTTTAAAAATTTGTGAATACTTTTGACGTATCTTTTCACTCTCAAATCTACTCTCAAATCTACATTCATTGTCTAGCTCAAATCTCAATTGAAGTTCCCCAATCTAGGATGCTAGACTTCTTTGATAACTTTTCGTCTAAAATTTAAATTTAAATTTAAAAACCGAACCCCTATTGTAGTACAAAGGTAGGGTGTCGAACACACGGGAGTTCGTGCGTTGAGTGTACCGAAAAGACTCAAAAGGGGAAAAGAAAGGCAAAAACAAGGAAAATCAAAGAGATCAACTCGGGAACGACTTATGTCACTTCGGCCCGAGGTGGATCGAGGTTAGTTTGCACGGGACCGACACTGGGAATGTCGGGCCCGATGTACTGGGTAACTCGAACTAGGCAAAAATAGTAGATCGGTCTTGGGTTTTTGGGTTCCTTCCCTAACTAAACTTGGGTGATTCCACCCCAATTCAGCCAATGAGTGTTGATCCTCGTGAGATCGAGGTTGTTAGCCTTCGATCTCTCCACTGTACACATCGACCATGGGAGGCTCCCGCTCCCCCTTCGATGCAAGGTCAAGTGTTGGGTTCGAGATGCTTCCGCTCACTCTTACCAATCACAAGCCCTTGATCCTTTGTTTCCACTAAGGGATTGAAGCCCATGTAGAGAGGATTCCTAGATCAAGCACTCAAGGCTATGGAATTGGGGGTTCACACCCAATCCTAACTAGGGGTTTTCCCCATAGCCCAAGACTATGGAATCTACTCCATGAAGTAAGAGTAAAAAGCAATCAATAGACAAAACAAGCAAATCTCAATCATCAAACTCAAATCAAGGCCAAATTGCATTCAAATCAAAAGGGTTCACAAGATCCAAGTCTCGAATCCACTAAACAAAAGCAAGACAAGTTCAAACTCACTAATCCTCTCCTAGTCTCCACCGATTCCTCTCCTCTTCTCCTCTTTCTCTCTTCCTCCTTGCTCTCCTAAGTCTTCCTTGAGCCTTTGAGAGTGATTAGATGTGGATTCTTTTCTCTAAGTTGTTCTCTCTCTCTAATTATCCTTCCATCTTGATTAGGGACCAAGGAATTCCAAGATTAGAAGAAGGGCAAAAGTGGAAGATCACAATAATGTGCCTTGGAGCCCAATCCTCTTTTAGCCGACTTGGACCGATGCGCATGGACCTCGGGCCCGATGTTGCCAACCTCGGTCCGAGTCTCCAATGCTCAAACTCGGGCCCGACTTCTTGGTACATCGTTCCGGGGCCTCAATCTTCTTCTCTTCTTGGCTTTCCTTAAGTTCCTCTTCGTTTTTTGCATGGCTCTTCCGCTCCTTTGCTTCCTAGCTTGGCCTCTCTTTAGAACGTCCTCAAAACGTGCCATTCTACCTACAAAACACAACAAACTCGCATAGTCTCCGAATCTCATAGAAAATCGGGAACTAAGCTAGAACGAAACAAAACTAACAAAGAAAGGAATGAAAAACACATATTTACAAGAGAAATTAACCACTAAAACACCACCATAATGAGAGACATCAGAATACCCCATACTTAAATTTGCTTGTGCTCAAGCAATAACAATGTATGCAAGACCGAAGCACAATCTTCAAGTAAAGCCTCATATGAAAAATCAAGTAGGTACAAGTGATAGACATGCTAGCAAGATTACATCATCACACATGATCAAGTGCTCAAGGAATAAAGTCTAATGCAACAAAGCCTCACTTTAGGAATGTGAAAATGTGTATCACTCATCATGTGTTTAGGCATAGCAATAATCACTCATACTCAAAAATCATGCAAGTAAAGGCTTTACCATTGAAGCTAATATCACCAATTCCTCCACCTAGAGATGCCTATTACAATGCACACAAAGAATAAGAACTTGGCTCATTGGAGGTCCTCAAAGAGGTTCCATTCGGCCGGGTTGTAATGGGGCTTTTGGTATTTCATAAGGTGGGAATCATTTTGGTCTTGTAGTGCTTACAAGGGGATTGAACTTTCTAGTCTCACACCAACTTCACCAAATTCTTCCACTTTCAACTTTCACTCATTAAAAAGACTTTGATTTTTCTTTTCTTTTCAACTTTCAACCCACTTTTCACTAAACATTCCACTTTATCTTTGCACTAAACTTTTTGTTGGATTTTTCACACTTTTTCACTAGGATCGACTTGCACTTTACGTCGGGCCCGATGTGCACTTTAACTCGGTCGGTACCCTTTTTCTCTACACTTAAGCACTTTGCTTTCAATCCACTATTTTTCCAACTTTTCTTTCTTTCTTCTCAACAAAGATGCACTACCCATTTGATTTTGCAACTCCATTCTTTGCCCTTCACCAAGGAGAATCTCAACTCTCCAAATATACTTCCAATCCTCTCACTAAAGTCCAATCCCATAAGGGTCAAGTCATATAGGCTAGGAATCATATTTTTGAGGAGCTTTAAACAAAGGTCTAAGGCTAAAACGGGGCTACAAACAACGGTTTCCCTTCAAGGTAGGATATGAAATATTTTGTGACTAAATGAAATAAAATTCAAATCAATGTGACAAAGCATAGAACAAATCTCATATTGGTCTTGGAAAATAGATAAACACCTCAATAACAAGTATTACTTAGCATGCTTGAGCTATTTCACACAAGAAAATGAGGGATATGCAATATGAACAAACATCCCTAAAATGGCCAAAAATAATCTCACAAGGTTCACTCTAGCTTAGTTGCATCAAATCTCATCCAAGAACTCATGTGCTCAATAAGAACATGCAAGATATCATATCACATCAAAAGCAACATCCATTTAGAGGCTAAACTATCCAAAAATATGCAAAGGACTTTACATGCTCACATCATCATTAGCCTTCATATGGATATCTAAGATGGGAATTCCTTGTCCAAAATCAAAATCTTTTTCTTCTTTTTCAACACAATTTTCGAATTTTTATGGATTTTTGCAAAAATTTTCTCAAAAACAAAACAAACTCATCCATTCATGCCATCAAATTCAATCATCATCCATGCAACACAACATACCACTATCCAAAAGAAAACATCCCTTAACAAAATAAGAACAAACACAAGCAACCCACACATGAAACTATGAGTTACTAACCCACCCCATACTTAGAACTTTGATGTCCTCAACAAAACAAAGAAATCAAAACTCAAAAGTGAAAGAGACAAGAGTTACGAGAGCTCACAATTTCTTATTCTTGATTGGCATGTTGAGGCTTAGTTTGCTAGAATGAGCCACGAGGCTTTTGCTTCCTCATTTAGATCGACCTTGTCATAGAACTTCTTCACCCGATGACCATTCACTTGAAAAATTCATCCATTTTCACCAATCAAATCTACCGCTCCTTGAGTATGAATTTGGTGGACCATAAACGGTCCACTCCACTTTGTTCGAAGCTTTCCGAGAAAGAATCGAAGTCTTGCATTGAAGAGAAGAACCTTTTCACCGACTTGATAGGTTTTTGGAATCAATTTCCTATCATACCACCTCTTAGTCTTCTCCTTATACAAGTTGGAATTCTCATAAGCCTTCAATCTCAACTCTCCCAACTCATGGAGATCTAAAAATCTCTTTTCACCGGCCAAGTTTACATCCCAATTCATCTCTTTGAGAGCCCACTTGGATTTGTGCTCCAACTCCACCGGAAGATGACACGCTTTGCCATACACTAGATTGAAAGGTGTAGTCCCCAAAGGTGTCTTGTAAGCGGTCCTATAGGCCCAAAGTGCGTCATCAAGCTTAGATGCCCAATCCTTCCTTGACTTAGACACCGTCTACTCCAAGATAGCCTTGATTTGATGATTAGACACCTCAGCTAGCCCACTTGTTTGAGGATGATAGGGAGTAGCAACTCGGTGAGACACCCCATACTTGATCAACACATTCTCAAAGCATCTTTCAATAAAATGCGGACCACTGTCACTAATGAGGACCCTAGGCACACCAAATCTTGCGAAAATGTTGCTTTTCAAAAACTTCATCACTACCCTTGCATCATTGGTCCTTGTTGGAATGGCTTCCACCCACTTCGAGACATAATCCACGGCTACCAAAATGTATTTGTATGGGCCCGACGTGGGAAATGGTCCCATGAAGTCGATCCCCCATACATCAAAGAGCTCCACCTCTAGAATTCCAGTTTGCGGGGTCTCATTTCTCCTTGATAAGTTCCCCTCTCTTTGGCACTCCTCACATCTCTTCACATACTCATGCACATCCTTAAACATGGTTGGCCAATGGAAACCACAATGTAGAATCTTTGCCGTGGTTTTGGAGCTTTTGGCATGTCCTCCCATTGGCAAGGAATGGCAATGGCGAATGACGCTCTCAATCTTCTCACTTGGAATACACCTTCTATAGATTCGGTCACTCCCTTCCTTGTAGAGGTATGGATCATCCCAATAATATTGCCTAGCATCATGTAAGAATTTCTTCCTAGCCGAGTAAGACAAATTTGGTGGGATCACTCCCCCTACAACAAAGTTAGCAAAATCCGCAAACCAAGGGGTAATCCCTCGTTTCACGGTATCAATAGATACAAGACAAATGGGAGGTGAAGATTCAATCAATTTAGAACGAGAGGGACTAGAGACCGAGTGGATAATCTTACTTGATTTCATGGACCGACATTGCGAGGTATTGAGCCCGACATGTGTGGACTTCGATTGGGTCGTGCAAGGGCACAAATTCTTCTGGCCCGACATGATAGACCTCAGTCCCGAGTTACTGGGTAAATCGGTCTGAGTTTGGACACCTCGGACCCGATGCTCTATTTTGGTCGGTCCTTCCTTCTTTTCCTTCTTCCCACTCAATAGCCCTTCATCCGCCCTCACATCATCTATTGCTACACCATCCTCCATTTCCATCATGTACTCCATGGGCAACCGAGATAGATGATCGGCCACGACATTCTCCGCACCAACTTTATCCTTGATCTCATGGTCAAACTCTTGAAGGAGAAGCATCCACCTCAAAAGCCTTGGTTTAGCATCCTTCTTATTCATGAGGTACCTAATTGCCGCATGATCCGTGTATACTACCACTTTGGACCCCACAAGATATGACCAAAATTTCTCAAATGCAAACACCATCGCAAGGAATTCCTTCTCCGTTGTTGTGTACTTGCATTGAGTTCCATCCAAGGTTTTGCTTGCATAGTAGATAGCATGCAACTTTCCCTCCTTTCTTTGCCCGAGAATGGCTCCTACGGCGAAATCGCTTGCATCACACATCACTTCGAATGGAAGATTCCAATCGGGTGACGCCATGATCGGAGCCGAAACCAAAGCATCCCTCAACCTACAAAAAGCACTCATGCAATCCTCGGAAAATTCGAAGGGAACATCCTTCATTAAGAGGTTAGACAAAGGTTATGAAATTTTAGAGAAATTCTTAATGAAGCGTCTATAAAAACCCGCATGACCTAAGAAACTCCTAACATCACGCACACAAGTCGTTGGGGGAAGTTTTTCAATTATTTCAATCTTAGCTCTATCAACCTCTATCCCTCTACTAGAGATGAGATGTCCTAGAACTATTCCTTCCTTAACCATGAAGTGACATTTCTCCCAATTAAGCACAAAGTTAGTTTCTTCACATCTAGCTAAGACCCTATCCAAATTAGCCAAACAAGCATCAAAAGAGGAACCATAGACCGAAAAATCATCCATGAATACTTCCACTATTTCCTCCACCATATCGGAGAAGATAGACATCATGCACCTTTGAAATGTTGTCGGAGCGTTACACAAACCGAAAGGCATGCGTCTATAGGCAAATGTTCCATAGGGGCATGTAAAAGTCGTATTCTCTTGATCATCGAGGTGAATAGGGATTTGCCAAAATCCGCTATACCCATCAAGGTAGCAAAAGTATTCATGTTGTGCTAATCTCTCAAGAACTTGGTCTATAAAAGGAACGGGAAAATGATCCTTACGAGTACCAGTATTCAACTTTCGGTAATCAATGCACATGCGCCATTTCGTAGTGGTTCTAGTGGAAATCATTTCTCCCTTCTCATTTTGCACTACGGTCAATCCACCCTTCTTAGGAACTACATGCACGAGACTAACATATTTGCTATCCGAAATTGGGAAGATGATTCCCGCATCCAACATCTTAAGTATCTCACTCTTAACCACTTCTTTCATATTAGGATTTAATCTTCTTTGTGATTCAATAGTGGGTTTATGGTTGTCCTCCATGTAAATCCTATGCATGCAAATTGATGGTGAAATTCCTTTTAGTTCCTCTAATGAATACCCTAAAGCTCCTCTATGCTTCCTTAAGACCTCTAACAACTTAAACTTTTCCTCATTATTCAAATTAGCATTGGCAATCACGGGCAATGAAGAGTTAGGGCCAAGGAAATCATACCTCAAGTCCTTTGGAAGCTCCTTGAGCTCATGAGATGGCTCCGGTGGTGCTTGGGCTTCCTCCATTTCGGCCTTGAACACCTCCAAATAAGACATTCCATTCTCCACTTTCTCATATTCCTCTAGATTGGTAGCTAAGCCTTCATTTGTCACTTCAACTCCATAGGGTGGTGGGATGGCTTTCAATTCTAACTCCCTTGAACTTGACTTGTTGGATATAGCTTCCCATTGCACTCCTCTTGGAAAGGCTTGGATCAACTTGGCCTCTCTATGCAAAACTTCCTTCGAAGTTGGTTTAAAAGAGAAATCGAGCTCTACTCCTCCAAACTCAAGGGACAAGTGACCTCTCTTCACATCTATGATAGCTCCAACCGTGACAAGGAATGGTCTTCCTAGGATGATAGGCTCTTCCGACACTTCTAACATGTCAACCACCACAAAGTCCGTCGGAACATAATGCCCCTCTACACACAATGGATAATCTTCTACCACTCCAATTGGCTCAATTGATGTTCCATCGGCTATGGTCAATCTCATGTTAACCGGAGCGATGAGTCCCATGGCGGTAGACTTCCATATCGTGTACGGAATAACACTAGTGCTTGCTCCAAGGTCACACAAAGCTTGAAACTTCCAAGACCCAATTCCAATGGTGATAGCAAATCTCCCGGGATCACCCAATTTTTGAGGTAGCTCCAAGATTTTCACCTCGTCTTGCATCTCCACAATCGACCTCTTCTTGCTCAAGATTTCCTTCAAGAACTTAGTATATGATGGCATCTCACTTAGAGCGTCGGTAAATGGTATGGTGATGTTCAAACCTTGCAAGAGCTTCAAGAACCTCTTAAACTTGCCCTCCACAACTTCCTTGGGCTTCTTCAATGGGTATGGAAGAGTTGTGCCACCTTGTCTCTTGGTTGAAGCCTCTTCCTTGGACCGTCTTTGAACATTTTCAGCATTTTCAGCCTGGATCGACTTTGGATCGACATCGGGACCGATGTGCGGAACCTCGGTCCGGGGGCAGGCCAAATCTGGGAACATCGGTCCGACTACAGGGCATGTCGGGCCCGAGTTCAGCTCCTCCTCGGTCCGTGTCAGGGGACTTCCTTTGTCTTCCGGATCGACGTCTTGGCACGTCGGGCCCGAGTTACTGGGAAACTCGGTCCGACTCTCTTCTCTTGTCTTTGGCATGTGTGGCTCGGGCAAATTCCGTCCACTCCTCAATCCTATAGCTCGAACTTCATTTTTTTGTTGTGGGACACGGGGATTCTCCTCGGGTCGGCCCGGGAGTCTCCCTTCCTCTCTTGGAAGTTGATTCGCCATGTGAACAAATTGGTTGTCCGCTTGTCTTCTCCACACACCAAACTCCTTGAATTGGGTGCTCACTTCATCAACTCTTCTCTCAACATTTGTGAATTGATTCTTCAAGTCTTGAGCCCATTGTGGAGTTTGCTCATAGAACCCTGGAGGTCGGTATGGTGGTGGTTGGGCCCTTGGCTCATTTTGGTTGTAGTTGTTGTTGTAGCCATTGGCTTGGCCTTGGTTCCACCTTCCATTCCCTCTATTGTTGAAGTTGGCTCTCCCTCCATAGTTTCTTTGAACATAGTGTGACTCCTCGATTTGCTCGGCCAAGCGAACTTGGCGTTCATTGGGACACTCTTGAGCTCCATGCTTGAAAGAACCACATTCTTCACATGCTCTTGTGGTTTGCTTGAGGTGATTCATTTGCCTCCTCATCTTGTTCAACTCATCCCCAAGGAATTGAATCTTCACATCCTTATCAACCTCTTCACTCTTCGGGTCGTAGAGCCTCTTTGCACCTTCTTCAAGGACTCTTGCCTCCTTGTTGACTTGACTCACTCCGTACATGGCTTCATAATCGGAGAGTTTGTCAAGCAACTCCCCTGCTTGCTCCGGCGGCAAATCAATGAACCCACAATCGGTGTGAAGGTTCAACTTGTCCTTGGTGGCGGGGTTGATTCCTTGGAAGAATATGTCTTGAAGGACATAAGGTTGTTGCCCATGTGTTGGACATTGCCTCAACATTTCTTTGAACCGATCCCAAGTCTCAAAGAGTGGCTCGTGGACTCCTTGTTGAAAGCTCGCTATCTTCCTTCTAAGCTCCGTTGTCTTGGTTGGAGGAAAGAACTTCATCAAGAATGCTTCGTTGAGAGCCCTCCATGATGTGATGGATTGAGGTCCTTGGCTCTCCAACCAATGCAATGTCTTGCCTCCCAACGACCACTTGAAGGCCTTGAGTAGCACGTACTCAAGTGTCTCATCATCCGTCGAGATGGTCTCACATAGATCCTTGAATTGCTTCACATGCTCGATCGGGCACTCATTCGGCCTCCCTTGAAATTGGTCCCTGTTGATAAGTGAGATGATGCAACCTCCAGCAAAACAATGGCCGGCTCCGGCACCTTCAACTCCGGATGCATGTATTGTCTTGCATTCCGGGGTTGGGTGTTGATTTGAGCCTCCAATCTCATCCTTTGCTCACGCTCTCTCCTAGCTTCGGTATCTCGGTTCGCCATCTCAAGTTGCATACGAGCCATGTCGGCCCTCATCCTATCAACCTCCTCATCACGTTGTGCTTGGTTCTCCATTCTCTTCTTCTTTCGAGCTTGTTTGATAATGCTCTCCGGATCACTAACCAAGTCGAACTCAAGTGTTCCTCGGACGGAACGAGCTCGCATACACGTATAACCAAAGACACAAACAAAACTGAATCAAAACAAACTAGGGGTTTGGGCTAGTCCCTCACCCAAATCACTACCAAATCAAAGACTCAACAAAAGATGGTACCTCAAACAAGTAGAACTCCCCGGCAACGACGCCAAAATTCTGATGGGTTCCGGATCGGAGGGTCAAAATTTAAATTTATAAACCGAACCCCTATTGTAGTACAAGGGTAGGGTGTCGAACACACGGGAGTTCGTGCGTTGTGTACCGAAAAGACTCAAAAGGGGAAAAGAAAGGCAAAAACAAGGAAAATCAAAGAGATCAACTCGGGAACGACTTATGTCACTTCGGCCCGAGGTGGATCGAGGTTAGTTTGCACGGGACCGACACTGGGAACGTCGGGCCCGATGTATTGGGTAACTCGAACTAGGCAAAAATAGTAGATCGGTCTTGGGTTTTTGGGTTCCTTCCGTAACTAAACTTGGGTGGTTCCACCCCAATTCAACCAATGAGTGTTGATCCTCGTGAGATCGAGGTTGTTAGCCTTCGATCCCTCCACTGTACACATCAACCATGGGAGGCTCCCGCTCCCCCTTCGATGCAAGGTCAAGTGTTGGGTTCGAGATGCTTCCGCTCACTCTTACCAATCACAAGCCCTTGATCCTTTGTTTCCACTAAGGGATTGAAGCCCATGTAGAGAGGATTCCTAGATCAAGCACTCAAGGCTATGGAATTGGGGGTTCACACCCAATCCTAGCTAGGGGTTTCCCCCATAGCCCAAGACTATGGAATCTACTCCATGAAGTAAGAGTAAAAAGCAATCAATAGACAAAACAAGCAAATCTCAATCATCAAACTCAAATCAAGGCCAAATTGCATTCAAATCAAAAGGGTTCACAAGATCCAAGTCTCGAATCCACTAAACAAAAGCAAGACAAGTTCAAACTCACTAATCCTCTCCTAGTCTCCACCGATTCCTCTCCTCTTCTCCTCTTTCTCTCTTCCTCCTTGCTCTCCTAAGTCTTCCTTGAGCCTTTGAGAGTGATTAGATGTGGATTCTTTTCTCTAAGTTGTTCTCTCTCTCTAATTATCCTTCCATCTTGATTAGGGACCAAGGAATTCCAAGATTAGAAGAAGGGCAAAAGTGGAAGATCACAATAATGTGCCTTGGAGCCCAATCCTCTTTTAGCCGACTTGGACCGATGCGCATGGACCTCGGGCCCGATGTTGCCAACCTCGGTCCGAGTCTCCAATGCTCAAACTCGGGCCCGACTTCTTGGTACATCGTTCCGGGGCCTCGATCTTCTTCTCTTCTTGGCTTTCCTTAAGTTCCTCTTCGTTCTTTGCATGGATCTTCCGCTCCTTTGCTTCCTAGCTTGGCCTCTCTTTAGAAACTCCTTCAAAACGTCCTCAAAATGTGCCATTTTACCTACTAAACACAACAAACTCGCATAGTCTCCGAATCTCATAGAAAATTGGGAACTAAGCTAGAACGAAACAAAACTAACAAAGAAAGGAATGAAAAACACATATTTACAAGAGAAATTAACCACTAAAACACCACCAAAATTAGAGACATCACTAGACGAGAGTCAAGCCAACATTAAACTCTAAGGAGATGGACCGATCACTCGGTTTAAGGCGAAAAGCCTTTTCATTCTTATAAGACTCGTATCGGCTTGTTTAACCATTCCCTGAAGTTCGACATTAGATCAACAATCAAGCCAAGCCACTCAAAGGTCAAGGACATGTTGTAGGCCATCATGGGGCGTGACCTTCCCCTTACGGGTCGTGACAAGGCCTCAAGAGACTGTTACGACTCGTAACACCCCTGTTATAACTCGCAACTTCTTCCTGATTCCTCTCAGTTGAATGTTACGACCTATGACACCCCTATCACCACCCGTAACGCGTAGAAGACTTATTTTTGGATTTATCCAGTTTTATTTTAAGACATATTTTATTATTGTTTTAATTTGGGATAATTTATTTGTATGGATATTTTTGTTATATTTTAGTTAATGAAAAACCATAGAGATGGTATATCACTTTATGCAAAAATACACCATTGTGTTATACATTGAGAGTGGGATTTGCTTTCAACTAAACCTCACGAGAAGCGGCATGATTGTTTCTACTTCGTGAGATTTGTAATATGAGTGATCAACTCGACGTTATTGTAAGTTAGTCATGGGATTCATCTCGACGTGCCAATTTGGGATTCGTGAGATTCGGATTTCATGAAGATTGAATTCATTACTCCAACCAAGAACGAGTTGGCCAAACATAAGACGAGCGATTCATCATCAAAAAGAGAGGGGCAACCCACATATCACTTATAGGACAGCATTAGTTTGAAACCAAACCAAACCGAATTGAGAAAAATCGAACCAAAACTGAAATTCATGAATTTGGTGAACCAAAAAATTCGATTCGGTTCATTTTTTTTTGTTTTCAATAAAAATAAGATTTTTCTTTGAAAAATTTAAACCGAAACCGAATACCTGAAATTTATTGAAATGAAGACTAAACCGGACTTTGTCGATTTCAGTTCGATCTATTGTTTTGGTTTGAACCGAACTGTGCTCAATCCTATCACTCATACCGACCCTCTTTTTAGTATATTAGTCTATATTAAAATATCAATATAATTAGAAATACCAAACACATTCTATGAGTATTGTTGCACTGATGTTCCCTCGAGAACAACCAGAAAGTCAAGTGATCCATCGGGATCAGTCTCATGGGTTTTGACGATGATAAACACCATAAGGTTAATGGCTTGAGTTTTGCTAAAGTGTTTTAGGAGAAAACGAGTGTAATGGGTACCAAAGAACAAGAGACGGAAGAATTGTTGATCCCAGAGGGGAGTAGTGTGCTAGCTAGCCACGTGAAAGAGGTCTATTTAAGGAAAAAAGAGTTTTCTTATCTTAAGGACATGTGTTTACTACTCCATGAAGTTGTTATTCTCTTAAAAGAATGATAATCATTGTGGGAATAATATATTAATATCTTATGGTTTTGGACATTACTTGGAGCTAAAGGAGTCTAAAAGATAGGACAAAAGTTATAATAAAAGATCATATGTTAGAGATATTAATGTGAAAATCCTTTATGGCTGATTATTAGGTGAAAATACTTTATTTTATGGTAATAAAAATAACATCATATCATATATAATCATCTACTATAAATACAAATGGAGTTTACGGTTTTCTAAAGTTGGAAGATACCCTCTTAGAGTGCTTATACTAGAGAGAAAATGAGACTCCATTTGGAGAATAAAAACGACGACTTTAAGGAGTTTTTGGTAGCTTCTTAACCGGGCATTGAAGTTCTATGAAGAGAGTTTCATTATCGTTGGTCAGAGGATCGACGATTGTTGGATCGTAAGTCTGTTAGAATGGGCGTCCTTAACTAGGTTAAGGGCGTCCTTAGGTGCAGCAGAAAAATAGACTTAACAGGAAACGTAATAAGATAATGGACACGAGTATTTATAGAGGAAACCCACTAAGACCAACTAGTCTTATGGGTAAACCTTTACCTCCGTTGGAGGATTTTCAATAGTCATCCTTATCTTATTAAGAGAGAGTCCTTACAGCTTAGGCGAACTGTTACAATCCCCTGAGCTAAGCGTGCATCCTTAGCTCTACTAGTAACACTCTTTTCAGCCTAACAAAAGTAACCTAACTCTCTTAGCTTATAAGGAAGCTATCACACACGTCTCTCACGGTTCGTTATGAGAGACAAACTACAACTCTAACTATTTAGTGGTTTGATTTGGATTTGATGTGGTTGGACTTTATTTCTCTTGCTTCAAGCTCACTTGATCTTCGTTCTTGAATTTGAATGCTTCGGGAGAGCTTGAGAGAAAGTCTTCAAAGTCCACACCGCTATGCATACCCCTTGAAGGGTATTTATAGCGATCTTGTCCTCTAGCGTCCTCTGAGACTTGAGCAGGATCTGTCGTCTTTCTTCAACGATGCGATTTGCATCTTGAAGAAGTCAACTTTGTTGACGCTTGGGAAGCCTCCGCGTGGTCAGGGGACCATTGCTCGGAAAGCGACATCTTTGGAATTGTTTACACGTGCCCAAACATAGGAAGCTTCCTTCTGAGGACTACGGTCGAATGTGATGTAGTCATGTTGGGGCGGCATTGGTTTGAATTTGAACTTCGTCCGTATTTTGGTGCTCGTACCTTCTTGATGAGGACGCTGTCCTATCCGCGTAGGGACTTTATTCTTTTTGTTCAGCACTCTGATGAATTGCGTCCCTACAGCTTAGGGACTTACGTTCACTTGTTGTCCTTTTCGCTCATGTGCGTCCACTGGACTTACCTGAGATCAACACTTGGACAACTTATCAAATACCTTTGAGTTTGTCATTATCAAAACTAGGGACGATTATTCATGGTTTAGATATTAATGACCGGCGTCCTTAATATCGTCCCAATAAC
Organism: Polygonum aviculare; assembly: GCA_934048045.1. Classification (NCBI taxonomy): domain Eukaryota; kingdom Viridiplantae; phylum Streptophyta; class Magnoliopsida; order Caryophyllales; family Polygonaceae; genus Polygonum; species Polygonum aviculare. Next base: position 26,219,785 of record OW204023.1, on the reverse strand, counting down.
GATCTCCATGGTCGAGGGAACAATGACAACAAACGTGCTTGTTGATACCAAAGAAGGACTCGAACCTATTAAAGCTTGAATAGTTAGGTTTCTAAGACAAAGTTGGTCTAGTTTGAGTTGCTTATACATTCTAAGGGCTCAAAGGATAGGAGAGTATTCTATGAGGAGTCTAGTTTACGTTGGTATCTTAACTTGTCGTTTGTCATTCGTGATAATCAATAAAAGCAAGTAAGTCATTGAAAATCATTCTAAGGAAGGTAGAGGTTTTACTAAAGTGACTAGTTGGTTCCTTTGAATTTCCTCTCTAAATATTACGTTCTTTGATTGTGTTGTTTTCTGTTTCGTGATAGTCTGTTCCCTAAAAATCAGTTTCCTTTTGCTACTTGTTTCTTGTTTTCTTCCGCTGTCAAGTTCTTTGATCCTCAAGGATCAAGGTTTGTATTCTAACACGTCGATTGATTCTCATAACCAAAATCTATATATCATATCAGTCACAAACGGGCCCTTAGAAAATAATAGAAAAGACGAAGTTAAGTTAAAAACGGATGAGAATGAGGTGGTACTCAAGCCTTAACTGGAATAGTAGTTTGTCCATGCAATCGACAACCCAGTTGACTTGACGAAAGGTTTGCTGGAAATTAAGTAGTCATTCCCCAATGTTGCAATTTAGTTTGGGAATGGTTAGGGTATATGACATTTGGAAAATGTCATATAGTAAGAAAATACCACAATATGTCATATTTGCACACATGGCATAACCCCTCTCTCCACTAGGTGACAGACCGTTGACCGACGTTGACCGATCGTTGACTGTCATTAGTTGTCACCACAAGTGACAATATTCACACCTAATTATCACCACAAGTGACACTTAATTGTCATCTCAAGTGACAATATTCAACAATTAACTAGAAGATTATAGTAATCACACTGAATAAGTATAGCTAAAACAAGATTTATGCACACAACTCCAAATTATCATCACAAGTGACAATATATGTCATTATCAATGTTATCAAAGGATCTTCTTGATAACACCTAATTATCATCACAAGTGACAAAATAAGCAAACCTCTAAAGTCCCATACAAAACAGATGCAAACAACGGCAAAGTGTACATCACAAACAAGTTCGGCATTTACGAACTCCACGTAACTCTTTCATCTTTGACCCTTCTAGAGGCCACGTAACTCCACTTGGAATTATTATTTTTTGTACTTTGTAGACATTCAAATATAAGGATTCAATGCTACTTTCTAAAAATCAGTAGCACTAACTTGCTATATGAAACTTTTTCTCACAAAATCCAAATTGACCTTTAGCTTACCAAGAAGCAAAAACAGAATCTTAAAACAATAAAAGATCCAAACTGGCACCGATAGAAGAAGAAGAAAGACAAACCTCATTCTCAAAATTCTTCAAAACATCTTTGATTCTCAAATGCTCATCCAACACCGTAACTTCTTCAGGCTCACCGACAAGGACTTTATAGCTTCGCCAAAGCTGTAGTTGCTCACTTGGTTCAACTTGACGTCGGTCCGATCATCATCTCGACAACTGTTGGCCTTGCTCCCATTGCTTCCTCCGGCGTCCTTGAACTCAGACCTGACCGGTCGTCCATGGCTTGCATCGGAGAGGAAATCGGAGGCAAGTTCATATCCGTTGGCGGTTGCGTAGCAGTGGAAAAGCAACGGCGGCAAGGATGGCTGGAGATGGTCGATTGAACCCTAGATCAGTCGGTAGCACTGAGGCTTCGTCGCCAAAATCATCAATTGAACCATAGCTCAGATCTAAGTGGCTCCATCAACGAGAAAAGAATCGTTAGTTAAATCCTAGCACCAGAAAAGGGAGGACAAGATGGGGGATTTGGTGTCGGGAGGATGAGGAGAACCGATGGAGAAGCCGAGAGGAATGGAAGAGAGCAACGGAAGAACGAGGTGAGAACGATGGATGAAGATTTTGAGTTATGTTTTTTTTTATTTCTTTATATATGGGCCAAAGATGTCAAAGATGCAAAAACAGGTAAGGCGGGCCAAAACAGAAAAACGGGCTCAGAAAGCAGCCGCCCGGCCCAATTCCTTTTTTAGTTTGGTCTATTTTTGTGTTGACAATGATCAACATGCTTGATTTTTTGATTGATTTTTTTGGTGGGTATGATTCTCCCGGATTATCTTTGAATGAGATACAGCTATGATAGGAAGCCATTTGACATCACCAATATGATCGATGTTTACTCCCTGTCTTTCTAAAAATCCACAAGGGCTCTTCACCCCGTCAAACATCCATACAAATAGTAAATAAAAAAGATGACCAAAAATTGTTACCAACCAAACTTAAAAGATCACAAAAACTAGGTTACCCTTTAACGACAACATACGTTATTCCATCTCAGAGAAAAATAATATCCCCAATTGCCTGAATGGGTGGGAAAAAGGCTTTGTAGTGCCACAGTCGCCCCCTCCATATCCTCCGTTGAACCATACACATGTAAATTCAATTATAAAGTCTTGCTCCTCTAAGTTGACAATAAGTGGAAGAACAACCACTTGGATCCTGTAGTGATTATAGGGGTGAGTATCGTTCCAAAACTAGACCGAACCGCATTTCCCAATTTTATGGACCGGGGACTGAATTGGAAATTTCTGGTCCGGTTTGGTTTTAATTTGGACAAGATTTTTTTTATAAAAAACTATACTCTTATAAGAAAATTTTATTATTTTTTAATCTAATATTTAGTTAGAGGAGTAATATATAATTTATGAGAAATTTAACATTTTTAAGTATATAATATAAAAATGAAACTTAAATATTTAAAATAAATATTACAACAAACAAATTAATATTTATTTTTTTATAAAAGTTTATACTTTAATTATATTTTAAAAACGTTGACCTGTATCGAATCAGATAAGAAACAATTTTTTTAAATATCATGAATATATGATCAAACCGAAAGTACATGGTTCTGATCCGGTCCAAACGTGATTTTACTCAGCCGATTGTGGCTTGCCCCACATAATTAAGTATCCAATTGTTGGGTATTGTTAGCAAAATTGTGTTGAGACACAACACAAGGCATAATTTTTCAACAGTGGAGAGATTACCGAATAAAAAATTTGAATATCATCCACCATTTAAGCTTTAGTAAATAGCTACGTACATTTGAGAGAGGCAAAATACATGTACGGCCCGCCCCCTGTACTTGTCATTTTTTTTGTAAACGGCCTCCCCTACTTTGAAATGTTCTATTGAACGCTTGTACTAACGTAGCCATATTCTATTAAACACCTTTGAACTCGGTTTCCCTTGCGTGAAGTTCACTCGTCGTGACGTGGACTTTTTTTTCTGGGTAAAGCTTATGTGGACATAATTTTATGCCATATAATTTATTTGTTTAAATTTTTAAGAACAAATTATTTACACATGTACCATATTATATGATATGGATTTTATTTCATATTTTTTAAAAAATAAGAAAATGAAACCCTATTGCCTCCTCCTCTATCATGTCCGCCACCCACCACCAAACAATCACCTTGTGAATTCTGGCAACTCTACCATAAAGGCGTAGAGTTTTTTTTTTTTGGTGGTGCGAAATGTTGTCGTCCTCGGTGGTGGTTCTTGACAACAGTGGCGGGTCCATAAAATAGGGTTGGGCGGCGAGCGTGATCCAGCGGCGATGGTGCCGAACTGCAGTGCCCGGTCTCCGGGGAGCCAAAAGGTGGTGATGGAGAGGAGATGGGGGTCGACTGACCCGATGTCACTGTCCCTGCGTCGGCCGTTGGACCGCGGGTACCTGGTCAACGCCAAGCAGGGGGAGATCTGGTGGCACCTGCTCCGTTCGTTGGGGCTCTCGGCCTCCGTGGTGTCGTCCTCCCTGCTGTTGACGTAGGCCCCCTTCGCCCACTCGATCCCGACCATCCGCCGCCCCCTCTTCGATCTGGGCTTCCGCTCCCTCTACGAGTCTGCGTGTCCGACTCCCCCTCCCTCGTCCACCTCTACGAGACCAGCCAGAACCCTAACGGCGTCGCCCCCAGGACCCGCTGCAGCCTCGTCGCCGACTCCGGGTTCTGATTCACCCACTGCGCCCCCTCCAGGGCCCACTTCACCCATATCAAACGGTGACGAAGCAGTCGTGGAAGAAGAGGTGGAGGACGGCGGCCACCGTTGTCGGTGAGGGAAGGCTCCACATACACTTTGAGGGGGGATGAAGATAAAATTTAAAGTTTTAATAAAAAAAACCTACACTATCACCAAAATTTTAAAACTATTCTAAAAAATGATTATAAAACAATTTGTATTTAATATTTTTAGTTAGAAAAAATCCATGTCACCAAAATTTTGTCATTCTACTCGCTGAAGGGAGAGTAAAGTACACGCAATTGGCCACAGAGGACGACAGGTGTTTAATAGAATAGGGCTACACTAGTGTAGGGGTTCAATAGGAAATTCCACAGTAGGAGGGGCCATTCACAAAAAAGTTACATGTACGGGGGCCGTACATGTATTTTGCCCATTTGAGAGATGTCGTATATAATCGATCTAATTACCATGGTTACGTACATTAGTTAAGAGATAGATTTGAATGATTGAATCATTTGATTAACAAAACCATCGTTCAGTACTCTTAAGATCAACAAAAGAGATTCTATAAAATTAATTAAAATAATAGATTTTATAATTTACATTATAAAAAATAAGTTAAGATACATATATAGTCAATATATTCGGATTTCGGTTATACATTACCGAGTAAAAAATAGGCTCAGGTTTAAATCTAATTTACGATCGATTAAATCTGGTTTATACTCACATGTACATGGTACGAGAAGTCCTCTCAAAGGACTCGAAAGGCTTGATACACTTGCTCTTTAAAAGAATTTTTTTCCACAGAAATACATTTTCTCTCTCTCAAAATACGTAAAAACTAGTTACATTTTACGAATTTCGATGTAAAAAAAATATACTTTTGTTGAAAAAGTACTTTCATTAAGCAAGTATAGCAAGCCCCAAATATGATTTCTCATGCCAAGACTCAAAACTAACTAGGAAAAAATTCAACCAACGCTTTTCATGTCTTATGCAAACAAAGAAAGAAATGTCTAAAAGGGCCTAAAACACATTTGCCCAAAAGATAAGCTCAAACACAAAACAACATGAACACATTAAGCAATCTAATTTGGCTTTAATATTAGATCTTCGCACTGTCTACACTCTGGTAAACTATTAAGTCAATTTGGCCATCTTGATCCGATCACATGTGCTCGACTCATCCTTCTTTCTCAACACGTGTTTTTTGATTAACTAAACGTAATCAATCAACTCATAAGCTTGTTAATCATAAAACATATGATAGACATCATTAATTACGTATGCGCAATGTTCTACAAGATAGGTGAGGCACCATCCGTCTTTTGTATGTTATAGGTATCAATTAACAATGTTCACAAACCAAGTATTTTATAAACACACCAAACAATTAATCTCTACCTTAATTTGAAACCACGGATATATAAGTGTATGTATTAACCGTAGATAGCTTGATGAATTGGCTTAATTAACAACTTATAAACCTTAACTCCTCTTTTTATCTCTATCTCCTTTTTCCCATGAATTAACTAGTGTCCAACAACTTGATGAAGCATTATTTTTAATGTTAAATGTGGTTTTTATGTGTAGATAATGGTAGATCCAGATGCACCTAGTGATGGAACCGGGTCGGGCTGTGCCGGGCCGCCACCGGGCTGGGCTGAGCCAAGAAACCGTGGCTCAGGCCCGGCCCGAGCCCGACTGATAGGCACATGTTAGGTAGTGTTTTAGGGCATGTTTATTTAGGATTTTTATGGTTTTTGGTTTAGTTTTAGTTAGTTTTAGTTAGTTTTGCTAGTTTTGTTATTTTGTAGAAAAATTCGGATATCTACACTTTGTTGTGCCTTTTGATTGTAGATGTGAAGACAACAAGTGTAGATGAGGTGAAGCTAAAGGATTGGAGAAGGCAAGAAGAGAGCCAAGCTATGAGATTACCCCAAGAGGTGATGGGGAAAGCACACTTGGGTCCGGACTATGTATTGGAGTTGTTGTTTCGACACCTCTTTCTTGTAAGGGCTGGATCTGGAGCTATGGTGGTCGGATCGAGCTGATTTTGGTGTCATTGGAAAGCTAACTCGAAGAGCTACAATTCATCTTTTTACTCCGAGTCCAATTTCCAACTATAAGTGGGTCAAAACAGCCTCTAAAGTGTCGCCTGACGACCAGTGTTGAAAGTGCGGGCATGGCTTCGGAAGCGCGACCGAGTTTTCATGGGTATGCCCGCGCTTTCACCCGCGTGTCCGGAAAGTGATATTTTTGTATGGGTTTGGGCTTTTGGGTTGAAACTTGTTTTGGATAATATTTTTAGAAACCTCTTAGATATATTTTTGGATATTAGTTTCTAGGTTTGATTATCTTCATATCTTTTGAATCTTTGACATTGGTTATTGAAGACTTGGAGAACAAGAACCCTAGGGGAAACTTTGTAAGCTTTTCAATGTCTTTTAGTAGCTAAATTTCTTTTGCTTAACTAGTTAATTGAAGTTGTGAATTTAGTATTATTGTGAGATTTGATTGTTCTTAATTTCCCTTGACTAGATTGTTTTCTCTATGCTTGATTGAATAAGTTTGATTTAGGGTTTTGTTAGACTGGTCATCTAATTTAATCTCTAGGTTGAATTACAACTATATCTTTCTAATTACCGGTCGGTGTTAACTAGATCATAAGTAGAACCTTTAATCAATCTAGGATTGGTAGGACTAGTTGATTAGAGAAGAGAATTCAATCGCATGTTATTTGGATGTCTGGTTGCTCTGAATGCATGTTTCTATTGATGCTTGAATCTTAATGCTGTTGTCAAATTGAATCTAGGAGGTCTCTTAGGTTATTTGATAATTAGGGTTGTTAGTACCGGTCGGGCTAATAGCTAGAATTGAAGTAGGATTAATAATTCCATGAAGTTGGGTTATTAGCATTCCGCAATAGATTGGTCAAGGTAAAGAAGGAATTTTGATAATCAATGATCAATAATCAAGTTTGCAATGGATATTAACTGGTTAAGCATACTTCTCCCATATTTTACATCTCATCTTTGTTTTGCATTCCTTAGTTAGTTTAGTTATTAGATTCTTATTCAAAACCCCCTTTCCTGAGTAGCGTAACAATAAACATTGAAAATCTGAGTCTCTGTGGGATCGACCCTTACTTCCCTACTACATTCCTAGTAGGTAGTTTGGTTTATTTTGATCGGTATTAGGACGACTAAAATACCGCTTATCATCTAGGCCCGTGCCGGTTTTACCGGGCTGGGAGCGGGCTGCGGGCCGGGCCGGGCTGAGAGTGGGTTGCGGGTTGGGCCGGACCGGGTTGGGTTGAACATTATATACTATAATTTTTTATTTTTTATATTACTATATACTTACATTACATAATATACAATATACTTACAAAAAAATGAATATGCACCCTATACTTACATTATATACTATAATTTTTTTGGATGAACATTATATACTATAATACTATTGCAAAAATATATTTGGAGCAAAATCACAGCTTCCAATGTTGCTGAAAACAAAATCAGCTTTTGCTTTCTTCCAATGTTGTTAAGAATCTCCCTGATAATGTAGCATTGCTGCAAAGCTATGGCGTCCCGAGTGAGAAGCTCAAGTTGTTCTTGCTCCGACGGCCCGTCTTGCTCTTGTAGAGAACTCAGTGGCTTGAACAACTACTTAAACAAGTCGAAGAGAAGCTAGGGATTGCTAGAACGTCTGCTATGTTCTTGCACGGGGTTTTTGCGCCGAGTTCAATAACAGATAAAAGGCTTGAGTCAAATTTGCAAGTGTATTACAACTGCGGATGGAGTAAGGCTCAAATATGGGAACTAATCAGAAGGCAACCGTTGATCTTGCATTTTTGCGGGACAACATTGAGGAATAAACTGAAGTATCTCATGGAGGATCTTGGTTACAGGCCAGATTACCTGATGACTCGTCATGCTCTGGTCTCGCTTAGCCTTGAGAAGAGGATTGCGCCACGACATGTCCTCATTCAGGCTCTAAAGGAGAAGCAACTTTTGGATTTTGATCTGAATCTTTATACTGTCATGCAAATGTCTGAAACTAAGTTTGCGAAGATACATGTGCTACCGTTTAAGGATGAATTTCGTGAACTCTATGAAAACTATTTTCGGACAACATGCGGCGCTATGAGCTCTGTAAAAATATAGCTTGCTCCAGATATAAGCGGGCGATCAGGCGCCGGCGCTGGAAGATTCTGATGAGGAAGGGAGTTCTGCCTCATCCGTCGGCGACGGCGACGGAGACGTCGATCGACGATCCGGCGAGGCGGCGGTGGGGATCTGATGAGGCTGTGGTGTTGGAGATTTCCGGGAGGAAGGTGGAGAAGGAGTTGTTGGAGCTGGAAAGAGAGATGAGGGAGAGGTTTTTCAAATCTGGATTCTGGAGAAGTCCGTCGTCGGAAGAAGGAGACGACACCTGAGGGATTGGATTTTTTGGGGAAGATTTTTTTCTGAAAAGGGGAAATTCAAGTGGTTGCCAAAGTTCCGAAGGGTATTTTGGTCATGAATCGGTTGTGTTGTGTTGTGTGGAAGGAGAAATCAATTGTGCAAAAGGAAGTTGTATGTGGTGACTGGTGAATGAAGTGTGATTGTGTCAGTTTGTGAATACTAGTTTATCTTGATGTTGATTGTGGTGGAGATGTTGCAAGTTTGCAATAGTAACATATTAAAGTTGTAAGGCTTTAAGATTATAAAATGAATATGCACCGGGCCGGGCTCCTGGCCCATTGTCTAGCCCGGCCGGGCTGGGCTGGAAAAGACCGGCCCGGGCCCGGCCCATGGCCCACCCGGGCTTGGCCCGTCTGGCCCGCGGGCTGACCGGGCTGGGCTTTTTGGACCCATGACGCCGGGTTGGGCCGGCCTGCACCGTTGGCCATCACCAACATGCACCAAGGGTGGCAATTCGGATAATCGGTTGGATAATTTGGTTCGAGTCATTTGGATATGAACGGATAATCGAGTGCATTCGGGTCGGGCTGAATTGGGTCGGATATTCAAAGTGTCGGATAAATCGGATTATTGGGTTAAAATCGGTTAATTTAATTCGGATTTTGGTTGAATCGGTTTTTGGTTGAATCAGCTTTGGGTGAATCGGTTTTGGTTGAATCGTTTTCGTTTGAACCAGTTGTTATTAAATCAAATTTTGATTGAATTGGGTCTTAATAAAATTAGGTTTTGGTCGTTTGAATAGCGGTCAATCTATTTTTTATTTAACTATATTTTACATAATGTATTTTTTTCCATATTTCAAGCGTACAACATCTGTATGCATATATCGATATAATAATAATAGTATATATAACTCTTATACATTTTTCAAATCATATGCATTCTTAAAGTGTCATATGTTATGTGTATCTATCTATTTTGATCCTTATTAATTGTTGTATCACACATCCACATTAAACATAAATCATGGTGTAAAAATCATTTAATGAACCAAAAAAGGATTCATAGTTTATATTTAATTATTTTATATTATGTTCGAATTGTTCCGGGTATTATATATATGTATATATAATTGTCGAATATGATCGGGTTCCGGTTCTTTCAAATATCGGGTATAATTGGGTTCGGATTGTATCGGGTTTCGGATATAACTCGAATCGGTTATATTCGGTTCGGTTTATTCGGGTTTCGGTTTGACACCGGATGAGCTTTTCGGATGTAATCGGGTTTCGGGTCATTTTAATCGGGTTGCTCATACCTTCGGGTCAGATTCGGTTGGATTGAATCGGTTTTGGATTTCATTTTATATTTTTTCCCCCGGATCTCGATCGGCTCTCAAATCGGATAATTCGGTCGGTTAGTTCGGATCGGATCAAAATTTTCCGCCACTTAAAGAATACCTCCATTGGTAACTTAATTTGCTATATTCTCCTTGATGAGTCTTCTTTCTCTATTCTTCTATGTTGTTGGCCAGGCTCTGTTTTTATATACTTCATGATCTCATTGCTCAATTAATTGGTGGCATTATATATAGTAGTATACTAATTAGTTCAGAAATCAGTATTATTTTTTCTATATTTTGGGGATTTTTAAAAAAATAATTTGTCAGTTGTCACCCTAATAAATCATTTAGGTGTTGATAAAAAATAAATCATTTAAGTATTTTGTGAATTAGTGTGTGGTACTCCACCCTTAAATTTCCCATTCTTGATCTTCACAATTAGAAAAAAACTAACTAGGGCTCCGTTCGGCTGGTCAGAAAAAGAAGCTAGCTGGAGCTTTTTCTAGCGTTTTTTTGCCAAAAAAAGCTACCCCATGGGGTAGAAGCTTTTTGAAAATGCTATAAGAAGCTAGTGGAAAAAACGTAAGGCATACGTTATATATATGTACGTTGGTCTAGTGGAGCATGACAGGGCATTGGTCTGACAGGTCGCAGGTTCGATCCTCCCTAGTCTCCTTGAGTGAGGCATATGTAAATCCCCTTATAAGAGTTTCTCTGAGTCCTTGGGTCTTCCCTGCCCTTGGACTGGGGCACCATCCCCTCACCTTAAATTTTTTTGATCAAAAAAATATATGCATATTGATACCATGATTTCCTTTAATCTTCATAACAAATCGGTCGAAAGTGCTCATGCTAGCTCGAATCATCTTCCCTTAAAATTTAGGCTCTGTTCGGTAAAACTAACTGAAATCAAGCTGAAATGATAACTGAAGCTTTTTGTAACTGAAGCTTATATTTCTAGCTGAAATTCGTAACTGATTTTAAAGACTGACAATTTTTAGTAAGCTAACGGGTGTTCGGTAGAACAATCTGATTGTTGATAAAAGTAGAGGGTAAAATGACGAAAAGGGTATTGAGGAGGGAGAAGACAATAAGATGAGGGGTATGGACCCACCTATATAAATTTGGAGAAAATGGGAATAAGCTACCATAAGCTGGATAATCTATACATGAGGAACTTAAATTTATCACAAAAACTAAGCTACTATAAGCTAGAATAAGCTATCATAATCTACTCCTGCCGAACACCTCCTTGCAAGCTTATTTATTTCAATAAGCTATCATAAGCTCTAGTAAGCTCCAATAAGCTTTTGCCGAACACACACTTAATCGTCTTCTTCATTTACATATACACATGATCCTCTAAGATCAAAGGCCAAATTACAGAATTATATTAGCAATTTTCCAATCCCTAGTAGTTATACGATCAGATTTATGCATAAAGTATCGGTCGGTTTTTTTCTCTACTTCTGTGTCGAAAATTCTACTAAAAAGAAAAGACGAAAACCCAACGAAAAAAGGATAGTAAAATTAATTCCCGGACCAAATTTACTTAACCTTATTCTATTCTACCTAAAAAAATTAGTTTACCTTACATTCACTAATTATATTCTATTTATAGTAAACTATGCATTACATTTTGTATATTATTCTGAATTGTACAAATTAAATTTGTGAGAAGTGGTCATGTATGTGATGTTACATATAAGTAAAATGACAGCAAAAAATATCTCTTAATTTCGCCCGAACAAATGAAAATATCAATAGATTCTGTGAAAGTGGAGAATATCCACAACATGAAAAATTGTCCCTCAAGAAGGTTACATAGATGATGAGCATTTGATTTTTCCCCGTAAAAAACTCTATGCAGCAATAGTCAAACCCATCCAAATTCTAACATTAAGCTTTAGTGAATAACTACATTAAGCTTTAGTGAATAACTACATTTGAGAGATGTCGTACCTAATCGATCTAATCACCATGGTTACATACATTAGTTAAGAGATAGATTTGAATCATTTGATCCTTTGGGAGTCAGTCAATACTCAAATACATTTTATAAAACCGACCATGGACCAGTCAAGGTTCGGCTCGAACCGGATTTTGTCAAACCCCAATTTCTCTCGCTCGGTTGCTATTTGGAATGTGACTATGTGAGTCGTGCTACATGTTAACGCGCGCGTAAATATTTCAAAGTTGGCGGGGTCGAATCGCGCGCGTAATATTTTAGAGTTGGCGGGCCAAACGAGTTCAATGTACCGTACCAAATGACAATAATACCCCCTTTCACTTCGCCGAGACACCTAGACCCGCTTTCCCACCAGGGCAGTGACGTAATTTAATTTAAACGCTTTTCTCACATGATAAATCAGCCTGCACACCAATCTCCATTACTACTGTTTTCCACCAATTCGTACCATCATTTGGAGACCTCTCGATTTTCGCTCTAATGGCGGATTCTCAAACCTGCGCTAGGATGCTGAATCCTTGGGTTCTCCATCTCCAGAAACTCGGCCTTGAGCTCAAATGTCCTTCCTGGTAAATCTCTCTCGCTACTTCTTTAGTATTTCGATCTTGCATTCTGTTTGCTATGCTTTAACTCTTGTGTTTCTTCTTACAGCTTGGAGTTGTACAATAAGCCGATTCTGCTCCCTTGTAATCATATCTTTTGCCGGTGAGTTTTCACTTCTTCTAATGACCTAGCTAGCGAAAGGCGAGGTCAGATTTTAGGGTTTTTGTTAATCTTTCTACTTCTACCATTTGCAGATCTTGTCTACCAGAGCCGAGCTCTTCATGTCCGGAATGCGTTATCTGCAAGCAGTCTTTCCTTGATAAGGGTAAAAAGCTAACTTTATTCTTCAGATCTATCCAACTGATCTTTCTTTACGATTCAACCCCTGATTTGTGTTCTAGTTAGTGTAAGACCTTTAGATTTAGTTCATCTATTTTAGACTGACAGAGATTGGAGGGAAAACGATGCAAAAAGTTGAATGTTTGAGCTGATAAAACTTACTAGAGATTGGCTGTGGAGGCAGGATGAAAAGAATGCTGTATTATTGAATTTGAAGTGACAGATCTACTTATTTATCACTGGCTATCGTTTTGTTGTTGGGGTTTAGGTTAAAATTGAAATTGAAATGTTTTGCTTGCCCATTTGTTACAGATATTAGGCAAGCCCCTTTCATTGAAAGCATAGTCAACATCTACCGGAGTCTGGATATGACATTTTCCCCTCATATGAATCAAATGGCGTTTGCTAGGGCGAGTCCGAATCCACTTCCCTCGTATTCCCAGACTGTATTGAAGCAAAATGGGCAGGCTGATGCTACGGATTCCGATGTGTATCATCTAAATCAGTTGTCTCAGGGTAGCCCTCCCATTCGAGTTAACAGCAGTGATCTCGGGAGTGGCGAAGATGTAAGAATCTTCTGAACATTTGCTTATCCATTCAAGAGCCTTTTACTGGTTTCTAGGTTTGGGTGTCTAAGTTTTGTATGATTGTTAGTTGAAGCTTGGAAAACCTCAATATGCTTTTCATGTTCATCTATCAACCAGCTCAATTGGTTAGTCAAAATTCTAGTTAGACTGATGCTATGGCTTCTTGCTTACCATCAAGCAAATATATGGTAAAAACTACAATTTGTTGAATGCATTCTTAACCAAATTCAGTATCTTGGACCTAAGCTCATGCCTTTTTAGATCATTCAGTGAGAAATATTGCATTGTATACTACAGTGTCATGAGATGGGAGAATTTCAAGTTTTCAACTATAGTACCTTCAAGTTGATCATTTTTTAATAAGGGCCTTTATCAGAATTTTCTGACAGTAACTTCTGTACTTGCAATTTCTTTTGATGGGCTGTGTTGTCTAATGGCCCAGGGGTGAAAGTCAGTATAATGCTGTCAATTGTATTTCTAATTTAGAGTCTCTTGACAATTGATCAATGCAGAGTTTAGAAAGACATCGCGTAAAGAAATCAAGCAAGAGATTAGCTGAGGAGTTCACATCAAATGAGGTTCATAGTTTCACCACTCCCTTAGCAGACAGATCAATCAAGAAGCCGAAGCAACAAATCAATAGTGCAGGAGAGATGCTTGATCCTCAGTCCCCTCATATAGTTAGAAGCTACAAGGATTCTGAGGATTGTGGAGAAAAGATTAAGTCTGGAACTATGCTTTCTTCTGACTCCCAAGCAACCCATCCGTCAATGTCTTTGGATTCACCGACCTTTGTTTGTGGATTTTGCCAAAATTGGAGAGTGACAGAGGTGAGTCCTATGTAGTTAGCTTTAGGTACTTTAGTTGTTGGTATTTATTTTAACTGTACCCATACTGAATGTTATGGTAGTCCTAATCTTTTTTTTTTTCTGCAGCATACTGGACCGATGATGCACTATGCTAATGGACAACCTGTTGCTGGCAAGGAGGCTAACAGTTTTGATGTTATACATGTTCATAGTAGATGCATTGAATGGTCAGTATTTTTTTCAGTGTACGCAGTTCATCAAAATTTTGTAGTTATCTCATAATCACTCTCCTGTTTTAATAGAAGATTAACTTTTTATCAAGACAAGTGCATAATTAATGGATCTGTACTACCTAATTGTAATAAAAGTCAAAGGATTTCAGAATCACTTTCACATTTGTTCCCAAATCTAGCAGAAGAATTCTATCTTTTTTTGTTATGTTCATTTTATGAAATTAGTTTCCTCATATTTATTACAAACAATGGTTTTCTTAACACTTTATAAACTGCAGGGCGCCACAAATTTACTATGTTGATGAATCTGTGAAGAATTTAAACAAAGAACTGCAGAGAGGTGCAAAACTCAAGTGTTGTCAATGTAAGCTCAAAGGAGCAGCTCTTGGCTGCTATGCAAAAAGCTGTAAGAGAACCTATCATGTACCATGTGCAGCTGAAATCTCGAAATGCAGATGGGATACAGTGAGTTGTCTCAACCAGACCATAAAAATGTGATGAGTTTTCAATTTGCTCAAGCCTTATCTCACTGAATAGCTTTCCATTTGGATTTGCAGGTCGACTTCCTGATGCTTTGCCCAATCCATGCTTCACAAAAATTTCCATGTGAGAAGTCTAGAAAGCGTAATAGCGAGAGCCGTAGTAGTGAAAAATGTGTTACCAGCCATGATATCACAATTCAGAAGTAAGACCTTATTCTTATAGTATTACATCAATATGCATTGCAAGCTCCAGAGACACTGCTTAGTTTAGGGATTACATGTGCATTAGATTTCCTCAATTTTATAGGATCAAGGAAGTTTTGAGTCATTATTATGCTGATATTGTTGTATTGTTTTATACAGGGAGACAGAGAAGTTAAACTTTTGGGACACTTCATCTACTGGAGCTAAAAACTGGATTTTCTGTGCATCTTCTCTTTCTGCTGATGAGAAGGTTAATACATCTCTCAATATGGAATTCCCACTTGAACTATACTGTCAAATTCTTCTTGATGAGGGGATTACATGTCTAGTGTGATTAGAATTGTGCTGTTTTCTTGGTCCTTACGGATTTTTTAGTACAGCTTCTATGCATATTTATTCAACTTGCTTGCCTTTTTTTTTGCTGTTTTGGTGAAATGAAGTTAATATTATTCCATGCTTTCCGCCTGGTGTTGTAACTTGACATGTTGATTTCTGGCCTGTTGCTATGTGTTCTGTTTGCACTTATTGATATTCCTTGTTTTTTAAGTTTCTTTTTCTTGGATGTATGCAGCTTATGTTGATAGAATTGGCAAGCATGTGTGGTGCAACTATCGCGAGGTCTTGGTCTCCAGCAGTGACTCATGTCCTAGCTTCAACTGATGCTACTGGTGCATTCACAAGAACCCGGAAAGTTCTTATGGCAATTCTGCAAGGGAAATGGGTTCTCAACATTGGCTGTAAGCCCCGTTCTTTATGCCTTTCATCTTAATTCCTGTAAATCTTATGACATTGTTCTCATTGAAAACTATGATCTTACTCTAAACACTTGTAAATCCTATCCTTCTGTGATCTTCCTTTAAAGAGGGCAGTTGACTAGCTCAAGTTGGTCATCAGTTTAATCTACTAAACATCATAAAAGTCTGTTATATAATCTTGATATAGCCTTAGGAGTTGAGGGTTTGTTAGTTAATAACAAAGCACCTTATACGCAATTTGTTTAATCTTATACAAGACATACCAAATGAACCATAAATCTCATGGCGTGTATGATGTTCCAGGGGTCAAAGCATGCATGCAAATGAAAGGACCTGTAGACGAAGAACCATACGAAGTTAGCCTCGACAATAATGGCTGTTGCAATGGCCCCAAACTTGGCAGGTTGAGGGTTATCAACAATGTAAGCCTTCTGAATCATTCAAAACAACTACCAAGCAAAAACTTTCAAGCACAGTTCTTCATCTAAGAAGTCATCACCTAAACCAATTTGTTCTCAACGTACTAAGTTACTTTTTTTCCTTGAATCATTTGCCTTTGTGCAGGCACCAAAGCTCTTCAGTGGATTGAAATTCCTATTCACAGGAAAGTTTGTGAGAGCGTACAAAGAAGATCTCCAAGATCTGATCGTAGAAGCCGGAGGCACGCTTCCTGAGAGCAAGGATCAGCTTCAACAACAAGATGATAATGCAAATGAACTAAGTCCAGTCTCGTCGACTCGTCTGATTATTTTCAACTGTGATGCTGACATGGACACCGAAAACGATTCGAGTGCACTGCAAAGGCAACTAGAGGCAGAGGTCTTGGCTGCTGAGACATGCTCACAAGCTGTCCCACATACTTGGCTTCTGGATTCAATTTCTTCTTGTAGCTTGCAACCTTTTGCAGTTTGAAGATGAGCAAATCTTGTAATAATTTTAGTCTTTTTTTGCATTGATTGTACCAATGAAGAGGCCTAGTTGGATTTAATAGTTGATACATTCCCTTCACACCTACAGGCTACAGCCTACAGGAGATTGAATGTTTAATGTTTTAGACCAAAAAGGGTATTTGTATTCGATAGGGCTAGCTGTAAGGTTGTTACTTGAAAGTATGGTTAAAATAATATTTTATTTAATCACCCATTGTGGGGTTAATTTATACTCCATTCTAGTCATTTTTTAAAATAAAATCTTGACGACTACGAGAGTTAACCCTGTTTGGTATAAAATAAGGGATTTGATGACAAAATCCGAGTTTGGTTCTAGTAAGAACAACCCTTATAGTGTAAAATGAGAAACAATATCTACCGTTAGATCTTTTGGATCTAATGGTAGAGATTAAAGGAGGAAATAAGGAAAAGGAAAAAACGGTGGCAAACTTGTAAATAAACTAATTTTGACCCAAAAAGGTTCATTGTGTTCCACTTGTAGGTTCATTGTGCAATAGAAAGTAGGTTCATGAAGTTCAATTGTTTGGTTCATTGTCTTCAACGTGATGATTCAAAATTTTAAATCACTTGGTTCATATATGACAAGATGCGTAAAAAGTATAAAAGAAAAATATTGAATTCATTGTTTTTAAGTTCATGAAGTTTATTTATTTGGTTCATTAGATTCGACGTAATGGTTCATGAATTTGAATCACTCGGTTCTTATATGACAAAATGCGTAAATTGTGTATTAGAAAGGAATTTGGTTCATTGTGTTTCACTTGTAGGTCCATGTCGTGTAATTATACAGTTCATATAATAAAGTGCATATACAATAACTTAATCCTCAAACACACATAACAAAACATTGTTTGAGATTTATATTCAACCGTACAAGTAGTAATGAAATGAAAACAATCTTGTGATAAGTGAAAAATGTAGGCATCGTATCGTTCTCAACATCATCCAATGGGGCTTCACCAATGATACTCATATTATTATGAAAATACTTCAATGAAACTCCATCAATATTAGCATCACCATTTTAATTAGACATGTTAAAATGACCCGAGCTTGAGGAGCAATCAACAAAAAAATGTAAAGCTATGTGTAGAGCGACATGAAACACATAATTAGTACTACAAATGTGCAAATACGATTCTTCTTTTGGTTCATAAAGAATCTTATTATGGTTCATAAATTTTCAAGGAAAGGTTCATTAAAAAGCATAGAATGATTCATGTAAATTAAGGCAAATATGTTGAGGCATTTTGTCGAACACATGGTGGGCAATTAGACAAGCATATGCTTTCAACTTCTCTATTCAATCGAAATTGTCAATTTGCAATGTAAAAGACATAAGCAATCTACAAAAGAACGTAAAAACTATGTGTGAAGTAACATGAAACACATAATGAATACTACAAATAGGCAAATACGTTTATTCTTTTGGTTCACAATGAATGTCATTATGGTTCATAAATTTTCAAGGAAAGATTCATTGAAAGTCACGAAACGGTTCATCTAAATTAAAGCACGTGTGTTGAGGCATTTTGTCGAACACATGGTGGACAACAAGACAAGAATGAACTTTCGCCATATGTATTCAATCGAAACCATCAAAATTGAGTTGTTCATGTTTTCATAACCTTTCGACAATGCAAATTTAACGAGTTCACACAAAAGAGAGCAGATTAAAGCGAAATCATCCATAGATTCACGAGTTTCACAATTATAAGCACAATTGATAGAAGTTCACAAAAATAACAAGTTTTAAAATTTGAAATCATCTACCTAAATTCATAAGAAAGGAATTAGAGGTCAAAGGAATCAGATTAAATTTTGTTGGAGATGAGATTGAAGAGAATCATGTTGGAGAAGAATAATGGATGATGTTGGATCGTTAGTCTGATGAACGTTCTCTACTTGAAGTAGAGGCGTCCTTTGGTTGAGCGTCCCTACGAGGTGTAGGGGCGTCCTTTCAGAATTGCAGCGGAAATAAAGACTAAACAGGTAAGCAATGAACGCAGAGAATTATAGAGGAACCACTCAAGACCAAGTAGTCCTTGAGTGTAAACCTCTACCTCCTTGGAGGATTTTTGAATAGTTCTTCCTTTATATTGAACGTTCTTACAGTTGTACTGGCGAGTCTTTACAGTTCTCTGGCACTTAGCTTTTCCCTAAGTCCACTAGTAAAGGACTCCTCTAAGCCTACAACTTAAGCAAGTTCAATCTACTAAAGGACTCCTATCCCTGTGTCCTACAGTACTTCGGAGGACTCTCTTTCTCTTCTTTTGATTACAAACAGATTTGTGATTTGGGTTACAAGTCTCACTCGATCTAACTCAAAGTCTTAGCACTGTTCTTGAGTTCTTGAGTTTGTTCTTTGTGTTCTTGAGTGAGTCGCTTTCTCTTTGATTCTCTCTAAATATTCTTGAAAGCGTTAGCGTCACAATAAATGCCTTGCGGTATTTATAGGACTTGGGGAGGGCGTCATTCTCGTTCTGACGATCATGCCCTTCAGGTACGTGGCTACAGGATCTTCCTCCACGAGTATGGTGATGATGAGGAAGCTTCCTGTATCCAGCTGTGTGATGAACTCCGCTACAGGATCGGCCGCCACGTGTTGATGAACTCTGCTACAGGATCGTCCGCCACGTAGTGTTGGACTCTGCTACAAGATCGGTCTCCACGTGTCCTTGGATGATCAAACATTTGTCGAGTGATGTCACCCTGTCGGCTAGTGAGTAAGGACTCCTTTCTTGCGTTCCTACTTGCTTGGGACTCCGTCCTTGCTAAAGTAGTTTCTGGCTAGTCCTTACTTCCTGTTAGCTAGCGTCCCTAAGCCTGTGGGACGCCCATACACACTTGTTGTCCTTTTGGTCACTAGCGTTCCTGAACACTTGGACAACTTTATTAGAATCAAAGTGAGTTTGTCATATCAAAACTTAAGGGACGGTTGTATGAAACCCTAACAAGTACGCAGACGTTCTTGATAGCGTCCCAACAGATGAACTTGGGGGAAGAACAATGGATGTATGACGATTTCCGAAGGAGAAAGATTGAAAAAGTTGGGGACAAACGAAGCAGAAGGTCGATCAAAGAAGGATTGGAAGTAGAAAAAGACAAAAAAATGCCCCTTACATATAAAAGGAGCTTAAAAAAATGGAAGTAATCCGGACTATTGAATTCTGGATATCTAACGGATGAGATTTGATCTATTTTACCATCCCCTTTCTACAAAATCCTCGTTAGGAAACTTTTTATATTTAGATGCCGCTTTTTATTTGTTTTTTCTGAGATTAATTATGTTGAGTACAAGTTTGTAAATTAGCGAAGTACATTACCAAACAGAGTTTGGCATTATATAGAACGAACCTCAGGATTCGCACGTGCTTGTCACGTGCTATCTCGCAAATTCTGTTCGTGTACATGGCGTGTTTATATGCACTTTCGGTCAACCCGGTCTCGTATCTCGACTTTCCAAATTCTCTCTCCTTTGGGATAGGTTAGGGCAATGGCGACCGTCCTTTCTCCCCAAGTTTCTTGCCCTTTGAGATTCTGTACGATTCCCCTCATTATTCAATTTTGCCCCTCTCCAATTATTTAATTTTGCCGTTCCTCTCTCCAAATCCGTCCAATTGTTACAATCGCGATTCAATGCTAACTGAATCCAGTTCCAATTCGCCGACTGATTTCAGGAAACCCTATTAAATTGATCATTACAAAGGTGATATAATTCGGAATTCGGTCCAGAAATCCCCCCGAATCTACACTTGTCTGCTGTTTTCGTCTATCTATTGAACTGTTTTTTAGGGTTGTGAGTTCAACTTCCCTATTGTAGACCATTCATGGACGGGAATCATGTCGTGCATGATATCAGTTCGGATGAGGATGTTCCCTTTGAGTTCGGGGCTACCGAAGGTCGCGAAAGCGACGTCGATTGGAAGGACTTGTTTGTGAACCTGGAGAATCAGAATTGCGACAAGGGGTATGATTCTGATGATGATGTGGTTGTGGTGGGGGAGGTTTTGGCTAAGCCGAAGAAGGCGAGGAAGTTTCCGGATGTAGTACAGGAGAAGGAGGAGGAGGATGATGATTGCGTGCTGTTGGATGGGGATCCGGATAAGCCTTCAGCGGTTGAGGATCCGGGTTCGGATTCTGGTGCTGATTCTGATGATCTGGTCGTTGTTGCAGAGAAGGGTCAGGTGATACTCTCGAATTCTCTCTCTTTCTAATTTGATGTAGTAAAATACTTGATTTGAAGTTTTAACCTAGCAAGAATTTGGACTCCTTGTTGCTCAATTTTGAGTTGAGTGCTGACAGCTGATATGCGCCTAGTGTAGATTTTGGTAGTGATCTTGCCTATTTCTTGATGTAATTAAAATGGTACAATGCAGTCTGTTTTAATGAATAGATCGTGTTCTCCCTTTTCCACCTTGTTTTGTTATTTTGATGGTTTGATATGGTTGTTGTTGATCTTTTGCTGTAACATTTGTTGATACTGGAATTTCTGTAAGGTTGTTGGAATTGGCTCTTAGTAGCCTTGCTCTAAAGTTCATAGGACTTTTCTCTTACATGTAATATGGCTCCTAAGCTTTGTTTTAGATTTTTTTAATGAGACCTAGTTTGGGGTTATGGTACCAAAGGTTGGCGCGTCTGGGTTGGGGATTTGTGAGGAAGAGAATCTACTTGATGAAGTACATTGCTCTGCTCAACTGTAAGGGGAGTTTTTTTTTCTAAATCTCAGTATGTGTATATGATTCTGGAACTCTGGAAAGACAAAAGATAGTGTAATGTAATAATGAAATATTTTATGTTTTTAGATGAATTTCTGTTGTTGCTTAGTTTTGTGAAAGGAATGCAAATACATCAGCTATGGTTTGCTGAGATTTGGCTCTAACTACCAAGGTCTCTTGGCCCATGCTGGTTCATGCAGCTTTAACCTTCACTTTTTGAGCATATGCAGTTTTTCAATCCCATCTGTTATGTATGGAGAAATGCCATTGCTCTTGCACATCTTACAGTTTGTTTAATTGCAAGGTTCACATGCGACTAGTACCTCATATTGCAGTACCAGATGGTCGTTGTACATCTTGGTATGCTTATTAACTGAGCCTTTGGAAGGATGTGAACTTTGTTAACTTGCTTTACCAAGTGCCCGAATGAGTTGACTCCAATAGTTTTTTTTTTACCTTCAATAAGCTGAAGCCTACAGCTCCAGCCACATTACTTTTTTCTTTATTAGGAAAAGGAATATTGTTTACTTTGAATTTCCATTTGCTCCTCCTCCTCTTTCCCTGTCTATTTGTAGGCCTGTTTCCATTTGAGTATGAAGGTTAACGTCCCTCTTCTTTTCTATTTTGCAGGTTGCATGCAGAGATTATCCTCATTCACGACATCTCTGTGTCAAGTTTCCTTTTGTCTCCACGCAGCATTCAGATTACTGCACTCTGGTAATGATTTTACATCTAATTTGGCCTATTGTTGAATCTTACTTGCTCATTTATGTTTTTCCCAGATAATAACCATTAACCAAAAAGTGACTCCTTTCTTGTAGTGCCATTGTTACGTGTGTGATTCACCTGCACCTTGTGGACACTGGGGCAATGGCAACTTGCTTATTGATCATTGTCATGCTAATGATAAAGAAGAGCTATGGAAATCCGAGAGGAAAAGAGCAAAACTGGAAAAAACTGCTTCTTCTGCTGTCAGCTCGGCTGATACATCATTTTGGAGAGATTTGCTCAAGCAAATTCCAGCACCTCCTCTACAATCTGTTCCTCATGTGCGTTTACCTGGACAAGCGGCGGCTTTTGGCATGCCAAACATAATCAGAAGCCAAAGAAATGCTGGTTTCCCAGGAAGACCTGGCTTCCAATCTAATCATCCATGCCCACAGCAAATTAATCCTTGTAGCAACATTCCCCGAAGGGCCAGAGGCACAGGCTTAGCCCATGCCACTCCCACTTCAGCTTTCAAGAGGACAGGTCAGCCACTATATAGGTCTTCAGTGCCAAACAGAGCGGGCAACAACTCATATAACAATTTCAAACAAGCCTATGCAAGTAATTTGATCGGTATTCATCTTGCTTCCATGCAAGTGAATGCGAGGCACTCAAATATTTTTCAGAGTTCTTCAGCAGTTAGTGCAAGCCAAATGCCATCAGCCCCCATTCCATCTCAAGGCCAAGTTCACCAATCTAGTCAGCCTTATTTGCACCAAACTGGAAATATTTCTGCTCCATTAAACTCTACTAGGCAAAGTAATGCATCTCAAACTAGCCAAACTCTTGCAGAAGTTTCTCATGTTGAAGCTGGACAACAGCTTCCTTTGACAGAGGACACATCCAGTAATGGCATGAATCCTGATTTTGCTAGCTTGGATTCTTTGGAACTTGATACTTCCTTCCTAGACCAACTCCCAGACTTTGATTTTGAAGGTGAGCAAAACTATGATATGGATCTACTATGGCCGCCTATTTAGATGGCTGTATTTTATCTTTCTTCTTGGAGAGGTATTGTTCTGATTTTTCCTACCTTGCCTGATGTCTATGGGATTAGATGAGATTTTAGGGTTCTGCAGCTTTTTGTACAGTTGCATTATGCTTCACTGTTGGAAACCAGTCATGGAAGGCCAATTTGTTCATAGTTTGCTACTTTGCTTTCATGCTGGAGTTTGCATTAAGTGTAACTTTTTTATGTATGGTAATCTAGTTTGGGTACCTGGTACAATTGTAAGTGGCAATAGTTGCCTATGCCTCCCGATTAAATAGTTTATGTAAAAAATGCATTCGTTTTTCCTAATTTGCACCAATGTCCAAAAAAATGATTTAACACTCATATTTTTTTTGATGGAGCAGTCAATTCAATTAAACAACAGAGTTCTATCATATTCTTTTCATTCTTTAATTCTTATACTGAAAAAAAAAACAATAACTATAAGTTGAAGATATAACATTACGAGCCTAGCTTAGATGAAATCAATTATATGTTATTATGTAAGGGTTTTTCTATTAATAATTTATCTTTGTATGTTATATTAAAAAATAAAATAATTTATATATTTCTTTATAATTTATCTCATTAGTTTGGGAAATGAATATTATACCTTTCTAATCATATGTGATTAAAAAAATGAACGAAATTGAATATGATATATCTAAGTATAATGTTAGGGACGAATTTTAGTATATGAGAAAATAAGAAAATTGTATTTACTAAATTAATTTGTAATTAAATTATAATTCATGTTCATTATCAAGTTTTAAAAGCATAAAATCTTAATCTTAATAAATTATTTGTCATTTCTACCAAAAAAAAAAAAATTGTCATTATTTCTATTTAGCTATGTTATTATTTACAAGATCATTTAACATTATTTATATTACTGAAGTTCATGAAAATTAAGTTATCTTCTATCTTTTTTAATTCAAAATAAAATTAAAAATACATAGGCTTCATAAAAACACATGCCCAAAAAGACTCCCTTAGTCCCTTACAATTTAGCTTATGTTCGCCTACAATTTTACTCCCTTGCCATTTAACTAGTTTAATCTTTATTACAAACTATAGGATATAAGAAAAAATTCGATTGATTAATACCAAAGAACAATTAGACAGAAAAATAACATATCTTGTAGAAATATACATTGCATTTTATTCAAATACATTAAAGGAAATTAATTGGATTCAGTCATCAAACATATATATTTTCTTGATAAGGAAAGGAATTAGGGTTGGCACAACATGACTGATTTTTCCTACCTTAGAATATCGAACTCGATACCTCATGGTACTATCATGACTGCTCAACTAATGAACTGATGCCTCAAGTGCGGATTCGGTCATCAATAGTGATTCATTTCAGACAATAAAGAATTTATCGGAAATTTCGTCTGATAACCCTGTGATTAAGACAATTTTACGTGGTACCCACACATTTACACTATTTCGCGAGGTAACCCTATAGTTTTGACAAATTTTGCCAAATAACCCCATTGTCATATTATAATTTAAAATGATAAATTGTTCTTTTTTTTCTTTTATGAGAAAAAGTTGTATTTAAAAAAAAAACTCTTTTACAAATTTCATATTTCTATTATTAGTAGTTGATTTTTTTTTCTCACTAGTTAGTGTTACTATGACTAGAATATATCATAATTATATTGCATGTCCATATATATATTATGATTTTTTTTTCATTTTAGATTCAATTGGCATAATTATATCGAATAACTAGCCCAATATATGTACAATATATTTTTCTACATTGTGTTAATTGTATAAGTTTAAAATGCTAATAAAATGTTAATGAGTCATAAAATAAAAATTCTTCAAATTTAAATGTATACAGTCATATCATTATGTGTGACATGGAGCTTATTTTAACTCAAAATTATTGAACTTGATAAATACAATTCCGGCCTCAAATTTTCATGAGTTCTCTTCAAAAAATTATTTCATTAGGTTGATTAAAGTTTTATTTAAATATACTCTAAATTTTTATTTTTTTTATCTTGATTTAAACTTGGTTTTTAAAATATTGACAACATATTTTTTTTGATTAGGTAAGAATTAGGAGTCTCGCTTACGGGGGACGACCTAGAGCATCCTTTCGGATGAGAACATTAAGTTCTTGGAGAGTCACAATGTGATCGATAGGGTGGTCGTGGCCCAGTTTCGCGATTTTATCAGCCACAGCATTGAGATCCCTATTCACATGCTCAATCTTGACTGACTCAAACCCTTGGAGGAAAGTCCGAATGTCTGAGATCATTAAGTCAATCTGCCAAGGGCATTTTCTTGTTCCCTTGGTAGCTTCGATAACCGTCAGGCTGTCCCCTTCAATTTCGATCTTTTTGTATCCAAGTTGTTTGGCTTTCCTAACTCCATCCCGTAGCCCAAGCGCTTCGGTGATTAGAATTGAGTTATGTCCATACTTCGTGACTCCCATGTTAATCACTGCGGCGTTATGGTCTCTAATAATGAAGCCCGCTGAGGCTGACTCGTCGTTCCGTAACGATCCATCAAAGTTTAGCTTTATGAATCCATTTTTCGGTTTTTCCGATCTTGCACTTAGGTTCTTCTGTTTTCGCTGGCTCAGTTTTCTCTCCACAATTTCCTCGTCTTCTGTGTATTTCTTGGACCTTTTCCAGCTAGTAATTTGGTTCTAGATGTAATGAGGGAGATCGGGGATTGCATTGTTTGGGTCTTGTTGAAACACCTTTAAATTCCTCTGATGCCATAGGCCCCACCATATAGTAGCAAGCTCGGTGAACAAAGTTGTAACAGTTAGTTGGTGAAGCTCTGTTATTATGCTAGTGGGTGATTTATCTGTGGTATCATAGTTTTGTATTACTTTTGATGTTATTGGATTAATTTGTTGAATAATGCAGTGAGTGTGCGGGCATTCACCAAACAAGTGCCCAATTGTTTTGCATACTCCGTTGCCCATCGTACATTCTTGAGGGACTGCCACTTGTTTTGCTCGTAGTTTGTCCTTAGTTGGGAGACCGTTCTTATCAATCTTCCAAAGGAAGTTCTTAACTTTTGGGGATGTATCTAATTTCCATATCCAGTTATTCTGGCTTGGGCTCACATTGGATGTTTTCGCCACCAGGTTCAGTGCTGAGGCTATTGAGAACCAACCATTTTTACTTGGGGCCCAATATAGGCGATCACGTAGAGAATTTTCCTGTATCTGAATTTTAGTGATTTTATCTACAATATTTTGTGGGAGGATTCCATTGAGCTCTTCAATATTCCATTGACTTTGTTCAGTAATCACACTTTTCACCTTCATAACTTCATTTATGCTATTTGTATCTAGTGCATGTTTTTTAAGCGGTTCGTTGATTGCCCACTTGTCCGTCCAAAAATTAATGGTTTCTCCATCACCCACTTGCCATATCAACCCTTCATAAAACTCGGGTCTTACTTTCATTAGTTGTGACCATTGCCACGATGAGTTTGCTTGCTTTTTGTATGTGAAGATGACATTGTCTTTTAGGTACTTTTCCGTGACTACACGCACCCATATGTTGCTTGGCTCTGCGATTAACTTCCAAAATAGCCTCATTTGGAGTGCTTTGTTCATATGTTCTGACTTCCTTATCCCAAGTCCTCCATATTCCTTCGGTTTGCATATTCTTTCCCATCCGATAAGGGGTTTATAATTTTGGTCTTTATTCCAGAGGAAGCAACGATTTATTTGATCCAGTTCATTGTGGATACTGGTCGGTAACATGAAGCTTTGCATCAAATAGCTGGGTTTCGCAGTTAAGTTTGATCGGATGAGGGTAGAATGTCCCTCTTGAGAGAGGCCGTTAGCCTTCCACTTAGTCAATTGTGTTTTTGTGTTACTAATAACTTCTCTAAAAGTTTCCTTATTGACTTTTCCATTGATCATAGGGCATCCAAGGTATTTATCGAGGTTAGACATTTGTGTTACGCCCAATGTTTGTTGGACTCGTATTCTTCCTTGATTGTCTACTGATTTAGAAGGGTGGAAAGTGGATTTATGAAAATTTACTTTTTGGCCCGATATTGCACAATATTCTTCAATTATTTGTTTTACTCGGTTGCAGGCAGTTTGATTTCTTGGAGAAAATGATTATGTCATCCGTAAAAACAAGAAAAGGAATTGGAGTGCCCCCACGTGCCAAGGCGAACCCAATCGGGGGACGTGGTTTGTTGCTAACCTGCTGTAGTTTTCTCGCGAGTATTTCCATTCCGATGATGAACAGATAGGGAGAAAGGGGATCTCCTTGTCTGAGACCACGGGTCGGTATAAACGGTTCAGTAGGGCCATTGTTAACTAGGATCGAGAAAGACACTGTTTGAGTGCACTCCTTAATCCAGTTTAGGAAGGTGCTACAAAATCCAAACTTTTCTAGTACCTTATTGAGAAAAGTCCAATCAACACGGTCATATGCTTTTTCCATATCTAGTTTGATTGCCAACCAACCATCTTTTCCTTTTCTTCCCTTGAAAGAGTGAAGTATTTCGTGGGCAATGAGAACGTTGTCTTGGATTGATCGATTGGGTACGAATGCACCTTGTAAGGGATGAATAAGCTTTTCCATTACTTTTTAAAGGCGTTCAGTGATGATCTTTGCGATTGCTTTGTAAATTGTAGAGCATAGGCTTATGGGTCAAAAGTGGTTTGTCGACTCTGGATTGTCTCTTTTTTGTAGCAGTGTGATGAAAGTGTGGTTAATTTGTTTTGGATTTTTCCAGAGTGGAAAAAGCTTTTAACTGCCTTGATTACAGTAGGTCCAACAATGTCCCAGTATTTTTTGTAGAAACCAGATGACATGCCGTCAGGTCCCGGGGAATTGTCTGACCCTATTTGCATTATGACTTGGTGAATCTCTTCATTGGTTATAGGTTTAGTGAGCTCTTCGTTGTCTGCTGTAGAAACCTCACAACTAACCAGGCTTAGATACTCATGTAGTAGTGTTTCGTTAATTTGTTCAGATTTGTATCTAAGCATAAAATCATTTCGAATCTCATGTCTAATGTTCTCTTCTCCTGTCACGTGGGTTCCGGTGTTTGTTCTGATTTCTTTTATGAGTTTTCGGTTTCTCCTTCCATTAGCAATCTTATGGAAATATCCAATGTTTGTGTCATTAAACTTAGTGTGTTTATCTTTGGCTCTTTGCTTCCAGTACATTTTATGGGATCTTAAGATTTCGTCCTTTTTCTCTATTAGGCGTATTTGTTTTTGGATGAGGCTTGGGATTGGGGTTGTTTGAATGCGTTGTTGGATTCTGCTTAGGTCTTGTTCCACAATCTTGAGTTGTTCGAAAGTGTTCCCAAAGGTGTGTTTATTCCATTTTTTTGCCTGGGTTTTAAGGAGTTGTGTTTTCTTAACAAGTTTAAAAATATTAGAGCCTTGGAAGTCAACCCTCCAAGCTTGCTTGACTATGTTGCGAAAGTCTTTTCGTTGCATCCACATTTTTTCAAATTTGAATGATAGCGCTTTTTGGGTTTGTTCATTTGTTATTTCTGTCATGATTTGGCAGTGGTCTGATGATGAGAATGCATAGTTTCGAGTATAGATATTAGGGAAATATTGCAGGATACTATTGCTAACTAGAGTTCTATCGAGCTTTTCATGAATATTGTCTATTTTAGTCTTATTTTTCCTCCACGTGAAAATGTTCCCCAGGATCGGGGTGTCGAATAATTCACAATCGTTTTTTAATTTAGTGAGTTGTTCAAACCTACTAGGTTCCGGATGGTTACCGCCCATTTTTTCTCCCGGGTGTTGTATTTCATTTAAGTCGCCCATTACAATTGTTGGTAGATTGATTTGCAGTATCGTTTCGGACACTAATTTCCAAAAGTCTTCTTTATTTGTTTCCTGGGGAGGTGCGTAGATTATGCAAATTATAAAGACATACTTGGTGGCTAGGTTTTTGCACTTTAGAATGACGAATCTTGCTTCGTGAACTAGAACATCTATTTGTTCGTTTATAAGCTGATGAGCTTTCCACATAACACAGAGCCCCCCCGCTCTACATGACGCAGGGGACCAAATAAAATTATTAGAGCCAGCTTTTTCCACAGACGTTCCTCGGGTTCTTTGTTGGTTTTGGTTTCCATTATTGCCATAATGTTGATTCGTTCAATTTTACAGAATGCGTCTACCTCCGGCCAGAAGGATTTATGACCCATTCCCCTGCTATTCCAAGTGCTAATCCTCATGATAACTAGTAGATATGAGTTGCTCTAAAGACGCTTGAATCCCATCGTCGATGAAAGCCTTACGCATAATTGAAAATTTATTTATAAAGTTGTCGGACTGTTCGTATTTGCGGGATTGCCTCATGCATATACGAGATGAGGCATTAATGGGGTACAACTTTCTTAGATATATAAGAATATGCATATAACAATTACACGCTGCATAAGCACGTTTGCTATTAATCCAGAATTCCAAGTTACATAGGTGTTGATTAAGTTGATCAATTTGGACAGGGTTATGACGCCAACATATAAGGCATTGCTTTTTCAGATTTTGGTTTGCCTTAGTGATTAGGTCCTGCATCTTATATTGCATTTTGTTAGGATTAGCAGATTGCAAAGGCCCGCCAGTAGCAGTGCAATGAGTTATACAAAAAGTTGATAGCATTTGCCAAGGAAGCCTGTAGTCGAATAGGTAACGTTTAATTCCAAACCAATAGAGCATCAAGGAGTACATACAATACTTCATTTCATTAAGCATGATTAGCACCATACAAAACACGCTACAATCCCAGGTCTGAAAACAGACATTACAAGTCATGAGGTTACCACCTCTACATCTAATCTTGCCAAAACGCTTAAACATAATTTGTAAACAGGGTGGTCGCATCATCACTAGCCTACCAAAAGGGGTGGAATACTTGGTAGTAGGGTAAACATTAAGCATAATAAGATGACAGAACGGTGAACAAGGGGAATCATGGAAGTTTTCAAAAGGGAAATATGAGCTAGAAAGGCCTTCTTCAGGCACTAGTAACCCGGGAGTTATTGTAGAGCTAATCATCATTCTTCCTTCCTCATTTTCTTGAGCTCCCCTCCCTTCAGCTCGGAGGTAGCGGAGTCAAGTATCCCTGGGCTGCCTTTGCGCTTTCCAGACTCGGTGTTAGAAGTTGTCGGCTGCTTCATAGCCATGAGTTCTAATTCTCCATCATAGAGCTTGTAGGAGCATGTGGGCTGGCCGTTTGCAACTAGAGAGAAGCCTCCATGGGCAGGGGGGCAGATTTCTCTTCCTCTAGCATAGCTTCAATCTCTTCCTGGAAGAACTAGTCTCCAAGGTTGTCCTCTTCATTGAGAATGAATTCATTGACAAGGTCTAGGCCATCCTCCAAATCCTCAAAGTTTTGAGGCATAGGCTCCAGCAGTGGTTCATCATCTTGAGCATCAAAGAAGCAATCATCCTTGGGTGGGTGGGCATCTCAGGGGACAGGGGAGTCTCTTCATTAATGCTCTTGCTCTGATCTATTTCTTTTGGAGTCTCACACCGAACTTGAGTGGGGGCTACAGGAGAGTTGGATTGCTTGGAACCCTTTGATCCAGAGGAGGAAGAATCAGTGACATACAACCTGAATACCACTTTTCTTGGTGGACTCATTGTGGGTCATGGGCTGTTTTCCTTTCATATCAGGTTGGGGGGTGGTTTTGCTAACATACTCCCATTCGGAGTCATCAGGGATCTTGGAAGTTCCGGCTGGTTTTTGGGAGTAGGTTTTGGACGAGGATGGTTTGGGAAGTGTGACGGTTACAGATTGGTTCCTGCTCAGCTTGAGAGGGCAGTTAGGGAAGGTGTGAGAAAGGTCACCACAGTTTCCACAACCCTTGGGAGCATCCTCAAACCAGACCTTGTAATACTGCTCTTTAGCATTCTCATCAGGGACCATGAGTGTGGTTTTTTCAATTGTTGCAAGGTCCACATTGATGCAAAGCCTTGCATACCTCAAACGCTGCTGCTTTGCGGTGTACTGATCAAGTTTGATCACCTTTCCCATCTCATTCCATTCCATGATAGTGCTAAGGACCTCAAAAGTGAGATATTCCACAGGAAGTTGGGGAATTCTTACCCAAGTATCAACAAGAGTTATAGACTCAGTGGTTGTGTCAAAGTTGGACCTCCACAGTTTGAGGATCATGAGTTGTCCAAACACATGATAGGGACGGCCTTTCCACACTCTACTCTTTTCGAAGGGGGTTGCAAACCTCAGTTCAACCCACCCATTGGCTTTAGAATGGATAAAAAAATTCATCCTTGAGTTTCCAATCAGCCCTAAGTTTGGTTCTAAGCCTAGATATTTCGATGGGATCCCCCAAAACAAAACCATACAGACAGGTTTCTTTAAGCTGCAGGATGTTTTCCTTGACCCCAGAGAGCTTATCCAGAAAAGCTGCCATGTCAATCTTAGCTTTCTTTTTTCCTTTATCCTTTTTGGTCCCCGAAGGACCGGCTTCATTGCCATTAGTTTCAACACTGCTATTTTCGGCCTCCTCAGCCATAGCAAGTGGTTGTTCAAGGGGTTGAGGGTTCAGGAAGTCAGATTGGTCAAAGGGGGTTTCCTTTCTAGAAGAGAGAACAACCTTATAGGTTCTCTTACCTTTCTCCTCCTTGGTTTTCTTTTGATTCTCCATTGGAATGCAACAATCCTTTCTCTCCACATCAGAGAGATGACAAACGGATTTTGGGAGTTTTTCAACTTGATTTTGAGAGTGAGAGATAGTGTGGATAGAGGCAGCCCCAGTTCTGAATTTATAGAACCCGATATTCCAGCAATTGTACCACTTCACTAATTTTAAATTCAAGATAAAATATCCACAGAGAGGGTACCTGATTTCCGCCGTTGTTCTACAGTGGTGCTTCTGTTCGAAGGGGTCTTTCTCCATCTCCATGAAAGTACCCATGCGACAAGCCTCCCGGGAAAACCGCTCACACCATGGCCTCCCTCTCCCCTTCAGCTTGCCCCGTAAAGAAATTGATTTACTGTTCCACAACAGGATGAAGCCTAGACTCCAGGCCGTACTCGGAACAAGGAGAAACAGCCCACGCCTATTGTGTAGATGCCTCCGTTTTGTTGATTTAGATTTTCCAACGCTACATAGGGGCTTTCTCATCATTACTCAAATATCAGATCTTCTACCCGATATGTGACGGGGCTCGAAGCAATTGTGGATATCCTCCTGTTTCTTGTGGATTTTGGCTAGTATTTGTTTATTCAACACCGGCATCAGGGGTAGGACACATCGGAGGCAGTATTTGATGAAGATTTTGATCGAATTTTGCTTGCTTAGGAGAACAATTGGGGCTGGATTAGGGATTGGAGAACTGTTGAGGGGCGAAAAAGGGGGTTGCAGAGACAGCAGGGTTTCGGTCTATCTTTTACCGTCACATAAAAAAAAATATTGACAACATATGATCCTACACAAGAAGTTTCTTATTTTAAATTTAAGCACAACAATACAGAAATTTCACATGGTAACCCCGAGGTTTATCGTTATTCATAAGGTGTACTAAAGTTTGTCATATTTCAAACGGTAACTTTGAGGTTTATATAAAATTCGCGTAATAACCCTATGTTATGTACAAAACTTATCACATGTACAAAAAGGTCAATATTAATATTAGGGAAATTCCGGATGGTGCCCTTGAGTTTTGGGCTTTTTCGGATGGTGCCCACAAAATAAACTTATTCCGCCAAATACCCCCGAGGTTTCGAAAAAGTTCTGACCGTGCCCTTCTTTCATTTTCTCTCCGTTAACTTGTTAAAATAATACTCCGGCCCCACCTACCCTCTTCTTTCCTTTTCTGCGGCTCCTTCACCTGCACAATTACGCCGGAAAAGCCTCCGACAAGAGCCTTGGTGGAGAGAGAAAGAGAGGCGCCATCGCCACCAGAGGAAGCCAGCACGAGGTTCCGCAGATGCTCATAGCCAACGATGCGAATGGGTGTAGAAGAGGTGGCGTATGAGGGCCGGAAAGACCTTGTTAGAGGCCGAACAGGCCTTGGTGGCGGAAATGCGTTCACCTACCCTCTTCTACACCGCAAATTAAGGCCCGGTGAGGGAGAACAAGATTTATAGCAAATTAGGGCCGGCCAAGTTCAAGGGCCGGTGAGGGACCGGCGAGGCGAGGGTGGCCGGCGCTTGGTGTTCCGGATTTGGGCTGAGGCAGAAAAAGGGAACAGGCCGGAGTCGGGGCCGCGGCGGAGGCCGAGAAGAAATTGAAAGAAGGGCACGGTTCGAACTTTTTCCAAACCTCGGGGGTACTTGGCGGAATAAGTTTATTTCGTGGGCACCATCCGGAAAAGCCCAAAACTCAGGGGTACCATCCGGAATTTCTCTTAATATTAACTATATAAACTCGTGAAAAAAAAACTAAAAACAAAAAACCTCTACACGTATGATATTAAATGACTTATTTGAGTTATTATTTAAAATAAAAATTCATTGATCAACATAATCTAATATATTTATTTAATAAATAATGATCAAATAATTTAAATTTTGATTGAAATTTTGATAATATAAGTAATTAAAAATAAAAAATTTCTATTGTTTTAGCTAAGGAACTTGTGTACAAATAACTAATGATATAATTATGTTAGCATTTTGATATTTTATATTATTTACTTTTTGAGGTAAAGTAACTTTGGTAATGTAAATAATTTAAACTTTTCATTGGTCAATCTCTTCAATGGAAATT
Source organism: Polygonum aviculare (assembly GCA_934048045.1). NCBI lineage: Eukaryota > Viridiplantae > Streptophyta > Magnoliopsida > Caryophyllales > Polygonaceae > Polygonum > Polygonum aviculare. The sequence continues at coordinate 26,185,875 of OW204023.1, read as the reverse complement.
CAAGAAAAAATGTAATGTACTTATAAATTTACTCAATAGTTATATATATAAGGTTGTTAATAATAATACTTTTAAAAGGTTATAAGATTTTTATAATATAGTCGTATCTATTGCCTTAAAATTATATATTATAGATAAAAAAAAAATTAATTTTATCAATTATTGTTATATGTTACATCTTTTTATTAATCTATTAAAAGTTAATAGGAATTATAATTCATCTATTTTATTTTGAGTAGATAACTATTTTAAGTATTGCATTCATGACCACTTGACCATTGGACATTGAAATGTTTTAATTATTTACATTGAAAAAAAATTTCTTTTCTCATAAAGAAAATGATACAAATTATCAAATTTGGAAATTTATTTATACTTGGAAATGTATGCAAAACAAAGTTTAACTAATGTAATGAAACTTTTAGATTTAAAACTATTTATATTATCAGTATTATTCAGTTTTAAAAAGTAACTATTTGATCATTTTTTATTGATTACTTTATATGATAATAATATGCTTAAGATTGGTTAAAGCAAAACAAAATTATTTTATCATAATATTTAATGTTAGTATTGTATAAAATTATACGTGAAAATCATCAAACACTTTTTTATTTTTTTATTTTCATTTTCATTTCAAAATTTTAAGAATTAATACAAATTTTAGCCTTTTGGGCATATGACAAATTTTGTATATATATTACGGTTATTTCGCAAATTTTGTTTGAACCTCAAGGTTACCACTTACCACATGAAATATATCAAACTTTTGTACATTTCATGATAAGGTTAAACCTTAGGGTTACCATGTAAAATTCCAAAAAAATATATTTTAAACTCTTGAAAATATATTACTCCCTCCTTCCATTTTGACTTTTCACTAACGAAAGTGTGTGAAATTGATGCTAGATACAAACGGTGGCTTCAGAATCAAAACAAGTGAGGAATTACATATCCAAGAAATCTAAGTGGGGAAATGACGCTAGCATGCTTAGAACATAGGTAAAAGTAAGTAACATTCCGTCCCTCTATTTGCTCATATCACGATCCCATACGAACGTAAATGCTTTCAAGTGTCACTAGCAAAAAATATAAACAACTAGGATTTTAGAACGTAGCATTTTCTTTACCTTGGGATGAAGTTTATTACCTGAAATAAGTTTCTAAGTGACTTGTATCGGTCTATCCTACTAATTCCCCTAGTGTGGTTCTTGGGAACCCCAAAAACATCTTTACTTCATCCGGTTCAAGGGTTGAGACCTTGCTCTGGCCAACCCAGACAAGATTCCATCTTCATCACTCCTCCAAGATATACCTTTGCACGTGTAGAGGCGGTTTCTCCCCATGACATTCCGAGAGTTTCTCGCGTATTCTATACGTTTGCCAGTTGTGCACTCACATGTGCCGTCTGCAGGCAATTCAATTTAGTTCTCTTATCCCAACTTGCCCACCATTTCTTGGGCATCGGTAAAGCCTCCTGTTAGTCTGAGGAAGAAGAGGTAGAATGGGAAAACGACTGTGAATTGAAAGGTTTTGAATGTAACCTCTTTTTCTCGCAACGACACAAAAGTGTTTCGAGTCCACAAATTCTGGCTTGGCATCATATATGAACCGAGATACATTTTCATAATAGAAATACGGTGGGCTGACTGATTCTGGAAGTATCCTAGTGTATACAGTGTTGGATGGCATCGTGGGAACCCCAAATCCTAGCATCGGTTTAGATAGTCCGATAACGTATCCATCAACACACCCTGCCCTTTTGTCTTTTGTTGACAAACATCTCATTCCTTATCTTCTTAGTGTCATCTTGAAAGCAAAGTAAAGTTTTGATAGGAGGCCACATCCCCTCTATGCCGGACGGGATGTCAATGAGGCGGATTCGGGGCGGGGAATACCCTCCTCATATCTATACCCACTTAAAATTATATTCCCATACCCGTCCACATACCCATCACGAATAAAATTTGTACCACAAGGAGGCGAAACAGAAAGTGATCTCATCTTGTATGAGGATAATTCAGTAAATGGTAGTATCAAAACCTTTTTGTAAGAGTTGCTAGTGTTTCATGGTTGTTAGGCTTTCTGATTGTTGTAATAATTTGGGAGTTCTTCTCAGTAAAGTTAGTATTTTTCCTAAACATGAGAAAAATCATTACTTGAAAAGAGTTGCCTAAGGACTTGTATATGTCAGTCCGACTTATTCTACCTCCCCTTGTGTGGTTTCCAGAAAATCCTAATAGACTCTCTATCTCATCTGGCTCAAGGGACGCACCCTTGTTCCTTCCCACCCACACAAAATTTCACTTTTTGCACTCGTACATCACATAATTCTGGACATCCTCAGGTGAATCACTTGGTGAGCTCTCAAGCTTGCGTATTATGTCGGTCAGTTTTGCACTCCCGGTGCAAGTCTACAAGCAGTTCAGCTTAGTTCTCGTGTCCCATGTTGGTCATCGTCTCTTTGTATGTGGCATGACATCATGTATTGTCCGAGGAGGTAGACGAAGGAGGGGAAACGAGTTTGGGATGGGAAGTTTGTGTATGTACCCTCTTTTCCTGGCAGCAACACAGTAAAACTTGGAATCTACAAACTCTAGTTCTATATCATATAGAAACCGAGAGATTGTGTCCCAACCCCTTTAGGAGCAAGGGCAACATTCTCATAGAAGAAAAATGGAGGCCCAATAGATGTTGGTGAAAGCCTCCTCGTGCATATGCAAGGCTCATTAGGAACACCAAACCCAATCATTGGCTTAAGGATTCGGATTGGTTCGATCATCATCATCATCACCACTTCTCTATCTCTTCTTTGGTAGTGCCCTACATCCCAATTGTCTCTTCTTCTTTGAATCTCTAGGTGGTGGATTACTAAATGTGCTTGAATCTTTGTGCACCAAGTGTTGACAAGATATGCTTACATGATCACTCAAAGTTTGAATTGTGCAGATTTATGTCTGAGATTGGTAGTTCGTTATTTGTTGATGATCTAGGCTTATTTTATCACTTCGTTACATGATTGTTGTTTATTTCCTTCTGTTAGAGGTTGTGCAAATTAAAAGTAGTATTGGAGAAATTGCGTCTTCACACACCTAGTTTCACCAAATAGTTGACCATCAGAATATCACTTATCTCGATCTCATAGTCTAATACAAAAGTATGCCATCCTTGGACGAAAGCAAGATCGTCATCAACATAGGACAATGTTATTGACCAATGCACTTCTTCCAATATATAGGAGTGAACATCCCCAAAATTATGTGAGTATTACAAAAAATAGTCTCGGGTTTGACCAACCCGTGACCACTCAGACTCTCATTTAATGAAAGTTTTGTTTTGATACTGGAAAGAGATTAAGTATATTAATTTGATACATGAAAGTATGTACTTTGTATATATTAATCTTCTATGGAATCATAAATTAAGATTAAGTATGTTAATTTAGATTTACTTGAATTGTGTTATGGTATACCCTAATAAACCGTGCAGCAAAAAAACTGTAATGACCCTCACTTTTAGTCAAGTGTAAGCTAGTTTCGAGGGCAAGACTATTTTAAGGGGGTACAATTGTAATAACTATCTATTTTCTACAAGGATTAAAATGTAATTTTATATTTTTATTAAATCTAGGAATGTTATGTAACAAGTTGTTATTAATATTTACTAAAAATATATATAAACCCTTTTTGCATAATGTAAGGTTAATTGTTGAGATTAGTAATATTAATTTTATAAACTTATGGGGACTATATAAGTATTATTTGTAATGTTATAATGTGAAAATAACAAGTTAAAAATTATAACAGGTGCAAAAGGAAAGAAAGGCTCCAAAACCAAGTACAAAGTTGGACGAGGAGCCATATTCGGAGTCAATTATCTTCCTCGTTAGTAATCGGTTTGACAAAATCCGAATGTGGAATATAATTGTAGAGGAGGTTACCCTCTACAAGAATATGCAACTGGTAGCTGGATTGGATGCAAGAAGATAAAGTTTCAAGCAGCTGAAAATGCTTGGTCATCACTTATCCCAAAAGCTCGAACACAAAGTTGTGCGAGGTGCCATGTTCGGGATTGAATAACTTTCTCGTTATTGATCGGTTTTTACCACTTCAAACATAGAGTTGTAGATTATGACACCCTCTACAAGATTCATCATGTAGTGTCCAAATTTCTTTTATGGAAAAATACTTATAGTCGGTTGAACTTGCTTGGTGACACTTTTTCAAAAAAGCTCAAGTATTGGGGGGAATGTTCAATCGACGAATTCATCGTCGTTTCTCAATGAAAATCGAATCCGAAAAGTGTTATGGAATCGCCATACAACCCTCTTTCAAAGCCCTAAGTCACTTACAAGGATTAATTGCATCTTGAAAGTCGGAATTGGGGTCGAAGTGCTCAAGTTAGAGTTTATGAATTTGACACGAACTCAAGCCAAATCCAATCGATTCGGAAAGGGATGTTAGACTAGAGAATGCGGGTAACAACGGGAAAGCAAGCACGACGTGGAGGTGAATGAAGACCGGTTGCATGCAAAACAGCAAGAGGTGGAAAGAAGCTGAAGGCGTGAACGGTTGGGATGATCAGAAGCACTATTCTATGAAATGAACGGTCCATAATTCAGAAATCTGGCTCTTTTTATATAGGGATAGTTTTGTAAAGAGTTTTTTTTATAAAATTATTTTTAAGGGAAAGGTAAATTTTAATACTTTTTTGGATATTAAGGAAATTTCTTATTAATCTCAAGGTTACCTCGTGTAATATGTAGAAGATTGGTACACCTCGTAAATAATGTTAAACCCTAGAGTTATCACATAGAATTTCCCTAAATAAACCAAATCCACAAATTGTGACAATAAACAAGAATTAATTTAAAATGACTAATGCTTAATCACATTTAAGGGTTTGGTGGTAGAATAAGGATAGGGTTATTTGACAAAATTTACCAAAAATACAGGGTTACTTTGCGAAATAGTGTAAATTGATGGATACCATGCAAAATTGTCTTAACCATGGAATTACCACGCAAAATTTCCGAAAATTTATTATGTTTGCAATTTTGAAGAGATTTACTTGGTGGTCCAATTATAAATAAGATTTTTCTAATACGTGTTCTAAAGACACGTTTTGAGAGACTAATAATGGAAAGGATTTTTAAATTTCAATTTATTTTTTTTAATTTTTTTATGATAGACTCACTATTTCCTTTTTATTAGTATGTTTATTTTTTTTGGTCGGAATTTATTAGTATGTTTATCATGTACCCTTAATACACACTAGAAAAACCGTTATAAATATAACCACAATTGGTGAAAGACACGAGACTCGTTGACAAACTACACCCCTCGTGAACTAAATAGTATTTGAATTTCTCTATTGTGTTGCTGTTGTTAGTCTTTGTTCTTGGAAAGATCTATACATATTTTTTGCTAGATACATAATAATTTTTGGAGGGAAAAGGGTAACTAGCCTATGGGGGAAAATTGATGGGGCGGAAGGCCCATCACAAAAAAAATGTGGTAACTAAGCGATTTTCCATATTTGCCCCTGGCAAAAAAAAAATTTACGGCCTGCCACCGCGTCCAACACCGTATCCAAAATTACACGCGTGCCACTGCGTCCCACTGACCATCCCTGTCACCTGTCACCTGTCACCGTTTATCTTGTCACCGTTCATCACCGTTTCTCCTGTCATCTTGTCACCGTTCATCCTGCAATCGTTCATCCCAAATTTTTCTCTATTATCAACCCTGTCATCGCTTATTTTTTTTTGTCCTCTTATAATCGCTTAAATTGTGGTTATATCTTGTCATTCTTCATGTATTATCACCTATTTTAATATCACCAATTTGTCATTAGCCTTGTCATCGGTTAAATTGACGTCAAATCTTGTCATTTGTCACCACATACACAAAACTTGTCACCGTGTACAAAAAACTCTTTGTCAAAAATTATTATTGAGCCTATGCGGGATTTGAACCCACATTACCGTGCATTAAGCACGATGCTCTACCATTTGAGCTAATAGGCCATAGTTAAACTTAATATATTAATCACAATCAGTAAACAAAAAACCTGTCACCGCCAAAACCCATAAGGAAAAAACCTCTCACCACCAAAACCTATAAACACAACACTTGTCACCGTCAAACACCGTAATCACAGAACTTGTCAACGATAAAACCCATAAACACAGAACCTGTCACCGTCAAAACTCATAAACAAATAACTTGTCACCGATAAAACCCATAAAACACAGAACTTGTCACCGTCAAAACCCACAAAACACAGAATTTGTCTCCAACGAAACCCATACACAAAACTCGAACGAAATCATCCCAAAACATCAATCAACCATGTAATTCACATCACAAAATTGAGAGAGAGATAGAAACTCGAACAAAATCGTTTCAAAACGTGTAGATCTAGAAAATCCAGATCTAGATCTTGAATATTTAGATCTAGATCTTGAAATTCCAGATCTAGATCTATAAATTTCAGATCTAGATCTAGAAATTTCAGATCTAGATCTAGAAATTTCAGATCTACGTTATCAAACACGAAACCTCAACAAATCTGGAAAAATCATCGAAATCGTGAACAAAGAGGAAGGAAAATCGGTTACCGGATGTTGAAATCGACGAAAACATGAGCCGGAGAAGAAGGCGGAGGCGGCGGAGGTGGCCGGAGAAGAAGATGGAATGGAGTTGATGGTGAGAGAGAGAAAAGGGGGAAGAGAGGAGAGAGAGTGAAAATGAAAAAAGTGGGGTGGGAGGGGGTTTTATACCGCCTAGAGTGTGAATAAAATTTTTGGACAGCCTAATAGCTTCCCATATTTTAGAAAACCGCCCCCCCCACCCCCTTCCCTCTAATTTTTGTGCATACGACTAGATATAATGTGTCCCAAACGTTACAATTTTGCATTTTAAAAAAGCTCTATCATTTTAAATTGATTATTTACTTTCTCCGTCCCACAAGGTTCATCCAAAAGAACAAAAATCTCATTGATTAAGAAAAATGGAATAAAGTAAGCGAAAAGTTGTACAATATAATATAGGTAAGAAGTGAGATTGAGTAAGGATAGTTTTGTAATTTTATAAAGTTGAAAAGTTAAGAGATACTCCCTTCGATAAAGTACATCAGTCATTTTTAGATTATTTTGCTTTCTCAAATTTATAAGACGTTTGTAAGAGTTTTTATTTTCTAATTATTTTTTATACTACTCTATCAAATCTACACCACACTTTCAGATTAAAACTAGCAATAATCCCGTGCCTTGAAGGCACAAATTTAATTTAACTAAAAGCTTGGTTTAAATTTTATAAAAAGTTGTTTAAAAGAATAGTTTGATATAAAACTTTGTATTGTTTTATTTAATTTGTTTCTTATGGGATTTATTCTAACGATACAATATTTCTACTATAAAATATTCTTTTAATCGAATAAAGATTTTTAGAATTATAATTCTTGTATAAGGATTGAATACTCCTAGACTTGTCAATCGGGTCGGGTCGGGCAGGTTCGAGTTGAGTTCGGGTTCAGGTTAATCGGGTTACGGGTTAAACTGGGTCGGGTCATTGTGGGTTTTCTAGTCGGGTCGGATCAACCCAACAGGTCAAGAGTATCACTTTTTATACCAAAATTTTAATAAATAATTATTTATATAATAAAAACTTATTTTTAAATATTTTAATAATAAAATATAACATAATTTTCAAAATAAATTCTTATATATTGTAATATAATTTAAACTATAAAAAATCGGGTCCGGCCCAAAGGGTTCGGGTTTAACCCAACTGAATTGGGTTTCAATCGGGTCCGGTCGAAACTAGGTCACGGGTCTAAATTTTTGGGTTGAAACCCTAATATTTTTGGGTCGGGTTTTGACAGGTCTAAATACTCCTACTATTTGTACGATTTACTTTCAATGTTTATGGATTATAATTTTAATTATATATTTAATTGGAATTGACATATGTTTTTCTATATTATTATTTTAATCTCTAGTTGAGTACATAATGATATTAATTATTATATATTTAAGGAAAACTTATAGACCAATTTCAATGATATATATTCTTTCATATTTTACATCCATGTCGAGTCTACAATCAAAATTAACCAATTAATTATTTTAATAAAAATGGATGATATGGTCTAATGTGAAGTTGACATCTTTCGTGAGACTTATTATTTTTAATCTCTGCTTTAGTATATATTTATGATTTCCCTTTAATTTTCTAATTACTTTTAGAATATAATATAGTAATTTTTTTCAGATTCTACCCTAGTACCCCCTACTCCTACAAGTTTAGAGTCTATCTCTTACCATCTATCTCTAGCAATAATTGATTGAATTGCAAAATGACTTATATAGTTGATTGGAGAGAGTAACGAAATTGATGAGAACGTTCGATAATAAAATAGGGGATATTATAGCTAGGTAGGGATAATTTTGTAATTTTATAGTGAAAAATGATAAAGTTGATCGATGTTGGATAATGAGGGTAATATATATATATATATATATATATATATATATGTGTGTGTGTGTGTGTGTGTGATTGAATGAGGGTATTATTGTAGAAAAAGTAAAATATAAATGGAAAGAAATAAAGATGGACAAACTTTTCGAGACGTGATGGCTTGCATTTAGTTCATATTTAGAGTGCATATTAGTTCATGTTTCATTTGGTTTCGGTTTGCTTTTCTCTCTTTTAAGTTAGCTTTTTAGTTGTTTTCGGTTTAGTGTCTTCGTTCGGACTCTACGCCTTGTTTGTGCGTTTTCAAGTGAAAATGGAAGAGATTTGGCGATGGGAGATCAAGAGGAATCAAGGAGGCGATGAGAGCTCGACGACGGAGTCAAGAAGAGGCCGAGAAGACGCCGAAAGAAGCGAACCCAAAGCCGATCAAGACGAGAGCAAGACGTCGAAGCAAGGAAGCCAAACCGGGCCTCCAGGCTCCGACCCGGCCGGGTCACGGGCCGGGTCACAGCCCGGGTTGCCGGTTCTTGCAAAAACCGACCAAAGTGCAAAAATCAGACCCCGACCCGGCCGGGTCACGGCCAGGGTCGGGGCTTTTCTTCGCGTTTTCTTGTGTTTAGCCTTCCCGACTCGGACCCGGCCGGGTCACGGCCTGGGTCGGCCCCCGGGTCACGTGACGGCGCCCTTCTTTTCCTCTTTTTATCCATTTTTTTCCTTTTAGGGTTGTATAAATACCTCTTCTTCCCCTTGGAAGACAATCTTTTCTTTCCCCCTTTTGGGGACTTTTTCCCATTTTAGAACTTTAGTGTCTTGTGAAGAATTGGAGAAAGTGTTGGAGATTCTTCCCTCTTTTCAATCAATTGAATGAAGTTTGGTATGGATTTGCTTCTTTCTTCTTCATTTTCTTTGTTCATGTTTAGCTAGGTTCCCAAATCCTAGGGTTTGGGGAAAACCCATGGATTCTAAGTAATGCTTTGAAATGCTTGCTTGAATTGAGATTTGAATTGTGGTTTGTTTCAATCCTATGTGCCTAATGCCAAATTGCTTGTGATTTGAGACTTGTTGATGATTAGAACCGAAAGGTTAGGTTGTCAATCGGGAGACAAGTTAGGGACTTGTGTTGAGAGACCTCCTCTCTAGCTTGAGCTATAGGATTGATTGATTGATTTCCCTTTGAAATGAGAATTGATTTGGGAATTCTTGAGAGGTTGACCTACCGATAGAGGGTTTGAGTTGAACAAGCTCACTCAAGCCACGACGGTGGATGAGAGGCTTGAACCTATTGAGCCTAAAGGGCCTAGTTTGCATGTCAAGCCACGAAAGTGGATGACTATCGTAATCTAGGTACGATTTGTTTAATTCGATAGGATTAGACATCGATTCTAGGTAGATGCCTCCAAACCATGATTTGATCTTGATTCATGTATGCTTGCAAATTGCTACTTGGATCCATAGTGTGAGTATCTAGATCCTAGGATTGCCTTTCCCATAGTAAACTTGCATCAATTTGTTGGTTGCTTTCTCCTTTTACTTAGTTGTTATTTGAGTTCTTTTATTTCAATCCCAAATTGTCCCATATTAGCCTAGCTACTTTGATTGTCGGTTCACCAACTCTACTAAAGTCCTAGAGATTCGACACCTTGGTACTACGCGATCCGTACACTTGCAGTATTGGTCCAGTAGCCTATCAAGACGCTTAAAAAGAAATGCTAGACAATTTTTTTGAATTGAGTATCTTATTTGAACTTTGAACATTAGAAAAAACAGGTACAGAATACTAAATAAACAATGTAGAAGAAACGGAAAACATGATGCAGAAAATGTGAAAGCTTCTTTAAGTGTTGTTGCTTCAAATAAAGATTGATTTCAACTTAGTTAGGGCAATACTAGTGGTGGCTCATGGCCATTTTGGGTTGAAGATCATAAAAATTAATGTTGAGTTGCACATGGATCGAGGTAGAAAAAGATCATTTTTCAATCTAAAGAGAAAGAGGGCTCAAAGGTAAAAAGTGAAGGAAAGAAAGAGGTGGTGCATTTTGGGTGTTGGCCAAAGACAAAAACAAATTAAATGCATGTGGCACACATCGAGTACACAACCCCTTGCTAGCCACATGGCATATATCCAACGGCCATGATTTATTTTGGCCATTGGATAATTATACTAGTTATATTGTCATTTTGGGCTTAATTTAAAAAAAATAACAAATCTTATATCAAAATTCATATTTTTTTTATATACCTATAGAGTCCAATATTGCATATATTTGGATACTTTTAAAATTAAGTATATTTTTGGATTGTTTTAAACTATAAAAAGACATATTTATTGACTAAGGGCAGTACCAATGATGTGTGATTTATTTTTCGTTTTTCTTGTTTTGGGTACTTTGTTTATTTGTGATTCGCCTTTCATTTTCGTATCTCATTAGTAGTTTATCAATGTACTTTGTTTCACGTGTGTTGTTTTTTATTGGTTTGTAAGTTATGTTCAAGAAATGATATCAATTTGTCTCTTTTGTTTTTAATTAATGTTTTCTTAATTATAATGACATTTCATTAACATTTGTGTAAGTTAAGATAATAAATTTTGACCGAAAAAATAGAAGAATCAATTTGATTTTAAACAAGAATTTTGAGATTTTTTTAAATTTTAACAATGCCATTAAATGGGTAATGCATTAGAACTAGTAAATATGTGTTTTAATAAGATAATTATGATATATATAATAATTATTGAGGGTATATATGTAATTGTGATTGGATAAATAAATAAATAAGTATTTAGAAATGAGAAAACTTAAAAGATAGGCTCATGGGGCTCACGGTTGGGGTGAAAAAAATATAGAAGATCATGGATGAGGTGGATAGAGAAATAATAGTAAAATAATGGGGTAGTAAACCCTGTGGTCATTTGATTTTGGGGTTAAGTTGGATTGGATCACTATAGGTCATTGTGTAAGTTTGGATCGGCCAAAGTAGTAAAAGATATGAGATATTTTTTTGAACAAGTAACAAAATATTGCATTTTACTTAAATTTTATAATAAGGAGTAATATTCAAAAGAAATTATTTTTAAGTCAGTCAACCTAGGGGGTTGTTTGGTAGACATGTATCAGGAATTGGGTATGGGTTGTTGGGGAATTTTTGGATCGTTCCTACAATTTGATGAATAGTAAGGCGAACCAAGAAAAAGAACACAAGCAATTGCTGCCCACTTTGTCGCAAGGACTATGTCTGGGGCACTACCAAGCCAAGGATCCTCCACTAGATCAGAGGACTCAATGAGTACAAGGATTCTTCCTAACCTCTAACCTCTCAATCTTGCTTTCGGGATTTTCTCTCAATGCTTTTGGCAACACACCAATTATAATAATCAAGTCGAGTATAAATAGGAAAACTAGAGCTACAAAATATCTTTTTCCCAAGAAACAATATCTCCCAAAAAGGATAAGATTTCTCGAAAAACACGTCGAATCTTCGCTGCACGCGGCCCAAAACTCGCTCAAGCCCCAAAACTCAGCCGAGTTTCGGGCGCCCTTGCTCGCGTTCCAGGCACTCACTCTCGGCCTCCAAACCGCGGGATGGCCCGGCAAAGCGCGCCCGCGCTTTGCCGCCGCCCCGAAGCGCGGCCTGGGTCGGCCTAAGCGCGCCCGTGCTTTGTCCCGTTCTACCCGAATTCTCGCACGGCGTCCCCGATTCTTCGTCTTCGACTTCTCTTCCTTGTCTTTCAGTCTTAGATCGTCCCTTCTTCTTCCGCTCAATCCGAATCAGGCTTCGTACTCATCATAGGTTTGGGGAATGAAAACCCGATACTCTCTATTTAGTTTGTGGGTTTTAAAATTCCAAACCGTAACTCATATCGCCTATGTATGGGTTTCTCATATCTCTCATGAGGCTCAATTTTTCATTTTCATTCCTGATTGTTAGTTTTCTTCAACCTTATCCTACCTTTTTCTTCGAACAACCGTTTGTCACTTTTGTGCAGATCTCACTTAACCTCCATCATTCGCTTTCATATTTTGTTCAGTATAATAAAATGCTCATTGTTTTGCCTTGTGTTGCTGAAGTGAAACTTTCAACTCTTCCCTTTTGCTGAAAGAAGGCCAAAAAAACGTAAAGTTGAATTTGATTTTGATTTTAATAAAGAAAGAGAAAGTAAAGTTTTAGTGTTGTTGTCATTCAAATTCAAAGTAGTAGATCCGATGTAGTTATGTAGTTGTGGAATCCTAAAATAAAGTAAAGATTTGACTCGATAAAAAGAAAAGAACTAGATTGGGGTAGAGATTGAATAATGATGGTAAGTAATATTGAGAAGGAGAATCGTAAAAGACTCCAAAAGTTTACTATTAAAAACCCTAATTTTATCCCTATAAAATAAACCAAACACATGATTCAAGGTATATGTTTTCATTCTCATATCAGTTCAACCCGATACCTTACTTCATTCCCTATATCCAAATTTATATCAAACGCCCCCTAAAAGGTTTCATATTTTAACCCATTTGGGTTCAATTTTTCTTTGTCCACTAATCTAACTCAACCTTGAAATTCTCGTTTAATAAAAATAGTTTTTTCAAATTGGGCCAAACTTTGACAACGCTGTATGACTTTGTTATTCCTATTCTATTTCATAAGATGTATACATTTTAGCTACCAGATAATCAATCAATGTGGGCTTATTCTATGGTTGCTAATCGGTCGTGGTCCTCATGGAGTATGAATTCAATTGTGACATGGAAAAAATAAAAGAACCGGCAAAGCTACTTTAGGTTTCTAATAACTTAAATAGTTATTTCACATAATGATACATAGCAATATAGCATACAAATAAACTATATATCTCGGGGTAAAATACATTTTCATTTCCCTGAACTTGTACGTTTTTGTCAACCAACACCTTGTACTTTGGAACGTTCAAATAAGCCTCTAAAGTTAACTTTATTTGTCTATTAAAAACTCAATGTTGATTGTTTGAGCGCGTATGATCTACCCTCTCATTTTAGCACATTAAGTTGTGTTACATAAGCATTAATAGTTGAGATAGATTTGTTGAAATAAAGAAAAGACTATTTTTTTTAGAATAAATTAATTTTTATGCTTATTCTCTAAACGATAGCATAGAATACCATCCCCAAATCTAAAATCCAAATTCCAACAACTACCACATTTACATCACCAAAACTATTGAGTATTTCAACACCCGATTGTTGGCGATTCTACGTCTACAACTTCTCAATTGTGTTTTTTATTAAACTGTCAAACTAATAACCTTATGTGAGATTTTATCTTTAAACAAAAACAATATAGGGCTTACAAGTCATCCACATAAAGCGCATGTTATATTTAAAACATGGATGAGTACTTAAAAGACACAAAAAGTTAAGTTCAACGGTCTATTTGAACATTCTAAAGTATAAGGTGATGACTGATAAAAATGTGTAAGTTTAGGGACCCATATACCTATATCTTGGTATAGGTAAGTTTTCCTCGTTGATTGAAAGATAATGATTATTTTGACCATAATATCCCGCAATTATATACGATATTTCTAATACTAAATTAGCTATAATGGTAATAAATGGTCAAAATAAACTCATCAAATATAAGACCAAAGGAAGGAAGAGATGATATTTCATTTGAGAAAGGACACTAGTGCAAAGAAATGTAAGTCTTTTTTCTACCAAAAAAAAAGAAAGAAATGTAAGTTTTTTACCTATGGTCTTGTGATCGTGTGAGAGAGAGTTTTTTTTTTAGCCATTTTTTTTTGTCAGAAAAATTTAGGGTGAGGGGATGGTGCCCCAGTCCAAAGACAGGGAAGACCCAAGGGCTCAAAGAGCTCTTACAAGGGGATTTACATATGCCTCACCTCAAGGAGACTAGGGGGGATCGAACCTGCGACTTGTCAGACCGATACCCTGTCATGCTCCACTAGACCAACCCCTTGAGGTTTTTTTTTTTTTTTTTTTAGCCATTTGAGAGCGAGTTACATATGCAAAGTGAGGGCGATTTTCAACGGGCCCATTTTTAAGAGTACTAGTGGTACCAGTGACATGCACTAATATGACTCACACTTCATATTTTCAATTTATTTGTATTATAAGTAACATATTAATAAGTGAAAACATATAATGAAAATTTTAGGATATGAAAATGTTATTTTTTATAGACAAAAAAGAATATTTTTCAGATTTGTACAACTACATGTACCAAATTATAAAGCATATTCTAATTATAAAATAGTTTAGCAAATAAAATTCACTTCTTTTTTTATCCTCAAATTTTTTTCTCTAATGGTTATAAAAATCATTATCCCTATTACCACAATTTTGAGATATTATAAGTCAATACCGTATAAAATGAGCTATTTTGATATATAAGTCAATATAATACAAAATGAGCTATTTTAAGGGTTATATTATTATAAAAGATAAAAGCTAAGCTATTATGAACATGATAATATATAAGTTAAGTAAAACATAATAAATATACACTGATTTAATATCAAAGATGAGAATAATAATTTGGTTAGAAAAACACCCTTTCATTTTAAAATTCGAGATTTATAAATTACATCTCACATAAATAGATTAATAAGGTTATTAAAAAGACAAGGTAATTAATATGTATCTTTTATAGAGGAAAATGGTAAAGATAGGTAATATTGCTTTAAAGATGGCTATTAGATGAGTAAGAAAAATGATAAAATAAAAAAATAGATAATTAAGAAAATTTTAAAGGTAAATAGTATGACTTTAATCATAGATATTAGATAAGTAAGAAAAAAGATAAAAATAAAAATTAGATAATTAAGAAAAATATAAAATATAAAATTGTTAATAACTGGGGCCAAAATCAACATGGTGGCTAGAAAAAAGCCACATTTTATTATATATGTATATATATATTGATTGATTGATTGGTTGGTTGTATAATAAATGATTTTTCTAGAATTAGATTAAGAGTTTGACGGTAAAACAAATGATGATAAATGATTTTTTTTTTCTAAAATTAGATTATGAGTTTTGACTGTAAAACAAAATGATGTGAGGTTTAACAACTATGTTCTTTAACATTACTACGATTAGAAAAGTGAGTTTTAAAGTTAATGTAATAATTTTTCATCATTTTATTTTTCATTTGTCTTTATTATTTGGAATCATTAATCAATATTATATGCGATATTGAAATGTTGAAATGCCTAAAAAGTTGGAGTGTAATTTTGGCTATTTGGACTTCTCAAAATTAATTTTATACTATAAAGATTTTAGAAAAAGTTTGGGGGTGATAATTTATGCTTCAATAGATATTTTGCAAAAAACAAATATTCAAAATAGGAAAGAAAGAGGACATATCAATCAAATAGCAATATTAATGGGCAGACTTGTTAAAGATATGGTCAGTACAACTTCAAAATTTAAACGTAACTAATATTTTGGGAAATCAAGTAAAATTTTGAACTAATTGTGGCTTTGATACGGAAGATCCAAATTAATTAAAAAACACGGAATCAAACAAAAAAATTATTGCTAAGTTTTGACCATAAAAAATATTGGATTTAATTAGTGTTAGGCCATATATTGAAGGAATCACAACAAAAAAGCAAATGTTCACATTACTTAAGATATTAAAATGCAGATTTTATTAATATTTAATTTAAATTTGGTATTTATAAAATTGAAATTAGGTCAAAATTCCAAATAAATCATACATAATTATTCTAACCTAATATGATATCAAATTGTCTAGTAGTTAATGATAAAGATCTCACAATTTATGGAAACTAGTCTTCACTATACTATTTATTTAATTTCAAAATGTATATTTTATAGAAAATAAATAAGATTTGGTACTAAAATGGTAAGATATATTTTTAGAAAATTAGTCTAATATGACATGGATTTTTTTAAAAAAATCATGAATATGATGTGTACAAATCTAAATGACATGGCTTAATAAAAATAATGAAATGATGTGACTTAATAATATGACGACACGTGGAGAAATCCTAGGTGGCTTAACATAGAAACGACATCTGGCCTAATCCTAGGTGTCACAATGAGAAGGCTTCAATTCTTAGTGGTTTTAAATATATATATTAAATTGAGGTAATAATAAAATGTAATGAACCATTAGCTCAAAACACATACATGTTCTCGAGAAAATTGATACACATTTACAAAAAATAAAAAAATATCCTAATTTACAAACAATATTTTAAAGAGGAATTTGTGTATAATCAACAACTTGATAACCACATTTACGAAAAAATCATTTGGTAAAGTCTTAATTATTCAAGAAAACTTGCTAAATGCTATTTTTGTGACGAAGAACCACCATTGTATCAAGTTTGTTTGAGTCTCCGCTAGATAAGATCGTGCTAAATGGCGATCGTTCATCTTTTTAATAGAGGAAAAAAACTGTGAAGGAAAATAAGTTCATCACCTACTTTTTTTGTCAAACAAAGGGCAAAGCCCTAAAGATTAATAAAAGGAAGAAGCAAGATTAATAAGTTCATCACATATGATAATTTTGATACAACAAAGTATTTTTTGGCCACTATATTTATTGATTGAAACCTTATGAGTATTATAGGATTTTACATGACACATTTTCTTATAGGAATTAAACGATCATTTTAACAGCCAAACAAGCAAGCCATAACCTTGTTAGTTATTGTGCGCTTTTATGACCTTCAGGTAGCAATCAAATTGTAATGAAATCGTGGTCATAAACAAAGTAACAAAAATAACAAAAGTAAACATGTCAAGAGCCAAGTAGTTGGTCGGTATGAGGATGAAAACATGGATAGTTCAAGTAGTTGTAGAAACAAAAGTAGCAAAAGAAAGATGACCTATTGGAAAAAGCCCCCTCATTATGTATATAAAATTTATTTTGATGACTTCGAAGATCAAAATAGGAGAGACATCTTCAAGTTCGTTATAAGAGATAAGTCAGGAAATATAATTGATATGAGAGTTTAGAGATATGGAAAAGTATCTGTAAAAGCAGAAACATTAGCTCTTAGAGATGGAATCAGATCAGCGAAAGAATAAGTTGGTTTTCGAAATAGAAATCGAGGGGGACAACCTAACTATGATTATGGCGGTGAAGAACACCACTTCCCCCTGGGGAAATTGACATCCTCATTGTTGATATTTGGAGGTCTCTCTAGTGTTTCCAATCAGTGCAAATCTCTCATATTAGTAGGGATCCTAACGCCGTGTCTGACAAAATAAGTAAAACGGGCCATGACTTGCATATTGATTTTATTTGGAACAGTCAAGAACTTAAGGTTCTCATCCTTAAGGATGCGTTAGGTTGTTCAGTTTAAAAGTGAACATCCTAATTCTTACCTCATAAAAAAAATTGTTCTACCAAAAAAAAATTCTAATGAAATTGTTATGTCATATCAAAATGCTATAAATAAAATACCTCAAAATGTGTGAAATCTAGTTACTTTTTATGAATTTTATGGTAAAAAAAAGTAATATTTTTTAGAAAAATACTTTTTACTATCAAGTGTAGCATGGCGGCATAGGCTAAAGGCAGAATACATATACAAACCCTTGTACTTGAACGTTTTTTCCTATCAGCCCCCCGTACTTTAAAATGTGCAATTAGACCCCTATACTACCCCTATTTTTTTCCTATCGAACACAAATGGCAGACGACCCTTTTACGTGATTCACACGCGCCCAGGTGTCTTCCATGTGTCTGCCACGTAATTAAAAATACTGCCACGTAATTAAAAATCCCTTTTCTAGTTCATCCTTGGTCTTCACACGCCATTCCCTCTCCTCCCTCCCGCTACGAATCTCTCCGATGAGCAACCAACAGTACACCGCCACAGGCTATCCGGCGCCGGCCCCCACCTCCCAAATAAAGTGACCCATCAATATCATAAAAGGTTAAATCTCTTCTTTTAGGTTTGGACTTAAAAATCGATCATTGTACAAATTGAGCGGTACGGGTATTTCAGAGTTTGAGTGTGGATGCAATAAACTTGTTGTTTGGGTACGGGTATTTCAGAGTTTGAGTTTGGATACTCCTACTACTACGCCCCCTACGACACCTTCTTCCGGCGATTCATGGCGATCCTGGTCTCCCTCCTCTTCATCTTCGCCGCCGTCCTCTTCATCATCTGGCTGGTCCTCCGCCCCAGGGTCCCCCAATTCCGCCTCGACTCCCAATTCAACGCCTCCTCCTCCAACGTCGTAGGGTTCGCGAATCGGCCGTAGCTAGGGATCGCGAATTGGCCGGAACTGGGAAAAAAAAAAAAAAAGACAAAAATAGCTTTTCCATGGAAATGGCGCCACCTGATAAAATACCATGCCATCCAAACCTCTGACCAACGGCACGACGTCGTCTTGCCATTATGGCACGTTTTCACGTCCACAGAATTTGGGAATATGCTTCCGGGCCCCACTTCTTCAATTATAACGTGCTTTTCACTTAATTACACCAAAATCCCTACTAATAAACTTTGCAAAACCCTGATTTATACAGCTACCAACTCACTCACCAGTCACCACCTCCACCTAAAATTTCCCTTTATTTTTAAAAAGTGACAAATTTACCCAAAAGTACCCCCCTAAAATACATTTTTTAGCGTGGGGAAAAATAACTAAAAAAGGAGCGTAATTACGAGGCGCGTGAGAAACACGGACGCGTATAAGAGCGTGGGAGCATAGCAGACAACTTCACCGTGCTAAAAGCAGAGCTGCTTTGACGGAGAAGCCACACTGCAATAAAAGCTCCCACTCTCCTTCTTCACTCTCTCTCCCTCTCTACATCCCCCAAAACCTCCATTCTCGGAGCCGATCTTCGCTTTCTCCTCTTTCTTCTTCCCCGTTTCTTCGTCGGCTTTTCCAGTTTCGTCCTGTCTTCCTCTCTCGCTGTAAGACGCACCTTCCAGAGAGATTTGATTCTACTTTTGCTTTGATAATTTTGCGAAAACCTAGCAATTCGTTCCCCGACAAGTCAGATCTTTCTCCGCATTTCAAGGATCTCCGAATGCCGTCGCCGTCTTCAAGCTAGCTTTTGATTCTGCCGGAGTTCCGTGTAATTAAGCTTGGTTTGCTCAGCGTCCTTGCTCCCTGAGCTCCAATCATGGAAGCATTTCGAGTTTTCGTGTCTTGGTAGCAGTCTTGCAGATGATGAGCGGGCGTTGAGTGAGAGAAGGGGGACGGAGCCCTAGGTTCTCCACCGGAGTGAAGCTGTGCTTTTGGTCTCGTGCAATTGGAGGCTGGCTTGATGAGTTTTGTTCCGGTGTTTCGGATTTGGAAGATGCAGGTTTGTGTATATGCTTTCGTCGTCGCTGTTCTCTTTGGTCGATTTAATGCCGTCTCCGCCTCTCAAGGTATACGATTCTTTTATGCTGTTTTTTTCGGATTTTCTTTCGTGCTTTGTTTCGGTATTTTAGTGCTCTTCCGAGCTAGGTCGTCCAATAGATGTGGGACTTTGCACTTAAAATGCGGCGGGCAAAGGCAAACCGTTTAAATAATTCCCTATTTGTTTCGTTTGTTTGCGCGCACTCATGGATTTGGATTCTGGCGGCCTTTTAAATTCTGGTGCTATGAGAGGATTAATTTAGGTTCCAAGGAGTGTAGAGTTATAATAGAACATCCCTTATGTTACGTGCTTTGTGGAGCTTTGTTGTTGGCAATTTCTCTTTGTGGGATTTTGCAAGGTCTGGTGTTGTACGTAATGTGCCTGAAAACTTGGAGTAATTGTAGATATCTATGATTCCTTTACATGTAAGTATTAGTATTGACCTTGGCATCTAGCAGATGCTTCCATTGTCTCTTTACTATTCTCACAGAGTAACCCTTGTGGTATATTGTTGTGTGGGAAATGCGCTACGGTTAATGACAAACTTGTTCCTTTTTCTCATAACCCCTTTCCAAAAAGTTAGTTTATATGCAATTTGTAGAGGAACAGACTGTTATATATATCCAAATGATTGTTTTCTACTATATTATATGAAATAGTTCGCCGGTTTTAGTTGATACCATTGTTGTGTTGGGGTTTACCATATTGGCTCTACAAACAGTTTCTTCTGTTGCTTTGGTATAAGCAAAAGGCGAATCTCTCAACGGGACTTCTCAAAAATGAAAATAATGGTTTTCTGTTCAGTATCTTATACACACAAGATAGCAGTAGTGAGTTAAGAAACAGGAAGTACTTTTTCAGCCTACTTGTCCTTTTAAATGAAACTTTGATTGGATTTTTTTAGACAAAAGTCAAGCGATAAATTAGAAGCTAGGTGTGAGATAAATTTCGAGGGGCTTTCCTTGGTCACCTTAGCACTATATAGAGCGTTATATGCCTTTTTATTAAGAGTCTGTATATGGTGATGATTTTGTGTGCCTTAAGAGAATTAGGATTTAATGAAGCAAATGCACAGTTTAACCACTTCATAGTTTCCAGATGTTCTATACCTTCATTAACCACACTACATCTATGCAAATTGTGACACAGTTATGTCATGCTCCTTTTCATGAGGATTGCATGCATTTTTTCATAGGAAGACAAATACAGTATGCTTTCTCCAATCCTTCATCTGCAACCTCTGACGAAAGTTAAGTGGCCATCCATCTGTTAACCAATGCTTCAAACCATTCATGTTATACCATGGGGAAATTGTGGTAGTACCTGCTCGTTTAATGATCAAGATGAAAAGCTACTACCCAAATCAAAATGCAATCTTAAACCAGATATAAGAGGATCGGATAAAGGCAACTACCCGTGGAACTCATTTCATATTGAAGTTACGTAGCACACACTCCTGCTAACTATGAAGCAGCGCATGCATGTACTTGCCATTTATAGACCTTCTACTGAATAGATAGTTGTAGCTTCATATTGTCCAATGCCAGGGACATCAAAATTTTGTCAACTTGTGTGGCTGCATTTGATAGATTGGCCCTATGTTTTTTTTTATAATTCTAAATCTAGATCTTGGACAGTGTCTCTGATGGTCGCCTATGCCATCCTTCTTATGTTGAGGAGATTACATTTTTAGATTGACCCTGCTGGTTTCATGTTCTAAGGATGATCAGCACTAAATTATTTGTAATCAATTATGAGATCCAAAAAAAAAACTTCTTATTATTTCCCTAATATTCTGCCTTCCTAATTATAATGTATCAGCTAGACTGTCTTTTACACATAAGGCATACATCATCTAAAATAGCTAATCCTCTATACCTCACAGTGTAGAGAATGTATCAACCTCTATATACTTGTCTCCTAGCCAATTATTAACCATCAGAAATGAGAATTTGCAAGTTATCTTATATATTCTATGTCTGACCTTTCCTTTTTGACTGTTATTTATTACCTGAGTTCCATCAGTCAAATTTTTCGCAAAGAAATCCTGAAAATAAACGTGGATAGTTTTTATTTTGAAGCCTCTTTATGTAGTTATTGATCCATGTTACTATATACGGATTACTCTCTAATTCTTCAAGCAGTTTCTAGAACTAGAAGCAGTTAATAGCTGTCATTTGAAAATTGGTGTATAGAAGTAGTTGTTTCTATTTTCTCATGTGTAGAGAATTAAATAATTTGTTGTCTACATGTTTGTGTATTTTTCTTGGCACCTTTGGGCTCTTATCCTCCTCTCCACAGAGTCATGATCTTCCTGAGACCATCCCTGCATTAATTTGATATGTAATTGTCTAGCATCCTCCATAGCATCGAAATTTGTAAATACATAATAATATGCCATTTTTAAACTTCTGTATGCAATTGTTGTAATAGATTGTCTATTTTGTAAGCTATTAATGTTGATGCTAAAGTCTTTAGTTTGATATTCTTTGATGTCTTCTTCATTTGCAGTCTATTTATTTAGCCCTTTCCTGGCTTCAAAACCAGCACCATTACGCATTCCTGTACCTTCTTATGAGCCGTCCAGTGCACCTTCACCTTCTTTAACTAACCCAGGTATTTGCTCTTTACCTACAGCTCTAAGGTGTTTCTTAGTTTCTGCTTTTTATGTTTGACACTTAAGGTCTCATTCAGGTCCAATCGGGGCTCCTCACAGCAAATGGTTTCCACGATACCGTCGTCATCGCCATCATAGAAAGCCTTATGTAGCTTTCTCCCCAGCTCCTGCAGCTGCATCAGGTAATGGCTTGGCAAACCAGAAGGGTTGTGAGAAATTTGAAGTGCTAGATTTAGTCTCAAAATAAGATTAAAGAAAAACTGCCTTTAAAAGTAATTGAGATATTTCCCTGAATCCTGATATACCATGACTCTAGAGCTGCCAGAAAAACTAATATTTGGAATAATTTAGGAGCAACTGCAAAAGACATCAATTACTAACCTTTGAAATTTAGAGCAGTATCAAGTATCAACTTGGAGATCTTGAGATAACTACCATAACAGTAACTGCAAAGATAAGTAGAAACATTTTATTTGAGAAATAGCCATGGTATGAATATGAGATAATGCACGTAAAGATGAACTATAAAAGGGGCACGACTTCTCTCTGTCAAATCTTAAAATTTCTGCTATCGTGATTTATAACATTATTCTTCTCTGTAATAGCTTAATTTCTTGGCTTCTGTGTGTACTTCATTTAACATCATTAAGAGAGTTGCTAACATAGTTTATCTCTCAGGTTGTGACCAAACTTGTTTGGATCCACTCACATCCACACCAATTGGATCTCCTTGTGGTTGTGTTATTCCAATGAAAGTTAAGCTTCTTTTGAATGTAGCTGTGTATGCTCTCTTTCCTGAGGTCAATGAGCTAGAGATGGAGGTTGCAGAGGGCACATATCTCAAACACAGTCAAGTACAAATAGTTGGTGCTAGTGCTGATGCTCAGGATCAGGAAAGAACAGTAGTGGATATAAACTTGGTTCCTCTGGGTAATAAGTTTGATAACACTACGGCAACACTAACTTCTGACAGATTTTGGCGCAAGGAGTTGCCTCTAAATAAAACTCTTTTTGGTAGTTATGAAGTAGCTTCCATAACCTATCCAGGTATTTCTATTAAGATTCCTGTTTCTATAAAGCAGTTCTCGTACACAGATCCTGAATTTGCTATTGTCTGCAGGAATTCCTTCTCCACTTGCATCTGGTTATGTAGGAAGTGGTCCAAGCCAAAGCATTGGAGAATTCCCAATCACTGCTGATGTTAGTAGCAGAAGTCGAGGAATAAATACCAGAACATTGATCATCATTATTTTCTCTGCCATTGTTGTATCTCTGGCTTGTTCTGCTGTTGTTTATGTCGTTATCAAATGCAGAAATGTTAGAAAGCCATCAAATGCGGTTGGCCCTGTATTCACACCGTCTACCAATAAGAAAATTGGTAATAGATCTTATTCACTTCCCTACAATTGCTGTGAATTATATAACTTATATTTATAGCTAATGCAAATAAATAAATTTACTTTGGACTTATGAATGAAATATGAGGCATCAGAAACTTTGATATAACAGTCTTTCAATTATGGCTCAAAGTTGATTAGTTCTAATTGATGATTTAAACTTTTTCCCTTGGCCCACTGGATCCTGAGTAAAGCACTAAGAAGAACATCTATTGTTCTGTTGAATTTTTCAGATTCCTAGAGTTTGTATTATACTTTTCTATCTTTGAGATTGCTGTAGTTTTTGGATATTGGTTAGTTTCTAAAATTTTAGTTAATTTTATACAATACTGAAAAGCAATCCAAGTACAACCTTCATATTTTAGTCTCGATTAATGCAGGTATTGGATCTACCTTTTCAAGTAGTTTTGCAAGCTCAGCATCAATGTCTCCACTTGCCTCCATGTCTGGGTGTGCTCTCTCCTCTGTGAAAACCTTTTCACTTGCAGAACTGGAGAAGGCTACAGAGAATTTTAGTTCAAGGAGAATCTTGGGGGAAGGAGGATTTGGAAGGGTCTATCATGGCTGTTTGGAAGATGAAACTGAAGTAGCAGTAAAGCTACTTACGAGAGATAATCGAAGTGGTGGAGACCGCGAATTCATTGCTGAGGTGGAAATGCTAAGCCGATTGCATCATCGTAACCTAGTGAAACTGATTGGTATATGCATTCAACGTCATAGGCGATGCTTGGTGTATGAGGTTGTTCACAATGGAAGTGTTGAGTCACATTTACATGGTAGGTACCTTTACTTCTTGAGTTTCCGTCATACCTACTGATTCTATATTCTCTCACTCTCCCAAATAAAATTCAAGGGGCCAATCATGCCATTGCATAATCTTATCTCATTATGTATAAATATTAATCAATGTAGCATGAACAAAGATAAAGTGTTTCTAATAATCTCAGTTTTCCAGGCCCAGACAAGGAAAAGGGAAATCTAGACTGGGATGCTAGGATGAAGATAGCTATTGGTGCAGCCAGAGGACTGGCTTATCTTCACGAGGATTCCAACCCCAGAGTTATCCACCGCGATTTCAAGGCTAGCAATGTTCTATTGGAGGATGACTTCACCCCTAAGGTGTCAGACTTTGGTTTGGCTAAAGAAGCAACTGAAGGAAGCCAGCATATCTCCACAAGGGTCATGGGAACTTTCGGGTATGTAATGTTGATCATTCTGCATCCATTTTATTTTTATATCAA
The DNA here is from genome assembly GCA_934048045.1 of Polygonum aviculare. Classification (NCBI taxonomy): domain Eukaryota; kingdom Viridiplantae; phylum Streptophyta; class Magnoliopsida; order Caryophyllales; family Polygonaceae; genus Polygonum; species Polygonum aviculare. The sequence continues at coordinate 26,160,809 of OW204023.1, read as the reverse complement.
TTCATTAGTAAAAGTTATAAGCAAAACCTACTAATGGAGATGAGATCTAATATAGTACTTACTAGCTTAAGGACAAAAATCTAAGGCTAATCTTGCCTCATCCTAGGAAGATTTCTTCATTTGATTGATGATCAAATTCCAATGCATTAGAATATCTGATGAAGCAGGAGCAAATGCCTGCGTTTGTTGGAAAACAAATTTGATAGAAAATCCTAGGAAGATATGTTTCATAACCTATTTCCTCAAATCCAATCCCTACAGATATCTTTCTAGCACTGAGATTCTTGCAAAAGTGAAAGTGTTCCCTTACCAATATAAAGGGGCTGTTTTCAGGTACGTTGCTCCAGAATATGCAATGACAGGCCATCTACTCGTGAAAAGCGATGTCTACAGTTATGGGGTTGTGCTACTGGAGCTTCTATCTGGAAGAAAGCCAGTAGACATGTCCCAGCCCGAGGGACAAGAAAATCTGGTAACGTGGGCTAGACCACTTCTAACCAGTAGGGAAGGCGTAGAGCAATTGGTAGACCCTTCCTTGGCTGGCACCTACAACTTCGAAGACATGGCTAGAGTGGCCTCCATAGCTTCCATGTGTGTACATCCAGAGGTTTCTCACAGACCATTCATGGGTGAAGTTGTGCAAGCACTGAAACTGGTTTACAATGATCTGGATGAGACCTGCGGGGACTACGCCAGCCAAAGGGATTCGTCGGTTCTTGATCTTGATTCAAAAAGTGATATTGGTCCTTCGGATAGCTTCCGGTGGAATACAGGTGGGATTACGATGGATTATAGCTCAGGCCCGCTTGAAGAAATGGGAAATAGAAGCTTGGATGGAGGACAGAGAGCGGCTCTGCCTACTGAACATGGAAATAGATCTGGACCGTTGAGGACGATTAGAAGTAAGCCGTTCCTTTACAGATTGAAGGGGAGCATGAGTGAACATGGAGGTCTTCTCTCTAAAAGCACTTGGTATGGTGGATCATGGGTTTGATTGGAGAGTTAAGGCTACTTAACTTCTTCTGCTATAGTTTGTATGGTCTTGAGTTGTTGTCCAAAGGGCTTGCATTGAAAAGGTTTTTTTTTGTTGTATTTTAGTTTGGTGTTAGTTTAGTGTAGGAATTGTGGTCATTATTTGTGCATTCCAATATGTTTTCATAAGAAAACAAGAATATGAAACTTGAAAAATCCTGATGGAGATGCATAGAGCACAGACTAGCTTTGTAAGTTGATATGGCAATTATCACTGTAATGTAGATATTAATTTACTTAAATCAGATCACCTTGCGTATCTCAAAGCTCTTTTCTGGATTTATGCGAGTCAGGACAAATGACTCCAGTGGGCAGTGGGGTTAGTCTGAATCTGCACTGTGAAGCTTTGGACTATCCTCTGTTCTTGTCTGGTAAGTTGATAGGCCTGTTCGGTGCAAAAGTGATTATGGATTATAAGTGTTTATTTTCGCTTTGGGTTTTGTGCATGTGAGGGAGAGAAACATCTAGAAAAACAAAATAAGCTGCTTATTTTCAATAAGCTTGTTGCAACGAACAAACCTGATGGTCTTGATGGCATCTTTTCGATGAGGTTTTTTTTGGTAAACAGAGAATTGCACAAAACCACCCATAATAAAGAAATTTGCATTAAACCACCCATAATTTTTGAACTTCTGCAATGAATCGCCCATAACATAAATCGGCTAACTACTACGTTAATACGTTATATCCAAAACAAAAAAAGCATCAGAGTCTAACCAAAGATCACGTAACGACAACACAGTTGAAAGGGTGGTATAAAGCCAGGAATGGCATGTTGGTAAAAACTAAAAAGCATCTTGATTAACAATTTGATTTTCATTCATACTCGTGATGAGAGAGAGACGTAGTTTTTTTTCGGTTGAAAGATAGATGTAGTGTTTTTTGTTTTGCTCAAAAGAGAGATGTAGTATCGTAGTGTTTTTTTTTGGGTTGAATGTAATATTGTAGTGTTTTAAATTGTCTCTTTACGAGGTTTTGAAAAATTTATGTATATATGTAAAAATCGTAGGGTTTGGAAACACCATATTATGCCACGTATTGTAGTGTTTTAAATTGTCTCTTTACGAGGTTTTGAAAAATCTATGTATACATGTAAAAGCCGTAAGGTTTGGAGACACCATATTGTGCCACGTAGGGTTTTTCCACATGACGATCACACATTACGTCACCTAAGATTTTGCCACATGCCGTTATATCATTAAACCATGTCATATATTTATCTATTTATTTATTCCACATGGAAAATTTTTGTCTACATCATATACACATCATACCCATGATCTTAAGAAATTCCACATCATTTACATACTTCAGTTATTAGAAATTACAAATTTTATTTTCCTACTCTCTACTGCCATCATCCTCATTCGCCTCTTCCACCATGGCCAACGCATTCTTCTCCACTGTAGTCATGATATGTTCATCAATCCGTTGAAAAAAGGTTAAGACATTCGAAACTTGAAATCATTTTTTGACAGACAAAGCCATGACTTTGTATGCTCGGAACTGCGATCTAAAATTTGACTCTATTGAAAGTGGCAGTTAGCCATCCAGGTTAGAAACAATCACTTGTGCTTAGAGGTGGCAATGGGTCGGGTTTCGGGTGGATGAACCATTTCCAAACCCGACCCGTTATATAATTTTCCCCACCCAAACTCGACCCGACCCGTTAGCATGGATCACCCAAACCCAATCCACCCTATATTAACGGGTGGGTCGGGTGGATCGGGTGGTGTTTCGGGTGTTGTGTACCTAGTATAACCTATATAAGGATAAGATCTAAACATATATATCTATAATGTATAGGTAAAAGTTTACTGTTAGGGTTTAGTGATAATCACCATATCTAACAATTTTAATTAATTTTTTAGTTTTTATTTAAATTTGATAAATCACAAGTTTGAGTGTTTGACTATGATTTAAAATCTCCCATCAAAACAAAATAAAAAAGCTACAACAAAACCTTGGCTAAACCCTAAACCCTAAGCCCTAAACCTTATATAATTCGAAATTTTAGTTGAACTATATTACATATTTACTCTGAGACTTTGGATCATATTATTCATATACTTAAACATTTTTATAATACTCTATACATTATTCTAATTAAACTTTTGCTCAAATAAGTGAACTTGTAGATATTATATATTTCTCACCAAATATACTTAGTAAATTTACTATAGTTATCCATACATTTTACTAGTGTTAAGCTAAGCTAGTTGAAGATAATAAAACATACTACTCTAGTACTCATTATTAATTTGTTTAGTCAACTCATTGAAATAATCGATCATTGTCCATAAGACCATAAACAACTAAAAGATCCATCAACAATATAAGATAACGTAAGATATTTGCAAATTACTTATCATAAGCTTTATTATAATACAAAGTCACAAATTTATCATGTATTTCAATCATGGTCATTATCATATAAAACTTTATACTTTTAATAGAAAATGAAGTTATACCTTTTACACTTTTTTATAAGAGATAAAATTTCTCCATTATTTTTCATCTATTTTATAATTACACTTCATACAAATTATGATACTAAATATATATGGATCATAGATATTATTTTAACATATTTTAATCTTAAAAAATATGTATATTTTTTATTGTTAAAACATAATTAATTTAATGAGTAAAAGATACCAAGGGAATATACATATAAAAATCTAAGTCGGGTTATCGGGTCGGGTTATCGGGTTGGGTTATCAGTCGGGTTATGGGTGGATGGACCTTCACCCGAACCCGACCCGACCCATCACCCGCTTCACCCAAAACCCGACTTCAACCCGTCTTTTTTTGGGTTTTCGCCCGTTTTTTCGGGTCGGGTGAAACGGGTACCCATCGGGTGCGGGTGAAATTGCCATGCCTACTTGTGCTCCATATGTACCTGTACTTGGTGGAGAAAGCATAATTTCAATATGGTGAAAACATAATTAGAGATAAACCATCTTCTCCGGATCCAATAACAAGTAGAAGGAAGAAGACATTTCAATATCTAGAAGAATTAAACATAAGAAATATATCTTTGATATTTAGGGTTGGAATTTGTTTCTCCAACTAAATTCAATTTAGTCTATAATTATTAATTGGTTCACTATTAAAAAAAATGAGCTAACCAGATCTATAAGATCTCATGTAATCTTTGAATCTCGATTATGTACGTGATGATCGTCCATTAGTATTTCCATATATATTCATTAACATATTAGTCCTTTTATACATATACGTACTCCTTTTATACAAAACTCTTTTCCATAAAAAACTCTTTGAAGCTTTGAAACTCCTTTTACACAAACCTTTGAATCTCAATTGTTTGTCAAATCTTCATCATCAAAATATACGTACTCCTTTTATACAAAACTCTTTGCCATAAAAAATTAAGAGATTCACTTATATATTTTTTTCTTAAAATGGTAGGAAATATGCAGAGTTTCAAGTTTCAAGAAGAAATTAATTTGGTTATATATTGTGTACACAATCAACCGTGATATAATTACCATATTCTACCAAAAAACTTACCATTGATTAAAAATAAAATGTGTGTCTTTACCAGAAAATAAACTCTTTCTTATCTCTTACTCTGTATGATTCTTTCCAATTTTTTTGTGACAAGATTTCAAGTACAAAAGGAAATTTTATAAAATATATTTTATCCATCCTATATGTAATATATTTTTTACCAAATATTATTTCCAAGTTTATGAGCAAATCAACGTTTATTTATATCCAAAATTATTTATACAAATACAATCCATTCAATAAATCATTAAATTTTTAACCATATAATATTATTGAATTTGTCTAATATATATTCCCCTACAAATCAAAACAAATCTTCTTATAAATATTTTTACCAAATCTATTTTTTTATATTTCATACTATTCAATAGTGAGTATCAACCTAGAATTTATTTTAAGCTCTTCCTAATCTTATGAGATTATCTTTTAGCAAGGATTTAACTAATTATTGATTTTATTCAAAATAAAATTGTAACCAAATATTATGTATTAAAATTTTACAAATATAAATTTTTATCAAATATTGTATGCTCAACGAATTTTAAAAATGAAAATTTAAAATTTAGAAAAAAATGAAATTGACTAAAAATAGTTTCTTAAAATGATAAATCATGATTATATACATTTTAATTTTTTTGGTTTGACTAACGTATCATTTGTAATTGTAACCAACTTTCAAAATTGGAAAACTTAATCATCTTTCACTAAAAATTCCTACTATATATTAACCTATTTGTTAGTTTTCTCCCTATGTAATTCTTTATCGTTCAAGATTCATAATTTTCCACATATTTTATTTTATGTTTAGCTTGCTTAAAACCCATCCCGAAATTGGTCTTTTTTTGAAATTATTGGATATGTTATATATGTATGTGCTACGTACGTATTTCATTTAATCCTTTATTGTCTTCTTAATGTAGATAATTTTATAGCTTTAAATTTCATCCATCCTATTTTTTTATTCTTTAGTTAGTATGGATAATGTTTTTTTTTTATTTTAAGTTTTCATGCTCACAAATTTCCAAATATTTGCAATTATTTGTGATGTCTAAAACATCTAATTTGTTACTTATTATTTAGGTGTTTAAGTGGTATCTTTTGATGTTGCAAACTAATAGTATGCCACTTGCAACATTCTCTTTCATTTCATATCGTCACAATTTAAAAATGAACTAATGTGTAATATCATAACTCATTTTCGATACATATATATATTAAGTAGAGTTTTAACTTAATCACGTGAAGGGCACGATAACCACACTAGTTAATTTTACTATTTCTCTAATTTGCCCTTAAATTATAGGTTAAAAACCTAATTTTAGAAATAAATCATGATTTTAATTTTGTAATTTTTTTTAAAAAAGTTGTAACAGTATTATGAATTTTATTTGTAGTATTTTAGTTTTTAATACTGATTCTTAACTATCTTATACTTTTAAGACGTAGGGTAGGGAAACCGGTTCATAATAAATAAATAAAAAATGAAATTTTTTCTCAACCTGTAAATCATAAACCGTGAAGATGCCCCGTGATTGCTACAAGTCGGCCCTAAAGTCAGCGTCCATCAGAAACGGCGCATAACAATTATAGGCGACCCCCTCTAACCGCACGCGAGCGGAATCGTCAGAAGAAGAGGTGGAGAAGGTGGGCTTAGACCCAACCAAACAGTCCGATTCGGCTCAGACATTGAGCCAGACACAAGATCATCCATAACAACTTTCCTGAGGCAACATACATAATCATTTGCTTGGTCCCACACCAACATGGTTGGGATTAACCCTTCGGTCATCTCCAACAAGTTGAACGTAGACCCCAAACACCCCCCAATGCGGAAGAAAAGAAGAAAATTAGCGCCAGAATGAAATCGGGTGGTGGATAAGGAAGTGAAGAAACTGATGGAGACATGGAAGATAGGAGAAGTAAAGTACCCCGAGTGGTTAGCCAATGCTGTGGTAGTCCCCAAGAAAAATGAGAAATGGCGAGTCTGCGTCGATTTCACCGACCTGAACAAAGCATGCCCCAAAGACTCATTCCCACTGCCACACATAAACTCCATGGTGGACGCAACGGCAGGCCATGAGCTTCTCACCTTCATGGACGCTTTCAGCGGATACAAGTAGATCAAAATGGAAGAAAGTGACCAGGAGAAGACAACGTTCATCACCACTCAGGTTACCTACTGTTATAGAGGCATGTCCTTTGGACTCCGAAATGCTGGAGCAACTTACCAACGGCTGGTGAACAGGATGTTCCAAGACCAGATAGGAAAAACGATGGAGGTCTACATTGACGATATGCTCGTCAAGAGAAAACGTACCCAAGACCACATCGCACATCTAACGGAGGCTTTCGCTATCCTGGACAAGTATGACATGAAGCTCAATCCCGCAAACTGCACGTTTGGGGTGCGATCTGGCAAGTTTTTGGGCTACATGGTCACGTAGAAGGGGATCGAGGCAAGTCCTGAGCAAATACTGCATGCCATCACCAATTTGCGATCCTCCCGTTGCATAAAAGACGCTCAACGGCTGACCAGGAAGATAGCAACCCTGAACAGATTTATCTCCAGGTCAGCAGAAAGGTGTCGTCTGTTCTATGAAGTACTGAAACAGAACAAGAGCTTCACTTGGGAGCAAAAGCATGAAGAAGCGTTCCAAGAACTGAAAGCCTACTTCGCCAACCTCCTAGTCCTCTCGAAACCGGAAGCCGACAAAACCCTGAAGTTCTATCTATCAGTGACTGAAAGCGTAGTGAGCGGCGTCCTGGTGCGAGAGGAAGAAGGCCAGTAATTGCCTGTATACTTTGTAAGCAAGACTCTGATGTCGGTAGAAAGTCGTTACTCCCCATTGGAAAAGTTAGTCCTAGCCTTGATGATGTGCTCACAAAATCTGAGGCCATACTTTGAATCCCACACGATCACAGTGCAAACCAATTACCCGATGAAGACTGTGATGCACAAGCCAGAAACGACCGGGAGAATGGTCCAATGGGCGATACACTTGAGTGGGTTCGATATCAGTATGAACCTCGAACCGCGATAAAGTCGTAAGCGCTAGCCAATTTTGTGTCCGACTTCAGTCCTACCCTAGAAAGCCCGACACCGGATCAAATCGTGGCCATAGTCGCCAGAGACGATTGCACGAGATTGACTTTGCACACCGACGGTGCTTCCAACGTCCGAGGAGCAGGCATAGGGGTGGTAGTGAACTCGACCAGGGGGATAGCATGGCCCAAGCCATCTGGTGCGAATTCGAGGCAACCAACAATGAGGCCGAGTACGAAGCCCTAGTATTCGGGTTGGTGTTGGCACAGGATCTCTGCTTCCAGAAACTGAAAGTTAAGTGCGACTCGCTATTGGTCGTCAATCAAATCTCCGGGGAATACGCAGCTAAAGACAGCCGAATGGCTGCTTACCTCGAGTTAGTCCGCCAAAGCCCATTCGCGGTGGCCCATTAACTCTCCTCTCGCAACCCGGTTAGTTTGAAATCTAGTTGTAACGAGCCTCCGAGAAGCCCGGGAGCGGGGGCGAGCGGTATCGATTTGGTAAAGAAGCAGGCCGAGGATTTCGGGAGTCAGCCAACGCCCACGACGCTCCAACGATATAAGTTAGATTAATTTGTAACGAAAGAATCTTATCATATATTGGCACAACCAACTCAATCTTGTATCTGATTTGCTATCCATAAAGTTATTTGTCGATCCAATATTATTCTCCAGTTGTTTATTCATTCGTCATCATTCGAAGGTCTCGATCGTAACCTCAAATTTAGGGTGTTTAGACGATCATCGTTTTTCTTCCAAAACAATTGCTAATAGACCAATAGAAGGACTAATTCATCAACCTTATACGGAGTATATTAGATGTTGTTTTGTCGCATTTCGGAAGTTGGAATCTTCATTTTCACATAGTATGACTGTTTTAGCAATTGTCTTTGTTTTCCCCCCGGTAATTATGGCATCAGGAGGAACTTGTTTGTTTATGTAATTTCATATGATAGCTAGAGATGACTTATGCTTGGTTGATCACTCTCTTGATCTTGTTGATTGCAAACAAGACAACTAGTTTATAAACTTTTCATGACTTGGCAAAGATGATACAAGAATACAAGTGCAATCGATCACACATGCATACTTATAATACACAAAGGTGCAACTTAATTCTGAGGTCTTGGCCTTGAAACAAGCAATATAATTACATTATTTATCTGTCTTTTTTTTTAGGCTCAAAACATATACAGACACCCCGAACTTGTTCGTTTTGGTCATTTGGACACCTGACCTTTGAAACGGACCTATTGAGCACCCTAACTTGTCAAAGCCTACCTATTAAACACCCCGTCCCTAATTACAGAGTGCAATTTTACATAAGTGCTATAACTTGAACATGATTAAGAATAAAAAAGGTCACGTGATGACAAATAAGGCCTCCTCGTTTAATTAACTGTGACCTAAACCCGTCATTATAAACACGCGCTAGGTGTTTAATAGATAACCTTTGACAAGTTGGGGTGCTCAATAGGTCCGTTTGACAAGTTGGAGTGCTTAATAGGTCCGTTTTAAAGGTCAGGTGTTCAATCGACCAAAATGAACAAGTTCAGGTGTCTATATATGTTTTGAGCCTTTTTTTATATATATCTTGCAAACTTCTGAATAAACAAGCAACATAAACAGAGAAACTTTACTTGGAAACTGCATGATTATGAAGTGAACCTAGCTCTAAGGTTTTTGATGTAAGCAAAAAGGTGATCACGATCAGGCAAGTTCTCGCGAATCTCGGGCACAGCTAGGAACTCCTTGACCCAAGCGCTCAACTTAGGAAAGCCATCCGGGTCCAAAAGCTTGAACCCGGTCACCGTTTCCATGGGTTCGAGCCACCAAGCTAACCATCCGAAAGCCAAGTCAGCCATGCCGACTTCGTCGCCTCCAAAAAACCTCTTGTCTCCAACAAGACCTATCTCTTCAATGATTCTAAGCACTTCTCTTGCTTCTTTTGCAGCTTCCTCCTGCTCTTCTCCACTTGCTTGAAAAAAAGTGTAGAATGCTTTGTTCTGCACTTAATTTGAAGCACACAATATTAATTATATGGGTAACCTTGGCATAAGCTACGTGCATCTATTCTCATACACATTGACAAATGTTTTTGTCTGGAACATAGAACATAACTAATTTAGATATGGCCGGTATAAGGACGTTTTAGCATTGTTGAATACTATTAAAGTTATACCCCGGTCTAATAATATTAAAGAAAATTATAAATCACGATTTTATCTTTTATCACTTCTATTAATTACGATCCATCGGAAAATTATAAGCTTTTGAACGTTTAGGTAGTTGGGTTAGGTTTGGGGTCAGGTGGATTAGGTGATCACGTCTAATCACTATACTAATTAATCTACCGATTGAAAAACCTAATCGACCGGCTAGACTTCACTCATGTATTAGAATAAAAGAAGTTGTACTTAATTTTACCTTGTCGAGTGCAAATTGGACCCAAAACCTCACAACCGCTCTTGCATAAGGATCAGACGGGAGCAAGGGCTTGTGTGGCCAAACCTCGTCTATATACTCGAGAATGATCATCGATTCGACCACCGGTTTCTCATCATGAATGAGCACGGGAATTCTCTTATAAACCGGGTTGTAACGTAGAAGATCGTCGCTCTTGTTGGCGAGATCCTCTTCGACGTATTGGTATTCGACGCCTTTGAGCTCGAGTGCCCAAATGACTCTGTATGAGTATACGCTTGGCCAGCATCCTAGCAACTTCACTTGCTCCATCTTTGCTTTGTTCTTGAGTTTGAAGTGTGTGAGTTCTTGTTGGTGCACTGGTGCATATATATGCTGTTTTATAATGCTCCATTTGGACATCAAATTAAATCATCAACCATTCTCATTGGTCATGAATTCTATACTCTACTAGGACATGATTGGTTGATTTATAGATAAAATTTGAAAAACAGTTTTATCCATTCTTATCTAGATAATGTAAATACCGAAGCATAAAAAAAACAGGTCAAGAAATTTAAGCATTTGACAAGTCAACAAAATAATTAATTAGTTCTTGGTCATGGTAAATTGGATCTTCTACTTTCTAAATATACTAGTATCAGTTCTGTGCCTTAAAGACACGATTTTGATAATTGAAAGCTTATTTTAATTTTTATATAATGTTATTGAAAAAAATATTTTGAAAAATAACTGACGTGCAAATACTATGTGGAATTTTGGGAATAAAATGTGCAAAATTTGTGGATTTTTTAGAAATCGTGCAAATATTTTATTTTTAGAAAAACAATTAAAAATGGAAATTAGTAGATAAGAAGTTTTTAAGAAAAATTATGTGAAAAAGTTAACATGAAATTTCTTTTAGAAAAATAATTAAATGAAATTAGTAGATAAGAATATTTTTAAAAAAAAGTTATGAACTTTTTTGGTAATTTAAATTAGTAGATAAGAAGATTTGGAGAAAAAAATGTTTTTTAAAGTTATTATCTATAAAATTAAACATGGTTTTAAAGTGTTTAGTAGATAAGAAAAATATTGTATTGTTGAGGCTCGAAAACACAAAACGTTGGGAACGCGATGAGAGTGAATGAATCTAACCGAGACACCAACAAGGATACAAAGCGGTGTTTTATAGTCAGCTAATGTGATAAGTGTAGTGGGGCGATGTATTTCTGGAAGTGGGATGAAAAGTTACAAGTGTGCGTGGTATAACTCTCTTAGCGCGCCCAGTGCATCGGATTACAACAAGGATCTTAACTCGAGACTTAGTATTGATTCGCGAGGTTTCCGATCCTATACTTAGTGTGCGGAGCTTTCTATTTATATATGAGCCCGAGGCTGGGATCCGGCAAAATGTCGATGTGGGATAGGTGTTGTCTAGATACGTGTTCCGTCTTTATTGGCTTGTTGGGGCGGCGGCTGCGGTGCCGGCCATCCACTTGGTTGGATGAGACGTCTCCCGCTTGGATGGAACGTCGTCCACTTGCATCTACCCCCAGCGCGATGACGACGTCATTGAGGGGCTTTGATACGTAATAGGTTTTGTTTTAAAGGGGGGCCTACTTTCATACCGTCAACGCGGTGATGGTTCCTGGTACCAACATGTATAAAATTTAAAGGTTTATTTTTCTAAGAAAGAAATTAAAATGGAAGTAGATAAAAGAGTTTTAATGTGTGGTCTATAATGAAACTTTAACCAACTAAATAAAGTAAATTGTTTTAATAAAGATGAATAATGCGGTCCAATGAGAAGTTGACATGTATCGTGCTTAAATATTATTTTTAATCTCTACTTTATTATATAGTTATGATAATTTATGTTTATATTGTATTGCAATGTGATTGACCGATCAAATTTCAAATTAAAACAACTTTTTAAATATATTAATAGTACATTTTTATTAAAATGCAATTAAAATAAGGAATACATACAAAAGCATTATTTTTAAGAGTGGACAAATTAAACTCTACTTGTATGGTTGTGAGACTGGATGGAGATGAATTATTGAGGTTCACAAAATGCCAAATTTGTGGATCAGCAATCTCGTGTCGATGTCTAGAGGAGTATGAAAATCACTTTTTGAAGATTAGCATGATATTGATCGATAATGCTTACTTTATTCATCAAAAAGTAACGAAAATGATGTTTTACCAAATCTATATATCATGTGAAATTTGAAAATGACTAGGATGGACAGCTTTAGAATCTATTCATATCATGTTGCACTACCTCTACTACGTTAGTGACTTGTATCGAGACCACAAATGTTAAAACCTCACCCGATTGGATAAATCGATCCAAACTAGTGGAAAGTTCGAGGGGTGAAACCTGACCCGAATAGTAGCAAACAAAGGGAATAAAAAACAAACATAAATTGATTCGAATCCGATTGGGTTGAAACCCGAATCGGTCCCAATCTGAACTCGTTGGATTCATTTGATTTTTCATATATGTAAAATAAAGACATTTCTAAATAGCTAAAAATTACCCCTATAATTGCTCTTAAGCAAATACACCCCTTAAAGGCGCCTGACCCAGATGGGATGTGCACTCTTTTCTATCAAGTTGTGGGCGCTAAGGTGAGAGAAGAGGTCCTAGAGTTTTTGAATGGGGGAAGATTGAAAGTGGAGAGCAACAAAACATTCATCGTGTTGATTCTTAAGAAGAGCAAGGCAATTGACATGAAAGATTTCAGGCGCATTTCTCTGTGCAATGTTTACTACAAGTTAATCTCCAAAGCCCTGGTAAATAGACTGAAAGACATGCTCGAGAGGATTATAAGCCCTAGCCAGAGTGGCTTCGTCCCTAGAAGACTGATCACTGATAATTTTATGATAGCATTTGAGATCTTCCATCATCTTTTCAGCAATGGAAAGAATCTTAAGCATTTTGCTTTCAAGCTCGACATGTCTAAGGCTTATGACCGGGTTGAATGGAGTTTCTTGGAGAATATGATGCAGAAATTGGGGTTTGGAGATCACTGGATTTCAAGAGTCATGCAATGTGTCTCCTCTGTCAGATATTCCGTGCTTATTAATGGTTCTTCTTCTTCTAGTGTTACTCCTGAAAGAGGTTTGAGGCCGGGGGGGACCTCTTGTCCCCATATCTCTTCATCATCTGTAGTCAAGCTTCGTCATACATGATTGATAAAGCGGAAAGAAGAAATGCTCTTTCTGGAATAAGATTCACTCATAGAGCCCCGAGTATTACTCATCTGTTATATGCCGATGATTGCCTTCTTTTTGCTGATGGCACTCCCCGCCAAGCTCTGGAGATTAAGGGGATTCTTAAGAGGTACGAAGAAGCTTCAGGACAGATGATAAAATTTGACAAGTCTGAAGTTGGTTTCAGTAATGGAGTTAATGATCAAGAGAGGGAAGTAATTCAAAGAATCTTGGAAATGAAGCAAGTTGAGCATTTTGAGAAGCACTTGGGCCTCCCCACTTGGGTTGGTAGATCCAAGAAGGAAGTGTTCAGTGTTGTGAGGAGAAATGTGGTGGCTCTAAACCTTATGTGGCGTAATATAAAGACGTGAAAAAATCATACGTGGCGTAATGTAGTGGCTCTAAACCTTATAACTTTTATATATACATAGATTTCACATAAGAAAGTATAAGGCTCGAGGGTTCGGTTTATTAAATAGTTTACAAGTTTCTTATAAAAGTTATAAATCTGATAAGATTATCTAAGAAAAAAAAGGAAACATTGATGATGCGTTGAATTAACTATTATTCAAATTTTGCTTAAAAAAACAATTGATTAATATTTATTTGAATGCCGCCTAACTTAGTAATTGGTATTGTTAAGTACAAATTGATTTGATATTGCATAATGTATAGTATGACTTAAGCATGAAATAATAGTATTTAAAGATATGTTCAATAAATAGAATTATGTTATACACCAATTGATATGATATTACATAATATGTCATAAATAGGTATGATGATAACTTAATATTACTATTTAAACAACCATAAATAGAATTAATATTAAATGCGAATCTAAATATGATTCTGATATGAATATATATAAGTAAGATAAATTTATTTAAATTTATTTTATTATAAAACAATTAAAAATATTTATTATTGAAATATAACTAATTTAGTATGAAGTAGGATAATGACTAATATATAAGTTAGCACTTATCGTTATGTGGAAAACACAATACATGTACAAATCTCTATAACACATTAACACCTAGTAGTATAAAATAACTAAATATATAAAGATTTTTGTTTATAAATATCTAATGATAATTGATAAGTAGATTTTTTTTACAAAAGTAAAAGATAACTAGATAACTATCATGTCTTTTTAGCTAAAGACCAAGAAAGAGTATAAAAGAATTATAAAAAAATCAATAGTAAAACTTGTATAGTTTAGACGCGTAAAATCTACGATTTGGGCGGTATTGGGCGGGTAAAATTTACAATTTAGGCGGGTAAAATCTACAATTTTGGAGCCCAATCTATATTTGGGTGGTGCTGGGCGGGATAGGGTTAGGGTTATTTTTGTACAACCTCTTCTACAACCTTTTTTTTACAGCCTCCTTTTTTTACAGTCTCCTTAATCGAAACTCAGCTCATCCCTCTGCTTCCTACATGGACGAACGACGAACCGAACCCTAACCCCATCGACTTCGTCGCCGGTGACAGCCATAGCTCCTTCTCGTTGGCGAACGACGACTCCTCTACAGCCCCGTCCATTCCGTCGCCGGTGACGGCCCCATCTGCACTTCTCGACTCTGATCTTCGACTCCTCTACATCTCCTTCGCCCTCCCTTTCTTCTGCTTACCTCCTGTTCCCTCCTCTGGCTCGGACTCCGATCTTTGGCTTCCACTCCTCCTTCAACAAACAAGGGTACGTCTTCCTTCGAATTTGTATTGCCTTTTCCATTTTCCCTTTTACTGCATCCCAACTGTTCGACGAAAATCCTTTGTGAGAATGGCTTCGGCATGACTGTGAGAACCGTTTCTTGATCTCTGTCTTTGATTGTGTGGTGTAGCTTGTGAAGAATTGGTTCGGTATTGTGCTTATCTTTATCATTTTGTGTGCTGCTTCCGTCGAAGTCTCGGTACTTCATTTGAATGCTTGTGTGGAGTGATAGTATTGTTGATAACAACTATTTGGAGAAGCGCCCTGCGTGGAGGAATCTCTCCATCTTGTGCTTGTCTGAGTTGATAGTGTCAGATGAAAATATTGGCCTGTATGATTAATAGAAATAAATTACTAAGTTGAATGGAAAACTATGTCACAGCAATAATGCCATCAACAACAATCAAGAATTTACCTTACACCAAATTGTCAAAAGGCAGAATACATCACCAAACCCCCATACTTATAACTTTTTTCCCATTGGACCCTTGTACTAAAAATTGTTCAAACAAACCCCTGTACTGCCCCCGATTTTGCCTATTGAACACAAATGGGGGCTGACACCATTACGTGATTCACACGCGCTAGAATTGTCAGCCACGTCATAAAAAAATTGCCATGTAGATTGCCACGTAAGAATATTTTGCCACGTAACACAATTCCTTTTTCGTTTTTGGTTAATTTTTTTTCCTTTCTTCGTCGTTTTTTTAATTTTCTCATTCGTTCTTCCTATTTTGGGGCGTGAGATACCTCCGGTGAATCGGGGCTGGAGGTGGGGCGAGAACCGGCGTGAGGGGCTAGCGAGTGGCGGAGCTGTCGACGGGCGTGCAGATCGAGAGCATGGTCGGGATCGGGCGATGAGTTGGGTGAGTCGAAATCGGGCGGTTTTGTGGTAAAGCTCGGTCAGGCGGCATCCGAATGGGGGCTGACCGGAAGCAGGGAGAGAGAGAGCCGAAGAGGGTCGTCGGTTAGGCGGGCCACGAACTTGTTTGGGTCGGGGTGGCGAGCTCGCCGTCGCTCGCCTTCAATTTCGCCCGCCAACCCTCCCGTCGACCCAAATGCCAGATCTGGCCGCCGCCTTAGCCCGCCAACCCTGCCGGCCCTCTCCGTCGCTCGCCTTCGCCTTCGCCCGCCCTCGTCGTCGCTCGCCTTCGCCTTCGCCCGCCCTCGCCGTCGCTCGCCTTCGCCTTCGCCCGCCAACCTTGCCGGCCCTCGCCCTCGCCATTCTTCTATGCCCGACCCTCCTCCTCCTTCGCTCCGACGTCACTCCTCCTTCGCTCCTCGGAAGAGCCTCACTACTCCGATGTTGGGCCAGATCTGGGAGGGGGACAAGAGATTCGGGATCCACTGAGCGGATCGAAGGCGGAGCTCAGGCGGAGCAAGGGCAAATCTCAGATCTGGAATGAATCTTAGGTAGAGCAAGGCGGAGCTCAGGCGGACGGCGGACCAAGGGCGGATCGAAGGCGGATGACGGAGCGGTAGCGACGACTCGGCAGCCGGAAAAATGAAATTCTTCTTCTTCAACCTTCATTGTCTTTTGTGATCTACATTATCATGTATGCCTAATTTCATTCATGTCCTGCTTTGAAACCAATTCATCCTTGTATTAATAACAAGTCCAGTTATATAGCAGTTGATGGCCAGATCTTCCCATATTAGTAAATAAAAAAAATACAAAATACTTGTGCAAATTTTAGATTGTGCAAATTTCAGTTGTTGTTGGTGCTTGTAGTTTCTGTGCAGATTTTTCAGTTGTTGTTGCTTGTAGTTTCAGAACGTTTGTTGTTAATTTCATATATGGAAGGTGAAGCAACTAAGATGGGTGAAGTGGCTCCTGCAACTGAGATAGGTGAAATGGCTCCTACAACTAAGATGGATGAAACAACTCCTCTATAGAAAACTGGGAAAAAGCGAAAGTCACGACCTTCTCCAGTGTGGAAATACTTCAACATCGTGGTGGACAAGGAAACAGGGTAGCAAAGAGGACTTTGTAAGTATTGCAACACTAATTATAATGCTAATCCAGAGGCCGGAACGTCTAATTTTCGTAGACATATAAACTCTTGTGCTGAGATAAAAAAAAGTTGGAATCAAGTGATGGTTCAACTGTAGAAAAAGAAATTGACCAGAAAGTATTTCGTAGATTACTAGCACAGGCACTTATGAGATTTGGCTATAGTTTTTCTTGGGTTGAGCATGATGCAACTAGGAAACTCTTTAAGTATTTGGATGACAATGTTGAACCGATAACAAGAAATACAATACAAAAAGATTGTTTGGAAATGTTTGCTGAATTGAAAGAAAAAATTAAACATGTGCTAAAGGAGCTCCCTGGGAGGATTTGTTTGACATCTGATTTGTGGACTGCATGTACCTCTAGAGGCTATATATGTGTGATTGCACACTATATTGATCACAACTGGGAGTTGCATAGCAAATTACTTTCTTTTAAACATTGTGCTCCTCCTCATGGTGGGTATGAATTAGCTCTAGAGATTGAAAGTGTTCTTTTTGATTGGGGAATTGATAAGAAGATATTTTCTCTAACGGTTGACAATGCAAGCAACATGGATAGAATGATTGTGAACTTAAAAGTAGGGGCATTGAAAGAGCTGCCAAGTAAGGGGAAATATTTTCATGTTCGATGTGCTGCACACATATTGAATTTAGTTGTCAAGAAAGTTTTGAAACTAGTTGATTGTTCGATATCAAAGCTTAGAGAGAGCATAAAATACATTGAGGGATCCGAAGCAAGAAAAATAAAGTTCAATGACTTATGTAAGGAGCATACTATTTCTTATTCTGGTGGTTTGTGGTTAGATGTGCCTATTAGGTGGAACGTACTCGACCTATATTATGATTGAAAGGGCTTTGAAGTTTAAGAAGGTTTTGCATAGTTATTTTGGTGAACTGGATTCTGTTGCTAGTAAGTATCATTTTGATCATGATGATGGCTGAAAATTGAAAAGATGTGTGGACTATTGGAGCCATGTTATGAGATAACTAAGCTGTTTTCTGGAAGTGAATATCCTACAACGAATTTATATTTTCCTCAAGTGTTTTTAATACGGTCTCGTTTGAAGATGGAAATAGAAGATGGATTACTTGAATGTGACGACGATACTACTATTGATGAGCATAATGAAGTTGATATTAGCATTGCAGCAGCTGAGATGATGGAGAAGTTTAAGAAGTACTGGGATGAGTATGTTATGGTACTAGCTTTTGTAGTTATGTTGGATCCACAATACAAATTTGGCTTTGTTAAATTTGCTCTGACTAAAACACATGGAGTGGTAGAAGGAGACAAGCTGGCTGCAAAAGTGTATTTTCAGTTTAATGAATTTTACAAAGAATATCAACGTGCAGTTGGAGTTAGTGAACCTAGTGATGCTGAAAACGTGAGAAGTGAAAATCAGACGCAATCTCTCTATACAAGCCTTGAGGTATGTATTTTTATTTGTTGTCTTGCAATTTTTTTTTACTTTTGGGCTAAATTTTCATTCTTATTCCACCACATGAGTCGTGATGCAAATTGCAGTTTTATCATTGAGAATTCAGAAGGTAAAGAAAAGCTAATCTGTTTTTTTTACTATTATTTATGATGGAATACATAGAATACAAATGAACTCATATTAACCTGATTTTTATTTTCTTTTAGTCTCTAATATGGAAAAAAATATATACAGCAATAGCATTGCACTTGTATGTTACTATCAGGTTGTAGTAAAGCACATAGGGGATACATTGATTCAATCTTTGAATAATAATTAACAATTCAGTTTTTTATTTTCTATTTGAATATTTTTCCTAAACTTGCTATTTTGTTATTCATATAGGAATTTGAATTATATGAGCCATGTGACTATGCAAAAACTGAGGTGGAGAAATACTTGGATGAGTCACGTATGCCATCAACAGAAAAAAAAATTGTGTGCTTATTATTGGAAATTGAATTCCATATCTTTTCCAATACTTTCTTGTATGGCGAGGGATATTTTGGCTATTCCTATCACTTCAGTTGCTTCAGAATCCACATTTAGCATGGGAGGAAGGATTTTGAACAAATGTAGGAGCTCACTTAGTGATGAAAATGTCAATGCATTGATAACTACCAACAATTGGTTAACCGGATATGATGGTAAATAAAAAAGAATTATTACTGTGCTTATTTTTCCTTTCCTTTTCCTCTACTTATTTATATTTATTCTTTTCTATAAGCTGATATATTTTGCTTTAGATTTCACTCAAGAAGAAATTTGTTTGAAGGTGCCATTGCATGATTCTCCTGATAAAAAAAATCAGGTTGTTGTCTTTAAAATGTAAGTTTTTATAGGTTGAGTATTATGGTTCTGATATCTTATATCTTATTTTCTTGGCAGTTTATGAGAAGTCAAGTAGGACATCAACAAATGCAAGAAGCAATGGGAAGTAGGAGAATGTATATGTGAAGGAAAAGAAGTTGTAGACACAAGAATACTACCAACTCAAAAATGAACATTAACCCTGAAGTGGTTTTTGAAGTCTTAACTTTTTGGACTGATTAAGAGTTACTCTTCAATTATATTAAAGTTGTTAGGCTTTTGATATGTATCTTCTTAGCATAGATGTGCAACTTAGCAACATCATGTGTAATGTATACTTTTGGCTGTATTTTGCTCATGAACTGGTAAATGGTAACATTAAGTGTCAATGGAAGAATTGGAAAAGGGAGTTTTATGACATTGAAAATTATGTACTGCTTGTGAACGTATTATAATGTAGGGATACTCAAATATGAGAAATTACACTTGTAAAAAGATTAGTTAAAACTGAGGCAAAAATCACATGACCCCTACAAAATTACAAATTAAATGGATCCCAAAATACCAACTCTCAACTCATTCTATTCGGATAATTCTGAGATCCCTTTAGTTTTATTGGATAATCTCGGGTCGGGTCACATTGGATTTTCGGATGATATCGGGTCGGGTCACTTTGGATCGGATAACTTCGGGTTTACGTATGATATCGGGTCGGACCACTTCAGGTTTACGGATGATATCGGGTCGAGTAACTTCGGTTTTATGGATGATATCGGGTCGGGTAGCATCGGTCATCAGGTCATGTCTAGCTATTACTTTCGGATATAATCGGTTTCGGGTTAGTATCGGGTTTGGGTCTTTTTTTGTTTTGGGTCAAATCGGTTCGGGTCAGATGATCTCGGTTATACATCGTCGTAGTTCTTTTTCGGATGCCGATCGGGTTCGGTGTTGGGCGGGTCGGGCGGGTTTCACGGGTCGGGTCAACTTTTGACAACCCTAGTCACAGAGCAGATGGTTGTGGAGTTTTCCCCTTGTATTGCGGAGGCCAAGGCTATGCTCAAGGGTGTTCACTTGGTGCTGATGCATGATCTTAAGAAGGTTGTGATCGAAGGGGACTATCAGGAACTAATTTTGGCTCTACCAAGGTGCAGGAAGATGTCCTGCTGATATTTCCTTTATTGTTTAAGATATACTTCAGGTTTGTAAAGCTTTTGAAGCCTTTAGTTTCAATTTTGTTAAAATATGATGTAATGAGCTGGCTCATGTGCTGGCAAGAAATGAGCCTTGGGATGTTGTGACTCATGTTTGGGATTGTTATCTCCCAAGCAAAGCTTGTACTGTCTGGTTGAATGAATTGGGCTTGGAGGAGTAGCCTTTTGGGCAATCCTTTTTTATTTCAAAAAGAAACCCCTATAATATGCTACATTTCCAATAATCACTCCTTTAAAGCGATATTACTGAGAACCACCCCTTTAACCATCTCCGTTAAAAAAGCACCATCCCTCTTCACCTTTCTGTTTGAAACCGTTAGCAATATCTGACGTGGCTTATTTTTTTTTTTGCGGTTTTGGCTAGCTTTGCTTATGTGGCTTCCATTTGGTGGCCACCTAAGCTCCGACATTTACCCATCTCTTTTTTTTATATATATATTTATGTTATGAAAGTTACAAATTGACAGCTCTCTGTCAAACAAAAACCCATCGCGATCTTCATCGCTCAAGCTCGAGTTTCCACGTATTCAATTTGCAGGTGCGTCTCCCACATTCTTCCATTGATTCATAAATTATTATTGATCTCATTGTTGTATTTGATAGTTGCTTGACAATTTAGGGTTTTCATTGCCCTAAATCCTCGATCTGGACTGTGTAAAATTAGGGTATGTTTTGGGTTTAGGGTTGCACGATTCATTGTCTGTTGTATTCAATTTGCAGGTGCGTCTCCCACATTCTTCCATTGATTCATAAATTATTATTGATCTCATTGTTGTATTTGATAGTTGCTTGACAATTTAGGGTTTTCATTGCCCTAAATCCTCGATCTGGACTGTGTAAAATTAGGGTATGTTTTGGGTTTAGGGTTGCACGATTCATTGTCTGTTGTTGCTTCCAATTGGAATGGGCTTTGATTTAGTTGTTGATTGGCAAAAAATGTGCAGGTGTACCATGTCACGTTTAAGCTCTTCATCCACATCTGTAGAACAAAGGTTCTGTTATTGTGGGATTCCTACAAAGGAGTCAACTACACATACGGAATTCAACTATGGTAGAAGGTTATATGGATGTCGCCTATATGGATTGCCTAATAAGTGCAACTACTTCGTATGGATCGGAGGGATGAAAAACACAATGCACGAGCAATCTGTGTTATCAAGACACTTGTGAAGGAGAAGCAAAAATTGGAAGCAGAGTTAGAGCACTCAAAACGAGTTCATGAAATAGAGATGCAACAGATAATAGAAGAGCTTGCACAAGGAAAATGAAGGCTCATAATTCAAGTTGGATAGTTATGATGACTGGCATCATGTTTGGTGTGGTGGTATTGATTGTTGCTATGTAGAAATTGATCTGAATTGCAGCTATGTAATTGACTTGTTTGTGTGATGGTGTTAGTGTTTAGTTGTAATTGACTTGTTTGTGTTGTTTCGAATGAATTTGGAAGAGGGTGACCTCTGCCTTAGGTGTAATACTCTTATTTGTGTTGTTTTGAATGAATTTGGAAGAGGGTATTTACAGCTCTGAAATGCAGGTTTGAAACAATGCTATGCACATAAAGCTTGAAAACTTTGTTTCTAAATCATGCTAGAAAACTGAGTACAAATGCAAGCTTGAAAATAACAAATAAGGCACTACATAATACCATAACAAAGCATAGTTGGCATTGCATAACAGTGTTCCATAAAGCCACACAACATACCATCTAATGACATCCGAGTTCATAAGATAATTCACACCACACCCCTACACAACATACCATATCAAAGTCACTTACATAACAGTTTGAACATAAGATAAGAAGCTACATAACATCAAAGTTTGAGTGCATCAAGGTAGGCAACAAAAGTATTCAACTTTGGACACATAAAAGTTTGTTCAGATCACACTAGTTCAACAAAAGTAGTCAACAAGACATCAAGGCTTGGACTTGTTCCTAGGTGAATGCCTCACAACCCTTGGTGGTCCACTGATGGTTGTTTTCCTTCTAGGTGAACACCTTAGCACCTATGCCCTTCCCTTTGATGCAATCATCTTTTACCTGGTGTTTGGAGTACTTGGTTCTTGTTGAGGAACCTACAATTGCATAAACTGTAAGTACATAAACACCCAACATGTATGAACAAAGGTGAGCTCCCAGGATTTACCTCTGCCCCAAGAGAGTTACTAACAACAACAGAAGCCTGTGCTCCCATGTTACCCATAGAACTTCCAGCAATAGAACCTTGTGTTCCAAGGTTATCCATACAACTTCCAGCCTAAAAATTGCAAAACAACTCAAACATAAGGAGCATGGTCACAAAATCTGGAGAAACACAGAAATGAAACTTACAATATCATAGGTACATTGTTGGTTTAAAGAGCTTGGTGGGATGGTTTCGGTTGGCGTCTTGGCCTGCAAAAAATCTCAGTTAACTTAGAAATTCCAAGAAAATTGTCACATAAAACACCAAAAAAACTCACCTTCTTCACATAATTCCTTTTGGTGCGGCCAATGTAGACAGTGTTAGGATTGACAGGCCTTCCTCCAAGATTTGGTGGGTTTGGCTGTTGTGGCCCTTTTGGTGGATTGGAGCACTTGTTTTTGTAGTGACCTGATTGTCCACGGTTTAAGCACTTCACTTCGCCAACAATTCTAATCCTCTTTTTCTGTCTTGGAAGTTCTTCTCCTGGCTCTCTTCTCCTAGCCTTCTTTGGCCTTCCTGGTTAAACAATGTACTTTGGAGGTTCTGGTGGTTGTTGATTGGTTTTCTCCCACTGTGCTTCTCTTGGCATTGCCTTGAATATTGGATTGTAGGCCTTCAGGTAAGTCTCCTTGGTAAAGAAAGGATGCACATACTCTTCAATGCTTCTTCTGTTCTTTAGTATGCAGCAAAGGGCATGTGAGCAAGGAATGCCTATGAGATCCTATTTGTTGTAGCCACAAGTCTTACTCTAGAGGTCTACAACATAGGCCCTTCCATAATGACCCACCTCAAAACAGTCCCCACGTCCATAAAATGGTGTACAACTTCTCAAATGATGTCCGCATTTTAGGTAGATTTTTAGGGTCTAGATAGGTTAGTTTAAGTTGGTTTTCTTGCTTGAGTCATGTGTTTTTGAGTCTTTTTGCATAAGTTTTCGTATTTCCTTGAGATTCGGAAACTACGCGCTTTTGTGTCGTTTTGTAGGTATTTTGAAGCTTGAAGACGAGTTTGGAGCGAGGCTAGGAGAGGATGGACGAGCTAGGAGGACGATCTCGAGAGGACAAGCTAAGGAGAAGAGCTAAGAGGAGCTAAGTCAAGAAGAAAAGTGAAGAAATCGACCCCAAGATCGAGCCCAAGGAGGTCGATCTCGAGCCATTTGACCAAACTTGGAATGCAAGGAATAAACTACTCAGGATCGACCCTGAGGGGGTCGATATCGACCCTATTAGGGTCGAACCTCGCGCCGAACTTCCTTATTCCGGATTACAAGCTGAAGTTTCCATATCTGTATTTTAGGAAGGTGTTTTGTTTGTGTTTCCTAGTTAGATTAGGACTCCTTTTGTCTATAAAAGGAGGTTGAACCTATAGTTTTTATTCATGCTTTGGATGCTTTAATCAATTAACAATCAAGACTTGGAGGATTAGGAAGAAGACTTGGAGAGCAAGTTTGAGGTTTGCAAGATTGATCCTTGGTTTTTAGTTGAATTTGAGTTTGGTTTGATCATGTTTTCCTCTTCTTCTTCCTTGTTCTTCTTTGCTATGTGTGAGTAGTCTTCTTAAGTTCTAGGGTTGGGCAAAAACCCAACACAATCATGCATGTTTAAAATTTGAATTCATGACTTGAATGCTTGATGATCATATCTAACCTTTCTTGTGCTTAATCCTTGGTGAAAATTGAGGCATGTCTTGTAATTAACCTTAGCGAAAGTGAAAAGTTAGTTGCTTGATTATATCTAATAGGATTATTTGCGAAATTTGATATTCCTAGGTTGAAGGATAGGTAGAAAGTTGTTTTATTTGTGAAAGTTGATTGAATAACTTGAATTGTTTGCGAAAGTTAACTTTTCTATGATCTAGATTGCATGATAGTTGTGATTTCTTGTTAAAAGTATGTATGGTTGTTGTTGTGGTAGCCCTAACCCTAGGATTTGCCCTTTACATTGATTAAAATTCGTATCTTTTGCCTTGATCTCGACTCCCTTCGTCGTGTTCGAGCCCTTGATTGTGATTGATTGTGATTTGTGTGTGTTCGTGTGTTTCTGCTCTCAGGATCGACCCCCCTAGGGTCGAGATCGACCCTCTTTGGGTCGAGCCTGAGTTGTTCTGCCCTTGTTTTCTTTGCTTTTCGTAGTTTATCGATTAAACTTAGCACTACTCTCACTCCCGTGGACGATCTTGACTTCGCTATACTCAGCGGGGTCTTGACTACAAATTTATTTGTTCAAGAAAACCCTTCAACATCAAACACTCCTCCTTTGCAAACTCAATCCTCTTCTTTGTATGTGGTGTAAGCACACCCTCATACTTCATCATCCCCTGACGTTTGTCCAAGAATCTCTTCATCAGTTTTCTTCTGATCCACTCACACATAAACAACACACGAAGCTCTCTTGTAGGGAGAATCATTGAGCTGAAGGTCTCACATACATTGTTTAGTAGCATGTCTGACTTGGTGTGACTCTTGAATCCATGCCTAGACTATGTGTTAGGGTTTGCATCAATGAGATATTTGTAGGCACCCTCATCCTTCTTTCTCATCTCTTCCATTGGAATCTCAAACTCTGGTAAATTGGAAGCCCTTGTAGTAGCCCAAACAAGGTCCTTAAGGTCTTTCCTGGCCATCTAGCTTTGAAATTATTGTACATGTGTCTCACACAAACTCTTATGTCAGCTTGAGGAACAACTTCATGTAAAGCTTCAATTAGCCCCTACGTACACAAATAAAACGAATGGTAAGTACAAGGCATGTAACGTTTTACAAGGCAAAAACAAACCAAAGTACACAAGAATCACCACCTTTTGTCTGTCAGATATGAAAGGGTTGCTTTCTCCAATATCTCGAACTAAAATGTCTAGGAACCATGCCCATGTCTCATTCCTCTCTACCTCTACAACGGCATAAGCAATGGGATAGACATTTTCATTTCCATCCTTCCCAACAGCAACTAAGACTTGGCTTGTATAGGCACCCTTCAAATGGCAACCATCTAGTCCACCTATAGACCTACACCCCATCATGAATTCTTGCTTGCAAGCATCAAAGCTTACATATAGTCTCTGAAATAGTGGCTTCTCAAGATCATCCAAACAGACCTTGACATAACTAGAGCTACCGGGATTCCATTTCCTAATTGTTGTAACATAGTCCCACACCTTCCCATATTGAATCCTAGCATCACCAGGTGTCATCAACATTGCTCTCAACCTAGCTTTCCAAGCACGGTGGTAGGTTATGTTCACTCTGAATTCCCCTCTTACAGCATTGATGAACCCTACAAGTTTCCACTAAGGATCATCTCTATAAAACTCCAAGTACCTCTCAGCAAGCCAAACTAAGGTGACCTTTGTATTGTAATGTTGCCAACCACACTCATGCTTTCCAATGAACTTCTTGAGTTAAAAACTGCCGTCTGATCCCATTCTCCTAGAACACGCTCTAAAGGAACACAACACCTTCTTACAAACACACTTTTTCCTAGAATGTTTCATAACACAAGCACATTTGATCATGCAGTATGCATAGACCTTCTTCTTATCATTATGTAAATAGTAAAAATCTTCTCCATTATCCATACAATATTGTCTCAAGGCTCTTCTAAAATTTTCATTTGATCCACATATCATACCAGACTTCAACACAATTTTCTTTCTAAAATCTACAAGTTGGTTGAATTGAGGATACCAGCTAGATCCTTCTAGATCTGACCCTGAGCCACTCATCAGAGCCATCTAATGACTTCTCCTCATCAACAAAAGGATCATCTTCACCTGCATCTAGGATGATATCATCTGCCCAGCTTCTACCAACATTCTTGTCAACATTTTGGAAGAACAAGTCATCATCCTTACCATCACTTTCTATGAACTCAAAATCTCCCTCCTCAGAAGACTTTGACCCTAGCACCTCTTCATCATCATCGCTGAAAGCATTTGAAAACTCTACATCTAACTCATCAGGTTCATTACCCTTTCTGCAGGATGCATGTCTGTTTGTGGGGCTCTTGTTGATGGGCACGGTTTCCTCATGTGATAGTGCCCTAGTTGGTGGTGTCAATATGGATGAAGTGCTGACTTATGGGATGAGTAGAGGGTTGACTTATGGGCTGCCTATTGGGCTGAGTAATGGGCTGAGATGATGGGCAAGTTGTTGTCAATTCAACTGGAGTAGGCTCATCACCGTGGACAACATACATGTGCACAGTTCTGTCATGGTCAATAGTTTCAATTGACTCCAAGACATCTCTATCCACTTTGATTTGCTTCAGGCATGTGTGAATTGTTTGTCCAGGTACCAAGTACCATAACTCCCTCACATTAGTAACACCAGCATCCTTAACAAGCACTTGTTCCAAGACTACCTTTGAAGTCAAATCTGGATCAACATCTTCCCAGACATAGACCTTGCCTTTCCTATAGCACAGTTTTTGAAGTGGAGAAAGGTAGAAATTGCCTTCATACATGAACCTGAAAAGCACATTCATACCTGTACAAAATGGTGTAATTCTAATCAATTATGTAAGACTATAGTATAAAGCACTGTACACATCAATATTGACCAAAAATGGAATCTTTATCTATCAACTTTCAGAATTGAATATTTCCCCACTTTTGATCTGTTCAAAAACGAATCTTTTGCATACATACATTGCCCCACTCAACTGCTTACTTACACATCACCCATACCCATTTATGTTTTGCAGGTCTGTGACATTGCATATAAAATCGCGTGAATGTGAGCCCTAAAACCCCAAAGCAGTGACCCTTTCCCTTTCCTAATTACTCTAATCTAATACCAAATCTCAGTTTGAAAGTAAGGTGAGCACTTACTTTAGATTGGAAGAAGGAGTAGCCTCGCAGTTCAGCTTTGAGTTGGTGAAATTTGTCGAAAGCCAGAAATTTCGCCTACTTCCCAGAAACGCGAATTGGCCCAGCTCTGGAGGAGTTGAGCGAATGTAGCCACCTTCCAAGACGCGAAACATCTTTTCCAAGCACTATGTAGCTGCTATCAAGTTGTAATTGGAGTTGTGTTGTTCGATCGCTCAAATCATCGCACACGAACAACTTCGTGGCTTTCCCCCAAATTTTGACCTAATTTTTGAGATGGATTGATCTGGTGAAGAGGGGTGGTAAAAGTTAAATGGGTAAATTAATGAGCTTATGTGGAGCTTAGGTGGCCACATTTTGTATGCCACATAAGCAAAGCTAGCCAAACACGCAAAAAAAAAAAACAAGCCACGTCAAATATTGCTAACGGTTTCAAACAGAAAAGTGAAGAGGGGTGGTGTTTTTTTAACGGAGATGGTTAAAGGGGTGGTTCTCAGTAATATCGCTTTAAAAGGGGTGGTTACTGGAAGTGTAGCATATTATAGAGGTGGTTTTCAGCTATTTAGCCTATATTTTATTTTAAAAATTATAAATAATTGTATTATAAAAATAATGTGTATTATGAAATATTTATTATTTAATCGTAATATTATTTTAATAATCATTAGAAATTCAAAATCTTAACCCGTTAGGTCGACTTAAACCTGCACAGTAACATATTAAGACCCGACTTAACATGTAAGTCGCACTCAACACGAACCCAAAATGATCGAACTTGAACGAACCCGTTTGATAGCTCTATTCAAGACTCATGGTAACATATAAGTATATTACTCCGTACCTAAGGTTATGGGTTCTACTATTCTAGCACCATAATTAGTGCATGTAGACTTTAAATGTAAAAAAGGACTTCTGCCATAAGAGCTGAGATTTTTTCCCAAGAAATGTTGCTTTAAATCTTGCCATTGATTTGGGACTGATTTTGGCCAACAGAAACTTCATGTATTATGGCAATCATAAACTTGGGCCTTTTTTTTATCTGAAAACTGGCTAGAGCCTTGCCAGAGTTTTATTTAAGGCAATTAAGAGGAGTTAATCTCTTTTGTTAACTTAATCAATAACCAATACATATTTAAGACTTTAATCATAAGTATCATAGACTCGACCTAACAAAAAAAGTATCATAGGCTCATTGATTTCAAATTATTGGGCAAAGCATAAGTAGTTTGTACCACCAACTCACCAATTAACATTAAATATATTGCTCCATTTTTTGATCATATATATGTATATTGCTCCATTTACGGCTAGTTATCGTACCATGCAAAACAAGTAAAACTATGCTTATTGCAAGGATGATGAAATCTTACGTACATTTGCTTTACTAGTGCATAAATGTTTGCAACTTGAATTTTACAAAGTTACCTTTCTTAAGATTAAAACTAAGGAATTGTGTCTTGGCCCCAAATTCTAGTTTTGTGAAAGAAAAAACTTAAGATATATCATAAAGTTTTGTGAGACCCTCGGTCACAATCAAGCGTTACTCGTGGTAAGAGAGGATTTTGGATTTAAGGGCGTGCTTTAAATCTTTAGGGAGATTAAAAACATTTTTTTGTTCAAATATACCCTTATTTGTTGTAAGAAGAAATTGTTTTTATATTATTTAAGGCAAAAAATATAAATATTTTATTTTTTGGGTGAAAAAAAATATAAATATTTATGATCTGAGGTTCTAGAGTATTAATTACTAAATATATGTTTCATTTAAGAATTTTATTAAGAGTGTACTTTCTTTTCAAATAATCAAAAAGTCAGGTTATTGATCACGTGTAAACAGAACATGTTTTCTTTTTTCATTGGTAGATCCTACCACAATTGATACCAATAAATACTTCAAGTCTTGAAGTGAAAAAAAAGAAGAGAAGATGCTAAAGGCAAAATGGAAAATCTCTATCTAACTTTTACATCAATTAAGGTGTTGTCCAATTTCAGACGACAAGCTATATAGCACACTTAGTTCTCACCTCATGAAAACAATTCAGACGTGCAAGTCCCTAGTACCAGAAAAGTAGAAAGCTCCATCCTCCCTTCTTCAGCTTGAAGTTCGAGCCGATCGATCTGCCGATCGAGTCGACTTTTCATCTCTCTTGATGCTGCCTATATATGGGAACGCCCACTGGACCGTCGTGACTAGCAACGGTACGTCCAAATCTCTTTGGTTAATTATATGAATTTAGATTCTCTATTTTCTTCGAAGAAATCGATCATTTTGGGTGTTAAGCTACAATCCTTGCTCCGTAGAGCAAGTGTTATAAAAAACGCTAGGTGGCTCTTGAGTGGAATAGGGTCTAGCCTAGGTGAATGATCTTGGTGGGCTAGACGGGTGCATATATGGGTCGGACGTACGATTAGACGAGCTGGGACCTTGTAGACGAGATATAATGCATGCTTAGAGGTGTTAAGCTGAATAGTTTGGACAGATTAGGAAATCTTCAAGAGAAAGAGTTGAATGGCGTGAAATATGTTGTGTTGCGTTTTCTATTACTTGCTGCTTTCTTCAATTTGTGTGCATGCTCCTTGTTAATCCACCAGTACTTTTGGCATTGACACTAATTAATTAGTATAACAATCTGTTAATCACCTTATAGCTGTTTTTGCTATGGGTCTTCATGGTCCGCCGGCAGGATCACCAGGTCAACCCGTACGTAAACCAATTTGACATACGATAGATAGATCGCCATGTAACTAACCCGATCCGCAAAACCCATGGTCGGTAAATCTGGATAGGGACTGATCCATAAACCCGGATCGAACCGCCCCCCGTTGGACCACCCTAAGTGAAACTATAATAACGGTGCACAAGATAATGTCAGTTAGATATAGACATGTACAATGACCAAAATTAATAGCTGTGGTACTACAAAAATTGTTCAATCATAAAGGCTGAATGAACAAGACAACTATACACTCCTGTTTCGGTGGTACAACGTACCGTTAGTGAATTTAATTTTAGATGGGTACTTCTTATCTTTGTCGAGTACGTGCAAATGCAATGCGGATTCAAGAATACTATGACATAAATTAAAGCAAAGATCACGATCGACAGTTGTTATCTACAAGGGCCATATCTTTAAACCTAATTATTCTTAAAAATTTCCAATATTAAGTTTTGAAGTTTTGTGTTGATTTATTTGTAAAATTTGAAAAAGAATACAATCCTGATATCCTTTCTATTGTTTGGGTGTGCAGATAGTTTCTGAAAGGAATAGATCCTTTCAACTATAAAATTCAGAGGGAACACATGTGAAAATGCTCATATCACAACAGATGTCACAGGATTTTGAATCCAGGCATGAATCTCCTAATATTGTTGCCAAGTTGATGGGTCTTGATGCTCCTCCATATCACCAAAAAATGGCTCTTATACATCATGATTTCGTCGATGCCAAATGCCTCTCCACAGACAAGAATCTCCATCGAACGAAAGAGTTTCAGGATTTTGTAGATGTTTTGAGTTCCAACCAACATTTATCGAGCAAAGTCCTTCAAGGGCCAAACTCCATGGTTCCACATCATTTGTATCCTCCAAATGAAACCGACCACATAACTGTGTTGAAACCTTCTAAAATGGTGTTTGGTGACAAGTTTCCTGCTTCAAGCAATAGGAATGAGAAACAAGTAAGGAAATCTTGCTCGGGCAATTGCGTTGGCCTTTCCTCTGTTGCCTTTACTCAACAATCAAGACAAATTGTGGTGTTGAAACCAACCCCAGGTATGATACAAGATGTTATGGCAGCTCTTCCTTCTATACCGTCGTCGCCAATGCGTTTACAAAGACCAAATCTTTTTGAGGTTCCAAGAGATGATGAGACTCAAGAAGCAAGAGAGGTTGCAATGCTTCCTTGTGGCTACACGGGGGACGAGAGGTCATTTAACAAGTCGGAAGCTGAGTTTGTGGGCATGCGCAATCTTTATGATTCAAAAGTGATGTCCTTGACGTTTAAGTATTCATGGGATCACTCCAACCAAAATGGTGTCCTATATTCTTCTTCTTCGTCTAGCCATGAATCATATATACCTGATTCCTCGGTCGCCAAAGAAGCGAAGAAACGGCTTTCTGAGAGATGGGTTTTGATGACATCAAATGACACTTGTTCAGAAGAAAGGCATGTAAGGAGGAGCACAAGTACTCTTGGTGAAATGCTTGCTCTGTCTAATATTAAGGGAGATAAAGATCATAGAGTATCCACATCTTGTCTAAATAACAATGTTGATGGAATTAAGATTGAATCTCCTAGAAGGCTTATGAGGTCAAAATCCCTTCATGTTAACTCCATGGCCTCTCATCAGAGGTTAAGTCATGAAGCTTTAGATCAAGAAGCTCGCAGAATGGATGGGTCAACGAAAAAGGCGACAAAATCTTCATTTCGAGGAAAAGTTGCAAGCTTATTTTTCCAGAGAAGCAAGAAACCATGTAAAGGAAAGACTGATGAATCTCAACCCCAAGATAAAGTTGTGTCAAACCATACAGATTCATCCATGCCTTGTGGTAATAACCCTGAATATAGAAGAATCGAGGAGGTCCATTCTTTTGATATGCAATCAACAAATACAAAACTTTGCTTGAAGTTGAAAGAAGAACCCGGGCAGGGCTTTTCACCCCAGCAGGTAACTTTCTTCCTTTTTACTGCATCATATTTGTATACATAGTGATTTGCATGTTCTATTCCACTTTGTCCTTGACTAGGGAAATTCATAAATGCAAATTTATATTGCTTCTAGGTGCCATTGTCTACTTTAAAACCAGATACACACGGAACATCATCTCAAATCCAAGGTCAACCAAGCCCAATCTCGGTCTTGGAGTCTAAATTTGAAGAGGATGTTATTGATCCAAATCAACTCGGTATCTTTTGCTCATTTGCATATTATTTTCCTAAATCTTTTCATCTCAAACTCATCTTAACTCTTGTAAATTCATGAATCAGGGAAGCAAGAAACTTTCTCCAATGGAAGATCAAACTTAGTTTATAAATCGCCGCTAATAGGCTCCCTCACCCGAACACTCACATGTGACGACTCATATGCACAACAAAACAGTTCAAACTCATCAAAACCACCACTCTTGTTAGAAGGATCCCATGAAAATGAGGATTGGCTCATTTTGATCCAATCACTACTATCATCGGTTGGCGTCAAGAACGAATCCCGATTGTGCTCTGACCTCAGAAGATGGCATTCACCTGAAAGCCCACTCAACCCTTTATTAGGGGACAAGTACCTCAACTTAGTTTCCAATGAGCCTTCCTATGACGTGAACCAAGCCCAACTGAGATCAAATTGTTGGCTTGTGTTTGATTGTGTTAATGAAGTTTTACTAGAGTTGTCGGACATGGGTGCAAATTCCACTACATGGGTTCATGAGAAGAGGGCTGAAATTAGACTCTCTAGGGATTTGCTGACAGATGAGATTTGGGCAAAATTGAAGCAATCGGTTTTGAGAGGTGATTGGGAGGCAGAAGTTGAAGGCGATGACAAGGGTTTGGTGGTGGAGAAAGCAGTTAGGAAGGAACTGGCGGGAAAAGGTTGGGAGAATTTGATGACACTTGAGATTGACATTATTGGCAAGGAAATTGAAGGGAAGTTGTTGAATGAATTGGTTGAGGATTTTGTTAATGAATGGATCGGAACTTCTCACTATGCCCGACCTTTGTTTTTTTACTCCTAACTTGTTTGTCAATTTGTGTTGAGTCTTTGTTTGTCTAGTGTTCAACTATATGTAATCTTATTTTTTGTTTCTTGATGATTGTAATATTGGGCTGCTAATGATATTAAAGAAATCAACTGGCATGCTAGTGGTAATACTAATTAAAGTAAATTATAAATTACATGAGTATCCAAATTTCATATGTACTAGTGGGCGAAGCCTGTCCGATGGACGGGCAAATGCTCTCGGCTAACAATAGATGCACCAGTATGTTCCTATGCTTTCTAATTGTATAGAATTGCGACTCTAATAAACGGTTTTGTTTTGTTTGCTGTATGGTTGAACTCAAATTAGTATGTGTAAATCATAATATCATTGATTGAATGTAGATTATTGTGTAGTAGTAGAATTAGAAGTAACTGCTTATCAAGGTAGTATAAGCTTCATCTTAAGGTTTGCTATCATACTCACCTGAGTCGTCCGATGGACGGGCAAAAGCTCTAAGCTAACATTGTATGCACGTGTAATTGGTCCTTCTTACTAATTGTGCATAAATATAATAAACAAGTAAAGAATAAATATAATAATATTTATAAACAAGTAAAGAATAAATATAATAATATTTATTACTTAATAGTTAGAACCCGTAGGATATATAATGATTCACAACGCCTGGCATAATACATGAGTGTATAGTGCAAATTGGTAGGAGTGATAGAATTCAAAATTATATGAGAGAAGACATTGATTACGTTTGTGACACCCTTCAGTCCATATATGTCGTATATTTAATATCATTAATTTTATCATAAAAATGGGTAAATGTTATGGAAAATAGATCACACTTTTTCATATTCAAATGGGTAAGAAATTAATTAACCTCTTCATATACATATTCAGAATTAAACTTCATTAAGTGATTTTAAAACTTAGATCATACCTCTTCATATTCAAAATGGCTAAAACTTAAAGTACGCTTTATTTCTAGAATTATTAGAATCGGATGAATTAAACATAAAATGTCCCTATATATTTTTTTTAAATGTCCCTATTTTGAATAAGTTAAAGTTTGTATTTTATATTTATTAAACCGTTACATATTCAAGTTTATGGAATATTTAAATATAGATCATACCACTTCATGCACTAAATGGAATCATATTTAAGCCTTCTTTGTTTAAATATTTCTAAACCTGTAAGGAAGGTGATTTGCACTAAATGTTCGCTCTCCCAGTATCTTTGTTTTGTTCTGGCTGTTTCCTTATCATAATAAAATGGTATATGTTTTTATATTTTAGCCGTTTGTATATAGTGCTTCCTTGAAGTTGATTAGACTATATTGATATAGTGCCCGCTCCAGAACATAGAATCCTCACTTTGCCTTGGTATTTAGTGATCTGAAAACTTGTTGTTGAATTAATTATCGATGAATATATCATGATCTTGGCTATGGTGATAGCAAACAAGGTGATGAAGATCCACAAGATGTTGAAGAGTTGATGGCGGCTCCAATCCAAGGTCCAATAACGAGAAGTCGAGCTAAGAAGATCATCAAAGGTTGCACTCAAGTGTCTTCACTCAAGGATGGAAGAGCCTAAGAAGACGAAGTGGATAGTTCGATTGGAGAGTTGTTTTGTGGAAGGTCGGAGCCAACCCCCATAGGGTCGTGGCCGACCCCCTGGAGGGTCGCGGCCGACCAAGTCCAGGTCGGCGCCAACCTGTCTCAGCGTCCGCGCGCACGAGCGAATTCCTGCCTTTGCTTGCAGTTCAAGTTTCCTTCTAAGGTTGCGTGTCTTTTATTGTTATCAAACTATTTCCATATTTTGGGTTTCTAAATTTGCAATTATTATTATTATGAGATATTATTTATATCTTATGATAATAATTTAGGGTTTCTTTTTCTAGGATAGAATAAATACTAGAGTTTTTCCCTTATTTGTTTTTCAGCGTATTTTGAGAAGAGAACAGAGTTCTCTTCCTGCGCCCTTTGTGATTTACGACATTGAGACTTGAGTTTGATTTATGCAAGTATTGCTTTGGTTTGATCAAGTGTTCTTCGCGTGAGATTGTTGATTGTGGTTACGATACGAGACGTTCGAGGCTTATACTTGGTGCAAAGTCTAGATCCGTTTCCGTTCGCGATTGTGTGACGTCAAGGACCCCCTTTATCATACATCACTATGCGCCATCCAAGGAGACTTGTTCTCGCAAGATGCCTATCAGCTCTTATTGTGAGTGGAGCTTTTCTCTTAACTACACCATTCGTATAATCATTTGTTAGTTCTTAACTAATTTGTTTTATTGAGTACTTCCTTCCATTGGATCTTATTCGTTGTAGGTCATGACTATTCTTTCCGCGGTTGTTGGTTAGGTTGCTCCAAATTTGGTTAGAATTGCAATTTTTGGGCACTTGTTCATTGAACATGACTGTGTCTACCTCTTGATATGTATAATATTTTCGTTCCATGCTTTATTGACGAAGTTTCATCATAACTAATCAGATTTCTCGCAAGTTGACCAATCATGTGACAACATTATTGTTTCTTGGGTTTGGAGGATCGTCTTTATGGAATGCTTTCCATGATGATGGGTAATGATCTCGCTTTTTGTGATTTTTGTTTCTTTTGACATTTGATGTAAGAAGTTGACTATTTTTTGCCTCTATTGTCTTGTGACAGGGGTTCTGAAGAATTGGTTGGAGTTGAAAAATAGTTAGTTTGTATAGCTTACTGATTCTCTATTTTGCTCAATATGTACTTGAAATTGCACATTTGACCTTTTTCCCTTATGATCTAGGATGAAGATTGGAAGACAAATGCTGCAGATTCAAAAGATAGAGAAATTTGCACTAAACCACCCGTTAAATAGGCAAATTTACACTTAACCACCCGTTATACAAAAACTTGTTTTAAACCACCCAAAACTTCAATTCCGTTAACAAATAGCCACCCATGGCGTTATTCCGTCAAAAAAACCGTTAAATCCTGCGCTTTGACAGTTTTGCCCTTAACTATTCATCTTCTTCTCCACCAAAACCCCTTCCTAATTGGATGGGATTGAGCCTAAAAGCCCACTGTTGCTGAATTTCAACAACGGAATTTGGTCAAATTCCGGAGGGGATAGCCAAATGTGGGTTGTTGGAAGCACTTGATCTTGTAGGGAATAGATTTTCTGGGGAAATCAGCGGGGTTTTAGGAGGACTGAGAAGCTTGAGGGTTTTTTCTCTTGGGAGGAATAAATTTTCCGACGTGGCAAGCTCGGCTTCATGTTGGTGTGGGTTTCGTTTTCCTATTATTGTCTATTTCGGTCGAGAACAGTGTGTGGATCCTCCATGGAGCCCGATCTGCGACCCGAACTTGACCCGATGACCCGACAACCAAAAAGGCCAAAAATACAGCAATTTTTGAGATTTTGCCATGGGAGATCCGATGGAAGGTCAGACTAAGATGGGGACTGTATTTGAACTTCATGTTGGTGTGGGTTTGGTTTAATCTTTAATTTGAAAAAGAATTGAATTATTAAACGAAAGAAAGGAGATGAAGATTGCCTATGAGCTTGGCTTGTGGCGACCTGGGAAGAGCTTTTTGCTGAGCCCTAAAATTCCTTCTCATTCAACTATGAATTCCTTGTTGAGCCCTAAATTTTTTGCTGCTAACTGAGTTCAAACAAATACACAGATTTCACTTCTTGTTTGGGAAGAGCTTTGAAAGAGCAGCCAGGACTATGGATCAAAGAGGTTTTGTGGAAAAGAAGATGAACAATTAAGGGTAAAACTGTCAAAGCACAGGATTTAACGGGTTTTTTGACAGAATAACGCCATGGGTGGCTATTTATTAACGGAATTAAAGTTTTGGGTGGTTTAAAACAAATTTTTGTATAACGGGTGGTTAAGTGTAAATTCGCCTATTTAACGGGTGGTTTAGTGCAAATTTCTCCAAAAGATAAGAGCAAGGTGCTGCACTTTTTTTACTTTTTAAATTTAAAGAGGAAATTACAAAAAATCACCCGTTAAATACCTCATATTACTAATAATCACCCCTTATTGGCGAATTTATTTTAAACCACCCACAAATTGAAAATCGTTAACAAATAGCCACCCAGATCACTGTTTCATCAAAAATTCCGTTAACTCGTGCGCTTTTACCGTTTTGCCCTCAACTGTTCATCCGTCTTCTTCCTCAACCCATTTTGACCAACTTTGACCACAAATCAATTTCTTGTCCTCCTCCCGGCTCATGAACACCTCCGCATCTCCTTTTCCGAACCCCGGGCCGTCTCCTGCACTTGCGCGTGGCTCATGAACACCAGTTTATACGTACGGTCGATCTTCACACATCGATCTTCCAGTTGCTTCTTCTCGGCCTCAATGCCTTCTCCCTCATCTCAGCCTCCGAATCATTTTTAATATTTATATACATTTACACTAAAAGCAATTGAAGATCTATTGTTTAAATAACATAAAACAAGTTTACATGTTTTAATATTATGTAAAGTTGTAATTACATGCCACTTGTAAAATATATTTTTAAAAAAAAATTGTATCTTATATATTGTCGTGAGTCGTGACCCTCTTTTAATATTTGAAAACACTATATATATTGGCGTGGAAGAGGGTATCACTACAATATGCTTTATTTGTTTTTTTGCATTTTCATGAAATTTTTTATATTTATACTATTGGGAAAATATTTACAAATCTTGTTAAAACAGCCCCCATTGAACTGGCTACTGTTGGATTCTCAATTGCCCTTTTCAACCAAGTCTCAAGAAGGTGATGACTTGATTCTTTGTTGAACCCTCGTATTCCAGAAAGTGTGTTAGGAATGCTCATTTCACATTTATATACTTCATTTTTTTTTTCATTATGTCAATTCAGGTGCGAGCAATCAGGAAACAAACTCCAAAGTTCTTGACATTGGCTTATCTGCTTCATCAGCTTTGATCATTGGCACAATTCTTGGCATTCTTCAAACAATATTTCTTACTTCTATTGGCAAACCATTGTTAAAGTATATAGGAATCAATTCTGAGAAATTGAAATGAGACCTCTGCAATTTGAAATGGACCCAAACGATAACCCCACCATTTTAACAAAGTTTAATGGCAATAAAGAAAGGAGGTCTGAGATTGTATTATTATACATGAAGTCTGAAACGACAATGTCTAAATGCTGAGTACTTTGATAGAACAAAACAAATGAAGGTTGAACAAAAGACTTGTGTTAAAACCTTAACCTTCCCTTTTCAACCTTTTTTACATTAGACTCTCTACAAGCTTACATATGATTAATTGTACAAAAGACTTCGGAGATTAGTCTAGATTTTACAAATGGGATTTCTTGTAAGAATCTTCAAAAGAATTTGGTTGTAGAATCAGGCAATCAACAAAGGAAAAAGTAGGATTTTGATGGTGAAGAATGGCTCATCTTCTCCTAACCGTTTCTTGTTCTGTTTGTGATGAAGATCCTCTATATACACTATGGAGTATGGAGTTTCTTGAACTTGATCCAAGCAAAGTAATAATAATAATACAAGAGTAATGCTGATGGTGAGTTGTTATCAATTATCAACTTATCATAGCTCAATGTTCATTTGAGCGGTTGAATTCGCGCCTGTAGATGAATAACACAAGCATGGCATAAGAAGCTGAATATTGTTTGATTCTATAGTTAAAAATAGAATACTGATTACAAATTTACCTCGAAGACTTTGCAAAGGTTGTGAAGATCATCCTTCCAAAAACCTCGGAATCTGCAAATGAAAAATCAGAGATCGCTTTTCAAGTCATGGTTCATTCAGGAATGAGACTAACTTTTGATTTTATAATTTACTTGAAATGGGCAAATTACCTGGGGAGCTGAATCACTAAAACCATTAGTTCAAGGCAGTTGAATGCCATGATGAAGATCATTTGGCAATGTCTGAATTTTCCAAGACTGGAAACACTGGTGCCGAAGAGTCTAATGGAAGCATATTATGTGGTAATTGCAAGAACTGTCAATACAAATCAGTTCATAATCAATTAGAACACCACAAAGGCAAAATGGTAAAAATGTTGAAACAAACCAAATTCAAGTGCCAACAGCCCAACACTTACATCCTTGGACAGAAGGGCTTCCATGTTGAAATCCATCCTTGAATTCACAGTGGACAATTGTTTTTTTAACCCTATTGTAACCAAAGCCAAAATAGAGCATTACCTATTTCATCAGTTCTTAGTTGATCAGCACTAAAAAACTACTCATGCTCCTCTCGTTGTTCATCTGTGTATAGTTTATACCATAACAACATTTCCCAAAGACAGTTAATTCAGTTGGTTGGAAAACAACTTTTTTAGAATATTGAAAATATAAAGCAAATACTAACCTTGCATATTCGTAGGATCAGGATTCAGCTCAGCACATTCACAGAAAACTTCAAACAACCTATCCACTATGACAACGCACAAAGTTATCAATCATGAAAAGATAAATATTAGATTGTCAAGCGCTAATATAGTGTGCAGGATTTGCTGGAATCAACCTTATTTCTTTGATTTGGGACAATCCAAGGTTCCAATATGAGCTTCTAAATCTGAACCTCTAAATCATCTTCATGTTCTTCAGTATCAATCTACATGTTGAGAACAGTAAATCTTTAGGAAAGGAATGAGAAGGAATACACACTCTTTTAACCAACTTAACCTAGTTAAAAATCAACATCATGTGAACCAAACCTTATCAAAATTATAAGAAAAAAGAAGAAGAAGGTATCAAAACATAGAAGAAGAAGAAGCATGAAAACAAAGTCTAACAACAAAAGGGCGAGCAACATGCAACA
Organism: Polygonum aviculare; assembly: GCA_934048045.1. NCBI lineage: Eukaryota > Viridiplantae > Streptophyta > Magnoliopsida > Caryophyllales > Polygonaceae > Polygonum > Polygonum aviculare. The sequence goes on along the minus strand of OW204023.1, from coordinate 26,120,806 downwards.
GATACATCAGAAGCAGAAGTGAACAATGAAGAGACAAAAGGTTGCCGACCACCAGAAGAGCAAGGAAGCAGAAGAGAACCATGCACAACAAAGGTTGCCGACCACCAGTAAAGACGAAGTCCGACAAAGTACTATCATTCACCAGCGAAAGAAAAGCTACATACTACAAGCAGTGACACAAACCACCTCAGTATGGAAGCACATGAGCCTAGAATGGACAAAAGTCAAGGGTTTGGTTTGGGAATCGAATGGAGGCAATCGTTCTTGGAATGCCTCATTCTTGGTAACTATCATAACCAAATCGATTGTTGCATTGTAATTTGTAATTTTACAATCACCATTTCATTTTTGGTAACAAATAAAGCAAAAAAAAATCAAGGCCACATTACTTCATTCAAGCACATACAAGCATCATAGTGAAAAGTGCTTGTACCTTTGCTGTGAAGACAGTCAAGGAGTCATAGGAAGCATTCATGGACTTGGTGCCCTCCGGAATGATGGATTGGAGAAGGAAAATTATGGATGCATACTGACCTCTGTTAAGAGAATCGCCCACAAACAACATTCTCTTGCCGCGTAACACCCCTCCCAGATTTCAGGTTCGGTACCATCATAATGTACATGAAAGTTGGCCAAGTTCTCAAGCTGATCTGCGAAGAACTTACCTGAGCAGTCATCTGAAAATAGTGAACCTTGTTTCTCTTCCTCTACCACATGCCCATTCATGTTCTTGTGATCTTCGCTTGGCGGTATGGCTTCTCTCCTTCACTCAACTGCAAATTCATTCGCTTCATGCGCCCTTCGTCGTGTCACATTAACAAACGGAATGAAGTATCATCTCACTGAGTTGAGCATGGATAATAATAACATTTCAAATAGAATCCCTTGAATACATATACATGCCTTCTCAATGGCGGCATCATCAGGAATCACAACGTGGCATTTACATCCATAAGTTGCAGCAACGGTTGCGAGACTAATGGCAGTACTTCTGGCACTACATTCAGTAACAGCTCCTCCCGGGCACAGCTTGCCAGACGAAAAAGCCTGCATTGCACAAACGTTCCACCTTTGAAATCTAATGAATTACAGCCCGATCAAAAGCTGAAAACAAGTTGATATATACACCATCTCAAGAACAGAGGAATGGGAGATGTGTCAAGTTTAAGTTTATGGATTCTCCTCCTTGTAAACTGACAGTGGTGCAGAAGAAACTACATCAAAGAAGTCGAATACCATATCCTACTTGAGAAAGGCAACTACACAATTCATATATATATGACTGGCAACATGTCTTACCCGATTATTACGTGCTTGCTCGTAGCTAGTATCCAGATCAAAAATACTTGAAAATATCTTCCAAATGTTAGCATCTTCTATCTGATCAAGCACCTGAAAGCTTTCTTCTGCTTTTGTAGGATCAGTAAAACACCTTGACATAACTCTGAAGAAAAGCATACCCTTCTTCTGAGAATCAGGAGCGTCAGAATCCTGCATTTGATTAAGAATATTTTAAGGAAATGAAAAGCACAAAAATTGTATTGGAATCTAATGTCAATTATAAGCGAGTAAGTTCCGCATAGATTTCAGCAAATGACCAAGTAGTCACAGACCTTATTTATCTGCTTAAAAGCCAAGTACTTTTGCATCTCTTGTTGCAATCTGTAATGAAGAAATGTCCCCTTGAAGCTTGTAGAAATTCCACTCGTTACACCTTATAAGCAGAAACATTACTATTTGTATAAACGACTAATCTGAAATGCAAAATAGTCTACCTCCGCTTCTGCTCTAAGATCTTCTCTAGAGCCTTCACCTCAACTTTGTCCTATCCAGGAAAAATCTTAATCCATTCACCCACTCTTTGTTTAATGGAAAAGTCAGAAGGAAACATGTCTTCACATAAGAGTGTTCAATCATATCATATCTGCAATATATGTCACATGGTTATCATGAGCAGTGTAACATAAAAACAAAAGGAACTTTTAAATCTGATTACAGCAGTACACCGTAATCATAATCACTTGCATAAAATCATTTGTAAACTTCTTATTGATCCAATACAAAAAGTAAACAATCTCTCTTCAATAAAAATACAGAACTCAAAGACCTTGTAACACTATTGTTTCCTTTCTATGCAGAATGCACATAAAATACAATGATTAGAAGGTGATATAGAAACCACACTGAAATATTGTATACATTACCTGAAGTCCTTGTCATAATAGCACCTCAGAATCTTCCCTGGAATGCAGTCATATTCAGTTCCATATTTTTCAATACCCCTTGAGCAGTCTAGCCTGAATATCTCAGCAAGTCTATCCACAGAATATTTCTTCACGGCAAGCAACATGATTATTATTTTTAAAACAAAATGGATGGATTAAGAAAAAGATGTAGGGAAGCTAAGCAATAGATAGGATAAAATGGAAAAGATATAAGAATATTACAGATTTGTCACGTAGATGTTCTGCAATGAGTTTCATGATTTCAATTGGGACAGAATCAAGACCATGGAAAGCTACATCACAAATGACAGCAACAGCTTGCTTCCGCACATTTTCATCATAGTCCAAGAGCCGGTCACAAAGAGCATCTAAGGACTGCAAGGTGGGGCAATGTTATCCAAGCATAATCAAAGCATAGTAAACACTTCAAAACTAATAATAAAATTACCAAATATTTGAGGAGCTTTAGGTCTGGATGGATATGAAAGCAAACAGCTTTTGATATAGCCTAGGACAGACATTCGAACATCGACTACTCTATCAGCCAGCCTCTTTAAAAACTCGGTAAGTATGGGCGGAAATGAATCCGTCCAGGTAGTGCAAACAGTTCTCCAACCAATTTTACTGCTTTTAAACGAGTTTCAGATTGATCAGCCTGTTAAGATGAGGGAACTATGAGTAACTTATCAAAACTGGTATAATAAGACACATATATCAGCTTGAAATTGGTATAATAAGACACATATATTTTACTATCACAAATTCAAAGATTAGGTCATCAATCAAGCAAAATCATCGATCAGTAAGATCATGACCCAAAATAATGATGATCAGGTCATTGCCACAAGAAATCTAAAGAATGCCATTTTTACTATCATAAATTGAAAATACAGTACTGAATTAGATCCATTGTGCAATATATCCGCTTGCTTGTACCAAGTTTACCATCCATTCAAACTTAATTTCTTCAACACTTATGAGGTAAGCAGGTTGCAAACTTACAATCAATGGCTTTACACTTGAAACTTTTAGGTGCCACTTAACGTAATCAGGTAATAGGTTGCATGAAAATATAGCAGTAAGAACACTAAATTCCCCCCTTTATAAGCATTGGGTGTTCCTAATCTGTGCACTAAGCAATAGTCCCCTCAGTGTAACCACAATTATCTCCACCTCTGCCCGGTTTCTAAACCCAAATTCACAAAACTTATCGTCACCTACGTTCTCTATTGAACAAAACCAAGAAAGCACAAAATGAAATGATCCAAGAAAGCACAAAAGCAAGAAAGGATTCTAGGGCTAGAGTTATAAATACCTGTAAGTCTCGTGGGTTTGCAAGGGGATTGTAGCAGTAGACGATCCCTCATCGGATGGCAACATCACGTCATCGCCGCATTGCTCCCAATCCTGGGCGAACTTTTGATCACGAATTCGGCGGCTAAGATCAAGCCTCATCATCTGCGCCTCCGCCTCGCTCATCTCCCTGTCCTTCCACTCCTGCTCGATCCTACCACGCAGAGCCACCTCCGATCCGTCGAGTTTGAAAAATTCAATGGTGGTCTTCCACCATGCTCGAAGTCGTCGCCGCCGAATTGGTGATGGTGGAGCCGGCCACGAAGACGGCTTTTGATTGGTTGAATCCTGGGCGTCGGATACCAACAGATGCATCCCGGTCGGAGCGGCAAACCCCATCCTCAGAAGAGAGTAAGAATATAGACGTTAATTAGGCACGCACTATGGTCGACTCTGAAAGTCTACTCATCAAACTTGAGGAGGAAACGTCTCTCTATCTCCATCGATTCAATTCAATGGTGGAATGGAAACCGCCAGTGGGTGGAAGACCAAATGGTTAGCTATGAGTAAAAACAAATTGCCGTCATTTATGTGGAAAACAGGCTACCGATCATAATTGTGATTTGAGGGACGATTTTTCAAGTTGTTTAGATTAGATGATTTATTGCGTTCAAATATTCACAAAATGCATTCGACCAAAAAATAAGTATTCACGAAATGTATTACTTTTTCTAGAGAAATCAATATCAATCAATATCAATATCAATATATATTATAAAAGCCGACCGTTTTCGAGCCACCACGTTGATTCTGGCCCCGCTTGATTTTAATTTTTTTTTCAACTCAAATAGATAATAATAACACTCTATCTTTTATTTTTCTTAGATAATAACTCTAGATCTTTTATTTTCCTTAATTATCTAATTCTCAATTTTATCTTTAAATTCATATTTTCTATCTTTAATTTTATATTTCTTAGATATAGAGTTGTTATTATCCACAATTGGGTAATTTCTTATATATAATTCTCAATTATATATAATTCTCAACTTTAAATTTTTGTTATCTATTTATGTAAAAGATATAATCAGTTTTGGTAAGATACTATATCTTTTTTTAATGGGAAATTCCGCCCGGTAACCACGAGGTTTTGCAAATTCCGCGTGGTGCCCAAAGTTTTTCGTTATTCCGCATGGTAACCACGAGATTTTGCAAATTCCGTGTGGTAACCTTCGCCTATTATAAAAAGTTAAAATTATATGAATACTTACCCATACTTTTTCATTAATTACAAAAATCACCCTATTTTTAGTTTTTAAAAAAAAACTATCTACTAATCTGAATTTTATAAAACATCAAACTATAATTTAAGTATTGTATTTTTTTATTTACTCTTTTCCAATGACACTATATATTATTATTTTACAAAATCTTCTATTTTTTATTATAAAAAGAACCACATTTTTCAAATTTGTATAAAAAAACAATTCCTTTTTCAAATAAAAAAAAATCATAACTAATTTTAAAAAAACTACCATTTTCTTATTAACAAAATACAAATTTGAATTTTATTAATAGTTGAGCTTTTCATTAGGTGCTTTAAGAAAATAGATTTGATAGTTTTGTTGAAAAAATCTATTTAAATGATATTTCTCATTAGGTATAATAAATTAGCTTGTTATTTATTTTTTCAACAAACCTATCAAATCTATTTTGATTTTTTAATATTAATTGGAAAATTGTGATTCTTTTTTTTTTGAATAATAAACAATGGAAGATTTTGTAAAATAATAATATATTTTCATGTAAAAAGAGTAAATAAATATATGTAATACTAAAATTATAAAGTTAGTTATTTTATAAAAATAGATTAGATATTTTAAAAAACTAAAGATAAGGTGATTTGTGTAATTAAGTAGAAAGTATGGGTAAGTTTTTACATAATTTTAACTTTTTATAATAGGCAAGGTTACCACGCGGACATTGCAAAACCTCGTGGTTACCATGCGGAATACCGAAAAACTTTGGGCACCACGCGGAATTTGCAAAACCTCGTGGTTACCGGGCGGAATTTCCCAAATTTTGCTACGTATATCCGGGTAATACCATAACAGAGGAAATTTTGATTTACGGGTAATACCATATATATATTAATACTTTGATTTCTACTTAAATTTTCATCCACTATGAATTTTCCTAATATTTACCCACCTTATTTTTGATAAACAAAATAGTATTTATTTGTGGTATTTCACTTAATTTGATAAAATTATATTATCTATTTATGTAAAAGATATATTCAAATTTTTCGAATTTTGGTAAGATATTTTATCTTTTTTAATATATCACTTAATTGAAAAATATGAGTCTAATATATATCTTGAATTTTCGGAATATAATTACTATAAACTAATTATGTTTGATTTACTTAATTAAATTTAGAATTTTTTAGATAAAATTTTAAATTATTTTTAATAGAAAAACTAATTTTGTTACTTTATTATTTCATTAACTTGAATAAATTTAGCATTTTTAAGCTTAAGTTAACTATTTTCTATATTTACATGATCTAATATATTTTTTTACACATTATATTTGATTTTTTTCTATCTTAATAACAAAGTTGATTTTTTATCCAAATAATAATTTCGATTTATATCTTGATAACGTACATCTTTTACAAAAAATTATTTATTTACAAAATAATCCCACAATTTTTCTCAAATTATGCAAATGCCCCTTATTCTCCTAATACAAACATACAAGTGGTCGTTTTTGAACCACCACATTAATTTTGACCCTACCTCATATATATATAAAAAAAACTGATTTTTATTATTCGCATTATATAGGGTTTTCCTATTGAATAGATTCTTATCTACTTATAAGAAAAATCTTTTGTCAATTATTAACTCTTAAAGCATTACAGAGAAAAATCTTTCACAAACAAATTAAGAAAAATCTATGAATATTGGATTCAACGTATTTCTTTAATACAAGTAAATTTGTGGTTTCCGACAATTTCTATTAAATTTTTATAAACTTTATCAATTTATCAGTAGATGATTTTTTAAAATTATATATACATTTATGATAGTCATTATTAATATATGATAAAAAATTTAAGTAATATATCAATTTATATTCTTATAATCAGGTTTTATAAAAATATACAAATGAGTGAAAAAATTATGTCTTATATATATTTTTTGGGTTATATGAACTTCAAAAACGGTATCACTCTTTTTAAAAAACATGTTCATATAATAAAACTTATATAATATTTTCCAATTTTATTTTAATATTTTTAAGTGAAATAGTCGTGCATGGCACGACAGGTTAAGCTAGTTCCATTAATAATCGGCCGTTTAAATTCCGTAACATAAATCGATAAATTTAGTAGATCTTTTTGGGAGGCTTAGTGACTAATATGGTCAACACCGAGTATTTTGAGCAATAAGCTTGACACTTAAAGTGGGTCGGATCTGGTGTTGATTAACAGTATAAATAGTGGTTGGTCAAACACATTGGTCTTCGCATTATAACATTGTATTGTGTTATTATCATTATTAGATAAATTAAAATTTTTAAAAAAAAGCAATATAAGTATACACCTGTTATCCTCTCATGCAAAGACCAAGAAAAAAAATTGATCACCATGATGGTCAAAGTGGTGACCAAATCCTCCTCTTTCATGTGTGCACCTTGATCACCTTGACCAAAGCTTTGGTCTACCAGTGTGTGCACTCTAAAAAAAGTGGATTGGATCCGAATATCTTAACTGCATATTTTAAAGAAAATTTTAACCTAACATTTAAAACTTCGACTTGAAAACAGTTTGAATGCATAATACAATGTTGAATGTATAAATATGTTTGACACAATATTCTATCAACGTTGTTCGAGTTTTAAGTAACTCAAGATCAGTTTCCAATTCAAGATCTCACCTTTCCCTTTCAATATTATGCCGAGAAGTGATGCGCCCTTGCCTACCATGTCGGTCATGGAAGAAGAAGGCACTCTCCAACTCATGTCCAAGGGTGTTATCACAAGAAGTCGAGCCAAGAGTATTGGCCAAGCCACCCAATCCTTAGTGGCCCGAGTCTCCCCATCGCATGGTTCTTTGGACGTCATGAGGTAGGTTAGCGTTTCTACCTAGCTGAGCTCAGACCCGATCTCAGTAAGCTCGGCCACGCCTCCAGCAAGGTCGGCACTGACCTCCCCTAGGTCGACCTCAACCTAGCCTGGTCGGCTTCGACCTCCACTTGGTCGACATCGACCACCCTTGGCAACAGTCCGCGTTTCGGTTGCGAATTCTTTTGTACCGCCTATCCTTAATTAGATTTCTTTTATTTTAAGTCAAATTATTATTTTAGGATAGTTACTTGACTTAAAGATAGCTAGCTTGTTTTCATTATTATTTCATATTTTTTATTTTAGGATTTTTGTAACAAACCAAATCTCTATCTTTCCTTAAGATAAGATATGATTTGCTAGAATTCTATCTTTCCTAGTTGAAGACATAGAGGGCCAATTTTCCCCTATACAAACCTTGCAATCAGTTTCATTCACTTCATGCATTATTGAATTTCCTAAAGTTGAGTTTCTCCTTCTTCCCAGAATACCGTTGTATCAACCTTGCGTTCGTTACTAGTTCGAACTCCATTAAATCGCTTCCGCCAATGTTGCTACTTCATCATCCATCATTCAAGCTAGAGAATCGCACTTACACCTACAATCTTGATCGGGGTATTTGTGTTCTTGTCGACCACGAGGGGCAAGGATGCATCAAGAAGTCTGGCTTTAGAAAAATGATGTCATGAGATTGTATGAATCCAAGCTCTTATGTTTCCATAGTTTTTGTTTTTCTCGTTTTATAAAAGTAGTCTAGTTTTGTGCTTTAGAGAGATCAAGTGACCATTAAATCAATTTCTAATGTGCCCCTAAAACTAATCTATAATCTCAACACCCTAATTACTAAGGCCTTGCTACACTTCATACAAAAAGTATACTTTCTCCTAAAAACTACTTTAAAAACTCTTGAAATAAGTGCATATATCTTACTTTTTATGTTTTTCGAGACAAAAAAATAGAGGGAAGGGGGTGGGAAGGGTGTTTTCCACATTTGTAGGAAGTAATTAGTCTATGCAAAAATTAAACACAAGTTTGCCTTAGTTTGCCTTGATAACACAAAGTTTTTTGTTTATGGGTTGTGTTGGTGACAAGGTTTTATGTTTACGGATTTTGTTGGTGACAAGTTTTGGTGGTGACAAGTTTTTTGTTTACGGTTGTGGTTAATCTGTTCATATATTAATTTTAATTATGGCCTATTAGTTCAAATGGTAGAGACCCGTGCTTAATACAAAGTAATGTGGGTTCAGAACCCGCATAGGCTCAATAATAGTTTTTGATAATAACTTTTTTATTCGTGGTGACAAGGTGGTTGTATATGGTGATAAATTAGGGTACGTGGTGACAAGTCTTATGACAAGATTTGACGACAATTTAACCGATGACAAGGCTTATGACAAATTCGGAGATATTAAAATAGGTGATAATATATGAAGAATGACAACATTTAACCACAATTTAAGCGATGACAAGAGGACGAAAAAATAAGTAATGACAGGGTTGATAATAGACAAAAATTTGGGATGGTGACAAGATGAGCTGTGATATGATGGGTGGTGACAGGATAATGATGAAAGTTGGAAGCAGTGACAGGATGACAAGATGAATGGTGATAGGTGACAGGATGGATGGTGGGACGCAGTGACACGCGCGTAATTTTGGATATGGGGTGGGATGCGGTGGCAGGCCGTAGTTTTTTTTGTCAGGGGTAAATTTGGAAAATCGCCTAGTTACTACATTTTTTTTAGCATGGGCCTTCCGCGCCATTAAATTTTTCCCACATGCTAGTTAGCCTTTTCCCTCCAAAAAAATACTACTTTCATCCAAAAAGTCCTTTTTCCACGATTGTTAAGAGCAAGGTTATCAAAATCGCGATTTTAATCGCACGATCCTACGATCCTACCATCCAATTTTCACAAAACGACTCAAATCGTACGTAGTGAATCGTAAGAGATGGGATCGCAAGTAGGATCGTACAAGATCGTATAGAATCGTAGGATCGTAGGTGGGATCGTAAGATCCTACTGAATCACATAAATGTAATTAGAAGTCATTATTTTAAATATTTTGGACTATTTTCACCCATAAATTCATTAAGCTTATACATTTAGGTTATTCTTAATTGATTCCATTTGTTGTTTAAAAATTAAATTAAAATTTAAAATTTATATGCTTCCTACCTCATGCTAAAATCAACATATCTAAATATTGAGAAGATAATTGACTGCTTTTTTCCGTTGATAAAATATTATTATTATTTTATGATTCAACATATATGACTCTTAAGATCGTAGCTATTAAATAAAATTGGACTCAATTATTGATATTTCCTTTGTGTACAATTCATGTTTTTTTTGGTCTAACTTGTGTACAATTCATGTTATGTATAGATTCTTTGTCTTTAGAAATGTAATTAACATGGAGTATTTGATAAATAATATGTATGTATTTTGAATTAATGATTTACTTTAATATTTGATTAATACATAACATATTACCATTAAACCTTTCATAATTTCATTAATTTAGTAGGATCTTATGATTCTAACGATCCGATTTTACGATCCGATCCTACTACCCTCTTCCGATCCGATCCAAGGATCTCGATCCTGATAACATTGGTTAAGAGGGAAGATATAGAGGTATACCACTAGCCCATCTATAAATCGGGCCAGGCTTAAAACAATGAGTTTACGATAATTTGGACAATGTATTTTTCTCTTAATTGATTGGATATGGTCTTTGTGTATAAGTGAGGATGTTCATTGCTCATTAGTCCTTTCGTACACTTGTTAACCAGTAGCAAGACAAAATTACCACCATCTAGCCTGTAAAGTGCAAATGGCTGAAAGTGGTCTTTGATTCTTTAATGTAGTCCTTTAAATGGAAGGTGCCAAGCTTTATAAGAACTAAGAAGGGTGATTATTATATTGTTACATACCTAACATACGGCGTAGTAGTAATATATAGATGTAATAATTAATAATTGTCTACATCAATAAATCAATTGTTGTAGGACCAACTTAGCTAGCAATCGTGGAAACATTCTTCCCAATCTCATGGAAAATTGTCAATGATCCATATATTTCTTTCACTTAAATCTTTTTTTTCGGTTGAATGTATGTCTATTATTTATGTCGTGGGTAACCTAGGGTATGTTTGGATTTTCAAGATAAAGCTTTCAATTGTATTATGATGGACTCCGTATTTTGATAAAACAACGCATAGCACAAGCCCGATCATTTGTACAACCAATCTAATTTTGATGTAACAAAATGTAAAACTCAAGTCTTTAATACTTGTTGTCATGGCTTCGCCTATACTGATCACAAAAGAGTATATTTTTCTTGATTGATAGTTTGAAGGTGACGGTTTGCAAAATTGTGGACGTGTGATTGATGGTTGAAGGTTTCGATGCAAATCTAATGTTTATAGTCATTATTTCCTAAGATCTCATTCTATATGTTTTTCTCCAGTTGACACATTCTCTACTCTTCCAATAACGTTTTGTGTAGCATGTTTTTCATGTGATTGTTTATTTTCATTTCAAACACCAATCAACACTCTTTATTTGTTGTTTTTACTACTTTTTGATTTTAATGGTTTGTCGACATGTTTGTATTTTCTTGTCGATTTTTCCGACCCCCTATTTTTCTGCCCTCTCGGTGTATCTAACTAGTGTGATAAATAACATTTCGTTATACATAAAAAATGTTTTGAGGTTTCTACATTGCCCATCCTCATCTTTGTCTTTCGATATAACTAGCAATTGACCCGTACCTTGTACGGGGATGTTGTGTATTTATTTATTAATTTATGTATGTATTTACTGTAACAATTACAAATATTATCATATGCATACTTTAATTAAAACGATGTTTATTTTTCGGATTATAAAATAACATAACTTTTGTATATCATAATATATATATATATATATATATATTTTATTTATATATTACTTTTTATACATACATAAACATATATTTAAAACTTTGAGGAAGAATGACATAAGATAAAATGCATTATCACATTTTATTAAAAACTGATACAAATATTTTGTTATTTAAATTAAATTGCGTAAACTAACTTATACAATAAAAATCATTAAGTTTAAAAAAACTCAGATTAATATATTATAGTATTAAAGATATATTTAATAAGATAATTTCAAAACCAAATTATCTCGTATATATGTTATTGGTTTTTGAATAAATAATTAAATAATAAATAATTAGATATTTAATAAAAATGTTAATGAATCCTTATCTTAATTAAGAAATGTAAAGCGTAATCAATATGTAATATTAGCGATATATATGGTAAATATAACATCTAATTTTTTTATTGATATTTTAATGATAGTAAAAAAATGTATTTAATATATTATTTTAATATAATGAATATGTTTTCTCATATATAGTGGTAGAATTTTCTACCAGTAATTATTTAATAAAATACCATAATAAAATTATGAAAAATAAACTATAGTTAATATGATGTTTAATTAAATGGGTAAAATATTATGATTATGATTTATACATGAGAAAAGAATTTTTTTCTAAATAAAGTTTATGATAGATATATGTATTAATTATTTAAATGTGTATAATGATAAGATAGAGATTTTAAATATGGATAGAATTATTAAATAAACAACTCAAATTATAAGATAGAACTAATATCTTAATTAAGTATGTATAAGATTATGATAAAATCAAGATTTAGTAAGATAGATTTTTAAATAAGGGGGGTGATGTGGTGCAATATGATAGCAGAATTTGCTTTCGCTTTAGTATATAGTAATAGATAGATGTACTATTTTATTGTATAAAATTTAAGGGCATATACATTGTTACAATTCAAGGTTGTTTGTGTTTTCGAAACAATGTACCTTTGCTCAAAAAAAAGAAGAAACAATGTACCTAAAACTCAAAGATAATAGATGAGTGGAACCTGGATCCCACAAGTAAAACTAGTGACTTCACAATAAAAAAAACTTTTCACCTATTTATCACCCCATTTTCATTTCTATATGATGTGAATAAAAGAGCGAGCAGTAATTGGTCATTAATCGCATTTTTTACCAATCCCCTTCACATTTCACTCTGTTAACCAATCATCCGCCTTCATGTTGTCGTCTGATAATATGAGATCATGGAAGAAGCATTAATGGATAATCACAATTTGTAATAGCGTTTTACCTCTTTAACCACTGCCCTTTTTCCAATTAAAAACTCCCTCTCTCTCTTCCCGATAACCTTCTCTCTCTAGAGTCTAGTCTCCATTCACAGTTCACACAGTCGCACACTTCCAGTCTCTCTCTCTCTCCCCCCTCCACACACAGATCTGCTCTTCCCCCACAGATCCCAAATCGAAAACCCTAATTTCCCCCTCCGAGCTCTCCGTCAATGGAGGAGGCGCTCGAGCTCGTCCGGACCAAGGACACCAAGGAGCGGATGGCCGGTGTGGAGCATCTCCATCAACTCCTGGAAGCCTCTAGAAAGCCTCTCTCCTCCTCCGAGGTCACCTCCCTCGTCGACGCCTGCTTGGATCTCCTCAAGGACAATAACTTCCGCGTCTCCCAGGGCGCTCTACAGGCCTTGGCTTCCGCCACCGTCCTCGCCGGCGACCACCTCAAAATCCACTTCAATTCGCTCGTTCCCGCCGCCGTCGAGAGGCTCGGCGACGCCAAGCAGCCCGTCCGCGATGCTGCTCGAAGGCTGCTCCTCACTCTCATGGAGGTTTCATCTCTTTTCTCCTTTCTGTCGGTGTCCTATTTAAAGATCCCTGTTTGAATAGGAACTCTCATTTTAGGGGTTAGGGGAGAGCAAGTAATTTGCAGTAGGATTGTAGTGTAAAATTCTTAGATTTTGGATTGATATTATATGATGCTTGATTGATTGGATGGTATCGGGATTCACGGCACAGGTTGAGAGATTCACTGAAGTTATGTCTGCAGAATCAGTGAGGACTCCTTCCTGTGGGCTTCTAGGGTTGTGTTCACGCCACTGATTGCTAACAATAGGGAAATAGACAATAATCTTCAACTTCATGGGCTGAAGCGATTATAATAAAGTAGAAAAAAGGAGTTCTTGCATTGCATTAGATGCTATTCTTTCTCCTACATTGTTCATTTTAAGGGCTTTATTAACACACTCACCGGATGAATCCCCCTGTTGTAAGCGCTTAAGGGATATTCTGCTCCATGTAGGCCTAACTTAATACCTGTAATTCATCTGTGGTACACTATAAGGGAGCAGTAGGTGTAACAAGGAGTTTGTAATCGAATTCTCCTTGCAGGTATCTTCTCCAACAATAATAGTTGAAAGAGCTGGGTCATATGCTTGGGAGCACAAAAGTTGGAGAGTGCGAGAGGAGTTTGCACGAACGGTGACATCAGCAATAAGTCTATTTGCCTCTACAGAGCTTCCACTTCAGCGAGCTATTTTGCCCCCTGTATGACTTGTTTAGTATTTACATGAAGTTCCTACTAATCTGTGATCCTTGCTTTCTGACCTGTACTTATCATTATTCACTCTAATGCTATTGTTATTTTTTCTGGTTCTATCAGATCCTGCAGATGTTGAATGACCCAAACCATGTTGTTAGGGAAGCTGCAACATCTTGCATTGAGGTTTGATTTTGTTTTGAGCTGGTTTCGTTATTGGTTATTGTTTGTTGTGTTTGCTCAAACATACTAGAATTTCAAGTGCAATACGTTGTGGACATTTCTAAGACTACTCTCTGTTAGAAATGGATCTTAAATCTATTTGATTGAGTAGTAGAAATGTTTGAATGGATGAATGAATTACTTGTTTTATTATGCTGAATAGCTTGGCAGTATAGGTCATCTACTGATTACATTTACTACTTAGTGGGCCAACAAATTATAATTACCCTTCCTCCTTCCCTCTTTGTGATTATCTTATGAGAAGCAGGGCTATAGTAAGCAGTTTCTTCTTCAATCAATTTGGCAAGTTTCAAATCAGTATTAATCATAAGATACATTTTGGCTAGTTGTATTCTTAATTTCTTCTGAAATCCACCACCCAAGGACCTTAAGATTTACACTGTTTTTATGATGATTTTATAAACATCCAACGAGACTGTTTTTGCAACAAGTGAGGAGGGACCAAAGTACGAGGATCACATTCTAGTACTGCATATCAATATTAATCACAATATAAATTTGGCTTAGATGTATTCAAAGCCATGAACATAACTAAAGCTTAAGTGTATTCACATTTCATCCAAAATCTATCAGCCAAGGACCATATTTGCATTCCCTGGCTGAATTCAAGTAGAGTGCTTTGTATAAAGATTATGATGACTCATAATTTCTTCAATGTTGTTTTGGTCTCTAAAGAAGTCCAAATTCATCACCTCAGGAAATGTACAGACAAATGGGGTCACAGTTTCGTGAAGAACTTCAAAGACATCAGCTTCCTTCCTACATGGTAAGTGCTTGATCTCCTCTATCCTCTGCTTTTCATTTTATTCACCTCACCGAAGGCCAAGTGAGTGCCTGGACCTCCTTTACTTGGTATGAAGCATAGGATATGGAATCCAAGTATAGACCTATGGTGCTTTTTAAGATGTTTATCTTCTAATATGTTTCTATTCACCTTTTTTTTATCCAATGCTGATGCACACGCCAAGACTGCCATCTCTTGTGATTATAAGGATGGATCTTTTGTCATAGTATCAAATATGTGGGCTCTTGGACCTTTATAAATTATTTCTAATGTCACACATATAATGTAGGTGAAGGACATCAATGCCAGGCTTGAGAAAATTGAACCCAAGGTTCGGTCTTCTGACAGCAGAAATAATCTGGGTTCTGCCTCAGAACATAAACATGCCAATCCTACTTCAAAGAAAAGCAGTCATAAACCCAAGAGTTCTGCACGTGAGACGTCATTGTTTGGAGGTTAGTCTGCTCTGATATTTATAGAAATAATAAGTTGTTTTAATGACATCTAGGGGTAATACTATTATTATATCACAGGAGACCCTTACCACTAGTATGTTGACATTACATATGCCAAAGTGTGTAGGTTAGAGACATGTAACCTGTCATTTAGTGTAACAGAGAATAGAACGTATGCAATCAACCTAGGATATTGTGTACTAAATGTTTCTGGTTAATAATCATAGAAGTACGGGGGTGATGTTTAGCAGCCTGAAAAATCTAATGGTCCTTGTTTGATTGTTACTATCTGGATATTGCGATTTAGTTTTAAGCTGGTACAGATTTTATGCAGAATAATCATAGAAGGTATCTTTAACAGATTTCTGTCCAGAAGGCTCTCTCCACCCTTGGGTGATTGATCATTCAATGATTTGGTTCCTATCTTTATCTTTCGTATTTTGCACTCTAGCTCAAATTTCTTTAGTACAAATATCGCTACAAAAGAGCAAGCAGTATGCAGGTCTGTTATTTGTTTTTTTTTTGATAAAAAGAGGGATGTCTTGGTTGTTGACAGTAATCTGAACATATAAGCTTAAACTAGATTAAAAACGAACAAATCATGTTTTTGGATGTGCTGCATATGTGAGTGTAATGTTATTTGCTTGTAGCTATTGTTAGTGTCTGTTAATTTGATTTTAACTTATCCGTTATGCCATTGCTCATACAGTTTTTGATATGGAACCATATGTTATTTGTGAATACTCATTGGTACATGATTGACATGGCGAAATAATCTATTATGTCCTGCACTCTTTTGATGTGCAGGTGATGGTGATGTCACTGAGAAACCCGTGGAGCCTATAAATGTGTACTCAGAGAAAGAACTGATAAGAGAATTTGAGAAGATAGCTTCTACTCTTGTACCAGAGAAAGACTGGTCTGTCCGCATTGCAGCTATGCAGAGATTTGAAGGCCTTGTTGTTGGAGGTCTATCCTTACTTTCTTGTTCATACGATTAAATTCACTGATGGATGTTTTTTTTTTCAAGAACTAAAATAAAAACCCACTAGTACATACCAAATTCTTTTCTATGTTGAATATGAATATTTGACCTGGTGCTTTGAAATATTGATATTACTTTCTCCTGAAATTTTGTGCTTAATTGAAATCATTCTGATTCGAGATAGGAGTATTGTTTTAAAGTGCATTTTCATGATTCTAGGAACAAAGGTCAATCTTCTTGTTCTTATGATACCTTTGACTTTGATAATTTCAACTTTAAAAGGTTGAGATTTTTTATATACTGCATTGGGCTCTTTGTTTCATAACATTAGTAACTTCTTGGCCAATGGTCTGCAATCTAAGCGATTTACTTTTGTTTGATAACCGGTGTATCTTCATAGCATGTTGTTGGGGAAGGTGTGTGGTGCATTATGCATGTATAGTATCCATTTGTTTATCTTAGCATTTTAAGAGAACACGTAATAGGCACATTTGTACATACTCCTATTTTTTGTACTACTTTATTTCTGATTTAGTTTACCTGTTAGAGCCTCAGAGGTTGATGCTATGTGCTTTTATCTTTCAGGTGCAACTGATTACCCGTGTTTTCGTGGACTATTGAAGCAGCTTGTTGGTCCTTTAAGCACACAACTAGCTGATAGAAGGTCGACTGTAGTAAAGCAAGTATGTTTACTACCCCCACCTTAACAGAATTTAAAATTGCTGTCAAATTTACCTTTCTTATCTTTTTTCCCATCTCTTTTATAAATGCTTGCAGCTTCTAGTCTGTTGAAGTTTACTGCTGCCTTTTAAAATGTGGCTTTTACTTTCTTTTTGATAGCTCTTGCTCGGATCATATATGCTTCACATCAAAATTGTTGATAGTTATTTTCTAATTTCTGTCAATTAATTGAAATGTCTATGTTTTTTAGTGGACTTTCATTGGTTACACCTCAACTAGGTCCTATGTTTAGACATAATTGGTAGCGGTTGGCTTTTTTTCTTCAAAACATGTTACCCACTTTCTGATGCATCAGTTACAGTCACTTTGACAGCTTTGAATCTGATGAGTGATGTGCAATATGGTTCCCAATGCTTATTTCAAAATTTCACTCTATACTTGGGAATTCATTTTCTCATGATACTGATTATGAGGTGTGGATCTAAATGTTATCAATGTTTTTTTCTTTCATTTTATAAATAGATTTAATCTTTCTTCAGCAAGACACTCTTTAAATCAATCTAGGGGGGTTGCTTGTAGCTTTCCTTGGTATGGGAAGCATGTAGTAATTTGTTGCTAATTAACTAATGAGAGATGTTTGTCTACCTAGTAGCATTAGTTGTGATGCATTTTTTTCTGAGAGATGTGATGTACTTTTGGTTGTAATAAATAAAATTATGAGATCTTTTGGTGTAAGCTTTACATTCTTTATGTAAGTTATTCTCCTTTGGTTCCTATCTTATTCTGTTTAACGTGGCTTTCCTTTTTAGTGAGGTTGCTTCTTCTATTCTCTACCATATTATCAGGCTTGCTTTGCAAGTAAAATGTTGCCAAGCTTAAATTTTTTTTTACGAACACCAAATCATTTACTACAAAAATGGAAATGAAGAGGATGCCATGGTAGTGTAAATAAAGATCTCACAAGTTATTAAGGAGATTTCCTTTGTTTGTCTTGCCATATAGGCTTGCCATCTACTAAACTTTTTGTCGATGGAGCTTTTGGGGGATTTTGAGTCATGTGCAGAAATCTTTATACCGGTAAGACTTCAATAAGACTGGCATTTAAATGACACAGTTCAATTTTTTAATGATCAGATTTGCTAAAAGTACTTGTTATGATTTCAGGTTCAATTTTTTAATGATCAGATTTGCTAAAAGTACTTGTTATGATTTCAGGTCCTTTTCAAGCTCGTCGTAATAACCGTTCTTGTAATTGCCGAATCCTCAGATAACTGCATAAAAACGGTATGATGTAATGAATAATGTTAATTTTGTGTCTCATATACTCCTTTGGTGTGCTGCATTTGTATTGAGATTTCATACTGTTTCAAACTCTGGCTGTTTAGATGTTGCGTAACTGTAAAGTTGCCAGGATACTTCCGCGAATTGCTGACTGTGCGAAAAATGACCGTAGTGCAATACTTCGTGCAAGGTTGGTTTGGTTTTTAAATTAATATGTACATAAATCCAGTTGAAATTTTATCCATGCATTTCCTTCTATTGCGGTGCTATGATCGTTTTATATTTTGTGGTTCAGGTGCTGTGAGTATGCAGTTTTGATACTCGAACATTGGCCTGATGCACCTGAAATACAGCGATCAGCTGATATATATGAAGATCTCATCAAGTGCTGTGTTGGAGATGCAATGAGTGAGGTATGCTGGTGATGATGTTTTTTATTATGGTGCAAGTTTAGATGCTTAATGCTTTTTGATGTTTGATCAATGGTTGGTATGTCTAGAAACAGGCTTCTATGCTTAAACAACGCTGTTGATGGTTGTTCCTTTTTACTGCTTTTGCCATAAATTTCTAGCTATTGATGATGGCTGCCAGCTCCATCATTCTTATGGCCATAACTGAAATAAGTATTGTTAATTTTAAGGAAACTGATAAGTAGCATGTCTTAAGAACAGATTCAGGTAATATTAATATCTCTCCTTGTGTGAGAATTTATTTTTCTTATCATTTGATTAAATATGTTGTATTTGCTTGTGTGAGCTTAGTCAAGTAATTAAGTTTCTCTAAATACTACATCGGATTAACAACTAGCCCTCTGGACCGTGCTTTATGTGTACCTTCTATTGGAATTAGGTTGTCACCATGCTGTTGAAGATATGCTGTCTTTGTCTTGTTTGTATCCCAGCTAAAGATAAATTAAAAGACTTGCATTGCATGTAGTGTTTTCCCCATGAACCATGTGAACCAAGAGTGGGATCGTACATATTCATTTGTATTTCTGCTGTTAAATATTAAAAACTATCTTTTCACAGTTCTATCTCAAAGTTGGCACCCTAAATCTTGCAGGTGAGGTCAACTGCTAGAACATGCTACAGATTGTTTGCCAAAACTTGGCCAGAGCGTTCTAGGCGTTTGTTTCAATCTTTTGATCCAGTCATACAAAGGGTATTTCATTCTCTATATTTCCTCTGGATACTTGATTATACATTCTTTGTCACCAGAATCAACGATACATTGAATAATACTGTAATAAATACAGATCGTAAATGAAGAAGATGGTGGCTTACATAGACGACATGCTTCGCCGTCTGTCCGCGAGAGGAATGTGCCCCATACACCTCAGACATCAGCTCCTCTTAACTTACCAGGCTATGGGACCTCTGCTATCGTTGCCATGGATAAGACTGCATCATTGTCCTCTAGGGCATCATTATCTTCCGGACTGCTATCATCACAGTCCAAACCACAAAGTAAAGGAACAGAGCGCAGCTTGGAAAGTGTATTACACTCTAGCAAACAAAAGGTTACAGCTATCGAGAGCTTGCTTAGAGGTTTAGATCTTTCTGATAGGCACAAGTCATCAAATCTCCGATCATCTAGCCTGGATCTAGGTATTTAATACTTCTGCTTGCGCAGTTTTTGTTAGGCATTCGATTTTGCAGCTCATGCTTTTCAGTATGATAATCCCTTTTATATTTATGCACCGAGAATGGCTAAATTTCCCTTTTGTTGCTCCTAGTGCAGGAGTTGACCCTCCATCATCTCGTGATCCGTCAGTCCCTCTTGCTGTTACTGCTTCAAATAAATTTGCTAATTTATCTCTAGATGCAAAATTGTCGGCTGCCAATGATGGCACTAGCCGTAATGGTGGTTTAGCTCTATCTGATATTATCTCTCAGATCCAGGCATCCAAGGATGCAGGAAAATTATCCTACCATGGTGGCATGGTGAATGATGTGTCATCATCTCTTACATCACATTCTGTTAGACGAGCTCCAGAGAGGCTACAGGAAAGACGTTCAATTGAAGATATCTCTGACATCAGAGAGGCCAGACGGCATATTAACTCCCATGTGGATAGACAATTTGACATGCCGTATAGAGAAAGTATGAGAGACTCCCAGAGTAGTTATGTTCCTAATTTTCAGAGACCACTATTTAGAAAAAATGCGACTGGAAGGGTATCTACTGGCCGTAGAAAGAGTTTAGATGATAGCCATCTTTCTCCAGGAGAATCACCAAGCTACGTGGAAGGACCAGCATCTCTGGGTGATGCGCTGACTGAGGGGCTCAGTTCAACTTCTGATTGGCGTGCAAGGGTTGCTGCTTTTAATTATATTCGGTCTTTACTACTGCAAGGTTCTAGGGGAATTCAGGAAGTTGTTCAAAGCTTTGAAAAGGTAATGAAGCTGTTTTTCCAACACATAGATGATCCCCATCATAAGGTTGCACAGGCTGCTCTTTTGTCCCTCGTAGAGATTATTCCATCTTGTCGAAAGCCCTTTGAGAGTTATATGGAAAGGATCTTGCCTCATGTTTTTTCTAGATTAATTGATCCGAAGGAGTTAGTTAGACAGCCTTGTTCATCTGCTCTTGATATTGTGGGGAAAACCTATGGTGCAGATGCTTTGCTACCTGCATTTCTTCGTTCATTAGACGAGCAAAGGTCACCAAAGGCAAAATTAGCTGTTATTGAATTTGCAAATAAGTCTTTTAAGAGACATTTGATGCCTTCGGAAGGTGCAGGGAACCTTGGGATATTGAAGCTATGGCTGGCTAAATTGGCACCACTGGTTCATGAAAAAAATACGAAGTTAAAGGAAATAGCTATTACATGTATTATATCCGTCTTCACCCACTATAATCCTACTGCTGTTCTTAGCTTCATACTAAGTTTATCAGTTGAAGAGCAGAATTCTCTTAGACGAGCACTTAAGCAGTACACTCCTCGTATAGAAGTAGACCTCATGAACTTCTTGCAGAGCAAGAAAGATCGACAGCATTCAAAAACTTCTTATGACCCATATGATGCTGTGGGAACATCTTCAGAGGAAGGATATGTGGGAATGTCAAAGAAGAGCCATTTTATTGGTAGACATTCTGCTGGCTCCCTTGATGGTGAAGGATTTAGGAAATGGAATTATGGACTTGAGTCAACTCAGCTCAGTAGCCAAGTCAGTCAAGTTGCTTCTGATGAAGCTCATGAGCACCCTCATGAACATCTCGATGCAGGATATAGAAATGACGCTCTAGGTTCCAAAATCAAAGATGCGTCTTATACACGTGATAATACATACTCCTTTGGTAGTCAGCTTGAAAATATGGAAAATAATCAAGGATTTGGGGACATCTCTTCTTCTCACTTGAATGTTGATGGATTGCTAAATCCCGAGCATCATGAAGCAACAACAGTTTTTCATCATGAGAATGGGGCTCTAGCCAAGCTGGAAGGGGAGGATCCACTTCTTGCATCAGTGAACATTACTTCCTCCACCTCTGAATTGGGTCCTAGCATTCCTCAGATCCTTCACTCGGTGAGTTTACTTGATACATTTTTAAATCATATATACATATATCCTTTCTCTGTTTTGTAATTCACGAGAATGTATTTTCAAGAAAAGTGTGAATGAGTACAGATCACAAGTACTGAAAGCAGAAATGCACATGTTTAGTTTCCATATGGAGTATTTTAATCAATATGCAAAATTTCCTTCAGAAAGACTAGTGCCTTATTTTCTTGTTTACATTTTGACATGCTTTGGGTCCATATGGAGTAATTTAACCAATATGCAAACTATTTGCGAAATTTTGACATGTTTAAATTTTTTAATTATAAACTTGAATGAACCTACGTGATTATAGAGAACATTGAACTTAGTAATACTACCTTAGATATATTCTAACCTAATATCATTTGGTGTTAATAAGCCACCTTGAGTATGAATAGCATTGAAAACAAGATCAGCCAAGCAATTCAATCTGACAAGGGGCATACCAACCCATCATATTTGCCAGCTCAAAAAATATGTTCAGTTTAGCTGCACATTATGATTGTAGGCTGATGGGATGTCTGATATTTTTCAGCTATCGAATGGAAATGAGGGGAGCCCTCATGCTGGAAAGCATGATGTCATTCAACAATTAATCGAGGCCTCAGTTTCAAATGATCAATCCTTATGGGCCAAGGTAAAATTTGGCTTTCTTGATAAGGACTGCTTGCATCCTAAGTTTCTTATATATACACCTTTGTATGATCATCTTTTGAAATTGTACGATGACTATGATTGGTGTAGCTTAAATTTTAGAGTAGCAAAGTTATTGTAGGAAGGAGATGTTACCGATGACACTAGTAGGAAAGCTCTAGTTGCCACACTTGGAATAGCTGACAAATGTTTATATTGAAAAAGTCTAAAAGGCAGATACTATGATCGTGGATTCAATCAACTGTGAATGTCTTGTCATTTCGTTTGGATCTATCCCAAAAGTATATCCATCACAACTGTCTTTTTCAATACATCTACAAATAAAATTCTGATCTGTAAGGCCACTAGTTTCTTTGCATGCTGCAAACGTTTGTCACCCCGTTTAGCTTGAAATAAGGATTTCACTGGACATGGTTCTACTTCTAAAATAGTTTTACGTGATATTTATGTATTAAAACGTGCATGTAACCCAATAGAAGCTGAACTTCTTTGCTAGTATTTTATGCAAAGATCGGTATTAACATGGGGTTGAAATGAAGCGGGATATATAAGGTCGGATGGAGGAAGTGTTGTATGTGTCAGCTGAAGTTCATCATACGCATTGTCATGATTAGTTGACACATTGTGCGTTAGCCTTTTGGGAAAATGGAAAGTGCATAATCTGACACACTTGCATTGTCTGGTCTGTATGCTTTTGTAGTGCACAGTAAGTGTTTAGTACTGATACATGAAGAGGGAATAATGCGGTTGAATGTTTTAGTAAACATGGTTAGTTAATAAGCTATTTCTACACATCACTAATTATTGGTTGCGTTTGAATCTTTTATTGCAGTACTTCAACCAAATATTGACTGCTGTGCTTGAGGTGCTTGATGATTCCGATTCTTCAGTCATAGAATCAGCTTTATCGCTGATAGCACAAATGCTGAATAATCAGGTGAGTATGTTATATAAATGGTCCTGAAGTATCATGAGTTGTTTTCTCATTATGTTTGCCATTAGTAGTCATTGTCTTCCCTTTTCACATTGTCTTCTTTCTGATGGATTATGTTCCTATGGTAGAGAGGTGCTATGGAAGACTCTATCGAAATTGTGATGGAGAAACTACTTCACGTTTCCAAGGATGGCCTTCCTAAGGTAACCTTTTCCTTCCAATTATGCTCTACTATTTTCTTGTTTCTTAGATGTCCCTTCTCTCTTCTGATAATTTCCTCACTCTGTGTTCAGGTTGCTGATGAAGCAGAGAATTGCTTGACAATTGTGCTGTCTCAGTATGATCCATTTAGATGCCTAAGTGTACGTTAATTTGTTGCATTAGTTTTTCCATCAGCTTCACTACGATTTTTTTTCCCATCAGTTTGACGATGAAAATATTCTGCAGGTTGTTGCCCCTCTGCTGGTTACGCAGGATGAGAAAACTCTTGTTACTTGCATAAACTGTTTGACAAAGGTACTTTATTATGGTTTCTTTCATGAGAACTATGCATTTGGTAAAGTAGAAAATGACCTACTATTTTCAGATGAAAAAGCATTAGCAAGGGACCATAAAATATCCATGGTAATCCTTTGTATCAAATATTTGTTTTTTTTCCTCCAGCTTGTTGGCCGGCTATCTCAGGAGGAATTGACTGCCCAGTTACCTTCATTTTTGCCTTCTCTTTTTGAGGCTTTTGACAGTCAAAGTGCAGATGTTCGCAAGGTAACATAATTTAAACATTATAGACCTTGGCATAACTTAGATTTTTTTTTTTCTCACTGTTGACCAATTGAAGCCAAACAAATTTACATGACCTTGAATGGATATTGCAGACTGTTGTATTCTGCTTGGTGGACATCTACATCATGCTAGGGAAGGCATTTATGCCATACCTGGAAGGACTGAACAGCACTCAGCTAAGATTGGTTACTATTTATGCTAACCGAATTTCTCAAGCGAGAACCGGGGCCCCAATTGATCCTAGCAACGCTTAGAGGCTGACCCCATGAACTCGAGGACATAATAGCCTAGAAGCCGTTTAGTGTGCTATTATATATGTATATTGGTGCGAGGATTCAATCTTGAGTGAGTATCAGAAAGTTCTCTCACTCACAAATTTACATTTATGCTGTTCGTTCTTGCCGTTTTTGTTTGTGGTGTTGGTGGGTAAATGTGTTAGAAAGAGGGGTCTCTGAACACTGGAGGAATTAGTGTGCGTTATTTCTTTAATTATTGTTTTGCTGGTCTTTCTATTTGTCAAGAGGATGTAAATCATGTGTTGAAAGAGGGTTTCTTTGAAAATTTTCCTTTTCCCCTTGGTTTTGTCGGTCTGTAGGTCTTGTGTATTGTATATACTGACAATGTTGTGTAAAGAGATTCGTCTTGGTGTGTTTTTACGGATACCTTATACTCTTAACCTCTCGGATTTTGGCATCTCAAATACTGAAGTCTGCCTGGTTTCATAAGTAATTCAAGTATACACTGATTGAAGGCCAAGATAAAATAGATTTAATAGCCAATGGGTAAATTTATTTATGGGAAAACGTTGCTTGGTATTCGTACTCCTGACCTCTTCAAGTATTCATGTGGTTGATTCATTATTTTGGTGTGAAACTTTCATGAGGGTAAGTAAACATAACTAAACAGTAAACATAGAAATACGTTTCACATAATACTATTATTACACACCATGATAAGATAAACTCATAAACACACCAAAGAGAAAAGGGACACCGTACAGCAGAGATAAGAGGCTCGAACCCACGTCTAACCTAACCGGAAGACATAAGAGAAGGCGATTTTTTGTAATCCATCTAAGATGAACAAAATCCCTTGGCCTCCTAGTTTTATTGGACTATACCACACGCCATATATATAAACATAGCTAAATGTTACATCAAGCTAGAGCCCCCTTAATTGTCAGCAGGCAGGATGCTGACGCAACGGACGAGCAGCCCACTCTTCTCCTGGCAGTTGAAGTCACACATCTTAAACTTGATGTTCTGGAAGCCCGGAGTCGAGATGAACTGCCCAACCAACACTTTCATGTCCCCTGGGTTGAGCTGTAACGGGAAGCGGTTCACGCTCCCGTTTTGGTCACTGAACTCGAACATGATGGGGCGCTTGAAGCCCTTTGCGCTGTGCATCAGTTTGACGTCAAAGTAGACGTTGTATTGGGTCATCTGTGTGAGGTTCGACACCGGCGAGCTTTGGCCCTTCACTTCCAGACGAGTATCGCTCAACAGTGTTGCATGATGAACAAGCTGGCAATTGTTTCTACATGCAAACGAAAAAAGAGTTCAAGTTCATGAAACCATGCACGTACGTACGTGCGATACTCATGCATATGCATGAAAACATGCATGCATGCACGTACAGAACTAGCTATAGATCAACGACATATACGTGTGCTGGCTTACTTCCGAACGATGTCGTACTTCCAGCAATCTGGGTTGTCGCCGTCGGCTATGTCGAGGGCTTTGGCATACAAGTCCACACAGGCGCGACCTTGGTCATCAAAGTAGTACACCTACCGGGTATGTATCCAAAACATAAAGTGACTAATTAGCTTAATAAGTAGACATGTTATATGAAGATACAGATAAGGTGAGTGAAATAATAATCATTCAAGGAGATGAAGGCAATTAATTACCACGTCTTGTGGGCTCTTGCAAGCTTGTGCCATCGTGATTAGTTGATCTAGAGTTTTCGTACGTGTTGTTATGGGTATTGTTGGAAAACTTTGGTGAAGTGCTGGGGACTAGCTCTTGTCTATTTATATATGCAATGGAATGCAATACAATACGATGCGTGAGAAAGAGTATCTATCTATAGTTTCTTCTTTAACCTACTTTAGATTATGTGGCGATCGAATCTTATTCCCGATGTGATGCAAGTATTCGTAAGTAGGTAAAAATCAAATAACCCAACAAAGCCAAATTTACCTACAAGTGTTGCAAATATATTAGGAGCTGAAAAGTAAAGTACGTTATCGGTTTTGTCGATAATAAACATCCTGGGGAGTTTAATTACTCTAAGGCTCCGTTTGATTTCCAGCCGGGAAACGTAAGCAGATAATGGAAACGAACTCAGTTAAATTATGCGGCATCATTTGACAACAAAATCATCCTAATTTGAGACTTTAATATTCCCGTGTCTAGACTCTAGAGAAAGGGGAAGAGAATAATTACACCACTTCGTGACCTCATTCTTGGATTAGGAAACAATCAGAGTACCACAAGGGGATTTGTGATGATTTTTATATAAAAATATATTGAAGTATTTCAAGCTTTGTGGTTAATTTATGGGTCACGATGGTAATATAGAATATGTTCATTTCCATTTTGTGATGATTTTGTTGTTGGAAACCAAACTAAATCTAAGTGTTTTAGGGATTTCATGACGAATATGTACTACAAACAAGTAATTAAGCTGTAAAGCTCATTTTCAAATCTACCTCTATTACTCTAATGGAAATCGAAAAAGAAGAATGAAGTCCGAGTTGAACACGGAGATTGCTAACTGTAGGCGGGCATGATTCCAACATCAATTAGTTAACATATCTTATTTATTTCCTTATCTTATTTATTATGCTTATCCATATTTATTCTGCTTTATCCTTTTATTAGGATAGTTACTCTAGATTAGGATAATATTTATGGAGGAAGGTCTTATCCTTAGATGGGGGATAAGATATCGGTTGACTTGGGGATCAAGGAATCACCTAACCCTAACCCTAGTAGGCCCGATCGGCCCATAGGCCCCCCCCTTCTCCTGTCCCCTTCCTCTATAAATACACATGTATTCGCCATGTGCTTGGTAAGTTCTAGCCTATTCGCTCTGTCTGACGCCTTTATCGACATTGCACTTATTGACTTAAGTATCGGAGGTGGATTAGGGGTCGCTCGTCCCTAGGTCCATTGTTTTGCAGGTCATTGGAGGTAGAGAGGCACCAAGAGATCAAGATTATTGAAGAAGGACTTGAAACTTGTACACGACATATTTTGTGTACTAACATTTGGCGCCGTCCGTGGGGAACGATTGAACGTTTTTGTTGTTGATTATCGATCCAAGAAAAATTTCCCACTCAAAAGAAAAAAGATGACTTTGGGGTCCATTTCAGAAAATCAAGTCGCAGTTTTCGTAGACGACGGCGAAACCCTAGGCGCAAGGGGCAACGCCATCGCCAACGACCAAGCCGATGACGCCGACCACCACGTCGACCCCGCTGTCGGTAGCAACAGCCCAGGGACGATCGCCACTGAACACATTGCCGGCCACCGCGCGGAAAACCGTGAGGCTTCGCGCGATCGTTGCCGCCAGGATGAAACCGCGGGGCAAGATACGAGCCCCGCAATTGCGGGAACCGCGTAGGCCGAGGATCTCCGAGATCACCTCGGCCGCCGCGAGCATAACCCGCCCTACGTAGGCGCGGGTGAGGATTACGAGGAGCCCCGTAATCAACAAGACGCGAACAATGCACCGCGGTTCGAGCGCGTTGGTTCGAATGTAGCAAGTAGTTCGGGGCCGCCTATTGAGACTCAGGCTGACCTTGACTACTTATTTCAGCCCGAGTTGATGGCAATTAGGATTTCGCGCGACTCCGTTCCCGGGAGAAGGCATGATCGTTCGTTCCTTCGCATCCAAGAGCCTTCGCATAACCACGATAGCTCGCGAGCCCACCAGAGTGGTGCGCGCGGATCGCGAGAGGTGGTCGGGCTAGGAGATGTCCCGGGAACGGCAGGCGACATTCCGGGAAGAAGCCACGAAGGAGGAGACAAGGAAGAAAGGTCCCACCTTCAGTCCCAACTCGAGGAAGCCATGAAGGAGATTGCGACATTGAAATTTTCCTTAGAAAAAGTGCAAGGAAAACGCCCGGTCGACGAGAACCGCCAACCGCAGTGTTTGGCTAGTGTCATCCACGTCCTCGATGACCGCCAAACCCTGGAGCCCAAGGAAGCCGGGAGCGACGGTTCAGATAGCGACCGGAGAGCCCCTAGGGGGCGAAAAAGAGGAGAAGACCACGAGCGCGGCAGGCGGACCCAAAGCCGGGACCCGCGGGAGGATTCACGCTCCACCGAGGAGGAGAGTTTATGGGCCCACAACCAGCGCGGGTACGAAACCCGAAAACACCGCCGCGCCACGCAAAAGCTAGGCCGTAGAAGGCGCACCACACGTCGTGTGGTGCGCCTTCTGCGGCCTGGCTTTTGCAAGTTGAGATCTCGGGTTTGCAAGTTTATAGTTGGATTAGAGATGTCGTTTAATCTTGTGGAGCAAATTCTTTTTAGGGACATGTTTAGTTGTGGTGTTCTTACTTTTAAGGTGCCTTCCCGTTCTACTATAACGCGTGATGCTTATCGTATGTATTGGGAAGAACGGGAAAAATTATAAGGGTTCTTAGATGCTAATTGTCAGCGGGTTAGTTTGACCACTGATACTTGGACTTCCATTCAAAGGGTGAATTATATGGCTTTGACTGCTCACTTTATTGATAACAACTGGACTTTGCAAAAAAGAATGCTGAATTTTTGTGTGATTAGTGGTCATAAAGGTGTGGATATTGCTAGAGATGTTGAAGATTGTCTAAGGTCTTTGAACTTATGTGGTAAAGTCTTTAGTTTGACCGTAGACAATGTGAGTTCTAATGATTCTGCATGTCTGAAATTGAAAAATATACTAGTAAAGAATGGTGGCTGCATTGATAAAGGGAATAATTTTCATATGTGATGTGTAGCACATATTGCTAACCGTATTGTCAAGGACGGTTTAAGTGCATATCTCCCATGTGTAGACAAAGTCAGACTTGTTGTCAAGTATGTTAGGAGCTCTGGAGGTAGGAAAAAGAGTTTTGAAGAAGAAGAAGCTAAAAGGCAGAACATTGATTGCAAGCACAATTTAGTTTCAGATGTTCCTACTAGATGGAATTCGACGTACTTGATGTTAGATATTGCTTTGAAATTTAAGACAGTGTTTCCTTGACTTCTTTATATGCCAATAGATGATGATGGTCACTATTTAGGAGAGATTTCTGATGATGAGTGCGCTACCGTTGAGGTCATTGTGAAGTTTTAAAAACAGTTTTATGACTTCACAAACATGGTTTCGGGTTCCTCTTATGTGACAGTGAGCTACGTTTATTTTTACATTGGCCAAATTATTCATTTGTTGAATGAAGCCGTGGAAAGTGATGATCTGGTTTGTAGATCTATGGTTGTCCCTATGAAGAAAAAATGTGACAAGTATTGGGCAAGTGTTGAGAAGATGAATGTATTTATATTTGCTGGTGTGCTTCTTGATCCGAGGTACAAGTTTGATGGATTGAAATGTGTTCTGAAGAAGTTATATGGTGAAGAGAAGGGGCTGAATATGCCACAATCTTAAGGGGATCTGTAAAGGAGATATTTGAGGAGTATAGAAGGCCGTATACTCCTAAAGAAAGGTCTGATTCAGCTGCTGGGTCTGCTAACACAGGATCTCAACCAAGTAGAAAAGGAGCGGTGGGGATTTGAACAGTTTGTGAATTTGATAGCATCTGAGGTCTTGCAAATTGGTGAATCTACTAGTCCAAGCTATTCCACTGAATTTTATTGGTACTTTCATGACCCGATTTGTCAAGAATTTGATGCTTTGACATGGTGGAGATTGAATGGACATAGATTTCCAATTCTTTCAAAGATGGCTCGAGATGTGCTAGCTATGCCCGTGACAACCGTTCCATCTGAGTCTGCTTTCAGTACAGGAGGGCGTACAATATCTCCATCTCGAAGTAAACTAAGTCCTAAGGTAATGTCTATTGCTTTTCTTAGTCCTTAAAACTGACTTTTGGTTTAAATTTTCTCCTTTAGCTAGCAATTATAACTGTTATTTGTTATACATGTAGATGGTGGAAGCTCTTGTAATTGCAAACAAGATTGGATACGCGTAGCTTTAAAGGCTCGTCTATGTGGTGAAGAAGAGGCTCATTCTCTTTTGAAAGAGCTTGAAGTGTATCATGAGAGTGAGGAGCTTACAAAAGGTAATATAACATACATTTTTACAATCTGCTGCATACAATATGATAACTTTTTTTAGAAGACTTAAGGTGTGCTCTTTGGTTTATGTTCTAGATCAAGTATAAGCATCATCCTTTGAAGACATGGACAGTGCAGAAGAAGACATGAAGATATGGAGATTTGGGTAGCTTTGAACCTTTGGTTCATAGTCTACTTTGTTTGCTAGTTGCGTACTTTCATCATTTTGATTAAGACTTAATTAGTTAATATATGGGCTTAATAACCTTAATTAGTCAATGTATGCAGAATTGCAAATTGTAGCTTTTGGATTATCATTTTGGTTCATCATGTTTTGTAAGCTCCTGTCCTGTTTGGTTTGTTCGGTTTTGTTCGGTTTTTTTATATTCGGTTTTATTTGATTATATTTGGTTCGGGTATTGATTGGATTTAGGTTTACCTTCATCACAAAAGAACTAGATATCGATTATTCGGTTTATTCGATTCAAAACCGAACCAAACCGAACCAAACCGAAACCAAACCGAACCAAACCGCAGTAATTCGGTTTGTATATTTCCGATGTTCGGTTTTCGGTTCGGTTCGGTTTTCCTCGATTCGGTTCGGTTTTGACCCGATGAACAACCCTACTACACGCGGGCGCGGGAACGAGCCCCGCGGGCGCGGAAATCGCGCAGAAGCACGTGATTTTGGAGGCGACCCGACCTGGACCGCGGGTCAGACAACGAGTGACGGAAGATCCGATACCGCGATCGGTAACATTCTGAAGCTCGACACGACGATGATGAGGACAAATTTGACCGCGACGAGCATCGTGAGATTGAGGCCCGAGCCGAAGAGAGGCTGCTCGACCTACATAGGAGTTAGGGAGGGCTCCTACAGTCGGCTCAAGACCGAGCGGAACAAAAGTTGGCTTTGGTGACTTCGACACCATTCCATAGGACTATTCAGCAGGTGGAGCCGCCCAAGAAGCTCTCATCGCCACGCTTCATGATCTACGACGGCGTGTCGGATCCCCTGAATGACATCGCCGATTACACTCACAAGATGGCGTTATGGGTTTCCGACGACACCATCATGTGCAAGACCGGAAGTCTCGGGAAGGGCGCGGTTAGGTGGTTCCAAGGCTTGGAACCCGGGTCGATTCGCTCATGGGGGCAGTTGGCTTCGACTTTCGTCAAGCAATACATTGCCAACAGACGGGATGCGGTCTCCTTGGATACGTTGCTCAGCCTAAAGTAACACAAGGATGAGAGCCTCCGTCAGCTCACCAACCGCTTCATGGAGTGCTACGCTCAAATCGACGAGTGTGATGAGAAAACTGCCGTGGCCGCCTTCCGCCGAGTGGTGCCGAAGAAGTCCAAGCTCCGGGAGAACTTGACATTACGTCTACCCTCCACGATTAACGAGTTGCAGGACCGAGTCCACCAATACGCTAAGTTGGAGGACGAGGACGACGGCGACCGGTCCGCCACACCTCCCCGCCGTTTGCGCGGATCGCCGAGGCCGAGCACCGGAAAGCGAAAGAGGGTAGACCAAGTGCAAGCCGTGTATACCATGTTCAACATCCCGATCTACCGTATCTTAGGCCGGATTCGGGACTTTCAATGGTTCAAGTTCCCGCCAAAAGGAGAAGATACAGAGGAAGGCAAGCGCGGTCGTAAGTTCTGCATGTACCATCGATCCCGGGGGCACATGACCGAGGATTGCAAGCCCTACAAAGAATACCTCGAAGAACTAGTGAAGAAAGGACACCTCAAGCAATACATCAAGACCTCGGACGACGAGGAAGCGCATGCCAAGCAGATTGAGGTGGTCCAGACTATCACGTCTATTTATAAGGGAGATGATCTTGAGTCAAGAAGTCGGTTTCGCAAGGAGTACCACGAGCTAGAGGTGATGCGCGTCCAACATGCCGAGCCGCGTCCCACGCACGGACCGCGCGGTCCGGGGCTCGTTTTTTGTGATGAAGATTTGGTTACCGTTCAGCACCCGCACAACGACCCACTTGTCCTAACGGTAGAGCTCGGAGACGTCAAGATCCACCGAGCCCTAGTGGATTCCGAAAGCTCTGTCAACGTGATGTACTACGACACACTCAAATCACTTGGGAAATCCAAAAAAGATCTTGAAGAGGTCAAGATGCAACTTTCCGGACTTGGTGGATATCTTACTTTCCCACTTGGAGTCCTAAAGACTCGCGTGAGTCTCGCCGGAAAGGAGCATCCCACCGAGTTTGTAGTCGTCGACGTCCCGGCGCCGTACAACTTGATACTAGGGCGCCCTTGGATTTATGGCATGGGAGCGGTACCTTTGTCCTTGCATCAGATGGTTCAATTCGCGGACAAGGGTGCAATTGTATGGGTATGGGCTAACCAACTTCAAGCAAGATTGTGCGCGAAAGGAATTCGGCCCGATGAGAAGATTGCGGACGGCGACAACGGGCTCGGGCAAGTGGACATCGTCACCGGCACCGACCGAGAGCGCGACCCAGATCACCGTGAGCACGGTTCCGACCGCCGCGAGCGCGGCCCTTCCCCCGCGAGCGCGGCTATCACGAGCGTGATTCCGGTGACTCCCGGCCTTGCGCGGCCTTAGTTGAGTCGGCCGATGATTAGGATTTCATGTAGCAGGGGCGGTACTCTTTTTCCCATGTGGTTTTGATGAGGCCCTCCCCCCTAGTTTTTCATTTATTAGCTTGTCTTAGGACTCATGACATTCATGTTTAAATTCCTTATTAAAGTTTTGCATTTCGTCTAAGTTTGTTTTTTGCATTAGATCGTGTCTTGCACAAAAAATACCAACGTTAACTCATCGCGTTAACGGAATATCTTGGCCAAGGAAAACACCCTCATGAAGGCCCTACGCGACGTTTGCGTAGGAGTTGCACGGATCCCGTATTCATGGCATACGGATGTACGAATATACCAATATACGAATATACGAATATTTGAATATACGAATGAGAGCTCCCTAATCTGCATGACCACTCACCGCTTTAGTTCCGGTCCCTATACATGGGATAGTACTTGGTGCATGAGTATATGGGTCCCGGAGGGGGCAATTGTAGGCGGGCATGATTCCGACATCAATTAGTTAGCATATCTTATTTATTTCCTTATCTTATTTATTATGCTTATCCATATTTATTCTGTTTTATCCTTTTATTAGGGTAGTTACTCTAGATTAGGATAATATTTATGGAGGATGATCTTATCCTTAGATGGGATAAGATATCGGTTGACTTGGGGAGCAAGGAATCACCTAGCCCTAACCTTAGCAGGCCCGATCGGCCCATAGGGGCGCGCGCCCCCCTTCTTCTGTCCCCTTCCTCTATAAATACACATGTATTCGCCATGTGCCTGGTAAGTTCTAGCCTATTCGCTCTGCCTGACGCCTTTATCGACATTGCACTTATTGACTTAAGCATCGGAGGTGGATTAGGGGTCGCTCGCCCCTAGGTCCATTGTTTTGCAGGTCATTGGAGGCAGAGAGGCACGAAGAGATCAAGATTATTGAAGAAGGAGTTGAAACTTGTACACGACATATTTTGTGTACTAACACTAACGCAATTTAGGAGAACCCTACTCTCCAGAGCCTCAATCGGGAGACTCAACCAAAAATTCACTAGGCAAAAGATAACAAGAACAAGTACATGCAAGCACACACAAAGACGACAAAAAAAACACTAAGATAGGAAAGGCACAAAGTCTTAATGAGAGGACTCAACTCAAGCGAATTCACAAAGAGAACACCGATTCCTACTTGTCTCCGATCTAACTTTCTAGGTCTAAACTCAAATTCCGATGAGAGCCACAACGAGCTCAAGGGGACAACTTAGAGAGAGCTTCCGAACCTAGAAATCGCAATGGTGATGAGAATGAGCAAGACGAGTGTAAATGGGAAACCCTAAAAGCTTTTCTATGGGAACCCATTAACTCAAACGACGTTGTTAGACTTTGTCTACGTCTGAAGACGCTCGAGAGAAGGGCGGCCGGGAATGGGCCTCGGTTCATAATTAAGGTCTTAGGATCAACAAACGTTAGAACTTGCAAGGAACTGTTATGGAACAGTTCCTTGGGCAGCGGAAAGACAAAGTAAGCAGGCAACTAAACAAGTACTGAAAACTTCAAACTAAGCAGAGAAACAGTATAAGGACACGTTTACTTATAGAGGAACCTCTATTGGATCAACTAATCCAATAGAGTAAACCACTACCTCCCATGGAGGATTTGGAATGCCTTTCACTCATATTATTAATAGTAGTTGTACAATTCGTCAAGATACAGCCAAGCACAATCAGTTCCTAGCGATTCACTAATCCTAGAACTATTGTCTCGCCTCTCTTCCCTAAAACATGTACAAACTCTCCTCAATAATACTCAGCAAAGACAAACCTCTCCTAGACGACCCTATCTGGAATCGTCTTCTTCCTTCCTCTGTTGAGAATTCCTTCTCAACGAAATTGTTCGCCAGAGCAGATGAACACAAACTGTCAATCTCCTAGATCAACGAGTACCTTCTCTCTTCTCAGACGTGTTTGGGAGTGTTTTTGTGTTTGAAGGCGTAAAAAGAAATTATAGCAGACTGTCTCCTATTTATAGGCTTCAGGAGAAGTCCCTTTCAATCTTTCATTTTAATCACACCCTTGGATGAACGCCAAGTGTACTCTTTTTAATTTCATTTTGGCGCCTTTGGAAAAACTCTATCCGGATCGCTGACATGGCACTTGAAGATGACATCATGGATAAAGACGTCAGCCAGCTTGCGTCATTCTGTGAATTGCAGCTGTCACGCGCTTTCTCCTTAGCCGTCATGCACTAGCGTTAAGCTTTGAACGTTTCCTAGAATGGGTATCCTTCCACGAATGGGTATCCTTCCTAGCACAGTTCCTAAAATACTTTTTAAACAATTTAGCTCAAGAGAGTTTGTCAATCATCAAAACTGAAGATGATGTTATTCCTTATGATGTTTCCATCATTTTGTCATAACATAATCTCCAAGGACAAAACGTTGTTCCAGTGATATTCCTATCACTGTTCCAACATTTTCCCCCTTTTTGATGATGACAAACCTTATAAAGAGATGCAAGTATTTCTACAGAAAGGAACAATCAAAGCAATCAACAATTTAACTTTTCCTTTTAACTAGAACAACTTCACAAGTTTTAAGGCAAAGTTCCAGAGAATTGTTCCCCCTTAAAGCATGAACGAAGATCAGAATATCATGTATCCAAAAATTTATCATAGTTCCAAGTTTCAAGAATTACGCTAAAGTTCCCCCTAAGCAATAGCAAGGCTATATAACTTTTAGACATCGCATCTCTGCAGAATTCATACTTCCCCCTTTTGTCATCATTAAAAAGATAAAGCAATGAATATGAAAAGCATGAAAACACATCAAGTCACTAGAGGATAATAGCAGTACTTAATGTCATGGAAAATACAAACGAGATGCAGTGGAACTTCAGCTGTCTTAACACAAAAACCAAAAGACAACAAAAACATATGAATAATAGGGTAACGGTGATAGAAGGGGTTTGATCATGGAGCACTAGGAGCAAGAGGAGTGAGCTTGTCCTTGACTTCAACCAAAACAGCAAGAATCTGGAGAAGGAGTGAAATAGATTCAGCAGTAGCAGCAGAGACACTCTCAGGAACAACATCAGCAGACTCAGAACCTGGAACACTTGAAGGAGAGGGCGAAGGAAGTTCAGCATGCTTCATCTTCTGAAGGTTCACCAAATCCAACTCTTGGCCAAACATTTCCTGGGGAGCCTCTTCATCATATCTCTGTTCCTCTTGAAGGATCATCTTTACCAAAGCAACATATGGTAAAGAATGAGTCGGCTTGACACAACACTTCGCCATATGACCCATGATGATGTGAGCAAGGGAGTTGGGCTTCTTTTTCAGAAATGCATCCAGTAAAATAGCATTCTGAATAGTCACTGTTGTGCGTTTTTACTGGTGTGGAATCACGATCCTGGAAATGTACTGATGCGCCATCTTCCCTAACTGAGATAACCCCTGAGTAGATGGTTCCTTTCCTTGAGGGATTGAGTGGCCAAACAGACGTTTAAACGTCGCAGACCTGTTATAGTGACCCCATCCAGCTGATGGAATAGACTTAATTCCAAAAGCAGGAACATTCAGCAGTTGGCAGACTCTAGCAGTAGTGATGTCTCTCATTTTGGAGGAGTTTTAGTAGTTAATTTCCCTTGTAAATATGTGTTTTTCATTCCTTTCTTTGTTAGTTTCGTTCCTTCTTAGCTTAGTTCCCGGATTTCTTTAAGAGTCGGATACTATGCGAGTTTGCTTTGATTTGTAGGTAAAATGGGAAGAATGAGGATGTTTTGGAGGAGCTTGTGAAGGAGCCAAGTCAAGGAGCGGAAGAGCCAATCCGAGAATGAAGAGGAACCGAAGGAAACCCAAGAAGAAGACAAGGATCGAGGCCCAGGACCGAGTATCACCACGTCGGGCCCGAGATCGAGCATCCAGAGAACAGGACCGACGTTCCCAACGTCGGGCCTGAGGTGCACCCGTGTCGATCCGAGTCGGCAATGGAGAGGATTGTTCCCCAAGGCATATTTTTAGCAACTTTCCACATTTGCCCCTTTCTAAATTGGGAATTCCTTGGTCCCCAATCTTAGAAGGTTATAAATAGAGGTGATTAGAGAGCATTACGGCATGTTTGGATAGACCACAACCCAAATCACTCTCTAGAGACTCAAGGAAGACTTGGAGAGCAAGGAGAAGAAGGGAGGAGGAGAAGAGAGGAAATCGGTGGCCTAGGGAGGAAGAGTTGTGAGTTTTGTACTTTGTTTTACTTTGATTTGGTAGAATTAAGACTTGGATCTTGTTGACACTTTGAGAATTGAATGCAATATGGCTTTGAGTTGATGTTGATGATTGAGATTTGCTTGCTTTTCCATTTGATTGCTTGTTTCTCTTACTTGATGGAGTAGATTCCATAGTCTTGGGCTATGGGGGAATCCCCTAGCTAGGATTGGGTATGAACCCCCAATTCCATAGCCTTTGAGTGCTTGATCTATGAATCCTCTCTACACTAAGCTTCAATTCTCTTGTGAAAACAAGGGGCTTAGGGCTTGTGATTGGTAAGAGTAAGCGAGAGCAATCTCGGACCCAATCACTAGACCTAACATCGAAGGAGAGTGAAAACTCCCTAAGGTCGAAGTGTAGAGTGGAGGGATCGAAGGCTAGCAACCTCGATCTCATAAGGATCAACACTTGTTGGATGAATTGGGGTGGAATTACCCAAGTCTAGTTAGGGAAGAAACTCAAAAACCCAAGACCGATCTACCAATTTTGACAAATCGAGTTACCCAGTCCTCGGGCCCGACGTTGAGCTAAGTCGGTCCCGGCCAAATCAACCTCGATCCACCCTCGGACCGAAGTGACCTGTGTGGATCCGAGGTGATTTCTCTCATTTTCCTTTGTTTTGCCTTTCTTTTATTCCTTTTTAGTCTTTTTCGGGTACACTTGACGCACGAACTCCCGTGTGTTCGACACCCTACCTCTTTACTACAAGTGAGGTTCGGTTTTATAAATTTAAAATTGTGAGACCCTCCGATCCCGGACCGATCAAGTAGTAAAGGAAAAGCACTCACCATCCTTGAGCCAAGTTCCACAAGGTTCTTCTCTTACACTTGAAACAGAGAGATGAGCAAAGAAATCATGGACCTGAGCAGGATCAACTAACACTTTTCCACTGCAAACATTAACCCATTGTTGAGCCTTGAGCAGATCAATAAATTTTTCAAAGAAGTGATTCTCAAGAAACTTTTGAGTAACCACCAGAGGAACAACTAACTTTCGTTCCCGTGACGATTCCTCTAACACTCCTTTTCCCTTAGCAGCTTTACTTTCTTTTATCGTGGGAACAATCTCCTTAACTTTTCTTGCACGCTTGGCATCGTTCCCCTTAAGCACATTGGGGAGAGGGGAGGAACTTTGAGCATGTGTTTCCTCACCACTCTGTTGTGAAGCCATCTGAACACCTTTTAGCATGGTGTCAATTCCACTTTCAGAAGGTAGAGACTGTTCCTTTGAAGGGACCTGTTCACCTTCCACGGTTTCATCATCTTCTTCAGGAAGAATAAGCTGCCTTTTTCTGGACTTAGGAGCCGGATTATCATTCAATTCTTTTTCAAGCTCATCCATTTGAGCTTTTTCTTGAGCAGTTTGAAGCTGAGCAGTTTTAGAGCGGGTAAGTCTTGGGCGATGGTTTCTAGGGACAGATTTATTTTGCCTGACAAGAGGTTGTTCTTCTTCTTCCTCATCATCAGAGGGTAGAGCCACTATAACTCGAGTGGATGTAGAGGATGAAGGAGGGATATCAGTGGGTGAAGGGGATTTGGTAGCAATGGGCTTTGGTTGAGTTTGAGATGGAGGAGGAGAAACGACTTTAGGTTCAGACGAGGTTAGGGTTTGAACAGGTGGAGCAGGCTTGAAATTGGAAAGCTAGGAGGAGAAGGTAACCTGATAGTTGGCGGCGTCACCGAAGATTTCTCTGGTGGTGGCGAAGGTGTCTTCTCCGGGCTAAAAACAAGGAGCCCATACGCAGCATACTGCTTAGCTTTATGAGATTCCAGATATGCAACCTCCAAAACAGACATAGGAGCATTTGGCTTTCTCGGAGCAAACAGGTAAGGCACGACATACGTCTGGATCTCTTTTTCAAGTCGCTCTTTCTCAAGATCAGAAACTCCCTTCATATCTTCTCTCAATTTCTACCGAAGAGAGAAAGGATTAGACTCAAGCCATTGTTGAATAAGCTTATTGGGATGAACGGGTTTCAAAACAGCAGTAGCGAACTTCACTTTCTTGTTCGAAGAAGACGCCATTGTTAGGGTTTTTTGAGAGCTTGGGATGAAGACAAAGGAGAGATTTTAGGAGGGTATGAGAAAGCGATGGGAAAAAATGGATAAGTGTGGGGTTTTATTTTGAGAAGGTGGGGACGCAAATGGACAATTACGACAACTGCTCAAAATTCTGCCAATTTCAAAAAACCTTCCAAAAATCCGATTCTCACGCCTCACGATTTCCAACACATGGCACACACCAATCATTTCAAAACATTGTTCAGCGGCCACAATTAATACCTCCTGCATCAATTTCTCACACAACTTTCACACCTTTATCCTGTCAAATATCTGCGACGCTTCAGCTTCTGATTCTGGAACTGTTCCGTAAGCCAGGGTTCTCATTGCTCCATCGTGCACCATGATCAATATAAAAGGCCAGGTTTGGAAAGACATGGGAAAATCATCTTACCAAACAACAAATCATATACATATATGTAATGCGGAAAGGAACAATCAAGGAAACAAGTAAGTGAATCCAGTAAAATAAGGTTTCACACAATAAGGCTCATATGAAATGTTTCACCTATTCCACGGCTTAGGGATAGCTTATGATCAACCATCCTTTCGGCTTATAATGAGGGTTAACAAGATCAGGTTGATCATTTTGGGCCAAAAAGAATACGATTGAAGTTCCACACACTCAAGAAGTTCCAATCAATTTAGACTAGTAAGCATTATCAAAGACAAGATGATGCAATCATGTTCAAATCAAAGCAAAATCAATTCTAGCCTTTCATCGAGGGAATAATGAACCGGGACTTGTTTAATCTAAAGTTATCATTCCCAAGAGCAGTCGAAGATGCTCAAAGGGACGTCTATCTAAAGCTTTAGTGAAAATATCAGCAACTTGATCCTCAGTTCTAAAATGTTCCATGGAAATGATTCTTGATTTTACGTTTTCACGCAAGAAGTGATGCCTAACATCAATATGCTTTGTTCTAGAATGATGCACATGATTTTTTGCTATATTAATAGCACTGGTACTATCAAACTTCATAGGAATTGTGTCAAGAGAAATACCGTAATCCTGAAGTTGAAATTTGATCCAAAGCACCTGGGAACAGCAAGAAGCAGCAACGACATATTCAACCTCAGTAGTGGAAAGCGCCACTGTATTTTGTTTCTTGGAACCCCAAGACACCAAACACGATCCTAGGAGCTGTGCCATTCCAGATGTACTCTTCCTATCCACCAAATGTCCAGCATAGGCAGCATCGGTGTAGGCTTGAAGCTTGATGGAACTGTTCCTGGGATAGAAAAGGCACTTGTCGTTCCCTTTGAGATACCTGAAAATTCTCTTCACCTCTTTCAGGTGTGAGTCTTTCGGATCAGCTTGAAAACGTGCGCAAAGACACACAACAAACATTATATCAGGTCTACTCGCAGTTAGATAGAGAAGTGATCCTATCATACCTCTATAGAGCTTTTGGTTCACACTTTTCCCTTTCTCATCAGCATTCATGCGAGAGTTAGGAGATGCTGGTGTACTCATTGGCTTGGGCGTTTCCATTCCATATTTTTTTAACATTTCCCTAATGTACTTCTACTGATGAATCCTAGTTCCATCTTTCGATTGAGAAATTTGAAGCCCAAGGAAGAAATTCAATTCTCCCACCATACCCATTTCCAACTCACTACTCATTAGTTCTTTGAACTTGTCTACAAGAGAGGGGTTAGTGGATTCAAATACAATATCATCAACATATACTTGGACTATCAAGATATCTTTTCCAACTTTCTTAATAAACAATGTTTTATCAATGGAAGCAAGAATGTAATCATGAGCAAGAAGAAACTGAGCAAAGCGATCATACCAGGCTCTTGGAGCTTGTTTGATTCCATACAGTGCCCTATCCAGGAAATACACATGGTCAAGGAACTCTTCATTCTCAAATCCTGGAGGTTGGGCCACGTACACTTCCTCTTTGAGATGTCCATTGAGAAAAGCAGTCTTGACATCCATTTGGAAGAGCTTAAATCCTTTGTGCACAACATATGCAATGAGCAACCGAATGGCCTCAATCCTTGCTACAGGAGCATAGGTTTCATTGTAATCAATTCCTTCTTCCTGGTTGTACCCTTGAGCGACTAACCTTGCCTTGTTCCTAGAGATGACACCGGTATCGTCAAGCTTGTTCATGTACACCCATTTGGTTCCAATAACATTCTTATCCTTTGTTCTAGGGACAAGTCGCCAGACCTTGTTCCTCTCAAGTTGATGTAACTCTTCCTGCATTGCCTGAATCCAGTCTAGATCCTGAAGTGCTTCCCTAATATTCTTTGGTTCCACAAAAGAAACAAACGCATTAAAAGCACAAAAGTTACGGATAGAGGATCGAGTTTGTACCCCTTTATCATATGCAGAAATGATGTTGTGGACTGGATGATCTCTCTTTTGATGGTAGTTCCTGGTCACTACTTCAGT
Source organism: Polygonum aviculare (assembly GCA_934048045.1). Lineage (NCBI taxonomy): Eukaryota > Viridiplantae > Streptophyta > Magnoliopsida > Caryophyllales > Polygonaceae > Polygonum > Polygonum aviculare. The sequence continues at coordinate 26,078,782 of OW204023.1, read as the reverse complement.
TGCATCAACTTCCTCTTGTTGTTCCCCCTCAGATGATGCTTCCTGAGATTGATCAACTGGTCCACTAATTTCCTAAGGAACATTATCAACATCATGGAACTCTTCATAGATGTCATCTTCTGGATCACTAGCTGGAGGAGAACTAGCTTCAGGAACTGCAGAGACTTGAGACTCCTGACTGTTCCCATAATCTTCATCTTCATCTGGATCAACATTTCCTTCTTCTGGATGAATGTATCCTTTGTTGGAACTATCACCTTCATCATCTCTTCCATCAACTTTCCTTGGAAGTGGAAACACAACATCTACTTGAGATGGAACAACACCAGTTATGAGTGACGATTCATCAAACACAACATGCACACTTTCCTCAACTTTCTTGGAACATTTGTTGAAGACACGATATGCTTTGCTGTGAGGTGAATAGCCCAGAAAAATGCCTTCATCACTGCGAGAATCAAACTTTCCAAGGTTATCTTTCCCGTTGTTGTGAATGAAGCATTTGCATCTAAGGAGTGTTAGCTTACTTTGTCAAGCTGAAAGGAGTGTTACTAGTAGAGCTAGGGACGCACGCTTAGCTCAGGGGATTGTAACAACTCACCTAAGTTGTAAGGACTCTCTCTTAATAAGATAAGGGCGGCTATTAAAAATCCTCCAACGGAGGTAGAGGTTTATCCATAAGACTAGTTGGTCTTAGTGGGGTTCCTCTATAAATACCTATGTCCATTATCTTATTACGTTTCTTGTTAAGTCTATTTTTTCGTTGCATCTAAGGACGCCCTTAACCTAGTTATGGATGCCCATTCTAACAGACTTACGATCCAACACTAATCCTAACACTTCTAACTCGCACAATCTTTTATATCATCTCACCGGTTTAGCATGGAGTGTAAAGATTTTATGGATGATCATGTGCATGTATCATCATGTACAATATGTCAATATGCAATTTGATTGTGGAAGACGAATGAGATACTTATAGAAATTATAAAGTCTAGGGTGAATTTGCCCAAGTTCAACCTGGAAATATAGTTGGATCATCTAGAAGATATGATAACGAGCCATTCATAGTGTCTTGGGGACGATATAATGAGCGAACTCTAAGAATATTTTTGGATAGGAGGGAGGAGTTTCGAAGTAAAGAAATGCATGTTGCTCTAAAGAATGACTTGGTCGATCACATATGGGAGAAGTTTCAAGACATGACATCAGATTTAGATTCAAATTGATTTTTATGGAAATAATATATTGTTATAATGTGTATATGCTTAATGTTTTTATTTCCATCTTTTGTCATTTGTAGTGTTGTTTAATGTTTAATCAATTTTTTTAATTTGTTTGCAATCCATTATATATTATCACAAGTCATTTACAATTTTATAAAATACAGTAAGTTAGTTTATTAAATATAGTTCAATCACTAATTAGGATGTGATTAAATTTATGAATATACTTGATTATATAGAATATGAGGTGAGTATATATATATATATATATATATATATATATATAATGGGAAAGGAAATATAAGAGAATCTTTTTCATGTTTGAGAAAGATAAAGAAAGCGGATAAAGAAGAGGAAAGAAAAAGTAGAAAACAATGTGGATGGGGAGAGAAGATAAAATGTTAAATATATATATATATATAGAGAGAGAGAGCGCATGCTCTTAGACGATAGCTGGATCTGTTGTTTTTATTTTATTTTACTAGAGGTTTACATGTATGTGTTACCGGTTGAAGGGGGTTTCTTATTGTTTTTTTTATGATGTAAGAGGTTAGATTATCCTCTCTTTTTTATGGCTACTTAACCCTTTCTACCAACATAAAAAGAAATTTTTGCTTAAACATTTGTCACCGGACGTGCCCTCACCCAAATACATATGAACAAATATGTTTAGAACACCACATATTTCAACATGCACGTCTTAAAACTAAAACCCGTGACAATTACGGTCTAATTCGATACATCATTTATTATTATCATTTTGTACATACACACCAAATTACACTTTAAATACGATAATACAGTATAATACATTACAACACGTAATATCAAGCTTACACACATAGTTACATCGGTAACTTTATTCAAAAGGCACAATCGAGGAAGTGTCACGTACAGGATCAGAAGCGATGGTGATGTGGGTGGGTGTGGCCGATCGTTGATCAGAAGTAACAGTAGCAGGTGCCGCCTTGGCATTCTCCGCCACGGGCGTGCTCCTTCGACTCGCAGAGGTCGCTACAGTGAGAGTCGCTGAGGCAAATCCCTCTCCACTCCTCGCTGTAGCATTTCTTCAGCCCTTCCACCGGCCTTGTTATCTCTATACTCCGCAACGTACAAGACTTAACTTGATTTGCATTCGAAAATGCTATAAACTTTAGAAATCATAAAATCATAACGAAACTGCTCTTCCTTTTTGATAGAAAGAGGCACACTCCCTAGAGATTTATTAATTAGAAATTAGAAGTGGCTAAAGAAACTAACTATTGATGTGCATATATTTCAAAAATAACAACTATAGGCATATACACAAATATTGATTTAGGTTCTAGTATACCACTCCCTTAGGTGTAATCTATGTTACATGGAAACGGAAACAGGAACAGGTTTCTGAAACGAAACGGAAACAAGGAAACACATGAATTTTATGTTTTTAGTGTAAAAGGGAGTTTCGGGGTTTGAGTTTCTAAGTTTCCGTATTTCCGTCCGAAACGGGAAACGCCACCCAGTTGGAGTTTCCGGGTAACATAGGGTGTAATTATATCCGGCTATGAATAATGTAACATACTTTTATGAATAACTCTGTAACACAATGAGTAACTCGATCGATCTTATGAACATAGCACTATATGATACGAACAAATTTGTGCTATATATATAACGACTAAAACACATGTAACATGAAGTCAGGGAGGAGTTACGAACCCTGGCTAGAGAGCACGAGGAGTAGGAAGCATAGTGCGAAGCAGCTTTGTGTAAAAGTGCGTGGCTTTGCCATGTTTAATTAACTTCGATCTGCAGAATTAATTCAGAAATTGAGACTCAATCGGTGTTTTTGGGTACACATGAGTGATTGCTTGAAGGTTATTTATAGTACGTGATGAAGCGATCGGTCTTGTTGATTAATTAAATCGAGCTTGATTATTGGGCTAAATGGATAAATTTAGTTATCAAATATTATGTGACGTGGTCAGGTCAGCAGTAAGGATCTTCTACAACTCTCGGTGTGACCTTCGGTGCCCCACTTTATTATTTATACTATTAGTTAATATTAATTTTTTTAATTAATGATATGTCTATTATAAATGATAAGTATTATACATTTATACATTTGTACATTTTTATGATAAAAAAGTTATTATTACTATTTTTACATTAAAAATGATGAATTAATCATCTTTTTGGCTATTAAAAATATTCACTAGAAGTTTACTCCATATCACAAAAATTCATAAATTACATAAGAATATACGTTTACAATATGAATATAATTTTTTTATTTTTTTGATTGTTATTTCATAGTGTAAATAATAAAATGGAGCACCGAAGGTTACACCGAGAGGTGTAGAGGATCCTAATTCGTCAGGTCATGCATGTACTCAGTCTATAATGCAAGTTAGAATTAGCCCGTACGGTACGGTACTTACGTACTCATCTCTTTTAATTTCATTTGGGTGAATAAGTTCGTTACACGTAAGTACGTACGTACTTGTTGCAGCCTACGTACGCACGCAGAAGATTATTACCATTCAACATTAATTTAATTATATAACGTTAAATGGTAAGAATGAGGAGAAAGTAAAACTCAAATTAAATGAATTAGTCGTCGAAGTTAATCGTCCAAAAACTCAAAAAATGGCCTTATCCAAATTAGCTTTTAAAAAACGTACGGATTTGTTATATGTCAAGTCTCTTGACCAAATCTGAAGGGATTTGTGACGGCTTTCCAAGTTTTCAATAGATTTGGGTCGAAAGTCGGTGTCAGAACTATTATTTTTCATTAGGTAAGAATTAGGATGTCGCTTAAGAAGATGAGCAACATAGCGCATTCTTAACTCTTAACTGTTTCGGATGAAGTCGACAGGGAAGTCATAGAAGCAATGGAGCGCCTTAGCTAATTTATCAGCTAAGACGTTGGAATCCCTATTGATATGAGAGAATTTCACTGAATGGAAGCAATGGAGAGACCTCCAAATATTTGCAATCAGAATGTCAATCTCCCAAGGATGTGAGGTGGTGTTCTTCACAGCCATAATCATCGTTAGGTTGTCACCCTCAACTTTTATTTTCGACAACCCTGGTTCTTTTGCTATTTTGATTCCATTTCTAAGAGCTAGTGTTTCTGCTTTCAATACAGACACTTTTCCGAATTGCCCGACTCCCATCTCAATTGTATTTCCTGTCTTATCTCTTATAACGAAACTTGAAGATGTCTCTCCTGAGGTATGAAAATTTTGTATACACCGTGAGAGGGTTTTTCCCAACATGTCATCTTCCTTTTATTACTCATGTTTATGCAACTATTTGGCCTATCCCTGCTTTCTTCCTCCTCCGACCATTTTTTTGCTATTTTCCATGCTTGGCTTTGATGTTTTTTATACAATTCTAAATTATTTATAAAGTTATCTGGTTCTTGTTGAAATGCTAACTTGTTTCTGTGTATCCAAATGCACCACCATATAATTGCCAGTTCCGTAAATTGTTGGATTCCCAATCTTTCTTTTAGCTCAACTAGAATTTGTCTAGGACTTTTGTCAGTTATATCGTAGTTTTTAATTACTTGTTCTGTTAATCCTTTAATTTTCTTTACAATAGCTTGTGTATAAGAGCATGTAACCAATATGTGAGATGTACTTTCCATGTTACAACTGCACATTAAGCAGTTTGACGGGATATCTGTAGATTTAAATTTTAGGGCGATTTTGGTCAAGTTAGAGATTAAAGTCTGGTTTATAAACGAAAAACACGAGAAGACCAGAGAGGCATCAAAAGAGACCCGACATGCCAGCCGAAAATTCTATATATCAAAGAAAAGACACAAATCGAAATACAACGAAAACTCGAAACTAAGAACTCGATCGAAGGCTCCTTGATGCAACTAGCACACAAATACAGAACCTCCAAAAACAGCCTCGAACTTGGAATTATCCTAACAATATCAATATGTTGCTATAATAATCTTTGCCTTGTGGGTAGCCCATTCATATCTACCTTCCATAGAAAACTTTTGACTTGTGGGTATATATCAAGGTTCCGTATCCATTTATTTGGGTTCTGGTTCAATTGTTCAATGTTTATAATTAGATTCGTTGTTGAATCTGTTAAAAACTATCCATTTTTGCTAGGTGCCCAATACAATTGATCTTGTAATTGATTCTCTAGAATTGGTTGTTCCAAGATTATTTTGACTACTTCAATAGGCAATATTTTTCCAATTTTCTTGTATCCTAATGTTTGTTCGAGTTCATGAATGTGCTTACCGTTGTCTCCTTATTGATCATTGACTGATCATTATCAAAACAATTCTAGTGGTCCCTTGTTTGTCGAACGATCCACCCAAAATTTGATTGTCTTGCCATCTCCAATTTTCCATCGTAAACCTTTTTGAAAATCAGACCTTGGGCTCATCAATTTTGTCCATTACCAAGACGTGTTCGATTGTTTTTTATAGCTAAAAAGATCCTTGTTTGCCAAGTATTTTGCATTGACTATTCGTACCCAAATGTTATATGGCTCTGAAATTAGTTTTCGGAGAAGTTTCATTTGTAGAGCTTTTTCATGTGTTCTGATTTTCTGATGCCAAGTCCGCCAAAATCTTTTGGTTTACATATCCTATACCATCCTATAAGCGGTTTAAAGTCAGTACCTTTATTCCAAAAAAAAAACATCGGTTTATTTGGTCATGCTCATTCAGGACATTAGATGGTAGTAAGAAACTCTACATTAGGTACATAGGTTTTGCCGCTAAATTGGCCTGAATCAAGGTTGCTCTTCCTTCTTGAGATAGTGTGCTCGCTCTCCATTTTGAAAGTTCGTTTCTTGATTTACTTACCACTTATTTAAAGGTTTCTCTATTAACTTTTCCATTGATTATAGGGCACCCTAAATATTTTTCTAAATCATTGTCAGCACTATGATCAATCTAACTCCCGATACCTAGGCAAGTCTGTCTCAAACATTTTGAGGGCCTTGCTCTATTTTAAAACTTAGATCCTATATATTATAAGTTTTAAGCAAAATTTAATAGATATTAATATAAAACTAACGGATTGAAAGTTTTAAGCAAACTCATCTATTTTTGGTCGGATGTGATGCAGACCAAGCACCAGTGACTCCACACAAGAGATCGAGGACCTAGCCCGAGTCCCCTTCGATGGACCAATCACTAGAGATCGAGCCAAGAAGCTAAGGAAAGCCACGAGAGTCCTTTTGGTGTGCATTCCAGCTATGCTCGAGTCACATGGGCCACAATGGACCACCCTCATCTCTCATGACCCGAATTGATATTTGGGGCATGCCTATCATTTGAGTTATTTCTAGATTTAGAAAGATTTGCTATTTTGGACACTTGCCTTTTCTTTTCTCTATTTTTGTCTAAGTATAGACCTTGATGCGGTCTAGCCACAAGTCACACCCAAGGGCGTGGCACCCACACGGTTTGGACGCGCCTTGCCCAAAGCCACGCATGGGCAGCCGACCCCTCTCTTCGCATCCAAGGCGTGTGCCCCTCATCCATGGGACGCGCCTTCCCCTTACATGGGCCACAAGGTTAGTGTAATCTTAGATAGATGGAGTTTGTTGTTTTTCACTAGTTAGTTTCTAGTTTAACTAGTTACTTTGTTATTTTAACTAGTAACTTTGTTAGGTTGCTATTTTTAACTAGTAACTTTGTTAGTTTCCTAACTTTTCTTCCAAGCAAAGTTCTGTCCTAAGATCTTGTTAGAAGATAGAACATTGGCTTCTAGGTTGTCTATTTAAACGCATCTTTTTCATTTAATAAAGGAGATTTGATTCCTTGGAAATTAACTTGAGTAAAGTTGATTTCCTAGGAGAATAATCCGAACACGTTTCTTATTCTGACTTGGTGAATTCAAACCTTTTGTTCTCATACTCGGCCAAATCAACAACAACAACATCATCCAATCTTCATTCGTTCATCAACAACATCATCGTCCATCATCAACAATCCAGCCGAGAAGGATTGTCCTTCGACAATCCCTTCTCCCTCTCGCACAACTCTCTCTTCAACCCCTCTCATTTTCTTTAATTCCATTCGACCAATTGCATGACTAAATCTAAAATCAGCTTACATAAATTCATTAGCAACCGTGAAATTCATTCAACTAAAATTGGTGTTCATCGTGTTGTGTATCGTAGGTGGCCGCGCAAGTTTGCCAATCGTCACTATCTCCATACCGTCAAGGTTTCAACCCTTGTTGGATCTTCCAATACAAGGGCGAGCCTCCAAGTTGTTAGGAGCAAGCGTGATTGAGCAAGGGCAGCAGGCGAAGCATCTCTCGATCCTGCGCACTCTCATCCTTTGACTTCCGCACACGAGATTGTGGTAACGATGGTGGCAATCACGTATCAGGATGGCTCACAAATTTTAAGCAAATTTTAAAAATTAATAGTAGAAGGTTTGAAAATTGAAAGCAAAAGGGGAAAGTGATAACTTGAAAATAGGAACAAATTTTGATCGATATTTGAGGGAGAGAGCGTTCATGAGTAATTAATACTCCTTAGAAAATAGGATTAATTAATGGAAAAGTTCAAAAGGAGGAGTGGAAAGATGATGCATATAAGTGAAAAGTTAAACCAAAAATTAGACATTTAATTATAATTTTTTTATATAATTAAAAAATAAATTGGGCCCTTGTACTCTTTGGGGGCCCTGGTCTATTGGGCTTTTTGTACACCGTCATCTACGGGTCTGTACGTAGGCTAGGCCCACTTGAGTCAAAACTAAGTGGTTAGAAACTTTTTTTGGTTGAAGATACTTGAGAGTCGAATCAAAAACTTCTGGGTAATATCCAGTGGCGGAACCAGGAATTTCACTAATTAAGGGCTAAATATACAAAATATAGAATTGTATTTGAATAAGACCATGGGAGTAGCTATGGTTGTCAATCGAGTGAGTTAGGACGGGTTTGTGTCCAATCGTTTTGGGGTTCGTGATGATCTAGATTTTATTCAAATCAGAATACTTTGACAATCGGGTTGGACGATTTCGTGTGGGGGTTTCATTTAATTGAGTAAAGTTGGGTTTTTAGATCAATTTCGATCAAGTTACTTAGATTTCAGGTTGACTTGGATTTAAATTATGACCATATTTTGAATGATGATTTTGGTCATAGTCTAATTACGTTTAAGTATTCAGCACTAAATGTTTAGTGTAATTAAATTTAAGGCCTAAATGTTGAAAACCACTCTTATGATATGTCATATTTCACTTAACCACCCCTACATTGTGATATTATTTAAAAGCACCCATATAAAGTGGCTTAGGATTGTAATTTGAAAAAAATAAGGGCAATATAGTAATTTTTTATTTTAAAAATTAAAGTTAAAAACAAATAATTTCGACATTGGCAAGAAAATTAAAAAAGAAAGGCCACGTCATCAAATTTGGACGGAATGTAACAAAGTTGGTTCGGGGGCGGTTAATCGTTAACGGAACATATTATATGGGTGCTTTTAATAATATCGCAGTATAGGGGTGGTTAAGTGAAATATGACATATTATAAGGGTGGTTTTGAGCATTTAAGCCAAAATTTAATTTCAAAAATATAACTATCACAAATACTTATTGAAGTACATTTATATATAGTCATTGTATCTAAATTATATTGTATATTTCTACAGATACCTTATGTATGACTATATGAGATAGTATTGTATAAATTTGGCGATCAAATTCAAGCTTACAGATTATGGTTTTTAATGATAGTCTAGTAACTTTGAGTTTTTAGATAATTTCATATTGGGTAACTTTAAATATTAATATATATCAGACTAATACATTAAGATATAATTATTTTTGTGTTAATTTCAAGTTCGAGCTAATAGTAATAAATAACAAATTTAAAAAATATATATATTTAAAAAAAATTGAGTGGGTGCTACAACCCCCAGTGGGCGGTTTGTAGTTCTGCGACTGGTAATACCTCATAGGCTCAACCGATTGACTAAATATCCGAAGGTTAGGTGGTTAGAAATTTTCTTGTTAGGTTAGATAGGTGGTTAGAAATTGAGTACACTATCAGGACCTAAATCCGTACGTTGAAATAAAATGAAAGAGAAATTAATTGATATACACAAAAAGGAAGTTGTAAATAGAGTTCACAAAAGTTACAAGCACTTGCAAGGCTAGTTGTGTTGCTATGTGCTAGCACAATTCAAAAGCAACAAATTAAGAACATCACAACTCCATCAAAACTTAGTTCCAACACCATATCATCGTGCTCTATTTCCAACTCCAAACAGTGTATGTTATTTAGATCTTTTCAGCTTCCAAAGCATATTTTCAATTTTTCTTTTGCTATGCGGGAATAATACGCAAGAGACTATTCCTCACCTTTTGTATGAATGCAGATTTTCTTCTGCAGGGCCAAAGTCTGTGTTGAGATGGGCCAGAATGGGTAGATGAAGCACAAATCTTGAGCAATGGATCAGCCAAGCTAGTTCGTTCAAGGATAGGAAGTCCTTCGCTTTTAACCTTTGGAATCACTGTCATAGTGTTGTCATGTATTTTACCTGAAATGCTAGAAACTCCCTGATGTTTAGTGATCAGATTACTAGGGTGGATGATTGCATTAGTATGTGCAAGAGACATATTAGAAACTGTTATAATGCTAGGTGGAGGTCCGAGTCTAGAGCTTTTAGGTAGTTTTGGAGAGAGTTGAAAATGGAGATGATGTAAATAGCTAGCCTAGCTAGTCAATTTTGTAACTGCCTTTTTTAATACAATTAATCTTTTATTCAAAAAACAAAAGCACATTGCACCTTCCAACTTCAAAAACTAACACAAAATCAATTAGCAAAGCAAGTCCAAATTAATGCTAAACCGGTCACACTCACGCTTTGTCCAGGAAGAGAACGTTGTAACGAAATGATGGAAACATCATAAGGAACAACGTTGTCTTTGGTTTTGATGATAGACAAACTCATTTAAGCTAACTTATTAATTAATGTAAGTGTTTCAGGCAATACGTTTGGAACAAATTCTATTAGAGGAGGAAATGTACGGTATCAGTGGATGAGATCTATGAGCAAAGTGCATGACAGCTAAGAGCTAGTTGAAGTACACAATCTTGGGCAGCAAGCCAAGAATGACATTCTCGCAATTGGCCGTGCTAAATGAAGAGCATTTGGGTATGCCATGTCATCAATTCAAAAGGAGAAATCCCACAAAAGCACAAAAAGAGTTGAAAGTGACATGTGAAAGCAATCCAACGGATGATGTAGTCATTTGTCATTTTCCAAAAAAGGAAGGTCGTAGATTTTGGGAAAGTAAAAAGAAGAGGCCTCCCAAAAGGCTTATAAATAGTGAACAATTTTCTATTATTCACTCACGCCTTCAAACACACAAAACCCACACAACTGAGAAGAGAGAAAGAAGAAGAAGGTGGTTGACGGCCAAGGAAGATCGGTGATCGGAGACCAAGGAAGATTCGAGATCGGAAAAATTGAGAAGAGAGTTCTCGACGAAGGAAGGAAGGAAGACGAGTCCAACTGGGATTGTTTCCTTTTACTTGTGTTATTTAAAGTAGAAGTTGTTACTGGATCTAGGGAAGAGAGGCAAGATTTTAGTTCTAGGATTAGAGATAATCGCTAGGAACTATTGATGTTGTGCCGTATCTAGACAATCCAATAGATGATGAAGTCATTTGCCATATCCCAAAAATAAAGGACACTTTGGGAAAGTAAAAACGAGAGGCCTCCCAAAAGGCCTACAAATAGTGAGCAATTTAATACTGTTTACACACGCCTTCAAACACACAAAACCCACACAACTGATGAGAAGAGAGAAAGAAGAAGAAGGTGATCGAAGACCAAGGAAAATCGGCGATCGGAGAGCAAGGAAGACCGGAGATCGGAAAAGTTGAGAAGAGAGTTCTTGACGAAGGAAAGAAGGAAGATGAGTCCAGGTGGGATCGTTTGACTGAGGTTTACTTTTACTTGTGTTATTTGGAGTAGAATTTCTTACTAGATCTAGAGAATAGGGGCAGGATCGAAGTTCTAGGATTAGAGAGAATCGTTAGGAACTTTTGATGTTGTGACTTAACTAGACGATCTGTAAAACATCTATCAATAATATCAAGTGAAGCATTCAAAAATCCTCCAAGGGAGGTACAAATTTACTCGATCAAACTAGTTGGTCTATTAGAGGTTCCTCTATAAGAAACGTGTCGATAATCGTTCCATTGCATGTTTTGATTTTCTTGATCCTGTTTAATTGTCTACATGTCTAACTATTCTGCTGCCTAAGCAACTATTGAAGATAGTTCCTTATCTGAATTAATGTGTACGATCCTATGAATTGGTATCAGAGTTGGAATAACTCTAGATTTATGCGTTAGATTGCAGGTTTTATAGGATACCTTCACATCTCGATCAGGATCGGAAGTCGGTCTCAACAACAACAAGCCTCCAAGGCTCGCCAAAGGTCGTTACGAAGTATGGAAAAGTTGCATTATGAACTAGATGAAAAGCCATGACTACTTAGCTTGGATGGTCATAGAGAAAGGCAACTTCGAAATCAACCCAACTAAGGCGAATGACCATACTCAGTGGGGGCCAACGGAGTGGAAGTGCCTCGAATCCAACTACTAGGCTAAGATGTACTTGTCCAACTCTATGAGTGATCAAGATGCTACCAATATTGGAATCATTGATACGGCTTAGGCCATGTGGACTGCTATTGAACGATTGAATATTGGTGGTGCCGATTTGAAAGATGATCACCAAATGTGTGCCAAAAGAGAGTTTTATAACTTTCATATGGTTCCTGATGAAACCATTGACAAATATCAAATTCATTTTGAGACTCTATGCACTAGAATGAACCACTTAGGAATTACAACTGCTAAAATTCCAGAAAAAATGAGAGTCCAACAAATGATTGATGGGTTGTCTGGTGAATGGACCCACAATAGAACTTCCTTCAAGGAAAATCCATCTAATAAAACATGTCAAATTCATGAGATCTTTGGGTAACTAAAGTCTTATGAGTGGAGAATGATGAAATCTGAGAAAAATGACAAAGGACTTGCTCTTAAAATGGAGAAATTTCCAAAGGTTTCTAAGACCGTTGTCAAATAGTGTGACGAATCTGAGGACGAGTCTGATGATAAGGACTTGGTGTTGATCACTAAAGCTTTAAAATCTTTGTACAAAAAGAACAAGTTTCGCAGGAACAGTTCTAGTGGGTACCAAGGCTCTAGAAAGGCTGTTGATAAGGACCTAACTTGTTATAATTGTCATAAGGAAGGACATTTTGCCAAAACTTTTCCTAGTCAACAGGAATCTGAGAGTTGAAAGGGCAAAGAGAAGGCCTACATCGCCGTTTGGAGCGATTCAGACGAGGATCCAGAAGGATTTGTCGAACCAGATCTTTGTGCCATGACCACATTGGACGATTCGTCTAATAGTTCCATCATAGAGGTAAATGCCCAACTTTTCTTTGGTTCTCTGGTTGATTGTAACAAACATGACCTGATTAATATAATAACTAAGATTGTTAAAGACAATGTTGATTTACAAGAAGAAGTTGAAAAATGTGAACAAACAACTAATGATTTGATTGCTAAGAAGATTTTTCTTGAATGCATGTCCTGTCATGACTAAACAACTCGAGTCTGATGCTAAGATAATTGATAAACTTAGGAAAGAAATTAATGACCTAAAATCTGAGAAAGTTAGGCTGAGTAAGGAATTAGACATGAATAATCCCTTGGTTAGGAAAAGTAGTCTTTGAGATTGTATTTGTTCCATCTAGAGCTGGACTTGGATACTGAGCTAAAAATTGAAATAGAAAAGAATGCTCACCTTAAGGAAAGAATTAAAGTGCTTGAAAGTGGTACTCTTAAGGGAAAAGACTATTACAATAGGAACAATAGTCATAAGATGTATGTTAAGATATCCCAAAGTAATGGCTCTAAAGTTCCCAATCGGTAAACAATTTAGAAGAATATAATTCAGAAACCCCATCCTAAGTATTACTTAGGGGAGTAGTACAAGACTTGCTATCATTGTGGTGCTCATGGGCATTATAAGGAGCAGTGACACAAGAGGAAAACACATAATGAAAAAGGTCAAAATGCTAGGAATCATGATAGAAGTCATGCTTAGAACCATGTTAGGAACCATGCTTGGAAATATGCTAGGAACCATGCTAGGAACTTTGTTATGAGATCTAATGATGTGAACATTGCTGAGTTTACTTGTGAGGTATACGTGTAAAGAACCAGACAAAGAACACCTTGCCTAGGTGGCTGAAGTGAGGTTTCTACTTGCTTGCTCTAACCATATGACTGGAAACAAGAATTATCTAATCTCTCTTCGCATCAGAACTAAAGGTGGCCATGTCTCCTTCGGTAACAACAAGGAGCTATAGTTGGGTCAGGGGAAGTGAAGTTGAACAAGTCAATCAAAGTCAGTAGTGTGAATCTTGTCAAGGATTTGGGGTTCAATCTCTTAAGTGCTACTCGGATGTGTGATCAAGGGAACAACCTTATAACCTTTAATTCTCATGAGTGCTCATTCATCAACAAAGCAACTAGAAAGGTTATTCTGAAAGGAAGGAGGTACAACAATGTCTATGTTGTTGATAACCAGTTCTCACCGCCAAAGAAGCTATGTCTCGCAATTCCACTTAATGAAACGGAACTATGGCACAAGCGCCTTGGACATGCTGGTCTTCAACTAATATTGAAATTGTTCCTTCAAGACTTGGTAATTGGTCTTCCTAAGATCAATCCTGATAAGAAAAAGATCAGTGAAGCGTGTGTTAAAGGAAAATAGACATGTAGCTCGTTTAAACTAAAGAATGATGTTAGTACTGCTAAGCCTCTAGAACTGATCCACATGGAACTTTGTGGTCCCATGAGAACAAACAGTTTTGGTGGAAACAACTACATGTTTTTTTCTAATCATTGATGATTACTCTCGGTTCACTTGGGTGATATTTCTATCATCTAAGAAGGACGCGTTCAAAGAATTCCAAGTGTTGATCAAAAGAGTTCAAGTCAGTCTCGGAGTTCTATTGAAAGCTATTTGCTCAGATAGTGGAACTGAGTTTGAAATTTCCGAGTTTCTGGAGTATTGCGATTCTAATGCCATGTCTCATAATTTCTCCGCTGTTAGAACTCCTCAACAAAATGGAGTTGTGGTGAGGAAAAATAGGACTTTGGAGAATCCAAGGAACAGTTCGATAAAACTTCAAGCCTACATGGATAGTCGACTTTACCGGACATTTTGTGGATAAGAAGAGTAAATCTGGAATGGCGCAGTTCCTCGAATCGTGTTTGGTGTCTTGGGGATCAAAGAAGCAATAATCGTGTGGCTCTTTCCACTGTTGAAGCTGAATATGTTGTTGTCGCTTCTTGTTGCTCCCAAGTGCTTTGGATCAAATATCAACTTCAAGATTACGGTATTCTTGTTGACACAGTTCCTATAAGTGTGATAATACTAGTGCCATTAAAATTACCAAGAATCATGTGCATCATTCTAGAACCAATCATATGCATATTACGTATCACTTTTTTCGTGAAATTGTATAATAAGAAATCATTTCCATGGAAAATTGTAGAAATGAGGTATAAGTGGCTGATATTTTCACTAAAGCTTTAGATAGACGTCCTTTTGAGCATCTTCGATTGCTCTTCGGGATGATATTTTAGATTAAACAAGTCCCAGTTCATTATTACCTTAATAAAAGGCTAAAATTGATTTTGCATTAATTTGAACATGATTGCATCATCTTGTCTTTGATAATGATTACTGGTTTCAATTGATTGGTTTTACTTGAGTGTGTGGAACTTTTGCTGTTTTATATTTGGCCCAAAATGATCAACTTGATCTTGCTAACCTTCATCATAAGCTGAAATGATGGTTGATCATAAGCCTACCCTAAGTCGTGAAACAGGTGAAAGATTTCCTATGAGCCTTATTGTTTGAAACCATATTTTTACTGGATTCACTCACCTATTTCCTTAATTGTTCCTTGGCATATTGCATATTTGTATATGATTTGTTGTTTGGATAAGATGCTCTTCCCATGTCTATCTAATCCTGACCCTTTTATATTGATTATGGTGCATGATGGAACAACTTAGTCAAGCAGTGCTAAAATCAGAAGCTAAAACACCCTAGAGATTTGATAGGAAAATAGCGTGATAGGTGTGTTAGAATTTAATGCAGAGAATTGATTGTGGCCGTTGGAAAAGATTTGGAATGATGAGTTTTGAGATCGTGTGCCACGTGTTGGAAACCGTGGGCTTGAGAATCAACTTTGTTGAAAAGTTTTAGGAAAGTTTTTTTTGAAAATTGTAGAGAAGTTTAGCAGCTGATTGACAACAGTTTCCCACGCCCCCACCTCCACAATAAAAATCCCCACACTTATTTACATAGGAAATTAACCACTAAAACACCACCAAAATGAGAGACATCAGAATACCTCATACTTAAACTTGCTTGTCCTCAAGCAATAACAATGTTAGCAAAACCGAAGCATAATCTTCAAGTAAAGCCTCATATGAAAAATCAATCAAATACAAGTGATAGATATGCAAGCAAAATTACATCATCACACATGATCAAGTGTTCATAGAATGAAGTCAAATGCAACCAAGCCTCACTTTAGGGATATGAAAATGTGTATCACTCATCATGTGTTTAGGTATAGCAATGAACACTCAAACTCAAGAATCATGCAAGTAAAGACTTTACTATTGAAGCTAATATCACCATTTCCTCCACCTAGAGATGCCTAATGCAATGCACACAAAGAATATGAACTTGGATCAATGGAGGTCCTGAAAGAGGTTCCATTTGACAGGGTTGTAATGGGGCTTTTGGTATTTCTCAAGGTAGGAATCATTTTGGTCTTGTGGTGCTTACAATGGGGATTGAACTTTCTAATCTCTCACCAACTTCACCAACTTATTCCACTTTCAAATTTCACTCATCCAAAAGACTTTGAATTTTCTTTTCCTCAAACCACAACTTCACTTAACATTCCACTTCATCTTTGCACTTAGACTTTTTGTTGGATTTTTCACACTTTTGCACTGGACCGACTTTGAACACACGTCGGGCCCGATATGGTTTGTAACTCGGTCAGGACCCTTTTTCTTCACTAAAGCTCTTTGCCTTCAATCTACTACGTACTTTTTCCAACTTTTCTTTCTTTCTTTTTCACTTTAACTCAACAAAGATGCACTACCCACTTGACTTATAACTCCATTCTTTGCCCTTCACCAAAGAGAATCTCAACTCTCCAACACATACTCCAAAACCTCCTCACTAAAGTCCAATCCCATAAGGGTCAAGTCATACAGGGTAGGAATCATATTTTTGAGGAGTTTCAAACAAAAGTTAAGGCTAATGGGGCTATAAACAACGATTTATCTTCAAGGTAGGATATGGAACATTTTGTGACTAAATGAAATAAAGTTCAAATCAATGCGACAAAGCACAGAACAAATCTCATATTGGCCTTGTAAAATAGATAAACACCGTAATAGCAAGTTTTACTAAGCATGCATGAGCTAATTCACACAAGAAACATGAGGGATATGCAATAATGAACAAGCATCCCTAAAATGGCAAAAAAACAATCTCACAAGGGTCACTCAAACTTAGTTGCATAAAAACTCATCCTAGAACTCATGTGCTCAATAAAAGCATGCAAGATATCACATCACATCAAAAGCAACATCACTTAGAGGCTAAACCATCCAAAAATATGCAAAGGACTTTACATGCTCACTCCATCATTAGCTCTCATTTGGACATCTAAGATGGGAATTCCTAGTTCAAATTTTTATAGATTTTTGCAAAAACAATTTCTCAAAACAAAACCAACTCATCCATTCAAACCATCTCAAACATCATTCACGAAACATACCATGCCACTATCCAAAAGTAAACATCCCAAAACAAACTAAGAACAAACTCAAGAAACTAACACATGAAACTATGAGCAACTTAGCCACCCCATACTTAGAATTTTGATGTCCTCATCAAAACAAAGAAATCAAAACTCAAAATAAAAGAGAAGAGAGTTAGAAAAGCTCACAATTTCTTATTCTTGAATGGCATGTCTAGATTTAGTTGGAAGGACGCCCTCGACGACTTCCTCTTTGGAGCCTTGCATGTCTTTCCCGCTCGTACAGTTGGGCTTGGTATCTTGATTTGGTGGTTGGAGTTGAGGTGTAGGGCGCGTCCATGGGTCCTCTCGGGAAGGTGTTGGGACGCTATCAAGGACGCTTGTGTATTTGGTAGTGTGCCCACACAAACCGTCCCTTAGTTTTGATATGACAAACTCACTTTGATTCTAATAAATTTGTCCAAGTGTTCAGGAACGCCAATTAACAAAGGACAACAAGTGTGTGAACGTTCCCTAGGCTTAGGGACGCCAGCTAACAGGAAGTAAGGACCAGCAAGAGACTACTTGAGCAAGGACGGAGTCCCAAGCAAGTAGGAACGCAAGAAAGGAGTCCTTACTAACTAGCCGACAGGATGACATCACTTGACAATGTTTAATCATCCAAGGACACGTGGAGACCGATCCTGTAGCAGAGTCCAACACTACGTGGCGGACGATCCTGTAGCAGAGTTCATCAACACGTGGCGGCCGATCCTGTAGCGGAGTTCATCATACACAGCTGGATACAGAAGGCTTCCTCATCACCGTCATACTCGTGGAGGAAGATCTTGTAGCCACGTACCTGAAGGGCATGATCATCAGAAGGAGAATGACGTCCTTCCCCAAGTCCTATAAATAGCCCAAGGCATTTATTGTGACGCTAACGCTTTCAGAGAATATTCAGAGAGAATCAGAGGAAAGCGACTCACTCAAGAACACGAAGAACTAACTCAAGAACTCAAGAACAGTGCTAGGACTTGTGTTAGATCGAGTGAGATTTTGTACCCAAACCACAAAACAGTTTGTAATCAGAAAAACCAAAAAGAGAGAGAGAGTTCTGCGACGTACTGCAGAACGTAGGAATAGAGTCCTTTAGTAGATTGAACAAGTCTTAGTTGTAGGCTTAAAGGAGTTCTTTACAAGTGAACTTAGGGAAAAGATAAGTGTCAGAGAACTGTAAAGACTCGCCAGTACAACTATAAGAACGTTCAATATAAAGGAAAGAACTATTCAAAAATCCTCCAAGGAGGTAGAGGTTTACACTCAAGGACTACTTGGTCTTGAGTGGTTCCTCTATAACTCATTGCGTTCATTACTTACTTGTTTAGTACTTTATTTTCGCTGCATTACTTAAGGACGCCCCTACTCCTCTTAGGGACGCCTGATCTTAGGACGCCTTTACTCAAAGTAAAGCACGTCCCTCAGTACTAACGATCCAACAGAAGGGTAATTCCCGACCATCCAATCGTTGAAGCTCTCTTGAACTCGCCACCTTTGGTCCTCCACCGTCCTCAAATCGTCCACTTCACGCCTCGTGTAAGCAAGATTCCGGTTCATTTCCTCATATTGAGCTTGGAAGACTTCTTGTTGTTGGAAGATTTGTTGTTGGCCCCAGCAATGGCGCCTAAATTCTGATCGGTCCGGATCGGAGGGTCTCAAAATTTAAATTTATAACCGAACCTAGTTGAAGTACTGGGTTGGTGTCGAACACTCGGGAGTTCGTTCGTTGAGTGCACCAAAAAGACTTATAAAGGGAAAAGAAAGGTTAAAAACAAGGAAAATCAAAGGAAATCACTCAAGACCGACATGGTCACTTCGGCCCGAGATGGATCGACGAAGAGATGTACGGGACCGACATTAATGAACGTCGGGCCCGAGGTTTGGGTAAGTCGGACTTGGAAAAAATGGAGAGATCGGTCTTGGGTTTTTGGGTTCCTTCCCTAACTAGATATGAGTAATTTCACCCCAATTCAGCCACTAAGTGTTGATCCTCGTAGAATCGAGGTTGTTCGCCTTTGATCCCGCCACTCTACACATTGACCCTAGGGAAATCGATTTCCCTTTCGATGCAAGGTCAAGTGATACACAAAAGATCGCTTCCGTTCACTCTTGCCAATCACAAGCCCTTGATCCCTTGCTTCCACAAGAGATTGTAGCTCTATGTAGAGTGGATTCCTAGATCAAGCACTCAAGGCTATTGAATTGGGGGTTCACACCCAAACCTAGCTAGGGGTTTCCCCCATAGCCCAAGACTAATGAAATCTACTCCATAAGGCTAGAGTAAAAAGCAATCAAAAGACAAAGCAAACAAATCTCAATCATCAAACTCAATTCAAAACCAAATCTCATTCAACTCAAAGGGAAATCACAAGATCCAAACTCAAATCCACAAATTGCAAATCAAAACAAGTTCAAACTCACAATTCTTCCCTAGATCTACTCCTTTCTCCACCGAATTGCCTCTTCTTCTTCTCTCCTTTCTTCCTCCTTGCTCTCCAAGTATTCCTTGAGCCTTTGAGAGTGATTAGATGTGTGTAAAAATTCATCATCCTCTAATTATCTTCTCTCCTTTTAATTAGGGGCCAAGAATACCCAAAATAGAAGAGGGGCAAAAGTGGTAGATCACATTTGTATGCCTTGGTGCCCAATCCACAATTCCGCCGACTTGGACCGACACGCGTGTACCTCGGGCCCGACTTGCCACACCTCGGTCCGGGTTTCCACGAGTCGATCTCAAGCCCGAGTTGCCGGGCAACTCGATCCTGACGCTGGTCCTCTTCTCTTCTTAGCTTTTCTTGAGATCCTCTTCATTGATCGCTCGGCTCTTCCGCTCCTTTGTGCTCGTGCCTTGCTCCTCCTTGGGGTCTCCTTCCAAAACTTCTTCAAATCATGCCAAATTACCTACAAAATTCAACAAATTCGCAGTCTCCGAATCTCATAGAAAATCAAAATCTAAGCTAAAAAGGAACAAAACTAGCAAGGAAAGGAACAAAAGACACCTATTTACATAGGAAATTAACCACTAAAACACCACCAAAATGAGAGAGATCAGGGGACTACTCAAGGAACAAGAGACGTCTCTTCGACTGCACTATTCCATAGGGAAAAGAACCTTCGACTTAGGGACTCTCTCAAATAGGGAAGATGGTGCACCAATACATCTCCAAGGTTGTGATTCCTTGCTAGGAAAAGCGAACCACTGTGACTATCCAGGATGCAATTATGCTTGATGCATTCTTGACATGGAAGCACGTCTCCCTTCCTGACATCATCATGGGCAACATGTCCAAATGCTGTACCAAGCCTACCCACTCTTTGCCATATGCTGCTTTGGTGAAGATGATCCTCCAAGAGAAACAGAGGTATAAAGAAGAGGCCACTGAAGAAGTGTTCGGCCAAGAGTTGGATCTAGCGAACATTCTTAAGATGAAGCATGCTGAAGTTCCTACCTTCACTCCTCCTCCTCCTCCTGCAACTGCTCTGGAGTCTGCTGACATAGTTCCCAAGAGCTACTCCTCCTCTGCTAAGACGAATGAGCTCCTTCGCCAAATTCTTGTTGTTCTAGTTGAAGTCAGGGACAAGTTGGCTTCTTGTGCTCCTCCTGCTCCATGATCAATCCCATCTTATGTCTTAACCCTACTACCCTATTATTCCTATGTTTTTCTTTTGACAATGACTGCTTTAGTTCCACTACTTTTGTACTTCCATGACAATTAAGTAATCCAATTATCCTTTAGTGACTTGATGTGTTCTTATGCATTTCTTATTCATTGCCTTATCTTTTTAATGATGCCAAAAGGGGAAAGTAGGAATTTTGTAGAGATGCATTGTCTATTAGGGCTCGTTTTGTTTTTGATATGCTTAGATAGATATGAGCTATCAGATTTAAAATTTTAAATAATAACAGCTTGTAAACTTATTTCAATTAAATGGAATATGTATTAGCAATGTCGATTGTTGTAGGATTCAATTAGGTCAATTTGAAATCAATTGAAAGGCACAATTTTATAATTAATTAAACCTAGTTTTAGTCACTTGGCAAAATTATAAGAAGAAGCCTCCATTGATGGCATATAAGGAGGTGAGTCGGTAACTGAGGTTGTTTGTATCACCAACTTCATCTATTCCGGGCATACAAAGGTGGCTATTGATTCGGCTCCAATTTATCTAGTCCAAAGTCTCCTTGACATCAAGCTCCGAATTTGGGCGACTAGATCTAAGGCATGAGAGAGAAGATGGCTAGATCTAGATAAGAGACGAGACGACTAGATCCGGCAAGGCGGCGCAAAGGCAAAGTCGTCGGCGAGCTTCGAGTTGTCGACTTTACTAGCTTTTTCGACTTTACTAGCGTTGAGATATGAAAAGAAGTATGGGTTTGACAGTTTGTGAAGAAGACGGAAAGAGATGAAGAAAGAATGGTTTGAAGAGAAAGAGGCCTAGGAAAGATATCAATTATACCGGTGGTTTTTTTGGTATATCAAAATGGGGTATTTTTGATATCTAGATATAGAGTGATAACCATATCAAAAAATACCAAACAAGAGGTATGGGTATTGATATACCCAATACCCTATACCCATACCTGATATCTAGATATGGATACCAAACGAGCTCTTAGTTATATAGCTTTTTTACTGCTTAGGGGGGACTTTAGCGTAATTATTGTGAATTGGAACTATGATCATAATTTGGTCCTATGATTTTCTGATCTGCATTCATGCATTAAGGGGGAACATTATCTGGAAACATGTTGGAGCCCTATCACTGCAACAATGTTTTGTCATAGAAGAGAACATTGTAACAAAATGATGGAAACATCAGAAGGAACAACGTTGTCTTTGGTTATGATGGTAGACAATCTCAATTGAGCTAACTTGTTGTTGGATCGTTAGTATAACTTGGGACGTCCTTTACTTTGGTAAAGGCGTCCTGTAGTCAGGCGTCCCTACGAGGTGTAGGGGCGTCCTTTGGTTGTGCAGTGGAAATAAGTACTAAACAAGTAAAAGTGAACGCAGTGATTTATAGAGGAACCACTCAAGACCAAGTAGTCCTTGAGTGTAAACCTCTACCTCCTTGGAGGGTTTTTGAATAGCTTTTCCTTTATATTAAACGTCCTTACAGTTGTACTGGCGAGTCTTTACAGTTCTCTGGCACTTAGCGTTCTTCCTAAGTCCACTAGTAAAGGACTCCTCTAAGCCTACAACTTAAGCGAGTTTAATCTTATAAAGAACTCTATCCCTACGTCCTACAGTACGTCGTAGGACTCTCTCTTTCTTTTTAGGTTTTTCTGAGGACAAACAGTTTGTGGTTTGGGTTACAATTCTCACTCGATCTAACACAAGCCTAGAACAGTTCTTGGGAGTTCTTGAGCTTGTTCTTCATGTTCTTGAGTGAGTCGCTTTCCTATGATTCTCTCTGAATATTCTCTGAAAGCGTTGGCGTCACAATAAATGCCTTGGGCTATTTATAGGACTTGGGGAAGGGTGTCTTTCATCTGTTGATGATCATGCCCTTCATGGACGTGGCTACAGGATCTTCCTCCACGTAGTATGACGGTGATGAGGAAGCTTCCTGTATCCAGTTGTGTGTGATGGACTCTGCTATAGGATCTGCCTCCACGTGTTGATGAACTCTGCTACAGGATCGTCCGCCACATAGTGTTGGACTCTGCTACAAGATCGGTCTCCACGTGTCCTTGGATGATCAAATGTTGTCGAGTGATGTCATCCTGTCGGCTAATGAGTAAGGACGTTCTGCTTGCGTTCCTACTTGGTTTGGACAACGTCCTTGCTCAAGTAGTCTCTTGCTGGTCCTTACTTCCTGGTAGCTAGCGTCCCTAAGCCTAGGGAACGCTTCACACACTTGTTGTCCTTTTGTCACTGGTGTTCCTGAACACTTGGACAACTTTATTAGAATCAAAGTGAGTTTGTCATATCAAAACTAAGGGACGGTTTGTGTGGCCACACTACCAAGTACGCAAGCGACCTTGATAGCGTCCCAACAAGTGTGTAAGGTTATAGACTTTGAAGGTTTAAAATAAGGTTTCAGGAAATATGTTTGGAACAATTCCATTAGTGTAGAAAATGTACGGTATCAATGAATGACAACTAAGAGTGAAGTGCATAACAGCTAAGAGCTAGCTGACGTACACAAGCTTGGGCAGCAAGCCAAGAATGACATTCTCACAATTGGCCGTGTTAAATGATGGGCATTTGGGTATGCCATGTCATCAATCCAAAATGAGAAATCCCAAAAAAGCACAAAAAGAGGTGAAAGTGGCATATGGAAGCAATCCAACGGATGATGAAGTCATTTGCCATTTTCCCAAAAAAAGGAAGAACACTTTGGGAAAGTAAAAAGGAGAGATCTTCTAAAAGGCCTATAAATTAATAGTGAACACTCACGCCTTCAAACACACAAAACCCACACAACTAAGAAGAGAGAAAGAAGAAGAAGGTGATCGGCGACCAAGGAAGATCAGAGATCGGAAAAGTTGATAAGAGAGTTCTCGACGAAGAAAGGAAGGAAGACGAGTCCAGCTGGGATCGTCTGGGTGAGGTTTGCTCTTACTTGTGCTATTTGGAGTAGAAGTTGTTACTAGATATAGGGAAGAGAGGCAAAAGCAAAGTTCTAGGATTAGAGAAAATCGCTAGGAACTGTTGATGTTGTGCCGTATCTAGACGTTTTTGTAAAACATCTATAATATCAAGTGAAAAGCATTCAAAAGTCCTACAAGGGAGGTAGAGGTTTACTCGATTAGACTAATTGGTCTGGTAGAGGTTCCTCTATAAGAAACGTGTCCATAATTGTTCCATTGCATGTTTTGAGTTTCGTGTTCCTGTTTAACTGCCTGCTTGTCTTACTATTCTACTACCTAAACTAAGGCGTGCCATCCTAAGACCCTCCTTACGCATTGTTGACATATCCGCCCCTAGCGCGACCATGACGATGGCCTCCACCTCGTCTGCTACAAAATTTTAGTAATTTAAGTACGTTTTTTCTATTGTGTATCCTAAGGATACACTATAAGCATACTAAACAAGGAAATTAAAGCCTAAAGAAGAAACAGAAACCCATCACAAAAAACATAAGAAAATCCCAAAATTTAAAATTTACCAAATCTTTACAATTTTGGTACCTTATACTCCCTCCGTCCCATAATGTTCGTCCTATCCCGTTTTTTACCGTCCCATAATGTTTGTCCAAACCCCCCCTACTTTCCATTTTTATCCACTTCACTTTATTACTTTTACCCAATCACCTTACATTTTAATCATTTCCATTTCTCTTTCCTCCTATCACTATCAACTTATTACCCACTACATTTAACCAAAAAACCTCCATTAAAACACTATTCACTATCTTCTTCCATTAAAATTCATATCATTAAAAAGGTAAAAAAAAATTTAATTAAGCCTAACATAAATTCATTTTAAGGCAAAAATTGTGGCTGATGATGGGTTAGTGTTGATAATTGGGCTGCTAATCACAAAAAAAAAACAAATTGGGGGTAACGATTTGGGCTAGCCCGTTGCTGTGATCCATTCCAGCTCAATTCCCCCATATAAAAGCTTTGCAAACCCTAATTGGAGCTCACTTGCCCCCATTTGTTTGCCCTCCTTGTCGGCGCTCTCCATCCATCTCTCTCTGTGTTCCGCTGAATTGAAATCACTCCACTCCTCCTCTCTTTGATTCACTTGTTCATCGATCTCTCACCTTCACTCCTTGATATCATCTTGAATCGTTCATCTATCCCCCTTAATCGGTTCGTCTCATCCCCCCCCCCCCAAACCCTAGATTTGGAAATGGCGAACGAAGGAAAGATGAACCAAACCCCTGAGTTCCTTGATGAACTCTTTCGGGACCATAGCTCCGATGAATCAGAGGGATCCGACTCGAGCTATTGCTCCATGCATCCGGAGTGCGAGGGAAATTGTGGGGGGAACCACACCTACAGCCCACGGCGCTATGATGGGTCCTATGTGGCACGGTGGGCCTTCGAGCCTTGGTTGCCTACAAAGAAGGAGGAGGCTGTAGAGAAGGAGGAGGTTGCTCCGGCGCCGGTTGGGAAGGAGGGAGGCGACTCGTCTTCTTCGACATCCCCCGAAGATATGGACGATTTGGTTGTCCCCGATTCCGAATCCCAGGAGCAGCTAAGTCCCCCTTACACTTTAAGCTCTCCTCCTCTCTTGCATGGTTGTTTGTGTTTGTTGCGTTTTAGCATGCCTGCTTACTCCCCCTGAATTTCATGCTTGCTCTGTTTTTGCATGTCTCCTTTCTTACGTTTGTATGTGTTGTTTGATCTTTCCTGAGGTTGCTTGTTTTTGCATGTCTCAGCTGTTGCATTTTTGCATGTACTGTTGTATGTGAACTTGATGTTGATGTGGGTATCCCCCTGAACTGAGATCCTATTGGTGGAGCATGGCTGTCACATTGTGTGTGAACTTGATATTGATGTTGTGCATCCCCCTGAACTGAGATGTGCTCCCTCATGTCCCGCTATGTTTGTCCTGATCCACTGTTTACAAGTTTTGTGCTTGAGTTTGTGATGTTGTGTATCCCCCCTGAATTTGATGTTGCTTCACTGGTTGCATATCTGTGTCCATTAATGAGTACTTGTTCATATTATTGTTGATTAAAATGAATATATGCATGAATACAATGACTTGAGCAAGTTTGTATGGTTCTGTGTGCACATAATGTTGATTAAATTTGCATCCACTTGAAGTTTGTGATCATATAGAAAGATATATGCATGAATGTAACTATAAATGCATGTTTGTAAGCTTCTGTGTGAAGTTTATGCCTCTTCTATGCTTCTGTGCTGATTCATGCCTTTATTTTGATATCCATGGTGCTTTAACATAATGAGTGTCTGACCCTGTGCTGATTTATGACTACTTCCTTGATGAATGTAACTACTTGTACATCTGAATGTTAATAAAAAGAAAACATGAATGCATGAATTTATGAATTTGAGCATGCTTGTGTGGTTTTGTGTGAACATACATCTGTGTGAGAAGCTTAAGCTGTAGTTTCTCACCTATTTGGTTGTTCAAACATAAACTGTGAAGTCTCTTTGGCTTGCCTGTAGATCCATGCACAGACTTGGTGATTAGCCTATGCTAATACAACCTCTGCAAAGAGATTTCTGTGATACTCTTACTCTGAGACTCTCATAGCTCAGAGCAAAGAGTTGTTGTGCTGTTTGATGTTGTATGCTTATGATTACTTATTCATGTTTGTATGCTTATGATTACTTATTCATGTTTACTCTGAGACTCTCATAGCTCAGAGCAAAGAGATTTATGTTTGTATGCTTATGATTACTTACTCTGAGATTTCTGTGATACTTTTAATGTTGATTCATGAGTTCTTGTTCATATATGTCTTCATTTTAAAATTTAACTACATGAATAAAATGATTACTTGTTCATGTATGTATGCTTCTTTCTTTGTTTAATGTTGATTCATGGGTTCTTTTTCTTATCTGTTTTCATTTTAAACTATAAATGCATGAATGAAATGATGAATTTATTGGTTGTTGTCTTCTGTGTATTTTTTCATGTCTCATATCATGTATTCTAAAGTGATTACTCATGGTGCACCAAATGAAGCTTCTGTGTGAAATGCATAGCTATGTATTCATATCATAAGCTTCGTTTGGTGCATCATGAGTAGTTCTTCATGTCTTCACCCTGTCTGTGTGAACTGTTTTCCTAATTCTTTGATTGTTTTTCATATATGTGTTGATTTTAAAACTGTTTTGTTTTCCTTTTAATCTATGATGAGCCTTTTTAAGCCTGAGATGTAATTTTTTTGAAGCCTATTACCTTAACAAGCATATGGCCACCGCCCTTAATTGTGGCTATGGAGGCAGTTTGCTAGTTAATGATTTGTGGTTGAGTTTGCATCAATGATACTAAGGGGAATCTGAGATTTAATTTTCTGTTTTTTTTGCTCAATGATGATACCTATCTTACTGAGCTGAGATGCACTCTCATGATCAGCCAGTAAACTTGATATTCACTCGGGCACCGCCCCGGATTGGGGCTTTGGAGGCCATTGTGTGCTCAGGTTTAGTGGTGGAGGGTGCATCTGTGATGATAAGGGGGATTCTGAGAGCAACCATTTTTTAATAAGCTCCAAGAGCATCTTGCATCTTACAAAAACTGGTGCACTTCACAAAAGCTTTAAATTGTCCAAAAGTTTCTCCTACCAATAATTACTACTGCACTTCACAAAAGTTTTTAAACTGTAATCTATATCCCCCTACATATCTTCATCAAAAACTTCATGCATATTGTCTTGATCTTCATATTCTCCCTAAGCTGCTTCTGTTTCTTCCCCTGCATCTTGAGTTGCTTGTGTGTCTCCCCCTGCATCTTGAGTTGCTTGTTCTGCATCTAAATCATTTGCAGGGCCGTCCATCGGGCTGTGCAAAAAGCCCGATGGAACAGGGCCTCCGTTTTTTGGGGGCCTCATATTTTTCATGAAGAGGTAGCGGTATTCAAAAGCTATTTAGTCCAGTGGTAGAAGAATACCCTGTGTTGTTAATGATCCGGGGTTCGAGCCTTTAAATTCTCACTTTTGTATACTTTTCCTAGTGGGCCCCACGTATTGCAATTTTAAAATCCACTACCCTCTAGTCTCTGCGGGCCCCATGTATTTAAAATTTAAAAGTTACTGTCTATTCTTCTTTCATTCATAAATAAATAAGTGAATTTTATTGTTTTTCATTGTAGTTTTTGTTTTCCTTTTTAACTACTCCGAGTTAATATTAAAGATTCTCTCTAATCTACGAATATTCATACTCCATTCAGCCCAGTTTTTCACCTTTTATAGTTGAAGTTTTTTTACTCTTTTTTTCTTTAAACTAAATGATTACATAATCTTTTATATTCACACGATCTTTTACATAGATGATATCTACATAATATTGGATGGAAATACTCAGCTATTAAGTACTTAGATCCATGTGTATCTTTCATGTAATTTAATTTTAGTTTGATTTAAATATTTATTTATTCAAAAAATTCATTCAAAATATAAATGCTAGTATGAGTAACAAAAAAGTTAAATTAGCACTAATCTATTTAAATATACATTTTTTAGACATGTAAAAAATCCGCATAGGGCCACCAAAATTGACTGGACGGCCCTGATCATTTGCATTCCCATGAATAATGTCCCATGCTTGAGCCACTGCCCAACTTGGTGCTTGAACCTGTGTAGGTAGATTGTCCTCACTTGCCAATCTTTTCTTGTTCACATGTGGGAGACCATAATCATTGCTACCCTTAACAATCAACACCTCATTCATGACATATTGCAATGAATGTCATACATTTCCTAAAGTAGTTGGGTCTAGCTCATAAAATGCTTCATGAACTGCATCCAATATATGCTCAATATCCTTTGGCATTTTCTTGTGCATGAGTGATTGAATGCTCCTAAAAAAGCCAAGGTCTAGGATGTTTAAATCTGGACTGTTAGGGGGCTGTTGAATTAGAATGAAAGTGAATTCACCCTGTCTGTATACTTGCTGTCATTCTTGATCTTCTTGAGTGATGTGTGCCTTAGCATTGACTTGTTGCATCACCTTGTGACTTTCTTGTTGTGGCCATTTCTCCTTGATTGCTGGCGCTATCTGGTCAATAAGCATCCTCCTTGTAACTGTTTTGTTGACTGATTCAACCAGCTTTGTGACTAGAGTCCCCTTGTCTCTGTTCTTTGATTTTCTCTTGGCTGCTTCTTGATATGTAAAGGGGAAAATTCCTATTTTCCCATCAAATGTGCAATCCCCCTCTGAATTGAATCTAGGCCTTGCTACAACTGTTGTAAACATGACTTTTGGAATGAATTTGCTTGATGCTATTGCCTTGTATTTCCCCCTTTCATTGGATGCTAGATAATCCCTCTGTGTTTTCTTGCTGAGATGAAACCATTTCTCATCTATGTGTATGAAGTCATACATTGTGTAATATTGTTGCTTGCTCTCAGCTGAACTGCCTTGAAGTAGACTTAGGATCCATTCCAGTCTTGTTCTCATGTTTGATGGCTTCAAGCCTGGATGCAATGGATTTGTGTGTCGCCTTATTGTCTTTCTCTTGATCATTCTGTGCACTATGCTCATTGAGATGTCTAATTTGCCTGCTAAATCACGTATGCATGATCTGTCCCCCATGTTGAGAGTTGTGATTTCTGTAGGATCCACTTCAATTCTCTTTCTACCACAGTTGTGGTACTTTGTACTCACATTAGGCATGTGAATGCCATTCTCTGCTCCCTTTGCTGTCCTCCATAACCTACTTATGGTTCTTGTTGACAGATGGAACTCACTTGCAATTTGCTTGATGCTGCTCTGTGGTAGATATCCCCCTTCTGCTATGTGCGACAGTTTCATGAGTATTTGCATCTTTCTCTCACTGTTGAGCCTTGCTGTAAATGGCTGATGAGGTAAATGTTCTTCTGTGTCAATACTTGCTTCTGCTTCTGCTTGGCCTTCCCCTCCCTGTTCACTGTCTTGAGATGGCTCTTCATCTCCTTGTACATCCCCCATCGGCTCATTAAGATCAAACAAAGGGGGACTAGAGCTGGAGCTGTGAATATCCTCCTCTGGCAGAGGAGCTTCATTTAAGTCTATAACTGAGGCCATGCGACAGCAAGGCAATGATGCAGTGAGAAGAAACTTTAATGCTTAACTTTTGTTGCTTTTACTTAGAGTTAATGTGCTCTGTGTTTTTTCACTGTTTTGTGCTTTAATGGAGGAAAAGAGAATGTAAGACAATGTTGGACTGTTTGTAAGGCTTTTATGCTGTAAATGTAAGGGGGGAGGATCCGTGTGATTAAAATGGGCAGTTCCTATTGGCTGATGAAATTTGAATTTCCCCCTTAATTAGTGTTTGTGATGAGCTGGAATGCAAAGCAAAAAACCCCCTTAAAATTGCCTCAACGCTCATTATTGCATCTGACACCAACTCTTACACAAAAAAAAACTTTTCATCTGCCTTAAAAAACGTGTAAACAATGGAATCGGACAAACATAACGGGAGAGAGAGAGTAATATTTACTCCTAGGCCATCTGAAAATAGAGTTAATAGTTCATGAGAACTTATTTATAGGAAGACTTTTCTTGGTATTCACACTTCTGACATATTCGAATATTTCTGTGGTTGATTCAATATTTTGGTATTTAAGTAAGTCGGATTATTGAAGATGTTTTGTATTGCCATAAGGATGAGGGTACGCACTACGCAAAATTTCTTGTGGAAAGTTGGCTTACGATTGTCACTAAACCAAACTAAACAGCAAACACAAAAATAAGTTTCACATGATCGATATTATTATTAGACATCATGATAAGATAAGCACACCAAACACACCAAAGAGAAAGGGAGACCGTACAACCGAGATAATTGAGGCTCGAACCCACGTCTAACCTAACCGGAAGACATAAGGGAAAGGCGTTTTTCTGTCATCCATATCTAAGATGAACAAAATCCCTTGGCCTCCTAGTTTTATTGGCTATATATATCACATGACATAAACTTAAACATATATAGGTATATGGTACATCGATCACGTACGTTGAGTCCCTTAGTTGTCAGCGGGCTGGATGCTGACGCAACGGACGAGCAGCCCGCTCTGCTCCTGGCGGTTGAAGTCACACATCTTGAACTTGATGGTCTGGAAGCCCGGAACCGAGATGAACTGGCCAACCAGCACTCTCATCTCCCCCCGGTTGAGCACTAACGGGAAGCGGTTCACGCCCCCGTTTTGGTCAGTGAACTCGAACATGACGGCGCCGGTGAAGCCCCTTGCGTTGTGCATCAGTTTGAAGTCAAAGTAGACGTTGTACTGGGTCATGGGTGTGAGCTTCCACACCGGCGAGTGTTGTCCCATCACTTCAAGACGAGTAGCGTTCAACAGCGTTGCGTGATGAACAAGGGCGTTGTTACTACACGCGTACGTACATGCAAACAAACAAACAAGAGTGTTCAAGTACGTACGTGCGATATTCATGCATGAAACCCATGCACGCACGTATAGAACTAGCTAGCTAGATCAACGACATCATATATGTATGTGTGCTTACTGCTGGACGATGGCATATGCCCAGCAATCTGGGTTGTTGCCGTCGGCTATGTCGAGGGCTTTGGCATACAAGTCCACACAGCCACGACCTTGCTCATCAAAGTAGTACACCTACCGGGTATCCAAAACATTATTACATAATTAAACAGATCAATCGATCGATTAACTAAGTAAGCATACATGTATATATATGGATATACAAATAGAGCGAGTAATATTAATCATTGAACGAAATAAAGGCAATTAAATACCACGTCTTGTGCCTGCATCGTGCTTAATTGATCGAGCCTTCGTAAGGATTATTATGGGTATTGTTGAAAATTTTGTTTATGGGTATTGTTGGAAATTTTGGTTGGAGTTCTGGGGACGAGCTCTTGGTCTATTTATATACATGCAATGCACTGCATTGCAATGCAATGTGCAAGAAAGAGTATCTAGCTATAGTTTCTTCTTTAACCTACTTTAGATTATGTGGCAATCGAATCCTATTCCTAATGTGTTTGGAAGTATCAGTAAGTAAAAGTCAGCTAACCCAACACAGCCCAATTCACGTCTCTAGAGTCATGATTTACCTCAATAAAAAAGAAAATAATTTTCAAGAAAATTTGACAAAATTCATCTTGAAAAATAGATTAAAATATATTACTATTCATCTTATTTAACAAAAACATAACAAAATACCCTTCTTCCATCCATTACCAAAATTTATCTAAATTCAACAGCAAAAGAAGTAACAATTTATATTTATATACTAACATACTACATTAACTTAAAATACTCAAATATAAATATTTTTTATAAAACTAGGGTGGGCTACCCAGTGCCCACCCTCGTCTCCCTGCATCTCTCCTTAAAAATGTTGCAAAAATATTGGGAGCTGAAAAAACTCATTAATTAAGCTTTTTGATATAAGAATTAAGATCGTCATATTTAGACTCCCATTTATTTTATATATTAAGTTTTCTTTTGATAAGGTTAGGATTATGGTCGTCATATTTGGGCTCTTCTACAGCATCTACTAGGGATGAGAACCGGTTACTAACCAATTCTATGAGGAAAGTGCAAACCACCACCTCTGGAATTCGAGACTGTAACCTCGTGGTACCACCCCAAGACCTTAACCGTCGAACCAAATGCCCAAAAGAATTTAATATTTTACTCCTAAGTTACTAACCAATAACAACTTGTCTCGTTTTGTTGTCTAGCTTTTCTTTTCTAACTTAATATGTAAATTAAGGGGGAGTTTTATGGGAGAATGAGTCTCTAAGAGAGAAATAAGAATAAATCCCAACCACTAGTTTTAGTGATGGATATGGGCCGATCCGAGCTTGTTGGATCGTAAGTCAGTTAGTGAAGGCGTCATTAACAGGGTTAAGGGCGTCCTTAGGTGCAGCGAAAATTAGACTTAACAGGAAACGCAAAGAGATAATGGACACGAGTATTTATAGAGGAACCCCACTAAGACCAATTAGTCTTATGGGTAAACCTCTACCTCCGCTTGGAGGATTTTCAATAGCCGTCCTTATCTTATTAAGAGAGAGTCCTTACAACCTAGGCGAGTCGTTACACTTCTCTGAGCTAAGCGTCCGTCCTTAGCCTCACTAGTAACACTCCTTTCCACCTAACAAAGTAACCTAACTCTCTTAGCTATAAGGAAGCTATCACACACGTCTCTCACGGTTCGTTGTGAGAGACAAACTACAATTCTAACTATTTTGTGGTTTGTTTTGGATTTGATGTGGTTGGACTTTCTTTCTCTTGCTTCAAGCTCACTTGATCTTCTTGATCTTCGTTCGTGTTCTTGAATGATTCGGGAGAGCTTGAGAGAAAGTCTTCAAAGTCCACACCGCTATGCATACCCCTTGGGGGGTATTTATAGCGGAAGTGGTTCTTGTCCTCTAGCGTCCTCTGAGGCTTGGCAGAATCCTTGATCTTCCATCAACGGTGCGATGAGCCTCTTGAGGAGGTCAACTCTGTTGACGCTTGGGAAGCCTCCGCGTGGACAGGGGACCATTGCTGGGAAAGCGACATCTTTGGAATTGTCTACACGTGCCCAGACAAGGGAAGCTTCCTTCTGAGGACTACGGCCGAACGTGATGTAATCATGCTGGGGCGGCCTTGATTTGAATTTGAACTTCGTCCATATTTTGGCGCGCGTCCCTTCTTGATGAGGACGCCTATCAAGTGCGTTTGTGAAAATATCGGCCACTTGGTCCTCAGTCCTAACATGATCTACTTTGATTTCAAGTTCAACATTATCACGAAGAAAGTGATGTCTTATGTGAATATGCTTCGTCCTAGAATGATGAACAGGATTCTTGGCAATACTTATAGCACTGGTGTTATCACACAAGATAGGGACTGTGTTGAGGAACGTACCATAATCTTCAAGTTGGTACTTGATCCATAGGACTTGTGAGCAACACGAAGCAGCAACAACGTACTCAGCTTCCGCGGTAGAGAGAGCCACGGAGTTTTTCTTTTTGGATCCCCACGATATAAGGCACGAGCTAAGAAATTGTGCCATGCCGGATGTGCTCTTCCTATCCACCACATGGCCAGCGTAGTCTGCGCCAGAGTACGCCACCAGGTTTAGGGACGTTCTTCTTGGATACCATAAGCATAGGTCATCCCGTCCCTTGAGGTATCTGAAGATTCTCTTGACCTCTTGCATGTGGGACTCCTTTGGATTTGCTTGGAAGCGGGCACACAAGCATACAACAAACATGATGTCGGGACGACTTGCCGTTAGGTACAGCAAGGACCCTATCATTCCTCTATAGAGCTTTTTATCTACACTCTTGCCTTCTTCATCAGCATAAAGGCGAGTGTTGGGAGAGATGGGAGTATCAATGGATTTTGAAGAGTTCATCCCATACTTCTCGAGCATTTCACGAATGTATTTCTGTTGGTGAATGCGCGTCCCATCTTTGAGCTCGGTGATTTGGAGTCCCAAGAAGAAGTTGAGTTCTCCTATGAGGGACATCTCAAACTCACTACTCATCAAGTTCTTGAATTCCTCTACAAGTTTCATGTTAGTGCTTCCAAGGACTATGTCATCGACATAGACTTGGACGATCAAAACATCTTTAAGGACTTTCTTTAAGAATAGTGTTTTATCAATGTTACCTCGCGTGTACCCGTTGGACAAGAGAAAGGACGCAAACCTATCGTACCATGCATGAGGGGCTTGCTTGAGTCCATAGAGTGCCTTGTCCAAGAAATACACATAATCAGGATGATCAGCGTCCTTAAATCCTGGAGGTTGAGCAACGTACACTTCTTCCTTAAGCTTGCCATTGAGGAATGCTATCTTGACGTCCATTTGAAAAAGCTTGAACCCCTTGTGAGCGGCGTAGGCAATGAGGAGGCGAATAGCTTCAATTCTAGCGACAGGAGCGAAGGTCTCATCATAATCGATCCCTTCCTCTTGCCTATAGCCTTGAGCCACAAGCCTTGCTTTGTTCCTTGATACGCGCCCACTTTCATCAAGTTTGTTTCTATAGACCCACCTCGTCCCTATTATGTTTTTGTTTCTCGGACGAGGGACGAGGGTCCAAACTTTGTTCCTCTCAAATTGATTGAGTTCTTCTTGCATGGCCTGAATCCAATCAGCGTCCTGGAGTGCTTCCTTTATGTTCTTAGACTCAACTAAGGACACGAAGGCGTTGAAGGCACAGAACGCTATATTGGCGTTGAAGGACTGATTCACAGCTGATCTTGTTTGAACCCCTTTTGACATATCTGAGATGATTTGATCTGTGGAATGAAGTCTTGAAAGGTTGGATCCCCTATGAGTAGCGTACCTTGAGGGAGTACACCTAGGGTCCGTCCAATCAGATTCATCGGAGTCAAAGCCGTCGTCTTCATTGGTTGGCTCAGTGTGTTCCCCCTTAGCTGGAGCTTCCACACTGTGCCTTTCTCCTTGTTGACTTGATTCGCCGGCTTCTACTTGGTTTAGCGACCAAGTTTGAGAAGGCTCTTGTTGTTCACTAGGGATGCCCATTGAAACCTCATCGCGAGACTCAGGGGCGTTCCTAGGAACATAATATTTTGTCGGAGGAGCTTCTTGGTTCTTCTTCATCATCTTCATCATCGTCCCTTGGAGAGGAGCGACGTTCCTTCCTACTTGGTTCTTTCTTGAGAGAAGCATTTTCTTTGAACACCACATGGATACTTTCCTCAAGCTTAAGAGTCCGTTTGTTGAAGACTCTATAGGCCTTGCTTGTGAGGGAGTATCCAAGGAATATTCCTTCATCACTCCTAGCATCAAATTGGCCGATGTTGTCTTTGCCGTTGTTGTGAATGAAGCATTTACACCCGAAGACTTGGAGGTGTGAAATGTTTGGCTTTCTTCCATTTAGGAGCTCATAGGACGTCTTTTTGAGCAAGGGACGAATCATAGCTCGATTGACAATGTAGGTTGCGGTGGCAACGGCTTCTGCCCAAAAGTGTTTGGGGACGCCGCTGGCCAAGAGCATCGTCCTTGCCATATCTTCTAGCGTCCTATTCTTTCTTTCAACAACACCATTTTGCTGGGGAGTTCGAGGAGAAGAGAAGTTGTGGGAGACTCCTTGTTGGTCACAGAAGTCAAGAAACTCTGAGTTTTTAAACTCCGTTCCATGATCTGACCTTAGGGCTTTCAAGCTCGTCCCAAGAGCAACTTCTACTTGCTTGATGAAGATTTTGAACATCCCGAAGGCAGCTGCTTTTGAGACCAAGAAGAGAACCCAAGTGAATCTAGAAAAATCATCTACAATGACGTACATGTACCTTTTTCCACCATAGCTGTGGGTTTGCATGGGTCCACACAAATCCATGTGAAGAAGTTCCAATGGCTTCTTTGTGCTTACTTCATTCTTGGATTTGAAGGACGATCTTGTCTGCTTCCCTTTGATGCATGCTTCACATTGCTCGATTTGCTCAGGATCAATTCGGGGAAGACCTCTTACAAGATCTTTTTGATGAAGCTTGAAGATTGTGCTAGGCCCCGCATGTCCAAGACGTCGATGCTAGAGATCGGCGTCCACAGCAGAGACAGATAAGCACAACTTGGATGCAGGCTTGAACCTTTGATTGAAAATGTAGACATTGTTTTCGCGAGTCCCTTTGAGAATGACTTGATTTGTTTTCTTGTTGATGATCAGGCATTCCTTAGAGTCAAATGTGACTAGGTTTTCACCTTGGTCACATATTTGGGAGACACTAAGGAGATTGAGGCCTAGTCCTTCGACAAGACTGACTTTGGACGCACTGATGGATTGATTTAGCTTTGCAGTGCCCGTCCCTTTGATTTTTCCTTTGCCCTTGTTGCCAAACGAGACAGTTCCTCCCGTGGCATTTGTTTGGATAGAAATGAGATGGATCTGGCTTCCAGTCATATGATTTGAAGCGCCACTATCGATGATCCATGGGCTTCCCCTCACTCCCACCTGAAAAGAAGAGTTAGTTCTTTGCGACCCAGGCAAGGTGACCCCTACCTGGTTCGTTACATGGGTAAAACTTCTTTATAGGCAAATGATCATAAACATTCACATCATTTGATCTTCTAGCATGCGTCCTAGGAGATCGAGTTCTAGCATTTGGCACACTAGCATGCGTCCTATAAGCAAATTCAGGCTTAGCATTCTCACGACCATTTCTAGCCTTCCTTTTATTTTCAAGATCCTTTTTCAGCTTAAGACACTCGTACTGGTAGTAACCACCTTTGCCACAATGCCAGCACGTCCTATAGTAATTTCCAAGGTAGTACTTCTTGTTAGGACGTTGAATTCTATTCTCTTTCATTTTCTCAGGGTTCACTACCTTAGATCCTTTTCCCTTAGCAATTTTCTTGTAAATTTTGTGACCGACAGAATTTGTGTAGCAGTCCTTTTGTCCTTTCTCACCACTCTTCATCACTAGAGTCAAGGTCGTCCCATGCACCCTCAAATGCACCAACCAGCGCCTTTTCCTTCATTTCCTTTGATGATAGCCCTGTGGTACATTTCTTGGCCATGTGTCCCTTTCTGTTGCACTTGTAGCAGACTATCTCTTTCATTTCTGCATCTGTAGGCTTGCGAGTTCCCTTTTTGTAGGGCATCTTCATTCTTGGGACTTTGCCTCTTTTGTACAGTGCACGGAGAGTTTTTTGTAGCAGGGCTAACTCATCTTCCTCGGAAATTTGTTCTTCCGTCTTTCCTTTGCGTTCTATTGAAGCTTGAAGACGAAGATTCTCTTGGTGCTCTTGAGTTTTGGCTTCCAGCATTGAGTTCAACTCTCTTTGCCTTTGATAGTATTGCTCATACTCGGGCGTCCTAGCCGCAAGAGTTAGAGCCAGCTCACTTGGGGAACTCTTTCCCATTTCTGCCAAATCTTGGTTTCTTCTAGCTTCATACCCCTTGAGTTTTCCATAAATTTCTTCCATGGATAGTCCCTTGTTGGCCTGGTTTTCTTTGAACGTCATCCTATCGAAGTTCCAAGGTCCCGTGAGTCCATCGATCAAGACTTGAACCTTCATCCTTTGAGTGATCTACGTTTCTTTGACACCCAAGTTTTTCAATTTGGTTAGATCGAAGGGCCTCAAAGCGAAAGGAGTAGTCGGTGATGGTCTCATTTGTGAACATCCTGAATTTGTAGAAGTCTCTTTTGGCTTCCAACTGGATGTGTTCTTTCATCTTAGGCGTCCCAACATGATACTTCTCCAGGGCTTCCCATTGGAGCTTAGCAGTTGGGAGATTGCTCACACGGGTGGCGTCCCTTTCACAGAGGGACGTCTGTAAGAAACAAATGGCTTTGGCGTTTGCCTCCATGAGTTTAAATTCTTCAGGACCCCAATCTGCTTCCTTATCCTTCTTGGCAGCAGGAACTTCGAGGTCGCCATTCTTTATCACAAGCCAGCATGGGTAGTTTTGACTTCGCACGAAGCATTCGAATCTTGTCTTCCACCGATTGAAGTTGCCGTCCGTCAGGCGAGGTGGTTTCGCACTTGAGATAACTATGGGTTCCATCTCCATGTTTCCTGCAACTCAAACTTAATTTAGAGCGCCTTCTCGAATACCAATTCTTGGATCGGAAGTCAGTTAGTGAAGGCGTCCTTAACAGGGTTAATGGCGTCCTTAGGTGCAGCGGAAATTAGACTTAACAGGAAACACAAAGAGATAATGGACACTAGTATTTATAGAGGAACCCCACTAAGACCAACTAGTCTTATGGGTAAACCTCTACCTCCGCTTGGAGGATTTTCAATAGCCGTCCTTATCTTTTTAAGAGAGAGTCCTTACAACCTAGGCGAGTCGTTACACTTCTCTGAGCTAAGCGTCCGTCCTTAGCCTCACTAGTAACACTCCTTTCCACCTAACAAAGTAACCTAACTCTCTTAGCTATAAGGAAGCTATCACACACGTCTCTCACGGTTCGTTGTGAGAGACAAACTACAACTCTAACTATTTTGTGGTTTGTTTTGGATTTGATGTGGTTGGACTTTCTTTCTCTTGCTTCAAGCTCACTTGATCTTCTTGATCTTCGTTCGTGTTCTTGAATGCTTCGGGAGAGCTTGAGAGAAAGTCTTCAAAGTCCACACCGCTATGCATATATTTATAGCGGAAGTGGTTCTTGTCCTCTAGCGTCCTTTGAGGCTTGGCAGAATCCTTGATCTTCCATCAACGGTGTGATGAGCCTCTTGAGGAGGTCAACTCTGTTGACGCTTGGGAAGCCTCCGCGTGGACAGGGGACCATTGCTGTGAAAGCGACATCTTTGAACGTGATGTAATCATGTTGGGGCGGCCTTGATTTGAATTTGAACTTCGTCCGTATTTTGGCGCGCGTCCCTTCTTGATGAGGACGCCGTCCTATCTGCGCAGGGACTTTGCCAGCTACGTTTAGCTCTGGATGTTCTGATGGTGTGCGTCACTACAGAGTTAGGGACTGTCGTTCACTTGTTGTCCTTTTCGCTAATGTGCGTCCACTGGACTTTCCTGCGATCAATACTTGGACAACTTATTAAATACATTTGAGTTTGTCATTATCAAAACAAGGGACGATCATTATTGGTTTAGATTTTAATGACTGGCGTCCTTAATATCGTCCCAACAGAGCTACATCCGGATCGGACCAGAGAATCCAGACCCAAGATTGGCCCGATGTAAAGTCTGGCTAGAGCGAGTCGGTCTCTGGGTTGTGGTAGTAAGGTACGTGCCGGTTTTAACCGGGCTTAATCGGGATGAGGGTCGAGCCGATTGTTAGCCATTTCTAGCTTAAACATTAAAGGCGAATTTGCAATTGTGCACCTCCCAATAAAAAGTTTGCAAAAACGCCTTTAAAACTACCAAATAGCAAAGTATGCTCTTTTAGACGTTTTTGCAATAAAAATTTGTTATTATGTTAATATTTATGTTAAAAAATTTGCACTTATGTTTTCTTTTAAATAAAAATTTATTAAAAATCATTATAATTATGTTAAAATTTATTCAGACATAAATATTGAAATTATTTCTAAATACAAAATTGAAACGTACAAAATACAAAGAAAAAGGAAAATAAGAAAATATTTTTTGGAGAAAATAAGATATTGTCATATGGTGTTTTTACCGGAAACCACCCTTACAATATGTCATATTCTCCTAAACTACCCTTTCAATGCCTAATGACCGCAAACCACCTGTAATAGTACTTTTGTTACCCCCGGCCAATACCACCCAAACTCATTTTTCGTCCAAATTTCCGTTAACTTATAAGAAAATAAATTTTCCCCTCCTTTTTTTTTTATCATAGTTTAATCATTTTTTTAAGTAACTCTTATCCTTTAGTTACTATAAATTTATAATTTCAATATTTGTGATAGCATTTAACAAATATAAAATTTAATATTTGTGATAATCATCATTTATATGGAATTCAAAACTTATAATATAAGAATAACGGCTTAATGCATACACAGGCCCTCGAACTTGCACGTTTTTGTCACTCAGACCCCTGTACTATGAAATGTTCAATTAGGCACCTGTACTTAACATTTTTTGTTCTATCAAGCCTTCCTCATGCGCCATGTGCCACGTGGATGCCACGTCAGCGCCACAAGCCACACCAATGCCAC
Source organism: Polygonum aviculare (assembly GCA_934048045.1). Classification (NCBI taxonomy): domain Eukaryota; kingdom Viridiplantae; phylum Streptophyta; class Magnoliopsida; order Caryophyllales; family Polygonaceae; genus Polygonum; species Polygonum aviculare. The sequence goes on along the minus strand of OW204023.1, from coordinate 26,038,460 downwards.
GTCAATGTTGATGTGGCATGGTTAAAAAATATTTTAATTTAAAAAAATTTAAAAATAAAATATTTTATGAATTTTTTTTACAAAAATTTTACAATTTTCTAAAAGTATTTTAACAAAATCATAAAATATTTTTTTAAATAAATTGTAGAATAACTTTTAAAAAAAATCATAAAATATTTTTTTAACAAAATCATAAAATAGTTTTTTAACAAATTCATAAAATATTTTTAAAAAAAAATCATTAAATATTTTTTTAACAAAATCATACAATATTTATAACAAAAATTCATAAAAAAAATTTAAAAAAAATATTTTTTTAACAAAATCATAAAATATTTTATTTAGGGTTTTGTTAAAAAAATATTTTATGAACTTTTTAAAAAAGTATTGTACAATTTATTTAAAAAATATTTTATAATTTTGTTAAAAAACTTTTAGAAAATTGTAAAATATTTTTTTAAAAAAATTCATAAAATATTTTATTTAAAAAAATAAATATTTTTTAAACCATGCCACATCAACGCTGACGTGGCATTTATGTGGAGCTGACGTGGCATTGGTGTGGCCTGTGGCGCTGACATGGCATCCATTTGGCGTTGATGTGGCATCCACGTGGCACATGGCACGTGAAGAGGGCTTGATAGAACAAAAAATGCTAAGTACGGGTGCCTAATTGAACATTTCATAGTATAGGGGCATGAGTGACAAAAACGTGCAAGTTCGAGGGCCTGTATATGCATTAAGCCTTATAAAGTTGGTAGAGCTAAAAGGAAAAAGTTGATAATAGATCAAAATGTAATAAAAATGAAGGAAAATATTATTTTTAATGATTTAACGGAAAAGTTGGACGGAAATCATGTTTGGGTGGCATTGGGGTAACGGAAGTCTTATGACGGGTGGTTTGCGATAATTAGGCATTGAAAGGGTGGTTTAGTAGAATATGACATATTGTAAGGGTGATTTCCGGTAGAAAAAAACCTAAATTTTTTATCCAATAATATTGTGAAACATATATGCATGATTATCGTGATTATCATCGTTTTTATAAATATCCACGATTTTTCGAAGCTAGGGTTTATCAAAAAGCAAGGGTTATCGAGGATTATTTGAGTTTTTCGCTATGGGTAAGATTCATTCTGCACCCTAACTCGAAACCCTATCATCCACAATTCCAATCTTGTCACACTAACCCGAAATCCTATCATTCACAATTCAAATCGAGATGGGCGGTGAAAAACACTCTCGGTTTTTTTTGGAAATTATGGCGTGATACAACAACCCTCTCTCTTTTATTTCCTTTTTTTTTTAGAATTCCATTTGGTTTTTCAAAATTTTATTCTCTTCAATTTTCAAAATGGATAGAATCTTTTGAAAATCTTGTTATCAATCTTCAAATATTTTTAAGATAATGTTCTAATATTAAAATATCTATAAAATCTCTTTATCTATATATTTTCAAATTGGGAGAAAAAAATTATTTTGTTGAAATATATAACTTTTTCATTAAATATATTAATAAAAATTGTTTGTTGATCTTTTGATCAGTATTTCGTTTTTTGTTTTACTTGACATAAATTAATTATTTTGTGCATTCATTCAATATTTTTAGGCATTTTTACAATATTTTAGGACATTTTTACATACTGAAAAAAAAACAAGGATATATTTGCAAAGTGGGTATTAAATAGGGGCATAAGCTACTAGTTCCTCAAAAGTAAAAGGGGGAGGGACGCGCTTGTTCGGAATTATTTCGAATTTGATAAATACTTATCAAAATTTGAATAATCAAGATACTTATGTATCTCGAAAGAATCAAATCCCACGTTGTTATACTTACCTTAAATTACCTTTTTGATGCTCATTTAAAGTATTCCGGGGATTCCTCGATTGTATCACTCTCACAACTTCTAGCATTGGAAGAGTAGTCCGTTTACATCCTTTCGACATCATATCCTCGGCCTCGAAGTTTGTTGAATGCATCTCGTGCTCTTCTTGCATCCTTTCCTTTGCATGATCTCAATCCTTCTTGCATAGCAATACCTTGACAGTAGGTGGATCTAGTCAACATCTCTTATTCTAAATTACTCTTCAACCTGCACTAAAAATAGACTAAAACCAATGGTAGACGCATATATATCTAATACATCCTTAGTTATTCTAGCCAGCACATGATATTGCAATGTTTTCTCCACCATTGAAGGACATCATATCAATCGGGGAATTGATGTTTAGTGGTAAAAAAAATTCATAACAATAGATCTTTTAGATTCAATAGAAACAGGAACTGGAAGATGCTCAAGGTTTTAAAAAAATTAAAAATACAAGTTTTCTAGTAGAATAAATAGAAGATGACTCAATTAGTTTATCATATAACTCAATTAGTTGAAGGAATATTTAGTTCTTCTCCATATTTATCATATAACTCAATTAGTTTTTCAATGGTACATTCAATATTGACATTCCATTTATAATCAAAGTCGAAAGAACCATGATAAAATTCTAACAAGCTTTCTAAACCTTGTTTCTTCACAGTAGGATCTAATAACCTATCAAACATGCTTGAGCAATTAGGGTGAGATTTTGTAGAGTGAAACCAATTAGGTGATTTATGTGATTTTTCAAAGTATTCAGCAAAGCATGCAAATCCTCTAGTTGAATTATCACTATCATCAAATAAAATATAGGACTCATCATCTACCCTAGAATGCTCAAAGATAGAAACTTTAATGAAAGATTGACATGTAAGCACAAAGCAAGGATCAAGAGAGAGAGAGGAAGTGGAATAAAGGATATAGGGATCGTCAAGGCTAATTTCCGGAATCTCGGGGTCGATACCTTGGATGTTGGAATTCGAAACACCATCGACACAATCCTCGAGGCTGGAAGGCGGTGGAACAACTTCTACAGGGGCCGCGGGCGCGGTTTGTAGGCCGCGGGTGCGGTTCTCCTCTAGGAGCAGTTCCTTCGTTTATGCGTCGAAACCGCGGGTGCGGAATTGCTCACCGCGGTCATGTTTTCGCTTCAGAATGATTGCCCTCCACTTTCTCCTTGATTCGCGTGCGCATCGAGCGAAGAACTCCAGTATAGTAAGATTCGGGTCCATAACTGAGTACGGGTCCGTGTCTGAATCGCTCTCGAATTCTTCGGCCTCCAACTCCCACTGTTTGAACTTTTCCTCAAATTCTCGAGCCTTCGTGCACAAAAATTCCCAACGTTCCATATGAGACATGTCTCTTAGTTCCTGACTATTCCAAATATAGAACTCCCGAAAAGTCTCATTAGTCATGGTATAATCAATGCTATTGAATGCATCCTCAGGTCCGATAGGACACTCGAAAGAGAAGAGTCTATCCAACTCGCGTGTACATATATCTAGCAAAATACTCATGGAATGATTCATCCTGAAACTGACAAAACTCAAGAGAAGACATTAGAACATACAAGTGTGGACCGTAAGATAGGTCCACACAAAGCCAATAAAAATATTAATACTAGAAAGAAACCAAAGTTCCCCGGCAACGGCGCCAAAATTTGACTCGGCTAAAGTCGTCGTGCCAAGATCAAAGATAAAACCCAAACAAACAAACTAAGTATAGTAAGCAAGTAAGGGGTCGAACCCAAGAGAACTATGGCTTCTAGTATTAATATAATTATCAACCAAAGAAAGGGGGGTTTAGGAGAGAACTCTATACTAAACTAATCTAAGAAACAAAGAACAAACAAATAAACAAACATGCAAATATGGGGAAACAATTGATAAGGAGACAAGTTCATTGAAAAGATCCACTCATGAAATAATCACTCGATCATAGATTTATCCATTGATTTCATTCACATCTATGGTTAATTCCTATCCTGATCATTAACAATCGCAAGTCCACGGTCCAAGCAATTCTATAACCCTAGGCAAGGACGCTTAACCTAGAATTAGCATAGAGAACAAGGATATGCAGGATATAATATCAAACAATCAAGCTACGAGTCAATTGTAAGATAAAACAATCAATTCTCTTCTTAATCCTAGTTGCATAGACAACAGGTCTAGGTTAAGTTGTTCTCACAGATTAGTTTTGTCCACGGTCCAAACCGAATCAAACAGTAGAAAGCTAATCAATTCAATAGGATCGCGAGTCCTAGAGAAACAATCAACAATCATAAGATGAAGCACAAGAGAATCAATATTAATCAAAGGATAGAAATCAATTACCAAAATCTCACGAGTTCATACATCAGAGCTTCTCCATTGAACAAACCCAAGGAGACTCGCTCTCCATAACTAAACTAAAACCTAAAAGAGAAGAATTGGTAGAAGGTAGAATGTAGAATATCCTAAAAAACTAAGGCTGGCTCCTCCTTATATAGCCCAAGGAACAACCTCCATGAGATAGATAAGGAAAGAGGCAAAAGATAGAAAAGGAAACAAGATAGAAAGATTTCGGCCCGCTTCGGATTCAGCATCACCGCGGTCGCTTTGCTCCCACCGCGCCCGCGCTTTCATAACAGAGAAGAACAAATTGTCTCGGCGGCCACCGTGGTCGCGGTGGACAATCCGTGGTCGCGGATTCTCGACAGAATCGTTGGTGTCACTTCGGAGGCTGTTTTGACCATCTTCCGCTAGGAATCTGACTTCGGTGTAAAAAGATGAACTGAAGCCCTTGAAGTTAGCTTTCCAATGGCACCGGAATAAGCTCAATCCAATATCTATAGCTCAAGATATGGCCTTCACAAACAATTGGTGTCGCATAGATAGCTCGAAACGCCTTAGAACTCTTTATTCTTGAATTCTTGTGTCTTTGGCCTAGATATTACAATTATGCACAACTCTAACCTAAACACATTCAATATAGCCCTAAAATACAAGAGTTAACCTATACAAAATAGTGCGAATCAAATTCCCCCATACTTAGATCTTGCTCATCCTCGAGTAAGCTCAAACAAATATAACAAGGAAGCACATCTAAGATCTCAGGAAATACAAGGGAAGATAAAAACACTCAGCTCACAACCCGAACCCAAAAATATAGAGAAATCATGAGCATAAAACAATGAAGCTCAAACACACACCTCACAACATGATATAACACTCAAGCTCTAAAAACATGAAAGAGAGCAACCTAGGATCTACCCAAATCTAACATGTAAGCCTCAAAGTCCCCAAGCCAGAATGATCCTAAAACACTCAAATTTTACCGCTCAATTCTGCTTAGGCGCCCTTTCGGGTTTTCACCTAACCGCTCTTTTCATTTTTCTATAGGTGTGCTCACAAAACTCACAACTCTCATGAACCTCATATTACCCCAGCCTAATGCTGGTTCAGGTTACCTGCTTATTACCTGAGCCGCCCTTTTGGGTTTTCGACTCATCCCAGGACTTATATGCCTTTTTTCAACTTTTTATGGCTCTTTTTGTCTTTTTCTTTCTTTCTTTATTATGCAAAAATATGTTGCAAGTGTTCCATGAAAAGAAGAAAATCAAAAACCTGAAGCAAATTTCTAACTAAGCTATCTAGGATAAGCGAATGCGCGCAAGTACTTCTTCCCCCATACTTAAATCCTTCATTGTCCTCAATGAAGCAAAGAGAAAGGATAGAAACAAGGAGAAAGGTATATCAGAAGACTCACAATCGAATGAAGAGGTGTGGAATGGAAGAACTCTTCAAAGGTGAAAGAATGAAACTCCGTAATCCAAGTCTGTGGCTAAACCGCGGGCGCGTTAGGTAAGGCGCGGGCGCGGAAACACGGCAAAGAGAAGAAGTCAGCGTCGGGTGGACCACTGCGGGCGCGGCTAATGTGGCGCGGGCGCGGTACTCGTGCAGGGACGAGGTCTTGACTTCGCCTTGAACAATGTAATGTGCAAACAACCTTCGTATCTTGGCTTGTCTCTTGGAAGATGGACTAATACTTGAACTCGAGCCGTGGAGAAGAGGACTCTCGGAGGAACAAAGCTCCCCCATACTTAGGCTTTTACACATAGCCAAAAAAAATGGAATTACAAAAGTGGATGGAAAGAATATATAGAAGGGGTGAAAAGATAGATGGAAAGATTCAGAGAATGGTGAAGATAGAAGGATGGAAAGATAGATGGATGGTAAAGCTATATGGAAAGTAGAAGATACATGCCCGAAATCTTTTCTTTTTTTTCGAATTTTTTTTTCCCACAAAATGATAACCGCGGGCGCGGTACGAGTACCGCGACCGCGGCGCTAGTACCTGTACGTCAGGATGGGTTCTAGTTCTCCACCGCGGGCGCGGTATGGCTGCTACGAGCGCGGTTTCGCACCAGAATGTCCTTTCGGACCTAGTACCTGCACGTTAGCCCAAAAACGAGAATAAACCTAGGTTAGGAATGGAACAACAATCTATCTAAGCCTTGGGTTGCCTCCCAAGCAGCGTTGTTGTTTAACATCGTTAGCTCGACGTCTTCATTATCGGACATCGTCAATGCCTTGAGCATGAAATCAAAGTCTTGCACAGCTATCTTACAGCAGGACACATAACATGTTGACAAACTAACAAGAAATAAGAAATAGTTCAAACTCCTTTTTAACCTATCAAACATGCTTGAGCAATTAGGGTGAGATTTTGTAGAGTGAAACCAATTAGGTGATTTATGTGATTTTTCAAAGTATTCAGCAAAGCATGCAAATCCTCTAGTTGAATTATCACTATCATCAAATAAAATATAGGACTCATCATCTACCCTAGAATGCTCAAAGATAGAAACTTTAATGAAAGATTGACATGTAAGCACAAAGCAAGGATCAAGAGAGAGAGAGGAAGTGGAATAAAGGATATAGGGATCGTCAAGGCTAATTTCCGGAATCTCGGGGTCGATACCTTGGATGTTGGAATTCGAAACACCATCGACACAATCCTCGAGGCTGGAAGGCGGTGGAACAACTTCTACAGGGGCCGCGGGCGCGGTTTGTAGGCCGCGGGTGCGGTTCTCCTCCAGGAGCAGTTCCTTCGTTTCTGCGTCGAAACCGCAGGTGTGGAATTGCTCACCGCGGTCGCGTTTTCGCTTCAGAATGATTGCCCTCCACTTTCTCCTTGATTCGCGTGCGCATCGAGCGAAGAACTCCAGTATAGTAAGATTCGGGTCCATAACTGAGTACGGGTCCGTGTCTGAATCGCTCTCGAATTCTTCGGCCTCCAACTCCCACTGTTTGAACTTTTCCTCAAATTCTCGAGCCTTCGTGCACAAAAATTCCTAACATTCCATATGAGACATGTCTCTTAGTTCCTGACTATTCCAAGTATAGAACTCCCGAAAAGTCTCATTAGTCATGGTATAAACAATGCTATTGAATGCATCCTCAGGTCCGATAGGACACTCGAAAGAGAAGAGTCTATCCAACTCGCGTGTACATCTAGCAAAATACTCGTGGAATGAATCATCCTGCAACTGACAAAACTCAAGAGAAGAGATTAGAACATACAAGTGTGGACCGTAAGATAGATCCACACAAAGCCAATAAAAATATTAATACTAGAAAGAAACCAAAGTTCCCCGGCAACGGCGCCAAAATTTGACTCGGCTAAAGTCGTCGTGCCAAGATCAAAGATAAAACCCAAACAAACAAACTAAGTATAGTAAGCAAGTAAGGGGTCGAACCCAAGAGAACTATGGCTTCTAGTATTAATATAATTATCAACCAAAGAAAGGGGGCTTTAGGAGAGAAATCTATACTAAACTAATCTAAGAAACAAAGAACAAACAAATAAACAAACTTGCAATATGGGGAAACAATTGATAAGGAGACAAGTTCATTCAAAAGATCCACTTATGAAATAATCACTCGATCATAGATTTATCCATTGATTTCATTCACACCTATGGTTAATTCCTAACCTGATCATTAACAATCGCAAGTCCACGGTCCAAGCAATTCTATAACCCTAGGCAAGGACGCTTAACCTAGAATTAGCATAGAGAACAAGGATATGCAGGATATAATATCAAACAATCAAGCTACGAGTCAATTGTAAGATAAAACAATCAATTCTCTTCTTAATCCTAGTTGCATAGACAACAGGTCTAGGTTAAGTTGTTTTCACAGATTAGTTTTGTCCACGGTCCAAACCTAATCAAACAGTAGAAAGCTAATCAATTCAATAGGATCGCGAGTCCTAGAGAAACAATCAACAATCATAAGATGAAGCACAAGAGAATCAATATTAATCAAAGGATAGAAATCAATTACCAAAATCTCACGAGTTCATACATCAGAGCTTCTCCCTTGAACAAACCCAAGGAGACTCGCTTTCCATAACTAAACTAAAACCTAAAAGAGAAGAATTGGTAGAAGGTAGATTGTAGAATATTCTAAAAACCTAAGGTTGGCTCCTCCTTATATAGCCCAAGGAACAACCTCCATGAGATAGATAAGGAAAGAGGCAAAAGATAGAAAAGGAAACAAGATAGAAAGATTTCGGCCCGCTTCGGATTCGGCATCGCCGCGGTCGCTTCTCTCCCACCGCGCCTGCACTTTCATAATAGAGAAGAACAAATTGTCTCGGCGGCCACCGTGGTCGCGGGTTCTCGACAGAATCGCTGGTGTCACTTCGGAGGCTGTTTTGAAGTTAGCTTTCCAATGGCACCGGAATCAGCTCAATCCGACGTCTGTAGCTTCAGATATGGCCTTCACAAACAAGTGGTGTCGCGCAGACAGCTCCAAACGCATTAGAACTCTTTATTCTTGAATTCTTGTGTCTTCGGCCTAGATATTACAATTATGCACAACTCTAACCTAAACACATTCAATATAGCCCTAAAGTACAATAGTTAACCTATACAAAATAGAGCGAATCAAAGTGCCAGCGCTACGAAAACATCCAACATGCTCCGGCACGAGAGCTACGCGGCATCCAGCCGGCCTATCCGTTCGCGATGTGGGGCATGGACATCCTTGGTCCCTTCCCTAAAGCCGCCGGGCAGGTGCAGTTCATCCTGGTCCTGGTCGATTACTATACCAAGTGGGTGGAGGCCGAGGCCATGGCACGAATCACAAGCGCGTAGATTTGCGGCTTTCTCTAGAAGAATGTAGTTTGTCGTTTCGGCGTCCCAATCGCGATAATGACAGATCACGGCCCCTAGTTTGACAGCGAGGAGATGCGAGACTTTTGCGCAATTTTGAGCATCGAGTTGAGATTTTCTTCGGTTGCACACCCTCAGACCAATGGACTGGTGGAGAATGTCAACGCGAGGATACTCGACGACCTTCGGCGCAGGCTGGATGGCGTACAGGGCGGTGGGCCAAGCTTTTACCACTTGTTTTGTGGACAAACCGCACCACGCCGCGCAGGGCAATGGGTGAAACACCTTTCGCGATGGCTTACGGTAGTGATGTCGTCGTGCCCGTCGAGGCCATGCTGCCCACGGAGCGAGTCGCGGGGTACGACCAGTTCACCAACGACGAGGCTCTTAAGGTGGAAATGTATATTCGCGATGAGCGCCGAGAGACAGCGGAGCTGCGCTCCGTCGAGTACAAAAGCAGGACCGCAGCATACTACAACAAGAGAATCAAGCCCCGCGGCCTCAAGGAGGGTGATCTAGCCCTCCAAAGAGCCGACGGGGGCAAGCTTGACGCGAAGTGGGAGGGACCGTACCTCCTTTCCAAAGAAGTCCTCCCGGGGGCTTTTAAGCTAACAGATCCAACGACGAGACAAACTCTTACCAAGACATGGAATGAGGCACGCCTCAAGAAATACTATGTGTAAACAAGCTATGGGTTGTCACCGCGTTGTGATCGCTTGTAATGTCTTTATTCTACCAGTTATCATATGAATAAAACGAGACAACTACTCTACGCTGCCCTAATAATAAATTTGTCGTTACGGAAAACCCATGTTGCCATTTTCGCTTGGGTTTTCCGCTAACGCGCGCGATGCGCGTAAGCGCGCTCGAGTCGGGTCTCACCCCTCACAGTCGCACGAAGCCTTAAAACATCAAAACTCCACAATTATCGTTAGGGAAAATCGCCAAGTTGCCGTTTTTCGCTTGGGGTTTTCCGCTAACGAGCGCGATGCGCGTAGGCACGCTCGAGTCGGGTCTCACCCCTCACAGTCGCACGAATCCTTAAAACATCAAAACTCCAAAATTATCGTTAGGAAAAATCGCCAAGTTGCCGTTTTTCGCTTGGGGTTTTCCGCTCTCGCTTGGGGTTGACCGCTAACACGCGCGATGCGCGTAGGCGCGCTCGAGTTGGGTATGACCCCTCGCAACGAAGCCTTAAAACATCAAAACTCCACAAAACAGGGGTTGGGTACGGCGAGTATTCGCAAAAATCCTGTTGAACCTAGTGTCAAGCGCGGTCCTAGCACCTAGCTTGGCATGGGGTTGGGTACGGCGAGTATTCGCAAAAATCCTGTTGAACCTAGTGTCAAGCGCGGTCCTAGCACCTAGCTTGGCATGGGGTTGGGTACGGCGAGTATTCGCAAAAATCCTGTTGAACCTAGTGTCAAGCGCGGTCCTAGCACCTAGCTTGGCATGGGGTTGGTTACGGCGAGTATTCGCAAAAAACCTGTTGAACCTAGTGTCAAGCGCGGTCCTAGCACCTAGCTTGGCATGGGGTTGGGCACGGCGAGTATTCACAAAAATCCTGTTGAACCTAGTGTCAAGCGCGGCCCTAGCACCTAGCTTAGCTTGGGGTTGGGTACGGCGAGTATTCGCAAAAATCCTGTTGAACCTAATGTCAAGTGCGGTCATATCACCTAGCTTGGCATGGGGTTGGGCACGGCGAGTATTCGCAAAAATCCTATTGAACCTAGTGTCAAGCGAGGTCCTAGCACCTAGCTTGCCATGGAGTTGGGTACGACGAGTATTCGCAAAAATCCTGTTGAACCTAGTGTCAAGCGCGGTCCTAGCACCTAGCTTGGCATGGGGTTGGGTACGACGAATTTTCTCGGGTTTTTAGAGCAGAAAGAAACAAACGCACCATAGTTAAAGGTCGCATAGCGGCAAAAGAAAGTTTAAACGCGTAAACCGCGTTTAAAGTATAATTACAGCCACAACGCGGCAACAAGTAGTATTTAGGCCCCGAGGGCCGAGTGAAATATCAGTTCAAAACACAAGAAATAACCAAAGGAAGAAATTTTGATAAGCGAAGGAGGGATTCAGGCGTTAGAGGCAGCAGGCGCAGTCGCGGAGGCGGTAGGGTCCTCGGGAGTTTTATCTTTATCTTCAACGGAGACAGGGAGTTCTGGATTGATGTTGGAGGCATCGGCACCCCCCGCGTCGTCTACCTCGACGCTGGGCGGGGGCTTCGCCATCCCATCCTCCCAGACTGCCCCCATGTTACGGTTGAAATCAGAGGTGAAGTACTTTACGTTGTACCTTTCACACGCCTGAAGAACCCCCGTTATAGTGCTGAGGGCATGGACAGTCTTCGCGTCATACATGCTGACGCAACTCCCTGGTCGACGCTTTGAGCCCCGCCACCTCTCTCTTGGTCGCAGCAAATTAGGCCTTGACAGCCTTGAGCTCCTCCGCGTCTCTTTCTGCTTGCGCGCGCAACTCCCCAAGGGTCACCTCGACAGCCTCCTTGGCCTTGATCGCCTCCTCCGCCCTGGCCCCCTCTTCGCACACGCGATCAGGGAGATAGTTCAACCACGCGTTGACCTAGATATCAAAACAGCGTAAAAAGAAAGATTGAATTGTAATGATTCGAGAAACAAACAAAAAGACCCCGCACCATGTGGCCATACTTCATGCACTCTCCCTTGACCAGAGCCCCATTGAGGGTCTGGAACCACTCCCTCTCCGCGTCATAAGCGTATTGACCCTCCTTGAAGGTGCCCCAGCTTGGCCCAGCACAAGCAAACCCCTCCACCTCGGCCGATCGCGACCAATGGCGGCAGTTGCCCGCGCCCATCACTATCAGGGTAGGACCCTTCGAGGTCTCAAGGGGCGGATCCTCCACCAGGGCCACGTCCAGCTTACCCCTCTTCGTGGTCAAACCCTCCTCGCGCACGGCATCCTCCGCGGTCCTGCGCTTTAGGGCGCCCGCCGCGCGTTTGTCCTTAGGCTCCGCGGTTTTGTCCTTCCCTTTGCGATCGTGGACGCCCTTCGCGGTCTGATTCTTCTTACCCGCGGCCTGTGCGGTCGAGGGAGCTCCGGAGTTTGTCGGGGCCGACTTACCCGAGACGAGGGCTGCGAACACGTCCATACCTACAAAACAAACCACCAACAGTCAGATTTAACGCGTTCAAAGGTACTAATAAAGCATACATTGAAATAAGATCAAGTCTCAAGAACAAGCAAAAAATTACCCTCGCCCTTGGCCACCGGAGACGCGGTGGCCAACGAAGATACCTCGACCACCCGAAGCCCCGCCGGCCTCAGACTGAGGCCCGCGCGCTCAAGGCGCTCCTGGGTCAGCCACACGCTTTGCTCCCTTTTTAAAGCCGCGGCAAAGGCTTTCTTCGCCGCGGTGGCCGGCTTAGACGCGCCGCGTTTGCGTTTGTTTCGCCGGAACCTATCGGGTACCAGGGGACAGAGCAAGGTGTCGCCCCGGAAATCGTGCACGATGAACCACTTCTCCCTCCACCGCGCGCCAACGTTGGAGGGAGTGTTGATGAGATTGCAGTGCGTGAGGCTGAAGTTCACAACGCCCCTGTTATCCGCTTTGATCGTAAGAATATGTTGCATGTGCCACGCGGAGGGAGGGTGCCTCAGCTCTAAACACCTTAGGTGGTAGGCCGCAATATAACTCCAGCAGTTGGGGGCCATCGAGGCCGGCGCAAGCTCGAGATCGAATAAAAAATCTGTAACGTAGCGTGGTAGAGGAAGCTTGAAGCCCACGATAAGGCTCGCCATGTAAACCACGTGACCCGTCTCATAAACAGCATAGCTGTTACCCCCGTCCAAAGGCCAGGAGCTCCACTCCTGCCGGCCAGGGGTATCCCGTCGCGATCTGATCCAGCTCCTCAAGGGTAAGGATGGATGCGCAACCCTTCGCCAGCGTCGTCGGGTTCTCATACTCCGCCAGACGCGCGGGCCTGGTCTGGCGGAAGCGAGGGACTTCCGCCCTAACGCTCGTCAAATATCGCGAGGGAAAGCTCCTCGCGGTCCCAGAGGTGGACGCCTCGTCATCAAGAGCCTCGTCATGAGGGTCGTAGGGCTTGCAGCGCGCCATTGATCGCGAGGACGACTCACCTTTTGTGTGGGCGGCAGATATTGTGGTGGGGTCGCTCTTGCTTAAACCGGCGGGCTCGCGAAAGTTATTTTGAGAATCACTCACGGACATCTCCCGGTACTCAAACGAGGGGTCGGGGGCGTAGAAGTCGTCCCAGTTCGCTATCCTATCACCGCGATCCACGCCTGAAGGGCAGGAGTCGTTGGAAAACCCCAAATCCAGGGCACTGAAGCAAAGAGGCTTCTGGAGGAAGAAAAAAAGAGCTGATGTGAATGGGAAGAAACAATCATGGAGAAACATATAGCGCGATAAGTACACAGTAAACGACAGCAATAGAAAGCAAAAAATGACAAGGAGCGCGGTACCCCAACCACGGGCAGGTGTCGTCTCGCAATAGGGCGAGAAGCCCTGTCAAAACAGAAGGCCTGGGGACGCGTGCGCGCTGTGTCAAAGGAACATTCCGCCGTTCTCAACACGCATCTCCAGAGGTAGGCCGAGGCGACAGGACGCTGATAGGACGTGATGTCGCGGTAAGCGCGTCGTCTTCGATCTCCCACAGGCGTGACGTTTCTCCTCCCACGACGTTTCGCCTGCCCACGGCACTTGGCCTTCCCGGCGGAGTTTGTCCTTCCCTCCGCCACTCGAAACGGCCAGTCGTGGTGCGGACGCCTGCCGGCGTTAATACAAAACATCCTTCACACTGCCCTCATTGCGTTGAACACTACCAGTGACCACATATTTTCCATCTCTTCATCTGTTATACCACTCCCGGTGTTTTCGGACTTCACTTTAGTGTATATATATATATGTATGTATGTATGTATTTGGTCAAAACCTTAGTATATAGTCTTGATGATGATATTGATGATGGGTAGCCGAGACCCGATAGTAGGTATTGGGTAGTACTAGTGGGTAGTGAATAAAATAGATAAAATTTTCCACCAAAAAATATATAATTTTTTTTCCTAAAAATTAGTTGTAACACTCTTAAAATATGTACAATTTTATTAATTTTTATGTTTTTCAAGATAAAAAACACTATTTTCTCCCTTAGTTACTTTTTTGGAAATTCCGGATGGTACCCCTGAGTTTTGGACTTTTTCGAATGGTGCCCTAAAAAAAGTTATTCCGCAATATACCCCCGAGCTTTTGTTTTTGTTCGCCCCGTGCCCTTTATCCCAAAAACTAACGCTTGTTTCCGTTTTCCGTCAGTCCTTATTAAAAGAATAAAAGAAATTTAATTTTAACCTCGTCTCGCACCAACACGGCTGTTTTCACGGACCCCACCAACACGAACGACGACCAGGAGGGCGGTGGACGGAACAACGACTCGGAGGATCAGAACGACGACTCAGAGGAAGAAAGGCGGTTGACGGAAGGAGTGGCGGCTCCAGCGAAAAGACCCTCGTCGAAGGGAGGGCTGCGGCGACTCGGATGACCCTCTTCAAAGTCGTCCCGTCGATCCAGCTGGCCGAGACGATCTTCCCGTACCGACGACCTAATCGAAGCTCCTCCTCCGACCTCCGTTGACGGATCTGAGATCCGCCTTCGAATCTAGGTCTCCGGTTCGCGCAATTGACAGGGAAGGAGCGTCGGACCACTCGCATCTTCCTCCGGGGGAACTTGCTTCCCGGGGAAGGATCCGGACGCCGGCATCGAGATAAACTCGTCGGAGAACCTTCGATGGATTCGATTTCTTGTTGGATTTTGACCTCGATGTTCATTGCGGACGCTCCGATTCCGGCGAGGTCGTCGGGAACCGAGCCCGCCCTTCTTCCTTCCGCCCACCTTCCTCCAAGTGGCCGTTGTTCTTCCTCCGACTCGGTCATCGTTTGGTCCTCGTCGGCCCCCTGTTCGTCGTTCGTCTTCCGCCCACCTTCCTCCGTCTTTTTCAATTTCTAAAGCCTCTTTTTTTAAAAAAAATTAAATTTCTTTTTTCTTTTAATAAGGGCTGACGGAAATCGGAAACAGGCGTTAGTTTTGGGGAGAAGGGGCACGGGGCGAACAAAAACAAAAGCTCGGGGGTATATTACGGAAACTTTTTTTTTGGGCACCATCCAAAAAAGCCCAAAACTCAGGGGTATCATCCAGAATTTCCCTTATTTTTTTCAAAGACCTAAAGTAATTAACAAGTGCAAGTCCTCCGCGCCCAGCATCTACGACTCTACGAGTGAAGTGCAATTTGTGATTTTTTTTCCATTACAACTTACAAGTGAATGGAAGAAGGGTTGGTAATTATTACATGTGTTAGAGAAGAATCTTACGAACGAAGGGCAATTGTTTACTATATCGTCCAGGATTTTTTAAAACTTATGTCTTCATGGCATACGATATGTTTATCGATTCTAAAATTAAAATCTTCGAAGTAAATGTATACAACCTTCGAGAAACAGTTTAAATTAGTAAATACATAAAAGCAATAAAATGACTAAATTACTGTGTTTATCCTATCCCATAAGGATATAGTTTAAAAGATTTGTAAATCTAATTGTTTATCGATTACACTTCGCACATTTAATTTTAATGAAAAACTAGTAGTAATCTCGTACAAAGGCACGAATTTGATTTAACTAAAATCTTAATTTAAATTTTATATAAAATTATTAAAAAAATAGTTTGATATAAAATCTTGAATTAGTTTATTTAGTTTGTTTTTTTATGAGATTTATTTTAATGATACTGTATTTCTGCTATAATATATTCTTGTAATCGAATAAAGATTTGCAAATTATAACTTTTGTATAAGGAACATAGTAGATAGATTCTAGGTTAAAAGTAAACTAAATGAAACTATATGTATTGAAATTATAAAGAGTTGATTTTCATTATGTGCATAACTTTGGATAGATTGTTTTATAATTTGGATAGATTTATTATGTGTATAAGTCTACATTGAAATTTCAACCAATTAAACAAATTACATTGTTTTAATAAAGATGGGTGATGCAGTCCAATGAGAAGTTGACACATGTCTTGCTAAATATTATTTATAATCTCCCCTTTAGTATATAGTTATGATATATGGTACGTTTTATTATCGACAACTTGTACTATATGTATTTATTGATCTTGGAGAGAGAAAATCATGGTGATCGGTGATGGGCGTAGAACAAATTTTAAGGGGCATAATTTATCCAAAATTTTTAATAAATCGAAAAATAACTGATAAATTTAATAAGTTAGTACTCTTAAATAGAAAAAAAAAACTATTATTAGTCTCGTGCCTTTAAGGCACGAATTTGATTTAACTAAAAAATTAATTTAAAATTTAATTCAAACGAATAGTTCAATATTACATCTTGTACTATTTTATTGAATTTGTATATTCTTGTAATTGAACAAAGATTTGTATGATTATAATTTTCTATATAAGGATTGCATATTTTTAAGATTTTGTAGAACTTATTTTAATGTTTATGAATTATAATTTTGATTATATATTTAATTAGAGTTGACATATATTTTTATTTTGATATCCAATCCAGTATATATTAAGATTAATTAACTATATCTTTAAAGAAACCTTACACATTCAATTTCAATAATATATTCGTTCATATTTCACATACGTGCGGGGTCTACAATCAAAATTAACCAATGAAATTGGTTTATTAATGATGAGTGATGTGGTCCAATAAGAAGTTGACACATGTCGTGCTAAATATTATTTTTAACCCCCGCTTTAGTGTATAGTTATGATGATGATCAATTGATCACACTTGTTTATCAGTGAAATTTTATGTTTATTTTTGGTTGAAAGTGAAAATTTATATTATGTATAACATTTAATATATACAAAATTAATTGCTACATAAATTTTTGAAAAGGATTGCATTCAATGTGATTAAAAAGTTAAATTGATGTTATGAGCACGGTTGTCAGAATCGGGATCCTTGGATCGGATCGGAAGGGGGTATCAGAATCGGATCGTAGAATCGGATCATTAGGATCGTAAGATCGTACATTATAACTAGAAAATATATGATAACCTAATATATAGTATATTTTCTTATATATAAACTCTGAAATTTAATAAACGTTATTAATTTGATGAGTACAAATATTTTAAGATGAATCAGGTTAATAATTTAATGGAAAAGAAACATAAACTTTGAGCTTAATAATAATATATAAAAATAAATTGTTTGGGATCGCAATAATCGTTTGTAGGATTGTTAGAATCGTTGTAGAATCGTTAGAGTCGTGTGTAAAATCGATCAAAATCCAATTAGAATTTTATGCTAAATCATTTAAGATCCTAATTTAATAAGATCCTACTTAGGATCGTGGATCGATTTATGACTTTTGGGTCGTAGAATCGTAGGATCGAGTCGAGATTCTGATAACATTGGTTATGAGAACTAAACCTAGGTGGAATTACTCTAAAATTATATAATTAATCATCTACACTATTTGATTTTCATGATATGTGATACAAACTAATATAAAAAAACTCCTGTTTAACCGACATAATTCTTGCGTTGTTTTTGGTTGTTACGGTTTCACCTTGTTTTACTTTTATTTTGCTTTGCTGGGGTTCAGGCTCGTTTTATTAGTATTTGATTGGTTTTAGACTTGTTCTGATAATGCTTGAGGACATGGATTGTTATGGTACTTATTAGATTCTATCAGATGTTTTCCATTCAATCAGGAGTACCCTCGTCCTACCCACCCAGATTCTGGACAGATTCTGCTATAGCAGGCTGATTGATCAATTTTGTTGTTGTTGTTGGTATCTGTTGATTTTCGATTAGAGCAGAGTCAGCAGACTATTTTGTTGTAGTGGCCTGCGTACAGATTCGGAGTTGCACCAAAGCATATATATTCTTTTCTAGTGGTAATAAGAGAATATTAGTCCAGTAAAAGATCATACACCCTCCATGCAAGTGGAGAATTCACAAACTGTTTCATCTTTTTTTGGGTCAAACAAATTGTTTCATCTAGAAACTGAACAAAATGATACTGATTCATTTAGGTAAACGCGGGATTTAGAGTTAAACTCGGCCCACGCAAGCCAATGATGCCATGAGTTTTATTCTAAAATCAATTATCGTGACAACACACGTCCCCTTAATTAAGTACAATGGCTTGACCTCGCAAATATGTCAATTGTAATTGATGTCTTATGACTTAAAGTTGGCCAACCTAAAAGACCGGGAAGTCAAGACCTAAACTGAACCGGCTCTGATACCGTCTCGTGCTTTAAAGTTGACCATCCCAAAAGATTAGGAAGTTGAGAACCAGGCCGAACATATGCGGATATCATGTTAAATTTAAGTCGGTGGACTATATCTGACGTGAAAAGTTCAAACGTCGGTTCATGCATGTATGCACGATATATAGACTCAACATATAAGCCCATGAGATACCACTTTAAAACTTATTGGAAATATGACGAGTAGGTCATGTACTTATATTACGGAAGATTTATGTTCTAATTAATTTCGGATGTGGAATAGATTTTTAATCTCAACAACCGGCCACACACAACCATGGGTGGGATCCAAAATTATGGATTTGTATATAAAAATTTAAGTAGACCAAGGGTACAAATTAAGAGTCCAATTAGCATAAATGCAATTAGTGTCCATATTCAACACCTAAATATTCTCACATTCTCACTTATCACTTGTGATCACTGTGATGGTAGTAGTTCAAGTGTAAATATTTTCAGTTGATTTTTTGTACAAATCCAAATATCAAGTAGTATTTATTTTAATATAATTAATATTTTTACGTATATAAATAATTAGCTTAGAAAATAATAATTTAAGAACAATCCAAGCCCACTCTAACTCAAATTCTTGGCTCCGTCCCTGTCCATTAATGCTCTTTCGATTTTATTAAAGAAAGGTTACCAAGAGAGTTCATGCTCACTAGGAACTACATAATCAACTTGAGCAACAGTAATAAGATCAACAGGAGCATTAAAGCGCTCAAAAAAAAACAGGAGCATTAAGAAATTCTAAGTAAGGTGACAAAGAATAATTAGCTAGGAAAAATAATATAAGACATCATAACTCTAGATTTTCTATGTAATTGTAATGTAACCCATCCCAAAATTGGAGAAACCAGTTTTGCACATAAAATAAGACTTCATAAGTCAAGATGAAAACCCTTTTTAATGTCTTATGGTATCAAAATTAAAACGACTATATTGGTTTCCTTTACCTAGTTCGTAACCAACCACTCCTTAAAAGTATGTGGGAATGATGTCATAGTATAGTATTTTAGGTTTGCCAGCAGAAATAATTTAACTATTTTTCTAAAATTCGTAGTAAGGACGGCACATGGTAAAAATGCACTGTTAAAAAATTTACTTAAATTTAGAAGATGGGATTATGTAAAATTTTCTTAAATGGGTTTATTATTTTTATTTTAGGGTTTATTTTAAATGAGGTGTGCTTATAATATATCCTTATGACATATTCCAGAAAATCTAAGGAAGAATATATATATATATATATATATATATATAGAAAATATTGATACAGCAATTGTAAAGAGTGCACTACTATCCGAACCCAAAACCCTATGTACGTTGAATAAAATGAATGAGAACTTAATTCATACACACAAAAAGGAAGTTGTAAACTATGTTATCGTAATCCCGATTCGATCCTATGATTCTAACGATTCTACGACTCAAAAGTTAAATCGATCAACGGTCCTAAGTAGGATAATATTAACCTAGGATTTTAAATGATTTAAAATAAAATTCTAGTTTGGTTTTTATTTTACACACGACTGTAATGATTCTATAACGATTTTAATGATCTTACAAAAGATTCTTGCAATCCCAAACAATCACTATTATATTTATATATTATTAATTACTAAGCTCAAAGTTTATTTCTCTTTTCCATTAAATCATTAAGCTCATTCATCTTGATATACTTTTACTCATCAATTAATAATATATATAAAAATTCAGACTTTATATATAAGAAAACATATACAATTATCGTATATTTTTTAGTTATAATGTAACATCTTACGAGTTACGATTCTAACAATTTGATTCTACGATCCGATATTACCATCCCCTACAATCCGATCCAAGAATCCCGATTCTGACAACATTGGTTGTAAATGAAGTTCACGAAAGCTACAAGCAATAGCACAATTTCAAAAGCAACAAAGAACATCACAACCCCATCAGAACTTAGTTCCAACTCCAAAACAGTGTTTTTATTTTGCTCTTTTCAGTTCTTCCAAAACACATTGCCCCTTCCAGCTTCAAAAATTAACACCAAATCAATTAGCAAAGAACCCAAATCATCCATATAAAGCAAAACCAGTCACACCCTCCTTATGCATTGTTGACATATCCGCCCCTAGCGCGACCACGACCACGTCCATACCCACGGCCTCCGCCTCGTCTGCCACCATACCCGCCACCGTCACCTGTCACCACATGCATAATCAACTTCAAATGGACACACATATCACCCAAAACATGTGAAAACTCAGACAGATATGCTCATTAGTTTTTATCATTGTTAGTAAAGAAGCTCGGGCACAAGTTCAGCATATAGACAGGCTTATGGAATCACAACTTTTACAACATCATCAGATGCAACATATTATCAGCAAAGTTACCCTGATAGCCCAAGCCTCTGCCTCTTCCACCACCTCTACCCTGGTTTGAGTATCCATCATTCGAATACTCGCCATTATCTGTTCAAAGCAATGACAGTTTCCAAGCAAAATTGAGCTTGAGGTGCATTAATGAGCTTATGATCATATACATATTTAGAGCTTCATACCCTGATATTGATATGCTCCATATCCAGCTCGTCCACGGCCTCTTCCTCTACCACGCCCACGACCTCGCCCATATGAATCCCCTAGACCAAAAGTGTATTGAGAAAGTCAAGAGATTTGGAATTTTAACTAAGTTACAAAACTGATCAAGTAGAAAGACATTTCACCTTCATTAACAGGATTGAATGGTTCTTGAGATTGCCCAGGATAAAGCTGTTGCTGATGATTATACTTCTGCTTTGGCTGATCAGATTGGGATGGAGCTTGGTACCTTACAAATTGCAATACAGATTTTTGAACACACTGTAAGCTAATCAGAATACAGAACCCAAGCACTATACTACATATGAATGACAAGATTATGTTAAGAGAATCCCTTGAGGGATTGATAACGGATATGCACGGTAGCAAGGCCACAAAATGTTGTTGAATACTCATTTTTCTGTCCATCCAACGCTACTCGTAGCACTAGAGCATAGCAACGTACCCGGGAGAATTCGTGTCCAGCTCTTTAGTAGAGAGGGTGATTGATATCATTGATACTTGGCGAGTTGTCTCCAGACTGCAAAAAACATCACATGTATGCATATATACCAGACCAGACTATGTTTCCCAGTTTTAAGCCGAAGAAATAAATGGAAAGATGGAAGCAGCTTACGGAACAAGGCCCTCTTCAATGGGTTCCCATAGATCAGTTATGCTTATAGAGCTAATAGCAATATCTTGGTGCAAGCCGGAAATTCTTTTCTGTTAACAAGATTGAATGATTTGTGTCATGGAAAGAACAATCCAATGTGGAAGATTTGGTGAGATGAATGAAACTGTAGGATTCAAACAGGATGAGAAATCCACCTTTATGATCTCAGAAATGGCTACTGTCTTGCTGATTGCCTGTCCCATAGCTTTCAAGACAATCTCATCTTCACATTTTTCCTAAATTCATGAATGAAAGAACATTATAATAAGCTAATGCCCTCTTGGGTAATCTTGAAAGAACTCAATGATATGATTGCAACTTCACTGTGATTTAAACACCAAAATATACAATTCACGTTGAAATTATGTTCAAATTTTCCTCTTGCATTGATGAGGAAATCATGCCACTCAAATTATGATCTACAAATTCTTACATGTCATTCTGCGCTAGCATGGTCAGCATTCTTATCCACATTTTAGAAGCGAGAAACTACCCAGATCAGACTAATCAAAACAATCAACAATCACAAAATAACAATGAACAATAATCAGAGAGGATTTCTAGAAACCGAAAAAAGGAGACGGTTGCGAAACGAAACAAGTCAACGCCACCAAATGAACAATTCAGCAAACTAGAAGAATAAAATCACCTGAAGAAGAGTGAGGGCATAGTTAATGTAGTTTCTGACAATGCCCTGAGTCGTAACCCGGATTTCGTTCTCCTTGATCGGAGTCTCCGGCTTCGGCTTCGCAACTCTCTGGTATCTATCCATGGCTACAACAATCCTCTGAGGAAGAGGGAGAAGAAACAAAACCCTAACCTCCTCACAGATTCAGCCCTTGGACCTATATTTGTGGAATTTGAGTTTTGATGATGGAGACTAGGCAGCAATTTCAGTTTTTTTTCTTTTCCCAAAACGGTTACAAAATTGCTAGTAAGAAAGTGAACATATTTTATAACGTGGTCACTTGTTAAGGTTAGGACACATAATAGTTGAAGATTATAATGCATGTTGTGAATGTTATGAATCGTAATCAGCTTTTACGTGCGTCCCAAACATATTTGTAGCACGTAGTGTAAGATTGGATGATGGTGACAAAGCTAGAGTGATGAGAATTAAGAAGATTTGATGGGCTTATAATGGGCCACAAGGCCCACTAACTTACTTTGGGGTTGGCCCATTTTCTTTTGTTGTCGGTTGTTCATTAGGTGTTAGGTAACTCTAAATTGGAAACTTATTCTGGTATGACCATCTGACGTGACACGTTATCAGCAAAAATGGGGGGAAAAATGTATTATTTTCCTTTTAAAATTTGACATTGCAAGAATCATAGGTTCTGTTTGAGCTTTATGGTACAAAACACCTTCAGCTTTTATTGATATAAAATAAAATGTCAAGCCTGTATCATCTGTGCAATTCTTACACAGCTAATCTGAACAATCTCCTCTTTCAAACACAGCTGCTGCTCCCATGCCAGTACCTGAATGTTTGATCACACAGAAATCATGGTCAAAGCTATTGCTATAGTTTCACATGAATCTGCATTCATGGGGTAAGAATTAAGTATAGAAGGAGACTGGAGACTTATACCTATGCACATGGAAATCACGCCATATCGACAGTATTTGCCACGCCTTTTCATCTCGTGCAACAATGTTCCAACGCATCGTGCACCTGAAACGGATACACAGTTATAATTGGTTAAGGGCAAGTTTTGTGAGCAAATACCACGAACATTTTTCATAGGCATAAATTGTATGATCTTAGATTTTCATCATGTTGCAACATTCCTCAATTCTTGCATTCCAGGCAATCAAATTTCATGGAGGAGATTTTTGCAGCAGCAAACATACCTGTAGCACCCAAAGGATGTCCAAGAGCTATCGCTCCTCCATTGACATTCACTTTGTCCTCATCGAGGTTCAACTTTTTACAGCAGTAAACATATTGTGATGCAAACGCCTGCAAAATACATGGGAATCTTGATCTAGACTCTAGTACATATCAAGAATATCAACTACATAGCAGATGGCTCATTTTATATTTTTACTTTTTACCTCGTTAATCTCATACAAGCTAATGTCGTCGAGGTGGAGCCCAGCAGTCTTCACAGCAGCTGGGATGGCAACAGCTGGGCCAATGCCCATGACAGCTGGATCAACACCAGCAACAGAGAAGCTCCTAAAATAAGTCACCAACAAAGATCAGCAATTTCATCAAGTCCATGAATTAGAAAGAAAGCATTATAAGTTTGGATTAAGGTTTAAAAATGGTATTTACCTAAAAACACCCAGGATTGGAAGACCCCTTTTGATTGCAAGGCGCCTCTTCATTAGAAGAACAGCTCCAGCACCGTCACTCACCTGACTTGAATTTCCTATAAAAGGCAAAATTATAAAGTTAGAATCTGATAAAGATTTAGTAAGTAATTCAACGACTCGAACAGCAATATTTATGTAAGCATACCAGCTGTTGTTGTTCCATCGGTTTTGAAGGCTGGCTTCAACTTTGCCAGACCTGCCATACTAGTGGTTGGCCGGGTGCCATCATCAACAGAAATGGTCACGGGTTTCGCCTCTCCAGTTTTTGGGTCCACAATCTTCATCCAAGAAAAAGTACAAAAAATGAGCAAGGCCAAAAAAAGTATGGACACTAAAAAGAAAAAAAGAATTAACCCTAGTCTACCTTTGTGAAGACTGGAACAATTTCGTCTTTGAACTTGCCAGATGAAATTGCAGAAATGGCGTTCCTGTGTGATCGTACCTAACAACAGCCACAAAGGATTAATTGATCTACAAACAATGTACAAACAGAAATTACATCTTTAGGATGTGAATATAATCTTACAGCAGCCTGATCTTGTTCTTCTCGAGTCACTCCATAACGCTGTGCAACATTCTCTGAAGTTAAACCCATTGGAATAAGACAATCCCGGGCTTGTGGAAAATTCTCCACCTGCTATTAATACATATAAGAAAATCAGAGGAGGACCATTTACTAAAATCTTAAATAAGATTGAAAATATGTATTACTCTTGGGTTATATTGTTTTGGCCTGTCTACAGGATCCAGCGACATGTGCTCCAGTCCAGCTCCAATACCTTTAGATACACAAAATAGAAACCTCAAGGTTTTGACTCAAGTAGCACAAAAGCAAGATAATTAAACATTGGAGAGATTCTTACCAATATCATAGAATCCTGCTTTTATGTAAGCTGCCACATCAGCAACTGCTTGAAGCCCGGATGAACATTGCCTGTTCACGGTTCTGATTGGCACATTTTCTAACAGAATGAAGACGATAGACTCAGGCATATTTTATGATTGTTTTTGGTTGTGGTAACATTGATCTGAAGATTATATGATGAACACATAAAAAAAAAGATAGTAGCAAATCAAATACCAGGGATACCGGCATAGAACGCAGCCATCCTGCACAAGATGGCTCTTTCAGAACCTGGGGCCAGCACAGTACCCACGACAATATCTCCTACTTCAGCAGGATCTATATTTGTCTTCTCTATCACTGCCTGCAGTGATAAACCAGCAATAAGATATATGGAATGATTGTGATAAAGTTTTAATGGATGGTCACATTGCAGCATTTTTGCCTCGATTGAATGTTAAGAAATTTACCTTCAAGACAGGGGTGAGTAAATCATCAGGGTAAGAGTCTTTGAAGCCACCACGTTTGGCTCTGCAGATTGCTGTCCGGTGTGCACTGTGCATAGAGAATTATGAACAACTAGAATTTGGTCACAGGACATCAACTTGATTTGTGAAAAGAATGAACAGAACTACAAGAAACGTAAAAATATACAGACAAGAACAGAAGAGACTTACGCTACAATCACCACATCATCTCCAAAAGCCAAATTTTGTTCATATGCTCCGCTCTTCCCAGCAGAACAAATTGAACCCTGATCAGTAGGAAAGTGCAGTCAAAACATGGATTAATGGGCATCAAAATCCCCAATCCTATGACGGACACGGTAAGCTTTACATGTGCCTAACACGCTGAGGTGACATTTGGAATCACTGAACTTATTACCAGTTTTGGCTTTCATATCAAATTTGCACCAAACAAATTTCTCAAACTCACATTTCATACCCATACCTATACTTGGGTTTGGCTCTATTCCTGAATTAACCTTAACCTAACTTTGTAATCAGATTAAGGTCAAAACTCTATCAAAGTTAATAGGTTGGCAAATTACACTGCCCTCTCAAATCGCAACTCGTTGAAAACAGATTTTGTTTGTATGTAAATGCTGAATAGACCACACCCATCACATCATCAATTTAACTTCTTCTGCCTATCCCAAATAAAAAATCCTTCAAACCTAATGCTAAGATCCATTCTTAATTCAGCAATCTCTGCTATGAGCCTGATCATCAAACCCTACTATATACTACTAGTACAATATTAGAACTATTCAGTTCAAGTAGCTTGCAAGCTATCCTCTCTCTTCGTTGACCGAGATTCTTCACCTGCAAGATGTTCTATTTTTTCACCGAATGAAAAAGCGATTTAAAACCCACTCACTTAAAGCTATAAACTTGATAACAGAAGTGTAAATTAGAAGAGATCGACACTGTTTGAATTCTGAACAAAAAGATTCAATTTTTTTAATAAATTAGCAGAGATCCGACTATAGATTTGATTCGAATACAATCTGAGAGTAGCGTAGCAACAATCTGAGAGTAGCGAAATAGCAAGCAAAACCTAATAAATAGTGAAATAAAAGGGAGGAACTTACAGATATGGAAGAATCGTGAGTTTGAGAAGAATGGGGAGAAGCGATTGTGGGATTGAGGTGTTGGAGAAGAAGCCTCTGTCTGTTAATTGCCTTCTCCATAACTCTCTGCTTGTCGGAAATGATCAAAATTATGACAAGTTGGAGGTATTTATAGGAGGAGGAAGATATAGGAAATTGGAGAGAAATTGGGATGTAATGCTTTCACATTGTGGTTGTTGTTGTAGGTGTTGTTGGTTGTTCACATTGTGGTTGTTAAGAGTGTGCACTGGAATGGCAAGTTAGGATTTGATGTGCTTCTTCACCGACGAAATAAAGATTTCTTTTGTGTACCAAGGAAATGATAATATGGCAATACATCTATTACTATATACTAAAGCGGAAGCAAATTCCGCCACCATATCGCGCCACATCATCCCTTTTATTAAAATAATGTATTTTTTATAAATTATTTTATCATCTATTGAATTGAAAAATTTATCTTTCCACTACTTGAAAATTTTACCTTTTATCCTCCATAAAGGTTAAAATTTCTACAAAATTTTCTCTTTCTTATCTATTTTTTTGGGTAGAATATCTTATCTTATTTATTTTTGCCATATCTCAATAAAATTACGTATCTCATCAAAAATTAACTACATAGTAATTGCGCCGATCATTGTCACCGATGACAAAACTTTGAACAAACTTAATTACATATCTTCTCTTTTTTACGGTTTGTCTACCTATATTATTCTTATTGAACAACCACAAACTTGATGGGTAAAATTAATTTTATTATCTTTTTTATAGGGAAATAAAATTCATGCTTGGATAATTCAATCCCTATTTTTTACTTTTATTTTATTCATTTTTCATAACATACTAACGCATATACAAGATAATCTGGCTTTATTTTGTAGCTTTAATAAATATTATTTATATTTTTATAAAATTTATAATAAATCTTATCTCATGGCATTCTTCCTCGATCATTTAACTATATACTTATTTATTTGTTAATAGTTCATATATAAATAAAGTATATAATTATTTTTATAAATATTTGATTATATACGATAATTATGTTATTTTATAATCCAAAATATAAGTGTCATATCAAAACAAAGTATACATATGATAATATTTGTAATTATTAATTATAAATTCAATGTATAAAGTAACAAATAAATAAATAACACCCCGTACAAGGTGCGGGTCAATTGCTAGTATTATCCTGAAGGTAAAAAGAAACTACCGAAAATGATTAATAATGGATTACCAACAAAATATCGTCTATAGGAAAACAGATTTCGGTACCGTGAGGTTGTCTCATGTGCGTCTGTACATATGAAGACACAAGACACTTATTTATTGATTGTAATCATACAAAAGAGATTACAAGACAAACTAACCCAAAAACTATGCAAGTACTACAACAAATCAACATGAACTCAATAAACCCAAAAATAATCATTGAGAAACTACGACAAAGAATGACAACTAAATAATTTTCAGAACTAGCAACAATCTAGTGCGCAATTTGGCATCAACGAACCAAAAATATTTTCCAACAAGAGTAAAATGATATAATCCAAAACTTAGCACAATATATAAAAGAGCTTTTTACAAAAAAAACCACCCGTTAAATACCCCATATTACTAAGGGCTCGTTTGGTATCGATATCAAAGATATAAGATATCAGGTATGGGTATGGATATCAGATATCGGGTATCGGTATGGATATCAAATTTCAGATATCGGTATCGATATCGGGTATTAGATATCAAATATCTCATATCAGTTGTTTGGTATTTATATACGATTGTGGGGATATCGAAATAAAAATTATGATTTTGTGAAGTTTATAAAGAATGTCATTTTTTCCAACCCAATAGAAGTACTTTCTAGTTTTGACCAAAAATAAAATCAAATTATTCTACAGGCGTTTAACAGATTAATTTTGCACTTGAATTCAACCAAAAAAAAATTAATTATGCACTTGAATATCTTATTTTTGTCAACGATTTTGCAACAAACAGTGGTGTCCTCCTCTATTCTTGGTCCTCTGAACAAAAATGAGAAGACTAAATCAACGATTGTATCCTCATCAACAATGGTTTCCTCCTTCATGATTGCAATCAACACTTTCTTTTGAAGATCCCAGATCTAAATTTCGAAAAGGCCTGATTTTATTTAATGAAAAATCAATCCCAGATCTAGGCAAGGGAGAAGTGGGACAATCCCAGATCCAGATCGAAATAAAAATTACTCAAAAATGGGTTGAGGAGCAGAGACGGGGGTACTCCGTTGCCGACGTGAGCGGCCATTGTTGGTCGAACTGCTACTTATTGATCTGTTTTCTTGAGGAACAATAGTTGTAGAAGAAGTAGAACAATAGATCTGAAAAAATTGTTGGACTTAGGGTTGTAGGGTGGAGCTCGGAGAGACTTGACAGTCATTGACGGTGAGAACTTGGTGGCCGGCGAGAACATCCGGGGGCTGTCGACAAACTCGAGCAACAGAAAAAATGGGAAGAGATGGAGAGATGAAAAAGGAGAGCAAATATATCACATTTTCCCCCATTTTATTGGTATATGAAAATTGGGCAAAATTGATATCTAGATATCACATGATATCTATATCTAGTTTTACCAAACAAGAGGTATGGATATTTGATATCGATATCTTATTTGCCAAACACTAGATATGGGTATGGTTTATATCGATACCCATACCTGATATCCTGATATCGATACCAAACGAGCCCTAATAACCACCCGTTATTCGCAAATTTATTTTAAACCACCCACTAAATCAAAATTGTTAACAAATAGCCACCCAGACACTCTTCCGTCAAAAAAAATCCGTTAAGTCATGCACTTTTAGCATTTTGCCCTCAACTGTTCATCCCTTTGACACATTTGCCCTCCACTGTTCATCTCCTTCTTCCTTCCTGCTCAACCCACAATTCCAAATCCAATTACAGATCCTCTAATTCAAATCAATTACAACAAATTGTAGTGCTCGATCGATCGTTTTCGTCGCTGATTTTTTGTTGGAGCCGACGGATCGAGAGAAAAATGTTAAGCAGGAAGGAGATGAAGAGTGGGTTGAGCAAAAATGTCAAATCAATTACCACAAATTGTAGTGCTCCTCCCCGATCTGCAGTCTTCCAATGGCATCCAACCGTCCAACGCCATCAGAAGCTCTCTCAAATCAATCAACCAATTAACCTTGAGAGCCTTCACACCTCACCACGTCCGCCTCTTCTCCGCCGTCTCTACCACCGCCAAACCGGACGCCGATTCCGATTCCACCTCCTTCACGTTCTCCTCGGACGCCGGCATCCAACTGCAGTCTCCGGCCAAGAAGAAATACCCCTCGTCGTCCGTGTCGATGTCGATGTCGTTCATGACGGGATCAATCGTCGGGAGGAGGTTCTACAACCAGGTGACGACGAGGTTGGCCGACGACGACAACAGATGGTCGGTGATGCTCGATTACCAGACTCTGAAGTCGCCGTCCCAGAGATCTCTCAAGCTCCCCACTCTCTCTCTTGCCAAAGCCATCGCCGCTGAGTGGGATTACCAGGTCTTTTTCTCCGCCTTTCCCGATTTCCTGAATTTAGGTCAAATCAAATTGGTTGTCTTTTGAGCAATTAGGATATGTTTTCTCAATCAGATTGGATTCGAGAAATTTCATTGAGACCCAGATATCATTGAGACCCAGAAAGATGTGCTTCTCTACGGTTCCATTTTCGTCTCTGACAAAGGTAATAATCCGTTTTCAAGATTACCCATGTTCTATCTATTGCCATTGTTCAACTTGAATTCGACAAATTTCTTTTCCAGATTAGATGATGTAATATGCTTTGGGTTGCAGAAGATTGCGGAAAATCTGTTGGGCCATTGATCGAAAAGAAGATCGACTTCCTCGAGAACCTCACATCAAGGGTAAACTTCAATATCCCAATTAATCTGCTCTTTTTTACAATTGCAATTTTGGCTGAAATTGAGGTCTACGAAGACCTAATCTTTTTGTTTGGACAACTTTTTTTGTTGCAAATTGGGTCAATGTGAGGGATCTGAAACTAGTTCCGGTCTGATTCTAGAAAGTGGAAAGAAGAAGATGAACTATAATTTGGGGAAGAAGAAGATGAATAGTAAAATTGAGGGCAAAATGGTAAAAGCGCATGACTTAACGGATTTTTTTGACGGAACAGTGTTTGGGTGGCTATTTGTTAACGATTTTGATTTAGTGGGTGGTTTAAAATAAATTTGCGAATAACGGGTGGTTATTAGTAATATGAGGTATTTAACGGGTGGTTTTTTGTAAAAAGCTCTATATAAAAACACAAATTCACAAGCAAAGCAATGGAATGAAGAGGAAAGTCCCAAACAAACAACAACACAAGAACGCATAAACGACATAATAGAAATAAGACATGGCAAAAACCAGGCAATGATTTTTGAAGATAAATGTGAATGGGTCAAGGCTAGCGGATGGATCGACAACAACTGGATCCATAACAAGGGAACTCAAACCGAGATAATTGATATTGCAACAACCAAGTATCGAAGGATCTCAGCTCTTAAAGCTGAAGCTTTAGCAGTTTGAGACGGAATGGGGAGAGCAGTACACCTAGGATGAAACAAAATTGAAATAGAATTTGACCAAAAAAAACAAAATTGAAATAGAAGAGGATAACCTAACAGTAATTAAGGCAGTTCAAAATATTAGACGATGTCCGTGGAAAATTTAAATCGTAAGATCTGACTAAATGGTCTCTTTTTTAAATTCGGATCTATCAAGATTTCTCATGTGGGTAGATGTTGTAATATTGTGGCCGACCTGATTGCAAAAATGGGTCATAATTTCAACATTACCAGAACTGCATGTTCTCATCCGAAAGGATGCCCTAGGTTGCCCCCTGTAAAAGGTGACCTCCTAATCATTAACTTTTAAAAAAAATCTTTTATTTATTTATTTATGTAAGCATTTAATTATTTTGTTACGGCGGGTTTATACCTTTCCTTTCAGGGTTTTAATTTTTAAAATCGAATAGTTTATCTTACGCTAAGAAAAGTCGACAAACTAATATTGGATGAACGAAAAACTATAGATAACAAAAATTACTCATTAAATGACGATTTTTGAATGCCAATTTTTTTGTTTATATATTTCATTATGTAAGTAAGAAATTGTAAAAATTATGGATTTGTATAGAAATAAATTATTTTATTCAATTAAAATTTTTAGGGGTAGTGATTTTACTATGTACGAAATAAAAAATTAAGGGAAATTTCGATTGGTACCCTCGAGGTTTTGGCTTTTCTAAATGGTGCCCAAGTAAAAATATTATTCCGGGAAATACCCCTGAACTCTTGCAAAAGTTCGGCACGTACCCTTACTTGTATTTTTTCTCTTATATTTCACTATATTTCATTTATTTTCTATAAAAAATACATACTTGTGTTATTATTAGGTCAAAACTCAATTGTAAGATAAAAAATAATTTAAATAAGTTTAAAAATATACTCTATAAAAATATAATATAACATATGTCTTCAATTGAATTTTTGTTATATTTATCGAATTAAAACCAAACATACTTAAATACTTATATTAAAATAATATATTATATAATCGAAACTTATCATGAAAATTTTGCATAAGAAAGATTTTGACAAAGTCTTTAATATGCTCTATATATAAATATGTATATATATGTTGATACAATATATGAATTTTCATTTCTTAAATAATAGGAGAAAATAAAAAATATTGTTCAGTAATAGTAAATGAACTTTCCATACATTCACAGTATAAAGAAATTTTAAAATAAGTATGGAAATATTTTTGGTTTTAGTTTGACTAATGTAACATAAGTTAACTTGAAATCATTGGTTATATAATATTATATTTTTATAAATTAAAATCTTATTTAAATTCTATTTTATGTAATAATTGATTATTTCAGTTAATATAAAATATTTTTTATTGTAAAAAATAAGCGAAATTTAGTGAAATATAAGAGAAAAAATACGAGTTAGGGTACGAACCGAACTTTTGCAAGAGTTTGGGGGTATTTCCCGGAATAAGTTTTTTACTTGGACACCATCCGGAAAAGTGAAAAACTTGAGGGTACCAACGGGAATTTCTTAAAAATTAATTAAGATTTCATTACTTGTTACTCCACATTATAGTCTTAAAAAAAGACTTAAGGTGCCTTATTGGCTCTCTACTCACCTAATCCCAATCTATGAAAAAGATGGGTAAGTTTGTAACACCCCAAAATTATCTCGGGAATGCTACACGCATCGACCTTGGATTTTACACCCAAAGCCACCCAAGGCTTATACAGTAACACAACGATAAAAAGAATAATATCCAAAATTCATAAATAGATTTCAAAAACTTACATTGTCTTACAATCCAAAGTAGTAAACGTGAATGATTAAAACAAAAGTGTGGAAGTGTTTGGTAACAAATGAACCTTACAATAAAAGTATCTCATTTATTCTCAAATAACTTTGTATGAAAAATAACCTTGCAAGAAATACTCCAAGTCTTCAACTCACTCCTTTTGAGACTCCAACGGTTTGAATCCTGATGTGCCGCGATGTAAATACGGTTGACACCAGACGACCATGCAGGGAAAGAAAACGGAAGGTTAGTCTTTTGACAGACTAAGCAAATGGGTATTAGAGAAGCCGTTCTTATGGTTAGACTCTACTATTAGTATTGAATATCGAATGAAAGCCGGTCAATAATCTAATAATGAAGTATACCTATCGACGAAGGTAAGAAAAGAAATATGCTCAGGAAGGAAGATAGGACGCCACACGAGATGGTTCCTTAAGCGAAGTATGTGATTGTTGGGAACTTATTATTCACACATGTTTTCGAAAAAACCTCCGTCGAGTGATTGGATCTACGATCAATCTCACCGCACAATAATTGTACAAATTCAGATTGGAAAGCAGACTTGGTCAATCGGGAGTAAGAACGGTTTTACAAGTTGTACTAACCGCCCTGGTTCATTAATTATGTGCATAAGCACTTATCTTACTTACTTCCAAAATGGTACATTCAAGGTTGATAGCTTTTAAAATAAAGGATTCGACAATGGTCGAAACAAAACGAAGGAGATCTCAAGAATACAATAAAGGCACTAGCTAGGTGCGATCACCACCCATATTCGGATGGGGCGGCACGGTCATGGCTAGGCACTAGGGTATAGGTCCATCCTAATGCAAATATTTTAAAGAGGCGTCCAAGGTCTAACCCACACCCCTAATACTATGCTAAGTCCACATCAAGTCTCAATGGAGACGAAACACATAAAGCCACAACATCGAGACCTTCTAGCACAGTCTAGCAATATATACTCTTACATATATAATGAGGTCATTAATGCTATAACAATAAATCCTAATTCATTTATTAGCACACAAAGTTCCTAACAATATTTAAAACCAGTTATGCTAGCGAGAACCGTCCACTTACCTTGATTCGAAGGCGAAAGAATAATTTGTCAACGAGGTGAATCCTTACGAACAAGGTTCGTTTCCTGTTTCGTTAACAACGACAAAATAAATGATATGATTTTATTTTGTTTTTTGTTATCTAGAAAAAGGTTGGATTCAAGAGGTATGCTAAAGATCTTATATGTATATAAGTACTTTATTTATTATACATGCTCATGTTCTTATAATATATTTCAATTATTATTTCGTTCATGATTTTAATTCTTTAATCTTACATATGCCTTAGAAAAACACTTTTGAAAATCTATCTTTTAAATTCATTAGCACTTAGTCATATTAAATATTCAAGGATCAAGAAACAAGAATTTCATTTTTGATGTTCATAAAGTAAAAATACATTCGTTTTGGCTAATTATAATTCATTAGTTAAATTACGGTAAAATAGGCTATAAAATAAATAAAAATTACGTAAATAATGAAAACATACAAGTTACTTAGAAATACTTAAATCTATTAGATTTTAATTTCGTAATTATTTTATTTAATCAAAAATGGTATTCTTTTCTTTAATACTCTATATTGTGATAATGGTTTTCTTTATGCATCAAAAGTCGAATTAAATATTTAAAGAGACTAAATATAATTCACAAATCATCTTTATAGAACATATATAATTTATATAACTAATTTAAAATATAATACGAATTTATTTTGAAAATCAGGGTGTTTATGTACTCGAATTTATTCATCAGCCAAAACAACATTATAAATTCTGAAAATTATATGAAAATTATAAAACTACATGAATTCGTCATATGAATTTTTACATGATGTATAAGAAACTTTAACTAATGAAAATCGATTTTACAAAAGAAATTTGTTGTTCGAAATTTAAAAGAAATTGAGTAGGAGCAGAGATTTACAATGGCGACGAGGTGTTTTCGGGCGGCTTGTTCTCGGTGGTCCAACTACGGTTCGACGCTGGGTATGCAACAGTTTGAATAGAGTGTTTCAAGGAGTACTCAGGAGGTGACGGTGTCGAGATTGGTGGACTAACGGCCGAGATATTGGTTCGCAAAGTGAGCATCGGGCTCAACTTTCGCTGAAGGGTTCGGTCACTTTGTTTGGGATTTTCGGGCAACTAGATGAGATGGTTGTGGGATGGGGTTAGAGGGCTTTTATAAAGGAGACAAGAGGGTTCTAGGGATGCTTCCAATTTTGATTTCCGCTTTGGTATTTGGGAGATATTGGGCTCCGAATCGGGGGCGGTGTTCTAGGGTTTGGTTTGAAATTGGTATGAGATCTTGATCAATTTTGGCATGAATGATATAAGGGAATCCGAATGGGAGCAAATAAGGTGTTATCTTCACCTTTCCTTGAATGATAGCTCTGCAGTCTGCATATTAATATATTTAAATACAATTAAAAGCACTAAAATTGTATAATTAAATAACTAATGAAAAAATCAAGTAACTAACAATGCAACAACGAATAAAATGAATTGTCAAAACCTAACCCGACCCGAAAAATCGACCCGAACTGACCGAAAATTTTAGAGTTGAAACCCGACCCGAATAGTAATGAGCAAAGAAAAAACCTTGGGAAATCGAAAATTTTCATTGTTGCATTTTTTTTACTTCTTTACTTTTCGTTTTCTAGTATACACAATCATGTATTATAATGATAATAATATTGCCAAAGGGCACTTGGTCTAGCGGTAAGACCTCAATGGAGAGAACCCGAGGTCCCCGGTTCGATCCTCACTGGCAACGAAGCTACAAATTTGAATTTTCAGAGCATAGCTCTCACCTATTCATAGGTGCTCTAGGCTAGGCCGAGTAGTACTCGGGCTACCCTAATTCTCACCCGTTCAAAAAAAAATGATAATAATATTAAATATTACGATATAATGTTTTTGATAAATTACTATCTCATTCACGATTATTACTTACCAACTTCCTAACCACTATTAAAGAACCTTGGGAAATCGAAAATATCTTGAACCGAAAAATTGATTCATACCAGATCGAGGACTATATATCCACATAGTGCATGTAATATAGTTTTATTACCTTTACATCGTGTTGAAATAAATAATACGGAGTAGAAAAGATTAGTCAAACAAATCATCATCATTCATCAACAACAACAACAATTACTCAGCGTATCCCGCAAAACGCAAGATCTGGAGGATCAGGATGAGATCATTTCAGATCTCGATATAATACATTCGATAGGACCCAAGTGACCAAACCAACCAACAAAAGAAAACTAACAAGGCCTAAAAACCACAACAAAAGAAAAACTAGCCAAAATATATAAAAAGGCTGATTGACCGAAAACCACCCTTATAATAGGTCACATTGCCGTAAACCACCCCTTATATACCTATTTACCGAAAACCACCCCTATAACCCCTTCCGTCAAAAAACGACCACCTCTCCAACTTTCTCCGTTAACAAAGCGTGAACGCGTCGCACGCGCGTGTTGGGGAACTTTGATATCGATTTTTTTTTTTGCCTTTTCCTTCCCTCTCACAAAATAATTCCCCCCCCCCCAAAAATTACCCCACAAAACCCCCCGATTTACCCACAAAATCGATCAAGCTGCAATGTTGAGCTAGGGCAAGATCGAAAAAACTTTCCAAAACAAAGAACTCCAAATTGGGATAGAAAAGGTTGGGGGTTTTAAGGGGAAGAAGGAATCGGAGCTTGGCAACCAATTTCTGGGTTGGTGAGGGGAGTCCACGCCATAGCTGCACGATTTTGCAAGGTTGGAGGAAGAATACCCAGAAATCGGAACTGCTTGCAAGGTTGGAGGTAAGTGAATCCCATCTTCTGTGAATGGCCATTCTTCAATCTCAGTTTTGAAGCTATTTTTGTTGGTTTGAACCATTCTTACTAGTTACTGCAACATGCTCATGATTTTGAAAGGTTTTGAAAGGCCTTTTCAGTGTTGATATAGGGCTTTTCAGATGAGTAGTGGAATTCAGTGAGTATATTGTTCATTGGTGTAGGGGTAGGAGGTTTACAAGCAAAGGAATGTTGATATTTTAGGGCTTTTCAGATGAGTAGTGGAATTCAGTGTTGATATTTTAGGGCTTTTTATGAGTAGTGGAATGTTGTGGAATGAAAGTAAGCTCGAACACAGTGATTTCAGGTTAGCAATGTCAAGCTCAAGTGTATCATCACCAAGTGCACAAAAAATGGTGTGTCACTGTGGTCTACAAGCAAAGGAATTCATGGCACATACGGAGAGGAATTATGGTAGGAGGTTTTATGGTTGTCGTCACTATGGAACCCCAAGGAAATGTAACTTCTTTGTGTGGAGAGATGAAGAGTATTCTGGGAGAGCTATACATGTGATCAACAAATTGGTGAAGGAGAAAGAGAAGCTAGAAGGAGAGACAAGCCAATTGTGGGATTGTTGTACAACTCAGAAAATGGAGGCAGGGAAGATGAGAGAAGAGCTTGTTGTGATGAAGACATTGTTGGAGAGGCTTGAGGCTGAGAAGCACACTAATTCTGATGCTATGATTAGGGGATTGAAGCAGTATGACCAAAGTCGTGTTATTATGATGGTTGTAGTCATGTTTATTTTGATGTGTATTCATGTGGCAATTGTGAAGTTGGCAATGTAGTGTGGAAAGTGGAAACTATCACTTACTGTTTGGGATTGTAGTAGTATGCTATGCTTTTTAGTTTGGTCTGTGTAAACTTTCATTTTGCTAGGTCCAGGTGAACTTACTGTTTGGGAATGTAGTGTGGAAGCTGTCATTTTGCTAATGTATGGTGATGTTGTTCATTGGAAGATGCATGTCTGTGTGACAATTTGAAATTGTCATTTTTGTTGTTCATTGAAACTGTCAAAAAAAATTGAGTTTGGCAATTTGCTTGGTTTGTCATTGGAAGATGCATGTCTGTGTGGTAATTTTAAACACAATGAAGTGAACACACAACAACAGAACAACACAACTTGACCAAATACGCACACATCAAACACAAATTCACATGATTACAATCAGAGTTTTAGGATGATCAAAACACATAGTTTTAGGATGCACATGACAGCCACATCCATGCCATCAAAGTTTGGGTTAAAAGTTGTGCAAAAGTACCCAACTTGACCAAATACACACACACATCAAACACAAATTCAGTCATAGTTGCTTTCAGATGTCTAAATACACACACATCAAACACAGATCTTCATCATTTCTTCTGCTTGGAAGGTCCACTATCCTTGTGCTTCCTTGGTGAGCGCCTAATTGCAGCAACAAGACGGCTCCGAGTTGCAATGACACTTCTTGTGGGCCTTTGCTGAGGGAGATATTGCCTTCTTCCTGATTGGCTCACCTGGACAGAACAACATGCATCACCATACATTAACTTGTAAAAAAGCACTTCCAAGCTGAATGGTGGTGGATTTCGCAAACAAAAATGTAACTTCTTTACCTGGACAGAACTCCTACCACCAACACAGCTTGATGACTGGCTACCAATGGCCACACTTCCAAGCTGCATATTATGAACCAAAAACAGAGGTTATGAGTGGGACAAGAACAACATTAACTAACTTAGATTATTTGAGAATTCTTACCTCAGATTGAGTAGATTGAGATGGTTGAGGTGGACCCACAGGTTGAGAATTATCTTGCACAGCAGCTCCCTGGTCACTTGCTTGGTGAGAGGTATTCTGCATCATCCAAAAACAACATTAACTACCAAATAATATGAGATGAAAATTGACAAAGTTAGGGTGCAATTACCTTTCTTGTGTACTTTCTTTTTTGAGAGTTCATATGCACAGTGGTTGCCTTTGGGGGTCTTCCTCCTTTTTTATGTTGCCTTGGGGGTTCATCAGTAGTGGGTATTCTGCAAGTATAAATAAGTATGGAGACATGGGGTCACCTTGGCGAAGCCCTTTATGGGGCTTAAAAAGATCTGTTGGTCCATTTTTAACAAGGATTGAAAAAGATACTGTTTATATACATTCTTTAATCCAGTTTATGAATTTTTTGTCAAAGCCAAAATTTTCTAGGACATCGATTATGAAATCCCAACATATTCTATCATAAGCTTTCTCCATATCTAGCTTAATAGTTAACCATCCTCCCACTCCTATTTTATTTCTAAACGAGTGGAAGATCTCGTGTGCTATAAGAGTGTTGTCATGTATGCTTCCGTTGTCTACAAATGCAGACTGCATCGGGTGGATTAGTTTCCCAATACCTTTTTAAGTCTTGCTGTAATGATTTTTGATATGATTTTGTAAATCGTGTTACATAGACTGATAGGTCTATAATGGTTTGTTGTATTTGGATTTTCGCATTTTGGCAATAGTGCGATGAACATATGGTTAATTTGTTTTAATATTTTTCTTGATTGCAAAAAACTCTTTACAACTCTGATGACGTCGGGCCCAACAATATGCCAATATTTTTTGTAAAAACATGCTGACATATCATCTGGACTTGGTGATTTGTCCTCTTCGATATCAAAGACAACATTTTTTATTTCTTGGTTTGTAGTGGGATTTGTGAGCAATATGTTGTCTTCTCTCGTGATTTCTTTTTTTGATGTTGTCTGTAATTGTGTTCATTTTTGTGCGGTTTGTTTCGAAGTGTTGGAATCTTGTTTGAAATTCTTATTGAACTTCACTTTTTATGTTTTATAGCCCTATTAAGGTGATTCCTTCTCTTGTTTTAAGTTCTTTTATTGTTGTTTTGTTTCTCCGCCCAGTTGCAATCCGGTGAAAGTATTTAGTGTTTTTATCATTAAGTTTTAGGTGGGAGTTTTTCCCTCTTTGTTTCCAATAGGAGTGGTAAAATTGGGTCAAACAATCTCTTTAGATTATTGTTCTTGTTTTCAATAATGTCCTTTTGAATTTGTAGGAGCTGTTCGTCTATATTTTTTATTTGTTCAAAAATGTTTCCAAATGTATGTTTGCTCCACTCCTTTGCTTTCGTTTTCAAAAAGTGTTTTTTTTTAGTTAGTCTGAACATGTGTGATCCACTAGAGTTGTATCTCCAGGCTTGTTTTACGACATTTGTGAAATCCTTTCGGGTTGTCCACATTTTTTCAAATTTAAACGGTCTAGCTTTAGGGGTGCATCTAGTCGGGATTTTGCATGTAATGGGATAGTGGTCTGATGAAGAGAATTGGTGATTCTTGGTAAAGATAGTGGGGTGCCATTGTAGAATTTGATCACTTACAAGTGTTCTATCTAATTTTTCGAATGTATTGTTTTCCATTGACTTGGATTTTCTCCATGTGTACTTGTTTCCACTTGTAGGGATGTCAATCACATCACAATCATTTTTAAATTTTATGAGTCTTTCGTATCTTGATGGATTTGGATTAGCTTCACCCATTTTTTTCATTTAGGCTCTGAATTTCGTTGAGGTCTCCTATTACAATACAGGGTGAGTTGCATTGATTGATAAAAGTTGTGAGTTTTTGTCAAAACTCATTTTTTTGTTGTGGGTTGGGAGGTGCATAAGCAACAATTAGGATTAGATTTCTACTGTTTTCTAAGTTTGAGTATCTAAGCGATATGAAGCGTCCTTCTTTAAAGTGAACAGTTAGGCTTTCATTCATCAACTGGTGATTCTTCCAAAGAATAAGGATACCACCTTCCAAAGAAAAAGGGTGCGATCATAC
The DNA here is from genome assembly GCA_934048045.1 of Polygonum aviculare. Classification (NCBI taxonomy): domain Eukaryota; kingdom Viridiplantae; phylum Streptophyta; class Magnoliopsida; order Caryophyllales; family Polygonaceae; genus Polygonum; species Polygonum aviculare. The sequence goes on along the minus strand of OW204023.1, from coordinate 25,997,969 downwards.
CAGCACTAATGCACCACATCCCATCATAACTATTTCATTAATACATAGATCTAGCATAACCTTTTGGGAAAAAGGCAATAAACCACCCATTATTTCTCTCTGTTTGCATTAAACCACCCCTAATAAAATAGTTTGCATTAAACCACCCCTAATCCTAAACCGTTTGCAACTAACCACCCGTATTAAACTTCTGTTAATTTCCTGTTAAAAAGACCCGGTTCTGCCCGTCCCTTTTCTTTTCTTTTTCTTTTTTTTTTCAGAAAATTTAAGGAGGGTTTTATGTATTGATTTAGCTATTACGGTATTAGGGTAACCATTCTAACTCCTCAACTATTGTCTTTACTTCAAGCCTTGAAGGATTCCATCCTCCTGTGATCAATTGTGGGGCTGATGAAAAAAAATCATATTGATTGAAGAAAGTAGATCTAAGGTAAGTTACATTCTTGTTTTAGGTTTAGAGTAGTAAATTAAGTTTTGAGTTGATGCCCTCTCAATAATTTAGAAATTTTGGAAATTTAGTACTAATTTGAATGTGTTATCTTTGCGATCGATCTCACAAGTTTTAAGAGCAGTTTAATACAGACGTGCAGTAGTGCACTGATCGATCAAATTAATAAGTTTGATTGTGATATGTATAGTTCAACTCCACTCTAATTAATCTCACACTAATTAATTCCAACGCATGTACGTATTAAACCATCTTTACTAACAGACTTTGCACTATCTTTTGTTCTCCTTGTTGATTTTCCAAAATGCTAACAATTGTTAAAATTGCCTTGCTTATTTCTTGTTGACGTATGCCACTTGTAACACCCCGTCTTTTTGACAAGGCGTTACTCGGTAGTAAACCTCACGAGGCACTACCAAGCTGGTTCGACAACGGACATTCGGAACTTGCAACGCGGGCACGGCGAGAAAACTTAGAAAACATCCAACTTATATTTGAATGAAATAATAATTATAGTTTAAAACAAGTTAACACGCACTAATCCCCAGTAACAAATCCAAATGCTCAAATTCCACTACTTATCCTAAACGACAAACATCCGCAGAATCAGATAATATAATCCAAGTCAAATAATGATAAAACTAGCAATATAGTAATAACCCAACCCCAACACTATGACACACACTACTGCTCCGCACCACCATTGCGCCGAGACTCGGTAACGGGATCCTGAGTACCTAGAATGAAAAATAGTCCCCCGAGGGGTCAGATCCTATCCTATCAAGTCAGAATCAACATGGAAGTTACAAGACGTTTCAAATCCATTTTTCTAAGGTCAGCAAACAAGTCCGCAATCACACACATATCTCTAGTCCAGTCCTAGATCCAGTTAGTCACTCAATCAATTCCACATAACACACGCAATCAGAGGCTCTACCTATGGTATGGGCACTGCATCAACACCACATACCTTACTCTACCTATGATGTAGCTCTACATCAACACTGCAAGCGACAACCGTCCATCCCATCACAACCATCCACAATAAACCATCCATCCGCATTCCAACTGTCCATCCCATCACAACCATCCACAATCAGCCTCCACTGGAGCGCTGCCCAACATAGAGAAAACAACGACGAAAACATGCGTGTATAGATAACAACTTTCAAAAACAGGTTTTCAAAATCATTTACACATAGCACACATATCAAAACATTTTAAAAGATCGACCGGGACTAGTTTCTAAAACCAATCTCATAACTACCACGCAACCGTAACAGGCTAGAACAAGACTGAGCAAGTCGAAAATCGACTTACCTGAGAGACGAAGAAATTTTACGACGGAGGAAGATATCAATCTCGAAGAAAACCGGACACCTAGAAATGATAATTAACACACGCTTAGTTTAAGACGATTATTATTAGTTAAGAGAATTAAAAAGGAACCCAAAATCTCGAAACCGGACCCGACTAACTCTGACCAGCCCTACCAACTGATTTCGTGATCCACCCTTAAAATCTACCCTTAAAATATAATTAACTAGTATTTCCGGCCCCTGCCTACGGCAGGGGGCAATGCTCTTTTATACGGTCTTCATGCAATTTGATTTAAATGTAGAAACATATTTGATAGAGTTATAGTGCGTCTTAAACGTTTCTTATTATGATACATTATATGTATATATGGAAGCCACTCAAAAATAATAACTAACGTGTCAACGGGTACCTTGCATGTACTAATTATGTATAAGAATAAAACTCAATCACATGCATCCCAAACCACTACACAAATAATTCACCACTACCTAATACTTAAAAAGACATGATCCTAAGAGACAGACGTACCTATATATATATATATATATTTTAATTAAAATTTATTCATATTGTAAAATAATCAACCATACCTACATATATATATTTTAAAACATTTATATTGTAAAATAATTATTAATTTTGTGATCCTAAAAGACATGATCCTAAAACAATCCTTACCAACATAATCCCATTTCACTGAAATTGCGTAAACAAAATAATAATATTGAATGTGCACGAGCACTAACAAAATATTGCTTTAAATTTTGTCAATAAAAAAAATTGATACACCCCCACAAAATTAGCTGCCATAATCATCCATCATTAATTCACACAAAATGCCATACGTTACATTCCATAGTCAAACTACCATTTACACAGATTACAAATTTGAAAACTAAACACACGGTTACATTTCATTTGCAAACAACCACCCACAAAATTAGCATCCACAATTAACCAAATTGAATGTGTTCGATTTTTATGGCCACGGTTTCAGCACAATGATGACTCAATTTCAATTTCTTCACCCCAACTACATTCCTCTTCCTATATATATGCAGGTCAAATGTGTACGTTTCCTCACATCCACTCACCTTCCAAGAAGCCAAAGTAACAACCATGTCAACTATGTCCAGGCCTACAAAAGAAATGAAATCCACAGATGTCAGCAATGAAACAATTGTTGCTTCTGAATCCAAGCATAACAACAGCCCAAATGCACTCAAAAGTGAGACACCCAATACTGAATCCAATGGTAAGCAGGTTAAGTCATGCACTTTCATCGATCAGTTGAGAGAGGGTGAAGATGAAAAGATCAAGATCATGGTCTGCCGGAAATGGGATGTACGCAATATTTTTGGCAAATACATGAGTACCGATTTTATTGTTTCTGATGCAATGGTGAATGGTCTATCTAATTCGATTATTTAATTATCTCTTCACTGTGTTTTCTTCCACCAAAACACTAATCTGCCTACTAAATTGTGTGCTAGGGTGCTACAGTTCATGTCACTGCAGCCCACAACATTGCTCATAACTTTTCTGAGTTACATGAAGGAAAGGTATATATTATAGAGAAATTGAAGGTTCTTCCAAATAAAGACCAGTTCCGGATCCTAAGAAACAGCATGCATATGATTGAACTTAACCAAGCCACTAAAGTTAAAAGGATTGAAGTGTCTGAACCTGAAGGCTTCATACGCTTCCCTTTTGAACTGATTGAGTTTGAGGACCTCCAACCTACTTACCAGAAATACTTAGTGGGTAAGACAACTTGAATATTACAATACAAATTCTTATAAAAGTACATACACAACAATAAACAGTCTTTCTGAATGCATGCAGATGCTATGGGGTGTGTCACCAATGTTGGGAATCAGGTGCAGAGAACTAAGAGATCAAAGGCTGTTGACTTGCAACTCATCAATGAAAGGTATTCTTCCAAATTGGAATCAACCTTAATTTTGTATACCAATTTTACCTGTGTGGTCAAACAATTGTTTAACACTTAACTACAATAATTTATACCAATAGAGGAAGAAGACTGTGGGTAACACTATGGGATACAATTGGTGATGAGCTCCTTGAGAGGAAATTAAAACATCCCACTCCCTACATTATCATACTGACTTCTTTGAATGTGAAGAAATACAACGGTATTGACTTCACTTTGTTATGAATATTTATTTCTGAAAAATTTAAACTATGCTCCTACGTTACTAATCTTATTATATTATCAGGTGAGTTCTATTTGTCCAGTACATCATCTACCAACATTTTTGACAATGATGACATACCTCCTTTGAAGGAATTCATACACAGTATACAGTATGCATCTTCTTTCTTTATGTTTTCCCCCTATTACTAAGTTGTATCGTCTAAGTTATTTGAATTCATTGAATGCAGAGATGTGAGTGTTTTTGAGATTGACACAAGAAGCTTCATTGAAGGTTCCTTACTGGATTTGCTAGAATTCTCCAGACCACAAAATAAGGTACTCAACAACATACATCTATGTTTTTGTATATTTGCTTTGTATAACAACACTAACACCCTTACAAACATATCATTGTCTAGGGGAAAAGGAATAGAAGTACTACTTTTAGATGCCAAGTGGAAATCACAAGTGTGCGCAACACGTGGTACTATCATGCCTGCAGTAGTGGGAAGTGCAAAAAGGGAGTGTCTAAACTTGATGGACAGTTTTGGTGTGAATCATGTGAGAAACTAATATGTTATCCAAAAACAAGGTATGCTATATTGCAAATCATGCCATATTTATGGTTGTAGATTACAACTTCGAAAAAAGTTACGATTTTCCATCTAAGCTGTTTAACATCACATGCATACAGATTCAGATTGCAGCTAGATGTGGATGACTTTTCTGGTTCCACAGTTGTCACAATGTTTGATGAAACTGTGGAGAAATTAGTGACAAAGAAAGCAGAGCATGTACTTCAAGAACTTATCAAGGTGTCTATCCCATTTAATATATTAACAGCCTTATCAATTTCTCAATATGCTTGGTTATTAATTTTGTTGTTGTTTCTTCCACTAGGATGAAGGTGATGAATCAAAACTCCCTCATTGCATACAGGACTTGATTAGCAGCAAACACATTATGGAAACATTTAGATTACATGACTTAATTAATATGCAGAAAATATGTGACGTGGCTTAACATTACGGCGACACGTGACAAAATCCTAAATGGCATAACGTCGAGACAACACGTGGAAAAAGCTGACGTGGCGCAACGTGGTGGCTCCAATCCTTACGGTTTATATATATATACATAGATTCCTAAATGACACTTTAACACCATGCATTTTATAAAACTAATGTGCATTGCAAAGTATCCAAAAAAACATTCCTAATTTGAATGCACTTTTAATTCTTTACGAAGTATTTTTTAACCTGAATCGTAAATATATAATCGTCAATAAATATTAGACCATACATACCTTATACGATGCACCTGATTCAGCTCAAAAAAAGAATAAAAAAATGGAATACCAAAATCCTATACTAAACTCTTTTATTCTAAACTTTCAACGAGGAAAGAGTCTAGTACACAAGCCCTTTCGTTCCCTTTTCAGAACATCTTGCTTTGGTCACTTAATTTAGTTAATTATTCAATCAATAGATAGCTTGATTAGAGGAAAGAAAACAATCTCTTTACCAGTCTTACGTACCAAATTTAGGGTCAATGAGTAACAACTTTACCACTCTATTACTGAAAATTATTTGGATATATAAGTAAGAAAGTATGTACCACCGTAAGTAAATTTTCGGAAAAGAAGAATTTTCAATTCGTATGTGTATGAATATTTGTGACCCTTCTAAGCCAGTTATGTTTCTAGTATGCTGGTCCGTGTGTACTGCACGGTACAAATTGTTTTTTATACGAACTTTGTGTGGTTTAATTTAAAAATAGCCAAAAAATAGTATATCGGTTTGCTATGATTGAAAATTTGTTATGATTGATCTCTTAAAATAGTTTGAAATTTTTTTATGATTGATCTCTTAAAATTGGTTTGTCATTAAAATATTTTTTTGGATGAAAAATGGGTTTAAATATAGTTTTGGCTAGGAAAATAAAAACGTATAAACCATAGGGGTACCAAAAGAAATAACTTTTTTTCTAGGATAGCAAAAGGAAGTGTCCAAACTACAGGGGTACCAAAAGGAATCTCCTTAAATTTAATTTAATCACATTGTAATTGCTGGATTATTCAAAAATCTAATAATTTAACATAAAATTTGTTTAACATATATAAATGAACTCACATAATTAAATTCAAAAAACACATAGCAAAATAACTATATTAAAATCCTTTAAGTAATTTTGTAAATCCACAACCGATTTTTTTCGTTGTAAATAAAGTAGAAATTAATACAATACATCAGTTTGGTTATAAGAATTATATCATGTATGACATCAAAAAATAAAAATAAATAAATATAATATATATATATATAAAATTCTATAAACAAATTCAATACAATTAGACTGATATAGGTTCAATTCAATTCAGCCCATTCAGCAGACGTTACACAGTGATGATGAAACAAACTTTATGGCCTCATTAAAAAGTCAAATCTGGTAGTTTCCACACCATTACACGCACAACGTTTCAAGCAAAATGATGCATACATATCCTTCTCATTTAATGCACATACAAAGGAATAATTCAGGGATGAAAACTATATAGATTTGTATAAAATGCTTAACATTTATTACTCCCAAAACCTTTCTTTATAGGTTTATTGATATTGATGATTGATTGATTGATTGATGATTGATGATTATTGATTGATTGATTGATTGATTGATGATTGATGATTGATTGATGATGATGATTAAACTGGATAGCTATCTACCGGGTCTAATATCCACTATACCCTTATATATATGGACATATTTACTATTCAATATTCTAAGGATATTTACTTTACTCCAAAGACTCGAAAGAAATAGCTTGCGGGTCAAGAAAACGAAATCGAAAAGAACCGAATATTACACCACTGCAATATTTAAGCTCTTAATTTAGTAATTTGATATATATTCACATAGATAATGATACTGATATTTGAACTGAAGTATTTATATACAGGTGCACCATAATGAATATAACAGTAAGGTTCCTACACCGAGGTCAATTTGAGTTGACAGGAGATCGATTACGGTATACAAAAGGATCTATATACGTTAAAAATGATGTTGATCCCGATTTGCTCTCTAGGCTTGATTTGGAAGATCACTTAAATGATGAAGTTGGTGTAGACAAAATAAAGGAACTTTGGTATTTGGAAGCAAGAAAAAGTATAACTACTGGCTTGAAGCAACTCATAAGTGACAGTGATTTAATGGCCATGGTAAATTTTGTTGGAAAAGATAGAGTTGCACATGTATATGTGGTAAAAGAGGAAGAGGTTAGTCCATCTATCATGAGGAGGTCAATTGTTATGAATGAGGCCCAAACATCAGATGTTGAAAATGAAGGCGAGGATGTTGATGGGGATATTGTGTATTCAGATTCACCTTCTTCAGACAGTGACTTCAGCTGCAAAGAGAGTGAGGATGAGGATGATGACATTTTAGTTGAGTTTGTTCATAAGACGGTATTGGACGATGTAAGCAAAATTGTTTTACCAGAAGGAATAGAGGATCCTATTGGAATCGATGTTGTTTGGTCTGATGGTGATGCTGAATGCTTAATAAGTGGAAGTGACTCAGATATAAGAACAAAACCAAGGTAAAGTAGTTGAATGAACATGTAAATAAGTAATACACTTTCTAATTTGAATGAGGTATTTGATATATGTAATCTTTTTGTATGTTGGTAGGTACCCTGAGTTCAACCCGCGTGCTGATATCAAGAAACCGATTGCGCTAAAAGAAAATATGGTATTCAGTTCAAATGATATGTTTAGAAGAGCTCTACGACAATTGGCTATCGAGCAAGGTTTTGATTATTATTATCTACATAATGACAAGCTTAAGGTGTCCGCTTATTGTAACACGCAAGAAAGAAGTGTGGGTGCAAACAGATTTCTTGTAATTTCAAGGTTTGTGCAAGAAGAATAATGCAAGATGATACATTTCAACTGAAGACCTTTAATCCTGAGCATCATTGTGGATGGCAGATTCAAAATAGTAAGGTGACTTCGGTTTGGTTGGCTGAAAGATATTTGGAGAATTATAGAGATGACCCACATTGGCGCTTGACAGCTTTTAAGAATTCAGTAATGAGGGAACACGGGGTGATGATCACTTCTACACAAGCATGTAGGGCTAGACTACGTGCTTACCTTATGGCTCAAGGTGATGCCACATCACAATATGAAAAGGTGTGGACTTATGCTGCAACCATCATGAAATGGAACCCAGGTAGCTCGGCATATGTTAAGGTGAATTCAGATTATCCAGAAAAACCCATCTTCCAGATATATTTGTCTAGATGCGTGTAAAAAAGGCTTTCTGGAGGGGTGTAGGCCAATTATTGGCTTGGATGGTTGCCATTTGAAAGGTGCATACACTGGCCAAGTCCTCACAACAGTTGGAAAGGATGGAAATGATAATATATTTCCTGTGGCTTATGCTGTGGTTGAAGCTGAAAGGAAAGATACATGGGTTTGGTTCTTAGAAAATCTCATTAGAGATTTAGCCAATGCAAATGTGACTTTTATGTCAGATAGACAAAAGGTGGCTTCAATTTTTATTTTTATCATATTAAAAGCAATTTTTCTCTTACTAACAATTTTTATAAAAATATTTACAGGGCTTGATTGAAGCATTACATCTCGTAGTACCCATGGTTGAGACGAGAGTTTGTGTTAGACACTTGTATAACAATTTCAAGACCAAGTGGCCCGGAAAAGCATACAAGGATGCTGTTTGGGAATCTGCAAGGGCAACTACTACTTATGATTTCAACGAGTCAATGAATTTCATCAAGAGCTTAGATGAAGGAGCTTATGCATATTTGATTAAAGCTGATCCAAGTACATGGTCCAACCACGCATTCAAGTATTCTTGCAAGTCAGACATGTTATTAAATAATGTATGTGAGAGCTTTAATAGTTACATACTAGAAGATCGAGAGCTACCGATATTGAGCATGTGTGAGTCTATTAGACGCAAATTGATGAATATATTTGCAGCAAAGAGGGAAGGTATGATGAACTCTAATGTCTCTATCACTCCTAAGGCCTTGAAAAGACTTCAATCTACACAAAAAGATTGCTTGAGATTGTGTAGAGTTCATACAGCTTCAGATTGTAGATTTGAGGTTGACCATTTCGATCGAAGGTATGTGGTCGATGTGAATTTAAGGAGTTGTGGATGCTTCAAATGGAATCTAATTGGGATCCCATGTATCCATGCTGCTGCTTGCATTATGACAAAAAGGTGGAGGTTGGAGTCTTTTGTTGACAATTATTATACAAAGGATACTTATTTGAAGGCTTATAATCAAGTTGTACAACCACTTCCTGGAGAGATTGAGTGGGAGCAAAGTGATATGATTCCACCTAGGCCACCTAAGTTTATAGCTCAGCCCGGAAGGCTGAGAAAAGTCAGGAGACGAGAAGGAGAAGAGGCACCAAAAAAGAAACCAAGGTCTAGATTTGGAAAGAACAAGTGCTCTCATTGTGGCATGGAAGGACATACGAAGCGAAAATGCAATAATCCTCCAAAGCCATTAGAACTGTCCAGGGCTACTGCTGTTGGAGGGAGACCGAAAAATCCAAAGACAGTAAATGTTACTTCTCAAACCAATAAGAAGAAACGGGGACCGGTATGTTCTTACAAACCCAACCTTATAACTTTATACAAGTCTTAGTGCTCTTATCGTCTAGTTCTCTTATTATGCGAGTTCTTGCAGCCCCAAAAATCACACAATGTTGACTCCACTCATCAAGATGATAGTGTTTCAACTAGCCCTGAATTTCATCTTAGCCCGGTATTTATCTTAATAATTGTATGACAATTATTATTTCAAGGTAAGCTAAAAAGTTACACGTGATGGATCCTTTTGTATTCTAGGTTGGGGACTATGTTTTAACAGCTGAATCACGAGTTGAGCCAACTAGACGAGATCGACAAGGCGATGGACCACAACTACATAGTGGGCGATCAAACACGGAGTCAAGTTTAACAAGACAATTGTTTTCAATTGCACCAACTACGAGAAATGTCATTGCTTCCAGCTCTCAACTTACAAGTGCTATGAAGATGTCTAACAGATCTAAGGCTTCATAAAGAAGCATACCACTGTTACAACTCTTGGTCATTTTTTTTCATTTTTGTTAGCTTATTGGTGAAGTATTAGTGAACTAATTGCAACCGTGGTTTTGTTTTTTTGCATAAATCTTAGAAGCTACAATCGGATTGTCTACTGTTGATTGTTGTAGTGAGTGAAACATGTGTTTAATTTTGACACTAATCTGTTGTACTTTTGCATGGTATATATCCTACATGCCCATCTTTATCTTTAACATCCTCTTAATTATAGCCATACGTTAAGGTCTAATATGTTGTATTTTTGCAATATGGTGGTTAGTTGATCATATCTAGAAAACACAAACTTCATGTGTTTAGTGCAACAAGTAAAGGCTACCCTATATTGGAGCTACAAGACGTCAAAATTTCTGTGTTCGATCGATGCGGTCGATCGAGATATCCAATGTCGATGCGATCCCGGGCTTACCAGATAATTCCAATGGTGAAAAGCCGGCTTCTATAAACAGTTGCTTTTGGGAGTGGAAGCCTATGCTCAATATACACTATGAGAAATCTGGCTGCGAAACCGTGATCGGCTCCCCACCAGTGTTGTTCATGCCTGGCTTTGATTGCAAAAAAGTTTAATGCGCAAAAAAAAAAGTTCAGATCATGACAACTGAGTTCGATTTTTCTACCACGTCTACATAATCTTCTTCGTTGTTGGAATCATAGATGGTCAACCATTTACTTTCTTTAATCAATTTGTTACGGTACAGAGGATGGCTACCCTAAATAATATTAGCTAAATCTTTTGATAAAAAAAAAGTAAAGGGACGGGCAGAACCGGATCTTTTTAACGGCAAATTAACAGAAGTTTAATTTGGGTGGTTAGCTGCAAACGGTTTAGGATTAGGGGTGGTTTAATGCAAACTATTTTATTGGGGGTGGTTTAATGCAAACAGAGAGAAATAATGGGTGGTTTATTGCCTTTTTCCCTAACCTTTTTATTTTTAAAAATAGAAAAAACTTGGTAAGTAGGCGAAATACAGACATTTGTGGAGCGGGTAGGCGGCCTTGAAAGTTTATGTACTAACTAGTCTTTTTCCGAAAATACCCCTGGTCAAAAAAAAAATACACGCGTGCCACCGCGTCCTACATGAAATCCTGTCATCGGAAATCCTATCATCCAAAAATGTTGTCATCGAAAACAACTTGTCATCATGCATAAAAACTTGTCACCATGCACAAAAACTTGTCACCTCGTATAAACACTTGTCACCAACAAAAATAGTATCACATAAATTGCAATTAAACTTGTCATCACGTACAAAAAACTTATTATCAAAAATTATTATTGAGCCTATGCGGAAGTTGAACCCACATTACCGTGCATTAAGCACATTGATCTACCATTGGAGCTAATAAGTCATGATTAAAATTAATATATGAACAGATTAACCACAAACCGTAAACAAAAAAATTGTCATCGATAAAACCCATCAACACAGAATCTATCATCGACAAAACCAGTAACACAGAACTTGTCATCGATAAAACCTACAAACAGGAAAAACTTGTCATCGATAAAACCCATAAACACAGAACATGTCATCGACAAAACCCATAAACAAACAAACCTGTCATCGACGAAACTCATAAACAAAAAAAAACCTATCATCGATAAAACACATAAACACAGAACATGTCATCGACAAAACCCATAAACACAAAAGGTTGTCATCAACGAAACCCAAACACAAGACTCGAACGAAATCATCCCAAAAACATCAATCAACCATCTAATTCTTATCACAAATTTGAGAAAGAGATAGAAACTCAAACAAAATCGTTTCAAAACATTTAGATCTAGAAATTCCAGATCTAGATCTAGAATTTTTAGATCTAGATCTAGAAATTCCATATCCAGATCTAGAATTTTCAGATCTAGTTCTAGAGATTCCAGATCTAGATCTAAAATTTTCAGATCAAGATCTGCAAAATCTAGATCTAGATCTTTAAACGCGAAAAACCTAAAAACCAAGATCTCATCATCAATTTCAAACTCGAAAACCATAAAAACCTAGAAATACCGACATCACCTCAAATTCTTCCACCGACGCTTCCAATACCGGCGACGATTGAGGTGGTGGCGGAGGAGGAGGAGGAGCGGAGAGATCAAGCCTACAAACAAAAACCCATAAACAGGAAAAACTTGTCATCGATAAAACCCATAAACACAGAACATGTCATCGACAAAACCCATAAACAAAAAAACCTGTCATCGACGAAACTCATAAACAAAACAAAACCTATCATCGATAAAACACATAAACACAGAACATGTCATCGACAAAACCCATAAACACAAAAGGTTGTCATCGACGAAACCCAAACACAAAACTTGAACGAAATCATCCCAAAAACATCAATCAACCATCTAATTCACATCACAAATTTGAGAAAGAGATAGAAACTCAAACAAAATCGTTTCAAAACATTAAGATCTAGAAATCTAGATCTAGAAATTCCATATCCAGATCTAGAATTTTCAGATCAAGATCTGCAAAATCTAGATCTAGATCTTTAAACGCGAAAAACCTAAAAACCAAGATCTCATCATCAATTTCAAACTCGAAAACCATAAAAACCTAGAAATACCGACATCACCTCAAATTCTTCCACCGACGCTTCCAATACCGGCGACGATTGAGGTGGTGGCGGAGGAGGAGGAGGAGCGGAGAGATCAAGCCTACAAACAAAAACCCATAAACAGGAAAAACTTGTCATCGATAAAACCCATAAACACAGAACATGTCATCGACAAAACCCATAAACAAAAAAACCTGTCATCGACGAAACTCATAAACAAAACAAAACCTATCATCGATAAAACACATAAACACAGAACATGTCATCGACAAAACCCATAAACACAAAAGGTTGTCATCGACGAAACCCAAACACAAAACTTGAACGAAATCATCCCAAAAACATCAATCAACCATCTAATTCACATCACAAATTTGAGAAAGAGATAGAAACTCAAACAAAATCGTTTCAAAACATTTAGATCTAGAAATCTAGATCTAGAAATTCCATATCCAGATCTAGAATTTTCAGATCTAGTTCTAGAAATTCCAGATCTAGATCTAGAATTTTCAGATCAAGATCTGCAAAATCTAGATCTAGATCTTTAAACGCGAAAAACCTAAAAAACAAGATCTCATCATCAATTTCAAACTCGAAAACCATAAAAACCTAGAAATACCGACATCACCTCAAATTCTTCCACCGACGCTTCCAATACCGGCGACGATTGAGGTGGTGGCGGAGGAGGAGGAGGAGCGGAGAGATCAAGCCTCGATTTGGAGATGCTATGCGGCCTGAATCTGTCGCCGAAGAAATTTGAGAGGGAGATGGGGTGGGAGGGGTAGAGTGAGAGGGAGATCTGAGAGGGAGAGTGAGAGGGAGAAGGGAGAAAGAAGATGAGAGAGGAAAAAAGGGAGGAGAGAGAAAATAAAGGAGAATGAGAGTATCTATACCGACTAGTTAGTTACTTTTTTTTTTATCAAAGACGTTTAGTTGCTTCCTAAATGTATCAAAAGAGGCTCCACCACCCCTTCCCTCTAAAAAATTATGTTATTTAGTCATAATGTATAAATCGTAATCTTAATATTTTAACCATTTATTTAAATAGCAAACTTAATTATAACTATTTTCGTAATTTAAATATAATATTTTTTTAAATCGTCAATGGTAGCATATTCTACCACTATATCTAAGTCAATTATTCATTATACTTAATAATAAATTAAATATATTTTTTATTATCATATCATATTAAAATCTCAATAAAAAGATTAGATGTTATACTTACCATAATTATATCTCTAATATTACATATTGATTACAATCTAGATAAAAAGATAAAATTATTGATTTCTTTATACAAGTTAGTTTAATCTATTTAATTTAAATACAAAACAATTTTTATCAATTTTTAATAAAATATTATAGCATATCTTATGACATTTTCCCTTGATTATTTAAATATATATATTTATCTATGTATAAAAATTTAATATATGAATATTAAATTTGTTTTTATATAAATATTTGATAACATACAAGAATTATATCATTTTATATCCAAAAGATAAATGTCATTTTAAAAAAAAGTATGCATATAATAATATTTGTAATTGTTATAGTAGATTCGTATCCAAAATAATTAATAGATAAATAACACCCCTGTATAAGGTACGGGTCATCTAGTAGTATTGTATAAAGTATAACCTATGTCTTTGTTAAAATTTGCTCCACATCATCAACATTGAAAAAAAAATATTATTTATGCCTTGTAATCAATGTTGAATAAAATAATAATTTTATTTTAACAATGGTAACTAATATTTATATCTACTATAATATCTTATCCAATTTTTAATAGGTTAATTTATCTTTCTAATATAAATCAATAACAAATCTTACTAGAATCAAAAAAAAAAAATTGGGTATCTTTGATATCTTCCTTAATTTTGATATGAAAATATAAATTTTATTTAAATGTTTTTAATCTTAGGTAAAAGTGTTTTTTTTTTCATTTTTGTGAAGATTCTACATAATTAATTTTTTTAAAAAAATAAAACACATATATAGGTTAGTAGGTTTCAAACTTGGGTCTATCAGGCTTGAATTGTAATAAAAAGCAAGCTCGGATAGTCGAATCAAAATTCAAGTTCAATTCGGATCAATTAAGTCGGGTTTACATTTACATTACCCGCACATGGTACGAGATTTGTACTAGTCTATTACTATATACCAAAGCGGAAGCAAATCTGCCACCATATAGCGCCACATCACCCCCTTATTTAAAAATCTATCTTATTAAATCTTGAATTTATCATAATCATATGCATGCTTAATTAAGATATTAGTTCTATCTTAGAATTTGAGTTGTTTAATTAATAATTCTATCCAAATATGTAAATCTATATCTTATCATGATACACAAATTTAATATGTATATATCTTATCATGATACACTATATTAAACCCCCAAATGGTATGGGTGCTTTTGCTTTGGCCACTCAGTGTATATATGCCATATTGCTAGGGGTGTTCATAAACGGATGCCCGGTCCAATTAGACTAATCAGATCCGGTAAGAATTTCCCCTCCACCAGCTCTTTGTTGTCCCAATCGACGCTCCTCTTCTACTGATTTTGGTGATTAGCGGCCGATTGGCGGAAGGCGTTGCGGGCGGAGGCGAAATTCTCCGACAATCCATCATGGACGTCAGCATTCTAGAGGCCGAGATCTGCTACCTTGTCCGCCGCTCTCATAGCTCCTCCTCCCCCGCCGAACAGACGCCTCCGCCGCCGAAGAAGCCGTCCTCCTCTCTCTCGCTGGGGGAGAGACAACGATGGTTTTTGCTTTCGGGTGGCGGGGGAATCGGAGTAGGGAAGAAGGCGGAGGGAGAGGGAGGCCGAGTGGATGGAGGAGGCCGAGGAGTAGAAGAAGAAGACGGCGGAGGCAGAAGCTTCTGAGCGGCGGTGCAATATCCAGTCGCCGACGATGGTTTTTGCTTTCGGTGGCGGAAGCTTCTGAGCGGATCTGGTTGTTTTCGCTTTTGGTGTGGTGAAGTTCGACTTTGGCTGTTTGCAAAGCGCCGTGTAGTTTCGAAAGCCTCTCAACCGTACGATTGAGTGTAATCCAAGGGATGAGAAATATTCCTATTTCTCACTCTAAGACTCATTCTTACATGAGTCTTTCTCATATATTTATTACCTTTACATTGTGTAAAAATATTTCGTTTTTTATCTATCCTTTTTTAAAAATTTAAAATCTTACCGAAATCCTCTCGGTGGGCCGAACAAAAAATCTTACCTAAACAAGAAAATCTTACCTAAAAACAACCAAAAAAAAATCAATCAAATTCCTCTCGCTCGCCGAAGTCTTGTCGCTCGCTCGCCGAGATTTTCATTACAAATGGGTGACAGGATATTTCGTTGTGTATGACAAGATTTTCTTTGAGGGTGACAACATGAGTATCACCCTACTTTGTGATGAAACGAATACAATAACGAAGATAATAACGTTCAATGTTGAAACGGAGATAATAAAGATCCACATTTATTTATGTTTTATATTTTCAAAAAATATCTTCCACCATATCTTCTACAATATGTCATTGTTTCCAAAAATTCTTAATGTTTCAATACTATTTTAGAAGATGAGAAAAAGGGTGACAAGATATTTCTTTGTGTATGGCAAGATGTTTAATGAGGGTGACAGGATGAATTTTACCCTACTTTGTGATGAAACGAAGATAATCACGAAGAAGGTTGAAACGAAGATAATAATATCTTCAAAAAATAATTATCCACGGTTATTTATGTTTTATATTTTCAAAAAATATCTTCAACAATATATTCCACCATATCTTCTACAATATCTCATTGTTTCCAAAAAATCTTAATGTTTCAAAACTATTTTTTCATTTTATATTTTCTTTTTCTTTTTCTTTTTTTCAATTCTGTATTTTAAAATTAATTCCATAATTTATGGCTAAATATTTTTATTGTAATTATAATGATTTTTTAATAAACTTCTATTTCAAAGAAAATACAAAATAATATAAGTTTATTTGCAAAAATTCTCAAAACAGCATGCTTCGTTATTTTTTTGTTTTAAGGGGCGCTTTTGCAAACCGTTTTTCTGGGTGGGGCATTTTCGCAAATCTCCCTTTAATTAATCCATAGATGATAGATCTATCATAAACCTTTTATTTAAAGTTTGTTTTTCATCATAATCTATAAATCATAATCATAATATTTTACCCATTTAATTAAATATCATATTAACTATAAATTATTTTTCATAATCTTATTATGGTGTATTAAACAATAATCAATGGTAGTAAATTCTACCACTTTATCTAAGACAAATATTCATTATATTAAAATAATATATAAAATACATTTTTACTATCATATCACATTAAAATATCAATAAAAAAGTAGATGTTCTATTTACCATATATATCACTAATATTTCATATTGATTACACTTTACATAAAAAAAGATAGATTTCTTGATTAAGATAATAATTCGTTAACATTTCCATTACATATTTATATATTTATTATTTAATTAGTTTTTAAAAAAACATGTATCTTAAATATTATCTATATTTTTAGCATTACAATATCTTAATCCGATTTTTTATTTAAACTTATTGATTTTATTATATAAGTTAGTTTACGTAATTTAATTTAAATGCCAAAAGATTTGTATCATTTGTTAATAAAATGTGATAATGCATATTTTCTTAGGCCATTCTTCCTCGATTATTTAAATATATGTTTGTATGTATAGAAAGTAAATATATAAATAAATTTTAACTATTTATACGATAATATACAAGAATTACGTCATTTTAAAACAAAGTATACATATGATAATACCTGTAATTGTTATCGTACATTCACACGCAAATAAATATATAAATAAATAAATAACACCCCCGTACAAAGTACGGGTCATCTGCTAGTATACTTCTAAACCTGAAGCAGTTAATGACAGTTTTGTCATTAACGTTTTATAAACCACCCACCCAATTTTTAATTGTTGATTTTTATCTTAACTTTCTATCCATTTAATTTATACTTAAAAGATTTACTATATTGCGACTAAATATATCATATTTATACATAATATATCTTCAACATGTACTTTTAAATATATTATCGGGTGATTTGTACAAGGAGTTCTTATTACATAATACATCTATACGTAATACATCTATACTTAATATTGGGTCATAAGCTTGAAATATGTTGTGGGGTTATCACAATGACATTATATATTGAGATAATTTCTATCTTTATTTTTTCATACATAAAGTATATCAAGTACATATATATGTGATTTTTTAAGTACTTATTCTTCTATCTTGATTTTTTGAATGCATATATATGTGAATCACATAAATAATATGTACATAATTTATTGATTGTGTTCATATACCAAATACCATAAAGGTATTAGCATGGTAGGTTCAATATATAGGTTGGTCATTTGGAGTTCAGATCGAATACAAGTTAAGGTATAGTTTAGACCTGTCAATTGGGTTGGGTCGGGTGGGTTCAGGTCACGTCGTTTTGGGTTTGAGTTGACTTCGGGTTTTCGAGTCAGGTCGGATTAACTCAATGGGTCAAGAGTAGAGCTGTCAAAACCTGACCCGACCCGAAAAATCGACCCGAACCGACCGAAAATTTTTGGGTTGAAACCCGACCCGAATAGTAGCGAGCAAAGAAAAAAACCGAACCCGATTAACCCGAATCCGATTGGGTTGAAACCCGAGACCGACCCGACCGACCCGATATATTGTATATATGTAGAATAAATATACTATATTGTAAATATTATAATATATTTTATCATAAAACCTATTATAAATAAAAATATTATTATAAAAATCTATTAAAATAATATTTTATTATTAAATATAATTATTTAATCATAATATTATTTTAATAATCATTAAAAATTCAAATTCTTGACCTGTTAGGTCGACCCGAACCCGCACGATAACCTGTCAAGACCCGACCCGGCTTGACCTGTAACCCGATTGACCCGAACCCGCACTCAACCCGAACCCGAAAAGACCGAACCCGAATCCACCCGACCCGACCTGTTTGACACCTCTAGTCAAGAGTATCAAATTTTTAACCAAAAGTTAGAATAAAATATTATTTTAATAATAAAATATAACATACTTTTTAAAATAAATTTTATATAGTGTAATATGATTTAAACTATAAAAAATCGGGTCCGACCCAATGGGTTCGGGTTTAGCCCAACGAATTCGGGTTTCATTCGGGTCGGATTGAAATTGGGTCACGGGTCTAAATTTTCGGGTTGAAACCCAAAAATTTCGAGTCGGGTCAGCTTTTGACAGGTCTATATAGTATTCATGTATTATACGGAGTATGTAATTAACGTATTGCATTTTTTAATTAACAAAGTTCTCGGATAAACATCGGCTCATTAAGTATGTTCACAACATTAAGTTTAAGTTTACTCTACATATAGGTTCATGTCACTAAAATTAAACAAGTAACCGGTTTAAAACAAACTATGTATTTAATATATAATACTTATATGATATGTAAATTAACATATCCAAAATTTCATTTGACACAAGTTTCCGAGCAAGTCCGGAAATATAACTAGTTAAGGAGTAATCATAATTCACACCGAAAAAAAAAACATGAGCAAAAATAAAAATAAAATTATTATGAATAAGAGAGAAGAGAGACTTTTGAGTAGCGTAGAATGTATTCTGCGTGTTTCATTAGGGTTGTTAGAGGACCCTTTATATAGATAATACAATGAGGAGATAAGATCAAGAGAGTACAGGATAAGATCAAATTCTGGAATATTCTAGGTACATCCACTAAATATAATAAATATCATAACACTCCCCCTTAGATGTACCTTGCTAACTGCCTCGTTAAAAACCTTGTCTGGAAAACCCAATGGGACAAAACCAAGACGAAGGGAAAAAGAGTGCAGTGTTGTTCTCTCTTTTGACTCGAAAATTTATCTTCCATGCTTGATTGAATTGAGCATCCATCCAACCTTTGAGTTGAATCTTGAAATTAGAGAAACTTATCAATGACATATGGTGAGTCGTATCACCTTTAATGATCATATCTTGATTTGCGTGATACATGCTTCATTGTCTTCATATACCTCCATTGGATCTTCTTCAACTTGATTTGATGGCACATGAAAATCTCATTCTCTCTTGTATCTTGAACTTCAAGCCGAGATTGTCTCATCATGGACCTTGTATGACGAACTGCCTCGTTAAAAACCTTGCATGGAAAACCTCTATCGGGTAAAAATCAAAGTCAAGGGAAAAAGAGTACAGTCGTATAATAATGCTCCCCCTCATATAAACATGCATTCTTCATATGACACATATATGCCCTCATGTGTCTTTGTGAAAGATTTGGTACTTCTAGACCAACAATCTTTATTGTATGTTTGGGGAGATAAACAATTCATTACCACTTCAAATTACTTTACTGAGGCAATGAAGCAAGATACATCAATGCCCATATTGCTTTGAGATAAGGTACTTCAGGACCTAATATCTCTTCAATTTTCTACTAAGAGAAGAAGACAATCTTATTCCATACTTAGTGATCTTACTACTATATATGGACTTTACATTTGTGCTTCAACCAATCCAAAGGGTCATTTACCCTATTCTATGTATGCTCGAACTACAGGCCGGGACAATACTTAGTGGTTTATAAGTCCTTCATATCAACTTCTCTTTTCATGTAATCGGTTAAGTTAGACCTCTTCTGGAGATCAAGTCATCAACAAAAATGATTACATGAGCATAAGACTCATTTGATCACTCATAAACTTTTTCCTACAGTAGATATCCGCTAAGGCGATTATACCGCATTCTGTTGATTGACTCAATCCATGTAGCTGTCTTTTTAGCTTATTGGGATGCATATGATGTGGTTTGATGCAAATCCTTTAGGGAATTGTAATCCTTATGGGATTTTTCACCACATTCATGATTTTATACTCTATGGTGTTGGAACTTCAATCCCAAAAACACCTTGTTTATATAGCAAATGTAGCTATACTCGAATAGCTTCTTTCCAGCATTCTTAACCATTTCAATGTCGACGTTCCTCCTTTATTCAATGATCATTATCGCTCGAATTTGATTCAAACTGAACAAGCAAAGATATCAATGATTACATCTTCTTGGTACTACCTAATACCAATACTTAGATTAGTCATCAACAATCTCAGATTGTCGCCAATATTATTCTCTTTGCTTTCAAAGTCTTTAGATAGAATTTCTTCAGGAAATCTATCTTCATGTTTGTGTGTAGTCGACATATCATCACCCCTTTTGTGATGTTATCGGCTCTTTTCTTTTTCGAAGAATGATATCTTTAGAGCCTAATTGTCTCTTCACACTTCCGGTGTGATTGAGAAATCATTTGTTCTGTTCGGAGTTACTTCGAATCTCCAAACGAGGTGGTGTAGCCTAGGCTGGTGTATGTGACTTGAGTTTTTCACTTTCATGTACATCATCACATATACTTGGTAGCATGCTAGCTATACGATCCACTAAACTTCTAGTTTAGTTATCTTTGGATCTAAAATAGCAAAATGCATCCCATACAATCACTTTAACTTTTCGTCTCACTTATATTCTCCCCCTAAAGTTGGGATTTTCACCTCACCATATGTGATAATCTTAATACCGAGCAAAATATTGATCACCACTTATAGGCTCAAGGTATTCTTTAAACGACAAGGACTCAATCCTCTCGTTTAATCCCAGGACCCAATCCTCTCGTTTAATCCCAACTTTCCTTTTGTGTGGCATTACTTCAAAATTATCTAGGGAGATGGAGGACATCTGAATCAGTTAATCTCTTCTAGAGATAAGCTTCAAGTAGGAGAATTTTCTATAAGCAGTCTCTCCACATTGAATTAACGACTTCATGACCCTGATGGATCAATGACTCTTCCAAGTCGTGTATGTTATGCATAAGCCCTTGCCTAGCTATCAGTTATGACTGCATTATTGGCGACTCTACTTGAGTCGTTTTGTGCATGTGTGTGAGAGCTACGCAATGCTCAATCACTACATTGATTTGATTCTCCTCAATATTCAATGGAACCAATGGGTTGAGGCATCTTTCAACAATGATATGATAATCCACAATGGTTCACATGGCGATGTGTTTGGTTCTCACATATCACTTGAACCCAGTCAAGGAGTATAGAAGACTTTGTATTGACATACAACATACTGACTTTGCTACTAATTTGCCAAGAGCATAAACCTTTCATACGTACAAGGTCACTCTTAGGAGAGACTTTAGGTCTCATGTTCTTGTGGTCCTACACCAATCATGCGGACCATTATTTTTCTTTAGTGACCACAAGGATACTTTATTATCAACTAACTTCTGGTTAGTGATACTACCTTATTCAATGGGATATACTCTTTAAGAGTCATCTCAACCTTTACACCAAGTTTGTCATGCGTATGATTGTGAAAACTTCTGGTTTTCAAATAGTAGGTGTTATGACACCATTGACAAATATGGTTTTCTACCATTGAACATGGCGGTGATATATACATTAGTTTGGGAGCTCATCAACTCAAATCAGATAAACCATTTATCTTGATTTTGATCTTATGATAGAAATAGATGCCTCAAAATGGGTACATTCAGAACTTTAGTTTAGACTAGACCAGTCTCCACACTTATTCTCATAAGCTATGGTTCTTATCACTTATGGGATATCCCTTATCTCGGCTGTCCTTCACAACATCAAATTTACCCTTAACGTCCTAGCTATAAGTCATAACCATGACTAGCGGCCGCATGCGTAATATATTGTGATCTCTTTCACACCCTCTTCCGGAGGAGGCATGCTTCAGGCATGCAAGAGGTTGGTCAATCATGACCTTGAACTCCTAGTTCATGCTAGGTACGGGGTTATTTAGGACTAGTTCTGAATATTAACATAAACTCATATTTCTTGTACTACTTTTGGAGTACATGTCATATTTCTTGTACTACTTCTGGAGTACATGATTGGTATGAAATCTTCTGACTCCCCAAGAGTTTACAATGATCTCTTCTTATCTAAAAATCGAGTCTTCAAGCTCGTATGGAGTTGATGATGATAACTATAATTATAGTTTAGCACAATTCTCCTAGAATTTCAAGTGCTGCATAATTCTCCCAAACATCTCATTTGTCAACTTCAGGTGACAATGAATAATTTATCATCATTATGTTCAAGAATGAATTTTCACAAATATTCCATTTGTCAACTCCAAGCGACAAAAAAAATAGAATATATCTTGAACCATTTATCATCTACTTCGGGAGATGATATGTTCATCTACTTCTAGAGATAATACTCCTATCACTTTCTTCAGGAAGTGATGTTTTCTATCATTACTCACTTCAGGGAGTAATATGCTTTATTATTTCATCTCTTCGGGGATGATTGCAAAATTGTCTCTACGAGGACAATGTCATATATCCATCCGCTTCAGGGGATGATACATTTTAACTTTACAAACAAATAAAAATATATGTAAGTAATAACATGAATAATAAAATTGAGAAGGATAAATAAAGAATTAAAATATAATAAAAGATTGTCAACTTCTGGTGACATGAGATTGAGTGTGAAGTCTTCCAGACCTCGAGAACTGTCAATCACATACTTCGGGATGTGATATATAAGACAACTTTATTAATCACATACTTCGGGATGTGATAAATAAGGTCATTTAATTGATCACATACTTCGGGATGTGATTTGGACTTTTACTATCTACTCCAAGAGATAATATTTATCCTATAAACCTTGACATCTACTTCTGGAGATGACTTTAGTTTACCACTCACTCTAATGAATATAAACTTTTATTATTCTATCCACTTCTGGGGATTGATTCATTTGTTTCATCCACTTCGGGGGATGAGAACTATCACTTAGGATATAGTATAGTATATTGATTATCGTTTCAGGGATAATCATATTCAGTAATCACTTCCGGGATTACAAATTGATATACTTTTTTTTTCTTTTTAGGAATGATAATTACCACTTCAGGGGGTAATATAATTCTTTGTCTTTCCAACTCTTCAGGAGTAAAGTATAATTTGTCGCTTCAGGGACAAATTTATTTATGAGTACATTCACTTTAGGAAATATATCATATATAATTATAATTTATCCTTCTAGGACAAATATATTTACGATCATCCACTTCCGGGGAAGTATTTATAGTATATAATACGGTATACAATTTAATTGAACGAAAAGACCATAAATTGAGTAACATATTAATAACAAATCATGTATGTATTCATCGATCATGATTAATTAGTCCTACAACACCATTATATTCAACTAATAACACATGATTTCAAGGAACATATCTATCGCATTCATCGTAAACTTAATTCATGTATGTAATTCGCTAATATAAACAGTTGATCAAAGAACCCATCAAGGTCAATTTTGTATATATGCATGAAACAACTGATTGATCAAGAATAACATGGATCAAGTAAGCATACATGAGTAAGCATATATAGTAAATCACGTATGATGTATACGAAAAAGATCACGGATGAATCCATACAAATCTTTAAACGGTGATGACACATGCATTATGAACAATGATAAAGAATGATACAATCTCTGTATCATGGAATAAGATGAGGCAATGCATAGATGTATATAAGACAATATATACCAACATGCGTTAACCAGTCAATTGAGGATACAAAATTCGATCGGCAATGGATAGATATACTTAACCAAGTCAATCAATTGAGTATGGAGGGAGTAAAAACAATCTATTGTTGGTTATAAGACTTGTTGATCAACATTCTGTTGTGTGGATTAAGTAATGTATTTAGTTTGATTTACTCTTTGTTCAAGTTAGAAGTATATGAACAATTAGTTAGTTAAGTCAGTTAGTAACCGGCGCCATTGTAATGCTAGTTTGGTAGTTAAGAAAACCGTTAGCTAGTTAGTTAATAAACTGTCAATAGACAGTTATGACAGTTGTAATTCTCTGTACTATATAAGTGACTCTATGTCACTAATATTTGTAGCTAGACGGTTGTATTTCATAAGTGAAATTGATTACAATCAAATCAGAAGTTACAAAACAGTTGGTGTTCTTGTTTCTTGTTGTTTTACTTTGAATCAAAGACGTTTACACAGATTGTAAACTAACAATTGGTATCAGAGAGCTTGGAGAGTATGACTCCTTATGAGGCCTGGAATGGAAAGCCACCAACAGTACATCATTTCAAGGTTTTTGGTTGTATAGCACACGCCAAGGATGTGACTCCAAACCTTGAAAAATTAGCTGACAGAAGTAGGAAGATGGTGTTTGTGGGATATGAAGAAGGCTCAAAAGCCTATAGATTGTATGATCCATAGAAAAATAAGATTGTGATCAGCAGAGATGTGAAGTTTGAAGAAGGAGAGAATCTTGAGTGGAAAGAAAATTATACTCAGGATATAAGGCTCCCTACTCTAACAGTATTCACTAGGAATGAAGGAGAGGAACCCTTTATTCAGAAGCAATCACAAGGAAACCATGGTGAGCATTCTCAACCAAACACTGAGATGCAGATGGAGAATGACCATGGTGAAAAGAGTTATGTAGGAAGTGAATCACCAAGGTTGGAACCAAGTGAGTATGTTGTGGATACTTATGATGATACTCCTAAAAAGTTTAGATCAATTCAAGAAATCTACAAAGAAACCTTGGAAGATGAAGAAGAGGCAGGATTGTGTTTTCTGGCTAGGGATGAGCCTGTCAACTACACAGAGGCCTCGACAGATAAGGATTGGATGAAAGCCATGAAGGAAGAAGTGGCTTCCATCACTAAGAATGAGACTTGGAGTCTCTGTGATCTACCAAAGGGCCATAAGGCTATAGGCCTGAGGTGGATTTTTAAACTGAAAAAGGATCCTAGTGGCAAAATAGTGAAGCACAAGGCAAGACTTGTTGCAAAGGGTTATGTGCAGAAGCAAGGGATAGACTATGAAGAAGTGTTTGCCCCGGTTGCAAGGATGGAGACAGTAAGGACTCTACTTGCATATGCTGCAACGAACAACTATGAAGTGCACCACATGGATGTGAAAACAACATTTCTGAATGGAGATTTGCTTGAGGAGGTGTATGTAAAGCAACCAGAAGGCTTTGAAGGTGAGCATCATCCAAATCAGGTTCTGAAATTAGCTAAAGCTCTTTATGGATTGAAACAAGCCCCTCGGGCTTGGAATGCTAAGTTAGACAGAAGTTTAAAGAGGCTTAGTTTTGGAAGATGCAAGCAAGAGCATGCTTTATACACCAGATTTGAGAAAGAAGAATGCATGATCCTAGGGGTGTATGTAGATGATTTGATAATCTTAGGATCAAGCATTGATGTGATTAAATCCTTCAAAGCAGAGATGATGAAGACCTTTGAGATGAGTGATTTAGGATTGCTACCATACTATCTTGGCCTAGAAGTGAAGCAAACTAAGAAAGAAATCAATTTCTGTCAGGCAGGATTGGCAAGATCTTTGGTTGAGAAGTTGGGATTAGCAGTGTAATCCTTCCAACATCCCCATGGAGCCACGCATCAAATTAAGTAAGCATGGTGTGGATGAGGAGTTGGTTGATTCCTCCGTGTTTAGGAGCATAATTGGAAGCCTAAGATACCTTGTAAACTCAAGGCCAGACATAAGTTTTTCTGTTGGAGTTTTGAGCAGGTTTATGGAGGCTCCAACAACTTCTCACATGGATGCTTTGAAAAGAATTGTGAGATACTTAAATGGGACAGTGAAGCATGGAGTTGTGTACAAGAAGAACCCATCCTACAAGGATTTGGTTGGGTTCAGTGATGCTGATATGGCTGGGGATTTAGATGATAGAAAGAGCACTTCTGGGGTCATCTATTTCCTTGGAAGGAATCCCATAACTTGGGTCTCTAAGAAGCAGAAAGTGGTGGCATTATCAGCAGAATATATGGCGGCAACAGCTGGTGCCTGTCAAGGGATCTGGTTGGGAAAGATCATGGAAACTTTGAATGGAAAGAAAGGGAAGGTTCCAACTCTGTTTGTGGATAATAAATTTGCAATTCCTTTGGCTAAAAATCCAGTCTTTCATGACCGAAGTAAGCACATTGACACAAAATACCATTTTATTAGGGACTGTGTTGAGAAGGAGAAGATCAATGTCGAGTATGTACACACCAATGATCAGTTGGCAGACTTGTTCACAAAGCCCCTAGCACAACAGAGATTCAATGAACTTAAGGAGAAGATTGGCATGAAGTTAATCAATCAAGCTTAAGGAGGTGAATGTTGGTTATAAGACTTGTTGATCAACATTCTGTCGTGTGGATTAAGTAATGTATTTAGTTTGATTTACTCTTTGTTCAAGTTAGAAGTATATGAACAATTAGTTAGTTAAGTCAGTTAGTAACTGGCGCCATTGTAATGCTAGCTTGGTAGTTAAGAAAACCGTTAGCTAGTTAGTTAATAAACTGTCAATAGACAGTTATGGCAGTTGTAATTCTCTGTACTATATAAGTGACTCTATGTCACTAATATTTGTATCCAGACGGTTGTATTTCATAAGTGAAGTTGATTATAATCAAATCAGAAGTTACAAAACAGTTGGTGTTCTTGTTTCTTGTTGTTTTACTTTGAATCAAAGACGTTTACACAGATTGTAAACTAACATCTATCCGGTTTATATATGCAAACAGTAGATCAAATAAACAGTAGATCACATGCATAGGAGAACCTCTACGTATACATGGGCACTCCGACTCAATATCGAAGCAAATCGGTACATGTATCTTCAAACAGTAGACTTTTGATTAAAAACAATAGGTTTTTGAATACCGATAAATTAATACGTGATTGAAAGAGGAGCAAATCAGTATAATGGTTCGATCACGTTAACTAAAAAAATAGCAATTCAGTTCGAAAACACCAGTATCTTCCGTATTGAAAACAATTTAGTTCGAAACAGAATATATCATTTATCGTACTTGTTCGACTATTAATTAGTGAACAAGTTTAGATCTATGCAGATCGGGAATAAGAAGAATGAGAATACTACCTTCGAGCAAACTCGTGCTGATATCGTATTATGAATAAGAGAGGAGAGAGACTTTTGAGTAGCGTAGAATGTACGTATTATGAATAAGAGAGGAGAGAGACTTTTGAGTAGCGTAGAATGTTTTCTGCATGTTTCAATAGGGTTGCTAGAGGACCCTTTATATAGATAATACAATGAGGAGATAAGATCAAGAGAGTACAGGATAAGATCAAATTCTGGAATCTAGATACATTCACTAAATATAATAAATATCATAACAAAAATGAGCATAAATAGACATTTTCAATATCCAAATTGCTTATTGATCCTTCAATAGAACATAAAGATAAAGGGAGATGAAGATGCCTTTCACTTAATAAAGAAACTTATGCAAAGAAAGAGATAATCCCATCTTCCTAAGACTCGTACATTCCCGAGTGTATCGATCACCAACATCAATATATGCTTCATTTGCCTACAAAATGATGCAACAAAATCGAACTATTAGTGTTGTTACCAAAACGGATAGGTCCAAAACTTGAAGCTTTTGAAGATGGCATAGATTGGAAGGTATGTCCCCAGAGAAATTATTTGACCTCAAGATAAGAACAATCAATCCTTTTAGGCTATCACCTAACCAAAATGGCACGCTTCCCGTGAAGTTGTTGTTCCCCAGGTCAAGGATCGTTAGTTGAGTGCAGTTTCTCATTGAAGAAGGTAACTCTCCAGAAAATCTATTTCTGTTTAAGTGCAATACATTGAGTTGCTGCAAGTTGCCTATATCAATAGGTATAGTTCCAAACAACATGTTGTTTTCTAGATTCAGAATTCGAAGGCCTTGGAATTGAAAAATCTGACTAGGCACTGAGCCTGATAGAAGATTGTTAGAGAGGTTGATCAACACGAGGTCATTGTTTGATACTGTTTCATGATGGAAGGTGGGAAAGCTTGAGAATTTATTATTGGATACATCCAAATATTTGACGGAGAACATGAAAAGAGGGATAGGACCATGGAAATCATTGAAACTCAAATCTAAGATTCTGAGATTATTCATCAAGTTTGGAACTGTAGAATGAAGTTTGTTGTGAGACATATCCAAGTGATATAATCTAGAGACCAAATTCCAAAAAGCACTAGGAATAGCACCAGATATTGAGGAGTTAGAAATGTCAAGAGAATATAGTTTTGTTTGAGTCAAAATCCAATTCGGAAAGACAGGACCTAGCTTACAAGATCCTAATGCTAGGTCACCAAACTGAAGTGGAGGCACCCTACTTTCACTAAAGTTGAACTCCAAAAGATAATTATCTGACAAGTGTAAGAAATCTAAACGAGGAAATTTTGACAAGTGTGTATCTGATATTACACCGTTTAAGGAGTTGGCAGAAAGATCCAAGTGGATCAGATTTGGTGGGAGATGTTGGAGAATTGCATCAAGGTTTCCTTTTATTCTATTGCTAGAAGCATCCAAATATGTTAAGGATGAGAAGCGGGTTGGAAGTCTATTTTTGAGCATGAATTGGTAGGAATCTTGTGTCAAGAATTGACTCAAATGATTCTGAGATACATCCAAGTAGCTCAATAGTGGAAGCATAATCAGTTCAAGAGGTAGACTAGTGAGACTATTGTTAGCCATAATAAGAACTTTCAATGAATGTCTAGCACTATGGATCAAGTCTGCAAGGAATTCAGGGAGGACTTGGTTCAAATTGGTATCAGACAAACTGAGACTTTGGAGGTTATGTGTATTGTTGATCAAGCATGACAAATTTGAAGATGAAATACTGGTAAAAGAAATTTCAAGGTCTTGAAGAGAGGTGGAATGATTAACATGACACATGGATGGAGCAAGTGGTGGTATAGCAGGTTGAGAACAACCTAAGCAATAAAATGCTGATAAAGAGGGAAGCATTTTGAGAGTGGAAAACCAGTCTGTGGCATTGCTCAAGTTTATGCCACTCAAATCGAGAACTCGCAAAGGCGGAAGGTGAGAAAGCCACCGCAAACTGTCTGTGTACAAAAGGTTATCTCCAATGTAAAGAACTTGCAACTTGGTAAGATTTCCAAGGTGAGGAGGAATCTTACCGAAGAATCCAGCTAACGAAAGATCAAGCGATGTCAACTTGGTAAGGGAACCTATGAACTCCGGAATTCTCATACTAAACCAATTACCATTGAAGTTCAATTTCATCAAGTGTTGCAATACAAGCAAGGATGGTCGAAGTTCATGGCTTTCCAAGTCTTCTCCAACCGTGAGCGAAACCACATGTCCGGTGCGGTTGTCACATCCAACTCCATTCCATTCGCAGCACTCCAGGGTGTTTATGCTCCAAGTTGATAGAACGTGATTGTGATCGGCAGTAAAGCTGAGCTTGAAGTCGAGAAGCGCATGTTTTTCCTCCCCTCTACAAAGGACTCTTGATTCGGCGACATAGCAATTGGTTACAAGGAGAAGTACCACAAGCAGCAGCACTAAAACAAAGGCTACTCTCATGTTGCTGGAGATGCTACTCTTTTTTAGTGTTTTGTTTTTGATACAACTACAAATCTAAATATGCAAAAAATTAAAAGCCTGGCTACATATAATAACTTCAACAAATCAAAAGCGCTTACTTGATTTTATACTTTTCAAAGATGCTTTTTCAATCACTATGAGATGACGAAAACCAAGGGTTTTCACGAGTATACTTGCAAGTCTTCAAGTCTACTTCCATTCCAAAATCCAAATGACACGGAATAGTAACGTTTCATCCTTGTCATTTGGCTCATTTTCGAAGTACCAAGTAAAACCAAAGAAATAAATCGATCGCTTTTGTACTATACTGGGTCATGTACCAATTTTCCAAGCTTTGCTTTTGTTCGTGTCCAAGCGACGCGTTGCAGGTTCCCACTAATTTGGGTTAAATATCATATTCAGAATGTAGGGACAGAACAACTCACGTAGGTGACCATTCTCTTACTCTTACCTTGTTTAAGGGTTAAGAAAAAAGTCTGAACCCCGTCCTAGAAGGTGTCTTTGAACTTTCTTCATAACTTGAATGGTTCTTAATAAACAGAACTTTCAAAGCCCATATACTGTCTCTCTCATCAAAATTCACTATCATAAACTACTTGAGCTCGTACATTTACAAGATGCTTCTTCAGTCACTACGAATAGCAGAGCCAAGTATTGCAAGTTAGGAAATGTCAGCATCCAAATCATGTGCATCTACAAAGGTAAAAGATGTAAGATAATTTAAGCAGAGAATAAATGCTAGAGACGAAAAGAAGTCACTCAATTGTGGCCTTTCATACGTGTCAAAGCAGTGCTTACAGATCCACACAGCTAAACAGCTAATCTAAAGATCATTTGGCATTGATCTATACACTACAGAGATCATCATATTCACAACATTTTCCAAGGCTTTCTTTCGCCCTAACAATGACATAAACACCCCCCCTCAATCAAAAACCATTGAAGACAACAGAGATTAATTAATAGACGGTCGATGCACTAAGCTACAAAGGGGGTATTTAAGCAAAACCCCCCCACATGTTGAGTGGGGAAAATATAAGTGACAATAAAGAACAGACGAGCTAGACCCCTGTACACATACCTCTCTATCTGTCACTTTAATGTACACCATATCCCATCTGATACCCTGCCTAAAAACCTTCAAGTTAGTAAGATGTTAACATGAATGAGATCACTTCCTTTCGCCATTTTCCTCCGAAATGCCCTCACAAAATAAGTGACCAGATAGCTTCATCTGCAATGAGCCAAACCACATCACAAGTTAGCTACTAATGCTTCCTTTCTGACCAGATTCTTCTTATTTTCTACACAAAATTTACCCACTTCAAAAGGAAACACAAAACAAGAAGACAATGCCAGATCTATTACACAACAAGATCAAGATAGTACTTATTTAGACTTTTAATTCACCAACTTAAATATTAAAGGTATAGCTTGCATCAAATTCTAATCTAATTTTGATTGTTCCGACTTTCAGATGGGGAGATAGAGCAGCATGAGGTTGGGTACAACAAATTCCTCTCCTCTACATCTTATTAGTACGCAGAAGTGAGGTGAATGGCAATTAGTTATATAGTATATACACCATTAATGAATTCTATGCATCTAGATACTTCCACGTGAATTAGGTCCTAAAGTCATGAAACAAGGCTAACCTGTACAATGTTGCTGTGATAGGATGCCAATTTGACCCCCTAGAGCAAACAAGAACGGCTCATCCGCCACAGACATCATCTCATTTTAAATTTGAGTTGGGAGGAGTATTTGCCAATGGCAGCTCCACTCGACTCTGATCATACGGTGGTTTGCTTAACTGCTCCGCTTCAGAAACACACTTCTGGGAAACTGCTCTTTGTGAAGTAGGCTGACTATTGGAGTTTACTAACTTTGCCGATGGAGATGGATGAACTTTCAATTGCTGATGATTACGTGAAAGAATCCCCGATGGAATCATACTCTGATTCGAAGTCTGAACCGAAGAGTCCATAGGAACATTGTGATGCATTGGCATATTCCCTTTTCCAAATCCCTTTGAAAGTTTTGCCTGCTGTTGAGGATGATGCCTTGCAGGCGATTGCTGGAGTTGTGATTGTAGCTGCTGCTGAGCTGGGCGTTGTCTTTGTTTAATTGTTCCACCCACACCGTTTTGTGTTCCGTTTGATAAAGGGTGATGGGGAGCATGTGAAGTTAATGCACTAGATGGAGGAAACTGCTGTTGCTGTTGTTGCCTTTGCAAAATACGTTGTTGCAATTGGCGTTCCCTTGCAAGGCGCACAGCAAAAGCATGTTGTTCTGCAGTGGCGGGATGTGAAGCAGCACCTTGCAGATGATGGACAGGATATGAAGGTGACCCGCCAAAAGAAGCAACTCCTCCTTGTTGGCTATTTGTTTGTGTAGCCTGTGATTGAATCTCTGGTGGTATATTTTGCCTCGGATGCTCCGCATTCTGGCCAGCCTACACAAGGAATTGATAATTGAAGGCTATATTACTGCACGTTACCATTTCTATCAAGTATGCAAATGATAATAGAACTATGGTAATTTTATCCTAACTGCATGTAGTAAAAGTTGTTTTGCACAACACCACCTGTTATAAATAAAATTGTATTTATTATTACCCATTCCCTGTTGAACATCCATGTCTATTTTACCCTTATTAAAATGTAAACGAAGGAAGAGAGCCCAAGGCCTTCCCTGTGACAAACAAACATAATAAATCGAATGATGGGTATTCACGGACATTTCATAAATTTTATCAAAAGTTTGGGTGGGGTGGGTGGCCTTGTGTAGTCAACTATCTACCCTTATAAGTTATAACTATGTTATCTAAAATCTCAAACCAGCACCCAGTTAAGTTTTGATTATACAATAATCGCAATTGATCAGTCATACGAATATGTAGAAGAAAACCACTTACTCGCACCATAGGTAAAGCATCACGAGGCTGTAGCATCGGGGTTCCTTGACCAGGACCAGCCCCAGAGTGTATGGGCATATTGGGAGCAACTGTGTTTGCTGAATTCATCAAAGATGATGATGAAATTCCTTGAGGACCACCCGGTCTTGGAATCCTATTCATCCCAGGCATAACCATGCCACTTCCCTTCAAGCCCCGATCACTTCCTGAAAATGCTCCAGAAACAGGCGTGTTTGGTTGGTGAATGTTTCTGCCAGACAGCATGTGATTGTACTGTTGCACTCTGTGCGGCTCATTAACTGGTAAGCTTGTCCTTGGAACACCATACCGCCCACTGCTACAAAGAAGAAACAATATGAACAAAAAGTCATATAGGTTCAGAATCTTAGAAAATAACAATCAACTAGAACTGAATGGTTACTATAAGATTACCTCAAAGCACTATTGAGTTGAGCAGATGGAGAAGATGGGTTACTAGGGTGTCCCATGCCAGGTGATCCTTGAAGCAAGGAATTTGTCCCAGAAGGAAGTGCTGGTTGGGCACCACCCTGATTTGTTAATGACAAACCACCACTATGGGGAGACTGATAATTAACAGAGAACACATCTGGGCTAGATGCAACCATGTCACAGAGATCTAGTGGGCTTCAATGAAACATGTAACAAAATAGAGATTGGATTGGGTGTATGCAGCAACAGATGATGTCAAGAGAATCACAAAGTTACAGATGCTAGAAGTTACCTCAAAACACCTCCATTCACCTTATTTGGGATCACTTGCAAAAGGGCAGAAGCATGTGAACTATGGACAGGTACCAACTGCTTGGGCTCCTGAATATATATAAGGTGAATCAGAGTGATAGCAGGTATATTATGCATAATCTATGATTGAGACAAATTTGTCATCCCATTGTTTCAATGGCGTTTTCACAGGTTTGGGTGATGAATAGTAGTAGAATATAAGGTGGTTACATAACGGGTGCTTATGATCAATTGCGGGTGATTGAGTAATTCGCGCTAAAAAAATTACTGAAAACTACTCCAAGGTTTGCTCAAAAGCTTATGAAGCACATTCGTCTATGAGAAGATGCCAACTTTAACATTTCGGATATGGGGAAACAGTGAAAAGGGTGGCTCATAAATGGACCTCATGGGCGGTTAAATACTGCAAAGTCTGCATTTGCAATCTGGACTCGTACAAATAAAAAGAAACTACATTTGTATATACTAGTAGCATACATGTTTTTTCCTGCCATGCAGCTGCTGTCCGAGTAAAATGAGCTTCTCAAAATGAGATTTTATAGTGTCCTCTTCCATTGGCCCACGCAACTGCTGAAACAACTGTCTGGCTCCACCCTATTCCATAAATTCATATACAGTTAGAATATCGCCATTTCAAGCTCTTTTAACACATAATCTTAGCAAAATTGTTGGAAGATAATGTAACAGGATTAGAAAAATAAAAAGTATTGCCTTTGGGATGCCAGGTAAAGTAGAAGGATAAGGTTGAGAAGATCCTGAATCCTCAGCACTATCTGCCCCATCACCGCAACTTTTCTCTATCAAAACCTTGTGCCGCTCCTTACATTCTTTAGGCTTGCGGAAAATGCACTGGTTACATTCAAAGAAGACAACAAATGAATAAGTACTCTCCCAAAAATATAAACCATAAGACACTAAACAGAAGATAACCCCCAAGGTCCGTACATACCAAGAATGGCCAGTAATTGTAACCAGAGGCTATTCAATCACCCATAATGTAGTGCATTAACTTGCAACAAATATCAACTCCACCCCCCAACCCCAAAATATCAATTGCCTTCTTAAGGAAACTATGGAATTCATCAGCAACGTTGGTAGGTTCAAGAATTCTAATTCCTGAGAGAAGATTCACAAGATTTACAATGGACAATTTTGATGGATTCCTGAGAGGTTGATTCACCAGAGTCTCAATTACAAGTGGAAGCTGAGAGGTTCTTTATAGTGCTACAGTTAATGCAGTGAAACCTGATACCTTGCAAGGCAAAGACCAAATTCTGTACCTTAAAATACAAGGTGCTGTTGATAGCATCACTTACAAGCTCCCAGTTAGGACCCATATCATGAACAAGCACAACAAGAGCCTGTGAACATGGCAGTTATATGAGGCTCAAATTTGCATATCTCAGGTGATTGTTGACAGAATGATATAAAGGAAAAAATTACCTGATCTTCAAACAAAGACCAGGGACTGCCTGACCCAGTTTGTACAGAAGCCATCTACATGAAAGATCTGATGCTTAATTCCCAGCATAAAAATATAAAAATAACACATACAGACAAAGGAACAGAAAACAAGTGTTTTTGACTTTCAATAACAAAGGTATTTGCCCAGTATATAATTAATCTATTTTTGATGAATACCTTCAGTGCTTTTGCTTTCCTGCCACGATCCCTGCCACCAATCAGTCTAATGAGCTTGTTCTGATTGGACATGTTACTCATTTGGGAACCCAAAGGAGAAGGTGCAGAACCACTCATCAGACTTGTGTTTTCAAATGTATTATCCGCTGATTGTTTGGTTATCTTGAGTTTCTTGGAATGTGGAGCAAGCAGACCTGCAACATAAAACATCAGATTGAAGACAGTGAAAAAGGAAGAAACAATAAGAAGATGAAATGAACTAAAAGTATTACCGCTGTTGCCATTGGGTTCAAATGGATGATAATCCGCTCTCCTTTTGAAATGATCCTTCTGCATGATAACATTAGAATGAGATGCTCGGAAATTAATAAATGTTATTGTAGCAGTTATATAGAAGTTTGATATGCCTAAAAGGTATCATATAGGATTTTAAATGTCAAGTTTGCCATGATATAGGATGAAAAAATTGATTTAACAAACTATGCAAATCAGCCACCTGATAGTGGTATTATAATATTAGAAATAGAATACGACAATAATCGACTATTGAGATTTCCATCAACTAATTCTTAATAAATAACCTAAACATGTCACAGTTCAAATAGTTCATACAGATTTGAAATGAACAAATCACCACCGTTTAGGTAATCAAATTCAACTTTATAGGACTACTGACCTGTTCACCCTGTATGTTGGCATCAACCTGCCATCTGTGGTCATTTGCTTCACCCTAGTATCAGACAACATTTGACTATTAGAAATGGATACAGAATGCAAGGAACAGGCATTGAAGGTCTAATTGTTTTGTGGGCATGTAAGAAAATGAAAGAGAAGTGGCACCACAGAAAAGAAAGAGGCTCACAGAATTCAAAAGTTACAAATGTGTTCAGAAAGCAAGGAATGGGCGTGGAGAGTCTGGTAGCTTTTTTGGGCGCATAAGAAAAAGAAAGAGATGTGGCACCACAGAAAAGAAAGCCATTTCCACCAAATTATACTGTAAAAGGATAACCTGATATTTGTTTTTCTTCTTCTTTTTATGTTTTACTGTTGTCTCAGCAGAATCAAATGTCGACTGCTTGTCGAAATCCATTCTTGACTCAACCTCCAAGCCTCTAGGGACAAAACCATGCATAGTCTGGTCATCCTGGAAGGAATTAGTATCCCCACTGGAAGCATCTGGCCTACGAGAAACAGGAGTGAACCCAGCACCTCCCATGCTGGGGCCAACAACTCTCTGTCGAGAAGCAGTACGTACACGTTTGGTTGGAATAGGACCATTAATCCCATTAGATGGCCTCTTTCCCAAAACAAATGAATGAGGAGTAATATTCTTGTTCTCAATACATTGATCATATGGAAAGTCCCTATCCACTTCATAGAACTTGGGGGTGTATGACTTGGGGTTCCTCCCTCTCTTCTGTAAATACTTGGGTTGCTTGCGTCCTCCAAAGGCTCCAGAGATGTGATACATACTTTCACCTTCATCTTCTTCATATTCATATTCATTCTCTTGGGACCCAAACTCTGAACATCATCACAAAAATACAGAATAAAAATTACACTTAAGAAAGAGCAAGAATCCGATAATAATAACAACAAACAGATCACCAGGAATACCTGTCAAAGAATCATTCATGGAAGTATCAGCATCTTCTAGCATATTTTTGCCAGCCTTCTGTAAGGGCATTAAACCATTCAATTCAATAGCATGAAAAAAAATGTGGGAACAAGAACAAACGCACAACTATTACTAGCCATGACACAATGTAATAAGAAACGAGCTTTAACACCAGAGGTATCTCCGCATTCTTCACCTTGTGCATATAAGCATTAAAGGGGGTGAAACAAAGATAAAAGAGGAAAAAAGTTTGCACCGTATATACCTCACATTGCACAGTATATATCTCAATAGACTTTCTATAAGCTTCCATTGCACCATGTGGGACTATATAGCAGAGATCCTCCTGCATGTAGAGGAACAGATTAGGAATAGTATGAGCCAATAAACATTTTAGAACAAGAAACAAGACAGTAGTAACAATATGGATCAGAACTTCTCATATATTAGTAAGCAAGATATAGCAGCGTGAGCCTATGAGAGCACAGAAAGGTATTAACTTAATAGTGTCTAAAATAAGCGAGGAGAACATGTATGGAATGTTTCAAAGATTTAACCTACAATACACTATCTTGACAGAAATACAAAGTACAAACACAACCAATCCTCACACCTGCATATAGATGCACTACACATGGGGGTGAGGGAGAAGGCCCAATCATAGTCGATTGGGAAGGGATAAATGAGTTATAGAAAGTTTTACATACATCTGTGCCCTGATCCAATGATGCCATTTCAGGCATGTCATTCGGAGATTCTATCTCAGGAGTTTCAAAAGCCTCAGTGTACTTGACATGTCCCACAGCAGAGCTATTGTGCTGCATGAATCTGACCACATATCTCTGTACAGCAAGTTCGGTATTCTCTCCATTTGGTTCCTGATCATTACAATTTTGTGATTAAAATAATGCAATGCATGGCAAATGACTCCTCCCGTAACTAGTTCTTTCCCTCACACTTTGCCATAAACAAAGTTCATATTCAATGGAATTTTGCAGAGGAAATGCACAAAAAACTATCACATAGACTAAATCTATCAAAAGAATATTTGCAGCAATCTTTTTACAATTAGCAAATTTCAAACAATGTCTTCTTGCTACCCACCAAGCACCAAATTCTTGCTAGACTCCGACAAGGAGATAAACAAGATGGTGTGGAAGACCACCAGAGAGGCATTACAACATCAATACAGATGGAGCAGTAAGAAAGCAAAGAAAAGGCTATATACGGATCCATAGTTTGAGACGCAAGAGATTAAATCACAGGATGTGGAGGCAGTGGACAAAAGGCTTTCAAAGGAAACAACAGCTTGGAATTAGCAGAGATCTTGACAAACAGAATTTGGAATTCAGAAAGGATGGGAGTCAAGATATTAAGTGTCTCCCTCACCTCGTGCAAGCAAAAATCTCTTATGACAATGAGATGATGGCGCCAAATTTCTATGACTTTGTCGTGAACTAAAGGGAGCATGAAGCTAACATAGCTGCACATGCACTTGCTAAATTTTCTCAAAATATAGTGATGAGTGGCTAGAAGATTTTCCAGAATTTTGTAGTTAATGCCAGGCGTGGTACAAGATAGTAATTATATAGACTAATAAGAATGCTACTACTACACATAAAAAAAAAACATAACAAATCTCAATTTTCTCTAGAAAAAACAGCAAATAATATAAAGAATAGCACCTCAGCAAGGCCTCCATTCACACGATTGGCATTCTGGTGATGACTTTTATTTTCAGACTCCATTTTACCATCTCCACAAGGTTCAAAGCCAGAAATGATACCAGTTTGCTTTAAAGATAATCCAGCAGACTGCCAAAACTCCATGACAGCTCTTGTCAAACTTTGAGCGACAGTTTTATCTTCCCTTTGTTTTTTGTTTCCCTCAAACTTGACCTGTGAAGCCAAGGCAGCACGTTGGCTTAATTGAGATGATGCCGCTCTCTTCCACAGACGCTCCTAAAGTAATACAGCGCACCCACAAGTCAGCTAGAGCAAATGTACACAGCCAATATAAAACCTTCAAAAAGCTAAAACCAATTGCAAAAGCCTCGAAACTGTATCATAGGATTTAAGCACCAAAAAGTGCAGCACATACCTGGAAAAAGTCATTAGCCATCCAAGCCATTTCCTCAAGGACAAAATCCCAATGCGACTTTCGACGGTACTCCTTGGGGATTGGACCCATAGATAACTCCTTTATTCTTTTACGTTTAACCTGCAAAGTAGCAAAATGTGATGAAAAATCTTTAAATTCAACAAGCTGAGACAAGGAATATCTTAACTACATAGCAAAACAAAGGAATGGTGTGAAATAGACCTGAATAATCTGTGCCTCTCCCAAAATCCTATCTTCATGTGCCTTATCAACCACTTCTTTCTGGTTCTCAGCAGTTGGTGGAAGATCCAAAGCAACAGGTTCAGAGGTACCAGCCTTAGTAAGGTTATGATCAGATGGATCCTGCGAACTGTGTAGTTTCTCCTGGGACAAGTGCTCTGATTCAGGAATGCAGGCAGTGGACAAGCCTTGTTTGTATTCCAATTTAGTGCTAGTGAGTTGATTAGGCTGCATATCTTCAGACTTGCAAGGGCTGTTGGCTTCATGATGAGCAGAAGATTGATTTTTACCTGTTTCTTCCTCATCTTTGTCAGGATAACTGTCAGCTCGGAAACTTTGAGGAATGTGATTATCATTTAAGCAAGAATTATCTTCTGTAGTGCATATCACTTTCTTTTCTTCTAACACCAACTCATCTTTACTATTTGTTGTCTGTTCAATAGGAAGGTTATTATCATTTTCATCACCATTGTTACCTACATTCTTCAAACTCGTACACAATTCACCATCCATATTTCCATTTCCGTCTACGCTAAGATCAGGTTGGGTGCAAGATGACCCAGAATCCAAGCCCTTCGAGAGGGATGTTACATTATTGACAACATCTTCACTCTGAAGGAATTGCCCATCACCTTGTAACTTTTTCGGTTCACTCACCTGTTCAGGAACAGCATCATCCTCAGGTTTTACAGAGCCTGAACAAGAAGGGCATTTACCAACTGCAGGTATTGTCTCTTCTATTCCGACAAAAGCATCAAGTTGCCGAGAAGTCATAATAGCATCCAGAACTCCATCATCTTTTACATCAGGAGTTTGCATATCCTGCAAGTCCTTGGAGGTAGATGTGTCTACCTTGCCTTCAGAAATGCATCCATTACTTGGATTCAAGGTAGCAGCATTAGCAACATCCATCTCAGTGTCAAATAGAGGCTCGTGCATAACAGCCTTGGAGAACACCAGAGGACCACTAGACAAGGAAGGATTAAGACCTCCATGAGATGCAATATCAGTGGAGCTAAATCGAGCAGTATCACGCTTTGCCTTTGATCTATTCCTTCTTTTATATGCTTTGTTGGGTTGAAAGCTAGGTGAACCCTCTAACTCTTTGACATGTTGACTCCCATCATGTTGGGAAGAATGTTCAGATGGGGTAATGCGACTCCTACCAGGACATATAGCCCTCCCCTCATTTTCATCAAATACATTCTCTCCATCAAAATTATCAGCACTATTTGGTTCACAGCGTTGAGTAGTTCCTAATCTGCCACTACTTCCAACAGAATCTCCTCTAGGTGAGTTAGCTACAGCAAAGCTGCCTTTTGCTTCGCTACAACAAAAAAACCCATTATTCATAAGAGAAACAGATAATGATACAGAAAACAGGCTGCTACAATGATGGACATGCCCAAAAATCTGGAAAGTAAATGTTACCTAGTCACAAACTGATCATGTATTTGATCAGCAACGGAGGTAGACTGGACACTTAGGGAAGCTGCAAGTGTGAATCTAAAGTCAAGAGGATCACCACCCTGCAAAGTATCAATCCAATATCCTGTATTATTAAAGTACACACATTTAAACATAGCCAAGAAAATATCTCGAAGTATATCTTACTTTTTCCAGAAATTCAAGCTCTCGTCTCCTTTCTTCACGAACATCATACTCCAATCTGTTATTTTCGTATGGACGTGATGTCAATCATGTTCATCACAAAAAAACCATCTTCAATAGCTCAAATTCAAGGACAATATACCTTAACTCAGCTTGAGCTATCTCAATTGCAGCTTGGTGTGGAGAAGTCTTGGTACCTATACCATCTTCATTACCAACAACCCCACCCATGGAATCAACCTCAGCGTTTACTAAAAGAGAACATCCTGACCTAACTCCATGCATTGGAAGCTACAGGTCCATTCCTTCTATGCAGCAAGTGTCTAGAAAGAATAAAACAGCATATGAGAGGCAGAGAAAAAAAATGTTAAAACAGTAACTAACAGAACTTCTATGGCAAGTGTCTAGAAAGAATCAAACAGCATATAATAGGAAGAGAAAAAAGTGAAAACAATAACTAACAGAACATCTATGCATAAGCAAAAATCTGAATGCTGCATCAGGATAGTTACGAAAGTAGAAAGCACGTCCTATTGAGAACCCTACTTATGACATAACTCAAGGAGATAGATCCTTATGCATCCAAATGCTACTGGACACACGGTCAAACAACACATCCAATTGAGTGTAATAGCGTTTGCACTCACTGACAAGTTAAGCCTAATCAAGTAAACAAACATAATCCCAAAGCAAGAAGCAAAATGACCTTCCCCGTGCAACATAGTATAAACTTCAAATTTATTCAAAGGGGCAGTGGAAGTAATCCTGATGAAGCAAATAAAATCCCAACCTAATAATGTTAATGAAACCAGTATTGATAATACTGTTTCAAAAACTGGTTATTATGAACAACAAAAACATCATCTGGTTCTCTCATCCCTGATGCTTATGCCCAACAGAATTGGTCTAGGCAAGGTGGTGGGGGAGCCATGTGATGATGAGTGAAGGCACTTAATATATGATAGGGTTTGCTAGTGTCAGCGTGTCACCGTAGGTGACCTGTGGGAAGGAAGTGATAGGCTCGATTTTGCTCTTTAATCACAGAGAAAGTCTTCAACTTTTCACATACTCCCCCCATTCTACGAGGAACAACCACATTATTGCTTCGGTGCAGCTATGGTTGCTCCAACCACATTATTGCTTCATCCTTATACTAATGAATCAAGCACCAATGTGTACTCAAGAATTTCTTTGATAAGGTGAGGAATGAAAAGAAACAATAAGAATCCAGAACCCAAATGGAGTTGGCGCTAAATCTAAAAGGTAATAAGCATGCAAAAAAATCTAAAAAGAATGAAAGATGAAGCCGAGCAAGTTTAGCACCAGAGTTAAGGGAGTCCAATAATACAAGCTGCATAAGTTTCAAAAGAGCACATTCTTTTGCCTACTGGAAGAAGAGCATATTAGCTTACATGTATGCGCTACTCCGAAAACATATATGAATGGTGGTCATACATCAGCTTCTTCAAGAACAGTCAAGTGTTAGATATTGATCAACCAGAATAAGGCACATTACAAAGCAACTCAAACCCAGAAAAAGAAAGGCTACAAAACAAATTATATGCAAGGAAAGGGAGAGTAGTAACTTATGAGTATGTCCAGAAAAGTTGCATTTTACATGCACACCCCACCATCAAGCATAAAACAGTTGGAAATACAAAGTGTCCAACAGCCTTGTATAAGAGAAAATACATAACCGTTTAAGAGACCAACAGCCTTTTTGTCGGAAGGATACCAACAGCTTGTTTACAAACTGTGTAAACAGCTGAAAATGGAGAAGGAAGAATTTGCTTATACAAAAATCCCAAGTAGAAGGCAATGCATCACCGGATAGTGACATTTGGAAGCTTAGCTTGAGCCATAATGATGGCTACAACCATTGCCCACCCACCACTAATGCGTAATTCCAACTCATTCCAATTGAAACGTCACTACCCAGAACCCCCTACAGAGTTGCAAGTTGTCGCACAACCGACATGCGTATAATCTGTTCTGCCCAGGTCGATGCAAAGGAGCAAATGGGATAGCATAAAAGTTTGCCCTAATCAAACCCTAATTCATCGATTCG
Organism: Polygonum aviculare; assembly: GCA_934048045.1. NCBI lineage: Eukaryota > Viridiplantae > Streptophyta > Magnoliopsida > Caryophyllales > Polygonaceae > Polygonum > Polygonum aviculare. Next base: position 25,954,790 of record OW204023.1, on the reverse strand, counting down.
GACCAATCTAACACCAGAACGAATGATCACCCAACACGACGAAGCTCCAAATTGGTCCACGTCGGATAATTTGGACAGACAACAAAAAAGCCCTAGAAATTTTTTCTCCCCGCATTTGACCCAAAATTAGGGCTTTGGGCCACGATCACAGTGGCGGAGCCAGGTGGCCGAGTCCGACCGCCCACAACGGCGGCCGAGTGAGCTCAGCCAGGCGCCAACGGCACAAAACAAGTGAAAATTTGGATCTTTCACAATTGAGGGTTAAGAACCACAGTTGACATGAAAGACATCAGGAAACAAAATTCAAATGAGAAGGACAAGTCCTAACCAATCAATTCCGGGGACGAATTTGTCGACTTCGACGAGGTAGAGAGGTTAATTGCCGGCGGTGAAGAGTTCTTTCGCCCGAGTCCGTCGTGGTTCCGTCGTGGTTCGCTCTGGTTCTTCCTGCGAGTCGTTTATCAGTTGGATGAAATTGGGCCTGTTTGAAGACAGGCCCACTAGACCAAAAATGCAAAGAACAGGCCCATATTCATCGGCCCAGATAATTAGTTCAGCACCAATGATTGAAAGTTAACAAATTGGAAATATGCACCAATGTTGAAAACAACAACCCAGCAGAAATTGGAAGTCTGAGCAAATAGGTCAGTGAAAACACACATTAGTAAAAAAGGGTTTAGATTTGGGTGTAAAATTTGACTACAGATGAGCAAAGTTGGATTTCTACACTTTGCACAGCCCACTTTCTTTGAATGTGGGAATTGAGGAAAATAAGGATGGAAATAATTGGATTATCCTTAAGATTTGTCTAAAAACGTTGTCCTACTTGTTCTGTTTGTAAGGGACAAAAGATTCCTTAGTTTAGTAACGACACCAGAGAATAAAAAGGACAAAGCTTTTGCACATCAAAGTATGCTGATTTTTCTTCATCTTTGCATATTTACAAGGTCCTTCTCAGTTCTCAGAGTCATTCAATTTCCCCTCACAACAAATACCCAGCCGGCCAAAAAAAGCCATGGCCAATCCAGACACCGGTGTCACCACCACTAACCGCCACCGCCACTTGGTGGCTGTGCCGTATCCGGGCCGAGGCCACATAAATCCCATGTTAACCTTTTGCAAGCAAATAATCTCCAGGACCCAAGAAATTACTAATATTACAGTTATTGTAACCGAGGAGTGGTTGAAACTCCTCAGCTCTGAAGGCAACAACTTATCTAGTAGAATTAGCTTCGCCACCATACCAAATGTTCTTCCTTCTGAGCTAACCAGGGGCTCGAGTATCACCGGATTCTTTACAGCCGTTCAAAGAGACATGGAAGGACCGGTTGAGCGGGTTTTCGACTCGTTTGGGACCCCACCAGATTTGATCATAGCAGATAGTTGTATTGGATGGGCGCTTGATCTCGCAAGGAGACTAAATGTGAAGATGGCTTCGTTTTGGACAGCTTCAGTTACGTCGTTTTTGTTGTCTTATCACTATGAACTATTTCATAACTTCTCACCTGGTATGAACTTGGCTTTACATGAACTTTGAACAAGCATATAATAGTACATATCTTAGATTGCATTCGAAAGTCAGAATCAGTGATGGCGTTCTGTTGTGTATTGTTCTAACAGAAACAGGAGAAGAACGTGTAGAGTTCATCCCCGGAATTCGTTCTATCCGCGTATCAGACCTTCCAGAAGGTTATCTAACCAACAAGACACAAACCTCCTTAATAATCAACACCATAATCTCTCCAGCAACAAAAGCGCAATGCATAATCTTCAGATCCCTCAACGAGCTCGAATCGCCAGCAATTGAAGCTCTTAAAACCGAGCTCTTGACGCCTATATTCACCATCAGCCCAGCGATTCCCCACTTCAAACCAACACGAAAACCGGAAACTGAAGAACCAAGCTACATTACTTGGCTTAACTCCCAACAGCCAAGATCAGTTCTTTACCTCTCACTCGGAAGCTTCCTTTCAGCATCAAGTGCTCAGATGAACGAGCTGGCGACCGGGCTAAAAGAGAGCGGCGTTCCCTTCTTGTGGGCGGCTCGGGATCAGACTTGCCAGCTCAGCAAGATTCTTGGAGACAAAGGGATGGTGGTTCCCTGGTGTGATCAGATGAGGGTCTTGTGCAACTCATCTATAGGCGGGTTCTTTACGCATTGTGGATGGAACTCAGTCGTTGAGGCTGCGTTTGCTGGGGTTCCAATTTTGACGTTTCCACTTGATGCTGAACAGGTTGTGAATGGTAAGGTTGTAGTGGAAGACTTAGGAATTGGGAGGAGAATGAAGGATAGAGTCAGAGAGTTTGTAGGCAGAGAGGCTATGTGTGAAGTGGTGAAGAAGTTTATGGACTTGGAATGTGATGAGAGAAAAGAGTTGGACAGAGCAAGTAGAGAGCTTCAAGAACGGCTGTCAATGGCGGTTAACGAAGACGGGTCAACGTGCGGTTTAGATAAGTTCTTGTCTAGTATGTTTTAAGCCCACAGAATGGTTTGGAACCAATAAGCTGATGCAGACAAACCTTGTTTGTGAATCATGCACCCATGTGATATATTGGCCTTTGGATGAGCAAATAAGCACCCATCAATCTTTGCAAGTTTCTTAACTCTATCTTTTGGCACAATCAAATAGATCACACATATCACATATGTCTCGATAGAAAATTAGGAACACACATCAATGATAGCAAATGAATGGGTTCGCTGTCGGTATGCTGTTGTCTGTTAATTCCTTTTGTAAGTTGCCCATAAGATGGCGCAAAAAACCCCAAAAATAGGTGAATGCATAACATTGACTATGACAAAGCTAGTATAGACATAAGTGCCACATCATATAACTACTATAGATATAGTTCCCGTTATGTTTCATAATTGTTAAGTGCCACACCTCAGTCAGAGCATAAACACATAGGCATAAACATATCTCCACAGACACAATAATCGCCAACACAACTACACAAGAGAGTTCTCATGAAAGCCAAACTGGGATGGAATGCCTATTTCTTCTTCATGGCTCCACTGTTGACCTGCCCTCCACCTGCCTGCGCTGCCTTCTTTGCCATCTTCTCTTGCAGAGCTTTTGCATCCCTACACACCAAAAACCCCATTAGCTATATGTCCCTTATAAACAATGCAAAAAGACTGTTTTAAGAAATCAACCATTACAAAAACCCTTCTGTTTCATCACATGTGTTCTTTTGATAAGAAGTAATTCCCATGCATTCAGTCAGGTAAAAAACAACAACGTCAAATCAAAGATGTATCGATTTCGAAAGACATGATTATGCGAAAAAAGAGAGAGATTGGTACCTTTCACGGCGTTGTTCAGGGGTCAAGCCATCGTTCTTGGGATTCTTGGTTTTTCCGCCATTCCTAGCTTGAGCCCTTTCACGGTCTCTGTCCCTCTGGTTTCCGCGTAAGCTTGGGTCAAGGCTGAACAAACAGCGCATTCAACCAAACAAACAAACAAAAACGCAACCAATTTGAACAAATCAAATTAGGGAAAATCAGCTCTAATTTAACCGGATCTAACCCAACCCTAAGCTTCCGATTTCCAATGACAAAAAATCATCCTAATCGTCGGTTCCCAAGAGAAACAATAACTCAGGAGTAGAACGGCTGAAAATCAACTGAATGCCCAAAACCTGAGCGAAAAAGACGATGAAAGAGAGATACAAACAATCTCAGATCTGCTATGAAACCGAGCAAAATTGAGCTCTTCGTTTGCGTTTCTCTCGGGCAGAAAACAGCCAAAATTGATCAAACGGAAACCAAAAAATCCAGAAAAGAAACACAGATTGAGGATATGAGACATCTCTCGGTCGATTAATCGAACCCCGAAGAGGGGGATTTCAGATTCTGCAGGAAAAGCAAAGGCCTTTCAGCGATCGAGAAATCGATCGCGCTGAACAGAGATCAGAATTCGGCGACGAAGAAGAAGAAACGGCGGATGTGAGAGGAGATCTGAAGGAATCGGAGAAGAAGGTTGTAGAACAGAGGGAATTGAAGCTGGAAGAAGGTTTTAATAGGAAATTCACAGGGGAATAGAAGTCTCGAGAAGCCGCGGATTTTATTTCTTTTATTGTATTTCTGATTGGAGGTTTTTTCTGTTGGTTTTATTACCGCCGCCCAGGCGCCCAAACCCAAGATCGTGCGGTTCATGATGATTCCATCTTTGATCAGGAGGTTGAAACATCTCAGCCGTTCGATCTCGCTGGTATATTTGCTTTTTTTTCTCCTTTTCCTTGCATTTGATCACATTATTCCAAACTTCAAATAACCACATGTTTGGTTAGATTTTTTATGGACAGTGACTATATTACAGTGTCACCAAAATATAACATGGTTAGGTTGAGAGGAATGTCTTGATGTAGTATTATTAGTTAATAATATTTTTATTTCGCTTTTTTGAAATTTTCAATTTGTCTATGATTAAATTGCCTCATAACTATATACTAAAGCGAAGGTTATAAATAATATTTAGCTCGATACGTGTCACATTCTCATTAGACCGCATCACCCATCTTTAATAAAATAATTCAATTTTTTTAATTGGTTGAATTTCATTATAGACCCCACATTAGATGTATTCTTATCTACTGATTTTCATTTTAATTATTTTCTTTAAAAAAATAAACACATACCCACAAAATTATTTCCCCAAAATATATCCAATCCTTACGTGATCAATTCATGATATATTTTGCCCAAAATATATCCAATCCTTACGTGATCAATTCGTGATATATTAAGTTATTAACTAATTAGGTTTTGGTAGAGCAATTTCTCAGTCTTCATTATGTTTGATATGATTTTGATAAAATTATTCACTAGCTTTATTACGTGAGTGGATCGTAGTATCGTACATGTATCATTAGCTACATTTAGTGACGTCATATATGATAATTCGTTTTAGGTTCGGATAAAAAAACAAATCGGAACAAAGAATAATTCCGTTTCAGTTTTGTATTTTTACGTTTTTGATGAAAAAACGAATCACAACAAAAAATAATAATTCGGTTTCGGTTTTCAGTTTGTTTTTAACTAATATATATGTATTCTATTTATTAAAATAAGATATATATTCTAATGAAAGTAATATATTATTAAAATAAAATAAATATAAGTATAAGGAAATACCCAAATCCGTTAGTAAAAAAATTTAAGTAATAATTCAAAATTTTACATTTATTCATCTATTATTTTTTCATGAAAATTCAAACAAATCAAAGTCGTGCCTTTAAGGCACGGGCAAGAACACTAGTTATTATGAGAATAGAGATTTTCATATGAACCCATTGGACTTATGATCCACTCGATAAAGATTACAAACAAGGTAAATTGGTTTGGATTGGCCGGTTCGATTTGTTATAAGAAGAACGGTTTATTTAAGAATTGGAATCACCCCTTCACTTGAAATTTTTTACATAGTGAAGAGACGAAAAAACAAGAATCGAACATGAGGCTATTGGAATAAAACCGATCTTAATGATAGTAAAAAGGTTTAAAATAAAACTTCGCCTTGTTATTGAAGAAAAAAAATAATTTATTTAACTTGATCCATGAGTCCATGACCAACAAATTACAACTTGGAATATCTCTTGCTATATTTCTCTAAGCAAAACTTTATCTTTGCTCAGCAGGAACAAAACTTCAGCTCAAATAGCTCCACAAAGTATCACATATGAAAACAAATGGAGGTTGAGAGCTCATCAGTCTGTTGGGAATACAAGTAGCCATCTCCCATCTTGTGCCATGAACTCTCTTCCAACCCATAAATTAAGTAAAGTTTGAGATCACAGAATGCAATTTTGCATCTTATAATCAGTAGGTAAAATAATAAACGAATACCCGTATAAGAAACTGAGGGAAATGAGGCATTTACAACACAAACACACACATAGCTTAAACACCTGACCTCAGTATCATCAACCCATGGTTCTCATGATTGTAATGCTTCCTTGACCCCCTTCGGTGCGGATCCTAGTCTTATTTACAACCGGTTTTCCAGAGAAAGCCGAAATGGCAGGATCCTTTGCCTTGGGCTTTGGAGGAATCTGTATCTGCCTGTTAATCGCCTTCAGGGTCATGTCGCCATTCAACTCTGAAGGTTTGATGAAGCTGAATGGATGAACCTTGAACGCGGCCGACTTTGTCTGAGTTTGTATGTAAGATTGTGTGCCTAGGATCAAAACATCACAGTTAATGTAGCATTGTCAGGGAAGGTGATCTCCTACGAATACGATGAGGAAGAAAGTACCTTTGAAGGCGATGTTTCGGGAAGATCTGATAGGTTGTTTTGGAGCTGTGTTAGGTGCCACTGTAGTTGGAGGATTGATGAACTCTGTGACATTGGTTCAAGTTACAAAGAGAATACAAATGAATGACTAGGTTGTGCATTAATAGGAATTCAGCTACTTATGTTATAGTGTCTTTCTAACCTGTGATGTCAAGAAGTACATCAGTTGTACCACATGAATTCCTGCATTACCACAAGAAGAATCAATCATGTCTAACGAATAACAAGCAAAGAGAACTTAATGTTCTGAGGTAAATTATAAATCCATCTACAACAGAACTCATCTTACAACTCATTAACAACAACCATCACTTCAGTGTAATAATGGTGAAACTACAAAACAGATTAGCAAGTAACCATGATATGGTTTCTCAAAACAAGCACTTAAAAGGCAGGTTTTATACTATATATTTGACTACAATTACTTAGAGAAAGCAGTACATACATATCGGTGGAGGGGTTGTGCGTCGTCTCAGAGTAGTTAAAGCAATCGCCAAGCCAGTCTTCAACTTGATCAAGGCACTCGAGACCCGGGAAAGAAGAAGCTTCTGAAATAGATAACAAGCATTCTACATGAATTTCTATAATTGAACTAACACACTACATTGTGTTGATGCAAAGACCTGAGTACCTATAGGAAACATACCCTGGGATCCTACTACTTGTTGTGATGTCTCTGGGAAAACTTCATCAATATTTTCCTATGATCAGCCAGAATAACAATGAATTACCACTTGATACCATCAAATGTTCATGCATTCTCAAAGAAACTTCAGTGATGAGAAAAAAACCTTGGACTTGAGGAAAGCAGGATCGTCAATTAGAGAAGTGAGATCAAGGTCCTCATCATCGAAATGTAGTGTCCGACGCCTCTTCACTCGAGAAGAAGTAACTTGGCATTCATCATCCAACTCCTTCCTCTTTCCTGATAGCAATGATTTACAATTGTATGATGATTTATAAAATGAACCCAGATTGCAAAATTTGAAATTAAACCAGAAAATCAACCCACCACAGTAACCAAAATTGTAAGGAGAGCCACCACCACAAGCCTTGATTGGAGTGGTTTCTTCAACAATGTATGAAAAGTCTTCATCCTGGGTATCCCCTTCCCAAGTTAGGTCAGATATATCTGCCAAATGTGGATCACAATCAATTAAATGAATCAACACATTTGATTATTTTAGCATTCATCTGAGTTAAGGGTATTGATACATTGCTACTTTGAGTGTAGATCTTACCCAGAGGAGAGTTGTTCTGAAGGAAAGAATCCCCATTTTGCCATTGAAACAACCCACTGATAACAAACAGTTCAAGAAGACAAAGAAGAACCTCATTATAACACAAATCTCTTCCCTAAATAAGCAAGTAGGTTGCATCACACATTCACAATCAAAGCAATTAAAGCATCAGATTTGAAGGGTGATTTAAAGAATTCATTTTGAATCTAACATAAATGACAATCTAGACTAAGCAACAGTATCATCCCAATAGAACAGTATCAGAAATTGCAAGATCCCCAAAAGACCACCAAATGTGATGGACTTGATGCTAACACCAAACCCACAAACACAAAAATCTCAAACTAGCAAATGAAAAAGAATCTCAGAAGAACAAAAGAAATGGAAGTGAGCTACATACTTGCCATTAGTGCAATCCATCTCAATCCCTCACAATAAAGAACAATCGGAAAACAGGGCGAACTCAAAAACCTAATGGGTTTCCTCCTTCCCTTATAAATCAAATACCAAAACTAGCCGTTAAAATACAATAAAGGGTAGAGAGAAAATGGGGGCAGAAATCTTCGATTTTCTGCTCGAGATTTGTGGTATTTTATTTTCTGACGAAAAATGCGCCTCCCTCACTCCCTACCCTTAATTGCTATATATACATATCTTTTGAAGGGCATTTCTCAATTCTTACGAGTATTTGAAATCCAATAACAAATTTTGTTCGGACTATTTAGCCCAACTACATTAAAAATATATATTTTCTTTCCTCATTTAAATATTAAAAAAAAATATTTCCGATTTCAGAACGGATTGTTGCAGAAACTGTCCAAGGAGCACGATCACTCCTCTCAGTGTAATGGGTCGGATTCGGGTTTATGGGCTCCGAAAACCCTAGATTGGCAATTGGATATGCTTGCAATCTTCTCAATTCGGTCTCTCTAGTCTCGTCGATTTCGAAATCGTCATTGAAAAAATGAAAAAAATTCTCAGCAGCCTACTATCTGCACATTTTGCTCTCTAATGTTGACTGAAGAAATTGCAGATAGCTCAAAAATTAATTTGAATCATCTTAGCGCTTTTATGTTCTTTGATCATGCTGATTAGCTAAGCGCAAGCCTCACCTGATAGTGAATGGGATTGGCTATATCAAGCAGAGTAGATTTAGCAGGCCCCTTTTAGTGTTACAAAAGCTCACACTCATTGAATTAGATCAATTTCCTCTGTGCAGCCTATTGCATAGTTCTTTCTATATTCCTTCTTGAGTTCTTGGGTATGCATACTTGGTAGATGACCATAACACAACCTTGGTTTCTTATGATAATGTAGTTCTTCGTTAGACGACAGTAACATTATGTTATAAGTTGAGCTCAAAGTTGTTTTTGTCTTTGTATTAGCTCGGTGTTTCGTACTATCTGGTATGTCCTTCTAGCTATATTGCATATAAAGTTTAAACCTTTGAAAGCAACTTACATATCCAGACATGTCTCTTATTTGCAGTGCATACCGTGGTCCACCTTACGCTCTTAACCGGATTCTACTACCGTCCCGATTAAGTGACATCAATCCTGTGTTTTTATCATGTGATGCAGCTAGAAGAACAAGAAAAAAAAAACTTGAATTAGCAGCTTGAATCTAGCCTTGACCTACCTATGACTTTCGCAAGACGAAACTATACTTAAGCTTATTATCAAAACTGCCTTTGTAGTGATCAAAGGACTTCTAAGCTTGAAAAGATCGCATCAAAGGTTGTTTTGATTTATACCATTTTAACACTCATCTTCTTGTCAACTCCAAACCTGAGGCCTTTTCAGGTTTTTCTTGACTCCTTGAGATGTAATGTAGGGCAGTTTTTTTTTTTTTTTTTTGATCAGAAAAGGGGAAACCCCAAATTAACTAAGAAGGGTCATTAGAGTTCCGAATGCGCGGGGTGACCCGCCCCGCGACATCTTCAAACAACGAACGAGAAATACATGAAGGAATTTGCAAAAGAGTGTGCAATCCGATGGGAAAATCGAAAGCAAGCTTGGTGAGGGAGTCGGCGACGATGTTCGCTTCCCTGAAGACGTGGTTGAGTCGGACCTCCCAAGGCCGACTAATGAGGCTCCGACATTTAGACACCGGGGCAGAAAGGGGATGGGTAGAATGGACACCCTTGTGGATTAACGAAACCGCCAGGCTGGAGTCGGTTTCGAAAATGATTTTTCTATGCCCCCGGGACCAAGCGAGCTCGAGGCCATCGATGATGCCCCATAACTCCGCCATGGGAACGGTGCATTGGCCGATGTTGTGAACAAAGCCGCAACACCAAATCCCCTCCGGGTCCCGAATAACACCCGCCGCCGTAGTGAGCCCGTCACTACTTTTTGAGCCATCCGTGTTAACTTTAACGAAGCCAGCGACCGGAGGGGTCCAACCCACCAAGATCTCCGATTTATTGATTCCACCGATCGTCTTCTTGGAGATGCTCCAGGCGTCCTTGTATTCTCTCGCTTTGCTGAGCACGAAATCCACCGCTTTGTGAACGGGGCTGCGGTTGCCGAAGATCCTCTCGTTTCTCCACTTCCAAGTCCACCAAATGCAAGATGCGAACACTTCGGACCAGCCAAGTTCCCCGTCAAGCTCCTCCTTGGAGAGAATGTTCGTCCTAAGTCAGCCTGCAAACTGAGAAGTATAAAAATCAGCACAAAAAGTGACAGAATTTAACTCAAGCCAAAGTGGATGAATTAAGTTGCAATCACGAAAGAGATGCAGGAGAGTTTCAGAGGAGTGATTGCACGCAGTGCAAAGGTCATTAGGGGCCATGTGGCGTCGATGTCTTTCATGGTTAGTCAAGATGGCGCCACGAGCGACGAGCCACAAGAAGACGCGGATGCGCTCAGGGACCTTGAGCGTCCAGATCCTGCGGTAGAGGTGTTGGTCGTTGCTGCTGATCGAGAGCTTGTTGGAGACTAGGTCGTAGCCCGAGCTGATCGTGTAGATGCCATTCGAGGTGGGGGCCCAAGAGATACAATCAGTAGCGCCATCGTCGTCCAGGACATGCACAGCGGCGATTTGCAAGAGAGTGCGGGACGGGAGGAGGTCAGCCAGGATATCCCAACACCAGCCGGTCTCACGGCACCAATAATGTCGGACTTTCGAGTTGATGTACTCGCTGTCAACCGGAGCAGAGGCCACATCAATCAAACGCTCACTGCTCAGCCAAGGATCAAGCCAGAAACGAGCAATTTTTCCGTTGCCCACAATCCAGCGAAAGCCAGGGGTGATAACCTTGTTCATGCTAGTCATTATGGCATTCCAAACAGCAGAGGAGTTGGCGACACGAGCCCCGCTCTCCCGGGTGTACTTTGCTTTGAGGATAGAAGCCCAACAACTACTGCCATCGCTAAGGAAGCGCCATCCAAGCTTCCCAACCGTTGCCAGGTTCACGTTATACATTGAGCGTAACCCGAGACCGCCATCATTCTTCTTCCTGCACATATCGGGCCACCCGACCAAGTGGATTTTGCGTTTTTCGGGGTTGTCGTTCCAGATGAAGTTTCTGATTTTTTGATCCATCAAGTCGCACTGTTCTTTGGGCAACAAAACCGTACCCATGGTGTAGTTGGACAAGGCTGAGAGTACAGATTTGGCGAGAGTGATACACCCCGCCAAGCTCAGGAGTTTACTCTTCCAAGTTGCTAATTTCTTGTCCATCTTGGCCAAAACAGAGGCGAAGGTGGTTTTATCCACCTTTTTGTGGAGCACGGGCATCCCCAAGTAGCTACCAAGATCGGTGGTGACATCGAAGTCACATTCATCATGAAGAGCAGCCAAGGTTCTGCTGCTGGTATTCTTGGAGACAAAGAGTTTAGACTTCGCAGAGTTGATTTTCTGGCCCGAGTGGGAGCAGAACGCATCGATGGTGCTATTGATAATGCGCAACTGCTCAACGGAGGCCTCGGCGACAAGGATAACATCGTCCGCAAAAAAGACATGTGAAATTTCCGGGCCTCTTCTAGAGATCTTGATCGGCCTCCAATCACCGCTTGAAACCGCTAATTGGATCATTTGGCTTAGCCGTTCCATGCAGAGGATGAAGATATAGGGGGAGATCGGATCGCCTTGTCGAATACCCCTTTTAGGCCGGAAGCCCTCAGTCATTTCACCATTCCAGAGCAATCTCATAGTCACAGAGTCGATACATTCCTTGATAAGGGAGTTCCATTTGTTTGAGAATCCAGCATCATGGAGCGTGTCAAAGATGAAGTCCCAAGAGAGCCTATCGAAATCTTTTTCGAGATCGATTTTCAATAACATCCAGCCTTTCCTCCCCTGCTTTTTTCTCATAGAGTGAACCAGCTCCTGAACGATAACAATGTTGTCAGCGATATATCTTCCCGGGAGGAAGCTACCTTGCATGGGGCCGATCAGGTCAGAGAGGATAGGGCGCATACGGTTCACCATAATCTTGGTCACAAGCTTGTAAATCACATTACAGAGGCTTATAGGTCTGAAATGCTTAATGGATTCAGGCTTCGAAATCTTCGGAAGGAGGACGATTAAGGTGTCGTTGACGCCCGGAGGAATAGCACCAGAGTTGAAGAAGCCCTTGATGAAGTCCCGAATCGATGCACCCACATCACCTTAACATTTCTGAAAGAAGATTGGTTGAAAACCGTCCACTCCCGGAGCCTTGAAGCTGCCCATCTGATTCATCCCTTCCCAAATTTCAGCATCAGAGACATCAGCGCAGAGGTGGTTCCACTGATCTTGGCTTAAGTGTTTGAACAGCCCAGTCGGGACGATCTGATCAACCGAGGGAACACTATCACAAGAGTAGAGTTGTTTGAAAAAGTTGATGGCATAGAGCTCGGCAGCCTTGGGATCACTAATCCGGTTGTTGTTGTCGTCAAGAAGGCCGTCGACTTTGTTGGATCTTCTTTTGACGATAGTGGAGACGTGAAAAAAGGAGGTATTCCTATCCCCAGCGATCAACCAGTTCTCACGGGATTTTTGAAACCACAGAAGCTCTTCTTGTTCGAGAATTAAACTCAGCTCGGAACGGAGTTCAGCTCGCTTGGTAAACAGAGAATCCGGGCAGCCATGAGTGCATTTATCCTCGACCTCCTGAAGACAATTGAACACCTGCTTTTTCCGAAGGTGGATATTCCCAAAGACATCGCGATTCCATTTGATAAGGACATCTTTGAGGTTGAGCAAGGCGGAATGGGCAGGCACATCCGCCTTCCAATTGTACTTAATCACAGAATTGAACTTGTGGTGGGTCAGCCAAGCCGCCTCAAAGCGGAAAGGCCTCCTACTCTTGTTGCTGGTTCTCGGGGGATCCAAACGAACAAGCAAAGGAGCATGATCAGAACTGAGCTTAGAAAGGTGACTGATGTAGGCATTCGGCCAAGCAGTACGAGCATCCGGGTTGATGAAGAAACGGTCCAGGCGCCTAGCTTTGTAGGTCGAAGGAGTGTTCCCTGTAGTCCAGGTGAAGGGAGAGCCCGCGAAACCCATGTCTGTCATGCCAGTGTTGTCCACCCATTCACTGAACTTGTCAGAGTCCGGAGATAAGTCGTTAACAGTTCCAGAGCTCTCCCAGCTATGCAGGATGCAGTTGAAGTCACCACCGACAAGACACGGTCCGACGATAGAAGCCACATAGTTCTGCAAGAAAGGCCAAAAAAGTTTGCGGTCATTCTCATGAGGAGGAGCATAGACGAAAATAAGGTTAAGAATCGCATTAGCTGTAGAGAAGGAGGCATGGATGAAGCGGGCGTGGGTGGTCACGATGCTAATTGAAGTTCTGTCATCGTCCCAGAGCAGCCAAAGCCCGCCAGCAAACCCCCTAGCTTCAACCCTGAAGCTTTGCTTGAGCTTGATCTTCTTGCAAACATAGTCAGCCCTAATTCCTGAGATCTTAGGCTCAAAAAGGATCAGTAAATCAATATTGTGCTGTTTGATAAGATAATTGGCGGCCCGGCGAAAACCGTTACTACCGGCGCCCCTACAATTCCAAGAAAGACAATTCATGGATAACATAGGAGAGGAGGGAGGGACGATGATCTGATTAAACATCAGGGACGTGAGTCCCGGTACCATCATCCTCAATCATGTTATCCGTGATCGTCTCCTCAACGGAGTTGGCGTTAGAGGCATCAGCTTGCTGGATTTGAGACCTCAAGCAAGAGATGGTGAAAAGGCAATTTGTGCAGGCAGTTGTATGCTAGAAAACAGCTCTTTGTTTGTGAAAAGGCAATTTGTGCAGGCAGTTGTATACTAGAAAACAGCTCTTTATCTGTGAAAAGGCAGTTAGTGCCAAAGGTGTATGGTTAAAGTACTTAGAAACATTGTTCTGAGTTAACAAATTTTACTCTTGTTCCTGTGGAAGTTGATGAGGATTTTCATATACTAACAACATGACTAGCTTTGTTCCATAAGCTAAGATTGGTTTGTTTAGGAGGACGTTTCTGATAAATTTTTTCTTAGGTAAGAACTTATCTCTCCAAACTTTTCAAGGCTCAAATAAATGATTAAGCTTCCATATGCCTTTCATTAATTATGAGCATGAAGGACATTCGTATACGGATATATGGTAGGAATTGGCATTTGGCACATTATCACGTTATACCCAAAGAATGATTACATTTCTGTTGAGCAGACATCATGACTTTCAATTGTAAAGTACCTTGTATGGGAATGAGATACATACCACATCCCCCATAAAAACATCTTATTGGAGTATAAGAATGAGATCAACATTATGTTTGCAAAATTCCATTTCAGTTTAAACCAACTAGTATGGCAGAAAGCTAACTTTTCCCTTTCAGTTTATACCTAATAACAAGTCTAGCATGGCAGAAAGCTAGCTAGCTAGACAGCTAGCATGGCAATCAAAAATAATGTTACGTGTGGGGAAAGTTACTCAATACCCAATTACGTATAGCCCCTATATATATGCATGGATTACAAAGTCCATACAACTCAAAATCGTCTTACGACGCGTTACGCATGTGCCTATATATAGCCCCATAGATTGTGTTGCCATAGCTAACTCAAAACAGTATCTACTTTGATGGAGTCTAACCATTTGAGATGTGTCCTTGTAGCTCTAGTTCTAGCCCTTCTTGCACAAGAACAAGTCTCGTGCACCGAAGATTTGAGAAGGCGAAAAGGCGGTGACAGTTTCGATGAGAACTACAGAGTTAGTTGGGGTCAGGATCATGTCAACTACCAAGGTTCTCAAATCCAGCTTTCCTTGGATAGAAGATCAGGTAGAATAAATCTTTTGTTTTCCTTTGTTCTTGGTCTGCAATTTCTTTCAAACCTCATATGTTCTTGATTAAACTTGTTAATTATAATCCGTATGCCTAACTGTGTTTTTTAATGAGGATTTCATGTGTTCTAGGAGCTGGGTTCATATCAAAGATGAGCTATGGATCCGGGTTCTTTCAACTGAGGATAAAGCTTCCTCCCAAGGACTCGGCTGGAGTTGTTACAGCCTTCTACGTAACAACTATAACCTTTTAATTAATCGATAAGATCAAATTTTAATCTAAACAATCATATCCTAGAGGAAACCTCCTAAGGACTCGGCTAGAGTTCTTGATTAAACTTGTCCAAGTTATTTCTTAATTAAAAGTTGCTAATTTTTTTTGGTTGAAATTAAAAGTTGTTAATTTACTGAGTGGTTTGATGTGAAATTTCATGTTTTTTTAATCAAGGGTCTATGAGAGACGAACCGGAGACCTCTCTAATTAAGTATTATCCTAGAGGCTTAACCGATTGACTAAATGCCGGAAGTCAAGAAATTCACGTGTTTGCAAGTGACTAAGTACCTTATGCATTGTGTATGTTTATGCACTTGTGTATGATATGCAGCTAAGTTCAAAAGGGGATAACCATGACGAGTTAGACTTCGAGTTCCTAGGCAACCAGGAAGGCAAACCGATCACCTTACAAACGAATGTGTTTGCTTATGGAGGAGGGGATAGAGAAGAAAGGATGCTCCTTTGGTTTGATCCCACCGCTGATTTCCACACGTACAAGATCCTTTGGAACCCCTTCCTCATTGTGTAAGACCACCTCTCTCGATCAGTCAATCTACACCAACTTGTTTTGGTCCATCAAGATCATTATCTTATCACTAAACAAATTCTCTTTTCATATATCCTTGTAATGAATGATAACGCACTCTAAATTCTAGCCTAGCTTGCCACATTTCCACACTTGAGCTTACTCAAGATCATGAACCATTTGTTACAACCATAGTTTTGTGTAGCTCTAAGCAACAACATTTGCATTATTGAACATTATATTCATGTTGGTACTAGGTTTTATGTGGATAACATCCCTATAAGGGTGTACAAGAACCTATCAAGCAAAGGGGTCAAGTACCCGTCGCAACCGATGCAAGTCGAAGCGAGCGTTTGGAACGGAGAGGCATGGGCGACGGATGGGGGCCAGACGAAGACCGACTGGGCCCACGCGCCCTTCTCGGCTCAGTTCCAAGGGTTTGACATCCAGGGGTGCACCAACTCTTCAGCAACAAGCATAGAAAGATGCCGTGATGAAACTAAGTATTGGTGGAATGGAAGCAAGTTCAGGTCCCTAGCCCCTCAGCAACAAAAGTTGTGTGATGAGTTTAGGAGAAAGTATGTCAACTATGATTATTGTACTGACAAGTCTAGGTTTCGTGTCCCTCCTCCCGAATGCTCACTAGGTAGTGAATGATATATGATGGATCTTATCTGTGCATTGGCTTGCTTTCATTATGTGGAAGAATAAAATCATTCAATAATAACAATGTTATATCGGATCATATATATAGATGCATGTGTGTGTATATATATCGATCAATGAGTCAAGTAGACCGCTTTTCCTACGTAAACAAATAGGTTAAAGAGCTTCATATATATCCCTTTTCACCCTGCAATATATGTGCATATATAATGAAAAACAAATATTAGTGGTTTAACAATGTATTGTAAAACTAGAACTTACGAACATGTAAGCCGTCTTAGCTCAGCCGGTAGAGCGCACGGCTTTTAACCGTGTGGTCGTGGGTTCGATTCCCACAGACGGCGAATGTTTTCATGGTTATTTTTTTTATAACCTTTCGTGAAAAAGGGCAATTGAAAAAATTAATAAACTTTCCAAAGACACTTCCAAACCTCTTCTTCAATTTTCTTCCCTCACTGGATCTGATCTCTCTATCTCATCTCCTTCTTGTTCCTGATACCAACCCGATCGTCGTTTTCGTTTACCTCCAACCCGTCCGACATTGATCGTCTTACTTCCCGCTAGCTTCCCCCAGATTTGGGCGTGGACTTGGTTAGTTGTGGCCGTCTCTTGCTAAACACCATCGCAGCCAGAGAAGAGCCAAAATCAGGTTTGGAATTTTGTGAGTTTATGATTTCGTATGCTATTTAGGTCAGGGTTTCGGTTTTTTAGTATTGCCTGGGATCCTGGTTCGTCCATTTACGATTATTATTGGTTCTAGAGCTGATGTTTTAGCCCCTTTACGCTGAAATCTCAATTTCATTTAGTGTGCAAAAGATTTCCTGGAGTTTCTCTGTAATTGCCTCCCAAATACTGCAACTCCTGTTCATGCTAGCCAGTATTCCTGTTTTTGCACACCAAATTTTACTCTACTATGGCTAAGAAGCTGTCTACTTGGTGGAAATCTCTCTTATTCAATATTCATTTGATTTGCAGAAAACTCAGAAATACCGCCAATTGAGAAACAATGATTGGAGCAGGGAAGATGAAGCAATACTCCAATGTCCTTGATAAGCCCATAAGCAAGGGCAAACAGGAGGTGAACTCTTACTCTATTATGTACCCGTCTAATTTGCTCTCTAGCTTCTTTCTCTTTCAGAGCCTCAATTGTTCCTCAGTATATATAGTATGGCATCCTACACCTTCCAAATGTCCATTATTATAAGATTTTCTTTCAATCAGTACTCTTTTCATCCCTAATGCACAGTTTTTGGTTTGAAATTGCAGGTCAGTTTGAGTGCATTTGCCTTCCTGTTTTCAGAGCTTGTTCAGTACAACCAGACCCAGGTCGACAATATTACTGAGCTTGAGAGGAGGTCATTATCTGCTCTTTTCTAACAAAACCTTGGTTTTTGCATTCATTGTCGTGCTCCTTATTAACAAAGCCTTGGTTGGTGTTTAGGTTGGAGGACGCAGGCTACGCAGTTGGTGCTCGAGTTCTAGAACTTCTTTGCAACAGGGAAAGGGTAAAATATTCTTCCTGCTAAATAAAATTTTCAATCATAATCTGCTCTGGCTAGTCCATTATATTTGACTTAGCATATGCTATATGTGTGTGTGCAAGAAAATGGAGTCCATTTTCTATGCAATAGTAAGAACTTCTGTTCTGATCCCACAGGGAAATAGAAGGGAGACACGACTATTGGGTATCTTATCATTTGTACACAGCACTGTATGGAAGGTGTTATTTGGCAAGGTAAGTTTAATGATGCTCTAAGCGTACTTGAAATGATTAGAATGTCCCCCTTTTGAGTTTTCTGGTTGGTTTGACTATGTAACCCATTTTCCATTTAAGCACGTATTTGTCCATATAAGTTTCTGCGATTGCATATTTGTCCATTTAAACACCTATCTGTCCATATAAGTGTCTGGAAGAAACAACTACTTGACAACGCTTCTGGATTTTCCTTCATAGCTTTTTTTCCCCTAAAATGTTGCTCCTCACACTTCATCTTTGATGAAAAGGCATATCAATTTATGGTTGTAGGCTTGTAGCAATTTCATTTCTCAGTGTTTTTTTCTCAAGCTGTCTGTTGCCATTTTTAAACTCTTGGTACTATATTGTTTAGATCTTATAGATCTCTTGCTGCTTATTCTGCATCTGATCTTATAGCAATTTCATGATTCTGTTTGGTGATCTTATATTCATTTTTGAAATCTGTCAATATGTTTTTTTTGTGTACGATTTCTTTTATGTGATCCAAACCGTGTATGAATGGCTGGACATGAGGTAAAGAAGAATCTTGCTGCAGAATTTGTACAGATTGATTTTATTGGTTGGATTCTTGTTTTCATTCTAGGTTGCAGACTCACTAGAGAAAGGCACTGAACATGAAGATGAATACATGATCAGTGAAAAAGAGCTTCTCGTCAATAAGTACGTGCTTGTTGCATGTGCCATGTTTCAATTAGATATAAAAGCCCATGCGCCGTGAGCTAACTATCTATCTCTTGCTAGGTTTATATCCATACCCAAAGACATGGGCACATTTAACTGTGGAGCATTTGTTGCCGGAATTGTGAGGGTATGTCTACTTTTCTGAACCCTTCAACGATTTGCACAAAACTGTCAAAACACCTGACTTACAATTTTCTTTATGTGTTTCTCTTAAAGGGTGTGTTGGATAGTGCGGGATTTCCCGCTGTTGTTACAGCCCATTTTGTTCCGGTGGAAGGTCAGTTGCGACCGAGAACAACTATTTTGATCAAATTTGCTGAAGAGGTAATGTTAACATCATCACACTCTTGCGTTTACTTTTCCTTACGACCCACAAAATTGCCATGGTTATGCTTGGCTATTTACTCGTGACTTTCTGTAACTCGAGTGTCGTTCAATGTGTTGTGTTTAGGTTCTGATAAGAGAGGCAAGATTGGGTTGATGTATCAAGAAGGATCTCAATGTATTCAGTCCCTGGTCATTACCTTGGACATGTGGATTTGATGTTGTACTGGAGAAAGTACGACGAAACAAGGCTGTCTTATCTGAATTGTTTAACAACATGTTGCTCAAAAAATTGGAGGTAGCATATGAATAGAATGCAGGAAGAGGATTTTGATGATTGATTATAATGAAGAGGACGTTATTTCTTTCATTGCATTAGCATTGAACACATGCCCAACATTCCATGGCTACGGATTTGTTATTCCATTGAGTTCCAAATTCCTAAAATCGTATCCTTAGGGTTTCGTTTTGTACTCTTGAAGATTTACCAATTTCGTGTGGTATCTTTAAGGAAGCTAGTGTTTTTTTAAAACAAAGAATAAAAGGGAAGTATAAAAACATCCGTAGATTGGAGTATGATTTTCTCAACAACCATTAAACGTAGAGGACCTCTTTGATGATTTGCTATAACAAAACCACGGAAAACTATTTAGGCTCCGTTCGGTTGGTCAGAAAAAGAAGCTAGCTGGAGCTTTTTCTAGCGTTTTTTTGTCAAAAAAGCTATCCCTAGGGGGTAGGAGCTTTTTGAAAATGCTAAAAGAAGCTAGTGGGAGCTTTTATTTAGCATTTTCAAGAAGCTCCTACCCCCTAGGGGTAGCTTTTTTGGCAAAAAAACGCTAAAAAAAGCTCTAGCTAACTTCTTTTTCTGACCAGCCGAACGGAGCCTTAGAGGCTGACTAGCTTAACCTGTTGTGTCATGCACGACTATTTGACTTTAAAATATTAAAATTATAATTAGATAATTATAAATTGATATTTCACTTATAATATTTATCATAAATTGATAATGACGATCATATATTAAATTATAAAAAAACAATGATTTATGGATTGAGAAATTGATATAGTTTTTCATAATTTAATAGAAAATGTAGGAAATCACAATTTTTTTACAAGAAATAAGTTGGATCAAATATTCAAAGATTTTGCTTAATTTGAATGTGAAAGATCACAACATCACTCCTTAATATATCTATTTACATCTTCTTATCTATTATGTAAATTATGATAAACTATATCACTTGTGTGTATTATGAATATAAGAGGTATTTATATAATTTGAGAAAATTGTGGGCTAATTTGTAAATAAGTTGATATTATTAAAAGAGATATGCGTATATACTTTCTCTATGTTATGTCATGGGACTAAAAATAAGGTTTGTTATCAAGATAGAAAAATTTATAATGGGTAAAAATATAGTTGATCATATAAATATAGAAAATAATCTGAATTAATAAGGAAATTATCTTAAATTCAGTTTGATCAATAATGCCAAACGTAGTACAATAATATAGAAATACAAATATATGAAAATGCACTAAATCAATCTTAAAAATAAATGCTCATAAAAAATAAATGGATAGATCAACTATATGGTTATAACGTAGTTATATTTGATCACGGGTACAACGTAGTACAGTAATAAAATAAATGCTCATAAAATATTTCACATTAATATTCTATTTATTCGATGAACTTATTATATTTGATTTACTTATATAAAAATAAATGGATAATATTTAAAATCGGCTAGATATTGTATGGATAGATCGTAGCAAAATTAAAAGATATTGAAAATTTAAGTACTATATTTTATGGATAGATGTTGTATATGGTTTATTTACGTACTATATTTTCGGCTAGATATTGTATGGATAGATATTGTTGATAAGGTAGTTAATTAAAAGATTGAAAATTTACATAGCAAAATTATGGTAGTTATTAAAAGACTTTAAAAATTATTTTGGTTAAATATCTGGTGGGGCCATAATCAACGTGGTGGCTCGAAAACGGTCGGCTTTTATAATATACTAGCAGATGACCCGTACCTTGTACGGGGGTGTTATTTATTTATTTATTTATTTATGTATGAATTTACTATAACAATTTCAAATATTATCATATGTATATTTTGTTTTACAACGATGCTTATTTTTTATATTGTAAAATGATATAAATCTTGTATATCATCATATATAAACAAATTTTATTTATGTACTTACTTTTTATACATACATAAAAATATATTTAAATAATTGAGAAAGAATGAAATAAGATAAAATGCATTATCACATTTTATTAACATTTGATACAAATCTTTTGGCATTTAAATTAAATTACGTAAACTAACTTATATAATAACATCAATAAGTTTAAATAAAATTTGAATTAATATATTATAATAATAAATATATAGGTAATATTTAATAATTTTTAATTAGAAAACCACATTATCTCGCATATATATGTTATTGTTTTATGAAAAAAATAATTAAACAGTAATACATAAAAATGTAATGAAAATGTGAACAAATTGTTATCTTAATTAAGAAATCTATCTTTTTTTTTCTAAAGTATAATCAATATGCAATATTAGTGATATATATGCTAAATATAACATATAATTTTTTATTGATATTTTAATATGATATGATAGTAGACCTGTCAAAAGCTGACTCGACCCGTAAACCCGACCCGACCCGGCCCGAAATTTTTGGGTTTCAACCCGAAAATTTGAACCCGAAACCTAGTTTGAACCCGAACCCGGTAAACCCGAAAGTTTCTAGGTTAGGGTCGGGTCAAACCCGCTGGGTCAAGAAATCTATAAGGTGGAACACTTATTTTAGAATACACTATAATATAATGAAATGACAGATTGACGGGTAATTGTGCACCCAAAGATTTTAATTATATTACAATAAATTTATTTTTTTTTTAGGAATTTATGATATATTTTGTTATTAAAATATTATTTGTTATTATATTTTATTATTTAAATACTCCCTCCGTTTCATAATAAGTGTCGTTTTAGCACTTAAAATTTGTTTCATAATATGTGTCGTTTTAGGTTTTCAAAGTGATTTAATAGGGGTGAATGATGATAATTTTTATTGGAATGTGTATTTGTTGACTAAAGTTGTTCATGCATTGGCCAAAAAAATGTAATGAGTGGTAAGATTAAGAAAAAGTTGTAAGTTTTAAAGTGAATGATTGTTTTTCTTAAAAACTGTGTTAAGAGCTAAAACGACACTTATTGTGAAACGGAGGGAGTAACATTTTATTTAAATTTTGGTCAAAAAGTTGATACTCTTGACCCGTTGGGTTGACCCGACCCGACCCGAAACCCGAAGCGACCCGACCCAATTTCCTCCGTAACCCGATTGACCCGAACCCGGAACCGCCCGACCCAACCCGATTGACAGGTCTATATGATAGTAAAAATATATTTAATATATTATTTTAATAGAATGAATATTTGTCTTGAATATAGTGGTAGAATTTGCTACCATTGAAGATTTAAAAAATACCATAACAAAATTACTAAAAATAATTTAAATTTAATATGGTATTCAATTAAATGGGTAAAATATTATGATTATGATCTATAGATTGTGAGGGAAAAAATACTTTTTTAATAAAAGGTTTATGATAGATCTATCTATGTATTAATTAAATGTGTATAATGATAAGATAGAGATTTATATATTTGGATAGAATTATTAATTAAACAACACAAATTCTAATATGGAACTAATATTTTAATTAAGTATCTATAAGATTATGATAAAATCAATATATAATAAGATATATTTTTTTTAAAAAGGGGGTGATGTGGCGCAATATGGTGGCGGAATTTGCTTCCGCTTTAGTATATAGTAATAGATATTGATATTGATTGATTGATTGATTGATATTGATTTGGTACCATTCTAGGAACTGGGAATCGGTTTAGGGTTGAAAATTAGGTTATTTCATTCCTTAATGTCTTATTGAAATCGGTTTGGAAAAAGGTTATGGAGCTACCATTTGACTCCCATGCTTCTTCTATCGTTTTCTACTTCAATGAATTCTGTATTATTATGGCAATGCCCCCATTTTTTCTTAGGGGAATTAGTACTAAATGCCCCTATTTGATAATCCGTTTGCAAATATGACCTTTTTTTTTCGATTTGCAAAAATGTCTAAAAATATTGCGATTATGCCTAAAAATATTACATTCATGCCCAAAATGACTACTTTTTATCAAACAAAATAAAAATGAAGTATTTTTTTAAAAATCGAATATTATTATTTTAATTAATATTTTATTTGAGAAATAAAATATTTTAACAAACTTTATTTTTTATCAAAATTTGAGAAAATAAATAAATAAAAATATTTTATAAATATTTTAATGTTAAAAAAGATTTCATTTTTTATCTATAGTTTTTTAAAAATTAAAGGAAAATTGAAAATCTTATCGAAAATCCTCTTGGTGGGCCGAACAAAAAATCTTACCTAAAGAAGAAAATTTTACCTAAAAAACAAACAAAAAAAATCGACCAAATTTCTCTCGCTCACCAAAATCCTGTCGCTCGCTCGCCGAAAAGAATCTTTTTATTGTGACAGTATATTTTGTTGTGTATGACAAGATGTTTACTCAGGGTGACAAGATGAAGTTTACCCTACTTTGTGATAAAACAAACATAATCACGAAGAAGGTTGAAACGAAGATGATCTTTAACAATTATTTACGTTTTATATTTTCAAAGAATATCTTCAACAATATCTTCCACCATATATTCTACAATATCTCATTGTTTCTAAAAAATCTTAATGTTCTAAAACTATTTTCTTATTTTCTTATTTTATATTTTCTTTTTCTATTTTTTAATTTTGTATTTAAAAAATAATTTCCAGAATTTATGGCTGAATAGTTTTATTGTAATTATAATGATTTTTTAATAAACTTCTATTTAAAATAAAATACAAAATAATGTAAATTTTATTCAAAAACGCCCAAAACAGCATGCCTCGCTATTTTTTTGTTTGAAGGGGCGTTTTTGCAAACCGTTTTTCTAGGTGGGGCATTTTCGCAAATTGCCCTTTATCTTATTGATTAATTTTGTCATTTTTTTTAAATTCAGATAAACTATCTATCATAATTCATTCATCATCATAACTATATGCTAAAACGGAGGTTAAAAATAAAAATTATCACGACACATGTCAACTTCATCTTATAGCACATCACTCATCTTTATTAAAATAAATTAATTGGTTAATTTTGATTGTAGACCCCACAACGATAAATTACTAATGTATATGTTTATTAAATAAATTAATTGGTTAATTTTAGCCTCGTGCCTTGAAAACATGAAGACACGAATGAATATTGTACTCATCTTCATATTGGGGTCCAATACTTTATTATAACTAAAATATAAAAGAATATATATCATTAAAATTGTATTTATAATTTTTCCTTAAATGCATATTAATTTATCTTGCTATATACTAAATTGGAGATTAAAATAATAATATAGAAAAACATATGTCAACTCCAATTAAATTTATAATAATCCATAAACATTAAAATAAATCCTGCAAATCTTAGGAGTATTCAAGCATTATACAAAAATGATAATCCTAAAAATATTTGTTCGATTAAAATAATACTATATATTATAACAGATATACAACATTATTAAAATAAAAATCCCATAAGAAACAAATTAAATTAAATAATACAAGATTTTATTTCTAACTATTCTTTTGAATAAATTTATAAAAATAAAATTTTAGCTAAATCAAATTCGTGTCTTCAAGGCACAGGATTAATACTAGTTCCCTTTCTAAAATTACGCTGTATAATATTTGCATAATGATGGTCCACTTTTGTGATCTAATGGTCAACATTACACATTGATTCTCTCTATAACAAATGTATTCTTTATAGAACTTAATATCATAACTATATATACCAAAGAAGAGGTAAAAAAAATAATATTTAGCACAACACATGTCAACTTCTCATTGAACCGCATCATCTATCTTTATTAAAATGATTAATTTGTTTAATTGGTAAAAAATTCATTATAGACTCTACATTAGAACTCTTCTTATCTACAATTCCTAGAAAAAAAATTAAAAACTTTTATACATATTTTTTCTTAAAATCTTCTTATCTACTAATTTCAATTTCAATCTTAATTTTTTTTTTAGAAAATCGTACCTTTCAGTTCAATCCCTTTAATTCGGCACTTTTTTCTTGATCAAAATCTTAATGTCAATTGTCTCTTTAATAGGTAGAGACATATTGCTTTTTGCTTGAACGTATGAACAAATGAATTATGAAAAAAATTATACGACGTAGTCACAATATCGGGTCAATATGATTTGTTGTAGATATTGTAGAATTTATAAAGTCTATCTAATACGTTATATATCGTCCATTCTTAATAATTTTCTATAAATACGTAGATATTTCCTTATTAGTAAAAGTAATTATCCAAATCTTAAAACAAATCTATCCATCTCTTTAAAAAAAGATTATCCAAAATTGTATACATAAAGAATATCCACTCTTTCGAAACAAAAAAAAAAATCCACTCTTATAATTTTCAATATATATATTTCTATTTAGTTATATTTTTAAGTTAGAATTTATCTAATATGGTATTTATGTTTGTGGGTTATATACAAAATTATGATAGAGAAATCTATCTAATATGAAAGAAAAGCATTTAATGAAAAAGAAAAATCGTGTATACAAAATAGTAATCAAATTGGGTTAATCACAAAACATCTATTGCTCATCTCTTTATTTGTACCTTATCAAAAGAAATTTAAAGATTGCGTGTCAACTTAAATTAATAAATCATATTTGAAGAGAGAAGGGTGGAATACGTTCTCTATCTCGCTGCATATATACATTCTCTCCCTCTCCCTACTATACATTCCTACTTTAAAATACTAAAGTGGAGGTTAAAAATAAAATTTAGCATGACACGTATTTACTAAAAAAATTATTTAATTCTTATACAAAAAGTAAAATTGTACAAATCTCTATTGGACTCAAATAATGTATTCTAACAGAGTTATTGTATTATTAAAATAAACCCTATAAGAATTAAATTAGATAAAACAATACAAGATTTTATATCAAACAATTCTATCGAATAACTTTATATAAAATTTAAGGTAAATTTTTCGTTCAAACAAAATCCCACTTTCGAGGCAAGGAGACTAATAGTAGTTGTATGTGTATGGACCGACTGTTGAAATGAGTTTACAATGTAATGCGGTTGGTATCCTTGTTGCTTTGGGGGATCATATTCGTAGCAAGTTTTTTCGCCTAGTAATTTTACGTGGTGAATTTGGTACATAAATCACTGTTATCACCGATCTGAAACCAAACAAGCATCAACAAAGACTAAAGCAAAGAATAAAATTGGCCCTCTGACCAAAAAAAGAATGAAATTGGCCCGAAATTGCACGAAAACATTCATTCAACAGCAAAAAATGATTGGCCCGAGGTTGCAAACTGGCCGCCCACCGACCTAACTCCACGTGGCAGATATACATTAGTGACACGATACGATTCGTACCAAGAGAAACTGGTGGGACCGTGGGACCAATAGGCATGTAATAATGGCCCTTGGATTTGGATTTCATGATAATGAACGGCCACAAATTAGTGTAGACTGGCCCAATAAGGAGGCAAGTCAACTCATCCTTCGTCAAGTACACACTTGCAAGGTTTATAACATCAGCATTTCCCATTTACTTTGCATTTGATCTAATAAAATAAGGGCCTGACCCTCTTTGTTGACCCCCCCAAAAAAAGGGGCTATGACATCAGCGGTGACGGAATGAGATCACAAAGCATAAAAGTAGATTAAATTTTTTTTTTCATATTTACCCCTATGAATATTTTTTTTTCTTTTCATTTCGTTTTTTTTTGTAAATTAATACTTATGTTCTTTTTTAATCTACAGTTAATAATGACCTATGTAATGCAATAGACCCGTTCAGAGGATAAAACACTACTTTTTATATATTAAAGTGGAACATGAACCCCAAAACCGAAATATTTAGTTAAGAAATTTTGTCTTTTTCAAGTGGCCATATCGTTCAGTTGATAAATAAATATCTATATTATAGTTATTTTTGACAATATATATATATATATTTAATAGGTGGGTTATATTAATTTTTGCATTAATATGATTTGTGTATAATATTTTATAAATTTAATGAATAAATAAACTAAAATCTATTTATTACATTAATTATATTATAATTTTAATAAAATTATCTTTATTCTCAGCTAATGTTTTAATGTTATATTATTATAATTGGAGAGGAAGCACTTCAATTTTATTTTTATTTTTATTTTTCTTCCTCATTCAAAAATGACCGCCCAAGCAAAGAAACAAGGAGGGGTTCAAGGATAACATAGGACGGACGACCATACTAGGACTTGTCCCATCAAGCGAGAAGAAACGTAATGACAAAATCACTTTGGTTTACTATTTTATTGTATCAAAAGTTGAATACAAAAAATGTAAGGTTATTCATTGAAAGGTTGGGTTAAATTCCAACGAAAGACATACAATTAGTCGCAAAATGGTTGCACTTTTGTACCTCCTTGGCCAAAATTATGTCTCCTCGCCTTATTTTTTTCGATTTTCATTCTTTCTCTAAATGATGCTACTTAAATTGTAATATGAACTAAAGTAATAATTATTTTGTGGCCAAAACCCAAATTTAACTTATTTTTTATGGTGGAATTTGGAAGGGTTAAGGCCCCGTTCGGTACTAGCGGGGGCTTAAAGCGGGGGCGGAAAAAATCGAATTCCGCTACGCCACAGTTGTGTTCGGCAAAAGAACGCTACGCCGATGAACGCCCATTCCGCTATGAGATTTCCGCTGTCAGCTCTCCCCTCCCCCCCCAGGGGACAGCGGAGGCGGTAGCGGATGGCCCCAAATCCCGTCCGCTAGTTTGCAATATTTCCCTCCTCCTACCCCTCGACACCTCATTTCTCAAAATCCCTTCAGATCTGGATCTAGAGCCTTGTGATTTTGCGAATTTGTTCGCTGGCTCGCCTCGTTCGGGTAATTAGCTGTCGCCGTCGCCCTAGGTCGCTGCGCTTAGGTGACCGTCGCCGTGGCCGTGGCCGAGTAAGGTATTCACCGTCCTCACACTACACCCACGTTTCTCATTTCTTGCACTTTCGATTTGCTGCTATTAGGTTAGGGTTTTCGATTGGATGAACTACAAATTCGAGTTTTGGGTTAGGGTTTTGGATTTGGGGTTTTGGATGTGGGATTTTGGATTTGGGGTTTTGGATTTGGGGTTTACGATTTGGGGTATTGGATTAGGGGTTTTCGATTTGGGGTTTTCGTTTTGGGGTTTCCGATTTGGATGAACTACGATTGGATGAACTACAATTCGCCCCAAATCCCGATTTCCTGCTTTAGATTTTTGGAATTAGGCTCCTTGGTGTTCATTTCGTTCCAATTTTAGGTTGGTCTTCAGTCCTGAATTACATATGTGATGTGATAGGGTTGGATTTGGCAGTGGTTGGTTGAAACTATAGATTCATGGAGAACATGTATCTCCAATAACATATTATGTGCATTCCTTGTAGTCAGTGTTCATGGTAACAGTATTTGTTTGCTAGTATGATCTCCAACGAAATTTGGTTGCTAGTATTATTCGAGTAGTTTATTATATTGATGAGCAAACCTTATTGCCTAGATAAGATTTGTCTAGCTTTATATTAGCTGAGACGTGTTTTGACATTGGATATTTGTTGCCGATGGTTAGGACCATTTGAATGAGTTTGATTTTACAGTTTTTAACTGTGTATGCTTGTCTAAACATAATGGTTCTTGAAGCTGCAATTATGCTCATACCAATGTGGCTATAATCCAGAAAGTTTGCCATTTCAGGGAGTTTCCACGGGCAGATTACTACAGATTGCTGGAGAATTCTGAATTGCTGAAGTTGTGATACAGGCCAGTAGCCAGAAGCATAATTTATTCCCCTTTTTTTCTCGGGTCCTTCCACACCCCCTTTGGTTTTGAATGGATGTTGACAATCTTTTTTTGCAAATAACATACTTCTTGTCATGTAGGATGTCTGACTCCAGTGAAAGTTACCAGAGTGGAGATATGAGGAAATATGAACACCATTTCCAGCAGGGGTCTGGCATGATGTTTGATGATATACGGATTGATAGGGAACTGGATCAGATTGGGGAGGTCTGTGATGAGCTAGGGACAAAGCTGATCCACTACATTGAGGAGTTGCGTCGGGAGTGCAGTGGTTTTCACCGGAAGGCCCGCGGATTGGAACGCAGAGAGTCGGAGCTGGAGGCTACTGTCAAGGCGTTGACGAAGAGACTTGGTGAGAGCGACAAAGATAACACGCGCCTTCTTGCACCAGCCAATACTCACCCCTTTGTGATAGGCTTCGCAGCTGCGTTCCTTGGGAGTTTAACTGCAGCCTTTTTCCTACGCCGTTAATGAAAATGATGTGTTCTATTTTAAACACTCTTATTGTTTGTCTTTATTATGGATATTATGCATGATGTGTTGGTGTTTGGGTGGAGACTTCTGTTTGCATTTTATGTTAGGATGTTATGCTTGTTGTGAATGTTATGATGTAGTGGTTTTTGTAGTTTGCATGCTTTTTTATCTGCTTTTATCTGCATGTTTGGATGGAGACTCTTGTTTGAACTCCATTTGTATGTTATGATGTCAGTTCCCAGGTCAGTGTCTTCATGATTTTGAGCCTTAGTCCCTGGTGAGTGTCTTCAGACTTGTACATACTTTGCATTGGTACTTGAGTTTGGAATCGGAATACTGATTGTTTGCTTTGTTCTGAGTTGGCTTGAAACAGATCCGGCTTTGTTGGTTGGTGTATGTTCAATAAGAACAAAACTGGTATGTGATTGCTTCCCAATCTATCTTTTGGATTAATCTTTTTGGATTCCCTAAGATCCTAGACTTTATAAGTAATCTTTCTGGATTCCCTAAGCTCCTGGTGTTAGAAACATTCACCTGTGTTTTGAGATTCATGTTTTGAGAAATCTACCTTCTCTAACGCTAGTTTATTTTTGGTGATGACTTTGCTTTTACAACTGTCCAGATGGCTTGAAGATTTGTAATTGATTGTGTAAACCTATTTTTACTTTTTGGTGATTTCATGACTGCTTTATCATTTGAATACTTTATATGAATATTATGTTCTCGTACAAGCTAGTGATATAATAATTTGAACAATATACAGGTACCAGCTGCCTCAACGCGTGGGGTCTTGTACTCACTGGATAACTTCAATCTCATAGAGGCAGGTGATTGTTTCAATCGCTCTTCAACTTTATGCTTGAAAGGTCCCTCTATATAACCTCGTGACAAGTTAATAATAAACCTCACCTTGATTAATTTTTGAAGTTGCTGGACCATGATTCAACTTTTCCTTTAGTTATTACTTTCATTATATTTTTCAGTTCTCCAATACACGGTTCCTAGATAATATTTGGGACGCTTAGTCAGACCTGCTTTCTGGCTGTATTTTCAGTCTGAAGATGGTGAACTTTGAATAACATTAGATTTGGCTATTTGCTTTCTTTGATAGGATGTGAAGGGGATAAAGAAATTATAACTTTCTAGTGTTGCTTGCTTCCAAAAGCTTTCTCCTTTGTTACTCATCTTTCACCTTCTTATCCAGGAAACAATGGATATCTTGGTGAACTTTTTCCAGTCTGCTTCATGTGATATTCATCTGAATCATGGCAACCTATTGGAGGCAATATGGTTCAGGGTTGGAATTAAGGCTAAATATAGACTAAAGTGGCTGAGGTATGGTGCACAATCAAATCTAATTCGTGGGGTGGATTTTACAATGCAAATAATGTGATAAGGTTTTGTTCCTTTCAAATCTGCAATGAAGCCTAGCCTAACTACTGCTGTTATTGGCGACGACTCACTTTGTTGAAAGACTAATTACTCTGTTATCCTATTTCTTTGTAGGTAAACTATTGAAAATCTTAATTCCCTCAGGTAATTGTTGCTTCTGATTTTTTAGGCTTCTTCTACATGCATCCATGACGTTGTATAATCTCAATTCTGAAGTGCACCATATGTTGTGCTTCCTACATTCTTTCCCGGTCTTCCCACTATTTCATCTTCATAGTTTTGCTTTGCCTGGTGATATAAAAAGGGCTAATGGTATTGGTAAGCAAGTTTCTAACACCCTATGTTGAGATTGAAGGTCCATTTATTGGAGCACGTGGACATTAGCCTAGCCAAATGAAGTCAGATTGTTTTTCGCGTTCTGGCATGCTACGATTGTATACATTGTTTTTTTTTGTATCTTCCTACCTCATTCATTTATAAGTTGGATTGATTTTCCAAGTACTCATCCACATTATATGCTTGTATTGTATTGTCCTTGCTGAGTAGTAGCCCTTTTCTTGGTGAGTTTAGGGTCTCCAGATAAGAATAGTGAACAGTTTCATGATTTGCCAACTCCACACTGCCACTTCTAATTTATGATGCTTTTTCAGCTATGCTTATGACTCATGCATAGCAGTCCAAAAAAGCAGACTGTTGACGCATGCATATCAGTCTTCCCACGCCTTTTATTGCTGCATTTATTGCATACATGCCATCGTACCTATGTCTTATCCTTGCTATTCAATGCAGAAACATAGCCATGACAGACTACTATTTTGACCATTTAAAACAACATTACTTTATTCCCTATTTTATTCCATTTTCCTTATCTCCAGGAAGTCCATAAAAGGGTTGGTTTGAGGACACTTGAACATAACAAGCACGAAATACTTCTTTCATCGCTTAGGGTATTGCTCAGGTTTGCATGATCACATACTATCCGTATTTTTAGCACTGATTAATCTGAACTTGCATACCATGATTATCTTTAACCCGAACTTCTTTTGTATAGGAACAGGATGGCGCTAGCTCACTGGACGATAGAGAACGATGAGGTGCTCTACAACATATATGTTCAAGAGAGGGCCAGGATGGGAGAAACCGAACTCACAAATTAGAGACGAGTGGCAGAACTCTTTACCCAGAGGACTGGGTTGATTGCTACTCCCACTTTGATGAGGAACCGCTTTGACTACAACAAGAAAGCGTGGAGACTCTATGTAAGTCTGGTTTCAATGGGGATCCAGTTTAGGTGGAACCAAGAAACCGGGTTGCTGGAGGCTGATGAGCAGTGGTGGAGTAATGCCATCGAGGTAAAACTTGTCTTCCTTCTTTGGTATTTGTCCTTCTTGAGGCCGTGCTTATAGACTGTTAATTTTTATTTTCACGATTGCAAATTTTTTTTGGTGAAGTGAGTTCCAAACTTTGATTACAACTAATGTGAGTATTTGTTAGGTGGCTGGAGATATGGCGAAAAAATTTAGGTGGAGGAATGTTGAGCGCAAGAGTATTGTGATGTGGGAGGAGGCCTATGGGGGAATCAACATGCAGTTTCCTGTGCCGGTGATCCCGGAACCAGCTGCCGTTGATGATGCAGGGCAAGCTGCCGTTGATGATGCAGACCCCGACTCGGAGTAATGTTCTGTCTTTCTGTTGTGTCTTTCTTCCTGAGTAGTATTTTGTAATGTTGGACTAACATGTGGACTAGTATGTTTTCTATGGTGGACCTAAACTTGCCAAGTGATGTTAGTTTTCTATGGATGATGACTTGCAAACTGATTTTCTATGGATGATGAATCGTGAACTTATGTCAAATTATGGTTGTTTGTAATATGTGTTGTCGCTGGTTTGTACTCATCTATTCCCGCCAAGTGAATGTTGTAATCTTCGGGTTTGAGCATATGTTTGTATTGGTGGAAATGTATGTGCAATTATGGTTGGTACACTGAGGTACCATACTTGCAGGTCAGAAGAGTTGGGTCTGTTTGGACAGCTGGTTAGGCCTCAGGATATGCCGGGTAGAAGGATTGGCACGTCCAACATGTTTAGTGGCATGCGTCGCTTGGCTCAATCTATGCAGGTTTGGATTCATGACCCCTATATGACTTTGATTGATTTCACTTGATTTCCATACTTGTGCCTATTAATTTCTTTGATTTCCCGTGATTTCCATATATATGCTATTGATATTCTATGATTTCCCTTGATTTCGATATTTCTGCTTTTCATATTCTTTGATTTCACTTGATTTCCATACTTATGATTTTGATATTCTTTGATTTCCCTTAATTTCCATATATATGCCCTTGATTTCCCTATTTAAGTGTATTTCCCTTGAATTCCCTTGATATTCTGATGTGAGTTCCCTTGATTTTGTGAAACCTATTGCAGCAAACGAATCTGGGCAATATGTCAAGCCATGAAGAGTCGGTCGGCAGCAATGAGGTTGTGGACATCCCGCCACTGAACATAACAATTGTTGGTCTGGTAAGTAACTAAAACTTGAGACATCGCCTTTGGTGTACGTTGTTTCACTACTTCGGGCCCTAATTCAGTCCCCTACTTCAATAACGCAGGGAGGATGGCGCATGTGGGGTAAATGCAGACCAGATGTGCCCCTCAGGAAAATGCTCAGGACTTATATCCGGCGACGTAGCCGGCACTGCGACAGGGTTGAATTTTATGTCGACGGAGATGAGTTCACTGACCTACTGGACACAGCGACGCCTAATTCCGTAAGATTATTGCGCATTTTTTTGTGGTGCCTGGGCAAATTCCCTGTTTAACATGATGTTGGTTGTATGGCTTAAATTTTTGGCAGCTCGGCCTGGATGATGGGGGCGAGATTATTGCGGTGGAGTACAATGACCATGGCGGGACGGGTGCCGCATCTGACCCCATCCAACTCGACTAGAACAAGTTGCTACTGTTTTGTGTTCCAAGGTTATTCGGCCTTGTGTTATGTCAACCTTGTAGTTTGGGTCTCAGCTAATTTTGTGTTCTTATGCATGAAGGAGTTGTCGTGGTTGACAAATGTTGTCGGTCGAACCATAGTTGTACCTTGTATGTGTGGTTAAGGCTTGTTATGCTTGAACAAAGCTTGAATTGACAATGTATTTTCGAACTGCCATGAAACGCTTGAATGCTAAGCACATCTACCTTTTTTGATATGATTCTGACTGATTGTATTTGTTTGATTAACATTCACAATGTGAAGGTAGTTAGTTGAGATGGATGTCTTCCGGCCGGATTGCATTGAATTGGCATCGGTTGAGTGAGCATAAAACAAGAACCTTTATGTGTTCCACCAATTACAACCCAATAATGATCAGAAAAGATGTTCCAACATTAAAGTCTATACTAAAAGTTAAACTACATGCACAGTTCCAAACTTATCTTCATCTGACGCATGCACAAATAATGCCACCACAACTAGCCTCATGTTCACCTACAAATGCTTATGCCATGTCAAATCAACAATGCAAGCTATTATAATTTTTTGCTTTTGGTCGAACCAATGCAACCTCATGGGGTCTTTAAAAGCACCTCTTGTGTTGCTGAAGCAAGAACACCTTCACCCATAACCAGTTGAGAGCTCCATCGGTAATGTTTGTGCTCGGGTTTTCGCTTCTCTTGTGTTTTCAGCCCGTAACGATCTATGCTCCAATGGTTTGTGCAGGATCAAGATGGCGTTAGAAAAGTGGATTGCATCCAACGATGAAGATCTCTATGACCTCTATATATAAGAGAAGACGATGATGCCCCCGAACAACCATATGAATTGGTATCGAATGACGGAACTCTTTACCCAGAAGACTGGGCTGGATGTTACCCCCAACAATATGAAGAACAGATTTGACTACAACAAGAGGAAGTATCGGATGTGGGTATCCCTGAGGTCAGCTGGGATCGACTTTGTCTTTGATGAAGCAACCAGGAAGCTAGCTGCCGATGACCAATGGTGGGAAGACGCCATTCGGGTAAAGTAGTTTATATTTTAGTATTTCCAATCAAGCATTGTGGTCATGTACACATCCGACTCATGTCAATCTTGAAATAGGTGGGGGGAGAGACAACTAAGAAGTTTAGGAAGTTCGATGTTGATCGCTCGTCCGTTGTTAAGTGGGAGGAAGCCTATGGGAGACATTACTATGGGTTGAGGGTTCCTCATGCACCGGCTCGTGCAGCCGTCGTCGATGATGCAGGCCCAACAGAAGAATCGGAGTAGTTCCTAGGTCCTCTTTGTGTTCCAAGTCTCAAACCTTTATGTGTGGAAGTAAGGTATGATTGTTTCTTTGTGATGTTGCTCTTTTTATGCTATGTTATGTTCATTGTGTTGTGGTCATGCTACGGTGTGTTCCAATATGTTAGTCCCAGAACTTTAAGTGTGGAAACAAGCTATGTCTGTATGAACAATATGTGCCAACTTTGATTATGTATGAATGAATATTATGTGTGTAAATTTCGTGGGTTGTTCATCTATCCTCACAAGCAAGCGATGCTTATTTTGTTCTGTGTACCAATTGCAAATAATACCACTCTATTTTTGTGTTAGCCTCTCATATATTCATAACAGTAACATCAACCAAGTCATACAAAACAAAGTGTCAAATAGTGCGTACATAACCAATAACATAGTACTTGAATGTTCAACAACAAGAGCATACAATCACGACGGACGTCTCACACAAACGTAACACACAATCTTGAAGAACAACATATCACTCATGAGGACGTTTGTCGAGGGTCATGTTGGATATGTATGTACTTGCCAACTCAAGCTTCAATTCTTCGACCTCATTTTCCAACTCCACAATCCTATTACGAAGGAATTCTTCCTTGCGTTCGGCTACACTTAGCTCGACGTTCTTCTCCCATAATGTACGCTGGATTTCAGCGTTTTCCCTCCTCAATTCGGCTATTATACCAGACAAGTTTTTGGAGGTGTAACATTCAGGACAACAAGTAGCCAGCAAATTCTCGATATACAAATCCAACTCTTCATCTTTCTCATTTTCTTCTACTTCAACCGGTGGGGCGTAGTTAAAATGATGTTCATACTTTCGCATGTCACCACTCTGGTAGCTCGAGCAATCGGAACTAGTGGGGGAGTTCATCCTATGTTCATAAACACAAAAGAAAGTTGAACTTGAAGCCAAAAAATGCTAACAAAACAAGACAACTGCCAGCAAACAATGAACACATATATGTTGTACAGGTAACATATATTATACTCACATTGATTACACAACTAGGCATTCCAACTCCATCTCAAGAATCTAGCAAAATCTATCAATAGATGTAGGCATCCCAATTCCCCAACAAACAACTCTAGCAATCGAAACACGATTTTGAAATACGCATTCGAAACAGGCATTCCAATTCAAGATCCATTCGAAACAGGCATTCCATTCGAAACAGGCATTCCATTCAAGATCCCTTGCTTTCGAAATAGGCTTTCGAATTCAAGATCCCTAGGTTTCGTAATAGGATTTAGAAAAGGCCTTTTGATTTCAGAACAAACAACCCTATGGGGGAAAATTCCAAGAAGTTACACAGTGAGCAGTCGAGATGAGGTGTCGTTGTTACCTTAACACTGACCAAAGTCGGAAGGAAAGAGACAATGGCGAACGTCGGAGTGAATAATGGGGGCAGGCGTGACTCGAGCTTGTCCTTAATGGGGGCAGTCCACTGAATTGGGGGTAGAAGAGGGATAGAAGAGGGGTAAACCAAAGTACCAAGTGCTTATAAGCACCCTCATGCATTTTTTTCTTGTTTTAAGCAAATAAGGGTTTATACATACTTCAAAACACATATTGTTGCTATATGAAAACAATTTCAGTTCCCATGACCAATCAAGTTCCATATATACAATTATACAAACACCGGAGCAAAAGGCAGTACGAGCGGTGCAGTCGCGCTTTCAACTTGCAAACCATCACCAGTATCATCGTGTTCTCCAAATCTCAGAGGCGATAGCATCTCTGAGATGCTTCATGCCACCCGGTGCGTTGTCCTGGCCTCGTTCCGGCCTAATAGGCGGGAGCAAGTCTGGGTCCTCGTACTCATCCTCAAGGTAGTTGTCCCGGACCCGATATCGCAAAATGAAGTTGTGGATGCAAAAGAAAAGGATCATTAGGTCGATTTGGGTGTCCAACTCATAGCTAGGCATGCAGACCAACATACGAAACCGTTTTTTCAAGACTCCGAAGGACCGCTCAATGCACCCCCTCAATGACGAGTGAACCTTATTGAACGCTTGCTGGGCAGTCTTCGGGGTCGCGTTCTGGAACTCCGACAAATGGTATTTGACCTTGTTGTACGGCACCATACAGCCTTCACGATCGGGGTATTCCTTGTCGACAAGATAGTATTTCCCTACATAACAACGACCACACATTATGTTGGTACCCACAAATGTAGCTATATAATCGATTCTCGGTGAACCAAATTGAACCAATTACCGGGAGGCGGGTGTGGGAAGTTCATTTCGGGTGTGTTAAGAGCATGGTCAAATACGCGTGCATCGTGGGCACTTCCTTCCCACCCAGCTGACACGAAGGTGAATGACATGTCAAAGTCGCATACCGCCATGACGTTGAAGGAACACACTCCCTTTCGATTTTGATAAGGCAATTGATCCGCTCGTGGCACAGTGCATGAAACATGGGTTCCATCAATACACCCTATAGCACCTTGGACGCAAACAAAAACGTAGCCCATTACCAATTCCCTAACTTACGTTAACAATAATACGCACGAACCATTTCGGACTTCGTTTAACATTACCTTGAAAAGACTGTACCGAATGTCGTTCTTAACTCGATCGGGAATGGTTGAGAACTCCGGATCGCGGGGCTTCAACATGCGTCCAGCTAGCCCAGCAGAGCCACTCGATCGCCCCGTAATCGAGTCGAGAACCTCATGGATGGTCCGGCTTATGGTGTCCCCAGACCGCTGAAACCTCTCACATACCGCCCGGTTCGAGACCCCTATTGAAACGGTGTAGAGCATAATCCCCACCTTCTCTAATACGGTCATGTTTCTCGAGGGGCGTAGTCCATGATGCTGTTCAAGCTCATCGCACAATTTGATGAGGACGTGCCACTCCATTCTGAAAGCATTTATGCATCGAACCTCGGATCCCGAATCCATTATCTCCCGCATCCATAGATAACCAGTGAGGGGTGACGTGAAACACGGGACTTTGTGAACATACTTTCTGCAGTATGAATTGTTTAAGCGCTTACGCTTCCAAAGGAGAAGAAGGGTGAGAAGGCCTAATAGTTGAATTTGCTCTGTAGACAACTCCGCTTGTGCATCGATCTCCATATCCTCGCTCTCCATACTACCCTATATTCATGAAACCAAAACATGTTTTAAGAATGATCATGGCTAGACATATGAACACTATACAACCTAAGGAACTAGACGCACAACATAAGCAAACCAACACACATAATACACAACAACAGAGCACACACACATGTATCGCAATACACCGAAAACTGTCCTCATGAATGAGTAGATTAATGTTCAAGTCAAGCTAACCCGCAAACCATTATACGGGTGTTTGAGTACGGGGTCCAACACCCCAACAACAACCAACAAATGCACCCAAAGGGCACACACAAAGTCTCCATCACTCTCTGACACACACACAATGTCCACAGGAAATAAAAACTTAAATTGCATCACACCATCCCCTCGAAATCAGTCACTCAAACGGTCCCCGGTTGATTTCTCGTACTTGAATTCCAACCATGTGTACCGGTCAGCATCGGTCTTCAACGTCAGGAAGAGGCGGCGCTGGTGGTCGTCATTCATCTCATCCACAGCATAGCACCAGAGGCTAGACGGATTCTTCATCCTCCCATCATCGACCATCCGGTAAATCACGTTGATAGCCTCGTCAAGCGGAGTGGATGTACAACTCGAACCCTTGTTCTTGCTCGTCAATGAGCCCTCCAGTAGTGAGATCACTCGGGTGCACTCATTGCCAATTTCTTCATCCCGGTCTCTGACATACGCAGCACCGTCGGCAGTTCTCTTCCTACGCTTACTTGGTTCGTCAGTACATCCATCCCCCGTCGTCTTGTCCACTATCTCCACAGATTGAGCCTCAGGAGGGGAATGATTGAGGAGGTTATCGTCCCTAAACTGCTGGAGTAACTCTTCCTCATCTAAACCATCATCCATGTGCACAAGGTTTTCGAAGCTACGACTTGGCGGCGGTAGTGATGCATCCTGTGCTTGTGACCTTGACTGTGTTTGAGCCTTCGTTGTGGACTGTGACTGTGACTGTGACTGTGAATGTGACTGTGACGACTTTGCTGGAACACTCATATTGGCCGACCGACTTCGCCTCCCGGTAGCGACGATGCTACCAAAAAGTGTGTCCCAAAGCTCACTCAGTTCGGGGTCAGGGGGGTTCAACTTAAATCGTCTTAGCCTCGGGTCCTCCTGTAGAAAAATAACATTATCCACAAATTACCAACGATTATGAATTAGTTCAAAGCAAATGTGTTTCAAAGTTCCTCACCTTGATTTTTCGATCCCATCATTCATCCGTTCCAGTAACTGCCGCCTGAGATGAACTCCAACCCAATCCGGTCTCCTCGTGTCGTAGCTTACACCATAACTTCCATATCTTTTTCATGTAGTCGAACCTGTTCTTACATGAATCTTTCGTGAACGGTTTCTTGAACTCTTTCGTAAGCTTAACCGCAATCTCGGCCCAATTGAAGTGGGTAGAAACTCCATTTTGCTTATGGTACTCCTGACAAATACTGATCAGTGATTTTGACTCATCGGAAGTCCATGTCGCGCCCTTTTCATTGGATTCAAAGTCAATTGCCTCAACGTCAATGCCTTGAGATATTAGGACCTATTCTTTGCCATGAACCCAAGGGAAATCAAGCAGTACACCGAACAAATATTCCATACAATTCACACAAGGGAATCATGAAAAGTCCCGCAAAGATATAAATCAGAAATAACTCCCAATTAACCACCACCCACTCACTACCCTTAAATCGTAACCTAAAATAACATGCAAACAAGGACAATCCAAGGCCATAACAACTTATTAAGAATCACCATAGAACAAAACTTCATTCCAATTTGTATGATCAATTGACAAGCACACTTCATTTAGACAACCTTATTAATAAACACATCAAGGGCAAAGGCCATAACACACTTCATTCCAAATTGTATGATAAATTCACAAGCAACAGAGAACACAACAATGATCAATGCACAAGCGGTCATTGGGAATCCAAGAGAACACATTATTCCAATTTTAATTAGGGGCAATTCGCCCCAAATTGTAAATCTTAACAGAGAAGAAGTACAATACCGGAATTGGGTTTCCAGGAGTGACTCAAGGAGGAAGCTGGACGAAGCTGGACGCACCGGCCGCACGCTGTGAGTTCCAGGACCTCGAAGAAACTGTCAATGAGGAGGACCTAGGTCAAATTGGAGAA
Source organism: Polygonum aviculare (assembly GCA_934048045.1). NCBI lineage: Eukaryota > Viridiplantae > Streptophyta > Magnoliopsida > Caryophyllales > Polygonaceae > Polygonum > Polygonum aviculare. The sequence continues at coordinate 25,914,336 of OW204023.1, read as the reverse complement.
TGTGAATGAAGACGAACCCTAATTTACGGGAATACGAGTGAGAGAAAGAAGCCAACAGAAGGAACAAGAGAAGCCAACAGTAGAACTTACCGGCCGGCGAGGACGACGGAAACGAAGCCGGAGTTGCTGCCCACGAAGCTTTGGAGACCACCTGCGCATGACAAGAGAAACACATCTGTGACAACGAGAGGAGCTCGGGACGACAACACACTGAGAAGACGAGGGAGCCAACATGACGACTTACCGGGGGTGGAGAGACGCGGTTTCCGGTGTCGGCCTCGACTCACTGTCGTCGATGGAGATGAGGGCGGAGGAGTGGGTTAGTTTCGGTCGGTCGTTGAATCGCAATTCATCAATGAGTGTTGGGAACCTCATTCAATGAGGGTAAATACGAGGGTAATCAATCTATGAATTTATTATTATTTGTTTTTAAATACGAGGGTATATTGGTCTTTTTAGCTTACACTTTTCGGGATTCAGCTAGGTATCTTACCGAACACCCATTTCAAAGTTTTCTCCATTCCATTACTTAATTCAGTCTCAGCTACTTTTCGGATTCAGCTTTCAGTTACAACTGTCAGCTTTCAGTCTCAGCTTTCAGCTAATTTATCGAACGGAGCCTAAGTCGTGATAGGATAAAGTTTTTTTTCTTGAGGAGTAGGTATGCCCGTATGCAGATTTTATCAAGATCGACGAATTTCGTGGTCATTCTAGCATATTATCTATTACTATATACTAAAGCGGAAGCAAATTCCGCCACCATATTGCGCCACATCACCCCTTTTATTAAAATAATATATTTTATTTAAATTCTTTTGTCATCTATTAAATTGGAAAACTTATTTTTGTACTCCCTACTTGAAAATTTTATCTTTTCTTATCTATTAAATTGGAAAAATTATGTAAATTTTATCTATTAAGTTGATACTTACATGGTACAATTTTATCTTTGGTGTGGTAGAGAATATCAATGATGGTATATTTTACTTAAAGATTTTGAAAATTTTATCTTAATTATATCTTTATTAATTATTCTCCTCCCTACTTGAAAATTTCATCTTTGTTATCTATTAGAACGGAAAAATTATGTCAATTTTATCTATTAAATTGATACGAGTACATGGTACATGGAAAAGCCAAAATGTACGTACATGGTACAATTTTATGATGTTTCGTATAAGGATTATATCAATGATGTACGTACAAGCTAGGTACAAAGTTAAGATTTTGAAAATTTGATCTTATTATATCTTTATTAAATATTCTTCTAATCCTTACCCATCTAGAACTTCTTTTCTATAAATACACCTCTCATCCACTATTGTTTTACAATTAATTTACGTTTCTCTATACCATTAATTCCCTTTTTTTTTGAGATAGCTTTGCCAATCAAAGGTATATATTTTTTCATCATGATTTATATATGATTTAGTTTTGTTTATATTCTAAATCTTATTGTTATTGTTGTTGTAGGCTACTATGGAGATTCACTCTTTTCATGAGCTTACCAATCAAAGGAACAAAAAATATAAAAGTTTTTGGTCGTCTCTTGAAGATGTGGAACTTTGTTAATATTAATAATGAAATATCGTCGAAAGAGCTAATTTTTATAGATGAAGAGGCTAGAATTTCTACAAAATCAGTTACATATTTGTATTTTTTTTTACGTAATTTTGCTAATCAGTTAATTTCATTCTCTTTTTTTTATAGGGAAATAAAATTCGTGCTTGGATAAAAAAAACATGGATGAAATTCTTTGACACATATTATTATTGACTATATTCATAAATCATTACAAATATTATCATATATTATATCATATTAGAGAAAGAAAGAGTTACAAACATGTATTTTATCCTATATATTGCGCCACATCATATTGGTAGAAAATTCTACCACTATATTTAAGCCACATATTCCTTATATTAGAATAATATGTTAAATATGTTTTTTTACTATCATATCAATACATCATATTATAACTGATTAGATGATATATTTATGGTAAATATATCTCTAATGTTATAACTGATTAAGTTTTACATAAAATATAGATTTTTTAATTAAGATAATGATTCGTTATATTTTCATTAGATATATATATATATATATATTTAATTAATTTTTCATAACATTATAAGATATATACAAGATAATTTAGTTTTCTTTTTTATCATATTAAATAGTCCCTATATCTTTAATCTAATATTATGTTAATCCGAGTTTTTATTTAGAATTATTGATTTAATTATACAAGTTGGTTTATGTAACTTAATTTAAATGCAAAAGTACTTTTATCAATTTTTAATAGAATTTTATAATACATCTTATCTTATGAAATTCTTCCTTGGTTATTTAAATATATGTTTATGTATGTATAAAGCTAATATATAAATAAAGTTATCTTTATATAAAGATTTGATGACATACGAGAATTATATAAATACAAAACTTTATTTATTCTATATACGAGAATTAAATTGTTTTATAATCTATAAGATAAGCATCGTTTTAAAATAAAAAAGTCACATGTAATTATTTTAGTAAATTCATATACAAAGTATTAAATAGATAAATAACACCCCGTACAAGGTACGGGTCATTAGCTAGTTATTTCCTATGCCGAAAGGGAATACTTAACTTAATTTCCTCTGCTCAAAAAAACTTAATTTCCAAATTCTAATCCAAACAAATACAAAAAATAAAAGCACTTTAAATAATTATTGCACTCAACCCTCGAAGAGCTGAACTTATAAATTCGAACCCGGCATGAAGAACCCAAATCCTAATTCCTTTGGGCCATCCAGGGCGTCAAAATCCCTAGAATCCCAAATCGATTTTCATCCGTTTCAAATTCTCAAATCTCTCTTCTCTTAATCATCTCCAGCGATTCACCCACTCGCTCCACCTCGTCTCAAGGTATCGTCTTATAGATCTATCTTCTTCTCCCTTCTTGTTCAGAAAATTTCGGCTTCTGATTTGTGTCCATGAATGTTTTGGATTCTTCCGGATAATCTTGTTTAGGCGCTGTCTCGAGGTTGAATTTCGAATTTTCCACTTGATCGAGGAGCGTACGAGCTCGGATGATTTCGTTTTAGGTTTTCTGGCTTCAAGCTTCGATCTTTATTGCGATCGTCTGCAATTCGATGTTTTTTCATTAGGTGAATTAGTTTTCCAGTGATTTGCGGTCCGTTTAAGGATTAACCTAGATGAGCGATTGATTATGAGGCTCTCTGCTTGACAGTTCCAGCTTGATAGTTGATTTAACTTCAAGCTTGTGCTCTACAGGGTATCAAGCTGACCTGAATTTCTCTTCTTCCCTAGGGAGATTGAGGATGGAGTAGTTTTGGGCTCTGGTAGAGCTGAACTGCTCAAATTCACTTTTTAACTTCTTGCTTCGTGTATAGAAATGGGTACAAGGATTTCAAGGGTTCCTCCAAGAGGCTCTCAGCGTAAGAAGATGGGTTTGAATCTTGATCTTAATGTGCCTGCTCTTGAAAACCATGATGAGGGGACTTCTATTTGTCCTCCTAGGCCAGCTGTGGTGCCGGATGCACGGAGGGTACAACCGCAGCTGTTACCAATTGATGTTGATCTAATTGACGACGACGATGACGACATCCTCTTCTCATCACCAAGGGCATTTGCTGAGGTTCTTATTTACTTGGCTGCATGTTTCTGAATTTTATGGCTGCTGAACGTTGATTAACATAGAGCTTGCTTTTTCTTAATTTTGGTTCTGTGGCAGGCAAAGGATAAGTCAAGAAGAATTAGGAGAAGAAGAGTTATTGATGTTGACGATGGTACATAACTCATAATTTCTCATTGCACCTTGTTTTGACATTTTGCGTCTGCATGAATAATCTAGTCATGTTTCTTTTTCAACTCTTCTAATTCTGAAAGTGTCGCTTCCCACGTCCATTTTTGTGTTCATGTCTATGTTACCTAGATGATGGTTTCACATGCTTCTAAGAATCTTTCCTACTGTAATGTAGTATTGTTTTATGACTTATCTGTTGGTATAATAACAAACTTGAACCTGTATGGAGATCTTTGTTTAGCCGTTTAGGTGGGGGCAGAGTTATTGTGACATAAGCTTTCTGTTTAACTGTCCTATGTTTGTTTTATGCAGAAGACTCACTGAGCCATTTCAATAGCCGTAGCAAGTTTCGTAGACTATCTGGAAACCAACAAGTGATCAATTGTGAATCATATGTGAATTTGGAATGTCAATGTTCTGGCTCGGTGAGAAATCTGCTGGGATATCTCTTTAGTTGTGCATAGCTTTGGTTTACATAGTTGTCCAATATTTAATTGTCTCCATTAAATCATGTCTCATTATATGCTAACGTTCCTCTCACCTTAGTTTTGCTATTTGTGATCTGAATATGTCAATAGAATAAAATGCATATTTTCAATGTTTTCGTCTGTTTAAGGGATTAATATTTTGTAACCTTGTAACATCTCAGCAGCTGGCACCCCCACCACCACCACCGCCACCACCACCTCCTCCTCCCAAAGAGTTTATATTCAATTGTCCAGTTTGCATGGCCCCAATTGTTGAAGAAACGTCAACCAAGTGTGGCCATATCTTTTGCAAGTCTTGTATCAAGACTGCGATAGCTGTGCAAAAAAAATGTCCTACATGTCGGAGGAAGACTACTGCAAAGGATATCATGAGAATATACCTTCCATCAGCAAGCTAATCTGAGGTTCGTTGCTATGCTGTCCAAAGACTAGTTCGTCTCTGTTAAAGTTGATGTGTCACTGTTACATTAATACACCAAAGGTTTGTATTGTGTCCTCAAGTCTTTAAGAGAAGAACAACATGCTATATCTGTTGAAGTCTTAGCTTTGCTGCATCATTCAATTGAAACTAGGATTATATACCTGGAAATGCTTAGCTACGCAATTCATTATAAAGATACAGGATCTGTTCTATAGGCTCATACCTCTATATCCTTGAGTTCTAAGGAGACAGGAAACCAAGATACAGGTCATTACTTATTTTTTTGTAAAGTTTTATTAAGCTGAAGGTTAGAACAAACAAGATTATTAGAATCTCAGCTGCAACCTTCTTTGCAGGGCACTGAATCAAATGTTTCAGAATATGAAATTTGCATCGTTTGGGCTGTTAAATTGCTTTCTAGCACTTGTTTTATACAGCCTTAATAGGAGCTTCTAATATTGAAATGGTGGTTTCATCAGTGTAAATTTTGTTGTTGTTTCTTTGAAATTTGGGACATCGAAAGGCCGCTCAATAGCTATTGAGCCTAACGAGCTTGGCTCCCCGTCTTCACTTCCTCTTTCTGTATGATATGCATTACAGTACATCTTTAATCTTCAATCATATTTATCTGACAAGATAGGGCTTTTGACAGGAGATTCTTATTCTGGATGGGTAACTTAGCTAAGATCTTTGGAGCAACTACTACTTGACATACACAGCGACATAGAGGAGCATTGGAAAAATGGAGTGGATTGGATGCACAGATTTTGGTTGCATTTTTCATGGTGATAGCCTGCAGTTTTGCTATCATCCAGGGTATTTTACAATGATTAGGATTTTCTTTTCCTGTTTGTTGTTTTTCTTTTAGTTTGATGGGATTATACCCAACTTTTGACTGTATTGTTGCTGTGTCTACAACTTTGCAAAATCGTCCTCCAAAAGGTGTGACTAATGTTGACATATGTCTATGGCGGATGCAAATATATATAAAAAAAAAAAAAAAAAAAGAGGTGAAATTTTCGTTTCATACCCTCAGGTTTTTATGTTAAGAGTTATTCCGGACGGTACCATCGAGGTTTTGGAAAAATTAGCAATATATCCTTTCTTGGTTTTTTTCATAGAACAAATTCGTTAATTTTGATTTTTTTGTTTAAAAAATATATTTTGTATTAGTATTTACTTAAAATCTGGAATAACTTTTTCCGTAGGACACCACTCGAAAAAGCCAAAGACTCAAGTCGGAAAAGCCAAAAAGTACCAAATGGAATCCCAACAACAAATCTAGGCATTTTTGACCATTAAAGACCTTTTTTTGGACATGATCCGCTATAAATACTATTCTATCCCTCTTTGCATTCATATCTTCCTTGTACTGAGTTGTCTGCCCTGGTATCTTTAGATTTACTGACAAGCCATGCCTGAGCTAATCCCAAGTGACCTGGCTTGATCAAATTGCGTGATCCTCTTCAATTGATTTGAACACGACTCGGTCCAAAAACACTATAAGAAATGACCCGCCAAAAGTTTTACCAAATCTTTGTATTCAAAAATAAAAAATGAAAGGACTAGAATTCTTAAGAGCAAGATCAAAAGAACAATACTGTCAAAGTTGAATGTATATGAATTGGCTGTATGTAAAGGTTGATCATTGTTCCAAGAATGGTCTCCTACAACCAAAATGACAGTTCCAACTACACTGTAAGTAACTCTGTAGACTATGTTTAACTATTATATACTACAGAATCCTGCTTTCCACAGCAATGTAAGGCAAGGGTTCTTGAGAGTATATATCTTCAATTAGGAAAGATACTGAGGGATATGAATGAGGAAAGACATTGAGGGATATGAGTGAGCCGACGATAAGCCATTAAAGAGGTGAGTTACTCCAGCTCAGCTATCTCAGAAGAAGAGCCACCTGAAGGTCCTTCACCGGGGTCGTTCTGCAAGTCTTCTAGTCCAGCCTCATCCTCGCGCTTCCTCTTCCCTGAAAAGGGTTTCGTTTGAAGGCAGATTTCAAGGAATAAGAAAACAAGGAGAAAAAACGAGTAAGTGATAGGATGGCTTACTCATGGAAGTTGTTTCAATCTTAGTCTTTTCCAAGAACTCCTCCCAGCTAAGCTGCCTGAGCTCTTCTTTCTCATCCTCTGGCAGCTCATAATTCGGAGCCCTTCCCCGCATAAAAGCAGCTCTAGCAAGCAGAAAGGAAATGCAACGATGATGAAAGACATTTCGACTTATACCACTAGAAACGGTTAATAGGTTTTGAGGAAAGATTACTACATAATGACACATACTATACAATGTACTATGTAAATTTAGTGCCAGTAAGGGAAAGCACGCAAATGACTCATAACAGATTAATGTTATCTGATGCTACATTTACGACAAAAAGAAGTAGAAGTTAATGTCGGTTTCCAAAAACAGACTACCTTCTCAACATGATGATACTGCATGTAGCTTCTAAACCGATGATAGACTTAATTATATGAATCCTCATCTTATTACATCTATCTATAACCCTAGATACAATCTTTTGTTCTTAGCTTTATGCAATAACAATGTGCTGTCATGCAATATATAAAGGATGTGAAAGGCAGTAGACAAATCTGAAATTGCAATCATACTAAGTTTTGACAGTGGATTAAACAATCAGACAAAGACATGACCAATTGACGACATCTGACAATGTACCTGTCATATACACGACAGGCATCTGCTTGTGTTTCCAAAGTTCCTAGGTGAACCTGCCTCTTTTCGACTTTGATTGCCGCTTGCCACTTCTGATTCTTACAGTACACTCCTCTCAGTGTACAAAACTCTCCCTCATCTGTGTTCTTCCTCCTACCTAGTTTTGCAGGTTTGGCGGGTTGATCTACAAACAGAAAACATGGGCCTTGTCATCCATCACAGCACATACTGACTAGATTGTACATTACCATTTCCTTTGATGAGTATGCATCGTCACCATTTGCTTGATTGTCCTGATGCTGCGGTGAGTTGGTAGTTGTGCCAGGAAGAGCCAAAGAGTCTTGTCCTGTCGATGAGTCATCAATCTGCAGCATAAAAGAGAAGACATTCAATAAAGATGTTTTATGTATGAAAAGAATCTCAATGACACTATCACCAATAGAACAAAAACTGATAGCTTTCGCCTGCCAGCAAAAGATGAAGGCATCTTAATGTACTCCAATCATTCTCTCTTGAGCAAGAAGCTTGTGCATGACTAGTAGATAAGGCACCTTCCAAAAGTAAACAGTAAAGGATTCCAACCAGAGAACAATCAGACGTACAAATGGAAGATAGACAACACAGCAACCGAAAACGACAAAACTTTTGTCTGCTAGGTGCTAACAACCTAATATAGCTCAGCAGGTCAGCAAGGGTTTACCTTTATAGGAAACATATCTGTAAATTAATGCGATTTAATACCGAAACCTAAACTCCATCCTAACCGGTACGCAATAAAACATTCATAGGGTTATCTTCAAAAGATTACTTAAAATATGGCAGCCAGAAGTCCTAGGCAGTGCCTCAACTTCTAAACTCAGATCTTTTCTTCTTCAAAGTCTACAAAAGCAAGATTGACAATGTAAAACCAATTTTCTGTTGAGAAGCTATAAAGGTGTATACCTCTTCCTTTTCCCAAGGGAGTGGGCGTGTAGTGACCCGATCTGGAATAGGGGTATCAAAGTGACCAACGCCTTCATCATCAAAATACGTAACCATTGGAATATAAACTTCGTCTGGCAACAAAGACCGGAAAGAGTGAAAGCCTATGTTAGGATACTTTCTTATGGTAAGTGATCATTGTCATTCGAGTTTTCCATTCTAAGGGCTTTATTAAACCAAATGGCAGTGTTGTAGATGTAATCACTAAATGAAGCTGCAGAATATCTGAACTAGATACGGAATAGTCACAGCACGGATTATAGTGACCATACCTGAAAATAGTCCTAATTGCCTACGTCGCCTTAAGCTCACCATATTTGATCTGTAAAATCATACTCTTCTTTTCAGTAGTGTAAGAAAATGCTAGAAGTTTGACACTTCATAATTCACGTAACCTTTTCGACGAACAATGTAAGGTGAAATATGTTCAACAAAAACTTTGACAATAAAGAAAAATATTCTGAAACAACAATGCCAAGTAGAACTCAAGCAGAAAAATCAACAAAGCTCGAGCCATCTATATAAATACACAACTTAGTTGCACAGGAAGAAAGATAAGAGAGTATAGTACAAGCGACATTTGCATAATCAAGTGACAGTCTTGCGTTCTAAATGTATTATTTATAAGACTCCAGTGTTTGAGTCACTAGTTCATGGCTACAAGCCAATGTTGGTGATTTGTTCACATTTAGATTTCTTAATTGCAATCCAGTTGACATGGTAACACGGCAATTGTAGCCTGATCCCAAATCATCTACCAATGCATACAGAAAAAACCCTTATTCTGGATTCACCTAAGTTCATTTCTTTCTTAGAGAAGTTCCTGTAGAAAACAGTGACTACCCACTTTATTACAATGTACCACTTCAAATCTTAACACACAGAACAACCAAGGATTATGAGACACACTGATCACCCACAAAGCATACCAGAGCAAAACGAACACACACCCTTCTTGCAAAGAAAAGTAAGATCAACGATAATGCGAATGCAAGTACCAAGAAAATTTAATATCGTATAACTCAGTTCCAAGTCCACCACAAGTCAACCCCCTAAATTAACTTTACCACCTACTTGAGCAGCGGAAAGAACAGTCAACACCACAAGCTCGCAACCCAACAGCGAAATCAAACCCACAAACACAAACCCACAAAACCCAAAAGCAAGACAATTCAAAGAAACACAGACTTCAAGGCATCAAAAACTTTGAAGAAAGACGTGAACAAATCAAGGGTTGATCCCAAATCACTGAAAAAGGTACGATCTTGAAGAATGCCCATGTACGAAAAGCCAAATTGAACGCCCAAATCAGGCACAATTGGAAAAGATATGCACCATAATGGGAAAAAAATAAGGGGCATTGTGAAGGAAGGAAGAGTACCAGAGAAAGAGAGAGATGTGAGAAAACCCAAAAGTGAAGGCGGCTGGTATGCAAAGAAAGGGTGAAAAGGAGAGATTAAGTAGCAAGCGGAATCTGATGGGAATTCCGGAAAGATGAGATGAATCATGAATGGGGAATCAAAAGAAGAAAGTGAAGGTGCCAAAAAGAGGAGGGTATTATTGTTGTAGCTGTTGCTCATGCATCTGCCACCACCTTTGCTTCTTCGTTCATGTATGTTTGCGTTTTCTCTGTATTAAATTCATGTAATTGCCTCCGTTTGAGACTTTGAGGGTGGTGGTGAATTGCTCATTCGAATTACCTTTTTAGCCTTAACAATTAATCCTTGGAAATCCCGTTCTAGGTCTTTTTTTCTTTTTCTGTTTGGGATAAGATCCTCTTTAATCTTGATGGTGATAATTAAGTGTTATTTAGGGGTTTAACTAGATTAACCTTAGTAATTATAAGCATTGAAATCACTCTAAACCTTGTTTTGATGGGAACTCTAGAATAGTTACAAAGGTGTAGTGTTTGATTAGTATGGCAAAAAAATCCCGGTTTATTTACATAATTTAGATTAATGGACACAAATAATCAGTAATCCTCTAAAATTAGTCTAATAACATTGAAAATAGGATTGGTTTAGTTTTTGAAAAAAAAAAAATTTTATATACAAAGACAGAGTCAAAATTTAACTTTAGAGTGAGATGGATTTACCTTAATAAAAAATCAAGAAAATTTGACAAAATTTATCTTGAAAAATAGATTAAAAAACGTTAATATCCTCTTATATACTATAGAATTCATCTTGAACTTGATCTACCTTAACAAAAAAAATTCAAGAAAATTTGAAAAAGTTTATCTTGATAAATAGATTTATAAAATCAAAATCAAAAACATATATTTATATACTAAAATACTACATTAACTTAATATACTAATAAAAAATATATTTATAAAACTAGGATGGGTTGTTGCCCACCCCAACCTCCCTCTTCCTACGCCATTTCTAAGCTTCAAAGTAGGGCAATAGTCACTACCCCCATCTCCAATGTAAATGAATGTTCTTTTCCCTTCTTTTTCAATGGTGGCTCGTAGTTTTTCCAAGATGAGGCCCTGACCAAGAATAGAGACGTAGTAGGTCAAGAACAAAACAATGTGTCATTGAAATCTCTTACATTCTATTGGAATTAAGATTTGAAATCTCTTACATTCCACTAAATGTTATTTATAAGATCGAGTTATCCGCACTATGATATAAAACTGTTCGTCATATCATATAGAGTTATTCATAAGATCGAGTTATGTCATAATATTTATGGAGTACTGTATTCATCCTCCAACGGATCTCTCTCTCTCTCTCTCTATATATATGTATATATACATAGATATATATACATATATATATACACACACATGCTTCTAGGGGTACGACAAATTTTCGAATTACCTTTTTATCCTTAACAATTAATCCTTGGAAACCCCGTTCTAGGGTTTTTTTATAGAGAGATTTGTGGAAAGCGGCGCTAGAATACTATCTAATTTCCCTGGTTCCCACATACGCTTTTATTTGCATTTATAGCAAAAGTAAAAAAAATTCATTCGCTTTAATTTCCCGAGTCCCAGCCGCCGATTACCAAACTCCCGCATTCCGATCCTTCAAGAAAGGTCCGCGACGGAGAATGTCACCGACGCCGTCCCTCACCTCGTGGTCGTAGCTCGCCGATCTCTCTGCCTTCTCCCGTCCGGAGAACATCACCGACGCCGTTGGTCACCTCCGGCTTGTCTCAACGCCGTCCTTGGTCGTAGCTCGCGTCTCTCTACCTTCTCCCATCCGGATAACGTCACCGACGCCATCGCTCACCTCCGCCGGAACTACTCCTACTTCCGCGTTAACTACCTCTTCCTCATCGCCGTCGTCCGCGAAACCCTAGGTATCCAGGAGCCGAATCCGAAAATCCTTTCCCTGACCTTCTCGTTGAACGGCTCCGTCGAGGTGCGCCTGGATTTGGCATACACCGCCATTGATTCCGATAGTTGGAGGATTTGTTTGCGATTTCGGTTAGGATTGGCGGAGGAGCAAGCCGAAAAAAAAGAAGAGAGATGATTTGTAGAGAAGGAGAGAAATTCACATGGACGATTGGCTGGGCTTAACTCTCATCACACCACCAAATTAACAATACAGAGAAAGGGAAATTGTGCAGCATAACAGAAATCCTCCTCTTCAATTTCTTCCGTTCCGATTAGCAATTTCTCATTGCGGTAAGTTTTTTTAGTTTTTGCGGTAATGAGCTAGTTGATTCGGTGTTTTTTTACTGAGTTTGGGGTGAATGGATTGAATTGAGGTGTTGATTGTGTAGGTAGTTGGAGTTTCGGAGCCCTAATTTGATTGTTCGTGGATGTTTTTTTGATATGCAAATCTAGGAAAAAAATAGAGGGATTTTGTGTTTGTGGTTTGAGGCGTTTGTTCCGATCTGGACTTTTCGAGATCTATTTTGTTTGATATGATGCTTTCTTCTTGATTTTTTTTCTTTTTTTAGGTCTATAGTAGTGCTTAATACTCTTTGACTTTAGGTTATTATTACTTGTGATGACAATTAAGTGATATCAAGATCATTTGATAAATGGTGAATGACAATACACTTGTAATGTACTTAAAATTGTATTTCGTTACAATTTGTTGATTGAAACTTGTTGATGACATTTTGAGTAATGACAGCGTACTGAAAATCAAAATATAATGACACTTGGTGGATTTAAAGTAATTGTCATTTGTGATGGCATATATTGTCACTTCTATAAAGTTGACGTATATTGTCACTTGTGATGACATATATCTTGTTTATACACTTGACATATATTGTCACTTGTGATGATAATTTGGAGTTGTGTGCATAAGTCTTGTTTTAACTATACTTATTCGGTGTGATTATTATAATCTTCTAGTTAATTGTTGAATATTGTCACTTGTGATGATAATTAGGTGTCACTTGTGATGACAGTTAGGTGTCACTTATGGTGACAATTAGGTGTGAATATTGTCACTTGTGGTGACTATTAGTGTGAATATTGTCACTTGTGTTGACAATTAGGTGTGAATATTTGTGTGAATATTGTCACTTGTGTTGACAATTAGGTGTGAATATTGTCATTTGTGGTGACAATTAGGTGTGAATATTGCCACTTGTGGTGACAATTAGGTGTGAATATTGTCACTTGTGTTGACAATTAGGTGTAAATGTTGTCACTTGTGTTGACAATTAGGTATGAATATTGTCACTTGTGTTGACAAGTAATGACAGTCAACGCTGGTCAACGGCCGCTCAATGGTCGGTCAACGACGGTCAATGGTCGGTCAACTAGTGGAGAGAGGGGTTATGCCATGTGTGCAAATATGACATATTGTGGTATTTTCTTACTGTATGACATTTGGAAAAAATGCCATATACCCCAATCATTCTTTTTTTTCATGTTTGGGATAAGATCCTCTTTGATCTTTATGGTGATAATTAGTGTAATTTAGGGGTTTAATTAGATTAATTATAGTAACTATAATCATTGAAATCATCTTAATTTGTCTTTGAAAGTTAGCAACCAATTTCCATTATTCTGTGTGGTAGTTCAGGATTACAACACCTTGAGAATGATTTTTTTTCTTTCTTTTTTTCCAAAATTTATACAACATGTTGTGTACTGTATATAAAATTTGCTCAAGGGTGACGTAGCTTTTGATAATCAAACTCAAAATTTTGAAGAGCTAGTTCTAGTTATGACGATTGAGCTTCTTGTGTTTGTGTATACGATGTTATAAAGTTGTGTTATATGGTTTCAAAATAAATAAGTATTTGGGTAACTTTCTTATTGAGGTCACATGTTGTTGCGTTATAAATCTTGTTTATTTTTTACATGTAACTAAATAGAATGGCTAACATTGGAGAATCTGTAATGCAATTTAAGAACACTTTAGCTATATGAATCAACTTTTTTTTCATTCGCATAGAGATTTAAGGGCCTGTTTGCTATCCAACGGCAAAAACGTAAACGGAATGGAAACGAAATCCACATTAGCATCATGATACATGATGAGTCACCTCAATTTCCATACAAAAACTACCGCAAACCCGCCCCCCTCGCGGCACTCAATTTGTCTCCCTAATTTAAGAGTGGGGTAACAAACCACCTCAATCATTCCTTTCATCTCTTCTCTAGACACACAAATTTCAAAGTTTCAAATTAAAATATTTTTCAATTAATGTATAGTGACAAATAATTGAACTAAGTTCGTTTCCATTCCGTTTACGTTTCTGCCCCTTAGTTTCTAGCCTTAATAACCAAATGGGATTTTTGTAGATTCGATTTACTCGACTAGTGAGATTTGACTTCTTCATATAATACTTGAGATGATATTTTGGTATGCGCCAACAAAGGTACCATGCTCGACTTTTTCATATAAATATATTGTCTCCGTCAATAACTTTCATTATTATAACCTCATAGCAAGAAAAAACAGGAAGGCCTTTTGTAGACACAAATGATTTCTTATGGTAGAAGTAGATACAAATGATTTAGAAGCCTAAATTTGGCAACGAAACTTATCGTTTGGCAATAAAGAATTAATTGGTTAAATTTATGTCCTAATAACTACAAGTCTATAAGTTAGAAATCAAAAGTGCTTCTAGGGTGAAATTAGCTCATGGTCAATTGATTTAAAAGGCGAAAACTTATACCTCTTCAGTCTTTAGTTACCTATCAACTCAATTAGGGCTCGTTTGGTATTGATATCTAAGATATCAGATATCGGATATCAGTATCGATATCGATTTCAAATATGATATGGGTATGGGATTTATGTTGTTTGGTATACCTGAGATATCGATCATTTCTAATATCTCTTGTTTGCTAGGACGTAGTTGATGTTGATATCAAATTATAATATTCACAAAATTAATATTTTATGGTTTGAATACTGTTTAATTGTACCAAAATTTCATGGTAATTATAATATTCACAAAATTAATATTTTATAGTTTGAATACTGTTTAATTGCACCAAATTTTAATGGTAGTTATAAATTCACAAAATAAAATTGTATGTTAATTGATGAAAAGAAGAACAAAGGTTAATCAAAGTAAATGTGGGTCATTTCCCAATTTTTGTAGAGAGATGGAATTGACCGTACTTGAATCCATTAACAACTAAGGGGATGAGAAGATGTGTTGATATCCCAGATCTGGAATGACTAGAAATGGAGAGAGAGAGAGAGAGAGAGAGAGAGAATGTTTTGCCAAATCCTAAATTACTAGTAACATAGAAGGGTTGAGAAAAAACCAGATCTTAAGTTACACGTAAGAGAGATGAAGATGCAAGGTGGGAGAAGAGGGGTTGAGAAAAAAAATCAGTTCCAGCAAGGGCGAGAGAGAATAAGATTAGAGAAGAAATAGGAAATTATGATTAACAAAAGAGATGGAAGGTGAGATACATATCAATTATACCGGTCAATAAATTGGTATATCAAAAATGAGAAAATTGATATAAAGATATCATTTGATATACCAAACAACATGTATGGATATGACTTATAGTGATACCCATACGGCCATACCTAATATCCAAGTATATATACCAAATGGGCCCTTATTATGTATGAGGTATGCTTTTGTTTGTTTTTCATTTTACCACAGTGTGGTCTTGCGATGATTGGGTGAGAACATGCAAAACATATATATTGAAGTTTACTAGTACTAATTAAGATCCTTGATATCATTATTAGTTTATTACTTAAATGAACATATGAGGTATTAGTGACAATAATCAATATTAGTGACGATTCTCAGACCCAAAGTAGAGATTAAGGAACAAATATGATCACCTAAAAATAGAGATTTGTGTTTTGGATTTGTAGATTTGTGATAATTTCTCGGGTTTGATCCGAAAAATGGCAATACCCGGCCCGAATGCCGAGCCGATCATCCCTTTCTAGTCACACTCCTCTTACATTTATAGCCGGGCCTACATGAAAATTTTCACATGTAGCGCCACCATAAGCCACCCCCTAGCGCCAAGAATCGGGCAACAACATTCCACATGGAGGATCGTATTTTAACGCGTACAAGTGATGTTCTGTCGGGTCAAATGTAGTCTAGTAATATAGCACGATAATTGATCTTGGATTGATGGCGAGCAAAACAGGTATCAACAATTAGTATAACTTTTGTTTATAAGATCTAATATGCACTTTGAATGTAACATGTATCACTTTCTTCAATGGACCATTAATACGTTGTTTGGCACTTGAATTTTGATTAATTTTATGCATCTTTTAAAATGTGGAAGGCAATTACCAGAGGAATACGATGGATCACACGTCTCAAGGTTGAAGTAATCGTTCTTAGTTGGAGTAATGGATCCCGATCGTTTTGAAACTCGAATCTCATGAATTTCTAAGTGACAGGAATTAATGCTTATCGAACTTAATCTTGCAACTTGACTTACAATCCTATGTTTTTCGATCAATCCTAAACCGAATTTCATTATCTAGAATCAATTTAACATGGCTTCTCGCGATTTTTAGTTTGAAAGCTTTTTACTCTCAAAAACACAATGTGTTTTCTTTTTGTATAAAATTGTTCTCCCTTGTAGGATTTTTTTTTTCATTGACTTAAATAAGACAAATATCCTTACAAATAACAAAATATCCAAAAATGAAAAAAATTCATAAAAAGGAAATTAAAATAAAACAAGGATTTCGTACTAAAGCAAAGTTCGTTGTGCGTCTCGACTCATGACGAACGCGTCATGAGTTGTGACTCTTAACTTAGAGCTAGTGAACGAGTATCACGAGTTATAATGGTCTCATAGGAATGGGTCATGGGACTTGATCAATTGTCACTGGTTGTGACATACTCCAGAGCATCGGTAAATGTGAGATGATAATCCCTTCATCCGTGTTTGTTTGTCTTAAATGACTGTTTTTACGTTTATTAAGAAAATGTGTAAATTAGTATTTGTAACTTAGTGAAGGTAAAAAGTTAAAAAGGAAATAAAGTAGATGTGGTGGTTGGATAATAATGGTAACAAGTTAGATAAGATGGGGGTGATTTTGTAATTTAATATAGTTGAAAAGATAAAAAATGATAAAGTTAAATAAAATGGATAAATTATAATATTGAATGAGGATAGTATATAGTAAACAAATTTAGATATAAAAGGGAAGAGAGAAAATACAACAAACATTTTGGAGCGACGGAAAAGAAAATGAGACAGATATTTAGGGGCTAAGGGGTACTATATTAGATAAATTAAAATTAAATATTACTCCATCTTTCCCATTAAGTTTGTCCACAAAGTACGGTTGACATGATAATTAATAAAAAGTTAAAAGTTGTAATTTTATAGGGTTAAAAAATTAAAAAGTGATAAAGTTGATGAGAAAAGTGAATAATTGAGGGTAACATATAAGATTGGGTGGAGATAATTTTATAGGAAAAAGTGATAAAATTACTAGAAAAGTTGGGTAGTAAAGATAATATATGAGATTGAATAAGGCTTAAATTATAAAAATATAGAGATAAAAACAGAATGGTATGAGAAATGGACAAATTTTTCGAGACGCTCGAAATAGAAAGACCGACAAACTTAATGAGATGGATAAAGTATTTTTAGGTCCCTATTTTTGTCCAGTATTAAAAATAAAAACGTATTTTCGAAAAATACACAAGGTCAATGAATGTGCAATCATTTTGAGTTTGACCCAACAAAAAATGAATATGCAATCATTAATTCCCAGAAGGCTCAAGAACAGAAACTCGCGGTTGCAGAGATGAGGATGCTCAGATGGATGTGCGGGCACACGAGGATGGACAGGATTAGAAACGAAGAGATCAGAAGTAAGCTCGGGGTGGCTAGCATAGGAGACAAGCTTAGAGAAACGAGACTGCGTTGGTTTGGCCATGTTCAGAGGCGGAGCCCAGATGCCACAGTGAGGAGATGCGAGCGGCTGGATTTGGGAGCTTTCAGGAGGAGTAGAGGTCGCCCGAAGAAGCGTTGGTTGGACAGCATCAAGCAGGATGTTTCCTTGTTAGGGATTACAGAAGATCTGGCTCAGATCAGGGAGAGCTGGAGGGAGAAGATCAGAGTGGTAGACTGCTAGTCAGTTGGGTGGTGATGTGGGCTTCTCATATGGAGTTTTTGTCAGTTAGAGTTTGATTTATTTATTTATTTATTTTTATTATTTTTCCTCCCCCCTCCCCTTTTTTTTTAGTTGGGGCTTTTTAGGCGGACTAGTTTATCCCTTTGGGTTGTATTGGGCGTATTTCATCTAGGTCTGAGATGCCCCCAGCCTGACCCCCCAGATCCTGCTTTTGCGGGATTTTCCTGGGTAAATGTTGTTGTTGTTGTTGTTGTTGTTGTAATTCCCAGAAGATCCAATCCAGGTGTACTTTGAAATGAATCAGCCGTGTGTGTGCGCCTTGGCGGCCTTTTCTTTTTCAAGTCAACGATGAAACATTATATTGTATGGAGTATCAATAAAATATTCCGTATGTTAGAGCATGAATGTCAGAGTATGAATATTAGTGAACCTGGAAGTATCATTTTTCATTCATCCATATTGCTCAACTACAGTATTCTTCAACTAGTTTAACCTGTCGTGCTATGCACGACTATTTTACTTAAAAATACTAAAATAAAATTATATATTTATATAGAAAATATTATATAAGTTTTATTATATGAACATGTTGTTTATCTTTTAAAAAGAGTGATATTTTTTTGAAGTTCATATAACCCAAAAAAAATATATATAAGACATAATTTTTTCACTCATTTGTATATTTTTATAAAACCTAATTTTAAAAATATAAATTGATATTTTCTATACAATTTTTATCATATATAAATAACGACTATCATAACTGTAAATATAGATAAAAAAATTCATGAACTGATAAACTGATAAAGTTTATAAAAATTTAATAGAAATTGTCGGAAACCACAAATTTACTTGTATTAAAGAAATAAGTTGAATCTAATATTCATAGATTTTTCTTAATTTGTTTGTGAAAGATTTTTCCCTGTAATGCTTTAAGAATTAATAATTGACAAAAACTTTTTCTTATATATAGATAATAAGAAATTCTTAAGAAAAAAATTTTAAAATACTTACACGTTTTAAAATACTTACACGTATACGGACTAATACAACTAATACAAGAAATATCCAATATCAATCAAGGCAAACCCAATTCCAACTGAGCACGTAAAAATTGCTAAACATGATACTATTACTATAATATATGGTACATGATTTTTTTTTATCAATTGGCAATATTAGTTGTACGTGATTTTATATGGTACAAATATTGGGTATCTTTTATAGAAGACAATTAAAGATAAAATTATCTAAGGAAAATAAAATTATAGATAGATAGTATGATTTTAAAGATAAAATTGAGGATTACATAATTAAGGAAAATGATATACAGTTGTTACTATCTATTTAAGTTGAAAAAAAAATTAAAACCAAGTGGGACCAAAATCAACGTGGTGGCTCGAAAACGGTTGGCTTTTATAATGTATATTGATGATTGATATTGATTGATTGATATTGATTTGTGTTTGCGTACAAGCAATTAAATTGAATAGAAATTTATGTCTAAATTAATATTATTCATATTGCTTCCAAATGTAGGTACTTTACCAAAAAGTTAATCACGCACGTCTCAGTCTTCCAAATTACTACTCACTAGCTTAACCCTTCGTGCCATGCACGACTATTTCACTTAAAAATATTAAAATAAAATTATATATTTATATGGAAAATACTATATACGTTTAATTATATGAACATGTTTTTTCATCTTTTAAAAAGAGAGATATTGTTTTTGTAGTTCATATAACCCAAAAAATATATATGAGACATAATTTTTTCATTCATTTGTATATTTTTATAGCACATGATTATAAGAATATAAATTGATATTTTACTTACAATTTTTATCATATTTTAATAACGACTATCATAAATGTAAATATAATTAAAAAAAATCATTAACTGATAAATTGATAAAGTTTATAAAAATTCAATAGAAATTGTCGGAAACCACCATTTAACTTGTATTACATATATAAGTTGAATCCAATATTCATAGATGTTTCTTAATTTGTTTATGAAAGATTTTTCCCTGTAATGCTTTAAGAATTAATAGTTGACAAAAGCTTTTTAATTTCTTATATGTAGATACGAAGAAATTCAATAGGAAATCCCTATATAATGTGAATAATAAAAATTAGTTTTTTTTATATATGAGGTACTGTCAAAATTAAGGTGGTGTTTAAAAAACGACCACTTGTATGTTTGTATTAGGAAAATAAGCGGTGTTTGTATAATTTGAGAAAAATTGTAGGATTATTTTGTAAATAAGTAAAAATTATGAAAAAGATGTACGTTATCAAGATATAAATCAAAATTATTATTTGGCTAAAAACTCAAATTTGTTATCATGATAGAAAAAAAAATCACATATAATGGGTAAAAAAATATAGTAGATCATGTAATATAGAAAATAATTAACTTAAGCTTAAAAATTCTAAATTTATTCAAGTAAATCAAATATTAAAGTAACAAAATTAGGTTTTTTTGTTAAAAATAATTTTAAATTCTATCTTAAAATTATAAATATAGTTAAGTAAATCAAATATAATTAGTTCGTTGTAATTATATTTCGAAAATTCAAGATATATATTAGAATCATGTTTTTCAATTAAGTGATATATTAAAAAAGATAGAATATCTTACCAAAATTCGAAAATTTGAATATATCTTTCACATAAATAGATGATACAATGTTATTAAATTAATTGAAATACCACAAATTAAAATATTTTTTTTATCAAAAATAAGGTGGGTCCAAAATCAACTTTAATTAGAAAAGATAAGTGATATATTAAAAAGATAAAAAATCTTAACAAAGTTTGAAATTGTGATCATACCTTTTACATAAATAGATAATAAAAAATATAATTAGATTAATTGAAATAACATAAATAAAAGCTATTTTCATCAAATATGCAGTGGGGCCAGAATCAAAGTGGTGACTCAAAAATGGTCGGCTTTTATAATATCTATTGATATTAATTAATTGACTAAAGATAAATAAATTTGAAGCAAAATCAAATAAATTTTAAATCTACATAGAAAATAACTTTGGTATCAAAAGATACTTATATAAATAAATCAAATAATAAAGTGACAAAATCTATTTTTAGGTCAATACAAGTGTGCGTAATTGATATGTGTACCAAATGTCTATTTTTTGTCAATGCAACTATCACATTGATGGATAATTTCTTTTCTTACAATGCAACGGTACATAAAACTACCAAAACTAAAAGCTAGATATGCAAATATGGATAGATAACGATGTTTCTCCTTGACTTATTTACGTAGGAAAATTAAAAGCTAGATATTGTATGGATAGATTGTAGTAAAATTAAAAGATATTGAAAATTTTATGTACTATATTTATGGATAGATATTGTATATGGTTTATTTACGTACTATATTTTTGGCTAGATATTGTATGGATAGATATTGTTGATAAGGTAGTTAATTAAAAGATTGAAATTTTACTTAGCAAAATTATGGTAGTTAATTAAAAGACTTTAAAAATTATTTTGGTTAAATATCTGGCGGGGCCAGAATCAACGTGGTGGCTCGAAAACGGTCGGCTTTTATAATATATATTGATTTTATTTTTAATATTCACTTAAATATTAATGAAACTCATAAACTCTATCAACCCCAAATATAAAATAAACTTTATAAACAATCAAAACATATACAAATTGAATGTCGATGGATAGATAAAAAAAATTAGTATAAATTGTAGTATCATTTATACGGAGTAATAAATTTTACTAAGGCAAACTTAACTAGAATAGCTAATTATAAATTACTATAGCTAAGAATACTTAACTTGAGGTTATACTAACCAATACAAAAAACTAGTAGATGTTAGTCACTAGGTTTATTTTCTTTAGTTAGATGTAAACATTTTGGATATCTAGTTGATAGTTTGAATTTTACCAAATAAATTAGATACTAGTTTCTCCTTGAATTACTTGTATATGGGCTAAATACATACGGAGGTCCCTAAACTTGCGACAAATAGTCATTTTGGACCAGGGGCGGACCCAATTAGGGCCCAGAGGGGGCACGTGCCCCCTCTCACATTTTACATTTTTTAAATATTATGTAAAATATCTCTTCCGTCTCGTAATACTTCCTCCGTCTCATAACGTTTGTCCCTTTTTCTTTACAAATTACAAAAGAAAAGGGATAAACATTATGGGACGGAGGGAGTAGCCGTAAATAACTTTTTTTATGTTCTATAATACTTGACGGAGGCATAATTAAAGCTATCCCAATTAATTATGGATTGTGTTGTTTTTTATATCCCGGTGTTCAAAATCACAATTGCTAAACATCACAAAAAAAATGGTGATGTTTTATTTGTGGTGATGTTTAGCATGCCTCATCAAAATTTTACTGATATTTTTTTCCTATCATTTTCTCTTAATGCTATATAATATTTTTTTAGTTTATTCAACGAGCTAAATGTACATCAAAAAAACTGATTACTTACGTTGGGAAAAGAAGGGTTGTATTTAATTAGTTACTCAAATTATTCTTTTATTATATATATTTTAAAATATTTTTATCATTAACAGTAATACATGTCACTTATTCTTATTTCGTCGCCTTACTAGTTACTATTTTGCCCCCTCAGACAAATATTTCTGGGTCCGCCACTGTTTTGGACCCTCAATTTTCAATTTTTCCGTTTTGGCCCATGAACCTAACAATTGCGACCTTTTGGGTCTTTGGTCGATGATTTTTACGAGAATTCTTATATATTCAAGCCCCTAAACTTGAGCAATAGTCATTTAGGACCCTAAATTTTCGATTTTGTCAATTTGACACCTAAAATTAACATTCAAAGCCTATTGGGTCGTTGGACGCTAACCTTTAGTGCAATAGTCTCTTGTTTTTTTTTCTATCTTTTTGTTTTTTCGTCTTTCAACCCCTTCATTTTACCTGATCTGAAGAATCGAGCTATTCCACACAAAATTCCGACGGGAAAATATGTTGAGGCCAACGAGCGAGGAGGACGAGGGCGCATGTTAGGTGGAGAGGAGGGTGACGTAACGAATTCAGAGTTAATAACATCAGTGGGTGGCAAGACCTCAAGAACTCTCCGGATCTGTCATATCTCTTGAAATAAATTAGTTAATTAGGAGATTTGAGATTTGTTACTTTATTTTTCTTCTCTTTTTTCTATTGTTTGTATGTTTTATTTTGTTTTATTTTATTAAATTTATGACATGACACACACATGCATGCTACACACTGCAAAACAATCTTATGAAATTCATCAATGAAAGACCCAATACGTCGCGAAAGTTAAGTTTAAGTGTCCAATTGATACATGCATGAATAGATGTGGGCTAATGGCAATAATGTTTCTGCTACCAAAGCTTGAGCACCGACGCTTATACTTGGTAATTTGTCAAAAAGGGCCCCCTTTTTTGCTAGATGATTATTGTTTCCAAAGCATGCAAATGATAAAAGAAATTAATATCAATTAGTTGTAATTCTCCAACTTGCTAATTATTAACTTTTTGATCAACGTCGTCGCCTCAATCGGTGGTTCTCTACCTAAGTAGACATTTTTCAAACTCATAAAAGGCAAAAACCTCAAGAACAATATGTTTTTGAAGGGATTCCCTACAGATTTTGTAAGAGACCTTGGTCAAAAATATATGTAAATAAAAAACCAGGTGAAGCCTTTTTGACTCATAACTCTAAACTACTAATACTAACTCAAAACATAATCGAAAATAAGAGTTGAATATGAGAGGGGATAACTATACATAATGGGCCAGAGCCTAGTACTAAAACCAAACTCCAGCCCAGCCCAATCTTCATCATAGAAGTCACTTGACATAATTAAGTTAACATACTTACTAATATTTGTCTCAAATGGCCAAAAACATATGTAGACACCTGAACTTGTGCATATTAGTCAGTTAGACACCTCACCTTTAAAACGTAAACATCAAACACCCCAACTTGTTAAAAGCTACCTATTGAACACCTGCGTCCTGACGTGGACTTGCGCATGTGTATAAGCGCCTGGTGGGCGATTGTTTAGTTAAAAACACCCAATATTAGTCCTACGTGGAAAATAAAAAAATAATAACTTGAATTGACATTGTACCGTTGCCCATATTAGTCCTTCCTTGCTCTTCTTCCTCCCTGAACCACCATTGAAACTCCTTCTTCCTCCCTCATCCACCATTTTCACTCCAAACTCAACTCTTCTTCCTCCCTCCTCGCCCTTCTTTCGCCCTGACTCATCTCTTCTTTCCTTCTGAAGAACGCGAATGGCAAGTGCGTCGAGCATGTACTCCCGATCAAGTGGTGGGCAATCTGAATTGCGGACTCCGACTTGCATGTGTGGCGAGTTAGCTGCTATAAAGCATTCATGGACGGGAAGGAATCCAGGGAGGCGGTTCTTTGGATGTCCAAATTATGGGGTAATCCCGATTTCGTTCTCTGGCAAAAACCCTAGAAAAAAAAAATTGGGGCTTTTGTTCATTAGCTGAAATTGATAAGCGATTTGTTGATTTTAGTTAGTAAATTTGTATATCAATGAGTTTTGATTGTTAAGATTAGGTCAATTACAGTGATTTGGTGCGAATACCCCTAAACTGGCAAATTTGGCAATTTGTTCATGACAATCTGTTACTTGTGTCTGTGTTGGTGCAGAGAGTTGGTGCTTGCAGTTATTTTAGATGGATTGATCAACCCCTTCCTGATCATGCTAAACACATAATTTCGGGGCTAGTGAGAAGATTGGAGGAGAATGAGGTAGAGCTGGACAAGGCAAGGAGAAGGTTGGAGGAGAAGAAGGTAGAAATGGACAAGACAATGCGTCGAGCAAATTGTCGAGCAAATTTTCTGTTACTTGTTGTTGTTGGCATTTTGTTGGTCAATTTATTGAAAATTGTAGCTCCTTAAGTCCATTGTATTTTGGTGTTGAATTCTGAATGGTTTCATGTAATGGTACTCTGAAATGTTGAATTCTGTAATGGTACATCTTATCAATTATGTTGTTGGCAATGTCCTGCCTAAACCCAACATCAGGAATTCAATGAGAATTACTCAAATCTGCAGCAAACACCCAACATTTGACAATCTTATGCATAAAACTTGTCCATTATATTAGGTCATATAGCTTGCAAATCCAGTAGCAACATCATCATAGTTAGTGTATCTCAAAATGAGGTGGGCAAGCATTGCCATAGTTGTCACCCTTAATGGATGAAGTTGCTAACAAAAAAAAACCAAAAAACTAAGCAAGCATTATAGTGTTTTCATTAAAGTTAAATTCCCAATCATTTCACTAAGGTTGGTTTGAGCTTTGCTGGCTGCCAAAAGGCACTTGTGATGCCTGTCTTGCACCTTGAGATTGAGCTCTGGTTCTCTGCAACTGGCTTGCTGTGATGACATTTCGACCTTGCCACTTCAAACCCCTGCTCATTCCTCCAAAATCAGCACCTTGGCTTGAATGTTTTGTTGCCTTTGGAGCCCTGAGAACCCTGCTACTCTCATGTCCAGGCTACACACAAACACAGACAAGTTTCAAAGCAGCATTCATCCAAAAATATAAGATCTGACAATAATATTGTAAATTCAAGTGGCAAAAAAATTCAAGAAAGTAACATGTACTCACATTCATGATTGTAACTCCAGTAGCTGGGTTGGTATAAATCCCACGGCCAACCATTCTTCCCTTCTTTTGAGCTCTTCCAACTATATGATCACCTTCAGATTGTGCTCTTTTCCTAGTGAACTGTGAAAAGAAAAAACATGTTAGCATTTAAAGACATCAAACAAACACACAAAACATCAAGGACAATGCTCTTACTCTGGCCACTAGTGGTACAACTGGATCAATTGGAGGTGGTGCAGGTTGTGAAGCTGGAGGTGGCCTACTTGGTGGAGCTTGAGATGATGCACCTCGACCCCTGGATGATGCACCTTTATACCTGGTTGATGTGGCTCTTGGCCTCCATGCTTGTGCAGCTGCAGCTTGTGCAGCCTCAGGGTTGCCCTTATTGGGACACCCTTTCTTGTTATGGCCCTGTGTCTTGCAGATTGAACAACTCATGGCAACCCCTCTCCTTGAGAACCTCCCAGCTTTCTTTGGCTCATCCCTAGATTTCCTCCTATTTACCTTTCTTCTACCTCTTTTCTTTCTCATCTCTGGGTGCTCAACAGGTGGATGATCAGACGTGGGCCACATTTTCATGCCCAAAACTGGTTGTAGTGGAAATTCATATGCTTTGAGGTAAGTCTCTTTCTTATACCAATGTAAGACATGCTCATCTGGATTGATGTTAACATGGTTCATAACACATATGGCATGAGCACATGGGGTGCCCTTGAGTTGCCAACTATTGCAGTTGCAGGTGTGCTTGCTTAAGTCTACAGTATGCCCATAATCCCCATGCTGAACCTCAAACCCTTGATCACCATTCCAGGCAATATCACACTGCATTGCTATGTCCTTGTTTCTCTCTAGCCTTGCCAAGGCTGTAGGTGCAATGTCAGTTATCCATTTCTGTGGGACAAAATCATTCATCTTTTTTATCCTTTCCATCACTTGCTTTCTTATGTCTTCAAGCATGGAGATAATAGACTTGTGTCTAGCTGTCCTAATCCAGGAATTAAAAGTTTCACACATGTTGTTCTCCACTACATCACACTTGCAATCTGTCCTAAAATAAGGTTTGCAGAAGTTCTATTTCCCATACTCTAAGAAGTCAACAACAAGGTCAGGCCCTAACTTACCAAGCACCTCTAGATTATCTTTCAGCTGCACATCAAATGTGGACCAACAACATGCCCAAAACTTCTTCCTACATTCTGTGCCTCTCCATTTCTTTTGCCAATTTGCATAAATGTGTTGTGCACAAAATCTGTGCTCAGCTTCTGGCAGTTCTTTTCTAACAGCAGCCCTTAGCCCCTGTAAAACATAAGTGGAAAATATGATATACAGCCCATATGAATGCAAGACATGTTTCAAAGCAAAGTGAATCAAGGCCACAAGCCACTGTCCAACTATACAAGCCTCTTTTCAACTACAGAAGCCACTTTCCAACTACACACGCCTCTGTCCAACTACATAAGCCTCTGTCCAACTACATAAGCCTAATTCCAACTACTCAAGCCTAAGTCCAAACTCCCACACAGTTTACATAAGCCTAAGTGCACTACACAAACAAGTCCAACTACACAAGCCCAAATCCATCATTTCCAACTCAACAATGCCACTTAAGTCCATGTTATATTTGTGTGATGTTTTTAACAGACCAAAGTTTACAAGTACAAGTTGAGGTCGGTATACAAGTGCAAGTCCATTTTTTGGAGTCCAAGTCACTATACAAGTGCAATTCAACAAGCCCAGGCCCATTCCAAACTGAGGCCCATTCAATCCAGGCCCATTCCAGAAAAGTCCAAGCCCATGTCCAATTCAATATCAACTAGTATACATGTCCAGTTGCAATTCAACAAGTCCAGGCCACTACACACTATACATGGAGGTTTATTATATTATGACACAAACAGAAACCATGGTCAATCCCTAAACAAGACAGGATTAAATTATTATATTATATAAATCCAAGACATCAAAATTTCAGTCAAAACCATGCCAAGAAAAGGAATTTTTATTTAAAAATTAGCTGACCAATTGCATATCAGAAACAATGGTCAATCCTTGTCCTTTGTCCAGGTCTAAATCCACTTACAATGTTCTGATGAACTTTGACCAAGTTATGGTTGACTCAGCACCTACAAACAAATTACACACCATAATTAATTACAATAATGTGTGCTTAAAAATGACATTATTATTAAAAAAGAGAGTTGAGCACCTGTAACCTCCCAAGCTATAGGATACATCTGGCCATTTCCATCTTTGCCCACAGCCACAAACAGTTGTCCTTCTACAGCTCCTTTAAGAAAGCAGGCGTCCAATCCAATAATTTTTCTACAACCTTGCTTCCAACCAGCTTTCAAGGACTTGAAGCACACATACAATCTCTTGAACAGTTCTTTCCCAGGTTGAGATTCAGTATCAACCACCAAAAAACATGTAGATCCTGGATTGGAACGGTTCACTTCATCTACATAGTCATGTAATCTTGAGTATTCCTCCTTGTAGTAACCCATATGTTTGGTGAAAATCTGGACCTTTGCTCTCTTGCAGATGGTCTTGCCTACATACAACTTGAATTCCTTCCTACAAAGGTCTTGAATCTCCCATATTTTAAGGGAAGGTTGTGAGACTATTCTTTTTTCAATGAGTTTTGCTAAGAACTTTGAGGTGCACAATTTGTTCTTGTTGTACCTCCTACAACTGTGCTTAGGTGTGTAGGTCTTCACTTGGAAATTATGAGTCCCAGAATCATAACTAGCATGGATTCTCCAAGGACATCCTTCATGCACACACTTGGCAGTGACCCTTCTTGCCTCATTAGGCCTCAACTTCAACCTAACCCCCTTAGCAATAGCATATTTAACTAGTGCATCCCTAAACTGCTGAACACTCTCAAAGACCATGTCCAACTCCCACACAGGGCACTCAGAATAGGCATTGTACATGACATGTCTGCTCCTATTCCTTCTAACCTCCTTCTCATCACCATCACTAGAGGCACTTTCAAGACTGTAATCAGATTCACTGCCAAAGTATGGTTCATTGCCTCCCACCATTCCACTGATTTGATTTTGGCCATTCCAATTCTCATAACCTTCATCAGGACCTACCCCACCTAAGGTGACTTCCACATTCACCAAATTCTCCCTCTGTACTGCCCTTCTAGACCTTGTTTCCCTAGTTGTGCTTCTGATTTCCCTTAGCTCATCATCCATGTCAGAATCATCACTTAAGTCCACTCCTCTACTAATGGTATCATCACTTGAACTACCCCTCTCAGCTTCAAAATTACCATCATCACTATCATCACCATCATCACCATCATCACCATCATCACCTTCATCACCTTCATCACCTTCATCACTGTCATGCTCATCAGCACCATCATCACCATCATTCCCTGTTGGATCATTATCTATAGCATCATTACCTGATGGATCAACCTCTTCTTGTACCTCTTGTACCTCTTCTAGCCCTATCGCCTCTTCTACCACTTCTACATGCTCATCAACAACCTTATCTTGCACACACTCAAGCATCAATGCAGGCAGCTGGGCAGTAGCATTCTCAATTAACTCCTCTCCATCATCAATTATAGGTATTGCATCCTCTACTACTCTTCCCATATGTGGAGGAAGTGGTTCTGGCTCTGAATTTGAGAATTGTGGCTGCATAACTGTATGATTGATGTAGAAATCAACCCTGTCACCATCCTTGAGGGTTTTAGCAAGATTTGTGAGGGACTAATCGTCCATTGCCACAAAAGCAGTGTCATTCTTGGCCTTGTAAAAAATTCCATCATATTCAGGGTAGCCTAAATCCTTGACAGAGGATGCTAATTCTGGGATACTAAGATAATCTGAGTCAATCTTGGTATAGGATAGCTCAAACTCATCTATGTAGGCAGGAGTAGGGGTGAACACAAACTTCCCTCCATGATGCCAAACTATTTCAATGAATTTATCCATTCTTGACAATGTAGAACACAAATAACACACATGAGAAATCCCTACATGCATTCATCAATCACCCTACATGCATTGATCAATAACCCAAATCACTACCCTTTCATTCATGAAATCGACTGCCAGAGATACCCAAACCCTAAACCCCCAAAATTCTCTGCTTTCACGAACCAAAATACCCTAAGTTCGAAATTCTGTAAATTTGTTCACAATCTAAGACCTTGCCCCAAAATCGACTTCGAGTAAGCAACATTTGTACTAAGACAACCCTAAACAATGGAAATCTAAAGCCCTAAACCCCCAATCTGCAAAATAGCGCCCAAACTTGAGATTCCATCTTTCAACTGAAAACCCCCTTTTCTGCAAAATCAAGCACAAAACTAACCTTGATGTTGATTTCTACCACAGTCGAGTTGCTTCCCTTCGTCAATTTTGGGTTTTGCGTGGCATTAGGGTTCTTGCTTCAAAATCGCCTTCTTCAGTTCTTGAGAGCTTCGGGTTTTTGGAGTTGTTGAGAACACCATTTTTGCCCGCGTACTACTCTTTTACATGTGGATGTGGCGTTTTTTTATTTTGTTTGCTTAGTTGGCATTACGTGGAATTAAGTTTGTTAATTTTTTCCACGTAACACGCGCGTGCATATTACGCCATCCTGTAATGGAGACGCAGGTGTTCAATAGGTAGCTTTTAACAAGTTGGGGTGTTTGATGTTTACGTTTTAAAGGTGAGGTGTCTAACTGACTAATATGCACAAGTTCAGGTGTTTACATATGTTTTTGGCCACAAGAAAATTAATGCCAAAAGAGCAACAAAAGTAGCCGGATATATTAAAAAAAAAGCATGACATTGATGCTAGGGTGCATAGCTAGAAACCCACAATGCAATAGCATATGAAGAGCTTAAAGTAGTAATCCATCAACTTGGTTGTTCCTAACCCTTTGATCAACTCGTTGTTCAGGGTGCCTGCACAGGGGCCGTTGCTTTTAACTACAATAAGGAAACAAGATACAATGTTAGCTTTGTTAGACCAACAATAAATGAACACACAAGAAACCATCTTACTATGGAGGCATAAGTCTTGGTCGTTGGCTCGGTCCATTGGGCAACGGAGCCTTCCTCTGCGGATATGTCTGAGCTGAGTTTTTGGTGCTGCTGTTTTTGGAGGATGGACTTGTTCAGTTTTGCAAAGTCAAAAGCACCTGCTTCCCTTATTACACCCATCTACAAACAATCAAGAATATCATCAGCAGCATGTACATTTCAGCAACTCAAATGACAAAAAAATACAAAAACAAATAGAGAGTCAGGCACAGCTTACTGTTAAATCAAACATTTCAGCATAGGCAGCATTATGGGCCTTGAGAGTCGCTGCTGATTCAACAGGCACCTGCGAAGGATCGTCGTCCACGTACTTGAATATGTCGTTGCATACCACGTAGTGTGGGCCCTTGGGAGCAAGAAAGAACGTCTGCGTAAAGCTCCTACGTCTGTTCTTCTGCTCCTCCACAATGCATCCAACTACAACGACCACAACGACGAAGGCGCCTTTTTCAGGCGGAGAAAGCTTGGTTCCGTCTTGGTAGAATCCAGAAACAACGGCAGGAGCCAAAGGGTAAGTAGAATAATAGAATTTGGCGAAAGTGCGCCCAACCTGATCGGAACAACAAATCCAGCAAATAAGCAAAGGAAACAGAAAACAGATGAAAAAACTACTCACTCTTTCAGGAGAAAGCGACGCCATATTTGTCTGGGGTTCCGAGGCTATGATGTGATGACAGGGTGGCGATCACAATTTTTTTAGGGTTCAACTAGTTTTTTTTATAAAAAGAACAGATATTACAAATTTTCTTATCTACTTATTTTCATTTTGTTTTTTTTTTCCTAAAAAAATTGAACTTGAATTTTTATACATAAATTTTCTATAAATATTCTCATCTATTAATTTCTATTTTATTATGAAAGGCTACTAAACTTTTGCTATGTGTGTGGTAGGTTAGGGCATGTGGACTCTGAGTGTGATGAAGAGGGCGATAGGAGCGTTCATGAGGAGTATGGGGATTGGTTGTGCGTATCTCCTCTAAAACAGCTGCATGAAAGGGACTTGGTTGAGAGGGAAAGGGAAAGGATGATCTTGAAGAGAAAGAGTGAGGGGAAGAAAGAGCACACTGGAGGCAATGGGCAGACAAGGCGGTCTCTCCTGGAGATGTTGGATGAGGCGAATGAGGAGAAGGAAGGAGAGGAGAATTATGTTGGCAATAATGAGGAGGCGGGGGAGGTGAATCAACACGTGGGGCGGCTAACTCTTTTGGATGCAACAGAGGTGATGCAAAATAAGGGGAGTGGTGACAAAGGCGCTAATAATTTGGAGAAAGGGAATGAGGTCTGCAACACTAGTGTAGTTGGAGATGGACGTGATAAGGCTAGAATGATTGTTGATGCTCAGGGAAAGGATAGTGGAGAGGAGAGTGTTGGGAGTCAAAGTAGTAGTGTGGATCAAGGTAGCCATGGAGCTGGGGAGAGGAAATCTAAAGGATGGAGACGGAGGGCTAGGGAAAAGATGTTGATGGCTGTTGGGAAAGAGGGTAATGTTAGAAAGAGGAAAGCAGAAGATCCGATGCAGATTGAAGTGGAGGATGGCAACAAAAGAATTTTTATATTGGCGGGAGAGATGGGAAGTCTTTCTTGTCGGAAACAATGAGTATCTTAACCTAAAACTGCCAGAGATTGGGGACGGCCCGTGCAGTTGCTCGTCTCGCTAGTTTAGTGAGAAGGGAGGCACCAAAGGTGGCTTTTCTCATGGAGACTAGATGTGTTCGGAAGAGGATGAAGGAAGTCCGATTAAGGATTGGTATGGACGGGTGTTTTGTAGTGGATAGTGTGGGTAGGTCAGGTGGTGTGTGCTTAATGTGGGAGAATGATTTTAGTGTAAAATTCAAGAGCTATACAAGTCATCATATTGATGTTGATGTGGAAGTTACGGCAAAAAAGAAAATGTGGAGATTCACAGGCTTTTATGGTTGGCCCCGGAAAGAGGATAAACATCAATCGTGGGCGTTGTTGAGGAGGTTGGCGGAAGACGATCATGAGCCTTGGGTGTGTGCAGGAGATTTTAATCAAATTCTTAGGAGAGAGGAGAAGGAAAGAGGTCGAGAGCCGGATTGGAACGATCTAATGAATTTCAGTTCATTTGTTGACAATTGCGGTTTTTACGAGTTGAGTTGGACCGGGTCTCGTTTCACGTGGGATAATGGGAGGGATGGTGTGGACTTTATTCAAGAACAACTCGATCGGAGGTTGGGAATGAGAAATGGGATGAGCTTTATCCCTCGTGTAACGTCAGACATTTAGAAAGGTGCAGCTCGGATCATATACCGATAGTGGTGAAGTTCTTTAGGTGTGTGGATTCGGAGAGTTGGGTGAAGGGCCTTCTCCCTTTTCGCTTCGAAGCCATGTGGATACAACATGAAAATTATGAAGTGGTGTGGAAGAATAGCTGGTTAAATCCAAATTTACGGTCAACTGGGCTTGTGGAAAAAATGGAGAGGTGTGTTGATGCTTTGTAAGATTTTGTACAGGCAGGAATTTGGGAATATTGTCTAAGGAGGAGAGTTGGTACACAGATGAAAGGAGTTGGAGGCAGAGGAGCGGGATTTATTGTCTAAGGAGGAGATGTTGTGGTACCAACGCGCAAAGGCGAACGAGCTATGTTGGGGGGACAAAAACTCTAGCTATTTTCATCAAAAGGCCAATGGTAAGAGGATGCGGACATGATACGTAGATTGGTTGATGAGAATGGGCTGGAGTGGAGGAGCCGCGATGGCATGGCTAGGGTGGCGATTATTTCTTAGAGTTGTTTAGAACCGATCCAAGCACACACACAATGCCGGTTCCTCAAGGACTCTCGCCTTTATTGTCGGCTTCGGATAACCTGATGCTCATACGCCCGATCGGGGGTCTCTCGTGCGAGTTCAGGCCGGAGTGTGGGTTGAGGCAGGGTGATCCCCTCTCCCCGTATCTATTTCTTTTGGTAGCGGAGGCTTCTCAGCTTTACTCAGGGAAAGTGAGCAGGCTGGCGGTTTGAAAGGGCTTTGGGTTGCTAGAACGGCTTTAGTGGTTTCACACCTGTTTTTTGCGGACGACAATATCTTATTCACTCAAGCGTCTTTTCAACAAGCGGCGTTAATTGTCCAAATTCTCTAACAATACGGAGCAGCGTCATGCCAACAAGTTAACTTGAGTAAATCGGAGGTGTCGTTTAGCAGGAATCTGGGTGAGGATTTGCGGGAGTCCATTCAGGCAATTTTGAATATCCTAGAGGTGGAGAAGCACGAGAAATATCTCGGTTTGCCAATGATGATAGGGAGGTCGAAAAAAGTCATATTTTCGCAGGTTAAGGATAGGGTGTGGAAGAAACTGAAGGGCTGGAAGTCTAGTTCGCTTTCTCGCGCAGGTAGAGAGGTGTTGCTAAAATCAGTTATTCAAGCAATTCCAGCTTATACTATGTCTTGTTTCTTGCTTCGGGCGGGCATTTGTAATGATATTGAACAACTTATGGTGAATTTTCTTTGGGGCAATGGAGAGAACTCTAAAGGGGTTCATTGGATGAGATGGGAAAGGTTGTGCAAACCAAAGTCTCAAGGGGGCCTTGGTTTCAGAGATTTGAGAAACTTTAATCTTGCTTTGTTAGCACGCCAGGGCTGGCGACTAATGCAAGAGCCCGATTCGCTTGCGGCTAGAATCCTTAAAGCTCTTTACTTTCCCCGGTCGAGTTTTTTAGAGGCGAAGGAGGGTTTCAAGCCTAGCTACTGTTGGTCGAGCATCTTCAAGGCCAAAGAGGTGTTGTTGTTGGAGGGGAGTTTTTGGAAGGTTGGGAATGGTGAGAAGATTCGGGTGTGGTAGGACCGGTGGTTGCCTCGCCCTCGGACTTTCAAACCTCTTGGGAACTTTCTCGGAGGCATCATCAAGTTGTATTCCATGTCCAAGCTTGATAGATGCAGCTGATGACTGAGCAAATGGACAACCTTCTTTGTATTTGTTCTTGAAACGCCGTATCACATTGTATAAAGGTGCATGAATCAGTATGACTTTGGTATCTGAGTAATGAACATGACTAGTTTTAGCTGTAGTATTGCTGTAGTAGTAATTTTATCAGCAAGTCCTTGTAGGTTGATCAAGATTTGGGTTATCCAGATTGAACTTATCATTGCAACATCAGCAGTTTTTAAGTATATATTTATATGTTTCTATATGTAGCTAGTTCTTAAGCAAGTGGCAAGGTTATTGAAACTTTAAAATCCACTCAGAACAAAAACTTGCAATCCGGAGGTAATTTGAGACAAACACACTGTGTTCACTGTTTCAAAATCCATGGACTTGTGGATAAGTTGATTGGTCTAAGAGTTCCTAAACACACTGTTATAGTAGTTGTCTTCAGAGAGCGAGGTTAACGCCTAAAAAATCTTACAAGAACACCAAAATGCAACAAACGGCCATTTTAAACATCCATTCAATAGACAACAAAAACCCAAAAGATAAAGCTACGGAAACATCAATATACCATATATCCATAATCCAACAAGCACTCTAAGAGAAGTTGACTACTTATGATGTCTGAACAAACCAAACCAAACTCATGGATCCCATAAAAGCCTTCTTCCCAATTTTTTTGGTACCATGTGAACTGTCTATCCCCCCATGTCCATATACTCAGCCTGAAGAAAGAAAAAATATTATAAAAAGCTCTACAGTCTATTTCCATAGTTGCATTAACTTTATCTAAGTACACAATTACCAAGATCTACACTTTATGATATTATTACCTTCAACGTTTTCCAAAACCCTTGATAATACTGTTATTTCCATAATTGTTTTATCTTGATCCTTATTTTATCTTTACATAAGTCACTTGGGAGAAACATACCTCAATTTCACGTTTTGCATCTTCACCATTGGAAAAATTGATAAATGCGTAATTTTCCTTCTTCTTACCCAACTTTACATCATCCACCACTCCATATACGCCCAAGGTTTCTTTGGGCATTTCCTTGGTGGTACCTAATGGCAGGCTACTGACATAGATTGCTACACCATCTCTCTCAACTCCTCTAGCCTCTATCATCTTGTCGACTGAAAGTGGTTCTACAAACTGTTGAAGAGAAGTTATATTAGCAATGTCATTAAGAATGAATTAGGAAATCCACATAACATAACACCCAATGCATTAAATAGAGAGATCATAGGTTCAACATCTGATTGAGGAAGCCCTTCTTCGTTAGGCTGCTGGAGCACTTCCGGGATAGGCTGTTGGGGCTCATCTTCACCAGGAAACATACCCTCACCATAATCAGTAATACTTTCAAATAAGAAACATAGGTGCTTCTGTTCTTCCCCCTCCTCTTGCACGGTTGGAATTGCAACAAACCAGTCATCATCTAGATATGTGAAGAAGTCATATCCAACTAGTGTAACCCGCCACACTTATGCGGCTTTAGCCAAAATATTCCTTTCATTATACACGCGGAATTGGACACATACCAGTACTAGAAAAGACGTTAAGTGAAGATTGCACACATATAAATATACAAAGACGGCAAATGATGACTGTAAATTTGGCACCATATGGTGGTGAAGTGAAAGAAAAGGACGTAAGTAGAGAAAGACTAGCGTGCGAGACGAGTGATTGACGTCGGGAAGAAATTAGCAGGTATGATGTTGGATGGGATATTGAACTGCACAAATTGAGAAAAAAAGAAAGAAATTGGGGTAAAATTAAACTCTGAAATTAAAATAGAAAATAATTAAAGCATTTAACTCTAAAACTATTAGGTCTTATGTCATGTAGATAGGATGCCACGTGGCGCAATCATTTCTACATACATTGCTGCCAAATTAATATATATAGGGAGATTGTATATCCAACCTCTTCCTTATGTAGGCAGAAGAAATGTTGAAACGTTCTCATATTTGTCTTGTTTTTTGGGTCTACCATCTGTCTAGTCACTTGTTATATGGACTTGTCCGACATTTAGGGAGACATAAAAGAGAGGATGAAGAAGGTTTGCATCCTTTTGTAACATCATTTAATACTTTTCCACAAATGATTGAGTAACCTACAACGACCGACCATTGGAAAAGTAAGAAATTATCTCCCATAAATGCTCAACAGTCCACAAGTATTTCACACAAACACACCATCAATGAGTTCAATGCTTCATAATTTAGGGAATTGTGGATATGTGCTCATATAGAGGTGCCTTAAGAGAGAAGGATACAACCAATTAAAAAAACAACCAACGTCCTAAACCACACTCTTCCCCTCTCTTTAGGTTTGACATTCAAACAAATTAAAAGGCATAACATGAAGATCATCAAAACGCATAGCATGAAGATCATGAAACAATATAGCCATATATCTTTAGGTTTCACATTCAAACAAAAGATGACATTTCCTACATTCAAACAAATTAGGTTTGACATTCAAACAAAAGGTGACATTTCGTACATTCAAACAAATTAAAGATCACCATCAGTTTCTATCCATCTTCAAGATGTTTCTCCATCTAGATACAGAGTTTTATCTTTATGATTTAAGAAGAACGAGAACTAAAACGTACCTCCTGAGGAGTAGGTTCAGCTGACATATCTCAGGTTCTTGAAACCAAAAACGAGAGCGAGTGAGTACGTTTGGTGATTTGGAGACGACGAAATTGAGTGTTCGAGGTCGAAGTTGGGAGTAATCTTCTGTAGAGGATTCCATTAGGGTTTCTCGACGGCATATGGTTGCCAATTTGGAGAAGAAGAAGAGGAGATTGAGCTTCAGCGAGTAAAAGATGTCGAATGGTGTTTTGGAATTGGAGGGAAGAAAGGATGGGGTCTTTGCAATTTTTCGCAAGGGCTAGGGAGAAATTAATTTTTATTTCAAAAAGGAAAACTTATCAAATTAATACTAGAAACTTATTAAATTTTCGCAGGGCTAGTGAGAAATTAATTTTTATTTCAAAAAGGTTTGGGTTTCGACTTGACCCACGGGAAAATTTAACAAGTTAAGATAAAAAGATGATGTATTTTCAAACAAAATCAATATAGAATGATAAAGTGCCAACAATATCACAAATTTTGAGAACAATTCAAAATTGGTCTTCGAAATAAAAATAAATCTCAAATACTATTAAAACGTGAAAGAGTTATGCGGAAAGGAGTAAAAAAAATTGCATATTCTCCAAACTCAGAGACATGACTATTTAGAGTCCGTTTGGCAGGCGGATGTTTAAATGCTTATAAGCACTTTTTTGCTTATAAGAAAAAAATAAGCAAATGAGATATGCCAAACGGATTTTTTAAAAGTGCTCATAGGCCCTTTTTTTGCTTATAAGCAACCGAAAAAAAAACATACCCCCCATGGACACACGGAACGATGATGGATACTTTTGTCAAATTTGAATCAATAATTTTCGAAGTTTTTCTAAATTTTTAGCAAATTAATCAAATGATTACGTGGTTAAATAAAACATGTACGTTTGTATAAAGTAGGAATAGAATGAATAAAGTGAAAGCAACGCAATCCAAACAATAATATGAGAATATGCCTCCATTACTCTTATAAGTTATGACAAGATTTTGTCATAATCTTTTATTACAAGCCGACTACATAGATAGAGAGGACTAGTAGTATCCGATGCAACTTAAATTAAAATGAGATAAATAAAGACGGCATTAACTAATTATAAGAGTAAGACATAATTAGCACTTCTCGATGAGTTGGGTAATCTTGATCAGTTGTTCTCCACTTCTCCCATTTGATTCACTGATGATGAACTTCTTGCCCTCTTTCTGCTTCCTACAACAACAAAAGAAAAATATCTTAATTAAGAGTATAATTTGTATCTATTTAGTTTTTTTTGCTCGAAATTGTATCTATTTAGTTACCATTGAGCTTTTGCATGTATAGTGTATACACTTCATTCCAGTCTTCATCGCTCAGCTTCAAATCATGGCCCTCTTCAGCCGGTTGATACCTACATGCCAAACAAACACAATTTTCATGATCGAGCAAGATATGTATAATCAATCAACTTGATACTTAAAATTGCTAGATTAAGGTATGTTAATTTGATAAAAGATGGATGCTAGATCTATAAAGTGAACTTTAATTAGATCTGTGTACGGTTGTATAACACCTTAAACTAAGAAATAATTTTCAGGTGATACAAGCAACATGAAAAGGGTAATTAATCAATAAATAATACTCACTTTTTTCTTAAATACGTGTTATCTTACTTATCAATCATATTCATTTGCTAAGAATCTATATGATTTGATTCAAACATCTCATCGATTAGTTGATAACCCACTTATATAGTGGGATAAAATTGAGATAATTGACAAAATATGTAAAATGACAAGTTTTATCTGACCAGAGAGAATACGAATTATTGAAGTTAAAAATAAGGTTATTTTGCGAATAGCAATTACCCGGGGAAGGGCGGCGGGCTAGGATAGCCATGGTGGGGATAGGGCGGTGGAGGCATGCCATAAGCCGATCGCGAGCCCATTGAACGGGACGGTGGCGCCTCGAAATAGGTAGAGTAGCAAGGTGGAGGATAGTAGGGTTGTGGGTTGGAACCATGGTGGGTGGAATTCGGGTTTGGTCGGTTGTTTTGCAGGAGGTGTTGGGCTCCGTCAAGGTGGTTGATGAAGTGTTGGCATGTAGGGCAGGTGAAATGCTGATCATCTTGCGGCTCCTCAACCACTTCCTTGACCGGAAAGAAGTTGTACATTGCGGCGGCTGTGAGGGTTTGCAATGTATTTCGCTATGCATGATAGTGCGCTAATTTATAGTAGGTTTTCAAAAGTCGTCGGTGGAGATAAGATTGAAAATTTATGCGCGATTAGCTGTACAACGATCAATCAATCAATCAATTAATCAATCAATCAATCAGTGACCAATCCTACATATATTGCCATTTTTGTCTATTTAGACACGTTTTTTGTATAACTACTTCAATGTAGATGATTATGAGGTAAAAGATGGAAAATCATGCTTGGTTACCTTTTCTATATGTTTTTTACCTATAACTTTGTAAAAACTGAATAAATACACCTAAATTCAACAACTAAATGTACGCACTCTGCCAAGATTACTTTTTGGTAACCGAGTACACATAAAGAATGAAAAACTACACCGACAATTGGTAGGCAACTTAACATGTGTATTAGTCGATTCCACTCTAATTGGGAGTGCCCTCGAGTCCTCAACCAAAAAACATGTGCTTTAAGGCACCGCCAGTTTTACCCTATTAAGAGTCATTTTCTTACCATTTTATTGTGGATATACATATATAGGATGTTTTTTTTATCGACGATTAATCAGCCAAATTGTCATTTTACTCCACCAAAGAGTCTTTATGCATCAAGTTTACTCTAGTGTAGTGTAGTGTTCATTTAAAAAAAATTACTGAAGTTTGAGTTTTTGTCTACAGGTAAGTTCTTTTTATTCATTTTTACAAACAAGTTGTATCCCATACTCCACTAAAACATTCAAGTTAAATAGATTTATAAAGTTATACAAGAATTTCAATCATGTATGAGTTTTTAATAACTGATTTTTTACAAAATATTCCTATCATTTTTATTTCCCAAAACTCTGTTGCTTCAATTTATTTAAAGAAATCTTATTATTCTGCATATTTCACTCCTCTACATTCCCATATGAAGTTTACTATTCAGTTCCAATCATTTTATTTTCTATAAATTTTTGTCACCTATCTTTGGAATGAAATAAAAGTTTTATATACCTCTATTATGCGTGTAAAAATACTCAATGCATTCTTGCAAACCCGACGAAAATGGTTACATGGGTACATATCCGTCGTTCTTCACATCTAACTTTTTTGATATCCCACTTTGTTAATTTTTTTTCAATAATATTCATCATTATTTTCTTAGAAAAGATAAAAGTTTACCGAGATCAATATTGTGAGAAGGTAATAAAAAAAACCTAATATATTGTTTCTTTATATAAATTTATATCTTACCATTACATGATTTTTTTAAAATTCTTTCAAATGCTTGTAAATTATTAATTCTATACTTATCTTCTACTTTTTTGTTCAATAATTATATTTCTTACCTTTATTCTCTTGTGTACGTACTCTAAAATTGTATTTTATTTTTCTATGTCAACAATACATATGAATGAAAATTAAAGTAATAGTAAGAAATTAGGAATATGTTTTAAAATTCAAATGGAGTGAAAAGAGGTTAACGTTTAGAGTTTTAATATCTAAGATTTTTTTGAGATCTAAATACATCCCTTATGTATAGCAAACCATGTAAACATACATAAAACGTCTTAACATGCATTCTTTCTTTAATTATTTTGTTAATATATCTTGAAATAAGGATATTATTGTAATTTGTTGGTTTGAAGTTTTGTAATATAGTGTGAAGTATGGTATTCATGTAAATAACTTTTTGAGTGAATGTATTTATGTAATTCAGTGTACATTTTAATTGGATCCATGCATTCACTATTTCAATGTAATTAAAATTAGAAAGCTATTAATTTCGTGAGCGCATGTAGTGAAATGCATTTGGAGCGGGTCTCGTTCGTGCATGTGTAATTGTATCAAAATTCAAAGTATAGATCAATTTTAAGTGCGGATAACCGATTGAGTTTATTGCCCACTTTGCTCACACCCCAAAAAAAATTCAAAATTACATAACATCCTTTTATTCATCATTAAAATATTCATACAACCTCTAAAAAGATCGAAAGAAAATAATAAAATCTAGAACGATCCAAATATACATTTAAGTAGTTCACTAAAGTTGCGTAAGGCATATCCACGATAGAGGAACTAAATATTCTTACAAAAATTGATTTTCATATGCAATTAGGGAATTTTGAGAGTTTATATAGAGATTTAAAAATGTATGTGGTATAGGCCCAAAAAGATTATGATAAGCCAATAACAAGAAATACAGTATACCATTTTGTCTTCGCAACATACGTCAAGAAGACAGCAGGGCCCGGGGTGAAGTCAATGACCATGCCATGTCTCGCTAAAATTCCTCTCAAAAACCGACCAAGGAACAGAATTCATTGGATCAACAGCAGAATCCATTGGATCTGCAGGTAGCCTCTGGCAATGAAAAGGAGGCAGCAAACTCCAAATCAACAGAATTCATTCACTCTGCTCGATCAAGAAAAG
Organism: Polygonum aviculare; assembly: GCA_934048045.1. Lineage (NCBI taxonomy): Eukaryota > Viridiplantae > Streptophyta > Magnoliopsida > Caryophyllales > Polygonaceae > Polygonum > Polygonum aviculare. The sequence continues at coordinate 25,872,595 of OW204023.1, read as the reverse complement.
AAAGATCCAGAAACATTCAAGAAAACCAGCTCATTTCAACAGATTTCGGCTGGCACAACAACTGCTGCTGTGGAGTCCCTCTACGTTCTTGGACACCCTCGTCTTCCGGGTTGCGTCTTGTTTCGGTCCATCTCGCCACGGGCCAGCGCTTGTATCGGGACAACGTCATCCGGTTTCCACAATAGGCCCGCCCCTTGCAATTGCTTTGTTGGATCTATACATGTATGCTTGTGGCCTTTGCGTTTCATTCTCAGTTGCTTTGCTAATCTGTGTACTTACATTTGCAAACTTGTAGCATACATCACATTCTTTACATAGTAATGCCCATGATCTATACATGTATGCTCTGGTTTTCGTTTCACTCTCAGAGGGGGTGGGGGAAGAATAAAGACCAGCCCGGCTCCTTAAATTTGATGCAATGTGGCTCAGAAATGGTAGTTGGTATATGCTATGCTAAGCTCTTTTCATAAGCTAAGCTCTTTTCATAAGCTAAGCTAGGCAGTAGGAAGTAAAAATGATAAATACTGGTGGAGGAAGGAGGGGGCATATTTGGGATCTATGAAAAGATGTGGGCTAATGGCAATAATGTTTTTTTTTTGGTCGGACCAATGACAATAATGTTTGTGCTACCAAAGCTTGAGCACCGACGCTTATACTTACTTGGTAGATAGTAATGAGTTTTAGGCCTTAACTTTCATTCCAGAACTACTTTTAAAACTCTTGAAATACGCGCAATCTTTTCACTTTTTTTTCTCACAAAAACTACTTTCCATAGAATTGCGAATAATAATATATAAAACAAATGTTGTATCAATTAGTTGTAATTCTCTAACTTGCTAATTATTAGCTCGTTGATCATTGTCGTCGCCTCAATTGGTGGTTTTCTACCCAAGTACATGTTTTTCAAACTCATAAAAGGCAAAAACCTCAAGAACAATATGTTTTTGCCTACAGAATTTGTAAGAAACCTTGGTACACAAAAAACCAGTTAAAAAGTCCAAGGCTTTTTTATTCATGGCTATCAATCACCCTTCTTAGTACTTATAATGACTCAAAAACATAATCGTAAATAAGCATTATATAGGAGAAGGGATAACTATACGTAATGGGCCAGAGCCTAGTACTAAAACCAAACTCCAGCCCAGCCCGATCTTCATCATAGAAGTCACTTGACCATAATATCATAAGTATGGAAACATATATCTATCTATCTATATAATTTTGTGTACATGGGGATATTTAATACCATCATGTCACTTCTACCAAAAAAAAAATACCATCATGTCACATTAATGAGCATAAAAGTTAAATAAAGAGATGATTATTTCAAAGAATAAACCATTATATTGGAATGTATAATGATTAGTATTTTATTTAATACGAAAAAATAAAAAGTAAATACAAAAAGCGATCTATATTGAAAAATATACTTTTTTTTATCAATAAGTGATCATTTCAAAGAACAAATAATTGTATTAAAAATATATAACAATTAATATTTTGCTTCACATAGAAAGCTAAAAAGTGAATACAAAAAGTGATCATATAAAAACTATACTAATATTGAAAACTATATTTTTTGTCTTAGCAAAAACTATTGTACTAGAAATGTATAAGAATTTGTGTCTTGTGTCTCATATAAAATATGAAACTATATTTATAATTTTGTGTAAATATGGGGATATTTAATGTCATCATGACACATTAATTAACATAAAAAATTCAATATAAAAGGAAATTATTTTACGAAAAAAACTATAGTATTAGGAATGTATGAATTGGTATTTTGTTTCCTATAGAAAACTAAAATGTGAATATAAAAACTGATCATTTGAAAACTATATTTATATATATTACATATATAAAGTTGTATACATGAAGAGACATTAAATGCAGTCTTCATGACACACTAATGGTAATATTAATATTACTTGATAAAGAAAATTATTTTTGCATGAGAGCATAATATACTGAAAAATAATGAGAATAAAAAAAAGTAATCAATATGATGTATTTGGTCACTACTTTTTATATACACTTATATTTAAAAATTATTTATATATTTACGTGTACCTTAATGGTTAAAAAACTTCTAAGTTGTGAACTTATCACACAAGAGAATTATATTGGTATTCAAATATTATTTTTCAAGTTGAATATGACAATATTTTTATTTTAAATTCTATTATGATACATTTATCTTAAAAGTACTGTTACATTATAAAGAAAACGTTTTTTGAATGAGAACATAAAACATAGAAAAACAATGAGAATAAAAAAAGTAATCAATGTCATGCACTTAATCACAAATTTTTATATATACTTATTATTACAAAAATAGTTTATAAATTTATGTGTAGCTTAGTGGTTAAAAACTTCATAATTATGCACATATCAAACCTACATTATTTGGTAGGCTAAGTTGTAGTGCAAGGGTATTTAAACATTATTTTTCACGTTGAATATTGTAGATCATTTTTATTTTACCTTGAATATATATACACAATATTTATCGGTAATATAAATTATAGTTGGTGCATCATTTTAATTGTATTAAGATATTCAAATATTAAAATATTGTTTTTATATTATAATATTATAAAATTATACGATGGTACTAATATTAATAGATCATTTGAATTTATGTTTGAAATATTACTTATTACTTCAACTGACAGATTATAACACAAAGATTGAATTAATTATATGGCGATGAGAAATACCATATATCAAGAAAAAAACCACAAGATGTCATATTTGTACACATGGCATAACCTACCAACAACTTTCTCTCTCCACTATTTGACCAACTGTTGACCGGTGTGGACCGACCGTTGACCGACCGTTGATCGACGTTGACTGTCATCACTTGTCATCACAAGTGACAATATTCACACCTAATTGTCATCATGAGTGACAAAATTCACATCTAATTGTCATCACAAGTGACAATATTCACACTTAATTATCATCATAAATGACAATATTCACACCTAATTGTCATCAAAAGTGATACAATTTAGCAATTATTCGCACCTAATTGTCATCACAAGTGACAATATTCACACCTAATGTCTTCACAAGTGACAATATTTGCATCAAATTGTCATCACAAGTGACACTTAATCGTCATTACAAGTGACAATATTCAACAATTAACTAGAACATTATAGTAATCACACCGAATAAGTATAGCTAAAACAAGACTTATGCACACAACTCCAAATATCATCACAAGTGACAATATATATCATCACCAATGTTTGGATCTTCTTGATAACACCTAATTGTCATCACAAGTGACAATATTCAACAAATGGAGTGATAACTCTCCACAAATACACATTTAAAAATAGTCACTTGTATCTTTCAATATATAGTAGTAAAATAGTTAGCCAAATTCAAGTAATGTAACAATGAGCTGCATCAACCATAGCCTCCTCAGTGAATCAAACAATAGGAAATTAGTGTCATTATCATATTATCAAAAGATACTAAATTGTCATTATAAGTGACAATATCACCAAGTTTAGTGATGACTCTTCACAAGTACATATTTTAAAATAGTCACTTATATCAATTTTTTGACCACAAATTGACAAAAACTCTTCTCTCGTGTGTTATACAAGTTTTCCATTCAACTGCTATCTATATGATAGCTAAGGTCTTTTTTTTTTCTTTGAGATCAAACCATCAACTTCCATTCAATTACCAGGTCAGCCATTAACAACTGATTAAAGACATATTAAACAAAAGCATCAGCAGGACTCGCATAAAGAAAAGCAAAAGAAGGCCTCATATTGGCAAATGAAATTCAAATAGATTAAAGAGCAAAAAACAATATACATACTGCCTCAACAATAAAAACATATTGGCAAATGACAGCCGGTAAGTTTATATCCTACGATTCGATAGGAAATAATGACATGTAAATTAGTATTACGAAATAAAGTTTTTTAAGCATGATTATAAGAATTTTTAAAAATTGACTTTCGTAAATCATTTTTTTAACTTTTCATACACTTAAATTTGTACCTAAGACTAAGACGTATAATCGGATTTATTAAATTCGTACTAACTTTTAAAAATATTTTACAGAAATACTAAAAAGAAAATTCATATGTTTCTTTACGTTTTAGTCCGTCTATGGAATAGGATATGAATGTCATGTACCAAGGCAATATTAAGAATTTCTAATATTTTCCTATGGACGGGGCAATGTACATCTAGTAATTACTAATATTTGTCTCTACACGAGAAAAGTAATGCCAAAAAAGCAATAAAAGCAGCTGGATATATAAAAAAGCATGAGATTGATGCTTGGTGCATAGCTAGAAACCCACAATGCAATAGCATATGAAGAGCTTAAAGTACTGTTAGGCCCAACCGAAGTTCTCCCATGGTCCGACCCATCACCAGCGGAGCAAGGAAGCCAGTAGGCCCAAATGCATAAAAGCCCACCAACAAGCCAATCAACCAAGAACCCTTCAGCTGAAACAATAAAAGAAGAAAATCAAAGTGGACCCCATGATGAAGAGTAAGGGCTGAATAAACGGTAGAAAGAGGTGTTAATTAGCTTAACTAGATTATTACCCGTACCTGTACGGGACACGATTAATAATATTTTTTTGATGTATTATTTGATTAATAAAATAATGCATAATAATATTATTAGGAAATAGATACTGATACCATATTTTTATCCGAAATCGTTATAATATTTTGTTGATCCAAAATCATGATTTGATGTTAAAAATAAATTTAAATTTAAAATTTATATGATATGACTTAAATAAAAATCATACGGAATAGAAAATACTATCAATTTTTTTCCAAAATATATTTGATTAATTAAAAAATTCATATGTGATATGATACAAAATCTGAGTTGAAAGAGTTTATCAACATATATATTTTCATAATTAATAATACTTTTATATGATGATATAAATAAAAAAAATAAGTTAATGATGACTTATTTACATAAATCTTATAGAAAAATAGATTTTAATCAATAATAATTTTTAAATAAAGTGAATATTATAATAGATCTTATAAAACTTAACTATAAGTTATTTAATGATAGTAGAATTATAGATCAATACAATTTATAAATAAAAATCATAACACAAATTTACTTCATATATTTTTAAATATTTCTCAAATGTATTTTAGATATTTGTTACTTAAATTATAAATTTATGCGATAAAAATAGAATGATACAAAATATGGAAAATATATATGATTACAAAAAACAATATCTAAGCAAATAGTTGAAAAAGATAAATATTAGGTGGAAAAAGATGGAAATTAGAAAGAATAAGAAGATATATGATAGACAATTAATAGTGCATATGATAGATAATAACTTAGCTACTATGTACGTATTATATATTATCTATCACGTTCCAAGTTTAATTAATATATATGTTCTTTAAAATTAATAACTTAGCTACTACGTACGTATTATATATTATCTAATTTTTTTTTTTATCTTCCACGTACCATACGGACATGATAGTTTAATTTTTTTTTTAAATTCGAATTTCTTATATTAATTCCTACATAAATAGATTAAAATGGTAATTGAAAAGATAAGTTGATTAATATGTATCTTTTATAGAAAGAAATTTTAAAGATAGATAATATTGTTTCAAAGATAGATATTAGATGAGTAAGAAAAATGATAAAATTAAATATTAGATAACTAAGGAAATTTTAAAGATAAATAGTATGTCTTCAAAGATAGATATTTGATGGGTAAGTAAAAGGATAAAACTAAAAATTATATAATTAAGGAAAATAAAACATATAATATTGCTCATAAAGTGGGGCCAGAATTAACGTGGAGGCTCAAAATTCTCCGGCTTTAATATATAGTATAGATTAAACAATCCTTACAATGGTATTGAGTTTTGTAACGTAAGGTGGGGTTTAGGATAAAGGGAGGGGAAGCCATTGTAATGGGGGGATGATTTCACGATCAAAGAAAGCCAACGAGCGAACTCTCTTTGTAATCACTAACCGGAGATTAGCAAGCCCGATCAAGCTAAATAAAGTTCCTTTACTCGAACGGAATTTAGCCCAAACAAGTACTAATCCTTCAACTTGTTGCTCAAGGTGGACTCGAAAGAAGCAAAAGGCACAAGGACCGTTGCTTTCAGCTACAATAAGGAAACAAGATACAATGTTAGCTTTGTTAGACCAGCAATAGATGAACATAGAAGAAACCATCTTATTATGGAGGCATAAGCCTTTGTCGTTGGCTCGGTCCGTTGTTCAATTTTTCAAGGTTAAAAAACTTTTTCCCCTTATTACACCCATCTACAAACAATCAAGAATAACATCAGCATGTACATTTCAGCAACTTAAATGACAAAAAAAAACAAATAGAGATTTAGCCACAACATACTATTAAATCAAACATTTCAGCATAGGCAGCATTATAGGCCTTGTTGGTCGCTGTTGATTCAACTAGCACCTGCAAAGGATCGTCGTCCACGTACTTGAATATGTTGTTGCATACCGCGTAGTGAGACCTAATCCTCATAAATGCTATTCGTCAGGTTTTCCCTGAAGAGCAAGTGCAATATCTCTTGTGTTGAGTGCACATTAGGAAAAACATCGAAGAGCATGCAAGCGCAACTCTCCACGAAAAAGATGTCGGTGATCGATTTGAATGCATGTCTTGAGGATTATCAATATATACTTCTAAACCTGAAGCAGCTAAGAGCAGTTTTGTCATTAACGTTTTATAAACCACCCACCATATTTTTAATAACTGATTTTTATCTTAATTTTCTATTCATTTAATTTATACTTACAAGATTTAATGTATTGCAACTAAATACATAATATCTATACCTAATATATCTTTAAAATGTATATTTAAATATATTAACCGGTCATTTGTACAAGGAGTTCTTCTAACGTAATATATCTATACGTAATATTCGACCATAAGCTTGGAATATGTTGTGGGGTTATCATAATGAGATTATATATTGAGATAATTTCTACCTTAATTTTTTATATATAAAGTAAATCAAATACATACTTATAACACTCGGTTTTTCTCATACAACACACAAATTGCCTTTATGTGTGTTTACATAGGCATTACATTCGCCTATAACTACCCGGAGAGATTACCTTCGCCCCCGTTACAAATCCGGAACAATACCTTCGCTCCGATCACTCGGGGCAACACCTTTGCCCTCCTCTCGGGACGATACCTACGTCCCAATACTTTTACACCGCTCATACATCTATTTATATAAGATTACAATAACTGTCATGCACTAACAAGTACAACCGCCTAGATTGAGAGTTACTTAACTACCTTTCTATTTAATCACTAATAAATCAAGTTTAATTTCCAACATTCACCCCCTTAAACTTGAAATTTTTTATAATAAATCATACATCTATTTATATAATAAACCAAGTTTATTATAACTTATCTATTAAAGAAACAAATAAAAATTTGCTTAATACTTTTGGGCCGTAGTCCATGTTGGGCCCAATTGATCTTTTTCGTCAAAGAAATTATCATCCCAAATCTCCTCTTCCATTCCTCTGTTCACCCGAGAGTTTGACCTCTCGTTACCGTATCCACTAACCTCCCCTAGCCGGAAGTTGCATCCTCCACCCCGAAGCCGCCGAAAATGGATGCGTGTGGCCGGACCTAGTAGGGATGACCGTCCTTACTTGCGTGCCGCCGCCACGACATTTTCTTCGCGGGTCTCCAACGTTCTCGCCCAGACTCCTCTCCTTCGGGATCTGTGCTCAAATCCAACGCCACCAGGCGTTAATCCCTGACGTACTCCTTGGCCCCGATGTTAACGTTGTGTTCTTCTCTGCCGAGGCATCGTCCCCGGTTGATTATTGCGTCAGAACTCAGAAGGGTTGATTCTCCATCTTCCCAATTTGTTCGTCTTTGTCTTGACTTCCCCACGATCACTCCTGGATCACTTTGATACCAATTGTTAAAAACTCGAACCCGGAAATCCCATTAACATAATTCCAACGCTCACCTTTTCTCATACAACACACAAATTGCTTTTATGTGTGTTTACATATGCATTACATTCGCCTATAACTACCCGGAGACATTACCTTTGCCCCCGTTACAAATCCGGAACAATACCTTCGCTCCGATCACTCGGGGCAACACCTTTGCCCTCCTCTCGGGACGATACCTACGTCCCAATACTTTTACACCGCTCATACATCTATTTATATAAGATTACAATAACTGTCATGCACTAACAAGTACAACCGCCTAGATTGAGAGTTACTTAACTACCTTTCTATTTAATCACTAATAAATCAAGTTTAATTTCCAACATTCACCCCCTTAAACTTGAAAATTTTTATAATAAATCATACATCTATTTATATAATAAACCAAGTTTATTATAACTTATTTATTAAAGAAACAAATAAAAATTTGCTTAATACTTTTGGGCCGTAGTCCATGTTGGGCCCAGTTGATCTTTTTCGTCAAAGACATTGTCATCCCAAATCTCCTCTTCCGTTCCTCTGTTCACCCGAGAGTTTGTCCTCTCGTTACCGTATCCACTAACCTCCCCTAGTCGGAAGTTGTATCCTCCACCCCGAAGCTGCCGAAAATGGATGCGTGTGGCTGAGCCTGGTAGGGACGACCGTCCTTACTTGCGTGCCGCCGCCACGACGTTTTCTTCGCGGGTCTCCAACGTTCTCGCCCAGACTCCTCTCCTTCGGGATCTGTGCTCAAATCCAACGCCACCAGGCGTTAATCCCTGACGTACTCCTTGGCCCCGATGTTAACGTCGTGTTCTTCTCTGCCGAGGCATCGTCCCCGGTTGATTATTGCGTCAGAACTCAGAAGGGTTGATTCTCCATCTTCCCAATCTATCGTCTTTGTCTTGACTTCCCCACGATCACTCCTAGATCGCTTTGATACCAATTGATAAAAACTCGAACCCGGAAATCCCATTAACATAATTCCAACGCTCGGTTTTTCTCATACAACACACAAATTGCCTTTATGTGTGTTTACATAGGCATTACATTCGCCTATAACTACCCGGAGACATTACCTTCGCCCCCGTTACAAATCCGGAACACTACCTTCGTTCCGATCACTCGGGGCAACACCTTTGCCCTCCTCTCGGGACGATACATACGCCCCAATACTTTTACACCGCTCATACATCTATTTATATAAGATTACAATAGCTGTCATGCACTAACAAGTACAACCGCCTAGATTGACAGTTACTTAACTACCTTTCTATTGAATTACTAATAAATCAAGTTTAATTTCCAACATATAATTTATTGATTGTGTCCATATACCAAATATCATAAAGGTATTAGCATAATAGGTTCAGTAGGATGGCCATTTGGAGTTCAGATCGTATACAAGTTTTGACTATTCTATACGAAGAATAAGATATTGATGAGATTAATTTGATGGGTTGACCATTTTTAGTTCAAACTGAGTACATTTTAGGATATTATATATGGAAAGTAAATTCATTAATAAGGTCGGTTCACTAGGTTATTCGTTTGAATTTAGATTAAGTACGGTTTGGGGGTTTCAAATCTATATGTTAATTGAGTAAGATCATTGCAAGCTTCATTCAGTTGGGTTCGGCTCATTCAGTTTGGCTCGAGATTGAGTATATGTTCACATCGTTTTTTTAGGTTATTTATATACATATACAATATACATGTGAATTGTGATCATGATAATTATTTGAAGGTTTTGTGATCCAAAATTTGTTACTCGTAAAAGTCAAGTTTATCTGATCTTAAATCTTAGCTTTTTTGGCTTAAATCCAATCGAACTGAATCAATATTTGCAATTTCTTTCGATCTTTAGTTACTCATTTTTATTTGGTTCGGGATTGCGTATAAACCAAATTATTACGGTTTTCTTACAAGTTTAGGTTGACCGGTTGGTGAAGAGAGTCAACTATTTATACTTTTATTTGACACCACTACGTTGGACCAGCTTGATGACGGATAAAAGTTATTTTTAATTATTCATTATAATAAAATGTATATTTATATTATAATAATTTTATATAGGCACCTTTAAAGCTAGAAATATGAAAAGGAGTAGTATTCATATATTATATGTAAATTAACATATTGCGTTTTTTAATTAAAAAAGTCCTTGGATAGGCATCGGTTCATTAAGTATGTTCACACTAAGTTCAATTTACTCTACATAAGTTTATGCCAATAAAATTAAACAAATAATCGGATTAAAATAAGTTATGTATTTAATTTATAATACTTATATGATATGTAAATTAACATATCCAAAGTTTTATTTGACACAAGCCCCCGGGCAAGGCCCAAGATATAACTAGTTTATGTCTACGATTGAAGCATCATATGAAAAGAGGCTATAAGAGATTATTGATAGTTCGTCTTAGTGGGCTTGTAGGTGTATATATGTCCAATGGATTTGGCTCCAGTCGTATAAGAGGAATATAGTTCATGATTGGATGGACCATCAACTTCACTTTTACAGGAGAACTACAAATAGGTAAAATTTTGTCCTATATGCTATGTTTCAAGCCTTGACAAGTGATTTTTTATAACGGTTTCATATGATTTTAGGGCTGAAGGGATGCATGCAGGCAGCGTTGTAGGATTTATGCTGGATCGTAAGCCAGTTAGAATGGGCGTCCTTAACTAGGATAAGGGCGTCCTTAAACGCAGCGGAATAAAAGACTTAAACAAGAAAACGAATAAGATAACGTACACAAGGATTTATAGAGGAACCCCACTAAGACCAACTAGTCTTATAGGTAAACCTCTACCTCCGTTGGAGAATTTTTGAATAGCCGTCCTTATCTTATTCAGAGAGAGTCCTTACAACTTATAGGCGAGCCGTTACAATTCTCTGAGCTAAGCGTGCGTCCTTAGTCTCACTAGTAACTCTCCTTTAAACCTAACATGTAACCTAACTCTCTTAGCTATAAGATAGCCAAACACTCACGTCTCTCACAAATTCACAATACGTCGTTAGAGACAAACAAACTTTCTAACACTTTGTGATTTTGTTTTGGATATGATGTGGTTGGACTTTCTTTCTCTCGTTTCAAGCTCACTTGATCTTCTTGATCTTCGTTCTTGAACTTCAATGTTTCGGGAGTGAAATGGAGAGAAAACCTTCAAAGTCCACTCCGCTATATTGGCGGGTATTTATAGCGGTAGTGGCTTTTGTCTTATGGCTTCCTCTGAAGCTTCTGCAGGATCCGTCGTCTTCCTTCAACGGTGCGATTTGCATTTTGAGGAAGTCAACTCTGTTGACGCTTGCGAAGCCTTCGCGTGGTCAAGGGACCATCTTCTGGAAAGCGACATCTTTGGAAGTGTTACCATGTGCCCAGACATAAGAAGCTTCCTTCTGAGGACTACGGCCGATTATGATGTAATCATGTTGGGGCGGCCTTGGTTTAAATTTTGAACTTCTTCCGTATTTTGGCGTGCGTCCCTACTCGATGAGGACGCCGTCCTATCTCGCAGGGACTCCATTCTTTTGTTTAGCTTTGGAAATTCTGATGGAGTGCGTCCCTATTGTTTAGGGACTCTCGTTCAATTGTTGTCCTTTTCGCTCATGTGCATCATCTGGACTTACCTGAGATCAACACTTGGACAACTATCAAATACGAATGAGTTTGTCATTATCAAAACTAGGGACGATCATTATTGGTTAGATATTAATGACTGGCGTCCTTAATATTGTCCCAACGATTTCCCCCTTTTTGATGATGACAAACTCTTTAAACAATATGCACAAAAATAAAGCTTTTAGCATGAAGAACTACACTCTAGTGTCCTTTCACGAAGATTAGCATGCAAACAATTTTTCAAGTGCGTCCTAACTTATTTGTACTAGCGTTCTTTGGACTTGGTCGAAATTCCCCTTAAACACATGTTTTCTATGATAACTTTAAAATGAACGCATCTCTGCAAAACTATACTTCCCCCTTTTGGCATCATCGAAAAGAGAACAAGTGATAAAGCATGCAAGCATAAAGTCATAATTAGAGGAAAGAACACTTAGACAATAGGAAATGCAAATGTAGTGAACGCCATTCATAAAAGGAGTAGAGTCCAAAAGTAGGAGTTCAAAATATTACAGACATTCATCACCATTGTTTAAACAAACATCATGTCCAAAAAGTCTTAACAAGAACACACAAGGAGATTAAATTTTTCGGGAGAGGACGGGAGGAGTGATCAGCGTGAACGCTTGCCGAGAGCCTTTAAAGTTTGAGCAGCCAGGTCGTTGGAGCGTTCCATTAGGTCATTGTTGCGGCGGAGAGTATCATGCATTTGCTAGATGAGGTCGATCACCATACACTGGTTCTCAATCACCATGCCCAGCAGTTCCTTGTTGGAGTACCTCTCAGCTATGGAAGGAACGTTCTTTGGCTCTTGTTCGTTGGCGTTCTCGGGCTCAACCGGCGTCCCCACGACTTGCACACTTTCTGGTCCTTCAGCAACAGTAGCAATAGCGTCCTGAGTAGCTTTCAACTTAGCCTCTTTCTTCTCTCTGGAAGTTGCTTCCTTACAGAGGGAAGCTCCTTACCATATCTCATTTTTCCAGCAAGAGGTGCGGTAATTTGCTTGACGTCCCAATGGATGCCAAACACTCTTTCTTCCTTAGGCGCATAGAGGTGTTGCTGCTCGAGGATCTTCTTGACTAGCCCAGGGCAAGGGAGGGAGTGACGGCCACCTGTGCACTTCCCCATATGCTCAAGCACAACTCTCGCCAAGTTGATTGGTTAGCGTCTCAAGAGGGGGTCCAGAATGATGTTGTCTGTTACTTGAATTATGGACTTCTTCTCTTGACGTGGGACGACCATACGCACTATAAAGTGATGTGCAAGGACTCCTGTTTTAGGGAGTACGTGAGTTACCCTGTCCTTGGCTAGCGGTTACTTCCCATTAAAGATGTTGTCAAAAATCTCCTCTTGGTTGAAGCGGCCGAAACTCTTATAGGGGAAGTCATGGAGAACCTCGGCAGGGGAGGGACGCAGGCTTAGCATGTTGCGGACAGTACCCTCAACAATTGAGTACTCATCCCCATCAATCTCAAAAGTCCCCTATGGATTACCTTTGACCTCAGACACTTCAAACTTAGAATAGAAGAGCTTGACCTGGTCAGGGTCCACAGTTGTAGCCTCAGGGCCCAAGTGCATCCATCCTTGAAACTCTAGCAGCTCAAAGAACTCTGTGCGGTTGTTCTCCCTTAGGAACTCAACATCAAACAAAAGTGGCCCTAAGAACTTCTTAGCCGCTTTTTCTTATTCCCATTGCCGGTCACGATCACCTCATCGCCGGCGTCCTCTTCGTTTCCTTCTCCGTCCTCATCTTCATTGTCCTCGTCTTGAGGATTGGCTTCTTCATCAGAGGCCTCGTCCCCTTGTTCTTGGGACTCGGCCATCTCCACGTCCTTTTCTCCGGATGCCCCAACTTGCACATGGGCGTCCGAAGCAAGAGTCTTTGCCAAGGACTCCTTAGGGACCTCTGTAGAGGGTGTCCCTTGGACTTGTATTTCTCCTTCCTCAACATTTTCGATAGGAGGAGGAGGAGTAGGAGATTTTGCTCTAGAAGGAGAGGGAGTGTGAAGCTTAGCTTTAGTGGAGGAGGCACTCGGTTTGACGGGAGCTAGAGGAGTAGAAGCTTGAGAAGCTGGAGGAGGAGGCTGTTTGGCAGGGGAGTCCTCCACGTTGATAACTGTGGGAGCAGTGTCCTTGGCGTGGACCTGTGAGGGAGGAGCGTCCCTTGTGACCTTGGGCATGGGCTTGGCAAGGTCAGCCTTAATTTCTGCCTCCAACGGATCCACTGTTGTTGGCACGTCCTCTATCCTTGGTGGAGGTGGAGGAGGAGGAGGAAGAGCCAAAACTTGTTTACTTTTTGAGGACGCCTCAGCAGTGGTGTCCTTTTCTGCTTGGGCCTGCTTGACCAACTGCTCCTTCTCTAAGGCAATCTCATAGAGCCTGATTGTCGCCATCTCTTCGTCACTGACGCCCTCAAGTTAAGCAGAGGTCTTGAGGCGTCTATTGGGAGCGGGAGGAGGTGTGGTAGGGATAGGTTTGGGTTGAGAGGAGGAGGAGGACTTGATTTTGAGGTTTGTAGGGGGAGGAGAGGACTTTCTCTTTCGCTTTGAGGGAACAGACCCTTCAGGGGCGGCTAAAAACTCGGCTATGTCAGGGAGAATAGCCACAAGATCATCAACCGTCCCACCAAATTCATGGCCTAAGATAGAGGGGCCAGCATAGGGAGGGTTGATGTAGTTGGTCTCCCTCAAGCGAGGTTGGACGTAGGTGACAGTGAAGTAATGGAGAAGTCTTTGGACGTGAGGAGGGTTGTTTCGGACGACGGCGCTTTGGCAAATGTTTCCAAGGGTCTTGGGTTCCCTCTCTAGCCAGTCCTCTACCAAAAGGTCTAGCTTTAGACGGTAGAGGGGTTGAGCAGGAAGTCCCATGGAGCGTTCTTTGGCAGCATCCACATCAGCCTCATGTTTAAAGGGTTTTTCCAAGAATTTGAAGCGTTTTTTAGGAGGAGGAGGTTGAGATCTTGATTGGGATTGCGATTTTTGTGGCTTATGAGGGGTGGTAGAAGGGCGGTGCTGTGGTGGCGGATGAGATGAGTGAGGGTTCTTTGAGGGGTTAGGTCGCCGCACCTCCCTAGATCTTGACTTCATCGGAGACCGGCTTTTAATGGGAGTTTGAGTCCATACTGCCGCTGAAGAAGAAGGTTGAGAGGTTTTGTATTGATTTCTTATGTTGGCCATGGCAAGATTTGGGGGGTTTTTATAGAAGAAATTATGGTTTATGATTGGAAGATTTCGAGATCTGGGGAGCGAAACTTTCCGGATTTGAGCAAGAAGGCAAGGGGAGCAAAGAGGTTTTTTAGGGGAGGTAGGCAACTATTTAAAGGAAGAAGACAAGGCATAGACAAGGGCAACAAGGTCATTTGCTTTGGCTTCCTCCACCCGCTTCCCAAAACGTGTAATACTTCTTCACTAAGTAACAACTGTTTTGCACCCGTTACACGGATCCTGAGATTCTCGTCCAAAATCCCCGCGTCGCCGTTGTCAAATTTCAAACTGCCACAAATCTACAAAGGACTCTGACTTGGCGTCCTTACAGAACCACAAACCTTTTTCCGAGAACTGTACCACTGCGTCCCAATACTGAACTCAACAAACTGACTCTTAGAACTCTGCACAAGCGTCCCTTAGACTTCGACAAGCTTCCCTTTCATCACTTAGAACCATTTTTGAAAATCAAACAAGTACGTCCCGTAAATTTAAAACAAAGAAGGTTCATAGGACGCGTTTGCAAGATTCTCGGCTTAGGTAAGCTTAGAGTTCCCATCATTTCGGCTTATAATGAGGGTTGGGTGATCATGGATACTCTTAAGATCAAAAAAGAAGTAAAAGGCGTTCAAAACAAAAGCAAAACACATGTCTTAGACTAGCGTCTCTTCAAGATGACTTTAAATGCATGACATACTTTTAAAAAGAAGTTCTCAACAAAACAAAGTCAATCATTTAGGGAATAACAGAACGGGAATTGATCATTTAAAAGTTATCATCCCCAAGAGCAATCTAAGATGCTTAAAGGGACGTCTATGAAGTGCTTTTGCGATAATATCGGCCACTTGGTCCTCAGTCCTAATATGATCCACTCTAATCAATCCAAGTTCAACATTATCACGAAGAAAGTGATGTATTATATGAATATGCTTGGTTCTAGAATGATGAACAACATGAAGCAGCAGGAACGTACTCAGCTTCCGCGGTTGAAAGCGCCACGGAGTTTTGCTTCTTGTATCCCCATGATACAAGGCAAGATCCTAGGAATTGAGCCATTCGAGAGGTGCTCTTCTTGTACACCACATGTCCTGCGAAGTTTGCATCAGAGTACGCTATAAGGTTGAGGGACGTCCTTTTTGGATACCAAAGGCAGAGATCATCCCGTCCCTTGAGATATCTGAAGATTCTTTTGACTTCTTGCATGTGGGACTCTTTTGGATTAGCTTGAAAGCGAGCGCACAAGCATACAGGGAACATGGTGTCGGGACGGCTCGCGGTCAAGTATAATAGAGATCCTATCATTCCTCTGTAGAGCTTTTGATCCACACTCTTCCCTTCTTCATCAGCATAAAGACGAGTGTTTGGTGAGATGGGAGTGTCTATGGGTTTGGACGTGTTCATCCCATACTTCTTTAGCATTTCACGAATATGCTTCTGTTTGTGAATGCGTGTCCCATCTTTGAGTTAAGTAATTTGGAGTCCCAAGAAGAAGTTGAGTTCTCCTATAAGGGACATCTCAAATTCACTACTCATCAAGTTCTTAAATTCCTCTACAAGTTTCATGTTAGTGCTTCCAAATACTATGTCATCAACATAGACTTGGACTATCAAAACATCTTTAAGGACTTTCTTTAAAAATAGGGTTTTGTCAATGTTACCTCGAGTGTACCCGTTGGACAAGAGAAAGGACGCGAACCTATCGTACCAAGCACGAGGGGCTTGCTTGAGTCCATAGAGCGCCTTGTCAAGGAAGTACACATGGTCGAGGTAGTCAGCGTTCTCAAAACCAGGGGGTTGAGCAACATACACCTCTTCCTTAAGATTGCCGTTGAGGAAGGCGGTCTTAACGTCCATTTGAAATAGCTTGAACCCCTTGTGAGCGGCGAAAGCAATGAGAAGGCGTATGGCCTCAATTCTAGCGATAGGAGCAAAGGTTTCATCGTAGTCGATCCCTTCCTCTTGCCTGTAGCCTTGAGCCACAAGTCTTGCTTTGTTTCTTGACACTCTGCCACTTTCATCAAGCTTATTTCTATAGACCCACCTCGTCCCTATGCTGTTTTTGTTTTTAGGACGAGGGACTAGGGTCCAAACTTTGTTTCTTTCAAATTGATTGAGCTCTTCTTGCATAGCTTGTATCCAGTCAACGTCCTGAAGTGCCTCCTTTATGTTCCTAGGTTCAATTAAGGATACAAAGGCATTGAATGCACAAAACGCCATGTTGGCACTTTGGGACTAGTTAGCAGCTGATTTGGTTTGGACTCCCTTTGAAGTACACGAGATGATCTGGTATATTGGATGATATCTTGAAAGGTTGGATCCTCTATGGGTGGTGTCCCTTCCAGGAGTACACCTAGGATCCGTGCAATCAGAATCATCGGAGTCGAAGCCGTCTTCTTCATCAATAGGCTCAGTGTGCTCCCCCTCAGAATGAGCGTCCACACTTTGCCTTTGTTCTCCTTGTTGACTAGAATCAGCGGCATCCACTTGGTTCAGCGACCAAGTTTGAGAGAGCTCTTGTTGTTCACTAGGGACTCTCATAGAAACTTCATTACGATTTTCAGGAGCGTTCCTAGGAACATAGTATTTTCCCGCGGACCAGCTTGGTTCTTCTTCATCATCTTCATCATCGTCCTTTGGAGAGGAACGACATTCTTTCTTACTTGATTCTTTCTTGTGAGAGGAGTTCTCCTCGAATACCACATGAATACTTACCTCAATCTTAAGAGTCCTTTTGTTGAAGACTCTATTGGCTTTGCTTGTGAGGGAGTATCCAAGGAATATTCCTTCATCACTTCTAGCATCGAACTTGCCGATGTTGTCTTTGCCGTTGTTGTAGACAAAACATTTACATGCAAAGACTTTGAGGTGAGAAATGTTAGGTTTCCTTTCATTGAGTAGCTCATAGGACGTCTTCTTTAGCAAGGGGCGAATCATAGCTCGATTGATGATATAATTTGTTGTGGCAATGGCCTCGGCCCAAAAGTGTTTGGGGACGCCACTTGCCAAGAGCATCGTCCTTATCATGTCCTCCAGCTTCCTATTCTTTCTTTCAATAATGCCATTTTGCTGAGGAGTTCTTAGAAATGAAAAGTTGTGGGAGACTCCATGTTGATCACAGAAATCAATGAATTCTGAGTTTTTGAACTCCGTCCCATTATTTGACCTTAGAGCTTTCAAACGCATCCCAAGAGCAACTTCTACTTGCTTGATAAAGATTTTAAACATTTGGAAAGTATCTGCTTTTGACACCAAGAAAAAAAACCCAGGTGAATCGAGAAAAATCATCTACAAGAACGTACATGTACCTCTTTCCACCATAGCTTTAAGTCTTCATGGGTCCACACAAATCCATGTGAAGGAGTTCCAAAGGCTTCTTTGTACTCACTTCATTCTTGGATTTGAAGGGCGTTCTCGTTTGTTTCCCTCTAATGCATTCTTCGCATTGTTCAACTTGATCTGGGTTGATTCGGGGAAGTCCTCTCACAAGCTCTTGTTGTTGAAGTTTGAAGATGGTGCTAGGTCCAACATGACCAAGACTTCGATGCCAGAGATCGGCGTCCATAGCAGAGACAGATAGACACAACTTGGATGTAGGCTTGAACTTTTGGTTAAAGATGTAAACATTGTTTTCACGAGTTCCCTTGAGAATGACTTGATTTGTTTTCTTGTTGATGACTAGACACTCCTTAGAGTAAAATGTGACTAGGTTTTCACCTTGATCACAAATTTGAGAGACCATAAGGAGGTTGAAGCCAAGTCCTTCAACTAGACTAACATTGGACTCTTTAATGGACTGATACAATTTTGCGATGCCCGTCCCTTTGATTCTTCCTTTGCCCTTGTTGCCAAACGAGACAGTTCCTCCCGTGGAACTAGATTGGATAGAAGTGAGATGGATCTGGCTTCCTGTCATGTGATTTGAGGTGCCACTATTAATGATGCACGGGCTTCCTCTCACTTCCACCTGAAAACGAGAGTTAGTTCTTTGCGACCCAGGCAAGGTGACCCTTACCTGGTTCGTTACATGGGTACATCTCTCTCATAGGCAAATAACCATATACATTCACATCATTTGTCCTTCTAGCATGCTTCCTAGAGGATTGATTTTTAGCATTAGGCACACTAGCATGCGTCATATCGACAGATCTTGGCTTAGCATTCTTATTACCACTTCTAGCCTTTCTTCCATTCTCAAGATCCTCTTTTGACTTTGCACACTCATACTGGTAGTGTCCACCTTACCACAATGCCAGTACGTCCAATAGTAGTTTCCAATATAGTACTTCTTGTTAGGACGTCGAATTATGTTCTCATCCATGTTCTTTGGATCACACACCTGAGATACTTCTCCCTTAGCAATTTTCTTGTGAATCTTGTGACTAGTGGAGTTTGTATAATAGTCCTTCTTTCCCATTTCACCACTCTCAAGGACTCTTATACGTTCTTCTAGGTTCTTTGTCTTCTCTCTCTCAAGTTCTAGCTCTATTGTTTTACTAGCTTCAAAGTCATTGTGAAGGGAGTTCTTTGAGCTAGACTCATACCCTAGTCCTTTCTTGGTTGGAACAAAAACAACATGTTTAAAGGTTTTGGTCACAAGACTCGTTCCTAGAACTTTGACTTCATCCCTTAGGTGAGCGGTAACTCGTCACGCTAACGACGTTAATGAAGCGCTTCTTGGGAGGCAACCCAAGTGTTAGGATAGTTGTTTTTATTCATAGTATTAGTTTAGTGTAGTTGTGTTTTTGCTTGTTTTTTTTTTGTTTTTTTTTGTTTCTAGTTAGCCCGGCGTACATGTCTCATAACTCGGGTTGCACATGTCATAGCTCGGCCACCGAGTGCTTCCCACCACCACCTTAGGATCCGGATTAGTAGATGACTTGGTTAGTTTTTCTTTTCTCTTTACTTTTATTTTACATTGGAGTTGATAAGCGGTATTTAAGTCGCCCTAATACCGATTAAAAATAATCTAAACAACCCAACTAGGAATGTAGTAGGGAAGTAAGGGTCGATCCCACAGAGACTCAGATTTTCAATGTTTATTGTTATATTACTTAGGAAAATGGGGTTTTTTGAATATGAATCTAATAACTAAGCTAATTAAACATGCAAAACTAAGGATGAGTTGTAAATATGAGAGAAGTATGTTCAACCAGTTAATATCCATTGTGAACTTGATCATTGATTATCAAAATTCTCTTTTTACTTTGACTACTCTATTACGGAATACTAATAACCCAATTTCATGGAATTATTAATCCTACTTCAATTCTAGTTATTAGCCCGACCGGTTCTAACAACCCTAATTATCTAATAACCTAGGAGACTTCCTAGATTCAACTTGACAACAGCATTAAGATCCAAGCATCAATAGAAACATGCATTCAAAACAACCAGACATCCAAATAACATGCGATTGAAATCTCTTCTCTAATCAACTAATCCTACCAGTCCTAGATTGATTAAAGGTTCTACTTTTAATCTAATTAACACCTACCGGTAGTTAGAAAGATCTAGTTGTAATTCAATCTAGAAATCATATTAGGTGATCAAGCTAATAAAACCCTAGGCTGAAATTAAGCAATTAAGCACAGAGAAAACAATCTAGTTAAGGAAAATTAAGAACAATCAAACCTCACAATAATACTTCGTTCATAACTTCAATTAACTAGTCAAGCAAAAGGAATTTAGCTACTCAAAGACATGAAAAAGCTTACAAAGTTTCCCATAGGGTTCTTGTTCTCCAAGTCTCCAATAACCAAACAAAGATTCAAAAGATGATCAAATCTAAAACTAGGGCTAACTATATATAATATATCTTCCAAAAATATAACTAAAAACATAACCCAAAAGACCCACAAATATCTCGTAATATATCTCGGCCATCTCACTGACACGAGACAAAACTCGGCCTAAACCACCCAAAACTCGGTCAAGTTTCAAAGCCTCATCCCGCGTTTTCACCACAGAGAGTAAAAGCCCGAAAAGCGGTTTGAAACCATGAGACGCGGCCGCGTCTTGAACACCTCTTCCCACGTCTCACGCACTAGTCGACAAGTGACACTTCAGAGGCTGTTTTGACATACTTCGATTTGAAATTTGGACTCGGAGTAAAAAAACGAATTGTAGCTCTTCGAGTTAGCTTACTAATGACACTAAAATCAGCTACTCAGACTACCACAGCTCTAGATCCAGTCCTTCCAAGCAAGAGATGTCGAAACAACAACTCCAATACATAGTCCGGACGCAACTGTGCTTTTCCCATCACCTCTTGGGGCTAACCTCATAGATTGGTTCCCTTCTTGCCTCCTCCAATGTTTCGGCTTCACTTCCTCTACACTTGTTGTCTTCACATCTACAATCCAAAACCACAATAAAGTGTAGATATCCGAATCTTTCTACAAACTAACAAAACTAGTAAAACTAACTTAAACTAAACCAAAAACCATAAAAATCCTAAATAAAAATGCTCTAAAACACTACCTAACATGTGTCTATCAAATTCCCCCATGCTTGAACCTTGCTTGTCCGCAAGCAAGAAATAAAATCCAAGTCACACCACTACTAGCAAGCCAAACATCCATCTCAATATCAATCCACATTTCATCACTTAAGCTAAACCTTAACCAAGACATCATTGCATACATGGAATAGAATCTTTCAAAATCAAATCATTAATCTATTCTAGACCTCACCAAGATAATGTGTTTTGCACTCTTCACTCAAGTGTTTATGGGATATGTGTTTCACTCAACATCAACCTTGAAAGCTAGACTACCATAGGCTTGCATCAATGTTCTAAATCTTCACTACGAATGATCAAACACACAACAAAAATCATGAGGACTATTTAAGGGTTGTAATGGGACCAAGGTATAAACAAGTAGGTAGGGTTTTGCTATTTTTTTGACATAGAACTCCTAAAATAGATTTTAGGAGATAAAATCATTCATCTTGTTTAAGTACAATCTATTTATATAGAAAACCGAGTGGTTATTATTATAGTGAGATATTATTTTGTTCTATGTAATCCTAGGCAACAACTCTTAAAAAAAGTACTTCTACCAAAAAGAACTCTTAAAAAAAGTACTCCGTATATTATTTTCACCATTGTCTTAGCTTATATTTAGAAATAAGAACCCGGAATGTGCAACTAAAGAAAATATCACAAGTTCTTAGGAGAAACATATCGTAATTGCATGTTCTGCATCTTCAACATTTGAAAATTGATAAATGCATAACTTTCCTTTTTAATATCAAGTTTTACAACATTAATCACTCCATACATACCTAAGGCTTCTTTCAACATTTCCTCGGTAGTATATAATGGCAAGTTACTGACATATATTGGTACACCATCTCTCTCAACTCCTGCAACTTCTACCCTCCTGTTGATTGAAAGTGGTTCAACAAACTACTGAAGCGAATTTATATTAGCAATCTCATTAACATGCATTAAGAATGTATTAAGAAACTGACATAACACAACATGCACCTAATGCATTGCATAGAGAGATCATATGTTCATAATCTAGTTGAGGTTCTGGTTGTCGTTTGTCTTCGCCAACAACTATAACAAGTTATTGGAGCCTTCTTTGATAGGTTGTTGGACCCCTTCTTCAATAGGTTGTTGGAAATCTTCTTCAGCGAGAGACATACCTTTACCATAATCAGCATTAGTTTCAGATAAGTAACCTACATGCTCATGTTCTTCCTTCTTCTTTTGTATGGTAAGAATTGCGACTGACCATTCATTATCTAGATAGGTGAAGAAATCATATTCAATCGTATACCCGACCTCTTCTTTATGAAGGCAAAATAATTGTTTAAAGGTTCTCGTATTTGTTGGATTTTTTGGGGTCAATTATATATCCAGTCTCTTAAAACTTTATATTTTCAGCTTTGATATGATAATTTCCAACACTGAGGGTGTAAAACTGGGTTTTAATTCCTTTTTCTTTTATCTTTTCTTATAACTCGTGAAGCAAAACAAAACAAGTAAACCAACTAAGTATATATATATAGTAAGTAAATACATGTAATCTGATTGTTCGTGGATCTTGGTTTTAATTCAACTATGCTTTGACCATTAAAATTTGTGTTCATCCCAAAGAATGACAATAACTGGAGCAAGTATATCACGACCTCATATATTCTTCTCTTACTAATATGGATTAAAATAGTGCATATAAGCAAGTGCTTTCTGATTCCCTATGTCATTAATGTTAATACTTCAATGTTTCTCACCCTATCTTAATTTTGTTAGTAGTCTGGCGATATTTTCCATTGACATTTCACAACATTAGATCCTATGATTTTACCTACAAAAGAAATCAATGTCGTGAAGCTGAAACTTGTTCATTTTATAAGATCATAATCAACTATGATGGCTCTTGGCGATTGTCTATCAAGGTTAGTTTGACAATACAATATGCTCAAGTAAATACAACAACAACAACAACAACATTTACCCAGGTAGTCCCGCAGACGCGGGATATGGGGGGTCAAGATGGGGGCAAACCAGACCTGGATGGAATGCGCCCAATACAACCCAAAAGCGACACATCAGACCGACTCTACAAACTAGGCGAAAACAAATACAAACATAGAAACATACAACCAGCAAGGAAATTAAAACTAAGTATAAAGGAAACTAAAATAAACTAGACTACAGGAAACTAAACTAAAACAATAAGAAAACAAGCTCCCTGCTCTTCATCCTCGTGCTCCAGAAGCTCGCTTCGACACCCAGACGACTAACCATCCAATACCTTGATCCTCTCCCACCAACTCTCCCTGCACTGAGCTAACTCCACTGAAATCCCTAACACACTGATATCCTGCTTGATGTTGTCCATCCAGCGCTTCTTCGGACGACCCCTACCTCGCCTGTAAGCCCCTAACCCCAGACGCTCACACCTCCTGACTATAGCGTCCGGACTCCGCCTCTGCACATGACCAAACCATCGGAGCCTCGTTTCTCGAAGTTTGTCTCCTATACTAGCCACCCCCAACTTGATTCTGATCTCTTCATTCCTAATGTTGTCCATCCTCGAGTGCCCACACATCCATTTGAGCATCCTGAGCCTTCATCGTCGGCCAACATTCAGCCCCGTAGAGGATCGCTGGCCTTATCACAGATCTGTAGAATTTTCCCTTAAGCTTTAGCGGAACCTTCTTGTCGCACAAAACTCCTGAAGCTGCCCTCCACTTCAACCAACCTCTCTGAATCCGAGACCTCCCATCCTCCCCAATACTCCCGTCGCTTTGCAAAATTGAACCCAGATATGCTTGAATCTATCCGTCTTCGCAATGATCTCATCCCCAAGCCGCACCTCACTCATGGAGTCGACCTCTTGCCCGAAAGAGAACTCTACGTATTTCCGTCTTAGTTCTACTCAACCTGAACCCCTTAGATTCCAGCCTCTCCCTCCACACTTCCAATTTGGCACTATCTTCCGCTCTAGAGTCCTCCACTAAGACGATATCATCTGCAAACAACATACACCTCGGAACCTCTCCTTGGATGTCTCGCGTCAGCACGTCCAGCACAACCGTAAATAGAAATGGGCTCAGAGATGATCCTTGATGGAGACCCATACCCACTTCGAAAAACTCAGTATCCCCTCCTTGCGTGCGCACACTCGTCCTCGACCCGTCATACATATCCCGAATGACTCTGGTATATGTGCCTGAGACCTCTTTAACTTCAAGGCATCCCCAAATCAACTCTCTAGGGAAATTTAGATTTAAATTATTAGTTGTATAAAACTTTTAGATCGACCATCATCGCTCAATAAACCTTAACTTCCCCTCAAAAATTGACATGTTGTATTTATCCAAGTAGCAATTGACATGTTGGATTATACTAGTTTTTTTTTAACGCATGGCCCCTTTTCTCCTAATCGTAGGCTATTTATTTACTTCATATATATCTTTGTGCTAGCCTAAAGATAAGCTAGTGTATGATGGATTGAAATTAGACGTAACAAATTAAATAAGTGTGTTAATTAATACAACCCTTTAAGATCGGGCTTGGCTAAAGAACTTAATTTTCTTTGATTACAACATACAAAAGCAGTTGCTTAGAGAAGACCTGAGACCTCTGAATGTTCTTAAGAAGCATGCAGCTTGAATCCGCTCTTGCTTAAGCTAGCAGGCACAGTAAGATGCAGCTGATGATACCAACTTTGGAAGCAAACCACATTAACAGTTCATATTGTTTAATGTTATGATAAGATCATGTTGTCGTGTCAACGTTCGAGCTTGATAGATGCAACTGATGACCAAGCAAACAAACAACCTTCTTTGTTTTTTGTTCTTGAAACGCCATATAGCATTGTATATAAATGCATGAATCAGTATGACTTTGGTATTTGAGTAATGAACATGACCAGTTTTAGCTGTAGTAGTAATTTTATCAGTAAGTCCTCTTGTTGGTTGATCAAGATTTGGGTTATCCAAACTGAACTCATCATTGCAATAGTACGTAGCAGCTTTCAAGTATTTATATGTATCTATGTCTAGCTAGTTCTTAAGCAAGTCAGCAAGTGGCAAGATCATTGAAACTTGAAATTCCACTAAGAACAAAAACTTGCAATCCAGAGGTAACTTGAGACATATACACAGTGTGTTCACTGTTTCAAAATCCATGGAGTTGTGGATAAGCTGATTGATTTAAGAGTTTCTAAACACACTGCTACAGTAGGTGTCTTCAGAGCGAGGTTAAAGCCTACAAACATCTTACAACAACACCAAAATGCAACAAACGCCCATTTTAAACCTCCAATCAGTAGAAGACAAAAGCCCCAAAAGATAAAGCTACGGAAATATCAAAATACAACATATCCATTATCCAACAAGCAGTCTAAGAGAAGTTGACTACAAACCAAACCAAACCAAACAAGAATTCTTAAGGATCCCATAAAAGCTTTCTTCCAGATTTTTTGGCACCATGCGAACTGTCTGTCCTCATGTTTATATACACAGCCTAGAAAAAAGAAAAAATATTATAAAAAGCTCTACAATCTATTTCCATAATTGCATTAACTTTATCTAAGTACACAATTACCAAGATCTACATGTTCTGGTATTATTACCTTCAGCGCTTTGCAAAACTATTGATAGTATTGTTATTTCCATAACTGTTTATCTTCATCCTGATTTTATCTTTAAATAAGTCAGAAAATCGTGGGTTATTATTATAGTGAGAAATCAAAACATACCGTAATTGCATGTTTTGCGTCTTCAACATTGGCAAAATTGATAAATGCGTCATTTCATTCTTCTTACCAAGCTTCACAACATCAAACACTCCATATATACCTCAACCTCAGGCTTCTTTCAGCATTTCCTTGGTGGTACCCAATGACAAGTTATTGATATATGATGGTACACCATTTCTCTCAACTGCTCTAGCCTCTACCCTCTTGTTGGCTGGAAGTGGTTCAGCAAATTGTTGAACAAAACTTATATTAGCCATGTCATTAAGATTGAATTAAGAAACCCACATAACATAACACATACTACATTCAATAGAGAGATCATAGGTTCAACATCAACATCTATAACGGGTTGTTGAAGCCCTTCTTCGTTAGGTTGCTGGAGCACTTTTAGGATAGGTTGGTGGCGCTCTTCTTCAGCAGGAAACATACACTTACTATAATCAGCATTAAGAAACTGTTGGAAAAACCTTGGATTTTCCCTCTTCGTCAGATTAAGATGGACAAGTTAAGGTTTATTAAGCGATGATGGTCAATTTAATTAAATTATGTAATCAATTCAACCATACAATATAAGGTAACAAATATTATTTTTGATGTAATGGTACATGGTGTTTTATAAGATTGTGTATAGTTGATCTGGATTTGTTATATGAGTCTGTCCAACATCTACGAAGACATAAAAAGTGGGTGAATAAGACTTGCATCCTATTCTAACATAGCGTAATACTTTGCCACCAATGATTGAGCAACACATAACCACCGACTATTACAAAGTAAGAAATTATCTCTCACGAAAGCTCAATAGTCCACAGATATTTCACACAAACACACCACATCAATGAGTTTAGTGTTTCATAATCCAAGGAAATATGGACATGTTTTATGGTCTAAGAGTTCATAAACTTGCTACTATAGGAGGTGCCTTAAGAGAGGAGAATTCATCCAAAAAATATCTTATAAAACACCTGAAGTTCTACATATATCCTCATTTTACACCTTCATGCATCCAGTAAAACACCAAAACCCAAGATGATAAAGCCTACAAAACATCAAAAAATCAAGATTCCCATAAAACCAATGTCTTAAACTACACTATCCCTCCTCTTGGTCATATATCAACTATACACAAAAAAAATGCATTGCATGAAGATCATCAAGTATTGTATCCTTATAGTTGGACAAAACATGAAAAAATGGTATTTTGGAAATTCAAACAAAAGATCACTATCAGTTTACTATTATAGTTCTATCCGTCTTCAAGATGTTTCTTTGCCTGGATATGTCAACAATAAGAATAGTCATAGCATATTCGAAAGCTCTAAACTTTTAACACTAGCGAATCGTACTCGACTCGATATCATCAAGCAAAACTACATGGGTTGAATGAATACAAAAACACGCCCAAAATTTGTGCTTCGATCTTCTAACAAAAAACATTTTACAACTAAGGAAAACGAAAATTAGACATCTATCTGTATGTTTAAAGAAGAAGAAGCGACTTAACGCACCTCTTGAGGAGTAGCTTCAGTTGACATATATGAAATTCCTCAAACAAAAAACGAGAGCGAGGGGTGGGTATGTTTGGAGATTTGAAGATGGATGAAATTGAGAGTTTTAGGTCTTAAAGTGCAAGATTGGGAGTATTTTTTAGAGGGGATTTCATTAGGGTTTTTCGACGATGTCTTCTAGTTGATTTGGAGAAGAAGGGGATTGAGAGCTTTACCTAGTAAAAGAACGAGGACATTGTTTTGAAGTATATCTCATTTGTGTGTGATTTTTTTTCCATATAAATGCGTGATTGATAATTGATTGTGTCTTTTCATATAAGATGACTGTGTACTTTCACATAACATGACTGTGCATTTGTACTTAACACAACTGTGCATGCTTACACCTAATTGTGTATGACTTTTTCACATGTAATATGGTGTACGGTTACTAAAAATGTATACACAATCATATTGTATGGGACTACACAATCATTTCGTATGAGACTACAAAATCATGTTGCGTGGGACTACGCATTCATGTTTCGAAACTTACACTACGGAGCTAAAAAAACAATTTGCGCAATACGCGGTGCGCAGATCAACCACATATTACCCGTAAATAAATGTTCTTATTTCTCTCTTAGAGACTCATTATCACATAAACCTCACCCATTTTTCCAACATGTTTTTTTAAACATAGATGGTATTAGAATACAGGAAAAAGTTTCCCTAAAATTTAATATGTTTTTTATCATTATCAAATCTTTTAAAATAGTAAAAAAATCAATATCAAATAGATTAAGTACGGCTTATAATTTTCATGATCAGTTTATAATATAAGATTCTTACCAATTACAAAAGTATATGAAATCTAATTAAAATACAAAACATGGCACGATGATGAACACTTTATCAAATTTGAATCAATAATTTTCGAAGTTTTTCTAAATTTTAAGCAAACTAATCCAATTATTACATGGTTAAATAAAGCATGTGTGAATAAAGTAGGAATAAAATGAATAAAGTGAAATCAACGCAATCCAAACAATAATACGAGAATATGCCTCTATTACTCTTATAAGTTATGACAAGATTTTGTCATAATCTTTTATTACAAGCCGACTACATAGATAGAGATGACTAGTAGTATCCGATTCAACTTAAATTAAAATGAGATAAATAAAGTCAGCATTAACTAATTATAAGAGTAAGACATAATTAGCAGTCCTCGATGAGTTGGGTAATCTTGATCAATTGTTCTCCACTTCTCCCATTCGATTCCCTGATGATGAACTTCTTGCCCTCTTTCTGCTTCCTACACAACAAAAGAAAAAATATTGTAATTAATGTTCAAAAAAGGCCTTTAGGGTGTAATTAATAGTAAATTTTGTATCTATTTAGTTACCATTGAGCTTTTGCATGTATAGTGTATACACTTCATTCCAGTCTTCATCGCTCAGCTTGAGATCATGGCCCTCATCAGCTGATTGATACCTACATGCCAAACAAACACAATTTTCATGATCGAGCAAGATATGTATGATCAATCAACTTGATACTCAAGGTATGCTAATTGGATAAAAGATGGATGCTAGATCTAAAGCGAACTTCATTTAGACCTGTGTACGGGTGTATAACACCTTAAATTGTGAAATAATCAACATTCAATGCAAGCAACATGAAAAGGGAAATTAATCAATAAATAATACTCACTTTTTTCATAAATGTGTGTTATCTTACTTATCAATCATATTCATTTGCTAAGAATCTATATGATCTGATTCAAATATCTCATCGATTAGTTGATAATCTGCTTATATAGTGGGATAAAATTGAAAGATAATTGGCAAAATATGTAAAATGATAAGTATTTTCTGACCGGAGAGAATACAAGTTATTGAATTTAAAAACAAGGTTATTTTGCTGATAGCAATTACCCGGGGAAGGGCGGCGGGCTAGGATAGCCATGGTGGGGATAGGGTGGTGGAGGCATGCCATAAGCCGATCGCGAGCCCATTGAACGGGACGGTGGTGCCATGAAATAGGTAGAGTAGCAAGGTGGACAGTAGGGTTGTGGGTTGGAACCATGGTGGGTGGAATTCAGGTTTGGTCGGTTGTTTTGCAGTTGGTGTTGGGCTCCATCAAAGTGGTTGATGAAGTGTTGGCATGTAGGGCAAGTGAAACGTTGATCATCTTGCGGTTCCTCAACCACTTCCTTGACTGGAAAGAAGTTGTACATTGCGGCGACTGTGAGGGTTTGCAATGTATTCTGCTATGCATGATAGTGCGCCAATTTATAGTAGGTTTTCAAAAGTCATCGGTGTAGATAAGCTTGAAAATTTATGTGCGATTATCTGTACACCGAACAATCAATCAATCAATCAATCAATCAGTGACCTGTCCTACACAAATTACCAATTTTGTCTATTTAGACACGTTTTTGTATAACCACTTCATTGTAGATGATTACGAGGTAAAAGATGGAAAATCATGCACGGTGAATTTTACTATATGTTTTTTACCTATAACTCTATAAAAATGAATAAACACACCTAAATTCAACAACTAAATGTACACATTGTGCAAAGACTACTTTTTGGTAATCAGGCTAATTAATGAAATATTACACCGACAATTGGTAGGCAACTCAGCATGTGTATTAGTCGAGTCCACTCTAGTCCTCAACCAAAAAAAATGTGTTTTAACGCACCGTCAATTTTACTCTATTGAGAGTCATTTTCTTACCATTTTATTGTGGATATACATATATAGGATTTTTTTTTGCTTAAAACATATATAGCCCCCCGAACTTACGCAAATTTGTCACTTAGACACCTCACCTTTGATTTGGACTTATTGGATACCTGAACTTGTATTTTTTGACCTATTGAACACCTGTTTGCTGACTTGTGCAAAAACATTTGCCACCATGGTGCCACGTATATATCATGCGTATGCCACCTCATTATTCTTAATTTAAAAGAAAAAAAGAAAAACAATAAGAAAAAGGAAGAAAAAGAAAAATAAATTAAAAACCCATCTTCTTCTCCGTCAACAAACCTCCGCTCATCTCCGGCCCGCCATGACCTCGACCTCGCCCGCTCAAACTCCTCCGATCCGGATCCAATCCAGCCGTTGTCGACCGCCGGCGAAGGCGAGCCTCATACTTCCGACCACACCTTCGATCTCCCCGACGAGAGCCTAGCCTGCATCTTCCACACTCTCGGATCTGCAGACTGGAAGAGCATCTCTCTCGTCTGTCGCCGCTAGCTTAGGGTTGAGGGACAGAGCCGTCACCGGATCTCGCTAAACGCTCAATCGGATCTCGTCCACGACGTTCCTTACCTCTTCGCTCGATTCGATTCCGTCACCAAATTAGCCCTAAAATGCGACCGCCGATCGGCCAGCATCGCCTCTTCGCTCGATTCGATTCCGCTCGATTCTGATCTCCGTCAGGTGTAGGAGCCTCACGCGCCTGTCGTCAGGGTGGCCGGGGAAGTCCCAGATCTGGCGGGTGAGTGAGAGGTTACCGGCGGGTTCAGGTGCAAGTTGCAAGATTGGTCGCCAGAGGGGTCGTGGTTAAGGTTGGCCAGAGGAGGGGCTTATAATTTCTTTTTCTTTTTCTTTCTTTTTTTATTGTTTTCTTTTTTCTTTTATTTAAAAATAATGAGGTGGCATACACATCGTATACACGTGGCGCCATGGTGGCAAATTTTTTTTGCACACGTCAACAAACAGGTGTTCAATAGGTCAAAAAGTATAAGTTCAGGTACTTAATAGGTCCAAATCAAAGATGAGGTGTCTAACTGACAAATTTGTATAAGTTCAAAGGACTATATATGTTTTAAGCCGATTTTTTTTATCGACGATTAATCAGCCACATTATCATTTTACTCCACCAAAGAGTCTTTATCCATCAAGTTTACTCTAGTGTAGTGTAGTGTTCATTTTTAAAAAATATTACTAAACCTCAAGGGATTGGTCTAGTGGAGCATGACAGGACATCGGTCTGACAGGTCGCAGGTTCGATCCCCCCTAGTCTTCTTGAGGTGAGGCATATGTAAATCCCCTTCGAAGAGCTCTCAGAGCCCTTGGGTCTTCCCTGCCCGTGGACTAGGGCACCATCCCCTCACCCTAAATTTCTTCGACTAAAAAAAATAAAAATTATTGAAGTTTGAGTTTTTGTCTAACTACTATCTTACCTACTTATAAAGTTGGAATGTTTTGACATTAATTGCCCTCATTCCAATTTACTCATTCATGTTAAATATATTATATATGTTGCTATGTCATTATTTATTTTATTTGTCATATCTATCTATCTATCTATTCTACCTACATGTAAAGTTGGATTTTTTTGGCGTTAAATGTCTTAAATTGATTTACTTTCAATTAAATTGTATTATGTCCAATGTAATATGCTATTTTTATTGTTTTTTTATATAATAAGTTATTAGTTAAGACTATATATTATCTAATTAAACTCATTTCTCATCTATCTAACACATACATGTAAATTTGGATTATTTTTTTCCCATTAATTGTCTTGAGTTGATTTCCTTTTAATTAATTTGTATTATGTTCAATGGAATAGGGAGTTTGAATTATTAGTTTATAAAATAATAATTTATTTAAGAATATATAATAATTTATTAAATTTATATTTTCATCAACCTAATCTACTTGTAAAAAGTTGTAATTTTTGTCATTAGATGCAAATCATTCAATTCTTTCTAATGTGTTCACAATATATTATATTATGTTATTATTTTTACGGTATTCAATTCTACAACTCTATCTATAATATTCACTTTAATATTTTTGCCCATTATTAACATGTTTTTTTGCCATTATTATTGACATCATTAGTATAATATAAATATTAAATGACAATTTTTATGTGTGATTATTAGCATATTATATACTATATATATTATGTTATATGTTTTTTTCAATACAAACGTAATGCACCCAACAACGACATATAAATTATAAATAATAGAAACAACAATTATAATACATGTGTATTAATCTAACCTATAGGTAAAAGT
The DNA here is from genome assembly GCA_934048045.1 of Polygonum aviculare. NCBI lineage: Eukaryota > Viridiplantae > Streptophyta > Magnoliopsida > Caryophyllales > Polygonaceae > Polygonum > Polygonum aviculare. The sequence continues at coordinate 25,839,995 of OW204023.1, read as the reverse complement.
GAGACTTTTTGTCATTAATTGCTCCCATTTTAATTCAATCTTTTATATTACGTGATTATATATTATCTATCCTATCTAACCTACATGTAAGTTTGTATTTTTTCCATTAAATTCATTCAATTAAGTTCCATTATATATATATATATTTCATCATTATTACTACACTATGTATTATATAATATGTCATTGTTTTGTATTATATGATAAAACAAGTCAAATGGATCAATCGAGTTGGGTTGAAAAATGGTAAGGTTATCAAGCTATTAAAAAATTTACGGATTTGGTCGTTCAGGGTTTAGCGGGTCAATGTAATGGGTCAAGAAAATTAGATTTTCAGACCTTTTTAAAAATTTAGTAAAATTATAATATTTTTAATTATATAATATTAATTTGTACATTTTAGTAATAAAAATAAATTATATTATTCAATATTTTATATATAATTATATGTACAACAATACTTAATTTGGAATCAATCCAATGCCTCCCTAGTTTCAACACATTAGTGATTGAGGCGAACAGGTCAAGTCGCACTTTGTCCCATAAATTTCAAATCGGGTTTCAAACCATAAATTTCTTGACGGGTCGGATTGTAGGGTTGAGTTAAGTTTTGACGGGTGTACTTCCAATCCAATAAAAGCATTTCATTTTGTATGTAGTGTTTTTCATTAAATTGCATTCAAACGGTCCCTTTTATCGTCATTTAAACACTACCCATATAAACATACAAATCAATGTTATACTACCGGTCCAGACAACGTCGGGCGTATATTTCTAGTTCTTTATATGATTCAAACAAAAATTAAGTTTAAACACGCAAATAATTAATTGACGAATTTACATACGCCCGTTGCAATTTTACTCCACATGTAAGTGCTTTTTATTCATTTTTACAAACAAGTTGTATCCCATGCTCCAAAACATTCAAGTTACAAAGACTTATAAAGTTATACAAGAATATCGTGTATGAGTTTTCAATAACTGATCTTTTACAAAATATTCCTACCATTTCTATTTCCCAAAAATCTGTTGCTTCAATTTATTTAGAGATATCTTATTATTCTGCATATTTCACTCCTATACTTCCCATATGAAGTTTACTATTCAGTTCCAATCATTTTATTTTTTATAAATTTTTGTCACCTATCTTTTGAACGAAATAAAAGTTTTATATACGTCTATTATGCTTGTAAAAATACTCCATGCATTCTTGCAAACTCGACGAAAATGGTTAAATGGGTACATATATATCCGTTGTTCTTCACATCTAATTTGTTTGATATCCCACTTTGTTATTTTTTTTCCAATAATATCCATCATTATTTTCTTAGAAAAGATAAAAGTTTACCTAAATAAATATTGGGAGAAGGTAATAAAAAATTCCTAATATATTGTTTCCTTATATAAATTTATATCTTACCATTACATGATTATTTTACAATTCTTTCTAATGCTTGTAAATTATTAATTCTATACTCATCTTCTACAATACTTTTTTAAACAATAATTCTATTTCGTACATTTATTCTCTTGTGTAAGTACTCTAAAATTTTATTCTATTTTTCTACGTCAACAATACATATGAATGAAAATTTTAAAAATTAAAGTAATATTAAGAAACTAGGATTATATTTTAAAATTCAAATGGAGTGAAAAGAGATTAACGTTTGGAGTTTTAATATCTAAGATTTTTTTGAGACCTGAATACATCCCATATGTAGCAAACCATATAATGATATAAACGTACATAAAATATCTTAACATGCATTCTCTCTTTAATATTTGTTAATATATCTTGAAATAAGGATATTATTGTAATTTGTTGGTATTAAGTTTTTTAATATAGTGTGAAGTATGGTATTCATGTAAATAACTTTTTGAGATAATGTATTTATGTAATTCAGTGTACATTTTTAGTGGATCCATGCATGTATTCACTATTTCAATGTAATTAAAATAAGAAAGCTTTCATCAAAAAAAAAAAAAAATAAGAAAGCTATTAATTTCGTGAGTGCATGCAGTGAAATGCATTTGGAGCGGGTCGCGTTCATGCATGTGTAATTGTATCAAAACTCAAATTATAGATCCATTTTAAGTGCGGATAACCGATTGAGTTCATTGCCCACTCTGTTTACACCCCGTAGTTATCCAAAAAGAAAATTCAAAAGTGTATAACATCCTTTTAATCATCATTAAAATATTCATACAAGTTCTGAAAAGATAAAAAGAAAATAATAAAATCTAGAATGATGCAAATATTTAAGTAAGAGGTAGGTTCTATAGTGAACAACCTTCTATAGAGAACAAGTGAACAAATCTCATCCTACGGATGAGATTTGTAATGGATGGTGAGATATTAGTCCACAATATCCAAAAATAAGAAAATCACAAAAAATCTTAAATATGAGAGATTTTCTCCATCATTTACCAATTATAACTACCATAAATACAATTCTGTAAAATCAGAATTTACGCTCCATTGTAGATCCAGAAGAGACGCTCCCAAAAATCATCGGCCTCCATTGCAGCCTCCACCACTTCGCCGGTCACCACGTCGCCGTCCTCCATTGTTGTTCGTCGTCCGTTGCGCAGTTGCCCATTCGCAGTCCCTCATTTGCCGTCGTCGTGGCGGTTCGCCGGCCTGTATTGCGGTAGTTCGCCGTCCATTACGCGCAAAACCGATCGTGGTGATCTTCGGCATGTATTGTGGTGAGCCGTTCATTGCGCAGGCACCCATTCGCAATCCCCATTCGCCGTCGACGTGGTGGTTCGCCGGCTTGTATTCCGGTGTTTCGCCGTCCATTGCGCAAAACCCCCCATCGGAACCACCGCATCAAACCACCATGTCGCCAAAGCCACCACGAACCACCATGTTGCGCATTATTAATCGTATAAATATGGCATAAGGTAATTTTGTATATAATTTTTTCATTATGTATATGATTGATTTGATTTAGTATATGGCGTGATTTTCTGTATAGATGGTTTACGTGACCTATTTTTACAGATCAAGATGTATATAGGTACAATAATAATGTATATGACAACCCGAGGAATGTATATACGAAATTTGTCTCCACTTGATTGTTTCTGTGACCTAATTCTACGGATTAAGATGTATATAGGTACAATAATATTGTATATGATAACCCGAGGAATGTATATAATTTTTTCATTATGTATATGATTGATTTGATTTAGTATATCTCCACCGTATATCGCCGGTCACCACCATTGCGTCGACCACATCGAACCACCATTGTGCCGGCCGTCAGAACCACCAATTCGCTGGAAGGTCTCGTCGGAACCACCACATTGAACCACCACTTCGCCAAAGCCATCACCAACCACCACGTTGCCAATTATTCTATATATGTACAGTAATATTGTATATGACAACCTGAGGGGTGTATAAACGAAATTTGTTGTGGTTGAATTGTTTATGTGACCTATTTCTTCAGATCAAGATGTATATGTGTATAGTAATATTGTATATGAAAACGTAAGGCATGTATATACGGAATTTCTTGTAGTTAGATTGTTTATGTGACCTATTTCTACATATCAATATGTATATATGTACAGTAATACTGTATATAACAACCTAAGAAATGTATATATGAAATCTATTGTATTCATATGTTTAATCGTACATTAATCAATTCTGCCAGAATATTGTAAATATAGTGTATATAATGAGCGCATGATGTATATACAAAACTATAACATGTGTATATAGCTAATAATTCGTACAAGACATATGGATATCCAATATGTAATTAACGCTTGCTATAATTACGAGATTGAGTTGAAATTTGAAAATTAATTAACAATTGCTATAATTAAGGGATTCCTTTTGTGATTTTTCTATAAATCCGAAAATTACAAGACTGTAAATATAGTGTATATAATGATCACAGGATGTATATACAAGACTATAACATGTATATATATTTAATAATTCGTACAAGACGTGTGAATATCTAATATATAATTAACACTTGCTATAATTACGAGATTGAGTTGAAATTTGAAAATTAAGTAACACTTGCTATAATTAAGGGATTTCTTTTTTGTGATTTTTCTATAAATCCAAAAATTAATTAACACTTCATATAATTAAGGGATGAGATTCAAATTTGAATTTGGGTCAAATTTCTATATGTAATCTGGATCATCCATTGGAATAGCATCTAAAGGCCTACAGTTGCTCACTTGTTTACTCATATTTAATTGTCCACTATTGAACTTTAATCGTTCACTAACATTATAACTTATGAGGAATCAAATATTCTTACAAAAATTGATTTTCATATTATAACTTATGAGGAATCTAGATAATTTATATAGAGATTTAAAAAACCTTGATACAACATATGAGTTATAGGCCCAAACAGATTATGTGAAGCCGAAAAACAAGATAATAATATACCATTTTGATAGATACATATTAGATCCAATTTAACCTCTACTTGGGATGCTTTGCCCTCGTGACCCCAACTCAATTACCGACCATCGTCGAGGGGCGCTGTCCTTCTCAACCCCCATAGGGGATTGTCAAGGGCTCCACCCTCGAACCCTGATGGGTTCCGATTAACAAGATATTTAAAACACATTAGCAATACCAATTAATCTAACTAATCAAAACAGGGGCTTGAATATATGATTGACTATGAAATGAAAACAAGATTGTTAAAAATAGGTTTACAGTTTGCTTATAGTTTTATTCACCTAATAACTAGTTAATTGCATACAAGTATATTGCGCTCATAAATTGTACTCATATACTACATCTACAACATTAGAGTTGCAAAAATTACACGCACCTATCAAGCCTCCACAATGATCTTACCACTCAACATAAGAAAAAGAGGAAGCAACTGAAGAAGTGAAAGAGAAAGTCCTTTAAACTGGTGGCAGCCGCACCGTATTGAGAGTATTGAACCGCTCGCATCAGCTTCGTCGCCATTGTCGTGGGAAAGTTCGGAATGAGAGAGAGGAGGAACAGAATTTTAACTTGTTTTCATTTTTCAAATTGGAATGGTTCGTATAAATAAAGGCCAAAAGAATGGAGCAAATTACATAATTGCCCCCAAATGGCGATGCTGGCCCGTCTTTTATCCCCAAGATAAAACGTTTGAGAGGGTCACAAACGTAATTTCGTAGTAGTGCGCCTTATTTGAATACATAACAAAAAATTGTGACAAGCCATCTTAAGCTTGTATTGCATTAGCTCAATGAGTAAAAATGCCATCTACCAAAGTATTTGGTGTAAAATTTTGGCGCTTGAACACCACTTTCACTACATACCATATTGATGGTGACATCATGGCACTCTTTTGCAGTAAACAAATTATGACGTCAAGGAAGTCGATCTATTGGGTCTGGTTCTGGGTCAATCTTATGGCCTTATAGCTTTTGTTGCTCGTAATGCTCATTTACCGACCGGACCCATAGGTATTCTTATGATTTTTGTTGTGCACTTGGGGCTGAGATGTGATAGATCTATATATTAGTAGCACACGCCCCTAACCAATTGCTAATCAAACTTTGACAAAGCCAGATATGACATCAAATAATGAGACTATGGGTTGAATGTTGATCCTATGTGCGCAAGGCAGGAAAACGTCAGCTAAAATCAGTTCAACATAAGTCAACGGATTGGAAAGATAGACGTCGCTAATTTTCTAGTGGAAAAGCAATCATACTTCGTCTTATCATCTACAATTAACATACTGTTGCATAATCATTGAGTTCAGAAACATGCTTGCAACGAGTTGGGATCATGAAAACAAGCACATTAGATAAGCAAACGCATAGGCATCAAGAGTTCGTATCAGTACGTTGACTAGTTCATCTTTTTAACAATCCACAAAATCTACCTTAGGAAGAAATATGGCGCGTAAAAGAAAGGCACTACATCCACATCCTACACAAATATTATTCTCCACATCCTATACAATCTCGAGCTGAAAACCGCATAACCCGAAACGTTCTTCAATATGTACACAGCAGATGTTAATGCACGAGTCCTATCACTTCTCCAGCTTGAATACCCTGTCAACATACTCCTCAGCATCCCACAAGAAGAACCCAAAAGCAATAGCCTCAAGAGCCAATCTCTTCAAGCTGGCCAATGAAGTCAAGATTGGTTCATCACCTTTAACCTTACCTAAATTCTCACCGACAAAAAGGGCTGAGCAATGCTTCTCAACAAGATCCATGGTGACCTCGGATCTCATCTTTGCACATGCTTGCAACGCGTCTTGATCAAGGCCCTCCACGTAACACTTTAGGTTTGGAGATGGCTTTTCAGGTGACGGCTTCACTTGGCTGAGAGTCGTGGATCTTGGAGTGTTGAATTCTCCCAGGGCAACGCTCTTCATTCCATAGAAGCCTGATCCCAATAGAAATTCCCAACAGTTTGAAGGGTTGATTTTAAAGAAGGACTCGGATGCATTGTGTTCCAAACGGTGCCTTACTGAAATGGACTTCAAAAAGTAGCCGAACATGATCGATGCTGCATAGACTTCACTGAGGTGCAGCCTCTGAATCTTCATTGGGGCCCAATTGACCGTGACACTTGATCCTGCTTTCCAGCCGAGAACAGAGGTTAAGTATTCTCTTATCATCTCCAACACCTCAGTGTTGTGAATAGATTCCAGCTCCCCATCCTTGGAAGGCAATATCTCCAATCTTCCATTGTAGAGGCACTTGTCAAGGCTTGGTACTAATGGGACTCGGATCTGTGAGAACTTCTGGTAGACAATCATGTACATAACGTCTTCGACTATGGTTTGATATTCTTTCTCTTTGAGTTTTGCAATCCTCCTGAAATTAGAATACAGAGAGTAGAAATGTGTCAGGTTAAAGATAGAACACTAGAGAAAAGCTCCAGCTAGAAGTCTAACAAACTAGAGGAGTTCTTCCTAATGTAACAGCCAAAAAGTGAAAGGATAACCTCCTCTCATGACAAGTTAACTTGCAACCTGAAAAAGTCATTGGATCAAAATTGCAGGGGCCTAGATAATACATCTTCCATTAAAAGGTGAGATTTTTATGAGCAAGTTTACATTCCACCGCACCACCCCTGCTGTTTCAACACAGGCTCCAACTCGAGGAGTGTATCTTCGAGCTGGTTTCTTTTCTTGGCCATGGCTGCAATCTTGCTTTTATGTTATCATGAAGGGATTAAAAGAGACGAGCATATTCCTCAGTATTACCTCTGCAATAAAGTTCCAAAGTGAGTACATATGACAGCTATGGAATCACAAGCAGCATATCCATAGTTCGGAGATTTCATTAGGCATTACCCACCCCATACTCAGCAACTCACTTTAATTCTCGAATGGTAAAAGCTAAGCATACACTGAATTGGCTAGAAGAGCGAAATCCTAAATAAAGCTAGAGCACCTGAATTGCAGTTTCCTTCTGCAATTGAGAATGCGTTGGACAGAAGAAAATAACATAATTTAGTTTCACAAACCTGGTCAACATTACCAAAACCACTCACCATATAGGTTAACAAATACAGTATGAAATGACTAAACTACCTAAACCACTTAAACATACTATACTATTACAGAAGATACATAAAAACTAACAAGCTGGCTGTAATATGTGACAGAATATGAATATATAGCTTCTTTCTGCCTTTGTAAGATCCGTGACATATCATCCTATTATCTCCTATCTAATCTCAAATATCATTTACACTAGTTCTGTGCAATCAAAGACATCCATTGCTCATCAGAGGAATCACAAGAATTCTTGATATTCACCTTTGGGAACATTAATGAAGTAAGAAGTAGCAATTCATCTACTGCTCTATACAAAGCTGTTTTGTTCACAGATAAATAAACTAATCAAACATCTATCTCATAAGTCACATGTCCAATCTAATCATAGCAGTAAAACCACAAAAGTTTTCCACAGCTCTGCGTATAATTTAGCTTCTACTCAACTTGAGATCCTTTCACATCATATCTTCGTATCGAGCAGAAAATGAACAGTTTCCGTAATAAGCAGAAAATGAAAAAGTGATAGCGAGAGAGATAAAAGGGCCAAGAGCACACCTATGGAGGCAGCCTTCAGGAGATCCGAAGCTGAGATCCATGCGAGCGAGAGCGGCATCTCGATCATCGGCCAAGCGAGTGAGCTCGGCGAAAACGGCGTCGTCGAAGGAATCCGGATCGTTCTGGAGCACGCCGCCGAGCGACCTCCCAGGGAACGAAGTCGGTTCGAGCGGAGCGTTGAGGCTGCTCGTTCCACCGCAGCGGATGGCGAGCACAACCAACGGCCTCCGAGAGCTCCGGCGGCCGGAGGAGAGGGAATCGGGGGAAATCGGAGCTTTTCCGGCGAAGTTGAGCGGCGGAGGCTTGAGAGGAGCGGCGGAGGAAGGCTTCTGAGAAGGCGAGTTGCTGAAAACCGGAGGAATCTTGTGGCAGAAGCTTCTGGCCATTAACGATGAGGTGAGGGGTTTTTTTGAGAGGAGGAAGGGGAAAACGCGAGAGATGCGAATGAATTTTCTGGATAAGTTGGGAGTTTGGAGGGGGGAAAAAGGGGGTTGGGCCGAATAATTGGGGGTTAGTGTGAGTTGATAAGTTAACAGTCTAGTGTGAGGGGGAGTGGGGGAATTATCCTCTTTTTATACTCCTACGTACCTTTTTGTTATCCTTTTTTCGGTTTGGGTATCATTATTTTAATTTAGTATGGAGGATTTTTTATTTTATTTTTTTTGGTAGAAGTATGGAGGATTTTTTATTGGGTCTCTATCACAAATTTATTTTAATAAAAATTGCATTTTCTAGAAGGTGGTGTGTATAATTGTCTATATATTTCAAAACTAAAAATATAATTGAATTAAAAAAATACTCTTAACGTTTCTTTGTCTGTATATTTCAAACAAGACTAAAGTTGTTGCAATATCATTCCTCATTAATAGTCAAATTAAGAGTTTTACTCATGCGCATCTCATCTCTCTCCTTCTTCCTCACTTCACCAAATCTCAAATCATTTGATTCTAGATCCAAAAAAAAAATCATTTGATTCAATTTGTAATAGAAATTCCTCCACTAGGTGTAAAATAAAATAATATTCCTACAATTAAGTACAGTATTTTGTATGGAATTTCTGATGATTGTTTCGGGGAAAAAAATTGAAAAAACGTCTAGAAATAGTTCCATTTTAAAAAATATTCCATTTTTTCCATATAATTTATGATTGTCCGCAAATCAAGAAGAGAGATAGAGTATGGTTTGGATAACATTTTGTACCCAAAAGAACAGATGATTTGGATAACAACAAGTGGGTGTTTTAAAAGAGATAAGAACATAAATGGTGTCCCACCACCCCAAAAAATAATGCAGTGTGGAAAGATGATACTGAATTTGAAGGGCTGAGATTACGCTACCAGATCTGCTGATCGGCTTATAATTGTACCAAGGAAGCAATAAACAAAGAGTTTGGAGGTTAGAAAAGCCCATTGGAACATGAAACAATGAGCACCAAACCGGCGAAATTGAGGGCAAGTGTCCATACCTTTTGTCCTTGTCTTTTCAAGAGGATGATAAGTCATACGAGAACAACACACAAGTTTGAATATTAAATTCATATGTTTGAGCCAATGAAATTGAGGCATGAAAATTGCCAATCTGGTGATGAAGCTCGAGTTTGACTGTGACACTGCAAACCAACGCTAGCAAACCCCGTCAAGCCCGGCCCATGAGCTAAGACTATGTGGGGGCTTGCCCATGGCCCAACCATGAAAGAGGCCCAATTATACAATATGGTTAAGATCAATATATATCTATTACTATATACTAAAGCGGAAGCAAATTCCGCCACCATATTGCGCCACATCACCCCTTTTATTAAAATAATATATTTTATTTAAATTCTTTTGTCATCTATTAAATTGGAAAACTTATTTTTGTACTCCCTACTTGAAAATTTTATCTTTTCTTATCTATTAAATTGGAAAAATTATGTAAATTTTATCTATTAAGTTGATACTTACATGGTACAATTTTATCTTTGGTGTGGTAGAGAATATCAATGATGGTATATTTTACTTAAAGATTTTGAAAATTTTATCTTAATTATATCTTTATTAATTATTCTCCTCCCTACTTGAAAATTTCATCTTTGTTATCTATTAGAACGGAAAAATTATGTCAATTTTATCTATTAAATTGATACGAGTACATGATACATGGAAAAGCCAAAATGTACGTACATGGTACAATTTTATGATGTTTCGTATAAGGATTATATCAATGATGTACGTACAAGCTAGGTACAAAGTTAAGATTTTGAAAATTTGATCTTATTATATCTTTATTAAATATTCTTCTAATCCTTACCCATCTAGAACTTCTTTTCTATAAATACACCTCTCATCCACTATTGTTTTACAATTAATTTACGTTTCTCTATACCATTAATTCCCTTTTTTTTTAGATAGCTTTGCCAATCAAAGGTATATATTTTTTCATCATGATTTATATATGATTTAGTTTTGTTTATATTCTAAATCTTATTGTTATTGTTGTTGTAGGCTACTATGGAGATTCACTCTTTTCATGAGCTTACCAATCAAAGGAACAAAAAATATAAAAGTTTTTGGTCGTCTCTTGAAGATGTGGAACTTTGTTAATATTAATAATGAAATATCGTCGAAAGAGCTAATTTTTATAGATGAAGAGGCTAGAATTTCTACAAAATCAGTTACATATTTGTATTTTTTTTTACGTAATTTTGCTAATCAGTTAATTTCATTCTCTTTTTTTTATAGGGAAATAAAATTTGTGCTTGGATAAAAAAAACATGGATGAAATTCTTTGACACATATTATTATTGACTATATTCATAAATCATTACAAATATTATCATATATTATATCATATTAGAGAAAGAAAGAGTTACAAACATGTATTTTATCCTATATATTGCGCCACATCATATTGGTAGAAAATTCTACCACTATATTTAAGCCACATATTCCTTATATTAGAATAATATGTTAAATATGTTTTTTTACTATCATATCAATACATCATATTATAACTGATTAGATGATATATTTATGGTAAATATATCTCTAATGTTATAACTGATTAAGTTTTACATAAAATATAGATTTTTTAATTAAGATAATGATTCGTTATATTTTCATTATATATATATATATATTTAATTAATTTTTCATAACATTATAAGATATATACAAGATAATTTAGTTTTCTTTTTTATCATATTAAATAGTCCCTATATCTTTAATCTAATATTATGTTAATCCGAGTTTTTATTTAGAATTATTGATTTAATTATACAAGTTGGTTTATGTAACTTAATTTAAATGCAAAAGTACTTTTATCAATTTTTAATAGAATTTTATAATACATCTTATCTTATGAAATTCTTCCTTGGTTATTTAAATATATGTTTATGTATGTATAAAGCTAATATATAAATAAAGTTATCTTTATATAAAGATTTGATGACATACGAGAATTATATAAATACAAAACTTTATTTATTCTATATACGAGAATTAAATTGTTTTATAATCTATAAGATAAGCATCGTTTTAAAATAAAAAAGTCACATGTAATTATTTTAGTAAATTCATATACAAAGTATTAAATAGATAAATAACACCCCGTACAAGGTACGGGTCATTAGCTAGTTATATTTCTAAACCTGAAGCAGTTAAGGGCAGTTTTGTCAATAAGAATTTTTAAACCGCTCATCCTATTTTTAATTAAGTGATTGATTATGAAAAATTTCTATCCATTCATATCTATACATAATATATCATGATATCCATATTTTTAATAAATGATTTTTATCTTAATTTTCTATCCATTTATGTAGCACAAGATAAGTTATATCCATTCATATCTATACATTATATCATGATATCCATATTTTTGATAACTGATTTTTATCTTAACTTTCTATCCATTTATGTAGTACAAGATAAGTTATAGCCTCTATATATACATATGAATCACGAACACAAAATTATGCAAATATTTTTTAGTTAAACTTTACTTAGTTACGTACGTTGTTGATCAAACAAATATGAGCAAATATTTTTTAGTTATTGTTGATAAAACTTTACGAAATTACTTGAAGACAAGATAAGTTATTTTTTTATCTTAATTTACGTAGTTGTTAGCAGATTTTACAAATTATGAGATTTGTTATCCGTTAATTGTACGTTATTTGCTTAGGGTCGGTGATCTTCATGTTGCTTAATACTAATATATATTGAGGTGATTTATATTTGTTTTTTAAATGGAAATTAAATTGCATATATATATGAACTTAAATTATGCACGTACAAATTAAATTAATAGTTTTGACTTAAATTATGAACTTAAAACTATTAATTAAATTATCTCATATATATGAACTTAAATTATGTACATACAAATGTATTAATAATAAAACTATTAATTAAGTCGGTTTGTGATGAGTTAGTACAAGGTCAAAATATTATATAAGGAGAAGAAACCTATTTATGGGATCCATATAATAGGTTGGTCATTTTTAATCCGAATTGAGTACAAGGTTGGACCGTTATGCATGGAAAATCAATCAATTAATAGGGTAGATTCTATAGGTTGGTTCTTTTGAGTCATATTATGTATTAGTTTAGGTTGTTAGATGTGGGGAATAATTCTATTTATAGGTCAATTCTGTATGTTGGTCATTTTAAATTCGGATTGAGTACAAGTTTGCTTTATTACATATGAAGAATAAATCTATTAGCATGGTAAATTGGATATGTTGGTCATTTTAAGTTCAGATTGAGTATAAGTTCAAGTTGTTAATAAACGTATTAATGAGACCAGTTTGATTGGTTGATCTTTTTGAGTTTTGATTGAGTATATGTTTGGATGTTATATATAGAGAACACATCCATTAATAAGGTCGGTTCAGTCGGTTGTTTATTTGAATTGAGATTGAGTGTAATGTTTAGGCTGTTAAATTTACATGTCAATTGGCGAGGTCATTGCAAGTTGAGCTTAGTTGGGTTCGGAGGTTCGAGACGGTTTGGAACCATCGGTTCCCCGGTTCCTGGAAAAAGGGAATAGGAACCGTAACCGTCCTTGGAGCCAGAACCGTCGGTCCGGTTCCGGCTCCGTACGGTTCTAGGTTCGGCCGATTTTGACCCAGTTCCCCAATTCCAATGGAGCCGGACCTAGGTCTAGGTTCACGTCATCAATGTTATAGGTAATTTAGGCCAAATCATCATGATTTTATTACAATCTTAAGTTGACCAATTGGTGAAGAGAGTTGATTATGTTATACTTCCGTTTGACACTAATATTTTTGACCGATATGAAGACGAATGAAAATTTTATTAATTCATTTTAATAATAAAATGTATATTGATATTTAATCAATTTTTTATATGCAATTTAAAAGTTAGAAACATGACGTTAAGTCATAGTGTTCATAGATCATATTTAAATTAATATATTACGTTTTTCAGTTAAAGAGTTATCGGGCAAGTATCGGACTTAACTAGGTTCACTCCATCAAATTCAATATTGCTCTACATACGTTCGTATCAATAAAAATAACCAATTGATCGTTTCTGCATGTTACAATTTTCACCATACTTATTGAACTTAAATTATTTATATATTTAGCTTACATTACGTACTCATATCATATATAAATTAATATATTTAAACGTTTATTTAAAAAATCCCCGGGCAAGGCCCGGGTTATAACTAGTATGATTCTAATATGGTGAACTTGGTCCGGTACCGCTCGAGCCCAGCCCCATGGCCGCCATGGGGTTCGAGATTATCATCATCTCCCGCTCCCGCTCCGGCGGGGGAGGCAGCGACAGCGACAGCGACATCGACATAGGCCGCCCGTATGCCTGGAACTGGAACCCCCCCGGCCCTGTGGGAGGGTGTTGCGGGTAGAAGGCGATTGGGGCTACTACGGGCTGGTGGGGCTGTGCGGGATCCGGTTCGGGTTGGGGCTCCTTGCGGTGGCAGCCGCAGGCGGCGCAACGGAGGGATTCGGTGGAGCCATCTGCGCCGGCCAGCATGAACTCGCCGCAGCCGTCAACGGCGTGGCCGCCAATCCGACAGCGTGGCACTCGCGGTAGCGGGAGGGGGGTGAGGCTTCTTGGCAGGGGGGATGGAGAGGGAGAGCGGGGAGGGGGAGGAGTGGGTCGGTGGCATTTTGAGCGGGTCGAAGGTCGTGATGGGGATGGCATCTTCTTCCTCGTGGTCTTCTTCGTCCACCAATTCCATGGCAGGATGTGATTGAATAGTTTGTTATCGCCATCGGTGAGTGTTGCAGACAATCAGTATTAGCTTTCATGGGAAGAGGGGCTTCTTCTCTCTATCTTTTACTCAATATCCAGGGTAGAGAGGAGGAGGAGGAGGAGGAGGAGGAGGAAGAAGAAGGGTCGGATTCGTATCGGTTCGTCGGCGGTGGCCACGTTCTTGGAGTCCTCCAACACCGACGACGGATACTTTCTGGATCAGATTTGGGATTAATTTGTTTATGGAAATTAATATACTTTTTTTTTTAAATTAGAAAAAATACTGAAAGTTTTAATTGTAGTAATGCCCAAAAAAACGCCCTCTTGCCATTTAATCTAAATTAGGGTGTTTTTCATATTACCAACTTTTTCAAGGGTACGTGTGCAAATTCGGCTATCTTTTGATTCTAATTTTATTACACCTTCCAGTCCCTACATAAAAATCTAAATTGTCCAGTTTCGTAGGCAACTATCAGTTATGTTTTTTTTTGATTGAAGAGCTACTAGCTCAATGATGTTGACAAGTAATAAGGCACGAACGAAATGACCGATCGATCTCAACGTATGTAGAAGGCACATACAATAGTATGCAAGATTTGTTTTGTCATGTAATGTGAGTCATGTGACATGATTGTTACAGTATAAATTACCGAGCACCGAATGTGAAATCCAAGGGAACCAAATAGAGATGCTAACCATTAAACCTCACATCACGTGATGGTTAGCCATAGGTCCAGTACTCGACTTTTATGCACTATTCGGGCTAGAAGGCGTGACCAACTGAATATGTGGGTTCATACCAGTCACACGGTTTGGCACCAAGGAGGTCATATCTGACAAGGATGTTGAGAATGTACTCAAATTAAGAAAAATATCCTGGATGAATTTCGCCCAATTTTATGTATAATAAAATATTTGAGAGAACCAAGATTTTTCGTGTGGAACAAAAGTTTTAAGTACTTTGAAGGCATCAATAAAAGACATATTGTTATTCACAACGATCAAGTCACCCACATAACACAAGCACTTGAAGCATATTACCACTACGAGCCAAAGTGAAAAGGGAACAATCAAACAAAACTTTCCCAAACTTCATAAGCTTGAAGAGATGTTGCTAGCTTAGTAAACCAATTCCAAAGAGTTTGTCTACCTCGCTGAGATATCTTTGTAGTCATCAAACCTAAACAATATTTGCCTTTGAATAACTAACACCCAATCTCATACAGACAACCTCGTTGAGATCGTGAGGTAAGAAGGGTTTTTGGACATCCATTTGATGCAACATCTAGACGTTAACAAACGCAAATAAGAGAAACACATGAACAAACACATCTCGATAATGGAAGCAAATGTCTCATAAACATTGACGCTCTTGATTTACCGGTATTAAGGACGACGAGACTATCCTTGAAGTATAAGCTAAATCTTGAGATTAAAAAAGGTTAGGATAAGGTGTATAACCATATAAAAGGCTGTAATATTTAGATCAATTTCGTCTAACAAATTATGTCAATGTAATGTTATAAACATTATCATGTAGAATAGTGTTGTTTAATCCGGGCTTCAATTGTTTTTTGATACGAAACCAACCAACCCTTTCTAGTATTTGAAATATCCACTATCATATCAATCTGATAACTTTTATCTTTGAAATATATTTTAACTTAATATTCGACTCCCACAATAGTTACATCATATAACATTGTAACATATAATTTTCTACTGTATGAAATTTCAATTAGAGCTTATTTAATTGGCATGTAGCCCAAAGTTTTGGGTCGACAACGTGACATGTACCAATGAGTACATCCTGATCGGACGTTCGATCATTCGTTTGAGCTGTTTCCCCGCCTGCCTACCGTGAGCCTCACCACACCAGATCACGTACCTTCACCACCCGAATCATCCTGGCCGTTCATACTCCTCTCCATCATGATTCTTGGAACTCTCTAGAACTCCGATATCTCTCGATCTTTCTCCTGTGGGCCCACCGCTTAAAGCCCTTTCCTTCCAATGCGTATACCCTACTTTTCGAGCACTCTTCCTTCCCCCAGCTGCTCTCTCACATCTGTTCTTCCAGAATCCTCCATTTCGTTTGCTCAAACCCACTTTTCTGCTTCCGCTCGCCGATTCACACCACTCAGAGAACACCAATGGACGATTTCGACATGTCGGCCCCGGATGAGATGGACTTTGACGGCCTCGACGACGAGTCGCCGGAGATGAAGGTCGGCGAGGAGAAGGAGATCGGAAATCAGGGGCTTAAGAAGAAGCTTGTCAAGGCAGGCGAAGGCTGGGAGACTCCTGATAATGGCGACGAAGTTACTGGTGAGATGTTGTTATCTTGATTTTCAACTGATCTACTCTGGCTTGTTCTTCTGGATTTCGTTTGAGTTGATCGGCTTCTTGGCTGCTGTTGTGGTTTTGCAGTGCATTATACTGGGACTTTGCTTGATGGAACCAAGTTCGACTCGAGCCGTGATAGGGATTCGCCGTTCAATTTTACTCTTGGATTAGGTTTGCTCCTGCTTTGAACTCTTTGTGTTTTGATGGTCTTCTGTTAATGTCTGGAACTTCATCTGCTGTTGCATTGGAATTGTATCTTTGTTTTGTTCCCTCCCAACCTTTTTTGTGATTGCTTGTGGTGAGCTGATTGACAGTCAATGATCTGTTATACACAACGCTAAATTAACCTTTATCTTATCTTTTTTCTTAGGTAGAAAGGTAGATTAAGTTGCTAGTGTCATCTTGTAGCATACTATGATAATGCTGTGAGGAGTGTAGGCTCTTATCAACCATCTAGTAATTATTAATTATGATGGTGGGTGCCTATGTGTTTGGAAATCTGGCTGAATCCTGTCTAAAAACACACAATTATCCTCTTTGCTGATTGTGACAGGTCAAGTTATCAAGGGATGGGATATAGGTATCAAAACAATGAAGAAGGGAGAAAATTCCATTTTCACCATTCCTGCTGAGTTGGCATATGGTGCATCTGGATCCCCTCCGACTATCCCCCCAGATGCTACCCTCCAGTTTGATGTTGAGCTGCTATCATGGGTTAGTGTTAAGGATATATGCAAAGATGGTGGAATTTTTAAGAAGATCCTCACTGCTGGAGAGAAGTGGGAGAACCCAAAGGACCTTGATGAGGTGTTAGGTATTATATCTGCTTTTCTTATAATCATAATCTATCCACCATTTTGATCCCTGTAATTTAGGCCTTTTTAACCCCTATGCTGTTTTTTTCCCCTTTTTCATTTCCATATAGTTAAGTATGAAGCTAAGCTTGAGGATGGCACATTGGTTGGGAAGTCAGACGGAGTAGAGTTCATTGTTAATGAAGGTCAGTGGTCTTAACTTGTTTCTGTGCTAGCATTAAAGTTGTCCTGATATTGGCAAGACTCTTAGTTTGGTTTAATCTTGTCTGCAGGTCATTTCTGTCCTGCCCTTACAAAGGCTGTCAAGACCATGAAGAAGGGCGAGAAAGTGCTTCTTACTGTGAAGCCACAATGTGAGCTTAATTGCTGATGTATTTTCTATAATTTTGTTCAATCACCATGAATATTTATGTAACTTCTATCTTTGCCACTGATGACAGATGGGTTTGGACAGTCGGGAAAGCCGGCTTCAGGTGATGAGGGTGCAGTGCCTTCAAATGCTACTCTAGTTATTAATCTTGAGCTATTGTCATGGAAGACTGTAACCGAGGTAACTGATGATAAGAAGGTCACTAAGAAGACCTTGAAGGAAGGAGAAGGGTATGAACGCCCTAATGATGGTGCTGTTGTACAAGGTTAGAAACCAGCCAGCTATGCCGTGTATCTATTTTTCAAAATTTCTATAGGCCTTTCCCATGGTTTTAGTATGTACTGAATATGGCTGTTTCTATTCTCAGTGAAATTGATTGGAAAGCTACCTGATGGGACTGTGTTTGTTAAGAAGGGCCATGGTGATGGAGAGGAGCTATTTGAGTTCAAGACAGATGAAGGTAGTGTCTCTTTGCTTTTTTAAGCAGTGTTTATTGTATTTTAGAAATTTTAGCAAATGCTTATGTGGGTGTATTGTCCTTGCAATGTGTGCGCAGAACAAGTTATTGAAGGTTTGGACAAAGGTGTTATGAAAATGAAGAAGGGAGAAGTGGCCCTTTTGACAATTGCACCTGAATATGCCTTTGGCTCCTCGGAGTCGCGGCAGGAGCTGGCAGTGGTTCCTTCTAATTCTACTGTGCTCTATGAGATTGAGCTGGTTTCTTTTGAGAAGGTAGATAAATTAAGTATATCAAATAGTTCCATTTAGATTTGTATACAAGCATTAGCATTTATTGAAAACAGTTTCGTACTCGTATTTCAGGAGAAAGAATCATGGGACATGAGCACCCCAGAGAAGATTGAAGCAGCTGGTAGAAAGAAGGATGAAGGAAACGTCTTATTCAAGGCTGGCAAGTATGCACGAGCTTCAAAGAGATATGAAAAGGTACACTTTTGTAGGAAATTAAAAACATGTCCGGAGTCAAACACATGTTGGTCCCGTGCTTAAGTTCATTTCTTCTGTGGATTTTTCTTCATCCTGTGTTATCTCTACAGGCTGTGAAGTTTGTTGAGTATGATACCAACTACAGCGATGAAGAAAAGGCACAAGGCAAAGCTTTAAAAGTAGCCTGCAACCTGAATGATGCTGCTTGCAAGCTAAAGCTGAAAGAATACAAGGAGGCACAAAAGTTATGCACCAAGGTGCACTTCCTGATCCCTTCTTACTTACTAACTGTAAAAGCTATTTTCAATGCACAGTGACGATTGCAATCTACCTTTTCTGAAGTTGCTCAGTTGGTAGACTGATGTTTTATACATGCATTGTGCAGGTGCTGGAAATTGACAGCAGAAATGTCAAGGCACTTTATAGAAGAGCTCAGGCATACATTAATCTTATAGATTTTGATTTGGCAGAGTTTGACATTAAGAAAGCTCTAGAAATTGATCCTGATAATAGGTACGTGCTTGCTCTGCAATCTAGTAGTCTTTTCATCCTCAGTCTACATACTACAAATGCTTGGTTATACTAATACTGCTTATACAGTTCTTCACTGCTCTTGTAGTTTTGTTCTTCTACATTTCCAGAATCCTTGAAATTTTGATGTGTATTATTCTATGTTGCCATTACATATAGGGATGTGAAGCTTGAGTACAAGAAACTGAAGGAGAAGGTGAAGGAGTACAACAAGAAGGATGCTAAGTTCTACAGCAACATGTTTTCAAAGATGAACAAACTGGGGTCTAATGATACAAATGTAAGCTGCTGCTAGCTTTTCAGGTTTCCCTAATCCATTCATCAATGATGTATGTTTGTGGATTTGTTTTCTTTCTCAAATCTATATGTTTGGGATTGCAGGGGGTTGCCAAGGAGGCGGAACCATGAGTGTAGACAACATGGAGTAAGCTTTGGATTGCAGGTTTTAGCTCTTTAGGCTCTCATGTTTCTTGTTGCAGAAGTGGTTTGTTATCTATTCTGAAGCAGATACATGCTCTTTAAGAAGTTGTGCAAGGCTTTGCTGTTAAACTGAAAGGTTGCAATTTGGTGGGGGGAACCCCATCTGCTTTTCTCTTTCAAATAGAGGGACCTTCAGCCTCAACCACTTTTATTTATGCTTGTTGGTCTTTTCCCTTCCTATCTGGAAATTTGATGGTTAAATTTGGCAGTCAAAACCTACAAACCAATGTTGTTAGAATCTCAATTTGGTTCTACGACCCAAAATTGGTACATCATCCCGAACTAGTTAGATACGTACTGAATTTGCAAATGTGATTGGGATAAATCAATATGATCTTTGTATCATTTACATATGAAAAGCTCTTCTGAATCTTCTGATCCTATATTCTATTTATATTATACGAATTCATTATGCAGCGATATGTGTAGTTGTGTACTAAGCTGACAAGGCTGTAAACAAATAATTCAACCATCAAAGAACGTTTTGTCATTCCACCAACAGTAAATGAAGTTTTGTTGCCGTTTTCACAGCAATGGTGACGACAACTGACAAGTCTGAAAACTCTGTTTCTCGATCACCAGGTCATACGTGTCATGTTATTTGTAGATTGTTGAGGTCTCAAGTTACATTCAGTTCCAAACTTCATTCACAGCTCAAATTAAATCTTTCATCATCTGGCAAATGACCACCTTTTTTTTCTTTTTTCCTTTTCTTTTATATACTAGTATAAAATTTGACTTGGTCTCTGGTGGACCCTTTGGCATTAGAGAAGTACTTAAATTTAAATATTCACGTTTTAAACACAAACATGTTCTTTTTATTAAAGTTCATATCATCGTGGATATATAAATTTGTTTTCTTCCATTAAATTTTGACTCGAAAAGCTAATCATGAGATGCATTTATGAGTTAACATTCAACTAAAATTGAATAAAAGGCATAAGAAAAAAAATGATTATCAAAGATAAAGTAAAGTATGAAGAGCACCTAGCACGAGAACCATAATGAGACTATTCTTTTTATTTTCTTTTTTTTTTGATGGAAATTCTTTTTCTTTTCTTTTTTTTTTGAAACAAAGAGGGAAAACACTAGGCTTCTTAATTAGGGTAGGATCAACCTAAATTATCCGCCCGGATGATCTGTAAGAAGTCTCTAGCTTCACGAATTCTTCCTTCACCTAGTCCAAGAGTTGTTCTCAAGCATTCCTCCCAAAACCGCGGTTTGCACTTCGTCATTATGCAGGCCATCAAGAGTTGCGGGTCTGCATTCCTGGCTGCTAAGTAATCTGCTGCTCTATTACTTTCCCTGTAGCAATGAAAAACACGAACCTCCTCGAAAAGAGAGAGGAGACCTTTTATATCTTCAATAATTGTTTGGATTTCCCAAGGGCATGTCCATACCCCCGTAATGATATTAATTATGCATAAGTTGTCGCCTTCAACGACTAACTTTGTTAAATTGAGGGACCTCGCCTTCCTAATCCCATCCAGAGCCGCCAGAGCTTCCGCCTGGAGGATGGACGGGGCGGCCAACTTCCGTCGATCCAAGGCAAGAATTGTGGAGTTGCTATCTCTCAGGATATATCCCCCATACGTGGAGGAATTGGATCTCCGGGATCCATCAAAATTTAGTTTTATCCAATCTTGGTCAGGTTTCCTCCATGATGAAGTTTTTGGTCTCTCCCGCTTTGCTCTTGGCTTGCGTTCTTGTTGCTCTGCCATCTACCATTGCAAGTAAAGAGAAAGGGCCAGATCCGAGGGTTTCTCATCTCTTAGTGCCCTGTCTATATTGAAAAGTCGGTTATTACGGTGCATCTAAATAGTCCACCAAAGAAAGAGAATCAGCGTGTCTCCTTTGTTGACCTTGATTGTTTGGAGAATGCTCTGACGCAGATCACCCCCATTAGAAAGCACAAGCCGTCCTCCAGTGCGTTGTTCTAGGAATCGAATCATAGAAGTAGTGAAATCACATTCAAACAAGAGGTGGTTAGCAGATTCTTCTGAAGTATCACACGTACAAAGAACAAGTACTAGGCACTCTCGCATAGTACCTTTTCAGGCGTTCAGTTGTAGGAAGGCAATCAGCGCAAACTTTCCAGATAAAGTTTTGCACTTTTGGAGGAACCTTCAACTTCCAAATCCAATCCATATTCTGGTTGGGGAGATTCCTTGTATCCTCACACAGCTGGGCAGCCGTCTTGACAGAAAAGATTCCATCCGGGGATGGTGTCCAGATTACCTTGTCTTCTTGGTCTAAGATCGGGATGTGAGTTTGAGTGATTCGGTCCACAACATGTTGTGGGAGATTAGCCCGCAGCTTCTGAACGTCCCAAGTTTTGTCGTCCAAAATGAAATCTGAAACCTTTGCCATTATCTCATCACTTTGAAGGTATGGTCATAAGATGTCGTTATCTAGCCACGGGTCCGTCCAGAAATTTATACGTCTTCCATTGCCAAGTTGCCACCTGATCCCCTTCAGAAAAGTTGTTCTAATATTTAAGAGTCGACCGAACTGCCAAGAGTGGGTTTTCTTCTCAACTGTCATGATGGATTCCGTACCTAGATACTTTTCAGTCACCACACGAACCCAAGGGTTGGCTGGTTCCGTTAGAATTTTCCGAAGTAGCTTCATTTGGAGGGCTGTATTGGAGACCTCCGCAGTTCGCAGTCCCATCCCACCATTTATCTTAGGAGCACAGATGCGCTCCCAACAAATAAGGGGATGGAAGTTGTCACTATACTTATTCCAAAAGAAGTCACGATTTATTTTGTCAATTTGTTCCCAGACTCCTTTAGGCAACAAGAAGCTTTGCATGAGGTAGTTCGTCTTGGACTGTAGGTTAGCCTGAATCAAGACCTTCCTTCTCGCTTGAGACAGAGTATTCGCCTTCCATTTAGCCAGTTTCTTTTTGAGACTTTGTATTGCTTATGAGAAAACTGCATTATGTACACGTCCTCTCACGATTGGGATGCCTAAATATTTTTCCATATCAGGTGTTATTCTAAGATTCAAGATACTTGCAAGGGCCACTGCATGCTGTTTCGTTATATTCGAAGATGTCTGCATCGTACTTTTATGGAAGTTGATGGCCAAGCCCGATTTCCTTGTGAAGTCATCAAGGATTTCTTTTATCGCATTCATACAATCCACAGAGGCATCTGCCAAGATTAAAGTGTCATCTGCAAAGCTCAGGAAGGGGATCCTCATACCATTCCTCGTGAGTTGGACACCTATCTGCTTTCCCAGTTGGTTGGATCGAAGTTCTAAGGACCTGGCTAGATAATCCATGGCAATGACGAAGATAAAGGGCGCAAGGGGGTCACCTTGACGGATCCCACAAGACGGATGAAAGAGCTCGCCAGGTTCGTTGTTGACTAATACAGAAAAGGAGGCTGTAGAGATGCACGTCATTACCCATCGGATCCATTTTTCTGCGAATCCAAACTTAAGCAAAATTTGATTGATAAAATTCCAGTCTAATTTGTCATAGGCTTTTTCCATATCTAGCTTCAAAGTCATACATCCCTTTTTACCCACTTTTCTCTTGTGGAAGGAGTGAAAAATCTCATGGGCAATCAAAATATTGTCTTGAATGAGTCTACCTTCTACAAACGCCCCCTGGAGGGGGTTTATAATTTTCGGGAGGATCGGTTTGAGTCGGTTTGCCAAGATCTTGGTTATCACTTTATACGTCGTATTGCACAGGCTGATAGGCCGGAAGTGGTTAATATTTATCGGGGATTCCGTCTTTGGAATTAGTGCGATGAAAGAGTGATTGGTTTCTTTTAACATTTGCTCAGAGTGGAAAAAAGCTTGCACAACAGCCGTAAGCGAGTTTCCGACAATGTGCCAATATTTCTGGAAGAAATCTGCCGGAAAACCATCAGGTCCAGGGGTCTTGTAGGATGCAAGTTCAAAAACTGCGGATCTAACCTCAGCCTGTGTCAGTTTGGCGCAGAGTAGCTCATTGTCTTGGTCAGACAGGATACCCGGAATCAACCCCAGATCATCCTGCCTAGTTTGATAAGAAGTGCTCTTTTGGTATCGTTGCTTTAGCTCTTGAGTTATCTACTTAGTTATATCGGCGTGGTCATAGAGTGTTAGACCGTCCTTAGTCTGGAAAACATTCGTTCGCTGTCTATAGGCTCTAATTTTTGCAACAGATTGATGATATTTGGAGTTTCTGTCTATGTTAGCTATATGCTTACACTTGGCTCGTTGTCTCCAATACTTATGCCGGAAATCAAAAAGGCACGCAAATTTCCTCTGGTGTCTCTGTAGGCGCAATTTCATATCATTGTTTGTGGGATCATACAGGGCGAGCTGCTGCAATTCCTGTAGTGTTTCTTCGGTTACTTTTAATTGTTCAAGATTATTATGCACTTTTTTTTTTGCCGAACTCTTCGAATATTGTTTCAGGAGCCTCAGTTTCGCAGCTAATTTATACATATACGATCCTTTGAGATGATAACTCCAAACTTTCTTGACTTCTTTTTCTTTTCTTTTGTTATGAAAAGGGCACTAATGCATTATCTAGTAGATATATGTGGAAATCCAAATAAAATGGTAAAACAAAATGTCATGCTAAAAAATATATCAAATGATCGAATTAATCATCCAAACCTTAATATTAGGAACAAAAAAAATCTATTACTATATACTAAAGCGGAAGCAAATTCCGCCACCATATTGCGCCACATCACCTCTTTTATTAAAATAATATATATTATATAAATTTTGTTATCATCTGTTAAATTGGAAAATTTATATTTCTACTTCCTATTTGGAAATTTTATCTTTTGTTATCTATTAAATTGGAAAATTTATCTTTCTACTCCCTACTTATTACATGTAAATTTAACATATATGAATATATGATCCAAAAGCATGTACGTACTTTTTCATCATTATTTAAATTATTTATTATATATTTGATATTATTATCTATCTCTTACTATATATTAAAACGGAATCAAATTCTGCCACATCACCCCCTTATGAAAAAAATATCTTATCAATCTTAGTTTTAAGTTTAATCTTATACATACTTATTTAAAATATTAGTTCTATCTTAAATTTTGAGATATTTCCTATCCTAACAAATAAATATCAATCTTATTATTATATGGTTACCTATTTAGTTCATATATTAATTAATTTATCCTAAATATTTTATTAAAAAAATCATTTTTACCCATTTACTTAAATATTATATTAAAAGTAATATTTTTTCGTAATTTTGATCTAAAATTTTCTAAAAATCATCATTAGTAACAAATTCTATCACTATATTTATGTCACATCTTTATTTATTAAAATAATGTATTAAATATTTTTTCTATCGTATCATATTGAAATTCAATAATAATATGAATAAAAAGATTAGATGATATATCTATCCTAAATATATCCATAACATTACACATTGATTATGTATTTAGATAAAAGATAGATTTCTTATTCAGATAATAATTTGTTGAGTATGTTTATTGATATTTATATAGTTATTATTTAATTATTTTTTACAACATAATAGCATCTATACAAGATAATTTAGTTTGATTTTTTATCTTATTAAACATTCTAAATTTTTAAAAATGTAATACTATATTAATCCAAATTTTTATTTTAAATGAATGATTTACTTACATAAATTAGTGTGTGCACTTTAATGTAAGTTTCAAAAGATTTTTATTATTTTTTTATAAAATTTAATAATGTATCTCATCTTATTGCATTCTTTCTCAATATATATGTTTATGTATGTATAAAAAATCTTAAATATAAATACAATATTTTTATTTATATATTTGATGATATATGTGAATTATGTTATTTTATAATCTAAAAGATATGCACTGTTTTAAAAGAAATTAGACATATGATAATATTTGTAATTATTATTGTGAATTCATATACAAGATATTAAAAACAAAAAACAACCCCGTATAAGGTGCGGGTCATTTGCTAGTACTAACTAGATTCACACGAAATTCCTATATTTTGATGAATAATCTTACAAAGCTTGGCTGATCAAAACCCTCCTGATAAGAGTATATCTTAAAAATTGCATGCATAGAATAATGTCTTAGGGTGAACAGTACTTCATCTCAATAGACAAGTTTTCTACAATTCATTGCTGATATAGAAAAAAAAAAACTATTTTTCGTATAGTTTTCTACTCATAGTCTCGATCTGTCACTTTTTTCTCAACTTACTTTCTAAGGAAAATCAAATTATGATCTTGGTAGTTCCACATGCTCACAAACGTAATCAATAATCACAATTCACAATCCCCTCTGTCTCACCCATCCATAAATGATGGAGTATGATTACAAAGGAAGAGTGTGGGACATGTCTCCCAAAAAACGTCCCAATCCTATCTCTTCAATCTCTTGTCTTCTTCTGCTCTTTATAACTCCTCAACTCATCTCCATTGGCTACACAAACAGGGAAAAAACTGATCTTTGAAGAGGAGTCATCACAATGACCACAAGTTATCTTCATTCTATTGTCAACAAAGCAATCATTCTTGTGGTGTTGAGCCTTGTGTTTCGTGGTGAATCTGCCCCTCAAAGCGCCTTGGTCACCCAACTCCCTGGATTTACCGGCACTTTCCCTTCTAAGCATTACTCTGGGTATGTAACTCATATTAAGCCTTTTGCTCATTTGGGTTATCTTCAATTTTGATTATGGTTGTGTGGGTCAAGTGTTCAAGCTCTATTAGTCAGCGATGAATGAATATTTGTGAATTTGATGTGCTAGATTATATGGGTAATCCCTAAATGATGTTCATGATCTGGGTGCTTACTGTTTGTGGGTCTTTGCTCTGCATCTTTGCATAATTAGGTCGTTTGAGATTGTGGGTTGTCTTGTATTTTGACTTGATTAGCTGGGTAATCATTGTTTAATGGTAATGCTCCGTTAATCTAATCTGGGTCTTTGTTTCTGTGTGTTTAATATCTTGTTTATGGATCTTCAGATGTGTTTGATTTATAATTTGACAAGGGTAATCAATGATATATGGTCATGCTTAATCAGATTTATGTAAATCTTTCATCATCCTATTATTGGCTTTAACGAAATCTTCCTGTGAAGATATGTGACACTAGATGAAAATCACGGCAAGAAACTATTCTACTACTTTGTGGAATCTGAGAGGAATCCATCATCTGATCCTCTTGTTCTGTGGCTCAATGGCGGTCCTGGTTGCTCCAGCTTTGATGGCTTTGTTTATGAACATGGTACCATTCTTCTTACCTATTCAATCTAGCTCCATAGTTTTTGGTTTGCCATTTGGAGTTATGAATTGATGGTGTTTAGTCTTGGACAAGATCTTATATAGTCTTCTAATCATTGACCATAACAAGGCATCAAGAATTTGCTGAAATTTGCAAAAGATCCTGTCTTTGATCATCTTAAAAATCCCTCCTATTTCCCTTTTTTTTTTTCAGGGCCATTTAACTTTGAAGCTCCAAAGTCAAAGGGCGCCCTCCCAAAGCTGCATCTCAATCCTTACAGCTGGTCAAAGGTTCATGTCCAATTTCAAGTCATCATATTCCTTGCATCAGTACTTAAACATCCCTATAAACTTTCCTTGCTTTTTTCGGTATGTTATTCAGGTTTCCAACATGATCTATCTCGACTCGCCAGCAGGAGTTGGATTCTCATATTCATCCAACACGAGCGACTACATTACCGGGGACCTAAAGACCGCCTCCGATTCACATGCCTTTTTGCTCAAGGTTGTCAATCATACGTATAATGCATATGTGATCACCTTTTTTGAGGCCTTTTCTTTGTGCTAATGTGGCCGATCTTGTGTGATTGATCAGTGGTTCGAGGTATACCAAGAGTATCAATCAAACTCATTTTACATAGCGGGCGAATCGTATGCTGGAGTCTACGTGCCAACTCTTTCTTATGAAGTTGTAAAAGGTATATACATCCAACTTTATTCATGGCCTCTAAATCTTACTATATGTTAGAGAATCACTGGTTTCTAACTCCATTTTCATTATCCTCTGTTTTGTAGGACTTGATGCTGGTGTAAAGCCTGTTATTAACTTCAAAGTATGTTCTTGTCTAATGGAATTTACCATCAATGCTGAATTATGAAGATAGTGAATCCAGTTTAATAAGGTTGTTTGATGCAGGGTTACATGGTTGGCAACGGCGTTACAGATCCAGAATTCGACGGGAATGCCCTTGTCCCATTTGCTCACGGAATGGGCTTGATTTCCGATTCGTTATATGAAGTAAGAACAACAACGTTAAATGCAGCTTGTGTTATCTCTGTTTCAATTCCAGTAACTAAATCAGCAACTAGAGTTCAAAATAGACATATTGTTTGCACAGTTTCATACAAATAACAACTTTGTGTGTCCTATAGGGAGCTGTCAAGGAATGTGAAGGAAACTACTACAACTCGAACGCCTCTTCTTGCCAAGATTTGCTTTCGAAAATCGACCAGGCAAATACCATTCTCCAAAACTATCTCAATGATAATGCATTATAATGTAAGATGGTGCATTAGCTAAATATAGTTCAAACGTACCCTTACTCGCTTGTATCTTTAGGAAGTCGACGGCTTGAACATATATGACATTCTTGAGCCTTGCTATCATGGACCGGATATGAGTTCATTCACCAAAGGCAGGCTTAGCTTACCCGCCAGCTTCAGGAAGCTAGGAGAAACCGAAAGGCCTCTTCCTGTAAGAAAGCGAATGTTTGGTCGTGCTTGGCCTTATAGAGCTCCTGTAAGAGACGGCTATGTCCCAACTTGGCCCGAGCTTTCCAACTCAGACAGTGTCCCTTGCATTGTAAGTCACCAATTACGCTTTGAGGGTCGCGTTTGGTTATGCATTATCGAAGAGTAGTCCAAATGCACCTTCATATTTTGGTCTTAACCATAACCTTGAAACTCAAAAAAATATTGTTGTTTACAGGACGACATGGTTGCAACCTCTTGGCTGAACAATGCAGATGTTAGAAAGGCTCTTCATGCTGCACAGGTCTTAATGGAATCCATATTTTGTAGCATCAATGAAACTTTTTCATGGTTTGATCTGATTAGTTGGTGTGATCAAATCAGGAAAGTGTTGGAGGAAAGTGGGATCTATGTACAAGTAGAATCTCATTCTACCACGACGCCGGGAGCATGATCAAGTACCATAGGAACCTTACTTCTCGCGGTTACCCTGCACTAATTTACAGGTAAATTCAACTATACCACTGCTTATAAGGAGTTTTGGTTTCATTTGGATGTGTCAAAGGAGCCATTTTGTGAACTCTTAATTAACCAAAATGTTCTTGAATGCTTGACAGCGGAGATCACGATATGTGTGTGCCATTCACTGGAAGCGAGGCCTGGACAAGAGCCATGGGCTACAAGATTGTCGACGAATGGAGGCCTTGGACATCAAACAATCAAGTTGCCGGGTAAGCGAAGAACATATGGTTTCAAACCTATGATTACCAAAATGCAGAGTTTTTTTGATGTTTAATGTATCATTGCAGGTACTTGCAAGGCTATGAAAAGAATCTCACTTTTATAACCATCAAGGTAAGTTTTGCTGTGTACCATATCTTTTACTTCCAAGTACTTGTTAGGTGGCCTTCGGTCGGTTTAGATGGCAGGTTTGGACATCCAAATTTGAGCCAAACGACGCCTAAACTTCTGGTTTTGGGTATGAAAGACGAACTCAAGCTTTGGTAATGGCTGATGAATGCAGGGCTCAGGGCATACGGTACCCGAATATAAACCGCGGGAGTCGTTAGACTTCTACAGCAGATGGCTGGCTGGGAAGCCTATATGAAGAGAGCTGATTGAGTTCAGTGTGTATTCTTTAGCTCATTTGGATCACTACTCTGCAGTATAAATGTATGGAGTGGAATAATTGGTTCATCTAAATTTACATGTGCAGTTGAAATCTGATATTCCAGGGGAATGCAAGAGTTGTAACATGATGAGAAATATCAAGAATCAATCTTTTAAGAAACCATACCTATATGGATGAAGTGAGTTAGATTTACTGTCTCAACCCCCTAGGACAATGATACATTGATGCATGTATTTCACACACCCGTACCCTTCCAAGTACACACAATTATTAATGCTTATTAGGGTTAGAGATTTTTTTAATAAAAAAGTACCTAAGTACCTATTGTACCTAATAAAAGGATATGTCACACACACCCACACTCATATACCTATTGTAGTATTTGACCAACAAAAATATACCTATTGTAGTACTACAAGTACACACTATAATTAGGGCTTTCACATAATGATGTGACCCTGTTTTTTCTCAGCTTTAGTACTAAAAGGAATTAATACATATAGTACCTTTGTCAATTTTTAATGACTTAAAGTACCTCCTCAAGGATAAAAACTACGGAGTAAAACAAATTAATGATACTACAAAACACTTTTTTGCACCAAATCACCCTCTTTTGGCAAGAATTTCTAAATCCATTATTCAAAATTATTACACCCAAGGAAAACCCTCAATAAACACCTTCTGACTAACCCTAGCTAACTTCTAAAAACCCTACAGTATTCCTGGCTCTGAAAAAGCACAATCCAAAGGTGTACTAGCATTGGGCTTGAACCTCTTTCCCTGATTATTCCTCTTCTTCCTGCATAAATTGATCACCTGTAGGCTGTAGTTGGCCTTAATTCAACAGAATGGTGAAATAGTCAATGGGTAATTAACCAGATAAAGCTGATATATCCAAAACTAAATCAAACTAAATAGAAAAAGAGTGATAGCAGTGGCAGAAGATCTTCTATACAAAGGTTATTTCATCAGTAAACTGTGCTGAGGTCAGTAAGTTCTTCAAGACTAGATCGATTAGCAGTGGAAATTATACATTGAATAAGATTGCCACTACTTCATCAAGTGAGCAAGACTCAAGCTTTACATTTGCTTCTTAAGTTGTATTGTATATAGCTCTGTATTTGATCTTCGGAAAGTGAGTGAACGGATTCTTTGAAAAGGCAATGAAGCAAAAAAGAAACATGCATGTTTTGTATAATTTACAAACTGTTTAA
The DNA here is from genome assembly GCA_934048045.1 of Polygonum aviculare. Taxonomy (NCBI): domain Eukaryota; kingdom Viridiplantae; phylum Streptophyta; class Magnoliopsida; order Caryophyllales; family Polygonaceae; genus Polygonum; species Polygonum aviculare. The sequence continues at coordinate 25,809,150 of OW204023.1, read as the reverse complement.
GCATAGCTTGAATAAGACTAGGAAAACATATGCATTTGAGACTTTTGATTCATGTAATTTCTGTCCTCCTAGATGGATGGTCATAATGGAAAATGAGAAAGGCCAGACAGCAAAAGCCATAAAAGATTAGGTCACCAAGTAAGACAAAAACTAGCACAGAAAATAACATTTTTCATAAGAAGATCGATCATCTACAAAAGACGATGAAGGAATCTCCAAAAAATCATAGGCACATGTTTAGCATTGTTCTCCAAACAAAACTAACTTAGAAGAAGGAGACTAGTTATAGCTAGAAAGAGCAATTTTCTTTTATCATAAAGCTAATTGACCAAGGAGGCTTCCTCTATTTTTGTAAGAGACCGGTGAGAATAGTAGGATTCTTGTCTCAGCTAAGGTATCGTCAGCCGAATGAAAATTTTCGTAAACGTATCACACCACCAAGTAGATTAGATTTATTTCTTTTCTGATTACATTTCCTTAGTTGTAACCAAACGGGCCCTAAATAGGCTTAAGAAAGATATGTAGGCGTTTTATATTCAACATGGTGGCACTATGATACAATAAAGGTCAACCATAAACCTAAGTTTCTATGCACCCGAGTCAATTCAGCCTATAGGAAGTTTCATGGTGTTGCACTTCTCATTATAAACTTCAAGGTTCCTCAATACTCACATTTCTTCGGCCATATCTAGCTAAGATCACAAATTTCAGAAACTATGTACACATTAAGAGCAAACAAGGCAAACATAGCTAAATTCTCATTTTGTAACCATTTAGAGTCCCATGATTTCTCAAACATCTATCAATGTATAGATGTCCCATGTCCTTTTGCAAATCAAACACTGTCCCAACCTCATCGATCACGGGCAAGTTAGACATATATACCACTTCAACAAGACCTATCTATATCTTATAAGTTATAAACAAGGATGTCTCATGTCCTAATGCAAACAAGGTAAACATAACACAATTTTCAGAAGAAGTTGCAACAAATTTGAAGCGGTCTACATTTTGTCATTCCTAAATAGACAGACAGCTGATCAACTACAATTACAGTGTAGAAATCAAAATGAATTAAATCACTCCAAGCTCAAGCTAGTATCAACTGTCTGACAATGTAAAATGTATTTAGACCTCAACAGTCGTGATTTAAAGTAAACTTATACCTTCCTACTCATTCAGGAATATTACTGGATCATATGATACTTGGAACGCACAAAAAATGTTGCTCCTTACAAAGATCTGACCTCCATCAGCAGATTATATGACAACGACAGAGAGCACGAATGCCAGCCCACCATTATATCTGGGGGTCATTTAATTTGGTGACAAACTATGGAAACGTAAACGAAATAAATGTCGTTGAAGGATTTTTTATATGGAAGATACTAAATTACAAGTCAAGATGAATTTTGTTCTTAATTTAACAAGACACCAAAATAGACTAGATCCGTTTTCTTTTTTTGTTTATGTTTCCATAATTGACAACCAAATGGAACCTTAGATGTAAGTGAAAGCCGATGAGCGTGCTCTCTCTCATTGTCAAACAATCTTGGGATGAAATTTACAGCTAAACATCATAATCACACGATCTGCAACAGAAAAATGCAACTGTGTATGTTAAGAATATGTTAAATTATTCAAGGAACTGTCAAATTTTAAGGAAAATAATGGAAACGTAAACAGCTTTGGCTTGAAATGGTAAGATGTGCACTAAGCACTGGCAACGATAAGAAAAATAGTTCAAAAGAAACCCAAAATCTCATCATGAAATATGCCAAGAAAAGATGACTTTTTCAAATTGAACAAAGCTTTTCATAGCTAACGAGCCACCTTAACAATCATTATAGTGATTCAGTGGAAAGACAGGAGACAAACCAAGTACATATATAGAAAGGTCCAGGAGTTATGGTTTCAACACAAATCATATATTCTTCAACAATGGATGCCAAAATCCATGTCTCCTTTATAAAAAAAAACCAGCCTTTTATAGCTTGTTGCAAAGAGAAATCTAGCCTTGCATCAAGCTCAATTTCCATGAAGACTCTACTAAATTTCCTAAGCACCCTCAGAAAATAAGCGGATTTTATCTTTCAAATCAACACAACATTCTGAACTAACATTAACAGAAGAAAAAAGGAAAGAAAAAGCAGAAACACCAAGAACATCTTAGAAGATCAAAGCTAAACCCTAATATCTGACAAGATCAAGCCCCTACAGCAAATCACAAATTATAAACACTGGAATTCAAAAGGAACAAATACCCAAAACCAAGCACTAAAAACCCATTTCATTCCTCTTCCACTCCCACAAAAAGTCTTGAATACAACAAAAGCAAAGCACAAGACAAATAGAGAAGTGAACTGAACACAAGGACATAAGAAAACCCTCTCATTAGAGGTAATGATAGAGATGAAGAGATGTACCGTGAAAGCAAGTTACTCTTTGATAGAATTAGCAAGGAACATAGAAGAAAGGTGGGGTTTCTATACCTAAAGTGAAGAAGCAAAGGAAAGCAAAGGAAAGATAAGGGTTATCGTTTTACTTAGAAAAGGGCGACCATTTCTGTCTGGAGTCCACTAGTAGTAGTGTCGTACTAATATTATTACTCTGTCGGTAGTACAACACGATTCGATCCATGATTCCATTCCATGAATAGATCTTAACAGTAATTAAGAGCGCAGCCCGTATGTACTGTAGCGTCCATTAAGATTGGCCAAGGATGACCATCTTCTCGTCACTTCTTGTCCCACTGGACCCATAAGTACTGGGTGTGGGAGGCAAGAATGCCTATATGTAGACATGTGAATCGGGTCGGGTCGAGCGGGTTCGGGTTGGGTCGTTCTGCGTTCGGGTCATTCCGGATTCGGGTTGAGATCAGGTTCGGGTTCATCTGGGACGGGTATTGACGGGTTATCGGGCGGGTTCAGGTTGACCGGTGGGTCAATTTTTTTTTGAAACTTTACGAACTAAAAATTTAAAACTTTAGAGAAGATCACGAAGACATACATGTTAAATAGTGTGGTATTGAGATTGACAAAATTTTGAATATATATATATATAGTATAAGGTTGTAGTCCTTACCATAAGAGTAGTCCTCACTTGAACCAAAACCTATATATATATATATATATATATCATAGTAAGGAGTGATCTCATTCATTAGATTTACCTCCTTATTATATAATGAACGGTCCATATTTTTAAAAAAAAAAATATTTTCAGGATAGAATTTTTTTTTTTTTTTTTACGAAAACGATATTTTTTTAAACTATTAGTTCAATTTTTTGTTCTATGAGTTCAACTTTTATATCTTTTGAGTTCATTTTTTGTATAATTCGATTTTCACAAAAATAAATTTGTTTAAGTTTAATAATTGATTAATTCAAAAATATTTTTTCTGTAATACATAAATAAAAACTAAAAAACTAAAAAACAAAAAATATCTTTCTTCACATATACAATGATTATAACCCTGAAATGTGGTAGTTCATTTTTTACAACAAAAGTGTTCAATTTATTATGTTAGAAGTTCAATTACGTATACTAGAAGTTCAATTTTGTAATTTGTAGTTTTGTACGGATTCAATTTTTTGTACAATAAGTTCAATTTTTTTCTTAGTGTTAGTTCAATTTTTTTTAAAGTAAGTTCAATTTTTATATTATTCGATTTTTTTGAAAATAAAAATTAATAAAAATTTATTAAATTTTTTTTGATTTTTTGAAAAATACAAAAATTAAAATAATATGGACCATTCATTATAAGGTAAGAAGGTAAATCCAATGGATGAGGGTACTCCTTACCGTAACGGGTTGTCCTTACCATAAGAGTAGTCCTCACCGGAGCCTAACTCTCTCTCTATATATAAATTATATGGCATGGTTAGAAATGAACTTCATAACTTAATTTGATTCTTTGTTACCAACTTCTTTTTTTGTGAAAGAGGGGAAAACTACATCAGGATTTAGCCATGAATGAATCAGTCAAACATTTGGAAAGATACAAAAACATGCGAACTTATAAAAATCGACAAACTCATTTAATTTACTACTTCTAGTCATCTTTATACTTCCAATTCAATCAAGAATGACATTTTTTTATAGTGGACACATGCTTCACAAGTTAGAGATAAGCAAAATGCACCAAACAAGTTTACAAAAAAAAAAACTGAAATGTATCAAATAGAAATACAACAACAACTCGCCATTTTCAAATTTTAGGAAAACTTTTAAAATAAATTTAGCGCCTGATTCATGACCTGCCGGGTTGGACCCGACCCTAACCCAAAAATTTCCGCATTTACCAGGTCGGGTTGAAACTGGGTTTCGGGTTCAAATTACCGGGTTGAAACCCTGAAATTTTTGACCGAATCGGGTCAGGTTTTGACAGGTCTACCTATATATGTTTCATTCATGATTTATTTTTATTTTTTTGTTCAAGTTCATTCATGATTTATAATTTGACTTATTTTAACTTACAGATATATTTGAAATTATTTAATTATCAGAAACATTATAAAATGTTCAATTATTCACCCTAGCATAACTAAACTACAAAACTAGTTCAGCTTATTATGTTATGTGTCCATGTTGTTTTTATGACACAAAATGTTAATAAAGCTATTATTTAATAGAAAAAGCTATTGCTAATAGAGAAAACTATTTTTGCATTAGGACATAAACAGAGAGAGAGAGAGCAATGTGATCAATTGAAAGAAAACTATTGTTTCCATGAGAACATAAAACATAAAAAACCACCCGTATATTCAATAATTATTTTAAATCACCCGTATAATGGGTTCCGTTAACAAAACGCCGCCCCTAATCAGTTTCCGTTAAAAATCCGTTAGAGTCGCGTGGACACGTAGAAAATTTTAATTTTCCTTTTTTAAAATTTGTTTAATAAGTGTAAAAAAATCAAGGGAAATTCCTTTTGGTACCCTCTATTTTTGACAAATCTTTTTAGTGTCCTAAGAAAAACGTTTTTCCTTTTGGTACCCTTGTGGTTTATACATTTTCCGTTTTGTAACCAAAACTCTATATAAACCCATTTTTCATCCTAAAATATTAAAATTTCCGTTAAAATTGAAATAAAACCAGTTTAGAAAGAAAAAAATTGGCGAAAAAATTGTTCAGTAAAAAAAAGTTTGACCAATGATTAAAAAAAAATGAGTGGACTAAGCTATATGACTAAATTTATTCAATAAAAATCGAGTGGAATAAAAATCCATAAATTTATTTCTAAATTAGTTTTTATTTAATTTTTAAGAAGAAAATATTTTTTTAAATGGGATGAAAATTGGGTTTAGATATAGTTTTGGTTATGGAAAGGAAAATGTATAAACTATAGGTGTACCAAAAGAAAAAACTTTTTTCTTAGGATACCAAAAGGAATTTCCCTTGATTTTTTTACACTTATAAGCAAATTGTTAAAAAAGGAAAATTGAAAATTTCCACGTGTCCACGCGCCTTTGACGGATTTTTAACGGAAACTGACTAGGGGTGGCGTTTTGTTAACGGAACCCATTATACGGGTGATTTAAAATAATTACTGAATATACGGGTAGTTTAGGGTAATATGGTCTATCTATCATACGGGTGGTTTCCGACAAAAACCTCAAAAAATAATGGGAAGTTTCAAGTTTATAATGATTAGCTGTCATTATAAATATTAATGTATTCTTTTATTAATGCTTAAGTCTCAGCATTATGCACTGATGTTTGGTGTATATGTAGAATTAATAAAGAAAAAAGTGTTTTACATATTTTTACTTTCATTGAGTTTGGTGTTTAAATTGGTGAGTTAACCTTTAATATTAAATTCTCATTCAAAAAAATTAAATTAGTAATTTTAACCATTCAAACATTTTATGGAGTTTAAATAATCAGAATGCATTAGCTCTCTATCTATTGAAACATTAAAAAGTGGTAAATAGTTGGCTCATGTGCATAATATTAATCATCGTAATAATAACTTTTTAGATTGAGTTATATCACAAATATTTTCAAGCAATGAAAAGCTCAAATCTATTGTCAAACTAAATGATATAATATCTTGCATGATTTGTAATTAGTATTACCACTTTACAATATATTTCAATGATAATAACATGATACATAGTCATACCCATCACTAATATCCAAAACATTAGGTCAAATATTCTCATGTATCTATTTTTAAACCTATAGAATAAACATTTTAGCAATTGAAGCGTTAAGTGTAAATAAAGGTGTTAAAATCTAACCTGACCCGAAAAAACCAAGCAAAGATTTTAGGGTTGAAACCCGACCCGAAAGTAGTGAGCAAAGAAAAAAACTAAACCCGATTAACCCGAAATCGATTGGACTGAAACCCGAACCCGACTTGATTTTTTATATACTTAGAATAAATATATATATATATATATATATTTTGCTTTAAAAGTTAATTCGGATAGAAGACGAAAAATCCCAAGGGGATGAACAAGCGGACAAGGTTCGGGAGCACAAATGTAAATAGCATGAAGGTCATCCAAACTATGCCAAGCAAGCAAAAGCAACATAATAGCACAACTCAAAACAAATAAATAAGGAATAGCACGCAGGCCATCCAACAAGCTAGAAACGAACCAATACAAGGTAAGCGAATATCAAAAGTACCAAACTAAACAAATCAACACACAAAGTGGGGAATCACAAACAAGCAACATAAAGATCAGAGGATCAACAAAAACCAACAAAAACATCAGTGGGTCACGAATTTTTCTTACCCTTTTCGAATGGCAAGAGCCGAGAGCTCCTAGTGATCCTCGCGCTACTGAGTGGCAATTTTGGATACGCCTCGAGACCTTGGATAGCGAAAGAATCCTCTTTAATCTTGGCTTTTCTACGATGAGTCTTGGACTTCACAATTCAACCTCAAACAACAAACCCTCGATCACTAGCACATTCAACAGATTCCACAAAACCCACAACGCCCTCTTCTGAGCTAGAAATCTCCACCTCCAATGAGAACCCAACAACACCACGTTTGGAATCCCCATCACTTGCATCACTCGAATCGCTCTATGATAGGAACTCTCACATAGAGACTAATCATTACTCTCTGATCCCTTACAAACAACATTGGCTAACCATCAACATCTAAACCGAGGGCTTCACCCACACTCAAAGGGGTTGCCACACCACTATGAGTAGAAATAAAAGCCTCGACAACACCAGCTAAGATACTTGCCTTGCCCACAAAGCCATCTGGGGGCATATTATCCACGACCTGAGTAGTACCAACAGAGCCATTCATAACGACAGAATTAGCACCCACCCCGACGGATTTATCACCCTCCTGAGCAACAGATTTAGGGACCCTAGAAACCCTCTTAGCCTTCAGAATAAATATATATATATATATAGTATTATCTACATATGAAGACGGGTTAATCAAACTATGCTTTGACGCAAATGGAAGACCAAACTTAGTTGCTCTATAATACATCCAATTTCTTGCAAATGTGGCAAGAGCCAATGGTGGAGCCAGAAATATTTGGAAGGGGGCGGATCGATATCTCAACCATTACATGTCAAACAAACCGAATTATTTTAACGTATTGACGCATGTATTAAATATATCTAATGTATAAAGTGCATAAAAACGTAAATCAAAAGTAGTTTAACAAAATAACAGTAAAAGAAAAACTCATTGCATCAGACTAAAATATATACTACAGAGTACATATATGCACACTTACACATAATGTATACTAAGCAATTCCATTTGAATGAGCATCAGGAATATACACAGTTCATTTCGACCTTAAATAAAAATAAGACAATCAACTTTTTTTGAAAACAAATTAATATAAAACAATTCACTCAATTGCATCTTTCACGTTACCACTTACCGTTCCATGTTATTAATTCAATTCAAATTGACTCACTAAAGGACTAACCCACAAATTCAATTTAATTTCAACTAATGCCACAAAATAAGTATTAGAAAAAAAATAACTTTAGTCAATTGGAGATTTGGATCACATCAAATAAATTTGGGACTAAATTTATTAACAAGTTTCTTTCTAATATTGAAAGTCCACTTATATTTAGCAATTAGATTATATAAAATAGATCGATTTGAGACTACATTATATTTAGTAGGTTTCTTTCTAATATTAAAAGTTCATTTATATTTACCAATAGAAAAAAGATCACGTATACTTAATAATTAGATCTAGCCCAAAACCCAAATTTATATATTTCTCCATCCTTGATTCTCCTTATACCGATCGAATTCATGGGCTCACAATCACATGCCTCAATGTCCTCTTTCTTTCCACCACCTCCGCACGTGCCGCCTTGTTATCTTCGTGACTCTGTCTTTGCCCCCACTCCCGCCTCAGTCCTGAGGGCGGCTCCCTACATATTCCCTGTTAAGAACCTGCTACAGGCTCTCAACGCTAAACTAAGAGACACTAAATTAGGGCTGGAAGTAAATTGATATTTCTGAATGAATTCCCCTGATAGCAAAGCAGGGTATTTATACAGCCCAAGGATGATTCAATAAAAAGCGACTCGGGGAAAGAATCACCCTAAAAGAAACCCGAGAAGACCGATAACAGCTAATCCGTTAAACGGTAACATGAAAAACCCTAAGAAACAATGTTTAAAATTAACCTAATTAATCGCGGAACCGGATCGGAATCCGCTTCTCACGTCGAGGCCGACTCGTCCGCTCAGGATCGACCCTCAGGGGGGTCGATCTCGACCTTGCCTGGGTCGATCCTGAGGCTTCACTTTCTTGCCTGGTCGATCCTGAGTGCCGCTTTGTCGCCCGGCTCGTGCTCGACCCTGCCTGGGTCGATCCTGAGGCGTCTCTTCCCGTATCATTCTCCCCCCCGATGAGAAAAGGCTTGTCCTCAAGCCGTAAATTGGGAAAGGACCGCTGAAGCTGATCCACCGGCTCCCATGATTGAGCGGCGGGTTCCCCATCCGACCACTCCACGAGCCACTCGGTACTAGGGGCGCCATCTACCATAACTGTGCGCGAGGCCACTGCTCGAATGGGGCGAGAAACCGGTCGGCCATGCAAAAACACCGGAGGCAGTGTCGCCGGAGTGATCTGTAATCCACTTGACACAAATGGCCGTAGTAAGGAGACGTGGAAAACGTTATGAATCTTCGCCGACGCCGGTAGCTCTAAGCGGTACGCAACCGGACCGACGCGCTCAAGAATCTTGAAAGGGCCGTAAAACCGACGGGCAAGCTTAGCGGACAACTGTCGACTCACCGAGTGCTGGCGATACGGCTGAAGCTTCAAGAGCACAAGATCCCCCACTTGGAACTCAACATCTCTACGTTTCTTATTAGCGGCAGACGACATGCGCTGCTGCATCTTAACAAGATTCACGCGGAGAAGCTCAAGAACTTGCTCCCGCTCGCGTACGGCCTCGGCAGCCGGTGTGGGAAGCCCGGACGGCGCAGTCACCCGCAGAATGGGCGGAGCCTCTCGGCCATATAACGCCTTGAAAGGCGACATACCTAATCCCTCATGGAAAGCAGAATTCAAGGACAATTCCGCCCATGGTAGAAATCCACCCAACGGTTCGGGCGTCCCTGCGTGACGGCCCGCAAATACTGTTCGAGACCTCGATTCTTGACCTCTGTCTGACCGTCCGTCTGGGGGTGATAGGCAGAACTATACTTGAGCTTGGTGCCGCTCAAGCGGTGCAACTCAGTCCAGAAAGCCGAACGAAAGATGGGGTCGCGATCCGAAAGGATAGACGCCGGTATCCCATGGTGACGGACCACAATATCAGTGAAGACTGAAGCGACTTTCTGGGCATCGTAGGACGAACTCAGGGCCCCAAAATGAGCATACTTGGACAACCGGTCTACGACGACTAAGATAGCGGTATACCCCCTTGATTGGGGCAGTCTGGTGATAAAATCCATGGAGACCTCATCCCACAACTGTTTGGGCACAGGTAACGGTTGAAGCAATCCGGTTGGGCGCTACGTGTTGTACTTCGTAGACTGACAAATGAGACAGCTATCAACAAAGTGCTTGACGTCCTTGCGCATGCCGGTCCAGTAAAAGACATCAGCCACCCGACGAAAAGTCCTATCCACACCCGGGTGACCTGCGCTTGGGGAAGAATGGAATTCCTGTAAGATGTCGGGTTTCAAAGTAGAAGCCGCCCCCACCACCAAACGATGGCCATAGTAAAGAACGCCGTCATGAACCTGGAAGGGCGCAGCCAAGGAGCCTGCCGCTGCAGCGCTGTGCCACTGAATCAAATCGGGTAATATGGAGTTTTCCTGACGCAACTTACGAAGAAGGTCGGGAAAAGGGGCGGACAGCTGATAGAATTGCTTCAGACTAGCATCATCATCTATCATACAGCGGGACAGAGCATCCGCGACCCGATTGCTCGCGCCAGACTTATACTCAATGCGAAACTTGTAACCCATCAGCTTTCGCATAAAAAATTGCTGATCTGGAGTCTGAATTACCTGATTAAGCAGCTCCTTGAGACTCTTTTGGTCGCTCCGAATCAAGAACTCCCTGCCAAGAAGGTACTGACGCCATTTCTGAACTGCAGAGACGATGGCGAAAAGCTCTCTATGATACGCGGAAGAGCCGCGTCTACGAATCCCGAGCTTCTTGCTGAAGAACGACAGAGGTTTGTCGTCCTGTAGGAGCACAGCGCCGACGCCCTCATCCGATGCATCAGTCTCCACTACGAACTGCTTATCAAAGTCTGGAAGTTGCAGAATCGGCGGACTCATCATAGCAGCTTTCAGACTATCAAAGGCGCCCTGGGCGGCGTCGGACCAAACGAACTTGTCTTTCTGCAGCAGGTCTGTGAGAGGAGCAGCTAATAGAGCATAATGCCGAATGAACTTCCTGTAATATCCTGTTAAGCCCAAGAAACCCCGCAATTGCTTGACGGACCGGGGCGTTGGCCATTCCGCCATGGCGGCCAATTTGGCCGGGTCGGCCATGAGGTTGCCCTTGGCAACAATGTGACCCAAGTAGTCAACTTCAGACGTCCCAAAAGAGCACTTAGAAGCCTTGACATAGAAATGATTAGCATGCAAAACCTGTAAAACCGTGTCAAGGTGCTGGAGATGTGTCTCGAGAGAAGGACTGTAGACGAGAATATCGTCAAAGAAGACGATCACAAACGCACGCCGGTACGGGGAGAAAATGCTGTTCATGGCTGCCTGAAATGTAGACGGGGCATTTGTCAAGCCGAAAGGCATGACCAAGAACTCAAAGTGCCCGTCGTGAGTCCGGAACGCGGTCTTGTAAATGTCAGACTCGTGCATACGGATCTGATGGTACCCGGATCGTAGGTCGAGCTTTGTAAAGATCACGGCTCGCCCAAGCTCATCAAAAAGCTCCTCTGCCGTGGGGATAGGAAATTTGTCAGCCACAGTGATCCCGTTAAGAGCCCTGTAATCAATGCAAAAGCGGAAGCTCCCGTCCTTTTTCTTGACTAGTAAGGCGGGAGAAGAGAACGGGCTAGTACTCTGACGAATGATCCCCTGGTCAAGCATAGACTGAACCTGTCGCTCAATCTCAGACTTCTGAAAATATGGGTACCTGTAAGGCCGAACATTCACCGGCTTAGAGTCCGGATGTAAGTGAATCCGGTGGTCCCAAGCTCGGGAAGGAGGAAGTCTGTCCGGGATGGCGAATACAGCCTGATGCCGAACTAGAACCTCTCGGATGGCAGGTGACACGTCCACAGGAAAGTCGTCAAGAGTGTCTGGAGCGGCCAGAGTAGGAGCAGCAGGAACCGGCACAATCTCAAAGCATTCCGAAACCGAATCAGCAGTACACAACAAATGCAACTCGTGCATAGAGATCGGCTTGGGAGGGGACCTGTCGCCCTGTAAAAGTACCTCGTGTCCCTGCCAAGAGAACTTCATCGTCAACTGAGCGTAATCCTGTGCAATAACACCCAGAGTCTGCAACCACTGAACACCAAGTACAACCTGCGGCCCATGAACTGCTAAGACAAAGAGATCAATGAAGAAACGGTGACCCTGAAGCTCAATCTCTGTAGCGGCGCACTGATGAGCACAGAGCAGATAGGCGCCGTTGCCCACAAAGACGCGAAACGGCGTAATAGCAGAAAGAGGTAACTGAAGTTTCTCAGCGGTGGAGGGATGAATAAAATTATGGGAACTGCCACCGTCGATGAGAACCTGTACCGAGCTGCTCTGAATAGTCCCCTGTAAGCGGAGTGATCTCGGATTCGAGAGACCCTCCATAGAATGGATACTAGACACATCCCCTGTAACAGCGACCTCTGCGCCTGCGTCGTCCACGTCCTCCTCATCATCACTGTCACAATCAAGCAGCGCCAGAAAACGAGGAGTGCATCGATGGCCACGGGTGTACCTCTCGTCACAATTATAACACAAACCTTTCTTAGCACGCTCATCACGCTCAGCTCTAGAAAGACGTCTAATCGGAAGGTTCGAGTAATTACCGGGAGGTAAGGCGGGAGTTTGCGCTCCCGGTGAAGGCGAAGTCGATGGTGCCGTCGATGTAGGGCCGGCGCCACTCGGCTGAGATGTCGGCTTGCCGTAGCCGGAGTACCATTGTCGTTTGCCACCCGAATTGGAACTTGTGTAGTCACTGACCGATGCAGCCAGCTCCTGCGCAAGGCCAAAGGCCTCGGCCAACGTCGTAGGGTTGCGTAACCACACGTCGCGTTGGACCGGTTGTTTGAATCCGGATGTGAACAACGCGATGAGGGTCGGTTCCGGAACGCCCTGGACCTTGTTAAGCAACTTCTCAAAGTCGGCTTGGTACTCGTAAACGGATGACCGCTGCTGGAGCTTCGAAAGGCGACCAATGTAGTTCGCATAGAAGCTCGGGTCGAACCTCCGCTGGACCGCTTGCAAGAATGATGGCCAAGTCTCGCCCAAGTTGTTCCGACGTTGATAGTGGTACCAATCCGACGTCGGTGCATCAATGAACATGCCCACAAGACGAAGTCTATCAAAGTCGGAAGTATGATAAAAATCGAAAAAATACTGAATTCGATAGATCCAACCTTGAGGATCCGAGCCATTGAACCGTGGGGCATCGACTCGGATCTTGGGTATCGTGTCATGGCCGGGTAGTGCGCGGACGTTCCCGCGATTCTCAGGATGGAATCCCTGCTGTGTTGCCGGCGCGAACTGATGACCGGGATAGGGCTGGAAGTAAATTGATATTTCTGAATGAATTCCCCTGATAGCAAAGCAGGGTATTTATACAGCCCAAGGATGATTCAATAAAAAGCGACTCGGGGAAAGAATCACCCTAAAAGAAACCCGAGAAGACCGATAACAGCTAATCCGTTAAACGGTAACATGAAAAACCCTAAGAAACAATGTTTAAAATTAACCTAATTAATCGCGGAACCGGATCGGAATCCGCTTCTCACGTCGAGGCCGACTCGTCCGCTCAGGATCGACCCTCAGGGGGGTCGATCTCGACCTTGCCTGGGTCGATCCTGAGGCTTCACTTTCTTGCCTGGTCGATCCTGAGTGCCGCTTTGTCGCCCGGCTCGTGCTCGACCCTGCCTGGGTCGATCCTGAGGCGTCTCTTCCCGTATCATTCCCACTCCCCCGATCGACGGTGGGGTAGCCGCCTCCCTCTGCCACCGATGGTTTTGTCAAAACAATTTCAAGTTGTTCCTTCATTGAGACATGTTGTATACAAAAATGACCTCGTTCAAGGTACTCTTGAACAAAGTGAAAAATTCCAAACCAAGGTGTTTCATATGCAAGTGAAAACTCGGATAAGAACCATATTAGAAGTGGACTATTTGAAATGGATTTCACGGCTTGAAACCGTGAACCAGAAAGTCACTTGTGGACACATTGTCTGTGGTTAGTGATTATTGCGGAAAACCTATCCTCGAGACAAATGTCCTTCGAAATAGTACCATTAGTGCAAAAAGACGTTTGTCGATATAACTGTCCTTTGATTCAGCATAATTGAAATTAAAGAAAATATCCTAACTGTGTATAACTATAGTTATAATTTGGAACTACCCATGAAAACTCGAGACGTACGTCGTTGATATCTAAATTTATCTTAAATTCTTACAAATAGTTGAAGTAGTAAACCTTTGCAGGCTAATGAACGAAAGTAGTCTTATTCATAACTCTAAATTATCATTTGTAAAATATATAGAAGTTATAAGGTTTTATTCATTATATTGTGCCATCTAGTATTTGTTGACGTGTCATTTCTGTATTCAATTCACTTAATGTCTTTTTGTGGTATTTATGGAATTTTCTTGTTTTATATATTTTTCTATCATATTAGTAACTACTTTGATTTTCAAAAAAAAGTTGTATTTTATTTAGCTATTTTGGGTCGGTTTTTCATGTAAGTTATTGTTTTTTCAAGCTTTATAAGCTAAAATTAACATGCCTTTAAAGCAAACATGTGACAATGCTATTCCAATTTCGATTTATGTAACCCTAACCTTTTACTCCGTATAAGCTATTGTGAAACGTAGAACAATTGTGTGAAATTAGGGTTTTCTCTCTTACCCTTTCATTCATTGATTTGGTGTATATATACAAGGATTTGGCACTCCTTAGAGCCCAAGTAATACGAGATAGAATATATGGAAAAATATACAAAGATATGGTCAAATATAATTCTATCCTTATTCCTTAATACCCCCGGCAAGATCATGGTGGATCACCAACATGGAGCTTGGAACGCAAGGAATGGAACCGTGTGTTGCCCACGGCCTTCGTAAAGATGTCGGCCACCTGATCTAGAGCTCGAACATGCCGAACTACTAATGAACCATCTACAACCTGTTCTCGAACGAAATGATAATCAATCTTGAAATGCTTGGACCGTTGATGGAAAACCGGATTGGCAGACATGTAGGTGGCACTCAGGTTATCACAGAGAAGAATCGGTGGAAGCTGTAGTGGAGCATGGAGTTCTCGAAGCAGCTGCTGAATCCAGATAAGCTCAGTAGACGTAAAGGCAAGAGCCCTGTACTCGGCTTCAGAGCTGGATTTAGCGACAACGTGTTGCTTCTTTGAAGACCAGCTGATCAGATTTCCACCATAATAAATAGCAAAGCCATGCTGTGACCTACAATCATCAATGTCTGAAGCCCATCCTGCGTCAGAAAAGGCAACCAGGCGACTATCAGTGCAAGGTTTCAAGTGTAAGCCAGTGGAAATAGAGCCCTTGAGATAGCGCAGGATGCGCTTGACCGCCTGCCAATGAGCCTCTGTAGGAGCATGCATGTACTGACAGACTTTGTTAACTGCATATGAAAGCTCAGGACGAGTGATAGTGACATACTGTAACCCTCCAACAATACTCCGGTAAAGACTTGGATCAGCGAGAGGGTCCCCGGCTAAGGTGAGCCGTGAGCCAGGCTCAGCCGGCGATGTGATAGGTCGGGCGTCAGCCATCTTGCTCCGTATGAGCAGCTCTGTAATGTACTTCTGCTGATTCAAGAAGATAGAGTCACTGGAACGCTGAAGTTCAATGCCAAGAAAGTAGTGAAGATCACCCAAGTCACGAAGTGAGAAAGTAGTATTCAGACTCGTAACAAAGGCACCAATCTCGGCAGAAGAGGAGCCAGTAATGATCAAGTCATCCACATAAACAAGAACATAGAGCACAGAGCCATTGACCAGTCTAATAAAGAGAGTGGTGTCGCTGAGACATGGAATGAACCGGTTCTGAACAAGAAACTGGCGCAATTTATGAAACCATGCCCGAGGTGCCTGTTTGAGACCATAGAGGGCTTTGCGTAATCGGCATACGTACATGATGAGGTCTGGACCGATCCACAAAACCTGGAGGCTGAGCCATATAAATTGTCTCTGACAAGTCGCCATTGAGAAAAGCATTGTTGATATCAACCTGTCTTAGTCTCCATCGAGAGGTGAGAGCAAGAGATAAAACAATGCGAATAATAGTAGGTTTGACTACAGGACTGAAAGTGTCAAAGTAGTCAATACCTTCCTCCTAATTGAACCATTTTGCAACAAGACGAGCTTTATAGCGCTCAATGGAGCCATCTGCATGCAATTTCACCCTGTACACCCACTTACAACCAACAATGTTAGAATTATAAGGCGGTGAACATCCCATGTACCATTTCTCATAAGAGCATCAAACTCAATCTGCATAGCATTCTGCCATTCAGGGTATTTAGAGGCTTGAGAGAAGGTTTTGGGTTTGAAGGGTGTATCGGTGGAAACAGGTAATGGATGTTTGGTGGAGGAGAAGCTTTTTGGCTTTAGGGTATTGGTTTTGGCTCGTGTGATCATGGGGTGTTGAGAGTTTTCTGCAGGTCTGTAGATAGATGAAATAGAAGTGGAAGAAGTGGGAGGAGGCATACCTGAAGATGTCGAGGTGGCTGTAGTTTCGGATTCCCCATCGGATCGCGAGGAAGAGGCATCACCGACCGGATTTTGAACAGGTGTGGCGGAGGCTGTAGGTAGTATGGGAGGGATCGGCGACGATGGAGAGATAGAGGGTGATGTGGGCTGTCGACTGGACGTCGTGCATGGGAGTGGCGGTGGCTGAGGTGGTGTCGATCGAGGGCTGAATGTAGCCGTAGGAGCAGCCGAGTTGGTCGGTGGCGGGGAAAGAAGTTGTAGAGGAGTGAGTGATGTGGAGTTGAGGGGCGCAGGGGCCGAATGTGTGGGAGTGGTGTTGTGTGTCATATAGGGAAATTTAGTCTCATCAAACATGACATGACTTACAATGTAAATACGATTGGTTTGAACATGAAGACACAAGTAACCACGATGCTGAGAACTATAGCCAACAAAAATGCAAGGGGCTGACCGAAATTCAAGTTTATTAGAGTTGTAAGGTCTTAGCAAGGGAAAGCATAAGCAACCAAAAGATTTAAGAAAAGAGTAATCCGGAGGCTTCCCATATAAACATTCATAAGGAGATTTTTGTTTCAAAATTGGTGTGAGTGTGCTGTTATGCAAAAAGACACTTGTATGAAATGCATGTTCCCAAAAAGAGGTTGGCATATGAGCATGAGACAATAAAGCAAGACCTTTTTCAACAATTGTTCGGTGTCTCCTTTCCGCTGCACCATTCTGAGATTGCGTATGAGAATACGAAATCCTATGAATGATGCCTTGCGTTTTTAGGTAGGAAGAGACCGTCTTGTATTCACCACCCCAATCAGATTGAAATTGTTTTATTTTTGTGTTGAATTGCGTCTCAACCATTTTCTGAAACATTTGAAAAGTAGTTAGAACTTGAGATTTTTTATGCAAGAAAAAGATCCAAACAAATTTGGTGCAATCATCAACAAATATCAAAAAATATCTATTACCATTAAAAGAAGAAACAGGAGCAGGACCCCAAACATCTGAATAAACTAACTCAAAGGGAAATGAACTTGACTCATGAGAATGAGTTATTGGTAATCTATGACTCTTACCTAGTTGACATGACTCGCAAATGGACTCTAAATTATGACTCGAAATTGGCAAATTAAACCTAGAAACTAAAAGATGCAAAGAAGACTCATGGGGATGACCAAATCTGTGATGCCAAGTTTGAAGAGACGCCTTTTCATCAAGATAGACACGGGGCGAGGGCTGGCTTGATGATGTGTGGAGTCGGTATAGCCCATCCTCAACGATGCCTTTGAGGAGTGTCCGTCCCTGCAGGTCCTTGACATAACAACAAGTAGGATAAAAAACCATGTAAGCATTGTTGTCTTTGGTCAATTGAGAAACGCTAAGGAGATTTTTACGAATTTGAGGAACAAAAAGTATGTTGTACGTTGAGTTGAATGGGTTTGTGATATGCAGATAAAGTTGAATTTCCTAAATGAGTTATGGGTAGAGACATACCATTACCAACTTGTAACCCATCATTGCCAGAGTAATTAGAATGCACAGAAAGGTTACCGAAGTCTACAGTGACGTGGTTCGTAGCACCCGAATCAAAGCACCATGGGTCTACCAAAGTTGAGGGAGGATTCTGAACACTGAAGGCTTGACGTTGGGGCCACAAATATAATAAAACTAGTTGATCGATTGTATCGGTGTACGGGATATATATGTTGATAGTGTTTTTTCATGCTACAATTTAGCGGATAATTTTTTTTGGTGGAAACACCGCGGCTGCATGGAATTGCCACGACTGCGCCCACGCCCGCGCGATTGTTGCTGCCACGGTTTGGTCTCGGGAAAGCCTTCAAAGTCATCGCGATGCCAGCAATTGATTGCCTCATGCCCCGGCTTCTTACAGATCTGGCAGGTGGGACGATAACCCGACTCGGTAGAGGAGTCGAGCGGCCCCGATTGCGCAGCCGAGTTAGAGGAGCCCGGCGGCTTCGTCTTCGCAGCAGAGAGGGCAGCCAAAGCTGGCGCCTTTTCAGAGTTGAGCTTCTCTTCTTCTCGGAGAAGCAGCCCTAAGAGTTCATCGGAACCAATAGGGTTGGGCTGCATGTTGAAGGGTTGCGAAAGGCAGAGAACGAGGCATCGAGTCCATGGAGAATGCTTTCCACAAACTCTTCATCAGGAACTATGTAGCAACATTCAGCAAGAGAGTCCGAAAAGGCACGCTTCTTCTCAACGTACTCAAGGATGGAGAGATCGCCTTTCGGGAAGTTTTGTAAGTGAGTTTTAAGGTGCATCAGGCGCGCCCTTGTTTGAGAGTAAAACATGCGTTCAAGAATCGTCCAAGCCTCATGAGTAGACTTGGCACAATTAAATTGCGCAAGCAGCGGGATCGAAAGGGTACCTCGTACCCACAAGAGAATAAGCCGATCCTTCTTTCTCCATGTGACATAATCTGGGTTCGCAATTTTTGGTGCGTCCGCTTGACCGACCACTGCTGGAATGGTGGAGGGCGGCTGCGACGCCTTGCGAAGAAAGCCATCCAATTCGTACGCTTCTAGCGCCGATCGAATGGTATGACGCCATAGGGTGTAGTTGGTGCGATCCAAAGTTACTGTAATCTTGGGTAACTTGATGTTGATCGACGAACCTGTGCCGGAGGCTGCGGCGAGTATCCCGCCGTCGGCATTGTGTGGTTGTTCTTCTTCATGGTCGCTGACGTCTGCGTCAGAGAGGATAGGGTCGAGATCACTCATGGTGAACGACGAGATGTAATTGGCGGAAGCTGTGGGAGAGAGATCGAAATTAGGCTGATACCATGTGAAACGTAGAACAATTGTGTGAAATTAGGGTTTTCTCTCTTACCCTTTCATTCATTGATTTGGTGTATATATACAAGGATATGGCACTCCTTAGAGCCCAAGTAATACGAGATAAAATATATGGAAAGATGTACAAAGATATGGTCAAATATAATTCTATCCTTAATAGCTATGAAGCTACAAAAATCAGTGTGACAACATGTAGGGCGAGGAGGGAGATTGGTACCATTCAACTTTTAGGTATCAAAATAGCAAGTACATGACCGATTGATTGTAATGGTGCGTACGTACAACTGTACAAGTGTATCTGTATACTGCTTCCATATAGCTTTTCTTTTTTGGATAAGAACAAAAATTAGGACACATCTATGAATGGCAGTTTACTTCACCTGTCATTTCCTTTCGGTTTACATTTCCATTTTTGATCCAAAGGAGGTTTACATTTCCATTAATTGTAATCAAACAGACCCACAAATAAGAAAGCGTTGTATGATTTGGGGTGTCGTCGAAGTTTTAATTAACGAAAAGATGTATATTACTATATTAGTATTAGTTTAATAAAATCTCCAAAAATAGTAAAACGCTAATAAAACACAGATGAACAGCAATGGTAGCACAAATGCACACAGAAGAAGATGAAAACATATGATTATACCAACTGAATATCAGCCAAACTTTTTGGTTTTCTTCCTCCATCCCCTTAAATACTAAAACTAAGGCAAACATTACAACACGAGAGACATGAAGGATTAAAACATGACTTGCGGTTACAGAGACACAGATTCATGAGGCATTCCATGAGTGCACACTGCACACAGATCAGTAACAGTTCAGTGAGGTGGCACCATGGTGATGATACTAAGCTAAGGGTAGCCATTAACAAAGTAGGTATTATTACCATGATCACAAGAGAAATATGCAACTCCCACAAAACGAACTATGATCAATGAAGAACAAATTGCAACACAAAATTTGCTTTACCAGGGTTCAGTTATTACCATGTCATAACAGCACATGAGTTATTCACAAACCTCGGATACAATATACATCAGTCAAAGTTAAAAGAACAAGACAGGGAAAATTAATTCCCTAGTTTGTGTGTACTGTTGTCACAATCATCAAGATTCAACTCCAAATGGAAGAAAAGCACCAGCCACAATTCTCCCTTCTTCATTCAGTATGTTGTAAGTTGATGCAGCGTTTCTTGAATCAATTACCTCCAGCTTCATTCCTGCTGACCGAACAAAGCTTCTAACATCCGGGCTAACGGGTTGAATGTACTTCCCAGATCCAAGGATCAAAATTTCAGGAATAGGCCGTAAAATCTTCAAGATAGACAAGCTGTCTGGAGTCACGTCCGAAAGCCTGTTCATATTCCATGAAAGCAGGAGGTTTCCAACACATATGAGACTGCCTTCATACTTGACGCTGTTCACTGTAAAGCCATGATCGTCAAACTCCTGGAACCGAAGCTGGTCATCGGGAACTTGGTTGATGAGGTTAACCTGATCGTACAAGGAAAACGTTCGTCTGAGAGAAGGCAAGGGGTGTAAGCGGTTTCTCGGGTTATCCTTTCTCAGAGTCCTGACTAGGGTTGGGAGCAGAGTTGTTGAAGCTCTGTGTCTCAAAGCCATCCTCTGATTTCCTGTCTTCCTCCAACTATTTTACCCAATCAAGCCACCAATCTTTCCAGAGACCAACAAAGAAAATTCAGTATCAATTACATTTCTACCAAGAGAAAGTAAGAAACTATCATCAAATAAACAATCAGCTGTTATGATTCAAAAAACCATCATCCTATGAATCTAACAACACTCAGCTCAAACATAGATGATGCATTATAGGCTGAGAATTGAGATCAAGGGAAAGGGAAGGATTATTTGCAATATGAAAGGTGACATCATACCATCAAAAACCAGCAAAATCAGCTGTTCAGATCCCAGTGCAGAATTGACCATTTACATATATTCATACGAGGTAAATACAAGACCAGAAAACAGCATGAGGATTCACATTTTGTTTTTTTGTATTTTTTTGATTGTGGAGCTACTAGCTCGAACAAGCCAAAATTAGAAGATTCACATTTTGTTGAAAGATCCTCAGAGGGCACAAATCAAGTGCCAGAATCCATACTTCTTGAGAAGTAGAAATCAAACGAATTCCTCGGTTGACATTATAAGCATTAGGGGGGGGAAATGCAATTGAGAACGACAAGGTGAAACCGATCGAGTTTGGAACTTACAATTTTGTAAGAATTACACACAAGAGCGAACAAGAGTAAAGCCTAGAGGTTCAAACACGAAGCTCAAACCTTTGGGGACTTTGACGACGGAGAGAAGAAGATATGCCGACGCCGGAGAAGAAGTTATTGCTCAAACTCCCGATTCCTGATTTTCTCTGGTTCTAGGGTTTCGTCTTTTACACCGATCGATCTCCCTCTGCGTATGTGAGTGGTATTTGCAATTCAGCTGATTGAATTGAATTTGGGCCTGTATAAAAACCAGCCGGCCTCATTAGACTTTTTGGTCCTTAGTTGAATCATAGACCATAAAAATTCATAACATTTGTTGAGTGAACTTTAAGCTTTAATGCTCTCAATTCAATTTTTCACGCAATTGATTTTTTAAAAATTTTCGTGTTTTAATTTGATATTGCTTGAGATAATATTTAGCACATTTGTTAAGAATTGTTGTTATTTGTCGAAATGGATATGTGTTGGGAATGTGTGAAGACAATGAACTACATGATTTTAGATTGGATATTAGGCACCTGTGTTAAACTAACTTTGAAATCACGATTCTTGATTAACGAAACAATAACATTCATTGGTTAACATAAAGGGTCGATAATCCAAGGGTTGTGCGTGTATAGTGGACTGATAACTTGGGATTGTGCCCACAACCGCACTATATAGGTGTTTGAGCCAAAATTTACCAAAGCAAACTTTAGCCTAAATCGAGCTTTGATCGAATTAAATCGAGAAAAACGAAAATAACTTGTTTGTATTGCTGTGAAAAGCATATGATTGTGATAATCTAAGATACCCTTCGAGGGTTTACAACTTTACATAGCTATTTATAGACAATATGTAGATATTCTATCTTATACAACATATAATTCTATCTCAACTAACAGAACCCTATGCTCCCCGCTTTCCGCACACAGCTCCACTTTCTGCCGCCGCCGCCGGAGGCGGAGACTGTTTGTCGGCGTTTTGACTAGAAGATTGAGGCTACTAGTTTGTCCAAGATCTACCTGGTGCTTAGATCTCCCTCAATCGAGATAAAAAAATACTTCAAATCGCAAATACAAACTATTCGCCAAGGTTTTCAACCTATTGAAGATGAACATAATAACGAGGGAATCTAGGTTGTATGGAAAGTCATGGATGGTGGAGTACTCCCTCATAATCAACGTGTGGATCGTATGGAAACTAGTCGAATTTTGGTCAAGAGGAGGTGACATTCTTACGGAACTCTCTATAGTTTCCTTTGTAGAATCCATGATCGATCGGATGCGGTAAGTCAGATTTGATGTTTCAGAAGTTCGAATTGATGTTTTCTACTTTCGCATTTGACCTATTTAAACTACTCCAAAGCAATAAGTTAAAAAGTCCATGATCCTAAATTACATAATTTAATGTTAATGTTCAAACCCGATCAATTCTAAAAGTTAAGCCAAGAAACTATTAATTTAACAAACATGTACCACTTGGGTGTGGAGTAGGCGTGGAAGGCATGGACGAGCAGTGGAGGAAGTGAGGAGCGACGACCGGACTCACGGCGATGAGGCCTGGCGAGTGGCAAACTCCGTTGGCGTTGGGCGACAATATTCAAAAGAATGTACCGACTATAAATCTTTCTCCTCCTTCATTCAAAACATTTGTGATTTGAAGTTTTTTTTTTAAATAACCAAAACGACGTCGTTTTGGGAGTTCCATTAAATTAATTTTAAAAAACGGATCTTCTTCGACCTAGGCTTCATTGCAACGCGACAATGGACATCGGCGGCCGGCCCTAGTTTATGCAACACCGCGCTTTGCTCCTCCACCGTAATACTCGACTCTCCAATAGGTTGAGGGGTCACCGGCCTCTCCAAGACCCCTCCCTGCTCCGTCACTATTTATAAGAGTCAATTCATTTTATCTACATGTGTATATGTATAGGTAATAAAGATTAAAGTTCTATACTGAACCATTTAAGATTTCTTAAATGTCATCTCTAAATTCAATTTGTTTATATGTCATTTTGCTGTATTTTTGAATTTTTTACCAATAATTTAGAAACTATTTTCTTTTGATATATATGATGCATAAGGTTTTGAACGACCACGTTGCGCCATATAGGATTTTTCCACGTGTCATTTTCACATTTTGCCACGAACGACTTTGACACGTGTCAGTCTATCGTTGTTTCATGTCACATAATATTTATTGTTTTATAAAATCGCATAATATCTATTTATCCATGTCATATATATATTTACACTTGAGATTTTATTAAGCCACATTATATCCATTTGCTAGTCCATACTCTATATCATATCTATTTAAGTAAATGAGATTTTTTCCTACCAAAAAATAAGTATAGAAATTATTTATAAAAAAGATATTACTTTTAAAGCTGTACCAATCTTATCTATAGTTCTATACAATATTAATGAAGATATTAATTGAGAAAGATTAGATGTTGATAATAATATATCGATCAATAGATATGGTTATTGAATAGTCAAAATCTTTCATTTTTAATTAATACAGTATGTTAATAGTATTTTTTTTCTTAATTACAGATTTGATTGTAATTTGTATAAAGTTTACCCCTTTAATTCTTTATATGATCATAATCTTTATTGTCTAATTCCGTACAAGGTACATATGATCATAATCTTTAGTCTAATCCCGTACAAGGTATACATGTACACTTGTTGGTATTCAGATCAGCACTTTGTCTCAATTGATTTGAAAATATTCACATCAGCCCTTCGTCTCAATTGAATTGAAAATTTTCATGTTTGCACTAGGGAACTTCTTAAACCTTTTTCTGTCAATGTTTGCATTGCAAGGCCGAACATTTGAAGCATTAGGGAATTTCTTTGGGCTAGATTGGCTTTTTCTAAAGTAAATTATATTTTAGAAGTACATATCAATATTTCATCAAAATAAAAAGAGAATTTGATAATGAGATGATTTGAGCCGAGCCAAAACTAAACACTCAAAGCATAGTCACTTGGTGGATACTTGCACAAACTCAAATAGACAAAAAAAACAGATAAAATAGCCAGTTTCTAGGTATATAATCTCTACCAAAACAGCGTCCATACATTCAATGCAACTCAGCAAGAAAATTCAAAACCTCAAACGGTCAACTAGAATGGAAAACGACAGTCACAAAATTTAAGCTTTCAGTGCTTAATCCTCATCAGAGTCAGAGTCATCACGGGCACCAGCAGCAGAGTTAAGAGCATTCAGCCTCTCAATCAAACTAGCCTTCCTCTCATCATAAGTCAATTTCTTGGGGTTGAACCTACAACACATAGATCAACATATAAGAGCCATTGTAACCATAACCACTATAATCAAAAATTTCTATGTACACCCCCCTATATGCAGAAATTTGAAACCTTCAAGTAGATATTATGGAGTACAATACCTCTTGTGTTCCTTTCGAGGTTCCTTGTCAGATTTCTTTGCAGCAGGGTCGGCTCTGATGGCAGCGTGAACCTTCTTGTACAACTCCTCAAGGTTGTCAGCCTCAATTCCTTTCTTTACGTACTCACTGAAGTGAGATTGGAACTTCTCAGGTTCATCTTCAGACAAGGTCTGCAAATATTCATATATGTGTGAGTAGAATTACCAAGGAACATTGCAAACTCACAATAACAAGTTTATTCCCAACATAAATCAAGCTACAAAGGTGGACCCTCAAAGTAACTACTCACCCTCATGTAGTCAGCAATGTGTCCACCATAGATGTACTTGCGGTGGACCTCAGCATCGAGTTGCTTACTGTCCTTGCTGAACCCAGCAAAACGCTTGTCACTGTGAGGAATATCAAGTCCACCATCAAGGGCACCCTAGAAAACAGTAATCAACAATTAGGAAACTAAACACTACAATTCAGTGAATAGGGAACATGTTCTCAACCAAATTTGAGCAAGCATTAAAAAAAAGGCTTTATATAAACAGGAAAGTACCTTGAGTGCACCAAAAACACGGTTCCCGGTTGTGGTTCTGAGAAGACCAACATCAAGGAGAGCACGGAATGGTCTCCTGCTTTCCCCGGGCTCAACAGAGAAATCTTCCCCAGAAGCTTCAACATTGCCCTCATACTCATCATCCATTTCAAGCATCTTAAGCACTCTACGAGCCAACAAAAGCCCGGTGCAATAAGCTGAAGACAATGAACTACTGTTAGGAAAAATTTGTATGTGAGTTGAAATGGACAAATAGGAATGAGAAAATACCTGCAGCATAGTTGGTGAGCCCTACATCAAGTCCATAACGAGGAAGTTCATGGGCATAAGCAGCTGCAAGGATCATATCTCCAGCAATGGTTGCAGAAATGATTTGTGCTACGACATCAGTGTTGGTCTATGAATTGAGTTAAGATCGGCGCCACACACAATATATAATAGAATAATATTTTTAATATAGAGTAAAGTAAACAGAATTCGAAAATAATAATTTAGTCCACAACAGCAACAATCAATTTACAAATGCACAATTAGAATTAACAAATATGATTTAAACTAGGTATTATCCAAATAAGGATACAAATCGCACAACAAATCTGTATTTTGGGGTGTTGTACTTGTTCTTGTCCTGGTTAATCAGGCGAATTCTGGCACGGTAATCAGTCTTTCCATCTACATGTCAAGAGAGGATTGATTCATTAGACAGGTCAAATTGAAATTTGAAACTTTTTCAATCTGATTACGAGGACCATAAATTGAAGAAACACGTCTAACTTACCACGCCTTCTCTTGTACTTGACTTGGTACCTCTTGTAGTAAGCCTTCGATTTTTGGGCTTTAGCAAACACCTGAACCAAAAAATAATCAGCATGCTATTTCACTGACAAACCATTACACTATTCAGATAAACAAGGTGCAATTAGACAAATGCACTCAAGAGGGTGCATGTTATGATTGCAACTTTGCGATTACATATTTGGAGAACCACATTAGCTAGGTTACTCCTAACCCTACAGGAGGTAGTACATTGTACACAACTTTTAGCTTAACCACATTTGCTAGGTTTCTAACCAGAGGTGAAGTAATAAATGGCTACACTTTCAGGTTCCGAATCCATAGCACAAACATAATACTACATTCCACATAGTATGCTTAATCAACGACTATATTCATCTAAATTACGAACGCACAGCAAAAAAAGACTAAAATTGCAAGCAATTGATCTCACGACGGGAACGAATCCTAGATCTAGAAGATAGACCATTGAAAAACGACAAATGCCTGTAAAGTAAACTTCTAATCCAGAAGTTTTTATATACAATTTCAGTAATCAAACATGAAAAAGCATTCAACTATCATCCAAAAACCTATCATTGGTGACGACATTTGAACGTATGAGAAATCGAACCAGCCATTCAGCAGATAAAGAAAGGAAGAAAAGAAGAGCAATGATAAGACAAAGAGCAGAGAGATGGCGCACCATTGCTACAGCTTCGAAGAGGAATCAGCTCTCGGTTTGAACGGCAGGGAGAAGAAGAGGGTTTCGAGAGATGAGAAGGGTACAAATACGAAGCCAAGAGAGCTGCGAGGGAAATGGGAGGTAAATCAACGGCTGAGATTGCTTTTCCTGAAAGAAACCCTTAAAACAGAGTAATCGACGGCTGAGTACGGTTTTGGTTCCAGATTGAGCTAGGGTTTATGTTTATTTGAGCCTCTAGGTTATGTTTATTTGGGCCTCTAAGTTATATCAGATGGGCCCAATAATTTGATACACATGTTTTTTTATTGGTCATAACTTCATACACATGTTGGTCGGGCTGAGCAAATTTATCCGATCCGCCGATCCGATCCGAAAATATCCGTATTCAAAATGATCCGTTCAAAATTGATCCGTATCCGGTCCGATTCGCTAATTTTTCCGGATATTTGGACCAGATACGGATAGAGGTTTTGAGTCTTTCGGATATCCGAAAATATCCGAAATTATATATATAAAAAATATGTTTGTAGAAAGTGAAAATAAATTACTATTAGATCAAAACCCGAAACTTACCTTTACCACTTTCTTAGTTCTTACCGCAGGTTAATACTAATTAAGTAATTATAGCTTAAGTTGGATAATAATTTTGACTTTGAATTTGATTATAGCTTAAGCAAGTTAATATTAATTATTGTTTTTAACTTTACATTTAATTTCATATAATGTTTTATAGCTAGTTTGATTTTTGGACATGAATTGAATATAAAATTATACTACATTTTTTTGCTTGAAAATTAAAATGGATAGTTTGGATATCCGGTTCCGGATATCCGATCCAATCGGATAATTTTTAGCGGATATCCGGCCGGATACGGATCGGATACGGATCAAGCTTTTTGCAAAATAAATTTTTGGATATCCGGGTTTTCGGATCGGATCGGGTCGGATAATCCGAAAACTCAGCCCTACATGTTGGTACCGTAATTTAAAGGATGACTTACCGTTAGAGGTGTCAAACAGGTCGGGTCGGGTGGATTCGGGTTCGGTCTTTTCGGGTTCGGGTTGAGTGCGGGTTCGGGTCAATCGGGTTACAAGTCAAGTCGGGTCGGGTCTTGACAGGTTATCGTGCGGGTTCGGGTCGACCTAACAGGTCAAGAATTTGAATTTTTAATGATTATTAAAATAATATTATGATTAAATAATAATATTTAATAATAAAATAATATTTTTAATAGATTTTTATGATAATATTTTTATTTATAATAGGTTTTATGATAAAATATATTATAATATTTACAATATAGTATATTTATTCTACATATATACAATATATCGGGTCGGTCGGGTCGGTCTCGGGTTTCAACCCAATCGGGTTCGGGTTAATCGGGTTCGGTTTTTTTCTTTGCTCACTACTATTCGGGTCGGGTTTCAACCCAAAAATGTTCGGTCGGTTCGGGTCGATTTTTCGGGTCGGGTCAGGTTTTGACAGCTCTACTTACCGTTGTTTGGTTAAATAGTTAAATGTGTGGGGTAAAATAATTTCTCCAAACTGCCTTGATCCATTGTAGATGCTCTTGTATAATCCACTCATCTTTGATCTTTAAAGTACAATTTGAGCTGAAACTTGTAGGTCCAACAAAATCTACATTTATACTACGGGCATGTAAAACTAAAATACCCAACTCATTAATCATCTATACAACTTGAATAAGGCAACACAGCCTTTAGCTTTAATGTTGTTAATTAACTCCATTTCTTTTTTTTTTTAAAATCAAATCTATATCTATCTATATCTATAATAGCTTCCTCCTGAAAACATAATTGCTCCTTCCCCCATTGTTATTAACATTAACGGCAGATTGCTCTTGATTTCTGCTTTTCCTGGAGTCTCTTGGCTTTCCCTCTCCCCCCAATTACTGATTGCAGACCCGTTGATCTGCAATTCCATAGAGAATTGATCGTTTCTCCTACCGATCTGCAGTTGAAAGTGCTCTCTTGATCTTCTTGCTTCCCAGTTCAGCCCTGCGTCTCTATATAAGGGCCTGAACGGAGGGGTGGGGAGGAGGCGTTTTTTACGGCGGAAGAGATGCAGAGGTGGAGGTCGTCGGTGGATCTGAAAGGAGGGGGCGAGGAGGAGGCGTTCGCTCACATCTCATCATCACCAACTTAAGCCTAATCCATGGCGGATTCTTCCGATGGTGCTCCAGCCTCTCTTCAGCACCAACAATCCAGGGGGATGTGCTTGGGCGTTCTTCCCGACGGAGTAGATCGTAATTCCGATGCCTTCGCGCTCAACTCCGACGCCATAGCCGACCTTTTCTCTCAGCTACAGCCGCACATGAAGAACCTGCTTGCTGGTGGCGGACCTGAGGCTGTCAAGAGGAACAATAGCTGAGGGAGACTGCTCCCTAGAGCGCGAATTGATCGCCTCATTGATCCTGGCTCCTCCTTTCTCGAGCTTTCTCAGGTTTGCGGATTTGAAGCTCACCGAATTATCTATTTGCTAAATCTGTATTACCCTAGGTGATAGACTGACTGATTGGCACACAAATTGATTAGTAACAAGTTAATGTGTCTGTCAACTAATAGACTCTCACTTTGGAATCCCTTGATTTGTGGTTTTAGCTTGCAGGTCATGAGCTGTATGGAGATTTTTTCTTCCATCTGGAGGAGTGATCACTGGAATAGGACAGGTTCATGGAAAATTGTGTATGTTTTTAGCGAACAATCCGACGGTCAAGGGAGGCACGTACTACCCGATCACAGTCAAGAAACAGTCCTCGGATAATATAATTCATTGTTGTTTGCTTCTTTTTGTTTTAGGTGGTTGCCTTATGATCATTGAGAACAAGTGGTCCTCTACAAAATGGATGCGTGCCAACAAATACAAAGCTTGATTTCTTCTACTTAAGGTAATTACTCATGTTGTTGTTCACTTTTTAAGTACAACTTGCTAATGCTTCCTAAATCCTAGGAAATTCTCAACTCTAACTTGTAAACTGAATTGCTGAGAATGTGGGAAATGTTTATATCATCTTGTTGCTCATATCATAAATTGTGCCTTACCAACAAAAGCTTTTGAAGTTCATTCACAAGGGGCTCTTCATCCTTCAGATCTTATTACAAACACAAAATTACAATTTTATTTTTATTGTTTTTAACAGTTATTGTGTTTCTTTTCCAGGTCTTGTAGAGAAAGGCTGAAGAAGCTACTTTGGATATTAAAAGGCCTAAAGATGATTTAGAATCCCAGAAGGCTGCATCTTGTGATGGTGGCGGAGTTGACCCATTGACTAGGTCAGGTATGTCCCTTGTACAAATATGCTTTTTGTGGCTTTTTATTGTATACCCAACAGATTTTGTGTTCAACTGGTTTACAAAATATAGAGAAAAGGAGATTATAACTCCATTCTTCCACTGAACTTTTGCAAGAGAGTGATTTTGCATACTCACAAATTGCACAGTTGAGGTTCACACTACAAAGCAAACCTGCCATTTACATTTGGTTTGTGCAGTTATGGTATACTATTTATAATTCTTAATGCCAAAAAAACAAGGAGAAAGACCTTATGGTGTTTTGTTATACTTCGTTCTTGTATTTTATTTGATCCCTACTTGTTTGAGCATTCATAATCTCTCCGTCAAGGTGAAGGCTAATGACAAACTAGGACTTTGCAGCAGCAATAATGCATCTTGTCTGGGTTGAGTGGGCTAAGTGTTTGCAAAATGTTTGAATTGTTGCATTTAGGCCTATAAGAATTTGTTATACTATGACAGTATGACATACTCATAGTAAGACAGTATTGACTTTTGTTGGCACTCTACATGTTATAAAATATACATGTACTAGAAGAAGGGATGATTCTTGCTATATCAAGTGCTGAATTTGCGATATTACCATTTCAATTGCTACAACCAACTGAAACTTTTATGCCTTGCATTGACAGGATATCATACAATCTTAAGTTCATTTTATTCTGTTTTATTTGTTTACACTTTGTTGTGATGCTCTATCAGGACCTTGACATACATGGGCGTATATATTTGAATGAACAAGGTATATAAATGCACAAATATGGCTTTTTTGTCTATATCCTGAAAAGTTGTATGTTGGAAAACTGGATTAATTTTCTTCTTGTACTATATTTGAAGATGATGAGCTTATCTATGCACACCATATTTAATTTGATATACTAAAGTTTGTAATGATTTGTTGTTTTAAATGATTAGCATCATAATTTACAGGTTACCCTATTTTATGTGTTCATAATTATGTGTTGCATCATCAAGATTGTCTTTCCATTCACGTGCTGTGTTATTCATCGTAACGATATGGTTGGAATTGAAACTGTGGAGATAATAATGAGTATTTTTTATGTTGATTTCTGGCCACGCCTTTGTCATGAGATCTTTGTATTCTTAGTCGTTTTCTGATGAAAATGATGTATGTTGCAGGTTGAAGATGGTATTGGTCTCCCTGAGGAACTTCTTGATCATCCGAACTTTGAAAGTGCAGCGAAGTCGTATTTTATTTATACTCGATTTGAATTCCTTTGGTCCCTAAACTATTTTGGCTTGATAATCTCAACTTTTTTTGAGGTAATCACACTTGAGTGTGTTTGTGTTCTGCTTCTTTTTCTCTTCCCTTTTTTAAAGAGCTGGGCCTTTAAAAAATGTAGTGAAGTTCCTTTATAAATTGTTTCAGGGCAGAGGTTAACTTCTGTTGTTTTCTGCCTTTTGTGTTATACACTGTGCATAAACCTTTGTGGTGTTCGAAGGAGAGCAACAGTGCTTCCTGTGATGATAAAGACTATTACTACCTTGGTCAGCTTCCATATTTAACAAGCATTGAGTCTCTTAGTTGGGAGGTGATGAATATGTTTCTTTCTTTTGGGATTAATGCATCTGGTTGCAACTTGTGGACTAGATAGGCAGATGCCACTTTAGACTGGATTTGCAGTAAAAACTTAACCCTTGTAGTTGCCTTGGTGTGTATGTAGTACGTACACGAAAACAAAAATTTGAATCACATTTTATAGGCATTTTTTTGTGTTGTAATTTGCTTTTGGTTCAGGATATGGATTTAAGCTATCAGTCAATTAACTCATGAAGAAGTGATTTTTAGATTTCACTATAGTTTAATACTTCTCCAGTCTAACGAGATTAATTGATCAACCTCACATTTGAGGCAATTGAGGGTATATAATATTGATCAACCTCACATTTGAGGCAATTGAGGGTATATAATATTTTTTTTATCTGATATTTTTAGATGTATATAATAGATTTTTTACTTGAATTAATTTTGGTTAGATTTTGTAGATGTATGTAATGGAGTTTAAACTCACCTGTATTTAAATTAGATTTTTGATTTACATGTAATGCTAAATTTGTATTTTTTTTGTGCTAATATATATTTGTGCATATTTATTTTAATAGCTTCGATTAGATTTTCAGTTAACATTTTAATAATAAATTTGTAGTTTTTTATGTGCTGATGTGTTTTTTTAAATAAAATACTATGTATTAAAATGTAATTACACATTTAACCATGGACCTTTTTAATGACATCATAATATATAACTTAATCCTTTTAAAACCAATGATACACTATAAACAAATATTATTTAGGTATAATTATATCATTGGTTTGATCCACAATTTTAGAAATCGAAAAGTTTGGCCCGTGCAACGCACGGGCATCACCGCTAGTTATCATTCAAGTCCAGCTCAAAATACAACTTCTATTAAGTAATAACTAAAAATTAGAGAGAGCCTAAGACAAATCATAAATCATCATGAAGATAAATCATTTTTCATCTTCTCTCCGAAGGTTCATCTCAAGAGAAAGAGCGACAATGGCGATGAAGAAGAGGATGAGTCCATACGAAAGAGGCCAGCTAACGCCTTCGTGACCCAAACTTAAGCCGTAGAAAATGTTGGCAACGGCTAGTATAATGAGCACCCTCCCTACATTATGGTGGTACCAATTCCAGTACTTTCTCGCCTTTGATCCCTTCTGTGGTCTTGCAAGAATTGCTGTTACCTACATTATAATTTTGTACAAATTTGATTAGCTAAGGTATATGCATATAAAACAATGTGCTAAGGAACTTGTAATGTAATAGGTTACAAAATTTGAGTTATTATGGTTTGCAATTCTTACCTGAAGGCAGGCGAGGACAAGGACAACAATGCCAAGGATCTTGTGACGTGTGATGGCGTCACCTATGTTAAGGACGCCTTCTAAGACAATACCGAGGATGACACCGGCTATTCCCAAGCCGAAGGCGAGGATTTGGATCAAGACATGGGAGTAGAACCACGTCGGGCTCCATTGCTTGAAGTAACGCGCACTTATGGCTCCAACCGGCGCCAAGATGCCCCATGCTAGAATGCTCATGAGCCCGTGGGTTCGCTTAAGCCCGGTGGAGGGGCTTGCTTGCACTACAATTTGCCCTAATACACAACATCAAAATGTTCACCTTCTTCATGTATTTACTAGAGCCATATATATTAACCCGAGTAAGGGTTTCGACTTAGAATCGCAAAAATCTTATAATTTGCAGTAAAAATTCAAATGTGAAACTCTGGTGGGCCGATAAAATAAACTTAATGGTTATAGGCATTAATTGTTCTAAAATTCTTTTCTACATCTCACCTAGGCATTAGGCTTCCCCATCCGTCTAGCCTTATAACCCATCTAGGTGATGTCTATTGATGTAATAGCTTCTTTTGTTATAGATATAGCTTCTTTTTTATAAGATAGATTATGTTTTGTATAGCTTGGTCTCCAAGCCAGCTCTTCTATATATACCTGCCCTGGTGCATAATAATAATTACTTGATTCCTCAATCATATAACCTCTCTATATGGTATCAGCCTAAACCTACTTTCCTTGGCCTTTTTCTTCTTCAAACCTACGTACATCACACAAACCTGTCTTTTTCTTCTTCACAACCAACGTCCAACACAAAACTCCCAGAATACTCCTCATGGCTGCCGAATTTACCACAACTTTGGCAAACCCTCATGAAACTTCAAAACCCTTTACTCTTGTGCACTTTCCTAACATCATCAAACTCTCTTCTACAAACTACCTTACATGGTCTACCCAAATTCAAGCCATCTTAGAAGGCTATGATCTTTTTAAATTCTTGGATGGTTCTCACATCATCCCGGTGGAGAATCTTACTGTCCAAGAAGATGCAACCACCAAAAATCCGGCTTACTTTACCTGGAAACGTCAAGATAGACTCATCTATGGTGCCTTGATCGGTACGTTATCTGCCTCGGTGGCTTCTCTAATCACACAAACCAAGACATCTCAAGACGGGTGGGACGTTCTTAAAAAGACCTATGCTACCGCTTCCCGTGGCCACAAGAAACAAATCAAGGAACGTCTTCGAACACTCCAAAAGGGGACGTCTTCCATTCATGACTACATGCAAGCTATGAAGACAGCGGCTGACTTGTTGGCCTCTCTTGGCTCAGCTGTAGGCCAAGAAGATTTCATTGATTATATTCTACGTGGCTGATTATATTCTACGTGGCCTTGACTCCACATACCAAACCGTCATTGATGTCGTAAACATGCGTGAGACTTGCATCACCTTTGAAGAACTCAATGAAAAACTCATTCTTAAAGAGCTTGAACTCAAGAAAGAAGCGTCTGACTTGAACCCGGCCACCGCTCTTAATACTCAACGACAAGGTCGCAACAAAGGTAAGAACTTTTCTTCTCCTCCTTCATGGCAGTCATCTAGCAAACCAACTCTTCCGCCCTCATCATGGACCAACAACAACTCCAATCAGCCCCCTTACCGACCCTCCCGAAACCCTAATACACCACCACACTACAACAATACCCCACCTACGAATCCCACCTCTTACAATCAGCCCAATTCCAAACCCTTCCTTGGCCAGTGTCAATATTGCAAGAACGTTGGCCATGTTATCTCACAGTGCTCCAAATTTCGCAATGATTATCCTCAAGTACAACTCCCTTCATCAGCAAGGTTCCCTACGACACAACCACAGGCTCACACTGTCACCAACGCTTCAACATCTCAGTCCTGGCTTGTTGACAGTGGAGCCTCGCACCACATCACCAACGACTTGAACAATCTGGCGCTACATCAGCCTTATTCGGGTCCGGATGAAGTCTACATTGGCAATGGACAAGGTTTACCCATTACTTACTCTGGCACTCTTTCTCTTCCTTCTTCTACTTCCACACCTTTCACTCTTCCAAATACTCTTTGCGTCCCTTCCATGTCACAAAACATCCTGTCTGTTTCTAAATTTACTTCTCAAACAAACTATGCCCTCGTTTTCTTACAAAACTGTTTTCTTGTGAAGGACACCAAAACGGGCGCAACCATCCTTAGTGGTCCTTGCATCAATGGCGTCTATGTTTGGCCAAGTCCTTCCCCAATTCAACTCTCAGCTCGGCGTCAATTGTCTCCTGCTTCTTGGCATCACAAATTAGGGCACTTCCACTTCAGTTTTTCAATTTCTAGTTAGGAATCATAGCTTAGATTGTTCTTCCTTTCTTCAATCTGAATGTACTTCTTGCCATATGAATAAAAGTCACAAATTACCTTTCTCTACTTCCTCTATTGTCTCTACTCATCCCCTTGAAGTCATATACTCAGATGTTTGGACCTCCCCGGTTCTCTCTTACGATGGGTTCAAATACTATGTTATATTTGTGGATCATTATACAAGATACATTTGGCTCTATCCACTTAAAAAGAAGTCTGAAACTCAATCCATCTTCATAAAGTTTCGTTCTTTGGTCGAGAACTATTTCAAACATAAAATCAAAATTCTTTACTCAGACAATGGAGGTGAATATCTTGCCCTAAAATCATTTCTAAGTCTTAATGGCATCACACACCTCACATCCCCTCCTCACACCCCTGAACATAACGGTCTCTCGGAACGACGTCATCGTCACATTGTAGAGACGGGTCTCTCCCTTCTCACCTTCTCGGGCATGCCGCTGGACCACTGGCCACACGCCCTTCTCACGGCTGTCTATCTCATCAACCGCTTGCCCACACCAAACCTTAATCACATGTCTCCTTTTCTTAAACACCTCGATGAAAATCCCGATTACACCAAACTTAAGTGTTTCGGATGTCTTTGCTTCCCTTGGCTTCGACCTTACTCCTCCCACAAACTCCAGCCCAAATCAATCCCTTGTGTCTTCATTGGGTACTCCTTGTCCCAAAGTGCATATCAATGCTTGGATCCGGTCACTCGTCGCATCTACACATCTCGCCATGTTCAATTTGTTGAGACAGAATTTCCATACGCCAAACTAGCTGCTGAAGCCACTGTGAATGAGTCTATTGGTGATGAATGGGCCTCATTTTCTATTGCTATACCACCAGCCACGAATCAACAGGCCCACCCCATGCATGATAATAACAACCCTCAACCACCAAATCCTAGTTTGACGTCCCTATCTAGTGCAAATCTTGGTGGGTGGGATTCGATCTCATCCAACCTAGACACTGGATTGTCACCACCCGAACCTTCCTCAAACCCATCAGACTTGCCCGACCCACAATCAAACACACACGCACCCTCACTCTCCCAGCTCATCCAAAACCCGAATCCGCCAAACCCTAATCCTAATCCCTCCCCTCCGCCCAATCCACCTCAGCCACCTCAACCCGTTGATCATGGGATGATCACACGCTCCAAAAACAACATTTTTAAACCCCTCACAAAACTCAACCTCACGGCACAGGCCACTGCCCCATCCGAACCCAAGAACCTTACGCAAGCCCTAAAAGACCCAAGATGGTGGGCTGCCATGCAAGCTGAGTTCGATGCTCTATCATCCAACTCCACATGGTCGCTCATCCCTGCTTCACCCACACAAAATCTCATTGGGTGCAAATGGGTCTTCCGCATCAAATACAATCCCGATGGTTCGATCGAAAAGTACAAAGCTCGATTAGTTACAAAGGGCTTTCATCAACGGCCCGGGTGTGACTACTCCGAAACATTCAGTCCGGTCGTGAAAGCTGTTACAGTTCGCCTTGTGCTCACCATTGCCGTCACACGTGGCTGGCCTCTTCGACAATTAGATGTCAACAATGCATTTCTTCAAGGTACTCTTTATGAGGATGTCTATATGCATCAACCACCTGGTTTTCTATCAGCTGAGCACCCACATCATGTTTGCAAACTCCGCAAAGCCATCTATGGCTTGAAACAAGCGCCACGAGCCTGGTACAATGAACTCAAGACCTATCTTCTCCGGTTAGGGTTTCAGCCTTCTCTATCGGATGTCTCTCTCTTCATTCTCCACTCTGGAACCCGGATCATCTATCTCATTGTCTATGTGGATGACATTATAATTACTGGTAGTGATGCTCATCTCGTTGATCGTCTCATAAACATGTTGTCAAAGCAATTCTCTCTCAAAGATCTTGGTCATCTCACTTATTTCCTTGGTGTCGAAGTCACTCGCAACTCCTCAGGCCTCTTTCTCTCTCAACGCAAGTACATCCTTGACTTGCTACAAAAAGCAGGAATGGAACTTACAAAGCCGGTTAGTACTCCTATGGATGGTAATCAAGTTCTCACTCGCACTGGTGGTTCTTTGCTACCGGTTCCTTCTGATTTTCGCATGCTAATTGGGAGCCTTCAGTACTTGTGTCTCACTAGACCAGATATTGCCTATTCAGTAAACAAATTGTCTCAGTATATGCAGTCACCCACCTCAGCTCATTGGGATGCCCTGAAACGCTTGCTACGATATCTTGCTGGCACGATTGAGCTAGGCATTCATACCTCAGCCCGGTCATCCCCCATTCTTCATGCATTTTCTGATGCGGATTGGGCTGGAGATCGTGATGATTATCATTCAACAACAGGCTACATTCTCTATCTTGGTGACACACCGGTGTCTTGGAGCTCAAGGAAACAAGTCGGTGGCTCGATCGTCAACTGAAGCGGAGTACATAGCTCTGGCAGATACGTGCTCTGAACTCATGTGGATCACTTTTCTCTTGCAAGAGCTTAGAGTACCTCTCCTACAACAACCGGTGGTATATTGTGATAACCTGGGGGCAACATTTCTTAGTGCAAATCCAGTGTTCCATTCACGCATGAAGCATATTGCGTTAGCCTATCACTTCGTCAGAGAGCAAGTGCAACGCAATTCACTTCGTGTTACTCATGTCTCTACGAAGGATCAGCTAGCGGACATTCTCACCAAGCCACTCCTTCGTCCACAATTCGAAGTCATTCGTTCCAAGCTTGGCATTTCTTCCCGATTGCCTAGCTTGAGGGGGAATATTGATGTAATAGCTTAGATTTATCTTTTACATATCTTTTGTTATAGATATAGTTTCCTATTTATAAGATAGATTATGTTTTGTATAGCTTGGTCTCCAAGCCAGCTCTTCTATATATACCTGCCCTGGTGCATAATAATAATTACTTGATTCCTCAATCATATAACCTCTCTATAATGTCTAAGTGTTCGTCTAGGCCGCGTAGGCAACCGTATAGGTCACCTAAGCGTTAGACGGTCCCTTTTCACCTAAGATCCGCCGAGCGTTTTTTAGAACGTTTCTCTATATCAGACACAACGTACAAGTCTCGGATCTAACCCAAAACCATATAAACAATTCAGTTGTGACTTTTTAATGTGAAACTCTTATCATTATTTTGTACAACATTTGTACGTAAGCAGTTTATACCTGTACCATAGTTGATTTGAACGGAGGTCTGGTCAATGTGCGGCTGAAGTTGATAACTTGGCGCCTGGGGCAAGGAATTAGGCGACCCTAGAGCGTAGATCAGCCGATCGGACGGCTGAGACGTAGCCAGCTGGAATGCAAGGTAGATGCGAGCTGACTGTAGAATCACAGCCGTCGAATTGGCCACCACCTGCAGAGTGCCCTGATCGGGTATTACCGCCGACGGCGATTTCCCGGCGAGGTAGTATTGTTTGATCAGGCCCGATGACCCGTTTCCGGGCCACCCGACAATTGAGCTAGACCCGACCATCTGACCCGACCCAGAAAACCCGATTGCCACGTACCCGCCCTGGTTCGGAGCCGACAGGAGAAAGCTCCACGTGTTCATGCTGGTCTGTCTATACTGCTTGATTGTGAACAACATAAACATTATAGAACGTGCGAGCAAAAAAACGTTACAAAACATGAGCTGTTATCTTACTAGTATAATTTTACTAGTACAGGTTTATATAATGTACCC
This sequence comes from Polygonum aviculare, assembly GCA_934048045.1. Classification (NCBI taxonomy): domain Eukaryota; kingdom Viridiplantae; phylum Streptophyta; class Magnoliopsida; order Caryophyllales; family Polygonaceae; genus Polygonum; species Polygonum aviculare. The sequence goes on along the minus strand of OW204023.1, from coordinate 25,770,054 downwards.
AAAGATTACAATAGGATAGCGATTTGTCGGAAATAGGAGATTATGGAAGGATACATTTTCGTGTATCCGTTTCTTGTTTCCGTTTCCGTGTAACATATCAAACAAGCTCACGAGTAAAAAGGAAAAACATACTCGGAGGATGAAGCCCTGAGATTGCCAAACGGGGAGGCAGAAGAGAGAGAGGGTGTCGAAGCTGACGAGGCCGCTAAAGTTAACACCAACTCCACATGAATCCGTCTGAGAATTCACACTTACAAATGCTGGTGAGACTAGTAAAAACAGAGTGATGAAGCTGAGAGATGAGCTCTTCATGTCTAATGTATTATTATCAGTTACTCACTGGTCTTCAGTTTTCTTAGCTGGGTTTGTTTATTCATTATACTATTATATGATTCTCTTTTGGGCTTTTAAAATAAAGATGATTTTTAAGGGAATGCTAGTTGGTTGCTTAGGATGAAATTAATGGGTTAGGTGATCCATCTCCATTAACAGTGTGTTTGTGTGTGGAGTCAGTTCAGTTGTTGGATGTGTCAAGTTTGTGTAGTATAAAGTAGGAACTTTAATCATGGGTTTATGGTGGTTTTGATAAGGTTTTGGAATTACACATCATGGAAAATGATCGTGTATTTGATAACATGTCAATGGGTCAACCTGGAAATGATTTATCTGAATTGACATGTTTCTCAATTAAAGAGAACAAAGATTTTGATAGATGGTAGTTTTGACTTGCATCTTTTAGGATGTTCCTGAAGTTGTACTGAGTTACAAGCTGAATTGCAAATTCTATAATTTAGAGTAAGATTACTTTAAAGTCTCACGATTTGAAGTGGGGATTTCAACATTGTGAGTTTGATAAGAGCTTCTTCGAAAGGGACAGCATACAACTAGTGCAAATCGCAAGTCTATTTTCTTGAATTTATCGTGGGTATCCAGGACTACTAGCACCCAACTAAACCCCACGACAGTCGCACTTGCTGGATTGCATGAGTGGATCCCTGACGGGGAGTGTAACCCCACAAGAATACGTTAATCCGGTCTTACCAGTTGATCCAAGGGAACATGGTAAATCACAAAGTTTTTGATACTTGGATGTAGATTGAATGTTAAATGTTGAAATATTTGACCTTATAGCTATAGTTGTTAGTATATTATTGGTAGTTATGAGTGGAAATGGTGGTTGCTAAGCTATAGTGTATACTCGGTAGTTCGTGTATGGGTATCATTCAATCAAACACTAAAATTGTATGGTCTCTCTTGGCTTTTTGACAATCGTCTTTTCTTTGCTGTTTTCTTGTAAATTAAGTTGGGTTAAATGGTTAATGTGAATGCAATCCCATGAACAAACAAAATGTGTTCTAATTTTCCATAGACAGAAATGATTTCTCAACTTTTTAGGTAAAACGCAATTTGAATCAATTATTGAAGGCTCCAAAACATTGTCTACCTAGTGTAGTAGGATCATAGTGTTGTCAACCAGAAGTCCTATAAATGCCACTCTCCTTTTCCATCCTGATCCATGGGACGTATCATAAACTTGATTTTGTCGAAGCGAAAGGGCAAACCAACCAATACTTAGTTGATCTAGTAGCAAACTGATATTATGCACCTGAAGTGTTTGTTGGTCAAGAGATATGGCTTTGCGTTCTCTTGGTTGCATAACGAGGCATCGACTAGTTGATCCAGACGAGCATTAAGCCAAGACCTTAGGAAAATATACTACTTATACAGTAGATGACCTGATCCGACTTGCCATGTAACCTGAAATGACTATCAGTTCCTAATTGGAGTCGCGCAAACTGCACAGCCTAACTTGAGCACCCAATTGTACCGTTGTCCCATCCATGTCTTATTTTAAAGATGGCGTCTTCAAGTTCATAATTGCTAATATTGACCACCAAAAAGATGACTCCACAAAACCAATACAATTCATTTTGAACAAGTCCTCATGCTTTTTTGGTTGATTCATCCACAAAATAGAGATCAGACATGCCTAAGAAAAGTAATGATCCGAAAATTTCTTACACAAAATAGCAACTACCAAACCAACGACGAGTGCATTGTTAAAAGGATTCTAGTATAAGATAGAGAATTTCACTTGAACTGTAACAGCTTATGGACAACCCCTTATAGTTCTATTCAATCCTCCTCAGCATAATACAAAACTTGATCTACCAACTCAGGCGACGATTTTCAGAGCATTGAACAAAGAACTCAAGGTTGATGGAGAGCATGAAGTGGCACTACACAATCATATGCATAGACCTAGAAAATTAGTTTTCTGCACTTACATTTAAGGGTTACTCTTGGATGAAAATTCTCTGTATATGGCTCTGATGGTATTAGGTGTGGTTCTACAACACCCACCAATGAGCGTTGCCCCTGCCTTGTTCCAGTTCTTTACGTATGAAACGAAGTCGTCATCTGAAACCCCAGTATTCTGCTGCCAAAAAGGAATCACAAGCAAGATTTTAGTGTGGGATAATATGCATCTGGCCAGATACAAAGCAAGGATCCTAGACTTGAATCAAAACATTTGGAATCGTCAATGATGATCTATAATAGGAATTTTGGTGAAGAAACATAAGCAACTTACCACCCAGATCTTCAGGTCTGGATCATAGCTCTCTCCACTGTTTGGATATATAACAATAGGTTTTGATGCCACCTAAGAAAGGCACATTTGGGAGAACGAAAATTTTATTGTAGTGGAGTAGATTAAACTAAGTCAATACAATAAGGAAAATGTGAGATAGGCAGATTTTAAGGCCATATTTGCATTGCAATAGAAGCACATTCCTATCATACCTTTTTGATTGATAAAATCAGGTCATGTATGAATCTAGGAGGTGTGCAATTGATACCAAGGGCAACAACATTCTTGCAGGCCTCAGCAATGGAGGCACATTCAACCATAGAATCACCACTGACTAGATTGACACCATCTTTAGAATTAAAGCAAATCCACGCTGGAATCTTTATGTTTTCCTCGACAAGGAGTTCAGCATAGGCCTGCATGTCAACTCACTATATTCAGCAAACTCGGTTGCTACCAGAAAGCTACAAAATTATTCAGCCATGGGCTTCGCCCTTAGAAGTCCAACCATACCTGAGTTTCCAACTTGTTTGGAGTCGTTTCAAATGCAATTAGATCAGCACCTGATTCAGCTAAAACCTTAACCCTTTTCCGGTGAAAATCTTTCAAGAATTCTAACTTCATTGCATCACCATAGTCCCCACTGTAACAGTTTAGACAAGAAACAGGAATCATCTAGTCTTTGCTCTTTACTTACATACAAAGAACATGATAAAACGTTCAACACAGGAGAAAAGGCCTTTACCTGTATTCAGATCCATCAGCTAGATAAGCCCCATAGCTTCCCACCGAAGCAGCAACCAAAATGGGACGGCGCCTAAGAACTTTAACACTACCTCTGTCTGCAGCTGTGGTTTTGCTACACTCCTGATAGTAAACATCCCTCGCTTCACATGCTATTTGGACGCTTTTCGCAAGCAAGGCTTCACTTTCTTGTTGAGAGAATCCTTTGGCCATGAATCCCTGAATGGTGGCCTGTCCCAAAAAGTAGAAGAATAACTCCCTATATTTTTCTGCTAGTGTGTGTCAATGGAAGTAACAAAGACTATAACATGCACACAAATCTACCTGGTAAGATGCTGTTATTATAACATCTGCACCAGCTTCAAGGTAATCAAGATGAACCTGTTCAACATCAGCACATCTCAGTAGGCAATGGATGAACACAGCCTTCTAAACACAAATATGCAGGCAAAAAGTTGGGGTGCTTTTTACAATGAACTGAGCCATGAGCAAGACCTAACCTACAAGATTCACTCTGATCCTAAATTGACATAGCAACGTCAACTCAGGAACTCCATTAATTAATCAAACCTAAAATACTGATTCAAGAAAAAGACGGGATCGAGCGACAGAGAGAGAGACCTGGCGAATGAGGTGAGGGGAGCTGACAAGGCACTTGGCGCTCCAAAGAGGATCGTTGAGGTCGGCGCCTAGCCGCTCGAGCTCCGTCGCAAGTCCGCCGTCGACGATGGCTACGCCGCCGGAGTTAAGGAGCAACGCCGATATCGGCGACGACGAGTCAAGGTGTGTCATTGTGATATGCAAAAACAAGTCAATCGGATTACAGTCACTATCGTTACGACTCACGAGCTGCACAATGCCGTCGTCTGGGTCTGACCAATTAGGAAAATGATTTTTCTTTTTCCTTTGGAAAACCTAAATTGTCCGAGATTTGAGAATTTTTAGCTGCCGTGCTGATTCGAACTTTCTTGGTGGTTTTGATAATTCTATTTTTCTATTTTGTGTTCATAGAGTACATTATTATAAGGCATTTTATAACGTATTGTTAGGATAAATAATATATAAAAGTTCTTTCATAATTTTGTGTACTGTAAACGTAGGATAAGGATTGATCTCGATCCAAATCCTATGTCCATGTCTCCCATTTGTATCCTCTCTTATTGGTTGGCTAGAAATTAAAATACTCTGTATTAAGTTTTTGATTTGACAGAAAATACAAAAAATAAATACCAATTTTGTAATCTTGAGCAATCAACGGAAAAGAAGATAAGTTATGGACATACTTAAGGGACAGAAGAGGGTTTGAACTGGTAATCTCATGCTAATAAGTTGGTTAAGTAGGAAGAACACCGTTAAATGCCGTTAAATACATGTCAGTTTTTTTCTTTGTAATAAATCGTGTAGACTTTATAATCCGGATTTCAGAACATGGCTAGTTTCGAATCATGTGGGATGTATGCAGCTAGTGGCAGATTTCATGGAAGCTGTCCCCGTTTTTATCCGTCTCTTGCTTTCTTACTCCTATTTTTTTAGGTCAGATGCTTTCGTACTCCTATCATCTGTAGATGTTGTGAACTTTCTTGTTAGCCAGATCGATACTACTATATTTTTATATCAAATGATAGAGTGTAAACATTATCATTTAGACAGTTTAGGCTCTCGAAAAGGAAAATATAATTTTAACCAACTCGAGTAATTTCTTCCTAATGCTATGAACTAAAATCAACTAAAGATGTCTTACGAAATGTTAGAGAGAGTGTCACATTAGAGTAATTGGCCCCATAAGACATCAGAATCCATACGTAAGATTGTTGCACTACCTTCAGAATTTAAAACAAAGGCCATGTCCGTTTTTTGGTGTTCAAGAGCAAGAGTTCTCCTCGTTAACCCAAACTAGAATTGAAACATCACAAATAGCACGAAGTGCCCTGCTTACTTTGCTGCCTAATTACCGTCCGAGTCTGAAGCATGTTGAGTCTTGTTGTAGCCTCCCATCTCATCAGTGTACCTCTTCTTATCTGCCTGAGCTTTAGCTTCGTATGGCTCTTTTTCTTCAGCTGCACAAAAGCCATACACTCGTGAACTCAGTAACATTGCAAAAATACTTGCTCAAATCAGACAGATTTCGGTCTTTTGACCCGGGTTGATACCTGTCATGTTTCTCCACTTGTCTCCAAGAACCTTGCCCATGTCTTGAAACGCGATACCAGGGTTTTGTTTCTTCACATTCTGTGTAGTATCAGGAAAATAAAACAAAAAGAAGCATTTTGACACACTCAGATTATAAAGGAGGTTCAGAGAAACATCATGGATGGTAATGTATTGTTAATACAAACCTCTCTTTCGGCTTGTGAGAAAAACATGAACCCAGACAAGGCTCGTTTTGGGGCATTGGGATCCTTTTTCCTCTTCTGTTTTTTCTTCTTTGCTCCGTCTTCTTCTACGTCTTTAGCCTTCTTCTTACTTGTTGACGGTTTTGATATGGATGTGTCTTTCTTCTCTTTCTTGGCAGGTCTCTGCATTAAGACCGTAAGGAAATATCAGGTATGAGTGTTTTGAAGAAGCAAGCCGTTTACTGGTGATCAGCCATCCTTTACCTCATCATCGTCTACATCCAGACTTGCATCAGATCCAGCCTCTTTGGAGTCATCTGAAGATGAGTCTTCATCTTCCTTGTCCATAACAAAATCTTCATCCTGCGTAATATAATTCTATGTCAATACAAATTTAGAAGGAATATTGTCCTGAGAAGCTATTCACATCATGCTCTAACAACTCCTATGCTATTCACAATAATCCTTTGTTGGTATGGCTGCAAATCGGTCACCCCCAAAGTTATATTAACCTACTTTTTTGTTGCATGTTGACCGTAACTTCAGTTTGGATATAGTGTAAGCATAATTTATATCATTGTTTCGGGTGTTATGGTTAGCCAAAAAAATATATCTAACGTCAAATACATGTATCCAAAATTCAGCTTACTCAAGGATTTTCAGTTAACCATCTCCAAAGACCATAAATACATAATAAAAGTTTTCTGGTCCAGTTTGACAAATTAGTTCCAATTAAGTCAAGTAGTTAACCAAAAATTACCATTTTTATAGTTCAATGACCTGCCTTTTCAGTGTTTTGGACAGATGCAAGACAAGCAAAATCACACGAGATTTGCAAATTCGCAGGGATAGTCAGCTTGTCATCAGCATAGCACATACTAAGCTGAATATAAATTAAATTACCTCTTCATCACTGTCCTCTCCACCAGCTTGAGTCTTGATTCGCTCAAGATGAGGGTCAACTGCATCATCATCGTCATCCTGAAGAACAGCAGCAACCCCTTCTGCAGTACGCATGTCTCCTAGATTCATGATTTTCAAGTGCTTATTGCTGCATATTAGCCAGGCAATGTGTCAAAACTTATATAAGGTATGTATTATAAGATTAAATTACACAAATCCATCTAATATTCAGGCACCTAACCATTAATAATAAGTAGCTGTAATTGGGTGGGCCGGATTTGGCACAGACCATACCCCCAAGTTTCTAAGCAGAAAGAGCCTTTCTTAACTTTATACTACAAAATTATCTCCAATTCATGTAACACTAATGAAAGTTGAAAGCAACTGTTTAATGAGTGGTTTTTGTGCAAAAAAGCATGTGGTTTTGTTTATTTACCCTGATCATCATTCTAGCAGTAGCAAGATAGACTTAACACAAACCTAATAAAGTCAAAGAGACCATGGTATTCACTCCTCTGAATGTTGCGGAAAAGGTGTTCTTGGTCAGTCTTCAAGTGGACAAGAAGGTCAAAGTAATGCATATTGGAACCTCCTGCAGCATGCCTTTGAAACTCCACATAATCAATCTGAAAGAACAATAATGCAATATTTAGCAAAGTGTGAAATAATAACTGCATGCTTTCACAGTTTTCGCATTCACCTATGCAGGGAGAATATATCCATGATGCAAAGCTGTAAAATATACCTCATCATGGAATATTTAGCAAAGTGTGAAATAATAACTGCATGCTTTCACAGTTTTTGCATTCACCTATTCAGGGAGAATATATCCATGATGCAAATCTGTAAAATATACCTCATCATGTAGTATAAGGGTTGGAGGCTTTGGTAAGAAGAAGAAGCTCTTTTCAAGAGGATACAAAACACCATCTTCAGCTTTCAATGATGATTTCACCGCATATCCATGTTGACAACTGCGAAATTTGCCCGGTCTAGTAACTTTGGCCCCAGATAAGGCTCTCAATACGTTTGTGAATACATCATGAATTAGTCCCTGTACAAAAAAAAGTAATGCACGACATAGTCAGAGATAAACCAGCGTTCAACATAAACTTGGATGCAAGGAACTTTTGACCTGCCTGGTCATATGTACATAGTGTAAATCTTTCTTTTAAAAAGTAGATTAGTGTTTTACAAGTTACAACAGAAAATGTAACTACCTTGTAAGATGGCTCCAACTTATCCTTGAATTTGGTGTTCAGGAGTTCATCGCTTATGGATAGGTTGGTCTCTATCACATAGTCTGTCTCAAACTGAGAACACAAGCCACAAAACCAAATAATATTGAGCAAAGCAAATATGTAGGATTAAAAAAACTCCTAATTACTATCAGAATATAGGAGAAGATACCTGCATTACAATGTGGGGATACAAAGTTTGCCCTTTACGAATTGGTGGATCGAGTGTAATGACGAAGAAAGTGTGTGGTTGATTAGACTGTGAAAACAATATAACAAAAAGAACACAAAATGATGCTGGTTAAAATTCCTAGAGCAAAAACACCCATTGACATGGAAGAAAGAAGATAATTCATTCACAGATTTGAGATCCACCTTACAATCTTAAATTTTCAAAGATACACTTCAGACCTCCATAGCAATAAAATATTCACCAAGACGGAACAAACCTTTGGGAGGCAGAAAAGGCGGATAATACTGCTGTATTGGATTTTAAAGTCATTAGCCTGTCCTTGTAGCCTTAAGAATGACATGTGCAGTTCCAAGAAGTACCGACCCCTAGCAAAGGAAAATGTCCCCATATATGTTAATTGCAAAAGATATACAATAAAAAAAACATCCATGACATGTTTCAAACATCATATATATATATATATATATATAGGAGAAGAGACAACCCCTCAAACAGGTCTGAAGCATTTGTTTTTCATATAGCGACTATAGATTCCATTTCTCCACTTACAACATGGTGTATCTAGATAGAGTCATACTATATTTCAGTTTCACACGCTACTCAATATGCATCAGAAAGATCATGATCTCTAGAAAGGTTGCTAAGATTTTGTAGCTCCAAGTATCACCAGTGCTAATTTGACAAGAAGTAATACTCAATCAAGAAACTATATACAAGATCAAAAAAGAAATTGACCATAGCGAGAAAAAGTACATATTAGGGAGTATGTATGGAAGGACTACCTTGGTGTAAGAACTCCAATGTTCTCAAAGGTAACAACAGGTTCCTCTGCATCCACATCTGCCATTGACGTAATCTTTTCATAAAACACCTGATACAAAAAGGGTTTATCAACAATTCATCACAGAAAAAATAGCTCAAGAGTCTGAATTGAGACATAGTAATATACTTGAGCTGGAGGACGATTTTCATCACCAACAAACTGGGTGTTCGAATTAGGTATGTGAAAACTAATTTCCATCAATGAATCTTTCTGCAAATAAAAAATAAAAACAAAAAAAGACATCAAAATTTTGTTCCAGATACAAAAAGCAATTATCATAAATCTGAGTTAAGCGCAACTAATAATTTGAAATATCACTCGATAACAGGGGGAAACTGTACCTCATTTGCACCAGTTGTATCATCCACATGAAACTCCAAGAGGACATCATTTTTACCTTGCATTTGAGTTTGTGCCACATCTGCTAACGACACCTCAAAAGCTTGCTTGTTATCAACCATAAAGGCCAGCATGTTCCCTGTGAAGTGCAATGAAATCATAATTCATAAGCCCTTTCAAAGATAAAAGACACTAGAGCAATATGTCTCACATTTTGTGACTTATAAAGAATCAAAGGGACTGGGGAAGAATGAAAACAGAAATTTTAGCACATACATATTCAACGCTAAATCTTCATTATGTAAGTTTTTCATGACAGTAAAAAATATAAATATATAAGGAAACAAGTTTACATAAATGACAGCTAAGCACGTAAGAACAAAACATATAAAATCAACAAACCATTAAAATCTACTTCTCCAAAGTTATGCCCACTAACAGAGAGTTGCTTCTCTTCTGGTGTTATGCCACAACTGTTTCGGAAAAAGGATGTCAAAGTGGAGATATCCTGCAAATTGATTCGACATAAAAACAAGCATCAGAATAATCTTTTCATGCAGCTCATCTTTTATAGTATGCAGCAAAATAAAAAGCTAGTACATACTTGCATTATCCATTTATTTGCTGCAAACTGTAAAAACATCCCCTAGCAAATAACTAAAACCAAAATAACAATGCAAATGAAGATGTTGATGCATATACAATTTTCTGTCATATGACATGCCACTGAACTCTATGCCCTGGAAACCACCCAAGCAAGGCCTATAAAGATAACACTTCTATTGAAAGAAACTAAAACAAAAATGGCAAAAAAGCTAGAGGAACCTGATCCTTGAAGCCAATAAACTTGTAACATAGACCATCTTTCGTCCGAATTCCAAGCTGATAAGTCCTTGGCACCTTCATCCAGATGATCTTTGCAATATCACTTTTGTCAACCTGTACAGCCTTTCCACCTCCTTGTTTCTTCCATAGCACTCCACCTGAGTGGATTCTTATTTGCCCAGGATTCTGCCATTGAAAAACATATTTAACAATTATAATCCCATCAATGTGTACTACGAGACCTAAGCAAGTTACATCATACAACCCAATACGAATCCATGGATTTGTAACAATGGGACATTAGTCACAAATACATTACCAACTAGATTTATGCTAAATCTGTGGAGGGGGACATAATCAAGATTAAATGGCTCTTTGTCAAAAAAAATTGCAATAGCTAGAGAATGTGAAAGAAAGTTTCAATTTGAAGAGTTATTTACATACTTTACTGCCTCAGCCGACTCTAACCTCATAACTATCACCCTAGTCACTTTATGAAGGAAGTGTTTAAACAAATTCATCACACACCTAAGTAAGAACAAAAGCTAATTCAAAATTTCAAGATCATAATGATCGATCAGATTGCCTTATACTGTAGTTTCTCTAATTTTTCAAATAATATAATAGTTCTTGCCAACTCCAGATAAAACACTAAATGGCTAGAGCAATAAACTCTCGACATCAATTCCAACCTCGTAAACTAGAACAAACACAAACGGCCAGATAATCTTGAACAAAAAACAAACGGCCAGATAAAGCTCTCGATCTCACGTAATACAGAAATTAGGGTTTCGGTTCCAGCCATCGCTTTCTCAATCCACTTATCGACATAACATGGAAAAGGCAGAATTCAATTCTAAACAGCACAACGCATAGGAACACCTACCTAAAACATAAACGCCGAAGAAGCTCATGAATGAACTCGATCATTTTCAGATCTTTGTTCACCGTCTCAAAAGAGGCGGGAACTGCAATTAGAGAAAGAAAGCTAACGCTAGGGTTCCAAAAAGTCGGATAGAGTCATATACAAAGGGCGAGAGCATACCGTGCCGCCTCGGCCGCCGAGCGCAATGTTGTTGAAGAGGTGGCCGTCGGCCATGGCTGCGTACGAAGAGTGAGAGGCGAAAGCTAAATGCGCTTCGCAATGGCGCGAGAGTGATGGTTTTCTGGTTTAGCACTTTCACGCTCACCAGCCGAGCACCGGAACTGTCTAGTTCAACATCTGTATGTGCGAAGGCCTTATATACTTATTAAAATCCCCAATACAGGCATAATCTTCAGCGACCCAATCCATAAATTTTTTTATGGGCCGGCCCAAACATCTTCTATGTGCTCACGAATTTTAATATAATAATCTTGGGACGTTACAAAAACAAGTTTTATAAGTTGATTAGAATATAATAAAGGAAAGCAATTAAATTTACCAACATAAGTTTACTACTATAAGAGAGGGTAATTTTAGACCTTTTGATCAATATAAATTAGAACTTAGCTCATATATTCGATTTGAAACTTATTATTTCAAACACTATAAAATCAAAATAGTAATTATATGACGTTGTAAACATATATAAAAAGTAAAAACTTCTTTCTAAGTAAAAGAAGGAAATGATAAAAGGTCTCATTTTTTGAGTTCCCACCCCTTTTTTTTGTTTGGTGCCATAAAATTTAGGTTGGAGGTGTCCCACTCTCATGCCAAAGACTTACTTACATAAGGGGATCAAACTTGTAATATGTCATACCGATATCTTCTTATATTCTTTTATATCAACCCCTTGAGGTTATAAATTAAATTAGGTGCGACATAAAAAAATATACTCAATTATGCTACATCCACTCGTCACTTAAGTTACGTTACATATTTCGCTAGGATATAAATACACAATCCTATTCTAACACAAAACGAAAGGAACACGTGCAAATTAGGAAATCAATCTTGCAATGAAGTTATTACTAATTTGACATACTACACGTGCTTAATTACGATCACTTTAATTAGCTCAACTGTCAACTGGCCTTAAGTAGTAAGGATAGGCTCCATTCGCCTTCTTGCTATCAGAATCCTCCATTGGAAACTCATCAATCTCATACGTCCATGGATTTCCAACTTCCTTCTCTCCCACGTTCCGATTCGCCCTCCATGTGACGCTACTACACTTGAAACCCGAACCGAACGCGACCTGCCAAACCCGATCCCCCTTCTTAACCCTGCCCTTAGCCTCCGCGTACGCCAGCTCGTACCAGATCGAACTGCTCGACGTGTTGCCAAACCTATAAAGCGTCATCCTAGACGCCTCCATGTCGAGCTCGGTCAACTTCAACGACTTCATGAGCTCATCCAAGACGGGCTTGCCACCAACATGAGGCAAGAAGTGCTCAAAACTCGCCTTGAAGTCCGGGACGTACGACTTGACTTGCAGTGCAAGTAACTTGCCGGCCAAGTAATTGGCCAGATAGAGGAACTGGGCCTTGATGGGCAGAATGAGCGGCCCTAGGGCTACTAAGTTGGCTCGGATGGCCCACGAAGCGCATGCGAGTAGGTCTTTGGTGATGGTGACGCCCTGAACGCCCTCTGAATCCTCTTCTTGGTATATGCACGTGTAGGAAGGGGGATTCGAACCCGCGGTCTGAGTGTGGACCGTGTGGGAAAGGCGGTATTTGGCTGAGGTGGCGGCAGAAGGGCGGTTCGTGAGGAGGATGGCGGCACCGCCAACACGAAAGAAGCAGTTGCTGACTAGCATGGGACGGTTGTTGCCGATGTAGCAATTTTCTGTTAGGCTCTCTGTGCTCACGACTAGGGCATATGTATTTTCATGGACCTATAGTTTTGTTAACACAAAAAATATGTATACATTAATTAGCATTTCGATCCAACATACATGACACCATAGAATTACTTATATGCTATCTAGGCTTAAATTGACGATATTGGTCCCCTATACAAGTATAGGCCGGCAAGTTAGAGTTGAAAATCTGAACATTCATACCAAAACTGAGGACCCTAATTTTCAGAATTCTGGTAGAAATTAATCACCTTCAACAACCAACTGAACTGAATTCTGTCAGTGCCTAGTTTATTGTTATAGCAAGTACAAGTTATGACGAAATGGGTGATTCCAATTGGTCAATGTTTTATTAGCTCTGTCTCAAACTTATTGTTGTACCACAAGTACAATTGAGGAAATTTGGAAAAATGGACTTATAACATGACTAGAGAAATATGATACCTGAAGAAGTTGTTTAGCAAGGCCAATGGCTGCAAGGCCAGCACTACACCCCATCCCAGAGAGATTATAGGTCACAACATCGTCCATCATCTTAAACTTATTCACCATCATACAACTCAACGACGGAACCGGGTTAAAAATGCTACAATTCGTAACCACGATCCCAATCTCGACTGCCACCACCCGGGTCTTCCTCAACACCTCCTCCACCGCCTGGAACGCCACCGTCTCCACCTCCTTCCTAGACTCCGCCATGCACAGGCTAGGCGGCCTTTTGAGGAGGCCTTCTGCTATGTAAGTCGATTGACCCAAACCCGACTGCTCCAGGAGCTTCTTGCACAAGCTTAGGGACTCTTCGGTGAAGGTTCCATACGAATCCATTCTCTCCATCGCCGCCTCCTTTGTCACGAGTTGGGAGGTTTTCGGTTTGTGGCAGGCGAAGTCAAGTAGGTAAACAGTACGAGAGCGGTTGGAGGCAAGGCTCGAGAGGAGCTTTGATAGGGAAATGGTGACCAAAAGTGTTATCCATAGAAGAAGAGTTTTGTTGTAGCTTGTGGCCTCTAAGAGGCCACTTATGAAATTGAAGGCATTGGCAAGCATTTTTTTTGCAAGTGAGAAGAAAGTGATCCAACATGAGCTTATTTATAGTACTTTTGATGGTTGATATGTGACACAAAGGAAAGAGGAAATTATATGAATCAATACAATTCTATAACTTTGGCAAATTTTAAAGAAAACTTCATCAAATGGATTATATTGATATGTTACAACTTACAACAACCCTTTGTTAAATTCTTTCATTCTCTAGTGTGTTACAAACCTCAACCTCCATCACAATGTTATTTATTAGTTTACCACATATAAATTATAATAATGCTACGCAAGGTTACTTCTTACTTTTTTTTTTTTTTTAACTTTGTAACAAAAAACAAAATTAGGCCATAAAACTACCCAAACTGAAGTTGTACAAGTAGGCAGAACAGTGAAAATACATGTGTTAAGGTAAGGCATAAATACGTAGGGAAATGGGGGTGCCTTTACTTTCTTGCACAGCATTAAATTCCACGACCGATTTAGGCCACACTTTTGCCGTCATTTGACGACGTTGTTTCTTGCAAGTTCGTCTCTATTTATATAACATTGATTATTGTCAAGGACACATAGTGAAGAACTGAAGATTCAGCCAAAATCGTATAAGTTCAACACTTCAATCGTACAAGGTACTACTAGTCCATATGTATGGGCAGACAATTGCAGTTGGCCAAACTAGGCTAAAAAGTGCTTTCCCTTGACATAGAGCTACACTTTCTTGGGGAGAAAAATAATGTAGAAGTCAATTATTTAAGTGCAGAGACTAAGGATTTAGTGTACAACTCAAGCTCCTTCAAGCCTTCCTCAGGCGATTTGGCGTCGGCTAATATCTTGACCATTGCGCTTCCAACGATCACCCCGTCAGCTCCCCATCCCGCCACCTGGCATGCGAAAAACGACACAAGAAAAATGAAGGACCTCCCTCAAATTGATTTGCTACATCCAGAGAGTCAGTTAACGTTTAAAGACGAGGAGTTAGAGAAAGTGACCTGTGCTACGTGCTCGGGCTTTGATATGCCGAAGCCAACTGCTACGGGCTTTGATGTTGCCTGCAATCCAGAGATGAATTAACTTGGTTCATATAGCAATAAATATAGGACAGTTGTGTTTGCCACTCTTGACAAAAGAAACAAAAAAGAAGCTCTTGTTCATATAGCAATAAACAGAGGAAGAAGCAAGTTGATTCGTCGTCAAAACAAATACAGCCCATTTGAGGGGTAAAAAAATTAAATGATTCCTGGTACATAGAAACAGCAGAGTGAAATAGAAAGTCATATTGACTGAATTAAGAAGTTGATGATGAAAACTAACCTCTTTAATTTCTCTGAGAAGCATTTGAACTTTGTCGCTCACAGATGCACGGGCACCAGTGACTCCAATTGAGCTCACCTGTTCATATTAGTAACAAGCTAAGCAAAAATTAGTGTTAATTGCAACAACTACATCACCCACATACGTTATAGAAAAGCCAATATAAAGAAAATTCTAACTGATAACAAAGACGAGAACAGGATAAACCATGATTATGTTGCTAAATTAAACTTACAAGGTCCATTCTTATGTTGTCTCAATTAACCGATTAATACTGACACTATCTCTTCAGTTCATAAATGAAACAATGTTTTGGCAACATCCTATATTATTTGTAAATTTGTGATTGCTCAAAAACTTATTTTATATGATCAGCAAGCATAGTGTTAAGTGATGGCCAACCTAAACTATAGATATGAACCAGCAAAGAAGGGGTGTAATATTAGAAAAAAGTACCCGAGCAACAAATTGTTATTCGGGATCATTCACAATCACGGCTTCACCTCAGCAGCTAGGATACTAAGTAAAATCACTGCTTAAGTACATCCATAACTATAGTAGATAGATGGGATCTTACAAAATAGACAAAACCTTCTGAGGCTTCAACAATGTCTTTCATTCGAGCAATAGGAGTTGTGGGAGTCGTAAGCAGTACCTTCGTACAGAGAAGCCACGTCAACGATTCTATAATATTATGCTAGTATCCCAATTTTAAAGTAGCTTAAACCTACCAATTCGATGTTATTCTTGGCGGCTTCTCTCCTCAAGATTACGGTTTCCTCCAAAGGAACGTCGGGAACCACAAGTCCTGAGAAAAGGATGGTTATAAAAATAGTTTCGCTAGCATTCCGAAAGACAATCACAGATGATACCAGTTTCACACATTCTAGCAATTTGATATGCTAGTGAAAAAAATGAAGACTTTGATCATAAGCAATTAAAATTTACCATGTACACCAGCATCCCTTATAATGGACATGAAGTTGTCAATGCCACGCTTGAGTATGGGGTTGTAGTAAGAGAACAATGCAACGGGGCATGACAACTCCGGAACAACCTATTCCGACAGAACAAGCATATAAAAAATGATAAGCATAAATGAAATACTAAAATGCATGGAACAGAAGAGCCTCACCTTCCTCAGCATTTTTTTTTTTGATGGAACACCTTCCTCAGCATTGCCAGAACAGAATTGAAGTTGGTTCCTCTAGCCAATGCTCGTGTAGCAGCAGCCTACAATGAGCATTAGACGATATTCTTGTTAGAAGAGCAATTATTTCCTCAAGAAAAACCTAGCATCGATTTCGGTTTTGTACCTGAATAACAGGACCATCTGCTAAAGGATCCGAGTAAGGTAAGCCAAGCTCAATTATATCTGAACCACAAGAATCCAGCACTTTCAGAGCTTCTGCCGTTACTGAAAGATCGGGGTCGCCGGCTGTGATGTAAGGGATGAATGCCACCTTCTCGGATACAAGAAAACCCATCACAACATAATATGTCATTGAAGCAAAATTATGCCCTCTTTGTGTAATTTAAGATATTGTTTGTGAGTGTTGTGGCTTTGATAAATGGCTAGTACAAGTCGATATGCTTGAGTTTTAACAGAGTGAGGAGAAATAAAAAAATCCATCGAAAAAACCCCATTCGTATTCCCAGACCTAAAATTGCATAAATTTCCTGCCGGAATGCAAACGGAGAAAGCAGAACAGTTCTAGATAGACACAATAACACAATTGATTAGCGATATAACCAATTAGAATCCATCCTACTACACAATGAGGTTGAGGAAGTCGTATAGCACAAATACCCTAATTTGCAAATGCAATTTGTTCGCATACAAAATTAAGCATATAGAGAAACGAGAGCTTACCCTCTTCAGCTGTTTCAATCTAGCGAATGTTTCGGAAAGGCTAACGGCTTTAGAATTAGCAGGAGAGACCATTATCTTGGTGGATCCGAAAGAAATTGTTTCGGAGAAGAAGGCGATACAGTAGTGACACTGAAATTGTAGTAGACTTTGTGGAAACTAGTTGTGCCCGTCGTGCCATGCACGACTCGTATTTTTATAATTTTTTTAATAGAATCGTAGTGTGATAACGTATAATAAAACATTTGACATAATTTAATTCATCGATTATTAGAAGTCTTTAATTGTTATATAATCGATTAAGAATATATTGCTATGCAAATCATGCACTTATATTTTATAGTCAATAATATACATTATTTTGCAAATTAGATCTACTTATATTTTAGTATGCTAATCACCAACTTGATATAATCAAATTGAACATGTAGTTGTTTTATTCATAATACTTAATGAATAGTTTTTTGCATCTATATGCGTGAATAAACCAAAAAAAATATCTTATTAATATATAATATATTTTCAATAACTAAGATATTCGATCAATTATAGAAATATCTAAATTCAAATTTGAAAAGTTAATTCTTATCTAATGTGACGAAAATATAAAATATATTTTATATTAAAAAACTTAAAAACAACGTTGGACGATCAAAGTAAATAGGTAATATTTTTATCTAACCTTAAAAACCACCTTTCAAGATAAAATATATTGTTTACATTAAAATATAAAATATATTTTACCACAATTAATTCTTATCTAATGTTGGACCATGAAGTCAGAGAAATTAAATATTATTGTTTACGTATTGTATTGTACGTGATACTTGTTTTTTTGAGTCCTATTGTACATTTGTACGTGATACTATGAGTAACTTATAACGTAGAGAAAAATCAATCAATGGTATATGTGAACGCATATTGGATATCTTTTATAAAAGAATATTGAAGATAAACTTATTTATGGAATATAAAATTAAAGATAGATAGTATGACTTTAAAGATAAAGTTGAAAATTAGATAATTAAGGAAAATAAAAAGATATAGGGTTGCTTTTATCTATTTGAGTTGGAAAAAACAAATTAAAATCAAGCGGGGCCAGAATTAACGTGGAGGCTCGAAATTCTCCGGCTTTAATATATAGTATAGATTGATTCGGAGAAGAACGGCGAATATTGGGAAATTTCCTCGATAAAAAAATGGAATGCTGTTTTGTGACGTATAGTGTAAATTGAGGGTTTGTTTAGATTCAAATCTTCCGTCCCACTAGCACGTCCCCTTTCCGTGTCCCTTCCTTCCTATTGGTCGAAACTATGAGACTCTCCTATATTTTCCTTTAATTCTACCGAAATAAATAATTTCGGCCAATAGGAATGGAAGGACACGGGAAGGGGACGTGCTAGTGGGACGGAGGATTTGCGTTGTTTTGCAAATTTCTTTTTCCCTTTATATTAGCGAGCAAAAGCAAAGCTTAAAAAATCTTAAATTTAAAATTTATCAAATGTTTTTAACATCTCATAACTATATATTAAAGAGAAGGTTAAAAATAATAATTAGCACGACACATGTCAACTCTTCATTGAATCACATCACTCATCTTTAATCAAATAATTTAATTAATTGAAATTTCATTGTTGATACCACCTTAGAAATCTTCTTACATACTGATTTCCATTTTTGTTTTTTTTCAAAATAACAAAAATTAAATTTAAACTTTATACATAACTATAAATCTTCTTATCTACTAATTTCCATTTTTTTCTTTCCAAATAATAAAAATAAAATTTAAACTTTATATATAATTTTTCTAGAAACCTTCTTATCTACCAATTTTCACTTTACTTTTTTAGAGACTTCATTATTCTTATCTACTATTCGTTTAGAAAGACTCAATTTTTAATTATATCTTGATAATACTTTCCTTAATCGAATTATAATTCCATATATACTAAAGAAGATGTGGCATAATTTAAATGTGACATATGACATAATGATGTAGTGGGGTAATTTGAGATAAAGTAATTTTGGATGTGACACTTACCTTAGCTTAGTATTCGACATGTGAGATAGAGTAGTTTTGGATGTGACACTTAACTTAACTTGTTATTTGTTTTTTATTTTATGAGAAAATTTGGTAAATAGGCTATTTGGGGAGATTTGTGGAGCGGGTAGGCTCCCTTGAAAATTTATGTGCTAACTAGTCGTTTTTCCAAAAATACCCCTGGTCAAAAAAAAAATTACACGCGTGCCACCGCGTCCCAGTTAAAACCTGTCATCGGAAATCCTGTCATCCAAAAATCCTGTCACCGAAAAATTGAAAAAAACTTGTCCTCATGCATAAAAACTTGTCATCGTTTAGAAAAACTTGTCATTGCCTATAAAACTTGTCATCCCTTTGAAAAACTTGTCATTGCGTAGAAAAACTTGTCATCCCTGACGAAAAACTTGTCATCCCTTATGAAAAACTTGTCATAGCGTTGAAAAACTTGTCATTGCGTAGAAAACTTGTCATCCTTTACGAAAAACTTATCATTGTGTAAAAAAACTTGTCATCGCTTATAAAAAAAATTGTCATAGCGCACAAAAAACTTGTCATAGCGTTTAAAAAAAACTTGTCGTCACGTACAAAAATGTGTCGTCGCGTACAAAAACGTGTCGTCGCGTACAAAAACTTGTCATCATTCAACCTATTGTCTCGTACAAAAAAACTATCATCACACACAAAACTTGTCATCACCCTAACTTGTCATCACGTATGCAACTTGTCATCAGAATTTATTACTATGCCTATGTGGGATTTGAACCCACATTATTGTGCGTGAAGCACGTTGCTCTACTATTTAAGCTAATAGGCCATAATTAAAAGTAATATATCACTCTTACACTAAGATCTACGAGCCTCAAAACTTATCTTCTCGTACGTCAAATTGTGTAGTTGCAAAGTTGTAGAGTCAACAGGTGCTTTTGCAGATTCTGTCTCAGCCTTCACACGATCCTCTTTCACTAAGATGGAACGATTGGCCTATCAAGTAACAACATGCCTAACTACATTATGTTTCATGAAAAAAACACTACTATTCACATTGAAACCAAATAGTCTACATATAGACGCACAATCCACGTTAGAACTATCCTAGAAGTCTATAGTTCAGAAAGCTCAATCTAACTTGCATTCTGAGTATCCCTCACCACTCTTGAATAATTATAATTATGTATATCACTCTTGAATGACTGCCACCACTCATGAAAACAACCTTACGTTTCCATAATAAGAGTCTAGCAAACAGATTGGCAAAATTGTTCTAAAAATTAAGTTTCATCATCACCTGAACTAGTTAAATAAACATCTACAAGCCTTAATAAAATCAATTAAGGCTTACCTTCAAGAATCGATTAAGGAAGAACAAGAATGAATCTAGGGTTTACCTTCAAGATTGAACCGAATAAACCTTCATACGAACTACGAAGGAGGAACGAGATGTGAAAGATCTTCGGCGGCGCTCGAGCAACGCCTGTTCAGATCTGGACCGTTGAGATCGACGACGGACGACGAATCGGAGTCGCTCAAGGCTCTGCCGGCCGGGGGCGCCAGGAACTCGACGAAGACGGGCTTCGCAACCAGGAATTCGACGGCTACAACCATGGCTTCGCCGGATCTGCCTCGATGGTGCCGGATCTGCCTCGATGGCGAGGAGCGAAGAAGGAGACGGTGAGGAGGCCGGAATCAGCTTTTGCTCGTCGTCGACGACGATTGAGGCGGAGGAAGAGGAGAGTGGCGGAGAGGATGCCGGGATTGGGCGGTGGCTATCGGTGGAGATGGGATGGGAGGGGGAGAACGATAGGGAGGGGGAGAGTGTGAGGAAAGCGAGAGGAAAGCTAGAGGAAAGAGAGAAGAGAGAGAAATTTCTGTAAAATATAGGGTTTTTATACCGCCTAATTAGTTCCTCTTTTTTAACTACCGACTAATTCCTACACAAATGTTGAAAAATAGTACTCCCCGCCTCTTTCTCTCTTTATTTTATCCAAAGGAGGGCTAGAGCCCGTTTTATCTATACTATATATTAAAGTCGGAGAATTTCGTGCCTCCACGTTAATTCTGGCCCTACTTTATTAACAACTAGCTTAACCTGTCGTGCCATGCACGACTATTTCACTTAAAAATATTAAAATAAAAGTATAAATTTTAAAATCATATATTTATATGGAAAATATTATATAAGTTTTATTTGATGGACATGTTTTTTATCTTTTAAAAAGAGTGATATTGTTTTTGAAGTTCATATAACTCAATATATATGTATACATAAGACATATTTTTTTCACTCATTTATATATTTTTATAAAACCTGATTATAAAAATATAAGCTGATACTTTACTTACAATTTTTATCATAAATTAATAACGACTATCATAAATGTAATTATAAGTAAAAAAATTCATCAACTGATAAATTGATAAATTTTATAAAAAGTTAATAGAAAATGTCAAAAACCACAAATTTATTTTTATTAAAGAAATAAGTTGAACCCAATATTCATAGATTTTTCGTAATTTGTTTGTGAAAGACTTTTTCCTTTAATGTTTTAAGAATTAATAATTGACAAAGGGTTTTTCATATAAGTAGATAAGAAGAAAGACAATAGGAAAACCCTATATAATGTGAATAATAAAAATTAGCTTTTTTTTATATATGACTAAAATATGAGGTAGGGTCAAAATTAATGTGGTGGTTCAATAACGACCACTTTTATATTTGTATTAGGAAAATAAAGGGCCACGAAATAGGAAAATTACATATGAAAATTATGAAAATAAAGAAAAAGCATTCTACTTTTTCAATAATTGAGGTTATCATGAAGTGCATATCCAGAAAGAAGAGAGAAAAAATATAATATGGTCATGTATTTTGAAACAACCTAAATTGTCTAAAAGACCATGTTTTTTTAAACGGCGGGAGTATATTTTTAGAATCTCATGGGTGTGGTACTACAAATATGAAAAAATAATCCTTCGTCTATAAAAAAATAACATTTTCATATGCTAATTTTTTTTATTATATGTTTTCACTTATTAATATCATATTTATAATAAAATTATTTTAAAATATGAAACGGGAGTCATTGTCGGGTACGCCTAGCAACCTTTTATCCACATATTTCCACGTTACTTAATTCAAACACTAATTAGATAGGTTTCTTACTCGCTAACTATATCCATTAAAAAACTCGTATAAATGGCCATGAATTATACTCCTTGCAACCTACGCTAGATATTATGAAAGTTAGCTTTAAGAGTCATTGTCGCTAATAATAAAAAATATGAAAATTAGATAATATGCAATTTTGGTTGAAAGTTTATGTAGCATATATTAATATGGATAGATATTAGAATAATCTGGATAGATACTAATATACTATGGATAGATAATTTTGGTTATTTTGGTTAAATATATGTATGGATAGATATTATTGATAAGGTAATTAATTAAAAGATTGAAAATTTACGTAGCAAAATTATGGTAGTTAATTAAAAGGCTTTAAAAATTATTTTGGTTAAATATATGGTGGGGCCAGAATCAACGTGGTGGCTCGAAAACGGTCGGCTTTTATAATATATATTGATTTTATACGTTTTATTTTTCTTAATTATCTAATCTTTAACTTTATCTTTAAAGACATATTATTTATCTTTAAAAATTATTTGATTATCTAATCTTTAATTTTATTTTTTTTCTTACTCATCTAATATCTATCTTTGAAATAATATTATCTAGCTTTAAAATTTCCTTCTATAAAAGATACATATTAATTAACTTAACTTTTTAATTCCCATTTTAATCTATTTATATATAAGAATTAATATATATATATATACATATATATAGTATAGATTATAGTAAATACACAAATTAACGAAAAAAAATGATCATTACCCGTACAAGGTACGGGTCATCTGCTAGTTTATATGAAAAGAGATTACATATTAGCACTCATCCAAGAGTCTATCTCCATGGATGAAGCAAGGCCCCCGACGGGTTATGAAATAAAACAAATTCTCCTAAGTTATCATAACTACGCTTAGCAATCCAATCAGCGACTTGATTCACACATCTAGCAATATGCTTGATCTTGATGGACCAACCTTCGCTTCGAGCTAAGCTCCTGTAGCTAGACATTATGTCCCATAGATTGGTAGGAATGGCTTCTTCAACATTGACAGCTTGCACAACCTACATAACATCAAGCTCCACAACTCAACCAACTCGGCTTTCAGGGTCGAATCTCCCGGGATTTTGACAGCATATCCTTTGACAAACTCCCCAGTGTGATCCCTAAATAAACCACCAATAGTAATGAAAGAGTCTCCCTCAAAGAAGCCTCCATCCGAATTCAATTTAACCCAACCTTCCATGGGACGCGTCCAATGAGAGAGCTGTTGTGTTTCATCCACCAAACTTCTAGTTTTCAACAACCCCAAGTACTCCTTGGCTCTTTGAATCACAAAAATATGTTTTTCACCAAAAACACCAAGTTGCACATGAAAAATTCTTTCATTTCTCCACTTTCAAATCCACCATACGCCATAGGTAAACATGGTAGGCCAAGAACTGTCCTTGCTAAGGTTAAACTCAAGCCAGGACTTGAAATCATCCGAGAAAAAACGCCCCTTAGCTCTGTCGATCAACAATTGGTCCCAGATTTCTCTTGCTCTGTAACAATCTCTAAGAACATGAATTGTATTTTCCGAATCTTCATTACAACTAGTACACATATCTTCCTTGCACAGACCACGCCTTCTTCTAACAACATTGCACATTATTGAGTTGTGTGCCACAAGCCAAATGAAGGTTCTCACACGTTTATTCGTGAGAACCATATTTTTTAGAGTTAATTAAATGATGCGGCAGTGTTGGGGAGGTGATTTGTCCAAAAAGCCATCATATGGGCAATTTGTAGAGATAGCAAAAAAAAAACAAAAAATATATAACCCATCTTCTCTCTCCTCTCGCTCCTCCTCTTTGCGGCAACAATGGCGTCCTCTACGATCCTCCCGATCTCCGTCCCTCAGGCCGCCTTGGCCACCAAGACCGTCGTCGCCTCCTCCGCCGAGTCCCAGCCGCCGATCTCCACTCCCGCATTCCGATCCTTCCTCAACAACATCTCCTCTCTGGTCTGCGACGGCTTGTCTCAACGCCAATCTCTCTACCTTCTCCCGTCCGAAGAACATCACCGACGCCGTCACTCGCCTCCGCCGGAACTACTACTTCCGCGTCAACTACCTCTCCCTCATCGCCGTCGTCCGCGAAACCCTGGGTATCCTCGTCGACGAGAGATGACGCCTGTGAAGGCGAGAGCGAGTAGAAGAACCGAGATCCGGAGTCGGAGTCGGATCCGAATCCGTTGTGAGAGGACCAGATCTAGAGAAGGCGGTGACGTTGCTGCCGGTGTGGAGGACGACGTAGGCCTGCTTGGCCGGCCGGCCGATTCCGAGTCGGCTGGAGTATTCGCTGCTCCCCTGGCTGGTACCGGAGACAACGGGGCCTTCTAGAGCCTCTGTCTCAAAATTCGCATTCAACGGCTTCAGATCCGAATTTTGGACTCCGTTAATGGCCAAATCTAACCACATCTTGAGCGGGAGAGAAAGGGAGCAAGGATTCTGCTATGGTTTTTTTGAGTTTGAATCCACCTCATCCATTACAAGTGCACTTGAGGTCAGCCTCTTACTGATTTTTGAACACATTAGAACCACTGTCCGTTGAAGTTTCTGTAGAATAGAGATACAATAGGCTACTGTCTGATGAAGAACAAGGCTTTGATTACATCTGTGTTTTTTAAGGATTGAATTGCTTGCTACTTTTTATGTCACGCTTTGATCCTGGCTTGCTACTTTTTCTGGCCTTCCTTTGTCACTCTTTGACTGAGTGTAGTAGGCAATTGACGATTCCGAATGAAGAGAATTGAGGATTCCGAATCATATGTAGTAGGCAAGTTGAAAAATGTATTCTACCAATCCAATATTACAGCATACACTCTGACAAAAAAATATATATTACAGCATACACACATTTAGCCTAGTTATATAGCTATATTGGCTACTGTCTGATCATGCATGTATTATACTATGGAAAACCAGAGGTGGGTGTAAGAATGAGAGCATTCTTTGAATAGTATGAGAGCATTCTTTGAATAATGTTAAGAGTTGCCAAAAAAGAGTTGCCAAAAAATTATAGTTTCAATAGTATGCAACATATAGCAAAATTCCTAAAAGAGTTGCCAAAAAAGCTAACAAAACTAAGTCTAGTTGTCAAGAAGAATTTTAGAGAAGGAGGGCATCGTAGCTCTACCAGCAGCAACTAAACAATTTTTCTAAAGTTGGGAGGCAATCTGACAAAGGGAAGATCGGATGCTGATCAAGTTAATTGTTGAAGATAACATCATTGCGACTAGACCAAACAAAGTAGATTAAAGAAATGAAGAAGGTCATGCAAAGTCTAAGTCTAGAGCAAATTCGGCAACCACGAAGTGAAACAGGTTGAAAAGTTAAGGGTTAAGGGCCATAAAATTAGCAAGTGAAGTTATTATCTTGGTGGATCCTAACACAATACGAGATTTGATTCCAGAAGCATAAAAAGGCGATAAAGAGGTGGTTATTTTTTCCACATAGCATTAGAGAATTAAAAGAAGATGCTTGTTGGAAACTTTGTTATAAATAAAATCGAAAATATGTAAACATTTAATAAAATAATTTATAAATAAAATTTCCATGCAATTAAGAGTTTAATTTTCTTTAAATAATAATCCGATTATATCATCATAAATTATAATATATGTATTGATTATTTATCATGGAAATAATATTTTTTATGTTGTTCATTTGCAAATACATACATCGGTCAATAAGGATAACGAGCTCATCGGATTGCGCTATTAAGCAAAAAAATTAAACATATTTTATTAAATATATTTATTTAGAAGCAAATCGGAAGAGATATTTATGTAATAATTTTTTAAAATTTAATTAATAATATTTTTCTAACTTCATTTGAATCTTTTAAATTGAAATTTTAAAGAAAATTTTGAGAATTAATTACTTTTAAATTAAAATAAAAAAAATTTTCAACAAAATTTTTTTTTTAATGAAAATCGATTTTTTAAATAGAAAAATACTTAAATGTCCAATTTTTTGTTTTATAATGCCCATTTTGTCATGCTCATATAAATAATATGAGGATAATTTCAATACTTAAAAGAAATAAATTATATGAGATGTGTGTAAAAGATAATTTTTCATTCTCATATTTCATTTTTCTAACGTGTACATTAAAATATATAAATTATATGAGATGTGCAAACTATAATTTTTCATGATATTTTTATTGGATAAGATCTTAATTGATTAATAATTTTTCATTCTTTGTAAGAAGTTGATCTCTTGATACCGAAAAATATACAGAGAGATTCTAGCTAACATAATTTACAATTTTCCATTTTGACATGTGATCCAATTATAGTACAAAATCCTATTAACTTTTGGATAATGATTTGATTTATTAATACTTGCTAAAATAAAAGCATTATTTTATTCAACCTACATTACATAGCGTAAATAGTATTTTTTTATTCAACATAGATGAGGTGGCGCAATTTCTAACAAAGACATAGGTTCCACTTTATACTGTATTAGTAGATTTGGTATTTTGGCCAAATAAAGCTTTTAGAAATATGTGTACAAAAATAGAAAGTAAAAGAGGGAAAATGAAACGATCTGAATACAACTTTTGAATCATAAAAGATTATAATCTATCTACTATACTACAATATAAAGTAGAACTCAAATTTGTGTAAAAATTTGCGCCACATCATTAAACTTAAAAAAAAATATTATTTTACACTATTTTTTTTTAAATAACCATTTAATCTACTTGATATCTTATCCAAGTTTCCTTATATATATACTTGATATCTTATTCCTTTTTTTATATCTTATGATTTTTTCCTAGTATGTTTTTTTTGATATCTTAACCATTTTTCTTATTAATCAGTATACATTTGTAATTATTAAATCTTGATATCATCATATGTCAATATAAATGTGAAAAAATGAATAGAATTATTTTAAAATTAACATTGTATTAATATATATGTATATATATATGTCCATAGGTTCAGACTCGGGTCTATCATTTTTGGATTATAAATTCTCGAGTTAAAAATGAATTCGTGTCAAAATTCGATCGAATAGTTATTTCAGGTACGAGATTTATACTACGGAGTAGTTATAAATGACAAATTAGGGCCTTGTTTTGCAATTGTGATTAGTGTGAAATATAAGAGGTTAAGTGCAATTTCCTTATCATACAAATTAGGGCCTTGTTTTGCAATTTTCTTTTTGCTTTATATTTTCGTGTCTCCTATCTCCAAACTTCATCACCCTCACTCCATACAGGGGGATACGCACACGCTGCTCTGAACTCTCCTCCCGTTCTCCGGATTTCGCGCGTATGGCGGCTTCAACGACAACCTTCCTCAGCAAAAACCCGGTCCCGAACGCCCTCATCATCAATTCCACAATCCCATCTTTACCAACTTCTCTTTCTTTCCCATTTTCAGCTAAGCATTTCGTCGAACACTTGGCGCTCATCCGATCAATAGCAACAACAACCACAACAAGGTGCTCGCTTAAATACAGAGATGCCGTCGCCGCCGCGGACGCCGCCCATGAGAAGTCCATGGCGTACCCCAGACCCTCGGAGATTCAGTGGAAGAAGGAGCTTTGTAATTCTGTTCAGCTGATAGGCATAGTTGGTGGCGAGGTTCAAATCAACCAGTTTAGCTCCGGGAAAGTTTTGGCTTGGACTCGGATCGCCGTCAAGAAGTCAGCCTCTGAAACTATTTGGTACGAAGATTGAATCTTTAGGTTCTCTTGTTTTTCTATCTTCAATTTAGGGTTTTTACTCTCAGGTCACAATTTAGGGCATCCCTTAATGTGTATG
Organism: Polygonum aviculare; assembly: GCA_934048045.1. Lineage (NCBI taxonomy): Eukaryota > Viridiplantae > Streptophyta > Magnoliopsida > Caryophyllales > Polygonaceae > Polygonum > Polygonum aviculare. Next base: position 25,742,070 of record OW204023.1, on the reverse strand, counting down.
CTTGGATATCTGAAAATTAGTTGAATTGCTTGGCTAATGGAATTTCTATGATTCGAGTTGGTTTCCCCAAATTCTGTGCAAATTCATGTCTAAAAATGTCGTGTGGGTCTTTTGTATGGATTGTGTACTAAGTGGCTGTGAGCTAAACAAATAGAGTCTTAACTGTAATCATCTAAAAAGATTTTTAAAAAATCACCTTTGCATTAGCAATAACAGGTGTATCCAGTTTTTTCTTCATTCAATAGTAAGTTCATCCTTGTTCTGTGTATGAAAAAGCAAGCACTGAAAGAGTGTGAAAGTTTTGAACTTGGAAGTGGTGAAAACCATGGCTTGAATGTTTGATTGAAGAAATATCAGAATTATGCAAAGACATCTATGGTTTTTTTTCATATATTGAACTGGCAAAAATGGGTTTTAGAGGGGCACTAAGCTCTAATGTTACATCTCTCCAGGATCAGTTTGACATTTTGGGATGAATTGGCACATACAGCTTACCAGCATGTACAGAAAGGTGACCAAATATACGTTTCTGGCCGTCTTATATCTGATACGGTTACTAAGGAAGACGGGAAGAACCAAACCTACTACAAGGTTAGTCAACATTGATGTCTTTTTAAATCTTTTTGTGTTATATCCTTATAAGCTTGAATGGTATGAAATCATAATGCATTGAATTCTACAGGTTGTTGTTCAGAAACTAAACTTTGTAGAAAGAAATTTCTCTTCCCCTGTGCCCTTGTACGATGATAGCTCCAGCTCTACAGCATCAGGTAGTTATCATCATCTTAAAAAAGTCTAGATATCATGACTAACTGTATTTGCATGTTATGAAGTCTTAGCTAATGATTTTTCAGGTGGGAAATTAAACAACTCTTCTTCCGACAACAAGCTCCCTGCTGAAGCGTTGTGGCAGGCATTCTTTGCCAATCCTACCGAATGGTGGGATAACCGCAATAACAAGGTGATCTAGTTGATCCATAAAATTTTACAAGTTTTTATTTTCACTCTGCCTTGAAGCTAGATCTTGGAAGAAGGCTCAACTAATTCAGTCGTATTTTCTGCTGGATATATAACGTAACCAACCATTAAGCAAGAAATTGCAGAAACCACTTATAAAATAACTCTAAGAACAAAGCTCCACCTTAGAGTTTGTCATTCAATATTTTACAGAATGTTTACTTGGACATCTTTCATACCTTACAAACTGATTTCATGGAAGGGGCTCTTTTTTGATATCTTCTGGTATATTCTTAATCTTGCTTGGTAGGTGGTTGGTTTTGTAAGCTCTAAAATGATGGTGACTTTGTAAAATATGAGCTTACTTTGTAAGTGTTTTATATGTAATTTATACGTGACCAAAAATGCACATGAAACCGAGTTACAAATAGCTTATATCTGTCATAAAAAAAAATAGCACATGACACTTGGATCAGATGGTATGGTTTTTGCATTTTTATTCTTACCACTCAAAAAGATATGAGTCAGAATCTTGCTGTGTATTATAAGTCATGCTCAAGATTATCATTTACCAACCATGTGTTTTTTTGTTCATTTAGAAAAATCCAAAGTATCCTGATTTCAAGCACAAAGATACAGGGGAAGCTCTGTGGGTAGAGAGCAGGTACAGTCCACCATGGGTGAAGTCCCAACTAGAAATTCTGGATTCAAGAATGGAGGCTTTTCAAGACGAGCGCGGAGGTGGGCAGTTTGATTTTCTAAATGGCCATGAAAACCAACCTTTCTAAGCGATGTAACGGATTGCTGTTACATTATTAAGGATTATGGAACTTTATCTTTGTAGAACTCCATATTGAATCTTAGTGCTACTTTCCATGTACAGGGATACTTGTTTCATTTATACTGTTTTCTGTAATTGATCTCTACTTTTGATGCATCTTTGGGCTTGTTCCAGAGCTGTCATTGTTTGGTACGGAGTATTTCAATAGCAGGTGGGTAACAAACCTTCCTCTGAAGAGATTTATACCTTTGGATTTTCTTTGCGATTTCACTTTTGCTTAGAACTTAAATTCATCTCAAGCTTAGCGTCTCCTGGATTTCAGAGGCTTTCATATGTCGTTCAGGTCTCGTAAGGTATGTATCTAATCGCCTTCCATCGATACCATGATCACCCTTCATAGGACTTTATCATTTGGAGTTAATTATATTCATAGGAAAGTCCCTCTCTGAAAGTTTAGTTCCAGTATAATGGTTACACACACAATTTCTTCGTGTCGAACAATGGTGATCTTGCTTGTTTACATCAAACTTATTCTGCGATATTGGAATGATTTGCCTTGAGCTAATACCCAACTGTGCAAGATCAAACCTTTACACTGCTATATTGAACCTAGCATGCCAGATCTAGAGAAAAATGAAGGACCACAATATAGAAGACCACAATTAAGGGTTTGATAGATCAACAGAGATCCACTTTACAAGATTGAGATTTCCAGATATTGATTGAGGATTCACATTTGATTTGAGAAAATACAAGCAATCTGGTTCATAGAGACAATCCAGAGTCCTCATCCTCATCAAGACTCGAAGCATAGATGAAGTAGAGAGACCAGATTAGGCCAAACATACCCAGGAGGATCCAACCGAGGAGGCCGTTGCTCAGCCCGAACGGAAGCCCGGTTCCCTCGGTGCTCATTCGCTCGTCCACCAACGCCAAGGCAGCCGGGCTCCACATGGCGGTTGTGGCTACAGCCATCAGAGGCGCAGCCGTCCACGTTCTTGGGCTATCCTTTTTCTCCTGGGTGCTTGGCTTGGCTTCCATTGAGCAACTTACTCTCCCCACCCTGTTCATCTTGGGCAATCCTGAAATCAGATGAATTGTCATTTATACCCGAAAAACGATAGGTTTATGTCGAGAGAGATTCGTACCGAGAGCAGGGGAGGATGGAGGTTGGAGCTTGGCGATCGGAGAGAATAATGAGGTCGCTGTGATGGTGGCCATGTTCAAACGGTGTGTCAAGATAGGAGCAAGATGAAGCCTACAAGATCGATGTCAAGCTACTTATTTGGCTTCTCAGTTGAAGTAGCAAAAGGTGGACGATTATTGTCCCTGCATAATTTTGGTTTCTTGTAATCTGCCAAGGGCCAACCATATTCTTACACGTGTTGCATTATCCTTGTGGCTCCCTAAGGCTTTAAATACTATTCACTCCCTCCTCTTTTTTTTCCTTCACAAATTACAAAGAAAAAAAGACAAATATTATGAGACGGAAAGAGTAGAGTGTCTTTTTTTTTTGAGAAAATACTAGAGCGCAAAAAATGCTAGAGCGCTGAATGCCCTTTTTAAAAAGGGAGTATAAGGGCATTTTTAACAGGTTCTTCAAAACAAAGAAAGAGGGAAAAAATGGATGAAGAATTTAGATTTTCAAGGTTGGGTGATTTTCAACCAAATAGAATTCTATGAGGAATTCTCTATATAATTTGAGGATTCTATAAAATGATGAATCCGTTGGATTGAACTCATTAGTAAATTGATTTTATACACTCCATCTTGAAGAAATTTTTACAAAATTTGTTAGATATGCTCTAAGAACATTGTTTTTTTGAGTAACGGTCTAAAATTTAAGGATACTAAATTTCCTTATGATTAAGTTAACTATATGCTATATATAGTACTCCCTCCGTCTCCGAAAGTTTGTCCGCCTTTCCTTTTTTGACGTTTCGATAAGATTGTCAATCTCTCAATCTTTCTATATACATCCAATTTTTCTTACAATAATACCCCTACTCAATTTTAAGTATTACCTCCACAATCCAAATTTCCCATCAACTTTATCATTTTTCTTTACATAATTACCCCCATCTAATATCACATATTACATCCACTATTCAACTTTCACATCAATTTTATCACTTTTTTCTCTACAAAAAACCCTTATCCCCTTTCAATATTACTCAAATTACCTTACTTTTTCACTTTTTCTTAAAAAAAACAAAATTTTGCTTTATGGACAATCAAATGGAGATGAACGGAGTATTATAGTTATTGATGTACCAATAGGCAACAACTCACGAAGCTTTTAGTCAATCTTATAGATTTTGTTCCTCCTTTATTCATATGATCGAACATTCAATATTATTAGAACAATGGGCTGTTTTTTTTGAAATAAAGGGTTTTTGTTAAGGATACAAAATTCTACTAATCTATCTATCTATACTATATATTAAGGTCGAGACTTTTCGAGCATCCACGTTAATTTTTGCCCCACCCCGTGTTAAAAAATTAAATTAGAAAAATAATTTTTAAACTCCTTCTTATTCTTATCAATTGCCTATCATCTATCTTATTTTTTTGACGAAAATGGGTACATGGGCTAGGGGGGGAATATTGAAGCAAATAGGCTATAAAGAAAAAACAGTGTGCCCCCATAGGCTTTTTTCCAAATTTGCCCCTACCTTTTTTTTTAATTTACAGGATGACGTCATCAATGACATATGATGATGTCAGCACCCCTTACCACTATCGGCGTTGACCAGTCATTGACCGGCGTTGATCGGTCGTTGACTGGCGTTGACCGGTCGTTGACTGGCGTTGACCGGTCGTTGACTGGCATTTACCTCAACTTGTCATCTGATGACAAGTTGAGGTAAACCCATCATTCACGTAAAAAACTTGTCATCAGTGATGACTAGTTAAGAAAATGACCTATGTGAGATTTGAACCCACATTATTGTGCATCAAGCACATTGCTCTACCATTTGAGCTAATAGGTCATAATTATAAGTAATATGTATACAAATTTAACAATGCAAAATAAAACATGTCATCACCCCAAGTAGTTAAACAAACTTGTCATCACCTAAAAACATACCAAAACCCATAAAATCATCCAAAAACCTTAAAACAAACATGTCATCACCCCCAGATCCGTAAAACAACTTGTCATCACCAAAACACATTAAAAACGGACTTGTCATAGCCAAAACCCATAAAAACGAACTTGTCATCACCCAGAACCATATAAAACAACTTGTCATCACCCAGAACCTTAAAACACACTTGTCATCAGTCAAATCCGTAGAACAAATTTAAATTGCTCAAAACTCATAAAAAATACTTGTCATCACCCAGAACCTTAAAACACACTTGTCATCAGTCAGATCCGTAGAACAAATTTAAATTGCTCAAAACTCATAAAAAATACTTGTCATCGCCCTAAATCATAAAATCGTCCCAAAAACACTAAAATGAACTTGTCATCCAAAAAACCCGCAAACTCAAAACCCCTAAACCTACAACAAAACTTGTCATCACTTAAATCCGAAACACAAAGTTGTCATCCAAAAAATCCAAAAACATATCCAAACCCATAAAATCATCCAAAAAACCTTAAAACAAACTTGTCATCACCTCCAGAACCGTAAAACAAGTTATCATCACCAAAACACATTAAAAACGGACTTGTCATTGTCAAAACCCATAAAAACGAACTTGTCATCACCTAGAACCATGTAAAACAACTTGTCATCACCCAGAACCTTAAAACGCACTTGTCATCAGTCAGATCCGTAGAACAAACTTAAATTGCTCAAAACACATAAAAAATCACTTGTCATCACCCTAAATCATAAAATCGTCCCCAAAACACTAAAATGAACTTGTCATCCAAAAAACCCACAAACTCAAAACCCCTAAACCCACAACAAAACTTGTCATCACTTAAATCCGACACACAAAGTTGTCATCCAAAAAATCCAAAAACATATCCAAACCCATAAAATCATCCGAAAAACCTTAAAACAAACCTGTCATCACTCCTAGAACCGTAAAACAACTTCTCATCACCAAAACACATTAAAAACGGACTTGTCATCGCCAAAACCCATAAAAACGAACTTGTCATCACCCAGAACCATATAAAACAACTTGTCATCACCCAGAACCTTAAAACGCACTTGTCATCAGTCAGATCCGTAGAACAAATTTAAATTGCTCAAAACTCATAAAAAGTCACTTGTCATCACCCCGAATCATAAAATCGTTTCAAAAACCCCTAAATCAACTTGTCATCCAAAAAACCCACAAACTCAAAACCCCTAAACCCACAAAAAAAACTTGTCATCACTTAAATCCGAAAAACAAACTTGTCATCCAAAAAATCCAAAACCCTCAAAAATTCAAAAACCAAAAAATCCAACCGGTTGGATCCGGCTCGTATGAGCCCAGATCCGGCTAGATCTCGCTCGTACGAGCCTAGATCCGGCTAGATCCGGCTCGTACGAGCCCAAATCCGGCTAGATCCGGCTCGTGCGAGCCCAGATCCGGCTTGTGCGAGCCCAGATCCGGCTAGATCTCGCTCGTACGAGCCTAGATCTGGCTCGTAGGAGCCCGGATCTGGCTCGAACGAGCCCAGATCTAGGAGAGAGGGAAGAGAGGGAGAGAATGGAGAGAGAGAGAGATGTGGACGAACCTGAGGGCGGGCGACGGTGGCGACGGAGAGGGAGGGCGGGCGACGGAGGGAGGGCGGCGACGGAGGGAGGGCGGCGACGGAAAGAAAGGGCGGGCGGGCGACGGCGGCGACGGATAGGGAGGGCGGGCGGCGGCGATGAATCAAAATGGAGATGAGAGGGAGGGAGTGTAGGAGAGGGAGAGAGTGAGGGGAAGAAGAGAGGAAGGAGAGATAAAAAAATGAGGAGGAGAGAAAAAAAGAGAGAGTTAGGGTGTTTTATAGGGGAAGAATAGCCTATTTACTACATTTTTTTTTTAACCGAGCCTAACCTCCACAAAATCACCCTCAATTCACCCTCCCCACACCAATCCCTCTATTTTTTTTTCTAATCTCTATCTTTTCTATGTACTTAGATATTCATTTTTGTAAATCAAAAGTATAGTTAATTTATTTGTCACTCTGAAATTTTGTTTTTATTATATTTATAGAATCATATATATTTTCCGTATTTTTTATCAATGTTTTGTTGTCCCATAAACTTATAACAACTATCTAAAAATTGTATTTGTAAAATATCTAAAAATGAATATTTTAATGTAAATAAGTCATAATTAATCTAAGTTTATTTTTATCATCATATAAAAATCATATCAATTATAAAATGTATATATGTATATGTTGGTAAAATATTTCACTTCTGAACTCATATCATATCACATATGACTTTTTTATTAATCAAATATATTTTGGAATAAAATGATAATTTTATATATGATTTTTATTTAAGTTTTGTATAAAATTTAAATTTAAATTTATTCTTATCATCAAATCACAATTTTCAAGCAACAAAATTTTGTAACGGTTTTGGATAAAAAAGACGATATCTATATCGAATTACTAATAATATTATATTAAAAATTTATACAAATATTTTGGCATTTAATTTAAATTACGTACACTAACTTATATAATAAAATTAATATGTTTAAATAAAAGCCGGATTACTATATTATAGTATTGAAGATATTGATAATATTTAAGAAGTTAAATGGAAAGCCAAATCATCTCGTATATATGTTATTGTTTTTTGAAAAAATAATTAGATAATAAATATATAAACATGTAATGAAAATTTTAACGAATTATTATCTTAATTAAGAATGTTTTTTTTGTAAAGCGTAATCAATGTGTAATATTAGCGATATATATGGTAAATATAACATCTACTTTTTTGTTTCTACCAAAAAAAAAACATCTACTTTTTTGTTGATATTTTGATATGATAGTAAAAATGTATGTAATAGATTATATTAATAGAATGAATATTTTTCTTAAATATAGTGGCAGAATTTGCTACCATTGATGATTCAAAAAATACCATAACTTTCTTAAATGTTTTATTTAAAAAATATTTACTAGGAAATGACCCGCACCTTGTACATGGGTGTTTTTTATTCATTCATTACTTTGTATATGAATTTACTATAATATTTACAAGCATGTATTTGGTGTTATAAAATTAAATAATTCTTGTATATCATCAAATATTTATATAAAAATAAATTTTATTTATATTTTAACTTTTTATACATACATAAACATATATTTAGATAATGGAGTAAGAATGCCATAAAATAAGATGTATTTTCACATTTTATTAAAAATTGATAAAAATCTTTTGGCATTCAAATTTGATTGCATAAAATAACTTGTATAATAAAATCAATAATTTTAAGTAAAAACTTAGATTAATATAATATTATATTAAATATAGAGATAGTATTTAATAAGATAAAAAATCAAACCAAATTATATTGTATATAGGTTATAATATTTTGAAAAAATTATTAAATAAGAAATATAAAATATTTATTAAAAATATTAATGAATCATTATCTTAATTAAGAAATGCACCTTTTTATCCAAAGTGTAATCAATATATAACATTAAAGATATATTTATGGTAAGTATAACATCTAATTTTTTAACGAGGTTTTAATATGATATGATTATGAAAAATTTATTTAACATATTATTTTAATAGAATGAATATTTGGCTTAAATATAGTGGTAGAATTTGCTACCATTGATGATTTTTAAAAAATATTATAATAAAATTACAAAAAAAAAAATATTTAATATGCTATTTCATTAAATGGGTAAAATATTAAGATTAATATGTATGCATTATGAGTAAATATAAAGGTTAATGATAGATCTATGTATTAGTTTAATGGATATAATGATAAGATTGAGTTATATATCGATATATATAATGATAAGATTGAGATTTATATATTTAGATAGAATTATTAATTAAACAACTCAAATTCTAAGATAGAACTAATATCTTAATTAAGTATGCTCGAACTACGGGCCGAGACAACACTTAGTGGTTCATAAGTCCTTCATATCAACTTCTCTTTTCATGTAATCGGTCAAGTTAGACCTCTTCTGGAGATCAAGTCATGAAGAAAAATGATTACATGAGCATAAGAGTCATTTGATCACTCATAAACTTTTTCCTGCAGTAGATAACCGCTAAGGCGATTATACCGCATTTTGTTGATTGACTCAATCCATGTAGTTGTCATTTTAGCCTAATGGGATGCATATGATGTGGTTTGATGCAAATTCTTTAGGGAATTGTAATCCTTATTGGATTTCTTCACCACATTCATGAGTTGCATCTTAAGTCGCCCATCGACCAAAGCAATAAGAATCTGAGCGTTATTGCATCCATGATGTGTGAGCACATTTCTATGTACATCACTTGAGACTTTATAAATCTCGTACAATCGGTCAAACTTTGAATCCAAACACTGCATTGTGTTCATTTCATTTTCTTATGAACAACCACCAATATATAGTTGACTGATTTTATACTCTATGGTGTTGGACCTTCAGGCCCAAAAACACCTCGTTTATATAGAAATTATAGTTGTACTCGAATAGCTTCTTTCCAGCATTCTTAACCATTTCAATGTCGGCGTTCCTCCTTTATTTAAGGATCATTATCGCTCGACTTTGATTCCAACTGAACAAGCAAAGATATCAATGATTACATTACTCATCGACAATCCCAAATTGTCGCCAATGTTATTCTCTTTGCTTTTAGTCTTTAAATAGAATTTCTCTGGAAATCTATCTTCATGTTTGTGTGTAGTCGACATATCATCACCCCTTTTGTGATGTTATCGGCTCTTTTCTTTTTCGAGGAATGATATCTCTAGAGTCTAATTGTCTCTCCACACTTCCGGTGTGACTGACAAAATATTTGTTCTGCTCGGAGTTACTTCTGGAATCTCCAAACGAGGTGGTGCAGCCTAGGCTATTGTATGTGACTTGACTTTGTCACTTTCATTTACATCATGACATATAATTGGTAGCATGCTAGCTATACGATCCACTAAACTTCTAGTTTAGTTATCTTTGGATCTACAATAGCAATTTGCATCTCATGCAATCGCTTTAACTTTTAGTCTCACTTATATTCTCCCCCTAAAGTTGGGATTTTCACCTCGCCATAAGTGATAATCTTAATACCGAGCAAAATATTGATCACCGTTTATAAGCTCAAGGTATTCTTAAAACGACAAGGACCCAATCCTCTCGTTTAATCCCAACTTTCCTTTTGTGTGGCATTACTTCAAAAAGTATCTTGGGAGTTGGAGGACATATGAAGCAATTAATCTATTCTATAGACAAGCTTCATGTGGGAGAATTTTCCATAAGCAGTCGGTCCATGTTGAATTAATTTCATGATCCTATTTGATCAACGACTCTTCCAGGTAGTGCAAGTCATATATAAGCCCTTGCCCAGCTATCAATAATGACTGCATTATTGACGACTCTACCTTAGTCGTTTTGCGAATGTGTGTGAGAGCTATGCAATGCTCAACCACTACATTTATTTGATTCTCCTCAATATTCTATGGAACCAATGGCTTGAGGCATCTTTCAACAATGATATGATAATCCATAATGGTTCACATGGCGATGTGTTTAATCCTCACATATCACTTGAACCCAGTCAAGGAGTATAGGAGACTTTGTATTAACATATAACATACCGACTTTGCTACTAATCTGCCAAGAGCATAAGTCTTTCATACATACAAGGTCACTCTTAGGAGAGACTTCAGGTCTCAAGATCTTTTGGTCCTAAACCAATCATGGGTGTAATTGTTTCACTTGAGTGACCACATTAATCATGCCACAAGAATATCTTGTTATCAACTAACTTCTAGTTAGTGATACTACACTGTTCAATGGGATATACTCTTCAAGAGTCATCTAAACCTTCACACCAAATTTGCTATCCTCATGATTGTGAAAACTTCTGGGTTTCAAATAGTAGGTATTGCGACACCATTAACAAATATGGTTTTCCACCATTGAACATGTCGGTGATCATACATTAATTTGGGAGCTCATCAACTCAAATCAGATAAACCCTTTATCTTGATTTTGATCTTATGATAGAAATAGATGCCTCAAAATGGGTACATTCAGAACTTTGCTTTAGATTAGACCGGTCTCCACACTTATACTCATAAGCTGTGGTTCTTATCATTTATGGGATATCCCTTATCTCAGATGTCCTTCTCGACATCAAATTTACCCCTAACGTCCTAGCTATAAGTCATAACCATGATTAGCGGCCGCATGCGTAATATATTGTGACATCTTTCACACCCTCTTCCGGAGGAGGCATGCTTCAGGCATGCAAGAGGTTGGTCAACCATGACCTTGAACTCCTAGTTCATGCTAGGTATGGGGTTATTTGGGACTAATTCTGAATATAACATAAACTCATGTTTCTTGTACTACTTTTGGAGTACATGTCATATTTCTTGTACTACTTCTGGAGTACATGACTGATATGAGATCTTCTAACTCTCCAAGAGTTTACAGTGATCTCTTCTTATCCAAAAATCGAGTCTTCAGGCTCGTATGGAGTTGATGATGATAACTATAATTATAGTTAGCACAATTCTCCTAGAATTTCAAGTGCTGCATAATTCTCCCAAACATCTCATTTGTCAACTTCAGGTGACAATAAATAATTTTTCATCATTATGTTCAAGAATGAATTTTCACAAATATTCCACTTGTCAACTTCAGGTGACAAATAATGATATATCTTGAACCATTTATCATCTACTTCGAGAGATGATACGTTGATCTACTTCTAGTGATGAATTCTTCTCATCACTTACTACAAGTAAATATGTGTATGTAAATCCACTTCTAGGGATAATACTCCTATCACTTTCTTCAAGAAGTGATGTTTTCTATCATTACTCACTTCAGGGAGTAATTTGCTTTATTATTTCATCTCTTCGGGGATGATTGCAAAATTGTCTCTACGAGGACAATGTCATATATCCATCCTCTTCAGGGAATGATGCGCTTTAACTTTAAATATATAAAAAATATGTAAGCAATAACATGAATAATTAAATTGAGAAACATAAATAAAGAAATAAAATATAATAAAAGATTGTCAACTTTTGGTGACATGAGATTGAATGCGAAGTCTTCCAGACCTTTCAATCACATACTTCGGGATGTGATATATAAGACCACTTATTCGATCACATACTTCGGGATGTGATATATAAGACTTTAATAAAACTGCTTAATCACATACTTCAAGATGTGATTTGGTCTTTTATTATCTACTCCAAGAGATAATATTTGTGGTCTTTATTATCTACTCCAAGAGATAATATTTGTCATTGGTCTTTTACTATCTCATCCACTTCTAGGGATGGATTCATTTGTTTCATCCACTTCGGGGGATGAGAACTATCATTTAGGATATAGTATAGTATATTGAATATCGCTTCAGGGATAATCATATTCAGTAATCACTTCAGGGATTACAAATTGATATTTTTTCCTTTCTAGGAATGATAATTACCACTTCAGGGGTAATATAATCCTCGTCTTTCCAACTCTTCCAGAGTTGAATAAAATTGTACATCTCTTCAAGAGATGAAATTATGATTATAATTTGTCGCTTCAGGGACAAATTTATTTATGAATACATTGACTTCAGGGAATATATCATATATGATTATAGTTTGTCCTCTGAGGACAATTGGAATGATAATAAAGTTAAGAGTGTATAATACAATATACAATTGAACTGCACTGAAAGTTCATAAATTAATCAAGTATATATCAGTAGCACATATTGATCATGTAAATAATCATCAATCAAGAGCCATATATATACACGTCTAAAGAAATACATTTAATATCAAATTATACGAACAAACTTATACATGATCGTGATTGAAAATATAAAATAAAGCACGTATATGAGCATATGCATATGCAATTGATACACGTAATTGAATATAGGCTGTAGTCAATGCAAGTAATATGATCTTAGTATATTCAAATTTAGGACATCGAATTTAACATACAATTGAGCGCATATTGTATATTCATAGAAACAACATATATAATGATCCTCTATATAGCGAGCATTATATAAACAAGTAATATATGATAAGTGAAACTTGACTATATAATCTCGCATGCCCACAAATCCACAATCTATGTATGTATGTATGCATAGTAATCGATCGATCGATCAATTCATGTATTTGACATATACACAGTACAGGTCAACAATTTTTGAAAGTGTGCAGAATATAACGTAGGTTATACGGGAATGTATATAGATCCTAAATCATGAACAACCAAACAAGAATTACTTGTATACACACGTGAACGAAGATTAGAACAAGCGATCGATCATGAATTGTGTTCACATTATATAAGCAAAGAGAGACAAAAGCATGCTAACAACCAATGATAAAGACATGGTACGCAAATTTGACAATTCAGAAACAGGCTTCAATCATAATTAAACCGATCAAGAGTAATTAACAAGGATTAATCACATTGATCAATAAAAAACAAGGATTAATCACACATGTGTAAACCCAATCAATCAAACCAAATTGAGAATCAAATCATGAAAAACAACTGCCAACCCATTCGGAAATTGCATATTGCACACGTACAGAGAGAGAGAAAGGCAATTGGCAAAAATCAAAACCCTTCAAAAATAAAGAACTATAGGCTACAGTACGACGCCATGAATTCCTAAAATCAATATATACTTGCATGTAGAACTGTACAAGCAATAGTAGTTATATAAAGATGGTGCACGTTGATCGAACTTGTTCATATCTGATCTGCAAAAATTGGAACGTGATAAAATACTTCTATAGAACGATCGTGCCGATAACGTGTTATAAATCAAGAGAAATCATAGAGAGAGAATTGGGAGAGAAGAGAGATTAGATCTGTATTATTAGGTCACCCATAAGGGTCTTTTTATATATAAAGAGTATAAGGATAAGATCAAATTTAGGGTTTTAAGCTTATCCATGTAACAATACTATAACAATCATTCATTTATCATAAAATTCTGAGCATTTTTTAATAATTCATATTATCTTTTGTTTATAAAGTATTTCTACCCAAAATACCAAAAAAATATTGAATAGAAAAATACCCAAAAAAAATATCTCCAAAAATATCTGGGAAAGAAAGATATTGCTACCCCCCTTGAAATCTAGTGAGATTGATAAAAAAGAAAAAAAAAGTTAGAAAACCGACATAAAGTATAATAAAAAAATGCATATAAGGAAACACGCATTAATCGGTTAAAACATTATCTGAATATCAATACCATAAAAGGAAAGACGACCCACGTTCCTTGACCACCAAGGCACTTTCCCCCCTCTATAAAACAGATCAAATATCTCAAAACCCTCAAGAAACGAACTTCCCCTCTCGTCCCCCCAAAAATCGCGAAAATTGCTTCTCAGCGCCCATGGTTCCTCACACCCTCTCATCAATGGACACTCGCGGAACGGTCATCACGGAGGTGTACCGCGACAACTTCAAGGAGCAAGAAAGGCGGCTCTTTTCGGCGCTCTCCCGCCACAACACGGTGGCGCTGGACACCGAGTACCCGGGCGCCATCCACCAGACCCCCCGATTCGCCGCCGACGAGGTTCGATACCGCGACCTCAAGTCCAACGTCGAGCGGACCAAGCTGATCCAGGTCGGGTTCGCCGTCTTCGACTCGCTGACGCTCCAATTGGCCGGCGTCTGGCAGTTCAACTTGTCCGGCTTCTGCCCTAAGTTCCACGACCACGCGCCCTCCTCGATCCGCCTCCTCGAGAGCCAGGGCGTCGATTTCGGTGAGAATCTCACGCGCGGGGTCCGGATGAGCCAGTTCACGCGCCTCCTCACCCGGATCCGGGACGAATTCGGACCCAGGATCCAGTGGATCACGTTCCACGGCCTCTACGATGTGGCCTACCTGCTGGCCGCCCTGAGCGGCGTCTGGACGCTCCCGTCTAACATCCTAGGGTTTGCGGAGGCGGCGGGGGGTTTCTTCGCCGGCGGGATCTTCGATCTGAAGCAGATGGCCGGCGAAGCCTACAGCTGGATGGGGCTTGAGCGGCTGGCGAGCGTGGTCGGCGCCGAGAGGGACGGGGCCTCTCACCAGGCCGGCTCTGACAGCTTGCTCACCGCTAGGGTTTTCGCCAAGATGGTCGACGGCCGTTGGTTCCCCTTGTACAAGTTCAACGGCCTCCTGTTTGGAATTAGTACGTCCATTCTTTCGTCTCCGGTTGATATTGGGAGCTACTACTGTTTTCCCCCTCTGTCTCATGCTATTAGTCATCTTGTTCACTCGTCGTAGCGGCTCCATTAGCTAGGTTTGTTTGTTGATCTTTTAGATATAGGACTGATGATTTGATTTGTTTATTGACGTTAGCTTGTTTTTAGTCTATAACTAATGAGCTATGAAGAGTATTGATTTTTATCGCTGTTCTTGGATGGATCTTTGGAATCTACGGTCTTAATATCTCTGGTCTGTGTTGTGGCCACCAAAAAGCTACCATCTCTACTAGGTTCGACGAGGAACTAAATACGATTCAAGTTAAGCAAGATAATAAATATGATCGAGCGAGCCATTAAAGGAACTCGCATTGCAGAAGGTAATAATAATAATAATATATATAGAGCGTGGAAAGGAGAAAGACCGATCGAGGGAGAGAGGAGAGAGGCGCAATTGTAGGATTTCCACCACCATTCAAAATTCTTTTCTCAAAACAATTTTCTACTTTGTTCAATTTACAAAAAATAATAATTTCACGTTCTATTCTCTCCGCTTTTCTTTTCCCATCATCCCTTACAATTCGTCTGATCCTCATCAATCTGAAAGACGGGGATCTATTGGGCTGAATGTGAATTGATCGATCAAGATAGTAGGTTTATAAATATGTTTGTGAGATCAAGTGAGATCGAGGCAGGTTTGTTGGTTGCAAGTGTTGGTGTTTAGTTGGATCCTGAAGGACTTTCAACATATATGGTAAGTTGGATTCATGAATTGATGATCTTTTTACGCTCTGTTTGTTAATTGCATTAATTATTAGAGAGAGGCTATTAATTAAGATGAACAAGGTATGTAATGTAACCATTAACCTGATCAAGAATTGCAATTCTAATCTAAAAAGATGATCTTGGTTGGTTCACATTGTGCGGATTATACAGCTTAGGCACTTGAAACTGAAAAAAGAAGAGGTTGATGTATTTCCTTTTTTATTTGAGGCCTCTGGGGGCCAAAGAGTTGGGCAAATATTCTGTTATATTTTCAACTTGAATTCGCAGGCACCTACTAGAAAAATCATTGCGGGTTCTCATGTTTGGGCTGAGCATCCTGGTGTATGCTGGATTGATGGAGAAGTCACAAAGATTAATGGCAATGAGGCTGAAATCCAAACGTCCGAAGGGAAGAAGGTAAATCTTTTGTAGAGATAGAATGTTTCTATGATTGCTCATTTGTGTTGGGAGAACATAAAGATATTGAGATTTTTTGGTACCCTTTGAAGGTTACGGCTAAGCTTTCGAAAATATATCCGAAAGATCTTGAAGCCCCTGATGGAGGGGTCGATGACATGACCAAGCTGTCTTATCTCCATGAACCGGGAGTTCTACAGAACTTGGCAACTCGTTATGCCCTCAATGAAATCTATGTAAGTTCCTTTTAATTATTTCTTAACCTGAAATATATATACTAAGCTAGGTGTCTTAATTACTCTTTGAAATGTCTTGCAGACTTACACGGGAAACATACTTATTGCTGTCAACCCATTTCAAAGGCTTCCGCATCTATACCATTCCCAAATGATGGCCCACTACAAGGGGGCAGCACTCGGGGAATTGAGCCCTCATGTTTTTGCAATTGCTGATGTTGCATATAGGTGATCTAACATGTTTTTTTCACTAGTTTGTTGTTATGTATCTCAATTTTGATGCGAGTAGTGAACTAATGTGGCCTAATTGAATACCTATGTAGGGCAATGATAAATGAGGGACAAAGTAACTCCATCTTGGTGAGCGGTGAAAGTGGTGCTGGTAAAACTGAGACCACCAAGATGCTTATGCGCTACCTTGCTTATTTAGGAGGTCGTTCTGCCACTGAAGGAAGAACAGTTGAGCAACAAGTGTTGGAGGTAATATTTGTGTATCATTTACTGTTAATTTGATCAAGTTTTAAAATAGCATGCCAAAGTCTGATTCCTGCCTATTTTACAATACAAAAGTGGCCATAGCACCATTGTAAACTTTCCACTTATTTCAAATAAAGATTAATGTATAACTTTGCCTTTGCAATCGTTGACAAACCTTCCACTTGGTCTTAAGGTGGTCATAATATTAACATTGTAATTGCAGTCAAATCCAGTTCTTGAAGCTTTCGGCAATGCAAAAACAGTTAGAAATAACAACTCAAGGTCAGCTTCTACTAAATTTTGTGTGTCTAGAGGAGCACTTTATACTTGGCAAATGGCAACTGGCATACTTTCTAAGTAATACTTGTTACTTATTTGTTGAATCTATCACTGCAGTCGATTTGGAAAATTCGTCGAGATACAATTCGACAAACGGGGAAGAATATCAGGAGCTGCTATCAGAACTTATCTTCTCGAGAGATCTCGTGTTTGTCAAGTTTCAGATCCGGAACGAAACTATCACTGCTTTTACCTCCTTTGTGCAGCTCCACAAGAGGTTATAAACCAATATTCTGGCCTTTATTTGTTCTGCTGTT
Source organism: Polygonum aviculare (assembly GCA_934048045.1). NCBI lineage: Eukaryota > Viridiplantae > Streptophyta > Magnoliopsida > Caryophyllales > Polygonaceae > Polygonum > Polygonum aviculare. The sequence goes on along the minus strand of OW204023.1, from coordinate 25,724,511 downwards.
GCATTACTGAGTGTTTCGTATGTGAGTTAAAGCCTACTTTCTAAAATATTCTCTGTTTAATCAGGATCTTGATAGATATAAACTTGGGAAACCTCAAACTTTCCACTATCTTAATCAATCAACTTGCTATGACCTGGTTGGAGTAAGTGATGCTAAAGACTACCTTGCCACAAGAAGAGCTATGGACATTGTTGGGATGACCAAGCAAGAACAGGTATCTTGTACCTTTTAATGAATTTGGTGCCTTAATTTATCAACATGTAAAACAATTGGGTTATTTTTCGTTTGTAGGATGCAATTTTCAGAGTTGTAGCTGCAATTCTTCATCTTGGTAACATAGACTTTGCCAAGGGAAAGGAAATTGATTCGTCTGTCCCGAAAGACAGCAAGTCTAAATTCCATCTTGAAACAGTAGCAGAGCTTCTCATGTATACACATATCTATTCATTTTTGGTGATGTTATAGATTGTCAAAGTTGAGTCATGCATCAATTGAGGAATTTCTTTTCTGTATATTAGGTGTGATGCTAAAGAGTTAGAAGACGCGCTCTGCAAGCGTGTTATGATCACCCCTGAAGAAGTCATAAAGAGGTGTCTTGATCCTGTTAGTGCATTGGTCAGTAGAGACGGTCTAGCGAGGACGATATATTCCCGTTTGTTTGACTGGTAAGATCAATTTAACTTTTTGAGAAAATTACAAGGCAAATAATAGCCAACCGGTCTGGTATAGGACTAGCCTATAGTAAGAAATAAATTTAGAATCTTTGCTCTAGTATTGTAAATTTGTTGCTGATTTCTTATTGCTGTGTAGGTTGGTGGAAAAGATCAATATTTCAATTGGGCAAGACCCAAACTCCAAATGTTTGATCGGAGTACTTGATATCTATGGTTTCGAAAGCTTCAAAGCTAATAGGTAAAGTATGAAGCAATTTAATCTTAGACACCATGATGTTAAGCTTCAGATGACAACTCATGATTTTTCTCCTAAAATTCCTCTACAGCTTTGAGCAGTTTTGTATCAATTACACCAATGAAAAGCTGCAACAACATTTCAATCAGCATGTTTTCAAGATGGAACAAGAAGAGTACACAAAAGAGCAAATCAACTGGAGCTATATTGAGTTTGTTGATAACCAAGATGTTTTGGATCTCATTGAAAAGGTTCTTTATTTGACTTGCCTTGGCGTTGTAGAATGCACTTTTTTAAAATGTGTCATTAATTTCCACCGGCTCATCTTTACTGCAGAAACCTGGTGGTATTGTAGCATTGCTTGACGAGGCTTGGTAATTTAGCTTGATCTGTTTCTTCCTTATCTAGTTTGTCATTAGTTCCACTTACTATATTCATTCATTTTTCGTTCTCAAATGGCATTGTTTTCAGTATGTTCCCAAAATCAACTCATGAGACGTTTTCAAATAAGTTATACCAGACGTTCACAAAAAACAAACGCTTCATCAAGCCAAAATTGTCCCGTACAGATTTCACAATTGCTCATTATGCTGGAGAGGTGATCCATTTTCTTTTTTTTTTTACACGTTACCAGAGTTTCTATGTCAAGAATTTTTTTATATTTCGCTCTGCATCCACTTGTCTTTTCAGGTTTTGTATCAATCTGATCAATTCTTAGACAAAAACAAAGATTACGTCGTGCCTGAATATCAAGACTTGTTGGGTGCTTCAAAGTGCTCTTTTGTAGCTGGCCTTTTCCCTCCAATCCCCGAGGAGACAACTAAGTCCTCTAAATTCTCATCTATTGGTTCCCGCTTTAAGGTAACACATTTTAAGTGCTATTTGGTAAGCCAAAGTATAATGCTCTATGATAGGTTGATGTAATGTAGACCGGGTCATAAAACTTGATGCATATTGAGTCAGATAATGCATTGTAAATTTCAATGCCGGATAATGCATAAATTCTGTATACGACATGATATCCAAACAACTCGTGAAACTATGTGCAGCTGCAATTACAACAGCTGATGGAGACACTGAATTCTACAGAACCTCACTATGTAAGATGTGTGAAGCCAAATAATCTCCTTAAGCCTGCCATCTTTGAGAACGTAAATGTCATGCAACAATTAAGATGTGGAGTAAGTGCATTGGAATTTCTGTTATTGCTATTGTTGTCATCTTTAAAACATTCAACTCTTTGATTACTTATTTGTTTTCTATTCTTCAAGGGTGTGTTAGAGGCAATAAGGATCAGTTGTGCAGGGTACCCCACACGACGAACTTTTTTTGAATTTATCAAGCGGTTCAAAATTCTTGTCCCTGAGGCTCTCAAAAAAGGAAGGTCTGTTTCATGCAAAGTTTCTATCTTTGAATTTCTTGTCACACCCTCTTAATAGATAAATTATATGTTGATGATTTGGTATTTTCTCATGCAGAGATGATGAGAAGGCTGCTTGTGCAATGATATTAGAGAAGATGGGACTTGAAGGCTATCAGGTTTTATTAAATGGTTCAACGTGTTTCCATTATATGCACTTTATTTTTCCCGATTTGAATCAAGTTAAAAGCTATGGTGATTTTGTACAGATAGGAAAAACCAAGATTTTTCTCAGAGCTGGTCAAATGGCAGAATTAGATGCACAAAGAGCAGAGAAGCTTGGCAATGCAGCCAAGAAAATTCAAAGAAAGATGAAAACTTACATTGCCAAGAAGAAATTCGCCTCTGTGCGTAAGGCTACTATCAATTTACAATCAATTTGTCGAGGTACATTCTTGAATTCATTTAACTGAGTCTTTTTCTCCAAGATTCTTGTTCCTTTTTTGATATTTATCTAGTACTTGTGCAAACCTATAGGAAGACTTGCTTACAAAATCTACCAAGGATTAAGAAGGAATGCCAATGCAATAAAAATTCAGAAAAACTTGCGCAAACACCTTTCTCAGAAGGCCTACAACGAACTCCAAATATCAGCACTTGTCTTACAGAGTAGTGCGAGGGCGGTGGCTGCTCGTAACCAGTTTAGACTTAAAAGGAAAACGAAAGCATCAGCAATTATCCAGGTATTTTGTTTGAAGGTATTTTTTTTTGGTAATTGGCAAGAATTGTTTTCTAGTGGGAGATTTGAACTTGAACAAAGTACAGGCTAATTGGCGATGTCATCGAGATTATACGTACCACAAGAAACTCAAACGAGGGACACTCGTTTCACAATGTAGATGGAGAGGAAGGTTAGGCAGAAAGGAACTTAAAAAACTTAAGATGGTAAGTACCATCATTACCTATGAAGGATGTCTTTGTCTAACTGTGATTTGTATTTAGTTACCTTTTCATGTACTAGAAAAATGGATTTGAGTTTACCATCATTTACCTTCTAATTTGTATATTTTCTGTGTCTAATTCAATGCTCAAGTTATTGCTGATTTGTCCTTACCAATTTCAGGCTGCTAGAGAAACGGGTGCTCTTAAAGAAGCAAAGGATAAACTTGAAAAGCATGTAGAAGAACTAACATGGCGTCTGCAGTTAGAGAAACGACTAAGGGTATAAACTACTCTCTTGAAACCTTATCTAGTTCTAGCACAATCAGTTTTTTCGTTTTAATCAATTCAATGTCGTGTTTCGTGGTTGATAAATGACCAAACGGACAAATTGGTAAATAAGAGTCAACTATAGGTACCAAATTTCTCAAAACACTTGGTATAATACGAGTTCTTGTGCTCTGCTCTTTGCAGACTGATGTGGAAGAGGCGAAAGAGCAAGAGATATCAAAGCTACATAATTCATTAAAAGATATGCAAACTAAAGTCGACGAAGTGAACTCATTGCTTGCTCAAGAGCGCGAGATTGCAAAGAAAGCAGTTGAAGAAGCAGAAGCCACCGCTGCCAAAGAAGTTCCAGTTCCTGTTGTAGACACTGAAAAGATTGAGTCTTTAACTGCTGAATTGGATAATATGAAGGTAAAACTTATCTGATTGAATTGAACTTGTTAATTGTTAGTTAATCGTTATTCTACTCTTAAACTTTTTTTCCACTCTTTTTTATGTTAAATAGGCATCATTGGAATCAGAAAAAGGACAATGTGGTGAGTGGGAAAAGAAATTCTTGGAAGCCCAAGAAATGTGTAATGAGAAGACTAATAAGTTGGAAGTAACAGAAAAAAGAGTTCATCATCTTCAAGACGCTTTGATCAAGTAAAGATTACTTATTTATCTGGAAGCCTTGACTGATTTGTCTTTGGGAAATTCTGTCTAAATGTGGTTCAAACAGGCTTGATGAGAGACTTAACAACTTGGAGTCTGAGAACAAAATTCTTCGTCAACAAGCCCTATCAATGGCTCAGAATAGTAAGCTGCTTGCATTGCGCTCTAGATCAATTATGCAGGTAAGTGCGATGGTTAATGTATATCCATTTTAAAAATTTTCTAATACCAAAAATCTAAGGTGTTTATTTTCTCTTAATACAGAGGACAGAGAGTTCAAGAAGAGCGGTATGTTTAGTATCGTCTATTATGCAACTAGTTTGAGATGTATTTTCTACTGTCTTATTCATGTGATCTGAATTTGATCTACATTAATGTGACAGGATTTGCAGAGTCCATCTATGAATGCTAGGGAGTCTGCTGAGATAGAAGGTAGACCTCAGAAAGCACTTAATGAGAAGCAACAAGAACATCAAGACTTGCTCATTCGATGTATTTCACAGCCTTTGGGCTTCTCAAAGGGGCGGCCTATTGCTGCTAGTATGATATTCAAATGCCTTAGACAGTGGAGGTCCTTTGAAGTGGAGAAAACAAGCATTTTTGATCGAATAATTCAAACCATAGGCCATGCTATTGAGGTTTGAGAAACATCTTTTGCTGGTTTACAATTTTACATTACAGTGTTGAAATGAAGATCTTAATAACTACTACAAAACAATAGAAAAATGTTTCTAAACTAAAAATTGGAACTCAAAGCTGAACCTAATGAGCCTTTAATTAAGACTAGGTATGAGCATGTATTCTGATAGGTGGAAAAAACATTTTTCATATGACAACTAGGCTCAGGAAAACAATGAGACTCTGGCTTATTGGCTGACAAACACATCATCCTTGCTGTTGCTGTTGCAACGCACACTGAAAACAAATGGTGCAGCAGGAGCTCCACAAAGGCGACGATCTTCATCAGCAAGTTTGTTTGGAAGAATGACACAGGTAATTGTAATTCAGAGGTCAAAATCAGACCATTAATCACAGTTTGAATGAAATTTAACTCCATTTTGTATGTTAATTTCTTGAAGAGTTTTCGCGGTCTACCTCGGGTTGATCTTTCTGCAATTGAGGATGAAGTGCCAAGATCTCCGAGGGGAGTTGATGGTGTATTGAGTCCAATAGACGCTAAATACCCTGCCTTGCTGTTCAAACAACAATTAACTGCTTATGTAGAAAAGATATACGGAATGATTCGTGACAATTTGAAAAAAGAAATCTCTCCACAACTTGGTTTGTGCATTCAGGTATTGTACTCACCCACTCTTCTTACAAAATGTTAATATACCATTCATCTATTATTCTCAAATTCTGATTTATGCATTCAACAGGCACCGAGAAATTCTAAAGTAAGTTCATTGAACAATGAACCTGGTGACAGATTGACCTTGTATTCTCATTGGATTGATATTAAACAAAGCTTTGGAAATTATCTTCAATTGATGACATCAAACTATGTATGCACAGACTTCTTTATAGCATTATAATGTCTCAAGAATGGTTTACATCTTAGATGCATTTGCTTAGTTAAGAACTTTTTTTTTTTTTCAGGTCCCATCATTTCTCATCCGCAAACTCTACACTCAAGTTTTCTCCTTCGTCAATGTTCAGTTATTTAACAGGTTTGAATCATAAACAAAAAAAGATATATTTTTTTATCCCTCTTTTTATTTTCTTGCTCAGAATCTCATATCTATTTGTTTCTTGACTGCAGCCTGTTGTTGAGACGAGAGTGTTGCTCGTTCACCAATGCTGAATATGTCAAGGCGGGATTGAGCGAGCTAGCAACGTGGTGTGATGATGCAACCAACGAGGTATTTGTGTAGAATAATTTTTTTTTGGTTGCAAACAAAAAAACAGTTCAACATTTCAATGATCTCTGCCTTCTTTTTGTTTTTAACCAAATTTATTGTGACAGTATGCAGGTAATGCTTGGGATGAGCTCAAGCATATTAGACAAGCTATAGGTTTCTTGGTAAATTTTTAAACCAACTCATCACTATAATTATCTTAAGTAAACAGTTGTGGATATGTGTTGGATAAAATGACATGAGGAGCTAAATTTAATTTGGTTTTTTTGGTAGGTCATTCATCAAAAGCCACAAAAGACACTAGATGAAGTTAGCAATGACTTGTGTCCAGTAAGTTGAAGCACTTGAAAGCTCCTTATATCGTACTGGGTATCCACTCTGAAAAAATGTGTTCAATTTTGTAAATACAGGTGCTTAGCATACAACAACTATACAGGATAAGTACAATGTATTGGGATGACAAGTATGGAACTCATAGCTTATCTCCAGAAGTAAGATCTCAAAATAAAAGTTTTCTGTTCATAATAAGACTTTATGTTAGAGATCACGTGTTAGATGATTTCCTTTCTTCTAATGGAATGTCCCTGGTTAACAGGTTATTGCCAGCATGAAAGTGTCAATGACAGAAGATTCAAGCAACACTGTTAGCAGCTCTTTTCTCCTAGATGACGATTCAAGGTCAGGAACGAAAAAGAATATTGATTCTACTTAAACTTCTCTAAATCCATTTTTTTCTTGCAATGGTATCAATGATTTACTGTTCTTGATCAAGTACTTTATCTTGTCCAAAAACAGCATACCATTTTCGGTTGATGAGCTAGCCAAATCAACGGAAATGATTAAAATCTCAGATATTGAACCACCTCCACTCATGCGCGAGCATTCAGGATTCGGTTTCTTGCAGCCAATAACCAATTAACTGCAAAATTTCAGCTACAAGTTAACAAGAGGATTCGGTTACTAGGGTAAAGAATGAACATGTTAGGCATCTAGGTCGTCTTTCCTTAACTTGTCCCTTCTTGTACTTTTCCTTAATTGAGGAAGTTGTATACTGTGGTCAAATTAGGTATAGATGTGCAACAATGGTCTGTTTGATTCATTGGTAAATAGAGATTCATTGTTGCCACTATGGATGTGTGTAACCTCATCAAGAGATAGTACTTCTACATATTTTGTTTGGTGAAGTGTATTTTGTAGGCTTTCTCATTGCTGTATTTTTTCCTTATATAGTCTTTTCTATAAACGTCAGGCTATTCTTTGGTGGTTGGAAATAGTTTGTTTGCACCTTCTCAACCAAAATAATCATAAAAATTTGTGTGTGTGTGTGCGCGCTTGAGTACATACAAATTTGTGGTATAGTCAAATTTTGAAATGTCTTCTCTTTAGTAAATGATGACGTTGATGAATGATCCACTGCCATTATAGGGGTAACATTTGTGTACAAAATACATGAGATTCAATGGTTGATTACTTCAACGACTTGATTGATTAATCTCTCACTGCCTTACCGGTTTTAAATTAAAAATAATACATAGTCTAACCTACGTTTATAGTAGTGGTTTTGGATAATGAATGTCCCTCCAATTGAATTTAGATTCATGATGAATTAATGACTGCTTTCAAAATTCAAGAGTTGATAACTACAATATATATATTTGAAAATTCAATTTCTCTGCTAGAAAAAAAAAACGAAAACTGAAATAAGTAGGAGCATAGAATGTTTTCTTACCGGATCATAAGTGATTAGAAAACTTGTAGTAGTCCCACCACAATATTTAAACTTGGCTTTCCGGCCCAAAAAATTATTCAATCGTTGATTTGGATGTAAACTTGAAACTTCCTTTCCTCGTATAGTCGGTAATGAATCTTAGCCTGTTTTAGTAGGTTTGTGGATTCTATCAATCTTTAGCATTCTTTCTCTTTTTTGCCCTCGTGGGTCATGACAATCAATCTATTGTTTAAATGGGAAACCCAGCAAAAACTGAATCAAGCGATTATAATAAGAGGGAAGCGTCCTTATAATAATTCTCTTACAGCGATCTTCAGCTGCATTGTTTATATATTTTATTTCAAAAGTTTTACTTTAAAATCAATGGATCTCCCTACAGAAGGAATATAAATCCAGCTCTTGCCCATCAATATGTTCCCTCTATTCCCCCTCTCTAAAACAAGGTAGCTCATGTGGGCTTTGATTTGCTAAAATAATGAACAAATTGTACCCACATGGTTGCTGAGTTCTATTGCTTCTTTTGACCTAATTCTTCATGCTCTTGAGCTGTATGCTTTTGGGCTTGTTGATGTGTTAACTGAAAATCAACCTTGTCCACTTGGTATCTTTCAAGGTATTGTCTTCAGATTTCATGATTGTAAAGATCAAATCCATTTCTTTGACTTTCTATGTGATTATCTTTTGATGGGTATCTCAACAATCTCTTCATTGATTAGTTTTGCTTGTTTGTTGAATTGGGATTTTCATGGTCATGAGGGTTTTCTTGACATTAATGCTGTGAGTGGTTGTGTACAGGATTCTTGTTCTGAGAGTTTGTACTACACCTGTTGTTTAAATTGAAATTTGACTTAAGTTGTGCTTGGTTGTGTAGATCAATGGAGAAGCTAGTATTTTGAGGGATTGGTTTTACAAATTGGGTAGAAGGTACTCAAGTTGATAGTTCTGTCCAACTGGGAGTAGTATTTAGAGCAGCTATTATTGAGTGAGTTCAATGAAATGAAAAGGTGTTGTCTTTTTTGGGCTTGCTGAACATTGATAAGAGAGGTCAGGCTTTTGAGATCCCCAAAATGGTATTGAATGGAACAACACATTAAATCTCATTGCTGCATTCATGAAAGTCCTAAAGGGTGTGATGTGGATATATATGAGAATTGATTGATTGAGCATTAAGACTTTAACATGCTTCAACAGATTATATCTTATACAAAGCCTCATTCACATGCTTATGGAATCTGAATCTCTTGACCTACATCTGAGATTTAAATGTTCAACAAGGTTCTTGTACACTACTAATCTTGTGCTTTCTCAACTGATTTTTAACAGGGTTCATGGAGGGTAAATCGATAAAATGCTTAATCAGCAGCATTTCTCGGTTTATACATGTGGCGTCATGCCAGACATCAACGCTAATGCCTAGCCAGAAAGATTTTGAGAGGGTGGCTATGCTGATGAAGCACTTGAAGCCATTTCTTGATGTGGTCATCAGTGAAAAGATTAGCCCTGATGAAATCTTTCTGAAAGAATGTGGGAAGCTAGATATAGATGTTACAGAGGCTACAAACTACATTGAGACGTGGTCCTCAAATTCAAGCAAGATTTTATCAGTGAGTATTTGTTCTAAGTTTGCTTTTGTCTAATGAGGTACTATTTAGCCTATTCATCACAATGAGCTTAAAAAAGAGAATGGCAAGAATGTGAACTACAAAAAAATGCCAAATCGAAAATGATGCAGTTTCGTTGAAACATTTTTACACAATTGTGCAGTTTTGTGATTTCGTTGCCTCATTCCCATTTTCAGGTTTGGCAAAGTGAGCTATTACTAACTAAAATCAGAAGCTCTTTGTTTGAAATATACCGAATGTTCTGCAGATTGTTACGAGCATCACTGTCTTCCTCTAATCTCGCCGGCTTACATGTACGTACAGATCTAAGGCCCCTGCTTAAATCCTCTTTCCCGGATTTTGATTCATATGTATAATTCACAGAGTATCACTAACTAGTTGTAAACATTCATAGAACTGCATGCAGGAGCTTCAAAATTGGCGGCCAAACAGAATATCAATACATATTGAACAAGCTTTGAGCTACCAAAGTGACAAATCAACATCTTGTGAAGAACACCTGAACCTAATAGAAATCATTGAGTCTCTTGGTCTGATATCAAATCAAGAGTTGCTTGAAGAGAGAATTGCAATCGAAAAGGAGAGGCTGAAAGCTCAATCTAACACTGGGGACATGGATAATGATCAAGTGACAGATGTCATTTATCTTATATATGATTTCATGTTGGAAAGTGGATACTTAGATTCCAGCCATGGTTTCGCCATCCCATCAAGCTTCCGCTGTCCCTTGTCATTGGAGCTCATGTTGGATCCTGTTATTGTGGCTTCTGGCCAGACATTTGAGAGGGCTTGTATCAGTGAATGGATAGCTCAGGGGTTAAATACTTGTCCCAAGACAGGCGAGCCTCTTTCACATACCAGTTTCATACCGAATCAAACCATGAAAGCTATGATAGTAGCTTGGTTTGAGGAAAATAACCGTGGGCTTCCAACTAACCATGCTCAGGATGTTATTATCCATACGGGTAGTTTCCGTGGCTCACATTACAACAGCAATTCTACTTCAATGTCGTCTACTGAGTTCAGAGATTTGTGTACACTCCAAACGGTTGAGGACCCTTTTGGATTCAGCAAGGAAGGGTCTAAATTTGAGCAATCGTATACACACAGCAGGACACACTTAACTTCAAGTGCCATTTCAACTGCAAGTGAGGTGTCAAGAGTATCAACTCGAACAAACTCTTTTGCATTGTCTGACACAGGCTCTGATGAAACTACTACAAACTCCCATGTTGAAAAATTGGTTGAAGATCTGAAGAGCCGCTCGAATGAAGTGCAAACTTCAGCTGCATTTGAGCTTCGCCTCCTTGCAAAGCATAACGTCAAGAACCGTAACATTATAGGAAAGTGCGGTGCCATTGGCCCGTTGGTGGCATTGCTGTACTCTGTAGTGAGGATAACCCAGGAGCATTCGGTTACCGCCCTCTTGAATTTATCAATCAATGATGAGAACAAAGCATTGATCGCAGAAGCCGGAGTCCTAGAACCATTTGTACATGTGCTTAAATCAGGGAATGATGCAGCTAAGGAAAATTGTGCAGCTGCTTTGTACAGCCTGGCTGGGACTGAAGAGTTCAAGCTCAAGATTGGCCGCTCAGAGGCGGTCAAAGCATTGGTCAATCTCTTAGGAACGGGGACCGTTAGAGGGAAAAAGGATGCAGCAACGGCTCTATTCCACCTGTCAATAGTTCATGAAAACAAAGTTCGAATTGTCCAGGCTGGTGCTGTGAAGTGTTTGGTTGAGCTGTTGGACCAGGATTCAGGATTTGTTGACAAGGCTATTGCCCTTCTCGCAAACCTGGCCTCAGTTTCTGAGGGCCGATCAGCTATTGTGAAAGGAGGGGGGATCCCAATGATTGTTGAGATACTCGAATGTGGGTCCGGAAGAGGAAAGGAGAATGCTGCCTCTATACTTCTGCAGCTGTGTCTTAGTAGTAGCAAGTTTTGTAGCATGGTTCTTCAAGAAGGATCTGTCCCACCTCTTGTTGCTCTTTCTCAAACTGGCACTTCAAGAGCCAGGGAAAAGGTATGATTTATTATCTTCTTTTAATACAAAAAAAGTTAGTTAAAAAATAAAATCTGCCTTTCTATATGAAGAGCACTTCTGCAATATTTTCTTTCAGATTTGTTATTCTCTAAAGACCAAGCTAGGAACCAGAAAACTCTTGATGCCTTGCTTGTTGTTAACTTGGTGATATTTTATGTATAAAGAAGATCATTCATCTTATCTAGTGTACGATTTATGCAGGCACAGCAGCTGCTAAGCCACTTCCGCAGCCAACGTGAAGCCGCTGCTAGTTATGGCAGGAGAAAGCAATGAAGTGATGACATAACTATTAAGCTTCTGATCTGGCTGTTTACATGAACGTCTCCTTCCTAATCTTTCTGTTCTTGCTCTCTTCGTTTGCTACAGTTTTTAGCTTGCTGTGAAGTAAATTTTTGGTCTGCTAGGAGTTGAACTAGATATGCACAGTTCAAAAGAAGTATTCTTTGATTGCTCTTCTTAAGGTTGAGCTTTTGCTTATTAGAGCTTGTTTGTGTATATAATTGTCTTACTTCTCTTTTGTTGTCTTGTGATAAAATCTGTGTACCAGTAACTCAAAAGCCATTTGCTCTTGTCTTGTTGGTTGTTTCTCCAAGATTCACATAAATTTACAAGATTCGACAGCTTAGATTTTCCTGATTGTCCATTTTCCAAGACAAAAACTATGGGATTTCCACTGATTGAATATTTCACTAATACAAGCACCCAAAGCCGAAAGGCAACTGATCGTTCTAAGATCCGGTAGATTACCAGAACTAAGTGTAATAGTCACTTCAATATACACCAAAAAAAGGCATGAATTTTGTAGCCTATCACTTGGATGAAATGGGCTACCGACTGTACAGTTCAAAATAGTTTGTTCAGAAACCAGACAAATGGCATAGTCGATTGCAAGCGTTCAAAACCTCAGGCTTCATCATCGCTGCTTATCAGGACGATAGTGGCGGGTTCCGGCTTGCCAGATGACTTCGTTTTGGGTTTCTCATGCCTGTCTTTTGAACCTCCCGAAGCTTGGCCATTGGAAGCACTGTGACATTCTGCCACGGGGTTCTCATCATCAGATTCCGATGAAGAATCAGAATCCTGTAATAACAGCTTGGATTTGAATCTGCCAACAGAAGCTTCCAAAATACGGGCCATTATTGATTTCGATTCTGACAAGTTTTCCTTTACATTAGCACCCTCTGGAGAAGAGAGGCCTGTTTCAGCCTCGTACTCAGGTGCTTTATCAATTGAGGACTGATCCTCAGAAGTGACTTCAACTTCCGAACTTGTACCATAATCCAGTGCATTGCCGTGATTTTCTTTTACCCATTTGTTAATTGAAGAGAATTTGCCTTCTATAGCCTCAACGAGAAGGTTAAAGGCACTGGCGTTGAGCCGCAGGAGGAAAACCTTGTCACTCCAAGCACAGAGGCAGAGGCTTTTAGTGTGCTTCAGACAAGCATATTTGTTTGGATTGCAAGGGCAGAAAGCAGCAGACAAGTAGAGAATGGTTTTGCAAACACAGCACTCTTTCCGCTCCCCCTTGTCAAGAGAATGGTTCATTTTCCTGGACTGAGAGTCAGTGCTAAGGAATTTCCTTAGCCGTTCCTCAGCTTTTACACGGACCTGGTTTGAGCAGAGGCAAGAACTACACCATCATATTTTGAAGAGAGTAGGGAAAAGTAGTTCAAAAGCATTCATAATCAAGTAATGGGAAATATAATAGCAATTTTAACAAGCCCTAATAACACTAAGGAAGTATGGAGATTTGGGGTCTAGTGGGTTTACAATAAACAATTTATTATCTTGGAGTATAGTACATACTAGCACATAACCCGTACCTTGTACAGGGGTGTTTGGGTTTACTAAAATTAGTTATTATTTTATATATAATTTTACCATATTGATTATTATATATGTGAATTATTTTAAATTAGTACATCAACCCTTTTTTTTGGATAAAAAATTAACAATTTTAATACTTCATCAATCATCTATCAAATGCATAAGTATTTCTTTATTAATATATTAAAACTTTAACACATATAAAATACATATATTTTATTGATCAAGGAAGACTAAAAAAGAGACCTTATTATAGGGATATATTCTTATTAAAAATTAAAATCAGAATATAATCAAATAAATCTAATGATTAAAATATTAATCCAACATTAAAATCATAAGGTAAGGGTTAAGAGGTAAACATAAAGTAAAAGAGAGTGACTATAGATTAGGATATGATAAAGATTAGAATACCATCATGTATATCTTAATATTTTTGCTAACTTGATATCTATATCGATGAGCTAACCACAACTAAAAAAACAATAAGAAGTTATTCCTTATTATTGAATATTAATACTATGATAAGATAAATAAATTTTATTTAATTATTTTAAATTATGGCTATACAAACTAATATAATAAGATAGAGTAATATTTTATGTTAAACATGATCTAATACGTATAGTCATAGGCCAATATAGAAAATGGATGAATCACATATAAAAGATAGGTGAATATACAATATTATATTGTACACGTATGCTTTCTAATTTTCGCTATCTATATTACAAGACACTTTTAGTAATTTATTAAGGTGGTTTATAAAAGATGGCATGTAAAAATAAAATTATTTAAAGAAAGTAACGGGTAGCCCAGACATAAGATTAAAATCATATGTTAATGTTATGATAAAAATTAGATTTAAGAAGATAATTTTTGTTAATAATGGGGTGATGTGGCGCAAAATGGTGGCGGAATTTGCTTCCGCTTTAGTATATAGTAATAGATAGATTTAATGAACTATGATGCAATATAGAATCATGTGTAATCTAAACACACCCTAGACTGTTAGCAATGAAACATAGTTCTGCGATCACAATTGTATATAGCTATATGAAAAGTAGAGAGGTTTACCTTTAATGTTTCAGCAATAACACCACCCTTCTTACACGCATCCTTCCATGTCAAAGTGGCAGGAGTCTTTGAACCCTTCATTAGATACTCCCAGCGTGCCTTTACAGCTTCATGAGCAACTTTAAATAGTAGCTTGTCATGACATACCAGTTCTTTCATTTTGCTCCCATGGTATAGTTCTGTAAAAGTCTGTCCATAAGGTAGCCAGTCCAAGGGTGCACAACAAGCAGACTCTGAGACGTTGAAGCCACAATCAAATCCTGTATGGTATGCCCCTGGAAGAAAAAGAATAAACTCCTTTGGCCGCTGTATGCATCGGTAAACTGTTATTCCCTCAGCTTGCAGGGTGGAAGGAGAAACTTGCAGAGCCTGTAAACAAGCATATATGAGGACTAAGGAGCTTATTGTATTCATATTCAATATTTGACGTTTCATGATTATATGAATAGTGTTTGAAACTCTCTATACCATGAAAAACATGACTCTCAAATGCATATACCCCATCGACTACAGTTTTTTCATGAAAGAAATATACTGCATGATCTCATCTCAAATTGTAGAGAGTATTTTGATTTATATTTAATCAATCAATCTAATGGGAAATGGGAATGATAATGCATCTCCACTCTCCAGATGGCAAATAACAATGGTGGTTGGAAAATCTTCTACAGAATACACACTGGTATGTTGTGATTAACCACTTTCCCTGGAAAAGCACTTTTACTAGAATTGGACTTAAATTCCAAGGTTTAATGTTGGTTACCATGTAGTTCACTTAGCAACATCACATCGGTATTTTGCTTATATGAAATAGCAAAAAACAGGTACTTGGTAAAGAATGTGATTAAAAAAAAAAAAAAATTAGAATGCCAGCGCAAACATGCAAATACTCCCTCAGCACTCATTGGATTTTGTTGTTTTTAGCCATATTTATCAATTTTTGCCCAAGGAAGACTTAAATCGCAGCCATATTACTATAGGAAAATGATCTAAGAAAATACTAGCACTCACCCGTTTATGAAGCAACTCAGGAGTTGGGGAAACAATACCAGGAAAGTGCTTCTTAGCAGCTGCCTGAAATTTAGTGAAATAATGTCCAGGCACACCATACCAAATCTTTGGAGCCCCGAGGTTTAAACACCACAGAGTGTATAGATGATGTTCTGCTACTTCCTGCATTAACGCAAATAAGAAATATAATTTAGTATCTTATTTTTTCCATGAATCTCATTTGTAGTTCATGAACCTGTATGAAACAGTCAAAATCTTACCCAGGGAAGAGTTGAGAAGCACATTCCTATATGAAACTGAGGAGCAAAATCACCCAAATAGTCTGATTTCTCGAAAGAAAGAAGAGAACCTGACAGCCTAGAAAGATTGCTCAAATTCCAACCTGAATCTTGGTAACTCTTGGAGTTTGATGTCTCTAACTCGACTGATTCTAGAACTCTATTTCGTAAACTTTCGGCATCAAGATTTGCTCGACGAAGCACCTGAATAATCAGAAGTTTAAAAGAAAAAACTTGTCACTATCGCAAGAAAAAGGAAACTGAGAATGTGAGTCCATATGGATCTCCCACTTACTTCAATTTCTGCAGTTGGTTTCTCCAAAATTCGCCAATATTCACCTTCAATATCTACTTCTGAAGGCTCCCATTCAACAGAACTGGCTTTTGGATTTACTCCTTTGGATTTTTCTTGAAAATAGCGTTCCTTAAAATAATCCGCATTTTTCTTGAAATCTTTAACAGTAAAATGAGGTCCAAACTTAATTCCCGCTTCAGCTTCATTATCCAAATCTGAATTCAAAATTCTCCGCCTTTTTGACTCTTTAACATTTGTTGATGTCAGTCTTTTTCTCTTTCCATACTTCTGGAATCCATCAATCCTTTGAACTTCTGTGGTGAAGTTATAGGCTTCAGATATATCATCTTTGAAGCATGATGGTTGCCAAGAAGGAGGAGGAACTATGCGGCAGAGTCCGTACGGCTTCACTTGTGGGCTTATGCTTTCAATATACTTGAGAGTGTCTACGAACTCCTGGAAGAATCAGAGACAATTCACATCTTGGCATCACAAGCTCAAAAGGCAAATCAAAATGTAAACATGCAAAGCACACCTCATCAGTAGGCTGAAATACAGGAGCTTCCTCTAGTTCAAAAGAGCATGCCCCTTCTGGATCCCACTGAGCTGGCACCTAACTGAGCACTTTTGCAATTAGATATGACATATGGACCACAACAATTACGATGAAATGAATATGCAGACTTCATCTACCACCTACCAAATGATTGAAAACAAACTAACCTTTACACAGTTACTGCAAGCCGAACATCCCCAGATCAAACCTTTTGGAAGGCTTGCATCAATCTGCTTATAACAGAAAAAAAGATTAAAATAAACCCCGAGGGAAATTATCCATTATCCACTTTATAAAATGGATGTGGTCTGGTTTGCTGCTTACCTCCATCAAACGAAATACTGTAGAAAATAAATTCAGCAGTGGGGCAAGTGCATAATCATCTTAGGGGTATTTGTTAAACTTGAGAGAGAATATTCATTAAGCACATGAGGTTCCACCCTAAAACCAATTGGCAATAGGGGGAATAGTCCATGTACTTATATGGTGGGTGGTTTAGGTTCAATTTCCCGATGTGGGATAGGTTTTAATCTTAACACGTCCCCTCAAGTGCAACTGTCTAGCCCCACAATATGTCAGTTGCACATGACATTTCAAGCCTTAAGACCATTCACATCCCAATCTTAAAATCCAATCTTTTGCACTCTCATCTTAAAAGCCCCGCACATCCCTTGTATTTGAAGAGTCTAAAAGGTTAAATTCATTTCCCCTCCGTTCAAATACCCACTCAAGTTTAGAGTTTAAAATTTATTTGGGCCCACCACTTTATTGATGAACCAATAGAAAAATTGATTTTTATTTTTTCTAAAATCACACCACAATCATATGCTATAAAATGCATAGCCATTTTATAAAATGCACACAAAAGTAACATGCATCCTTAGCTAGAAAGTAGAAAGCATAAAAACAAAAGTGCATTAACATTGTAGGAAAAGTGCATCACTAAGCCTTAAAAATGAAATCATAAAAGCAAAAAGTGCATTATAAACTATGAAAAGTGCATGTTAATTGATCAGTAAAACTGTTGAGTCAAAATTAGATGGGAAGTCTACTCAAAGGAGAAAATGTGCATTAACAATATGATATTGTGCATAGTAAACACCGTATAGTGCATTGTTAATAAACGAACTGTCAGTTTTTCAAGTGAAGTCCATTCAAGCGAAGCAAACAAACTGAATCATTCGATATTATATTCATTTTTTTACATCAAAATGTGAGTATAAAAAAAATATAATCACCTATAATGAAATTACAATTAATAAATTATTAATTTGGTTTTAAGATTTTACTTATTCGTCACAAAAGTAAATGAGATGAAATATAATATAGACGGAGCATGTGATACAGTAAAAATATATATAGACGGAGTGTATATGCAAACAAGAGTATAAAGAGAGTTCATAAATAAGATTATAGACGGAGTGGGATGTGGATAATCTAAGGCCGGAGTTCATAAATAAAATTATAGACGGAGTGGGATGTGGATAATCTAAGGCCGGCCAGCTCAAATAAACCAAGAAGTCGGAATCCGGACCGAACATGCTCTAATACCATATTAAATCTTGGTGGGTCATATATGACGTGGAGGGTTCACACGTCGGTTATTGCGCATATGTGCGGTAAGTCTGACACATAAGCATACGAGGTTCCACTATAAAACTAATTGGCAATAGGAGGAGTAACCCATGTACTTATATGGTGGATGGTTTAGGTTTAATTTCCCTATGTGAGATAGGTTTTAGTCTCAACACGCCCCCTCAAGTGCAACTGCCTGACCCTGCAATATGTCAGTTGCACTTGACGTTTCAAGCCTTAAGGCCGGCCAACCCAAATAGATCAGGAAGTTGGGATCCGAACCGAACAGTCTTTGATACCATGTTAAATCTCGGTGGGCCATATATGACGTGTGAATCCAGGATTCACACGTCGGTTCTTGCGCATATGCACGATAAGTCCGACACATAAGCACATGAAGTTCCACCTTAAAACCAATTGACAATATGGGAAATAACCCATGTACTTATATTTATATAGTGGGTGGTTTAGGTTCAATTTCCCGATGTCGGTTTTAGTCCCAATTGGCTATAATTATATCTTTTGCCTTGTTATGCAACTCCTATGTAATTTCTATATACGGTCTCAGATGGGAATAGAAGCGGCCGAATGAATTTCGGGCCAAAACTCTTCTCTCCAGTTCTTATCAGTATTTAATGAGAGCTTGTCTGACCCGTTAGTTTACAGGAGCCGTCAGCCAAGATTAGAAGGGGCAAATGCATGTGATCCCAACTCATAAGTTCAGTATGTAAACAATTTTGCCTCATACTAGCCCTTGTTCCTAGGCATTACTTAAAATCAAATGACTCCTAAACACACACTACAGGATAATTGATAGAATTTTGTTTTTTACCTCATGACGTTGTTCATCAACTGGTTCCTCCTCATGATGATCCAAGTTATCCAACTGCTCATGAATAATCCATGCTCTACGCTTGATTTGCGAATCAACCTCCAGTACATAATCTTCTAGACGTGACGACAATTGAGCTGAATCAGATGCATCTTTTGAGGGTACACACTTTTGAGTATCTTCACTGGATGTAATCCTCTTCAAGCTAAAGGCTGTACGTGAAACAAAGCCAGGGGGAGCTAACAAATTTTGCTTATCATCAGCTTCTACAGAGTTTCTTGCCACTCCGGTCCCCATCATCAGTACTGTAAAGCAATACAACCATGAAATCAGTTGAGTATTGATTCATGATGTCAGTGGATTCATGAAGGTAGCTACATTAGATAGAAGACATAAATGTCACAAAGCCCATGATGGATTCATAACGTCAGTGGTATCATAACAACCCGGACCAGAATAGAAACAGAATCCTATTAGTAACTATATTCTTCATATCTTATTCTTGATTTCAAAGATAAAACCAGTAGTAGTAGTACTAGCTCTTCCTTTCTTGCATGTCCTTGTTTTTTGCCATCACCTATTTCTCTTGCTATGGCCTTTTGAGCGCTCTCTAATTTCAACTTAAGTTCAAACCGGAGCACATAATTAACTCTTCAAATCCAATATCAACTCAAATCTTACAAAACGAAAATCGAAACCCTGAAACCCTAACCTTAGGGTTCCGGCGGCCTTGAAGAGGCGGCGTCGTCGTCTGGTGGCTCGTTGGTTGCACGCGTATCCTCGCTCCGCGATCCCAATGGCGAACGGACTCCGGCGGCGTTGCTTGTGTCGCCCTCTGTTCTCTCACTCACCACTCTCGTCTTCTTGGCCTTCTCTCAAACCGAGCTCTCTTAATTTTGATTTTGAGCGCAACCAAAAAATCAGAGGGGCAATTTCGTAAAAAGCCACCCCGCGTTAAAAACCGGAGTTCTGCATCTCACTTAAAACCCCCAATCTCGGTCTGTCTGTCTGTCTTCTCCTCCCCCCACAAAGAAAAAAAAGTCGGCATCTTGCTGAACTCACTTCAGCATGGGCTCTGTATCACTGAAGATCGGGGACGGAACGGCGAGATTCAAAACGGCGTCGTTCTGCTCGTCGGCGGTGAACGGGCTAATGCTCTTCTCTGTCCTGATAACCAACCTCTTCGCCCTCTACGCCTTCACATACAACCCGAGCAACAACTCCCACCTCCATCCAGCTCACAAGAACATCTCCATAATCTCCGAGCACGTCTCCCTCATCCTAGGCGAGATCCAGTCCTCCCAGAAGAAACTCTCGAGGATGGAGAAGGAGATCTTAGGCTACGACACCATCGATCTCTCCAACCCCAATTTAGCCACCGAGCTCAAGCTCTTCCTCCGCCGACACCAGCTTCCCCTAGGAAAGGATTCCAAGACAGGGATCACGGAAATGGTGGCCTCTGTGGGCCATTCCTGTGCTAAATCCACCGATATGCTTTCTCAGTACATGAGTTACAAGGCCTATGGCCAGTGTCCAGAGGATTCAGGGCTTCCTCAGAAGCTGATTTCGAGAGGCTGCGAGCCCTTGCCTAGGAGGAGGTGTTTCGCCAAGACTGTTTCCAAGGTGAGCCTTCTTCATCCCTTTCCCGAGTCGCTATGGAAGCCTGTGAGTGATAAGGCCGTTAGTTGGACCGGGCTTGCTTGCAAGAACTTTAGTTGCTTGAATTCGAAGAGTTTGGGGAGGGATTGTGCTGGCTGCTTCGATCTGGCTAATGGGGGTGAGAGCCAGAGGTTTGTGAAGGCCAAGGGGAAGAACGATTTCTTGATTGATGATGTGTTAGGGTTAGGGGGAGGCGGGATCAGGATTGGGTTTGATATTGCAGGTGGATCTGGGACTTTTGCAGCTAGAATGGCGGAAAAGAATGTGACTGTGATTACTCAGGCCTTGAACACTGATGCGCCGTATAACGAGTTCATTGCAGCCAGGGGGCTTTTCCCGCTCTTCTTGAGCTTGGATCACAGGTTCCCGTTCTACGACGGGGTGTTTGATCTGGTGCGCGCAGGGAGCAGTTTGGATGTGGGAGGGAAGCCTGAAAAGCTGGAGTTTTTGATGTTCGATGTTGATCGGATTATAAGGGCCGGTGGGCTGCTCTGGCTGGACAACTTCTATTGTGCCACTGATGACAAGAAGAGGGATCTCACTAGGCTGATTGAGAAATTTGGATACAAGAAGCTGAAATGGGTCATTGGGGATAAGGCGGCTGCTGGTTCGGGGAAGTCCCAGATCTACCTATCGGCGGTTCTGCAGAAGCCGGTGAGAGCCATTTGATCAAGTCATGGTGTTGTTGTATCTAGAAATCAGTTTCCTCTCATCAATGTATGGATCTTTTTTGCTTTTGATTTGTTTGCTATCTTGCTTGGTGTTTATTGGAGGAAGAAATTTTCTTTTCATGGTTTTTAGGATCTGTAACACACTTTCTGGTGTTTAGATTCAGTCATTCAGATGCTCTGTAGTTGAACTACAATAATTTCTGTAATCGTAGTAAATGGATGATGTTCACCTAACTAATCGGCAATTAAATTATTCAGCACTCTGGCATTAGTGTTACTCTTTCTTTTTTGGTCAAAGGCATTAGATTTATTGTTACTCTTTAGAAAGTAGGTTGGAAAAATGTTTCGGAAGCTGACTCACCAGAGAAGATATAATGAAGAAAGGTTCTTACTGAAGCTCTTCATTCTGGGAAATGAGCACAAACAAGTTAGCTAACCATAGGTCCATAACAAGTACTTCACAATTTGCATGGCCACAGTGTAATAGTGGGCCTCTAAAACTAAAAACACCTGACTAATTATGCTCCTGAACCTCTCATTATGAGATAAATTAAAAAAATAAAAACAGGAAGTTGATAGGTCTACAAGAACAAACGCCACTATAATAAGTATAGGCTCTGTATCACTGGGTGGTATGGGACTATTGGCAGTGAGAAGCTGCATTCCTTCCTCCCTCGTCTATTTTGTACCAACCCATGCATATATTTTGGTAGTGTGTGCATCATTTTATAATATATGCATGTACATTATTGTCCAACATGTACAACGTTCTTCCGATTTTTTAGAAGTGCCCGATCGCACTCGAACCGGACCCTTTTTATTAATTAATCTATTTTGACACCCTTGGGTTATAGAGATAAAATGTTTTGGCACCTTATCCTGTTATCCCCGCTCATTTTGGCCACCAAACATTCCTACTCATATGTTAGTTTTATCAATAGCTTTAGAGAAAACTTCTGCTAGATCAAGAGCTTGGCATGCCAAGCACACTCCACTGTTCAACATTCAAAAAATTACAATTCAATTGTATGACCACTTTTCACTACAACTCAAACAATATACAAACCGATTTCAGCTAGTCCTGTCCAAAAGAGCACAATCTCGTGTAGTTTAGAAGCTGGAAAACTGCTACCAGAAACAAAAACTTTGCCAACAAGCTAGAAAGTCCTTGAGTATTTCCTGATTTCGTGTATGATCAGCTGTACCGACACCAGATCTTTGTTCAGGTTGGATCCACCCGAGATCTTCTTGACACAATCCGAAAGACGTGTGTAGTATAGCAGCAGCTGTGTCAAAGTGGTTCTCAGAATCTCCATACCGCACAAGAAGTTGCTGAAGGAAGTGATGACATCTTTGTGCATTAGCTCTATGGCTGATTTCCATCTGCTATCAAAGTCCTTCACAAGGGGTTCCACTTCTGCCACTGTTATGGCCTTGTCACTACCTCCCATGTCCTCAGCTGCCCGAAATATTAACTGTTTAGAAAACAAGAAGAAATGCTTTTTTTTTGTTTAAATTAGTTTTGAGTGAAAGGGTGATCTTAACCTGCTCTAGTCTTCACAAACTTGATTAGGTCGCTGAAGTGCTCAAGTAGCAGCTCCTCCTGTATGCAGGCATTAAATTAGATTTTTCAAAGAAAGAAATTAGCTAAAAAAAATAAACTAATTATCTCATATGAAAACTAGCATGACAATCTAGCTTAAAGTTCAGTTGAAGGATGAGGTTTAGATGAAAGGCTGAAATTTAGATTTTTGGCAGCAAATGTGGCCTAACTTTGGGCTATATATATTCTGATATGATTATTGTTTGTCAATGAAAGGTATCAAATAGGCACATATCATTACTTACCACATATATTGATGTGTTGGTCTTTAACATCTCCTCAAAATGCATTTGAATCTTCCCACCATCCGGACCGGCTTCCTGAAATTCATTAAGAATGTAACATAAATACTACCCATGATTGTATTTGTTAGACCACATGCAAGTTTATACAAAGGGTTTTCTCAGTTTGGGCTTATGAACTGATTCAATTAGTTTCAAGCTTCAGTAAATACTGGCTCCTTTTATTCACAGTAGAAAGCTTACCTTCAACACACGAATAGTCATGTCATAGTTGTTTATAAGGAAAACAGTGGCCGACTTTGATTTCTGGAACTGTCTGGCTAGCTTGTTGAGCAAATCATCTATTGCCATTCTAAGCCGTTCCAAGTTCAATTCAAGCTGCAGAGAATGCAGAATTTAATGGTCAGCACATTTTTGGCTATAAGTTCAATTTTACTGTTTTGGTATCAATCAAAAACTGACTCTACTTTCTTTCTTGAGAAGGTTCAAAGTGCTTACACAACAAATAAAGAAATGTCATGGAAAAAAAAAGAGTAAGAAGGCACACCTGCCCATCCCCATATTCAACATTTAGGTGAATAAGAGACACGGTAAACTCAGCATAACGCCTCATGACATAGTGAGGATGAACATCCTCTTCCCACAATGCCTTCAGATTTGCATTGCGGAGACTGTTGAGGTGCATGTCAAAAACCATCTTGAAACGGGGCCACAAGGAGATATTGACCTGTTCGAAATTCCATACGTAGTTTTGTCACAGATCAAAGTATCAAACCGTTAGCAATAATACGGGGTTGTTCGTTGATTTTCCATGATTCTAAATAAGCAAGTTAGCAAGTGATTTTACTTCTTTTCCAGCATCACTACTAGAGCCCCAACCTGAAAGATGGTGTCGTCCATGAGCAAAGAAGCTCAATTCAAATCTTTTGGCATCAGCTTTAATCATCATCTTTCATATCTATTTTTTTTTAATAGTCGTGTTCAGTATATTTTGCAACAAGTTGTGGAAGAAAATAAATGATAAAAGAACAGACCTTGTCTAAATAGGAATCCAGGCAAGGAATCCGCCGTCTTGACATGGTAAGCTGCAGAAGGATCAACCAGAAGTAGTTAAGTAGCAAACTTTGAGTCCAAGAAATGCAATGAGATTGTAGAAGAAAGGTAATCATTCATCTGATATTCAAGCTTGATTGACATGTTTCAAAATAAATATGAAAGAGACATGTAGGAAAAAGATGTTTCACTTCACCAACATACTCTTGACATTTAGTAACCTTGTGACACTTCATAGTCCATAAATGAAAGTTACTGAGCAAGCCACTCATATTCTCAACTCAAAGATATAACTACTTAAATTACTAATGTGGATGCAAAAAATGTGTATCATAGGCATGGAAATTACCTGGTGCTGGTGAATGATCCGAATCATAAGCATTATGCCAATAGCGTCAAAGGAATTCAGAAGGATTGTGTTAAAGTGCTCATCAATAACTGCAAGTGGTCCTGAAACAAAGATACATGAACTAATATTACGGACCTTCTTCTAGTCCATGGAGATATTACATGACTGCAATCAAGAATTACCATATTATAAAAGCCTTTAGATTTTTAGATCTGTAAAAATAACCGATTTATTTAAGAATATATACTATAAGTTAAGAATGTCGAGGGGATACTTTTCTAAGACGTATTTTTTCTTAGGCAAGTGTTCAAGAAGACCCAAGAGCTAAGAGTACAAAAGATGGATCTTGGGATTAAATCAAGGACAAATTTATGCAAAGTTACCTGCAAATATTTCATAAAACATGGATTCCTCCCCAAAGAAATCATCACAGAAAAGATACCTGAAAGCAACATGATTAATTGCAAAAATATTATATCAAACTGTTACAGAAGTTGGGATGAACAGTCATTACAGTAACTATAGAAGAACATTTAATATAAAATATGCAAACTAGTATTTGAGTGGAAAGTAGAAATATGTACTAGACACATACTCAGAACTGGCAGTATCCATCAGCAACTTGTGCAAGCTTCTAAAGAGAACTTCATAAGGATACTTCTGGGAGCTAGCTTCAGCTATATGAGGAATTAAGGCTGGTTGATCAATTTCCTGACATGCACACGAGACCACGTGTTTAGGAATGCAAAAAAATAAAAACAGTGGATTAGGAGTCCTTTCCACGTAGATGTATAAATAAATTTTCCCTTCCTTTCTCCTAAGCCTAAAACAAACCATATAGAGCAGGCATGCAGCATAACAGTGCCTTTTGGTTTTTTTGGAAAAATTACCTACTCCAAATTTGAACTGTAGAAGTCAACACATTTGTGTAGAAGGTTATTCCTATAGTAATTGTAGCAAAAAAGACAAAACTGTAAAATGAAAGCTAACATGCTTCCAGAAGAGGGGCCTTATTGCATCACCAGTCTATAAACACCTACTACCAACTGAGCTATACTGGCATAATTAGATGCAGTTAGCAGATCGTTAGGGCCATGAGAGCAATACCCCTATGGACAACCAGGCAGCTAATGCCTAAAAAAAGTATAAACCATAAATGAAATGCAAGTGGAAAACCTTTAAAATGTTTATCCTCTCCCCCACAGCAAAAACAGAAGAGCGGTTCTTTAGAGTTTCCCTCCTGGCTGAAAACAGGCTAGCGCTGCTTGTCTCGATACCAATTAAATCACTAGATGTTGCCAAATCTTGCTGTAACTTTTCTAGTGCTTGGATATAAGCACGAAAATGTGCACTTAGAACCTGAAAATTACGCCACGATGTACATTAAGCCGCAGAAGAATGGATGGACTTGTCAAAAATCAGAAACTAACCACTCTGACTATATTATAACAAATTAAATATTATAACAAATTAAATAGTAAAATGTGTCACCCTACAGCACTAAGAGTACTAGCAGTTGGCATTGATGAGAAACAAGTAATAAGATCCATAATACTCAAGTTACCTTGTTCATTGTGTCAATATATGCCACACGAACTTCAGTGTATATGTCTTTACCATGCTCCTTGAGGAAAAGAATGACGTATCTGTCAGTAATATCAATGCATCATTAATCAAACAAATCCACAAGGTATACACATGCCAGACATATGGCTAACACCTTCATTTAATCAGAAGTGTATGCCATGCATAAAAGCCAGTGCATAAGAGCAGAAGTAATGAGGCAAATAAATAAGCACAGATAAACTAGAGAGTTTCATTAGCAAGCAGAAATTACTACACACAACTGACAGTCCAACACTACTCACTTATATTTTAGAAGAACATTCTGTTGCAGGATCTGGATGTTCGTCTTAGGCTTTCTCAGTGCATAGAGCTTTTGGACTATGAAGTCAAACACCTACAAACAAATACATCGTTACCCACAAAATCAAGCAATATACGCTGCTGAGAACAATATGTGTGCAATACTATGGAATACCTTCTTTCAGCTATACTTATATATCAGATCAACTAAGACTTGCATGCTACGAATCACGATGGTGTTGTTTGACATAGAGAGCACGTACAGAAGTAGTCAGAAAATGCATTTAAACTCGTGGATTGAGATTATTCAAAGGGAAAGTCCTAGCAGAAAATGCATTTAAACTCGTGGATTGAGATTATTCATTACTCATTTAGTAATATTTCAAAAGCATCACAAATTCTTACGACCAACAGAATAAAATAAATTAAGCATCACAAGTTCTGGTATTAGTATAAACATGCCAGACGAAACTATGGACCAGGACTAGAGCATATTATAATAAGAAATGGTCAGTATAATTACAAATGGATGCCAGACATCCATTTTAAAACATTATATAGGATATTGCTTGCCACAAAAGACATTTGATAGAGACAAGTACTACCTTTGAAACAGCCTTTTTCCTTAGTCTTTCCAACTCGGGTTGCACATCCTTCAAAGCTTGTGATGATTTCACCAAAGGATCTGTCTCCACGTATTTAAGCTTCTTACTAAGAATCTCAAGCGTCCTCATATACTCTTCACTTACCTGACCAAAGTTTTAAGTGATGGTCAATAATTGTCAGCAGCATAAGTAAATTAAGATCATTCAAAAGAACAAGCAAAACATGAAAACTCAAATAGGATGAATAGTCATATGGATTCAGATCATATATTCAAGAAATTAATTGATAGGTCTTAAACTGCTTGCTAAGTTATCAAGAAACTTATCAATTAAGAAAGCAGCATGGTAAGCTTGATTTGTGCCCTAAACGTCCATTTTAAGTAAACTTTAGATTACAAATTCAGATATGCAAAACTTGATAGCTAAAATTCAATCACAAAAATATTCGTAAAGTCTATGATTCAGAGAAGCTAAAAAGAGGAAGATAAATTACAAAACTGAAAATTACCTCTCCATCAA
Source organism: Polygonum aviculare (assembly GCA_934048045.1). Classification (NCBI taxonomy): domain Eukaryota; kingdom Viridiplantae; phylum Streptophyta; class Magnoliopsida; order Caryophyllales; family Polygonaceae; genus Polygonum; species Polygonum aviculare. Next base: position 25,697,086 of record OW204023.1, on the reverse strand, counting down.
CTATTACATCAATCATCCTTGGTGGAACAATGATATCCTCCACAAACTTGGCCAATTTTGACTCTGCCACCTATTAAATAGGAGAAAACCAATACCAACATAAGAACTCTAAGCAAAATACACATTAAATACTTCCTGTACCATACTGTCTCGAATTCACAAAAACCAATAGCCTCTGCCTTCCCCAAGCGGTTTTTATTATTATATATGAGATGTGTACTTGATTTAAGATGCTTAAAAGATTGATTCTGCATATATAAGATACATGATTTATGGCTCATACAAGCAAATTATTTATAGCTAATTGTCTATTTTTCTCGGAGCACATCCATGATGACTGAAATCAAAATCATTTACACGTTGCAAAGATCATGCAGTTTAAAATGGAAAAATTGCAGGAGTTGGTTAGTGGATCATACCTTGCGGTTCTTCAGCTTCAGGCCCATGTCCATTGATTTCTCTTGGAGCACTTTAATGTCTGAGCTTATGGAACCAATCTCAGCCTATTATTGAACATATAGAATGTTAAAGATCCAGATGCTGTAAAATTCAGTATGATAAGAGAAGGGTTACTAAAATAAGAGCTGCTGCAATCAAAATAATAATCACTCTTCACATGTAATCTACATTTCAGGTTATTCAATATAATATATTATATTTACCTTAAGTATTCTCACCTAAAAAACTAGTATAACAAACCTTAACAACAAATATAACAAGCACGCTTGATCCTGTTCTACTATTTCAAGGGAAATCCATCCACCAGTAGATATTGTAAAATTAAGGCTGGTAAAAGCCCACAATTAATGCATCTTCCTTAGGTGATAGGTTATTCTGGAAATTTAATGCAGGCAATACGATAGGAATCCATAAACAGAAAATTATACACAAGAGAGCCTATATACCTGGAATCCACTGAGGAGAGCTTCCATGTGTGATAAGATGGTGTCACAGTCACGAATTTGGTCATGAAGTGAGACAAGATTGTCACTTTCTTTTATGTAGTCCTGTGCCATTCATACAATTATAGTGATAAGTAAGAAGAGATCTTAGCAATTTCAAGCTTGCCATTTATATATAAAAAATTCTAAAGTCATCTCATTCTTAACCATATCAAAGAATTTAAAATAACTGCTCAATGGCAACCCTTTCATATAAAAATAGGGTCACATGCCTAAAGCGGGATAAGCTAAAGAAAACAACAGAAAATTGACCAGCAGCAGTAGAGGTATTAAAAGCCATATAATCCAAATTGAGGTTGTCAAGACATTGTGACATATACGATGTTTCATAATAAAAGAAAACCTCCATAACAAATTTAAAATGCCAGGGTAGGTTAGATGCAGAATCTGAGAAGAAGAATATTCTGAATGAGCTATGAGAAAGATGAGAAATCAGGCAAACACTATTTCTGTGTACAGAGGAAGAGAATAACAATAAGCTATAAACTGATGGATCAATCAGACCAAAAATACAAAAAGCCAAGTCTTAGTCCACCCTCCAGATGCAGACCTGGATTGATTCCAATTCAACTTCACGTAAATTGTTCTCCACACCCTTTGTGTAGTCACGGAGTTTTACACCTTTTGAAAGGATATTGGCTACCACCTGCACAAGGATACATATTTTAGGGATAAAGCATTTAAATATTATTGTCATGTCAATAATTAGAAACTGATTCCAGATAATGTTCAACTAGTGTAATTAATGCTCTATGTTCCAATGCAGACAAACACTGATTAGTAATTGTATCCAAAGGAATAACAAAACTGCTACTAGGAGAACTACTCATCTGTACTACGTGCTACATACATCATGAATAGTTCAATTCTTCATTAGCTAATTACCGACACCATGAGTACCCTCGAGGGTATTTGGTAGAGGGGTAGAAATTCAGAAATTAGTTTAGGGAATGCCAAACAGAATCTTGATCTCCGGTTAGAGCTTTTATTGTTTTCATTTCCCCACAAAAAGCATCAGTTCCATGAGCTTTTATTCCGATCTCGTTCGGTCTAGGAGCCTCTATTAACAAAGCCACATGATAAGGGTCCTTCACCTGTGGTAGTGGATCTAAGAGTGCATTCCATCTCTTTCTCCCTCTCCCCTTTATATCCTGCAAATTAAGTATCTTCCCCAGCTCTCTCATCACCATCTTGTCCAAATTTCAATCCTTCCCGTTATTTTAGTATCATTGAATGAGAATTTGCAGAACAAATTTTGAAAATGAGCAAAGGGTTAGTTGCCTTAATAGTGGTTAAAAAAATGGGAGAAAAAGGCAACCAGAGAAGAAGCAGATAAGGATGAAAGATGCCTTATGGTGGATATGGGGCAATTCTGTGCATATGGTGGTGAGGGATTATTCTAATAAAATCTTAGTTTCATTCTTAAACATAAGCAAAACACACCATATCAAGAATTGAATTCCAACCTCATACCATAGAAAATTTCAAGATTTCAAGCCATTCAAAAATTCCAACTAAACAGCACCTAGCAGAATGTGTATATTACATATCTAAGAGTGAGGGACAATGAAAGAGTAAAGAGAGAACGTACGTCATCGTTCTGGCATTCTTCTAGTTCTTGTTGGAGCCCTTCTAGAGATATGTCATCACTACTAAAAGTAGATACAAAATAAAAGCATAGAAAAGCAAATCAGAAAGGAAGATATTTATAGAAATGCTAAAACAGCAGTGCATGCATGAGGAAATGCACAAATGCACAAAACAGAAGTTCTCAATCTCAGTATCCTTTTTAAAAGGTTGAGATGGACGAAGAAGTCTGTCACTCATGAAGTTGACAGATGAGAGAGGAAAAACTCTCCAAAGAAGCAATATGCAAAACTGATGTTTCTATTACTTTGGAAAACTTTCTCATGGACGTCTCAAACGCTAGTGTTTCAGTACACATTTTATTCATTCATTCATCAATCTTAGCGCACCCATGAATCATGATTCAAAAGCAGTCACAACAGTTATGTACTGCAACACCACAATGTAATTGATGCTTTCGTTCAGCATAAGCTGTGTACTGAAACATCAGTTATGGTCTCATCATCAAACACATCAGCCTGATTTCAACATCAAATAGCAAGCAATTTACACGTATACAGTTTGAAGTCATCCCATATCACCATGAATTTAAAAAGCAAGCAATTTACACGTATACAGTTTGAAGTCATCTTCCAAGTTCCAAAACTAATCCACTATTGGAACTCACATCTAAATAACCATGACTAAGATGTCAATTCCCCAAACTGTTGAAGAATTTTTCATTTCAAAGACTTATAATGGAAAATCATCACAGCCAGGGTTTGATAAACCAGCACAACATTCAACTCAAACTACATTTTACTTAAATATGCTCTCATCTGCATGGAGCAGTTTCAAACACCTCGATGTAAAGCAATCATATCCGAATACAAGCTATGTGAAAAAGGCAGAAAACACGCACCTGCCTAGATCTTCCTCCATAGACAAATCTCCAACAAAAGCACCGAGATCAACAATATCTTTCAAGCCGTCTGAGGTTCCACTATGAGGAACCTCCTCCTGCGAGTACACGAATTGATCGCTTTTAGCAGATGTGAAATTTCTTCTCAAATTGAGGTGAAATGCGTGGTTCGAACATCTAAAAGCATCGGAGCAGAGAATAACGAACTGAAAGCGAGATGGTGCAGAGACATACCACCGAGTTTGTTGCGAGCTCTGCCATTGTCGGAGGATTTCAACCAATATGCAGGCGAGTAGTATGGATGCCTCCGGAATCTAATTGAGAAAGAGGAGGAAGGTGCAAATCATTGCACAGTCACCAGTGAAGCTTCTATCGATGGGATTCAGATCAATAGAGAGATTGGGGGTGGATCGGGAGAAAACAGAAGACTCAGAGGGGGCGTTCCAGTGCGGGAAGGTGCACGGTATCTGGAAGAGGGCGAAAAGGTAAATTTTTAGGAGCCACCCTCTTAATTACACTTTTTACATAATAAAACCATCAGATTTCTTCTCCATTCGAGTAAACCACCAACTTTTATTATAGGTTAGTCCGTCGTGCATAATTATGTCTTAAATATTAGGAAAATTGGACGAAAATAATCCCAAGTATCGACTTTTGAACAAAAATAATCTCTTTAGAAATCACCGACAGCGATCTGAACTATTGCAATATTAACCGAAACCGATTTTCCGACAACTTCTCCGTTAAAATTGATGAGGTGGCAAACGGAAATATGAGATGGCAAATTAACACATTACACTTTTATTTATTTTGTGACATGTCACTTAAACAACAAAGAATCAAATGTCATATCATTATATTGATGAATTAGTTATCATCTTTAATTAAAAACAAAAACTAAAAAAATCCCTTCAAAATCTAAATTGAACACGGAAGAAAGTTGCAAATCACAGATTTGGAGGTTACACAAGTCCTTCGACCCACTCTGAGCTTGCCCATATCCGGCCGCCGAATCTTGCCTCCGACTTCTCCGTCCTCGCTCCACCCTCCGCCTTCACGCCGGCCTCGGTCCGCCTTCGCTCCGGACTCGCTCCTCCTTCCGCCGGCCTCGCTCCATCCTCTAACGGCCTCGATCCGCCCCCGACGGCTACAAATGAGGGCGACGTTCAAGAGTGTTGGTTAATGGAGCCTGATTTAGGAAAGAGATAGAGAGAAGAAAATTACTTGGAGTACAAGTAAAGGAGTTTCTAGGGTTTCTATCTTTTATCTGATATGATATCTTTTTTGGGAGGAAAAATATATCTTTAAGGATCTAGGTTCTATATATACTCAACTTGATTATTGTAATTAGTGTGCTTTACCATTGAGAGAAAATTTTGAAAAGAGAGATTGAGAGGTTAGGTTAGGAAGATCTTGATCAGGGTAGATCTGAAGATCAGTGTCCTTGTAATCCTTGAGTCCTCAAAGTTTCTAGTGGAGATTCTCTGGCTTGGTAGTGCCCCCAGACGTAGTCTTTGTGACGAACTTGGTCAACAACTGCTCGTATCTTTGTCTTGGTTCGCTTACTATCCATCAATTTGCAGGAATGATCCGGGGCTTCCGCAGAAATTTCCCCAACAATGAGGAGGTGGGGAAGGGGGATCAGATGATGAGGAGGAGGGCGAGGGATCCGAGAAGGGCGGATCCGGCGAGGGAGGCCTTGGAGAGAGAAGGCGGCGCTAGGAGTCGGGTTGCTGCTGTCCGGTGAAGGCCTTGGAAAAGATCTGCCGTCGGACAGTGGTGAGGCTGCGGGAGAAGAGGCAGGGGAAGATGAGGGTGTTGGGGAGGCGGCGGTTGGGGAGGAGGCGGCGATGCGGGGGAGGGGTGGCTGCTACAGGAGCGGGCGTGGTTACGGGTGGCGGCAATGCGGTGGGCGGTGTAGCCGTGGATGGTGGAGGCGGAGATATATTGATCGAGGTCATTCTTCTATTTCTTCCGCGGGCCTTGCTTCAAAGACCATTGTTCTATTTCTTCGGTGTTCAATTTCAATTTTGAAGGGGGTTTTTAGTTTTTGTTTTTAATTAAAGATGATAGCTAATTGATCAATATAATGATATGGCCTTTGATTTTTTTTTGTTTGAGTGACATGTCACAAAATAAATAAAAGTATAATGTGTTAATTTGACATCTCATATTTCCGTTTGCCACATCATCAATTTTAACGGAGAAGTTGTAATAGTTCGGATCGCTGTCTGTGATTTCTAAACTTGAGATTATTTTCGTCCAATTTTCCTAAATATTAAAATTACTTTAATTACATTATATTATTGAATTTATAAGCTGAGAGAGAATGCGAAAAAAGATGATTATTATTGATATTCAAGAGCCTTAATTTATAATTACAGACGAGAATGAGAACAACCTCATTAAATGACTTCTCTCCTAGGAAATATAAAGTAGCCTTAGGAACTCACTATAGTAAAATAAACTAATAATTACAATTACAATCAGTATAGAGACAAAGAGTCCGTTTGGCAAATCATTGCTGATGCTGATGTTGATCGATTGCTGATGTTGATATAAATTGCTGATATTGTTGTTGAAATTGAAAACTCATTTTTTTGATAAACAATGGGGTTTTTGGTAAGACGGTTTGCTGATTCTGCGTGTATGAAACATAATTTGACCATTTTACCCCTAAAAAATAAAAAAATAAAATAAAAATAAAAACAAGGTTTTGGCCATTTGGGTGGATGAGTTCATCGTTGTCAAGCTTCTGCAAATCTCCTTTTTCTAAACCTTCATTAACCAATCTCTCCCAAACTCAGATCCAATTGGTTGCCTTCTTTCCCTCCGCCTAGCCGTTGCCCCAGATTCTGACGGCCACCGGAATGCACCGATTTCCCGACCACTAACTTCCGACTCCTCGCTACCAACGATACCCGCGACCCTAGACCCGACTCCAACCACAAGTCGGAGGTCGGGAATACGTCGATTTCCTAGGCCGGAATACGCCGGAGAAGAACGAGAACACTTGAGAAGCACGAGCACAGGTCGGAGGTCGGAGCAGATCTGGGGAAGTCGGGTCGAGATTGCACAGTCGGGCCTGGAAGAGAGCGGCGGCGAGGTTGGGGTGGCGATAATCGGCGACGAGGACCGGAGATGAATGGCCGACGAGGTGGATAGAGGCTGGCCAGGTCGACGGCGGCCGGTGGCCGGAGCTGCACTGGTGTGGGATTGTGTCGGTGGGGACTATGGGGTGAAGGGGAAGGGGAAGGGGAAGGGTAATGGGGGAAGAAGGGGTATAAGCAGTTGCTTATAATTAGGTGCTTATTTTGATAAGCATGCCACGCTATGCTTTTTTTTTTGGTTGATTATAAGCAAAAAAGTGCTTATAAACACTTTTAAAAAAAACGCATTTGGCAAAACTCATTTTCTTATTTTGTGCTTATAAGCAAAAATGTGCTTATAAGTCTTTAGAAATGTCCTTGCCAAACGGACTCTAAATAATCTAAATAATATTAGCTGACACACTCGGCTATATAGACCAACCATGCCAAGCTTGGATGTGAGCCATTCAAAATGTTCAGGATGAATTCTTTTAGTCAAAAGATCGGCTAGTTGATGCTCTAAAGAAACATGGGAGATTTGAATAATTCCAACATCAATCTTTTATTTGATGAAATATTTTTCTATCTCAACGTGCTTTGTCTTGTCATGTTGGATTAGATCATTGGCAATGCTAATAGCAAATTTATTATCACAAAATAGCTTCATTAGATCTTCTCATTGAATTCTCAAATCATTTAAGATGATCTTGACCCACAATAATTCACAAATACCATGTGCTATAACACGAAATTTAACCTCAACACTTGACCTTGCAACAACACTTTGCTTCTTACTTCTCCATGAAATTAGATTTCCACCAAGGTAGACACAATAACCAGTTGTTGAATGTCCGGTTACAATGTCACTAGCATAGTCAGCATCGGAATAGGCTTCAAGTTGAAATTTGGTGCTCTTAGTGAATAAAATGCCTTTGTCGGAAGTGCCTTTATGATATCTAAGTATTTTGTATGCATCCTAAAGGTGTAGCACCCTAGGATCTTGCATAAATTGACTCACATCACTTACAAAGAAGGCAATGTCAGGTCTGGTATGTGTAAGATATGTAAGTTTTCCAAAAAGTTTCTAGTATAATAACTTATCAACAACTAGTTCACCCTCAGCTTTACCAAGTTTCTGATTGTAGTCTATGGGTGTGGGACTGGTCTGCAATATGTCATTCCATCTTCCTGAAGAATATCTTGGGTATACTTTTATTGTGAGATGAATATACCTTCTTTGGAGTGAGCCACTTCAATCCCCAAGAAGTATTTCAGCTGGCCAAGTTCCTTCACCTCAAATTCTCGAGTCAATATGAGTTTCAATCGAGCTTGCTCGATAACATCATTTCCTGTTAGAATAATATCGTCCACATAGACAAGGAGGATACTTACCCCCCGGAGTCAGAGTGCTTGATAAACAGAGTATAATCACCCTGACTCTGAACATACCTAACAAACAACATTACACCTCGAAAGCGTCCAAACCGTCCTCGAGGGGATTGTTTCAAGCCATACAAAGATTTTCTCAATTTGCAAACATGAGTAGGAGAAGTGGAAGAGAATCCTAGAGGTAAAATCGTGAAGATATCTTTAGTTAAGTAGACATTAAGGAATGCATCCTTCACATCGAATTGTAACAGTTTCCAGTCAAGATGGGCAGTAATGGACAAGATCAAATGAACTGTAGACATTTTAGCAACAGAAGCAAATGTTTCTTGATAATCTAAGCCATAAGTCTGTGCAAAACCACGAGCAACAAGGCAAGCTTTATACCAGGCCAGAGATCCATCAACATGATACTTGGAAGCAAAGGCTCATTTACAAGTGACAATATTATGACCAGTTGGTCTCTCGATGATATCATAAGTCCGATTAGCCTCCAATGTAGTCATTTCCTCAGTCATAGCTTGTTGCCATTTAGTGGATTGGATGGCCTCTCAAGAATTCTTGGGGATTTTAATCTGATTTAGACTTGTAAGAAACTTATTGTGTTGAGTTGAGAATCTGTCAAATGAAGCATAGTGCAAGAGAGGATAAAGAGGCCTTTTAGTGCAATCCCTAGTAATATTCCTGAGAGCAATCGGCAAGTCAGATGATGGTGAAGCTTGACCAAGAACTGACTGAATTCCAAGACTCGGAACAACGAGAGGAGGTGGTTGTTGAGAGGGATCCTTCCTGAAATACAATTGGCCAAACCTATGAGACGTAATGGGTCAATTTTATGGAGTCTGGACTGGCAGCTCAGCTGCTGTATTTTGGGCTGGCAATTTAGTTGTTGAAGCTTTAGAGGGTTGGTCAAGAATAGGTTCGGGATTAATGGACGTTGAAATTAATGGTGATGTGGGAAGCATGGGAGTTGTAGGCAAGCTGATGGAGTCAGGTTGGGCAATTATATCCATGGACTCAAGGGAAGTGTGGTCATGTATACAATCAGCTAAGGCTTTGTAATATGAATTGCTTTCATCAAGGTGATATCAACCGAAACATAAGCTTGCTTTGAGAGATGACAGTAGCATTTGTAACCCTTTTGAGTAAATTGGAATACTCGATAAAGATGCACCTTTTGGCCCTAGGATCTAACTTACCCCAACATGGAGTATGAATGTGAACATATGCAGTGCACCCGAATATCTTAGGCTCTAACCCATGGCCAATGGTGATATGTGGGAAGAAGTTTTGAAGGTGCTGGATTGGACTTTAATATTGGAGGGTTTTGGAAGGAGTTTTGTTGATTAAGAAGACAACCATGAGGGTTGCCTCTCCCCAATAAAATTTTGACACATGAGATTGAAACATGACAGTTGGGGATGGATGGCCAAGGCAGTGGTGTTGAAGCCAAAGGTCGGTTTTAGTGGTGGTGCTTAGGTGGGTGGCTACAAAAGGTTCTTCTAGGAGATAAAGAACCCTACCCTCTTTACCAACTCCAATCGTCATCCTCGAGCACTCATCCTAAATAGCACAACCAGCACTAGAGAATGTAACTTCAAACATAAGGTTATGAACAAGAATCTTAACTGAGATGAGATTTGATGAGAAAGTCTGAATATATTGAGCATCAGATAAAAGGAGGGAAGAGGAGCCCGTAATAGTGCATCTTCCTAAGATAGGTGTTGAACCTCCACTAGTTGTAATAAGATGCTTCTCATATATGAAAGGATGATGTGAAGAAAATACAGAACAATCATTGACCATATGATTTGTTGCACCACTATCAAGAATACACTTTTGGCCATACAATTGCTTTTGGTTACCTAAGGCCAAAGATTCAGATTTTGCAGAACCTGATGAAGCTTGAAGGTTCTTCAACATGTCCTACAAATGCTTGATTTCAACTGCAATTTCAAAGGGAGAAGATGAGGATTGCATGGCAGTGGCAATGTTGGCCTTTGGCTGAGAAGGCTACAACGGAATAGTAGGCTTATTGTCAGCCATGGATAAATTCTTCTTTCCTGCATCTTTACTAGGAGGTCTGCCATGAAGAGCCCAACATCTCTCTTTCGTTTGTCGAGGGTTTTGACAATGAGTACACCAAAAATTGTTGATATCCCTCCCATGCTCGGAAAAGTGCACAATGTTCTCAAGAAGGTTGTTGTTGTAGAGTGAAACATAATACCTTGATGAGTTTCCTCCATTCGAATAGTAGCAATGTTTTCTTCAAGAGAAAAGAGAGTTTTGATGTCCAAGATTTGGACACAAACCTGATCAAATTCAGGATTCAAACCAGCGAAGAAGATGTATGAGCGATTTCGCTCAATTGAAACACACAACAACTCTTGCTCCTTGGGATCCTTAAGCACAAGGGGATGAGTAAGGTCAATTTCCTACCAAAGTTTATGCAGAACAATGACATATTCAGAGACATCCACTGAGCCTTGCTTTTTAGAACAAACTTTAATCGAGAGTTCAAAAAGTGAGGCCTCATCTTGCGCCTTTTCATAAGAGCGCCTCAAAAAGTTCCAAATGTCCTAGACAGTTGGAAGAAGAATGCAATTGGATCCGATGTTTGATTCCATTGAAGCCCACAGCCATGACTTGATGATAAATCTTCACGTGTCCATAGCTAAAAGGTGTGATCTCTTGTTGATGGAGGATTGTCAAGGAGGTGTTCGACCTTGTCGCTACCGATGAGTGAGACCTTAAACTCTTCAACTCAGATACGGTAAATCTTTTCGTTGAGCCGATAAGTAGGTTGAACAAGAGGGAGAGATAAATAGTTGAAATTTGAATTTCCTGTGGAATCAAAAATTTCTCCGTCCAGGCTGATGTTATGGAATCCTTCCATTTAGAATAGATGCAAAAGAACAAAGAGAAAATATAGGAAGAGTTTTGGCAACAAAAGGTGGCGGCCTAAACTGGTGATAGAGAAAATAGGACTGGCGGTAAAGGTGGCGGTCAGGGAAGGTTTTAAACACTCAAATCTCTCAGTTGCTCTGATACCATGAGGGAGAATGAGGAAGAAGATGATTATTATTGATAGACAAGAGCTTTAATTTATAATTACAAAAGAAAATGAGAACAACCCTATTAAATGACTTGCTCCTAGAAAATATAAAGCAACCCTAGGAACTCACTATAATAAAAGAAACTAATAATTACAATCAGTCTATGGACTAAATAATCTAATGAGCATTAGCTAATATAAACATTTAATTTCACTAACTAATAAAATACATCATGATAGTACATTTATAATCAATTCAATTTACCCTGGCTTAACCTGTCTTTGCCATATATTTAGTCATAATATATATTTTATTGTTTATAAATTTTTCATAAATCAATACTTGATTTTTCTTGTAAACCAACCTAAAATATAAAATATAATAAGTATAATACATGTGTCAAGTAGATCATATTTTCTAATGAAACTTTACACAAATAAATATACTATAGACATAGATTACGCAAATAGATACGTGATTATATTATTGGGATAGCTTATAAATATATGATATTATTTTGATAGATTATGAATATATATATTATTTTCCTATATTAATGTATGGTAATTGGATTTGATCCAATGAAAATTTCCCTTAACTAGTAAATTATAAACAATGAACATGAAATAGATTTTTTTAGGCGGAATCAACATGAAATAGATATACGTAAACTCAAACATAAATACGCAAACTCCGAAAAATTCTTGTGATGTTGTATTATTATGTTATTATAAGTAGTAATTTGATTCATAACACATGATATTGTGTAGTAATCCTGTAATTTTGTGTTATTATGTATAGTAATTTGGTTCACAACACATGATATTGAGAAATTGTGTTATTACATGTATTAATACATCCATAATAAAAACATGATTAATTTTGTTCACGTACTGGTTGTTGTTTACACTTTTAGTTTAGATGATTTGAAAAAATATCGACATAATCAACCTTTAAAATGATCTTGCATTAAACTTTGTTAGGAAACTTTTAATTTAAATATGTCATTGTTCGATGGAATCAACCTTTAAAATTTCCTATTAAAGATTTTGCAGAACCTGATCAAATTTAGGATTCAAACCATCACAAGATTGAATAAGTAGATTTTATTTGCTATAGCTACCAACACTCCATCTTCACCCGCGTTTACAAATGGACCGTGGTCTATACAAGGTTCCGGGGGAGGAGAGATTTTCATTGCAACAAAAATGATGCGTAATAAGGCACAAAGCCACACATGCCATTGGTGTAAATCTCAGAATGTTATAGTCAATTAAAAACATGCCATGTGTTTCCAAACCTCCAGTTTGGCTTTATCATCCTCGAACAATACGTGTTACAAATCTATTACCTTCTTTTGCATATGAGTGTGTATGGGCTCTGATGTAAAATGCTGAGGAATTCACTGGTAGCTCTTACCCACTTGAGAATCAAGTTAAGATTAGTCACTTTCAATTGGAGCAAATCATGGCAAAAACATTATAAATGACTTCAACACTAAAAAAATAACACATTTGTGCTCGATTACCATAGGCTAGATCCAGTGATTCCCTCAAAGAATGCAAGATGTCCACCATGCTTTGTGGTAGCTAAGACGATGTTCTTATTCAAACTTTGAAACCAAATAATAGAAAGAAGTAAATTTTCGAAACAGGTGAGTTTCCCTTTCAAGGAATGAGTAGATAACAAAAGATGTATGAGCGATTTTGCTTAATTGAAACACGCAACAACTCTTGCTCCTCGAGATCCTTAAGCTCCTCGAACTTGTAATTACATCCCAATTTACGTGCATTTAGGCCTCGCGCGCATCTGGAGCTCTTTCAAGGGCAAAATAGTATTTCTGAAAACACGAAAAAAGGAAACTGGGAGCAACACGACACAGGGTGCGCAACCAAGGTGTGCACAAGCCCTGGTTGCACGCGAAACGAGGGCGAGCGTGCAGCCAGGAGTCGCACCCACCCTGGTTGCACACCCCGTATGTCGTGCCGCCCCCATGTAACAAGGCTCGAAATGTGTGCTAGTTTCCCGAATATGGGCCTTTTTCGATCCTTATAAGAACAAAGCTTAGTTTTAAATATGGGCATTTGTTTTAATTTAGGTCTTTACTTAAAATAAAAGTCCAAATAAAAACACTCAACTATCTTCTTATACCTAGCCTTTTATACTCTTGTCCCTTTGAATTTGTCCATAAAGCACAAATTCCCACCAATTAAGAAAATTTGTTATAAGCATTAGGTGGAGTGATATGAGTGGTTGAGATGGATCAATGTGGGGATGGAACAAGGTAAAAAAATGGGTCAAAATGGAGGTTGATCAATTTAGCTTAAAAAAAGTTAATGCAAAAATAGTATTAGATGAGTGTTTTTTAATGAAAAAAATCTAATGAGTATGAATAGAAAAAAATAATTGAAATGATGTTTTTTTTGGGTTTATGAAAGTTTATTTGGAATTTATTTAATGGAGATGAGCTGATGGAGAGAGAGTTGAGAAATAAAAGTATGTAAAAAATGTGAATGTATAAGGGTAAAAGCGTAAAAATATAGTGTTAACAATGGAAAGAATTGAAATAAGTACAATCTTTCCGAAACGACTAAAATGGAAAGGTGGACAAAGTTAAAATAACGGAAACAGTAATAACTAAAACTCCTTCCCCATTTTGAAAATCTCCATGTTGGGTGGGAATGTGAGATGGGGAGACAACCAATGCTTCTTCATTAATTCTCCCACATCGAGTTTTGATAAAATGTCATGGTCGAATGCTACTATAAAACACGTACTCCAGTGAAGCTTAATGCATGTGCTTGTTATTTAGACATTAAAATTTTGAAGTTCATTTGCAAACAATGTATATTATTTTTGTAGTGGTTTTTTCTAAGTTTAATTTTAAAATTTTAAGATATTTAAGTTTGGGATATGGGTTACAGGTCAACCCGTAACCCATCCTGTTAGGCCCGCCACCAAGAAAAACGGGGCGGGCCACGGGTCATTTTTTTTTCATTTACAAGTCATTAGGTAAACCCATAAAACGGGTTACGGTCGGGTCGGGTTGACCCGTTGGACAACTCTATGATAGAGTAATAACATAAACCGAAACGATACTCGAACACAATGAAGAATCAAAACTAAGGAATCGAACTCGAATTGGGCCCATAAGGCCCACTACAAGTTTGATTCCTTAGTTTAGGTCCAATTGGCCCATTAGGCCCAATTCGAGTTTCATTCCCTAGTTTCGGTTTTTTTATCAGGCTTGACTATCGTTTCAGTTTATGTTTTTACTCTTGCATGAACGTTGTCATGGATCGAGAGCTCTATTCGGTTGAAATCTTATTGAGCCTAATGGGCCCATAGGCCCAACTCGAGTTCAATTCTATAGTTTCAGTTCTTCATCATGTTCGACTATCGTTTTGGTTTATGTTCTTAATCTTTCATGAACAATAGGCCCATAGGCCCAATTCGAGTTCGATTTCTTAGTTTTGATTCTTCATCATGTTTCACTGTTGTATCGGTTTGTGTTCTTACTATTTCATGAATGATGGACTTGATCCTAGTCAACATTCATTAAAGAGTAAGAACATAAACCAAAACGATAAATCGAACACTCGAACATGATGAAGAACCGAAACTAAAGAATTGTACTCGAGTTGGGCCTATGAGCCCATTACGCCCAATACGATCCAAACCGAATAGAACTCTCGATCTAAGCGAATGTTCATGAAAGAGTAAGAACATAAACCGAAATGATGGTAGAACACGATGAAAAATCGAAACTAAGGAATCGAACTCGAATTTGATTCCTTAGTTTAGGTCCAATCGGCTCATTAAGCCCAATCCGAGTTTGATTCCTTAGTTTAGGTTCAATCGACCCTTTAGGCCCAATTCGAGTTTGATTCCTTAGTTTCGGTTCTTCTTCAGGTTCGACTATCGTTTCGGTTTATGTTTTTACTCTTACATGAACATTATCTTGGATCGAGAGATCTATTTGATTTGGATCGTATTAGGCCTAATGGGGTCCAACTCAAGTTCAATTCTTTAGTTTCAATTCTTCATCAGGTTTGACTATCGTTTCCGTTTATATTTTCACTCTTACATGAACGTTGTCTTGGATCGAGAGTTCGGTTCGGTTTGGATAGTATTAGGCCGAATGGGCCCATAGGCCCAACTCAAGTTCAATTCTTTAGTTTCGGTTCTTTATTAGGTTTAACTATCGTTTCGTTTTATGTTTTTACTCTTACATGGACGTTACCTTGGATCGAGAGTTCTATTCGGCTTGGATCGCATTAGGCCTAATGGGCCTATATGCCCAACTCGAGCTCAATTCTTTAGTTTTGATTCTTCATCGGGTTTGACTTTGGTTCAGTTTATGTTTTTACTCTTACATGAACGTTACCTTGGATCGAGAGTTCGGTTTGGATCGTATTGGGCCTAATTGAAATTGGCCCATAGGTAGGGCTGAGCATTGATTCAAAACCGAACCGAAACAAAAGTAGGAAAATTGGTGAACCGAAAACCCTAGCTGACACGCTCCCTCGTTTGCGCACTACAACGCCGCGCGCGCAGCTAGCCTGCACCCCACTCCTCCGTCCTGGCCCATTTTCGATTTTTTTTTTTGCCCTTGCACACACCCTCTTTCACGCACAGCCTCGTTTCGTGCAAATACGGTGCAAAAAAAAAAGGGTGCGCAAGACTCCTGCTATTTTTATTAACTTGAAAATAATCTAATTGTATAAATTTTCTGGTCCGGTACGGTCCGACCACCAATGAACACCCCTTTGTATTTTCGGTAGCTTTTTCGATTTGGGCAACAAAAGTAACACAACACAGAGAGAGAGAGACGAGCAACAATCTGTGTAGAAGAACTCCAGTGCCATCTTGAGAGGGAGAGAGAGAGAACCGTCTGACACTTGGGACTTCCATGCGCCTTCCCCAAATCTGCGATCTTCTACATCTACATGTAAGTTTCGATACAGAAGGCGAGGAAGGGGTGCAAATCGAGTGTATTCTTCAGTAATGGTGGAAGTGAAAATGGGGTCTGAGACCAAATCTCCATCTCCATCCCCTTCTCCTAGCGCTAAGAGAAGCAGAGACCCAGAAGATGACGTCTATCTCGACAATCTTCATTCTCAAAAGCGTTATCTCAGCGAGGTCTCTCTCTTCCTCAAATGTGTGTTATTCAATTCGCAGAAGTCTGTTGGATGCCGTTCCATTCGATTTCCTAGGGCTTAAATTTGAGTTCTAGGGTTTATAATTTTCCCTATTTTAATTAGCCCCTTTCTAATTGTAGATGAACTAACTCAGAGAAGTAAAATTACTAATATTATGGGAACTTGTCTGCAGATCATGGCGTCCAGCTTGAATGGACTAACTGTAGGAGACCAAAATTCTGAAACCATCTTGGATTCCCCTGTCAGGTCTGAGAGTATGTTCTACACAAGGTATGTCTTTTCAAGGCCCCTATATAGTAGCACTACAATGTTGGGTTGGGGGTGTTTTCAATTGAGTTTGCTTCTAGAGCTGCCATTGTCATGAATGTTGGTTTAAAAAGAAAGCCTTTTTTGTTTCTGTAGAAGATGTAGACAACTCTAAAACTGTTTCTAAGACGGGGATGAGTTGAAGATCTTTGTAAGTACTCCAGACGCAACTAGTGAAAAGTTAAGAACAATGTAAGGGTTTCCATCCTAAAGCTACGTGTAGCTGTTGTTTGGTGAAAAATCGCTTGACGTTTTGTGTATAATGATGCATACCTAAGAAGTAGTGTGTAGACGAGTAATTGATAATCTGGATCCATAGGATAGTTGGTGTAGCTGATATTTGGTATTTTGTAGCTTCTTGATCGCAATCCCCAACCTGTGAGTATAACTGTAGAAGTAGTGGCGTACAGTCGAATAGAGCGGAGATGTTTGCAAATGGAGGCAATATGCCCAATGCCCATCAAGACAATAGCCCTTTCCTATAGTTTTTTCTGTTGCACCTGGAATTTAAGCATAATCTAATTCTTAGGAGGGTGAAAAATGAAAATTCTGTCTGCGTTGCCCATGCCCATGAAACAATCTGAAATGTAAACTGGGAAAAGATAGTTTGAAGGTATAAATGGACTGAATAATTAGCAAGGATAGGTGTTTGGCTCAGGCAGTTTGAGAAGTTGAATGTTACCTGGATCAGATGTTATTATTCTACATATGCATACCTATAACATGGTTAGTCTAGGACTGTTTTCATTTTCCTAACAAGATATCTGGAGCTTTGCATGGATAACAGAGGGAAAAAGGGTTCTTTCATCGTAGCTGTACTCTTAAATCAATGCAGTTTTGTCTTGTGAAAGCCTCAAGCTTTTTGTGCTTACAACAGGGACGAACTCGCTTTGCAATACTCACCAATGTCTGAGGACTTCCATGACTCAAGCTACTGTGAAACTCCTACACATGCTAGTTGCTCATCCCAACCCGATAGCAGACCAACTAGCCCGGTCTCCCCTTACCGTTACAAATCTCTAAACGCCTTCTGTCACAACAGCCCTCCTCCCAGCACCTCTCAACCCTCAAGCAGCTGCTCAGGTCTTTCTCCTTCTCAGCCTCGTCACAACCAACGGGGCTCAGACGCTGAAGGACGTTTCCCGTCTTCTCCTAGTGATATATGCCACTCAGCAGATCTTAGAAGAGCTGCCTTGTTGAGGTCAGTACAGATGAGGGTCCACCATCCAAGCCCATCGCCCTTTGATTTAGCCTTTGTTTCAGGACAAGAATCAATTCATGCGGTGGATCAAGATCATGATCACGTGGAAGAGCAGCCATGTTCTTACATTAAACCCTTGGCTGATGATGAACAAGAGGATTACCAAAGTGATGGGTGCTCCTCCATGGGAGCTAATGAGATTGAATATGAGCAAAAGAGTCCTTGCAGGGACTTGCATATGGATAAAGTGGAGCCTTCTCGTGATTAAGGTTTTTTCCACAGAATCTTAAACTGGAAACTGATACTTGAATGCAATGAGAGTTGTATCATTCCATGTTGCCATCATTCAAATTGGAAGAGCTGATGGCAGCTAATGAGAAGGTGCCACCTCGTTTCTTTTGGATTTCTGCAGTGTGTATGTATATCTATGACAACGGCTTACACAAGCCAGATCCTCAACTACAACAAACCCTCCTAGCAAACTCAGACTTATGTAAAGTTTTGTCGCACTCCGAAACAACTCTTTATTGGACTAAGAAGGGGAAGAAAGAAAGCGATTCGGTAACACTAAATCCTCAAATCCGCCCTTCCTTCGGTTTCCTCAGCACAACCACAAATAATTGTAGAAGGGAAATCTTGGTATAATGCGAAAAAGGCAAGCAAGCAGACGTCAAGTCCATAGAAAAAAAATACATATGCAAACATACATAATCGTTATATCATACACAAAGCTAAGTTGAGATGTGCACCAGAATGAAAAACCAACATCAATCAATTAAAAAGAAGAAGCTATGGGGGCTTAGACTGATCATTTCCGTTTCTTGGTCTTTGGAGGCTTCTCGACGATTTCTTCGTCGTCTCCAGAAGATCCCTCCAAGGGTTCATCAGGAACATCAATGGGGGCATTATGTCTAGTGATGAATTCCCTCAGGATGCTCACACTTTGCTCTTTCACAGAAACCAGCTGCTCCGAAAGAAGACCGCCTCCCTTCGAACAAAGGCTAAACGTCTCCGAGCCAAGACGAAGAGTCGCTCTCACTTGTCCTTCCATAACACTAATCTGCAAAACCCCACAAGAACTATAACAACACCTTCATCAAAAGCAAAGATCTGCTTGAATGTATGTAAGTTGTCAATCACCCCATGTTAGCTATTCACAATAGGTAGCAATAGTTTCATGTTCGATTGTAAGAGTAATTAAAGTTTTCCAGCTAAAGGCATTGGTTACTATAAATTCAGCTACAAGAAGCACAGGGAGAAATTCAGTGACTGAATTTGCAGAGTTACCAAGCATAAGAAATAAACCCAAATCCACTTTCATGCCACAATCAAATTTCAAGCCACGGGTTAGCCAAACAAACAGCAAAAGAAGAATGCTTGTGAATTGATTCAATAGCATACGACACCTAAAACAACGAGCTGGGAATTCAAACCAAGCTCAAATAAAGCAAACAGGCGGTAAACTGGGGTTGAGCTATATAGATTAGGGAGACGAATGAATGAAGAACAAACCGGAGAGAAAAAGATTAATCCTTACCGGCGGCAACTGCCTCTGTCTAAAACCCTATACGAAATACGTCGTAAACTCGTAAATCGTAATGGTGGTTCAGTAAAGGTGCAAAAGGCAATTGAAACGATGCGTTGAACGGTTGAACCCTCTTAAATCTATCATAACGGTGTCGTTTGGGGAACTTGTGAGTATGCGCGTAAAAAAAATAGAAATTTGTGGCTGCTGGGATTCGAGCCCAGGTCTCCACGGCCACAACGTGGAATTCTTACCACTAAACTACAGCCACATTTGCTGATTGGTTTGTATTTCCCACTTATATATTATTTAAAGTAACTACTATAGCATCTGACAAAAAAAAAAGTAACTACTGTAGCAAACATTACAACAAAAAGTGACTTCTATTTTATATACCCATATATAAAATCATAGAAGTTGTAATATCTTGACCTTACGTTTATATATAATAATAATAATAATAATGATTTTTAAAATCTTGTACGTTTATTTCTTTACCTCCTCTTTCTTTAGCTTTTGCCCCTCTACATCTTCCACCTCCTCCTATAACGTACCTACATAATTTATTAATCAAAACAATACTAGTTGTACCCGTCGTGCCATGCACGACTTGTATTTTTAAATTTATTATTTGATATATAATAAATAAAATATTAATGTGAAATGATTGATTGAGAATATGTTATTATGCAAATCACATACTTATATTTTATAGTCAATAAAATACATTATTATTCAATTTATATTTATTTATATTTTAGTATGCAACCAGCTTGATATACCCAAAATAAACATGTAGTTATTTTAATCATAATACTTAATGAATAATATTTTGCCTCTATACGTAGGAATAGACCAAAAAATCTTATTAATAATATACTCAAAGATCATAATATGTTGAATCTAGAAAAATATTGGTATAGGAAGTATTAGGAAATTAATAGAAACTGTTAACAACAATTTGAAAACAATATAAGGTGGGGTGAGAATAATTTTTTTTATATAATCTTTAATATTTTATGAATTCCAAAATTAATTAAATAAATTTTAGTTATATGAATTCCAATTTTTGTATTTAAATTAATACGAAAAAATAGAATACAATGGCCTATTGACTCTATAGGAATAAATAATAGAATAAATACTATTAAGCTTCCAAAATGCAATATTATTGTGATGGTCTAGTTGTTCCCGTCGTGCATGGCACGACTTGGATTTTTAAATTTATTTGTGGATATATAATAAATAGAATACTAATGTGAAATGTATAATAAAAGTTTTAACATAATTTTAAATTACTTCTTATACAAAGAGATTAAAAAGATAACTAATAGATCAAAAAAGATAGAATATCTTATCAAAATTAAAATAATATCTTTTATATAAATTGATAATAAAGAATGTATTTAGATTAATTAAAATAAATGAAAAAAATTATTTTTTTAACTATGAGAGATAAAAGCTAAGTTATTAGGAACATGATAATATATAATTTAAGTAAAAATTAATAAATATAAATTGATTTAAAATCAAAGATAAAAATATTTATTTATTTAGAAAAAGGGGCTTCCATTTAAAAATTATTTTTAAAATTCGAATTTCTTATATTACTTTTTACATGAATAGATTAAAATGGTAATTGAAAAGATAAGTTAATTAATATGTATTTTTTATAGAAGGAAATTTTAAAGATAGATAATATTGTTTCAAAGATAGATATTAAATGAGTAAGAAAAAGGATAAAATTAAAAAATAGATAATTAAGGAAATTTTAAAGATAAATAGTATACCTTCAAAGATAGATATTAGATGGGTAAGAAAAAAGATAAATTTAACAATTACATAATTAAAAAAAATAAAAAATGGTTAATAAAGTGGGGGCAGAATTAATGCGGAGGCTCGGAATTTCTATTACTTTTTTTTTATATAAAATAAGTGTTTTTTATATTGAATCTTCACGTAGGATAATCCTGAATTTGAGATCACTAAAATATTAAAATAAATAACCTGTCGTGCCATGCACGACTATTTCACTTAAAAATATTAAAATGAAATTATATATATGGAAAATAGTATATAATTTTTATTATATGAACATGTTTTAAAATAGTATATAAGTTTTATTATATGAACATGTTTTTTATCTTTTAATTAAAAAGAGTGATATTGTTTTTGAGCTTTATATAACCCAAAATATATATATGTATAAGACATAATGTTTTCACTCTTTTGTAGTCTATTTTTATAAAACTTGATTATAAGAATATAAATTGATATTTTCCTTACAGTTTTTATCATATATTAATAACGACTATCACAAATGTAAATATAATTAAAAAAGATCATCAATTGACAAATTAATAAAGTTTATAAAAATTTAATAGAAATTGGCAGAAACCACAAATTTACTTGTACTAAAGAAATAAGTTGAATCCAATTTTCATAGATTTTTCTTAATTTGTTTGTGAAATTGTTTTCCCTATAATGCTTTAAGAATTAAGAATTGACTAAAGCTTTTTCTTATAAGTACATAAGAAGAAATTCAATTGGAAAACCCTATATAATGTGAATAATAAAAAATAGTTTTTTTATATATGAGTTAGGGTCAAAATTAATGTGGTGGTTAAAAAACGACCACTTGTATGTTTGTATTAGGGAAATAAGGGGCGTTTGTATAATTTGAGAAACTTTGTGAGATTACTTTGTAAATAAGTAAAACTTATGAAAAATATTACGTTATCAAGACATAAATTGAAATTATTATTTATCTAAAAATCAAATCAAATATAATGGGTAAACAAAAATAGTAGATCATGTAAATATAGAAAATAATTAACTTAAGCTTAAAAATGCTAAATTTATTCAAGTAAATAAAATAATAAAGTAAACATAAATTATTCTTTCTATTAAAAAATAAATAAAATTTTATCTTAAAAATTTTAAATTTAATCAAGTAAATCAAATATAATTAGTTCATAGTAGTTATATTTCGAAAATTCAAGATATATGAGAATCATATTTTTCAATTAAGTGATATATTAAAAAGATGGAATATCTTAACAAAATTCGAAATTTTGAATATATCTTTTACATAAATAGATAATATAATTTTATCAAATTGATTGAAATACCATAAATAAAAAATATTTTTTTATCAAAAATAAGGTGGGTCCAAAATCAACTTTAGAAAATATTAGTGATATATTAAAAAGATAGAATATCTTACCAAAATTTGAAAATTTGATCATATCTTTTACATAAATAGATAATAAGAAATGTAGTTACATTATTTATAATAACATAAATAAAAGCTATTTTTTATCAAATATGCGGTGGGATCAGAATCAATATGGTGACTCCAAAACAGTCGCATTTTATAATATATATTGATTGATTTTCCATTAATATGATTTTCCATAATTATTATTTTATAAATAAATTACACCTAGAAAATTAATCTACTAAATAAAATTAGTCATTTTTCTAAATAAAAAATCTACTTATATTCTTATATGTGTTGATGTCACTAAACAAAATTAAGTTGATCACTCATACTTAAATTATGGCATTACGGGTGTAATCAAATTCAAACAAATTCAAACGTAAATATGCTACGTAAACAAAATTTACCCACCAAAAACAAAATTATGGATATTAGAACAAAACATGTATGGATAGATATACACTCGACCATATGGATAGATATATTTTGATATCATTCCGGTGCAAAATATGGATAGATATATTTTGATATCATAATTTGTCAAATTATGATATCTAGTGCAAAATTATGGTAGTTAATTAAGAGAATTTAAAAATTATTTTGGTTAAATATTTGGTGGGGCCAGAATCAACGTGGAGGCTCGAAAACAGTCGGCTTTTATAATATATATTGATTATGTCATAACAAAGATTATTATTTTCACATTCCAAAAAAATACGATGAAAAACATGTTTGTATATAATACCAAATTGATTTTAGAAATTATAAAGTAATATTTCTATAAAAAATTTACTACTTTTAGTTTTAATAAAAAATCATACTGGGGACCCTTCTAAAATTTGTGGACCGAAGATTCCTCCGCTTGAAGATTGATGATTATAATTTCATTTATAAATTTGAGTATTTGGTATTATAAGTTGCTTATATTATAAACAATAATTACAACATAACATCATTAGTTTGCTTATTTTGAATTAAGCATAGGGGGTGCTGCTTTATTTTTGGTTGCTTATAAGAAACAAATAAACAAAAGAGTGTTTATAAGTAACAAAGTAATTAGTTGATAAGTGATGGTTGCCAAATGCACCCTAAAGCAATCTACCAAGTGTTGGTTCTCTTTAATTTTGTAGCTATGCTTGTGAGCTTGGTCTTTTTATATTGATGGGCTAAAGCAAAAGCACAAGGAAATGAGATTTTTTTGGTTATGATGAAAAGATACCAAACAAGAGTTGCACAAAAATATGTTATGTGAAAAAAAGAGGCTAAAATTAAGAAAAGGAAAGGAAAAAAGGGACTAATTTGCGTGAATCTCATTGCCCAACTATACAAAGGGCTTCCTTAGGACAATCCACTTTATAACGTGTCCAAAAATCATTTCTGTAAACAAAATGTTACTATAAGACAAATAATATTGCATAGAGTTTACCTTTCATATACATGTTTCTGTCACCGATGACTTTTTACTATATTTATGTTATTTTTTTACTTTAAAAAAGTACCCTTTATGTAACTTTAGTGCTCAAAAATGTTGTGAAATGAAAGCAACGTGTTACTATGACTCTATGAGGTGGTAAATATGGTATTAGAGGCAGGTAAGTGTAAAACTATAAAATAAGGGGTGATAGTTTTAATATACCTTTTCTCGACTACTTGATCCACAATCCACAATAATTGGATATAATAGTTAAATTGTTCAAAAGGACTTGTTTTGTACCTTCTATTCGGATTATGACTTTTTCGATTTCCAAAATTTTTGAAACTTTATTCAAATGTTCATCAATTTTCTCTAAAAAACATCTTTTGCGCTATTTTTTTTTTGAGAAAAAGATGCTAATATACCTATTTGAACAGTTTATTCCAATTATAATTACAAACCCTTACATTAAATTAGATCAAAATACCCTTATTAGAACTTAGAAGCAACTCTAGGTAGAATCTCTTATATCAAGGAGACACTTCTTTCTAAAATCCTCCCTCCCTCTCTCTCTCTCTCTCTTCTTTTGCTCCTGTTTACGTTTTTCTTCTATTCATCCCCCTTTGTGGGGGCTCTCTTTTCCCCTTTCCCTTTCTTTTCTTCACCCTTACCCTCAGAACCCCAAATTTCTACACAGATCTATGAGACTCTAGAGGCAAATCTTTTCCAGGTTTGCAGATCTCCTTATGAAAACAGATATGCGAACGATTTTAGAGATCCGACCCCTTGGCTTCTCCGTCTAACCCCGCGACTTGCCCCGTTGGCGACATGGCGAATGGAAGCCGATGATCGACAGTCTAACCCCTGGAAATCCCTTTGGGTTACCTTCTTGTGTTTTGTTACTCTTGATCTTAACACTAGCCGGGTTGACGTGGGTGGCGTGGACGCCTTTTGGGGCGGCTCGGGTCTACCGTTGCCTATGGCCCCTGATTTGGTGCTCCCCTTGCCCTGTCTATACCGGCGTCTTGGATCTACGAAGGACATGGTTCCTAGACCTCCCCATGACCCATCTTGTTGTGACTCTTTGTTGGACAGTTTTTTATGACACCTTTCTTCTAGATCTAAGTCCATTGTCCTTTTTTCCTCGATTTTTTTTGAGGATTAAGGATGATGTTCTCTTCTTAGTTTTTCTTTCGCGATGGATCCATCTTGATCATGAGCTCTCTCCCTTGTATGGCGCTCTGCCCCGCTTTGGTTGGTGGAATGCCTCCTGGGAGATGGAGGAGATGATCTGTTGGTGTCCATGGCTATTGACCTGGCACCTTTGTGCCTCTAAAAATTCTCCTGAACTATGGAAAAATGATACGACACCCTTTGCTGAATACTCCCTTGCATCCGTTATGAATTACACTACTTACTTGAAACGTTCTCTTGACAGTAGCTTCTCTTTCTCGGTGCAAATATTCTTTGTTGTTTGCCCTTGCATGCATTATGAACGGTTTGTTTGTTGTGGTTTGACCCTTTGTATGATCCGAACAATCCACAAAGCAGCTCTGGACCTCTTGCTACTTTGTGATATGGGACTTGCGATCCCTGTTTTGGACCCAATGCTGACTACCTATCTTGATCGGGCTTTTGATGAATTTCTAGTTTGTTATGTTCTCCTTGTTCAAGCTTTGTTTCTAGTTGTCTTGTTCGTTCTTCCCAGTTGTTTGTTTCCCCTTGTTATGAACCGATGTATGACCAATGAAATTTATGAAGCAACTATGAACTTATTATGTGATATTTTGCATCTGAACTCTATGATCGGGGATTTTCCCTCTTGCACTAAGGCTGGAACTGTGACTGCCTTTCTTGACCCTGACTTTCTTTCATCACCATATCAAGAACATATTCTCAAATGCTATCTCTCTCCAGACACCACACAATTGACTTTGCCAGTTTTTGACACCAATTATGATAGAACAATTGCACAAATTGCTAATTTTTACACCTTAGTACGTATTTGTGACCGATATTGCTATAACCCCTGCCATAATAATCCACAACCTCCACGGACACGTACGGATTTGCTTCAAATCTGCCATGACAAGCATAACTACAATCAAATTTATAAATGAATATAGGCTTTTGGAATGTTAGGGGCATTCGTCGCCCCTCTTTTTGGGAAGAAATCGATTTCCTTAAGAAGCACAATGCCCTGAATCTACTCTGCTTGGCGGAAACCAAAACACACCATGCTCCAAGCGAGACCATTTCAAAAAAACTCGGCTTCTCACATTTTGCTTTCTCACCATCAATAGGGACCCGGGGTGGTCTTTGGGTCCTTTGGACCCGCTCTCTACATGATAGGAAATTCTCAATTGTTCAGATTGACAAGAATTGTATAGTTTCCAAATTCACATACAAAGACACGGAAATCCTTATGCTCTTCCTTTATGCGCCATCCCGCGAAAATGAGAAAAACGCCTACTGGGATAACGTTCGGCAAATTATTGTTGATTATGATTTGCCAGTTATCCTGGTGGGGGATTTAAATGAAATAGACCACCTAAACGACAAACTCGGAGGCCAAATCCCGAGCTTACATAGATTTAAACGTCTTTTAGAGTTCTGTGACGAATTTGGCCTACTAAACACAATGACTTCCGGTTTTCCCTTCACATGGAGGAAATCGACAACTCCTTCAGATAACATCTATGAAAAATTAGACCGGGTCCTAATCCATCCGGATTTAGTCTCGCTAATCCCAAACCTAACGATACACCACCACCCGTTCACCACTTCGGATCACTGCCTCATCACTTTCTCGATAAAAAATGATAGATGTCACCGAAATATTCCCTTCAGATTTGAAAATGCTTGGCTGACACGACCGGACTATGAGCCCATGGTCCAAAAAGTGTGGCGCTACAAAATAACAGGATCATACATGTTTCGTCTTTGTAGGAAGCTTCGACTATTAAAAAAACACTCAAAAGCTTGGGCCCGATCCAAGCTTTCCCATAACTTTGAACAGCTAAAATGAGCAGAGAATCATCTGTCTAAACTCCAAAA
The DNA here is from genome assembly GCA_934048045.1 of Polygonum aviculare. Taxonomy (NCBI): domain Eukaryota; kingdom Viridiplantae; phylum Streptophyta; class Magnoliopsida; order Caryophyllales; family Polygonaceae; genus Polygonum; species Polygonum aviculare. The sequence continues at coordinate 25,670,217 of OW204023.1, read as the reverse complement.
CGACTTACTAAATTCACCCCATGATCCGATGATCCATCGGAAACTTGCACAACACAACAAGAGATACCAAGGTTTGTTGGATTTCCAACACCAATTCTGGAAACAACGAGCTAAAGTTAGACACTTGCAACTATCTGACAAAAACACCAAATACTTCCAAAACACGGCCAAAATCCGGAGCTATAGGCAAAAGATCCATTCCTTCCAAAACCTAACAGGTCTTACCTTGTATGATCATGCTCAGATCAAGGAAGAAGTCACCAACGAACTCAAAATGCGGTTTACCTGCGGTGAAGTTAACACAACTACAATCCAAGATCTTGACATTATCCCTACCTTGGTAACGCCAGCAGACAATGAAATGCTCTGCCAGCCTCCGACTCAAGAAGAGATAAAGAAAACGGTTTTTGAACTGGCTGAAGACAAAACTCCGGGACCTGATGGCTTCCCCGCGGATTTCTTCCAAAAATTCTGGAACGTGGTTTGTTCTTCCGTCTCTTTGGCAGTCAAGTCGTTTTTTCATTCAGGGCTTCTGCTAAGAGAAATCAACCACACTTTTATTGCCCTAATACCCAAAACAGAGAATCCGACCAATATAAACCACTTTAGGCCAATAAGCCTTTGTAACACACTTTACAAAATAATCACTAAACTGATAGCGAATCGACTTCGAATAATCCTTCCTAGGATTATCCACCCCTTACAAGGTGCCTTCCTTGAAGGTCGCCTCATTCAGGACAACATTCTAATAACACATGAAATCTTTCACTCTTTCCATCGAAAGAAAAATGGCAAGCAAGGATGGATGGCCTTGAAGCTTGACATGGAAAAAGCATATGATAAAATTGATTGGAATTTTATAAGACAAATTCTCATAAAATTTGGTTTCCACCATAAATGGATCAACTGGGTTATGACATGCATCACCACCGCCTCCTTCTCTGTTTTAGTGAATGAGGAGCCTGGACCCATCTTCAAACCAATGAGAGGCATAAGACAAGGTGACCCATTGACACCCTACATTTTCATTATTGCCATGGAATACCTGGCCAGAACCCTGAATAAGGAAGCAGAAACTCCCGCCCGTAGGGTGGTAATAAAGCTTACTAGGAATGGTACCTGTCTCCCGTTCTTGAGCTTTGCAGACGACACAATGATCCTAGCCAACGCTACTCATGACAGTATGAAATTTATCAAGGAAACCTTAGATGATTTTGCCCATAAAACTGGGCTTGTCATAAATTTCTACAAGAGTAGCCTCCAATGCTCTAGCAACATTTCACGAACCGTGGCTTCGGCCCTGACCAACTTTATGAACATACCTCTAACGGAAAACTTAGAAAAATATTTGGGCATTCCCATTGTTCGTGGGAGAGTCAAAACTCAAATTTTTGACGAAGCCGTTGCAAACCTCAAGAAGCAACTAGCAAAATGGAAAGCCAACTCCCTCTCGCAAGCTGGACGAAGCATTTTAAGTCAGTCGAACCTAACCTCCAAAACCAACTTTCTAATGCAAAGTTTCCTTCTTCCCAAAGGGGTCTTGGAACAAATAGACAAGGTAAACAAGGATTTCTTCTGGAACAAATATACTCCGGGGTACCATCCATTAATCTCTTGGGACAAAATTTGTACTCCCAAGGAGCATGGAGGTCTGAACTTCAGGTCGACTGAAACCATTAATATATCTCTCCAAATGAAGTTATTATGGAAAATATTGAGCGAACCAACAAACATGTGGGTACGAATAATAACTGAAAAATATATTGGCTCGGCCAACATCTTGACCTATAAGAAAGGCTCTAATCTCTCTTGGCAATTTAGTCGACTTCTTCAACTCCGAGATGTTTTTCGAAAAGGGCTCCGTTGGCAGCTTGGCTCCGGAAGTAACATCCGTTTTTGGACGGATGTCTGGGCCACGGATGCCCCTCTACAACCTTATTGCGATGACCACAATATAGACACTATGGTCTCAGACTTTATAACTGCTAATAGGAAATGGGATACTGAGAAACTCCTTCGTATTCTGCCAAGCAACATAGTGAACCAGATCTGTGACATCCACATTCCGGTTTTTGAAACACAAGATAAAATCATATGGTCCCCGGCCTCGGATGGTACCTTCACAGTAAAGTCAGCAACGAAGCTGCTTAACCAACAAGAACCCCGACATAGGTTTGATTGTAATTGGATCTGGCACCTCAAAATCCCCGCCAAAATCAAAACATTTCTATGGAAAAGCTGCTCCGATGGCTTACCGACTGCGGAACGACTAAACCGACATTTTCATAGAGTCTACAACCAATGTAGTCTATGTGATGGGGCATTAGAAGATATTAACCACCTTTTCTTCCATTGCCCCTTCACTACTATTGTCATGGCGGACTTAGAACAAAAATTCCGAACATCCATTCCACTTATCTTTTACAACGACTTCATATCCAACCTAGATCAGACCTGACAAAATAGTAGCAAATTTGACCTCGTCTGCTTTGCTTGGTGGCAGATCTAGACGCTTCGTAACTCGATCATCTTCCGTAATGCTACAAAGATGGACCCAACCTCTTTGGGCAATATTGTTCTTAAAACATACGTCACATGGAAAACCTCTATTGACAAGTCACGCAAAACTATTAAGACCTCTTGCACTAAGACATACTTCTGGCATAAACCAGAGCCTGGTTGGACGAAAATCAACTTTGATGCCTCCACAAGAGCAGGTGAAGGCTCTCATACCTCTTTTATCTTCCGTTCAGTACGAGGTGAGGTGCTTTCTCTATGAAGACAGTCTTGCCGTGCCCGGAATGCTCTGGTTGCAGAAGCGCTTGCTCTCCTCCATGCAGTACGACAGGCGACGACTCTTCACTTGGACAAGGTTATCATTGAAGGTGATAACCTTACAGTCATCAACAGCTTACGACGCACCTGGAAGGTTCCTTGGGAAATTGCTTCTATTATCCACGACATCAACTCTACTCTCCGGAATTTCTCGGAAGTTAAAATCTATCACTGTTTTAGAGAATGTAATCAAGCAGCAGACTTCTTAGCCAAGAAAACAATCCCAGATCGATTCTTGGACCACTACATCAGCTTCATCAACAACCGCTCAGAAAGTTTGAGCTCCTCAAACCCGGAACCCCGAAGTCCGGATCTTTGTATTCTCCTGAAAGAATTTAGTACAATCATCCGCAAGGATGATCTAGGTTGGCCTTACTTCAGAAAAGGCACCTAAGGTTTACCTCTTAAAAAAAAAAAACTCTAGGTAGAATCTCATTCTTCAAAATTTGAGGACGAATTATAGTAAATATACCATATCCATATCACCTCTTATTTGACCAAATAATATCACCGTCGCTGGCTGTACCAAATACCATCACCACCGCTGGTTGTCGTCCTGTCTTTGACCTCTTGAAAAACGGCCGCCCTTATGTAATCGTGTTTGTGAAGCCGGTTTAACCAGTATCGACGCTCTGTTGCAACTACTTCTCGTAGTCGTCCGATCACCATGGATCGACGTCAAAATTCATCGCCGACCAACCCTCCTTGACGTTGGAGTCGTAACTGCCTTTGTACGCCAATATTGCAAGTCACATGTTTAAATTATATCTATATATATAAAAGTTAGGTGGTGTCCCCATAAAATGCTCCATTTAGTGTTGGCTGCAATCCTCCATATATAATCATCATTTTGAAAATTAAAGTCCAAGAAGCATCATTAGTTTAGTGGTAGTGGTGTTACCTAATAACCCATAGGTCTAAGGTTCAAAACTCTATGACAACAATGTTTTGAAACAGATACCAATAATAACTTTTTTGATTCTTTTTTCTTTTCCCAATAGAAAATCTTAATTAATATCTTCCAATAATCTAAAATTAACTTACCAATAATAAAATTAGGCTAATTTATAACAACTTTTTTCATCCATCACTATAAATATATTAAGAAGATACATTGACTATTTATATTCATTTTTAGTATTTATCATTTTATTTTTATTATATAATATTATAATAATATATTTTGTTATTATAGGTCCCTAAAGTATGCCATACAAGTATGTTAGAAACTATTAATTTGTAATCGTGATATTTATTATATTTGATCATCATTATAAATTAGATGACAACTTTAGACTAACAATAATGCAAGTATAAAAACAAATTAGAAAAATTTCATATATACATACATTCGTATAGGATGACAATTTCCATACTAAATATGTTAGTTTGTAATTCAAAACTAAAAGATGACATATAAAATAAATTAGAATTCTTCATCGATGGACGAAAAAATAAAAAAACTTTATATTTGTCTTAATTTTTAAAATATAGTATATCTATTATATAATAATATTGGTTGAAACTATAGAAAAATAATAAACTTCTAACATTACAAAATCCAATATTCATGCAAAAAATAGCAAATTATTTTCTATAAATTAAATAAATGATATTTAAAATAGAGAAAAATAAAAAATGTTCTGTGCATAGCATGGGAAATCGCGCTAGTTAAATTAGTTTTGGGTTATTTTACATTAAATTGATTTAATGTAGATTGATATAGTGTATTACACTAATTTAAGGGTAACTAAGGTATGTTAATTAAAGTTTTGTAAAACATTAATTTAATGTAGATTGGTTTGAGTACATTAATTTCGTGTATAATAAATTTCCTCACATAAATACAAGTTTTTTACATTAATTTCCTTAAATAAATTCAAGTTAATTTAGTGTATTATGTTGATTGATTGTATGTGAAAGTTCGTGTAGATTTATTTGGGCTGATTAATTTCATGTTTACACTAATTTTCTTACATAAATATAAATTTTCTTACATTAACTTCGTTAGATAAATACAAGTTTTCTTACATTAAATTCCTTACAATAAATGCAAGTTAATTTAGTGATTTACATAAATTTATTGTAAATTAATTCATGTAAATTTTATTACAATAATTTACTTATAGTTGTAAGTTTCTTTACATTAATTTCCTTACAGAAATACAAGTTAATTTAGTAATATAAATTAATTCATGTAACCAAATCCTAAAAATTATAATGTGACAAAAATCCTTACAAGTTTATTGTAACAAGATCCTAACAAATTTAATGTACTAAAATCCTAACAAATTTACTGTAACAAGATCCTAACAAACTTAATATAACAAAATCCTGACAAATATTAAGCAATAATATCTAACTGATTTGATTTACAAATTCTAAAAGATTTCATGTACAAAATTCCTAACAACTTTAATGTAACAAAAATTTAACAAATAATATGCAAAAAAAAAAATCCTAGCAAATTTAATATAAAAAATTCTTACAAATAATGTAACCTAATGTTAATTCAATTACTTCTAAAATTATATTTACATTAAATTAAAACGTGATCGGTGGATGAATATTGGTAGGACTATTTACATGACATGGGAGTGAATCGACAATCAATATAATGATTGATGGTCGACGGAACAATATACACTAGTAGGAAAGACACGGTGGTGTCTGGATGGCTAAATCTATGGCCGCTACAAAATGGTTGGTGAGGCCGCAGTGATCCGACGACGCTAAACGTTAGTCATGCAGCGTTGGTGATTGCGCTGGCTCTAAACGTTGATAGAGGTAATCGTTGGTGAATTTCTCTCAATTGCACTACGTCAACTTGTAACCTTTTTTTTTCCCCTTTTCTTATTTAGTTATCTAGTAATTAGGAATAGGTTTATCCTTTTAAAATAATAGCCATAGAATTAGAGATAATATAGGTTGAGGGTATATTTTTGAATAAACTATTGAAAATGGGGGTTTATCCTTTTAAAATAATAGCCATAGAATTGGAGACAATATAGGTTGAGGGTATATTTTTGGAATAAACTATTGAAAATGGGGATTATTGTAGGATGTTTCTCTAATTTTTTTAAATGAATAAGATGATTATTAGAAAAAGTGACAATTGCTTAGAGCTAACCAAATATATACAAGTATTTATCAGTTTCCATTTATTTAGCAGACATTTCATTACCATATTAGATACTAGTATTTCCGACTCCTGCCTACGGCAGGGGGCAGCGTTCTTTTTATACGGCCTTCATATAATTTGATTTAAATGTAGAAACACATTTGATAGAGTTATAGTGCGTCTTAAACCTTTCTTATTACAGTACATTATATGTATATATGGAAGCCACTCAAAAATAATAACTAACGGGTCAACGGGTACGTTGCATGTACTAATTATTTTACTGAAAATTTGTTTGGATATATAAGTAAGAAAGTATGTAGCACCGTAAGTAATTTTCGGAAAAGAAGAATTTTCACTTCGTATGTGTATGAATATTTATGACCCCTTCTAAGCCGGTTATGTTTCTAGTATGCTGGGACAAATTGTTTTTTATACGAACTTTGTGTGGTTTAATTTAAAAATAGCCAAAAAATAGTATACACTAGTGAGGCCGCAGTGATCCGACGACGCTAAACGTTAGTCATGCAGCGTTGGTGATTGCGCTGGCTCTAAACGTTGATAGAGGTAATCGCTGGTGAATTTCTCTCAATTGCACTACGTCAACTTGTAACCTTTTTTTTCCCCTTTTCTTATTTAGTTATCTAGTAATTAGGAATAGGTTTATCCTTTTAAAATAATAGCCATAGAATTAGAGATAATATAGGTTGAGGGTATATTTTTGGAATAAACTATTGAAAATGGGGGTTTATCCTTTTAAAATAATAGCCATAGAATTGGAGACAATATAGGTTGAGGGTATATTTTTGGAATAAACTATTGAAATGGGGATTATTGTAGGATGTTTCTCTAATTTTTTAAAATGAATAAGATGATTATTAGAAAAAGTGACAATTGCTTAGAGCTAACCAAATATATACAAGTATTTATCAGTTTCCATTTATTTAGCAGACATTTCATTACCATATTAGATACTAGTATTTCCGACCCCTGCCTACGGCAGGGGGCAGCGTTCTTTTTATACGGCCTTAATATAATTTGATTTAAATGTAAAAACACATTTGATAGAGTTATAGTGCGTCTTAAACCTTTCTTATTACAGTACATTATATGTATATATGGAAGCCACTCAAAAATAATAACTAACGGGTCAACGGGTACGTTGCATGTACTAATTATTTTACTGAAAATTTGTTTGGATATATAAGTAAGAAAGTATGTAGCACCGTAAGTAATTTTCGGAAAAGAAGAATTTTCACTTCGTATGTGTATGAATATTTGTGACCCCTTCTAAGCCGGTTATGTTTCTAGTATGCTGGGACAAATTGTTTTTTATACGAACTTTGTGTGGTTTAATTTAAAAATAGCCAAAAAATAGTATATCGGTTTGTTATGATTGAAAATTTGTTATGATTGATCTCTTAAAATAACTTGAAAATTTGTTATGATTGATCTCTTAAAATGGGTTTGTCATTAAAATATTTTTTTGGATGAAAAATGGGTTTAAATAGAGTTTTGGCTAGAAAAAGAAAAATGTGTAAACCATAGAGGTACCAAAAGAAATAACTTTTTTTTTTCTAGGACAGCAAAAGGGATTGTCCAAACTACACGGGTAACAAAAGGAATTTCCTTAAATTTAATTTAGTCACATTGTAATTGCTGGATTATTCAAAATTCTAATAATTTAACATAAAATTAGTTTAACATATATAAATGAATTCACATAATTAAATTCAAAAAATACGTAGCAAAATAACTAAATTAAAAATCCTTTAAGTAATTTTGTAAATCCACAACCGAATTTTTTTCGTTGTAAATAAAGTAGAAAATTAATACAATACATCAGTTTGGTTATAAGAATTATATCATGTATGACATCAAAAGATAAGAATAAATAAATAATATATATAAAATTCTATAAACAAAATCATTTACACATAGCACACATATCAAAACATTTTAAAAGATCGACCGGGACTAGTTTCTAAAACCAATCTCATAACTACCACGCAACCGTAACAGGCTAGAACAAGACTGAGCAAGTCGAAAATCGACTTACCTGAGAGACGAAGAAATTTTACGACGGAGGAAGATATCAATCTCGAAGAAAACCGGACACCTAGAAATGATAATTAACACACGCTTAGTTTAAGACGATTATTATTAGTTAAGAGAATTAAAAAGGAACCCAAAATCTCGAAACCGGACCCGACTAACTCTGACCAGCCCTACCAACTGATTTCGTGATCCACCCTTAAAATCTACCCTTAAAATATAATTAACTAGTATTTCCGGCCCCTGCCTACGGCAGGGGGCAATGCTCTTTTATACGGTCTTCATGCAATTTGATTTAAATGTAGAAACATATTTGATAGAGTTATAGTGCGTCTTAAACGTTTCTTATTATGATACATTATATGTATATATGGAAGCCACTCAAAAATAATAACTAACGGGTCAACGGGTACCTTGCATGTACTAATTATGTATAAGAATAAAACTCAATCACATGCATCCCAAACCACTACACAAATAATTCACCACTACCTAATACTTAAAAAGACATGATCCTAAGAGACAGACGTACCTATATATATATATATTTTAATTAAAATTTATTCATATTGTAAAATAATCAACCATACCTACATATATATATTTTAAAATCATTTATATTGTAAAATAATTATTAATTTTGTGATCCTAAAAGACATGATCCTAAAACAATCCTTACCAACATAATCCCATTTCACTGAAATTGCGTAAACAAAATAATAATATTGAATGTGCACGAGCACTAACAAAATATTGCTTTAAATTTTGTCAATAAAAAAAATTGATACCCCCCCACAAAATTAGCTGCCATAATCATCCATCATTAATTCACACAAAATGCCATACGTTACATTCCATAGTCAAACTACCATTTACACAGATTACAAATTTGAAAACTAAACACACGGTTACATTTCATTTGCAAACAACCACCCACAAAATTAGCATCCACAATTAACCAAATTGAATGTGTTCGATTTTTATGGCCACGGTTTCAGCACAATGATGACTCAATTTCAATTTCTTCACCCCAACTACATTCCTCTTCCTATATATATGCAGGTCAAATGTGTACGTTTCCTCACATCCACTCACCTTCCAAGAAGCCAAAGTAACAACCATGTCAACTATGTCCAGGCCTACAAAAGAAATGAAATCCACAGATGTCAGCAATGAAACAATTGTTGCTTCTGAATCCAAGCATAACAACAGCCCAAATGCACTCAAAAGTGAGACACCCAATACTGAATCCAATGGTAAGCAGGTTAAGTCATGCACTTTCATCGATCAGTTGAGAGAGGGTGAAGATGAAAAGATCAAGATCATGGTCTGCCGGAAATGGGATGTACGCAATATTTTTGGCAAATACATGAGTACCGATTTTATTGTTTCTGATGCAATGGTGAATGGTCTATCTAATTCGATTATTTAATTATCTCTTCACTGTGTTTTCTTCCACCAAAACACTAATCTGCCTACTAAATTGTGTGCTAGGGTGCTACAGTTCATGTCACTGCAGCCCACAACATTGCTCATAACTTTTCTGAGTTACATGAAGGAAAGGTATATATTATAGAGAAATTGAAGGTTCTTCCAAATAAAGACCAGTTCCGGATCCTAAGAAACAGCATGCATATGATTGAACTTAACCAAGCCACTAAAGTTAAAAGGATTGAAGTGTCTTAACCTGAAGGCTTCATACGCTTCCCTTTTGAACTGATTGAGTTTGAGGACCTCCAACCTACTTACCAGAAATACTTAGTGGGTAAGACAACTTGAATATTACAATACAAATTCTTATAAAAGTACATACACAACAATAAACAGTCTTTCTGAATGCATGCAGATGCTATGGGGTGTGTCACCAATGTTGGGAATCAGGTGCAGAGAACTAAGAGATCAAAGGCTGTTGACTTGCAACTCATCAATGAAAGGTATTCTTCCAAATTGGAATCAACCTTAATTTTGTATACCAATTTTACCTGTGTGGTCAAACAATTGTTTAACACTTAACTACAATAATTTATACCAATAGAGGAAGAAGACTGTGGGTAACACTATGGGATACAATTGGTGATGAGCTCCTTGAGAGGAAATTAAAACATCCCACTCCCTACATTATCATACTGACTTCTTTGAATGTGAAGAAATACAACGGTATTGACTTCACTTTGTTATGAATATTTATTTCTGAAAAATTTAAACTATGCTCCTACGTTACTAATCTTATTATATTATCAGGTGAGTTCTGTTTGTCCAGTACATCATCTACCAACATTTTTGACAATGATGACATACCTCCTTTGAAGGAATTCATACACAGTATACAGTATGCATCTTCTTTCTTTATGTTTTCCCCCTATTACTAAGTTGTATCGTCTAAGTTATTTGAATTCATTGAATGCAGAGATGTGAGTGTTTTTGAGATTGACACAAGAAGCTTCATTGAAGGTTCCTTACTGGATTTGCTAGAATTCTCCAGACCACAAAATAAGGTACTCAACAACATACATCTATGTTTTTGTATATTTGCTTTGTATAACAACACTAACACCCTTACAAACATATCATTGTCTAAGGGAAAAGGAATAGAAGTACTACTTTTAGATGCCAAGTGGAAATCACAAGTGTGCGCAACACGTGGTACTATCATGCCTGCAGTAGTGGGAAGTGCAAAAAGGGAGTGTCTAAACTTGATGGACAGTTTTGGTGTGAATCATGTGAGAAACTAATATGTTATCCAAAAACAAGGTATGCTATATTGCAAATCATGCCATATTTATGGTTGTAGATTACAACTTCGAAAAAAGTTACGATTTTCCATCTAAGCTGTTTAACATCACATGCATACAGATTCAGATTGCAGCTAGATGTGGATGACTTTTCTGGTTCCACAGTTGTCACAATGTTTGATGAAACTGTGGAGAAATTAGTGACAAAGAAAGCAGAGCATGTACTTCAAGAACTTATCAAGGTGTCTATCCCATTTAATATATTAACAGCCTTATCAATTTCTCAATATGCTTGGTTATTAATTTTGTTGTTGTTTCTTCCACTAGGATGAAGGTGATGAATCAAAACTCCCTCATTGCATACAGGACTTGATTAGCAGCAAACACATTATGGAAACATTTAGATTACATGACTTAATTAATATGCAGAAAATATGTGATGTGGCTTAACATTACGGCGACACGTGACAAAATCCTAAATGGCATAACGTCGAGACAACACGTGGAAAAAGCTGACGTGGCGCAACGTGGTGGCTCCAATCCTTACGGTTTATATATATACATAGATTCCTAAATGACACTTTAACACCATGCATTTTATAAAACTAATGTGCATTGCAAAGTATCCAAAAAAACATTCCTAATTTGAATGCACTTTTAATTCTTTACGAAGTATTTTTTAACCTGAATCGTAAATATATAATCGTCAATAAATATTAGACCATACATACCTTATACGATGCACCTGATTCAGCTCAAAAAAAGAATAAAAAAATGGAATACCAAAATCCTATACTAAACTCTTTTATTCTAAACTTTCAACGAGGAAAGAGTCTAGTACACAAGCCCTTTCGTTCCCTTTTCAGAACATCTTGCTTTGGTCACTTAATTTAGTTAATTATTCAATCAATAGATAGCTTGATTAGAGGAAAGAAAACAATCTCTTTACCAGTCTTACGTACCAAATTTAGGGTCAATGAGTAACAACTTTACCACTCTATTACTGAAAATTATTTGGATATATAAGTAAGAAAGTATGTACCACCGTAAGTAAATTTTCGGAAAAGAAGAATTTTCAATTCGTATGTGTATGAATATTTGTGACCCCTTCTAAGCCGGTTATGTTTCTAGTATGTTGGTCCGTGTGTACTGCACGGTACAAATTGTTTTTTATACGAACTTTGTGTGGTTTAATTTAAAAATAGCCAAAAAATAGTATATCGGTTTGCTATGATTGAAAATTTGTTATGATTGATCTCTTAAAATAGTTTGAAAATTTGTTATGATTGATCTCTTAAAATTGGTTTGTCATTAAAATATTTTTTTGGATGAAAAATAGGTTTAAATATAGTTTTGGCTAGGAAAATAAAAACGTATAAACCATAGGGGTACCAAAAGAAATAACTTTTTTTCTAGGATAGCAAAAGAAAGTGTCCAAACTACAGGGGTACCAAAAGGAATCTCCTTAAATTTAATTTAATCACATTGTAATTGCTGGATTATTCAAAAATCTAATAATTTAACATAAAATTTGTTTAACATATATAAATGAACTCACATAATTAAATTCAAAAAACACATAGCAAAATAACTATATTAAAATCCTTTAAGTAATTTTGTAAATCCACAACCGATTTTTTTCGTTGTAAATAAAGTAGAAATTAATACAATACATCAGTTTGGTTATAAGAATTATATCATGTATGACATCAAAAAATAAAAATAAATAAATATAATATATATATATATATATAAAATTCTATAAACAAATTCAATACAATTAGACTGATATACTTTTTTGGTTGAAAGACTAATATACTTTGTTGTACTATTAGGTTAACTAATAAGTATAAAGTTTATATTAGTATGTAGTAAGAGAATATGAATATCAAAAGGTGAAAATAAAGTAAATGTACTACAAAAATGATTTATAACCACCCTAATAAATTATTTAATAAATTCACTCTTAACCCATTCATTTTTTCATTCTCCCAATTAATTCCTTAAGTTGATATACATATCAATTTTCCAACCCGTTCATATTCCCTTAACCTTGAAATTGAAATATAATAAAAGAGATTTATTCAGAAAATCACGATCAAGAAATACAGAATAATCATGATCAAGAAACGGAAATTCAAACGGAAATCTAACATAAAAAAATGCATTACTCATAAACCCAAAAAAAATTTACAATACAATGAGCGAATTGTTTTGACATTTATCTTAAAATTAGTAACAAAATGCAAAATAATAACAATATTTAAACAAAACGTAAAAAAAAAATCACTATCAAGAAAATTTTAACAAAATTTAATTATATGATACATATTACATAGACTATATATACACCAAAATATATACAACATATTTTTGGGGAAATAATACTTAATCTTGATTAATTAAATTTTTCGATCGACATAGCTCGACTCTTCATGGATGACGACGACTTCTCTTTGGGCTGCAGTGCAAACCGGACGTTTCAAGCCAACTACTCTTGATGCATAATAGGTGCTCGGTCGATAAGGTCCTAAGAATAAGCCCTCGATGTGCTACCGAAACTAACCGATGTCATGTTTTGATGATGATGTTGATTATGCGGCGTAAGGTCTTTGAATTCAACCTATTGTACGTGCAATCATACAATCCAAAGAGCTAAGAGAGAACTGATTAGTATACAAAGGATTTTGGGGAGGAAAGAGTTTACCAAATGGATTAGTGGGCTTCGGTGTTAATTCACCGTTCAAAGCAAATTTTATAGCACTAGCACAAATAACACAGTACAACTTTCACCTAAACTAAAGTGGAACATGATGGTCGTAGCCTAGCCTGCCTTAATCCTAAACCTAGCAATATTAACATGATAGAGTACCTATCAATTAAAGGATTGCTATCTAGATTTAAGCTAAAATAATATACTGAAACTTATAATGATTAGGCTAATCACAAAGCCGACCCCCCAAGGCAAACCACCTTCACCACCAGGTACCTCCATACGTGTAAATTAGAGTTACTGCGAACGTTCGAGCTGTTGCACCTTATCTAGCAACTCCTTAATGGTTTTCGACTTCTCCTACAACATCAAGCCACGTGTTAGTTTGGCTGAGAAGAAGGTGATTTGTAAAGTGAAACCTTAGAATATGATGTCAAAGAATCAAGCCACTGTGCCTTTTTTTAAAACTAATTCTTAAATCAACATGAGCATAGTAATGGGATTTGAAAATCATGTCCTCCACCTATTATATATCTTCTTTGTCCAGTAGTCCTGAAATACATGACAACAGTAGCACCTCACTTGACAATAATGTGATTGGGAAAGAGCAGTGAACCTAAAGAAGATCATAAGCACTCAATTATCTCGAAAAACATAAGTTGTGTGCCCATATGGCCACCCTATTATCTCAAATACTATAACATCAGTAGAAGAAAGTATAAAGGTCACATTTAGAACATTTCAATCATACTACCGTTGCTTTTGAAAACCAATTATCTATGCAGCCTATGCTCACTTTCTACAAAATCAATAACTGGTAATACTATCTTGCCCCTAAGACGGCTTGTAGCAAAAAAGAGACTTAATAAGAGATTTGCTTGCAACTTACCAGCACAACCTTAACCCAGATTGGCGAACCCACAAGTCTGCGGCGGCGGAAGAGGATCCGATGAAAGCGAGGGCGTCGTTCGAGATCCTGACCATGCCTTGAATGATGGTTCCGACAAAATCATGGCTTGAGCGTGGCTTTGTACCCGGACGCTTTGCCAATTGAGGGTTCAACGTCTCACCTTAAATACTTATTTTAAATCCAACTTGCCCAAGTATGAATGCCACATCCCTTTTGTAACCGTTCCTTTGACTGGAGAGGATTAAGACACGCTAATGACCCATATTTAAGGCTCACTAACGTCAGTTTGTAATGTGAATGGACAACAGGGCTTGACTGGGTTCATGGAAAAATAACGGTTCGTTCATTAAGTGGGTAGTTTAATACGCTAAAATAAATGATATTCAAATGTTAACCTACAAACGTTACAATTCAGTAGACCTTTTCTATAAAGCTGCCAAGCAGCTTCATAATTGGTAGACCCTTTCGATCGCAAGAAGCCACTAAGCAAATTAAGTGTGATTCGGTTTTTTTTGGTAAAAGATATGATTTAAATAATTGGCCTCTTAAATCTTAGTGTAACATATGGAACTTGAATGGGCTTATGAAAAGGTAATGGTTCTTTAATTGAATTGGATAATTTTTTTTTTCTTATTTATCTTACAAAGAATCCCATGTGTATTTATTGCACTTTGTTATGAAATGAAAACTATACAAATTTGTATAAAATGCTTAGCATTCATTACGCCCCAAATCCTTTCTTTATAGGTTTATTTATTGATTTATTGATTTATTGATTGATTTATTGATGATGATGATTGATGTCAATCGAACGTGGGTTCATACACATTATAGCCATCAAAATCTTCGTTTCTTTGATCAATCAAAACTTGTTTTACCAATGATCTCGGAAAAGAGTTGCTGGAGTCCGGTTACGATCAAGCGATGAGCATAAAATGAAAGCCTGATTCTTAACAATCAAAACAATACACCTCATTGGCTAATTTACCACGTTACAAACAAATCAAACATCCGCCGAGCTATGGACAAATATGTTTACCAACGAAATTCGCTGGAGTCTCATTTCTCATGAACAAATATCTTCTTGGCAGAGTTGAGGAGACATTGTACATTATGCTGAGGTAATCTTTTGTTCCCTAATCTTTTCGAGCTTAGCCTGTACGAGCCGGTCTAAGATCGGTGGCTCCAACGAAATCGGGTCAAGACAACGCTCTGCACACGCATCCACCACCTGCACATCAAAAGGCACAGAAATGCATATCAGTGAACAGAAAATATGACAGAAAGATTCTGTACGGAGAGGCTTTATCTTTACCTCATCAAGTAGAAAGTCAACCGAGGCTTCATCCTCGACATTATCCTTGATGCTAGACCTCAAAAAATGTACATCCAGCTGAATCTGCTGGAACCCGCTTCGGTTGAATGTCTGGAGTCTGACAAATTCTTGCATACTCTTGAGGCAAAGCTTCACTACGGTAGTTATCACCGATTCCTGGAAATTTCAAATTCGTAGTACTTAGAGCAAGCAATGTTAATCAGTCATTCATGCCGATATAAGAAGCTGGCTTTTAATGATACCTGTGTGAATTCGACTTTGGTGGAGATTTCCACTTTCTGTTTGAATAATTTGGCTAGATGACTCTCAAGAAGTTGGCTTCTGGCTTTTTGAGGGTTTGATCGGGTCAACCTTTCATCACGCAAGGGATTGCTCCTAGACGATGTTGTACTACCACTGCTGTCTGTTCGGCGATGCTTTCTACCAGTACCTTCTGGTAAAATCTGATTTACTTCAGATGTAGCTCGTTCCACCTGAGAGGGAAAAAACAAAGGTCAAAACTATTGTTTGTGATTTGGCATGTCATGTTGGGGGTAAAAGATATATATGTGAACAAAGTGTCGTAACCTCTTGAAGAAATATATCGACAAACATATGGACATCCCTGGGCTCCTTGTGCTGCAAGATGTCAATGTCAGCTGGAAGTCAAATAATAATATCTTTTTGTTGTTTACGGAGATGATGTCTAACCTTCACCCAATTGGGCCCTGCAAATCGCTTTCCCAACAGAACCGACACTCTTTGAGTCTTGATCTTGATGTACTGGCAAAACAAAGCAGATCAGCTAAAATTAAGGAGGCTGGTGATTTTCAGAAAATGCAAGCGATGCTGAATAAAAACGAAAGATCTCGATTACAGGACCGAGAAGCTAAAGTGTTTTAAGTTCCAAGGAAAGGATTACATATATGGCAAGTAAAATCTGTACTTCACACTCTTTTACGAAATTGCTTCTCACTCATGAAATCGTATGGTAGCAAATACGCAAACATGAAATGACTTCGAAGGAATCAATTAGAGAGCAAAAGTGTCTGGAAACATACCAAGTGTAGAAAGCTTTCACCAGCTGATCGATATATACGACAAATTTCTCCAGGGAGGAATGCAGGCCCATATTCAGAGCCTCTAACACCACCATCAGAAAATGAGGTGCCAATTTCCTGACAAATAATCGAGAGTTTGAAAACCAGGAAACACAGAGCAACAGCATAGGCAGAGAAAAATTACTTTCTGGACACCATGATGTTACCTCTGTAACTCTTGGAATGGCGTTTTGTTCTATAAAGACGCAAAGTTGTGCAAGTACAAGGACAAGACCAGCTTCAACCTTGTCCCCTTGTACTGCCTCAGGAACAACATCTTGGGATGCCAAGTTACTTTTTCCAGAAAGAGATTCGAAGTGATGATGAAGTGCTTTAAAGAAGTTTTGAAATCCTTCTTGCACCCAATCTATAATGACATCTCTCAGTTGTACCATTAGTGTCAAACTGTCATCAACAAGCTGGCGGAATTCCTGGAATAAAAATAAAGTAAGGACAATCAAGCAGTTTGCTTGGGAAATATTACAAACGGAGTTAGTGAAATGTTAATGATAGCGTTCTTGGTTTGATGGAAAACATTACAGATGAATGCAAAAGGTAGATAATCTCATAATCTAATGCCAAGCTAAGTTTCTGGCTCTGCTCAACACATGATTGGTGATTTGGTGAAGAGCCAATAGTGGCGAATGGTGAAGAGTAGTTTTAGTTTATTACATGTGACATTGATTCGATAAGTTATTTTACAGGTTGAGGAAGTTTCAACTTTGAAAATACTTAAGAGCCAAGATGCTTCCATCAGAATTATATGTCATGATCACTATGCAGATATAATCAGGTACACTTAAGTTTCATGGAATTGAACTTTTACCAGGAGGATACCCATACAGCCTTGAATCACTATCTTTTTACTACCTTCCAGTGCAGCCTGCAATACATGCTCATCTTTTGCTGCTTCTTTTTTACTGCTTTGGACTTTCAGCAAAACCTCTGCACAGTTGGAGCAAAAAGTTTGATTATGATAAAAAGTGGTAGTACGAGAGAATGTTTCAGTATAAAATCTTTATTATGTGTTCATAACATAAAAAGTTGAGTTATACCAGTTTTCTCATTGCTCCCAAACAATTAAAAGTCCTCTATCCAAGACTTCTCAAGATTGAAAACAATCAGACCAAAGTGGTTACCTGTGATATCTGATTGAAGGCACCCCAAGGTGCTACCAATGAATAGCTTGACCACATGGTTGGCACCCTATTGGACACCCACATAAGCCAAAGAGAATATCAACCTTCAGAATACGCTTAAAAGAAGGAATTGGTAATATCCGAAGTCACTAGTAAACCGAAAAAACATGAAAAAAAAAGGGTTGACCTGCAGGCAGATATCCGGAAGACCAGCTTCAGGCAATACTTCATCCATCAGCAGCACATCAGTCCAAATGAGCTCTGCAAGGTACATGCATATGAGGAACATGTAACTTTATTACACTATTACTTCAAGATGAATTACTACAACGAATTAAACCCAGAAGTTGTAGACATTAAACGAGGAAGAAATGATACTTACTCAGCACTCTGAGGAAATCTGCTGCAGAAATTGGCTTCTTTGGGTGTTCCCGAATTGTTTCAAAGTGCCTTGAAATAGAAAATTATACAGTGTAGAGAAGGTTAGTCTTTTACACTAAATATGTTGAAAACTTGATGGATGCTTTTAATTACTTTGAAAGGAGACTCTGAGAGATTTTAATAAGCTGATCTTCAGAATCAGGAAATATAACTTTGTATGCACGAACAGCCTCCACAAACTCACGAGTTGAGACCTGAAGATAAATTTATCAGACTACTTACAAAATGTTTATTAAAGCAGGATCACTCAACAAATAAAGCACAAAGGAAGCATAATAATGTCCAGCGTGATTCAAGACTCATATATCTAGTATCAAAACTTTAGTTCAAGGATAGCATACATGGATATTCCTTGAGCATTCCTAGCACTTGATTTTCCACATGATTAACAAGAAAAAAAGTGCTGAGACGTAAATTTTTTGGTTTGAAAATGTATCAAAACTGAAGCCCAATGGTCGCAAAAAAGTTATGATAGTTGTACAACTAATGCTTCAAGCATCAAACATGAATAAAATGATGATAAAGCACATAAAAAAAATCTAGATTAGATAAGTTACACAATTAATGTTTTTATTAATCAAGAATCTTATCAGAAGAAGCAAAAACGCTCTAGCAACATGACACTTCAATATCATGTTGCACTGGGATCAGAATAATTTGCATCTAAACCCAACAGGATCAGAAGTGCAGTTTCTATACAAGATTTTGTAAGTCTTGTTTCCCTTTTCTATTCCCCACACACTCTCAAGAGGCATACTTTAGTTTCATGCTGGCAGTAATTTTTGTCACAAGTGCAAGCAATATATGGCACTTTACCCAAAGGAACTACCAAGAGAATCTCCAACTTTACCTCATGAGCAGCTGAAATTGAAGTAGCAGATTGCAGTTCAGAGAACTCATCAACATTTGCTGAGGAATCTCTTATTATTGCTGAAGGAAGCTGAAGCTCACCAGCACATATTTCCAGTTTCTCAAGCAGTTGTTCTTTCAAGGTACCCACCTAAAAAGGAGGGGGGAGGGGGAGGGAGGGAAAGATAGAGAGAGTAAAATTATGATGAATCAAGAAAGCAAGGTGAAACAGTATAGTCAAAGACATACTGGAAAATCCAAATGCTTGAGAAGCATGACTGCCTCTGCTCTAGCCTGGATGGATTCTGAATCAGAAAATATTTTTCCCTAAAACATGGAAAATACAAAAATTCAGATATGCAGCAATAATCACCATTAAAACTCATTCATAACACGAGTATGCATAAAAACTTAATGACAAGCTGAAAGTAATCTTAAAGATCTCAATGCATAAGCACTTACTGTCACCTCTTTGAAATGGGGCGACTCTAAACAAGCCATACCCAAAACTTTTAAAGCGCTTGAAATTATCTGAAGATTATATTTTATCAGAAAATAAGCTTACCCACCTGCAAATTCTTCACAATTATGGCCACTGCATCTTCTGAAGCTCTCTTACAGTCCTTGAATGACGAATCCCCATATGCCTAATGAATTAGAGTAAAATAAATAAACATGAACCAGTAAACAAATTCAGTAAGCAAATGGTACTAAAGTCCATACTAAGAGCAGACTGACAACCTTAAAAATGGGCATCGCTCCGGTGTAGAATCGCACTGCATCAGCATAAGCTTCTGACTTGATGCACTTTGCAAGTTGCTCAGGGAGATCATATATGAACTGCTCTCATACAATATAAACATGACAGTTAATCTATAACATGTGTTCTGCACTATACATGTAAAGGAACAAAAATAACAAGATGGATAATTGGAAAGCAGAGAAGCTACCTGAACTTTACGCAACAGATTTCGAGTTCGATGCAGCCTTTCTATATGTTCTCTTTTCTCGAACAAGGAGGTGTTAACTCCGGCACTTCTAGATTGAACAGATAGTATCTACAACATTATCATAATTGAGAAATGAAAAGTAAGAGAAATGTCTTTGAAGATTAACTTTGTGTGGAATGCATATGGAATAGCTTTCACAACACATACCTTCTCAAGGAGCTGCTCCATATTTGTCTCCATGCCTGAGATATTATTCTTCATCCTGTTGGGTAACAAGTGTTGTCAGTCTACACCCTGATATTATGAGCATTTTGTCTCATTAAAAAGCCAACATCAGATGTTGAATGCGAGAAGAAAGTTTTTCTCCCTCTTCTTGAATTTGAGCATAAAACTCATATGCAAGTAAACTGTGTATGGAGCCAGAAAATCTTACAATCACATCAGAAACTTGTAGGGCACAAAAAAGGATACAAAAAAGAGAAAGGAAAGAAAGACAAGTCTAAGTGTTCAAAATTGTGCATAGTTGTATATAAAGCATTGGCGAAATTATGGAAAGACACCACAGATAGTTTAGCCAAAATCAGCAAGATGATGCTTAGAATCATATAGCCTTAATGTAGTTTAAGATGCACAGGATCAGTAAATTAAGAAAGAGTGCTGCTGACTAACTGATCAAATTTACCTTTTCATAGTTTCAGTTGCACTAATGAACTTGTTGTAGTTTTCATACACCAACATTTGCAAGTCGGTGTCCAGGTTTTTTATCTCAGCTGCCATTTCGACATGTCTTTGAAGTAGTGTATCCAAATTCGACTTTTGTACCTGCAGATAACATTTCAACATAAATCAATCACTACATAATGTCATGAATGACCTCAGAAAATGATACAAAAGAACTACACAGATAAAACACCAGATCAATGTGTTCTGCGTAGTCCAAGACTAATTCTCAGGTGCCAGAACTTTGTGCATTACCTACCTCTAGCAATCCTAATTCGATTACATTCTGGATAGCCACAATATTCAAGAATTAAAACCAATTCAACTACTAGATATCAACTTAAACTGTTCTATGTTTATTTGATTGATTGAGGCCAAAATTTCCAAATATAATCATCATGTCCAGGTAACTACCACCCCGCAACAATGCACACAAACTTCAGCTTTGCTCATCGCTGATAGCAAAAAAATCAGCCAAATTCGCTAACAACCTTTACAACCCTAATCATATTCAAATCAAAGTTCAATAGGAAAATTTGCCGGCACGCATCTAAAAATGAGGAAGACTGAATAGAGAGAGAGTACCATGAGGTTCATGTAGACATCGGGATCAAACTCAGAGGTGTTGATGGAGTCGAAAGTGGTGAATTTGTTGGCGGAATTTGGGCCAGATGAGTGATCGGTAGAATAGAAGCTGGAGAGCAGATCTCTCATCCTCTTCGCCTTGTCGTCCAAGGGGACGTCGCTCGACGCCATTGCTGAAAAAGTGAGAAGCAGTGAGCTCCAAGGGATGCGAAATCGGCGAAGCCTTCAAATTGCTGGTGTGAGTCTTGTTCCTCTTGATCTGCCTGCCAAGCTCTTTCTTGGGAGGAAGACGACGATGCCGTTCTAGGCGTACATACGACGCCGTTTCGGGTGTCTCAGTATACCTTATTTAGTTATTTGACCATTTCCCCCCTTATTGATGATTTATTGATTTTCCCCCGGTTTGAGGTTTTTAATTTGTAATCTACCCTCGCCAATGGATTGTAACTTGTAAGGGGATACCATCGATAGGGTTGTAAATAAACGAATACCTTCATGGTATTCAACTTGATTTTCAAACAAGTAGAGTATTCATATATTCCCTCTGTTCCATTAATTTTTTTTATTTGACTTTTTTCATGAGAATTTAGAAAGAGCGGTAAAAAGTGAATAATTTAGATGATTTGACGATGATGATTAAAAGTGAGGAGAGAGATATAAAATGAGGCAATTCGGAGGCTTTGATAAGGATATTTGGTAAAAGGATAGGAGAGAGATTAAAAAAGTGATAATTTGATGATAATCTATCTATATTTTATATTAAAGCCGAGACTTTTTGAACTTCTATGTTAATTCTGGCTCCACCTTATTTTTAATAATCTAATCAAATTCACTATTATCTATTTATAGAAAAGATATGTTAATTTTTTTGGATTTTGGTAAAATATTCTGACCTTTTTTTATATATCACTTATCTTTTTAATTGTCTTTTTAATCTATTAAATAAGAAGTAATTTTAGAAAATCGAATTTTAAAAGTAATTTTAAAATAAAAAACCCTTTTTTCTAGATAAATTATTAATTTAATCTTTAGTATTAAATAAAATTTACTTAATTTATGTTTTATCATGTTCATAATATCTTATCTTTTATCTCTCATATTTAAACAACTAAATTTTGCTCATCCTATTTAATTAATCTAATAACATTCTTTGTATCAAGATATTTTGAAAATTTTGAATTTTCAAAGATATTCTATCCTTTTTGATATATTAGTTGTGTTTTTAATTGTCTTTTTAATATCTTTATGTATAGTGTAATTTAAAAAATTCGAATTTAAAAATGGAAGCCCTTTTTTAATTAAATTATTATTTTTATCTTTGATATTAAATCAATTTATATTTATTATATTTTACTTAACTTATATATTATCATGTTTATAATAACTTAGATTTTATCTTTCGTAATAAAATAATTGCTAATTAATATATTATTTATTTCATTATATAAAGCCTCAAACTGTGATAATAGGGATAATATAAAATCATATTTTAATTTTAGAATAAATTAGTAAATCAAATTCACTTAATTACTTTTTCATTGTCTAAAATTTGTTTTTAATGATTAATATATATACATATTAATCTTTAGAGACACAATCCATCTAATATGATGATCGATTATCATGATATTAAGAATAACTCGTCTCCAATGATTTTATATATTTATAATCTAATATGTGTGGTCGTATAAATCTGGAAAACAATCTCTTTATTGTCTAGAAAAAAAATATTTTCATTTGTTCCTTCAATGTATGTTTCACTCATTAATATCCTCTTTATAATAAAAAAATTAATTTTAAAATGTAAAGCATGAGTAGTAGTCGTGCATGGCACAACGGCTACCGCTAGTAATATAGTAAAAGTTAGACCTGGTAAAAATGATCCGAATCTGAAATCTAATCCGAAACTAATCTGAAATTGGACCCAAACTATGACGAATGAACAATTTAAACATGAATTGAGACCCGATATGACTTTGATCCAATCGAAATTGAACCGATTTGAAATGACCTGAACTAAATTTGATCCGAAATCATCCGAATTAAATCTCAACATTCGCTATGCTCTCAAATAGTAAAAACAACACTTAAAAAGTAATGATGTAAGATATTAGAGTAGTGCACACAAACAATATATAACAAGGATCAAATAGATGTGTCTACACTTTTAATAACAACCAAATTGTGTTTTAGAAGTTTCACCTACATACACAAGAGTTTTATTAAAAGCTCCATCTTGTACTTATATGTACTTAGGGCATCTCCAACAATTTCTCCATAATTTTCTTCAAAATGGAGCATTAGTAGTCTAGTAGTCAGAGCATCCCCAAGATTTGGGGGATTATACCTCAATTTATCAACAATTTCTCCATAACATCTTCTCCATCTCATTTTCCATAATGGAGAGGGGGAAAAAATGCACTTCATTCTCTAAATATATGGGATTCTCCGAAATGCATTTATGGTAATTATTCCTTTTTTCAAAATGCATTTATGGTAATAGTAGAAGGTTTATATAAATTGAGTGTAAAATTTAGGTTTTCCCTTTAGTGTTAAATTTATGATGCAAATTCATCATATATATTATAAAGTATATAGTTTTAAATAACATAGCTTCTCGTGAATGCGTGAACATTTTGCTCACATAAGTTGTAATTTTATTGAATTTATGTGTACATAAGTCATACATATTTTACTCGATCGGTACCGACCCTAAAACCATTAAACAATAATATATAGTCTTTCCAACACCTAATTGTGAATGCATAATTTTGTATTTCCTTATTTGCACTATGATTATTTAGTATAAATACTTCTTTATTACTTAAATAAAAGACTAAGTATTGTTAAAGTAAGATTGAAAGTATTTTCATTTCTTTCAGTTAAATAAAAGTAATAACATTGAATTCTTCAAAATAGATAAGCCGTAAGCGGTTGGACTTAAAATAAAAAATGTTATATTCTGCAAAATGGAAAAGTTGTTGGAGTTGAAGTAGAAAAAATTTGGAAAAAATAGCTTTCACTTCTCCATTTTAGAAAAAAATTTAGCACATCTGTTGGGGATGCTCTCATATTCTTCAAATCAACTCCAACAAGTTCCTCATTTTAGAGAATGATGCATTTATTAGTTTTATTATATATATAAACTATTTTCAAAAAAAAAAATTGACCAATGATAAATTGACATTATATGATTTGTCATTAATACATTCTCCAAATTGAAATGAAGAATTCCCCAAATATAGGAAAACTACATCCTTTCTCCATCTCTATCTCCATTTTGGAGAATTGAATAAAGAATTTGTTAGACCGAAAACAACACAAAATTCTCCAAAAACACACATATCAATGTATATGGGGAATTAGCGTTTATTTTTGCTACGCATAATAACACTTCTATTTAAGTGTGTGTATATTTCACTTTTTCGGTAGAAGTATATATATTTGACTAATTCTTATTTCATCAATTCATATGCGTTCTTTCATTTGAAGTGTTCAATCTATATTTTCTTCAGAATTATAGTATAAATGTTGTAAGATTTCAAAATAAATTTAAATCCCGATAATAAAAGTCATGTTTATCATCCAAAAATCCGTATAGGTCTAATCTAAAATGACATGTGAATCCAAATTGGCCTGATTTGAACTAATTTGATTCGAAACAATTTGAAGAGGACCCGAAACCGAACAACATCCAAAATCAAACAACATTCGAATCCAAACTGTTCTGATCCGAAATAATCCGAAATATTAGGATCCAAAAAGGACATGAACCAAACCAGACCCAAACAACATCCGAAGCCAAACTGAATTGATCCAACCCGAAATAACTGTTTGATCTGTACGACCCGTTTGATAGGTCTAGTAAAAGTAGAGGAGAGGGAATAAAAGGTGGGAATTTAGATAGTTTAGTGATGGTAATTCGGTAAATTATACTACTAAAAATGAAAAGTTTTAGATATGAGAAGAACTCAAGAAGACACCTAAAATTGAATACGAGAAAAAGAAATTTGGACCAGATGAGCATTAAAAGATAAACGAGTGGAACGTAAAAGCAACAAAACATGGTTCTGATCTACCGTGCTATTACTTTGTTGTCTGGTGGCAAATTGTTGCTTTAAGGTGTGTGTATACGCTGTGTTCTCTGTGTTCGCTGCTGCACCATCTTAATTTGCATGATGAGCCTCTTGCTCTTGTTATGACTGTGATGGCATCTAAGGTAGCTAGCTGGGTTTATTTATTAGGTCTGTGTCATTGTAAAAGACAAGTAGGTGATATAAACACCCTCATTGAGGTGGCTTCTATGGTGGTTGTTGCCTGTACCGTAGAGTACTATTTGATTCATGGTGTTTCAGTTTTGTTGAATGCAATGATAAACACTTGTTTCATTAAAAATGATTTTACTGTCTTGCCGATTAAATGGCTTGGTGAGTCACATGTGTGTGTGGCTATTCATATAATGATAGCTATGCATGCTCAGCTGATGATCATTGCTTGGTACAAGGTACAAAAATTTGTTGCTCAGTTGAGTGTTTATTTTAATAGGTTTGCTTATGCAAATCGTTGCCCTTTTAAACAGCAAGGGAAGTTTTTAACTCTCTGTCTTAATTATATGTTCAAGAGCATCGTCATTACTTGCATAAACTATGGTGTTGTTTGTGTGAATGAAGAGATTAGTGAGTGTACTTACAAAGTGACTTTGAATGAAATTAAGGGATATTTCAAGCCCGAACAGCCCAAAAAGCTGAGTTATTCACTCCAAAAGAGTTGGTCAAAAATGACTATTAAAGCAGAACCAAAGCACAAAACTTTGATTATCCAGGAAAACCTTGTGGTGATTAATCATGATCACATTGTTTACATTCCTATCAACCTATGGCCTTGGCGAAGGGCTATTATTCTTTAACATACCTGATAGCCATAATTTGTTTTGGCTTTGCTCCTTGAAATATACACAAGCGAAAGACATTAATAAATACAACAGCAGCCAACCTTCACACTACCGTAAAATGGTGAAACGGGATATAAACCCAATTAAACAAGGTTTTTTATGAAGATCTGCCTATGGAATTGTAGAGGATTGAAAAAACTAAATAGATGGACAGAAATAAACGCCTTATGTAAAACAGAGCACTTTCAAATGATTGCTCTTGTCGAAATAAAATGCCCTCAGCTACCGGCTCTCGATAAATGGACTAAGGCCGGATTTGACTCCCATGAATTCGTCCCATCCATTGGCATGTCGGGTGGTCTTCTAATCGTTTGGAAGAATCACCAACTTGTTAACGAATCAATTAAAACTTTTCATAAAGAAGACAGATTTGTTGCTTTCAAATATACAAATCTTGACAACCACAAAGAACTTGTCGTTATTATGGCATATGCCCCTCCCAAAGCTCAAGAAAAAAAAGTTTTTTGGAACAAGCTAAAATTGTTCATCAACCAAGTGCAGTTCCCCTGTATTGTGATGGGGGATGTAAATGAAATTCAAGTTCCAGATGAGAAGCTCGGAGGGGTGATCCCTTCTGTGTCTCGTTTCCTTAGATTACAGGATTTCAAAAACGACTGTAATCTAATTGACATCCCTACGTTTGGGAATAAATTCACGTGGAGAAGATCAAAAGAAATGGATAACACCAATACCTTCGAAAAATTAGACCGAGTTTTGGTTTGTGACCAAATTATCCAATGGTTCCCATCAATCTCAACCAAGAACCACAACTTTTCCTCATCAGATCATTGCCCAATATCGTGCGAGATACCTTCGGATAGTGTCACAAAAGCACGACCGTTTAAATTTGAATCCATGTGGACGTCTAGAAATGACTTTCAGAACATTGTTAAACAAGCCTGGAGATTTAACCCGGAAGGCTCTCACATGTTCAAATTGGTAAAAAAAACACAGTTGCTTAAAGCAAAAGCCAAAGCGTGGAATAAAACAACATTTGGAAACATTTTTGAACAATTCAAGAAAGTAAACGAGGATTTACTTAAAGTCCAAAAGGAAATCATTGAACAAGGTAACACCTCCCTTGCCCAAAAACAAGAAAGATTGAGTAAAAAGCGTGAGTGCCTTATTCAATTTCAATACTCGTATTGGAAACAAAGAGGGAAGAACAACCACATTAATCTCAACGATAGGAATACCAAATATTTCCACCGCATTGCGAGTGGTCGAAGGAATAGGACGAACATCCGAGAATTAACATCTAGCGACGGGATTCATATCACTGGAGCGGGAAACATAAAACAGGAAATCCATAGGGATTTCCTTAACCGTTTCCAGCTCACAGATATCAACAAAAGGAAAATGACGGAGTTGACTCAAACGATTAACAACGAAATTACGGAGGAGGAAAACAACGCCCTCATTAAAGCCGTGACCAATTTGGAGATCAAATCAGCAGTCTTTGATATTGAAGAAGACAAATCACCTAGACCAGATGGGATGACCTCCTGTTTCTACAAAAAGTATTGACACATTGTAGGGCCAGATGTGACTAAAGCTGTGAAAAGCTTTTTCCACTCTGGAAAGATGCTCAAGCAGATCAATCACACTTTCATTACTTTACTACCTAAATGTGACAATCCAAGCTCCACCAACCACTACAGACCCATCAGCTTGTGTAACACCATATACAAAATCATCTCCAAATTCTAACAGCTAGACTTAAAAAAGTCATGGGAAAACTGATCCACCCAATGCAATCAGCTTTCCTCGAAAATAGAAGTATCCACGACAATACTCTTATTGCTCATGAAATTCTTCACTCCTTCCGAAACAAAAAAGGTTTGGGTGGGTGGGTTGCTGTAAAGCTTGACATGGAAAAAGCTTACGACCGGATTAGCTGGGAGTTCATGATCCATGTCCTTGAGAAATTTGGTTTCCACGAAAAATTCATCGCATGGACTAAAGAGTGTATTGAAACAGTGTCCTTCTCAGTCCTTGTTAACAATGGCCCAACGGAACAATTCAAACCTCACAAAGGTTTGCGACAGGGCGATCCCCTTTCACCATATTTGTTTATATTGGCAGCTGAAGTGCTAGCCAGGCAACTTCAGCGTGCTAATATGGACCCTAAGAGTGGTATTGGAATTCAGATCACGAGGGGAGGTACCAAAATCCCCTTCCTTGCTTATGCAGATGATATTATCATCTTTGCGAAGGCAAACAATCATGCATGCCAGAATGTTAAGAGCATAATTGAGGATTATTGTCAAGCCTCTGGTCAGAAAGTCAATCTCCATAAATCAGCGTTTCAAGCTACAAAAAACACAAGCAATACAACTAAAAATCAGATCAAACAAACTCTCCATATTTCAAATACTACAGCCCTAGACAAATACCTAGGGTGTCCCCTCATTAACGAAAGGGTCACCAAAAACACATTCAATTCCTACACAGCAAGAACAAGGGATCAACTGACAAAATGGAAGGCTAACACACTTTCCCAAGAAGGCAGGACAACGCTGATTAAGGCTAATCTCTCTGCTCAACCAAACTATTTAATGCAATCATTCTACCTAACCAAAGCCACCCATGATGAACTTGACAAGATCAACCGTAACTTCTTCTGGAATAAGGCTAGCGGGTACAAACCGTTAATAAGCTGGAATTCTATATGCAGGCCTACTCACCATGGGGGGCTTGGTATCGCTAAGGCAGAAGAAATGAACCAAGCACTGCAAATGAAACTTCTTTGGAAACTAATTGCAGACCCAGGGAACTTGTGGGTCAAAATCGTCAATGAGAAATATCTAAAAAATAAAAACCTTTGGAACTATAACAAACAACAGAACACTTCATGGCAGTGGTCCAAACTCATGAGCCTCAAGGATCTTTTCCTTTCGGGGTTATCATGGCAAGTTGGAGATGGAAGAACCATCCGTTTTTGGAAAGATTGTTGGGTTCCCAACTTAAAAATCACACCAAAAGTGGAGGCTCGACATGTAATAAATGAGGAAGAACTCGTGTGTTCATACATACGGGATGACAAAACCTGGGATCTTCATAAACTAAGGCTCGTCCTGAACCCTGATGATGCTAATGAGATCGCCAAGATTATCTTACCGGTCAACAATTTAACAAACCGATTGTACTGGAAAGCAAGCAAGAATGGATGGTACTCCACCAATGCCACAATGAAGTGGATTCAAGATAACAAAACAAGTCCTAGAATTGACCTCAAATGGATATGGAAGTTAAACATCCCACCGAAGCAGAAAAACTTTATCTGGAAAGTCTGTCGTAATGGACTGCCTACTAAATCCAGACTAGCTGCGAACCATATAGCGGTGCCGCAAGGATGTGTGTTCTGCACTTCACAAAATGAAGATGCATACCACCTGCTTATTGAATGTATTCATGCTCGACATACTCTAATTACGATTAATCCCGCAATTAGTCGGGTAATGGGACAACTTGTTGCACACAATCGTTACCCGCTAGACTTTATTAGCGAGTTGCGAAAAAAACTCACTACAACCCAAATTGAATCCGTGTTCACTCTTTGGTGGTGTACATGGTTTCTCAGGAACAAAAACATTTTTAATAAGAATGGCCAACACCATATTAATCCCAGAGAAACAGCTGAATTTGCGCTCAAGCAAATAGCTGACTGGAAAAGAGCTATGCTTTCAAAAAAAGCAGACAAAGAAGATAAAAATGAAGGCTCAAAGATTACAAATCAAACCGAAAAAAGAAGGAATGTCAGATGGACTAAACCTCCCGATATTTTTTTTAAACTTAACTTTGATGGTGTTGTTAATTCTTTTGGTTTTGCCTCTTATGGTTTTGTTATCAGGAACTCCTCAGGCAGCACTATCTCCTGTGATGGTGGTTTTCTCGGACGGCGTTCCGTGGTGTTTTCCGAAGCTTTTGCGCTTCGGCAGGGGATTCTTGAAGCCATCCGGTGTGGCGTTCCCCGTTTGGTGATTGAAGGCGACAACCTGCATGTGGTTAATGCAGTGTTGGGTGATTGGAGTTGTCCGTGGGAGGTGGAGCTCATTCGGGCAGACGTCCAGCTTTTGCTTGGGAAGTTTCAGAGTTGGGGTATCCGACATGTTTTCAGAGAAGCCAACTCGGTTGCAGACCACATCGCTGCCACGTTTTGTCTTGTGACGACCTGCACACTCAGTTCCGATCCGGTCCTTAGGGACCTCATCCTATTGGATGCTATAGGATAGTTTCTATTGTATAGGAACTAGCCTAATCTCTTTCCTCTATCAAAAAAAAAAAAAACTCCATTTATTTATTTATTCTATAGTGGATCGACTTCTTTGGGGCTAGGGATCTGGAGAGTCCACCATCCATCCAAATGACGCCACCCCCTATGACATCCCAATCTTCCTTTCATCGGTTAAAGCGTTCAAAGATGATGGGATGGTAGTTGAATTACTTTCAGAATCCCTTCCTCTGAGGTTGAGTATCAGATATGTGGTCCTTGTATCACACTATTGTCAGTATAATTACCCAAACGATACAAGGGAGTCCGGATCTATAACATAACTAAGGGATAACTTTTAAAAGTTCCAGTCTTAGAGATGCCCCATGTATCGCGCTATATATTATTGTGTAACCCCCTCAATACAATAGGCTTGGAGATACCAACAATATTAACAAAATACGAGCTGGAATCAAAATTAACTATAATATTTATTTATCTGATATATGTCATACAAACTATTAGTTATATCGCTTCACGGCAATACACCAACTCATGTTCTACATGTGATATTATTGCTCAACATTTCGGAAAGTTTTATTTACTAATTTAATTTAATTAACCTAACCATTATAGTTATTACATTTCAATACTTTTGCAATCTTACACTCGCCGACCAACGCCTCCTCCCGCACCACCGCCTACACCAACACTAGCTCCTCCTCCGACTCCACCACCTCCACCACCACCTGCACTAGCACCAGCTCCACCTCCAACTGCAACTCCTGCACCAGCACCAGCACCAGCACCAGCACTACCGCCACCACCAGCACCACCACCGCCACCACCACCGGCACCAACACCACCTCCTACCGCAGCTCCTCCTCCAACTCCACCTCCCGCTCCAGCTCCAACACCTGCACCTCCACCTCCACCAATACCACCGCCACCACCGGCACCAACTCCTCCTCCAACACCACCTCCTGCCGCAACTCCGCCTCCAGCTCCTGCTCCGACTCCACCACCACCACCTAAACCACCTCCTAATCCACCGCCAGCACCAACACCTCCACCAACACCAACTCCACCTCCCGCTCCAACTCCGCCACCTGCACCTACTCCTCCTCCAACTCCACCACCACCTCTTGCTCCTCCCCCACCACCAATACCTCCTCCCCCTCCTGCTCCCCCACCAGCACCAATTCCACCTCCTGCACCAATTCCGCCACCGGCACCTACTCCCCCTCCAACTCCACCACCACCTCTTGCTCCTCCCCCAGCGCCAACACCTCCTCCCCCTCCAGCACCAATTCCACCTCCCGCACCAACTCCGCCACCTGCACCTACTCCCCCTCCAACTCCACCACCACCTCTTGCTCCTCCCCCAACGCCAACACCTCCTCCCCCTCCAGCACCAATTCCACCTCCCGCACCAACTCCGCCACCTGCACCTACTCCCCCTCCAACTCCACCACCACCTCTTGCTCCTCCCCCACCACCAATACCTCCTCCCCCTCCTGCTCCTCCACTAGCACCAATGCCACCTCCTGCACCAATTCCGCCACCGGCACCTACTCCCCCTCCAACTCCACCAGCACCAATGCCACCTCCTGCACCAATTCCGCCACCGGCACCTACTCCCCCTCCAACTCCACCACCACCTCTTGCTCCTCCCCCACCGCCAACACCTCCGCCCCCTCCTGCTCCCCCACCGGCACCAATACCACCTCCTGCACCAATCCCACCTCCAGCACCTACTCCCCCTCCAACTCCACCACCACCTCTTGCTCCTCCCCCACCGGCACCAATTCCGCCTCCTGCACCAACCCCACCACCGCCTCTAGCTCCTCCTCCACCACCTCCACCAAAGCTACCTCCACCACCAATACCACCCCCTCCACCCGCACCAACTCCTCCTCCGCCGCCACCTCTAGCTCCTCCCCCACCGCCAACACCTCCTCCAAAACTACCTCCACCACCTCCTCCTCCTCCAACTCCACCACCACCACCGCCACCGCTAGCTCCTCCCCCACCACCAACACCCCCTCCAAAGCTACCTCCACCACCGGCACCAACTCCTCCTCCTCCTCCAACTCCACCACCACCACCACTCCCTCCTCCTCCACCACCAACTCCTCCGCTTCCACCAACACCTACTCCTCCTCCGGCTCCACCACTCGCTCCCACTCCTCCTCCACCCTTACCTTCTTCCCTTTCTCCACAACCAAAATGATCTAAACAAACACCTCGATGTCTATTATCTTTTTCAAGCCATCTCCCGTTAGCGATGCCGATGATCACCAACAACATAATCATCAATGTTGCTGACCGCAGTCGAAACCACGTTGAACCCTTAGCCATTATACACTCGATCTTCTCACTAAATGTATGTATATATACCACAAACACACAAAATAACTCAAGTCGATCTTTGCTTTTGATAAGAAGATTAAGCCTCAACGAGGCTATATATAGTGTACGTTGTTGGTGAAGAACACTATTCATGGCATGCAAACGTGTAACTACATGCAATATAATTACCACTATTTGCATTTGACTACCCACTTAGTGCATGGCTTCCCACCACAATCGTGGTGATTCCTTTACAAATGTCACTTTATAAGAACCCCGTTTCCCTATTTTTACATCTAAACGAAACAAGTGTACGGAGAAGCGTCGAATGTATAAGAAGTCAAGGCACAAAGAAAAGGATTTGTCCTAGAAACGTAGCTAATGAAACAATGTAAGTGCTCTCGGCAGCAGGTGAAAGAACAATCTAGGTGGTTTGCCCAAAAAGGAACTTAGTTTTAAGTGGAATTAATCAGTAGGGCACTTGTGCGATAGTGCAAAGCCGGCAGGTCTGAAAAGTTTAACCGATTAATTTGATTAAATATGCTGAAGATAATTTAAACCGCTAAACTATCGAAAGGTCAATCGGGCCGATTCAATCGGATTCAGGTTCGGCTATTTCTGGTTTGGGTTCACTACGGATTTGATTCCATTGGGTTGTGGGTCAAGCCGGTTCAGATCATGATAAGTTATTGTGCAGGTTCGGATTGGTCAACGGGTTGAGAATATTAATTTTTTATGATTATTATAATAATACTATGAATTAACAATAATATTTAATATTAATATTATTTTTATATTTTTATAATAAAAAATAATGGATAAACACAACAGGTCGGGTTGAGTCGGATTCAGATTTCAACTCAATCGCATTTAAGTCAATCAGATTTAGTTTATTTTGGGATTTCGGGTCTATATTTTCGAGTTTCAAACCCAAAACTTCCAATCAGGTCGGGTTGGGCCAGATTCGGATTTTAACTCTCAATTACATTGGAGTCAATCAGGTTCGGTTTATTTTAGATTGCAGGTCTAAAATTTTTAGTTTCAAACCCAAAACTCAAAACTTTCCGGTCGGGTTGAGTTTTGACAACTCCGATCCGCACAATTTCTTATCTCAACGCCAGCTAATAGAGGTTTACCTTCTTTCATCTAGATTTATGTTGTAAAAATTTAACCATTTCTGTCGTACTTAGCTATGTTGACTGGACCCTAACTGATTTATGATGTAGCAACAGCTTCATCAAGTATATACACAACTTTAGTATCTTATTCCCTGTTATTCTAATTTATTTAAATTTCCCTTGAAGTGGTCATTTTATTGTGTTCATCGTATTCTAGTTGCAAATCAATCAATCAATATCAATATACATATAGTATAAAAACCGACCGTTTTCGAGCCACCACGTTGATTCTGACCCCACTCAATTTTAACAACTTTATATCTTATATTTTCTTTAATTATCCAATCCTCAATTTTATTTTCCTTAATTCTAACCCCACTTTTTTTTCCTTGATAACAATCTGATTTTTTAGCCAAAAACAATCAAACAATTTTTTATTTTCCTTAATTCTAACCCCACCTTTTTTTCCTATCTTGATAACAATCTATATTTTAGCCAAAAACAATCAACACAATTTTATACAAATTAATGGTTGGTTACGAACTTACGATCCAATCATAGCCTTATGTTTTGTATTGAGCTTACTTTTGATTTTTCTTAAATGATTACGTAATTAATGTTTAGTTTTCCTTATCAAGTTCCTTTTAGGCAATTCTATCCATAAGATTGGATTTGTTATTTTTCAATAATTTTCATGTAATACTCGGATTTTGCATTTTTAGTCCGAAGTCTTATACTCTGACCATGTAAACAACTCACCGAGTATCGAGTAAGTTAAGATTCAATGTATAAATTACTACAAGATAACTATAACTAGAATCAGAGCCTTTCCTTCTAACTATAGATATTAAAATATTAGCACGATGCTATTGTTATAATAGTCCGTATTAGTCTTCTCAACATTTGATCGTATCTAAACAAATTCTATCTAATCTAGTTAACCCCTAGAGTCAAACCTATAAAGTGTTTCTCCGTCTGATCACGCCTCTCAAGACCCACCGCCTCCCCATACAACTTCTGCCTTGTTTTTATAGTCATTCGAATTTGTCGGGATCTTCCCCGGACTACGGAGCAAGTCACGACCACCTCCATTGCCAGGAAGTCATTGTGAGTGTCCAATTCTTTCCTTAATTAATTTGATTTCCCTCTTCGATCGATCGTTACCTTGAGAAGCTATCCAGTTGGTCATGTCATGGTATGTTGGTGGGTTGTCTTGGTCGATGGCATCGAGTTCGGTTTTCATGGTTTCAGTAGAGTCGTAGAGGCGTGCAAGCGCATCGTTCTGGGGTAGGCGCTTACTTGCGCAGGTGGGAATCTATAAATTAGCTTTATATTGGTGTGGATCCTTCGTGTTGGACGAATTAGTTCAATTAGGAACTAGAGACTGAGACGCAAGCTAAGCCTTGTTTGGGAATTAGTATACAGGAATGAGTATACGCTTGTAGGAGTGGTTGGTTGTGGCTGTAGATTTGTGGGATTAGTATTCAATAGATGAACTAATTAATTTACGCTAAGCTAGTGGAGTATAGCATATGGGCGAAGGATTTAAATATCTACATAGGTGGTGATCGGGCAATAATGTGGTTGATAATTAATTAACTAGTTACTAGCGATGACCATTGGAATGAAGGCATCATGGCATAGTAGTAGTGGTAATCGATAAGTTAGTGCGGCTTTAGACAGAGTGGTCGATTAACTAGATAAACGGCGGGTCAAAAGAGTTCCACTATATTTGTTCCTAAAGGGGGTGTCCTGATCGTTACTTCCTATCATGTTTAGGGGTTCGCATCCGTTCGAGTTGATAGCAATTCGTGTTCTCCAAGAAACTTCCACTAAGGTAAGTCGTTCTGCGACTTGCTCGGCTAGGTGGTTCTATTCAATTCATGTTGGATTGCATGCTGTGCTGGTAGGATTGGTTTTGGGAACTAGTCCCGATCGTTTTCTTCTAAAACGCTTTTTCATGATTGCGATGCTATGAGTAAATATGTTTCATGAATGGTTGCTTGATTCGATTCTGTGAAAAATGAGCAGTTCGCAACTGCCAGTGAAAATGAGTCGTCTAGCTAACGGCCAGTGAAAATGAGCGGTTTATGACTGCCAGTTGAAAATGAGCAGCGGAGACTGCCAGTTGAAAATGAGTAACAGATGTTGCCAGTTTGTGTGTGATTTGATGTGTTGTGGGTTGCTATGAATTCTGTGATAGTTTGTTTGACTTTGTGTGGTCATGTGTCTGAGCGTACTGTTATAGTTTATGTGAGATTGTGTTATAGCTTGTGAAGTTGAGTGTAAATGACTGACTCGCTAAGTGAATTCATAGTTTAGTTTAACTGGACCTAGGACTGGACTAGAGTTATGCATGTGATTGCGGACTTGTTTGTTGACCTTAGAAAACTCGTTTTGAAACGTTCTATTAGTACTGTATGTTTTCTGACTTGGATTAGGATAGTAGCTGACCCCTCGGGGAATTATTTTTCAGACTCCAGGTATTCAGGAATCTGTGTATGGACTTGGCGGATTGGTGGTGCGAAGCGGCGATGCGTGTCATAGAATGGTTTGGGTTTAGGGAATGATCGTTGTATTTTGATTCATGTTATTGGTTGATTCTCTGCATAAATTTATATCGTAGGTTGTTAGTTAATGTACTTGAGGTTTGGGGAAGTTAGTAACTGCTAGTCTTGTTTTGGGTTGGGATCATGAAATGTTTTGTAAAAGTTTTATTTCGCAATACAAGTTGGATGTTTTTCAATGTTTTCTCGCCGTGCCCGCGTTGCAAGATCCGAATGTTCTGTTGTCGAACCAGCTTGGTAGCGCCTCGTGAGGTCTACTACCGAGTAACGCCTTGTCTAAAAGACGGGGTGTTACAAATTGGTATCAAAGCCAGGTTGGCAACAAGGGCACAAGGAACTGACCAACGAGTGTAACCGAGGTCCGACTTAAAACTAAAACCGGCCGGTGTTTTCAAATGTTTTCATTGGGTAGTCATGTTGCATTTAGGAGGGGTAGGTGACACGTCGTGCTTCCACCACCATCAGCTGAAGGATCTCACATAGTTAGTAAGTTAATTGTCGATTCAAGTTCGTTTTAGTTTTTGACTGTGGGTTTCCAATTATAGATGGCCCCACAAGCTCGTGTTGTTGATGTTGGAGGTAGGGGTAGAGGCCGGGGTAGAGGCCGAGGTCGTGGTAGAGGCCGAGCTACGGGCCAAGGAGATGCTCCTCCTCAGGAGGAAGTTGCTGAAAGTGTTGGGCTGATAGGGAATGACCAGCCTGATGTTGAGGATTCAGTTGTAGGAGGAGGGCCCCCTGCTATAGCTCCTAACGTAGGAGCTGCGGCTGGAGACCAAGGTGCATCTGCGGCACCGCCGTTGAACATCACCCTTGAGATGGCTGCGGCTATTCGAGCTGACCCGGTGGCATTCTTGCAGCGGGCAGGAGTTCCGCCAGAGCAGAGCATGACAGCAGTGCAACAGATGTCTGGGGCAGGGGAATCAGGCCCTAAAGGTGCGAGGTCTGCCCAGACCGTTGGGATCATGAAATGTTTTATAAAAGTTTTATTTCGTAATACAAGTTGGATGTTTTTCAATGTTTTCTCACCGTGCCCGCGTTGCAAGATCCGAATGTTCTGTTGTCGAACCAGCTTGGTAGCGCCTCGTGAGGTCTACTACCGAGTAACGCCTTGTCTAAAAGACGGGGTGTTACATTTCACCTATTTACAGAAAATCTCTTACTGTAAAGATATTAGAAAGATATTATCCGATTCTATTTGAATTACTAAGATATTATCTTAATAAAATTACTATATATTATTTACGATTAAATCAAGTAATTATATATTGAGAAATACGAATGATTTCATTAAGATATTATTGGGTATAAGATATTATCAATAATCGTAACATATATAGATATCAAAAAGATATTATTTGTGTAATAACCCTCTATTTTCCATAAGGGTAAAAATGTAATTTTACTTTTACATTGTAACAAAAATATTAATAATAAGTTGTTATTAATATTTATCAAAATAATAACCCTTGCTCATATTGTAAATTAAACCATGTGAATAATGTCATGATAATACAAGTGTTAGTAGTATAAAATCACAACTAATAATCGATTATATTAAAGATAAAGATAGTTTTTATAACAAGTTATGTACAAATGTATTAAAGATAAATATATGTACAAATAATATCAGTTATGTACAAATATGTTAAGGATAATTTTTATAACATAAAAATATAATATAAGTGGGCAATTTCATGTCATAAGGGCATATTTGCTACTTTTGAAAGTTTGAGTCATTTCCGAACCCTTCTTCTCCAAAACCCCCATTTTCGATCTCAAGTTTCATTCGATCAATTCGAGCTCGTTTCTCAACGAAAATTGAATCCGAAAAAGGCTATGGAATCCTCATGAAACCCTCTTCCATATTCCTCCATCAATTGTAGAATTCAGCTGCGTTGTCAGCATTGAAATCCAAGTCGAAACCGACCTAGGATTCGTGTATGTGGTTCGAATCCCGGCCAAATTCAAGCAAATTGAGAAATGGAATTAATGTGGGCTGTATTATAGACGAAGGTAAGGACAATTAGGAGTTCCACGTCAGTCTAATTGGAGATAAGATCGATTTAATTCGATCGGATTGAATCGAATTAAAGTGTGGGTGTTTAATGCTCTTAAGATTCGAATATTCACGGAATTATGCCAAATCGAGCCTCAAATCGCAACTATAAATTGGGGCTTTCTTCACCATGCGATAAGACAACCTCAAACACTCCAAAATCTCCCAAAAGTCGGTCGAAAACTACTCGGAATCTCGCCGGAAGAGCCGAAAACGCTGCTGTCCTCTGCTTGCGACGAGCCGACTTCGACGGCCTCGTTCTCCCTCGTCCGACCACGAAACGCCGTGCCGCCACCACACTCGTCTTCGTATCGGTTCCTAGTTTTCAGATCTGCAGCCTCATCGTCTAACCGCTTCCTTAAATCGCCCAGAAATCGTCGGGAAGTAAGGTCCCTGCGCTCTGTTTTTTATCG
The DNA here is from genome assembly GCA_934048045.1 of Polygonum aviculare. NCBI lineage: Eukaryota > Viridiplantae > Streptophyta > Magnoliopsida > Caryophyllales > Polygonaceae > Polygonum > Polygonum aviculare. The sequence continues at coordinate 25,631,082 of OW204023.1, read as the reverse complement.
GTTTTAGGGTAAATTGGCTGGGCATTTCAGCCCGTGAAATCGTTCTGGCCCGACCCGGCCCGATCGACTTGGGTATTGTTCGGTTTTGTTATTGAAAAAAAATAATAATAATAGTAATAATTATTTTAAATTAATAATAGTAATAATATTAGTTAATTTTATTAATAGTGATAATACTTTATAGAAAATAATAATAATCCTTGTGAAAGTAAAATCTTATATGCTTTTGTATATGATAAAATATAGTATAAGTTATAGCCACCTTATAATATTCAAGTATGTAAGTTCTTTAAAAATAAAGTGAGAATGAGTACTTTAGATTAATGGACATATATATATATATAACATAATTCTAATACCTGGATAATATGAGAATAATATTAGTAAGGAGATATGGATGATTAAGAATTGAACATATTATATTGTGAAATAAAGTGGTCAAAAATATAATGAAATTCTCTTATAATCATTAAGGTTAATTAAATATTATATGAGTAGAGTATTAAGTTATATATACAACTTGAATGAAGGCTTAGTAAAAGATGTTATGAAATATATGGTGAGTGATAAGTGAACAAATTGTCTTTTAGAAATTGTATAAGATTTTATTAAGAAACTTATCAATAAAATGTTCGAAGGGGAAATTTAGAAATACAAAGGGGTTATTATTACATTAGAGTCATGAAGGATATGAACTCTAATATTCCTTTCTTCAAAATAAATTATTAAAGTTTATTTTGAATTATCTCCTTTCCGGTATCGTTCGATCAACGAAGATTCGAGCTATCGTCGTTAACCTTTCCTCCGTGAGTCAACCGTAGTCAAACGTCGTATCTAAGGCAAGTGGTTTGGTTCTTTTCATCATGATTTCGTACTTGCATGATTTGCTTTAAATCGTATTTTCATGAATTGTTGGGAACTAAATGGGTGAATAAAATCAACCTAGGATATTTCTATTGTATAGATTTATCGATCATTATTTGTAGGTTGTTCTAGTTGCGCTAGTTACGGACTTAGGTCTCGATGTTTGTGGACTCATATGTGTGTGTTATCTTGTGTGAACTAATTTCTAGCGCAATGATCAAGTGATTAAGGTCGTAAGACCAATTTAATAAATCAATTAAGTATCGCTAGGTCGTAAAGTCTAATTTCCCTAGCGTAAGGTCATGACCCATGCCCGCTCAACCGCCGAGGGATGTTCGCACTAATAATGTGCCAAGGGACGTAGGTGCCCGTATCTTGTAACCATTTAATAAATCCTTAAGAAAGTATCTTAACAATTCAAGTGTAAGTATGAGTGTCACAAAAAGTATGAACTTAATCTAGATAAGCACTTGTGCACCTAGGTAACTTGATAGGATGGTTAGTACAAAATGGAATACCGTCCTCTCTCTCGGATTTCGTTGAGTCTGGTTCCAATCTTAATGCTTGCTCGACTTGTTAAAACGCCTATAAAATGGCAAGATGGGCTTGGTGCTTAAGCGCCCTAGTGGCCACCTCCCCGTCGGCACTTACGAGCAAGATGAGGTTGGTTGAGATTCACGTAGTCAACGAGGGTTTTTAAAACCGACATCAATTGTGTGTAAGAAGTTCCCAAACATATTCGTATTAAACTTTTTGGAACCTTTCTCGGAGTTTTTCTCACAACTCTCTTAAAAGTCATGCTCGTTTTCTTGTGGAAGGTAGTAGAGGGTTAGGTTATCGTCCGGTTTTCATTCGGCGTCGATATCCGTCTCTACTTCCTCTCACAAACCTGAACCGCCTTTCAAAAACCCCATTTGCTTAGTCTTTCGTAAGACTAACCCGACCACCCTTTTTCCTTTGCATGGTCGGCTGGTGTCAACCGTATTTCCATCGCGGCGCATCAGGTGGTGGAATTGACATTAAAGACTGAAGGCAAGGATACATTGAGGATATTATTTGATTTACTTAAATAAACACATTAAGATAAACTTTTAAGATTAAATAGTGGTAACTATAAGCTAATTTTAAAAATAAATTAGTTGGTAATAGTAAACGCAAATGCTAAAAATATAAATTTTAAATATGAGGTATATCAATTAGATTTTTATTATAAGGCATTATAAAACAAAATATTAATTAACTTATCTTTTTAATTACCATTTTAATAAATTTATGTAAGAAAAATATAAGAAATTCGAATTTAAAAAATAATTTTAAAATGCAAGCCCCTTTTTCTAAATAATTTCTTTTTTCTTTGATACTAAATCAATTTATATTTATTAAGTTTTACTTAAATTATACATTATCAATATCATGTTCCTAATGACTTAGCTTTTATCTCTCATAATTTAACAATTAGTATTTTGTTCATGTTATTTTAAGTAATCTAATTACAATCTTTATTATCAATTTATGTAAGAGATATTTTTGAATTTTGATAAGATATTCTATCCTTTTTATACCTCGGAATTAGATCATCTTGATTTGTTATTTTTCAATAACTTTCACCTATTTACAGAAAATCTCTTACTATAAAGATATTAGAAAGATATTATCCGATTCTATTTGAATTACTAAGATATTATCTTAATAAAATTACTATATATTATTTACGATTAAATCAAGTAATTATATATTGAGAAATTCGAATGATTTTATTAAGATATTAATGGGTATAAGATATTATCAATAATCGTAACATATATAGATATCACAAAGATATTATTTTATTTACTTAAATAAACACATTAAGATAAACTCTTAAGATTAAATAGTGGTAACATATGAGCTAATTTTAAAAATAAATTAGTTGGTAACAGTAAACGCAAATGCTAAAAATATAAATTTTAAATATGAGGTATATCAATTAGATTTTTATTATAAGGTATTATAAAACAAAATATTAATTAACTTATCTTTTTAATTACCATTTTAATAATTTTATGTAAGAAAAATATAAGAAATTCGAATTTAAAAAAAAAAATTAAAATGCAAGCCCCTTTTTCTAAATAATTTCTTTTATCTTTGATACTAAATCAATTTATATTTATTAAGTTTTACTTAAATTATACATTATCAATATCATGTTCCTAATAACTTAGCTTTTATCTCTCATAATTTAACAATTAGTATTTTGTTCATGTTATTTTAACTAATCTAATTACAGTCTTTATTATCAATTTATGTAAGAGATATTTTTTGAATTTTGATAAGATATTCTATCCTTTCTATACCTCGGAATTAGATTATTTTTAAAAAAAATTGAACTTAAAATAATTTAAAAATAGAAGCCGTTTTTATAATTAGATTATTATTCTTATTCTTAATATTAAATCAAATTTTATTTACTCTCTTTTACTTAGCTTATATATTATCATTTTAATAATAACTTCGATTTTATCTTGCAAAATAAAATAAATATTGATTAATACATTTAATATATTTCAGTATATAAAGTTATTAGAATCATGTTGGACTCATTTTATTAGAATAAAATAATCTCATACTTGCGGTACTACAAATCTGAAACAAATAATCTTTTTTGTCTAGAAAAAAATAACATTTTTTATATGGCTACATATTCATTATATTATTTTTCACTTATTAATATCCTCTTTATAATAAAAATAATTTTAAAATGTGAAACGTGAGTCATTGTCGTGCATGGCACGACGGGTACAACTAATTACACCTAAAAACATACTTCTTTGCCCAGTTGTGGACCTATCATGAAGTGTATGTTCAAGGGTTTTTATGGGATGCATTGTACACATTCTAACAATTTCAAGCTCAGGTGGCAATGGGATTACTTTGACTTGCGTACTAACAATTAAAAGAAAACAATTAAAACTATAGAAGACATTAAGATAAGCTAACTTATATCACTTCACAATTAGCATCATATATGACTTATATGTAGAGTGCAGAATACATTCAACCGCCAACTAACAATTCTTCTTAACCGGAGGAAGCCTAAAAGGGAAACTACATACACATTGCCCATCAAATTGACACACAACTGAAGACAGTTTGCAGTTGAATTTTGCACATATGCATCTGTGAAAGAAGGCGATGGCAATATTTTTCGTTGTGCAGATCCCCCGAAAACATTTCCGGGTTTCTTGCAAAAAAAAACTAAGCAGAGGAAGATAACAGAGTATTGACCCCATAGGCTGTTCTTCATCGCCTTTTCTTTAATCTTTGGGAGCCCATGTTTGGCATTGCGATGACTACACATTGTACTGTGAAAAGTTAGAGAACTCAGAATTACGAAGATGACTGAGGGAGAGCAGCTTAATAAGGAGGAGAAAGCAGTAATCTATAGTGTTATGAATCAATATGCAGAAACTGATTCATAGTTCAAGTTGAAGCCCTATAAGAAAGACAAAACAAGAATCCTATAAACAATAACCATGAGCATATTCTACGATAAACCACAAAAACAGATCACATGTAACACATTCAGAACAGAGAACTAACCTTTTTGGCTGCTCTTCCTCCTCTTGCTGTTGTTGCTGCCTCTCTTCACTATTGTCACATTCCCATTTTCTGGCTTGTGGCTGCAAAATAGCAAAAGAGATACTTTTGAGTTTCATTGTAGATGAATAACATTATGTTACAATCAAACAATTCGGTTGTCATCAGAATATCATATCCACAGTATACTACTAGATCCTCAGTTTCAATAGCAGAAGAAGATATAACTGAATAGCAAGAGCTGCAAACTCACTTTCATATGTTAAAACTCCAAGCGACAGCACTTATTCTACAAGCTTACAGACTTGTGATCCATGGACCAAAAACCAGTAAAACAAGAACTTCCTAGTGTTCCGCCAACCCACATGGGAGACGGTTTTCATCTCGGATACAGGCCAATACCTAAAACTAGCCCCTGAGTTCAAGTCAATACCTAAAATAAGCATTATTTCCATACCTGAACTTGCTCCTAGTGTCAAGCCAATACCCAAATTTTTACCAAATGGATTCCAATGACTCCATTGCTACCACTGAGCACGACCTCAGCCAAAGTCAATGCAAATTTTCAGCTGAAATTCAACTCAATTTTATGGTATACAACACCAAGTTGGAAACAAGACCTCAATCAACCACCAATCTAGCCTAGCTGAACACTAGTCGATTCCAGAGCAAATTAGGGTTTCCAATTGAAAGAATTCGATTCCAATACCTAACCGACCGAACAGGCGGGCGAGAATCAGGACCGAGAGGCGGAATCCAGCCGCCACGGACCCACTCCTTATGAACCCTAAGCTCGAGCTCATCGAACTCGATCTGCTCCCTTGAGCAGCGGAAGAAGACGGCGTACCTTCGGGAGCCTTCGAGAACCTTGGTGACGACCCCCTCCCACCAGCCGTCGTTGTGGAAGGCGTCGACGTCGTCGTCCAAGGCGAACCGGGCCGATCCGGGAAGCTCCCTCGGCGGGGCGGGCCGGACCAGGATGGCGTCCACCAACTCCCGGAGCGGCTTGTCGCCGGCCTCGTCGGCCACCAGAAGGTGGTACTCCACCAGGATCTTCTTGCTCCGGCGAGAGCAGGCGCGGATCACGGTGGCCGTGTACCAGGAGCCACGTAGGCCTTCGTCGTCGGAGCTCACCTCCACGATCGAGCCTTTCTTTAGGAGGTCTTCGTAGCTTTCCGCCATTGACGGAGCGGAAGGTTTGAGTTTGGTTGAGGTGAGGGTCTGGTTGGACGACAATGTTCAGGTGGGCGAGCGAAAGAATCGGAGAGGAGGGTGGGAGACCGGAGTGGAATTTTTTTTTATCTGTTTGTATGGAAATGAAAAATCTATTACTATATACTAAAGCGGAAGCAAATTCCGCCACCATATTGCGCCACATCACCCCCTTTATTAAAATAATATGTTTTATTTAAATTATTTTGTCATCTATTAAATTGGGAAATTTAAATTAGCATGTGCAATTTTTATCTTTTTCATAAAAATAATATTGTATTTGATATTTGATATTTGATAAGTGCAATTGGCATGTACATATAATTTTATCTTTTTAGCAATTTACCATGTACGGGACAATTAGCATGGTACAATTAGATATGTACATGGTACATGCAAATTTTATCTTTTCTATCTTTTAGCTAAGATATATATGATTAATTTTATCTTTTAGCTAAGATATATCTTTATTAAATATTCTCCTAATCCTTACCCATTTAGAACTTCTTTCCTATAAATACACCTCTCATCCACTCATTCTTCTACAATTAATTTACGTGTCTCCGTACCATTAGTTCCCAATTATTTTTGAGGTAACTTTGCCAATCAAAGGTATATATTTTTTCATCGTGATTTATATATGATTTAGTTTTGTTTATATTCTAAATCTTATTGGTGTTGTTGTTGTAGGCTACTATGGAGATTCACTCTTTTCATGAGCTTACCAATCAAAGGAACAAAAAATATATAATTTTTGGTCATCTCTTGAAGATGTGGAACGTCATTAATACTAATAATAAAATATCATCGAAAAAGCTAATTTTTATAAATAAAGAGGTTAGAATTTCTACACAATCAATTACATATTAGTATGATTTTTACGTATTTTTTCTATTCAATTAATTTCATTCTCTTTTTTTTTTCTGGCACCATATTGCGCCACATCACCCCCTTTTTTAAAAATCTATCTTATTAAATCTTGATTTTATCATAATCTTATAGATACTTAATTAAAATATCAGTTTTATATTTGAATTTGTGTTGTTTAACTAATAACTCTATCCAAATAAATAAATCCTTATCTTATAATTATACACATTTAATTAATCTGACCAAAAAAAAATACACATTTAATTAATACATATATCTATCATAAACCTTTTATTTAAAAAAATATTTTTTTTTGTCACAATCTATAAATCATAATTTCAATATTTTACCCATTTAATTAAATATCATATTAAATCTTAAATTATTTTCGTAATTTTATTATGGTATTTTCTAAAATCATCAATGATAACAAATTCTACCACTATAATTAAGCCAAATATTCATTCTATAAAAATAAATATATCAAATACATTTTTACTATCATATCATATTAAAATATCTATATAAAAAGTATATGTAATATGTTATATTTAAAATATATATCACCAATATTGAATATTGATTACACTTCAGAAAAAAAAAGATAGATTTCTTAATCAAGATAATAATTCGCTCACATTTTCATTACATTTTTATGTACTTATTATTTAACTATTTTTTTCAGAAAAAATAACATATATACGGAATAATTTGGTTTTCTATTTAACTTATTAAATATTATCTATATTATTAATATTGTAATATATTAATCCGAATTTTATTTAAACTTATTCATTTTACTATATAAGTTAGTTTACGTTATTTTTTTTAAATGCCAAAAGATTTGTATCAATTGTTAATAAAATGTGATAATGCATCTTATCTTATTTCATTCTACCTCAATTATTTAAATATATGTTTATCTATGTATAAAAAGTAAATACATAAATAAAATTTATTTATATATATATGATGATATACAAGAATTATGGCAAAACAATTCGTCTCCTTATTCGTATATGTTATTAAATAATAATTAAAATCTAATACAACAAAAAACAATTTTAAAGGCATCACCTCCGTGCAAGGCACGGGTCCTATACTAGTAAATTTAACTAAAGGCGTATATATGGAAGGATGTAAGCGACCGTTCGGTATCAGCGTAGGTCTTCGTCACCACCAACTGGAGTGAGGAGCGGGATCGAAAATTCACTGTTGAGCCGCTAATATTTGTATCCTTAGATAGCAACGTTTCGGGGAGCGGGAGCGGAGAGCGAGGGCGTTTTGCAGAGGCGTCGAACGGAGCCTAACAATGCAGCATTTAATAGATCTACCTAATTGGTTATTTTTCGAAAAAAATAAACTAATTGGTTATTTATAAGCAAATGGATAGATTTAGGTAAATAGCAAAAATTCTTCAACTATTTTCTCGCTCTACTAGTTGACTAACGTTGATCGGCCATTGATCGGCGTTGACTATTGTCATTGTCATCACTCGATAACAGTAATGACACTTCTATAAAAATTAGTGACACTTATTAAATTTGATGAAACTTGTTTTTGTTTTAATCAAAATTTAGTGACACTCATAAGATTTAATAAAAATTGTTTTTTTTTTAATCAATGACAGTGATGACACTCCTATAAAATTTAGTGACAATCATGAAATTTGATGAAACTCGTTTTTCTTATTAATGACAACGATGACAATTCTATAAAATTTAGTAAGACGCATGAGATTTGATGAAACTCGTTTTCTTATCAATGACAATGATAACATTCCTATAAAATGTCATGAAATAAGGTTCAATCAACAAGTGTAACAATACCTTTTTTTTTTCACTATCATCACGAATGTTATCAAAAAGTCTCACTAACAATTAGTCATTACAAATATTATCAAATGATCTTTTTGATAACACCTAATTGTCATCACAAGTGACAATATTAAGAAAATAGAGTGATAACTCTCCACAAATACACATTTAAAAATAGTCACTTGTATTTTCCAATATGGCAATATATACTAGTACAATAGTTAACCAAATTCAAGTAATGTAACAGTGAGTTGCATCAACTGCAACCTCCTCATTGAATCAAACAACAAAGAATCAGTGTCATCATCATATTATCAAAAAGATACTAGATTGTCATCACAAGTGACAATATTTACCGAACCAAGTGATGACTTTTCATAAGGACATATTTAAAAATAGTCACTTATCAATTATATAGTGATGATTCTTAATTAGTGCATAGCATATAGTCGCACACGTAATAGTTTATATACTATTTATGCAATCGCGCTACTCTACAAGGAATCAAGAATTTAGTACATACTCAATCTTCATAAACTAAAATGACATCCAAAAAGATGGGAGACTTCCAACACATTTGATTATTTCATTTTTAAGTACGTGACACTATTTAGAATGTACAAATTATTAAAAATTGTCATCACATAATCAATCAAGTATCATCTTAATTATTTTTAGTGTCGTTACATGAATTGTCATCACAACTTACACACATTACAATCTAACTAGCAAATAATCATATAAGACAAACACAAATAATCTACACTTGGAATCATGATGAAAATTTGTTTATTAACTCGAAGCACATAGTCGTATGCTAAACATTGTATAATATTGGACCATGAAGAAATCAAAAACTAAAGTTCAAAGCATTTCAATTCAAGTCTCCAACCACAATTTATAAGATCAGAATCGATGTCAAAATACACTTCATTAGCCATCCCTACTAATTGAGATCACATAGTGGGTTTGTCTAATTGAAAGTAAACAACGAGATTGAGATCGGAAGGAGACGTAGAAAAGCAGGGCCATAGATGAGGGTGTATAAGAAGCCCTATAGCACAGGGCCCCAAATATAAACAAATGCCTTTTTGTTTTTAAATTATAGGGAGTACTATAAATCAGAAAATCATTATAGAATAGGGTTACTAAAATTTTTACAAAATGTGTAAAAAACCTAATTTTTTCTTGATACAAAGACCTCCCAACAAATAGAACAGGGTCTCCAAAATCTTTGAGATGGGCATGTAGAGAAGATACTAGTTCTGCTTAATCTTAGTAATAAAAAACAAAAAAAGAAGGGAGGTGATCTATACCATGATACTCAACATCGTAGCTATGTCAATCGCCACCGGTAGACGGCGGAGGCAAATCTTCAAGCACAGACATCGGACTCTGGTTGCTCCGAATCTTCAACACCACCGCCAATTGGATCCTAACACTTCTCCGACTTCACAATTTTGCAGCCAGTACCAACACTAATCGACAACGGTGTTTTCGATCAGCAAACCTAACGGACTCGCTTATCCTCTTCAGTGCCTCGAGGCCCTCATCGCACTTCTCCAGCGATCTGAGCAGCTTCCTCCTCTTCTTCGCCGACGGCGGCATCGTGTCCTCGATCCCATCAACCGAGCCACCACGGACGGAGCTGGAGAGTGGAAGGCCTCCGGTGAGTTCATAGAGTTGGATTTGCAGATCTCCGACGGCATCGTGGAACTTCATACGAGGACCTCTGGATTTCTCTTGAAGCTACCTTCAGGCCACGTCGATTCAATTTCGATCTTCACCCCTGCCTCTCTCCTTCTCAACATCAATTGTTGCATAGATGAGGTTGATGGAGGAGCCGAGGCCAAATTGAATGTCATCGCTCGTCGTCTCGTCAGAACTTGGAGAGAGACAAATTGCCAGATCTAGGGCGAACGATAGAACAAGGGAAAAAAAAGAGGTGGTGAGAAACAAGGAGGGGAGAGAACGAGGAGAAAGAAGAAGACTTTTATACTTGACAAAATAAAAACATAACTACTATTTGTAACACATAATAAATCCTAAGCAAACACTAAGTATATCTAATTTACAAACAAGTCCTTTACCTAAAAAATCCTGATTTCCTCTTCACGGTTGTGCAGAAGAGGCTGTCTCTAACAAACTTTTCATACTTGTTTGGTTGTTCAGAAGAGGCTAATTATCTCTAACAAAGTTTTCATAATTGGTTCATGTGTAACTCTAATTTGGTGGTGTTATTAGGGAATTGTGGTTTGTGGACTTTGCAACCTTAAATTATCACATCAATATCTATTACTGTATACTAAAGCGGAAGCAAATTCCGCCACCATATTGCGCCACATCACCCCTTTTATTAAAATAATATATTTCACATAAATTCTTTTGTCATCTAATAAATTAGAAAATCTATCTTTCTATTATTTAGAAAATTTATCTTTGGCTATGTATTAAATTGGAAAACTTATCTTTCTATTATTTAAAAATTTTATCTTTTATCCTCTATATTGAATAGTAACGTGGACCGGTTATATTATTGGAAAATACTATATATACAAAAATTTTCTTACCATTAGTCTACGACTACGTACCATGAGATACTATATATTACATAAAAGATATTTTATAAGTGTAATCTATGTACATGAAATATTTATATAGTAAATAAATACCATGTACAAAGCTATGGTTTTTACGGATTATTGCTTATTGTTTTAACATTTCTTTACGGCTCGTGAAATATTTGTCCAACTTACCATTCAATATATGTAATATTTGTCTACTACTTATGTTAATTTTATATACATTGTAAAGATCTAATATATCATGTTAAAATTTTTAGCTAAGACATATATAATATCTAATATATTATAGGGTATATTTATATCTATTAATAATTATATTTTTATTAAATCTATTACTATATACTAAATTAGAAATAAATTATGTCATCATATTATGCCACATCACCCCCTTATTAAAAAATAATCTTATCAATATTAGTTTTATCATAATATATAATCATAATCTTATAAATATTTAATTAAAATATTAACTCTATCTTAAATTCCGTATCTTATTAAATATTCTCTATATTTTAAAATATAATAATATATTAATCCAAATGTTTATTTTAATTAATTAATTTATTTATATAAGTTAGCTTATACAGTTTAAATCTCAATTTTATATCAGTTAATATATAAGATATAATTATTTGATAATATATGAGAAATATGTTACTTTATAATTTAAAAGATATGCGTCTTTTAAAAGAAATTAAACATATAATAATATTTGTAATTATTATAGTGAATTCATGTACAATATAATAAAAACAAAAAAAACTACCCGTACAAGGTGCGGGTCATTTACTAGTATACTTCTAAACCTGAAGCAGTTAAGGGCAGTTTTGTCATTACGTATTTATAAACCACCCATCCTATTTTTAATAACTGATTTTTATCTAAAATTTCTATCCATTTATATGTTTAATATATTACAATTAAATACATCATATCTATACATAATATATCTTTATGTACCACATCAAGCAGTTAAGGGCAGTTTTGTCATTAAGACTTTATAAACTTCCCACCCTATTTTTAATAACTAATTTTTTAATCTTAAATTTCTACCCATTTATATACTTAATATATTAAAATTAAATACATCATATATATAGGTAATATATCTTTATGTAACGATTTTCTATCCATTACATAGCAAAAGATAAGTTGTAGCCTATTTATATACACATTGTACGTATGTATGTGAATTACTTTGCAATCACAATGACATACTTGAATTGTACGTAAGGGATACAACTCAAGCTCTAACTTTACCTATGAGACCAATTCCAAGGTGATATCCCTAACTGTAAGTCCATCTTTATTTTTATGTTTCATCTACGATATATGATGATAAATTAATACTTAATTATTATTGTTCGTACATGAATTCTACTATGCTGATAGGTTTTGCATCATAGGATTCAACAGTATGAAACTTATCAATTATTAGAAGGTTTTAGGTGAATGTTTATTTTTGCGTGAATGATGATAAACTACCATTGTTCAAATACAATTTGCAAGAATACAAAAAAATAAAAGTAATTGTATAAAAATAAAAACATAAAATTTAATTTTTGTACTCTGTATTATTATTATTTATTTTATATAACATATTATATTTTGTTTATATAGGTCCCCCGATAGATTGGTCAATGTTCATGGTCCTACTATAACTTTTTTATTATATAACTTGCATTAAAATAAAATTCTTATTATCTTGCATTTTAAAAAGCTTTATTTGAAAGTAATGATTACAATTAATCTAAAATAGAAAGTAAATGAACAACTATTTGAAAATATGTATTACGTATGATAAGATAAAGAATTTACCATCCATATTTGTTTTGCATATGATAAGATTACTATATAGTGTGTATAGTTTAATACTTTTATAACTTTGGTATCTATATTGCAAGTCAAATATCAAAGATCAAACATTTTTAGTATCACAATAATCCAAAATATCAAATATATATAGAGATGATTTTATAATTTTATAAAAAAACATTTCAATGTATTAAGAATAAAACTATTAATTAAGTCAATTTGATGAGTCGATTATTTTGATTTCGAATTACGTACAAGATTGAGATATTGTATATGAAGAATAAACCTATTGATTAAATTTGATTGAGATACTTAATTTATAAATGTCGTAATTTTCCCAATATTTTTCCGATGTAAATTAAATTATATATTTTCTTTATAATATTTATAGAATATATAAATTAATAATTTTAAGTTTTATTTGAAAAAAATCCCGGGCAAGGCCCGGGGTTATAACTAGTTGATGAACTAATTTCGGTGCCAATTTAGATTTGAGACTCCAACAGTTGACTACAATTGAGACTAAATTTGTCATCAACTGACCATGTACATGCAAATCAAAGGTGGGCGGCCAAAGATCCGACAATGGCAATGGCACAAAGACTACAAAATCCTAACCTCAAGGAAGAACACTGTTTATCATCTTTTTCCTCCTTAAGATTGTTATTTTGGCATGGATCTGTCGAGATCTGAACGGTGGCAATTCAAACACATTTTTTCTGCAAAGATTTCTTAATTAATAGCCACCCCAGCCTTCAAAGGTAATTGTTTTTGTAGTTGTGCCGGCCGTGTGTTGGGATGAAGATGGGCGATAAGTGTTGGGCACAGATGAGTTTACTTCCGAAGGAGGAAGAAGATGGGTGCATAGTTTATTTTTTGGAAAATTTAGGGATAAAGGATTAAAACATATAACGATTAGGGCTCTAGATAAAAATTTCGTTAGGGATCTTTTGATAAATTAGGTAAATTTTGTGTTTATTAAATCAATTTTATTGTGTTATGAATAGCATGACCCAATAAAAAATACAGCCTAATAGGCCAAGCGGCCAAATCATAATCAATTTCCTGCCTTCCCACCCAAATCTCTCTGTATATATGAGCAAATAAAATGCATACATGTTTGCAAAGTATTGTCTCAACTTTCAAAAAAAATAACAATTATGACAAATAATACCAACCATCGTAAAATTGATCAAAAATGATTCAAAAGCCTTTTTTGATGAGTTTTGATGTAATTGATGATGCGAGAATCGAAAATCTGATATAACAACTTGATAGTTATGCTTGGTTGAAATATTTTCGATTGCAATATCATCGATTCCACCTATTAAATTTGTCGAGAAATGATTCCACATCCTTTTTTGTTAATATTTTGATAGTTCGTATTGGTAATGATTTTCAAATTTGATTTTTTTTAATCGAAAATCGATACTTAATTATTATTTTGAGTATTTTTCCCTAAATTATATTGCATCAGAAATTGCTACACAAATTTTCAGTTACGGGCTTTACACTGTGATTCGTGTGTGGAAATATTATTAGGCCCATTCAAACTTTGGTCTGCAAAATGGGTGGGATTCAACCAGCCCAAAAAATAAGGAATTTGAATGAATGATGTTTTGTATGGAAATGGGGTGTTCGTATAAAAAATATATATACGCATGCATACATTACAGAGCATATCTTATAAACATTTTTTCAGAGGAATGGTTTTTCTTAAAACAGCTTAAAGATTATTGAGTATACATCATTTGTTAATGAGGAATGCCCGTGAGACAAAATTACTATTCCGTGAGACAAAAGTAATGTACATCTATGTCTGACGTTGTCCGAGTCGTTAGTTTGATATTAAGGTCTACATTTTTTTCATGTTTATACCATAACCGCTACGCTTGGCATTAGTTGGGTACGTCGGTCGTTTGGCATTGATTCGTTCAATCGTTCGTCTAAGTCGATTGTTTTATCAGTTTATATATCATGAAATCTTAGATCTTATCTTGTACATGATCGAAATTAATATTTTATGTAAGAATTTATCTACACCGTCGAATGAGATTATCTAATGTTACAAAAGATGAATTAGAAATGCTAAATTTTGAATGAAATGCATAACTTTTTTTTTGTGGTTGAACAAATGCATAATTTTATTAAATTGCAATAAGATAATATACTTCAATTGAAACAATAGGTTAATATAAAAGAATTCCTACCCTTCAAAACATACACACGTGACACCACCATATTGCTAAAGAACCTTTGATGACAAAGGGTAGAAATCGTAAATTAAGCTCTTTAGGGGTGCATTATAACTTTTTTGGTCGAAAGGGTGCATTATAACTTTGTAGTGCATGAATGTGTTCTAACTTTTCCTTTTCCTCCACCCAGCTTAATTATGTGCATGAATGTATCACACTCTCGGACATTTTCATCACTTTGAAATGCGTATTTTACCGAGATGAAAATAATAGGGTTAGAACTTGTAAAAATATTCTTGAACCCTAAACAGCGACGAATCATAAATTCGTGATCCAATTGATAAAGACCGTTCTTGTTTCTCCCTCCTTTCCTATTTATAGGAATTGAAGAGGTTCTTGCAAGCTACTTAATACGGAGTATTTTACAAGAAATTTGTTACTTGGCGATCATTTGCTTGTGAGCTCTTTGATTTAATCTAGGTCACCTTGTTTTATTACGAGCTACTTAGTTGTAATCACGAAGCGATGACATGGCACGGCACCTTCCGGTTGGACTAAGGGGAGAGAATTCATGCAAATCTATGTTGGCATAGAGACGACATGCCAATGCGACAAAGGATATTGTGCGACAAGAAGAGCGGGAATGAAGGACATCATGAGCCTAAGAATGACAAGTGTCAATAAATAAAGCGCGCCCGACCAAGGGTGGTCCATTAAACAGACGCGGATGACAATGTGACACAGTGTCATTACACATTTTTGGTTAATCAAATTCAGACCCACTGTTACATCATAATTACGTGCTTAAAAATAGTTTGAAAGTCACAACAGTTGACTCGGCACTACTGAAAGTGGTGACAATACAAGTTGCAGTCAATAGGCCTATTCTTACTTTTTTTTGGTCGAAAGGCCTATCCTTACTTTTAACATAAATGAAAAAAGGTTAGTTCATAAAATCAATGCTTTCTTGACTAAACGTAACTTTCCAATCTAGCTACTATTCTATAGCCTATACACTAAGGGTCCGTTTGGTTTCCAACGGCACATCGTAAATAGAATAGAAACAAATCTAATCCAATTATGTGCCACTATATATTAATTGAAAAAAAAATTATTTGAAAATTTGAAAATTTGAAATTTGTTTGTCTAAAGGAGGGATGAATGGGATGCTTGAGGTGGTTTGTTACCGTATGTATGGGAAACAAGTTCAAAGGCTTACTATAGTTTTTGTATGAAAATTGAGATGATTCATCATGTATTATAATATCAAAAGGACCCTAATTGTTTAATCTACACGCTTCTCGATCCATACTCACTAATCAATTGGCATCACAATTAAGTCAACAAGAACGAGGTGACAATCCTAGAGGTTGTATCTTGTCATTTCAATGTGGGGATTATTGATTCATTTAACTTCCATTCCTATGTGTTGCATTCATTTTTAATCTTAGGTCCCACAAATAGTGTAACATTTACATGTTTTGATCGAGTGTGCTTAGCCAATTGTAAGGGTTTGTTTGGATCTTAACTTAACATGTTTTATTATTAGATTTAATATTTCATTCGTATTATAAAGTAAAATAGGTTAATTATGAGTGTCATCCAAATAACGGACTGGGTTCTTATTTTTTGTCATATCGAGATCCCCACATTTTCAATGTGGGAGTTCATCGACATAAAGTAAAATAGGTTGATTTTGAGTGTGATCCAAATAACCCAACTTATATCCCACTTTTTGGTGAGATGCGTTCTTATTATGTGGAGCAGATGTGAACCGACTTCTTACTTCTAGTCATATCACGATCCCGCATCTCCAATGTCGGAGATCATCAATATAGTTAATTATCGTGATCAACTTAGTTTGAGATTCATGAATGGTTATATGTTAAAACGAAGTTAATTTATGGGTGGTTTAAAATATTTTAAATCTTGATAAGTGATTTTGTTTTTGTGTACCAGTTTTTATTTCACGGGTGGTTTGTTCTAATTTAATACTTTATGGGTGATTTTGTATAAAAAAACGCTATTTTATAGGTACTCTTGCACATTTACCCTTAAGTAAAATCTAATTAACCAGACACGTTTATATTTTTCCAAAAATATATTTTAGTTTCTAAACCAGGATTTTTAAAATATATAAATAATCATCATAACTATATACTAAAGCGGAAGTTAAAAGTAATATTTAGCAAAACATGTGTCGAATTCTCATTAGACCGCATCATCCATCTTTATTATAACAAATTAATTAGTTTAATTGGTTGAAATATGATTGTAGACCCCACATTAAATTGTACACATAATAAATCTATCCAAATGTATAAAAAAAACTATCCAAACTTGTACACAGAATGAAAATCCACTCTTTATAATTTTCAATAAATATATTTTTATTTAGTTATAAATCATCAAAATAATTCCCATTAGAAACAAACCATTAATACAAGATTTTATATCAAATTATTCTTTTGAAAAACTCTATATAAAATTTAAACTAAAATTTTAGTTAAATTAAATACGTGCCTTCAAGACATGGGATTAATACTAGTCCATATCTTAAAATTGAAGAATGCTAGTAAAAATCAACAACATAACATCAGTACTTTTTTTGATAAGCTCATAATATCAATACTTAGAGCATTGCCATAAGTAGGCCAAATCTTGGCCATGAGAAGAGAAATATAATTAAAAAAAAGGAAAATTTCTTTTGGTACCCCTAAGTTTTTGCCTTTTCCTTTTGGTGACCAAGGAAAAAACTTATTCCTATTGGTACCCTTGAGGTTTTGGCTTTTCCCGTTGGCGCCCCTCTTCGGTTCAAATTAGCCAATTTCAAGCTTACCATTATGTTCAAGACCCTTAAATTAGTAGGATTTGACTATTAAAACATCAAAATTCCTAACCCAACTATATCAATTTGAATTTTTCAACAATTTGTAAACAACCCCTTAAAATAGAGAATTGTTTAAAAATTCACATTGATGTAGTTTGGTTATAAATTTAAGTGTTTTTAGAATTAAATCCTACTAATTTAAAGATGATGAACATAATGGTAAGCTTAAAATTAGCTAATTTAAACCGGAGAGGGGCATGAATAGGAAAAGCCAAAGCCTCAGGGGTACCAAGAGGAATAAGAATTTTTCTTGGGCACCAAAAGAAAAAGACAAAACCTTAGTGTCACCAAAAGAAATTTCCCAAAAAATAATAAAAGTAGGAAAATAGGGCCAAACTTGTTTTTGTCTTCTCCCCACAAGATGACACATGTACTAAAATGGAGAAATAAAACATTAAAAAAATTAAACAATTTTTATTTTTTATATCAAACAGAGCTTCATTAATTCAAAACATCCAAATACAGAGCATCATAAAGTTGAGAAGGAAAAGAAAAATTCTCCGTTAACAACCATGACTCTTTTGGGAGCCTTTTACACAGCCAATTAGCAGCCTTATTTGCCTCCCTCCTCGTATGCGGCCAGTTGCACATCAGAAAATCAGCACTTTCATTGACCAACATCAGCACCAGACTTTCAAAATCTGATCGTGGAATGCAACCCTCGTTCACAACTTTGATCAACTGAAGGCAGTCGGATTCCACAACAATTCTACTCAGCCCAAGAGATGAGCAGGTCTGTATATCCCCACCTAGCTGCCTCAGCTTCTGCAGTTGCCACACTTAAGCCATCCTAAATTCTTTTCGAACCCATGAAAACGACCTCTCCTTGCGAGTCCCGCCCAACCACACCAATTCCGCACACACTGTCCTTTACCGAGGCGTCACAATTTACCTTTACCCACCCAACCTCGGGCTTTGACCACTTAATCGCATTCCCTGAGCAGATCGATGGCCCTTTCCTACTCATCTCTTCCACCTTCGCAAAGTCATCCAACACATCCAAGTAGGCCTGAATCACTTGATTGCAGTTTGTAGAAATGCCTTCAAAAATAAGCTTATTTCGCGCCCTCCAGACACACCAGCAAACCACTGCCCAAAACCTGCAGTCTCTCGAATCCTTACTCTCCACCACATGTGCAGCCCAATCCAAAAAGCCTCCAGCTCCAATACCCAAGCTGCGCAAATTTGGGATGGCTTTCCACACCTCCTTCGCCAGATTACACTTCAAAAGACTATGCAAATTGGTCTCACCGTTACCACAGACAAAACAACCATCATTAGGTGTGACCCGCCTCTTGAGCAGATTTGCTTTTGATGTCGTGCTTTTTAGTTGTATTTCATAGGTTGTTTTCTAGCTTGTTTTGCATATTTTCCTATGTGTTTGTGTGTTTTGCATAAGATTTCCACTCTCTTTCGAGGGTTGGAGTCGTTTGTGTGTTGTGAAGGTATTTGGAGTCTTTTGGAGAAGTTTTCATGCATTTTCGGAGCTTTCAAGGAACCGTTAGTTTTCGTGAGTCAAAGAGTCAAGAACCAAGATCCAAGGTTGCAACCAAGGGAGCCTCAAAGGAGTAACAAATCCTCAAGAAAATCAAGGAGAAAAAGGGCAAAAGCACCCAACAAAGTCCACCCAATCGGAGCAAGAACGGAACAAAACGAAGAAAATTCCACGTCCTGCAGGTGGTCGGCGCCGACCCCCATATGGTCGCGTCCGACCCCTCTCAGCATCCGAAAATTAGTCCGTGCGCTGCAAGTAAAGCTTTTGGGCGGGATTTTCGAAACCCGAAAAAGGAGGGCGGCTGTGCAGACTTGTGGCAGGCTTGTGGCAGTGGAGGAAGCTTCCCTCCCTTGCTTTTGTGGGCTGCTACAAAACCCATTTTGTCTCCCTTTCAAATCAGCTTTTCCAAGAGGGGAAAAGGCTCAAGAAAGAGGAGGGAAGAGAGAGTGGGCTGAGAAGGAAAAAGAAGAAGTTGAGTTTGAAGAAGAAGAAAGTGACGGTAGAGAAGAAGAGTGTGAGTGTGAGAGAGAAGTGGTTTGTAAGGAGAGATAGTGGAGAAGAAAGCTTGTATTGGTTGTGTTCTAGGAAGAAGACAACAATGGTGTTTGAAGAAATTTGTGGATTTGCTTGAGTTTGTAAGTTTGGATCTTTGATTTATTGAAGCTGTTTGTTTGTGATGATGTTTTCCTCTTCTTTAGTGTTGTTTGTGTGTTTGATTATGCGTGAGTAGTTAGCTTGCTAGGGTTGGGGTGTAACCCACCATGAAAGTGCATTTGAGACCTTGATTGTTTGGATCCATGCTTAACTTGAAATCTCTGCCCATAAATCCTTCTTGCGTGCTTAAAACCCTTGAAGAAGGGGGAATGTTCTTGTTTGCTGCCTAATTGAGAGGTTTGGTTGTGAATGTGGACTATCCGGGTTAGATGAAAGTCGAACCCTTAGAAGAACAAGTTGGATTGCATGTTAGATCCCTTATGTAAGTGTAGGCTTTTGATGTGTTATTTTGTGACGAAGGTCACCCATGAGATTGTGAGTTAAGTTGGTCTCTTATCATTGTTTGAATGCATGCTCGTGGTGTCGTGAATCCCCTCCCCTAGTTGTTTTTCCTTGATTTTACCAAACCCACTTCCGTGCCCAGAATAGGTCGGCCGCGACCAGCTGCAGGTCGCCGCGACCTCCTCTGTAGTTGTTTTCTTTGTGTTGTGAAGTTCTGTTTTAGGTCGTCCGCGACCTCCCTAGGGTCGGCTGCGACCTCTTCCCGAGACTTGTTGTTTGTGTTCGTTTGCTTGTTTTGTTTTATTTTATTTTGTTTCGCTTTCGTAGTTGTTTGCTAGACTATAGAACTACTAGCTCCCGTGGACGATCCTGACTTCGCTATACTCAGCGGGGTCTTGACAAATTTATTTTTTAAGGTATACCCTCTAAAAAATTGGCGCCGTTGTCGGGGAGTTAGTTTAGTTTTCAAGTCTAGCATTCTTTTGGGTAAGGGACTAGCCCGAACCCCTATTTTGATACTAATCCGTTTCTCTAGTGTTTTGTACGCAGGTGTATGCCCTCTAGTTCTCGAAGGGTAATTGACCATTTCCCCTTTGATCCCGAAATAGAGAGAACCCTTCGCCGAAGACTAAGAGAACGAAGAGCAATGGCCGACGCTGAGGCTCTTGCTCGTCAAATGGTTGAACTTCGCGCTCAAATGGAGCACATGCAACTGGAGCGTGATGCTCAAGCCGCAGCTGCGCGGCAAGAAAGAGAGGAAGCCGCCCGCCTTCGAGAACAACTCGATGCCATCCCGAGGAACGCTAAGCAATACATGCACCCAGAGCTTAGGGTTCCCGAGTCCGCTATTGTGCTCCCGGCAATAGAGCGTGCTTTTGAGATCAAGTCCCACTTCATCACTCTCATCAAAAGATCTCAATATGAAGGCAAACCCACCGAATGCCCCATGGAGCACATTAAGAACTTCACCGATCTTTGTGACACCATCGCCGCCGATGGTGTCTCACTTGAGTATGTTCTCCTCAAGGCGTTCAAGTGGTCTTTATGTGGGAAGGCCCTTCATTGGCTCGAAAGTTTGCCCGCTAGATCTATCACTACATGGAAGGCTTTGCACGACTTGTTCATGACGAAGTTCTTTCCACCGGCTAAAACCACCGAGCTTAGGAAGCGCATCACCTCCTACCATCAACTTCCCAACGAGAAATTTGTTGAAACTTGGGAGAGATTCAAGGAGCTTCTTCGGCAATGTCCAACTCATGGACAACCTCCTTATGTCCTCCAAGAAATATTCTTTCAAGGGATCAATGCCGTAACAAAAGACCGCATCAACCTCCACACCGATTGAAGTTTCATTGAGATGGATCCCGACGAGGCATGGGGTCTCATGGACAAACTCACCAACTATGATGCCATGTACGGGACCCAACAAGCCGTCCGGATTCCACAAAAAAGGCTTTATGATCCTAATAGTGAGCCAATTGATCAAGATGTGAAGTTCCAATTTATGCAAGATGAGATCAACAAGCTCAAGAAGCAAGTGAGCTACTTCAAGTCCGCCGGCCCTCCTTGTCAAGAGTGCGGTTCTCAATCTCACACCGCCGCTTCTTGTACTAATGTGGAGCAAGTCCGGGCCGCCGAGGCTTATGCGGAGGCTAACTATATGAGAGGCCCCTACCGAGGCCAAAACAATGTTTATGCGGGGAGGAACAACAACTATCCTCAATGGAATAACCATGACCAAGGTCAAGGTTATCCACCTCCCCCGCAAGAACAAAGGGCCCCTCCTTATAGACCTCTTGGTTATCAAGCGGAGCCATCATGGGTCCAAGAGTTGCAAGAAGGATTGATGCAAGGGGTGAGAACCGAGCTCACCACTCAGTTGAAAGGTGTCCATACAAGATTGGGAGATCTTGACACATGGAGAAAGAACGTTGACTCCCAACTCAGTGACCTCGCGGCTCAAATCCCACGACCTCAAGGGCGCTTACCGGGCCACCCCGATGAGAACCCAAGAGGCCATATTGCCACCGTTCACCTCCGAAGCGGGAAGAAGTTGCCGGGCCGAGTAGCAAGTGAAGAGACGGCGAACAAAGAAGACGAAACCCCCCTGGAACAGGTCGTGGCCGACCCTCCAATGGTCTCCACCGACCCTGTCCCAGCTTCAGAGGAGGTCATAGTCGACCATCCCCAGGTCGCTGCCGACCCTCCTCAGAGAATCCCGACGTCCGTCCATTTGACTCCGACAACGAAGGTACTTCCCTACCCGTCCAAAAAGGCTAATGATTTCATGGAGGGAAAGTTCAAACGCTTTGTGAAGGTCCTCCAAGGCCTCAACATCACCATTCCCTTTGCCGAAGCGTTGAACGAGATGCTCGCCTACACCAAATTTCTCAAGGAAATCTTGTCAAAGAAGCGGTCAATGTCCGAATTGACCAATGAAGTGCGGTCTATAGAGCTCCCGGAAAAGCTTGGTGATCCGGGTAAGTTTGCTATTACCATTGGCATAGGTGTTCACCGATTCAAGGCTCTATGTGATCTTGGTGCAAGTGCTAGCCTTCTCCCTCTTTCTATATGGTCCAAGACCAACATGGGTCCTTTGGTCCCGGTAAACATGAGGCTCTATATGGCGGATGGCTCTTGTGTGCAACCCACCGGTATTGTTGACGACTTTCCTATCCAAGTCGGCAAGTTCTTTGTGCCCAATGACTTTATTGTAATGGAAATGCCGGAGGATCCCGTCGTCCCAATCATTCTTGGACGGCCGTTCCTTGCCACCGCCGGTGCCGTGATTGATGTGAAGAAGGGTCTCCTTACTTTTGAGGTTGGAGAAGAGGTGGTAGAGTTCCGATTCAACCCTACCATGAAGGAGACCGGTGAAGTTATGGAGGTCAAAGCGTTGCTTGGAGAATACACAAGTGAAGATGACGAAGGCGAAGCGGACCTCCCTTGTGATAGGTCGCAGCCGACCTACCCTAGGTCGCCCACGACCCCCGACAGGATCACGCCAACATGCTTGATTGAAGATGAAGATGGTGAAGCGAAGGAGTTTCTGAAGGCGGATGAAGACGACGACATTATCACACCACCCCCGCCTACTCCGGAGCTTAAGACTCTCCCCGAGTCTTTGAGGTATGAGTTTCTTGGCCCAAATTCCACTTTTCCGGTTATTGTAACTGCAAATCTAAATGCGGAAGAAGTTGGAAAGTTGCTTGATGTTCTTAGGAAACATAGGAAAGCCATTGGGTACTCGCTTGAGGACTTGAGTGGACTTTCACCTTCCTTGTGCATGCATCGAATTTTTCTTGAAGAAGGACATAGGCCAACCATTGAGCACCAACGGCGACTCAATCCAAACATGAAGGATGTTGTGAAGAAGGAGATTTTGAGGATGCTTGATGCGGGAATCATATTCCCGATCTCGGATAGCAAATGGGTTCCCATACACCCCGATGACCAAGAGAAGACAACTTTCACATGCCCTTACGAAACGTTTGCTTATAGGAGGATGCCATTCGGACTGTGTAATGCACCCACCACCTTCCAACGGTGCATGATGGCCATCTTCTCCGACATGATTGAGGACATTGTGGAGGTGTTCATGGATGACTTCTCGGTGTACGGTACTACTTTTGACTCTTGCCTTGCTAATCTTTCTAGAGTTCTCAAAAGATGTGAAGAAACCAACCTAGTGCTAAATTGGGAAAAAAGCCACTTTATGGTTCGAGAAGGGATAGTCTTAGGTCATGTGGTGTCTAAGAGGGGAATTGAAGTGGATCAAGCTAAAATTGAATTGATTGAAAAATTGCCACCCCCCACCTCCGTAAAAGGAATTAGAAGCTTTCTAGGACATGCCGGGTTTTATAGGAGGTTCATTCAAGATTTCTCTAAAATTTCCAAGCCATTGACTAACCTCCTCATGAAAGATGTTGTGTTTGAGTTTTCTTCCGAGTGTCTTGAAGCTTTTCATAGGATTCGAGACGCGCTTGTGTCGGCCCCTATCATGCAACCACCGGATTGGACACTCCCCTTTGAGATCATGTGTGATGCAAGTGATTATGCCGTGGGCGCAGTTCTTGGGCAAAGAAAGGAGAAGAAGCTTCATGCCATCTACTATGCAAGCAAGACGCTTGATGAGGCCCAAGGCAGGTACACAACAACGGAGAAAGAGTTTCTAGCCGTAGTGTTCGCACTCGAGAAGTTCCGGTCTTACTTAGTGGGCTCGAAAGTGATAGTCTACACTGACCACGCGGCCGTCCGTTACCTCATGGACAAGAAGGACGCTAAACCGCGCTTGCTCCGGTGGATGCTTCTCCTTCAAGAGTTTGACCTAGAAATACGAGACAAGAAGGGAGCAGAAAACCTTGTGTCGGATCACCTTTCAAGGCTACCCATTGAGCACATTACGGAGTCCGGAATCATAGTTCCCATCAACGACTCCCGCCTGGACGAAACTCTTCTAAGCTGCGAAGTGTTGCGAGAAGGATGCTCCTGCAGTAGGTCGGCTGCGACCACCCTATGGACGGCTGCGACCTCCTCTGCCCCTTCTCCGGTTCTTGGTGGTAATCGAAATGGTTCTCAAGCGACCCCGGTCGAGGTCGCTCAAGGTCACATCTTTTACCTCTCTTGTGTACTTCCTAATCCTCCTTCCCCTTCTCTGATTTTGCACTCAATATATAGATGCTATTAAGGGGGTGAAAGCCCCGTGGTTTGCGGATTTTGCCAATTATGTTGTAGGTGGCATTGTTCCGGATGGATTGACTTCCCAAGCCAAGAAGAAATTCCTCCACGACGTCAAGCGCTATTATTGGGATGACCCTTACTTGTTTAGGCAAGGAAGTGATCACATCTTTAGACGTTGTGTGCCGGATGAAGAGATAGAAGGAGTGATCCGTCATTGCCACACTCTTCCGACGGGAGGCCACTCTAAAGGATTCAAAACCACCGCGAAGATTCTTCAAAGTGGATTTTATTGGCCTACTATCTTCAAGGATGTGCAAGCTTATGTGACCACTTGTGGTGAATGCCAAAGAGCGGGAAACATCACATGGAGGAACGAGAACCCGCTCACCGGAATTTTAGAGGTGGAACTCTTTGATGTTTGGGGTATAGACTTCATGGGGCCCTTCCCCTCATCGGGTCCCTACAAGTATATACTTGTGGCGGTTGATTATGTTTCCAAGTGGGTTGAAGCCGTAGCCACGAGAACAAATGATGCACGAGTGGTGGCGAAGTTCATGAAGACTAACAGCGGTTTGGTGTCCCCCGAGTCCTCATTAGTGATGGTGGCTCACATTTCATTGAGAGGAGCTTTGAATCTCTTTTGACCAAGTATGGGGTTTCTCATAGGGTGGTCACACCTTACCATCCTCAAACTAGTGGTCAAGTGGAGGTCTCTAACCGGCAAATCAAGACCATTCTTGAAAAGACGGTGTCCCGCTCAAGAAAAGATTGGTCCTCCAAGTTGGATGATGCTTTGTGGGCATACCGCACCGCCTACAAGACACCACTCCACACCACTCCTTTCAACCTAGTGTATGGCAAGTCATGCCACTTGCCCGTTGAGCTTGAACATAAAGCTTTATGGGCTCTCAAAGAGCTCAACATGGACCTCGACGCGGCCGGAGCAAAAAGATTTATGGACTTGCAAGAATTGGAAGAATTGAGGCTTATTGCATATGAGAACTCAAGGATCTACAAGGAGAAGACAAAGAAGTGGCATGATAGGAAGCTTGTTGCCAAAAACATCAAGGAAGGTGACCGAGTACTTCTCTTCAACTCTTGACTTCGCCTCTTTCCCGGGAAATTGAGAACCCGATGGAGTGGACCGTTCACGGTTCATCGTATGTACTCTCACGGGGCGGCCGACCTCATAGACGACAATGGAGGAATTTTCAAGGTCAATGACCACCGGTTGAAGAGGTACTATGCGAAGGTGGACCCCGATGAAGAAATCCGAGCCACATGGGCTCTTATCACCATCACCTAGCCAAGGTACCACTCGTCTAGCTTAAAGACGTTAAAGAAAGCGCTTTTCGGGAGGCAACCCGATCTTTCCCTTTCCTAGTCTAGATAGGTAGTTTGCTTTGTGTTTCCATAAGTATTTTGTAGGAACCCGAGGCTTTAGCCGGGTGCATGAAGTTGGAGACGAACGGACGAAGTGGTGGAAAACTCACTGGCGATGGTCGGCGCCGACCCCCTGTAGGTCGCGGCCGACCCCCTCTGGTGAAAGGTATAAATTGTGTAAAAATTTTGGGAAATTACAAGTAAGCCCCTGAACTTTTTCTTTACAATTTTTATCCCTTCCCACCTCTTTTTACTCTCCCCCCCCCGACCTAGCAGCCAAATCCCCGACCCCTTTTGCCTCCATTACCTCCCTCAAGCTCTCATTCATCATCCCTCTTTCTCCATAACCACTAGATCTAGCTCCTTTCTTCCAAATTCCACCATAATCCTTCCTAAATTTCCTTCCCCTACTCAAATCCCCCACAAAAACCCAGAAATTTCGGACCCCCCATACCCAAAACCCACGACCCCGACCTTCCTCAACCTCGGCTTCGACCTCTATTTTGCTTGCATTCATCTTGTTTAACACTCTTTTGGTATGTTCTTCTACTCCCTTGCTCTTAAATTCAAGTTTACTTGGGTTATTTTGAGGGTTTAGTTTGAAATCGAGATTTGGGTGTTCTTGAGCTTGAATGTTGAAATTTGGGTTGTAAGTGCTTAGATCTACATGTTTGGTTGAGGATTCTTGAGTTTTGGTATGATTTAATGTTTGATCTATGCTTGTTTGGGTGATTTTGGGTCAATAGGATTTTTCTAGGATTTTTGGTAGCCATTAGAGAGCATATTGCTGAAATTTTCGAACACAATGTGCTGCTACAGGTCGGCGCCGACCACCCCCTGGTCGCGGCCGACCACTGTCAGATTTTGAAAATTGTTGTTGCTTGTTTTGGCGCGTACTTGTGTATGTACGAGCTCCCATGGGTCGTCCCCGACCCCGGACGCCTCGTAATCTCTTTGAAAACATGTTATTTGAGTTGCTCTTGCCACGAATTGATTGATTTAAGCATGAATCTTTCCCATTTCTTGCTTGCGTTTCATGACTATGCATGCTTAGTTGAGAATTTTCGTATGAAATTGAAAGCGTGTGTTTTTAGCAAGTATGGGGTGACTTTTTGGCAATTGGTTGTGTGTCCCTTAAGTGATGTTTGTGTTGTTTGAGTTGGAAATTACCTTGGAAGTTTCTTGTTGGTGTTGTAGGAAAATGGCATCATCTTCATGGGCGAACAAGAAGCAAAAGAAGGGCAAGAATGTAGCGGTGATGGATGACGTTGTGATCCGAAATGAAGGGAAAATGCAACTTTATGTGGACATGATGGCGGAGACGGTGAAGGCGCGGTCCTACTACCCCGATTCGCATGTAAGCCGCCATATGCATTCGGCGGTGGAGGAGGCGTTTCGTTTACTTGGAGCCGAACGACTCCTTGAGGACCCCGTCTCGAGACATTACCCTGCTTACTTGTGAATTCGCCGCCACTCTCACCATCTCGGGGACACACCCAGCGGATTTTGGCAAGACCAAGATCGAATTTCAAATGGGCGGGAAGAAGCATTCCACCACCATTACCAAGCTCAACAAGATGCTAGGCCTCCCTACACCATCGGGAGCCTACGCCTTAAAGGACTTCTCCGTCCAAAAGATGTGGTCTTACCTCGCTTGTAAAGGTGAAACCACGAGCAACCCACTCGCTCGGGACATTGCTAGCCCGGTCTTCAAGGTGATCTTGCGCATTCTTGGTGCCGCTATTTGGTGCAAGTACGAGCTCTCTCGCCCCACCTTGCAAGAGCTCGCGTGCTTGTCCTCCATCCTCTTCACCAACGCCCCCACAATCAACTTTGCCTATGAGTTCGTCCACAACATCATCAACCAACGAAAGAACCCGAAATTTACCATGTGTGGTTGGTTGGTGGTCCTCATTGCCCAAGCCCTCAAGGTTGATCTTGCCCGCTACAACTCCAAGCCCGTCACTCGCATGGATGTCCGGTACTATTTGAACACCAAGGTGGTTGAGTGGACTGAGGAGACCGGCTACTACAACAACTTCACCGATCCCACCGGAGTAACTCACAAAGTGCGCCTCAACGACGAAAATTGTGAGTTATTCTACCTCCCTAATTGGTACGATGCTTGGGCGCCCTCCGAAAATCCCTCTCCCTACTATCAACTCCTCTCGGAAGATGAACACGTAAGACGACAGCCGAGTAGGTTCCCGAGAGCTGGCCCAACCGCGCGCACAAGGCAAAAACGCGGAAGAAGAGACTCCCTGGAAGGGGTCGGCGCCGACCACCCTGAGGTCGGCCGCGACCACTTCCAGGGAGGTGATTTCGGGGATGCTGGGGTTGGCTTCGGGCAGTAACCGGTCGGCGGCGAGGCAGGGCAGAGCGGCAATGATCCTATGGACTACACGATGGGCCCCCAACCCGGGTTGTTCCCGTACTCCTCCAATCCTTCGGGATTCGGGTGGTCCGGTGGTCCTCATTTCGAGCCTCAAGGTGGCGAGTCTAGCACTCAAGGTCCCCCAACCATGGAGATGCTCGATGCCAAGATGGACGCCCTCGGCATTCAACAAAACTTCTTGCATTCCAAAATCCAAATTCACCACGATCAAAATTTGGCCCGTTTCCAAGATGCAACTAGAGGCTTCGACAACTTCCAGAATGAGTACTATGAAGACCGCCAAGCCCAATTTGCTTACAATGCATGGCTTGCCCCAAAGATGTTCCCGGACTCTCCGTTCCCACAACCTCCTCAAAGGTGAACCTTCTCCAACAATGCTCCAAACCCGAGTTAGTTTCTCTTTTCCCTCTCTTTACTTTTTAATCAATGGGGACATTGATGTTTTAAGTATGGGGTGGTTTAGGAGATGCTACTTGTTATGTGTGTGACTTTTTGTGTTTGTTTGTATGTATGTTTGCATAATTGAGCCTTTTCGTTTTGATTTTCATGATGGATGAATGCCCTTTCTAAGATGTCCTAGGATAGTGATTACAAGCATCATCATGTAATCCCTTGTAACGAGCTTTGAAAGATTGCCTACCATGACTCTAATTTTTGAATTTTGAGCTTATAATGAACATTGAGCATGCATGATTCTAAGTGAAAAGCAATCCAACAATATGAACCTAAGTGAGAAATCTTTTGGCCACAAGGAATGTATGTTTCATTCCTTGGTTTTTCATGTGTGATTTTTACTCTTCCATATGCATTTATCACTTGACAATGGCATGCTTATTCTTGATTCAAAACCAATGGAGATGTATTCATTACTTGTTAGATCAAATGATATTGAACTTATTTTTATTAGCCTTTTTCTCCCCTTTTCATCCTACCTATGTATGACCCCTTGATTTGAAGCCCCTTGTTTGAGCCTAAAACCTTATCTCTAGCTCCACAAAAGTATCCTAGCCATTATAAGCTTGACCCCATTGATCCGGGAAGTAGGACTTAGAGTGGGTGGTGATGTTGATGTGGATGAAGGGGTGAAGATGAAGAGATTGTGAAGGTGGAGATGGAAGGAGTTGTCTTAAGAAAAGAATGAAAAAGACGAAGTATTGGCTCGGAATGCACAAGTATAGTGAAAATAAATCCCTGCCGTGGGTCGCGGCCGACCACCTAGTGGTCGCGGCCGACCCCCACCAGCTCCCCCCCCCCCCAAAAAAAAGGGGGTGTAGTTTGAATAAGTGCTAGAGCCAATGCTTCATAGAGAAAGACAAAGAGGTAGGTGAAGTGAAGTGTGCCTTGAAAGGTTAAGTTTTTGGTGTTTGGAGGAAGAAGGAAGAGTTGGTTGAGTAAGTTGAGTTTTGAAGTCTAGGAGTCTAGGTTCCCGGATTCATTAGCACCACAAGACCAAATGATTCCGCACCCTTTAAATTACCATGCCCCATTACAACCCGGCCGAATGAAACTTCTTTGAAGTCTCCATTGAGCCACCTTAAGTTCTCTTGATGGTTTAACTCGTTTTGATTTCTTCGGTGGAGAATTTTGAATATAATTTCCATTGACTATGAGGTATTGCGTTTGGAATTGAGATTGAGCGCTCATTGATACATCCTAAACACTTGAAACCGAGTGAAACACATTGACCTTGCGAGGTTGGATTGTTATTGCTTAGAATTTATACATGCGTGCTATGATATTGAAGTTATTTGCTCATTGTTCTACTTGTGCTTATTTTTCCGTAAAGGCATTCTTTGAGCTTGTTGCTTGGTCTTGATGCATGTGAGTGATTGCTTGAGGACAAGCAAGCTTAAGTATGGGGTATTTTGATGTCGTGCTTTTTAGTTGTATTTCATAGGTTGTTTTCTAGCTTGTTTTGCATATTTTCCTATGTGTTTGTGTGTTTTGCATAAGATTTCCACTCTCTTTCGAGGGTTGGAGTCGTTTGTGTGTTGTTTCGTGTTGTGAAGGTATTTGGAGTCTTTTGGAGAAGTTTTCATGCATTTTCGAAGCTTTCTAGGAACCGTTAGTTTTCGTGAGTCAAAGAGTCAAGAACCAAGATCCAAGGTTGCAACCAAGGGAGCCTCAAAGGAGTAACAAATCCTCAAGAAAATCAAGGAGAAAAAGGGCAAAAGCACCCAACAAAAGTCCACCCAATCGGAGCAAGAACGGAACAAAACGAAGAAAATTCCACGTCCTGCAGGTGGTCGGCGCCGACCCCCATATGGTCGCGTCCGACCCCTCTCAGCATCCGAAAATTAGTCCGTGCGCTGCAAGTAAAGCTTTTGGGCGGGATTTTCGAAACCCGAAAAAGGAGGGCGGCTGTGCAGACTTGTGGCAGGCTTGTGGCAGAGATGTGGCAGTGGAGGAAGCTTCCCTCCCTTGCTTTTGTGGGCTGCTACAAAACCCATTTTGTCTCCCTTTCAAATCAGCTTTTCCAAGAGGGGAAAAGGCTCAAGAAAGAGGAGGGAAGAGAGAGTGGGCTGAGAAGGAAGAAGAAGAAGTTGAGTTTGAAGAAGAAGAAAGTGACGGTAGAGAAGAAGAGTGTGAGTGTGAGAGAGAAGTGGTTTGTAAGGAGAGATAGTGGAGAAGAAAGCTTGTGTTGGTTGTGTTCTAGGAAGAAGACAACAATGGTGTTTGAAGAAATTTGTGGATTTGCTTGAGTTTGTAAGTTTGGATCTTTGATTTATTGAAGCTGTTTGTTTGTGATGATGTTTTCCTCTTCTTTAGTGTTGTTTGTGTGTTTGATTATGCGTGAGTAGTTAGCTTGCTAGGGTTGGGGTGAAACCCACCATGAAAGTGCATTTGAGACCTTGATTGTTTGGATCCATGCTTAACTTGAAATCTTTGCCCATAAATCCTTCTTGCGTGCTTAAAACCCTTGAAGAAGGGGGAATGTTCTTGTTTGCTGCCTAATTGAGAGGTTTGGTTGTGAATGTTGACTATCCAGGTTAGATGAAAGTCGAACCCTTAGAAGAACAAGTTGGATTGCATGTTAGATCCTTCATGTAAGTGTAGGCTTTTGATGTGTTATTTTGTGACGAAGGTCACCCATGAGATTGTGAGTTAAGTTGGTCTCTTATCATTGTTTGAATGCATGCTCGTGGTGTCGTGAATCCCCTCCCCTAGTTGTTTTTCCTTGATTTTACCAAACCCACTACCGTGCCCAGAATAGGTCGGCCGCGACCAGTTGCAGGTCGCCGCGACCTCCTCTGTAGTTGTTTTCTTTGTGTTGTGAAGTTCTGTTTTAGGTCGGCCGCGACCTCCCTAGGGTCGGCTGCGACCTCTTCCCGAGACTTGTTGTTTGTGTTCGTTTGCTTGTTTTGTTTTGTTTTATTTTGTTTCGCTTTCGTAGTTGTTTGCTAGACTATAAAACTACTAGCTCCCGTGGACGATCCTGACTTCGCTATACTCAGCGGGGTCTTGACAAATTTATTTGTTAAGGTATACCCTCTCAACAGCTTTGCACGGGATCGCCTCTTTACAGGCCCTCCAAATGAAAGATCTCACTCTTGGGGGAACTTGTAACGCCCAAACTTTCCTCCACACTTTATCCATCCCATGATTGAACAAAGCCTCGCTCTTTTCCCTGTCCATAAATCTTCTCCCCTCCAACATCTTATAAACCGACTTTACTGTAAAGGTTCCATCATTTGAATTACAGCTGCCCTGGGAAAGAAGAATCCACAAGATGAATAGATAGCAGCTCCTCCGCCTCACATGGAACCATCAAACTTCTCACTAGATCCTCTCGCCATTCTCTCTTCGACCAGTCTATCAAGTCAATGACCTTAAGCTCAGGATCAACACCATAGTGATTCCCACAGACCATGAAAGAAGTCGGGCTTAGAATCTAACGATCATACCAAACATTCAACGAGCTCACGTTCCCGGCTTGCCAGATGATCGGTGTAAAACGCGAGGGTCTAAAGTGTGAAAATAATCCCGACCTCGTAGTAGTACGTGGTGGGTGTCGAACGCTCGGGAGTTCTATCGATTGGTGCACCTAAAAGACTTGAAAAAGGGAAAGAAAAGCTAAAACAAAGGAAATCAAGAGATACCACTTGGGACCGACATTGGTCACTTCGGGCCCAAGGTGGATCGACGTGGAAAAGGCCGGGACCGACACTGGATAAGTCGGGCACTCGGGCCCGAGGTACTGGGCAAGTCGAACTTGCAAAAATGGAAAGATAGATCTTGGATTTTGGGGTTCCTCCTCTAGTAGATATGGGCTATTCCACTCCAATTCATCCAATAAGTGTTGATCCTCGTAGGATCGAGGTTGTTCGCCTCGTTCCCGCCACTTCTACACATCGACCATAGGGAATTCGACCTCCCTTTCGATGCAAGGTCAAGTGATGGGCACTTGATCACTTTCGTTCACTCTTGCCAATCACAAGCCCTTGATCCCTTGCTTCCGCAAGGAATTGTAGCTCTATGTATAGTGGGTTCCTAGATCTCAAAGCACTCAAGGCTATGGAATTGGGGGTTCAAACCCAAATCTAGCCAGAGTTTCCCCCCATAGCCCAAGATCAATGAAATCTACTCCATAAGACTAGAGTAAAAAACAATCAAAGCAAAAAGCAAACTAATCTCAATCATCAAACTCAAATCAAATCCAAATTTCATTTACTAAGCAAAGGAATTCCACAAGTTCCAATCCAAATCCACAAATGCAAAGCAAAACAAAGACAAACTCACAATTTCTCCCTAGATCTATCCTTCTCCTCCACCGAAATCTCATCTTCCTCCTCTCTTTTCCTTCTCCTTGCTCTCCAAGTCTTCCTAGAGCCTTTGAGAGGTGATTAGTGTTGTGTCTCTTGCTAATTGTCTTCTTCCTTCTAATTAGAAGCTAAGAATGCCCAAAATAGAAGAGGGGCAAAGTGGTAGATCACATTTGTGTGCCTTGGAGCCCAATCCTTGTCCGACCGACATGGACCGACACGGAGGTAAGTCGGGCCCGACTTGCTGGCACCTCGGTCCGACGTCCACAACTCGATCTCAGGCCCAACGTTCATGGAACTCGGTCCTGGTCTCTGGCAACTCTTCTTCTTGACTTTTCTCGTGCTTCTCTTCATGGGTCGCTCCGCTCTTCCGCTCCTTGACTCGTGCCTTGATCCTTCTTCGGGTCTCTTTTGAAAACATCCTTGAATCATGCCAAAACACCTACAATGAGCTTAGGTAAGCTTCCCCATTAATCACTTAGAATCATTTTTGAAAATCAAACAAGTACGTCCCGTAAAGATAAAACAAAGATGGCTCATAGGACGCGTTTGCAAGATTCTCGGCTTAGGTAAGCTTAGAGTTCCCATCATTTTGGCTTGTAATGAGGGTTGGGTGATCAGGGATACTCTTGAGATGAAACGAGAAGAGAATAGCGTTC
Organism: Polygonum aviculare; assembly: GCA_934048045.1. Lineage (NCBI taxonomy): Eukaryota > Viridiplantae > Streptophyta > Magnoliopsida > Caryophyllales > Polygonaceae > Polygonum > Polygonum aviculare. The sequence continues at coordinate 25,596,887 of OW204023.1, read as the reverse complement.
AAAACATAAGCAAAACACATGTCTTAGACTACCGTCCTTTCAAGATGACTTAAAATGCATGACATATTTTAAAACAAGTTCTCAAGAAAACATAGCCAATCTTGGAGGGAATAATAGAACGGGACTTGATCATTTAAAAGTTATCATCCCCAAGAGCAATCTAAGGTGCTCGAAGGGACGTCTATCAAGTGCTTTTGTGAAAATATCGGCCACTTGGTCCTCAGTCCTAATATGGTCCACTCTTATTAATCAAAGTTCAATATTATCATAAAGAAAATGATGTCTTATATCAATATGCTTGGTTCTTGAATGATGAACATGATTTTTGGCAATACTTATAGCACTAGTGTTGTCACACATGATAGGGACTGTGTTAAGGAATGTACCATAGTCTTCAAGTTGGTACTTGATCCATAGGACTTGAGAGCAGCACGAAGCACGGAGTTTTGCTTCTTGGATCCCCAAGATGCAAGGCATGATCCTATGAATATAGCCATTCCGGAGGTGCTCTTCCTATCCACCACATGGCCAACGTAGTCTGCGTCAGAGTACGGTAATAGGTTTAGGGACGTCCTTTTGGGATACCAGAGGCATAGATCGTCGCGTCCCTTGAGGTATCTGAAGATTCTTTTAACCTCTTGCATCTGGGACTCTTCTGGATTTTCTTGGAAGCGAGCACACAAGCACACAACGAACATGATATCAGGACGGCTTGCGGTTAGGTACAATAAGTACCCTATCATTCCTCTGTAGAGCTTTTGATCCACACTCTTGCCTTCTTCATCAGCATAAAGGCGAGTGTTGGGAGAGATGGGAGTGTCAATGGATTTTGATGAGTTCATCCCATACTTCTCAAGCAATTCACGAATGTACTTCTGTTGGTGAATTCACGTCCCATCTTTGAGTTGAGTGATTTGGAGTTCTAAGAAGAAGTTGAGTTCTCCTATGAGGGACATCTCAAACTCACTACTCATCAAGTTCTTGAATTCCTCTACAAGTTTCATGTTAGTGCTTCCAAATACTATGTCATCGGCATAGACTTGGACAATCAAAACATCTTTAAAGACTTTCTTTAAGAACAAGGTTTTGTCAATGTTACCTCGAGTGTACCCGTTGGACAAAAGAAAAGATGCAAACCTATCGTACCAAGCACGAGGGGCTTGCTTGAGTCCATAAAGAGCTTTGTCCAGGAAGTACAAATGATCAAGATAATCAGCGTTCTTGAAACCGGGGGGTTAAGCAACGTACACCCCTTCCTTTAGCTTGCCATTGAGGAAAGCCGTCTTGACATCCATTTGAAAGAGCTTGAATCCCTTGTGAGCGGAGAATGCAATGAGGAGGCGTATAGCTTCAATTCTAGCGACATGAGCAATGGTCTCATCATAATCAATCTCTTCCTCTTGCCTATAGCCTTGAGCTACAAGCCTTGCTGTGTTTCTTGAAACTCTGCCACTCTCATCAAGCTTGTTCTTGTAGACCCATCTCATCCCTGTGATGTTTTTGTTTTTAGGATGAGGGACGAGGGTCCAAACTTGGTTTCTTTCAAATTGATTAAGTTCTTCTTGCATAGCTTGGATCCAATCAGCGTCCTGAAGTGCCTCCTTTATGTTCTTAGGTTCAATTAAGGACACAAAGGCGTTGAATGCACAGAACGCCATATTGGCACTTTGGGATTGATTGACAGCTGATCTGGTTTGGACTCCTTTTGAGATGTATGAGATGATTTGATCTGTTAAATGAAGTCTTGAAATGTTGGATCCTCTATGGGTAGCGTCCCTTGCAGAAGTACACCTAGGATCCGTCCAATCAGATCATCGGAGTCAAACCCTTCTTCTTCATTGATAGGCTCAGTGTGTTCCCCCTCAGAGTGAGCGTCCACACTTTGCCTTTCTTCTCCTTGACGACTTGACTCAGAAGCATCCACTTGGTTTAGTGACCAAGTTTGAGAAGGTTCTTGTTGTTCACTAGGAACTCCCATTGAAACTTCATCACGGGTTTCAGGGGCGTTCCTAGAAACATAATATTTTCCTGCAGACCAGCTTGATTCTTCTTCATCATCTTCATCATCATCCTTAGGGGAGGAGCGACGTTCTTTCTTACGTGGTTCTTTCTTGTGAGATGAGCTCTCCTTGAATACTACATGAATACTTTCCTCAAGCTTAAGAGTCCTTTTATTGAAGACTCTATAGGCTTTGCTTGTGAGGGAGTATCCAAGAAATATTCTTTCATCGCTTCTAGCATCAAACTTTCCAAGGTTGTCCTTGCCGTTGTTGTGCACAAAGCATTTGCACCCAAAAACTTTGAGGTGACAAATGTTTGGCTTTCTTTCATTTAGAAGCTCATACGACGTCTTCTTTAGCAAGGGACGAATCATGGCACGATTTATGATATACGTTGTTGTGGCAATGGCTTCAACCCAGAAGTTCTTCGGGACGCCACTTGCCAATATCATTGTCCTTGCCATGTTCTCCAGCGTCCTATTCTTTCTTTCAACAACGTCATTTTGCTAAGGAGTTCTTGGAGAAGAGAAGTTGTGGGAGACTCCATGTTGGTCACAGAAATCAAGAAACTCTGAGTTCTTGAACTCCGTCCCGTGATCTGACCTTAGAGCTTTTAACTGCGTCCCAAGAGCAACTTCTACTTGCGTGATGGAGATTTTAAATGATTGAAAGGCTTCTGCTTTTGACACCAAGAAAAGAACCCAAGTAAATCTTGAAAAATCATCTACAATAACGTACATATACCTCTTTCCACCATAGCTTTGAGTCTTCATGGGTCCGCACAAATCCATATGAAGGAGTTCCAATGGCTTCTTTGTGCTCACTTCATTTTTGGATTTGAAGGACGATCTTGTTTGCTTCCCTTTAATGCATGCTTCACATTGTTCAATTTGTTCAAGATCAATTTGGGGAAGTCCTCTCACAAGTTCTTGTTGGTGAAGTTTATAGATGGTGCTTGGTCCAGCATGGCCAAAACGTCGATGCTATGGATCGGCGTCCACAGCAAAAACACATAGGCACAATTTTGAAGGAGGCTTGAACTTTTGATTGAAGATGTAGACATTGTTTTCACGAGTGATACAGGCTATTTTAAATAGGTTAACTCTTAGATTTTGAGATGTTGTTGAGAGTGTTTAGGTTAGTTTTGAGTGTTATTGTAGTACGAAGACCGAAGACACAAGTTATGAAGAATAAAGAGTTAAAGAGCTTAAAGACGAAGATTCGCCACTGCATGGATACCGCGGTCGCGTTGTCTATGACGTGGGCGCGGTGGCGTAAAGAGACGAACCAATAAAGATCATGAAGGCCGCGGTCGCGCTGTCGATGGCGCGGTCGCGGTAGAAGCCGACTCAGCGATTTGATCAAAAGAGACCGCCGCGGGCGCGGTGGTTATGCCGCGGTCGCGGTGCCGGCCGACTTTCATGCGGACGAAGATTTTATCTTTTCTATCTTGTTTCCTTTGTTATCTTTCGGTTTCCTTTCTTATCTATCTCGAAGAGGTTGTTCTTTGAGCTATTTAAGGGGAATCTTTCTAGGTTTTTAGGAAGAATTCATTCTCGTAGTAATCAATTGTTCTTTCAATAAAGATTAGAGCTTTCATTGTAATGGAGAACTAATCTCCCTTGGAGTTTATTCAATCAAGGAAGCTTAATTATGAAGTTGTGAAATTCTGGTAACTTCTTTATCCCTAGGTCTTTATTGATACTCTTGTGCTTCATCCCATGATCTATGTTTGATTTTATGAGCCTGATCAACTTGTTTGATTGACTTAGATCTATCGTTTGATTAAGGATTGGTTGTTGTCTATGCATCTTTCCTATTTCTCGAAACAACTCTATTCTAGGACCGTGGACTAGTTTAGGGAAGAGTATTCAATAATTTTATTGTGCATGAGACTCGTAGCTTGATTGCATGGTTTGATTTCCTAATATCCTTGTTCTCTATGTTAATTCTAGGTTAAGTGTCCTTGCCTAGGGTTATAGAATTGCTTGGACCGTGGACTTGCGATTGTTTATGATCAGGATTGGAATTGACCTAGGCATATAATGTTTTCTGATTCAAGCTCATCAAATCTTTCTTTCATAGCAAAGCTTTCTTGCATGATCTGGGTGATGAGTTTGATGAACTTGGGCTTAGAGCACTTGTCTAGAAAGCTTATCATGAATTCGTGAGTTACCTCTTGTTCATCTTCAGAGGCGTCCTTTGGAGAATCTAGAGCGTCCTCAATAGCCAAGTAAGCGACATCTTTGGAATTGTTCACACGTGCCCAGACATAGGAAGCTTCCTTCTGAGGACTACGGCCAAATGTGATGTAATCATGTTGGGACAGCCTTGATTTGAATTTGAACTTCGTCCGTATTTAGGCGCGCGTCCCTTCTTAATGAGGACGTCGTCCTATCTACGCAGGGACTTTGTTCTTTTCGTTCAGCTCTGGGAGTTTTAATGGAGTGCGTCCCTACTGCTTAGGGACTCCCTTTTCTTGTTGTCCTTTTCGTTCATGTGCGTCCTCTGGACTTTCCTGAGATCAACACTTAGACAACTTATCAAATACCTTTGAGTTTGTCATGATCAAAACTAGGGACGATCATTATTGGTTAGATATTAATGACTGGCGTCCTTAATGTCGCTCCAACAGAAGCCTCCTCCTCCAGCTCCTCAAGCCTCCTCTCCTCCAGCTCCCGCCAAAGCGAGTGCCTATACAAAAGCTAAGCTTCGCACTCCCTCTCCTCCTCCTCCCAGTGTTAAATTTCCCACTCCTCCTCTTGCTGAAAATATTGAGGAGGGAGAAGTACAAGTCCAAGGGACGCCCTCAACGGAGGTCCCTCAGGAGTCCCTTGCAAAGACTCCTGCTTCGGACGCCCATGTGCAAGTTGGGGCGTCCGAAGAGAAGGACGTGGAGATGGCCGAGTCCCAAGAATAAGGGGACGAGGCCTCAAGACGAGGACAATGATGATGAGGACGGAGATGGAGATGAAGAGGGCGACGGCGACGAAGTGATAGTGCCCGGCATCGGGAACAAGAAAAAGAGGTTAAAGAAGATCTTAGGCCCTCTTCTATTTAATGCTGAGTTCCTCCAGGAGAACAACCGCACAGAGTTCCTTGAGCTGCTAGACTTTCAAGGATGGACGCATCTGGGCGCCGAGGCCGCAATCGTGGACCCTGACCAGGTCAAGCTCTTCTACTCTAAATTTGAAGTATCAGAGGTCAAGGGTTTGCCACAGGGGACGTTTGAAATTGATGGCGACGAGTACTTAGATGTTGAGGATACCGTCCGCAACATGCTAGGCCTACATCGCTCCCCAGATGATGCTCTCCATGACTTCCCATGCAAAAGCGTCGACCGCTTTAGCCAAGAGGAAATATTTTACAACATCTTTAATGGGAAGCAACCGCTAGCCAAGGACAGGGTGGTTCATGTACTCTCTAAAATGGGAGTCCTTGCGCATCACTTTATAGTGCGCATGGTCGTCCCACGTCAAGAGAAGAAGAAGTCCATAGTTCAGATAACCGACAACATCATTCTGGACGCCTTCTTGAGACGCACGCCAATCAACTTGGCGAGAGTAGTACTTGAGCACATGGGGAAGTGCACCGGAGGTCGTCACTCTCTCCCCTACCCTGGCTTAGTCAAGAAGATCCTCATGCAGCAAGGCCTCTATGCACCTAAGGAAGAAAAGGTGTTTGGCATCCATTGGGACGTCAAGCAGATCACTTCGCCTCCGGTCGGTAAAATAAGATATGGTGAGGAGCTTCCATCTGTTAGGAAGCAACTTGCCAAGGAAAAGAAAGAGGTTGAGTTGAAGGCTGACAAGGACGCTGCTACTACTGCTGATGCTGAAGGACAGGAAAATATACAAATCGTGGGGACGCCGGTTGAGCCTAAGAACGTCAATGAAGAAGAGCCAGAGAACGTTCCTTCCATGGCTGAGAGGTACTCTAACAAGGAACTACTGGGTATGATGATTGAGAACCAATGTATGATGATCGACCTCATCCAGCAAGTGCATGAGACTCTCCACAGGAACAATGAGCTAATGGAACGCTCCAATGACATGGCTACTCAAACCTTGAAGGCTCTCGGCAAGCGTCCACGCTGATCACTTCTCCCATCCTCTCCCGAAAAATTTACTCTCTTTGTGTGTTTATGTTATGACTTTTTGAACATGATGTTTGTTTGAACAATGTGTTTGTATGATGAATGTCTGTAATCTCTTAAACTCTCACCTTTGCACTCTCCTCTTCATGAATGGCATTTATTACATTTGCATTTCCTATTGTCTAAGCGTTCTTTCCTCTCATTATGACTTTATGATTGCATGATTTATCACTTGTTCTCCTTTTCGATGATGCCAAAAGGGGGAAGTATAGTTTTGCAGAGATGCGTTCGTTTTTAAGTTATCGTAGAAAGCATGTGTAAGTTATCATAGAAAGCATGTGTTTAGGGGGAATTTCGGCCAAGTTCAAAGGACGCTAGTACAAGGTAAGGTACGACGCACTTGAAAGATGGTTTGCATGTTAATCCTTGTCAAAAGACCCTAGAGTGTAGTTCTTCATGCTAAAAGCTTTATTTTTTTGTGCGCATTGTTTAAAGAGTTTGTCATCATCAAAAAGGGGGAAATTGTTGGGACGATATTAAGGACACCAGTCATTAATATCTAATCAATAATGATCGTCCCAAGTTTTGATAATGACAAACTCAATGGTATTTGATAGATGTCCAAGTGTTGGATCTCAGGTAAGTCCAGAGGACGCACATGAGTGAAAAGAACAACAAGTGAATGAGAGTCCCTAAGCAGTAGGGACGCACTCCACCAGAACTTCCAAAGCTGAACAAAAAAATGGAGTCCCTGCGAGATAGGACGGCGTCCTCGTCGAGTAGGCACGCGCGCCAAAATACGACAGAAGTTCAAAATTCAAACTGAGGCCGCCCTAACATGATTACATCATAATCGGTCGTAGTCCTCAAAAGGAAGTTTCCTATGTCTGGGCACGTGGTAATACTTCCAAAGAAGTCGCTTTCCAAAATATGGTCCCCTGACCACGCGGAGGCTTCCCAAGCGTCAATAGAGTTGACTTCCTCAAGATGTAAACCGCACCGTTGAAAGAAGACGACGGATCCTGCAAAAGTATCCTAGGACGCTAGTGGACAAAAGCCACTACCACAATAAATACCCCCCAAGGGTTATGCATAGGGGTGTGGACTTTGAAGGTTTTCTCTCTAGCTCACTCCCGAAGCATTCAAGTTCAAGAACGAAGATCAAGTGAGCTTGAAACGAGAGAAGAAAAGTCCAACCACATCAAATCCAAAACAAATCACAAAGTGTTAGGAAGTTAGTATGTCTCTCACGACGTATTGTGAGAGACGTGAGTGTTTAGCTACCTTATACCTAAGAGAGTTAGGTTACAAGTTAGGTTGAAAGGAGAGTTACTAGTGAGACTAAGGACGCACGCTTAGCTCAGAGAATTGTAACGGCTCGCCTATAAGTTGTAAGGACTCTCTCTGAATAAAATAAGGACGGTTATTCGAAAATCCTACCGAGAGAGGTAGAGGTTTACCCATAAGACTAGTTGGTCTTAGTGGGGTTCCTCTATAAATCTTTTTGTCTATTATCTTGTTCGTTTTCCTGTTTAAGTCTTATATTCCGCTGCATTTAAGGACGCCCTTAACTCTGTTAAGGACACCCGTTCTACTGACTTACGATCCAACATGTATATAATTTCTTGATTGTGTACGTCGTGTGCATACACCAACTATCATAAGGTATTAGAATGGTAGGTTTAGTAGGTTTGTCATTTGTAGTTCAGATCGAATACATTTGGCTATTGTATATGAAGAATAAAGATATTGATGAGATTAATTTGATGGGTTGATCATTTTTAGTTCGAATTGAGTATATTTTGTGATATTATATATATATATATATATGAAGAGTATATCCATTAATAAGGCCTGTTCAATAGGTTATTCATTTGAATTTAGATTAAGTACAGATTTTGGCTATTGTATATGAAGAATAAAAATATTGATGAGATTAGTTTGATGGGTTGATCATTTTTAGTTCGAATTGAGTATATTTTGTGATATTATATATATATATATATGAAGAGTATATCCATTAATAAGGCCTGTTCAATAGGTTATTCATTTGAATTTAGATTAAGTACAGATTTTGGCTATTGTATATGAAGAATAAAAATATTGATGAGATTAGTTTGATGGGTTGATCATTTTTAGTTCGAATTGAGTATATTTTGAAATATTATATATATATATATATTAAAGTTCAATAGAGAACATGTAAGTATTAAAGAACAAGAGAACAATTGTGGGCCTTTGGATGATAATCAAATGAATGGCTCAGATTACCTATACAAATTTGACACAATTTCAAAATTAAACCAATCCCTTAATTATAGGAAATGATGATTAATTTTAGAATTAAACTAATCCCTTAATTATAGGAAGTGATGATTGATTTTAGAATTTTCTAAAAATAACAAAATCTGGTGATCTGCTCGGGTGTTTTTTTTTGGGTAAAAATTATACCAATTGATTTTGGTTTTATCCTACTCCCAGTTTCTACCCTAAATTATAGCAATAGTCGTCCTCCCCAAAATCGCATGTGTATAGACATAATACGGTGTATACAGAGGTCAATTACATATATATGTTGACGTAATCCATAAATCATATACCCTAATAAAGATGGTTTATACATTTATCAGGTTGACATATATATTGTTACTGTACATATATACATCTTGATCTGTACAAATAGGTCACACAAACAATCCAGCCACAACAAATTGCTTTTATACATTCCTCAGTTTGTCATATACATTATTAATGTACATATATACATTTTGATCTATGGAAATGGGTCACACAAACAATCCAATCACAACAAATTGCTTATATACATTGGTCAGGTTGTCATATACATTGTTACTGTACGAATATACATCTTGATATGTGGCCAGAGATGTGGTGGTCGGCGATGTGGTGGTCAGCGATTTTGGATATCCGTGAATCCTAATATTCTCCGAATGGAATTGCGTACAATTTTTACAATATGGTGGCCTGTGTTTTTTTATATGCGTAGTTTCACAATTTGTTATTTTTCAAAATTATATTGTTGGTGGTTACAAGGAGTAGATCATGGGAGAAAATCTCTCCTATTTTGGATTTTTTTTCTATTTTCTTATTAATAAATATTGTATACACTAATCTCACCATCCATTTCGGATGAAATTTGTTCTCTTGTTCTCTATAGGACCTTTTTCAATATATATATATATATAGAGAGAGAGAGAGAGAGAGAGAGGTAGGTTCTATTGTGAACAACCTTCTATAGAGAACAAGTGAACAAATCTCATCCATCGGATGAGATTTGTAATGGATGGTGGGAACTACATCCCAATTAGCAAAAATAGAAAATATAAAAAAAAATCCAAAATGGGCTGATTTGCATCCACAATAACGTGAATTGCTCCATGATTTGTAACTACCATATTTGAATTGTTTTTATTTTGGAAAAATCAGCAATATACCTCCCATAATTCACGTTAGTTTCAATTCTACGCTAAGCAAATTGGGAGATTTTGACGCTGTGCAGAAATCCGTCCCATAAACCTCCGGCGAGCCACAATGAGACACGCCTCCGACGAGCCACCACAAGAGAACCCTCGGGCAAACCACCACGAGAGAAGCCTCCGTCGAACCACCACTTTGATCAGCATCGTCAGAACCACCAATTCGCAATCGGAACCACCAATTCTCTGGAAGCGTTGTCGGAACCACCACATCGAACCACCACGTTGCAAAAGCCACCATGAACCACCACGTCGCCAATTATTATTCATATAAATATGGCATCAGGTAATTTTGTATATACTTTTGTCATTATGTATATGATTGATTTGTATTAGTATATGTCGTGAATTTATGTGTACATTGTTTATGTGACCTAATCCTACAGATTAAGATGTATATATATACAGTAATATTGTATATGACAACCTGGGGAATGTATATACGAAATTTGTTTTGATTTTTATCCATTGCTCCATTGCAGCCACTTTCAATCTTCCAAAAAACCCCCGCAGCCACTTCGATCGGCGGCCACCATCGAACCCGCCACGTTGAAACTATCGACCATGTTGAAACCGCTTTATTGCGCCAGCCATGTTGGAACCACCACGTTGAAACCACTCTATTGCTCAATTGCGTTGGCAACCTGAGGAATGTATATACATTCATAATTACATATAGGCTTAAAACATAGGCAGCCCCTTATACTTGCACACATTAGTCATTTTAGCACCTCAATTCATCGGGTATTCACTTTGACACCTGAACTCAACGTTTTGTGACCGATCGGACACTTGGACGCTGACATGGCAAAAAAAATTGCCACGAGCATGCCACGTCACATGACACATCATTATTTAAATCAATAAAAATATCAATAAACCCCTAATTAAAAGAAAAAACAAAACCCCTAAATTTCCAAATAAATAAATTACAGTAAAAAATCCCTAACTTTCCCCCAATTTCCAATTCCATGCCTCCTGCTTGGCTGCTTCCGTCCCCGACCCCAATTCATGCTTCCGTCCACTACCGATCAAACGTCATAACGGAGAAAGAGGAGAACATCGGCGGCTGCCTGTCTCCGGCCTCCCTTTCCTGCAACCTCGTCATTTCTAACGCTACGTACCGGTCATTCCAGATTTGTAATCGGTGGCTCCGTCGGGATCGGCGAAACCGGTGAGCGGTCCGGGCTCGATCTTCACCATGGAAGGCGGCGGCTTGTCGCGGGCCAGGCGATTGGAGACGGAGGGTTTGGATAGAACCATGAGAAGCGGTGATTGGGGGTGAGAGGAAGCGGGAGGTAGGAGGCCTTGGCAGGGAAGGCGTGGAAGGTGTGGGCGGAAGAGATCGAGGAGGAGGAGTCCGGGGAGCTAGGTGGTAAGGGGGAGGTGTGAAACGGAGGACAGGAGGTGTGGAAGAGGCGGGGACTGGGGAGAGGTGGAGGGGCGAAGGGATGGGGAGAGGTGGAAGAGGCGAGGAGGTGTAGAACAGTGGAAGAGGTTTTTTTTTTTGTTTATGTTTTTCTTTTTCTTTTAATTAGGGGTTTATTGATATTTTTATTGATTTAAATAATGATGTGTCATGTGACGTGGCATGCTCGTGGCAATTTTTTTTGCCATGTCAGCGTCCAAGTGTCCGATCGGTCACAAAACGTTGAGTTCAGGTGTCAAAGTGAATACCAGATGAATTGAGGTGCTAAAATGACTAATGTGTGCAAGTATAAGGGGCTGCCTATGTTTTAAGCCATTACGTATATACATGCAATTCAGAGTTAATATACATGGCTTATTTGTAAACTATTTTTAATTCTACATCGAATAAAAAAATGTACAAATGTTGAGCATATACATCGTTTTAATATATGTGTACAATTATTAGATACTTATATACCAATTATACATGAATGAGTATGATGTGTTTATATTGATCTTTGTATACAATAGTTATATTGTTATATACAATTATAATAATTTATATACATTTCTATACCATAACCTTTATGTTACATTCACTTGTGATCTATATACACTGTGTATATATATGTCCTAACTCTGTATAAAACATCTTTATGAATGTATATTATATTTGTATATTGTAAACATGTATAAATTTTCATTGTATACACTGTATTTATGTCTATATACATGTAATGTTATCTTATATACAATCGGTATTCCTTAATATAATGCAACGAGCGAGCTTGTACAGTCGGGGCGGATGCGTTGATCAGCGGGAAGGCAAAGTGCGAGCCGTGAGGGCGAGCGGATCGAAAGCCGATGGGCGACGCAAGCCTTGGTGGCTTTGGCGTCGTGGTGGTTCGATGCGGTGGTTCCGACTGGGGGTGGTTCGATGCGGTGGTTCCGACTAGAGGTGGTTCGATGTGGTGGTTCCGACGGGGGGTGGTTTGATACGGTAGTTCGACAAGGGTTCCTGCGAATTGGTAGTTCCGACGGGGGTTCCAGTATCTTCGATGGTGGTCGCCAGTATCTTTTCTCTCTCATGGTGGTTCGCCGGTATCTTCGACGGTGGTCGCTGGCTTCTTATGATAAAGACGATGGTGGGAGATTCATGGAATTGTTGATCAGAGTTTATTGTAACGTGAATATATGAAGAAGACATTTGGAAACTACTTTTTAATGAGTGGAGAAAATCATGGTAACCAAATCTGATTTTCTTGATTTTCTTAATTTCTTAATTGCTATGTTAATCCTACCGTCCATAGAATCTTGATCCAACGTCCCGTATTGATTCACCCGTTCTCTCATATTTAGTTGTTCACTATTGAACTTTAATATATATATATATATATATATATATGAAGAGTATATCCATTAATAAGGTCGGTTCAATATGTTATTCATTTGAATTTAGATTAAGTACAGTTTTAGGCGTTTGAAATCTATATGTCAATTGAGTAAGATTATTGCAAGTTTGGTTCAGTTTGGTTTGGGTCATTTAGTTTGGTTCGAGATTGAGTATATGTTCACGTCGTTATTTTTATAGGTTATTTATATATATATAAATTGTACGTATGTGAATTGTGATTACAATAATTATTCGAAGGTTTTGTGATCCAAAAGTTGTTAGTTGTAAAAGTCAAGTTTATCTAATCTTAAATCCTAGCCTTTTTTGTTTGAATCCAATTGAACTAAATCAATATTTGCAATTTCTTTCCAATTTTTGATATTCATTTTTATTTGGTTCGAGATTGAGTATGGGTTCACGTCGTTATTTTTATAGATTACTTAAGCCAATTCATTACGGTTTTCTTGCATGTTTAGGTTGACCAGTTGGTGAAGAGCGTTGACTATGTTATACTTTCATTAATTTGACACCAGCACTTTAGACTAACTTGACGACAAATAAAAGTTTTTAAAATTATTTATTATAAAAATAAATGTATATTTATATTTAACTAATTTTATATAGGCGGTTTTAAACTTAGAAATATGAAGTCAAGGTATAGTATTCATATATTATATGTAAATTAACATATTGCGTTTTTTAATTAAAAAAGTTCTCGAAAAGGTATCGGTTCGTTAGGTATGTTCACAACATTACATTCAAGTTACTCTAGAAAGGTTCATATATGTCACTAAAATTAATTAAGTAAGCGGATTAAAAAAAGTTATGTAGTTAATTTATAGAGAAATTTGCACTAAACCACCCTTTAAATAGGCGAATTTACACTTAATCACCCGTTATACAAAAATTTGTTTTAAGTCACCCAAAAATTTAATTCCGCTAACAGATAGCCACCCATGGCGTTATTCCGTCAAAAAAACCGTTAAATTCTATGCTTTGACAGTTTTGCCCTTAACTGTTCATCTTCTTCTCCACGAAACCCCTTTGATCCAAAGTCATGGCTTCTCTTTCAAAGCTCTTCCCAAAAAAGAAGTGAATCTGTTTATTTGTCTGAACTCAGTTAGCAGCAAAAATTTTAGGGCTCAACATGGAATTCATAGCTAAATGAGAAGGAAATACTGACATGGCAAGCTGATCATCCAATACTGTAATCAAAATTGAAGCTCAACATCAACAAAAACGTAATAAGTCAATTTAAGTGCTGAAATTCATGGATTTAAGGTTTCTTTTAGGGACTCACCTGAGCGAGTGGATTCAATTTGACTCCACACAGATTCCGCAACCAAATTACTCGTACTCATTCTCTTGCTCAAGTTCAGTGGAAGCTGTCTTTCGTTTAATAATTCAATTCTTTTTCAAATTAAAGATTAATCCAAACATCACACTCAATTCCACTTCTATATTCCAAAAAACCCACCTTTGACTTTCTCAATCTTCAACCAAACCCACACCAACATGAAGTTCAAATACAGTCCCCATCTTAGCCCGACCTTCCATCGGGTCTCCCATGGCAAAATCTCCACAATTTGTTGTATTTCTAGCCTTTTTGGTTGTTGGGTCATCGGGTCAAGTTCGGGTCGGAGATCGAGCTCCATGGAGGATCCACACACTGCTCTCGACCGAAATAGACAATAAAGGGAAAACCAAACCCACACCAACATGAAGCCGAGCTTGCCATGTCGGAAACATTGTTCCTCCCGGCTCCCAAGAGACAAAACCCTCAAGCTTCTCAGTCCTCCTTAAACCCCGCTGATTTCTCTAGAAAATCTATTCCCTGCAAGATCAAGCTTCCAACAACCCACATTTGGCTATCCCCTCCAGAATTTTACCAAATTCCGTTGTTGAAATTCAGCAACAGTGGGCTTTCAAGTTCAATCCAATCCAATTAGGAAGGGGTTTTGTGGAGAAGAAGATGAACAGTTAAGGGCAAAACTGTCAAAGCACAGGATTTAATGGTTTTTTTGACAGAATAATGCCATGGGTGGCTATTTGTTAACGGAATTAAAGTTCTGGGTGGTTTAAAACAAATTTTTGTATAACGGGTGGCTAATTGTAAATTTGCCTATTTGACGGGTGGTTTAGTACGAATTTCTCTAATTTATAATACTTATATGATATGTAAATTAAAATATCCAAAATTTTATTTGACACAAGTCCCTGGGCACGGCCCGGGATATAACTAGTTTACCACTATTCTTGAAAATCAAAATATGAATTTTGAATATAAGTATATTATCCTTACAAACTTAACAGCTTGATAAGATTATTAAGATCTCAAAAAAAAATCATATTGTTACAAATATGAAATGACTGATTAAACAATAAAAATATCAACTATTTTTTTTAGCACAATGTTAACTACTAGTGAAAAAAGGCGAACAAACTATCATAAATCATAAATATATACTAAAGCTGAGGTTATGAATAATATTTAGTCCAGCACGTGTCACCTCCTCATTGGTTCCTCATAGGACCGCATTACTCATCTTTATTAAATTAGTTCAATTTATTTAGTTGGTTGAAATTTCATTGTAGATCTCACATTAGTTTTCTCCTTATCTATTGATTTTCATTTTAATTAATTTTTAAAAATAATATTTCCAAATCTATGCATAGAATAATACTAGGGTAATTACCCGTACCTTGTGAAGACTTGTTTAAATATTTTATTTATATTATATTACATAATTACTTTAAGAACTTTTATATATATTATCAGTTTGGATATACATTTAGTATTCTAATCAATTATTTTTAAGTGGTTAAAATATAAATTTTAATGAATAATATATAAGTTTACAAAAACATTCAATTCAACTTTACTTATTTAATTACGAAAGGAAAAACTAATTCACATATTAATTAAGAAATTGAACATATTGACTATTTGATAAGAATATATTTTGTCTAATTTATAACTATCAAAATCTTTGCTTTACTAATTATTATTTTAATTAATCTATTACATATAAGATTTGTACAACTAAAAAAATAAAATATTATATAAGTAATCTTTACATGCCTATTTGATAGAAGAAATCTCTACAATTACCTAATTGGAAGGGGGAAAAATCTTACATTTACCTATTTAGTAGCAAAAAAAAAATCATGTGTACAAATATATAAGTATATATGACATGGATAAGTAGATATGATGTGGGTAAATAAAAAGTTTAAGAATATGTGATGTGGAGCAACGGTAGTCTGACACGTGTCAAAATCTTATATGGTGAAATGTGAGGAAGGCATGTGGAAAATCCTACGTGGCGCAATGTGGTGGCTCTAGACCTTACTGTTTATATATACACAAAATAACATAGATTAGGAGTAGTTACGTAGGTGATAATATTGGGAGTAGTAGTTATGATGATTACGATGAACCATATATGTTGATGATAATTATTTCTATTTTAATTCAAGAGATTTATGGTTCATCGTAATCATCATAACTATATACTAAAGCGAATGTTAAAAATAATAATTATCACGACATGTGTCAATTCCTCGTTGGATTGCACAAAATATCTTTCATATAACAGTTTAATTAGTTAAAACTTCATTGATGATGTCACATTAGAAATTTTCTAATTTGTTAATTTTCATTTTATTTCTTTTCAAACAAAAAATATAAACTTTGAAATTTATACATAATTTTTGTAGAAATCTTCTTATCTACTAATTGCCATTTTACTTTTTTTCTAAAATAATCAAACTTCAAATTTTATATATAATTTTTTTCTAGAATTCTTCTTATCTACTAATTTAATTTCAGCTCAATCTTAATTCTTTTAATAAATCGTACCTTGATCAAAATATTAATTTCAATTCAATGCCTTTTATTAGCCATAATTAAATTATTTTAATCAAAAATCTTAGACAAATCCAGCCACATAAGTATAACCATTTTATCAAATCAATTTCATTTGTTCACAATTAATTGACTTATTTTTTATTGGTTAAAACTTTTATTATATATTCTACATATAAATAAATTATATATATATACATATGGTTTTGCTTTATTTTTTCCCGAAATATCTATAAAATAAAATATTAATTATAAAGTAAAGAAACTTATTGTTAAAAACAAGTACTTAGGCCTTATATGACAAGGTTATAATACTACAAACCTTTGTTCAATTAAAAGAATGTATTAACATAAATAATGTATCATTAAAATAAATTCCAAGAGAAACAAATTATATAAAATATTACATGATTTTATATGAAACTATTATTATGAATAACATTATAAAAATTTAAGAAAGATTATAGTTAAATCAAGGGAAATTTCTCTTGGTACCCCCGAGGTTTCGACTTTTCCTTTTGGTGTCTCATGAATATTTTTTTTCCTTTTGGTGCCCCTGTAGTTTACAAATAGTTCTTACCGTAACCAAAAGTTAATATACACCACTTTTCCATCCAAGAAAATACAGATTTCTGTTTTTAAAAAAAAGTAAACTAAAATCCTACTTATTTAACCCATCTAATCTACCTAAATGAAAAATTAAAAAAAATTAAAACACTTTCATCTCTGAGGAACGGAGAACCATCGACGAAGAACAAAGGACAACGAAGAGGAAAGGGCCGGTGAGGGCATCCACGGCCATCGACGGCGGCGGGATAGCGTTGGTGGCGCGGCGAGCTTCAGGGGATGACGACGGTCGCCAGGCAGACCCGCATCCCCTTTTTGCTGCTCCACTAGTCTACGCTCCCCCGTCGCCGAGGCTGGTTGTGGAATCGGAGGTGAGACCTCTTCCGACTAGCTTAGAAGCCTCATAGCGGAGTGCGTGGGTGGTGGACGAGAGTATCGATAACCGAGAGTCATAGATCTGAATCGAAAGGCGACTATGGAAATTGCTAAAGTTGGGGAATCAAGATTAGCCAACATCTAAGCCAAATCTAGTATCTAATGTTGACGGTGATTTGGAAATTGGAACCTCAATTAATTTGTTTTTCTAACCAGGCTAACCCCACGATTTGTTTAATCACGGAGCTTAGACCTTTGAGATTGAGATTTGTAAATCACCTAATTAAAGCTTGGGTTTTGTAGCATGTTAAATAAATTGGACGGAAGTTAAGGATTAGGGGAATTAGGCATAAAAAAAAATTGTCCCAGCTCAAGATTACGTCACTGAGTGGGACACCAAAAGAAAATGTCCAATAGAAATAAAAAAATTTTGGGACACCAAAAGGAAATGTCCAAACCTCGAGGATATCAAAAGAAATTCTCTTAAATCAAATCGCGTCTTCAAGACATGGAACTTATAAATTTATAATAGTTCTTATAAAATTAAGGTCACCTTTGAGTTTTGACCGTGCCATGTAAAATAAACTACTAGCATCATGTTACAAAACTAATTGAGTCATTTGACTTGAGCCCTACATTACATAGTGTACTGGTATGGCACATGTACGTGAAGAAGCCATTGAGTATATTCAACTTTCAAGATTTCCCTGATTTATCATCTTTCTTTCTTTCTTTTTTAATCAAAGTCTATTAGAAACTTTGTTTACCATCTTTTTCCTGATTTACCATCTTTAAGTCTATTAGAAACTGGTTTTACCGTCTGTAGCTAGTTTGCACCACAATAATGGAGCTAATGACAACCATATATTTAGGTATCAGGGATAATATATGTAGGTATCAAACACGATTGATGATGCAAAATCGAGATTTTTTCTTCATTATCGAAGTCACAACAAGGAGCTAGCAGAACTACACTTCTTTCGGAGATTTTGCCCCGAATCTAGTGTGAATTAAACCAATCAATTACAACTAGCTACTCATATGTTTTTTTATTTTAATTTCTTTTGGTCGAAACTATGTGTAATTTAATGTAACATACAGACCCCTATGTTTGGCATGGCCAAATTATTGAATCATGCATTCAATATAAGGATCAACTAGCCCCACGCACATATTAATTATGTCACCCTTCCTCTTCCCAATAATCCATTGTTACGCATACAAGTTCCCGTCTAAATAAAAACTACGCGCCTCACGCGCGCGACATTCCCTGCGCTTTTCCAGGCTTTCTGCTGGTGTGTCAGTGAGCGCCGCCGGGGCCGATCCGAGGCCATGGCGCGAGCTAAAGGCTCGGGGTGAAAGAAAAAGCCATCCAAACCTTGTGGTAGTGGGATCTCCAATGTCCCGGGAGGCCTTGCTCCCACAGTTTCGGATGAAACCATTCACGCCAACAACTTGAGAATCTTGAGAAGCACCGCCAAAGCAATACAAGAAGGCAAGATCACCTTTGAAGGAAATATCAAGAATGGAGAACAGACTGTTGGCGAGACCAACGAATCCCTTTCATCCTCTGTTGAAGCTGTGCCGGAATCTCAGACCTCTGCTTCCCCTGTCCTGGATGATGACATGGGAGAATCGAAGGAGGAGGATGAAAGCAAACCTAATGAAACAGAGGAAGGTGAATTTGTTCCTCCGTCTCATGAAACGAACGCCAACCAGATAGCCCCCCCCCCAAGAAGCCTTCTTACAGAGAAGCTCTTGCTGGTAATAGGGCCAACAAAGAGGGACGCAGACTGAACTTTGTTGAAGGATACGAAGATGGAATAATCCGTTTCAAAAGAAAGGATGTTGAAAAGAATGTGGAGAAGTGGAGAAACGCTTTGATTGGAATGCTTGCTGGTGGAAAAGCCTCGTTCAACGTCATTCAGAACTTTGTCAATGCTAGGTGGGAAGTCAAGTCTGCCCCTAAGATCATTCTCACAGAATCTGGCATTTTCGTTTTCAAGTTTGAACTGGCAGAGGATGTGGATTGGGTCCTTTCCAATGACCCCTAGATGGTGGGAGGTGCGAGACCTCATGCACTAAAGAGATGGAGTGAAGGGGTGAAGTTGGACCCATCTTGCTTTGAAACCACCCAAGTGTGGGCTAACTTCCCAGACCTGGACGTGCGTTTCTGAGACGAGGACTTCTTCGAAAAGATGTGCAGCGCCTTGGGTGAGCCAATCATTGTTGATAAGGTCACTGAGACTCAAGAGAGATTGTCCTTTGCAAGACTGTTGATTGTGATTTCAGCTTGTAAACCTCTGAAAAATCTGGTTTCATTCCATGGTGAGGATGGGGAAGTAGTGGACCAGAGAGTGCAATATGAGTGGTTGCCTGCCATTTGTGACAAATGCAATGTCTTTGGACACAAGGAGGGAGAGTGTGTGAAGAAAAGTAGCAATGTCTTCCAGAGACTGGGGCCTAAGAGAGTGCACCAACATCAAAGAAAAGCTTGGATCAAGAAACCTGTGTCCAACAACACTCATGAAGCCCCTGAAACTAGCAATGCAACTGCAAAAAGGAAGCAAGTGCAAGGTGGAAAATACCTGAATCACAGTGAAGGCCCTTCTAAGACAGATGGAGTTATTAAAATCAATGAGCCTAGACCTGAGGAATGGGAGATAGTTAAAGGGAAAAGCCCAAGAAGACCCCTGGATGGAGCCTCTGCAGCCCAAGGTCTCAAGGGGAAGGAAGTTCTGATAGAGAAATCTAAATTCTCAGCTTCGGAAGAAGAAATGGAAGACTCAGAGGTTGGCCTGGATGAGGCTGCCAATGAACCTGAAGTTTCTTATGGATAGTATCTCCATTGCTTCCTGGAACATAAGAGGTCTGAATGAGGCCTACAAAGGTGACTTTGTGCTCAAACTAGTCATTGAAAAAAATATTGATATTATAGCTTTGCTTGAAACTAGAGTTAGAGAAAATAAGGTAGAGAATGTTTCCAGGAACTTACTCAAAGGTTGGAACCGATACACTAAATATATTGGAACTAATGGCAGGATCTGGATATTTTGGAAATCCCACGGCAATATTAGTGTTAATATTTTGGTTGAGACGACGCAGCTAGTTCATGTTTCCATCAATTCTCCTATTCTCCAGAGAGATGTCCAAGCTTCTTTCATCTATGCTTCAAATGATGAGCAGGAACGCAAAGACCTCTGGAGCTTGATTGACAGTATTGCAGCTAATGCCAATGTTCTCCCTTGGATGCTCATGGGTCACTTCAATGCTATAAGGGACCCCTCAGAGAAAGTCTATGGCAAAGGTGGGAATGCTCAGTTTAGTAAGGACTTCCTTGACTGCACTAACAGAAATGGACTGGATGATCTCAAATTCAGTGGCGCCTATTTCACTTGGTCCAACAAACAGGCAGGTGCATATATGATCAAATGCAAGTTGGATAGAGTCCTTGCTAACCAAGAGTAGATTGATAGCTTTCCTAATTTTGATGTCAGCATTGATCTTCCCAGGTGCTCTGATCATAGTCCAGGTATTTTGAAAATTTCAGGAGCTAAAGCCTCTACCATACCTCCTTTTAAATTCAACAATAGTTGGGCAGATCACCCTCAGTTTCAAAGTTTGGTGAGTGAAGCTTGGAAGAATGAAGCTCCTAAAGGCTATAAAATGTACAGATTGGTTTGCAAGCTGAAAGCTCTCAAGGGTCCCCTGAAGAAGCTCAATTCTAAAAACATAGACAGACAAGATGCAGAGATTCTCAAGTTTCATTCAGCTCTCAATCAAATCCAAACTGATCTTCAGGGACAGACTGACAATGAAAGGCTCTTGCAAGATGAAAAAGAGGTTCTAGCATAGTTGAGGAATGCTATGAAGGAGAGAAGGGTATAACTTCAGCAACTTGCTAAACTGCATTGGTTGAAATATCAAGATTGATGTAGCAGTTATTTTTACAACTCCATAAAATAGAGAAAGGCTCTTAATTCAATCAAGGCCCTTGTTGATGAAACTGGGGCCACCATCACTGAAGAGCATGAGTTGAAAATTTTGATTATGACTCATTTTGAGACTTTCCTTGGAGTTGAAGGCCCTCATAGCTCCCCTGATGCCTCTATAGTTCATATTGGTCCTATTATTGATGAGACAGCTAAAGCTTCCATGGAAAATTTGTTCAGTAAAGAGGATGTGAAGATGGCTCTTTGGAGCATAAACAAGAACAAAGCCCTAGGGCCTGATGGCTTCAATGCCCATTTCTTCAAGAAAGCTTGGGACACTATAGGCAATGAGTTCTCAGAGGCAGTGCTTGACTTCTTCTATAGTGGAAAAATGCTAAAAGAACTGGGAAACACAGTGATTGCTCTCATACCTAAAGTTGACAATATTTGTGCCATCACTGACTACAGACCCATCTCTTGTTGAAATGTCATTTATAAGGTGATCTCCAAGATGATTGTAGCCAGGCTCCAAGGAGTTCTCCCCAAGATAGTGGACTCTAATCAAGCTACTTTCATCAAGGGACGTAGCATAAGGCACAACATTGTAGTGTGTCAAGACCTTGTCAAAAGCTATGCTAGAAAATTTATTAGCCCACGCTGTGCAATCAAGATTGATTTGAAGAAAGCATATGACACAACCAATTGGAGTTTTCTCTTTAATCTGCTGAGAGCTTTGAACTTCCATCCTGCTATGGTGAACTGGATTAAGGAGTGCATTACTTGTTGCCAATATACTGTGAAAACTGGGCAAGAACATTGTGGACACTTCAGAGCCAAGAGAGGTCTCAGGCAAGGTGACCCTATGGCACCTTATCTCTTTGTCTTGATCATGGAATATCTCACAATAGCTCTTAGAAAGACTGCAAACTCTAACCTTATCAAGTCTCATCCTGGCTGTAAGAGAGCCAAAGTTGTCAATTAATGCTTTGCAGATGACCTTTTTATATTATCCCATGGAAATGAAGCTTCTGTTAGTGCTATTAAAGTTGTGCTTGATCAGTTTGGAGCTGCCTCTAGATTGAAGATGAATCTTGCCAAGTCAAAAGTGTTCTATGCTAGCCTTAATAAGCTGGAAAGGCAGGATGTTTGTGACAGTTTGGGCATGACTTTGGGGGAGCTTCCAGAGAAATACATAGGAGTTCCTTTGTGTAGCTGTCGTGCTTAAAAGAAGGATTTTGCTGAGCTCAATAGCAAAATTAGACAGAAGGCTAATGCTTGGGCAGCTAGAAATCTGTCTTATGCAGGCAGGCTTGAAATCATTAAGGTTGTTTTTCATGGAGTCATACTCTACTGGTGCAAGATCTTCTTATTGCCTAAATTAGTCATCAATGATCTTGTGTGCTCTATGAGAAATTTCCTTTGGAGTGGAGGAAGTACTGGCAACAAAGCCCCTGTGGTATGGAGGAGAGTGTGTTGTCCTAAAAATGAAGGAGGCCTTGGCCTCAAAGACTTGGAAGCCTGGAATAAAGTTGGAGTTGTTGAATTGCTATATGATGCTCACTCTCAAAATGACTCCATTTGGCATCACTGGGTCAACACTAATTACTTACAAAGCTAAAGCATTTGGAAGGCCAGCTGCAAATCCACCTCCAGTGCCATGTGGAAGGTTGTGCTAAGCCTCATAAATGAATTTATTAGCTCTCTTGAAGGGACTAATGTGCTTGTACTGAGTTCCAGGGATGGCAAGTTTGACAATAAAGGACTTTATGATTGCTGGAGAAGGAAAAGACATGAGGTGGCCTGGGCTGATTGTGCTTGGAGCCGGCTCAACACTCCCAGAATCTCTTTTGTCACCTGGAAGATACTCAGCGGTGGCATCAGCACTAGAGCTGATCTCAAGATGTTGGGCCTTACTAATGAAGATTATTGTGTGCTTTGTGACAGCCAGCAAAAGGAGACTTACAAGCACCTGTGGTTTGAGTGCAGATATGCCAACAAAGTTATCACAAGCACCTTGAAGTGGGCGCAGTCTGGAAGAAGAAGCAAGGACATAATGCACTGGATTGATCAAACGTCTAGCTTCCAGAGGAAAAGATCTTTCCATTACAATCTATGGAATCACAGCCATTGTGTTGCAATATATTTCATATGGAAAGCAAGAAATGCTATTGTTTTGAGGGAGGAGAGAATTGATGTACTAGACTGCATTCAAATGTGTCAAAACCACATTAGAAATAGTGTGAAGGCTAGATGGAAGGAGAGGTCGAAAGACCGTAGGAAATTTTTGGAGAATTTAGAGAGGAGAGATCATGTAAATAGCTAGCATGCTAGTGTCTTGTAACCGTCGTCTTTTTTAATACAATTAACCTTTATTCAAAAAAAAATCCGTTGTCACAAGCCAGTTACATAGTTCGTGGTCCTTGTTGACTAAGTTACATATCGGAGGTTTATCATTCAAAATGGATTCCTCCCCGTTAAAAAAAACTAACCACATATAGAGTGATATGGTACTACTTTTTTTGTTTGGTCGAATGATATGGTACTTCTTAGATATGGAAAGGTGATTGTTAATCTTTGTCGATTGGGTTAGGAGTATGTGTTAAATTAAGCACCAAAGTAGATTCTAATTTGTCGATTTAACTAAGACATTGAAAAATCAAGTCTGCATCACCATCCTAATATCTTTGGATTAAGTCAATCGTCGTAAATCATAATACCTTGTTCGATCAACTGGGTTAGGAACATGCACGAAAGTGTACAAAAAAACGCGACTACCTCACCATAAAAGTAAAATGATTAAGTAGTAAAAATGTGTACTTAACGTTTGAAAAGGAGTGACCATGCAATAAAGGCTAATGCCATCAAGTTAAGTACATATATGGGAATGAAAGAGCTAGTCTAGCTACCGACATTTGTGAATTCATAGGGCCACGACCCACCTTCAATCTTTTTTTTTTTTTAATAAAAGGGTTAAATATTATTACTGGAAAAAGAAACCGATTACAAAATTGCTAATAGGTCTAGCTATTTACAACTTCACCACGTTCTAACATCTCTAAATACTTCCTAGCAACTCTCGATTTGGGCTTATATCTAGCCTTACAACAATTTTTGATATGTCTAATGCTCATACTCAAACACTCCCCGTAGTTGATCTTCTTGCCATTAAACACCGCTTCATTCCTCGCTCTCCATATGAAGACCATAGCAGTGCAGTGGCAATGGTTCCACAAGTGGTACTTTGCTGATTTTTTTGTAGGATCTACGTTAGTACTTCAGAAGTCGTCGACACCTACGATGTCGTCGACCAGAGTTAACAACTAGTGTTATGCAGCGGAATAAAGACACAAGAAAGATTGATACGTTACCACTTTGAACACAAGGAGTTATAGTGGAAAACTCTCTACAAACCAACTAGTTTGTATAGAGAAAAACCACTTGCCCTCTAAGCTTCGACCTAGAGGGACTTGAAGAGCACTTCGCTCGCTTGTATTGCTTTCTCGGATTACAAAGGTGTTCCTACTCCTAGATGTGAATCCCCCACACTCTAGCAAGTACTCTTGCCTTATCTCAATCCTCACTCAATACAATCTCGCTCAACACTCAACCTCCTAAGATCGAATCTCACGATCTCACTCAACACTCGCTCTCGATTACAGTATTTGCACTCTCCTCCTTAGTTCTACCAATAAGCTCACGAAACTATATAAAGAGAACTAAAAATATTGCTGCACGATTCAGCCAAATCGGCTAAGGTATGAATCGTACACAATCTTTACAAAATCTTTCCTAAAATAAAATCCTAAGACATGATAAAATCATCTTCAATATCTTCCTTGATCTCTTGATGATTTTCCATCTTTATGATCTTGTCCTTGCCTTAAACGAACTGCTGAATATGCTGGACGTGATTTCCATATCAGAAAAACACGCTGTTTCCTTTTCTGAATTTCCGCACGCGCTTCGCTTCTGGAAACTGAGGTCGGCGACCTCTCGCCAACCTCTTCGGTTTGGAACCATCAAAACACGAACTCGGTTTTCTAACAAATTCCCCCTTTTTGATGGTGACAAACACTCATCTTCTTTTCTTCTGAAATCTGGTTCTGGGGTCTTCGTTAATCTGTTCAGCATCTCAAACACACAAACTACAAAGGCAAGTAAAAAAAGTATTCCCCCTTAACTTCTCAAAAGTTCCCCCTAAGTTCAAGCATCTTATGACATTCAGCATATCCCCTTAATTAGACCTGCATCATCAAAAAGATTGAAAATCATAGAGAAATCAGCTAGGAAAATATAATAGATAATAAAAGCATGCAACATCAATCAAAAGTTGTCAACCATGCAAGCATGGCAATGTCAAACAGAGCAACCAAACATAAAGTATTTAGGGTTACAACCCAATCGAACTTAAGACAAAGTTTTTGAAATAGGGAATAATGTGGTAGGGGTAGAAAGCAGGTGGTGGCAAAAGTCATAAGGCAGCAGAGGTTGGCGACCTAGCAAATTCCTTCCTTGATGTGGCTCACATCTTCAGCAATGGATTCAGCTAGCTTGGTCAGAGCATCAATCTTCTCAGATTGAACGCAACTCCTTCTTCATCCATGCAATTTCAGCTCTTAGGAATTCCTCGGTTGGCGACTCCTCAGCCTACACTGCATCCGTTTCAGCTTCCTTATTCTGCCACTCTTCATCAACCAAATTCCATCCCATCTTCCTTAACGTATCCGTGTTAAGAACGCGATGTCCAGGCGTCACTTCATCTCCAAAACACTTATCATCCCAGTTCTCATGATTGGTGAATATGTCAGTGACCAGCCACCGTAAGGCAAAGCATGATTAGGACTCTCCAAGACATTCTTCATATGCAGCATGATCAACCTGGGCAAGCAAACCTTATCTCCCTTAAAGATCTTGTCAAGGACAAGGACATCCTGAATGTAAGCACAATGCCTCTTCTGCTCTCGGGGTAGGAGGTTGCTAATAAGGTAGGAGAACATCACTTTCTTGTCAACAACCATGGAGTTCACAAGGTATGGACCAGTGCCAGTACCTTCATCACCAAGTACATTCTTCAAAGCACTGCTGGCATCTACATTCTCTGGCCACACTCCCTTGTAATACTCAGCAAAGCCTTCATGAGGGATCTCTAGAAGGTCAGCGACCTCCTGGCTGGTGAACACAGACTCCTTTCCGTCCCAGACATACTTCCCAACAGTCTTGTTACGATAATCCTCTATGGTCATCGTCTCATAAATCTTCTTCACAAAATCAGCTATGAACTTCTTTTCCTCACAGAACACATCCTTCCATCCTTGGAATTCAATCCACTCTTTCACCTTAGGAAACTTAAACTCATCCGGAAAATTACTATCCCACAGCAGCATTCTAGTAAAATCCCTAGCCTGCATTTTCCTATCTACTGGCTTCTTCTTTTTCTTGCTGGCAGAGGCCTTAGGTTTAAGCAGAGTCGGTGACCTGGGTCGCTTAGCCCTAGACTTCCTAAGCCTCCCTTCGGATTCGCTCTCATCAGGAAGAGGGATATCAGGCACTTCTTCTCCAGTCATTAATTTCAATCTCCTAGTCACAGGCCTATGCTCAACAGTGGGTTTCTTAGAGGATTTCCTAGAGATGGGGTTGTCCTCTCCAAACAACTTCTTTTTAACCTCTTCTTTAGCCTTAGACAAAGATTCCTTCTCAACAAAAAGAGGATCAGAATCAGTACCTTCACTATCAGACGGAACAAACATTGGACGTTTGCCTTGGACCTTGGCAGAGTCAACAACCTTGGCAACAACCTCTGAGACTTTCTCCAAGTCGACAACCTCTTCAGCCTTCTGGTTGTCATCTTCAACCTTCTCCTCTGTTTCAGCGGGAACAGTAACCACCTCTTCAAAAGCATCGACCACCTTCTCTGTGGCCTCAAACTCTGTTTCAGCGGCGGGTTCTGCTTCTTCATCCTTCTCATCGTCTTTTTCTTCCTCAACCGCCGGTTCTCTTGGCGGTTCCTCCTTCTCCTTCTCCGGCTCGGGTTTTTCAACCTCCAGAGGAATGTCGCCTGAAACCGCCAGATTTGGGGCGATTTCCGACACATTCTCTGTCGGAAGGGGATCGGGTTCGGTTATGGGTTCTTTTGGAGGGGATTTGGGCTTGGATTGAGGAGATTCAGGGG
Source organism: Polygonum aviculare (assembly GCA_934048045.1). Lineage (NCBI taxonomy): Eukaryota > Viridiplantae > Streptophyta > Magnoliopsida > Caryophyllales > Polygonaceae > Polygonum > Polygonum aviculare. Next base: position 25,569,580 of record OW204023.1, on the reverse strand, counting down.
CAATGGGGTCGGGATTTTGAGTTTTGGAGCTTTCGGCCATGGCGGGTTCCGGTTGGGCTTTTTCGATTAGGGCTTTGGCAGCGAGCTTCTTCAACTCTTCCTCTCCGAGATGGGTCATGAGAAGAGATTGAAACTGCTCGGGGGTGAGGTTTGTCAACGGGGATTGGTTTGGGGACGCCATTGAAGCAAGGAAAAAGCTTGGGGGTCGGTTATGGCGTTTGGGGTTTTTGGACAGAGAGAGAGAGGGAAATCGGGATAGGCACAAAAGGGGTAAGAGAAAAGTACCTTTTAGGTCTCCTTTTATGCAAGTACAACTTCTCAATTTATGGCAACTGCAGATAAACTCGAGTACATGATCCCGTTAGAAGATCTTCCCTTTCCAAAAATTTCAAACTGAAATCTGTCAAATTTCGCCCCAAAATGACACGTGCGCTTTCCGCACAAATTGGTCGTCAACCTTGTCGACTACCTCAACTTCAAACTTTCTTTCCACAAACCTGAAATCTGATAAATCATCAACTGCAACTGACACAACTGAAGTCGTCAACCTCAAACTTGTTTTCTCTTGAATTCTGAGCCTGTCAACAACCTTACTGTGCCTTGACTTTTACCACATGAAGTAGCTTGGGGGTTAAGTTCCACCGGGTGGTGTCAAAGCAAACCAAGCATAAACATATAATATTTTGTGGAATTTGTCGATCAAGTTGATAAGTCTCCGTTTAAAACACACAAACAAGCAAATAGGCTCATAGAGACTCTCAAGCATGATAGGTCGAGGACGGCAGTAGAATCAACCATCATTTGGGCTTTTAATGAGGGTTAAAGGGTCATCAAGTTGATTCTTTTGGGCTCAAGGAGAAAGTTCAATTGAATATGCAATTTTAAACACAATATGCAGGAAGTCGCCGACATGCACACAAGCAGGAGATTTCATCGATTAAATGCACACACACCCTATTATGCTGACACTATATAAGCATGAAATTCTCAAAATGATAATCAATCAAATTTCAACCAGTCATAAGAGGATAGCATAAAGGATTATCAAGTTAATCAAGTGAGATCATACCTAGCTCCATGCGAAGTCGTTCAAAGGGTTCACGATTTAAAGCCTTGGTGAAAATATCCGCCCTTTGTTCATCCGTCCTGCAAAACTTCATGGACACCATGCTTTTCTCCACGCAATCTCTAAGAAAATGATGTCGTATCTCGATGTGCTTTGTCTTGGAATGTTGCACCGGATTCTTCGAGATATCGATAGCACTTGTGTTGTCACAAAGTATGGGTACGGACCCACACTCAACACCATAATCCTTGAGTTGTTGCTTCATCCACAAGAGTTGTGAACAACAAGCTGCGGCGGCGACATATTCGGCTTCGGCGGTAGATAGAGCAACTGAATTCTGCTTTTTGGATCCCCAAGAAACTAAGCACGAGCCAAGAAACTGGGCCATCCCTGATGTACTCTTTCTATCAACACGATTCCCTGCAAAATCTGCATCGGTGTAGCCAACTAGGTCGAAGTCGCTAACCCGTGGATACCACAGGCATAAGTTGTCACTTCCCTTGAGATAGCGAATGATCCTCTTCACAGCTTTTAGATGAGATTCCCTTGGATCGGCCTGAAATCTTGCACAAAGGCACACGGCGAAGACAATATCTGGCCTACTAGTTGTAAGATATAAGAGAGATCCAATCATACCTCGATACACAGTAGCATTGACCTTTGGGTCCTTTTCATCTCTCCCAAGTGAAGTAGTCGTCGACATGGGAGTATCAAAAGAGCGAGAACTCTCAAGACCAAATTTCTTCACGCACTCCCTGAGGTACTTTTGTTGATGAATCTTGGTACCTTCTTCATTCTGCACGACCTGAAGTCCTAAAAAGAACTTGAGTTCCCCCACCATGCTCATTTCAAATTCACTCGACATGAGGTTGGCGAACTCCTTCACTAACTCTGGATCTGTTGAGCCAAAGATGATGTCGTCGACATAGACCTGAACCACCAGAGTGTGATTCTTTTTCCTCAACAAGAATAGGGTCTTGTCGATCTCTCCTCGAACATATCCATGATGGATTAGGAACTGCGATAGCCTATCATACCACGCACGAGGAGCCTGCTTCAACCCATACAAAGACTTATCAAGCTTATAAACATGATCTGGGTTGGCGACATCTTCAAAACCTGGGGTTTGCTCAACATAGACTTCTTCCTTCAAATACCCATTTAGAAATGCGGTCTTGACATCCATTTGCTGTAATTTGAATCCATGAAAGGTAGAATAAGCAATCAACAACCTTATAGCCTCGAGACGAGCAACCGGGGCAAAGGTTTCATCATAGTCTATTCCCTCTTGTTGATTGTATCCTTTCACCACAAGCCGGGCTTTGTTTCTAACAACGTTTCCTTCATCATCCAGCTTGTTCCTAAACACCCATCGTGTTCCAATCACTGTTCTTCCTTTCGGCCTTGGGACCAAATGCCACACCTTGTTGCGCTCAAACTGATGAAGTTCCTCTTGCATGGCAATGACCCAATCCGAGTCTTTCAAGGCTTGCTCGACATTCTTCGGTTCCAACATAGAAATGAAGGCGTTGAATGCAAAGAGATTTAGTGAGGATCTCGTCTCCACACCCTTCGAATAATCAGTAATGATGTTGGTGACCGGATGAGCATCCTTTTGCTGATAATTCCTGATAGGTAGTTGAATCAGGTCGTCAACCACTGGAATCTGCGACGAACTACCTGGAATAGAACTTTGAACTGCTTGATCTGATCTTTGAACTGCTTGATCAAACTCCTGAACTGCTTGACCTGATCCACTAGCCTCTGATACGTCCTGATTCTGCATAGCATCTGCAACCTGATCCTGAACCTGATTCTGACCTGTCCCTACATTCTGATCGGGGTCGACGACATTGTCACTGTTGGCGACCTCGGACGAACCTTCAGCACTGTCCTTGTCAGAGACATATTCAAGGCCTAAGTAGTAGCCTTGATCACCGTCATCACGATCCTGAATCAGAGAACCTGCCATGGTGTTTTCATCGAACACCACATGAACACTTTCTTCGATCTTCTTGGTCCTCTTGTTGTACACCTTGTAAGCTTTGCTTGTTGGAGAATAGCCAACAAAAGTGCCAACATCACTCCTTGGATCGAACTTGCCCAGACTGTCCTTCCCATTGTTATGAACATAACATTTACACCCGAAGATGCGGAGGTGGGCGACACTTGGCTTAACTCCTCTCAAGAGCTCATAAGGAGTCTTTCCAAGTAGTGGACGCAACATGGCTCGATTCATCACATAACAAGCTGCATGAATGGCTTCTCCCCAGAAATTCCTTGGGAGACCACTAGAGATGAGCAAGGTCCGCGACATCTCCTCCAAAGCTCGATTCTTTCTCTCGACCACGCCATTCTGTTGAGGAGTTCTAGGCGCCGAGAAATTGTGGCTGACACCATTCTTCCTACAATACTCCAGAAATTCAGAGTTCTCAAACTCTGTGCCATGATCGGATCTGATGGCCACTATAGAATTTCCAAGCTTCTTCTCAACTGCCTTTGCCCATGTCTCGAATTCTTCAAACACCTGATCTTTAGAAGCAAGGAAGATAGTCCAAGTATAGCGTGAATAATCATCAACAATCACATAGACATATCTATTTCCTCCTCTGCTTTGTACGCGCATCAGTCCACACAAGTCCATATGAATCAACTCAAGCGGCTTGGAGGTGCTCACCTCCTTCTTGGACTTAAAGGAAGACCTTACTTGCTTACCCTTCACACAAGCATCACATACACCAGACTTTGAGACATCAAACTTGGGCAATCCACGAACTAGCTCTTCTCTGTGCAATTTGATCAATAACTGCGGGCTAGCATGACAGAATCTACTATGCCAGAGGTCGGCAACCTCTGCAGCAGACTTCAAGCACAAACTCTCTTCAGGTTGGAAGCAGGGATCCACTTTGTAAACATTGTTTTTGCACAATCCCTTCAGAAGCGTCCTACCTGTACTTATTTCAATCACCTGGCATTGCTTATGATCAAAAACAACTTGATTTTTCCCGTTAGCACACAGTTGAGCAACACTTAATAAGTTAAAACCAAGGTTGTCAACCAGACTAACATCAGAAACTGAAACCTTACTTGAGATCTTCACTTTACCTATTCCAGAGACCACACCTTTGCTATTGTTTCCGAAGGTGATATCACCTCCGTTGTGTTGTTGAAGTGAGACAAAATCTTCAAATTTTCCAGTCATATGAGCTGAGCACGCACTGTCGATGAACCAGGGGTCGTCGACACTCACTTCAACCTGCACAAGCAAGATTAGTTTTTACGAACCCAGAGTTGTTTCACAACTCCTCTGGTTCGATCAACTGATTTCACAAAATTAGTAGCAATATTAGCATTAGCAGGTTTTGGATTCTTGACATGGTTGGTGACTTTAGGTTTCTTTCTCGAAGTCCTCGACTTCCTAGCTTTCTCAGAATCTCTAGACCTTTTGAAACACTCATGTTGGTAATGGCCTCCTTTGCCACAATACCAGCATGTGATATGAGATTTCAACCCTACATACTTACTATATCCTGGGTAGACAAGCTTGTTGTTAACCCGGGCCTGGAAGTCAATTCGAGAGGGGCCGGCTTTCTGGACTTGGTTTTCCCACATGGTACGAACCTTTTGATTAGGATACCACTTCTGCTTCCCTTTACCTTTGGGATCCGCCACATGCGATGAACAACTTGCGTTATGCTCATGCATAGGAGATTTTCCCTTAGATGTTTGGGAGGTAGAAGCGTTCCCCTTTTCAGTTTGGTTTTTCCCATAACCTAGACCAGGTCGCTCCACAACCTTCACAAATCTTCTTCCGAAGTCTTGTTTGACTTCTTGGAGCTTGTCAATGACAAACTCATCCTTCCACTTCTGTTTTTTAGCTTCGTCATCTATCTTCACATTTTCAAGATCACTAGACAACTGAGTGTTTCCCAGCTTCAGCATGAGGTTTTGACCTTCAAGACTAGACACCTGTTTTTCTAGGTCGTCAACCTGTTTCTGTAAGTCAACAACTTGAGACTCAAAGTTAGGACATTTAGAGCAATCAACAGGTTTAGAAACACTTTTCTTCTATAGATCTATAGCTTTTGAAGACCAAACTTTATTATCATCTATCAGATTAGTTATTTTCTCATCTTTTTCATCACTTTCTTCGCTAAGCTCGGTAATCTGAAGACCAAGTTTTTCAATGATAGCATAAAGTTGTTCACGAGTCTTCTTAGCCAAGAGAGAAGAAACATCATTATCATTATCATTTACCTCACTTGAGGAGTCATCACCCAAGGCCATAAGGCAGACTTCTTTGGTCGGCGACTCGTCTTCCTCCTCGTCAGACATGTCCCATGTCGCCATCAGGCTCTTTCCAGCCTCCCGTTTTGGACATTGCTTGGCAAAGTGTCCTTTGTCATGGCAGTGATAGCATATCACTCCCTTTAGATCTTTTGCAGCTTCAGGGGCTTTGGTAGGAGCTTTGTTGTGACTCCAAAGTCTTTTCATCGCCTTAGAAATAAGAGCAACGTCATCGTCGACGACCTCTTCATCATCTTGTCCTTGAGCGATGTCGAAAGCCTTCTCGACTTTCAGAGCAATATTTTTGACCTTTTCAGAGTCAAACCTATCCTCTCTTCTTTGTTGGATACCTCCGAGCATGGTCAGTTGACCAACTACATCCTTCACGGTCATCGACTTCGTGTTCTTTTGAGACAAGAGAGAAGTCGCCATGCCGTCGCACTTCTTGTTGAGACCCGAAATCAGCTTGTTGGTTTGCTTCCATTGTGGAAGCTTTTCTCCAAGGAACTCTAGCTGATTGACCACCGATTGGAATCTTGAGTGGTACTCATGGAGGGACTCATTCTTCCCTTGGAATAGATTCTCATATTCTCGCTCAAGGGTTATGATTCTGTCCTTTTTGACATCATCATTACCTTGATGGAGACGTTTGAGAGATCCCAAATATCCTTAGCAGTGTCATAACCAATGACTTTCTTGATCTCACTGCTAGTAAGTGCATGGTGAAGAACCTTCTTGGCACGTTCATTCTTTTCAAGCTTCTTGAAGTCAGCGTCATCATACTCCGTGACTTCCTTCACTTTGCCATCAGGTTTGAGGAATTTCTCAGGACCAATGGAAATTACTTTCCAAAGTTGTCCATCCAAAGAGCAAATGTGGGTTTGCATTTGTTTTACCCACCAATCATACTCTCCGGGCTTGAGAACTGGAGGTTTCCAGAAGGAGTCATTAATAGCGGTGTTGGTGGTAGACATCTTTCCTGCAAAGTACTAGAAAAATCTAGAGCCAATGCTCTGATACCAATTGTAGGATCTACGTTAGTACTTCAGAAGTCGTCGACACCTACGATGTCGTCGACCAGAGTTAACAACTAGTGTTATGCAGCGGAATAAAGACACAAGAAAGATTGATACGTTACCACTTTGAACACAAGGAGTTATAGTGGAAAACTCTCTACAAACCAACTAGTTTGTATAGAGAAAAACCACTTGCCCTCTAAGCTTCGACCTAGAGGGACTTGAAGAGAACTTCGCTCGCTTGTATTGCTTTCTCGGATTACAAAGGTGTTCCTACTCCTAGATGTGAATCCCACACACTCTAGCAAGTACTCTTGCCTTATCTCAATCCTCACTCAATACAATCTCGCTCAATACTCAACCTCCTAAGATCGAATCTCACGATCTCACTCAACACTCGCTCTCGATTACAGTATTTGCACTCTCCTCCTTAGTTCTACCAATAAGCTCACGAAACTATATAAAGAGAACTAAGAATATTGTTGCACGATTCAGCCAAATCGGCTAAGGTATGAATCGTACACAATCTTTACAAAATCTTTCCTAAAACAAAATCCTAAGACATGATAAAATCATCTTCAATATCTTCCTTGATCTCTTGATGATTTTCCATCTTTATGATCTTGTCCTTGCCTTAAACGAACTGCTGAATATGCTGGACGTGATTTCCATATCAGAAAAACACGCCGTTTCCTTTTCTGAATTTCCGCACGCGCTTCGCTTCTGGAAACTGAGGTCGGCGACCTCTCGGCAACCTCTTCGGTTTGGAACCATCAAAACACGAACTCGGTTTTCTAACATTTTTCTCCCTGAATGCAGCAGACTGCCGAAGCCAGTCAGCTATTGTGCCAGTTCTCCAGCCTATTTTAGCCCATTTCAAGAGGTCATTTAGGCCATTTAGGACCCACCTTCAATCTTCAATCTTGAAGCTTCAATTCCAAAACAAAGCCAATCAACCGCTCTTCATCCCAGCTATCCACAAGTACGTAGCTACCCGTGATCTACATATATTAAACAGTCTTAAAAGCACGTGGCCCGGACTGCAGCTTAGGTTGTGAGTGTCCAGTCAACCAGACAAAACTTGTAGACTAAATATTCAACACAAAGAACCGAGACAAAAACATACTAATGAAGTTGACAAGAAAATTGGATAATGAGGGTAACGTATGAGATTGTACGAGTATAGGATTATTAAAAAAAAAGTTATATAAATAGAAAATATGAAAACATAGATAGATTTTCGAGACGTTCGAAAAGAAAAGATGGTCAAACTTTCGATGACAAAAAGAATGCTTGTATGTATGAAAAGTAAAGTGGACAAAATATGGGTTGCATGTAGACTGTAGACATATTATAATCAGTTGGGTTTGACTGGTTTAGGTCTGAATGGAGTTGGAACCAAGGCCGTTATACGACTAATAGGTCATGAATATCGAGTATTTTATAACTATTAAAATTTAATTAAATAAATTGAGTTACATAATTAGGACGGAATTCAACCCAATTGAATTCGGATCAGCCAGATTCAACTTTTTTATTTTTGGATCCACCAAAATTTAAATTGGATTTTAATCCTAAAATTTGTGATTTGAGTTCGGTCATATTGTTCGACAGCTATAGTTCCCGAAGTAACACAAAGGGTGTACTACGTAGTAAAGTCAACACATGTACCGAAAGGCGATAGCAAATAATGGTGCACCAATTCTTTTGCTTCACTTGCATAAAATCAAACGTCGATTCCAACTCGGGACATGTTTGCATAGTAATTTAAAGTATGTTAGAAAGCACTTTATATATATAATAAGGCAATTTCAACCAAAAAAAAAAGATACATTAAGGCAATCTCGATATTAAATGGGTCAAAAAGAAAAAACATACCCGGCCACCAATTAAGCTAGTATATCTGTTGACTTACATTATCTGATTATCGTATATGAGTTATGGTGACAGTCTAGCCCGTAATTGCAGAACAACCTAGTAGAGGCACAACCTCTTAACTTGATCTAAGCTATTTTATACTCCTTCCGTTTCTAAAATATCGTCCCAAAAGACGTAAATCTCGTGGATTAAGAACAATGGAATAAAATGGATAAAAAGTTGGATAATGTCAGTAAAAAGTGAAATAGGATGAAGATAATTGTATAATTTTATAAAGATAACAAGTTAAAAAGTAATAAAGTTGAAGAAATTTGAATAATAAGGGATAATATATAAGATTAGGTAGATATAATTTTGTAATTTTGTAGATAAAAATGATAAAGTTAATGAGAAAATGGGATAATGGATGGTAATATATGCGATCGAATAAGGATAATATTGTAAAAAAAAATAGATATAAATAGAAAGAAATAGAGATGAACAAATTTTTTCGAACGTACGAAGAGGAATAAAAAATAAACTTTCAAGGATGGGAGAGTATATTTTTTTAAAAATCTATGTGAAAATACATATATAGGAGCACGTACGTAGGGAAACAACTAACTTTCTACTCTCTTGAGGAGGTTCCTAAGTTTGTAGATCAAAATGGTACTTTCATTGATTCGCTCTAATTTGTATGAGTTAACTCTTGTATTTTAGAGTTATTTTGAGAGTGTTTAGGTTAGTTTTGAGCATTATTGTAATATCAAGACCGAAGACACAAGACATAAAGAATCAAGAGTTAAAGAGCTTAAAGACGAAGATTCGCCACTGCATGAATATCGCGGACGCGTTGTCTATGACGCGGGCGCGGTGGCGTGGAGGAGCGAACCAACCAAGGCCATGAAGGCCGCGGATGCGCTGTCTGTGGCGCGATCGCGGTAGAAGCTGACCCGGATTTGACCTTTTGAAGGCCGCCACGGGCGCGGTTCTGGTGCCGCGGTCGCGGTGGTAGCCGACCTTGGAGCGGACGAAATCTTGGCGTTTCTATCTTGTTTCCTTTCTTATCTTTCGGTTTCCTATCTTATTTAGTCCGAAAAGGTTGATCCTTGGGGCTATATAAGGGGAACCTTTCTAGGTTTTTAGGATATCCAATACTTGTCAATCAATTGTCTTTCAAATAAAGAATAGAGTTTTCTTTGTAATGGAGAACTAACTCTCCTCTGGAGTTTATTCAATCAAGGAAGCTTTATTATGAAGTTGTGAAATTCTGGTAATCTCTTTATCCTTAGGTCTTTTTTGATACTCTTGTGCTTCATCCTATGATCTATGTTTGATTTTATGAGCCTGATCAACTTGTTTGATTGACTTAGATCTATTGTTTGAATTAGGACTGGTTGTTGTCTATGCATCTTTCCTATTCTCGAAACAACTCTATTCTAGGACCGTGGACTAGTTTAGGGAAGAGTATTCAATGGTTGAATTGTGCATGAGACTCGTAGCTTGATTGCATGATTTGATTTCTTATTATCCATGTGCTCTATGCTAATTCTAGGTTAAGCGTCCTTGCCTAGGGTTATAGAATTGCTTGGACCGTGGATTTGCGATTTCTAATGATTGGGATTGGAATTGACCTAAGCATATAAAGAGGTGGATGAATTCATGATCAACGGATTAATAAAGTGGAATTGATTGGATGAACTCTGCTTGATAATTTTGATTGAAACCAACTTTCAAAACCCCCTTTGATTATTTGCATGAAAACCACAAAATCTGAATAAAGCTGATTCCTTTGGGTTCGACCCCTTGCTTGCCTACTATACTTGTGTTTGCATGTTTGGGATTTATTTTTGATAAGGGAACAACGACTTTGCCCGAGTCAAATTTTGGCGCCATTGCCGGGGAATCTTTTTCTTGTTTTGATTTTGTGTGTTTTCGGGTTCTACGCCCAAACCGCGCCCGCGGCCCCCTCGGCGCACCCGCGGTTCGTACACAGATCCATCCTTTGGGTGCGGACCTAACACATGGTCCATACCCGGTCTACTAATACTTCTCCTGTTCGTTTTGATCCAGAAATTGACATGACTCTTCGGAAGATAAGAAGTGCCCCCAGACCCTCTACATCTTACAACCTTCTTGAATCTTTCTCTCTCTCTGATTCTGAACCAGAAGACGCCATGGCGGAGCAAACTATTGGCCAACTCACGGCGCCCGATCTCCAGCAACAGCAGCTCACTGTTCAATTCCCCGAACTCGGGGAGGGTGTGAAGTTCGAGCTCAAGTCTGGCCTCATCCACCACTTGCCCAAATTTCACGGGTTGAGCGGTGAGGACCCGAACAAACATCTTACTGAATTCCACGCGGTGTGCGTGAGCATGAAGCCCACTGATGTGACGGAGGATCAAATCAAGCTCCGGGCTTTTCCCTTCTCTCTTGAAGACACCGCCAAGGATTGGCTCCTTTATTTGGTGCCGGGTTCTATCACTACTTGGGCGGCCATGAAGAAGGCGTTTCTTGAGAAGTACTTCCCCGCTTCCAAACAAACCTCTATTAAGAAGCAGCTCAGCAGTTTGGAGCAAGGGGAAGACGAGAACCTCTACGACTATTATGAGCGCTACAAGAGGCTCATCGCGAGTTGTCCCTACCATGGCTACCAAGCCAAGGACCTTATTTGCTACATAATTGAGGGACTCTGCGACAATGACAAGAGGCTCGTGAATGCATCTTGTGGGGGTAGTTACAAGAACTTGACCCCCGCAGCAGCCTTTCAGAAAGTGGAGATCTTGGCGGAACAAGCCTGCAATCAAAGGTCCAGGACCAATGTGAGGTCCGTTAGTGTGGTAAATGAGTCCCTGAATACTGAAGTAAGGGAGCTCAAGGATCTTATGAAGCAGCTGCTCACGAAGAGGACGGCCCAGCAAGTCAACGCTTGCGGTCTATGTTATGATGTTAGCCACCACACGGATCAATGCCCTACTATTCAAGAGACCGGGGAGTCGGTCAATGCTATTGGCAATTATGGTGCGCCCCGGCCCCGGAATGATCCTTACTCTAATACCTACAATCCGGGGTGGGCGAACCATCCTAACTTGAGGTGAAGCAACCAGCAACAGCAAGATCCACCACAACAGCAACAGCAGTACGCTCCTCAGGGCCAGCAACAACAATTCCGGTCCAATAACTATGCCCCGAGAGCGCCTGCTCCGTCTCAGAATGACGCTATTACTGCCCTCTTGAAGGAGAACCAAGAGACGAGAGCCGCTGTAAAGAATCTTGAGACTCAGCTGAGCCAACTTGCCACCATGATCAATAGGCTCGAGTCTAAGGATTCCGGGAAACTTCCCTCTCAACCGCTCAATCACAAGGAGAATGTGAGTGCTATGAATTTGAGGAGCGGTAGAACATTGGCGAGTCGCGAATCACCCACTGGTGACAAACCGCGCCCACGCTCCCCTGGCCGCTACCGCGCCGGGGCGACAGCACATGAGGACCAAGCTTTTGTGGAATTTCCGCGCCCGCGCTCCCCTCTCCGCGCCCGCGAATATCCAACAGAGCTCATGGACCACGAGAGGCGTAGCGACCCGCGACCGCGGAGTCCGGACCGCGCCCGCGGTAAGGAGGCCAAGCGAAATTTCGAGGCTTTGCTCGACTATGCTTTCAAGAACTATGCGCCTCCTCGCCCAAGCTCTCCTAGACGGAACCGAGCCCCAGCAGTAGAAGAGGATGACGGCTATGTGGCTCAACCCTTTCCACCATTGGATTCTTTCAAGCCCTCTCCTCCATTCCCCGATGCTCTCAAGGACACAAGGAAGCCGGCACATGACAAGGAACTCTTCGAGACCTTTGCCAATTGTCGGGTAAATGTTCCTCTTCTTAATCTCATCCAAAGTGTTCCTCGTTTTGCTAAATTCATGAAAGAGCTATGCACCTTAAAAAGAAAGAATAGGACTAGTCCTAAGATTGAAAAGGTAGCTCTAGTTGAAAAGACACAGGATAGAAAAATTTAGACTTGTAATTCCCTACTCCAGAAGCAACTACCTAAAAAATGCTCAGACCCAGGAAGATTCACCGTCCCTGTCACTATTGGAGAAACTAAAATTGAGCGTGCTATGCTAGATTTAGGTGCCTCCATTAATGTTCTTCCGGCTTGCATGTATGATAGGTTAGGCCTTGGTCCTTTGAAGGAATCAGATATTGTTATTGAATTGGCTGACCATTTTAATGTGCGCCCGAAAGGGTTAGTTGAGGATGTTCTAGTGCAGGTGCAGGGTTTAATCTTTCCTGCAGATTTTTATGTGATGGAGATAGGCGAAGGGCGGTACGACCAGGTTCTCTTACTTGGTCTTCCATTCATGAAAACCGCCAACACGGTCATTGACGTTGCCAATGGATCTCTTTCCATATCTCATGGTGGCAACACGGTCCGAATTGATGTTGACGAGGACTCGTATTGATCGTATCCACGTCGAGCCAACGACGTTAAACAAAAGCGCTGCTTGGGAGGCAACCCAAGGATTAGATAGATTGTTTTTCCATTCCTAGCTTAGTATTTGCTTGTGTTTTTAAGCTAACATGCAGGTACTAGGTCCGAAAGGACACGCCTGGCGTGAAACCGCGCCCGCGCCTCCTTGAACGCGCCCGCGGTGGACCGTCAGCGCGCCCCGACGAACAGGTACTATCCCGTGCTCGCGGCAACCATAATGTGTCTCAGTTTTAGCTCGTTTTGCTTAATGAAAAAAAAGAGGACTTTTTGGTCCCATTCTACCTCTATATTTTCCATCCATCTATATCCATTCTATTCCATCTTCTATCTTTCCACCTTTCTATTTCTTCTTTTCATCCATCTTTGTATTTTCCATTATTTGGCTATGTGTAAAGCCTAAGTATGGGGGAGCTTTGTTCCCCCGGGATTTCTTCTCCACGGTTCGAGTTCGAGTATTGATCCATCTTCCAAGAAGACGAGCCAAGATACGAAGGTTCCCTACACATCACGTTTTTCGAGACGAAGTCAAGACATTGTTCCTACACGAGACCCGCGCCCGCGCCACACTGGCCGCGCCCGCGGCACACCCCCGACGATGACTTCCCTCTCTGCACCAATTCCGCGCCCGCGCCCATGGTGTCGCGCCCGCAGTTTAGCCACAGACTTGGAATTACGGAATTTTCATTCTTCTACCACATATGTAGAGTTCTTCCATTCCACCTCTCTTCATCGATTGTGAGTCTTCTGATATACCTTTCTCCTTGCTTCTATCCTTCCTCTTTACTTCATTGAGGACAATGAAGGATTTAAGTATGGGGGAAGGCGTACTCGCATTCGCTTATCTTAGTTAGTTCAGTTAGATATTTGCTTCAGATTTTTGGATTTTCTTCTTTTCATGGAGCACTTGCACCATATCTTTTTGCATAATAAAGAAAGAAAGAAAAGAAAAAAGATAGAAAAAGCCATAAAAATTGAAAAAAGGCATATAAATCCTGGGATGAGTCGAAAACCCGAAAGGGCGGCTCAGGTAATAAGCATGTAACCCGGACTAGCATTAGGCTGGGGTAATATGAGGTTTATGAGTGATTGTGAGTTTTTGTGAGCACACCCCTTTGAAAAATGAAAAGAGCGGTTAGGTGAAAACCCGAAAGGGCGCCTAAGCAGAATTGAGCGGTAAAATTCGAGTGTTTTAGGATCATTCTTGCTTGGGGACTTTGGGGCTTACATGTTAGATTTGGGTAGATCCTAGGTTGCTCTCTTTCATGCTTTAAAGCTTGAGTGATATATTATGTTGTGAGGTGTGTGTTTGAGCTTCATTGTTTTATGCTCATGATTTCTCTATATTTTTGGGTTCGGGTTGTGAGTTGAGTGTTTTTATCTTCCCTTGTATTTTCTGAGATCTTAGATGTGCTACCTTGATATATTTGTTTTGAGCTTACTCGAGGACGAGCAAGATCTAAGTATGGGGGAATTTGATTCGCTCTAGTTTGTATGGGTTAACTCTTGTATTTTAGAGCTATTTTGAGAGTGTTTAGGTTAGTTTTGAGCATTATTGTAATATCAAGACCGAAGACACAAGACATGAAGAATCAAGAGTTAAAGACGAAGATTCGCCACTGCATGAATATCGCGGACGCGTTGTCTATGACGCGGGCGCGGTGGCGTGGAGGAGCGAACCAACGAAGGCCATGAAGGCCGCGGACGCGCTGTCTGTGGCGCGGTCGCGGTAGAAGCTGACCCGGATTTGACCTTTTGAAGGCCGCCGCGGGCGCGGTTCTGGTGCCGCGGTCGCGGTGGTAGCCGACCTTGGAGCGGACGAAATCTTGGCGTTTCTATCTTGTTTCCTTTCTTATCTTTCGGTTTCCTATCTTATTTAGTCCGAAAAGGTTGATCCTTGGGGCTATATAAGGGGAACCTTTCTAGGTTTTTAGGATATCCAATACTTGTCAATCAATTGTCTTTCAAATAAAGAATAGAGTTTTCTTTGTAATGGAGAACTAACTCTCCTCTGGAGTTTATTCAATCAAGGAAGCTTTATTATGAAGTTGTGAAATTCTGGTAATCTCTTTATCCTTAGGTCTTTATTGATACTCTTGTGCTTCATCCCATGATCTATGTTTGATTTTATGAGCCTGATCAACTTGTTTGATTGACTTAGATCTATTGTTTGAATTAGGATTGGTTGTTGTCTATGCATCTTTCCTATTCTCGAAACAACTCTATTCTAGGACCGTGGACTAGTTTAGGGAAGATTATTCAATGGTTGAATTGTGCATGAGACTCGTAGCTTGATTGCATGATTTGATTTCCTATTATCCTTGTGCTCTATGCTAATTCTAGGTTAAGCGTCCTTGCCTAGGGTTATAGAATTGCTTGGACCGTGGACTTGCGATTTCTAATGATTGGGATTGGAATTGACCTAAGCATATAAAGAGGTGGATGAATTCATGATCAACGGATTAATAAAGTGGAATTGATTTGACGAACTTTGCTTGATAATTTTGATTGAAACCAACTTTCAAAACCCCCTTTGATTATTTGCATGAAAACCACAAAATCTAAATAAAACTGATTCCTTTGGGTTCGACCCCTTGCTTGCCTACTATACTTGTGTTTGCATGTTTGAGATTTATTTTTGATAAGGGAACAACGACTTTGCCCGAGTCATTCATCTATATACTTAATTACATGCCAAACTTGAATGTAAACTTGTAGATCGAAGTTGTTCGTTTATTGATCTCTTTTTATGGGGTTTTATTTTGCCTTAACATGTTACCAACATCACCGGCCACTTAGAGCATGTTCAAAAGATGTTCTATTTTCTTAAAAATTGAAATTTTGGAGAATCTATAAGAGATGTTCCATCAGAAACTCTAAAACAGAGAATGGGTTAAAAAAAAATAGGTTGTTTTTCAACATTTGAGGATATCTCCAAACTTTTTGAAAGGTATTCATCGGTTGTTTTTAGATTTATATTTTCTTAAAAAGAAATTTAGAAGTTTGATTAGAAATATATAATAAAGGTAGTATTATCCGTACTGGGGAAATTGTTGAAGTTTGATCAATAATTTTTTAGAGAATATATCTTTTTATACTCCATTTTAGAAAATGTTTTGGACGAAAAACTCTTGAAGTTGCCCTTGGTCTAGTAAGACTTGAGGTATGTATAACCTTTTTTAAGAATGGGACTGCCTTTTGTTTTATTAACTTTTTTTTCAAATATTTCTCCCACAATATATATATGCCCATTGGCTATTGGCTATTGGCTATTGGCTATATATACATGTCTTACATCTCAACCAAATCTTGCACTATCAAGATCTCCAACTCAAACACAAGCCAGTGTAGTAGTGTACACACAAGCTAGTGTAGTAGTGTACACACAAGCTCCAAATACACACACAAAACTTGCCCCAAATACACACACAAAACTTTCCCCAAATACACACACAAAATATTTCCGATCCATTTATTCAACCTCCATACCCCCTTAGAAGCTAGTCTAATATCATTCTATCTCTTATACCCATTTGAGCAACAATGGTGGCAACACCTCCTATGCCATCAGTCACAAGTAACAAGAAGGCAAGATCTCTCGAGATCCCTGTTATCGACCTCTCTGACACGATGACACCAGGCTTGCCGGAGCTCATTGCCAAGGCTTGCGATGAGTACGGAATGTTCGAGGTGGTTAACCATGGTATCCCAAATGGTGTGGTGGAGAGGCTGGAAAAGGAAGGGCTTGAGTTCTTCTCAAGGCCATCTTGGGAAAAGCAACAAGCCGGGTCAAACGGGCCAGCCGGCCCGGTCAAACCCTTTGGTTATGGCTGCAAAAACATCGGGTCGAATGGTGACGTGGGTGAGCTCGAGTATCTTCTTCTTCAAGCTCATCCTATGGCTGTCTCTGAGGTCTCTAACTTCATCTCACATGAACCTACCAAGTTTAGGTACGTTGTGATTTCATTTTGTTATATTGATAGTGTGTGTAAAGTGATTCTTGGTATTCAAGTCTTAAACCGGCTTGTGGAACTGTGAGTACCCAATAGATCGAATCATAATATATAAGGCAATCATTCAAACAAGTTGATCAAGTGAATGACTTGGTACGTCGCTTTAAACCTTTTTGGTTTCTAGATGTGGAAAACAAATTAAAAAGCTATCCTTAATATATAGTTATACTTAAACGATAGCAAATGTTTCCACAACACTTTCATGACAAAAATTATTAATATATTTGATATTTGATTAGGGAAAAATAGAATTATTGTACCATTACATTAGGTAGAGTATCCTTTAACTTAATAGCCTAAAAGGGTATTTTTTTTCAACGATAGCATTACACGTAGAATCCAAGTCTTTATTAAAATTTGTACCACGCCATCATGAAAATAACAATTTTATTTATTTACATTATATTTTTTAAAAATAACCCATATATTTATTACATATCTTATCCCATTTCCTTATACCTACTTGATATTTTACCCACTTTTTGATATCTTAAGATTTGTTTCTAACATTATTTTTTAACATTATGTCTTATATGGTGATTTTTTTTTATATTAAAAGAAGTTTTCTTATTAATTAGTATACCTTTTTGTCATTATTAAATACATATTTAAGAATAGTGAAAAAAAACTCTTACATATGTCAATAGTATATTGAATAATAATATACATATGAACATTTGAAGATTATTTTAAAATTAACATTGTAATAATAAAAGTGCATATATAATCAAATAGGTTTAAACTGGGGTCTATCGGGTTTGCATTATAAACTATATCTCGAGTTAAAGCGGATTCGCATTAAAATTCAATCTTGAATCGGTTAATTCAGATTTATATTTACATTACTCGTACATGTTATGAGATTTGTACTAGTTACATTTATATTTGTATCAAAATCACATAGATACGTTCATACTTCATACAATGGGTTATGACTCATGAGTGGGTCCGTGTCCTCTATTTCGTCGGATTTATTATTATAATATATATATAGAGAGAGAGAGAATATTAGGCTAAATATAAATATTTTCAAATTAATTTTTTTTAATATGACATGAAAATCAAGTAGTTTAGATTTTTTTGTTCAATTTTATTTTCATCTCATCAAAGTTCATTTCCCTCACATGATTTTGCTTTTTTATTTATATTTAATGTATTTCTCTCTAATTGTTTTCCTATAAAGTAACCATTTTTTACATAAATTAGATGTCATACATAATACAATTTATTTCTATAAATAGGTGACTACTTTTTCACAATTTAAAAGTATTGAGTGACTAAATTAATCTGTTATTCTTGATCTATTGAATTTCTTAGAGAAATTGTATCCCCTTTAAACCCGTTTTACGTCGCTCACTAAATACCGTTCACTTTTATTTTAGAACACCCGATCCGTAAGCAAGAAATACCAAATTACGTGGGTGGTCTTAGGAAACGGATCACTAACACTAACAACTATACAAGAATAAACGTTTCTTTCGTTACTTTTTCTTTAAATGATTTCTTTCGTCACTTAATTTCCACTGAAAATTTAAGAAGAGAAAAAGAAAGTTGGTATCACTATCACATTAAATTTGCAATGGGGTTCACAAATATACAACTCAGAAGAAGCAAAGGCAGCCACGAGCTTGTTTAATCTTCAATCCATCAGAAAAAGCCCGCCCTAACCAGCTGCGATCTTATGCTAAGGCCTAAGGGATATTTCTGGTACCATGCAACTCACATGTTTATCCAATTCACCAACAACACATGACACCGCAAGTAGTTTTTTTTTTGCCATACTAAACGGATGTATATCGTAAATTAATGCATAATTACGTTGAGGTACAGTGACGGATCTAGGATCGACTGAATGGAGGGCGACGTTTCTTTTAAACTAGTAAATGACTCACACCTTGTACGAGAGTGTTATTTGTATTAATTAAATTGTGTATGAATTTACTATAGTAATAAATGATAATATTATCATATGTCTAGTTTCTTTTAAAACGACGTTTATCTTTTAAATTATAAAATAACATATTTCGCGTATATCATCAAATATTTATATAAAAATATTTTGTTTATATATCAATTGTTTTACAAATTGGGGAATTTAATCAATTGTGGATTAATGTAGTATTAATGTTTTAAAACATTAATTAAATAAGAAGTATTTAAATATCAAATAAAAATATTAATGAATCACTATTTCAATAAGAAATCTATCTTTTATCTAAAACCTAATCAATATTGTAGGATCTACATGTGTCAGTATACGGATGTTGATCCTCCAAAGGGATCAACAAACCGGGCAGCGGAATAAAAAACGATTCAAACAAGTAATTGTTCACACAAAGCAATTCAAATCAAGCCAGCGTTTTGTTATTACCAAGTATGAACTTACAAACGTGAATCATTGATCTTAAAGTATACACAATACCTTCTACCCAGACCTAGATCCCTCAGCGTCGGACACACTCGTAATTCGACTCAACGGACTTGACTCACACCTCTAACCCTCGTACACAACTCGGCCTAGAGTACTTCGTGTGTTCTCTCTCTCTGTCAATCGCACTCAGCAATTGAATCTCTATGCTTGGGTAAAAATTAACCTAGTACATGGTTCCTATTTATACTAATAGCTAGAAAGATTCTATCTAAAAATATAAATATTAACCAAATCAGATTTTATCTTATCTTGGGAAATAAGATAAAATCTTCCTCCAACTAACATATCCTACAAATCTTCATAAGACACGTTAATTGACTCAACCGATCTATTCAAGCTTGTTTCCATATATAGTGCACAGCTTCCGCGTTGATCCAACCTTTCATAAATAGCTTCAGGCCTTTGCGTTGATCCCATGATGATCCTATCAGGAATCAACGATCTCTTCAGCTATTCTCTTGTTTTCTTGGTTGTTCCTGTCGGTTGTTCCTGCTTTTGTTTTCTGCTCAATTACTCCTAATTGATCTTGAAACACTTAGCAAACACATTAAATGTTTCACAAGTATTCCGTCATCATCAAAACTACTTGGGATCGTTATTGGGATCAATTACCATCACAATAATTTTCCCCTTTTTGATAATGACAAACACTTGGGAAAATTTAAAGTAACACGTATGTAAATAACATAAAGTGCAAGAATCCCCCCTGAGTAGGACCTTCGTCGAACCTACTTATCAGTTAGCATAATTCCCCCTTAGCATGTGATTGATCCTTCTGTACCAAGAACTAGTTGCATCTCTACAATTTTCCTAACTTCCCCCTTTTGGCATCATCAAATAATTCAATTTGACCCGTAATGAAACAGTTTAACACTTAAGCACATAACACATCAGAGAAACTAAGAGAAATTTCATTCAATGCATAAGAGTTTGATTACATAGCCAGGGAGCGACAGAAGATAGGTCTTGAGATGATCAAAATAGAAACATAGAAAACAGAAAAATCAAACACTCAGAAAATATAGGGATCAATATATGGCTAAGGATCAAGAAAGGGGTTCCATTCATGATTTAGGATCAGAGATATTGTTCCCTTCCTTGCACAGAAACGTGGTATCATTCATCTTCTCAATTTTTTCTAGAACTCGAGCACTTAAACTCCATCTACATTTCATCCATGTATCCTTTCTCCTTTTTTTTTCTTTTTTTTTTTTACCGATACAGAGGGATCGATCTCCACCTTTTTTTTTAACTGAGCACCAAACTTCTCCTTTTAAACTTTGCACCACACGTCTCTTTCTTTGCAACTATCTCCTCCATCAAAACTTTCTTTCTTGCAGCTGAAACAATCAAAGACATACTCACTGATCCTTTGGTACCGATCAATCAGCAACTCTCTTCTTTTCTTGAGCTCCGGGATCAATAATCTTTACCATCACCATGAATGGAATAAAAAGGCCAGTTTTGGATAGCAATTAAGGTACAAAAAATAAACTCACACGCATATCCAAAACATATATGTAACACACAAGCAAGGAGTTTCAATTGATCCAGACAAGTAAATCCCGGAAAAATAAGGTATCAAGAAGATTAGGCTCATAGGAAACGTTTACCTGGATCAAGGCTTAGGACAGCTTATGACTAACTATCATATCGGCTTATAATGAGGCATAAAAAGATCAAGTCAGTCATTTTGGGATCAAAGAAAGAGTTTTCATGCTTCATATAATGATATCTCAAATGTTAAAAGGAATGCACGAGGGATCAGTAATCAAAACAAGCATATCATCATGAACACTTAGAATCAAAGAAGGTTATCACTTATCGGTGTTGTTCCTCCTGGATCAAAGAATTATTCTAGCCAATCATCGAGGGAATAGAGGACCGGGACTTGACTAGTTCATGGTGATCATTCCTACGAGAATCCTCAGATGCTCATAGAGTTTTCTATCCAATGTCTTGGTGAAAATGTCTACCACTTGGTTTTCGGTCCTACAATGATCCAACTTGGCAAAACCTTTATCAATGTTATCTCGTAAGAAATGATGTCAAATTTCAATATGTTTAGTACGAGAGTGATGAACAGGGTTCTTGGAAATGTCAATTGCACTAGTGTTATCACAACGTATGCTAATAGTTTCAAGAGACATACCATATTTATCGAGTTTTGTTTCCTAGATCCCCAGGAAACAAGACCAGGACCAATGAACTGAGCGATTCCCGAATTGCTTTTTCGACCCACCAAGTGTCCAGCATAGTCAGTCTTTATGTAACCTACAAGATCAAAGTCGAAGATCCTTCTTTCTTGTTACCAAAGGAAATTGTTTCCTTCGACCCTTTTTTGAAGTGAGGGGAGCTTGTCAATGTTTCCACTGAATCTTCTTGTTCCCCCTCACTCCAACCTGCAAAAGGTTAGGTTTTGACGATCCAAGCAAGCTTACCCTTGCCTAGTTGTTTTTGGTAATAAACAGGATGATCCCTGGGACTAGCAATATAGTAATCAAGCAAGTTCACAACATTACAATCATTTTTAGAAACATTTTTCTTGATCCTAGACGACCCTTGTTTAGCACGCTGAAAGTTCCTAGGAGACCTACGAGAATTGTTCCTTGGGGCTCCTTGTGAGGTACTGGCATTGTTGTTCCCATGTCTATTCTTTTTAGACTGACACTTTCTTTTCTCACAATCTACCTTCCTATGTCCCCCATCACCACAGTACCAACAAGTCATAAAGTATGCTCCCATGTGATACTTAGGGTGTGGTTTTTGAAT
Source organism: Polygonum aviculare (assembly GCA_934048045.1). NCBI lineage: Eukaryota > Viridiplantae > Streptophyta > Magnoliopsida > Caryophyllales > Polygonaceae > Polygonum > Polygonum aviculare. The sequence continues at coordinate 25,547,658 of OW204023.1, read as the reverse complement.
TCTCCTTTCGTTGATCATATCCTTGTTTAGGTCCTTAGGTTCATTTCCCTTTGATTGTTTTATGAACATCTTATGGGATGGTTGTCCTACATACCACTTAGAGTCCTCTCTTGGGTTTTTCTCCTCTCCTTGCTCTAAAACCTGAATTCTTTTAGACAAATGCAAGTTCTTATCCTTAAGACTCTGTAGTTCCCTACCCCTCTGTTCATATAACTCAGCAGTAACAAAACTCTTATGAGCCCCATCCTTTTCTTTATCTCCAGTATATCCTATCCCAAACCTCTGGGGAACAAAGGTAGGACCTATGTCAACAAGTTCCTGTTTGCCCTTAGCTATATCAAGTTTCTGCAACAAAACACCTTTCTCAGTATTCAAAGCAATGATTTCATCATTCAACTCATCAATAGTAGTAGACATGTTGAGAATCTTGATTTCAAGTTCAGAGCAGGTTTTGCAAGGATCAACAGATTTATCCGAAGCACTATCAAGAGATTCTTTCAATTCATTGCAAAGATCATTAACTTTTGAGAATTCCATTTGAGCATCAATGTTTTCATTATGTAGCACATTGATTATCCTAATCAAGCTATTTTTAGAAAGATCCTTTAAGGAATTAAGAAATTCAGAATCAGTTACCTCTTCATCCTTTAAAGGCATAGCCATTAAGCACATCTTGGGATCAATCGTGGATTCAGATTCTTCATCATCAAGATTGCCCCAAGTTGCCATGAAGGCTTTGTTTTGGTTGTTGGGCTTTCCATCATGATCTCCCTTCGAGCACGAACGAGCATAGTGACCCTTCTCTCGACACTTGTAGAAAGTGACGTTCCTTAGGTCCCTTCTTTTACCATTAGGATTTTTGCAACATGATTTACCTTTCAAAGAACTCATCTTTCATTACCTGTTTGAAACACACACAATCTAGAGCACGTAGGCTCTGATACCAATTGTAGGATCTACGTGTGTCAGTATACGGATATTGATCCTCCAAAGTGATCAACAAACCGGGCAGCGGAATAAAAAACAATTCAAACAAGTAATTGTTCACACAAAGCAATTCAAATCAAGCCAGCCTTTTGTTATTACCAAGTATGAACTTACAAACGCGAATCCTTGATCTTAAGGTATACACAATACCTTCTACCCAGACCTAGATCCCTCAGCGTCGGACACACTCGTAATTCGACTCAACGGACTGGACCCACACCTCTAACCCTCGTACACAACTCGGCCTAGAGTACTTCGTGTGTTCTCTCTCTCTCTCTCTCAATCGCACTCAGCAATTGAATCTCTATGCTTGGGTAAAAATTAACCTAGTACATGGTTCCTATTTATACTAATAGCTAGAAAGATTCTATCTAAAAAAATAAATATTAACCAAATCAGATTTTATCTTATCTTGGAAAATAAGATAAAATCTTCCTCCAACTAACATATCCTACAAATCTTCATAAGACACGTTAATTGATTCAACCGATCCATTCACGCGTGTTTCCATATATAGTGCACAGCTTCCGCGTTGATCCAACCTTCCATAAATAGTTTCAGGCCTTTGCGTTGATCCCATGATGATCCTATCAGGAATCAGCGAGCTCCTCAGCTATTCTCTTGTTTCCTTGGTTGTTCTTGTCGGTTGTTCCTGCTTTTGTTTTCTGCTCAATTACTCCTAATTGATCATGAAACACTTAGCAAACACATTAAATGTTTCACAAGTGTTCCGTCATCATCAAAACTACTTGGGATCGTTATTGGGATCAATTACCATCCCAACAAATATATAATGTTATAGATATATTTTGGGTCTAATATTTTTATCGGATTTCATTTGATACGATAGAAAAAAGTATTTAATATATTACCTTAATAAAAATAAATATGTGGCGTAAATACAGTGGTAAAATCTTCTACTATTGATCGTTTTTAGAAAATCTTAGAACAAAATTACAAAATAAAACTTATTATTAAAATACTATTTAATTAAAAGGGTAAAATGATTTTTTTAAATAAAAAATTTAGGATATATCCATTTATGAACTAAATAGGTCATCAGATAAGGATAAGATTGCGATTTATATATTAGAATATGATTATTAATTAACTAGCAACTCTCAGTTTAAGATAGAACTAATATTCTAATTAAATATGTATAATACTAAGATTATATGCTATGATAAAACTAAGATGAGATAAGATAATTTTTTTATAAGGGGTTGAGGTGCCAGAATATAGGTTCACTAACACTTATTGGACCCCTCACAAGCTCATGAGGTTTCACCCCAAGACGGCGAATCCTCCTTGTCCCTAAGTCAAACTAGTGGCTTCGATACCACTTGTTAGACGGATCCAATTGTCAAACCCAACTCAAAAGCCTATGTGAATCCATCTCAAAAAATCAATTGATAATAGGAAGACTAACTCATATACTTATAAGTGAGTTTGTTTTCCTCCCAGTTATCTGCGTGGAAAAGAAGTCTAGTTTGCCCTATGTATTTCTGAAACATGGAAGAAAATTTGAAGTATTAATAAATTAGTGATTGTCTTAATAAACATGATCTAAATAATCCAAACCTTACCAAACTTGTTGACAGAGATGCGGCCAATGATTACATACGAGGAGTACAAAAGCTATCTTGTGAGATCCTAGATCTGGTGGCTGATGGGTTGCGGGTCCCAGACAGAGGCGTCTTTAGTAAGCTCATTAGCCACATCCATAGTGATTGCCTTCTGAGACTCAATCACTACCCTCCGTTTGTCCAACCCGATGGTACGGACAGTACGCGTGTCGGGTTCGGAGAGCACACCGACCCTCAGATCCTGACTATCCTTAGATCCAACGACGTGGGTGGCCTCCAGATTCGCACGCGTCAGGGCTCGTGGGTCGGGGTTCCACCTGATCCCTATGGATTCTATGTCATGGTCGGCGATACCCTTCAGGTTCGTATATGTGAAAATAAGGCTGCCCTTATCCAAAGTTCGCCTGAAATAAATCTTACTACTTTATGTGTTTTTCATATTATTGCTTCTTGGTTTTAGCATGAAGCCTCGTTGAATTTGCATGTTAGACTTAACGCGCATATATGTCTGAACTCATCGATCTCATTGAGCTTATGTTTTGTGAGTAACTTACTAGGTTATGACTAATGGGAGATTCGAGAGCGTAAAGCACAGAGTCATGGTGCCTAAGACGGTGAAAGGGAGGATGTCGATGGTTTATTTTGCAGCGCCGCCTCTAAACACCGAAATTGCTCCCCTCTCACAACTAGTAGAAGCCACGGCCCGAGAGGGTTGTTATGAATACAAATACAAGGCTTTCACTTGGAACGAGTACAAGAACGCAGCTTATGCTTCAAGATTAGGCGATTCTCGTATTAATCTCTTCAAGAAAACGCAGCGTTTATAGTTGACAAACTTACGTAAGATTTTCGATTACCACTATGTTATAAGCAAGGTTTTTGTCACAAACCGCCTTAGTTACTTCAATAATACGTGTGGCTAGCTGGCTTCAAGGAAAGAAAGTGTAGCGATGTGTACGTAATACAATAATACAAAATACATATCTTAATACAGCTAAAACTACATATTGTACGTACATGTGTCTTATTTTTGTAATCACCATCACACACATCAATGTATAACTATGAAAGATCTACATGCGAATATATCAAGTATTGTAAAACATTATATATATATTGTAGCTAAGTTTACCTAGGCGCTAAGTTATCACATGTGTACTCGACTAACTTTATATGCATGTCACACATAATCATCGGCCTAGCTACCTCAGAATGTATGCTCCTCCAAGTTGAACAAGTCTGTACCACCATAGTTGATCGGGCTTGCATAGTCAAAAGCTTCCAAATCAAAATCCAGCTCCATCTCACATCCATCCCACCATGAAGATAGGTTCGATTCTAAAACAAATGGGTCAAAATTTGACCCATTTCCTAAGCAATCTGGGCTGTTACGGGCTTGGTTAAAGCCCATGGGCTCCTCCCACGAGCCAACTGGCCTACTTTCATTGTTGGGCTTGTCCATGCAAGAATTTGCATCCGGCCCAATAGCAGGCAATTCTGTTGGGACGATATCGCTAGGATCCGGCCCACTAACATCTTGAGGGGAACTCAAGGATAAATGGGCGTAGGACCCGGATTCGGATTCGGATCCGGAGCCTGAGCTTGACCCGGATGTGATTCGCTCGAGTAGTGTTGGGATCCAAACATCTCGAATGGCGTGCTTGAATGTCGGGCTCTTGACGTCGCAATTGAGATGCTTGGCGTGTTTGAGGATTCGGGTTCTCCAATAGTTCTTTATGTCATTGTCGGTTCTTCCAGGTAGTTCCTCCGCTATCTTTGCCCACCTAAGTTGGAAGCAAACTTCTTCAATGAAAATATGCCGAAGTCCGTTTTTATCTAATGGGTCTATTGTGTATATGCGCATGGACTCTTAGTTTCACTAAACATTAACACGGTATCAAAGTATATATGTTCAGAAAGTAGAACTATGCGCACCTATTGCCCCAACGGAAGTGGAGTTGGAGGATGAGAAGTTGCTCATCTAGACTGAATCCTCCATGTCGAACATTGGGACGCAAGTAGTTGAGCCATCTTAGCCTACAACTCTTGCCCGTTCGTTGTAATCCTAAAATATCGAAAGCGCAAAACCATGATCATCGAGGAGTTGGCTAGGATCGATTAGAGTCGTCCCATGAAGGGTTTCTGCTATACTCGATCTCGAAAGCAATAAAACAAAGTCCTAGGACTCCATTAAATGGAAAGAAGACTAATTTGTTTTACATACCAGCAGCTTGAGCAAGATGATTCCAACGGCCATGTCCATACATCCTGACGATCTCGACAAGCTTGGCGTCTTCCTCAGGGCTCCACGCGCCTTTTTTCGCCGCTGCTTCCTTCAACTGCACCTTAGCCTTCATGACACCGGCCAAAAACTTTGATCTAGCTCGATCTTGACTAACTATATGCTGGGCTCGATCGGTTGTGTTGAGTTTGGGTTGAAGATAAGAAGATGAGGGCAATTTATACATTTATATAACGGTGAAAATTGACTATAAAGTCAAGTTCAATCAGAATAATAGAATCCTGTCCTTTTTTTTAGGGTCCCAGATCAGATGCCTGGCCTTAGCCCTTAAGCCTAGCTTTTTCTGAAACTTCGTGTTAGATTGCCTATATAATTTGTCTATACTAGTAGTGTGATTTAACACTGCTTCATTATCCACCGTTACAAATTAAGACCATAAAACTAATAGTATGATCGAATATTTAATTATATTGAGTGCTAAGATTGCTTGATTAATTAATTAAGTAATGTGTTTAGTGTAGCGCTGGTATAGTGGTATATACTTAATTATGAAGTTATGATCGATACTCTTGATTTTTCATTTTGCTAGATAATTTTCTTTGTTGTAATGATGTAAATGAAAGTATAATGATATTTTTGCAAGTTTTATAGAACACACTGAGAAAAAGGTTAATGATATATGCATTAAATATTTGACCAAAAAAATAATATGCATTATATATTGAATATGTTAGAAGCGTTTTTACAGAGTTCCCATGAAAACAGTACTTAGTACGCAATTAGTGTATTGTTTGATGACCGAAGAAGATGACGTCATGGATGCTGACGTAGAAAAAAATCGTCACATAACATGCAATATCTGAGTAACGCAACTTTTGCGCTGTGAAGAAAAAAAAAATGTCGAATCCGATTCTCAGTTTTGTAACAAGTTGATATACAAAGAATTTACCAAGACTAATGCGTCAATGGACGGCAACTTTTTCTACCCTTATTACCTTTTAAAACGTGGATTGATGTGTAAATGATCGGAAGCAATTTAATCGCACATTACAATTAATTTATACGGAGTACTATATAAGTTTACTGTACTTTAATTATGCCTCTTTTGGAGTAAAAATATCATGACTTTTTTTTTATTGTAAAAGTAGCATACTATTTGTTAAACGTAAAGGGTAGATATGCTGTGCAAAGTGTATTGGTTATTGATTGATGATAATGCGATTGGGAAAAAAAAAATGATTCCTATTCTAATTAACATGTGGACACGACGGTACCCTGTCAAGCTTTCTTTTGAAAGCCTTTTTGACCACTAATTCCGACTACTGAATGACCCGAGTGGGACTTTTACCTCCACACGACATTACTATGTTAGGCTTAATTCAATAGACGAAAGAAATTTGTTAAAATAGGTCACAGTTTCCACATCATTTGTAACCCCGAGAATTTCTAATTGTCATCTATCACTCTATCAGAATGTTTTAGGACGCCCTCCGTAATTGAAAAATCCTTAATTCTCACCATGTCAAAAGAAAATTCAATACTTGAAATTTCTCACTTTGTAGAAGTTTGGGTCGTATTTCTATCCAAGTGTGGTTGATCATCCTCTCGGATTAGTTATAGATCATTGTGGATGCTATTGTTCCATCAACTAGTTATTCGATCATACACAAGACCTTTCTCGGGTATGTTCATCTTTTTGCAATTGAGCTCACATGATATTGCGTGTAAGGTTGATCACCTGATCATCCTGTCAGGCTAGTTAATTATAGATCAATGTGAATGCTATTACTCCACTGTTGGGTTTAGATGTGAATCCCACGTGGGAAGTTGGGAGCGAAACAAAACAACATGTACGTACGCATATGATTTACTCCTTTCAATACCGGCCAATTGGTTTTATGATGTAACCTCGTTGGTTTGTATATTGAGCTTGATAGTTGGGGCCCTCTTAACCTCATTGCTCCTTACTGCATTTAGATTGTTATAACATATAAGAATGACATTACAAATTTTTGAGGAAGATGTTTTCTTCGTGTTAGAGGACAAACTTGATTCATGCAAAAGCCATGACTATATGATTCTGCAATTTTAAACCATGCACTACTTCACGCCTCAAATTTGGAATCCATGAATCCAATTTATGTTGGTCTCCGTTTTGTTAAGATGTGAAGTGATGTGATGTTAAGCACATTTGTAGTCTGTAGATATACTAACAAGATGAAAAAAAAACTAAAACCAAGTCCTTACACCCACGAATTTGTATCAAACTCAAGAAGGGTTAATCATACATATGGATCATATGCCTATCTATCAAGAAGAACATATGTATGCTTCACAGTTCACATCAACTGACTAACAAAAAGATGTCTTTTTTCAATATTTCACTTTCATGATAGCACACAATGATAGACCATTAAGCGAGAACGTTGACTCTTTTCATAGAACTATTATGTACATTTTGTACAAGCTTTATTTGTATAACTATGACCACTCTTCTTCGTATACCCATTTATAAATATAATAAAACCCGTACATGTGATTATATGAATGTATCAATCAATCTACATCAAAATTCAAAAACAGTCTGCTCTTGCCAGACAGACATGTCTCCTTCATCACCATAGACTCCATAGTTGTTGCCATATAAGTCACAAGCTTCCATATCAAAATCCAAGCCGAATTCATATTGGTTTGGTTCAAAGCCAAATGGATCAAAATCCGGCCCATTTACCATTCCAACCGGGCTTTCTCGGGCTTCCTTTAAGCCCAATGGCCCATTTTGATTTTCCAGCAAGCCTACCGACATCCCACATTCATCAACTGCGGGTTCCTTCGGATCAGGGCCACTCACGTCTTGAGGGGAATTCAAGGGGGCACAGGCTTGGCCAATATAGGATCCGGATCCGGATTCGGTTTCGGACCCGGATCCTGACGCGGAGGTTATCCGCTCGAGCAGCGTTGGGATCCAAACATCTCGAATGGCGCGCTTGAACTCGGGGCTGTTAACATCACAGTTTAGATGCTTAGCATATTTGATGATTCGGGTCCTCCAATAGTTCTTGATGTCGTTATCGGTTCTTCCTGGAAGTTGCTCCGCAATCTTTGCCCACCTAAGTTTTCCAAGAAACTAAATGTAGTGTCAAAATATATAGGAGCATGTCACGTTATTATATGTGTTTTGAACATGCATGCATTTTATTCAAGCCTTAATGCATGTATGCGATGATCGAGTTTGTACATACCTATTGCCCCAACGAAAGTGGAGTTGGAGGATGAGAAGTTGTTCGTCGAGACTAAATCCTCCATGTCGAACATTTGGGCGCAAGTAGTTGAGCCATCTTAGCCTGCAACTCTTGCCCGTTCGTTGTAATCCTGAAATGCCACACGTAACATTAGAACCAACTTATCGGAGCAAGATATTGTTTATCAGATTTCTTCTTATAGCTACAAATTACTAATATATAGGAGCTAGAAATGCATGTTAATTCCCAAAAGAAACTAGTTAGTTTACCAGCAGCCCGAGCAAGAAAGTTCCAACGTCCATGCCCGTACAACGCGACAATCTCAACAAGCTTGGCGTCTTCCTCGCGACTCCACGCGCCTTTTTTCACCACTTGTTCGGGCAGCCGCTGCTCGACCCTGCTTTTCATGGCTCCACCCGAAGATCGACTGATCGAGTTTGATCGCTTTGTTTTGTTTGTTTGTTGTTGTTGTTGCCCTGCTGAAGAAGATCTGTCAGATATACATGTATTTATATACAAGTGCTTTTTTGGGGGGCAAATTGGAGTACTATTTTGAGTTCCATCACAAGAGAATATATCCACTTTAATGCTTTATTTCCTGGACGGTTGGCCTGCTGCATGTGGTTCCCTTTTTTTTTGGTGCTTTGGTCATTTTACAATTCGATATACGCAAAATCCAAATCTTTCATTGCGTATACGTACTTTGATTATCTCTACTTAAGCCTTAAGATGTAATCTAATGATTGTTTGATTAATTTATCAGTTAATGTGAATGAGTTAAATATTAGCACGTTGCACTTATAATATCAATATTTTCTAGAATCCAAGGTAACCCATTTAATTATAATATATATATATACACACTATAGGTTTTGTTCTAGGTGAGACTAGTTTTTTTTGGGTAGAAGGAGATGCATTACTGCATAAAAAATGGGTTAAGTAGTATATAAACGGGGATAACATGACCCATAAAAGTGATAAAATCGCATTTATTTGAGGTGTGACTAGTTTTAGGTTGGTGGATAATGAATTATTTATCTTTATAAAATAAATTCAAGAGTAAATATTACTTCTTATGTTTTAAAATGCATGACCATTTGGACACTTTTTCTTGTTTTTTTTTGGTCAAGAAACGGGGTTTCCCCCTGCGAGATTTTATTACTTAAGTCGAAATATGCTCAGAATGAGCTACACAATCCTCATGGAGGAGATCAATATTCGAGTCTGGAGGAAAAGATAAAGACATAAAATTGGAATTGAAATCTAAAGCTAAGTTTGCAAGGGAATCAGCGACTTTATTAGCGGTTCTTGGAATGTGAGTGATTTGGACTTGATTGCGTCGAGCATGAATCATGGCCCTGCACTGCCGAATGAGCAGCATGTCACGATGAGGAGAAGTCCGCGGCTCGGTTAGCAACTTGTACGCAACTAGTAATACTAGTGATTTGGACTTGCACTTTTTCTTGTTTCATAATACTTGTCTATTTCATATTTTTCTCCATCTCTTTCCATTTATACCCCTAATAATTATCTTTAGGACTTGGTTCAAATAAAAACTCTTCTTAACCTAAAAACTAAGAACAAATAACAGCCATCAGATTTAGTAGATGGACGGCTACGATTAGAAGATCTTGTCCTTTTAATTTTTATGAAAACGGGGGCAAAATCGTCATTTGGTCTACCTTTCTCTTCCCATCTTCTCTGCCACATCCATGGTCGGAGTGCTCGAGGCCAAGTTCTCATCGAGCCTCCGCAGATCGTTGGTCAATAATCCTTGTAGGAATTTCATGGTTTCGGAGCCCCATAAGCTAATTACAGACCTTGATTTGAGCTTGGAAGCCATGACGGATTCGTTTTCCAGAGGCGTTTGAGGATTGGAAGAGAAAGGCCTTGTATGGGTGAAGAATCTAAGAGCGACATTTCGTGTTGAATTGTTCAGAAATCGGCGACAAGACGACATTGATTGGTTTTGGAGAATGGAAATCGGAAAGCTCTCGAAGGTCTGTGTTGATTAAATAGGACTGGATTTTGTTTGGTTGGTTTTGAGAGTGCTTGCCAGATGTTCGACAAAATGTCTATGAGGCATGTGTTCAAATTTTCCTTTGTTGTTTATATCTCATAGAGCTACTCGTTGCATTGCCTTAATCTACAATGACCATGCACTATGTTTTCTATATATCTCGTAGGCTTCATGTGAGGATTATTTCATCCCTTGTGGTGGATTTTCTTAGAAACCTAGTTAGAATTGAGGGAGTTTGTTGCTTGCCTTAATACTTCATATAATCAAACAGGAAGGGCATTACGAGTACAAGTATGTTATATTGTATATATATTTAATTAAATTTGAAATTGATTATATATTTCTACATTTTGATTTATCTGTCTAAGATTCGTCTCTCGATTGCTTGCTTTCTCTGATTATCTGCGTCTTGCTGCGTGTTCCAGGTACTTACTAATGATTTTGAGGGTGAGAATGCTAAATTGAGGAAGAGGTTGACGGGCGAGGACCCAGATCTTACCGACGAGGAACGCGACAAGATAAGACAATGTCTTGAGGAAATGGTAGGTGTAGAGTGATTGTGCCCACCACATATGTACAATGTAAATAAGGGAAGGAAAGATCTTGTTCCCGGTGAGTTCAGGTGAATTATGTAAACGATCTACAACGCACCTTTATGATGCTAAGATCATGGTGCCGCTATATGATCATGGTGCCTGAGATCGATCGGCCGATTTGATTGGGTATTGGGCTCGGCTTGGCCTGGCCAAGAGACAGAGAGGGATCAATAGTTGTTGTGAGAGATATTGTGGTTGTTGTTGGTGTTGGAGTGTGAAATTGCACGAGTAGATGGCAATTCCGAATCTCCCAACAAACAAACAAACAAACTGCTTCCAAGTATACACTTGGAAAGTGGCACATACATGTGTTGTAACAGCAGAGCTTCTTCAAATTAGAAAGGGTACTAATATTTTTGATGTCTGAACCAGGTCATTGAAACAATTATGCAATTGTTAAGTGTTCTAGTTACATAGAACCGTCAATCTTGATTCATGAGCAAGAATTACTTATTAGTTTTTATCGATTAGCTATGTAACATATTGTGTTTTCTTAATCATGTCAATGATGTGTTTAATTTCTAAGTCGACCTCCCAATAGCAAAAGCTCATCTCTCCCAATATCATGCAAAATGTGAACATACGCGTGAAATATGTGAACAAAGACATTAAATATGCGAACATATAAATTTATGAAATATGTGAATAGAAGCATGAAATATATGAACATATATATATATATATATATGAAATATGTGAACAAAGACATGAAATATGTGAACAGATGCATAATATATGTGAACGAGATTAATTGCATTCGTATTCTATCATTACTAATATGTGAATCACGACATAAAATATGTGAACAACCTCATCATATATGTGAACACCTAAAGAAAATACATAAACATGAAAGCAAACATAATAAATTGTTTCTTCATTCATGTATCATCTTTACTAATATGTGAACCACGACATAATATATGTGAACAACTTCATCAAATATGTGAACACCCAAATAAAATACGTGAACATGAAAACAACAGTAATAAATTATTTCATCGATTGAAACTTATTTATACTTATTTATGCGTCATATAATGCATGAACTTGAATGTATTAGAAATTTAGCAATCAACCTTTTTCTCTATCCCTACTTGCTATCTCCATCGAATTATCTTACAAATGCAACTTGTTGCATTTGTTTGCACTATAACGAACTTGTCCTTTTCTAATTTTATATATGGAGAGTTCATGCTTTATAATTTTCCAAATTCGAAAGCTTAACATATATATGTGCGATAATTTGATAGCGTTAATCTGAACATACATCTAAAATACCTGAGCATAAGTATTGCATATGTGAACGTACGCCTAAAATACATCAACATGTTAATCAATTACGTGAACACAACTTTTTCATATGTGACTGCACATCTAAAATACATGAACATGATACTCAAATACGTGAACATGATACTCAAATACGTGAACGCACATCTAAAATACGAGAACATGATACTCGAATACATGAACATTATACTCAAATATGTGAACGCACATCTAAAATACATGAACATGATACAGAAATACGTGAACATTATACTCAAAGATGTGAACGCACATCTAAAATACGTAAGTATTATACTCAAATACTTGAACATTAGACTTAAATATGTGAACGCACATCTAAAATACGTGAACGTACATGATACTCAAATACGTGAACATTATACTCAAATATGTGAACGCATATCTAAAATACGTGAACATGATACTCAAATATGTGAACACAAATATATGAACGCACATCTAAAATACGTGAACATGATACTCAAATTCGTGAACATTATACTCAAATATGTGAACGCAAAAGGCTGCGTTGATACCTTGTTGGAAATTTTCGACTCCTAATCACCTCCTAATCTGATGAACAATTGATTTGTCCTCTGGACCACAAAAGGTTGTGTTGGTCTTGTGCAATTCTGTAAAAGAGGCCTTGATTGTATTAACTAAAGGACCATGGATATGGATCAGGACCTTACATTTCTTGATGTATAAAGCAAGGAGAACTACGAATACAAAGGTGTAATTAGCCATGAGTCCATGACAATAACCAATAGAAATTATTAAAGTTTGATAAGGCATTGTAATTGGAAGTTAAGCAAATGATTTGAAAATGAGTAACATTGGGGCTAGACATGTCCGCTGTCAGTTTAGTTCATCAAAATGACATTAGCCATCTAAGTACTGCTCTTATTAGAGAGGGTTACATTCATACAATTGCAAAGCCATTAAAACTAAGTAAAATTCACACAATATGCAACACCCAGTAAGCTATTACAAATTCAAAACTCAATAGACTCTATTACATTGAAGGAAACAAAAACACAGTCCAAGGCCAACTACAGCGAACAAGAACACCACGAGCTCCTAAGAAACGAGGAACACCCCACTGAGCCCGCGTGCAATAAGGCTCTCCGTGTGCCTGAGCTTGGGCATCATGGCCTCAATCTCAGCTCCATGTTCATATACAATGGCTGCCTCCCCAGCTCTGTGACCACTAAGAGTAATACACGAATCTCCTTTCTTGCTATGACGATCATCATTATCATAGATTCGGATTCCATTATAGTGGTGGTTTTGTTTGGGTTTGAAATGATTTCTTCATTTTCCAATCCATCTTCAAGAATGGACTCTGTACACGGGCAATAGTAAGATATAAATTAAAAAAAAAAATTAAGAGAAAAATTAAGTTGAAGCTCGATTAATAACTGTTGCAATGAAAAGTTGGTACTTACTCCCAATATTTGCAGCTTTAGAGAAGTGTTCATTCTCCCTGGTAAATGCCCTTCATGAATAAGACCAAGACAAAACTTAGCAGCAAAACACAAAGCCCAGTCAAGAGCATACGTTAGGAAATATCAATGCCCTGACAACTATAGTGCTCTAGACATGCAAAGCAACAAACTATAAAACCACATTAAACATTGTTCAGTTGACATTTCAGACTAAACATGTACATCATACATCCCCAAAACAATCAAGTATACATCATTATATCATATCAAATTGGCTTCTCAACTTCATTAGTTCAGTCATTCAAGGTTGACATCGCTAAAGCACCAACTTGATACAAGGATGCAAATAAGAAAATAATAAGGAAGGACATCCCACCATGGATGTGTATCACTTATCATGCACAAGATTCGAACTAGATGCTACACTACTGATAAAAATGAAATGACCGAAGAAGATTCAAGTAGTTGGCAACATGAAAGCATACCCTTTTACTCAATAACAAGCATACTTTTTAGATAGTAATTAACATTTTCCTGAGACATCATAATGAATGGACAAAATTAAAGCAGTTGGCAACAAGGACTGTAGAATGAATCACAACAACCAACACTACAAATATAGACGATGAATGCACTTTAAGGAAACATTCTGTAACTCTGAATTAGAGCTTCACGGTGCTAGGGTTCGGGAAAAAGGGAGAAACCTTTGCTAGGATTCATACATCAAATCAACGGAAAAACATCTTGATCCTAAAATCGAGTTCACCAACAAACAGTTTATCAAAACTAAGAAGAAGATCAAGGCGCTAGGGTTCAGAAAAAAGGGACAAACCTTGGCGCCGAATTGAGCGGAGAAACGAGTAGCACGAACTCCACCGCTTCTGGCGCCGATGACGAACAAATCGAAATCGAAGTCGGTGTGAGCGTTTCACCCATCAAATTGTGGAATCTAATCGCACTCAAGCCGGTGAGGGATTTGAAATCGGGAACTCGGGAACACGGGAGACAGAAACACGCATCATTGAGCTTTGAACGTTAAAAGATAATTTTGTCCATAAAGTTCCGTATAATTACAAAATTGCCACCGTCCCTTTTTAAAGTCAATTCTCCTATTTAGTTTCTCATCTCAATCTCAACCGTTCGATTCTCGAATCACGGTTATTATTTATTTTCAGTTTATATCTTAAGAGGGATTCTCGAATCAACCTCTTATCTTTATCATAATCATTACACTTTTTTATATTCTTATCTAAACAAATGATTAACTCTACATTGGGAAAATATAAGAATAACATTTTTTTTCTTAGTATATGTGCAATGTCCAAATGGTCATATATTTTGAAATGGAGGGAGTATTGATTTTTTTTGGCCCAAGTAGTAAATACGATTGATGGACAATACTAATAATATAAACAACGCGATGTGAGGACGTCATGGGATGGCGTAACGTTGTGTCTTCATACATTTGTGTGGGAAGGGTAAATATCTGAATACCATAAATGCAATTACTTTTTTTTTCGATCAAATAAATGCAATTGCTGTTCAGTGGCGAGAGGAAAGGAAAGCGTGGGAATTGGATTCGTATACATCTCTCTCGTTTCATTCACTGTTATTTGTTAGGAGAAAGCGATGTACCAACAAATTTGTCAATGGACGGCCATTCATTCACCCTCATCCTACTTTACTTTTATAGAAAACGATTATATGGATTGGCGTGAATGATTAGAGGGAATTTCACATAGGTATATGCCTTTCGAAAACAACGATTTCTTGTATCTATCTATTTAATTGTGCCAGCCCATCATGGCCTTAATTAACTCTGCCTAGAATCGGATAACTATAGCTTGTTTGTAGCAATATATATGATTTATCATACGACTATAGTGTAATTCTAGGTGTATTAGATTCAATATTCCACTCTAAGCTTGTTGTATGGTTCAACAAAAGCAAAAAGAGAAAAGAAAGGACCGAAAGTTGGTCATTATGTATGTGAACACAAGCAAATTTCGTAAACAACTCCAACGATTAGGGAACATGTAATTCTTTATAATCCATCATTAGTATTCTTTATATGATGAACCTTAGAATTCTCTTCATCTAAAGGTCACGAGTTCTAACCGTGGTTCCTAGTATACTAGTTTAAGTGCCTCTACAATTTTTTCCCAACTTAAGCATGGATCATTAACACAAAGTCCAAAAACTAAACATGGGTTTGATTTCGATTTTACTAATTAGGGCACAAAAGTAATAAACAGGCGGTTTTGGAACCGAATGACAAACTGATAAACTAATGGGCCGGATCGTTAATGGGCCGGTCTTTAATCAGACCCAAGTTCATTGAACTCATTTCCAAATATCGGTCTAAAAGGACGAAACCCTAGAACGAGAGAGAAGAGAATCGGGAACTCGGGAGAGAAAGAATTCAGTGTTCTTCACCGGCGGCGTCGAAGTCTATTGCAAAGGTACGTTTAAACCCTAAGCTTTTCTGTATGTATCTCTAGGTTTTGATCTTGTTCGTCGTCTGTGTAATCAACCGAGGAATTCGTGGTTCTGACTTCTCAAGAGATATCCAAAATTTCACCTGTTTTGTGCAAATGGGTCTGGTGCAATGGATTGATCTGTAGACTTAGCTCTGAGCTTTGATTTCTATGCGCACATGATTGAAACTGTTTTGGTGTTGATTCGATCGAACAGAAATGGGCGGGGAGGCTAAGATTGCTGTTCCAGAGTCGGTGCTGAAGAAGCAAAAGAGGGAGGAGGAATGGGCTCTGGTGAAGAAGCAGGAGCTTGACGGACAGAAGAAGAAGAATGCTGAGAACAGGAAGCTGATTTGTACCAGAGCTAAGCAGTATGCACAAGAGTACTCAGAGCAGGTTTGATTGTGCTATTGATTAACAGCCGCTCTTTCTTATTCTATTAAGTTGAGATGTTTGTGTGTTTCTGATGTTTTGTGAATTTTTGTTTGCAGGAGAAGGAAACTATCCGCTTGAAGAGAGAAGCCAAGTTGAGGGGAGGTTTCTATGTTGAGCCAGAGGCTAAGCTTCTTTTCATTGTCAGGATTAGGGGGTAAGTGTTCTCATATGATTTGAGCTTACGTTGTACCAATACTTAACATTGTTTGATTGTAATTTTGTACTTTTCAATCCTATAGTATTAACCGGATGCACCCCAATGTAAGGAAGATTTCGCAGCTGTTGAGATTGAGACAGGTATTGGATTGTGAATTCTTAAGGGTCCTTTTATTCTGATTTCTTAGATACTTTCTCTTCTTCTTCTGAGCCACCTTTGTTGGTAGTTTGATCTTATAAAGTGTGGCTGTAAATGATTTGTAGGACTGTATTCATCTTGATGTTTGTCTTATATCCAATTCTCAATAACTGCACTGTGGGTTGTACTTATACATAGCTTAAGGACTATAAACTTGTGCTGTAGCTGACTACATGATTTTGTGAACTTGCAGATCTTCAATGGTGTCTTCCTCAAGGTCAACAAGGCAACCTTGAACATGTTGCACAGGGTTGAACCATATGTGACTTATGGGTAAAGCTGTTACCATATTCTTTTGTCATACCCTTCTCGTGTACAAGCTATTGTTTCACATTTCATGGCTAACACACAACCTTGCCCTGTAGTTATCCCAACCTGAAGACCGTCAGGGAGCTCATCTACAAGAGGGGCTACGGGAAAGTTAACAAGCAGAGGATTGCTTTGACTGACAACTCCATCATCGAACAGGTTTGTGAGATGGGTCGTGTTTTTTCCCCTAACCATGGTTTTGTATCGGAACTTAACTCTAATACTAGGGATTGTGATTCTGTATAGACTCTTGGCAAATACGGCATCATCTGCATCGAGGATCTTATTCATGAGATCATGACTGTCGGACCCCACTTCAAGCAGGCCAACAACTTCCTCTGGCCGTTCAAGCTCTCTGCACCATTGGGCGGTTTGGAGAAGAAGCGAAACCACTATGTTGAAGGAGGAGATGCTGGAAACCGTGAGGCCTTCATCAACGAGCTCGTTAGGAGGATGAACTAGATTTGTTCTCCTTGAGTTTTCTTTTCTGAGGTATTGCGATCCTTTATTTGGTAATCCCGTTTGGGAATGATTTTGAGAAAGTTTTTGTTAGGATTTGTTATTACCAAGAACGACAATACATGGTTTGCTGTTATGTTAGACCGTTTAAACGCTGTTGTAGCCTTCGAATTTATGAAATCTCAAGTCTTTTTGGTTCTTCCTGCTTCCTATTTGGATGGAGTTAAAATAACAACACTTGGATTACTAGATAGACATGCTCTACTTTACAAAGGGCAAAACTCCATTTCTGTTTGGCAACCGAGTACCTGTACTCTATACGAACTCTATACAACTTTAAAGGACATATAAATGATCGACTATGAACTAAGGGACTAAGAGTCTAAGCTGTAGATCTAACCCACCGCCGTCTGCATCACCCGTTGATGGAGGCAAATTAGGGTCGAGGCGTCCGTCCGAGACCGGTGGAGCCGGTTGTGGGCGTCGACACTCTACCGGAGCATTCTCGGTGAAATCCAACTCGGCCGATCCCGATCTCCTAGTTTACGCTTCTTCTTCCGTACCTCACGGTCGTCATACCGGAGCATTCTCAGTGAAATCCAACTCGGCCGATCCCGATCTCCTAGTTTACGCTTCTTCTTCCGTACCTCACGGTCGTCATTCCCCTCTGCATCTGCCAATTCCCCTCTGCATCTGCCAATCTCTGCACAAGGATCCTCTGGCGATCGCGAGCTTCCTTGTAGTTTCGAATCAGATCGTAGAATTTCTCCACCTTCTCGTCCTCCTCCGTGAGCTGGTCGGTGCCGGTGCTCTTGGAGCAGCCTCGATTGCGATCCGCTTCCATTCTTGAAAGATCTGGCCGCCAATCGTTCGAAACTTAATTAGAACAAAGCGGTTTGGGTCGATACGGAACTATGGAAGGCTGAAGCTTTGTTGGGTATTTATAATAGACGTATCTTTGTTTGTCGTGGTGGTGGGCCATTTACAAACTAAATAAATAAAGAAAAGGGCCAAGGAGGAGCAACGTGTTTTTGAGACCAAAGAAAGGAATTCCCTTTTAAGCATTAATGTTATGTTTTGAAAAGAATTTGTAACTTTTCAGCATAAAAAAGTTGTTATTAATATTTTTTAAAACATTAGAATGATGGACTAAACATTTGTCTTGTTATTAAAAATTTGCGTTGCACCAAAGTAGAATTGGAAGGAGCTTTTTACAAGAATCAAATACAAATTGTCACTTTCAAACACTGGAAAGCATGTGCAAATACGTCAATACAGCTTGTAGTTGCAGCATGTAAAATGGGGCAACGCAACGCGTTTGGGTGATCAATGACAAATTGAGGTCGGCTTCATATAGCTCGTGGTTGACGCATGTACTTTGAGAGGGCGTGACCACACAGATTGACGTCATTCATGTTGCATGTTCGATGACGTCAGATCCGCCGTACGCCAAATGCCGCTGTGGTTTGACGGCCTCGTACTACCAAATTCAAGCTCATGGTTTACTCTTTTTTGGCTGAGACGCGTCGGTTAATCTCTCCGTCTCTTTCTTTTTTTATTTAATATGTTCTTGTTTTGTGTTTTTTATTTTTTCCATATAAGAATTATTTAATTTATTATAATATCCTTACTAAATCTTGTAAATTACTCAATTTTTATAATTGTCTCGTATCATCGTAATTATCATAACTATATACTAACGGAGATTAAAAACAATATTTAGCACGACATATGTCAATTTCTTATTAGACTGCATCCACCTTTATCAAAACAATTTCATTTGTAGACCTCACATTTATGTAAAATATGAAAAAATGTATATTATTAAAACTATATCTATAAGCTTTCCGAAAAGTTATAGTTAATTAATCTTACTACATACTAGACTGGAGATTAAAATAAAATTAATTTATATATGTCAACTCCATTTAGTTTATAATTATAATTATAATCCATAAACATTAAAATAAATTCTACAAAACCGTAGGATTATTCAATTCTTATACAAGAACTTATAATCGTACAAATCTTTTTTCAATTAAAAGAACATATTATAGCGAAAATACAATATTATTAAAATAAATCCTATAAATAAAATAAAAAAGTACAAGATTTTATATCAAACTCTTTGTGTGGATAACTTTATATAAAATTCAAATTAAGTTTTAGTTAAATTAATCTCGTGTCTTGAAGGTACGAGACTAATACTAGTTCTTTCACTATATTACTCTCGTCAGTTTTTTTAATTTGTATATATTTTTATCTCTCTTTTCTTTCATTTTATAACATTTATCTTATCAAAACTTTCAATTTTTTTTTATCCCTCTCCTCTTCTTTTACTATATTATTATATGTAACAAATCATTTAAAACTATCAACTTTTTCTCTCTTCTTTAAATTTGTGCGAATTCTCAAACGAGAAGATCAAATAGGGAAGGAGGGTGTTGAAGTCCAAAAACGCCGATTGTAGTATAACGCGATGAGAGCGAGAGGTTTGAACTTGACCGCCGCTGGGTGTCATCGGCTCTCGGGGCGGCTTCTTCCGAGAAACCGCCCGAGTGGGAGGGGGGGGGAGTTTGGGCTTTCGCGGTTCTCGGGTGGAGGGGAACGACGGCCGTCTCCGCCCTCGCCCAGGCCTTCACGGCCCTTTCTGGGTGGCGAAGCGGGAGGGGGAGATCCTGTCGGGGAGGCGAAGCGTTTTGGAGGAGACGAAACGTCGCTCTTCGGAAGCACAGGGACGACGTCTGTCCCGACGTCCCGTCCCATCGTAGTCTCGTTACGAAGACCTGCTTCTGAGGGCGGGCGCTGAGCGCGGTGGAATGTTCCGTCGATATTACGCGCGGGCCCTCAGACCCTCTGCTTTTAATAGGGCTTCTCGCCCAATCGCGCTTTGCCACACACCTGTGCTCTGCCCTTAGTTGCTTTTCATATTTCGTAAGATTTTCTCTTTTATGCGCTCATCGCGGCTGGGGTACTGCGCTTGTCTGACTTCGGGTCCTTGTTTTTTTTATCTTTTACGCTTACTGCTGGGAATTATCCTGTTTGTGCTTTCATCGCGTTACTTCTTTTATCATGATTGTCTCTTCCTATGCACATTATTTCTCTTTTCCTTCCTCCAGGAGCCTCTTTGCTTCCTTGCCTTGGATTTGGGGCTTTCCAGCGACTCCTACCCTTCAGGCGTGGATCGCGGTGATAAAATAGCGAACTGGGACGACTTCTACGCCCCTGATCCCTCCTTTGAGTACCGGGAGATGTTCTCGAGTGATTCTCAAAACAACTTTCGCGAGCCCTCCGGTTTGAGCGAGAGTAACCCCACCACGGCATCTGGCGCCCGTAGTAAGAGTGAATCCTCCTCGTGATCAATGGCACGCTGCGTGCCCTTCGACCCTCGTGATGAGGCCGAGGCCTCGACATCTGGGGTCAAGAGAAGTTTTCTCTCGCGGTATATTACTAGGGTTAGAGCCGAAGTTCTCCGCTTTAGGCAGACGAGGCCCGCGCATCTCTTAGAATACGAGGATAACGCGATGCTCGCGAAGGGAAAGAAAACCATCCTCACCCTTGACGAGCTGGACGTGATCGCGACAGGGTATCCCTGGCCTTCTGGGATCGAACTCTTGCTGCCTCAGGGTGGGGGTAACAGCTATGCTGTCTACGAGGCGGGCTCGGTGGTCTACGCGGCCAGCCTTATTGCGGGCTTCCGGATTCCTTTTCCTCGCTACGTTTCCGATTTCCTGACAATGCTCAATCTGGCCCCGACATTGATGGCACCTAACTGCTGGAGCTATATCGCGGCCTATCACATCAGGTGCCTGGAGCTCGGTAAGATTCCCTCTGCGCGGCACATGGCTCAAATACTCACGATTAAGGCGGACAAACAGGGCATCGTGAACTTCAGCCTTACGCATTGCAATTTACTAATCACTCCTTCGAACGTTGGACCGCGGTGGAAGGAGAAATGGTTTATCGTGCGCGATTACCAAGGGGGAAACATGGTTTGTCCGATGGTCCCCGGCCTGTTTCGTCATAAGAAACGCCAACGCAGCAGGTCGAAGGAGGCGGCCGCGGCGAAGAAGGCCTTCGCTACACCCTACAAAAGGGAGCAGCAGGCGTATCCTCCTCGGCCACCGCATCACCGGCACGCGCGCGCGAGGGTATTTTTGCCTTTGGGGTTTCGTTTTACTTTTATGTACCTATCTTTGTATTTTTGTACATAGTCTAACCACTTGTGTTTCGCAGATATGGACGTTTTCGCGGCTTTGACCTTTGGGAAGTCCGCACCCGCCAGCTCCGAGGCCCCCTCCACTGCCAAAACCGGAGGCAGTAAAGGAGCCACCGCGAAGGCGGGGCGTGACATCCAAGGGACTGGCGCGCCGGTCGACGCCAGAGGTAAACGAGCGCAGGCCGACGCTCTGACACGCAAGAGCGCGGAGGACACGGCCCGCGAAGAGGGGGTGTTGGTGAAAAGGGCCAAGCGGGACGTGGTCGTGACTGTGGACCGATCTCCTGAGCCCTCGAAGGGCCCTCCCCAGATTACGACGGGCGCAGGGAGTCGCCGTCATTGGTCGCGGCGAGCGGAGGTGGCAGGCTTCGCCTGCCCCGGGCCTGCCTGGGGTACATTCAAGGAAGGCCAGTATGGGTACGAGGAGGAGAGGGAATGGTTCCGGACCCTCGACGCGCGGGAGGTCAAAGGGGAGTGTCAGAAGTATGGCCATATGGTACGCGGTCCCCTCTTCTTTTCGTGTTGACTCGTCATAGTTTCTACTTTTGAATCTGAAACGTGTGTTTTGATTCGTAGGTCAACGCGTGGGTGAACTACCTCCCCGATCGCTTGGTGGAGGAGGAGGACCGGGCGGAGGCAGTGGTTAAAGCCAAAGAGGAGGCGGAGGCGGCACTCCAGGAGCTACGTTCGCAGGCGGAAAAAGATGTCGCGGCGCTTAAGTCCGCCAGGTCCCAGGCCGCGGCGCTGAAGAAGGAAGTCAGGGGTTACAAAGCGCGGAACGAGGAGCTAAGCTCACAGCTGGAAAAAACCAGCAAGCAACTGGAGAGCGCGATACCCGACTTCCTCAATTCTCCGGAGTATATAGAACGACGCGTTGACGATGCGCGGGCGGTCTAGGCTCTCAGCGCTGTTACGGCCGCCCTCCAGTACTGCGAAAAGTACAAGGTGAGGTACTTTGCTCCCGACCTCCATCGCCAAATGGGAGTCATCTGGGAGGATGGGGTGGCAAAACCCCCGCCGGGAGTGGAAGCAGATGACGCGGGTCTTGACAACCCGGAACTCCCCGCCGCCACTGATCTTGAAAAAGAGAAGACCCTTGAGGACCCTCCTCCCTCCGAGACCGCGGCCAACGCCCCTGATGCCTGAAACACTCTGCCAAATCTGAAGTTTTAACTCTTTTTTTCTTTTGTGTTGTGACTTGATGCTTTATTTGTCCCTTGGGGCCTTAATACTGTTTATTGCCACGGTGCGGCTGTAATTTAAACACTTTTGACGCGGTCAATGCGTCTTAACTATTTTTGCCGCCACGCGGCTTTTTGATTATGACTTGCGCTTCTTTCTATTCAAAGAATTTTGCGAAAACTTATCATATCCAACCCCATACCGAGCTAGGTGCTAGGACCGCGCTCGACACTAAGTGTACGTAACTTAGGTTTTTGCGAAAGCTCGCCGTATCTAATCCAACCCCATGCCGAGCTAGGTGCTAGGACCGCGCTCGACACTAGGTTCTCATATTTTAGTGAAGCTGTTGATGTATTTAAGGCTTTAAGGCTTTGAGCGCGCCTAAGCGCGTTGCGCGCGTTAGCGGACAACCCCGAGCGAGGAAGGCAACTCGGGTTCCCCTAACGACTGTGGAGTTTTTGATTTTTTAAGGCATTATGCGACTGCGAGGGGTGAAACCCAACTCGAGCGCGCCTAAGCGCATCGCGCGCGTTAGCGGACAACCCCAAGCGAGGAAGGCAACTCGGGTTTCCCTAACGACTGTGGAGTTTTTGATGTTTCAAGGCATTATGCGACTGCGAGGGGTGAAACCCAACTCGAGCGCGCCTAAGCGCATCGCGCGCGTTAGCGGACAACCCCAAGCGAGGAAGGCAACTCGGGTTTCCCTAACGACTGTGGAGTTTTGATGTTTCAAGGCATTATGCGACTGCGAGGGGTGAAACCCAACCCGAGCGCGCCTAAGCTCATCGCACGCGTTAGCGGACAACCCCAAGCGAGGAAGGCAACTCGGGTTTCCCTAACGACTGTGGAGTTTTTGATGTTTCAAGGCATTATGCGATTGCGAGGGGTGAAACCCAACTCGAGCGCGCCTAAGCGCATCGCGCGCGTTAGCGGACAACCCCAAGCGAGGAAGGCAACTCGGGTTTCCCTAACGACAAATTTATTATTTGGACAACGTACGGTAGTCTCGTTTATTCATATGATAACTGTTGGAATAAAGAGCTTTACAAGAAATCACAACGCGATGATAACCCTAACTTTTTTACACATAGTATTTCTTGAGGCGTGCCTCATGCCATGTCTTGGCTAGAGTCTGTCTTGTCGTCGGATCGGTGAGTTTAAAAACCCCCGGGACAACTTCTTTGGAAAGGCGGTAGGGCCCTTCCCACTTCGCGTCAAGCTTGCCCCCGTCGGTCCTTCGAAGCGCTAGATCACCTTCTTTGAGACCGCGGGGCTTGACTCTCTTGTTGTAATACGCCGCGGTCCTTCTCTTGTACTCGACGGAGCGTAGCTCCGCCGTCTCCCGGCGCTCATCGCGAAGATACATTTCCACCTTGAGAGCCTCGTCGTTGGTGAATTGGTCATAACCCGCGACTCGCGCTGTGGGAAGCATGGATTCGACAGGTACGACGGCATCACTGCCGTACGCCATCGCGAAAGGTGTTTCGCCAGTTGCCCTGCGCGGTGTGGTGCGGTTTGTCCATAGAACAAGTGGCAAGAGCTCGGCCCATCGGCCCTGTACTCCATCCAGCCTGCGCCGGAGGTCGTCAAGTATCCTTGCGTTGGCATTTTCTACCAGTCCGTTGGACTGTGGGTGAGCAACCGAGGAAAACCTCAACTCGATGCTCAGACTGGCGCAGAATTCACACGTCTCTTCGCTATCGAACTGGGGACCGTGGTCTGTCATTATCGCGATAGGAACACCGAAACGGCAAACCACATTCTTCCAGAGAAAGCTGCAGACCTTCGCGCTTGTGATTCGTGCCATTGCCTCGGCCTCCACCCACTTGGTGTAGTAATCGACCAGGACCAGTATAAACTGTACCTGCCCAGTGGCCTTAGGGAAAGGGCCCAGGATGTCCATGCCCCACATCGTGAAAGGATTGCCCGGTTGGATGCCGCGCAGCTCTCACGCTGGGGCGTGCTGGACGTTCTCGTACCGCTGGCATTTGTCGCACTTCTGCACGTACGCCGCCGCATCGCGGCGCAGGGTAGGCCAATAGATCCCCATCCGGACTATCTTGTGGACGAGAGTTCGCCAGCCCGGATGGCCTCCGCAGATGCCCTCATGGACCTCCTCGAGGACCTCGAAGACGGTGGCCTCGTCCACGCAGAGGAGGTTGGGCTCTGCGTAGCCGCGGCGATACAGCTTGTCGCCTTCGATGCAATACCGCGCCGCTTTGAGCTTGAGTTTGCGCGCGCTCATGGCATCGTCTTGGGGCAACTCCCCTGTTTGGATGTATCGGACTATGGGAGCCATCCATCCCTCCGTGGCCAGCGCGAACACTGCTTGAGTGACACCGCGCTGCATCTTCCTTTCGATTACGACCTTGTTGCCGACCTCAGGCGGGAAGACCGAACCCATCTTGGCCAGTCCGTCGGCCTTGGCATTCGCCGCATGCGGTATGGATTCAATGGCAAATGTCTTGAGGCAGGCAATCATCGCCTTGACCTTGGCGCGATATTGAGGCAAAAAACCGGTGGTACACTCGTACTGACCACCGACCTTGCGCGCGACAAGCTCAGAATCTGTGAACACCCTTATCCTCCGCGCGCCTACTAGCAAGGCCATCTCAATCCCCGCGATCACCGCCTCGTACTCGGCCTCGTTGTTGGTGGCCTCGAAGCCGAAGTTGAGGGCGTGTTCAGACGTGTAGGAGGGTCCCTCATGGACTACCCCCACACCCGACCCTAGGTCGCAGTGCGAGCCGTCCACAAAGACCCTCCACTCTTCGGGGCTTTCGTCGGCGAGGGCTTGTGCCTTGATCGCGGTACGTGGGTGGTACGAGATGTCAAACTCCGACAACTCGACCGCCCACTTGGTCATTCCTCCTGACAACGCGGGTTGATGCAGAATTTGTCGTAGAGGAAGGTCTGACAAAACCTGGATGGGGTGCGCTTGGAAGTAGGGCCGCAATTTCCTTGCCGCCGTCACGACGGCCAGAGACATCTTCTCCGCGGGCGAGTATCGTGTTTCTGCTGGCTGAAGCACCCTGCTGGTGAAGTATACTGGGTAACTGAAATCGCGGGTGAGCACCGCGCTGACAGTATGCTGGCTCACGGCGATGTACAACTGCAAATCCTCCCCCGGGATGGGTGGCGATAGCGTCGGGAGATTGGCGAGGTAGACCTTTAGAGCCTGAAACGCGCTCTCCATCTCCTCTGTCCAGGTGAAGGTGGTGGTGCTCTTGAGACACGAGAAGAAAGGAAGAGCGCGGTCCGACAATCTGGAACAAAAACGGCCAAGGTAATTTACTGCACCCGCCAGTCGTTGGACTTCGTTGCGCGAAGCCGGTGAGCGGAGCTCCAATACCGCGGTGACCTTGGCGGGATTGACGTCTATGCCTCTCGTGCTGATCATGAAGCCGAGGAACTTTCCCGACTTTACCCCGAAGACGCACTTCTCCGGATTCAGGCTCATTCGGTGGGCGCGCAGGGTTTGGAAAACCTCGGCCAGGTCGGCCAGGTCGGCCAGGATTCAGGCTCATTCGGTAGACTCCTGATCCAGAGGATGCATGGCTATCTGATTGTAGCCGGAATAGGCGTCGAGGAAGCTCAGCGCGGTGTGACCGGCGGTTGAGTCGACCAGATCATCAATGGAGGGCAGGGGGTAGCTGTCCTTGAAATCGACACACATCCGCCACTTCCCGTTGGACTTCTTCACCAACACGACATTGGAGAGCCAAGTAGGATACTTGACCTCGCGAATGAAGTTGGCGCGTAGGAGCTTCTCAACCTCCTCATTTGCCGCGCTGGCGCGCTCCTCGTTGGTCTTTCGTCGCCTTTGACAGACAGGTCGGGATCCCGGGCTCACGCGGAGTGAATGGAGCGCCACCTCGGGAGGGATGCCCTTCAGGTCCATCGCCGTCCATGCGAACACGTCGCGAGAACGGGCCAGGAGACTTTGCAGGCTTTCGGCGTCCGCTCCGGTCATGCAGTCCCCGACAAATAGTTTCTCGGTTGCGTCGGGGAAAGGGGCGATGGGGACCTTCTCGAAGTCACCGAGGGGCTCGCGCTCACGCTCCTGCCGTACGTCCAACTCCGCGCCGGCACCTCCCGCGATAACGTACGCGGAAGGGCGAGCGCGGGTTGACGCCTCATAGCACTTTCGTGCCTCGATCTGCTGGCCATGGGCGACACCCACGCGGTCTTCAACGGGAAACTTCAAGACCAGGTGGTAGATGGACGCGACAGCCTGAAACTTCATCAATGAAGTCCGTCCCATTATTGCGTTGTAGATGGCCGGGAGCCGGACGACAGTGAACTCGATGGGCTATGTCCGGCGGGTGTCTTTACTGTCCCCCAGGGTCATATCCAGGGTGATCAATCCCGCGACGTCGACCTCATTGCCGGAGAAGCAAGTGAGTTTCCCAGCGTAGGGTAGCAGCATGGCAGGTGAGATGCCGAGTTGTGCGAACGCGTCGTAGTACAGGATGTCCACCGATGCTCCCGTATCCACCATGATCCTTTTGACTATCTTGGTGGCGATGACCGCGTGTACCACCAGGGGATCGGCGTGCGGGGTGATGAGCTCTCGGGAGTCGGTCGGCCGGAAGGTGATGTCGGTATGAGGGACTCCGGCCGCACCCAAGCTGTTGATGGCGCCTCCGGAGGTTGAAGCGCGAGCATAACGCTTCCTCTCCCCGCCGCTAGACCCCGTGAGTGTGGACCCCCTCGCGATGGTGTTGATGTAGACGTTGGGGTCATTCGGGTCGACTCTTCCCCTTGTTGGCGCAGCGGCGGCCAAGGCGTTAGCCTGGGCCGGCTGAATGCCGTCGTTGCGTGGACCGAGCTCTGTGGCGTTGGCTCCGGTGTATGGGTCGTTGTTGTTTTGCCAATTGCCGCCACGGTTGTTGCGCGGACCGCGGTATCCCTGGTAGCCACGGCCACGTTGGCCCCCACCACGGCTGTGACCCCTGCGATGCCCACCTTGAGGCTTTGTCGGTGTGGTGGACACGGTGAGGGCCTCCGGTGTGGTTTTGGCCTTGCCTTTGCCGCGGTCCTGCGTGGGCTTTCCTGCCGCGTCCTCGGCGAAGACGCGCTTGGTGATGGCGTTGCAAGCATCCTCATAGGTGTGCAGGGTTTTCCCACACATCTTGATCTTGAATGTTCCGTCGCGGAGGTTGTGGATTAGCATGTCGCGGGCGGAGGTGTCGTTGAGGTGAGGCACCTCCAACGCCGCGTTGACGAACCGGGTGAAGAAGGCTGCCAGGGTCCCCTCCTCTCCTTGTGTCACGCCCATGAGGTCCTTCGTTGTCTTCATACGCGTTCGTGACCCGCTGAAGTGGGACATGAAACGCTTCGTCAGATCCTTGAAGGACCTGATGGAACCCACTAGGAGGTTAGTGAACCACCTCATCCCGGCGGCCTTGAGGGTGGAGGGAAAGACCCGACAGTACATGGCGTCATTGTAGGTGTTGAACGTCATGTGCGCGAAGAACTGCCTGACATGCTCTCCAGGGTCTTTCGTGCCGTCGAATTGTAGTGCTGCTGACGGCTTCTGGAACCCCTTGGGCATGGGCTTCTCTTGTATGAAGTCGGCGAAAGGGCTTCCATAAGAGGTGTCGCGGTCGTCCACCATCATGTTGCTTCAGGAGCCGGAGCGCGTGGAGAGACCGAGAGCTGGAGCGCCCTCGTGATATGCTCATGTCCTCGCTCGAGCTCCCTGGAGGGGGGGTGTGGTATGCCTGACCCGGCCCGTAGCCCGCGGCGTAAGCGGGTACATATGGCTGGTGGGGCATCGGGTAAGCGCCCTGGCCGTGCTGCATGGGGTATGCCCCTTGGCCGTAGTGGTACGCGGGAGCGTAGCCTTGGAAGTTGGGGTTTGGAGGTGACAACGCGTTGGGAGCGTCCTGGTCCACCTCTTGGCTACTCGAGCTCCCGTTGGTGGTAGAGTATTCCTCTACGTCGGGCTCCTACGCGGGCGCGTACTCTTGGTAGTATTGCGCGTGCACATACCTTTGGAACGGGGCTTGCGGCTGGAAACCCTGCTGGAAGCCGGGGTTCCAGCTGGGCATAGCCTGTGGTTGCTGCGCGGGCGGGCCCCAGCCGGGCATAGGTGCAGCCTGGGGTATCGCGGGTGGTGACCCGTAATACCGGAGGTGGTGGCTGCATCCCGAAGGCCGTGCCATCAGCGTAGTAAGCGTTGTTGCTGTTAGCGTCCATTACTCAGCGTCGGTTGAAACGGTGCCTTCTTAGTTTGAGGAGGTCCCCACGGACGGCGCCAATGTTGAAGTCCGAAAACGCCGATTGTAGTATAACGCGATGAGAGCGAGAGGTTTGAACTCGACCGAGTCAACGGTGGAGAGATGGAAAGTATTTGGTCGCTTGAAGTGTTTAACGCGGTGGCGGTAGTGTTAAGAATGCTTTTGTGTTAACTGTGGGATTACAATAGTAAACAGATAATCTCTATCGCGTTTAGGTGTATCGGGTTACAACAATGATCTTAGCTCGAGATCTAGTGTATGTGGTTCGCGAGGTTTTTTTTTATCCCCGCTCCGGTGCATTGAGCTCGTTATTTATAGTGGAAGTTCGGGCTGGGTTGGAGCGAGATGCCGATGTGGGACGGGCGCCGCCCAGGTACGTGTCGCTCTATGGTTGGCTCCTGGGGCGGTGGCCGCGGAGTTGGCCAATCACGGGCCGGGATGGGACGTTGCCGCCCACCGCTCGCTTGATGGGACACTGCCGCCCACCCACTTGCATGGATGGGACGGGCTCCTCCTCCCGCGATCACAGTGCTCTATACCGCGGTGCAGACATGGTTACCCAAGCCGTTGCCCTTGGAGGGTTGCGGTTACGCCGAGAGCTCGCTTTTGGAGTAGGGCCTACTCGTAGCGCGATATACGCAGGGTCTATAGCCCGACGCCATTTTGAGAAGTTTACACTTGGTAATATTATGTTTCGTTAGGGTGACGTTAGCGCGTTGACGGTTCCTGGTATCAACAGAGGGAGTATTAATTAGTATTGGATTGAAGTCGAACATAATTAGTGTATAAAATTGGAAATTGGATTGGTGATTAATGATTACACACTTAATCCTTTTCTCTTCATTAATAAAACTCCTCTCGATAAACTAGAGAGAGTCACCTCTCCTTCAAACAAAAAAACTACAAATGGTTACACGAACTTGCCTTAATAAGATCTCGGAATCAATCAAAATTTGATTAAATTCGAAATGAGACACCACTATATATATTTTTTTTGAACCGGTGAGAATTAGGATCACGTCTTAGGCGCGGGGTTTGTAACACCCCACTTTTCTGACAAGACGTTACTCAGTAGTAGACCTCACAAGACAATACCAGGCTAGTTTGAAAACTGAACAACTGGATCCTACAACACGGGCATGACGAGAAAACATCAAACTCGTATTTTATAAAAACTATAGTTCAAGTAAAACGTCATGAACATAACCCGTACAAACTATTAACAACAGCAAAATTCCCACAACCCACTAATAGTCAGTCAATAAAACATCAATATCAAACGAGGTAAACAAAGACAACAATGAACGCTCGACTATCCAGTGCACGTACGTCCGTTGTCCGCATCACCTTTCCGTCGAGACTCGGTCATGACATCTTGAGATTACCTGAACTGAAAAATAGTTCCCCGAAGGGTTAGGTCCTACTCTATCAAGCAAGAATAAGCAAAGCAACTACAAAACGTTTCGAAACCCTTTTTCCTAAAGTCAGCAACCAAGTGCATGTCCACAAACACACACATAATTTTAGTCAATTCCTAAATTCAGTTAGTCACAATCAGCTCCAAACCCCTTATACAGGCAGTCAAACTATTCTACACAATCACTTAACAAGTCAGTCGTTCAAACTCAACATCACACACGTTCACAAATCCACACCTTCACACAAAAGTTCACAAGCTACACCACAATCTCACAGAATCCATAACGGTACACTCAGACACATGATCAAACAAACATAACGACATTCATAACAGATCCACGACACATCAAAAACGCACACAAACTCGCAACATATGTTGCTCAATTTCACTGGCCGTTCATTAACGGCTCATTTTCTCTGTTCGTTCGTCACGGCTCATTTTCACTGGCCATTCGTCAGCGGCTCATTTTCACTGGCCTTGTGCAGGATGATGAGATGGCATGGTGGGTTGACTTGGGTTCTGCCACTCACGTGTGTAGAGACAGATCGATGTACAAGTCTTTCATTTCCGTGGATGATGGACGTGGACTTCATATGGGTGATGAGTCAACTGTTCCTGTTCAAGGCAAAGGCCAAATAGACTTGGAGTTCTCATCTGGGCAGACTTTAACTCTGGTAGTATTCTCAATAAATTAGGTTTTCGTTTGGTATATGAAGCCGACAAGTTTATATTGTTAAAAGGCGGTGTATTTGTTGGTCGTGGCTATTTATGTAATAGACTGTTTACACTAAGCATTAATAAAGTTATGAATTCAGTTTACATGACTTGTTCAAATGAATTTGCTCATTTGGGATCAATTGTCGTTACCATGTGTTCGGGATCAACTACTGTTCCCTCAGGAACAATCTCTTCTTTGTAGCATGCTCGGATAGGACATGTACATTATAAACGCATGCTTGATATGTCTAGAACTGGTTCAATTCCACCGTTTGACATGAGTATAGAAAAATGTAGAACATGCATGCTAAACAAGATAACAAGACATCCGTTTCCTAGTGTTCAGAGGAACAATGCCATGCTTGAACTAATACATAGTGATTTATGTGACTTTCATGCTACTCCTTCTATTGGCAATAAGAAGTATGTGGTCACTTATATCGATGATTATTCCCGTTATTGCTATGTATATTTATTGCATACTAAGGATGAGGCCCTAGAGAAGTTCAAACTTTATAAAACCGAAGTGGAACTTCAAGTGGGAATAGTGATCAAAAGATTGCGCACTGGATAAGGGGATGAATACTTCGACCCTGAATACTTCTAGTCCGTAGGTATTATCCATGAAACTACGGCTCCTTACACACCATAACAAAATGGTGTATCAGAGAGAAAAAATATAGTTCTCAAGGAAATGGTCAATTCCATGCTTTCCTACTCCGGATTGAATGAGGGGTTTTGGGGAGAGGCTATGTTAACGGCCTGTTACTTGTTGAATAGGGTTCCTAATAAAAGGAACAAGACTACCCCTTATGAAGTTTGGTTCAAAAGGAAACCAAGTTTGATTATCTTCGGGTTTGAGGATATCGGGCTGTTGTTAGGCTGACTGATCCCAAGAAAAGAATGTCGGGTGAAAGAGGTGTAGAGTGCATCTTTATTGGATATGTTGAGCATTCCAAGACAAATAGGTTCTATGTTATTGAACCTAACAAATTTATTTCGGTTCACACCATTATTGAGTCAAGAGATGCTACATTTGATGAAAATCGATTCTCACTGGTACCCATATCAAAAGATATGGTGCCTAACTGTTGGATCGTAAGTCAGTTAGTGAAGGCGTCCTTAACAGGGTTAAGGGCGTCCTTAAATGCAGCGGAATTTAGACCAACTAGTCTTATGGGTAAACCTCTACCTCCGCTTGGAGGATTTTCAATAGCAATCCTTATCTTATTCAGAGAGAGTCCTTACAACTTAGGCGAGTCGTTACACTTCACTGAGCTAAGCGTCCGTCCTTAGCCTCACTAGTAACACTCCTTTCCACCTAACAAAGTAACCTAACTCTCTTAGCTATAAGGAAGCTATCACACACGTCTTTCACGGTTCGTTGTGAAAGACAGACTATAACTCTAACTAGTTTGTGGTTTGTTTTGGATTTGATTTGGTTGGACTTTCTTTCTCTTGCTTCAAGCTCACTTGATCTTCTTGATCTTCGTTCGTGTTCTTGAATGCTTCGGGAGAGCTTGAGAGAAAGTCTTCAAAGTCCACGCCGCTATGCATACCCCATGGGGGGTATTTATAGCAGAAGTGGTTCTTGTCCTCTAGCGTCCTCTGAGGCTTTGCAGGATCCTTGATCTTCTATCAATGGTGCGATGAGCCTCTTGAGGAAGTCAACTCTGTTGACGCTTGGGAAGCCTCCGCATGGATAGGGGACCATCGCTGGGAAAACGACATCTTTGGAATTGTCTACACGTGCCCTGACAAGGGAAGCTTCCTTCTGAGGACTACGGCCGAGTATGATGTAATCATGTTGGGGCGGCCTTGATTTGAATTTGAACTTCGTCCGTATTTTGGCGCGCGTCCCTTCTTGATGAGGATGCCGTCCTATCTGCGCAGGGACTTCGCCAATTACGTTTAGCTCTGGAAGTTCTAATGATGTGCGTCCCTACAGAGTTAGGGACTGCCGTTCACTTGTTGTCCTTTTCGCTCATTTGCGTCCGTTGGACTTTCCTGAGATCAACACTTGGACAACTTATTAAATACATTTGAGTTTGTCATTATCAAAACAAGGGACGATCATTATTGGTTTAGATATTAATGACTGGCGTCCTTAATATCGTCCCAACAATTTCCCCCTTTTTGATGATGACAAACTCTTTCAAAAGATACGCACAGAAGTAAAGCTTTTAGCATGAGAGACTACACTTGATTTTCTTTTCAGCTCAGGTTGGCATGCAAGTCATTCTTTTAAGTGCGTTCTATCTTATTCTTAACTAGCGTCCTTTGGACTTGGCCGAAATCCCCCCTAAACACATGCTTTCTATGACAATTTAAAGACAATCGCATCTCTGCAAAACTATACTTCCCCCTTTTGGCATCATCGAAAAGGAGAACAAGTTGAAAAACATTTAGGCACAAAGTCACAACTACAAAAAGGAACGCTTAGACAAAATGAGTCACACATGTAATGAGATGCATTCATAAAGAAGAGTACGATCATTACATAAAGAGTTCAAAGGGGACAACGTCCCAAATACACAACAAAACAAACAATAAACTTTTTCAGGGAAAAGAAGGGGAGGCGTGATCATTTTCTGGGACGCTTGCCGAGAGCCTTGAGATGCTGCTCCTGAAGATAGTTGTTTTGCGCAAGGAGCTCATTGTTGCATTCCAGAAGTTCTGTGTGGATATGGAGGGTGTTGTGAACCTGTTGAATTAGATCAGTCATCATGCACTGGTTCTCGATCATCATGCCCATCAGATACTTCGTAGAATGCTTCTCAGCCTCATCAGGGACGCTCATACCATCGAGCTCGTCCTCTTCTTCAGCAGCGTCCTCAACTGGCGTCCCAACTACTTGAAGATTTTCTGCCTCTTGATCTCCCTGAGCACTTCTAGCAGCAGCAACGGCGGCCTTAGCTTTGCGTTCAGCTTCCTTTTTCTCCTTGGCCATTTTCCTCTTCACAGAAGGAAGCGGCTCATCACACCTCAGTTTACCAAATGGAGGGAGGGTGATTTGCCTGACGTCCTAGTGGATCCCGAAGGTCTGTTCTGATTTGGGGATGTAGAGGGCTTGCTGCTGCATTATCTGCTTGACCAAGCCACGGAAGGGAAGCGAGTGTCTGCCGCCTGTGCACTTGCCCATGTGCTCCAAGATTACCCGCGGCAAGTTGATGGGCGTGCGTTCCAAGAAGGAGTCCAGTAAGATACTATCAGTGATCTGGACTATCGACTTCTTTTATTGGCGGGGGACGACCATGCGCACTATGAAGTGATGCACAAGAACGCCCGTCTTGGAGAGGCAATGAGCGACCCTATCCTTAGCAACTGGCTGTCTCCCGTTGAAAATGCGATTGAAGATCTCTTCCTGGGAGAAACGGCCAATGTTTTTGTTGGGAAGGTCGTGCAGAGCATCTGGCGGAGAAGGACGCAGGCCTAGCATGTTGCGGACGGTACCCTCAGCAATTGAGTACTCGTCCCCATCTATCTCGAACGTCCCTTGAGGCTTCCCTTTTACTTCTGATATTTCGAATTTGGAGTAAAAGCGGAGAACCTGTTCGGGATCAACTTCTGCGGCCTCGGCGCCCAAGTGCGTCCATCCCTGGAACTCGAGCAGTTCCAAAAACTCTTGCCTCTGATTTTCTTCTAAAAACTGGGCGGTGAACAAGAGCGGCGACAGAATCTTCTTTAAACGTTTCTGTTTACTGTCGTTGCTCACTATCACCTCATCGCCGTCTCCCTCCTCGTCCTCAGGATCTTCATCCTGGTGAGGAGTCTTCTCTTCATCCGAGACGTCGTCCCCTTGTTCATGGGACTCGACCATCTCGGTGTCCTCAGCAACGGACGCCTGTTGTGGAGGAGGAGCGTCCGCAGTTGGAGTCCGTGCCAAGGACTCTGTAGGGACGGTGGGAGGAGGCGTCCCTTGGACTTTAGGGCTTTCCTCAACAGCCGGAGCAGGCGGAGGAGGAGTGGGAGCTTTGGGAGGAGGAAGGGGAGCTTTGGGGGGAGAGGGAGCTTTGGGGGGAGAGGGAGCTTTTGGATGAGAGGGAGCTTTGGGGGAAGAGGGAGTGGGAGTTCGTATTTTGGCTTTGGTGGGTGGGGGGGGGGGGGCAGAGGAGCGAGGCGGGGCCACGGAGATTGGTTTGACTTTAAGTGGGGCTGGAGGGGGAGGGGTTACCTTAGCGGGGGAGTCCTCAAGGGCAATAACTGTTGGAACAGCGTCCTTGGCCGGAACCTGTTCTTGAGGGGCTGCCCTTGGGACTTTGAGCAAAGGTTTTGCCAAGTCCGCCTCGAGCGGGTCTGATGCAGCCGCAGGAGCAGGGGCTCGAGTCACGTCCTCTACCCTCGGAGGAGGAGGAGGGAGGAGAGGGACTTCCGTTAAGCTTTTCTGGATCGCCGCAGCAATGTCGTCCTTTTCAGCTTGCTCCTGTCGCACCTTCTCTTCTTTCTCAATTCGCAGCTCAGAGAGGCGGATAGCTGCCATTTGCTCTTCAGTAACGCCCTCAAGCTGAGCAGACGTCTTCAACCTTCGTTTTGGGGGAGGAGGCGGGGAGGTAGGGCTGGTTTGGCTTGGGAAGAGGAGGGAGGTCCTTCAATTTGTAGTTGTTTGGAAGGGAAGGTGGAGGAAGGCCTCTTACATTTTTGGGAAGGGACAGAGCCCGCGGGAGCCACTACAAACTCCATGATGTCTGGGAGTAGTTTGGCGAGCCCGTCCACCGTCCCACCAAACGAGTCAGAAATTATGCCTGGCCCCATAAAGGGAGGGTTGGTATGGTTGGTTTCTTTGAGGCGGGGCTGGACGTATGTGATCATGAAGTAGTGGAGAAGGCGTTGGATTTGGGGAGGGTGGTCATGAACGGACGCCCGTAGGCAAATGTTGGCGAGCGTCCGAGGCTCTTTCTCAAGCCAGTCCTCAATCAGAGGGTCGAGGGGAGGACGGCGTTTTGGTTGGGTGGGGAGTCGAAAGATGACGCCTTTGGCGACATTGTCGGGTTCGGGCTCGGGTTTGAAAGGCTTCTCGAGAAACTGGAAGCGTTTGGGAGCGGGTTTGGATCGGGAAGGTTGAGCTTTTTGTGGAGGAGGTTGGGGGCGGTGTTGTTAGGGAGGGGTGGTGGAGTGGCGGCGTTGGGTGGCTTGTGACGAGGAGTGGTGGAGAGGGGGTTCTTGGCGCCCAGCAGGTCGCCCTCTCGAGTCCATAAGTGACCGGCCTTTCACCGGAGGAGACCTCGAGGAGCTAGGGTTTTTCACTGCCGAGGACGGAGAAGGGTTCTTTGTTGCTCTAGTGTTGGCCATTTGAGAAGATGAATTTATAGAGGAAGATTTAGGGTTTGAGAAGGTGATTTCGGGATCTAGGTGAGAGAACTGGAGAGTTTGCTAAAATGGTGTAAGCAGCAGAGGAGCAAAGAAGGTTTTCAGGGTTGTGCAGGGGCATATTTATAGGAAGAAGACGAAGGTGAACGGTCAAGGGTAATAGGGTATTTTCCTTTGGCTTTTTCCACCCGCAATCCCGCACGTGGCTTACTTCTTTGCTAAGAAACACAACTGTTGCGCACCCGGTACACATATCCCGAGATCCGCGTTCAATTTCTCCATGATGTTTCAACTTCCCATTTTCAAAATTCAAACTTCTCACAACTGCAAAGAACTCTGACCTGGCGTCCTTTCAACACACAACACTGCTCTACTCAGATCTGAACCACTGCGTCCCAACCACTGATCTCAAACTCTGAACTTAGAACTCTGTACGAACAACTCTCAGCTCTTAACATGCGTCCCTTTGATCACTTGGAACCATTTTTGAAAGTCAAGCAAGTATGTCCCGTAAAGATAAAACAAAGAACGCTCATAGGACGCGTTTGCAAGATTCTCGGCTTGGGTAAGCTTAGAGTTCCCATCATTTCGGCTTATAATGAGGGTAGTTTGATCAGGGATACTCTTGAGATGAAAAGTGAAATGCATGACATTTAAAAAAAAAACACAAGCAAAACATATGTCTTAGACTAGCGTCCTTTAAAGATGACTTTAAATGAATAGCACATTTTAAAACAAGTTCTCAACAAAACATAGCCAATCATGGAGGGAATAATAGAACGGGACTTGATCATTTAAAAGTTATCATCCCTAAAAGCAACCTGAGATGCTCGAAGGGACGTCTATCAAGTGCTTTTGTGAAAATATCGGCCACTTGGTCCTCAGTCCTAACATGATCTACTTTGATTAATCCAAGTTCAACATTATCACGAAGAAAGTGATGTCTTATGTGAATATGCTTCGTCCTAGAATGATGAACAGGATTCTTGGCAATACTTATTGCACTGGTATTATCACACAAGATAGGGACTGTGTTGAGGAACGTACCATAATCTTCAAGTTGGTACTTGATCCAAAGGACTTGTGAGCAGCACGAAGGAGCAGCAACGTACTCAGCTTCCGCGGTAGAGAGAGCCACGGAGTTTTGCTTTTTGGATCCCCAAGATACAAGGAACGAGCCAAGAAATTGCGCCATGCTAGATGTGCTTTTCCTATCCACCACATGGCCAGCGTAATCTGCGTCGGAGTACGCTACCAGGTTTAGGGACGTTCTTCTGGGATACTATAGGCATAGGTCATCCCGTCCCTTGAGGTATCTGAAGATTCTCTTGACCTCTTGCATGTGGGACTCCTTTGGATTTGCTTGGAAGCGGGCACACAAGCATACAATGAACATGATATCGGGACGACTTGCCGTCAGGTATAGCAAGGACCCTATCATTTCTCTGTAGAGCGTTTGATCTACACTCTTGCCTTCTTCATCAGCATAAAGGCGAGTGTTGGGGGAGATGGGAGTATCAATGGATTTTGAAGAGTTCATCCCATACTTCTCGAGCATTTCACGAATGTATTTCTGTTGGTGAATGCGCGTCCCATCTTTGAGCTGGGTGATTTGGATTCCCAAGAAGAAGTTGAGTTCTCCTATGAGGGACATCTCAAACTCACTACTCATCAAGTTCTTAAATTCCTCTACAAGTTTCATGTTAGTGCTTCCAAAGACTATGTCATCGACATAGACTTGGACAATCAAGACATCTTTAAGGACTTTCTTTAAGAATAGTGTTTTATCAATGTTACCTCGTGTGTACCCGTTGGACAAGAGAAAGGACGCAAACCTATCGTACCATGCACGAGGGGCTTGCTTGAGTCCATAGAGAGCCTTGTCCAAGAAGTAAACATGATTAGGGTGATCAGCGTCCTCAAATCCTGGAGGTTGAGCGACGTACACCTCTTCCTTAAGCTTGCCATTGAGGAACGCTGTCTTGACATTCATTTGAAACAGCTTGAACCCCTTGTGAGCGGCGTAGGCAATGAGGAGGCGAATGGCTTCAATTCTAGCAACAGGCGCGAAGGTCTTATCATAATCGATCCCTTCCTCTTGCCTATATCCTTGAGCCACAAGCCTTGCTTTGTTCCTCGATATGCGGCCACTCTCATCAAGCTTGTTTCTATAGACCCATCTCGTCCCTATTATATTTTTGTTTCTCGGACGAGGGACGAGAGTCTAAACTTTGTTTCTCTCAAATTGATTGAGTTCTTCTTGCATGGCCTGAATCCAATCAGCGTCCTGGAGTGCTTCCTTTATGTTCTTGGGTTCAACTAAGGACACGAAGGCATTGAAGGCACAAAACGCTATATTGGCATTGAGGGACTGATTCACAACTATCTTGTTTGAACTCCTTTTGATGTATCTGAGATGATTTGATCTGTGGAATGAAGTCTTGAAAGGTTGGATCCCCTATGAGTAGTGTCCCTTGAGGGAGTACACCTAGGGTCCATCCAATCAGACTCATCAGAGTCAAAACCATCGTCTTCATTGGTTGGCTCAGTGTGTTCCCCCTCAGCTCGAGCGTCCACACTGTGCCTTTCTCCTTGTTGACTTGATTCACCGGCTTCTACTTGGTTTAGCGACCAGGTTTGAGAAGGCTCTTGTTGTTCACTAGGGACGTCCACTGAAACCTCATCGCGAGACTCAGGAGCGTTCCTAGGAACATAATATTTGTCGGAGGAGCTTCTTGGTTCTTCTTCATCATCTTCATCATCGTCCCTTGGATAGAAGCGACATTCCTTCTTACTTGGTTCTTTCTTGAGAGAAGCATTTTCTTTGAACACCACATGGATACTTTCCTCAAGCTTAAGAGTCTGTTTGTTAAAGACTCTATAGGCTTTGCTTGTGAGGGAGTATCCAAGCTCCTAGCATCAAATTTGCTGATGTTGTCTTTGCCGTTGTTGTGAATGAAGCATTTACACCCAAAGACCTTGAGGTGTGAAATGTTTGGCATTCTTCCATTTAGGAGCTCATAGGACGTCTTTTTGAGCAGGGGACGAATCATAGCTCGATTGACGATGTAGGTTGCAGTGGCAACGGCTTCTGCCCAGAAGTGTTTGGGGACACCGCTGGCCAAGAGCATCGTCCTTGCCATGTCTTCTAGCGTCCTATTCTTTCTTTCAACAACACCATTTTGCTGGGGAGTTCGAGGAGAAGAGAAGTTGTGGGAGACCCCTTGTTGGTCACAGAAGTCAAGAAACTCTGAGTTTTTAAACTCCGTTCCATGATCTGACCTTAAGGCTTTCAAGCTCGTCCCAGGGGCAACTTCTACTTGCTTGATGAAAATTTTGAACATCCCGAAGGCATCTGCTTTTGACACCAAGAAAAGAACCCAAGTGAATCTGGAAAAATCATCTACAATGACGTACATGTACCTTTTTCCACCATAGCTTTGGGTTTGAATGGGTCCACACAAATCCATGTGAAGAAGTTCCAATGGCTTCTTTGTGCTTACTTCATTCTTGGATTTGAAGGACGATCTTGTTTGCTTCCCTTTGATGCATGCTTCACATTGCTCGATTTGCTCAGGATCAATTCGGGGAAGACCTCTTACAAGATCCTTTTGATGAAGCTTGAAGATTGTGCTAGGTCCCGCATGTCCAAGACGTCGATGCCAGAGATCGGCGTCCACAGCAGAGACAGATAAGCACAACTTGGATGCAGGCTTGAACCTTTGATTGAAGACGTAGACGTTGTTTTCTCGAGACCCTGACTTGATTTGCTTTCTTGTTGATGACCAGGCACTCCTTAGAGTCAAATGTGACTAGGTTTTCACCTTGATCACAAATTTGAGAGACACTAAGGAGGTTGAAACCCAGTCCTTCGACAAGACTGACTTTGGACGCACTGATGGATTGGTTTAACTTTGCGGTGCCCGTCCCTTTGATTTTTCCTTTTCCCTTGTTGCCAAACGAGACAGTTCCTCCCGTGGCATTTGCTTGGATAGAAGTGAGATGGATCTGGCTTCCAGTCATATGATTTGAAGCGCCACTATCGATGATCCATGGGCTTCCCCTCAATTCCACCTGAAAAGAAGAGTTAGTTCTTTGCGACCCAGGCAAGGTGACCCCTACCTGGTTCGTTACATGGGTAAAACTTCTTCATAGGCAAATGATCATAAACATTCACATCATTTGATCTTCTAGCATGCGTCCTAGGAGATCGAGTTTTAGCATTTGGCACACTAGCATGCGTCTTATCAGTAACTTTAGGCTTAGCATTCTCACGACCATTTTTAGCTTTCCTTCCATTCTCAAGATCCTGTTTCAGCTTAAGACACTCGTACTGGTAGTGACCACCTTTGCCACAATGCCAGCACGTCCTATAGTAGTTTCCAAGGTAATACTTTTTGCAAGGACGTTGAATTCTATTTTCTTTCATTTTCTCAGGGTCCACTACCTTAGATCCTTTTCCCTTGGCAATTTTCTTGTAAATTTTGTGGCTGACAAAGTTTGTGTAGTATTCCTTTTGTCCTTTCTCACCACTCTCAAGAACTCTTATGCGTTCTTCCAAGTTCTTTGTCTTTTCCCTCTCAAGTTCTAGTTCAGTTGTTTTGCTAGCTTCGAAATCACTTGGGAGAGAGTTCTTTGATCCTGATTCATACCCTAGTCCCTTCCTGGCTGGAACAAAGACTATCGGATTTACAGTTTCAGTCATAGGACTCTTTCCTAGAACTTTGACCTCATCCCTAAGACTTGCGTTTTCGAGTTTTAAGCACACAAGCTGACTTTTGAGGGATTTGACTTCTTTCGGAGAGGACTCTAGTTGAAAAGACATGGTATTGCAATTTTCACATTCCACAACAATATTCTCAGATTCAACTTCTTCAAAGCTTTGTTTCATGGCATAGCTTTCTTGCATGATTTGAGTTATCAATTTAATGAGCTTTGGTTTTGAGCATCTTTTAAGAGAGTTTAGCATGGTTTCATGGGTTACCTCTTGCTCAGTTTCAGAGACGTCCTCTGGGGCGTATTCCATAGCCATGTAAGCCACTTGATTGTCTGGCTCTTCATCACTTGAGTCAAGGTCGTCCCATGCACTCTCAAATGCACCAACCAGCGCCTTTTCCTTCATTTCCTTTGATGTAAGCCCTATAGTACATTTCTTGGCCATGTGTCCCTTTCTGTTGCATTTGTAGCAGACTATCTCCTTCATTTCTGCATTTGTAGGCTTGCGAGTTTCCTTTTTGTAGGGCATCTTCATTCTTGGGACTTTGCCTCTTTTGTACATTGCACGAAGAGTTTTGTGCAACAGGGCCAACTCATCTTCCTCAGAAATTTGTTCTTCCGTCTTTCCTTTGCGTTCCATTGAAGCCTGAAGACGTGGTGCTCTTGAGTTTTGGCTTCTAGCATTGAGTTCAGCTCTCTTTGCCTTTGGTAGTATTGCTCATACTCTGGCGTCCTAGCCGCAAGAGTTAGAGCCAACTCACTTGGAGAACTCTTTCCCATTTCTGCCAAATCTTGGTTCCTTCTTGCTTCATACCCTTTGAGTTTTCCATAGATTTCCTCCATGGATAGTCCCTTGTTGGCCTGGTTTTCTTTGAACGTCATCCTATCGAAGTTTCATGGTCCCATGAGTCCATTGATCAAGACTTGAACCTTCATCCTCTGAGTAATCTCCGTCTCTTTGACACCCAAGTTTTTCAACTTAGTCAGAAGGGCCTCAAAGCGGAAGGAGTAGTCGGTGATGGTTTCATTTGTGAACATCCTGAATTTGTAGAAGTCCCTTTTGGCTTCAAGTTGGACGTCTTCTTTCATCTCAGGCGTCCCAACATGATACTTCTCCAAGGCTTCCCATTGAAGCTTAGCAGTTGGGAGATTGCTCACACGGGTGGCGACCCTTTCACAGAGGGACGTCTGTAAGAAACAGATGGCCTTTGCATTTGCCTCCATAAGCTTGAACTCATCAGGGCCCCACTCTGCTTCCTTGTCCTTCTTAGCAGCAGGGACTTCGAGATCGCCGCTCTTTATCACCAGCCAGCATTGGTAGTTTTGACTACGCACGAAGCATTCAAACCTTGTCTTCCACCGATTGAAGTTACCATCCGTCAGGCGAGGTGGTTTCGCACTTGAGATACCTATAGGTTCCATGTCCATGTTTCCTACAACTCAAACTTAATCTAGAGCGCCTGCTCTGATACAAATTGTTGGATCGTAAGTCAGTTAGTGAAGGCGTCCTTAATAGGG
The DNA here is from genome assembly GCA_934048045.1 of Polygonum aviculare. Taxonomy (NCBI): domain Eukaryota; kingdom Viridiplantae; phylum Streptophyta; class Magnoliopsida; order Caryophyllales; family Polygonaceae; genus Polygonum; species Polygonum aviculare. Next base: position 25,504,885 of record OW204023.1, on the reverse strand, counting down.
TTAAGGGCGTCCTTAAATGTAGCGGAATTTAGACTTAACAGGAAACAAGATAAGATAGCGGACACAAGTAAATATAGAGGAACCCCACTAAGACTAACTAGTCTTATGGGTAAACCTCTACCTCCGCTTGGAGGATTTTCAATAGCAGTCCTTATCTTATTCAGAGAGAGTCCTTACAACTTAGGCGAGTCGTTACACTTCACTGAGCTAAGCGTCCGTCCTTAGCCTCACTAGTAACACTCCTTTCCACCTAACAAAGTAACCTAACTCTCTTAGCTATAAGGAAGCTATCACACACGTCTTTCACGGTTCGTTGTGAAAGACAAACTATAACTCTAACTATTTTAAGGTTTGTTTTGGATTTGATTTGGTTGGACTTTCTTTCTCTTGCTTCAAGCTCACTTGATCTTCTTGATCTTCGTTCGTGTTCTTGAATGCTTCGGGAGAGTTTGAGAGAAAGTCTTCAAAGTCCACGCCGCTATGCATACCCCTTGGGGGGTATTTATAGCAGAAGTGGTTCTTGTCCTCTAGCGTCCTCTGAGGCTTTGCAGGATCCTTGATCTTCTATCAACGGTGCGATGAGCCTCTTGAGGAAGTCAACTCTGTTGACGGTTGGGAAGCCTCCGCGTGGATAGGGGACCATCGTTGGGAAAACGACATCTTTGGAATTGTCTACACGTGCCCAGACAAGGGAAGCTTCCTTCTGAGGACTACGACTGAGAATGATGTAATCATGTTGGGGCGGCCTTGATTTGAATTTGAACTTCGTCCGTATTTTGGCGCGCGTCCCTTCTTGATGAGGATGCCGTTCTATCTGCGCAGGGACTTCGCCAATTACGTTTAGCTCTGGAAGTTCTGATGATGTGCGTCCCTACAGAGTTAGGGACTGCCGTTCACTTGTTGTCCTTTTCGCTCATTTGCGTCCGTTTGACTTTCCTGAGATCAACACTTGGACAACTTATTAAATACATTTGAGTTTGTCATTATCAAAACAAGGGACGATCATTATTGGTTTAGATATTAATGACTGGCGTCCTTAATATCGTCCCAACACTAACTCAAGTGAAGATAGTGTAGTTGTTCCTGAACCCAGGGGTAATAGTGGTTCTGAGTTACCAGATGGGAACAATGAACCTGAAATCATGAAATCAGGAGAAGTAGAAGTGTAAGGATCCAGACTTCCATGTTTACTTGGTTGAAGGATCAAGGGACGGGGTTGGTTCTAATCATTTGTACTGCTAAAACATTGAGGATGAACCAAGAACCTTTGATGAGGCTATGGAGTCTCAAGACATGTTCTTTAGGAAGGAGACCATAAAAGATGAGATGGATTCCATCATGGGGAACAATACATGGGTATTGGCTGATCTTCCCCATGGTTGTAAACCTTTGGGAAGTAAGTGGATCTTCAAGAGGAAGATGAAAGTGGATGGTACCTAGACTTGTCCAAACGTGGGTTGGTCTGCTCGGCCCGTCCAATCCGCCCGCAAATAAGGGCGGGCTTAGACAAGGGTTTAGGCCCTATGAGTCAGGCCCGGCCCGACCATATTTAATCCTGACCGGGTATGGACTGACTGTTTAGCCCATCCGGGCCTCTAGGCCCAACCCGACCCGTGATATTTTATAAAAAAAAATATATATTAATAAATATATTCATTAGGCTAATGAATTAATTCGTTCTCATTCAAACCCTACCCGCTTTATTTATTCAACTCTTGCACTTGCACAACCGCTCACTCCTTTCACGCGTCTCTCTCTCTTCTCGATCTCCCTCTCGTGTTATGTGTTTTTAAACAATTAATACATTACAATTTAGAATGCAGGTTTTTAAATTATAATTTGTACAAACGGGTTTTGGAATTTTAGCGGACTTGGGTGTCCACCGGTCAGCCCGGCCCGCAATACCAGGTGGGCTTGGACAACATTTTCAGCCCAAATGTCCAGGCCGGGCTTGATCCGGCCCGCACATATGGGCAAAAAATTAAATTTGGCCCGGTCCAAGCCTGCGTTTGGACATGTCTAATGGTACCATAGACACGTTTAAGACTAGATTGGTTGTCCAAGGCTTTAGACAAAAGTATGGGACTGACTACTTTGATACCTATGCACCTGTTGCACGTATCACCACTATTAGGTTGTTGATTGCCTTAGCCGCTATGCACAATCTAGTGATCCACCAAATAGACTTTAAAACTGGGGGAGGATTGTTGGTGATTTTAGTTTCATCAAGATTGTTTCCCTAGGGGTACTAGTGACTAGGGAACAGTGGTCATTTAGTGTAGTCGAGATTCATGCGACTTTATGAGATGTCACTTTACTTGTTACAAGTTTGGGGGTGTAGAGTACACGCTTGTACATGTCTTGAGATCTAAAGGGAGATATTAAGGAATTACGATGTTACCCATGGGGTAACAGTGGAATCGTGTCTCTATAACAAGACTTAGACATGATGTTCAGACTTTAGTCTCTAAGATGATTGACAAGGATTGTTACCAGGTGGGTAACAACGAATTTATTGTCTTTGAAGAGACAAAGATGTATCTGACAAACGTTCTATTCGATGGAACAATGAATTGTTCCCTATGGATCAGTTGGTATAACGGTCATGTAAAACTGACATGAACCGCTTTATAACTTCCTTATTAAGTTAATAATTAATGGTGATGTGGATAATAATATATATACCACGTGTGGCTGTTGGTAACCACCATTAATCACAAGTAACCACCAATAACGGTTAGTAACTGCCAGCAATGGTTGGTAACTGCCATTAATCATTCCCATATATATAACTGCTTCCTACACCCTATATAAGGTGAATGGAAGATAGAGTCATGGTTGGTGATCGGTTCGGAATGCGAGGGTCAAAATTCAATTTATAACCAAATCTAGTTATAGCACAAGGTAGGGTGGCGAACACTCGGAATTTCGTGCGATGAGTGCACCTAAAAGACTTCAAAAAGGGAAAGAAAAGGTAAAACAAAGGAAAATCAAGAGAAACCACTCGGGACCGACATTGTCACTTCGGGCCCGAGGTGGATTGACAGAGAAATGCACGGGACTGACACAGATGTAAGTCGGGCCTGATGTCTGGGAACGTCGAACTGGCAAAAATGGAGAGATAGGTCTTGGGTTTTTGGGTTCCTTTTCTAGTAGATGTGAGTAATTCCACCCCAATTCAGCCAATAAGTGTTGATCCTCGTGAGATCGAGGTTGTTCGTCTCGGTCCCGCCACTTCTACACATCGACCCTAGGGAATTTTACCTCCCTTTCGATGCAAGGTCAAGTGATAGGCAATAGATCGCTTCCGTTCACTCTTGCCAATCACAAACCCTTGATCCCTTGCTGTAACACCCCCTTTTTCTGTAGGGATATTACCGCCAGTGACCTCGGGTTAAAACTCCCAAAGTCACCCTAGGCTTTACAGTTATCACAGAAAACGACAAAACTTTAATGCGGAATTAAAATGAGTAAATAACTAAGGTCTTAAATCGTCGAATACATATGAAGTCGGAAGTAAAACTGGTATTGGATCTCACACCTCGAGAATCTCAATACGTAAACTAAGTTCAAAGATACTTAAGTGCGGAATTAAAATAAAAGTCGCTAGAAGAAGCTTGAGCCCTCATCGCCTCCTTCGACTAGTCTGTGATTACGAGCCCTCCTCCTGATGTGCCGCGACGGAAATTCGGTGGACACCAGCCGACCATGCAAGGAAAAAGGGTGGTCGGTTAGTCTTGTGACAGACTAAACAAATGGGTTTTTGAAGGTGGTTCGATTAGTGGGAGTGTGTAATAACTGACGTCGAACTCCGAATGAAAGCCGGGCGACGATCTAGCTACTACACACTTCCACAGGGAAACGAGAATGACTTTGAAAAGGTTAGGATATCACGAGAGGTGATATCCCCGTTAAAACTTCGATGCAAGATTGTTGGGAACGTATTATCACACAGAGATTTTTAGTTTAATTAACTGTCTTCGTTGAGTACGAAGATGAATTTGATTTAAATTGCGCAACGCGCTTATCTTTATTACTTCCTTAACCACACAGAGGATTACACTTGAATTATTAAGGTGCGTTAATCGCGGATATGAGTGGATTGATGCCTTAAAGGGATAGAATCCTTAAACGACCCCTCAGCGGTTGAGGAGGCCATGGTCATGACCTTACACCAGGGAGTACTCCCTCCGCACTGGTGAGATTAGCAATTAAATAAATCTACACACAACTACCAACCAACGTGGTACTTACGTCCACACACACATCGAGACCTAGTTCGACTAGCGCATCCTACGAGGTACTAGGAAAGACAGTCATTAAATCTAACAGTAAAATCCTAGGTTCATTTTAACACACAATTAGTTCCCAACAATCAAAAACTTCATGATTCAATTATAAATCATGCTTTTAAATCATATGCGTAAAGTTGAACCATTCCACTTGCCTTGAGTTTCGATAAAGTCGGCTAAACGATCGGAAGGTATGTCTCAACGACGAATCCTTGTACCTTCGATAAATTGACACCAGAAAGAAAACATTTCAAAATAAATTTAGTAATTTATTTTGATAAGGAAACGCTAAGGTTCATATCCTTCATGAACCTAGATCAATAATAACCTTTTTAGTATTTACGACCTTTATGTTATTTTATTTTATTGTTATTACTTCTAAGATACAAGTTAAACTTTATCTTAGAATAGGGATTATATAAGATAGTTGAAGAATTTTATAAAACAACCTCTTAAAATCATTTTCATAAAAAAAATCTTATATTAACTTATAGTTTAATGTTAATTAACCATTAGTACATACATGTATATTTATATATATATAAATAACATAGGTAACTTGATAAAATCATATTTATATTACTTAAGTCCATAATATTGAAAACTTATACTATAAGTACTCCATATTGAAAATAAGTTTATAAAAGAACCTATTAAATTATAGCTTACATTATATAACTCATGAGGTGATTTAATTATAATTTTTCTCAAAGCATAATAGTTGTTATAGTGTTATAATATGTAGTCAAGCCATAATACAATTTATAAAACATCATCCTCTTATGATAAAAACAAGGTAGTTAACATACTTGTATAATATATATATTCAAACTATAATACTTTTAATAAAATATTGTTATTTTACTCATCCGTATAACTAAAATCATATTGGTTAAAGTATTATAGCCTAATATATAGCTATCTTTCAACTACAAGAATTTAATTATATATATACATATGTTCAGCCTATAAACACGTAAATCTTGCTACTCTTTCTAATACTAACACTAATGTTATGATTTCCATTTTTTTTGTCAAATTCAACTACTGATTGCAACTTCTACGAACACTATGCACAACCCCTTTCGATCTTTTATTTTTTTATTGTTCTCAATTTCACTTGTTGGAAACGTACAGAACAACCGTGCAAACAAGTGTTGCAACGAAAGGGGAACAGGGCATCGACTCACCAGTTCGTCGACACAATTTGCGGCGGTGCGACGACGGTCCAGCGAGACGAGCACGGATTCGGAAACGGCAGCGAGAGGCGGTTCCGATTCTGGTGGCGCCGGGACTTGTGATTGACGGACGGCGGAGCACGAGGCGGTGGAACGCGGCGCCTCCAAAACAGGGGACTCCGGGCTCCTCGGGCTTCTCCGGCGATTTCGGACAGAATCGAGAGCTTTCTAAGAGGAGTTCTTGAGAGGGGATTTGTTGTGTGTGTTCTGAATGACGAAACCCCCTTCATACCCCTTTTATACTCATCGATTCGAGCCAAAACGTCCAATTTCCTACCGGTTTCAAAACTCAAACGACGCCTCTTTCAATCCGATCCAAATCGAATATCCCCCAAGTATTAATCCAGTCTGATCCCCTTATTTACTTCCTCATCTCACCACGTCATCGGAGAGTCTAAGAGCCGCGCTTATCTGCTCTTAATTAACTCGAATTTGATCGAGTTACCGTCGAAGAACCCTAACCCGAGCTGACCACTTCTAGCGGAATTTCGACCTTGACTTTGGATCGAAAACTCCAAATTGATAGAGGGCTATGATAGAGGACGAAAAGAGGAATCCATAGCATCTTTCCGTTTCGATTTTCATGAAGAAACGAGATCGAATTGGTTGATCGAACACACTCCACCCTCACTCCCATCGGGTTACAAGAATACCAAATTAACTTTCTTTTATTTCACCCATAATTACTAATAGGCCTTATAAAATTATTTTATTTAAGATTTATTAAGTAATACTTAGAAATTCACTAATAAAGTTTGTACACTTTGACTTAGGGTGATTAGTATAATCTTATACTATTATATTATATAGTGTTCTAAGGGATTATTATTTCATAATTGACAAATTAAAATATCATATTATCATTATATATATTGTTTGAAAGGGTTATTATTTTATAAAGGACAAATGACAATTTTGCCCTTACGGAAAATTGAGGGTTATTACAATAGTACCCCCTTAAGAATAGTTTCGTCCTCGAAACTGAATTAAACCGAAATACGGGTGGCTTACAACGAAAACTAAGGGTCACTACAATAGTACCCCCTTAAAGAAAAGGTTTCGTCCTCGAAACTAGGAAGAGAACAATTCCGGAAATCTATTCTGCATGCCTTGCTCAGTTTCCCACGTCTCCCAAGTTACACCTTCACCTTCATTACGAGCCCATAAAATTCGTACCAAAGGTACGTCTTTGTTTCGTAGGCTCTTGACTCGTCGCTCCAGAATGCGAACGGGTTTCTCCTCGTAGGTTCCATTGGGTTGGACTTCAATGTCCTCGTAGCTCAACACATGTGACTCATCAGGAGCATACTTCCTCAGCAAGGACACATGAAACACATTGTGAACGGGATGGGCGGACGGAGGTAATGCAAGGCGGTATGCTAACTTACCCACACGCTCTAAAATCTCGAAGGGTCCCACATAACGAGGATTAAGCTTCCCTCGTTTTCCAAAACGGAACACACCCTTTGTTGGAGACACTCGAACGAACACCTTCTCACCTACTTCGAATTCGACTACTCTTCTTTTCGAATCAGCATAAGACTTCTGACGATTCTGCGCTGTGAGCATTCTTTGTCTTATGAGCTCTATATCAGCCGTAGTCCTCTCAACCAACTCTGGACCTAGCATGATCTTATCAGCCGCTTCATCCCAACAGATTGGCGATCTACACCTTCGGCCATAAAGAGCCTCGAAAGGAGCCATTTGGATTGTAGCATGCCAACTGTTGTTGTAGGTGAACTCTATCAAGCTTAAGCTCTGCTCCCAACTCGTAGGGCGATCTAGAACACAGGCCCTGAGCATATCCTCGAGTGTTTGAATGGTTCTCTCAGATTGCCCATCAGTTTGTGGGTGGAAAGCGGTACTAAAATGTAGCTCCGTACCCATGGCCTTGTGCAATTCCTTCCAAAAACGAGACGTGAAGCGTCCATCACGGTCCGACACTATCGTCTTTGGAACACCATGCAAACGAACTATCTCATGAATGAACACCTCAGCCAACTTCTGCACTCCCCAAGCCATCTTAATAGCAACGAAATGCGCACTCTTAGTGAGTCTGTCGATAACCACCCAGATAGCATCTTTCTGACCTTGAGTTTTAGGGAGTCCAGTCACGAAATCCATGGCTATATCCTCCCACTTCCACTCAGGCACCGGTAACGGTTGCAACTCGCCACCTGGTCTTCTATGCTCAGTTTTTACTTTCTGACAGACTAAACATCGAGCGATAAACTCAGCGACATCCTGCTTCATGTTCGGCCACCAAAAGTTCTTCCGTAAGTCCTTATACATCTTACTAGAACCCGGATGCACCGAATAAGCGGAAGTATGTGCTTCTCGTAGGATCAATGCTCGAAGGTCATCAATTGCTGGCACACAGATGCGATTTTGGTACCAAAGCGACCCGTCATCTTGAATGACGAATCCTGGAGCTTTCCCTTCTTGCACATCACTGCTAATCTTTACCAATACGACATCCTCAGCTTGACTTTCTTTAATCTGGTCCAACAGAGTGGCTTGGATCTCCAACATGTTCAAACCACCCTGTTGTCTCCCAAACCATACTTCGATCTCATTACGGATCAACTCTTTTTGCAGTTCAGGTTGAGTTGTGAGCATGGACACCAACACATCTTGAGAGGTCTTGCGACTTAATGCATCAGCAACGACATTCGCTTTGCCCGGATGGTAAAGCAATTCAATGTCGTAGTCCTTTATCAATTCCAACCACCTCCGTTGTCTCATGTTCAACTCCTTCTGAGTAAACACATATTTCAGACTCTTGTGGTCGGTGAATATCTGAACCCTTACTCCATACAAATAGTGTCGCCAGATCTTAAGCGCGAACACTACTGCTGCCAATTCCAGATCATGAGTCGGATAGCTCACCTCATACGGTTTGAGTTGTCGAGATGCGTATGCAATTACTTTGCCATGTTGCATGAGTACACAACCTAAGCCTTGCTTCGATGCATCACTGTAAACCACGTACCCGTCGAGACCGTCGGGTAAGGTCAAGATCGGAGCACTAGTTAAGCGTCTCTTTAACTCTTGGAAGCTCGCTTCACATCTATCATCCCACACAAACTTCTTGTGGACCTTGCGAAGTAACCCGGTCATGGGTAGGGCAATTTTTGAGAACCCCTCCACAAACCGTCTATAGTAGCCCGCAAGGCCTAAAAAGCTACGAACTTCCTTCACGTTTTGCGGTTGCTTCCACTCGGCTACAGCTTTAACCTTTTGGGGGTCAACCATCACCCCTTCTTGGTTGATCACATGCCCTAAAAAGGCAACCTCCTTCAGCAAAAAATCACACTTTGATAACTTGGCATATAGTTGGTTATCTCTGAGGACTTGCAAGGCTATTCTCAAGTGCTCGGCATGCGCTTCCTCGCTGGTCGAGTAGATTAAGATATCATCAATAAACACGACTACAAACTTGTCTAAGTAATCCCTGAAACAGCGGTGCATCAAATCCATGAAGATTGCAGGTGCATTTGTTAGCCCAAAAGGCATGACCACGAACTCATAGTGTCCATAACGAGTTCGAAAAGCGGTCTTCGGAATATCTTCCTCGCGGATCCTTAATTGATGATATCCAGACCTCAAATCAATCTTAGAAAACACCTTAGCTCCTCGCAACTGATCCAAAAGATCATCGATCCTTGGCAACGGGTACTTGTTCTTAATGGTCACCTTGTTCAGCTCGCGGTAGTCAATGCATAGCCGAAAGGTACCATCCTTCTTCTTAACAAATAAGACTGGAGCACCCCAAGGCGATGCACTCGGCCTTATGTACCCCTTTTCGAGTAGCTCCTCGAGTTGCTTCTTTAGTTCCTTCATCTCCACTGGAGCCATCCTATAGGGCGCCTTAGAGATAGGCCCCGTTCCAGGCTCCAAGTCGATAGAAAACTCCACACTTCGGTGCGGTGGCAATCCTGGAATTTCGTCCGGGAATACATCCGGGAACTCTCGTACGACATGAACTTCTCCAAAATCTGGCCCCTTCTTCTTAGTTGACTCCAAATAGCATAAAAATCCTGTACAGCCCTGTCGAAGCAACCTCCCCGCCTCCATCGAATTAATGAGCTTCCCATTCTCAGACTCACGAAAGCCCTTAAACTTGCACACATGTCTTCCACCAAAAGTTACGGTCACAGTCCTAGTGTTAAAGTCTATGATAGCTCCATGATGGTTCATCCAGTCCATGCCCAGAATGAGATCATACGGAGCCATTGGGATACAGATGAGGTCAGCATCAAATTTCTTCCCTTGAATACTAATCGGGAAGTTAGTGAGCATTTTTGTGCCGATTATCTTTTCCCCATTAGGAAGGTTAACAACAAATGGTTCACAAGAAGCGTTGCAAGCAAGTCCTAGTTCTTCTACACAAGCTTCGGAAATGAATGAATGGGTAGCACCCGTATCAAATAGCAAGAGAGCAGTAATGGAGCGGAGTGATAAGGTACCTTGGGTGACAGGAGCATTCGGCTCGTCAGAACGGCGCATCTCATACAGCCTCTGACCTTGACCAGAGGGTGCCATAGGTGCCTTTCCCTTGTTCTGAGCAGTAGACTGCATAGACACGGCCCTGTTGGTCCCAGTTGGACCCTTATTGCCTTGTGAAACAGATCCCTGTCTTGACTGAGTCTGGTCATTGTTCTTCCTTCGGCAATACTGTTGCATATGTCCCTCTTTGCCACAGGTATAACACTTGCGCTTCACTTTAGAGCAATCTCTATTGATATGGCCTGCTTGACCACAGTTGTGGCAAACCATAGCACTTCTTTGAGATCCAGACTGTTGGGTGAACCTTGATTGCGCAGGGTTGGGCTTAGCCTTGTTGTTGCGATCAAACTGTGACGAGGGCGCTGGTCTCTTGAATCCAGTGAACTGAGACCCGAGCTGAGATGACCTGTCCCAGTTCTTCATTTTCTTGCTAGAATCCTCAAGAGTGACCTCTACCTTGTAAGCAGCATCCACATACTCCTCCAGCGTCTTACAAGAGTGTTGCACCAATAGTAGTTTCACTCTAGGGTCCATCCACTCATGAAAGTGTTCAATCTTTTGCTCTTCAGTAGAGACTATAGATCCAGCATATTGCAACAGGTGGTTAAACCTAGCAGCTCTTTCAGGTACAGACATACCGTCAACCTTGGGATACAAAAATTCCTTGAGCTTCTCCTTTCTCATAGCAGTGGAGAAGAAACGAGCATACATCTTATCCTTAAACGTTGCCCAATCAAGTCGTGGGTGGTCAGCCAAGCCGGTTCCCTCCCACCATTCACTTGCCCCATCCTTCAGGTGAAGGGAAGCAATTTGAACTTTCTCCGCCTCGGTGCAAGTCACACTACGCAACAGCCTCTCCATATGAGTGAACCAGTAAGATATCTTATGTGGCTCCCCGGATCCATCAAAGTGGTCAGGCTTCAAAGAGGTGATAGTTTTCAAAGCCTGACTGAAACTGTCACGTCTCCTTGGCGGAGCCATTGGAGCCTCATTGGTTCCTGAGTTCACAGTTTGCTCAACATCAGCATTAAGTCCCACGGGTTGAGCATTGTTGGCCCTACCTTGCATATTCTGAGCTAGGAAGGCCCTAAGAGCTTCAACAGTCACCGCGTCCAACACGACATTCGGTGGGTTTTGGGGTTGCTGATCATCTGACCCCGGCATCTGGTTCAAGTCGAATGCCCCAACTCCTTCATTGTGGTTGTTGTTGACAGAGTTGCTCATCTAAAGATTTGAGAATTACACAGTTTTAATACTTGAACAAGGTTCAAATTAAAACTTAATTTTATTTATAAAACACTCGCCTATCGTGATAAGGCGATAAATCTCAAGTTCACCAACATACGAAAAACAGAAAAGGAAACAACTGCTTGTTCAAGTCTCAAACATAACAACCCAAAACAACTGAAAGGGAAATCAAGTCCAACCAACAACTAAAGGAAACAAGAGTCTAGAGAGCATTGGTACTCCACAGCCTAGGCCCTGTTAGGGTTGAGCAAGTCCAAAAGCAGGGAATCATATCTCCTTGGATCCTGGATGGTGCCGTTGTCATGCATCAGCCCGACACCTTGCTCGATCTTAGCCTTCATCCTCTCGTAGTTTTCCCGCTCGTTCTCCAAGCGGCGCTCCAAATTCTGAATAGCTCGGGCATGCCCCACTGACAATCTTTGCCAAGTAGACAAGAATGTCCCAAGCATGTGGGTGTCAACCTCAATCCGCCTAGGCCTAAAGTCGCCTAAGGCCTCTCGGGCAGCCCAAGTGAAGCGAGCATAGGGGTCTTCCTCCTCAGCTTGCATAGCTTCCCCCATCGGCACCTCGGGTACGACTCGCTCCTCAGGGGGTGGAACTTCCTCAGCAGGTGGGGCCAAAGGGGAGTAAGGAGGCGCGTCCACCTCAACAGCAGCTGGTGGGGACAAGGGAGAGTAATGAGGTGCGTCCTCTCCATCAAAGTCATACTCGGGGTCCTCCTCGGGATCCTCCTCTTCAGACTCGACAGGGATCTCCATCGGAATCGGATCTTCGTCATCCGAGATCTCGATCAGCTCCACTTCGGGTGGCGGAATGATCTCCACCTCCCCCTCGTTCCTAGCCACATAAGCCTCCTCTAGCTTGGCCTCGGCTTGGGCTAGTCTCTCCTCAGCTAGTATCAACTCCTCCTCAGCTTGCTCCAGATGACCATGGGCGATGGAGAAGTCAATGTCAGCTTGCATCCTCTCTTGCTCGAGCTCACGAATGTGGCACTTTGGGCAATCCATCCTCTGCCAAGGAACATAGAAAAAGTGTCAGTAAGCTCTACAACTCAGGAATGAGGGACGACTCCAAAGGAATGGAAAGAACGATTATAAGAATGATTTAAAGTTTTCGGCTCTGATACCATAATTGTAACACCCCCTTTTTCTGTAGGGATATTACCGCCAGTGACCTCGGGTTAAAACTCCCAAAGTCACCCTAGGCTTTACAGTTATCACAGAAGACGACAAAACTTTAATGCGGAATTAAAATGAGTAAATAACTAAGGTCTTAAATCGTCGAATACATATGAAGTCGGAAGTAAAACTGGTATTGGATCTCACACCTCGAGAATCTCAATACGTAAACTAAGTTCAAAGATACTTAAGTGCGGAATTAAAATAAAAGTCGCTAGAAGAAGCTTGAGCCCTCATCGCCTCCTTCGACTAGTCTGTGATTACGAGCCCTCCTCCTGATGTGCCGCGACGGAAATTCGGTGGACACCAGCCGACCATGCAAGGAAAAAGGGTGGTCGGTTAGTCTTGTGACAGACTAAACAAATGGGTTTTTGAAGGTGGTTCGATTAGTGGGAGTGTGTAATAACTGACGTCGAACTCCGAATGAAAGTCGGGCGACGATCTAGCTACTACACACTTCCACGGGGAAACGAGAATGACTTTGAAAAGGTTAGGATATCACGAGAGGTGATATCCCCGTTAAAACTTCGATGCAAGATTGTTGGGAACGTATTATTACACAGAGATTTTTAGTTTAATTAACTGTCTTCGTTGAGTACGAAGATGAATTTGATTTAAATTGCGCAACGCGCTTATCTTTATTACTTCCTTAACCACACAGAGGATTACACTTGAATTATTAAGGTGCGTTAATCGCGGATATGAGTGGCTTGATGCCTTAAAGGGATAGAATCCTTAAACGACCCCTCAGCGGTTGAGGAGGCCATGGTCATGACCTTACACCAGGGAGTACTCCCTCCGCACTGGTGAGATTAGCAATTAAATAAATCTACACACAACTACCAACCAACGTGGTACTTACGTCCACACACACATCGAGACCTAGTTCGACTAGCGCATCCTACGAGGTACTAGGAAAGACAGTCATTAAATCTAACAGTAAAATCCTAGGTTCATTTTAACACACAATTAGTTCCCAACAATCAAAAACTTCATGATTCAATTATAAATCATGCTTTTAAATCATATGCGTAAAGTTGAACCATTCCACTTGCCTTGAGTTTCGATAAAGTCGGCTAAACGATCGGAAGGTATGTCTCAACGACGAATCCTTGTACCTTCGATAAATTGACACCGGAAAGAAAACATTTCAAAATAAATTTAGTAATTTATTTTGATAAGGAAACGCTAAGGTTCATATCCTTCATGAACCTAGATCAATAATAACCTTTTTAGTATTTACGACCTTTATGTTATTTTATTTTATTGTTATTACTTCTAAGATACAAGTTAAACTTTATCTTAGAATAGGGATTATATAAGATAGTTGAAGAATTTTATAAAACAACCTCTTAAAATCATTTTCATAAAAAAAAATCTTATATTAACTTATAGTTTAATGTTAATTAACCATTAGTACATACATGTATATTTATATATATATAAATAACATAGGTAACTTGATAAAATCATATTTATATTACTTAAGTCCATAATATTGAAAACTTATACTATAAGTACTCCATATTGAAAATAAGTTTATAAAAGAACCTATTAAATTATAGCTTACATTATATAACTCATGAGGTGATTTAATTATAATTTTTCTCAAAGCATAATAGTTGTTATAGTGTTATAATATGTAGTCAAGCCATAATACAATTTATAAAACATCATCCTCTTATGATAAAAACAAGGTAGTTAACATACTTGTATAATATATATATTCAAACTATAATACTTTTAATAAAATATTGTTATTTTACTCATCCGTATAACTAAAATCATATTGGTTAAAGTATTATAGCCTAATATATAGCTATCTTTCAACTACAAGAATTTAATTATATATATACATATGTTCAGCCTATAAACACGTAAATCTTGCTACTCTTTCTAATACTAACACTAATGTTATGATTTCCATTTTTTTTTTGTCAAATTCAACTACTGATTGCAACTTCTACGAACACTATGCACAACCCCTTTCGATCTTTTATTTTTTTATTGTTCTCAATTTCACTTGTTGGAAACGTACAGAATAACCGTGCAAACAAGTGTTGCAACGAAAGGGGAACAGGGCATCGACTCACCAGTTCGTCGACACAATTTGCGGCGGTGCGACGACGGTCCAGCGAGACGAGCACGGATTCGGAAACGGCAGCGAGAGGCGGTTCCGATTCTGGTGGCGCCGGGACTTGTGACTGACGGACGGCGGAGCACGAGGCGGTGGAACGCGGCGCCTCCAAAACAGGGGACTCCGGGCTCCTCGGGCTTCTCCGGCGATTTCGGACAGAATCGAGAGCTTTCTAAGAGGAATTCTTGAGAGGGGATTTGTTGTGTGTGTTCTGAATGACGAAACCCCCTTCATACCCCTTTTATACTCATCGATTCGAGCCAAAACGTCCAATTTCCTACCGGTTTCAAAACTCAAACGACGCCTCTTTCAATCCGATCCAAATCGAATATCCCCCAAGTATTAATCCAGTCTGATCCCCTTATTTACTTCCTCATCTCACCACGTCATCGGAGAGTCTAAGAGCCGCCCTTATCTGCTCTTAATTAACTCGAATTTGATCGAGTTACCGTCGAAGAACCCTAACCCGAGCTGACCACTTCTAGCGGAATTTCGACCTTGACTTTGGATCGAAAACTCCAAATTGATAGAGGGCTATGATAGGGGACGAAAAGAGGAATCCATAGCATCTTTCCGTTTCGATTTTCATGAAGAAACGAGATCGAATTGGTTGATCGAACACACTCCACCCTCACTCCCATCGGGTTACAAGAATACCAAATTAACTTTCTTTTATTTCACCCATAATTACTAATAGGCCTTATAAAATTATTTTATTTAAGATTTATTAAGTAATACTTAGAAATTCACTAATAAAGTTTGTACACTTTGACTTAGGGTGATTAGTATAATCTTATACTATTATATTATATAGTGTTCTAAGGGATTATTATTTCATAATTGACAAATTAAAATATCATATTATCATTATATATATTGTTTGAAAGGGTTATTATTTTATAAAGGACAAATGACAATTTTGCCCTTACGGAAAATTGAGGGTTATTACAATAGTACCCCCTTAAGAATAGTTTCGTCCTCGAAACTGAATTAAACCGAAATACGGGTGGCTTACAACGAAAACTAAGGGTCACTACAATAGTACCCCCTTAAAGAAAAGGTTTCGTCCTCGAAACTAGGAAGAGAACAATTCCGGAAATCTATTCTGCATGCCTTGCTCAGTTTCCCACGTCTCCCAAGTTACACCTTCACCTTCATTACGAGCCCATAAAATTCGTACCAAAGGTACGTCTTTGTTTCGTAGGCTCTTGACTCGTCGCTCCAGAATGCGAACGGGTTTCTCCTCGTAGGTTCCATTGGGTTGGACTTCAATGTCCTCGTAGCTCAACACATGTGACTCATCAGGAACATACTTCCTCAGCAAGGACACATGAAACACATTGTGAACGGGATGGGCGGACGGAGGTAATGCAAGGCGGTATGCTAACTTACCCACACGCTCTAAAATCTCGAAGGGTCCCACATAACGAGGATTAAGCTTCCCTCGTTTTCCAAAACGGAACACACCCTTTGTTGGAGACACTCGAACGAACACCTTCTCACCTACTTCGAATTCGACTACTCTTCTTTTCGAATCAGCATAAGACTTCTGACGATTCTGCGCTGTGAGCATTCTTTGTCTTATGAGCTCTATATCAGCCGTAGTCCTCTCAACCAACTCTGGACCTAGCATGATCTTATCAGCCGCTTCATCCCAACAGATTGGCGATCTACACCTTCGGCCATAAAGAGCCTCGAAAGGAGCCATTTGGATTGTAGCATGCCAACTGTTGTTGTAGGTGAACTCTATCAAGCTTAAGCTCTGCTCCCAACTCGTAGGGCGATCTAGAACACATGCCCTGAGCATATCCTCGAGTGTTTGAATGGTTCTCTCAGATTGCCCATCAGTTTGTGGGTGGAAAGCGGTACTAAAATGTAGCTCCGTACCCATGGCCTTGTGCAATTCCTTCCAAAAACGAGACGTGAAGCGTCCATCACGGTCCGACACTATCGTCTTTGGAACACCATGCAAACGAACTATCTCATGAATGAACACCTCAGCCAACTTCTGCACTCCCCAAGCCATCTTAATAGCAACGAAATGCGCACTCTTAGTGAGTCTGTCGATAACCACCCAGATAGCATCTTTCTGACCTTGAGTTTTAGGGAGTCCAGTCACGAAATCCATGGCTATATCCTCCCACTTCCACTCAGGCACCGGTAACGGTTGCAACTCGCCACCTGGTCTTCTATGCTCAGTTTTTACTTTCTGACAGACTAAACATCGAGCGATAAACTCAGCGACATCCTGCTTCATGTTCGGCCACCAAAAGTTCTTCCGTAAGTCCTTATACATCTTACTAGAACCCGGATGCACCGAATAAGCGGAAGTATGTGCTTCTCGTAGGATCAATGCTCGAAGGTCATCAATTGCTGGCACACAGATGCGATTTTGGTACCAAAGCGACCCGTCATCTTGAATGACGAATCCTGGAGCTTTCCCTTCTTGCACATCACTGCTAATCTTTACCAATACGACATCCTCAGCTTGACTTTCTTTAATCTGGTCCAACAGAGTGGCTTGGATCTCCAACATGTTCAAACCACCCTGTTGTCTCCCAAACCATACTTCGATCTCATTACGGATCAACTCTTTTTGCAGTTCAGGTTGAGTTGTGAGCATGGACACCAACACATCTTGAGAGGTCTTGCGACTTAATGCATCAGCAACGACATTCGCTTTGCCCGGATGGTAAAGCAATTCAATGTCGTAGTCCTTTATCAATTCCAACCACCTCCGTTGTCTCATGTTCAACTCCTTCTGAGTAAACACATATTTCAGACTCTTGTGGTCGGTGAATATCTGAACCCTTACTCCATACAAATAGTGTCGCCAGATCTTAAGCGCGAACACTACTGCTGCCAATTCCAGATCATGAGTCGGATAGCTCACCTCATACGGTTTGAGTTGTCGAGATGCGTATGCAATTACTTTGCCATGTTGCATGAGTACACAACCTAAGCCTTGCTTCGATGCATCACTGTAAACCACGTACCCGTCGAGACCGTCGGGTAAGGTCAAGATCGGAGCACTAGTTAAGCGTCTCTTTAACTCTTGGAAGCTCGCTTCACATCTATCATCCCACACAAACTTCTTGTGGACCTTGCGAAGTAACCCGGTCATGGGATTGGGGGTTCAAACCCAAACCTAGCTAGAGGTTTCCCCCATAGCCAAGACCAATGGAATCTACTCCATAAGGCTAGAGTAACAAGCAATCAAATCACAAAGCAAACAAGGCTCAATCATCCAAATCAAAGCAAAGCCAAATTTCATTCAAAGCAAAGAAAATCCACAAACTCTAATCCAAATCCACAAATTGCAAATCAAAACAAGAACAAACTCACAATTCCTCCATAGATCTAACTTTCTCCACCGATTTTCTCTTCCTTCTCCCCTCTTCTCCTTCTCCTCACTCTCCAAGTCTTCCTTGAGCCTTTGAGAGTGATTAGTTGTGTGTAATGATGTGTACTCTCCTAATTGTCTTCTCTCCTTTAGTTAGAAGCTAAGAATACCCAAAATGGAAGAGGGGCAAAAGTGGTAGATCACATTTGTGTGCCTTGGTGCCCAATCCACACTTCCGCCGACTTGGACTGACACGGAGGGGAACTCGGGACCGACTTGCCACACCTCGGTCCGGGTCTCCATGAGTCGATCTCGGGCCCGAGTTGCTGGGGGCCTCGATCCTAGCCTCGGTCCACTCTTCTTCTTGGCCTTTCTTGTGCTTCTCTTCATGGTTCGCTCGGCTCTTCCGCTTCTTTATGCTCGTGCCTTGCTCCTCCTTTGGGTCTCTTTCCAAAATCTCTTCAAATCATGCCAAATCACCTACAAAATGCACCGAATTCGCATAGTCTCCGAATCTCATAAAAAATCGGAATCTAAGCTAAAAAGGAACAAAACTCACAAGAAAAGGAACAAAAGACACATATTTACATGGGAAAATAACCTCTAAAACACCACCAATTTGAGAGACATCAGAATACCCCATACTTAAACTTGCTTGTCCTTAAGCAATAACAATGTAAGCAAGACCTAAACATAATCTTCAAGTAAAGGCTCATATGAAAAACACTTTTAAGCACAAGTGATAGATATTTAAGCAAGATTAAATCATTACACATGATCAAGTGTTCATAGGAATAAAGTCAAATGCAACCAAGCCTCACTTTAGGGATATGAAAATGTGTATCACTCATCATGTGCTTAGGTATAGCAATGAACACTCAAACTCAAGAATCATGCAAGTAAAGACTTTACTATTGAAGTTAATATCACCAATTCCTCCACCTAGAGATGCCTATTACAATGCACACAAAGAATATGAACTTGGCTCAATGGAGGTCCTCAAAGAGGTTCCATTCGGCCGGGTTGTAATGGGGCTTTTGGTATTTCTCAAGGTAGGAATCATTTTGGTGTTGTGGTGCTTACAATGGGGATTGAACTTCCTAATCTCTCACCAACTTCACCAATTATTCCACTTTCAACTTTTCACTCATCCAAAAGAATTGAATTTTCTCTTCTCAACCCAAACTTCACTTAACATTCCACTTCATCTTTGCACTTTGAATTTTTGTTGGATTTTTCAAACTTTTTGCACTGGACCGACTTGCACCACACGTCGGGCCCGAGGTCACTTTGAACTCGGTCAGACCCTTTTTCTTCACTTAAGCTCTTTGCTTTCAATCAACTTCTTTTTCCAATATTTTCTGAATTTTCTTTTCACTTTTGCTCAACAAAGATGCACTACCCACATAATTCATAACACCATTCTTTGCCCTTCACTAAAGAGAATCTCAACTCTTCAAATACACTCCAAAACCTCTCACTAAAGTCCAATCCCATAAGGGTCAAGTCATATAGGGTAGGAATCATATTTTTGAGGAGTTTCAAATAAAGGTCTAGGCTAAAACGGGGCTACATACGAAGGTTTAATTTCAAGGTAGGGTATGGAACATTTATGTGACTAGAAACATAAAGTTCAAATCAATGTGACAATGCATAGAACAAATCTGATAATGGTCTTGGAAAATAGATGAACACCGCAATAACAAGTTTTACTAAGCATGCATGAGCTATTCACACAAGAAACATGAGGGATATGCAAATATGAACAAGCATCCCTTAAATGGCCAAAAATCATCTCACAAGGTTCACTCATACTTAGTTGCATAAAAACTCATCCTATAACTTATGTGCTCAATAAAAACAAGCAAGATATCACATCACATCACATCAAAAGCAACATCCATTTCTTAAGAGGCTAAACTATCCAACAATATGCAAAGGAATTTACATGCTCACATCATCATTAGCCTTCATTTGGACATCTAAGATGCGAATTCCTAGTCCAAAATCAAAATCTTTTTGTTCATTTTTAACTAAAAATTTCAAATTTTTACGGATTTTTGCAAAAAAATTCTCAAAACAAAACAAACTCATCCATTCCAACCAAATCAAACTCAATCATTATTTATGTCTTTCATCAATCAAACCATACCACAATCCAAAAGCAAACATCCCAAAACAAACTAGGAAACAAACACAAGAAACTAACACATGAAACTATGAGCCGTTAACCCCACCCCATACTTAGAATTTTGATGTCCTCATCAAAACATAGAGATCAAAACTCAAAATAAAAGAGAAGAGTTTGAAAAGCTCACAATTTCTTATTCTTGATTGGCATGTCTAGATTTAGTTGGAATGGCGCCCACGGCGACTTCCTCTTTGGAGCCTTGCATGTCTTTCCCTCTCGTACACTTGTGCTTGGTAGGGGTCTTGGTTCGGTGGTTAGAGTTGAGGTGTAAGGCGCGTCCATGGATCCTCTCGGGAGGGATAATTCCTGACCATCCAATCGTTGAAACTCTCTTGGACTTGCCACCTTTGGTCCTCCACCGTCCTAAGGTCATCCACCTCGCGCCTAATGTAGGCGAGGTTCTAGTTCATCTCCTCTTGTTGAGCTTGGAAGACTTCTTGTTGTTGAAAGATTTGTTGTTGTTGTTGAAACATGAGTTGTTGTTGAAGGTTGACTTGGTGGGTCTCTTGAAGCATGCTTGCTTGTTGGAGTTGAAGGTGAGTCATTTGGTTGGCTAGAAACGACATGTCCACCGGTTGTTGTGGCTCGGGGAAGACCATGTCGGGGCCATACCATTGGGCGTATCCTTCGTACCCTCCATAGTGCGGTTGCTCTTTCCTAGCTCCACTCCCTTCACCTCGCTCAAAATGACTCGGGACCGACTCGGGAGGAAAGGCATCGGACCGACTTCGTTGGAAGTCGGGCCCGAGGTCCCCTGCATCTCGGTCCAGTAGAGTGGGACCTTGATCTCTTGCTCGGAGGTTGGCTAGCAAACCTTGGAAACCTTCATCTTCTTCCGGAGGCGTGTCAACATCCATAGCCTCTCTTCTAGCAAACTCAAAGTTGTTTGGCTCTTCGTCGGAATCCGGAGAGGATCGCGGAGTGGTGAAGCGAATGTGTTGAGCTCGTCGTCGACACTCCCTTGTCCCTTCCGGTTCACCGATTGAGTTTTCCTTCCCGGCTCATACTTAAAACCAATTGTAGTAGCATGAAAGATCATAGAGCTTGGGCCCCAAAGGAATTGCCACTTTGTCACAGTTCGAGTGAGGCGCTAGATGGGTGATGCGGACCTTTTCTTTAATGATGTTTGCCTTTTTGAAGTACTTGAGATTCATGTACTCCACTCCGTTAGGTGCCGGTGTGTACTTGGAGAGATCGACCTCGAGACGACTAGCTAGGCGAGCTATCATCCCACCGAAGTAGATCCAAGAGGTGCTTTGGAAGTCTCGCACCATCTTGACCCACTCCCAAGTGAGGTTCAAGGGCTTGTCGGTTTGGAATAGCATCTCGTAGAGCAACCTAGCTTCTTCCTACATGGGTTTACTTAGCTCATGGCGCGCAAATATAGCGCATCCCAAGACACGAATCATAACCCGGAAGAGAGGGCTAGCAATCTCATTTGTAGAAGCTCCTTTCCTCATCTCACTCTTCCCCGCTACATGCTTCCATAGGTAGTTCACTTTCTCATTGTCCATTTCGGCTTCCTCTCTTGGAAAAGGAAACCCGAGATAGGTCACCAAGTTCCGAAGAGAAAGCTCTTGTGCCTCATTGCCCAATTGGAAAGTGATGATGCCTTCATTGTCCTCTACGCCTTCATAGGTGCAATTGAACGTGGCCATGAATTCCGATGTTAAGGCGGGGTAGTGTGTGTTGTTCCACCTCAACATCACATCAAGGCCTATGTAAGAGTAGCAACGAGGGAGAGCTACTTCCATCCCCATCTTCCTTATGGACTCCCAATCTAGCCACCTTGTGTGGTGAGCTAACTCCATGTACCGCACATAGGTCTCGGCTACATCATCATCATCAAACCTCACATCATCCATCTTCGGTGCTTTCTTTGACTTCTTCAACTTCTTAGAGGGCCTTTCCATGTGAGAAGAAGATGCACGGGTTTCCATAGTACCTGCACACACTCAAAGCAAAAGGCTACAAGATAAGATCCATACAATCTCAACAATGTCACACATATCTACAACTCACAAGCTAACACACATGGCTACCCATACTTAGCGTCTAGACACTTATCTCACAAAATCCAACATGAATGAACTTAGGATCACAAAGCAATGGTCAAGATAAATAGATATATCACATCATGATCAAGCTATAACCAACAATCAAACACATTATTCCTAATGGCAACACAAGAGAAAGACTAATAGAACAAGGATCGACACACTCTAGACGTCGGGCTTGAGGTGCACTCAACCTCGTTCCGAAGTGATGGACCGACTTCCCATGCCGGGCCCGAGGTACCTGAGTATCATGGTCCTCTTCATACTTTGTCTTATCAACGATTTCACCCAAAATCGATCTATCATGCTCCTAAAATCCAATGTCAACCATCTATCATCAATAATCGAAGTTCTAAGGGGATTCAATCATGCATACTCAACAATTTAAGAGCAATTTCACTATTCATGCAAATCCACCAATGATGCTCAAGCTTCAATCTCATTCAAACATGGCAATGAAAGCACATCATTCTCAAAGAAATAGATAGGAATCGAGTTTCACATACCAAATTGAAGAGATTAAGACCTTCTAGCATCCAATCTACTTAGAACCCAAATTGCTCCACTTAGGTCAAGAGGAGGGATGAAGAACAATGGAGATCTTGAGATTTTCTCTTTGGATTTGATGTTGGGTAAGGTTTGTGTTGTTGAATCGAGATGGTTAAGGGCAAGTAGAGGTGGATTGAGTGTGATGGAGGAGGGGACCGATTTTGGTGTTTTGGTCAGAGAGATGGGTATTTTTGGTGTGTTGGTTGTGAGGGAGATGGTAGGTAGGTAGGGGAAAGAGGATTAAATAGGAAAGGGACAAATTCTAGGTCAAAGGGGTAAAATTGGGATCTTCCACAACTCTTGACCAAAGTTGACCGAGTTAGTGGACAGAGTTACCTAAGTCGGGCCCGAGTTGCTGGGCACCTCGACCCGGTTTGGTCTGATCACCAAAAATCACTCCATCTTTTGCTACCCTTTTTTTTCATGAATCCATTTATCATTTTCACCATTACCTCTACTCAATCATGAAGCACTAATAACACCACTAATCCACAAAAGTACATGCTAGGGAAAGATTAGAGAAAGTCTAAGCTAAACTAGGAAAATTAAACTAAAATTACGAAAAGAAACCTACTAGGCTCGGGTTGCCTCCCGAGAAGCGCTCTTTTAAAGTCATTAGCTTGACTTCTAACCTCAACCTCATGGTGGATGGAAGATGGTGAATTGGTCACCATAATCATGCCCGTTTCCATTGCCTTCGTATCTGTAGAACCACCACTTATGGTTGATGTAGGCATGGCCCTCCAACTCTCTTTCACCATTCTCCTCCATAGCATAGGTTTGCGATTCTTGAACTGCCTCATCTTGGTCCTTCTTCCCTACATCAAAAACTTCTAAAGAGTTCCTAGGAGATTCAATAACATGATAAATCACATCATCCTTCAAATCACTTAGGCACATGTAACTATCTCCTAAATCCTCTTTTAGAACATCAAGCAAATATAAGAATCTCCAACATCAAAAGGATATGAGTAAGAATATTCTTCTTTGCTCCTTGGACTATCATCGCTTCTTGACACTTCTTGATGCGTAACTTGTTCCATCAACTCTCTAACTTGAGCTTGCTCATTAATCCTTTCATTTCTCTTTAAAGGTATCTCTTATTTTTCCATTTCCACTTCTTCCTTCTTTCTCTTGGCATTCTCTTCTAACTTCAAAATTGCCAAGGCATCCGGCTCATTCGGAGCCTTGTAGAAGTGAAACTCAACTTTGTCTTCTCCGATCTCAAAGGACACCTTTCCATTCTTCACATCAAATTTTACTCCCGCCATTGCTAAGAACGGTCTCCCTAGAATGATAGGAACCAAAGGATCTTCCTTCATGTATAGAATTACAAAGTCGTCGGGAACGAAGTACTTTCCCACTCGAACCGCGACATCATCCAAAATTCTCGTAGCTTTGGTGGTGGAGCCATCGGCCATAGTGAGAGACATGTCAACCGGCTCAATCTCACCAAGGTTAGCCCTTCTCCAAATACTCATGGGCATAACCGACACACTTGCTCCGAGGTCACATAAAGCTTGGAAACTTTGAGACCCTACACCAACGGTAATTGCAAATCTCCCCGGGTCTCCTAACTTTTGAGGTAGCTCCAAAATCTTCACCTCATCTTGCATCTCTACTATGGACCTCTTCTAGATTTCTCTCAAAAACTTAGCATAAGAAGGCATCTCATTCAAAGCATCGGTGAACGGGATTGTTATGTTCAACCCTTGCAAAAGCTTCAAGAATCTCTTGAACTTGCCCTCTACAACATCCTTGGGCTTCTTCGATGGGTAAGGAAGGGTTGTGCCATCTTGAATCTTGTTAGGATCGAACTCCTTGGAGCGGATCGACTCATTCATGTCTTTCTCTGCTTGGACTAACATAGGCTCCACGTCGGGCCCGATGTATTGGTCCTCGGTCTGGGGGCAGAGCTCTGGCTGGGATATCGGACCGACGTTAGGGTAAGTCGGGCCCGATACCATCTCTTCCTCAGTACGAAGCAGGGGACCTTCTCTAGTTTCTGGCTCGTTGTCTTGGCATGTCGGGCCCGAGTTGTTGTGTAACTTGGTCCGACGCTCTTCTGTCGGTCTTGACACATGTGGCTCGGGTAAATTTCGACCACTCCTCAACTCAATAGCTCGGACTTCATTTTGATTTTGTGGGGCACGGGGATTCTCCTCGGGTCGGCCCAGAAGTCTCCCATCTTCTCTTGGAAGTCGAGTAAAGATTTGAGCAAATTGGTTGTCGGCTTGCCATCTCCAAACACACAACTCATTGACTTGAGTTTTCACATCCTTGAGATAATCCTTTATCTCTTTCGCCCATTGAGGTGTTTGTTCATTGAACCCCGGAGGTCGGTATGGTGGTGGTTGGGCCCTTGGCTCATTTTGGTTGTAATTGTTTTGTAGCCATTAGCTTGGCCTTGATTCCACCGGCCATTACCTCCATTGCCTCCATTGTTGAAGTTTCCTCCATTGCTGAAGTTGCCTCTTCCTCCATAGTTCCCTTGGACAAAGTGTGCCTCCTTAATTTGCTCGGCCAAGCGAATTTGGCTCTCATTCGGGCAAGCTTGTGTAAGATGACCCAAAGATCCTCACTCCTCACAAGCTCTAGCGGTTTGCTTGTAGTGGTGCACTTGCCTCCTCAACTTGGTCACCTCACTCTCTAGGAATTGAAGTCTCACATCTTTGTCAACCTCCTCACTCTTCGGATCATAGAGCCTCCTTGTACCATCACCTTGAACTCTTGCCTATTTGTTTGCTTGGCTCACCCCATACATCGCTTCATAGTCGGAGAGTTTATCAAGTAACTCCCAAACTTGCTCCGGGGTCAAGTCTATAAATCCACAATCGGTGTGGAGATTTAGCTTGTTCTTGGTGGCGGGTTGTTTCCTTGGAAAAAGATGTCTTGGAGAACATATGGTTGTTGCCCATGGGTTGGACATTGGCGCAACATCTCCTTGAATCGGTCCCAAGCCTTAAAGAGTGGCTCATTTGATCCTTGTTGGAAACTTGCTATCTTCCTCCGAAGCTCCGTTGTTTTCGTTGGTGGGAAGAACTTCATCAAGAACGCCTCGTTGAGAGCTTGTCATGTCGTGATCGACCTAGGGGCTTGGCTCTCGAGCCAATGTGCCGCCTTACCCCCAAGCGACCACTTGAATGCCTTAAGTAGTACGTACTCTAGCGTCTCTTCATCCGTTGAGATCGTCTCACACATTTCCTTGAAACGCTTCACATGCTCAATTGGACATTCTTGTGGCCGTCTCTCGAATTGATCCCTCTTGATAAGAGATATGAATTGAGTTTTGATCTCGAAGTTCTTAGAAACCTCCGGTAAAACAATGGCTGGCTCGGGCACCTTCAACTCCGGATGCATGTATTGGCGTGCATTCCGGGGTTGAGCATTAAGTTTAGCCTCTAGCCTCAATCTTTGGTCACGCTCTCTCCTTGCCTCGGCGTCTCGGTTTTCCACCTCAAGTTGCATACGAGCCATATCGGCCCTAAGCCGCACCAACTCATCATCATGTTGTGCATGGTTCTCCATTCTCTTCTTCTTTCGGACCTCTTTGATTATGATCTCCGGATTACTCACTAGCTCAAACTCAAGTGTTCCTCGGTTGGAACGAGCTAGCATAAACCTATAAGCAAAGACACAAACAAAACCAAATTAAAACAAACAAGGGGCTTGGGCTAATCCCTCACCCAAATCACTACAAAATCAAAGACTCAACAAACTTGGTACCTCAAACAATTAGAACTCCCCGGCAACGGCGCCAAAATTCTGATCCGTTCGGAATGCGAGGGTCAAAATTCAATTTATAACCAAACCTAGTTATAGCACAAGGTAGGGTGTCGAACACTCAGGAGTTCGGTCGATGAATGCACCTAAAAGACTTGAAAAAGGGAAAGAAAAGCTAAAACAAAGGAAAATCAAGAGAAACCACTCGGAACCGACATTGTCACTTCGGGCCCGAGGTGGATCGACAGAGAAATGCACAGAACCGGCACAGATGTAAGTCGGGCCCGATGTCTGGGAACGTCGAACTGGCAAAAATGGAGAGATAGGTCTTAGGTTTTTGGGTTCCTTCTCTAGTAGATGTGGGTAATTCCACCCCAATTCAGCCAATAAGTGTTGATCCTCGTGAGATCGAGGTTGTTCGCCTCGGTCCCGCCACTTCTACACATCGACCCTAAGGAATTTTACCTCCCTTTCGATGGCAAGGTCAAGGGATAGGCAATAGATCGCTTCCGTTCACTCTTGCCAATCACAAGCCCTTGATCCCTTGCTTCCACAAGAGATTGTAGCTCTATGTAGAGTGGGTTCCTAGATCAATCACTTAAGGCTATGGAATTGGGGGTTCAAACCCAAACCTAGCTAGAGGTTTCCCCCATAGCCCAAGACCAATGGAATCTACTCCATAAGGCTAGAGTAACAAGCAATCAAATCACAAAGCAAACAAGGCTCAATCATCCAAATCAAAGCAAAGCCAAATTTCATTCAAAGCAAAGAAAATCCACAAACTCTAATCCAAATCCACAAATTGCAAATCAAAACAAGAACAAACTCACAATTCCTCCATAGATCTAACTTTCTCCACCGATTTTCTCTTCCTTCTCCCCTCTTCTCCTTCTCCTCACTCTCCAAGTCTTCCTTGAGCCTTTGAGAGTGATTAGTTGTGTGTAATGATGTGTACTCTCCTAATTGTCTTCTCTCCTTTAGTTAGAAGCTAAGAATACCCAAAATGGAAGAGGGGCAAAAGTGGTAGATCACATTTGTGTGCCTTGGTGCCCAATCCACACTTCCGCCGACTTGGACCGACACGGAGGGGAACTCGGGACCGACTTGCCACACCTCGGTCCGGGTCTCCATGAGTCGATCTCGGGCCCGAGTTGCTGGGGGCCTCGATCCTAGCCTCGGTCCACACTTCTTCTTGGCCTTTCTTGTGCTTCTCTTCATGGTTCGCTCGACTCTTCCGCTTCTTTATGCTCGTGCCTTGCTCCTCCTTCGGGTCTCCTTCCAAAATCTCTTCAAATCATGCCAAATCACCTACAAAATGCACCGAATTCGCATAGTCTCCGAATCTCATAGAAAATCGGAATCTAAGCTAAAAAGGAACAAAACTCACAAGAAAAGGAACAAAAGACACATATTTACATGGGAAAATATCCTCTAAAACACCACCAATTTGAGAGACATCAGTTGGTTAGTTGATTTTCACTTAAGATCAAATCAATACGAAGTCATACATCTATTCTTACAATTTTTATAGTTTAGTTCTCACCACAAGCCTTGGAGAGAACTAAGAGATTTGTCTTATCTCACTTCAGATTTTGTGAATTCCCTGGCTTATAAGGGGCAGAATTCTGATTTCGAAAAGTGGCTACACGATTCAAATTTATCCGAGGATAGGTATCATTGATCGTTCATCCACTACTAGGACGAAGAGGTAACAAGAGACGCTGACTGTACCCTACGAGCGTTAACTGTTCCCTACAGGGAGTAACACCATAACTAACACCCCCATGAAGCAAACCCGCACCGAATCCGATTGAACCCAGACAGCCAACCCCTCCTTTAACTTTGACTCAACCAAAGGCCCCACTTTACCTCTTTTCCACACACACAAGTGGACTAATTATTTCCTCCCATGCTAATTACTAACTAAGCAGCTTCTACCCCTCACAAACTCTCGCATGACCTCACCTTTTCCTTTCCTTCTTATCATATTAAGTAACAATTGGTGCTTCAATGGCACAGATCTGGCTGGTTGGATTTATAAGGTAGAGACCTATTTTGACTACTTTCAGACTAGTGCTTCTGACCGCCTTCAATTAGTGGGTTTGTTATTTGAGAACCGGGCTTTGGATTGGTTTCGTTATCACCGACGGAATACTTGCATCCACACTTGGGAAGAATTTTTGGATGATGTTAAGACGAGATTCGACCCTCATCACTCTGATGGTTGTCGCCGAAGAGAGTTCCTCACAAGTGGTTAACGCCGACACCGACATCCGCGAATTGATTCAAGCCCTAACCCTTGAAGTCCGCACTTATCGTCAAGAATAAGAGATTCAACGTCGACGAGTCGATCAAGTCTTCCACATACTTGATACTCGACAGATTTGGACGACAATAATCGTGGCGTGTACGCGGCAAACCCCTTCGCTGCTCCTCGTCAACAACAACCGCCACCGGAAGACCCGCCGCGCCAACCGCAACCGGAAGACCCTCCGCGTCCGCAGCTTCCACCGGCGCCACCACAAGACCCGCAGGTTGTCGTTCGTGATCCACCGCGCCACGACCCAAACCCTAAAATTCGGGTTGACGCTCCCCGCTTCAATGGGTCAGATCCCGCAGGCTGGATTTTCAAGGTTGAAGGTTATTTTGATTACTTCCGCACACCCGCTCCGGAGCGTCTTCAATTGGTTGGACTGCTCATTGATCATCCCGCCTCGGATTGGTTCCATTATCATCGTCGGAACAATTTGGGGGGTACATGGGCTGCGTTCGTGAGAGATGTACAGCAGCGGTTTGATCCACACCATTAAGAGGATTACGTTGGTTTGTTGGCTAAGTTACAACAGAAAACAACCGTCTTGGAGTATCAAAGTGAGTTTGAGGCTCTACTTAACAAGGTTGAAGGGCTGCCCCAAGGAACTCTGATATCTTTCTTCAAAGCCGGTTTAAATCAACCCATCCAGCGCGAGTTAAATTTGCGCAATCCGACGTCGCTCGCCCAAGCGTTTGCCCTAGCACGGGAACTCGAGGCATCTTATGTTGACACGGTGGCTAGCATGACTGCGACTCACTTCACTCCGGGTAGCGTCAACAACTCTGCTGTCAATGGGCCTCCTCCGGGGACCAATGTCACGAGTCTTCCGATAAAGCGTTTGTCTGTTGCAGAGCGTGAAGAACGCACAAAAAAGGGGCTTTGTTGGAATTGTGATGAGAAGTATGCTCCCGGTCGTTGCAAGCATCGTTTTTTAGCGTTGTTGGGTAGTGAAGACGACGCCACACATGATGAAAATGGCATCTTTGGAGTCCGGAATGACGTCGCCAACTATCGTTTCGTGGAAGCCGAGTCTTTTGGGTTGACCGCTATTCCTGTAGACACACCGCCACCGGGGAGTGCTCTTGATTTATGCCTTGAGGACAAGGCGGATGTCACGGGGAGGGTGATTGATACGCAAACAAGTGCTCAACCGGACCCGAACCTGCGACCTCCTAGGGAACGCAAGCCTCCGACTCGATTTCAGGATTATTATTATTAAGTATTTCTCTAGTATTATTTTATTGTAATTTTTCAGTTAGAGTTTTATAACTCTCTTCTCGGGTTTCTTTACGGTTCTTTCCCCGGGACGCCTTTTATTGAACCGTTAGGATTTAGTATAAATAGCGCATTGTACCTCTTTTTATTATTAACAAGAAAACAATTAAACCCTAATCCTCCTTTCTTCCCACGCCTCCTTCCTGGTGACCGAATTCTTCTCCTCTTCTCGATTCCTAAGGCTGCTAATCATCTCTAATCCCCTTCCCTAATCATCTCCTCTAATCATCTTCTTTAATCCTCTTGCCTGTACGTACACAGTAACTTAACATTTTCTTTTTCTTTCTTTCCATTTTCCCTTCCTTTTACTCCTTTCCTTCCTCCCTTCTTCTCTAATCTTCTTTCCAAATTTACACGAACAACCAACCCCGGGCCCTTACACCGACGACCTCCTCACACCGGCGACCTAGGCCGGCTCCCTCTACACACACCATGACCTCCGCCGGCCTCATGCCCGCTCCATATTTGGACCCAATGCCGGCCCTAACTTGAGTCCGCCCCACTCAACCCGACTCCTCTACTTCCGACGACGAGGACCACCAAAACCCACCCTTGCTCGCTTGCCCTCTCACTGCCTCCGCCCGACCCGACCGAGCACGACCATAGCCTCTCCGACCTTCTCTGTTTTGGATCCACGGTCCGACGCCAAGAACCCGATATGACCTCCCGACCCGTTTTCTGTCCGAACGCTAACTCGCCGGCCAATCCCTTTGCCTAGCCAGCCCCGACGACCCACTGATAGGTCCTAAACCTACTCCGCAAGTGTACGGTTCAGTTGTAGTAATACTGTAATACCAAGGTGTCGAACTTTATGACTTATGTAGCAATGATTAAACCGACAAACTTGTAACTTGAAATCATGCATGATTTTGATTAAGCTTTGGCTTGGAGGCAATCACCTAATATCTTTGTCTAATCCTTATGGAACCAAACAAATGTACCTAGAATACGGTATATCATCCACTCTCGTGGCATGAAAACCCGAGACTAGGCCCTTTGGGCGCTATAGGGCTTAGGGTCGGTTCAAACCTCCATCCACTATCGTGGCTTGAGTGATCAATCTAACTCAAAACCTCTATTGGCAATTGCTCATCTCAAGAGGATTCCAAATTAACTTTCATTTCAAGGAATTCTCAAGCATCAATCCTAGTCTTCTAGTGGGGAGAGGGTCTCTCAACTCCAATCCCACATCAACAAGACTCAAATTCATAAGCAAATTTGGCATTAAACACATACAATTGAAACAAACCTCAATCTAATCTCTACTTATGCAAGCAAACCAATTTCTAGCTACCTAGAACTCATTGGGTTTTCCCCCAAACCCTAAGATTTGGGGATCTAACTAAGCATGGAAAACCAGGGAAATGAAGAAAATAAGGGAAGATCCGTACCAAACTTCAATGCATAGATAGAAAATGCAAGATCTGCAATCATCTTCTCCAAATCTTCACAAAATAAAGAGTGTTTCTAGG
This sequence comes from Polygonum aviculare, assembly GCA_934048045.1. Taxonomy (NCBI): domain Eukaryota; kingdom Viridiplantae; phylum Streptophyta; class Magnoliopsida; order Caryophyllales; family Polygonaceae; genus Polygonum; species Polygonum aviculare. Next base: position 25,473,359 of record OW204023.1, on the reverse strand, counting down.
AAATGAGAGAGTGGGGAAAGCCCCCCAAAATGAGGCTCATCCTCCTCTAGATACAACTAAGGGGTATTTATAAATCCTCCAAAAGGAAAGAAGACCTAAAAGAGGCAAAGAGGGGCGCCGCTGCGCTACCTGGGCCAATACTCGACCGGGTAATGCACTGGAGGCAAACCGGCAAAAGGGAGGTACCCGGGCTGTGACCCGGGGGGTAGTAGCCTGGATGTGTGGCTGCTCTTCTTTTGGCTCGTTTGACTTGGCTCTTGGCTCGGTTTTTGTGGTTTTTCCTTGAGTCCTTCTTTGAGCTTTTCCTTGACTCCTTTTTCATGCTTCATGGCTCTTGAACTCCTCTTGATCTCCCGTCACTCAATTCTCCTCAACTCTTATATGAAATGCACATAACAAGGCATAGAGTCCGAACAAAGAGATTAAACTAAAAACAACTAAAAATCTATCCTAAAGTAGAGAAAAGCAAACCAAAACACAATTAAACATGATGTAAAATGTATCCTACGCATGCACTAAATGCAAGCTATCAAAATCCCTCAAACTTAAATCTTGCTTGTCCTCAAGCAAGAAATTAGACTTATCATCCCACAAATGCAATTTAAGCATCCACCTCAAAGTAGAAGACAAAGAAATAAATCAATGACCTTGAAGCTCAGCAAATTGGAATCTATGCACGTGTTTTAAGATTCAAAAGATGAGGACAAATGCATCCATTATAGGCCTCACTGGGAAGAATGTTTTACTCTCTTGCTTATGTGTTTAGGCTTCTTAGTGCTTCACTCAATCTCATCTATGACCACTAATCTACCATAGGCTTGAATAAGATCTATATCTCCTCCGCTTATGGACATTGCAAATGACAAAAATCAAGAGGTCTTTTGAGGGTTGTAATGGGGCTAAGGTGAGAAGAATCGGGTGAGGATAATTTTTGACCAAATGGTGCTAAACTAGAGAATAAGAATCACAACTTCATTCAACACCGAACAACCAAGTCAATCTTTCAAGCATTCTTATATCCAAAGTTCACAAATTCATCAATCTCACTGACAAGAACTTCATTCTTTCACCTTTACTTTTCTTGTAGTTGCAAGTAAAATGGGGCAACACAACTCGTTTAGGTGATCAATGAAAAATTGAGGTCGGCTTCATAGCGCTCGTGGTTGACGCATGTATTTTGAGTGGGCGTGACCACACAGAATGACGTCATTCATGTTGCATGTTCGATGACGTTAGATCCGCCGTATGCCAAGAGCCGTTGTGGTTGACGAGCTTGTACTACCAAATTCAAGCTCATGGTTTACTCTTTTTTGGCGGCTAATGTTGCTTCCACCAATGACAGAGTACTAGTGTACACCGAGATTTGATTGAATGATAGATTTCTTCCGGTGTGGCAGACTGGAGACCCGGATGTTTCGGCCTAAGAGGTCGGAGGTATATAAACTTTTTTGGATTTGGTTTCTTTTGAATACTAGAACCCAAAACTAAACACCCAAAGTGTTACAAATGCATAACCAGGGCCTTTATTGTCATTTCATGTGGTAGTCCCTTTCTCCTTTTCTTTTTCTAGCCAATGCCAAAAAAGAGAACCAGAGTTCTAAAGGTTTTTCAATTCCAATCTTCAGTGAAGAACAAGCTTTGCTCAGCTCAATTTTCCTTCATTTTAGAAAGTCATTGTCCTAAAGCTACAAATTTATTAAATTCAATCAATAAATAAGACAGAACGAAACACTCCAGCTAGAAACTCTTACACTTCCATAACAGATATGCTCACTTGGGGATAGCTCCGGTATAGGAGCCCGGAAATCTCTCAACTCCGATTGTTCCGGCCCGGAAAGTCATTGTATTTTTTATCTCTCTTTTCATTCCTTTTATAATATTTATCTTATCAAAAATTTCAAATTATCTTTTTTTCGGAAATTTCACATGGTAACCCCGAGGTTTAACATTATTCATGGAGTGTACCAAAGTTTGGCATATTTCATGCGGTATCCTTGAGATTTATACGAAATTCATGGAATAACCCTACAATATATACAAATTTTTCACATGCCCAAAAGGTTAAAATTTGCATTAATCTTAAAATTTGTGAAATTAAAAAGAAAATTGAAAAGGGTTTGATGATTGTTCAAGTATAATTTTATCCGATATTAATATTAAATATTATATATTATAATAAAACAAATTTATTTTTCCTATTCATATTATTATCTTATACATTTATTAATAAAAAAATAATCAGATAGTTTATTTTTATATTGAAAATATTGAAAATATAAATAGTGTAAAAACTGAACATTTCATTACATTACTTAATTATATTTTACATAAATAATTTCGATTGTAAATAAATTTCAAAATTTGATATTTTACATTATTTCTTTTATGAGAAAATAGTTTTTTTATAATATAAATATGAAATTTTTTCAATGGTCAATTGGTCATTGATGAAAACTTTAAAATAGTTATCAACTCAAATAAATGCATTGTATTGCCTATTATTTTTTAATAGATGAGTGAATAAGTTTAAACTATAATGATAAAATTAAATATATATATATATTTAATTATAGTATATTATCTTAAGATAATAGATAAGACTATATTACAAAAATCTTATACCGTTTTGGACTAATATTTATAAACAATCTTTTACATATATGTTATTAAATAAAATAAATGCATTACATGTTTTCTTGAATTTTGATTGATCATGTTGACTAGTGAATAGTTTAAATTATTCACATTACCAAAATTAATTTACCTCATAAAGGAAATAATGTAAACTATCAAAATACTAAAATATTTACATTATAAGTTATTTGTACAAAACTTTCCTTAACTAAAACAATAGGAATTTTGAATTTTAATTACTTATATCATCAAAGTTTTAAATGTAAATTTAAGTTATTTGATCATTCTTTGTTAAATAAAGAGGTTATATTATTTTGATCAATAAATTATTATTTTAAATAATAACTCAAACAAGAAATTTAAAATTATACAAGTACAATCTTAAGATGTTTTTTTTAAAATCATTTTTCACAAGTTTAATAATTAAAGTTAATATTGACTTTTTTGGACATATGATAAATTATGTACATAACATAGGGTTATTACATGAATTTTATATAAACCTCAAGGGTACCGTGTGAAATATGACAAACTTTCGTACACCTTATAAATAACGCTAAATCTCAGGGTTACCTTGTGAAATTTCCGTATCTTTTTTTATCCCTCTTCTCTTCTTTTACTTATTATATGTAACAAATTATTAAAACTATCAACTTTTTCTCTATTTGATCGGCCACATAGACAACACCATATTTGAATTACCCATTCAAAATTTCAAACGATACACCATCTCTAGACCATACCATAATGTTCCCGTAACACGAAAACAGGCCTCAGACCATTAGGCTCGGCCCAACCATGGTAGGTTATTTGGTACAGCAGAAGTCATCAAGCAGAAACCCAAACAAAGTACACAAAGTGTACAACCCATTTCGTCATGGCTTCTCAGTTTTTGGTACAACAAAATCATAAGATCATTTTTAATGTTGATGACAAATCTTGTATGAACAGAGGTTAAAAGTTAAAACCCTTAACATTCCCTCTTACGAACAAATCTTTTAAGAACAGGGTATATGGCAAGACCTTTAACTCTATTAGCATTCGCCCTTAACACTGATTTCATTAATTTAGACGTGTGAGATCTGCCCCTTATAGATTTCTGACGTGAAAGAGGGCGTCCCGAAAAATTTGGAAGGAGGTTGTCTACTGTTATGGCGTCATGGCGGCCGGCCGCCCACCTAGATCCGCCTTTGGATTCAAGATAGGTCACTTTAGAGGGACAATATTTGGGTAGAGTCTAGGATTTAAGGTATTGCTAATCATGGTTCGGTCGAAACCAAAAAATTAGACCGAACCAAACCGAAACCGAAACCGATAGAGTTTGGTTCAGTTATTGATTCAATACATTTTAGGATTACGGTTTCGGTAATTTTCGGTTTAGGTTCAATTTTTCAAAGGAGAACTTATCGTTATCGAAAACCGAAACCGAATCAAACCAAAATTTCTAGGTTCACCAAATTCACGAATTTCGGTTTATTTTCGAACCGATACTCAACCCTATAGGTAGTGCCTAGGTGGGTGGTTGAATTGGGTGCCCGCTCCAGTGAGGTTGTGAGTGTTTTGGGGTTGTTGGTTGGTGTTTGCTTATGAGCTTGCTTGTTTGGTTCCTCATTTCAGTTGCTTTGTTATTGTTGTGCAATTTGTGTGTACATTATTGCTTTTCCATTTTGATCTTATTGTTGGTTTTTTTAGGTTGAGGGTACTATTCACGGGAATAGAATTGAATACCTCTAGGTACTATCCTAGATATTTAATCGGTTGATTAAATGTCCGAAGCCAGTTTCAATCTTATTGTTGTTTAGTTTCTCGTTTGTTTACGCCTTGAACGATGCTGCTATTGCCCCCAACGATAATACAATTAATTAATTGAAGCACGAGCTACAACTTAATTAGTGTTCAATAAACAAATCCAATTCTCAGAGGTTGCAACATGCAATTGTTGGCAATTAATTAATGCTGGTTTCACAATATGATAAGGATGTCCTTCCAATTGACTCACCAACCTCCGAAATCCAAACTAGCTATTCAACAACCTCAGATCTGTCTGTGAATCTATGGCTGCCAAAATTTTCCACCTACTTTCACCTACTTTTTATCCAAGTCCCAACAATGCTTATTTGTTTATTGAGCTTTGGTGTTTTCATACTAACCAAAATTAATTACCAAAACATTAGGAGCCTTTCAACCTAATCACACGAGAGGGGGAGAAAACGTAAACCCTTGACCGAAAATTAGGCGTTAGGCAAAGGTCGCTATGTGATTTATTTAGCGTGTCCAGATTGAATCAACTTTATGTCATTTTTTTCGGTCAAAATACTAAATTGGTATTAAAAAGTGGCACATTTGAACACTTGGGTATTTAAAAAACATGTTTGGAAAAATGAGTACTATAGAACAAAAAGCTGGACATTTTGGTATTATAAAAACAAAAATTGGAAATTTAAGTATTTTTTCGATTTAAAAAATCGATTTTCATTAAAAAAAATCATTTTTGTTGAAATCGATTTTTTATTTGACTTTAAACGTAATAAATTCTCAAATATTCTTTAGTTAGCAAAATACTATTAATTAAAATTTGAAAATTATTAAATAAATATCTATTCCAATTTGCTTCTAAATAAATATATTTAATGAAATACGTTTTAAATTTTTTGCTTAATAGCACAATCCGATGAACTCGTTATCCTTATGTATGTATTTGCAAATGAACAACATCAAAGATATTATTTCCATGATAAACAATCAATACACATATATCTATGATGATATAATCGAATTACTATTTAAAGCAAATTAAACTCTTAATTGCATGGAAAGTTATTTATAATTTTTTATATTAAATGTTTAAATATTTGCGATTTTGATTTTTGCATAAAAGTTGAATATACTTTTATTAAATATAATTAAGAAACTAGGCTTAACCTAGATTAACATTTTTAATTAATACTAATTTGGCATTTTGGCCCATTTTCCCCCTACTTTTGTAACTATTTTTCATGGCATTGTTTGACAAATAATAATGCGATCCTGACTCAATCTAAATAACATCTCAAATAGTTTCTACCTCTTATTCTATATAATAAAGATTATAAAATCATATTCCCTTCGTCTTGTTTAAATCATCTCCAATAGTTTCTACCAATTAACCATTCATAGGGAGTGTAATGTCATCACCTCCTAGGTCAACTTTTCATTTATATAACATTTTTTAATATATTGCCCTATTTAAATCTCATATATTATCTCCATTAGCCAACTTTTTCATCACCTTTATTATTTTTTCCTAAAAATTACAAAATTACACACATCTAATCTTATATATTACCTCCAAACATCCACCTTTTTCATCAATCATTTTTAAAACTTTTTACCCTATAAAATTACAAAATTATCCTCATTCATTCTTATATATTACCACAATTATTCAACTTTTCAACTTCGTATTAATTACCGTACAACTTGTATTTTATGGACAAACAATTTGGGATGGAGTGAGTATTCTCTAAAAAAATTAGTTTAACTCCAATAGCTTTCCCGTAATAGGGTATTAAATTTATTTCAATTTTATATATATTTTAATCTGACCAATTAGAAATTATCATGTATAACACTATTTATTTTTCAAATACATTTCGGGATTTTTTTGGTTGAAGGAGAGAGACGGTGGTCTTTTCGTTCCCTCAAGGGGCATTTTACTAATATTCAAAAAATGAAAAAATACAAAAAAAGTTTAAAAATACAAAATTTAGTGTATATATAAGGGCTCTATTAAAGTTGCTCTAATTGTACCAATTTGGCAAAATCTTAGATTCAAACGAATCAAAATTGACCTAGAACGTAGTATCAATAACTAGTGAATTTGATATTCCAACAATTTAAAACATTATCTACATCGCTGACACTAAATTCAAGAAGACCTACACTAGAGTTTGAGCTAAGTGCAACCGTTAACAGGCAGGTGGTAGGTGAGCAACCTGCCTTTTCCGGTTAACAAAGCTAGAAAGTAATTTGTCAGAGTTTAAAATTTGTTTAACCAATGAGAATTATAAATCTCATGCACTAATTAATCAAATATAAACAAATTCGTCTTACCAACCCACACCAATTGGGAATTGGCCAATTCCCCCCCGGCTTGAATGAATGGCTTCCCATGATCGTGACGTCCAAATTTTAAAATCCAACACTTGTTATGCCATAAACATGCAAGACTGTGCACTCGTCTTCGTGGTGATGACTGATGAGTCATTACATTAGTGTTCAATTTTGACCCTTATATAAACCTACTACTTTGACAATCCTATTCTAATATTTCATTTGTATTATTTTACGGGTATTTTGTTTTTCTTTTTATATATTTAATAGCATCATTTTGTCATTTGTCACACGACAGCAATTAAGTTTCACAAAAGATGTCCATCTTGTTCAAACAAAGATAAATATGAAATTTGCATACAAGAATATATGTTTAAAAATAAATTATTTAGGATGTAGTTGAAAAAACATTGAATTCTAATCCAAAAATTCTTAAGTTTTACAAATTGTAATACTCCCTCCATTTAAATATATCTCTAGTTTGAAGACTCTTATACAATACTATTTGTTTCTAATCTATCCCTGTACAAAATCAATCGTTAAAATACAATCAACGGTCCATGTCTTTTTCTTTTTTTTTAAATTTAAAAAAGGCAATTACTTAGATTTGAAATCTATTGATAATTAAATTAACTTAAGTAAAGGGTCTTTAAGTAAAAACATAAACACTCTTAACGTACGTTAGAAGTTGTAGACGACACATATCTTTAACGTATGGAGTATACCTTATGTCACTTTAAGTCGAATCGTTTGCGATAACATGGACTCGAACCCAACAATGATGTATAAGACTTCCAATACTACAATATAATTCTAATTAAAAATGTGTATTGCATCAACTATTGTGTTTAACTTTTTATACTAGCATAAATCATAAAGCTGAAATTATTGAGGTAAAGAGACACATTTTAATTACATCATATCTCCCACCAAACCCTTGATGTGATTTTGGAGTGGGGTGATGATTCATCTCATTTCATTCATGTCGTGACCGATGAGTCCAGTAGCAGGTAAACAATGACTCGCTTGTGGGTCCGTGCGATTTTCTAGGGCTATAAATACCGAGGGTTTGCCGTCGGTCACAACTCGCTAGCCTCACTTGGGTGCCCTATCTCTTCTCTTCATTTGTCGGAGGTCTCCATTGTACTTCTCCTTCTCCCAGATCTGCTCTTCTCGTTCCCCAAAAGGTAATTCCTCATCTCTTAACCAACCATAGCGTTTTCATTTGTCCAGCTTCTCCTTTTCTGGCTGGATTCGTCTTCTGTTTTGTTATGGATCTTCGTACTCCGACGAAATGAGAAATTGGATGTAATAGATGCTGATTCTGCCTATTTTGAGCACGATTTGCTTGTTATTGTATCAGATCTGGCATCTGTATTGATTGATCTCCGGCCTGATTACGAGATTCTCACTCTAGCGTCCAAGTTTGGTTGTTTTTGAGTGTAGTTAGGGTGGATCTCTTCCTGCTTTGTTGATTAATTGTGGCTGTCTTTAAAATCTGTGCTGCCTTGTGGCGTTTGGTTGACATATAGGTACGGGCTTGAAATGGAGGATTGGATTTTGTAGGTATGAGGTTGAAAAATGGGTTCGAACTTGAGTCTGGTTTAGGTAGTTTGGGTTTTGGTTGATAATTATTGATATGCCACTCTTTAACTAGACTTAGATAAGATAACACACACTCAATACCTGTAGGCAAATCAATGTTGTATTCTTCACTGTTTATCTTGCTGTGCAATCTCTGTGTTAGAGTGAGAGCAAGGTGCTAAGAGCTTCACTTTGAATGTGTAAGGGGCAAGGAATTTAGGAGTCGAATTTGGATCTAAGTTGTTGGCTTACATATTTGGACTTAAATGACGGTTATTGTTGCAATCTACCCATCAACCATATGTTATATAGTACACTTTAATGCCAAACTAAACAGTAGAAACTGACTTTTCTGTGCGTCACTGTTATCTTGCTTTGTCTGCCTCTTTACATATTTAAGGGAGTTCAATTTATTACAGAAAGATTTTATACGGAAGATATTAGATATGGATAACAAAATGTCAGCAATCCAAATTGAGTCTTTGGAATCAGGCTAGAAATTTGTTCATCAAACAGGCATCCTTCATAACCATAGTATGTACTTTTCTCATGTGCAGCTTAAGAGAATGGCATTGGAGACCTTCCTATTCACCTCTGAGTCCGTCAACGAGGGTCACCCTGACAAACTCTGTGACCAAATCTCTGATGCAGTCCTTGATGCCTGCCTCGCTCAGGACCCCGAGAGCAAAGTCGCTTGTGAAACATGCACCAAAACCAACATGGTCATGGTCTTTGGTGAGATCACCACAAAGGCAAATGTAGACTACGAGAAGATTGTCCGTGACACCTGTCGTGCCATCGGCTTCACTTCTGATGATGTGGGTCTTGATGCTGACAAGTGCAAAGTCCTGGTCAACATCGAACAGCAAAGCCCTGACATTGCTCAAGGTGTCCATGGACATTTGACCAAGCGCCCTGAGGAGATTGGTGCTGGTGACCAAGGTCACATGTTCGGGTACGCAACTGATGAGACCGCTGAGCTTATGCCACTCAGCCATGTTCTGGCTACAAAGCTTGGAGCCCGTCTCACTGAGGTGCGCAAGAACGGGACCTGCTCATGGCTAAGGCCTGATGGCAAGACTCAGGTCACCGTTGAGTACCAGAATGAGAAAGGTGCTATGGTTCCTGTTCGTGTCCACACCATTCTGATCTCAACCCAGCACGACGAGACCGTCACCAACGATGAGATTGCTGCTGACCTTAAAGAGCATGTGATCAAGCCTGTTGTCCCTGAGAAGTACCTTGATGAGAAGACCATCTTCCACCTCAACCCTTCAGGAAGGTTCGTGATCGGTGGGCCCCATGGAGATGCTGGGCTGACTGGACGCAAGATTATCATTGACACCTACGGTGGATGGGGAGCCCATGGTGGCGGTGCTTTCTCTGGAAAGGACCCGACCAAGGTGGACAGAAGCGGAGCTTACATTGTCAGGCAGGCTGCCAAGAGTATCGTCGCAAGTGGGCTTGCCAGGAGGTGTATTGTCCAGGTCTCGTACGCCATTGGTGTTCCCGAGCCTCTTTCGGTGTTCGTTGACACATACGGGACAGGAAAGATCCCCGACAAGGAGATTCTGCAGATCGTGAAGGAGAACTTCGATTTCAGGCCCGGGATGATTGCTATTAACCTTGATTTGAAGAGGGGCGGAAATGGCAGGTTCTTGAAGACGGCGGCCTATGGTCACTTTGGCAGGGATGATGCTGATTTCACCTGGGAGGTTGTTAAGCCACTGAAGTGGGAGAAGCCCCAAGCTTGAGATTGCTGTGCCTATGTTGCTCAAGTATTAGTTTCTCTTTATGTGTAACTTGTGGAAGATGCTTATTTTTTTCATTTTGCCTTTGGTTTTTTTTTTCTGTTGGTGTTTTTTTCTGTTTGATTTGGTTTAAGGATGGATGTTGAAATCAAAGTGTTGGGCTTGGAATAGCTGTTGAAGTCCCGCATTATTGTTTAATTAGGGATTGTTTGCTTTTCAGCTGTCAAAGTTGCAAGAATCACTTTACTCTGATTTCATTATCTCCATTTTATCATATACTTTTAATATTTTAACCAAATGGCTTTTCTTTTTTGAGCACACCAAATGGCTTTTCAATACGTGAATTGTGAAGATTAATTGGTATATTTTTCAAAATTATGATATGAAAATTGAGATAAGAATGTGTACTTGATTTTATTATTGAAGAAAATGCGAAGGGTGTAAAAGTAACTGGCATCGGTTCTGAATTTGGACCAAGTTCATAGACATATTTGCTTTGCCGTTTCTCTGTCGCTTTCTCTCCACGATTAACCCTTTCTCTGTCAAACTCTGAGAATTCTGTAATTGGCCGATCTCGCCGGCAAATTTATTGATATCTTTTTTTCTGTACAGTCTCCTCAATCAAATTCTGAATACTTCTCAATTTTTCTTCACCTTTTCCTTTTGCAATTCAAGATTTCTGTGTTCGTGATTTGGTGGAATTTCTGGTAATCACCTCTTTCGCTTATTCCCATTTTTGGCGGCAACATAGCTGAGATCACTACGTGTTCATTTTGGCAATTCTCCATTTCTTCTCCGAATTCCTGATTCCTAGAGACCAAAAAGGCCAAAGGTATGAAGTTATGCACGAAACGAGAATTTCCTGCCCTTTCTTCTTCCTTAATTTCCTTCCATTTGAGTAATTTTGATGAAAGTTCTAGGGTTCCTCAAGTTTCATGGATCTCGCTGTTTGCTTAATTATAAATCGTTTGGTGGAAACTGCATTTTGCTATGCTTTCTGAATATATAACAAATTTTCATGGCTGTGTGTAGGGGAATGCATGACTTTTGATATGACATTCTCTTTTGTTTGGTGCTGAATAATCAAAGGCTCGGTGTAGATTTGCATTCTGACTTTGCATTATGCTATGAAGTTCTTACTTTGTTATTCCCTTTTGAAATTTGGACAACTTTGCATGTCAACGATGATCATCTTGGACTGAATATTTGGTCACTCTGTTGATTTTGGTGCTTATGTGGGTATAGAGCAAATAGTCAACATAACTGTTATTTTTAGGGTTTTATGGCAAATTAAACCCCTAATAGTAGGATAATGCAAGCCAAAAGAGGATGAGAGCGGCCACAACTGTGTGCAATACTGAATCATGGCATTGTTTTTGTTGTTGATATTGCCTGTATTTTGGAGGAACTGGAGTGGTCTATTGAAAAATTGACCGACCATGTTGCTGCTTCATTATAAAGATCTAGTCTGCATTCCTTATCTGTGTATCCTTGGCCTCAAAGACCTTTGTACTCTTTTCTTCAATGGCTTTTGGGCTGGTCTTTGGCGCTTACGTTCGCGTTTGCTATTGAAATGATGCTTCCTGTATCCAGGAAAACACGTCTGTGGACTTGATTTATGGGATGAATTGTTTCCTTGCTGTATCTACGCCTTATGGTTTCCCGAGGATAAGATCCGTAAACTTTGAAGGGGTAATTAACAAATCAGTTGATATCATTAGCCAGATGCTTCGACTTGTTATGTTTTTCAATACTGAAAATTATGATCTTGTTATAACGATAAGGCATCGAGTGTGTCTTTCACAATTCTCCTATGGTGCTGTGCTTCATGGCAACATTAGCTGTATTCTATTATCCTTTCTCCTGCTACAACTTGCGACTGGTTGTGCATACACTTCCTTAAATATTTTACTGATTTTTGGCTTATGGTGTCTATCGTTACAAATTCTATGTGTGCAGTAATTTAGTCAGCAGATGGCTTGCTTTGGCTGTTTTGGTGGAGGCCATGGATACAAAGTTGCTGAGAATGGAGGCCCTCATCTGATGAAACCTGTACCAAGTAAATTGTTTGGATTAGTTTTCATTTACTGTCCAAAGGTTGATATAATCCAATTTTGGAATTTCATGGGAACTCATGCAGGAGAGTCCTCTGCTATGGGTGGCCCTGTTTAGCATTTGGCTTAATAAGCTGTTTTGATGGCTAAAACTTTGTAATTTTTGTTACATGACATATCTTATTTCCTTGTCTCAGGAAGAGACAAGAGTCAATTCCCGTCAGAAAATACACCTAGTAAACCTCAAGCCGTTAAAGTGCAGCCCATTTCGATCCCACCCATTTCTATTGATGAACTCAAGGAAGTTACGAACGACTTTGGGACAAAAGCATTGATAGGAGAGGGATCATATGGGAGAGTGTACTATGGAGTCCTGAAAAGTGGGCGTGCTGCAGCTATTAAGAAGTTGGATGCCAGCAAACAGCCTGACAATGAATTTCTAGCTCAGGTCCAATTCTCAATTGTAGTATGCTATTTAGTTTTCCTCACTTATTAAGAACTATTAAGGACTTGCTCTCCTTCTAATACAGGTCTCCATGGTTTCACGTATGAAGCATGAAAATTTTGTTGAATTGCTTGGGTATGGTCTGGACGGAAATGTCCGTATGCTTGCTTATGAATTTGCGTCTAATGGGTCTCTGCACGACGTTCTTCACGGTATGTTTGACTACAGTGGGACTTGACAAAATCAAACTTTGTAATTGACACATTCAAAAAAAAAACAAATTGTTTGTTTAATGTGGCAACAACAGCGGTATTGAGAGTCATGTTTATGGTAGTATCTTTATCTTTCTGTTGTACTTGCTTTCTAGGAAGAAAAGGTGTTAAAGGTGCTCAGCCTGGGCCTGTTTTGTCCTGGGCACAACGCGTGAAAATAGCAGTAGGGGCAGCAAAAGGACTCGAGTATTTGCATGAGAGGGCAGATCCTCATATAATTCATCGTGATATCAAGTCCAGCAACGTGCTGATATTCGATGATGATGTGGCGAAGATTGCTGATTTTGATTTGTCGAACCAAGCACCTGATATGGCAGCACGCCTTCATTCAACTCGTGTTCTGGGAACTTTCGGTTATCATGCACCGGAGTGAGTGCTCTGGAATTTTTTAAAATGCTGAATATTAGTCAATTGTCTTTGAAATATCTGGAAAATGCTGAATCCTGTGGTAATTGAAAATAGGTATGCAATGACTGGACAGCTGAATGCAAAGAGTGATGTTTATAGCTTCGGGGTCGTGCTTTTGGAGCTCCTTACTGGACGCAAACCCGTTGATCATACTCTGCCTCGTGGTCAACAAAGTCTCGTTACTTGGGTATAACAAGGCCAAACACATCTTAACTCTTCTTAATAGTCTTTCCTATATCAGACCTTATAGTTTTCTTATAATAACCTTTTGACTGACATTACCCGTGCCAGGCGACTCCTAGACTGAGTGAAGATAAGGTGAAGCAGTGTGTTGATCCAAGACTAAATTCAGAATATCCTCCCAAGGCTGTTGCAAAGGTAAGCATATTTATTACCCAACTTGATTTGCATTGAGGGATTGAACTGGGAGAAAGAAGGCGTAATTTCTTAACTTGAATCTTGTTTCATTATGAAATAGATGGCAGCCGTGGCCGCATTGTGCGTGCAATATGAATCTGATTTCAGACCAAACATGAGTATAGTCGTCAAGGCTCTGCAGCCTCTGTTGAACACAAAACCTGGGCCTGGGGTTGCCACCGACGTCTCCAGTTCACGAAACTTGTTGTCTTAAGTATTTCAGGTGTGAATTGTGCAATTTGTGTCCATCGTCTTGGCTAAATGCTACTTTCCGTGTTGTTGTCGTCAGTTAACCGTACTGGTCAACCCTTGGACTGACTATGTTGCCTAGCATTAGTCTCCTAGATTGAAACTTGCAATCATACAAGATAAACTGCACTGTGAAAGAACACACAGGAACTTGTAAAAACCTGGTTGTGACTTGTTTTTTTTTTGTTGCCAACGTTTGATGAAGAAGATAAGGAGAATGATGCTTGACATGGGGAGTGGTTGGTTTTAGAAAAAAGTACAGCTTCCCACAATATTCATTTGTCATGAAACTATAGCGTGTAAGAGAATGCTGAATGCATATTGCATGACATTTTCCAAATGTAGAGATCAAGCCTCAAACAAGAGTGAAAATTTATGAGTCCATTGGAGTTTTGATTAAACTTCTTTGTCGGTTGGTTTGACGTAAAAAACTAACGTCTAACTCAACGGCTAGTGGTTATAGTTTTATGGACACAGTTTTGATTGAACTTAAGTTTTGAGTTTTCCCAAAACTCAACCGGAAAATATAGGCATAAGTCATGATGAGATTGACAACCATGGCAAAGGAGATTTGAATATAGTACAATTACATTAGTCCGAACAGAAAGTGCATCAATAGAATCATCAATCTACGTACGATGCACGGATCTACATATGGGGCAAATGGTCCGACCCGTTTGGAGCCACCGATCAATGCACACTTTGTGGAAGACATGGTGACAACTCGAAAGCTCTCTGATAAGACGGCTTCTGTCCATATGATATAAGCAAATGCAACAAACCGTATCATCCCGCTCTTCTTCTTGGCCATAGTACAAAATCTTGTGTTGGATCCAATGCAAGCTTTCAACTATGGCGTCAACGAGAGATGCCTCAAAATAATCCTCGCCGTTGACATGGAGATGAGGATTAAAGATCCCAAGACAAGAGAGAAAGCCGACTCGAACGTGCTTCAGAAGGCCAACAAGGATGATGAGAAGGAGGGTGGAGTATGGAATTGACACCTTCATTGATCCATAAGGAACTCCCATTGTTGTGCATTCGGGCAGCCTCTAAAGAAAATGGAGAAGCATTTTATAATGGCCCAAGATTAAACAATGAACATAAAGTGGAAGACACAATGTTAATTAGAAAATGCCCGAAAATCGTTGACCTCTTCAAAGATGCTCCATTGGATGACATTGCGATACAAGTCATACAACTTTTACATGCTAGCATCTATTTCTTTTTTAATTTGGTAAGGTAAGAATTAGGAGTCGCACTTACGAGGATGACCTGGAGTATCCTTTTTGGATGTGAATAATAAGGTTAAAATCTATTTTGTTTTGTTGCGTGCATGTCTTGGATTTTCATCTATACTACATATAGTATAAAGTGGAGACAATGTCTTCATAAAAATTTGCGCCACGTGTCATTTTTATAATAAAATAATCAGTCGGACCCTCCTTTATACAAATTAAGTAGTTAGAATTCGATATAATCTTATCTTGTAAAAAATTGCTTAAATTTACTATAAATTATGAATTATCCCGAAAATTATGAATTATCACTTACCAAGAATTAGTTATAATCTTCTGATAAGTATTATTATTTAATAAAACGTGATATTTATTGTAAAGTAATTTTTAAACAAATCCAACTGATTTATATTATGAGTTGATTTACTGTTGGTAAAAAACATTAACCACAATACGTTGATAAATATATATAATCCTATAATTTTAATGTGATCATTGGCATTACATATCTATATTAAATTGGATTTATAATCACATTACCCGTACATGGTACGGGGGTTAAACTAGTTCTACCAAAATTTGAGGTGTGCGGTTCACATTACTAGGTCATGTATTAGCAAGTTACCAAGAGTACTTACTTGTCTCTATCTTAAACAAGTGTGTTTGTACTTTCCCTTCGTTCCTCTCTCTTGACTAGCTCAAAGCCCTTTTGCGAGATTATTTGAAAAAGAAATAATCAATTGTCAATTACACACTTATATGGGAAAAAAATCACACACAATGCGATATAAAGAATGCACGTTCATATTCATCGAAAAATGCACAGTCAATTTAAGTGATTTTACACGGTCATTCTAGTCATATTTTACACACTATGAAAAAATCATACACAATACAATTTAGACCATGCACATTCATATTGATCGTAGATGCATAGTATATTAGTATGTCATGTTTTTGAAAAAGCACAGTCAAGTTAAATAAAAATACATAGTCATTCACATTTTGCACACTCATTACACATTAACATGAAAAAGCACACGTAACATGATATAGAGCACGCACATCCATATATACAAAAAATGTACAATCATGTCCTTTGAAAAGATATAATGAAGTTAACTGAAAATACATAGTTATTCTCGTCATATTTTGCACACTCATTACACAATAACACAAAAATTATAATGTGATTAGAAGCATGCACATTCATTTTTTTTAAAAAGCGCACAATCGTGTTATTTGTAAAAACACAATCAAGCTAAGTGAAAATACACATTCATCTGTTACATTTTGCTTCCGTGGAAGTTTTTTTTACACGTGTGCGCGAGCTCAACCCTTTATATAACACAATCAAACGGACGAGATGTACATGTCTATCCTTAGATATCATTCTCAAGTGATCTATTTGTAGGATTTCTACGTGTGAGAATACAGACAAACAGACAAACAAATTTCAAATCAACTTGTTTTTCTTATAACTCAGAGGTAAACTTACAAACGCGAATCTCGATCCCTAGGTGTACAGTGTACACAACTCCTAGCTCCTAGATCTCGATCCTTAGTGTGGAATACCTCTAGCACCTCGCAAGAACAAGTCAACCCACACCCTTAATCTCGTACTCAACTCAATCAAGGCCACCGTGTGTCTCTTTCTCACCGATCGCACAAAGCAATCAATCTCTCTAAGTTGGGTAATTGTAACCCTAGACATTGGCTTCTATTTATACTAATTAGCTAGACAAAATTCTATCTAATATTATAAGATACAAACCAATTAAGATTATATCTTATCTTGGGAAACAAGATAAAATCTTCCTCAAACAAACATATCTTCGATATTTTCTCAAAGACGTACATGCTGCTTGCTTAACCGATCCATCCACGCATCTTGCCATATATAGCACATGGCTTTCACGCGTTGATCCAACCTTCCATAAATAGCTTCAGGCTTTTGCGTTGATCCCATGGTGATACAATCAGAAATCAGCAAGCCATATCCTTGGTCCCGTGGTTGTTTCTATCGGTTGATCTTGTTTTTGTTTCCTTGCTCAATTAATCCTAATTGATCCCGAAACAATTAGTAAACACATTAAATACTTCATAAGTGTTCAATCATCATCAGAACCAGTTGGAGTCATTATTGGGATCAATCATCATCCCAACACTATTCTCTTATTTCTTTAATGGAAAGATGAATACATATAGAGTCAAGCTCAAGTAGAACAACATCAATTTTTTTAATTAGGCTTTTTTTTTGGTCGAACATTTTTTTATGCTTTGATTAATACGTGTGTAATCTTCTAAATAGTTTGTTATAAAGACATTGATATATATTTCAAGTTATTTATTTTTTCATTTTTCTGAGAGGCAAGTTGATTTAGTGTTACTTGTTAGCATATATATAAAATATATACGTATGACACCAGCCAGCCATCCTCTCATTAATCGGTAAACCTACAACGAATTTCATTGGTTGGAGTTTGCTCGGATCGATGTATTTGTGACAATTTGGTACTGATTCGTGTGGTGGTTTTTGCTCAGTTTTCTTCAAGCTTTATGGTTTTAGCAAACTCGTTTCAGATCAAACACCTGCAATGGGTTGAGTACACGTTTCGTTAGTTTTTCTTGAATCACTTTAGGCCATGTTGTTTTTATTGAAGAAAAATACTTTCCAACCTAAAAATCTTTCATTCTTATTGAAATTCGGCTGGTTTTATCTACTTTTTACATTTT
The DNA here is from genome assembly GCA_934048045.1 of Polygonum aviculare. Taxonomy (NCBI): domain Eukaryota; kingdom Viridiplantae; phylum Streptophyta; class Magnoliopsida; order Caryophyllales; family Polygonaceae; genus Polygonum; species Polygonum aviculare. The sequence continues at coordinate 25,455,479 of OW204023.1, read as the reverse complement.
CCAATACAAACAAATTAAATATGGATGAATTAGATAATAATATTAATGACCGGCTTTGTTTTTTTAAATACTCACTTGTCCCAAAAGTTTTTCTTAATATCCATGTGTCAAATATGACCCCTTTTTAATACCATACTAGATTATTGCCCGTACTGTGTACGAGTCACGATCGATAACATTTTTTTTTTAACGTGCTATTCAATTGATAAAAGAATGCATACTAATATTATTAAGAATTCGATATTGAAATCATCCATTTTTATCCGAAATCGTGACAATATTTTGTTGCTCCAAAAATTTGATTTGATGTTAAGAATTACAGATTTACATTTTATATTAAACTTAAATAAAGATCATAGATAAAATACTATCATTGTATTTCAAAATATATTTGATTAGTTAAAAACCTCATATGTGATATGATATGAAATCTCCAATGAAATATTTTATCAACATATATATTTTTATAATTGATAAGATTTTATATGATGATAGATATAAAAAATTCAGTTAGTTATGACTTATTTTCATAAATATTTAAGAAAAATAGAATTTATCAGTAATAACTTTGGAAATAAAATGAATAATTTAATTAATCGATCTTACAAAGTTATAATTAATTTCATAATAGTAGAGTTAAAGATCAATACATGATAGACAATTGATAAGAATAAGAAAGAGTTTAGAAATTGTTTTTCTAAATTAATTTTTTTAACATGATGTGAATCCGAAATTAAGATGGAGGCTCAAAAAGTCTCGACTTTCATACATAGTATAGATTGGCTTGAGATGTATTTTACCATTCTTAGTACATGGCTGAATTTGTGTCGGTTTAAAAGTTTGTCCCAAGGACCAAGCGGTCTCTTTCAAGCAGTGAGTTGGAAGTCCAAGACCCTTAAGTACTGCCCCTACCCCTTACCAAGAAATGAGTACTGCCCATACCCCTTACCAAGAAATAAGTACAAAGAAAGGGAAATGATAATCCCACTCGGCGCATACCGGAGGTGCTAATATATACATACCTGCGGCTTCCCAAACCGGTAGTGGGAATCAGTGGCGGAGCCAGAGAAATCTCGGTGGGGGGTCACCTTGTCCAATTACGTAACGAAGACGATTATTATTATTATTAATATTATTATTATTATTATTATTATTATTATTATTATTATTATTATTATTATCATATCCGAAAGGTTTTACATAAAATTAGTGGGAAGTCGAGATACTATTTGGACCCCCACTCCTTTAGTAATAGCAAAACATATTCATTATAATTTTCCATATTTCTATACAATAGTAATTAAATCTACATTTATAGGGGTAATTTAGGAAAATAATTCTTTCTTAATATGTGTAAAATATCCAAATGGACAACTATTTTGAAATGAAGAGAGTATGAGTCTACTAATTTAGAAAACAAAATTATTTATAACTCAATCCACTCAGTAAACATTATATATATATATCTTATATATATTACCTACTAACAAACTTATTAACGAAACTTAATTACATAAGAACAAAGTATAGTCTCACCAAAATAAATAAGCATACTTTAAACTAGTGAGACAATAAGTAATCACGTATATATTAATCAAACTAGAAAATAAGAACATCAAAAGTTAATAGAAATAAATCCATATTTTAAACTAGACTATATAATTAATAAGAACAAGAAAAGATGACCAACCAAAAAAAAACAAGAAAAGATGACCAACAAAAAAAGGGAGGCACGTGAAGAAAAAGATGACATTAGCAGAAAAAACAAAGCGGCACATATGAGGTTTCGAACAAGGGACCTCCTTGTGGAGAGGGGGCACAAAAACCACTAGACAAGCTAGACTTTATGTTCTATATATGATGGTGTATGTAATATATCTTTTAAGTGGGAGGGTAGAGGGGTCACCGGACCCCCCAGGACCCCCCCTAGCTCCGCCCCTGGTGGGAATATTTTTCTTTTTGATTTTTTTTGGCATTTTAAATGGGTTTATCTTTTTGACTCAACCTTTCCGCTCTGACAACGAACGTTCCGCTCTGACAACGAACGTTCGCCCGTTGCCGCTAGCAGCACCCACCCCGAGGAGTCTTTCCGGTGACCGCCCGTCGCCCCGTCTTCCGTGGCCGCCCTGCCCGGATCCCTCCTCCGGATCCGCCGCTTCGCCCGCCCGGATCTACCCCGGATCCGGAAGATCTCGTTCGGCGTTTCTCCTCCTCCGTTTTTCGCGTCGCCTGGTCGGTTCCCAACCACCCGTTGGACCGCACCGCCATAGGTGCCCATCCCTACCGGATTCCCTATCGAACCGCCCCTCCCCGACGGTCCCTGTCGGGCTCCGGCTGGATTGCGACACCCTCGCCCTCGCCCGGCTTTTCCAAGCCTGGCATACCCTCGGCTGTCGGGTTCCGCCCGCACTCGGCTGTCCGCTAGTAGCCCTCGCTTGTGGTGGCCGCCCGCCGAACCCTTGCGCCGCCCAGCGTTGCCAAGCCTGCCGGCGACGGGTCACCCATTCGGTACCCCTCGACTGTCTTCTTTGTGCTGGTTTTTGGCTGACTTTTGTGCCGACGGGTCACCCAAATCGGTACTCTTTGTGTTGGTTTTTTTCATGCTCGTTGGCTGACTTTGTAGTGGCTGCCTTGGCTTTGCTTAGTGGTTTGTTCTTTGTTTTGATTGTGGCTGTCTTCTCTCTTCGTAGCAGGCCTGGGTTTTTTTCATGCTCTTCGTTGTTGTTTTTTTGCTGTTGTTGTGCTTATTGGTTTTAGGTTGGTGTGGTTTTGGTTTGCTCTAGTGGCGTTTGTGCTGGCCTGCTTTTTTGCTCTTCATCCCAGTGTTAAAGCTTCAGCGCTGATTATTGTTTGTTTGAGATTTGCTTTAGGGATTGCTTTTTTGCACTTGTTGGTGCTCTTTCTGCATCTCTGGGAGTTTTATTCGGGTGGGTTTGGCCTTGTTTGGGGTGTGGTGTGGTGTAGTTTTGTGTGGTGGCCACTTTGTGCTCTTCTTTGGTTTTCTTGGGTTTGCTTGTTGTTTGGTGCTTGGCAGGTGTTTCAGTTTTCACAGGTTAGCTAGTTGAGTGGACTCGGTGTTTTAATGCCTCAGTCTCAGAGGAGTGGTGCGGATAGCAGGGCGGGAACAGATGTGAGAATAGCCTCTTGGAATGTGGGCACCCTTACAGGGAAATCGATAGAGTTGGTGAAAATTCTCCGCGGTCGCAGAGTTTCGATTGCGTGTCTGCAAGAGACCAAGTGGAAAGGTAGGAAGGCTAAGGAGATAGATGGTTGGAAATTGTGGTACTCAGGAGGGGAGGGCTGTAAAAATGGAGTCGGAATTCTAGTCGACAAGAATCTGAGGGGGCAGGTCGTGCAAGTGGAGCGCACCAGTGATCGTTTGATGTTGTTAAAGATTGTTTTGGGGGAGACAGTTCTGAATATTATCAGCGCGTATGCGCCTCATGGGGGGCTGAGTTCAGAAGAAAAAAGAAGGTTCTGGGAGGACTTGGATGGGATGATGAGGGGTGTCCCGAGCGCAGAGCAACTAGTTATTGGGGGTGACTTCAACGGCCACATTGGAAAGGATAAAGACGGGTTTGATGAAGTGCATGGAGGCTTCGGGTTTGGAGTCAGAAATGAAGGTGGTCAAACCTTGTTAGAGTTTGCGGATGCGTTCAGTTGTGTAGTGGTAAACTCGTGGTTCAAGAAGAGAGAGGAGCAGTTGGTGACGTTTCAAAGCGCCTCGAGCAGGACGCAGATTGATTTCTTTGTGGTTAGAAGGGCAGATAGAGGAGGGTGCAGAGATTGTAAGGTGATCCCGTATGAAGAGTTGTCGACGCAGCATAAGTTGTTGGTTTTGGACTTCAGGTGTTCAGGCAAGCAGAGAAAAGTGATCAGTAGACTACAACCGAGAATCAGATGGCGGCACTTGTCAGAACAAAATGGGCAGAGTTTGAGAGAAAGGATCTTCGAGGAAGCAGACGCTAAAGGGGCTTGGCAAGTCCGAGGAGACGCAAATGAGATGTGGGATAAGATGGCAGAGTGCATTTGTAGAGCAGCTTGCGGCGTGCTGGGCATGTCGAGAGGTGGATCCGGGCTTAGGAAGTCAGTTGCTTGGTGGAGCGTAGAGGTGCAGGAAAAGGTGCGGGGCAAGCAGCTTGCGTTCAGAGCATGGTTAAGGAGTAGGGATCAGGATAGAGATTTGAGGTTTTCAGAGTACAGAGCAGCGAAGAAGGAAGCGAAAAAGGCAGTGGCGATCGCAAAAGAGAAAGCGTATGAAAGTCTGTACAAGGCACTCGATGAGAAGGGAGGAGAGAGGGTTTTATATAGGCTCGCGAGGGAAAGGGATAGGCGAAGCTCGGATTTGGATAGGGTTCGATGTATAAAGGATGAAAATGGGAAGGTACTGGTGGATGACCTAGAAATCAAGCAACGGTGGGAGAGGTACTTTTCCGGCCTTCTAAATGAGGGGTCTGAGTCGGTGGAGAGCCACCAAGGTTTACAGAGTCAGGTTAGTCGATTTTTCGACACGCGTTTTTCTGGGGCAGAGATCAGTTCAGCGATCCGCAGAATGGGCAGTAAGAAGGCAGTGGGACCAGATGAGATCCCGGTTGAGGTTTGGAGGTGTCTGGGCGCCAGAGGCTTGGAGTGGCTTGCAGCACTCTTCAATGCTATCTTCAGGACGGCCAAGATGCCAGACGAGTGGAGACTCAGTAAGTTAACCCCCTTATACAAGAACAAGGGGATATTCAGCAGTGTAGTAACTATCGAGGTATCAAACTCTTAAGCCATACAATGAAGGTGTGGGAGAAGGTAATTGAGCTGAGATTAAGGAGCTTAGTGCGTGTGTCCGAGAACCAGTTTGGTTTTATGCCAAGGAGGTCGTCGACAGAGGCTATTCACCTGCTGCGCAGGTTGATAGAGGCGCATAGGGACAGAAGGAAGAGTCTGCATATGGTGTTTGTAGATCTAGAGAAGGCCTATGACAAGGTTCCTAGAGAGCTGATTTGGGAATGTCTGAAAACCAAAGAAGTGCCGGATACGATTGTCAGAATCATCCGGGACATGTATGAAGGGTCGAGGACGAGTGTTTGTACAAAAGGAGGGGGTACAGAGTTTTTCAGGGTGAGTATGGGTCTCCATCAAGGATCAGCCTTGAGCCCTTTTCTGTTCGTGCTCGTGATGGACGTGTTGACAAATGATATCCAAGGAGAGGTTCCGAGATGTATGTTATTCGCAGATGACATCGTCTTAGTGGAGGATTCTAGTGCAGAAGTAAATAGCAGACTGGAAGTGTGGAGGGAGAGATTGGAATCTAAGGGGTTTAGGCTTAACAGGACTAAGACGGAGTACCTAGAGTTCAGGTATAAGCAGGAAGACGACTCTAGGAGTGAGGTGCAGCTAGGAAATGAGGTCATTGCGAAGAGGGATAACTTCAGATATTTGGGTTCGATTCTGCAAAGTGATGGGAGCATTGCGGAGTATGTCAGATATCGCATTCAAAGAGGTTGACAGAAGTGGAGGTCGGCATCAGGAGTTCTTTGTGATCGGAAGGTTCCACTGAAGCTTAAGGGAAAGTTTTACAAATCGGTTATAAGGCCAGCGATCCTCTATGGTGCTGAGTGTTGGCCGACGACGAAGGCTCAGGAACAGAAGCTTGCAGTCGCAGAGATGAGAATGCTCAGATGGATGTGTGGTCACTCGAGGTTGGACAAAATTAGAAATGAGGATATCAGAAGCAAGTTGGGGGTGGCTAACATAGGAGATAAACTTCGGGAAGCAAGACTTCGATGGTTTGGGCATGTGCAGAGACGGGCACCGGACGCTATAGGGAGGAGGTGCGAGCACTTAGATTTTGGGGCTTACCGGAGAGGCAGAGGTCGCCCGAAGAAACGTTGGATGGACAACATTACACAAGATATCAGCTTGTTAGAGATTTCAATGGAGTTGACTCAGTGCAGGGAAGCCTGGAGGGAGAAAATCAAGGTGGTGGATAGATAGTAGCCGAGCTGGCGGAGCAGTCTTGCGTTACTGGAGGGATAAAACCTTGGTGTTAGACAGCTAGTTTAAAGTTTTTAAACTTTCAATTTATTTTTGAGTTCTTTTTCAGTTTTTAGTTTTTGAGGGCTCTTAGCTTTTTGTCTGTAGTTGTTGGATGGGCCAAAGCGTTTATCTTGGGTCTTTTTCGGGCGTATTCCATCTAGGTCTGGAATACTCCCATCCTGACCCCCCAGATCCTGCTTCAGCGGGACTGCCTGGGTAAATGTTGTTATTGTTGTTGTTGTTTAATTACGAGTATATATTTAAATGAATTTGGGATGATTCGGGTGTAGTTACGGATCTCTTGCTTAGGGATTTGTTATATATATATATACTGTTTTGGCATTTTAGTCGTGTATGTAGTAGTTGTTTTTATGAATTTTGAAATTTGTTTTTCTGAATACTAAATGATTTTACGCTTAATATTTAGAGGAAAGTTGATAAATACATTGAATACAATATCAAAAGTAATATGAAATAAATTTCTAATTTCATGAAGAAAGCATCCATTAAAACGAAGGTAGACATACTTGAATCGGAAGTACCCCATCTCATCCGATGTACCAAGTACATTGTCGAGGGTGGAATCGGACGAGCCCCAAAGAAATCAGTACAGTATATCTGTATATGATAAGATTTGCTAAATAGTAGTAGTAGTAGATATATAACAAAAAAAATTACCATTTTTATGATTAAACTTTACCAATAATCATACATAAATTCACCAATTTAATAGACACTTTTTGTAACAATCTCTTTTTTTTGGTCGAAAACAAGGGACAAAGCCCTTAATTAAGGGAACGGGCTAACAATAGAACGGGGGACAACCCTACCCCCGACATCGTCCAAAATGAAGGAAAGGGAGCCAACAAGCGGCTCATCTAAAAAATGAAAACCGAGAGGAAACGCTAATCTAGTCAGGGAGTCAGCGACCAATGGCTGAAGCACATGGTGCAACCCCCACCGGGATTTTATAATTTTTAATAAAATTATTAATATACTAATATATGATTGCCTCCGGTTTAAAATAATTGTTCAAATAACATTTGTATGTATATATTAAGTATATTACCTATATTATTATAGAGCTAATTATTAGTGTAAAGCAACATAAAAAATGTGTATGATTATGATATACGGAGTAGTTAATTATCAGAGGTACAAGTAGAAATTGACAAGAAAAGGTGGTTATATAGACAATTATTTCGAAACTGATGAAGTATTAAAAAACACATATATAAACAAACACAATCATACACTATAATTGAAATGAATTTAGGCCGTAAAAAAAAAGATGGTGAAACATATGTTTAGTGAAAAATATAAATTCTTAACCAATTTTTTTAAAAAATTCGGATTTTTTGTGTATAATAATAGAAGAAATTGTATGCAAAAGGGCTCAATTAATTTTCGCTCAAGGCCTCTAATTTGTTAGGACTGGTCTTGTTTGCCTTAGATCCGCCCATCTCCGTCCGCCAACCGCTTCACTTCTACATTTCCGCCCGCTTCCACGATGGCGAATCCATCCGCCTGTCCAAACACGGACCACTTGTGTTGTATTCAAAATTTATCAGTTCGAACTTTTCAACTTGTCAATTGGATCATTATGTTTCCCGAAATTCACTTTGAATTTAATAAAAGCTTAATTTTGATTCATTTTCTTTGCTCAGATTAGGACTAATTTTATACTTATACATTAAACATGTCGGGTTTATTTCAACTTCTAACGGTTATACTTAAATTACGCTATTTAGCCCCCTCTGGCCTCAAATCCTGGTTCCACCACTGTCGGCGACGAACACTTTTTGTAACAATCTCTTTTTCTTTTTTTTTGGTCAAAGAGAAGTGAAGCTCTCAAGGTTTATTAATTAAAACGTCGCCATTGCGCCTAAAAGGCGAGGGGTGGCCTTCCCCCGACGTTGTCACTAGTAATAAGTGTAGTACACTCAAGAGGATCACTAAGAAAATGTAGTCCGTGGGGGTATGAAATTAGAAATTTATTTCATATTACTTTTGATATTGTATTCAATGTATTTATCAACTTTCCTCTAAATATTTATTACCCAAGGGTGTTGCAAAGGTAGAGGAACGCTCACGTGAGATACATGTTATGGTACAACATGTAACATGATGTGGACCGTTAGATCAGGCTAAATGGAGGGTGAGATTTGAGGGTATGCAATAACTATGTTTTAATGAGGGGGATGTGATCAATATTACGTGGCTGCAAACATGGTAATAAGCGTGATTTGTGGGATTTTCAAGAGGGAAAATCGGATCTTAATTAGGGGGATTTTGAAAGCCATGTTTTTTAATTGGGAAGTTTCTTGATTTTAGGGATTAACAAGAATGAGAATATTTTAAAAAATAATAATTAATTGAGCATAAAATTCAAAAACCGTTCGTGAATCCTGAAAAACCTACTAGTCATTGTTTGAATAACTCTGTTCGATGGATTGAAAAATAGAGTTGAACATTCAAATCAACTCTGTACACTAGTTTGGACATTCAAAATAGAGTTGAACATGTTTTATTACTTTATGAATCTTTTTCTAATTTGGTGTGCTCATATATTACTATAGTTGAATAAGTACTTGTCTTCACATGAAAATCAATTCATTATAAGTTGAAATGAAAATAAGGATCTTACGTGACCATTGAAAAAGTAAATGTATTGCATTGAATAAGATGAAAATCAGGATTGTTACAAAATAAGGATCTCTTTTTTAATATACAATGGTATGATAAAAAATGTTATTATCTTTGTCTTCAAACTTCATCCATTATTCACCCCCTTCTTGAATAACTACAAAACAAAACACGCATATATGAATATCAAATCATACATAATAGTACAAACAACTAATATTGTTGAACTTTCATAAAAAAAAAACTAATATTGTTGAACAAGTGTTCATCATATAGTGCAAAACTATCAAAACAAAAATAAACTATTGTAAAAGTTGTCTTATAATCATTGAAAAAGGCTATTGTCCAACATGAAAAATATAGAATACTTAAATTTTATGACTTGAAAAAATATTATCAATATATAGAAAAACACAATAGACACATGAAACAGAAATGAAAAAGCACTCTTTTCATCTTATAATAAATAAGCTCTTGAAAATATTTGAAAAAGATTCAAAGAGAGAAACTATTACATATTTGAAACTAATATGTGAAAAAGTTGTCTTATAATCATTGAAAAACACTATTGTACAACATGAAAAATACAAAACTATTTATATCTACTATTTAAAAAATTGTTATTAATATGTTGAAAAACACAATAGGCATAGATAAAACAGAAATGAAAAATAGTCATTTTATAGTGTAAAAAAACATGATAACCATATTAGCAGAGGTTTTTCAACTATGCAACGCGTTTTTCAACTATGAAATATCATATTGTACTGAAAAACAGTATGTTGTTAATTGAATAAAAAACAGAGAGGCACTCATTGAACAACTATCGAATTGAAGAACGTATCGAATTGAAAAACTATGACATCATCCTTGTTGTATGCAAAAACGAATTGAAAAACGATGGCATATGATAATTCCATGGACAATCAAGAACATTGTTTTACCTCTTTCGACCTTCCTCTTCCTTTGAATCTCCTTACTAGTCTTCGCCATTGATCTGTGCAAACAAATAGCTAGATAAAACCCAGCTAAAACCCAATTAGGAATTACTAGAACAACCAAAAAGCCCCAAATCAGACTATGGACTTCATACCGACGATTTTCACATAAACCCTAGGATTTGCAAATACTTTTCAAACATAAGAAATCACATGATTTGTTCAAAAATCTTAAACCTAAATGCAGCAATTTCGACCCAGAAACAAACCAAATCGATGTTCGTGTATTGAAAATCCAAAATCGAAACCCTAAAAACGAAAGTAGCGAAATCGGATACTCGCGGGGTTTTTTTATTCAAATAAATTAACTAAAACTTACCAAGATCACTGGTGCGGGACGAAACCGTTGATGATGACTATGGGGAAGATGATTTGCTTCAATGGAGAATGAGAGCTTTTGGGTTGGAGCGATGTTAAAGACGGCGGAATTGTTTTATGAAAGAGAAATAAATTTTCTTTTGATTAAAAATATCGGGTATGGAAGGCAGGCATAGGAAGATCTTGCAAGATATTTTTTCACCCAAAAAAACGGGTGTTGGGACGATATTAAGGACGCTAGTCATTAATATCTAAACCAATAATGATCGTCCCTAGTTTTGATAATGACAAACTCATAGGTATTTGATAAGTTGTCTAAGTATTGATCTCAGGTCAGTCCAGTGGAGGCACATAAGCGAAAAAGACAACAAGTGAACTAGAGTCCCTAACTCTATATGGACGCACTTCATCAGAACTTCCAGAGCTGAACGAAAAGAACGAAGTCCCTGCGCAGATAGGACGGCGTCCTCATCAAGAAGGGACGCGCGCCAAAATACGGACGAAGTTCAAATTCAAATCAAGGCCGCCCCAACATAATTATATCACATTTGGCCTTAGTCCTCAGAAGGAAGCTTCCCTTGTCTGGGCACGTGTGAACAATTCCAAAGATGTCGCTTTCCCAGAGATGGTCCCCTGACCACGCGGAGGCTTCCCAAGCGTCAACAGAGTTGACTTCCTTAAGATGCAAATCGCACCGTTGAAGGAAGACGACAGATCCTGCCCAGGCTTCAGAGGACGCTAAAGGAAAAGAACTCATACCGCTATAAATACCCTCCAAGAGGTATGCATAGCGGTCTGTGGACTTTGAAGACTTTCACTCAAGCTCTCCCGAAGCATTCAAGTTCAAGAACGAACCAAGTGAGCTTAAAGCAAGAGAAAGAAAGTCCAACCACATCAAATCCAAACTAAACCACAAAATAGTTAGAGTAGTAGTTTGTCTCTCACAACGGACCGTGGGAGACATGAGTGATAACTTCCTTATAAGCTAAGAGAGTTAGGTTACATTGTTAGGCTGAAAGGAGTGTTACTAGTGAGGCTAAGGACGCACGCTTAGCTCAGTGAAGTGTAACGACTCGCCTAAGTTGTAAGGACTCTCTCTGAATAAGATAAGGACGGCTATTGAAAATCCTCCAACGGAGGTAGAGGTTTACCCATAAGACTAGTTGGTCTTAGTGGGGTTCCTCTATAGATACTCGTGTCCATTGTCTTATTACTTTTCCTGTTAAGTCTATTTTCCGTTGCATCTAAGGACGGCCTTAACCCAGCTAAGGACGCCCATTCTGACAGACTTATGATCCAACAATTGGTATCAGGGCAGGCATTCTAGATTAAGTTTGAGTTGCAGGAAACATGGAGATGGAACCTATAGGTATCTCAAGTGCGAAGCCTCCCTGGCTCACGGATGGGAACTTCAACCGGTGGAAAACCAGGTTTGAGTGCTTCGTGCGAAGTAAACACTACCAATGCTGGCTGGTGATAAAGAACGGTGACCTCAAAGTCCCTACTACTAAGGTGGACAAAGAATCAGAATGGGATCCCGACGAGTTCAAACTCATGGAGGCGAACGCCAAAGCTATCTGCTTTCTACAGACCTCCCTTAGTGAAAGGGACGCCACCCGTGTGAGCAACCTTGCAACTACCCAAGCTCCAATGGGAAGCTCTTGAAAAGTACCATGTTAGGACACCCGAGATGAAAGAAGACGTCCAACTAGAAGCAAAAAGGGACTTCTACAAATTCAAGATGTTCCTAAATGAGACCATCACCGACTATTCCTTCCGCTTTAAAGCCTTGCTAACAAAGTTGAAGAACTTGGGTGTAAAATAAACGGAGATCACCCAAAGGATGAAGGTTCAAGTCTTGATTGACGGACTCACGAGACCATGGAACTTCGATAGGATGACGTTCAAGGAAAACCAAGCCAACAAAGGACTGTCCATGGAAGAAATCTACGGAAAGCTTAAAGGATATGAAGCTAGGAGGAATCAGGATCTGCTAGAAATAGGAAAGAGTTCTCAGAATGAACTAGCGTTGACCCTCGCGGCTAGAACGCCAGAGTATGAACAGTACCATCAAAGGCAAAAGGAACTGGCCTTGATGTTGGAAGCCAAAACTCAAGAGCACCAAGAGAATCCTCGTCTTCAGGCCTTGGTGGAACAACAAGGGAAGACGGAAGAACAAATCTCTGAAGAGGACGAGCTAGCTCTTTTGCATTAAACTCTTCGTGCATGGGCTAAAAGAGACAAATTCCCAAGGATGAAGATGCCTTACAATAAGGAGACCCACAAGCCATCAGATGCTGAAATGAGGGAAGTAACTTGCTTCAAATGCAACAAGAAGGGTCACTATGCAAAATATTGCAACATAGGACTTTCAGCAAAAGATCTCAAAAAGAAAGCCTTGATTGGAGCATATGAGGCCGCATGGGACGACCTCGACTCAGACGATGAAGAACCATCAAATCAAGTGGCTTATATGACCATGGAGGATGCTCTAGATTCTCCAAGGGACGCCTCTGAAGTTGAAAATGAGGTAACTCATGAGTCCATGATTAGCTCCCTAGACAAGTGCTCTAAGCCAAAGCTCATCAAACTAATCACTCAGATTATGCAAGAAAGCTATGCTATGAAAGAAAGATTTGATGAACTAGAATCAGAAAACATTGTTGTACGTGGAATGTGAAAATTGCAATACCATGTCTTTTCAACTAGAGTCCTCTCAGGAAGAGGTAAAGTCTCTTAAGAGTCAGATTGTGTGCCTAAAACTTGAAAACGCAAATCTTAGGGATGAGGTGAAGGTCTTAGGAAAGAGTCTCATGACTGAAACGGTAAAACCTATTGTCTTTATTCCTGCTAGGAAAGGACTAGGGTATGAATCAAGCTCAAAGAACTCTCTTCCTTGTGACTTCGAAGCTAGCAAAACCACTATGCTAGAGCTTGAGAGAGAAAAGGCAAAGAACCTAGAGGAACGCATCAGAGTCCTTGAGAGTGGTGAGAAAGGAAAGAAGGACTACTACACAAATTCCACTAGCCATAAAATCTACAAAAAGATTGCAAAGGGAGAAGGATCTAAGGTAGTTGATCCTGAGAAAATGAAAGAGAATAGAATTCAACGTCCTAACAATAAGTATTGCCTTGGAGAATATTATAGGACATGCTGGTATTGTGGCAAAGGTGGTCACTACCAGTATGAGTGTTTTAAGCTAAAACAAGATCTTGAGAATGGAAGAAAGGCTAGAAGTGGTAGTAAGAACGCTAAGCCTAAGTTTGCTGATAGGACGCATGCTAGTGTGCCTAATGCTAAAACTCAATCTCCTAGGAAGCATGCTAAAAGAACAAATGATGTAAATGTCTATGATTACTTACCCATGAAAGAGTTGTACCCATGTAACGAACCAGGTAAGGGTCACCTTGCCTGGGTCGCAAAGAACTAACTCCACTTTTCAGGTGGAAGTGAGAGGAAGCCCGTGCATCATTGATAGTGGCGCCTCAAATCACATGACAGAAAGCCAGATCCATCTTACTTTTATCCATTCTAGTGTCACGGGAGGAACTGTCTCGTTTGGCAACAAGGGCAAAGGAAAAATCAAAGGGACGGGCACCGTAAAATTAAATCAGTCCATCAAAGCGTCCAATGTGAGTCTTGTTGAGGGACTCGGGTTCAATCTCCTTAGTGTCTCACAAATCTGTGATCAAGGTGAAAACCTAGTCACATTTGACTCTAAGGAATGCCTGGTCATCAACAAGAAAACAAATCAAGTCATTCTCAAAGGGACTCGTGAAAACAATGTCTACATCTTCAACCAAAGGTTCAAGCCTGCTTCCAAGTTGTGCCTATCCGTCTCTAATGTGGACGCCGATCTCTGGCATCGACGTCTTGGGCACGCCGGACCTAGCACGATCTTTAAGCTTCATCAACAAGAACGTGTAAGAGGACTTCTCCGAATTGATCCTGAGCAAATTGCGCAATGCGAAGCATGCATCAAAGGGAAGCAAACAAGATCGTCCTTCAAATCCAAAAATGAAGTGAGCACAAATGAAGCCTTTGGAACTTCTTCACATGGATTTGTGTGGACCCATGCAGACTCTAAGCTATGGTGGAAAGCAAAAGGTATATGTATGTTATTGTAGACGACTTTTCAAGATTCACTTGGGTTCTTTTCTTGGTGTCAAAAGCAAAAGCATACTTGATGTTTAAAATCTTCATTAAGCAAGTAGAAGTCGCTCTTGGGATGAGTTTGAAAGCCCTAAGGTCAGATCATGGAACAGAGTTCAAAAACTCAGAGTTCCTTGACTTCTGTGACCAACAAGGAGTCTCCCACAACTTCTCTTGTCCCCAAACTCCTCAACAAAATGGTGTTGTTGAAAGAAAGAATAGGACGCTGGAAAATATGGCAAGGACGATGCTCTTGGCAAGTGGGGTTCCCAAACACTTTTGGGCCGAAGCCATCGCCACAACAACCTACATCATCAATCGAGCCATGATTCGTCCCTTGCTCAAACAGACGTCCTATGAGCTGCTCAACGGAAGAAAGCCAAACATTTCTCATCTCAAAGTCTTTGAGTGTAAATGCTTCATCCACAACAACGGCAAAGACAACATCGGCAAATTTGATGCTAGAAGTGATGAAAGAATATTCCATGGATACTCCCTCACAAGCAAAGCCTATAGAGTCTTCAACAAAAAGACTCTTAAGCTTGAGGAAAGCATCCATGTGATGTTCAAAGAAAATGCATCTCACAAGAAAGAACCAAGTAAGAAAGAACGTCGTCCCTCTCCAAAGGACGATGATGAAGAAGAACCAAGAGGGTCCTCCGACAAGTACTACGTTCCTAGGAATGTCCCTGAAACTTGTGATGAGGTTTCAATGGGAGTCCCCAGTGAACAGCAAGAGCCCTCTCAAACTTGGTCGCTAAACCAAGTGGATGCCGCTGAGTCAAGTCAACACGGAGAAGAAATGCAAAGTGTGGACGCTCATTCTGAGGGGGAACACACTGAGCCTGTCAATGAAGAAGATGGGTTTGACTCTGATGATTCTGATTGGACGGACCCTAGGTGTACTCCTGCAAGGGACGCTATTCATAGAGGATCCAACCTTTCTAGACTTCACTCAACAGATCAAATCATCTCAGACATTTCAAAAGGCGTCCAAACCAGGTCAACTGTGAATCAGTCCCATAGCGCCAACATGGCGTTCTGCGCATTCAACACCTTTGTGTCCTTAATTGAACCTAAGAACATAAAGGAGGCACTTCAGGACGCTGATTGGATTCAAGCTATGCAAGAAGAACTCAATCAATTTGAAAGAAACAAAGTTTGGACCCTCGTCCCTCGTCCTAAAAACAAAAACATAATAGGGACGAGGTGGGTCTACATGAATAAGATTGATGAGAGTGCCAGAGTGTCAAGGAACAAAGCAAGGCTTGTGGCTCAAGGCTATAGGCAAGAGGAAGGGATCGATTACGATGAGACCTTCGCTCCTGTCGCTAGAATTGAAGCTATATGCCTCCTCATTGCCTTCGCCGCTCACAAGGGGTTCAAGCTCTTTTAAATGGATGTCAAGACGACCTTCCTCAATGGCAAGCTAAAGGAAGAGGTGTACGTTGCTCAACCTCCTGGGTTTGAGAACGATGACCATCCTAACCATGTGTTCTACTTGGACAAAGCTCTCTACGGACTCAAGCAAGCCTCTCGTGCCTAGTACGATAGGTTTGCGTCCTTTCTTTTGACCAACGGATACACTCGAGGTAACATTGACAAAACTCTTTTCTTGAAGAAAGTCCTTAAAGATTTTTTGATTGTCCAAGTCTATGTCGATGACATAGTATTTGGAAGCACTAACATGAAGCTTGTAGAGGAATTCAAGAATCTGATGAGTAGTGAGTTTGAGATGTTCCTCATAGGAGAGCTCAACTTCTTCTTGGGACTTCAAATCACACAACTCAAAGATGGGACACGCATTCACCAACAGAAGTACATTCGTGAAATGCTTGAAAAGTATGGGATGAACTCATAAAAATCCATTGACACCCCCATCTCTCCCAACACTCGCCTTTATGCTGATGAAGAAGGCAAGAGTGTAGATCAAAAGCTCTACAGAGGAATGATAAGGTCCTTGTTATATCTAAAAGCAAGCCATCCCGACATCTTGTTCGTTGTGTGCTTGTGTGCTCGCTTCCAAGCAAATCCAAAAGGGTCCCACATGCACGAGGTTAAATGAATCTTTAGATACCTCAAGGGACGGGACGACATATGCCTATGGTATCCCAGAAGGACGTCCCTAAACCTGGTAGCGTACTTTGACGCGGATTACACTAGCCATGTGGTGGATAGGAAGAGCACCTCCGAAATGGCTCAATTCGTAGGATCATGCCTAGTATGTTGGGGTTCCACGAACCAAAATTCTGTGGCCCTCTCAACCACGAAAGTTGAGTACGTTGCTGCTGCTTCGTAATGTTCTCAAGTCCTATGGATCAAGTACCAACTTGAAGATTATGGTACGCTCCTCAACACAGTCCCTATCTTGTGTGACAACACTAGTGCTATAAGTATTGCCAAAAATCCTGTTCATCATTCTAGATTCAAGCATATTGACATAAGACATCATTTTCTTCGTGATAATGTTGAACTTGGATTAATAAGAGTGGATCATTTTAGGACTGAGGACCAAGTGACCAATATTTTCACAAAAGCTCTTGATAGACGTCCCTACGAGCACCTCAGGTTGCTCTTGGGGATGATAACTTTTAAATGATCAAGTCCCGTTCCATTATTCCCTCTATGATTGGATATGTCTTGTTGAGAACTTGTTTTAAAATATGTCATGCATTTATAATCATCTTGAAAGGACGCTAGTCTAAGACATGTGTTTTGCTTGTGTTTGAACGTTATTCATTTCTCTTTTTATCTCAAGGGTATCCCTGATCACCCTACCCTCATCACAAGCCGAAATGATGGGAACTCTAAGCTTACCTAAGTCGAGAATCTTGCAAACGCGTCCTATGAGCGTTCTTTGTTTTATCTTTACGAGACGTACTTGCTTGATTTTCAAAAAAGGTTCTAAGTGATCAAAAGGAAGCTTGTCAAAGTCTAGAGGATGTCAAGGCAGAGTTCTAAGGGTCAGTGGTTGTGATCAGTTTTTGGAACGCAGTGATACAGTTCTCAGTGGTGTAGTGTTGTGTGGTGAAAGGACGCCAAGACAGAGTCCCTTGCAATTGTGAAAATGTTAAAAGTTTAAAAATGGGAAGGTGAATCGTCGCGGAGAATTGTGAACGCCAATCTCGGGATCTGTGCAAACAATGCATAACAACTGTGTTTCTTAGCAGAGAAGTATTCCACGTGTGGGAGCGCGGGTGGAGGAAGCCTTCTCAAAAAACCCTATTGCCCCTGCCCTTTTGCCTTCGTCTTCTTCCTATAAATACTCCCCTGCCACAACTGAAATCCCTCTTCGATCTCTTTACTGTTTGCCCATATCCGGAAACCACTCACAAAATCTCCCCAAATATCCTACCCAGATCTTGAAATCATCTCTCCCCAACCCTAATTCCTTCTAAATCCCTCTCAAACTCTCAAATGGCCAACACCAGAAATACCAAGAACACAAAACCCTCTCCGTCGTCTTCTTCGGCGGTGAGAACCACTCCTCCGGTGAAAGGCCGGTCGTTCATAGACTCAAGAAGAAGAAATGTTGGGTGACCAGACCAATCCCGCCACCAGCAATCCTCTCAATCCACCCAATGCCGCCCTTCCATCACTCCTCCAAAACCCCAATCTTCCCAATCCAGATCTCAACCCAAACCATGCCAAAAACAGTTCAAGTTCCTGGAAAAGCCCTTCGTCCCTGAACCTGAACAAGGGAGTCCGCAAAAATCCAACCGCTTCAACCTCCCGGCGCAACCCAGGCGCCGTCCTCCCCTTGACCCACTCATAGAGGACTGGCTTGAAAAAGAGCCCAAAACCTTAGCCAACATATGTCACCGGGCGTCCATTCATGAACATCCCCTCAAAATGCAACGCCTCCTTCACTACTTTACGGTGACATACGTCAAGCCCCGCCTCCAAGAGACCAACTACAAAAACCCTCCTTTCATGGGGTCAGCCATCATATCCGATACGTTTGGTGGGACGGTGGACGAGCTCGCAAAACTCCTGCCCGATATAATGGAGTTCCTTATGGCTCCTACAGGTTCCGTCCCCTCCCAAACCACACAAGTCCTCTACCCGTCCTTCTAAAACTTAAAGCTGAAAGCCCCCTCTTCCTCCCAACCCACACAAGTCCCATCCTCCCCTCCCCCGACCCGAAGAGACGCCTCAAGTCCTCAGCCGAGCTTGAGGGCGTGACTGACACTGAAATGGCTGCCATTCGCCTCTCCGAGCTGGAGATTGAAAAAGAACAGATGGCGAGGCAGGCCAAGGATGAACAGGATGCCATAGCTGAGGCGATCCTCAAGAGTACGTAGGACGTTGCTCTTCTTCCTCCACCACCACCAAGGGTAGAGGACGCTCCTGCTACAGTTGTTGATCCGCTAGAGGCGGAGATTGAGGCGGACCTGGCCAAGCCCATGCCAAAGGTCCAAAGAGACGCTCCTCCCACACAGGTCCAGGCCAAGGATGTTGTGCCCACGATAATTCAAGTGGAGGACTCCCCAATCAAGAAGCCTCCTCCTCCTCTAGCTCCGATTGCCGCCACTCCAATCTCGGTGCTAAGGCTCCTCCGATGCTCCCCCAACCAAAGCAAAGCTAAGAACTCCCTCTCCCTCTCCTCCCAGAGTAAAGACTCCTCCTCCTCCGCCTGCTCCGGTTGTTGAGGAAAATGAACAAGTCCAGGGGACGCCTTCTGCTGAAGTCCCCATAGAGTCCTTGGCCAGGACTCCAGCAGCGGACGCTCCTTCTCAAATACAAGCGTCCAATGCTGAGGACCAATAAATGGTTAAGTCCCATGAACAAGGGGACGAAGCCTCAGATGATGATGATGCTCCTCACCAGGATGAGGATCATGAGGATGAGGAGGGAGATGGCGACGAAGAAGATGCCGGTGATGATGTGATTGTCACTGAGAATGGCAATAAGAAGAAGAGGCTCAAAAAGATTCTGGGGCCGCTCCTGTTTGATGCTCAGTTTTTGCAAGAGAGCGGCCACACCGAATTCTTAGAGCTCCTTGACTTCCAAGGTTGGACGCACCTGGGTGCAGAGGCTGCCGTCGTGGATCTTGAACAGGATCTCCGCTTTTACTCAAAATTTGAAGTATCCGAAGTAAAAGGGAAGTCTCAAGGGACGTTTGAAATAGATAGGGACGAGTACTCTATTGCAGAGGGTACCGTCTGGAACATGCTTGGCCTCCGCCTCTCTCCTCAAAATGCCCTCCACGACTTTCCTTGCAAATCTTTTGGCCGCTTCTCCCAGGAAGACATCTTCAACAATATATTTAACGGGAGGCAGCCACTGGCTAAGGATAGATTCGCCCATTGTCTCTCTAAGACGGGCGTCCTTACGCACCACTTCATTGTGCGCATGGTCGTCCCACATTAGGAAAAGAAGTCAATCGTCTAGATCACTAACATTATTATCTTGAACGCTTTCCTGAACCGCAAGCCGATCAACTTGGCGAGGGTAGTCTTAGAGCACATGGTCAAGTGCACCGGTGGATGCCACTCTCTTCCTTATCCCGGCCCGGTCAAGAAGATCTTAGAACAACAACACCTCTACGTCTCCAAAGAGGAGAAAACTTTCGGCATTCATTGGTACGTCAAGCAGATCACCGCTCCTCCAGTCGGAAAGATGAGGTATGGCGAGGAGCTTCCCTTAATAAGGAAGTGACTTGCTAAATAAAAGAAAGAGGCTGAGAGGAGAGCTGCTCAAGCTGCTGTCGCCGCTGGTGAAGAAGGTGAAGCTGAGGGAAATCTCCAAGTGGTAGGGACGCCCGTTGCTGATGCTGAGGACGCCGATGAGGCCAACGCTGCGAACATCAATGTTGAGGTTGAAAAGTGCTCTAAGAAGACTTTGCTTGGGATGATAATTGAGAATCAGTGTATGATGATAGACCTCATCCAGCAACTTCATGACACCGTCCATCAGCATACTGACCTCTTGGAACGCAACAATGAGCTTCTTGCGCAGGACAATGATCTCCACGCTCAAACGCTCAAGGCTCCTGGCAAGCGTCCCCACCAGTGATCACACCTCCCCTTCTAAGCCCTGAAAAAACTTTATCTCTTTTATGTTTGTGTTAAGACTTTAGGACGCTGTCCCCTTTTGACATGTTTGTGAAGAATGTTTGTAATAACCGTACTTGGGTACTTTTGCACTCTCTTCTCTATGAATGGCGTTCCTTACAACTACAATTCATTTTGTCTAAGCATGCCCTCCTTTAGTTATGATTTTGTGTGTGCATGCCTTTCCACTTGTTCTCCTTTTCGATGATGTCAAAAGGGGGGCGTATAGTTTTGTAGAGATGCGATCGTTTCAAATTGTCATAGAAAGCATGTGTTTAGGAGGAATTTTGACCAAGTCCAAAGGACGCTAGTAAAGAATATAATAGGACGCACTTAAAAGAATGAGTTGCATGCCAACCTTAGCTAAAAGAAAATCAAAGTGAAGTCTCCCATGCTAAAAGCTTTACTTCTGTGCGCATTGTTTAGAAGAGGTTGTCATCATCAGAAAGGGGGAAATTGTTGGGACGATATTGAGGACGCCAGTCATTAATATCTAAACCAATAATGATCAACCCTAGTTCTGATAATGACAAACTCAAAAGTATTTGATAAGTTGTCCAAGTATTGATCTCAGGTAAGTCTAGTGGACGCACATGAGCGAGAAGGACAACAAGTGAACGAGAGTCCCTAACTTTGTAGAGACGCACTTCATTAGAACTTCCAGAGCTGAACGAAAAGAACGAAGTCCCTGCGCAGATAGGACGGCGTCCTCATCAAGAAGGGACGCGCGCCAAAATACGGACGAAGTTCAAATTCAAACCAAGGCCGCCCCAACATGATTACATCACATTCGGCCGTAGTCCTCAGAAGGAAGCTTCCCTTGTCTGGGCACGTGTGAACAATTCCAAAGATGTCGCTTTCCTAGAGATGGTCCCCTGACCACGCAGAGGCTTCCCAAGCGTCAACAAAGTTGACTTCCTTAAGATGCAAATCGCACCGTTGAAGGAAGACGACAGATCTTGCCCAGGCTTCAGAGGATGCTAAAGGACAAGAACTCATACCGCTATAAATACCCTCCAAGAGGTATGCATAGCGGTCTGTGGACTTTGAAGACTTTCACTCAAGCTCTCCCGAAGCATTCAAGTTCAAGAACGAAGATCAAGAAGATCAAGTGAGCTTAAAGCAAGAGAAAGAAAGTCCAACCACATCAAATCCAAACTAAACCACAAAATAGTTAGAGTAGTAGTTTGTCTCTCATAACGGACCGTGGAAGACGTGAGTGATAGCTTCCTTATAAGCTAAGAGAGTTAGGTTACTTTGTTAGGCTGATAGGAGTGTTACTAGTGAGGATAAGGACGCACGCTTAGCTCAGTGAAGTGTAACGACTCGCCTAAGTTGTAAGGACTCTCTCTGAATAAGATAAAGACAGCTATTGAAAATCCTCCAACGGAGATAGAGGTTTACCCATAAGACTAGTTGGTCTTAGTGGGGTTCCTCTATAAATACTCGTGTCCATTGTCTCATTACTTTTCCTAGTTAAGTCTATTTTCCTCTGCATCTAAGGACGGCCTTAACCCAGTTAAGGACGCCCATTCTAACAGACTTACGATCCAACAACGGGATTGCATAATATTTACTAGATAGAAGTGGAAATAGTGGGATTGATTTTTGATTTGGTGTTTCTCCACCCAACCACAAATATACACCCTTTTTCTAATTAATCCGGACCGTTTGATTAGATTGATCTAAAAACCCTCATAACACCTCATGTTACACTCTAAGAGAGTGTTTTACTAGATATTTTTCTGCAAAGGTAAGCATATTTATTACCCAACTTGACTTGCATTGAGGGATTGAACTGGGAAAAAGAAGG
The DNA here is from genome assembly GCA_934048045.1 of Polygonum aviculare. Lineage (NCBI taxonomy): Eukaryota > Viridiplantae > Streptophyta > Magnoliopsida > Caryophyllales > Polygonaceae > Polygonum > Polygonum aviculare. The sequence goes on along the minus strand of OW204023.1, from coordinate 25,433,471 downwards.
CATAATTTGTTAACTTGAATCTTGTTTTGTTACGAAATAGATGGCAGCCGTGGCCGCATTGCTCGTGCAATACGAATCTGATTTCAGACCAAACATGAGTATCGTCGTCAAGGCTCTGCAGCCTCTGTTGAACACAAAACCTGGGCCTGGGGTTGCCACCGACGTCTCCAGTTCACGAAACTTGTTGTCTTAAGTATTTCAGGCGTGAATTGTGCAATTTTGTGTCCATCGTCTTGGCTAAATGCTACTTTCCGTGTTGTTGTCGTCAGTTAACCGTACTGGTCAACCCTTGGACTGACTATGTTGCCTAGCATTAGTCTCCTAGATTGAAACTTGCAATCATACAAGATAAACTGCACTGTGAAAGGACACACAGGAACTTGTAAAAACCTGGTTGTGAATTGGTTTTTTTTTTTGTTGCCAACGTTTGATCAAGAAGATAAGGAGAATGATGCTTGACATGGGGAGTGTTTTGTTTTTGAAAAAAATATAGCTTCCCACAAAATCCATTCGTCATGAAACTAAAGCGTGTAAGAGAATGCATATTGCATGACATTTTCTAAATGTAGAGATCACACCTCAAACGAGAGTGAAATTTATGGGTCCATTGGAGTTTTGATTAAACTTCTTTGTCGGTTGGCTTGACGTAAAAAACTAACGTCTAACTCAACAGCTAGAGGTTATAGTTTTATGGAAACAGTTTTGATTGAACTTAAGTTTTGAGTTTTCCCAAAACTCAACCGGAAAATATAGGCATAAGCCATTAGGCATGAGTCATGATGAGATTGACAACCATGGCAAAGGGAGATTTGAATCAAGTACAATTTCATTAGTCCGAACAGAAAGTGAATCAATACAATCATCAATCTACGTACGATGCAACGGATCTACATATAGGGCAAATGGTCCGACCCGTTTGGAGCCACCGATCAATGCACACTTTGTGGAAGACATGGTGACAACTCGAAAGCTCTCTTATAAGACGGCCTCTGTCCATACGATATAAGCAAATGCAACAAACCGTATCATCTCGCTCTTCTTCTTGGCCACAGTACAAAATCTTGTGTTGGATCCAATGCAAGCTTTCAACTATGGCGTCCACGAGAGATGCCTCAAAATAATCCTCGCCATTGGCATCGAGATGAGGATTAAGGATCCCGATACAAGAGAGAAAGCCAACGCAAACGCGCTCTATAAGGACAACAATGATGATGAGAAGGAAAGTGGGATATGGAATTGACACCTTCATTGATCCATAAGGAACTCCCATTTTTGTGCATTTCGGCAGCCTTTAAAGAAATTGGAGATGCATTTTATAATGATGAAACAATGAAACATAAAGTCGAAGACACAATGTTAATTAGAAAATGCCCGAAATGTGTTGATCTCTTCAAAGATGCTCCATTGGGTCACGTTGTGATACAAGTCATACAGCTTACACATGCTAGCATCTATTTCATTTTGTTGCGTGCATGTCTTGGATTTTCATTCTACCAAAAATTGAGGTGTGCGGTTCACATTACTAGGTCATGTATTAGCAAGTTACCAAGAGTACGTACTTGTCTCTATCTTAAACAAGTGTGTTTTTTATTCGGCTTTGCACTTAACCGTCATTCCTTTCTCTTGACTAGCATGCCGTTCAATGGATTTCTGGGCCCTGTGCAAAAAATAATTTTTGTTTAAATTTTAAAATTTTGAGTGACAAATTAAGATTTATAATTAATAGACTTATTCAACGGTACTTATTTTGCTAAATTGTGGTTGTTTAGATAAAATAATTAAGTTGTGATTGATAATGGATAAAACTGGAAGAAAATATTGCAATATAAGTAGTAAAAATGCAAAATTGTAATCATTGTTATATTTAATCACCTATATAAGAAACAACCACACTAGAAGACATTAAAAAATAAAAAAATAACTAATAAATATCAGTTCATAGTAATTATGTGTTTACTCTTGTTTTATGATCTAAAAAATAAAAAATTAACTAATAAATATCAGTTCATAGTAATTATGTGTTTACTCTTGTTTTATGATCTAAGAAAGAAATTTTATACATAATTTTATTGTTATTGATCAATTAGTTACATTAAAATAAAATAAACCCCTCATCCACTACTTAGTGTAATAAAAAAAAACAAAGCATTAAAGTGAGACATCTTTACATCTTTACAAAGGCAACACAACCAATTGCTTTAATGTTGTCAATTCACTCTATTTCTTTTTTTTTTTTTTAAATCAAATTCAATTCCAAGCATCTTTAATGTTGTCAATTGGAGAGAGTAAAATTTTTGTTTTTGTACTCACCTCAAATACTTCCATAGAAGAAATACACCTTTATCATTATACATATATTGTATTTAGATATATATGTTTTCTATATATCACATTAAAGTTTACTATGTAAGCCTAAAAAATCTACTTTGTAAACATAATTTGACTATACGAGTACATACAGAAGGTTTTGCAATTCAATTGAATGATCCTTTCATTCTACTCCAATTCCAAAGACACACTACAACTATTTCAATTTGTTTTCTTTCAAATCAAAATATATAAAGTGCGGACACAAATAATATTGCCCCGTGCGATACAAAACTTTTGAGGAATACCTTCATGAAAAAGAAGGATCATCAACCTAAAAATTTAGGGTAGATCATTATAGCTATTTTGACACAAATTGTGAAAGCTTAATGTTGTGAACTTAATTATAATAAGGCCTATCCTTAATCTTTATTTTTATTGATACAATCTAAGAAAAACCATTCAAAAACTAAAGTAATAATAAAACAAAATTGCAAAAATAAATTAAATATATATATATATATATATATACACACACGTGACAACATTTAGGTAAGTATCTATCATCTATAGAGAAATAAATTTTAAAATAAAAACAATACAAAGCCAATTCAACCGTCAAGTATAAAAAACAAAATAGCTTTGATTTTTTGAATATATCTATAGGAAAAATAATATAAATAGAAGTTGGCCCGCGCATAGCGCGGGCATCATACACTAGTGTAAAACGAATAAGAAGAGAAAATTAGGTATTAAAGTGAGGGGGAACATGATATCTATACTGTCTATACTATAAAGCGGAGACAAAGTTTTCACAGAAAATTGTGCCATATGTCATATCTTTAATAAAATAATCAACCGGGCCCTCCGTGTATATAAAAGAATACTAATCACAATAGAAAGATACATATATATGATTTGATAAAAATAATCAGTTGGGTCCTCCTCTATATAAATTAGGTAGTTAGAATCTCATATAATCTTATCCCGTAAAAATTGCCAAAAATTATGAATTATCCCGATGAATTATCTCTTATCAAGAATTAGTTGTAATCTTCAAATAATTATTATTATTTAATAAAATGTGAAATTTGTCATAAAGTAATTTTTGAACAAATCCAACTTATTTAAATTATGAGTTGATTTACTATTGGTGAAAAAACACTAATCATAATACGAAGGTACATATATAAGATTCTATATTTTTAACGTGATCACTCACGCTACATATCTAATTAAATTGAGTTTATAATAACATTACTCGTACATGGTACAGGGGTTAAACTAGTTAAAAATTACATGAAGGAGAATAGAGCAAAAAAGAATGGGGTTTAGACCAAAAATTACAACAAAATGAAGGAGGATTTGTATAAAAAAAAAAAAGAAAAGAAAAGAAAAAAGGAATTGAGTTTACCAAAAAACACAAAAAATGAGAGGGGAGTACGCGTGTATTGAAAAATAGAGCCCATAAAGGAAAATGAATCATACTATGGGGCTAGGGGCCAATGAAGAAATTAAAAAAAAAATCATCGCCGCTACTCGAACTCTGCTCCAATTAATCCAAGTCGTGGATTCAAGCTCTTATTTTTGCAACTTAGGCCTTGGATCAAATATAAATATCCCTTAACATATAAACTATAAACTACTCTCTTTCGTTCGATCTACTAAATGAAAGACCATGATTGCGTGCTTTTTTCTCATTATTTTAAGTGTCTAGGGTAAAATCATCATTTTACCTATTCTAATCTTCCTCCTTCCACCCTTCTCTGTCCTCCTCCTTGACACGAAGAGCCTCCATACTCGTACGGTGTTTTTTCCTCTCCAGACTCTTCGATCTCGAGGTCCGGTCCGGATTTGACTCCGATGAGATCATTGAGAATGTTCACGCATTGCCTCGGATTCGGAAGGTATGTTTTTGTATTCACTATGCTTTTTGCAAAATTTCTTTCTTCAATTAGGTGCTCGTAGGGTTTTGTGATTGTATGAAAATGATGGCTTCAACTAGATTATTGAACATGAAAGTGATGTGGGACTTCCAAGGATTAGAGTAGGTAAATGACGATTAGGTGCGCTGTTATAGGATAAGGGCACTCGGGTTTTTAGAATAAAATGTGGGCTGATTTTTGTAATATTTGTAAATTGAGGGAGTTTGTTAGAACGAATATAAGTCGTTGGGAGTTTGTGGCGGGTTGTTCATCCAGATTCAGAACTTTGTAATTCTCTCTTTTCTCTCTCTAATGGAATTCATCAGCTCGAGTTGCCTGGTTTCACTTCTTCCTATTTGAGATCCGCGATTCGTGTGTGTGGAGTGTTGTTCTCTAAGAGCATTAGTCCAATTCTATCTTTAAATTGTTGTTGTTGCTAAGGTACAGTTTATTTGTATCAAATTGGTATCAGATTCAACGATCCTATGGCTGAACATAAATGGTGGTTGCTGACTACACAAGGTCGCAAGCTTCTATCAGAAATGAGGTTGAAGAAGCTTTGTCTTGGCGAATCTCTGTCATTAATGGCGAGATCGATGGCAAAATGGCTCTGTTGGACAAGAAGCTGTCGACGATCGAGGAGAAGATGGACTCGAAGATCGCTGAAATGTTTGATATGGTGAGAATCTTTACAGGACAGCCTTCATCGTCTCATCTTGGAGCTACAGATACAAGAAATCCTCCAATGGAGCTCGGTACTCATGCTTCTGCTCAGAATTCGCCTGTTGTTCGAGCGACTTTCTTGAATCCAAAGGTGAATCCACCGGCCATGGAAGGACTTCGATTTCGACATGGAGGTAACCCTAACACTGGATATTCTGGCATTACTAGACTGTCTAGGCTGGATTTTCCAAGATTTCAGGGGGAAATGGTTAGGGAATGGATTTTTAAGTGTGAGCAGTTCTTCTTGATTGATCATACGCCTGAGGAAATCAAGGTTAATTTGGCTTCAATCCATGTAGATGACTTGGTTGCTCGTTGGCACCAGTCAATGGTACAATCTGAACCAAATCTGAGCTTGATTCTTGATTGGAAAGGTTATAAGAAGCTTTTATTAGAGCGTCTTGGTGAGGTTATAGATGATCCAATTGTTGAGTTGAAAAATTAGAGAGAGACAGAGGGAATCTTAGATTATCATAACAAGTTTGAAGCTATTAGAACCAAAGTACAGATGTCTAAGGACTATATTGTGAGTGCCTATTTAGCTGGCTTAAGGAATGACACTCAAATGCATGTGAGGATGTTTCAACCTAAGTCAGTTAGACAATGCTTGATGCTTGGCAAATTGTATGAGAATGCACATCCTGGTAGGAATTTTACTCACTCTAAGACCTTGTCAACTGTGAAGAAGGATATTCCTTTGTTGCCTAAGCCTTCGGATGCTCAGAAATTGGTGGAAAATAGAAAGAGGCTTATAGTAGAAGAGATGAATGAAAGGAGAGCTAAGGGTCTTTGCTATTTTTGTGATGAACCATTTACTCCTGGTCATTTTGCTAAACACAAGAAGGGGCAGTTGTTTTGGTTGGAAATGGCTGATGATGATAATGATGATTTGGATGAGGAAGTTATTGATAATATTGAGCAACAGCAAGATCAGGTGCAGATATCTGCATGTCAATGCAGTAGCTGGCATTTCTAGTTATAGGACTATGAGAGTGAAAGGGATGTATGGGAAGAAAGATTTGTATATTTTGATAGACTCCGGGAGCACTCACAATTTTATTGATAAGGCTATGGCTGAGAGGCTTGGTTGCAAGTTAGTTCCTGCAAGCTTGACCAAAGTGACAGTTGTTGATTGTAGTTCTTTGAGTGTTTCTTCTAAGGTGGAGGGCTTTAAGTGGCACTTTCAGGATGCTCAATTCCAAACTGACCTCATGGTTATTCCTCTTGGTTGTTGTGATATGGTTTTAGGACTACAGTGGTTAGAAACACTTGGACCTGTTGTGATGGATTTCAAGATGCTCACTATGAGATTTAAGTGGCATAACAGGAATATTGTGTTGAATGGTATTACTCCGGGCTCAGTGAGAGAGTTAAGGGCTAGACAGCTACAGAAGCTGTTTCATTCAGGCAGTCAACTTGCTATGTTGTGTGTTCAAGAGTTGAATTGTGTTCCATATTTGTGTTCTGTGTCTGTTTCAGGGGGTTCTAATCCATTGCCTAAGGAGATTTCTGAGTTGCTGTCACAGTTTGATGATGTATTTGAAAAACCTAAGTCTTTACCTCCATTCAGAAAAGGGCATGATCATCCTATCAGGTTAGTGGAGGGAGCTAATCCTATCAATCAGAAACCTTATAGATATGCAGTTTATCAAAAGAATGAGATAGATAAGATGGTACAAGAGATGCTTAAATCTGGTGTGGTGCAACAGAACTCTAGTGCTTTTGCTTCTCCAGTGGTGTTGGTAAAAAAGAAGGATGGCACATGGAGGTTATGTGTGGATTATAGGGGCCTCAATAATATCATAGTCAAAGATAGGTTTCCAATTCCATTGATTGAGGATCTTATGGATGAGCTGGGTGGTTCAAAATTGTTTTCCAAGATTGATTTGAGAGCTGGTTATCATCAGGTTCGAATGTGTGAGGAAGACATCCATAAGACAACATTTAAAACTCATAGTGGTCATTATGAGTATGTGGTTATGCCATTTGGTTTAACAAATGCGCCTACAACATTTCATAGTTTGATGAATTCTGTGTTCAGAGAGTTCCTAAGGAAGTTTGTGCTTATATTTTATTGATGATATTCTGATTTACAGCTCTTCTTTAGCAGATCATGTGAATCATTTGAGATTAGTGTTGCAAGTGATGAAGGAGCAACAATTGCTTGCTAAAAGGAGTAAATGTGCATTTGCAGTTTCAAGAGTGCAGTATTTGGGGCATTACATATCTGATGAGGGAGTGTCTATAGATCCTAAAAAAGTAGAAGATGTGGCTAAGTGGCCTGTGCCTAAGAATATTAAGCAATTGAGGGGCTTCTTGGGATTGGCAGGGTATTACAGGCGTTTTGTCAGGAATTATGGCATCATTGCTAGGCCTTTGACTTTGTTGCTTAAGAAGGACAATTTTCAATGGTGTGAGGAGGCTGCAAGTTCATTTGACGCATTGAAAGTTGCTCTTTGTAGTGCTCCAGTGTTAGCTCTTCCTGACTTCTCTAAAAAAGTTGTGGTTGAAACTGATGCGTGTGGTTATGGTATTGGTGCAGTTTTGATGCAAGACAACCATCATTTAGCATATATTAGTAGGCATTTGAAGGGAAGGCAGTTACAGATTTCTATATATGAAAAGGAGCTTTTAGCTGTTTTCTTTGCAGTTCAAAAGTGGAGGAACTACTTATTGACAGCTCATTTCACAATTAAAACAGACCAGAGGAGTTTGAAGTACTTGTTGGAGCAACGTTTGAATACTCTTGTGCAACAACAATGGTTACCAAAGTTACTTGAGTTTGATTATGAAATACAATATAAAGAGGGCAAAGAGAACTTAGCAGCTGATGCTTTGTCAAGAATGGATGATGCAGATCCACTTTTGATGGCCATTTCCACAACTCAGTCAGAGTTATTGTCTAAGATTCAACAGTGCTATGAGACGGATGATCAGTTAAAGAAGTTGATTGATGAATTGAAGTTGAATCCAACTGCTAAGAAGTATTATTCGTGGATGCATGGCCAGCTAAGGAGAAAGGGCAAATTAGTGGTGGGGAATGACTCAGCATTGAAAGATGAGATTCTAGATTAGATGCATAGCTCAGGTGTGAATGGACATTCAGGTAGAGATGTGACAGTACATAGAGTGAAGAGTCTGTTTTACTGGAAGGGTATGAGTAAGGATATACAACAGTTTATTAGAAGTTGTGTTGTTTGCCAGAGAAACAAGTATGACACATCAGCCTATCCAGGGTTATTACAACCTTTGCTTGTCCCTGATTCTATTTGGACAGATTTGTCTATGGATTTTGTGGATGGTTTACCTCTGTCGTTTGGCAAATCCGTTATATTAGTGGTGGTTGACAGATTTAGTAAGGCTGCTCATTTCATTGCAATGTCTCATCCTTACTCAGCAGCTTCAGTGGCTCAAAAGTTCTTGGATCATATTTTTAGATTACATGGATTTCCTAAATCCATTGTGACAGATAGAGATGTTGTGTTTACAAGTGAGTTTTGGCAGGAATTATTCACCTTGCAAGGGGTTTCATTGAAATTATCAAGTGCATATCATCCTCAGTCAGATGGTCAAACAGAAGTGGTGAATAGGTGTTTGGAGAATTATCTCAGATGTATGTGTAATGATAAGCCTCATCTCTGGAGTAAATGGTTACCATTAGCTGAGTTTTGGTACAATACTACATTCCATACATCTTTACAGTTAACTCCTTATGAGGTGGTGTATGGACAAGCACCTCCAGTCCATTTGCCTTACTTACCTGGTGAATCAAAGGTTGATATGGTTGCACGAAGTCTTCAGGAAAGGGAGCATATGATTCAGATTATTAAGTTTCACTTGATGAGAGCTCAACATCGTATGGAGCAGCAGGCAAACAAGCACAGAAATGAGAGGTCCTTTGAGATAGGTGATCTGGTCTACTTAAAGCTTCAGCCTTACAGACAGGGCAGTGTAGTCTCTCATGCAAATCAAAAGCTTTCTCCCAAATATTATGGCCCTTATGCTGTGTTAGACAAATGTGGTCCTGTAGCTTACAGATTAGCTTTGCCTCCTTCATCCAGAATTCATCCAACATTTCATGTCTCTCAACTTAAGCGACATGTTGGTGGAGATGTAGTGGCAAACCAATTGACTTCTGTTATGCCAGAAACGTTTGTGAAGGAACATGAACAAATTTTGGAGAGGAAAATGGTTAACAGGCAGGGGCGTGCAGCTATTAAGGTCTTAGTAAAATGGAAGAATCAAGCTGTTGAAGAAGCAACGTGGGAGTTCTACTATGATTTGCTGAAGAAGTTTCCAGACTTTGAAACTTGAGGACAAGTTTCTCCAATCGGGGGAGATTTGTTATAGGATAAGGGCACTCGGGTTTTTAGAATAAAATGTGGGCTGATTTTTGTAATATTTGTAAATTGAGGGAGTTTGTTAGAACGAATATAAGTCGTTGGGAGTTTGTTGCGGGTTTTTCATCCAGATTCAGAACTTTGTAATTCTCTCTTTTCTCTCTCTAATGGAATTCATCAGCTCGAGTTGCCCGGTTTCAATTGTTCCTATTTGAGATCCGTGATTCGTGTATGTGGAGTGTTGTTCTCTAAGAGCATTAGTCCAATTCTATCTTTCAATTGTTGTTGTTGCTAAGATACAGTTTATCTATATCATGCGCACTCTCATTTATTGGATGTGACGATTAGGTTAATTATTGTCCGGCTTATACGAGCACTGGATTAGATCGCAGATGTGTTCACCAAGGCTGTTGGTAATGATCAGTTTCGTCAACTACGTTCCAAGCTTCATGTTTGGACTCCACCATAAGCTTGAGGAGGCATTAGGATAGAAATATCTTTTAGCTTAAAATCTTATCTTCGTGAACCTTATAAAGATTTGTGTCTATCTTTATAATGCCTTGGGCTCCAAGAATAAACATGTACATATACATTCTCCGTTAATGAAAGAAAACAAGAAATCTTTTCATAAATCCTAGGGCTCTTCAACCAGTCTGGACCGGACCGGACTGTAAATTTTTTAATACTTGGACCGCGGACCGGACTGAACCGAATTAATTCGGTCCGGTCTTATTACAGTCCATGTCCGTTCTTGGACCGTTAAGACCGACTTACATGTTTTTATGGTTGACTTTTAATATTTAAATGTTAAAGATTGGTTATGTTAAGACCAATTTAAATGTTTTGTTGAAGATTTTTATCTTAATATTAAAAAAATGATTAAATTAAAATCTTGTTCCTTTTTGCATTGTAAATATATCATAATTAAGTAAGTGATAGAATTTGATTTTATTTATCAAATCTAAGTAGACTTGTCAAAAGCTGACCCGACTTGTAAACACGGCCCGACCCGACCCGAAATTTCTGGGTTTCAACCCGAAAATTTGAATCCGAAACCCAGTTTGAACCCGAACCCGGTAAACCCGAAATTTTTTGGGTTAGAGTCGGGTCAAACCCGCTGGGTCAGGAAATCTATAAGGCGGAAAACTTATTTTAGAATACACTCTAATATAATGAAATTACAGATTGACAGGTAATTGTGCACCCAAAGGTTTTAATTATATTACAATATATAAAATTTAGAATGATTTGGCTATATGGCATTTGGAATTTTCCAAATGCCATATAGTAGGTAAATACCACAATATGTCATATTTGCACACATATCATAACCCCTCTCTCCACTAGTTGACCGACCGTTGACCGGCGTTGACCGACCGTTGATCGGCGTTAACCGGCCGTTGGCCGGCGTTGACTGTCATCAATGGACACCACAAGTGACAATTTTCACACCTAATTGTCACCACAAGTGACAATATTCACACCTAATTGTCACCACAAGTGACAATATTCACAATCAATTGTCACCACAACTGACAATATTCACACCTAATTGTCACCACAAGTGACAATATTCACACTAATTGTCACAAGTGACAATATTCACACCTAATTGTGAGCACAAAGTGACAGTATTCACACTAATTGTCACAAGTGACAATATTCACACCTAATTGTCAACACAAAGTGACAATATTCACATTAATTGTCACCACAAGTGACAATATTCACACCTAATTGTCAACACAAGTGACAATATTCACACTAATTGTCACCACAAGTGACACCTAATTGTCATCACAAAGTGACACCTAATTATCATCACAAAGTGACACCTAAATCTCAGTAGCAAATTGCAAGATCAACAAATTACTTGATCTCACGACAGTACTATGTTTCTTTCTCTGAAATCACAACAGCACCTAAATAATACCTATCCCTCGATTTACCGTCTTTTTCAAGCCAAGGCCATAGACTAGGACGGCCTGGTTTGAGCCATGAGCAAATGTGGATTAGCGACACTGATTATCACTTTGAGCATTACGGTAGTTGCAATTTAATGGTTAATGACTTTAATAAATCACGGTAGTTGCAATTTATTCACTTAATTAAAACCATGAAATCACAATTATGGATTAGTGACACTGATTCTCACCTTGAGCATAGCAATTAGCAAGCCTACTTTACAAAGTGCAAAATCATCAATTCATCAAACAAACAGCGATTCCACCAGAGAGAGCGAGAGAGAACAAATCGTCGTCGCCAGAGAAACCAAAAGCCCTAACGATGGAGATAGTCGGAGCTGGATCCGACACCGCCACCGCCACCGCCACAGACTCGCCGGAAACCGCCGAATCGCACTCTCCCCATAGCTCCTTCATCTCGCAACGCTACCAGCACCTCCTCGACAAATCGACTCCGTTCGTGCTCTATCGATGGATCGGCCTCTCAATCCTCGCCTTCGCCAACATCCTCCGCGTCCTCATCCTCCAAGGCCATAGACTCGGACGGCCTGGTTTGAGCCAATGCCATAGACTAGGACGGCCTAGTTTGAGCCATGAGCAAATGTGGATAAGCTTTCGACATGGCCTCGATCCATGGGGAAAAGCCTCCGCCCCAGCTCTCAAGGACCAAATTGAAGTTGGCGAAGTGCGGTTTCCCCTTCAACTCCACCGATCTGAGCTCCGGAAACCTCCGGATCAGGATTTCAGGGGCGACGGCGTAGCAATTTCTGATGAAGGCTCGTCGACGGGAAAACCGCTCGATCTCGTACCAGGTTTTGCAGACTAGGGAGATGGAGTTTCGGTCTTCGTTTGAGTTGATGAAGGAGAAGACGGAAACGAGTTCACAAACAAAAGACGCGTTTTTTTTTAATTTGGGTATGCCATATCCCCCAAAAATGGGGAAACGGGCCGTGACTCAAAAACGAGTCCAAAAACACACCGCCCAGCCCAAATCCTTCTAAAATTTATTTTTGAAATTTATGATATATATTTATTATTAAAATATTTAAAAATAATATTTTGTTATTTAAATTATATTTTATTTAAATTTTGGTCAAAAAATTGATACTCTTGACCCGTTGGGTTGATCCGACCCAATCCGAAAACCCGAAGCGACCCGACCCAGTTTGACTCGTAACCCGATTGACCCGAACCCGAACTCAACCCGAACCCGGAACGACTCGACCCGAACCCGCCCGACCCGACCCGATTGATAGGTCTAAATCTTAGTATTAAGATACTTTTTTATGCATTATTTTGAATAATATATGTATTCCGGTCCGGTGTTGGACCGTAACCCGCGCGAATAATTAAAAGCCATGAACCGTAGACCGGACCGACTCAGTCCCGGTCTTGAACCGAACCGGAATATTACAGTCCGGTCCATATTTGCACAGCCCTAATAAATTCTCTCAAGTACGTTATTAGTACCGCCCATACCTACCAAGAAATTAATCAACACAGTATATTTGTACTTTACTATATGATAAGATTTGCTAGACACAGGAGTAGTAGATATATGCCAAAAAAAAAACATTACCAATAATCATACATAAATTCAACAATATAATAGTAGGCACTTTTTGTAAGAATCTCTTTTCTTTGGCCAAAAAAAAGGGACGAAACCCTTAATTTAGGGTTTGGGCTAACAAGTAATAGACCGGGGGACAACCCTATCCCTGACATCGTCCAAAATGAAGGAAAGGGAGCCAACAAACGACCCGTCTAAAAAATGAAAACCGAGAGGAAATGTTAATCTAGTTAGGGAGTCGGCGATGAACAGTTTTTTGTAACAATCTCTAGGACTAAGGTCTACTTACTCAACATGATACAGCACAACATCGATACAAGAGGCAGCAAGTAAAATAAAATAAAATAAAGCAAACATATTAGATTAAAAAACAATTATAGATTCTAATCAAAGAAAAAAACACAAAAAGAAAATATTACTTCGTATCTTTCAACTAGTTGGATAAATAGAAACAGCAAACAACAATTGATCAGAAGAAAAAAAACAATTATAGTTCCGTCATGTGACGTCCTGCTCTCTTAGTTCTGATCCGGTCCTCAGGGACCTCATCCTTTCAGATGCCATAAGATAGTCTCTTGCTTTGTAGGAGCTAGCCTAATTCTTTCCTTTATCAAAAAAAAATAAAAAATAGAAACAGCAAACATTAATGTAACCTTTCTTTCTTCAGCTAAAACTTTTTATTATTAGAACTAGCCAATAGTGCCCGTCCGTTGGACGGGCTTTGGGTGTAAGCTTACGTTGTGTTGCTTCGTAATGGGTCGTTGTTATTCCTGAAACTTGTATGTTTTGAACGAAATATATATTGGTAGAACATTGTCACCGTAATTGGTTATGGTGCAATGGTAATCGGTGTTGATGCATTTCGCCACCTTTCCTTGGTATATATACACCCGACAGATTTAATTAGAAGGGAATTGTTGGTGGAAACTTACTTTAACAAGCAGTTACACGAATTTTATATCAAACTTTTATTTTGAATACCTTTATATTCTTGTTAAAAAACGAAAACCACACAACAATCAAATAATGCATAATTTATTTTGTGATTTGCACTAAAAAAATACACATATTTTATTATTTATGGCATTCACATATTTTATTATAAATATATTTAATGGGTGCACCACCTAAGTTTTATATATATATGTATATATATATATATATATATATATATAGACAAGAAGATTGCTAAGGTTAGTTTTCTTCTTTGAAATAATGTGAGAAATGGTGCAATTTTTTCATGTCATACTTATAGAATTCTCGTTAGCATTTTTATTATTTCTTGCTTGAAAGTGAAGATTTGTAGATCCTTTTTTTAATATCCAAACAATTAGGTTGACTTCCTAGGTCATAGTATGTATTCATGACGAAAAAATGGCAATAAAGTACTTAATTCTATTTTTTCAATCATTATATGAAGGTTGATTGACTATAAATTCTATCTACTATTTGATCATTCAATACTCAAACATATGATGACTTATGGGTTTTCGCTTAATTAGGTTCATAATCCTAATTCATGAACAACCTCCTATTGATTTAATTCTTTCTTAAGGGAGAAATTTCTCTAAACTACTTTACCTTGAAATTAAATAAACGGTCGGTCGGCTTGTATATCAATGACTTCACAATAGTATAAAATCAATATGATGGCGTTAATATATGGCATCTTTGTTCAAAATTGAAATTGAAAATTGCACATATGTAAATCAAAATATAGAAAGTCAAAAGTTTGGGTAGGAAACTGAAAATACAAAATTTAAGGGCACAACCACAAAAATACTTTTTTGCTGAACAAAGTCTCTGGCCGCAATGAATGACTAATAAAATCTCACTTCGAAAATTGTTAAAAAGGATCGAGAATAAATCATGAAAAAGGATCGGAGCTTGCTTGGTAACTCCTCTATAGTGTGAAGTTCTTTGTCCAAATGTATCAACCGACTTCCTATGAAGGGGTTTCTTCTGGCCCACTTTCTCAAACCCTCTCTTCTTGCTCTCCAGCCCAGAAATGGAGGATGGAGTCTGAGCCGTTAAAAGAGAGGTTGGGCTCATTGACAAAGTAGTAAGAGACTGCATAGAAGAGTTGTCCATTTCTGAGATGTGAGCATTGCAATCCAACGTATGCATTTGTTTCTTTTCCTACCTAATTCACAGCTTTGGATCAATGTTAACTACAATCTGCAACTATAAAACTTGAAAGGCCCGAAATTTGCACAATAAAAGGATTTCATGATGTGATATTAGCAGAATATATCATAGTTAAAAGAACACATGTTACACAAGGACATATTCATTAGCCTTTTAAATTTATTTTGTACTTCCTTACAACTTTTGAGAAAGTATCTATGCATCAGTAAATACATACTACAAAAGGCAATCGGTTAACTTTTTTCAAGAACTGGCAGCAGCCTAAAATGTTTTTTACAATAGTCTCCGTCAATAACAAACAGCCAACAGTTTCTTTCCTATGGTTCATACATGACACCAGTTTCAAGCAGCATGAAAACATGAGAAAGAAAAAGAACCATCTGACCAGGACAAATTAGATTAAAGCCAAGCCCTTCAATGCACTTCCAAAGAGCCAATCTTACAGGTTACAAGCACTAACTCCTCATGATCGATCAGGACAAGC
Source organism: Polygonum aviculare (assembly GCA_934048045.1). NCBI lineage: Eukaryota > Viridiplantae > Streptophyta > Magnoliopsida > Caryophyllales > Polygonaceae > Polygonum > Polygonum aviculare. The sequence continues at coordinate 25,418,010 of OW204023.1, read as the reverse complement.
AAGCAACGTTTAACAAGGAATAAACTCATTTATCCAAAGCTAATGCCTCAATTTCATCAAACTATAATTGACCTTTGTGAGAGAAAGAGCGAAATAACATTGAATGCAAACTACTTAAAAGATATGGCCTCAAGAGAAATATGCCAAAGCGTAAGCAAAGATCAAATCAAAGCTAAACCCTTCAACGAAAACCCCCAAGTGTCATTGGATTAGTTCCTCGTGCTCATGAGGTTTAAACAAAAAGTCCCTATCCCTAAGGTACTTCATGTTCAGAAGCACAAGAACAAGATCGAACATATAATATCGTTTGCTAATCAGAGAAAGCATCAAGAAATTTTCACCCATAAAAATCACTGGCCGCTCATAACCCCATCAACAATTCAAGCAGAGCCCTAATAACCTAAAAAAAACACCTTTATAGCAAACTTGAAGAAATCGAGAACAGAATCCGAAAAAGGAATCAATTCAGTAAACCTAATTCAGTAAGAGCAACCTAACCAGTTGTGGAGTTCCTCGTGGTGCATCTGAATGGACTTCACCTCAGTTTTAATACCACCGATCTTATGGATAACAATTCCTATGATTTGAGGGTGAGCAAGGCCTTACAATTCGAGGCTGGGCATTTTATAAGGGTTGTTAGGAGCTGAATAGATTTACAATTAAGAAAATGTACAACATTAGGGCTGTTAAGAAATGCAAGAGTGCAGCTAACATGGGTCTCTTGGGGTCAAAAAAATGGATGCAGAAATTAAAGCAATTGGGAGGAATTAGATTGATGTCGAGCAATGGAAGAGGGAATCGGTGGAAGCGAAGAGAGATGTCATTCAGGCAGAACGGTGGAACAGTAAAAGGAGAAATATGAGGAGACGGAATAACACTAATACCCTTAATAAAAATAGCAGCCTTAATCATCAACATTATTTCAACCGTAAAACCCAATTTTCTTCCCTTAATAAAAAAAGCAGCCTTAATCATCAACATTTATTCAATCTCAAAACCCAACTTTTCAATAGATACAAGTAGCACTGGGAGCTTGCATGAAACATTGCAAAATTGTTTAGATTAATTTCTCACACTTATAGTAGTAAATGTAGTTCTTGAGACGAGAGTTCATTCTAAAGTCCTCTTCACATGGATAATTCAAACTGTTATGTAGAATCAGCTGGCCATCAATACTAACGTTTAAGAGATTAGAGTAGAAAACTCAGCATCATAAAGGAGAGTTCATTCACAGGAGTGTTGAATCCTTTTTGGATTGATACAGTAGTTAAGTAATAACAAGGCATGGTGATATTAAAACTGTGGGAAGAAATAAAAGCACTGTATCAATTTCTTAGAAAGATAACAATAAGGAAAGTTCTTCACTGAAATTCAGTTTCAAGTTTCAATTCATCACAGGATGGCTTAGAATGTTTGGCAGTTTTATAAAACCACTCATAGATTCTTTGGACATAGAAACTCACAGTAGCAGCACGTCTTTCACTAAAGTATTTGCATCTCTGGAGCTCCTTGTAGAGCTCGCCCTTGGCAGCGTACTCTAATATCAAATAAACTCGTTTCTACAGGAATCACATACATGTTATTACAAAAGAGTTTCCCTTTTGACGAGCAAGCAAAGCTAACTTTGGCACAAAGACCAATACCTGATCATAAAAGTATCCATAAAGCCTGAGTATGTTAGGGTGAAGGAGGTGGCTTTGGATTTCGACTTCCCTGCAAGTCTGATGCTCAACCTGAGACTGCTTAAGCTGGGTCTTGAACAGTACCTGCAAGGCCACAATGTGGTTGCTCTGATCCAAACAAAAAAATATTTCTCAGACTTAGTTCAAGTAGAAGTTTACAAGATTTAAAGCCCTAAGCTGTCATCATTAGCAAGGATATGTTTCACCGAAAACTATGATGATTGGCATTTCAATTTCAATCATGTTGACATTCAACCAAAATCCAGCAGTAAGAAGTAAGCATACAACTTGATCTTAAAGTTCAATGCAAAATTCTGAACTGTGAGCCTTCTAGAATCATATATGTCAGTGCTCTCACCTGAAAATTGAAAATAATATCTGTATCTATATCGGATTGTGCTATTCTCCGGCTCCGCTTCCCCAGTCCGCCACTTGACCCAGACTCCTCTGTAAAATAGATAGAAATAAACTCAGGATTTAAGTGAGTTGTTTTACATTTTAGGAAATTGGATTAGAATTGGGGGAAAGAAGGATTGTTACAAAGAATAAATCGGTGTCTCTCATGACCCAGAAGAACATGTGATCAAATCAAGTTTAAGGATCCGGTGAAGAGCCTGAAAACAGGATTATCTTCAAGGAACCTCTGGAAGTAGTACTCAATTACTCATGAGCTGAAATACAACTTACGGAGGATGAGCTGCCAATTCTTGCAGACCAAACAGAATTCCAAAAGCTCAAGCTACACAAACATGCAATAGGTCAAAATATGGGAAGAAGCTGAAGGGTTCAAAATTTAAAGGCAAATCAAAATATTCATACACATATAATCGGTGAAGAAGAATGTTTTTTAAAATTACTTGGGAATGGCATGTAAAGAAGAATGCTTTTAAACTTTCTAGTTTAATGAGTTGATTATTCAGAGCTAATTCAGCAAATTTTATGCATTTGACAGAAATAGAAGCAGAGAAATTAATGATACCTCTTTGAATCTGATTATACTCGGATGTTTCAGAGCTTTGTGGTGCAGTATCTCTCTTTGAACGTGCTCATCAATCTTAAAAGAAAGAAACAGCAATTGATCAGAAGATCAAAACCCTTCAAACCCAGAATTCAGATTGGTCAAATGATTCGACAAGAGCAAAAACCCTAACTCCAAAAAAACATTAAAATAAGCACAAACACATTAAAAAAGAAGAAGCAGAATCATGATCATGATCGTGATAATAAGAGGCACTAAAAAAAGTCAAAACCTTGTGGCCTCTCTCAATGTACATGATAACATTGCAGTTCCAATTTTTATGATCCAAATGTGTACAAAACAAATCACAAAAGATTGAATCATAGTTCACGTAAAGGAAGAACTTACTTCAAGCAGAGCACGAATGGCAAGTTTCACCGTTTCTTGGCTAGAAGTTTCTTCGTAATTCTTTTCCAACAACTCCTCGATAGAGTTAGAGTTTCTTCCAATAGCATTAGCCTTCCATGCTGAAAATGTGCCCGACGGATCAGTCTGGTAGAGGGATGGGATGCCTGTATGTGGGTCAAAGCCAACAATCAAGGTTGAAAGGCCAATATACTATATGAAAGCTGCATCACGCTCCTCCTCGCTATATATGAAAGCTACAAAGTCAAAGGCATTGGTTATCCCGAGGCATAAAGCTTCCATTTTACAGTATCATCAAAAGATAGTGTCAACTCAGCAGCCAGAACACAATATTTTGCCAAAATTACACAATTAGGCAAACAGTTAAAGCCTTGGTAGTACACTACAGGCGATGAATTTGGGACAGAAAGACTAATTAACCAAGAAAAGTACCTTGAGAAATTTGCCCCTCATGTTGTCGCCAACATCGATAGAATACCTAAAGAAGCAGTTTAAAAGTGTGAAATCACATACAAAATGCATTGTATGTGAAGTTTCAGAAGAGCAAAATAGCCAGTAGCCAATCACAGGAAGCACAACCATGCAAGATTATAGTAAGTACTCTGACACTCCTAGCTGGTCACAAAGTCACTATTTAAGATGTTTATTAATAAACCTGTATCAAGATGAAGAGTTCGTTTGATTTGGTGTTGTAACCATACAAGAATATATGCATACCTTTCCTCAGCTTCGCTTATCTTTCTTTGCAATATCTCCTGATTTTTCAACAGGCTCTCATTGATCTACAGATTGATCCATTTGAAGAGACAAAGGATTTAGCAAATATTTAAACTAAAGAATCTACATACAGCCTAAAATGTTAACATGTAAGCAACATACCTCATCATGAAAGCTCTTTTCTTCCATGCACTTTTTAAGCTTTGATTGGATTTTCTCACACTTTAAACTGACAACTTTCTCAACTGCTTCAGATATTTCCCTTTCTGTCTCATCATTGACCTCTTGAAGAAGAGATTCATAACACTACATTAAATCAAGCATACAAAAAGTGAGTGAGTACACAACAAACAACGATGATAGAATAAAAGAATCTACATGTTTATACAGTGAAAAATGTAAAATGAAAGATATATTGTTCACCATCATCGTAAGTTCATACCAATACTGCACTTAGGAAGAAAGACTTACCAATTTTTGCTTCTCAAGTTGTGTGGAGAGAGGTTCATTATACTCGTTCACAATCTGCAAGATGGATTCAATATTAAATGTCAAGAGCCAACAAAACAATCGATCGGTTTGTTTGGAAGTATAAAAAAGGAAATTGATGTTCCTACACACCAGCTAGTAGTCTAGCACTATAGTCTATAGACACATCATTTCCATTAATTCACCAAAACACTCTTGAAATCACATGAATTTCGTTCAGCACAGAACATAGGTAAAATCAATTCCTCCTTCTACATACGCAAATTCTGCAATTCCTTGCTAAAAATGTCGTGATCGTCGGAGTTAACGTAGCAATTGAAGAGATCGAGACACCAATTGATGCCATCCGAAGGGACGATGATGGTGGATCGAGTGGAAGCGGTCTTCTCGGAGATCTTGAGATAGCGACCTCTGGGATTCTCCTTGAGGTCGAAGTTGAAGAGCTTGTCCTCAACCTGGAGAGTCTTGCACAGCACCACCACGTCGTTTCCGCCGCCTCCGCCTGAATTCGCCTCCATGGATTCGGTTCCCCCTTCGATACAGATCTACAAACCGCAGCTCGTTGAACAAGCACACAGCCCAATTGGAATCATTTGAATTGCAGATTGGAGTGTGATTGGGGCCACGGATGAGAGATCCGATCCGCAGTGGCCGAAGGCGGAGGTAGCAGACGGCGGAAACGAAGGCGCCGGCTTGGAGAGGAGCGCGAGAGACCGAAGTCGTGGAGGAGAGAGGATTGAGCCCATGGGAGGTGGAATTGAGAATTGGAGAGCCCCTGCGTAATTGTAGAGAGGCAAGACTGAATTGGGAAGGAAGAAGGCCAAACGAAGTAACGAACACACTGAACTGCCGATGGGAAGGGGAAACGCAAACCCCAATTTTCAATTTAAAACCCAATTTTCTTCCCTTAAAAAAAATCACCCCTTAATGATCAACATTTATGTTATCTGAGAACCTAGTTTTTCATTAGATATGATGATTAATTTGGATTTGAAAAATCTGTCTCCCGTGATACACGTTTCGGGCATATGAATGAATCATTTTATTAGTCGATGTAATTAGGCATTTTGTACCCATACTAGACGAATGAATTTTATTAGTACCCTGAGAATATAAAATGATTTTGGCATTTTGTAGGAATTAATTTTAGTACTGGTACATATACCCTGAGAATGACCATTCATATTCAACCAAAAAAAGAATGACCTTTCATAAAGTACCCACAACGAATTAATTAACCACAGTATCTGATCGAAAAAAAAATCAATTAACTGCAGTACATACATTAGATAAATAAAAGCAGACAACATTTTGGCATTTTTATATTAGTACCCTCGTGAGAATGACCTCAAACCTGCTCCGACGACCGCCGGTGTCGGAGATCATCTCGCAGAGAGATTGGACGAGATGAGAGGGGATTGATTGATTGATTGAATTTCATACAATGTAGTATTGAACAAGATCCCAAAACAAGTCTTATGGGATTCATTAATTTGATCGATTGGATCAAGTACATACATATATTTCACTAGTAAGAACAACAAATAATTAACTCAATCTAGGATGCAATGGACCTACAAACGGGGCAAATGACTCGCCCCGTCTGAAGCCATCGATCAATACACACTCTGTGGAAGACATGTCGACAACCGGAAAGCTCTTTTATAAAACGGCCTTTCTCCACTCGACACAAGCAAATGCAACAAACCGTAGCGTCTTGTTCTTGGGCGTAGAACAAGATTTTGTGTTTGATCAAATGCAAGCTTTCGAGCACGGCCTCGACAAGAGATGCCTGAGAGTAGTCCTCACCGTAGACTTGAAGAACATCATGGTTGAATCGGGCGAGACAAGCGAGGAGACCGACGCGAACGCGCTCAAGAAGGACGACCAGGATGATGAGAATAAATGTCGAGGAAGGGATTGATTCCTTCACGGATCCACAAAGAGCTCCCATATGAATATCCTGTACGTGTTTGTGGTGGGCAGCCAATTCAAGTTCTATAAAGCAGTGGTTGGAGATGTATTTTATAAATGGTCCAACATAAAACAAGTCATACATTACTATCATCTTTTTGATTTTATACCTAACACATGTTGGGTTGGGTGCGTGTTCACATCAATGGTCTTACATTAGCAGAGACTTCTCTCTATCTTACACAAGTTTTTCTTACACTTAAACCGTGTCTTTTTTGGGTTATCGTGTCTTTTGGGTTAATGTTTCTCAATATGGTTATCCTTCTGAGTCAAGCTTTAGCGACCTTATTGGTAGGCAATAACATGAATGCTTCTTGTTTTAAGAGTTCGAATTTCTAGCCGTTGTAATTGTTTGTTGTTGTAAGGGTAAAAGTGTAAAAGTGGTGTGATATAAATGGAAAGGCGGACAAACTTCCCGGGACGCCCGATTAGGAAAGGCGGACAAACTCTCCGAGACAGAAGGAGTAATAATAACATAAAAAGTTACTACAGTTATATTTTAGTTTAAATAATCCAAATATAAAAGCTAACATTGGAAATGCAGCTTGGATCGGATGCTCAAATAGTTAATTCACAAGAATCACGTTGTCAGTAACATTTATGCGTTGAGGAGGTGGGTGCTCCATCCCATCGGAAAGCAAAGCAAAATATATAATTAAAAATGTTCTATACTTCTATCGGTATAGGTCTTGCCGGCTTGGTAATTGGTATACACTCTCCTTGAGATGTGTACGTAGGAGCATCTCAAACCACACATAGATCCTCCATCCATTACCGATCATTTGGACATTGCACATACATTAAGAAAAAAAAAATATTATTATATTATCTTTAGAGTTAATTATTCGTTTAGAGCAAAATATGAAAAAGTGTAATGATTATGATAAAAATAAATATTAGGAATATAAATGAAAAGAGATGGAAAAAATATGAAATGATAAAGTATTATGAAATAAAAAAAGTTAGCATATGGTTATTTATTTTGAAACGGATGGAGTAATAAATTAATCAGTCTTAGAAACCCTTGGTGGTGGTCAGAGGCGGTACTAAGTAGTGTCTAGTGAAGTTAAGCCGAAACATATGTTAAGTGGAAAATATTAAATATTAGCTATTTTAAAAAAGATATGAATTTTTGTGTATAATAATGGAAGAAAATGTATATAAAATGACTCTTAATTAATTTTTGCTCAAGGTCTCTAATTTGTTGGGATCGGTCTTGTCTACCTCATATCTCCCCGCCTCCGTCCGCTAACCGCTTCAATTCCACATTTTCGCCCGTCCAAACACGGGTCACTTGTGTTGTATCTAAAATTTATCGGTTTGAACTTTAAACTTTTCAATTGGATCATAATATTTTCTCAAATCCACTTTGGTTATAATAAAAGCTTAATTATATTTTATTTTCTGTACTTGGATTAGGACTAATTATATACTTATAGATTAAGCATATCGGGATTATTCCAAGTTCAAATATGTTCAAATTTTTAACGATTATATTTAAATCAAGTTATTTAGCCCCCTCTGGACTCAAACCCTAGTTCCGCCACTGGTGGTGGTTAAAGTTGATGTTGGTCTTTAATAGGGGTGTTCATTGGTTCAGTTAAATCAAAGAAAACCGAAAATCAAACCGAACCAAACCGAACCGAGCTTGTTCGGTTCGGTTTTTGGTTTATGTTTTATCTTAGTTTGGTCTTGGGTTCGGTTATACCAAAATAATTTTATATATAAAAAACTTAATAATATTATTCATTATTCAATATAAACAAAATCAAAATAGTTTTTTTTTTCAGTTTTTTTCGGTTTTGTTTGTACATTCGGTTTTGTTTGGTTCGGGTATTATTTGGATTTTGGTTTATCGTCTCCAAGAAAGAATCACATATTGATCAATCGGCTTATTCGGTTCAAAACCGAACCAAACCGAATAAAACCGAAACCGAAACCGAACCGCGGTAAATCAGTTTGCTTTTCGGTTCGTATAATTCCGATGTTCGGTTTTCGGTTTGGTTCAGTTTTTTGCTGTTCGGTTCGGTTTTGAACCGATGAACAACCATAGTCTTTAAATAAGAGGTTGACATTATGTGTTATTTATGTTACTAAAAAAAATTTAGTTTTAAAAAATAAAAATAAAAATAAAAATAATAGAAAATTAGGATGACTAAAGGTTTTGGCCTACCACTATATAACCTTGGCATTTGGTATAATTTCTGATATGGGAATGGGACAAGGTATGAGGTTGAATAGATATGAGGTTGAAATCTCATACTTAAAATTGGGTGTTTGGTACAAAGTTGGGAATGAAATTATTTTGAGGGGAATGTAGAAGAGAAGAGTGGACGGGTTAAGTTTGGGAATGAAATCTCAAACTTTAGGTAGGAGATATGAATGAGAATCCCATATCTAGTATGTTTGGGGTATGGGTTTGAAAAAACAAAAATAGCATACCAAACACTAGTTTGGAAATTCCATTCCCCAACCCCGTACCTTCATTCCCAATACTCATTTAACAAACGCCCCCTAAGTGTTTGAGAAAAGAAATTAATAAAAAATTCCCAATTAGTTAAAACCCCACAAAACTCTCTTTTAATAAAATTAATTTACATTGCCTAATAATTCATGTTTTTCTACATCAAGGGCTACAATCCATTTCTTCCTCGTGACCTCCATTTCTCCTAACATAGATCAAGTAAAAATCAATTGATCGAGCAACCAATAGTTAAATCAAAACCACAATTTGCATAAGTAGGAAAGGGGAGCCCTTTATTTTTGGTGATCGGAGCAGAAATCCGTCCCGTCGGATCCCTAGTTACAGATATGACATCTACTTAAGTGGCATACACGTAACATGTACACATCATAATCTATATACACTCAACCTACTTGAATTTCAGTCTAGGATGTTTCAAATAGTAAGGGTGTAATTGCACAAATTTAACTGAGTTGAGGTGTTTAATTGAACATTCTGAAGTGTGGATGTTTAATTGAAAAAACATACAAATACAGGGGCTTGGTATGTATTTTGCCCCAAATATAGGGAGAAGGTGGGTCAATGTTATCAGAATCCCGACTCAATCCTACGATTCTAACGATTCTACGACCCAAAAGGCATAAATCGATCCACGATCCGAAGTAGGATCTTATGAAACTAGGATCTTAAATGATTTAACATAAAATTCTAATTGAATTTTGATTTTACACACGAATCTAACGATTCTAACGATCCTACAAGTGATTCTTGCGATCCCAAACAATCACTATTACAGGAGGTCCATGGACTTTATTTGGTCATTATCTGATTATCAAGTCCTGGTCACCGGATTTCGATCCCGAAACTGATTCAATCACGACATCTCCAGTCTGGGTTCGGATTGCTAAATTGCCTATGGTTTTCTATGAGGAGGAATTTCTGATGAGGGCGTCTACCGGGATAGGACGACCTCTTAAGGCTGATACAAGAACATTATTCTCGAGTAGATGTCCATTCGCCAAAGTTTGTGTTGAAGTAGACTTGACAAAACCGTTGAAAGGGACGATTACCATTATGAATAAAAGATACTTCTTGGAGTATGAGGGCCTCCACTTGATTTGTTTCCGATGTGGTCGTTATGGGCATCTGACTACCAAATGCACGACCTTTCCGACGGAGCAGAGCCCCGCTACCAATGCAGATAGTCCGAAGGTTGCTAAGTCCGCTGATGTTCAGACGGAATCCCAGGGAGCCGTCCCGCCGCCGGCTACTGAAATCACCGCGATGCATGGACCATGGATGGAAGTCCCACGTAGAAGAAGACCAGGGAAAGGAAAAGTGAAGACCGGAGATGGTGGTCCGACGTCCACCGATGGTAGGGCTCGGTCCAAGGCGACGGTCGACGACGCCTCTGCCCCCAAGGACGCATTGAAGTCAGTAGCCGTTAACACAGATGTTGAGAAGGCTCTTGGAAAAGGCCAAGAGAAAGCCCTAGGGCAGTTATGTGAAGCCTCAGGATCGAAAGTTCCCATTAATGGTTCGGGGGCTTTGAAAACAGGTGCCAAAGTGGATGCTTTCCTTTTTGGAGAGAATTCAGAAAAGAACAAGACCTTGAGAAGAAATAACAAAAGAAGAAACAAAAATAAAAAAAGAAGCGGGCCCATTTGAAGTAGTAAGCCCGGTTGTTAGAGGCCCATCTAAAAGGCCCAGAAGTGAGGTTGCTATTGCTACGGGTAACTCTTTTGATGCCTTAGCTAATGTGGAGTCAGAACAGGCCCAAACAGAGGCTTCTCCTGTTACTTGCGACATGGAGGACTCGACGGTGAACCCCCCGACTCCGGCGATCCCATCGCAACTGGAGGAGGCTAACGAAACGTTGGCCGGGCTGAGGAGCCAAATTATGGCCGTTGATGGTAAAGTTGCGCCTGAGGTTCCACTAGGAAGTGAAGACGTGATGGTGGAGGATGGTGAAGCCGATGATGGAGTGCCCTCGCCCTAGGTCAGCTTGGGGTCGCCTTTTCCCTCTGCCAATCATGAATTGCCTGATTTGGAATTGTCGCGGTGCCGGGAAAGTCGGTTTTCGGCGCGCCTCTCGCTATCTTGTGAGATTGCATAAAGTGGATATTCTAGCTGTGCTTGAGCCCAAAATTTCTGGCCAACATGCTGATATGGTGTGTGATCGGCTGAATTTTCAGCATTGCGAACGTGTGGAGGCGATTGGCTTTGCTGGAGGGCTTTGGGTCCTGTCGAATGACACGAATCTGCGCTTGCGGATGGTCCGTTTGTTCGATCGTTTCATCCACACGGAAAACCAAAGCCATGGTAAGACTTTCAATCTAATTATAATATATGCTCCTCCTACTGACGCTAAACGGGTTCCCTTTTGGCGTAACTTGTAGGCTTTCACAAGGAGCTTACAAGGCCCGTGTTTCTTTGGAGGCGATTTAAACTGTGTGCTTCACAGTTGGGAGAGTATGGGCACTGTTGAGCCTCTTTCCGTAGACACTGAAAAGTTTAAGGAATGGATTGAGGAAGCTGAATTGATTGATATGGAGTTTACCAGTGCTGAGTTTACCTAGTCTACAGGAATGGACGTCCATAATTTTAAAGCTAGGAGACTAGACAGGATTCTTGCTAACTCTTCAGCTCGTCTTGATTGGGCTAATGTTGCTGTCAGGCACCTTCCGAAGTTCGGCTCTGATCACTCCCTGCTTCTTCTTGAATTGGAGCCCAAAAGAGTGGTCAATCGTACTCGTCGGCCCTTTCGTTTTGAGGCGGCCTGGATGTGTCACAATACCTTCCAGCCACTTATTGTGGAAAATTGGGATTGTGCATCTGCTGCGCCGACGGCGCTCAGATCGATTAAAGTTATTCTGATCAGCTGGAATAAGAACATTTTTGGCAACATTCATTCTAAGAAGCAGACTACTCTCAAGATGCTTGATGGTGTGCAACTTGCTATGAGCCAAGGGGTCAATGCCGCTATGATTGAGAGGGAAAAAACCCTGCAGGAAGAGCTTGTCAGTATTCTTGAACAGGGTGAAATTCTATGGTTTCAAAAATCCCGTGAGAAGTGGCTCGTTGTCGGCGACAGGAACACATCCTATTTTCACCTCTCCACTGTTATCAGAAGGCGCCGAAACCGTATTGATCAGCTGGTGAATGATGAGGGTGTGTCTTTGTCCGAACCGAATGAGATGGAGAGTCATGCAGTGGCTTTCTTTAAGAATCTGTATTCTCTACCGACTCATGAAGATATTGAAGCGGAGTTGCCTCCTAGTCGTTTCCCTCAATTGTCTGTTGATGCTTGGAACTGCCTCGGGTCTAGGCCGACAGAGGAGGAAATTAATGTGGCAATTCAGCAAATGGGTAGTTTTAAAGCCCCGGGTGTGGATGGTTTCCAAGTTGGCTTCTTTAAACACTGTTGGGAGGTGGTGGGTACTACTATCAGGAGTTTTGTTTCTGATTTCTTCGTGAATGGAGTTCTTCCGGATGGTGTCAATGAGACTTTGATTGTCTTGCTTGCCAAAATTGCTAAACCTTCCCTGATCAGCCACTTCCGGCCCATCAGCCTGTGTAACGTGATTTACAAGTTGATTACCAAGGTTCTTGTTAATCGTATGCGGCCGTTACTTGATGATCTTGTTAGACCTATGCAAGGTAGTTTCATTCCTGGCAGGCTTATCTCCGACAATATTATTCTGGTATAAGAGATTGTCCACTCTATGAGAAGAAAACGGGGCCGTAAGGGGTGGATGGTTCTCAAAATCGACCTTGAAAAGGCTTACGATCGTCTTCGATGGAGCTTCGTGACTAAGACCTTGTACGAGGCTGGTTTTCCGAGGACCTGGATTGACTGGATTAGGACTTGCATTAGCTCGACGACGATGCGAGTTTTATGGAATGGTGAGATGACTGAGGCCTTTTCCCCTTCTAGAGGTATCCGGCAAGGAGACCCGATATCCCCCTACCTCTTCGTCCTTTGTATGGAACGGCTTAGTCACCTTATTCAGGATGTTGTGGATCAAGGCGATTGGAAGCCCATTGTTGGGACGATATTAAGGACGCTAGTCATTAATATCTAAACCAATAATGATCGTCCCTTGTTTTGATAATGAAAAACTCAAAAGTATTTAACAAGTTGTCCAAGTGTTGATCTCAAGAAGTCCAACGGACGCACATGAGCGAAAAGGACAACAAGTGAACGACAGTCCCTAAGCCGTAGGGACGCATGTCATCGGAACTTCCAAAGCTGAACGTAATTGGCGAAGTTTCTGCGCAGATAGGACGGCGTCCTCGTCTAGAAGGGACGCGCGCCAAAATACGGACGAAGTTCAAAATTCAAATCAAGGCCGCCCCAACATGATTACATCACGTTCGGCCGTAGTCCTCAGAAGGAAGCTTCCCTTGTCTGGGCACGTGTAGACAATTCCAAAGATGTCGCTTTCCTAGCAATGGTCCCCTATCCACGCGGAGGCTTCCCAAGCGTCAACAGAGTTGACTTCCTCAAGATGCTCATCGCACCGTTGATGGAAGATCAAGGATTCTGCCAAGTCTCAGAGGACGCTAGAGGACAAGAACCACTTCCGCTATAAATACCCCCCCTCAATGGGTATGCATAGCGGTGTGGACTTTGAAGACTTTCTCTCAAGCTCTCCCGAAGCATTCAAGTACAAGAGCAAAGATCAAGAAGATCAAGTGAGCTTGAAGCAAGAGAAAGAAAGTCCAACCACATCAAATCCAAAACAAACCACAAAATAGTTAGAGTTGTAGTTTGTCTCTCACAACGAACCATGAGAGACGTGAGTGATAGCTTCCTTATAGCTAAGAGAGTTAGGTTACTTTGTTAGGTGGAAATGAGTGTTACTAGTGAGGCTAAGGACGGACGCTTAGCTCAGTGAGGTGTAACGACTCGCCTAAGTTGTAAGGACTCTCTCTTAATAAGATAAGGACGGCTATTGAAAATCCTCCAAGCGGAGGTAGAGGTTTACCCATAAGACTAGTTGGTCTTAGTGGGGTTCCTCTATAAATACTCGTGTCCATTATCTTGTTACGTTTCCTGTGAAGTCTAATTTCCGCTGCACCTAAGGACGCCCTTAACCTAGTTAAGGACGCCCATTCTAATAGACTTACGATCCAACACCCATTCGTGTGGCACGCCGTGGGCTTGACATTTCACACGCCTTCTTTGCTGATAATATTGTCTTAACAGCCGAGGCCTCTGTTCAGCAAATCAGATGCATTATGGAGATCTTGGATGTATTCTGTAAGGCATCTGGGCAAAAAATTAGCAGGTCTAAGTCCAGATTGTTCGTCTCAAGCAATGTGAGTGAAGATATGATCTAAGCGCTCAAGGTCGAGAGTGGCTTTGAAGTCACTAATGATCTTGGGAACTACCTGGGGATGTCGGTTCTCCACAAACCGATCTCGAAGGATACTTTTATTCCTATTATTGATAAGATGAAGTCCAAGCTGAGTTCGTAGAGGAGTAAAACCCTCAGTTTAGCGGGTAGAATCACTTTGGCGAAATCTGTCCTTAGTTCTATCCCGGTGTACTCGATGGCAACGGTGATTGTGCCTAAGGAGACTTGTGATAAAGTTGACCAACTGATCAGGAACTTTATTTGGAACAAGAATGATAATGGCAGAGGGTTACATCTTGTTAGTTGGAAGGACATTTGTAAACCTAAAGCGAGTGGAGGTTTAGGCTTCCGTTCGATGCATAACATGAACTTAGCCATTATTGGGAAGCTTAGTTGGAGGTTCCTCCATGACTCGAAAGGGCTTTGGAGCAAGGTTCTGGAGAGTAAGTATACTAGAGACTCGGGTCGTGGGGTTACTGATGGGTCAGCTGTTTGGAAAGGGCTCCAACAGGGGCTGCATAAGGTGGTTCTTAAAGGCTGCCGCTGGAACGTCGGGAATGGTACTCATGTCCGTTTTTGGGTGGACCTTTGGCTGGGAAACGACAGGTTGATGGATGTTGCGCTGTGTGATCTTGAAGACTTGGCTTTGGGCGCGGTCATGAGTGATTTTTGGATAGAGCACGTAGGGTGGAATTGTGAAGTTCTTTCCCCGTTTCTTCCGGCGGATTACCTGCATAGGTTGTCGGCGGTCAGGCTCACTGGTGAGGCTGGTGCGTTTGACACTATTAGCCTGTCGGGTTCGGCGGATGGTGCTTATTCCATCAGTTCGGCTTACAAGCTGATTACCGGGGCTAATTCTTTGCAATGGGCGGACAACCAACTCTTCAAGGCTATTTGGGGCCTCAAAGTTCAAGAAAGAGTGCGGGTGTTCATCTGGCTTGTGACTCGCGGGTGTGTCATGACCAATGCGGAGCGCCTTCGTCGGCATCTTGTTGTCTCGGACCGCTGTCCGCTCTGTTCTAATGGGGCTGAATCTCTAACTCATCTCTTTCGTGATTGTATTACGATCAACGCTATTTGGGTTGATTTGGGTTCCGCGGCGTCTTGTCCTAATTTTATGTCTCTTCTGTTTGCAAGTTGGATACGTGTGAACCTGTTTTCAAGCTGGCATTCGAGTGACGGGATAGGTTGGCCGGAGATTTTCGCCATAGCTCTCTGGTGGACCTGGAAGTGGAGAAATGAGGTGGTCTTTGGGAATCCAGGAAGATCAACTGCAGATGCTGAGTTCGTGTATGCTAGAGCTAAGGAGTATGATGATGTTTGGAGGCGGCAACATAATGCCGTTGGGAAGCCGGGGCGTACTGAAGTGTTGGTGGCCTGGGAGAGACCTTCTAATCCCTGGGTCAAACTGAATTCTGACGGTTCCGTCAAGAGCAACAGCCACGCTACCGCTGCAGGGGTTTTTAGGGGGACCGATGGCGAGTGGCTCGGGGGGTTTGCTCGCAATATCGGAATTTGCTCGGTGCCCGCCGCTGAGCTGTGGGGCATCTTCGATGGCTTGTCTTTGGCCTGGGATAAGGGGTTCCGCAACGCCTTAGTCGAATCTAACTCGTCGTTGGCCATTGACCTCCTGGAGAAGAACATCAGCGCTCAACACCCCCTATCTAGCTTGGTCATCCAATGTCAAGCTCTCCTCAGACGGGATTGGAATGTCCGTCTCCGACACGTCTTCAGGGAAGCGAACTCGATCGCCGACTCCCTCGCCGGGCTGGCCCACTCCCTCTCTATTGGTCTTCATTTGTTTGTTGAACCGCCTTGTAGTATTGAGTTGTTGTTAGATTTGGATGCTAGGGGGCGGGCTGTTGCTCGGGCCGTGTGTGCCTAACGCAGCTCCTCCCATCTTTGTCCGGGTTTTCCCGTGTTTTCTACCAAAAAAACTATTATATTTATATATTATTACTAAGCTCAAAGTTTATGTCACTTTTCCATTAAATTATTAACCCGATTCATCTTAAAATATTTTTACTCATCAAATTAATTATGTTTATAAAATGTCAGAGTTTATATATAAGAAAATATACAATATATTAGGTTATCGTATATTTTTTAGTTATAATGTAGGATCTTATGATCCTAACGATCTGATTCTATGATCCAATCCTGCTACTCTCTTCCGATCCGATCCAAGGATCCCGATTCTGACAACTATGATGGGTTGACTATACTTTCCATGTCAAAACCTCGAACATAGAAACGTTTAAAATATTTAAACCCAAAAAAAACATTTAAAATATATTCTACTAAAAAAATGTTTAAAATCTATTGTATTTTAGGTAATTGATCTATATATTCGTCAGATGAATCCTAAATTATTGGTCCATTGGATGTTATTATTATGGTATTCAAACTAGTTGAAGGGCTTGTTCGACAGTGGGTTGCTTATCTACAATAATACCTTTTTTTTCAAAAGACATTATTTGTACCAAACACAACCTATAAAAGAGTATATATTAATAGTGAATATGTGGGCTCATGTATATATCTATTAGTTGATTGTGTTTGGTCCAGAAGCTTCATTTTGCAAATAATGACTTATTTCTCATAATGAACGGTGCAACGAACGCACCCGAAGTGTGACTCACTTCCTGTAGTGTACGGTCGGGTTTACCGATTTCATACTTATTTAAGCATCACTCCCGATGAAAAGAAGGAATGATCAAATAAATGTGGTGGTTCGCAAGCCAATTGCTTAGGATGTATGCATCACTTGAAGAGATATATACGTTGAGAGTCCTATCCCAAACCGGCCTGGGCATGATGATATTTTTTTTTTTTGACTCGGTGAGAATTAGAATCCCGTCTCAAGTAGGGTATTTTAGAGCATCCAGACGGATGAGAGGTAGAAGCTTATGGTGGTTTCGGATTGCTTCCCATGAGAGATTGTGGCCTAAACTCGCAATTTTATCGGCCACAGAGTTACACTGTATGTTCTCATGAGAGATACGAACTGACTCGAACCCCTTAAGGGACACGAGAATGTCTTCAACAATTTTTTCAACTTCCCATGGACAATTTTTTTGCCCCTTCATAGCTTTCATAACTGTCTCATTATCACCTTCCATTTCTAGATTGCGGATTTTTCTTTGTTTTGCCTCCTCTATTCCGTCCCGCAAGGCCAGGGCCTCAGCCATCAGTACTGAGACATTACCATATTTTTTAACTACCCCACTTATATGACTACCATTGACATCCCTTATGATTGACCCTCCTGACGCATTTCTATTATTTAATTTTGACCCGTCAAAGTTTAATTTCACGAATCCTTGGCTAGGCTTTTCCATTTTTTCGGCTTTTTCCTTCTTACAGAACTGTTTTTTAGCGTCAATTCTTCGTCCTCTTGCCAACGTTTGGCATGTTCCCATTGTTGTAACTGTGTACGTATATACATGCTAAGATATGGTATGTAATCGTTAGGTGTCTGTTGAAATGTCAATTTGTTCCTTTGATGCCAAATGCTCCACCAAATTACTACTAATTCAGTGAAATCATCCTTCCCTAATTTATTTTTGATATCTGATAAGACGCTTCGTGGGTTTTGACAAGGGGCTACATAGGAACGGATAAGACGTTTTGTATTTGCATTAATGCTTTTAGTTATCTTTAGTGTGTGTGGGCAGTTGATCATTAGATGTATTGAGTCTTCATGAGCGCCATTACACATAAGACATCCTTGAGGGATCGCGACTTGTTTTTCATTGAGTCTTTGTTTTGTTGGGAGCCCATTCATGTCAATTTTCCATAAGAAATTCTTCACTTTTGGATAAGTATCTAATTTCCAGATCCAACTATTAGGGTTAGGGTTCATCGCATCTTCCTTAGTTATTAGACTTATCGCTGAAGTAGTGGAGAACCAGCCATTCTTACTTTGGGCCCATACTAGCCTATCATCAATATCATTTATTGGTATTGGAATTGACCTTATTTTCTCTACTATGTCCTTATGAACGACTTGTTCCAGCTAATTTATTCTACATTTTTTATCCGTCGAAATAAAGTGTTCGACCTTAACTTCCTCGTTTTCTGTACTAGTTCTTATAGCATAGTTCAGTAGTGGTTCTCTCAATGCCCATGTATCCGTCCAGAACTTTATCGATTTTCCGTTGCCTACCTGCCATACAAGGCCTTCCTCAAACTCCGGTTTTAGTTTCATCAATTGTTTCCATTGCCAAGACGTGTTAGGTTTAACTTTATATGTTAAAAGTGTGTTTCCCCTTAGGTATTTCTCAGTAGCGACTCTAACCCAGACATTATCTCGTTCAGTAAGTACTTTCCATAACAGTTTCATTTGTAGGGCTTTGATCATATCCCTTGCTTTTCTAATGCCTAAACCCCTATATGCCTTTCGTTTGCATATTATACTCTTCACCAAACCTGTCATCCTCATTACACGCCGAATGCTCCATCATGCTTTCAATCTCTCGTTCTGTTGAGACTAAAGCTATCCCACATGGGCTACTCCCCCTATTGCCAATTGGTTTTAGGGTGGAACCTCATGTGCTTATGTGTCGGGCTTACCGCGCATATGCGCACGAACCGACGTGTGTACCCCCACGTCATGTATGGCCCACCGAGATTTAACATGGTATCAGAGCCTGTTCGGTCCGGGTCCCGACTTCCTGGTCTATTAGGCTGGCCGGCCTTAAGGCATGAAACGTCAAGTGCAACTGGCATATTGCGGGGTCAGGCAGTTGCACTTGAGGGGGCGTGTTGAGACTAAAGCTATCCCACATCGGGAATTGAAACTTAAACCACCCACCATATAAGTACATGGGCTACTCCCCCTATTGCCAATTGATTTTAGGGTGGAACCTCATGTACTTATGTGTCAGGCTTACCGCGCATATGCGCACGAACCGACGTGTGTACCCCCACGTCATATATGACCCACCGAGATTTAACACGTTTACTCTACCTATTCAACAATCATTAACTTTGAAAAATGCAGGCTCAGAGGCTCACAGAATTAACTGATCCAAATCAACCACGACTATATAATATATATATATGGTCGGGGAAAAAACCATAATCAAAATTCGATTATTTTCTCTGGCTACTATATTGAAAAAATCAACCGCTTTCCGTTTTCACAATGGTATTGAAAAACTGATATTGTAATATATCTTTTTCCAATGAAAAATATACATTTATGTTAGTTTCATGAGTGATAAAGACGTTTAGTTAATGTCTCAACCAAAAAACAGACGTTTAATTAATGTGATACATATCACAACTTCGAATTCCATAGCAACCCTTGTGGTATGCAACTTGCAAATTAACAATTGCCACGTAAACATCGTATTCTACATCCAAATTAAAGAAATGGCGGACAAGAATCCACGTCCACACTAACAAACAAGATCATGAATTATTTTAACAAAACGTTTTCTTAACGAAAAAATAACTTAAAACAATCTCAGCTATCAACTTTCTAAAATAAATAATCCCAAATTTGAAAATCATTATCAATGATACAAACTATTGTAAAATTAACCAAACACGATTCAGAAGCATTTTCGACGAGTTTTTTTTGTGGAGTACGTTGATGATACGGGGATCGAAAATCAGACATAACAGTTTGATATTTTACATTTGGTTGAAATATTTTCGATCACCATATCAACGATTCCACCGGAAAACACGTCGGAAAAAGTTTCTAGACCGTTTTAATCGGTTAATTTCGTAATAGTTGGTATCGTTGAGGGTGATTTTCAAATTTGGGATTATTGTTCATTGAAATTTGATACATGAGATTATTCCGAATCATTTTTCCATTTTTTAAACAAGAGTTCCATGGTACAAGGACTACGAGCAATGAATTGGCCTAAATTAGCCTTTATCCTACTAAATAAATATGCATTTTCATTGCTTATTCACTATGGTAGCATATACTGTATTCATGCATGAAACGTTTTAGACTTTCAAGCCTTACACAATTTCATGCCCATAAAACTAGAACCACTCCTAGGCATATAAAAGAAAAAACAAAAGATCGAGAAGTGCATTATATATCATCATGAAGACACAAACTTCATGCAAATTGGAGGCTTTACTTTGGCTAGGGCGAGCAACGAGGAAGGCAAGCTCCATATCCCTTCACCACATATAAGCCCGGACGCGACCGCGGGCACCATGAGCTCAGCATTCTTAGCATCGAGCCAGTGCCATACGAACACGATCAGGCTCCCGACACACATGTCGATGGCAAAATATGCACCAACAAGAAAAGGGACCGCCATAACCATGGGAAGCGGAACCCACACCCCGAACCTTGTTGGGGAAAAGTCCCTTACGAGGTTTATCACTATAGCGAAGGCAAAAAAGACACAACATAGCTCCAAGCAATGCTGTGGCAAAGCACCAAAGCCTTCAACTCCCAAGATTGCCATGTTCCTATATATTATAGCATAAGGCGCCTTAAATTCCCCATTAGGGTTTCCCACGTCGAATGCGGAGTAGAAGAGGAAGAAGCTAAGTGGAGCAACTATACAGCCGAAAGCCGTCCCGATTGCTTGGCTAGCAAACAATGAAATCGGGGAGGACATGGTCAAGTGGCCGGCCTTGAGGTCCTGCATTAGGGTGCAAGAGACATGGACCATCGACTTGATCAAGCCGCACCCTATCATTCCGGCTACGAGTCCGGAGTTTTTCCCTGCCAAGGCGGCTAGAGTGAAGAGCGCGACTTTGCCGTAGTTGTAGGACATGTTCATGTCGGTTAGGCCTGCTCCATACGCGTTGCAAAAGGCCATGGGTGGCGCGAGGACGTAGGCGACAACTATGTAGTACCATTTCATTTGTGGGAAGATCATGGGGAGGGAAATGGTGGTGATGATGGAGAAGGCGAGGTAACCGGTTGTTGCTACCCACATTGGAATGGCTTCTTGGATGAACAACTCATCTTTCTTCGTGTCGTCGTCGATTTTGCCTACAAGAGAAGGAAATTCTTGGTTTGGAATGAATGCGTGGGAGAAGTTGGAGAAAACATGAGCTCTTTTGAAGTGTTTTTTTTTGGCATATGAAGTTGGACGTACATAACGTCAAACTTGTCATTTAATTCTTGTATGAAAAAACTATACAAGTCTTAAAATGAGTAGAGTTTGAAGAGAACGACAAGCATACCCGAATCGCCTTCCTCAGGGCTCCTTACTTTTCTCCTTCCTTGGATGCTTGTGACCATGACGATAACTACCTTGGCGAAGTTATAAAGGCCATCCCCGAAAATGAGAGCAATGGCGATGAAAACCTATTCAAGACATAACAAAACAAGGGATTGAACGTAAGCCTCAAGTAGTTGGCATGAGAGAACTCTTTTTCATGTAGAGTTGTCAAAACATAACCGCAATTGATTATAACCTAGAATCCTCTGACTTGAAACAAACCTGATTGCGAAGTTTCCCCTTACCTTATAGCCATTCAAGCTCTTCATGCTTTCTTCGGGTAGGTGTTCCGGGTACCACGAACCTTCGTGGTGGCTTATGAGCGGCCACATGAGTCCCCACGAGAGCACCGCGCCTAGTAGCAACGACAAGTTCACAATGTGGCCACATATCATTCCGGTTCCCACATAACTCATGCTGAAATCGAAGTAAAATCTGTGTACATCCACGCACAATAAATTAACATATAGAGTACGGTGTAGATACAAATTACCCAAACCCGAGATGAAATACATGTCCTAGAAATCAAAAGTTGGTTGGTACTTACGTTTGCCTCCAAGCCTGCAATCCGAAGGTTGGAAATTGATTGAATCCACATTTGTTGTTTCCGGAATAAAACCACTTGAAGAATCCCCATAAGAAGCTCATTGAGAAGATCTTGGTAAAACCCTTTACTTGTTTCCTATTTTCAGTTTAGCATAGCACCACCATTGTTTTTGTTATACAAGTGTTACATACACATCTCCTAACAAGTGCTAGCTAGAAGTCATATGTATGAGGGTTTTTCGTATGTTACACACTTCGACAAGTTGTCGCCCTGTGAATGAAACCCGTTTATAAGAACCGCTGTTGCCATCCCACTCGGAAAAGTCAGTTTATAATCTACTATCAATATCTGCAAGAAAAGTGTACATTTATTGAGAGCATAATATATATATATATATATATATATAGAGAGAGAGAGAGAGAGAGAGAGAGAGAGAGTTAGGTTCTAGTGAGGAGGCCCATCAAACCGTACGTATTATCGTATCAACACCGTTTAGCCTATCAAAACTTTCACAAAACTTGAAAGTTGCAAGTTGCATTATGCAAGTAAACAACTACTACATATCCGATTAAGTGCCTCGCGCCAGTGCAAGGTCTAGGGCTTATAATGTACGCGCCGAGAATCCAAGCAAGTCAAGAGGGTGTTTCCGATAGACCCGGATGGTGCATGACCAAAGGACAAAAACAGAACACATAGTAAAACCCAAGGATAGATATCATATACCTTCCTAAGAGGGATGAGCACAAATAGGCCAACGAAGCAGACCAAGAATAGATAAGACGTCATCCAACCGAACCCGGGTTCTTTGTAGCTACCCGGGGGGTTCCCTTCGGTGTCGACACCTGCCATCTCGTACGTTTTCTTGTTCAACCCCAGAAGATAGGAACCAAATCCACCTATATTCCCAAACACAACACTCGTACAATTAAAACCTGAAAAGAATACTAGACAATTGTTCAACATGTGCAAGAATTAGACCAATATATCAAGGCTACCTCCTTGTGCTATGCTATAGCAAGCAACTGCACAAGTCTGGATCATGGTGTTTTCCTGCCTAGTGAACGGAGCAACCGAAACACCGAGCTTGTCCATGAGTTTCGTCCAAGAACGAATCGCGACAAAGGCGGTTAGCCCCGCTGAGACGTTGAGGTTTATGCCAATCCCAGTGGTGAGGTTAAACCTCATGGAGATTATGCTGTAAATCACACCAAGAACGACACTCACGACGACTCCCCGTAGAGTGATCTGATCCGTCCATTTCGGGATTCTCTTCGACAACTCGTGTGGTTCGTCGTCTTCCCTCCTCTCCACCTCTTCGGGCTCTCGCCTTCCTAAAGTCTCCACCTCCATGGCCATTTCTTTCATGGAGAGAACCAAGTATGGAAGTTAGTATGTGGTTGCTTGATCATGTGATTGATCATATCTTCATTATATAAGACAGTGTGACAGTGTCATGAGGCTGAATATTCAAGGGACATACATAAATCTAATGACTAAGTAGTATGCATTTAGTGGTGCAATGCCAATCAGTATGTTTAAGCATCCAATTAAGTTGGGCCAAAACGCATCGTTTTCAAGAAGCGAGCCAATAATATAGACGCCGCTAGCTAGAGGGAATTTTTGTTGTCATGTTATGATTTTTTCCACACGGTCCTAGCATGGGCAAATTATTTGGACTTACGTCTTTTTTGAATTGTCTTTTTTTTGGCATGATGTTTGGAATTATACAAACTTGTTTGATGGTCCAATCAAGGTCATCATAAGCTCATAATAGACCACACGATTAATTTCCCTCGATTAATGCGGATCGAAGACTAATCTACTAATCCATCCATCTAACAAAGTTTGTGAAGAAAGGGGGAGATCGAGGACGAAAAGAAATGGCACGATTAGGGCATGTTTGGTATACCTAGAAATCGAGAAGTGACTTGCAACTGAAATTGACCTATCTGAAAATCTACTCCTTCGAAACTAAATTGATTCAAGAAAAAACTAACGAAATTTGTACTCAACCCATTGCAGGTGTTTGATCTGAAATGAATTTGCGAAAACCATAAAGCTTGAAAACCGAGCAAAAACCACCAAACGAATCAGCTAGGCCTACCAAATTGTCACAAATACACCCAAGCAAACTCCAACCAATGAAATTCGTTATAGGTTTACCGAATAATGAGAAGATGGCTGGCTGGTGTCATATACGGAAGTATATATATACTACTTGGTCTATCTCTTTTTGATTGTCTATAAAGCACAATTTCACACAATTTAAGAAAATGTGTGAGGAATATTTGGTGAAGTAATATGAGTGGTTGAAATAAAAAAAGGTGAAGATGAATTAAGATTAAAAAATGGGTCAAGATGGAGGTTGATAAATTTAGCTCTTAAAAAATTAATCCAAAAATACCTTAAATGGTTGTTTACGTAATGGAAAAAATCAAACAAGTATGAATATAAAAAAAAATTATTGAAATGGAGATGATTGGATGGAGAGAGTATTGGAGCAGAAAAATATGTAAAAAGTAGAATGTATAAGGGTAAAAATGTAAAAATATAGTGCTAAAAATGGAAAGAATTGAAATATGGACAATCTTTTCAGGACAATTAAGACGGAAATATCGACAAATTTAAAGGGATGGGAGGAGTTGATTATTGCCCGTACCCTGGATAGGAAATGATAGATAATAATTTTTTGATGTATTAATCAATTAATAAAGGAATGCATAATAATATGATTAAAAATTAGATATTGATATCGTCTTTTTTATCCAAAATTGTTACAATATTTTGTTAACCAAGTTTGTGATTTGATGTTAAAAAATAACTTAAATTTAAATTTTACATAATATAAATTAAATAAAAAGTATAGATAAAAATACAATCATATTAATTATTTCAAACTGTATTTGATTAGTTGAAAAAATCATTTGTGATGCGATATGAAATCCCAAGTGAAATAATTTATCAACATACATATTATTATAATTAATATGATTTTTATACAATGATAGAAATAAAAAATTAAGTTAACTATGCTTTATTTAAATAAATATTTTAGAATATGTAGACTAGTATTTGTAATAATAATTTTTGAAATAAGATGAATAAATTAATAGATCTTATAATTGAATAATTAATTTAATAATAGTAGATTTATAGATCAATATAATTTATAAATTAATATTATAACACAAATTTAGTTTATGTATATTTTAAGATGTTTTTCAAAGATATTTTTAGATATTTGTAGCTTAAGTTATAATTTTATGGGACAACAAAAGATTGATAGAGAAATATGGCGAATGTATATGAATATCATTATAAAAATACTATAAAACAAAAATTTAGAATGACTAATAAATTTTCAAATTTAACTATTATTTTGATTTACAGAAAGGAATGACTAAGCTAATAGTTGAAAAAAATAGAAATTAAGTGAAAGAAGATAGAAATTAGAAAAGGAAAGAGATGGATGATATTGATAGATAATTAATAAGAATAAGAAAGACTTTAAAATTATTTTTCTAAAATTTCTTATCTTAAATGGAGTGGGACCAAAATTAACGTAGAGACTCGAAATCTTGCTTGGCTTTAATACATAGTCTAGATAGATGCTAACAAGTAACAATAAATCAACTTGTTTCTCAAAAAAATGAAAAAATAAAAAACCATTTGTTCGTGTTATACAAAGGGGTAAATTCGCTCGCGTATGCAAAAAAACTTTTGAGAATGCAAAATGTAACAAATGAATGTGTATTTTCTACTTAGCTTGATTGTGTCTTTACAAATAACATGATTGTGCATTTTTATCAATACAAATGTGCATGTTCCTAATCTCATTGTATTCGGTTTGATTTCCGTGTGAGTCTGTAGTGAGTGTGTAAAATGTAAACGAGAATGACGGTGTATTTTCACTTTACTTGATTATGCTTTTTCAAATAATATGATTGTGCATTTTTTGTTATATGTATGTACATGATCTGTATTGTATTGTGTGTGATTTTTCATGTGATGGTGTAATGAGTGTGGAAAAAATGTGACGAGAATGACTATGCATTTTCATTTGCCTTGAATTGAGAATAACCTTGAGTGTGCCTTCTCAAAAGATATGTTGTGCATTTACGCATAATACAAATGTGCATGCTCTAAATTGTACTATGTGTGATTTTTTCATGTGAATGTGTAAAATGTAAGTAAAATGATGGTGTATTTTCACTTAAATTGATTGTGCATTTGTGACGAATATGAATGTGCATTCTCTATATTGCATTATGTGTTTTTTTTCCATATAAGTGTGTAATTGACAAAAGATTGTGTTTGCCTTCTGGTATCTAGTTAAGCGGTTAAGTCTGTAAGGGTAGTACCCAGAGGTCGCCGTTTCAACTCTTATGGGTAGTGCCCTCAACCAAAAAAAACAAAAGATTGTGTCTTTCTCAAATAAAATGATTGTGTATTTGCACTTACCATGAATGTGCATTTGCACTTAATATGACTGCTCACTTTATTTCTAATTGTGTATGACTTTTTTCATATGTAATATATAATGTACAATTACTAAAATGTATACATACCTTTTTTTTGGTTGAAATGTATAGTTTTTTTTAATGTTGTCATACTCAGCCTTTATGTATGAATATATACAATCATATTATATAAGAATTTGCAATTATGTTTCAAAACTTACACACTCTCAAGATAAAGAAAATACGTGTAACTAGTGATTGAGATTCATTCTTATTTCTCTCTTCTACACTCATTCTCACGTCAACCACCCTTCAAATAAGTTTTTGATAGTTATAAAGCATTCAATCCAATAAAATTTATAAAATCAAATTAACTAATCCCAATACAGTACATATATAGAATTCAAAAAATGTTGAAATGGTTAAACCATTAAACCAATCTAAAATCATGTCATTTACCTATAAACCCCAGCCAAAAAAATTGAGATTTGACTATCGATGTTGACCTCATACATGCTCTCTTGAACATTTTTCAAATTTGGGCTTTTACATAGTAAAATTAGGAATTACTAGTTTATAAAAAGAATTCAAGAGATGGCCGTTGTGTAGAAATTATAAGTTTGAATGTCCAATTCAATCGGGTTAGGTTAATATTTGTTTTTTTGTAATCCAAGTTTAGTGGAGTATTTGTATAGCTACGAATCAATCAAACCCAATAAATTAAGTGGAGATAATTACCTGGTCAATCTGACTAATGAAGAATCCTACTTTTTTTGATAAGGAAATGAAGGATCCTATGTGTACAGTGTTTTTCTTTTTAACAAAGAAATTAAAGAAACACTAAATCAAGACTATGAACGGACTTTTGAAGAAACCCTAGAGCGTTCAGAGCGTCTTCTTGGCGATCACTATTGGCTTTCTCTTGGAACGTTCTGCTTCTCTTCGGTCTACGGCTATGAGATCTAGGGTTTTCCGCCATTAAGTGCGGGGTCACAAGTAGGGTGTGGTCTCTTGATCGGCCTTTGAGAGTTTTCTGGAAACGATGGCGGCGAGGGGGAGGGATTTGCAACTTACAGAAGGGGAGTGCGTGGAGGTTGATGGGTTCGTCCCGGATTGTGGTGGGGAGTCGGAGAGAGAGTCCCTTACATTGGTTCGATCATTGTTAACTAGTAGGCCATTTAATGCAAATGCCCTAAATACAACAATGCGTGGTGCATGGCGTCTACATTATGGCTTTGTTTTCAGGGAGCTTTGAACAAACCTGTTCCTTTTCAAGTTTGCCAACAAGGAGGACATAGACAAGGTCATGGTAGGGGACCTTGGACGTTTGATAAGGCATTATTGCCGCTTAAGGAGTCGAGGAATGAACAGCCTTCGAGAATAGTCATTGATCGGGCATCGTTTTGGATAAGAGTCTACGATGTGCCATTAGAGGCGATGAATGTGGAAACGGTGAGGCCTATAGGCAAGACTTTTGAGGAGATGGAGGCAATAGATGAGGAGGAGATGTTGATCTGAGTGACGTTCATAAGGATGAGAGTCTCTGTGGACATTAGTAAACCTTTGAGAAGAGGTTTGATGTTGAGATTAGGTGGAAAGAGAATGTGGCTTGAGATAAAGTATGAAAGATTACCGAATTTTGTTACTCTTGTGGAAGGCTAGGGCATGTGGAAATTGATTGTGATGATGAAGGTGCTAAATAATTGCATGGTGAATATGGAGACTGGCTACGGGCTACACCGTTGAAAGCCCCTCAAGTTAGAGAATTGGCGGAGAGGGAGCGTTAAATATTGATCCTTAAAGGGAAGCTGGAAAAGAAGGATAAGAGGGAGGAGGAGTCTAGTAGAGGCAAGGTGAGGAAATCCCTCAGCTCCTAGACGAGAGCCAAGATAAGAAGGAGGATGGAAAGTACGAGGAGAGCGAGGCTTCTCTGGATGTGGAGGTAAGGGTCAATGCGTCAACCTTAGGGGACGAAGAGGTGAGGAGCCAAGGGAAGGGAGAGGAGGTGAGAGAGTTGGGGGAAGAAGTGTGGACAACTTGCATGAAAGGGGTGTCGTGGTGGTAAAGTTAGGGTAGGGAAATGCGAAGGAGGTAGCGGCAACAACTTTAGTTGACGGGGAGGATAGGGTTGTTGGAGAGGAGATAATGGAGAACTCAGGAATGGAGAAGGTTAGTAGGGATGGGTTTCACGAGAATAAAAAGAAGAGTAGTTGGAAGAGAAGAGATCGTAAGAAGGATGGAGAAGAGACATCTCAATCAAGGAATAACGCTAAGAGGAAAGGAGATCCTATGTAGATTGATGAAGTTGAAGGGAGTAGAAAGAAGCTAATTATATCGGCGGGAGAGACAAGAGGTTTCTCTTATCTGGATCAATGGGTACGTTAAGTT
The DNA here is from genome assembly GCA_934048045.1 of Polygonum aviculare. NCBI lineage: Eukaryota > Viridiplantae > Streptophyta > Magnoliopsida > Caryophyllales > Polygonaceae > Polygonum > Polygonum aviculare. The sequence continues at coordinate 25,389,328 of OW204023.1, read as the reverse complement.
ACAATTATCGGGGATTGGAGATGGCCCGTGCAATTACAAGACTCACTAGTTTAGTGAGAAGGGAGACCCTAAAGGTTACTTTTTTTTATGGAAACAGGGTGTGATCCAAAGAAGATGGAAGGAATTCGGTTGAAATTGGATTATGAGGGTTGTTTTGCAATGGACAGTTTAGGGAAGTCTGGAGGCTTATGCTTGTTGAGGAGTGAAGATGTGGTGGTGAAAGTGAGGTCGTATACTACGCACCATATATATATCGATGCTGATGTTGAATACAAAAAAGAAGGGAAGAAGTGGAGGTTCACTGGCATTTATGGTTGGCGGAAGAGGGAAGAGAAGTTTCATTCTTGGAACTTGCTCAGAAGGCTTGCCGAGGATGATCATGAGGTTTGGCTTTGCATGGGAGACTTTAATTAGATCTTATGAAAGAAAGAGAAGGAAGGAATGATGCTATCATGATATACACATTTATATTGTGTATTTAGATGGGGTTTTAGCATACTTCTAGTCATGTTTTAGGTGCTAAAGGTGGTGTTTGGAGCGTTGAAGAAGAAAGAGCCGAAGTGCACCAAAGACCACTTGGAGCTGAAGTGAAGAAAACGAAGAAAACGTGATTTGTAGGAGGCGGCGACCGCTGCCCCATAGGCGGCGACAACTGCTAATGTCGAGGCGGAAATCCGTCTTAAACGCTGCGATTTATTTATTGGGCTTTTGGATATTGTTTTTGGTCCGGTTTTTATGTATTTTAGATAAATTGTTTTCTCCTATTTAAGGATCTTTGAACCTTTTGTTTAGACCTGGTTTTTGAGTTTGAAATTATTTTGTATTTTGAAGACTTATGGAGAGCTAAGCCTCTTTGCTTAGACAGACAATTGAAGTGTTCGTTCTGATTCAGTTGTGAGTTTTCTAATTCCTTATCGATTGCATGGATTTAATCTTTTCTCTTGCTTGAATTGCTATTGACTTGTTTCAATAATTTCTAGCCTGATCATCTAGGATTTATTGTTATTAGGTTATTGCTAGATTTAGAGTGTTTCTGGTTGAGCATCTCTAATTCATAAGTAGCAACTGCATTGTGCTAATATCTGGTTGTGTTAGTCTTATGCATAAGAGAATTGATTTGCATTCTAAGGTAAAAGCTGGTTGTTTTATCTTAGTTTGTATCCACTTATATTCCTGATGTTGAATTAATGCTGCTAGTTAGATTGAATCTTGATAGCTTCATGATTATTTATATAGTTAGGGTTAATAGTATCTGGTTGTGCTATTAATTACTTTTGAAACGGAATTGGAATTTCCATTGCATAGATATTGAATGAAATCAATGATCAACTTGTCAAACGAATGCGGATATTTGTTTGCCTAAGTGTTTCTAAATACTGATTAATAAACTCTTGAATTCTTATGATTTGCATGCTAGTGTGTGAATTAAACCTACCCCCCCCCCCTCCCCCCTTGTTACTTCTGTTTGACACATAATTCTCTGCTAAAGATAACTTGTCTCCCTGTGGAATCGACCCTTACTTGCTTAATACTTTGGTTTAAGTTAGTCTGGTTTTCTTGCATAACTGTGGTTTAAAAACAACTAAATCATCGTTATTAATAATTGTCTTTTGTGTGATTTTTGTGCCAAACTTGGTGTGAACCTATCTTATGGTTCACATGGCCTGTGCTACTAATCCATGACTTTGTTCGAGTGTACACAGTTTCAGGATGAACACTTTCATGAGTCCCTGACTAGATTCCAAAAGTATGTGGATGACCTTGGTGCTTGGGGATATCATTATACTGTGGGTGATGTTTGCAATGGCATTGTCAAGGCTATGAATCTGGAGACTCGAAGGATGGCCTACTACATGAGTAATAGAAGGCTTTTTGTTATGGAACCTATGGAATGTTGGGATTTCCTTTGTTTTATGAGCCACCAATGTCTTTGGGTTGAATCCTCTCAATCAATACCACGACCGGTTGAGACTTGTGATGCTTCTCTTGAGGATATGATGAAGGATCTTGTTAAGAGGATGGATGATATGCGTACGGAGTCTACACAACACTATGAAAGGTGCTACTCACTTTGTCATCCAACAACTTCAGATAAGTCCATAGAAATCAATGAGCCAGATGCATCCCTTCCCACACGAATTGAGGAGATTGAGGAGTATATTACTTTGAAGGAAGAAGAGTTCTTCTCTGATAGTGATATCTTCTTTGAAGATGATATGGGTGACTATGTGAACACAAATGAGAAAGATGATATTAAAGAGCATTGTGCTTCACCAACAAAGTCCGACATGCCTTCTGTTTCGAAATCAACCTTATTGGTTGTTGACGATCCAAGTATTCCTTGTTCCAATCTCTCATTACCCATTGTTCTTTATTCTCCCAATGAGTCAAGTTTAGAGCCTAATGAAGAATCTAGATATTACTTAGAGTTCATCCCTAATGAAAGTGGTATTGCGTCGAACTAACCTGCAGAAAGCCGAAGAATCACGACATACTGGCAGCGACCGATGCTAGAACAAGCTCAGCTACGACATTCTATGAATTAATGGCAGCGATCGCCGCCATTATTTCCGGAAAAAGGACGGTGTCCGTGGCGGCGACCGCTGCCCCACAAGCGGCGACCACCGCCAATTCTACTTCAGCTACGACCTTCTTCAAAAAAAATGGCAGCGACCGCTGCCTTTTCGGGTTCGGCAAAAAAAAAGCAAAAATCAAAAAAATGAAAAAAAAAAGTTCCAAAAAAAAAATCGGGCAATTGTTTTGCTCACTTCTTTTTTCCTTGCTACCAATTAACCATTAAGAGGTTACTTCTTCTTCTACTATTGCCACTCCTATATCCATTGAAGTTGAGTTTAAAGAAGGGGTGGTTGATGATTCTGATGACGAGGAGGTTGCGATACCTTAGATTGCGATAGTTGTTGGGCATCCAATAGACTATCAGAGGCATATTTGGAAGATTATTTAGAGCATGTATACTTGTCAACGTGATCGTAGAGGAGGATTTCTTACTTTTCATGAGGAGGAGAGGCAGTACCATAAGCAGTAGACACACCACTTTCAACAACAGGCAGTACCCTGACTATCTACCACTACCACCACCTTCACAATAGTGCAGGTGGCCCATATCAACACCATGGAGGAACATATGTGACAGTAGAACCTATCCTTAGGTTCTCAATTATCTGATCTAGCCACCACCACCTTCACAGTAGTGGTATTTTTCCTTACTTCCCCTTATGTTATTTTTGTCTTTCTACATTGAGGACAATATTTCTTATAAGTGTGGGGGAGTTGGATTTATATTACTATTTCTATCGTTTAAAAAAAAGAGCCATAAAAATAAAGAAAAAGGCAGAAAAATCATGGGGTGGACTGAAAACCCGAAAGAGCGGTTCAAGTAAAAAGCAGGTAATCTGACAAGCATTAGGCTTGGGCAAAAATAGATTTTTGAGTGATGTGAGATGGTGAGTCCAACATTGATAAATGAAAAGAGAGATGTTAGCTGAAAACCTGAAAAGGCGCCTAAGCAAAAAGAGCGAAAGAAAAAAGAGTGTTTTAGGATGTTCTTTTGACTGGAGCTGGCGACATAAGAAGTGGAGTATAGGAGTGTTTTCGGGTAGGTTTCTCTTGGAGGGATAAGGTGTAGTATCTTGATTGATATCTTCTTTAGTGATGCATATTGTTGATAGATGTTGGATATGTGGAGTTGGTGTTAGATAACTTGATGATTGATTGTAGTGCTGAGTTGTGTTGATTAGAGTTGTGTTGTTAGGATTGTTGGATGCTGGCGCTGACTATGTTATATTTTGTTATGGGATGGTTGGATAGGAGCTTTGATGATTATTGTTATTACCCTTACCTGTAGGCTCTCTTTACACTTGATGATCTAGGTTGTTATAGATTACGACTGTTAGTTTTCTGATTCACTCGAGACGAGTGAGATTCAAATGTGGAGGAGTTTGATATACACATTTAAGTTGTGTATTTAGATGGGGTTTTAGCATACTTCTAGTCATGTTTTAGGTGCTAAAGATGGTGTTTGGAGCGTTGAAGAAGGAAGAGCCGAAGTGCACCAAAGACCACTTGGAGCTGAAGTGATAGTTTCATGATTATTTATATATATAGTTAGGGTTAATAGTATCTTGTTGTGCTATTAATTACTTTTGAAAAGGAATTGGAATTTCCATTGCATAGATATTGAATGAAATCAATGATCAACTTGTCAAGCGAATGCAGATATTTGTTTGCCTAAGTGTTTCTAAATACTGATTAATAAACTCTTGAATTCTTATGATTTGCATGCTAGTGTGTGAATTAGACCTAAAAACCCCCCCTTGTTACTTCTGTTTGACACATAATTCTCTGCTATAGATAACCTGTCTCACTGTGGAATCGACCCTTACTTGCTTTATACTTTGGTTTAAGTTAGTCTGGTTTTCTTGCATAACTGTGGTTTAAAAACAACTAAACCATTGTTATCAAATCGCCTTCTCGGGACTCCCGATAAGGACTCGCTTTGGCCACGGATCTAGGTTACGAGCTGTGCTTTTATTCTACTATTGAAGGGAGGAGTTCTGGCGTACACAAGATCAGTTCTCATCTAAGAAGTGTGACTCCCCCTGAGCAGGTACGTTGGTGTAAGCCTGAGCGAGGTTGGCTAAAAGTTAATGTAGATGCTACAGAGAAAGGAGTCGAATGTTGTATCGGAACTGTTGGCAAAGATGAATTCAGGACTGCCAAATTTGTTGGGTCGAAGAGAATTCAGGACGGTTCGAGGGTCGATGTTACGGAAGTCGAAGCGGTGTTATGGGGTGTGAAGGTGCAAGGAGTTTAACCTGTCCAATTGTATTGTGGAGATGGATTCTCTTAGAATCTTCCAACAACTCCGAAGGAAAGTGGATTCGATCACCTCCCTTGGTGAAATCATTCAACGCATTAGAAGCTTGGGTGCATCAATTGATGGATGCAAGTGGCGGTATGCTAGAAGGGGGGTGTATATGGCAGCTGATTGGCTTAGTCGGAGGTTGCCGAATGTTCCTATCTTAGTTTCTGATGTCTCTAGTTTTCATTCTGACTTTTTTAATGTAATTCTGAATGATATTGCTTTGGTCATGCTACACTTTGTAGCAAAAAGTACTTTCTTTTTTTGATCCGAAGCAAAAAGTACTTTCTTGTAGAAAGTATACTTATTTTACCTCGAAATCCGCAAAAAGTAACTAATATGCACACTTTTCGAGGTAAAAAAAATATACTTTTTACAAGAAACAACTTTTTAGCAACAAATGTATCAAGGCCAAAATCCAAGTTGATGTTTTTCGGTCAAAGAAAAAAAACAAGAGAAAATTTGGTATGTAGCCTATTTGGGGAGATTTGTGGAGCGGATAGGCAGGAACAAAAATAAATGAGCTATCTAGTCATTTTTCCGAAAATAGCCTTGGTCAAAAAAAAAATTACACGCGTGCCACCGCGTTCCACCTGAAATCCTGTCATCGGAAATCGTGTCATCCAAAAATCCTGTCACCGGAAGATTAAAAACAACTTGTCACCATGCATAAAAACTTGTCATTGCTTAGAAAAACTTGTCATTGCGTAGAAAAACTTGTCATCGCGTAAAAAACTTGTCATTGCTTATAAAAAAAACTTGTCATAGCGTACAAAAAACTTGTCACAACGTACAAAAAACGTGTCGTCGCATACAAAAACGTGTCGTCGCGTACAAAAACTTGTCATCACTCAACCTATCGTCACGTACAAAAAACTTATCATCACATACAAAACTTGTCATTCCCTAACTTGTCATCAAAATTTATTAGTATGCCTATGTGGGATTTGAACCCACATTCTTGTGCGTTAAGCACGTTGCTCTACCATTTGAGCTAATAGGCCATAATTAAAAGTAATATATAGACAAATTTAACAATGCAAAATAAATTTAACTTGTTATCACCAAAGAAAAAGAGACAACATATTATTGTAAGGAAACAAAGAAAAAGAGACAACATATTATTGCAAGTTACAAACATGGAAAAACAATGGACAAAATACTATTAGTAATTATGTCAATGCATGCAGAAGCAAGTAGTTTGGCCACTGGGAGATCTCAGAGATTTATCAACTTTAAATTCAAACATGATAGCCTTAAACCACCCTTTTCACGGTGAAAGTATAACATACATATTGCATAAAGAATGAACATAAATCTATAGAACTAGTCATAATTTGTTGATAACGTCCCAAGTTTAAGTAGCAAACAGTCAATATTACGTAAAGTTGCTAAAAAAATATTGCATTACAAAAGAATTATAATAACTCATGCAATGAAAAACTGATTCGTTTAAGATAAAGATGAAAGGAACAAAGATGCTGAAGCTGAAATAGGCATAATCATGAATCAACAAAACAACATAAATAACCAAGCAATAAAGAGAAAATCTATAGAAGCAAATATAAACTTTATCTTATGTTAGGTGCATACTAAAACATTACAAGCTGTCATGATCGTCCAATAAAGCAAGGATGATTAACATGATCCAATTGGCCACAGTGGCATTTTGGATGTTGTCACAGTATTGAAGTTTGAGCATCAAACCGAAAAAAAGAGGATACCATGAGAAGAGGACACACACACCATACAACTTCACAAAACAAACAAAATTGAACCAAAAGCAAAACAAAAGCATTGACCCCCCACACATGCTTCACACTTTGCAATTATACCAACATGAAGCAAAACAATCGTTTTATGAAAACTACTGTCGGTATAGAACTACTTTAAACAATAGTCAAATTGAACCATCAGCAATTGAACACTCCTGCATTCTAAGAACCACACCGGTCCGTTCATCATCCTTTGAATTTGATACAAAATCCACTTATTCAACTGCAAATCCAGCAAATTCCCATCCAATTGTTGAGGGAAAACCAAAAACTGCTAAAATCTGAACTAAAACATCAATGCAGAAGCAATCCAGAGTCTCCAAACAACATGAATAGTCCAACATTGTGCAACCAGAATGTAAAAGGATGCAGATCCGACAACGGAGATGAGAAAAGAGTTCCGTCAGAATAGAATTGAGATCGGACTTACAGCGGTGACGACGAGGCTACGACGGGACGAGCGAGAGGAGCGGGAGGAGAGATCACGGGGGAAAGAAAGACGAGCGCCATTGAAGGAGGTCGAGAGAGCTAGGGTTTTGGAGTGAGTTCTGGAAACCGAAGAGGGCCGCCGAAACCCTAGGTTCGAACCGCCTTTTCTTGATAGCCTGGTGGCCGTAATCATCATCATCCCTATCGTCGAAACCTTCTTCGTCATTGTCGTCGTCGAAATCATGCTGGCGATTGAGCGTGGCGACGGGGAGGGGACCGCGCTCCATCGGGCGTAGAGGGAGAGCTCGTCTCCCGTCTCCAGATCCAGATCTCTGAGAAAAAAGAAGAGGAGAGAGAAAAAAAACCTTTTATACCGACTAACTAATAACCTTTTTTTAAGAGGGGTCTAACTTATTTGTGAATGTGAGAAAAGCGCACCCACCACCCCCTTCCCTCAAACAACAAAGCAATTTTACACATGTGATAGATTGATCTATGATTTCAATTCCTGTCAATTTGCGTTTCCAAACTAATTACTTGGTCAAATTTGAGTTCTTCTCATATCGGGGCTTCTATGTAAAAAATATTGTGTTACACAGTAATGATTTTTTATTTGCATTTTTTATACTTTATATTTTCAACCACGTATATTGTTTAGATATTGATATTATACCCATGTCTGATATCAATATCTATGATTCTATATCGATACTTGATACTCCCTCTATCTTCTTTTATTTGGTCTATTAGGCTCAAATGTTTGTTTATTTCTATTTGGCCTTTCATCTTTTTTTGTTCAGTAAGTTCCAGATTTACCCTTAACTAATTTTTTTTTGAGCTATACCCTTAACTAATTAGTTAAATTGTAAAGTTCATTGTACATGAAGATAATTAATCACATTAGTAATGATTTAATAAATGTATTTTAGTAAAGATATAATTATCTTAATATTTGTGTAAATTGCTAAAATACCAAATAGAAGTAGACGGAGGGAGTATTTGACATCAATTACCCATATTGATACCCGATATCCGATATATGATATCTTGGATGCCAAACGAGCCCTAAGAGATTCGTTAACTTGATATGATTTTAACGAAAAAAAAAATGAATATAGTTGTCTATTGTCACACTAGCAACTAGCAACTAGCAACCCAAAAAGTGCAGCTCAAAATTGAGCCCAATCCCAAACTGAGGCCCAAATACGGTTTTATAAATGAGTTTTTCCTATTGAGATGATCAAGTTGAAAAAAAAAATCTCAAGACGAATATATCTACTGATATTTTTTTTAAAAAATATTCTCAAACTTAACCCCTTTACTATATGCTACAGTAAATAAAGTATTCTGTCTCATCTATACAAATAAAAAAAACACTCTCCCATGAAAAGTACTTATTTAACATTACTTTAAGTTAGATTTATCCAAAAAACATAATAAAGCAATGTAAACGTTACACCATAATAAAAACTACTGTAGTATAAACCCCGTACCATGTATGGGTAATGTATATATAAACCGAATTAACTGATTTAAGATCGAATTTTGATACAAATACGCTTTTAACTCGGGAACTTATAATCCAAATCCGATAGACTAAAGTCCGAACCTATTGACCTATATATGTACTTTTATTCATACAATTTTAGTTCTAAAATAGTTCTATTCAAATTTTCAAATTTATATTATTAATGAATATACTATTGACACATGTGAGATTTTTCACTATTCTTCAAGATTCAATAATAACAAAAATGTATACTAATTAATAACAATTTTTTTTAAAGAATATAAAAGAAAATCACTTGAATTTCCTTATTCGTATAAGGATATATAATTGAGTAAGATATTAAGTATACATAAGGAAATTAGATAAGATATCAAGAAGATATATAAGTTATTTTTTGAAAATCAATGCAAAAAATAAAATCATTATTTTATTCAGACTTGATGACGTGGCGCAAATTGTAACAAAGACTTGAGTTCTACTTTAAACTGTATTATAGTAGATAACATCAAATGATATACCACATCAAAAAAGAAATATTACACCAGACCACATCAACTTTTTTTTTATCCATTAATTTTATTTTGTTATATCTCACTAAAATGAATATTGTTATCCTTTATCTCAAATCTCAATCTCAACTAAAAGAATTTTTGTTTCCTCAAAAAAAAAAAAACTAAAAGAATTTTTGCTATCCTCTATATCCTTTAGTACCCACCAACCGCTCTTGTCGTTTTGTACTGACACAAGTGCCGTTTTGGTTTCCGAGTTTCTGGGTTGATAAAAGTCAAATTATTCCTCCTATTATAAATACCTCTTTTCCATTCTAAGCTCCACTTTCCCTTGCTTTTTTTTCCGCCCAAAAATTCCTCCCAATCCCTAATTTCCAGGGTTTGTACCTCTCTTGTACCAGAAGCCCCGATTCCACAAACAAACAACCCTGTTTCCACTCCCATTACACAAGTCGATCCATCGGTCAATTCATCCTCTTCCTTCCGTGCTATGTAGCTGTATTCCTGCAATCGGTGTGGTCCAACACAGGAATCGTCTGAGAGGAATTGTTTCTGTAGCTGATGGATGTTCGAGTTCCGGGATTGGAGATTAGCTTCGAATCGGAGAAGATGGTGCTGATCGGATGCCGTCTCAAGTTTAAGTCGGCATTCGACTCCTACTCGATCGCTTGCGAGGCGTTTTCAGAACACTTGTTCAAATCCATTCCCGTTACTGAATTTTGCGATTGTTCCGTTCTCTGATCTCCGTCGCTCGATTTCCCGTTGCTGCTGGGGATTTTGTTTTCTTTTGGTCGCTTTTTGGAAAGGATTTGTTTTCCTTCCTGATTAGTTCGTGTGAATAGTCGTGTTTGATGTCCGCGAAACTGGAATCCATGGATTCTGACGATGCTGAGATTGCTGAGAGGGATCCTTCTGGCAGATACATTAGGGTGAGTTATTTTTCCTCATCACTTTTTGTCTAAAGCATAATTTAGATGCTTAACAAAATTAGTTAGTTTGAGGTTAGATTTATGCCTTTTCTTTTCCTTCTTACTTCCAGTTCAATGAGATTTTGGGGAAAGGAGCATGCAAGACTGTGTATGTTTTCATATTCTAGCCTATTACTTACTTTGCCTTTTACCCTGCCTCAGATTACTGGATAAAGCTTACTAATGGATAATTGTCCTTTGCATAATAGAATTGATGTCTTTTTCTTGGTTATATGGATGTTACTGTTGTTAGTTATAAGGCATTCGATGAGGTCGAGGGGATAGAAGTTGCCTGGAATCAGGTGCGGATCGACGAAGTTGTCCAGTTGCCGGAGCATTTGGAAATGCTGCATTCTGAGGTCTATTTGCTCAAGTCACTGAAGCATGATAACATCCTTAAGTATTACTTCTCTTGGGTCGATGATGCTAACCGAACGGTTAACATGATTACTGAATTGTTCACTTCTGGAAGTCTCAGAATGTTAGTACAGTTTTTCTCTTTGCTCTATTTTGAAAATGCACTTTCATCAATATTCTAAATGGGCTAGGAAGGAAGCGTTTTTAGAACAGTGCCTTCAAATGCTCAAAAATGTATTGCTGACTTAACATATTGCAATATTGAGCTCAGATACCGGAAAAAGCATAAGAAAGTGGACCTGAAGGCTATCAAAAACTGGGCAAGGCAAATTCTGAGAGGCTTAGTGTACCTCCATAGTCACAGCCCTCCTATAATTCACAGGGACTTGAAGTGTGACAATATTTTCATTAATGGGAATACTGGACAAGTTAAAATTGGGGACTTAGGCCTGGCTGTTGTTATGCATCAACCAACCGTACACAGCGTTATCGGTATGAGTTTACCAGGCAATTATTTATGTTGGTATTTTGATATATGTAGATTTTTTTTTATATCTTTTTGATGTTCTTTGTTTAGGCACACCTGAATTCATGGCTCCTGAGCTTTATGATGAGGAATACAATGAACTAGTCGACATATATTCCTTTGGACTGTGCATTCTTGAGATGGTTACGTGTGACTATCCTTACTCTGAATGTCAAAATCCAGCTCAAATTTACAAGAAAGTCACCTCGGTAAGTTCCCACTCCATTACTATTGTGGTTCCTTGGTGGTTTTTTTAAGTTAATGGTTAACATTATTGTTATGGCTACCCTTTTCAGGGCATTAAACCTGCATCCCTTGGCAAAGTTACTGATCTGAAACTAAAACAGTTCATTGAGAGATGCCTTCTTCCAGCATCTCTGAGATCATCTGCTGCTGAACTCTTGGAGGATCCATTCCTTGCTCCTGATACTTCAGGAAAGGCTCCTTGTCTCGATATTGGACCATTCAAGAACGCGTCTGAATTACAATCTCACCTGATGGATATAGACTGTGATGGACAGAAAAGTTCTTGCACAGCGATTTCTGAAAGCAGTTACAAATTGCCTCCCACCACTATTGAACTTTCAAATTCCAATGAGGTTAATTCATTCAAGTTATTGGGGAAGGAGGAGGGTGAGGATTCCATTTCTATGACATTGACAATGGCGGACAATGACAACTTTGGTATGCTTTTGAATAGTATCATCTATAAATTCTCAGGATTGAAAAAAATTGCTGACTGTTATGTTTTTTGCACGGTTTAGGTCATGTAAAGTATATTCATTTTGTATTTTATTTGCAAAACGACACCACCCTTTCCATCGCGGGTGAGATGGTTGATGAGCTCAATCTACCAAATGAGGACGCTGTTCTTATAGCTGACCTAATGGATGGTTTGATAAGGGAAGTTGAGTTGAGACGCTCGTGTAACAAATCAAGTAGTGGTGAAACGGGATCCGAGGTTCTTCCTGAATGCATGGGGAATCATAGTGCTGAGGAATCATCTTTCTCCGAGGTCTCAGCTCGACCTGCCTGCTCTAATGGCATTGTTGAATCCATGAAAAACTGTGACAGGTTTGCCTCTTTTCTATCTTGAATCTATAAAATAAAAAATTCATTGTACGCTGTATGAGGGGATGCGAAACTTTTAAACTGCTTTCTAGTTCATGCAGTGGAATGTCAGAAGTTATGAGCACATCAAACATATCCATTCTGAACTTAGATGATGACGACAAATGTGGCGGGCTGAAGATGGAGCTGGCGGCCATTGATTCCGAGTACAACAGGCGTGTTGCTGAGCTCGAGAAGATGAAGATGGATGCAATTGAGAACGCAAAAAGAAAATGGATTGCGAGGAAGATTCCTGTCCATTGAAGGATTTGAATGCCCTCTTGTTCCCTCTGTTCCTTCTTCATTGTATTTCTTCTTAGTTACCATGGTTTAGGAATTCAGTAGCACGTTTTAGTGATTGTATTTGATTGAAGTGTGATTTTTGTTATGCTGGTCTGAGATCTCAGCCTTTGACTCGGTAATGACTTATGAAGTTTGAGTTTGATTGATTTATGTGATCAAATAGTTTTGTGTCCTTGAGTTTTGCCTTAAAAACCCAGGTTTCTTCTTCTCCTTCCATGTTACATTAACATTTTGTTTTTTGAAGAACAGGTTGAACAAGGACTTCTATATATGTACGATTTGTGTACTGTGTGTTATGTGTACATTTATTTTGTACTACAATGTATTTCATTTCATTTCATTTTTATAAGGCAGTACCAAAATTGCCAACCAACTAGTACTAGCATTAGTAAAGTAAGACCAGGAACTTCTTAACTTACACGTAACCTTAATCTTGATACAAGTTAAACCACAAATGACAAACCACATATATAACAATTTAGAAGAAAAAATCCCCGAAATATTATCATTAGGTAACAAAATCTCAAAAGTCTCAACTAAAGAAAACTTGCTCAATTCATACATGTGGAATTTGTCACAACTCGATGTAAAAAACTAATTTTTTTGTATAGGTAGATTAAAAAAAAGGTTATAATTTGTGTCACATGGACTACAGTAATTGAGTTTAATTCAACGATGTACTACTATAGGGCAGTACCAAACTTGCCAACCAACTAGTACTACATCTCTAATAATGCAAGTACATCTCAATTCACGTCCTCTATATATAACGATGGTGTAAAACTCTACAATGCACACATCCAAACTAACAAACCACCAAATAATTTCCAATAAAAAAAGGAGGAAAATGGAGGTGGTGAAGTTCACCAGGAGCAACCTGAGACCACACGGAAAGGCTTTGTTGCCACCCGAACTCCGGCAATGGATCGACCATGGCTGATTCCGGTGGCCGCTGTCCGTGTGTCCCCAGGTTGCCCCTGCTGGACTTCATCCACCGTATCCATATTTATGTTTGTATTTCCTGCTCTAGTTTGCTAATCAAGGGTTCAAGGTAGATTACTTTCCTTGATATTAGTGATCACTGTTTTCTAGTATTGATCAAGGTATATTGTCCTAGCTGAGCTGTGTTAGTTGGGCATTTTTCTCATAATTCATCTTGCTATCAACAGAAGAAGAAGAAGAAGAAGTAATAGAAAACAGAGCCACAGCTACTAAGGATAACATCTTCTACCAGAATAAAACAAAGTTAGTGTAGCATACTAAGATCCATATCCCTAAGATTTGGACAAATGTTAAATGTTATATATGCTGGTCCCTAATTTTTTATTATTTGAGCTAATAAGGTTCTCGATATTTTGACAAGTGAAATAGCGGATTTGTTATCGTTGAATTCTGAGCAATTCTATGGATAACATCTTATACTTGTTGATAAGGTTCAGACATTTAGTCAAGCGTTTAAATCTCCAGAAGTAGTATGCAGAAGTTACCACTTCAACTTTCATGTGCATTGTCTTCGACCAAAAACATTTCTTCATAGAAAGAGACTCTATTGGATCTATATCTGATCTAAATCACATTGTCATTGTTAGGTTGTTAGGTCAAGTACTTATTTTTGCAAATTTTGCAACAAATTTAAAACGTTTGTCGCGTCAGCTCACTAGTTGAATACTTTTTTTTTTGGTCCGAATTTTTTTTGCTACAAATTTAAATTTGTTTAACTACAAAACTAAACATATGACTACAATTTTTTTTAACACTAGTTGAACACTTATGGGTGTATATTGAGGTCTCGGATTGAGACTCTTTAGACGAGCCCAAATAGTATTTGTGCCAACCATAATTCATTTCCTTATTAAAAAAAGTGTGTCATTTAAACTTGTTCATTTTTATGGTAGGGATTTAACACTATTGATAAATTACCCAAACATAGTTTTTGTTGATCACCACTTTGTGGTTTGCTTAGCGTGCATGATTGGTAAGTATGTCAAGCAAAGCTGCAGTGTAACTAGTGTCCATCAACGTACACTCGAAGTTATAGGTAAAACGAGCGATTGAAATTGATCTTAAACGCTAAAGACTATACCACTCAACTACTACTTTTTTTTGACGTCAAACCGGCCATAACTCTACTACTACTTTTTTTGGCATTACCAAACATTCATTAGCATCTATCTAGCTAGTTGAAATGGGGGTAGCAAGGAATTTGGTCTAGTTTGGCCAACAGATCAAAGAAAACAAGGATCCAATCGGGAAAAAAACTTTTCATATATGGTCATAAGTAATAGACATGAAAAAAACATTACCAGCATATAGTTAGCTAAATAATTAACATGCGTAACCAAGATCGAAGAGCATTGTAATTTAATAAAGCCGGTGTTAATTTAAGTACGCCTATATATTTATTTTTTTTGGTGAAAACAAGGGCTACAGGCTACAGCGGAAACAGTATATCCGTCGGCCAGATATATTTAGCCGGTGTTAATTTAAGTACGCCTATATATTTAGCTTAAGAAAAAAGTATATCCGTCGGCCAGATATTAGTTACAAATTTATAATGAAATGTTTTGATATAGTAGGGAAATAGGGACTGGTGAGCCCCTATAGCTCAGTGGTAGAGCGTCAGTCTTGTAAACTGAAGGTCTGTAGTTCGATCCTGCATGGGGGCATGATTTTTCTTTTTGTTTTTTAAATTCGTTTTCCCTTCTCTTTCGGTAAATGAAATCTAACGAATTTCTTTCGCAGCCAAAGGAATCAATCGATGACTTGCAACCATTGAGATGGGGACAAGCATATACGGGCAGGTGGCCCAAACTTATACACTAATACACGTACACGGTACACCCACCCGTTTTGTACCACTTGACAACGACGTCACCTTCAGCAACTTTGCTCGTGATGCTAAAACCTAGCCTCGGGAGTTATGCGTGGCCGAAGAAGGTGCTCAACGAATGCGAAGAGGCTCCATGTACTTTGAGAGTTTTCACCTCCTTGTTAACATGTCTTCAGCACGTAAACTCATTTCAAGTGGAATTTGTTTGAACTCGTGACATGCCCTAGCTAGTTAGGGTTAATTCCTCCCATTAAATTAATTCTTCACAAAGTGTGTATACAAACTGAATCAAAACGAATTGAGAGATGAGGTGAATCAAAACGAATTGAGAGATGAGGAGATGATGAAGAAGGAACGAGAGAGATGAGGTAGCGCAAGCTCAATGAGCAATTTCTCATTAACTGTCACAGTTTGTTACAAGTAAAAAGCTTAAATATAAGTTGCTAAAAAGGGTAGATACAAAACGCTGCGTATAAGCAAGTTGCAATACAAGAGCAAAAATAACGCGCTAAATAAACTCTGACTTAGAGCAAAATAATATATCATGATGATATTGCAATAGTCCCCCTCAAACTGTAGCAGGGGAATGAGAAAGATCCATGCCCACTTTGACCAAAAGTTCTCTATGCTGTGCAGAGGGAAGAATATTAATGAGAACATGAGCAAGATGGTTGGAGGTAGGCAAATATGAGAGCTGAAGGAGACCATCCATCACCTTTTCCCTTGTGAAATGGCAATCAATATCCAAATGTTTCGTACGTTCATAAAACACTGGATTTTGAGTAATGTGGATAGTAGAATGATTGTCATAATGAAGTGTAACAAGATGAAGATTGCATTCACCAAGCTCTTGAAGAAGATTCACAAGCCAAGTGACCTCTGCTACAGCCTGAGATAGAGCTCTATATTCTGCTTCTGATGAATTGTGAGAAACAGTAGCTTGTTTCTTGGATTTCCATGCAACAGGATTAGGGCCATGTAAGACCACATATCCTGTGACAGATCTACGAGTAGTAGGGCAACCTGCCCTATCTGAATCAGAAGAAGCCCGTAATTTAATTGCATCACCAGGTTGAAATAAGAGACCAAAGTGTGTAGTCCCTTTAACATAGCATAAGAGGTGAGTTAAAGCATCCATGTGAGACTGAAGAGGTTTATGAAGAAATTGACTAAGTATCTGAACTGCAAAAGAGATATCTGGCCATGTATTGGTGAGATAATTCAGCTTACCAACCAGACTCCTATAGACAAATGGATCAGACAATAACTCTCCAAAACCAACCTCACCAAGCTTAAAATGAATAGGTAAAGGAGTGGCTCGTGTATGCAGATGTTGAACCTTACCATCCTCTACCAATTCCTTAGCAAACTTAGATTGATTAAGAACTAAGAAATTATCTCGACGCTGCACTTCAATGCCAAGAAAAAATCTCATTTCACCAAGGTCCTTAATATTGAATAAAGTGTTTAAGGCCTGCTTGACCTTATGAATAAAACTAGAATCAAAACTTGTAAGCAAAATGTCATCAACATAAAGAGTTATAATTGTCATGCTATCTTGTGACTTGTGAAGAAACAAAGAAGAGTCATGCCTGGATTGAACAAAATTCAAATCCACCAAATTAGTAGTGAGTTTGTGAAACCACTGCCTTGATGCCTGTTTGAGACCATATAAACTCTTCTTTAGCAAGAAAACTTTGTTATCAGGATTGTCCACACCCTTTGACATTTTCATGTAAACTTTCTCCAATAAATCTCCATGGAGAAAAGCATTATTAACATCAAGCTGAAAAATGCGTCAACCTCTGTTCAAAGCAAGAGAAATGAGGACTCTTATTGTTGTCAATCTAACCATTGGAGAAAAAGTTTCATCAAAATCTAAACCATGTTGCTAAGTGTACCCTTTAGCTACAAGGCGAGCTTTACATCTTTCAATGCTCCCATCTGCCTTAAGCTTAACTTTGTACACCCATTTGCAACAAATAGCTCTCTTACATGCAGGAAGATTTACAACTATCGAAGTATGATTAGTGGATAGAGCATTTAATTCCTTATTCATGGCAAGTACCCAGTTTGGGTCATTAGAAGCATGAGCATAGGTCTTAGGTTCTGAAATAGAGGAAGATAAGGTGGAAGAAAAAGCTATAGGAGCAAAAAATGATTCAGAGAATCCATCCATAAGAGGAAATTGTGTCACATCATCAGAAAAATTCACCATGTAATCTGTCAAATAAGAAGGTGGTTCATGAATTCTTTGAGATCTCCTAGGTGGAGGAATAGGTGAAGGTGAAGGTGAAGGACTGGAAGTGGAAGAAGAGCTTGTGGTAGTGGAAGGTGAAGGTGTGGTAGGGGAAGGTGAAGACTGAACTGAGGAAGGCTGAAAAGATGAGTGATCAGAGTTGATCACATCATCAAGGGAAGACGGAAGAAAGTGAAAAGGGTCAGGAGAAGGCAAATCAGGTTCTGTGGGAGATGTAAAAGGAGTGGTGGATGGAAAAAAAATGGGATCAATGCAGTTGACAGGATTAGGCAAGGGAAAAGAGGATGACAATTTGATGTTGGGTATGTGAAAGGGAAAAGTGAGTTCATGAAAATGAACATCACGGGAGATTTGGACTTTTTGTGTAACAATGTCTAGGACTTTATACCCTTTTTTACCAGCTGGATACCCAAGAAAAAGACAAGGTGAACTCCTGGGATCAAATTTACTTCTGTCTCTTTTGAGTGTGGAGACATAACAAAGACAACCAAAAAGCTTGAGGTAAGAATAATCTGGTGGTTTCGCATATAATTTCTCATATGGAGTCAAGAAATCAATACTAGCCAAGGGAAAACGGTTGATCAAGTAAGTAGAGGTGAGAATGCACTCTCCCCAATAGGAATCCGGAAGATTGGACTGAAAAGTAAGGGCTCTAGTTGTCTCAAGAAGGTGTTTGTGTTTACGTTCAACCACTCCATTTTGTTGAGGAGTATCTACACAAGAAGTTTGGTGTAGTATCCCATGAGAAGAGAAGAAAGCTTTGGCAATATTGCTACAAAATCCCCCTCCATTGTAAAATCTGATAGTTTTGACAGAATGAGAAAACTGTTTCTCAACAAATGTTATGAAATTTCTGAGAATGGGAAAAGCATTGCTCTTATGAGTCAATAAATGAACCCAAGTTGTTCTAATGAAGCCATCAACCACACTAAGAAAATAGTTGAACCCATTGTAGGTTTTAACTTTGTAAGGGCCCCAAATATTTGTGTGAAGAAGCTGAAAAGGGTAAGTTGTTTGAATTTTGCTAGCAGGAAAAGATGATCTCTATTGTCTAGCCTTAGGACAGATGGTGCAAATTTGATCCTGTTTGACACAATTAACATCTTTATAGAAAGGAAAACGAGTCATAAATTCAAAAGGTACATGCCTAAGTCTCAAATGCAAAAGCTCAAGTGACACAACACTATGGGAATAAACAGAACTAAAATTGTCTAAGCTTTTATTACAACTGCTAGAATTGAAAAAACTTTGACAAATAGGCTTGAAAGGTGGATTCTCCTTGCCAGAAGTTGCATGAGAAGTGTTAGAAATGTAAAGGCCTCCTGAAACTCTACCAAGCACCTGAGACGTGCTCATTGAAGGGTCCTGAATAAGACATTCAGTAGGAGTAAAAAGGATGTTAGATTGAAGGTCATTACTAGCAAGTTGGCTAACAGACAAAAGGTTGAAGGTGAATTCAGGGACATGTAAACCATTCTTTAGGATAATGGCAGGAGAAAGCTGAATTGTGCTAAAATTGGCAATTTTAGCTTATTTAAAATTTGGCAAAGTGATGGGGTTGTTCTCTGTGTAAGGTTTATGAGTAGAAAACAAGGATAGGTGAGGACAAATATGGTGGGTAGCTCCACTATCAATGACCCAAACATAAGTATTACCACAAATAAGGAAACAAAATGCCTTACAACAAGCATACAAGACTTGTTGTTGACATCTGCGAAAGAGCTTCCAGCTTCTTGTTGGTCCAAGAGAACCATGAGTCTATCATACTAAGATTTTGAGAGACCATAACACCTTTGGCTGAGTTTTCTTTCCCTTCTTCTCCAACTGATGTGCTACCAGCAAACTTCCTTTCTCTGTCCTTAAGGTAGCCATGGATCTTGAAGGATCTGCTCAAGGAATGCCCTAGAACTTTGCAATAATCACAATAATAATTCACTTTCCTCATCACGTTGCTAGTATTGCCACCACTTGAACTATTTGAAGAAGAGCCCGAAGAAGAATTGTTGTTGGAGTTTCCTGCTGCACTAGGACTCGGTTGAGTAGGCTTTGGATTGAAATTCTGACCATTGCTATGGTTAGAATTTGAGGAACTCTGCTTAGATTTGGGAAAGACACTCAGAGCAGTTGAATCACCAGACACATTAAGTACACAATTAGACAGACCTCTTTGCTTTTCTTCTTGTAAAACCACTTAAAACATCAAAATTAGGAGGTGGCTTCATCATCAAAACATTTGCACGCACAAAAGCATAAGATTCATTCAAGCCTACCAGAAACTGTAAGATTTGTTGATGCAATACCATCTTAGAAGTGCTAATCACAGTGTGACACTTACCAGACTTAGGCATCTCAGATAGCACCATGTATCCATCCCATAAACGCTTGAATTTAGTATAATACGTAGGTACTGGAACATTACCTTGAGATATATTGAAGAGATCCTTCTAAACCTGATAAAGACGAGCCAAGCTCGGTTGACCATAGCGTTCCCTTAGTTATGTCCAGATCTCAGCAGTAGTATCATAATAGAGCAAAGTTTCAGCAATCCCTTTCTCAACTGAATGCAAAATCAAGAGGATCTAAGCTCTGATACCATATTACAAACTGAATCAAAACGAATTGAGAGATGAGGAGATGATGAAGAAGGAACGAGAGAGAAGAGTTAGCAGCACAAGCTCAATGAGTATTTTCTCATTAATTGTCAAAGTTTGTTACAAGGGAAAAGCTTATATATAAGCTGCTAAAAAGGGAAGGTACAAAACGCTGCGTATAAGCAAGCAATACAAGAGCAAAAATAACGCGTTAAATAAACTCCGACTTAGAGCAAAATACATTATAATGATTCCGCAACAGTGTGTCTCTTTTAGGAAAAAAGGGTTAGTATAAGTACAATATAAAGTAGCACGAATATGATTTTCAAACTAATAACCTATTTTCATAGGTTACAAGAATCGAAGTGTAGATTTATTAAGGGAATAATTATATCTTGTAATCTTTAATTTAGATAGTATTTCCTGTATAGCTTGGGCTCTAAGGAGAGTCCCAAACCCTACTTGTATTTAAACACTTCCATTGAATGAAACACGGCAATAAGCCTCATCACAAAAACACGTATCTTTATTTTACTTACATGGTATCAGAGAATCTACGATCTTCCACAATCTTCCGCGTTCCTTGTTACATCTCCATCTCTCTCGTCACACCATGAGCCAACACAATTCCGATTCTGGTTCTGAGCATGGTGACGACGCTAACCCCGGCATCACTGTCGATCCTACAGACTCCGGCAACCCTCTTGCCACGGCATCGGGTTCTGCTACCACCATCCACATCAAGCTCCCGAAGATTACGGTCACCCTTGATCGTACAAATTACACTCTTTGGAGGCATACGGTTCAATCGGCCCTCGAAGCATACGAGTTGGAGAGGTTTCTGTCCTCTACATTACAACCACGAGCGACACTTCCCTCCACCGCCGACGCCGATGCTCCCCGGATCCCGAATCCTGCCTACAATACATGGTAGAAGAAGCACCGAATGATCTTATTATGGATCCGATCGACTCTGTCGGTTCCACTGCTCGTTCATGTGGCTAGGGCAAACACCACTTTCGACGCTTGGGGATCCTTAAACGCATGTTTCACTCGCAGACACGGGCTCGCCTCATGCACTTGAAAACTCAATTACAAAACTTCCCGAAAGGCGAATTATCCATTATGGAGTACTTTGAGAAGAAGCGCACCTTCTCCGATTCTCTTGCGGAGTGTGCGTACATTGTTCCTGATGAGGAGTTCATTGAGAGCATTCTACACGGACTAGATGCCTCGTTTTCTACCTTTCGTGCAGCCTTCAATATGCAGGTCCATCCGATCAATTCCGACGACCTGCTCGGGCTCCTCTTACGGGAAGAAGAAAGGCTGAATGTATAGAAGTCACCATCCTTATCCATGGCTGCGATGTCTGCAGCAAAGACCTCCAAGCCTCGGCTTCTTCTACTCGGACGTCGTCTCAGCCTCCATCCGACTCCATGGCTGACACTGATGCAAAGCCTGTATGTTAGCCGGGCCACGAGGCCATTAATTGTTGTCATCGTTCTAATTACGAGTAGTTTCAGGAGACCAAACCGCGGCATCAGCGTGGTGGTTCAAATAGGCGCGGCAAGCAGCAACGCAACAACACCTCGGGGCACTTGCAATCTCAGCAACAACAACCCCAACAACAGCCCCATTACTCTACACCGCCCCACCCACCGCAGCAATACTGCCAATCTTATTCGGTCCAAAGTCCTCCATCAAGCCTAGTGGAACCGTGGTGCTTTGACTCCGGTGCAACAAATCATGTCACTGTAGACTTCGGTAATCTTTCTGTTCACTCCAACTACTTTGGCAATGAAGGATTTCAAGTTGGCAACGGTATGTCCCTACCCATAACTGATCTAGGCAGTTCAACTATATCTGCATATCATAAGCTATTCATCTTAAAATTATTCTTTTTGTCCCTCAAATTAAGAAACAATGTCTATATGATTTTTTACCCTACTTGTTGTTTTGTTAAGGATTCGCAGGGTAGGACACTCCTGAAAGAAATCATTGAAAACGGGCTTTACCACCTCACATCACCCTCGCCCCAACATCCATCTCCTCGAGTTTACCTTGGTGAAAAGGCATCTCTTCAAACTTGGCATCATAGAATTGGTCATCCTAATGAAGCTTCTTTACGTCGTTTAGTGTCTAGATTTCATTTACCTATTACTAGTAATACTTTACCTAATGTTTGTGAGTCTTGTCAATTGGTTACAAGTCATCGACTCCCTATGGGTCATTGTCATGAGTCTAGTTTGCATCCCTTTGAACTTCTTTATTCTGATGTTTGGGGCCCTGCCCTGGTTGCTTCTTTTCATCGTAATAGATATTTTTTAATCTTTGTGGATGATTGCACTAAATTTGTGTGGATTTTCCTTTTGCATCAAAAGTCGCAGGTTCTCGCCACTTTCCAAATGTTTCAAAAGATGGTAGAAACTGAATTTGACACTAAAATTAAACAACTTCAATCAGATTGGGGTGGTGAGTATAGAACCGTGATTACATATTTGCATACTCAAGGAATTAATCATAGGGTGTCATGTCCGCACACTCAGTCTCAAAACGGTGCCGCAGAAAGACGACATCGAACTATAGTTGAAAAAGGGTTAGCCTTGCTCTCTCATGCCAAATTGCCTACCACCTTTTGGGAGCATGCTTTTCATACTAGTGTTTACTTGCATAATAGAACACTAACTCCTTTACTTAATCACAAATACCCCTTCGAGTGTTTATATTGAAAACCCCCTGATTATTCTTTTTTAAAATCTTTTGGGTGTTTATGCTATCCTTTACTTCGACCAAATGCATCTAATAAACTTGAATTTCGGTCTGCTCCTTGCATCTTTATTGGTTATAGCTCACAACATAGGGGTTATCAATGCTTGCATGTTCCTACTAACCGCATTTATATAGTTAGACATGTCATATTTGATGAGACGCAATTTCCGTAGCCCACTCATGCTTTTGTGCCGGCTCCATATTCTCAACCATGCCTCGGCCCATATCTGCGCAGCCACTCGCCATTGCTGCCTCACCACCGATCCACTCCCCTGCCTTACAACCCGACTTTAGCACACCACCAGCGGCTCGTCCCTCCCCATCTCAGTCATGCACGACGACGACGTTGGAGCCGGTGTCTCCCTTCATCCCTCCATCATCAACAAATCTCGCCATGCTCCCCACATCCTCTCCTCTCCAGCCCGGGATCACATTCCGATGAGGACTCCGCCTCTGCAGCTCCTTTGCTGAACGCAGGTATGTGCTCAAACTCCTCTTCTTTGGTTCCCTCTCATTATAGGCCGGTCCCTGATTCGGTTCATCCTAAGGTGACCCGGTCAAAAACCAATAACCTTAAGCTAAATTCTTTTTCTTCCACTAAATATCCATTAATCACTACTACTGATATTTCTTTTGAGCCCAAAACTTTCAGCCAAGCTTCCAAACATCCCGAATGGCAAAATGATATGCAGGTTGAGTATGATGCGCTTATGAGGAATGACACTTGGGAACTTATCCCGCCTCCTCGTAACTCTAATATTGTTGGTTGTAAGTGGGTTTACAGGGTGAAAAAGCATGTAGATGGCACGATTGAGCGTAGACCCGACAGAAAGTGACCCGGACCCGAAATCCAAACCGAACTGACCCGACTTGAACCCGAAATTTGACCCGAACAACGAAAAATGAACCATCCGAACATGACCCAAACCCGATCTGAACCCGAACCGAACTGAAATGACCCGAACCGAAATGACCCGAACAAAATATAAACCGAACTGACCCGAACCTGAATTGACCCGAACCCGAACTGACCCAAACCCGAACTGACCCGAACCGAACTGACCCGAACTAAACTTGACCCGAAGTAACCTGATCCGAAATGACCCGATCCAAAACGACCCGAAGTAATTCTGACCCGAAATATTATAAATATTGTTTTATATTATGTTATGTATTAATTTACCACATAATACATTATATCTATTAAAATGAATTAAATTACCAAGTGTGCGAATCAGGTAAGCAGGTCAGATCTGGTCGAAATCTCGGAAATATCATCACCCAAAACTGAACTCGATCCGTCATTAAATTTTTCTAAGAAACCGTCTTAAAATAATTTATTAGAAAGTGACCTATGTTTTTAATAAAAGCTTTGACATTATTACTCAAACAAGTATATAACTTAAGTTTAGCTCTTACATATTAAAATAAGGGTTAAATATCATATTAATCAAGAAAGACTATATTTTCAAAAACATAAAGAATGATGTTTCCATCTAAAACAACGTACATAGTTTAACAAATGAAATATATTATAGTATTAGAATATCTTTATAAATAGAATGAAAATAACATTATGTATAGTTTTATAAATAGAATATGGGTGATATGTCATGAATAAATAAATAAAGTTATCCAAATTATCCGTTTTAGGATTCTTTTTCAAATTATATTATTAGAAATAAGAAAAGTTATGAATAAATAAAAGATATAACTATCCAATCTAATTAATAATATGTCATGAATGTGTCAATGATATGTTATCCAATCTAGTTAATGATTTATGATACAAGATAAGTCTGAATGTGCCCGGAAGTATATAATACAAATAGTAATTATTATTTTTAATTAACTAAGTAGAAATTACATCTAAATCTTTGTCAATAATAAGTAGTAATTATGTTTTATTACAAGACACATTAAAGTAGCCATTAAAGTGCCCAAACTTTCTACGTTAAAAACTCACCGTTGCGGGTGGTCTTATGATTTAAAAAAAATTGAATCCAAATAACACCCGAACCCGAATTGACCCGACCCGAAATGACCCGACCCGAAATGATCCGATTCGAAGCAATCCGAAAAGTACCCGAACTGAACTAGACCCGAACCGAACTAGACCCGATCGAAATGACCCGAACCCGAACTAGCCCGAAATATTATGACCCGAAACGACCCGAACCTGAACATGACCCGAACCCGAACCGAACAAGACCCGAAATACTGTTTGACCCGAACGGACCCGACCCGAACGACCCGATCCGAATTGATCCGAATAACCCGAATTGTGAGGTCTAATTGAGCGCTACAAGGCACAATTGGTTGCTAAGGGATTCAATCAGGAGGAAGGTATCAATTACTTTGACACATTCAGCCTTGTTGTTAAACCTGCCATTATTCGCATTGTGTTATCTCTTGCTCTCACATTTGGATGGAGGTTACGACAGGTTGACATTAACAATGCCTTCCTCAATAGAGATTTATCTGAGACAATTCTTATGGTGCAACCGCTTGGGTTTGTGGACAGTTCTCGACCTCATCACGTGTGCTTGCTTCGTAAGGCCTTATATGGGCTTAAGCAAGCCCCTCGAGCTTGGTTCCATACACTTCGGACTTTTCTACTTCAGCTTCGGTTTGTGCCTTGTCAGTCTGACGCCACTCTCTTTATCAGGAGGCATAACAACTTTGTCCTATATGTGCTTATTTATGTTGATGATCTGATCGTCACTGACTCTAGTCCTCATGAGATCGATGCATTCGTTCGGAGCTTGAACGCTACCTTTGCCTTATGTGATCTTGGTGATCTTCATTATTTTCTTGGCATTGAGTTGCAACGCTCTCAAATTTCTATTGTTCTCTCTCAGTAGAAATACATTGCAAAGCTACTTCACAAGTGCATGATGCATGATGTTAATCCTATTATGTCCCCTGCCGAACCAGGCTCATGGCTATCTCATTCTGGGGACCCACTTGATGATCCACAATTGTATAGGAGTATTGCTGGTGGCTTACAATATGTCACTATCACACATCATGAGGTCTCTTATGCAATTAATCATGTTTGTCAGTTTATGCATGCCCATACTGAAACACATTGGCAAGCTGTCAAACGCATTCTAGGGTATCTTAAAGGTACTATCTCCACTGGTCTTCACCTTCGTCCATGCATAGACAGTCGACTAGTTGCTTTTTCTGATGTTGGTTGGGCCTTTGATGTTGACGATTGTCGGTCCCAGCATGGCTTTTCTATCTATTATGGCGGTAATTTGATCAGCTGGGCATCCAAAAAGCAACATGTTGTTGCAAAGTCCAGTTCTGAGGTTGAATATCGTGCTATTGCTTTTGCTACTACAGAGTTGATTTGGATTCAGCAGCTACGACAGGAGCTTCATGCATCCATTCATCTTCCTCCTATTCTTCTCTGTGATAGTCTGCATGCTACATATATGTCTGCTAATCCGGTGTTTCATCAGCACTCTAAACATATTAAGATTGACTATCACTTTGTACAAGAGTAGGTAGCAGACGGATCTCTAGTTGTTCGTCACGTTCGTGCCATGGATCAGGTTGTTGATATCTTCACGAAAGCTGTTGGCAACGCCGACTTTCAGACTCTACGATCCAAGCTGCATGTTCGTGACCCACCATGAGCTTGCCGGTGGTATTAAAGGAATAATTATATCTTATAATCTTTTATTTAAAGATAGTATTTCCTTTATAGCTTGGGCTCTAAGGAGAGTCCCATACCCGTCTTGTATTTAAACACTTTCATTGAATGAAACACGGTAATAAGCCTCGTCACAAAACACGTATCTTTATTTTACTTACAAGATTAGACACACGAAAAGTTGTAATAATGATTAGAGAAGGTAATAAGAAGATCCTTTGCCATGGACTCAAAAACGAAAAAAAGACCGTTTGGACCCAGTTACAATCACGTCAGATTTTAACCCATAAAGAGTATGGGCCAAATGTTGGTCGACATAAGATACCTAGACCACTGCCCAGGATTCACATCATCAACACACCTTATCCACACCAAAGAACAAGAAAACTGTTTTTTTAAACGAAATTGTAAATCGAAAATTCAATAACAGTATAAAACTAGCTAATGACCCGCACCTTGTACGGGGTTGTTTTTTGCTTTAACTATCTTGTATATGAATTCACTATGATAATTACATATAGTATCATATGTCTAATTTCTTTTAAACCGTTTCATATCTTTTACATTAAAGTGCATAACTAATTTATATAAATAAATCAGTCACTTAAAACAAAATTTTGGATTAATATAGTATTACATTTATAAAAATTGAGAATATTTATATAAGATAAAAAATCAAACTAAATTATCTTATCTAGATGTTATTATGCTGTAAAACAAATTAAATAATATGTATATAAATATCAAATAAACATATTCAACGAATCATTATCTTAATAAGAAATCTATCTTTTATCTAAATACATAATCAATATGTTATGGATATGTTTAGGATAGATGTATCATCTAATCTTTTTATTCATATTATTATTGGATTTCAATATGATACGATAGAAAAAAATATTTAATACATTATTCTAATAAATGAAGATGTGGCATTAATATAGTGATAATTTATTACTAATGATGATTTTTAGAAAACTTTAGAGCAAAATTACGAAAATAATATTACTTTTAATATAATATTTAAGTAAATGGGTAAAAATAATATTTTTAATAAAACATTTAGGATATATTAACTAAATAGGTAACCATGTAATAATAAGATTGAGATTTATTTGTTAGGATAGGAAACAACTCAAAGTTTAAGATAGAACTAATATTTTAATTAAGTATGTGTACGATTAAGCTTAAAACTAAGATTGATAAGATAATTTTTTCATATTGGGATGATGTGGCGGAATTTGATTTCGTTTCAATATATAGTAAGAGATAATATCAAATATATAATACATACTTTAATTAATGATGAAAAATTACGTACATGCTTTTGGATCATAGATTCATGTATGATAAGTTTACATGTAATAAGTAGGGAGTCGAAAGATAAAATTTCCAATTTAATAGATAACAAAAGATAAAATTTTTAAGTAGGAAGTAGAAATAGCAAATTTCCAATTCAATAGATGATAACAAAATTTATATAAAGTATATTATTTTAATAAAAGGGGTGATGTGGCGCAATATGGTGGCGGAATTTGCTTCCGCTTTAGTATATAGTAATAGATAAGATAAGAAAAATATCCAAAACAAATCATATATTTTTTTGTAGCTATTGAATAAAAAAATATCCCATAGGAAATATACTACAGTAGTATGAAGTAGGATTAGTTAAGATCGTAATGGTATAGATTTGAATGTAAATCAATACATTACAATTTTTTTACTTTTTTTTTTAATACAAGAGCTACTATCTCATACATGTCAAAATTAGGCAACTTGAGTGTTACAATGCCAGTTTAAATCATCACAGCGGATGATCTTAAAAAAATGAAACAGCAAGGGTTGTTTGACTCAACAACGATCTAAGCTGGTTTACAGATAATGAAGAAAAAGGACTAAACGAAGAAGAGTAGCTAGTAATAGTAGTAGTTAGAATAGAAGCGTCGACATCTCTTCGGGAAAGAAAATCTGCCGCTTGATTGTAGTCCCTAAAACAATGTAAAAAAACCATGTTAGGAATTTCAGAAAGATGATGACGTATGTCATTTATAATAGAATGAATTTTCAATGAAACTTTCCAAAAACGTTTTAGTGAGTTGATAACAATAAGGTTATCACTCTTAATAATAAGTTTAGTAAACCCTATTAAATCAAAAATCTTCAAAGCCTCAAATAAAGAGGGTGCTTCAGCCATCTCTACAATCATATTTGTCAGGTTAGATTGGCCATATTTTGAGACACTGCCATTATTGTCACGTAATAGGAAGCCAACGTAAGAGGAGCCATTACACATTTTTGTTGAACGTTATACAATATCATTATTCACTTTACAGGAGAATGCAATTACTTATCAAATTCCGACATATATATCCGAATTTACGTTATCAAATTTTTTGGGTGCATTACACTAGTTGATAATAATGCAATTCTGAATTTACGAACAACTAGATTATTGTCCGTACCCTGTACGGGACACGATAAATAATATTTTTTTGATGTATTATTCAATTAATAAAGGAATGCATAATAATATTATTAAAAATTAGATATTGATTTCGTCTTTTTTATCTAAAATTGTTACAATATTTTATTAATCCAAGATCGTGATTTGTTGTTAAGAATAAACTTAAATTTAAATTTTACATAATATGAATTAAATAATATTATAGATAAAACACAATCATATTATTTCAAAATATATTTGATTAATTTAAAAAATTATATGTGATACGATATGAAATCTCAAGTAAAATATGAACATATATATTCATATAATTAATAAGATTTTTATACAATAATAGAAATCAGAAATTATATCCACGTTAGGATTAGGAGACACAAACCCAAATCCTTATTAATTTTACATAGAGTTACGCAGGGTGCCAAAACATCTTATACAGAATACGGGTATATGAACATTGTCTAAGCAAATAGTTGAAAAGATAGAAATTAGGTGAAAATAGATAGAAATTCGAAAAAGAAAAAAATAGATGATAGATGATCAATAAGAATAAGAAATACTTCAAAATTATTTTCATAAAGTTAATTTTCTTAAATGGAGTAGGGCCAGAATTAACGTGGAGTCTCAAAATTCCTTGGCTTTAATATATAGTATATATATACTCATATATCTCTTTCTTTTTCTAATTTCTATCTTTTTTTTACCTAATTTCTATCTTTTTCAACTATTTGCTTAGATATTCTTTTTTGCAAATCAATATTTTAATTAGTTTTTAAGTTTATTAGTTACTCTAAAATTTTTTTTTTTATAATCATATACATTTGCTATATTTCTCTGTCATACTTTTTTTTGTCCCATAAAATTATAATCTAGCTTATAGATATCTAAAAATATCGGTGAAAAATATCTTAAAAATATATAAACTATATTTGTCTTATAATATTTATTTATAAACTATATTTATCTATAACTCTAATATTATTAAACTAATTATTAACTTTTAAGATCTATTAAAATATTCATTTTATTTCCAAAATTATTACCGATACAAGTCTATTTTTCTAAAATATTTATTTAAAATCAGCCATAATTAACTTAATGTTTGATTTCTATCACCTTATAAAAATCTTATTAATTATAAAAATATATATGTTGCTAATATATTTTACTTGAGATTTCATATCGTATCACATATGATTTTTTAAATTAATCAAATACATTTTGAAAAAGTATGATTGTGTTTATCTATAAATTTAATTTAATTCATATTATGTGAAATTTAAATTTAAGTTTATTCTTAGTATCAAATCACAATCTTGGATTAAAAAAAGTAGTGCAACGATTTTGGATAAATAAGACGATATCAATATATAATTTTTAATGGTATTTTTAGATATATGTAGCTTAAAGCTTAAATTATAATTTTATGGGACAAAAAATGATTGATAGAGAAATATGGATAATGTATATGATTATAAAAATCCTATAAAAACAAAAATTCATATTGGCAAATAAGTTAAATAAAATTAATTATAATTTTGATGTGCAAAAAAGAATGTACAAACAAATAGTTGAAAAAGATAGAAATTAGATGAAAAACAGATTGAAATTAGAAAAAGAAAGAGATAGATGATGGATAATTAATAAGAATAAGAAAGACTTTAAAATTATTTTTCTAAAATTTATTTTTTGAAATGAAGTGAGACCAAAATTAACGTGGAGACTCGAAATTTCTCGGCTTTAATAATACTACGTATAATACACTAGATTGTCTGGAAAGTTGATTTTTTTTTTGACTCGGTGAGGATTAGGATCCCTCTCAAGGCGGGAATCGTAGAGCATCCGAGTAGATGAGAGCTAGAAGCTCGTGGTGGTTCTGTATTGCTTCCCATGAGTGATTGTCTCCCAGACATGCAATTTTATCGGCCACAACATTGCATTGCCTACTCTCATTAGAAATTTGGATTGACTCGAATCCATGCAAGGATACAAAAATATCAGCTACGATCCTTTCAATTTCCCATGAGCAACTGATTAGACCTTTGACAACTTAATAACGGTTACATTATCCCCTTCAATTTCAATTCTCCGAACATTACTTTGTTTGACCTTTAGTATTCTATCCCTCAATGCCAGATTTTTAGCCATCAAAACTGATACTTTTCTATATATTCTTATAGTTCCAGTTATTGGGTTTTTATCCATATATCTAATAATTGATCCACCTGAAGCGTTTCCACTACTTATATTAGAGCCATCAAAGTTTAGTTTGACAAACTCGGGTTTTGGTTTTTTCCAGTGTCTTAATTTTTGTCGTGTTGTTGACAGTTGTCAAACCATTCTATATTGTTTCTTTTCTTCATCCTCTTGCCACCTCTTGGCTTGTTCCCATTGTCTTAGTTGTGCTCGAATATATAAGCTTAGGTCCTGAGTTAAATCACTAGGCGTTGTTTGGAAGACCATCTTGTTTCGTTGATGCCATATGCACCACCAAACTACTGCAAATTCAGTGAACTCTTTTTTCCATAATCTTCTTTTAATACCGTTAGAACACTCATCGGGTTTAAGTCGCCCTAATTGCTCGCTCGGTATTTATATTTATGTTTTTTATCATCCCTAGCGTGTGCGAGCAAGTAACCATCAAGTGTATCGAGTCCTAGTGGGTTCCATTACACATGAGACATCCTTGCGAGATTGCGACGTATTTTTCATAAAGCCTTTGTTTGGTTGGTAAGTCCGTATATATCAATTTTTCATAAATTGTTTTTTGCACTTGTCTAGAAAATTGATTTGTAATAAAGTCGTGGCCCACCACCACATTTCCGTAAAAAGCGTAACAGGGGCAAAAGTAGTGGGCGGCGTACCGTGTAGGCGCGTACTGGCCACGGTTTCATTCCCAAACAAAAACAAAGACTAAAAAAAAAGGCGACGAAGAGGACCAGTTCAATCGACCAAGGAGGAGACCACACAAATTCGAGAATTCAGCGCTCTTTCTCTTTCCCTTTAAGATTTCAATGCGTCCATGTCTTCGGAGATCGACGAACAGGCGAGCGCAATGGTATTCTCTCTCCCTCGCATTTTCAAACGTGCTAGGCATACTTTCTGCCTTTAATCTCCTTTCTTCTCCTTCTTCCAATTATCGGCTTGCTTTTGGTTTGATTTATTATTCCGTGTAATCCTTATAGCTTTTCTCTCTTGGTTGATTTTCCTCGATTTTGTTTTGGAGAGGTATAGTCTTCGTAAATGCATCTAGGTTTTAGGTTTTGTCCGTCTTTCAGCTTCGAAATGATTCGGTAACAAATGCAGGTTTCGTTATTGTTGTTGGGGTTGTTGTTGTGGTGCCTCGTGTGTATTTCGTCATTGTTTGCAATTTTGTGCTGTTGGATGAGAAATTCTTGTTTAATTTGTAGCAGATTCGTCTTCCTTTATGAAACCTGCTGAGAGGAGATTGTAATCGTGGACATTTTAGGACTGGAGTCTATCGAATCCTTGGTGTTTTCTTGCGAGTTTGGTTACAAGGTGACCTCTTATTCCTTTGATTTTGTTAAATTGATGAAAAATAACGTTGGCCGTAACTGATTTTAGGCTGCAACTAGAGGAACTTTCAAATGGCAATGATTTGAGTTTCTGATGATTAGGCGAAGTTGTTGCTCCCCTTGTCCATTGCATTGGACTAGCTGGATTTTTTAATCTACGCCAACCTGCAGTTTCTGTTCACATTCTACTTATCCAAGCCTTAATTCTGACTTGCTAACTATCATTGGCTTTGTTTGCTTGCATAGATTGATTGATGTTGATGTAGAGCTGTTAATTAGTTTAGTCTGATAAGCAATCAATGTGCCTTGAATATTGACCTTTGCTACTTCCTACCCAAATTTGAACACCTGATTTGATCAAGCTGTTGTAGCCATACTTTCTCTGTTAATGTCACATTGCACCCATAATTTGTCCCTTTTAAGTCTAAAATGAGCTTAAAATCTATCTGTTTTACAACGAGCGTGGAGCTATCGGTAACATGTTGTCTTTGTAGCTGTAAAAATGCAAGGGGTAATGAAGGCATTTTTATTACACGGAAGGAATTCCAGAAAAGACGTGATCAGGCACTTCGGCTTGCTCAGCCCAGTAACAATGCCTATCACATTTTCACGCTTTGAGTCTACCATACCTAATCAAGGAGGCGGCAATGTAAAAAATGACGGTGTTAAGGTCCCGGAAGCTGATTCAATATCATTTCAAGAGGCCAAGAAGCTGTTGAGGTTAGTGAATGTGGAGTCTCTGAAGATGAAGTTGGGAATGGAAGGGAATGAGGTAATTGATTACTCAGAATTGTTGAAAGTATGTCAAAGCATGGGGGTCGCTAGGTCTGCTAACGACGCAGCTTCTTTTGCTCGGGTACTAGACGATGCTGGTGTCATCCTCCTTTTCAGAGACAAGGTCTACCTTTATCCAAATAAGGTGACACTGTTGTTCAGTTTATATGTTTTAATTCAGCATCTAATCTATTTTTCATTTTTCCAATCATTGACTCATTGTTGTTGTTGTAATTGACTTGTTCAATTTTCATGATGTCCCCCCAGCTATGGTTTACTTTTGTTTCTTATTTACTCTACCGCTTTGTATATTTTCTGAATGTGGTTATAAAAAGGTACAATGCAGTGTAGTACAGTGTCATTAGGACAATATGTTGATTGAAACAAGCATCACGTTGTTTTGCACTTTTTTTGTAAATGTGAAGTCTACATCGTAACCGTTTTTTGGAAGGATTGCAGTTACAAGAGTCCTAAAGTTTGAATCAGATATACACAATCAAATTCAATCACAACAAAAGGTGATTAATGGGAACAGTAATGAGGAATAATGGGAGGGATATGTAATGTGATTTAACTTTTTTGAATCATATGGCAAGCTACTCTGGCTGTCATAATTTTTTCAATAAATGGTATATCAGATCAAAATATGCTTTTGGTTGTTACCAAATTGTCTTGTCAGCTAATGCGAAGGTTCTGCTAACAAGTTGATTATGGATTTAAGTTTGGAACCAAACAGTGTATAACCATAAAACTACATTATAACTAAAAATGTCGTTATAACTTACTGATTGTTGGCGATCGTAGGTTGTTGATCTGGTAAGAAGATCAGTGCCCCTTGCCTTGACATCAGAAGACGATCCCAGAAGAGAAGAGTTGAAACGGCTACAAGAGCAAAAGGAAGAAATTGACAGGCTAGCACACAGACAGGTCCGTTGTATCCTGTGGTCAGGATTAGGCATCGGCTTATCACAGGTTGGGCTATTTTTTCGGCTTACATATTGGGAGTTCTCTTGGGACGTAATGGAGCCCATAGCGTTTTTCAGCACAACCGCTGGCTTAGTTGTGGGCTATGCCTACTTCCTTTTCACATCACGAGACCCGACTTACCAAGATTTGATGAAGAGACTCTTCCTGTCTAGACAGCGAACGTTGGTGAAGAAGCGCAACTTCGATCTTGACAAGTTCAAGGAGTTGCAGCTGAAATGTAAGTGTCCTCTTGAACATATGTCTGTGAACTAAAAGGAGGCTCTGTTTGGAGTATATTTTGGAGAGTTCCCTGATGATGTTTACATGAATGAGGGAACCAATTCTTGAGATTTAACACAATGATTTTTGCTCACTTGATTAGCTACAAAAGTCGGCATTAATTGCCCTCCTTGTAATAGGGGAGTATTCTTTATGTGCAAGTTCTTGACAAAAGTACAAGGGTATTTATTTTTTCCTATAATATAATATGAGCACATTTGAGTTTATAATTTCAAATTTTGTAATCGCATTCAGTCTAATTAACTGGTTGTTTTTAAACGAAGCATTAAATGTTGATATGTTCATCCCCAAAAAGACACCAACGTTCACCTTAACAAAAGTCGATCTATGTTGATGAACCTATATGAATATAAGAATAAGATACCAAGTTGGTGAACAAGGTAAACATACAAAATTATATAAGTTCAACACCTAAAACGCATCTATTTTTCTGGGTAAATTTAACCCACCGAGAATTCGACTCTTGGTTCTGTCCCCGTTGATTCTTGACTATATATATAGAGGTTCACGACTCACATGATCATATTGAAAGGGATGCAAATGAGTTCAATGAACCTTTTGAGAGTTGGAGCTGTTCTCTTCATCCTTTTTTATGGTCGAGAAAGGGAGAGGCTAGCTCTCAGTTGTTATTAGAAGAAGAGTTTAGGACAAGTCGGGGCCAGGAAGCACTACAGATATCCTCAGGGGGATTGGAAACAAAATGCACTCCTCAGGGAGCTCTGCATCCTTCACCTGTGGTTGATGTGCATTTTCCCAACAGAAATTCTTCGGCGAAAGCTAGTGATCAGTTGATGGGGGCATTATTACAACACGACCCGCATATTTACAGAAATTACTTTTCTCAGCCAAATTGAGATCAAAAGTTTCCAAAGTCAAATTAATTTCTTTTTGGTTCAGGAATCAGGATACTCTCTATTAGAGTTGAACTGATGATGACCTCTAAATACTGTTTATAGAGATTTAACTGATTGAATAGATGGTCCCAATACTTCCAACACAAAGTCAAACTAATCTCGAAATCGTGTAATTAAGCAACTCACATGCCCCTCGCCTGTTTTTTTAGAATTATTGTTGGTGGTACCATACTTTTTTTTTGATCCAGTTGGTACCCATACTCAATAGGTCAGATGCATACATATTCGTGGACAGAAAACGTGCAGAATATATAAAAGAAATCATATATTAAACACTGTGAAAACTAAGTGCAGATGGGAACAGCCTGTACTACGACACCTATGGACGATATTATTACTACGTCGACGTAGAAATCATATATTTATATGTCCACTTCTAGTCTACCGACAATTATATTGTGGAATATATACATATATGGAGTAGAATGTGGGGGTGCCTTTAGTACGTACGTATTCCAAACCAACTAAGGTGAGCCATGGCGCTCCCTCTTGTTGAGCTCCTCTTGGCGTTGGTTTTGTGTGGTGGGTTAGGGTCCTCACAATTCGGCGTCGTATTTGCTAGCGATGGAGCCTCGGAACCGCTGAGTCGTAGAAGCTTCCCCGTCGGATTTCTCTTCGGTGCCGCCTCATCGGCTTACCAGGTTCGTACGCGCCGTCTCTAGGCGTCTTATCTTTTATATTCGGTTAGTGAGTCCCGACTTTCATATGTCAAGATCCAGATGATATTCTCAATATATAGTTCGTATCAACCTGATTAATTATTGTTTTTACGCACTTGATTTATTTCGACAGTTTGAAGGAGGTTGGAATGTGGATGGTAAAGGCCCTAGCATTTGGGACAACTTCACCTTACAATGCCCAGGTCAGTTCTACTTCTATCATATATCTTTAGACATACATTAATGAGGCCGAGCTAGCTACATTTTGGATACTTTTGTTATATATCTAACTCCATCGTTTATGTCAATACTATAAATTGGGATGCTACGTACGTAATATATATATATACTTAATAATTATGATAATTACAGTGTCATATATATGTTGCAGAAAAAATTGAAGATCATAGCAATGGAGATGTAGCTGATGATTTCTACCATCGCTACAAGGTTAGTCAATGGTTGATCCCTAATTTCCGTATTGTATATGATCATTACTCAGCATATAATTATTCACGTACGTGGTATAGCTAGAATAAGCACGTACATATAATTGACGTGCAAATTATGGTTATTAAAATCCCGATTCAAATCTACCATTTTCAAGGCGGAACGATTAACGAGTTAACGTAAAATACAGTATTTGTTTTTTAGTAAATCTTAATCAAATGCAATAAAAATTCATAAAATGGTTTGTACAAATCGAACCGTACAAAATGTCAACTGATAACATGATGGGTAATGCGTATAGATTGGGTAGGATTATTATCGCATTAAAATCATACCCAATCACGCTAAAGGAAGTCTCAACTCTCAAGTCAATTCATGAGTTTTTCCAAAGCAGGACTGGGCATGATCAATATTATTGCATTAAAATATTTATAAATAATACACGCCATAATAATGCATCACCTACTCAACAACGTGCAGATTTTGTCTCGCCCAAAATGATAACATGATGGTTGACAATTTTGTAATTGTTACAGGAGGATGTAAAAATGATGAAAGAAATGGGCATAGACATCTTCAGAATATCAATCTCATGGTCACGAATATTACCTTGTAAGCAGTGTCAAAACACACTTATAAATTTCGTAATGCATGGTTATATGTATAATTGTTTGCTAAACTCATGTTTAATATGTGATTGTTTTGCAGATGGAAAGATCTCTCGAGGGGTTAATAAGTTGGGGATTCGGTATTATGATGACTTGATCAAT
Source organism: Polygonum aviculare (assembly GCA_934048045.1). Classification (NCBI taxonomy): domain Eukaryota; kingdom Viridiplantae; phylum Streptophyta; class Magnoliopsida; order Caryophyllales; family Polygonaceae; genus Polygonum; species Polygonum aviculare. The sequence continues at coordinate 25,352,012 of OW204023.1, read as the reverse complement.
GAACTTCTCTCAAACGGTACCATCGATCAAAGATATATCTTTGCTTATTTAAATGAATATTTGCTCATTTCGACCAAATTTTATTTATTTTTGCTAATTTAAGAATTTTGTTGGAATGTATATATGTCCGTCAGAGTTATAATGATATATGCATTATAGAGGAGAAAAATACCTAATTAATCATACACTTTTAACTTTAGTTTGTATAACAAAGATTTTAACGGCTCTCAACCAAAAAAAAAAAAAGATTTTAACGGCTTGTAGCTTATAAATTAAACATGGAAATGAACGTTACGTGATCTTTAACCTATATACAATACGTTCTATTTTTTTAATGTATATTCTATTTATAGGTATAAAACCATTAGTGACACTTTTCCATTGGGACACCCCTCAAGCACTTGAAGATGATTATGGTGGGTTTTTGAGCATCAACATAGTGTAAGTGCATCCTACTAAGTAATAACTATACAAAACAGGACCGTCCAATGGTTTGTGGAGGCCCTGTTCAAATTTTTTCACTAATGGTTTTTTTGGTCGAAAATTTTTAGTTAGTGTTTTAATATCAATAAGATGTAAATTTACTTACTAATGTTCGATCACTTATTAAATTCTAAGTATAAAATTAACTTGTAATTGTTTAATAAAGATAATTTACATTTATTAATAGCGGATATATTACTTTTGATTGAACGAGAGACGACACTATCTATTATTAATAGACATATTATAAAAAGAAAATATTAGTGTAACTAATAAAAAGAAATGAAAATCATATTATAAATAAAATTTGTGAAAAATAAGAGGCATTAAAAAAATCCAAATTTCACTATCATAAATGAAATATCCTAAAACAGTTACAAATATTAAATATTGTGTCTATTAATAAGCTAGCAAAATTAAAATAAACTAAATCCACTTTCACGTACAGGTTACTAAAATAGAAATAAAATATCAAAATGTAGAATAGAAAAGGAAGGGGAGAAAAAGAACAAATGAAAGATAGAAAATGAAGTAATAAATGCATGGGCCGGTAAAAAGAAAGGGAAATAATGGGCCCACAAGTTTGTAAAATTTTTGAACGGATGCTTGCTGGTTTCGAACGCGGGTTGGTTCACTGCACCCTTCTCCTCTACGCCACCTGCGCTAGTTGAGTAATAAATCCCTTTTTCCACACTATATTTTATATTTAAAATTTTGGGGCCCTCGAGATTTGGAGGCCCTGTTTAGCCGGGCACTTTGCACATGCCCATGGACGGCCCTGATACAAAATACATTACTTCAAGGAATAACTAATTGAAAATTTATAATTTGCAGGGATGATTTCATGGCTTATGCAGATTTATGCTTCCAACTATTCGGTGACCGGGTTAAGTACTGGATCACCGTAAATGAACCGCACAATTTCAGCAAACTTGGCTATGCACAAGGCATTACCGCCCCCGGAAGGTGCTCGGATTACATCGGAAACTGCACCTCCGGTGATTCAGCCACCGAGCCCTACTTGGTCACTCACCACTTGATTCTTGCTCATGCCTCAAGCTTCAGGCTATACCACCGCAAGTATAAGGTCCATTTCAATTAACTATTTCATCACATTGATTCTATTATTCTTGATATATTAGTTATGTCTATTTTACCGTGTCAACTCTTATAAGTTTAACTGCTTGGTGATGGCATTTTTGTTCATTATAACACGTTGTCGAGTTCAAATCTCCCTCTCTTTTTGTAGTAGCCTAACTGCCTATGTACCTTTCATCGGATAAAAATATGTTCTTCATTAGTGTAGCTTTCGTTAACTACCAAAATCAATCGGTGCGTATGTATAAAAATTCAATGAAATGGATTTATAGCCCTGAATTCGGGTACTCGGATGAGATCCTCTGTCCCCTCTTGGTGTCCTTTCCTTGCGTCTCCTTCAATTTGATTGGTTAATTTATATATTTTTATTAAAACAAAATCAATTTTGAATTAGTTAAAGGAGATGTGAACCAATAAGATTTAAGGGACACAAGGAAGGGACACCAAGAGGAGACAGAGGATCTGAATCGTCGTGTACTATATATATATATATATATTTGATGAATAAGCTCATAAATTACTAAAAAGGTACATATTACTACAAATATAATGTGTATGTGCAAACTAAAAGATACAGTTGTTACGATATATGAGAGTCGGACTTACTCACCCTATATGGTTAAACTCCTTGAGCGATCAAACATCTAGTTAAACGGTTAAGTCTCCAAAAATAGTATATAGAGGTCATCGCTTCGACTCAACTCCTTGACTATATCATGGGCGAATGTGGACTAGGACCATGTCTACGTTATGTGTGCATATACATGTTAATTATATATATAACTAATTAGTGAGTGAACCAATCTTGTACGTATAGCTTATTGATTTCTTTGTTTTGGTTAATGTATGTTGTAGGAGTATCAATAAGGAGTGGTTGGGCTAACAATCCATTGTGATTGGGTGGTACCCTTTAACCAAACACAACCAAACATTATGGCCGCCTCCAGAGCCTTTGCCTTTAGTTCCGGATGGTACGTACGTGATCAACATACATGAATATTACTACAAACCCACCAACACAAATTTCATAAAGCCTAATCTAAATACTTATCGTTAATTGTAGGATTTTAGACCCAGTAAACTTTGGACATTATCCTAAAATCATGAGACTATTAGCAGGAAAGAGGCTGCCTTGTTTTACAGCAAAACAGAGAGAAATGGTAAAGGGCTCGTTCGATTTCTTGGGGGTGAACTACTACTCTGGATCTTATGCACAAGATGATCCTTCTTCTTCATCCAGCTTACAAAATCTCAGCTACACAACGGATAGTCGTGTTACTCTCACATGTACTTATTATAATACTTCACTAGTTAATATATTACTTGATTACATTTACTTATACAATAATGCCTTCACAATTAATTTCATGATTTCTTGTTATGTTTTGCTCTTAATACATGGCAGATGAGAAGGATGGAATTCCCATCGGAGAACCGGTAATAGTAACATTATTATTATTATTATTATATATAAGATGCCAACATTTCATGCTAGGCGAAATACAGCTACATGTCTCTGAACTTGTATGTGTTTATCAATCACCGCCCTATATTTTGGAATGTTTAAAGAGATCCTTCAACTTAATCTTTTAAAAGATTAAAAAAGGGTTAAACTCAAGGATCTATTTAGACATTTCAAAGTACATGATAATGACTAACAAAAATGTATAAGGTCAAGGACACTGAAGATGAAGATGCATTTTATGTAATTTGATGTGTATAGCTACATGAAATCATATGATACTAGGAGGTCGAGTTTGGCACAATGTGATTACTTAAGAGGGTTTAATTATCATTATAAGGTTCCTAATTAACACGTTAGGCTTCATGCATGTTTGAAATCAATGTAGACCGGATGGAGCCGTGAATACGTATATCCACAAGGACTTGGAGATGTTCTACATCATATGATGGCAAAATACAACAATCCACCCATCATTATCACCGAGAACGGTAAGACCAAAATCCAATCATGTTTAATTACGTTAATTACCGTTTTAATTTAGATCAAAACCTTTTGGTGTACGTGTTTGTTCAGGCATGCCATATTGGAACAACATCACACAATCAATTGAAGAAGCTCTTGAGGACGACGAAAGAATAAGATATCACCGTCTCCATTTACAATATCTACTTAGAGCCGTCAAGTAAGCACTTTATATAATACAGGATAATGTTATTTTTATGATATTCAAGCTAGTATGCCCTGATGAATTAGTTTACATGTATTAACTTATGCGCTCATATATATATTTTAATGGATGATAGGGAGGGTGCGAATGTGAGCGGGTACGTGGTTTGGTCGTTGATGGATGACTTCGAATGGGAATCGGGCTACACCCTTAGATTTGGTTTTACTTTCATCGACCGCGAAAACAACCTTACGAGATATCCTAAACTGTCGGTAACATGGTACACGAACTTCCTTCGAATTCGCGACGAAAATGGTTCTAGCTCATCATTAATCCAAACTGTTTAATGCGTTACTTATGAAGATCAAGTTGATCTTTTGTAGGACCTTGAAACTAAAGGACCTAGTCAGTTATTGGAAACGTACGCAAATGATACCAAATTGTTCATTGATTTATATTGGCCAGATGTTCTCGGATTCACCAACAAAATATATATATATATATATTTATAGAGGTTCAATAGAGAACAATTAAATATGAAAGAATAAAGCGATCGGCTAAATCACTAAATCCTCCCGAACCATGTTTCTCAACAACATGACATGTACAAACACTTGCTTGCCTCCCTTCCCCGTTTCTCTCCACCCAAAAACCCAGTATGAAACACTGCAACCCCAAACCCCCAAGTTAATTGAGTTTTCTTTTTTTTCCTCCAAATCTTCCTTCGAAATCCTCTCCTTCTCCAAATGTCCTCTCGAAATTTCCTTCCTGAACTCGTTGAACCTAACCTGCGAATTTCAGACCAAAAGTTGGGGGTTTTTGCCACCAAGCAAAAAATCAATCAAATCCCTAAGTTGAGGGGTAATACTTCGAATCGAGATAGCTATGGAGAGAGAGGAAAGCTAAATTGGAGAAGGAGACTCAAAAATCGAAGCCGTATGGGGAGGATCAGGGCGTCTCAATTCTTGCTCTAACCATTGATCAGGAAGATCTTCTGCACGCGGAGGGAGGCTCATCCGCCTTTGGTGTCCTGAGGGTGAGCAGGTTTTCAGTTTCAGTTGTGTCGTCCTCTGCTGGAGCAAAAGAGAGCAACACAGAATCACGTCACCGTCTCTATGCCCGTCTGATGTGTGGTTTGAGGTGTTTTCCCTCCTTGATATTTGACTCTTCAGTTATTAATGTGAAACAATTACATGATTGCGTTCTCATGATCCATAGGTTGATAAACTTGGTTGTCTTTGTGCTGATATTTCCATGCCCAAATAACTCTATAATTTCCCAAGATATATAGTAATATCAAGTGGGAGAAAGTTCTTGTCTAAAGTTATTCTCTTTGGAGCTCTCTATGTGTCTTCTTGGAAGTTGACAAAGAAAGTATGAAGTTTAGATATGTAATTTGCTCTGGTAAAATTTATGATTCTGAACAACAAACCCGTTTGAACAACACCCCTCTTGAACCACTGCACACTACTGTCGAGGAGACACTTAGTAGTGTTGCTTATTTGAACGACAATGGTGTTAGAATTTCCTACACCATTAAGATCAAAGCAAATGGAAAAATGAAACTTGATAGGGTTAAACTAAGTCCAAAATCTAGAAATCTAAAACTAAGACCACCTTAATTTGAAGCAATCTGAAATTGCATGCCCTTATTCATGTGAGCTTATTAATAACCTATTTCAATCGAACCAATACTCTTGTGACAAACAGATAACAGGTACCCAATACTCTTGCCCTAATCATTTATCAATGATTAGGGCAAGAGTATTAATCAAACTTTGTCTGCTATGGGGAAATCAAAAGGAGCAAAACCGATTCACAACTACAGGGATGCGTCTAACTTTGTCTGCTATGGTTGAGGAGGCTCAAGCTCATGTAAACTTAAAAAGTATTCATTTTTGTGCATATGTTTGTGTAACAATTAATCTTGTTTACTCTTATAAGTCCTGGCATTTTAATCCAATATGTATTAATGCAAACATAGTGACCTCTAAGTACAATAATAGTGCACATTCTGTCTACAAAAGCTTTCCAAGTTGGCAAGAATTTAAAGAAAAACATCAATACTTTAGAGTCTATTCTTTGTTTATGAATAAGACATGTAGAGCACATTATACCATTGAGATTTGTATAAGTTTCCTCGTAAACCCTACTTATGTATAAGTTGTAACAAAAGATCTGATAAAAAGTATGACACTAAATTCTTGCTCCTATATTTCTTCCAGTTTACAGGCGCGATTAATCGCTCCAAAAGAATCACAAAGCACGAGACTAGGCCTCAATCAATGGAAACCAACAACTAGGTAAATCCACCAATACAAACGAGGCCTCATATTAGGATTTTTTTACATTAAAATAGTTATTATGAAGATCAGTCTATGGAACAGTAGAGGCATAGGTCGGAAGTCTTTCTAGCCAGAAATAGACTCTTTTTGCAAATTAGAATGAATACAACTGATGGAAATTGTTGAAACAAAAACGGAAAAGGAACCGTCTGATCAAGTTTGGAGGCGTTCAGGCTTTAATAACTTCTTATGGTCCCCTACATATGGAAGAGCCGGAGGAATTTGTGTCATGTGAAAAGAACATCAACTTATTAACGAAACAATAGAGGTTATGATCCAAAAACCAAGATACGTATTTCTAAAGTATACGCATCTTTCAACTCAGTATATAATTGCATTATGCTTAGTCTATGCACCGCCCAAAGAAAATGAAAAGGATAACTTCTGGGCTGAGTTAACTCTAGAAATACAAAACGTACACATCCCCACTATAGTTATGGAGATATAAATGGCATACGAGAACCGAATGACAAAAAAGGTGGGGGTTCATCCCAGTGCCAATAGATTTACGCGAGTAACCACATTCAAAGAGGAATACAATCTTTTGGGCATACCCGCAACTGGCATTAAATACACATGGAGAAAAAATAAAACATAGATTTATAATATATACGAAAAGTTGGATTGAACGCTTGTAGATGATCAAATAATCCAATGGTTCCCAACCATCTCAACCAAACACTATGCTTTTTCTTCATCTGATCACTGCAAAATAGCAATTGAACTGAACAATGGTCAAATCTGTAAAGCTCAACCTTTTAAACTTGAAAAGATGTGGATGCAAAGAAAGGATTTTAAAAACATTGTTAAACAAGCTAGCGTGGAGGGTTGAGTACCCAGGATCATTTATGTTCCAACTAGTTAAAAGAAACCCAACTATTCAAGACTCATGCAAAGCAATGGAACAAACGCATCCTCGGGAACACTTTCGAACAACTTCAGAACCTAAAATATGAATTACAAAATATTCAAATGCAAATTCAAAATCCACCACAACCAGCCGTAATCCAAAAACAACTAAGATTGAGGCTGTGTTTGTGTAGCCAAATAAGCTAGTTGTAGTTTTAGTTGTAGTTAAAATTAATGGGAAAAATCTGTTTGGTTCTCTAAAATCAACTAGTTTGTAGTTGTGAAACTAGTTTTTACGAGTAACTCAAAATTTCAAGGTTTTTAGCTAGTTTATGGGTTTTTTTTCCATGTGTAAGGACATTTATACCCTTGCTCTTTTATTAAAATTACACCCCCGACATAAGTATAAAGCCCAAAATTCAACCTCTCTCCAAAGTTCGTACAATCTGATCGGTGAAGAGCGAGTTGTTACAAGGACACCGAAATTCTCCCGGCGAGACTCCTTTGGCTTTGAAATTTTCAAAGGTGTGACTCTTCAAGATTCTCTCTATTCTAGTGGTTGAGTAGGAAGTGTGGGTTATTGGGTTTAATATTCACTTCACTACTAGTTAAATGTAACCCTTTTGCTTTGAATTTCTCTAATTTTATTAGGTTTGATCAAAAAGGTTGAAATAGGGAACATGTTTTCGTGATGAATGGTACTTTTTTGTTTGATTTTGACTTTGTGGGTTTCTGGCAAAAGTTTTCAGTAATTTAGGGTTTGAGTGTATATCATTTCACATTTCTAAGATAGTGCGTAATGTTTGTCTTTATAAAAATCAAACAAAAATGAAATTCAGAGTAATATTTGTGGTAGAAGAATATTGACTTTTGAAATGAGTGCATTTGATGAAACGTGTTGATATGTGGCAATTTATATCTTGTACGTGATAGCTAGTGAAGACAGTTTGGTGTTGTGTACCACATGGAGACACAAGGTTCTCAAAGTAGAACTAAGGGTCCAAATTTCACTTGGACTGATAGTTCTATTGCAATGCTAATTGAGTTACTTATTGCTCATTAACTAAGGAATGGTAAGAACCAACCATACAAGTGGAAGGATATTGCTATAGAATTTGGTGGAAAAATTGGAAAGGTATGCTCTAAAGAAACACGAAGGAACAAGTTTGAAGCAATGAAAAGAGACTACAAAGCATGGAGCTTGTTAAGAAAAGCAAAGATTGGACTTGGATGGAATCCAAACACAGGCAAAATTAGTGCAACTGATGAATGGTGGGATATGAAGATTAAGGTACAATTGTAATCTTTTCCCACTCGATCAAAAAATAGAATACATAGGCTTTTTTTTTTAATAAGAAGTCCTTACCAATTATTTATTTGAATAGATAATTGTATTCTCGTATAACAACAAAAAAAGTATTTAAGCACTAGTCTTTAAATGCCACATCAATTCATAATCAAATTGTGATCAATTCATTATTAAATGTTTTTTTGTACATCACATTTTACGTGTTCATTTCTCTCTCGCTTATGATTTCATATTCAGTAATTTGTTAAACTAATTAATTGTTTGTAGAAAGATAACAATTGTGAAAAATTTAGGTCTAAGGGTATGGATGAAGATTATGAGGAGCTATTAACACGGTTGTTCGGAGGCACCATAGCTACGGGAAGATTAGCCATGTCACCTTCTATGGATCCATCCCGTCTTACTAGCCATATGCCAGTACCAGCTGGATTTGATGACCATAGTAGTGGTGAAGAAACTAGAGATGGTTTCTTTTGCGACTTCATAGGCAGGATTAGGGCGGTGAATTTGATATCCGATCCGCCGATCCAATCCGAGATATCCGCCGATCCGATCCGTTTTTATCCGTATCCAAATTAATCCAACTAAAATCGATCCGTATCTGATCCGATCCGCTATTTTTTCCGGATATTTGGATCGGATACGGATCGGAGTTTCAGATAAATGGATATCCAAAAATATCCGTATATATTAAATATATATTAATATATATATTTAAAAATATATATATGAAAATAAATACATGTTTTTACCAAAAATTATATATGTATATATTTAATAAATATATATATTTAAAAAATATATATGTATATACTTAAAAAAAAATATATGTAAATATAATTTGTAATTTTTTAATTTAAGCAAGTTTATATAAAATGGATCTTTTCGGATATCTGGGCGGATATCCGGGATATCCGCCATCGGATATCCGATCCGAACGGATATATTTCTCAGATATCCGACTAAAAATGGATCGGATACGGATCATGATTTGAGTTAAAAAAAATTCGGATATCCGCAGATTCGGATCGGATCGATCCGAATTCACAGCTTGGGGCACGATTAACTCTGAAGCATCAAACCCGTCACAAGAATTTCATGATGTTAATGAGTACCAACCTGAGTAACCACATGAACTAGCACAAGAAACTCCACAGAGTAGAGTTGTCAACCCTCCTCCAAGCAAGAGAAGACGAAGACAATCAAGTGGTAACTCCAAGTTAGATGAGCACTTGGCACATACAAGGTCCAATAGTGATAAGATATGCTCTTTATTTGAAGGAGAGGTTAATTCAAAACTCAATGACTACAATGTTGAGTTGAAGAATGGCTTAGCTATAATAGCGGGAATGGTGGCTGCAAACATGCTTCAGATTGGGACTCCAATGTGGTGTTATGCCGTTAGCATCAATAGCAACAAGAACAAGCAGTCAATTTTCATTAATATGGAAACCAATGAGGAGAGGTTCCATTGGTTAAAGTGGGAATTTGCTCGAAACGTGGCATAAGTTTCTTGAATGGCAATGTCGATTATTGGTTTATTGTGTGCCTTAGGCATATATATTATGTATTTTGGAGTAGCTTTTAATTTTCTCACTACTGGTTTGTGTTGTTTGGGCTATCCAAGGTGTTAGACCCTTCTTATTTGCTCATCATGAACTTGGTTGTGTAACTTTTGAAGTGTGGTTATAAAATGGAGTGTTTTGGTTTTATGATTTAGGGTATGTTGCTTGGTATTGTGTTTCAATATATATATATATATATAGTGCTTTTTAGGCAGTCTTATAAGAGTAGGTTTCCCCTTTTAACAATTTGAAATATTCTTAGCAGGTAGTAGGCGCACATGGATGAAGACAGAGATGAGCATAATACCATGACTGACGATAGCGATGAGAGTGATGATGAACAAAATTGGCGCCTTCATGCTCAAATGGTCCTCTATCACCAACAATTAAAGGAGGCAACAACTGCCTTGACTTATCATTATTACCTTCACATGCACAAAGTGCCATGATATACTGAATATGAAAGAGGTGTGAAGTGGATGAATACAATTCTGAATGGGCATCATGTGCGATGTGTGAATATGTTTATAATGGAGAAGTCATTACTTGTTGCTCTGTGCCAAGAGTTGGAACATCGGTACCAACTACGACCATAAGTTTCTATTTTGGAAAAGGTAGGTATATTCTTGTACACTCTTGCACAAGGTGGTTCTGTTCGTGTAATTGCAGAGCACTTCCAACGGTCGACATAGACTGTACATAGAGCATTCCATGATGTTCTTGATGTCATAACTGGTCGACATAGAAACTTAAATGGATTGGCACGTGATGTTATACGACCTCGTAACCCCCAATTTCCCCGAACACCATCACACATAAGGCTTGATCTGAGATATATGCCTTTTTTAAAGGTATTCTCATTCATTGAGATGCAACTAACATGATTATACTTTTATTTAGTACGCACTATTGTTCATAAAATCATGGTAGAATTGCATCGGTTGCCTTGACGGTACCCATATTAGTGCATGTATACCTGAGTCTGACCAAGGCCCGTTTAGAGGGCTTAAGCAAACAATAACTTTCAATGTGCTCGCCGTTTGTGACTTCAACTTGCTTTGTTTATATTGCCTGGGTGGGAAGGCTCGGCACATGAAGCTAAAGTGTTGGATCATGCAAAATTCATTCTTGAATTAGGATTCCCACATCCACCAGAAAGTCAATCTCCATATTACTAACTTGTTACTATTTAATTACTTGGATGCACATTCTCTAGACTTTATTAATTCATTTGAACATTTTTAAAAATATTTACGTCTAATTTTTTTACATGAAAATACTATCTCGCGGATAAAGGATATACAAACAGGGTTGGTTATTTGGTTCCGTACCCAAAAGTGCGGTATCATTTAAACTAGTTCGAGAATGAAGCTCCGCAAAATCAACAAGAAGCTTTGAATCGTCCACACTCATCTCTATGTGTTTGTATCGAACGGAGCTTTGGCGTTCTAAAAAAGAGATGGAAACCTTTGACCCAAATGCCATCATATCAGGATTACTTACAAGTGGACATTACCGTTGCATGGCTTTGCCCTTCATAATTTCATTGGCATGAACTCTGAGTATGATGACTTGTCTGAGGATGAAGAGGACAACCCTCCAAACAATGATAACGATGATAATGATGATGATAATGGTGAAGAAGAGGATGAAGAAGATCCTAGAGGAGGAATGAAAGATGCGTGCGATGCAATAGCAACCATGATATGGAATGCAAGACATTAATGAATGCATATTTATATATTGAGCCACTTTTCTGGAAGTGACATTTTGTATTAGAAATAGTTTATTGGGCATACTGCATACATACTTGTGACCCGGCCATATTTTCAGAAGTGCATTTTGATTACAACATGCTTAACTTAGATATATAAATACAATAGCTAGTGAATTTTGTGAAGTCTTAATTCGGTTTATACAAGCACTTTAAATGTTTGCCTTTTCATCAATTTGCTATTTTACATAGCAAGACCGAACACATTATTCCTACAATCAGGTAAGAATTTTGTCAAAATAAAAAAATATCGGTTATTAGTATGAATATATACATAAGAAGTGGTGCTCAACTAAAATTATGCTGAACAAATTATAACAACTGACCAATTTAATTGGTTTTATAAAATAATTATAAATTAATTGGACTTCTACACAAACAACTTTGGGTAACTTGTTATTACTACCAAACAAAGTTTAGTGGGTTTTTATAACTACAACTCCTCTCATAACTAAATAAGCAACTACAACTATTATTTCACCTACAACTAGTTTATAAACTAATGTAGCCAAACAAAGCTTAATAAAAAATAAGGAATGTATATTAAACTATCATAAAACATACTGGAAACAACGAGCAAAAACAGAACATATCAAACTGTCTGACACAAATGCTGAGTATTTTCATAAAATCCTCAGTGGTCATCAAAATAGAAAAGTAATAAGGGAAATATGAACCGATGAGGGTACACAAATATTTGGAGAAAACAACATAAGAAATGAAATCAAAAATGACTTTAAAAATCGCTACTCTAAAGAATAAATCAACAACCAAGTGCTTAATGAATACTTACAGTTAATAACAAACGAAATATCTCCTCTTGATAACAATGAGCTAACCAAAACTGTATCAATGAAGAAATTAAAAACACGGTAACGGAAATTGGATCTAATAAATCTCCTAGAATTGATGGCATAACAATTGAATTTTATAGAAAGTACTGGATATAGTAGGCCCATCTGTAATTAAAGCAATAATAGGTTTCTTCCATTCGGGAAGAATGTCGAAACGAGTTAACCATACCTTCATATCGCTACTACCAAAGCGAGATAATACAGTCTCAGCTAACCATTATAGACTAATTAGCATGTGCTCAACCGTTTATAAAATAATTGCGAAGATTATCACAGAAAGACTAAAGAAAGTCATGAACAAGATTCACCCCTTTAAAGGAGCCTTCGTTGCAAAAAGAGCAATACAAGATAATGTTCTTATAGCTCATGAAAATTTCCACTCCTTTAAAACCAAAAAAAGATAAGGATGGAAGTATGACAATAAAAACTTGATATGAAAAAAACTATATGACAGACTTGGCTGAGTTTTCCAATTTGCAGTGATGCAAAGATTTGGATTTGATGAAAAATTCATTGGTTGGATAAAAGAATGTGTCAAAATAGTATCATTTTCAGTTTTAGTAAATAACAACCCAATGAACCCATTTTTTCCCGAATGTGGATTACGCCAAGGAGATCCTCTACCTACCTCCTTACCTTTTTGTTGAGCAAAAATGTACACAAAATTGCAAAACAAATTAAAATTATTTTTATATTAATTCGACCCTCTCTTTTGACTCTTTTGATTAAAAGCAATATCGATACAAAATATGTAATGGTTTTTATGATTTGGGCTGCACCCAATTTTACGGGTTTGGTTAGGTATCTCTTTTTTAGAGAATCAAGCCTTACGTAGTTCAGAGTATGTATGTAAATATATTTTAAAACGAAATCAATTTTTGGTGTGGCGTTCGGATCCACTCGGTTTATCCCGGGTCACAAAATTGGTTTCAAAGAGATATTTAGAGGGATCGAAATTGCACATGTATATACATGTACGTACTACCTCTTTCCACAATATTTTGGATGCTAAAGACGTTGGCAGAGTGATGGATGAAGATGAACAAATATTGGGAATGCCTTGTATGTTCTTCCCTTCTGCTCTTGCTTTTACTTCCTTCTTGATCCAATTGTCTTGTTTATTTCGTACACAGGTTGTGAACTTACAAGAGTAATAACCAACTCCACTCAACCACCCAAAGGATATATATACAAGACTACAAGTTGATCCCTAAGAGGTAGTTAATTAACTCCCCTTGCAACCGTCCCTCCTTTTGTTTTTTTGAGATAACTATTTTTTTTTAATAACGGATGATGTAATATACATAAAGTTGGATAGGAGCCTAACAACTAATTGGGCTCCAACCCCCTTATTCAAGATAAAACACAATCTCTGAAAAATAAACGATCGAACATTAGCACTAGAAGCATGACTTTGACCAACCTGAGTGACCCTAGACAAAAAGTCAAGAGCATCACTTCCCAATTCCCCAAAGGTGGAGAAAGAGAAAGCGATAAAGCCGTATCCATTATCAACAAATTTGGAGGCATACTTAGTCTTCTTTCTGGCGACAGCCTTAGCCACAGCAGCCCTGGGGACGAAAGCATCAACACCGCCACCAGTGAAGGGAGAGACACCAGTGACATCCAAACAAACATTTTTACCCCTACCCCAGCCATAAACAAGGAGATCTGTAGGCCTAAGGTCATTGCCTTCTTCAGACAAAAAGCCAAGAGGCACCTCCTTTTGCACAACAACACCAGCTTGATTACAAATGTCCCCCAACACATCTCGGACAAGGTTATGACGAAATTTAATGCCGATATCATTCCCACAGTGCACAACATGATCCCCAAAACAATCCATGACCTTAGAAGAGCAACAAGGACAAGTAAAATCAGCATGGTATAAAGGAATCGCTAGGCGATAGCATAAAACGCACCTAAACTGCCTTGGATACATCGTTTGACCCAACCCTTCGATTGGAATTTTTTTCAAGAAGTCCAAAGAGTACGACGTTTGATTGCTAACAAGGATGGCCTTTTTACGAGCACTAGGATTGAAACGCTCCACTAACTCTCTCTCCACCATGTCAAAGTACACTATAACCAATTTTTTCATAAACGGGGGGGCTGGTACGTTAAGACAAAGGTCACGAGGGTCAAAGTTGCATAAATCCCGAAAGCCATTCAAGGCTGACTCACAAACAGGCCCCACCTCAGAAACACCACAATAGCGAAGCAATCTGTTCTGGAGGCTGAGCGATTGCAAGCGTGAAGCGACAAACGCATACTCAGAAGCATCATGCGCTGTATAGATTCCAAAGCCACCAAGGCGGAAGGGTAGGGTGGCACAACTCCATTGCCAATCATCAAAGCCAGCCCCTCCTGCCATAATAATAACAAAAAAAGAAAGTAAATTCCTTTGTTTGAAACATAACCCGCTTATATCCGTCTCAATTTAGGCCCAAAATGAATGCATATAGGCCAATTTTAATTTGAGAGATTCGCATTTAAAATTAAATAAATTAATTAAATTTATTATTTTGGTTAGTTTTCTTACTATTTCACATAAAATCTCGATTGTATTAAATTTGTGAAACTTTGTGCACCAACACTTTTCATAATTGGAGCAGAAATTTTAGCCAGAAAATTACAACAAACCAGTATAACTACAAACAAGACAGTAGGTTTTGCCTTGGCAAGAAATGGAACTTGGATTCCATTCCTTTCATTTGTAGATGACATAATCATTTTTGCGAGAGAAAACCAAAATTCTCGCATGACAATCAGCAAAATAGTTGATGAATATTGTGCAAACTCCTTGTTAGAAGAAGGACGATCGGTTCTCATTAGATCAAACCTTGCAGCAATACCTAACTATTTAATGCAAAATTTTATGCTCCCAACATCCATCCACGATAAGTTAGAGTAAATTAATAGATGCTTCTTTTGAAATAAAATCCCGAATGAGGGCTAGATATCCGCAAAGCTGAAGATATGAATAAAGCACTTCAAATGAACTATTATGGAAAATATTATTCGAACCAGACAATATTTGGGTCCATATCATAAAAGAAAATTACGTAAAGGGGGATAATCTATTTGATTACAAAGTGAAGCCCAACTTATCTTGACAATGGTGTAAATTAATGAAACTTCGCAACAATTTTGAAGAAAGTCTAATTTGGTAGGTGGGTAATGGTCAGATTATTCGTTTTTGGACTGATTGTTGGCTATCTGATGGACCTCTAGAAAAGCATGTCAATTACCCAATAATACTTTGATAAAAAAAACCCAAAAATAATTAACAAAGAACAAAAGTTCTTGACTTTATATCAGATAACAAAACATGGAAAGATTGTGAATTAAGAAGAATGCTACCAATCAACATAGTAGAAATGATTAAAGCAATTCTGATCGCGAATAATGAAATCAATGATAGACTATATTGGGCCCCTCGTAGAAATGGATGGTTCTCAACATCCTCTACCATAGCTCACATAACAAAAACCGGCTCATTCCAAAGGAATGATTACAAATGGATATGGAAACTAGATACTATTCCAAAGGTTAAAATTTTTTTATGGAAAATGATCAACAATGGATTGCCAACAATGCAACGACTACATGACAAACAGATCTCGATTCATGGTGGATGTTTGTTCTGCACCTGTACTTATGAAGACTCAAGATATTTATTCATCGATTGTAATCATGTCTAAGAAATTGTAAAACAGATTAACATAAAAGCAATGCAAAACCTAAGACAAATAAGCACAAACTCACAAAGCTTGAAAGCAATTATTGAGGAAATGCGAAAAAGAATGACAATTGAGGAATTTAAAACTTGCCACCATCTGGTGGACAGTTTGGCATCAATGCAACAAAATCGCATTCCAACAAGATCCTTATGACTTAATAGCGAATACAGTATAACTCAGTATATAAAAAACACAAATTCACAATTGGACACAAGCAAAACAACGGAACGAGGATGAAAATCATCAGAATCCGAAAAATATGCGCCCCCATCAACGACAAAAACGAAAGAAAACTTGGTGAAAACCACACAATGGGTTTTGTAAGATAAATGTCGATGTTTCTAGTTTAGTAGACGGTAGGGCAACTACGGGTTCCATTATTAGAGGAGATCGAGCAAAGGTCATCGATATAGCAACAATCTAATATGCCAACGCCTCGGCGTTAAAAATTGAAGCCTTAGCATTATGAGATGGAATCAGGAGAGCAATATATTTTAAAATAAAGGAAATCGAGACTGAAGGGGATAACCTAACGGTAATTAAAACGGTTTAGAATAAAGGAACATGTCCTTGGGAAATAGAAATGTTGAGGTCCAATATAATGATCTCTCTACTTAACTTTGATTTTGTCCAAATCTCCCATGTGGGTAGATGCCGTAACATTGTGGCCGATCAGATTGCAAAAATAGGCCATAGTCTCTCGAGCACTACCACCTCAACACTTCCAAAACTTCGTGTTCTCATCCGAGGGCGTCCCCCGTAGAGGGCCCCCTAATCATTACCATGTCAAAAAAAAATTAAATATGAAAGAACAAGAGAACACATATAGGCCATTAGATCAGATTGGTTTTAATGGCTGAGATTGATCTCCAAAATGGACAAAATAATCATGATAACACACCCGTAATTGTAGCACTAATAAAAATAAATTCAATTAAAAATAAAAAAATGAATGTGTCAGAAAATCTGTGTGTGTGTTTTGATGGTTCCAAACAGGTTGCTGACAGGAGTCGTCAACCTTGCATGAAGTCACCAAAAGTCGCCGACCTCACGCCAACCTCATTGTGTAGAGACGGAAACGTGCAGAATTCTATAAAAGGTAAAACGTGTGAATGGTTTAAGGAGGGCACGAAAGATGATTCTGAGGTGTTTTTTAAGGCAAGAAGAAGAGCATAAAAGAGGAAAATCTTCATGTGATATTTAGAGATCACAAGGAAGATTTTATTGTATCCTAGATGGTATTTTGGGAAGAATTTTGTATGCATTGTGTACAATTTATTCCTTGGGCAAAAAGGATGAATTGTGCAACAATCTTCTTTGTTCTTTATATATAATTTCATGGGTACATTGTAGGAATTAAGATAGTCAAGAGAAAAACTTGTACTGTGGGTGTGTGGTGTAGAAGAGAGGATGATCGTGGGATTCGGTCCTTAGGAAGGTTTGGGTACGAATGAGGTATATGGAGTGAGGGTTGAGATAAAAGGCAAGAGTACTTGCAAGAGAGGTGTTGGATTAGCTAGAGCATGGAATTCGCATCTTGAAGTAGGAACACCTTTTGTAGTCCGAGAAATCAATATAACGAGCGAAGTGCTCTTCAAGTCCTTCTAAGTTGAAGTTTAAAGGGCAAGCACATTGGATAAAAGGAGTTGACTCTGGTCGAAATATTTCATGTGTATTTTAATTTTGTTGCTTAAACATAAGTTGTTGACTCTGGTCGCCGACATCATAGGTGTTGACAACTTTAAGTACTAAAACGGATCCTACAATTGGTATCAGAGCTTTGGCTCTAGATTTTGCTAGTGCTTTGCAGGAAAGATGTCTACACCAACACCGCTACATGACTCCTTTTGGAAACATGCAATTCTCAAGGCTGGAGAATATGATTGTTGGGCAAAGAACATGAGAACCTACATATTCTCTCTTGATGGCCAGTTTGGAAAGTCATATCCATAGGCCCTGAAAAGTTTCTCAAAGCTGATGGAAAGGAGAAAGAAGTCATGGAGTATGATGATGCTGACTTTAAGAAGTTGGAGAAGAATGAGCGTGCCAAGAAGGTTCTCCATCACGCCATATGATTCACCCTATTTTGTATGGGTTAACTCTTGTATTTTAGGGTTATATTGAGTGTGTTTAGGTTAGAGTTTGTGCTAATTGTAATATCTAGACTGAAGATACAAGGATGCAAGATTCAAGGGTTTTAAGGCGTTTTGAGCTGTCTACGCGACACCACTTGCTTGTGAAGGCTATATCTTGAGCTAAAAAGGTCGGATTGAGCTGATTCCAGTGCCATTGGAAAGCTAACTCGAAGGGCTTCAATTCATATGTTTACACCGAAGTCATATTTCAAGCTGAAGATGGTCAAAATAGCCTCCAAAGTGATGTCAGAGCTTTTGTCCCGATTCCGCAACCACGGCGGAGGATCCGCGACCGCGGTGGCTGCTGAGACGACCTATTCTTTGGTGTTGCGAATGCGCGGGCGCGGTGAAGATGATGCGACCGTGGTGATGCCGAATCCGAAGCTGGCCGAAATCTTGAGAGTTGTTTCCTTTTCTATCTTTTGCCTCTTTCCTTATCTATCTCGGGGATCTTGTTCCTTGGGCTATATAAGGAGGAGTCTGCCCTAGTATTTATGTATTCAATCCATAAATCCAATTTCATATCTTAGTTTAGGTTCAATTAAATCTTTATTTCTTTTGTATTTTGGAGAGCTAGTCTCCTTGGGTTTGTTCAAGGGAGAAGCTCTGATGTATGAACTCGTGAGATTTTGGTAATTAATTTCTATCGTTTGGTTAATATTACTTCTCTTGTGCTTCATCTTATGATTGTTGATTGTTTCTCTAGGAGTAGCTAACCTATTGAATTGATTGATGTTCTATTGTTTGATTAGGTTTGGATCGTGGACAACTTAACCTAGACCTGTTGTCTATGCAACTAGGATTAAGAAAAGAATTGATTGTTTTATCTTGCAATTGAATCGTAGCTTGATTATTTGATATTATATCCTGCATATCCTTTTTCTCTATGCTAATTCTAGGTTTAAGCGTCCTTGCCTAGGGTTATAGAATTGTTTGGACCGTGGACTTGCGATTGTTAATGATCAGGATAGGAATTAACCATAGGTGTGAATGAAATCAATGGATGAATGTATGATCGAGTGATTATTTCATGAGTGGATCTTTTGAATGAACTTGCTTCTTATCTATTTGTTTATTTGTTTATTATTTGTTTTCTTAGGTTAGTTTAGTTTAGATCTTTCTCTTTGATTTCCCCCATATCTTTAGTTGATAATGTTGGGACGCTATCAAGAACGCCTACGTCCTTGGTAGTGTGCCCACAACCGTCCCTTAGTTTTGATATGACAAACTCACTTTGATTCTAACAAAGATTGTCCAAGTGTTCAGGAACGCTAGTGACAAAAGGACAACAAGTGTGTATGGGCGTTCCATAGGCTTTGGGACGCTAGCTAACAGGAAGTAAGGACCGACCAGAGACTACTTGAGCAAGGACGCAGTCCCAAGCAAGTAGGAACGCAAGCAGAGCGTCCTTACTCTCTAGCCGACAGGATGACATCACCAGACAACATTTGATCATCCAAGGACACGTGGAGACCGATCCTGTAGCAGAGTCCAACACTACGTGGCGGACGATCCTGTTGCAGAGTACATCCATACGTGGCGGCCGATCCTGTAGCGGAGTCCATCACACACAGCTGGATACAGGAAGCTTCCTCATCACCGCCTTACTCGTGGAGGAAGATCCTGCAGCCACGTACCACAAGGGCATGATCGTCAGAACGTGAATGACGCCCTTCCCAAGTCCTATAAATACCGCAAGGCATTTATAGTGAAGTTAACGCTTTCAAGAATACTTATAGAAAATCATAGGAAAGAGGCTCACTCAAGAACACGAAGAACTAACTCAAGAACTCAAGAACAGTGCTAAGACTTTGAGTTAGATCGAGTGAGACTTGTAACCCAAATCACAAATCTGTTTGTAATCAAAAGAGAAAGAGAGTTCTGCTAAGTACTGCAGAACGCAGGGATAGGAGTCCTTTAGTAGATTGAACTCGCTTAAGTTGTAGGCTTAGAGGAGTCCTTTACTAGTGGACTTAGGGAAAAGCTAAGTGCCAGAGAATTGTAAAGACTCGCCAGTACAACTGTAAGGACGTTCAATAAAAAGGAAAGAACTATTCAAAAATCCTCCAAGGAGGTAGAGGTTTACACTCAAGGACTACTTGGTCTTGAGTGGTTCCTCTATAATTCACTGCGTTCATTACTTACCTGTTTAGTACATAATTTCCGCTGCATTACTCAAGGACGCCCCTACTCCTCGTAGGGACGCCTAACCTAAGGACGCCTTTATCAAAGTAAAGGCAGTCCCTCAGTACTAACGATCCAACAATTGGTATCAGAGCAGGCGCTCTAGATTCTTACTGAGTTGCAGGTAAAAAAAAAAATGGACATGGAGCAGGTTGGAATCTCGTTCGTAAAGCCTCCGCGTCTGACGGACGGCAACTTCAACCGATGGAAAATTAGATTTGAGAACTTCTGCAGAAGCACAAATTATCAATGCTGGAATGTTATCAGAAAAGGTGATCTTAAAGTTCCTGCTGACAAAGTTGACAAAGAAGACGATTGGGGTCCTGATGAGTTCAAACTGATGGAAACCAATGCAAAAGCTATTTACTTTCTTCAAGCGTCCCTCTGTGAGAGAGATGCCACAAGAGTTAGCAATCTCCCCACCGCAAAACAACAGTGGGAAGCTCTTGAAAAATTTCATGTGGGAACTGAAGAGATGAAAGAGGACGTCCAGCTAAAGATCAAAAAGGAGTTCTATGCCTTTACTATGCTACCAAATGAAACGGTGAATGACTACTCGTACCGTTTTGAGTCCCTTGTCACCAAGATGAGGAACTTGGGCGTTCCAGAAACAGAAATCTCCATGAGGAACAAAGTTCAAGTAGTTATCGATGGGTTGACTGGAGTTTGGAACTTTGATAGGACAACTTTCAAAGAAAACACAGCCAACAAAACTCTAGATATGGAAGAGATCTACGGGAAGCTCAGGGGGTACGAAGAACGTAGAACCACTGACATGGCCCAGCTAGGAAAGAATCCTCAAACTGATCTTGCCTTGGCGTCCACAACACCAGAGTACGCTGAATACCTGCGTGGACAAAGAGACCTGGCATTGATGATGCAAAACAAAGAAAAGCTTGAGAGCTTGCGTCCCAAAGAAAAAGAAAGAAAGTCAAAGGAAGAAATTGACTCAGATGAGGAACTCTCTCTTATTCACAATGCTCTAAAATACTACAACAAGAAAAACAAGCATAGTAGCAAGAACAAATCCTACAAAAAGGAGAGTCCCAAATACACAGAGGCTGAAATGAAGGAACTCACATGCTACAAATGCAACAAGAAAGGACATTTTGCCAAGAAATGTACTGTGGGAACGTCCTCCAAGGAAAAGAAGAAAGCTCTCATTGGAGCATGTACAGCTGCTTGGGATGATCTCAGTTCAAGTGATGAGGAACGCGATGATCAAGTGGCGTACATGGCAGTAGAGGACGCCCCAGTTGTTGAAGAGAACGCCTCCGATAATGAACAAGAGGTAACTCATGACTCCATGATGCGTTCTTTAGAAAAATGTTCAAAACCAAAACTCCTTAAGCTTATTGGTAAAATCATGGAGGAAATTCTTGTCATGAAAAGAAGAATGGATGAACTAGAAGATGAAAACATTGTAGTTGAATGTGAGAACTGTAATTCAATGTCTATTCAACTAGAGTCCTCATGTGAAGAAACTAAGTCCCTAAAAACTGAACTTGTGTGTCTTAAACTTGAGAACGCCAAGCTTAGGGAAGAAGTGAAAGTTTTGGGAAAGAGTCCCATAGTTGAGGAAGTAAAACCAATAGTCTTTGTCCCAGCCAAAAGAGGACTAGGATATGAATCTGACTCTAGGAACTCTCTCCCTAGTGACTTTAAGGCTAGCAAAACTTCGGAACTTGAACTTGAAAAAGAGAGAACTAAAAATCTCCTTGAAAGAATTAGAGTTCTAGAAAGTGGAGAAATAGGTCAAGAGGACTACTACACCAATTCCACCAGTCATAAAATTTACAAGAAAATTGCTAAAGGGGACGGTTCAAAGGTGTGCGATCCCCAAAAGATGAAGCAAAACAAAATCCAACGTCCCAACAAGAAGTACTACCTCGGTACTTACTATAGGACGTGCTGGTACTGTGGACAAGGTGACCACTTCAAACTTGATTGTGTAAAACTAAAGGAAGACATTGAGAGTGGGAAAGTTGCTAGGACTAATAATGAAAATGCTAAGTCCGTTCCAAAAGCTAATTCTAGGCGTCCTAGACGTTCTAGAAGTTCTTTCCACAGAAATGCCATTTCTAATGATGTGAACATTAATGACTACATGCCAGAACCAGAGTTCTACTTTTGTAACGAACCAGGTAAGGAACACCTTGCCTGGGTCGCCAAGAACTAACCTTATTTTGGCAGGTGGAAGTGAGGGGACGCCCATGGATCATTGATAGTGGCGCCTCAAATCACATGACAGGAAGCCAGATCCATCTCACTTCTATCCAAAGTAGTGCCACGGGAGGAACTGTCTCGTTTGGCAACAAGGGCAAAGGAAAGATCAAGGGAACGGGAACTGCTATTCTTAACCCGTCCATCAAAGCAACCAACGTGAGTCTTGTTGAAGGACTTGGTTTCAATCTTCTTAGCGTCTCTCAGATGTGTGATCAAGGTGAAAACCTAGTCACATTTGACTCAAAGGAGTGCCTCGTCATCAACAAGAAGTCCAACAAAGTTGTTCTGAAAGGAGTTCGCAAGAACAATATCTACATCTTCAATCAAGAGTTCAAGCCCAAATCAGAACTATGTCTATCTGCTTCAAAGAAGAACGCTGATCTCTGGCATTGTCGTCTTGGCCATGCTGGACCTAGCACAATTCTCAAGTTGCACCAAAGGAATCTTGTGAAAGGTCTTCCCCGGATTGATCCTGAGACGGTTGAACAGTGCGAAGCCTGTATCAAAGGGAAGCAAACAAGAACGTCTTTCAAGTCAAAGAATGAAGTAAGTACAAAGAAGCCATTGGAACTTCTCCACATGGATCTTTGTGGACCAATGAAGACACAGAGCTACGGTGGAAAGAGGTACATTTACGTTCTTGTAGATGATTTTTCTCGATTCACTTGGGTTCTTTTCTTGGCGTCCAAAGCAGATTGTTTCAAGGCATTCAAAGTCTTCATCAAACAAGTGGAAGTTGCCCTGGAGACGCCTCTCAAAGCCATAAGGTCAGACCATGGGACGGAATTCCAGAATTCAGAGTTCCTGGCCTTCTGTGATCAACATGGTGTCTCTCACTTCTCAGCTCCAAGGACTCCTCAACAAAATGGCGTTGTAGAAAGAAAGAACAGGACACTAGAGGATATGGCAAGAACTATGCTTTTGGCTAACAGCGTCCCCAAGTACTTCTGGGCGGAAGCTATTGCCACAGCATGCTACATCGTTAACCGTGCCATGATCCGTCCTCTGCTGAAGAAGACGTCCTATGAGTTGTTGAACGGAAGGAAGCCTCGCATTGATTATCTCAGAGTTTTTGGTTGCAAGTGTTTCGTTCACAACAATGATAAAGAAAAACTGGGAAAGTTTGATGCAAGGAGCGATGAAGCCATATTTCTTGGGTACTCCCTCACCAGCAAAGCATATAGAGTTTTCAACAAAAGGACTCTAAAGCTTGAGGAGAGTATTCATGTTGTGTTCAAAGAATGTTCTTCTCACAAAGCAAAAGGAAGTAAGAAAGAACGATCCTCGTCACAACAGCAGGACGACTCTGAAGATGAAGTAGAAGATTGGTCCTCTGGGAAATACTATGTTCCTAAGAACGCCACTCCAAATCCTGAAGAAGTCTCTGTGGACGCTCCTAGTGTTGTTCAGGGAGTTCCCTCTCGCAGTGGATCTCCAGTTCAACAAGATATAGCAGAATCAAGTCAACAAGGTGGGCAAAGTCAAGGTGTGGACGCTCTTTCTGAGGGGGAACGCACTGAAGACGATGCTCGAGATGATAGTGATGATTCTGATGGAGATCTTGATCCAAGATTTGCTCATCTATTTCAAAGGGAGTTCCGCTTCTCTAGGGACCACCCAACTTCTCAAATTATATCTGATCCATCTCAAGGAGTTCAAACCAGGTCAGCTGCAAGCAAGTCCCAGAGTGCAAATTTAGCTTTTTGTGCGTTCAACGCCTTTGTATCTTTGGTGGAACCAAAGAATATCAAGGAAGCACTTCAGGACGCTGACTGGATTCAAGCAATGCAAGAAGAACTCAACCAGTTTGAAAGGAACAAAGTTTGGACCCTCGTTCCACGTCCCAAAGGCAAGAATATCATAGGGACGCGCTGGGTGTTCAGAAATAAGCTTGATGAGAGTGGACGTGTGTCAAGGAACAAGGCAAGACTTGTGGCTCAAGGATTCAAGCAAGAGGAAGGCATAGACTATGATGAGACCTTTGCCCCTGTTGCTAGAATTGAAGCCGTTCGTCTTCTTATTGCCTTTGCCGCACACAAAGGATTCAAGTTATTTCAGATGGACGTCAAAACTGCCTTTCTCAATGGCAAGCTCAAAGAGGAAGTGTATGTTGCTCAGCCCCCTGGCTTCGAGGACGCCTCTCACCCAGATCATGTGTACTACTTGGACAAAGCACTTTATGGACTCAAGCAAGCCCCTCGTGCCTGGTACGACAGGTTTGCGTCCTTCCTTTTGTCTCATGGGTACACTAGAGGTTCAATTGATAAAACTTTGTTCATAAAGAAAGTTCACAAGGACATTTTGATTGCTCAAGTTTATGTTGATGATATTGTCTTTGGTAGCACTAACATGAAGCTTGTAGATGAGTTCAAGTCCCTCATGAGTAGTGAATTTGAGATGTCCCTCATTGGAGAACTCAACTTCTTTTTGGGACTTCAAATTAACCAACTCAAGGAAGGGACGCGCATTCATCAACAAAAGTATGTCCGTGAAATGCTTGAGAAGTACGGGATGAACACGTCCAAGCCTATGGCAACACCCTGTTCTCCAAATTCGCGTCTTTACGCAGATGAACTAGGGAAGGACGTTGATCAAAAGCTGTACAGAGGAATGATTGGCTCTTTGCTTTACTTGACAGCAAGCCGTCCAGATATTATGTTTGCCGTTTGCTTGTGTGCACGGTTTCAGGCTAATCCAAAGGAGTCCCACATGCAAGAAGTCAAGAGGATCTTTCGCTACCTCAAAGGACGCGATGATCTTTGCCTTTGGTACCCCAGGAAGACGTCCTTCAAGCTAACTGGATACTCGGACGCCGATTATGCTGGCCATGTTATTGATAGAAAAAGCACTTCAGGAATGGCACAGTTCCTTGGTTCATGCCTAGTTTCATGGGGATCAAAGAAACAGAACTCTGTGGCGCTTTCAACTGCGGAAGCCGAGTACGTTGCTGCTGCTTCGTGCTGTTCACAAGTCCTCTGGATCAAATATCAACTTGAGGACTACGGTATCAATCTTGAAATTATTCCTATTCTCTGTGACAACACAAGTGCTATAGAAATTGCTAAAAATCCTGTTTTTCATTCACGCACAAAGCATATTCACATAAGGCATCACTTCTTGCGTGACAATGTAGAACTAGGACTCATTAGCATGGGACATGTTAGGACGGAGGACCAAATAGCTGATATTTTCACTAAAGCACTTGATAGACGTCCCTTTGAGCATCTCAGATTGCTTTTGGGGATGATAACTTTTAAGTAGCAAGTCCCGTTCTACTATTCTCTCAATGATTGGCTATGTTTGGTAGATTCTAAGTAGTTAAGGACTGTTAAGCATTGAACTCATATTTGCAAGAACGCTAGTCTAGAACTTCATGTGTTTGCTACTTTGGAACACCATTCAAATTTTCTCTATTTATCTTGAAAAGAGTATCCCTGATCACCCAACCCTCATTATAAGCCGAAATGATGGGAACTCTAAGCTTACCCTAGCCGAGAACTTTGCAAAAGCGTCCTATGAGCTTCATATTTTCTTTTACGGGATGTACTTGCTTTGTTCTCAAATGGTTCTCAAGGTGATCACAAGAACGGTAAGTTGGTTGTTGGTTTGCTTGAAGAGGTCAAAGATTTGCTAAGTATGTGAGAACGCCAGTGGTTGTAGTTGAGAACGCCAGTTCAGATTTTGAGAAGGAAGTTGAAGAGTCAGAAATTTGAATTTTGAACTTTTGAAAGTGTGAACAGTGACCGTTGATCAAATCTTAAGGGGGAAGCTTTGCCACGTGTCGCACAGTAAAACAGTGTTAATTACCATTTGTGCCACCGCTTCCTCTATATAAGGCCAAAACAGTCGCTCTCGTTCATTTATTGCTCTCAACCACTTTTCAACACAGTTCAAGCTCTGACTTCTCTCTAGAACTCCGGTGACTTTCTCTCTCTAAGTATTCATCAGAATCATGTCTCAACAACAAAGAAACGTAATCGGATCTTCTACCGGCGGAAAGCGCCGAAGGCTTGTGAAGTCCCATCACATAGAGAAGCCAAAGCCAATCGTCCTCAACGAGTCTTTGGTGGACTTCATAAACAGGAAGCCGCGAACCCTTTACAACCTAATAAGGGAACGCATGGACCTTCCTGAGGTCAAGAGGGACGCTACAAAGACGAAGAACTACGAACGCTTCATCGAGCGTTTCGTCATGCCAAGTCTTCATAACACAAATTACAAGGACTTGCCAGGACGGATGGACGACGTTCTGTTCTTTTCCCAATTTGGAGGTGAGAACCTTGGTCCTTTACTTGAGCTAATTCCCGATCTCCACAACGCCGTCCTGCCCGACTTCCCCATGTGTCAAAAGGACTCCCTAGCTTACAGAATGCTCAAAGCTAGAGTTCCAACTCCCTCTTCCCCTCCTCCACAAGTTCCAACCACCACCACAAAAACCCTCAAACGTCCCACTCCCTCATCTCCTCTCTCCAAAACCTCCAAACAAACCTCCTCAAACCCCATTCAAATCGTGGATAAATTTCCACCTCACCTAAAGGAGGGACGCTCCAAGAAGACTCATGACCCAAGGCCCCTTAAAAAGGCCAAGACCTCAAGCGTCCCTTCCGCCAATCCCCCCTACAAAAAGGCCAAGCTCCTCAAAACGGCCTTCCAACCTCTCACAGGAATCCACTCCCCCTCTTCAAATACAAATCGAACAACTCCCAACTCCTCCCCCGTCCCCTCAACCATCCTCTCAAAATGCCATCATCCCTTTCCCTCCACCGTCCCCGCTTAACCTGGCCCTTTTCCCCTCCGCCCCGGCTCACATCTCTCCCCCCAAGGACCCCGAGACTCCACGGTCCCGTCGTCCATCTTCAGAGAGTGGCCCAGAGGAGGCCTCGCGCTCATTTGAGCACACCTTTCGCCGCCGAAAAGCTGGCGAGAAACCAAAGGTGCTCATGGCCAAGGACGCGCCAATGCAAGTTGAGCACGTTCCTTCCTCATCTTCCTCCTCTTCCTCGTCAAAATCATCTGGAAGTGAGGAAGACGTCCCTGCTCAGGATTCCCCATTCATCGATGTCACTGGGGACTCCAATGACGAAGCAGAGGAGGTGAACGCCCCTGCACAAGTGGAGGATGCTGGTCTGCACCAGGTCGCTCTGGGGAACGCCGAGCCTTCTCTCTCGGAAGAACTCGAGCGTGATGCTGAAGAGGTCCCTCCTTACAATCAATCTCTCCCCATCCTCAACCCCACCCCAGCCCCACAAGAGAACCCCTCCCCCACAATCCAAACAGAAACCATCCAAGTCCTGGCGGACGCTGAGCCCACACATGAAAATCCTTCTGAAGCTCAGGACGCCGAAGGCACGTCCCAGGGTCAAACCTCTGATGCCCCTCCAGCCACATCTGGTGGTCAAGCTGAAACAGATAAAGGCACAGAGGACGCTCCGTCAAGGGCAAATTCTGAAAATGACTCTGAGGACGAGTCCAGTGATGGCGAGGAGTCTGAAACTCCCAAGGGCAAACGCAAGAAGAAGCCCGACGGTCCCCCTGTGAAAGTCCTTAGTCCACTCGTATACTCCGAAGAGTGGCTAGCGTCCTTCACAAACGATAATGATGTCCATGAGTTCCTTGAACTTCTGAGATTCCAGGGGTGGTTGACCGTAGGGCCTGCGCCAGCCATGGTTGATAAAGAGCAGATTAAGGCGTTCTTCAAGGACCTGCGCTACAAATCTAAAGACGGCTCTCTCCATTTCAAAATCGATGGTGAGAAAGCCTCCGTCAGTGAACGCCAGGTCAGAGCCTTCATGGGTCTTGCTGCCAAGAAGCCCCCATCTGACGCCTTGAGCTCCCTTCCTGAAGGTGGTTTTGAGACAACAGATGAAGAACTGCCCCTGGTTGAGCACGTCTTTCAGGGCAAGAGGCCACTAGGTTTGGACAGGGTTGCTCACGTTCTGAGCAAAGTTGGCGCAATCGCTCACTACTTCATCTGCCGCGCCGTCCTTCCAAGGCAGGAAAAGCGTTCAATCGTGCAAACACACGATATTATATTGATTGACGCTTTCCTTGAACGCCGCCCCATAAACTTAGCACGAATAGCTATGCAACATATGGCTAAGTGTGGGAGGAAGAGACATGCTCTACCCTATCCCGGCCTGGTCAAGCTCATCCTTCAGTCTCAGAACGCCTACGACGACAGTGCTCCTCAAGAAGAACTTGGTCTCAAATGGAATGCTAAGAACGGCCTTGTTGAAATCAGGCACAATGAAGAGCTTCCATCAGTGATCAAACAGTTAGAGGCCGAGGCTGAGGAGCGAAGGTTAAAAGAAGCAGAAGAACGCATGGTTGCTGATGCTGAAGCAGAACGCCTGGCTGCCTTGCGACAGGAGTCCTCCCAAGTAGAAGAGCCCGCTGTAGATTTTAACGCTCTTGATGAATTACTCATGGCCCCTTCTCCTGCTGAAGATCATCAATTGAACGCTCCTTCTTCCAGTTCAGGACCAAGGCTCCGATCTGCTCCAGCAAATATCTCTGAGCATCCTCCTGCGGAACTCTTAGGTGCAATCATGGACAATCAGTGCCTCATTTTCTCTGCACTTAAGGACTTGACCTCCGCGTTCTCTAAGGCCGCTGAACTCCAAGAAGAACTCCTCCAGTTCTATCAAGCCCAGCGCCGTTCTCAGTGATTGCCACCTCCCCTTTAATCCCCTATCATTTTGCCTTTGCTTCTTTTGAACTTCAAACACTACGTTCTATGTTTGTAATAACTCTAAAGTCTGTTTGAATGGCTATTACAATTGTTTGCTTCCATGTGTGTGTTTAAGCGTTCCACTGCCTTTAGTTATGTTTTTGTGCTTAACGTTCTTATCACTTGTTATCCTTTTCGATGATGCCAAAAGGGGGAAGTGTAGTTTTGCAGAGATGCGCTATAAATTAGTTATCTAGAATAAGCAAGTGTTAAGGGGGAACTATTAAGTGAAAGGTCTAAAGAACGCCTTGCTAGAATAAACTAGAGGACGCCTAGATAATTCTAGGACGCTTTTCTCTCCTTAAAATCCAAAAGCTAGAGAATCAAAGAATGAAAACTTGTGCTAAATGATATGTCTCTAAGTGTTAGAGGACGCTCTTAAGTTTTCATGCATGCTAAGTTCCAATGTCAAAACTTTTTGCTGAAGAGTTTGTCATCATCAAAAAGGGGGAAATTGTTGGGACGCTATCAAGAACGCCTACGTCCTTGGTAGTGTGCCCACAACCGTCCCTTAGTTTTGATATGACAAACTCACTTTGATTCTAACAAAGATTGTCCAAGTGTTCAGGAACGCTAGTGACAAAAGGACAACAAGTGTGTATGGGCGTTCCATAGGCTTTGGGACGCTAGCTAACAGGAAGTAAGGACCGACCAGAGACTACTTGAGCAAGGACGCAGTCCCAAGCAAGTAGGAACGCAAGCAGAGCGTCCTTACTCTCTAGCCGACAGGATGACATCACCAGACAACATTTGATCATCCAAGGACACGTGGAGACCGATCCTGTAGCAGAGTCCAACACTACGTGGCGGACGATCCTGTTGCAGAGTACATCCATACGTGGCGGCCGATCCTGTAGCGGAGTCCATCACACACAGCTGGATACAGGAAGCTTCCTCATCACCGCCTTACTCGTGGAGGAAGATCCTGCAGCCACGTACCACAAGGGCATGATCGTCAGAACGTGAATGACGCCCTTCCCAAGTCCTATAAATACCGCAAGGCATTTATAGTGAAGTTAACGCTTTCAAGAATACTTATAGAAAATCATAGGAAAGAGGCTCACTCAAGAACACGAAGAACTAACTCAAGAACTCAAGAACAGTGCTAAGACTTTGAGTTAGATCGAGTGAGACTTGTAACCCAAATCACAAATCTGTTTGTAATCAAAAGAGAAAGAGAGTTCTGCTAAGTACTGCAGAACGCAGGGATAGGAGTCCTTTAGTAGATTGAACTCGCTTAAGTTGTAGGCTTAGAGGAGTCCTTTACTAGTGGACTTAGGGAAAAGCTAAGTGCCAGAGAATTGTAAAGACTCGCCAGTACAACTGTAAGGACGTTCAATAAAAAGGAAAGAACTATTCAAAAATCCTCCAAGGAGGTAGAGGTTTACACTCAAGGACTACTTGGTCTTGAGTGGTTCCTCTATAATTCACTGCGTTCATTACTTACCTGTTTAGTACATAATTTCCGCTGCATTACTCAAGGACGCCCCTACTCCTCGTAGGGACGCCTAACCTAAGGACGCCTTTATCAAAGTAAAGGCAGTCCCTCAGTACTAACGATCCAACAGATAATTATATTAATATTAGAAGACATAGTTCTTTTGGGTTCGACCCCTTACTTGCTTACTATACTAGTTTGTAGTTTCTTTGATCTTGGCACGACGACTTTAGCCGAGTCACCATGGCTAGTAGTGACATGAAGAAGGTCATTGGCTACGACACCGCCAAAGAAATCTGGGATTCTCTTAAATGTCTCCATCAAGGAAATGATGATGTCAAAAGGACAGAATCATAACCCTTGAGCGAGAGTATAAGAACTTGTTCCATGAAAAGGGTGAGTCTATCCACGACTACTACTCAAGATTTCAATCGGTGGTCAATCAACTGGAGTTTCTGGGTGAGAAGCTTCGTCAATGGAAGCAAACCAATAAGTTGATTTCTGCCCTCAACAAGAAGTGGGATAGGATGGCGACTTCTCTTCTTACTCAAAAGGAGATGAAGTCACTGACCTTGGAGGATGTAGTTGGTCAACTAACCATGCTCGAAGGAATCCAAGAAAGGAGGGAAGATAGACTTGACTCTGTGAGAGTCAGGGGCATTGCTTATAAGGTTGAAAAGGTTTTCGATCTTGCTCAAGGTCATGAAGACATGGAGGATGTCGACGACGACGTTGCTCTTATCTTTCAAGCTATGAAGTGACTTTGGAGTCGGAACAAGGCACAAACTAAAGCTCCCGAGCCAAGTACAGAAGTGATATGTTATCACTGTAAAGAAAAGATACACTTTGTCAAAGAATGTCCAGAGAAGGAGGCTGGGAGAAGCTTGTTCACGACTTGACATGTCAGATGATGAAGAAGACGTGTCGCCAACCAAAGGAGTATGTTTCATGGCTTTGGGAGATGACTCTTCAAGTGAGCTAAGTAATTCTGATCTCTCATCTCTTTTGGCTAAAAAGTCTAGAGAACAACTTTGTGCTATCATTGAAAAACTTGGTCTTCAAGTTTCGGAGCTAAGTGAAGAAATTGATGAAAAAGATGAAATATTGCTAATCTGATTGGTGATAACAATGTTTGGTCTTCTAAGGCTATTGATCTAGAAAAGAATGTTGTCTCTAAACCTGTTGCTTGCATTCATTGTCCTTACCTTGAGTGTCAGGTTGTTGACTTTCAGAAATGGGTTGATGACCGTAAAAAACAAGTGTCTAGTATTGAAGGAGAGAAACTCATGCTGAAATTGGGAAATGCTAAGTGGTCTAATGATCTTGAAAATCTAAAGATAGATGATGAAGCTAAAAAGCAAAAATGGAAAGATGAGTTTGTCGCCGACAAGGTCCAGGAAGTCACGCAAGACTTCGGAAAAAGGTTTGTGAAGGTTGTTCAGCAATCTGGTCTTGGCTATTGGAAAGAACAAAATGAAAAGGGGAGCGCCTCTATCTTCCAAACATCCAAGGGAAAATCCCCTATGGATGAGCATAACTTAAGTTGTTCATCGCAAGGGTAAAGGGAAACAGAAGTGGTAGCATAATCAAAAGGTGCGTACCATGTGGGAAAACCAAGTCTAGAAAGTTGGCCCCTCGCGAATTTATTTCCAGGCCCGGGTCGACAACAAGCATGTCTATCCTGAATAGAGTAAGTATGTAGGTTTAAAATCTTACATCACATTTTGGTATTGTAGCAAAGGATGCCATTAGCAACATGAGTGTTTCAAAAGGGCTAGAGATTCTGAAAAGGATAGGAAGTCAAGGATTGTTAAAAGGAAATCTAATGTCATCGAATCTGTCAAGAACCCAAAACTTACTAATGCTAATGTTTTTGATAATACTATGAAATCTGTTGATCGACCCAGAGGAGTAGTGAAACAACTCTAGGTTCATAAAAACTAATCTTGTTTATGTAGGTTGAAGTGAGTGTCGACGACCCCTGGTTTATCGACAGTGCGTGCTCAGCTCATATGACAGGAAAATCTAAGGATTTCGTCTCACTTCAACAACACAACGGAGGTAATATTACCTTCGGAAACAATAGTAAAGGTGTGGTTTTTGGAATCGGAAAGGTGTAGATCTCAAGTAAGGTTTCAATTTCTGATGTCAGTCTGGTGGACAACCTTGGTTTTAATTTGTTAAGCGTAGCTCAACTGTGTGCTAACAGGAAAAATCAAGTTGTCTTTGATGATAAGCAATGTCAGGTAATTGAAATAAGTACAGGTAACAAGCTTTTGAAGGGATTATGCAGAAACAATGTTTGCAAAGTTAATCCCAGCTTCCAACCTGAAGAAGATTTGTGCTTGAAGTCTGTTGCAGAGGTTGCCGACCTTTAGCATAGTCGGTTTTGTTATGCTAGCGTGTAGTTGTTGATCAAGTTGCACAGAGAGGAGGTAGCTATTTTCTATGTCTTGAGGATGTCGATGACAAGAGTAGTGCTGAAAGTCCATCTGGTGTCGCCAACAGTGATAGTGTCGGTGACTCAGATCAGAATGCAGAAACAGATTAGAATAAGATTACAGAGGATGTTCAGGGTCAAGATGATTCTGAAGCTAGTTCAAAAAGAGTTTCAAGTCAGGAAGGTCAAGGTGAAAGGGCTGGAGAAGATGCATGATGAGAAAGTCGAGGCAGTCTACGACTTTGAGAAAGTTAAAGAGGTTCTTCAAAAGGTCGTTGACGTTCAACCTAATAGTGAAGACTCCAAGATTTAAGGATGTCCCCAACCCAGACTAGGTTGAAAAAGTGTAAAGAAAGGCATGGTATCCATGGAGTTTTGCAGGACGGATGAACAAACGACGAACATTTTCACCAAGTCCTTAAATCGTGAAACCTTTGAACGACTTCGCATGGAGCTAGGTATGATCTCTCTTCATTAACTTGTTACCTTACATGCTACCTCTCAATGACTGGTTGAAATATGATTGTTTATCATGTGAGAATAACATGCTTGTATGTTGTAAGTCTAATGAGGTAATCATGCTTTGATTAATGATACACTTTGCTTGTGTGTGCATGTCGACGACTTCATGCTTGTTGTGATTATACTTGCAATTATATTGAAAATTTTCTTTGAGCCCAAAAAGAGTCAACCTGATGACCCTTGAACCCTCACTATAAGCCCAAACGATGGTTGATTCTATAGCTGTCCCCGACCTGTCATGCTTGAGAGTCTCTATGAGTCTATTTGCTTGCTTTTGTCATTTAAATTGAGACTTGTCAACATGATTGACAAATTCCACAAAATATTACTTCCATGCTTGGGTTGCTTTGACACCACCCGGTGTGACCCAACCCCCAAGCCACTTCAAGTGGTAATTGTCACAGTGCATTCAGTCTGATGATTAGGTTCAAAAGTGTGAGAACAGGTGAAGGTCGACGACTTCTCATGAGTGTCAGTTGAGGTCGACGACTTCTCATGAGTGTCAGTTGAGGTCGACGACTTGGCAGTTTTCTTCAGGTTTATTCTCAGAAAAAGTGAAGTGTTGAAGAGGAATGGAGAAAGTTGTTTTGGAGTCGACGACATCGCTGTTGTCCCCGACTATTCAGTGCGAATGCACACGTGTTATTTTTTGGGCAAAATGTTTTGACAGGTACTTGAAATCCTTACAAAGTGGAGATTTGTCTGACTTGAATAGTGCACTTGAGTGGTTTGCAGTTTCCTTGTTGAAAGAAGGTAAAATCCAAAAGATGTTGGACTTGTTTGATGGAGTTGGAAAAAAAAAGGGAGAGAAAGGAAAAATGAAGTTGAAAAAAAATGAAAAAATGGAAAAAGAAAAAGATGGGTGAGTAGGGAAGAGCTATCAACTCTGCATGCTAAGATGGATGAACTGGATAATCAGAATCTTGAGTTGGCAAAGGGTATGGCGCAAATGCTTAAGATGATGGAAAATGTTAGTGAAGATGTTGACGACATTAAGGAAGCACTCAAGACTATGTCTTAGTCGTCGACTGGTGCACTCTTGACTTTATCACTATCCTGCTTTCTATCTTTACCGCATTATCCCTTCCAAAAAATACTTTTCTTAAGTTTGATATGGTTGTAAGATATTAATACTCTTGATGTGTGTGTTCGCATGGTTGTTGACTTGGTTTCTACATGCTTTTGCCTATATTAGCTAATATGTTTGCGTATGATTTTTGATCTTTTTGATGATGCCAAAAGCGGGAAATAGCTGAGGATTGCATGCTTAACTGAGGGGATATGCTGAATTTCGAGTGAATGTTGAACTTAGGGGGAACTTTTGAAAAGTTAAGGGGGAAATTGCTTGAGATGATTACTTAAGATGCTCTGATGCAATAGATTGCCTTTTGAGATGTTTGGACTGGTTGCAGAAGTTGATAGAAAATCTGTGAGTGTGTCATGATGGTTCCAAATAGGTTACTGACAAGAGTCGTCGACCTTGCAAGAAGTCACCAAAAGTCGCCGACCTCACGCCAACCTCACTGTGCAGAGACGGAAACATGCAGAATTCTATAAAAGGCAAAACGCGCGAATGGCTTAAGGAAGGCACGGAAGATGATTCTGAGGTGTTTTTAAGGCAAGAAGAAGAGCATAAAAGAGGAAAATCTTCATGGGATACTTGGAGATCACAAGGAAGATTTTATTGTGTCCTAGATGGTATTTTAGGAAGGATTTTGGATGGATTGCGTACAATTAATTCCTTGAGTAAAAAGGATGAATTGTGCAACAATCTTCTTGGTTCTTTATATATAATTTTGTGGGTACATTGTAGGAACTAAGAGAGTCAAGAGAAAAACTTGTATTGTGAGTGTGTGGTGTAGAAGAGAGGATCGTGAGATTCAGTCCTTAGGAAGGTTGAGTACGAGTGAGCTATAGAGAGTGAGGGTTGAGATAAAAGGCAAGAGTACTTGCAAGAGAGGGCGTGGGATTCACGAGAGTGTGGGATTCGCATCTTGAAGTAGGAACACCTTTTGTAGCCCGATGTTGGATCATTAGTATAACAGAGGGACGTCCTTTACTTAGGTAAAGGCGTCCTGGGTCAGACGTTCTTACGAGGTGTAAGGGCGTCCTTTAGTTGTGCAGCGGAATTTAAAACTAAACAGGTGAATAAAGTGAACATAATGATTTATAGAGGAACCACTCAAGACCAAGTAGTCCTTGAGTGTAAACCTCTACCTCCTTGGAGGATTTTTGAATAGCTTCTTCCTTTATATTAAACGTCCTTACAGTTGTACTGGCGAGTCTTTACAGTTCTCTGGTACATAGCGTTCTCCCTAAGTTCATTAGTAAAGGACTCCTCTAAGCCTACAACTTAAACGAGTTTAATCTTCTAAATGACTTCTATCCCTACGTCCTACAGTGCGTTATAGGACTCTCTCTCTTTCTTTTTGGGTTTTCGGAGTTACAAACAAGTTGTGGTTTGGGTTACAATTCTCACTCGATCTATCACAAGCCTAGAACTGTTCTTGAGTGTTCTTGAACTTGTTCTTCGTGTTCTTGAGTGAGTCGCTTTTCTCTGTTTCTCTCTGAATATTCTCTGAAAGCGTTGATGTCACAATAAATGCCTTGGGCTATTTATAGGACTTGGGAATGGCGTCTTTTCTCTTCGGATGATCATGCCCTTCATGGACGTGGCTACAGGATCTTCCTCCACGTAGTAGGGCGGTGATGAGGAAGCTTCCTGTATTCATCTGTGTGTGATGAACTCCGCTACAAGATCGGCCGCCACGTGTTGATGAACTCTGCTACAAGATCGTCCGCCGCGTAGTGTTGGACTCTGCTACAGGATCGGTCTCCACGTGTCCTTGGATGATCAAATGTTGTCGAGTGATGTCATCTTGTCGGCTAGTGAGTAAGGACGCTCTGCTTGCGTTCTTACTTGCTTGGGACTCCGTCCTTGCTCAAGTAGTCTCTTGTTGGTCCTTACTTCCTGGTAGCTAGCGTCCCTAAGCCTAGGGAACGCTTCACACACTTGTTGTCCTTTTTGTCAATTGGCGTTCCTGAACACTTGGACAACTTTATTAGAATCAAAGTGAGTTTGTCATATCAAAACTGAGGGACGGTTTGTGTGGACACACTACCAAGTACGCAAGCGTTCTTGATAGCGTCCCAACACCCGAGAAATCAATATAGCAAGCGAAGTGCTCTTCAAGTCCTTCTAAGTTGAAGCTTAGAGGGCAAGTGGTTTTTCTCCTTGCAAGCACGTTGACTACAAGGAGTTTCCACTCTAAATCATTGTGTTCAAATCTGGTATTTCGAAATCTTTCCTGTGTATTTTAATTTCGCTGCGCAAACATAAGTTGTTGACTCTGGTCTCCGACATCGTAGGTGTCAATGACTTTAAGTACTAACACAGATCCTACAAAATGGATATCTACCCTCTTTGTAGCACCCATAACGGTATCACTTTTTAAAAATTAACAATCAAACTCGTAATTATAGCACCCTTAATGGT
The DNA here is from genome assembly GCA_934048045.1 of Polygonum aviculare. Classification (NCBI taxonomy): domain Eukaryota; kingdom Viridiplantae; phylum Streptophyta; class Magnoliopsida; order Caryophyllales; family Polygonaceae; genus Polygonum; species Polygonum aviculare. The sequence continues at coordinate 25,314,689 of OW204023.1, read as the reverse complement.
AAATTCCTTCTCATATTGGGTAGTTTTTTTTTCTAGTATGTTTTACTGTATGTTATTAAAAAAAGGAATTAAAAAAAGCTCACAATTATTTTCCGAACATCAAAAAAGGAATCAAAGGAATGTATATCTACCCTCCTTAACCCAATTTCTTCTCATTTTTTAACCATTATCAAATAAAAGGTCATAGTTATATAACCGAACATCTTCATTTATTGCCGAACAACTCATGATTTTTTTTAAATATTGTCTTTTGTAAAATCAATATAATACGAGTAAAAAATATTATAAGTCTCGCAGAATTGTATAAAAGAAATCAAATGGTTATATACATGATTCTTAATTGATATATACAGTTGCTCATAATTCATAATTGTATAAGAAACCAATTTTCCTCTTCACCATCTTGTGATCGTCATCTCCTCCAGTCTATATACAGTCTGACCCATACACTGACTCCTCATCTACAAACTCATCCTCATTTTCCTCTTCACCATCATCATCTTCAACATCTGATGTGTATAAATTCTCTTCATTGAAATAATTAAATTCATCTCCCTCGAACCTTGAAATTGTATTACAAAATGCATCATGTATATTCAGTTATACCAATTGTATATAAGGTAACAACACATGTATATAGACATAAATACGTTGTATACAGAGTTCAATGATATATGTTGGCGTAATACGTACATATATCATATCCACTAATAAAGATAGTTGATATAGATTTAGGACTTGTATATACACATCAACATGTATGGATCACAGGTCTACGTAACATATAGGTCATGGGCATAGACTTATATAATTTCTAATAATTGTATATAACAATATGAATATTTTATACTAAGATCAATATAGACATATTATACTCATTCATGTATAATTGGTATATTAACTTCTAATAATTGTACGAGAAAATTTGGTAAGGAGGCTATTTGGGGAGATTTGTGGAGCGGGTAGGCTCCCTTGAAAATTTATGTGCTAACTAGACTTTTTCCAAAAATACCCCTGGTCAAAAAAAAAAAATTACACGCGTGCCACCGCGTCCCCGTTAAATCCTGTAATCGGAAATCCTGTCATCCAAAAATCTTGTCACCGAAAAATTGAAAAAAACTTGTCCTCATGCATAAAAACTTGTCATCGCTTAGAAAAACTTGTCATTGCGTAGAAAAACTTGTCATTGCGTATAAAACTTGTAATCCCTTATGAAAAACTTGTCATTGCGTAGAAAAACTTGTCATCGCATAGAAAACTTGTCATCGCATAGAAAACTTGTCATCGCTTATAAAAAAGCTTGTCATAGCGTACAAAAACGTGTCATCGCATACAAAAACTTGTCATCACTCAACCTATCGTCACGTACAAAAAACTTATCATCACGTACAAAACTTGTCATTCCCTAACTTGTCATCACATATGCAACTTGTCATTAGAATTTATTAGTATGCTTATGTGGGATTTGAACCCACATTATTGCACGTTGCTCTACCATTTGAGCTAATAGGCCATAAGAACAAGTAATACTAGACAAAGTTAACAATGCAAAATAAATTTAAGTTGTCATCACCAAAACCCGTAAAACAACTTGTCATCACTTAAACCTTTAAACTCAACTTGTCTAATTAACAAATCAATGTCTAATTAACAAATAATCACGCTAGGAGCATAGGGGTCATTGTTTTACAGATAGTCATTGCTTAATTTCATTAAAAATTAAGAAATAGTGGAAGTTAGAGTTTGTACACTTTCGTGGACATTCAAACTTGGCCTATCATATGAAAACTTGATAAGTTTCAACAAACTGAGCATCAGAAGAAAATATTATTTTTGATAGCATTGTTTGGAAATTCCAGGAACCCTACAATTCCCAATGAATTATAGATATCAACCACACTGAATTTGAACATAGAAAGTTTCCCTCTTAGCCCAACCATACAACGAATCGGCAATTCTCAAATCTACCAAATCACAGATTTGAACATAGAAAGCCAGACAAAGTTAACAAGCTACACAAGGCCAGAGGATGGAATAACCCTAACATGTCACACATGATAGCAACAATCCAAAACCCTAGCTAGAGAGAAGACCAAAAAATTTCAACTGGCCGTAGTACATATTACCATCGGCGAAAATCATATTACCTTATTCTTTCTAGTCGGTCATTGGTGAAAACAGCTAGATCCGGAGGCAATTGCTTGCGCTTTTCCTTGGCGAATTTCTGGATCGCGTATTGGCTCGATCCGCTCCTCTCCTTCAAAGTCGCAATTGCTTCGCTCACCATCTACCACAACAGATTAAGCAAAAATCCAGATCAGAACGCCACACAATCGAATCGAACGAAAATCATATTACCTTGTTCTTTCTAGGTCCTTGGGAGACAACAGATCTGATCGGAGGTCGGTGAAAATAGCGAGATCTGGTGGTGAAGACGATGGATCTAGTCGGTCATTGGTGAAAACAGCTAGATCCGGTGGCGAAGAGGACGGATCTGGCCGGAGGATGACGAGGACAACGAGATCTGGGCGCGGAGACGGCAAATCCTTTCAGCGGTGGGTGAGGGCCGCGAAATTCGGTGTTGGAGACGACGGTTTGGCCGGCGGTCGGAACAAGGCGGTGGACTCCTTACACGAGTCGAGAAACCGATCTTAGTATCCATGGGAGAGAGGGAGATTGAGATTTGGGAGAGAGGAAGGGTGAGATTTGTGAGGAGGAAGATGAGCGCAGAGAACGGCGGATTTCCAAAAATGAAAAAAATAAAATAAGAAAGAAAATTTTACGGATTTTATACACCGACTAATTACCTCCTTTTTTTTATGAAGAGTCTACTCACTTTCTAAATGTTGAGAAAGCGGATTTTTCACCCCCTTCCCTCTAATTGTACACATAAATTAGAATCTAATTGACCGAAAACCACCTGTACAATAGGCCATATTGTCCTAAACCACCCCTTCTATACATGTTTACCGAAAACCACCCCTATACACCCTTCTGTCAAAAAACAGCCACCCCACCTGAATTCCACGTTAAAAAACTTTAATATCAAATTTATTTTACTTTTTCCTTTAAAAATCCAAAAACCAGCATGCTTCCTCTTCCTCGCTCCCTTCCCCTTCCGCCACCCACCACAAGGACAACCTCCCCGCCTAGTGCACCGCCAATGACGTACCCTTCCTCTGACGCCGACCCCTCGGACCCCCTCATGTCCTCGACGCTTGGCTTTGGAAGCTCCTCTATGCCTTCCTCTACTCCGAGGCTGAGTTCAAGGCCACCAACCTCACGGTCCACGACCCTTCCCACATCATCAAGCCCCACCTCAACCTCCTCATCCCGGAGCTTCGCTCTATCAAGGCCTTCGACATCTGCAATGCCATCACCCATGGAGTCAACGTCATCTCCTTCCTCCTCATCCACGCTGACATCGCCATCGCCTCCCTCGCCGATAGGCCCTACACCGACGGCCAGGTAATCCTCTCAATTGCACAAGAGACTAGAAATTGGGCTCCAATTTGATTTTTGAAAAAACCCTAAATTTCTAAAACTTCCCCAATTTACACAGGCCATCTCCTGACTCGACGGGCCTCACTTGACGACGATGACCTCGCTCGCTGGCCTGCCCTCGGCCCTCCCCGACGCCGACTCGACTCTCCAACACCGACTTCTATTCCTGTCTTTCCTCCCACGAATCCCGGCCCAGCATTTGGTGGAGGTGGAGCAGAGGTGGTGGTGGGGCGGGGGAGGAGGCTGGTTGTCAGATTTTTAAAGAAAAATGTAAAAAAAGTTGATATTGAAATTTAAAGACGCATCACACGCACGCGTTAACGATTTTTTAATGGGGAAACCAGGTGGGGTGGTTGTTTTTTGAAGGAAGGGTGTATCGGGGTGGTTTTTGGTAAATATATATAGAAGGGGTGGTTTAAGCAATATGGCCTAGTATAAGGGTTGTTTTCAGTCAATCGGCCTGAATTAAAACAGTGTATATGCTCAACATTTGCACATTTTTTTTCAAAGTAGGATGAAAAATAGTTTGTATATGAAGGCATGTATATTAACATTAAATTAAATGTATATACGTTGATATCGAATGTATACATAATCCAAATCATACATGTAAGAGACATTGTTTCATTAGTTGTACATACGATAAATGCAATTAGTATCCAACAACAACAAATTTCATATATACATTCCTCAGGTTATCATATACAATATATATTACTGTACATATATAAATTTTGATTTGTAGAAATAGGTCACATAAACAATCCTGCAAAAACAAATTTCGTATATACATTCTACACGTTGTCATATAGAATATTATTGTACATATATACATCTTGTTCTGTAGAAATAGGTCACATAAACAATGTACACATAAATTCACGACATATACTAAATCAATCAATCATATACATAAAGAAAAAATTATATACAAAATTACCCGATGTCATATTTATGCGATTAATCATTGGCAACATGGTGGTTTGTGGTGACTTTGGCGGTGTGGTGCTTCCGACGGAGCTTCCAATGAATTAGTGGTTCCGACGGCCGACGCAACAGTGGCTCAATGTGGCCAGCGCAATAGTGGTGGCCGGCAAAGTGGTTACACCGGCGCAACGGTGGCTTGATGTGGCCGGCGTAATGGTGGTGGTTGGCGAAATACGGTGGAGGCTAGCGAAGTGGTGGTTCAGCGAAGTGGTTGCACCGGTGGCAAAGTGGTGGGTCGGCGAAACATGGTGGCCGGCGCAATGGAGGTGGTTACATTGGTGGCCGAAACTGTAATGGAGGCTGACGTATTTCTCCAGCAAAGGACAATATGAAAATAGCGTAGAATTTTTGATTTTACAAAATTATAGTTATGGTAGTTATAAGAAGTAGATCATGGGGAAAGATCTCTCCTATTTTGGATTTTTTGCTATTTTCTTATTTTTAGATATTGTAGACACTAATCTCACCATCCATCCCCATCTCATCCAATGGATGAGATTTTTTCTCTTGTTCTCTATAGGATCTTGTTCACTATGGAACCTAACTTTATATATATGTCTACGAACAAGCTTAGTATATCAATACTACGTATGAATATAAAGTTGTGTGGATCAGTAAATATGAGTATAATTTTGTGGCTCCATTGTTAATTCACATGAAAGGTTGGAGAAAATTGAACAAGAGAATATGTAAGACATCAAGATGCTAATGCTGTGCACGTCGTCTAGTCGGAGATCATCGGTGTCGTATTCGAAGAAGTTATGGTCTAGGGCTTTGACAAACACGGGTTGGTCTTCAAGCTGAAGATCACCGGTGTGATGGAGTCTATAGTTAAGGCATTGCTAAAAAAGGAGAAAATTGATGGAAGTGTTTTTATTTTTGTAATTATTTTAGTTAGAATTCTTTTTCAGTGATTGCGACCTTTAGCCAAGATCGGTCCGAAAACGAAAGTGGAGCTTGAATGATGCTAAGATAAGAATTCGAGTGAATGGCAATGTTTTTATAGCTTTAGGAGTCTGATTCAATTCGCTAGCACTTCTATCGTTGACCACAACCTGCTAAGGCCAAGGAGCTACATTCGACTTTAGAGTCTAGGATTGCGAATCTGTCAGCAACTGAGTCGTTATTAAAGCCTCTTTCTCTTTGATAATTGGGTGTAGGCCGGACAATGCTAGCAATCCCTTGCGTCTCTAGCGAGCTCTCGCTTCTGATATCGGTTGTGTTGTTTCTAGCGATTACTTGCGATGTCTAGGATATGACGTGCAATAACTAGCAAATAGTGTGCGTTAGTTGACGACTAACAACTGATGGCTAGCGAATCACTCGCAATAGATAGCGATTATTGGAGAAATCGATTTTAGCTAGTGTGGCTAGCGAGTTGTAGGTGAGCTAGAGGGTCGTAGTTACACTGGATAAGACTCATTCTCTAACTACGGCCCTTAACTATGTTGAAACCTTTCGATCAGCTAAGTTAGGCCTTGCCCCTATTAATTTACGATGGATTTTGTGGGAAAGAGGACTTTAAATTACCCAAGAGATTATTATAAGTGTGGGTTACAAGTGTGCTTTTATGTCGACTAAGTGTGGGTGGCTTATGGATGCCTTGCCAAAGGAGAGGTGTGGGCTATCTATAGATGTGGCCGCCCTTTTACAAGACAAGATTCTAGATACAAAAGCTCCTAGACCCATCTAGAGCTCCTACCCAAAATATGGTCCGAGTAAATTTGCCCCTACACAAATCTAGCCCGCACTAGAAAGTTCAGGCATGCCCAGTAGGATGCGCCTGGCCGCCCTGGCCTCTGGCGCCATCTACATGGGGTGCGGCCCCTCTAGAATTCTCTAGAAGGCGTGCCTAGGCGTGCTCGTGCCCAGAATTTGATGGTCGCCTCTAGAAGCCTCCAGAAGTGTCCCGCTTGGGCTCATCTTGCTCTGAATGGGGCGCGGCTGTCCTAGGAGCCTCTAGAAGAGTCCGTCATGGCACGCGTTTCCCCGTTTGAGTCGTGTCGGCCTCTAGAAAGCTCCGGAGCGGCCCAACTTAGTCCCGAATGCCCCGGATTCCCTAGAATCACCTAGGTTTCGTGCCTAGGTGACTTGGCATGTGTCCAAATTGGTCGGTGGAACGCAGAGGCTGATACTAGGGATAGCACTTTGTGAGTTTGCTAGCAAGTGATGGGACAGCTAGAGTATTCTAGCACTTCGTGAGTGTGCTAGCGTTTTCCTGTGATTGGTAGTGAATGGTAGACCAGTTAGCGGGTGTTAGTGTTTTTGTGCGATTAGCTAGAAAATGATAGACTAGCTAGTGAGTGCTAGTGTAACGCCCCGATTTCACAAGCATAAGGGTATTACCGCCAACGACCTCGGATTGCACGGTCCGAAGCCGTTTAAGGCTTGAGTATCGTAGCATGAGAATAACAAAACCAAATCATATTTTATAACAAAAGTTGGATTCGGTTACAAAGGCTCATACGCCTTAAGTTGTTTAGTAATACAAGAGTAAGGGGTTTGCAGCGGAATATACAAGTCTCGGATAGAGACGAAAGCAAGTGGAAACTATAAAATAGACAAAATATTTGAAGACGTCTTGCCTCCTTCTTTTCTTCCTTCCTTCCTTCCTTCCATCGTAGATCTTCGGTTACTCCTGGATAGCCTTCCCTTTCCTATCTGATATCCCCATAAAAGCAAGGAATACCAGCCAACAAAGTTGGGAAAGAAAGAAGGGATGTTAGTCTAACGCGAGACTAAACAAGTGGGAGAGTAAAGTTTCGGTTCTGAGAAAGGTCAGACATCACGGCAATCCTTAGCCATATGATGACTCGTAGGTGCACGTTAGTCGAGGTTCATCATGACGAAACAGTAATTGGACGAGAGGTTTAATCGTGTTTGACACGGTGTACGAAGGGTAATGAGAGAAGATAGAACTTCCTCGGGAATAGGACGTTATTAGAAGATAACGCCTAGGAAAGGAAATATTTTTTATGATTCGTTAGGAACTCAAACATTTGAGATTTTGAAAAGCATCCAACATACATCAAATCATATCAACCTCATCATAACTCAAAGATGCCGACAGGGAGGTGGCCACATGGACGCTTATACACCTGAACCCATCTTGCCATTTTATAGGCATTTTAACAACTCGAGTTATGCATTCAGATTGGATAGGTGATTGTCAATAATGTGGACCCGGAGTGATTTTCCAAGTTGTACTAATCACCCCGCATTCATTAATTACTATGCACGAAGCACTAATCTTTCATTAGTTATAAATCAAAGCACTTCACTTAGTGACTTTTAGAGATAGGCAAGCCCTAATGAGGGACGAGCCAAAGTAAGGAACATAATCCTCAACACTTTGCAAGAGTTTTAGCCTCTCTATTCGGAGAAAGGCAGAGTCATGACCCAGTATCAGGAGCCGATAGCTAAAATATACCTCCTAATACGTTATAAAGAGACAGCGGATCACTAAACCGACAATCCCTATCTTAAGCTAATCCAGAGCAAAGTCTCGAAAAGAGACTTAAAACAATCAAAGGCCACACATCGTCGAAGACCTAAGTCGAAGTCTAGCATTCGATAATAATAATAATTACTAACAATGGTCATTATTTCTAAGCATAATAATCCTAATCAAATTATTAGCAAACAAGCTTGTTCCCAAACGATTATTTTGATAACGGAAAGCAATTTCACGATTATCGAGTAAGGAAACGAAGAACCATCCACTTGCCTTAAGACGTTCTTAAAAACGCTAATCGAGGCATGGAGTCGAGGCTAGCAAGGCCCTAAACGAGGCCTAACACAAGGCAAGATGCAAGGCAAAGGCCAGGCACAACCCGAGCAACGGCTAGGCAACGGCCCGGGACAAAACGCAAGCAAGGACACCGGTGGCGGACGCTGCCCCCTGTGTGGCGGTCGCTGCCCCTGTATGTGTCCACGGCGTGATTTTGCAAGCTTCCTCCGATTGATTCCGACCACTTCTCCGAGAACCGGTGCCAATAGTAACAAGATGGACACTTCTACTTTGTATTGAGAGAGATTTGAGAGGGCAAGAAGAGGACTTTGGATGCTCTCTTCCATCATCTTTAACCCGAATTTATAGTGTTCAATCTCCATAACAATCCAGAGAAGAGAGTGGACTTTGATGTCTCTCAATTTGGTAGTGTTTTATAGGCGATTTTCCTTTGTAAATATGTGTCTTTAGTCCCTTTTATTGTGTGTTTTGTCCCTTTTTAGCTTAGTTTCCACATTTCTATGAGATTCGGAGACTATGCGCGTTTTGTGTGTTTTATAGGCATTTCGGAGCAAAAATCATTGAGATTGGAGTATGGAATCATAGAGGAATTCAAGGATGAAAAAGGAGCCAAAATGGAGCTAACAATGCATGGAAAGAAGCCTCAAGTGAAGACGAAGGGAATGGCAAAAGAATCGAGTCAATCGGAGCTAAAACGAGAGAGAGCGGAGCGAAACAAGCTGAAAAGTGCCTTAGGACCGAGGTACCCAGCATGTCGGGCCCGAGATACTATGTTGGCCCGAGGTGGTGGCCCGAGGTGTGGCAAGTCGGGCCCGAGGTCTCTTAAAGATGTGTCATTGGACCGAGGTTGAAGCAAGTCGGGCTCGAGGTTCCTCCGTGTCGATCCATGTCGGTCGTGGCTCCGGATTCCTTTCTTTTTGGGATTTTCCTATTAATTCCCATAATTCTATTTGCTTCCTTGGAGGTCAAGGAGTCTAGAAGCCTTGGGGATCAAGGAGTTCTAGAAGCCTTGGAAGGCAAGGACAAGCCTTGGGGTCCAAGGAGTTTAGAAGGGTAATCTAGTCTTTCCTTGGGGATCAAGGACCAAATCTCTATTTAAACTCTTGTGATCACCTATCATCTAGACAACTTTAGGGGGTGGACTCTTCTCCAAGGGAGGGAAGGAACCCAAGATCTAGAGGAGGATTTGGGTGAATTCTTTTCCTTGGAGGGGAGAGAAACCTTTGGCTAGAGAGCTTAAGGATAGACCACAACCCAAAATCACTCTCTAGAGACTCAAGGAAGACTTGGAGAGCAAGGAGAAGAAGGGAGGAGGAGAAGAGAGGAGATCGGTGGAGCTAGGAGGAAGATTAGTGAGTTTTGTACTTTGTTTTGCTTTGATTTGGTAGAATTAAGACTTGGATCTTGTTGACACTTTGAGATTTGAATGCAATTTGGTTTTGTGTTGATGTTGATGATTGAGATTTGCTTGCTTTTCCATTTGATTGCTTGTTTCTCTTACCATATGGAGTAGATTCCATAGTCTTGGGCTATGGGGGAATCCCCTAGCTAGATTTGGGTAGAAAACCACAATTCCATAGCCTTGAGTGCTTGATTTGTGAATCCTCTCTACATTGAGCTTCAATTCTCTTGTGAAAGCAAGGGATCTAGAGCTTGTGTTTGGTAAGAGTAAGCGAAAGTGGTCTCGATCCCATCACAAGTCTCTAGCATCGAAGGAGAAGCGAAAGCTCCCTTGGGTCGAGGTGTAGATTGGGGGGATTTGAGGCGAACAACCTCGATCTCACTAGAATCAAACACTTATTGGTTGAATTGAGGAATAATATCCAAGTCTAGTTGGGGGAGGAACCCAAAAACCCAAGACCGATCTACTAATTGTCAAAGACCGAGTTACCCAGTACCTCGGGCCCGACTTGCACCACGTCGGTCCCGACCAACTCGACCTCGATCCTACCTCGGACCGAAGTGACTTTGTGTCGGTCCGAGGAGATCTCTTTTGTTTTCCTTCGTTTTGTCTATCTTTTCTCCTCTTTTTAGTCTTTTCGGGTACACTTGACGCACGAACTCCCGTGTGTTCGACACCCTACCTCTTTACTACAAGTGAGGTTTGGTTTATAAATTTAAATTTTGACCACCCACATCCGGACCGATCAGACTTCTAGCCTAACAATCCAAGAGGGGTTGACAAATGCATAGTTGATATTGCCCCAAAGGTGTTAGGATTGCTCTCCAAGCAATACTACAGCAGCCCTCAAAACCACGGCGCCCACAACGAAAACGTCCCGTCGGGCCACTTGCGTCTGCAGCAAAGCGGCGGTCGCTGCCATTTTGGCGGCGGTCGCTGCCTTTTGGGGACTAGACAACATTTTGGTAAAATTGGCATAACTTTTTGGATACTTATTTAGAATTGCCTCATATTTTGTGGGACGAAACTAGACTCCTTTATCTACCATTAGGCTTTGGAATCACTCGATTCCGAGCTCTAATGAAGGTTTTATGAATTTTTGATGTTAAGGTATCCGTTTAGCGTTATCCAACGCTATTTGGTTAATCGGGTGACCTTTGCCCTTTCTCTTGTCGTTCCAAAGACAAAGTTGAGTCATAAAACTAAGGAGAATTTCGTGATCCATTTTATAAATTTTGCGGATATTACAACAGTACCCCCTTAAAAATAGTTTCGACCCCGAAACTAGCCGAGGTCTTATAAACTAAAAAGGAAGAGTACATCTTTAGAATATCCGAAAACGTCTAAGGAATACATCCGCTAGTACCCCCTTAAAGAAATTCACTTTTCTTTAGTCATTTGCTAACAAGTCAGGAAAACGCTTTTGCATATCTAGCTTGGTTTCCCATGTCTCCCAGGTAGTCTCTTCCCCACCATCTCTAGACCAAAGTACCCTGACTAATGGTACTTCCTTTTTGCGTAATTTCTTTACTCGGCGTTCGAGAATCCTCACTGGTATCTCTTCATAGGTACCATTTGATTGTATCTCGATGTCTCCAAAATCGAGAATATGAGAATCATCCGGTACATATTGCCTAAGGAGTGACACATGAAAGACGTCATGGACAGGGTGAGCCGATTGCGGTAGAGCAAGCCGATATGCGAGTTTGCCTACTTTTTCAAGAATCTCAAAAGGGCTCACATATCGAGGATTGAGCTTCCCCCGCTTCCCAAAGCGAAAAACCCCCTCAGATGGTGACACCTTTACGAAGACCTTATTGCCAACGGTGAACTCAACGTCCCGTCCCATCTATTCAAGTCAGCGTAGGACTTTTGTCGACTTTGAGCAGTCAACATCCTTTGGCGAATGAGGGCGATGTTGGCAGCGGTTCGTTCTACCAACTCTGGTCCAAGAAGAATTTTATCCGCATTATCATCCCAACAGATAGGCGAACAACACCTACGGCCGTATAGAGCCTCAAACGGAGCCATTTTGATAGTAGCATGCCAGCTGTTATTATATGTGAATTCTATCAAACTTAAGCTGACATCCCAACTCATTGTGCGATCTAGTACGCAGGTTCGGAGCATGTCCTCTAATGTTTGGATTGTCCTCTCGGACTGCCCATCAGTTTGAGGATGAAAAGCGGTACTGAATCTCAGCTCTATCCCTAGTGCGTTTTGCAATTCTTTCCAAAATCTGGACGTGAACCGCCCGTCCCGGTCAAAGACGATAGACTTTGGAGTTCCATGCAAACGGACGATTTCATGGATGAAAACCTCGGCCAACTTTTGGACTCCCCAATTCATTTTGATGGAAATGAAATGGGCACTCTTGGTGAGTCGATTCACGACCACCCATATTATATCCTTCTGTCCTTGAGTTTTAGGCAAACCGGTTACGAAGTCCATGGCGTGTCTTCCCATTTCCATTCCGGCATGGGCAGAGACTGCAACATTCCTCCAGGTCGCTTATGCTCTATCTTGACCTTCTGGCACACCAGGCACTTTGAGGCAAACTCAGCTACATTTTGCTTCATGCTTGGCCACCAAAAGTTCCTTCGTAAGTCCTTATACATCTTACTTGATCCAAGATGGACCGAATAAGCAGATGAATGTGCTTCCCCCAAAATAGTCTTTCGGAGTTCATCCACTGCCGGCACACATATTGTGTCCCTAATCCACAACGATCCATCATCCTGTATGATGAATCCCGGTGCCCTTCCGATCAAAACTTCTCCACTGATTTTGATTAGCATGACATCATCCGGCTGTTTTCCTTTTATCTGGTCCAACAGGTCGGAATGGATTTCCATCGTACACAAACCGCCCTGTTGCCTTTCAAACCAAACTTCGATCCCTTCACGGACCAAGTCTTGTTGTAAAGTCGGCTGAGATGTCAACATTGCAAGTAGTTTCTCTGGCGGAGACTTCCGACTCAAGGCATCTGCGGCAATATTAGCTTTACCCGGGTGGTACTGCAGCTCAATGTCGTAGTCCTTGATCAACTCCAACCATCTTTCTTGCCTCATATTGAGTTCCTTTTGGGTGAAGACATACTTCAAACTCTTATGGTCGGTGAAGATCTGACATTTCACCCCATAAAGATAATGTCGCAATATCTTTAGAGCAAAGACCATAACAGCTAACTCAAGATCATGGCCGGGTCGGGTAATTGACTTCGTATGGCTTGAGTTGGCGGGATGCATAGACTATGACCTTGCCGTTTTGCATCAACACACAACCAAGACCCATTTTTGAAGCATCACTATATACCACATAACCGTCATGACCATCTGGTAGAGTCAACACAGTTGCATTGGTCAAGCGCTTCTTCAGCTCTTGAAAACTTTCCTCACACTTCTCATCCCAAACGAATTTCTTGTGAACCTTGCGGAGTAACTTGGTCATGGGCAGGGCAATCTTCAAGAATCCCTCCACGAACCTCTTGTAGTACCCGGCTAATCCTAGGCAGCTTCGAACTTCCTTGACGCTACGAGGTTATTCCCATTCAGTTATTGCCTAAATTTTATGGGGATCTACCATCACCCCGTCTTTGTTGATAACGTTCCCTAATAAGGCAACTTCCTTTATCCACAACTCACACTTTGATAGCTTGGCGTACAACTGATTTTCTCTCAAGATCTGCAAGACGATCCTTAGGTGCCTCTCATGTTCTTCCTGACTCTTTGAGTAGATCAGGATGTCGTTGATGAAGACAACAACGAACTAATCAAGATACTCATGAAAACAACGATGCATCAGGTCCATGAAGACTGCGGGGGCGTTCGTCAACCCGAGTGGTATTACTACAAACTCGTAGTGGTCATAACGAGTTCGGAAAGCCGTCTTCACTATGTCCTCATCGCGGATCCTTAACTGGTGATAACCTGACCTCAAATCCATCTTGGAAAATATCTTAGCACCACGTAGTTAATCCAACAAGTCATCAATCCTTGGAAGAGGATACTTGTTCTTAATGGTGACCTTGTTCAACTCTTGGTAGTCAATGCACAAACGAAAGGTACCGTCCTTCTTTTTCACGAATAGCACAGGGGCTCCCCAAGGTGATGCACTCGGCCTGATGAAACCCTTTTGCAACAGTTCCTCAAGCTGATTCTTAAGTTCTTGCATTTCTACAGGTGCCATTCTGTATGGGGCCTTAGAGATCGGAGCCGTCCCTGGCTCTAGGCTAATACTGAACTCCACATCCCGCTGAGGTGGAAGTCCAGGTAATTCTTTTGGGAAGACATCGGGAAATTCACATGCTACAGGAATTTCACGAATGTCAACCACCTCCTTATCCGTTGATTCTAGATAGCACAAGTACCCAACACAACCTTGACGTAGAAGTCGACTGGCCTTCATTGCATTGATCAGACTCCCATTTTCCTCGTCTCGAGACCCCTTGAACTTGCACACATGCTTCCTTCCGGAATTAATGGTGACTGTTTGGGTATTGAAATTAATCTCGGCCCCATGTCGTGATAACCAATCCCTTCCTAGGATGATATCGTAGGGTGACATCGGAATGCATATCAAGTTGGAAACGAATTTTCCGCCTTGAATGCCTATGGGAAAGTTAGTAAGTTGCCTGGTACCGACTATCTTATCTCTGTTGGGAAGGTTAACTATGAAGGGTTCGCATATATCTAAGCATTTCAGATCTAGCAGTTCTACACAGCTTTCAAATATAAACGAATGCGATGCTCTGGAATCAAATAACAGAAAAGCAGCAGTGGAGCGAACATATAAGGTACCTTGATAGATGGGAGCTTCCGGTTCATCAGTCGAACACATCTCGTACAGGCGTTGGCCCTGACTCGGAGCAGCAGCTGGCCCTTTGCCCTTATTCTGAGCCGTCGATTGAATCGAAGAAGACGTTGTCGACTTTGCTGGTGCCTTATTGCTCTATGAGACAGAAGAGGCCTTAGATTGCCCTGGACCACCCTTGATTTGTTGGCAGTAGGTCCGGACATGACCCTCCTTCCCACAACCGAACCAGGTCTTCTTGGGTTTTGTGCATTTCCGATTGACGTGCCCGGGTTCACCGCAGTTATAGCACACCAACGGTCCCTTAGTGCGTTCAGACCCTCTTGAGGAAGTAGTCACAAAAGACTCTAACTTCTCTTTCTTTGGCCAACCCGACTTCATAGGTGAAGTAGGTCGTTTGAAGCCTCCATTACCCGGTGGATAAAACTTTACGTCACCAGGTTTCTTTTGGGCAACCCCATTCAGAGTGACTTCCATACTGTAGGCATGGTCGACATACTCTTCAAGGGTTGAGAAAACGTCATTCATCATCCAGGGCTTGATGTTATCACTCATCCACTTATGAAAACGTCGGATATTTTGCTCCTCGGTGGTGAATTCAGAGCCAGCGTATCTCAGTAGCTGGTTGAATTTCTTTGCCCTATCCAGGACACTAAGTTCTTTCACTTGAGGGTTGTACAACTCATCTTTCTTCTCTTCAAGCATAGCAGGTGAGAAGAAACGCCTCAACATCTTACTTTTGAACATATCCCAAGCCAGATCAGGATGTTCAATAAGCCCAGATGTTTCCCACCAGTCGTTTGCCTCATCTCTCAGCTGGATGGCGGCAATATGCACTCTTTCTACTTCCGAGCAAGGCACATTCCTTAAAAGTTTCTCCATGTTGGAAAACCAGTGGTAGGCACTTGAAGGCTCTCCAACACATTCCTTAAATGTTTTAGGCCTTAGTGATAGAAAAGTCTTCAATGCCTTAGCATAGTCAGACCCCCCATCACGCTCTGAGCCTTTAGCAGCTCTTGGGTTCCCAGCAGGAACAGTCTCTGTTGGGTCAACTTGGCCCGGAGTCACAGGTGGTATTGCCTCTCTTACTAGCTGAATGACCAGGTTGCGAAAGATGGTCATCGTGGCTTCATCTAAGATCATAGTCGGTAGTGCGGCATTACCTCGCGCATTTCCCCTGACTTCCGAGGTAGCAGCATCTCGGTCACCCCCAGCTGGAGTGGCATTACAGTTATTCCTAGTAGTGTTCCGAGTGTTTAACATATGTATAATTGATTCACAACTGTTTCTGTTATAACAAGTGTGACAAAGCCATACGAACACGTCTTTTGAAAACAAAGGAAATATTTATATTAAACATTGTTAACTTCGGTCGTATTTACAGAGGAACTGAACAACAGCTAGAAGACTAAAAGCTTTACCCCCGACCTAACTATCCATGATACAAAATGGGATAGTCAAGTTACATCCAGAGTGGGCCACCTTGGGCTACGCACTCCACTACCCTAACTACTAACTAAAAGGATGCTGAAGGCATGTAGCAGTAGCGGTCAAGGAATCCTGGACGGAAGTCATTCGCATCCACCTCATCCCTATCATCATCCATTAGCCATTCCGCCTACTGGATATCATGGTCAAGAAGCTCTATGCGCCTCCGCTCATTGATAGATGATATTTCATACATGGCAAGAGATTCCTGGCGATTCTGAGTGTCGCACGCCAGACGAAATCATGCCACCTAAGTTTATCCATCCTCACTTGGATATCCACAGGCGGGATAGGAACAGATGTGTCCCACTGCTCTCCTGGGTGCTCTTGAGCAAAGCGTTGGTCCACATAGTCTCCTAATGCCTCACACATACTCGAAGGAGGAGGAGGAGGTGGAGGAGTCCGGTTGAGGTCCGGAACATTGGGACGGTAGCAGATAGGCTCATAATCGAAACTCGAGTACCTAGTCGGATATCTTCTAACAGGCATTGGCGCGTACTCCATTTCGTCCACAACTGTTGGGACGCTATCAAGGACGCCTGCGTACTTGATAGTGTGCCCACACAAATCGTCCCTTAGTTTTGAGGTGACAAACTCACTTTGATTCTAATAAATTTGTCCAAGTGTTCAGGAACGCCAATTAACAAAGGACAACAAGTGTGTGAACGTTCCCTAGGATTAGGGACGCCAGCTTACAGGAAGTAAGGACTAACAAGAGACTACTTGAGCAAGGACGGAGTCCCAAGCAAGTAGGAACGCGAGAAAGGAGTCCTTACTCTCTAACCGACAGGATGACATCACTCGACAATGTTTGATCATCCAAGGACACGTGGAGACCGATCCTGTAGCAGAGTCCAGCACTACATGGCGGACGATCCTGTAGCAGAGTTCATCAACACGTGGCGGCCGATCCTGTAGCAGAGTTCATCACACACAGCTGGATACAGGAAGCTTCCTCATCACCGCCATACTCGTGGAGGAAGATCCTGTAGCCACGTACCTGAAGGGCATGATCGTCAGAACGAGAATGACGCCCTTCCCAAGTCCTATAAATACCGCAAGGCATTTATTGTGACGCTAACGCTTTCAGAGAATATTCAGAGAGAATCAGAGGAAAGCGACTCACTCAAGAACACGAAGAACTAACTCAAGAACTCAAGAACAGTGCTAGAACTTGTGTTAGATCGAG
Source organism: Polygonum aviculare (assembly GCA_934048045.1). Lineage (NCBI taxonomy): Eukaryota > Viridiplantae > Streptophyta > Magnoliopsida > Caryophyllales > Polygonaceae > Polygonum > Polygonum aviculare. The sequence continues at coordinate 25,297,556 of OW204023.1, read as the reverse complement.
TGAGACTTGTAACCAAATCACAAAAACAGTTTGTAACAGAAAAACCCAAAAAGTGAGAGAGAGTTCTGCGAAGTACTGCAGAACGTAGGAATAGAGTCCTTTGGTAGATTGAACTAGCTTAAGTTGTAGGCTTAAAGGAGTTCTTTACAAGTGAACTTAGGGAAAAGCTAAGTGCCAGAGAACTGTAAAGGCTCGCCAGTACAACTGTAAGATCGTTCAATAGAAAGGAAAGAACTATTCAAAAATCCTCCAAGGAGGTAGAGGTTTACACTCAAGGACTACTTGGTCTTGAGTGGTTCCTCTATAATTCACTGCGTTCATCTATTATCTGTTTAGTACTTAATTTCCGCTGCAATACTCAAGGACGCCCCTACACCTCGTAGGGACACCTAACCTTAGGACGCCTTTACCAAAGTAAAGGGCGTCCCTCAGTACTAACGATCCAACAACAACCACTTCGGGATCCTCCTCGGGGTCTTCTTCAGGATCCTCCTCATCTGAACTGATCAGGATGAAAGTAGAGGGGTTATTGGCGGAATACTGGCTATCAAGTGACTCTCCCTCGCTGGAACTGTCAGTGTCCCCGAGATCAAACTCTTCCAGCTCAGACTGTGTGTAACCCATGTCCTCATACTAGACCGTCGGGTGTATAACCTTGGGCTCTTCCAACCAAGCCAGGTTGGCCACTCGACAAGCCCTTCTTAGGAAGGCCCCACATCTCTGACGATGTTGCAAGTCTGGTAAGGTGCAATCTGGCGATCATAACACATGTTCCTGTAAAGGAGTAGAAGGTTAGATACAGCAGTGCAAGTCTATGAAGATGATGTGAAGGAAGTATATTTAGGGAAAACATAAATTCACTACTCGAGGTCTATTATGAGAAGGTTTGAAGAAATGTTCGGTTCTCGAGGTCTGTTATGAGAAACCGATCTGTAAAACGGTGGTCTCTTGAGATCTGTTACAAGAAACATTCGGAAGGAAAAATTTATTTTTTTTTAGAAATCTTTGATAACGAGAAAAGAATCCTTTAATACCAATATCCAAATTGGTATTAGTGCTTGGAAAACTCGGTTCTAAAAACATTCTAAAATATTTTCAAATTTTTGAAAAGAAAATCTTTAGCTCTGATACCACAACTGTAACACCCCGATTTCACAAGCATAAGGGTATTACCGCCAACGACCTCGGATTTCACGGTCCAAAGCACTTTAAGACTTGAGTATCGTAGCACGAGAATAACAAAACCAAATCATATTTTATAACAAAAGTTGGATTCGGTTACAAAGGCTCATACGCCTTAAGTTGTTTAGTAATACAAGAGTAAGGGGTTTGCAGCGGAATATATAAGTCTCGGATAGAGACGAAAGCGAGTGGAAACCATAAAGTAGACAAAATATTTGAAGACGTCTTGCCTCCTTTTCTTTCTTCCTTCCTTCCATCCATCGTAGGTCTTCGGTTACTCTTGGATAGCCTTCCCTTTTCTATCTGATATCCCCATAAAAGCAAGGAATACCAACCAACAAAGTTGGGAAAGAAAGACGGGATGTTAGTCTAACGCGAGGCTAAACAAGTGGGAGAGTAAAGTTTTGGTTCTGAGAAAGGTCAAACATAACGGCAATCCTTATCCATATGATCACTCGTAGGTGCACGTTAGTCGAGGTTCATCATGACGAAACAGTAATTGGACGAGAGGTTTAATCGTGTTTGACACGGTGTACGAAGGGTAATGAGAGAAGATAGAACTTCCTCGGGAATAGGACGTTATTAGAAGATAACGCCTAGGAAAGGAAATATTTTTTATGATTCGTTAGGAACTCAAACATTTGAGATTTTGAAAAGCATCCAACATACATCAAATCATATCAACCTCATCATAACTCAAAGATGCCGACAGGGAGGTGGCCACATGGACGCTTATACACCTGAACCCATCTTGCCATTTTATAGGCATTTTAACAACTCGAGTTATGCATTCAGATTGGATAGGTGATTGTCAATAATGTGGACCCGGAGTGATTTTCCAAGTTGTACTAATCACCCCGCATTCATTAATTACTATGCACGAAGCACTAATCTTTCATTAGTTATAAATCAAAGCACTTCACTTAGTGACTTTTAGAGATAGGCAAGCCCTAATGAGGGACGAGCCAAAGTAAGGAACATAATCCTCAACACTTTGCAAGAGTTTTAGCCTCTCTATTCGGAGAAAGGCAGAGTCATGACCCAGTATCAGGAGCCGATAGCTAAAATATACCTCCTAATACGTTATAAAGAGACAGCGGATCACTAAACCGACAATCCCTATCTTAAGCTAATCCAGAGCAAAGTCTCGAAAAGAGACTTAAAACAATCAAAGGCCACACATCGTCGAAGACCTATGTCCAAGTCTAGCATTCGATAATAATAATAATTACTAACAATGGTCATTATTTCTAAGCATAATAATCCTAATCAAATTATTAGCAAACAAGCTTGTTCCCAAACGATTATTTTGATAACGGAAAGCAATTTCACGATTATCGAGTAAGGAAACGAAGAACCATCCACTTGCCTTAAGACGTTCTTAAAAACGCTAATCGAGGCATGGAGTCGAGGCTAGCAAGGCCCTAAACGAGGCCTAACACAAGGCAAGATGCAAGGCAAAGGCCAGGCACAACCCGAGCAACGGCTAGGCAACGGCCCGGGACAAAACGCAAGCAAGGACACCGGTGGCGGACGCTGCCCCTGTATGTGTCGACGGCGTGATTTTGCAAGCTTCCTCCGATCGATTCCGACCACTTCTCGGAGAACCGGTGCTAACAGTAACAAGATGGATACTTCTACTTTGTATTAAGAGAGATTTTAGAGGGCAAGAAGAGGATTTTGGATGTTCTCTTCCATCATCTTCAACCCCTATTGTGTTCAATCTTCATAACAATCCAAAGAAGAGAGTGGACTTCTAGCCTAACAATCCAAGAGGGGTTGACAAATGCATAGTTGACATTGCCCGAAAGGTGTTAGGATTGCTCTCCAAGCAATACTACAACAGCCCTCAAAACCCCGGCGCCCACAAGGAAAACGTCCCGTTGGGCCACTTGCGTCTGCAACAAAGCGGCGGTCGCTGCCATTTTTGGGACTGGACAACATTTTGGTAAAATTGGCATAACGTTTTGGATATTTATTGGAATTGCCTCAACTTTTGAGGGATGAAACTAGACTCCTTTATGTACTATTAGGCTTTAAAATCACTCGATTCCGAGCTCTAAAAAAGGTTTTACGAATTTTTGAAGTTAAGGTATCCGTTTAGCGTAATCCAATGCTATTCGGTTAATCGGGTGACCTTTGCCCTTTCTCTTGTCGTTCCAAACACAAAGTTGAGTCATAAAACTAAGGAGAATTTCGTGGTCCATTTTATAAACTTTGCGGATATACAACTAGCATTTTTGCACGTTTGGTAGCAAGTGATAGATTAGCCAACGGGTGCTAGCGTTTTTGAGCGATTAGTAGCAATTGATGGATTAGCTAGCGGGTGCTAGCATTTTCGAGCGATTTGTAGCAAGCGATGGATTGGCTAGCGGGTGTTAGCGTTTTTTAGCGATCGGTAGCAAGTGATGGATTCGCTAGTGGGAGCTAACATTTTCGAGCGATTAGTATCAAGTGATGGGTTGGCTAGCGGGTGCTAGCGTTTGAAGCGATTGGTAGCAGGTGAAGGATTAACTAGCGGGCACTAGCGTTAAGCTTACAACTAATGGCGTAATCGATTTTAGCTAGTGGGAGCTAGCACTTGCGACAATTGCGAAATCGATTTTAGCTAGCATGAGCTAGCACTTGCGACAACTAGCGAAGTCTATTTTAGCCAGCCTGAGCTAGTACTTGCGACAACTAGCGATGTCTATTTTAGCTAGCCTGAGCTAGCACTTGTGACAATTGGTGAAATCAATTTTAGCTAGTCTGAAATAGCACTTGCGACAGCTGGCGAAATCTATTTTAGCTAGCGGGAGCTTGCACTTGTGAGAATTGGCAAAATTGATACTCCCTCCGTGCCATAATGTTTGTCCATCTTTCCGTTTCGGTTGTCCTAATAAGTTTGTCCATCTTTAAAATATTTCATTTATATCATATTTTTCTTACCATATTACCCTTATTCAATCTCATATATTACCCCTACTACCCAATTTTTTCATCAACTGTATCACTTTTTCTTATAAAATTACAAAATTACCCTCACTCAATCTTACATATTATCCTCAGTTATTCACCTTTTCCATCAACTTTATCACTTTTTAACTTTTTATCTCTATAAAATTACTTTCATTTATTCTTATATATTACCCTAATTAATTAACTTTTCAGCTTTTATTAAATACCGTGTCAATTGTATTTTATGGACAAACATTTTGGGACGGAGGGAGTATTAGATAGCGTGAGCTAGCACTTGCGATAACTGACGAATGACTACTTAGATAACCAAGGGACTTTGCCTCTAGATAACAGAGAGATTATACCACTAGATAGCTGAGCGACTAAGCCTCTAGATTGCTGAGGAACTACGCCTTTAGATAGCACAAGCGTAAAGTACATAAGATATTTAGTAATGGTATGGATGATCCGTGTTTCCTTATGATAGTCAATGATTGGACCATGATGACCGTCGTTGTCACCATTGGAGGACTCTAGCTAAGTCATACGGGCTATCTAGAGTAGTCTGTTGATTGGATTCTGGCATTTGAAAGTCTTGTTCTTGGACTAACTTTCGCAGCTTGTGGTCCACTTCTAGGTGCACATGAGCTAGTGTCTTGGATATGATTGTACTTTTTCGAAGCTAGCACAAAGATGCTTAGTCAGCTCTTTGTACAACCCATTGTCTAGGATCACCCCTTGTCGGAAGGCCTCCATGGCGGTGGCAACGTCACAACTTGGGATGGAAATCTTTTCCCCGTTGAAACGGCCGAGATAGTCTCTAGTTGATTCATGATGTTTCTGGATGATCCTAGAGAGATCGTTAAATTGTTTCTCAAACCTTCGGCTGCTAACAAACTAGACGCAAAAGGAGTCCACCAGATCAGCGAAGGTGTACACACTACCTCGCGGGAGGTAATGAACCAACTCAATGCTGGTCCAGCTAGTGTGCTCTCAAAACCCTTGCACATCAAAGCCTCTTTCGAGTGGTGAGGTACCAACCTATTCAACTTCTTTTGTTTGTATATAGCTACATGCTCGTTGGGATCGCTCGTCCCATCGTAGGCAGTCATGGCTGGCACCAATAATTTCTTCAAGATTTCAACACGAGCAATATGAGCCACGAAAGGAGACGTATTGTAGCTATCTTGTGCTTCCCGCTCCATCAAGTGAGATAACCCAGTAGCTCGAGCCATTTGGTCAACAAACATGTCGATTTGCTTCCTGACCATTTGCCAAACGACCGCCTTTGACCTAAATCTTCCTCTTGGTCTCTCTAGTGAATCTCAAGCCCTGGTGACGGAGAGGCGGGCGGTTGCCAGCCAAGTAGCTAAATCGTCTCCTCGATGGCTCTTCATCGCTAGCGAGATCCAGTCTGGCGGCTAAATCGTCGGTTTCTCTAACTGCTCTAGCCATCAAGATGTCGGTGGTGAGTAGTTGGTTCTGGGATTTGAGCCGACTGTTCTCGGCGGTTAAGCACTTGACATGAGCATCATAGAAGCTATCTGGTTGATCAGGTTCTTTTGTAAACTCTTTAACCATCGGCGGAAGTCAGTCATCTCGTCCGTCTGGGTGTGGATGGTAGGTTCATTCACTGGTGGTGGATTCACCTCTTCATTCAATCAGGAAGTCTGGTCTTCTTAGTTAATCATGCTTGTCTCAGGCTGAGATTTGGTCGATTGATTCAAGCGTAACCTTTCGATTCCGACCCCACAGTGGGTGCCAAAATGTTTTAGCTAGAATTCGTCTTCAATGATTGCGGCCTCTAGTCAACATCGGGCTGAAACGGAAGTGGAGCTTGAATGATGCTAAGATAAGCATTCGATTGAATGACAGTATTTTTATGGCTTTGGTAGAGATCAATATTGTGCTGAATGAGTCAGATTCCATATGGCATAAATGGGTAGAAGAAACTCAGCTGAGAGGGCAGGATTTCTGGAGCCTAAGATGCAAAGACTCGGCTAGTGCAATCTGGAAGTCAGTATTGAGGACCAGAGATGATATTATTGAAACTTTAAATGGCAACGCAAGGCCAGCCATTCTCCGTTCTAGGAATGGAAAGATGGATTGGAATGCCTTGTATGACAGTTTAAGAGAAAGAGGAGAGACCGTCAGCTGGAAGAGCCTTGTGTGGAACAAGCTTAACACACCAAGAATTGCTTTTAATGCTTGGAAGGTTGTTAGTGGAGGAGTCAATACAACAGATAAGCTGAAAGTTATGGGTATGGCTCAAGAGGATCAATGTCAGATGTGCAACAACAATGCTCAGGAAAACTGTGCTCATTTATGGTTTGAATGTGGTTTTTCTAAGGAGGTAATTGAAGGTGTTCTTAAATGGGCTAAGATTGGAAGAAGAAGCTCTAATGTCGAGCATTGGATCAGCCAAACAATTCAGATGCAGGGGAAAAGAACTTTGATGTTTAATTTGTGGAACAACTGTCATTGTGTTGCTATGTACTACATATGGCAGGCGAGGAACAAGATCGTATTTAAGCATGAGCAAACAACCGTGCAAGAATGCATTAGCATGTGTGTGAATCATATTAGAAATTGCCTTATGGCAAGATGGAGAAAAAACACATTGGAAACTAGGAGATGTTTCGAGAGATTTGAAATCATTGTGTCTGTAAAGAGTTAGCTATGGCTAGCTCTTTTGTAACCATCCTTTTTTTTGAATGAATTACCCTATTATTCAAAAAAAAAAAAAATTGATACTTGACCTAATTACAATCGAAAATCATATCTATTTAAATTATAGATTTTTCCCACAATTTAGGGCTCTAGCAACCACCGTTAGCACATTTTCAGCAACTTCCACGTAGCTAGATCACCTCCAACTCTTTTTAATTAACTGCTCTTTCCTTCTCATAGGCCTCAACCTTCACGTCTGTTGAGCCTCTTATTTGAAATGAACTTTATGTTTGAATGAGCCTTTCAGTTCACCCCAACCGTAATCGGAGAAAAATTGGTATCTAAAAAGGTATGAGATGAACTTCGACAGAAACTCGATTCGAAATATTTCTTCAGGGCATAGAATAGTTCCTCCCTCGTCCTTCTACAATTAAATCCGATGAGTCCTTGGCTCCTCGCAGATAAGCTAGTAGGGGTGTCCGCCCCCTCAAGTCCCCTGGATCCACCACTGCTCATATCGTCTACATGCAGTAAACGTGCTGAATGAAAGAATCTATTGTTCAGTAGGCCACAAAATTAAGTGCATAGACATACAAGAGTTCAATGCAAAGGAAGGGGCAATGTGCTAACATTAATGCTACGTATCAAAGTAGGTATGCCACTATGTCACAAATAAATTATGTTTTTTTTGGTAGAACAAATTACTTAGATTTGAACAAGTATGATTTTTTTTATATATAAATAAATAGTAAAAATACAAGAGCACGTAAGATTTCTTTAAATACATAGAGGTTAATCATATAACAAGAGCGATAGTTGTGATATGTATGTGTGTGGCCACTGCCGACATTCGGCAATCGGGTTCCAAACCAGGCTGGTCGAATGGCTCTTGTTGAGCTCCTCTTGACATTAAGGTCTTGTTACACTTAATGGGAGAAAGTACTTTTTAGCAAAAATTATGTTTTTTCTACCGTGAAATTGGTGAAAACTAATTATTTTTTTGTAAATTTTGAGGTAAAAAAAGTATATTTTTGACGAAAAATACTTTCAACTAGCAAGTATAGCAAGCCCCAATATTTGTTTTAGTATAATAAAATATTTTATAATAAAAGATACTACCTTCATGCAATATAATCAAACCTTGTTAATATAAAGGTGATTTCAATTAGGGACTCGTTTCACTGTACTTATTAACATCTTTTTTTCAAAACAAAATAAACTAGTTATATTTATAAATTAAAAATCTATGTATATAGAAATCTTCTACGTTGAAAAATATTATAGACTCAATATGATATTAATGTTTTATCACACGGGGAGCAGTCTAACCCGCTCCAACGCGCTTCATGGCTTACTTTTTTATTATTTAAAAAACTTCTGCTTACATTTCTTTTATCTAGTCTAGATCTAGACTAGAACGGGCGAGGACTTCAACTTCGACGAAAACTTTGAAACTGAGCTTTTTAAGAAAGGCGTTGAGAAAGGGCCGATGGGTACACAAAATATACAGATTCCAAAATCAATACTATAATTAAGCAGTCGTTTCTTTCGAATATCGACTTCGTTTCCCAAGAAATCCGTGTAGCAAAAGATCTATCAAGGGCTAGAACCCCCCACAAAAGCGCCCTTTCCTTGCAGAAAATGTTATTGAAAAGAGGAAATGTCCATCCAAGCCGCTGTTCCCATTTCCTCGCTGACCCATCATGCAAAAGGTACGCCGTTAGAGTGAGCGCTTTACTAATAGAATTAAAAGTAAAGGCTCTAAGCTCCGCTCCTTCGACTGATTGCTTGTTGGGTATTTTGGTTTGACACTGCTTCATACACAAAAAGAAGCTCCACCCGATGACTAAGAAAGAGGTTTGCGTCCACCGAAAGTCGGTAACCTTCGTCACCGTCAGCATTTGGTACTCTCTCGATAGCTTCAATAGTTCATTGAAATTGAGTGTAATGAACCACAAGCGCAAGCCCTTCAGAAAGACAAAAAGAGTATAAGGTTGGTTTGCGGTCTCGAATTCATTGCGGCCCTATTGTGTAAGGCCATTCCAGTGGTTCAGGACTTGAGATTTTCACCTCATACGGCTCCTCAAGGGTCTCGCCCTTTTCTTTTCGTATTATTTTATTTACGATACCCGCTGTTGTAGCATTATAAACAGTATTGTTACTCTTGCTTCCGGCTACGGTGTCTTATTCGGTCGTAACTTGTGAATCTGGTGCCCCCTATCTGACCGAAGACAAGCCTCACATTGCTTCTCTATAGAAAAAATGTCCTTTTTTCGGAATAGGTGCTTTGTTGCAATTTGTAAGTTAGGCAAAATGAATGTTGCATTAATGATAAAGATCTCTGGGGAAACCGCTAAAAAAAGCCTTCTCAACTTCCGATGCATCCTGTACGTTTGGGAGAAAGCGAAGGGTGGTCTACGATCAGATGGGTATTACCCGGAATAGCTATTTTTGATGCGGGCTAAGGGGCGGTTGAGCAACTCAAGCGAACCGCCCTACCTTACTACAACACGTTACTTCGTCGTTCCAGGTCCCCCTTAAGGGAGTTTTTAAGCGAGTGAGTGCCCGAGGGTTCAGGAAGTTCCCGGAGAATCGTTCCCTAAGGGGCGTAGCGCTAAGCCAGTTGATGAGCTAGAAGAAGAAAGACCCGCACTTAGACTTAGATCAATAGATCAATTTTAGAACCATATATATGCAAAAGGTGTAATGTAACATAAAACATAACCGATTACAAAAGCTGAAATATGATCCATCTTCTCTTGAACATAGAACGAGGGTAACTAAAATTTGTAAAATTGTATTATTATTGCTTAAATAGAAATAATGTTATAATCCAAAAATATTTTTTAAATTAGACACTTAAATGGGTCTTTTTAGTTTTAATAAACATAATTTTACTTTTATTAATTTTTCCTAAAATAGAACCTCTAGTTTTTGAAGGCTTATGACGACCGCATGTTTCTGGCCCGCCCTTTTAGTTGGCCTGAATGCAACGTATTGAAGTAGGTATGCCACTCTTTCACAAATTAGTTAGATTTTTTTTTGTTGGTAGAACAAATGAATTAGGTTTGAACAAGTATGATTTTTTCTTTTTGTATATAAATAGTAAAACTACAAAACCACATAATATTTGTTTAAATACGTAGAGTTTAATCATATCACAAGCGATAGTTGTGATATACGTATGTGTGGCCACTGCCGACATTTGGCATTTGTACGTGTCCCAAACCAGGCTGGTCGAATGGCGCTTGTTGAGCTCCTCTTGACGTTAACAGTATTCTGTGGTGTGTTAAGGTTACAATACGGAGTCGTATTTGGCGACGGTGAAGCCTCGGAGTCGGAATCGCTGAGTCGTGGAAGCTTTCCCACCGGATTTCTCTTCGGCGCCGCTTCATCGGCTTACCAGGTACGTACCTCCGACCTAAATATATATGTAGTTTGACATAAACCTGTCAAATCTTTAATTTTCAGTAATAGGCATTGTTCATTAAACTTGACACGAAATATGTGGTGGTGGTTGCATACGTGCACGGACCGATGTTTGAACCATCACATCAAATATGACTCGTCTACTTTAGCAAAGACCTTTGGTCTATGACTATTACCCTTGAGGCAAGGTTTAACTGTTTGACTAAAAAATGTCCGGAAATTGTAAACATATAGATATGATCTGAATATCTGATCGTATGTACAATGTACTGCATGTTAATCTGTTATGTACAGTTTGAAGGAGGATGGAATGAGGATGGAAAAGGGCCTAGCATTTGGGACAATTTCACCTTGCAATACCCAGGTTAGTTATTGTGATCGAGGTGTACATTTTTTGGTCGGTATCCATAATTGCATGCTAATGCTAGGATAATTTAGTCATAAAATGAAGATTTTTTGTTTCTTTAAAAGAACTTTAATTACAAAACTAGCTAGCATGTTAAATCCCATTAAACTATATGTATGTTGCCACTTAATTTGTAGAAAAAATTGAAGATTTCTACCATCGCTACAAGGTAATTAATTCGATCGCTCCCTTGCCGTACAATTAATGTTGTTATACGCAATAATGATGAATATTTTATTATATCGATCTATGGCCAAAATTGAAGTACGTATAGGCCTGAGGGGCCACTTGGCTTGGATCCGGTTCGATCATTTGCGGTTCGGGTTTGGCATGAGTTAAAGTCAATCGGTTGAATGGATTATGATAGTTTATTATTCGGATTTGAGCCGATAAAAAATTTTAAATTTTCATGATTAGTAAAATAACATTATGATTAAATAATAATAAAATATTCTTTTTTTATAATACAATATATAATACTATGGTATTAAAAATAAATTTTATTTATTCCGTAAATATAATAACGTGAATCAACACAATGGTGTAATTTCAAGTTTCAACCCAATCAAGTTCGGGTCAATTTGGTTGCGTTTTTTCTTCGACCAATGATTGTAGCCGGGTTTAAGAATCCAAAAATTCTTGATCGACATTATTAGGTCGGGTTGAGTCGAGTCATATTTTGATAGCTCTACCTACTACGTACAACCGAAATACAAATATGGAAGAGGCCTCAACCATAAAAATAACCATCAATAAAATGCCCCTTGAGGGCACGGAAAGTACCGTCTCTCCTTCGACAAAAAAATAAATTAACCATGAATAGGCGTAGGTAACAGAAGTGGGATAACATTTGCTATAAACAGATTGCAAGTTTAAAGTTATTTTCACGGATAAAATCAAGGAAAAACTACCCATTTCATGTCTTTGTTTCTATTATATTCTATCTCATCTCATCGTATGATATTTTCTTCTACGATATTTGAGAATCTCCCTCTGCCCTTGAAGGCCTGAATCTCTCGTTATAATTGCCTACCTTCTATGGACCCAAGAGAAATCAATCAACACAACCTTCAGTAAAATGAAATGAAAAACTTTACATGAATTATAACATCCAAAAGATAAAATGAAATTACTCAACACGTACTAAGTGTCATTATAAATTCTCTTACTAGCTCAATTTGATTATCGATCGAGGGCATCTATTCTATCTAAATCTGAATCTAATTTAAAAGAAAAATATTCAAACTTTTGCTTTCAAATATTATAATGGTCAATAATTTTGTAATTTCGCAGGAGGATGTAAAAATGATGAAAGAAATGGGCATCGACATCTTCAGAATATCAATCTCATGGTCACGAATATTACCTTGTAAGTTTATATATATGAAGCACATTTTTTTGGTTGGAAATGTATAAAGCACATTTAGATTACGTACGCAATCACTTATAGCATAATTTATATTCCACTTCATTATTAACAAATTTTGGACAGAATAATAGGCAAACGTGCATATCACTTATGCATGTTAATTCTCAATATGTACGGGAATCTAATATCAATATACAAAACAATAAGAAATGAACTTAACATTATTGAATGGTGATGTGCCCGAAGGCATATATTATACGACTTTGGATCAGACGATGATACAAGTATACAAACATGATCAAAATTAAAGTAATTCAAATTATGCATTATATATATGTAACTAATTAATGTAAGTATGTCATGTTTAATTAATACCGAGTATTTGTTTGCGCGCAGATGGAAAGATGTCTGGAGGTGTTAACCAGTTGGGGATTCAGTATTATAATGACTTGATTAACGAACTTCTTTTGAACGGTAACATCGAACTTTTCACGAATTGAATAAATGAGTTTTCGTCAGAATGGTTGTGTGAATGATTTGAGCTTGTTGTATTCTTAGAGTAAGTTTGCAAGACAAATTAAGCTGACTTTCTCCCCTCACAGCCAAATTGCTCTAACATGAGGGTGTTAAATCTCGGTGGACCGTATATGACGAGGGGGGTTCACACATCGGTTCGTACAAATATGTGCGGTAGGTCCAGCACATAAGAACATGAGGTTCCACCCTAAAACCAATTGACAATAGAGGGAGTAACCCACCATGTACTCAGGGACGGAGCCAACCCTAAATTTTTTTAGTGGGCTAAGTTCTAGTGTAGAAAAAAAAAATATAGGATACAAAATTAAAATCAAACAAAATATGATGTTATAATTACAACTAGCAAAAAGATGGGAATTTTTTTATAAAAAAACCCGTTTGAACAAAGCCAAAGGATTGAAAAAAGAAAAGAGTTGCCAGATGCGGATGGCCAGATTCGAACTAGTGCAATCTTGTCCATTTATGCATGCACTCAACCACCTGAACTACTAGTGTTGGCAATTTAATTTCTTCCCTTCTATTAAATTTATACTAAAGTTTTAGGGTGAGCTACAACATGCCATAGTTATGAAATATATGTATTTGGTTTTGGACAATTTGGGTAAGTGGCCCGTTAGGGCCACTTTTGGAGGCGTTTAGGCGGCTCCAAAAATAAATTAGCTATGGGGCCGGTTTTTCGAAAATGCTCCTGGGCAAAAAAAAAATTACAACCATGCCACCGCATCCCAACTCACACCCTTTGTCACACCTGTCACACAAAAAACGACCTGTCATACAAAAAAAAAATTTACACCCATTCCACCGCATCCCATCTCACACCCCCTGTCACACAAAATCTGTCATACAAAACCTGCCATACGAACAAAAAACGACCTGTCATACAAAACCCCCAATTTTCGTTCATTATCCACATGTAAAAGGCTTGTCACCACAAAACCTGTCACACAAAACCTATGTGGGATTTGAACCCACATTACCGTGCATTTAGCACGTTGCTCTACCATTTGAGCTAATAGGCTATGATTATAATTACTATATAAACAAAGCCAAATTTGTCACAAACAAAATCCATAAGAAAAACCCTGTCACACACAAAACTCATACAAAAAACATGTCACCACTAAAACCCATAAACACAAAAGCTGTCACACGAGTAAAACAATCTGTCACACACAAAAATCATAACAAAAAACTTGTCACACACACAAACCTATTAACACAAACCCTGTCATACGAACAAAAACTCAACTGTCACACAAAAAAACAGACCAAAAACCCTGTCACACACGCCTGCCACACAAAACCCATAACATAAAACTTGTCACACACAAAAAACATACCAAAAACCCTGTCATGCATAAAACCTATAACAAAAAACCTGTCACACACACGCAACCCATAACAAAAAACCCCTGTCATACACAAAAAAACAGACCAAAAACTCTGTCATACACAAAAAAACAGACTAAAAACCCTGTCACACAAGCCTGCCACACAAAACCCATAACATAATACTTGTCACACACAAAAAACATACCAAAAACCCTGTCATACATGAAACATATAACAAAAACATTGTCAAATACACACAATCAATAACAAAACCCCCTGTCATACACAAAAAACAGACCAAAAACCCTGTCACACAAAACAAACTCATAACAAAAACCCCTGTCATACACAAAAAATGAGCTGTCACACACAAAACCCATAACAAAAGTCATGTCACACACAAAACTCATAACAAAAACCTGTCACACACACAAACCTATAAACACAAAACCTGTCATACGAACAAAAAACGAGTTGTCACACACATAACCAATAACAAACCCCCCTGTCATACACAAAAAACAGACCAAAATCCCTGTCACACAAAAAATACTCATAACAAAACCCCCTGTCATACACAAAAAACGAGCTGTCACACACAAAACCCATAACAAAAGCACTGTCACACACAAAACTCATAACAAAAACCTGTCACACACACAAACCTATAAACACAAAACCTGTCATACGAACAAAAAACGAGTTGTCACACACAAAACCCATAACAAAAGCACTGTCATACACAAAACTCATAACAAAACCTTGTCACACATAAAACCTATAACAAAAAACTTGTCACACACACAACCTATATCAAAACCCTTGTCACACAAAAAATAGACTAAAAACCGTGTCACACAAAACTCTTGTCACACACACAACCCATAACGAAGTGATTTGCTTGCTTACCGCGGTGATGGACGGTGGAACGACGGTAGAAGGGCGGTGTCGACGCTCACTTTTCTAGATCTAGGGTTTCTAGATCTAGATCTCAAAATTCTAGATCTAGATCTACAATTTCTAGATCTAGATCTAGAACCGTAGATCTATCCCACCAACGCCGACCACCTTGGTTGATTCCCACCGACACCGCTGCCCCGTCGTCGTCTCTGGGCGTCGTCGACGACACCGCTGCCCGTTGTCGTCTTTAGTTGTCGTCGTCTCTGGCCGTCGCCGTCGCCGTCGACCGGATCTAAATGAAAAAAACAAGAGGGGGAGAGGGGGGAGCCGCCTTCGAACGCTGCTACACCTCGGTGGCCGACGTCGCCGCCTAGTGGATCCGCTGGAAGAAAAAAAGAGGGGGAGAGGGGAGAGAAGAGAGAGAGGGAGAGAGTGAAATGGAGGAAGAGAGAGAAGAGAGTGAAGAAAGAGTAGGTTTTTTTTTTGGGGTTTTATATGCCCTAAAACCGGCCTCCTACTACATTTATTTTTGAAAGGTATTAGGGGCTAAGTGAATGTGTAGTGGGCGGCTTCACCGCCCACTTCCCTCTTTGGTTTTAATCTAAATGGTGTAGCTTTACCATATTGCCCTTTGACTATTCAACTCTAGTATATATAGTTAGCACCTTTCTTTGCTTTCCTGTAACAAAACCCTACCTTTCTTGAATGAAATGACTTTCACTTTCACTTTGCTTTGTCCATTGATTTGTGCTTAGCTATTTCATATGGTATCAGAGCGTATGGCTTCGATCCACTTGTGGTGAGCTTTTCGTTGCCCTTTTCCTCCCTGTTCAAAGCTGAAAGTTCTCTCCCTTTCCTCCTTTCCATTGCTACTATTGTCAATGGCTGATTCGACTGAAATGCTACGCATAAGAGAGCGTGAGCTTGCAGTTCGCGAGCGTGAACTGAATGGACTCCAAGGAGCCCATGTCGACCCTTTATTTCTCTCTCATTCAGATCAGCCGGGTACCCAGCTCGGGCCTATCTTGTTTGACGGGACAAATTTCAGAACCTGGAGCAAGGGTGTTGAGTTGGCTTTAGGAGCCAAATTTAAGATAGGGTTCATTCATGGATCTTGTATCAAACTAGCTGGATGTGGGAAAATGGGTCAGAGCAGATTAAATGGTTCGTTGTTGGGTTTTAAATTCCATGGCTAAGGAGATTTCCGAAGGCTTCATTTACATAGACTCTGCCAAACAATTCTGGGACGAGTTGAAGGAGAGGTACGGACAAATTGATTAGCCGCTCATATTTCAGTTGAAGAGACAACTCAGCAATATTCATCAGGGAGATTCCACCATTGTTGAGTATTACATGAAGTTAAAAAGAATATGGGATGAGCTGACCGTTTTGGAGGGATATCCAGATTGTGTGTGTGGAAAATTGCAAACTTGCTCTTGTGAAATTCTAAAGAGCATTCTTGATGCTGATTCCAGTAACAAACTCATGCAATTTCTTATGGGGCTACACGAGAAATATGAGGGCGTGAGAAGCCACATCCTCTCAATGGAGCCCTTACCAAGTATTAACAAAGCTTACTCAATGGTACACCAAGCGGAAAGTGAGAAGAAGGCAGCTGCAACAACTGAATTGCACACCCCTCAGGAGAGTAGTGCAAGGAATGCTAGGAGACAATATAGCTCCAATCGCCGCCAAAACAGTCAACACCAGCCTGGAGGCACTAACCAAAGCAATAGAGAGGGCAAGAGACCCAAAGCTGACAATAGAAAGTGCCACCATTGCAATCAAAAGGGGCACTTAATTGATCAGTGCTTTTTCCTCAATGGGTTTCCGGATTGGTACAAGGGTTCAAAAGACTTGAATGTTGTCAGACTCTCTACTAATGCAGCCAACAATTTTGAGCAAAGTCGCTTAGACACCCCTTTCAATCAAGATAGCCCAGCTGGGCAGAGGGACAAACACATGGATCCTTCACTAGTTAATGCTGTCTATGAGGTAGTCAGGATGATGCAAGGCAGAGGTGGACAGGAATCTTCTTCCTCTTCGTCGTTTGCTAACTTCGCAGGTAAATTACGTTGTCCTAAAGCTAATAATGTTAATAGAAATGACAGTGAATTATAATGGATTGTGGACACTGGAGCAAGTGACCATATGATTTCAGAATCCAGAGTGTTATCACATAAATATAATTTTAGTAGCCCTATTTACATAGGACTACCGGATGGGTCAGTTAAAATAGTGACAGAGGCAGGAGATTTGCACTTTACAGATCATATAACGTTGCATGATGTTCTGGTGGTGCCGGGCTTCAAACATAATTTACTGTCAGTTGGAAAATTTGTGTCTGATTCGAATCTTCACGTTGTTTTTAATGTTGGAAACTGCTTCTTTCAGGAGCATGGAACTGAGAAGATCGTGCTTGAAGGGACAAGGAAGGATGGCTTATTCAAGATTAGGATGAATATAAGGAATGTAAACTAGTTTGATTCTTTTGGTGAACAAGGAGGAAAACTTTGTCCCTTCTCTAGTCTGAATTCTGCTAAGAAACTATATATGGATGTTCTGCACTCTAGATTGGGTCATACTTGTTTATCCAAGATGAACCATGTGAAGTTTTTTGGTCAAGTGGAATATAAGAACTTCTTTTGTGATACTTGTGTTCTTGCTAAGCATCACAGACTTCCATTCACCATGAGTTCTAGCATTGTTGATAAGCCATTCGATTTGATTCATTTTGACTTGTGGGGACCTTATAACGTTCCTAGCTTGTCTGGAGCTCAGTACTTCGTCACCATTGTCGACGATCACAACAGGGTCACCTGGACCTTTTTTTATCAGAAACAAAACAGAAGTGTGCAAAAGCCTTGCAGATTTCTTAGCCTATGTCACGACGCAATTTAACACCATGGTCAAATAACTGAGGAGTGATAATGGGACAGAAATCATTCAGGGCAATGTATGAAGCTTCTAGCCTCAAAGGGCATCATTCATCAAAGGAGTGCGCCTTACACTCCACAACAAAATGCCCGTGTAGAAAGGAAGCACATGCATCTACTTGAAACCGCTAGAGCATTAAGATTACATGATCAACTCCCTCTCAAATTTTTGGGGAGATTGTATATTGTCAGCTACCCATATTATCAACAAGCTACCCACATCCATCCTCAACTGGGAAACACCTTTTGAAAGGTTATTCGGTAAACCTTCAACCTATGATGAGCTGAGATCGATAGGTTGTCTTTGTTTTGCTAATCCTCAACCGCATATAACAGATAAATTTGGCCCAAAGGCGCATAAATGTCTCTTCATCAGTTATCCATTCGGAAGCAAAGCTTTCATGCTGTATGATTTGGAGACACACAAGACCTTCGTCAGCAGAGACGTTGTCTTTAAAGAGAAGACTTTTCCCTTCAAAATGCACACTTCTTCTCCAGATCCATCTTTATCAGTCGTCCAACCCTCATTGCCGATTGTCAATCCTTCACAAGATGTTGATGACTTAGTGCGTTCAGATCGGCCAAATTCAGATCTGCCTACAACCTTGTCATCAGTGCCACAGGGTTCGCCTACGAGTCAGCCATCTATTGATTGTCAGAATTTGCAGCAGACTTCTGGTTCTGAACCTCCATCGATAAGTGACACGATTCAGCTTAATGATGCAGCTGAATTTCCTCATCTCAAAAGAAGCGCCAAAATCAGTGTACAGCCTGTTCGATACCAAGACTATATTTTGCAAAATCCTAGAAAGCAACATCGAGAGGACAGTTCCTCATCTCAATCGTTCTTGGCAACACTTCTGGGGAATCCACATGACTTTCACCCTAATTTTGTTCATTCCTTTGTTAATATGGTGAGTCATATAGAGCCCATACACTACAGACAAGCTCAAAATGATCCAAAGTGGATTACAACTATGCAACAAGAGTTGATAGCTCTAGAAAAGAATCAAACATGGTTCTTGACTGAATTGCCACCCAATAAAACTACAATCGGCTGCAAATGGGTTTATAAGATCAAATACAAGCTGGATGGAAGCGTTGAACGGTACAAAGCTCGGTTGGTCGCCAAAGGGTACAACCAAATTAAAGGGAAGAACTACAAGCACACCTTCTCACCTGTTACCAAATTCAAGACTGTTCGTGTTGTCCTAGCCTTGGCTACCATGAAGAACTGGCCTCTTCACCAATTAGATGTCAATAATGCCTTCTTGCATGGGCAACTTGATGAAGAAGTGTATATGTTACCTCCAGAGAGTTATGCAATAGCTAAACCAAGACTAGTCTGTAGGCTCACCAAGTCCTTGTATGGGCTCAAACAAGCATCAAGGCAGTGGAATACTGAACTCACTAAGTTCCTGCTTAGGGTTGGCTTCTCTTAATCCAAACATGATTATTTCTTGTTCATTAAGAGGGTGCCTACAGGAATAGTTGCTGCTCTGGTTTACGTAGATGATGTTTTGCTTACTGGAGATGATGATTGTGTCATCGATCAACTCAAGTCAGCCTTGAATGCCCAGTTCACAATCAAAGATTTGTGTCATGCTAGATATTTTCTTGGCCTTGAGATTGCTAGGAATAATTCTGGCACATTGCTACACCAACGCAAATACATTCTGGACATCATACAAGACTGCAAGTTGCAGAATTGTAAGCCAAGTTCATTCCCTCTTCCACGAGGTTTGAAACTCAGTAGTGATAAAGGGACGCCTTTGTCTGACCAGGAACAATACAGAAGGTTGATAGGAAGACTCTTGTTTCTAAATTTGTCCCGACCAGATCTTTCTTATGTTGTACAACATCTAAGTCAATTCATGGGAGTCCCTAGACAGCCTCATCTAGAAGCTGCTCTACATGTAGTTTGATATTTGAAAGGCACGATCCGATTTGGTCTTTTCTATCCTACTACATACTCTTCCAACTTGACTGCATACAGTGATGCAGATTGGGGGACATGTCTCTTTTCAACCAGATCCTTAACGGGCTATTGTGTCTATCTCGGTGATTCCCTCGTTTCATGGAAAACCAAAAAACAGAAAATTGTTTCCAAGTCATCTGCAGAGTTAGAATACAGAAGTATGTCATCAAATGCAAGTGAGTTAGTTTGGCTTCATGGATTATTGGAAGACTTCCTCATTCATGCTCCCTTACCAATCAACCTATACTGTGACAACAAGGCAGCTCAATATATTGCAGCTAATCCAGTCTTCCACGAGCGCACAAAGCACATCAGAATAGATTGTCACTTCGTGCGTGATCAGATCCAAGAAGGGTTTCTTCAGACTGCCTACATAGCCTCTAATCAAGAAATTGCAGACATTATGACTAAGCCGCTTGGTGCTGAACAACATCAGTATTTTTCGTCCAAGTTAGGCCTCGTCGACATCTCCCCGAGTCCAACTTGAGGAGGGGATATGAAATATATGTATTTGGTTTTAATCTAAATGGTGTAGCTTTACCATATTGCCCTTTGACTATTCAACTCTAGTATATATAGTTAGCACCTTTCTTTGCTTTGCTGTAACAAAACCCTACCTGTAAACAAGAGCAAAGCGCCACTTTCCTCTTACTCTTGAATGCAATGACTTTCACTTTCACTTTGCTTTGTCCATTGATTTGTGCTTAGCTATTTCATACTAGTCCACCCCTACCTCCATCCCTGCATGCACTTATATGGTAGGTAGTTTCACTTTTGATTTCCAACGTGGGCATAGTTTCTCTCTTCCGCACGCTCCCTCAAGTGCAACTGTCTGGCCCGCAATATGCCAATTGCATTTGACGTCTCATGCCTTAAGGTCGGTCAGCCCAATAGACCAGGAAGTCGGGATCCAGACCGAACAGGCTCTAGTACCATGTTAAATCTCGGAGGGCCGTACATGGCGTGGGAAGTTAACACGTTAGTTCGTGCGCATATGTGCGATAAGCCCAACACATAAGTACATGAGGTTCCACCCTAAAACCAATTGACAATAGGGAGAGTAACCCATACACTTATACGATGGGTGGTTTCACTTTTGATTTCCAACGTGGGAAGAATTTCTTTCTTCAACAAATATAGTTCCCAAATTAAAGCAAGTCATAACGATTTGGTCAACTAAGTGATTGACGTTCGTTATACCTGTGAACTTGTGACACACACTCTAATTTATTAATATTGATTGACCAGTATTGACGATTGTTATGCTTCTTTTGGTCAATTGATCAATTATTATGCTTAGTATGTGTTAAAGCCTTAATGGGCCGACATTAAAGCCTTAATGGGCCGACATTAAACGTGTAGATAGGCTAGATATAAAATTGGGAGAGTTTCATCCTAAAACCAATTGGTAATAGGAGGAACAACACACAATCTTATACCCAAGGTTGTATCATGGAATAGCCTTTCAAGTGCGAATGAAACCAATTGACACTTGAAGTAATGGACCCGGACTGCATGCTCTAATACCATATTAATTGTTCCGTGGGACGATGTTAGACATGTGAGAAGGCCCAGATATAAACTCGGCAGTACCATCATAAACCAAATTGGCAATACAAGGAGTAGCTCATATGTATTAAGTTATTTTTTACCTAACTTTAGACACGATAGATTTTGTTTTGTTTCCCACCCAGTAATGCACCCAAAAATATTACTAGTGTCTAAGAGTAAGTGCATCAGAGTACACAACTATATACTCATGTTAGGGTTATAGTAAAATGTGCACCAAAGTTATGATGAAATGCGCATCAGAGTACACAACTATATACTCATGTTAGGGTTATAGTAAAATGTGCACCAAAGTTATGATGAAATGAGCTACAAGGAGTAGCTCATGTTAGCGGTGTTCAGGGCGCGATAGTCAACACAGAACCGAAAGGACCAGTCCTTCTTCTTAACAAGTAATGCGGGTGAAGAAAAAGGACTAGTGTTCGGTTGAATAATACCCTGCTCAAGCATCTCACGCACTTGCCGCTCGATTTCCGACTTCTGGAAGTATGGATACCGGTATGGACGCACGTTGACAGGCTTAGATCCGGCGTGCAGGTGGATTCGGTGGTCCCAGGGCCGAGAAGGAGGGAGGCCTGAAGGCACTGTGAATATGGTCTCGTGCACCTTAAGAATAGAGAGAATATCGGCCGGAAGATCATTTTGGAAATGCCACCGCCGAGCCGGTAGGAGGCGGTGCAATTGTGCTGTCGGCCTAAGGAAGGAGCTCGAAACAGGCCGCAAAATGGATTCCGTGGAATATAACGCTTGTAGGGCGTTCCTAGAAATAGGGCGAGGTGCTAGACGGTCTCCACATAAAGAGATCTTACGACCATTGAGAATGAAATCCATGGTGAGGTTGGCGTAGTCATGCGTGACATTCCCCAAGGTTTGGAGCCATTGAACCCCAAGGAAAAGCTGAGGTCCATGAATCTGCAAGACGAATAGATCAACAGCAAAATCGTGTCCTTGCAAAACCAAAGGAACATCAATACATTTATGCTTGCAAACGAGTGACTCACCGTTACCGACGTAGACCCGAAAGGGTGTGATGTGAGATAGGGGCAAACGGAGGTCCTCGATAACATCCGGATGTATGATGTTGTGAGTGCTACCCCCCGTCAATAAGGACCTGAATAGATCGGTCTTGAATAGAGCCGAGAAGCTTCAAAGGTTTCGGGATAGCGAAGCCCTCCATCTATAGAACACTAGACACATCACCAGAAACCACAATTGTGTCCTCTAAGGGTTCGTTGCACTCGGTGATCACTTCATCATCATCGGTTCCCAAAAGATCCAAGAACCTATGCTTACAACGATGGCCTGCGGAAAACTTCTCATCGCAATTCCAACACATGCCTTTTTGAGATTGCTCGTCATGCTCCGCCTGAGATAAGCGGCGCACAGGCAACCGAGTGACAGGGCCTGCCAGAGTGGTACCCACGGCGGTGGTTGGGGCGGGAATGTAGAAGGGGCATTAGTAAGACCAAACGGCTCCTAAAAGCGGTCTTGTAAATATCGCTGTCATGCATCCGGATTTAGTGATAACCGGAAGGCAAGTTGAGCTTGGTGAAATACACTGCTTTCCTCAGCTCGTCAAATAGCTCATCCGCTGTGGGAATAGGATGTCTGTAATAGTAGCGGTGTTCAGGGCGCGATAGTCAACACAGAACCGAAAGGACCAGTCCTTCTTCTTAACAAGTAATGCGGGTGAAGAAAAAGGACTAGTGTTCGGTTGAATAATACCCTGCTCAAGCATCTCACGCACTTGCCGCTCGATTTCCGACTTCTGAAAGTATGGATACCGGTATGGACGCACGTTGACAGGCTTAAATCCGGCGTGCAGGTGGATTCGGTGGTCCAAGGGCCGAGAAGGAGGGAGGCCTGAAGGCACTGTGAATATGGTCTCGTGCACCTTAAGAATAGAGAGAATATCGGCCGGAAGATCATTTTGGAAACGCCACCGCCGAGCCGGTAGGAGGCGGTGCAATTGTGCTGTCGGCCTAAGGAAGGAGTTCGAAACAGGCCGCAAAATGGATTCCGTGGAATATAACGCTTGTAGGGCGTTCCTAGAAATAGGGCGAGGTGCTAGACGGTCTCCACATAAAGAGATCTTACGACCATTGAGAATGAAATCCATGGTGAGGTTGGCGTAGTCATGCATGACATTCCCCAAGGTTTGGAGCCATTGAACCCCAAGGAAAAGCTGAGGTCCATGAATCTGCAAGACGAATAGATCAACAGCAAAATCGTGTCCTTGCAAAACCAAAGGAACATCAATACATTTATGCTTGCAAACGAGTGACTCACCGTTACCGACGTAGACCCGAAAGGGTGTGATGTGAGATAGGGGCAAACGGAGGTCCTCGATAACATCCGGATGTATGATGTTGTGAGTGCTACCCCCCATCAATAAGGACCTGAATAGATCGGTCTTGAATAGAGCCGAGAAGCTTCAAAGGTTTCGGGATAGCGAAGCCCTCCATCTATAGAACACTAGACACATCACCAGAAACCACAATTGTGTCCTCTAAGGGTTCGTTGCACTCGGTGATCACTTCATCATCATCGGTTCCCAAAAGATCCAAGAACCTATGCTTACAATGATGGCCTGCGGAAAACTTCTCATCGCAATTCCAACACATGCCTTTTTGAGATTGCTCGTCATGCTCCGCCTGAGATAAGCGGCGCACAGGCAACCGAGTGACAGGGCCTGCCAGAGTGGTACCCACGGCGGTGGTTGGGGCGGGAAGTGCGCCCGCTGATGCGGCAGCCGGTGCAGAGAGTAGCTCTGATGGCCTAGTCCGAAGCGGTTGGCTCGACCAACGGCGAGCCTACTGCTGAGCCACAACAGTGTCATCATATGATGCAGCCAATTCACGAGCCAAGCAAAGGCCTGGCCAAACGAGACCGGGTTACGTAAGAAGAGTTCCTGATTTGAAAAAAGATATCAGTGTTGGCTTTGTCAGCCTTGTAACCTTACTTATGAGGCCCTCAAATTCGGCCTGATAAGCAAGGACCGTGGTACGCTGTTGTAACCGGGACGAGAGACCCACATAGTCCGCATAGTATTGGGGATCAAAGCGTTGTCGGACCGCTAGGAGGAATGCCTGCCACGCTGTAAGCGGCGCACAGGCAACCAAGTGACAGGGCCTGCCAGAGTGGTACCCATGGCGGTGGTTGGGGCGGGAAGCGCGCCCGCTGATGCGGCAGCCGGCGCAGAGAGTAGCCTTGATGGCCTAGTCCGAAGCGGTTGGCTCGACCAACAGCGAGCCTACTGTTGAGCCACAACAGTGTCATCATAAGATGTAGCCAATTTACGAGCCAGAGCAAAGGCTTGGCCTAACGAGACCGGGTTACATAAGAAGAGTTCCTGCTGGATAGGTTGTTTCAAGCCTGCTATGAAAAAAGATATCAGTGTTGGCTTTGTCAGCCTTGTAACCTTATTTATGAGGCCCTCAAATTCGGCCTGATACGCAAGGACCGTGGTACGCTGTTGTAACCGGGAAGAGAGACCCACATACTCCGCATAGTATTGGGGATCAAAGCGTTGTCGGGCCGCTAGGAGGAATGCCTGCCACGTTGTACCCATGTTATTCTGCATATAATAGCAGTACCAATCGGACGCCGGAGCATCAATCAGAAGACCTACGAGATGCAATCGGTCAAAATCAACTGTATGATAATAATTATAATAAGACTGAATTTTGTAAATCCATCCCTGAGGGTCGGATCCATTGAACCGAGGAGCGTCAACCCAGATCAGAGGTATTGTTTCGTGGCCCGGTGGCGCCCTAATCACGACGTCGTGGTTCGGTGGAACGGCGGGTAAACCCGCGACTTGATTGGCGAGTGCGACAGCGGGGACCGCGAGGTGGCCGGCCTGGTCGACGGCGGGAAGTCCGTCGTGGCCATCGCCTGCGTGCGCGGCAGGTACCGCACCCAGAACATCGGCAGCTGGGGGGAAACCCTAGCACCCGCTCGGGGTTGGGCGGCAGAAGGCTGTCACCGCGGGCCCATTGGTGGCCGACCTGCGGTACGATGGCCAGCCGCTGGGTGGTGGTGCTTGTCGCTGGCATCGCACGCCCGTTGAGGATGTCGTAGACGTTGTCGGTGCGTATGCAGTTGGTTTCTTGGTCTCGACGAGTGGCGTCGATACCTTCTTACACTCGCGCCAATGTGGCGGCGATTTGCGCTTATGAATCGGAGAGGGCGGCGAGCACCGATGCCATGGGGTTGGACGAACTCTCGTCATCGGAATCCATGAAGACGAGTTCGATGTGAAAGCACCAGTTGGTACGTTTCCGAGGTAGAAACGCCCAAACTTGTAAAGCAAGTAATCGGACCCAAGAATTGGTGAAGGAGAAGGCGCGGAGGCCAAGGACGAGAGAGACGAAAGGGGAAGAAGCGAGACAGAGAATTATATTTCTTGGATAAATTCTACCGAGGCTCATACAAAGAGTAATTAAGCCTTGCCCTACGGGTTCAAGAAAATTACGACCCAGGGAAAAGAACCCCTAAGAAAACCAGGGAAGGGAGTAACTCCAGTTCCAAAATACATCCAAAAATAATTAAATTAAAAATCCAACTAAAAATAATAACAAACTATCAAATTAATCTATAAGTCTTGCTGGAACGCGTCTTTCCCGACGCTGTCTTGTCTTGTGCTCTTCTTGGGCCGTATCACACACATTCGACACGAAGTTTTTGTCCAACGCTTAAAATATGATTCACATCGTGAGTGATTATGAAGCGAGAAACACATGAATAAAAAGGGAGATGGGATTACATAACAATTACTATATTAAGTTCGGATTTTTTGGAAGAGGATATGTTAAAGTATTTTACAAGCTACGGTATTCCTTCATCCAGTATATAAGAAGTGATGTAGACTATAGGTATATTTTGACAAACACCTGCATCATGAAGCGACTCACTTCCTGAATGGAGTGAGCAAAAGTGAATGATTGCAAGTATCTAGGTCTGTGATCGGTTTATAAAGCGATCCACTCAATGAAGTGAGCCAAAAACTCGAGCATATACATGCACTGGTCACGCACAAATTTCATGTCCAAACGGCTAGCTAGTCATCCCCAACATTTCATATGCTTTATTACCTATTTACGTTTGGGTTATCACTGATAATATATTACTCCATATCATATCATACGTTTTTTAGTACAAGGAAATGCAATACTCCCTGACCCCTTAATGGGGTGGAGAGTACTTAGAGCATTCACATTGCTGAATTCAAAATAAAATATCTTAAATCGCATTTTAGTCTTCGATCTCTGATACTACGAGAAATTTCTCTTACAAGTAAGAAATGTATCTTTGATACAAAACTGATTTCTTCAAATTTTGTACTTATTTTTAAAGCTTAAAAAAATAGGTATTCTCCGTTGTGCATGCTCTTATAATATATTACTCCATGTATTATCATATTAGTTGTTTAAATTTATATGCCAGGGAATCATTGAAAAAGCTAGCTAATTGGACCATTTTTATGTTTTCATGTTCTAATACAAGACTGGATCGAGCAACGTATATGTATATCCACAGGGACTTGGAGATCTTCTAGATCGCATGATGGTAAAATACAACAATCCACCCGTTATTATCACCGAGAACGGTAAAACACTCAATTCCTTAATTGCCTTAATTTGTAATCCACCTTTTAAACCTTTTCAACTTAATTACTTTTTGGTGCTTAATTGCTTAGGAATGCCATACAATGTCACACAGCCTATTAAAGAAGCTCTCGAGGATTACAAAAGGGTTAGATATTATCTTCTCCATTTACAATATCTTCACAGGGCACTCAAGTAAGTACATAGATTCATTAATCACATACTCATGAGTAAACTAGCTATCTTATTCATAGTTAAAAATGTCTGTTGCACTCAATAATAGGTAATGATTAATTTATTGGATTTTCTATGATGTTGAAGATATTTAAATAAAAATATTCAGTTATATTCAATTCGGTAGGATTATCTAATTTCTTATAATGTGTATTAATTAAAGGGATGGTACAAAATGTTGATATTAATTGTAGGGAGGGTGCCAATGTGAGTGGGTACATAGTTTGGTCAATAATGGATGACTTCGAATGAAATTCAGGCTTCACCCTCAGATTCGGTTTAAATTTCATCGATCGTGAAAACAACCTTACAAGAATTCCTACACTATCAGCAACATGGTACAAGAATTTCCTTCGGGTCGAAAATGGCTCTACCACATCACTAATCCAAGCTTCTTAACAAAATTATGCAATACCTCTTCCAGGATCATGTAATAAAAAAGGGACGGTGCATCTTGAAATCCGCTTTTTTATTGGTTGATTGATTTTTAACTACCTCAGATTTAGGGAAATATATCATGATATTGATTCTCTGCGCTTGGCCTTAATGTGCTTGATTATCCGAAGTGTGTGTGGACACTTGATAAATAAATGTTCCGAGTTTTCGAAGGGGCAGTTGCACATGATGCATCCTCCTGGTATTGATACATGTTTCTGTCGTAACCTATCTTTGGTTGGTAGACCATTCGTCTCAAGTTTCCCTAGGAAGTTTTAAACTTTTGGAAAGGTATTTAGTTTCCAAATCCAACTGTTTGCGTTAGCTGGTTGCTCATTTATATTAGAAATCAACCCCACAGCTAGGGCTGTGAATTCGGATCGATCCGATCCGAATCCACGGATATCCAAAAATTTTTTGGCCTCAAATCATGATCCGTATCCGATCCGTTTTGAGTCGGATATCCGAGAAAATATATCCGTTTGGATCGGATATCCAATGGTAGATATCCCGGATATCCGAAAATATCCATTTTAATTAAACTTGCTTAAATTAATAAATTATAAATTATTATTACATATATATATATTTTTAAATATATAAATATATATATTTTTTAAATATATACATATACAATTTTTGGTAAAAACATGTATTTATTTACATATATATTTTTTAAATATATATATTAATATATATTTAATATATACGGATATTTTCGGATATCCATTTATCTGAAACTCCGATCCGTATCCGATCCAAATATCCGGAAAAATAGCGGATCGGATCGGATACGGATCGATTTTAGTCGGATTAATTTGGATACGGATAAAAACGGATCGGATCGGCGGATATCTCGGATCGGATCGTCGGATCGGATATCAAATTCACAACCCTACCCACAGCCGATGCGGTAGAGAACCAACCATTTTTACTTGGGGCCTAGAAAACTCGGTCTGTTATACAATTGTAGGAGATCGGGATGACAGTAATTATGTTAACTATTTCAAGGGTTAGCAGTTGATTTAGGGCTTGTGTGTTCCATGTGTTTCCGTTCACTATTAGGTTTTCTACTTTAATCCTATCATCCATATTGTTTGGATTCTTTGCATATTTTTTTAGTGGTTTTTGTAGTGGCCAATTATCATTCCAGAAGTTTATCACTTTTCCATCCCCAACTTGTCAGATCAGTCCATTTTGAAATTCTTTTTTAAGACTCATTAGACGCTTATACTGCCATGACGTGTTTGATTGCACTGAATACTCAAAGAGATTATTGTTCCTGAGGTACTTCTGGGTGACAATTCGAACCCAAATGTTGGTCGGTTCCGTGATAATTTTCCATATGAGCTTCATTTGTAGTGCTTTATTCATATGTTCTGACTTCTTGATTCCAAGACCTCCGTGCGATTGTGGTTTACAGATTCTGTCCCATCCCACCAACGGTTTATGTTGTTGATCTTTATTCCAAAAAAATTGTCTATTTGTCTTGTCGGTCTCATCATGTATGCTTTGTAGTAACAAGAAGCTTTGCATAATGAAATTCAGTTTTGTCGCCAAATTTGACCTAATAAGCGTTGTCCTCCCCTCCTGAGATAGTGAGTTTGCCTTCCACTTGGCTAATTGATTTTGGGCTTTCCCTACAGTGTCTCGAAAGGTCTCCTTGTTAACCTTTCCCTTTATAATTGGGCATCCTAAGTATCTTTCTAGATCTGTCATTGCTGTAATACCAAGTATTTGTTGTATCTGCTGTTTTTGTTGGCTATTCACCTTTCTTGATACATGGAAAGCAGATTTATGGTAATTGACATTTTGTCCTGATGCTGCACAATATTCCTCTGTGATCTTCTTAACCATGTTGCACGCCTGTTGGGTCGCCTTTGCAAAAATAATAATGTTGTCTGCAAAGGCGAGAAAAGGAACTCGGATTCCTCCTCGAGCTATCGGGAATCCTATTGTATGCTTTTCGGTTTCGCTCATTTTTTGTAGTTTTCTTGCAAGAATCTCTGCTCCTATAACAAACAGAAATGGAGATAACGGATCTCCTTGTCTAATTTCACGTTCTGGATTAAAGGGTTCAGTAGGTCCATTGTTTACGAGTACTGAAAAGGAGGTTGTACAAACGCATTCTCTAATCCATTCAATAAATTTATGGTGAAATCCGAATTTTTCTAGGACAGTGAACAGAAAAATCCAATCCACTCTATCCTACGCCTTTTCCATGTCTAATTTAATTGCTATCCATCCATCCTTTGCTTGGCTTCCTCTAAAGAAAGTATGGATCTATTGGCTATTGGCTACAAAGGCCCCTTGTAATGGGTGTATTATTTTTTCCATAACTTTTTTCAACCTTTCTGTAATAATTTTTGCTATCAGTTTGTATATTGTCAAGCACAAACTTATTGGTCTGTAATGATTTGTTGTACTAGGGTTGTCAGTTTTCGATATGAGTGAAACAAATGTGTGGTTAAATTGTCTTAAAATCTTCCCAGAGTGGAAAAAGCTCTTTACTACCTTAATGACCGTTGGACCGACAATGTCCCAATATTTTGTGTGGAATTATGTTGTCATTCCATCTGGGCCTGGAGACTTATCTGACCCAATATACATTAGTGTCGTTTTGATCTCTTCATTTGAAACTGGCTTGATCGACATATTGTTTTCCTCGTTTGATATTTCCTTAGAGATTAGTTCAAGATAACTTCTAGCTACCCTTTCATTTGTGGGTTCTTTAATATAACGTTTCTTGAAGTCATTTCAGATTTCTTTTCTTACATTTTCCTCTCCTGATACTTGTGTTCCTTCACTAGTTGTTATTTCTTTTATAGCTTTGCGGTTTCTCCTCCCACTAGCTATTTTATGGAAATAGCCTGAATTCAAATCCGTAAGTTTGATGTGTTTTGTTTTTGCTCTTTGCTTCCAATAAGTGTTTATGAAAATTTAGCACACATTCTTTTTTTCTTGCTAGGCTGATTTGTTTTTGGATTAGATCGGGTCAGGGAGAGCTAATTATATCTGATTGTATTTCTACTAGTTTGTGGTCAATTTCCTTCAGTTGTTCGAACATGTTACCTTGCGTGTGTTTATTCCATAGTTTGGCTTGACTTTTAAGCACCTGTGTTTTTTTCATTAGCTTAAACATATTTGATCCTTGGTGATCAACTCTCCAAGCTTGCTTGACTACATTTCTAAAATCCTTTATGAGCGTCCACATTTTCTCAAATTTAAATGGGAGTGCTTTGCTTCTTTGTTCATCCTCTAGTTCAATTGATATTTTACAACAGTCTGATGAGGTAAAAGCATGGTTTTTCGTTCTAATGTTTGGGAAGGATTGTAATATGTTATTACAAACTAGCGGCCTGTCCAATTTCTCATAAATATTATCTACTTCATATTGGTTTTTCCTCCATGTGTATGGGTTCCCCATGCAAGGGATGTCTTTCAGGTTACACGCATTTTTAAATTTGCGTAAGCGTTCTAGCCGACTTGGTTCTGGAAAGTTTCCTCTTTTTTTTTTCACTCGAGCATTGGATTTCATTTAAATCACCCATGATGATCATCGGCAAGTCAAGTTCTTGTAGTGTTTGCGTAAGCTCTGTTCAAAATTCATTCTTGTCTTTTTCTTTTAGTGGGGCGTACACGAATCCTATAGCAGCCACCATGTGTGTCAATAGGTTTTTGTATTTTAGTATAATGTATCTGGATTTCTGAATTAGTAGCGATATTTGCTCATTCCTCAATTGATGCTCTTTCCATAAAACACATATTCCCCCAGCTCTACGACACACAGGAGACCAAATAAAATTATCGAAACCCGCCCTTCTCCAAGTTTGATCACTCGGGGGTTTCTCCGTTTTGTCTCTACAATAGCCATTATTTGTACCCTTTCTATCTTACAGAAGGAATCTATTTCCGGCCAGAATGATTTCCGACCACTACCCCTACAATTCCAAGAGCAAATCTTCATGATCACAATCTGTATATGAGTTTTCTAAGCTCCAAAGAGCTTCTATTTTGATTTTGGTCTTAGTAAACCTATAGTTTTTCCTCATCCTTTGGTAAGAGTTTTTTGAAATTGTCATACACGAGAATACATTTGTTCTTATACACAGCCTTGGAAACAGCCTACAACATGAAATTGGCGTACATAACTTAATCACATAAAAGTCCTTGTTCAGTGCACATACATTGGTCTGTTGGGCAATATCGCCCATTGGCTATTACTAACGACTCCCCGCTTTGTTTCCTGTGTTTCTTAGCATCTTCTGTCTATGGATCTCTTCGTCCACCAGAATTATCATTACTGGTTCTCATGACACTAGTGTGTCCTCCGAGTATATCTCTACACCAAAGTGATGTCATCCTTGCCATATGTTTCTTGCACTGAAATTGCCAGCTAAAATCAAGCAAATTTCTAATGTTAGCTTTGATTATAAAATTATTTATGGAACATTTTAACCACAGCCTAAACAGCAATTGGGACCCCATCAACATGCTCATAATAGTTACAACATAGTACAAGCTTCCCATAGTTGCTAAAAACGTGGTTATACTACAAAAGTCATTGGATTTTTTTCCTTGACTACAACTTCTACATTCTTTAATTAGTGACAACCTGACATTCTTCCACTTGCCTTTATTAATAGCCAACTTGTTCTTATCGTCTTTTCTTAGTTCTTGCATGATCACAACCCCATTCATATATTTCACAAATAAATCTTTTCTTACATCATACATACCCATAGTTATTCTCCAAGACATACAAGTCTAAGCTTTTTTAATTGTTTTAAGTGTAAGAGCCAATTGAGATGCCGTCATTCTCTTATGATAAAAACTCATGGTAGTTAAGACCTTAATGACTTTGAAGTTATCCATCAGCAAACCTACTCCCTGAGTTTCTTGCAACACATGATCATTGGAGCTTAGGCTCTCCATACCTAATTGACTATACTCAGATTCACCTACGATCGTCACAAAAAGCCACCTTCGGTGCTTAGTTATGCAATTCACATTATATAACAGCTCGACTACTAAAGTTATCCTATCAATTATGGGTTCTCTTTTTCCTTCTTTCATAAAGCTAGATGTACTAGTTTTTGTTTTGTTCATTTGGCAATCACTATCAAGAGACTGAAGAGCATCCCACTTACCAATTTTTATCCCATTGCCAAAGCTACAGATATCATCACATAGTATCATAATAGGCTTTAGCAAATCTAGCACAATGTATTTTCTAAGCTTGAGACAAAGTTCGTTGGCTTCTATAGAGCATTTAGACCCGGCCCTTTGTCTAACATGTTTCAACAACAGACCATACAAGAAAGTTTCTTTAGCATGGAGAACGGATTCCTTGGCTCCTGGCCACCTCTCCACGAGGTTAGCAATGTCAGTTTTGAGCTTCGATATGCCGCTTTCGATCATGGACCGCAAGGGTCTAGCCCCAATAGGCTTAAAACAGAAACTACCCTTTAAGGTCTCATCGACCATGGTAGGAATTTGTTCAAATAGTCATGGTTCACATTTTCAAATTGTTTTCTAGAGATTTTCTTCAGATTATAATCACCACCCCAGCGTACATCAACCAAATCACTCAATATAAACTGATCAAAAGAAGAAGTAGAGATATATGTCTTGTTAATACTTACGTTTCCTTGCTTCTTCATGCTAGTCCAGGGAGAAGATAAGGTCTCCTCTCACTTTTCTTCCCCATGAATGGAGTTTTGAGAAGCAGGCGCCGCCGATAGCGAAGCCATCACCGCCTCCCCCACTCCAAGAACAGATGGAGGTGAACCCTCCCGAAGCCCTAGTCTCCATAACGCCCGGGATTCCTTCGAGAAGAGCCCTTGTTTCTTCTTTAGTCTCCTCCTTTGAATCATGTTGGATTTGCCATCCTCCATTAGCTTCTTGCAGCCAACGGAATGAGCCCGACTTCGAACTTCCTTGACTCTGTAACTCACGTTTTGCCGATTTTGGGTCGATTTTCCCCAAATTTCTTTTCGGACGGGGCTTTTATCAGCAAGGAATAGGATTTGAAGTAGGAGATTTAGGCTGAATTACACGATTTGGGGCATAATTTCAGATCTAGGGTTCAAGATTTGGAAGAGATGTATATTGGGGTTTTTGGGAGCGGGGGTGTCACGGGAGCGGGGGTCTTTCTAGTCTCTCTATTTGTTCTCCTCCATCAAGCTACAAGACAATTTCTAACAAGATTTATACTCATGCTAGTACAATTCTCCACCTCCAATTTTCTCCCTTGAAAATAATTTTATTCCTAATCATCCAAATGTAGTAGACCACCACACAATGCCATAGATTCCAAAGCCCATACCTGAGAGTTCTCTTTCCCTTCATATGATTTGCTTGACTTTTCCAATCATCAATATTTGCAGCAATTGGCCCATTTTAACACACTTTGTTGAGCATGTTTCGTGTAACTACATTGAAACCACAGATGCTCACTAGTCTCAACTTTGTTCTCCTCACACAACACACAATAGGCATTGTTGGGACAATGTTAAGGACGTCTTCAGTAATTAACATTGTGCCTAGCGTCCCTTAGTTTTGATATGACAAACTCGCCTTGATCTAATAAAGTTGTCCAAGTGTTTCAGGAACGCATGTTGAAAAGGACAACAAGTTGAGGATTAGGTAGCCGTCCTTAGGAAGTAAGGACGCTACATCCTTCAGTGAACGGCTTGGTAAAATACAAACAAGGACACCGTCCTTAATCATTACACTGGAGTCCTTCAAAGCTGGCCGACAAAGTGACATCACCAGACAAGCTTTGATCATGATCTCCACGTGGAAGAAGATCCCGCATCCAAGCCTAACGGAATTGCCAGTAAGCTTCTTTGATCTTCAGAGCAACACGTGGAAGCCGATTACTGTTGCAACGTTCCCAAGGGCATGATTGTCAGAGATAAAGTTGCCCTTTCCCAATGTCACTATAAATACTCCCCAGAGTATTTATTGTGATGTGACGCTTCAAAGAATATTCAGAGAATTTGTCAGTCGCTCAAGAACACCAAGAACAAGCTCAAGAACAAGTGAGACTTAGGTGTTAGATCGAGCGAGAAGCGTTCAACAAAATCACAAACTGTTTGTAATAGAAAAGAACAAAAAGAGTGAGAGAGTCCTTACGACGAACTGTAAGGACGAGGTGATAGTTTCCTTTAGAGAAATTAAGTTAGGTTACTCTACAGGCTTAAAGGGGTTGTTACTAGTGGACTTAGGGACGCCAGTCTAAGTGCCAGAGAAGTGTAACCGCTCGCCAGTGTATTGTAAGGAAACTTAATAAGAAAGGAAAAAGCTATTACAAAATCCTCCAAGGAGGTAGAGGTTTACACTCAAGGACTAGTTGGTACTTGAGTGGTTCCTCTATAAATCAAAAGCGTTCCTTACTTATTGTCTTAACCTGTTTAGTCTTTTGATTTCCGCTGCGAACCAAGGAAGTCCTTGATCTTTATTAAGGACATCCTGGTGAAGGACGACCTTAACTCTGTTAAGGACGCCCTTGTATTTCTGACTAACGATCCAACAATTGGTATCAGAGCGGGCGCTCTAGATTTTGTTGAGTTGCAGGTTAAACATGGACATGGAACTCATTGGAATCTCTTTCACTAAGCCTCCGCGTCTGACGGACGGCAACTTCAATCGCTGGAAGATTAGGTTTGAAAACTTCTGTAGGGGACAGAACTATCAATGCTGGAAGGTAATCATGAAGGGTGATCTCAAAGTCCCTGAAGACAAGAAAGACAAAGAGGATGAATGGGGTCCTGATGAATTCAAGCTTATGGAAACGAACGCTAAGGCTATATGCTTCCTTCAAGCATCTCTCTGTGAGAGGGACGCCATCAGAGTCAGCAACTTGACTACGGCAAAAGAACAGTGGGAAGCTCTCGAAAAGTACCACATAGGAACAGCTGAGATGAAGGAAGATGTCAAGCTTGAAATTAAAAAGGAGTTCTATGCCTTCAGAATGCTGCCTAATGAATCTGTAAAGGACTACTCAAGTCCCTTTGAAGCCCTTGTGACCAAAATGCGAAACTTGGGTATCCCAGAAGCTGAAGTCTCAATGAGGAACAGAGTTGGAATAGTCATTGATGGACTCACAGGAAAGTGGAACTTTGATAGAACCACGTTCAAGGAAAACACCGCTAACAAGACCCTGGATATGGAAGAGATCTATGGGAAGCTTAGGGGTTATGAAGCAAGAAGGGAAGCCGATTTGGCTGAATTGGCAAGAAATCCTCAAACAGATATTGCATTGATGACCTCAACACCAGAGTACGCTGAGTATCTTCGTCGTCAACAAGAACTTGCTATGATGGTGGAAGCCAATAAGAATGAGAACCGTGAAAAGATGCGAGTTCAAGCTGTGAAAGAAAGAGAAAGCAAGTCTAAGGAACAGCTTGAAGAAGAGGAAGGACTTGTTCTTTTTAACAAAGTTCTGCGTTCTTTTGGAAAA
The DNA here is from genome assembly GCA_934048045.1 of Polygonum aviculare. Lineage (NCBI taxonomy): Eukaryota > Viridiplantae > Streptophyta > Magnoliopsida > Caryophyllales > Polygonaceae > Polygonum > Polygonum aviculare. Next base: position 25,261,566 of record OW204023.1, on the reverse strand, counting down.
AGAAGCAAACATTTCAACAAGCACAAAATGCCCAAGAAGGAAGGTCCCAAGTACATAGAGGCAGAGATGAAGGAACTTACTTGTTTTAAATGTAACAAGAAAGGACATTTTGCTAAAAAGTGTACAACAGGAATGTCTTCAAAGGATATGAAGACAAAGGCTCTCATTGGAGCGTTTGCTTCTGCATGGGATAACATGAGTTCTGATGATGAAGAACCCGATGAAGAAGAGGCCTACATTGCTCTTGAGGACGCCTTCGATAATGATCAAGTGGCTTTCATGGCTATGGAGGACGCCACAGTTGATGAGGAGGACGCTCCTAAATCTGAAAATGAGGTAACCCGTGAGTCTATGATGAAATCCTTAGAAAGTTGTTCTAAAACTAAACTCATAAAACTCATTGGAAAAATCATGGAAGAAAGTGTGATTATGCAAAAGAGAATGGATGAACTGGAACTTGAAAATGAAAACATTGTTGTTGATGTGAAAATTGCAGTACTATGTCTATTCAACTAGAGTCCTCATTTGAAGAAGTTAAATCCCTGAAAACTGAATTAATGTGTCTCAAGCTAGAGAACGCTAACCTTAGGGATGAAGTCAAAGTGCTAGGAAAGAGTCCTGTAGTTGAAGAAGTTAGACCTATGATGTTTGTCCCAGCCAAAAGGGGACTAGGATATGAGTCTGATTCTAAGAACTCTCTCCCAAGTGACTTTGAGGCTAGTAAATCCACAGAACTTGAACAAGAGAGGGAGAAAACCAGGAATCTTCTTGATAGAATTAGAGTCCTAGAGAGTGGAGAGAAAGGTGAAGAGGACTACTATACTAACTCCACTGGTCATAGGATTTACAAGAAAATTGCTAAAGGGGAAGGTTCTAAAGTTTGCAACCCTCAAAAGATGAAACAAAACAGGATCCAACGTCCCAATAAGAAGTACTACCTCGGTACTTACTACAGGACGTGTTGGTATTGTGGTCAAGGAGATCACTACAAGTATGAGTGTTTGAAACTAAAGGAAGACATTGAAAAGGGAAAAGCTGCTAGGACTAACATTGAAAATGAAGAGTCCGTCCCTAAGACTAAGTCTAGGCGTTCTAGACATTCTAGGAGTTCTTTCCGCAGATATGCTACTTCAAATGATGTGAACATTAATGACTACATGCCAGAACCAGAGTTCTATTTCTGTAACGAACCAGGTAAGGAACACCTTGCCTGGGTCGCCAAAAACTAACTTTGTTTTGGCAGGTGGAAGTGAGGGGACGCCCATGGATCATTGATAGTGGCGCCTCAAATCATATGACAGGAAGCCAGATCCATCTCACTTCTATCCAGAGTAGTGCCACGGGAGGAACGGTCTCGTTTGGCAATAAGGGCAAGGGAAAGATCAAAGGGACGGGAACTGCTATTCTCAATCCGTCCATCAAAGCAACAAATGTCAGTCTTGTTGAAGGACTTGGTTTCAATCTCCTGAGTGTTTCCCAAATGTGTGACCAAGGTGAAAATTTAGTCACATTTGACTCAAAGGAGTGTCTCGTGATCAACAAGAAGTCCAACAAAGTTGTTCTCAAAGGAGTTCGCCAGAACAATGTCTACATCTTCAATCAAGAGTTCAAGCCAAAATCTGAGTTGTGCCTATCTGTTTCAAAGGAGGACGCTGACCTCTGGCATCGTCGTCTTGGACATGCTGGACTAAGCACAATCCTCAAACTGCATCAAAGAAATCTTGTGAAAGGACTTCCTCAAATTGATCCTGAGAAGATTGAACAATGTGAAGCATGTATTAAAGGGAAGCAAACAAGAACGTCCTTCAAATCTAAGAACGAAGTCAGCACAAAGAAGCCTTTGGAACTCCTTCATATGGATCTTTGTGGACCAATGAAGACGTTGAGCCATGGTGGAAAGAGGTACATTTACGTTCTTGTAGATGATTTTTCTCGTTTCACTTGGGTTCTTTTCTTGGCTTCCAAAACAGATTGCTTTAATGCGTTCAAAGTCTTCATCAAACAAGTGGAAGTTGCCCTGGAGACGCCTCTTAAAGCCATAAGATCAGACCATGGAACGGAGTTTCAGAATTCAGAGTTCCTGGTCTTCTGTGATCAACATGGTGTCTCGCACAATTTTTCAGCTCCAAGGACTCCTCAACAAAATGGTGTTGTGGAAAGAAAGAATAGGACGCTGGAGGATATGGCAAGGACTATGCTTTTAGCCAATAGCGTTCCTATGTACTTCTGGGCGGAAGCTATTGCTACAGCTTGTTATATCATCAATCGTGCCATGATCCGTCCGCTGCTCAAAAAGACGTCCTATGAATTGTTGAATGGAAGGAAGCCTCGCATTGATTATCTCAGAGTGTTCGGATGCAAGTGCTTTGTTCACAACAATGACAAAGAACGACTTGGAAAGTTTGATGCAAGGAGTGATGAAGCTATATTTCTTGGATACTCTCTAACCAGCAAAGCATATAGAGTTTTCAACAAAAGGACTCTAAAGCTTGAGGAGAGCATTCATGTTGTGTTCAAGGAGAGCGTTTCTCATAAAGAAAAACCAAGTAAGAAAGAACGCTCTTCCTCACAACAGCAGGACGATTCTGAAGACGAAGCTGATTTTGGGTCCTCTGGAAAATATTATGCTCCTAAGGACGCCACTCCAAATCCTGAAGAAGTCTCAGTGGACGTTCCTAGTATTGTTGAAGGAGTTCCCTCTCGAAGTGAATCTCCAATTCAACAAGATGTGGCTGAATCAAGTCTGCAAGGTCAAGGTGTGGACGCTCTCTCTGAGGGGGAACACACCGAGGACGCCTCTTCAGATGATGAAATTGATCCTAGGTTTGCTCAACTATTTCAAAGAGAGTCCCGTTTCTCAAGAGATCATCCAACTTCTCAGATTGTCTCCGATCCAGCTCAAGGAGTTCAAACCAGATCAGCTGCAAGCAAGTCCCAAAGTGCAAATTTAGCCTTCTGTGCGTTCAACGCCTTTGTATCTATGGTGGAACCAAAGAATATCAAAGAAGCACTTCAGGACGCTGATTGGATCCAAGCAATGCAAGAAGAACTTAACCAGTTTGAAAGGAACAAAGTTTGGACTCTCGTCCCTCGTCCCAAAGGGAAAAATATCATAGGGACGCGCTGGGTGTTCCGAAATAAGCTCGATGAAAGTGGTCGTGTGTCAAGGAACAAGGCAAGACTGGTGGCTCAAGGATTCAAGCAAGAGGAAGGCATTGACTATGATGAAACCTTTGCTCCCGTTGCTAGAATTGAGGCCGTTCGTCTTCTCATTGCCTTTGCCGCACACAAAGGATTCAAGCTATTTCAGATGGACGTCAAGACTGCCTTTCTAAATGGAAAACTCAAGGAAGAGGTGTATGTTGCTCAACCGCCTGGTTTCGAGGACGCCTCTCATCCAGATAATGTGTACTACTTAGACAAAGCTCTCTATGGACTCAAGCAAGCTCCTCGTGCATGGTACGACAGGTTTGCGTCCTTTCTTCTGTCTAATGGCTACACAAGAGGTTCAATTGATAAAACTTTGTTCATTAAGAAAGTTCACAAGGACATTTTAATTGCCCAAGTCTATGTTGATGATATAGTCTTTGGTAGTACTAACATGAAACTTGTAGATGAGTTCAAGTCCTTAATGAGTAGTGAATTTGAAATGTCTCTCATTGGAGAACTCACCTTCTTCCTGGGACTTCAAATCAACCAACTCAAAGATGGGACGCGCATTCATCAACAAAAGTATGTCCGTGAAATGCTGGAGAAATTTGGGATGAATACGTCCAAGCCAATGGCAACACCTTGTTCCCCAAATTCACGTCTTTATGCAGATGAACAAGGGAAGGACGTTGATCAAAAGCTATACAGAGGAATGATTGGCTCTTTGCTCTATCTGACCGCAAGCCGTCCAGACATCATGTTTGCAGTCTGCTTGTGTGCACGCTTCCAGGCAAATCCAAAGGAGTCCCACATGCAAGAAGTCAAGAGGATCTTTCGCTACCTCAAAGGACGGGACGATCTTTGCCTTTGGTATCCCAGGAAGACGTCCTTCAAACTAGTTGGCTACTCTGACGCTGACTATGCTGGACATGTCATTGATAGAAAAAGTACTTCAGGAATGGCACAGTTTCTTGGTTCATGCCTAGTCTCATGGGGATCTAAGAAACAGAACTCTGTGGCGCTTTCAACTGCGGAAGCTGAGTACGTTGCTGCTGCCTCGTGCTGTTCACAAGTTATCTGGATCAAATATCAACTTGAGGACTATGGTATATCTCTTGAAACTATTCCTATTTTGTGTGATAATACCAGTGCCATAGAAATTGCTAAGAATCCTGTTTTTCATTCTCGCACAAAGCACATTCATATAAGACATCATTTCTTGCGTGATAATGTGGAACTAGGAATTATTAGCATGGGACATGTAAGGACTGAGGACCAAATAGCTGATATTTTTACCAAAGCACTTGATAGACGTCCCTTTGACCATCTCAGGCTGCTCTTAGGGATGATAACCTTTAAGTAGCAAGTCCCGTTCTGCTATTCCCTCAATGCTTGGCTATGTTTAGTTGATTACATAATTGCTAAGTACTTTATGCACTAATTTCACTTTTGCAAGAACGCTAGTCTAAAACTACTGTGTGCATATCATGAGAACGCCTTTGAATTTCTCTATTTGTCTTGAAAAAGAGTTTCCCTGATCACCCAACCCTCATTATAAGACGAAATGATGGGAACTCTAAGCTTTCCCTAGCCGAAAATTTTGCAAAAGCGTCCTATGATCTTCACTTTTCTTTTACGGGACGTACTTGCATAGTTTTCAAATTGGTTCCTAAGGTGATCCCAGGAAGGATGTGTAAATTCTGTGAACGACAGCTATAATCTGAGTTGAGGACGCCAGTACAGTACAGGTTCATTCGGAACGCGCCCTTTTTGGAAGTTGAACAGTTGCCGTTTGAATTTTGAAATGAGGAAGTTACCAGCGTGCCCCTCACCAACCTCCTATATATACATTGATTGAAACGGCTGTCAGAACTTTCGCACGCTAAAATCTCAAAGCTCCGTTTTGCTCTGACTTCTCTCTAGATTTCCGGCAACATCTCTCTAGCTTTCCGATCAGTCTCCGACGACCTCTCTCAGATCAGCTCAGAATGTCAAGGGTCATGAACACTTCTGGTTCGTCTTTGAGTGGGAAGCGCAAGCGTCTTGCTAAAAGGAACTTTTACGTCGAAGGTCCTCCAGAAATTCAGATTGACGAGATCTTGAAGGACTTCATCGACACAAAGCCACGCACTCTCTATGTTGCTGTGGTGAACTACATGAAGGACTGCAAGGATCAAGTCCGTCTTCGCAATCTGAGGACGTTCTTGGATCGATTTGTGGTGCCCGTATTGAGGAAGACAGGGGGAATGGACGCTCCTTTCTATGGAGGCACCAACATTTTCTTAGAGGCGTTCCAAGGTCAAGACTGGAGGATCCCCTTGATTGAATCCATCCCAGACCTTTCCAATGCCCGATTTGTGGATCTTCCCTCCACAGCATCAAAGAAAAGGTTAGTGAAACCAAACTCCAATCCCTTTTCTCCTTCATCCCCTCCCCGAGCTATTACCACCAAACCTACTCCCCCTCCATCTCGTCTTATCCGCTCCTCTCTCCCACAAAAGGCTTCCTCCTCCCAACCCACAAAAATCCTTGACATATTTCCAACTAATGTGGAGGAGCGAACCAAATTCAAGCATGACCATCCTCACCCCAAACCCCTCAAAAGGCGAAAGCTCGCCAAGGCCAAGCCCAATCCCATTCCCCTTGACACCCCTTCAACCACACCTTCACCAATCGACATCATCGACCCATCCATGCCTGACCCTACCCTTCTCCAATTAAAGCAGGCCTTCCCTGATGTGGACATCTCCCCATCCCCATCTCCTCAAAATTCCCCTTCCCCCTCCGCCCCTCCCACTCCCAAATCAAGGGGCCAAATCAAGGTGTAGTTTTGCAGAGATGCGCTTTTAATAGTTATCTAGAATAAGCAAGTGTTAAGAAGGAATTTCAGTGAAAGGAACTAAGTTTAAGAGGGACGCTAATTAAGAAAGAAATAGAAAGCCGTCCCTTCATACTTGTGCCTATATACTTGTGCCTATAGATTATTCCCAAATGTTGAAAGGACGTTCTTTGAGTTTTCAAAGCATGCTAGAGCTTAAGTGCAAAATGTTTATTGCCCAGAGTTTGTCATCATCAAAAAGGGGGAAACTGTTGGGACAATGTTAAGGACGTCTTCAGTAATTAACATTGTGCCTAGCGTCCCTTAGTTTTGATATGACAAACTCGCCTTGATCTAATAAAGTTGTCCAAGTGTTTCAGGAACGCATGTTGAAAAGGACAACAAGTTGAGGATTAGGTAGCCGTCCTTAGGAAGTAAGGACGTTACATCCTTCAGTGAACGGCTTGGTAAAATACAAACAAGGACACCGTCCTTAATCATTACACTGGAGTCCTTCAAAGCTGGCCGACAAAGTGACATCACCAGACAAGCTTTGATCATGATCTCCACGTGGAAGAAGATCCCGCATCCAAGCCTAACGGAATTGCCAGTAAGCTTCTTTGATCTTCAGAGCAACACGTGGAAGCCGATTACTGTTGCAACGTTCCCAAGGGCATGATTGTCAGAGATAAAGTTGCCCTTTCCCAATGTCACTATAAATACTCCCCAGAGTATTTATTGTGATGTGACGCTTCAGAGAATATTCAGAGAATTTGTCAGTCGCTCAAGAACACCAAGAACACCAAGAACAAGCTCAAGAACAAGTGAGACTTAGGTGTTAGATCGAGCGAGAAGCGTTCAACAAAATCACAAACTGTTTGTAATAGAAAAGAACAAAAAGAGTGAGAGAGTCCTTACGACGAACTGTAAGGACGAGGTGATAGTTTCCTTTAGAGAAATTAAGTTAGGTTACTCTACAGGCTTAAAGGGGTTGTTACTAGTGGACTTAGGGACGCCAGTCTAAGTGCCAGAGAAGTGTAACCGCTCGCCAGTGTATTGTAAGGAAACTTAATAAGAAAGGAAAAAGCTATTACAAAATCCTCCAAGGAGGTAGAGGTTTACACTCAAGGACTAGTTGGTACTTGAGTGGTTCCTCTATAAATCAAAAGCGTTCCTTACTTATTGTCTTAACCTGTTTAGTCTTTTGATTTCCGCTGCGAACCAAGGAAGTCCTTGATCTTTATTAAGGACATCCTGGTGAAGGACGACCTTAACTCTGTTAAGGACGCCCTTGTATTTCTGACTAACGATCCAACAGGCATTATCAATTAAACCCATTGCATTCAATTTCTCCATAGTCATCACTCCTCCTTTTATTGATTTCCAAAGATTGAACACCAGCCTAGGAGTATACAATTTATGCCAAGCCAGCTGACTCCAATCAACCCTTTCCTCTCTTTCTCTAAGTCTGTTATACATCGCGTTCATGTCCAACTTGCCATTACTAGACGTCATGACAGCTGGGATACGACCTTCCTCGAGCGTCTCCACAAAATCATCTCTCATTCTCAACACCGCTCTCCAAATCGCGCTATCAGATTGCTTGCTTTAAATGCCCCAAAAATCTGAATTTCTGGTGTGGCTCTTTTTCACCCAGCAATGTCAAACTAAATCGGTGTTGTTTTCCTCATACACATCAAACATCAGCTCAACGAAGATCGCTTTATTCCACACATGAATATCCTTCAGGCCAATTCCTCCCTCGTCTTTCGGCTTACACAACTTCCGCCATGCAATCGGGGCCTTTCTTCCATCACTCCGTCCACTTAAGAGGAAGTTCCTCAAGAGACTAGTGATATCCTTGATTATACTCTTGGGCAACAAGAACATCTTGCACCAGTAGTGTAAAACACCATATAGGACTGATGTCCGCGTTTTAGGTAGATTTTTAGGGTCTAGATAGGTTAGTTTGAGTTGTGTTTTGTGCTTGAGTCTTGTGTTTTTGAGTCTTTTTGCATGAGTTTTCGTATTTCCTTGAGATTCGGAAACTACGCATATTTGTGTCGTTTTGTAGGTATTTTGGAGCTTGAAAACGAGTTTGAAGTAATACTAGGAGATGATGGACGAGCTAGGAGGAGATTTTGAGTGGATAAGCCAAGAAGAAGAGCTAAAGAGAAGCCAAAGCAAGAGGAAAAGTCAAGGAAAAAGTCCCAAGATCGAGCCCAAGGAGGTCGAGTTCGAGCCAAAACCGTCAAACTTGGAGCCCAAGGAATAAGCCTCAGGATCGACCCTGAGGGGGGTCGAGATCGACCCTAAGAGGGTCGAGCCTTGTGACCGACTTCCCCCTATCCGGATTTAATGTTGAAGTTTCCTAGTTTATATTTTAGGAAGGTTGTTTCTTTGTGTTTCCTAGTTAGATTAGGACTCCTTTTCTTCTATAAAAGGAGGTTGAACCTTTAGTTTTAATTATCAATTAATCATCCAAGACTTGGAGAGATAGGAAGAAGACTTGGAGAGCAAGTTTGAGATTTGTAAGATTGATCTTTGGTTTTAATTTGAATTTTAGGTTGGTTTTGATCATGTCTTCTTCTTCTTCTTCTTCCTTGTTTCTCTTTACTATGTGTGAGTAGTCTTCTTAAGTTCTAGGGTCGGGCAAAAACCCAACACAATCATGCATGTTTAAAGATTGAATTCATGACTTGAATGCTTGATGATCATATCTAACCTATCTTGTGCTTAATCCTTGGTGAAAATTGAGGCATGTCTAGTAATTAACCCTAGCGAAAGTGAAAAGTTAGTTGCTTGACTATATCTAATAGGTTTATTTGCGAAAGTTGATATTCCTAGGTTCAAAGATAGGTAGAAAGTTGTTTAATTTGCGAAAGTTGATTGAATAGCTTGAATTGTTTGCGAAAGTTAACTTTTGTATGATATAGATGGCATGTTAGTTATGAATTCTTGTTGAAAGCATGTATGGTTGTTGTTGTGGTAGCCCTAGCCCTAGGATTTTCCCTTTTTATTGATTGAAATTCGTATCTTTTGCCTTGATCCCGACACCCTCCGTCGTGTTTGAGTTAGTTGTTTGTGATTTTGTGTGTTCGTGCCTCTTTTGCTCTCAGGATCCTAGGGTCGAGAATGACCCTCTTCAGGTCGAGCCTGAGTTGATTTGCTCTCGTTTTCTTTACTTTTCGTAGTCTATCGATTAATCTTAGCACTACTCTCAATCCTGTGGACGATCCTGGCTTCGCTATACTCAGCGGGGTCTTGAATACAAATTTATTTGTTCAAGAAACCCTTCAACAAATTGGCGCCGTTGTCGGGGATCGAACCCGGGTCACCCGCGTGACCCGCCGTTGATGAGGATGAAGGGGCGATCGACCCCGCTGAGGTCGAGCTCGACCACTCTGCACCCGGAACGACTTCTAACCCTTCTCCTCCACTCATTCCCGATCCCACTCCTTCCTCTTCCCATTCTAAGATACTTCCTTACCCTTCAAAGAAACCCAAGGACGCGACGGAAGGAAAGTTTAAGCGCTTTGTTAAGTTACTTCAAGGCTTGAATCTTTCTATTCCTTTCGCCGAGGCCTAGAATAAAATCCCCGCTTACACCAAGTTCTTGAAGGAGATTCTCTCTAGGAAGCGATCAATGTCGGAACTAACGGATGAGGTGAGGTCGTTGGACCTTCCCGAGAAGATCGGTACGTGATCCCGGGAAGTTTGCTATTACTATCGGTATTGGAGCTTATCGTTTCAAAGCATTGTGTGATCTTGGTGCTAGTGCTAGCTTGCTCCCACTCTCAATTTGGTCAAAGACCAACATGGGGCCATTAGTACCGGTGAACATGAGGCTATACATGGCGGATGGGTCATGCGTTCAGCCCACGGGTGTAGTTGATGATTTCCCCGTTTAGGTGGGGAAGTTCTTTGTGCCTAATGATTTCATAGTCATGGAGATGCCCGAGGATCTGGTCGTTCCCATCATACTCAGACGACACTTCTTAGCCACCGCAGGCGCGGTCATTGATGTCAAGAGTGGACTTTTTACTTTCAAGATTGGTGAAGAAGTAGTCGAGTTCCGGTTCAATCCAACATTGAAGGAATCAAGTCATGAGGAGGTCAAGATGCTCTACACACACTCCGACTACATCGAGTGCAACAACCCGACGGGACGATTTTTGACATAGGAACCTCTACCGCAAAGTTCGAGGGTCTCAGGATCGACCCCCATTGGGTCGAGCACGACCCCCCTGGATGGTGACGAGGAGTCCTTCCTTGACTTGGATGCACTCAAGGCGGAGCATGAGGATGAAGTTAGCTTGCCCGAGCCTACTCCCGAGCTAAAGGAGCTTCGCGATTCTTTGAGTGGTTTTTGGCAGATTCCCATTCACCCCGATGATCAAGAGAAGACCACATTCACTTGTCCTTATGGGACGTTCGCTTACAAGAGAATGCCATTTGGCCTTTGCAATGCCCCGGCTACATTTCAAAGGTGTATGATGGCCATCTTCTCCGACATGATTGAGGAGATAGTGGAGGTGTTTATGGATGATTTCTCGGTTTATGGTTCCTCTTTTGATTCATGTCTTGTTAACCTCTCTAGGGTCCTTAAAAGATGTGAGGAAACGAACCTTGTGCTTAATTGGAAAAAGTGTCATTTCATGGTTAGAGAAGGAATTGTCTTGGGTCATCTAGTGTCTAAGCGAGGGATTGAGGTGGACAAGGCAAAAATTGAGCTTATTGAAAAATTGCCCCCTCCATCTTCCGTGAAAGACGTTAGGAGTTTCTTGGGGCATGCGGGGTTCTATAGACGCTTCATTCAAGACTTTTCTAAAATTGCTAAACCTTTGACTCACTTACTAGTGAAAGATGTAGAGTTTAGCATGTCTTCAGATTGTCTTGAAGCGTTTTACAGGTTGAGGAGAGCCCTTGTGACGGCCCCCATCATGCAATCACCGGATTGGACACTTCCCTTTGAAATCATGTGTGATGCTAGTGACTATGCCATTGGTGCGGTTCTTGGGCAGAGGAAAGACAAGAAGCTTCATGCCATTTACTATGCAAGTAAGACTCTTGATGAAGCTCCAAGTAAGTACACTACCACCGAGAAGGAGTTTCTTGCCGTAGTATTTGCATTTGAAAAATTCTGCTCTTATCTAGTAGGCTCTAAGGTGATTGTTTATACCGACCATGTCGCGATAAGATTTCTAATGGCGAAAAAAGACGCCAAGCCTAGGTTGCTTCGTTGGATGCTTTTGTTGTAGGAATTCGATCATGAAATCCGAGACAAGAAGGGAGCGGAAAACCTAGTGGTGGATCACCTATCTAGACTACCCCTTGAGCACATCAAGGAGTCCGGCGGATCGATCCCCATCGATGATACACGCCCGGATGAGACCCTTATGCTAGGCAAAAAAGATCACCATGAAGACATTGGAGGAGGAGCTGCCGAGCTCTCAGGTTCGACCCCCCCAAGGTCGAGATCGACCCCCACCGGAGAAGATGAGCTCTCAGGTTCGACCCCCAAGGGGTCGAGCACGACCCTTCCCTTGGGTCGAACTTGTACGTTTTCTTCTCCCTCTTCGGGTCTTTCAAGTTCTAATATTCTTCCATCTCCATCTTCTTCTCCTCCCCCTTCTATTCTTGCTATACGTGGGTCGAAGACCCCTTGGTTTGCGGATTTTGCTAACTATGTTGTAGGAGGCATTATCCCGGATGGATTGACGTCCCAAGCTAAGAAGAAGTTCCTCCACGACGTCAAGCGCTACTATTGGGATGATCCTTACTTGTTCAAGCAAGGGAGTGATCACATCTTTCGACGTTGTGTGCCGGACGATGAGATAGAGGGAGTCATCCGTCATTGTCATACTCTACCCACGGGTGGCCATGCTAAGGGCTTCAAAACAACCGCTAAGATCCTTCAAAGCGGACTCTATTGGCCCACTCTCTTCAAAGATGTGCAAGCATATGTGACAACTTGTGATGAGTGTCAACGGTCGGGGAACATTACATGGAGGAACGAGAACCCACTCACCGGTATCTTGGAAGTTGAGCTCTTTGATGTTTGGGGTATTGACTTCATGGGACCCTTCCCCTCTTCGGGTCCCTACAAGTACATACTCGTGGCGGTTGACTATGTCTCCAAGTGGGTTGAGGCCATAGCTACAAGGACAAATGATGCTCGAGTAGTGGCCAAGTTCATGAAGACCAACATCTTTCCCCGTTTTGGTGTCCCTCGTGTCCTCATTAGTGATGGAGGTTCTCATTTCATTGAGCGGAGCTTTGAGGCGCTATTGACCAAGTATGGGGTGTCTCACAAGGTGGCCACAACTTATCATCCTCAAACTAGCGGTCAAGTAGAAGTTTCGAACCGGAAAATCAAGAGCATTCTAGAGAAGACGGTGTCCCGCTCAAAAAAAGATTGGTCTTCCAAGCTTGATGATGCTCTATGGGCTTACCGCACCGCTTACAAAACACCACTCCGCACCACTCCGTTCAATCTAGTGTATGGCAAGTCTTGTCATTTGCCCGTCGAGCTCGAACACAAGGCTTTATGGGCTCTCAAGAAGCTCAACATGGATCTCGATGCGGCCGAGGAGACGCGTTTCATGGAATTGTAAGAACTTGAAGAGTTGAGGCTCAAGGCATATGAGAACTCCAAAATTTACAAGGAGAGGACCAAGAACTGGCATGATAGCAAGCTTGTGCCAAAAACCATCAAGGCCGGTGACTAAGTGCTCTTATTCAACTCAAGACTCCGACTCTTCCCCGGAAAGCTACGGACCCGATGGAGCGGACCATTCACGGTTCACCATATTTACTTGCACGGGGCGGCCGATCTTATAGATGAGAATGGTGGGATTTTCAAAGTCAATGGGCATCGTTTGAAGAAGTACTATGCTAGAAAGGAACCCGACGAAGAAATCCGAGCCACTTGGGCTCTCATCACCTCGGACTAAGCTAAAGCATCCATCGTCAAGCTCATGACGTTAAAAAAGCGCTTACGGGAGGCAACCTGGTTTCTAGATTAGATTTTTCATTTTATTTTTTCCATTCTTTTTGATTTTCCAATTTCTAGATTAGATTTTGTTTATATTTTCTAACCTTCCTTAGATTAGATTAGGATATATTTTGCTTGGGATAGGATTTTTGTGATGATTTTGCAGGACTCTAAATTGCAAAACACGAGCTCAAAAGACGGGACAAGACGATCTTGCACAAGGACCGAAATGGCGGAAAACTCAACCCAGATGGGTCGAGATCAACCCCCAGGGGGTCGAGATCGACCCTAGCGCACATTTCCGAAATTACCCCCTTGGTGTAAGGTATGTCTTTTTACCCAAAATTTAAATCAAAACACTCCTCTTCCTTCACCATATCAGCCCGACCGACCCCCATCCCTTGCCTCCCCCTTTGTGCTCGACCCCCATCTCCCACCTCTCCTACCCACGAGCTCGCCGGAAACCACCACTCCACCGCTGCTCCGACCGCCACCACTCCATAGCTGCCCCACCGCCCACCCCTCCTTGCGTTTCCTGCACAACCCCCCCCCCCCCACAGCCCAAAAACTCAACTACAAGTCCCTTCCTAGATCTAGCTCGAGATCGACCCAATTTTCTACTTCTTTCACTTCTTACAAGGCAATTTCGGTATGATTTCTAACCCTCTACTCTCAATTTTGCTTAAGCTTGAGTGAAATTGGATTTTTGGGTTGAATGTGCATATTTGGGGTTTTTTTACCTAGGTTGGTGAATTTGAAAATTGCTTGCTTGAATGTGTTGTTGTTGAAGTTTGCATGATTGGGTATGTCTAGATTTGATCTTCATGAGCTAATTTTGGTAGAAAATTGTGGATTGGTGCCAATGGGTTCCATACTCGTTTTTTTTGGTTGAGCTAGAGGTAGAAGACGATCTGAACGTTCAGGATCGACCCCCCCTAGGGTCGAGATCGACCCCCCTTGGGGTCGAGCCTGACGTGTGTGTTCTTGCTGATTTTGTTGTTATGCTCAGGATCGACCCATTTGGGGTCGAGCACGACCCCCCCTGGGTCGTGCCTAGGTACATTTTGCTCTTGATTGGGTGTGTTTCTTTGGGCTTAGGTTGCATGATAGGATGAGATATGGATTTGTGCTTCATGTTCCATTATTATAGATCCTCTCCTATCCATGTTATGAAGTGCTTTGTTGAGATTCTTGCCTTTGTTTAAGTGTGGGGTGGATTGTGTGTATTATGTGGTTTTGGTGCTTGATTTGATGTAGGTACTATGTCGACTTCAAGTTCCAAGCCCTCAAAGCGAGCAAAGAGGAGTGACAAGTCCGCGCTAGATGATTACCACATTTCTTCCAAGTATGTTGAGGCATTCAATACCTACCTCGAGATGAAACACAAGACAAGGTGGTATGATGAGGCGGATGGGCAACGGTTGCACATTCATGAGGACATCAAGGAAGCTTTCTCTTACATCGGAGCCGCACACATGTTGGAGTGGGACAATCATCATTACCCCATTCTCACTTGTGAGTTCATGGCTACCTTCTCCTCCGACATAGAGAGCCTGGATTCAAATAAGAAGATGGAGTTTCAGTTGGGTAACAAGTGGTTCAAGCTCACTTTGAAACAACTCAATGACGCCTTTGGCTTCCCCAATCCGATGGAGGACGACCCGAGCCCAATACCGATCCTCACCACTTGGAGTTATCTTTTCGGAAAAGAAGTGCCATCTTGCCATAACATGCAAGTCTCGAATCTCGCCAATCCTCTCTTCCGGATCATCTTGCGTATTCTAGGGAGCGTCCTCTTCCTGAAAACCGAGCTATCTCGTACTTCTAGAAGGGAAATCATTGTGTTAAGAACCATGCTCTTTACCTCTCCGGCTCCTCTAAATCTTGGCTATGAGTGGATGAAAAGTATAGAGGATTTCAAGGGTGGTTCGGGTGCTATCTACTTTGGTGGAATGATTGCCCGACTTGCAATGAGCCTTGGAGTGAATATGAGGGCGTACACTGCGGAGAAGCCTATCTTTATGGATATTCCATTCATCATCAATGCCAAGTTATTGACAAGCCTTCCCAAGGCCATTCCACCTACTATTCCACTTTCAAAGGGCAGAAAGTTGCTATTACTCGGGAGCGAGTTGACTTGCTTCATGTCCCTAATTGGTACGAGGTATGGTCTCCCATCAAATTTCCTTTGAGAGCTCGGCCTGCACATGATGAGTCTTTGAGAGTCAGGCCACGTCGATACCCAAGCCCCGAACCACAATCCACCAACTTCCTTGCCTTACCCCCACCTCCATCTAGCCCCAGGATCGACCCTATGGGGGTCGATCCCGCCACCCTTCCCTCCTTCTTCCGGGCCATACTTTGAGTTTGGGGCATCTTCGGGAGCTCATTCCGGTCCTTCCTATGCTGAGCCACCGCCTCATGAGGTTCCGCCAACGTATGATATGGCTTACCTAGCCAATGAGATGGCCTCCATGCGAGTCTCGCAAAAGGCACATTATGATGCGATTATGAGGGGTCAAGCGGCCCTCTTGGAGTACCAAACTCAGACTCGGGAAATGATGACTCAGCAACACCAACAATTCCAACAATTCCAAGGGTACTACTATGCTCAACAAGAGGTGGATGACTACCGATGGGCCCAAATGGAGGACTACATGCGGTGGAACCAAGGCAACTTCCCCGATAGAGATGCATAGGCTCCCCCGGAGCAACCTCCTTTCCGCCAACGTCGACCACCTCCACCTCCATGAGGACCTCCACCTCCAATTCAAGCTTCAAAGAGTTTTTGTGAGTTTTCTTCTTCTTTTCTCTTTACTTTTTCATATCTTTTCATGCATGGGGACATTGCATGATTTAAGTATGGGGTGGGGAAGAATAAATCTCACATATTGTAAATAATTGATGTTGAAGTCCGAAAATCTCGAACTAACTACGGGACAAAATTATTAGACTCTCGGGCCTTTCGGCGCGCTAGAAACCGGCTCGTCTTTCTTCGAGCTCTCCCACCCCCCGCGTATTATTTTATTCTCTTTTCGGAGGCTTATAAGACTTTTTAATGTCTTTCCCGTAAAATAGTGCGAGCTCCTCGGAGACTCAAACACGTCGGAGCCCGTCCCTCAAGAACACGTCTCGGGACTCGGCTTTTTCCGATCTCTTAACTTATGCCTTCTACCTACTATATATAGAAAATGGAGGGCGTCCATTTCTTCCAAGGTTCCGATGTGGGACAAAGGTGGTGCCTGCTTACGGTTCACCAACAAGCAGCACACTTACGCGTACACGTACATACATGCCAAAGCATGGCCAACGCGATGACATGGCGAAGCCAACGCGTTCACACCTCGAAGGCAAAGTAAATTTTCCCTCCGTATGCTCGACGTGGGATGTTACGTATATACATGTTGCCATACGCGTACATTTATTCATTTTTAATTATTCGCGTACTTAGCGCGTTAAAAGCGTGCTTAACGCTTTAATCTTTTATGTCAATAGTGTTTATCTCGTGCACCAACACGGTGACAATTCCGGGTATCAACACAACCCCGTGACTCGGATGTCCTTAGTATTTCAAGGACAAACGAGGCACTCACTTGATGCACATACTTATGGTCAACGCGTTGTTGTAACCGGCTCGAGCTGTGTAACCAACTCGAGCACGCCGATGCGCATCGCGCGCGGGTCAAACCCTGAGCACAGCTCGGCGGCTGGTCTTTAGAGTGCGATGGAATGTTTGAGTTTATAGCGACTACGAGCGATGAAGTCAACTCGAGCGCGCCCTCGCGTTCAATGCGGCCCAAACCCCGAGCTCAGCTCGGCGGTTTGCCTTATAGAATTTGGATTTTTGGGTTTATCGCGACTACGAGCGATGTAGTCAACTCGAGCGCACCCTCGCGTTCAACGCGGGCCAAACCCCGAGCTCAGCTCGGCGGTTTGCCTTATAGAATTTGGATTTTTGGGTTTATCGCGACTACGAGCGATGCAGTCAACTCGAGCGCGCCCTCGCGTTCAACGCGGGCCAAACCCCGAGCTCAGCTCGGCGGTTTGCCTTATAGAATTTGGATTTTTAGGTTTATCGCGACTACGAGCGATGCAGTCAACTCGAGCTCGCCCTCGCGTTCAACGCGCGTCAAACCACGAGCTCAGCTCGGCGGTTTCCCTTATAGAATTTGGATTTTTGGGTTTATCGCGTCTACGAGCGATGCAGTCAACTCGAGCGCGCCCTCGCATTCAACGCGGGCCAAACCCCGAGCTCAGCTCGGCGGTTTGCCTTATAGAATTTGGATTTTTGGGTTTATCGCGACTACGAGCGATGCAGTCAACTCAAGCGCGCCCTCGCGTTCAACGCGGGCCAAACCACGAGCTCAGCTCGGCGGTTTGCCTTATAGAATTTGGATTTTTGGGTTTATCGCGACTACGAGCGATGCAGTCAACTCGAGCGCGCCCTCGCGTTCAACGCGGGCCAAACCCCGAGCTCGGCTCAGCGGTTTGCCTTAACGATAATTGTGGAGTTTTGATGTTTTAAGGCTTTAAGCAGCTGCGAGCGGCGTAACCGACTCAAGTGCGCCTATGCGCATCGCGCGCGTTAGCGGACAACCCCAAGCGAGGACGGCAACTTGGGTTTTCCCTAACGACTGTGGAGTTTTGATGTTTTAAGGCTTTAAGCAGCTGCGAGCGGCGTGACCGACTCGAGTGCGCCTATGTGCATCGCGCACGTTAGCGGACAACCCCGAGTGAGGACGGCAACTCGGGTTTTCCCTAGCGACTGTAGAGTTTGATGTTTTAAGGCTTTAAGCAGTTGCGAGCGGCATAACCGACTCGAGTGCGCCTATGCGCATCGCGCGCGTTAGCGGACAACCCCGAGCAAGGACGGCAACTCGGGTTTTCCCTAACGACTATGGAGTTTGATGTTTTAAGGCTTTAAGCAGCTGCGAGCGGCGTAACCGACTCGAGTGCGCCTATGCGCATCGCGCGCGTTAGCGGACAACCCCGAGCGAGGACGGCAACTCGGGTTTTCCCTAACGACTGTGGAGTTTGATGTTTTAAGGCTTTAAGAAGCTGCGAGCGGCGTAACCGACTCGAGTGCGCCTATGCGCATCGCGCGCATTAGCGGACAACCCCGAGCGAGGACGGCAACTCGGGTTTTCCCTAACGATTGTGGAGTTTGATGTTTTAAGGCTTTAAGCAGCTGCGAGCGGCGTAACCGACTCGAGTGCGCCTATGCGCATCGCGCGCATTAGCGGACAACCCCGAGCGAGGACGGCAACTCGGGTTTTCCCTAACGACTGTGGAGTTTGATGTTTTAAGGCTTTAAGCAGCTGCGAGCGGCGTAACCGACTCGAGTGCGCCTATGCGCATCGCGCACGTTAGCGGACAACCCCGAGCGAGGACGGCAAATCGGGTTTTCCCTAACGACTGTGGAGTTTGATGTTTTAAGGCTTTAAGCAGCTGCGAGCGGCGTAACCGACTCAAGTGCGCCTATGCGCATCGCGCGCGGTTTGCTTTACAGAATGTGATTAGCGCGTTGACGGTAACTGTGAGCAAAGCTCAAAAACAGCCGTTGTCTAAATGGGGTCGCGGGCCATATGAGGCTTATTTAGTTTATTCTCGTTTCGGAGGCGTTATTTAGTTTGGTGTTAAACTTGTGTATAACAAACCTGTATTAGTCAATTGCAAATATCTCGAGGTTCATTAATGGCGTTCGCTAGGCGCTGGAATGCAAAAAGTGAGAGTAGCGCGTAAGAAGACATCACACCATAATCAACACCGCACACCAGAGGAAGAGCCGGGCAAACTAAAACCTCGCGCCTCTTCCCCCCAAACTAAAAGATAGGTCTTTTTATTAGCGTTCATGACATGCCAAGCAAGCGCATCACAAGAGATTTTACAAATCCACAAAACCTAAAAACAACAAATCCTGACAACAAGACCAACACGAGCAACCCGAACTCGATCGGAGTTGCATACACGTCAGCTTTTGTACTTAGCGCGTTGGCAACGTGCAACAGAATCAGTGAAGCTTGCCACGCACTCCAGTCACGAACCCCCGCGCCTCCAGCAATGCGATGTCTCGAAGGGAGCCACGGGCCACGGCAACGGACCACGCCAGAGAGATAAGCGTGACAGCAGGAGGCCGGAAGAGCGCGGGGGCGGGCCGGTGAAGACACGGCGGAGGCTTGTTAGTTTATTCTCTTTTCGGAGGGTTGTTAGTTTATTCTCTTTTCGGAGATGTTATTATGGGGTCGCGGGCCAAAGCCACGGGCCGCGATGGGGCCACGGGCGAAGGCCGCGAGCCCAGGCCATGAGCCGCGATGGGGCCACGGGCCAAGGCCGAGAGCCAAGGCCACGGCAGCGCGATGGGGCCGCGCGTCCATCGCGATCCATGCTAATTAAAAATGCATACTAATTAAATAAGATAGAAAATATACTAACCTGCGCGATTCTTAAACGACGACCCGAGAGCATGACAGTCCTAGGACGAGAAGGTCCCCACGGACGGCGCCAATGTTGAAGTCCGAAAATCTCGAATTAACTACGGGACAAAATTATTAGACTCTCGGGCCTTTCGGCGCGCTAGAAACCGACTCGTCTTTCTTCGAGCTCTCCCACCCCCCGCGTATTATTTTATTCTCTTTTCGGAGGCTTATAAGACTTTTTAATGTCTTTCCCGTAAAATAGTGCGAGCTCCTCGGAGACTCAAACAAGTCGGAGCCCGTCCCTCGAGAACACGTCTCGGGACTCGGCTTTTTCGATCCCTTAACTTATGCCTTCTACCTACTATATATAGAAAATGGAGGGCGTCCATTTCTTCCAAGGTTCCGATGTGGGACAAAGGTGGTGCCTGCTTACGGTTCACCAACAAGCAGCACACTTACGCGTACACGTACATACATGCCAAAGCATGGCCAACGCGATGACATGGCGAAGCCAACGCGTTCACACCTCGAAGGCAAAGTAAATTTTCCCTCCGTATGCTCGACGTGGAATGTTACGTATATACATGTTGCCATACGCGTACATTTATTCATTTTTAATTATTCGCGTACTTAGCGCGTTAAAAGCGTGCTTAATGCTTTAATCTTTTATGTCATTAGTGTTTATCTCGTGCACCAACGCGGTGACAATTCCGGGTATCAACAATTGAGTCTTTGCTTGCTTTGTTTGAGTAGTTTGATAGTTTGTTTGTAAAGAGAAAAATCTTGAAAATTCCAAAAAAAATTCGAAAATGTCAAAATCCAAAAAAATTGAAAAATGTCGAAAAACCAAAAATATTTGCTTCCTTGCTTATTTTAGGATAGAAGAGCACTCCATCTTAGATGTCCTATGATGAAAACTAATTTTCATGCTTGACATGTAATTCCTTTGGCATAGTTGGATAGTGTAGCCCAAGTTTTTGAGAAATTCTTCTTGATTGTGAAAATGACTTGTGATGAAATTGAGCACATGTGTCTTGAGTGAAAGTAATTGCAATCCAACAAGATTTTTCACTAGTGAGAATTTTGGCCTTATAGGGAGAACATCATTAATTCCCTCTTCTTTGTTTGTGTGATTTTGCTCTCTTTATGCATATGTTTCTTGTCATTAAGATGGTTATCTATTTCTTGAAACCACTATGAGATTGTTCATGCATGTTGATTGTGATTAAAAACTTTTATTTTTAGCCCATATTCTCCCGTGCCTACCTTGAATTGTCTTTGCTTGAAACCCCGTTCTAGCTTAGCCTTTTGTTTGAAGCTCCACAAAAATTATCCCTAGCCTATATTAGCTTGACCCTCTTCCGGGAATTGAACTTAGATGTGTTGGGAATAAGTTTTGTTGAGTGACATTTGTGTTGGGTTTGCAAGTGGTGACATTGTTAAAGGGTAGAAAACAACTTGTTAAAGTGTAGTGTAATAGGATTCTTGGCTTGGAATGCACATTGTTGGAAAATTGATGAAAAGAAACGAAAAAGAAGTAAAGAAGCTCGAGCACAGCTCTAAGGATCGACCTCGAGCGGGGAAAAAAAAAGAAAGAAAAAAAAAGAAAAAAATGTATAAGTGCAAAGCCAAGAATTCCTAGTATTTCTAAGTTGTAATTTGGGAGTTTGGGTTAGAAATTGATGGGTATGAGTGTCATTGATGAAGTGCTTGGTTATGAGTTGAAAGAAAAGAAGTGAGTTGTTTTGGTTCGAAGTGTTGTATTTAGGAGTTTGATTCCCGGATTTAGCACCACATGGCCAAATAACTCCCTACCTTATGTTATTACCGAGCCCCATTACAACCCGGCCGAATGGAGTCTTCTATAAAGATTTCATTGAGCCTAAGTTCTTATGAATATTGATGTGTTTTGACTTCTCTAGGTAGAGAGATTGGTGATATAAGTCTCAATGATGAAGTAGATGTTGCATAAAGATTAAGATGAGAGTTGATTTGATAACCTAAACACATGAGAGTTGAGAGAAACACATTTATATCCCTTGTGAGGTTGGATTGTGGTTGCCTAGCTTGAGACACATACATATGTGATGACGTTAAAATTACTTGTCTACTTTTTCACTTGTGTTTTAAAATGTTTTGACAAGGGCTATGCTTGAAAATTGTGTTATTGGTCTTGATTTGCATGATTATTGCTTGAGGACAAGCAAATCTAAGTATGGGGTGTTTTGATGTCCGTGTTTTAGGTAGATTTTTAGGGTCTAGATAGGTTAGTTTGAGTTGTGTTTTGTGCTTGAGTCTTGTGTTTTTGAGTCTTTTTGCATGAGTTTTCGTATTTCCTTGAGATTCGGAAACTACGCATATTTGTGTCGTTTTGTAGGTATTTTGGAGCTTGAAAACGAGTTTGAAGTAATGCTAGGAGATGATGGACGAGCTAGGAGGAGATTTTGAGTGGATAAGCCAAGAAGAAGAGCTAAAGAGAAGCCAAAGCAAGAGGAAAAGTCAAGGAAAAAGTCCCAAGATCGAGCCCAAGGAGGTCGAGTTCGAGCCAAAACCGTCAAACTTGGAGTCTAAGGAATAAGCCTCAAAATCGACCCTGAGGGGGGTCGAGATCGACCCTAAGAGGGTCGAGCCTTGTGACCGACTTCCCCCTATCCGGATTTAATGTTGAAGTTTCCTAGTTTGTATTTTAGGAAGGTTGTTTCTTTGTGTTTCCTAGTTAAATTAGGACTCCTTTTCTTCTATAAAAGGAGGTTGAATCTTTAGTTTTAATTATCAATTAATCATCCAAGACTTGGAGAGCTAGGAAGAAGACTTGGAGAGCAAGTTTGAGATTTGTAAGATTGATCTTTGGTTTTAATTTGAATTTTAGTTTGGTTTTGATCATGTCTTCTTCTTCTTCTTCCTTGTTTCTCTTTGCTATGTGTGAGTAGTCTTCTTAAGTTCTAGGGTCGGGCAAAAACCCAACACAATCATGCATGTTTAAAACTTGAATTCATGACTTGAATGCTTGATGATCATATCTAACCTATCTTGTGCTTAATCCTTGGTGAAAATTGAGGCATGTCTAGTAATTAACCTTAGCGAAAATGAAAAGTTAGTTGCTTGGCTATATCTAATAGGTTTATTTGCGAAAGTTGATATTCCTAGGTTCAAAGATAGGTAGAAAGTTGTTTAATTTGCGAAAGTTAATTGAATAGCTTGAATTGTTTGCGAAAGTTAACTTTTCTATGATCTAGATGGCATGTTAGTTGTGAATTCTTGTTGAAAGCATGTATGGTTGTTGTTGTGGTAGCCCTAGCCCTAGGATTTGCCCTTTTTATTGATTGAAATTCGTATCTTTTGCCTTGATCCCGACTCCCTCCGTCGTGTTCGAGTTAGTTGTTTGTGATTTTGTGTGTTCGTGCCTCTTTTGCTCTCAGGATCGACCCCCTAGGGTCGAGATCGACCCTCTTCAGGTCGAGCCTGAGTTGATTTGCTCTCGTTTTCTTTGCTTTTCGTAGTCTATCGATTAATCTTAGCACTATTCTCACTCCTGTGGACGATCCTGACTTCGCTATACTCAGCGGGATCTTGAATACAAATTTATTTGTTCAAGAAACCCTTCAACAAGGACAGACTTCATAACTTCAAGTCTTCCCGCATAAGACATGTTTCTGCAGGCCCAAGAGTTAATCTTACCTTTCAGCTTCAAAATTAGACCTTCATACTCCCCCTTCTGTAACCTGGTGCTGCAAAGCGGAACCCCCAAGTACTTCACTGGGAGCTAAGGTTGTGTTCGGTAAAACAAGGTTTTTGAAGAGGTGTAGGTTTGTAAAGAGGTTTTTTGACAGATGTAGGTAGAGTTTTTTTTTTCAAACCTGCTAAAACCTAATATGATGTTCGGTACTACAAGGTTTTAAGTAGGTTTTGCTTTAAAATTACCAAAAATATTATTAATTAAAACAATAAACAAAAAAATTCAGTGAAAAAATTTCGGAAACCTCCTACAACCTATCTCTATCAAGGAAACTATTTTATCCTTTCAAACCTCATCAAAAACCTACTAAAACCTCGACCTCCTAAAAAACTTTGTCTTACCAAACATCTATTTAGGTAGGTTTTAAATTGTACAAACCTGTAAAAACCTCCGTAAACCTATGCCGAACAGGACCTAAGTTGGCATAGTTTTCCATTAGCAATAAACATAGTACGGAGTATGTGTGTGTGTATACATATATATATATATATATATGTTTGTTCATGCCAATTATACAGATCTCGGAACGAGTCGTCTACCAAACAAATATGTTCGAAACTTTTTTACTTGTAAAATAAAAAAGTAACATATTATTAATAGAATTAATTTTTAAAAGATTATTAAAATATAAAATAAAAATAAAATATTATTTATGTGTCGATCTTAAGAATAAAAAACTTTTTACTCGCAGCCCCTCAACGACCAGTGGACCCAGCGGCCCGCGACGTGGTATACCGAGTCGCCCCGTCGTCGCCCCTGCGCGCGCCCCTGCTAGCGTAAAACGACGCCTAGGCTGAGCATTTCCACCAGCATCCAGGCCGGCGGTGGTCCGTTCCGGCGTGATCGGTCATCCCTCCCTACGCACGCCCCTTTTCACGGTTTGCGGGTTTGCCCGTGTCACGGGTTTTTTCACTGCTTCCTTTCAATTGCTTGTAAATTCCTTGACAATTTCTTGTTTTCCCTATGATCAGTTTGCTAATGGTCGTTTGCTAGTGGCTGGGGTCTTGATTTTCCGCTGATTGTTGTTTTAGGCGTTAATTGCATCTTGTTGATTTGTTTGGTAGTGGTCTTTTACTTTTTTGTTTGCTTAGTGGTCTTTTGCTCCTGTTGTGTTTTTTGCTTATTAGTTAGTGGTCTTTTCCTGGTGTGTTTGCTGAGTAGTGGTCTTTTGCTCCTGTTATGAGGTTTGCTAGTGGTGTATGATTAGTTGTTGACTTAGGCTGATTTGTTTGCTGGTTAGTCCCTTTGGTTTGTGGCGTCTGGCTGCTGGAGTTGGTTAGTGGTCTTTGATTGCTTCGGTTCTAGGATGGTGTTTTCCCGCTTTTTGCCGGTTATTGTTGTCCCTATCTGTGTGTGTTAGTTGTTTTTTTCGTTGTTTTGGGTGATTTCGGTGGTAGTTTTGGTGTTCAAGTGGGTGTTTAGTTTTTGTCTCTTAGTTCTGCCGTGTCGTGTTAGTGGGTCTTGGCTTTGTGTTTTGTGCTTCGTTGTTGCTCTTTGCAGGGAATCTCGTTCTCACAAGTTGTTAGAGGCCCTGTCTTTCTGTGGGTTCAGTTTCAAAATGGACCATCCTCGGAGAAGTGTTGCGGTTAGAAGGGGGGATAATGATGTGAGAATAGGCTCGTGGAATGTCGGTACCCTTACGGGGAAGTCTATTGAGTTGGTGAAAATTCTACAAGGCCGAAGAGTATCGATCGCGTGTCTGCAAGAAACTAAGTGGAAAGGTAGGAAGGCGCGAGATGTTGATGGATGGAAGTTGTGGTATTCAGGAGGTGATTGTAGCAAGAATGGGGTTGGAATTTTAGTGGACATGAAGCTGAGGGATCAAGTGGTGCAGGTGGATCGCAGGAGTGATCGGTTAATGATGTTGAAGATTGCGTTGGGGGAGAAGATTCTGAGCGTTGTTAGTGCGTATGCCCCGCATGGGGGCTTGAGTGCGGAGGAGAAAAGAATGTTTTGGGAGGACTTGGATGACCTTATGAGGAGTATCCCGAGCTCAGAGCAAGTTGTTATTGGGGGCGATTTCAACGGTCACGTTGGAGAAGCTAGAGACGGATTCGAGGAGGTGCATGGGGGGTTTGGATTCGGAGTCAGAAATGAGGGTGGTCGAGCTCTGTTGGACTTTGCGGATGCCTTCAGATGTTTGGTGGTTAACTCTTGGTTCAGAAAGAGAGAGGAGCAGTTGGTTAAGTTTCAGAGTGCTTCGAGTAAAACGCAAATTGATTACTTTGTGGTGAGGAGAGTGGATAGAGGAGGTTGTAGGGATTGCAAAGTAATCCCTTATGAAGGTCTGTCGACGCAGCACAGGTTGTTGGTTTTGGACTTTAGAGTTTTGGGCAAGCAGAGGAAGGTGGTCAGTAAGCCTCAACCGAGAATCAGATGGTGGCGTCTGTCAGAAGCTAATGGTCAGAGTCTGAAAGAGAAGATCTTCGAGGAAGTTGAAGCGAAAGAGGCATGGCAAGAGAAAGAGGATGCAAATGAGATGTGGGGTAAGATGGCAGAGTGCATTCGCAGAGCAGCGTGTGGAGTGTTGGGTATGTCGAGAGGCATTTCTGGACACAGGAAGTCAGTCACCTGGTGGAGTGACGAGGTGCAGGAAAAGGTTAGAGTCAAGCAGCTGGCGTTCAAAGCTTGGGTGAGGAGTGGTGACTCGGATAGGGAGATGAGAGCGTCAGAGTATAGAGCAGCGAAAAAGGAAGCAAAGAAAGTAGTGGCGATTGCTAAGGAGAAAGCGTATGAGAGCCTTTACAAGGCACTCGATGAAAAAGGTGGAGAGAAAGTTCTATATAGGCTTGCGAGGGAAAGAGATAGGGAGACCTCGGATTGGGACAGGGTTCGTTGCATCAAAGATGAAAATGGGAATGTGTTAGTGGATGATTTAGAAATCAAACAGCGGTGGGAGAGGTACTTCTGCGGTCTCCTTAATGACGGTTGGGATTCGGCAGGGAGCCACCATCTTTCAGTGGGTCCGATCAGTTGTCCTCCTTTCAGGCGTTTTTCTAGAACAGAAGTGAGTGAGGTGATCCGCAGAATGGGCAGTAAAAGGGCAGTGGGTCCGGATGAGATCCCGGTAGAGATTTGGAAATTGTTAGGCGCGAGAGGTTTGGATTGGTTAGCAACACTTTTCAACGTTATTTTCAGGACGACCAGGATGATAGAGGAGTGGAGACTCAGTAAATTATTGCCGTTATATAAGAACAAAGGGGATATTCAGCAGTGTAACAACTATAGGGGTATAAAACTCCTTAGCAACACAATGAAAGTGTGGGAGAAGGTAATCGAGTTGAGACTGAGGCAAGTAGTTCAAG
The DNA here is from genome assembly GCA_934048045.1 of Polygonum aviculare. Lineage (NCBI taxonomy): Eukaryota > Viridiplantae > Streptophyta > Magnoliopsida > Caryophyllales > Polygonaceae > Polygonum > Polygonum aviculare. Next base: position 25,235,144 of record OW204023.1, on the reverse strand, counting down.
TGTCAGAGAACCAATTTGGTTTTATGCCAGGCAGATCATCCATGGAGGCTATTCATCTGTTAAGGAGGCTGACAGAAGCTCACAGGGAGAGGAAGAAAAATCTGCATATGGTGTTTGTTGATCTTGAAAAAGCCTATGACAGAGTACCTAGAGAGTTGATTTGGGATTGTTTGGAAGCTAAAGAGGTTTCAGGCTCATTCATTAGCATCATTCGAGACATGTATGAGAGGTCGATGACGAGTGTTTGTACGCAAGGAGGAGATACAGAGTATTTCGAAGTGAGGGTGGGTTTGCACCAAGGATCAGCTCTGAGCCCTTTCTTGTTCACGCTAGTGTTAGACGTGCTGACAAGAGATATTCAAGGAGAGGTTCCGAGGTGTATGTTGTTCGCAGATGACATTGTGCTGGTGGAAGATTCGAGAGCTGGAGTTAGTAGCAAGTTGGAAGTGTGGAGGGAAAGACTGGAATCAAAGGGTTTTAGGTTGAGCAGGAGCAAGACAGAATATGTGGAGTTTCCTTTCGGCCGGGAAAGTGAGCCTAGGAGTGAGGTTCAGTTGGGAGGAGAGGCCATTGCGACGAAGGAAAGTCTTAAGTATCTGGGATCAGTTTTGCAAAGTGATGGGTGTATCGATGAGGATGTTAGGTCTCGTATTCTGAGAGGTTGGCAGAAGTGGAGGGCGGCTTCAGGAGTTTTGTGTGACAGGAAGGTTCCTCTCAAGCTCAAGGGAAAGTTCTACAGATCTGTTATAAGGCCAGCGATCCTTTATGGTGCGGAATGTTGGCCAACAACTAAGGCTCAGGAGCAGAAACTTGCAGTCGCAGAGATGAGGATGCTGAGGTGGATGTGTGGGAACACGAGGATGGACAAGATTAAGAATGAAGAAATCAGAGGCAAGCTTGGGGTGGCTAGCATAGGAGACAAGTTGCGGGAAGCGAGACTGCGTTGGTTTGGCCATGTCCAGAGGCGGAGCCCAAATGCGACAGTTAGGAGGTGCGAGCGTTTGGATCTAGAGGCTTACCGGAGGGATAGAGGCCGCCCGAAGAAGCGCTGGATGGACAATATAAGGCAGGATATCGACATATTAGGGATTTCCGTGGATTTGGCTCAATGCAGGGAGAGATGGAGGGAGAAGATCAGCGTGTCAGACAGTTAGGCACTTTGTTGGTGGAGCGTAATGGAGCCTTTTAATCTTGTGTTGGCCATGGTTTTTTTTCGGTTATTGGACTTGTTTCAGTTTTAGCTTAGTTATATATTTTCTTTCTTCTTTTCTTCTTTTCTTCTTTCTTTGAGCCTTAGCTTAGTGGTAGTTTTTGTTTGTCTGTCGGGTGTATAGGTTTTAGTTTTTAGGTTTTCCGGTAAAGTTGTTGAACGATCTGGTCCGAGTCTCCTGGGTCGTATTGGGCGCATTCCATCTAGGTCTGGAATGCCCCCACCCTGACCCCCCAGATCCTGCTTGTGCGGGATTTCCCTGGGTATATGTTGTTGTTGTTGTTGTTGTTGTTGTTGTTGATCTTAAGAATAAAGTATTTAGAATGTTCAATTATGAATGATATACTATTTTCATAAAACCGAGTTTTGGGTAAACCCATCGAATCTTGTGTTTCAAGTTTTATCCAATCAATGATCGAGTTGATTAAGTCAAGTCTCTCTTGAACCAGTTGATTTTGAATCGGGTCTCAACACAAAAAGTTTCTAACGAGTTGGGTTGGGTCGAGTTTTGACGGGTTTAGAAGAGCCAACTATACAACGTTTGATGTCTCTCAATTTGGTGGCGTTTTATAGGTTATTTTCCCTTGTAAATAAGTATCTTTTGTTCCTTTTCTTGTGTGTTTTGTCCCTTTTTAGCTTAGATTCCGATTTTCTATAAGATTCGGAGACTGTGCGAATTTTGTGCATTTTGTAGGTGTTTTGGCATAATTCGAGGATGTTTTGGAAGGAAACCCAAAGGAGGATCAAAGCACAAGTCTAAGGAGTAGAAGAGTCGAGAAATCCATGAAGAGAAGCACAAGAAAAGCCAAGAAGAAAAGGTGGCCAGAGACCAGGACCGAGTTCTATAAACATCGGGCCCGAGATCGACTCCTGGACGTCGGACCAAGGTGCCAGCACATCGGGCCCGTGGTTCTTCCGTGTCGGTCCAAGTCGGCGGATTAAGGATTGGGCACCAAGGCACACAAATGTGATCTACCACTTTTGCCCCTCTTCTATTTTGGGCATTCTTAGCTTCTAATTAAGAAAAGGGGAAAAAATTAGACGACAGACCCCACTAATCACCTCTCAAAGGCTCAAAGAAGACTTTGAGAGCAAGGAGAAAGAGAAGAGAGTAGAAGGAAGAGAAATTGGTGTAGGAGAAGGATAGATCTAGGGAGAACTAGTGAGTTTGTCTTTGATTTGCTTTGCAATTGTTGATTTGGATTTGGATCTTGTGGATTTCCTTTGGTTTAGTGAATGAAATTTGGATTTGCTTTGAGTTTGATGATCGAGATTGATTTGCTTTGTGATTTGATTGCTTTTTACTCTAGCCTTATGGAGTAGATTCCATTGGTCTTAGGCTATGGGGGAAACCTCTAGCTAGGTTTGGGTTTGAACCCCCAATTCCATAGCCTTGAGTGCTTGATCTAGGAACCCACTCTACATAGAGCTACAATTCCTTGTGGAAGCAAGGGATCAAGGGCTTGTGATTGGCAAGAGTGAACGGAAGTGATCGATTGCCCATCACTTGACCTTGCATCCAAAGGGAAGTCAAATTCCCTATGGTCGATGTGTAGAAGTGGCGGGACCGAGGCGAACAACCTTGATCCTACGAGGATCAACACTTATTGGCTGAATTGGGGTGGAATAGCCCACATCTACTAGAGGAGGAACCCAAAAACCCAAGATCTATCTCTCCATTTTTGCAAGCTCGACATTCCCAGTACATCGGGCCCGACTTAGATAGTGTTGGTCCCGGTTTTTCCAACGTCGATCCACCTCGGGCCCGAAGTGACCAATGTCGGTCTTGAGTGGTTTCTCTTGATTTTCCTTATTTTTAGTTTTTGTTCCCCTTTCTCAAGTCTTTTAGGTGCACTCAACGACAGAACTCCTGAGTGTGCGACACCCTACATTGTGCTACTACCGGGTTTGGCTATAAAATTGAATTTTGACCCTCGCATTCTGAACCGATTAACGTTAGATGAGTGTTAGGATTCGAAACTAATTTGCGGTTGGGAGATATTGTTTGACATTGATAATTCTTTTATATTTTAAAAACAAAAATTAAAAATTAAGGATAAAAAACGTCATGTACTTTTAAGAGAATACCATTTTTATCAAATAAGTGGTTAAATGCAATAATTTATATATAATGGGTGCTTACGTGTAGGAAAAAAATATAAATAGTGGTTAAATGCAGAAATAAGGGATGATTAAATACAATTTCCCCTAAAAAATGACTTTATATTATACCGTATATATAGTAAAAGTGTGCAAGACTCAAATATCCATTTTTGAATCATCATCAGAGGAGAGCTACATGACTACTTTAAAGCGGAAAAAGGTTTGAGGCAAGGTGACCCAATTGCTCCTTACTTCTTTGTGCTGACTATGGAGTATTTCAACAGAGCCTTAAAGAAGGTTAGCTCAAAAAGGGAATTCAGATTCCATCCTAACTACGATTACAAACTTGTGTTTTACAAATGACCTTTTCATTTTCTCCCATGGAAGTGTTGAATCTATTCAAGCAATCAAACGTACCCTTGATAATTTCTACAACATGTCTGGACTCAAAATAAACTTAAGTCTAAATGCTTCCGTGCTGGAATGAATAAAGCTGACTAAAAGAGCGATTGCATATACAATGAATATGCAATTGAGTGCGTTACTAGTGACTTATCTTGGCATGTCCCTTTGTAGTTCTTATGCTACAAGTAGTAATTACAATTCACTCATTAGCAAAACTAGTTCGTTAGGTGTCCATGTATTGACTGCCCCGCCTGAGGGGATTTTATTACTGTTAAAAGACGATGTAAGGGGTCGGGCTATCCCCCGCGTGCTGACTACTTAGCCCACTTTTAAAATTTATTAATAAAACGCTCCTCGAGGGCCCGGAGAGTGCCGCCTCTCCTTCGACCAAAAAAAAGTAGGCATGTCCCCATCCGATGGACGGGGATAAGCACGCCAGAAAATTTTAAAAAATTCTTATTAATATCATGGTAAATTTCTATTGAATGGAGGTGTATTAATATTACATGTTAATGGCTCTAAATATGTTGTGGTGTATAATGTTACTCATTAGTTTCCTTTAGATATTAAACGCCTTCCACTACATATAGCTTGTTGTTCAAGATCCCGCCAGGAAATTTTGAGGCTTCTCATGTACCCTGCTTGTTTACTCCTCCTACCACATATAGCTTGTTGTTCATGAACCCGGTCTTACAATAGGTTCTGCTAGTTGACATGGGTGTCACTTCATTCTATGTGTTTAGAATTGGATTAAACCGCCAAACACAACTTATAGTTGAAGACCCAGAGAAGCCACCAAGGACATAAAGACAACCGTCAATGGCGCCAAATGAATAACCACATAATGGAAATTGCACTACTCTTTCTCCTTGACCAAGCCATGTTCTAATTAAGCTGTCCAAAAATACAATATCATCAGTCAATAGCAGGCTGAGACTACTGGAGAGTAGAGTTTTTTTTACGTACATCTGCTCTGTCCACTACATTTGATATGACCCACTTGCTTTTAAGTGAATCAAATATATATTGTACCATGGCCTATCACTTGAAGAGGACTTTATGGATTAGTACCTTCAATTCGTATCAAAAATAAACATCTTTAGGACAGAAGAACACTGGAAGGAAAATACTTCAGCAGATCTATCTTCAGATGAAACAAAACACTTGATACAGTATATCATCGACTTCCATTCAACCAAGAGCTTCAGTCCAAAATTTAAATAAATGCTCAAGAACATTTTATTTTATTTACTTTTGATTAAATGGTCCAAGGACATTTCAGCACCAAATTGGACATTTCAGCACCAAGTTGAATAAATCTCCAAAATTTAACTTTTTTGTAGTAATCTATGGTGTGATCAGAGAAGGAAAAGGCAATGGTATCAAGTTTTTTTTTCTATAGATATCATATTAGTAGGAAGAGAAGAGGATTCAAATTAGCATATTACATCGGTTAGAGACTCGACCTCTTCTGTACAATCTGGCACGGAAGAAGCAATGGAAGCTTCCTATCCTTGTTTAGGCCCTGTATTTAATAGCAAAACATGAATAAAATATAGCTTATTCAAACCTGGCACCCATAACAATGTTAAAAAGGTAGCTATCTCAAGCCTGTAAGGAAATCGAAGTTCGTAATGAAAGAACAAAATTATCCTTAACTTGTCTTAACAATGCTTTAAACCACCTTAAGGAAAGCTGAGGTAGGTGAGTAAATTACTCGAAATAAAATTAAAACAACAGCCTTATGTTCAAATGGCAAATGTAGCAAATTAACATTGCAATGGACTTAGTAGGTTCACCTTTTCAATCTCATCTTCAAGCTCCTCTCTTTAACGTTCAGTAGCAGTCATTGAAACCATAGTCATTAAGTAATGAGGAAAGAGCACTGATTTCATGGGCATCTCAAATCATAATTAAAGTGAGTACATTATAATATACCTGCATAAATCATGGGCATTAAGTAAATTCAATTTCAAAGGAATAGCAGCACACGAATCAAGTTTCAGCATAAATACCAGACTGAAATAATTTTAAATGAAAGCTAAGAAGAATGTTAAAATGAAAAGTTTAAGAACCTTATTGGCAGATTCAAGCTCAGAAAACTCTAGCAGATCATCAACACCCCATCCAGGAGAGGTAATAGTTGGAGGCTGAGCACATCTGATTTGATGGCGATTTGTTGTGCATTTTGATTAGATGGATCAATGCACTTCTTCTCAGCTTCGTTTGCACGCTTTGATCCAAGGGCCACTCTGATGCCTGTTGCTAGATACCTATAGTGGTCTCCAGCAAGGCTATTGGCCGAGTGAATCGTTTGATCACAATCCTGACAGAAGAGAGCTCTGTCTTCCACACAGAAAATAAAGGTAGTCTTCTCCTGAAAACCAAAAACATCCGGAATATGTCAAAAAATCTGACAATCAAGAATTGAATCCAAACATATGAACTGTCTATCAGAGAAATAAACAAACCAAACATTTGTCTCGTACGTTCAAGCAATTACTATCTACACATAATTTTGTCAATAGATGCCTCAGCAAGGCCCCTAAAATAATTCAATGAACCTTCAATAAGACGTCTATAACCTTGCTTTGGGGCAATAGGAAGTGGCTGGTAACCATCGGCTTCCGAAACCACTTTCTTGACATTCTGGATTGAAAGATGACGATCAAATGGAAGCTTTTTCAGTGCTGCAGAAAACTCCATAAATACGATCACCTCCGGGGCGCCTGAAAGACCAATAGAATTATTTTTACAACCTAATTGCTAAATATCCGAGCATTTCTTTTAAAATGCCAGTCAATAAAAAGGTTCATCCTAAATTCAATCAGAGAAGGATCAAGGACGCTTCACCCTCCATCCAAATGCTCCTTGAAAATACGATCAAATGCACGACAAATTTCCAGGATAGTATACAGCTGGGCCTAGGATTTTAAAAAAAAAACTTAGTTATAAGCTGTAGAAGATATCACTTCCTTCGCTTAAAATGGAAACTGATACTCACCCCTGCATCAAATGAGATTGGTCTTCCAAGATGGTCCAACTTTGAGTCCAGTTCATCAATGTTCATGTTTATCAATGAAATAATACTCGGAATTCTGGCTCTAATCACAGACTCCAAATGCTGAAATCCAGGTCACAAAATACAGATGTAGGAAGAGGTAACTCATACATAATACTTGCTCTATAGATAAGAACTTCACTTTCCAAATGTATAGTATTAATGACCATCGATGCAATTTGCAATTTTTCAAGAATGCGCACAAGACCTAATCAGTGAACCAGGTGCACACGACTGGATAGACCTAAATTACAAACCAATAGAAGTTGATCGAATTTGACGCAGGTATGAAACAAAATTCCCAATAAGCATAGTAGATTAGTATGTGTCCAGAAGAAATTCGATCTACAGAATGGCATTCTAGGAATAAACTCCAAGGTCAGTAGCCATTGACTATCTACCCGGAAGAAATCATAATCTACAGAAACGAATTCGAGGAAATAAAGATCCAGATTTTCAGGCCAGGTCACTAAATCAAATTGAAGCTAATAAAGATCCAAATAGCTTACGGTGGATTGAGACCAGAGATTCCTCTTCAGAAGCTGCTCAATAATTCTACCTCCAGCCATCACAAATCACTTGTCTCTCAGCCTGTTTCCCCTTTGTATTAACTATCAATGCCAAAAGAAACACAGAACAAACGTTAGTAAACGAATCGAACTTTAGATCAAACCAAAACTCAAAAAAATTGCATTTCTCAGTGCATTCGATCACAGCGAATCTGAGAAAACGTAGATCACACCACTCAACACTTTCCATCAAATTCTCCCATAACTATATAAAACACTAGTTGAAAACCTCGGAACAAACAATATCGAACAAACAAATCGGAAGAAGATGGACTGAACAAACCAATTGTTTTCGCTAGGGTTTGGCAAGCGATCAATTGGATCGTCTTCAACCGTTTCGACGCCAATTTCGACCTAGAAAACAGAAAATCTACGGTCTAAACCTAATTTACTACGAAATTGGGGCTCTCTAGAGTCCGAATCTTCAAAAAGAGATAAGAGAGAAATCAGAGAAACTAACAAACGATTTTGAAAGAAGAGATCGAATGGTTCTGATAAGCATACCTTCACTCCTCCTCCTTCTCAACGAAGCAAGTATTGAATTTCTACAACTCGTCTTCAAGGAGCAGGATGAAATCAGATTGTGGCACGGGGAAATTCGTTGGCGATGGAGGTGTGGTGGTCGGCGAGTGAGGCGCGGAAGCAGGAGGTGATACACCGATGATGTGGGTGAGGGTGCGACGGTGAGGTGGTGATGAGCAATTGGTGCGAGGTCTGCTGGAACGAACAGGGGCTGTTTTCGCGAGATCTAGGGTTTTCGAAACGCCCCTTGCTCTCCATGGAATTGAATAGGGAATGGGAAGGGGTCTGCAATCAGCAATGGGGGAGGGGGGATGTCACAGGCCTCCAGAAATTAGTAACGGAACATGGGAGTATACAGAATGGTTCTTGACAGCAAGAGAGCAAATAGAGGAGAGTAAATAGGGGGGCTAATTGAAAGCAGCTCCATGTATTTGACCTCCTTTGGGGACAATTTTAAGAGTATTATAGATTCAAGCAATGGTGAATGCATGGGCTGCTAGAAGTCTCTCCAGTGTTGGAAGACTAGAAGTTATAAGTTGTCCCACATGGAGTGTTGAATTACTAGTGTAACTGTAAAGTGCTCATTTTTCCTTAGAAATTCATCAAAAAAATAACAAGTATACCAAGGAATTTCCTTTGGTCAGGAACCTGTGTTGGAAGAAATGCCCTCCCTTCTTGGAGTAGGGTTTGTGGACATAAGGAAGAGGTTAGATTGGGTTTGAAATAAATTATCTCCTAGAATAAAGCGGGTTATACAAAATTGATCTATGACATGCTTTTTGACTTTGACAACATCAGGTATACTTGGACTAGAATGGTTTTGCTCGGAGGCTCCAATTTTTGGGAAGCAGGTTGCAAATTGACTTCTAGTTCTATTTGGAGGATGACCTTAAAGGTTAGAGATGAGCTTGTGAGAAGTTTGAATGGAAGTGTGAATCCAACAGTCATTATGAGTAGAGGAGGAAGGATGGATTGTAATTTGTTGTATGATTGCTTCAGGAATAAGGGGCCAGAAGTGGCATGCAGTTGCTGTGTGTGGAACAAATTGAGCACGCCTAGAACTTCATTTACAACTTGGAGAGTGCTCAATGGAGGAATGTCTACCACAGACAAACTACAGATCATGGGTATGATTCAGGATGAGATGCGTTTTATGTGATGAAGATTCCCAGGAAACTTGAAATCATTTATGATTCGAATGTAAGTACTCTGAAAAGGTACTAATGATGTGTTGAAGTGGAGCCAAATTAGAAGATATTAAGCGAACATAGCGAGCTGGCTGGAGCAGACTGGTCATTTTTCCGGGAGGAATCACAAATTTTATTTTTTAGAATGCTTATCATATCATTGTTATGCACTATATATATATATATATATAGAATTAGGTTCAGGTGAGACTACCTCTTAGAGTGCTATAGAGTGATTAAATTTGGACCATTAGATTAAAACAAGATTAAGGGTCATTATTAAAATTGAAACCCCGTTCATTTTGTATACCCATTCACTTTTGCAGATCATAAACGCTTCTTCGCACAATCGCACCCAGCCACTTTTCCCTCTCTGTAGCCCTCTTCCAGATCTCCGATCCACCACCAAACACCATGTCAACAGCCGTCGTCGGCGGTCACCGTCATCTACTCCGGCGCTGTCACCATCGAATCGGCGTCCGATTGACCGGATGCGAGTCGTCTGACGCTCCTTCCCTGAACCGGAGTCCTAGATTCGAAGGCGGAGCTCAGATCCGTCAACGGAGGCCGGCGGAGGAGCTTCGGTTAGGTCTCCGGTACGGGAGGATTGATCAACGGGACGACTTTCCACCGTTTGGACGCCGTTACGATCCCTGATTTCGTCTACGCGGATGGATCTGCGATCGCAGAGTTCAGGGATCCGCGATTTTTCTTCCGGGGATGACCTATCGCCTCTCGGATTCGCCAATCCCGTTCTCGAAGAGCGGTCCATTGAGATCGAAGGTCAGTCGGCGGGAGCCGTGGCTCGAAGATCTCTTAAGCCTACGGTCTGATTTCTTCGGCCATGTGGAGAGGAAGATTGGGGCTCAATTGGATCGTGCCAGGTTGGATGATCTCTTCGGTTCCGAGCTACTCATATAATGTCAATTGTGTAGAGAGGGTACTAGGATACTGCTTGGCGAGCAATATGATCTCTTGCCTAGTGTTGTGTAAATGCTGAATATTTTGTCTTGTTTTTGTTCAAATTTTGTCTTGTTTTTGTTCAAATGGCTCTCCCTTGTTTGACAATTGGTTCTTGATGTCTCTGAACAGTTGTAGTGGAACATTGAGCATGATTAAACAAAGAAAGTACTTTGTTATAAGCGAATACTAGGTTTACAAGTACGTTATTTTTTATGTATACGTTAATTTTTAATATGAATATACAATAATATTGTATGCATATAAATACCTTAATCATGCATATAGCATATTAATATAAGAGTTGAGTACTCATTATCTAACTAATAAAAGATCATGCATATAACATTTATAATCATGCATATACCGATTTAAAATCATGCATATGACATGTCAAGTCATGCATATAACGTATTAAAATCATGCATATAACGTGTTATAACATGCATATAACGTATTAAAATCATGCATACGACGTGTTATATCATGCATATAACGTGTTATATCATGCATATAACATTTATAATCATGCATATAACATATTAAAATCATGCATATGACGTTTTATACCATGCATATAGGTAACGTAATTTCAGTTCCTATTATTCCGGGATTTGGGGATTTGATGCATATAATTAGCAAAACATCATACATATAACATTTATAATCATGCATATAGCATCTTAAAATCATGCATACGACGTGTTATATCATGCATATAGGCAACTAACATGTTCTATTAAAATCATGCATATGACGTGTTGTATCATGCATATAGATCAAGGGTCCAAATTTATCCACTGTGTAGCACTATAAGACTTGTTTTATTTGTGTGTGTGTGTGTGTGTGTGTGTGTGAGAGAGAGAGAGAGAGAGAGAGAGAGAGAGTTTAAAGGTTAATAGATTACATGTAAGTATTAGAGAACAAGAGAACACTTTGGACCTTTGGATGATAATCAAATTGATGGCTCAGAATACCTATCCAAATTTGACTCAATTTCAAAATTAAATCTTTCCCTTAATTATAGGAATTGATGATTAATTTTGGAATTTTGGTTTAATTTTGTTGGCCTCTATTGCAGCCCTACCATCGGTTTAATTTTGAAACAAGTGTCGGCCTCTATTTGAAGCCTCCACCACTTCGTCGGCCACCACTTCGCCGCCCTACTATCACTACTCAACCTCTCGCCCTAGTGCCACCCCTCTCCAGGGAGTTTTCCGGCGACCAACCGTCGCCACCTGCCTTGCACCCCGCCCGACCGGATCTCCCCTCCAGATCCAAGGTTTCGCCCGTCCCCCGGATTCCGCACCAAATCAAGTGCCTGACGTTGGTTGCTTCCCGATTCCGCCCGTTGCCGATGCTCGTCTATAGGTTCGGGTCCCCTCCCGCCGGCCTCTCGTAGCCCCCAGTCGAACCGCGTCGTAGTTTCACCCCCCATTACCGTCCGTAGAGCTTCGTCCGGGTCCCCTTTCCCCGTTCGACCCATTCCCCCTCATCACATTAGAAAGTGGTGTACGACGTCCAGTGCCACCGGTCTCTAGTTCTCCAACGCTGATCCAATGGCCTCGCCGATCTTCGATTGCCTCCCCCGAAGGCGTCATGTATATTAACACTGAATTATATGTATATACACTGCTATCGAATGTATACATAATCCAAATCGTACATATAAGAGACATTTTTTCATTAGTTGTACATACACTAATGTAAATTATCCAACCACAACAAATTCCGTATATACACTCCTCAGGTTGTCATATACAGTATACTATACATATATACATATTATTTTGTAGGAATAGGTCACATAAACAATCCAACCACAACAAATTTCGTATATACATTCCTTAGGTTGTTATATACAATATTAATGTACATATATACATCTTGATCTCACATAAACAATCCAGCCACAAGAAATTTCGTATATACATGCCTTAGGTTGTCATATACAATATTATTATACATATATACATCTTGATCTATAGAAATAGGTCACATAAACAATCTGGCCATAACAAATTTCGTATATACATTCCTCAGGTTTTCATATACACGATTACTGTGCATATATACAATGATTGGCATCGTGGTGCTTCGTGGTGGCTTTGGCAACGTAGTGGTTCCGACGGGGCCTTCAAGCGTATTGGTGGTTCCATCGGCGAAGTGGTTATTCTGAGCACAATGGTGGTTTGATGTGGTGATGAGATTAGTATCCAGTCCGAACAAACTTCGTATATACATCTCTCAGGTTGTCATATACAATATTTACTTTACATATATACATCTTGACCCATAAAAAATATGTCACAGAAACAATCCAGCAACAACAAATTTCGTATATACATTTCTCAGGTTGGCATATAAAATATTACCGTATATATATACATCTTGATCTATAGAAATAGGTTACATAAACAATTTACACATAAAATCACGACATATACTAAATCAAATCAATCATGTACATAATGAAAAAAGTTATATACAAGATTACTTGATGCCATATTTATATGATTAATAATTGCCAACGTGGTGGTTCGTGGTGGCTTTGGCGAAATGGTGGTTCGATGCGGTGGTTCCAGCGAATTGGTGTTTCAAACGGCGAATGGCCGGCGCCAGGGAGGTGACCGGCGATGCCAAGCAGTGGAGGCCGGCGAGAGACTTTGGTGACATGATGGTTCGTTGTAAAACAGTGGCCGGTGCAATTCTTCCCGTATTCCGACGGACGGCGAATAGGTGGTTCCTTGTATGGACGTGTTTGGAACTACAATGGACGATGGCCGACGATTTTCATAATAGGTGGTTCCCTGTATTGGACGGTGGCTGGTGATTTGCGCAATGGACGGTGGCGGCGAATTGGTGTTCTTCCTGTATTCTGATGGCGAATAGGTGGTTCCCTGTATTGGACGGTGGCCGGCGATTTGCGCAATGGATGGTGGCCAGTTTTCACGATTTGTGCAATGGGCGGCATAATTCCAAGAATCTGCGAAAATGGAGGTTGCCGGTTTTCACGATTTTGGAATTGCGTAATTTGCTAGAATGGAGTATGCGTACAATTTTTCATTTTTCAAAATTATAATTATGGTGATTACAAATAATGGGAGAAGATCTCTCCTATTTTGGATCTTTTCTATTTTCTTTTTTTTTTTAATATTATAGACACTAATCTAACCATCCATCCTAATCTCATCCGATAGATGAGATTTGTTCTCTTGTGTAATGACCCAAAATAATTGAGGAAGATTAAGGGAAGATTGAGGAAGAAAGAAGAAGATTAGAGAAAATAGATATTAGAGTATGGAAGAACAAGAACAAAGAGGAATATAGGAAAGAAGAGAATGTAAGATTTCATTATGATTCATCGATGTGTTTCCAAGAAGTTGCACAATCCACTTATAATCTCTTTTCTAATAAATATGCCACTAGCCCCATAGTTTTCTATTATTACAAATATTACTCTATCATTACAATACTCTCCCCTTAAGAAGCTTTGTCCTCAAAGCTTTTACAACATATTTGCAAAGAGGAAAAAAATGCAAGAGAAGAGAAGTTGATGAGTCCAACTTAATCAAGAAAGCAAATTGTATCAAGTTGACGATTAGTAGCTTGATGAAGTTCAAAGTCTTGACCAATCATCTTCTTCCATGATAAAAAGCAATAGAATCATCTTCCAATTGCAAGTGTGAGAGGCCACTGTCACTTTTTCCTTGTTTGCCAACTGATCCATAACCACTGATTTTAGCACCACACTAACTCCTCCATGAAACAATAGCCACATCAGCAAGCTAACCACATCAGGAAGCATCAGCAAAAAATTCAGTAATTTTCACTAGCGACATTTGCCTAACACTTGGCAATTTCACACGAGACCAACAAGAAGATTCAGCCACACATCAACTATTGCACTTAGCATCTTCTGAACTGACATTTGCTGCAAATTCTATGATGTGTATCCACACATGATATTGGGAAATCTTAGTTGCACAAATCTCCTTACGGAACTCATGAATCCACACAGCTGTTGCACCAAAATCCAAATATGGCAATGTTGCCTTTGGCAGTTAAGGAAATGAATCCACATGATATTGGGAAATGGATCTGAGCGCTAGAGACTGAATTTATGCGGAACTCACCAACCCATTGTCTGGAATTTCGATTACATCTTCTTGGTCGCTCGGTACTCCAAATTTGCTCAAGTCCAATCGATCTTGCTCTAAGTTCTTGTGGTCATCTGAATCTTTCTCCAATTCTTTCGGTGGTTCGGTGTTCTCTTACCAAACTCCCACTTGAACTTGATGTTCTCTTCTTTGATCATGCAGTACCGTCGGAAACAGAAACTGTCGCCAGTAATCGACTATGAATTCTGAATCTGTTGGACGATGAACCTGGATTCCTTGAGACTGTCTTCCATCTTTAATGCCCTAGGATTGTACATCTCTGATACCAAATTGTAATGACCCGAAAGAATTGAGGAAGAGTAAGGGAAGATTGAGGAAGAAAGAAGAAGATTAGAGAAAAGAGAGATTAGAGAATGGAAGAACAAGAACATAGAGGAATATAGGAAAAGAAGAGAATGTAAGATTTCATTATGATTCATCGATGTATTATGCCACTAGACCCATAGTTTTCTATTATTACAAATATTGCCCTGTCATTACATCTTGTTCTCTATAGGACACCTCTCTCTCTCTCTCTCTCTCTCTCTCTCTCTCTCTCTCTCTCTCTCTCTCTCTCTCTCTCTCTAGTTAACTAGAAATAGGATTATCTTTAATGGAGAGGAGTGTACAGTGGGGGATTGTGCAAGCTTATGGGTTAATCACTTTAGAAATTGCATCATCTCTAGATGGAGAGATAGGAGTGGAAAGTCTAGAAGATGGATAGAGAGACTTAGGATCTCTGACTCTGTAATTATACTTAGGCTTTATCCATGAATGAATCACCTTTCATTAAAAAAAAGTGTGCAAGACTCAATGTATACAAATGTTTCGACACTCTTCATTACACACACTTTGACCAACTCTTGTTCGATACCCCAAATGAGCAACTTCAACTCCTAGGTTGTGTTCGGTGGACATGTATAATCGTAAATAAGAGCTTTTTCTATGATAATAATTTATTGATTAAATAAATGACTTAATAATAAAATGAATTTATTTCGATATTGAGTTCGTCTCTACCTTTATTTCTCTACGCTTCCGCTCTCCCTTCTTTCTAACCCTCTTTTCTTCCCACCTCGTTTGCACTCAAAGTGTTCAATCAAACCTTGATTGATTCTCCTTAATGTCGGCAACTATGGCTAGCTAGGGACGAAGATCGACTAGAGCCTTCCAACCCACGGCCTAAGAGCTAAACTTTCCAGTACTGAATTTATGAATATGTAAATAATTTGTATATTTAGATGTGAAATTTAGATTATTATATGAGCAGATTGTGAGCAAAATTGTAATTTAAATGTGACGAAAAATAAGTTCCCTTAGAGTCAACCTTGTTCAACCATTAGGCTCATGGTCGCATACATGATAGATGGGCTAGTTACCAAGATCAACAATTCTCCTAACATTTACCGGATCGATAATCAACACAATCAACATTCCTCCAACAAAATTTATGGTCAACCTCCGTACTCTTACTAGGAACAATGAGATACTAATTGAGCTTCGAGTCCGTTTGGCAAACCACTATTGATGCTGATGCTGATCAATTGCTGATGCTGAGCGATTGCTGATGCTGATTTTAAAATGTTGATAGTTTTGCTGAAATTGAAAACTTATTTTTTAGATAAGCAATGGGGTGTTTGGTAAGACGGTTTGCTGATTTTATATGTATTAATTATTCTTTGACCAATTTACCCTTTAAAAAAATAAAAAGGGATAAGAAATTAAAAAAAGAAAGAAAAAAAAGCAGTTCCTTTACCCTTCGATGCCATTCATTTTGACGCAGCACCATAGGTGCCCTGCAATCTTGCAACAACAGTGTCAAAGTAATCCATCTTCATCATCATCCCACGCCGGCAATTGACGGAATCTTCCCTGGTTACTATGAGCTCCCTCCCCCCATTTATTTTTATTGTTCCTCTTCTACTTGGTTCTAGAGAAACTAGCTGTTCGGGTGCAAAATTGTTGCTGCCAGATCCATCAGTGTCGCCAGTCAGATCCATCGGCACCGCCAAAGTCAAGTTCTAGGACACCAACCCAGCCTTCGCCAACACCAGCGTAGAGCTCATGGTCTGCATCGGAAACGAGCTCCTTGGGAATATCTGAGATACTAAGCAATCGCTCGATTGGGTGAAGCGGAATGCCGATTCACACCTCCGGGGGTTCAACATCACCACCATAGTCGTTGGGAACGAGGTCCTCACCTTCAACGACACAATCCAGATCCAAAACCTGCTTCCCGCGAAGGTCTCCGACGAACGTTCGAGGTGGCCGACTCTGATCCAATCTTTGGCGTCACCCCCGACAGTCTCTGGCATGTCCGACGAAGGTTCTGGGATGGACAGATGGAGGTACGAAGAAGGAAGCTGTAATGGAGGTATAGAGATGGAGGAAAATGGGGGTGAGGGCAGGAAGAAGAAAGGGGTAGTAGGGGGAATTTGGGAGATAAGCATGTGTTTATAATCTATTATATATATTTAAAACCACTAAGGATTAGAAGCCTCACATTACGCCACCTAGGATTCATCCAAATGGCGTTCCCACATTAAGCCACGTCAGATTTTTACACATGTCATTAAATCAATGTGCCACGTCATACTATATTAATTTATTAATTATACCAAATCCTATAAATTTATCCATCTCACATATATTTGTCCACCTCACTATACATGTGTCATTTACATCATTTAATTCCAATATATACATGTTCAATCAATCAATATTAAAATCAAACGCCTTTTTGCCCGGTTATTTCGACCCTGAGATCGAATTCTCATCTTCCCGGATGAAGTTCTTACCCGTTGCTTTCGACATCGAGATGAGTATTCATCTTCCTCGATGGAGTTGTTGACCGATTACGCCGACCTTGATTTCATTTATTGTCTACCCATTGCTTTCGACGTTGAGATGTGTATTCATCTTCCTCGATGGAGATATTAACCGATTATACCGCACTGACTTCGATTTCAATTACTGTCTACTAATTATTTTCGGTAAACTCCACCCAAATCCGCCTCTCACCAAGATGTTGCCCCCCTACCATTGCGTTAGAGAAGAGAGATAGAACAAAAATGTAAACATATGGAATATGGAAAGGAAAGCATAATTGGAATTGGCATCAAATTACATACGTAACTCCATCCGATCCAAGTACAACATCCTCTTAGTTAATTGCCATCACTTTGATTTTAACCTTTTCAAATTTTAAGTAAGAAGATATTTAAGATTTGGTTAAAAAATCCATTTAATTGGTAATGGAAACTAATTTAAATGCCAACAAACTTTTAAGTCAAAAGATATCAAAGATTTGGTAAAACAAAATCCATATAAATCGGTTAGGGAAATGACTTAATGTCAAAAAAAATCGATAAATCATTTTTCTGTTTCTCAAGTCAATTTAAAAGATTGGATATCTATTTGGTTAAAAAAAGATTGAATAGCTAGAAACTAAAATATTTGATAAAGATAGAACA
The DNA here is from genome assembly GCA_934048045.1 of Polygonum aviculare. Lineage (NCBI taxonomy): Eukaryota > Viridiplantae > Streptophyta > Magnoliopsida > Caryophyllales > Polygonaceae > Polygonum > Polygonum aviculare. Next base: position 25,217,494 of record OW204023.1, on the reverse strand, counting down.
AAGATTTAAACAAAACGAATATGAAATAAAGAGTTTTATTGCCTGCATAAACTCATAATTGGAATTGGGATCAATTTATGTATATCTATACATCGATCCAAGTGCCTACCATTTTTTTTCGAAATTTAAGTAAGAATTTTGAAAAGGTTAAAATCACAATTAACTAAACTTTTCAAATTTTAAGTACGAAATTGACAAAAAAAAAATTAAGTAAGAAGATATTTACGATTTGGTAAAATAAATCCATTCATTGGTTAAGGAAATTAATTTGAATGCCAAAAAAGTTTTAAGTCAAAAGATATCTAAGATTTGGTAAAACAAAATCCATATAAATCGGTTAGAGAAATGAATTAATTTCAAAAACAAATATCGATAAATCATTTTTCATATCTAAAGTCAATTTAAAAGATTTGATATCTATTTAGTTAAAAAAAGAGTGAATAGCTAGAAACTAAAATATTTGATAAATTAATTAACACACGATTGTATGTAAATTTCCAAAAACAATTGTCAACTAATTTTTTCAAGAAAATTAAGATATAATTGTTGTACATTTCCTAAAATAAATAGATCATATGTACGATACCAAAATACACCATCATACCGTAATATTTCTTTATATAACTGAAAGATTTAATGGGCTTGATGGGCAGATGGTTATTATAGTAGAAGAGGATACCGTGGTGGCGGTGGAGCAAGGTTGAATATCATTAAGGTAGAGGACAAGTAGAATGTAATCTTTTTACTAATTAATTTAGGTGAATAATTTGTATTTGTATGTAAAAATGACATGGAATTATTTAAAATTATGGATATGAGTTGTATATGACGTGGACAAAATTTTGGTTGGATAATTACAAATAATTATAAATATTTTTAAGCGTACAATAATTATATATATTAAAATGCTTATGATACTATAAAAATACTATGAGTCAAAATTCTACAAAATCCGCGCAGGGCGCGGGAAACTTCACTAGTTTGTGCTTATTTGGATAAGCACGGGGGATATGCTTTTTTCGGTTGCTTAGAAGTAAAAACTTATAAGCACTTAAAAAAAATCTGTTTGGCACATATCATTTGTTTATTTTGTGTTTATAAGCAAAAAAGTGCTTATAAGCATTTAAAAATGTGTCAGCCAAACGGACTCTTCATCCCTCTTTTGCTTTGTGACGGACGAACAAGGTCGCATCCTCCTAAAGGCCAGGGCATGCTTAGTCTTCAACAACAAAAACGTAAACGAAATGAAAATGAATATACTTTATATTGAAATCATATTACATAAACCACAATAATTGAGTCACCTCAATTTTCATATACATACGACTACAAATCCTCAAGTGGTATCTTATTTATTTTCCTTATCTAAGGATAAGGTAACTGAGTGGCGTAGTTATTCTCTTTCACCTTTCTAAAAACATACAAATAAATTATGATAATTTTTTGTAAATGATTTAGTTATAATAGATAGATTCATCTTATTGTCTGATTACGTTTCCATGATTAGACAAATTATTGTCTATAAATTCAACTTGCGACATACCCATAATTTGATTAGGTTTCATAATCGTCAAGAGAAAATTAAACGTGCAGAAAAAAAAAAGTAGGACAAATAAGTGCATACTAATATTAACAATAATTCAATTGGATCGTGCATGGAGGGTACCTAGCTAGCAAGGATTGGCAGGTATAGAGTCTATAGACAGATGTTTTACACTGTATTATAGAATTTCGTTTAAATACAAGGAAATCATATCATTAAGACTACAGGCAACAGCCGACAGTTGTACTTATTATTTATGATCAAGACTTTAGACAGCTGAGTTGGATTAGTAATCCAAATTAATCAAGAGGCCAGGAATGGCTAAAAGTTCTCTTCTTGAGCTCCTCTTGACGTTGATAATTTTTTGTGGTGGGTTCGGGTTCGGGTTGCAACTCGGCCTCGTATTTGTTTGTGCCGATCCGCCCTCGGAACCGTTGAGTCGTGGAAGCTTCCCTGCCGGATTTCTCTTTGGTGCCGCTTCATCTGCTTACCAGGTACATAGATCTCATTTGGAGAGGGCACTGTTTCATGACAGTTGAGTCGTTAACCGTTTAACTAGATGTCCGAAAACATCGTCACCAAATTCAGGATCCATCTTATAATTTTGTGCATATCTTTAAGATTTAGACAAATTTTGGGGCTTAGTTTTTTTTGCAAATGCAGGTAGGAGTGTGTAACAAAATTATGTAATTTTGCAAAGACTTATTCGGCCAGCACTCGATTTTGGTCAACCAGGCTAAATAGTGTCCAAAATCTGAAATCAAATTTTCAATTTTGGAGCTCGTTTTACGAAATTTAACGCCTCAGGTGGTTAATTAAATTAAATGTTGGTATGCACTTGGATTTACCTTCGACACATGCAGTTTGAAGGAGCTTGGAATGAAGGCGGAAGAGGACTTAGCATTTGGGACAATTTCACCTTTGAATTTCCAGGTTGGTTAATTAGTACATTGTCAATCCCATTTCACTAATTAATGGGTTTCCGATCTAATTGTAGCTTGAACTCACTTCCTTGACATCTAGATCTACAATCAATTTTAATTATGCACAATAATTTATAAAGATGTGATGTCATGTCATGTAAACTAGTACAAATCTCGTGTCATGTACGGGTAAAGTAAATGTAAACCCGACTTAATCGATCCGAGAACGAATTTTGTCCCGAGCCTATATTTTATTTGATAATGTACAATTCAGGCCTGATAAACCCAAGTTCGAGCCTATAATTAACCTATACACGTATTTTTTTTAATTTCGATTATGAAATCTATTACTTAAATTAATTATCTAGAATCTTCATAAAAATGAAAATAATCACTTTAATATAATAGAACATTGATTATGTGTCATAAATAACATCTTATTATTCAATGTTAATGAGATGGCGCAAATTTTAGGAAAGACATAGGCTCTGCTTTATAGTGTAATATAATAGAAATTGCTAATTATTTGTTTTATGAACTTTCAGAAAAAATTGAAGATCACAGCAATGGAGATGTAGCTCTAGATTTCTACCATCGTTACATGGAGATGTAGCTCTAGATTTCTATATATTAAATTCGTTTGTCCTCAATTTGGTCTCAATTGAAAAACGCAATCTTAAGAATTTATTTATTGTAATTTGTACAGGATGATATAAAGCTGATGAAAGATATGGGCATAGACATATCTAGAATATCAATCTCATGGCCAAGAATATTGCCATGTAAGTTGACCATATGGCCAAGAATATTTATTGCATGTGGACCATATGGGATATGTGTGTTTGTGAAAGTTGAGGGGTGTAAAATCTCATTATCCTATAAATTGTAAATCATAAGGTATAAATAGAAATATGTGAACCTAAAGTAAAAAGATGTGACTATAAAAAAGTTATTGGAAGTCATCTTCACGCCTTCTAATTTATCGAATGTATAGGTCATATTTATATTCTTATAGTTTAAAGAGGGTTTTCATTTAATTCAACTCCGTCAAAGTTTAGAAACTCCTTTGTAAATTAAAATCTTCTACTTTCTTTTTTACAGATGGGAAGATCTCAAGAGGAGTTAACCAATTAGGGGTTCAGTTTTATAATGACTTGATTAATGAACTTCTCTCGAACGGTATGATTTTGACAAATTAATAGTATTGGAAGCATTAACCTCGCAAGTCGTCGAATATTCTCATGCATTGCATTTTCCTTGCCTCTTGCGGAATTAAATGTCACCCCTTAATATAATCCTTGTAAATCATAGGTATAAAACCATTTGCAACAATTTTCCATTGGGATACCCCTCAAGCACTAGAAGATGAATATGGTGGATTTTTAAGCACCAACATAGTGTAAGCTCATTCTATACTAATACAAAAAAATTATTTATTAGGACTAATCCACTTCAATCAATATGTTTCAAATAAGCTAATTAAAAATTTTAACCATAAACATATAGGGATGATTTTAGGGAATACGCAGATTTATGCTTCAAGCTATTTGGTGACCGAGTCAAGTACTGGATCACTGTAAATGAACCCAATATGTTCAGCATTTTTGGGTACACGACTGGTGTTGACGCACCAGGAAGGTGCTCGCGCTATATCGGAAACTGCACCTTCGGCGATTCGGCCACTGAGCCCTACTTGGTCGTTCACCATTTGCTCCTTTCTCATGCCTCTGCCTTCAGGTTGTACCACAACAAATATCAGGTCTATAAATTTTTACTTTGATCACCCTCGATCGATCTCATTTTATATTTTTAATTATAATTAATAAAATGCTTTTTATTTTGTACTTTTTTTATAGGATAATCAACAAGGGGTGGTTGGGCTAACAGTTGGTTCCAATTGGATGACACCCATTAACCAAACACAAAGAAATGTGATGGCTGCCTCTAGAGCAAATGACTTTAGGTTCGGATGGTAAGTTTATCGCCCTTTTTTAACCAATTTTCAGAGTCTTGGTCCTTTGCTTTCACGCCGTCTTTATTCGTTGAACAATCCTTTGATACTTTATTCGCATCTCATTCGTCGAATCATACGTAAATCATATCAAAAAATATATATTCAAGCTACATTTGAATCGTATCAAAGAAAAAATGTCGTTGTGGTAAAACTTATATTTATAAAATCAAAAGATTTGTTGTCAAAGTAACTTGCTTTTTTTTTTTTGCACACCCCACCTTATGAAAGTATTAGAAGAGAAACTATACCGTTAAAAATAAATAGGTATCTTACTTGTTGTGACTAAATTAATTAATTAACTATGAAGTTATTTTTGCCACAAAAAAGGCTTTTAGCAAAAATAAAAACGAATTTCACAACAACTTATGTTGTTGCGAAAAATATATATATATATATATATATATATATATATATATATATATGTTTAGCAACGACAAGCTTGTTACAATGAATTACTTTGCTCCCACCTCAAGGAATTTGAGGGGAAATTGTGAAGGAATTTATGACTACGACCTTTCGCCATGACCCAATATTTGTCATTGCTAAAATATATCTTTAGCAACAATATTTATAGTTGTTGTAAAAAATATGTTACCAAAAACGATTTTCTTGTAGTGAAAGAGACTCTTTCGAATCAAGTTTACAAAGCAAACAAATCCAAAACCATAGAAGCTCAACCTAAAAAGAGGTAAATTTTAGGAACCAACACTTATGCCATTACTAATTAGGATTGTCCACTCAAATTTCCCTAGTTACAAATTCACTACCCATCTTAGCTCTTTGTTTCGTTCGATTCAATGACCGTCCTTACTTCCACTTGATATATTCCTCAAGGATGTTCTCATATGATATGAACACAAAAAATTAAAGAAATAAGTACTTATAATAAGAAATATATAAGACTTTTTATTGTAAGGTTCTTGAACTTAATTAATTGCAACAACTTCAAAATAAATGCAAAAATCAAATACATGTTTTCTAACAATATGATTTATGAGCATTCGGTTTGAAGAGTTTGGTTCTAGTAAGAATAACCCTTATAGTGTAAAATGAGAAACAATCTCAACCGTTAGATCTTTCGGATCTAATGGTAGAGATTAAAGGAGGAAATCAGGAAAAGGAAAAAACGGTGGCAAACTTGTAAATAAACTAATTTTGACCCAAAAGGGTTCATTGTGTTTCACTTGTAAGTTCATTGTGTTCCACTTGTAGGTTCATTATGGTCCACTTGTAAGGTTCCTTAGTGCAATAGAAAGTAGGTTCATGAAGTTCAATTGTTTGGTTCATTGTTTTCAGCATGATGGTTCAAAAATTTAAATCACGTGGTTCATATATGACAAGATGCATAAAAGGTATAAAAGAAAAATATTGAATTCATTGTTTTTAAGCTCATGAAGTTTATTTATTTGGTTCATTGGATTCGACGTAATGGTTCATGAACTTGAATCACTCGGTTCATATATGACAAAATGCGTAAATTGTGTAAAAGAAAGGAATTTGGTTCATTGTGTTTCACTTGTAGGTCCATGTCATGCAATTACACAGTTCATATAATAAAGTGCATATACAATAACTTAATCCTCAAACACACATAACAAAACATTGTTTGAGATTTATATTCAACCGTACAAGTAGTAATGAAATAAGAACAATCTTGTAATAAGTGAAAAATGTAGGCATCGTATCGTTCTCAACATCATCCAATGGGGCTTCACTAATGGTACTCATATTATTATGAAAATCCTTCGATGAAACTCCATCAATACTAGCATCACCATTTTAATTAGACATGTTAGAATGACCCGAGCTTGAGGAGCAATCAACAAAAAAATGTAAAGCTATGTGTAGAGCGACATGAAACACATAATTAGTACTACAAATGTACAAATACGATTCTTCTTTTGGTTCATAAAGAATCTCATTATGGCTCATAAATTTTCTAGGAAAGGTTCATTAAAAAGCATAGAACGGTTCATGTAAATTAAGGCAAATATGTTGAGGCATTTTGTCGAACACATGGTGGGCAATTAGATAAGCATATGCTTTCAACTTCTCTATTCAATCGAAATTGTCAATTTGCAATGTAAAAGACATAAGCAATCTACAAAAGAACGTAAAAGCTATGTGTGAAGTAACATGAAACACATAATGAGTGCTACAAGCAAATATGTTTATTCTTTTGGTTCACAATGAATGTCGTTATGGTTCATAAATTTTCAAGGAAAGGTTCATTGAAAGTCATGAAACGGTTCATCTAAATTAAAGCACGTGTGTTGAGACATTTTGTCGAACACATGGTGGGCAACAAGACAAGAATGAACTTTCGCCATATCTATTCAATCGAAACCATCAAAATTGAGTTGTTCATGTTTTCATAACCTTTCGACAATGCAAATTTAACGAGTTCACACAAAAGAGAGCAGATTAAAGCGAAAACATCCATAGATTAACGAGTTTCACAATTATAAGCACAATTGATAGAAGTTCACATAAATAACAAGTTTCAAATTTTGAAATCATCTACCTAAATCCATAAGAAAGGAATTAGAGGTCAAAGGAATTAGATTAAATTTTGTTGGAGATGGGATTGAAGAGAATCATGTTGGAGAAGAACAATGGATGAAATTGGGGGAAGAACAATGGATGTATGGCGATTTCCGAAGGAGAACAATTGAAAAAGTTGGGGACGAACGAAGCAGAAGGTCGATCAAAGAAGGATTGGAAGTAGAAAAAGACAAAAAAATGTCCCTTACATATAAAAGGAGCTTAAAAAAATGGAAGTAATCTGGACCATTGAATTCTGGATATCTAACGGATGAGATTTGATCTCATTTTACCTTTTAAGGGTTGTTCTCACCTGATCCCCTTTCTCGGTTTGAAACTTTTAATATAAAACAAAACTTGTTCGTCGAAGCAAAAATCATAGAATTATTTTTAAAAATCAACTATTAGAAAATGAAATCATAAATCTTACTTTTAAAAATTAGAGACTAACACCTCCTCCATCATCACGGTCACCTTTAGACTTGTAAAAAAGTGGGCTTCGGTTGGGCTTGGGTCGGGTTGGCACGTGGACAGCTCAACCCGGTGGAAATTGACAAACGGCGACCGATGGAGAACGGCGACCGTTGGAGAATGGTGGAAAGAGAGATATTAAACAAGAGAAAGGGGAGCAACAGTGAGATTGTAGGACTCGAGAGTTGAAAATGGAAGGGCCGGACCCACCAGACCCACCGGGGTGGGAAGTGAGAACTAATTAATTCAGCCTTATCTATATATTTATTTATATATATAATTTTTATATAAAATATTATGGGTCGGACCCACCGGCTCAGATGAGCCAAACAATCAGTTCATACCCGACCCATATTAAATATGGGTGGGCCGGATCTGGCCCATCAGGCCTGAACGTAACCCTTGTCTAAGCCTGCCCTTATTTGCGGGCAGGTCGGACGGACCAACCCAGGTTTGGAGAGGTCTAGTCACCTTCTACCACCACCCCTGCCGGCCGCCACCACCAACACCATCACTTGTGCTACCACCACTACCAGTAATTACGGTCGTCGCCGCCACGCCCACCACCACCACTACTTTCACCACTGTCATTTCCATCTCCACCATCACCACAACCAAAGTACTAACATTGATGCCAACAACACGTACGACATACCACATCATTGTCGCCACCAACCTCGCCACTAATAATCCTTCAGCCACCACAACCTACTTCCACTATCATCGACACCACCACTGACATCACCTCCATAGGACCACGGCCTTTGTCATTGTCTAACTTTCTCCGTCCTCATGCCACTGCCACCTCCATAACCAATTAATGTTATCGTTGCCATCAAAACCACCCACACTAACAAAACTACTACAACCTATCCCCCTAACAATTTTCTTTATCATCGATGAAATAGAAAATTTTCAAATTAAGATGTACTTACATTATGTATATTATGATTTCATTTTTGTAGGATTTATGATCCGTTGATATTTGGAGATTATCCTAAAAGTATGAGAAAATTAGCGGGAAAGAGGTTGCCTTATTTTACAAAAAGGCAAAGAGAAATGGTCAAGGGTTCCTTCGATTTCTTGGGGCTCAACTACTATTCCGGATTTTACGCACAAGATAACCCTTCATCTTCAAGCTTACAAAACCTTAGCTACACAACGGACAGTCTTGTTACTCTTACCAGTAAACTAATCCATCAAAATAGATATTATAAATATATAGTACTTTTTTTTATCATTCAAATGTACTATTAAGTGCATTCCTTAATTAACAATTTTTTTGTTTTTTTTTCAATTGCAGCTGAGAAAGATGGAATTCCCATTGGTGAACCGGTAATTATGTACATAAGACGCATATATACGATTTAGCAACCCAAAATTTAATAATAAGAGTATGCATAATCGGACTAATCAGTTGTTTTCTATAAATTAGTTCATATGGATATAATAATTTTATAGAAAATTTATAATTTTTTAAAACCAAATATATATATCCCTAATTAAATAACATAATTCAAACATTAATATTTTGTTTTATACTTTTAAATATGTTCCCTAAACACATAAGCCCAAAAAAACTATCATACTAGTTGCTACAGTAAAATTTAATTTTAGAAAATAAGTGTTGAAAGAGCTAGCAAACACGACCAATTTCTCATGTAATTTCCATGTCTAATTAATACAGACTGGATGGAAAAATGGATACGTATATCCACAAGGACTTGGACATCTTCTAAATCATATGATGGTAAAATACAATAATCCACCCGTTATCATCACCGAGAACGGTAAAAATACCCAATTCCTTAATTGCCTTTGTAATCAATCTGTTGAAACATTTTAACTTAATTGTTGGTGTTTGTTTGTTTGTTAAGGAATGGCATACAACGTCACACAACCTGATAAAGAGGCACTTGAGGATTACGAAAGGATTAGATATTACCGTCTCCATTTACAATATCTTCATATGGCACTCAAGTAAGTACACTCATACACTCGTAACTATCAAGTTCACAGTTACATGACGGACAAGGGGGTATGTATTTTGATTTAATTAATCAAAGCATGGGTAAAAACAAAATAATTTGTATTATGTACCATAAAAAATGAAGAAGTTTAGATGGTTAATCACCCATTTTTTAATACAATCTAGCAAAGTTAAATTCCAATAGTCTCATTTAATTAGTCTTTTTTTTCGATTCCCAATTGATGTGTCCCAGTTGATGTTTAATGCTTGTTTGGTTGCTAAATGAAACCACATGAATTTAGAAAATCCCAGGAAATTGCCAAAATATATGTGTTTGGTTAAAAATTTTGTATTGAAAATCCCATAACTTTCAAATTCCCTAATTTTTAAATTCCTACATTTCATAGGAATTTAATTACTTAGGATGGGGTGGGTAAGATATTCTTCCCACATAATTCCCAGGAAATAGATTTTTAACCAAACAAATGTTATCAATTCATGTGAAGTAGAAATTGTAGGAAATTAATTCACATGAATTAAATTTCCATGAATTATACTTCATTCATTTAACCAAACAAGCACTTATACTCATATTTAATACTCCCTCCATTAAGAAATATTTGTTGTTTTTTGGTTGTTTTAGATTGATTGAGTTGTTAAGAAATACTTGTTATTTTAGATATTTTAACACTGTTTTTCCAATATTATCCCACTAGTTGAAAACAGTTATTTGAATCTATACTAGAAAACAAAAGATTAAGATTGAGGGTATTTAAGTCAAATCATTTGAGTTCTATATTTTTAAGATAAACTCTACAATGACATGTATTTCTCAACGGAGAGAGTAGTTTCTTTCTAAAATAAAATCTATTAATTAAGATCATTTTCCCCGTACATAATGTTATTGACCAATTAAGTACATCGGTGAGACGGTGATATCATGTCCCTCAACTTTATAGAAGAATCTTTAATAAAATTAATTAATTTTCCATATATAATATGATTATCCCGACTTGATTACATATATCTACTTGTCCTAAACAAATGGTAAAATACACAATCTTATATGTATATAAGATTATTCTCTAAATCAACTTATTATTTGTGGATTTGACTTAATTAGAGCATGTATATGCTATCCTTAAGGATTTAGCTATATTCAGCTTTAATTTCTTTTGGGAAAAATCTTTTAAAAATATACAAAAATACATTTTGTTTGTTTTTTGCAATTAAACTTGAAACGGTTTTTCTATTGTGCGTCATAAGGGTACAAATACTCTTTAATGTTTAGTTTCCTTGTTTATAATATACCTTTAAGACACACAATTAAAAAAAACAATTTTAATTTGATCCCAATTTATGTATGCTGCCCTGAGTAAAAAATCTTTAGTGATGTGTTGACATTACAGGGCGGGTGCGAATGTGAGTGGATACATAGTTTGGTCATTCATCGATGACTTCGAATGGAATTCAGGCTTCACCCTCAGATTTGGCTTAAATTTTGTCGATCGCGAAAATAACCTTACGAGAATCCCTACACTTTCGGCAACATGGTATACAAACTTCCTTCGCGCCAAGAATGTTTCTACCACGTCATTAATTAGTCCAAGCTTCTTAAGCAAGCAATGCACTTGATATATCTTCGGGCATCTAGTCAAACGGTTAAAACTTTCATGGGTAGTACCCAAAGGTATCGATTTGACTCTTATGGATAGTGTCGTCAACCAAAAAATATACCCACAATTCATCTTGAAACCCGATCTTTTATTGGTTTATTGGTTTTTTAATGGTCTATTATTATTGATATATGGCCATATCAGAAGTGGTGAATTAATAGGATGATATTTCACCGCATCTAATCGAAAAGAAAAAATTTACCATATTAATATGATTGTAATATTAATATGATAATAGTACAATCATATTACATAAAATTTTCTTTTCGATCACTCGTTCATCTATTAATATGATTGTAATTATCTTTTTAACGTACCGTAGCTAGTGTGATCGAAAAGAAAATTTTATGTAATAAGAGCTACTCGTTCATCTATTTATATACCGTAAGTTCGAACAATGAAGAAGGGTACAATAAGTAGTTTTCTTCCAAATTAGTCGGAGATGGTCCATATGTTCCGAGAAGTGATTATCCAAGGCACTTTTACCTAGAGTTTCATAAAAAAAAAAGTTCAAACACACATTATTCGATTTACAAATCTATACTGTCTATAGTATAAAGCGGAGACAAAGTCTTGACAAAAAAATGTGTCATGTGTCATATCTTTATTAAAATAATCAACTTGGTCCTTGCGTATATAAAAAACACTAATCACAATCAAAAGATAAATATATATGATTTGATCATTTTCAAAAACATATAGGAAGATATCTATAGAAAATATATAATTTAAGATATAGCACCTAGGAAGATCTATCATCTATAGTAAGATCTATCTAATATATACATATATGTATATTATTATTTAATAAAACATGTTCTTTATCGTTAAAAAAATAGAGGTACAGTCTAATTATTTATTTTTTAAAATTCGCACTTTTCCAAAATTATAAAAAAAACAAAAACTCATAATTGTATTTTCTGATTTTATCTTAATCTTTATTAAATAATAATATTTACTAAATCATATCTGTATTAAATTGGATTTATAATCACATTATTCGTACATGGTACGGGGGTTAAACTAGTTACAATTAAACGGATAAAATTAGGGACTATAAAATTGGTTACGGCTCAAATTATGCTAACAAAATGATGGGGCTTAGTAGGGCACTTTCATACAATTGAAAACTATTAAAGAGGGCAAACTTGCAAATAGCATAACATATCAACGTGTAACAACTGTCATCCACGTGGAATCAGTCTAAGCCACAATCTCACGTGGCCATTATTACCTAATCCACAATTTCCAACTCAAAGGAAAAAAAAACTCGAATTTCCAAGTGTTTTTTGGGATAATTTTCATGCCGATGGCAAAATTCAGCTTATTTCAATTTTGTTTTTAAAACAGAAAAAACAGTGTGAGAGTGTGAAACTCTTTGAGAAAGGGTAAACAATGGTGGCAACAATTTCCGCACCATTCCCAAATTCATCGGCTTTGAAGAAGAACAGGCACAGCCATCGCCACCTCATAATTCAAGGCGACTCTCCAAGCTACGTTTTCCGCTCAAATTCGCTTCGCCTGCAACCGAAGCTTCGCACCAAAACCCCCTCGGTCATCTCCGCCGTCGCCGGCGAGGCCTCTAAAGGCGGCGGAAGGTTCTATTTCAACATTACTGGTTTTCCGTTTCCGTTAGGCCCTTTCCTCAACCGCCGAACAACCAGGACTGAGGTCGGGATCCCTTTCTTTCTCTTAATTCCTCTTGCTTAATTACCAAGTGTCTAGATGTAGCTTTTAATTGATTATTGAGCTTGATTCGGTTGAATTTCACTTTGTGTTCGGAAAATAATCCGTTCATCGTCTTTTCTAGCAGTAGATTGATATGAGATGTGGTTTAGGTTCGTGAAATTCTTCACTAAGAAGATGAGAAACTGCTTTAGACGGTTTGTCTAGGGTTTGTTTGGCTCAAAACAGTGGAAATTGCCCAAGGAAGGAATTCAAATACAGGTTTTCAATGATCTGTATGGAAAAGAAGGAAACCACTTTAGATTAGCATAATGCTTTGTATCATCATCCAAAAAGAGATGAACATAACTTCTTTCAGTATTGTCGTTAATTAGGCTGTCAAGGACTGCATATGGCTTTTCGAACAAGAACAAGCTCTCGGCTTCAGCAGCGTTTCGACCAACATACGTATGACCGTCATCAAGCTCAAGTCTGGAGGCTTGTGGGTTCATGCCCCTATCGCTCCTACAAAGGAGTGCATTCAGGTTCTATTCCTATAAACCCTGAGCTTGAGTATATCTTCCCTGCCATTGTCAAATCAGACTTGAGGCCATCTGGATTATAAACATATGAACTGTGTTTCATTTACCTTGTTGCAGCTTTTGAAGGAACTAGGTGCTCCCGTGGAATATATCCTCTTGCCTACATTCGCTTACGAGCATAAAATATTCGTTGGACCGTTTTCCCGAAAGTTTCCTCGTGCTCAAGTGTGGGTGGCGCCCAGACAGTGGAGCTGGCCTCTCAATTTACCTCTTGAATTCTTCGGTATCTTTCGCTCCAAGACACTGGAAGACGAGGATTTGTCAACACCTTGGGCGGATGAAATTGAACAGAAAGTTCTAAGCTCACCAGAAGTAGGTAAGATCAACCATGTAACATTACATGAACATTCAGCCCTCACAGCTCACACATGTGAACAGAGCTTAAGTGAAAACAAATTTTGGTTTCAGGTATCGGACCGTATGTGGAGGTAGCGTTTTATCACAAGCGTTCAAGGACAATGCTGGTAACAGATGCCGTGATATTTGTACCCACGCAGCCTCCAAATTGTATCAGCAAAGAATCCTTGTTGGATTCAGCCAAGAATGGCTTAGCTGTAAAAGTTCTAAGCAAAGGAAAAGAAGTTCCTCAGGAGCCAGTTGTCGATAACAAAATGAATCGCCAGAAAGGTCAGCAGTTTGATGCTTTATTTTCCTACCCAAAGAACATATATACAAGGCTTTCTGAATTTATAGGTGAGGTTTGTGATGACTGAATGAAAGCAGAACTTTCTTTATAGGATGGGAAAGAATGGTTCTTCAAATCCTGTTTCTTGGCCCGTCGAATTTGCTGGAGCCAAATGCTAGCTTTGCTCAGATGTCACAGAAACTCATTGTCTCCCCAATTGTGAAAACCTTGGTCTTCAGTAAGGTTCCTGAAAAGGTATGTTGTAATTCAGTAAGTTCTCATGAATCTCTCGTTTTAGAATTTCAGGTAACAATTTGTTGGTGAGTTGCTAGGTAGGTCTGTTATTAGAAATTGTGCATACCATTGGCTATAAATCTTGTGGGTAGTTAATGCATAGGGAGTATATTGTTTTCTCCTCAACAAACTCTTCTATAAGCTGTTTATCTATGAACACGCTTGTTGTAGGTTAGAGACTGGATTGATCGAATTGCAAGAGACTGGAGATTCAAGAGAATAATCCCAGCCCACTTTGCAGCTCCTATAAATGCGAGCAGATCAGAGTTTCTAGCAGCATTCGGGTTTCTAGACGAGCTCTTGGGGGAGCGAACTGTCGCTTTCCCGTCTCTTTCCCTCTTGTTTGCATCATTCATGGGAAAGGCAAGCAGTTACTTCCCGCCTGATGACATGAAGACTCTATCATCCCTGGACCAGTTCTTAGTCTCGGTCGGAGCCGTGAAAAAGACTGTTTCGGGTCGAAAGAGATGACAAAGAAAGTGGTGTTTTTAATGTTCATACTTAGAAATGGAATGGCATTAGTACTTGCATAGAGTTACGTGTTGTGCTAGTGCCAGAGCTGTGACAAAAAACAAAAGTATGTTCACGGTGGCCGTTTTGGGTTATGTATTTGAGTTGTAGAATAGTATCATACAGTGGGAATAGAATGGAATACATATGCTCGAATTTGTCAATAGGATTTGGTAAATAGAAGATCTTCTCGAGGGATTTTTTTGATTTCCCCCATGGACATATTAAGGACAACCCATCGTCTAATACATTCAATTGAAGTTACCAAAGTTGAATAGTAGCGACGTTTTAATAGTTCAGTAGAAAATTCACAATTGTGGACTACACCATTCAAATATGGTTTTCTTAGTCTTTTAAACTTGTGTCAAATCTGATGTCCATTAAAATGATGCCTCCAAGATGCGCATTTTCCTCCCATTCTACTTCAGGAGAAACAAAAATTGCTTGCCATGCCACAAAGTGCTCATAAACAATGAGATAATCTAATCTTATACGCATATAAACCTTGTAAATTCACGAGAAATAACATAGGCCGGAGCACACGAAGAACCTCTGAAACCAAACCCCTTGATATCAAGAAGACACCATCTAATGCGACTTTCAAAGTTGCTCAAGAATCAATCATTCCAAATACTGTAACAACGACACCTTACCACAGGTTTAAAAGCTCATGAATCCTGTAACAAGATCAATACATTCAAACCCAAACCAAATTGCAGTAAATATATAGAAACCAATATTTAGAGCCAGAGAAATAGTAATAAAATTATGAAAGAAAAAGCTTCATGTATTCAACGAAGGGGGAGCCTACGCAATACAGAGTACTCCATCGGTATATGAAACTTAGCTCAGCCACCTCGAGCCGAACTATTCAGTCGTATAAACTAGCAAGCCGACTCCCCGGAGATGAATGAAAACTATGTTTTTTTTCCTCTTACCAAAAAGAATTACCGACTGTTCTACTTTACATATGGAAAGAATGAATACTCTGCCCATGCAAATTTAAAGAAAATTCCCTCTACAGAAAAGGGCAGGCTGTGTATACCTGGAGAGCATATGCCAGTCAGGCAGGCGGTTTCTGTGCTTACATTCTGCCTCAGTATAGTTGTAATCTTGATCAGCCAGCAGAAAAAAATGTAGATAGTAATTCTGACATTTTGTCATTCTTCAGTAGTTTTACTTAATCGGGTATAGTCCATTTGACCGGCTATGATTCCATGATATGGCAATGTTTTACAAACTCGTTTGAATAATTGACGTATTTGGACCAAAATGGACGAAGATGCTCAAACCCGATGGGCAACCATGGTTTTGATTGGCCATTATAATGAATTACGGCAGCCTTTTTCACATTTTCAATATTGGTCTTGTTATGATAACCCAAACCGAGCATATGCCAGGACGGGTCAATTGGATGCACATAACCTTTGAATGCAATCAAAGCAGGAGGTAGAGTGCCGAGCTTCCAGAGAGCCATATTTGACTTCAGGTTCTGCCAAAAAAAGTCATTTTAGCTACATTCATACAGGTATATGTGCCAATAAACCTAATATGCAGGCTAATAAAACTCATTTCAGCTACATTCAACTTTTGACGAACTCCTAATAATAAGTTTTTCGGACTCCAGCTATGAAAACTGATAAATTCAAGGATGCAGTAGATATACAAGAATCGCAATGCTCTTTTTAATGTAAGAGTAATTCTTTTTGTTTTACTAGAACGAGAGCATATTTCCTCCTGAGTCATTAGCAAGGTAACTTGAAAATAGTAACTCTTGCAAGAAACGTAGGCTCGTGTATGCAGAGGGTAAAAGCAATTTATAAAGATATTTTCCAAATTCTCCTGATGAGATATTCCTTTCATAACTTCAAAATGTGCACTCACGACCTTCTTTACTTTTCAATTTGACAATGTCTAGGTCTTTTAGTTAATACTTTTACGCAAATATTCCATTTTATGCTACCTATGAGACTTTCCACTACCCACATAATTATTGTAACACAATATGGACCACAGAAGCTCTAGAGTTGTTATGGATTTTATTTTAGCTAAATAGTCATAGGCTCGAAGGTTTTGTAGAGTTCCTACTGATTTGGCATTATCTCCACTTAAAAGAACAATGTTGATTTCTCATCACTTGATTCACTTATGCAAGTCCCATATATTTTTGAGGCACAAGGGAAAGTCTTTAAGGATACAGTGAGCACAAACATCAAAACGTAATATAAATACAACCAGAAAAGGATATGAAAAATGGCTTGTGCGTAAACTAACACAAGCAAAAGTCCTAGTTTGAAGCTGAAACTGATTTTGAGTCAGAAATGATAAGCAATGGGATTATTTACAGCAGAGACAGTGAATACCTCCTTCACCCAAGAATGATAAGTATCTCTGATGTTTGTCTCCCTCCAAGCACGTAAGTCAAAGATGTTCATCCCATAAGCCCATGCACACTCATCGGGATTTAAATTATGTACAACATAAGGATGGGAAAAGTTGAAATAGTTCTTGAAATGCTTAGACATGACCCACTCATCTTCACCTCTGCATGTTTCTACAGCTCCATTTACCTTGCCCTCAAGATCTAGGTCCCAAAGAGGGATAAGATCACGTTGAATTACCACATCATCATCCAAAAAGACCACTTTGTCAAGGGTTGGAAACATCTGTTAAGAAACCAGAAGAATTAAAGTCGTCAATCTCTAACTATTTATAGACATACAGATATACAGGTGTGTATCAAACTTGAAACACCTGTAACCACAATTCTGCCTAATAAGAAATAGAAACTCCTTTAAAATGCATATGGACAATATATATACCTCAGGAAGATAGATGCGTAGATGATTTAGCAATGAAATATATTTTGGACTTCTAGCCTGAAGCTTTGAAGCAAAGAATCTTGGAGTAGTCTTGCTAAGATTGGCCCCTGCTATGAGATTCCCATGGTAGTAATTTTTTACTCCACTGTGGCTTTCTATAGCTTCTAGTACAGGTACATTTTCCCTTGTTAAACAATCAAACTGGTGAATACCTTTCACTTCAACAATAGCAGGGGACACAGGATTTAATGCAAACCATGAATGCATGCCAGCGTATGTTTTCTTGTCCGTGATGACATGAAAAACTATCTTCTCAGGCTTTGAAGATGACTGGATGGTTGAACTGACCACAACTGAGGCAGCCAATATATTATCAGTTGACAAGACGAAATGGTAGTAGGAGTTATCAGACAGCAGTGGAAGCAACTCTGGAGCAGGCAATTGTCTACGAGCATGAGCATTTGAAGAATATTCATCAGTCAAGCGCAAGGAAAGACAATGGATCCCCTTTGGAATTGAACTTGCAGCAAAGTGCTTATTCATCAGCTCAGCAAACTTTGCTTCCCTAATGTCCCTTTCAAATTTCTCCATCTGCTCAACAGAAAGTATATCTATCTCAATGGCATAAAACATTCAACAGTCTAATAAAATCATACATTGATGCAAAGAAGATGCAATGGAGGAAAAGAAGAAATTAAATCCTAAGTTAGATGATGCAAAGATGTAATTATAAAAAAAAAATACAAGATGAGCTAAATATTGGAGTACACTGAATTAGTTCTGAGACATTGGTGTTTGCCTTGTCCAAATTTAAAGTAAATACGTTGATCAGTGATGCTAATAAATTTTTGCTCACAATAAAGTTGAGTGAAAAACATGCATACCATTGACTTCAAGATGATAGCAAATGTCTTGGCATCATAGTGACTATACTTCAAACTAGAAACAAGCTGATTAAACGACTCTGGGAGTTTAATGCCTGGTGGAAGTTCCTCAGTCTTGACTTGATTGAGAATCTTGTGGAAGTCTCTAACTAGTCTCTGCTACAATTATACGAGAATGAATACTAAGATGGTGTTCAAGGCTATTAGATAATTGCAATAAAAAGATACCAGGAAAACATATATTTACCCCTGAATCATCACGACCAAGGAGTTTTGGGCCAAACCGTCTACCTAAACAATCTGAAATATGATAAGAAGTAAACAAAGAAGATATTGGGTAAGAAGCTTGCAGTGTTCATAAAATACAGACTCAAAATCCAAGAGATGTCAGTTGAAAGGGGCAGTCTGAAATGGAAACAATAAAAAAAGTATCCAGTCTATTGTACACCCATAATCATACACTACACATGAATGAACAACATCAAGACAAATAACAAGATAGTGATAGGAAATTTAATTTCAAAAAACATTAAAAATGTGCAATGTCAATACACAGTTAGCAGCAAAACTTTGGACTTAACAAAGTTCAACAACTTCATGAGAGTCTTCAAAACAAAAACAAAGCCACATTTTTGGCAGCAGCAAAATCTCCAACCTTGGCAATACGAATTAAATGAATGCAAGGAGTAATGTTCATACAGATATCTCAAAAAGATTCCATGAAAAAGAACACCAGTGTCACCCTTCAGAAGTCAGATCCAAGACCTACTAACTGAATCAACAACAGAGCCACACTTCAGAATTCAGATCCAAGACCTACTGACTGAATCCAATGTACTAACGTAGCAATGAAAAGAAAAAATAAAGTGAAAGTATACCGAGACCTATTCAGCACTGAAAAAACTATAGTGCTCCACAATCTTAATGAATTGAACAACATGGATCTTGGAGCTTGGAAGTTGGAACAAAATCAACCAAATCTAAAGAAGAACATAGCAATAAAAAACCACATCATACCAATATAAAAAAATAATAATAACCAGCTGACATAAACCAAAACCAAACAGCAAATCAAGTGAAAAGAAAAACAATGAAATAGAGAAAAAGGAGTACCGAATGAGGAACACTTGTTGACACCTTCAAGGGTGACAAGAGCAGTAAGAATGAAGACAAAAGGCAACAAGAAAGCTAGGATGAGAATGGTGTGGAACAGGGTTCTATAAGAGATGTGACGAGCTGCGATCTTGATCTTCATAAAGTCAACGAATCCATTGCTGCTCGAAATCGTAATGCTTCTCATGCTCGGTGAAAAGTGCAGCTGCATCCTCGTCCCTGTGCAAAACCCTAACTTCAACACCCGAATCTCTCCCCTCCATCACTCGGCAACAAACAAAGCGAAGACCGAAACGATTTCTGCAACGAAAGGAAGAACAGCTCTCTCTCTTTATCCGATTGACTGCAAAACAATAGCCCTCCCATTTCCCCAACAGCCTCGCCACCATTCGAGCCCTACTCCTCTCGTCTTCCTCTGCTCCGCCAGTCAACAGCTCATACGATGTGTCGAACGATCAGAGCGATCCCGAGCAGAGCCACAAAAACAGCTATGGCGATTCGCAAATGCGAGGACTCTCGAGATCGCACGCAACCTGGTTATTCCTTGTGTTCCTCCTCCGGGATGTCGAACCTGAAACACGGCATTAGAATATCTCAAGCATCCGCATTTGGAGGAATACGATTGCTTCCTTCGACAGCAGAGTTCGCCTTTTAGGGATTTTGAATCTCACGCACACTGCTCCTCCATGGGGGTCGATCTCGGTACAGGAGAGAGACAATCAATTTTGTTTTTTCTTTTCTTTTCTTTTCTTCTGGCGGTGGAACAGCTTAATGTTAAATTAAAACTAATTATGATATTTTATTGATCTAATATACGATTTGTGATATTTTTAGTTCATCAAAATTCATCAGTTATCAGTTAGGTCTTCATCACCCCTTTAATCTATTCCGAACCATGGATAACATTAGTGGCAGTGACCGACTAAGATCAATTTGTTCTTATGATAATTCATTACATTTTTTTTTATCAAATGATAATTCATTAGATGGTGGCATATGAAAACGTGAGAAAGAGAACATGCAATGTCTAATATCTCAACCTCTCTTTTTCCTTATGGTCAATTTTGTCTATTGAAAATTTTGATTTTTATGTATTTTGTAAGGAAATTTGTTACTCCGAACCATGGAGTACTAGTTATTTGTTAAGGTATTTTAAAGAAATGATTATATATTATCTAAAATTAATATGAGAATGGATTAAGAAGAGGAATGAGAATTAACCTCGTCCGTTTGATTGCGTTATATACTATAATACTTTTATAAAAAATCGATATCACTCAAGTGTAGAAAAGGATCGAGAATGCAAAATGTAACAAGAGTGTATACTCACTTAATATGACTATGTTTTTTTTCAAACAATGACGTATTCAATTAATATAAACGTACATGCTTTTGAATCCCAATATGTGTGATTGTTTCATCTGAGTGCGTAATGATTATACAAAATGTTATGAGAATGATTATGTATTTTCACTTAACTTGATTATACATTTTCAAAAAACATGATTAAGATTTTCGATTAATATAAATCTGCATGCCTTGTATTACATTGTGTGATTTATTTATGTGAGTGCGTAACGTGTGAAAAATATGACGAGAATGAATGTGTTTTTTCACTTAACGTGTTTGTGTCTTTCAAAAATAACATGACTGTGTTTTTTTTGTATAAAATGATTGTGCATGTTTTTTTATCTTATTGTGTAGGATTTTTTTCCATATGTTTATAATTGCCGAGTTAAAGTGTTTTTTTTCCTCCAAATAACATGATTGTGCATTTTGACTTAACATGAACGTGTATTTGCTCTTAAGTACTTAACAGAACTGTACATGTCCATATCTCATTTTTTTTTGGTTGAAGCATGTCCATATCTCATTATGTAATACTTTTTTTCTCATGCAATCATCGGCGGTGCCAGGGGGCGGGTGGGGGTGGCCGCCCCCACCGTTGGCCGAAGGAGCGAGACTATGTACAGAGACGCCCTTAGGGCTAGGGAAAGGGTGGGGGCGGAGATGAAGGTCGGATGAAAAGGAATTCTGCTTTCAATCAAAATTGGAAAAGAATACAAGTAATTAATGGGCTTTTAAGTGTCAATATGTCTATTGGGTATTTGGGTCGTGTTCACTTAAAAAATTGGACCTGAATAAGATGAATCTCTTATATAAAAAATTAGCCCCAAATTCAATTTAGATCAAAACTAAATTGAGAAACAATAGACTACAATTATTTAGTCTCTTAAATTTGATTTGAGCTTCAAATTTACATTGTTTTTTTTAATCAAGTTACCTAATTATAGAATTAAGGCCCGTTTGTTTATTAAAAAAGAGACTCATGGAAAGGGAGTGAAACTCTTGTTTCACTTTAAAGGTGTTTGGTGGCATATTTTTTAACATTTTCATTTAGTTGGATAGGAGATTCAATACTTTTTTTTGTTTCCTTCCAAAACACTAGAGGTAACAAATACCTTCATTCACCACTAACGGATTCCCTCTTTAACCTTCCCCGGCCCCCGTCTCATCTCCTCCTTCTCAAACCCCTTCTCAAGCGCCGTCGACCTCCCCCATCGCCTCTCCAGTCCCGTCGACCTCCCCCGTCGCCTCTCCGGCCCCGTCCACCTCCCCCGTGGCCTCTCCGGCCCCATCCACCTCCCCCGTGGCCTCTCTTGCCCCGTCCACCTCCCCTGTCGTTGTCTCTTGCGGCGTCTCCGTCGTCGACTCCGACAGGTTGGGAGAAGCGGTCGGAGGAACAACAATTGTGAAACAAAGGTGTGGTGTTGACTAAATTTTGGTTTGAGGTGGTGGGGAGATGATCCCGTAGATCTGGAATTTGGATAGTAAATTAGTGAGTAAAAACCTAATTTGGTGAAATTGGGGTTTTTCAATCTATTCCGGATCTGGAACCAAACAATTTTAGGTAAGAATGGTATTTGTTTCCTTTCCACCCTTTTTTGAAACTCTTTCCGTTTACCTTTCCCATTTTCTATCCAAACGGGCCCTTAGTGTCTTATGTTGGGTAGGTAGGATTAGTATCTTATGACGAATTTTGGTAGATAGATATATGCAATTTAATTTGTGAATGGTTCTTGTGATGTTAAATTGTTAATGCATAATGTTTTTATTTTTCATCTGGTTGTTAATGCATAATGTAACATAGTTGTAATGTTTCAATGCTATATTTTTATAAGTTATATATTAATGAATATGCTTTGAAAACTTATTATTTGTTTGAATTGATAAGATATAGTTAATTGAATTAGAAAGGAGAGGTTCTTTAAAAAAAACCTAAAACGTTAATTGATTCGTGTATTGTTGATGAACCTCCGCAAAGTTTCGAAGTGAATATTTTAAATGCGAGTGTTGAGTCGAAAGTTAACTTGACAAATGAGGATGAGTTTGATAAAGTGGATATTGTTATTGATCCTAGATTACACAACCTATCTTTGATCGTCATATCAACGATTCCACCGGAAAACACGTCGGAAAAGGCTTTCGGATCTTTTTTGGTTAATTCCGTGATACTTCGTATTGTTGGTGATAATTTTCAAAGTTGGGATTATTTTTTGTTGAAACTTGATATTTAAGATTATTTTAAGTCATTTTTCCTAGTTTTTATGCTAATACTAGTTCGTTTTATCTTGCTTAGCTGGCGAGATCCCCCCCCCCTTCTGAACTTTTTTGGCTCTGCCACTGCATGCAATCTTACCTACTTATAAACTTGGAATTTTTAGCATTAATTGCACTAACTCCAATTTATTCCTTCATCTTATATATATTATTATATTATACATGCTCATTATTTGTTTTATCAATCCTATCTATCTCTATGTAAAGTATTTTTTTGGCATTCTTACCTACTTGTAAACTTGAAACTTTTTGACATTAATTGCCCTAACTCCAACTTATTCCTTCATCTTATATATATATTATTATACTTGCAATGATGTCACTATGTCATTATTTATTTTATCAATCTTATCTATCTCCATATAAAGTTGTATTTTATCAATTAAATCATGTTATATTCAATCTAATATGCTATTTTTATTATGAGCTTATGCTATAATATTTATTATTATTATCATTATTATTTATACTTTATATTATTCTAATTAATTTTTATCTGATTATATTGTTATATTGAATATTATAGTTATTACTTTATACTACATGTAATATACTTTATCTTACTAAATTCAATTTCAGTTAAAGTGGTATTATTAATTAAATTATCATTATTAAGTTTAATATATTACTCTTATTGATAAGTACATAGATTGATATATATATATATATTAAGTATTACCTTATTGAATAATTTTTGAGTAAATGATGCAGCCTAAACATGAAAGATTTTATTTACTTATTTTATAATAATTCCTTTTCATACTATTAGTTTAGACTGTACGATATGTTATTAAATTATGTTATGTCTGTATGCTTTATAAAATTATATTTTATGGCAATTAATTCTATAATAATGTTTTAGATCTCGGTTTTTCTTATTAATAGTTAAATTTTATATCATAAAAGAATTATAAGGTATTATTATTTTGAGTGTCCCATACACACACTTTTCCAAGGCACACAAGAAGTGCTTAATAGGTAAGGTTTGTCAAGTATAGGTGTCCAATAGGTCTTTTTCAAAGGTGAGGTACCTAAGTGACCAATACGTACAAGATCAGGGGTTTGTATATGTTTTGAGCCAATATTTAGTGGTATGCAATAATTATTTTATTTAATAATCCAATAGAAAAGTGTTGCTTTAAAACAAAACAGCCATACAATAATATTTTTAATCTTTATATATAGTAAATTTCATATAAATATTTCGTGGTATGCAATAATAATTAGGGTTTAGGGTATACGGTTTAAGGTATATAGGGTTAAGGGATTAGGATTGACTGACCTAGTGTTTAGTCTATGGTCTAGGGTTTAGGGTTTGGGATTTAGGGTGTAGGGTTTAGGTTTAAGGACTAGGGTTTAGGGTTTCATGTCTAAGGTTTGGGGTTTATATCTAGGGTTTAGGGTTTACCCTACACCTCAAACCCTAAACCCTAGATCCTAGACCCTAAACCTTAACCCTATACCATAAATCCTAGACCCTAAACCCCATACCCTCGACCCTAGACCCTAAAACCCTAAACCCTAAATCCCAAATCCTTAACCCTTAACCCTAAACCTTAAATATTAAACACTAAACCCTAAACCATAAACCATAGATCCTAGATCGTAAACCATAAACCCTAGAGTCCAAACCCTTGAGTCTAAACCCTACTCCTAGACCCTAAACCCTAGACCATAAACCCTAGATCCTTAATCCAATACCCTAGCTAAATCCTAAACTCCTACCCTATAAACTTTGGACCCTAAACCTAACTAAACTTAACCCTAACATAAACCCTAGACCTAAACCTCTACGCCTTAAACTTTGTACCATAGACCCAAACCCCTAGAGCATAAACCCTAAACCCTAAACTCTAAATCTAACATCAAAAAATCTAGACCTTAGACCCTAATCTGTTGTTACACTTTGTCTTTCTGACAAGGCGTTACTTAGTAGTAGACCTCACGATGCATACCAAATTACCAAGTTAGTTGACAATTGAACATCTGGATCTTCCGATGCGGGCACGGTGAGAAAACAAGGAAACATCCAACTTGTTTAATTAAAAGATAATATTTAACGTTTTAAAACCCAAAATATTATGAACCAAATTCCAAGAACAACACCAGAAATGAATAACAACTACTCAACTAACCTACGCCATGTAATCGATATCGATCGGTCTAAGGAATAGTGCTACAAGCGGTTCCCTGAACAAATGAGTTTTAATCTATTGTCTTTCCTCTATACTTATTTGATGCTAATAAAGCAATTGAAAGCATAGATATAAACAACAATCATACAAAGCTACCAAAATAATATTGAATTATCGTCCCGAGCAACGCCGAAGTAGATGTGTAGTATAATGTACACTTGGTGAAAATGTATACATTATCATATAATGCTATTATCGATGAAAATACACAGTCATTTTGTATAAGAGTACACAATTATGTTTTAAAACTTACACTACGAAGGTAAAAACTAAAAAATAATTACCATGCATATATGTCGTGCCCAACATTCACATGTGTAACGATTGATTGCGATTTATTCTTAGTTATTTATTAAGAGACTATTATAGTCACATTGAACCTTAAGCAAATAGTATTAAGAAGATTTTCAATGGATATGGAAGAGTCAATGCAACGCCATCTACTATAACACAATATAAAGCAGAACTCAAGTCCGTGTAAAGAAATTTGTTCACATATTTGTTTTTGCCAGTTTATAGTATAGAAAATATTTTCGCCGGAATCAACCACAAATTATTATTAAGAAAATGACTCAAAATAATCCTAAAGTATGAACTTTCAAACAAAAATAATCACAAGTTTGAAAATCATCACCAACAATATAATCTATTATTACAATATTAACCAAAAACGATTTGAAAACCTTTTCCGACGAGTTTTTCGGTGGAATTGATGCTTCGAGAATCAAAAATTTGACATAACAATTTAGTATTTTACACTTCGTTAAAATAAAATATTTTGAGATTATTTTTGGTTGAAAGTTGATACTTGAGATTGTTTTGAGTTATTTTGCCTTATTATTATTATTATTATTATTATTATTATTATTATTATTTTTGGGTTAAATATTTAGTTATTTTATTTAAAATACAAAGGTGAATTCCTTTCTTTCCCCTATGTAGGGCTGGGCAAAAATAACCAGATACCGTTTAACCGACCGTTTAACCGGTATCCGAAAGCTTTTTCCGGTTAACCATGACGAGAATAACCGGAAAACCGGTTATGGTTAACCGACCGGTTTTTGAAACGGGTTAACGGTTCGGTAATGGCTAGTCATATATTTTCAACCGGTTAACCGTTAAACCGTTTAATAAAATATTAATATATTTTTTTTTTGAAAAAAATAATATAAATATGTTAATTTGATTGTATTAGGCTTTTTTAATAAAAGATATATTCTACATTTGCAAAAAATAAAAGATATATTCTAAACTTTTTTTTCTCTGAATACCTGGTTAGTCATATACTCCGTAATTTTTAATAAAAGAGTCGGCGTTTAGTACTGGAGGTCGTGTGCTTGATTCTTTTCGAACTTCTCTGACGCCTAAAATGGTGGAGGCTCTAGTTTGTGGTCAAGATTGGATGCGTACTTCGCGTACTCATTTTCCAGTCGAGGAGAACCTAATTGAATTAGAGGCTATGGTATTGGAAACAAGTTAGTGTATTATATCTTGCTTTCTTTTCTTTTCTTATTTATATTGTCTAACTCACTATTTTATTGTGTTACTGTTTATAACTTTTAGGCATGAGAAAGCTGATGTTAGAGCAACCGTTAATTGAAATCGATGAGGCTATGGAAGAATTAAACGTCAATTGAAATCGATGAGGTTATGAAAGAATGAAGAAATATTTATTTGTGTTTTGGGATTGAGTTATGTATTTTGATCTTAGTGATTCCACTTAACAAACTCTATGTAATTCGATCGATGCTTTCATATGTAATCCAATTATGTATTTCAACAATGTATTCGACTACGTGTTTTGATTATATATTTCGATATTTATTGGTTAAAATGCATGTATTTAAAATGGAATAATTTCACTTTCAAATAGTGGTTAACCGACTAACCGACCGGTTTTCATGGTTAACCGGTATCGGTTAACCGTTTCTTAACGGTTCGGTAATGGTTATCATAATTTAATAGCCGAATATCCGGTTAACCGTTATCCGGTTAACCGAACTTCCGGTTACCCGTCCGTGCCCACCCCTACCCCTATGTTTGCCTGTTTCCACTCTTCCCCCAGTAACTTGCCGCTTATCCCACCCTTGGTCTCTCTTCCGATTCCGTTGCCGCCGCTCAGGCCACTCTCCGGCGCCGCCCAGACCGCCCGCCTCCTTCAACCTCACCAAACTCCGTCTTACGGTAATATAGGTACGCGTGTTAGGTTTTGTACATGCTGGAAAAGCCTATAGCTAATCTATACGGATAAGCAACTACGCAATGGGTCAGACTAGCGTACCTTCAAGGCTTTTAGTCAACAATTTGGCATTTTTGAGCTGTTGTCCTAAAATCACTTCACAACATAGCAGTGTTAGGCTGCCTGCTTCCCGATACGATTTTAAAATCGGTGCAAAAGCTGATTCGAAATTGTTCAAGTCTGTACAAAGAATTTCGTATCCAGAAATTGGGTTAGTATTGGACAGCAGTGGTTCTGGAAATGACGGTAACAATAATGGTGGCTATGGTGGTGGGGGTGGTGGAGGTGATCATCATGATGATGATGAAGATGACAAAAAGAACAGTGATTTGGATTCCTTGCTGCATTGGTTGTATAACTTCTTGAAACTACCAAGTGGCTGCTTTGACAAGTTTAGCAATGAGTTAGCTCTTAGGCGATGTGTTTTGTGTGTCTTAGTATTGGGGGCGTGGATTAGCCATGCCTATTTAGGCTCTGCTATAGCGATTGGGGGTATTGGTGGGAAGGGAGAGCCACCCATGGATGAAGAGGCGATATGGGAAGTTGCAGGAGGCAGGAGGACGAAACTTGTTCCCGATTCTTCCAAAGATCAGTTTGTAGTTGCTGATTCATCATCGCTGTTGCCGTCTAATGAGCAGGATTTTTTCAAGTCACTTTCACCAAACATTCACAATTTGTTGTCACAAGGCAAAGGTATATTGATGCGTTTAATGCTGCCAGAAGGGTTTCCTAACAGTGTAACCAGTGATTACTTGGAGTACTCTTTGTGGAGAGGTCTCCAGGGAATTGCCAGCCAAGTCAGTGGAGTTCTTGCTACTCAGGTACAAGTTTATCTTAGCATTATAACAGTTTGATCTTTGGGTATATCTCTGTGTGGGGTGAATGATATTGTCATACCAGTGTTAATTCTTTGATTTTTCTTTGTAGTCTTTGCTTTATGCTGTTGGACTGGGTAAAGGGGCTATTCCTACTGCAGCTGCTATAAATTGGGTACTGAAGGATGGGATTGGATATCTAAGCAAGATTGTTTTGTCAAAATATGGGCGGC
Organism: Polygonum aviculare; assembly: GCA_934048045.1. Classification (NCBI taxonomy): domain Eukaryota; kingdom Viridiplantae; phylum Streptophyta; class Magnoliopsida; order Caryophyllales; family Polygonaceae; genus Polygonum; species Polygonum aviculare. The sequence goes on along the minus strand of OW204023.1, from coordinate 25,188,736 downwards.
ATTTTGATGTTAATCCAAAAGGGTGGAGGCTGTTTGCTGATCTTTTGGAGAATGCTGCTTTTGGATTGGAGATCTTAACTCCAGCTTTTCCTCATCTTTTTGTCTTCATTGGGGCTGTTGCTGGAGCAGGACGATCAGCAGCTGCTTTAATTCAGGTTAGACTAAAACTTCCTTCAATTTGGGTGCTGATATTTTGAATCTATGAGCTTATTATTATTATGTCAATTGTTTTGTTCCCCCTTCACAATTTCATCTTTGTTTTCTCATGTACACACCCACAGGTACATACATCATTCCGATATATATATACACTTTCAGTATGTTTATGATCAGCTGAAATTTTTCTTAAGCTTCCCCCTCAAATTAACCGAGCAGGCATCCGGGACATAAAAACACACCGAGAGCATAACACTAGACATAATTAGATCACTCTTCCTTTCATGTTTTTATTTGAAGTTTTCGATTTTGGTGTTTATCTTTTTTACAAGGATCCTTCCTAGCCTTCCTATCACTTTACGATCATCTATAGCTATGTTTGACAGGCTGCTACACGAAGTTGTTTTTATGCGGGCTTTGCTGCACAAAGGAACTTTGCTGAGGTAATACTAACGCTTCTTAAGAAAAAATTTTATGCAGAGGAATCCAGGGCATCTTATAACCTATGTACAAGGCTTATGAATCTTTTCATTTTGATGATATTGGGTCTCTATCTTTCTTCACATTAGTTCCAAATTATTTGTCAGGTCATTGCGAAGGGTGAAGCCCAAGGAATGGTGAGCAAGTTTATTGGCATTGCTATTGGCATAGCAATAGCGAATTGCACTGGTTCCTCTACACCACTTGCGCTTGCTTCTTTTAGTGTGGTAACTTTGATCCACATGTTCTGCAATCTGAAGTCCTACCAATCGATTCAATTGAGAAATCTGAATCCATATCGAGCAAGTATTCTTTTGTCTTCTTCTTTTTCTTCTTCATATTTTTGTAGATTAAACTTTTGGCTGAAAGATTCTGTTTCTGCAAGAGAAGCTTTTCCAAGTGTTCTGTTAAGTACTTCATGCACCATTTCGTATAATTCTATATGTATATATCTGTGTATTGTTAATCAAAAGCCCCAACACATTGCTTTTGCAGAAGTAGTCTTGAGTTAGGATCCAATGAAGAAAATCCTAGACATGGAAGCTGTTTATCCTTGTACAAGTTTGGGGTTTTGATAATGTGATGCAATATTTTGGTTTACCCCAAAATGATTTGTCTGGAATTCGACTCCCAATTTATTTTGAGTGGCTATAATTATTGAGTTGATTGTTATCCTAGTAAAGAATTAGATGGCATAGTTGCAAATCATTACAATTATCAATTGTTCACATAGTAGGTCTGCAGCAACTACCTTTGTTGCATCATTTCTGTATCAGATGCTAATTATTCTGTAGATACCTTGTCACTTTGTCAGGCTTGATGTTTGAAGCCGCCAGAGTTTTATTTCTGAAGTTTACTGTTTAGATTTTCAGAAAATGTGTTTACTGTATATTCCTGCTAGCAAGAATTGCCAGATGGGCCTGAGCTCTAGTTGTCGATATAAGCAAATTGCAAAGCTATAAGAATGATTGTGTCATTTCTTTAGGCTATTGCGATCTAAATTACCCCCAAAAGTAACTATTAGAAGCATTAATCTATTATAATATGGATGCTGAATCTTGATCTATCCAAGTTGGCAGATACAGCCCTTTGAATCTGATGTATTTATACCTGTTTATAAAATTAGTTTTGTGTTAGTACTTTCTGATGCATTCAATGTTAGGCTGCACTGACATGGCAAAATCACATGGACCACATGGTCCTGATTTCACTTTTGGTTATCAAAAGGTTTTCTTTAGATCTTATAAAGGATTAATGTCTTTGTATTTACGTTTTCTAGGTTTAATCTTTAGTGAATATTTACTAAGTGGTCAAGTTCCTCCAGTCAAGGAGGTGAATGCCGAGGAGCCTTTTTTTCCCGCTGTTCCTCTTGTCATTATGAGACCATCACATGCAGTAAGTTTATTCTTTTGGGTGTGTGTTTCTTGACCTGTTATTGTTATTCTCTATCATGGCTGCTGGAGCTAAGAACATTATCTTGTTTAGCTTGTTAGTAATTCCTTGGACCTGCAAGATAATGTTCTTTGGGAATCTCATCACTATGAATTTATGAGTCATGGTTATAATTAAGAATTTGTTTTCCTTGGGGATCTCACAATGACTATAAAAACCTGAGACTTGTAAGATGTCAGGATCCTCCAAATTTGCGAATGTTGCTAATTGTCAGTGCATGTTTACACTTATCCAGCTTGAGAGTGGAGTTCTGACTGGTGCAGCCAAAGATGCAGCTGCAAATATTGACCGTCGCTTGCAGCTTGGATCCAAGCTCAGCAACATTACTCGGAGTAGAGAGGACGCCATTGCTTTGTTCGATCTATACAGAGACGAGAGCTACATCTTAACCGAACACAACAACAAGTTTTGTGTAAGCAATCTTGAATTCTCTAAACCAATTTGTCTCATGCAACACCTTCTTAGGCGTTTCACTCTGGGGCTCAGGTGGTTCTGAAGGAAAGTGCAACGCCATTGGACATGCTCAAGTCACTGTTCCAGGTGAACTACCTTTACTGGCTGGAGCAAAACGCAGGGATAAAATCTAGAAGCGCAGCGGATGACTGCAGACATGGTGGAAAGCTGCAGATCTCTCTCGAGTACGCTCAAAGGGAATTCGACCATGTCAAGAACGACAGCGAGGTGGCAGGCTGGGCTGCTGACGGGCTCATTGCTCGACCTGCGTCTACTCGGATAAGCCTGAGCTAGTTTCTTTTGATTGATGATCTATGGTTTTCTTTTTGCTTTTGTGATTTGTTGATGGATAGTTAGCTAGTAATCCTTAACTTTTGTTTTGAGTTTTCAGCTTCCATGATTGGAAAATAGAGGGACTTTAGGAGTGGAGGTTTACCAACCTCATTTGTATTTGTATGAAGGAAGTGAATATATGGTATGAGTCCAAGCCAGGTTTCTTTGTTCAAAAATTTTGATTTGGTTTCATACAATTTTCAATCATTTGATCACGCCCAGGATTAGTGTCCTATATATAATAGTCTTTCCCATTTAATTATGTAGATTTGGTTATATGATTGTTGATGAATTATTGGTCAACACTAAAGAGTCAAGACTGGTAGGAAAATAACATTATAAAATAAGTTATGTTGTGTATTTTTTAAAGATTTTTGGATATTATGTAAAATATGCAAAATAATGCATGTATAGTACATATTATTTTTCGGTGGTTTGCATAAATTTTTCTTCAAAGTTTTTAAAATATGCATTTAAATCCATCCATGTACTGTAAAAATTATATAGACAATTTCAATAAATAAAAACTAGTACAAACCCCGTACCATGTACGGGTAATGTATATATAAAACCGAATTAATCGATTTGAGATCGAATTTTAATACGAATACGCTTTTAACTCGGGAACTTATAATCCAAATCCGATAGACCAAAGTCCGAACCTATTGACCTATATATGTACTTTTATTTATACAATTTTAATTCTAAAATAGTTCTATTCAAACTTATATTATTAATGAATATACTATTGACAAATGTGGATTTTTTTCACTATTTTTCAAGATTCAATAATGACAAAATCATTTCAATTTCCTTATTCGTATAAGGATATATAATTTGGTAAGATATTAAGTATACATAAGGAAATTAGATAAGATATCAATAAAAAAATATAAGTTATTTTTTGAAAATCAATGCAGAAAATAAAATCATTATTTTATTCAGAGTTGATAATGTGGCGCAAATTTTAACAAAGACTTGGTTCCGCTTTATAGTGTATTATAGTAGATATGGGCATTTCTGAAAAGTTCGTAAACTGTTGTTATAATGGCAAAATGTATATACGTGCATAGATCCTGCAATGCATACATGAATGAGAAGGACCTGCTAATTGTAGAAGCTCCGTATTAAAAGCATATTCTCATGAATCCAACCATTTTCTGATGTCTTCTTCTCAACGGAGCTCTTCCTTTCTCTCACCCAACGCAAATTCGATTGGCGTTCGCTTTCTTTTTCCCCTCTTTCGCTTTTCATGGGAAGGAATCCCTCGTTGCCGTCAAGGCAAATGTTGATATTTTGACCAAAGTTGCGAGGTCGACTCAGGTGAGATTTGTCTTGTCAATTTGCGTTCGGTATTCAGGTTTGAATGAGCTTTGGTTTGAAATCAGCGGACATTGTAGTTTTAGAAGATTTGTCTGATTTCAGTCTTGTGAAATAGGCCAATCCTCCTCCGGATCAATTTCATCCTTGTGAATTAAAATGGCCAATCCATCGTGTAATGTGGTTCATGAGGATGAACATTAATCATCTCATTTGCGCAGTTTTTGGAATTTGTAGCTCATAGGCAAGCATTCTTCATTAACAGCCTGTTGTTGGGGTTTTTAGACCAGAACTTGAATGATAATATTTGAATTTGGAGGCGTTATGAATGAATAAATGAATCATTTTTTGTTGCCAATGGTAGCTGCCTTGTAATATTAGCTCTTGATTTGGCTTTAGATATGCTTCTAACTACATTGTCTCTACTGGCAGGCAATCAAGATGCTAAAACCTGACAGATGGCACGCCCTTTTCGATAGTGAAGGGAGGGTTCTGGGCTTCCACAAAGTGTTGAAGTTAATTTGCATGGGGGTATGTTGATTGATTATTAGTGCATAATATGAGATTCCTCAAGTTCTATGTCTCCCATGGAATGTGCTTCTGCCTCAGCAATTCTTGTGTTAACTTCATCATGTTTTCTGAATTTGGCTGTAACATGTTTAAGCAGAGGTTCACTATCAGCTTTATATATGTTCCACTCAACTTCTTGCTTGCTACTTGTAATCTTAAACATCAGCTCATATTCAGATATGATGTAGTCATTTCACACCAGTTATTCTTTGGCCCCCCAAAGAGCAGATATGAGATTTAGTTTAATACTTGTAGATCTAGTTTTAATATTATAGCAAAGATAATTTTTACGACCCATAGCTCTTTCCTTGTAGTTGCACCATGTACTCATGGACTGCTGAAGTCTGTGGCTTGAACTTCTTTGGGCATGTAGATTTGCATTAGAAGACATTGTAGTTGATAGTTTTTATTAGTTGTTGTCAACTACGAACTAGTTGGATCTTTAATATACGGAGACCTGAAATAAGGGTTATTGTTAGTGATGCTTGCTTGCATTGGTTTATGATTCTTATGCCTTTTCTGTAAATAATCAAGGCATAATGTCCCTTTCGTTTTACGCTCAATTTGTTTTTTTGTCTAAAAAAAGTTTTAATTGTGTTGGAAAGACAACATCACAAATTTTCCCTATAGTGTACAACTCAGAAACTCCTTATTGTGGCTGCTTTTCAATCATAGGGTGTGGATCCATCCATAAGAGCTGAAGTTTGGGAATTTCTTCTTGGCTGTTATGCATTGAGCAGTACTGTTGACTTCCGTATGAAGCTAAGAGCAGCTCGGAGGTTCATCCTGCACTTTTAGCCATATACTTTTGAATATTTTATGTTTTTCATTGACTACAAAATTTTACTCTTCAATCTTGTCCATTATTGCCTTGTGAAATTCAGGAGGACCTTAAATGTTCATTTCATATGTTTCATCTGGCTTTCTTTTGCAGGAAGCGGTATAAAGAACTTGTGAAGGAGTGCCAGAAGATGCATAACAGCATTGGAACTGGCATGCTTGCATTTGTTGTTGGTTCTAAAGTGATGGATATGAGGGGATACTCCAAAAAGGATCCTGAAGTCGAGGCTTTAGAAACTTCTGAGGCTCATTCCGGAAAAATAGCTGAGTGTGAGAATAACAACGGTGTTTGCCAAACGGAAAGGTCTAGTCACTCTTCTGACAATGTCAATGTCAGAGAAAGTGTTGATGTGCATCAATCAGATTCTGCAGTTGAAAATCAGTCTGATTGTCCAAGTTTACTAGCCACTAATTTGTCTCACAAGAATCGTGAAGCTGAGAAAGAATGTGAATTGCATGATAGTAGACAGAGACTTGATGATGATGATGATGAAAGTATGCACAGTATTCAAATCAGGAACAACGAAGATCTCATTACTGAATCAAATGGATCATTCTCTAACAGTAGTCCAGATTCTTTCAACTCTGAAAAAGACATGGATCATATCCATGGAGAAGAAATGGTACTGCAATCTAATAATCTGAGTCCGAATAGTGATCTAGTAAACAATTATAGAATTAGTAAACCCGAGACCGCAAGAATGGTTGCAAGCACATCTATGGGAGAACGTGGTGGGGATAGGGTTTCTGAATGGCTTTGGACTCTACATAGTATAGGTAATTGATGATAATGCTTCTAAATCTGCAATTTGTTTTTTTTTTTAACTCGGCTCTGCTAAATAGTAGATTCATATGTATTTTCAGTTGTTGATGTGGTTAGGACGGATAATCATCTTGAGTTCTACGAGGACAAAAAAAACTTAGCTAGGATGTCAGATATGCTCGCGATCTATGCATGGATTGACCCTCAAACTGGATACTGTCAAGGTAATTAAAGTGGTAAGGCTTTTCCCTCCCAATCCAAATTATGCCTCTTGACTTGACCTCTGTTTTTTTTTTCATGGCCAGGTATGAGTGATTTATTATCTCCTTTTCTTGTTCTCTTTGAGGATGACTCTGATGCATTTTGGTGTTTTGAGATGCTTCTACGTAGAGTGGTATGCTCTAAAATATTATTGTCACGTCACGTATTCCTTGTCTTAAGAAAACAATTGCTCATGCTTTCATTTCTCCCCTTCAGCGTGATAATTTTCGAATGGAAGGTGGCTCATCTGGAGTGATGCAGCAGTTACTTACATTATGGCGTATATTGGAGCTCACAGATAGAGAAATGTTTTCTCATTTGTCCCATATAGGTGCAGAAGGCCTTCATTTCGCTTTCAGGATGTTGCATGTGCTTTTCCGCAGAGAATTATCTTTCAGTGACGCCCTTTGTTTGTGGGAGGTTTGTTGTCTTAATCTGATTTCGTTTTTCTATGATTAAATTTCAAAAATTAGCGCCTCATAGTTAGTGAATGGTTTTCAACAGTAGTACTTAAATACAAGGACTTAGAACTTTAGAGACCTATAAGGAAAAAATTATTCTGTGTAATTAGTGACTTCAATAGAAGGACTTCAATTTAGGGACTAATAAGGTTAAATTTACAAAGTTAAGTTTAGTGACCGATGGCTATTTTTTACCCTTAGTTTTTGCTCTAAGAAGAAGTTCATTTTGTTTGACATTGTTGAATTAGAGAAACTATTACATTGCTTGAGGTTTTTAAAATAGTCCTACATGCAGATGATGTGGGCTACTGATTTTGACGCGTCAATGGCGAATCTAGAGGAGAATTGTCTAGAACGGCTAATGATACGAATTCCAAGGGAATCATATGGTGATATTGAAGTAGAAAACATGGAATTTGATGAAGCTTTGAAAGACGTAGCTGAGAGGAAACATCACAGTGCAGAATTGTTCATGTCTGGAATTATTAGGAGGAAATCAGTTGGATCATTCTGCGGGCTCACCCAAAGCTTTTGGCCTCGTAGTAGTAACATGCATTCATGTGATATAGCCTTCTCACGAGATGTGGAAAATGACTTGCCTGTGTTCTGTGCAGCAGCGATTCTTATACTTAATCGTCATAAAATCATCAAAGAAGCGCGGTCCATGGATGATTTGATAAAGGCAGGTTAAGCATACTTTTTTTTATTATTATACTTATTTCACTGATATTCAAGGTGCAAAGGTAAATTAGTAGTCTGCTACTGTAATTTGTTTGTCAGATATTCAATGACAATATGCTGACGATTAGAGTCAGAAAGTGCATTTCAATGGCTGTGAAACTCCGAAAAAAGTACTTCTACAAGGTTAGGTCCTCATCCCGTACAAGAATGCCCAGATGGTTGTATTTTCTTTCCAAATTTCACATAATTTCTCAGGATTTGTGTTACACTTATTTCCCTAGAATGCTATTTTGTTTAAGCAGATGGTTGTGAAGAAGAGCAAGATAGGTAGGAGTGTTTCTGTTGGTTAATCAGGGCGTAGAATGCTGTTACAGATCCTCCTGAGCCAATATGAAAGGATTAAGGAATACTACGCACATCTCTTACATATTGATAGCCTTGTAAGTGGTTTTCTATAGCCTTTCATCGGAATCTGGCGTTTGGGTTTATTTCAGGATTTTGAAATCATGACAATAAGTGTGATAGTACGTGTAGAAGTCGGCAACATTCCAGAGCTTCTTAACAATGAGAATGTGGAGAAAGGATTATACAAATATATAATGTATTATGATGATGATGATGATGACGATGATGATGATGGTTCTTCTGCAGGTATTACAAACCTTATGTAGATAACATCTTTACATGTGGAAGCAGCAGCAAGTGCCAGTTTTGTTGATTCCAGTGTAGTAGAGAAACTTGTGTTGGATAATCTGAGTCCAACCTTGATACTTAGTGTGATATTAATTAACACAACAATGCAAGCCCTTCTCAGTTAGCAACACTAAGCAAGCCACAGGTGATTAGAAGTAATGCTGGGATGGTTAATTTGTTGTTTAACCATCCGTTGTTGCAAAGAAAGCTCAGCAATTTGCATGTATAACTGATTATTTGGTAACAGAAACTTCTAAACCTGTTTATCTTATTTGGCGATTGAAAGTTGATTAAGCTCAGCAAATTTCCCTGAACCTGCACTATACTCCATAATGACATAATTGCCTTATTCCTTTTCAAATTAAAACTGGAAAATTATTTGATTCAACCAATACCGTATTGGGGTATAAAGTCCAGGAAAAGCTCTTAATCATGTATTCTCTTCAAATTCAACTACAGTGCAAAATTGTTATACAAGCACCTGAATTATACCTTTTCACAGACTATTCCTCCAATTGGTGAGGCAGCTTTAAATAGACACCCATTTCTGTCAACATGGAATACATCATGTTCCTCTTATGACCTGAGCTGTCTTCAGATTGAGTCTTGCTCAATCCAGCCACCTTATGAACACCTTTAATCTTCATAAGCTCTCTCACCCTCTCCACTTCATCCCATCTTCCTTCTGCAGCATACAAATTTGACAGCAGCAAATAAGCTCCGATGTCTTTCTCATCCTGCTCAATGAGCCTCCTTCCAACAAGCTCACCAAGCTTTAAGTTCTTATGGGTTCCACACGCCGAAAGAAGAGCTCCCCACAAAGCAGATCCTGCCTTCACCGGAATTTGCTTTATAAGTTCATCCGAATCTTCAACCAAACCAGCTCTACCGAAGAGATCGATCATGCAGCCGTAGTGTTCAATCTTTGGTTCGATGTTGTAAACTCTGCTCATCATGTCAAAATGCCACCAGCCTTCCAGAAGCATTCCTGTATGAGCACATGTAGCTAATATACAAGTGAAAGTAGCATCATTCGGCTGTTGTCCATTTTTTCCCATCTCAGTAAAAACTTCAAGGGCTTTCTTTCCACAACCGTGTGTACCGTATCCCATTATCATCGAGTTCCATGAGACGACGCTCTTCTCAGGCATCTGATCAAAGATGTCTTTGGCACTATCCATGTCACCGCACTTGGCGTACATTGTTAAGAGTGCAGTTGAAAGTAACACATCAGGTTTGATGGTACTAGTATGATTGATATAAGAATGGATTAATTTACCCTCATCAAGCCGTCCTAAATGGCCACATGCTGTAAGAACACTGAAGAGCGTAGCCTCATCAGGTTTAGTTTCCCCTGAGCTACTCATCTGATCAAACAATTCCATACACTTGATATAATCCTTGCACCTCACATAAAGGGATAACATGATATTCCATGAAGTCACGTTCCGTTTGGGCATCTGATCAAAGAGCTCTCGAGCAGACGAAACGTCTTCAGCCCTGGAAAACCCATCGATCATGCAATTGAAAGAGACCAAATCCCTGCTAGGCATTGTGTCAAACAATAGCTTTGCCTCAGTCAAGTCCCCTCCCCCAACATACCCTGCAACCATGGAATTCCATGTAACGATATCTCTCTCAAGCATTTCGTCGAACAGCTTACGTGCTTCCCCCACCTCCCCATTTTTCACATACCCATCAATCATGGAGTTCCAGGTCACCAAATCAGAGCAAGAGCCCTCATCAAACAAACTCCTAGCTCCCCTGATCCTCCCACAAACCGAGTACATACGAATCAACGAATTCCTCACAAACAAGTCCACCTCAAACCCTAATTTCACAGCCCTACAATGTGCCTTCTCCCCTTCCACGGCGGATCCAATCTCAGCACAAACCTTAACCACAAGCGGAAACGTGAAGTGATTAGGCACCACAAAACTCCTCATCATACACTCATAATAGAACATCAGCGCTCGTTCAGGCTCCCCCACGTTCACATAACCCCTAATAATCGTATTACAAATGAAAGCATCTGGCTCGTCAAGCCTCCTGAAGAAAGAAACCGCCTTGCTCAGCGTACCGGGCAAGTTACAGAGCTTTTTCACAGCTCGGCTAGCTGCCAGAGGCTGCTGAAAGAGGCCTAAGACCACGAGTTGAGCGTGCGCTTCGTTGAATTGGTTGAGACAAGTGCAAGAGTCCAGTTTCCGCAGAACCGGATGGTCCAATTCTAGGGTTTGGCATCCATTGATGGACTCCGAGGTAGCGAAATCAATCTCCTTCCAGAGCCTTGGCGAGGAATTGGGAAGATCTTTCTGGGATTTGAGGAATTTCTGGAGAGATAAGGAGGTATATGGAGCTGGTAGTTTGAAACGTTTCAGATTAGCCGCCATTTCCCCCCCTCTCCTCTGTTTTCAAGCTAGAGCAACAGAGAGCTGAAATCACCTGCAAAAGCCACATATTACACAAATGGTCCGTAAAGTACATGAATTTGTATAAAGCCACCTTAAATTATAAATTTTTACAAGGCAACTTGTGCAACAGATAGTTTGTTCTTTGCTTCGTTTCAGCGGCAAAAGAAGGAACCTTTTTCGTTCTGGGTTTGGATGCGAAACTAGAAAACCTCTATATTCTTTGCCCATTGATCAAGGCTTTGCAGAGGGCAGTTTGTATAAGAAATCGAGGGCTTGGAAAATGGAAGGAAATCTCGTCATTCAATCTGTTGTGCAATGGCGGAGGAGGACTATGCGAACTCGTTGGAGTACGCGCCAACTTGGATTGTGGCGGGAGTTTGCTCAGTCATCCTTGTCATTTCGCTTTCAGCCGAGCGCGGTCTCCATGTTCTCGGCAAGGTTGAAGCTTTATCTCGTTCAAGCTATTTCTGCTGCTTGTGCTCATTTCATATCATAACACGGTTTTTTGTTTCTTTGTTGTTGCTGTACAGAAATTGAAGAAGAACGATCAACGTTCATTGTTTCAGAGTCTGCAGAAGCTGCAGTCAGGTTTGCCATTGCCCTTGTTTAAGCCAAACCAAATTCAGTACGTTAAGCCAAGCAAAAGTGTCATCTTCCTTTAATTGGGTCATGGTATGGTTCATATGCTTGCAAGATGATTCTTTTGCATGGATTGAGCTGCCGATTATTGATGACTGATTTTTTTTTTTTGTTGTTAGGGTAATCTTGTAAAGCTGTGAACAAATTCTTACTTGTATGACAAGATTCATGTACTCTATTGGTTTCTTTGACATATGCTTATACTTCATTATCGATGATATGGTTAGTTCATGTTTTCTACTTGAATTGGGTCATACTCTAATAAGATGGATGGTATGTATGTTCTCTACTTGTAAATAAAAGAATGCTCACAACATGCTTAAACTTATACTCTAATATCTCTTTGAATGTCGATGCAGAATTGATGCTTTTGGGATTCATCTCGCTTCTCCTTACTGTATTTCAAGGAGTAATTAGTAAAATATGCATTCCGGAGGATCTCGCAAACAATATGCTTCCATGCACTATACCCTCAGAGGGTCACGGTGAAACTGAACATTCTTTACAAAGAACATGGAATAGAAGGCGGTTGCTGTCTGAAGCTGAAAGCCATTGTGGAAAGGTAAGACAATAACGTATCATTTCTTGGCTTCTTGCTATCTATAGGATCTATATTCAGTGATGAATGCGAAACTAGGAAGAAGGGTTTGCTTTCATAGATGGTATTCCTTAAAGAGTCTAGGGGCAATGTAGTTTTAGCCTTTCTCCATTAAGCAAAGAAATAGTACCAGAAATGAATAGTGAAGCTTATAACCTGAAAGGATAGTTATTCAGCAATTCATGTATGCACATGCCAGAACAGAATACATGCCCTGTTATTCAATGAAAATTATTCATGTTTAGAAGTTTGCTTATATGACATTTGATGATTTACATTGAAGAATAATGTAACTCTATTTTTATGTTTAATCTACAGGGGAAAGCTCCGTTGTTGTCCATAGAAGCCTTACATCAGCTCCATATATTTATCTTTGTATTAGCGGTTGTGTATGTGTTCTTCTGTGCCACTACCATGGTTCTTGGGGGAATGAAGGTAACATAGTTGTTTAAGTTCTACTTCGTCATCATCCTTAAATGTACAATGTGAATGTTCGAAATATTATATTGCGTGCATTGCTAATATAATTTGTAAGCACACAGTTGAAAGGTGAAATAGAAGCCTGATGTCAATGAGATTTTTAAGTAAAATAGAATGGCAAAATAAGAATAAGTTCCAGTTCTTTTGATCATTTACAAAGGTTATAATGCTGAACTCGGTTCGTGGTTTCATAGGTACGAAAATGGAGGCACTGGGAGGACTCTATTAGGCGTGAGGTTTCAAATGAAAAAAAAGGTAACACTGTCCCTTTTTACGAATCATTTTGCAACAAAAAATAATTCTTAGCCACGAAATTTCTCGGTTTGAAGAGTCATCCAGGATCGCAAGGATACATGCTCAACACCAGAAAATATTCAAGCAACGGGCCTTTGGATCTTGCAATTGGATGGTTAGTTCATGTTTCCAAATCTATATAGCCTTAACTAGATTTGACCATGCTGTTCTTAGTGTATATTTAAAGATACATCAACTTCTTTGCACCTTCTTCAGGAATCATTCTTCAAGCAATTCTATGGTTCTGTCTCCAAGTCAGACTACATAGCACTACGTGATGGTTTCATAACGGTGACATACTCTTGCTCTTTATTATCATTTTTTTTCTAGTATGAAGTTTCTTATTTTCAGCTTGTTTCTGAGTCTGATATGTCACATGCTTTTCCCTGTCTAGACTCATTGCCCATCAAACCCCAGGTTCGATTTTCATGAATACATGACGAAAACACTAGAGAACGATTTCAAGAAAGTCGTTGGCATCAGGTATGTAACATTGCACCCTCATATTCTTGTGAAAAAAATTCCTGCGCATTAGAACTGAAATCTAGATCATTTCATCACTTGATTGCAGTTGGTACTTGTGGGCATTCGTCGTCGTCTTCTTATTGGTCAATTTAAGAGGTTTTTCTTTACCCTTTTCCTTCTAATACTTCATTAGAAGCCAAGATTTAGAGTGATGTTACTAACACATGAATGTATTCATTTAATTGCTTTGCAGGATGGCATTCATACTTTTGGTTGTCCTTTTTACCTTTGATCGTAAGTCTATTGTTTAGCAGAAAGAAACTCAGCTCATGCTTTGTAGATATTTTATTTTTTTTGGTTTACTTGTGATGAGTTTTTGGTGTCAGCTTCTACTTGTTGTGGGTGCAAAACTGGAGCACGTCATCACTTGTTTGGCTGAGAACATTGCTAAGAGGAGCGGAAACGACAATGTTCAAACCAGGCCAGAACAAGGAGTGGCTGTGAGGCCTTCTGATGAGCACTTTTGGTTCGGTCGCCCGGACATTGTTCTGTATATGATACACTTCATCTTGTTTCAGAACTCTTTCGAGATAGCATTTCTACTTTGGGTCTTGGTGAGAACAACTTCTAAGTTTGTTAGAAAGAATTTGCTTAAAGCTCAGAGTTTATGTGTGACTGATGCAGTTTTCTTGACTATCATACAGTGCACGTACGGAATCCATTCTTGCATTCTTGATAGACTTGCCTTCATAATTCCAAGACTTATAATTGGGTAAGTATAACAATTTAGTTTATAGTCGTAGTCCTGAACTTTCATTGCAATATGTTTTGACTTGCTTGGTGTCTCATTATAATGCCCACAAATGACCTTTTGTAAATGGATATTAGTTTTGTCTTTTGGTGATCTTGTGGGTTAAGTATTACTTGTATGCATTGCAGGATCATGATTCAAATCTTATGCAGCTACAGCACACTACCCCTATACACAATTGTGACTCAGGTAAGTTCTCATTGCACATTCATTTAAATCAAATTAAGGTTTTCACCTGCGGTAAGATTGAGCAAAAGCTTCTTTTTTTTCATTTTTACCTTTTGGTTGCATAAAGATGGGAAGCCGGTTTAAGGAGAGCATTTTCAATGAACAAATTGGTGCAATCTTGCTCTCTTGGGCGGGTGATCACCACTCAAGAGGCAACACGACACGAAGTCTTCAAGCATGCGCAACTGATGCAGAGATGATTGAGATTGACCCTCGTCATGAAACCGGAGTTGTCATTGATGCACCGCCATTGCCACCAAGCACTCATCCTTGAACGAATTAGAACACGAACTTGGGTGAAGAATTTAAGGCATGTTTATGGAATAATGACCCGTTGCTGGTGAAGAATTTGAAGGAATGTGTTATAAAGTACTGATCTGTTGCTGCTGGTGTTGAAAACAATAGTGTCATTCACTTCCCAGGGTCAATGTTTAAAATAGAGTGGCCTTCACTTCTCAAGAACAATGTTTAAAATGTGTATTTGTGTTTGGGAGTTTTTTTTGTTTTTTTTGGTATATTTTGGTAGCAATTCTAACTGTTTATAGTGTGTTTAAACAATATTATTCTTTCGTTTATAAAATGCAGGCAGAAAAGTTGTATTTGCTAATGTTGTGCTTATAGTATCAACGAAATATATTGAGGCACTGCATCTTTGTAATTCGTATTCGAATTTTAAAGAAAAATGGGATTCTGTGTTCTAAATTTTATTCATGAGATCATCAATCTGTTAAGGTCTCGTCACGTACTTATTGTACACCCATTAGTCAAGCCCCAAAGGATCGTTTACCTTTTTTTTGGATATGATTACAAAGGATTGTTTCGATTCAACAAAGTGTGCAACAGTAAATCCAGAAAACAGGATTTTGTAAGTCAATATGCAACCAAATTCAAGATTTCATGTAGCTAGAAGGATGAAAAGAAAGGATTTTACGGTTCAATTTTGAATTCACCAAGTGTATGGGCAAGCTTTCATCTGGAACTTATTGATCAAAATAGAGTATAAAATAACAAAGCAGGTCTTGAATCTGTAACACGTCCAAGAACCAAAAGGAGCATTCTAACAAGACTGCAACCAAACACGGTAAACGAACATCTCCAGCAACCTGTTCATCAAATATTCCAAATCAGAACCACACCTATTAGAAATCAGTATATGGTATAAAGAGTAATATTCTTTTGTTTCACTTTCTCAGGATTAGAGAAAATTTTAGCATGAACAACTACAGCAGCAGTAGTCGCCAAAACTACAAGTCTATAACAGATAAGTCCACACCAAAAAAGAGGAGAGGAGATCAGGTATGCATGCATTGACAGCATAAAGCATCACTAAAGCTCTTACTTCACCAAAAAACCTACAACCATGTTGCTTGTGCACAGCAAGCATAAGAAAAAGAGATTCAGTCCCATGACTCTTATGAGCACCAAGATAGAACGATTCAAGATGGGTTTATATGCAAGAAATCTTCATCACAAGGATCAATAACAATGAACATTAAACCTCAAAGACCAATGTACCTTGTTCCAGTTTTAAAAAATATACAAGATATCAAATAGGATTTAAATGAAGTTGTCCGTGTAGCTGTGTAAGTACCAGATATTGGATGTCATTTACTCATGGAATTGCAAATACATATTCAACAGGATGTAGTGATCAAATGATCTCCTTTGTGTTTGGTTCAGGGAGGGAAATTTCACTCAATGAGCCCCTAAGCAATGGCTTCAGTACCTTACACTGGCTATCTAGATCCATTAAGAGCAAATACAGAGAAAGAGGTGCTACGGAATCAGAGATTCTGGAGAAATCTAATCCATCATTGCATGATGAGATTTGAATGTAGCATAAATCGTTGGTAGAAACCTCAAAATTCCATTACAAATAAACCTAAAAATTATGGTCTAGTTTATAAGAAGTAATAGAGCATAAGGAAAAAGGATTGCATCTCACATCTCTGCTGATGGTCGTACAAGACACAGTTTTGAAACTAGAAGCTACTCTTAAATCACAATTCATAACTCAGCCTACCACCCAAGATAATGAATTAAGACAGTTTATGATGCTAGGACAAAAGCACTGATGAACTGAGACAACATAGACCGGAACTGACCAATTTGTCTAGATTATAAGCGCACAGAATCGAAATCCATTTAGCATGTAAACAATTATAAGCAGCTTGACGAACAACTTGAATCAGATTAATCCTAGATGCCAGATCGCAAACTTTCACACAAGCATAACCCTAGATGCCAATAATCTAGACCTTGCAGGTTCGGAAATAGAAAAGAATTCAGATAGAAACCTCAAAATACCAATACAAATACACCTAAAAATTATGATCCAGTAGACATAAGAAGCTATAGAACATCAGGAAAAAGGATTGTATCTCACAGTTTTGATGATAGTTATACAATTCTCTTCCTGAATGTAAATCAAATTTTGACAAAAGTTTTCTAGACACAGTTTTGAAACTACAAATTACTCTCAGTCCACATTTGATAACTCAGCTACAATCCAAATTAAAGAATTAGGAGACTTTATGATGCTTGGAGAAAAGCACTGATGAACCTGAGACAGCATACACCGGAATCGAACAAGTTGCATATAGTTTACAAGCGCAGAGAATCAAAATCCATTTAGCATGTACAACTAATCAACCATAAGCAGCTTGACGAACATCTTGAATCAGATCAATCCACACAAACAAATCCCAAAATTTCACACAAGCATAACCCTAGATGCCGACAATTCAGCCCTTGCACGAAATCTGCGACGAAAAGGGAGGCAAACAGAGAAGGAATTCGATTACTTACAAATGAGGAAGACGGACAAAACAGGAAGGAGGCAGGAGATGTGATTTTCAGGAGGCGTTGGCAGTGCTAGGGATTGGGAGGGGAATCCCTCGGCCTTGCTCGGCCTTGTGCTGCTCGCGAAGCTTCTGCATCAGAAGCATCCGCTCCATTACGAGCTCGTACTCGCATTTCTCGTAGGTATGGCGCTCGTTTTCGCACTTCCATGGCAGGTAGAACTCGGATTGCCTGCACTTGTTCAGAGGGATCAGAAGGTGAGCGCACTGATCTCTGTAGGCTATGGGAACCTTCGCCTCCACCATTTCCGCCTGTGTCGCTATCATCTTCTTTGATGATCCTGGTACCTCCATTGTCGCCTCTCTTTGCTCGCTCGCTCGCTCTCGCTGGGAATTGTGACCTTTTTCTCTTTCCGGTCCGTGTTCGTGCGCAGGGAAATGCGTGTTGATCCATTTAAGGGAAAATTGCAGATTATAACCCCACTTTTGTGGCAATTGCACAACTATAGCCGAAAGTTTAAAAGTTGCGAAAAATTATCTCAAAAACTCAGGTATGGGGTATAATGTTATATGGATTTAAATCAAATGAAATCTTTAAACTAAAAATCATGAACATGAAATCAAAATACGCGAACATGAACTAGATATACGTACACACAAAACAAGAAATATGTGAACTCCAAAAATATTTGTGATTTTGTGTTATTATGTGTAGTAATTCGATTCATACTGCATGATTTTGAGAAATTTTGTTATTAGATATATTAATACGAACCATAATAAAAACATGATTTTGTTCACATATCTACGTATTTTGTTCACGTTATTAGTTTATAGGATAAGAAAAGTTTTCACCGGAATCAACCTGTTATTATACTACCACTAGTCGTGCCCGTCGTGCCATGCACGACTTGCATTTTTAAATTTATTTTTGGATATATACTAAATAATATATTAATGTGAAATGTATAATAAAAGCTTTAACATAATTTGATTTCATTGAATATTAGAAGTTTTTAATTGTTAAATGATTGACTAAGAAAATGTTATTATGCAAATCACGTACTTACATTTTAATTTACAATCAATAAAATACATTATTATGCAATATATATTGTCTTATATTTTAGTATGCAAAGCACCAACTTGATATACCCAAATTAAACATGTAGTTATTATAATCATAATATTTAATGAGTAATATTTTGCCTCTATATGTATGAATAGACAAAAAAAATCTTATCAAAATATAATATATTTCAAAGATCATGATATTCTGAATCTAAAATATAATTGGTATAGAAAATATTAGAAAAATAATAAAACTGTTGAATGAGTTTATAAAAAATATAAGCTGGGGTGAAAATATTTTTTTTTTATATAAATTTTAAAATTTTATGAATTCCAAAATTAATTAAATAAATTTTAGTTATATGACTTCCAATTTGTTTATTCAATATCTCTTTGAGCCTAAAAAAGTCAACGTGTTAGGCTATTTGTTGGGTTTTTGGCAAAATCTTTTCCAATGCAATTCACTATATTTAAAATTAAAATTTTATCCTCCACAAAACGTAAATAAGAAAAAATTAAAACATTGACTATTTTGGTAAATTATATCTTTTATCCATGCGTAAAATTTTGGTAAATTATAGTAGATAAATGTTTCCATGCGTGAGTCATTAAATGTTATAATAAGTTGGGTTTTGGTTAAATTTAAAACAAAACGTGTTTTGGCAAAATCAACGTGTTAGGAAATTTATATTTTCCATGCTATTAGATCATGACGAATGGAAGATATCTACATATGATCACACTTTAAATAGAAGAAAATCAATTCTTAAATGATAAAATTATTTAAGCAATATAAAATTACTAATAGAAGATATGACTTTAAGATAAAATTAAAGATAGATAATTAAGGAAAATAAAATATGTAAAGTTGACAATATTTATTTGGTTGAAAAAAAAATTAAAATCAAGCGGGGCCAGAATTAACGTGGTGGCTCGAAAACGGTCGACTTTTATAATATATATTGATGATTGATTGATATTGATTGATTGATTGTTCGTGAGGAGTGATATGAATTAAAGTATACACTATAATACAATACTCCTATAAAAAAAAAAACTACATCGTGACAAGTTTTACGAACATCAACTGGTTACGCACAAAGAATGAGCTCAATCGGAAATTACACACCATTCGTAATAACGTGGATGAATTTGTGTACACAACGTCCTACAAGCTAGTTACAAGTAAAATACACCCTTCCGTTACTCCTCACATGGTTAAATTTTTGGCCCGGGAGAAGAAATCTCTTCTGCATCAGAACTCTCAACAAAATTTGTAGCCCTCACCTGCAAAACCAGGCTTGAAATTAGAACAATCCAAACTCAAAATGACCATCACCCAACTCAAGATTCCAAGTGTTAATCAGAAAGGATGATAACGGAAAAAGGGAAGAACCTGCAGAGGCTTCAGGACATCAGAAAAATTATCATCATCAATTATATTGTTTCCGGATTCTTGAGCTTGAATTTCCATGGAATTTCTGACAACTTGACTAAGAAACGTCACATCGTCCGACATGACACCCAGCCCTTTCAGAAGCATAGATCCCATCTGTAAGCTTGCCTGTTCTCAAACACAACCAACCATTGAGTCATGATAAAGAGGAAAAATTCATCATTTCCCACAACAAGAAATACTGCTTGAAGCTCATTCATGCACCTCTGTGTTTTCAAGAATGGCATCAGTAGCACCTGATTGTTTTAACTCTATCAAATGTTGAATATCCTGGGCACGTGCGTAGATTGGCACCTATACATTGAAACACTCAACATAAGCTGTGAAATAAGATTGCATAGGCTGGAAGCTATACCTGACGACTATTGTTAAATTAAAATGGAGTTACTTACAGCTGGGAAGGCCAACCGAATCCTTTCAACAGCCTCAACTGTCCTTTTCTTCCCACTGTACATTATTATAACTGCTTTAGGAGAGGTTATGCCTGCAGATAGTAGAACTGTTGGCCGAGAGCCATCACCGTAGAAGATTGGAAATCCAAGTTTCCTTGCTGACTGTTTAGGAAGGAAATTACCACGATTAAGACTGACAGTATTCGGCAAAAGATGACCTTTTATACGAACATAGAGGCTTCACTTGGATTGACAATGCATTAAAGTGTATTATATTGCATTCTGCTGTACAAGTTAATGCATTATAAGGGGATAATTCCTGAGTGTTAAATGTTTTGCATGCTACTGTAATAGACATGAAGCATGATTTGTAAGAATGTAACTGACCTTGACCACAGCAGGATTAAGATCAAAAGCAACATAAGGCCATCCAACTGCATTACCACCCTCTCCACCAGAAGTCAACGGCGCAGACAAAAGGTTGGCAAGTACCTACACATCACCGTTATTCAGCACAGTAAAAAATTAAAGACAAAATGAGTTGAAAACACACTAAAACACCATATTTTTTACCTGCCCCATTTGGCCAAAGCCAAGAATAACTACTGGTTCACTTGCATCAAAGTTCGGGTTGGAAGGCTCTTTCTGCAAAGTAAGAGCTTGTTACATAATGGTGCAGGCATAGAATGATGGAGATTAGGAATGTGGATCCTTAAGAAGGTACGTACATCATCAACGCCAATTTTCTTATCAACGAATTCCGCAGCTTTCCTTCCGAGCTCATTGAGTGCAGGTGTTAGTGCCATTGACATCACGACTACAATTATGAGTAGTTTATTTAGCTCCAAAGGCAATACACCGAGCCTGGTCCACATGTTTCTTAATCAGAAACAAGATGATAGTTTAAAAGATCAGAGGTGGAAGGAGATCTAGAGATTTACAGTACTCACCTGTTTGCAAGGGAGAAGACTACAAAAGCAAATTCACCTCCTTGAGACAATAGAAATCCAATTCTTATACTTTCTTGAAGGGATAATCCAACACGAGGACCAATAGCTGTTATTATTAGTGTCTTGATTGTAATCAGACCAGCTAAGAGTACCAGTACATTTGGCCATTCTCGCATAAGGACCTAAAATAGCAAAGATAAACAAACAACAGATTTGACACTGACGTTTTAATCATTTTAAGCTCGCATTTGCGGGAAATTTGTTTATCTGCAACTCGATAAAACAAGTACCTCCATGTCAATAGAAGTACCAGTTGTGACAAAAAACAACCCCAGAAGTAAGCCTCTGAATGGCCTAATATCAGCTTCAATTTGAGTTCGGAAATTCGTTTCAGCCAGTAAGGCTCCAGCCAGAAATGCCCCAAGCTTTAGAATTTTTTATGACGGAAGTTAGAAGAAGATCATTAGTTAAAACAAACACTTACAAGTAAGATAATTAAGTGATAGAGAATGACAAACCGTGTCACTGAAGCCAAGCTTCTGTGTTATGAGTGAAGTACCAGCAACAGTAAGTAGACAGAGAGCAACAAAGGCTTCTGAACTTCTTGTTTCTGCGACAACCTATATTTTCAAAATGATCAAATAACCTAATCAGATCACAAGATCATATCATCTCTGGTTATATTAGTAAAAAAAAACCATTTACCTCAAAGACTCGTCTAAAAAGGAATTTCCCACCAAAAGAAACTATACCAAGGCCACCTAAAGCTACTAGACTTTCTCTGAGAAGCATTGGCCATATGCTTTCCGCTGCCAAAGTCTTAAGGATGAGATTGACATAAGTTAGAAACATTATATGACATTTAATTGCCAAAATAACAGTAGATATATATCCAGTGGAATCAGCACTAAAACTGATACTTAGAAAATAGTGAAAATTGAAAAACATAAGTGAATTGGTTCTTACCTGGCTCTCAATGATTGGGAGAATGACTAATAAAGGGACAACCGCTATATCCTGCACATGTGGCAACAATCCTTGAGATAGTTTACAAGGAAAGATTCAATTAAAATCATTAGTACAGCTAACAAAAGGTAATGACTAATGAGACTTCATAACAATAAAGGGCAACAACGTCAATGAGAAGAGAAAGACCTGGAGTAGAAGGATCCCTAATGTCGCAGAACCGAATCTTGTTGGAAGTTCACCTTTCTCGGCAAGAAGCTACAAGAAACAAGGTAAAGTCAAAACTGCAGGATCCAAATAGAGTATTATTTAGCTTTACCTATTTGTTGTACACATAATAATAAGACTAAAGCTATATGACAAAAGAACAATAAATCCTACATAAATAAGAAATCCACCTGCAAAACAAAAGCCGAAGAGGAGAGTGACAGCGCAGCGCCTATGATTACCGCCTCATCTACACTTCTGATGTTGACCTGCTCTGGATACAAAGAATATACATGAAAATTGGTTCGATCAGTGATCAAATGTTAACATAGGGAAGCATAATGAAGAGCAACTTTTGCTGATCAAAAAAAGAATAGTTACCAAATCGGGTCTAGAGTTGAAAAGGAACTGCAAAACTTTTGTCCCGATAGCACCATTTGGAGGTAGCTCAAATGCCGTGAAAGCAATTGTAGACAATAAAACCTTTCCAAAAGGAAACCATAAATTAGAGTAAATAACAAAAATGGAAACAAATACATGCATAGCAGCCTAACATTTTAATTGGATTTTGCAATGTACTATAAGAAAATTAGCTTGTGACAAAATCTTGCATGAACTTGTAATGAACTTTACATACAGAATTGTATTCCTACATACATGATCATGGAATTTTACAAATTATGCTTTGTCAAGAAAGCAGTTCAAAAAGGATTTATATGTGATATGCACAAAAAATAAACCATAATAAAGCAGTAAAAGTCTCTGACTAAAACAGGAAGGTGAATGGCAGCATATGATGCGACAACAGTGTTCATAAGATTTACCTGAGTTAATCCCATGCCAAAGGCATACTTGGCTAAAGCTTTCAGCCGTGCAAGTGAAAGCTCTAAACCCATCTCAAACAACTGAAAGCAAAACAATCTAACAGTGAGTTCTGAGAGAAAGCACAAATCAATATAAAATGCAAACAGCAGGGTTCATAAGATGCCCTAGAACTAGTAGATTTGAACAGTTCAGCATAGAGATGAAGAGTTGAACAGTTCAGCATAGAGATGAAGAGTTTTGGGCACTTTCTTTAATATCCAACAAACGTCTCATCTCATTAAACAAAGAATAGTCTCTAATGAAGCACTGATAACCCTAGAACAAGAGTGCAAGTATAGGTTATAGACCAGGTCATTTATTCTTCAAACCCAGCAAGAGTGCATGTATAGGTTATAGACTTAATTGGTCACCCTTATACCATTTTCCTTGATTACGAAACTCAAGTTCAGCAGTATGGAATGATTAACAAATGCTTTACCAGGAAAAGGACACCCCACTCTGAAAGAACCTTAACATCAGTAAGGTTCCTAATCAGACCAAATTGGTTTAATACAACTCCTGCACAGAAGAAGCCAAGTATCTGCATGAAAAGCAGGCACATTAATACACATGATAAATCATATACACACATTCAATATCAAAAGTGAAAAGAATTATAGAGATCTTACTGGGCTTGCTTTTAGAGCCCGAAAAGCAGGGACAATCAAAACAGTAGAAGCCAAGAATGTCAAGGTATCCAATCCCAAATCGTTGACGACATCAACAGCACTGGCCACATCAATTTGTGCACACAACCGAAATCTCTTCTTACGTGCTGATTTGGAAATGGTCGAGTATGTTCCTTTTTGCTTGTGACATGAGGTAAAGAATAAAGATCTCCTATCAAAACTACTACAAAGTACAGAATGGTAACAACTACTTATCATGTGGTTTGTGGTATATGGTGGACTGTGCATTGTTATGACCTTAGAAGATAATGTATGGGAAGAATGTTTGTAAAGATAGGGTTTCTCATGATCTGTAGCCTTGATTCTACTTATTCTGCTAGCAGGACCAGCAGTTTGTTGCCCCTGAAAAATGAATCAGCAATTGATTACAATGGCAGTTTATATTGTTGCAATTTCTGAAGAAAAATGATAACCATTCCTTCTACCAAATTTTAGAAACTATTGGGGGAAGCCAGCTAAGAAAGACATCAAGCAAAAGAAATACTTCCTTATCGATAGTTTTCATAAACTAAATGAGTAAAGCACACATAATCGCCCTCAAATAGCTCTTGTTCTCAGTGATAAAACCATGTTCACTTCCAGTAAAGAATGATCTTACACGAAGAGGAAAATTACCCTTGACATTCAATGAGCATAAACTTCTAATGGGCATCAAGATTCAGCTTGCAATTTCAAACTAATCGGCATGATCGGAAAAACCCAAGACACAGTAAAGCCGAAAGAATTCACCTTGAAACCTCTGCAGCAAACACTTGAATCCAACATGATTCAAACCAATGAACCAGAGCGAAGAAAATCTGAAGCGGATAGTTGCGAGTACATTTGGTGCCACCAGAAAACAAGTCTTCTAGAATCTGTTTATCATCTTCTATCCATTTAACATCCAGAAGAAGGTGCAATTGGAGTAAGCGGATAAAATTGTGAAGAGGGTCGTTCAAATGAGTTTCAGACGTAGAAGAAAGGCGAGTGAGAGGAGAAGAATAGACCACATGTTTAAAGAAAAACCCCATGAGAGTTTGAGGCTTTGTGGGGGTGAGAGAATCTGGAAATGTCCATGTGTGGCCGAAAATGGACCTATATTCCTATACTCTCTATTTTTCTTATTTTTAATTTCGGTGTTTTTTTTGGCTTTTTCTAGATGATTAACCCATTTTATGCTTCACAAAAATGTTGTTATTTAATATTTATTTTGTCTTTATTTCATATAATTAATCCAATCCAATTTCGAAATTTACGTATGAATCCATTGATGAAGTTAACTAATGGATATATATTCTACCAAAAAAAACTAATGGATATATTATTACTATATTAGGTAATCGTCAAGTCTATTGTCACTCCAATGAAATAGGTGAAATATGAATAAAACAAGTAAATTACTTTTACAATGAAGACCGATGGGATAAGACACCATTATGTAAACATTCAACAAGATTTTGGGAGCATTATGAAGCCGGAAGAAAATAAAACAAACAATATGAAGATAATAAAGCCATCAATCAAAAAAATTTGGCTCAATCATCAATCCAACAATTTATATCGAAAAATAATGAAGCAAGAAACAATTTTTCTAGTGAACTAGAGATTTTCCTATACATCTCCTTGAAGTCTTTTTATAGCTCTTGTATTTTCCTAAATTGTATGCCTAAAAACTAATATATTGTATTTTTTACAACTAGTTATTGTAATTTCTAAAATTTGTGTGCTTAAACTAATTTTTTTTAAAACAAATTAGTCCGGTTAAATATTACCTTATATGTATTCAAATTTACCCATTTCTTTAATTCTCACTCAAAGGCCCGACATACATTTATGGAGGTTTTTTGAAGGTTTCTGTAATTTAAAACCTACTTAAATAAGGTTGTGTTCGGTAAAACAAGGTTTTCGGGAATGTGAAGGTTTTTAAGAAGGTTTTTTGGTAGGTGTAGGTTTTTTAATAGGGGGAAGTTTTCTTATTTAAAACCTCTTAAAACCTTATAAGGTGTTCGGTATTGAAAGGTTTTTAGATAGGTTTTACTTTAAACTGACAAAAATAATATTAATTAAAATAATTAGTAAGAAAAGTTGTGTTAAAATTTTTCACAAACCTCCTAAAACCTATCTCCACCAAGGTTTCTATTTTTTTCTTTCAAACCTCCTCAGAAACCTTCTAAAACCTCAACCTCCTAGAAAACCTTAGGATGTGTTCGGTAAAACAAGGTTTTCGGGAAGGTGAAGGTTTTTAAGAAGGTTTTTTGGTAGGTGTAGGTTTTTTAAGGTAGAATCTATTTGCACACTGATTTTTTGCTATCTGCACCACAGAACGTCGTGGCGTGGAAATTCCACGGAACCTCGTGGCGTGGACGCTAAAACCGGATTACGGATCACCCGATTGAGGAGTTCGTGGCGTGGACGTTCACTAAACGTGGTGGCGTGGACGTCCACTAAACGTGGTGGCGTGGATTTCCACTAAACCTGGTGGCGTGGACGTCCACTAAACTCCGTGGCGTGGATTGAAGATTTTGAAAATTTTTAAACGGCCACGATAGTGTCTAGTAACGATAATAATATAGATACCGGATTATTCGTGATATGCTATTTTCAATTGTACTTTCCTTTAAGAAAAAAATCCTACTATTGAAGATATTGCTACCTAAATATTTTAGGGTTTCTATCTTATTCCCAACTAATAGGATTCTAGGGTTTCTACCTTTTATATATATATTCTACTCTACATGCTAAGATAATCAGTTAACTCACTTCTTTCTTATTTGCATCTCTACTATTATCAAAAAAAGCTTACGCTATAATGTCAGGATATGGTCAATATTCATGGTATTTCGGAGTAGAAGACGAAGAAGAAGAAGAAGAAGAGTGCCAAGATGGAGTAGTCTCTTTCGATCCAAGCCTTTGGTTAAAGGTATGTGTTTTGTCAAAATAAAAAAGTATATATAACCTTTCAATACTCTTCATGTACGTATATTGTGTTAAATTATTCATCACAAAACCTGACTATTAATTACGAAGTACAAAACTAGCTAGTTGTTTGTATATATAATGTCGACCCTCTTGTTCCGATAAAAAAATAATATAAACGCACTTGATCGAAATTAAGCAGTCGTACGTGTACATATAACATATAAACATATAATTAACCTTTCTAATTATTCTAGTGAGAGATGAGATCATTAATAAATTGACATATACATTACATTACGTAGGAAGTCAAATTGCACTTGCAAGTTGCAACGAGTGTAATTAATAATATGATCCATTGCTTGATATTTTTGCCCTAGATACCAACGCTACCAATAAGAATAATTGTACTTAGCTAGTTTCTTGGATTTTAACCCACGGTTTATCTTAATTTATTATACGTATTTTATAATTTTGTATGTTTTTGTTGCTTGATATTTTAATTGATATGGTACAGTGACATAACTTGATATATCTTTAAACTAAATATTATGAATTTCATAAATTGTTATTAATTTTGTATTTGTAGGCACAAAGTCGAGACTTTACATATGATTTTACCAATGATAACGTGTGGGACACTCGAGAGGACATGATCCGTTGGGCTAGACAAATGGGTCGCGAAAGGATGATAGTTTTGGTCACCAAGAACTCAAATCAAAACATGGTCAACTTGACTTGCGATCAGGCAGGGCTGTCTAGGTCTAAAAAACCTACAGTGGATAAAAACGGCAAGATGCGAGTCACGGGAAAGTCAAAGAAGTGCAATTGTCCATTTCATTTGGTGGGTCGACGAAACAAAGATACGCGTAAATGGACATTGTCAGTGAAGTACGGCATCCACAATCATGATTTGGGTACTAGTTTGCTTGGTCATGCATATGCCGGTCGAATGACAGAAGCGGAAAAACAGATGGTTGTGGAGGGTGAAGAATTGTTCTTTTCCCCAAAAATTGTCCAAAAGCAGTTGAAGATCAAAAACCCGAATAATGTAACATCTAGGAAGCAAATATCGAACTTCAAGCAGAAAATATTCAGGGCTGATCGTGGCAACTTGACGGTGTGCCAATGGACGCTTCAGTTTATGCACGATAGAGATTACATTGTGTACCCAAGGTCGGCAATGAATTCCGATGTCATAGATATCTTGTTTTTCATCCACCCAATGTCATTGCACTTGCTGAAGTTATTCCCATATCTTGTCGTAATGGACGCCACATATAAGACAAATAGGTATGCTTTTAATTAACAACTTAATAATGTTTACATTAGTTTATATTCTTGTTTTTGACTAATTGTCTTTGAGTTGATTGCTTATATTAGTGCATAAAATATACAGGTATAACTTGCACTTGTTGGAGATAGTTGGCATGACCTACGAACAACACATTCAATATTGGGTTTGCATATATATCTAATGAAGACACTCCTACCTATGTATGGGTGTTAGAGCGCTTAAGGAATGTTTTTCAAGAATTGAGTGTAATGCCAACTGCTATTATGACGGATCGAGACCAAGCTCTCATCAATGCAATTACTGAAGTTTTCCCCGAAGAGAAAGTGCAACATTTATTATGTTGGGTCCACGTGAAAGCCAAAATACAAGGACATGTGACTAAAGTCCTTAATGATCAGGATAAGGGGAAGAGCTTTGCTAACAGATGTTGGGGATTGTTTATGTCAACCAGTGAGGAAAGTTATGAAGCAAAACTTGAAGAAATCATTACAAACTGGGGTCCGGGGCTTGTTTCCTATGTCCAGAAAGTGTGGCTTTGACCGTACAAGAAGAATATAGTGAGAGCTTGGACTGACAAACGACTTCATTTCTTCACGAGAACCTCAAATAGGTAAGTTCTAGTATCGATAAAAGTTTTATTACATTTATTGTTTCCATATTTTAACAGTTTGTGTTTTGGTAGGGTTGAGGGTATGCATAAAGTCTTGAAGGATCTTTTGGAATCGTCAGTTGCTGGATTCAACATAATGATAAAGAAGATTCATCATCAGTTGGAGAGCCAAATTACACTAATTAGGTCATCCATGGAGATGTCACGCATGAAGATTCCAAACGCTCTTAAGCATATTCCTCAAGGCATGTGGGTATTGTTCTCCCGTCTTATACACCAAGTCTCAGACCCTTGCTTCCAGTTGTTGTTAGCTATGTATCGTGCTGTGGAGGCTGGTAACTTTGAAGATGAGTGTGTTGATTTTTGGTGGAAAGATTGTTTCGGGGTTCCTTGTGTTCATAAGATTGCGAATTGCATAATCACGAACACTCCCATCATGCCGTCTGATATACATCCCTTTTGGAAGCAAGTGGTATGGGAAGGAGTTACTGATCAGGATGCACTTGTGGATGATACAATCCCCCTTTCTATTGAGGATGTAAAATGGCGAGAGATGGATGGCAAATACAAAAGGGGTGAATTACGTCGAAACCAAGTGTACCATGTCTTATCAAGCTTTGAGGATACCGAGAGACCGAGTCAGACCAGGTTGGTTGAGCCACCAATCAAACCAGGAAAAGGACGACCTAAGGGGTCCACCAAGCACTCGACTCGGGACAAAACATACCTTGAGCATATATTGGATGAACACGGTGAGGGGAGAGGCAAGGAGAAGGACAGGAACACCACTATTCCATCAAGAGTGTGTGGTAAGAGGAAGCGGCAATCGACTAAGGGTCGTAAAGGGGTAGATGTTCGTTCGGTGGCTCCTGGGACTATACAAGCCAAGTTTCCTAAGGGAGTCAACTTTGGGTCAAACACCGTGGACCTTTTTATGATTCCTTTCATTGCGATGGCTAAAGATGTGGAAGCCGATGGTCATTGTGGTTACCGTGCCCTTGCCTCTGTTTTGGGATGGAAGGAGAGTGAGTTTATAACACTAAGGTGGGAGTTGGTGGCCGAGCTTCAGCGAAATAGACATATCTACCAACCTGCTGCGATAGTGACTCCCATTGACCAACTGATCCAAAATGTCAACTATGTTCTAACTCCTTGCCCCGAACAATTTTGGATGGAGATGTCGATGATTGGTTTGGCATTTGCCACTCTATATCAAGTTGCACTAGTTATGTTAAGTTGGGGAGGACCTCACACATGCTTACCAATGATGGCGACCGCTGGCAACCAAAATCCTCCAACTCAAATTCACGCGATTGCTCTTGTGGGGAATAACAACCACTTTATACCTGTAAGTGTATGCGTACCTTCTCAAATATTAGGTTTTACTATGTCAAAACACATTTACTAATAGTTTCTTATGCAGGTGTGGTTGACCGATGGAGCGCCGTTGCCTCCCCCACCTTCTGCATGGAACAACTATCATCACTCTAGTGTGAATGGATGGGATAAGCCGTTTAGACAGAGGATGGAGTTGTATCGCAATTACCGTATCCAATTTGGACGTAGCCCAGACCTTCATGTGTAGTATTTTATTTAGATGCTTTAGTATTTTATTTTAAGAACAATTTTTCATGTTAGAGTTTTATAACTCTCTTTCCAGGTTTTCTATCCGGTTCTTTCCTGGATCGCTTTTTGTTGAACCGGTAGGGCATAGCATAACTACCCATGTATGCTAAAAAGGAATTCATTCAGAAATATACTCCTTTGCCCTAATTCTCTTGTCTCTCTGCCAATTGCGTTACCACCGTATTTTTGAGTAGTTCTCACCTCGAGAGCGACTCACCCACTTGACCAACAAGGGCTCGTTACGATTACACACCTGGTTCGTAATAACATAAAAATATAAAAAGCATAGAATATATCTAAAAATATAAAAAAGAAAACCAAATTTTGCTTTATATATTTTATTTTAAAAAAATTAATTACAAATATTCAAAATTAAATTTTTATCTCTCATCATTAGAGTTGTAAAAAAAATCTTAACAATATATATAAAAAGTATTAAATTATCTAGGTGCAAGATCGGAATCCCTATGATCAATAAAATATGTGTACGGCCATATTTTGGGACTTGTTATTATGGCATGATTTTATAATATATATATGACATGATTTTACAATATAGACTATATTATGGGAAGTGGCTAGTATCTTATTATATTGTGCTATATATTTGGAGTATATATTAGTAAAATATTATTCAACCAAAAAAACATTAGTAAAATATTAGCATATCACAATCTTTCTTAATATGATAGCTGAAGAAAAGAGGCCAATTGAGAAACCAATTGAAACCCTCGAAACTCCAATTGAAAACCGCCTCTCGTAAAGCGCTTCGTCTTTCACGCTAATGGCGAAGAAATCCGGTGCCAACATCAGAGAAGGAGATGCACGAGCCCCCCGAGAGTCTCGAAATGACGGCCGAATAGGCGGTGCCGGCGGCTACACAGTCCACGGGAGAGTGTCGGAGAGTGTCGGTCCAGTAAAGGGTAGTTCGACGATGGTGGGTCCAGCAAAGGGTGCTTCGACGGTGGTGGCATCAACCGCCGCTGAACCGGTGGTGGATCGCGAGGTACATAAGCATTCTTCTGCTTCTCTTGATTCCTGTCTCCCTCTCTTTCTGATATTTGTCAATGTGATCTGTGATATTTGCTGAACCGTACGTGTTTGAGGTGTTTGCCCTATGAGGAGTTGCAGTTCTTGTGGTTGTTTGTTTGGCACCAATACTGCTTAAAGTTCTTGTATTCCACTCCCGTCTTTTCCAATGTCTCATTTATCTTCTTGGAGCACTCTTATTATTATTATTGTAATGTCTGCCTGTACTGTCATTATCTATCTCAGTTCTTGACATTTTACATTTTCTATCCTTCAACCATTTGCTTGTTTAATTTTTTTTTAGCATATGATTGCAAAGTATTTGTGTTCTGCTGATAGATTTGTTAATTTAGTAGTAACATTGTTTCTGAACATGTTACCTGAATAATTATTCATGTATGTTAAATTAATGTTTACTTTTTTTTATTGAGTTACTTGCTAATTTCAATGGAGTTATCAGGATCAATCTACGTTTCATTTAACCAAACAGTGCATAAAATCCTTAAGATCCATCTAGGAAAAAGGCTAATAGAGAAAAAGGCCGATGAATAACAGGTTGTGAATTACAAGTTCAAAGAATAGGTATATTCAACCCAATGGCAAATTGGCTTTCGAAGGGAATATTTCATTTGGTCATAATTCAAGTATTCCACTAAGCCACTGTTTGTTTCAATTTGCCCAGATTGTTTTTTGTTGAGCTTATATCAACTTTTGAATTGCTATATACAGATACATAGTATAGCACCTAATGATCTTGATGAATTGCAACCTTACTAGATTGTTTTTTTGTTTCAATCTATCTAAGCTCATGAATCCATAATAGATTTCTGTCAAAATGAATTTGTTACATGTCGTGTTTTTTGAGCTTCATGCATTATTGTTGTTTTGAATTATAAAACATTGATGTTGTTGGCATATAAATTGACATTTTAAAATTGTTTACAATTGCTACGTCTTAGGCTTTGCTCCAGGCCATGAATATAATGAGGACCCGACAATTGGACACAAGAACTGTCACACAATCAGCTAGAAAAGAGGTTGCGGCTCATCGAGAGCAGAAGAGAAAGGAGCTTCGAGAGAAAAGGGCTCTTGATGAGATAGACCGAGAGGTTCAGACTGATGGATAGCTTGATACTAATGATAACATGTCGGTTGACCTATCAATTGAGCCTACCCCTACACGGGTGGACGAGCCGACACGAGATGACGAGCCTGTACGGGAGGACAATCCCACACGGGATGATGAGCCGACACAAGATGACGAGCCTGTACGGGAGGACAATCCCACGCGGGATGATGAGCCGACACAAGATGATGAGCCTGTACGGGAGGACAATCCCACGCGGGATGATGAGCCGACACAAGATGACGAGCCTGTACGGGAGGACAATCCCACGCGGGATGATGAGCCTGCGCAAGAGGATGTGCCACCTAGATCTTGGCCTGGAGGACCGCTGATCCAGGATACTCTTCTTAGCTACAATAGCCACATTGCATTTGACATATGGGAAGAAACAGAAAAGGTTTTAAGGCTTAGACCAGATGAAGACATTGATGATATCAATGTCGACCCTAAGGTATAAATTTTAAATTGAAACTAACTATTCATATCAAATAAAGTATGATCTGTTTTTAATCTTAAAGCATTGCATTATTGTTTTAGGGAGATACGTATATTTATGGGTTCTCAAAAGAAAGCTTATGGTTTGATAATGGAAAGGACATGAGAAGTTTATGATAGTAGTCTATTAGAATTTGATTGTCTCTCTAAACTATGTGGCAAGTTTTTTTTAAAAATAAAAAATCAGTCCTTTTGCTTTCGATTGTCCTCCTAAAATAGAAAAAGACATTAGACCCGCATAGCTCATCCTATCTAATTATGAAATTTTCAGGCATTGTGGCGTAAGGTGCTAAAGTGTCACACCCGCACAGCTCAACATTTCAAGGATTTGGATAAATATCGGCGTTCTGGTTGGTGGGATCTAGCTTGTCGTAGTGGTCTTACATCTTTGGCGGTGCTCGACTTTGGAAAGATAGATCATGTACTCATATCTGCCTTTGTTGAACGCTGGTATCCAGAGACTAACTCCTTCCATTTTCCTTGGGGAGAGATCTCTGTGACACTCCATGACGTTGAGAAGATCCTAAGTATACAAATTGATGGTCGTGTAGTAGGAGGGGATTGGAAGGAGGAGGAGTGTGATGAGATGTTTGCTGAGTTGTTCAACATTTCTAAGGAGGAGGTGGCTGAGCATAGGGATGCACAAGGCATTCATAACGAGACCATTAGAGGGAACTCGAGGAAAAAGGGGGGTGCTACGACAGGGTATTTTCATCGGATGATTGAGGAGGGTGCAAATGATTCCCGCCTAGCTACAACATATTTGTTGTTGCTTCTTGGGTCCACCGTCTTAGCTGACAAATCGACGTGCAAGATAAAAATCGACTATCTTCCTTACCTTCGTCACCCTGATGCAACAGGAGGTTATGCATGGGGTGCTGCGATCCTAGCTTTCCTGTATAGGGAGTTAGGCCAAGCTTCGCGAGCCCAGTCCAAGGGGATAGCTGGTTGTATGTTGTTGTTGCAGGTCTGACCACTTCTCCTTTCATTTTGCTTTAATTTTCAATGTTCATATTTCTTAATCGTTGTATTATAGTCATGAATGTGTTCTGGAAGGTCTGACCACATGTATTAACTTTTTTTCATTTTTAAAAGATGTTCATTTTTTTTAATTCTTGTTTTACAGTCATGGATATGGGCATATTTTGGCCGGTTCCGCGGTCATGCTGTTCAAGATTTGGAGCGACAAGCAGACAAACGAGCGGCTGCTCGCGATGAGAAAGAAAAGACGCCATCAAGGGATAGTATCCGTTTGGTCAAGCTTCGTCGGATTCTCGATGCACTAAAGCCTGAGCAGATTCTTTTATATGTGTTAATGGCTAAGTAGTTTGCTTGCTTTTCTACCGTCTACATATATATGTGCATTTACTAGAAATTAGAAACCTATTTTAGAAGGGGTAGGGGGACTTTTTGAAAGCTCAAATAGACATCCACAGATAGACATTACAACGCAGATTAAACTAGAAACCTCAAATAGACATTCTACAAGCACAAGGAAGCACATTTTATAGCAATCCCCGGATAGACAATATTATGACAGCTTACCTGATACATTAACAACACTCAATAACCAAGTAAAATACTCAATAAGACCTACAACTTAACTAATAATATATTTAATGATGAGATAAAAATGTAGTCCAAGTGTACCGATGGAGTCCTCAACGTGTTGAACTTAACTAACAATATATTTAATAGTTAACTAATAATATATTTAATAGTTAGAGTGTTGAACTTTGTGCGTATTGTCCTCACAGTAATTATACAAGCCAAGTGTTGTTTAAAATATATTACTCGAATACCCCTTTATTACTGACCTATAAATGCAGAAGGCTCATTGTAGAAAAACAATATACATAGATATGGGCTCTATATATGGTTTTGGTATACTCCTACATATTTTGATATTTGTTAAAACAGTGGGTTGAGCAATATTAGTGTAAACACACATTATCAGTTGGCTACTACCTTGTATTTTTCAATATATGATGAATGGTAAAAACTTCACATACTTTAGCAGACTTCTTGGCTACGATTATGTTTTTTTTTTCTTATACATCACATACTTTGTGAGTGAATTTGTGTATTTATCCTTATTTGTATTTGAAGGTTCACTGGATGCCATGGGGTCCAATAGATTTCGACCAGATACCCTATCAAATGTCTACGTATAGAGGTTTGCTTGAGTGTGGGACTATAGCTGAGCCGTATATGCCCGAGCGTCTGCTTAGGCAATACGGATATATGCAGGGCATTCCCACCCTCGAGCCCATTAAGCCTTCTATAGTGGACCGACGTCGACACCTCAGGAAGTACAATCTTGTATTTGACGATGAGCTCTTCACTTGGGAAGCGCGGGACGAGCACCTTATTGATCTCAAAAAACATACTCGTGCTAAGGAGGGAAGAGACGTGAATCCCTCTTACTTGGATTGGTTCTTAGATCGCACACATGCACTTGTAGACCCAAGGTCTGAGCCTCATGCGAGACCTGAGATGCCTGCAGTTGATCTGCCGCTACCTACTCCTTCAGAGGAGCCTTTGGTGGTATGCTTATGTTCACTTTAGAAACTTTTATTTTAACATTTATTCGTAATATACAAATAATTAATTTGTTAATTAATGTAGCGCATTTCTATTGCGATTGGGAAGATGCACCGCGTGCTTGAAGGCCCGGACCTCGATATTGAAGAATACAAAGCTTGCTTTCGTAGTTGTATTGAAGTGTTGAATGGTACTGTCCCACCACTTGCAGACCCACTCCCACGTGCCTCACAGTCTCAACTATGATTATATAGTAGATGTATTTTAGACGATTATGTAGTAAGTGTGGATTTTAGTGTATTCTTTTGGGTTGAATATCAAAGTTTATAACACTTTTATATAACCTATGTGATCGTAAGATACTAGTTAAATATTGTGTCCTTTTGGAAATTGATTAGCTAGTTATAGCTAGTTTCTTAGATAGATTATTTGTTTCTATGGTGTATGTTTTGCATAGAAAGGATTTGTCAACATAATCCTTTCTATTTTATATTTTAAACTAACTAGATTATTTCACGTACCCTGTACGGGACACGATCGATAATACCTTTTTGACATATTATTCAATTATAAAGGAATGCATAATGATTATTCAATATTTTGTTGATCCAAAATTGTGATTTGATGTTAGGAATAAATTTAAATTTTATATAATATGACTTAAATAAAAATCATAGATAAAATACTATCATTTTATTTCAAAGTTTTGATTAATTAAAAAAGTCATATGTGATATGATATGAAATCTCAAGTGTAATATTTGACCAACATATATACTTATATAATTAGTAAGATATTTATAAGATGATAAAAATAAAACATTAAGTTAATTATAACTTATATACATAAATCTTTTAGAAAAATAGAATTGTACCATTAATAATATTTTTGAAATAAAATGAATATTTTGATATATCTTATAAAATATAAATAATTTGATAATTATAGAGTTATAGATCAATACAATTTATAAATAAATATTATAGCGCAACTTTAGTTTATATATTATTTAGATATTTCTCAAATATATTTTAGATATTTGTTACATAAATTATGGGACAAAATAGATTGACAAAAAAATATGGCAAAATATATGATTATAAAAATACAATAAAAACAAAATTTCCGTGCGACAAATAAGTTTAAAAAATTGTTATAATTTTGATTTACAAAAATAATATCTATACTATATATTAAAGTCGAGACCTTTCGATCCTCAACGTTAATTCTGACCCATCACGTGTTAAAAATTTTAATTAAAAAAAACAATTTTTAAACTCTTTCTACAGGCTTAAACACTAATATAACGATATTAGTGGTATAGATTAATATCACAAGTAAATCACGTAAGATATTAGGTAGTCCTATCATGTAGTAGAATAATATTAGGTCGGTACCGCTATTATCATAAGCTATTAATGGTAAAAAGTAGTCCTATCTAAGTTTAACTTTTAATAGATAGATATTACTCGGAAAAAGATAGAAATTAGAAAAACGAAGACGATAGATGATAAACAACTAAAATGAATGAGAGATAATTTAAAAATTATTTTTCTAAATTAAATTTGTTAACATGTGGTGGGGCCAGAATTAACGTGGAGGCTCGAAATTCTCCGACTTTAATATATAGTATAGATATGTCTATTTTTATTGTTTAAAAGCATAACTTTATATTTTTGCATATAAATCATCATTACAAAAGAATGATAACCCAATTTAAGGTTTTACAATGTAAATTTCTAATTTATATTTATAAGTTTATTCAATACCAATTTGCTAAAGTTGTCGTATAAATTAAGTATATGTTAAAACGGAACCGAATTACAAATTTTCAAAAAAATATCTACTTCAATCGGGATATTTGAAATTTTCATGAGCTGGTAGTTTTACGCTCCACGCCACCACGTTTAGTGGGAGTCCACGCCACCACGTTTAGTGGGCGTCCACGCCACCACGTTTAGTGGGCGTCCACGCCACCAACTCCTCGGACGGGTAGTCCGTGATCCGGTTTTAGCGTCCACGCCACGAGGTTCCGTGGAATTTCCACGCCACTAGGTTCCGTGGTGCAGATAGACAAAAAGTAGTGTGCAAATAGTACCTCAGTTTTTTAATAGGGGGAGGTTTTCTTATTTAAAACCTCTTAAAACCTTATAAGGTGTTCGGTATTGGAAGGTTTTTAGATAGGTTTTACTTTAAACTGCCAAAAATAATATTAATTAAAATAATTAGTAAGAAAAGTTGTGTTAAAATTTTTCACAAACCTCCTAAAACCTATCTCCACCAAGGTTTCTACTTTTTGCTTTCAAACCTCCTCAGAAACCTTCTAAAACCTCAACCTCCTAGAAAACCTTATTGTACCGAACACCTATTTGAGTAGGTTTTAAATAATAGAAACCTTCAAAAACCTCAAAAAACCTATACCAAACAGGGCCTAAATGTTTGGTGAGACAAGGTTTTTTAGGAGGTTGAGGTTTTAGTAGGTTTTTGATGAGGTTTGAAATGATAAACTAGAAACTTTGATAAAGATAGGTTTTAGAAGGTTTCCGAGATTTTTTAACTAAACTTTTTTGTTTATTGTTCTAACTAATAATATTTTTGGTAATTTTAAATCAAAACCTACGTAAAAACCTTGTAGTACCAAACATTATATTAGGTTTTAGAAGGTTTTAAAAAAGAAAACCTCTACCTAGTAAAAAACCTACACCTATCAAAAAACCTCTATAAAAACCTACACCTCTTCAAAAACCTTGTTTTACCGAACAAGGCCAAAGTCTCAAAACAAAAAATTTGAATGTTTTTTTATCGGATTAAAGCTCTATTTGACCTCATCGGAAATTTTAAAGCTAGAGAATTACAGAGCGGGGATAGAAGGCGTTCATTCCCTTCTTCTCTATTTAGCTGCAAACTCAATAACTCGCAAAAACGACTTATTAAAATACAAACCCACTAAATTTATCTTCATTCTCTCCAAAGTTTCTCTATCTTATCATCCTATCCTAGTTGAATTTCTCTCTTTTGGAATATCAATATCTACCTACAGATGAGATTTGGATTTCTTTTAATCAAATTTTAAAAAGAAAAATGAAAGCAAGTGTCAAAAGTTTGGTCACCGAAAAAATCAACCACCAGTGCGTGTAGCCTTCGTTTCCCGAGTCATAATCTACACTTGGCACTTTTGGCAGAGACCATGAAACAACAAGTTATGCCATTTACAATCTTAATTTTATATATAGCACATATATGATATGTGCTTAAGATATTGTATTCACCACTAAACAAGAAGGCCATGGCACGCACGATGTTTAAGATCGTTACGTTGAGATTTATTTAGGTGGCCCTCAAAAATAAGGTCGGGGTTATGGTTTGAAATTAAAAGTTGGGCGATTTATGAATTTGTCGATCGAAAACTACAGTAGTTGGTTTTGGTTAAAGCCATAGGTAACTATTTCGACCAATGAAAAGCGAGATAGGTAACCATTGATTTTGCACGATTTTAGCCGTTGAGCAAGTTATGTGATCCATTTTGGAATACAAAATGTTCATTGCCCATAAATGATCTACTAACAAAATACATGTACGGAATTCCTATTAGCAAATGGGCAAAATACATGTACCGATCCTATCCTGTATTTGTCAAAATTTTACTCCGTATAAATGACCACCCCTACTCGAAAATATTCTATTGAGGATTTGAGCACATGTATTCATATAACCCTATTTTATTGAGCACATACTATCCTTCATGGCACATCGAACTCAGTCTCCATTTCGCTAGTAAAGTGATAAAAAAAATTCTCACATTGATTTCCTTAAGAAAAGATGACTTAAATTATTTTATAAAATACCTAAAACATTCTTCCTTCGTTGCTTTGATTTCATCGTCGACATCACGTTGTCACCTCCTCCCGGGCAATGATTCCATCACCGACATCAACTCTTCCCTCTCCGCCGCCCACTCCTTCCGACACCATGAACTCTAGGGGTGTTCAACGGATCGGGTCGACATGTTGGCTCGTTTGACTTAGTCAAATTGATATATTTTATACAATACAAAAATAAATTGTTGATCAACCAAATACAATAAATTTTTCAAAAAAAGTATATTTTAGTACCAATAACATTATAAAAAATATATATCCTCAAAAGTCCTTTTTAACATTAATAAAAAAAATAAAAATATTTTTTAAATTTAATGGGACGTGGATAGACCCGCAAACTCAAAAAAAGTTGACTCGTGACCCGACGCGATGAACACCACTAATGAAGTCCTCCTCCTCCCCTCCCAAACCCAAACCCTAGAATCCTACCTCTCCAAATCTCCCTCTACTATTTTCTCCTCTCTGATCCTCCCAGCCGCCAATCCTCCTCCTCCGGTCGTCATAGATGCCTCCAATTGTTGGTTACACCGCCTCGAGTCCTCCCAACCATCCCCACTCTCGAGTCCTCCCTCCCTATTTCAATTCTGGCGAGCTATGCCCTCTCCGCCTTGTGCACTCCGCCTCCTACACTATCGTCGCTCGCCGATTCAACCTCTCATCCGTCGACGCTTTTCGTGCCTTCTTCATTGTTTGAAAGGTCATGTGCGATCAACTCGAGGAGTTGTTCGAGTTCAGGTCTGATTTGGAGAGGATTATCCTCGATTTTGGGTGGATTTCTCTCCCCAATTTCTTCGAACTCAACTGTTACATTGTCCATCATGTTTTTTTATTTAAGTATAATAAATTAAAAATATAAGATTATGTGACGCTGACATGGATAAATAACACCTTATTTGGCGTTGATATGGAAAATAATGAAGCGTGTGAAATACGTAAATGATAACAGGTGCTCAGTAGAATAGAGATACGTGCAAGTGTTTACTTCAAAATTAGGGGGCCGTTTGTAAAATTTTGAAAAGTAAAAGAGGCCTTATATATATTTGAGCTTAGCAAATGTCCTAAACAAACGCCGGCAGCAGTGTACTTGGGCACCCGATGGGACATTTGAGCTCCGGTGCCGCAGGTCGGAACTCAACGTACAAGGGTAGCTCCGGCTTCCAAAGCCGGAAGCACGTATGACTTCCATTCACAA
Source organism: Polygonum aviculare (assembly GCA_934048045.1). Lineage (NCBI taxonomy): Eukaryota > Viridiplantae > Streptophyta > Magnoliopsida > Caryophyllales > Polygonaceae > Polygonum > Polygonum aviculare. The sequence goes on along the minus strand of OW204023.1, from coordinate 25,148,259 downwards.
CAGAAGAGAATGGCGTGAATACAAGAGTGTGAACACAATTATTATAATAATTATTTCTCCCTCCGTCCTATAATATTTGTCCATTTTTTCATTTCGATTGTCTCAACAAGTTTGTCCATCTTTCAAACTTTCCATTTATATTATAGTTTTAAACCGTATTACCCTTATTCAATCTCATATATTACTCCCATCCAACTTTTGCATTGCTTTTTATCATTTTTTTGTATAAAACTACAAAACTATCCTCATCCAATCTTATATATTATCTCATTGATCTAAATTTCATATCAACTTTATCACTTTTTAATTTTTAATCTCTATAAAATTACAAAATTACTTAACTAATTATAATATATTACTCTAATTATTCAACTTTAATTAAATAACGTATTAATTGCACTATATGGACAAACAATTTGGGATGAAGGAAGTAAATAATTAGATCTAGGTAAAAAAAATTAATTAGATTAGGAATTATTGTAATTTAGTAGTATTTAGTTATGAAAATACTTAAGAGGCATAATGCGACTACATGGTATTTATTGTACAAACCCATATTGTCGAGTGACCCTCCAAGGCATATACACCTCTTGGATGTCTTTGTACCTGATCACACCGTATATTATTGTCAAGTCAAATGTGTTCTTACCATATAATATTGATAATTACAATACGCCTAAAAGTTATATATAGGGCTGAAATGAGCTCTTAAATATTTTCAAATCACATATAGAATTAAGTTGTTTTATGTTATTTCTATTTTGAATTTAAGATACCTAATTGTTGTTCTCTAAAGTTCTAAATTATTTGTTATAACTAAATACTAAATTATAATAATTCCTAAACCAATTAATCAATTAAGTTGAGTTGATTAATTAAGGTGAGTTCCTTATAGAGGTGGAGTCCACCCGTAAGTAGAATTGATTAATCAAGTTGCATGGGTTGCTTATGGTAGTGGAGGCCACCCATACAAGGGCTTCCGGCTTGGGAAGCCGGAGATCCCTCCTAATGTACAATTCCGGTCTGCCGTCCCGGAAGTCCGCTGTCCCATCAGGTGCGCCAAGCAACCTGCTGCTGGTGGAATTAGCATTAGCCTAAACAAAGCATCATGATTTCTACCAAAAAAAACAAAACAAAGCATCATGATGTCACTATCAATTCCAATTATAAAGTATAGAAGAATTAAAGAAGAATACACAACATGGACTAATATGATATGTTTCAAATGGAAGGGGATGCAAATTTGCTTCAAATCCTTTCAATTTGGAATAGATGTTTTAACAATGGCATATCCATTTTAATATTGCTTTTATTTCTCTATGCAATAATTAGATTTCACAATAAAGTCTATATGCCCCTAAATATGTTCCCAACTTGTGTCCCTTTTTGTGGATTGGATTTGTTCCCCTTCATAATTAATATCATGAAGTAAGAATGTTACTATTTATGGAGTAGCTTATTTACGCTTTAAATTTTGACCTATATTCTAGAAAACACATTTGAAATTAATCATAAAATATTCTCATTTATTGCCTAAGAAATTAACTTTCCTAATAAGTAGTGTAAGAAGTAATTTATGAACAATGAACATTCATACTATTTACTTTTTGGACATCTTGTTCAATATGTAATAAATTTAAAATAATATCTTGAGATTAGTGTTTTTACAAGTAACTTTTTGAAATTAGATCTTTCTATCTATATCATTATGACATATGATAAGAACTCATACTTAGAACTAAAATTCTAAGAAAAGCAAACATAACAAAACGGTTGTTATTTAAAATTTATAGGTCAATTATATCATGCTGTCACGAGTCTTGTATAGGTATTTATAATGTATCAACAACAAAAACCTATTTATAGTCATCCAATTAAGTTCATAATGAAATAGAGTCATCTAAAACTAAATCAAACTTTAGTAACTCTAACATTTCCAAAGCGTTCCCACAACAAATTTAGAGTTCATCTGAAAAAAAGACATTTTTTTTTTTGATAAGGAAAGAAATTAGGCTAGTCCAATCCAAAAGAGACATTATCTTAGAGTATCCCATTAGATGAGGTTCCGAAGCTCGACCGAAAAAAAAAAGGTTCCGAAGAACCGAATCGAAGCTAAGAAGCAAAGTAGACGCTTGATGGAAAGACGTCACCACATAATCGACAACAACATTGGCTTCGCGTGGGACATGGGAAACCGACCAACCCTGAAACCGATTAAGCAGTCCTTGAATGTCCGTCCGAAGCAGCTCAACCTTCCAAGGGCAACTCCGATCCCCCTGCACAACTTAAAAAAAACGGATTTATATAGGAACAATAAATGAGGATAATTCGTTTTAAGTTTCCAGCTTTTAATCAGTTTAATGCCGTCCACTTTCCACTATCATAAAATACTTCTAACAATGTATAGTGAGAGTACTTGATTCTTTCTCCTCAAATCAAACCAAACCATATTCTTCTTCTTCCCATCCCACTTGTACTTGTCTTCCCCATTCCCCTTCAACGAATAATTTCCCTCTCAATCTCGAATCTTCTACAGCCGATTGATCCACTGGTTAGCTTTAGCTCTCTCCCTCTCTTTCCATACAATTGCTTTCGTTGATCATCTAAGCTAACCTTGCCACCTCCATTGACTGTGTTTTCCTTTTCTATCTGATTTTTTCCCTTGCATTTCCGAGATCTGACGGAAAAATGGCTTGTGGAATGATCGATTTGTGTTGTTGGATGTCAGTTTACAGATTGTTTTTGCTCCTTGTTTTATTCTGTGTGAAATTAGGGTATTTGGGGTTTATGCCACCGATTTTGGGTTTAATAGCGCTTAAGTTGAACTCTGAAATGCATTTTCTCCGATTGTAAAATCGAAGTTCGAGGAGCTTGTAGGTTATTAATTGAGGCTTGTAGTTGAAGGTGATGCACCATATTTCCATTTTCGTCGATACCTTTCCATGCCTGTTTTTGAAAATTGAAACACTATTTTCGGTGAAGCAAAAAAGGGGTCAGAAATTCTGATTCTTTGATTTTTTTCTTTCTGTGAGAAGTCATTGGATATAGCGTTGCAAAAGATAGGGGATGTCTGTTAGATTTTTGCCCGAAATTCCCTAATTGTATAGACTGTTAAACTCTGTTTCTAGCTATTGACTGCTGGTTATGAGCTGATGCTGAAGAAAGAGAGAGAAGAACTGAAGAGTTTTAAAATCATGCATTCCATAGGTCTGGATTCTCTAGATGCATAGTGTTGATCTTTCTTGTTTGCTGTCTTGCATGAAAACTGCATAATGTCAATTGCAACTAGAATTGCATATAAAAATAGTTATAACATGCTATCAGTTTCATAGACTGAATTGTAAGGAATCTTTAGAATTGGTCTTGGTTGAAGAAGTCTTTAGTAATTGACTACTATTTAGTATCTGTAGCATGTTGTTCATCTGTGCTAGTCTTCAAGGCGCTGTGCATCTTGCATAGGCCGTATAGTCTGAAGTCTTTGCTCAATGCAGTTTCATATAATCTTCAACATTTGTGATGTGAATGTCCCTAGTTCTTGCCTAAACAACTACCTTACTAATTCTTGGTAGAATAAAAAAATATCATCTGGCATTGAATTGGAAGGTAAATCTTGCAGGAGGCTTTCTGCCAAAGACTATCTAGGAATGAACATGATGCCAAACGATCACCATGAAGCTAAAACTCCTGAACTAGGAGCTGCTGTAGTGGATTGCACCGTTGCTCCCAAGCTGGAAAGTGTCAGTTCCATAGTCGGAAGTGTCAAGGATGAGGATGGGATGCCGAGTGGAAAAGTTTCTGCTGCAGATAATAATGCCGGCGATAGTGAGCATAAAGATGAAAAAAGTTCGAATATTAGAACACGCAGAAAGAGCAAGTATTTGTCTCCTCCCTTCACAGATCCAATCAAGGGTAAACCGAGCAAGGAATCTGAGAGCCCGGATGATAAGTCAATCCAGAATGGCAGTGGCCCTGCACTTGTGAAGTGTAGCAGAAAAAGGAAACAGCCAACCAAATCAATAGCTAGTCTTCCTCTTCCTGTTAATCTAGAGACAATAACTGCCTCTCCAGCTGAGCTCCTCTTGCAACTCCATATAGTGGCTTGTGATACCTCAAAACCTTCCTATAATAAGGCATTTGATCCTGTAAAGCTATTCTTCAACAGATTTCGGGTCTCTGCGTTTTGTAGCCTGTCCATTGAAGAGCAAAAAAGAGCTGATAAGCGGGTTTCTCAAAAGAAGGATAAAACCCCAGTGAAAAAGATGAGAAAGGAGAAAGATATGATAGAATCTGATAAGAAACCTCCTGGTCTTTCTGGTATTGTTTTGAATTTTTCGTCAAATCCTCCATTAGCTGTAAATGATCCTCAGTTGGGCTGTAGTCCTATTTCCAGCATTGTCAAGCCTCAAAGGAAGAGAAAGAGGAAAGTTGAACCAATACACAATCCGGGTGCCAACGAAACAACTCAGCTTCCTGATCTGAATTGTGATACTGCTACAACTGATCCTTTGCATGTGACAAGCGAAGAAAAAACTAAACCTGAGCCAGAGAAAAAGAAGAGAGTGAGCAAGGAAACTGTTACTCCTACTGCTAATATGTTAAGCACTCCTTGCCTTAACGGGAGCAGTGCAGAACAAATTTCCTTAGAGGTGTGCCTGCAAGATTCAGGACCATACTCATGTCCTGCTTCCACAGGAATGAACTCCATCTTCGGCCTGGAAAAAGAGATGGACCCTACCACTGATTCTAATGTGGTCAGTCCCCCTGGTTTCTGTGCAAAAGTTTCAACTCCTAGTAAGCCAACTCCGCCGCTTAAATCAGAGCCTGTGGAGAAGGCAACTGCTGTTATTGGCCATGATACTAACAGTAAATCTAGTTCACCTCTTCAAAACAATCAATCCAGTTCTGGGATGAGTCTTGATCAGATGAAGCAAAGCCTTGAGTTTATGACCTCAATGCTGGAGAAATCAGGTGATAGGATTTCCCCTGTGATGAGAGCTAATTTGGAGAAAGAGATCAAGAACTTGCTAAAGAAAGTAGACCCCATGATCAGATCTCCTCATAACTGATTCTCCAGGATGTTTGGTGATTTAATCTTCTTCTTTGTAGTCTTTTAGTCAAGTAAATGTGACTCTTCTTTTTGGTACTTTTTAGAACTAGTTTTTGGTGGTGCGTGCTTGATGTGTTTTATTTTTGTTGAACCGTGCACCTTTGACTGGTGGAAGTGAACAGCTTGGTACTTATCCTTGCTGATTTGTATCTGGGTTCATTTCTGAACCCATAATTTAGAATTTAGGACAATGACCAATGTGCCAGAATTTTTGGGTTTTGTAGAAGGCCATTCGTGTTTTTTTATTTGTTTCAAAGTCATTCTTATCACCCTTTGAGCCATCTTTGTTAGAAATATGGCTATATGTGTGACTTTTAACCATATAGAAAACTTCTTTTTGATCCAAAGGAGGGCTAAAACCATATAGAAAACTTGAGAGGTATTTTTACAAGTTCGGTAGATATTTTTTGAAATAGCTTCTATACTAGTAATAGTGTCCGTGCCCGGGAGGGCACGACTTGTATTAAATACATGTTTTATGTATCATCAATTGTTATTATAAAGTATCGTTTTTCAATTTATTTTTTTAATTTTATGCATATTCAATTTCATTTAGATATTTCTAATAAAATAAGTTGTATTTTAAAAGAATTAAGAATCTTTGGTTATTTATTTATAAATTAAATGTTATATATCTTATAAATTTAATATTTAAATTGGATATATTAAAATATAATATTTTAATCAGATATGTCAAAGCATAGTTAACAATATAATATTTACATAGATAAATAATTTAGTAAGTTTTTTATAATACTCAAGTTCTTTTTCTGGAATATATTAAAATACTTAGCGATCAAATTTAAACAAAAAAGTACTCATTGAAAGATCTGATAGTTACTAAATCAATAATTTTACGAAACTAATTTTATCGTACTCAAAGATATTAACTAAAAATTCTACCGTATCCGATATTATAATTTTAATACGTACTAATTCCCATTATAAGAAATCTAATGGCATGAAAATTTTATATAGATAGAATTTATAATAATTAACTTATTGATACGGTAGAATTTTAATTGAATTATAATGGAAATTCTTATCGATAGAATACGGATATCTAGCCATCCATTAGATTTGATTATTGATAGGAATTGGTAAGTTAAGTTTTTTTTTTTGAAAATTCTATAGCTTGTTTTATTAAATTTTAATTAATTAAAATGGAAATTAGTAGATTAGAAGAAATTTAATGTGGGGTCTACAATGAAATTTTAACCAATCAAACAAATTGAATTGTTTTATTAAAGATGGATGACACGGTCCAATGAGAGGGTGCCACGTGTAAGGCTAAATATTAAATCTAACCTCCGCTTTAGTATATAGATATAATGGATGACATATTTTGTATCTTGTAGCTTCATCCTAATGCTACTGTCTAATAAAGACATTTGTTAGCCTAATTTCTCTCATTATCAGTTTATCACCCAATGGGTTTGAAAGTATTCATAATGTTGTTGCAATTATTGGGGCTGGTGTTTTAGTTAACTGCCATTGCTCAAACAGGTCTTAGCCCCCTAGAAAAAATAATGAATGGTATTCAATTTGACTGTTCAAAGGACTTTCTTACTAGAAAAGATGATCAAGCTCTTCCAAAATGCTGAATCTCCTGCACGAGCTACGTGACAAACATACCCAAATCACAATAATTTATTCTCAGAAATTATGGTCACAATAAACAAAGACACGAACTGAGTTCCTTATTTCCTTAATCAACAAAGGTTCCTTGTCTAGACATACAAACACACTTATAATCACTGTCATAGTATAAAACCAAACTACACTGCACCATTCTTGAGCCGACTTTCTTGAGCAAGCAGATGCACGATCACATCACTCTGGCTTTCCGGGAGAAAACTTGAGAGAAACACTGTTAACACAGTGACGCTCGTCCGTAGGAGTGCGAAAGCCTTCGCCTTTAAAGACATGACCGAGATGGCCACCGCAGGCTGCACAAGTGATCTCGATCCTCATCCCGTCAGGATCAGGCTGAGGAAATACGATTACCATTGAAATGCAAAGCCTTGATCAGTATAATGACAAAAATGGAAAACCAGGTTGTAATATGAGCTTGGAGAGAGTGACAATAAGAAAGGTACTAACATGTCGATTAATGGCTCCAGGGAGACCTTCAAAGAATGCAGGCCAGCCACACCCAGAATCAAACTTGGTTGTGGATTTGTAAAGAGGAGTGTTACACCCCGCACAAGTGTAGATTCCTTCCTCGGAGAACTTGTTATATTCACCTGTGCCTGGATACCTGTACAAATGCGTATGGATTACAATCACAACATGGACAATAAACATACATACATGTATGAAGAGCAAAATCAAGCGTGAAAAGTTTGTGAATTTAGGCCTTTCTGGTTGGACTACTCATTTTCTTTTATACAGTGAGCATATAAGGAGGGCCCTAAAGGGTTCAAAAGTAGGGTTCTTGCCAAGACAGAAGCAATGTGCCTAAAAAATGTACATCAGGAAACTAAATGACAATTTCGGTATAAAGTAGATTGCACAACAACCACAGTTTTCATAGATATGCACAGCGACTACTACATTCAGCACCCACCATAGCACTAGTTTCACCATTCTAATTGAATAAATTGATCATTCCCAAATAACCATTTGGCTATTAACAATTTCCTTCAAGAGCAAATGCAAAAAAGTGAGAAATGATCGAAATAAGGTACTTAGAAAGAGCACACACCAAAGAGTACTGGAATAAGGGCACTAGCATAAACATATGCACAGCCAAATCAGTATTTATACACAAGTGACAATAGTAGAGCATTGACAATCAAGTTTCTCCAAAACCTGATTTCTTTGGTGAGATTAATAAACCTAATTTTATGTACTTTTTTCAACCTCAAGGATGATTATATTATAGTACGTATCAGCTAAATTGCACCAATGATCTTGGCTTTGCAAATACAGCTCGCCCCCATTTTGACTGAGTTCGACAATTGACCTAAGCATGCAGACCACTGAACTCGGCTATCTACTCGAGAGTTAAAGATGAACACTTGTCCGGAAAAGGGATTTAGATTGATCAAATTGACCGAACACCATCAAAACCACAGACAGATATTAAGAACTGGTGGAAATCTCTATCTTGACAAAATGAACCAAAAAAGGAAAGAAATTGAATGCGCATATGTAGAAATGAACAAAGACGTACTCAGTTCCCTTCTTCCTCAGAATCCGAAACTGCTCCGGAGAAAGAACAGCTCGCCACTCGTCCTCCGACTTCTGCACAGGCGTCGGCGATCCCATAGCACGCACTTGTCCGCTCGAACTGGTCTTGTTCCGCCGGAGGAAGGATCCAAACATAGACGGAAATCCGTCGGTGTTCCGAAGAGGTCTTGCCGGATTAGGTTTCGAGGAAAGGGAAATTCGATTGGGAGTGGGGAGACGAGGAGCGATGGGGAGAGAAGGTTTGGGAGAGGAGTTGAGGAGGAAGGTTGCAGAGGAAGAAGAGAATTGTGAGACTCTAACAACTCGTAAGCTTATCTCCATGGCTCCACTGAGTCCAGCTTTGAACATGCGCACCAATTTTCGTTCGTCAATTGCACGCTAACCCGTTCCATCATTATTTTATTTTATTTTTAAAAATATATTTTTATTTTTAGAATTGCTTTCAAATACATTTAGGGAAAAATACTTCAATAAATATATTCCATAAACTTAGGGCACAAATTGGTGCTAGTATCAACCATTGGGGGCCAAGATTTGAAACATTAATATGCAAAAATGAAGTGAAAGTGTAGGAGAATGAAGAATTGGTTGCACAACCCTTCAGATCAGACCAATCTCAATACATCCATCTTTCTCTCCAAAATATGAAATCAAAGCCAAACAAAATACAAGCAAAATCTCAAGGCAAGTGCTTTGTTTGGTTCATTGTACCTATCTATGACCTCTCAAAATATGACCTGATCAAAATGCCCCCTCCAACCTAACGCTCGAGCATAGTAGAAAATTATGTACAAATACCATCACTAGAACCAAACCCACAAAATTGAGGCCAAGGTTTCCATTCCCATTCCATCCCTCAGCCTTTATCTCATCTTTCACAATTGGTGCTCTACTAATAATAACCATATTACGAATATCGCTAAGTATGCATTTGTACTGTTTGATCTGCACTTAAACTACATCCTGTACAGCTTTGTGCCTTCCTGAACAATCAACTTCCATAGACGCCAGCTTCCGTTTCTTGGCTTCTAGACGTGGTTTCAGCTGTAAGGAATAATAATGCAGAGTTTTGAGTACAAGAAGACAAGCAATGGCCAGCCCCATGGTTCAGGCCACATTCACAAATAGCAAAACGATTAAGGTTTTAAGTAGTAAGGAGAAAACGGGTACCACTGTACCCGCATTTGCTGCGTTTTCGTATATACAATTTATAAGATGAGCTTTGAAATAATGTAATTTCTTATCAAAACTTAATTTATAACCGTGTCCAGAAGAAAGTTGCAACTAATCCTGTCAAAATGAGACTAGACTGGCTACATGCCTACACACAAGAATTTGGCCTGCTTTTGACACCATAATCAACATTATTCCACCATGATCCGAACCCTAAATAAGTAGACTCACACATATGCGATGTCTAGTCCGAAGCAACCAGATTTAGAACTATAAAATCCACAATGCAAATCAAACTTATTGAGAATCGAAGTTATCACTCGATAACCTGTAACGTAGCGAATGGTCAATCACCATTTCACCCATACAAGATATAAAGTTGAACCCAACACAAGTTTATACAAGTCTAGTTGCAACTGTGGAAAATCACTGCACACTATATATATGCTCATCTCTAAGTCAATAGACAGGAATAACACTTACCAGTTCTATGTACTTCAATTGCCTCAGTACTTCCTCAGTTTCCAGTTCCTACAATTATTTAAATAAATGAAGAAGTGAACATATAGAAGCGAGAAGATATCCTATCCTCCAAAGAAACATACCATAGGGAAGATATAATTCAAAAATCAAGCAAGATAAAACTGTAATGCCTGATACCGGTTGTCAAAATCTACATAAGGCTTTCTCATAAATTATGAACACCAGGAAAAGGGGAGCCCTAACAAAAAGAGGAGGTGAGTTGGCTTTCCATGTTTCCTATCGTCAATGATTAACTAAAGTTGGAGTAGTTCTTTTACTAATAAGCCTATTCTAAGAATATCCATTCTAATTTCACTAATATACTGCCAGAAAGATGAATCTTAAACATAAGGAACTTGCACCCTATTAATTTGTTTACTAGTGTGTAATTTCTCAGCTCGATACTTTGCCTATGATCCAAGGCTTCAGACTATCACATCCTCACTTTCCCTTAGTTTTCAAGCTTTTACAGAAGCATGTTTTCATGCCTATCCATTTGCTTTTTGATCTTACCAAAAGCAAGGAATTGGAGAGCTCTATGGAGATGCATAGAGTTTGCAGCTCTTGAGCATTCCAAGGTCCTTCAGAGGTATTAACAGGTTGGACATATGGAAAACCATTGCAATCATGCCATATTCATCCTCTTTTAGGCTCACTGAGCATGCTCTATACCAAAAAAAAAAGAAAACTCACTTGATTATATTCATTGTTAGTGACTTCCCTAACTCGCTTTTCATCATCTTCTTTCCTGATATTATCTGTCCTGATCCTAAAGGCTAGACATGCCTTATTTATCTGCTTGTTGTATTAATATTAATAAATACCGCTCATTTTATTGAAAAGATAATATGATGAATCAGTAGAAAATAATAGGGACTCCCTCTTTCACTGCATTACAGTGTCATTTCACAAACATATGGTACTTGAAAGATATGGATCACTCCTCACCTGAGGCACGGCACAATCAGCATGTTTCGGATCCCAAAGGACGGACCTAAAGCAATCCCAGTTATCAGTCTGGACTTCAAAAAGTGGAGCCCTGAAGCATCATTTAAAAACACATAAATTGGTCTTAACATCCAGGCTGATAGAGCATTGAAACATGCAAAAATCCTTTGAACTTGAACTCAACCATTAGAAAGCAAATTCACCAACAAATTTGGCTTCTCGGATAGATTGTTTCTCATCACCAAATATGGTCTTGCTTTGAACAATTAGGACAACAATTATGCTCTTGAATTCTTGATGACAATGACCCATGTTTTTAACATTCAAGGTGTTCCGTGCTTGAGCAACATATTTTAATCGCAGCCTTATCTAGATGAGATGAGAGTGCTTTAAAAACTCAAAACATTTTCTGTTCATAGATCAACGTTCAAACAGAAAATATATATACCTCCGCCATTTCCCACATATAGTTCCATCACTCTCTCCTAGACCGTCAATAACATCTCGGCATTGAACCCAATTACCAATGGGCTTAGGTTCGCAAAGCTGCTCGGATTTCAACTCCTACAGAAAAGAAAATAAATTAAATCCCAAAGTTCTCCAGATCAGGAATAGAAATAAAGATGTTATGAAGTAACAGCAAGTGTAATAAACTTACATGGCATAAATTAACTTCAAAAGGATCCAATTTCACCAGTTCTGGACTAAAATCAATGTTCCTGAACCACATAAACCTAGTGTGAGTACATACACCACAATTTTGACAAGTTGAAATTAGGAAGAATGGCATGAAAGCTGTTCAGATGAAACTAAGTTGCATGTTTTGGTAAAATTAGCTAGGAAGTTGTATTGCTAGTATTATGCAGGCAAGAACTCAAAGTGAATCAAAATGAAAAAAGAAAGTCCAGGCAACCCCCAACTAGAAATCAAATCTTATCTAAAAGAAGAATCCAGGATATCCCCCATTGTATATACTCCATTGACAGTTTTTGGGACAGTGTGTGCATAAGTATAAACTATATAGCCTCTATAGATTGTGATGAGAGACCCCTTAGCATCTGAGGTAGCTTTCCAACCTTTCTCTAAAAGAAGTACATAACAATATCTCTCCACTACCTGAAATTTCTCAAAACAACTCTTTGTCGGTCTTTACATCTTAGAATTTCCATGTTCCTTTATTGACCTTTCTATGTGTGACTATGGGTTGTTCAGTCTGTAGATCGAAGCAAGAAAGGGACTGTTTTTTTTCTGAGTTCCTAAGTGCAATAATAGAATATGAAAAGTGTAATAATCTTATCTTTCATCTTCCAACTAAAAAAATCACTGTTTGTTTTAATTAATTTACTAAAAAAATAACAAAGGTTACACATTAGAAGGCCCTATATCAAGAAGAAAAAAATGTGACTTTGAAAGCATTTAGCAAGAAATCAAGTTTCTCTCACAGTATATAGATAATGGTAGTTTTAAAGAAGTCCCAAAGTTCCACAGTTTTCTTGGAAGCTAGACATTACCAAACAACGGGTTGACCTCAAATGAGCATTGTTGAGCTAAAAAGAAACATGATAAACAATAAAAAAAAAAACAATGAGATGAGCTAGGATAGAACACACGTACTCTATGATTGGACCAGACCAGCAAGGAACTACAGCTTGAAAATCTTTACCAATTCGAACACCGGTTGTATATGGTCTAGTGTCATTCAGCATAACAGCAACTGATGAAGGTTTGGCTTCAGATGCTCTAGGTATACAACTCAATTCACTTTGGATGATTGTAGATCTTTGCCGAGTTTTCTCTTCCATTATTTTATGTCTCTTTTTTAGGCAACATCGGCAAAACCATTCATCAAAAGAGAAATTTCTAGAGGTGGGGTGACAGCATGAAACATGGACCGCCTTTTCACATTGATCACATATTAACATCTTTTCTGATGTCCCCATGAGGCTACAAACACTGCATTCACAGGGATTGCCAGTTTGACTACAAGAAGGTACCTCATCCTCAGGTGTATAGGATTCATTTGGCCACAACCAAGATAGCAACTGATGACTTTTGAGAATTGAGATACAATGATCTTTCTCTGATTTGTCTTCTCCCATGAGCTCTCCACCAAGAGCACCCAAAGAGGAACACTCACCATTTTCATCCACTTCTGTCTTTATCGATGCCGATCCAATATTGATGTTCATCATTGATGACGAACAGCTATCATCAACACTGTATACCTCTACATTTTTGCTTTCTTTGCCTTTCTCATTAGAATCATGCTGCTCAGCTAAGGACCCATCATTAGCTCCAGAATGTGCAAAAATTGGCTCATCAGTGCATATTACCGTTGACATAGAAGATCTTACAACTTCAACTTCACGCAAGTCTGGGTCATCTTTATGCTTCTCGATGGCTAAAGGAGGATTTTCTGACCCAATAGAAGGACAAGCACCGGATAATTCAGCTTTAGGATATGAATTTTCTAAGAGCGTACTTCGGAAAAGTACAGAAGGACTGTAGTGCTTCCTTCTCCAGTATACAAAACCTCTGTACAAGGAAGAACTTTTTGAAGAATCAGGCAAACTAGTAGTAGGCTTCCTTTTGAACTTTGTTCTCTCATAGACACGAGTTTGAGCAGATCTTCCACATGCCGCATCAGTAGCTGATAAGTTGGAACCATTTCCCAAACACCCAGAGTGGCAAGAATAATGAAAGTTTTCTTCCACTTCCATCATACCAGCGCTGTGGAAACAGGCTCAATCTCTATGGCTGTTACTTAGAATAAATCTGCCATGTTTCAACACCAGGCAAAAGGTTATTAATTTTAATAAGAAAAACACAGTTGAACCAATAATTGCTTACTCTTAGGTATGGTTGTTCTTAAAGACCCAAACTTTCAAACCCAATGCTTACAAAATCCGAACTACTAAATGTTCATGCCCAAAATCACACAAAATACATCAATTTAAAGAATTCATTGACCTGTACATGAATCAATCAGCAAAAGATATCAGGAGGTATTCAGAGACACCAATGCAACACGTACATAATTAGGGTTTCTATTCATATCAAGAAGTGCATAACTGCCTAGGAGGACAGCAATCTGTGGATTCTCAATCTCAAAATACATATTCCCTGAAAAACGATTCTGAATTACATGCCTACATACCCATATTTCGATTTACATTGATGCCCATTGATATGCATAGCACAGGGAAAGGGAAAGACATATAAGAGGCCACATATAGGTTAAACAGGTAGGGCACCAGGCCAGATAAATTCGGAGAAGTAACAATTAAAGATGATACTAGCATACCTTCAATTCAGTAGTTCGAGAACCCACAAGTTAGATTCTGATCCCTATTGTGGAGAACTGACAGACAAATTGCCTTTATGGATGCATTGAAGAGGGAAGGGTTTTTGGGTTTTGCTCTCTATTTTGAAACCTTCCGGATTCCAATGATAAAGAAAACCACACAATGGGCCTTCTTGGGTTGCTGTAACATGGACAACTTCTGTCTAAATCTCATGTGGAATCTTTCCATTTGTTTTAATTTGTTTGATTAATTTTTCTATTGTTTTATCGACTACAGTTTTTACTGTATTATTTTACTAATGATAAATATTTTTTTGAGTTAATTTATAAATGAATCAATAGATTTTGACATTGATTGAAAACTAAAACTTTAACCTGTCAGAGGATTTGAATGGTTATATGAGTTGGTCAAATTCAAACAGCTACAAATTTGAGTGATTACAAGTTTTGTTTTAGAGACTTGATAACTTTTTCCAGGATGCTCGTATTCTTAGGGGGTTTTGATATAAACTGAACTTACTTTTCCCAAAAATAATATTACAGACTTGACAGCTTTGATTTATTGGTAAAATACTCAGTTTAACCATAAAATTCTTAGGCAGGAAGATCAATTTATGGGTAGGTACAAAATTTTAACCTGTCAAAATGGAACCCAAGTATGTACCCTCCAAACAGTTGAGATTTGTATTCAAAATTTGAAAGGTTGGAAGTTCTCAGAGAGTTGGTTATGATCCTGGTTTCAATAATAGCCAAGAGGCAATCAAAGAATCCAACTGCATTACAAGAGAAGATAAGAACTACAACTATAAGCCTTCAACTAATGTGACTGGTGTTATTACAACTGTGCAGAGCAAATACATCAGTAAGTTGCCTAAAGTGCATCTTCATCATCTTCATCTTCATCTTCATCATAATCATCATCACATCCGTCCTCGGGATCATTAAAGCTGTCCATGTTCATCTCTGAATGCCGAAATTTACAGATAACATCCCTTGCATCAGATATGAGTGACTCTTTTGCAGCTTGAACCGCATCCTTGTTCTTCAAAAGGGGCTCATTTAACTCCCCTTTGAAAAGAGTTGATCTTGTCTTTCTCTTTGCTTCCCTGGCATGAAGCTGACCTACATACTTGTCATGTAAAGCCAAATTTCTAACTGGCTTTAAAACTGGAGGGCTTGCAAAGGGAATTTCAGATGTACCACTGAATCTTGATTTGCTCTTCTTTTGATTGGATAAGGAACGACTCCTGCAACCCGAATATGATCCCTTTTCCTCTGAACCTGTTGGGGTTGAGAGGACAGGACTTAAGGGCAATAATGGATTTACCGTTGGCTCAAGAACACAAAACAAATCTGCTTTGTCTGGCTCTATATGACTATTTTTTCGCATCAGATTTCTAACCATTTTCTGGTTGACGTGACTTTTACGTCTACTTTTCCTTTTGCTCTTTGGTTCAGATACTAATTCACCGTCTGAAAATGAGATTTCATGCAGAGGTGACATTGTCTTTCGCTTACTCCTTGAACGAGGAGGCTGTACTTGTGGGGTTAGATTCTCAGAATTGACTTTATCAAAACACTCTTGAGAAGATTTTCCAGGCACCTGCATTGAGAATAAATTAGAGTTGAGGCCTTTTTTGAACAAAAAGTTTCACAAATTGCATAGACATGAGCCAACATAAAATTTATGGCTAAACAGGACAAGGAACTTTGATCATACAGACAAGTAACTCAATACCAACTAATATGAACAGGTTTCAACACCACCGATTGTCAATTTGTCATTTCCAATTGAGCAAAGAGTCAAGCTGGGTGTATGGTATACTTTTTATAGTCCAAATGCAGTGTTGAGCTAATCCAACAGAAATCATTTTGTCTTCTCATGGACAATTGGACAGTCATAGGGCATGCACATTTGACAATACTATAGTAAACCTCCATCCTGTCTCACAAGAGATTTCGACAATTTTTACATCATTGCCCCAATTACATGAAGTATATCCATTATGGATACACCAAGAAAGAGCTTGCAGGAAAGTGCCCCCACTTCATTATCCAATTTCTGGAGACAGTAAGTAATCGCAAACATTGTCTTTGCAAGTCCACTAAATACTGGTCAGGCAAAAGAACAAAAAGTTGAGGCAAACAACCCAGATGCAATTATGAAATTAGAAGCATTCAATCCCATAAATCATGCAGCATAGTCATACAAAATCATAAGATTGCAACACAAAAAGATACCTCAATTAAACACTTACCAACCTAGCGACCCTCTTCCAGAAATTTGGTGTCGGTTTTGCAGCTAAATAAGCTCTCTGCAATGCCTTCTCTTGTTTCTTGGTCCAACCAGAATCAGTCTCTTGAATAACATCATCATTTTGCTTTTTTTTCCTCTTAACCCCAACCCCCTTCTTGCCTTTGGAGGTTTTTCTGAAACACCTCTTTTTTAGCTTTGATACAAGAGGAGAGTCTGATTCAGAAGATGTTCCCTCCACCTCTTCTACGCATCTTTGATTTGCATCATTATCCTTTTGTACGAATTTGCCGATATTTACAGTTAAAGATAATGATTTCATAGAGTCTTTTCCTTGTCGCACCCCTACATCATTATCTCTAAATCTCAACTCAGATTTCCCTCCTCTAATGTGAGCAGGTACGGAAACAGGTAAAGAGCAGACAATCCTCTTCTCTGAACTTCCTCCAATTTTTCCAATGAGACCATGACACTTTACATTTCCCACATCATCAAAGTTTAACCTCACTGGTCCTATTTTAACAGAAGGAATTGATTTCCCTGATCTCTGAGCAGATGAGTTCTTAAGCAGACCATGGCCTTGTTGCGCATTACCATCTGCGATTACATATGGAGAATAATAACATTGAATCATAAGAGGATCTCAGTATGGCTACTTGAGATAAATTTCTATCCTACATTACTTATCATCAGATTCAGGAACTAAAGAGCAAGAGTGAAAGAAGCACAAAACATGAAGAAATGACATAGGAATAAGAAAGCAACCAGCTTGGGGATTATCAAAAGATTTCAAGAGATTAGAAAAATCCCAACCGGTCAAAAATCATTGCTGAAACAAAAAGTGGAAAAGAAATATGAATAGACGTTACCAAAACTGCAACTTTTCAAGCTGCCAGTCTTGGATTGCAAAAGGCGCTTAGATCTTCTGAGAACGGTGGTAGCTTCAAATGTTTTCTGGGCAATTTCATGAGAACCTGTGCAAGTAATATCACAATAAGAATTTGCCATTCTTGTTTCTCGATGAAATTATCAAAATTGTCTAGGTTTGCCATGAAATTAAACGGAAAAAAAGGTGCAACTATTAAATATGTACATTTGACAATTGAAACAGTACAACAACAGCAATAATTTTTTTTTAAAAACTCTAACAAATGATGATACATTCAAGCAGTGGAGGGTGGAACATTTAAGGGTACCAGAAGAGCCACGGTATGAGCTCTTAATGTTCGACTGGAGAAGGCGCTGCGATCTTCTTGGGGGGCAAGCCGGGGTGGTCATGGCAGCTACGGTGGAGGCTTTTGAACAATCAAGGGTGCTGTAGGCATTCCCACGAACACCTGGTGGGTCTGTCATGTTATACATGAACAATATGTCATTTTTGCAGTTAATTACAAGATCATCATCTGAAATCAACACAAGAATCACCTATGCAGGGCATAGCAGACAAAACTCAAAAAACAAAGATTCTAACAAAGTTACCAGAAGGGCATCGATATGAGCTTTTAACATTTGACTGGAGAAGGCGCTGAGACCTTCTGGGAAGACATGTAGGGGTGATCGTTGCAGAGCCGGTTAAATTCTTTGAACAGTCGAGGGTGATGCGAGCATTTTCACGAACACCTGGTGTGCCTGTCATGTTATACATGAACCATTTGTCATTCCTTCTGTTAATTAATTACAAAACCATCATCTGAAATCAACACCACCATCATCTGGGTTAGGCATAGAAACAAGAAGAGCCGAAAAAGGCACAGAGAATACAGAATCACCAATTTCAACAATAATGAAACCAGCCAAGAATGCTCGGACAGAATCGGAACCCCTCAAAAATGGCGATTAGCAAGCAACTAAAGAGGAGAGAGAAACGGAAATTACCGACAGAGCAGTGGTCCGAGTTCTTAGTCCTGGAATTGAGGAGGCGGCCGGATCTTCTGAGAGCTCCGGTGGTGGTGGTCGGAGTGGTGTCGGCGCCGGTGGCCGGTTTGCGAATGTTAGCTCTGAGACGTGTCTTGGACATTTTCACGAACAGCTTGTGTGCATTTTAAGTCGAAAAGCCCCCCTCCGCCAATTTTGTTCATTTGCCCCATTGGAGGGAAAACGAAAAGGCATATCAAAACCTCAAAGTGGGCCTGGAATATTGGGCCGGAAAACGTAATGGGCCCATATCTGTAAAGCTTGAGGATCGAAAAATAAAAAAATTGTTGTGTATGATTGCTGAACAAGAGGATAAATACTATCATAGTCATCTACATAGATATGAAGACAGATCATCAAAGCCCAAGGAGGTGTGCAAATGTTGAGCTGATGAGTACAAAGAAGACAAAATTTTCCTTCTTTCAGAACGAATGTAATCGGTTTGCATTTTGCAACGTGTGTTACACTTACACGTAATGTAAACTGAGCCTTTGGTTTCCCTTTGCATTCAAGGCCTTATCACAACGTCCAAAAACCCATATTCACAACCAAAAATCATCACCCAAAAACCCTCTTGTACACCATGAGCACAGCCTCAGCTTCTGCAACTTTCTTGGTTGGATGCTTGATAGCTCTTACTTTGCAAGTTTACTTCTACTCCCCAATTCATTCCCCAAGTCTTCTTCACTTCCCGCCTTCCTCTCCCTCTCCAAACAACCACTTACAAGTAAGCCAAAGCAAAAGAACAATTCACAGTAGTCTGTCTTATGATAACTGATTGATGTTGCATGATTACTGATTAGTTTACTTATGGTGCAGAAACTGATCAAGATCGGCGAAGGCTCAATCGTGAAACCGGAAGATGTTTGTGTGGACAAACATGGAGTTGTGTATGCACCTACGAGAGATGGGTGGATCAAGAAAGTGTATAAAGATGGGTCTTTTGAGAATTGGAAGATGATCAATAGCACTAACTTGCTTGGAATCATACAAGCCAGGAATGGTGATCATTTTGTTGTCTGTGATACAGAGGAGGTACATACATACAATAGCTGTTTTGTTCATCGCCAAAAGACAGTTGATAATGAAGTCTAATTGCTTTTCCTTTTCTGGGTTTCAGGGATTGTTGAAGGTTAGTGAAGATGAAGTCTCAGTTCTGACATCTGAGTTTAATGGATCCAAAATAAAGTAAGATGTAGCAAATCATACTAGAACTAATTTGTGATGTCCAATTTTACCACATTGCAAAGATAATTGACAAAGACGGTGGATGTTTTGATCAGGTTTGCAGATGAAGTGGTTGAAGGTCCAGATGGAAGCTTGTATTTCAGCATCGCAAGCACCAAATTTGACAATGACCACTGGTATCTGGATGTACTTGAAGCCAATCCTCATGGCCAGATTCTCAAATACGACCCTTCGACGAATGTGACGTCGCTCGCCATTGATAATCTGTGCTTTCCCAATGGGTTGGAGCTTTCACAGGATCAAGATTACCTCTTGGTCTGTGAAACATGGAAGTAAGTATATCAGCACCTTCATCACTTGTTAGACAGTGTTTACTAAAACTGGCTAATTTGCATATGACCCATCTCAACCTTGCTAACTTAGACCTGCAATTGATCAACCTGAAATCAGATTATAATCCAAGATTTTCCCTGCAGATTTAGGTGCATGAAGTATTGGCTTGAAGGTGAGCAAAAGGGGAAAACAGAGGTTTTCATAGACAACCTTCCCGGGGGACCCGACAACATCCATATCGCTCCAGATGGGTCATTCTGGATCGCGCTACTACATGTACGAGCTACTATAAGATCAGTGTAAAGCAACTAAATTCTACATATCATAACAGATGATGATCTAATTCTAGTGCCTAAATGTTGTGATGCAGTTGACACCTAGAGAGCTAGAGTTTCTGCACAAAAGCAAAGTAGCCAAGCATATAATAGCTACTTTTCCCACCCTTTTAAACATGGTGAAAGGCACAAATAAGAGAGCCATGGTTGTGAATGTGAATGCCCAAGGCCAAATTATAAGGCGGTTCGATGATCCTGAAGGGAAGGTGGTTTCGTTTGTAACCTCAGCGCTGGAGTACGATGATGACCTTTATATAGGTGGCCTCAACTTCAACTTTGTTGGGAAGTTGTCACTGAATAAAACATGAGAAGTTAATGTGCAGGATCTTAAGGCATGAATTCTGTAGGACTTTATGGATAAAACATGGTTCTGTTGATGATGAGCAACTGCTGTAATGAATTGTAATAATGTTACTCCTTATCAGTACACAATCTCAATCGAAATTTTGTGTGTTCTACAATGTAAACTCTCCACTAAAAAACCAATTGTTTTTCGGGTTAACCTGAGTTTAAAAATGCAGTAACCAATGCCTTCAAATATGGCAAGCTGTACTTATTTCCATGCCCAACTCAAAGCTCACAAACTAAAATTGCAGAAACAAAAGTACTATATCAACATCAGGATCAACATGAAAAGCACGATGCAAATAGACATATACCCTTTGCGAATCCCGGGATCTCAAGCTCACCTCAGCTGATATGCTTCTCTGTAATCTCTATATCTGTTTCTTCCTTCTCTTCTTCATCAGAAGCTACTGATACTTGATGAATGCTCTCCTGTATCTTGGTTACACCCTTTCCGACGGGTTCTATGGCTTGATTTATGGTCATTTTGACATCCTCTACAACCTGCTTTCCCAAAAATCACTTAAGAGGATTTTGCCAAACCAGTATACAGTGTCATATAACAAGGCTGATAGGACAAGACAAAAGGTCCCTTTGGATCACAAACCATAATGCAGTATCCTGTATTAACCTTAAGATATATATGCAAGATACTGCGTTATACCCAAAATGCATTTACCTGTTGGCCACCTTCGACAACAATGTCTTGCACACTTCCGGTAATGCTTGTCCCGGGAGCCTTGACTTGTGTTTCTGTTTTCTCAACCACTGCAGTCTTCTTCTTTTTACCCTCCTCTACTTGCAATAACTTCTTCTCTGTATGCGTCGTGGCTCGCCCGTATTGATGATCAGAAACCGGAACAAAGGAGAAATAAGGTTTTGCAGAAAACACAAATGCATGAGCTACTGCTGCAAACGCCATCTGCCATACATGCGTGCAACTTTAGATATAATGCAAACTTGATTTTGAGTTGAATATCCAAAATACTTACCTCTATGCAAATTAGAAAGTCCTGCAGTCCTGTCTCTAAATTGCTCCCCTTTGGCAAAACTTTGAGAAAAGACAAGATAGCTATACCGACTCCTTGCCACCAAGTTGCAAATACAATTGCCTTAAAGCTGATGAACTTTGCTAGCGGGTTTATATGCTTGAGCCTCTCGTGAGTCACATTATAGAATTGGACCAGGCAATACAATGCCCACGTCTGGCTGAAGTTTAGAACCACTGTTATGTATGGGTAGCTAGCAATGCAGATGACAATATTAGATGAACTATTTTTTTTTAGGAAACATGAGAAAAAGAAACGAAAACCATCAATAAAGAAAGTGTATATCATTGTTAGTAAACGTACCCATAATACCACTTGAACTCTCCATCACCATATACTCCGAATAGCTCCAACACAAATGCCAAGAATGCAAAAAAAGTCTTGCAAATCATCTGCATGTTAAGCTGATATTAGGATAAAAGGCATCTATTATATCCCCTTGGAATAGATCATGTTCTTATACTTACATATTGAACAAGACCAAACTTCTCTATGGCGAGTAGTTCTTCTCCAAGAACACTGGGCTTTAGAAAGAAATTGCGAAATGACTTGGGTTTTGCTGCTGATTTCTCGTCTATTTCTTCCAAAAGTGGCTTTCTTAGCAGTTCCCTCGACTCATCCTCCAACATTTCTATGACTCTATTCTCACCACCTAGTACATACAAAGATAATTTTACTACTTTATGTTCTCTCAATTTGACAAAGAATCTGTAACAAAATAAAAGCTGTGTTTTTCTGCTGTTAAATTAATCACATATTGAACTAAAGCCAAGAACTTAGTTATTACAGAGTTCTCATCTAAGATGCTGAAGAATTGGGTGGCATTTGAAACATACCAAGGCAGGCAACCAGGTAGCTCCCAAACGCGTAAAGGGCAAACGCTTCATAGCAATTTCTTAGTAGGTCACAAGCTAGGGACGTTTTCGGATTTGTCAAGGATATGAACTGAAAGTCATAAGAAGTACATGAGACTAATTGCAATAAGCTGTCCTACCTTCAAAATTAAACCTCTATACCGCCATTTGTCTTGAATAATGGAAATTGAAGCTAAAAAAAATCCGAAACTATTAGATTGCTGCTTGGAATTAACCCAACCATGTTCATGGTTGTTTGTTGTAATACCAGACTACCAAATTTCAGTTGAAAATATTAAGACATGAAAATCCAATAAAAAAATATAAGTAAATGAACATTCATTTCCCAATAAAGAAGACGTCAAACATATATAGATCAATTATCAAGCTATTGTACAAGTAATATTTGTTACATCCCATTCTTCTTTATATAAGAAAGGCACCAAGAATCATATAAGTTAAGGTCCTCACTGATTCAATGGCAAAGACAGGAACCATGAGAACAACACTGACAATCCATTTTTGCTCCTGAAAAGGGAAACCACAAATACAGCAATCACTTCCAGTATATTTTACAGAGAATCACACAGCCAGACTACCTTAAATTAGCTTTTGAAGTTTAAAAGACATCCACAATAACATGTTCACACATGACAAGAGTTCAGTTCAGACATAAGAGTCAATGGTCGAATCAGCTGAAACAAAACTTCAACTAAACTCTGAAAAAATCACTCAGCTGAAGGTATAGCTATCAACAACAACAACAACAACATTTACCCAGGGGAAACCCGCAAACGCGAGATCTGGGGGGCAGGATGAGGACATTCCAGACCTAGATGGAATGCGCCCAGAACAATCCAAGAGGAAATGATCAACAAGCTAAACTGAGTAGCCTAAACACAACAACGCAATTAACACTAAAGCTAAAATGAAAATACAAGCCAAAATGCAAGCAAAAATGCTGCATTCTGTAGCATCTGTTATGGTTAGGCCTATCCTAAAACATATCTCAGCCTAGATTTTTTATATGTTTCACAAAGAAAAAGGGAAGGGTCAGATTTGGACAAACCGCAGGACTTGTATAAGATCTGAGGTGTTGGAAGATCAAATAGCCGGAGAGGATCAGAGCGGTCAACGCAAAACAACCAGCAACATATTCAGCTGGTTCATGTATATCACGGAGTGAAAAGAGGGTCGGAGTTGTCATTTGCTATGCATTTTTCAGATGACCTGCATTCTACACTCACTCAAATCTGCAGAATTCACAGCTTAAGTCAATGCAAAACCCATCAAATTAAGCTAAGCAAACAATCACACAACAGCATCACTCACAGGTTTAATTTACAGTCAGAAGTAGACAATTTTACAAAATTGAGCTAACCTTACACACCTACTACAATGATCCAACAAATTCAGCGATTAACTTGGGATGGTACTGAGCAACAGGGCAGCTGATTGCGAGTGTTAACACTGATTTGACCCAAGATTTTTATGGTACCGTAAACTGAGATTTGTTCAAAAATCATGCAACAGCAATTCGTATATAGATTAGGTTGCAGCAGAAGCTGACACGTAGTCTCTTCTTCTTTCTCTGGACGCTTACACGTATCTGTTCTTACTCAAAATCTGTCTTTTCCCTCCATCAAATTATAGAGAAAACAAAATCTTTTGTCCAAGAACGAGAATGGGGAATTACTGAATTGAGAAATTCGAGAGCATATAGTGATATATATAGGGCAGGAGCCAATAAGGATTTATCATCCGGCATCGCTCAATTTTGATTTGATCAGCAATTGTTTCTCATAAAAATTCCGACTTTGAAACCCTAATTTCACAAAATTCTAACATGCATACCTGCCAAAACGCAGCTCGCAACGTAAATTTGTAAATTTTCATCACCGCTCTGTTACATCGACATTTTGGCACTCGGATCACGGTTGTGATTTGTAATACGATCCCAAACACAAAGTTCTGAGATTGAGTTTGTCTATTTTAAAATGAGCCAACCTCAGTAAATTAAAGTTTCATTTGACTCAGGTGTACATTCCTTGTTTCATTTAGAGCTTAATAAAAAAATTGCATGTAGCACCTAAGTATTTTCCAGAATAATTCGTGTATCTAATTATGTGATCGTAAATTTGCATGTCTTGTTTTTTCCTTTCTTTTTTGAGGTCATAAATCGCTGTATACACGAGACAGGATGGCCAATTGGTAGTGCATGCACACACAAGAGTAGTACTCTCCGTTTTAGTTATGGGTGAAAGTTTTCAAGTTGAGAAATTGGACAAGAATAATACTCCGTAGTAGAGAGCATATGCTGTTCTAAATTTACCAATTCAACCCTCTTCTTTTTGGCCACACATCCGCCCTATATTTAATTAAATGCAAACCGTATATACATTTCGTGAATATATTATCCAATGGATTATAGTATATGTTTTTATTTATGGTCCAAGTACATATTTGGATGATTTGGTATGATTCCAGGTATATGCCACCTTCGTTTTAAACCAATCAACTGAACTGATCGATCCATAAATTAACACCTTCATAATTAGTTCGCGCGCGAAAACCTAGATCCCTATCAACCACCAAAAAGAGCAGCCTTCCCATCGAATTTATACGGACCACACAAGCACGTGTGCCACAAAACCTGGCGTGTGTGCGTTCTTCTTTAACAACACTACTTGTATTTATTTATTTATACGTAACCAGCTTTCCAAGTACAAGGTTTCACGAAAATGACCCCTTAACTCCCATATTTGTATAAGATCACCCATTAATTAGTTTCACACACAAAAGAAAACTTCCTCTAAGGAATATGTGATGGCTTGGATTATGAAAAGGGCCAAGTAAGACAGAAAAGTTGTTTAATATGGAAATGTAATAACATATAGTATATTGATCAATACTTGTGACGTACATTTTGCTTATGTTCAAGATGTTTTTAAAAATGCTTCAATGGCCACTTATAACATATTTCATTGATATAAGACTATCCATTGATGTGTAAGTCTTCAATTAGTCAATTCTTAGGGAAACCACCGAAATTATGGGTGGATGGTGTGTAATAGTTTGCTCAAAACAAGAATACATGGAGGTGGGACCGGGCACTCAACTTGGATGAACCTGGCCCATCAAACATAAAGACACTCAAGCTTCCCAAATACGGAGTAATATAATTAGAGAATTAGTTGAGCATCTTCCATCTTGATTCCGCAGCATCTTCAATTATCCAGCCTGTCGCTTTCTGTTGTTCATCCTTGAATAAATACTCTCGCTCTCGCTCTCCTTCACCCATCATCGATCGCAACACCCACTTCCATTTCCCAATCCCTTGTATCCTCTCAACTTTCAATTCGACAAGAAAATGAGCGGGCCGGGCCTGGAAGCGGGGGCGATAATGGAGGCGCTGGTGCTAAACAGGGCGGGCCTCCTACTCGGCAGCATCTGGACGTGGGTCGCCGTCATGACCACCGCCGCCCTCGGCCTCTGGAGGCTCCGATCTCTCAAGCCCGCCCTCGGCCCGAAACAGCCCGATCATCTTCGGAACGTAATCAAAGACCCGGTCCGGGTGGCAGAAGAGCGAACCGCCCCTGAACCGGAGCGGACCCCGCCGACGTCAAACCGGGCAGGCGAGTGCATGGAGAGAGGCAGCGTGACCAAGGGCAACAACAACAACAAGTGCACCGAGTATTACCGTTACACCATGCATGGGGATCATGATATATCGACAGTGGACGTACGGCGGCGTTGGCGATGGGGCGGTGGTCAAGGAGTGGAGGTGTCGGTCGTCGTCCGGAATGGGGTGGTACAGCCACCAGGATCTGAGGGTGTTGGACGGCAGCGTGGTCAGGCTGTGGGACCACGCTCGGAGGAGGAGCTTGCCCGTGGGAGTCACGCGCTCCCTACTATGACGAGTTAGCTAGGTTTGAGTGGAGTGATTTTGTCACGCGGATTGGTTGATTATGTAATAATTAAGGGTATGGATTCATTAATAATGTTAGGTTGGTTCGACCAAATAAAAATAATGTTAGGTTGGTTTTGTAGTACATCATATGCAATGGTATGGTGGGTTTTCACTTTTCTTGTCTGCAATTGTATATATATACATATGTGTGTGTGTTATGTTTGACATCGACCAATGGTTAATTAATTGAAACGACGTATCAAAACAATGTCATGTATGTAACTAATCATGTTATATTATATATTGTACGTGCTAGTGAACTTTCTTTCACCTGAATATTACAGTATGTGAGATCGATCGAGAATAAAGTTTTGCGCCATGGAATTTGAGAAGCATCCTTACTAGTATATCCATAAACCAAGTCTTTCACATGCAGACGATGCAGATCGACTAGTATCCTTACTGAAATTGATCGATGGTCTTGTTATAAATTACTCCGAATTTGATTTTAATCCGGCCAGGCAGTCATGCCAGCTATACTTTTATTAATACAGTAGTAGTAAGTACTCTCCTGTTGCTAATAATTTAATACGGAGTAGGGATTAGCTAGATTTGGTTTGATTTTTTTTTTTTTGGGTGAAAGCTAGATTTGGTTTGATTGTGTTGAACAAGCCGAGTTTAGGCAGGTCACTTGAGGTTTGCGTACGGTGTATTGGGAGTTTGGGACCATATATTAGGTTCAGACTGTTGAGTCGGGTTAGAAACTAAATGCTACTCCCTCCGTCCCTTAATGTTTGTCATGTTTCCGTTTTTGTCGTCCCAAAATATTTGTCCTATTTCCATTTATATCTATTATTTCTTCCACAATTACCCTCACACTTTATCACTTTTTACACTATCTATCTACTTTTTCATCTTTTTTATTTATCTTTCCTCCTTTCATCCATCAACTTTTTACCCCATCAATTTTTTTACTCTCACACTTTATTTCTCTTTCCTCCTTTCATCCATCAACCTTTTCTTACACAAAGAAACTTTTTACTTTCCTTAATCTACGCGTGAATAGTGAAACGAGACAAACATATAGGGACAGAGGGAGTATTTGTTTCACAATTTATTTAGGGCATAATACGTGTACGGTCCTTGAATTTATAATTTTTTTTCTTGATTAAAAAAAACTTATAGCTTTTTTTCACTAAACCCCTCAACTAAAAAATATTCTATTAGACACCCCAATTTACAAAATTTTGTTCGATCAGATCCATGTTGCTGACATGGCATAGCGCATGTAATACCCGACTATCTTGTGCGACTGAAATACTTTTAAAGCAGTATTTTAATTAAATAATAATATTTAATAAGAAAATAAGAAAATATTATTAATATTTATTTATTTTAATAACAAAATATATTTTAATTTTAAAAATAAAATTTATACGTACATTATTTAAATATACTATATCGGTCAACCCAATGAGTTTCGGATTTCAATCCATTTGGGTTCGGGTTAAAATGGGTTCGGTTCATTTTGGTTTTAAGTTCAAATTTTCGGGATTCAACCCTAAAAATTTTCATTCGGTTCGGGTCGGCTTAGCAGGTTCGATTAAGTTTTGACAACCCTACTAATCAATCATGTAAGAGGAAGTGAGGAACCCTAGCTCTGTTCGGTAAAAAAGTTAACGCCAATGTAGTGCAAATAAAAATGTTATAAAGTAATATTTTAAATAAGTAATATTATTTGATACAAAAACATGTATTTATTTAATTTAATGATAAAAACATTATTGCATGAGTTGAATCTGTTATTGCGCGTTTCAAAGAACAAGTTGGATAGAAAAAAATTATATATAAATTCATTAAATAGTTTTTTAACAGTGCCATGTCATTGCAACATCACCATCACGTCACTGACATGTTAGTGCCATGTGGCAGTGATGTGACGCTGACGTGGTAGTGACTTGGCACCGATATGTCACATGGCGCGTGATAAGGATCTAATCGAACAAAATTAGTAAGTTCAGGGGTTTTATAGAACATTTTTTTAATTGAGGGGTTTGGTTGAAAAAAAGTTATAAATTCGGGGGGGCATACATATATTCTGCCATTTATTTGGTGTAGGTTAGGCCAATAACACCCATTATTTTACTCCTTCGTCCTATTTTCAGGATTAATATCGCTTTTTATGAATTTTTGGGTAAAGAATAAAAAATTAATTAGATTTAAAAGTTATTACTCTATTCCAAAAGTAAGAAGATCGATCTGGAACTATATTAAATATCATTTTAGACTTGTTATTTTATCCGATAATGTTTGTCACTCTAAACTTTTTGTCACTTATATATTTTTAAATTATATTCATGTATCTATTATTTATTAAAATACTAATAATAAGGGAATAATTGTAAGTAGTGGTATTGAAAAATAGAATAAATAATAATAATAATAATAATAATAATAATAATAATAATAATACATAGGGATAACTTTTCTTATGAATGTGAAGTTGTATAGAATGACAAACAATATGATAGGTAGAATACATCAACAGACCCCCGTACTTACAACTTTTTGCTCATTAGACCACTGTACAATAAACTGTTCAAACAGACCCCTATGATATCAAGAGATGTAGGTTTGTTTAATTCGTATTTGAAAATTCTAGCTAAATTTGTTGCCATCATTAATGGGGGTTGGGATGTCTTGAATATGTGGAATTATGTTACATGGTGTTGGCTAATATGTGGAATTACACTCTCAAAGGCATGAGGCCAATGTGTGAGAGGCATTTTCGCAAAATTAAGCAAAGACAAACCCGTTTCTACAATATGGCGGTGACATCTCTCGGACATATCATTGTGTTCCGGTGTATGAGGTGGTGACGTTAGAGGAGTGGAGTGGGGTTCAATCTCTATTCCTCTGGTGCCACATTCATCTCCACCACAAAATGCCCAAACTAGCTCTTTTGAGGAGGCATGGGATTCAATTGTCTTGGATCTTGATGCTAGTCCGACCACCTCAGTTAACCACAACCCTACCTCTCGTCCGCGGCCTAACCCTCTACAGCCCCGTCCTACTATTGATTCCCAGCCGGATAGGCCAATACTCCCTTTGAAGCCCAACCCTAACCCCGCGCTAACGCGCCCTCACTTACTTCCTCTCACTCGAACCCTAATCTCTCCACCTCGTCTCCCATGTAGCCAATGTCTCCCATGCAGCGCATGTCTCCCGTCCCTACTATTGACATCCCCATTCCTCAACAAACCCCATCCCCGGTACCCATCTTTCCACCGCCACCTCCTCCTTAACATGCTATGATGACTCAGTCCCGTAACAACATTGTTAAACCGTCCATCGACTTGACCTCCATACTCATCTTGCCTCTCCTAAAAAAGCTCAAAATATCACCCAAGCTCTCAAAAGTCCTGAGTGGTGTCTTGCCATGCAAACCGAGTTTGATGCGCTTTGTGCTAATAATACGTGGACCTTGGTTCCCGCTACTTCTCATCAAAATCTTGTAGGTTGCAAGTGGGTCTTCCGAATCAAGTACAAACCCGGTGGTTCCATTGAGCGCTATAAGGCTCGTTTGGTTGCCAAAGGTTTTCATCAACGTCCTGGTTATGATTATCACGACACTTTCAACCCGGTTGTAAAGACGGTCACGGTTTATATGGTCCTCACTATGGCATTTACTCAAGGGTGGTTCATTCTACAACTCGATGTCAATAATGCGTTCCTCCAAAGTTCCTTGCATGAAGATGTCTACATGGATCAGCCCTCTGGGTTGTTGACCGAGCCTTGCCTCATCATGTGTGCAGGCTCAAGAAGGCTATTTACGGCCTTAAACAAGCACCCCGGGTATGGTACAACGAGCTCTGAAAACACCTTCTTGGGCTTGGCTTCACCAACTCCATCGCCAACACTTCTCTCGTCATATACCGGCGTGGCTCTTGTGTCTTATTTCTCTTGGTCTACGTCGATGATATTATTGTCACCGGCAACGACACCACTATTATCACCAAACTGGTTCGTGATCTTGGTCTCCGTTTTTCACTTAAGGATCTTGGTGCTCTAACCTATTTTCTTGGTGTTGAAGTGTTGCCCACATTCGACGGTATTTTTATTAGCCAACGGAAGTACATCCTCGACCTTCTTCATAAGGCCGACATGGATGGTACGAAGCGGGTTTCTATGCCTCTTTTGGCCTCGATTGCTCTTACTAAGCATGCTGGCATTCCTATTTCGTCGCCTACTGACTACCGAGCTCTAGTTGAGAGTTTATAGTATTTGTGCATCACTCGGCTTGACATTGCTTTCAGTGTCAACAAGCTGTCTCAATACATGCAAGCTCCTACAAGTGATCATTGGCTAGCTATCAAGCACCTCCTTCGGTACCTTGTTGCACGATTCGGCTCGGCATTACCATCTCCTCCAAGTCGACTTTACATCTCCATGCCTTCTCGGATGCGGATTGGGATGGTGATAAAGACGACTATGTCTCCACTACAGGTTATATTGTTTATCTTAGGAGAACCCCGATTTCCTAGAGCTCTTGCAAGCAGAAGTTGGTTGCTCGGTCCTCTATGGAGGCTGAGTACAAATCCTCGGCCGAAACTACCTCCGAGCTCGTATTGACTACTTCTCTCCTATGTGAGCTTGGTGTTCAGATTCCATAACAACCTGTTATTTTTTGTGACAACCTTGGTGCCACTTATCTAAGTTTCAATCTCGTCTTTCACTCGCGTATGAAGCATATTGTTTTGGTCTATCACTTTGTGCGTGAGCATGTTACTCGTGGCCATCTTCGGGTCTCCTTTGTTCCAATGTCCGACCAATTTGCTGACCTCCTTACTAAGCCTCTTCATTGGCCTCAGTTCGACTCACTTCTTTCCCGCGTCTATGTGGCGCCAAGGTTGAGGGGGAATGTTAGGATGTTATTAGTTGGTTTGTTTGTACTAGTTTTATGTTATCGTAATGTAAGGTGAATTATCTTCTATTATAAGATATCTTACCCTAGCTTATTAATTGCTTCTACAAACTCTTGTATATAAGGAAAGTTTCCTTCCCGATTTCAATACAATAACTATTACACTCTCATAGTAGTGTTGTAGGTTGCAATATAGACTTTTGCCGAATTAGTTGAGATTATGTGTGTAGGTTCTTAATATGGGAACTTGTCTTCGTATATAGACTAGCCGATGGAAAACATCCACACTAAATCACTAATCATAGAATTGAATAAAAAAGAAAAGTTTTCACACTATAGACGAACGAATAGCATGTTTGTACCAGAAAAAATTGAGATAATTAGACAAACCGGCGATGTTAGTGGGGTGATTTGTTCACACGGCTACGATATATTCACTATTTGCAAAGATGGCATAAAATAAAGAATAAAAAAATCAGCCACGCCTCCAGGTCCTCTTCGAAACTCGCTCAACGTCGATTCGGCTCTGCCTTCCAATCCCTTAAAATCAATCAAACAGAGGAATGTCCATTCCCTTCCCTCCCTCCCTTTAAAATCCCCCAAATTCCACCTAACCAAACATAGCCTCATTCTCCGACGACTCCGACTTCTTCTTTTCTCGCCATCGACGCCTTCTTACTCGCGAGTTCTTCGATCGGAAGGTGTCGATCGGTGAGATCTAAATCGAAATCTCATGGCTCAAGATCGTTTCATGTCCAGTCGATCTGATCTAGGGCTTAGTTTCTCAAACCGTGCTACTCTCCCAAGTCCCCGACGCTCTCATCTCCTTTGTCACCGCCGAATTCGACGACTTCTACGGAGTTCCCTACACCACCCTCCCGATCGCCACCGCCGCCTCTGTCAATTGCAACATTCCGATGCTCAAGCGCCGTAAGGAGGCCACGAGTTAGGCACCGCCAAGGTCATCG
The DNA here is from genome assembly GCA_934048045.1 of Polygonum aviculare. Classification (NCBI taxonomy): domain Eukaryota; kingdom Viridiplantae; phylum Streptophyta; class Magnoliopsida; order Caryophyllales; family Polygonaceae; genus Polygonum; species Polygonum aviculare. The sequence goes on along the minus strand of OW204023.1, from coordinate 25,115,936 downwards.
AAGGCATCTACTTTCCCGGCCATACCTGTCTTATTATGGAAGACCTCGTCACCAGCGGCGCCTCCGTCCTCGAGACCGCCGCTCCTCTCCGCGATTGCGGTCTTAATGTCACCGACGCTGTTGTAGTTTTTTTGACTATTAATTAATTTTCATTTCCTCTTAATTGCTTTGATACTGAACTGTTTCGCATGTAAATTTGTGTTCTCCGGTCACTTGCTTGTAAATTTGATGCTGTGTTTTTCATGTAATGAGGATTGAATCTTAAACTTGTATATGTATATGGAAGCAAGTAATTTTGGTTCAAAAAAATAAGAAGTGAATTTGGAGTTTGAACTTGTGATTTTGTGAATTTTGAGCTCGTACAGATTCATGTTGCTAGTGCAGTACTACAGTACCTAGATGTGGTGTTTTTGTGCTCGTACAGTAACTTGGAGTTTGAATTAGATTTTGGTTAATATATAGTTATATTTTAATGACAGTGACATTATGATGTTTAATTATCAATTTGGAGAATGTAATTTCTTTTGTCTTACTTGAGCTCTTAGTTGGAATAGTTCCACAAATTTTTCCTGCTCTAGTTGAAGCATTACTTTTGTTTGTGTTATATAGCACGGCAAAGGAGATTGGATATGCAAATGTCGTTTTTCCTTGATTGTAATTTTGGATCACACTGTTTTTGAGTGGACATGCATACTAACTAATTGTCACTTGAGTGGACAGAATAATAATTGTCACTTGTGATGATAGAATAATTAATTTTGGATCACCTTATTTTCATTGATTGAATGGTTGTTTTTGTTTATACATTTGGCATATATAGTCACTTATGTTCATAATTTGGAGTTGTGCCCATAAGTCTTGTCTTAGTTATACTTACTCGGTGTGATTACTATAATTTTCTAGTTCTAGCTGAATATTGTCACTTGCAATGACAATTAGGTGTTATCAAGAATCCTTTGATAACATTGGTGATTATATATATTTGTCACTTGTATGATAATTTGTACTGTGTGCATAAGTCTTGTTAAAGCTATAATTATTCGGTATAATTACTATAATCTTCTAGTTAATTGTTGAATAGTGTCACTTGTGATGACAATTAGATGTCACTTGTAGGTGTGAATATTGTCACTTGTGACAATTAGGTGTGATATTGTCATTTTTTGTGACAGTTAGGTGTGAATATTGTCATTTTTTGTGACAGTTAGGTGTGAATATTGTCACTTGTGGTGACAATTAGGTGTGAATATTGTCACTTGGGTTGAAAATTAGGTGTGAGTATTGTCACTTGTGGTGACAGTTTGGTGTAAATATTGTCACTAGTGGTGACAATTAGGTGTGAATATTGTCACTTGTGGTGACAATTAGGTGTGAGTATTGTCACTTTGAGGTGACAATTGATGACAGTCAACGCCGGTCAACGGCTGGTCAATGCTGGTCAACGGTCGGTCAACTGGTGGAGAGAGGGGTTATGCTATGTTTGCAAATTTGACATATTGTGTGGTATTTTCATACCATATAGCCAGATCCTTCGAAAAAATTTTAGTACTTCGAAATACTAAGAAAACCTTCTAATAAACAAAGAAAATGCACACGATTAATTATACAATACAATGAGACGAGATCTAGTACATCTAGCACTCATAGCGTGATGCCATCACTAGCTACATCGATCAAATTGCTCATCACCTTCCTTCCGGCTTCAAAATCTCTGAAAACACTAAAGTTGATCCTCCCTGTTCTGAACTCCCAGTAAACAACCCTGACGATTTACTAATCATGTCATAAGAATCACCACTGGTCTCTGTTGTCTTGGTTGACTTACCTAATTCAACACTAGGGATATTAACGGGCCAAACTCCATCGCCTTTCGCTATAGCCTCCTTCTGGAGTTGAAGTGCAAACTCGAGTCCCCAGACGACATCCGCCATGGACGGCCTCTCAACACCTTGATCCCTAACGCAACTCTCTGCCACCTCCCCAAACTTGTCCAAACACTCTGGCGCCATCTCACTCTCTATACTAGGGTCCACGATATCCCCTAGGGTGCCACTCTGGTGATTCCTCCTCCCCCACACGGCCAGATTCACCTGCTCCTTGGGCAGTCCGGAGCCCACCGCCGCCCTCCCACAAAGCACCTCGAAAAGCACAACTCCAAACGAGTACACATCGGACTTCTCCGATAGATGCTGGCGTCGGTAGTACTCCGGGTCCACGTACCCGAAGCTCCCCTTAACCGCCGTGCTCACGTGGCTCATGTCGGCTCCCGTGGGGCCCAGCTTCGAGAGCCCGAAGTCCGACATCTTGGCCACCCACTTGTCGTCCAAGAGGATGTTGGTGGACTTAACATCACGGTGTATGATCATGACGTGGCCGGCCCCCGAGTGGAGGTAGTGCAGCCCGCGTGCCGCCCCCAGGCAAATCTCGAGGCGCCGGCTCCACGGGAGATGGGCGCCGCCCGTGTTGGAGGGGAAGATGTGGTCCCGGAGGGTGCCACGTGGCATGTACTCGTAGACGAGGATCATCTCTCCAGAGTCGTCGCAGAATCCGACAAGGGAGACGAGGTTTACGTGGCGTAGCTTGGAGAGCATCTCGATCTCGGTAATGAACTCGCGAGCGCCTTGCTTTGAGAGAGGGTTGAGACGCTTGATGGCCACCATGGTGGGCCTGTCAGCGCCGGCGATGTCCACTGTTCCCTTGTAGACGTTGCCGAAGCCTCCCCGGCCTATGATGAGGGCGTCGCTGAAGTCCGACGTGGCCCGCTTGACCTCCGTTATGGAGAAGCGGCGGCAGAGATCAGACGGGAGCGAGGAGTTGCCACCAGTCGTGCTAGTGGTGGAGCTGGTTTTGTAGGAGGAGGTGAGGGGCTTCTTTGACTTGGTGGTGGTGCTGCTCCATGGCCCAGTTGATGAGAGTTTCGATCGCCTTCGAATTCGTCGGCGCATGATGAGGAGGGAGGTGATGATGAGGGCGACGACGACCATGCCTGCGGTAGCGCCCGCGATGGCCGGGATTGTTGAGGAGGATGAATTTGGAGATTTTTTGGAAGGTGGGGACTGTTTTGAAGAGGGGGTTTGGGTCGGATTGGGCGCGTCCAGACTGCCGCTTGATCTGTTTACTTTGAATATCTCCAAACCGTTCAATAAGACATCTTCGTACCTGCATCATGCATGTGGTTATCATTCAAAATTGTTAATTCTCTTGCTCCTTCTCTTACATTTGTTATTTGCAAAATATAATGCTGAAAATTAGTTATTGTGATGTGAATCGCTGACCGATCCAAAAATTTACCAGAGGGAGCTAATAGCTTAATCTAAGTACCGTAGAACCATTAGAATAAGTTCAATCTTCAATCATTAGAATTTGGAACAAACCCAAAATAGCTTAATGTAAGTATAAAATTAGTCTATATCTTAGCAAAGAAAATGAAACAAATTGAAACAAGTGTATTCCTTTTTCTAAGCCCTAAAAGTTAGGCTTTACGGTCACACTCACAAGTTCAAACTTCATATAGACAAGACATACATGTTTAAGCTTCAAACCGGTAAATTTTGGAACAAATAAAAGCTTTTAATAAAGGTGGATTTCGGACTATTATTTAGATTATGAATTTGCGGATTAGGGATCAGTTTTGGGTCAATACAGGGGATTTACGGTTCTATCTGTAGTATCAATTTCATTTAAAATCTAAATATAATAGACAAGGCACATGAATATACTATATAGATACTTAAATATATATACACTTAAATAAATATTTTATTTTACAACTTAATATTAATGAATATTTTCTATAATTATAGTTTTGATTTTAAATATAATTACATACACTAAACATTTAGTGTTAAATTTAATTAGACTAGGACAAAAAACATTGCTCAAATTTATGATCGGAATCGAAATCCGAGTCAAATCAAAATCCAAATAACTCGATCGAAATTGACCCAAAACCCCAACTTGTTCCGATTAAATGAAATCCTAACATGACATTGTCCAACCCGATTGTCAAAATATTCATATTTAACTCAAATTTGGATTGGTCCGAACCCCGAAATGACCCGGTCCGAACCCATCACGACCTACCGATTGACAACCCTAACTGCTCCCATGACCTTGCTAAAAACAAATCTATATTTTGTATACTTAGCCCCCAAGCGATGAAAATCGTGGGTGCGCGCACCACTGAATACATCATCCCTCCTTATTTGACCCATTAGCTTAAAATAGGGAAGTCCTGCACGGTGACCCCGAGGTTTTGCGAATTCCGTGTGGTACACAAACCTTTTTGAAATTTCGCGTGGTCGCCTCGAGGTTTTGAACATTCCTCAAGGTAGCCTCGAAGTATTATAAATTATTAAAATTATTCAATATGTAGCCATATTATTTTGCTTAATCAAATAGATGACCCATATCCTAAATTGTATGGTAAGATGATACTCTTTTAAATACAAAATCACATGGAATTTTAAAATATATACTTTCCACCATTTTTTAATTTTATAAAAATAATGTAAACTTGTAATTTTTACAGAAAAATATATTCTAAGAGGGCTTTTTAGGCATTAATTAAAAAGATGGCTTTTTAAATGAAAATAACAAGGATTTATAAAGTTAAAATATATTTGTCATGGTGATTGTGTAAATAATTAAAAGCTACAAAGTTTGTTTATATAAACTATTATACATATAAGATTAGGTGTCTTTTTTAAGTGATAAAAATTATCTAATAACAAATATGTGTATTAACATTTAAATGATGCCTATTATTAATAATTTTTTTAAATAGATTAGATAGTTTAAAAAACTAAAAATATGGGTCATTTATTTAATTAAAACAAATAATGTGGTCACGTTTTAAATATTTTTTAAAATCTAAGGTTACTACGCGGAATGGGCAATACATCGTGGTTACCACAGGAATTCCGAAAAAAATTGTGTACCATGCATGAGGAATTTGCAAAATCTCGGGGTCACCACGTGAAGTTTCTCCTTAAAATACGTACTGAAAGTAGACCCGGCAAAAAGTGACCCGAACCGAACCGACTCGAACCGAACCCGAAATTGGACCCGAACAACAAAAAATGAACAATCCGAACACGACCCAACCCGATCTGCATCCGAACTGAACCGAACTGACCCGAACTAAACCTGAACCGAACTGATATGAACTAAACCTGAACCGAAATGACCCAAATCGAACTACACCCGAACCGAACTGACCCGAACTAATTTTGACCCGAAATGACCCGAAATCATCCAAACTAAATCTTAAGAGTATATATACTATTAAAAATATAATTAAATTTTTTAATATAACGATACAAAATATTAGAATGTTGATGCACACAAACATTGTATAGTAAATTTACCAATGATAAATTACTAAAACGGAAAAATAAATACTTGTTTCATGGGTCATGGGTGTAAAAGGGTGAAGTTGTAAGTGGGCTAAAAAGTCCAAATGTAGAATTACATCTAAATATTAGAGTTGTAAACTTGTAATTTGTTTCATGCGTAGTTGTTAGGCCCATTTTAGAGTTGTAATTTGTTCCTCTCATACGTATGTGTATGTATATAATATAAATAGTAATTATTTTTTTAATTAACTAAGTACAAATTACATCTAAATGTTTGTCAATAATATGTAGTAATTATGTTTTATTATAAGACACATTAAAGTACTTATTAAAGTGCCCAAACTTTCTACGTCAAAAACTCACCGTTGCGGGTGGTCTTATAATTTTAAAAAATTGAATCCAAATAAATCTGAGTTGACCCGACGCGAAATGTTCAGATTTGAAGCAATCTGAAAAGGACCCGAACCGAACTAGACCCAAAAGCGAACAACATCCGATCGAAATGAAACGACCCGCACCCGAACTAGACCCGAACCCGAACAAGACCCGAAATAACTGTTTGACCTGAACGAACCCGAACTGAACAACCCGATCCAAACTGACCCAAGCAACCCGAATTGCCAGGTCTGATCGAAAGTAGCTTGATCATTGAGTGTCTAATACACCTATCGAATATTAAACTTTATAATAACGTGCAAGAATAGGTCATGTAGTATGATTTCTACCTTCTAAAATAAAGCCACCAATATTATTAATATGTTTCCCTTTCAATACATATAAAATCAGTAATCGACTCTTAGAGAAAACGCTCTCAAGCTCCCCCGCCTCCAAAAAACCCCCGCACTGTTCATCCACTCAGCCATGAACCCTAGATCTCAAATATTAAAACAAATCGCCCAAATTAGCCAAAATCTCCTACTACAAATCCTATCTCTCATTGTGAAAACCCCGATTCGAGAAGCAATTTGGGGCAAATCGACCCAAAAACCACAAATTACGAGTCTGTACGGAGTCGAGGAAAAGCATTATCTGGCTTTTTCCGAAGGCTGCAAGAAGCTAGTTGAGGATGACAAATCCAACTTGATTCAGACGAAGAGGCTAAAGAAGAAACAAGGGCTCTTCTTGAAGGAATCCAGGGCATTATGGAGACTAGGGCTGGTTCATTGTCGGTATGGCGCTCCTCTGTATGTTCCTGGAGTGTTGGAGGCGGTGATGGCTTTTCAACCGGCGTCGGCTTCACGGATCTCCTTCCTTCTGGAAGGACGGTGGGTGAAGTGTTTTCCCCTTCTTGGGGAAGGTCTGAACCGATCTTACGCCTTGAAGCATTCAAGGTTGTTTCTTTCCCCTCTCTCTCTGATGAATAATAGTCTGGCTAAATGTATTACTGGATGCGGGTGGTTTGAGTATAATCTGTCTTTTAGGGGCTCTTGTTTGCCTGATCATGATTGCTTTTATGATAACCTGACTTCTTGCACTTACTACATTGGTTATAATCTTTATTATAAACACAACGAAAGGTTGAACTTTGGGTTTATGGTGAAAGCCAAGCGCACCTTTAAGAAACTACTTTGCTCTGAGATCCCGTCCTTTATAGACCGATCCCATAAGGGTAATGTTAAAGAAAACTCTACCATGGCCAATGAGGCCTTAAAGGGTAGTTTATCCAATGGGTTTATTGAGGCCGACCCTTATGGAACCAAGAAAGTTAAAGGGAAGAACATGGCAAAATTTGACACAGTTACCTCTTTAAAGAAACTCTGTAGGAGAGGAACCAAGTTGAGGAATTATGATTCTTACTATGATTTGAACTCAATAAGAGTTCAAAGTTTGTGGATTAATAGCGCTAAGTGTGGCTGCTGTGATAAACCGAAATGTGGGTTACTGCATTCTCTAGAAAGGTCTCTTTTAACATGTGTTAGTTCAACTTATTGTTTGACAAAACTCATTTGCTCTCTTGAAAAGCTGACAATGATCTCAAATTTGGAACTAAAAAGGGCATTTAGGCATATTACTGAGGTTTCCGTAAACTCATGCATTGAGGTCGAGGTAGTAGTCTGTATTGGTGTTGGGCTTTGCCTATTTGTTTGCTTAAGTATTGGTAGAAGGGCTAAGTATATATTTAAGGAAGTACTCTTGCTGTGCTATAGTTTGTTGGATGGTTGGTGTGATGTTATGGCTAAAACTCTAAGAAATTGTATTATATTGCATTATGACTGGTTTTTAAATGTGTTCTTCGACTTGGTTGTAATGGTGTTGTCATGGTGGTTGGATAACTTAAAGTTTGAAATCAAAGAAAAAGTAAAAGGATATTCCAACTATAAAGTGATTGTACTATCGATAAATAAGACAAATGAGGGGGGTTATGGTGCAGTAGTGAATGTTATGATGCAAATTATATATAATAAGTGTACTGGAATGTTGAAATGGCACTTTGGTTTGGTAAGTTATAAGAATATTGTTATACCTTATGATTTTTATTCTTGCTTTAGATGGCGCTATTGTAAGTCTATGATCAACATCAGGCTAATGATAAGTTGTTATGTAACCATGCTACGTAAGATATGTTACAGAGCTGGTGTTTATGATACTAGGTGTAACTGTTCTTGGGGCACTATTATTGACCTGTGTACAACTGATGTTAAGAGTGGGAGATCAAGACCATCTTATTGTTGCAACAAGTGGCCTGCAACTGCTAAGTGTGGTAAGGAAGTTTGTTACTGCTATATGAAGCAGATCCGGGACAACCTTGATTTTGGAGGTAGCCTTCTGATTGTGTCTGACAGCTTATGGATATGCAGTCTGAAAAAAAATACTAATGAGATTAGTACCACCAGGAAATTTGATAAGAAGTGGGTAGTTCATCTTGAAGGCTGCAGTTTTAGGAAAGCTCCTTTATTAGCTAGTTTGAATAAACAAATGTGTGCACCTAGCAATGATATTTCCCCCCGAATGCGTGTCGGTACTGACTGTTTGCAAGTATATGGCTATGTTTATAGGAAAGATGAGGTGGCTCTGTTAGGAGAAGCCCAGTTTAAAGGGAGACGGGAGATGCTTTGTGAATGTGTCAAAAGTAAGATTTACAAGGAAATGAAAAACCTTGGTCCTTGTTGGGAGTTCAAAATTGAAGAATTAGGTGTTAGTAGTTGTGTCCACTGGTGGTTAATGAAGTATCGTGTGATTGATTGTTGTAAAAGGTGTAATTTTCCTATGGAAAATCCTTGTAAGCGTATCTTATATGAGATAACTCTAATATTTGTGTTTTGTGTGAAAAGAAATATGAACCTGTATTTGGAGGTTAGTGACGAATTTAATTGTTTAACTAAAATTTTGAGTGGACGCTATTGGATGAGGTTAGGTACCTCGCTATGGTTTATGCTCATTTGTAGATGGCTGCTAGACTTTAGTTTCCCGACAGAGGAATCTTTTAGTTATGAGAGAAAAGGCAAAGAATGGAAACAAATAGAAATAAGGTTTGACATAATATGCATAGAGTGTAATCAGCTCAGGGGAGCTGTTGACTTCAATTATATGATAGATTATAAATGAAAGTTGCATCATGGAATAGCAGAGGAATAGGAAGGAAGTCCTTCTGGCCAGAAATTGATTCATTTTGTAAAATTGAACAAATCCAAGTTATGGCGATTGTTGAAACAAAAACAGATAAACTTCCGAGCGATCAGGTATGGAGACGAGCAGGGTTTGACAATATAGTCTGGTCCCCGGCAGAAGGAAGAGCCGGAGGAATATGTGTAATGTGGAAAGCACACCAGCTCACTAGTGAGAGTATTGAAATCCTAGCCCACCAACCAAGATACATTATTTTGAAATACGTCAATCTTCTGACAGGATGGGCACTTGCGCTTTGTTTTATATACGCCCCACCTAATGAGGCTAAGAAAGATAGTTTCTAGTCAGAATTTACCGGTTGCACTCTTGAAATTGGAATACCTATGGTCGTCATAGGAGACCTAAACGAAATTCAGGAGATAGGGGATAAAAAAGGAGGATGTGTACCTTCGATCAACCGATTTGAACGACTCCAAAACCTGAAAGACACTTGCAACCTGCACGATATTCCTACCTCTGGAAATAGGTTCACATGGCGGAAAAACAAACCGGAAATTGATAACATCTATGAAAAACTGGACAGAGTTTTGGTAAGCGATATTATCCTACAATGGTTCCCAGGAATCCGAACCCATAATCACGCATTCACATCATCCGACCACTGCAAAATATCAGTTGACATTACGAATAGCAGAATGATCAAAGCAGCACCTTTCAAGATGGAAAAGATGTGGCTCATGAGGAAAGATTATCGGAATGTGGTTAAGCAAACATGGAGGGCCTGTTATCAAGGGTCATTCATGTTTCAACTCATGAAGAAAACTCAGCTACTAAAAGAACACACGAAACAATGGAAAAAGAAGACATTCGGTAATACATTCGAACAACTAAGGGAAATTGAAGACACCCTCCTCGAACTACAACAAAAGATTATTGTATCACCGCAACTAGCTCTTATACAAAAACATATTCGATTCTTGCAGAAGAAGGAGTGCATCCTTCGGTTCCATAGAGCATATTGGAAGCAACGGGCAAAGACAAAGCATGTAAAACTGTCTGACTCAAATTCAGGATACTTTCATAAAATAGCAACAGGAAGGAGAAATCATAAAACCATAAAAACAATCGTGTCGACTGATGGTACCCAAATTGTGGGTGAGGAAAATATCTGTCGAGAAATTAGAAATGATTTTTGTAAGCGGTATAGGAAACAAGGGATAAACACCGTTGTGCTAGAAGATTATCTGACACTGATTGATAAGAAAATAACGGATCAAGACAATGACATTCTAACGAAGCCAGTAACAAATGAAGAAATAAAGAAGAGTGTATTCCGGCTTGGTTCAGACAAATCACCGGGGCCAGATGGTATGACATCGGAATTCTACAAGAAGTACTGGGACATCGTGGGGCCTACAGTCATTAAAGCGGTAAAAGGATTTTTCCATTCTGGAAAGATTTTAAAACAAAGTAACCATACGTTCATCTCGCTATTACCGAAAAATGACAACCCATCGACAACGAACCATTACAGGCCTATTAGTCTATGCACAACAATATATAAAATAATAGCAAAAATTTTAACAGAAAGATTAAAGGTGGTAATGCCCAAAATTATTCACCCACTCCAAGGAGCATTTGTAGCTGGAAGGGCAATCCAGGACAACGTGCTAATAGCACATGAAATATTTCATTCATTCAGAAGTAGCCAAGCAAAGGAAGGATGGATGGCTGTAAAATTGGATATGGAAAAAGCGTATGATAGGGTGGACTGGGAATTTCTTCTCCGAATGCTCTACCAATTTGGCTTTGATGATAAGTTTGTAGGATGGATCCGTGAATGTGTATGCACAGTGTCATTCTCTGTTTTGGTCAACAATGGACCGACTGCACCATTTACACCGGAACGCGGAATCAGGCAAGGAGATCCGCTATCACCATATTTGTTTGTAATCGGAGCAGAGATTCTTGCCAGGAAACTCCAAAAGGCTAGCGAGAGCCCAAAACCGCTAATAGGATTCCCGATAGCTAGAGGTGGTATGAGAATTCCTCTTCTAGCGTTTGCAGATGACATTATCATCTTTGCAAAAGGAAACCAGAATGCTTGCAACCAAATGAAAAGGATTATTGAAGAGTATTGTTTAGCAACAGGTCAAAAGGTTAATTATCACAAATCAGCTTTCCATACGTCTAAGAAAGTGGGAAATCAACAGAAACAAAATATTAAACAAACAATGGGGATAAGCACAATGGAGAACCTAGAAAAATATTTAGGATGCCCAATCATTAATGGGAGAGTAAACAGAGAAAGCTTTCATGACACAATTGGAAATGCCCAACGACAGTTAACAAAATGGAAGGCCAATACGCTATCCCAAGAAGGGAGAACAGTGTTAATTAGATCGAATTTATCCACAAAGCCAAACTATATAATGCAAAGTTTTATGTTGCCAAAATATGTTAGTGATGAAATAGATGTCACAAACAGAATGTTCTTTTGGAACAAAGATAGACAGCATAAGCCACTTATTAGTTGGGACCGAATATGTAAACCAAAAGCTTACGGAGGACTAGGCATTAGAAAAGCGGAGTGTGTTAACAAGGCACTGCAAATGAAACTTTTATGGAATATTCTTACTGATCAAACAAATATGTGGGTACAAGTGATTAAAGAAAAATACTTAAGGGGAACCACACTGACAGAATATAAAGTTAAGCAGAACAACTCATGGCAATGGAAGCAACTGATGAAATTAAAACCAAACTTTGAAGAAGGTTTGAAGTGGCAAGTAGGAAATGGCAAGACCATCAAGTTTTGGAAGGACAGATGGCTTTCAAGTGAGCCACTTATGGACAAAATACATGCGAACGATATAATGGATTTGGAAATTAGAGTGGAGCAATTTATTTCGGCCGATAAGAAATGGAAAGTAAATGAATTGCAGCATGTCGTTCCCAATGATTTGTTGCAAGAAATGCTAAGAATTCCTATCCCAATAAATGATATTGATGATAAACTGATCTGGGCTCCGAGCAAAAATGGATGGTATTCCACAGACTCAGCAATAAGTTTAATAACTAAAGAACATACTATGACCCCAAGCCCTAATGCTTGGATTTGGAAGTTGGATATATATCCAAAGGTAAAGAATTTCCTCTGGAAAATTGATATGAATGGGTTGCCTACAAAGCAAAGACTCGGTGAAAAACAAATCGCAGTACCTCAAGGATGCACTTTGTGCAGCGCTACACATGAGGACACGATACATTTGTTGTTAGAATGTTCCCATACGCGAGAAATAATGAAGAAACTTAATGTCAATACGGAGAAAGTGCTAAGAGAATGCAACACATCACAAAGGAACCCCCGAAATGTACTATATGATCTAAAGAGCAAATTAGAGAAAAACGAATTGGTGGAGCTGGTAGTGGCTTGGTGGAGTATTTGGCACCAGCGGAATAAATTACTCTTCCAAGAAGAACCAAATGACCATATACAAGACATTTGTTTGTATATCCATCACCAGTTGACTCAATGGAGGCAAGCGAAAGATTGGCAAGAGGATGAAGAGAAGGACCTAAACAAAAAGATGAGTTCAATAGAGAAGTCACGAAACAAAGTGGGAAAGTGGAAGAAACCCCCTAAACACTATGTTAAATTGAATTTCGATGGATCCAAGATCAGTAATGGAAATGCAGCAGGAGGTTCGATTATAAGGGATGAAAACGGGCAGCCAATTGGTGGATCAGCCAGAACATTTGGGAAAGTGCCAGTGTTGATGGCAGAGACAATGGCTTTATGGGACGGAGTAATGAAGGCCAAGCAGTTAGGTGTAAAGAAACTAGAGATCGAAGGGGATAACGTCATTGTCATAAAGGCCCTAGCGGGGGGAATTCGTTGTCCATGGGAAATAGAAAGAATTTTAACAGACATTCTCGTATCCCTACGGGGCTTCGAGTCAGTACGATTTTATCATGAGAGTAGGCTTCATAATTCTGTGGCTGACAAAATTGCGTTTCTGGGCCACAGTCTCTCATGGGAAACCATTTGGAACCACCACGAGCTTCATGCTCTCATCCGAAAGGATGCCCTAGGTGACCCGCCCTAAAAGCGTGTTCCTAATTCTCACCGGTTCAAAAAAAAAAAAAAAAAAAAAATACATATAAAATCAGTAGTTGGTGGTATATATAGTTAAATATTTTAAATACATATAGTTGCTTAGAATTGACCTATATATAAACACCCAATACATAGGTTTTTATGGTCAATAGGCCGGAAACTAGATATTGTTATTCATGATCAACTTTAAAACTACTCCAAATTGAAAAAAAACTATAGTCACCATATTCATAAAATATTAGGCGTTAGGTTGGATGAAAGAGTTGAAGAGAGCCGGTTTGGAACCTAACTGGATCAGTTGACTTGCATGCGTATTGCATATGTGAAGTCAAATTTGAAGTGTTTGGGAATGAGGAAAACTTACATGGTCTTGGTATCGGTGTTAGGGTGCATAGCCAGCTGCAAAGCACCCCTGGTCCCGCTTAATCCATCTCCGGCGTCGACGTAGACCACATAATCGCGGTAGACGGCGGTGTCGGCCCCAACCCACAGGAACACATCGGCGGCTTTCTCGGCCGTGAGACCGTCCACGTAGACATCAAACACCCTATAGTTGGTGGCGTTGATGTCAACAGTGACCTCACACCAGTGGAGCCTAAGGAGGTAATAGAACCCTAAGTCCACCTCAAACCTCCACGTCACGTTGACCTTACTCTTCTCCTCATTACTAACCGTCCCCATCCACCGGAAGGTCTGGTAAACGGCGGGCGGCGCCGTATAATTGGGCGTGGCGGCCGTGTACCCGATGGTGGTCTGGTTGCCGTCCGCCCCGGTCGACCCGATAAACCCGTCAGCCGCTGGCACGAGGTATTGATCGTCGCCGAGCCAGCGGCGGTACATGTGGGCGGCGTCCTGGGCCGAGCCGACCTCGTTGCCGCCCACGTTGAGGCGGTAGGCGGTTTCGAGGGCGGTGGAGTTGGTGAGCTCGAAGGAGACCCCTTGTTGGGCCACGTTGGTTGGGGAGGTGGGGCCCCCGGCGTAGAGGGCTTCCGGGACGGAGGCGATCTCGAGGCCGTTGAGGAAGGCGTGCTTGGAGACAGGCGAGAAGGTGAGCTGGAGGAGGGATGTGTTGACGTGGACGTAGAATTCCTTGAAGATGGTGGGGGACGTGGTCGACGCACTAGCGGCGGCGGCGGCGCTGAAGTTGCGGAGGAGGAGGTGGCCGGAGTTGGATCGAACGGTGAGGAAGGAGTTTGATCCGACGACGGTGGTGCCGGGGTAGAAGAAGAGGCGTATGAATTTGGGGCCCGGGGAGACGGGGAAGGAGTAGGTGAAGTTTGCTGTGAAGACGCGGGCGGTCGAGAAGGGGATTCGTGGGACGTTGGCGTTGGCGGCGGCGGTGGTGGCGGTGGCGGTGGACGGGAAGTCGGAGGAGAAGGTGGAGTTGTCGTCGGAGGACCAAGTACGGCCGTCGTAGGTCGAGGCCGTGTTGGAGACTCCGGAGGTGGCGCCGCAGCTGAGGAGGTAGTGCTCCGTGGCTGCGGTGGTTGTTAGGGTGGTGATGAGGAGGAGGAAACCGGTGGTTGTGAGAATACGTTTCATTCTTATGTTTTGTTTTTATTTTTTCTATTTTTCTGTTTGCATTGGGTGTGCCTATATACTCAAGATTGTCCACGTAATGTACGATTGATATCCCTAGTGAGTGATCAAAGTGATTTGTAATTATTAATGCTCTTTGAACTGGTCTAACTTCCCGTCTAAATTTTATAATGACTACTTAGTGTACTGAATTTGAAACTTCATTAAAAATCATCAATTAGGAATACCTACATAGCTATATATGCTCAATTCCATGGCTCATCAATCAATTAAATAATACTTAATTTGTATTTGAAAAAGTACATAACATTTCAATGATGTATTCAACATGGTGATCGATTTGTTTTTATACTTAACAATTAAAGAATCCCTACAACCAGACTACAAAATATTACATTTCAATGATGTATTCAACATGGTGATCGATTTATATCGCACTCATTCTTTGCCGATGATATTGTCTTGACTGCGGAAGCCTCGGTTCAGCAAATTCGGTGCATTATGGATGTCCTTGATCTGTTTTGTAAAGCCTCTGGCCAGCGAGTGAGCAGGGCCAAATCGAGGCTTTTTGTTTCTAGCAATGTGAGCAACGATTTGGTTGAAGCTCTAGAGTCGGAGAGTGGTTTCGAGGTCACAAAAGATCTTGGGAATTACCTCGGAATGCCGGTTCTTCACAAGCCTATGTCGAAGGATACATTTGCTCCGATTCTTGACAAGATGAAGGCTAAACTCAGCTCTTGGAAGAGTAGCACCCTCAGCCTGGCAGGTAGGATAACTTTGGCTAAATCCGTCCTTTGCTCTATCCCGGTGTATTCTATGGCTATTGTGATTGTGCCCAAGGACACTTGCGATAAGATTGATGGGCTGATTCGTAAATTCATTTGGAGCAAGAATGGAAGGGATCGTGGTCTCCACCTGGTGAGTTGGAAGGATCTCTGTAAACCAAAAGCCATTGGCGGGCTCGGTTTTCGTTCGATGCAAGATTTGAATTTGGCTATTATTGGTAAGCTGAGTTGGAGATTCCTTCATGACTCCAAAGGTCTCTGGAGTAAGATTCTGCAATGTAAGTATACGAGGGATTCCGGGCGCGATGTCGTGGCCTGCTCGGCTGTCTGGAGGGGTCTCAGTCAGGGGCTTCATAAGGTGGTTCTCAAGGGGAGCTGCTGGAACGTTGGGAATGGGATCCATATCCAGTTTTGGTTGGACCGTTGGCTTGGCGATTCTATACTTCTCGATGCCGCTCTTTGTGATTACAGTGATCTGAATCTGGACACCCTGGTGCGGGATTTCTGGATTGACGGCGTGGGCTGGAACTGGGATGTTCTCACGCCTCTCCTCCCACCCGATATCCTCCATCAGCTCGTGGCGCACAGACTCGCTGATGTCGCTGGGCTGCAGGACGCTCTCCGCTGGGAGGGGTCGTCGGATGGAAATTACTCAATAGGTTCGGCATATCGGCTTATTTCCGGCGTCGGCTCGCTGCAGTGGGCGGATAACAGCCTGTTCAAGACGATTTGTGATAGCAAACAAGATGATGAAGATTCACGAGATGTTGAAGAGTTGATGACCGCTCCAATTCAAGGTCCAATGACGAGAAGCCGAGCTAAGAAGATCATCCAAGGAACATCCATTGCACTCAAGTGTCTCTTTACAAGAATGGAAGAGCCTAGGAAGACGAAGTGGGTCACTTGCTTGCAAGGAGCCTAGGGACGCGAGATCCCCTCAGGATCGACCCCCCCAAGGGGTCGAAATCGACCCTCCTAGGGTCGAGCCTAAGGGCTTGCGAGTTTCGTCTCAGGATCGACCCCCAAGGGGTCGAGATCGACCCTCCCAGGGTCGAGCCTGAGGTCCTTCCGAACGCGTCCGAAGCTGTTTCCTTGTTAGCTTGCGTCCCAAGCTGTTTCCTTTTATTGTTATCGAACTATTTCCCTATTTTTGGATTTCTAGATTTGTGATTATTCTTATGAGATATTATTTATATCTTATGATAATAATTTAGGATTTCTTTTCTAGGATAGAATAAATACTCTAGTTTTCCCTTATTTGTTTTTCAGCGTATTTTGAGAAGAGAACCGAGTTCTCTTCCTGCGCCCTTTGTGATTCACGACATTGAGAACTAGTTTGATTTATGCAAGCTTTGTTTTGGTTCATTCAAGTGTTCATCCTTGCGAGTTGTTGATTGTGTCTACATCGAGAAGTTCAAGGCTTTTCTTGGTGCAAGGTCTAGATCCGTTTCCGTTCGCGATTGTGTGACATCAAGGAGCCATCTTCTTGCGTGTCATACATCAAGTGGTATCAGAGCCATCCGACCTTGAGTTACATCGAGTTAAGTCTTATAATTCTCGTTCTTATTTCGCAATTGTGTTTTTGGTTCAATCCTCCACTAGTTCGCCCTAGGTTTTTGCGTTTTTTTCGCATAGGGAATACCGATCACGACCTGCGTGCCCTACCTTGCGACGCAAGCAATTGCGTTGTGCCGTGTATCCAGCCCAGCCGTGCCCTTAGTACTCCCTTTGTTCAAAAATTTTGCAAACCCTAGGCAACCTACCAAATAGGATTAAACCAACATTAGAGATTCTTGTTTAATTGATTGGATTTAAGTCAAATTAAACCAATTTCTTGCATATTGTTTGCTTTAGAAAGTTCCACATAGTAGAAGTTGATTATGTCTTGCATGATTATGTGTTACTTGATGGCTACGAAGGTTGAAATTTGCATCATGTCTTGCTCTTCTTTCTAAGCTCCTAGTAGTTTCATTGGTAGCATAAATCACTCTTTCTTAAGGCTAGTAGCCTAACAATTGTAGTTTGCATCATTCTTGCATTACTTCAACACAAGTTAGTAACTTGTGTATAAAATCAAAAAAAAAAAAAAAAGAAGGTGATCTACCCTACTAGTAGAGCGCATTCAAAAAAAAAAAAATCCATTACATTGTTGCACTTTGATTCCTTTGTTTAGGACTGTAGTTACATATCATAATTGCATACTCACTTTGAAGGAATTCGATTCTCTTGTGAACAATTGCATTGTGTTTAATTGCTTTTCAATTGTCTTACTTGAAATCTCTTTGCCTTTCCCACCTTTAGTTGAAAGCTTGCTTAGTTACCTAATTGAACTAAATTCTCAATTGTGATTGAGCAAGAACAAGTTTTGACTTGATAAGGTGTAGCTCTAGAATTCGTTGAATACTTTACTTGTTCGGTGTTGTTGCTACTTCAGGATGTCGGATAGTGAAGAGACTAAGAAGTCCACCGCGGATTCGGGCGGGGACAAGATCTCCGCCAGCCACATTGATAGAATTGTGGAGGACGCTTTGACGCTGAGGTACCCACGAATTACGGCGGTAACTTTGGAGGCAACCAAACCGGAATTTGACTCCATAAATTCTCGGATTGGTGAGATGAATGACCAAATGTCCACATTGACCGACATGATGATGGGAGTACAAGCTACTCTACGAACATTGGCGGGTACGAGTGCGTCTAAGGAACCGACGAATGAGTCAACGGGCCAAATCAACCCCATTCTCCAATTGAAGTCGGGTGATGTCTCTCTAAACTCTTCGTCAATGCCTTTAGTTTCTAGTTCAGTTCGTGTGCCTATGACTTCTTTGCCTTTGCAGCCTTATTCTACACCGATAGCAACCGACAAAGGCAAGAACTTGGCGGACGGGTATGAAGGTGTGAGCAATCCTAGCTTGAAGGTGCAAATTGGCTCGACGCCCTACCCAGACGAGGCACATCAATCAAAGTATGGCTATACTCCATTGTCACAACCCGGTCACGTAAGGATCGGCTCCATGAAGGGTCAATACAACTCCAAGGCGACCTACAAACCAACCAACATGCGCGCCGAGGAAGGTTCATGGGACGATTTGCCCACCACTTGGCAAACGACCTTTGTGCCTAACACGTCGCTTCAAGGTGTTATGGGAAGCAATTTCTATGGAGAAGTAGAGAGACCCGAAGACATGCCACTACCTTGCTTTGTGGGAGAGAACGCCATCCACAACAACACTCACCAAGGCGCACTCCCACAAGCACTGAGGCGTGATCTCAAGATCAAAGTAGAGCACTTCGACGGTGAACTTGATCCGGAGAAGTACTTGGAGTGGGAGCAAGACACCCACCATGTGCTTGAACATCTTGGCTACAATGAGACGGAAAAGGTGGAGGTGGTGTCCCTTCATCTAAGGGGTTCCGCTAGAGCTTGGTGGTACCGCCAAAAAGAGGAACGCCAAAGGAGAGGATGGCCAAGAATCGAGACGTGGAATCAGCTCAAGTACTTGATGAAGAAGAAATATGTGCCCGAGCAACATATCGAGCAAATGAGGTTGCGCGTGGCCATGTGCAAGCAAGGACCTCACACGCCCATTCAGTTTTTCAATGAGCTTGAAAATGTGAGTTTTAAGGCGGGGATTCATCACACTCAACAATCCCTTAGAACTCAATTTTTGGCCGGATTGAATCAAGAAGTGAGGGATGGCGTGGAGTGCCTACAAATTGAGGATCCAACAAGGCTAGTGAATGCGGCACAACTCTTCTACAATCAACTTCAAAGGAAGAAGAAACAAGCATGGGGTTCGAACCCTCAAAAAAGGTACACACCTAATCCTAGTTCCAATCCCAAAACCTTTTCTTCTAATCCTTCTTTCCAGCCTCGGGGAGCCACAAACTCAACCAAAAATGAGGCAAATGTGTCTAGGAAACCGACCGTTGGCAACTCTCAAAGCCAACGCCCAAGTGAGGTGAAATGTTTCAAGTGTCAAGGAAAAGGCCACATCGCGCGGGATTGCACCAACTCCAAAGCGGTGTACTACACCACTCAAGGCTATGTCACCGATGATGAGGATGCCGAGGAGGAGGTAGTGCCAACGCAAGTGGAGGAGGAGCAAACTCATGGCGAGTCTTATGAGGAGGAATTCGTCCAACCCGAAATGGAACAAGCCTATGCTTATGTCAATCAAACGGACATCCTCACCCTTCAAGAAGCCCCTAGAACCGACCAAAGAGAGACCATTTTCCATACTAGGTGTACGTTACGCAATCAATGCATTAACATGATTATTGATAGTGGTAGTAGTTGCAACTTGATTAATGCTAGAGTGGTTCATGACTTGCAACTTCCTACTAAATTGCGTACTCTACAATATGGTTTAAATGGAATTAATTCGGGTGCTTCTCAACTCATTACTCATACATGTGATGTGCATATTACCATTGGCTCTTATAAGGATGTAATTACATGTGATGTTTCTCAAATGGAATGCACTCATATTCTCTTAGGTAGACCATGGTTGTTTGATAAGAAAGTGATATATGATGGATACCTTAATACCTATGCTTTTAACCATCTTGGGAGGAGATTCACTCTTCTACCCCTATCTCCCCATGAAATTTTACAGGATCAAGTGAGGCGAAACCAAGCACGAGCCATTGATGAGGCTAGGCGTGCCTCCAAAAACAGGGAGAAAGAGGATGGTTTAGTGGAGGAGCGTCGAGGGAAGTCGTCGGGTGCCCCCAAAGCTTCAAATGTTCCAAAGGAGTCCCGAGAGAATGTCAAGAAACCGGGACCATAGGGTAAAGTAGAGCACCGAGCTCTCACACTAGGCACGATGACGAGAGGGCAAAGAGGAAGGAGAGTCGCACACGACCTCGAGGAGGTCGACCACGACCAACAGGCCAAATCGGCCCTCTCAGGATCGACCCAGAGGGGGGTCGACCTCGACCCACGAGCAAAACCAGCTCTCAGGTTCGAACCTAGGGGGTCGAGATCGATCCTAGGGGGGTTGAGATCGACCCATATGCCAATTCGGCCGTCTCAGGTTCGACCCACAAGAAGGTCGTGCACGACCCTACAGCGATGCGTCATTGTTACGTGTTGTTCCAAAAGGAGGTTTGCACACTTGAGCAACACCCCGAGGAGGTTCTGAAGTGTGTGCAAGATGTCCTAAAGGAATACAAGGACATCATGCCCGAAGAACTCCCTAAAGGATTACCACCAATCCGGGGAATTGAGCACCAATTTGACTTTGTCCCGGGAGCTTCGTTACCTAACCGAGCGGCATATAGAGCAAGTCCCGAAGAGACAAAGCAGCTTCAAAGGCAGGTGCAAGAGCTCATGGACAAAGGCTATGTGCGAGAATCAATTAGCCCTTGTGCCGTGCCCGTCATCTTGGTGCCCAAGAAGGATGGAACTTGGCGGATGTGCGTGGATTGCCGAGCCATCAACCAAATAACGGTAAAATATCGTCATCCCATTCCTCGTTTAGATGATATGCTTGACGAATTGTATGGTGCTTGTTTCTTTTCAAAAATTGATTTAAGAAGTGGGTATCATCAAATTCGTATGAAAGAGGGGGATGAGTGGAAAACGGCTTTTAAAACTAAGTATGGACTTTATGAATGGTTAGTTATGCCTTTTGGTCTTTCTAATGCTCCTAGTACATTTATGAGGCTAATGAACCATGTTTTGAGAAAATACTTAGGGAAATTTGTTGTTGTCTACTTCGATGATATTTTAGTGTTTAGTAGATCTCTAGATGAGCATGTAGGACATTTGAGGGCAGTGTTTGAGTGTTTACGAGTTGAGCACTTGTATGTTAACTTTAAAAAATGTTCTTTTTGCTCGGAATCTACTCTTTTCCTTTGTTTGGTGCTTTCCAGGAGGGGACTACAAGTGGATGACACAAAGGTGAAAGCAATCAAGGAATGGCCCCAGCCGACTACTCCGACAATGGTGCGTTCATTCTTGGGATTAGCCGGGTTCTATCGACGTTTTGTGAGAGGATTCAGCGTCATAGCAGCCCCGTTGCATGAGTTGACCAAGAAGAATGCTTCATTCACATGGAATGACGCCCACGAGGATGCTTTCCAAAGCTTGAAAGAGAGCCTCACCAACGCCCCTCTTCTTCAACTTCCCGATTTTACAAAGACATTTGAATTGAAGGTTGACGCATCGGGCCATGGGATTGGAGGTGTGCTAACTCAAGGAGGCAAACCCGTGGCATATTTTAGTGAGAAGTTAAGTGGTGCGGAGCTGAACTACCCCACTTATGACAAAGAATTGTATGCCTTGATTCGGTGCTTGAAGACATGGCAACATTATCTTTGGCCTAAGGAGTTTGTTATACACTCGGACCACGAAGCTCTCAAGTACTTGAAGAGCCAAGCTCGGCTCAATAGGAGACATGCAAGATGGGTGGAGTTCGTGGAGACTTTCCCATATGTGGTGAAGTACAAGAAGGGCAAGGACAACATCATCGCCGACGCTCTATCTAGGAGGTATGTACTTCTATCATCTCTTGATGCAAAAATCCTTGGTTTTGCTTTGATTAAGGAGCTTTATGCTAGTGATCCTTTCTTTGGTGACATTTATGATCATTGCATGACTAAGGGCCCTATGAATGCTTTCTTTGTAGACGATGGCTATTTGTTTAAGAAAGGGAAATTGTGCATACCATTGTCCTCCATTCGTAGGTTGCTTACTAGAGAAGTTCATGAAAGTCGAGGGCATAGGGGTTTAGATAAAACTTTAGAAGGACTTAAAGAACACTACTATTGGCCTAACATGTCACGTTATGTGCAAAAATTTGTTAATAGTTGTGTTGTTTGTCATAAAGCTAAATCTAGACTTAACCCCTTTGGCTTGTATCAACCTCTTTCTATTCCTAGTGCTCCTTGGGAGGATATCTCTATGGATTTCATTGTGGGTTTGCCTAGGACTAGAAGGGGTAGTGATAGTATTTTTGTAGTGGTTGACCGATTCTCAAAGATGGCACATTTCATACCTTGTCACACTACCGATGATGCTTCTATGATTGCTAACTTGTTCTTTAAAGAGGTGGTTCGTCTACATGGTATTCCTCTTACCATTGTATCGGATCGTGATGCAAAGTTTTTTAGCTATTTTTGGAAGTGTCTTTGGCATAAGATAGGTACGAAGTTGCTCTTCTCTACATCATGTCACCCTCAAACGGATGGACAAACCGAGGTAACAAATCGAACTCTTGGAGCTCTTCTTCGTACTATGGTTAAGACTAACCTTAAAATGTGGGAAGAAGTTTTGCTTTTTGTGGAGTTTGCTTATGACAGGTCAATCCATTCCGCCACTAAGAAGACGCCATTTGAGGTGGTGTATGGGCTGAATCCCAAGACGGCTAGTGATATGGCGCCCCTTCCATACAAGGTCGAGCCGCACGAGGGTGCGTTAGACCGTGTAGAGTACATTCGGCGCATCCATGAGGAAACAAGGAGGAATTTGGAGCTCAAGGCCGAGAGATACAATGCGCTGGCGGATCGTGGAAGGAAGGAGATGATCTTTGAAGAAGGCGATCTTGTATGGGTGCACTTAAGAAAGGAACGTTTCCCTCATGCTCGAAACAACAAGCTCAAGCAAAGGGGAGATGGACCATTTCGAGTGATCAAGAAGCTTGGACCGAATGCTTATGAGTTGGAGTTGCCCGATGAGTATGGCGTCCATCCTGTGTTTAATGTTTCGGATTTGTCACCATTCATACCCAATGACGACTCCGACATTGAACCGAGGACGGTTCAACATTTAGTGGCGTCCATCTTGTATGGGTGCACTTAAAATAATATTGTTGCCGGCTACTCAAAATATTTTTATATACGTAAAAACTATAGAATTTTAAAGAAAACAACTACCCGTATTTTGTGATTTTCGTTAAAAAAAATACACATATTTTATAATTTATGGTATTCACATATTTTGTGATTTACGTTAAAAAAGTGTTAAGAAATGTTCATATAAACACATAATGCAACAAATACCCACAAAACACGTTCAAAAAAATACACATATTTTATGATTTAGGGTATAAACATATTTTATAATTTATGATAGAAAAAATTATTGATTTATTTATAAACTTGAATCATATATACAAATAATACAGCAAATACACACAAAAACACGTTTAAAAAAATATACATATTTTAGGGTATAAATATATTTTGTGATTTACGTTAAAAAATACACATTAAGAAAATATGCAAACAACACAATAATGTTGCTAGAGAGGTTTGAAACCCAAACCTTTTGGTAATTAGAAGAAGGGTTTACCACTATGCTATTGTGGTTTGTTTGATTACAATTGCATAGTGTTTATTATATAAGGAAGATTGCAATGTTGACTAAATTGAGCATTTAATGGGGACACCACCTAACTTATATATATATAGATTTTTTTTTGAACCGGTGAGAATTAGGGATCCCCCTCAAGGCGGGAAACCTAGAGCATCCGAGTGGATGAAAGCTAGAAGCTCGTGGTGGTTCTGAATTGCTTCCCATGAGTGACTGTGGCCCAGGTTCGCAATTTTATCGGCCACAGCATTGCATTACCTACTCTCATGTGAAATTTGGACTGACTCCAATCCTTGCAAGGATACGAGAATATCAACTACAATCCTTTCAATTTCTTAGGGCCAATTGATCAGACCTTGGACAACTTTGATAATTGTTACATTGTCCCCTTCAATTTCAATTCACCGAATATTACTTTGTTTAGCCTTTAGTATTCCATCCCACAATGCTAGAGTTTCAGCCATCAAAACCGATACTTTGCCAAAAGTTCTTACAGTTCCAGTTATTGGGTTTCCATCCATATCTCTAATGATCGATCCACCCGACGTGTTTCCATTACTTATTTTAGAGCCATCAAAGTTTAGTTTGACAAACTCGGGTTTTGGTTTTTTCCAGTGTCTTAATTTTTGTCGTGTCGTTGACTGTTGTCAACCCATCCTATCTTGTTCCTTTTCTTCATCCTCTTGCCACCTCTTGGCTTGTTCCCATTGCCTCAGTTGTGCTTGAATATATAAGCTTAGGTCTTGAATTAAATCACTAGGTGTTGTTTGGAAGACCATTTTGTTTCTTTGATGCCATATGCTCCACTAAATTACTGCAAGTTCAATGAGCTCTGTCTTTCCTAATCTTCTTTTAATATCGCTTAGAACATTCCTCGGGTTTTGATGTAGGGGGACATACGCCCTAATTACTCGCTCGGTATCTACATTTATGTTTTTTATTACCCCTAGTGTGTATGGACAACTAACCATCAAGTGTATCGAGTCCTCGTGGGTTCCATTACACATGAGACATCCTTGTGGGATTGCGACATGTTACTCATAAAGCCTTTGTTTGGTTGGTAGTCCATTCATATCAATCTTCCATAAAGAAATTTTGCACTTTTGGGTAGATGTCAAGCTTCCAGATCCAGTCATTTGGACTCGGATTCATCGCATCCTCCTTCGTAACTAGACTCACTGCTGACGCTGTTGAAAACAATCCATTTTTGCTTGGTGCCCATATAAGCTTGTCTTCTATTTCATTTCGTGGAATAAGTATCAGTAATACTTTATCTACTATATCTGTGGGAATCCTTCTTCTCAATTCATCTATTTTCCATTCTCTTGTCGTTGAAATAAACTGTTTCACTTTAATGGTAACATTCTCTATAGCACTTCTTTTTACAAATTTCTCCAACGGATCTTGCATTACCCAGTTATCAGTCCAGAAATTTACTGACTTTCCATTTCCTATTTGCCACCGAAGACCTTTCTCAAATTCCGGCTTGAGTTTAATCAAATTTTTCCATTGCCATGATGTGTTAGGTTTACTCCTATATTCTGCAAGATTGTTTCTTCGTAAATATTTTTCTTTCACCACTTTGACCCAGACATTGTCATGCTCTGTGAGAATTTTCCACAATAGTTTCATCTGTAATGCCTTGTTCAGTATATATATATATATAGATGCTCTTAATCCCATCTGGCCTAAGAAATGTACAATAAAACGAAGTGCCTTGTGCTTCCATGTGCGTATTCATACAAGATGCCAATATTTTGATCATATCAATTAATCATAGCAATTTTGTACATCATCTATCATAGCCATTGGCGGAGCCATGGATGTTCAGAGGGGGCAGGGGGGGGGGGGGTAGGGGGCGGACTTCAACAGTTAATGTCAGACGAATCGTACTATTCTAGCATACATATACAAATCTAAAGCCCATTCAATATAAAGTGCACAAAACTATAAATCCAAAGTGGTTTAACATAAAATCAATACAAATCAAGCTACATTTGTTTCTCTACTACATGATAGTTGACATCTACGAGTCCCTAAACTCTGAAAACGTTTAAAAATAGTTTCTTTATTAATGCTTACAAATACCTCCTTCTCGATAAATACTACTAAGCAGTCATTCAACCACTGATCTCCTATTTTGTCTCTCAAATCACTTTTGACATATTTCATAGCAGAAAATACTCTCTCAACAGATACAGTTGCAACTGGTAGGAGTAAAGCTAATTCAATGAGACGATATGTCAATGGGAAAAGTCTTTCTTCTGTTGTTTCCTTTATCTTCTTTGCAAGACTCCCCAATTTCTCAATATCAGAGAAGCGATTATCTCTTCTCATATAAGTTACAAATGATTAAAGTTTTTATGCATCAACAAACAATGTATGGGCTTTATGTCTACCTCAATGCTATTGCCATTATGAAGTTTCTAGATATATGCAAAATGCTCCACGTGACAAAAATTTTCTTTTTTAATAATACATCTCAAAATTTTGGGGTAAGTTAAACGTATGAAAATTTCAAAAAGATTCAATTGTCAAACAAATTGCACAATCATCTATTGGCCTTAGAACAAAATATACATAAATATAAAAGTATATATACACTACAAACAAGGTTCTTATTCAATAGTGTTACTTGAGGGGGTACGAGCAGTTCATAATTTTAAGGTGGGAACCAATGCAAAATCTCAAGTTAATATATAACCAAGCAAAGAAAAGTCTTTTAGTCAATATTACCCACAAGAATAACCTATTACGATATTTTATGATAAAAATTTCTGAACGAGCCAGTAAATGTGAGGAAGAATTCATCAACAAAACCTCACCAAAAGTACCTACTATTTAAGGCCCAACCCAAACCAAATGTATGGGCTTCAGTTTAACAAATCACATTCACACATTCACACCGATTCACACGTATATGTTGAGAAATACTATGCCTCCGCCTTCAAGCTTCCAACCGAAGACCTGACCTCCAATCGGATTCCAACCTCCGACCTCCGATCGGCAACAACGTGCGTCCGTACCACTGCCCACGAAGATAAAACCTCCTGTGTCCTTAGTGAAAATCCATGGTAAGTTGTACGAGTTGTAGGTTCGTAGAACCCAATATCCCCCGTGGCTTCCACGATCGTACGTCACCCCCTTTAATGAACCTATATGCGCTAAAAATAACAATTAGTATATATTAATCGTGAAATTAAAGGGCTTTCATTAAGCCATTAAACTATTTTTATATTTTTTTTCTATAGTCAACCTTGCTCTACGA
The DNA here is from genome assembly GCA_934048045.1 of Polygonum aviculare. Classification (NCBI taxonomy): domain Eukaryota; kingdom Viridiplantae; phylum Streptophyta; class Magnoliopsida; order Caryophyllales; family Polygonaceae; genus Polygonum; species Polygonum aviculare. The sequence goes on along the minus strand of OW204023.1, from coordinate 25,088,980 downwards.
ATATAACCTGATATGATCTTTCATGTACTCGTGGGAAAATGGTATGTATGCGTAAGTACGAAGAGGGTCGCCTCTTCATTATCCTTTGGCATTAGGCCCCTAAAACTTTCATGATCCTGAAGGTAGATCTTGTGCTCCAATTGCATAAACTCTTCATAATTTTCAAGCAAGATATGCATAATATCTTTCTAGAAAGGAATTATATTGTCTTAATTACATGTGGTCTGGTGGTCTCACTTCATTGTATTGTGGCAACAACAACAATGGTGCTCATTTGGAGTGCACCTCCACTTTTTGTACACTTTGAGCTAGGATAAGAAAAGCTTACCGTATCATTGAACCTACAATTTTTTTGGTTGGAAAAAAAGATTGTAGATACCTGCAATAACATTTATCAAAACTGTCTTATTACTAGAGGGTATCTTTTTATGCATAGATTCAATGGATCACCTCTTTCTTGTTATAATATATCATTAATTTCACAAAACAACCCATCGCATAATCCAAGGTCATCTATCTTACCTCTTCTACTTCTCAAGACAAAACCGGTTATCTCCCTTCTCGGTCTCCCTATTATCTACACCCTTTCTAACATTCAAGTCTTACTATCCGTGCGGTCTATTTTACTACCAAGAATGGACCACCGTCACGAGTAACTAATTAAATTTTACGCAAGGACGATGTGCTTCATCAAGGGTCATATCATCTAACCTTCTCCCAGTAATTAATATTGAAAAAATAGCGATGGGTCGAGGGTAATTCAATGCTCATTGTCACCAATAGATGATTGCGAAATGAAATAAAGAGTGCACGTACCTTGTTTGAAACACTACCTGAGCAAAGGCACCCCTGGAACCACAAGTGGCGCACTTCCTACTTTCCTAGGCTCGAATGCTAAGGGCATCTCCATTAGTGGTTACTAAAGGTGTCAAACAGGTAGAGTCAGGTGGCACTACTAGAAAATGGGTTTTTAACGACCAAGCTATAACAACGAAGTGAAATTTTCATCGTTAAAGGTATAAGTACACCCTTTAATAACGAGAAATATAAATGTTTGTTGTAATAAGCTTGAAAGTAAACTGCACATACTTTTAATACCGTCGTTATTGCTATTGAATAAAATATTTTTAAAAAAAACAAAAATTTAAACTCGTCGTTAATTCACAAAAGATAGATCAACGCGGATAAATTTTACGCCAAAATTTTCACCAAATTTCAAATTATACGCCAAAATCAATATCTTTCCCATTTTACTTTGATCTCTCGCTAAAACAAAAAGATACTTCGATCGATCTCTATGTTGAAAACCTACTCAAGTGTCCAGGCGAGGGCGATTCTCGTCGAGCAATTGATGGATTGCAAGCAGTTGTCAGAGGCGGATGTGAAGACGTTGTGTGACATGGCGAGGGCGATTTTCGTCGAGGAATGGAATGTGCAACCGGTCGTGTCCTGTTCTCTCTCTCCTTCCATGGCTCCGAGACAAACCCCTTCTTTCTCTCTCTGGCCCCCTTCCCCCAGATTTTAGGTCTTCTTTCTTCTTCGATTCCTTTTCCATGTGTCCTTGTGAACTGTATAGCGATCTCTAGATTTTGCGCAACTTTTTTCCTTGTGAACTGTATCATCCGAAAAAAGCATTTGTATTCTTGGCGTTCGAATAGCAATCAGAGCAATTTGAGGACTACTCGCCCCAGGGCTACCCGGCCTACGCCCCTTCCCCACCTTAGTACGCTCAGCCGCCGCCCCCTCGCCAGAAACAGAGCTCCGGTCTAATGGAAGGTTGGTACGTATTCTTTCTCTCTCTCGTTGATTTTCTTAGATCTGGTCAATTTCGGTTCCGGTTGACCGCGATTCTTGCCTGGTGGTTGAGAATTTAGCGTTTTGGTGAGGGTTTAGTTTTCGCTGTGTAGTTTTATGTCGATAGAGTTGACGTCCTTTTGGATGAAAGATTTGTGAAAGATGAATGTCTAATTGGAACGATCGGGAATTTCAAGAATGTGTGATTGTTTTACTTATCGTCTCTAATTTGGTGTAATCTTGTGTACGATCTGGCTTTTTGTTTCAATATCCTGAGTGATTTTGTGATTGAGTTGTGGAGAATTCTCGTTATTGAGTAGATCTGTAGTGTTTCTCCTGTATCATAAGCTGGAGGTTTAGGTTTGATCTCTTTCTAGACTAGGTGCATGTATGATCTAATTTTAGGGGCTTGTGTTGTGAGCTTTCCATATCTTTTGCCCTGATTCGTCAAGATCCGAACTAAGTGTGCTCTAAGTTTCTACAACTTTATTAGAACAATGTGCAATGTGGCTTACACTGCATTATAAAATGAGTTCTTTTGTGATCAATGTGCAGTTTGGCTTCGTTGTTTTGGTGTTGTCTACTTGAGGCATGCTTCTGACTACAAATTGGGTGGTTTTGATGGCGAAGACGAAGCCTAGAAAGAAGGACTTGGATTCATACACCATCAAAGGCACCCAACAAAGTCGTCAGACCTATGCTACCACCTTCTTTTACGCTTCTCTTTCTAAATCTAATTTCTAATTAATTAGATAGCTCCGGATCAGTTGAATTTGGTTCAAATTTTCAAATTCATTTTCATTTGATCACCTTAGGGTTTTCTACAAGTTCCGTTGGGATATTGTATGTTTCTAGTTGGTTTTTATTCAATCAATCCACTCTAAAGATCGAAGATAGCAAGATCGTACACACTTTTAGCAATTAGGTCTCACATTGGGTTGCGTTTGTTGATCCATGTTCATTGTGTATGGTAGTTGGCGATTGTGTCTTATTGCGCCCGGAAGATCCAGGTAAACCCCCATATGTGGCTTGGATAGAGAAGCTCGAAGCTGACCATAGGAACTATGTGAAGGTACATGTGCGTTGGTTTCACCGGCGAGAGGAGTCTGCAAGAGGTAGGAGACAGTTCCATGGTGCAAAGGAGCTTTGGTCTTGCACTGTAGTAGGGAATCTGACTCAGAAAAGGGAGCTTTGGTCTTACAAAGCTCAATATTAAGCCTAGCTGAGATATTTGAGGATGAAAGAGACAAACTCATAAAGAAGCATATGGTATAGCCTCTTGTCTCATTTATATTGATATGAAATTGCATGCTATATAGATAGTGACCCAGGGTTGGTGGTGATTTGTGATCCATAGTTGATGGTTTGGGCAATGGTGATAACTAAGCATCATAGTGATGGGACGTATAGAGTTGGGAGCTAAATAGATTCATTCCAAGTTGTCTATTTCTGCAAAATGCTAGATTAAATAATTAAATAGAAATTGGTGGCCTGGTAAAGGGATTGACTAACCATTGGATAACTGTGTTGAATTTTTCTCCTTGAGTAATCTTTGACCATAGTTGCAAAAAGTCTATCGTTTAATTAGAGCAAATGATTTGTTAAAGACAACTGTTTTGATAGAGCTTTGCCTTAATCATTTAAAATGTTTTGATTTGCTAGTTTTGTCTATCTTTTTTTTTTTGATACAGGAAAGAGATTAGGCTAGCTTTACACAGAAAGCTATCCTATAGCATCCTTGCGGATGAGGTCCCGAAGGACCGGATCGGAACCTAAAGTAGTCGAAGACACTTGGCGAAACGAGTCTGCAATAAAATCAGCAACTGAGTTGGCTTCCCTAAAGATGTTCCTGATGCCCCAACTCTGAAACTGACCTAGCAGGAACTGAATGTCCGCACGCATTATCTCCACCTCCCACGGACAGCTCCAATCACCCAACACTGCATTCACGACCTGCAGGTTGTCATCTTCAATAAGAAGTCGGGGAATGCCAAGGCGAATGGCCTCCAAAATCCCCTGCCGAAGCGCATAGGCTTCAGAAAACACCACGGGACGACGACCAAGAAACCCACCATCTAGCACGACGGGAATCCCCTCCGAGTTACTGATAACAAAACCAAAAGACGAGAAACCATCAGAGTTAACTGCACCGTCAAAATTGAGTTTACAATAGTTTGTAGATGGTGTTGTCCATCCGGAGCTTTTCCGTCTTTTAGGAATGGTACCACTCCGGTTTTTAAAATCCTTGTTTTTTGACGCCATTGAACTTATCCAGTCATTAATCTGTTTCTTTGCAAATTCCACTGTAGTTGCTAAGCTTGTTTGGCTATTGTTGCTTTGGTCGAAAACACTCTTGTTCCTGAGGAACCATGTACTCCACCAAAGGTTAACGACGGTCTCAAATTGGGGCTTAGAGATTTTATCTCTGCAACTAGTTAGCATATTCAAGCATTTTTATGGAAGGATGTCAATTTGATTTGTTGTCCAGGGATGAAAATGCTGCTAATTACCCTTTTATAATCCTTTTTTTTTTGGTTGAATAGACGTTCAAAGTGTTACTCTATTTTTTTTAATCAATCCAAGTAGAATATTTTTTGTAAGCTTTCTCCAGCACCAACCTAAACTCTATAATTTATATGTTGCAACTATTGACTATAAATTGAAATACAAAAATTTCAGCTGATGTTCCACCAACCATGAATTTTTGGAATATTATCAGGCCATATTTTATTATTGGAGCAGAAGTGTCTAAACTTGCCCTTAAACATGCGGACAGTACATCATTCATGTCCATATGTTCTTCAGGTGTTCATCATTAGCTACATTTTCGGAATTGCATTTTCTGCCTCAAATACTCCCGTGCCTTTATTTTCGAAGGATATTGTTAAGCTTGCTGTTCAAACAGTTGTTGATGGCTTCATGGAGATGTACAATAATCTTTGTCATTTTTTTTCTCTTCATGCCTGTTTCTATCTTCATATTTCCTGGGTTTGATATTTTCTTTTATGGCAGAGAGATCACCCAAGTAATGCTCGTGTAGTTGACAAGATTGGAAATTTTCGTCCAGATAGAGTATTCATGGTGATCCTTTGAAACTTACAAGTATAAGACCTTCTAAACATGATTTTCTGTGAATCTTTCAATTTCAAATCTCCAAGTGAGCTGTAATTTTGTTCTGATCATGCAGTTTATTGTTGAAATGCACCACATAGTTACTGCAGCAGTTAGCCCCAAACATAGTTATCATCGCCTGGCTGGAATTGAAGTGCTTGTAAATATTCTTGGTCATAGGGCAGCAGTTGCAAGCACCTCCTGGTGAGTTGATTTTTTCCTTTTATTCTGGATTGCATCAATATAAGGGCACACTTCTAGTCTATCGTGCTGTTCGCTTTTCATTTTGTGGAGTTTTTTGCATTAATTTGTGTATTTCCTGTGCTTATTCATGTTGTGGAAAGGTTAGCATTTAGATTTTCCTGATAAGAATGGGAGAAGGAATTATATATGACCTATTTCAGATTTGTTGGTATGGTCATTAAGAATCATGTTGAAAAGTTTAAAATATTCAATCACACAGACGTTCTCATATGAGAACGTCTTTGCATACTTATGCATGTTGTATCAAAGCTAATACTCCGTAAATTTACACTGTTGGTTAATATGATGACACAAGTTTCTTACTTGGTGTCTTGGTGATATGTACTTGTGCTCTTAGCTTAATTTCCATACTACCTTCGGTAACGTGAACTAGAATTTGACTTGCATTAACATATCTTAGTTGAACTTGAGCTGCAACTTGATTTTGAAGTTGGAGTTGAGCTTGAAATCACTAACACTATAAGAGTTATAGACGAGTTGTGCCAAGCTTAGGTATTATAGGGCATGACACTGATAGCATATGTTTTTGAAGTGACCCGTAAGAAAGTAAGAATATGGAGGGAAGTATGATCTGACACATTCTCTGTTCTGGTTTTCTGATACTTAAAGCGCTTGCTTCTGATGTTGCTTAACTGAATATGTTCTTACAGACTGGGGAAACCTTCACTGCTGATTCAAACTGCTCTTTAATACGCTGATTTTTAATCAGATAGTAAACTTATACGATTTGACCGTTTAGATTGATGTAAAATTCTTAATTTTCATATCAATAGGTTCAGCCTTCAAGACAGCTTCTCTAATGAACTTGTCTCTTATGCAACTTTAATTAGCTCCAGTCCTCAGGTCCTATAGTCCTCAAAAAGTAAAATTCTTTTTATTTAAATACTTTCTTGTTTTGTTGTAGGTTTCATCCTTCATGTATCGATATGACTATTGAGGAAGCAAAAAGGCTGGATAATTTCTTGTGGGCAGAGTGTTCCTCGGATGAAGATGTCAAAAGATCCTTGCACAACTTCACTTTATCTTATTCTAAGTTAAAGGTAAACAGAACACATTCTCTTCCTTAATGTGCTTGTCTAATTTCAATATTACATTCTATCAATATATGTTCAGCTTCACCTGATATTAGTTTGTCACTAATTACTTTAACCAATAATGAGTAAGAATTTGAAAACCATGAATATTAATTTGGCACTAATTTTCTGTTATGATTGCATCAAAATTTGTTCTTATAATGTCATACTTCAGCTTATACTCTGTCAAAAGTAAAGGTGATATCCATTCTAAAATCTTGTACTTAAATGATGTTGATTCAACTGCTTTTTCAGCCTGCCTAACTCTGAATGCAGGTTGTTTTAAGCTCAGTAAAAACAATAATTTCCATAATCAAGCAATATACTATGCTGGTAGATATCACGTGATTCAGCACGGGTAACTGTTGTTGGATGAATCTCAGTAGGTTTAATTCAAGGATGAGTAATTGGTAGATCTTCTTAGGATTTCCGTACATTCCGGACTACTTTTGAGTTTAATTTGAATGAGGTACTTGCTTATATGTGTTATTCAGTATCCGGGACAGAATCAGAATAGTTTGTTACGGTAGTGTAAAATGCGTGCATCATTAGCCATCCCATATCCTAGAAAGACAGCTTACCAGTTTCAAATGGAATATATCATATGTCAATCTTGATCCTGTGTAGACAAGTGATAATCATTCATGTTGACACAAATATATTCGGAAGGGGATGTAATGACTAAGAATTCTGAGTTGCATGACTGATAAAGCTTTCGTGTTCCTTTTCCAGATTCTGTCTCTCCTCTCTAATTGAGTAATTGCTAAATCTGTTTTGTTCTTGCTAGGTGAATTTAAAGCGCAGGAAGAGATGATTGTTAATGTCATGATCAAATTAGAGGAGACACTCTTCTATAACGCAGTTACATTTATGTCTGAAAACTTAGCTGTGTAGTCATTACTTCATTGCCTTCCAATTCACCGAACGAGTTGACAAAAGGTATATGTTATGAAATTGTTAATTTAGTTTTGAAAATGATTTAGAAGGTCTTATTTTATATATATATATATAGATTAAAGTTCAATAGTGAACACATAAGTATTAGTGAACAAGTGAACATTTGTGGGCCTTTGGATGAAAATCAAATTGATGGCTTAGATTACATTTACAAAATTGGTGCAATTTCAAAATTAAACAAATCCCTAAATTTTAGGAAGTGATTGATTAAGTTTAGAATTTTAGAAAAATAAAAAAAAAACTGATCGGTTGTGTTCTTTTTTCAGGTAAAAATTTTAGTAATAGATTTTATTTTTTATCTTATTCCCAAATTGTACCCTAATAGTCAAACTCCCCCAAATTCCTTCTCGTACAATTTCTCTAACCAAAACAAACTTCGTATATACATTCCTTAGCTTGTTATATACAATATCTTTGTACATATATACATCTTGATATGTAGAAATAGGTCACATATACAATCCGGCCACATGAAATTTCGTATATGCATGCCCTAGATTGTCATATACAATATTACTATACGTCTATACATCTTGATCTGTAGAAATAGGTCACATAAACAATTCAGCTACAATAAATTTCGTATATACATTCCTCAGGTTGTCATATACAATATTATTGTACATATATACAATAATTGGCAACGTGGTGGCTTTGGCGACAGGGTGGTTTCGAAGGGGCCTTCCAGCGAATTGGTGGTTCGGACGGCCAACGCAATGGTGGTGGCCGGCGAAGTGGTTATTCCAAGCGCAATGGTGGTGAGATGTGGTGGTGAGATTAGTGTCCGGCGCAATGGTGGTGGCCAACGACATACGATGGAGGCCAACGAAGTGGTGGTTCGGCGAGGTGGGCACACCGGTGGCGAAGTGGTGGTTCGGAAAAATTCGTATATATCTTGATCTGTAGGAATAGGTCACAAAAACAATCAAGCCACAACAAAATTTGTATATAAATTCCTTATGTTCCTATATACAAAATTAATTTACATATATACATCTTGATCTGTAGAAATATGTCACATAAACAAACAAGCCACATCAAATTTCGTAGATACATTCCTCAGGTTGTCATATACACTATTAATGTACATATATACATCTTCATATGTAGGGATAGGTCACCTAAACAATCCAGCTACAACAAATTTCATATATACATTCCTCAGGTTGTTTATACAACATTATTGTACATATATACATCTTGATCTGTAGAAATAGGTCACAAACAATCCAGCCATAACAAATTGCTTATATACATTCCCCAGGTTGTCATATACATAATTGTTGTCCTTATATACATCTTAATCTACATGAACAAATCACATAAACAATCCAGCCTCAATAAAATTCGTATATACATTCCTCAGGTGGTCATATACATTAGTTATGCAAATATATACATTTTGATATGGAGAAATAGGTCAGATAAACAATTGCGACACAACAAATTACGTATATACATTCCTCAGACCATCATATACTCAATTACCTTACATATATACATATGAGCTTTTTACAAAAAACCACCCGTTAAATACCCCACATTACAAATAACCACCCGTTATTCGCAAATTCATTTTAAACCATCCACTAAATCAAAATCGTTAACAAATAGCCACCCAAGTTTCTGTTCCGTCAAAAAATTCCGTTAAGTTGTGCGCTTTTACCGTTTTGCCCTCAAGTCAACTATGCTTCTTCTTCTTCTTTTAATAGTCAACCTTTGACCACTTACCCCCTCTTTTTTTTTTTATCGAACTTACCCCCTCTTTTTGAGATTGCCAGCTCATGCCAAAATGTAGTTTTAATATCTCTTAATTGATTTTCTTTTAATTATATCTTTCTTTCCCATTTCTCCTTCTCCATTGCCGAGTTCCTCTTTGGCTCCAACTTCGTTCAATCCGCCGGCCTGCTTCCTCCATTCCCGACCAAACCCCACCCTCGCTTGACCTTCTCCCTCTTTCCCTCCATTATTGGGTCTGCAGGCCTGACGCCGTCTAACTCCGGCGGCAAGTCGGCCTCTCCGCTCTCGGCTGGTTTCTCGCTCGACTTCCCACGGTGGCAGAGGCCCGCCCTCACCGGCTCCTCCCCGGACCTGGCGCTCAGGCCACCAGCCCTGCCTCTCGCTCGACCCCCTCCGCGCTCTACGACAACACCCCTACCACCGACACCCTTGGCTAGCTCGCCTCTCGCCGCTCGACCCAGCCCGACCGCCGCCTCTCGCCGCTCGACCCAGCCCGACCGCCACCTATCGCCGCTCGACCCAGCCTGACCGCCCTCGGTTCTCCTCGCTCCAGATCTGCAAGCCGATCCACGAAGGACCGTCGCCCAATCCCGACCTTCTCTGCTTTGGATTCGCGGTCCGACGCCGGCAAACCGATACAATTTCCCGACCCCCCCCCCCCCCCGTTCTGTTTTGAATTTGCAGAGATGTGTTTAGTGTTTATAGACTACGAATTCTAAACCCTAATCGGACTTGTATGAACCTGCTTTGTAACTCGGTGCCAATCGAAGTAATTGCATTCGAAAATCGAACCTAATCGGACTTTTATGAATTGGTATCCATCTGCAAATCCAGAAAACCTGTAGCTCCAAGTGATTAATTAGGAATTTATAAACAATAAATTATCTAATGAGGTTTCATAAAACCATTATTTTTTTGTGTAAGATGTGTTCATTACACTATTGTACGGAGAAGACGGAAATGAAGAAGATGATGAACAGTTCACTTGAGGGCAAAAGTGTCAAAGCACAGAATTTAACGGATTTTTTGGACGGAACAGTATTTGAGTGGCTATTTGTTAACGATTTTGATTTAGTGGATGGTTTAAAATGAATTTGCGAATAACAGGTGGTTATTTGTAATGTGGGGTATTTAACGGGTGGTTTTTTGTAAAAAGCTCTATACATATTGCTCTGTAGGAATAGGTCAAATAAAAAATTTACACATAAATTTACGACATATACTAAATCAAAACAACCATATACATAATCCAAAAATTATATACAAACATTACCTAATGTCATATTGATCTTTAGAACCGCTCGAGTTACGGTGGCCGGCGTAATTTTTTTATGTATTCCGACGACTAAGAGGTTGCGGCGTAATTCTTGTATTCACAAAACCCGTATTTATGATCAAATATGAAGGTCGCCGGTGAAAATTATAACAATTGAAAAATCACAAAACCTATATTCACGATTTCGGAGCTCCGCAATGGAGGTGGCCGGTTTTCTCGATTTTGGAAGACGGAAGCAATGGAGGTTGCCGGAAGCAATGGAGGTGGCCGGATTTGGAAGTCGGAATCAATGGACGATATGGTGGCCGGCGATTAGACGAAAGCAATGGAGGTTGCCGGTTTTTGGTAGACGGAAGCAATGGATGTGGCCGGAGTTGGAAGTCGGAAGCAATGGATGATATGGTGGCTGGCGATTTTGGAACGATGCTCTGACGATTTTCCCCAATTTTGGAACTGCCTGCATACTAGAATGGATTTGTTTTTATTTTCCAAAAATATATTTTTGTTAGTTACAATAATGGGAGAAGATCTCTCCTATTTTGAATTGTTTTCTCTCTTTCTTATTTTTGGATATTATAGAAACTAATCCCACCCTCCATTACAAATCTCATCCTACGGATGAGATTTTTTCACTTGTTCTCTATAGAAGGTTGTTCTCTATAGAACCTACCTCTATATATATATATATATGATGTTTCATACGTACTTTTGTTTATTATTTTTTTGTAGGTACTTGAAGATCGGTCGATTAGAGAAGGGTCGGGCTAGATTGGATTATACTATTCAAGTACATTGATTAATGCCACGTCTATTTTAGAATCTATAAGAACATATGTTTATTGAATCATGTGGATTTTTATTTGTGTTATTATAGATACCTAGATAGCTAGGTTCAATGATTTATATGAATGTTTGAATACAATAGAGATTCATTTTAAGATTATATAAAGATTTATGTTAGATTTATTTCATTTATGACCTTTTAGCTCATGACATATAATAAATACATGAGTAATGTATTAATAAATGTGCTAATAGTAATCTAAACAAACATGGTTTTCTAACGATAGGCTATAACGATAAACTCGTTTATCGTAATCAATTATGACTTCATCGTTATTCATTATTTAAGCACGACAACTTGCATGCTCGACGTTATTAAGTAAAGACTACAGGGAAGCTCATCGGTAAACATCAACGACGACATTGTTGCCCCTCGTTATTGTTTTAACGACAACATAGTTGCTCCTCGTAATTGCATTAACGACAATCAAGCATGTCGTCGTTATTGATTAACGACGAACAGTAATGTTGATGTTAATGATGAACGACGAGCTAGGATGTCGTCGTTAGTAGTTAACGACGAACATGGTCGTTATAACCAATAACGTCGGAAGCTATTGCAACGAACAAACGACGACTTTTATGTGGTCGTTAAAAGGTTATGACGACGAGATTCATAGCTTATAACGACAAAATTGTTGGTCGTTAAAAGCCCTTTTCCTAGTAGTGTGGATTAGGGTTCGGTCTTTTCGGGTTCGGTCTTTTCGGGTTCGGGTTGAGTACGGGTTCACGTCAATCGGGTTACAGGTCAAGCCGGGTCGGGTCTTGACAGGTTATTGTGCAGGTTCGGGTCGACCGAACAAGTCAAGAATTTGAATTTTTAATGATTATTAAAATAGAATTATGATTAAATACTAATGTATAAAAATAAAATACTATTTTTAATACTAATATTTTATTTATAATACGTTTTATCATAAAATATGTTATAATATTTACAACAAAATATATTTATTCTACATATATATAAAATACCGGATCGGTCAATCCGGTCGGTTTCGGGTTTCAACCCAATCGGATACGGGTTTATCGGGTTCGGTTTTTTTCTTTACTAGCTACTATTTGGGTTGGGTTTCAACCCTAAAATTTTTGGTCGGTTCGCTCTAGTGGTTACCATTAAAATAACATTGTATTTATGGTTATTTTTCTTTTGAGGAAACAATTGAGTTTTTATACTTTAATGAGTAGAGACTCAATGAGTCTCTCATATTATTTTAACTTTTATTATTTTATGTCAAATCATATATATGTATATTTATATATACATTCTCAAATAATATTATAATAGTCTTTTATATCCTAAATAATACCTATGTAGTATATTATAATAATTTATGAATAAATGTTTTTTTGGATAAGGAAAGATATTAGGGTCGCCACAAGTACTACTTGAGCTTGCTTAAAGCATTTGCAAGGGATGAAAACTAGTTACAAACTAGCTCTAAAGAGAAGAGGGCAAATCGCCGCCTGAGAGTCAAACCCGAGACCTCATGGTACATCCATGATTGCTTAACCAATGAACTGATGTGCCAAGTGTATGAATTTTTTTTATAATAAAGCATAATTATAACATTGAGATCCATTAAATTTGAGGAGATCCATTAAATTTCCAGATAAATAAAATGGATAAGTTGAATCATAAAGGAAAAATAGAAGAAATTTTAGAGTTGGAAGTGTGAATATATTTTTGTGTAGGTGGTTGAGAAAAGATGACCCTACATATAGAAAAAAGTATTAGTTTTTTAAAGAAAAGGATTTAGGATAGATGTGCATATATTGAGGACATATGATTTAAATATCAATTATAGTATTATTTTTCTACTAACAAAATATAAATTGTTACACTAATTATATTCATGTTTTCATTATATATATAATTTTTATGCAAAATGGAATTGTATAGATAGAGAATTTAATTTTATGTATTTTTAAAACAATAATAATTTAAAATTACAAACAAATAAGTTAAAAGATCAAGTTTTATGTTTTTATATTTATTTTTAATTATTAAATCTTATCCATCTAGATCATAACACGTGACGCGCATCTAACGGATGGAATATAAGCCAATCCATACACACCACGTGTGCGTCCCTCAAGGTCCCTCAAAGTCCCTTATATGAGGGAAGTCCCTCACCAAATATTCAGTTTGTTTTAATTTTCACTCTTTTTTTTGGTGAGAGACTCGTGTAGAGCTCTCCAGTGGGGGTGCTCTAAAGGACGATGGTTTTCGGTTTTTAGACTAATGAGAACCACCTTTGGCCCTGCAGCGTATGAAATACGTTACTTTTACTATGAGCATCTAGAGGTGGGTTCGATTTCTAAACAGTTCCTTGGAATGTGTAACTGGAAATGAGCCATTATCATTTTTTCCAGTCGCGAATCTAAACCTCTCTAAAAAAAACTAATATCCCCCTGTTATGCACTAAACCCGAAACACAACCGTAGCTTTGAAAATCGTGATCGAAGGATCGCGGTTTGGGTATAGTGACTTGTTAAAAGAAAACATTGTAAAAACCGGTGATTGTTTTCCCGACTTCAAACCGACAGTTCAAAAGTAGTTAAACCGCCGATTCCGATTCGTTTCCAAAATTGGCCTTATCTAATCTCTCTAATATAAACTATATTGTGAAAGAGGGGAAAGGAGTACAAAGAAAGTTGTGTACCTCACAAGCATCTACAGTAGCAAAGATGTTGGAAACGGATGAAAATCTCTTTCATCTTGTCTTGTTATTAACTTCAGGCCTTATTTGCTCACATAAAAATCACTTGCGAACTCCCAGTCTTGTCTAACTCTATTAATGATGGCATTCTGCAACCTATTGCAAGCCCATTGATTTTCACTTTTATTGGCAACAAACTAATGGCCGACAATACATTAGAAAAGTCCATATATTTATCAATAGCATATGATCTTGCATGTCAGATCAAAACTTCATTGAGGAAAAGTGAGAATAAAAAAGAATTGTCAATAATGATTAAAAGAGCTATAAAAAAGACTTACTAATGGTATGAAAAGTCTCATCCATTCCCCGACTGTCCACCTTAACAAATATACTTTCAGCTCTAATGAATGCTAGGTTTGTAGTTCCAAACTTGTCATCACTGATGACAAGTTGAGTACGTGAATGATGGGTTTTATCTCATCTTGTCAACAATGTACTGTTGGAATTGTAGTCTCACAAAGCTGTCTTTATGTACGTGTATGTTCGTTGCGCTGTGTGTTTCTGTTTTTGTCCAAGTTATGTTTTGGGTCAAGCATTTGTTTCAATGGGTCGATCGAGCTGGTTTACCTCTTGAGCTGTGGATTCTAAGTCTTCTTGCGCGATGTAGCCCTCAACTGTAGTGAATTGAAAGTAATGGGAACATTAGTGAACCAAATTGGATCACACAGATTATCAAAACAAGAGAATTGAAATGAGATCCAACTACAAATCAATTGGCGAAAAACACAAACAAACATACATTGTTAATTTGATTTCCAAATCCAACAAGCATGAAATCGTAATTTGAAAATAAAATAAAATAAAATAGACTCACGAAAGAAAGAAAGAAAGAAAGAAGAAAGAGGTGACTGGAACCTTGTCGAAGTGAGTCACCGGCAAGAGATTCGGTATAGAGGTGAACGGGAGAAAGAATTCCGGTCTGAACCTTGTCAAGTGAGCTTAATCCTGAACCACCATTAATGCGAAAAAAATCTCACAAAACTCGCAAGATCGAACAACGTACAATCAGCTCAAAAGTGCAATATAAGCCTTAGAAATCCGTAAACAGGCAGAGAACGAGATGGATTTTATGATACGAGCCCGATGTGGATCCGTATCGAGCCTTGGGGGTCAAAGAAAGGAGTGAGTCCAGCGTGGACACAACTCAAGAGAGGAAGGCAGTAGGAGGCAAGAGGAAAGTAGGGCAAATATAATTTTCCTGATTAATTTCTGACCAAAACATACAAGGGGTATTTAAAGCTTTAGTCTTGGGTGCAATGTTGTAGAGAATACATATATATAGAAAATATATGTTAATATTAATTACATGTGGTGTGGTGGTATTACTTCATGGTACTGTGGCAACAACAACAATGGTGCTCCTTAGGAGTGCGCACCCCCTTTTTGTACACTTTGAGTTATTGCAAGAAAAGCTTACCGTACCGTCGTACCTACAACTTTTTTGGTTGAAAAAAAAATTATAGGTACCTACAATAACATTCTTATTACTAGAGGGTGTCTTTGTATGTATACTACTCATGTATATTGGAAATAGAAATTTGTTACAAATGTATACTAGAGATATAGATATTCAATGGGTCACCTCTTTCATGTTATAATATACCATTAATTTCACAAAACAACCCATTGCATAATCAAATGTCATCCATCTTATCTCTTCTACTTCTCAAGGCAAAACCGGTTATCTCCCTTCTCGGTCTCCTTATTATTTTCACCCTTTCGAACATTCGAGTCTTACTATCTGTGCAGTCGCTTTTTTATTACCAATAATGGACCACCGCCATGAGTACACAAGGACGATGTGCTTCATCAAGGGTCATATCATCTAACCTTCTCCCACTAAAATTGAAGAAATAGCGATGGGTCGATTGTAAATTCAATGCTCATTGTTACCTATTACGATATAGTTTTTTGATTTTAGGACAATCTCAAGCAATGGTTCCGGGTTGATAATAGCCTAGGATCCTTCAACATCGTTCAAGATTTGTTTTCTGTTGTCAAAATCAACAAATTGTCGATGCTTATTATGACAATATTAACAATTTTTTAAAATGAAGGGTATCATGTAAGATGAAGAGTTGTAATTTTTGAAATAAATGATACCCTTCATTTTCTATTAGAATCAAATTTGTTTGCAAGTTTGAAATGATCCATTTTTTAGAGTGAAATCAATTTTATATATTTCCCCACCAAATATTATATTGGTTATCATTATTGATTCGGTGGCAATCGAACCTAACAAGACCTATAGTTATAAATGGACACACAAGTAGGGATGAATTCAAATAAACTAGTAGTATTGTCTTGCATAACTATGACTCAAATTTTGAATTTATGGTTTTATATACTTCCACAATCGCAGAATCTGGGAGGTCAGAATGGGAGCATTCCAAACCGATGAAATACGTCCGACTTAGAATGAAATAATTATGGTATAAAATTTGTTGTAGTTTAATGTGAACAATATTGTTTATACATTACAAAATTACCTCAATAAAGACTGTGTATTGTCTGTATTGACGGAATTTGTGTTAATGCCCGTCACCACCTCCTTGATCCTTATCAAGTTCTTCGAGAATGTGGCATTCCAATTGACATTTAGGACTGGAAGTGATCGATCACAATCGCAAATGCTCTTCTAAGGTTTGTGATTTCATTTAAATTGATTTTAGGCTTGTTTATTGTTTGTGTGAGTTGTGATCTTCTTGACGGCGTTCTATTAGCTTACTTGAACCTTGATGATCGAAATGAGCATTTCTATGATAATTAATTTGAAATTTGTGAGAATTTGGTCAATGATGTTTTCTTTAATTCTTGGATTTCTTGATTGATATAAGTGTTACCTGATGACCTGCATACTACTAGTACTCGTCATTTTTTGCTTGCCACCGGCGTAAGTAATGGTCGATCCATTTATGCGGTAATTATTTGATCGCCACCCTCTTATTGCGACACCCGTCTTAACCAAACAACAGTTATCACATTTTGACACATGGCATCAAATCCTTATAACAGTTGTTGCACATTTATTACTTGTTAACCACATGCAAGAGAAAGCTAAAGGCTTATAAATAGAGTAATGCAAGCGGATTTTAGGGGGTCTTCGGTTTGGGTTTCGACTCGAGAACCAAGGGCTTGCTACACTTTGTACTAGAAAGTACTTTTAGCTTAAAAGTATACTTTCTTTGCCTTGAAATTGATGAAAATCAACTACATTTCATCAATTTCAAGAAACGAAAGTATACTTTTGAAAGAAAAGTACTTTTTAGCAATAAAGTGTAACAAGCCCCAAGTCGGTGATTGACCTAGCATACTCTGGAAATCAACAAAAGGTAAACCAAAGGCACCCAAAAAACACTACTACAATTACGACCTATTGGGGCGGTTAAAACCGCCACTATAGAAACACATGTTGTCCTCGAATGATCGAAATATGCATTTATTAGGGGAGTTGTGTGTAGTCCTATTCATGCCACGCTAGTTAGGCTCCTAAAGGATTCAGGCACTTGCATAAAAGTATGCCCTAGAAATGATCATTTTCTTGCTTGATATTACACTTGATCTGGCTACTGTTTCACTAAACTGGCAAATCTTTCTAACTGTTGAGTTATTTGCTCATTTCAAAGGTGAATCTGAACAACAAGGATGGTAGATTCAAGTTTTTTGAAACAGCAAAGGAACTTCCCACCATACGTATGGTGTCCTCCTATTAATTTTTGTTTCTCATT
Organism: Polygonum aviculare; assembly: GCA_934048045.1. NCBI lineage: Eukaryota > Viridiplantae > Streptophyta > Magnoliopsida > Caryophyllales > Polygonaceae > Polygonum > Polygonum aviculare. The sequence continues at coordinate 25,071,468 of OW204023.1, read as the reverse complement.
GTAAACTATTTATAATTCTGTATATCTTTTTATTGTAGTGATATCTAACATTGTGAACTGTTTGTAATACAATTTTGGTTTCTCATTGTAAACTATGTGTTGTGATTTGAAAATAATGCAATTTATTTTTAGTAGATTTTGTTAATTCTTCCCTATCATTAAAAAAACAGCATGCAATTTTTTTTAAATATACAAATTATATAGGGCGCTTTTTTTAAAATACGCCTTAAATGTCAATCAGTTTAATGCGCTTTCTGAGAAAAAGCGTCCTAAAAATCAAGCTATTTAGTGCGCTTTTTCAAGAAAAGCGTCCTAAAAGTCAGTCACTTTAGTGCGCTTTTTCAAAAAAAGCGCCCTAAAAGTCAATCAGTTTAGTGCGTTTTTTCAAAAAAAGCGCACTCCGTGTCTTAAATATTTCAAAATTTAAAAAATGTGTATAGTGCGCTTTTTTAAAAAAAAAGCGCACTCCGCCTTTAATTTTAAGGCGCTTTTAATTAAGCGCCCTCCGTGTTGTTTATGGCACTGACGCTTAATGCACTACGAAAAGCGCATTCCGCCTCTTTAAAAAAGCGCATTGTATAGCGATTTTTGTACTAGTATATCTGGGTCGTTTTGTTGCTACACCGAAAAAATACAGTAAAGTGTGTAAATATTTTATATAGAATAATTATAATAATAGTACACAAATTTAGGATATGTACCATTTCATGACGCAAAACAGCAAGTGATTTCGGACCCAAAGTATGCATGTCAGTTTGCTTTTCTCGATTTTCTTTGTTTTTCTTACTCTCTTCCTAAATAACTTTACAAAGTTAGTATAGCTGAGTTTATCAATTCATAATTACAAGGAATATGCAATCACATATATACCTTAGATTCATATGTGTTCCAGTAAACAATCAGATCCTTAAATTGAGGCTCTGGGACGTCCTGAGGCCTCTTAGCCAACATTTCTTCCATTGTTTTATCTTCAGAGAAGTATAATTTTTTCACTTCTCCTTTGTGATTCCGCCACTTCAAACCAATACTTGATAGCACTTTTTTCTTTCCTTCTTCAGGGACAATGTATTTGGTCTACACCATTTAGAAGAAAAATCACAAAGTCAGTTCAAATATATGAAATTAACTCCCAACACTATGGTCGATCGTACATGACTTACCTGAACAAACTCCCATATTTTATCCTTGTTAGGCATATCTGGCCAGCTTAAAACATTTAATGGTAGAATAAGCTGTCAGTTTAACTAGAAATGCATGCAAATGCAGTGCAATGGCAAAATCTAAATCAGACCAGTATATTGAAAGAGGTTCATAGTCAAAAATCAGAAAACAAAGTCCTCTAGGAATTCCATGAAACATTAGATGAATCACAATTTTCATACTACTAAAGTAAAAAACAGATTATTCAAAGGCATAAATTTAGATGGAACATGCTTTTTATTTCTAGAAATTCATATTGATAAAAACAAATCTTGTAGCAATCTCAGACACTGTATGCAGGCAACAAATAATAGGCTAGTCTTTAGAATCCGACCTTTTCGAGTTGATATGGATATAATTTAAAGCTGCATTAATTTTTTATTGTGACATTATGGTTTGAGTTATTTGGTGATTGCTAATACCTAATAGTCATAGATGGTTTGATTAGCATTTCAATCAAGGGCAAATTTAATTTTATTACACGTAAGGAAAAAAAATACCAAAAGAGGGAAAGAGAAATATACCAGTTTGAAGAAAAAAAAAGCAGAGAGGGATAAATGATAGATGACAGAGCTTAATTCTAAGAATACTAGTTGTATAGGGTAGTTGAATGAAAAATTGAGCCTGCAACTATATACATTCAGTAGATCTCTTGGGTTGAACACTGAATCAAAAGGGTGTTTTGTATTTCTTGTAGAAAAGTTTATTTATGTACTTTAACTATTTTGCTAAAAATCTATAACTACAGGTGGGTAACTGGTTCATTAATGGGAAATATAAAATTAATCCATCCCAGGAAAAATAATCAATAGGCTGGTTCAGGTTAATTCATATATACAGGCCAGGGGAAAAATCATAAAGATCGATAAACTTGTGATAGAGTACTTGGACAGTTGGACCCCTCAAATCCTCAATGTTCTTTCATGCCACTCCATAGCTGGAGGAACTGGATCAGGTTATTACACCTCTTTTGTCACAGTTTGAGTGATTCTCTGCCAGCTGATGTTAAATTATAGAACAAATTTCAGCAAGTGTTATTAAGTTTTAAGGAGAAAGCTTACTTAGATTATTCATCTAGACATGGCTTTTTCATCATCAAAAGGAGGAAAAGGAATTCTAAGGGATTGTTTTTTCAATGGCTTGTTAAGATATGTAAAGTACTAAAACTTTATGCTGTCATTCATAGACTAGTGATTGCTTCCAACATGAAGTTTCACATAATTTTTACTGAGGATGAGTGATTTTATTGTTCTTGCAAGAATGGGTTCATATCGTCTGGAGGCCCTAAATGATCTTTATGATAACAATAACAAGACATGTCACCTTGGGAGTGCAAGAAGAAGATGGAAGTATAAGGGTTTTGAGGGAGAAATTATCAGTTGCTGATATTTTATCAGTTTTACAAAAAATTCTACCAAGGAAGAACAACAGATCCAATCAAACACTTTTTTATAATCTAACAACATTTTCAGTGATTATCATGCTTGGAAAAAAACTACAGATATGATACTAGAAAATAAATAGAAATTGATAAGACGAAACTACGCCAAGACAATAATGAAATCACACTTTCTGAGAAACACTCGTTGATCAATCTAGGTAGGAGCGAGACAAACCTTGAAATGAACACGGAGATCGGAGCCACGAGCTTTGCAGGCTGTTCATAATTACCAACAAAGCACCATCATCAATAAGAACAAGGATGGCAATTGCAGCAATTCAATACCATTATTGATACAGGAATCGAAAGAGCAACAGAACAACATACACTTGGTAGGGTTATCGGGCATACAATATGAATGAGAATGCTATTTTAATTTATACAAAACCAGTTAGCAGATGTCTATGACAGCATACCTGAGCTGCAATAGGTGAATCCGGCTCACAGCCCTTCTTCGTGCACCTTGCTCACAGCCCTGCAAGTCGAACACACACACACAGATGAAAAGCCCTAACTTGTCGACAACAAGACCACACAGAACAGACGTGTAACAGATGAATCCGGCTTGATAATTAAATCAAATTGAAATTGCAGCTTACCAATTGTAGTGACGGAGACGAATTCGGGAAAAGCCCTAACTTACTTGTCGAGAATCCACCAATGTCGAGAAAAGCCCTCCTGCGCACATCAAGCAAGGGATGAGAAAAACCCTAACGAGCACCAATGTCGGAGAGGAGAGGAGTCCGCCAAATAACCCTACCAAGTGCCAATTGGACCTCGACTCGCGCTGTGGTGGAGTCGGGCGAGGAGTCGCAGGCTGAACGAGAAGTCGGGAGAGAATAAGAGGGAGAGCAACGAGAGGAGTACGCAGGCTGAACGAGAAGTGCCAATTGGACCTCGACTCGCGCTGTGGTGGTGTCGGGCGAGGAGTCGCAGGCTGAACGAGAAGTCGGGCGAGAATGAGAGGGAGAGCAACGAGAGGAGTACGCAGGCTGCCAAAGTGCCAATTGTGAAAAGTATGGAAATTGTGAAAATTATGAAAACCCGCCCAAATATCCGCGCGCGAGCCCGCCATATACTAAAAATTGCGAAAACCGCCACCTTACCTTTGTAACCTTATAAAACGCCACACAAAACCGCCACTATTGCATGGATATTTTGACAACCGCCCCAATTGCTTCCCAGACCGCCACTATATTATGACCGCCATGAAGGACCGCCGCAATAGAGTCAACCGCCGCAAGAAACCGCCCCAATAGGTCGTAATTGTAGTAGTGAAAAGTGAAAAATAGCAACCTAGCCTTCACCTCAAATTTATACGTACGGACCTTGATCACAAGCATGTGTGCCACAAAACCTGGCGTGCGAGCTGCATGCTCTTCTTTAACAATCTATATATGTGTGCCACAAAAGCTGGCGTGCGTGCGTGCTCTTCTTTAACAATCTATATATATAAACCATGGGGTTTAGAGTCATCATATTGCGTCATGTAGGATTTTTCCACTTGTCGTCCTTACATTTTTCCATCTAGGATTTTGACATGTATCGGTCTATCGTTGTTCCATGTCACATAATTTTGATTTTTTATTAAGCTACATCATATATATATATAGAGGTAGGTTCTATAGTGAACAACCCCCTATAGAGAACAAGTGAACAATTCTCATCCGTAGGATGAGATTTGTAATGTATGGCTGGATGAGTGTCTTCAATATTCATTAATAAGAAAATAGAAATAAAAAACAAAATTAGAGAGATTCTCTCTCATGATTTTGTAACCACCTAAATCAGAATTCATCCTCATCAAAACACGCATAAAGGAAATTGCAACCACCAAAATCGCAGCATTCCGCCATTGCAGATGTCCACTCCATCGCCGCTCAACCTCTCGCCCTAGCGCCGCCACTCCAGGGAGTTTTCCGGCAACCACCCGTCGCCACCGGCCTTGCACCCCGCCCGACCGGATCCCCCCTTCAGATTCGGGGTTTCGCCCGTCCCACGGATTGCGCCCCATATCTGGTGCCCGACGTTGGTCGCTTCCCGATTCCGCCCGTCACCGGTGCTCGTCCGTAGGTTCGGGTCCCCTCCCACCGGCCTCTCGTAGCCCCTAGTCGAACTGCGTCGGAGTTTCGCCCCCCACCACGTTGCCAATTATTAATCTTATAAATATGACATCGGGTAATTTTGTATATAATTTTTTCATTATGTATATGATTGATTTGATTTAGTATATGTCGTGAATTTATGTGTAAATTGTTTATGTGACCTATTTCAACCGATCAAGATGTATATATATATATAGTAATATTGTATATGGCAACCTGAGGAATGTATATACAAAATTTGTTGTTGCTGGATTGCTTCCGTGACCTATTTCTACGGATGTATATATGTACGGTAACAAGGGGTATATGACAACCTGAGAGATGTATATACGAAATTTGTTCCGGCTAGATACTAATTGCATTATTGTATATAAGTACAATAATATTGTATATAACCACTTCGCCGGTGTAACCTCTTCCCCGGCCACCACCATTGCGCTGACAACATCGAACCACCATTTTGTCGGCCGTTGGAACCACCAATTCGCTGGAAGGCCCCGTCGGAACCACCACGTCACCAAAGACACCATGAACCGCCACGTTGCCAATCATTGTATATATGTACAATAATCATGTATATGACAACCAGAGGAATGTATATACGGAATTTGTTGTGCTTCGATTGTTTATGTGACCTATTTCTTCAGATCAAAATGTATATATGTACAATAATATTGTATATGACAACCTAATACATGTATATACGAAATTTGTTGAGGCTGGATTGTTTAATTATGTGACTATTTCTACAGATCAATATGTATATATGTACAGTAATATTGTATATAACAACATAAGGAATGTATATACGAAATTTGTTGTGGTTGAATTGTTTATGTGACCTATTCCTACAGAATAAGATTTATATATGTATAGTATATTATATATGACAATCTGAAGAATGTATATATGAAATCGAGTGGCGGGTTGTCGTCGGGTTCTTGGTGGTCGACGGTGTCCAGGTTACAGATCTGGAACGAGAGGTATAGGAGAGGGTGAGAGAGAGTGGTTTTTCAAAAAATTCCTATAATTAAGTGGTTTAATTTTGAAATTCCAAAATTTCTATAATCAATCATCACTTCCTATAATTAAGGGATTGATTTAAATTAGAAATTGTGTCAAATTTGTAAGGATAATCTGAGTCACCCATTTGATTATCATCCAAAGGTCCACAATTGTTCACTTGTTCTCTAATACTTCCTATAATTTTGGACAACTTTAATATATATATATATATATATATATATACCGACGAGCTCCCACGAGTGAATACCGGCGACAGATCCCGCAAGCCACCGATGACCACCACCACGATAGATCGCGCAAGCCACCGGCGAGCCGCCCAGCGTTCATCGCGGCAAGGACGAATGGCTGGCGGCCATGGCGAACGGCGACCGACGATAGATTTTCTGCTCACCGGCGACCACCAGCGTGTTCTCACCAGCCACCAGTGTTCCGGCGACTGGCGATAGATCCGTTGCTCACCGGCCACCACCATTGCACTGGCCACATCGAGCCACCATTGCGCCGGCCGTCGCAACACCGATTCGTCGAAGCCCCCGTCCAAACCACGGCAACGAACCACCCCCCGTCGAAACCACCGCATCGAACCACCACGTCACCAAAGTCACCACGAACCACCACATTGCCAATTATTAATCGTATAAATATGGCATTAGGTAAATTTGTATATAATTTTTTCATTGTGTATATGTCGTGAATTTATGTGTAAATTGTTTATGTGACCTATTTTTAGAGATCAAGATGTATATATATAAAGTAATATTGTATATGATAACCTAAGGAATGTATATACGAAATTTGTTGTGCTGAATTGTTTCTGTGACCTATTTCTACGGATCAAGATGTATATATGTCCAATAATATTGTATATGACAACCTGAGGAATGTATATATTAAATTTGTTGTTTCTGGATTGTTTTGTGACCTATTTATACAGATCAAGATGTATATATGTACATTAATATTGTATATGACAACCTGAGGAATGTATATACGAAATTTGATGTGGCTGGTTTTTAGGTGACCTATCTCTACATGTCAAGATGTATATATGTATATTAATAATGTATTTGATAACTTTATAAGTGTATATACGAAATTTGGCGTGGCTGAATTGTTTAGGTGACCCATTGCGCCGGCCGTCGGAACCACCAATTCGCTGGAAGGGCCCGTCGGAACCACCACATTGAACCACCAAGTCGCCAAAGCCACCACTAACACCACGTTGTTAATTATTGTATATATGTATAGTAATATTGTATATGACAACCTAAGGCATGTATATACGAAATTTCTTGTAGTTGGATTATTTATGTGACCTATTTCTACATATCAATTCAAGATGTACATTTGTACAATAATATTGTATATTACAACGTGAGGAATGTATATACGAAATTTGATATCTTTTACACAATTCTACGAGACTAATACAGTAATATTTTGTACTCGTACATAAGATATTATATTAAAAAAAAGCGTGAGTTGGTCCATGACAAAAGAAGATGTTTGGTTATATATCTATGACCCTTAATTTGATACTGATTAAAAAATGAGAATAAATTGGATCAAGGAAGGTAGATATACAATCCTTTGATTCCTTTTTTCTGATGTTCGGCAAAAAATTCTATAACGTACAGAATTTGTTTTATTGGCAAAAATAGAATTTGCTTTTTTATTCCTTTTTTGATAACGTGTAAAACAACTTCTCCAATTACAGATGCTACAATTACGGGAGTACCAATAGACATTCCTTTTTTGATTTAAAAAAAATCGAATTTGTTTTTGTTGTTGCTACAATTAAGGGGGTGTATTATCATAATTATTTTGTCCATTTTAAGAATCAATCTTAGCCATTAAAACCAATCTCATCCAAAGGCCCATAACTGTTCACCCGTTCACTCATATTTAGCTGTCCACTATTGAACTTTATTCTATTTGTCCATATAAGATTTTATTAAGTCACATCATATCCATTTATTAAGCCACATCATATTTATTTAGGTAAATAAGATTATTTTTCAACCAAAAAGGTAAATATAGAGATTGTTTATAAAATAATTTATTTTTTGTAGTTGTACAAATCTTATCGATAAGATACTAATTAAGAAATAAATTTTTTTGATAATTATATATGGTCAATAGATATTCTTATCAAATAGTCAAAATCTTTCATTTCTTAATTAATATGGTAACTAGTACAAATCCCGTATCATGTACGCGTAATGTAAATATAAACCCGAATTAACTGATTCTAGATTGAATTTTGACACGAATCCTCTTTGAACTCGAAAGTTTACAATCCAAACACGATAGATACGAGTTCAAACTTATTGATCTATATATGTATTTTATTAATAAAATGTTAATTTTAAAATAATTCTATTCATTTTTTCATATTTATATTATTATTTAATATACTATTGACATATGATGATATGAGAAATATTTTTCACTATTCTTCAAGATTTAATAATGAAAAAACGTATATTAATTAATAGGGAAAAATGGTTAAGATATAAAAAACAACTTGAAATTTTTTATTTGTATAAGGATATAACTTAAAAAAAATCTTAGTTGAGAAAAAATCTTAAGATATAAAAAATGGGATAAGATTTTAAGTAGACATAAGGAAATTGGATAAGATATAAAGTAGATATTAAGTTGATATAAGGGTTATTTTAAAAAAAAAAAATATAAAAAAATAAAATATTTTTTTTATTCAAACTTGATGACATGGTGGAAATTTTTACATAGACTTGAGTTCTACATTATACTATGTTGTAGTATATTAGTCTTTTATTTCTTAATTAAATATTTGATTGTATATAGTTTATCCCTTTAAATGGTCAAAAAAATTTATTTCTTAATTAATATGGCTTTCAGTCTTTTATTTCTTAATTAAGTATTTAATTGTATATTGTTTATCTCTTAGTTCTTTATATGATTGTAATATTTATTTCAAAAAATGACTATCTAAATGAATATGATCATAATTCCCAAAAAATCATCATTATGTATTTTATAGCACTATTACTTAGAGATAAAATCCTAATTATGAAATCACTATGCTATTTTGAGACAATTTTTTGAAAAATCCTAATTATGAAATTATAATTTCTTAAAAACCCTAATTATAAAATCAATATACTATTTGCAGATAAAAAAATATTAAATCTAATTTTTTATTCAAATCTCGTACAAGGTACGGGGATTACACTAGTAGTACTTTTGTTTATTATATGTAACCACCATTCCAAGTACAAGTTTTCACGAAAATGACCCCTTAAACACCCATATTTGTATAACAAACTAGTATTAGTCCTATGTCTTGAAGGCAAGAATTTGATTTAACTAAAAACTTAGTTTAAATTTTATATAAAGTTATTTACAAGAATAGTTTGGTATAAAATCTTGTATTCTTTTATTTGATTTGTTTCTTATGGAATTTATTTTAATGTATAATATTTATCTTATTATATATACTTTTAATCGAACAAAGATTTGTAGGATTATAAATTTTGTATAAAGATTGAATACTCCTAATATTTGTAGGAATTATTTTATGTTTATGGATTATAATTATAATTATATATTTAATTGGAGTTGACATATGCTTTTCTATATTATTATTTTATTCTAGTATATAGTTTTATAAGGAAAACTTATAAAAAACCGGTCCGGGCGGGCGGCAGAAGAGCGAACCGCCTCTGAACTGGAGCGGACCCCGTCGACGTCAAACCGGGCAGGCGAGTGCATGTGCTTAGGGAGAGGCGTGACCCCCCATGCATGGGGATCATGATATATCGACAGTGGACGTACGGCGGCGTTGGCGATGGGGCGGTGGTCAAGGAGTGGAGGTGTCGGTCGTCGTCCGGAATGGGGTGGTACAGCCACCAGGATCTGAGGGTGTTGCACGGGAGCGTGGTCAGGCTGTGGGACCACGCTCGGAGGAGGAGCTTGCCCGTGGGAGTCACGCGCTCCCTGTCTTCCGTACTATGACTAGTTAAGTTTAAGTGGAGTGATTTTGTCACCCCGTTTGGTTGATTATGTAATAATTAAGAGTATGTATTAATTACTAATGTTAGGTTGGTTTTGTAGTATATATTCATGCATCATATGACATGATATGGTGGGATTTCACTTTTCTTGTCTGCAATTGTATATGTGTATGTGTCACGCTCCGCATTCCTTCGGCCAAAATAGATACGGGCCAAGTCACCCAGACACGGAGCTTAGGTGATTCTAGAGGCTTCTGGGGCCTTCAGAATGAGGCCGGGACGCTCCGGAGCCTTCTAGGGGCCGGCACGCCTCAAACGGGGCAAAGCGTGCCAGGGCCGGAACTTCTAGAGATATCTAGGAGGGCCGCGCCCCATGTGGAACAAGGCGGGCCGCTTCTAGAGTCTTCTAGGACGGCCAAGCCCCTTCGGGGCCAAGCGCACCCCGGGGCGGAAGCTTCTGGAGCGGTCCAGAGGCATCCTGCCTCTTCCGGACGTGGGCGCGCACGGGTGTGCCTTCCGGAGAATTCCGGAGGAGTCGCGCCCCATCTAGAGGGCTCTAGAGAGAGGCGCGGGCCGGCGCCCAAGTGGAGCACTCCGGATTCTTCTAGCGTGGGCTAGAATTATCTAGGGGCGAAGAGGCATCTCCGGGCTTCCGGAATATCCCGGAGTTGTATTGAGTAGTCCACACTTGTATAAAACTCTCTAGATTTGTATGGAGATAGGTAGAATAATCTAGAGAGATAAAGAGAGTTAGGGAGAGGGCTAGGAGACTCTAGATTCTCCTTAGTCATTTCAAGGGGGAGGCTTGCCTATAAATACACCCTCTTCCCTCATTTGGCAAGGCATCCCACAATCCACCAAGCCACCAACACTTAAACATATAAACTCAATTGTAAAGCACATTTGTAAAACACCTTTGTAATTTGTAATACAAAGTCCTCTTTCCCACATTAACCATATTAATACATCGGGACAAGGCCTGACTTAGCTCATTAAAAGGGTTCGACATAGCTAAGGGCCGCACGAGTTAGAGAACGAGTCTCAGCCCGTGACATAAGCATGTTGTACGGTAACGCTAGCTATTTCGTCTACTCATCTCATATAAAGGGGTACATGCGTTTAGTTCACTCGGCTCGACTGTCAACGTACCAAAACAATGTCATATATGTAACTAATGATGTTATATTATATATTGTACGTGCTAGTGAACTTTCTTTCACCTGAATAATACAGTATGTGAGATCGATCGAGAATAAAGTTTTGCGCCATGGAATTTGAGAAGCATCCTTAGTAGTAGAATATCCATAAACCAAGTCTTTCACATGCAGACGATGCAGATCGAGTAGTATCCTTTCTGAAATTGATGGTCTTGTTATGAACTACTATTTGTTTTTTAAGGCAGCTAGTCATGCCACCTATACTTTATTAGTAGTAATATAGTCGTAGTACTCTCGTGTTGCCAACAATTTAATTGGGATTTGCGAGTAGCTAGATTTGTTCAATTGTGTTGAACAAGCCGGGTTTAGACAACTCATTTCAGGTTTGCGTACGGGATATTGAGCTTATTAGGTCGAGTCGGGTCGGAAACTAAATGCTATTTGTTTCACATTTTATATAGTGCATGTAAGTTAGGTCAAGATCAAGAACACCCATCACTTCACAAAACAAACTACTCCACGCTATATATTTCATATCTGCAATATAGATTTGTTTATACTAACCATGATTAAGACCCACCTAACGACGCTAAAAAAATTGTAAACAGAAAGAGAAAGACATATCTATATACCATTTGTGAAACAATTATGGAATTAAAATGAAGCATGCACAAAGTATTTCGGTTGATTAAGCACCCAAATCACTCATCTATTTGTTTTTTTTTTTAAAGTTGATGATTAGGGGACTACCCCTTATAGAAGAGCCCTAGAGCATTTTTCGAATGAGAATAAGAAGTTCTGAAAGTGTTAAAATGGTACTCCCTCCGTCCCAATATGTTTGTCTCATGTCACTATTCACGCGTAGATTAAGGAAAGGAAAAAATTTGTTTTGTGTAAGAAAAAGTTGATGGGTGAAAGAAAGAAATTAAAGAAAAAGAAAAAAAGAAAGAAATAAAATATGAGTGTAAAAAGGTTGAAGAGTGTAAAAAAGTTGATGGATGAAAGGAGGAAAGAGAAAAAAGAATGATGAAAAAATAGGTAGGTAGAGTAAAAAGGGGATAAAGAGTGGTTGTTAAAAATGACGGTACGCGGTACGACAAACATTTTGAGACGAAAGAAAACGAGATGAGACAAACATTATGGGACAGAGTGAGTATTACTTAGGAGACTATGACCCATTTTTACAATATGGTCGACCACAACACGTACTCATATAAGAAATTTTAGAGCATCTACAACAATAACACTGCTACAGTGTTATGCATTCCTACTTTTTCTATTTCTCTCTCTGCCATATCATCTATGCACCCCATTTTGATTTTAGCCCACATCCATGCACCCCATAAACCCAACTTTTCTAATTTTCAATATTTTTTTCTCTTTTCATATACAATTACACATATACCCTCATTCTCTAATAAAATTCCATATATACCCGATCGTGACGAACGCCCGTATAAACCGAACAATATACAACTAATTTTAAATTTAATTTTCCATATACAATATTAGTGTCTATGGATAGATAAAAAAATTATGAATTATGGTATAGTTTTTTTTTTTAACTTCGAAATTTCCTTAAAAAGACAATATATAATTTATGTTATGTAATTAATCCCTTTTTTCTTGCCCAATTAATAATTGACATGTGGCATGCTTGGCTTGTGTTGTTGATGATGTAGATGGCCATGTGTCATGCGTTGATTCGTTGTTCTTCCATGCAACTCTTAATACATGGGAGATTGTTAGACTTACATGTGTGTCATAACACAAAAGTATTTTATATTAATAGATGGAGATAGTGGTAGGGTTCATATTATATAGTTTTTGTTTTTTTCATTTTTATTAACTTTGCTATGGATCCAAACCTATAGGTTTGGATGAGACCTACTAATCAGATTTAGATAATTGGGCTTTTTTATTGGATCAAAAACTTTATTGGGCCTAAAGCTTACCCTTTTTTAATATTAGTATTCATGTAAAAAGATAAGTTCTTGTAATAAGAAATAGATAAGTTATTAAAAACTTTATTAAATTCTAATTCTCTATCTAAGGGTCTGTTTGGATAGACGTGCATTAAATTGCATTATGTTTTATTTTGTATTATTTTGCTTTAAAGTTTAATTTGCATTAAATGAATTTATTGAAGTAATATATTATGGTTAAAACGTGTTTACATTATATGCGACATACCCCTTCACCTTCCTTCCCCTGTCAAGATGTAGTGGTGAGGGTGGTTGTTGTGAAGTGACAGTGGTTAAGGAAGAAGGTGGATGAAAGAATAATTCATTAAATCATTTTTATCCAAACACATTTTAATTATTTAATACATTAAACAATCGATAATACATTATAATGCATTATACTTGCCTATCCAAACAGACCCTAAGTAGTTGTCCAAATTGATTTTAATTAGAAATTTATTTTATTAATAATGAATTTAACTTATTAAGTAAAATTTTCATTACCTAAAGTTTCATATATTAATTTATTTATAAATTAATTTAATCAAAGTAATTTATAGATGTATAATCAACATAATACATAATCAACATTAAAAAAAATTATAATAATAGTTGGAAAAAATGAAGAAAAAATAAGAAGAAAACCAGAAAAAATGGGAGGAACCAGGATAGTTGGATCCAAATTCCGAAAAAAGTATTAATAATTTCTACGTGTAGAGAGAGATTGTAACACAGATTTTATTAATAATTTCTACATCGTTTACCCGAAAAAAGTATTAATAATTTCTACATGGTTGTATAGTTCGAGTTCATAGGAGTTTAATGTATCGATCGTAATGTATCGGGTTTTCACCTATAATAACCTATCTAATGTCATCAAGCTTAGGGTATAGGGTCAAGTCGAGTACTCGAGTGATCTTATGCTTTAGTTTCTAGGGTGTGGGGTTTTAGGGTTATAGAGTTTTAGGGTTGAGGGTTTTAGGGTTTTGGGTTTTAGGGTTTAGGATCTTAGGGTCTTAGGTTCTTAGGGTTTTAAAGTCAAGACCAATGAGGTTATGCTTTAGGTTCTAGGGTATATATTCAATCAAAACTTGTCTATGGGGATGCACTAATAGTATGATATACAATAAAAACTTATCTATCATTAGCAACCTAATGATACGAAATCTTGTAAATATATCCATCGAAGCTAAGGGTTTTAGGGTTTTATGGTTTTCGGGTTTTTGAGTCAAGACTAGACCTATGAATCGGGTTGGGTCGGGCAAGTTCGGGTCGGGTCATTTCGGGTTCGGGTTTTGTTCGGCTTCGTGTCAATCGGGTTACGGGTCAAACTGGGTCGGGTCGTTGCAGATTTTTGGGTCGGGTCGGATCAACCCAACGGGCCAAGAGTATAATTTTTTTACCAAATTTTATATAAAATATTATTTAAATGATAACACATAATAATAAAATAATTATTTTAAATATTATTTTAATAATAAAGTATAAAATAATATTTTGAATAAATTTTATATATTGTAATATAACTTAAACTATGAAAAGTCGAGTCCGACCCAACGGGAATGAGCTTATGATTTAGGTTCTATGGTATATGGTTGTATAGTTCGGGTTAAATTATATTTCACACAGAAACCCTAAACAATCTATTTGACATTTTAATGTAATGTTGACCTATAATAATTCATCTAATGTCATTAAGCTTAAGATATAAGGTGAAAAATAAGTAAAAAATAATATACACAATAGTCTACTACTCCTGGAGTTAGGGTTGAGCATGGAACCGACAAACCCGAATTTTTAAAATGAACTGACCGAACCGAACCGAACCAAACTGAAGATAGTCGGTTCGGTTATCGGTTCAGTTAATTCGAAAATTTTGGTTTCTATTCGGTTCGGTTTTTTTTCTGTCCGGTTTGGTTAAACCGAATTTTTTTTAAAAAAAATCACATATTCTTAAATAGTGATATTCGTTTCCGACCAAAAAAAATAGTGATATTCGTTTTAGGGTTGTTTGTCGCTTGAGACATCTTTCCATCTTGCAGCCACCAGCCGTTTCATGTCCTCAGCCCCTATGAGCCTCTGCCTTCCCCGGCAGTCCGGCAACCGTTTCTTCAACTGTCGCTCGCCCTCCTCGTTGCCAGTAGTCGACCGTCGTCCAGTCGTCCGCCAGTCGACCCTCGACCCTCGTCGCCAGTCGTCTCCCGGCATCATCGACTCACACGCTGTCTCCCGGCTTCCTCTTCGACTCGTCGCCGGTCAGTAGGTGTACTTAGCCTGTCTTTGGTCTCGTTGCAGTCAACTTATTTTTTGGTAATTGGTATGTGAGTATGTATCGAACAAGAACATATATAGCCTGTTCTATTGGATTGATTTCGACAATTAGGCTCCGTTCGGTTACATTGACTGGAACTGGAACTGGAACGAACTGAAACTGGAGAAGCTGAGCTGGACTGAATATAGAGGTGGGACTAGAGCTAGTTTAATTAATTTGAGTGTTCGGAATCACGAGCTGATTGTAACTGGAAAAAAAATGTGAAATTACTAAAAAGGATATTTAAATTTAAGTAGAATATTTTTTACTAGATTGATATTAAGGGTCTTTAAAGATGAAAATGTTAAAACATTTTACCTGTACGTTCTAAGTCTTGCCAATTTGAGACTAATTTGGGTATTTAGTTTAATTAAGTATTATTATCTCAAAGTGGGCAACGTCAGTCACCTTCTTCCACTAACTTGTCTTCTCCAAATGTATTGTACTGTAGACTCCCATCTGGACACATCCTCTTCTCCAATTAGGCAATTACTCCCCAAATGTATTGCACTTTAGATTTTTTATCTGAGCACATCCTCTTCTCCAATTACTCTTATTTTCCAAATGCCGTGCCCATCCCCTTCTCCAATTTCTCGTCTCTCTGCCATTAACCACCATGGCTTCAACTACAGTAGCCAACTATCGACCCTCTTCCCATCCTTTTCCGGTCTTCTTGTCATTGCCCAGATCAACTGTCCAGATCTAGCCCAGATCTGGCTCTCGAGATTCGATTCAGCCAACTCCTCTTCCGCTACTGTGGTCACCTCTCCCCCGTCGTTGACTCCAAGGCTACTCCGTCTCCATTGATTCAACGACTCCTCCGCCACCTTAGTTCTAGGGTAGATCTGGTTCGGTTATCTTGCTATAGTATTCCAAGAAGGGTGAAAAGAACAAAGGGTAAAAATGGGTCTAAAAACTGCCAAGCTAGTTCAGCTCAAGAAAGCTAGGGGGGGTGATCTCGTAAAATATCTCTTAATTCAGCTTCAGTCAGCTTGAGAAGCCAGTTAGCAAGCTACACCACCGAACAACATTTCAAAGCTTGTTTATTCTATTCCAGCTAGAGCAAGCCACGGTCAGCTAGAAAAAGCCCCCACCGAACGGACCCTTAGACACATACGATGGCATACATATTTTATTTGGATTTGGAAATGGACGAAATACACAAATTTTTTTTTTTGATCCGATCGAAATACACAAAGCTGGATTTGCAGGTTGTTGTTGTTTTTTCTGCTCAAGGCTGCTTCAATTTTATCGGTGTTTTCGGTTCCAATGAATACAACCAAAGGAACGAGTTGGGTTTTTCGGTTTCGCACAGAACCGAACCGAATTTAATCGAAACCGAACCGAATTTAATCGAAACCGAACCGAAATACATCAGTTCGGTTTTCGGTTCAATAAATATCAAGATTCGGTTTTCGGTTCGATTCGGTTTTAATAACTCATGTATAATCTATTTCTTATTGCAAGAGCTTTCTACATGAATAGTAATATTAAAAAAGGGTAAGTTTTAGGCCCAATAAAGTTTTTGATCTAATAAAAAAAACCAATGATGCAAATCTGATTAGTAGGTCAAGGTTTGGATCCATAGCAAAATTAATAAAAATAAAAAAAAACTATATAATGTGGACCCTACCACTATCTTCAACTATTAATATAAAATTATTTTGTGTCATGACACATGTGTAAGTCTAACAATCTCCTAATACATGGGTGCAAATTTTGCTACCGGATGCCTCGGTGCACTCCCCCATTCTTTATTATACTCCCTCTGTCCCTTATTGATAGTCCTAAAGCAACAATGGCACAAGAATTAAGGAATTGAAAAAGTGTAGAGTTGTGTCAGAAGCTTCAACAGTGTAAAAGTAGAAAGGTAAACAGCTAAGCTAACCTCATATATTTAGACCAATTAAAAGTGTTTACACAAATGTGACAGCCAATAGGATTATAGCATTTTGAGCACACGGATCACACCTTCTTACACCACTTTCATTCTCTATAAAGACTCATTTACTCTTCTTACAACTCAGATAAATTTCAAAACTCCATTAAAAAGCTCCAACACAACAAAAACACAAAGAATATTCAGAAAAATCCAGTCTTTTACAGCAGCATCACTGCCTCCTTCATGGTTTCAGTCTTCTTTGACCTAAATGCTTACCCACCCTTGGAAGATGGAGAAATGACTGAAGCTGAGGAGACACATTTTGCATTCAACCTCAACGAACTGCCAGGGGAAAACAATGGAGGTACACTGTATCATCAACTCAGCCACCATTCAGCACACCCTCAACCAGAAGTGGAGAATGAGTATGCACACGACCCATCAGGTGCATACAGTGAAGAAACACAAGCAGGCAACGACACAACAAACCATTTACATCATCAACCAATCATCAAGAGGCTCAGCAAAGATAAAAAAAAATGCATATATTGATGGAGCTCTTGAAACTAGCACGTGGAGGACATTTACCTGCAAATTCATACAAGGCTGTTGCCACTCAGTTCAATCTGTCACAAAAGACAGTAGCAAGAATTTGGAGGGCAACACGAGCACAAGAGCATGCAATGCAAGCACCAGATGTGAGTACACAATTTCACAAATGTGGTAGGAAGAGAGCTGAAGTTGATAATGCACAAATCATGGCAATTAACATGGGTGACAGGAGATGCCTCAGAGATTTAGCTACCAAGCTTCAGATATCAAAGAGCACAGTACATAGAATGGTGAAGAGGAAATGCATAAGGCCACACACTAACCCACTCCATCTTGGCCTCAAAGAATCAAATATGAAAACAAGAATGGAGTGGATTCTCAGTCTTTTACAGGGAGCTACAGCAGAAAGTAAGACAAAATACTATGCCATGTTCGATTTTGTTCACATTGATGAGAAGTGGTTTCAATTAAGCAAGAAATCACAAAGAGTGTATTTAGCACAACATGAAAGGGGAAAGTATAGAGCTGCAAGTTCAAGCAAGTTTATACCCAAAGTTATGTTTACAGCAGCTGTTGCTAGGCCTAGGTTCAATTCAGAGGGAGCATGCACATTTGATGGAAAAATTGGAATTTTTCCATTCACATATCAAGAGGCAGCCAAAAGGAAGTCAAAAAACAGAGACAAGGGGATTGTTGTGACCAAGCTAGTTGAATCAGTGAATAAACATGTCACAAGAAGGATGCTAATAGACCAAATTGTTCCAGCAATAAAAGAAAGATGGCCACAGCAAGAAGGACACAAAGTTATTTTCATTCAACAAGATAATGCAAAGGCACACATCACTCAAGAGGATCCAGAATGGCAACAATTTTACAAGCAAGATGATTTCACTTTCATATTAATCCAACAACCTCCCAACAGTCCAGATTTGAATATACTAGACCTAGGCTTTTTCAGAAGTATTCAGTCATTGATGCATAAGAAAATGCCTAAGGACATAGATCATATGCTACAGGCAGTACATGATGCATTTCATGAGCTTCATCCAACAACATTAGGTAATGTATGGCATTCATTACAGTATGTTATGAATGAAATACTCAAGAGGAAAGGGAGCAACGATTATGATCTACCTCATGTTAACAAAAGAAGACTAGCAGCTGAGGGTAATCTACCTATTCAAGCATCAGCACCTCAATGGGCAGTTATGCAAGCATGGAATATAGTACATGATGTTGCTCAACAAGCAGAAATAGGAGAAGGAAGTCAATATGTTCAAGAAGAAAGCCAGGGCAATGAAGATGCAGTTCCAAAACAAGAAACTCAGCAAGATGACATGGGAGAATTCAGCCAATATGCAAAGTGGTTGTGGAATGTAAGCATGGTATATTTTTGTGTAAATCATGTGAACTTTGTATGTAACAGCAACATTTTGGAACAATGAATGATTATGCAGGCATTTGCTATATGCATTTATGTACTCGTAGTATTTAAAAGGTAATGATGCAAGATAAAAATGAAACACATGAAAACTGAATGAAAAAAAAAAGCAGTCTCAGGTTCCCCTTTTCATCATTAATACAAATCCAACCCCAACACTTAACAATAAACAGCCTCCAAAGCCACAACTTGTGGTGGTGGCATTGTTATTGTGTTAAGGAAGGGATTATAATGGATTGGCATTTCAGTTGAACTAAGGTATCATCATTGACTAAAAAATAAAAAAATATCTCAGAGCTCCCTTTGCATCATGTAACAACATCACTACACATGAATTGGCCTCCAAAGCCATATGGAAATGACGGTGGCCTTAAGCATGTAAAGTGGATGTTTTGGATGAAGATTTCAGCAGTGAAGGTTCTCATCATTGAAAAATAAAAACATGCAATGCAGTCACAACATAAACACAGAAATCCCAGCAGCATATATCAATGCAGATATAGCACCAAATGACACTCTCATATATGCAGCATATATATCAATCATCATCAAATTTAGACTCAAGCATCAACATTCAAGGTTATCAACAACATTCATCGTCATCTAATAGTCAAGGTTTTATACAGATTCAAGAGCATTCAGTATTCAAGGTTTTCAAGAGCATTCATCGTCAAATTTATATTCAAGCATCAACAAACCTGGTTCTCAGCAACATTAATCATCACTTATCATCATTTTTGTATTTAATCATGATCAATCAAGGTTCACAACAACAGAACTCATCATCACTCACATTTCAATTTCAGAAGCATATTTTAATTCAGAATCAAGATCAATTTCACAAAAAAGTTTCACAAACAAGTTTCAGAAAGCATGAAATGGTTAGCAGCATGCAAAATCAACCAAAGTACAACACAAATCTGGTCCATGCAAGGGGATCTCGTTTTAGAAGACTCAGAAGCATATTATTACACAAATCTGGTGCAACACAAATCAAGTCTCGTTTCAGAAGCATATTTTTCATACAAAACCAAGATCAATTTCACAAAAAAGTTTCATACAGATTCAAGATTATATGTTTCACTCAAAGCACAACAGAAATCTGATACATGCAAGGGGATCTTGTTCAAATAAGTTGAAACACAGAATGCTAAGGTTAAGGGGACTCAATCCAAGAAATACAAACAAACAACCAATTACAATCAAACATGCAACTAATAAACATCAGCATAATAGTTCGCCAAAAAAGAAAAAAACTAGAGGGCTTCAAGAGGACTTAGCTACTGATCCTCTTCGGAATCAGGGGCGTACAATCCGTCCAAATCTCCAGCCTCCAGATCCAGCCCGCCCTTCAAATCTCCAGCCTCCAGATCCAGCCCGCCCTTCAGATCTTCAGCCTCCAGATCCAGGTTGCCGCCGTTCACCCTCGACTCCGATGGAAGGGGTTGCTCCACGCATTCCTCCTCAACTTTCCCTTTGCACCACGCTTTATAAAAAAGTTCAGATCTATCAGGGGTGAAGGAGTGGTTCCCACCACAATCGTGTCCCCATTCACATTGCGGATAGTAAGGGCACCGGTAAGAGGAGGAGGACTCTTGGTCACTATCATCACCGAATATAGCATCCAGGAACTCGGGGCTATCAAGAGCGGGTCCATTGTGAGCCATGGGGAGGACGAATGAAAGAACTGAGAGGCGAAGAAGGGAGCGTAAGGGAGCGTATGTCTCAGATGGAGGCTGGATTCAAAGGAAATGAGAGTTGAGTGCTAGGGTTAGCAAGAAAGGGAGTGTTTCTCTGAGATGGGGGCGGAAATGAAAACATGTGTGGAAGTGGGGCTAGGGTTTGTAGCTTTATATGGGAAGCATGCAAGGGATGAGTGGGCATTAATCGGGCCGGTCCAAATACACTTACAAACCTGCAACTTTCAAATATTGGTGTTGGGTCATGAGAAGCTTACAAATGGGTAC
This sequence comes from Polygonum aviculare, assembly GCA_934048045.1. Classification (NCBI taxonomy): domain Eukaryota; kingdom Viridiplantae; phylum Streptophyta; class Magnoliopsida; order Caryophyllales; family Polygonaceae; genus Polygonum; species Polygonum aviculare. The sequence goes on along the minus strand of OW204023.1, from coordinate 25,050,424 downwards.
AATTCCTACGTGTAATTCCACTTGCAAGTTAGCAAGCATGTCCATTTGCAATATTAAGTGTAATTCCACTTGTAAGTTTGCATAATTTTTTTTTATTTTGGGAAAGACAATGAATAGTGTTTTAATGGGGATTTTGGGGTTGAAGTTAGAAGGATAAAGTTAATTGGTAGGTAAAGGTAATGAGTGTAAAATGATGAAAGAGAAATAAAGGAGATTGAAAAGGTGATGATTTGTGTAAAATGTGATAAAGTATGAGGGTAATTGTGGAAGAAATAATAGATATAAAAGGAAACGGGGGGAGGTAGGACAAACATTTAGGGACGACGGATTTGGAAAGGGGACGAACATTTAGGGACGGAGGGAGTATTAATTTTACTGACATGATGCAACTCAAAGTTGAACCGTTGTAGATGGTCTTAACGGTTTCAAAATCACTCATCTATTAAAACAAAAAGCTGTAGGAAAAAACCACCAGAGGCCCACAACCCCATTTTTCATTTGAAAATAACGCCTATGTTGAGCCACATATTAGTATATATAACTCTTACCTTAATCGGGTGTGTAAGACTAATGATGAAATTGTTTGCGTGCATACAAATTTTGTACACAGTCACATAGTGTAAAACTAGTGAAGTTTCCCGCGCCTTGCGCGAATTTTGTTAAAATTTTAATTAATTTTTTTACTTATATTAGTTTTGAAGTAAGTGGTTTTTTGGATCATTTTTCTTCAAAAGTTATATAATATATTATGAATTTGTTTTTTGTTTGAGTGTATAATACATAAATGACTTGAATAGTAAAATGGAATAGATTGTGTACATGTAAAAGGGATGTTTGAGTTATCTTTATTCTTAGACTTCCACATACGAATTACATGAACTTCTTTACATGGAGACTCGAAATAATATATATGTTATAAACTTATAATAAATATTCTTAGATCTCGTTGAATAAATCTACATTTTATAATGGGTCTTTCTATAGCCTTAGAGCATATGATATATATGTTTCCCGATTTAGGAAACTAAAACCCTAAAAGAAAAATATAAAAATTATAACATGGAAAGACATAAAAATTCACCACAATAGTATACACAATTACATGTTTCCAAAATATCTTAGGGATTTTATATTTAACATGCTTCCAAATATATATGGAAAATTGATTTAGCGCATCTTTTCAATTTACCCTAACAAATTTTGTATATGAATACACTAAATAATTACATCCATATTTTGAAGTTTGAATTTGGTAAGTAAAAGTCATACTTCAACATTTTTCTTAATATATTTTCCCCTTTAACAGTTGAGAAATACGCTAATTAGTTACACACCTATTTTAAAAATTGAACCTAATAGATAAAACATAATGTAAGTTGTTTAATAACTAATCATGTAAAATTGAGAAGAGGTTAAGTTAAATTCTGATTTTGGTAATTGATAATTCGAAGAATGAATATGACTATATTGATCATACGAAATTTGAAAAGGAAAGAAATTATTAAAAGGATTTGATTTGTTTATAGAAAAATATATATAGTACATAAGTTCAAAATTATTATATGGTTAAAAATTTAAAGATTCAATCAAATAGATTTTCATACATACTTTTGGGTATAACTTAATGATATTTCGACATAAATTAAAAAAAAAAAAAGAATTAGTTTAAAATATTTTACATATAGAATGAATAAAACAATTTCTAAAAAATTTCACTTTGTATTTGAAATTCGTATCAACCAATCCATCACGTTGGATTTGAAAAATGAAAGAAGTTAGAAAGAATTGCCAAAAATTGAACCAAATCACACAAAAGATTTTGTAGATACAATTTTATTGATTTGGAAAATTATAAGTAGATTTGATTGGATAGGCACTATGTATAAATAAAAAACAAATCAAATTATTAAATTAGAAACTATGTAAAATTATCTTGATTTGTATCCACTTGTATGTAAATTGGAAACGTTTGATTGTGTGGATAGACACTTAAAATGTTCTGTTAACTAAAATGGTCTAAAAAAGAGGTTAGAATTGTAAGTAAATCAAACTTTGGAAAATTGTAAAAAATAAATTAATATGTGGCATATGACGTGGAATTAATTAGTGATGTATAAATTTTAAGAACTAAGGAGAAAATGACATGTGGAGAAATCCTAGGTGGCCTAATGTCGATTTGCCATGTGGTAAAATCCTACGTGGCGCAATAAGGAGGTTCTAATCCTTAGTGCTTTTATATAGAGAGAGAGATTACAAATCTTAAATATTTTACAATGTGTTCTAACTTCTAAGAACGTTATATAATGTCATTACGTATGGCAATTCAGACAAAGCCCTATTAATGTGAGACAAGCATATTGTATCATTGATTTAATTTATTAGCCTTGGATTAGGTGGTTATATTGATTTTTCTAAGCATAGGTTGAGAAACTTGGAATACGTTATTCACTTATTCAATCTTCACGGAATTTTTATTCAAATATTTTAGCTTTTAAAAACAACACACTTAATCTATAGTTATATTTAGAACAAAATATGCATGTAGTCTTTTAAAGTAAGATTTTAGACAAATTAAGATAGGCGCGCTTTTGCATTTGTAAAATTTATTTAATTTGCTTTGAAAATGCCTGTAAACAATCAACAAGTCTAACAAGTTAGAACTAAGCATCGGGGAGTAATATGATATACAATTCAAACATCAGGTTACCCACATGATATTTTTCAAAATCACAAGATCTCGACATGTGATTATAACCTCAAATGAAGGAATAATACTAAAAACTTCCCTAGTATCCCTGCACAAGACATATAGCTAAGAGTTTGAACAAGGCTGCACTAAATCCCTACTTGTAAGGGGCAAAGATGATGGATGAGTTGTGGCCTCCAAACCCGAACGAATTAGACAACGCTGCCTTTATGTTGAGTCGTTCTTTCCTTGCGCCAACAAGCAAATTAGTGTCCTGATTCAAATTCAACAAGCACATTGCAATCAGTGATGATCAAGACATCACATAATAATCCTTGCAACAGATATATGGAGAAAAATCAGTAGAAATTGCACGCAGAAACTAAAGCATACCACGCCTTCATCAGGGGATTCGAGGTTGATATTTGGATGGATCCACCCGGTTCTTATGGCCTGATAATACATGCTGATTATTAGTTAAACCACAACTAAGCAAACTAAAGTATGAGTTATTGGTCCTTTGGCGTTCAAGGGAGGAATGGAAGGGTAAATTATTGGCTATTCAAAAGAAAAGAAAAATATGATGATTAATTTGCATGACAAATTCAAAGGAGGAGATTGGAAAATATTATCTGAACTTCAGTCATTGAATGTTCAAGTGGATATATATCTTGACATTAGGTTAGATGTACAATCAATTTGTTCATCTACAAAACATTATCATTTACTTGGGTCAATTTTAAGTACCTGTACAGTTGCAACTGCTTCCACAGCCCCGGCTGCTCCAAGTAAATGGCCAATCATTGATTTTGAAGAATTCACTCTCAACTGTATATGAAAAACCCCTAGTTAGAACTATGCCATTCATATATTCGATAGCAAAGATTGCTCTCATCTGAACTATGAATTACCTCAGGGTTTTGGCCAAAACAGTGAATTAGAGCTTGGTATTCTTTGAGATCTCCAGCTGGTGTTGATGTAGCATGTGCATTTATGTAATTTATGTCTTCTCTGGATACTCCAGCATCAGCTAATGCTTTCTCTATGCAAAGAATGACACCGACCCCTTTTTTGACAGTCATCAAAAAATAAAGATTAATTAGACCTTAACATTTTAAGATAATTTTTTCTATGAATAAAAAAGCGCCACTCAGCTTCACCAACTATTTTCAAATTCAAAGTGCTCGGTCATGTGATAATCACAGAACTCCAAGGCGTATGATCAAATCAAAGCTAAGAAGATACTTGCAAGATTCTATGCAATATAATTACAGAATACCATCAGGGTGAGGTTCGGTCATATGATAAGCATCAGAAGTGAAGCTTCCACCTAAAAATTCTGCATAGATATTTGCCCCTCTTCTCTGCAGAATTAAAAAATAAACCCAGAATAAGAGCATGAATTGTTTGACTGAGTTAATTGTTCACAGAAGAAGGATCTATAGCATTGTCATACCAAAGCATGCTCTAAATCCTCAAGAAGCAAAACCCCAGCGCCTTCTCCCATAACAAATCCATCACGGTTCTGTTGCAAGAAAATAGGTAAGCAATGGATTGTCTAAGAACTTGTACTACGAGAAATTACATAGGCAATGAAATTTGTTGAAAGCAATTTGAGGGCAAAGGTGGCGTTAAACTTGTGAGAAAATTGCATCATTACTACAATACCATATCCCAAGGCCGTGAAGCTTTACAAGGATCTTCATTCCTCTGGGAAAGTGCTCTGCAAGCTACAAAGCCTCCCAAACCTGCAGAGCATTAAATGGAGAGGTCAAGACATGATCGACCTGAGCTAACAATTTCTGAGTTAGGGACAAACATCAGAAAGATAACATCGAAAAATATGATTTATTTATTAAGGGGTGAGTTAAGAAAGGATTGAACGTATACCAATAGGAATTATTGCTGCATCTGAACCACCACAAAGCATCATATCCTGCATTTTAACAAGTTTTTAAGAGGAGATCATAAATAAAATAGGCTAAATTTAGCTGCTTACTCCTTCCATTTCCATTTATATTTTTCTAATTGTTTCTTGGATACCCTTGTATGAAGCTATTTAAACACAAGTGCTTAAATATGATAAAATGCATGGAATTACTTACAGCTTCACCTCTAATTATATGATTTGCAGCATTTAGAATACAAAAGTTGCTTGTAGCACAGGCAGTGGATATTGAATAGTTTGGACCCATCCATCCCTGCAGTTGAATAAACAAAGACAAAAAGGTTAACATCATTGTACAGTAGAATTATAATTGCATCTACTATAAGGACAACTGACCAAGTCCAATGCAAGCATAGCAGAACCCATATTTGTGGTGGCAAAAGGCACACAAAAAGGATTCATCTTCCTGTAGGATACACGAAGAGCTTCTATAGCATCACTGAAAACCTGAAAGTTACACCACAAAATCAATTATAATTCACTTATGCAAAAAGAGATACAGGACTTTCACAGTACACATTCTTGAATCTCAAAACACAATAAAAAATTAACACAAAGGGTAGGAAAACGGAAGGGTGAGAAAAACATTGGATGGAATGTTTAACCCACACATACATTGCCAGCAAAGGCAATCAAGTATCAGGCAAACTGTCTTGGATCAATCTTGAAACTTACACAGACACCAACTTAAAAATAACCAATTTAATCTTTCAATGTATTGTAGGTACTTAGCTAACCATAAGTGTGGCATCTGGAGTAGGCACTTGTTTTATGTCCAAATTCCAGCCCAAACAATGAAATAACCAAACAGGTACCAACTTTATTATCTGTACCGCATGAATTAATAACAAATTGGGAGTGTACCTTCATTCCACCCATTCCAGAGCCAATTAAAACTCCACATTTTGTTTTATCCAATTCATTCATCACTTCCTCGGTAATTTTACCATCAGCCAAAGCTTTCTTCCCTGCAGTGAGCATGTATAGCATGAACTTATCCATTCGCTTGGATAGCTTTGGTGCAACCCATCCTTCAGTTGAGAAAGACTTGATCTCTCCAGCAATTCTCTAAGCAAAAAAAGAAAAAACAATATATAAGTACAACCCCTCAAAGTTGCCCAGTCAACAAGAGAGGAGAGAATTAAATACCGTAGGGAAAGTAGCACAATCAAATGTCTCAATCTCACTAATGCCACTGACACCCTCAAGCAAATTATTGTAAAAGACTTCTGGGTCATGACCAAGTGGGCTGACAACACCCATCCCTGTCACTACTACCCGCCTCTCTTTCATAAACGGTTTCCTCTTAATTGAAACATCTTTTGCAGGTTCAGTGGCTACAGCCATGTTTTTGCCTACACAAGACCGTGAGGTAATAAAAGCACATTACAATGGGAAAAGTATAAAGCGTAAAAGATAGATTCATGATCCAAAGCAAATGAATGCCTTAAGAGAATGCAACGGCCATAAAAACTGTAAACAAGAAGACTATGGAGTCTCAATGGTATGAACTCAAATGCACTCATGACCTAGAAAAAAGAGAGCAAGCAGGTTGTACTTTTAACAACAAAAAATGCAGCTAACTACGGAGCCTTGTAGAAGAATGATATATGTGTGATATAGGATCCTTAAACATGTGCACTGAAGCTTTAGTCAGGCCAGAATTTCAGTTTCACAATTTGTAACATCAGGCCCTTTTGGGCATCAATATCAAAGTATCACAGTACTATCACTACTACGGTTTATGCTTAGCTCAAAACATATGTATAAATTGAAGTCAGAAGGGTGGAGGATACCACTTAAGAAACGTAGAGAAAAATTCTGACGTCATAAAAAGCAAATTCATATTTTTTTAAGCCTTCATGACTAGTCCTGATCAAAATGGCACAAGTTGTGAATGACAAGAACTCAAGAAGTAATTCCAAGATCACACAGCAGGCACACGGCCATTGAACCATATGCAAATGTCAATCTTGCATAACGGTATAACACATATCCAACTTACATCCTTCAGGTGGAACTGATAACGAAAAATAACACACACACAAGATCCAATCCACTTCAGAGTTCTCAGGATAATATACAGCTTCTCAATCTCAAGACTGATGAAGCAGTAATTGCAGAACATTATCAAACATGAAATTGGAAAGATAGACTCCATATCAACTAAATAGCAAATCGAAAATAGCAATTCCTTTCTTCTTTCCATCACAAAGCAGTAAAATCAGCAGATTAAAAACCTACAAGCAAACCACATTGAGTAACAATAAGAGCCATTGGAGTTGTTCCCTACCACAATTAACAGCTCTGTTGATCCGCCGACCTTGCTTCCGGTTCGCCTGGCCCAATTTGGATCCGGATTGCGAGTAAGCCACGCCATTCGGATTCGAAGTGTAGTACTCATCGCAGGGCTCGAAAGCAAGGCAAGAAGTCGTGAAATCTTGAATGCTGGATCCACTATACGATGAAATCAAGCCCTTGCGAGTCACCTGAGACCTGCATTTCGAAGCGACACCGCCATTTCTCCTCCTCCGAGCACATCTCGTTCCAGTTGTCGGAGTTAGAGTACAAGAAGCGTTGAAGCTCTTCTCTCCTCTCGAACCGTCAATGGACGCGTACGCCGCCACCAGCTCCGTGCACATCGATGTCGCCGTCGCGTAGCCTCCGGCCATGGCGAAAGAAGGAGTTCGTTTAGCAACGCGAAGAAATCCGAATCGGAATCCGAAGGAGAGAGAGGATCAGAGTGGTGAAATGAGGTTGAGAGAGACGGAATTTGATTTTGATTTTCCTCGTTTGTGCAGAAATTCGAATCGGGTTTTGGATTTATTGTGTTTGTCACGTTGCAATGCAGAGAGATGGATTTTGGTGAGAACGGAGCGGTGGCGGAAGTTGAGAGAGTGCCAAGTAGTTTTGAGTGGGAGATCAAACTCTGACGGTCTGACCCATGGGCCAGGGCCATTGGTCATGCCATTTAAAGCTTGGGAAATTACACAAGCTAGAAATTTTTGGCATTTAAATGACGGATCACAAAATGCAAAGCGTCTTTTGAAATAATTACATTAATAGATCACATGGTTCACTAATCTAATCTCAGATGCATAATTCAGAAAAAAGTATCAAAAATAGCATCTACATGATATATATATATAGTGTTTGCTTGATTGCTTGCCAAGTCTCATGTTGTTATTTGCAAACAAAAGTTTAACTATTATTCATTTGTGATAACCTATCTATCCATTTTTATCTTTAAACTATTAAATTATAATATTATCATGTGTAACATTATTTTATATTTAATTAGCAATACATTTTTTTTAGATTTGTATGTATAAAATCGGGTGTAGTTTATTCTAGTTATTTATAAACAAATGATTATGTGCACATAAAATAAAATAATACGCCATGCAAAGATCAACTACTTTGCGAGAAATATCACAAGTTTACAACCGTAGCTTTCATGAGGTGGGACTTGGGCCTAGGGCATAGAAAATTAAATATAGTAGACAGGTCACTAACCAGTAACCACTATGTAAGTTTCAAACCATGTCATCAATATCATTAGAGCAAATACTATATGTTGTTGGCGGGAGGTGACTGATGTAATAGATGTATATGCATTATATATAAAATATATGACGTATATTTTTTTGGGTGGAAAATATAAGACGTATATTACTTAGAATAAATGCATCCTAAATTTTCAAGAAACATAATCTTTAAAAAAATATTTGTCTAACGATAAAAAGTACTAGTTGGAAGCAATGTACTTTTGTAAGAAAGTGTAGCTCCGTTCGGGAGAGATGAAGATGAAGATGACCACTTTCATCTAGCATTACGCTTGTTTGGGAAAGCTGAATGAAGGAGATGAAGATGGCAATTATAGCTTAATTTATCCATCTTCATCTAATTTCAGCCGCCGACCCCCCAACATATTTCATTTAGATGAAGATGACAAATTTATCCATCTTCATCTTCTTGTTATCGAACACAGCCTAAAAGACTGTAATGTTATCAAGGGTAGAAAGGAGATCGAGACAACATGTCATAAGAGATCCTATTAATACTAAACGAAGTATCTTCCTCAATAATTTGTGTTTGACTTCAAAAGATAGTTTTTTTTTAACACCCTCCAACAATACAAGGGTCTCGGCCTAGAAGATAGATGTAGTAAGAATCCTTGTTAGGAAGGCAAGGATCCTGGAAGTACAATCATGTAGGATGTATCATATGTGACTAACCACTTTTGATTAATTTTTTCGAAGCCTGGTTACGAATTATTGAGTGTCTAGTCTTCTTATTCTAGGTTGAGAAGCCATTTGCCTTAAAAAGGAAGATAAAAGTGTCATCATATGGTAAAAATTAATTATTTCATTTTGTTGTTGGCAAAGAAAATACAACTCTTTAGGCACGCCAGGCTCCTAGAGAACTGCCGACTGAGACACATAGTGGTTGGTTAAGAAACAACAAGCACATGTCTTTGCAATGAAAATTTGGGATGTACATGCAATATTTGAAATAATGGCAATTCGTTGTAACGTTTCAATAATTGGTTAGCAAAATTTGCAGTTGCTGATGGAGGCACTTTGAATGCGACAGCCAAGGTAGAAGACTCTAGTTGAGAATTTCAGAAGGTGCCTTCTACGACTGAAGTCATGGCCATACTACACCACTTGGATGTTGACATGTTGTAATATGGTACTTGGTATTCAATGGCTAGAAACCTTGGGTTCTTTATTGCGAGATTTTAAGCAACCAAATATGGACTTCAAAGTAGGAAACATGAAGGTGATTTTGAAACCATATGTGCAAACTGAATTGTTTGAGGATGACCCATTTTCAAATCATGCCTTCCACTATATACAAGGTTGTGAGCTCCTTGTTCGGCTTACCTTTAGTCTGTTTAAGCTAATGGGCTCATTATACACATCCAGATACACTGATACACATATGGCCTCTGAGCCGAGTTCTTGCTTAAGACACACATGACCTTCTTCACAATCCTAAAGGCTAGGGGTAGCCACTCCCCAAACATCAGTTGACAAGAAAACAGAGGCACCCGGAGGCTGTTCAGACAAATAATGGAGGACTAACGCCAAAGAATGGGCGTGGGAAGCCAAAAAGTCCCCCACGCAGTTGTTCCCTACCACATATGGCTAACCAAGTAACTTCCACTATCAAGAACACATTCAACTTTCTCTATATACCATGGGAAAACTAGATCAATCAATAATAAAATTCAAGTCAAAAATCAGACCAACTAGAGCCAAGCAACTTTGCTGCACTGAACTAAAAGACAGTTGCAATACAGGAGCAAAAGAAATGTAGTCCAGATATAAGGAGATCGCATACCAAGAAAACAAAACCAGGAAAAACATGTATAGTCTAGATAGCAAACTTGAAAGAGAATAGAGTTGTTGCATACACATCTATGGCAGGGCGTCGATCTCCTTGTCCTCGACGTCGGTGGCAGCGGCGCTGAGGCCGCCGTCGTCGCCCTCCTTGGGAGGCTGGGCCTGCTCGTCCTCTGGCAGGGGCTCCTCGACGTAGTCGTTCTCAAAGGCGTCAGCAGGCACCTCGTAGATCCTGACCTGGGGCTTGGTGGGGTCCTTGACGAGGACGTACTTGCCGTCGCCGAGCTTCATACAGAGGTCGACGATGCTCTTGACGATCCCCCACATGTTGGCGGTGTTGAGATTGATCTGGGATGCGAAGTCCCTGGGCTTGTACCCGACGACGGCCAGTATGACGTGGTTGTAGTGATCCCTGGGATGCACCCTGGTCACGTACCCGAGCTTCATCACATCGGCATCGGCCAGTATGGCCTGCGCGGTCCACTTGGCCAGCTTGTTGGCGTTGTTCTTGAGCTCGGTGGCCAGCACGGCCCCTCTCTGAGTCTCGAGCTTCTGCCTCCAGTCGACGCCCGAGTACTTGGGGTCGAACTCGTTGAGGGCGTTGAGGGTGAGGTACTGCCTCTGGTTGTTGGGCTCGATCACGCTCTGCAGCTCACACCTGGCCACCAGGTACATGTCGCTGTCGAGCTTCCACCTCCTGTACCTGTAGGCCACGGAGGCGACCTCCTCGCCTTCGTTGGCAAAGGGATTGGGCTCATCAAAGGCCACCTTCTTCCCGTCCCGGAGGAGCACCTGCTGGGAGAAGTTCTGGTTGATGTAGGCGGCCTCCACGCTCAGCGAATAGGCCGAATTGATGTCATCCTTGGCCTCGGGGAGCGGCTCCTGGGAGGTCTCGTGCACGGCCAGCAAATCCAACTGAGACCCATCCCTCTTGTCGAAGAAGAGCTTGTTCCCGACCTTCTGAACCACAATGTCCCAACCGTAGACAGATCGAGGAGCGCACATCAGGGTGGACAGAATGGCGTCGGTGGCGAACACCGTGGCCTTGTCCTCGTTGGCGAGGCGGCGGATGACGGGATCGTCGGTGGTCGTGACCTTGAAGAAGTTGCGGTTCTTGAACCGCTCCAATCGGCGCTCGTTCTTGGGCGTGAGGCGCTCGTAGGAGCGGTCGTAGTACTCGAGGCCGCCACAGAAGAGCAGATCTTCGGGCTCGGGGACGGAGAAGGAGAGCTTGGAGAAGGTGGAGAAGGGGATCTGCTCGAGCATGTTCCACTCCGGCTGGATATCGACCGAGGATTTCAAGATGGCGGCTTCACGACGGGGAAGATGAGCGCCGCGATTGAGATGGTAAAGGCGGTCACGGCGGGCGCGCTCCTTCTCGGCCTCTCGCTTGCGGGCCTCCACCTCTTCGTCCCGGCGCTGGGGGAGCTGATTGCGATTGTGATGGTGGTATCCGCCCCTCCATCTAGGGTTTCCCTTGGGGCGAGGCGGCGGCTTGCCGTCCACGAGGCGGAAGGTGGAATCCTCCTCCGCGGCGAGGGACGAGGCGAACGAGTCGTCCCCAGAGAAATCGAACACGGAATCTGAAGCATTGCGATTGGATCCACGGCCGCCTTGATTGTTGAAATTGCGAGTCCAATCCGCGATCCGACCGAGCTTGTCCGACCGCGAGAAGGGGGCGAACGGTACATTCAGCGGCTGGGTGCCGGCGGCGGTAGCGTCGGGAGGACCCCAACCGTCGGAATTGAACGGCACTGCGCCAATCTCGAAACCCATGTTCACGATGAGAAAGAGGATGTGAGGTTTTGAGGAGATTTCGTTCCCTGTTTTTGTAAACCCTAGCCCTATAAATCCTACGCTCGCGCAAGAAAAAGTACAGAAGATTTATTACCGAGTACAAAATATTATACAAACAAAATATTAATTCTTATAAAGTCCCCTGTTCAACAAATAACTAAAATAAAATAACGTGCGATAATCTGCCTACTAAATAAATTAAATAAGGGATAATCTTACTTACCACAAATAGAATGCGAAAATCTATCTATATTGTTATTATCTATCTATCTATTTATTGTATCCATAACTTTACTTTACTACATACTAAGGCAAAATCAACTTTTGCCACCATATTGCGCCACATCACTTCTTATTTAAAAGTTTATCTTATTAAAATCTTAATTTTAATCATAATGTTATACATAATTATTTAAGATATTAGTCCTATCTTAGAATTTGAGTTGTTTAATTAATAATTCTATCCAATTATATATGAATCTCAATCTTATCATTACACCCGTATAATTAATACATAGATCTACCATTAAATTTTAATTTTAAAAAAATGTTTTTATTTAGTCATAATTTCTAGATCATAATCATATTATTTTACCCATTTAAATAAATAGCACATTCATTATCAACTATTTTTCCTAATTTCATTATGGTACTTTTTTAAAATCTTTAATGGTAGCAAATTCAACACCTATATTTAATTCAGATATTCATTCTATATAAAATAATACATTAAATACATTTTTACTATCATCTCAAAAAAAAAGGAGGCGAGGAGGCTCGAAATTAGTACAAATGGGGTGGGAAAATGTATATAAGTCATATATGTAGTACAAAATCATATGTTATTAATTATAAAGATATATGATGTCGAATAAATTATTACACTTGGGGATTTTCATATCATTTACAATATATGCCTATTTAAGTTAATCAAAAATATTTTTAAATAAAATTTTATTTTTAATGTTCTACTTTTATTTATGATTGTTATTCATAAAATCCCGATTTTAGCTTAACAAATAACGTCACGATTTTTGGTAAACAAGACAATGTAAATAACTTATTCTTAGTAATATTATGCATTCATTTATCATCTATACTATATATTAAAGCCGGAGAATTTCGAGCCTTCACGTTAATTCTGGCCCCACTTGATTAACAATTTTATATGTTTTATATTTTCTAATTAGCTAATCTTTAAATTTATCTTTTTTCTTACCCATCAAATATCTATCTTTAAAGGCATATTATTAATCTTTAAAATTTCTTTAATTATCTAACCTTTATTTATCCTTATTCTTACTCATCTAATATCTATCTTTGAAACAATGTTATTTATCTTTAAAATTTCCTTCTATAAATGATACATATTAATTAACTTAACTTTTCAATTCCCATTTTAATCTACTTATGTATAAGAATTAGTATATAGTATAGATTATAGTAGATACACAAAATAACGAAAAAATGATCATTACCCGTACTAGTTTTAATAATATGTCATATAAAGCGTTATCAATTTTGTCTTGTACAAAGCACGGGTAACAAACTAGTTACTTGTTTACCACGATTCTCTAAAGTTTATTTTTAACTTCTATCCATGTATAGTATTTTATTCCAACAGTGTAAGTCTCTTTGAGCAAGTTATGATTCAAATTAAAGATGACCCATTAACTTCTAATGGGATTTCAATAGAAAAATCTTCGATCGAGATTTGATAGGTTTAGAGGAACCAATTTGAAACGTCTAGAGGAACCAATTACATAGTATTTTAGGAATTTTAGGGTTAAAATTGTGAAATTTTTTAGTTTGGGAGATAATTTTTTAGAAGAATTTACTTCTTTGGTTAAATAAAAATTATAAATTAGAGAAAAATGACATTTAATTATTTACAAATGGAATGGCATTTTTTGTCAAGTAGGTGATTAAATGTAAAAATTTGAAAAATAAAAGATGAATAGTAGTTAAGTGTACAATAAATTTATAGATAAAGGGTGATTAATTGTAGAAAATATATAAAGGGTAGTTAAATTCAAGTGTTAAATTTGAGACGATTGAATGTAATTTTTGAAATAAGTATAGTAAATTAAAAAGATGTGTTGAATTTGGATGCTACATGTGGTATAATGAGAGTGTGACATATATTGATTGATTCAATATGAGTAATAGATCAGATGTGGTTTAATTCGGATATGACATGCAGCATAATTTGTTATTGATTTATAGTAGATTCATGCCACTACATTAACAAATATTCGATCTCCTCCATTCCCGACACCCCTTCATCGTCCTGGAATGCAACTCTATCAAGTGTTAGGGTGTTAAGTGGAAAAAAAAATCAGGGTGGTTAAATGTCAAGAGCAGTTTATTATAAGAATATACCAAACACAAACCCTTGGAAAAGTCCATTTGGATTGCGATTGTGGTAGTGGCATCTACCTCTCCATCTAAAGCTTCCTTAGCTGAGGCAATGGCAAACTATCGAAAAGCCGAAAGGTGGAATCCACTAGTAAGGGAGGAGGTGAAGGAGTACGTCGTCACCAGAGAAATCGAAGACCGATGAAATCTGAAGCATTGCGATTGGAGCCACGACCCCTTTGATTGTTGAAATTGTGAATCCAATCGGCGATCCGATCGAGCTTGTTGGACCGCAAGAAAGGGGCGAATGGTACGTTCAACGGCTAGCTGACGGCAGCGGCGACGTCAAGAGGACCAACCGTTAGAGTTGAAGGGGACTGCTCCAATTTCGAAACCAATGGAGAAGGGGAGGAGAAAGGTTAGAGGGATTTAGGTTAGTCTTTATAAACCCTAGCTCCGGTTGAAGTATAGGATGACAATAAAACTATTGTATTATTATGGATACAAAATTATATCTTTTCCGTACAATATCATATGCGGTATCTTTTATTAGGAAGCGGGATATTTTTGAACCAAGGAGATTATATTCAATTAAAAAAAACAAATAAAAATTTTAATTTATACAAAGTTACATTGTTAAACAAATAAATAAAATAATATATGACAATTTGCTATCTTTTTTTTCGGTCGGAGGGAGAAGACTCCCTATTGTTCGTTGTAAGCCGGTGGCCTAGCAGTATGGGGTCGGCCAAAGCCCATAACATCCTGAGACAACAAAGTAAGAGCAACATCTAGGGACGAATCTAAAGCATGGTTTCTTAGAGGTAACGAGTTAGCTAAACTAGCGAGTCTATCAGCCATCGAGTTAGCCTCAAGAAAGATGTGGCGGAATTATTGGAGGGTCCAATTCCTACTGATGAAGCCTTGACGGAGACGAGTCAGGCTGACGAGGGGGTGGTGAGCGGGGAAGTTGGCATCGATGAGTTGGATCGCAAGGAGGGAGTCGGTTTCCACAAGGACATTACTACAACCATGGTTCCAAGCAAGTTGGAGGTCATGCCAGATTCCCTATAATTCCGCAGTTGGGAAAGTTATGATACCCACCTTACAAGTAAAGCCGACAACCCACCGACCTTGATCGTTGCGAAGAACCCCCCAGTGGTGACCCGATCTTGAACCACAAAACCATCAGAGTTCAATTTGAACCAAGAGTTGCCCGGTTTCTTCCAAGCCACATTGATTTCAACCTTAGCCGGAGCGTTGGGAAGAGAGGAATTGTGAGCAAGGTTCACTTGGGCCACCTCCGAGGCATAGCGACGGATGAAATAGGGTTTGTCTGGAGGGTGCTGACTGCTAAAAATCCTGTTATTTCGCCACTTCCAGAGCCACCAAATGGTTTTGGTGAAAGTGACCTCGCTATTAGAGCCATTGGCAAGCATGAACTGGTGTTGCAGGCCTTTGATGGCCCATCCGAGTGGTTCCACATCGTACAACTCTGAGAGGTCAGTTTGAAGGATAAGGTGGTTCCAAACGGCTCTCGCAAGGGGGCAATCGCGAAGGATGTACGATGATCGTTTCATCTCTGTCGCCATAGTCGCTGCAAGAGGGAGACGTTGACATATGGCGGCGAAATCCCACAACATTGGTCAGGATACGGCCTCGAGCGACCAACCAAAGGAAGGTATGAATCCTTTCTTGGACAAGGGTCTTCCAAACCAGCTTAAAGAGACGTTTGTGGCGATTTGGAAGGGGTTGATGTGGGGTTTGGATCCCGTAGCCACTTGAGACCGAGTAGGCTCCATCCGGTGCGAGGCCCCAACTGATGTTGTCACGAACCCCTGCATCGTTAATCAGAGGAGCATTAGCAATTTTGAGCAGGGCATCAGGAGAGAGGAGATTCCTAAGAAGAGGTCAGTTCCATCCCTCTATTTGCGACTAGAAGAAGTTAACTGGGCGTTCTTGAAGATTGGTCGCAACACTATATCCTGGCTCAATGGAGAGGGGTTCGGTCGAGATCCAAGGATCTTCCCAAAACCGAATTGATGCGTCATTGCCCACATTCCACTTCATGCCAATATAGATAACCTCGGACAAGGTCCAACTGATGCCTCGCCAGGGGGCCGACGGGTGGCGGCTAGCAGATTGGTGGATCCTCCCCTCGTCGACTCTCGGACCGTATTTTGCCATAAAGACCTCGCCATAAACACCTGCGTTGCCCGTGATCAATATCCCAATTAAACCACATCTTATCTATTACTCATATTGCATCAATACATGTCACACCCTCATTATATCACATGTAGCATCCAAATAAACTCTTATATTAACAACATCTTTTAAATAAATAGAATGAATTATTGATTAGTACTACTTGGAAAATCACTCTAGGTCCACATTATTGACAATCGCCTATCCAATCTGAATGCGTAACTCGAGTTGTTAAAATGCCTATAAAATGGTAAGATGGGTTCAGGTGTATAAGCGTCCTTGTGGCCACCTCCTTGTCGGCATCGTCGAGTTATGATGAGGTTGATACGATTCGATATATGTTGGATGCTTTTCAAAATCTCAAATGTTTAAGTTCCCAACGAATCAATAAACACATTTCCTTTCCTAGGCGTTATCTTCTAATAACGTCCTATTCCCGAGGAAGTTCTATCTTCTCTCATTACCCTTCTTACATCGTGTCAAACACTTAAACCTCTCGATCAGACTGATGTTTCGTCATGATGAACCTCGACTAACGTGCACCTACGAGTCATCATATGGCTAAGGATTGTCGTTATGTCCGACCTTTCTCAGAACCGAAACATTACTCTCCCACTTGTTTAGTCTCGCGTTAGACTAACATCCCTTCTTTCTTTCCCAACTTTGTTGGCTGGTATTCCTTGCTTTTATGGGGATATCAGATAGGAAAGGGAAGGCTATCCAGGAGTAATCGAAGACTACGATGGAAGGAAGGAAGGAAGGAAGGAAGAAAAGAAGGAAGCAAGACGTCTTCAAATATTTTGTCTACTTTATGGTTTCCACTCGCTTTCGTCTCTATCCGAGACTTGTATATTCCGCTGCAAACTCCTTACTCTTGTATTACTAAACAACTTAAGGCGTATGAGCCTTTGTAGCCGAATCCAGCTTTTGTTATAAAATATGGTTTGGTTTCGTTATTCTCGTGTTATGATACTCAAGCCTTAAACAGCTTCGGACCGTGAAATCCGAGGTCGTTGGCGGTAATACCCTTATGCTTGTGAAATCGGGGTGTTACAGTTGTGGTATCAGAGCTAAAGGTTTTCTTTTCCAAATTTGAAAATATTTTTAATGTTTTTGGAACCGAGATTTTTTTTTCAAGGACTAATACCGATTTGGATATTGGTATTAAAGGATTCCTTTCTCATTATCAAAGATTTCTAAAAATAAACTTTTTCCTTCCGAGGGTTTCTTGTAACAGACCTCAAGAGACCACCGTTTTACTCTCCCACTTGTTTAGTCTCGCGTTAGACTAACATCCCTTCTTTCTTTCCTATGATAGGGACAACTAGCAATCAACCTCTTGAACCGCTCATAATGCTCATACAAGGTCTCATCAGATTTCTGCTCAATGCTGATGATGCTCTTCTTGATGTTGTTAGACCTCGTAGCTGGGAAGTATTTCTCCAAGAATGCTTTCTTCATCTTGTACCAGGTGTCAATACTCCCAGGTGCCAAATAATAGAACCAGTCATTGGCTGAATCCTTGAGTGAGAAAGGAAAAGCCCTCAGCTTGATCTGATCCTCAGTAACCTCTCTGGGCTTCATGCTTGAGCAGACTGCATGAAACTCACTTAGGTGCTTATTGGGGTCTTCTCCACTCAACCCATGAAACTTGGGAAGAAGGTGGATCAACCCAGACTTCAGCTCAAAATTGACTCCGTCGGCCCGCTCAGGGAATTGCACCGCCAACGGTTGTTGGGTCAGATCCGGTGCAGTCAGCTGCCTCAAAGTCTGTGCCACAACATTCAGATTACCGTCACCCATCTCATCAGACTCAGAATCAGAAGCAAAAGGTAGCTCGTGAAAGGAATTGCGAATCTCCTTCCTCAACCTAAATAAACTCCTGTCAATATCTGAACCAAACAACAAAGGTGAAGAGTTAGTAGTACGGGTGTGGACCATAAGCTAGGTCCACACCAGAGTAACAAAACAATAGACACCAGAAAACAACCGAGTCCCCGGCAACGGCGCCAATTTGATAAGCGGTATTTTAGTCGCCTTAATACCTATCAAAATAATCCAAACTACCCAACTAATGTAGTAGGGAAGTAAGGGTCGATCCCACAGAGACTCAGGTTTTCAATGTTTATTGTTGTATTATTAGGAGTTAAAAAGGTGGGTTTTTGAATGTGATTCTAATAACTATCAAAACTAAACATGCAAAACTAAGATTGACTTATCAAATATGAGAGAAATATGCTCAACTAGTTAATATCCATTGTGAACTTGATTATTGATCATTGATTATCAAAATTCTCTTTTTACCTTGACCAATCTATTGCGGAATGCTAATAACCCAACTTCATGGAATTATTAATCCTACTTCAATTCTAGTTATTAGCCCGACCGATATTAACAACCCTAATTATCAAATAACCTAGGAGACCTCCTAGATTTAACTTGACAACAGTATTAAGATCCAAGTATCAATAGAAACATGTATTCAGAGCAACCAGACATCCAAATAACATGCAATTGAATTCTCCTCTTTAATCAACTAGTCCTACCAGTCCTAGATTGATTAAAGATTCTACTTTTGATCTAATTAATTCCAACCGGTAATTAGAAAGATCTAGTTGTAATTCAACCTAGAGATTCAATTAGATGGCGAGTCTAACAAAACCCTAAATCAAACTTATTCAATCAAGCATAGAGAAAACAATCTATTCAAGGGAAATAAAGAACAATCAAATCTCACAATAATACTTAATTCACAACTTCATTTAACTAGTTAAGCAAAAGAGGTTTAGTTGTTCAAAGACATTGAAAAGCTTAGAATTCTTCTAAAGGATTCTTGTTCTTCTCAAGCTCCAATAATAATCCTCAAAGTCAAAAGTTATGAGAATATAAACCTAGAAACTAATATCCAAAAATATATCTAAGAGGTTTCTAAAAATATTATCCAAAACAAGTTTCAACCCAAAAGCCCAAGCCCATACAAAAATATCAATCTCGCTGACGCGGGTGAAAGCGCGGCCATGACCCTGAAGCGCGGGCACGCTTTGACTTGCTTGCCCGAGTTTTCACGCTAGAAGCTCAGGTGTCGAAGCGCGGCCTGGAACTCTGAAGCACGGGCGCGCTTCCTGTGTCCTGCCCGCGTTTCTGGAGCTATACCGACGAGACTCTCAATCACTTTGGGCACTTGATTTCTTCTTTAACCTCCATCCATGCACACTCCTTTGGCACCTTCAAGCTCACTTCCAAGTCCACCATCATCATGATCTGGCATCGATCACTCATAACTGCAAATATCAACCAAACGAGTGTAGATTCCGAAACTTCCAACATTAAAGCTAAACTACGAGTAAGAATAAGGATAAATAAAGGTTAGATAATTAAAGAAATTTTAAAGATTAATAATATGCCTTTAAAGATAGATATTTGATGGGTAAGAAAAAAGATAAATTTAAAGATTAGCTAATTAGAAAATATAAAACATATAAAATTGTTAATCAAGTGGGGCCAGAATTAACGTGAAGGCTCGAAATTCTCCGGCTTTAATATATAGTATAGATGATAAATGAATGCATAATATTACTAAGAATAAGTTATTTACATTGTCTTGTTTACCAAAAATCGTGACGTTATTTGTTAAGCTAAAATCGGGATTTTATGAATAATAATCATAAATAAAAGTAGAACATTAAAAATAACATTTTATTTAAAAATATTTTTGATTAACTTAAATAGGCATATATTGTAAATGATATGAAAATCCCCAAGTGTAATAATTTATTCGACATCATATATCTTTATAATTAATAACATATGATTTTGTACTACATATATGACTTATATACATTTTCCCACCCCATTTGTACTAATTTCGAGCCTCCTCGCCTCCTTTTTTTTTTGAGATGATAGTAAAAATGTATTTAATGTATTATTTTATATAGAATGAATATCTGAATTAAATATAGGTGTTGAATTTGCTACCATTAAAGATTTTAAAAAAGTACCATAATGAAATTAGGAAAAATAGTTGATAATGAATGTGCTATTTATTTAAATGGGTAAAATAATATGATTATGATCTAGAAATTATGACTAAATAAAAACATTTTTTTAAAATTAAAATTTAATGGTAGATCTATGTATTAATTATACGGGTGTAATGATAAGATTGAGATTCATATATAATTGGATAGAATTATTAATTAAACAACTCAAATTCTAAGATAGGACTAATATCTTAAATAATTATGTATAACATTATGATTAAAATTAAGATTTTAATAAGATAAACTTTTAAATAAGAAGTGATGTGGCGCAATATGGTGGCAAAAGTTGATTTTGCCTTAGTATGTAGTAAAGTAAAGTTATGGATACAATAAATAGATAGATAGATAATAACAATATAGATAGATTTTCGCATTCTATTTGTGGTAAGTAAGATTATCCCTTATTTAATTTATTTAGTAGGCAGATTATCGCACGTTATTTTATTTTAGTTATTTGTTGAACAGGGGACTTTATAAGAATTAATATTTTGTTTGTATAATATTTTGTACTCGGTAATAAATCTTCTGTACTTTTTCTTGCGCGAGCGTAGGATTTATAGGGCTAGGGTTTACAAAAACAGGGAACGAAATCTCCTCAAAACCTCACATCCTCTTTCTCATCGTGAACATGGGTTTCGAGATTGGCGCAGTGCCGTTCAATTCCGACGGTTGGGGTCCTCCCGACGCTACCGCCGCCGGCACCCAGCCGCTGAATGTACCGTTCGCCCCCTTCTCGCGGTCGGACAAGCTCGGTCGGATCGCGGATTGGACTCGCAATTTCAACAATCAAGGCGGCCGTGGATCCAATCGCAATGCTTCAGATTCCGTGTTCGATTTCTCTGGGGACGACTCGTTCGCCTCGTCCCTCGCCGCGGAGGAGGATTCCACCTTCCGCCTCGTGGACGGCAAGCCGCCGCCTCGCCCCAAGGGAAACCCTAGATGGAGGGGCGGATACCACCATCACAATCGCAATCAGCTCCCCCAGCGCCGGGACGAAGAGGTGGAGGCCCGCAAGCGAGAGGCCGAGAAGGAGCGCGCCCGCCGTGACCGCCTTTACCATCTCAATCGCGGCGCTCATCTTCCCCGTCGTGAAGCCGCCATCTTGAAATCCTCGGTCGATATCCAGCCGGAGTGGAACATGCTCGAGCAGATCCCCTTCTCCACCTTCTCCAAGCTCTCCTTCTCCGTCCCCGAGCCCGAAGATCTGCTCTTCTGTGGCGGCCTCGAGTACTACGACCGCTCCTACGAGCGCCTCACGCCCAAGAACGAGCGCCGATTGGAGCGGTTCAAGAACCGCAACTTCTTCAAGGTCACGACCACCGACGATCCCGTCATCCGCCGCCTCGCCAACGAGGACAAGGCCACGGTGTTCGCCACCGACGCCATTCTGTCCACCCTGATGTGCGCTCCTCGATCTGTCTACGGTTGGGACATTGTGGTTCAGAAGGTCGGGAACAAGCTCTTCTTCGACAAGAGGGATGGGTCTCAGTTGGATTTGCTGGCCGTGCACGAGACCTCCCAGGAGCCGCTCCCCGAGGCCAAGGATGACATCAATTCGGCCTATTCGCTGAGCGTGGAGGCCGCCTACATCAACCAGAACTTCTCCCAGCAGGTGCTCCTCCGGGACGGGAAGAAGGTGGCCTTTGATGAGCCCAATCCCTTTGCCAACGAAGGCGAGGAGGTCGCCTCCGTGGCCTACAGGTACAGGAGGTGGAAGCTCGACAGCGACATGTACCTGGTGGCCAGGTGTGAGCTGCAGAGCGTGATCGAGCCCAACAACCAGAGGCAGTACCTCACCCTCAACGCCCTCAACGAGTTCGACCCCAAGTACTCGGGCGTCGACTGGAGGCAGAAGCTCGAGACTCAGAGAGGGGCCGTGCTGGCCACCGAGCTCAAGAACAACGCCAACAAGCTGGCCAAGTGGACCGCGCAGGCCATACTGGCCGATGCCGATGTGATGAAGCTCGGGTACGTGACCAGGGTGCATCCCAGGGATCACTACAACCACGTCATACTGGCCGTCGTCGGGTACAAGCCCAGGGACTTCGCATCCCAGATCAATCTCAACACCGCCAACATGTGGGGGATCGTCAAGAGCATCGTCGACCTCTGTATGAAGCTCGGCGACGGCAAGTACGTCCTCGTCAAGGACCCCACCAAGCCCCAGGTCAGGATCTACGAGGTGCCTGCTGACGCCTTTGAGAACGACTACGTCGAGGAGCCCCTGCCAGAGGACGAGCAGGCCCAGCCTCCCAAGGAGGGCGACGACGGCGGCCTCAGCGCCGCTGCCACCGACGTCGAGGACAAGGAGATCGACGCCCTGCCATAGATGTGTATGCAACAACTCTATTCTCTTTCAAGTTTTGCTATCTAGACTCTACATGTTTTTCCTGGTTTTGTTCCCATGGAGTCCAGCTACATTATTTGCGGATTTTGTTTGCTGCTGTAGTTTTTACTGTGTCTTTGATGCATATGGATGTTTTCTCTTTGTTTCCTTACTATTAGTTCAATGCTTAGCTCTATCTGTTCTGCCTTTTCAATGAATTTTCTTCTTGAATACTCTACTCTAGTTTAGTTTTTCCATTGTAGTCTAGCAGAGAAAGATAAATGAGTTATTGATTTGGATGTTAACCATTGCAACTTCCTTTGACAACATGGATGACGAGTGCGCATATGTCTGTTCTAAGAATAAGGAACATTAATGCTAAGCAAAGAAGTAAGGCAAAAAGTTCCTCTTGCTTCATTCTTGACACACATCATCAAAGTTCACCAACAAGTACAATTGCTCAGCACTTTGCTCCACTCCTTCCACTTGAGTTCAGTAAAGCACAAGACTTTACCTTCTTCATCACAAATCATGGCAAAGTGTGCATCTTGACACAAAAGCTTATTGACCTTCTTAGCTCTGAGCTCCCCAGCAAAGTGTATGCTCAAGGATATGACGAAAATAATAGTAATATATTATAGTGAAAGATCGCATGGGTTTATAATTTGTGGAAGCATGTGCTGCTATATGTAAACGGAGATTGTATAAAAGGTCCCAGGATTACGTGGGCCAAAATGATCCTTATAATGGGCTTTATGGGCCACTTACTACATAAGCCCATTTTTCCAGACCCACTCTTTTAAAAATAAGACCAAAATTCCCGTCATGATAATTAAATTAGCTCATATATTGTGTTACTTGAATGACACTAGCTATGGTATTTAGCATTGCGACCTTGCGACATAACACTATATAAGCATATAGTAAATTGAATCTATATTCAGTGCAAAAATGTAAAAGAGATATTCTTCGAATAGCTCACTAGACTTTTTTTTTTTTTTTTAAAATCAACGACACCACTCACACACTAGAGTCGACCTAGCTCGCACTAATGCCTTTGTACACTCGTGGAAGTTGACCAAAATATTCTTGCGATTCACGAACTCCAAACATTCACAATATTCAAAATTGACATTTTCTGCATACATGTAGTACCTTCGATCTACAATTTCCTTGTTTACCAAGATGGAGGTCACTAATCAAACTCTTTGTCCCTCTTCAAGGTGTCGAATAATGCTCAATCATTTTGCCAAGTAAACATCCGTATGACAAGCATTATTGGTTCTTTTGGGCAGATTAACCGTATAAACGCGTTACCTGCTAAAATGAGGGAATTCTATCCACAAGGTGATCACAAAGCGTTATAAGTTACAAATAAGACGTAAATCGAAGTGAAATATTGAAAGGAATGAAATCAAAAGATAAAAGAACAATAAAATAAACTGATATGATTGTATTGCTTGATAGAGTGTTGTTGAACGTTCGAGTGATACAAATGAGCTTTCTTCAGAGAACACGGTTGAATGTATTTTAGCACTAGAATATGAGTGTATCGATTGTGCCTTTCCTTAGTTTGCTCCTCTCCTTTTATATCCTTGCTCATTCTTTCCTTATCAGACCGTTGACTAGGGATTTAGTAGATCCTGTGATCTTCGCCAACATTGTTTATGGAAATTACCGTTTGAACTTGGCGTTATAACGTGTCCGGAATCTTTGTTGCTATGGGCGAAATCTTCAGCCTTCGATTCCTTTCATTATATTGCATCTGATCGTTTTGGGCTTCATCCACTTCTCATGGGTTGGATTTTTGGAGGGCCCAACCATACCCCCATCAAAAACCCGGGAAAGTTCCCGCCCCCGCCTTTTTAGGGTTTTTGATCTCTTTCTTTGGAAGTTGTAGCATGTCCCATCAAGTCCAATCCTACTTATAGCAGTTATGATGACTTATGAAATTACAACTTCCCCTCTTCGGTTTCTAGGTACGCTCCTTTCCCTCTCGTTTTCTCATCTTCTTTTTTCTCCGATTATGGCATCTTCTAGTCTCTCTTCTACCCATTGCCGCGAGACCACCACTCCTCCTCCTTTAGTCTCCTCTGAGATCCTTCCTTCGCCTTCTCCGTTGGCTTTCCTCCATATGCTGAAGTGTTCCAACCCCTTCCTGGTGTTTACGATGACTTCCACGCTGACGACTGGGTGTGCTTGTACGAGTACCCCTTTCACATTGGCCACCATTATCCATTTTCCCCTTTAGTCGTCGATTTCTTTTCTACACTTAACGTTTCTCCTGGTGAACTGCTTTCCCAAGTTTGGAGGCTCTTACTTTCTGTCGAGTGGTTATGTTCTTCTTAAGGCCTTTCTTTCAAAACCGAAGACCTTTTCTTGAATTATCACCTTTCTAAGGGTGGTCCTGGTCGTTTGACCCTGAAAACTTTAAAGAACAAATATGACCTTGTCTTCAACATATCAAAGTCCGACCGGGGTTGGGATGATAAATTCTTCTTTGTGAAGTTGTCTTCTTTGTAAACCGATACGTCTTTCCTGAAAAGGCGTTGGCAACCAACATGTAGTGTTTTTCTTTCTTACTTGTTACTCTTTACTTGGATCTAACCACTGATATGCTTTTGTGCAGAGAATCTCGTCGCTCCTCGCCCTCGCAAGGTGTCTCATCAAATTCTTTTGCAAATTGAGGCTATCCCACTAGATGACCGTTCCTACCCCGAATTAGGCAAAACCTCCTCCACAGAGTCTGAAGATATCGAGATGTCAAGTGAGCATATTTATTCCCCCCCCCCTTCCTACTGATTCTTTTGCCTCTTGCTAAGCTTTATTTTCATGTCGTTAGGCTCAAGGACCACTCGATCGAGTGCCGCGTTGTCCACCATGGAAAGGTTTGAAGCCAGGAAGAAGCGGAAGGCGAAGACGAATTCTACCGCTGACACATCCTTGCCAGTGTCTCTGCCCCCGAAGGTTGTTGAGAATCCTCCCAAAGCTCCCCCACTAAGGAAAAGTGCATCGCCCCAAATGACATATCTTCTTGACACCATGATGCCTCTAGACATGGATGCCATGAAGTGTCTAAGATCCCTGACACCTCTTCAAGTTGACTGCTTCCAAGAGTCAAGGTGTCAACCCGGTCTCTAATACATATTGCACATCTTTAATAGATGTCAAAATAGAAAATTCAAATACATAGTCTTAATATCATTTCACAACACATAAAACACAAAGCATAAACATGGCCAAATGTATCTTCAATCGTTAATTGAAATGGACTCGTCAATTTCCATCAAAGGTGTTGGGACGCTATCAAGAACGCCTGCGTCCTTGGTAGTGTGCCCACAACCGTCCCTTAGTTTTGATATGACAAACTCACTATGATTCTAATAAAGTTGTCCAAGTGTCCAGGAACGCCAATGATAAAAGGACAACAAGTGTGTAGGGGCGTCCCATAGGCCTTGGGACGCTAGCTAACAGGAAGTAAGGACCGATCAGAGACTACTTGAGCAAGGACGCAGTCCCAAGCAAGTAGGAACGCAAGAAGAGCGTCCTTACTCTCTAGCCGACAGGATGACATCACCAGACAACATTTGATCATCCAAGGACACGTGGAGACCGATCCTGTAGCAGAGTCCAACACTACGTGGCGGACGATCCTGTTGCAGAGTACATCCATACGTGGCGGCCGATCCTGTAGCGAAGTCCATCACACACAGCTGGGTACAGGAAGCTTCCTCACCACCGCCATCATACGTGGAGGAAGATCCTGTAGCCACGTCCGCGAAGGGCATGATCGTCCCAGGAGAAAGACGCCCTTCCCAAGTCCTATAAATACCCCAAGGCATTTATAGTGACTTTAACGCTTTCAAGAATACCTAGAGAGAATCATAGGAAAGCGGCTCACTCAAGAACACGAAGAACAAACTCAAGAACTCAAGAACAGTGCTAAGACTTTGAGTTAGATCGAGTGAGACTTGTAACCCAAATCACAAATCTGTTTGTAATCAAAAGAGAAAGAGAGTTCTGCGAAGTACTACAGAACGTAGGGATAGGAGTCCTTTAGTAGATTGAACTTGCTTAAGTTGTCGGCTTAGAGGAGTCCTTTACTAGTGGACTTAGGGAAAAGCTAAGTGCCAGAGAACTGTAAAGACTCGCCAGTACATCTGTAAGAACGTTCAATATAAAGGAAGAACTATTCAAAAATCCTCCAAGGAGGTAGAGGTTTACACTCAAGGACTACTTGGTCTTGAGTGGTTCCTCTATAATTCACTGCGTTCAATATTTACCTGTTTAGTACATAATTCCGCTGCATTACTCAAGGACGCCCCTACTCCTCGTAGGGACGCCTAACCTAAGGACGCCTTTATCAAAGTAAAGGCAGTCCTTCTGTACTAACGATCCAACAATTGGTATCAGAGCAGGCGCTCTAGATTCTTACTGAGTTGCAGGTAAAAATGGAAATGGAGCAGGTTGGAATCTCGTTCGTAAAGCCTCCGCGCCTGACGGACGGCAACTTCAACCGATGGAAAATCAGATTTGAGAACTTCTGCAGAAGCACAAATTATCAATGCTGGTATGTTATCAGAAAAGGTGATCTTAAAGTTCCTGCTGACAAAGTTGACAAAGAAGACGATTGGGGTCCTGATGAGTTCAAAATGATGGAAACCAATGCAAAGGCTATTTGCTTTCTTCAAGCGTCCCTCTGTGAGAGAGATGCTACAAGAGTTAGCAATCTCCCCACCGCAAAACAACAGTGGGAAGCTCTTGAGAAATTTCATGTGGGAACTGCTGAGATGAAAGAGGACGTCCAGCTAAAGATCAAAAAGGAGTTCTATGCTTTTACTATGCTGCCAAATGAAACGGTGAACGACTACTCGTACCGTTTTGAGGCCCTTGTCACCAAGATGAGGAACTTGGGCGTTCCAGAAACAGAAATCTCCATGAGGAACAGAGTTCAAGTAGTTATCGATGGATTGACTGGAGTTTGGAACTTTGATAGGACAACTTTCAAAGAAAACACAACCAACAAAACTCTAGATATGGAAGAGATCTACGGGAAGCTCAGGGGGTACGAAGAACGTAGAATCACTGACATGGCCCAGCTAGGAAAGAACCCTCAAACTGATCTTGCCTTGGCGTCCACAACACCAGAGTACGCTGAATACCTGCGTGGACAAAGAGACCTGGCATTGATGATGCAAAACAAAGAAAAGCTTGAGAGCCTGCGTCCCAAAGAGAAAGAAAGAAAGTCAAAGGAAGAAATTGACTCAGATGAGGAACTCTCTCTTATTCACAAGGCTCTCAAATACTACAACAAGAAAAACAAGCATAGTAGCAAGAACAAGTCCTACAAAAAGGAGAGTCCCAAATACACAGAAGATGAAATGAAGGAACTCACATGCTACAAATGCAACAAGAAAGGACATTTTGCCAAGAAATGTACTGTGGGAACGTCCTCCAAGGAAAAGAAGAAAGCCCTCATTGGAGCATGTACAGCTGCCTGGGATGATATCAGTTCAAGTGATGGTGAACGCGATGATCAAGTGGCGTACATGGCAGTAGAGGACGCCCCAGCTGTTGAAGAGAACGCCTCCGATAATGAACAAGAGGTAACTCATGACTCTATGATGCGTTCTTTAGAAAAATGTTCAAAACCAAAACTCCTTAAGCTTATTGGTAAAATCATGGAGGAAAGTCTTGTCATGAAAAGAAGAATGGATAAACTAGAAGATGAAAACATTGTAGTTGAATGTGAGAACTGTAATTCAATGTCTATTCAACTAGAGTCCTCATTTGAAGAAACTAAGTCCCTAAAAGCTGAACTTGTGTGTCTTAAACTTGAGAACGCCAAACTTAGGGAAGAAGTGAAAGTTTTGGGAAAGAGTCCCATAGTTGAAGAAGTAAGACCTATAGTCTTTGTCCCAGCTAAGAGAGGTCTAGGTTATGAAGATGACTCTAAGAACTCTCTTCCCAGTGATTTTGAGGCTAGCAAAACTTCTGAACTAGAACTTGAAAAAGAGAGAACTAAAAATCTCCTTGAAAGAATTAGAGTTCTAGAAAGTGGAGAAATAGGTCAAGAGGACTACTACACCAATTCCACCAGTCTTAAAATTTACAAGAAAATTGCTAAAGGGGACGGTTCAAAGGTGTGCGATCCCCAAAAGATGAAGCAAAACAAAATCCAACGTCCCAACAAGAAGTACTACCTCGGTACTTACTATAGGACGTGCTGGTACTGTGGACAAGGTGACCACTTCAAACATGAATGTGTAAAACTGAAGGAAGACATTGAGAGTGGAAAAGTTGCTAGGACTAATAATGAAAATGCTAAGTCCGTTCCAAAAGCTAATTCTAGGCGTCCTAGACGTTCTAGAAGTTCTTTCCACAGAAATGCCACTTCTAATGATGTGAACATTAATGAGTACTTGCCAGAACCGGAGTTCTACTGTTGTAACGAACCAGGTAAGGGACACCTTGCCTGGGTCGCCAAGAACTAACCTTATTTTGGCAGGTGGAAGTGAGGGGACGCCCATGGATCATTGATAGTGGCGCCTCAAATCACATGACAGGAAGCCAGATCCATCTCACTTCTATCCAAAGTAGTGCCACGGGAGGAACTGTCTCGTTTGGCAACAAGGGCAAAGGAAAGATCAAGGGAACGGGAACTGCTATTCTTAACCCGTCCATCAAAGCAACCAACGTGAGTCTTGTTGAAGGACTTGGGTTCAATCTTCTTAGCGTCTCTCAGATGTGTGATCAAGGTGAAAACCTAGTCACATTTGACTCAAAGGAGTGTCTCGTCATCAACAAGAAGTCCAACAGAGTTGTTCTGAAAGGAGTTCGCAAGAACAATATCTATATCTTCAATCAAGAGTTCAAGCCCAAATCAGAACTATGTCTATCTGCTTCAAAGAAGGACGCTGACCTCTGGCATTGTCGTCTTGGCCATGCTGGACCTAGCACAATTCTCAAGTTGCACCAAAGGAATCTTGTGAAAGGTCTTCCCCGGATTGATCCTGAGACGGTTGAACAGTGCGAAGCCTGTATCAAAGGGAAGCAAACAAGAACGTCTTTCAAGTCCAAGAATGAAGTAAGTACAAAGAAGCCTTTGGAACTTCTCCATATGGATCTTTGTGGACCAATGAAGACACAGAGCTACGGTGGAAAGAGGTACATTTACGTTCTTGTAGATGATTTTTCTCGATTCACTTGGGTTCTTTTCTTGGCGTCCAAAGCAGATTGTTTCAATGCATTCAAAGTCTTCATCAAACAAGTGGAAGTTGCCCTGGAGACGCCTCTCAAAGCCATAAGATCAGACCATGGGACGGAATTCCAGAATTCAGAGTTCCTGACCTACTGTGATCAACATGGTGTCTCACACAACTTCTCAGCTCCGAGGACTCCACAACAAAATGGAGTCGTAGAAAGAAAGAACAGGACGCTAGAGGATATGGCAAGAACTATGCTTTTGGCTAATAGCGTTCCCAAGTACTTTTGGGCGGAAGCTATTGCCACAGCATGCTACATCATCAATCGTGCCATGATCCGTCCTCTGTTGAAAAAGACGTCCTATGAGTTGTTGAACGGAAGGAAGCCTCGCATCGATTATCTCAGAGTTTTTGGTTGCAAGTGTTTCGTTCACAACAATGATAAAGAAAAACTGGGAAAGTTTGATGCAAGGAGCGATGAAGCCATATTTCTTGGGTACTCCCTCACCAGCAAGGCATATAGAGTTTTCAACAAAAGGACTCTAAAGCTTGAGGAGAGTATTCATGTTGTGTTCAAAGAATGTTCTTCTCACAAAGACAAACAAAGTAAGAAAGAACGATCCTCGTCACAACAGCAGGACGATTCTGAAGATGAAGTTGAAGATAGGTCCTCTGGGAAATACTATGTTCCTAAGAACGCCATTCAAAATCCGGAAGAAGTATCAGTGGACGTACCTAGCATTGTTCAAGGAGTTCCATCTCTTAGTGAATCTCTAATTCAGCAAGAGGTGGGTGAATCAAGTTTGCAAGGTCAAGGTGTGGACGCTCCCTCTGAGGGGGAACACACTGAGGACGCTTCTTCAGATGATGAAATTGATCCAAGGTTTGCTCAACTATTTCAAAGGGAGTCCCGCTTCTCTAGGGACCACCCAACTTCTCAGATTGTCTCAGATCCTGCCCAAGGAGTTCAAACCAGGTCAGCTGCAAGCAAGTCCCAGAATGCAAATTTAGCCTTTTGTGCGTTCAACGCCTTTGTATCTTTGGTGGAACCAAAGAATATCAAAGAAGCACTTCAGGACGCTGACTGGATTCAAGCAATGCAAGAAGAACTCAACCAGTTTGAAAGGAACAAAGTTTGGACCCTTGTTCCACGTCCCAAAGGTAAAAATATCATAGGGACGCGCTGGGTGTTCAGAAATAAGCTTGATGAGAGTGGACGTGTGTCTAGGAACAAGGCAAGACTTGTGGCTCAAGGATTCAAGCAAGAGGAAGGCATAGACTATGATGAGACCTTTGCCCCTGTTGCTAGAATTGAAGCCGTTCGTCTTCTTATTGCCTTTGCCGCACACAAAGGATTCAAGTTATTTCAGATGGACGTCAAGACTGCCTTTCTCAATGGCAAGCTCAAAGAGGAAGTGTATGTTGCTCAGCCCCCTGGCTTCGAGGACGCCTCTCACCCAGATCATGTGTACTACTTGGACAAAGCACTTTATGGACTCAAGCAAGCCCCTCGTGCCTGGTACGACAGGTTTGCGTCCTTCCTTCTGTCTCATGGGTACACTAGAGGTTCAATTGATAAAACTTTGTTCATAAAGAAAGTTCACAAGGACATTTTGATTGCTCAAGTTTATGTCGATGATATTGTCTTTGGTAGCACTAACATGAAGCTTGTAGACGAGTTCAAGTCCCTCATGAGTAGTGAATTTGAGATGTCCCTCATTGGAGAACTCAACTTCTTTTTGGGACTTCAAATTAACCAACTCAAGGAAGGGACGCGCATTCACCAACAAAAGTATGTCCGTGAAATGCTTGAGAAGTACGGGATGAACACGTCCAAGCCTATGGCAACACCCTGTTCTCCAAATTCGCGTCTTTACGCAGATGAACTAGGAAAGGACGTTGATCAAAAGCTGTACAGAGGAATGATTGGCTCTTTGCTTTACTTAACAGCAAGCCGTCCAGATATTATGTTTGCCGTTTGCTTGTGTGCACGCTTCCAGGCAAATCCAAAGGAGTCCCACATGCAAGAAGTCAAGAGGATCTTTCGCTACCTCAAAGGACGCGATGACCTTTGCCTTTGGTATCCCAGGAAGACGTCCTTCAAGCTAATTGGATACTCGGACGCTGATTACGCTGGTCATGTCATTGATCGAAAAAGCACTTCAGGAATGGCACAGTTCCTTGGTTCATGCCTAGTTTCATGGGGATCAAAGAAACAGAACTCAGTGGCGCTTTCAACTGCGGAAGCCGAGTACGTTGCTGCTGCTTCGTGCTGTTCACAAGTCCTCTGGATCAAATATCAACTTGAGGACTACGGTATCAATCTTGAAACTATTCCTATTCTCTGTGATAACACAAGTGCTATAGAAATTGCTAAAAATCCTGTCTTTCATTCACGCACAAAGCATATTCACATAAGGCATCACTTCCTGCGTGACAATGTAGAACTAGGACTCATTAGCATGGGGCACGTTAGGACGGAGGACCAAATAGCTGATATTTTCACTAAAGCACTTGATAGACGTCCCTTTGAGCATCTCAGATTGCTCTTGGGGATGATAACTTTTAAGTAGCAAGTCCCGTTCTACTATTCTCTCAATGATTGGCTATGTTTGGTAGACTCTAAGTGTTTAAGAACTGTTATGCATTGAATTCATATTTGCAAGAACGCTAGTCTAGAACTTCATGTGTTTGCTACTTTGGAACGCCATTCAAATTTTCTCTATTTATCCTGAAAAGAGTATCCCTGATCACCCAACCCTCATTATAAGCCGAAATGATGGGAACTCTAAGCTTACCCTAGCCGAGAACTCTGCAAAAGCGTCCTATGAGCTTCATATTTTCTTTTACGGGACGTACTTGCTTTGTTCTCAAATGGTTCTCAAGGTGATCACAAGAACGGTAAGTTGGTTATTGGTTTGCTTGAAGAGGTCAAAAATTTGCTAAGTATGTGAGAACGCCATTAGTTGCAGTTGAGAACGCCAGTTCAGATTTTGAGAAGGAAGTTGAAGAGTCAGAAATTTGAATTTTGAACCTTTGAAAGTGTGAACAGTGACCGTTGATCAAATCTTAAGGGGGAAGCTTTGCCACGTGTCGCACAGTAAAACAGCGTTTATTACCATTTGTGCCACCGCTTCCTCTATATAAGGCCAAAACAGTCGCTCTCGTTCATTTATTGCTCTCAACCACTTTTCAACTCAGTTCAAGCTCTGACTTCTCTCTAGAACTCCGGCGACTTTCTCTCACTAAAAACTCATCGGAAGAATGTCTCAAAAGCAGATGAACGTAGCCGGATCTTCAGCCGGTGGGAAGAGGCGAAAGCTGGTTAAGTCCCACACCATTGAGAAGCAAAAACAGCCCGTCCTTGATGAGTCCCTTGTGGACTTTATTAACAAGAAGCCGAAGACGCTCTACAGGCTTATCAGGGAACGCATGGCCAAGCCGGATGTGAAGAACGATGAGGTGAAAACTCAAAACTACGAGAAGTTCCTCGACCGGTTTGTGAGGCATGGACTGATGAAAAACAACTACAAGGACCTGCCGGGCAGCCTGGAGGACGTTTTGTTCTTCACAATTTATGGAGGTCAGAATCTAGACAGTCTACTTGACTTAATTCCTGACCTAACCAACTGCGTCCTTCCGGACTTCCCCATGTACCCCAGCCAAAGACGGGTACCTAGTCCTTCTCCCCCACCTCCTCAAATTTCTACCATTACTTCCCACACAACCCTGCCTGCCAAGCGTCCCGCTCCCTCATCCTCCTCAAAACAAACTGAGATCGTGGACAAGTTCCCGTCTCATATTAAAGAGGGACGCTCCAAGAAGATACACGACCCAAGGCCCCTCAAAAAGGCCAAGTCCTCAAGCGTTCCTCCCTCCAAAAACACCTCAAAACGGCCTAGCTCCTCAAAAAGGCCGTCCACCCCTCCCCCACCCCTCAAAATCACCCAACTGCCCACTCCTCCTCGCTCCCCTCAACCCTCAAAGCAGAACGCTCTCATCCCCTTCCCTCCCCAATCCCTCTCTCCCCTCAACCTGGCCGACTTCCCATCCGCCCCGGCCCATATCTCCCCGCCTAAGGACCCCGAGACTCCCAAGTCCCGTCGTCCTTCCTCGTCCAGTGGCCCGGATGAGAACGAGCGGACGTTTGAGCACACGTTCCGCCGAAGGAAAGCTGGTGAGCGTCCCACAGTGCTGCTCGCAAAGGACGCTCCTGCGCAGGTTGAGCACGTTCCTTCTTCCTCCTCCTCTTCCAGCTCGTCTGATAAAGAAGGGACGCCTCAGGATGTCGACGTGATTGGCGACTCCAGTGATGAAGTACAAGAGAACGCTGGCGAGCACCAGGTTTCTCCAAAGGACGCCGAGCCAACTCTCTCTGAAGAGCTCGAGCGTGACAACCAGGAAATCCCTCCCTACAACCAATCCCTCCCCGTCCTAAACCCCACCCCAGCACCACAAGAAAACCCCTCCCCCTCAATCCAATCTGAATTCGTCCAAGTCCCTGAGGACGCTGAGCCAGAAACCGAACTTCAAACTGAAGCTCAGGACGCTGAAGGCGCGTCCCAAGGGCCAACCTCTGCTGGTGCCGTTCAAGCCACATCTGGTGGCGATGCTGAGAATGAAGGCACAGAGGACGCTGATCAAGATGAGTCTGGCGACTCAGAAAAAGAGAACAGTTCTTCAGAGGGTGAGGACTCTGAAACTCCCAAGGGCAAGCGTAGAAGGAAGAACGCTGATGTGCCTGTTAAAGTCCTGAGCCCTCTAATTTATTCTGAAGAGTGGCTCGCTTCTTTTGATGATGATGCTGTACAGGAGTTTCTTGAGCTTCTAAAAGTACAAGGATGGCTGAACGTAGGACCAGCGCCGACCACTGTTGACATAGACCAGGTCAAGGCGTTCTACCGGGATTTGCGCTACAAGGCAAAAGATGGCTCCCTCCTCTTTAAAATTGAAGGAGAAAGAGTTTCAGTCACTGAACGCCAAATGCGCACCTTCCTTGGTCTCGGCTCTCGCAAGCCTCCGTCTGATGCTCTCAGTTCTCTACCTGAAGGCGGCTTTGAAACAACAGACCAAGAACTGCCGCTGGTTGAGCACGTCTTTCAGGGCAAAAGGCCACTAGGTTTGGACAGGGTAGCTCATGTCCTGAGCAAAGTTGGCGCAATCGTTCACTACTTCATATGCCGCGCCATTCTTCCAAGGCAGGAGAAGCGTTCTATAGTGCAAACATCTGACATCATTCTAATAGACGCCATCCTGGAACGCCGCCCAATCAACTTAGCCAGAATTGCAATGCAACATATGGCCAAGTGTGGAAGGAAGAGGCATGCCTTGCCTTACCCTGGAGTGGTGAAAGCGATTCTGCAGTCCCAAGATGCATATAATGAGAACGCTCCGTCCAAGGAACTAGGCTTGAAGTGGAACGCTAAATCCGGCCTTGTTGAGATCAGGCACAACGAAGAGCTGCCGTCTGTGTTGAAACAGTTAGCGGCTGAAGCTGAGGAAGCAAGACAAAAAGCTGAAGAAGAACGCCTGGCTGCTGAAGCAGAACGCCAGGCGAATCCGTCTCAGGAAGGTGTACACGAAGAAGAGCCTGCTATGGACTTCTCTACTCTTGATCAGATGTTGTTGGCTCCTTCTCCTCCTCAAGACCCTTCTATGGACGCTCCTCCTTCAAGCTCTGGCCAAGTTCCCCGTCCTGCTCCAGCAAATATCACTGAGCATCCTCCTGCGGAACTCTTAGGTGCAATCATGGACAATCAGTGCCTCATTTTCTCTGCACTTAAGGACTTGACATCCGCGTTCTCCAAAGCTGCTGAACTTCAAGACGAACTTCTCAAGTTTTATCAAGCCCAGCGCCGTTCTCAGTGATTGCCGCTACCCGTTCATCCCCTATTATTTTGCTTTCGCTTCTTTTGAACTCTAAACACTATGTGCTCATTGTCTGTAATAACTCTACTTTTGGTTTGAATGGCAATTACATGGTTTGCTTGCATTGTGTTTGTTTAAGCGTTCCTCTGCCTTTAGTTATGTTTTTGTGCTTAACGTTCTTATCACTTGTTATCCTTTTCGATGATGCCAAAAGGGGGAAGTGTAGTTTTGCAGAGATGCGCTATAAATTAGTTATCTAGAATAAGCAAGTGTTAAGGGGGAACTATTAAGTGAAAGGTCTAAAGAACGCCTTGCTAGAATAAACTAGCGGACGTCTAGATAAGTTCAAATAGGGGAAGTGTAGTTCATGCATGCTAAGTTCAAATGTCAAAACTTTTTGCTGAAGAGTTTGTCATCATCAAAAAGGGGGAAATTGTTGGGACGCTATCAAGAACGCCTGCGTCCTTGGTAGTGTGCCCACAACCGTCCCTTAGTTTTGATATGACAAACTCACTATGATTCTAATAAAGTTGTCCAAGTGTCCAGGAACGCCAATGATAAAAGGACAACAAGTGTGTAGGGGCGTCCCATAGGCCTTGGGACGCTAGCTAACAGGAAGTAAGGACCGATCAGAGACTACTTGAGCAAGGACGCAGTCCCAAGCAAGTAGGAACGCAAGAAGAGCGTCCTTACTCTCTAGCCGACAGGATGACATCACCAGACAACATTTGATCATCCAAGGACACGTGGAGACCGATCCTGTAGCAGAGTCCAACACTACGTGGCGGACGATCCTGTTGCAGAGTACATCCATACGTGGCGGCCGATCCTGTAGCGAAGTCCATCACACACAGCTGGGTACAGGAAGCTTCCTCACCACCGCCATCATACGTGGAGGAAGATCCTGTAGCCACGTCCGCGAAGGGCATGATCGTCCCAGGAGAAAGACGCCCTTCCCAAGTCCTATAAATACCCCAAGGCATTTATAGTGACTTTAACGCTTTCAAGAATACTTAGAGAGAATCATAGGAAAGCGGCTCACTCAAGAACACGAAGAACAAACTCAAGAACTCAAGAACAGTGCTAAGACTTTGAGTTAGATCGAGTGAGACTTGTAACCCAAATCACAAATCTGTTTGTAATCAAAAGAGAAAGAGAGTTCTGCGAAGTACTGCAGAACGTAGGGATAGGAGTCCTTTAGTAGATTGAACTTGCTTAAGTTGTCGGCTTAGAGGAGTCCTTTACTAGTGGACTTAGGGAAAAGCTAAGTGCCAGAGAACTGTAAAGACTCGCCAGTACATCTGTAAGAACGTTCAATATAAAGGAAGAACTATTCAAAAATCCTCCAAGGAGGTAGAGGTTTACACTCAAGGACTACTTGGTCTTGAGTGGTTCCTCTATAATTCACTGCGTTCAATATTTACCTGTTTAGTACATAATTCCGCTGCATTACTCAAGGACGCCCCTACTCCTCGTAGGGACGCCTAACCTAAGGACGCCTTTATCAAAGTAAAGGCAGTCCTTCTGTACTAACGATCCAACAAAAGGTTGCTCCAAAGTCAACTTTCGCATTCCTATAAATTGTAACAAATGTTAGAGACACAATAAAATGTTGTACTCAAATAAAACAAAATTAACAAATATAATAAATTAACCTTCTTTCTTAGTTTCTAATTAATTCAAGTATATTTTCTTAGGCGGTAAAATATGTAAATGAAGTGCGCATCCAATCCTAACCAGAAACTAAAGCTTTCACCATTCGAGGCGTTAATGAAGTATGGAAAGAATCAAGTATACGACCTTCGTAAATCATCAATAGTGTTAGAAATGAAAAAAACCACCAAACTATCCATGAAAAGAACAATTGTCTAATATCACTAAACCTACCACCTTGTATAATGTGTATTATCAAAGCATGTCTA
This sequence comes from Polygonum aviculare, assembly GCA_934048045.1. Taxonomy (NCBI): domain Eukaryota; kingdom Viridiplantae; phylum Streptophyta; class Magnoliopsida; order Caryophyllales; family Polygonaceae; genus Polygonum; species Polygonum aviculare. The sequence continues at coordinate 25,012,715 of OW204023.1, read as the reverse complement.
ATATCATTAAACCTACCGCCTTGTGTAATGTATATTATCAAAATATGTCTAATATCAGTAAATTGACTTAATTATGTTGTTCTCTTTCTAAAAATATATATATATATTCTATATTCGGTTAACCACATATTGAAAAACTAGTAACTGTAACCGAACCGTTTAACCGGAAAAATAGTTCGGTCGGTTAACCGTAACCGGTTTTTCGGTTTTTTCTGGTACGGTTAACCGGAAAAAGTGACCAGTTACCGGTTATTCGGTTCGGTTATTCGGTTACGGTTTGTTTTGCCCAACCCTAGTGGCAGGTATATTCTAGTTACTCTTAGCTTTCTTGTTATGACTCGTTTTTGTATTTCTGACAATTTTCTGCTTGTACATTCAGGGTCTTCAACTTGCTTTTGCTGCCCACGACACCTTCAAGGACTACCCTGAGCAACTAGCCCAGAGTAGGTTAAGTACTTAACTGGAGGAGGGTAGGTCGGCTATCTTGGGACGAGAGAAAAAGGCTTTGGAGTTGAAGGTCGCCGATTTGCAAGCTGCTCTGGAAAAGACCATTGTGGAATCCATGGCGTGGGAAGAAAAATACAACGATCGAGTCGAAGAAAGCTGCTTCCCTTGCTCAAGAGGTTGAAGACATGGCCGGCTATTGGTCGGTCGAGGCCCGGGTCGAGACTATGGAAGTGTTCTCCGCCGAGAAGCATGTCGAATGGGACGTGGCCAAAGAGAGGAAGGAGTTCGAGAGTCTGTTTGTTAATGAGACTGATGCGGTGAAGAACCCCCCTCATGTTGACGACATCTCTAAGGTCTCACAAGAGGTGGCCCATGAGGAGGTGGTCAACAAGGAACCAGCCGAGGATACTCCCAAAGATTGACTTCTTTCTCTCCTTTGATGTTTTTATTCTTTGCTTTCTAAACACTTATCCCACCTCCAGTATGTTGGGGTTAAGACTTGCTTTTGTTTTGGCCGCTTGGTGTAGGGCCTAGTTGTGACCTAACTCTTGCCCCCTGTTGCATATTTGGGGCCTTTTGTTGGATGCTTTTATTTTGGTGTTTGTCTATGTTTTATTGGATATGTCGTTGTCTTTTTTTTTTGCAGGTTTTGAATAGGTTCAGTGTTGAAGACTGAAGACAGAACGTGTTTAAGATAGACTCATTTTTCCTTTGTAAGTATCATGTACTAGTAATTCTGTATTTGTATAGCGTTTTTTATATGGGATGCATAGGAAAGAAAGGAAAATGTGTAAAATGCATATACTTGTAATAATATAGTGAATCACATTATAAGTTCTCAATAAAACTCCTCTTGCTTTAGAGTTCTTATTACATGCTCTTGTCTCCTGCATCCATTTTTGACTAGTCATTGTGTGCACATCGTTGCCTGATCATAAGGAAGGGGCCTTTGTTTTGGCTTGTAACATCACAAGACGTCCCTTGTTAGTTTTTTCAGAAAACTATCGTTTGTATCATGTACGTATGAAGATTTGATAATGAAAAAAGGATAGTTCGTTGATAAATACCTTAATTGTTTTTAGAAGTGGTATAACTTCAAGTTCATCGCGTTTCAGCTCCTAGGGACCGCCTTCCCGTCAGGTGACATTAACTAGTAAGTGCCTTGCCCTACGACTTTCGTGATTTGATAAGGTCCTTCCCAATTTGCTCCCAACTTGCCAACGTTCAATTCTTGCGTGTTCTAGAAGACTTTTCTTAATACACAATTTCCTACTCGAAACACCTTTGCATTACGCGTTTATCATAGCTTCGAGCTACCCCCTGTCTGTATGTCACCGTTCGAACTGACGCTTCACCTCATAACTCGTCTACCGTATCCAGATGATGTAACTGGTTAGGCAAATTTGACTCCTCGGTAGTGAGCCCATAATTGGACTGTGGGCAAAATTACTTCTACTAGCAATACATCTTCACATCCATAAAATAAAGAGAAAGGCGTATGACCTGTAGCAGTTTTAGGAGTTGGATCTGACCATAGGATAAGGGTTAACTCGTCTGCCCACTTTCCCTTGGCCTTTTTGAGTCGCTTCTTTAAGTTATTGATGATCACCTTATTGCTTGCTATTTGCTTGAGGGTAGCATGGCATCGACATCACCAACTGAATAAATTGAGATCCGTTGTCGCACACTATGGTGGATGGTATCCCGAATCTACTCAAAATATTTCTCTTTATGAAAAATAACTTGAGTGTCTTTAACTACTTTAAAGGCTTCGGCCTCGATCCACTTGGAGAAGTAGTCGGTCATGGCCAAGATGTAAGCCCGTTGTCCTAAAGTTGGAGGGAGTTTTCCTACAATGTCCATTCCCCATTTCATGAACGGCCATGGAGCAGTTATGGGATGGAGCAACTCTGAAAGTTGATATGTAATCGGACCATGACGTTGGCACGCGTCACACTTGTGGGAGAACTCTGCTGCATCTTTGTTCATAGTGGACCAATAGTAACCCATCATACTTGCCTTCCTAGCCAAGCTACGACCTCCTATATGATTTTCACATTCTCCATCATGTATGTCATGCAACACCTTTTGTACCTCTTCTTACTTTACGCATCGGGCGTACACACCTGACGACATCCACTTGAACAAAATGTTATTCTTAATAGAGAAAGCGGAAGCTTTTACCTTAAGTCGTCGAGCTTCTTCCTTGTCCTCCGGTATAACTCATTTTTGTAACCACCTTAGGCAAGGCTTTACCCATGAGGTGTTTTCATCGGACCCCCTAACCTCAAACATATTGACTTCTTTGACTATGGATGGAGCGTCAAGATACACGATAGGTATCTTGTCGCACTCCCTTGGGCCGATGGCGGACCAAAGGTTGGCTAAGGCGTCTGCTTGTGCATTGGCATCCCGAGGAACATGTTTTATCTTGAAATGCTTGAAATGTTTAACGATTTCCCGGACTTTCTCCAAATATGCCTTCATCTTTAAATCCCTGTTAACATATGAGTCCGGTACTTGATTTAAAATCAGTAACGAATCACAAATTACGTCAATTTCTTGCACGTTTCATTCTTTGGCGTGCAATGAGTAATCCGGCTATGAGCGCTTCATATTCTGCTTCATTGTTAGTAGCCTCGAACGTACACCGAATAGCTTGGGCTATCCTACCCCCCTGTGGTGACTTCAAGACTACCCCAGTCCTACTCTAAATTGATTTGACATGCTGTCTATATACATCAATGTTGAAGGGTTTCTTGAACAAATAAATTTGTATTCAAGACCCCGTTGAGTATAGCGAAGTCAGGATCGTCCATGAGAGTTAGAAGAATCTATAGTCTAGCAATCAAAACTACGAAAACAAAGCAACAACACAAGTTTCAGAGATAGGTCGGACCCGACCTGAGGGAGGTCGTCCACGACCACGACTATCACAAATTCACAAAACACACAACACAAAGACCAGAGGGGTCAGCCACGACCTAAAGGGGGTCGGACACGACCTATAACTGGTCACGAAAAAGACTTCGAAATTCAATGAGAAAAAGATCTAGGACAAAGGATCTACCATAGCATAATCATATATGCTTCCAATAAGAATTCATAACTTATCATGCCATCTAGATCATAGAAGAGTTAACTTTTGCAAACAATTCAAGTCATTCAATTAACTTTCGCAATAACCCTATTAGATCTAATCAAGAAACCAACTTTTCACTTTCACTAAGGTTAATCACAAGACATGCCTCAACTTTCGCAAAGGATTAAGCACAAGATAGATAGATATGATCTTCAAACATTCAAGTTATGGAATTCAAGTTTTAGACATGCACTCTTATGTTGGCTTTCACCCCAATCCTAGAAAAGGTTACTACTCTCACTTCATCATGAAAACAACCATTAAAGAAGAAGAAGAACACATGATCAAAAACAAACAACTTGAATTAAAAGAGAATCCAAACTTACAACTTAAGAAATCCTCAACTTCCTAGAAATCTCCACTTTAGAGGCGTCCTCTAACACTTTAGAGAAAGTCCAGTAAACACAAGTTTTCATTCTTTGATTCTCTAACATTTGGATTTTAAGGAGAGAGTCGCGTCCTAGAATACATTCTAAGCGTCCTCTTTTATTCTAGCATGGGCGTTTCTTAGACCTTTCACTTAATAGTTCCCCTTAACACTTGCTTATTCTAGATAACTATTTTATAGCGCATCTCTGCAAAACTACACTTCCCCCTTTTGGCATCATCGAAAAGGATAACAAGTGATAAGGACGTTAGCACAAACACATAACTAAAAGAAGTGGAACGCTTAAACACACAAATGCACACAAACAGTGGATTGCCATTCAAACGAAATGAGAGTACGGTATTACAAACCAAGATCATAGTGTTTGAAACAAAAGAAGCAAAAGCAGAATAGGAGGGGATTAAAGGGTGGGGGACGGCGATCACTGAGGACGGCTTTGATCTTGAAAGAACTTGAGAAGTTCTGCTTGAAGCTCAGCCGACTTAGTGAGAGCCGTGGACAAATCTTTGATGGCGGAGAAGACAAGGCACTGATTGTCCATTATGGCACCCAAGAGTTCTGTAGGAGGATGCTGGGCAATGTTAGCAGGAGCAGAACGGGGCACTTGGCCTGAACTAGAGGAGGGTGCGTCCTTAGGAGGTGCTTGAGAAGAAGAAGAAGCCAATAACGCTTGATCAAGAGCGGCGAGGTCGACTGCAGGCTCTTCTTCTTGAACGTACTCCTGAGACATAGAAGCAAGTCGTTCCTCTTCAGCTTCAGCTGCTAGGCATTCTTGCTCAGCTTTTATCCTGGCTTCCTCGGCCTCAGCTTCTAACTGTTTAAGCACTGAAGGCAACTCCTCATTATGCCTGATCTCTACCAGTCCCTTCTTAGCGTTCCATTTCAGTCCTAGCTCTTCAGAAGGAACTCTTTCATCATAGGATTTTTGGGACTGTAGAATTAGCTTGACGAGCCCTGGGTACGGCAAGACGTGTCGCTTCCTCCCACACTTAGCCATATGTTGCATCGCGATTTTGGCTCAATTGATGGGACGACGTTCGAGAAGAGCGTCAATTAGTATGAGATCGTGAGTTTGAACGATCGAACGCTTCTCTTGCTTTGGAAGGACGGCGCGACAGATAAAATAGTGTGCGATGGCGCCAACCTTACTCAACACATGAGCGACCCTGTCCAGTCCAAAAGGCTTTTTGCCTTGAAAGAGCTTTTCAACCAGCGGCAGTTCTTCATCAGTTGTTTCAAATCCGCCTTCTGGAAGGGAGCTTAGGGCATTGGACGGGGGCTTTTGTGGGTTGAGACCCATGAAGGAACGGACCTGGCGTTCTGTAACTGAGGCTTTTTCTCCTTCTATTTTGAAATGAAGAGAGCCATCTTTAGCCTTGTAACGCAGATCTCAGTAGAACGCCTTGATCTGCTCCTTGTCAACCACGGCAGGTGCAGGCCCAACGTTCAACCACCCTTGGAATCTGAGCAACTCGAGGAACTCCTGTACTTTATCATCGTTGAAGGAGGCGAGCCACTCTTCGGAGTATATGAGGGGGCTGAAAACTTTGACGGGCGCGCCATCAGGCTTTCTTTTGCGCTTGCCTTTGGGGGACTTAGAATCTTCATCATCTGAAGAACTGTCCTCATCAGTAGAGTCCTCTGACTCATTCTCATCTGCGTCCTGGCCAGCAGCGTTCTCCGTGCCTTGTTCGGTTTCAGCATTGCCACCAGCCGTGGCTTGATCAACACCGGAAGAAGCTTGGCCTTGGGGCGTGCCCTCAGCGTCCTGAGCCTCTGATTGTTGTTCTGTTGTTGGCTCAGCGTCCGCAGGGACTTGGTGGGATTCTGTTTGGATTGTGGGGGAGGGGTTTTCTTGAGGAGCTTGGGAGGGGTTGAGAATTGGGAGGGATTGGTTGTAAGGGGGGACTTCTTGAGCATCACGCTCGAGTTCTTCAGACAAAGAAGGCTCGGCGTCCTTGTGAGAGACCTGGTGCTCGCCAGCGTCCTCAGCTACTCGCTCTTTTTCTTTTTCGGCTTCTTTGGCCGCAGGAGCATTCTCGACTCCTTCCACCTCTTCGCTGGAGTCCCCGATAACATCAACAAAAGGAGAGGACTCACCAGCAGGCGTTCCTCTTTGGCTCTCAGATGAGCTAGAGGATGATGAGGAGGAGGAGATGTGCTCGGGCTCCGGAGCGTTCTTTGTGAGCAACACCTTAGGCTTTTCGCCAGCTTTGCGTCAGCGAAAGGTGTGCTTGAGAGTTGAGCGTTCAACATCCTCCAGGCCACTCTCAGAAGAAGGACGGCGTGACTTGGGGGTCTCGGGGTCCTTGGGAGATGATATATGAGCCGGGGCGGATGGGAAGTTTGCGAGGTTGAGGGGAGAGAAAGTTCGTTTGGGAGGGAAGGGGATAAGAGCATTTGATTTAGAAGGTTGAGGGGACGGGGGAGGAGTGGGTAGTTGGACGATGGTTATGGGTTGGGGAGGTGGAGTGGATTCCTTGGAGAGGTTGGAGGGCTTTTTTGTGGAGCTAGGCCTTTTAGAGGTGGTTTTGGAGGAGGGGACGCTTGAGGTCTTGGCCTTTTTGAGGGGCCTTGGATCATGGATTTTCTTGGAGCGTCCCTCCTTGATGTGGGGTGGAAATTTGTCCACTATTTGGGTAGGATTTGAGGAGGTTGGTTTGGAAGATTTTGATAGAGGGGATGAAGGGGTTGGATGCTTTGATGGAAGGATATTTTTTGTGGTGATGGTGGGAACTTGAGGAGGTGGGGGAGAGGGACTTGGCACACGGGACTTTAGCATTTTGTAGGCCAAAGAGTCCCTAGGGTACATAGGAAATTCTGGTAGGACGGCGTTATGGAGGTCTGGGATAAGGTCAAGTAAGGGACCAAGATTCTCACCTCCAAATTGTGAGAAGAAGAGAACGTCGTCCATCCTCCCCGGTAATTCCTTGTAGTTGGTCTTGTGGAGGCCTGGAATGACGAACCGTTCAATGAACTTCTCGTAATTCCTTGTCTTGATAGCGTCTTCCTTCACATCCGGTTTACCCATCCGTTCCCTTATCAAGTTGTAGAGAGTTATGGGCTTTCTGTTGATGAAGTCCACTAAAGATTCATTAAGAACGATGGGCTTGGGCTTCTCTATTGTACTTGACTTGACCAACCTTCTTCGCTTCCCGCCGGTTGAAGATCCGGCTACGTTCATCTGTCTTTGAGACATTTTCTGGTGAGTTTTAGTGAGAGAAAGTTGCCGGAAAGCTAGAGAGAAGTCAGAGCCTGAACTGAGCAGAGAAGTGGTAGAGAATGATAAATGAACGAGAGCGACTGTTCTGGCCTTATATAGAGGAAGCGGTGGCACAAACTGTAATTACCACTGTTTTACTGTGCGACACGTGGCGAAACTCCCCCCTTAAGCATTGAGCAATAGCAACGGTCATTGTTCAAACTTTCAAATATTCAAATTTCTGACTCTTCAACTTCTTCTCAAAACTGAACTGGCGTTCTCTCTTTCAAACCATTGGCGTTCTCTCATACTTAGCAAAAATTACCTCTTCAAGCAAATCCAGAACCAATTCAACCGTCCTTGTGATCACCTTGCGAACCATTTGAGAACAAAGCAAGTACGTCCCGTAAAAGAAAATATGAAGCTCATAGGACGCTTTTGCAGAGTTCTCGGCTAGGGTAAGCTTTAGAGTTCCCATCATTTCAGCTTATAATGAGGGTTCGGTGATCAAGGATACTCTTTTCAAGATAAATAGAGAAATTTGAATGGCGTTCCAAAGTAGCAAACATATGAAGTTTTAGACTAGCGTCCTTGCAAATATGAATTCAATGCATAACAGTCCTTAAACACTTAGAATCTACTAAACATAGCCAATCATTGAGAGAATAGTAGAACGGGACTTGCTACTTAAAAGTTATCATCCCCAAGAGCAACCTGAGATGCTCAAAGGGACGTCTATCAAGCGCCTTAGTGAAGATATCAGCTATTTGGTCTTCAGTTCTTACATGCTCCATACTAATGAGTCCTAGTTCAACATTATCACGCAAGAAATGATGCCTTATATGAATATGCTTTGTGCGTGAATGAAAAACAGGATTCTTAGAAATTTCAATAGCACTTGTGTTATCACAACGAATAGGAATAGTTTCAAGATTGATACCGTAGTCCTCTAGTTGATATTTGATCCAGATAACTTGTGAACAGCACGAGGCAGCAGCAACGTACTCAGCTTCCGTAGTTGAAAGCGACACAGAGTTCTATTTCTTAGATCCCCAGGAGACTAAGCATGAACCAAGGAACTGTGCCATTCCTGAAGTGCTTTTTCTATCAATCACATGACCAGCATAATCAGCATCCGAGTAGCCAACAAGTTTGAAGGACGTCTTCCTACGGGACCAAAGACAAAGATCGTCGCGTCCTTTGAGGTAGTGAAAGATCCTCTTGACTTCTTGCATGTGGGACTCCTTTGGATTCGCCTAGAGCGTGCACACAAGCAAACGGCAAACATAATGTCGGGACGGCTTGCTGTCACGTAGAGCAAAGAACCAATCATTCCTCTGTAAAGCTTCTGATCAACGTCCATTCCCTGTTCATCTGCGTAAAGACGCGAATTTGGAGAACAAGTTGTTGCAACAGGTTTGGACGTGTTCATCCCGTACTTCTCAAGCATTTCACGGACATATTTCTGTTGGTGAATGCGCGTCCCTTTCTTGAGTTGGTTTATTTGAAGTCCCAAGAAGAAATTGAGTTCTCCAATGAGGGACATTTCAAACTCACTACTCATTAAGGACTTGAAGTCATCTACAAGTTTCATGTTAGTGCTACCGAAGACTATATCATCAACATAAACTTGGGCAATTAAAATGTCCTTGTGAACTTTCTTTATGAACAAAGTTTTATCAATTGAACCTCTAGTGTACCCATGAGACAAAAGAAAGGACGCAAACTTGTCGTACCACGCACGAGGGGCTTGCTTGAGTCCATAGAGCGCTTTGTCCAAGTAGTACACATGATTTGGGTGAGAGGCGTCCTCAAAACCAGGTGGTTGAGCGACGTACACTTCCTCCTTCAATTTTCCGTTGAGGAACGCAGTCTTGATGTCCATCTGAAATAACTTGAATCCTTTGTGAGCGGCGAAGGCAATAAGAAGACGAACGGCTTCAATTCTAGCAACAGGAGCGAAGGTCTCATCATAGTCTATTCCTTCCTCTTGCTTGAATCCTTGAGCCACCAGTCTTGCCTTGTTCCTTGACACATGTCCACTTTCATCAAGTTTATTTCTGAACACCCATCGCGTCCCTATGACTTTTTGCTTTTGGGACGAGGGACGAGGGTCCAAACTTTGTTCCTTTCAAACTGGTTGAGTTCTTCTTGCATCGCTTGAATCCAGTCAGCGTCCTGGAGTGCTTCTTTGACATTCTTTGGCTCCACCATAGAGACAAAGGCATTGAACGCACAGAAAGCTAAATTTGCACTCTGGGACTTGCTTGCAGCTGACCTTGTTTGAACTCCTTGAGAAGGGTTTGAGACAATCTGGGATGTTGGGTGGTCCCTAGAGAAGCGGGACTCCCTTTGAAATAATTGAGCAAATCTTGGATCAATGTCTCCATCAGAATCATCACTATCATCTTGAGCATCGTCTTCGGTGCGTTCCCCCTAAGAGAGAGCATCCACGCCTTGACGTTGCTCGCCTTGTTGACTTGATTCAGCCACATCTTGTTGAACTGGAGATTCACTACGAGATGGAACTTCCTGAACAACACTAGGAACGTCCACTGAGACTTCATCAGGATTTGGAGTTGCGTCCTTAGGAACATAGTATTTTCCAGAGGACCAATCTTCAGCTTCGTCTTCAGAGTCGTCCTGCTGTTGAGACGAGGAGCGTTCTTTCTTACTTGACTTTTCTTTGTGAGAAGATCTCTCCTTGAACACAACGTGAATACTCTCCTCAAGCTTTAGAGTCCTTTTGTTGAAAACTCTATATGCTTTGCTGGTGAGAGAGTACCCAAGGAATATGGCTTCATCACTCCTTGCATCAAACTTTCCAAGTTTCTCTTTATCATTGTTATGAACGAAGCACTTGCAACCAAAGACTCTGAGATAATCAATACGAGGCTTCTTTCCGTTCAACAACTCATAGGACGTCTTCTTTAGTAATGGACGGATCATGGCACGATTGATGATGTAGCACGCTGTAGCAATAGCTTCCGCCCAGAAGTACTTGGGGACGCTATTAGCCAATATCATAGTTCTTGCCATATCCTCAAGCGTCCTGTTCTTTCTTTCCACAACTCCATTTTGTTGAGGAGTCCTTGGAGCGGAGAAGTTGTGCGAGACTCCATGTTGATCACAGTAGGCTAGGAACTCTGAATTCTGGAATTCCGTCCCATGGTCTGATCTTATGGCTATGTGTTGGGACGCTATCAAGGACGTTTGCGTACTTGTTAGTGTTCCATACAACCGTCCCTTAAGTTTCGATATGACAAACTCACTTTGATTCTAATAAAGTTGTCCAAGTGTTCAGGAACGCTAGTGACCAAAAGGACAACAAGTGTGTATGGGCGTCCCACAGGCTTAGGGACGCTAGCTAACAGGAAGTAAGGACCAGCCAGAAACTACTTGAGCAAGGACGGAGTCCCAAGCAAGTAGGAACGCAAGAAAGGAGTCCTTACTCACTAGCCGACAGGATGACATCACTCGACAAATGTTTGATCATCCAAGGACACGTGGAGACCGATCTTGTAGCAGAGTCCAACACTACGTGGCGGACGATCCTGTAGCAGAGTTCATCAACACGTGGCTGCTGATCCTGTAGCGAAGTTCATCACACACAGCTGGATACAGGAAGCTTCCTCATCACCGCCAAACTCGTGGAAGAAGATCCTGTAGCCACGTACCTGAAGGGCATGATCGTCAGAACGAGAATGACGCCCTTCCCAAGTCCTATAAATACCGCAAGGCATTTATTGTGACGTTAACGCTTTCAAGAATATTAAAAGAGAATCATAGGAAAGCGGCTCACTCAAGAACACGAAGAACTAACTCAAGAACTCAAGAACAGTGCTTAGACCTGAGTTAGATCGAGTGAGACTTGTAAACAAATCACAAAACAAGTTTGTAATCAAAAGAGAAAGATAGTTCTGCGAAGTACTGCAGAACGTAGGAATAGAGTCCTTTAGTAGATTGAGCTAGCTTAAGTTGTAGGCTTAAAGGAGTTCCTTACAAGTGAACTTAGGGAAAAGCTAAGTGTCAGAGAACTGTAAGAACTCGCCAGTACAACTGTAAGAACGTTCAATATAAAGGAAACAACTATTCAAAAATCCTCCTAGGAGGTAGAGGTTTACACTCAAGAACTACTTGGTCTTGAGTGGTTCCTCTATAATTCTCTGCGTTCATTGCTTACCTGTTTAGTCTTCATTTCCGCTGCAATTCTGAAAGGACGCCCCTACTCTTCGTAGGGACGCTCGACCAAAGAACGCCTCTACTTCAAGTAGAGAACGTTCATCAGACTAACGATCCAACACTATGAGAGGCGTCTCAAGAGCAACTTCCACTTGTTTGGTGAAGACTTTGAACGCATTGAAACAATTTGCTTTGGACACCAAGAAAAGAACCCAAGTGAATCGAGAAAAATCATCTACGAGAACGTAAATGTACCTCTTTCCACCGTAGCTCAGCGTCTTCATTGGTCCACAAAGATCCATATGGAGAAGTTCCAAAGGCTTCTTTGTACTTACTTCATTCTTGGACTTGAAGGACGTTCTTGTTTGCTTCCCTTTGATACAGGCTTCACACTGTTCAACTTTCTCAGGATCAATTCGGGGAAGTCCCTTCACAAGATTTCTTTGGTGTAGCTTGAGGATTCAGCTTGGTCCAGCATGGCCAAGTCGGCGATGCCAGAGATCAGCGTCCTCCTTTGAAGCAGATAGACACAATTCTGATTTAGGCTTGAACTCTTGGTTGAAGATGTAGACATTGTTTTGGCGTACTCCTTTGAGAACAACTTTGTTGGACTTCTTGTTGATGACGAGGCACTCCTTTGAGTCAAATGTGACTAGGTTTTCACCTTGATCACACACTTGAGAGACGCTAAAGAGATTGAAGCCAAGTCCTTCAACAAGACTCACATTTGTTGCTTTGATGGACGGGTTTGGAATGGCAGTTCCCGTTCCTTTGATCTTTCCTTTGCCCTTGTTGCCAAACGAAATAGTTCCTCCTATGGCACTGCTCTGGATAGAAGTGAGATGGATCTGGCTTCCTGTCATATGATTTGAGGCGCCACTATCAATGATCCATGGGCGTCCCCTCACTTCCACCTGCCAAAATAAGGTTAGTTTTTGGCGACCCAGGCAAGGTGTTCCTTACCTGGCTCATTACAAAAGTAGAACTCTGGTTCTGGCATATAATCATTAATGTTAACATCATTAGAAATGGCATTCTTGCGGAAAGACCTCCTAGAACGTCTGGGACGCCTAAGATTAACTTTGGGAACGGACTTAGCATTCTCATTGGGAGTTCTAGCAGTTTTGCCACTTGCAATATCTTCTTTTAGTTTTACACAGTCATATTTGAAGTTGTCTCCTTGTCCACAGTACCAACACGTCCTATAGTAAGTACCGAGGTAGTACTTCTTGTTGGGACGTTGGATTTTGTTTTGCTTCATCTTTTGGGGATCACACACCTTTGAACCGTCGCCTTTTGAAATTTTCTTATAAATTTTATGACTGGTGGAATTGGTATAGTAGTCCTCTTGCCCTTTTTCTCCACTTTCTAGGACTCTAATTTTTTCAAGAAGATTCTTGGTTTTCTCCCGTTCAAGTTCAAGTTCTGAAGTTTTGCTAGCTTCAAAGTCGCTAGGGAGAGAGTTCCTAGTGTCAGATTCATAGCCTAGTCCTCTCTTGGCTGGGACAAAAACTATTGGTTTGATTTCCTCAACTATGGGACTCTTTCCCAACACTTTCACTTCCTCTCTAAGCTTAACGTTCTCAAATTTGAGACACATAACTTCAGTTTTTAGAGACTTAGATTCTTCATATGAGGACTCTAGTTGAATGGTCATGGAACTACAATTTTTACATTCAACTACAATATTCTCATTCTCAAGTTCAAGTTCATCCATTCTATGTTGCATGACAACACTTTCTTCCATGATTTTTCCAATAAGTTTAAAGAGCTTGGATTTAGAACAATTCTCTAAGGAACTCATCATAGATTCACGGGTTACCTCATTTTCAGATCTTGGAACGTTCTCCTCAACAGCTGTGACGTCCTCCATACCCATATACGCTACTTGTTCATCAGGTTCTTCATCATCATCATCAGAAGAACTCCCATTATCCCATGCAGATGCGAACGCTCCAATGAGGGCCTTTGTCTACATTTCCTTTGAAGACATTCCCGTTGTACACTTTTTAGCAAAGTGTCCTTTCTTGTTACACTTGTAATAGGTAAGTTCTTTCATCTCTGCCTTAGTGTACTTGTGACTTTCCTTCTTGGGCATCTTGTGTTTGTTGAAATACTTGTTCCTTTTGCCATAAGAACGGAGAGCCTTGTGAATGAGAGCAATTTCATCTTCTTCATCTAGCTGTTCTTTGGTCTTGCTTTCCTTTTCTTTTAAAGCTAGAACGCACAACTTCTCGCGGTTCCCATTTTTAGTGGCTTCCACCATTAAAGAAATTTCTTGTTGCCGACGAATGATAATCAACGTACTCTAGTGTTGTGGACGCCAAAGCAAGATCAGTTTGAGGATTCCTTCCTAGCTGAGCCATATCGGAGATCCTTCTCTCTTCGTACTGCCTAAGCTTCCCATAGATTTCTTCCATGTCTAGAGTTTTGTTGGTTATGTTCTCTTTGAACGTTGTCCTGTCAATGTTCCAGACTCCAGTTAATCCATCAATAATCACTTGAACTCTGTTCCTCATGGAGATCTCAAATTCTGGGATACCCAAGTTTCTCATCTTAGTGACAAGAGCCTCAAAACGGTATGAGTAGTCGTTGACCGTTTCATTTGGCAGCATACTGAAAGCATAGAACTCCTTGATTTTCAGCTGGACGTCCTCTTTCATTTCAGCAATTCCCACATGAAATTTCTCAAGAGCTTCCCACTTTTGTTTTGTTGTGGGGAGATTGCTAACTCTTGTAGCATCCCTTTCACAGAGGGACGCTTGAAGAAAGCATACAGCTTTAGCATTTGTTTCCATTAGCTTAAACTCATCAGGACCCCACTCGTCCTCTTTGTCTTTCTTGTCATCGGGAACTTTGAGGTCACCTTTTCTGATCACGTTCCAGCATTGATAATTTGTGCTTCTACAGAAGTTCTCAAATCTAGTCTTCCAGCGGTTGAAGTTGCCGTCCGTCAGACGCGGAGGCTTCACAAAAGAGATTCCAATAGGTTCCATGTCCATCTTTACCTGCAACTCAGTAAGAATCTAGAGCGCCTGTTCTGATACCAATTGTTGGATCGTTAGTTTAAGGGACGTGTTTTACTTAGAGTAAAGGCGTCCTAAGGTCAGGCGTCCCTATGAGGAGTAGAGGAACCACTCAAGACCAAGTAGTCCTTGAGTGTAAACCTCTACCTCCTTGGAGGATTTTTGAATAGTTCTTCCTTTATATTGAACGTTCTTACAGTTGTACTGACGAGTCTTTACAGTTCTCTGACACTTAGCTTTTCCCTAAGTTCACTTGTAAAGAACTCCTTTAAGCCTACAACTAAGACTTGTTCAATCTACTAAAGGACTCTATTCCTACGTTCTGCAGTACTTCGCAAAACTCTCTCTCTCTTTTTGGTTTTTCTGATTACAAACAGTTTTGTGGTTTGGGTACAAAATCTCACTCGATCTAACACAAGTCCTAGCACTGTTCTTGAGTTCTTGAGTTAGTTCTTCGTGTTCTTGAGTGAGCCGCTTTCCTCTGATTCTCTCTGAATATTCTCTGAAAGCGTTAGCGTCACAATAAATGCCTTGGGCTATTTATAGGACTTGGGGAAGGGCGTCATTCTCGTTCTGACGATCATGCCCTTCAGGTACGTGGCTACAGGATCTTCCTCCACGAGTATGGCGGTGATGAGGAAGCTTCCTGTATCCAGCTGTGTGTGATGAACTCCGCTACAGGATCGGCCGCCACGTGTTGATGAACTACGCTACAGGATCGTCCGCCACGTAGTGTTGGACTCTGCTACAGGATCGGTCTCCACGTGTCCTTTGGATGATCAAACATTGTCGAGTGATGTCATCCTGTCGGCTAGTGAGTAAGGACTCCTTTCTTGCGTTCCTACTTGGTTGGGACTCCGTCCTTGCTCAAGTAGACTCTTGCTGGTCCTTGCTTCCTGTTAGCTGGCGTCCCTAAGCCTAGGGAACGCTCACACACACTTGTTGTCCTTTGTTAATTGGCGTTCCTGAACACTTGGACAAATTTATTAGAATCAAAGTGAGTTTGTCATATCAAAACTAAGGAACGGTTTGTGTGGGCACACTACAAGTACGCAGGCGTCCTTGATAGCGTCCCAACAGTGCACGACCTAGGGTAGGTCATGGCCGACCTATAGTAGGTCGTGGCCTACTTATGGTAGGTCGACATCGACCTTCAGCTGACTATGGTTTTTCTTGTCTTGTCTCGAAACTTGCTCCTAAGCTTGGCTTTTCTTCGGTGTTTCTTCCTTGATGTTTTTTTGGTTCTTTTAGACTTCTTGTAACTCCTTTTAAGACACCTTTTGGCTTGCAAATCCATCCTTGAAATCCTTGAGAAACTCCACTTCATTTGACTCTTTGAACACCGCTATATGACTCCTCAAAACGCCACCTCCTATAATGCTCGGATAAGCTCGAAAACTTCTTCTAAATGCTGCAAACACCTACAAAACACAAAAGCCGACACAAACGACTCCAACCCTCGAAAGAGAGTTGAAATCACATGCAAAGCCGCGCAAACTAATGGAAAAGATGCAAAACAACCTAGAAATCAACCTATGAAAACTAACAAAAAAGCATGATATCAATCAACCACTTGCCGCTGCCTGATACATGTGACACGTCTTGTACGTTCTTTTAGCTCCAGAGGGGTAGAGGTGAAGTCGACCATAAAATCTGCCAATGCCTATGATTTCATGGTTGTTCTTGGCTCATACACATTGTCGTAACCATTCAAGTGAATCAACTATCTTGTTAACCGACCTGACAATTCTGGTTTTGACATGATACTTTTCATTGGATAGTTAGTTCTCACGATGATAGAATGACGTTCACAATAAGGACGTAATTTTATCGAAGCCATTACCAAAGATAATTCCAACTTTCCCATGGGGGAATACCTGATTTCTACATCGAGTAAAGTTTTACTCGCGTAATATATGGGTAACTGATTTCCATTCTCTTCTCGGATCAAGACGGTGCTTACAACCACTTCGGTTACGTCCAAGTAAACATATAACTTCTCTCCTTGCTTTGGTTTGGATAGCACCTGCAGGTTAGACAAATAATTTCTCAACTCACAAAAGGCTTTTTCATGTGCTTCCATCCATACAAACGACTTGTTTTTCTTTAGTATGTCGTAGAACAACTTGTTTCTATCCGAGGATCGAGATATAAATCGGTTTAACGTAGCTACTCATCCAGTTAAGTTCTAGATGTCTTTGACACATTTTGGCGACTGTAACTCCGTTATAGCTTTGACCTGTACTGGGATTGCTTCAATGCTCCTCTTTGTCACTATATAACCTAGGAATTTCCATGAGGTAACTCCAAAGGAACATTTGATTAGAATCAACTTCATCTTGTAACTCCGCAAGATCTGGAATGTGTCCTTCAATTGAGCAATGTGGTCTTCCGCCTTTAGTGACTTGACTAACGTGTCGTCAATGTATACCTCCATAGTACCCCCCAGCTTCTCCTGAAATATCTTTTTAATGAATCTCTGGTAAGTAGCATCGTATCCCTCAACTTTTCCGAAAGGCATAACCCTGTAACAATAAGTTCCTTGATTAGTTACTAATGCGGTTTTTTCTTGATCCTCAGGGTGCATCATTATTTGTTGGTAACCACTAAATGTATCCATAAAAGTTAAACGTTCATGTCCTACCGTCGCGTCCACCATTGCATCAATATGAGGCAAAGGGAACGAGTCTTTAGGACAGGCTTATTTAAGTCAGTAAAATTCACGCAAACACGCCACTGACCATTTTTCTTTTTTACTACCACCACATTCGCAAGCTAATCAAGATACTTAACTTCTTGTATTTTTTGAGATCCAAGTAAAGATTTTACCTCATCGTTGATTACCTGATTTCGTTTTGTTGCGAAATTACGCCTTTTCTGCTTTACTGGTGACATCTTAGTGTTGACATTCAAGGCGTGCGTGATTATAGTAGGGATCGCCTTCATTCCATATATCGAAGGCCTGCCAAGGATGACGTTAAAAGGTGAAGGACAATCGAGGGCTTGGACATTTACCTGGTAGTTTATTCCTTTGGTGATAGTAGCCAAGGATATTTCTCCTAACGTGTTACGCTATTCTCCACTGGAGCCTACCAAAGTCGTTGACTTTTTGACAATGTCGTCTAGTCCAAATCCTAAGCTGTACACGGCATCTAACATGAGTAAATTAGTGGAGCTTCCGTTATCAATTGATACTCATTTAACAAGGAAATTTGCTATTGTTAATGAAATTATGAAGCAATCATGATAATGTTCCTCTTTCTCGACATCGTCGAAGGTGGTTGGCATTACGGCATGACTGGTTCGTGAAGGAGCTTTAGAACATTCCCTTTTAGCATCCCTCGTGATTCTCTTAGTTGTTGAGTATGTTATGCGACAAATCTCCGACCCCCCTATAATGACGTTGATCACTTCGGTGTGTTTCGGGGTGACGGCGGACTGGCTTTCTCCTTGTTACAATCTAGCTGCTCCCTTGCTCTTTCTGATATCAACTGTTTGAGGTGCCCTCTTCGCAGCAACTCACTTACCTCCTTTTGTAACACGATACACTCATCGGTTCGATGGCCATGATCGAAGTGGAAGTCGCATCATCTAGAATTGTCCTTTTGATATGCTGGCACATCCTTCTTTCGAGGCCACTTGACAGTATCCCCCATGGTGTTAAGGGTTCGGACTATCTCGGTTGCGTCCACGCGAAAGTTGTAATGGGAGAGCTTGTGAGGTAGTCGAGGGTTCTCATACTTCTCATATCCTGCCTTGCAAAGGTCGCGTTGATGGTTGGCTTGGTGTGAGGTGAAGTGTGTGATGTAGGAGGATATGGAACATATCTTATCTCTTGCCTCCCTTGCCTTCGGTCGGGCCGGTGAGGACTAGCTGCTTTTTCTATGAAGAGGTCATCCTCTTCCAATCGAACATGTTCTAACGCCTTTGCTTGTACTTCATCAAAGTTCGAGCAAGGGTATTTAGTTAATTCTCAATGTAATTCAGGGTTACAAACCGCTATTCCCCTTTCAGAAGGCTTCCACGGCTATAGCGACATCGCATCGTTCAATGGTCACCAATTCTTCATTGTATCGGCTGATAAAATCTTTCAAAGATTCACGTGGTTTCTGGACTAATCGGTATAAGTCGCTTGATCGCTTCTTAGCATGCCGGCTACTTACAAACCTGACCCTAAACTTGTCAATCAACTCAGCAAAAGATGAGATACTACAAGTTGTAAATGCGAACGGGTCCGGATCACGTGTTCCCGAACCAACGACACATAACAATTTCTTTCATATCAAAGGGGATAATACTAATGTTCATTGCATGCTTAAATGCAGCTATATGTTGATCGGGATCCGTTGTCCCTTCATACTTAGGTACGTCAAGGACGTGATACTTTCTAGAGATATCGACTCGTTCAATAGCGGGTATATAGGGGGAATCGGTGTAACAGTCCTTCCTTTCTACTGCTATCGGTTTAGGTGCCCCTGGGACCTGAGTTATCCGGTCCTCTAGGGTTCTGAGGCGTTCCCGTAGTTGGGAAACATCTGAATCCTCTCGAGCTTCCCTTGAAGAATTACTATTTACTTGATACCCGGTTGACGGTCCAATGCCGTTAGGTGTTATGAGGCTTGGGCCATCCATGTCCAACCGTCTAGCGACACCTTCTAACATGCCAGTTCTTCGAGGATGGGCTGGAGCTGACTGCACTTGAGATTGAAGCAAATTGCGTTCATTAGTCAGAGTTCAATTTGTTTTTCATATACCTCGGTGAACTTTGCATTAGCCTCTTTCTGGCTCTCCAAGTCTTTCTAAAGAGCCAACATTGTCGCTCGGAGTTCCACAATGGCACTAGTCTCGCCTCCTCTAACTCCTTGTTGCCAAGAATTTTCCGTGTTTTCGTCGACGTTTTCATGTTCCATCAACATTTCCATCGACATTCATAGCATTGCGGTTGGTGGCCTCCTCGTTCCCGTCGGCCAGGTTGTCGGGATCTCCTATGTGGTTGTGGGTGGTGTGGATTGCATCTATCTCGCTAATGGATTTCGTAACTTGTTGTGGTGTGACTTCTTTTTGGCTAGGGCCTAACGGTGGAAGCCAATTGTTTTGAGCAGATTAACTGTTTAAACGCGTTATCTGCTAAAATGAGGGAATCCTAACCACAAGGTGATCACAACGCGTTACAAGTTACAAATAAGACGTAAATCGAAATGGAATATTGAAAGGAACGAAATCAAAAGATAAAAGAATAGTAAAATAAACTGAGATGATTGTATTGCTTGATAGATTGTTGTTGAACGTTCGAGTGATACAAATGAGCTTTCTTTATAGAACACGGTTGAATGTGTTTTAGCACTAGAATATAGGTGTATCGATCGTGCCTTTCCTTAGTCTGCTCCTCTCCTTTTATATGCTTGCCCATTCTTTCCTTATCAGATTGTTGACAAAAGGGATTTAGTAGATCCCATGATCTTCGCCAATATCGTTTATGGTAATTACCGGCCGTTTGAACTTGGCGTCATAATGTGCCTGAAATCGTCGTTGTTATGGGAGAAATCTTCGGCCTTCAATTCCTTCCGTTATATTGCATCTGATCGTTTTGGGCTTCGTCCACTCCTCATGGGCTGGATTTTTGGAGGGCCCAATACTAGCCACGATGGTGTTGAAGTCAATACTAATATTCTTTCGGAATGATCACCATCAGGCTAATGAGGAGGATGAAACCTCATTGGATTTATATACTAGGGTTACATATGCACGACTCCAATACATCAGTCCGTGAATTTATATCTTAATCATCGGACCTATATACTGGGGTTACATCATGTTTTGGGTGAAAAACTAAGATCGCTCAAACACCCTGAGTTTGAGGTTACGGCCGAGAGCTTCGAGGAAAAATGAGCCAATGAATATTAAGAAAACGATGATAAACTCGGACTTATATATTGGGGTTACCTATGCACGACTTATATACTGAACCTATTAAACACCTCGTCCCTGATTACGGAGTGCCGTAATACATATGCGTTATTACGTGAACATGTTTATGCAAAAAAAAACACGTAATGCTAGATGAGGCCTCATTGTTTAATTAATTGTCACTCAAACCCGTCACTATACCGGCCACTTTGACGGGAAAATTTCTTTATACATAATGTAAGCTTTAAAATAACTGGCTTTTAATGCAAATACACTCAAATTAATTAAGTATACATCGCACGCACGATGCCATGTTAGGGCCGAGGTGTTTAATAGGTAGACTTTGACAGTTGATGGTGTTCATTGTTCAATAATCAGATGTCCAAATGATCAAAATGACAAGTTTTTAAGCTTATAGTAATCTCTCACACAACTTTTTAAAGTCCTCTCTCATTTACAAACACCTCTTTTATATGTGACCCTTTGTCCTTGTAGCAATATCACCAGGCACGGATGCTTTGGTGGGCTGGGGTAGGCTCCAACCCACCCTAAAAAATTAGAAAAAAATTAAAATAGGGTAAATTAAATAATAAAAAATAAAAAATAAGGTAAATTTAGTAATAAACTAGTTAAATTAAAGTAATTTAGCCCACCCTAATTATTTTGATGATAATTAGCCCACCCTATTTTACAATCTGAATCCGTCCCTGAATATCACTTCGCATTACTCAAACCCATCTCAACGCTAATGTGAGTTGACTTTGCATTTTGGGTCACCTAATTCTAGTTAATTATATGGGATCATTAAGATACAAATTTAGAGCATTAATAAAGGAAAGAGATTGTATATGCCAGTGTTGTGTTGTTTTCTCAATTTAATCAATCCTTATTTTTTCAATTTCTAATGTGAGAGTATATGACTGATGCGAAATGAAATAATTACAACTGAACACAGCCATTAAAAAAGATTACATAGCCATTAACAAATGTGATGGAAGTCAATAAACTACAATATATAGTTTATGACATACCGATTAACAGCGCTCCCTATTGCAATCTGTCTTTCCCAACAACATTAATATTATTAATCCCACTTTCTCATGAAACAAACATATGCATGCATGGCTACACCTATAAGGTTTGATGCCATCTTACATACTACATATACAAATATAAAAACTCCTTAGTTGAGCTGGTCACATAGAGATGCCCTTGTCTCCTGCCCTAAACTGCTGCCAAACAAAAATAGTGGATTCCAACCCTTAGTTTTTAAAATCTCAAAACCAAAACTCATGTGTGGTTTACAAAAAACAAGGGAAAATTTCTGCAATACTCACTCAAACAAATACTAGTACATTTATATATAAATACATCCCAAGTCCCAACACTCCCCTCCTCTTAATTCTGATATATAGAAACCCAAGCTAAAGCCACCATGGAAGACCAACTCCACCATGACCCCCACACCATCATCACCTCCACAACCGCAGCCACCGCCAACGTCATGGCCGCCTCCTCGTCGTCCGCCGCCCCATCATCGGGTGAGCCGGTGAGGTCGCGGTGGACCC
This sequence comes from Polygonum aviculare, assembly GCA_934048045.1. Classification (NCBI taxonomy): domain Eukaryota; kingdom Viridiplantae; phylum Streptophyta; class Magnoliopsida; order Caryophyllales; family Polygonaceae; genus Polygonum; species Polygonum aviculare. The sequence continues at coordinate 24,990,853 of OW204023.1, read as the reverse complement.
CGAAACCCGAGCAAATCCTGATCCTAGAGTCAATCTTCAACAGCGGGATGGTCAACCCTCCCAAGGACGAAACCGTGCGGATCCGCAAGCTCCTGGAGCAATACGGGTCCGTAGGGGACGCCAACGTGTTCTACTGGTTCCAGAACCGACGGTCCCGGTCCCGCCGCCGCCAGCGCCAGCTCCAGGCGGCCTCGGCCTCCCTTCAGGCCAGCCCACCGCCACCGGGGCTGGCAGCTGGCGGCGGCACAATTCTCGAGCTGCCGCCCTCGGGTTTCTTGTTAGGGTTTCAGAACAACAACAACAACAATAATAGTAATAGTAATAGTAACAATAATAGTAGTATATTATTGGGGGAGAGGAGCTCAAAGGGTTCAAGTTTCCAGGTGGGCCCGAGTCCATCTTCGGAGTATGAGTTTGGTGGAGGTGGTGGTGGTGGCGGCAAAGACGACGTCGTTGCAGGCGGTGGTGGCTTGTCCATTTCTGCTGCCCACATGCCCTTTATGCCTAATTCTGATCATCATCAGCATCTTCATAACCCTAGCTTCACTTATCACCTCCCACCTGGTCAGTATATTTTTTTGTTTTAACCATATTTATGTAAGAAATTTGAAGATTTATATATTCTTAATTTTGGGGTTGGATGGGAAATTTTTACATGTTTTTATATATTTTCTTGCATGCAAGTTGAGAAAACTACATTTTTAATTAATTAGGGTTGCATATGATATTTTCTGAATTATGGAATTTAGTCAGTTTGAAATTAGTTTAATTAATTACTAGAGCCCTAGACGACATATGCAATGGGAAATTGTTGCTGAAAACCAGGTTTCAGTTTGTGTTTGAGCATAGAATTCAGCAGTGAAACATGAAACAGAAAGTGAAACTACTTGTAAATCCTTTACCTTGGAAATATACACGTACTAAATCATTTTCCCATAAAAGAAAAGCGTATTGAAACTGAAATGAATTCCCTGATTACCAAGGACTGTTACTCTAGCCGTTGAAGGTGAGATTTGGAAATGAATAATGAAACTGGATGGTGGATGAATCAGGTGGAGGAATCATAACGGTGTTTGTGAATGGAGTGGCAACACAAGTGCCAGCTGGGTCAATTGATGTGAAGGCCATGTTTGGGGAAGATGGAGTTCTGGTCCATTCAACAGGAGTCCCAGTTCCTGTCAATGACTTTGGAATTTCCCTCCACAGCTTGCACCATGGGGAAAGCTATTTTCTGGTACTCTATTAATATAATTAATTCTTCTTGTTTAGTCTCTTCCCTACCTCTTTATTACTATAATAATAATAATCTATGAAGTTGCTTCATTCATTTGTTTATTCTTAGTATATTCCTTAAGGTTTAAACATGCATGACACTCATATATAGTCAATTAAAGTGAAATAATGCATAGGTTAATTAAACGATGAAACATGGTACCTTAGTCAAACGGTTAAGCACCTATGCATAGTATCCAAAGGTCAATGGTTCGACTCCCGGTTGACATACCGATTTAGATCACACCTCTAACCTTGTTGGTAGGCAATGAACTTTGCAACTATGGAGTCCCTAACCCTTTGTCTATTAGGATAAAGATATATAGAGCCATTTTCCCCATTGTATACCAATTCAAATATCTACACGTGCATGAAATATTACATTTTTATATATTGTTAATGGAGCTATGTAGAATTAGAATACAAATTATTATTTTAGGGTGTTATTTGTGTACATATATATGGTCTAAACTCCATTAATTTGAAATGTTCATTATATTTCAGAAATTTAGGGCCGGGTTTTGAAAACTTTAATACATAATCATAAAACAATTCATGTTTTGAACTTATTGGGTCATCTCGACCCGTACCCATGAGCCAAATTAGCCCATAAATTTTAATAATTTGACAAATTATTTTAATAGTTCGACAAATAAACTCGTTTTGATTGAATTCCAACCAACTTACCAATCCAATTGATAGGTCTAACTAACATATATATATACGAGTTGAAAAATCCCATAAGATGACCGATATAACACTAAAAGATATTAACAACATAGGATGTCACTTAAAACTTGCATAAGATCGAGTACCAAACTCAAACTCAAAAATAAACATATACATTATCCAATCAAGGGTTTGTAATTATAATTATTGTATCAAATATTAATTGATATAGCAAATTAATTTTCTGAAATATCCTAATAAATTCTTGTACTGACCTGTGTCCAAACAGTTCACCATGTAAATAATCCAACTAGCTAAGGGCATGATTTCTCATACAGTGGAATTGGTGGGCAAATTAGGGCATGGTGTAGTTAAACAATTTTTTTGATCTGAATAGTGTAGTTAAACAATGTTCATAATGTTAAATGCCTTTGATTGATGACAGACACCTGCGTGGAAACTCTCAAACTTTTCTGATAAAGCTCATCCTTAAGATTCTTTCTAACATTGTTTAAACAAGCATGAGCCCAAAAGAGGAAAACACCCACAAATGCCATTCTTGTTCATAGTCATATTAAAATGAGAGCATAGTTCCACATTCCATCCTTGAAAGTAGAGATTACTGCTCACAAAGGGACAAATCGTTTATAGCAATTTGACTGATATAATTCCCCCAAGACCTTATTTACAGTTCATTTTTTGTTTTACAGAAAAAAAAAAACATACCAAAGTTAACTTGAGGGTTTTTGTTAGACCTATAGATTAGGTCGGATTTTAGTTAGGTCATTTCGATCAGGTTCAGGTTGTTGTATACAGGCTATAAATTAATGGGGTTCTGAGTTTTTCTTTGATGCATGAGTTTTCGACATGAGTTTAATGGTCAAGTATTGGATCATATCTGATTTGTCGAATTCGATCAAGTTTTAATAACTCTAATTTTACATGACGACGGACTATTAAACAGTTACAAATCAGATAATTGGCTGGGCATAAAACCCATACACCATAGATTACACGTCAAGAGAATAATATATTGACATCAACCATAATAACGTACACCCTTACTTTATAACTACAGTAATCAGTATGGAAATTCTCTCTTTTTATCCAACGGTTTGTCATGTTATGCCAATTGCCAAATTGCAGGATTTGCAGGTGAATTAAGTAGTAATAGAACAAGTGTACAACACGCATTATACTGTAGCTATACTAATTAATCAAAATAATTAGTAGCATCGATTAATGTTTAAGCTGTGTTTGGACATTAATTACAGGTCCCAAGGCTTGCATGAAAGTTAAAGGAACAAATGCTAGCTGCAACCGACCGACCAATGTCCTTCTCTGTTTTGGGTGTCAAAAACTCGAGTTTGTCCTCTCTTTTTGTACTTGATTTCATTTTCCTTTTTCCTTTCGTTCTTTCTTTTTTAATCATAGAAGACAAAGAAGAGACTCAATTCATCATGGCTTGCTCCTAAATTGTGGGCTTAATTATGAAGACTGCCTTCTGGTTTTTATTTTTTCGGGTCAAATTGTAGTGTTTAACTTTCTTATAGCACCTTGTGTTCTCAATAATCCTCCATGAACATGTGATTGTATACTTCTATGTCTTAATAACGTAGCTATTATACAACTTTGGCAAGCTAGTTCTACATATATACAGATTTACTTCCCTTTTTGTCTTAAAACGTTTTATTGTAGTTCACACTATATATGTTAATTATTGTCATTGCAAATGAATCTGTGATATTTTTAGAGTAATATATTACGATCTTATGCAATGGTTGATTTGGCCTAATAGATTAGTATGTCGTGTGAAGTAGTACATAATTGAAGTTGCCGGCCAACTTCAATATGCATGCAAAAGTCATCTACTCTGTTTGGACGAGGGTACTACCCACTTATTAGAGTCTGAATCGAAAATCTCTAAATACTTTTTTACCGTTTTTAAGTAAATGTCCGACAGTTACAAAGATGATCTATTAGTGTGACATATTCGTGTACAAGTTGATTTTTGAGAACAACCAAAATGCAACCTTTGTGCCTAAATGCCTCCTCCTATGAGTGCATTCCCTATTGAAGCTTTGCACCACATTTAGACCGTTCCAATGTGCTCACTACAAAGAAGTCCTTACTAAAGTCATGAGTCGGGCCAAGGCTCCATATGTAGTTGGTTGGACAGCTTTGCAGAGAGTAGATTGAAGTCTTCTTCGAGGTTCACTTTCCGCCCTTCAACTTAAAAGAGTACATAATTTGGATAGAAAAATCTTTGCATTTGTGAAGAAACATCTATGGATTCACCAACTTGTCCAAGCGAAGCCATCCACCTAGCTCACTCGTGCGCGAATCAAAGATAATGGCCCACTAGATCATGCAAAGAAAGAAAGTGAATCGAAACATCGGGGATTCTTTAGTCAAACAATCTTCTCGAGCGAATTAAAAATCCCTCGTGAACTCTTCTTCATCTTTGAATTACCCTTTTGGAAATATATTTGTGTGCAAGCCAAATTTGATGATAGTTGGGGTAAGAAGATCCTCCTCAAGGCCCGAGACTACCTTCTCACTAAGGCCGATTCCACCCAATGCACCACAATTATGGACAGAGTGGACGGTAATTACTCTTCCTTTGCTATCTATAATCTCATTCAGCACAAATGTCTAGCTTAATCGCACATGGCAACTATTTCGGGAAATTGAACAACCCTAACTGTTCTTTTATTATGCTATTTATTAAGATAAAATATTTATTAAGATTTGTTCTTATCTTGTATAGAAAGATATATCCTTTTGATATGATACTTGGGCTCTAAGGAGTGCCATAAGCTTGTATAAGTATACGTTTAATCAATGAAAGCAATTAAGAGATTCTATCACAAATCACAATATTTCCTTGATATGGTATCGGCCTAAATCCGATTCTAAATTTACAACCCTAATCGGCCCTCCACCATGAGTGACCACGGTTCCCATTCCGACGATGACAATGTTCACGTCGATGATCCCAATCAGCGCGCTGTCAACGCCGGGAATATCCTACTGGCTGCCTTTAGGGTAGGTCAAAACCTCACCCTCAACTTTCCTAAGATCAACATCACCCTTGATCGACATAATTACACCTTGTGGCACCATACGATGAAGTCGGCACTTGAGACATACGAACTTGACCCGTTCCTCTACTAGCTCTCATGCTGGCGGCTACCATTCCAGCCATTGCTGTTGCAGATGCCCCGAAGATCCCAAATCCGGTGTACTCCAATTGGCGCAAGAAAGACCGCCTTCATCCTACTCTGGCGGTGATCACTCCTCTCAACACTGCTTCTTGCTCATCTCGTCAGGGCCATGACTACCTTTCAGGCTTGGGCGATTCTAGTGCGGATGTTCTATTCTCAGAATTAGGCTCGATTGATGCACCTGAAGTCACAGATTCAAACCTTCTCTAAGGGCGATCTCCTCATCCTTGAATATGTTGAAAAGAAGAGAGCTTTCTCTGATGCTCTCGCTGAATGCAATTGCATTGTCCCGGATGAGGAGTTGGTTGAAAGCGTTCTCCATGGCCTTGGCTCTTCCTAGTCTCTTTTCCGTTCGGCGTTTAGTATGATACCATATTGCATTAGTAGTGAAGAGCTTCTTGGTCTTCTGCTACGGGAAGAAGTGTGGCTCACCTCAGAAAAGCCTCCTGGCGCTGTTCAAGCTCTTATCGTGGCGAAAGCATCCAAGACTAGCGCTGCCACATTGCCTCGCTCTTTGGCACTTGAGGGCTCCAACGAGAACCCTCTCGTCCTACATGTCAGATTTTCCAGAAGACGGGTCACGAGGCTCTCAATTGTTGGCATCGGGCGAATTTCGATGCCTATCTTGAGTCACGACCACGCCAACAACAACAGCAGCACGGTGGTTCCAACCGAGGCTGATATGGGGGTTCTCTCTTGGATCTCAACATCATGCTTATCAGGCCCAAGCCCCGTAGCACTCCTTCGGCTTTCAGGGTCGGTTCCAGCAGCAACCGGCGCCCCCGCTAGGCCTACACGGTTCACAACCCACCGTCCACGTACTCTTGTTGATCCCAATTGGTGCTTTGACTCGGGTGCCACCAATCATGTGACTGCAGACTTCGGTAACCTTTTTGTGCACTCTAATTACACTGCAATGATGGATTACAGATTGGCAACGTTATGTCCCTGCCTATTACTCATCTAGGTCATTCTATTTTACATGCATCACCTATACCCATTCATCTAAGAGATGTCCTTTTTGTCCCTCAAATCAAGAACAACCTACTTAGTATCTTTAAACTCACTCGTGATAACAATGCTTACATTATTTTTATCATACTTGTTGCTATGTGAAGGACCTGTAGGGCCGGACACTACTCCAAGGTACCGTTGATAATGGGCTGTATCACCTCACCGCATGATCACCTCCATCTCCTCCTCCTCCACATGTGTTCTTGGGTGAAAAAGTGTCTCTTCAAACTTGGCATCACCGTTTTGGTCATCCTCATGATTCTTCTTTACGTCTTTTAGTTTCAAAATTTAATTTACCTATTACAAACAATAAACTTGATTCAGTTTGTGAGTCTTGCCAACTTGGAAAAAGTCACCGACTTCCCATGCCTAATCATCATGTGTCTAGCATATCACCTTTTGATTTGATTTACTCTGATGTTTAGGGTCCTGCCCCTATTCCTTGATTTAATGGCTATAGATATTTCTTCTTTTTGTTTATGATTACACTAAGTTTGTGTGGATATTTTTTTCCATAACAAATCGCAGGTTCTCTCCTTCTTTCAACAATTTCGAAAATGGTTGAAACTCAATTTTCACTCAAAATGAAACAATTTCAATCTGACTGGGGTGGTGAATACAAGAATGTGTCAACTTATTTGCAAAGTCAAGGCATCTTTCATAGAGTTTCTTATCCACACACTCAATCTCAAAATGGCGCTACTAAACGCCATCATAGAACTACTGTAGAAAAAAGGGTTAACTTTTCTTGCTCATGCAAAAATGCCTACAACCTTTTAGGAACATGCATTTCACACAAGCGTCTTTTTGCATAATAGAACTCTCACTTCTATTCTTGCATATAAATCACCATATGAATGCTTATATAACAAACCTCCGGATTACTCTTTTATAAAGTCTTTTGGTTGTCTTTGCTATCTATTTTTAAGACCTTTACATCCAACAAACTTGAATTTCGGTCTTCACCATGCATCTTTATAGGATATAGTTTACAACACAAAGGGTATATATGCTTACATGTCAAAACAAATAGAATTTATATATCACGACATGTTATTTTTGATGAGACAATTTCTCCATATCAATTACACACTATCCTGCAGCTTCTATGCCCACACATCCAGCCCCTTTGATTTCCATCTCCCCTTTACAACTTGCAGCCGATTCCATACCACCTGCGGCTGCTCCACCGAGCCCCTTTTCTGCCTCGTTGGCGACGCCTCTGCTCAGCTCCCAGCCATGCACCACGTCCACATCACAACCTGCATCTTCACCTTTCGCTTCCTTGTCATCGGTGCCCCTCATGCAGCCGTAACAGCCCACACTTGAGCTCCTAAACTCCTTGCCGATCAGCTCATCTTCTCGGTCCTTGGGTAGATCCACAACTGTTGGTTCTTCTCCAAGCTCAAGTACAGCCTCTAACTCTCCTCCATCAAATTTTCCATCTTAATATAGACCTGCTTCTAACACTACCCATTCTATGGTCACTCGGGCTCGCTCCAATAACCTGAAACCGAAATCTTTTAAAACCACTAAACACCCTCTACCATCTCATGATTTTCCATTTGAACCAAAAACAATTTCTCAAGCCTCAAACTTTCCCGAGTGGTAAAATGCAATGCAGGTTGAATATGATGTTCTGATGAGAAACAACACTTAGGAACTTATCTCGCCTACTTGTAATTCTAAAATTGTTGGTTGTAAGTGGGTGTACAGGGTGAAAAAGAATGCAGACGATCTATTGAGCGCTACAAAGCGCGATTAGTGGCTAAAGGGTTCAATCAAGAGAAAGGTATTGATTATTTTGACACTTTCAGTCCAGTTGTCAAGCCTACCACGATTCGTATTGTACTATCTCTTGCTTTGACACTCAATTGGCGATTGCGACAAATTGATATCAACAATGCCTTTCTCAATGGTGACTTCACTGAAATAGTCTATATGGAGAAACCTTCCGGATTCACTGATCGCTCTCGTCCGGAGTATGTCTGCTGGCTGAGAAAGGCACTCTATGGCCTTAAGTAGGCTCCCCGGGCGTGGTCTCACAAACTACGGGATTTTCTATTACAGCAAAGCTTTTTCTCTTACAAGTTCGACACTACTCTCTTCATCAGGCGTCGTGACCGGTCTATTCTGTATGTGCTAGTCTATGTTGATGACTGGCTTTAACTCTGCAGATATTGACTCCTTTATTCATCTCTTGAACGCTACCTTTGCTCTACGTGACCTTGATGATTTACATTATTTTCTTGGCATTGAGTTGAAGAATTCACATGATTTTATATTTCTGACTCAGCGCAAGTACATTACAGATTTACTTATGTGCAGCAAAATGCAAGACACCAAGCCCATTGGCTCTCTAGCGGAACCTGGCTCTCGCCTCCTCATGTATGGTGATCCAGTAGATGATCCTCATCTCTATCGTAGTATTGTTGGTGCTCGTCAGTATGTCACTATTACTTGTCCTGAGATTTCCTATGCAGTAAATCACATTTGTCAGTTTATGCATGCTCCTACAGACATTCATTGGCAGGCTGTCAAACGCATACTTAGGTATCTCAACGGGACTATCTCCACAGGTTTGCGTCTTCGGCCGGCCATTGACTCTCGGCTTGTAGCCTTCTCTAATGCAGGTTGGGCGTTCGACAATGATGACTGTCGCTTGTAGCATGGCTTCACAATCTATTATGGTGGCAACCTCATCAGTTAGGCCTCTAAGAAAGAACATGTGTTTGCTAAATCCAATACCAAAGCTAACTGTCGTGCTATTGCTTTTGCCTCTACTGAGCTCATTTGGATTCAGTAGCACTTACAGGAACTCCATGCACCCTTATAGCAACCACCCATTCTTTTGTGTGATAATTTGAGTGCTACATATATTTCTGCAAATCCGGTCTTTCATCATCAGTCAAAGCATATCGAGATCGACTAACACTTCAATCGTGAACAAGTGGCCAACGGTTCTCTGATTGTGCGACACGTCCGAGCATTAGACCAACTCGCAGACGTCTTCACCGGGGCCGTGGGCACTGCTCGCTTCCAGACTCTTCGATCCAATTGTAACACCCCGAGAATTTATAAGAGATTGAGGTGCTCCCCATGCCAACAAGAGCTCTTCCTTTTCATGGTTCAAGTGATCAAAAGAACTATGAAGTTAAGCGTACTAAGGCGAGAGTAGTACCAGGATGGGTGACCTCTTGGGAAGTCCTCGGGTTGGCGTGAGATAGCGCTTCTATGGGCCTCAGGCCTTACCAATGGTATCAGAGCCGACTCTGGGTTACGAGTTGTCTTGGCCGGAGGGCGGTCACTCGACCCAGGGGGCGGTCCTTGGGCCTTGACGAGGTCATCAAGTGCTTAAGTGAGGGAGATTGTAACACCCCAAGAACTTGTAAGGAATTGAGGTGCTACCCATTCCAATAAGAGCTCTTCCCTTTCATGGTTCGAGAGGTCAAAAGAACTTTGAAGTTAAGCATGCTACAACGAGAGTAGTACCAGGATGGATGAGATCTCTTCCTTTTTATGGATCGAGATGTCAAAAGAATTATGAAGTTAAGCGTTTTAGGACGAGAGTAGTACCAGAATGGGTGACCTCCTGGGAGCACCTCAATTCCTTATAAATTCTTGGGATGCTACACCCGACTCCATGTCTTCAGTCCTCCATGAGCTTGCAGGCGGTAATAAGATAAGATATTTGTTAATATTTGTTCTTATCTTGTGTAAAAAGATATATGCTTAATATAATAATAATTGGGCTTTAAGGAGTGTCATAAGCTTGTATAAGTATACGTTCAATCAATGAAATCAATTAAGAGATTCTTTTACAAATCACAATATTTCCTTGATACTATTCATGACTGACTACGAACTAAACACTGAATTTCCCACTGGATTAATTTTACTGACACCGGTTGCCCACTAAAATGGTTAGCAACAGTGGAAAGGAAAAGGGAAGCAAGGCTTCATTGATGATGAACAGAGGTGAAAGAAGGAAAAGAAGGGACGTGTGACGGTGCAACACAAGGAGAGTAAATCCCAAGCCATTTTATTCATCTGTAGCTAGGTTACAAGAGAGTTTGTAGCTAGGTTACAAGGAAAAGAGACACTATTTCGGGTTTCCCCGTTTCTGATCAAAAAAAATATTATTACAAAGCCGACTCATCATGCATAATAAAAGCAAACAAATCCTCATGGATATTGACATGTCATGTGACTTGGTTTCTGTAATGTCCGGTCTCATTTTAGTGCGGGTATTATTTCTTGATCAGAAAAATATGAGTTTATTTATTTATGGTTAGTTAATTTTACCTTTTTGGTCAATTAAAATACCTAAATTTTATCTAATGTAGGGATTATTTTACCTCTCCTATATATACTAAGTTAAAAGATAAAAGGAAAAACAAAATAAAAATATATATATATACATATGTATAGATTGGTATGTTGAGATATTTTGAGAGATAGATATAATATATGGATATGTACGAGAGGAAGGAAAAGGCAGCCTTAGATCATATGTAAATCTAGCTCCTTCTATGTATCTTGGTTCTCTTGTTCCCGTGGGAAACCACCGCAAGCCAACGTTCATCACCACTAAAGCCTATTGTTTGCTTCCGCCAACCTTCATCATCATCATCATCATCCTCGTCGCATGTAAGTACATCGACCTCGCCGTGGAGTCCCCCAAGTCACCGACTTTCCAGCCCCATGTCGTTCTGAGCATCGGAAATCTACCTGTTTCTGCTTAGTTAGATTCTTGAGAGTTGTCATGAAGCCTTCGTTAGTTGAGGTAAGTCAATTTTGGACTTGCTCAATTCTATTTTAGCTTGTTAGAGTTTGCATTGTGGCTCTGAGATTTGTTTTGGGGAACTAGTCCCGATCGATTTTGAAATGCTTTTTCATGATTTTTGTGCTATGAGTAAACATGTCTTATGAGTGATCGTTTGTTTGATTGTGAAAATGAGTAGTCCTTGATTATCAGTTTGTTTGCGGGTTTGATGTGTTGTGGGTTTGTTATGAATGTTGTGAAGGTTTGTATGACTTTGTCTGATCAGTGTCTTTGAGTGTATCGTTACGGATTGCGAGATTGTGTTTGTAGCTTATGAAAGTGTGATATTGTGTGCAATGTTGTTTTATATGTTTCATGGTTGTTAAAGTTTTCAAGTGTATTTCTGATAGAAAACAAGATGATGAAGATCCACGAGATGTTGAAGAGATGATGACGGCTCCAATTCAAGGTCCAATGACGAGAAGCCGAGCTAAGAAGATCATCCAAGGAACCTCCATTGCACTCAAGTGTCTCTATTCATGAATGGAGGAGCCTACGAAGACGAAGTGGGTTAGTTACTTGCAAGGAACCTAAGACGAGCAGCCATGAGAAGGAAGGTCCTCTCAGGACCGACCCCCCAGGGGGTCGTGCACGACCCATATAGGGTCAATCACGACCCATCTAGGTCGGTCCTGAGGGTTATCATTCCGCGTCCGCCGGTTTCCTTGCATCCCAAGTTGTTTCCTTTTATTGTTATCAAACTATTTCCAAATTTTGGTTTGGATCCGGATCCGGTAGGAATGATTATTATGGTAGGAAATAGGAATGAATCTCGGCCGTTCATCACGTGGGGGGAAAACAAGCATAAATACCCACACGGCCGAATTATTCGCGTATAATACGCGTATAATACGCGTATTATTAGCGTATTATAGGCGAATAATTCACATTTTTTTTTCTGTTTTTTTCATTTTTGCCCGATTTTTTTTTCGTTTTTTTTCGTGCAACTCAATGATCAAATTTGTGCAACTCAATGGTCATATTTGTGCAACTCATTTGTCAAATTTGTGCAACTCAATGGTAACTTAATTGTCAAATTTGTGCAACTCAATGGTCACAGTTGTGCAACTCAATGGTCACATTTGTGCAACTTGAACCAGGACGACGGGAAGCGCACAAACGGAGACGAATCCCTCCGGCGACAGAATCTTCTCGAAATCCGATTCTTTGTTGAGCTCTTCGGTCGTGGATTTCGGTATAATGAAATCTTCGCCCATGGCCGTTTCTGTTGCCGAGGAGAATCGAGCGAGGTCCAATCGGAGCGAGGCTCGAAGTCAAGGCGGTTGGAGAGGCTCGATTTGGAGACGCCTGAATCTGTCGCCGGAGGGGGCGGAGATAAGGCCGGGATTTGGAAGAGGGAGATGGGATCTCAGATCCAGAAAAAATAAGAGGAGAGAGAAATAAGGAGAGAGAAAAATCCTTTTATACCGATTAGATTGTAACTTTTTTTAAGCCACCCACTAAATCAAAATCGTTAACAAATAGTCACCCAAACATTGTTCCGTCAAAAAAATCAGTTAAATCGTGCGCTTTTACCATTTTGCCCTCAACTATTCACCCAAATTACGCTCAAACCGCCCTCTTTCTACCCCTTTCGCCCAGACCGGCCGGTTTTCTTTTTAATAACCCGGTTCAGGTAAAAAAAACTCCAATTTATTACCCAAATTGTCTTTTTAATAACTGTTCCGTCAAATTTTTTTTGCCATCGCACTCGTTAGGTCTCGATCCGTTGACAGGAGTAGCATAGTCCAAGAACACAATGGATCTGAAACGCCTGAGATTGAACCTCTCGATGGCGATTAAAACCCTAGGGTCGGAGCAATTGACGGTGAGCTTGAGATCGCCATCACAGGCGGGCTTGAGGGAGGTGGGGTTGGTGATGTTCTTCTCGGAGATGTCAATTCCAGCCTCGGTGATGGGCGAGGAAGAAGCGGAAGGAGGGATGGCGGGGGCGAGGGGGAAGTCCTCGCCGGTCTTGAGGACGGAGGTGTCCTCTGGTCAATTTGTTCATTCATATTTGTTCAACTCTATTGCCAATGTGTTGAATTCTATTGTCAATTTGTTCGTCAATATTTGTGCAACTCAATGGTCAAGTTTGTGCAACTCCATGTGAAAAGTTTGCATAGCTGGATGGGTTCAATAGATAAATTTCTAGCCATGTCAATTTGTTCAACTCTACTATGACCACTCATTTCGAAGGTCTCGACGGGAACTACTGTGCCTATTCGCCACACAGACCTACAGAATGAGCCATGACAAGCCCAGATGCATGGAAAGCTCCAAAACGGGACCTAACTACGCGGTCTGGGACACTCAAATGCGGTTTTGAAGCCTTAAACGGCCTTTTTTGCGAGAACCCCCCTTCTCGAAGAGACCTTCGAAACGACATAAAATACGCCCCGTTCCGATAACCGAGCGCAAAGTTACGCTCCTTTTCTCCCCGGACTCCCTGACGCCTATCTGCTTCCCCCAGATTCTGGTCTTATGCCGGGCCGGAAACCGCAAACCTAAGACTCCACCTCGTGGCTTACGTTGAGACCTTCGATACGATTGCTCACACGCCTCGAACGGGTCACTGAGCCAAAAGTTATTGCATTTCACTTCCAATTTGGCAGTAACACACAAGAACATAGCTAAATCGGAACCGCTTTACACTACTAGAGTGAACTAGATCGTGGATTGTGTAATCACGATCGAGGATTGTGCAATCACGATCGAGGATTGTGCAATCACGATCGAGGATTGTGCAATCACGATCGAGGATTGTGCAATCACGATCGAGGATTGTGCAATCACGATCGTCGATTGTGCAATCACGGTCGTCGATTGTGCAATGACGACCAAGGATTGTGCAATCACGGTCGTCGATTGTGCAATCACGGTCGTCAATTGTGCATTGACTGCTCACATGACACATCTCCTTCATTAGCAAGAACTAAGGACACCAAAACACACCAAGAAGAACTAAAAGGCTGAGTTTTACACACGATTGAAGAAACAAAACATGGATTAGGCCAAAAAAACAAGCAATTGAAGAACAACAACTGAACTTACATTGACAATTGAATAAAGTTTTACACACGATTCAAGCTAGTCATCCAGCCATAAAACCTCCGACAAAGCAACTGAAAAAAGATACTAATTACAGTAACCTCGAGATCAGGAGCTTTGCCGGAGACATTCAAGATACTAATTACAGTAGAAGGACAATGCAAATAAATAGAAACTGAAAAAAAAAACCATAACCAATGATCATGTTTCACAATGCAGCTCATGCCCTCATGGAACATACAATGGCGTCGCGAAGATTCTGAGCCTCGGATTTCGCAGCTTGATCATTCACACGAGGCCCTTCGTATAGGTAAGAACTCACCAGAGCTACCAAAAACTACTCAAACACAACACCACAATGTAAGGAAAATACTAGAAAACACACTATATGGAGAGATTTAGGCTTAAATGTTGACACCTTTCTCTCAATGCCATTGGCATGGAGAAATGCAACGTCCTCTTCAATGGAGACATTAAACAGAGAATGATACACTTTCCTTGCTCTCCTGAGATGTTCTAGTGCAAGCAATTTCTATTATCAAGCTATAGCCCTCTGGTCCATTTGTAATGGCTTCCTTCATCAACCGAGCCTCTCTCTCCCATGGATGCATCGTCCACAGAACTATAGCACACTAACTACACACACAAATCCATCAACTCAGAGCAGATCGAAACTGGAATTTCAAAATTCAAATTTACGAGATACAGATTTGAAAAGCGACCTAGCGATTTGCCAATTTCTAGGTCTAATCGAGTCCTAAGTACACCAGATCAAAGAGAATTACGGGGACAACAACCTGGAATCCTTGTTGATCATACGATGTTGAGAGTCAATCTGGAATCCTTGTTGAGAGTCAATGACAGCGATGACCATACCTTGCAGATCGTGGTTAACAACGACCTGGCAAGCCAATCTGGAATCCTTGTTCTCGAGTTCCTCCTGAGCTCCCGTTCCTCCTGAGCGATATGGAACTTGCACACGGTGGAACAGGCTTCGATGTCCTCGAGGCGGTGGGAGGCAGGATCAATCATGCCGTGATTCGTTAGGGCTCGATCTGACGGAGAGTTTGACGGCTCGATCTGAAACCTTGGCGGAGCCGGTGTAGGGAGAGGGGAGGGTGGCGGAAGTGGAGGAGGAACGGGAGAAGACGAAGGAGGTGGCAGGTGGTGAGGTCGATGGGATGGACGGAGGTCTGGAAATGGCGGAGGAGGCGAAGATTGGGAGCGTTCTCTTTCGTCTTCCGCCTTCGTTCAGCCTTTTCTTTATTTTATTTTCTGGTTGATTAACGCGTGTTTGATCGAGATAATCCAACGGTGTACATTCATTCCTATTTCTTATGGCAAGACTCATTTAGGAATGAGTCTTTCTCTTTTGGTTTTCTAGATTTGTAATTATTATTATGAGATATTCTTTATATCTTATGATAATAATTTAGGGTTTCTTTTTCTAGGATAGAATAAATACTCTAGCTTTTCCTTTTATTTGTTTTTAGCGTATTTTGAGAAGAGAACAGAGTTCTCTTCCTGCGCCCCTTCCTTTGAGACCTGCGTTCTTGTAACTTACGTTGTTGATTTATACAAGCTTTGGTTTGATTCATCCTTGTGTGCGAGTTAAGAGTTCTTTCGTTCGGGTTTCCAATACGAGACGTTCGAGGCTTATACTTGGTGCAAGGTCTAGATCCGTTTCCGTTCGCGATTGTGTGACGTCAAGGACCCCCTTTGTCATACATCAAGTGGTATCACGAGTCATCCGACCTTGAGTTACATCGAGTTAAGTCTTATAATTCTCGTTCTTATTTCGCAATTGTGATTTTGGTTCAATCCTCCACTACTTTGCCCTAGGTTTTGCTTTTCGTTCGCATAGGGAATTCCAAGCATGACCTGCGAGCCCTACCTTGCGACGCAAGCAATGTCATTGTGCCGAGTAACCAGCCAGCCATGTCCCTTAGTGTTCCTTGTTCGAAATTTGAAAACCCTAGGCAACCTACCAAATAGGATTAAACCAACCTTAGAGATTCTTGTTTGATTGATTGGATTTAAGTCAAATTAAACCAATTTCTTGCATACTGTTTGCTTTAGAAAGTTCCACATAGTAGAAGTTGATTATGTCTTGCATGATTATGTGTTACTTGATGGCTACGAAGGTTGAAATTTGCATCATGTCTTGTTCTTATTTCTAAGCTCCTAGTAGTTTTATTGGTAGCAAAAATCACTTTTTATTAAGGCTAGTAGCCGAACAATTGTAGTTTGCATCATTCTTGCATTACTTCAACACAAGTTAGTAACTTGTGTTTAAAATAAAAAAAAAAACGAAGGTGATCCACCCTACTAGTAGAGCGCATTCAAAAAAAAAAAAAAAAAAAAAGAAATTCCATTACATTGTTGCACTTTGATTCCTTTGTTTAGGCTTGTAGTTGCATATCATAATAGCATACTCACTTTGAAGGAATTCAATTCTCTTGTGAACAATTGCATTGTGTTTAATTGCATTTCAATTGTCTTACTTGAAATCTCTTTGCTTTTTCCCACGTTTAGTTGAAAGCTTGCTTATTTACCTAATTGAACTAAATTCTCAATTGTGATTGAGCAAGAACAAGTTTTGACTTGATAAGGTGTAGCTCTAGAACTCGTTGAATACTTTACTTGTTCAGTGTTGTTTGCTACTCCAAGATGTCGGATAGTGAAGAGACCAAGAAGTCCACCGCGGATTCGGGTGGGGACAAGATCTCGTCTAGCCACATTGCTAGAATTGTGGAAGATGCATTGACGCTGAGGTACCCACGTGTTACGGCGGTAACTAAGGAGGCAACCAAACCGGAATTTGACTCCATAAATTCACGGATTGGTGAGATCAATGATCAAATGTCCACATTGACCGACATGATGATGGGAGTACAAGCTACTCTATGATCATTGGCGGGTACTAGTGCGTCTAAGGAACCAACGAATGAGTTGGCGGGCCAAACCAACCCCATTCTCCAATTGAAGTCGGGTGATGTCTCTCTAAACTATTCGTCAATTCCTTTGGTTTCTAGTTCAGTTTGTGTGCCTATGACTTCTTTGCCTTTACAACCTTATTCTACACCGATAGCATCAAACAAAGGCAAGAACTTAGCGGACGGGTATGAAGGTGTGAGCAATCCTAGCTTGAAGGTGCAAATCGGCTCGACGACCTACCTAGACGAGGCGCATCAATCCAAGTATGGTTATACTTCATTGTCACAGTCTGGTCACTTAAGGATCGGCTCCATGAAGGGTCAATACAACTCCAAGGCGACCTACAAATCAACCAACATGCGCGCCGAGGGAGGCTCATGGAACGATTTGCCCACCACTTAGTAAACGACCTATGTGCCTAACACGTTGCTCCAAGGCGTTATGGGAAGCAATTTCTATGGAGAAGTATAGAGACCCGAAGACATGCCGCTACCTTGCTTTGTGGGAGAAAACGCCATCCACAACAACAATCACCAAGGCGCACTCCCACAAGCACCGAGGCGTGATGTCAAGATCAAAGTTAAGCACTTCGACGGTGAACTTGATCCGGAGAAGTACTTGGAGTGGGAGCAAGACACCCACCATGTGCTTGAGCATCTTGGCTACAATGAGACGGAAAAGGTGGAGGTGGTGTCCCTTCATCTAAGGGGTTCCGCTAGAGCTTGGTGGTACCGCCAAAAAGAGGAACGCCAAAGGAGAGGATGGCCCAGAATTGAGACGTGGAATCAACTCAAGTACTTGATGAAGAAGAGATATGTGCCCGAGCAGCATATCGAGCAAATGAAGTTGCGCGTGGCCATGTGCAAGCAAGGACCTCACACGCCCATTCAGTTTTTCAATGAGCTTGAAATGTGAGTTTTAAGGCGGGGATTCATCACACTCAACAATCCCTTAGAACTCAGTTTTTGGCCGGATTGAATCAAGAAGTGAGAGATGGCGTGGAGTGCCTACAAATTGAGGACCCAACAAGGCTAGTGAATGTGGCACAACTCTTCTACAATCAGCTTCAAAGGAAGAAGAAACAAGCATGGGGTTCGAATCCTCAAAAAAGGTACACACCTAATCCTAGTTCCAATCCCAAAAAGTTTTCTTCTAATCCTTCTTTCCAGCCTCGGGGAGCCACAAACTCAACCAAAAATGAGGCAAATGTATCTAGGAAACAGACCATTGGCAACTCTCAAAGCCAACGCCCAAGTGAGGTGAAGTGTTTCAAGTGCCAAGGAAGAGGCCACATCGCTCGGGATTGCACCAACTCCAAAGCGGTGTACTACTCCACTCAAGGCTATGTCACCGTTGATGAGGATGCCGAGGAGGAGGTAGTGCCAACTCAAGTGGAGGAAGAGCAAACTCATGGCGAGTCTTATGAGGAGGAATTCGTCCAACCCGAAATGGAACAAGCCTATGCTTATATCAATCAAAAGGACGTCCTCACCCCTCAAGAAGCCTCTAGAACCGACCAGAGAGAGACCATTTTCCATACTAGGTGTACGGTACGCAATCAATGCATTAACATGATTATTGATAGCGGTAGTAGTTGCAACTTGGTTAATGCTAGAGTGGTTCATGACTTGCAACTTCGTACTAAATTGCGTACTCTACAATATGGTTTAAATTGAATCAATTCGGGTGCTTCTCAACCCATTAATCATACATGTGATGTGCATATTACCATTGGCTCTTATAAGGATGTAATTAGATGTGATGTCTCTCAAATGGAATGCACTCATATTCTCTTAGGTAGACCATGGTTGTTTGATAATAAAGTGATATATGATGGATACCTTAATACCTATGCTTTTAACCATCTTGGGAGGAGATTAACTCTTCTACCCCTATCTCCCCATGAAGTTTTACAAGATCAAGTGAGGCGAAATCAAGCACGAGCTATTGATGAGGCTAGGCGTGCCTCCAAAAACAGGGAGAAAGAGGATGGTTTAGTGGAAGAGCATCGAGGGAAGTCGTCGGGTTCCCCAAAACCTTCAAATGCCCCAAAGGAGTCCCGAGAGAATGTCAAGAAACCAGGACCACAGGGGAAAGTAGAGCACCAAGCTCTCACAATAGGCATGACGCCGAGAGTGCAAAATGGAAGGAGGGTCGATCACGACCTACGTGCAAAAATGGTCCTCAAGACCGACCCAGAGGAGGTCGTGCACGACCCACATAGGGTCGATCATGACCCATATGCCAAATTGGTCCTCAGGACCGACCCACAAGAGGGTCGTGCACGACCCTGTAGTGATGTGTCATTGTTATGTGTTGCTTAAAAAGGAGGTTTTCACACTTGAGCAACGCCATGAGGAGGTTCTGAAGTGTGTGCAAGACGTCCTTAAGGAATACAAGGATATCATGCCCGAAGAACTTCCCAAAGGATTACCACCAATCCGGGGAATTGAGCACCAAATTGACTTTGTCCCGGGAGCTTCGTTACCCAACCGAGCGGCATATAGAGCAAGTCCCGAAGAGACAAAGGAGCTTCAAAGGCAGGTGCAAGAGCTCATGGACAAAGGCTATGTGCGAGAATCAATTAGCCCTTGTGCCGTACCCGTCATCTTGGTGCCCAAGAAGGATGGAACTTGGCGAATGTGCGTGGATTGCCGAGCCATCAACCAAATAACGGTAAAATATCGTCATCCCATTCCTCGTTTAGATGATATGCTTGACGAATTGTATGGTGCTTGTTTCTTTTCAAAAATTGATTTAAGAAGTGGGTATCATCAAATTCGTATGAAAGAGAGGGATGAATGGAAAATAGCTTATAAAACTAAGTATGGACTTTATGAATGGTTAGTTACGCCTTTTGGTCTTTCTAATGCTCCTATTACATTCATGAGGCTAATGAACCATGTTTTGAGAACATACTTAGGGAAATTTGGTGTTGTCTACTTTGATGATATTTTATTGTTTAGTAGATCTCTAGATGAGCATGTAGAACATTTGAGGGCTGTGTTTAAGTGTTTACAAGTTGAACACTTGTATGTTAACTTTAAAAAATGTTCTTTTTGCTCGGAGTCTACTCTTTTCCTTGGTTTTGTGCTTTCCAGGAGAGGACTACAAGTGGATGACACAAAGGTGAAAGCAATCAAGGAATGACCCCGGCCGACTACTCCAACAATGGTGTGTTCCTTCTTGGGATTAGCCGGGTTCTATCGACGTTTTATGAGAGGATTCAGCGTCATAGCAGCTCCGTTGCATGAGTTGACCAAGAAGAATGCTTCGTTCACATGGAGTGATGCCCACGATGATGCTTTCCAAAGCTTGAAAGAGAGCCTCACCAACGCCCCTCTTCTTCAACTTCCCGATTTTACAAAGACATTTGAATTATAGGTTGACGCATCGGGCCATGGGATTGGAGGTGTTCTAACTCAAGGTGGCAAACCCGTGGCATATTTTAGTGAGAAGCTAAGTGGTGCGGAGCTGAACTATCCCACTTATGACAAGGAATTGTATGCCCTGATTCGGTGCTTGAAGACATAGCAACATTATCTTTGGCCTAAGCAGTTTGTTATACACTTGGACCACGAAGCTCTCAAGTACTTGAAGAGCCAAGCTCGGCTCAATAGGAGACATGCACGATGGGTGGAGTTCATGGAGACTTTCCCATATGTGGTGAAGTACAAGAAGAGCAAGGACAACATCATCGCCGACGCCCTATCTAGGAGGTATGTACTTCTATCTTCTCTTGATGCAAAAATCCTTGGTTTTGCTTTGATTAAGGAGCTTTATGCTAGTGATCCTTTCTTTGGTGACATTTATGGTCATTGCATGACTAAGGGTCCTATGAATGCTTTCTTCTTAGACGATGACTATTTGTTTAAGAAAGGGAAATTATGCATACCATTGTCTTCTATTCGTAGGTTGCTTACTAGAGAAGTTCATGAAAGTCGAGGGCATAGGGGTTTAGATAAAACTTTAGAAGGACTTAAAGAACACTACTATTGGCCTAACATGTCACGTTATGTGCAAAAAGTTGTTAATAGTTGTGTTGTTTGTCATAAAGCTAAATCTAGACTTAATCCCTTTGGCTTATATCAACCTCTTTCTATTCCTAGTGCACCTTGGGAGGATATCTCTATGGATTTCATTATGGGTATGCCTAGGACTAGAAGGGGTAGTGATAGTATTTTTGTAGTGGTTGACCGATTTTCAAAGATGGCACATTTCATACCATGTCATACTACCGATGATGCTTCTATGATTGCTAACTTGTTCTTTAAAGAGGTGGTCCGTCTACATGGTATTCCTCTTACCATTGTATCGGATCGTGATGCAAAGTTTCTTAGCTATTTTTGGAAGTGTCATTGGCATAAGATAGGTACGAAGTTGCTCTTTTCCACATCATGTCACCCTCAAACGGTTGGACAAACCGAGGTAACAAATCGAACTCTTGGAGCTCTTCTTCGTACTATGGTTAAGACTAACCTTAAAATGTGGGAAGAAGTTTTGCCTTTTGTGGAGTTTGCTTACAACAGGTCAATCCATTCCGCCACTAAGAAGACGCCATTTGAGGTGGTGTATGGTCTGAATCCCAAGACGGCTAGTGATATGGCGCCCCTACCATACAAGGTTGAGCCGCACGAGGGTGCGTTAGACCGTGTGGAGTCCATTCGGTGCATCCATGAGGAAACAAGGAGGAATTTGAAGCTAAAGGCCGAGAGATACAAGGCGCTTGAGGATCGTGGAAGGAAGGAGATGATCTTTGAAGAAGGCGATCTTGTATGGGTTCACTTAAGAAAGGAACGCTTCCTTCATGCTCGAAACAACAAGCTCAAGCAAAGGGGAGATGGACCATTTCGAGTGATCAAGAAGCTTGGACCGAATGCTTATGGGTTGGAGTTGCCCGATGAGTATGGCGTCCATCCTGTGTTTAATGTTTCGGATTTGTCACCATTCATACCCGATGACGACCCCGACATTGAACCGAGGACGGTTCAACATTTAGTGGAGAAGAATGATAGCAAACAAGATGATGAAGATCCACGAGATGATGAAGATCCACGAGAAGTTGAAGAGATGATGACGGATCCAATTCAAGGTCCAATGACGAGAAGCCGAGCTAAGAAGATCATCCAAGGAACCTCCATTGCACTCAAGTGTCTCTATTCAAGAATGGAGGAGCCTAAGAAGACGAAGTGGGTCACTTACTTGCAAGGAACCTAAGACGAGCAGCCACGAGAAGGAAGGTCCTCTCAGGACCGACCCCCCAGGGGGTCGTGCACGACCCATATAGGGTCAATCACGACCCATTAGGGTCGATCACGACCCATCTAGGTCGGTCCTGAGGGTTATCATTCCGCGTCCGCCGGTTTCCTTGCGTCCCAAGCTGTTTCCTTTTATTGTTATCAAACTATTTCCATATTTTGGTTTTCTAGATTTGTAATTATTATTATGAGATATTCTTTATATTTTATGATAATAATTTAGGGTTTCTTTTTCTAGGATAGAATAAATACTCTAGTTTTTCCTTTTATTTTTTTTAGCGTATTTTGAGAAGAGAACAGAGTTCTCTTCCTACGCCCCTTTGAGATCTGCGTTCTTGTAACTTGCTTTGTTGATTTATACAAGCTTTGGTTTGATTCATCCTTGTGTGCGAGTTAAGAGTTCTTTCGTTCGGGTTTCCAATACGAGACGTTCGTGGCTTATACTTGGTGCAAGTTCTAGATCCATTTCCGTTCGCGAGCCTGATCAAGAGGGAGCTGTTGAAGCACTAATCAGGTCCTCCAGGTTGAGCACAAATGAGTCAATCGATATAAACTAGCCGCCAAAATCACAAATCAAAACAGCAAAATTACGCTCAGTCTTAGGCATATGTCTTATCCACTCAACTGAATGCTCAACCAGGGTCGCAACCCTAATTTTTTGAAGGTGTTCCTGACAAGGCAGTGCAATGAATATGGTGCGACGTAAACCTTGTATGTAAAAAACTATACCATTCTTAGTTGTGGTTGCCGCGGGAGCAAAAGGTGTTATTGTCGCGGGCGCGGGTGTTGGGGTCGTGGGCGCTAGTGTCGCACGTGCAACAGGCGAGGTGATGGTGACCGCGGGCATAGAATACACTGGCGTGGGAGGCGTGCGATCAACGGGCACGGCGACAGTTGTTGACTTGGTGTTGATTGGCCATTGGGGGGTTGTTGCATAAAAGAACAATTGTAGTTGACAACAACCGTCATAGATGCACCTTCCGTAGAGAGATTTAATCGCCTTGAGAGCGGAATTATAAGTCTGAAATTGGATTTGCCACTAAAATTAAGACCCATAACCTACTCTGCTTTCCAAGTCTTCGATTTGTGAAAATACTTGATTCAACACTTGATCGGATTAGTAGTATTCACGATGAATTATGGCGAACAACGTTCGATGATCCTCGTTGTTGGCCATGGGAACGCATCATTCGCGAATGAAAGCACCCATTGATACAAGAAAATATAGCTTGATCACCAATTAATTGAACAAACTTGACTTTGAACGTGAGAAGAGGAGGCAGAACGAGAGAAGAGGGGAGGAGAGGAGGATTAGGGTAAAATTAATACATTTTTTTCTTTTCCAAAAAACAAGATACAATATATATAGCTAAACCCTAATTAACCGTAATAGCTCAGGAGCGTTTCAGGAAAGAACCATAAAAAAAACCCGAAAATGATTAATTAATTAAACTATAGTGCCGTGTGTAATCATGCTTAAGAGCATCTCCAACAGATGCTCCATTTTCTTGGAAACTACAAATTTGGAGATTTTTGGGTATTTTTCTACCCCAACAGATTCTCCAAATGCTTCTGCAAAATAGGGAAAATCTCCAAAGTTAGAGTGACATTCTCCAAATTTGGGGATATCTCCAAGTTTCTCTAAACCTTTTCATTGCCTATATTTTTATTTATTTTTTCTTTTGTAATAAATTTAGGCTTTTGATTGGAGAATATAAATGTAGTATTCTCCATAATAGGGAAATTGTTGGAGTTTGATCATAATTTTTCTGAAGAATATGCCTCTTGTTTCCCCATTTTGGAGAAAATTTTGAAGAAACTCTTGGGGTTGCTCACGTGACAACATTGTGTCTAACACTTGGGTATCGTTGCTCACCACTTTTGTGTACCACATTTGGCTTGCACGAAATGAGGTCATCTTCAGTAATGCTATCCCGGATAGCAACTTTTATGCCCAAAGGATGAAGAAACAAGTCCAAGAGATTATTCGAGCCAAGCAGCCAAGAGCAGTCACCACTTTGAATGTAACATGGCTTAGATTTTTAGGCGTCACTTAGAGCCTTTTTTGTATTGCATGGCTATCATTTTTTCGTCTTTCGTTGCATTTTCTTGCAATTTTGGTTGCCGGGTAATTTGCATTTTTGGTGGTATCATTCATGTAATGGTTCATCTTGAAAATTCTTTCCTTATTATGCAAATTAACCCCTTTACTAAAAAAATATATTTACTATATCTAAAAAAAATGCAATCTTCGTGCAAATATTTATAGTTATAAAACATCATTGACAAGCCCGTCCTCGAAGAATTTAGGGGCCTAGTATAAAATTTTATTAGACTCTTATATAAACAAGATTATTGCATGTGCCATGTATGGGGAAACGATCGATAACTTTTTTTAGACATTTTATTCAATTAATTAAAAGAATGTATAGTAATTAATATTATTATGATAATGATATCGTTTTTTATCTAAAACCATTATAATATTTTGATGATTCAAAATCTTGATTTAATGTTAAGAATAAATTTAATTTTAAAATTTATACAATATGAATTAAACTATAATCATAGATAATATACTAGAATTCGATTTCAAAATATATTTGATTAATTAAAAAAGTCTTTTGTGATATGATATGAAATCTCAACTAAAATATTTTATCAACATATATATTTTTAAAATTAATAAGACTTTTATTTGATGGTAGAAATAATATGCTAGGTTAGCTATGACTTATTTACATAAATATTTTAGAAAAATAGTCTTCTATAAGTAATAATATGTTTTGAATAAAATTAATATTTTATTGTATCTTATAAACTTATAATTAATTTAATAGTTGTAGACTCATAAATCAATACAATTTATAAAATGAGTAGTATAACGCAAATTTAGTTTATATATGTTTTTGATAGTTGTTACTTAAATTGTAAATTTAAGGGACAAAAAAGATTGACAAAAAATATGTCACATATGTATGATTATAAAAACACAACAATAATAAAATTTCACATTGATAAATAAGTTGAAAAAGGCAGGTTTGGAAAAAGATAGAAATTAGAAAAAAGAAGAAGATAGATGATAGACAATTAATAACAATAAGAAATACTTTAAAACTATTTTATTAAATTAAATTTTTTTTATATGAGGTGGGGCTAGATTTAACGTGGAGGCTAGAAAAGTATAGATGTAAGTATGTAACTAGTACAAATCTTATCTCATGTACGAATAATGTGAATACAAACTTGACTAAATTAATCCGAGATCAAATTTTGACCCGTGCTTGATTTTTACATGATAATGTACAACCCAATTAAATAAATGTATACCTTATTTGACAATACATCCTTTTATGTTATGCTTATAAATAAATAAATTTGATTAATTTGAATAAGATCATTATGTAAGATTACTTTTCCAAATAATACTTAGTGAAGGATTTTCATTTATATTTAATAATATGGTTATTTGTATAACTACTTTGATTATGGTTTCCATTAATATTTACTAATTATCTAGAATCTTTGTAAAAATAATTTTAAAAATCTACCTAAATTGAAAACATTTTTATTATTTATTATATTTTGAAAAAATAATTAGGTAAGATACTACAGATATAAAAAACTGGATAAGATATCGAGATTTAAAGATTAATTTTGAAGAATATAATCTAAAAAATAAATTCATTATTTTATTCAATCTATATGACATGGCGCAAATTTTAGCAAAATACTTTGGTTCCGATTGATACTTTAGTTATAGTAGATAGGCAATCTTGACTTGTAGGCTTTTATTAAAAAATAGTTATAAATAAAGTTGGTTAATTATATATGTAGTTAATGTATTTTTAAATATCCTAAAGATTCGTATATGTTTTTTTGGATGAGAGCTTAAAATCAATTAAGGGGAGAAATAACAGAAGAAACAAGGCGGGTGATGCAACACCTAGAGAGTCACAAAACAAAACATCCTTCACCCCATCAGGGGGCTAATCTAAAGCAATCAGCCCAAGGGGGGAGTCATGTGCAAGCGTTGCAAGGCGGTCCATCACCTTGTTCACCTCCCTATAGGTGAAATGGAATCAGATGAACCAATCCCTATTTAAAAATTTTTGGCAACTGGTCATCAAGCTGTAAAAAGGGTGGTTATGGGGAAGTTTGGAATTAAAGAATCTAAGCGTCAACCTAGAATCGATCTCCATTTGAAAACAATTAATGCCTCGCTGCCAGACAATCCTCAAGCCTTGGAGGACGCCCCAATACTCGGCCAACGGCCAAGATTACTCATGAAGCCCACTTCCCATCGCTCCTGCTCAACCTTGATGGCTCCCCTCGCCGTCGCATTGTCTGCGCGCAGGTACCTGAACTGAGCCATCAATGTTGAGATTAAACCATCCTGAATCAGGCTTTTCGCAACTAATAAACCTCTCGTTTTTAAGGATCGTATGGAGGCCCCCAATATCAGCACGGTTAGTCTCTTGGAACTCCTTAACCAGTCCGTTAATAAAAACATGATGGTGCTTTGATGGCTACTCCCTTCAAAAAATAACCCCAATCCTCCAACGCCAAGACCACCACATCGCAGTGGCAAAATTGATCGGCCCATCCAACCCCTGGCTCATACGAAAACCACCTTGAAGGCATCTTGACACCCAGGCGAAGGGGTTAGCCCCAAAGTCGCCCCTCTTCTTCGGGAACACCAGGATTCACCACATCTCACGGACCCCATGATAATCCCAAAAAAGGTGGATAAGTGTTTCGTCAACTCTACCACACACATCACATCCAACATTACTAGCGAGGCAACGATGGAGTCTCTCCTCATTCGTCAACATCTTTCCCTTCAAAACCAACCAAAAAAACATCGAATCCGCTCCAGCTCTCATAGAAGCCATATGATCTTGAAAAGGGGCCGTATCTCCTCATCAATAGGCAGCCTCGAAGACTTATTGAGAATGCGGTAAGCCGAGGCCATAGTGTAGATCCTTGTGGGAGAAGACGCCCCAGTCAGTGAGTCCTTCACCGCTGATTCCCGCTCACCTCGACGCCTGCAATTGAAAGAAGGGTCAACACTACTATAGAGTAGTAATTAGTTGTAAGTTACGTTGGTTAAAAAAAATGAAGAAAGAGATCTAAAAAGAGAGAAGTATTGCCAACATCCATTGGACCAAGCCGTGTTTCAATACACATGGGGCGACACACTAATACTAGACTTACCAACATCACCTTGACCACTAACGTTTCTGCCATAAAAAGGCAACGCCTAGGCTCTCACCTCTTACCTAGGCAGTGATGCAATGGTCCTATCGTCTTTCATAGGTCAAGGCGGGCGTTTTTTAGGCGGGCGTTTTTCCAAAAGGCGAGCGCCTTTGTCGCATAGGCTCTCTCTTCTCGCCCGCTCGGGTTAGTGGCACCCCCAGTGGTGGCAACGAGCGAATCGGGAATGCCCCAAATCTAGCAACTCTGAACCATTCGCAAGCATTCATCTTCTTGAAGCCGAAGATATTTCTCCACCCTAGACTCCAACCTTTGAAGCGAGACTTCAATACTGGCAAGGCCAGCAACGACGGGAATGGTTTCGACCTCGTCAGGGTGGATCATGATGAGCTACTCTCAACGAGAGAACCAATCGATATGAACCCCTAGGTTTTGTTCCGAGTCGTTACCAGAGAACATCTAGCCGGTAACTTGGAACAAAGATAAAGAAGCACTAGAGAAGAGAGGTAGATGAGAGCAAAGATAGGGTTAGAGAGAGTTTAGGGATAGAATTGATTCATTGATTGATTCATTCTTTGCCAAAATAACAAGATTACGATATATATATATATAGCTGAATAATAAAACCCTAATGTTAATGTTAACCATAACCCTTACGGTTCAACAAGCATTCCGGGAAAGAACCTTAAAGAAAATCCAGATTAATTAAATCAACTAAATATTACAATAATAATAACGTATCATCCTCCCCTGCCACCATCGTATAAGTTATTATATTTGTACTATTTAGTTTATATTAACTTAGTTTTTAGCATATTTATAGGGAGAATTGGGTGGAGGGGGCTAGAATGGTGACATTATGCAATGAATAGGCTACAAATTGCATTAATATAGCAAATGGACTAAATTTGAAATTTGTAACCCACCCCAATCAAATCAGTTGCTTCACTACCCCCTCATGCATCCCGCTCTTACAATCCCTCACCAGTTCTCTCTCCCCATTTCTCTCTCCAAAATCTCTCTCCCGTTTCTCTTTCCGTTACCAAAACCCAGCAACGAAACCGCCATTGGAGACGGTTTTCCGAGCGGTTCCCCTGCCGGTGTCGGACTGATTTGTGAGTCTGTGCCCTTTTACGGTGTCGAGGACCTCCAACAGACGGATAGGACAAAGGTGAGTTTGGTTTATGGCGTTTGTAAGGTTCCAGAGTGGTTAGGGTTTACTGTTTGCTAGCGATATAGGTGGGTGGACTCCATTGTAGAGGGGGGCTCACATGCGTAATGGCTGTGGATTGTGGGTAGGGCTCGTTGGGTGTGTAGACGGGTTTGTGCAAGGCTGTGGAGTGTGGGTAGGGCTCGTTGGGGGTGTAGACGGGTTGGTTCAAGCGTGTTGGGTTGTTGGGGCTCGCCGGTTATAGCAGAATGGGGGTCGGTTAAAGGTGGTCTTAATAATAGAAGCACTTTGTCCCGGGTTGAATTGGTCGGAGATGGTGACAAATGGCGGGTTGGGGGCGGAAAGGGTAAAAGTAATAAAGTAGTTATAATTGGTTAATGGCGACAACATGTGTAGGGCGGTTTCCAGCGTAGTGGTGGGGGTGGGGGGAGAAGGTGACAAGCATGGATAATGTGAAATTGACAGTAGGTGTTTGATGGTGACAGGGGGTGTGTACAATGGAGACTGACGCGCAAAAAGAGCTTGTGTCCCTTGAAACATCTAGTTTCAGTCTGCAGGTAAGCATTAAACGTTGATTGATTTGTATGAACTGGATGGTGTCAGCCTTCCATGTATAAAGATGGTGACAATATGTGTTTGTTGGTGTAGGGCATTGAGTTTATTTCCCAGAGGGTAAGAGATTCAGGGGGAGATACAATGTATACTCAGACAAGTTGGGTATATTCGAGATTATCAAATCAACTGTATCTACTAAGGAATGGGACAAGTTGTGCAAAGGTTGTTTTGGACCCATATTCTAGGTTGCAAATGGCATGCAGATACATGGTGCACTAGTCCACACATTGATGATGCATGAGGTTAAGACAAAAAAGGTGAAAGAGTTGTGGTTTAATGTGGGTGGTGAGCTGGTCAAGTTTACTCTGATGGAGTTTGCGGCCATCATAGGACTGAGGTGTTGTGAATACTGTGATGAGCTTGTGTTTGAGATACCAGAGACTGAAATGGAGGATGTTTTAGGAGTGAACAGTTGTACACTGACTGAGTTGAAGGCGATATTTCGCAAATAAAAAGATGTGGAGAGGAGGTACATGTTGGCCCATTTGTTGGTTGTAGAGGGTGTGTTGTTGTCTGGCAGGAGTGAGTCCCTGAGCCCGGAGTCTGTTGCTCTAGCTGGTGACATGGAGCTGTTTCAAGAATATCCATGGGGTAGGTTGGTGTTCAATGCTACGGTTGAGAGCCTGAAGAAGGTGTCTGTATGCAGTAACACTAACAGACCAGGGTTTAACCTACATGGATACCCGTTGGCCTTTCAGGTATAGTAATCTCTCACAAAGTTCCATGTCTTTGTGCAACATGTAGTAGTGGTGACAACTCAGTGAGTGAATGTATTTTGTGTGTCACCAGATTTGGATCCTGGAGACATTCCCCCACCTGGCGGAGATCAGCAATGTTGATTTTGAGGTATATGAGCCATACGGCCTTGTATGGCGTTCCAAGTCCTTCGATAAGAAGCTGGAGTTTGTGAAGGTGATGGAACAAATCTCAAAACCCAAACAGGTGTGTTCAATCATGACCAAGAAAAGATGGTGACAATGTTAAATTGATGTGTTGTGATTAGAATATTATGTTTGTGTTGTTTCAGGTCCATGTCATGAGATATGATGGCATTGGGTTTGGCGATTTTAGTTGGAAGGAGGAGAAGGTTGACCATAGGTTTGATAGTTTCATGAGGTGGATGGTGCCCCAGGTGCAAGTGCACCCATCGGCTTGGGAGTTTGCTTTGAACAACAAGGAGCGTGATGACGGGCCTGAAGTCAAAGCCATGAGATACAGGATGAGGTTTGCTGTGCACACAGCCAGGCTCAGTGAACTGGCAAGGTCATCTCAACAGAAGAGGAAGGGTGTGGAGAAGGTTGGTGTACAAGTGCCTCAAAAGAGGGGGAGGACTGCTGAGTCGGCCAGTTCAAAGATGATATTTAAGAAACCAAAGGGCAAAGAGAAAGAGGTGCCCAGGAAAAGAGAAGACCCGCCTGTGTTTGTGAACGATGATGACGATGACTTTGTTAGCCTTGTTGAACTAGCCAAAAGTGTGAGATTCTTTGCAAAGCCAGGGGAGGATGGATGTGAAGGTTGAGGGTGAGAAGGTCAAGGCTGGCAGGAAACAGGCCAAGGCTGGGAGGAAGGTGGTGAAGGTAACCAAGGTGGAAGAGGTTGTGTCAGGGAGTGATGGTGAGAAGCATGCGGAAGGAGACGGTGACAAGCTGGATGTACAAGGTGAGAGTCATGAGGGCCCAATGGTGGTGACAAAGAGTGATGTCATGGGGGAGAAGGATGCACAAGAGGAGGGGGACAAGGTGGATGTAGTTGGTGACAGTCATGAGAAGGTTGAGGATGTAGATGGTGATGTGATCATGGGTGGTGACAAGGCTGTGGACAACACAGATGATGGTGACAAGATCGAGAAGGTGGAGGACAGGATTGAGGACAGTACAGCTGGTGACAAGGGTCATGGGGAGGAGAGTGTAGACGGTGACAAGTCTATGAAAGTGCAATACAAGGTCAAGGACAGTGTAGATGTTGATGTGAAGGGTGAGGCTAAGGAAAAAGCTGTGGAAGAGGTGAAGGGCAAGCCGGTGAAGCCCGAGAAGAAGAAAAAGACCATTGGTGGAAAGGGCAAGGAAGAGAAGGTGGAGGGAAAAAAGGGTGACAAGCCTGTTCATGGGAAACCAAAGCGGCGAGAGAAGGGTGACGGGGAGGGGGGGCTGCAGAGAAGTGTGATGAGAAGGACGGCGGTGACAAGAAGGCTGACAGTTCTATGTGCAGGGAGAGTAGTGGTGACAAGGTACAAGAAAAAAAAAGAAGAGTGATAGGGACAAGGCTGCTGCTTGCAGGGGGATGGGTAATGAGATTGAGATGCCACAGTTGGCAAGGGTATTGATGGATGAGGTGAGGATAATGGGTCTAGCCATGAAGTCCTTGCAATGGAGGGTGAATGACATGTCTATGCAAGTTGCTAGGATGAGTGAGAGGCAGACTGAAAGAGACATGAATGTTGAGGATATAAAGGCCCATTTCAAGATTGGATGCGACGACCTCACTGGTTCACAAAGGATAAGGGAGCACCAAAAGGTTGCTGATGAGGACGTGAAGGATATATTGGGGGAGTTGAAGGATGATTGCTCACATGGGGAAGAACACTCTCACTTGTTTGGAGGGGACACGGGGATGGATGTTGAACAAGTGCCCCACAACCAGTGTGACTCAGTGGGTGACAGACCACAAGATGACAAGTCCCAAGTACATGACCAGGTCATGGATGGTGACAAGTCCCAAGATGGTGTCAAGCCCCAAGGTGGTGAGGTTCACACTCTAGTCAAGGTGTCTGTAGAGCAACCAAGCACAAATTTCATGGAGGACAAGCTCCCATCTGCTGCAGATCTGTCTGATGACAAGGTAACTCACCCCACATGCGCGGTTGGTGGACAGCCTGACCCTTGCAATGAGGGGGGTGACAGGGATGAGGAGCCTGGTGAAGCATCACCTTCTGAGTCTGGAAACGAAGAGGAATGTTTTGAACAAGCAAATGTACAGTTAAACCAGGAGGGGGCCGTATGTCCAAGGAGGTCAAAAAGGAGCACCAAGCCCAGTGATCTTATAACATCTCCATTCACTGTGCCAAAGAAGAAGAAGAAGAAGAAGAAGAAGAAGAAGAAGAAGAAGAAGAAGAAGAAGAAGAAGAAGAAGAAGAAGAAGAAGAAGAAGAAGAAGAAGAAGAAGAAGATGCCAAGGAGGCCCAAGAGCTGCTTCTATAGTGACAGAGAGAGACAGGCGTTTTACAATTGGTATAATGATGACAGGTATGACTATTTTTATAAGCAAACCCTTTTTATACATGCACATGGTATGCAGTGTCAAATGTGGAGCACTGACCAAACTGTTGGTTTGTAGGAACAACAATGATTTTATCCCTGGCACGGAGGTTAGGATGGATAAGAAGTTTTTCAGGCTGTTGGTGACAAGGAAATGCTGGCTGGATGTTGGAGTAAGATCCCCTTTTACTTGGTGTTTCTGTATCTATAAATGTGATGAGAATCTGACACACTAAATAGACTCATAATGGGTTTGTACCCTATGCATTTTTAGTTGGTATTACATGCATGGCTGTTGACATGAGGAAAAACCAGGAACGGTGACAGTTGTTTGTTAGGTGCAACATGTTGACGAGGCTTTGTTCCACATGAGGAAGGCCATATTTTTTGATGGGGATCGCTTCAAGGACATTGCTGTGATGGATTGTTTGTTTATATCAAGGTTCAACAGCTCATACCTGAAGTAGTTGCAAGAGGGGCCATTTTATTTTGATGAAAGCTGGACAAAATACCAAGATGGGTTGTATCCAGGGAACTTTGGGAAGCAACTATTTGGGGTGGAGAAGATGTATGGAGCCTTCCTAATCACAGAGGTGCACTGGTTTGCAGTGGAAATTGATTCGCGCGAGAAGCAAGTCAATGTCTACGATTGCTGCAAAAACTTGTTCACAAGCTTAGAGATGCAAGCCATTCTGGATCCGCTTTGTACCATGCTCCCATATTGGATCGATTGCTGCGACAGGATGGCTCGTTGGGTGGATGATGTGAAGACCCCTTTCAAGTGGCACAGAGTCCCTGATGTCCCGCAAGACACAGAAGGGTAAGTTTGTTATAAGTACTGGTGACAAGGTCAGGTTCACAATATATATAGGTGCATTCCCCTTTCTTACGACAGTGCATTTTCTATGCAGTGGCAACTGTGGGGTGTACACGCTCAAGTACATCGAATGGCTGGTGTTTGGTGGTGAGTTTAAGTTGGACGAGTCCAACATGCAAGCCTACAGGGAGAAGATGGCGATTGAGTTCTTCAACAAAACCTGGGTGTTGGAATGATGACAGGGGGTAAAGCTGGGGGGGGGGGGGTGTGATGTTTTTTGTGTTGTGCTTTTGGAGCTTTTGGTGGTGATGGGTTAAGTTTTATCTTGTGAAGACCTTTGGGTGGGAATTTGTACGGGGGGTGACAAGATACACTGGTTTTTATGTTAGCTGTAGTTGTAGAACTAATGATGACATGGTTTAAAGCAATGGGTATGTATTTGTATGACCATAAGACAAATTTGCATGCAACGGGTATGTATTTGTATGACACCACATGGGGGTTGGGAATGGATGAGGAGTTGCATTCACACAGGTTAAATTGTTGGACGATAAATCCGCAAAACCAATACCATCACAAATAGGCCCTGGGTGTGGCGACACTGCACCATCCCGCAAAAATTGGAAAAACAATAGAGTACCACTCCTCAAAACAAAAAGTGTCTTCAACAAGAGCTGGCGCGGTGACAATGTACCTTTTTTTAAAAGCACAAAAACAATATCATCCAAAACAATATCATGTGACAATATACATTGCAAAAAACAAGGGTTGGGCGAAATATAAAAAGCATGCACCGCCCCCTGCGTGTATGACGTGGTAATTTGCCTTGTATCATGTGGGTATGTCGCGGTGACAACGTATGTCAACATACTTTGCATTGTCTCCTGCGTGTATGACGTGGTGACATCGCAAGGCATGGGCGAAATATAAAAGCATGCACCGCCCCTGCGTGTATGGCGCGGTGACCAGGCAAGGTATGCACCCTTTGCATTGTATCCTGTGTGTATGGCGCATTGACAACGTATGTCAACATACCGTGCAATGTCTCATTTGTGTATGAGGTGGTGTCATGGCAAGGCATGGGCGAAATATAAAAGCATGCACCGCCCCCTATGTGTATGGCGTGGTGACAAGCCCATTCTCGCGCCATCCCGGGCTGTGTTTTGGGAGACTCTTTCAAAACAGATGATAATATAACACATGACAACACAACAACATAGGACAGTCTTGGGTAGAAATTAAAACGCGGTACGAAATAGATGACCAATTCAACAGCAATAACAACTGGTGACAAGTTCAGAAATCACAAACAAACATAAGCTGAGCTTTAAGCGACATATCATGGGGGAGACCCTGGGGGGGTTATTGGTGGCGTTGGTGGAGCACCCTCTGGACGGGGGACACCAGCTGCTCGCTGTTCCTCCCTGAGCCTTCTGTAATCCTGTACCGTTCGACGAACCCATGTTCGATACCCGGGGGCTCCTCTTGGTGGCCGGACTAGAGCAAGGATCTCGCAATTATTGGATAGACCAATCTGCACGAAAACAAGGGGGGGACTGTTTAGCACAAAATTTGGACAGATTTTGACAAGCTAGGGTTCGCAGGTGATGACGAGTTCATGCATACCTCTCGGCAGGTTAGAGTTCAGTTTGGATCCCGAATCAATTGTCCGTTGAAGAACATTTTCAAATGCTCAGGGTTAATGCCGTTGTCTTGGCAGTATACATCCTGCAGCTGGCAGAGTCTTGTTTCCGGAGTGAGCCAAACCTTGAAATCCAAGTAATCCTACATTTACACGGAACTGGTGACAGGTATATATACATAAGAAGAGAGGGATGAAATACGGGGTGTTTGGAAGTGTGGTATCTCACCCTGTAGCGGACGGTAACCTCCCAGGTAGGTAACCTCCAATACACCCTTCTTTGACCACTAGCTACAGGCCGGGTAAGTCGTTCATTACACATTGCGGCAACAGGTGGTGACAAGCGTTCTGGGAGGAAAGTGATGACACCCTTTGCAATGAGGAGCCCCATTTATACTACTATTAGGGGGGAGGTCAACGCATTAATGATGGCAAAAAAGATTCAGCATCTGCTTAGGTAGGATAGTTATTCCCAAGACTAGGGGTATGACAGGTCTTGTCACCTGGTGACACTGACGGTCAGCGTAGCTTTTTTTGACCAATCCGTACCAAATCTAGATATATGTCATGTCATGTCACAGGGTGACGTGTCTTGCCATTTCGGTGACAATATGGAACAAGATACTGAATCTTTAGTGACAAGTGTTTTTTTGTTATTTGGTGACAAGTGTTGTTTTCAATTCAAGGGGGGGACTGCTTGGATGGTGACAACATGGAACAGGATACGAATGGGGGGTTGGGGGTTTGTCTCATGATTGGATGCACATGCGTTCCAGGTTACTTTGGTTGTATAAGAAAAATTGCTAAAACAATGGAGACCATCTCACAAACTTAACACATAAATGAAGGACACGCGGCAAAATCAATGGGGTTTATACATCAATTATGGAGTGATGACAGCGTTAATAATGAGCGATGACAGGGATAACAAGATTGTAAACAACAAGATTTGTACACAAATAACTGCGACCTAGATTAGTTAGCATTCCTCCATCGTCCACGGAAGTAGCCGGGAGGGTGTTCTATGGATCGAAACTCGCTCCCTTGAATTAGACCGTGCTGCAAACATAAGGAGATAGGGGTGAGTCAGCGTGGGGACATGCACCGTAGTGAGTGATGACAGGGATAATAACTTATACCGATTGCGCTGTGAGGTCGTCCGTGGTGTGGACTTGCTCATCATCCATGTAGAAGTCGACCCAACCTGGTGGTATGTCGTGGCGTAGGCAGTACCCATCAAAATTTTTTTTGACCTGCGTACTCCCCTTTACATTTGTCATTAGTGTCACACGGCCATCCTGCAAAACAACGTTTGGTGACATGTAGGCAAAAAGAGTGAGGTGAAAATGTGAGAAAAGAGATGGATGGTGACAAGCATGCAAAAACAGGTGAGATGACAATGTGACAAAATGGATGGATGCAAAGGTGACAAGCATGCAAAAAGAGGTGAGATGCAAAGGGGACAAAAGAAACAGATGGTGACAAGAGAGACAGATGGTGACAAGCGGGCATAAGGATGGTAGGAGCATATATCACCTGATTAACAATGCGAACGGCGATGGTATTGTCCCTTCCATACACGTACACTCTCCCCCTGGTTGAGTGTCGCATTGACATTGTGAAAGAGGTGGGGATGGAGCGTTTATTTGGTGTTTCAAAAATGTGTGGGGGGCTTGGATGAGAAATGAGCCAGATTTATAGGAGATTATTTTAGTTTAGTCAAAGTTGGAGACAACATCTATTTATGAAGGGATACAGCTTTCCAATGCAAGTCAAAGACACATAATAACCCCTATTTATGGACCCGTCACCAAGGGGCTATTTATGGTTGATGGTGACCAGCGTGCCTGGCTGCACGGTTGCCAAAGTCGGATGATGTAGCCTTTTTGTATAGAAATGGGATTGCAACAAGTACATTCCTGGTTGGACAAATGGTGACAATAAGCTAAGAAGAAAAAGATAATAAACAAAAGATAAGGTAAATTGTGATGACATGGTTCAATGTCCCAAAAGAATACACCCAAAAAAGCTTGCCAATTGTGATGACAAGATTAAATGTCTCAATATAACGAGGCATTTACATATTATATGTTGCATACGCAAAAACATATCATAAGTGGAGACAAGCCGTCATAACCCAATAACACTCCAACGGCTTGTAATCTCTGATGACAGGGACACGAGAAGCTACCCCTTGTTTGTTGGAGTGGTCGCCAGCGCCATGTTCCGGGGGCACCTCTTTCGGTTGTGACCAGGACTACCCCAAATGCCACACCTGTACGTTGATGGATTTGGGTTCCTCCTAACAGCCCTGCCGAACTCACCCATAGATGGCAACCTGTTAACCCTTGGCCGGCCACTTTTCCTATGATTATCCGGAGGAAGGCATGTTATCATTGCAACATCAGCCGAGATTTCCCAACATGTCCTATGGGGCAGCGGATACATGGTTTCCTCGTATGCCTTTAGCCAGGTTTCACTTGAGTAAAACTCGCTTATGAAGTCGCCCATCCTGTAATCCATGTACTCTATGACAGAGATAGCATGTGCGCAAGGGAATTTATCCAAATCAAACACCCGACAAGAGCAGGTCTTCGTAAGTAGATCCACAATACCAGAGAACTGCCCACCACTAACTTTAAATTGTGCATCGTTAAGGCACTTCACATCATACCTGGTGACAAGGGGGGCCACGCAGTATGTGTGAGGTGACAAAAAATACACTGAAATCAGATGTGGTGACAAGACATGGTATTGGGGAGGGGGGAAGCAAACAGAACGGTGACATGAAGACAAGTTCGCGCACGATGTAAGTAGGTGATGAAATGGTGACAACATACCTTTTGGAATACGTAAGCCGTTCTTTCAAGATCCCCACAATGGTCTCGCTGGGTTGGCCTTGATAGGCTAGAGCTTTGACTCTGCGCTCAGCGAACCACCTTGTCACCATCTCCCTTATGAACTCAAACAAGGTGCAAAGTTGGTAAGATTTAGCAATTTTTAAAGCCCTGCTCCAAACTTTGAAGTCTGCTGCTAGCAGATATTCTCCCATTCGCGCGTTCATGGTGCAAATATCCTTATAGTGCACGTTGAACTCGTGTACGATATAAGACTCAGCTGCTTGTGTGAAAAGATGGAGCAGCCCCTTATCGTGGAACTTTGTGGATATTCTCCTGCAGGTGTCTAGCACAGCACACGTGTATAGCTGATGGGTAGACGGTTGCAATGGCCTTCTTTATGCTCTTATGCCTATCAGAGATAACAACCAGACCTGAGGTCGATGGCACGACATGCAGAAGTTGTTGGAAGAACCAAATCCAGGCCTTATCATTCTCAGTATCGACCACAGCATATGCAAGGGGGTACACTTAGTGATTAGAATCTGATGCAACAACAGTCATCAGGGTCCCGCCATACCGACCATGCAAAAATGTACCGTCAACTGATACTATCTGCGCGATGACAAGCAAAAAGACACAACAGATGTGTTGGTGACGGGGTTAGATGGGCTAAGAGATAAATGCGTGGTGACATGTTTAGGTTAGCGTTCAGCTTACCTTCCTCATGTGCTGGAAGCCTCGTATAGAGACTCCAAAAGATACAAAGACATACTTGAATCGATTTGTTTGAGAATCTATCACAAGTTTGGTGTAAGTGCCAAAATTAACCCTCTCCAACATGTAGCAGTAGGAGGCAAGCAATGCGTAGTTTTCCTCGGGGTCACCTCGTATCATATTCAGCGCGGTCTCCCTTGCCGCCCGGGCCTT
The DNA here is from genome assembly GCA_934048045.1 of Polygonum aviculare. NCBI lineage: Eukaryota > Viridiplantae > Streptophyta > Magnoliopsida > Caryophyllales > Polygonaceae > Polygonum > Polygonum aviculare. Next base: position 24,952,117 of record OW204023.1, on the reverse strand, counting down.
CCAATAGCTTATGGTTTGAATGTATTCCTTTTGCATATCATTTCGGATTTGATACACGTCTGGCCCATTTTTCACCCCTTCAAACCTACAGTTGGAGACATCCAGGTCAGCGAATGCAATCAAAACATCAGACGGTGACTAAGTAGTGAATATTAAAAGTGTACGGTGAAAAGACAACACTAGGCGTATGTACCTTGCTTTTATCTGAGCAGCCACAGTTTTGTAGGAGGGCCTGCAATGATGTCTGAACCGTGTCTCGAAGGAGCATGTGTGTTGGTGAATGTATTTCCTGACCTCAAAGTGATCACTACAAGTTGCCTTGGCCGCTAAGATTAACCATGAGCACTGTTTGTCCACGCAGACCACCCTATACAAGGCGCTTTTTGATTTATTGACTCTGTATCCAAATCTCCCAGCCAATGCTAGCGCTTCCACATCCTTTTGGAGTGCGGCTTTTGAAGGATAGAGTTGGCCAACCCTCAAGAAGTGGCCAGAGAGTCGGGCACCGCCAACAGCTTCATTCAGACCTGGATGCCCCATGTCATCAACAACTGGATCATCCATATTGTGATCCAAGTTGTCACCATCCATTGTTGCATACGGCATCCCACCTGCGCGACTTGCATTTGCACCATCCTTCACTGGATGTGCCTTGTCACCTTTGCACGGACCCTTGCGGCAAGCTCGCTCTACATGACCAGGTAAGGGGACCATGGCACCGTGCAACGTCTCAAAGGAAATCAGGAGGTTGTCATCATTCGCGTGGAGCAAGGTATCGCCGGGGGTGACAGCAAGAGACCCCCTCTCAGGGGAGTTTTGCATTGGGACTGCGGTGCTTTCCAACATCAGCAGGGTGTCGGTATTCTTCAACGTCAAGGTCACATACAGGGAGCTTTCCATTGGACTTGTGGAGAGGAGTTAATAGCAAAGAAGGACATCAAGTCGTCATCGTTCTCCATATTGTATGGACGGCTGATGGGTTGGAAGGGGTTTAAGTTGCACAGATGCACCTCGTTCTCCCCAGCATCAATGTTGCAACGCTTGGTGATGGTGGCGGTCAATGATCGTACGGTGACATCATCCGTAAGCACCACAGCCTTAGAGGATACAGTCCCAACATATTGTCCTTGAGGATCCCATTCACCCCCGAAGTAAACGGTGAGAATCTTCATGTTTGGAAGCTGTCACCATGAAGGAGTAGTTTTTTTAGTGCGACAACACATGTATAATGGCCCACCTTACACAACGTATAATGGCCCACCTTACAGACAAAGCACGAATAAAAGTGTGACAACACATGAAGCCGGTGACAAGTAAACACATGTTACATATGGCTACATCATTTAATGCAAATAGGTCATTTTAAATGCAAGATCTTTAAACACATGCGTCCAGATGCGTGTCGGTCACCACGCATTCAATGTGAAATTGTCAGGACCAAAAAAGCTTATTAAATGCGACCTGTCACCATGGATAACGGATTTTGTGGAGAATTCAACAGATCCACTTTGCAACGTACATGAGGAAGGCGAGCCCTTTTTTATACCTGCTTAGCCGGCGACCTATACTTGACGGGGTTGCCTCCGGTTCGCGTTGACAAGATCCTCTCGGGAGCTCTTCAGCCAGAAAATCGACGGAACAAGGGATGGAACCCTAGAAATCGACGGAAACCCTAAAAACCGGACAGGATATCGGGTGAACAGGTGGAGGGAACCCTATGTCTGATTGACGGGGGCGCAAACCCTAAAAACTGTGGGGGAGGGGAGTCGTGAGGACTGTCGGGATGGGAGTTGTCTCCGGTCAGCCCATCGGACTGAGTCGGAGATGAGGGGTTGGGAGAAATCGCGACCGCTTGCGAATGGGGGTGTGAGGAATGGGGATGGAGCTGACGGGATTTCAAAATCTGGGAGAAGAAGGGAGGATGGCAAGAGGTCGTAGATTTGTCACCAACACGGGGGTATTTTGGGAAAAAAATCCATTTTCCCCAAACATTCCGTGCGCTGTCCAACCCCCTCATTGTTGTCTGGTGCCCCATTACCCTAAATCCTCATATTTATATTATAATTTATCATGTTAATAATAGTTCAAAATGTAACTATTTCTCTTCGACCAAAAAAAAATGTACCTATTTCTTTTTAAAAAATCCCATGTTTCATAACGGAAAAGGAATTTAGTTTTTTGAAAATCGAAAACTAAAATCTCATGGTTATGGAAGCTATTCTTATTTAATATACAGAAAATTGTATCACATTGCTAATTTAATATAATTTAACTTAACTTATTACAATTAAACCTTTGTAAATTAATAGGGTCGGGACCGAAGTATTTTATTATTTTATAGAAATACTAATTCATCGATAAATTAATATTTGTTTTTTATAGAGACTTTAGTGATAGAGTTATTTTCAACTAAATAATACCAAATACTGTCATTGAACCAAAATTAATACCAACTATAAAAATCATAAAAGTATAGCCAAATAATTAGCATATTTACTAAAAATAAAATATGGTCAATTATTGTATATTTCTTATAAAGTAATTATTAATTTATAATTTTTTTGGGACCATATATTTCTATAGTGGTTTTTTGATAATTTATTATTTTATTATGTTATCGAAAATTATCAAATTTTGCACTAGGCCAAGTCGGGACTAGAGAAAAATATTAATTTACCGTGATTATTAATTTATCGAGTATTGTTTTATGGAGGTGGTATTGTACTTAAATTTATAATCCAACAATATTGGTAAACCGTGTTTGGATTACAAATTTACGACTAGCTAGGCCGGGTTTGTCTTCGCATGTGCACGTCTACAACACATTATCCGCAACGTGTCGGTCCACGAACTTTTTTCACTTAATGACCACACCAGATATTGAGTCACTGCCATTATAATAGAGATTAAAATATCATTCTTCCTATTCGTCACACGACATGAGTTTGATCGTGGAGGATCGAGGAACAGGATCACCCCTTGAACTTGATTTGTTCAACTATGTCGGCCGGGAGCGTCATCAATCAATTTTCGCTCAACTTGATTTCCATGTTCTATAAATCATAAAATTGTTGATCTCATTTACGATGGTCAATTAAGCAGCCCAGCAGTTGGTGGGATGGATCAATTGTACAGGGAATTCTTTTATATTCAGCCCTGTTTTATTTTCTCCATCTACAAGTCAACTGTAAATTATCAGTCCACCTAATTTACACAGATTCCAGAAACCAACCACTCTCAATCTGCAATTCAATCTAAGGATATATGGCAGTCAGATTGCTATTCTCAACTTGGCATTTTTTTGCTGGATCAGTACACACCAATCACTCACAAGCAGGTTCTTCTTTTCCGATGATTTCTGTCTCTTTTTTTTAGTACTTTTATTTTAACTCTGTGTGAGCAATCTTGATCGGTGGTTCCTAAATCCAATTCCTTATCTCCCATTGAAATTTATGTTATTCTTGCTGCTCTGCTTTGTTGGGCTCCTTGCTGAATGTATGATCCCTGTCTGCCCAACCAAGCAGACTGAATCAGTGGTTTGATCCTGCAGAAGAATCATGGAAAACGACCCAGAACGGAGACTTCTCGAAGCGGAGACCTCTGAGAGCGATACGGGCTTCGTTAGAAGGGTAGTGGCAGAGAACAAGCTGATATGGAGAACTGCATTTCCAGCAATCCTATTCCGTTTGTCCATGTTCGGAGTGTTTGTCGTCACGCAATCGTTTATCGGGCATATCAGCCAAGTCGAGCTAGCCGCTTACGCCCTCGTGCAAACCATCTTAGTACGCTTTGCAAATGGAATCCTAGTGAGTATTCAAATTTAACTCCTTACACACACAAGTGTTTCCAAGACTTATAACATATGAACGTCGACTATCTGTATAGATAGGAATGTCGAGTGCAACCGAAACGCTTTGTGGGCAGGCCTTCGGCGCAAAGCAATACCACATGATGGGGATCTTCCTTCAACGCTCGTGGATCGTGAACGCCGTCACAGCAACCTTAATCGTCCCGGTCTTCGTCTTCGCTACGCCCATTTTCAAGCTCCTCGGGCAGGAGGACGGCGTATCAGACGCGGCGGAGCAAATCTCCTTATGGTTCATAGGCATTCTTTACACGCTCGTCTTGACATTGACGACCGAAATGTTCTTGCAAGCGCAGCGCATGAACATGTTCATAGGGCTCATGTCACCCGTAACGTTTGTGCTTCATGTGGTGCTATCGTGGGTGTTTGTGTCCAAGCTGAGCTGGGGAGTTGCCGGTGCAATGAGCGCGCTGATCTTGTCGCGGTGGGTGTTCGTAGTCCTGCTCATTGTGTATGTGTTTGGAGGTTGGTGCCCCAACACATGGACCGGGTTTTCCAAGGAAGCGCTTCATGATATTGTTCCGGTTGTGAAGCTCTCGATTTCCTCCGGCGTAATGCAATGGTGAGTTGCCTATGGTTAAATGACTTAATCAATTTCTGGTATCTGGTGATCAAATTATTCATGATTGTCCTTCCTTATTGGATCAGTGTCCAATTATGGTATAGCTCCATCCTAGTCTTGTTAGCAGGGTACGCCACCGATGCTACAGTTGACATATCTGCATTTTCGATCAGGTATTTCGCTATACTATTGATTTCTGAGGGATTAATGTTTCTGGTTTGGTTATAAGATATGTGCATTTTTTTTTGGCTCAAGTACTTTGCTGATCATTTGTGTCTTTCCAGCCTGAACATTAATGCATGGGAATACATGTTCTGCCTTGGCTTGCTAGGAGCTACATGGTATGATCTTTTCTTACCCCCTAGCGATAACTTTTACCATAAGCTCAAGCTCAAATTAGGTTATTAAACTCGGTATCATGGAGATGAATGCAGTGTAAGAGTTGCAAACGAACTAGGGAAAGGCAATCCCAAGGCGGCCAAGTTTGCAATCAAGATGACACTGGCCATTTCACTCGCTTTCGGCTTCTTGTTCTTCATTCTTTTCCTCGTCTTTGGCGACAAGATCCCGTACCTTTTCACGAGCGACGAAGAGGTCGCGTCGGTCGCAGCGCGTCTCTCGGTCCCGCTTGCGTTTAGTATGTTGCTAAACAGCGTCCAGTGCATTTTAGTAGGTAAGAAAAATCGATCTCCTCTCTCAAGTTTCAATCTTTTAAAGCAGGTTTACCAATTATATGTCGTCAGGTACTACAGTACATAGTCGTGCTATTGTGTTAACACTTTTTGTGTTACTATATTGTAGGAGTTGCTGTGGGAACTGGTTCGCAAGGAAAAGTTGCAGTTGTTAATATATGCTCTTATTACTTGATCGGTATTCCCATTGGATGTGTGCTTGATTATGTAGCTGGCTATGGTATTATGGTAAGTTTGGTGCTCATGCATTTGCATTATACCATATGTGTCATGTTTTTGTTGCCAATGTTGGTAAGTTAACTAAATATGCCTAAAATGCAGGGGATCTGGATTGGACTGATTAGTGGTCAAGTCATGCAAGCGGTTGTTCTTGGGTATATGACATGGAGAATTGATTGGAGAGATGAGGTAAGATTTTGTATAAGGTTATGCGAGTCATTATACTTGTATTCATCTGCTAGGACCTCATACGTCATCATCTAAAAGTGAATTTTTGATTTGTTCATGTTGATCGTGTGCAGATGGACAAGTCTGAACAACGTCTGAACCGGTTTTTCTTGGATCGGAATCGAGAAGGCGATCAAAGCACCGGTGACTCTTGAGAGTTTTTGTTAGTGAGGACGGATTCGGGCGAGAATACTTTCCCAAGGGAGAAATAAGGATTGAATTTTGTGAGCCTTTTGATCTTGAAGAATTGACAACAGAGGATACAGATTAATTAAGCAGAGCAAATCATGAAACAGGACAATGATGTATTTGATACTTGGGCATGCTTAACTTAATACCCAGTGATAAACGTCCTGATAACGTAAGAAAGTGTACGTAATCTTCTAGCTCAGTGTACACTTTTGTATAATCGAGTATGTATAATTGTGTAACTGACTAACTGAGTGTACACGAGTTTTGTATACTACACCTGCAAGGAAATCTCTATGTTTGTATCAGTTTGTGAAATCTAAGCTGATTCAGGCTGGATTGTTTCTAGTTTTGGATTCTAATTATGAATGAATCCATTTCTTACTGTTTGGTAATGGACTTGCTTGGTGTAACTTCATATTTGATTGCTGAAACATTTGGTGCTACATATATGATTGACATTGATTTTGTGAACACGGACAAATCAAAAAGGAAAAGGCGGTAAATTGAAAGTAAAATAAGGCGGTAAAAATTGAAAAGGGGGAAAATGAGGAATCAAGAGGTAGGAGCAAAATTACGCATCATGTCTTTGAACTCAGAGAAATCAACGAAGCCGTCGCGGTTGAGATCGACGGTGGAGATCATCCGCTCAACCCTCTCCATCTCTTTCCCCTCTGGCAGCCCTATCTTCTCCAAAACCAGCTGCAACTCCCTGGCCGAGATGAATCCGTCGCCGTTCTCGTCGAACACCTTGAACGCCTCCGCCAGATCCGTCTCCTCCGGCGTGGTTCCCCCGTCGCCGCCGCCGAAGTAGGAATCGTTGAGCGATCTGTGGAGCGACTCGAAGTCGTGGAAGGTGAGGCCCGAGCTCCCAGGCTGAGCGAACGAGTCGATGATGGAGAAGAGAGTCGACTCGTCCGAGTCGGTCTCCATCCCGAGGCGACTCAGCGCCTTTCCGATCTCCTCTGCTGTGATGGTTCCGTCTCCGTCCCCGTCGAACAGATCGAAGACTCGGCGAAGCCTCACGGAGTTCAGGCTCGGGCTTCGGAGGCGGAAGGACGACGGCTTTCGAGATAGGCCGCCATTAGAGGAGCTTGTTGCTGCTGCTGCTGGATCTCCTCCCATGCGAAATCTGATCTTCCAGAGATGGATTGAACTGCTACTTGGAAGAATTGCGATGCCAAATCTGATGCTGCCTGATCTGATCTATCGTTTCCCGATCGAGTTTGTAGGTAGTAAACAAATACTTATCCCAAACTTCTAATCGTTCATGCCAGATTGACAGCTCAAACTACTAATCGCTCGAAGCCACCGATTCAATTTGGGAATAAAGTTTTCAATGATTTATGACAGGCAAAAATGTACCAATTTTTTATATTAGAATTAAGTCTAATATAATGGGGCTCACGTTGAAATTTTGTCCGATGAAGGATTATTCCAGGACATCCAAGGAGAACCTTTGCAAGAACCAAGATGCAAATCTAGCTGAGTGAAACGCCAATTTCTAGCCTAGTTGTGTTTTGGGCCACACTTGTTATTTTGGGCCATTAGCATTTTATTAGCTTTTAATGTAATTTCTTTTATATAGCATTTTAGTATAAATAGCTTAGCTTAGTTTTCATTTTAGGCAGCTTAGTTTTGGAATTGATTTAGACAATCAGATTGGAGAGTCTTCTCCTAGAGAAGGATCGATCTCCCTTGATGAGGGAATCGTCTTTGTTTTGGCTTGGTTCGCACTATGTTATGTCGGTCCTGCGAGGTTAGGTGTTCATAGGCGATCACAATGCATCCTCTTGGTGCTTCAAGGATCCGTCCTTGATTGTGTCAAGTTATATAAGATGGGTCTCTTGATCATTCAATCTGGTTCTCGTTTTCAAAGCAACGATGGTCTTTTTGTTGTTTCATTTGGTTCTTCTTCTATCCTTTTATTCACTTATCTATCTTCGATTTCAGTTGTATTTCATTGTTGAATCGTCCTTTGTTTTTTCATTTCGAGTCATTTCTGACCATTGTCCCTTTGTTTCCTTTGTTTGAGTCTTTGGTGTTGAAGATCGGGCCACCGACGGCTAATCCCTGTATCAAATTGGTATCAGAGCTATCGGTTGCCAACACCATGGTTGAGTCGTTCATGGAGTCGTCCTAAGTCAGAAAATCCCAAAAAGAGTCGGTAGTGTCACCAAGAACAAAATCGCTTGGTTAGTCTTTCATACCTTACTTTCTCGTGTTTAATTGGTTTTCTAACCCCTTGATGAGCAGAAATGTTGTGCATGGTTGTTGCCCAGACCAAACACACCCTAAATCAGCCTAAACCGCCACCTTCCAGCCACCTACGCCCACCACCACCATCAAAAACGACCACCACCTTCATATTATCACCAACCATGAATTTTATTTAATTAAAGAAATTCATTTCTTTTAATTAAATGCAAATTCAAACCCATCCTATTCAGTCTCCTACATTCAAGGGATACTATTTCAAAGCTGAAACAAACTCACCTCACCTCCACAAATCAATTCCCACGCCTCCTATTTCTTAGGAATACCATTCAAATTCGAAATTCAACCACAATCAGCCACAAAATTTTAATTAAATTAGGATTATATTCTGATTTAGTTAAATTCAAATTCAAAAGCTCCTAAGTCCATTCCTACATTTTAGCTTTGACCTAGCTGCATCTTTATTTGAATTTGAATTCAAATTGACTTCAAAATTTTAAAGGAGACTTTCAGCTCTTAAATTAAATTGAAGTCAACTTCTCCTCCCATTTTATCCACGCCACTTCTCACCACCTACTCAGCCACCAGCCAAGACACCCTCCAACCAGCCACAACGCATCTTTGGGTTGTTAATCACACACGAGCATGTAAGTTTTTCATCGTTATTCTTCTTTTTATTCCTTAGAGTCCTCCACAAAAATCCAAACAAAGAGTCTAGAGTGTGTAGGAATGAAGAAAGAAGGGTTTTTAAGTTGTTTTGTTGGGTTCTTGTTCATGTGCGAACATGGGTTTTTCGATCATTCTTAAGGGTTCTTCTTATATCTATCCTATTTCTCTGAACTTTCAGTTTGTGAGTCATGCATTTGTTTCTCTTTTGTGTCACATAAGGCCAATTGCCTAGGTATGTTTCTCTTTGGGATGATGTGTTTAGCTTCCTTGAGTCCGACCTAGTTTCGTAGTCGTTCCAAGCCAAGCACATATACAATGGAAGGGTCATCATAAAATCAGATTTAGAGTGAAAACACATGAGTGAAACACTTGTGAGGATTTGATTTCATTCTAACATTGAAAAGTGTTGTAGCATTATGTCTTTTTCAGATTATACATATTCCGAGCTACTTCATGAAGAGCCTTAAGAATCATGTGGAGAAAACGACTTCATCCAGCCCCATGTTGACGTAGAGGACACACAAGATTCGAGGACGAATCTTCTTTAAGAAGGGGAGGATGATGAAGGATTATTCCAGGACATCCAAGGAGAACCTTTGCAAGGACCAAGATGCAAATCTAGCTGAGTGAAATGCCAATTTCCAGCCTAGTTGTGTTTTGGGCCACACTTGTTATTTTGGGCCATTAGCATTTTATTAGCTTTTAATGTAATTTCTTTTATATAGCATTTTAGTATAAATAGCTTAGCTTAGTTTTCATTTTAGGCAGCTTAGTTTTGGAATTGATTTAGAAAATCAGATTGGAGAGTCTTCTCCTAGAGAAGGATCGATCTCCCTTGATGAGGGAATCGTCTTTGTTTTGGCTTGGTTCGCACTATGTTATGTCGGCCCTGCGAGGTTAGGTGTTCATAGGCGATCATAATGCATCCTCTTGGTGCTTCAAGGATCCGTCCTTGATTGTGTCAAGTTGTATAAGATGGGTCTCTTGATCATTCAATCTGGTTCTCGTTTTCAAAGCAACGAGGGTCTTTTTGTTGTTTCATTTGGTTCTTCTTCTATCCTTTTATTCACTTATCTATCTTCGATTTCAGTTGTGTTTCATTGTTGAATCGTCCTTTGTTTTTTCATTTCGAGTCATTTCTGACCATTGTCCCTTTATTTCCTTTGTTTGAGTCTTTGGTGTTGAAGATCGGGCCACCGACGGCTAATCCCCGTATCATTGTCCAAAGACAGAACATTTTGAGCTGAGGTAGCACCACTTTGCAAAGTAAACCTTTTTTTTTGGAGCAAAAGTAAAATTAGGAGAACTAGGAGGTGATCCGATTAGTTATATAACTAAAATAAGTAAAATTATTTTATACATTAGATTATAAAAACTATAACTATAGTATTTTAATGTAGATTTTTTTTTTATTAACAACACTCAAATTGAAAGTAGATAACACTATAGAATAGAAAAAAATATATCCAAATCCAAAATTTATGGAATTGTTTTATTTTATGATATCTTCTTTTCTTTATAACCTCTTTTTTTTTATCAATAAACTTAATCGTATGAAACATTTTAATATGATTCAATTTGGAGTTGAGATGTGTCATTTTAATCATTATTTGAACCTCCCGTTTATATATAGTAAGATTAAGCTAAACAATTTAAGCAGATTTGTAGAAAATTTATTTTAACTTATTTTTTTGCAAATTTTTTTAACATAATGTTTTTTATTTTTTGAGGTTCTGATTACGAAGATTCACCTTTGCTTGAAGTGTTGATACTTAAAAGTCAACTAGTTTAATCCCCGTACCATGTACGGGCAATGCGATTATAAATCTATGCGATTATAAATCCAATTTAATATAGATATGTAATGTCAATGATCACGTTAAAATTATAAGATCATATATATTTATCTTTGTATTGTGATTAGTGATTTTTTACCAACAGTAAATTAGCTCATATTATAAATTAGTTGGATTTGTTTAAAAATTACTTTACAATAAATGTCAGAAGATTATAACTAATTCTTGGTAAATGATAATTCATAATTTTTAAGCAGTTTTTACGGGATAAGATTATATTAGATTCTAACTACCTAATTTATATAAAGGAGGACCCGACTTATTATTTTATTATAGAAATGACACGTGGCGCAATTTTTTGTGAAGACATTGTCTCCGCTTTATACTATAGGTAGTATAGATTGACTAAAAAAGTTCAGACTTAAATAATTAAATATATGTATAGACGGAAAAATATAAAATCCAAGTCATAATCGTCCATTACACGACATGTATAGCTCATTCGGTACTAATTTTATGCTGACCGAAAAAATAAGGAGAATATATGGGCATGGGCATGGCACACCTAGACCAGAGTATAATTGGAGAAGTGATGCATCAACCGCTCTAGCGATTCAGGAGCAAATTTTCTAGCAAATAAAAAACACGGCCGTCTTTGTCCATTCCATGTGCAAGGCTTGAGCATCACTGTCTTCTGCAAGAGGCAACAACTTTGCATTGTAAGTTCTGCCATGTAGAGCAAGACAATCTACTAATGTAATGCCTTCTAAAAGTAAAGCATATTCTACATCCTCAGTGATTTATGCAAGTGTGCGGATGTTAAAATACCTTGCGGTTGCTAGTTACATGAAAGTTCATATCAATAGTCTGCAAGAAAAGTGAACAGAGTAAGGTATCCAAAAAATGGCACCAGGAGCAGCAAAAAGAAACAATGTGAAAGTTAAAGAGGAAAATACTGTAATGTTTTGAAGAAGCTCATAAGTAACATCTTTGGCTTTAAAAGACCTAGGATGCCATTTTCCCTCGGACCAATCAACATACGTTATCGACCAATTTGAAATTCCAACGGGATCCATCATCTGCACTCACCAACAAAAGCGAAAAATGAAGCTTGTGACGAAATATATACATACAGCAATGATTTTATGTACTGACATGAAGAAATGTTGGAACATAATGCTCATCTGAGTAGCAGTTCTTCCCATGCTCCATAGCAGGCTGAAAAAATACAAATCAAACATCAGCGTAGCATAGTGTATACAAAATATTCAATATGCTGACGAAATTCTGTCAGACTTAGTAATTACTACTTGGATTTCAAAGGGTATCTGCAAACTCACAAAGTTAATTTCAAAACTAATTGGATAGCTATTGAAGTTGACATGTTATTGTTTAACAAAATATGGCATCTGCTTCAAAGGCACATCGTTCTTTAGTCCCTCTTAACATACTCTATACTATAATACCAATTAATGTATCAATCTGCACAAGTATAGTGGTGTAAGGTGACTAAGGTGGTGAAATAGGCAACTATTGGTGTTTGGTTGTAGTTTGTGCTTTTCATCAACCAAATGCTTCAGTTCAGAGATATGGAGAAGCCTTGAACCGTTTCTTATCTAATAAACAGGCCAAAACCAAGCCAATCCCATGATATCTCAAATCAGAAAGCAAAGACATACAAGTGTTGCATATTTTATGGGTACATACAGAGACATACAAGGGAACATAAAAACACATTGCTACCTTGCAATATTGCTTAAATTTTCTGTAGTAGAGGTTGTCTGACATGACAATCATAGCATGCTGCCGTTTCATAGTAAACCACTGGAAAAGCAAACAATTGAAGTTTTAAAGGGCTTCTTCATGTCATAGCTACTAGCTGTTAAAACAAGCATTGAAAGCATCAAATCCAAAATTACAATATTGACAGTATCGTATCGTAGAAAATGATATATTGCGAGGGTAGATGACCGCATCAGGACAGATTACACAGAGATAAAACTTTAATGCATCGATTGGGAGTCACAACGTGGAACAGCAATCTTCTATTCTGATGGTCTACCAAAATAAAACGCTATTCAAAGGGAAAAAAATGAAGGTGAAGCCCATAATACTTGTGATAGTCTTAGTAAAATTCATAGGTGATTTCCTAGTGTAGTGCTGACGACCGAGTTAATTTCTTAACTAAAACAAAATACGGCAAACATGACAAACTTTTTCTGTAGATGTATTTGCGGAACGTTTTTTAACATTGGACAGGCTAATAAGATGCTGCAGTATGCCAAGTAATAACAATGATAGCTCAAAAATTTTTGACAAGGACCAGGGGACTGGCTTCTAGACATACCTGTGAACCCTTTCGAAAATCCTTTTCTTCTACTTCAGGCAACATATGCTTTGAATATCTCCCAGTGCCATGTGGACCAGGGTCCTGAAAGCTGGAAAAAAAATGAAAAAACTCTAATTATAACCGTGATTTACCTATTTTTGAGTTAGCATGAACTTTGATTGCCAAACACTGTTACTAATATCAATGAACAAATATTTGGGAGTTTTAGCTAACAGATATGGTTTAAGCCAACTGCTAAAATCTACTGTTAGTTGCTGTATTCAAAACTAGCCTTAGAAATCCTATTGCACAGTAGAGAATACGCTTCAGTACTGAAACTATACACATAAAATCAAGGTGTTGAGCAGAACATGTTAATATTTGATCTCTCCAAAAAGCTTCAGAGGTGATCTGCGAAAAGTCCCCTTACCAGTCAACAAAGCTGACATTTGTAAAAATGAGGTAGTTGTAAACATAGTCGAAGTTATGAAGAGGTATACAACTGCAACAAAGAAAACAAGAAAGTAAGAAAGTAAACCATCATAGTTCTAAAACCTAATCCAGATTCACGATTAACTACAAGGTAAAGTAAAAGTGGCCAAACTACCTATCCGAGAGCAAAACAAAATGCTGGTTATCAGGGTCCCTGAGTGCATTAGCAAGAAGTCTTCTCTCTGCATCAACCATTGATATTTGTCCCCAACCGACCTGGAGCAAATTCATAAAGAGATGCGTTAGCTTAAGTTTCTCGAAGTGTAAATCAGAAACTCATTCAAAAAGAGAATTTAACACTTCGCATTGTATTTGGAAATGATTTAGCCACAATATGTAGGCGTCGTATTTTGACCTCTACATATTCACAAGCCAGAGTGCATGCTGCATATATTCGTAATATCTTCCATAGTCATTTATAGGACTTCTCAGACAAGCAAAATGGCAGGGATTGCCTTATTGAGACTTGGAACAAACTAAGGCTTCTTTGATAACATACCAAATCATGGAGAGCACAAATTCTCCTATTGTGTACAGGGGAGTAAAGTTACCAAGTTCATATAAGCTGCATTGCTCTAATATCAAAGAAAAGTTCAACTAAAGCAAACACACTAAGACAACTAGTACATGTGAAGTCTAAGCTTTGGAACATTAACCAAAGCTGGAGTAGCAAAATATCAGTACACAACTTGTTCATCATGATAATCGAATTGCAAAGAAATTAAAAATAGTCCGACTATAAAGCTTACATGCATCGAACCTCTATTCTAATTAGAAATGAGTCCCTATAACCATGTGTCTCTAAATAAGTAGTGTCACTTCTAAGAGCTGGCAATTGAAGATCCTCCAGAAATTTTGCATACCTTATCACTGCGGATGTCACGTCCAACAAAATGGCGACTTATGTGAACTGGTCTTTCTCTAGATGCATGTACATACACAGAAAACCTTCCTTCATGACCCTGGAATAAACAAGTAAAAATGGATCAGGTCATTTAAGGGTTTTGTTGATAAGAGCAAAAAGAAAAGGCAAACAAAATACAAAATTAGCTATATACACAATCTATTTGTGCACTATTAGCTACGGATTTCCTTTCCTTACTGAGCCAGGCAATGCGTTTATTAATGAAGTATGAGACTAGACATTTTTGGAATCAATAAGCTACTGTCAGCATTTTATCCCAGCAGCAAAGTGTCACTGGGTGCTAATCATATTTCTTTTCATGGAACCGTCCAGTGAAGGATTACATACATTTGACAATCACAAAGAAGCGAATAAAATAAATATGATGCGGTCTATGAACAACGAATCATCAGGTTATTTAATACATTTGTTCTCTAGAGAACTAATATATTAAATCACCAACCTGCATCACTTTACTATTAACTTGAAAGAAAGAGCTAGTCTACTACATTTACCAGCCACACACTTCCAATCAAACAAATGGACTCTTGTTCAGAAAATCTTGAGGCCACAGTTGAGAATAAGTAATCTAGAAATAGCCCTTTAATTATTAGTCATGGAAAAAAGAAAAGGAAAAAAACCTATCATATCATCATACTACTTTACAAGACTATTATTGTTTGAAAATATCTATTTTAACAAACAATACTCCTTATTTATTAGATGAGCTTCTTAGATTCACCCAGCAGTCCCTTATACAGTATACCTGTTCTTTCACATTTAAACCACCCCGAGCAAAAGATCCTGGTTAATATGGCAACACATCTCAATATATCTCCACATGGTTGACACAACTTATGTAATATGGTTTCTAGACTCTAATAAACCTCTTCATTCACTTTAGGATTAAGTAACAAACTGCTATGTTGTCCAACCTCTATCCTCTCTATTCAACAGAATTTTGTTTCTTAATTTAATTCTAGACCACATCCATAAGCCTAATACAATACACAAAAGTAAACAACTTTAACGCACTAATTCATACAGTTGATTGCATTATTTGTTCCACGAGCAAGGATATGACCATAGTTACAGGTCATGTACAGTATCTAGATTTTCTCAGGTGAGAGTGTAACCAACAAACAAATTTACCTGACTACGGTCATTCCTAACCAGCAAATCAATATGCTTTGAAAACGGATTGCAGCATAGCTCCGATACAATTAAAGTAGCAATAGATAGAAGCAAGCACGAGAAAAGGAATACCTGAAAGAACTTATCCCACAATCTTTCAAATGGTAAGGTACCAGGAGTCAGGAACAAAAAGGCAATTTTAGGTTTTGTAGAGTGCACATTATAGGTCCTCAAAAATTCTTTCACTACAACCTGGCTATATAACTCATCATCAGTCAACTCCCTGGAAGGAGGCACCTCATTTACATAGATTGTACAACCTCTAGAAGGAAAGAAATTGCACGGGGTGTAAATTGCGCTTTGGAGTGGATTGATATAGGCAAGAATCAAGAAAACACAGACCATTGAAACCAACACTAGAATCCATAATGGCCTCTTAATATGTGGCCGCTGACGCGACCCAGCCATTACTGACAAATCTCTCAAACGATATGGCCATGCATGAGCTGTCGTCATCTATAGATGAGATATCATCATGGCATGCTACACTAGCTGTCCAACTTTATAACTCACGGTGCTTTACTTGGAGAGAACCCAGCCAGTGTAGCCATGGTGCAGTTGAAAAGATCTGATATTTATAAAATTAAATCAAACGTTAGAAGAGAAGGTATTCTTATCTACACAGAACAAAGAACACAATAACAACCCCAAACTGAGTTCACAATAGCAAGTCATTAAAAAAAAATAGGGAATCTGGATTTCTAAATTTCCTGTATGCGACAACAAAAACGGTTCTACATAGTCCATAGCACAACGACACAAATGTGCTCATATACCTCAGAAATAATAATAAAAAGAATCGAAAATGCACACTATTAACCATGGAAGCAGAAATATAAATGGAGTAAAAGGCAAACAACAAATTTACTCAATTCAATTATTTGAGATGTAAAATGTGAAATCAAGCACTCAAACTACTTCGAATTATAAAAGCATGAACCTACATAATCCAACAAGTCATCAGGGTCAAAAGATAACCCTGTCAGAAGGAGATCAAAGATAGTTCCTCCCTCAATCGTATATATATCCTCTCTTTAATATCCTTCTACTTGGGTGAGGTTGCTTCCCAGAGATTGCTGGATTCTAATCACAATGATTAGATAATTTCTCCAAATATTGAGCCATAAAACATAATCGTGGGTTCAACAGTAGCAGTTTAAAAACTACTTGCACATAAAGCTAACCCCATAGCTTCACTTTTGCTTCAAACCCAATCCAGACTAGGTTCGTAAAAATTAAGCTGCTCTAAAAATAATGCTCTAATGATCAATTCTTTTGTGATGCAACTAATAATTCTACCAAAAGCAGCACTATGGTCCCATTAAGATCTCCGATGATATAAAGAAGCCAATTCCACTCCATATGATAATCCTACACATGCAAATTCGTTGAAGAAAAAAGAGGTTTGACACCTCCAACTCCAAGCTGATGAAATCTACAAATAAATGAATGCTGAGTTTTTATTTAATTGCTCTGGAACATTCTAAATAGATGATAAATCAGAAGAGCCAAAGCTACGAACAATTGAATTTCCCATGCCAACAAGGCAATTTTCCTTACAGGTTGGTGAATATGCTCACAAGAATTTAATAACCAGCATAAGACAAAAAACAAAACCAGCCAACCTCTTATAAATACAATGAATAACGGAAGCAGCTCAACAGAGTCTCTCTTCAGTCACAGTTCAGAAATCAATGGAAAGTGCAGCTCAATTTTTGTATTTTCCTTCACACGAAAATACAAGTTCAGAAAAATCCCAAACTTCATAAGGAACCCCCAACTAAACAGGGTTTAGAGTGCGAAGAGAAAAGCACTGAGCCTTAAGAAAGCCACGGCTGAAATAAAAAAAGTCGGAAAACCTAAAAGTTGGGCGTTCAAACAATTGAAACCCCAACTACGAACGGAAATCAGCCCCAATAGTGAGCTGGATAAACAATTTCCGAGGGTTCTACATCATCCAATCACAGCGCCGCCACTTTCTCACCAGAATTCAGTAAGTAAATTCCCCTAAAAACCGAATCTTTGAACGAAAACATGAGCAAAATCAACTCGTACGCGTGAACAGGAAGCAGACGATTGAAGAAGCTTTGGCTGCGTACCTGATCGATCGCAAGAGGCTAATGGAATTTGGAAGTGGGAGAGAGAAGCAGTGAGAGAGATCTACGACAGCGAAACAGAGGAGTGAGAACGACAGAGCAGATAAAGAGGAAAACACGCACTATTATAAATGTAACTTACAAGCCCATTTTTTTATCACCACGGCCACGGGCGTCTTTTTTTATTTGGAATCCGTTTTTTCTTTATTTTACCAAATAAAATAAAATTGTGAAATTTACGATTGGGGGACTCCCTTTTCAAGCACAAGCAATTGGGGCACTCGCCTTTTTAACAGCATTTCGGTTTGTGCTCTAGTATTAAATTTTTGCTTGTATATGTCCCTGAGAATTTAGATTTATTTGCTCCATGGCCTCAATCGTCAAGGAAAGGGGTCTTTGTGGCTTAAATGGACTCCATTTAGTTGTTGCTTAACTCATGAGAGGTCATGAAAGCATTGAAAAGTAGCTCAATGTCAGACCCGACTCCGGCTTAGGATTCCGGGGGACCTAGAGGTCCGGAAGTCCAGAACCATGACTATCTCAATTGTTAGAGCCTTAGAGGTATCGCGAAGGCGCATAAAAATCCACAAGATTAACATGGTTTCGAGTATCCTTAAAACCTTCAAAAACGAATGTCTACTTTGAAATTTAAATCAGGATGATTCGGGTATGGACTTTGGTGTTTCAAGGGTAGAATCGAACTAGTTTGAGCTTGCATGACGAGCTTCAATTTAATCAACCCGAACCGAAGAGAGGTATATATCAATTCGAAAAATACAAAAATCTCAGGGCACAAACTGAAATAAAATGCTAACCGTGGTACACCAAACAAAATACTATTCTTAAATTGTAGGGAATCAACTTGAATTTTCTTAATTGTTTATGTTTTAATTTCGTTTAAAGCGCATGTGAATGCAGTCAGAGGAATGCTGCTGCTTTGAGATTAATAAACCGATTTTGTAACAGCAACACCATTATTCTGTTGCACACTTGCAGCCTAAAAACATTATTCTATTTGCGGGGATGAATGATCCAGGTTCTTGGATTTATAAACTTCATCAACTTCTTGGACAAAACTTGCTAGGATTAATTAGATTACACTATTTTCGACCAAAAAAACTAGATTACGCGATATTAATAAAAATATATATATGAGGTTGATTCCGGTGAAATTTTTTCTTATCCTATAAACTGGAACCATGAACAAAATATAGAAATGTATGAATACTGGGATGAAATATGTGACCATAATCAATTTTAGTTATGGATTGTATTAATACATATAATAATACAATTTCTCAATATCATGTGTTATGAACAAGATTACTATATATATATTTTTTAGAATTCAAGTATTTGTGTTTTCGGTTTACATATGTATATATCTATTTAAAGTTCACAATTTCCAGTTTATAGGTTGAAAAAAAAAATTATTTGATTCAAGTCCATATATTTATGTATGATTACTTATTGGCCCAATCTCAATTCTCATCACATTACATATATGAACAAGCAAATGGTCATAAATTCGAATAAAAGAATCTCCGGCCACCACAAAAATCCTTAATAGATGAAGCATATATATTAGAAACATTATATATATATATATATTGTTGGAAATCTAGTGTTTCCATGGGAACAGTTGGGCTGCTACCATAGAAACAGTAATAGACATTTCCTTGTGTTTTGATGATAACAAATGTCATGAGACTTGATGGTTTGAGTGTTTCTTGAGTGTTTTAGGTGAAACAAGTATAATAGAAAACAAGAGAAGCCATTAAGAGAGGGAAACAGTGAGGGTAACAGTGTGAGGTAACAGCACTAGTACCGTGTCAATGAATGGTGTGAACGACATTGTCGCAGAGTCAGAGAACAGTGTCAAGGAACAACACTGTTACCGTTGAGGGAACAGTGTCAGGGAACAGCACTGTTACTGTTGAGGGTAACAATGACAGCGAACAGGAGTGTCAACGCGAGAATGGTTGCTAAATAATGAAAGCGAAGAAGTGCGTATCCCTTTGACGCGTTTTAACAGCTGGTTGAGTTTGTTGTTATCTCTAGAAGGAAGATAATATCTTGGAGGATTAAATCATATCAAATCGGAGCCCAAGGAGAGAGGGATCGGTTACAGCTACAAGATAAGATTGTGTGTTGAGATTTGATTGTGTAAATCTGTTTGTATTTGGATAATGACGTGGAAAGATATTATTTTGTGTGAACAAAATAATATCATATCAGACCTAATTGTTCATTATATATAGAATTAGACTCTAGGGTTCTAGAGTGTCTTTCGTCGTCTTTCGTCGTCGTCGGAGAGGACCCCTTGGAGTGCTTCTACTAGGGAGAAGAGGAGACTTCATTGTAGATGAGTGCCGACATTAAGGAGCATATGGAGGTTTCTTAATAGGCCATTGGAAGCAGTTGTTGGAGCTCTAAGCATAGATCTTCAAGGTGATTGCGTATGGGAACGGTGGTTGCAGCAGAGGCGTTGTTACCATCAGAGAAGGATGCGAACTTCTAAAGCTTGGTGAGATGTCATGCTTCTGAGGTAACTTAGGTTGGATTTTGTTGTACTTGAATTGGTTATACGTTCTAGCTAGAGGGCAATGAGGTTAGGAGAGTATTCTAGGAAGAGAGTACGTTGGTATCTTGACATGCCGGATGTGGTTCGTGATAATCAATAAAAGTAGTACGTAATTCAAAATCCTTCTAAGGAAGGTAGAGGTTTTACTAGAGTAACTAGTTGGTTGCTTTAGCTTTCCTCTCTAAATATCGTGTCTTATTGTTTGATTGTATTTTCGCTGCGTGAATGACTGTTACCCTAGGGGTAACAGTGTTTGCTTTGTGACTAACACATACACCCCCCGATCCTAACATATATAGAGTAATAGAATAAGGTGAAGCTCTAACATGTGGTTGGTCGGTCCGTTTCCTAACCCAATCTCCTCAAAGTGCTTACTAAGTTGCAATAGGTTTTTAGCTCGTCCAAACTTGTATATAATATTGGAATGTGTTGTGACACAAAACTATCCCACATCGTAAGTTGGGCAACAAAATTGCCTAGTATATAAGACGGTGGGCTACTCCTCCTATTGCCAATTGGTTTTAGGATGGAACCCCACCGGGCTTGTATCTGGGTCACCCACACGTCTAATAGAATGGATTGTGCAAACATCATTTCATGAGTTAGGAAATAGGAAGAATATGAGTCGTCGTTAAAATATCGCCCGAGTCCGAGCCCGAGACCTCGACCATTGAAGTGAATCAAGGTCAAGGGAACGGAATGGATTCAGGATCGATATAAGGGGTCTGGGCAGCAGTGATTCCATCAATGAGCCGCGATGCCTTAGGACAATGGCGAAGCCGCGAAGTATTTGTTTTCAGCTTACAATTGTTTCCTTTTTTAATATATAGAAGCATGTAATTTAGCACATGTTTAACTTAGCTTGTGCAATATGGTCTAAGGTATAATGTTGTTTCTACATTGAAACAAAATGACAACCAGGAAAGTTGCATGTACGATAACGATTTGGTTTCGATAGAGTTGACTTAAAAACTCTACGAATACATTCATAAACCATCTAGCTTCAAGCGACAAAACAAGCTAGTGAGAAATGCTTGGTCTAGCTAGTAACCTCAAGTAAAGCTTTGTAGTTGCACAGTAGAGCTCGTTTGGTGCAGTTCAATCAACTTGATATCCCTAAACTATAGTCAAACAATACGGACTCGGGCTTGTGGCATATTTGTGTGGTACAAATTTTTATATACTTTAATTATAAATGCAAAATTAGTCAACTTGTGTATTTGGTATTTTCCCCCCGTACGTACGCAATTATACACTTATAGTGCTTTTTTTTTTGAGCCCTACACTTATAGTGCTAAAACCACATA
Organism: Polygonum aviculare; assembly: GCA_934048045.1. Lineage (NCBI taxonomy): Eukaryota > Viridiplantae > Streptophyta > Magnoliopsida > Caryophyllales > Polygonaceae > Polygonum > Polygonum aviculare. The sequence goes on along the minus strand of OW204023.1, from coordinate 24,930,774 downwards.
TAGTTGGAGTAAGCAGGAAACACCATTAAATTATGTGATCTGTCGTGAAAAAGTCATTAATTAGTCATTGAATACAAATTGATTACACATATGCTGGCTTGGGAAACAGCAAATAATGAGAGTAAGGCGCTACTAACTGCTGGAGCATGCTTCGCGAGTCTTAATTAACTAAATCCGGACTCTACTAGTATGGATAATGTAAATATATAACTGAATTAACTAATTCGAGATTGAATTTTGACACACGAATCCATTTTTAACTTAAGAATTTACAATCAAAACACGATAGACCCGAGTCCGAACCTATTGACCTATATATGTATTTTTATTAATATAATGTTAATTTTAAAATAATTCTATTTAACTTTTTATATTTATATTATTATTTAATATATTATTAACATATGATGATATGAGAGTTATTTCACTATTTCTCAAGATTTAATAATGACAAGACGTATACTAATAAATAGGGAAAATGGTTAAGATATAAAAAAATCACTTGAGTTTTTTTTCTTCGTATAAGGATATAATGTTAAAAAAATCATGTTAGGAAAAAATCTTAAGATATCAAATAGATATATAAAAATTGGATAAGATATAAAGTTAATATATAAAGAAATTGGATAAGATAACAAGTGGATATAAAGGTAAGTTTTAAAAAATCTAATCAAAAAAATAAAATTATTATTTCATTTAAGATTGATGATGTGGCACAAATTTTTACACATACTTGATTTCTGTTTTATACTGTATTATAGTACGTAGTAGATTAAATGTAGTTGACTTTCGAACAAAAAAATGAATAGTTGACTGACTCTTTGTTTGAAGTCATAAAAAACTAATTAATGGAGGTTTGGTGGCTTAGATATATTTAAATTGCACTATTGATAATATCAGGGTTTGTTTGCACTAGGCATCTCTTTTTTTTTTGGGTCGAAACTAGGCATCTTTAATATATGCTTTAAATTCTTGAATTTGGTGTATTTGGGGATTTTGAATCTATTTTAAGACCCAACAACTTTTCTATTGCATTTTTCATTTTGGAGAAAATCTACAAAAGTTGAACTCTAATCTTTAAATTTGGGGGATATCACTAAAATTATTTAGAGAAAACATTAATTATATATTAAACCATGTCTTCTTCCAAATAGTAATTTATATATAAATATAATAATGATAAAAATATAACTCTTTAAAATGGAGAACTTGTTGGAGTTAGAACATAAAAAAATTTGGAGAATGTGCGACTTTCTTCCCCATTTTTGAGAAAATCAGTCCCAAGCCCGGATCGATCATGGCTAACCCGAGACCATGATGTCCACCTTGGGGCGGTGGGATCTGGCAATTGTAGACCATGACGTCCACCTTGGGGATGTCCACCAAGTCGGGGTGGTGGCGATATAACACCCTCAACCTACTACGAGAGTATTACCGCCACTAATCTTGGATTTACCTAATCCAAACTACTCAGGCTTTTAAAAAACGAAATCACCATGATCATGGAAGCGCAAGTCGCTGCTTTTACGAGCATATGGAAAAGGGTTAACTTAAAAGGCGACGACGGAAAGGAGATATACAAACCAGTGCCTCAAAGAGGACTTTTAAGAAAATACAATCTAGACTATTACAGTCATTAAACGCAAACTCATCAATACACTGAAAGAAATCATCCACCGAGCATTCAACGCAAACTCACCAACTGGTATTTTAATTACGTGCATAACGCACTTATCTTGCATTACTTTCAACCAAAGCATTCAGTTGAATAGCTTTTAATCAACTCGGACGTTCATTGCCGAGGTCACAAGGATATTGGATCCTTGATCAATTTTCTGAGCGTGTAGCGCTTATGCACTTAGCTAGAGTGCGTCACCCCTCAAGGACAGAGTGGGTAGAGTCATGACTCGAGTACCGAGGTATAGGGACATCCTGGTACAATCTTTTAAAGAGTTGTTATCAGACGTTGATACCCCATCCTTGAAACATTACCTCCAAACTATTCTAATCCATGACAATGTCTCAAACGAGACATATTTACACATAAGGTCTCACATAGCGGACCTAAAATCCAGTTTTATCGCAATACTGAATATAACAACAAGGTCATTAATTCTAACAACCTAGTTCTTTTTATTTGTCACATAAATCAATCCCAACAAATTGGATCACATGAAACTAAGTTATCTCGCTTAATGGAACAAGAGAAGAAGAAACGTCCACTTGCCTTAACGTTCGAAGAGCTATTGGAAAAAACGGGAAAGTCGACGCCCGATCCTTACAGGTCTTTAAGCTACGAGATGACACAAATATCGAGGTGTTATTGAGGCTAAAAAATCTACGGCAAAATCTTCTAGGAAAAACCGAGACGAATCGAGGCATGCAAATCGAGGTAGCTTGGATTACCTTCAAATTGCAGGAGAAGGTCGGATATGGAATTCTTGACTCGGTTAGAGTTCACTAGTAGTGCAGGGGTGGCTGGTGGTGCTCCGGCAAAACTCCGGCAGGACTCTGGCGAGTCTCCGACGAGTTTGATTTTTCTAGAAAAAGTCCCATCAATTTTCTCAAAGGGGTTTTTCATAAAATTGATTGAAGATCCAAATATATCAGCCCCTCACCTACCTCAAGAATTAAATTAGAGCATCTCCAAGATCAAATCATGGCCCAATCAATTGAGTTTCCAAGTCGCCGGAAACCGAACAAACTGCGCAACCAACTTCAACAATAATCCGACCCATTTAAGTTGAGCTTTTGGGGGAACTTATAACATGAATCTTGAAGAGGACTCCTTAACTTAAACTCAGGGATTTATTTAGGAATTTTCCAACAAGAAACGAGAGAGACATATCTCAATTACCGAGACTGATCGGAGTTTCTGTTCCCAAGTAGGTCCACGACCTTCAATGGTAAAATTGCCCCACTTCGAGCCGGTTTCTTGCCAAACTCACAACACGAAACTTGAATTGGACTCTCTAATCTAAATCTGGCCGACTTGTTTCATGAATTTTGAGTGAGAAACGAGAGAGATACGAATTTTCGAACGTAGCAGTCCAAACAGGTCGGATCTGGATAGAACAGGGGAACGACGAGAGCTTGGTTGGCGGCAGGGCTCAACGATGATGAAAACGACTGATGGCAACAAAGCTAATGTTGAACACCGTGATTGGATAAGCCTTTAGCAAAAGAAATCAAAATGAAAAGAAAGGAGAAATGTTATGTAGGAAGAAGAAAGAAGGTTGAAGGCTACGTAGAAAGAGTTTGCAGGGAGAAGGGAGTTAAATGAAGCCTATCACTTACACACTGGATAAGAATAAGAGGAGAATATCTCAATGTGAATCGATAAGAAGAAGCAGCTAAGGGCAAAAGAAATGTAGGGGCAAGAGAAGCCACATACAACAAAACAAAACGGGACGGAGGGAAGAGTTATCGGATATTTATTTGACTCAAAATATACCCGAAAAAAATTACTTAGGGAAATTTAGTTTTATTTATTTTGTTCGGAAAATCCTGACTATTACAGGCGACACCTAGGAGGGGGTGACTCGCCATAGTAGATTGCCTGATTGTGAGGGAGTTGGGGCGGTGGGATCCAATCGGGATGGCCCTCCGGGACGTGTCGATATGTGTGGGTCAAATCAGTCCGAGGACGTCATTGATAGCTCATGGCTTGAGATGAAGGGTGGGCAAGTAATTGTGGTGAGGATTTGGGTAGTGGATTTGCCCAAAGTCTTGTCCGATTTTGTGGATAGGCAAGATCTTGCCAAAATCATGGATATGGAATGGTGGAGGATTTTGTGAGATTATGTTTCTTTTGTGGCTAATTTTTATTTCCTCTTTTTGTTGAAGGAGAGACGGTAGTGCCCTCAAGAGGCGTTTTATTATATAAAAAATACCTTAAGTAGTACGTAAGCGGGGGATGTCCCGACCCCTTACATCATCAAGAAGCAAAGAACAAACACCCTCAGGAGAGTCAACCAATACATGAAAACCAGAGAAATTTACCGGAAACCACCCGTATGATAGGCCATATTTCGCTAAACCACCCATTTGTTTGGATATTATTTTGAACCACCTGTATGATGGTCTCCGTTAACAAAGAACCACCCCACCTCATATTCCGTCAAAAAACCGTTAACTACGCGTGACATGTGGCATTTTGCTATTTTCTCTTTTCTTATAAACACTTAAACCACTAAAAAATACAAAAAAAAAATTAAAAACATCAATTTCCCCCCAATTTCATTTTCCCCCAATCTCTCTTTGCTCACCTTTGTTTTTTCCGACCTCCCTCCTATTTCCCGACCTCCCTCCAGATCTGAATTGCCCACGCTTGCCAGCGAAATTGTACTCCATCGGACCCGGCGACACCAACAAATCCACCACCATCTTCGACCCGGTCGACTTTGTTTCCCCCGGCCCGGCCACTGGAATCACGATGACCACCCTCCTTCTCTCTATCCTACGTCGGCCACAGCTCCTTCGCACACCACTCTAGCCGACTCGGAGATAGCCTCCCCGACTGTCTTCTCTGGCCACACACCCGCCGGCCGGCGGTTCCCGAGCCTGCTCTCCCTCGCCAATCCTCTCGCTGCCCTCCTTTCGCCGGACTCCACTCGCCTCGACCCTTTCTTCTATGCTCGCCCATCTCTCTCTGCTCCAGATCCTTTGCCCACGCTCGCCGGCCGTAACCCGGCCCCCGACGACGACTTGAAATCTCCCCCAACCTCCGGATCTGTCCGACAATTCCGATCCTCCGCTCACCTCGTCCTCCCTCCTCTCGGCTCCCTCTAGATCTCCCCTCCTCAACCGTAACTCTCCCCTGCTCAACCGCAGCTTGCCCCAACTCCAATTTGTTGTTGACGTTGTTGTTGTAGCACGAATGAAGCTCAATCATCGCTCCTCGACATCGCCATTGTAGAGTCGGGATTTTGGGATTTTGGGAAATTAGGGCTCTGAATTGGGATTTTGGGAATTTTCTGAATTTTGGGGTTTTTTAATTTTTTGTGTGTAAAAGGCTAAAATAAAAAAAGGCAAAAAAATTATTATCCACGTGGCCACGCCCTTTGGACGGATTTTTGACGGAAACTGGGAGGGGGTGGTTATTTGTTAACGGAGGGTATCATACAGGTGACTCAAAATAATATCGAAACAAAAGGGTGGTTTAGCGAAATATGGCCTATCATACGGGTGGTTTCCGGCAAATTTCTCTGAAAACCAATCGGAAAATAAAAAGCAAAAGTAGCAAGGTAATCAGTAACACAATTCGTTTCACGAAACACATGACGGAACTAGATATCCCAACTCCTACTAATAAAGTTTTGGCATGTATGAACCAAGCTAGCTAAGGGATGGATAGTATCTACAAACCTCTTTAAAAGTAAAAAAACCAACTTGAAATCTACTTCTAAGGAAACCCTCATTTAACTCCTACTCTAAGCAAGTTGTAAACTATGCGCAACACCCCATAACTCGGCTATAGAAATCGTGCAAATACCCAAGTTATGGACAAAACCAACCCGCCACTTACCATCTACATCTCAAATGACTCTAGTTGCTGCTACCAACCCTCCATCTTTGATTAAGCCAATTCACCCACCCCTAAAGGGGTTTGGACCACGAAATGACTATCTCCTCCACCACATGATTCGTCGTTGGCAAAGCCAAAAAGTCAACAGACGATTTCCGGTCCCCTTAAAAAATCACCTACTGGAATACAAAAAGCTTACGCTAGCGCCAAATCTACCACAAGGCCATCGCAAAAAATAAGACCTCCATACGAAGGAGAAGAGCAAGAAGTATTAGTACGAATCGAAAAGGCAAAATCTAAGCCGAAAAAGATTTCCTTGGTAAGAGGAGGGTGAAGATTCCTCCAAAGATGGTATGTAACATTACAATCCCGTAAGAGATGAATCAACAATTCCTCCTCAAGTGAGCACTTCGAGCAAAGGGCATCTCTAGCCAAATGACGCAGTACTTGCTCTTGATTCGTTAAGATTACGCCTTTGTGGACAAGCACCAAGAAAACACGGTGGCGTTTCGGAATTCTTAGCCTCCAGAGGTTGGAAAGGGCATTGCCGAAAAGGGAAAGAAAATGTCGTTGCCGACGCCCTCTCTCACCGGTACACTCTAATCTCACTCCTTGATGCTAAAATGCTCGGTTTTGGATTTTTGTGTGAATTATATGAGCATGATTATAATTTTCATGAAGTATATCAAACATGTTTAGCTAAGGGGAGTACGGACCTATTTTATTTGCATGATGGGTTTTTATTCAAGGGTCCTAAGCTTTGTGTGCCGAGGGACTCTTTTAGTCAATTGCTTGTGTAAGAGGCCCACGGGGGTGGCCTCATGGATCACTTTAGTGTCATGAAAACTTTGCATATATTAAAAGAACACTTTTTTTTGGCCTAGCATGCTAAAAACCAGGGTCGGCCAATGGTATGTTGAGGCCTTGTTTTACAAATTAAGAGAGGCCCTAAAATAGAGTAAATAACCGTTCGAGTAAAAACAACTTATCTTTTACAAAACACTTCAAAGATTTTAAGCACCAAAAGAGTATAATTACGTCATATAAATAAGCATAGCAAAGTTTTTAAGCTCTAAAAGAGTCTTAACATCCACTTAAAGTGCATTATCCTTCTAACATTGCTGGATATAAATTGTTCAATCAACTCTCCATTATCAATTGTTTCCAAAAGATCCTTCCCGATCGATATTAAAGCTTATCCGTTCAGTCTCTCTTGTGTCGTTGTAGAGCGCAAATAAGTCCTCACTATTTCAGCTTTGAAAAACTCCTTTCTGCAGAAGCAACACTAATAGGAATAGTCAACAAGATTCTATACGCAATAGTGGCATTAGGAAAGCAAGCATAACTTTTAATAACTTCAAAATGTCAATAGGCTGCATAACTTCCTTAGGTATAATTTCTTGTAGTAATTTCAATTCCACACATAATTCATTTCCATCAATATATAATTTTTCATGTTTTTCAAGCGCATTTTGAATACGACTACAAGAAGACTTTAAGCAAATATCATCCAAGGAATGTAACTTGTGAGAGGTAAATAAGAAAACAAATTTTTTTTGCATACTCTTCGTATTGTTTAAACCTTCTAGTAAGAGAACCAATAGCCTGATCAACAATAAACAAAAAATAATTCAACTTAAATAACTCTTGTGTTGATTTTACTATAGGTTCACTTGGGGTCTCATCAGGTTGCTTTTTCCTTCTAATTTCACGCCTTTTTGGAAATACAAGTTTAACATTCATTTCAATTGCAATCTCCTTAGCTAACTCTATAGATTGTTCATATCTAGATTCTCTATATCTTTTAAAAAAGGAAATCAACCCCTTATTTTTTTCAATGGCAACATCAATAAGCATATTCTTAGATTGCAAATCCTTGTTAACCAAATTAACAACATACAATATCTCAAACTAAATGACAATGGACACTAAAAACTCAAAATCACCCAACTCGTTTTCAGCTAAGGATTTAGCATCACTTCTTATTTTAGAATCATTATCATTTTCAGTAGGTTGAAGTAAAGCTTCTCTCACTTCTGAAATCTGAACCTTATAGCTTTGACACTATCCACCTGACTTTCCCAACGAGTACTAGACAATGATTTAAGCGTCAACCTTTTCACATTCTCTCTAAAGACGTGCCACCTTTTAGTAGAATTTGCAAATATTGTATAAATACGTTGAACTATGCCAAAAAAATCTCTAGCTTTCTCACAAGCATTGGCCATGTCACATAATGATAAATTAAGACTATGAGATGCACATGATGTATGAAAAGCTCGAGGATTTACATCTAAAAGTCTTTTTTGCACTCCTTGAGATTTACCTTTCATATTTGATCTATTATCATAACTTTGTTCTTGAATATTATCAATATCAAGACCAAGAGACTTCAATTCACATTGTAAAACATCAAACAAGCTTTGTTCCGTTGTATCATTCACCTCTAAAAATCCTAAAAATGATTCCTCAACTCTAGGAATAATAGAAGAACAGGTCCACATATCTTAAAATCAATGTCATTTGTTCTTGATGACTTATATTAGGAGTACAATCAAGGATCACCGAAAAATACTTTGCTTGCTCTTTCTTTTTTATGATTTCAGATTTAATTTTAGATGCAAGCAAAAGAATTAACTCATTTTGAACTTTATGACTAAGATAGTGAAAGTGAATCTCATTTTTTTAATCCGTTCAGCATGCTCTTGAATAATGGGATCAAACTCAGCCAACATTTCAATTAGACCTAAGAAATTTTCATTACTATTTTCATAGATTCTTTCTTTACTATCTCGAAATGCCAGACTATGTTTTGCAAGAAATTTCACTGTTGAAATAATTCTCACTGAGTTTCTTCCATGCTCTTTTTCTTTCTCAAGTATAGTTTGACTCACTTTATCTATAGTTTGATTTGTTTTGAGTCTTAGACTTAGTTCATATCAAATAGTCATATTCTTAGCATGCTCAGTACTTGTTTCATGCTCTTTAAGTCTAATGCCAAGATGTGCCCAATCCCCAAAACCCTCATTTACTAGCTGACCTTTTACACCCCCTTCTTTGAAAATTTTACAGCAAAAACAAAATACTTTGTCAAGGTCTTTTGAATAAACAAGCTCATCTCTATTGCATTTTTCTCCATTTGACAAGACTTTATAGTATAATGTATAGTAGAAAATCGTCTAGAATACTTGTTCTTTAGGGCCTTTTTGAATTGATAAATCTCTAATAGGACCCTTGGCTACTAAAATATCAATCATTTTGGTATAAAGAGAATCCCAATTTCTTGGATCAAACAAATCAAACATGGGAGCAGACTTAAAATTGACATCACAATCATCATGAATATCATCACAATCCATATCCCCAACATGATCACTATCATCACCGTCAACAATAACACCATTACCATCAGCATCATGAATCTGATTATCACCATTTTCACCATCATCGACATCAACATTAGCATCCAAAGATACATTAGCTTCATTATCATTATGATTAACATCTTTCATAAGAATACTAGAATCATTATTAGCCTGATTTTCTAAAGAAACATTAGAATTGTCAATGTTTTGATTTTCCAAAGAAATTTGAGATTCTTTTATCATAAATTTATCAAGAGCACCCTTTTGAGACCTAATTAACTCTTCAATTCTTTTCTTCTTCTTACGATATGCATATCCACGTTGATATTTCCGAATCCCAGAACTAAAAGACATAGCTTAATCAACCAAATAAAAAAAAGGAGAGATATCACCTAAAAGATGATTTGTAATCTTTACAATCCTTGCAAAGTCACGGTTGGCATTTACAACATAACATCCAATTCTCCAAATCTGCAATGATTATAACATATATCAGAAATTATCCATTTATAGTATGTAAGGAAGAATGTAGAATTCTGAAATTCAATAATGAAACATTATTAGGCTTTAGTCTATTAATTAAAAGTTGATTGATCCAGTCAATTCCATATCAACACATATCAGCATAAAAAACAAAAACAAAGGCAAATTTCAAAGTTGTGGGATTATGATTTCACTAAACTTAAGCTTAAAAGGCAAATTAATGATCAGGTCTTCCTTCACTAAACTTAAAAGCAAATCAATTAAGTACTGATGCCGAATTGCCGATCAGAGAAGTACTCACTCAAGTATGCCAAACAAAAAGCAATATATATTTGTTTAATCCACTCCCACTCATTCAATTAGAGATGTAGTGTTGTACTGATGCCAATCGAACAAAAGGCAATTTATATTTGTTTAATCCACTCCAACTCGTTCAATTACAAAATCATTGTTGTACTCATGCCGATCGAACAAAAAATAAAGTAATTTAATTTAATAAACTTACCAATTAGCAAGAGGTAGAGACATACAAAGTATCACTAGTCCATTCAAGCTCCACCAAAAAATTGCAAACCCATTCTGCAATTGGATTCAAGAATGAAATTGAAATTGAAAAATACTTAAAGGAAAGGAAGATCAATTTAATGAAAGACACTTAGACACATACCTTCCACAGTTCCACTCGACCACCAATCTACAAGTGTAATATGCCAAGCCACAAATTTTATTTGGAAATCGCAAGTATTGATTGAATTTGGGGGAAAAAGAAGAAGATGAGACAAGAAGATGTATTTGAGAATGAGCATGATTTATTTTGAGGGTAATATCTATGAACGATTGAACGTTGTAGAAGAAACTCATAGGTCGGAGGAGAAGAGGCTAGGAGGGATTATCAAAGCGATTGAATTTTGATCGGAAATTGATAGAGTTGTAAATGTAGTGTGTTTTGATTGATGGGTTCCAAGAATAGGGCTTCAGACACGCGTGTTTTACTTTTCAGTAGAATAAAGACTAGGTAATTTTTTTTTAAATTAGTATGATATATGGGCTTGGGCCTCAAAAACATAGGCCCTACAAATTTTGGAGGCCCTAAGAGGGTGCACACCTTGCACCTGCTCAAGATCGGGCCTGCTAAAAACCATTGAAAAATTGTGTGCTTCTTGCATTACTTGCTTGTGTGCTAAGTCAAAGGTCCAACCGTATGGTTTATACACCCCTCTCCTAATTCCACAAGTTTCATCGGAAGATATTTCCATGGACTTTGTGATAGGACTTTCCTATTCTAAGAGAGGGAGAGACTCCATCTTTGTGTTGTTGGTCAGTTTTCGAAATGACCCATTTCATTGCGTGTCATGAAACTGATGATGCATCGCATGTAGCTAATCTGTTCTTTGAAAATGTGGTGCATTTGCATGGGATCACTAAGACCATAGTGTCCAATAGGGATGTGAAATTTTTGAGCTACATTTGGAAGACACTTTGGGTCAAGCTAGGCACAAAACTATTATTCTCCACCACTTGCCACCCTCAAACGGATGGGCAGACCGAGGTCGTGAATCGAACTCTTGGTTCTCTTTTGCGCTCTCTTTTCTCTACTAACTTGCGCAGGTGGGAGGAGTGTCCTCCATTCATTGAATTTGCCTACAACCGTTCGGTGCATTTGGCCACCAAAAAGACGCCTTTCGAAGTGGTTTATGGGTGCAACCCCATCACTCCGCTTGATCTTATGCCTTATGCTTCCAAGGACCGAGAGAGTTGAGAGGGAGTTGACCATGTTGCAAAGATCAAACCCATGAGGATACCCGACTTCAATTAGAAAGGTGAACCATGCAATATGTGCGCCAAGCAAATAAAGGGGGCAAGGAAGTCATATTTAAGTCGGGCGACCTCGTGTGGGTGCATTTAAGGAAGGAGCACTTTCCTATCCTACGAAACTCAAAGCTAAAACCATGAGGTGATGGACCGTTTGTGGTGCTGGAGCGCATCAATGATAATGCTTATTGAGTTGAATTGTCATCAAGCTATGGGGTGCACGAGATATTTAACGTTTCCGACCTCTCTCCTTATTTTCATAACGATGATGATGAGATGCAGGAACAAGGTTCGTGGACGAACCCTTTCAAGGGAGGGGTGATGTGACAATGCCTCATGTGCCACATCATGGCGAAAGCACCCAAGTCCCCGAGATAGAGCACGCTAAGGACGAGAGCGCCAAGCATGCCCAAACAAGGCACGACATGGCCAAGCAAGTGGCCTTTTCCGAGCCATCTTCATTTGCTTTGGACCACAAATATGAAGGTGACTTGGGAGGTAATTTAGAGCTCAATCATGATGGGAGCACCGACCAAAAGTCCCTACAAGACTGCTAACCCATGGGTGTCGCCAATGCCCGTGGCCTGGGTGCACAAGCCAGTGATGCTTCACCGTACTTAGGCCAAATTACAAGGGCCCGGGCTCGTGCCTTGCAAGATGAATTCCAGACAATACTCCCAACATTTGGCCCAACGTTAGACCATAAGGCTGAGCTGTTCATGATCCTCCAAACTGATGGGCCGATGGTCAACTCAAGTAGGCTTGGACCAGGCCATTCCCAAAGATGCCCATTAAAGCCATCGCTTCAAGACCCCTCCAATTCATGGTGGAATTCCTTGGGGTGCAAGTATCTTCCTTGGGCAGAAAGGACGTCTTCTCCACCGCATATCACTTGCTTGGGCCGCAAGCTCCATAAATGCGCCTCTCCTTGCTTTGCCTATATAAGGTACCTTAGGCCCTTGTTATAGGGAGACTTGATTTTGGATAAAAACTCTTGTTCTTTCCTTACCATGTTTTGGCCATGGATTTCAGCCTTTAGCTTTTGAATCAAGTTTTTATTATTGCTCTTGTTTTAAACTTGATTCGTGAGTAATATCGAATCACCCTTGAGATTCGAGAGCAAGGTGTGTCAAATCCTTGTCCTTGAATCTAGTTTGAGTTTCGAGTGTGGTGAGTCATATCACACCCTAAACTCATCCATATCCAACTATCTTCATACTCCACCCTCCATTTCTGAATCTTCATCCATTTCCACATCCACCCAATTAAATCAAACCCAAAAAGAAACTCCTTAGAACAACCAATTCCCACGACGTAAGAGAGCAACAAGGTGATCTTTCACTATCTTCCCCGATTCGAACCTTATCGTAATCACTCTGGAAGGGGTGCAAACGTCTCAGTTTTAACCTGATCATGAAAACCCGGCATGCCAAAATACTTACCGAGATCCGAAGTAATCTCAAACCCACTCTCACACACCCAGGCCTCCTTAAGATCCTCCCCAAATTTTTTGAGACGAAGATACAGGATTTTGCATCACTAACGTGCTAGCCAAAGGCATCACAAAAGTCCTTAAGGATGCCTTTATAACCCGGATTTGCTATACCGACACTTCCGCAAATAGGATAATATCATCGACATGTGGCTAAATTTTGTTTTTTGAATAAAAGGTTAATTGTATTAAAACGAAAAGACGGTTACAGAAACGCTAGCAAGCTAGCTATTTACATGTTCTCCACTCTCTAATCTCTCCAAGAATTTCCTAAGATACTTCGATCTTGCCTTCCATCTCACTTTGCTACTATTTCGAATGTGCTTCTGACACATGAGGATGCACTCCTCTACATCAATTTTGTCTTGGCTGAACACTATGACATTCTTAGCCTTCCAAACAAAGTACATTGCGACACAATGAAAATGATTCCATAAGTTGAAGTCGAAAGAAGTCTTTCTCTACAGTCCAATAGTCCGACTTATCCAATGCTCAATGCTCCTGCTTCTTCTGCCAAAACGAGCCCATCTCAAGATGTTAGTGATGACTTTGTTTGAGTAACAACACTCAAACCACAAATGGTTGATAGTTTCCAGATATTGGGCACTACACAGTATAAAAAAGTCTTCAAGAGCAATGCCCCAAGCTTTGAGATCAACTCTTGTGCTAATGCCACCACTGAGACTTTTCCAAGAGACAAGAGCCAATGTGGGGGTATTAAGGCGCGTCCAAACAAGGTCATCCCAGGGGACCACAATACCTTTTCTTCTCAAACTGTCATATAAGCCCCTATTGTCAAATTTCCCAAACTTGGAGTTTAGAATACACACATTTGCACCTTCCATTGAAGCAGAGATCTCATCATCCAGGCTCAAAACAGCCTTCCACATGGCACTAGAGGTAGTTTTGCATCTAACCTCCCATATTCTTTGGCCTCGAGTATAGTTGATATTAACCCAATGATGCCATATAGAAGTTGTCTGAGAAGTGGCATCATAGAGGAGTTCAACAACATTCACTTTATTCCAAGCAATGATATCTTTGAGGCCTAGCCCTCCTTGACTCTTATGACAACATACCCTCTTCCAAGCCACATGAGTTTTACTGCCTGTGCTTTCACCACTCCACAAGAAGTTCCTCATTGCACTGTTAAGGTCATTGATCACAGACTTGGGAAGCAAGAAAATCTTACACCAATAGAGGATGACTCCATGGAAGACAACCTTGATGATTTCTAGACGACCATCATAAGACAGAGTTCTTTCCGCCTAAGCATTAGCCTTGTTTCTAACTTTGCTTAAGAGCTCAACAAAGTCCTTCCCTTGTGCCCGAGTACTACAAATAGGAACTCCAAGGTATTTGACAGGGAGTTCTCCAATGGTCATGCCCAGACTGTCACAAATATCTTGTTCTTGCATTTGATCAAGGCCACCACAAAACACTCTTGATTTTGAAAAATTCATCTTCAGACCTGATTTTCACCAAATTGATCCAACACGTCCCTTATGGAAATAACAAAGGCGGCACTCCCATGAGTGAAAATGAAAAGATCATCGCTAAAACAAAGGTTCACAATTTTAACTCTCTTGCATCCAGGGTGAGGCTTGATCTTGTTTAAATTAGCAGACATTCTGAGAGCTCTGGTTAGGTACTCTATGATTAAAACAAACAAATATGGGGCCACAGGGTAACTCGGCTAAAGTCGTCGTGCCAAGATCAAAGATAAATAACTCAAACTACAAACTAGTATAACATGCAAGTAAGGGGTCGAACCCAAGAGAACTATGGCTTCTAGTATTAATATATCTATTAACTAATGATAAGGGGGGATTGAAGAGGAAGATCTAAACTAAACTAAACTAGAAAAACAAAACAAACAAACAAACAATCAAATATGGGAAATAAGTTCATTCAAAAGATCCACTCCGAAATAATCACTCGATCATAAATTCATCCATTGATTTCATTCACACCTATGGTTAATTCCTATCCTGATCATTAACAATCGCAAGTCCACGGTCCAAGTAATTCTATAACACTAGGTAAGCACGCTTAACCTAGAATTCACATAGAGAACAAGGATATGCATGATATAATATCAAACAATCAATCTACGAGTCAATTGCAAGATAAAACAATCAATGCTCTTCTTAATCCTAGTTGCATAAACAACAAGTCTAGGTTAAGTTGTTTTCACATATTAGTTTTGTCCACGGTCCAAACCCAATCTAACAGTAGAACATCAATCAATTCAATAGGGTCGCGAGTCCTAGACAAACAATCAACATTCATATAATGAAGCACAAGAGAATTAATATTAACTAAAGGATAGAAATCAATTACCAAAACCTCACGAGTTCATACATCAGAGCTTCTTCCTTGAACAAACCCAAGGAGACTAGCTCTCCATAAAAACTAAACAAAAAACCTAAAAAGAAAAGAATTGGATTATGAAAGTGGAAATAAGGTAGAAGGTAAGAGGTAGGCTCCTCCTTATATAACCCAAGGAACATGTTCCCCTAGATAGATAAGGAAAGAGGCAAAAGATAAGAAAGGAAACAAGATTGAAAGATTTTGTCCATCTCGGAATCCGTCATCACCGCGACCGCGGGGCCTCCACCGCGATCGCGTCGGGTCTAACTTTGGCCTGGTTAAGTCGGCTATTACCATGACCGCGACCATGGCGGCGCGACCGCGACCTTCACGGGTCTTGAATGTTGTCGCCTTGCATCACCGCGACCGCGACATGGCCAGCACAACCGCAAAATCTATGCAGTGGCGAACTTGTCTTCAATTTGGCTCTAAAAACTCTCGATTCTTCACATCTAGTGTCTTTGGTCTTTGTATTACAATAACACTCAAAACTAACCTAAACACTATCAATAATACTCTAAAACTAAGAGTTAACCCATACAAAATAGGGCGAATCATATTCTCCTATACTTAGATCTTGCTCGTCCTCGAGTAAGCTTAAACCAAATATGAAAAACCAACACATCTAAGATCTCTGGAAATACAATGGAAAATAAAACACTCAGCTCACAACCCGAACCCAAAACAGAGAGAAATCATGAGCATAAAACAATTAAGCTCAAACACACACCTCGCAACATGATATAACACTCGAGCTCTAAAAACATGAAAGAGCAACCTAGGATCTACCCAAATCTACAATGTAAGCCCCAAAGTCCCCAAGCAAGAATGATCCTAAAACACTCGAATTTTTCCGCTCAATTCTGCTTAGGCGCCCTTTTGGGTTTTCACCTAACCACTCTTTTCATTTTTCTTAAGGTGTGCTCACAAAAACTCACAATCACTCATGAACCTCATATTACCCCAGCCTAATGTTAGTCCGGGTTAACTGCTTTTTTACCTAAGCCGCCCTTTCGGATTTTCGACTCATCCCAGGATTTTAAATGCCTTTTTTCAGTTTTTATGGCTCTTTCTATCTTTTTCTTTTTCTTTCTTCCTTTATTATGAAAAAGTATGGTACACGTGCTCTATGAAAAGAAGAAAATCAAAAATCTGAAGCAAATCTTTAACTACACTAACTAGGATAAGCAAATGCGAATACTCCCTCCCTTATACTTCAATCCTTCATTGTTCTCATTGAAGCAAAGAGAAAGGATGGAAACAAGGAAGAAGGAAATCAGAAGACTCACAAAAGATGAAGAGAGGGGAAATGGAAGAACTCTTCAAATGTGGAGAAAAGAATGGAAGAAAGGAACTTCGGAATACCGTTCGGATGGCTAACTGCGGGTGAGTTATGGGTGGCGTGGGCGCGGAAACATGTTAGAGAGCAAAAGTCAGCGTCGGGTTGACCACCGCAGGCGTGGCTGATGGGACGCGGTACTCGTGCAGGGATGAGGTATTGACTCCGTCTTGAGCAATGTAATGTGCAAACAACCTTCATAGCGCGGCTCATCGCTTGAAAGATGGACAAATACTTGTACTCGAGCCGTGGAGAAGAGAATTCTCGTGGGAACAAAGCTCCCACATACTTAAGCTTTTACACATAGTCAATACAAATAGAATTCCAAAGGTGAATGGAAAGAAAATATAGAAGGTTGGGAAAAAATAGATGGAAAAGATAGAATGATGATAAAGATAAAAAGATGGAAAGATAGATGAATGATAAAGATATATGGAAGGTAGAAGATAGATGCCCAATTTTCTTTTCCGATTTTTTTTTTCGCCAGACCCCGGCCTCACCGCGGGCACGGTAAATAATTTTTTTTTTCCGAGACTAACTGCATGAAAACCGTGGGCGCTGCGCTAGTACCTGTTCATCGGGATGGAATCTGGTGCTCCACCGCGGGCGCAGTATGGCTTCCGCGAGCGCGGTTTTGCACCAAAATGTCCTTTCGGACCTAGTACTTACAAGTTAGTCTGAAAACAAATAAAAACCTAAGCTAGGAATGGAAAAACAATATATCTAATCCTTGGGTTGCCTCCCTAGCAGCGTCTTTGTTTAACGTCGATAGCCCGACGTTCTTCATGATCGGACATCGTCAACGCTCTGAGCATCAAATCAAAGTCCTGCACAACTATCTTACAACAGGACACATAGCATACTGATAATTTATCAAGAAATAAGAAATAGTTCAAAATCCTTTTTAACCTATCAAACATGCTTGAGCAATTAGGGTGAGATTTTCTAGAGTGAAACCAATTAGGTGACTTATGTGATTTTTCAAAGTATTCATCAAAGCATGCAAATCCCCTAGTTGAATTATCACTCTCATCAAATAAAAAGTACGAGAAGTCATCAACTACTCTATCATGCTCAAAGATTGAATCCTTAACAAAAGATTGACATGTAAGTAGAAAATAGGGATCAAACGAGAGAGAAGAAGTGGAATAAAGGATATAGGGATCATCATCGATCACAATAGAGGGCTCCACGGAAGGAGACATAGACATCTCCTCGGGTGTATCCCTAATTTGGTTCTCCAATCTCTACACCTCGACCTCCTTGTTTCTAAACTTACAAAAGAAACACCAAATGTGTATGGGGTCCCATGCGAGAAAAGCTCCTTGGGTCTTGTTAGACACCATTAGTTCAGTCTCACGATTCATCCCACATAAGATATGATAACAAGCATCCCCAACCCCTATGTCTATAGGGAGATTGAGCCATTCTTGATTGCACCTAGTGAAGTACTCATGAAAAGGTTCGTCCTGCAACTGACAAAACCTCAAGGTAGACATTAGAATATACAAGTGTAGACCGTAAGAGAGGTCTACACAAAATCAATAAAAACATTAAAACTAGAAAGAAACCAAAGTTCCCCGGCAACGGCGCTAAAATTTGACTCGGCTAAAGTCGTCGTGCCAAGATCAAAGATAAATAACTCAAACTACAAACTAGTATAACATGCAAGTAAGGGGTCGAACCCAAGAGAACTATGGCTTCTAGTATTAATATATCTATCAACTAAAGATAAGGGGGGGGACTGAAGAGGAAGATCTAAACTAAACTAACCTAGAAAAACAAAACAAACAAACAAACAATCAAATATGGGAAACAAGTTCATTTAAAAGATCCACTCCAAAATAATCACTCGATCATAAATTCATCCATTGATTTCATTCACACCTATGGTTAGCTCCTATCCTGATCATTAACAATCGCAAGTCCACGGTCCAAGCAATTCTATAACACTAGGCAAGGACGCTTAACTTAGAATTAACATAGAGAACAAGGATATGCAGGATATAATATCAAACAATCATGCTACGAGTCAATTGCAAGATAAAACAATCAATTCTTTTCTTAATCCTAGTTGCATAGACAACAGGTCTAGGTTAAGTTGTTTTCACATATTAGTTTTGTCCATGGTCCAAACCCAATCTAACAATAGAACATCAATCAATTCAATAGGGTCGCGAGTCCTAGAGAAACAATCAACATTCATATAATGACGCACAAGAGAATTAATATTAACCAAAGGATAGAAATCAATTACCAAAACCTCGCGAGTTCATACATCAGAGCTTCTCCCTTGAAGAAACCCAAGGAGACTAGCTCTCCATAAAAACTAAACTAAAAACCCAAAAAGAGAAGAATTGGATTATAAAATTGGAATTAAGGTAGAAGGTAAGAGGTAGGCCCCTCCTTATATAAACCAAGGAACATGCTCCCCGAGATAGATAAGGAAAGAGGAAAAAGATAAGAAATGAACAAAGATAGAAAGATTTCGTCCGTCTCGAAATCCGGCATCACCACGACAGCAGCGCCTCCACCGCGACCGCGTCGAGTCTAACTTTGGGCTGGTTAAGTCGGCTACTACCGCGACCGCGACCATGGCGGCGCGACCGCAACCTTCAAGGGTCTTGAATGACGTCGCCTTGCTTCACCGCGACTGTGACATGGCCAGCGCGACCGCAAAATTTATGCAGTGGCGAACTTCTCTTCAATTTGGCTCTAAACACTCTTGATTCTTCACATCTCATGTCTTCGGTCTTCGTATTACAATAATACTCAAAACTAACCTAAACACTCTCAATAATACTCTAAAATCTAAGAGTTAACCCATACAAAATAGGGCGAATCACAAGGTCACCTTGTCTAAGCCCTCTCCTTGCCTTGAAGTGACCATAATGATCCTACCCAATTTTCATTTTAAACTGACAGCAAGTAATGCACACCTTGATCCAATTGACCATGGAAGGATGGAAGTTCAAATCCTCTAGAAGCTTGAACTGGAAGCTCCAGTTGACAGTATCATAGGCTTTTCTCAAGTCAATCTTAATAACACAACAAGGACATACGAATTTCCTAGCATAGCTTTTGACAAGATCCTGGCAAACAACAATATTGTGGCGTATGCTACGCCCTTTAATGAAGGCAGCTTGATTAGTATCTATGATCTTTGGGAGAGAAACTTGAAGCCTAGCAACAATCATCTTAGAGATGACTTTATAGATGACATTACAACAAGATATGGGGCGATAATCTGTAATTACACACACATTATCAACCTTAGGGATGAGTGCAATCACAGTGTTGCCAAGCTCTTTCAACATCTTGCCACTTGAGAAAAACTCTAACACAACCTTAAAGAATTCATTGCTAACTGTGTCCCAGGCCCGTTTGAAGAAGTGAGCATTGAAACCATTTGGTCCAGAGGCTTTGTACTCACTAATATCCAAAGGGCTCTTCTCACATCTTCCTTACTGAACAGGCCAGCCATGATAGCCTTATCAACCTCACCAAGGATAGGACCATTATTCACAATAGAAACTCAAGGGCACTTTGAGGGCCTTCTTGACCAAGAAACTCCTTATAATGGCTTACAATCATTCTCTTGATCTCCTGCTCATCAGTGATAGAAGTCCCAACATCATCAACCAGGGCATTAATAGAGTTTTGAGCCTTCCGCTGCTTAATATAATTGTGGAATTAGCTGTTGTAACAGTCTTTGTATTTCATCCAGTGCAACTTTGCAAGTTATTGGTGTTGCACTCTTCACTTCTTAATATCACTCCTAAGATGATCAAGAATCTTTTTTCCCTATGCCAAGATCCTGTCATTTACCATAGGGCCTTGCTGGTCAGTTTGAATCTTCTTCAAGTGCTTATGGAAGTCATTAATCTCAGCATCCTTATTGTCAAGGCTTTTGGACTTGAGCTTTTTTAGAGGGCCCTTTAGAGTTTTCAACTTGCACATCATCTTATACATATTGAACCCTTAAACTGTATCTTTCTTCCAAGCATCACTCACCAGGCTTTGAAAATGAGGGTGATCTGCCCATATATTATTGAACTTGAAAGGAGGTCTAACAATAGCTTTCACACCTTCTATCTAGTTTGCACTTGACCATGTCATCCTCTGCCTGCTTGTTGGTCCAAGTGAAGAAGGTGCCACTGAATTTGAGGTCATCTAGGCCATTCTTGTTTGTACAGTCAAGGAATTCTTTGTTGAAGCTTGCATTTCCACCCTTGCCATAGACTTTTTCCTTTTGATCCTTAATGGCATTAAAATCACCCATGAGAATCTAACGAAGTTGGTCACTCGCATTAACTGCAATTTTAAGTTTCCACAGATCACTGCGTTCCTTTTCATCATTGGAAGCATAAATGAAAGAAGTCTGGAGATTTTTCTGTATGATAGGAGAGTTGATGGAGACATGGACTAATTGCACCGTCTCTACCAAAATATTGACACTAATATTACCGTGGGATTTCCAAAATAACCAAATTCTGCCATTGGAGCCAATACATTTAGTGCTTTGACTCCAACCTTTAAGCAAATTCCTGGAAACATCCTCAATCTTGTTTTCTCTAAATCTAGTTTCAAGCAAAGCTAAAATATCTATATTTTTGTCAGTAACTAACTTATGGACGAAGTCACCTTTAGAGGCATCATTGAGGCCTCTTATGTTCCATGCTGCTATTGAGAGACTATCCATGGAAAACTTCAGTTTCATTGACGGCCTCATCATTTCTCTCATCTGAATCCTCCATTTCCTCCTCTATAACTACAAACTTTGACTTTTCAATCAAATTTCCTTTCCTTTGGAGATCTCAGCTGCCTTTGGGATCCTCCTTGGGCTCTTACCTTAAACTGCTTCCCATTCCTCAGGTCTAGGTTCATTAATTCTCAAGCTTCCATTGTACTTAGGGTGCACTTCCACAACTGGCAAATTCTTCCCTCTTTGCACTTGCATCCTCCTGTCAACTGCATTGCTTGGTTCCGGGGCATCAACAACTTGTTTAAGAGCAGGTTTTTTATCCAGGTTCTCCTTGGATGTGGAGGCTGTCTCTTAGGTCCCAGTTCTTGGAGCACAAAAGTGGTTTTCTTTCACATTCCCCTTCATTATGTCCAAAAACACAACATTTGTCACATTTGGCCATCATCCATTCATACTGCACTCTTTGGTCAACAATTTCCCCATCCTCTCCATGGAAAGACACCATGTTTCTCAGTGGCATGTGAGCTGAGATCTCAACCAACAGCCTAGCAAATGACAACCGTTCTTGAGTTTTCGTCACCTTGTCTACAATTATAGGCTTTCCTAAGGCGCTGCGCATTTTTTCAAAGAAGTCCTCGTCCTTGAACCTCACATCCAGGTCTTGAAAATTCGCCCACACTTGTGTTGTTTCAAAACAGGATGGATCCAATTTCACCCCTTCGCTCCATCTCTTTAGGGCAAGCGGTCTCGAACCTCCCACCATCCAAGGTCCATTCGAGAGCACCCACTCAACATCCTCAGCCATATCAAACTTGAAGACAAAAATGCCTGAATCTGTGAGAATGATCTTGGGGTTGGATTGGAATTTCCTTTGGGCATTAACAAAATTTTGGATCACATTGAAGGATGCTTTTCCACCAGCTATCATTCCAATAGGTGCATGTCGCCATTTCTCCACATTCTTCTCGACATCCTTCTTCTTAAATCTGATTATTCCATCTTGGCAACCTTCAACAAAGTTGAGCCTTCGCCCCTCTTTGTTTGCCCTGTTTCCAGCGAGGGCTTACTTGTAGGACGACTTTTTGAGGTTCGCGGGAAGCCCTGTATTCGGCTAGTCAACTGGCGGCACAAATTCTCCTTCCTCTGTTTCAGGGTACTTATCCTCGCTCCCCACTATCGAATAACCCGAGTCATTCTCCTAGGCAAAGGTAACAAAGGTTTGCGACTCCGAAACAGCTTCAATGGAGTCAGATTGTGGGCCATCAGACTCGCCAACATTCTCACCGTCACCATTAGACACACCACATGCAACTAACTTTCCTTCCTGCATTGCTTTAGCTGTGCTCCTCAAGATCCTTGAGTTGTTAGCGCGAATGGTACGTCATCTGAAACTGTGGGAGCTTTCCATCCAAGAATATTGGAGGTCACATTTCCGCCAGTTCCGAACACCTTTTCCTTCCTCCCCGACCCTTTTCCTCGCGCCATGGCCTCGGATCGGCCCCCGACGGCGCCAAATGACAAAGCTGCAAAAACCTTGAATTGTCGCGCACGTGAGGCACGCTCCAACTTTTAAAAGAATTTCGTTATGATGCAAGAGGTTGCTTTTTTTTGGTAAGGTATAACATCTGATTTTTATGGGAAAAAATCGAATTGGACAAATAAGGAAGGATTTGGATGATTAGATGAGCGGATTGTGTGGGATTATGTTCCCTGTGTGGCTGATTTGGAATTTGGAATGTGGTAAACAGTCAGATGGGGGGATTCCTTAACTTATTGTGTGGAGATTTGGGCCGGATTTTAGGGTGTTTGCAGCCACGGTATTGGGAAGGTTGAAGGTGGATGTGGCAACTGCTGGTGGTGGCGATACTTGAGCAAACGAACAAGCACAAGGCCGAATCGTGTGTGGCGGTGGAGCGGCTTTCATATCAAGAGACGGCAATGCCCGCGTTTGGGTTGGGCAACGACATTGAGGGAGAAGACGGACCTTCGAACCGGCTGGGCTCTGATACCAGTTGATGTATTCCGCACTCGGGTCGGACAACGATTTGCCCAATCTAGGCTGGAAAGGTCGAGATTCTTCTCCAAGGTGTCAAAACCGGATAGACACAAGCCAACGTTATGGATCGTGGGCCTCTCATGCTCGCATAGGCGAGGGAAAAGTGAGGATTAGGCTCGGGATAAGGACTCAACCCGTGATGAGTCCGGATACAAGTCCAACGCGATGAACTCGGTAGGTTTGGTGCCATGAGGGCGTTTAGTGACGTCGGGCCAAAGAAGGACGAAACTCAACTTGTACTTAATTCTGTTTATATTTTACATGAAGAATAAAGAGTACATCAAGGGTTTAAATAGAAAACGAAAGGAAATACAAATCTAAACCTAATGAGACGATAAAACTTATTCTAGCTAATGAACCGGTCTCTTAACTATAAGAAGACACACACACATACAAAATAGTAATAATACAGAAATAAAAACATACAATATATGGGAATAATTTAAATAGTAAAACATATTAAATCAGCAATATCGAGATTCAAGGTGGACGTCATAGTCTCGGGCTACTCGGCCTAGCCATGATCGATACAGGCTTAGGACCGAGTCGTATCAAAGCCCCTCCTATGTAGATTTCTTTACTGCTATTTGATAATATAAAGGATTAAGCTACCTGCAATTTATTGACTGCCTAATGCTTTTTTATTATTAATAAAAGGGGAATTAGTACCAAATGCCCCTATTTGATAATCCGTTTGCAAATATGACCTTTTTTTTCGATTTGCAAAAAGGTCTAAAAATATTGCGATTATGCCTAAAAATATTACATTCATGCCCAAACGACTTAATTTTTATCAAATAAAATAAAAAACGAAATAATTTTAAAAAAATCGAAAATTATTATTATTATTAATATTTTATATGAGAAATAAAATATTTTAACAAACTTTATTTTTTATCCAAATTTGAAAAAATATATAAATAAAAAGATTTTATAAATGATTTAATGTTACAAAAGATTTCGTTTTTTATCTATCTTTTTTAAAAAATTAAAGGAAAATTGAAAATCTTACCGAAATCCTCTCGGTGGGCCGAACAAAAAATCTTACCTAAAGAAGAAAATCTTACCTAAAAAACAAAAAACAAAATCAACCAAACTCACTCGCCGAAATCCTTTCGCTCGCTCGCCGAAAAAAAACTTTTTATTGTGACAGGATATTTCGTTGTGTATGACAAGATGTTTACTCAGGGTGACAGGATGAATTTACCCCTACTTTGTGATAAAACGAAGATAATAATGAAAATAATCACGAAGAAAGTTGAAATGAAGATAATTTTCAACAAAAAAATCTTTCACGTTTATTTACGTTTTATAACGAAAATATCTCATTGTTTCCAAAAAATCTTAATGTTCTAAAACTATTTTCTTATTTTTTATTTTTTTTATTTTTCTGTTTTTTAATTTTGTATTTAAAAAGAATTTCCAAGATTTATGGCTAAATATTTTCATTGTAATTATAATGATTTTTTTAATAAACTTCTATTTAAAAGAAAATATAAAATAATGTAAATTTTATTGCAAAAACGTGCAAAACAGCATGCTTCGCTATCTTTTATTTTTAAGGGGCGTTTTTGCAAACCATTTTTCTGGGTGGGACATTTTCGCAAATTGCCCTTAATAAAATCTCCTCAAGGAACTAGAGAGGATGATCGAGGCGTCACTTTCTAGCGGGATTTCTTAAAGAAGTCAAAATTCCACATATGACCCTGAAAAGTGCTATATGTAACCTTGATCCAATAGCACTATCATCACAACTTTCATACATTTTCTTCCTCTTCTTCTTGACACAAAAGAGCAACTATAAGCATGTCATCTGTCAACGCTTTAGGTCCGGCGCAAACACAAATTAACGTGGCTCGTCCAATCGCGAATTTTCCGGTGTGTGCTTGGGGCGATCAGTTCCTCAACTACACGCCCAATCACCACCAGGTGCATGTTTTATGATTTTATTACATTTTTGGGTTTAAGTACTATATGCTTTACATTTTTGGGTGGAAGTACGAAATGTTTTCCGGTATATATATGCTCTTGCATGGTTAAAATTTTAGTTTGCACCATAGTTTTTCCTTGGAACAACAAATATATATTACTATTCATGGATATGTAAATGTACCTACAAATGATCTAGCTTATGCATGTATCATGACATAGGAGACGGTCCTTGAGAGGAAGAATGTGGTTGAATCCTTGAAATCCGACACGAGAAAGGAGCTTCTGAAAACTGCTAATAAGTAATAAGCCATTGAAAAATCTCAAACTCATTGACACAATCGAACGACTAGGGCTCGCATATTTCTGCGATTGCCCCAGGGTTGTCTCGATCCGGGCTCGTGGATTGACAATCCATAACCTTCTCGGATCGGTTCTCATAGGAGGATAAAGACGAAGGTCGAAAACCTAGTTCGTCGCTCTTCCACACGGATGGCGCCAAATGTTAGTACACATAATATGCCGTGTACAAGTTTCAACTCTTTCTTCAATGACCTTCTCCTCCAAGCTTCTTCTCCGAGCCTCTTCACCTTCAATCACCTGCAAAACAATGGACCTAGGGGCGAGCGACCCCTAATCCACCTCCGATGCTTAAGTCAAATAGGTGCAATGTCGAATAAAGGCGTCCAGGCAGAGCGATAGCTTAGAACTTACCAGGCACATGAGCGAATACATGTGTATTTATAGAGGAAGGGAGACAGGCGAAGGAGAGCTAGGCGCGCCACTAGGGTTTCAAGGCAACTGGCTTGCTCCTCAAGTCAACCAATATCTTATCCCAAACGAAGATAAGATCATCCTAAATAAATATTATCCTAATCTAGAGTAACTACCCTATTAAAGGATAAAGTAGAATAAATATGGATAAGCATAATAAATAAGATAGAGAAATAAATACTAACTAATTGATGAGGGAATCATGCCCGCCTACAATTGCCCCCTCCGGGACCCATATACTCGTTTACCAAGCACTATCCCGTGTATAGGGACCGGAGTCAAGCGGTGAGTGGCCATGCAGATTAGGTGCTCTTATTCATATATTCGTACATTTGTACATTCGTACATTCGTATATTCGTATATTTGTATATTCGTTGGCCAAACGCGTGCGAATAACGCGTGCAAATAACGCGTGACCTGCGTAACACGTGTGATGGCGTACACACGGCGCCAATCCACCCATGACTCAAGTGCTCGATTCTCTATGCCGGAAAAACAAGTTAAAATCACGAAAAACATGTAAAAACAATTCTCGGGGCGTCCCCCAAATGAAAGCGTTTTGTAAAAAAAAATCCATTTAAAAAAGTGGCGCCACTGCCAGCATATCGAATATATCATGGGTGACCTTTCTTTTTCGCAGCCATTTTTTAAGTGCAAAGCACTAGCCCATATGCCCCCGTCCTAACACCGCAACCATAACACATGGGCCCTTCCGAGCCTTGCCATTATCAGGATGCGCTCCCCATGGTCAATCGTGGCATCGCATTGCCAACTCGGAAGGTTCGTGGCCCTCGTAGGTGTGCGCACCGCACCATAACCCGCTCAGCGGCGCTCCGTAGGATGCTCGGCATTTCTTGGCGGTTTCCCATTGTACCTACCGCGCTCGCGGTGTGCCGCCCGTGCTCGCGGTTCGTTTCATAGGATTTATCAAGGCTCTTTGAGGGTTCCCCGCGCCCGCGGCTCCCGGTCCTGCGCTCGCGGCTCTCGTAGCCGAATTCGAACCAAATAGCGTGTTTTGCGTTGAAGTCGGTCAAGGCTGGTCCTTCGATGTCGTCTCGCTGATCTTGCTGTCAAACTCGAATTGGTAGGGAATCGTGTAACAGATTCGGTTGGTACCGGTCTTTTGATGTTGGCTCTGGGCATGTAAGTTGACGTCGTACTGCCCCCGCTCGACAGACCATCTTGCGACTCTTTCCGAGAGACCCGATTTTGACAGCAGAGATCGGAGCGGGTGGTATCGTAATGTTGGTTTCGGGCGCGTAAGTTGACGTCTTACGCCCCCGCTTGATGGACCGCCTGACGACTCTTTCGAAGAGGTTCGACTTCGTCAACAGAGATTGGAGCGGGTAAGTGGTTACCACAGTGGTCGGTTGCTCCCACCACGTAAGCCTTGGTGTCCTTATTCCGTATGGGCACACCGTCGTTCTTGGGAGGGTGCTCGGAACCCGCAATTTCTCAATGAAAGCAATCTCTTTCATTAGAGGGTTGATTGTCCTTTCGCATGGGACATACCCCTTTTCGTACCCAGGTTCGTACCCAATTTCGAGCCATCTGAAGCGAGTTTCCAGCATTGACTCCAGAAGACGAAAGATAGTACGCTCTCTAAGCTTTCCAAAACATCTTGAATCGTCCCGATTGGACGACCGTAGCTCACGAACGAGCCTGTGCAAGGCAGCAGAGTGTTGCTGTCACGAGAGCCAGATTGCTCCGACTTGGTCCGCGATTTCGGACCAACTGGAGCGCGATTCTGGTCTCGATGCCAAGAGAAGACTCGTAGGTGGTTTCTTCGGCTTTCTAGAGACATAAAGCTTGCGATCTTTCGACGTCTCTAACTCCCGAACGAAGAGCTAGAAGCAGGCTTCCCTGTTCTGCGCTTTCTGCAGAACAGCAGCCTTTGGACGTCCTTTTGACCCTCTTCGAGAGAGTTTCTGGGGCTGACATCTAAAGATAGCTCGAAGATCGCTCTTTCCTCTTTCCATTGATATATGGATCGTCCGATTCCGATAAGCGTAGCTCCCGAAAACCGAGTCGGAAGCACGATCGATAATTTTGTCGAACGTTGACCCGCGGTCGCGGTTTGCCCCAGAACAGAGGTTTAGTTCTCTGGAGTCAAACCGCGCCCGCGGCAGGGGCTACCGCGCTCGGGGTTCTGCCCCAGACTGCGATTCTTCGCGGATCCGCGCTCGCGGATGGGCCATTGCGCTGATTGTTGGGCGGCGATCAAGCCCCTCGACCCCATGAGCCTGATCTCTTGCCCCGGTAGACTCCGAGCCTTCACAAGATCCAACACTTGCTTCGTCGTGCCCCCGCGTAGGGCACCTTTTCGGGCTCGGTTGACGCCATCCCGACGGCATTGGGTCATTCGAATCCCGCAACGGGATTAGGGTTTGCGCTCGGGTACCCGCGATCGTAGCCGACAATCTTCATCCGCTGTTGGGCCCGCGCTCGCGGTGGCGCTCGTATTTGCGAGTCCCTTTTCGTTCATCACCCTACCCTCGCTCGCGGGCCTGCCACCGCGCCCGCGGTTATTGTGCAGTCTGCTCTTGGCGATGAGTGACGACTCGTGCGGTGTGATCGGCTTCGATCCCGAGACCCTCTTCCGAACTCGCGCCGAGTTCATTATGACGTGGGCCCGCGCTTGCGGGACCTTGGACCGCGCCCGCAGGTCTAGGTGTCCGATCCCGAAACCCTCTTCCGAACTCGTGCCGAGTTCGTTACAACGTGGGCCCGTGCTCGCGGGACCCTGTACCGCGCCCGCAGGTCCAGGTGTCCGATCCCGAAACCCTCTTCCGAACTCGCGCCGAGTTCGTTACGACGTGGGCCCGCGCTCGCAGGACCCTGGACCGCGCCCGCAGGTCCAATCGTCCAATCGTTTAGGGTTTCTTCGACGGCTACCCCCGCCGGCCAATCCGCGACCACGGATTCCCGGCCCGCGCCCGCGGCTCATGTGCAGGGAGCAGGCGGAGGATTCTGAGGGGAAACCGCGCCCGCGGCCCATAGACCCGCGCCCGCGGGTCGCCCTGTCTCCGTACGAACACCCGCATCTTCGGCGACTGCGGTCGGAGGCGAACCGTGCGCTCGTCCGCAGCGGCTTGACGGCGTGACCCGGCTCTGTCGGGGTAACAGATCCGACTGACCGCTCGCCCGCCCCGGGATCCAGTGATCGGTTCCGTATGCTCATACGTATGCTTATACGTATATCCCTGTGTTATGTACATGCGATTGTGATTAGGGTTGCCCCCAACCTAGGGTTTTCATTGGATCGATAATCAACAATGATTTTTGATTAGAGCAACCTCTTGGATCGACAATCCAAGGTTCGATTTAGCGAGGCGCACTGCCGAATTCAGTAATTGATTAGTTGATTTAGACCTTGCAATGTTATGACTCGTGATTCCGTTGCCTGACTCGAGTCCCCATAGGTCCATGCGATGAACAGACGCGCTTGCGAGGGGGATTACGTCACGGATTGAGTCGGATCCAGGCAAGGCGCCTTGCCCGGATCGCGATGTGGTCTATCACCCTGAGCGAGTATCGGGTTCAACGCGCGTTGGGATTCGTTCTCCGAGCGAATTTCGGAGATTGCACGTTCTGGCCTCGACCCGCGGTCGCGGGTGGCGATCTGCGGTCGCGGGTTGTGAACCCGAGGTTGCGGCTCTGGGGTTGCCGAAAACGAATCGCGCGATTCGCTTGGCGCGATTGCCCCAGGGTTGTCTCGATCCGGGCTCGTGGATTGACAATCCATAACCTTCTCGGATCGGTTCTCATAGGAGGATAAAGACGAAGGTCGAAAACCTAGTTCGTCGCTCTTCCCCACGGATGGCGCCAAATGTTAGTACACATAATATGCCGTGTACAAGTTTCAACTCCTTCTTCAATGACCTTCTCCTCCAAGCTTCTTCTTCGAGCATCTTCACCTTCAATCACCTGCAAAACAATGGACCTAGGGGCGAGCGACCCCTAATCCACCTCCGATGCTTAAGTCAAGTAGGTGCAATGTCGAATAAAGGCGTCCAGGCAGAGCGATAGCTTAGAACTTACCAGGCACATGAGTGAATACATGTGTATTTATAGAGGAAGGGAGACAGGCGAAGGAGAGCTAGGCGCGCCTATGGGCCGATCGGCCCACTAAGGTTTCAGGGCAACTGGCTTGCTCCTCAAGTCAACCAATATCTTATCCCAAACGAAGATAAGATCCTCCTCCATAAATATTATCCTAATCTAGAGTAACTACCCTATTAAAGGATAAAGCAGAATAAATATGGATAAGCATAAAATAAGATAGAGAAATGACGAGGGAATCATGCCCGCCTACAATTTGTTATTTTAATTTATATACTAATTTAAATCTTTTTTCTGATGGATTTTTTATATTTTATTTATGGTTTTGGTTTACTCTAAGAGCATGGGGTAGAAAAGAATAATCTTTCACATGAGGACATCCTGACTAATGCACTACTTGTTAGAGTGGAATCTCAAAAATTGTACCTTATTTTTCAAGTATATGTGCATTGAATTTGTACTATAATCATATTCATATGTAGCTATATTGTAGCCATATTGTAAATTTAGCCTACTCAAAAATTTTTTAGTCAATATGAATTGTCTATTAGAGCAAATGGCTAATTTATCGGGTGGGTTAAGAACCCATTTGAAATGGATGATTTTGGGCTTTGAGAAAGGTAAGCCCAAGACAAGTTCATGGTGCACGGTTGAGGTTCGAGAAGAACAGGAAAGTTGGGACCCATGGGAGTGTTTAAGAATTTATGAGTTGTTTGTAACGTCACAAAAATTACAGTATCAACTATCAAGTATTATAATGTAGGACTTAATGTAATTTTAAAGTATTAAATTCTGTATTATAATGTATATAATGTTTTCACGGCGAACCAAATATAACCTAATGAGGTGAAAAAATCATTTAGATATTTCGATACGAAATGTCTAGACTATATAATACTAGGAATGTCTAAACTAGTTAATACTAGGAGGTGAAAGAAACATAGATTTGTATATGCCAAATTTGTAAAAACATTCTTATGGACTTGTGAAGCTTCAAGAATAGTAATATTTGGGTCCGGTTGCAAAGCCAAAAGTGCTCAATTCTAATCCTAAATACTTTCAAATGAGGTGGATTAGGCTAGGGTTTCGGATCTGTTATTCCAAATTTGAATCATTTAGATCTTGGGTTAATTAGGGCAAGCTATTTTCACTCATCAGTGGGAAAAGTAGTCCACCCAAAATCATGAAACCCCCTGACACAAAATCAACAAGGAGATACCAAAGAGAAAAACAATAAGAACAAACATATGATTACAACCCACAAAGCATCCACCAATTACATAGAAAGCCACATCAACAACCAAAGGAGTCATCATAAAAGCAAAGCATTAGCATAAGCACGCTATTTACAGTAGAGAGCTTATTGCACCATCCACCCTCCAAAAGACACACAAGACTTTGCTCACAAAAAGTAAAGAAGAAAAGAAATACAAAGAAACAAGAAAAGAAAAGCACACACCATCACGCCTAAACATGTTTTCATCAACTAAAAAGCAGGGGCCCCTCTCATAATTCATCTTGAACACAGCATTGAAAAGCACATTAGAAAAATAAAAACAAAGAAAGGTGAGTACCAACAACAAGAGACAGGATGGGTCCGAGAGCTATGTACCTAATGCATGCGCGTGCTCACCCATTCCAGCATATAGAGAAAGAGATGTCACTTAGACCCACCATTGCCATTGCCACCACCACCACCATCACTTTTTGCATCCTGTTGAAAGTGCAACTCCTTTATTCCATGTCCCGTTACCGCTATCCCATTCGTACTCACCAATCATACCAAATACGTCTACTCAAGTAGCAATACTACAAATCTACCGAATACCCGTTTCATGGAGCGAAGTGGGTATTCTTTAAGCGACCTCAAATGCGCGGTGGCCCACAGCAGCCGGGCCTTTCTGGATCTTCCACGTGCAGAGGATTAGCCTTAGCCTTCAAGGATTTCAAGTAACCAATGGCTTCCTCAATGATCAGCAACGGGTCCTTGCTTTTGGAGCCCGGGATCAGATTTTCAAGCATCCTCAATTTATCGCGGACCGTATCCCTCCTTGACCGTTTGGTACCCACAGCAGGGTGCTGCTCTTCTTCACCGCAAGTGTTCACATCCACCACACTTTCATCCTCATATAATCCAGTTGGCAGCTTTTCCATTGGCTCAGTAGCCATTGATGACAACTCATTACAAGAGCCAAAAGCAAGCGATTTCTGTCTCTTGGGCGGGCAAACCATGCTATTAACTTCATCATCAGAATCATTCTCCAAAGTAAGTGGTGAACGGCCCGTGCTCACTTCATCTTCATCACCACCATCACGTTTGCTGGTGCTAATGTCATCATTATCAGAGTAAAGCAAGGCGTTAATCTCCTCTGTGTCTTCATGATAATCACTGCCTTCGCCAATGATATGATCCTCATTCGAGTCGTACAAATCATTTACCTCAGGACGGGCTTGTTTTGACTCGAGAACATTAAAATTGCTAGGTATAGAAGCTATACGGCTTGTTGGATTTGTGATTGCGGGGCTTAAGGAGCTGAGGATCATGCGTGTCTCTGCCCCAGACCGATCAAATATGAAGAATTTCTTCCTCTGAGAAATGGGTGTTTCATAAGTTGCTACTTTCCCATCATGCCTATGGGAGGAAAGAAGTAGCTGCTCATTCGGATACAGATGTGGAGCAGGAGGTGAGGTCTGAAGATGGAAGAAAGACCTTTGCATATGGAATTCTTCATCCTTCTCATTCTTGCCTATTTCAGCAGGCATACCAGTAAACAAGTAGCTATTTAAACCCGCATTTGCAGCAATGTACTGAGGGCTCTTGCAGACCCTTAAAGATTCGGGTTGCTTGGCAGTGAAATCCACAGTCATACAGTTGATGTGGCGCGTTTGCCAAGCAGATTGCTGCTGCAAATGGAAGAATAGATTGTCTTGATCAGTAAGCAAAAATAATGTATCTTCAATAGGAGCAACCCAAACTATCTAAATGAAAATACAAAGGAAGCAAGTCACAAAATCCTTCAATTTGAATAAGAAGTGGTGAAGATACGTACCATAATTGGGTCCTACTTCAATCTGAGTCTTGTCTGTTCCTTCAACAAATACAATACTAAAGTAACAAAGAAAACAAAAGCACAAACTCCTCGCTTGATACACTTATACAACAGCACAAATCTGAAAGCAAACTACGTGATGGGTTTAAGCAATTGACGGAAGTACTCGGCCTGTAAAAAGAAGTAAAAAGAGTTAATGCACAAACCAATGCTATAACCAGTCAACAGATAACAAAATCTTATGTAAGGAAGATGGAAGTAAGTGGAAAGTTTAGATGGCAACAATGCTGGGTTAGCACTGACCTGACATTCTTGCAAAGGTTGGAAACAAGCTATAACTCTAACTATGATTGTTGCTTTGCCTGCAATTCCATTCTCATGTTTCAATGCCCTAAACCTGGATTGGCCAGCTGCTTGGCACACCATAACTACGGTTGACTCTTTCAAATGGACAACAACTAAGTGAGCCGAAGAATGACAAAACCTAACTGGATCAGCACCCAACTATGAGGATATGCAAATCAAGATGTCTACTTTTATATGATGATGGGGATGAACCAGGGAACAACGGCAAAGTGATTGGAACCCATTGGAGCAGAAATTACAGGAGAAGTAGGGTCAAGTGGTGAAAAGGGGAAATGGTTTTACAAGATAACTCTGCAATACAAATTCAAAGAGATAACTCTACGGTAAACATCAATTGACAGGCAGAACCAAAGCATGCTGCAGCCTTAACCCCAATAAAATTGCATAAGACCAACTTTGTGTAATATTAAAATTGCTCCTGCAACAAAAGCATAAACAAATTTGTCAGATGATTCCATGACATAATAAACAAACAGTAATTAACCCATTAAACAATACTCAACAGGATTGCATAAACCTTAGTTCCTCAGAAAACAACAAGCTATGTGATAGTTGTTAATTCACCGGAAAAGTCCCAAATTGACAAGGATCAGGAAGCATATGTACACTAAAAATTCGACAAGAAACTCAAAAGGATAAGAAGAAAGTGAGCAATTTTAAACAGATAGTGCCCAGCAGATCCAGCATTTGAAACACCCAATTAGTCAGTAAACAGACCCAGAAAGTAAGAAAGCAAAAGACTCTTTCTTTTCAAGAGACCAACCCAAGCAAAAAATCTCACAGAAAGGGAGAAGTTAACCTGAGAAACTGCACAGAAGATAAACTTGGGAGAAGCCTTAGATCTGAAACCAAGCTGGGGAAAAGCAGAGGTTGGAGTGGAGAGAGATGCTAGGAATTTGGTTGAGGAACAGATTAGGGAAGAGAGAGGCGGAGTTGTGGAGTTGAGAGTCTGTAGTGGAAATTGAGGAAAGGCTGGAGATTTCTTATGCTTGCAATTATACTCTCATTCACCACTTTCTCCTGATGGGCCCCTCCCCTTTTTTCAGCCCTCCTGAGTCCTGATTCTTTTTTATTAATCTCAATTTTCCTAGTGTTAACTATCAATAAACAAAATTTTCTACTTGGAATCAGTTTAGCATATGTTGGGTACATTCGATTTAGTAACGGATATTAGTTCAACAAAGAAAAGATTTTTGATCGAGTAGTTTAGTAGACTTAATCATTTGATTAAATGTACAAAGACTTGGATAAAGGACATATTTTGTAAAGAGCAACTTAGACAAACAAAAAAAATGTCCAAAGACTTGCTTAAATTACACCTTTTGTAGGGAGCAACATAGACAAAAATGGATTATGAAAAGGGATGAAGAACAATTGATGAAAACTGGAGTATTAAAACTACCACTAATAAACTGCCTGCCACCTAGGCAAATAAGCTCTAGCTAACACCATCACAAAAATCCTCCAACCACCATTCTTAGACGGGTTGAAAGTTTGAAACTACATTAGTTTGAGACGTGAAAGGGGGGATTTTTAGCCAAAGCTCAAAGATTTTTGATGGTGTACGTATCTGAATGCTAGTCAACAGAAGAAGAAAAGAAGGCCATGACCAACATGGCTATTGCTTCCGACATCAGCGAACCTCTCAAACCCTCATGGTTTACTCCAAAAAGGCATTTCTTTCCTATATCTCTGGCTCTCATTTCAATCAAACTAAGGGTTTCAACTTTCAATTAGGGACGAATTGAAGCTTGTCTGGATTTAGGGATTCCTTTTTGTCTTCAATTTAGTGGCTGTTGCATATCGTGCAAAATTGTATTTCTTGATCCGTATATGGATTTCTCATGCATATGGAACTGACCACTTATTAAAAATTGTAAAGCCCATAGTTTTTTCCCTTGTTAGAATTGCTTTGCCACTCCCAACCATTTGAGCTCATCTGGGTTGACCTGGTTTTTTTTTTCTTCTTTTAATATGCCTATGTCTTTCAATTCAGGCTACTAGTCATATTTTGTGTGATAAACTTGGTCAATTACCTTGACCGAGGAGCAATAGCTAGCAATGGAGTCAACGGAGACCAACAGACCTGTACAGACAGTGGAGTATGCTCTGGTGGTACTGGTATTCAGTGAGTCAACACTTCCCTGATTATTAATCTTCCTTGCACTTTTAATATCAGTGCTTATATGGACATGGCGATTCGATCTCCAGGGGCGAATTCGATTTGAGCAACTTTGAAGATGGCTTATTATCATCTGCATTCATGGTGGGTCTTTTGGTTGCTTCTCCAATTTTCGCTTCTCTAGCGAAGAGGTACATTTGATTCCCTTGCTTGCAGAAAACAGAGTGATTCGAAATCGATAAGCTTATCAATCCCTTCAGGCTGACTTGCATTTCCTTTCACATGTTTGCAGTGTCAACCCTTTCAGGCTTATTGGAGTCGGGTTGTCAGTCTGGACTGTTGCCGTAGTTGGCTGTGGCTTCTCGTTTAGTTTTTGGTTCATTATAGTTTGCCGGATGTAAGTAAAACGAAGGAGAGCGATTTAAACTTGCATTTTTATGTCCACCATGTTGTTCATGTGAGTCCGTTATATATCCATAGGCTGGTTGGTGTAGGTGAGGCTTCATTCATCAGTCTTGCTGCCCCATTCATTGATGATAATGCACCTGTTGCTCAGGTTCTCTCATATAATCTGTATGGCTAAAACATCCCACTTTCGTTTTTAAGATTAAGCTGAGAATAACTTCATTCCATTTGACGCGGTTCGGTGTTTCCAATTCACAGAAAACAGCATGGCTTGGTACCTTTTATATGTGCATACCAAATGGATATGCGATCGGATACATATACGGTGGAGTGGTAAGTTCTCTTGAAAAGGGATATACATCATCTTCTGTTTGAAAGTAATTCAGAATTTATTTTTTTTCTTGTAATAGTTATGGTGTCATGAGGTCACATTGATCTTCAGGTTGGCACTTACCTTACATGGCGTTGGGCTTTTAGGATAGAGGCAATAATGATGCTTCCATTTGCTATCTTGGGTTTTGTTATGAAACCTTTGCAACTAAAAGGTCCATTCTGATAGTTTCATCTTCACTGTTGCTCATGCTCGGATTCGCTTGCTTACTTGCTTGGCTTCATACAGGATTTGCTCCTTCCGAATCTGAAAAGGCATGGACATCTGTTGACACTCGGGAGCCCGATGGCGGTGAAATCTCAGATGATGAGAAATTAGAAAACAGAAGTCTGACAGCAGTTGAAATGTAACCATCCTTTATCCTTTGCGTATCTCTATTGTATTTGATCTGATCTGGTTAATTGGTTGCTAAATGATAATATGTAAATTCAATCTGGCTAGTCATTCCACTCTATGTGTTGAGGCTTGGAAAAAAAATTGGAATTTTGAACTTATGGCAGGCCAATATGCCAGGCAAAGAAGGAAAACCAGTTTCAGAGATTTTTTGCAGACATGAAAGTGTTGCTTTTTGACAAGGTCTATGTTGTTAATGTTTTAGGTAACTTCCTTTTCTTTTGTTATGTTGTAATTCCAGAATCCAGTATAAATGTTATTTGATAAAGGGAAGAATAGGAAGTCATTAATATTTGGTGGTTAATTGATGAATTACTACAGGATACATAGCATACAACTTTGTTCTTGGTGCATATTCATATTGGGGACCAAAGGCTGGCTATTACATATATCAAATGGTATGTTTGTAGCCCTCTTAGTTAATTTTTGATCCACTTGTCAAGTTTATAATACTGCATACATGCAAACT
The DNA here is from genome assembly GCA_934048045.1 of Polygonum aviculare. NCBI lineage: Eukaryota > Viridiplantae > Streptophyta > Magnoliopsida > Caryophyllales > Polygonaceae > Polygonum > Polygonum aviculare. Next base: position 24,893,660 of record OW204023.1, on the reverse strand, counting down.
TTTCTCTTCATGTTGATCTGTGATCAGACTTCAGAGTCTTGCATTAACATAGATCTTGGTACTCCATAGACTGATGCAGATATGATATTTGGTGGAATCACGGTCGTATGTGGAGTTTTGGGATCTTTGGCAGGTGGATTTCTACTTGATTATGTGAACTCTACAATTCACAATGCATTCAAGGTAAGTTCATTGGCCTAGCAAGAAGAATGGCTTATATGCATGATCATCAACTTCACCTCATCATTCCGGACTCTATGCGCAGCTTCTCTCGGCGGCAACATTACTTGGAGCCTTATTCTGCTTCAGTGCTTTCTGTTTCAAGAGCATGATGCCTTTCCTCGTGTTCTTCTCCATCGGCGAGCTGTTTGTATTCGCTACTCAGGTATGTTACGTTGAAGGGAAATTCTAATACACTAGCCTAAAGCCAAATGCCTTATCATTCTACTCTTCTTCTACTACTTTCATGTTGAGGCTAATATTACTGGTTTCTAATTCCAGGCGCCTGTGAATTACATATGCCTTCACTGTGTCAAACCAAGCTTGCGGCCATTGTCTATGGCGATGTCCACTGTTGCCATCCATGTTTTTGGTGATGTGCCTTCCTCACCACTTGTTGGAATTCTTGAGGTATATATTTCTGCTCATACTTGTTCAGATTGCCAATATTAGTGGGAAATATAAACATGCTTTTATCAGTGTCATTGTCACTAACATCCTCTGCCTGTCATCTTTTCAAAGACTTCTACACAAGTCAAGATGTACCCAAAGTTATATGCTGCAACTAAACCAATATTGTTACGAAGGAATGTAATCACAAAGCTCAAATTATGTCTGCATTGTTCTTATCTCTCATAAAAACAGCCAAAAATGCAGAATCAAAATCAAGTCATGCTTGCATAATTTTCAAGATGTTTACTTTATATAATTGATAATTAGTTGGTTCATGCAGGATCAAATTGATAACTGGAGGATCACAGCTTTGATTCTAACATCTATCTTGTTCATTGCTGCTATCGTTTGGTTCCTCGGTAAGTTTTCATACGCGCAACCTGGAGCGCGACCATCATCTATATATATACAGTACATGCCTCGAGATGTCTCAAATTTTTCTGTTAGAAAGTAGAAATTAACCATTTGGGACTTGTGTCATATTACGTACTGTTATCAAATCATGGAGAACATTTTTCGTAGGATCGTCAGACCTTCGGCTAATTGTTCCGATCCCATGCTATACGTTTCTTCCAATGCAGGTGTCTTTCTAAGGAGCAGTGACAAGTTCTATGAAGAAAGTGTAGGGGGCGAAACAACTGAACAAGCTGACAAGATAAACAACACGCCTTTGCTACAAGAAAATATGAAGGAAACATCAAGTAGTCTCTGAAAGCTCTAACATTTTGTACATCGATCTTACGTTACGTACACAAAGGTTTATTTGAACTCTAGCATGCACGTGCACACTCTGTACGTTTGTGCATATGAATCATGATTTTCCAAATCTCTTCCTATTATTCTGGTATCTTGTTGAAGGATCAAAGACCATACTAGCGGAATAATATACAAAACTGCAACTAATCACTATAAACCGTACTTGTCATTAATTATGACATTTGGGCAAAAATTACATAGCAAAACTTGTCTTACTCCTTAATTGATCTTTGTTTGCATCTGGTTGCTCGTCTCGATTTGGTTTGTGACAGCCTGCATGCCACACTCGTGACAAGGAATCTTGTTTTCAATGCCAGACTCACTTAGTATCAACTTGTGTGTGCACGAAATTAAAGGTGGGTGCCAATGAACAAGACTACAATTGTTCAGCATATTGGAACTCTTGTTGATAGCTGCATCAAGATCCCGGATCACATCGTTTTACTTTTCTCAAGCTGCTTTATTTCATGTTCATGTCCTTCCAAGAGATCTCATTTATAAAAACTACTTTTTCACCAAAACCTACTTTTAAAGCTCTTAAAATACTTACATTTTCTTTACTTTATACAGTAACTTTTTTTTAAACAAAAGCGAATCAAAGTTGACAGCTCTAGAGCTAGTTAGGTACGTAGGGGCTAGGTGAATGATATATAGTACCATACTAACATTAGTACGTAACATTATAGTAACAACTGTCTAGCTATTAACAGCACTTACGTAAGTACATTATCACGTACACTTCATATTTTAACATATAGTAAGAGTTTAATTCTCGACCAATTACGTACGTACCTTATCAGTGCCCTTTTAGACGTACACTTAATTATTACATTACTAAACTAGTTAGCTGTAGTCGTAGTCGACACAGCTCAACCAAGCTAGCATCATTGTATCAACTAGCAGTACTCTACATTCATAGTACATATACTATTCCAACTTTCACTAATAAATAGATCCACTATACATGCACTATTCATAGTTAATTTTAGACTCCAAGCCAATTTTGTAGCGCTAGCAAGGACGCTTCGACGTCGAAAATGCACTCGGTTCCCATCCAATCCTCCTCCATTACCTCGGAGACGACGTTGGCATGCTCTTTTGGCGGTGAGAGCTCATCGCTGCCATCAAACTTAGGGCAAAATTCCGACAACGACAGTTGTTGAGAGTCCATGAACTCGGAGAAACTCATGTTGAAATCATCCGTTGCCGGAAAATCCAAACTTGGAAGATCTTGTATTTGATCGTGTGACCGCGGTGGGGGTGGGGGTGGGGGTGATAGTAATGGCGGCATGATTACTCGAGTGCACTTCACTGCTTTGGTGAACACGAGATTCGAATTAGTTGAAATGCCATTTTGTTTGGTGTGGTTTTTGCTAGAATTGCTCATATTCTGAATTCTCTTGCTTAAGTTGGTGTTCCAGTAGTTCTTGATTTCATTGTCTGTTCGCCCTGGCAATCTTCCGGCTATCAAAGACCATCTGTCATCGACGTTTCATGCAATTAGGACGAAAAATGATGCATCAAACCAAGTATTACGTACTCGATCAGATGACTGCTTGACTTATCTACTCGATCTAAAGATTATGAGTGATTAACTTAGAAATCTATGAAAGAATATATGATCGAGGAGCTAGAAAAGTTATATATCCCACATCTGAAATCATAACATAAAACCGTCGAGAATCTAAATACCTGTTGCCCAGGAGCTTATGAAGTCTTATAATGAGTTCATCTTCGTCGGCCGAGATGTTGCCCCTCTTGATATCGGGCCGCAAGTAGTTCAGCCATCGTAGCCTGCAACTCTTTCCGCATCTTTTCAAACCTAGATTACAAATTAAATGAACCGATCAATTCAACAACACAGTATATTAATCGAGAAACATAAATATTGATCGATTGATTGACCGAGAAATCAATGAAATAGACCTGCTTTTTTGGGGAGGCTTCGCCACTGGCCTTCGCCGTGAAGATGGACGTAATCTATGAGAAGCTTGTCTTCCATGGCAGTCCAAGCTCCCCTGTTCACACCTTCCTTCTCACAGCATGGCCTCCTCCCCATGTTTTTTCTGTGTATTAATTAGTTAAATAAAAATCGATGGAGGCTAATTAAGTAAGAGTCTCAATTCTTCGATCGAGAACGAATTGAAGAAGAAACTCTGCTGCATATATAATTAACGTGGTTGAATTGTTTTCAAGCTATGGGAATATATGTGTGTATATATATACGACTTCGTTATATGCAGTCACTAGTGCGCCCTCGATGAAGCTTCCCAACGTGATTAAATTATAGTTATACCAGAACGAGAAGCAATTAATTAAACTTGTATGCTAGGAAGAAAATTCTCTTTAGACTTCCCAACTTGCATCTCATTCAAATCAAATGATTTCGACCAAAAAAAAAATTTCAAATCAAATGATGTGTCTAATTACTAAATAAATAATGTGTTTAAATTACTAAAAGCTTAACTTCTAATATGCACTCTAACATTTATATTATTCGTGATAAAGTTTCGGTAGGACGATAATTTAGAGGTCAGGTGAGGTGAGTAATGGGTTTAGAGTATACTTAGTATATGAACCCGCACCTTGTACGGATTGTTTTGTTTTTTTTTATTATCTTGTATTTGAATTCACTACAATAATTATAAATATTATTATGTTTAACTTATTTTAAAAGACGTGTATCTTTTAGATTATAAAATAACATAATTTTCGTATATTATCAAATAATTATATCTTATATGGTAATTGATAAAAAAATATTTTATACAAATTTGAGATTTAAATTGTATAAACTAAACTATATAAATAAATAAATAATTTAAAATAAAATTTTGGATTAATATAGTATTATATTTTAAAATATATAGAATATTTAATAAGATACGGAATTTAAGATAGAGTTAATTATTTAATTAAATATTTATAAGATTAAGATTGTATTTTATGATAAAACTAATATTGATAAGATTGGGCTCAAAATATTGATAAGATTATTTTTTTAATAAGGGGGTGATGTGGCATAATATGATGATACAATTTATTTCTACTTTAGTATATAGTAATAGATTTAATAAAAATATAATTATTAATAGATATAAATATACCATATAATATATTACATATTATATATGTCTTAGCTAAATTTTTTAACATGATATATTAGATCTTTGCAATGTATATAAAATTAACATAAGTAGTAGAAAAAAATTATATATATTGAATGGTAAGTTGGACAAATATTTTGCGAGCCATATAGAAATGTTAAAACAATAAGAAATATTTCGTAAAAGTTGTAGCTTTGTACATGGTATTTATTTAATATATAAATATTTCATGGTACATAGATTACACTTATCAAATATATCTTTTATGTAATATATAGATATCTCATGGTGTGTAATCGTAGACTAATGCTAAGAAAAATTGTATATATATTATTTTCCAATAATATAACCGGTCCACGTTACTATCAATTTATATAGAGGATAAAAAATAAATTTTCTAAATAGTAGAAAGATAAATTTTCCAATTTAATACATAGTCAAAGATAAATTTTCTAAATAATAGAAAGATGGATTTTCCAATTTAATAGATGATAAAAGAATTTGTATATAAAAAATGTTATTTTAATAAAAGAGGTGATGTGGTGCAATATGGTAGCGGAATTTGCTTCCACTTTATTATATAGTAATAGATAGATAGACAGGTAAGTTTAATAAAAATCCAAATTTTTATGATGATGAATAGACTCCAATATTTATATTATTCTTCATAAAATTTTGTGGGATGGTAATGTAGAAATCGTGTGGATAGCGTGTCTGCTATATATGCCTAATGAAGTTCTTATTAAGTAGAGTTCAAGCCAATCGCTCTTCACTCGAGGGAAATATTGTCGTAGGCTCATGTACTTTTTCTCTCTTGAAAAAAGAGAGAGAAAGGAATTACGTAGGAAAATTGATTCATTCCTAAGCATTAGAGACATTCTAGATTAAGAGTGGCTGCCAGAGAAGGATTATTCGTGTAGGGGTACTTTTTCTCAATGTAATTAATTACCTCCTTATCGATCTCTCTAATTGAAACTTGAAGATGTGTTTAAATGAATTACTTCGAATTTCTGAAGAGAAACCAAAACATTATTATACGATCCACTTATTGACACATGCATGCTCGAATATTATATAGTGTACACATACAAGGGTGGAACGAAAAAATCTTCCTCGAGGAGCCAAATTTCTTTTTCTAACACTATAGCCAATTCTCCCCTTCATTTTATAAATGAAAGAATAGTACTTTTGAAAACATTATAAAACACTACTCTTAAGTGACCAAAATACCTACTTATAATATATATATATATATATGTGTGTGCGCCTTATTATATTACTTTTGAAAACATTATACAAGTTTGTTCAAGAGTACCACCCACTAAATTGGAAATTACAAAACATTTTACAAATGAGTAGATAAATTATAACGGTTGATTATATATTTTTATTCTTAATTTTATTATGCTAATTTATATATATGTTAAATCAAAATAAAAATCAATTATGTTGTGGATAAATTTTGGACATAATTATGTACGTATACATAAAGCATTTTTGTATCACATACTCTTTAAGTGGTGGTTTTGTGGAAAAATAAATATTTAAAGGTGATTTTCTGCATACTACTCGTTCCAATAACATTATAAAATTATACTCCCTCCGTTTCACAATAAGTGTCGTTTTAGCACTTAAAATTTGTTTCATAATATGTGTCGTTTTAGGTTTTCAAAGTGATTTATTAGGGGTAATAATGATAATTTTTATTGGAATTTGTATTTGTTAACTAAAGTTGTTCATTCATTGGCCAGAAAAATGTAATGAGTGGTAAGATTAAGAAAAAGTTGTAAGTTTTAAAGTAAATGATTGCTTTTCTTAAAAACTGTGTTAAGAGCTAAAACGACACTTATTATGAAACGGAGGGAGTAAAATTTAGTGAAAAGTAACGGCCATCTAACCCGGGTCCAATTTTCAATATAGCTTTTCACTGGGATATTGGATTGAAGGTTATAATATGTCAAATTAAAACCCTTTACAATGCAAAGATACATGATGGCCAGTCCTATTTTCCTATCGTCCACGTGATATCCAACTCTCAACAATTAGTTTGATCAAAAAAAAAACTCTCAACAATTAGCCTAGTTTTTAACCAATTCGAGGTTAGCTGGATTAACCACCTACATTAAACAAAGCAATAAAGATCTACTAATTGGCTTGCTACTTATAATTTAATACTACTGTACGTAGTTTGTTAAGAATCTCAATCGAGCTAAAGAGCACATGCATACGAACATTAATTGAACTTACTATTTCTAGCACCGGTTTAGCTAACTTTCTTTGCATGCATGGTGATGGCGGCGCTGAAAGTTTGTTGGCAGATTCGGTCAACGACTTCAACTTCCCTATTTCCAGCACAAGTTGACCCACCCCCAAAAATTAAACCAATTAATTAACTCATCTGACACTGATCGAGAGTATGGTCCAAGTATGATCGGGAAACTGACGCATAAACAGAATATGGTCCAAATCCGTAATTGTTTTTTTGGGTAGACGGTCCAAATTTATACAGTAAATGTAATCTTATTAAAACTAGTTTCTCTTTATAAACAGTCCAATAATAAGTTCTTTTGTACGAACAACTTAAATTTGTTTACCTACACAGCTACACTATACGTCTATACCCCAATTGCAAATTTTTTAATTCATAGATCTATTTAGAGGTAAATAAGTTTCAATTTTTATTTTATATTAAACATTAGTGTTTGGGTTTATCATTCTCAATAATATTTAAAAACAAATAGAATTAAAATTTACAGTATTGATTTGTTGGTCAAATCAAATCCACACAATGATTAAAATGATTTAGTCGGCCAAATTGATAAGTCTATTTGACCAAAAAAAAACTCCTTCTATCCAATAATATACTTCACACTTCCTTATTTGGCCTCTCAAAAGTTCTTTACATTTACAATCTTTTCATTTTTTCGGGATCAATTTATCGTATTACTCTCACCAAATTCTCTAAACTACCCTTTTTAATCTCTCTGCAATTGTTTTACTATATTATTCTCACTAAATCTTAAAATTACCTTTTTTGTAATTTTCTTCCCTTCACTTATACCATATTACACTATTACCTTCATCAAACTCTATAGATTATCTGATTTTCAACTTCTCCTTAATTTTTTCTACCCAAAAAGAAACTGCTCCTTGATTTTTGTGCAAAATCTCAAAGAGAATAGTGCATAATTTGCTATTTAAAAAATAAAGTGTTTCTTGAACACTTACAAAATATACATACTCACCTTTCTGAGTGTGTATGTATAGTATAGATACCCATTTGTGATAATAAAATTCTATTAATTGTGTTTCATTTTGAAAAAGATTACCATATATGCAATTTTGACAATTTCAAATTTGGGTGACAAATTTTTTGGGCCATATAGTAAGAAAATACCACAATATGTCATATTTGCACACATGGCATAACCCCTCTCTCCACTAGCTGACCGGCCGTTGACCGGCGTTGACCGACCGTTGACCAACGTTGACCGACCGACCGTTGACCGGTCGTTGACTGTCATCATTTGTCAGCACAAGTGACAATAGTTACACCTAATTGTCAACATAAGTGACAATCTTTACAGCTAATTGTCAACATAAGTAACAATATTCACACCTAATTGTCAACACAAGTGTCAATATTCACACCTAATTGTCAGCACAAGTGACAATATTCACACCTAATTGACACAAGTGACAATTCACACCTAATTGTCAACACAAGTGACAATATTCACACTAATTGTCACCACAAGTGACACCTAATTGTCATCACAAGAGACACTTATCATCACAAAGTGACACCTAAATCTCAGTAGCAAATTGCAAGATCAACAAATTACTCGAGCAGGACCTTAATAGAAACGCAGAGAGTATGAGCGAGCACATTTACATGAAATGACTTCTGCAAAATGAACTCTAACTAGTGTATTAAAACATGTGGAAAAAACCAATAACCCAACAAAATACAACTCAAAAAGAAAAGAGAAAAGTCCACAAAACCTGCAATTGGAGCTCCTCTAGACTACTGAACTAGTAGAAAGTAGGAAATTAAGGTTTCGAATCATAAATTGGGGAAATAATGAAGCAATTTTAGATTAAAAAGTCGACAAAACCTGCAATTGGAGCTCCTCTAGACTACTGAACTAGATAGAAATTAAGAAATTAGGGTTTCGGATCATAAAAGGGAGAAATAATGAAGTAATTTCACATTAGAAAGTCTACAAAACCTGCAATTGGACTACTAAACTAGTAGAAAGTAGGAAATTAGGGTTTTGGATCATAAAAGGGGGAAATAATGATGTAATTAATCTCAAATAAAAAAGTCTATAAAACCTGCAATTGGAGCTCCTCTATACTACTGAACTAGTAGAAAGTAGAAAATTAGGGTTTCGGATCATAAAAGGGGGAAATAATGAAATAATTTCAGATCAGAAAGTCTACAGAACCTGCAATTGGAGGCTATGGCGGCCAATCCATCGGTACTGGAACCCTCACAGCAACTCAACACGAGCACCTTGAAATCGCTGAACGATTCAGCGATCAGCTCCAGATCATCGTCGCTTACAACCATCCTCTTCAACCGACACTCTTCCAGCCATGGATAAGCTTTCGACATGGCCTCGATCCATGGAGAAAAGCCTCCGCCCCAGCCCTCAAGGACCAAATTGAAGTTGGCGAAGTGCGGTTTCCCCTTCAACTCCATCGATTTGAGCTCCGGAAACCTCCGGATCAGGACTTCAGGGGCGAGGGCGTAGCAATTTCCGATGAAGGCTGGTCGACAGCAAAACCGTTCGATCTCGTATCAGGTTTTGCAGACTAGGGAGATGGAGTTCCGGTCTTCGTTTTGAGTTGATGAAGGAGAAGACGTGCTTTAGCACTTTCTCCGGAAACGAGTTTGCCATTACTGGTTAGTTGAGCTCTCATATCAAAGGATTTGGAGCAAATTTGGAGAACGAAGAGAGTACGGACGAGAACCCATGGTTGGAGGTGGTGATGGTCGACAAGGCTGCAAAGGTGTCGCGATGAGAGAGGGATGAGTATTGTGACGGATGAGTTGCAGAGAGTAGAGGAGAGAGAAAGAGTGCTTTATATATAGGCCAATGGGACAAAAAAACTAAAATTGGGTAGATGCGGCAAATTAGACGTATTATCAGTGACGCTTTATCTAAATACCTCAAATTTCTTGAACATATTTTTCAAAAATACCATATATGTAGATAGTGTATAGGTGTTGAAATTTAACTTCAATTTTCTTTTGAACTCGTGAAAAATAGTTGTTCTACATTCAAGAATCAAAGGGTTTGCCTTAATGAGGGATCTGATAGGAAAGAGGGAAACTTAAATTATAAAAGGATGAGAAGAATTGGAGAACAGGAAGAGATTTAGAGAGAGATAGAGAAAGAAGAAGAATTGTAACGAGTAAAATTTTCCCTAACTAAATGTTGTGAGCTTTTATATGGGTTAGGCCTTGTTTGGTTTGATTCCATGTGAATGAGGAATGGATGATTCATGTATGATGTTTGACAAAAATTTTAAATAAAATTTTGTAAACGATTTCATTCTTAGGAATAACTCATTTCAAGACTGTAGACTAATTTGATTCTAATCGAATGTGACAGGTATCATCTATCCCAAGAATTTTAATTGTTCATCTTGATTTTTAAAACTCCACAACGTTATATTGTACAGTAATTTCTAAAAGTCATTAAACCCTTAAAATCATAATTAAGAATCCTAAATCTTATGAATTTTAAGCCATTACTATTATGAATGGTTCATTCCGACAACATACCAAATAACATGTCTCTGGAATGGTTCATTCCGATTCCTAATTACATTCCTATTTCTCCACAGTGCTACCAAACAGGGCATTAACTGATTGATTAGCATAAATTGAAGTCAGGATGCTTTATTGATAAATACTACTGGGTATCGCCCGTCCATTGGACGGGCTCAATCATTGTGTATGAAGAATATGTATAGGTCACATTGGATTTGTTATTGTTATCATTGGATTGAAAAATAGTAAGCTTAGCCCGTCCAATGTAAGCTTACATTATGTTGCTTGGTAATGAACCGGTGTTATTTTTGACAATTTTGTCAAAGTGTGAAGTGTAAAATTACATAGGTACTATATAAAATCTCAAATCTTGATGAAGAATCACATGAACAACTCAGCTTTAACAAAATAAAACAATAATAGTTGTCCATAAGAAGTTTACAACACACCACAAACTTCTGTCCTCAATGCTACAATTAATTTTTGCAGGCTACCGAATGCATTTCCATAGTTAGCATTCCAAAATCGAATTTTAGGCTCCATCTCCCATTGTCCTCTTTGATGTACTGATGTAGAGGACTACATACAAAAACAAAATGCATATATAAGCATCTCATCTCATCTCATAATACCATACAAATAGTCAAAAAAATACAAAGATTTGAACTTCCATAAGACCATACCTATTTTTAATGAATGTTGTTAGCATAATGAGCTTCATGAAGTTACATCTATATAATAATTTGAAGAGCTTCTGCTTACAGAAAATGAAGGTCTTTCAGGGCTCACAAGCTTTCTGGAACAGTTCCTTCTAAGTTGTTATTCTGCAAGTCACTTCAGAAAACAGAAGATTGAACTCTTGATATTTTAGGATGACCATACAAACATACATAAGGAAGTGTAAGAAACTATTCATTTGACTTACATAACTTGGAGATTGACCAAGCTATCCAGATCATTTCCAAATGATTTAAGATTCTTGAAACTTAAGCTCCTGCAACCATCCTTATTATGATCAGTTTCCTGTTTTAGGCTTACAAAAGAAAAAAGTACAGATATATAATTATAAGTTTTCAAGATGCAACAAGCTGCCGAAATTCTTCAACTCTCCTAATGATGTGTTATGTAAATCCCTGTGTATCAAAAAAGGCACCATAAGCACTAAATTGTGTATCATGAAGTGAGATTTTGGTTCTTTGAAGAAGAGCTTACAGTCACTCAAATCATAACTGACAAAAGAAATTAAAGTGATTAAAGAGGTACATACGCACAAGAAGTATGAGGATTCCAAACGGGCCCAGCCATGACAACAAGCTGTAAACAATTAACGTTCAAAAAAATACATATAAGAACCTCTTTTTGAAAAAAGATTTTTCTAAGTTCCCTAAAACACATTATAAGCAGGTAATAATGAAAAGATTTATTAAATCTTAACTTATAAGTTTTTAAATCTTTTTTATAACAAGTTTACTATTTTTTTAGGGTTTTATTCTCTATATTTTCTATGCTTATAGTGTGTTCTTAGGACACACTATATTAAACCCGTTAAAAAATTATAACTTTTTTAAACCAAACTATCTCCTTTTAATCCAATAAATAATTTTTTTAATATCTTTTAGCTAATATGTGCAGTTTCTCATAACCAATAACTAATCACCTGGGCTCAAAAATAACTAATCACCTAAAACACTAACATGTGAAATATTTATTAAAATAAAATTCAGAACCAAAATGGCAATTAATTCAACAAATACATACCCAGAAATTAAAGAAAAACCAACCTCATCAAAAACACCAGCTGGGCTATCTTCATAGCTAGCAAGAAAGAACCCACCAAGTGTATATCTGCACAAACACGAATCAAATGAACACAATCATAATGGACAAAACCACAAAGAAATCACCCAAAAGATTGGTTCTTTAACCTACCCAAAAGTCTTAACCAATCTTAACTCTTTTGGAACAAGAGCTGTAGTAATTTCAGACTTGACAAGATGAAACTGATACAATGCACTGAATAAAAAAAGCCAAAAATTCAATTAATTAATCCAAACCCAATTGAGTTTAGCTAATAAAGATTCAATCTTGACCTTCCTTTGAACTTCCATGGCGGTTCTTTGTACCCTAAGCTATAAGAAACTCGAGCTTCCATGGATTTGTCGGTGGCTGAATGCATCATGAGTATGCTAGAATGGATAAAATGGAAATTCTCTCTTAATTAGTTTGTGTGAAATAAAATATTTGTAATAAAAGAAAAACAGGTTTGTGGAAAGAGGAAACAGAGCATTTACCAGGAAGCCTCAACTAATTATAATAGTAATACAAAATCTAATCTGCGAGTAAGCAAGTTATTGTTGTTGTTGTTGTTGGAACTTGGAAGGATGTGCAGATCAGATCACCTGTGGCTAAGAAACTTAAGTTCCTGCAACCATCCTTGTTATGATCAGTTTCCTGCTTTAGGCTTACAAAAGAAAAAAGTACAGATATATAATTACAATTTTTCAAGATGCAACAAGCTGCCCAAATTCTTCAACTCTCCTTCTAATGATGTGTTATGTAAATCCCTGTGTATCAAAAAAGGCACCATAAGCACGAATTGTTTTCTTATGGATCAGGGCTTCATGGAAACCAACTTGTTTTTCAATGGGACACTCACTTTTAATGCAAATCAAGTGCACCAAAGGATCCTATGTATCCAAAATCAGGAGACAGGTTGGCAAGCAAGATAATGATTGACGCCAAAAGTTTGTCCCAAGCAAACCCTTTCCACAGAGTTGAAGATTAAAATTTTAGATCATCAGTCTACTTGGTGGCAGAAAAATGCAGGCCTCTAAAGAAGCTTAAGTAGAATTTGTATATTTGTATGGGCACATAAGATGCAAACTATGCAGATCAATGAGACTTAGATTCTTTCTATATGATTAAAACTAAAATTGTCTAACAATTAACACAAAAAAGTAGTATATGAGCGTCAAGATCTGACCTTCAAGCCAATCCAAAACTCCTAAGTCTATCACAATGAGGTGTTGGCATGTTCCTACTCCATTGACGGCACTGAAGTTCAACTTGACAATGCCGTCCAAGAAGATTCTTGTAGTCATGAATCACGTTTTCTTCAAGCGTAGCTCTAGATTCACTCCCACCACGAAAATTTCAATCAAAATCAACCGACTTAACAAAAGAAATCAAAGAGGAGGACGAATTGCATTTATGTACAATTGAGCAAAAATCTCTTCAGATCTGATTAATTAAAAAAAGCTTACCTAATTTCCTTCGTTTTCTCCGGTGACAGGCGGCGTTAGAGGAAGCGGTCGTCGGCGGAGACGAAGTCGATTCGGTCGAGGACGTCGGAGGAGAGGCCGGGGCAGAGAGCGTGGAGGATGAACTCGAAGGTGATGACGTGGAGGACGCCTTTCTGCTCGTAGCCGTACTCCTGAGCGGATCGGTTCAGAAGCTTTGCGAAGATCTCGTGGTTCAGCAGATCGGCGCTCACCACGAGCCGTTCCATCTCATCACCGACGTAGGCCGGACAGAACCCCCGATGACCTCCGGTTTGTCCGGCGGTTGGAGTCCGACGCTCTCTGCGTCTCCGATCGGAGGAGGTTGTACGATGCCGATTTTGAGGATGAGTCGGCCACACGAGAGAATCGCCTTATCAGCTGCTTCTTCTAGAGAGAGCGGTTTAGTGTGAGAAAGTGGGGATGGTGAAACAGAGAGGTTGGGGACGGGATGAGAAAGTGAGCGATTTTGAGGATGATTAGACGGGATGGCTGATTTTTTTTTGGTTAGTCCGGATGGCTGATGGTGTACCCAAATTAAACGCAATAACCATTCGTGTGACACAACGCTCCACAATTTTTTTTTTTTGGTGAAGACACAACGCTCCACAATAATCAAGGCAAATGAATAAGAAGGCAGCCAAAGAGATGAAGAAAACCACTAATGAAGACCAATCTACTGTTAATGCTAATAACAATGGAGGGAAGGAGCAATTATGTTTTCAAGAGGAAGCTAATTTTTATAGTATTATATATAACACGTGTGTCACATACAAACAATATTATTTGTCCTTTCGGGTAGCAAAAAAGGGTTTGCTTCATTTTGTTTTTTTTTTATCTAGATAAGGTTTGTTTTATTTCAAATACTACCATAAAGTTTATAAAACATGTATGTTAGTATGTATGAATTAGAATTGCTTACACAAATCTAGGATATAGAACACCACCGTCCGTAAAGTTCGAACCAACAACCATATGTTACTACTCTAAAGTCTTATAAGACAAGTCAAATGCCCCAAGACGGGTATTATCGATTATAAAAAGCAAAAAAACTAGATACAGAAATATGCAAGAAACCAGCTCATACGATCGCGCTATTGATACGCAGTCGATTATTAGTCTTATAAATGGAAATACGATACTTTTTAAATTTATATTGTCTATAGTATAAAGCGGAGACAAAGTCTTCACACAAAATTGCGCCACGTGTCGTATCTTTAATAAAACAATCAACCGGGCCCTTACGTATATAAAAAAACACTAATCACGATAGAAAGATAAATATATTTGATTTGATAAGAAAAAATCAGCTGGGTCCTCCTCTATATAAATTAGGTAGTTAGAATCTCATATAATCTTATCCCGTAAAAATTGTCGAAAATGATGAATTATCCCTTACCAAGAATTAGTTCGACATGAAATCATTCGACATGAATAGAAGTCATACACAACATAACCCAAACAGCATATGCGAATTCTTGAAAAACCTATTGCGAGAGTGGAAAACACAAATACCAGTGAGAGCTCCAACCAGACAGATAGGGTTAGGAAAACCTCAAAGAAAAAAGACTAAAACGGTATGGGAAAAACATAAGCAGAACCCAAGTCAAGCTAAATTTTGATGGTGCTGTCAATTTTGAAGGTGTCTCTACGATCGGTTTCATCCCCCGGGACCACTTAGACTCGCCTCTCTCCATTGACAGGGGACTCATTGGGAGACACTCCGTTCTTCGCACCGAAGCCATCGCCCTGCGTCAGGGGATTCTTGAGACCATCCAACGTGGCGTTTCCCACATCACGATCGAGGGTGATAATTTGTAGGTGATCATGGGAGATTGATCAAATCAGAGCGGTTATCTACCAGATGCTAGCCTGCTTTCAGAGTTAGAGGATCTCTCACATTCACCGTGGGGGAAATTCTGTAGCTGACTATATTGTTGGTTATTTCCGTTCCGCGTCCAGTGTCCCCATTACATCTGATTTAGGTCTTTTGGGCCTCATCCAGTTGGATGCTCTAAGGCGACCTTCTGTATTATAAGAGGCCCCCCTAATTCCTTTCCTTATCTAAAAAATAGTTGTCATCTTCAGATAAATATTATTATTTAATAAAATGTAGTATTTATCGTAAAGTAATTTTTGAACAAATCCAACTTATTTATATTATGAGTTGATTTACTATTGGTAAAAAAACACTAATCATAATACGAAGATACATATATATGATCTTATTCTTTTAACGTGATCCTTGATAGTACATATTTAATTAAATTAGGTTAATAATCGCATTAGCCGTACATGGTACGAGGGTTAAACTAGTTCAATTTCATTAGAAAAATCAATTAACGATAGAAATACAGTCGTTGGCAACGATACATTAATATATGGATCCGAATTTCAAATACTGCATAGGTTCATGGTAATCTACTATAACATAGTATAAAGCTGAATCCAAGTCTTTATTAAAATTTATGTCACGTCACCAATCCCGAATGGAATAATGATTTTATTTTTTACATTGATTTTTTTGAAAAAAGTTCATATATCTCTTTGACATCTTTTCCAATTTTCTTATATCTATTTAATATCTTATTCAATTTTGGATTTTTCCAAATTTTGAAAAAAATATCTTTATACGAATAAAAAAATTCAAGTGTTTTTCTTTTATATCGTAACGATATTTCCTTATCAAATAATATACGTTTTTGTCATTATTAAATCTTGAAGAATTGTGAAAAACATTCACATATGTCAATAGTATATTGTAATTAATAAGATATATATGAAAATTTGAATTAAATTATTTAAAATTAACATTTTATTAATTAAAGTACATATATAGGTTAATAGGTTCGGAGTTCGGTCTATCGAGCTTGGATTATAAATTCTCGAGCTAAAAGCGGTACGTATCAAAATTCGATCTCGAATAGATTAATTCGGTTTTATATTTACATTACCCGTATATGGTACAAGATTTATACTAGTTTATAAGAATGTTTGATCCAGAACATATGCACTAATAAGGGCAGAATACATGTACGGCCCCCCGAATTTGTAACTTTTTTTCAACCAGTCCCCTCAAGTAAAAAATGTTCTATTAGATCCCGCAACTTATAAAATTTTGTACGATTAGACTCCTATTGCTGACATGGCATAGCACGTGTAATACACGACTATCTTGTGCAACTGAAATATTGTTAAAGCAATATTTTAATTAAATAATAATATTTAATAAGAAAATGTAACAACCACAATTATCAATACAGAATTGAGAAGGATAGAACAGAGATGAGATTGGGACTAGAAGAAAAGAGAGGAGTAACAGAATTGAGAGAGAAGAAGTCTGTTGCATTACTTTCGATGATTGTAACAGAATGCCCCTTCACACCTTAAACACTTCTCTTCTCTAAAGGGCCGGTTTACTGATTTTCCCTTTTATAACAAAGGTTGAGCTAAAGTGCACTTACAAGGTGTATACATCCATCATACATGTACATAACAATTGCTCCCCCTCTAAAAAGTCTTGTCCTCAAGACTAGATTCCAAACTCTGGAAATTGAGTGATGATGTGCCTAGCAGACTCCCGCGTAGCTTCCTTAGGGCTTAAATTCCTCCACTGCACCAACCATTCTGTGACAGGTTCTCCATTCTTCAAATAGTGCACACGAGTATCCAACACACACTGAGGACCAATATCCACTGTACTAGTACTGTCCAACAAAGAAGGTAGTTTTTCACTCACCTTATGCTCACCCACTTGTTTCTTTAACTGTGAAACATGGAAGACTGGGTGTATGCGCGAGGACTCTGGCAACTTCAGTCTATAAGCCACAGCACCAACCTTATCAACCACCTGAAAGGGTCCATAATACTTGGAACTCAGTTTAACACAAGTTCTCACAACAACCAAGGACTGCCTATAGGGCTGCAACTTTAAGTACACCCAATCACCAATGTTTAACTCTCTCTCAGACCTCTTCCTATCAGCCATGAGCTTCATCCTTGCTTGAGCTTGCTGCAAATTGTCTTGTAAACGTTTCATGACCCTAACCCTCTCTAGAATCCATTCTTCCACTGAAGCTGTAGTAACACTAGCAACAGGTGCACCAAGGAAACTAGGAGAGTATCCATATAATGCTTGAAATGGAGTAAGTTTCAAAGCTGAATGATAATTGGTATTAATACCAATATTCAGCTAATGCCAACCATCTAAACCACTGTTTAGGGTGCTCATAAGTCATACCTCTCAAGTAGTTTTCCAAACACTGATTCACCCTTTCTGTCTGGCCATTTGTCTAAGGGCGATAGGCTGTAGACAACCTAAGCTGAGTTCCCAAAACCTTGAACAACTCCTGCCAAAAATGACTTACAAATATCTTGTCCCTATCAGAGATAATGCTCTTGGGCAAACCATGTAGTTTGAATACTGAATTTAGAAATTCCTGAGCAAATATAGCAATAGTAAAAGGATGCTTCAAGGCCACAAATTGAGCATACTTAGTCAGCCTATCCACAGCTACCAACACAGCATCCTTACCATAAGATTTAGGCAAGCCTTCCACAAAATCCATAGACAAATGCTCCCAAGCCTGTTTAGGAATAGGCAATGGTTGTAACTTCTTTGGATAAGACACATGTTCAGTTTTGTTTCTCTGACAATTATCACAAGCTCTCACAAATTCCTCAACCATAGGCTTCATATTAGGCCAGTAAAACAAGGACTTCAACCTAGAGTAAGTTCCTTGTATGCCAGAGTGACCACCCACTGGATTGTCATGAAGACAACAATCAATTGCTTTCTTAATTCAGTAGAAGAACCAATGTAAAGCCTCCCTTTATAGCGCGACAAACCATTTACTACTGAATAATCTGGTGAAGGAGTGACTAAAACAGATTGTAGCAGTGTAGTGGCCTTATCATCCAACTCATAACTTGCCACTATCTTACTCACCCACTGAGGGCATACTGCAGAAATAGCAAACATTGAATGTTGAGTGCCTTCAAACTGTCTTGACAATGCATCTGCAACCTTGTTTTCAACTCCCTTTTTATACAAAATGGCATAATCCAGGCCTAACAGCTTCCTAATTGCGTTTCTTTGTAAGTGTGTAGACAACCTTTGATCAAATAAATTCCTCAAAGACTGATGATTCGTCTTGATATAGAACAAGGCTGGCTCCAAATAGTGCCTCCACTTGTTACCATCCATTAGAATAGCTAATAGTTCCTTTTCATATGTAGACATTAGCAAACTATTACCTTGTAAAGCCTTACTGATATATATCCAATGGGCCTGCCTTGCTGCATTAACACATCACCCACTCCTGAATCACAAGCGTCAGTTTCTAAAACAAAAGGCATTGAAAAATCTGGCATAGCCAACACAGGAGTTGTTGACAGAATTTTTTTAAGCTCTTGAAAAGCCAACTCAACATTACTAGACCACTACTCATTCTTCTTGAGCAATTCAGTAAGAGGTTTGGCAATACCCCCATATCCCTTAATTAAACATCTGTAATACCCTGTCAAACCAAGAAACCCCCTTAAAGCCTTAACATTCTTTGGTTGAGGCCATTACACCATAGCAGATATTTTAGCAAGATCAGTGGCAACACCTGTGGAAGATATAATATGACCCAAATAATCCAACTGGCTCTTTGCAAACTCGCACTTAGATTTCTTTGCAAACAAGTGATTCCTCTGTAGCAACAACAACACTTTCCTCAAATGGTCCAAGTGCAAAGACAGAGAAGGGCTATAGACCAATATATCATCAAAAAATACCAGCACAAATTTCCTCAAGTATGACTTGAAAACATCATTCATAAGAGACTGAAATGTGGCTGGAGCATTAGTTAAATCAAATGGCATCACCCTGAACTCATAACGCCCCTGATGAGTCCTAAAAGTAGTCTTATACACATCACTCTCTGCCATTCTAACTTAATGATAACCAGCTCTAAGATCCAACTTAGAAAAGATCACAGCACCATTCAACTCATCTAACAACTCTTCTATATGAGGACTAGAAAATTTATCCTTGACTGTGGCATCATTCAACTTCCTATAATCAATGCAAAACCTCCAAGTACCATCCTTCTTTTTCACTAACAAGACTGGTGAAGCAAAAGGACTTTGACTAGGATGAATTACATTACAATTAAGCATATCCTCAACCTGCTTTTCAATCTCAGATTTTTGAAAGAAAGGGTACTTGTAGGGCCGTGTACAGATTGGAGACACTTGATAGGCTACTAGACCAATACCGCAAGTGCACGGATCGCGTAGTACCAAGGTGTCGAATCTCTAGGACTTTAGTAGAGTTGGTGAACCGACAATCAAAGTAGCTAGGCTAATATGAGGCAATTTGGGATTGAAATTAAAGAACTCAAATAACAACTAAGTAAAAGGAGAAAACAACTAACAAAATGATGCAAGTTTACTATGGGAAAGGCAATCCTAGGATCTAAGTACTCACACTATGGATCAAAGTAGCACTTTGCAAGCATACATGAATCAAGATCAAATCATGGTTTGGAGGCATCTACCTAGAATCAATGTCTAATCCTATCGAATTAGACAAATCGTACCTAGATTACGATAATCATCCACTTTCGTGGCTTGACATGCAAACTTGGCCCTTTAGGCTCAATAGTGGCTCAATAGGTTCAAGCCTCTCATCCACCGTCGTGGCTTGAGTGAGCTTGTCCATCTCAAACCCTCTATCGGTAGGTCAACCTCTCAAGAATTCCCAAATCAATTCTCATTTCAAAAGGAAGTCAATCAATCAATCCTATAGTTCAAGCTAGAGAGGAGGTCTCTCAACACAAGTCCCTAGCCTATCTCCCTATTGACAACCTAACCTTTCGGTTCTAATCATCAACAAGCCTCAAACCGCAAACAATTTGGCAATAAGCATGTAGGATTGACTCAAACCACAATTCCAATCTCAATTCAAGCAAGCATTTCAAGGCTACCTAGAATCCATAGGGTTTTCCTCAAACCCTAGGATTTGGGGGTTTAGCAATCCATGGAGAACAAGAGAAAAGAAGAAGAGATGAGGAAATCCATACCAATAAACATTGTATTGATTGAAAAGGCACAAATCTCCAACAAAATCCTTCAATCTCTCAAGAACACCAAAGAGCTTTAGTGGAATTTCTAGAGGTCCTAAATTGGGTAAAAGTTGCTTTCTAAAAGGAGGAAGACGGCTTATATACAACCCTAAAGGAAACAAGGCTAAAACGGGAAAAAGGGGACGCGGCGGTGTGACCCGGGGTACGACCCGGCCCGTGACCCGACCGAGTCCGGCACTGGAAAACGCAACACACTTGCAAACGCTTGGAAATGGGGAACTCGGGCTCCGACCCAGCCCGTGACCCAGCCGGGTCCGATTCTGGAGACTTGCATTTGCCTTCTCGCTTGGCAAGGGAGCCGACCCGGGCGCCGACCCGGCCCGTGAACCGGCCGGGTCCGCCTCTGGCGACTTCGGCTTGTCTCGGCTAAGCAATGCAACCCGACCCGGGCCATGACCCGGCCCGTGACCCGGCCGGGTCCAGGGTTGTGGCCTCGGGTTTTGTTGCTTTTCCTTCGGTCCTTCGGGCTTCGCCTTGATCGGTCTTCGGTTTGCTTCTCGGGTAACTTCTCGGCCTCTCCTTGACACCGTCTTCGAGCTCTCGACACCTCCTTGAGTCCTCTTGATCTCTACCGCTCCATTCACCTCCAAATCCCCTGAAATTCACAAAGAACAAAGCGTAGAGTCCGAACCGAACTAATAAACCGAAAACAAGTAAAAATCTAACTTAAACGAGAGAAACGCAAACCGAAATCTATGAAACATGGCCTAATATGCACTCTAAACAT
Source organism: Polygonum aviculare (assembly GCA_934048045.1). NCBI lineage: Eukaryota > Viridiplantae > Streptophyta > Magnoliopsida > Caryophyllales > Polygonaceae > Polygonum > Polygonum aviculare. The sequence goes on along the minus strand of OW204023.1, from coordinate 24,872,202 downwards.
GAACTAAATGCAAGCCATCAACACTCCTTCCTTCAAAACAATATGATGCTCATGTCCACGCAAGGGTGGCAACCCTTTTGGCTCTTGAAACACCTCTAGAAACTCAGCCAGAACCTGGTCAATCTCAAGCACATTATCCATCTCCTGACCACTGATAGCAAAAATCCTAGCAACTTGAGATACTAACAAAGGCATTGCCTTCCTAAGAAGCTTCTGCAGCTTATTGCCAGATATTGACTTGAGAGTAGCACACTCCTGTAATCTACAAATTTCAACCTTCCTACCATTCATCTCAAAATTAAAGAAATTCTTAACTTCTTCAAATCAAATAAAACAGGACTGAACTCCCATAACCAATCCCCTCCAAGGATCATATCACAACCACCCAATTTAAGAACTCTCAGATCATATTCAAACATGTGTCCCTGCATTATCCACCTCAACTTCTTGCACACTTGACTACAATACATTTGGTGACCATTTACAACAGCAACCTCCAAGGTCACATCTTCAACCACTGTCTTATTCACCTTTTGAATAACTCTGGGATCTACAAAACTATGAGTAGTCCCACTGTCAACTAGAATAGTAATGGCATACCCATCTATTTCTCCCGTAATCCTAATAGTAGTCTTAGGAATACTGTCTCCTATAGCATGAACATGAATCTTAGGATTCTGATCACCATTTTGATCATCAATTTCCTCACTCATACCCTACACTTCCACTGAATCTTCACGTAACAACTCATCTAATTGAGCAACCATTAGACTATGAAGTGTTTGCACAACGATGCCCCACAAAGTATTTTACTCCACACTTGTAGCACAAACCCTGATGTCTTTTAGCCTCGAAAGTAACATTACTTGATGTTCCCTTACTGTCTCCCCCCTTGGCTTCCACAGTCTGTTTTGGCATCACCTTATTATCCACAGTAGCAGTCTTGAAAGAAGAAGATGAAACTGAATTCCTCCATGCAGGCTTAGCCATTGTAGCAATAGCTTGAACAGCAGAATATTGCAGTTTAGCCTGTTCAAAAGCTGAGGCCAAATCTTGTGGCCGACCGAGCTTGACCAAGGACTTGATCTCTTCCTTGAGACCACTAATGTAACTCGAAACAAAATATGCTTCAGACAAGTGTGAATCAAACGCCAATATAGTAGCTCAAAGCTCCTCAAACCTCTCAGTGTAATCCTCCACATCACCTTTCTGCTCAAGCTTGTTGAACTCTTCTATTAGTTCCACGCCCATTCTTTCACCAAACCTAGCACACACGGCATCATAGAGTTCTTTCCAAGAAACTCTTGAATTCAACATCGTTAAACTCTAAAACCATGTATCTGCCTTACCAGTAACATACAAAGAAGCCAGCTCAACTTTCTGGTGTTCTTGAATGTTAAAAATCACAAAATATCTTTCACTCTTGCGAATCCAACTACACGGTTTCACCCCATCAAACACTGGAAAATCAATCTTAGGAAGTCGCTGAGTACCTGAATTCCAAGATAATGAACTCCGATCACTGGAATCTTGAGGTAAAGTAGGAGAATTCCGATTGATCTCAGGATCTTGAATCCTATCCGTTGGTCGACCTGCTCCCAACAGACTTGGTCGCTCCCCGCTTCTTGAAGATGTCGCCACCGAATTTCCTGTCACTGGATGCGATGGATTTCCGGTCGCCGGAGGTGATGGATTCCGATCCACCGACAAAACTGCTATCACCAGATCGCGCAATTGCGACAAAGTAAACTCCATTGTTTCAATCTTGTCAAGCTTTGGAGCTACCAAATTCAAACGACCTTGGACCTGCTGGTGTTGTGTCCTAGTCTCCTCAATGAATTTCTCTGTAGACGCCATGAATCGCCGGCTTTCAGCTTGATTCTCCAATACCGATTGCTAGAGCTGTTGAACAGTTTCCTCCAACGTCTTGAAATGTGTTCCATCCGCCAGCGACAAGATCAAAGCTCTGATACCAAATTGTAACAACCACAATTATCAATACAGAATTGAGAAGGATAGAACAGAGATGAGGTTGGGACGAAAAGAAAAGAGAGGAATAACAGAATTGAGAGAGAAGAAGTCTGTTGCATTACTTTCGATGATTGTAACAGAATGCCCCTTCACACCTTATACACTTCTCTTCTCTAAAGGGCCGGTTTACCAGTTTTCCCTTTTATAACAAAGGTTGAGCTAAAATGCACTTACAAGCATATATACATCTATCATACATGTACATAACAGAAAATATTATCAATATTTATTTATTTTAATAATAAAAGATATTATAACTTATAAAATAAAATTTATACATTATTTAAATATACTTTATCGGTCAACCAAATGGGTTTCGGATTTCAATCCATTCGGGTTCGGGTTAAAACGAGTTCGGATCATTTCGCTTTTAAATTAAAATTTTTGAGATTCAACCCTAAAAATTTTCAGTCGGTTCGGGTCAGCTTAGCAGGTTCGATTAAGTTTTGACAATCCTACTAATCAATCATCTAAGAGGAACCCTAGCTCTGTTCGGTAAAAAAAATTAACGGCAATGTAGTGCAACCAAAAATATTAATTAAGTAATATTATTTGATACAAAAACATTTTTTTATTTTAATGATAAAATATATTATAAAAACATTATTGCATGAGTTGAATCTGTTGATATTGTGCGTTTCATAGAACGAGTTGGATAAAAAATTATAGTATATAAATTCATTAAATAATTTTTTTAACAGTGTCACGACATCGCCACATCATCGACATGTCAGTGCCACGTGGCGCTGACGTGGTAGTGACGTGCCGCTGATGTGTCACATGGCGCATGATAAGGGTTTAATCGAACAAAATTAATAAGTTCAGGGGTTTAATAGAACATTTTCTTAGTTGAGGGGCCTGGTTGAAAAAAAAGTTACAAGTTTAGGGATTGTACGTGTATTCGAATACCGAAAAAATCAATAAATGAATTAGCAATTAAAAATCTTATAAATTAACTCACATAAATAAATTATAAATACATGCATGTACACATTTTTGCGCGTAGGGAAATTCCGACTTGTTCAAGTGCAGTGCAGTGCAGTGCTGGAAAGAACACACATCACGAAATAATTATATACTCCGTATTTTAAGAATCTGTTACTGACCAATTATATTGTAGATTTTTTTTTTTTGGTCGAATTATATTGTAGATTTTTTGGACTACAGCGTTTTTCTTAATGAGATTATTATGCCTCCCAACTTGCTTCCTTTATAAAGCAACTAAATATTACAGTACTTTTCAAAGCAATTATTTAATCAAGTTGTTTAAGCTCGAAGGGAACTTCGTGGCTCCAATGTACAAATACAACCCATAATAGATTTCGCTCAATAAATCGACAGACCCTCCTATCTCTAATTTTTCCATTTAGACCTACTTATAAAAAAATATCAATTAGGCTTCTATACTATGCTTACTTTGTAAGCCTAATAGGAAAAATTAGAGATAGAAGCCAAAACCTGGTCAAATTGAACTATCAATATTAAATTGTTCCATATAGTGAAAAAATAGGAAAATTCATTTTGATACCCCTCTGGTTTTGACAATTCCATTTGGTGCCCGATGAAAAAAGTTTTTCCTTTTGGTACTCCTATGATTTATACATTTTTCTTTTCGTAACTAAAACTCTATCTAAACCAATTTTTCATCCCAAAAATAATACACTTTTTATTTAAAATTTAAATAAAAAACAATTTAGAAAATAAACATTTAAAAACACAAGAACTTAGGCAAAAAAAATTTGTTCAATATAAAAAAGTTGAGCAACCATTAAAAAATCTAATGTAATAAGTTACATACAATTTTCTTTACCTATCCAGTTTTTAACAAAATTGGATAGGTAAAGATGCTCAATAGAAAAAAAAAGTAAGGAGGCCTGTTTGAACATTTTTTACAAGTACGGGGGTCTCCGTATGTATTTTGCCTTACATGGATGAGCGCGTGTTACATAAACTACTTTCCGTTCACACACGCTCAGACTCGTGACCTTCCCTATTCTCCCTCAAATTCATATATGCTTAATCGTGTGTCACGACAATATGACATTAATGTCATAATATAAGATTTTATTATTTTGGCATAATTAGGCTTAAGTAATATCTAATTAGCATCATGTGGCTTTTGTTTTTTATTGCGCCAAGCTTAGTTCGAAATTAGACTTAATACCTCGGCGAATGTTTGATACACGTAACGGATAAAGCCTCGATCGGATGGTGTGCAATAGGAAAAAGTGGACCTAATATAGGGGTCTAATTGAACATTTTTTTTTGTAGGGGGATCTAATAGGAAAAAAAGGTACAAGTAGGGGGTCTATTGATATATAAGCCTAATAGATTTATCATGCGACTTGTTTGTAAAGTTGTCGATGGGTCACGGATAATCAACTCATCCGTTTAACCCACCCACGATGAATGGGAGAAAAACCACCCAAATAAAGTAGGTAATGAGTGAAACGGGTGACGGGTGAAACAAGTGACGGATCAGATATGGGTGTGAGTTGCCACCCACATAACCCGACCCATCACCCACCCACCACCCTTTTCACCCAAATCACCCATCTAAGTCGTTTTAACCCTAGTATATATAGTACAATCGTATATATAGGAATTACATCTATTTATCCTTTTTTCCCAATTTGCATGATCTCAATCTACATTCCATCACGTTCATCCCTAATTCTCAATAATCCACCACAGCCCACAACGCTCAACACATCAGCGCCCTCGCTTCCCCATCTATGAAGTCGGTGTCCAGGTAGGCAAGTCGTTAGGCTTTGTCACTACACCAGTTGGTCTGAACACCTACTTTTGTGCCAGTTGAAAATTTTAAAAGTTATGTTACATTAACATTTTTATATTGCTTATGGATATACATTTTTATTTAAGTACATTGATAATTTTCTTATTGAATCTTTATCATTATATTTTTTTTTCAAATTGAACTATCAGCATTAAGTTGTTCCATATAGTGAAAAAATAGGAAAATTTTATTTTGGTACCCCTCTGGTTTTGATAATTCCAAGTACCCGATGAAAAAAGTTTTTCCTTTTGGTACTCCTATGGTTTATACATTTTTCTTTTCGTAACTAAAACTCTATCTAAAGTCTAAACCCATTTTTCATCCCAAAAAAAAATACAATTTTTATTTAAAATTTCAACAAAAAACAATTTTAGAAAATAAAAATTTAAAAACAAAAGAACTTAGGCAAAAAAATTTGTTCAATATAAAAAAGTTGAGCAACCATTAAAAAATCTAATGTAATAAGTTACATAGCTTAATTTGTTCAATGTAATTTCCTTTTAAGTTCAATAAAACAATCAATGGAATAAAAATGCAATGTTTTATTTTCAAAATTAGTAATTATTCAAAATCTAAATGACATTTCTACTTTAAGGGATAGAAAATGGGTTTGGAAAGAGTTTTGGTTAGGAAAAGTAAAATGTATAAACCACAAGGGTAGTAAAGCTAAAAACTTTTTTTTCGGGTACCAAAAGGAATTGTGTCAAAACTAAAGGGGTACCAATAGAAATTTCTCAAAAAAATAAAAGTTCAACGAACATATACGGGTGATCATGGGTTACCCAATATAACCAGCGGGTGACTGGTGGTGTGAGTAACGGGTGAAATATTCCACAGGTGACGGGTAGGTCGAGTGGGCATTTGTACTTGCGGGCCGGGTGGAGGAACTACTCCATCCACTTATAATCCGACTCATCGACACCCCTACTTGTTTTTGTTGTTGGCCTTGGTTACCTGTGATACTCATAGTATCATATTATAAAAAGAAAAAAAAGGAAAATATCATTATCTCATAATTTATAAATTGAGATTGTTTTGTTGGGTGATATTATATTAATTCACTATAAAATCTGACAATTTAAATTAACTTTCCTTACAAAAAAAAGTTAATAAATTCCAAATCACATGGTTGGAGATGCTCTTAGAGTGTTCTAGGTAGGGCTACGATTTTTCACATATTTAGAAAAAATAGGAATAATGTGTAGCAAATTTATTCATTCCACCTTGGAATGTACAAGTATATGTTACATGTGTACAAACTTATACTAAACAATGCATATAGTATTTTTTTCAAATTCAAACTTTTGTCTAAATTTACATATAAATTTAAGAAACTTGAGGTAAATTAGGTATGCATTAATGCACGTTCGTACCAAAATCTAACCTATACGTAAAGTTGGAACATTTTATCATTAATTGCCCCCATTTCAATTAATTCATTCATGTTATAGTGTGTATATATATATATATATGATGCTATTATATATCATTTATCATATTTATCTACATCTAAAGTTGTATTTTTGGCATTAAATGTGATGAGGGACCATCCGTCAAGCCACCACCGAGCACGCCCATCCTCTTTAATGGTCCAATGACAAGGGCGCGAGCCAAGAAACTTCACAGGGACTTGTTTGCATTCGTGGCATACCATGGAGTCAAGGAAGCCAAGAATGCCCCTGAGAACAAGCCATTTCTCATGAGCTGTTGAAGGGTTTTTCTTGAACAAATAAATTTATATTCAAGACCCCGCTGAGTATAGCGAAGTCAGGATCGTCCACGGGAGTGAGAGTAGTGCTAAGTTTAACCGATAACTACGAAAAGCAAGAAAACAAGGGGTAGAATGACTTCAGGCTCGACCCAAAGAGGGTCGATCTCGACCCTGGGGGGGTCGATCCTGAGAGTGACAACACACGAACACACACAAATCACATGCAACTAACTCGAACTCGACTTAGGGAGTCGGGATCAAGGCACAAGATACGAATCTCAATCAATTTAAAAGGCAAATCCTAGGGCAAAGGCTACCACAACAACAACCACACGTGCTTTTGACAAGAAATCACAACTATCATGCAATCAAGATCATAGAGAAGTTTACTTTCGCAAACAATTCAAGTTATTCAATCAACTTTCGCAAATCAAACAACTTTCTAACCATCCTTCAACCTAGGAATATCAACTTTCGCAAATAATCCTATTAGATATAGTCAAGCAACAAACTTTTCACTTTCGCTAAGGTTAATTACAAGACATGCCTCAATTTTCACCAAGGATTAAGCACAAGATAGGTTAGATATGATCATCAAGCATTCAAGTCATGAATTCAAATTTTAGACATGCATGATTGTGTTGGGTTTTTGCCCAACCCTAGAACTTAAGAGGACTACTCACACATAGCAAGGAAGAACAAGGAAGAAGAAGAAGAAGACATGATCAAACCAAACTTCAATTCAACTAAAAACCAAAGATCAAACTTACAAATCTCAATCTTGCTCTCCAAGTCTTCTTCCCAAATCCTCCAAGTCTTGGATTAATTATCGAATGAATGTTGAATCCATAAAAACTATAGGTTCAACCTCCTTTTATAGACAAAAAGGAGTCCTAATCTAACTAGGAAACACAAACAAAACACCTTCCTAAAATACAAACTAGGAAACTTCAACAATATATCCGGAATAGGGGAAAGTCGGTGCCTAGGATCGACCTCCTAGGGGGTCGATATCGACCCCCCTCAGGGTCGATCCTGAGAGCAATTTTTTTCAACATCTTCTACTTCTTCACTTGGTTCGTGCTCGACCCTTCTTGGCTCGATCTCGGGGTCGATTTCTTCACTTCTCTTCTTGATTTTGCTCTTTTTAGCTCTTCTCCTTAGCTTGTCCTCTCAAAATCTTCCTCCTAGCTCATCCATCCGCTCCAAGTCTTGCTCCAAACTCGTCTTCAAGCTCCAAAACACCTACAAAACGACACAAAAGTGCGTAGTTTCCGAATCTCAAGGAAATACGAAAACTCATGCAAAAAGACTCAAAAACACAAGACTCAACCATGAAAATCAACTTAAACTAACCTATCTAGACCCTAAAAATCTACCTAAAAAGCGCGGACATCAAAACACCCCATACTTAGACTTGCTTGTCCTCAAGCAATAATCAGGCAAATCAAGACCAATAACACAACCTTCAAACATAGCCCTTGTCAAAACATTTTAAACACAAGTGAAAAGAAGACAAGTAACTTTAACGTCATCACATATGTATAAGTCTCAAGTTAGGCAACCACAATCCAACCTCACAAGGGATATAAATGTGTTTCTCTCTTTCTCTCATGTGTTTAGGCTATCAATCAACTCTCATCTCAATCTTTATGCAACATCTACTTTATCATTGAGACTTATATCACCAATCTCTCTACCTAGAGAAGTCAAGACACATCAATTTTCATAAGAACTTAGGCTCAATGAAATCTTCATAGAAGACTCATTCGGCCGGGTTGTAATGGGGCTCGGTAAATAACATAAGGTAGGGAGTTATTTGGTCATGTGGTGCTAAATCCGGGAATCAAACTCCTAAATACAACACTTCAAACCAAAACAACTCACTTCTTCTCTTTTTCAACTCATAACCAAACACTTCAATGAAACTCACACCTTTCAATTTCTAACCCAAACTTCCATACTACAACTTATAAACACTAAGAATTCTTGGCTTTGCACTTATGTTTTTTTCTTTTCTCTTTTTTTTTCTTCTTTAGCTCGAGCCACTGAGGGTCGAAGTCAACCCCCGGGGGGTCGAACCTGAGACTTAGTCTTCTTCACAATGGGGTCGAGATCGACCCATTAGGGGGTCGATCCTGAGGCTATTCGCTCGAGCTTCTTTACTTCTTTTTCTCTTCAATTTTTCAACAAGGTGCAATCCAAGCCAAGAATCCTATTACATTATACTTCAACAAGTTGTTTTCTACCCTTTAACAATGTTACCTCCTTCAAACCCAACCCGAATATCACTCAACAAAACTTATTCCTAACACATCTAAGTTCAATTCCCGGAATAGGGTCAAGCTAATAGGCTAGGGATAATTTTTGTGGGGCTTCAAACAAAAGGCTAAGGTTTAGAACGGGGCTTCAAGCAAAGACAATTTAAGGTAGGCATGGAAGAATATGGGCTAAAAATATAAGTTCTTAATCATAATCAACATGTATGAGCAATCTCATAACAGTTTCAAGAAATAGATAACCATATCAATGACAAGAAACATATGCATAAGAGAGTAAAATCACACAAACAAAGAAGAGGGAATCAATGGTGTTCTCCCTATAAGGCCAAAATTCTCACTAGGTAAAAATTTTGTTGGATTGTAATTACTTTCACTCAAGACACATATGCTCAATTTCATCACAAGTCTCATTCACATCCAAAAGCAATTTCTCATAAACAAGGGCTACACTATCCAATCATGCCGAAGGAATTACATGATAAGCATGAAGATTAATTTTCATCATAGGACATCTAAGATGGAATGTTTTTCTATCCTAAAACAAACAAGGAAGCAAATATTTTTGGATTTTTCGACATTTTTCAATTTTTTTTGGATTTTGGACATTTTCTTTTTTTTTTTTTTGAATTTTTCAAGACTTTTTCTAAATAAGCAAACTATCAAACAAAGCAAACAAACAAACAAGGACTCAATTATGTACAATATGTGAGACTCCTCTTCCCCACCCCATACTTAAATCATGCAATGTCCCCATGCATGAAAACATATGACAAAGTAAAGAGAAAAGAAGAAGGAGACTCACAAAAACTCGTGGAAGCTTGGTTGGAGATGGAGCTTAGAAGACATGTAAGCTGGCACGACCCTGAGGGGGTCGATCACGACCCTAATAGGGTCGATCCTGAGTCTTGCATGAGGGAGAAACTGGGCAAGAGGGGGGTCGTGATCGACCATATGAGGGTCGATCCTGAGGGCTCACGCATCTCGTGTCAAGTTGTCTTCTCCGGTCCATTTTGAGCTCGTGTTTTGCAATTTTAGAGTCCTGCAAAAACATCACAAAGATCCTATCCCAAGCAAGAAGTATCCTAATCTAATCTAAGGAAGGTTAGAAAATAAAAACAAAAATCTAGTCTAGAAATTGGGAAATCAAAAATGAAGAAAAATAAAAAGGAAAATCTAATCTAGAAACCGGGTTGCCTCCCGTAAGCGCTTTTTTTAACGTCATGAGCTTGACGAGAAGTTCCTTAGCTCAATCCTTATGATCGGACATCGTCAAGGCTCTAAGTAACCTGTCAAAGTCTTGTGAAGACACCTCATGAAAGCATAAGTAGCATATTGATAAATTGAAAACAAATGATATAGTTTTCAAAGAACGTTTCAACTTATCAAAAGCGCAAGAATAACGTTCGTGAGAAGGGTTAGGATAAAACCAACTTGGTGGGTGCGGTGGTGCCTCACAATAATTAGCAAAGGGGTCCTTGAAGGTCCATAGCTCCTTGCGTCCTATCTTGAAAGGAAAGTGATAGAATTTGTAGGCACCTTCAAGCCTAGGGACCATGATTGACTTAGGAAAGTCGAAAGGACCACCGGTGATGATCTTCATCTCTTCATGATTTGCCCGCTCTTTGCTAGCATCCGGGGTCAATGAAAGTCCAAACCCAACCACATTTTCTTCACATTCCTCCATAAGTGGGTTTGGTTTCAACATTGGTAGCAAAGACCCCGTACATCCTTCATCCTCTTGGGCCTTAACCTCCTCAATTTCGCCTTCTCCTAGCAAGAAACTCTCTTCCGGATCATCCCCCAAATTCTTCATCTCCTCTTCACGGTTCTCTTTCAAAGCATTGTCGAAGCGGATCTCCACTTTCTCTTCACCACTAGAATATGATAAGAGTCCCTTCTTAACATCTATGATAGCTCCGGTCGTGATGAGGAATGATTGGCTTAGAATGAGTGGAGGACATGACTCGGATAAAGGCTCAATATGCTCAATGGAAGGTTCCTTAGCCGTCTTGGATAGGAAAGGAAGCGCCTTTGTTGTCGAAGAAGAAGGAACGGACTTCGGTACTCCGGGAAGAGGGTCGGCCACGACCTGATGATGGTCGGTGATGACCTCTTCCGTAGTGGGGAGGGGGTTGGTGTTGACCATGTGGGGGTCGGACACGACCTCCACTGGCCTGGGTCGGTCTTCTTCATCCGCCGTCTTCTTACTCAAATCTTGCTCCGGCAACTTCTCTCCGCTCCTTGGGTGAACTACGGCAATGTGGCCTCTCGGGTTCTCATCGGGGTGGCCCGGTAATTGCCCTTGAGGTTGTGGAATTTGAGCCGCTAGATCACCATGCTGGGAGTTGTCATCCTTCCTCCATGAGTCAAATTCTCTGTTTTGAACTCCATTAAGATCGGAGAAGACTTCATGGATTCCTTCCATGAGTTTTTTCTTTCAGCCCTTGCACCCATGATGGTTGCTCTTCATAGCTAGGAGGTTCATAATAACCCCAGTTGGGATAATCATCACTCCTCCAATAGGGATCCCAAGTATAATTGGCCTCTTCAAATTGACTTGCATAAGTATGGCGTGGTTCATAATAACCCCAATTGGGGTAGCCTTGGGCTTCCCATTCTCTTTGTCTTGCATAAGCCTCGGCTTCTCTTTTTCTTTGGAGGTTTAGCACTTAAAGTTCAAGATCGGCCAACTTTCTTTCAAGGTCCTCTAAGGTCTCCATGGCTAAATCTAACCTAAAAACAAAAACAAAAACAAAAACAAATCAAAAACACACAAAGGGTTCGGGCTAGTCCCTCACCCAAATATCAACTAAACTCGGCACTATTGCACACTCCCCGGCAACGGCGCCAATTTGTTGAAGGGTTTTTCTTGAACAAATAAATTTATATTCAAGACCCCGCTGAGTATAGCGAAGTCAGGATCGTCCACGGGAGTGAGAGTAGTGCTAAGTTTAACCGATAACTACGAAAAGCAAGAAAACAAGGGGTAGAATGACTTCAGGCTCGACCCAAAGAGGGTCGATCTCGACCCTGGGGGGGTCGATCCTGAGAGTGACAACACACGAACACACACAAATCACATGCAACTAACTCGAACTCGACTTAGGGAGTCGGGATCAAGGCACAAGATACAAATCTCAATCAATTTAAAAGGCAAATCCTAGGGCAAAGGCTACCACAACAACAACCACACGTGCTTTTGACAAGAAATCACAACTATCATGCAATCAAGATCATAGAGAAGTTTACTTTCGCAAACAATTCAAGTTATTCAATCAACTTTCGCAAATCAAACAACTTTCTACCCATCCTTCAACCTAGGAATATCAACTTTCGCAAATAATCCTATTAGATATAATCAAGCAACAAACTTTTCACTTTCGCTAAGGTTAATTACAAGACATGCCTCAATTTTCACCAAGGATTAAGCACAAGATAGGTTAGATATGATCATCAAGCATTCAAGTCATGAATTCAAATTTTAGACATGCATGATTGTGTTGGGTTTTTGCCCAACCCTAGAACTTAAGAGGACTACTCACACATAGCAAGGAAGAACAAGGAAGAAGAAGAAGAAGACATGATCAAACCAAACTTCAATTCAACTAAAAACCAAAGATCAAACTTACAAATCTCAATCTTGCTCTCCAAGTCTTCTTCCCAAATCCTCCAAGTCTTGGATTAATTATCGAATGAATGTTGAATCCATAAAAACTATAGGTTCAACCTCCTTTTATAGACAAAAAGGAGTCCTAATCTAACTAGGAAACACAAACAAAACACCTTCCTAAAATACAAACTAGGAAACTTCAACAATATATCCGGAATAGGGGAAAGTCGGTGCCTAGGATCGACCCCCCTCAGGGTCGATCCTGAGAGCAATTTTTTTCAGCATCTTCTACTTCTTCACTTGGTTCGTGCTCGACCCTTCTTGGCTCGATCTCGGGGTCGATTTCTTCACTTCTCTTCTTGATCTTGCTCTTTTTAGCTCTTCTCCTTAGCTTGTCCTCTCAAAATCTTCCTCCTAGCTCATCCATCCGCTCCAAGTCTTGCTCCAAACTCGTCTTCAAGCTCCAAAACACCTACAAAACGACACAAAAGTGCGTAGTTTCCGAATCTCAAGGAAATACGAAAACTCATGCAAAAAGACTCAAAAACACAAGACTCAACCATGAAAATCAACTTAAACTAACCTATCTAGACCCTAAAAATCTACCTAAAAAGCGCGGACATCATGAGCCACGGCTCCAAGGAGCCAAGCTTCGATGTGCCAGTTTGAGGCACCGGCGCCGCGGTGCCTAGCTGCGGCACAAACGCGCGCGCGCCAGCGGCACCCCGCACATGTGTGCGTTGCTTGGGCTTGTTAGGCCAATTTGGGCCGCCCCCCTTTATTTGTTTTACTTAGACTTTTCTAGCTATTTTCTGATTATTAGGAAGGCATATAAATAGCCTTAGCTGCTCATTATTTTATTTTCAGAAACCTTTATCATTAAACTGAGTGTTTTTTCTCCATAGTGAGAATCGAAGACTTTGTTCTTCAAGTATTGCAATTTCAGCTTGGTTTGTCTTGATTGCATCAATTATCGATCATAGTTGGTGTGCTAGTCGAATACGAGCATCTTCTTCGTGCTTTCAAGGCTGGATACTTGATTGTGTGAAGTCGTACAAGGTTGGTCACTTGATCATTCAACTTGGTTCTCGTTTTCAAAGAAACGAGGGTCTCTTTGTTGTTTCATTTGGTTGATCTCATTTCCTATCGTTTTCATTGAGTCGAGTCTGTTTATTTCCATTTCCATTTTCAGTAGTTGCTTTCCATTTTGTTTGCATTTCTGACCATTTGCTTGTTTCCTTGTTTTTGAGTCGTTGATTGTCGAAGATCGGGCCAATTCACGGCTAACCCCGTATCAAAATGTCTTAATTGAATTCTCTTTAATTAAATTGGATTATATTTAGTCTAATATGATATTGTTCTTCTTATTTTATTCTATAATATTTATTATTATTATTATTATTATTATTATTATTATTATTATTATTATTATTATTATTATTACTTTCTACTATATACTATCTCCATAAATTTATTTCAGCTTATATTGTTATAATTGAGTACTATATGATATTACTTTTTAATAAATATAATATAGTTTTTTATAAAATTCATTTCTAATTAAAGTGGTATTATTAATTAAATTATCATTATTAAATGTATTATGTTGCTTCTTTTGATAAGTGTGTAGGTGTATATATATATATATATATATTATCTTATTGAATAATTTTTTTATTAAAGGATACAACCTACAAATTGAAAGATTTTATTTACTTATTCTATAATCATTTATTTCTTATTACAAGTTTAGAATATATATGTTATTGAATTATATTATATCTATAAGTATTATAAAATTCATTTTATGGCAATTAATTCCATCATAATGATTTAGATCTCACTTTTTCTTACTAAAAATTTAAATGTTATACCATAAAAAAATTTATAAGATTATTTTCATAATTTATTTATTAAGTTAGTTTTTGAATTTCCAATGTTAGTATTATAAATAAAATCTCATGGATTAAGGGTATAATTTCTTTATATTCAAGGATTTATAGTCTTATTAATAAAAAGTTACGATAATAATTTCATATTGTTTTAATATATGAAAAACAACATAGATATAAACAACAATCATACAAAGCTATCAAAATAATACTGAATAATCATCCCGAGTAACGTGGGGAGTAGATGTCTAGTATGATGTAATGATGAACACATCTGGTGGAACATTCAATGTGCAGGTTTAATGTATTTAGATGGGAATCGGATACATAACCAGTCAAGACAAAAAAAATCAAAAAAATGCGTATAAAACTTTACTTGGATGTAGGGACGTAGCCATGATTCTATTCTTGGGTGGGCTAGATTTACCTTATAGGAATTTTACCTCGTTGTTTTTCAAAACCCGATACTATAATTAAAATTTTGTCTAAACTTTATATATAGATTGTATAAATTTTGATATATGAAATTAATAAGATAAACAAAATTAGTGTATGGTAACTAAAACATGTACTATATTAACCAAAATCTAACCATAGACAATCCAATTAATGTAGTACTTAATACTAGTTAATACAGTAGTAAAGAAAATGTAAATTGAGGGATACACTGCAAAACATAAAAAGGGAGATTTGCTAAAAAAAAAAAAGGAAACTCAATTTATTAAAAACATGTGTGGCCGTGTGGGTACGTGGAAAGTGCGTACAGGATAGGGCAAAAAAAGTAAAGATTAGCTGTTCCCCAAGCTCGAACAAGGGGCTTTTGATAAACAATCACACGTTCTGACCATCTGAGTAACATAGTTCAACGGTCAGATATATACTTTCTTACATATATATATATATATATATATATATAGTTTTAGGGTGGACTGTTACACACCGCAGCCCACCCTTAGTTCCGTGCCTGCTTGGATGTATACAAATTTGTACACATTTAGGGCCCGTTTGGTAGTTTTATTTTTTAGACGGGAACGGAATCCCGTTTTTCCTTTTTTCTTCCTTTGATCCGAACAACATTGGTGAGCAGTGAGCTACAATTAGAGTGAAATTTCACCAAGTCACGTACTTGGCTTGCGAATAGGTAGATCATTGGCAGCCGGTTAATCACGTACGCTCATATGTATTTGAACAGTGTTGCCCGATAAGTAGGGTTTTTATCAGACCGATAATCCAAAATAATTATTGAACTGGAAAACTTCATTAACCTTGTTCTTGGTTCATTTCAGCCTTGGCGATGCGTATTGTGGAATCCAATAGTTGATCAAACTCAGTTGGTTCAAACCATACATGGTGTGTTATGACTCGCGATTCTGTTGCCTAACTCAAGACCCCGTTAGTCCGTGCGATAAACAGACGCACTTGCGAGGGGGATTGAATCACGGTTTGAGTCGGATCCGGGTAGGGTGACTAGCTCGGATTGCGATGTGGTCTGATCTCCCGAGTGAATATCGGGATCAACATGCGTTGGGATTCATTCCTCCGAGCGAATTTTGGAGTTCGCATGATCGCCTTCCGATTCGCGGTCACGGCTACTGGACCCATGGTTGCGGGTGACTTATCCGTGGTCACGGCTATACATACCACGGTCACGGGTCTGGTCGATTCGGGGTTTGCACTCGATTTTGCTTCATGTGATTGCCCTCTACCTAGGGTCTTCAAGGACCGTTTCTGGGTTTTCGGGGATCGATTCCAACACTATAATTATGAATCGAATGTTGTCCCCACGGCTGACACCAATCGTTAGTGCACAAAAATTTGCCTTTAATGCACCAATTGATTACTCCTTCCTTCACCTCCAGTTCCAACCGCTTCCTTGACCTAGAACTTGCAAAACAATGGACAAAAGGGATGGGAACCCCCTAATTCACCTCCGATGCCTAAGTCAGAAGAGCAATCGTTGATTGAGCTAGCGTCGAGGGTAAAGAACACGAAAACAAAAGAATGCTAGAAGGCTGAGCGAATATTGGCTTATTCAAGGTATTTTTCAGATGGATCCTTCTATATGGCGAAGACATGTATGTGGAAGAGAGAGGGTTGGGAGGCAAAAATCATACCCCTAAGCACACGATATTTTGCTACCCAATCCAAGCGATAATTCTATCTTATTAAATAAGATAGAACCTTCTATATAACGAGTAATTATTATGATTTAACTAACAATAAATAAGCAATTAAAGGTAGAAAATAACATAATAAATAAACTTACCTCAATGGTGAAAGATAGCGAACATAACGAAATTTTACCCACTCAGAACTAACTTTAAAATAATTTAATTTTTCGCATAGGGTCCTAGATTATCACCAAATGACCCCGATAGTGATGGTGATTGGACAATCCAAATGGTGGTGAAGGTGATATTGAAGGGTGTGGAGATGATGGAGACGAACACGGTTATGGAGGTGGTGCTAGTGGTGGAGGTGGGTTATGGTAGTCGCCGTGTCAGTCATGATGGGGATGGCACCGACAATGTTAGGGAAGATGATCGCGGTTGTGGTAGGGAGAACATGATGGTGCATGTGAGGTGGCAACAGAGATGGAACCAGGATTTATTTTTAGAATGGGCTAGATTTACCCTAAAAAAAATAAAATGATAGTCCATATTTAAGAAAAAATGATTCCAAAGCGTTTATATCTTCAACAAAAGTATAATAAAATACCTTTTTTTCATCCAATAAACCAAAAATTGTCTAAATTCAATAATAAAAAAGTAAAATTTTTACCTTTATATACTAAAATAATAATTTTTTTTGTAGGGTGGGATGTCACCCACTCCAGCCATACCCTCCCTTCGTCCCTAGGTGGCAACAACGACGGGGATAGTAAAATGGTAGAGGCGGTTGTGGTTGTAACGACGACGTTGTTAGTGAAGGTAATTTGTGCAAAGGTGGATAGTGGGCGTAGGTGTTAGGGAGTGATGGAGGTGATTGTAGTTTGTTGGAGGTGGTGGCAGTGTCTTAAAGGTTGGTGGTGGTAGGGAAGGTGTTCGTGATAGGCATGAAGATGATGTGTACGATGGCGAGAATAGTACGTGGTGGAATCGGGGATGAAAATAGTGGTGAAAAAATCATAATTTCTGTGTCGGTATTGGATATACCAACACAGTCTTAATTATGATTTTCCAATACCGACACAGTCTTAATTATTATTTTTCACCACTACTATTGGTATGGACGATAGTTTCATATTTCAAAATATCATGTTATATAAGTTTTATATTAATAACAGCTTTGTGGAATAAATTTTATATTTTGTATTTGTGAGTTTAAAAACTAAAAATTGAAAAACGCATAATGAACATGTGAGGGCTTGCTACACTTGTAGCATAATAGTACTTTTTTGCAAAAAGTATATTTGTTTTACTTTGATATGTGTGCATTCTACTTATTTTTCACGGATTTCAAGGTCGAAAAAGTATACTTTTATAAAAAAGTACTTTATGCTAGTGTAGCAAGGCCTGAATATAAGTTTTATATTAATAACAGTTTTGTGGGGTCCATTGAACCAATACTTACCTTACCATACATCTTTTTTCTCGAAAACCCAATTGGCCCATAGCTTAACTCCCACTTCATCATTCGATTCATTAATTAAAAGACCACTTGACACACTTAATTTACATACGTGGTCCAGGGGGGGAAACGACAAAAAAAAGAAAAAGAAAAAAAGGATCGACTATAACACTATGGCACATGCTCCTATTGGTGCATAATTTATTACAAACACACTCAACTTTTGAATTATCTTTTCTTAACATGGACGAAGGGTATTGGAAATTAATCACACTTGTAGCCACTCTTCGAGCATGGACACATCGAAAGTGCAACTGTTTCTGCTCCAATCTTCCAATATCTCCTCAGATAAGACATGGTCTCGATCGATGGGCCCCGCCTGATTGTGGCCTGCATTGGCTGCCTCCGGCTGGTCACCGAACCGATCATCCGGCCCGCATATGTCCGACCACATTACTGACGTAAACTTCTCCGAGTCTAAGAACTCGGAGAAGCCCATGCCCAAATAATCCATCTCCGGTAAGTCCATAAATGGCGGCAGCGATGGTGGCACCTCCGCGGCAATGGCCTGTGGTCGCGGCGGCTGTGGGGCCAAGACTACTGGTGCAATTCACTGCCTTAGGTCGAATTACCCTGCTTTGGTAGGATTTACTATCTCCTTCACCTATGGGTTTGGTGTCGTGATTTTTTCTTCTTAAGTTTGCGTTCCAATAGTTTTTTATTTCATTATCCGTTCGTCCCGGTAACCTTTTGGCTATCAAAGCCCACCTGCAGTATTCATAAATAAATACAGAGTAAAATAAAGAGACATTGATTTGGATGGCTATAAGATGCGTACAGTTCATGAATCCCTCATTTCACCAAGTATGAGTTGCCAATTCCAAAACCCTAACCAGTCGATTTGAGCAGTCGTTTCAACTACTTAAATTTTAACATGTAATTTGAGATTTGGGTTTTCATTGAGCGCGTGTATTTGAATTATTAATTAATGTCTCCCAAAAGAAGTAAATGAATCATAAAATAACAAATACAGTAACATTGATCAAAATTCAAGAGTCAAAACAAATTAAAACTCCGTATTACTTTATGATTCATTTACTCAATTCTTGTGGAAGATATTAATAATTAAAAGACTACAAGACATGCTTGATCACACACGTACTCGAGCTAGGTTGCTCAAGCCTTACCCACTGAACGCGGCATTGACATATTGTACTACAAAGACTGAGTATTTTTTTTGGTCGAACAAAGTACAGACTAACTAATATAGTGTGTATATATATATCATATTAATTACTTGGGTAGGATTTAATAATAATTAAGTGAACGAGCTAGGAACAATTAAATAACTAATTACCTGTTTCCCAACAGCTTATGAAGCCTAATAATGAGATCTTCTTCTTCTACAGAGATGTTACCTCTCTTAATGTCCGGATTCAGATAGTTCAGCCATCTTAGTCTACAACTTTTTCCACATCGTTTCAAACCTGAAGATCAAATCAATCATATCATTCACTTCAATTCAGTATATTTTTGTTCGCGTTGACAAAATTAATTCGTCATAGCAACGCTACCAAAACAGTATAGAAGAAGTAGAAGACGAAGAAGAAGAAGACGAAAAAAAAGATTCCGTTATAAACCTGCTTTTTTCGGGAGGCTTCTCCATTGCCCTTCGCCATGAAGTTTGACGTAGTCCTTGAGAAGCTTGTCTTCCATGGCAGTCCATGCTCCTCTATTCAGACCTTCCTTTTCACAACATGGCCTTTTCCCCATTTTTTTCGGATCTATTTTTGTAGAGGAACAAAAACAAGATTAAACTCTTGCACGAGTCTCTCAATGTATATAATAAAGCTCAAATGGAGAACAAGAAGACAGAGCTAGAGACTTGGTAGAGATGGACTAATGTTCGATCACCTAGGATTTAAGGTGAACGAGATTGATTCCTTAGTCGTCACCATGGGTCCTGTTGGGATCGGATGGTCTTGATCCCAATAATAGATCGATCCCGTGAAGTTTTGATGATGATAGAACACTTGAGAAGAATTTAATGTTGTTTGCTAAGTGTTTCAGGATCATTCTAAGATGTATGAGCAATGGAACATGGGCAAGATCAATCGTCTCAAATAGCCTAGGAAGCAGAGCTACTGCAGGATACGTGGTGATTCCAGTGTGCGAGAGCAAGGGATCAACACGGAAGCAGAATACTATACTTGGCAAGATGTATCAACGCGCGAGCGCCAGTGAGGGATGTTTCTATTCTAGGAAAGACGTGTTGATGAGAGACAATTAAGGAGAGAATCATATCTTACGGTTATGAGATAATTATCTTGTTAGGATAATATTGTTAGAGAGATAACTTGTTTCTCTAGATAAGATTATTCTAGGGCTGATTACGATTTTATATTAAGGATAGAATATCTTCTAGGTCTAATTAGTATATATATTGGTTAGTGATTTCACAATTAATCACCGAAGCTTAGAGAGTCAATTGCTGTGTGCGATTGAGAGGAGAAGAACACACGGAGAACTTCAACTGAGTTGGGTACGAAAGTTGAAGGTGTGGGTCGACGAGTTACTGCGAGTTGTTAGAAGTCATCCGTCGTTGAGGGATCGGGATTCGTGATGCTAGGAGTTGTGAACACCTAGGAATTGAGATTCACGTTTGTAAGTTTGATTCTAATTAATAAGAGTAACAAGTTGATTTGGAATTTGGTTGTGTTCATAATTACTTGTTTGAATCATTGTTTATTCCGCTGCCCAGTTTGTTGATCCCTCTGGAGGATCAACATTTGTATTCTAACACACGTAGATCCTACAATTGGTATCAGAGCCTACGTACTCTAGATTGTGTGTTTCTCAAATAGGTTTTATGATGTCTTTTCAACCTCTTGAACTTGGTGTCTCTAACACCAAACCTCCACTGTTGCTCGTTGGTCAATACAACCAATGGCAAGACTCGATGTCCGACTGGATCAAGGGCAAGAACTACCAAGCGTGGTTGGCTGTTGAACTAGGAGACCATGAAGTCGATGCTGCGAAGAAGGCGAATCCCAGGACCATGGGACCAGATGATTTCAAGGCAATGGAAGCCAACTTCCTTGCTAAGACCTTTACCACCAAAGGTCTCACGAGAGAGGACAAGAACAAGGTTTCTAACTTGAAATCTGCGAAGCTGATGTGGGAAGCCTTGAGTGATATCCACAACGGTACCATTGACATGATGGAAGATTTGATCCTTTCCACTCAGAAGGAATTTCTCACCTTCTCCATGAAGGAAGGAGAAACTGTATCCTCTTATCAATCTAGATTTGCTACTCTTGATATTAAAATGATTAGTCTTGGGATCACTGAAGAAGAGGTCCCCCTAAAGACTAAAATTAGAGTGCTAATTAATGGTCTTACTGGTGATTGGGAAAATAGTCGCTTAACCTTTCATGAAAATGAAAAGAATAAATCACTTAAGCTGCATGAATTTTTTGCAAAACTAACAAAATACGAAACTGAAAGGAACTACAATAGGAAGGAAAGACGACTGCAAAATCTCTAGCTCTCAAGCTTGAGAAAGCCATGAGCCACATCGCGGAGGAAGGTGAAGCTGATACCGTTGATTTCGACGATGAGACTGCTCTATTCACTAGAGCAATGAGAAAGTTGTGGAACAAAGGCAAGTTTCCTGGTCGTTCCACCAATTCTGGTGGATACCGTGGGAACAACGATGAAGTCAGAGACATCAAAGATGTCATATGCTATAGGTGTCATAAAAATGGTCATTATGCTAAGTCCTGCCCCAAGGGACCAGTGGAGGAAAAGCCGAAGCCCAACAAGCCTAGGGACAAGGAAAGGGCTTTTGCTTGCTGAGGATCAGATGATGAAGAAGAAGAGAACCACACGTGTAACATGGCTATTGCTACACCCGAATCATCTTCATTTGAGGTACCCGATTCTGAGTTCCTTGAATCTTTACAGGACTTGTCAAAAGATAGCTTGATTAGGATGATCAATGTGCTACATAATGAAAACATTGATGCGCAAATGGAATTTTCAAAAGTTAATGCTCTTTTCAATGACTTGAAAGAATCTCTTGATGATGCTTCGGATAAATCTGTTGATCCTTGCAAAACCTGCACTATACATGAAATAAAGATTCTTAACATGTCTAATACTATTGATGAGTTGAATGATGAAATTGCTGCCTTGAATGTTGAAAAAGATGACTTGTCTAAGAAACTTGAAATAGCTAAGGGTAAGTAGGAACTTGTTGACATAGGTCCTACCTTTGTTCCCCAGAGGTTTGGGATAGGATATACTGAAGATAATTATAAAGAAAAGGATGGGGCTCATAAGAACTTTGATGCTACTGAGTTATATGAACAAAGTGGTAGGGAATTATAGAGTCTTAAGGATAAGAACTTACACTTGTCTAAAAGAATTCAGGTTTTAGAGCAAGGAGAGGAGAAAAACCCAAGAGAGGACTCTGAGTGGTATGTAGGACAACCGGCCCATAAGATGTTCATAAAACTGTCAAAGGGAAATGAACCTAAGGACCTTAACAAGGATAAGATCAGTGAGAGGAGAATTCAAAAGCCACACCCTGAGTATCACATGGGAGCTTACTTTATGACTTGCTGGTACTGTAGTGATGGGAGACATATGAAGGATGATTGTGAGAATAGGAAGTTTTAAGCTGAGAAAAGTGAGAATAGGACCAAAGATGCTAGTACTTCTCAGGAAGCCCCTAGGAACAGAGCCCCTAGGAATAGAGTCCCTTGGAAAAATGGACCTTAGAACAATGGCCCTAGGAACAATGCTCATAGATCCCTTAGAAATTCTCAGTGTGCTAACCAGGGTTCACCTAGGATCAAGAAATCTATTTCTCAAAATGCATGCAATGTTGTGAATCTTCTTGATTTTATGAAGCTAGTCCCGAGGAACAAAGAAAAATTCAGTATCTTACCCGACTTGGTCAAGAGAGGATTGCTTGGGCCGTTAAGGACTAACCTTTTCAATGCAGGGTGTTATGAGTGAGAAGAACAGGTGTTACTTTGATAGTGGATGTTCGTGCCACATGACCGGTAAACATGACAACCTCAACTTACTCAACACAAGTTTAAAGGATCAGTGTCCTTTGGTAACAAGAATGAAGGCAATATCTTAGGTACTCGTGCAGTAAGGATCAATGATAGTGTACAAGTGTAGGGCGTGAAGCTGGTGAATGATCTTGGATTCAACCTACTTAGCATTGCTCAGATCTGTGATCAAGGAGATAATGAAGTGATTTTCTCATCCAAGGAGTGTCTTGTAAAAGACAAGAAAAGTGGAGAAGTGGTTCTTAAAGGCTAAAGGTTCAATAGTGTTTACATTCTCGATCCTTTATTTAAACCACTTAACGGAATTTGTTTAGTAACAATTGCTGATACTAGTGCCTTGTGGCACAAGCGTGTTGGACACGCGAGCTCTCACCTCTTTTTCAAGCTGTTTAAACAGGACCAAGTGAACGGATTACCATGTGTTCAACAAGACCAAGGATCAGTCTATAATGCTTGGGTTACAAGAAAACAACCCCGTAGCTCCTTCAAGTCAAAAAATGTTGTGAGCACAACTCATCCCCCGGAATTGCTCCATATGGACTTATGTGGACCAATGAGGGTGAGCAGTTTCTCCGGTAGTCGACATATATATGTTATTATTGATGACTACTCTAGGTACACTTGGACTATCTTTCTCAAGACCAAGAGCGAGGCGTTCCAAGAGTTTGAGGTGCTTATCAAGCAGTTGGAGGTTCGTGTGGGACAGAAGCTTGGTGCTATCAGATTGGATCATGAGACAGAGTTTGAGAACTCATCGTTCATACAATTCTGTAGGAATAATGAAGTTTCTCATAACTTCTCTGCCCCTCACACATCTCAAGAAAATGGAGTGGTGGAGCGCAAGAACAGGACCTTGGAGGATATGTCAAGGACCATGCTGATTAATAGTGGTCTTCCACAAGGAAGATGGAGGAAAACATTCACGTGGTCTTTGATGAAAAGACTATGGATGGAAACCATCAAGCCTCATCTTATGATCCCGCGCTCATTTTTCAAAAGGAGGATGAAGGATCAAGACGAATAGGTGGAAATGGAGGAAGCTCAAATCCTAATAAATCTACAAAGTCAAATGCTGATCCCCCTAATGATGATGATGATGGTGCATCCGATGCATCTATGCCATCATTGAGTGAGAATCCCGAAGATGTTGAATCTCCTGCTCTACCTCTTGATCCTTCTTCAACCAATGTTGAGGATGGTTCACAAGCTGAGGGGGAACAAGTAGAAGTTGCGACAACTGAAGGATCAATCCAAGTCAGGAATTATCAACAAAGAGCAGCTCATCCACTTGATAATCTTCTCACTTTGTTGGAGAAACCAGGTGTAAGTACTCCTTCCCAACTTCGAATTTTCTTTGCTTTCCATGCGTTTATCTCGCTTGTAGAACCCAAGATGATCAATGAATCTCTTCAAGATCCTGAATGGGTGGTGGAAATGCAAAACGAGTTGAACCAATTCATGAGGAACAAGGTGTGGAAACTAGTATTGAGAACAAAGCTCAAGAAGGCAATTAGAACTAGATGGGTGTTCAGGAACAAACTTGATGATGGTGGAGCTATGGTGAGGAACAAGGCGCGACTTGTGATGTCGTGCTTTGTAGTTGTATTTCACAGGTTGTTTTCTAGCTTGTTTTGCATATTTTCCTATGTGTTTGTGTGTTTTGCATAAGATTTCCACTCTCTTTCGAGGGTTGGAGTCGTTTATGTGTTGTTTCATGTTGTGTAGGTATTTGGAGTCTTTTGGAGAAGTTTTCATGCATTTTCGGAGCTTTTTAGGAACCGTTGGTTTTCGTGAGTCAAAGAGTCAAGAACCAAGATACAAGGTTGCAACCAAGGGAGCCTCCAAGGAGTAACAAATCCTCAAGAAAATCAAGGAGCAAAAGGGCAAAAGCACCCAACAAAAGTCCACCCAATCGGAGCAAGAACGGAACAAAACGAAGAAAATTCCACGTCCTGCAGATGGTCGGCGCCGACCCCTATATGGTCGCGGCCGACCCCTCTCAGCATCCGAAAATTAGTCCGTGCGCTGCAAGTAAAGCTTTTGGGCGGGATTTTCGAAACCCGAAAAAGGAGGGCGGCTGTGCAGACTTATGGCAGGCTTGTGGCAGTGGAGGAAGCTTCCCTCCCTTGCTTTTGTGGGCTGCTACAAAACCCATTTTGTCTCCCTTTCAAATGGGCTTTTTTCAAGAGGGAAAAAGGCTCAAGAAGGAAGAGAGAGAGGAGAGTGGGCTGAGAAGGAGGAAGAAGAAGTTGAGTTTGAAGAAGAAGAAAGTGACAGTGGAGAAGAAGAGTTTGAGTGTGAGAGAAAGATTGTTTGTAAGGAGAGATAGTGAGGAAGAAAGCTTGTTCTAGTCGGTGTTCTAGGAAGAAGATGACAATGGTGTTTGAAGAAATTTGTGGGTTTTGCTTAAGTTTGTAAGTGGATCTTGAAATTAATTGAAGTTGTTTGCTTTGAATGATGTTTTCCTCTTCTTTCGTGTTGTTTGTGTGTTTGATTATGTGTGAGTAGTTAGCTTGCTAGGGTTGGGGTGAAACCCACCATGAAAGTGCATTTGAGGCCTTGATTGTTTGGATCCATGCTTAACTTGAAATCTCTGCCCATATATCCCTCTTGTGTGCTTAAAACCCTTGAAGAAGGGGGAATGTTCTTGTTTGCTACCTAATTGAGAGGTTTGGTTGTGAGTGTGGACTATCCGGGTTAGATGAAATTCGAACCCTTCGAAGAACAAGTTGGATTGCATGTTAGATCCTTCATGTAAGTGTAGGCTTTTGATGTGTTCTTTTGTGACGAAGGTCACCCATGAGATTGTGAGTTAAGTTGGTCTCTTATCATTGTTTGAATGCATGCTCGTGGTGTCGTGAATCCCCTCCCCTAGTTATCTTTTCGTATTTTTACGAAACCAACTTTCGTGCCCAGAATAGGTCGGCCGCGACCAGTTGCAAGTCACAGCGACCTCCTCTGTAGTTGTTTTCTTTGTGTTGTGAAGTTCTGTTTTAGGTCGGCCGTGACCTCCCTAGGGTCGGCTTCGACCCCCCTCAGAACGTGCAATTTGGCTCCTCAGGGTGTGCAATTTGTGTTTGTTTGCTTGTTTTGCTTTGTTTTTTTGTTTCGCTTTCGTAGTTGCTTGCTAGACTATAGAACTACTAGCTCCCGTGGACGATCCTGATTTCGCTATACTCAGCGGGGTCTTGACAAATTTTATTTGTGAGACTCTCTCAACAACTTGTTGCCAAAGGTTATTACCAACAGGATGGGATCAACTATGACGAAACCTATGCCCCTGTTGCAAGGATCGAGGCAATTCGACTTCTAATCGCCTTTTGCAACTCACAAGGGATTCAAATTGTTCCAAATGGATGTGAAGATGGCGTTCTTAAATGGAATCCTTTAAGAAGAAGTATATGTGGAGCAACCTCCTAGATTTGAGGAAGTTGATTGTCCTGACCATGTGTACAGTTTAGACAAGGCGTTGTATGGGCTCAAGCAAGCTCCCAAAGCTTGGTATGATAGGCTCACTCAGTTTCTCTTGGCTAATGGATATAGACGTGGTGCAATCGACAAAACGTTGTTCCTCCTAGAACAACGAGGTGAGATCCTTGTGGTTCAAGTTTATGTTGATGATATTGTTTTTGGTTCAACTAACCCTGCTCTTGTAGACAAATTCAAAACTCTTATGAGTAGTGAGTTTAACATGAGTATGATAGGAGAACTCTCGTTTCTCCTTGGTCTTCAATTTTCTCAAGAAAAGGAGGGAACAAGTATTCATCAACAGAAATATATCAAGGAGATGTTGTTCCCAAGTACTTTGGCTGAAACAACAATCGGAGGATTATGGTATGTCTCTTGGAACCACTATCATTCGTTGTGATAACACTAGTGCAATAGATATCTCCAAAAACCCGGTTCATCATTCTCGTACTAAACATATTGAAATTCATCATCATTTCTTACGAGATAACGTTGATAAAGGTTTTGTTAAGTTGGATCATTGTAGGACTGAAAACCAAGTGGCAGATATTTTCACCAAGGAATTGGATAGAAAACCCTTTGAGCATCTCAGGATACTCCTAGGGATGATCACCATGAACTAGTCAAGTCGCGGTCCTCTTATCCCTCAATGATTAGCTAAAATAATTCTTTGATCTAGGGGGAACAATACCAATAAGTGATAAGCTTTCTTGATTCTAAGTGTTCATGATGATTTGCTTCTTTTGGTTATTGATCCTTGGTGCTTTCATTAATAAATCTGAGATACATTAATTTGAAGCATGAAAACCTCTTTCTTTGATCCCAAAATGACTAACTTGATCTTGTTATCCCTTGTTATAAGACGAAATGATAGTTAGTCATAAGCCTTCCTAAGCCTTGATCCAGGTAAACGTTTCCTATGAGCTTATTTTTCTTGATACCACTTATTTACGGGATTTACTTATCTGGATCATTTAATTTATCCTTGCTTATGTGTTACATAGTTGTTTTGGATATGCGTGTGAGTTTAGTTTTCTACCCTTATTGCTATCCAAAACCTGCCCTTTTGATATCACTCAAGATAAGGATTGGGATCAGTCAAGAAGGATCCGTCAGATTAAAGTTCAAGAGGATTAGTATGGTGTTAATAAGGATCAGTTGTCAATGGTCAGAAATTGGATAAAATAGCTTGTTACCGTTGTTAAGTGGGAGAAACGACTAGAAAAGAGCCGTTTGAGATCATTTAATGCTTCTCGTGTATTTGAATTTTGACGCGATAGGGAGCTGTTAGGGATTTTCTGGCTGTTGGGATCAATCTGCGACTGGGCGAATTTTTGGAGCCATTAGAGGTAAAATTCTATCCATATCCTAATCTTCTTCTATAAATACCTTGCCATATCTTTCCAAAAATCCCTTCACCCAAATCTTGAAATATCTTGCCTTAATCAACTCTCTACTCCTTATAAATCCTCAAGCCCACGATTTTCAAGCAACTCCTTGCCAAAACCCTAAATTCTGTTCTCAATGCCAAAACCTAAAATCTCAGCATGTCTACATCATCCACACCCGAAATCGATGCTAAGATGGCCGCACTCCAGGCCGAGCTTGCCTCTCTCTCCGCTCAAAAGGAGAAAGCTATAGCCACTGCCTCCGGCCCTATGCCTATGACAACCCTTGACTCTGTTGCCGACATAGCTAAGGCGGTGGAAAAGGAACAAGAAGCCATCAACCCTGAGAAGAGCAAGGACAAGGCCAAGGTCCCGGTGAACGAAGAAAAAGAAACAGAGGAGGAGGAGGAGGAAGAAGTTCCTCTCTAAAGAAAGGGGTCCAGGAAAAGGGCCTCTACAACCCCAAGGAAGAAGTCAGCTTTGGGTTCCCTGTTGCAAAGCACAATATAGTCCGCATGGCTCACATTGACAACACTTGAGAAGAATTTAACGTTGTTTGCTAAGTGTTTCAGGATCATTCTAGGATGTATGAGCAATGGAACATGAGCAGGATCAATCGTCTCAAACAGCCAAGGAAGCATGCTACATGAAGAACATAAGCTAGATGACGGATGTGGTGATTCTAGTGTGCGAGAGCAAGGGATCAACACGGAAGTAGGATACTATATTTGGCAAGATCTATCAACGTGCGAGCGCTAGCGAGGGATCTTTCTATTCTAGGAAAGACGCGTTGAAGAGAGAAGATTAAGGAGAGAATCATATCTTATGCTTATGAGATAATTCTCTTGTTAGGATAATATTGTTAGAGAGATAATTTGTTTATCTAGATAAGACTATTCTAGGGTTGATCATGATTTTATATTAAGGATAGAATATCTTCTAGGTCTTAGTATATATAGTGGTTAACGATTTCACAATTAATCACCGAAGCTTAGAGAGTCAATTGCTGTGTGCGATTGAGAGGAGAAGAACACATGGAGAACTTCAACTGAGTTGGGTACGAAAGTTGAAGGTGTGGGTCGACGAGTTACTACGAGTTGTTAGAAGTCATTGGACGCTGAGGGATCAAGATTCGTGATACTAGGAGTTGTGTACACTTAAGAATTGAGATTCACGTTTGTAAGTTTGATTCTAATTAATAAGAGTAACAAGTTGATTTGGAATTTTGTTATGTTCATAATAACTTGTTTGAATCATTGTTTATTCCGCTGCCCAGTTTGTTGATTCATTTGGAGGATCAACATCTATATTTTAACACATGTAGATCCTACAGTCCCACGAGCCGAGATTTCCAAACGTCCTTCAAATTCAAACAAAGCTCAAGAAACTAGCATTATCTCTGCCCAAGAAAGTTTGTTCATACAAGTTTAATTAATTAGTAGTGCAAGTTAGATTCATATTGCAGTGGCTCATCCTAGTATTGTAGAGTTCAAGTCTTAGATGATAAATTAGCTCTATAAGATTCGCATTTAATTATGTTCTTATGTTGGTATTGGATTATCGAGGTTTAGATTTCAATTCTACATTTATAATGAAATTGTGTTACGCTGATGATCGAATATCATTAGATGCTCCGATGTATAATTTTATATATCATATTGTGAATAACTCGATCTTACGAATAACAATATACGATGTGATAACTACATTTTTCATTTAGCCTGCTAAATGAATATTAATATCATATTATTAATAACATAACATATTTCATAAATATTGCCCAACGTCAACGGCGGTGTCGGGAGCAATCATTGCGCCCGTGCGTGATTGGTTTGGCTTGACATTGTGCTTGTTTTAGTGCGAGACTAGTCGATTTCAATGTCTTGAATCCGGTCCTTCGATGAACGAATGCTCATCGTATTCTTGTATGGAAAATTCATGGATCGATAATCCCTTCCCAACGAACCGCGCCGATTATTGGTGCACCAAATCCCGTTCAACTTGAACTGATTACTCAACCTCGTTTACTCCTTGATCTCACGCTGCTTTAACTTCCAAATCCGCAAATCAATGAAACTAGGGGCGTCGTGGCTCCTTAATCCACCTATGATGCGTAAGTCAAGAAGGATCAAATACCGAAGCGCGCGTCAAAATAAATCAAAGAGAGCTTACTGTTATATGGCAGTACAATATTGTATTTACAACACAAGTGCACAATAGAGGGAGAATTCGAATTTCTCTAGGCCGGTCAAGTGTCATTCTCTCTTGTAAAGCGATGTCTTACACCCCAAGTAAAGTAATATTTTATCTTTTCTAAGAGAATCTCTCCTCTCTCTCTCTCTCTCTCTCTCTCTCTCTCTCTCTCTCCCTCTCCTCGCACTCTCGCTCCGTTATCGTTGACCAACCCCAAATCCGCCATTGTTGGTCCAAAGAAGGCTTCATTGGCGTCCTACTCCTGCTTTCGAAGTCTTTCCGCTCCATATCTTCTACAGATCTAGAGGCTAGTCGATCTCTTTCCCCTTTTTGTTGAGATTTCTGCAGTCCTAGGGTTTCGTTTTTGAAATTGTTCATGAGATACGGTTTTCGTTTTCGTTTTCGAGTTTGATCGTTGTTCTTTTTCTCCATTTTGTTGTTGATTTATGGTTTTTGTTCAGATATCAAGTATCGTTTTCGCTTCTACATCTTCCTTTCTTCTATTTTTTGGTTTTGAAGTGGTTTTGAGACGACAAACTTGCTTTTGAGTGTTTTTGGGTGCTCGCATGTCTTTACATTTGAGTATAAAGCAGTTATCAACTTTGGTACTTCAATGATTGTTGGATCGTTAGTACTAAGGGACGTGCTTTACTTAGAATAAAGTCGTCCTAAGGTCAGGCGTCCCTACAAGGAGTAGGGGCGTCCTTGAGTATTGCAGCGGAAATAAAGTACTAAACAGGTAAGTAATGAACGCGATGAATTATAGAGGAACCACTCAAGACCAAGTAGTCCTTGAGTGCAAACATCTACCTCCTTGGAGGATTTTTGAATAGTTCTTTCCTTTATATTGAACGTTCTTACAGTTGCACTGGCGAGTCCTTACAATTCTCTAACACTTAGCTTTTCCCTAAGTTCAGTTGTAAAGAACTCCTTTAAGCCTACAACTAAAGCTTGTTCAATCTACTAAAGGACTCTATTCCTACGTTCTGCAGTACTTCGCAGAACTCTCTCTCTCTTTTTTTGGTTTTTCTGATTACAAACAGTTTTGTGGTTTGGGTACAAAATCTCACTCGATCTAACACAAGTCCTAGCACTGTTCTTGAGTTAGTTCTTCGTGTTCTTGAGTGAGTCGCTTTCCTCTGATTCTCTCTGAATATTCTCTGAAAGCGTTAGCGTCACAATAAATGCCTTGGGCTATTTATAAGACTTGGGGAAGGGCGTCATTCTCCTTCTGACGATCATGCCCTTCAGGTACGTGGCTACAGGATCTTCCTCCACGAGTATGACGGTGATGAGGAAGCCTTCTGTATCCAGCTGTGTGTGATGAGCTCCGCTACAGGATCGGCCGCCACGTGTTGATGAACTCTGCTACAGGATCGTCCGCCACGTAGTGTTGGACTCTGCTACAGGATCGGTCTCCACGTGTCCTTGGATGATCAAACATTGTCGAGTGATGTCATCCTGTCGGCTAGTGAGTAAGGACTCCTTTCTTGCGTTCCTTCTTGCTTAGGACTCCGTCCTTGCTCAAGTAGTCTCTTGCTGGTCCTTACTTCCTGTTAGCTGGCGTCCCTAAGCCTAGGGAATGTTCACACACTTGTTGTCCTTTGTTAATTGACGTTCATGAACACTTGGACAAATTTATTAGAATCAAAGTGAGTTTGTCATATCAAAACTAAGGAACGGTTGTGGGCACACTACCAAGCACGCAAGCGTCCTTGATAGCGTCCCAATAATTTCCCCCTTTTTGATGATGATAAACTCTTCAGCAAAATAGTTTTGACATTGGAACTTAGCATGCATGAAAACTTAGAAGCGTCCTCTAACACTTAGAGAAATTTCAAGAAGCATAAATTTTCATTCTTTGATTCTCTATCGTTTGGATTTTAAGGAGAGAGTCGCGTCCTAGAATACTTTCTAAGCGTCCTCTTTTATTCTAGCATGGGCGTCCCTTAGACCTTTCACTTAATAGTTCCCCCTTAACACTTGCTTATTCTAGATAACTATTTTATAGCGCATCTCTGCAAAACTACACTTCCCCCTTTTGGCATCATCGAATAGGATAACAAGTGATAAGGACGTTAGCACAAACACATAACTAAAAGAAGTGCAACGCTTAAACATACATATGCACACAAACAGTGGATTGCCGTTCAAACGAAATAAGAGTACGGTTATTACAAACCAAGATCATAGTGTTTGAAAATCAAAAGAAGCAAAAGCAAAATAGTAGGGGATTAAAGGGTGGGGGACGGCGATCACTGAGGACGGCTTTGATCTTGAAAGAACATGAGAAGTTGTGCTTGAAGTTCAGCCGACTTTGTGAGAGCCGCGGACAAGTCCTGGATGGCGGAGAAGACAAGGCACTAGTTGTCCATTATAGCGCCCAAGAGTTCTGCAGGAGGATGCTGGGCGACGTTAGCAGGAGCAGAACGGGGCACTTGGCCGGAACTTGAGGAGGGTGCATCCTTAGGAGGTACTTGAGAAGAAGGAGCCAAAAGCATCTGATCAAGAGCGGCAAAGTCGACTGCGGACTCTTCTTCTTGAGGAAACTCTTCACTCATTGAAGCAGGACGTTCTTCCTCAGCTTCAGCTGCCAGGCGTTCTTCCTCAGCCTTCTTTCTGGCTTCCTCAGCTTCAGCCTCTAACTGTTTAAGAACTGAAGGCAATTCCTCATTGTGCTTGATCTCTAGCAGTCCCTTCTTAGCGTTCCATTTAAGTCCAAGTTCTCTTGAAGGAGCGCTTTCATCATAAGCTTTTTGAGACTACAGGATCAGCTTCACCAGACCTGGGTACGGCAAGGCATGCCTCTTCCTGCCACACTTAGCCATGTGTTGCATAGCAATTCTGGCAAGATTTATTGGGCGGTGTTCTAGAAGAGCGTCAATCAAGATAATGTCATGTGTTTGAACGATTGAACGCTTTTCTTGCCTTGGAAGGACGGCGCGACAAATGAAGTAGTGTGCGATGGCGCCTACCTTGCTCAACACGTGAGCTACCCGGTCCAGTCCCATTGGCCTTTTGCCCTGAAATACGTGTTCAACCAAGGGCAGTTCTTCATCACTTGTCTCAAACCCGCCTTCTGGAAGTGAGCTTAGTGCATCGGACGGGGGCTTTTGTGGATTGAGACCCATGAAGGAACGGATCTGGCGTTCATTAAGGTCAGCGGGTACCTTGAGATCTCCCTTCATAATGACCTTCCAGCATTGATAATTTTGACCTCTGTAGAAATTTGCAAACCTTGTCTTCCAGCGGTTGAAGTTGCCGTCCGTTAGGCGCGGAGCCTTCACAAAAGAGATTCCAATAGGTTCCATGTCCATCTTTACCTGCAACTCAGTAAGAATCTAGAGCGCCTGCTCTGATACCAATTGTTGGATCGTTAGTACTGAGGAACGTCCTTTACTTTGGTAAAGGCGTCCTAAGGTTAGGCGTCCCTACAAGGTGTAGGGGCGTCCTTGAGTATTGCAGCGGAAGTTAAGTACTAAACAGGTAAATAGTGAACACAATGAATTATAGAGGAACCACTCAAGACCAAGTAGTCCTTGAGTGTAAACCTCTACCTCCTTGGAGGATTTTTGAATAATTCTTTCCTTTATATTGAACGTTCTTACAGTTGTACTGGCGAGTCTTTACAGTTCTCAGACACTTAGCTTTTCCCTAAGTTCACTTGTAAAGAACTCCTTTGAGCCTACAACTTAAGCTATAGTTCAATCTACTAAAGGACTCTATTCCTACGTTCTGCAGTACTTCGCAGAACTCTCTTTCTCTTTTTGGGTTTTCTGGTTACAAACTGTTTTGGTTTGGGTACCAAATCTCACTCGATCTAACACAAGTCCTAGCACTGTTCTTGAGTTCTTGAGTTAGTTCTTCGTGTTCTTGAGTGAGTCGCTTTCCTCTGATTCTCTCTGAATATTCTCTGAAAGCGTTAGCGTCACAATAAATGCCTTGGGCTATTTATAGGACTTGGGGAAGGGCGTCATTCTCGTTCTGACGATCATGCCCTTCAGGTACGTGGCTACAGGATCTTCCTCCACGAGTTTGGCGGTGATGAGGAAGCTTCCTGTATCCAGCTGTGTGTGATGAACTCCGCTACAGGATCGGCCGCCACGTGTTGATGAACTCTGCTACAAGATCGTCCGCCACGTAGTGATGGACTTTGCTACAGGATCGGTCTCCACGTGTCCTTTGATGATCAAACATTGTCGAGTCATGTCATCTTGTCGGCTAGAGAGTAAGGACTCCTTTCTTGCGTTCCTACTTGCTTGGGACTCCGTCCTTACTCAAGTAGTCTCTTGCTGGTCCTTACTTCCTGTAAGCTGGCGTCCTTAAGCCTAGGGAACGTTCACACACTTGTTTTCCTTTGTTAATTGGCGTTCCTGAACACTTGGACAAATTTATTAGAATCAAAGTGAGTTTGTCATATCAAAACTTAAGGGACGGTTTGTGTGGGCACACTACCAAGTACGCAAGCGTCCTTGATAGTGTCCCAACAATTTCCCCGTTTTTGATGATGACAAACTTTTCAGCAGAATAGTTTTGACATTGAAACTTAGCATGCATGAAAACTTGGAAGCGTCCTCTAAGACTTAGAGAAAATTCCAGTAAGCACAAGTTTTCATTCTTTGATTCTCTAACATTTGGATTTTAAGGAGAGAGTCGCGTCCTAGAAAACTTTCTAAGCGTCCTCTTTTATTCTAGCATGGGCGTTCCTTAGACCTTTCACTTAATAGTTCCACCTTAACACTTGCTTATTCTAGATAACTATTTTATAGCGCATCTCTGCAAAACTACACTTCCCCCTTTTGGCATAATCGAAAAGGATAACAAGTGATAAGGACGTTAGAACAAGCAGATAACTAAAAGCAGTGGAACGCTTAAACAGTGGATTGCCATTCAAACGAAATAAGAGTAGGGTTATTACAAACCAAGATAGTGTTTGAAACTTAAAAGAAGCAAAAGAAAAATATAGGGGAATAAAAGGGGTGGACGGCAATCATTGAGAACGGCTCTGGTCTTGATAAAACTTGAGCAGTTTTTCATTAAGTTCAGCAGCCTTGGTGAACGCAGAGGACAGATCCTTGAGAGCGGAGAAGACGAGACACTGATTGTCCAAGATTGCACCCATGTGTTCTGCAGGAGGATGCTCAGCAAGATTTGCAGGTGCAGAACGGGGCCTTGGTCCTGAACTGGATGAGGGAGCGTCCATGGGAGGTACTTGAACAGGAGAAGGAGCCAAAAGCATTTGATCAAGAGCGGCAAGGTCTACGGCTGGCTCTTCTTCCTGAGGGAACTCCAGAGACATAGAAGCTAGACGTTCTTCCTCAGCCAAGCGTTCTTCCTCAGCTTTCTTTCTGGCTTCCTCAGCCTCAGCCTCTAACTGCTTAATCACTGAAGGCAAATCTTCATTATGACTTATCTCGACAAGTCCCTTCTTGGCGTTCCATTTCAAGCCGAGTTCTTCTGAAGGAGCGCTTTCATCATAGGTGTTCTGAGATTGCAGATTCAACTTTACCAGCCCTGGGTACGGCAAGGCATGTCGCTTCCTTCCACACTTAGCCATGTGTTGCATAGCAATTCTGGCTAGGTTGATTGGTCGGCGTTCGAGAAAGGCGTCAATGAGGATAATGTCATGTGTTTGTACTATTGAACGCTTCTCCTGTCTTGGAAGAATGGCGCGACATATGAAGTAATGAGCCATGGCGCCTACCTTGCTCAGCACGTGAGCTACCCTGTCCAGTCCCATTGGCCTTTTGACCTGAAAGATGTGCTCAACGAGAGGCAGTTCTTGATCTGTTGTCTCAAATCCTCCTTCTGGAAGTGAGCTAAGGGCATCGGACGGGGGCTTGCGAGGACTTAGACCCATGAAGGATCGGATTTGGCGTTTTGTGATTGAGGCTTTCTCACCTTCAATTTTGAAGTGGAGTGAGCCTTCTTTTGATTTGTAACACAAATCCCTGTAGAACGCCTTCACTTGTTCTTTGTCAACTCTTGATGGCGCTGGCCCAACGTTCAACCATCCTTGAAATCGCAGAAGCGCGAGGAACTCCTTAACAGCTTCATCATCAAAGAAGGCAAGCCACTCTTCTGAGTAAATAAGAGGGCTAAGAACGTTGACGGGCGCACCTTCATTTTTTCTTTTGCGCTTGCCCTTTGGAGACTCAGACTCCTCATCATCAGAACTGTTTTCATCAGCGGAGTCCTCTGACTCTTCTTCATCTACATCCTGGCCAGCAGCGTTCTCTGTGCCTTGTTCGTTTTCAGCATTGCCACCAGCCGTGGCTTGAGCAGCACCAGAAGAACTCTGACCTTGGGACGCGCCTTCAGCGTCCTGAGCCTCTGATTGAAATTCGGATTGTAGCTCAGCGTCCGCTGGGACTTGATTGGATATTGTTTGGATTGTGGGGGAGGGGTTTTCTTGTGGAGTTGGGAGGGGATTTAGGAGAGGGAGGGATTGGTTGTAGGGTGGGACTTCCTGAGCATCACACTCGAGCTCTTCAGATAAGGTTGGCTCAGCGTCCTTGTGAGCGACCTGGTGCCCGCCAGTGTCCTCAGCTACTTGTTTCTCAACATGAGCATTCTCAACTCCTTCAGCTTCGTCGTTGGAGTCTCCAACAATATCTATGAATAGGGAGGCTTGGGCCGCAGGCGTTCCTCTTTGGCTCTCAGATGAGCTAGAGGATGAGGAGGAGATGTGCTCGGGTTCTGGAGCAGCTTGGACCAGGAGCACCTTTGGAGATTCGCCGACTTTGCGACGTTTGAAGGTATGCTTAAGGGCGGGACGCTTCTCAACGTCTTCTGGTCCGCTCTCTGATGAGGGACGGCGAGATCTGGGGGTCTCGGGGTCCTTTGGGGGAGAGATGTGAGCGGGAGCAGATGTGAAGTTGGCCAAATTTAGGGGAGAGGAATGGGGTTTTGGTTGATATGGAATGAGGGCATTTGTGGTAGAAGGCTTGGGGGACGGAGGAGGAGTGGGAATTTGGACGATGGTGATGGGTTGGGGAGGGGAGGATTCTTTAGAGAGGTTTGAAGGCCTTTTGGTGGTGCTTGGCCGTTTTGTGGAGGTTTTGGAGGATGGGACGCTTGAAGTCTTGGCCTTTTTGAGGGGCCTTGGATCATAGGTTTTCTTGGAGCGTCCCTCCTTTAAGTTTGGTGGAAACTTATCCACAATTTGGGTTGGATTTGAGGAGGTTGGTTTGGATGTTTTTGAGAGGGGAGATGAAGGGGTTGGACGCTTGGATGATAGGATATTTTGAGGAGGTGGGGGAGAGGGACTGGGTACTCGAGACTTTAGCATTTTGTACGCCAAAGAGTCCCTTGGGTACATTGGGAAGTCTGGGAGGATGGTGTTGTGGAGGTCGGGGATAAGTTCAAGTAAAGGACCCAGATTCTCACCTCCAAACTGTGAGAAGAAGAGAACGTCGTCCATCCTTCCCGGCAAATCTTTGTAATTTGTGTTGTGGAGGCTTGGAACAACGAGCCGTTCTATGAATTTCTCATAGTTCCTTGCCTTTATGGCGTCCGCCTTTACCTCGGGAATATCCATCCATTCCCTTATCAAGTTGTACAACGTCTTGGGCTTCCTGTTGATGAAGTCCACCAACGATTCATTAAGGACGATGGGTTTTGGCTTTTCTATATGGTGGGACTTCACCAATCTTCGTCTCTTCCCGCCGGTAGAAGATCCGGCCACGTTCTTTAGTTGTTGAGACATTTTCAGATGAGATTGTAGTGAGAGAAAGCTGCCGGAGTTCTAGAGAGAAGTCAGAGCACTGATTCAAGTAGAGAGTGGTTGAGAATAATAAATGAACGAGAGCGACTGTTCTGGCCTTATATAGAGGAAGCGGTGGCACAAACGGTAATTACCACTGTTTTACTGTGCGACACGTGGCGAAACTTCCCCCTTAAGCATTAAGCAAAAGCAACGGTCACTGTTCAAACTTTCAAATATTCAAATTTCTGACTCTTCAACTGCTTCTCAAAACTGAACTGGCGTTCTCTATTTCAAACCATAGCGTTCTCTCATACTTAGCAAAAATTACCTCTTCAAGCAAATCTAGAACCAATTCAACCGTCCCTATGATCACCTTGCGAACCATTTGAGAACAAAGCAAGTACGTCCCGTAAAATAAAATATGAAGTTCATAGGACGCATTTGCGGAGTTCTCGGCTAGGGTAAGCTTAGAGTTCCCATCATTTCGGCTTATAATGAGGTTTGGGTGATCAGGGATACTCTTTTCAAGACAAATAGAGAAATTTGAATGGCGTTCCAAAGTAGCAAACATATGAAGTTTTAGACTAGCTTCCTTGCAAATATGAGTTCAATGCATAACATTCCTTAAACACTTAGAATCTACCAAACATAGCCAATCATTGAGGGAATAGTAGAACGGGACTTGCTACTTAAAAGTTATCATCCGTAAAAGCAACCTGAGATGCTCATAGGGACGTCTATCAAGCGCCTTAGTGAAAATATCAACTATTTGGTCTTCAATTCTTACATGCTCCATACTAATGAGTCCTAGTTCAACATTATCACACAAGAAATGATACCTTATATGAATATGCTTTGTGCGTGAATGAAAAACAAGATTCTTAGAAATTTCAATAGCACTTGTGTTATCACAACGAATGGGAATAGTTTCAAGATTGATACCGTAGTCCTCTAGTTGATATTTGATCCAGATAACTTGTGAACAACACGAGGCAGCAGCAATGTACTCGGCTTCCGCAGCTTAAAGCGCCATAGAGTTCTGTTTCTTAGATCCCCAGGAGACTAAACATGAACCAAGGAACTGTGCCATTCCTGAAGTGCTTTTTCTATCAATCACATGACCAGCATAATCAGCGTCCGAGTAGACAACAAGCTTGAAGGACGTCTTCCTAGGATACCAAAGACAAAGATCGTCGCGTCCTTTGAGGTAGCGAAAGATCCTCTTAACTTCTTGCATGTGGGACTCCTTTG
This sequence comes from Polygonum aviculare, assembly GCA_934048045.1. NCBI lineage: Eukaryota > Viridiplantae > Streptophyta > Magnoliopsida > Caryophyllales > Polygonaceae > Polygonum > Polygonum aviculare. Next base: position 24,833,214 of record OW204023.1, on the reverse strand, counting down.
GATTCGCCTGGAAGCGTGCACACAAGCAAACGGAAAACATTATGTCGGGACGGCTTGCGGTCAAGTAGAGCAAAGAGCCAATCATTCCTCTGTAAATCTTTTGATCAACGTCCTTTCCTTGTTCATCTGCGTAAAGACGCGAGTTTGGAGAACAAGGGGTTGCAACAGGTTTGGATGTGTTCATCCCGTACTTCTCAAGCATTTCAGGGACATATTTTTGTTGGTGAATGCGCGTCCCTTCTTTGAGTTGGTTGATTTGAAGTCCCAAGAAGAAATTGAGTTCTCCAATGAGGGACATTTCAAACTCACTACTCATTAAGTGCTTGAGCTCATCTACAAGTTTCATGTTAGTGCTACCAAAAACAATATCATCAACATAAACTTGGGCAATTAAAATGTCCTTGTGAACTTTCTTTATGAACAAAGTTTTATCAATTGAACCTCTAGAGTACCCATGAGACAAAAGAAAGGACGCAAACCTGTCGTACCACGCACGAGGGGCTTGCTTTAGTCCATAGAGCGCTTTGTCCAAGTAGTACACATGGTTCGGATGAGAGGCGTCCTCGAAACCAGCCGGTTGAGAAACATACACTTCCTCCTTCAATTTACCATTGAGGAATGCAGTCTTGACGTCCATCTGAAATAATTTGAATCCTTTGTGAGCAGCGAAGGCAATAAGGAGACGAACGACCTCAATTCTAGCAACAGGAGCAAAGGTCTCATCATAGTCTATCCCTTCCTCTTGCTTGAATCCTTGAGCCACTAATCTTGCCTTGTTCCTTGACACACGTCCACTTTCATCAAGCTTATTTCTGAACACACAGCGCGTCCCTATGATGTTTTTGCCTTTTGGACGAGGGGCAAGGGTCCACACTTTGTTACTTTCAAACTGGTTGAGTTCTTCTTGCATCGCTTGAATCCAGTCAGCGTCCTGGAATGCTTCTTTGATATTCTTTGGCTCCACCATAGAGACAAATGCATTGAACGCACAGAAAGCTAAGTTAGCACTCTGGGACATGCTTGCAGCTGACCTAGTTTGAACTCCTTGAGAAGGGTCTGAGACAATCTGGGATGTTGGATGGTCCCTAGAGAAGCGGGACTCCCTTTGAAATAATTGAGCAAATCTTGGATCAATGTCTCTATCAGAATCATCACTATCATTTTGAGCATCATCGTCGGTGCGTTCCCCCTCAGAGAGAGCGTCCACACCTTGACGGTGCTCACCTTGTTCACTTGATTCAGCCACATCCTGTTGAACTGGAGATTCACTGCGAGATGGAACTCCCTGAACAATACTAGGAACGTCCACTGAGACTTCTTCAGGATTTGAAGCAGCGTCCTTAGGAACATAGTACTTGCCAGAGGACCAATCTTCAACTTCATCTTCAGAGTCGTCCTGCTGTTGCGACGAGGAGCGTTCTTTCTTACTTGATTTTTCTTTGTGAGAAGAGCTCTCCTTGAACACAACATGAATACTCTCCTCAAGCTTTAGAGTCCTTTTGTTGAAAACTCTATATGCTTTGCTGGTGAGAGAGTACCCAAGGAATATGGCTTCATCACTCCTTGCATCAAATTTTCTAAGTTTCTCTTTATCATTGTTGTGAACGAAGCACTTGCAACCAAAGGCTCTGAGATAGTCAATGCGAGGCTTCTTCCCGTTCAACAACTCATAAGATGTCTTCTTCAGCAAAGGACGGATCATGGCACGATTGATGATGTAGCATGCTGTAGCAATAGCTTCCGCCCAGAAGTACTTGGGGACGCTATTAGCCAAAAGCATAGTTCTTGCCATATCCTCCAGCGTCCTGTTCTTTCTTTCCACAACTCCATTTTGTTGAGGAGTCCTTGGAGCTGAGAAGTTGTGCGAGACACCATGTTGATCACAGTATGCCAGGAACTCTGAATTCTGGAATTCCGTCCCATGGTCTGATCTTATGGCTTTGAGAGGCGTCTCAAGAGCAACTTCCACTTGTTTGATGAAGACTTTGAACGCATTGAAACAATCAGCTTTGGACACCAAGAAAAGAAATCAAGTGAATCGAGAAAATCATCTACGAGAACGTAAATGTACCTCTTTCCACCGTAGCTCAGCGTCTTCATTGGTCCACAAAGATCCATATGGAGAAGTTCCAAAGGCTTCTTTGTACTTACTTCGTTCTTTGACTTGAAAGACGTTCTTGTTTGCTTCCCTTTGATACAGGCTTCACACTGTTCAACTTTCTCAGGATCAATTCGGGGAAGTCCATTCACAAGATTTCTTTGGTGTAGCTTGAGGATTGTGCTTGGTCCAGCATGTCCAAGTCGGCGATGCCAGAGATCAGCGTCCTCCTTTGAAGCAGATAGGCATAATTCTGATTTAGGCTTGAACTCTTGATTGAAGATATAGGCATTATTTTGGCGTACTCCTTTGAGAACGACTCTGTTGGACTTCTTGTTGATGACGAGGCACTCCTTTGAGTCAAATGTGACTAGGTTTTCACCTTGATCACACATTTGAGAGACGCTAAGGAGATTGAAGCCAAGTCCTTCTACAAGACTCACGTTTGTTGCTTTGATGGACGGGTTAAGAATAGCAGTTCCCGTTCCTTTGATCTTTCCTTTGCCCTTATTGCCAAACGAGACAGTTCCTCCCGTGGCATTATTCTGGATAGAAGTGAGATGGAACTGGCTTCCTGTCATATGATTTGAGGCGCCACTATCAATGATCCATGGGCGTCCCCTCACTTCCACCTGCCAAAACAAGGATAGTTTTTGGCGACCCAGGCAAGGTGTTCCTTACCTGGCTCATTACAAAAGTAGAACTCTGGTTCTGGCATAAAATCATTAATGTTAACATCATTATAAATGGCATTCTTACGGAAAGAACTCCTAGAACGTCTAGGACGCCTAAGATTAGCTCTGGGAACAGACTTAGCATTCTCATTGTTAGTCCTAGCCTTTTTGCCACTTGCAATATCTTCTTTTAGTTTCACACAGTCTTATTTGAAGTGGTCTCCTTGTCCACAGTACCAACACGTCCTATAGTAAGTACCGAGGTAGTACTTCTTGTTGGGACGTTGGATTTTGTGTTGCTTCATCTTTTGGGGATCACACACTTTTGAACCGTCCCCTTTTGCAATTTTCTTATAAATTTTATGACTGGTGGAATTGGTATAGTAGTCTTCTTGTCCTTTTTCTCCACTTTCTAGGACCCTAATTCTTTCAAGAAGATTCTTGGTTTTCTCCCGTTCAAGTTCAAGTTCTGAAGTTTTGCTAGCCTCAAAGTCACTAGGGAGAGAGTTCCTAGGTTCAGACTCGTAACCTAGTCCTCTTTTGGCTGGGACAAAAACTATTGGTTTGACTTCCTCAACCATGGGACTCTTTCCCATCACTTTTACTTCTTCTCTAAGCTTAGCGTTCTCAAGTTTGAGACACATTACTTAAGTTTTTAGAGACTTCGATTCTTCATATGATGACTCTAGTTGAACGGTCATGGAACTACAGTTTTTACATTCAACTACTATATTCTCATTTTCAAGTTCAAGTTCATCCATTCTATGTTGCATGACAAAACTTTCTTCCATGATTTTTCCAATCAGTTTAATGAGCTTAGATTTGGAACAATTTTCTAAAGAACTCATCATAGATTCACGGGTTACCTCATTTTCAGATCTCGGAACGTTCTCCTCAACAACTGTGACGTCCTCCATAGCCATGTACGCCACTTGTTCATCAGGTTCTTCATCATCATCATCAGAAGAAGAACTCCCATTGTCCCACGCAGAGGCGAACGCTCCAATGAGGGCCTTTGTCTTCATTTCCTTTGAAGACATTCCCGTTGTACACCTTTTAGCAAAGTGTCCTTTCTTGTTACACTTGTAACATGTGAGTTCTTTCATTTCTGCCTTAGTGTATTTGCGACTTTCCTTCTTGGGCATCTTGTGTTTGTTGAAATATTTGTTCCTTTTGCCAAAGGCACGGAGAACTTTGTTGAAGAGAGCAAGTTCTTCCTCTTCTTCAAGCTGTTCCTTAGTCTTGCTTTCTTTCTCTTTCAAGACTTGAACAGGCATCCTCTCGCGGTTCTCATTCTTGTTAGCTTCCACCATTAAGGAGATTTCTTGTTGACGACGAATATAGTCAGCGTACTCTGGTGTTGTGGACGCCAAAGCAAGATCAGTCTGGGGATTCTTCCCAAGTTGAGCCATATCAGAAATCCTGTTGGATCGTTAGTCTAAGGGACGTTCTTTACTTTGAGTAAAGGCGTCCTTTGGTCAGGCGTCCCTCGAGGTGTAGGGGCGTCCTTTAGTATTGCAGCGGAAATAAAGACTAAACAGATAATAGATGAACGCAGTGAATTATAGAGGAACCACTCAAGACCAAGTAGTCCTTGCGTGTAAACCTCTACCTCATTGGAGGATTTTGAATAGATCTTTCCTTTCTATTGAACGTCTTACAGTTGTACTGGCGAGTCTTTACAGTTCTCTGACACTTAGCTTTTCCCTAAGTTCACTAGTAAAGAACTCCTTTAAGCCTACAACCTAAGCTTGTCCAATCTACTAAAGGACTCTATTCCTACGTTCTGCAGTACTTCGCAGAACTCTCTCTTTCCTTTTGGTTTATCTTGATACAAACAGTTTTTGTGATTTGGTTACAACTCTCACTCGATCTAACACAAGTTCTATCACTGTTCTTAAGTTCTTGAGTTAGTTCTTCGTGTTCTTGAGTGAGTCGCTTTCTCTTTGATTCTCTTTGAATATTCTTGAAAGCGTTATCGTCACAATAAATACCTTGCGGTATTTATAGGACTTGGGGAAGGGCGTCATTCTCGTTCTGACGATCATGCCCTTCAGGTACGTGGCTACAGGATCTTCTTCCACGAGTTTGGCGGTGATGAGGAAGCTTCCTGTATCCAGCTGTGTGTGATGAACTCCGCTACAGGATCGACCGCCACGTGTTGATGAACTCTGCTACAGGATCGTCCGCCACGTAGTGTTGGACTCTGCTACAGGATCGGTCTCCACGTGTCCTTCGATGATCAAACATTGTCGAGTGATGTCATCCTGTCGGCTAGTGAGTAAGGACTCCTTTCTTGCGTTCCTACTTGCTTGGGACTCCGTCCTTGCTCAAGTAGTCTCTTGCTCGTCCTTACTTCCTGTTAGCTGGCGTCCCTAAGCCAAGGGAACGTTCATACACTTGTTGTCCTTTGTTAATTGGGCGTTCCTGAACACTTGGACAACTTTATCAGAATCAAAGTGAGTTTGTCATATCAAAACTAAGGGACGGTTGTGTGGAACACTAACAAGTACGCAAGCGTTCTTGATAGCGTCCCAACAATTTCCCCCTTTTTGATGATGACAAACTCTTTTGCAGAAAAGTTTTAACATTGTAACCTAGCATGCATGAAAACTTAGAAGCGTCCTCTAACACTTTAGAGAAATTTCATTAATCATAAGTCTTCATTCTTTGATTCTTTAACATTTGGATTTTGGGGAGAGAGTTGCGTCCTAGAAGAGTTTCTAAGCGTTCTCTTTTATTCTAGCATGGGCGTTCCTTAGACTTTTCACTTAATAGTTCCCCCTTAACACTTGCTTATTCTAGATAACTATTTTATAGCGCATCTCTGCAAAACTACACTTCCCCCTTTTGGCATCATCGAAAAGGATAACAAGTGATAAGGACGTTAGCACAAACACATAACTAAAAGCAGTGGAACGCTTAAACAAACACATGCAAGCAATCAGATGAAATGCCATACAAACAAAAATTCAGAGTTATTACAGACCAATGGTCATAGTGTTTGAAGTTCAAAAGAAGCACAGGCAAAATAACAAGGACTGAACGGGAGGTGGGTAATCACTAAGAACGGCTCTGGTCTTGGTAAAACTTGAGCAGTTGTTCATTAAGTTCATTTGCCTTGGAGAACGTAGAAGATAGATCTTTGAGAGCCGAGAAGATTAGGCATTGGTTGTCCAAGATCGCACCCATGAGTTCTGCTGGCGGATGTTCAGAGATATTTGCAGGAGCAGAGCGGGGCCTAGGACCTGAACTAGAAGAGGGAGCGTCCTGAGGAAGAGCTATAGGAGAAGAAGGCCCTAAGAGCATTTGATCGAGAGTTGTAAGATCTACAGCAGGCTCTTGATCCTGGGAGAACTCTTGAGGCGTCGAAGTAAGCCTTGCGGCCTCAGCCTCAGCAGCTAAGCGTTCTTCCTCAGCTTTCTTTCGAGCTTCCTCAGCCTCAGCTTTCAACTGTTTTAGAACGGACAGCAGCTCTTCATTATGCCTGATCTCGACCAGTCCCTTCTTAGCGTCCCATTTTAAGCCAAGTTCCTCTTGAGGAGCGTTTTCATCATATGCGTTCTGAGACTGCAGAATCAGCTTTACCAGCCCAGGGTATGGCAGAGCATGTCGCTTCCTCCCACACTTAGCCATATGTTGCATTGCGATTCTTGCTAAGTTGATGGGGCGGCGTTCTAGAAAAGCGTCAATGAGAATAATATCGTGTGTTTGAACGATTGACCTTTTCTCTTGCCTAGGAAGGACGGCGCGACAGATGAAGTAATGAGCGATGGCGCCGACTTTGCTCAGAACATGAGCCACCCTGTCCAGTCCTATGGGCCTTTTGCCCTGAAAGATGTGCTCTACTAGAGGCAGTTCTTCATCTGTTGTTTCGAACCCGCCTTCCGGAAGAGAGCTTAGCGCGTCGGACGGGGGCTTTTGGGGGCTAAGTCCCATGAAGGCGCGGACCTGGCGTTCATTGACGGAAGCCTTCTCACCATCTATTTTGAAGTGGAGAGAGCCGTCTTTTGATTTATACCTCAGGTCCTTGTAGAACGCCTTGACTTGCTCTTTGTCCACAACAGCGGGCGCAGGCCCTACTTTCAGCCATCCCTGAAATCTCAGAAGCTCAAGGAACTCCTGGACTTTGTCATCTGTATGGAAGGAGGCGAGCCACTCTTCAGAATAAACAAGAGGGCTAAGGACTTTCACAGGGGGGCCATCGGGCTTTCTCTTGCGCTTGCCCTTGGGAGACTCAGAGTCCTCATCATCATCAGACACGTCCTCAGAGTCACTTTCAGAAGCGTCCTTGGAAGGAGCGTCCTCTGTGCCTTGTTCTTTTTCAGCATCACCACCAGATGTGGCTTGATTGGCACTAGAGGTCTGAACCTGGGACGTGCCCTCGGCGTCCTGAGCTTCAGTTGGATTTTCTGTTATTGTGAGCTCAGCGTCCGCCGGGACTTGAAGGGTTTCTGTTTGGATTGTGGGGGAGGGGTTCTCTTGTGGAGCTGGGGAGGGATTGAGGATGGGAAGGGATTGGTTGTAGGGAGGGACCTCTTGAGCATCACGCTCGAGCTCTTCAGAGAGAGAAGGCTCAACGTTCTCCTGAGCGACCTGGTGCTCACCAGCGTCCTCAATTTGTGTAGGAGCGTTCACGTCTCCTTCCTCTTCATCATTCGAATCCCCAGTAACGTCGATGAAGGGGGAGTCCTGAGCAGGAGTGTCTTCCTCGCTCCCAGATGAGCTAGAGGAGGAAGAGGAGGAGGGAACGTGCTCAACCTGCACCGGAGCTTCCTTGGCCAGCAACACCTTCGGCTTTTCGCCAGCTTTCCTGCGGCGGAAGGTGTGCTCAAATGTGCGTTCGGCCTCCTCTGGGCCACTCTCGGAGGATGGACGGCGGGACCTTGGGGTCTCGGGGTCCTTCGGAGGAGATATGTGCGCCGGGGCAGAGGGGAATAGGGCCAGGTTTAGCGGGGACGGTGTAGGAAAGGGGATTATAGCATTTTGAGAGGAGGGTTGAGGGGACGGGGGAGGTGTTGGTAGTTGTTCAATTTGGATTTGGGGGGGAGGAGTGGATTCCTTGGAGAGGTTGGACGGCCGTTTTGTGGTGCTTGGCCTTTTAGTGGGAGGTTTGGAGGATGGGACGCTAGAAGTCTTGGCCTTTTTGAGGGGCCTAGAATCGTGTACTTTCTTGGAGCGTCCCTCCGAGATATGAGGTGGAAACTTGTCCACAATTTCAGTTGGGTTGGAAGAGGAGAAGGGTTTGGAAGATTTTGAGAGGGGAGATGAAGGAGCATGACGTTTGAGGAGCTTTTTTGTAGTTAGGGTGGGAACGGAGGGTGGAGGAGGAGAGGGACTTGGTACTCGGGACTTTAGCATTTTGTAGGCTAAGGAGTCCTCGGGGTACATGGGAAAGTCAGGGAGGACGGCGTTGTGGAGGTCGGGTATAAGTTCAAGTAAAGGACCCAGATTCTCACCTCCAAACTGAGAGAAGAAGAGAACGTCGTCCATCCGTCCTGGTAGATCTTTGAAGTTGGTCTTGTGGAGGCTGGGAACGACGAAGCGTTCAATAAACTTCTCATAGTTTCTCGTCCTCACTGCATCGTTCTGGATTTCAGGCAGCTGCATACGTTCTCTGATCAAGTTGTACAGCGTTCTGGGTTTTCTGTTGATGAAGTCCACCAACGATTCATTGAGAACGATGGGTTTGGGTTTCTCTATGTAGTGGGACTTCACTAGCTTCCTTCTCTTCCCGCCGGTAGAAGATCCGGCTACGTTCACTTGCCTTTGAGACATGTTTTCAGGTGAGTTTTAGAGTGAGAAAGTCGTCGGAGTTCTAGAGAGAAGTCAGAGTCAATTTGAGAGCAAGGAAGTGGTTGAGCGTAATAAATTCGAGAGCGACTGTTCTGGCCTTATATAGAGGAAGCGGTGGCAGAACTGTAATTACCACCGTGCAACTGTTCGACGCGTGGCGAAACTTCCTCCTTAAGTATTGAGTAAAAGCAACGGTCACTGTTCACACTTTCAAATATTCAAATTTCTGACACTTCAACTGCCTCTTCAAAAACTGAACTTGCGTTCTCCCTTTCACACTTTGACGTTCTCCCATACTTAGCAAAAATTTACCTTCTTTAAGCAAACAAATAACCAGCTTACCGTTCCAGTGATCACCTTTCGAACCATTTGAGAACAAAGCAAGTACGTCCCGTAAAATAAAATAGGAAGCTCATAGGACGCTTTTGCAGAGTTCTCGGCTAGGGTAAGCTTAGAGTTCCCATCATTTCGGCTTATAATGAGGGTTGGGTGATCAGGGAAACTCTTTTCAAGACAAAATAGAGAAAATTTGAATGGCGTTCCAAGGTAGCAAACATATGAAGTTTTAGACTAGCGTCCTTGCAAATATGAATTCAATGCATAACAGTCCTTAAACACTTAGAATCTACTAAACATAGCCAATCATTGAAGGAATAGTAGAACGGGACTTGCTACCCAAAAGTTATCATCCCCAAGAGCAACCTGAGATGCTCATAGGGACGTCTATCAAGCGCCTTAGTGAAAATATCAGCTATTTGGTCTTCAGTCCTTACATGCTCCATACTAATGAGTCCTAGTTCAACATTATCACGCAAGAAATGATGCCTTATATGAATATGCTTTGTGCGTGAATGAAAAACAGGATTTTTAGAAATTTCAATAGCACTTGTGTTATCACAACGAATGGGAATAGTTTCAAGATTGATACCGTAGTCCTCTAGTTGATATTTGATCCAGATAACTTGTGAACAGCACGAGGCAGCAGCAACGTACTCGGCTTCCGCAGTTGAAAGCGCCACAGAGTTCTGTTTCTTAGATCCCCAAGAGACTAGCCATGAACCAAGGAACTGTGCCATTCTAGAAGTGCTTTTCCGATCAATTACATGTCCCGCATAATCAGTGTCCGAGTAGCCAACAAGCTTGAAGGACGTCTTCCTGGGGTACCAAAGGCAAAGATCGTCGCGTCCTTTGAGGTAACGAAAGATCCTCTTGACTTCTTACATGTGGGACTCCTTTGGATTTGCCTGGAAGCGTGCACACAAGCAAACGGCAAACATAATGTCGGGACGGCTTGCGGTCAAATAGAGCAAAGAACCAATCATCCCTCTGTATAGTTTTTGATCAACGTCCTTTCCCTGTTCGTCTGCGTAAAGACGCGAGTTTGGAGAACATGGGGTTGCAACAGGTTTGGACGTGTTCATTCCGTACTTCTCAAGCATCTCACGGACATATTTTTGTTGGTGAATACGCGTCCCTTCCTTGAGTTGATTGATTTGAAGTCCCAGGAAGAAGTTAAGTTCTCCAATGAGGGACATCTCAAACTCACTACTCATTAAAGACTTGAACTCGTCAACAAGTTTCATGTTAGTACTACCAAAAACAATATCATCAACATAAACTTGAGCAATCAAAATGTCCTTGTGAACTTTCTTTATGAACAAAGTTTTATCAATTGAACCTCTAGTATACCCATGAGACAAAAGAAAGGACGCAAACCTGTCGTACCAGGCACGAGGGGCTTGCTTGAGTCCATAAAGAGCTTTGTCCAAGAAGTACACATGGTCCGGGTGAGAGGCGTCCTCAAAGCCAGGCAGCTGAGCAACGTACACTTCCTCCTTTAGCTTTCCATTGAGAAAGGCAGTCTTGACGTCCATCTGAAATAGCTTGAATCCTTTGTGAGCGGCGAAGGCAATAAGGAGACGAACGGCTTCAATTCTAGCAACAGGAGCAAAGGTCTCATCATAGTCTATGCCTTCCTCTTGCTTGAATCCTTGAGCTACCAGTCTTGCTTTGTTCCTTGACACACGTCCACTCTCATCAAGCTTATTTCTGAACACCCATCGCATCCCTATGATATTTTTACCTTTGGGACGTGGTACGAGGGTCCAAACTTTGTTCCTTTCAAACTGGTTGAGATCTTCTTGCATTGCTTGAATCCAGTCAGCGTCCTGAAGTGCTTCCTTGATATTCTTTGGCTCCACCATAGAGACAAAGGCATTGAATGCACAGAAAGCCAAATTTGCACTTTGGGACTTGCTTGCAGCTGACCTAGTTTGAACTCCTTGAGAAGGATCTGAGACAATCTGGGATGTTGGGTGATCCCGAGAGAAGCGGGACTCCCTTTGAAATAATTGAGCAAATCTTGGATCAATGTCTCCATCAGAATCATCACTATCATCTTGAGCATCGTCTTCAGTGCGTTCCCCCTCAGAGAGAGCGTCCACACCTTGACCTTGCCCACCTTGTTGACTTGATTCAGCTACATCTTGTTGAACTGGAGATTCACTATGAGATGGAACTCCCTGAACAACACTGGGAACTTCCAGTGAGACTTCATCAGGATTTTGAGCAGCGTTCTTAGGAACATAGTACTTTTTAGAGGACCAATCTTTAACTTCATCTTCAGAGTCGTCCTGCTGTTGTGACGAGGAGCGTTCTTTCTTTCTTGCTTTTTCTTTGTGAGAAGAACTTTCTTTGAACACAACATGAATACTCTCCTCAAGCTTTAGAGTCCTTTTGTTGAAAACTCTATATGCTTTGCTGGTGAGAGAGTACCCAAGGAATATGGCTTCGTCACTTCTTGCATCAAACTTTCCAAGTTTCTCTTTATCATTGTTGTGAACGAAATACCTACAACCAAAAACTCTGAGATAGTCAAGGCGAGGCTTCTTTCCGTTCAACAACTCATAAGATGTCTTTTTCAGGAGAGGACGGATCATGGCACGATTGATGATGTAGCATGCTGTAGCAATAGCTTCCGCCCAGAAGTACTTGGGAACGCTATTAGCCAAAAGCATAGTTCTTGCCATATCTTCTAACGTCCTGTTCTTTCTTTCTACAACTCCATTTTGTTGAGGAGTCCTTGGAGCTGAGAAATTGTGCGAGACACCATGTTGATCACAGTAGGCCAGGAACTCCAAATTCTGGAATTCCGTCCCATGGTCTGATCTTATAGCTTTGAGAGGCGTCTCAAGGGCAACTTCCACTTGTTTGATGAAGACTTTGAACGCATTGAAACAATCTGCTTTGGAAGCCAAGAAAATAACCCAAGTGAATCGAGAAAAATCATCTACAAGAACGTAAATGTACCTCTTTCCACCGTAGCTCAGCGTCTTCATTACAAAGATCCATATGGAGAAGTTCCAAAGGCTTCTTTGTACTGACTTCATTTTTGGACTTGAAAGACGTTCTTGTTTGCTTCCCTTTGATACAGGCTTCGCACTGTTCAACCGTCTCAGGATCAATTCGGGGAAGTCCTTTCACAAGATTTTTCTGGTGAAGCTTAAGGATTGTGCTAGGTCCAGCATGGCCAAGACGACAATGCCAGAGATCAGCGTCCTTCTTTGAAGCAGATAGACACAACTCTGATTTGGGCTTGAACTCTTGATTGAAGATGTAGACATTGTTTTGGCGTACTCCTTTGAGAACGACTTTGTTGGATTTCTTGTTGATAACGAGGCATTCCTTTGAGTCAAATGTGACTAGGTTTTCACCTTGATCACACATCTGAGAGACGCTAAGAAGATTGAAGCCAAGTCCTTCAACAAGACTTACGTTGGTTGCTTTGATGGACGGGTTAAGAATAGCAGTTCCCGTTCCCTTGATCTTTCCCTTGCCCTTATTGCCAAACGAGACAGTTCCTCCCGTGGCACTACTTTAGATAGAAGTGAGATGGATCTGGCTTCCTGTCATATGATTTGAGGCGCCACTATCAATGATCCAAGGGCGTCCCCTCACTTCCACCTGCCATAACAAAGTTAGTGTTTGGCGACCCAGGCAAGGTGTTCCTTACCTGGTTCGTTACAGAAATAGAACTCTGGTTCTGGCATGTAGTCATTAATATTCACATCATTTGAAATAGCATGCTTGCGGAAAGAATTCCTAGAGCGTCTAGAACGCCTAGGATTAACCTTAGGAACGGACTTAGCATTTTCATTGTTAGTCCTAGCAGCTTTTCCATTTTCAACATCTTCCTTGAGTTTTAAGCAATCATATTTGTAGTGATCTCCTTGTCCACAGTACCAACACGTCCTATAGTAAGTACCGAGGTAGTACTTCTTGCTGGGACGTTGAATTTTGTTTTGGTTCATCTTTTGGGGATTACAGACTTTTGAACCTTCCCCTTTGGCAATTTTCTTATAAATTTTATGACTAGTGGAATTGGTGTAGTAGTCCTCTTGTGCCATTTCTCCACTTTCTAGAACTCTAATTCTTTCAAGAAGATTCTTGGTTTTCTCACGTTCAAGTTCTAGTTCTGAAGTTTTGTTAGCCTCAAAATCAATAGGGAGAGAGTTCCTAGGTTCAGACTCATAGCCTAGTCCTCTTTTGGCTGGGACAAAAACTATTGGCTTGACTTCCTCAACTATGGGACTCTTTCCCAACACCTTCACTTCTTCTCTAAGCTTAGCGTTCTCAAGTTTGAGACACATTACTTCAGTTTTTAGAGATTTAGATTCTTCAAGTGAGGACTCTAGTTGAATGGTCATGGAACTACAGTTTTCACATTCAACAACAATATTCTCATTTTCAAGCTCAAGTTCATCCATTCTATGTTGCATGATAACACTTTCTTCCATGATTTTTCCAATCAGTTTAATGAGCTTAGATTTGGAGCAATGTTCTAAAGAACTCATCATAGATTCACGTGTTACCTCATTTTCAGATTTCGGAACGTTCTCCTCAACAGATGTGACGTCCTCCATAGCCATGTACGCCACTTGCTCATCTGGTTCTTCATCATCATCATCAGCGGAAGAACTCCCATTATCCCATGCAGAGGCGAACGCTCCAATAAGGGCTTTCGTCCTTATATCCTTAGCAGACATTCCTGTTGTACACTTTTTAGCAAAGTGTCCCTTCTTGTTACACTTGTAACATGTGAGTTCCTTCATTTCAGCATCAGTGTACTTTCGACTCTCCTTCTTTGGCATCTTGTGTTTGTTGAAGTATTTGTTCCTTTTGCCAAAGGCACGTACAACTTTGTTAAAGAGAGCAACTTCTTCCTCTTCCTCAAGCTGTTCCTTAGTCTTGCTTTCCTTTACTTTTAAAGCTTGAACGTGCATCCTCTCGCGGTTCTCGTTCTTGTTAGCTTCCACCATCAAAGAAATTTCTTGCTGACGACGAATATATTCAGCGTACTCTAGTGTTGTGGACGCCAAAGCAAGATCAGTTTGAGAGTTGTTTGCTAGTTGAGCCATATCATTTTTCCTCCGTTCTTCGTACTGTCTGAGCTTCACATAGATTTCTTCCATATCTAGAGTCTTGTTGGCCGTGTTCTCTTTGAATGTTGTCCTGTCAAAGTTCCAGACTCCGGTTAATCCATCAATGACCACTTGAACTCTATTCCTCATGGAGATTTCTGTTTCTGGGATGCCCAAGTTCCTCATCTTGGTGACAAGGGCCTCAAAACGGTACGAGTAATCGTTCACAAATTCATTTGGCAACATAGTAAAAGCATAGAACTCCTTCTTGATTTTCAGCTGAACGTCCTCTTTCATTTCAGTCGTTCCTACATGAAACTTTTCCAAGGCGTCCCACTGTTGTTTAGCAGTTGGCAAGTTACCGACTCGAGTGGCGTCCCTCTCACAAAGGGATGCTTGAAGGAAACACATGGCTTTTGCGTTGGTTTCCATCAATTTGAACTCATCAAGACCCCACTCGTCCTCCTTATCAACCTTGTCAGCGGGCACCTTGAGATCTCCTTTCATGATGACCTTCCAGCATTGATAATTCTGACCTCTGCAGAAGTTTGCGAACCTTGTTTTCCAGCGATTGAAGTTGCCGTCCGTCAGGCGCGGAGGCTTCACAAAAGAAATTCCAATCGGTTCCATGTCCATCTTTACCTGCAACTCAGTAAGAATCTAGAGCGCCTGCTCTGATACCAATTGTTGGATCGTTAGTATAAGGGACGTTCTTTACTTTGAGTAAAGGCGTCCTTTGGTCAGGCGTCTCTACGAGGTGTAGGGGCGTCCTTTAGTATTGCAGCGGAAATAAAGACTAAACAGATAATAGATGAACGCAGTGAATTATAGAGGAACCACTCAAGACCAAGTAGTCCTTGCGTGTAAACCTTTACCTCCTTGGAGGATTTTGAATATATCTTTCCTTTCTATTGAACGTCTTACAGTTGTACTGGCGAGTCTTTACAGTTCTCTGACACTTAGCTTTTCCCTAAGTTCACTAGTAAAGAACTCCTTTAAGCCTACAACCTAAGCTTGTCCAATCTACTAAAGGACTCTATTCCTACGTTCTGCAGTACTTCGCAGAACTCTCTCTTTCCTTTTGGTTTATCTTGATACAAACAGTTTTTGTGATTTGGTTACAACTCTCACTCGATCTAACACAAGTTCTATCACTGTTCTTAAGTTCTTGAGTTAGTTCTTCGTGTTCTTGAGTGAGTCGCTTTCTCTTTGATTCTCTTTGAATATTCTTGAAAGCGTTATCGTCACAATAAATACCTTGCGGTATTTATAGGACTTGGGGAAGGGCGTCATTCTCGTTCTGACGATCATGCCCTTCAGGTACGTGGCTACAGGATCTTCTTCCACGAGTTTGGCGGTGATGAGGAAGCTTCCTGTATCCAGCTGTGTGTGATGAACTCCGCTACAGGATCGACCGCCACGTGTTGATGAACTCTGCTACAGGATCGTCCGCCACGTAGTGTTGGACTCTGCTACAGGATCGGTCTCCACGTGTCCTTCGATGATCAAACATTGTCGAGTGATGTCATCCTGTCGGCTAGTGAGTAAGGACTCCTTTCTTGCGTTCCTACTTGCTTGGGACTCCGTCCTTGCTCAAGTAGTCTCTTGCTCGTCCTTACTTCCTGTTAGCTGGCGTCCCTAAGCCAAGGGAACGTTCATACACTTGTTGTCCTTTGTTAATTGGGCGTTCCTGAACACTTGGACAACTTTATCAGAATCAAAGTGAGTTTGTCATATCAAAACTAAGGGACGGTTGTGTGGAACACTAACAAGTACGCAAGCGTTCTTGATAGCGTCCCAACAAATCCTTCTCTCTTCGTACTGCCTGAGCGTCCCATAGATTTCTTCCATATCCAGGGTTTTGTTGGCTGTATTCTCTTTGAACGTTGTCCTGTCAAAGTTCCAGACTCCAATCAACCCATCAATGATCACTTGAACTCTATTCCTCATGGAGATTTCTGTTTCTGGAATGCCCAGGTTCCTCATCTTGGTGACAAGGGCCTCAAAACGGTACGAGTAGTCATTCACCGTTTCATTTGGCAACATGCTGAAAGCATAGAACTCCTTCTTGATCTTTAGCTGGACGTCCTCCTTCATTTCAGCTGTTCCTACATGGAACTTCTCAAGAGCGTCCCACTGTTGTTTAGCTGTTGGCAAGTTGCCAACTCGAGTGGCGTCCCTTTCATATAGAGACGCTTGAAGGAAACACATGGCTTTTGCGTTGGTTTCCATCAACTTAAACTTATCAAGACCCCACTCATCCTCCTTATCAGCTTTGTCAGCGGGTACCTTGAGATCTCCCTTCATAATGACCTTCCAGCATTGATAATTTTGACCTCTGTAGCAATTTGCAAACCTTGTCTTCCAGCGGTTGAAGTTGCCGTCCGTTAGGCGCGAAGCCTTCACAAAAGAGATTCCAATAGGTTCCATGCCCATCTTTACCTGCAACTCAGTAAGAATCTAGAGCGCCTGCTCTGATACCAATTGTTGGATCGTTAGTACTGAGGAACGTCCTTTACTTTGGTAAAGGCGTCCTAACGTTAGGCGTCCCTACAAGGTGTAGGGGCGTCCTTGAGTATTGTAGCGGAAGTTAAGTACTAAACAGGTAAATAGTGAACACAATGAATTATAGAGGAACCACTCAAGACCAAGTAGTCCTTGAGTGTAAACCTCTACCTCCTTGGAGAATTTTTGAATAGTTCTTTCCTTTATATTGAACGTTCTTACAGTTGTACTGGCGAGTCTTTACAGTTCTCAGACACTTAGCTTTTCCCTAAGTTCACTTGTAAAGAACTCCTTTGAGCCTACAACTTAAGCTATAGTTCAATCTACTAAAGGACTCTATTCCTACGTTCTGCAGTACTTCGCAGAACTCTCTTTCTCTTTTTGGGTTTTCTGGTTACAAACTGTTTTAGTTTGGGTACAAAATCTCACTCGATCTAACACAAGTCCTAGCACTGTTCTTGAGTTCTTGAGTTAGTTCTTCGTGTTCTTGAGTGAGTCGCTTTCCTCTGATTCTCTCTGAATATTCTCTGAAAGCGTTAGCGTCACAAAAAATGCCTTGGGCTATTTATAGGACTTGGGGAAGGGCGTCATTCTCGTTCTGACGATCATGCCCTTCAGGTACGTGGCTACAGGATCTTCCTCCACGAGTTTGGCGGTGATGAGGAAGCTTCCTGTATCCAGCTGTGTGTGATGAACTCCGCTACAGGATCGGCCGCCACGTGTTGATGAACTCTGCTACAGGATCGTCCGCCACGTAGTGATGGACTCTGCTACAGGATCGGTCTCCACGTGTCCTTGGATGATCAAACATTGTCGAGTGATGTCATCCTGTCGGCTAGAGAGTAAGGACTCCTTTCTTGCGTTCCTACTTGCTTGGGACTCCGTCCTTGCTCAAGTAGTCTCTTGCTGGTCCTTACTTCCTGTAAGCTGGCGTCCCTAAGCCTAGGGAACGTTCACACACTTGTTTTCCTTTGTTAATTGGCGTTCCTGAACACTTGGACAAATTTATTAGAATCAAAGTGAGTTTGTCATATCAAAACTTAAGGGACGGTTTGTGTGGGCACACTACCAAGTACGCAGGCGTCCTTGATAGCGTCCCAACACGGGCCACTCTCAGAAGAAGGACGGCGTGACTTGGGGGTCTCTGGGTCCTTGGGAGGTGAAATATGAGCCGGGGTGGATGAGAAGTTTGCAAGATTGAGGGGAGAGAAAGTTCGTTTGGGAGGGAAGGGGGTAAGAGCGTTTGATTTTGAAGGTTGAGGGGACGGGGGAGGAGTGGGTAGTTAGACGATGGTGATGGGATGAGGAGGTGGAGTGGATTCCTTGGAGAGGTTGGAGGGCCTTTTTGTGGATCTAGGCCTTTTAGAGGTGGTTTTGGAGGAAGGGACGCTTGAGGTCTTGGCCTTTTTGAGGGTCTTGGATCACGGGTTTTCTTTGAGCGTCCCTCCTTGATGTGGGGTGGAAACTTGTCCACAATCTGGGTAGGATTTGAGGAGGTTGGTTTGGAAGCTTTTGATAGAGGGGATGAAGGGGTTGGACGCTTTGATGGGAGGAGATTTTTTGTGGTGATGGTGGGGACTTGAGGAGGAGGAGGAGAGGGACTTGGCACACGGGTTTTGAGCATCTTGTAGGCCAAGGAGTCCCTGGGGTACATTGGGAATTCTGGTAGGACGGCGTTATGGAGGTCTGGGATAACGTCAAGTAAGGGTGCAAGATTCTCACCTCCAAATTGTGAGAAGAAGAGAACGTCGTCCATCCTCCCCGGTAAGTCCTTGAAGTTGGTCATGTGAAGGCCTGGGATGACGAAACGTTCAATGAACTTTTCGTAGTTCCTGGTCTTTATGGCGTCGTCCTTCACATCAGGGTAGCTCATCCGTTCCCTTATCAAGTTGTAGAGAGTTATGGGCTTCCTATTGATGAAGTCCACCAACGATTCATTAAGGACGATGGGCTTGGGCTTCTCAATTGTGTTGGACTTGACCAACCTTCTTCGCTTCCCGCCGGTAGAAGATCCGGCTACGTTCATCTGTCTTTGAGACATTTTCTGGTGAGTTTTAGTGAGAGAAAGTTGCCGGAAAGCTAGAGAGAAGTCAGAGCCTGAACTGAGCAGAGAAGTGGTTGAGAATAATAAATGAACGAGAGCGACTGTTCTGGCATTATATAGAGGAAGCGGTGGCACAAACTGTAATTACCACTGTTTTACTGTGCAACACGTGGCGAAACTTCCCCCTTAAGCATTGAGCAATAGCAACGGTCACTGTACCAACTATCAAATATTCAAATTTCTGACTCTTCAACTTCTTCTCAAAACTGAACTGGCGTTCTCTCTTTCAAACCATGGCGTTCTCTCAGACTTAGCAAAAAAATACCTCTTCAAGCAAAACTAAAACCAATTCAACCGTCCTTGTGATCACCTTGCGAACCATTTGAGAACAAAGCAAGTACGTCCCGTAAAAGAAAATATGAAGCACATAGGACGCTTTTGCAAAGTTCTCGGCTAGGGTAAGCTTAGAGTTCCCATCATTTCGGCTTATAATGAGGGTTGGGTGATCAGGGATACTCTTTTTAAGACAAATAGAGAAATTTGAATGGCGTTCCAAAGTAGCAAACATATGAAGTTTTAGACTAGCGTCCTTGCAAATATGAATTCAATGCATAATAGTCCTTAAACACTTAGAATCGACTAAACATAGCCAATCATTGAGGGAATAGTAGAACGGGACTTGCTACTTAAAAGTTATCATCCCCAAAAGAAACCTGAGATGCTCAAAGGGACGTCTATCAAGCGCCTTAGTGAAAATATCAGCTATTTGGTCTTCAGTTCTTACATGCTCCATACTAATGAGTCCTAGTTCAACATTATCACGCAAGAAATGATGTCTGATATGAATATGCTTTGTGCGTGAATGAAAAACAGGATTCTTAGAAATTTCAATAGCACTTGTGTTATCACAACGAATAGGAATAGTTTCAAGATTGATACCGTAGTCCTCCAGTTGATATTTGATCCAGATAACTTGTGAACAACACGAGGCAGCAGCAACGTACTTAGCTTCCGCAGTTGAAAGCGCCACAAAGTTCTGTTTCTTAGATCCCCAGGAGACTAAACATGAACCAAGGAACTGTACCATTCCTGAAGGGCTTTTTCTATCAATCACATGACCAGCATAATCAGCGTCCGAGTAGCCAACAAGCTTGAAGGACGTCTTCCTAGGGTACCAAAGACAAAGATTGTCGCATCCTTTAAGGTAGCGAAAGATCCTTTTGACTTCTTGCATGTGGGACTCCTTTGGATTTGCCTAGAAGCGTGCACACAAGCAAATGGCAAACATAATGTCGGGACGGCTTGCGGTCAAGTAGAGCAAAGAACCAATCATTCCTCTGTAAAGCTTCTGATCAACGTCCTTTCCCTGTTCATCTACGTAAAGACGCGGATTTGGAGAACAAGGGGTTGCAACAGGTTTGGACGTGTTCATCCCGTACTTCTCAAGCATTTCACGGACATATTTTTGTTGGTGAATGCGCGTCCCTTCCTTGAGTTGGTTTATTTGAAGTCCCAAGATGAAATTGAGTTCTCCAATGAGGGACATTTCAAACTCACTACTCATTAAGGACTTGAACTCATCTACAAGTTTCATGTTAGTGCTACCAAAGACAATATCATCAACATAGACTTGGACAATTAAAATGTCCTTGTGAACTTTCTTTATGAAAAAAGTTTTATCAATTGAACCTCTAGTGTACCCATGAGACAAAAGAAAGGACGCAAACCCGTCATACCACGGACGAGGGGCTTGCTTGAGTCCATAGAGCGCTTTGTCCAAGTAGTACACATGGTTTGGGTGAGAGGCGTCCTCGAAACCAGGAGGTTGAGCGACATACACTTCCTCCTTCAATTTTCCGTTGAGGAAAGCAGTCTTGACGTCCATCTGAAATAACTTGAATCCTTTGTGAGCGGCGAAGGCAACTAGGAGACGAACGACTTCAATTCTAGCAACAGGAGCAAAGGTCTCATCGTAGTCTATTCCTTCCTCTTGCTTGAATCCTTGAGCCACCAGTCTTGCCTTGTTCCTTGACACACGTCCACTTTCATCAAGTTTATTTCTGAACACCCATCGCGTCCCGATAATGTTTTTGCCTTTGGGACGAGGGACGAGGGTCCACACTTTGTTCCTTTCAAACTGGTTGAGTTCCTCTTGCATCGCTTGAATCCAGTCAGCGTCCATGATTGCTTCTTTAATATTCTTTGGCTCTACCATAGAGACAAAGGCATTGAACGCAAAGAAAGCTAAATTTGCACTCTGGGACTTGCTTGTAGTTGACCTTGTTTGAACTCCTTGAGAAGGGTCTAAGACAATCTGGGATGTTGGGTGGTCCCTAGAAAAGCGGGACTCCCTTTGAAATAGTTGAGCAAATCTTGGATCAATCTCTTCATCAGAATCATCACTATCATCTTGAGCATCGTCTTCGGTGCGTTCCCCCTCAGAGAAAGTGTCCACACCTTGACTTTGCTCGCCTTGTTGACTTGATTCAGCCACATCTTGTTGAACTGGAGATTCACTACGAGATGGAACTCCCTGACAAACACTAGGAACGTCCACTGAGACTTCATCAGGATTTGGAGTAGCGTCCTTAGGCACATAGTATTTTCCAAAGGACCAATCTTCAACTTCATCTTCAGAGTCGTCCTGCTGTTGTGACGAAGAGCGTTCTTTCTTTCTTGATTTTTCTTTGTGAGAAGAGCTCTCCTTGAACACTACATGAATACTCTCCTCAAGCTTTAGAGTCCTTTTGTTGAAAACTCTATATGCTTTGCTGGTGAGAGAGTACCCAAGGAATATGGCTTCATCACTCCTTGCTTCAAACTTTCCAAGTTTTTCTTTATCATTGTTGTGAACGAAGCACTTGCAACCAAAGACTCTGAGGTAATCAATGCGAGGCTTCTTTCCGTTCAACAACTCATAGGACGTCTTCTTTAGCAAGGGACGGATCATGGCACGATTGATGATGTAGCATGCTGTAACAATAGCTTCCGCCCAGAAGTACTTGGGGATGCTATTAGCCAAAAGCATAGCTCTTGCCATATCCTCCAGCGTCCTGTTCTTTCTTTCCACAACTCCATTTTGTTGAGGAGTTCTTGGAGCTGAGAAGTTGTGTGAGACACCATGTTGATCACAGTAGGCCAGGAATTCTGAATTCTGGAATTCCGTCCCATGGTCTGATCTTATAGCTTTGAGAGGCGTCTCAAGGGTAACTTCCACTTGTTTGATGAAGACTTTGAACGCATTGAAACAATTTGCTTTGGACAGCAAGAAAAGAACCCAAGTACCGAGGTAGTACTCTAATTCTTTCAAGAAGATTCTTGGTTTTCTCCCTTTCAAGTTCAAGTTCTGAAGTTTTGCTAGCCTCAAAGTCGCTAGGGAGAGAGTTCCTAGTGTCAGACTCATAGCCTAGTCCTCTTTTGGCTGGGACAAAAACTATTGGTTTGACTTCCTCAACTATGAGACTCTTTCCCAACACTTTCACTTCTTCCCTAAGCTTTGCATTCTCAAGTTTGAGACACATAAGTTCAGTTTTTAGAGACTTAGTTTCTTCATATGAGAACTCTAGTTGAATGGTCATGGAACTACAGTTTTCACATTCAACCACAATATTTTCATCTTCAAGTTCATCCATTCTTCTTTTCATAGCAAGACTTTCCTCCATGATTTTACCAATAAGTTTAAGAAGTTTTGGTTTTGAACATTTTTCTAAGGAACGCATCATGGAATCGTGAGTTACCTCTTGTTCATTGTCGGAGGCGTTCTCTTCAGCAACTGGGGTGTTCTCCACTTCCATGTATGCAACTTCATCTTCACGTTCATCATCACTTGAACTGAGATCATCCCATGCTGTTGTGCATGCTCCAATGAGAGCTTTCTTCTTTTCCTTGGAGGACGTTCCCACAGTACACTTCTTAGCAAAGTGTCCTTTCTTGTTACATTTCTAACAAGTGAGTTCTTTCATTTCAGCCTCTGTGTACTTGGGACTCTCCTTTTTGTAAGACTTGTTCTTGTTGCTATGCTTGTTCTTCTTGTTATAGTACTTGAGAGCCTTGTGAATAAGAGATAGTTCCTCATCTGAGTCAATCTCTTCCTTTGACTTGCTTTCTTTCTCTTTGGGACGCAAGTTCTCAAGCTTCTCTTTTGATTTACTTTGCATCATCAATGCTAGATCTCTTTGGCCGCGCAGGTACTCAGCGTACTCTGGTGTTGTGGACGCCAAAGCAAGATCAGTTTGAGGATTCTTTCCCAGCTGAGCCATGTCAGAGATTCTTCTTTCTTCGTACTGCCTGAGCTTCCCATAGATTTCTTCCACATCTAGAGTTTTGTTGGATGTGTTTTTTTGAACGTTGTCCTATCAAAGTTCCAGACTCCAGTCAACCCATCAATAACCACTTGAACTCTATTCCTCATGGAGATTTCTGTTTCTGGGATGCCCAAGTTCCTCATCTTGGTGACAAGGCCCTCAAAACGGTAAGAGTAGTCATTGACCGTTTCATTTGGCAACATACTAAAAGCATAAAACTCCTTTTTGATTTTCAACTGAACGTCCTCTTTCATTTCAGCAGTTCCCACATGAAATTTCTCAAGAGCTTCCCACTGTTGTTTTGCTGTGGGGAGATTGCTAACTCTTATGGCATCCCTTTCGCTAAGGGACGCTTGAAGAAAGCATACAACTTTAGCATTTGTTTCCATTAGCTTAAACTCATCAGGACCCCACTCGTCCTCTTTGTCTTTCTTGTCATCGGGAACTTTGAGGTCACCTTTTCTGATCACGTTCCAGCATTGATAATTTGTGCTTCTACAGAATTTCTCAAATCTAATCTTCCAGCGGTTGAAGTTGCCGTCCGTCAGACACGGAGGCTTCACAAAAGAGATTCTAATAGGTTCCATGTCCATCTTTACCTGCAACTCAGTAAGAATGTAGAGCGCCTGCTCTGATACCAATTGTTGGATCGTTAGTACTAAGGTACGTGCTTTACTTAGAATAAAGTCGTCCTAAGCTCAGGCGTCCCTACAAAGAGTAGGGGCGTCCTTGAGTATTGCAGCGGAAATAAAGTACTAAATAAGTAAGTAATGAACGCGATGAATTATAGAGGAATCACTCAAGACCAAGTAGTCCTTGAGTGTAAACCTCTACCTCCTTGGAGGATTTTTAAATAGTTATTTCCTTTATATTGAACGTTCTTACAGTTGCACTGGCGAGTCTTTACAGTTCTCTGACACTTAGCTTTTCCCTAAGTTCAGTTGTAAAGAACTCCTTTAAGCCTACAACTAAAGCTTGTTCAATCTACTAAAGGACTCTATTCCTATGTTCTGCAGTACTTCGCAGAACTCTCTCTCTCTCTTTGGTTTTTCTGATTACAAACAGTATTGTGGTTTGGGTACAAAATCTCACTCGATCTAACACAAGTCCTAGCACTGTTCTTGAGTTCTTGAGTTAGTTCTTCGTGTTCTTGAGTGAGTCGCTTTCCTCTGATTCTCTCTGAATATTCTCTGAAAGCGTTAGCGTCACAATAAATGTCTTAGGTTATTTATAGGACTTGGGGAAGGGCGTCATTCTCCTTCTGACGATCATGCCCTTCAAGTACGTGGCTACAGGATCTTCCTCCATGAGTAGGACGGTGATGAGGAAGCCTTCTGTATCCAGCTGTGTGTGATGAGCTCCGCTACAGGTTCGGCCGCCACGTGTTGATGAACTCTGCTACAGGATCGTCCGCCACGTAGTGTTGGACTCTGCTATAGGATCGGTCTCCACGTGTCCTTGGATGATCAAACATTGTCGAGTGATGTCATCTTGTCGGCTAGTGAGTAAGGACTCCTTTCTTGCGTTCCTTCTTGTTTGGGACTCCGTCCTTGCTCAAGTAGTCTCTTGCTGGTCCTTACTTCCTGTTAGCTGGCTTCCCTAAGCCTAGGGAACGTTCACACACTTGTTGTCCTTTGTTAATTGACGTTCCTGAACACTTGGACAAATTTATTATAATCAAAGTGAGTTTGTCATATCAAAACTAAGGAACGGTTGTGGGCACACTACCAAGCACGCAAGCGTCCTTGATAGCGTCCCAACAATGATGAGTGTAGATATGAGTCTAGGTTTTAATCGGTGACAACTGTTTTGCGAGGGAAACTCTTGCATGTATTTCTCTTTTCTCTGGTTGCTTCCCTCGCAAACTGTTTTTCCATTCAAACTCATCCGCTGACGTAAGGTGGGGATTCCATTCTTTTGTATGACAGGGTTTTAGGTGACAGTTTATGTATGACAGGTAGTTGGTGACAGTGTTGACATGATTGTTGTGTTATGTCTGTGACAGGTGTAAACATGTCAAGTACAGAGTTTGCTTCAGCTTCTGGTTCAAGCAGTCCTCCTCCCTTTGATATTGAGTCTTTGAAATCTCTGAAATACCATTTCCCTTCTAGTAAGTGGTTCAAAGGGAGATACAATGTCTATTCAGATGTTTCTGTCATAGATAAAATCAAACGCACTGTCACTCCAAAACAGTTTGATGAGTTGTCTAGAGGTTGTTTTGGGACTATATTCCAAATTGGTGATCAGTTGGATTTTCTAGGAGCCGTGGTTCACACCCTCATGATGAATCAAGTGAAAACAAAGAAGAAGTTTGAGATGTGGTTCAAACTGAAAAAAGAGTATGTCAGGTTTTCTCTTCTGGAATTTGCTGCAATCACTGGACTCAACTGTAAAGAATGTGATGATTATGAGGTTCCAGTGGTTGAGATGCATGATGTGTTAGGAGTGCATAAATGCAAACTGCAGGATCTGCTTCAATTGTTCTACAATGAGAAAAGGTCCAAGAGGAAGATGATGTTGGCACATTTGTTAGTGCTAGAGGGTGTCTTGCTTCCCCATAAGCCTGGTAGTTTGATCAATCCTCAGTCTGTGGCTATGGTAACTGACATGAAACAGTTTTCTCAATATCCTTGGGGGAGGAAGGTATATGCAGCTACTATTGACAAGCTTTCAAAGATCTGTGAGACTGACAATCCTGGGTGTGAGAGGAGAGGTTTTAATTTGTTAAGTTATCCTTTAGCCTTTCAGGTAAATGATGTGATGTTTACAATTGTGTATTTGGTTTGTTTCTTGATTACAACATTGTTTCTTACTATTTCTATAACTTTTTGTGTTGACAGATATGGATCTTTGAGACTTTCCCATCTTTGTCTTCAATTTGTAATGTTAGCTACTCAGTCAATAAGGCTATTCCCTGCGGCCCTATCTGGCACACAATTTCTGGTGATTATCAACTGACCTATACCAAAATTGAGGAAACCATTCTCCAACATAGTTTGGTATGTGTTTATGTTTTTGTATTTTTGAAACCATTCCATTGCTTATGTCATGTAATCTTTGCTCAATTATTTCAGTTTTTTTGCTTTTGTTTTTGTAGGGCACTGTGTGCAGGTATGACACTGTAAAATTTGGTGATTTTTCGTGGCTTGATGAGAAGAAGGATGTTGTTGTTGATGCTTATGTTACATGGAGGTGTTCTCAAGCAGTTGTGCCTGCAGAGTTGGATAATGTTGTACAAAACAAGGCCATGAGGTTGAGATTGCGTTATGCTGTGCAGACCCATGCGGGTGGTTCTTCTGTGAAACCTTAGGATTCAGATGAAGACAGTGGTGAGAAGTCTGATGACAAATCAATTTCCATGAAAAGATTAAGGGAAACATCTTCTGAGGATGAAGATGATGAAGATGATGATAATAGGAGTCTGGTTTCAGTTGGGAAGCAACTTTTGGGGGAGAAGTACAAGGCCCCGAGTCGTAAAAAACATGTAGCTAGCAAATCTGCAAAGAAGAAGAAGAAAGTTACATTTGTTGTGAAGGGTTCAAAGTCTGTGAAACCTGTAGATGGATCTGGTGACAAGAAGGATGACAAAGAGGGTGACAAGAAGGAGGGTGACAAGATACCCGATGATAAGGATGATGACAAGGTGGTAGATGACATGGTACCAGATGAGAAGGAGGGTGATGAGAAACAAGAGAAGGCAGGTGAGAAGGAGGGTGGTAAGCTTGTGGATGATGACAAGGTGGAAAAGAAGGATGGCAAGGCTGTGAAGGATGACAAGGAGGAAAAGAAGAAAAAGAAGAAGCCAAAGGAGTCTGTTGTTGTGCTGGAAACCAAGGGTGATGCTGGTGTTTCCTCCGCTCTTAGAAGTGGTAAGCCAATCAGGATTGAGAATGTACGGCCCCAACCACAGAAGAAGAGTAAAAGTGCAAAGGGAGATGGCAAGCCTGAGTCTGTTCCTAAGACCAGTGCAGATGACACTGATGAGCCTAAGTGGGCTAAATTATTAAGAGATGACTTGAGGATTGTGGCTCATTCTCTAAAATTTGTGCAATGGAAGGTTCAAGATTTATCCATGCAGATAATGTTGTTGAATGATAGACAAGTTGATATGAACACTCAACTCTATGACTTGAGGCAATTTGTTGGAAGGTCTTCAAATGGTGGTGAAACCAACACCCAACAAGCTGCAAGAGAGCAAAAATCAATAGAGGAGGAGTATGCTCAGGTATTAGAAGACATTAAAGCTGGTTGTTCTCAGTTTGATGAACATGTTAGCCTATTTCCTAGTCAGAATGAAGATGCTGAGGTGGATATTATGCAGGTTGAAGATGTTGCTGGTGTTGTGAAGTCTGATCATGCTAAGGATGAAGGTGATAACATGGAAGTAGATGACAATGGTGTTGTTCCTGAAATTGAAAAGGAGAATGAGGGTGACAAGGTGTGTCTAGACGAAGACTCTGTGGATGCTGTTAAGGTAGCTGTTCAAAGAACCATCTCCATGACTTATCATTTTCTGAATCCACCACTGCAAATCCAAGAGGATATACTTGTTGATTTGCATCAGAACCAACAACACTCATCAAATTCCCATTATATTTCCCATGAAGAAACATGCCATCAACTGATATAACCTTCAAAAGCATAGGATGACACGGTTATTGCAACGGGTAATATAAGATGACAGGATACCGATGACAGGATCCTGTCATCGGATCTTAGAAGAGTCAAGTAAGTCATGATTGGTGACAGGGTTGTACCTTTCGGAGATGTTGGAAACCTCTTATTGAGACTCCAAATGCGAGGAAAACGTACTTGAATCTATTTGATTCGTCTATAATTAGCTTTGTATATGTTCCCTCATTCACAGCACTTATCATGTGGCAATATGATGGGAGTAGAGCATAGTTCTCCTCTGGTGTTTGATCGGTCCGGGATCGGAGGTCTCACAATTTAAATTTATAAAACCGAACCTCAAGATTGTAGTAAAGTGGTAGGGTGTCGAACACACGGGAGTTCGTGTGTCGAGTGTACCCGGAAATACTTAAAAAGGGATAAAAACAAGGTAAAAACGAAGGAAAAGCAAAGAGAGATCACCTCGGACCGAAACTGGTCACTTCGGTCCGAGGGTGGATCGAGGTCGATTTGGCCGGGACCGACGTTGATGCAAGTCGGGCCCGATGTACTGGGTAACTCGATTCAAGCAAAATTGGTAGATCGGTCTTGGGTTTTTGGGTTCCACACCTAACTAGACTTGGATATTCTTCCCCAATTCAGCCAATAAGAGCTTGATCTTAGTGAGATCGAGGTTGATCGCCCCAAATCTCTCCAATCTACACTTCGACCCAAGGGAGTTTTCACTCTCCTTCGATGTTAGGTCTAGCAATTGGGATCGAGATGCTTTCGCTTTGCTCTTACCAATCACAAGCCCTAAGCCCTTGCTTTCACAAGAGAATTGAAGCTTAGTGTAGAGAGGATTCACAAATCAAGCATTCAAGGCTATGGAATTGGGGTTTTCTACCCAAATCTAACTAAGGGCTTCCCCCATAGCCCAAGACTATGGAATCTACTCCATCAAGTAAGAGAAAAACGAAATCAAAAGGGAAATCAAGCTAATCTCAATCATCATCATCAAACCAAACTCCAATTTCATTCAAATTCAAAAGGTCTCTACAAAATCCAAGTTCAATTCTACTAGATCAAAGCAAAACAAAGTACCAAACTCACAAATTCTCCTCTCTCTCTCCACCGGCCTCTCTCTTCTTCCTTCCTCCTTCTTCTCCTTGCCCTCCAAGTCTTCCTTTGAGTCTTTAGAGAGTGATTTGGTTGTGGTCTATCCAAGCATGCCTTTGATGCTCTCTAATCACCTCTATTTATAGCCTTCTAAGGATTGGGGACCAAGGAATCCCAATTTAGAAAGGGGCAAATGTGGAAAGTTGCTAAAAATATGCCTTGGGGAGCAATCCAAAATTCTGCCGACTTTGGACCGACACGGGTGACCTCGGGCCCGACGTTGTCCAACCTCGGTCCTGGCTCTGGTCGCTCGATCTCGGGCCCGACGTGGTGGAACTCGATCTTGGGCCTCGATCCTTGCTTTCTTCCTTGGTTTCTCTTGGTTCCACTTCATTCTTGGCTTGGCTCTTGTACTCCTTGACTTGGCTCCTTCCTTAGCTCCTCGAAACCGCTCTCATTCTTGCCATTTTACCCACAAAATTACACAAAACTCGCATAGTCTCCGACTCTTGAAGAAAACCGGGAACTAGGCTAAAAAGGGAACGAAACTATAAAGAAGAGAATGAAAAACACATATTTACAAAGGAAATTAACCACTAAAACACCTCCAAAATGAGAGACATCAGAATACCCCATACTTAAACTTGCTTGTCCTCAAGCAATAACAATGTAGCAAGACCGAAGCACAATCTTCAAGTAAAGCCTCATACGAAAAATCAAGTAAGCACAAGTGATAGACATGCTAGCAAGATTATGTCATCACACATGATCAAGTGTTCAAGGAAACAAAGTCTAATGCAACAAAGCCTCACTTTAGGTATGTAGAAATGTGTATCACTCATCATGTGTTTAGGCTTAACAATGAACACTCTTACTCAACAATCATGCAAGTAAAGACTTTACAATTGAAGCTAATATCACCAATTCCTCCACCTAGAGATGCCTATTACAATGCACACAAAGAATATGAACTTGGCTCAATGGAGGTCCTCAAAGAGGTTCCATTCGGCCGGGTTGTAATGGGGCTTTTGGTAATTCTCAAGGTGGGAATCATTTTGGTCTTGTGGTGCTTACAATGGGGATTGAACTTTCTAAGTCTCTCACCAACTTCACCAAATTATTCCACTTTCACTTCACACATCCAAAAGACTTTGATTTTCTCTTTTTCTTTCACCTTTTCTCAACCCACTTTTCACTTAACATTCCACTTCATCTTTGCACTACACTTTTTGTTGGATTTTTCTCACTTTTTCACTTATTTTTGCACTGGACCGACTTTGACTAGACATCGGGCCCGAGGTTACTTTGAACTCGGTCCGACTCATTTTCTACACTTAAGCACTTTGCTTCTTTCGATCCACTATTTTTCCAACTTTTCTTTCTTTCTTTCACAACAAAGATGCACTACCCACTTAGTTTATAACTCCATTCTTGCCCTTCACCAAAGAGAATCTCAACTCTCCAAACATTCTTCCAAACCTCTCACTAAAGTCCAATCCCATAAGGGTCAAGTCATATAGGCTAGGAATCACATTTTTGAGGAGTTTCAAACAAAGGTCTAAGGCTAAAACGGGGCTACAAACAACGGTTTATCTTCAAGGTAGGATATGGAACATTTTGTGACTAAATGAAATAAAGTTCAAATCAATGTGACAAAGCATAGAACAAATCTCATATTGGTTTTGGAAAATAGATAAACACCTCAATAGCAAGTTTTACTAAGCATGCTTGAGCTAATCACACACGAAAATGAGGGATATGCAATATCGAACAAACATCCCTAAAATGGCCAAAAATAATCTCACAAGGGTCACTCTAGCTTAGTTGCATCAAAACTTATCCTTAGAACTCATGTGCTCAATAAAAACATGCAAGATATCATATCACATTAAAAACAACATCCATGTAGAGGCTAAACTATCCAAAAATATGCAAAGGAATTTACATGCTCACATCATCATTAGCCTTCATATGGACATCTAAGATGAGAATTCCTAGTCCAAAAACAAAATCTTTTTGACTATTTCAACCGAAATTTTTCACATTTTTATGGATTTTTTTCAAGAATTTTTCAAACAAAAACAAACTCAAAACAAACTCATTCATACATGCCATAAAATCAATCATCATTCATCATGCATCATGCCACAATCCAAAATGAAACATCCCATAAACAAGAAACAAACAAAGCAACCTACTCATGGAACTAATGAGCAACTAACCCACCCCATACTTAAAACTTTTGATGTCCCCATCAAAATTCAAAAGTAAAGAGAAAAGAGTAAAGAAGACTCACAATTCCTTATTTGCAAATGGCTCGATGAGGCTTAGTTCGGAGGATGACCACGGCGTTGCCTCCTTTGAATCCGGGCGTGCCGCTCTCGCTCATGCACATGATCTTGGAAAAGGTCATGGCTTGGTGGTTGGATTGGTGGCGCGGGAGGTGTCCATTGGTCTTCACGGGTCGCAAAATTCCCGGACATCCAATCGTTGAAACTTGCTTGCATGGACCACCTTTGATCATCGGCCGCCCTCAAATCCTCCACCTCGCGCCTTGTGTATGCGAGGTTGCGGTTCACCTCATCAAATCTTTCTTGGAAGTTCTCTTGGTGTTGGAAAAGTTGTAATTGTTGGTAATTGAGTTGGTGGGCTTCTTGAAGCATTGATTGTTGTTGAAGTTGGAGATGTGCCATTTGATTTGCTAAAAAGTTCATGTCCACCGTTTGGCTTGGCTCGGGGAAGACCATTCCGGGGCCATACCATTGGGCATACCCCTCATATCCTCCAAAGCTAGGTGGCGCTTGGTGTGCTCCACTTCCCTCGCCCCTCTCGAAGTGACTAGGGACCGGATCGGGCAAAAACACATCGGACCGACGTTGATGAACGTCGGGCCCGACACGGGATGTACCTCGGTCCAAGAGCGTGGGGGAGTGGTCGGTGAACAAGTGTTGGTAGCCACCTCCTCCTTCCTCTTCTTCTTCATTTCTTGGTGCATCCACCTCCATATCATCTCTTCTTACAAACTCGAATTGATTGGCCTCCTCTTCTTCGGTGTCCGGGGAAGCTTGAGGTGTAGTGAAACGTATATGTTGTGCACGTCTCCTAACCTCGAGTGTCCCCTCCGGCTCTCCATAGGGATTGTCGTTCCCCGCCCATACTTGATACCAATTATAGTAAGAAGTAAGGTCAAAGAGTCGAGCTCCCAATGGGACTTGTACCTTGCCAAAGTTTGAATGGGGCATGAGTCGGTCCATGAAACCGGGGACAACCTTCTCCTTGATAATGTTGGCCTTTTTGAAATACTTGAGATCCATGAACTCTACGCCATTTGCCGCCGGCGTGTAGGTAGACAAATCCACCTCGAGACTATGAGCTAATCGGGCAATCATACCTCCAAAGTAAATCCATGAAGAACTTTGGAAGTCCCTCACCATCTTCACCCATTCCCATGTGAGGTTCATTGACTTCTCATGCTCAAACAACATCTCATAGAGTAGCATGGCCTCCTCCTTCATCGGCTTGCTTAGCTCATGTCTTGCAAAGATAGAACAACCCAAAGCTCGGATCATGACTCGGAAAAGTGGGTTTGCTATCTCATTTGTTGAAGCGCCTTTCCTCATCTCACTTCTCCCGGCTATGTACTTCCAAAGATAGTCGACCTTCTCATTGTCAACAAAAGCTTCATCTCTTGGAAAAGGAAATCCAAGATAAACCGCCAAATTCCGGAGTGAGAGTTCTTGCAACTCGTTGCCCAATTGGAAGGAAATAATGCCATCACTCTCAACTCCCTCGTAAGTGCATTTGAAAGTCGCCATGAACTCGGACGTCAAGGCGGGAAAGTGAGTGTTGTTGCACCTTAGCAAGACATTAAGCCCTATAGTGGAGTAGCATCGAGTAAGAGCCTCATCCATGCACATCTTGCGAATCGATTCCCAATCTAACCACCGGGTGTGGTGGGATAGACCCATGAGACGCTCATACTCTCTAGCCTCGTCCTCATCCTCAATGCGAACATCGTCCATCCTTTGGACTCTCTTGGACGATTTCTTGGACTTCTTAGTGGCTTTCTCCATCCTTGAAGAAGATGCTCGGGTAGACATGGTACCTACACACAATCAAAAACCAAAGAAACTACAAGGTAAAATCCAACACAAACACTAGCTTCCATTATCAACAACTTATTATGCAAAGAGACAACCCCATATTTGAACTTAGC
Organism: Polygonum aviculare; assembly: GCA_934048045.1. NCBI lineage: Eukaryota > Viridiplantae > Streptophyta > Magnoliopsida > Caryophyllales > Polygonaceae > Polygonum > Polygonum aviculare. The sequence continues at coordinate 24,800,427 of OW204023.1, read as the reverse complement.
ACACTCAATCCACAAAATACAATCATGCATGAAATAAGATTCTCATATCAATGGTCAAGCTTCAAATCATATCATGAATAGCATGCTAAAACCAACATTCAAGTGCAAGAAATCTTAAGATCACGCAAAAGAAACTCGAAAAGCATTGGATCGACTTGCAAGTGACGTCGGGCCCGAGGTTAGGAACCTCGGTCCGAGTCATTGGACCGATATGGAACGTCGGTCCCGAGGTACTGGGTACCTCGGACCGAGTCTAATCCGACTTCTCACTCTAGATTCAATCATGCAACACCTATTCATGCCTCTAAAATCCATATTCTACCATCAATCATCATCAATCGAAGTTCTAAGTGGAATTTAGCAACAATTAAGCACAAATTTTATAAGACATGCAAATCACCATTGATGTTCAAAGTTCAAGCTCACTCAATCATGGCATCTCTCAAATTTAGCAATGAAATCATGAAATTCACAAGGAATCAAGTAGAGATCGAGATTCACATACCAAATATGAAGCAAACAAGAACTCCTAGCAAGCAAATCTTTAAAACTCAAATTTTCCTCTTCTAGATCTAGAAGATAGATGAAGATCTATGGGTTTTAGGTAGGATTTTTGGCTTTTGGTTCAATGCTTGGGTGAACTAGGGGATGGATCGAGATCTTGTGGTGAGGTTCCTTTGAGGATCGAGTATGGAGGGGGAGATGGGATCGATTTGGCCTTGAGAGTGAATTGGGTATTTTGGGAAAGTAGTTATGGGGGTGATGATGTTAGGTAAGGGAAAAGGCTCTTAAATGGGGAAGAAGACAAAGGTGGGTCAAGAGGGCATAGTAGGAATTTCCACAAAGTCAAGGTCCAACATGGGTCGGCATAACTGGACCGACGTTGGGCACCTCGGGCCCGAGGTACTGGGTACCTCGGTCCTACCCGATTTTGGCTCCTAAAAATCCCACACTTTGGTTACTCCTTTCCACAGTTGTTTGCATCATTTCCACAAATACCACACACGCCAATGAAGTTCACATAACACACATTTCCACAAAATATAAGCTAGAGAAGAGATTAGGACTAATCTAAGCTAAGGCAAAAAGAAACAAGCTGGAAACTACGAAAATGAATCTACCAAACCCGGGTTGCCTCCCGAGAAGCGCTTCTTTTACGTCATTAGCTTGACGTCTAACCTCTACCCTTCAAGGAGGGTGAAAAACCGTGAATTGGTCCTCCTTGCCATAGACATCTCCACAATCATCATAGCCAAAATGCCACCATTTATGTTTGATGAAAATGTGGCCTCCATCATCCCTATCCTCCAAAGTGTAACGTTGCACCTCTTGCATCAACTCATCTTGCATCTTGTCACCTACATCACAAAAGTCTAAAGAATTTCTAGGAGACTCTATAACATCATAGCTCAAGTCATTTTGCAAGTCATCTAAGCAAAGATAATCGTCTCCTAAATCTTCTTTCAAGTCATCTAAACTCATAAAAGAATCTCCCACATCAAAAGGATATAGATTAGGATACTCTTCATGGTTTGGTGGGTTGGCTCCATCTCCATCTCTTGCCTCATCATGGATTTGAACATCGACCATATCATGGTCTCTCAATGATGCTTCTTCTCTTGTGGACTCCAACTTCTCTCTCTTGCACTTGGCACTTTCTTCAAGCTTCAAGATTGCCAATGCATCCGGTTCATTTAGGGCCTTGTTGAAATGGAACTCAACCTTCTCTTCTCCAATCTCGAAGGTGACTTTCCCATTCCTGACATCAAATTTGGCACCCGCCGTGGCTAGAAACGGTCTTCCGAGAATAATGGGCACCATTGGATCTTCTTTCACGTCTAAGATCACAAAGTCGTCGGGCACAAAATATCTTCCCACACGAACCGGGACATCATCAAGTATTCCGGTAGCCTTTGTTGAAGAGCCATCGGCCATGGTGAGACTCATATCGACCGGTTCCAACTCTCCAAGGTTAGCCCTCCTCCATATGCTCATGGGCATAACCGAAATACTCGCTCCTAGATCACAAAGAGCTTTGAATTGTTGAGAACCAATCCCTATGGTGATGGCAAATCTTCCGGGGTCTCCAAGCTTTTGAGGTAACTCCAATATCTTCACCTCGTCTTGCATCTCGATGATCGACCTTTTCTTGCTCAAGATCTCTCTCAAAAATTTTGCATAAGACGGCATCTCGCTTAGAGCATCGGTGAAAGGAATAGTGATGTTCAAGCCTTGCAAAAGCTTTAAAAACCGCTTGAACTTGCCCTCAACAATCTCCTTGGGCTTCTTCATAGGATAAGGAAGAGTAGTGCCACCTTGCTTCTTGCTTGGATCATCCTCCTTGGATCGACTCTTCTCAACGAAATCACCTTGGATCGACGTTGGAGGTACCTCGGGACCGACTTCTGGAACCTCGGTCCCAGGGCATAAGTCTTCCGGGCAAGTCGGGCTAACTTCAGGGGACATCGGGCCAACTTCAGAGCAAGTCGGGCCCGAGTTGTTGGGTATCTCGGTCCGACTCAGGGGACTTCCTCCATCTTCTGGTTCGACTTCAGAGGACCTCGGGCCCGAGTTGCTGGGTAACTCGGTCCGAGTTCCTGGCTCCTCTTGTTTTGGTTTTGGCTCGTGTGGCTTGGGCAAACTTCGTCCACTCCGCAATCCTATGGCTCGAACTTCGTTTTGTTGTTGTGGGGCACGGGGATTCTCCTCGGGTCGGCCCGGGAGTCTCCCTTCCTCTCTTGGAAGTTGATTCGCCATGTGAACAAATTGGTTGTCCACTTGCCTTCTCCACACACCCAACTCCTTGAATTGATCATCAAACTTCCTCTCCATGTTGGTAACTTGGTTCTTCAAATCTTGAGCCCATGATGGTGCTTGCTCATAGAAACCGGGAGGTCGGTATGGTTGTTGTTGGGCTCTTGGCTCGTTTTGGTTGAAGTTGTTGTTGTAGCCACTTGCTTGCCCTTGATTCCACCTTCCTCCATTGTTGTTGAAGTTGGTTCTCCCTCCGAAATTTCTTTGAACATAATGAGCCTCCTCGATTTGCTCGGCCAATCGGACTTGGCGCTCATTTGGGCACTCTTGAGCTCCATGCTTCAAGGAACCACACTCTTCACATGCTCTTGTGGTTTGGGCATAGCTCATCTTCCGCCTCATCTTGTTCAACTCGTCCTCCAAGAATTGGATCTTCACATCCTTGTCCACATCTTCACTCTTGGGGTCGTAGAGCTTCTTCGAGCCTTCTCCATGGACTCTTCTCTCCTTGGCCGCATTGCTCGTGCCATACATCGCCTCATAATCCGAGAGTTTGTCCAACAACTCCCACGCTTGCTCCGGTGGCAAGTCAATGAACCCACAATCGGTATGGAGGTTCAATTTGTCCTTCGTGGCGGTGTTGATCCCTTGGAAAAAGATGTCTTGTAGGACATAAGGTTGTTGACCATGTGTCGGGCATGCTCTCAACATCTCTTTGAACCGGTCCCACGCCTCAAAAAGTGGCTCATAAGCTCCTTGTTGGAAACTAGCAATCTTTCGCCTAAGCTCCGTCGTTTTGGTGGGTGGGAAGAACTTCATCAAGAATGCTTCATTTAGGGCTCTCCATGAGGTGATAGATCGAGGTGCTTGACTCTCCAACCAATGCAAAGCCTTTCCTCCCAAAGACCACTTGAAGGCCTTGAGTAGCACATACTCAAGTGTTTCATCATCCGTGGAAATGGTCTCGCAAAGGTCCTTGAATTGCTTGACATGCTCGATCGGACACTCGTTCGGCCTCCCTTGGAATTGCTCTCTCTTGATGAGCGAGATAAATTGAGTTTTGATCTCAAAATTCCTCGCCACCTCCGGTAAGACTATGGCCGGCTCTGGGACCTTCAACTCCGGATGCATGTATTGTCTAGCATTCCGGGGTTGAGTGTTGATTTGGGCCTCCAACCTTATCCTTTGCTCCCTCTCCCTTCGGGCATCGGCATCTCGGTTTGCCATCTCAATTTGCATTCGAGCCATTTCGGCTCTCAACCTCTCGAACTCCTCATCTCGGGCTTGGTCCGCCATCCTTTTCTTCTTGCGGGCGTGCCTTAGAATACTCTCCGGGTCAATCACAAAGTCGAGCTCAGGAGTTCCTCGGACGGAACTAGCTCGCATGCACCTACAACCAAAGACACAAACAAAACCGAATCAAAACAAAACAAGGGGCTCGGGCTAATCCCTTACCCAAATCACTACAAAAATCAAAGACTCAACAAAAATGGGTACCTCGAACAAGTAGAACTCCCCGGCAACGGCGCCAAAATTCTGATCGGTCCGGGATCGGAGGTCTCACAATTTAAATTTATAAAACCGAACCTCAAGATTGTAGTAAAGAGGTAGGGTGTCGAACACACGGGAGTTCGTGTGTCGAGTGTACCCGGAAATACTTAAAAAGGGATGAAAACAAGGTAAAAACGAAGGAAAAGCAAAGAGAGATCACCTCGGACCGACACTGGTCACTTCGGTCCGAGGGTGGATCGAGGTCGATTTGGCCGGGACCGACGTTGATGCAAGTCGGGCCCGATGTACTGGGTAACTCGATTCAAGCAAAATTGGTAGATCGGTCTTGGGTTTTTGGGTTCCACACCTAACTAGACTTGGATATTCTTCCCCAATTCAGCCAATAAGAGCTTGATCTTAGTGAGATCGAGGTTGATCGCCCCAAATCTCTCCAATCTACACTTCGACCCAAGGGAGTTTTCACTCTCCTTCGATGTTAGGTCTAGCAATTGGGATCGAGATGCTTTCGCTTTGCTCTTACCAATCACAAGCCCTAAGCCCTTGCTTTCACAAGAGAATTGAAGCTTAGTGTAGAGAGGATTCACAAATCAAGCATTCAAGGCTATGGAATTGGGGTTTTCTACCCAAATCTAACTAAGGGCTTCCCCCATAGCCCAAGACTATGGAATCTACTCCATCAAGTAAGAGAAAAACGAAATCAAAAGGGAAATCAAGCTAATCTCAATCATCATCATCAAACCAAACTCCAATTTCATTCAAATTCAAAAGGTCTCTACAAAATCCAAGTTCAATTCTACTAGATCAAAGCAAAACAAAGTACCAAACTCACAAATTCTCCTCTCTCTCTCCACCGGCCTCTCTCTCTTCTTCCTTCCTCCTTCTTCTCCTTGCCCTCCAAGTCTTCCTTTGAGTCTTTAGAGAGTGATTTGGTTGTGGTCTATCCAAGCATGCCTTTGATGCTCTCTAATCACCTCTATTTATAGCCTTCTAAGGATTGGGGACCAAGGAATCCCAATTTAGAAAGGGGCAAATGTGGAAAGTTGCTAAAAATATGCCTTGGGGAGCAATCCAAAATTCTGCCGACTTTGGACCGACACGGGTGACCTCGGGCCCGACGTTGTCCAACCTCGGTCCTGGCTCTGGTCGCTCGATCTCGGGCCCGACGTGGTGGAACTCGATCTTGGGCCTCGATCCTTGCTTTCTTCCTTGGTTTCTCTTGGTTCCACTTCATTCTTGGCTTGGCTCTTGTACTCCTTGACTTGGCTCCTTCCTTAGCTCCTCGAAACCGCTCTCATTCTTGCCATTTTACCTACAAAATTACACAAAACTCGCATAGTCTCCGACTCTTGAAGAAAACCGGGAACTAGGCTAAAAAGGGAACGAAACTATAAAGAAGAGAATGAAAAACACATATTTACAAAGGAAATTAACCACTAAAACACCTCCAAAATGAGAGACATCAGTGTTCCTCTAATCAAATTATTGGCTCTTTCTATTGCTTTCCTAGCCTTCCATATGCTGATTGCTTCATGGTACTCCTTTTGTACATCATTTTGAATTTGTTTTGCATCTGGCCCCTTTTTCACACCTTCAAACCTGTAATACAACAGTCCAAAACATATATGACAACAAAAGAGTTATGACCTTGTTCTTATGTTGTCAGCAATGCTTTTATAGGATGGTTTACGATGTTTTGTAAACCTGAGGTCGAACGGGCAAGTATGCTTGTATGTCAGCTTCCTAATCTCAAAGTTGTCTGTCTTTGAAACTCTTGCAGCCATCATATGCCATTGGCAAGAATCATCTATACACTTCAGCTTGTATGTTGATTTATTTGACTTGGTGACTCTGTAGTCAAACTTGCTTGTGACAGCCAGCTTTTCCACTGCATACTTCAGTTCTTTCTTTGAAGGGTATATCATCCCAACCTCTAAGAAATCAATGTGGCCCAGTGTCGTGTCTGTCATGCGATCAATATCTTCTTCACCTTCTGTTTCTTTCACCATTATCTCCTTCCCCTTCTTTGAATTATAACCAATTGCAACAACGATTGGTTGGATTTCATCCACATCTATTGGTAAGTAGTCATCATCAAGAACTCCTACATGTTGCTCCTGATGAGTTATTAGTTGACACATTGTTGTATCTTGGACAAATTTATTATCAGTCTTCTCATTACCATTAGCAAATGTGACATACAATGGCATTTTCCAGTCAATGCCTGGGAAATCATTGATATCCATGAACGATGTCAAATCCTCATCGTTTTCAACAATGTAGGGATTCCGAATTGCTTGGAAGGGGTTTAGGTATGACAGGACCATCTCCTTGGACGATAGCTTCATGTTGCATCTTTGCTTTATCGTGGTTTTCAAGTCCTCCAAGTTGATCTGATCCTTCAGTTCAACTGCCTTTGATGATACGTCACCTACGTATTCGCATTCAGCGTTCCACTGTCATCCGAATGAAACAGTGAGTATTTTCATCTGCACAAACAAGTTCGAATTATTGGTGACGTGTTTTCGTCTGAAAAGAAGCTTGTCACCGATCAAACCCAGATTTTTGGAATTCAGATTTCAAATTAATTTGCATTGCTAATTGTTCTATTGCTCTTCATGATTTGTTTCTAGACATCCTAATCGCTGTAACAGATCCGGAGCATGCTAGATCTGAGTTGAAAGATAGATCCGGCCAAAAACCTAATTTGTCACTATCACGCATTATTTGCGATTTTTAATGCTCAAAAGCTCTATAAGATCGACACGAATTCGCTGGATTATCTCGATTGATCTTCTCTCCAGATTTTCTCCCTCCGATTCGTCTGCAATGGGAATCGCAGACGACAGCTATGGTGGCCTGTTTTCGCGGAAAATCGCTCCCGCGAAGCTATTTTGTTTCGTGGGGAAGAAGCTTTGGGAGTGGCAGCGTGCCGTAAATGTTTTATTGGGCCAGGACTATTTTTGGAAAATCGACTAGTTGCCACATTGTTTTTTTGGACGGCCCAAACGCTTCCGTGTTTTCTCCCCACGGCCTAGTTACCGTTTTTCGTCTAGAATTATTGCTAAGCTAACCTAGATTTAGAGGCATTCATGTCCAGTTTTACTTGCCAACCCCTATTGAATACTCTATTACACATCTTCCGTCTAGCTAGTATTCCTCTGATGGAAGATTCAGGGCGTGGCATGGGTAAACGGCCGCCCCCCAAGAGTGCAATTGGTTGCTGGCCACCCCTCCATTTCATGAGGCTTTGAGTTCAATTCCAATTGGCTGCAACGATCTTCCTTTCCATATTTTTACTTCTAAAGATGAGGGAGTCTTGGAGTAGTAGTTATTCCCTTTACTTTTTTTTTTTCTCTATAGTCCTTTTTTTTCCATCTAGAGTATTTATTTGACTCTTTTCTTACTTTTCTTCGATAATATTTAAGTTGTTTATATGTAATAATCTAATTAATTAAATTTTGATAGTTAAAAAGAAATAATTTAAGGAGCTATTTGTTCATATTTCTATTACGTATAGAGTGAAGTTGTTAGAATATGATTTATTGAATTTACCTTAATTATTTTATACATCTTTAAATGGATTATAAGTAATTATTTATGTATTTTCAGTAGAAAAATCCTTGATAATTAATTTTGTTTCTATCAATTAAGTGTATAATAAAATAGAACGGTAAATGTTTTGTTTTTGTTATGTGTTCTCGATCTATCACATGGCTGATACCTCAATTTGTTTTACATATATAAATATCAATAAATAGTTAAGTAAATCACTCGACTTCAACTATAAACAAGTTCGGCTTTTAGGGTAATTCTGCCCCTCCATCTAATATAGTCTGTATCCGCCACCGTACTCACGTGATTGATCACTATGCTCAAAAATTCATCTACTGTGCATCCTTCATCTTGAAAAATCTTCTTATTTCTTGCAGACCACATATTAGGATACACTACCTATGCGATAGCGTACCAAACCTTGCCGAGAAGGTACGAACAACGATCAATGATAGGCGGGCGCAAAGCCCCAGGAGGTGTAGGGTTAGGGAGAAGAGAGAATTTAGGACAGAAGAGATAATTTTTGCATAAATCCCAACTTCAGCTTACAAAGAGTATTTAAGCTATGCCCTACGGGTTCAATAAAATTATGACTCATGGAAAAGAACCTGCAAGAAAACATGAGAAGAGAGTAAAACACTTATCCATAAAAAATCACAATAATTTAAAACAAAATAAAATAAATCCAAATAACATAATATTAGTCCCGGTAGCGGCTCAGGACTCACCGTTCCCAAACGGGTCTCGTTTTGGGCTCGATAGCCTGGGTCCTGTGCGTATCAATTATCCTTCGGTGAGATCCAGCTTGTCCTCAAGCTATAAGTCCGGATAGGTGGTCAGCATCCGGCCGGTCTCGTGGCTCCCAAGTGGCGTGGGCCTCCGTACCATCATCCCAAACGACGAGCAACTCCTGGGTAGGCACGCCGTAAAGCCGGAGGGATGTCAATGGGGCGGGGATTCCCCATTCCCCGTGGGGAATCCCCGTCATGGGGATGAGGACGGGGGGATTCTAGTGGTGTTGGGGACGAAATGAGGGGCAAAATAGATACCCGCATGGGTATAGGTACTAGTATGGGGATAGATGTCTCCGCCCCATTCCTTGACCCAACCAGACCCCACCAGGGGTGCCCGTGGGGAATTTGGAGTGTTTAAATTTTGATAAAAGTATTTTAGTGCTTAAATTAAATTGCATAAACTACATTAGATAAATATTTCAATAATTTAAAATAAAAGTAAAATTAGTATGCTATTACAATAAAAGTATGGATAATATGTAATAAAGATACAATAGAAATCCATATTATCTTTTATTTATGTTATTATGTTATGAAAAAATAATTAAATGAGAAGTAAATAAAAATAGTAACGAATTATTAACTTAATTAAGAAATCTATAGTTTCATCTAAATTGTAATCAGTATGTAAATTATGTAACATTACAAATGTATTTAAGGTATATCATCTAATCTTATTATTAATATTCTTATTTGGTATTCAATTTGATATGATATGATAGTAAAAAAATCAATACAATAATTTAAATAAAAGTAAGGTGTGACATAAATTAGTTGGTTTTAGTTATTGTAATTTGACTATTTTTCATTAGTTATATGGTCTTATTTGATTTGCAATTAATGTTATTTTGTCTATGTTTTATTACTTAATTTTCATAAATAACTAGTTAATTTGAAACATTATTTTGTGTTATTTGTTGTTGGAAGTTTTGTTATAGTTTATATAAGTTAAAACATGAATTGGTGTAGAATTTATATGATTTTAAATAAAAAATCATGTATAAATTATGCGAAAAAAACCCATAGGGATTTTAAATGGGAAAAATTAAATGGGTATGGGGAATACTCGGTGGGGACGCGTCGTCTACGGATGCAAACATGGATACAAATTTTATTACATGATGGGTATGGGGAATAAATTTTTAAAGGGGTATGGGGACGGGGAGGGTATCCCCCGACCCAAACCCACCCCATTGACATCCCTAGACATGACGCTCGACGATGGCACACACGGGCCTAGCAAGCGGCTGGTCATGAAGAAACTCCGTAAGGAACGCTGGCTGGACGTGTTGGCTCCCCCAAGTCATAAAGGGCCGCAAGAGTGATACATGGAACACATTATGAATCTTGGCGTTCTGTGGCAGCAACAATCGATAAGCAACCTTACTAATGCGCTCAATGACGGAGAAGGCCCCATAAAACCGTCGGCTGAGCTTCTACAAAATGTTGTCGGTATGGCTGCAACTTCAACAAAACCAGGTCACTCCCTTGAAACTCAACTTCTCTACGGTGGGTGTTAGCCTGGGCCAACATGTGATGTTGCTTCTTGCGCACATTTTCTTTCAGCAAATCCAACACTTCTTCGCGCTCCCGGATGGCGTCCGCGGCCATAAACGAGCTCGATGTGTGCACTGTACAACGGATGAGCGGCGGCGGCGGTCAGCCATATAGAGCCTAAAAGGGTGACATCCAAAGGCCCTCATGAAAGTTGCAATTTAAGGCCAATTCCGCCCATGGAAGAATTGCGGACCACTTCTTTGGTCTGCCGTGGGTACAAGCGCGCAGGTATTGCTCTAACCCACGGTTCCAAACTTATGTCTTCCCGTCCCTTTGAGGACGATAGGTTGTACTGCGATGCAAGGTGGTCCCGCTCAGGCGGTGGAGCTCCTTCCAAAAGGAACTAGTGAATATAGCGTCTCGGTCGAATAGAATCTATGCAGGAGTGTTGTGGTGCTTAACTACAATGTCAACAAACAACGCGGCAACCTTAGGAGCATCGTAGGACGTCCCCAGAGTTCCGAAATGAGCATACTCGGATAAGCGATCTACCACCACCAGAATAGTGGTAAAACCCCGAGAAGGTGGCAGCCCTGTAATGAAGTACATAGAGACCTCGTCCCACACCTATTCCGAGATGGGTAATGGCTGAAGTAGGCCTGCGGGTTTCTTGGTATTGTACTTGGTAGACTTGCTGAAGTAGGCCTGTGCGCATGCCTTGCCAATAGAATACCTCAGCTACCCGGCGGAAAGTGCGGTCTACGCCCGGATGGCCTACGCTAGGGGAGGAATGGAACTCAGTCAACACATCATCTTTGACAATTGACTCTCGACCTAATACCAATCGGTGGGCATAATACACCCGAAACGGAACCTAGAACGTTCCGGCCTACACGGCCCGATGCAAGTCCAGCAAGTCTAAGAGAGTGGTGTTCTTGGTACATACTCATTGCAAGAGATCCGAAATCGGCCCAAAGAATGCCAAAAATTACCGCAGCTCGGTGTCCTCATCAATCATGCGTCGAGATAGGGCGTCGGCTACCCGGTTACTTGCACCCGTTTTATATTCAAATCGGAATTTGTAACCCATGAGCTTCCGGATAAAAAAATTGCTGGTTACGGTCTGTATCACTTGATGCAGGATCTCCTTCAAGCTCTTTTGATCTGTTCAAATAAGGAACTCACACCCCAACAAATTTTGGCGCCACTTTTGAACAGCCGAAACAATTGCAAAGAGTTCCCAGTGATACCCAGAAGACCCTCGACACCGCACCCCTAATAGTTTGTTGAAGAAGGTAATGGCGTGCTTGTCTTGGCGTAAGACTGCCCCTATACCCTGATCCGACGCGTCGGTTTCGAGCACGAACTCCTTCGAAAAATAGGCAACTGCAATATAGGAGGAGTCAACATGGTTTTCTTAAGAAACTGAAACGCATCATCAGCAATAAAGGACCACATAAACTTATATTTTTGGAGCAATGCTGTCAATGGTTCCACTAAAGACGCGTAGTTCTGGATGAACTTTCGATATTAGCCCATGAGGCCGAGGAACCCTCGGAGCTGCCGTATGGTGCACGGTGTGGGCCATTGGGCTATAGCGGATAGCTTGCTCGGGTCGGCCAACAGGCTACCCGCCGACACAATATGCCCAAGGTACTCGACCTTCGTCGTCCCGAATGCACACTTTGAGATCTTTACTTAAAAGTGGTTCACCCAAAGGATCTGTAGAGCCGTGCCAAAGTGGCGCAAGTGCAGGTCTAAGGCAAGGCTGTAAATCAGAATATCGTCAAAGAACACGATGATGAACTCTCGCATGAACTCAACAAAAATATGATTAATGGTGGCTTGAAATGTAGACTGGGTATTTGTTAACCCGAAGGGCATGGCTAGGAAATCGAAATGCCCGTCATGAGTGCGAAAAGTTGTCTTATGAATATCAGAATCATGCATCCGGATTTGATGATACCCGGAGCACAGATCCAACTTAGTGAAATACACAGTGCCACCCAACTCATCAAATGATTCATCTGCTCTCTGAATTGGGAACTTGTCTGTAACTGTTGTTGAGTTAAGAGCCTTGTAATTCACACAGAAGTGAAATGAGCCATCTTTCTTATTGACTAAGAGAGTTGGAGAAGAAATGGGACTCGTGCTATGTTGAATAATCCCCTGATTGAGCATATCACGCACTTGCCTCTCAATTTTAGTTTTCTAAAAATAGGGATAACGGTAAGGATGAACATTTACCAGCTTTGAGTCTTGATGTAGGTGGCTGTGGTGATCCCACATGTATCTAGGTGGCAAGCCCGACGGTATCCTGATTCGCTATATTTTGTATAGGTTATCTCTTGTATTTTAGGGCTATATTGAGTGTGTTTAGGTTAGAGTTTGTGCGTAATTGTAATATCAAGACCGAAGACACAAGATATGAAGAATCAAGAGTTAAAAGAGCTTAAAGACGAAGATTCGCCACTACATGGATACCGCGGTCGCGTTGTCTATGACACGGGCGCGGTGGCGTGGAGGAACGAGCCAATCAAGCATTTGAAGGCCGCAGTCGCGTTGCCTATGGCGCGGTCGCGGTAGTAGCCGACTCAAGATTTGACCATTTGAAGGCCGCCGCGGGCGCGGAGGTGAAGCCGCGGTCGCGGGTTCGGCCGACTTGACGAGATTTCATCGTTTTTATCTTGTTTCCTTTTTTATCTTTCGGGTTCCTACCTTATTTAGTCCGAAAAGGTTGATCTTTGAGGCTATATAAGGGGGACCTTTTCTAGGTTTCTTGAGATCATCCATCATCAATTAGTCAATCAATTGTAATTCAATAAAGATTAGAGTTTTCTTTGTAATGGAGAACTAACTCTCCTCTGAAGTTTATTCAATCAAGGAAGCTTTATTATGAAGTTGTGAAATTCTGGTAATCTCTTTATCCCTAGGTCTTTATTGATACTCTTGTGCTTCATCCCATGATCTATGTTTGATTTTATAAGCCTGATCAACTTGTTTGATTGACTTAGATCTATTGTTTGAATTAGGATTGGTTGTTGTCTATGCATCTTTCCTATTCTCGAAACAACTCTATTCTAGGACTGTGGACTAATTTAGGGAAGAGTATTCAATGGTTAAATTGTGCATGAGACTCGTAGCTTGATTGCATGATTTGATTTCCTATTATCCCTGTGCTCTATGCTAATTCTAGGTTAAAAGTCCTTGCCTAGGGTTATAGAATTGCTTGGACCGTGGACTTGCGATTTCTAATGATTTGGATTGGAATTGACTTAAGCATATAAAGAGGTGGATGAATTCATGATCAACGGATTAATAAAGTGGAATTGATTGAATAAACTCTGCTTGATAACTTTGATTAAAACCAACTTTCAAAACCCCTTTTGATTACTTGCATGAAAACCATAAAATCTGAATAAAACTGATTCCTTTTGGTTCGACCCCTTACTTGCCTACTATACTTTTGTTTGCATGTTTGGGATTTTTTTGTGATAAGGGAACAACGACTTCTCCCGAGTCAAATCCTAAAGACGTCCTCGTGGGCACGCAGAATAGTGAGTATATCAATAGGCGTATCAGTTGGAAACTCAACCTTGGAGCTGGGCATGACCGACGAGGCTTCAAGAGATAAATGACTAGCTCAAAGCACTCGACTACCTCAACAGCAAAATAAAGGGCCTGTAAAGTGGCTCAACCCCTTCCACCATTGGATTCTTTCAAACCCTCTCCTAGACGGAACCGAGCCCCAGCAGCAGAAGAGGACGATGGCTATGTGGTTTAACCCCTTCCACCATTGGATTCTTTCAAACCCTCTCCTCCATTCCCCGATGCTCTCAAGGACACAAGGAAGCCGGCACATGACAAGGAACTCTTCGAGACCTTCGCCAATTGTCGGGTAAATGTTCCTCTTCTTAATCTCATCCAAAGTGTCCCTCGTTTTGCTAAATTTATGAAAGAGCTATGCACCATAAAAAGAAAGAATAGGACTAGTCCTAAGATTGAAAAGATAGCTCTAGTTGAAAAAACACAGGATAGCAAAATTGAGACCTGTAATTCCCTGCTCCAAAAACAATTGCCTAAAAAATGTTCAGACCCAAGAAGATTCACGGTCCTTGTCACTATTGGAGAAACTAAAATTGAGCGTGCTATGCTAGATTTAGGTGCCTCCATTAATGTTCCTCCAGCTTGCATGTATGATAGGTTAGGCCTTGGTCCTTTAAAGGAGTCCGATATTGTTATTGAATTGGCTGACCACTCTAATGTGCGCCCGAAAGGGTTAGTTGAGGATGTTCTAGTGCAGGTGCAGGGTTTGATCTTTCCTGCAGATTTTTATGTGATGGAGATAGGCGAAGGGCGGTACGACCCGGTTCTCTTACTTGGCCGTCCATTCATGAAAACCTCCAACACGGTCATTGACGTTGCCAATGGATCTCTTTCCATATCTCATGGCGGCCACACTGTCCGAATTGATGTTGACGAGGACCCGTATTGATCGTATCCACGTCGAGCCAACGACGTTAAACAAAAGCGCTGCTTGGGAGGCAACCCATGGATTAGTTAGATTGTTTTTCCATTCCTAGCTTAGGATTTGCTTGTTTTTCTAGCTAACATGCAGGTACTAGGTCCGAAAGGACACGCCTGGCGTGAAACCACGCCCGCGCCCCCTTGGCCGCGCCCGAGGTGGATCGTCAGCGCGCCCCGACGAACTGGTACTAGCCCGTGCTCGCGGCAACCATACTGCGTCTCAGTTTTAGCTCGTTTTTTTTATTAAAAAAAAAAGGACTTTTTGGTCCCATTCTACCTCTATATTTTCCATCCATCTACATCCATTCTGTCCATCTTCTATCTTTCCACCTTCTACTTCTTCTTTCCATTCATTTTTGTAATTTCATTCTTTTGGCTATGTGTAAAGCCTAAGTATGAGGGAGCTTTGTTTCCCCGAGAGTTCTCTTCTCCACGGCTCGAGTTCGAGTATTGATCCATCATCCAAGAAGACGAGCCAAGATACGAAGGTTTCTTACACATCACGTTTTTCGAGACGAAGTCAAGACTCTGTTCCTACACGAGACCCGCGCCCGCGCTTCATCAGCCGCGACCGCGGTGACCACCCGACGATGGCTTCGTTCTCTGTATCAATTCCGCGCCCGTGCTCCTAGTGTCGCGCCCGCGGTTTGCCATCCCATTGGAAATACGAAGCTTTCTATTCTACCACCCTTTGAAGAGTTCTTCCATTCCACCTCTCTTCATCGTTTGTGAGTCTTCTGATATACCTTTCTCCTTGCTTCTATCCTTTCTCTTTGCTTCATTGAGGACAATGAAGGATTTAAGTATGGGGGAAAGAGTACTCGCATTCGCTTATCTTAGTTAGAGATTTGCTTCAGATTTTGGATTTTCTTCTTTTCATGGAGCACTTGCACCATATTTTTGCATAATAAAGAAAGAAAGAAAAAGAAAAAAAGATAGAAAGAGCCATAAAAATTGAAAAAAGGCATATAAATCCTGGGATGAGTCAAAAACCCGAAAGGGCGGCTCATGAGAGATGTGAGTTTTTGTGAGCACACCCTTTAGAAAAATGAAAAGAGCGGTTAGGTGAAAACCCGAAAGGGCGCCTAAGCAGAATTGAGCGGAAAAATTCGAGTGATTAGGATCATTCTTGCTTGGGGACTTTGGGGCTTACATATTAGACTTGGGTAGATCCTAGGTTGCTCTACACTTTTTAGAGCTTGAGTGTTATATTTATGTTGTGAGGTGTGTGTTTGAGCTTCATTGTTTTATGCTCATGATTTCTCTATTTTTGGGTTCGGGTTGTGAGTTGAGTGTTTTTATCTTCCCTTGTATTTCCTGAGATCTTAGATGTGCTATCTTGATATATTTGTTTGAGCTTACTCGAGGACGAGCAAGATCTAAGTATGGGGGAATTTGATTCGCTCTATTTTGTATAGGTTATCTCTTGTATTTTAGGGCTATATTGAGTGTATTTAGGTTAGAGTTTGTGCGTAATTGTAATATCAAGACCGAAGACACAAGATATGAAGAATCAAGAGTTAAAAGAGCTTAAAGACGAAGATTCGCCACTACATGGATACCGCGGTCGCGTTGTCTATGACACGGGCGCGGTGGCGTGGAGGAACGAGCCAACCAAGCATTTGAAGGCCACGGTCGCGTTGCCTATGGCGCGGTCGCGGTAGTAGCCGACTCAAGATTTGACCATTTGAAGGCCGCCGCGGGCGCGGATGAGAAGCCGCGGTCGCGGGTTCGGCCGACTTGACGAGATTTCATCGTTTTTATCTTGTTTCCTTTCTTATCTTTCGGGTTCCTACCTTATTTAGTCCGAAAAGGTTGATCTTTGAGGCTATATAAAGGGGACCTTTTCTAGGTTTCTTGAGATCATCCATCATCAATTAGTCAATCAATTGTAATTCAATAAAGATTAGAGTTTTCTTTGTAATGGAGAACTAACTCTCCTCTGAAGTTTATTCAATCAAGGAAGCTTTATTATGAAGTTGTGAAATTCTGGTAATCTTTTTATCCCTAGGTCTTTATTGATACTCTTGTGCTTCATCCCATGATCTATGTTTGATTTTATAAGCCTGATCAACTTGTTTGATTGACTTAGATCTATTGTTTGAATTAGGATTGGTTGTTGTCTATGCATCTTTCCTATTCTCGAAACAACTCTATTCTAGGACTGTGGACTAGTTTAGGGAAGAGTATTCAATGGTTAAATTGTGCATGAGACTCGTAGCTTGATTGCATGATTTGATTTTCTATTATCCATGTGCTCTATGCTAATTCTAGGTTAAGCGTCCTTGCCTAGGGTTATAGAATTGCTTGGACCGTGGACTTGCGATTTCTAATGATTGGGATTGGAATTGACTTAAGCATATAAAGAGGTGGATGAATTCATGATCAACGGATTAATAAAGTGGAATTGATTGAATAAACTCTGCTTGATAACTTTGATTAAAACCAACTTTCAAAACCCCTTTTGATTACTTGCATGAAAACCATAAAATCTGAATAAAACTGATTCCTTTGGGTTCGACCCCTTGCTTGCCTACTATACTTTTGTTTGCATGTTTGGGATTTATTTTTGATAAGGAAACAACGACTTTGTCCGAGTCATATTCTAAAGACGTCCTCGTGGGCACGCAGAATAGTGAGTATATCAATAGGTGTATCAGCTGGAAACTCAACCCTGGAGTTGGGCATGACCGACGAGGCTTCAGGAGATAAACGACTAGCTCAAAGCACTCGACTACCTCAACAGCAAAATAAAGGGCCTGTAAAGTATTCAGCGATATCAACTTTGTACCTCGACGGTCACCACACAAAGAAATAGTACGACCGTGAAACACTAACTCCATCGTCAAGTTGGCATAGTCAGGAGTGACCTTTCCTAGAGTTTGCAACCATTGCACCCCGAGGACCACTTGAGGTCCATGAATCTGCAAGATAAAAAGATCAATAGCTAACTCGTGTCCTTGCAAAATTAAAGGAGTATTCAGGCACCTGTGATGGCATACGAGAGACTCACCGTTACCGACATAACTCGAAATGGTGGAATACGCGTCAAAGGAAGCCGTAAATCCTCTATAACAACGGGGTGCACGAAATTGTGTGTGTTGACGCCATTAATTAAAACCTAAGGTAGCATTGATTGATCGAGCCGGTGAGCTTGAGCGACTTCGAATTGGCAAAACCCTCCATAGAATTAATGTTAGAGACGTCGCCTGTGACGGCCAAAGGCTCGTCGGTAGTTTCGGTCAACTCCTCACCATCCTTATCATCCGGGCCTAATAAGGTGAACATCTTGTGCTTACAGCGGTAGCATGCATAGAAGGGCTCATCACAATTCCAACACAACCCTTTCTTAGAGCGCTCCACTCTTTCGGCCTGCGTCAAACGCCGGATCGGCAAGCGGGTGGCGTCATTGGACCCCGGGTTCGGTAGCGGCAGAGTACCCAACGCGGGAAGCTGAGATGTAGACTCGGAAGTTGCCGAGCTATTCCAGAACGGCGTCGATCCCCCAACTTTTTGGTTGTTGCGCCGAAACAGCGTCATCAAAAGAAGCCGATAATTCTTGAGCCATAGCGAAAGCTTGAGCAAGATATGTTGGCGAACGAAGATTCAGGTCTCGCTTGATCGGCTGCTTGAGTCCGGACTTGAAAAAAGAGATTAGGAGGGGTTCTAAAATTCCTTGCACGTTCTTCAATAAGGACTCAAATTCAGTTTTGTATGGTCGTCTTCTGTTGCAACTTCGACAATAAGCCTGCATAGTCCTCGTAATATTGAGGATCAAACTGTTGGCGAACGTCGTTGAGAAACGCTTGCCAAGTACCCCCGAGATGATTTTGGTGGTGATAACGGAACCAATCCGAGGACTAGTAGTCGATGAGAAAGCCTACAAGTCGTAGACGATCGTAATCCGCCATATGAAAGTAATTGTAGTACTCCTGCACCTTAAAGATCCACCCTTGCGGGTTGAACCCTTTGATCCTGGGGGCATCAATCCGGAGCTGGGGCAAAGTCTTGTGACCCGGTTGCGCGCGGACCTAGACCTGGCGCTGAGCATTTGTGGGATCGACCGGGGCGAGGGCCTGCTAGGGATTTATTAGTTACCCTAGCTGTCTATCGCCAAGGATGCCGGACTGCCGTAGTTGCGCGGGCTGCGGGTTTGTGCCAACCGCTACCGGAATCGGGTATAACTGCGGGTGACCCCCGAGTCCGAACGACGGTTTGTTTTTTGCCATGATGTGCGCCACCGGCGGAGGAAGGGGCACGGCATTGGCACCGGTTGTAATATCCATAATTTTATAAAATGGATTCTTAAATTCTCCTTAGTTCTATGACTCAAGTTTGTCTTTGGAACGACTAGAATAAGGGTAAAGATCACTCGATTAACCGTGTAACGTTGGATAACGCTAAACGGAATCCTCAACTTCAAAAATTCATAAAACCTTCATCAGAGTTCGGAATTTGAGGAGTCTAGTTTCATTACTCAAAATTTGAGACAATTCCGACAAGTATCCAAAAAGTTATGCCAATTTTTACCAAAACGTTGCCTAGTCCCGGGGGGCAGCGACCTCCACCAAAAGGGCAACGACTGCCGCCGGAAAGCGGGCGCCGCCATGAAACTGGCGGGTTCCGCTTTGCTGCAAACGCAAGTGGCTCGATGGGAAGCTTTTTTTGTGGGCACCGTGGTTTTGATTTTTGGAATGGTTTTGCGTTGGGATCAATCCTAACACAATTATGTAATGCCAACTACAATAATGTCAGCTACATTTGGATCTTATTAATCGAAGTCAAGCCATTTTGGATCATTAGAGGATTAGAAACCTATAAATAGGAGGTGAATGTGAAGGATAAATTTGCACCTCTCCCTCCTCTCTCTCACTCAAAATCCTCCACAATCTAAGAGTAGAAGTGTTGCTCTACCTACTGTTGGCACCGGTTCCTCAAGAGGTGGTCGGAATCGATCGGAGGAAGCTTGCGAAATTGCACTGTTGACACATACGTAAGCAGCGACCACCGCCAAGGGGCAGCTCCAACCGCCACAGGGGTAGCGACCTCCGCCATAGGGTAGCGCCCGCTGCCAATGCTCTTGCTTGCACCTTGTTCCGGGCCGCGCTCTAGCCATTGCTTGGGCCGTTCCTTGCTTGTGCCTTGTGTTTTGCCTTGTCTTAGGCCTCGTCTAGTGTCTTGCTAGCCTGGACTTCTCGCATCGATTAGCATTCTTAGGATCGTTTTAACGCAACTGGATGGTGCTCCTTTTCCTTACTCGATAATCGTGAAATTGCTTTCCGTTGTCAAAATAATCGTTGGGAACAAGTTTGTTTGCTAATAATCGGATTAGGATTATTATGCTTAGAATTAATGATCGTTGTTTTTAATATAGCACATGCTAGTAATTGGACTTAATTAGGACCGTTGATGTGTGACCTTGATTGTTTTAAGTCTCTTTTCGAGACTTTGTTGTGGACTAGTTTAAGACTAGTAATGCGAGATTAAAGACTTTCGTTATTTCTTAATAACTCATGCTATGAGGTGTAATTAGTGCATGCTCGTAATATTAAGGTCACATGACCAATGCTCGTTCCTTAAGATGGGCTATAGCACTCTAGCTAAGTGCTCGGAGAGACTTGCTTTCCTGTTAATCCGTGGCCAAGCTCCAATGAGATGTCACTTAAAATTCGTTAATTAAACTGCTTTGTTTTATGATCTAATAAGATAAGTGCCCAATGCACATTAATTAATGAACGAGGATGGTTAGTATAGCTTGGAAAACCATTCAAGCTCCTGACTTTGAAAGATTCTATTTTCTACTTTGGACATGCACAACATGTACCCTATGAGGGTGGTTATAGATCTGATTAGTCGACGAAGGCTTTTTCACTGTTGCTTGAACTAATTAAGTTCCCAACAAATCTTAAACACATATCTTTCTTAGGTGCTACTTCCATGTAGTATCCTACTTCCGAGAAATCTCATTTCTCATAAGCCTCACATCTCATAAAGCTTCGAGCTAAGGCTATCATTTCCTTTTGAGCCTTGCTCGTCTAAAGCCTCTCGCTCAAAGAGCCATGTGTGTTCCGCTTCAAAGAACCCTTGACTGTTGGGCGTCAACTAATTTTCAATTGGTCTGTGATGCCCTCATGTCTAAACCTTTCTACGAACCGAACACTATTCTACCACTTTTTTAGTCTCGCGTTAGAGTAACATCCTTTCTTTCTTTCCCAACTTTGTTTGCTGGTCTTCCTTGCCTTTATGAGGATATCAGATAGGAAAGGGAAGGCTGTTAAAAAAGAAGCCAGAGACATCAGGATCTGAAGGAAGGAAAAAAGGAAAGAAGAAGATCTTCACAATGTCATTGTCTTGATCATGTTTTGGGTCGCACATGTTTTTTTTTATATTTTAAGAAATGTCTTTTAAATTCCGCCGCAAACCCTTTTAAATGATTATTGTAACATTACGGGAAGTTTATCCCACTTGTAACCTGATTTACATTAATAAAATAAAGTTGATTATTCTCAAATCATCTCGTTTATTTACCTTTTTAGCCTTCGGATGGTGAAGTCCGAGGTCACTGGTGGTAATACCTTTTGGCTTTAAGAAGGGGTGTTACCGGTGGCTGGATTTTGGAAACCAACTAGAATCTCGGCCATATGCTCCTGACGAAGCCGTTGAGTCTCTTGCTGTCGCGCTAGGGCTTCTTGTTGTCGGTTGCTCGACTCTAGGCCTTCGCGCAAGAGTTCGATGGTGGCAGCCGGTGGTGATTTGCGCCAAGGCGGTGGTGATCCGGTCGGCCGTCACATCTTTTGTAGAACCCATCGTCTCGAGTTCAATGAGTGAAAGCATCAATTGATACAGTACCTATGTGATACCGTACGAAATCTTGCCGAGCAAGGTACAAACGACGATCAAGGATAGGCGGGCGTAAAGCCTGAGGAGGAGTAGGGTTAGGGAGAAGCGAGAGTTTAGGGCAGAAGAGATAATTTTTGCATAAATCCCAACTTTTGCTTACAAAGAGTATTTAAGCTATGCCTTACAGGTTTAATAAAATTACGACTTAGGAAAAAGACCCCTCAAGAAAACCTGAGAAGAGAGTAAAGCTTTTGTCCATAAAAACTTGCAATAATTCAAAACAAAATATAATAAATTCAAATAACATAATATTAGACCCGGTAGCGGCTCGGGACTCACCCTTTCCAAGCGGGTCTCGTCTTGGGCTCGATAACCTAGGTCTTGTGCGTATCAAATTATACATGGTTGCACAAACGGAGGCAATCCAAAAGTACTTTCGAGTTAGTGTCGTAATAGGTTAGGTTGTGTTGGATCATGTCATGTCATTGTGCGACCCGACAAAAAGTGACCCGGACCCGAAACCCGAATCAAACTGACCCGACCCGAACCCGAAATTTGACTCGAACAACGGAAAATGAACCATCCGAACATGACCCGGACCCAATCTGAACTCGAACTGAACCGAAATGACCCGAACCGAAATAACCCGAATAAAATGTAAACCGAACTGACCCATACCCGAATTGACCCGAACTCGAATTGACCCGAACCCGAACTCACTTGATCCCAAAATGACCCGAACCGAACTGACCTGAACACATGTACAATATTTTTATAAATAGAATATGGGTGGTTAACTCTAAACCCTAACCTAAACCCTAAACCCTAAGCCCGAATTCATGGGTGGGACGTGGACAATGGTCCTAACCCAAATATCTCGCCTGAACACCCGAATTATTTTTTAATAAAATTAAATTTTATGTATATATATATTATATAAAATATTACAAATTTAGTTTAGAACAATTATCTCTAAATTATAAAAGCCCAAATATTATTTTATTTTATTTTTTATGTCATTTAATACAGACTCTTGTTATGCTTTAATTGCCAGTCCTTCTGATATAGAGATTGCCCTGGTCCTGATGGCTTTGGCAGTCAATTCTTTAAATCCAGCTGGGATTTTATCAAAGATGATGTGGGAGCTGCTATTAGGGAATTCTTCAGTAATGGTAAACTCTTGAAGCAATTTGACACTACCTTCATTAGTTTGATTCCTAAAGTGGATAAGCCTTTTCTTGTTAAGGAACTTAGACCTATTTCTTGTTGCAACACAGTGCTCAAGATTATTTCTAAAATTCTTGTTGCTAGAATTAGGCCAATTTTGGATGAAATTGTGGCAGTTAACCAGGATGCCCTTGTTCCTGGGAGGTGTATAGCCCATAATTCTGCAGTAGCTCATGAGCTTGTTAAGGGATATGAAAGGAAAGGTGTTTCTCCTCGCTGCATGATTCAAGTGAACTTGCAAAAAGCATATGATAGTGTGAGATGGAAATTCCTTGAGGAGGCTATGGTCTTTTTTGGTTTTCCTGCCAGGCTCATTTCATGAATTATGCAGTGTGTCTGCACCCCGTGGTACTCAGTTATTATTAATGGTGAGCCAAAAGGATTTTTCAAAGGTGAAAAGGGGCTTAGACAAGGGGATCCTCTCTCCCCTTTCCTTTTTGTGCTGGTCATGGAGGTTTTGAATAGGAAGTTGAATGCTCTGAGTAAGAAGAAGGGATTCAGCTATCATCCTAAGTGTAAACAGATGCAGATTATGAGTATTGCGTTTGCAGATGACTTGTTGATTTTCTTCAAGCCGAATCCTAGTACCTTACAGCTGATTAAGAATGGTTTGCAGGATTTTGGGAAAGAGTCTGGGCTCTCAGCCAATGTTGCTAAAAGAAAGGCGTTTTTTGGTGGTATAACTGAGAGTTTGAAAGATGAGTATGCTTCTCTTTTGGGAATCGATCCTGGTCAATTCCCCATTAGGTACCTTAGTCTTCCCCTTCACTCTAGAAGGCTAAAAGTTGGAGAATTCTTCCCATTACTTAACAGAATTACTTCAGTCCTCCAAAGGCAGAATATTTCTAACCTTTCTTATGCTGGCAGAATACAGGTTATAAAATCTATGATTGAAGGCATTCTTTCTTTCTGGATGCAGTCTGTTCTTCTCCCTAAGAAGGTGGTTTGCAAAATCATTAGTTTGTATAGATCTTTCTTATGGTCCGGGAGTATTGATTGCAAGAGGAGTTTAGTAGCTTGGATTAATGTTTGCAGGCTTGTGGATGAGGGAGGCCTAAGTTTCAAAGAGCTTTTGTCTTGGAACAAAGTCCTTATCTTCAAGCTTAGTTTTGATATTTTCATGGGAAGAAGTAACCTTTGGACTAATTGGGCCAGATTTAATCTGCTGAAAAGGGAGAGTTTCAAGTCTGTTAGTGCTTCCTTTCATGACTCTTGGCTTTGGAAGAGTATCCTGCAGATTAGGGATCAGATTGTTTCTAAGCTGAATCTCCATGCTGAAATTGCTAGGGGGCTGCCTTATAGACCTCAAGTGCTCATTGACAAAAGAAATAAGCTTGCTAATGAGGTTGTTTATGACTTATTCCGCCACCACAGTGTTAAAAAAGGATTGGAATATTCTTATTTGGAAGGGTATTCAATCCAGGAAATGGAGCTTCCTTGCTTGGCTTGTTACTCTCAAGAGATTGCCAACTACAGTGAAGCTAAATGAGCTTGGTTTGGTTGATAACAGAATCTGCAGGCTGTGTCGTGTTGATGAAGAAACTGAGCTTCATCTCTGGTTTGGCTGTAGCTTTGTGAACCTTGTTTTTGATAAAGTGCTAAGCTGGGTTGGCATTAGTTCTAGATTCCCTAATGTTATGGAATGGTGGAACTGGTTTCTTCTCAACAGAAGCAGGAAAGGGAACATTTTCTCCACTAAGTTGCTTGTTGTACTTGGCATTTTGTACTTCACGTGGTGGGAAAGGAATGAATGTAGCTTCAGGAATGCCCAGCCAAATGCAGAGAGATGTGCTATGAAGATTATTGGGGTGTGCAAGCTTAGAATCATAACTAAGTTGAAGATCACAGGGAGAAGGGGTGCAGCCATGAGAAGAAGATTACAACTTTAGTCTTTTCTTTTCTCATTGGCCTGGGTTGAGTGTGGGTTGAGCGTGATTCAGGTTCCCCTCTTCACCCATTGCTGAGATATTGACTTTGGTCTTCTTGAGGAAGCAAGGGTGGGTTTGGCCTTCATTATGGCATCGTGACTCTTGGCTAGTCTCTTGTGCTATGGCATCAATTTGAGGCTGGCTATTTGTCCTTGCAAGGCGTTTCGGACCTGTTTCTTAGTTTGTTTTTTGTTGGTGAGTTGGTGGGGATGGGTGTTTTGGGTAGATTCTTGTTCAGGGGCTCCTCTCTTGCCTCAAGTGGAATGGTATGAGCTAATGCTCTGCCATAAGGACACTTAGTGGTGGTTTGTTCCTCACAGTTACATCGAGATGTTATTGGGAACGAGTGGTTATCCATTTGGACTTCCTTTTAACATCCTTGCAGGAAGTTCGAGCCCTTAGGTTGTGTTTTTTTTTCGATTTGTGGCGGTTTGTAAGGCGTTGTGACTTGTTCTGTTTTTGTTTTCAATAAAGTTTACCATTTGCAAAAAAAAATAAAAAATTATCTCTAAATTATTCTTGGGTTGTCGCTGTTATGGCTGAGATCTCATTTATTGTCAACCTGTCCATAATCTTCCATCTATCTCCTTAGTCCAATAAAGTACTTGAATTAAATGAACTAGGGTTGGAATAGAACCAATTGTTATCAGAATCCCGACTCGATCCTACGATTCTAACGATTTTACGACCCAAAAGTCATAAATCGATCCACGATCCTAAGTAGGATCTTATGAAACTAGGATCTTAAATGATTTAATATAAAATTCTAATTGGATTTTGATTTTACACACGACTCTAACGATTATAAAACGATTCTAACGATCCTACAAGCGGTTCTTACAATCCCAAAGAATCACTATTATATTTATATATTATTACTAAGCTCAAAGTTTATGTCTTTTTTCCATTAAATTATTAGCCCGATTCATCTTAAAATACTTTTACTCATCAAATTAATTATGTTTATAAAGTTTCAGAGTTTATATATAAGAAAATATACAATATATTAGGTTATCGTATATTTTATAGTTATAATGTAGGATCTTACGATCCTAACGATCCGATCCTGCTACCCCCTTCCGATCCGATCCAAGGATCCCAATCCTGACAACTATGGAACATCGATCCATCAATTTTACTAATGTATGAAAATGAGTTTAATTGTTTTATGTCATTAAGTGGGCACAAGGTTTGGAATTGTATCGGCCCAGGATTATATCATTAAGTGGGCACAAGGGTCCACGACGTTGAATTTTCTTAATGGATGAAAATGAGTTTAATTATTTTATGTATGTATGAATGACTGAATGTGCCCGCAAGTCTATAATACAAATAGTAATTATTTTTTTAATTAACTAAGTAGAAAGTACATCTAAATCTTTGTCAATAATATGTAGTAACTATGTTTTATTATAAGACACATTAAAATACTCATTAAAGTGCCCAAACTTTCTACGTTAAAAACTCACCGTTTCGGGTGGTCTTATAATTTAAAAAAAAATTGTATCCAAATAACACCCGAATCCGAATTGACCTGACCCGAAATGATCTGATTCGAAGCAATCCGAAAAGGGCCCGAACCGAACTAGACCCGAACCGAACAACATCCGATCTGAAATGACCCAAACCTGGACTAACCCGAAATATTACGACCCGAAGCGACCCGAACCCGAACTAGACCCGAACCCGAACAAGATCCGAACCTGAACCCGAACCCGAACCGAGAAAGACCCAAAATGACTGTTTGACCCGAACGGACCCGACTCGAACGACCCGATCCGAATTGACTCGAACAACCCGAATTGCCAAGTCTTACATTAACCAACAAGTCAATATCGTCATTTATTTGAATTTTCATTCAATCTTAAATCTATTAAATTAGTAATACAAAAATGTGAAAATAAATAATACGGTATATTAAATTATAAATATTACTTATTTAACTAATAATCGAATGTGAGACACCAAAGTCATAATTTAGAGTAATATACATTTATGATTCTAAAACATATGCAATTGAAGTATAATTTATCAATGAGGTTTTGAAGATTAATATTAATTATTTTTTTTACTTGTGTAGGTCAATGGCGTTAGTCGGGTCTTGCTAAATTTTGGGTTTCAACCTACTTGACTTGGGTTAAGTGATAATTTTTTAAATTCGGCAATCTTTTAACAAATCTACCTTTAAAGGAGATTTGTACATAGACTTGTCAATCAGGTCGGGTTCGGGTTGGATCATCTCGGATTCGGGTTGAAACGGGTTCGGATTGAAATGGGTTCGGGTAGATAATGTGTCATGGGTCAATTGAGTTGGTTCATTGCGGGTTTTGGGTCGGGTCAACCCAACGGGTCAAGAGTATCGAATATTTAACAATATTTAAATAATAAAATATATTATTATTTTTTTTATTTTAAACATAATATAATAATAAAAATAGTTTTTCATATACTCTAAATTGTAGTAGAATTTTCAAAATAATTTTTTCTATATTTTAAAAAAAGAAAATCGGGTCGAACCCAATGGTTTCGGGTTCTAACCCAATAAATTTTGAGTTTAATTGGGTCAGGTTGAAACTGAGTTCGAGTTTAAATTTTCGGGTTGAAACCCAGACATTCAGGTGGGTCAAGTCGGATTTACGAGTCAGGTGAGTTTTCAGCTATTTGTACTCTTTACCTTCTTTATTATGAATCAATAACAAAATTTATTGTCTTCTCTTTTCTTTCTCTGTAAATTCAACAGGGCCAACTTGTTCTCTTGTCGGTAGTTTGTAGAGGAAAAACTCAAGTCGTGTACTTATCTTGTTGTAATTTCAGTGATATATGCATGGCAAAAAATGAGTATATATTCAAAAACAACTTTTCTCCACAACAACTAGCAATTAATCCTATGTCTATGATTCATCTTAGATTGTTGATTACTCATGACTCAACCTCTTTCATTTGATTGGTTTAAGATCATCCTTAAAGCATGTTCTACAAAAAGAGGACAACATATCTCTCTCCTAGTTTTCTCTCCTTATCTCCTATTGACACCTTATATAATCTATTGTTTACCTCTCTCTCTCTCTCTCTCTCTCTCTCTCTCTCTCTCTCTCTCTCAACCAAGAGAATTTTTTCTTCTCTTTTTCAAATTTTTATGTATATATTTTACCACACATTAATATTATCCATTTATTTTAGATTTACCCGATAATGATTTTAATTAATCAATGAATTAATTTAACCATAAATAATAAAATATATAGTATTACTTATCAAAATATAAACTGAAAAAAAATTGATAAAAAAATCTTGATTAACATTATGATAATGCAAACAACAATATAAAATAAGATGTAAAATGAAAATATTAAGTATAAACTATAGGAATTATTTATATTAAGATTTTTTAAAATGTCAACTTTTTAATATATTTGTTTGTAATGTGTTAATGTTTAATTGTAATAAAAGTAAATAAATGTTGTTGATTGATTAAAAATTTATTCATTATTAGGTTCAATTATAGGGAAAAAAAGTTATAGGATTTATTATTATTATTATTTATTTTTTAAATTCATATTTCTAATATTTTTATTTATAATTTATTAATGCTTAATTGAAATGAAAGCAAATAAATGTAGTTGATAGATAAATGAAATATGTCAAATATTGATTGATGTTGGTGATTTTAGTGTCATCAATCGTTGATCCCTGAGGAATCAGTGATGGTTCCTGAGGGATCAATGGCCTTTTAGTGTTATCGGGGTTCATGACGACTTTATGAGGTTCCATTTAGCTTATCATAAGTCTGGGGGTGTGGAGTACACGCTTGTGTAAGTATATTTGGGATCTAGTGGGAATATTAAGGATATGTTACTCTGGGATCAGTAGTTTACAGAATAAGAGTTCTGATGGACTGGTACCAACGGGATCAGTCAGTTTAGCGGTTTGAATATTGGTCACGTGGGTTAACTGTCAATATAACCGTTGTGTAACTACTTGAGTAACCTCATTTTATCAATGGTTTCAGATGGGCCACGTGTCTCTCCAAGAGAGAGCCGTTGGAGGCGAAGGATCAGCGGTAACCGCTGGTAACTGCCCTAGTAACCGCCCATAACTTGTAGAAACCGCTCCCTAGGCTTTCCTACGCCGTATATAAGGCTAAAGGAAGATGAAGTCGGGCTGGTTAGAGAATCTCTCTCAAGATTCAACTTAGTCGAAGTCATACATCCATCATACATCATTCTATAGTTTGATCCTTACCACAAGCCTTGGAAAGGATCAGCAGATTTGTTTTATCTCACTTCAGTTTTTGTGGATTCCCTAAGGCTTATAAGGGGCAAAATACTGATTTCGGAAAGTGATTACACGACTCAAATCTTATCCGAAGACAGACTACATTGATTGTTCCCCAGGTGTTCTGCATTGAAGTGAATACGGATCAACAGACGCAGCAGCGCTCGCTGGATCAACGCAGAGATCAACACCAAAATCCAACAGTCGAAATCAGTATTTTCATGATCAATGACGTCTGTTTGTGAGATGACAATCGGGTTGAAATTGAAGGGGATCAATGTTGCTTTGATCGTCCTACAAAAGAACCCATGATCCGATGGATAGTGATCCATGTTCTTCTCAAGTCTTATTTTGAGAAAGAAAAGATTTTGGTCTTGATATTATTTTAGAAAATAATATTTAATGGTGGATTTTAAGCCATGGGTGATCTATGATCATGAGATAAGAAAATCACATGTATGGATGTGTTTTGAACACAAGTCCGTGTTTTCTTGTTACTTCGTAATAAGAATTGTTAAGTGTGATACCTACGGGTGTGATAATCATATGGAAGGGATTATTGTATGATTATGTAAGGCCAAATGAATTATTAGATCAAATCAAAATTCGGATGAATGTTCCCAAGAAGGGATCGATGGATGTAGTTTCCTAAAAGGGAATGTGTTTGTTTTGTTAACCAAAATAGAATAAGTCGATTTTCAGATTGATTTATCATTAGACAATGATAAGAAATGTTAATTTGCATTGAAATGTTGTTCGACTTCACGTAAGTCAAAGGGTAACAACGATAGTTGTATCTACACCACTATTCCCTCGAAGGAAACTAGTAGTTTATCAAGGATAAACTGCAATGGATAATATTTCTCGAAAGGGGGAGGTTTCCTAATGGGTCTACTATATCTTGTGTGTAGATTACTCATGTTTAAATTCATATTACTCAATAGGAGTCTACTGTTCCCTATTGGACAGATTACTCTCTTGAGTCTACTGGTTAAGGACCTACTGTGTTTCACAGTTTGGCTTTTCGACTCTACTGTTCACATACAGATTAGTCGGTTTTATTTCATGTTGTTGATGTATTTTGTTTGAGTTTTATACTTACATTCGATTGATTGCAGGTTAATGATGAAGCAATTAGATTTGTTTAAGGTTCGTAACCTTGTTCGGATCAACAATTGTGAGAATTGCACACTGTTGCAAGGTTTAATCTCACAGGATCAATGAAATTTGTTCTACAACTATTTTCCTATAGGGAAATGAAGTGAATGTCTGTTTTGACATGCTTGTGCTAAGAACACATGTATAAGATGACATGTTGATCTTTTAAAAGGATCAAGGACAAGTATAACTTGTGAAGAAAGAATTTTGTCATCATAATTCACTATGAAAGACATGGGAGAGGTTTATGTTATCTTAGGGATTAAGATAAAAGGTTGATGTTATCTTAGGGATTAAGATAAAAGGGGAGGAAAGATGAGTTTTATCTTGATCCCAGTCTCATTATATTGAGAAAGTGTTGGGAGACGAGGTTGAGGGATCAATGTCCATAGATAGGACTGGAACGTGTCCTTCGGGATCGATTTCTTTTGCATGTCCTTCGGGATCGATGTCTTTTGACATGAATACTTGTTTCTTGTTTAGAAATGTCCCTCAACATTCCATGTTGACAATGTCATTATTATCTTGGAAATTAAGAAAATGTTGAATGCAAGTTGGATCAAGTTTAAGAATTGTTCCTTGAAAGGTGGATGGATATTTCTACTTGGGATCAGTTCCAAATCCTGGATTATGGAAAAGGATCTAGCATTCTGATTTGACAATGGGATTAAGGCTGGTAGTGTGAGTTGTATCTTGGATTGAGGTAACAACTATGGATGTAAATCTACTATGTTTCGTTAAAGCTGAAACTGATTTCAACTATGTGAGTATAGTAACTCTGGCCAGAGGGGATCGATCATGCTTGTTGATACCAGGTCACGTCTTTGATGTGAGGTATCGCATGGTTCGAGGATTCATGACACATAGTGTGATTTTGGTTGGCTGAGTCAGTGAAAGACAAGGTGGCTGATCACTTGACGAAGTGGTTGGTCCTAAGGGAATGAGAATGAAAGACCCATATTGTTTTCTAGGGGTGGGACACCCAATTCATATCTAATGAAAATTAGAACAGAATTCAATGTAGAAAGCCCATTTCTAGAAACTGTGAGCATAATTTAACAATCCCCAATGTGTGCTCTGTCCTACAGGATCAGAGGTTGAAGATTCTATCTTCTTAATAGTTCCTTTGAAAAAGTACAATGTAGGTGTACGACTAAAGGATCTACCTATGTGGACGTGGAGTTTTTGGTCGCTCCATGAAGCTCGGGTTGGCTTCACATACGTTCATGAATGGATAAGGACCCAAGGACCATTAATGGAGTCAAGTTAGACTATAGAAGTGTATAATGACTTATGTGTGTGTTATCTTTATGCATCTAAAAAGGTTGATTGGTTCAATCCTTAAGACACCATGATTCCGAGGTGTATAAAATGTGTAATTACACTAAGACACAAATTCAATCGTCACGACATTTGTGTTTATGCATGAGTTTGGGATGAAGACTTGCTTACTTATGAATCAGGGATTACACTAAAATGGGGGAGGATTGTTGGTGATTTTAGTGTCATCAATCGTTGATCCCTGAGGAATCAGTGATGGTTCCTGAGGGATCAATGGCCTTTTAGTGTTATCGGGGTTCATGACGACTTTATGAGGTTCCATTTAGCTTATCACAAGTCTGGGGGTGTGGAGTACACGCTTGTGTAAGTATATTTGGGATCTAGTGGGAATATTAAGGATATGTTACTCTGGGATCAGTAGTTTATAGAACAAGAGTTCTGGTGGACTAGTACCAACGGGATCAGTCAGTTTAGCGGTTTGAATATTGGTCATGTGGGTTAACTGCCAATATAACCGTTGTGTAACTACTTGAGTAACCTCATTTTATAAATGGTTTCAGATGGGCCACGTGTCTCTCCAAGAGAGAGCCGTTGGAGGCGAAGGATCAGCGGTAACCACTGGTAACTGCCCTAGTAACCGCCCATAACTTGTAGAAACCGCTCCCTAGGCTTTCCTACGCCCTATATAAGGCTAAAGGAAGATGAAGTCGGGCTGGTTAGAGAATCTCTCTCAAGATTCGACTTAGTCGAAGTCATACATCCATCATACATCATTCTATAGTTTGATCCTTACCACAAGCCTTGGAAAGGATCAGCAGATTTGTTTTATCTCACTTCAGTTTTTGCGGATTCCCTAAGGCTTATAAGGGGCAAAATACTGATTTCGGAAAGTGATTACACGACTCAAATCTTATCCGAAGACAGACTACATTGATTGTTCCCCAGGTGTTCTGCATTGAAGTGAATACGGATCAACAGACGCAGCAGCGCTCGCTGGATCAACGCAGAGATCAACACCAGAATCCAACAATTGAGTGGATGTGGAGAGGAATGCACAAAAGTCAATATATATACACATTCCTCTAATCTTAAAGGAATTCTCTCCATTCCTCTCTAAAGAGGGAATTCTCTCCTTGGTTCTACATCAAAGAGAATCCTCAATTTCGATAAAAAAAAATGGGTAGAGAGGAAGGATCACAGATTCCTCTCCATAACACATGCTCTTAGGGGTGATTAGGCCCGAACTTATAATTGGTCTCTTAATGAGCTCATGTTGAAGAAAAATATCTCCACCACCAAGGCAAGAATAAAAACCCGCATGATGTAATTGCTTTGATCTTATGACACCTAATTATGCAGCTTGCTAATTAATTAACGCCCTTTTCATGTATACAAGCCGGTTAATGCATGTATATAGTACGTGCATATCTAACTCCTTTTTTTTGTTTTGCATGCAGAGGTTTGAAAGTTTGTTGCGTGAAGAGAGCAACACCGTACCCTTGCCTTTTAAAGGCAGCGACTTTTTACATACGATGAAAATGATTTTTTAATTGCACCACGTCTTCGCTTTCGAAAGAAGACAATTATAATAATAATAAATAAATATAAGAAATTATGAAATAATGGTAGCCGACGCCACGATGCCGTCCGACGCCGTCCACCGACGCTTTGAACGGCATCCCCATCAACGGCGTCCTAGTCATTTTACGTATATATTTTTACTAGGACGTTAAATATCGCAAAATCATATTAGCAAAATTGGTATGTACTTTTCCTTGTACATATTTAGATTGATGGATCAAATCTTTTTGCAAATGGTAAACAAATTTATTAGAGAAACGAAGGAGATCACAACGATCTTAATTACACCCAATAAGACGAAAATACAAACCACCTAAGCACTCGAACTTCCAGCAAGGAAGCTAGCTAGGAGATCCACATGATCAACACTCCCTCCTAGTAGCCTCACGATGCCATAGATGTGGAACAAACCACCCTTTTGTCTCCTCATATGGATGCATCAGCAAACCACACTCCACAAAGGGCAAGAGAGGAGTGCCTAAACACAACATCTACCCAAACTCACCAACACATAAAAGAGAGAGCTCCCAAGCCAAAAAGAAAAAAAGAAAAAAACAAGCTAAGCCCCGAGATGCCCAACAAGGTCCTAACTCGCAATCATTTTCATGCTAAGCACTAGAGCATGAGCTAGGACACGATGCAACAGTGAAGGCCAAACTAGTCCTTGCGTCCTCAAGATGGCATCAGCCAGAGCTCTCAACAATGGACCAAGAGAGGGGACCTAAGCCTAAAAAAACAAAGAACCAATCCCAAAACACTCAGAACCACCCACTAGACATGAAAGCATTAATCTCTTCCTCATAGCTTCTCCCCTTCTACCTTCAATTTTAAGCTTAGAAATAATCCTGAGCTTGCAAACCTGGATGATGGTTGGACACCCCTAAAGATGAGATCATTCCTTGCTTTCCATGTGAAGTATAGAACAGCTAAGACAACCAACAACTTGGAAGCAAAAATGTTATTCTTTTTGGACTTGCATATAAGAGCCATTGCCACCACTCAGATATAGAATGGAATCTAATTGAGATGCCAATCCAATTAAGCACAGCATCAGTAAATTGCTTCACAAAATCACAACAGAACCAAAGGTGGTGCTTGTTGGATCGTTAGTACAAAGAGGGACGTCCTTTACTTAAATAAAGGAGTCTTCGAGTCAGGCGTCCTTATAAGGTGTAAGGGCGTCCTTAAGTTGTGCAGCGGAAATAAACTAAACAGGTGAACTTTAGACAGAATAGAACACATCGATGTATAGAGGAACCACTCAAGACCAAGTAGTCCTTGAGTGTAAACCTCTACCTCCTTGGATGATTTTTGAATAGATTTTCCTTTCTTATTAAACGTCCTTACAATTGTACTGGCGAGTCTTTACAGTTCTCTGGCACTTAGCGTTCTTCCTAACTCCACTAGTAAAGGACTCCTCTAAGCCTACAACTTAAGCGAGTTTAATCTTCTAAAGGACTCTATCCCAACGTCCTACAGTACGTCGTAGGACTTCTCTCTTTTCTTTTTGGTTTTCTGGTTACAAACAGTTTTGGTTTGTGTTACAATTTTTCTCTCGATCAAACACTAAGTCCTAGAGGAGTTCTAAGCTTGTTCTTCGTGTTCTTGATCGAGGTCGCTTTCGGACTGAGTTCTCTGAATATTCTCTGAAAGCGTTAGCGTCAC
Organism: Polygonum aviculare; assembly: GCA_934048045.1. Taxonomy (NCBI): domain Eukaryota; kingdom Viridiplantae; phylum Streptophyta; class Magnoliopsida; order Caryophyllales; family Polygonaceae; genus Polygonum; species Polygonum aviculare. The sequence continues at coordinate 24,765,836 of OW204023.1, read as the reverse complement.
AATAAATGCCTTGAGGCTATTTATAGGACTTGGGAAGGGCGTCATTCCTCTGGGACGATCATTCCCTTCATGGTCGTGGCTACATGATCTTCCTCCACGTAATATGGCGGTGATGGAAGGAAGCTTCCTGTATCCAGCTGTGATGGACTCCGCTACAGGATCAGCCTCCACGTGTTGATGAACTCTGCTACAGGATCGGTCTCCACGTGTCCCGGATGACCAAATGTTGTCGAGTGATGTCATCTTGTCGGCTACTGAGTAAGGACGCTTCTGAGATGAAGCTCGCGTTCCTACTTGCTTGGGACTGCGTCCTTGCTCAAGTAGTCACTTGACTGGTCCTTACTTCCTGGTAGCTAGCGTCCCTTAACCTCAGGGATGTCCATACAGTTGTTATCCTTTTGTCACTAGCGTACCTGAACACTTGGACAAAATTATTAGAATCAAAGTGAGTTTGTCATATCAAAACTAAGGGACGGTTGTGTGGTATACTAACAAGTACGCAAGCGTCCTTGATAGCGTCTCAACAATTTCCCCCTTTTTGATGATGACAAACTCTTCAGCAAAATAGTTTTGACTTTTGAGCTTAGCATGCATGAAAACTTAGTAGCGTCCTCTAGCACTTAAAAGAATTTTTGTAAGCACAAGTTTTCATCCTTTGATTCTCTAACATTTGAATTTTAAGGAGAGAGTAGCGTCCTAGAAAACTTTCTAAGCGTCCTCTTGTTTAATCTAGCATGGGGTTCCTTAGACCTTTCACTTAATAGTTCCCCCTTAACACTTTCTTATTTTAGATAACTAATGTATAGTGCATCTCTGCAAAACTACACTTCCCCCTTTTGGCATCATCGAAAAAGATAAGAAGTGAATAAGGACAGTAGCATAAAAGCACAATTATAGGCAGTGGAACGTTTAAACAACCATATGCAAACAAACGGTGGAACTTGTCATTCAAGCAAAAGTAGAGTTATTACAAACCAAAATGTCAAGTGTTTTAAACAAAAAAAGCACAGGCATAAATTGATGATGGATTAAAAGGTGGGACGGTGATCACTGAGGACGGCGGCTTTGATCCTGATAGAATTGAAAGAGCTTCTCGTGAAGTTCCGCAGATTCAGTGAAAGCACTTGAGAGATTCTTGAGTGATTGAAGGACAAGGCACTGGTTCTGAAGTATGGCAGCCATGATTTCTTGTGGCAGATATTGCTCAAGATGATCGGGAGGAGGAATTGGAGCATGACCAAAGCTGGAGGGAGGAGCGTCCATGCGAGGAGGAGGAGAGTTAGCCATCAACATCTGATCAAGAGCTTCATAATTGACAACGTCCTATTGTTCAGTTTTTGGAGCTTGACCCATAGAAGCAAGACGTTCCTGTTCGGCCTCTAGAGCAAGCCGTTCTTGCTCTTGCTTCTTTGCTTCTGCCTTTGCCTCTAACTGCTTCAAGATGGACGGCAACTCCTCAGAATTTCTAATCTTAAGTAGTCCTCGCTTCTTATCCTAGTTAAGTTTGAGCAGTTCAGAAGGAGCAAAATCATCATAAGCATTTTGGGACTTCAAAATCAGCTTCACCGGTCCCGGGTAAGGCAAAGCATGCCTCTTCCTCCCACACTTAGCCATATGTTGCATAGCTATTCGGGCTAAGTTAATGGGACGGCGATGTAGGGAGGCGTCCAGCAATATACAGTCATGAGTTTAGACGACTGACCTCTTCTCCTGCCTTGGAAGGATAGCACGGCATATGAAATAATGTGTTATGGCTCCAACCTTGGACAGAATGTGAGCTACCATGTCGGTCCCGTAGGGACGCTTACCTTAGAAAATTCGCTCAAGTAGCTTAACCTCTTTTTCAGCATCCATTTCAAAGCCATTTTCCGGAAGAGAGTTTAAGGCATTGGATGGCGGCTTCTTTGAGTCAAGTCCCATGAAGACACGAACTTAGCGTTCTGTTACTGAAGCAGACTCATCATCAATTTTGAAATGAAGCGAACTGTCCTTGGATTTGAAGCGGAGACGCTTGAAGAACGCTCGAATATGATCCTTATTGATTTCTGCAGGCGCAGGTCCAACAAGTAGCCATCCTTGGAAACGCAAGAGTTCAAGAAATATTTGCACGTCCTCATCATCGAAGGAAGCGAGCCATTATTCAGAGTAAACTAAAGGACCAAGAATGTTTACCGGCTCATCATCGTCCTTCTTCTATTTCTTGGAGCGCTTGGGGGACTCAAAATCCTCATCCTCATCCTCATCATCATCATCATCAACAACATCAACATCATCATCATCATCAGAGGCGTCCTCAGATTCTTTTTCCTCTCCGTCCTTGGCATCAGCGTCCTCTGTGCCTTGGGCGGTTTCAGCATTGCCACCAGTAGTGGCTTGTTCAGTTATAGAGGGAGCTTGGTCTGGGGACGGCTCACCTGCGTCCTGAGCTTGTGTTTTTGTTTCTTTGGAAGGCTCAGCGTCCGCAGGGAGTTCAGTTTCTTTTTGGATTGTGGGAGAGGGTTGATTTTGTGGGATTGGGAGGGGGTTAAAAATTGGAAGGCTTTGGTCATAAGGAGCGACCTCTGCAGCATCTCGCTCAATCTCCTCACTAAGACTTGGCTCGGCGTCCTTCTGTTGAGAGACCTGGTGCTCACCAGCGTCCTCAACTACTTGTGCATATTCATTAACTATACCCTCTGCAGGAGCACTCTCGACTCCTTCGGCCTCATCGTTGGAGTCCCCTACTATATCAATGAATGGGGAGGACCCAGCGGCAGGCGTTCCTTGCATGTTGCTCTTTGAGGAGCTTGAAGAAGAGGAACTTGAGGAGGAGATGTGCTCCGGCTCAACGGTTTCTTGGACCAGTACCCTTGGCGTTTCACCGATTTTACGGCGTTTGAAAGTGTGCTCTAGGGCGGGACGTTTCTTTGCGTCCTCTGGGCGAGATTCGGATGAAGGACGATGGGACCTTGGGGCCGCGGGGTTCTTGGGTGGAGAAATATGAGCGGGGGCTGATGGGAAGTTGGCAAGATTTAGTGGAGAAGGACAATAGGGAATTAGAGCTTTGTCTTTGGTGGCTTGAGGGGAAGGAGGAGGGGTAGGAAGCTGAACAATCTGGAGAGATGATTGAGTAGGGGCAAGCCTTATTTTTGTGGATTTGGACGGTCGTTTTGTGGAGCTGGGCTTGGTAGAAGAAGGGACGGAGGATGACTTAGGCTTTTTGAGGGGCCTTTTGTCATGAGCTTTCTTGGAGCGTCCCTCCTTTAGGTTTGGTGGAAACTTGTCCACAATTTGAGTTGGATTGGATGAGGAGATAGGTTTTGAAGATTTTGAGAGGGGGGACTGTGGGGGAGCAGGGCGTTTGGCGGGTAGAATTGATTTTGTTGTTCTTTGAGGAGGTGGGGGAGAGGGACTTGACAATCGGTTCTCTAGCATGCGGAAAGCTAGTGAGTCCTTTGGATACATTGGGAAGGCGGGTAGGACGGCATTATGAAGATCAAGTATGAGATCAAGGAGAGGAGCGAAATTCTCACCACCGTATTGCGAAAAGAAGAGCATGTCCTCCATCCTTCCTGGCAGGTCTTTATAGTTGTTTGTGTGAAGGCTGTGAAGGACGAACCTGTCGAGAAACTTCTCGTAGTTCTTCGTTCTTTGAGGGTCATTCTTGGCGTCCTCCCGTTGCATACGTTCGCTTATCAATCTGTAGAGAGTCTTGGGCTTTTTGTTGATGAAGTCCACCAGAGACTCCTTCTGGATTCATACAGCCTCAGCTTCCCATAGATCTCTTCCATATCAAGAGTCTTGTTGGCTTGATTCTCTTTGAAGGTAGTTCTATCAAAGTTCCAGATTCCAGTCAGACCATCAATGACCACTTGAACTTTGTTTCTCATTGAGACTTCAACTTCTGGGATACCCAAGTTCTTCAACTTGGTGACAAGAGCTTCAAAACGGTAGGAGTAGTCCTTGACCGTTTCATTTGGCAGCATTCTGAAAGTATAGAACTCTCTCTTTGTTTCTAGTTGGACGTCCTCCTTCATCTCAGTAGTTCCGGCGTGGTATTTCTCAAGAGCTTCCCACTGTTTCTTCGTTGTGGGCAAGTTGCTAACTCTGGTGGCGTCCCTTTCACAAAGAGACGCTTGAAGAAAGCATATTGCCTTAGCATTGGTTTCCATCATCTTGAATTCATCGGGACCCCACTCTTCCTCTTTGTCAACCTTGTCAGTAAGAATTTTGAGGTCACCATGCTTGATCACTCTCCAACATTGATAGTTCTGACTCCTACAGAAGTTCTCAAACCTTATCTTCCATCTGTCTAAATTGCCGTCCGTCAGACACGGAGGCTTCACAAAAGAGATTCCAATTGGTTCCATGTCCATTTTTCACTTGTAACTCAACAAAATCTAGAGCGCCTGCTCTGATACCAACTGTTGGATCGTTAGTACAAAGAGGGACGTCCTTTACTTAGATAAAGGAGTCCTCGAGTCAGGCGTCCTTACAAGGTGTAAGGGCGTCCTTATGTTGTGCAGCGAAAATAAACTAAACAGGTGAAATTTAGACAGAATAGAACACATCGATGTATAGAGGAACCACTCAAGACCAAGTAGTCCTTGAGTGTAAACCTCTACCTCCTTGGAGGATTTTTGAATAGATTTTCCTTTCTTATTAAACGTCCTTACAGTTGTACTGGTGAGTCTTTACAGTTCTCTGGCACTTAGCGTTCTTCCTAAGTCCACTAGTAGAGGACTCCTCTAAGCCTACAACTTAAGCGAGTTTAATCTTCTAAAGGACTCTATCCCAATGTCCTATAGTATGTCGCATGACTTCTCTCTTTTCTTTTTGGCTTTCTGGTTACAAACACTTTTGGTTTGGGTTACAATTTTTCTCTCAATCAAACACTAAGTCCTAGAGGAGTTCTAATCTTGTTATTTGTGTTCTTAATCGAGGTCTCTTTCGCTCTTAATTCTCTGAATATTCTCTGAAAGCGTTAGCGTCACAATAAATTCCTTGGGGCTATTATAGGACTTGGGAAGGGCGTCATTCCTTTGGGGCGATCATGCCCTTCATGGACGTGGGTACAGGATCTTCCTCCACGTAGTATGGCGGTGATGGAAGGAAGCTTCCTGTATCCAGCTGTGATGGACTCCTCTACAGAATCAGCCTCCACGTGTTGATGAACTCTGCTACACGATCGGTCTCCACGTGTCCTGGATGATCAAATGTTGTCGAGTGATGTCATCTTGTCGGTTGCTGAGTAAGGACGCTTTTGAGATGAAGCCCGTGTTCCTACTTGCTTGGGACTGTGTCCTTGCTCAAGTAGTCACTTGACCGGTCCTTACTTCCTGATAGCTAGCGTTCCTTAACCTCAGGGACGTCCATACACTTGTTGTTTTTTTGTCACTGGCGTTCCTGAACACTTCGACAAAATTATTAGAATCAAAGTGAGTTTGTCATATCAAAACTAAGGGACGATTGTGTGGTATACTAACAAGTACGCAAGCGTCCTTGATAGCGTCCCAACAGTGCTCATCTTCATCCTCCAAGCCACATAATCTGCATAAATTGTTTATGGAGCTGCCATAAAGTCTAAGCTTTCTTGCAGTTGGGAGTTTCCTTAAGGTCACCAGCCAAGCATGGAATGACCACTTTCTGGATTGAGTTCCTTTCCAAATTAAGCAGTTCCATTCCTTCTTAGAATTATGGAGACGAAACAGATCATACACCAAGTTGCTAGCCATTTTATTCCTCTTATCAATCAAGCAGAGAGGCCTAAAGGAAGCTTCTTTTTCAATGTCTGCCTGGATATGCAGTTTAGCCACAACCTGATCCTTAATCTGAAACAGATTTTTCAAACCCAAGAGTCTTGGACAAAACCTTTGGCATGCCAGAAGCTGCTCCTTTTCAAGAGATTATTCCTAGCCCATTCGGTCCACAAGTTAACTCTTCCCATAACAATGTCAAATCCAAGCTTGAACATGAGAGTTTAATTCTAGGAGAGCAGCTCCTTAAAATTTAAGCCACATTCATCTAGGGGCCTACAAACATTTACCCAATCCACCAAACTTCTTCTCCAACCCACAACACCAGACCAGAGGTAGGATCTGCACATAGCAATGATTTTACAGACCACTTTCTTAGGCAGAAGAATTGACTGCATCCAAAAAGAAAGAAACCTCTCAACCATGGACTTAATAACTTGAATTCTCCCAACATAAGACAGCTTAGAAACATTTTGCCTTTGGAGAATAGAGCTTATCCTATTAAGCAGAGGAAAGAACTCACCAACTTTAAGTCTCCTTGAGTGAAGAGGCATACCAAGATATCTTATAGGAAATTGCCCAGGGGCTATTCCCAGCAGGTTCTCATAAGAGCTCTTCACTTCACCACTAACACCACCAAAGAAGACCTTGCTCTTAGATGCATTATCCACAAGGCCAGATTCTCTACCAAAATCAACCAAGCCATCCCTGATGAGCCTAAGGGTAGCCATGTTAGGCTTGCAAAAAATTAAGAGGTCATCAGCAAAAGCAATACTAACCAATTGCATTTGTTTGCATCTAGGATGGTTGATAAACCCTTTCTTTCTGCTCAAGAGATTTAGTTTTCTATTCAACACCTCCATAACCAAAACAAAGAGAAAAGATGAAAGGGGATCACTTTGTCTCCGCCCCTTTTCTCCTTTAAAAAAACCTTTTGATTCCCCATTGATGATTATTGAGTACCAAGGAGAGCTAACATACAACATAAACCACTAAATGAGAGTAGGGGGAAAATAGCTCATAGCCTCCTCTAAAAACTTCCATCTAACACTATCATAGGCTTTCTATAAGTCAACTTGCAACATACATCTAGAAGACACACCCTTCGTCTCATACCCCTTAACAAGCTCATGAGCCACTGCAGCATTGTGGGCTATACTCCTCCCTGGAACAAAAGCACCTTGGCTAACAACAACTATATTATCCAAGACAGGCCTAATCCTACCAACCAAGACTTTGGAAATAGTCTTCAAAACAGTATTGCAACAGGAAATAGGCCACTCTTTCACCAAGAAAGGCTTATCATCTTTCGGGATCAAGCTAATAAAAGTGGCATTAAACTACTTTAATAATGATGTCCATCTTTTGTGCTTTGTTTTTAGGTCTTTCTTAGGTTATATTAGAGTTAGTTTCCTTAGTTTATCCTTAGTTTTGGAGGCTTTTAGCTTAGTTCTCGCATTTCTATGAGATTCGGAGACTATGCGTGTTTTTGTGTGTTTTGTAGGCATTTCGGAGCAAGAATCATGGAGATTGGAGCATCATGGCATTATGGAGGAATTCAAGGATGAGAAAGGAGTCAAAATGGAGCTAAAGATGCATGGAAAGAAGCCGTAAGTGAAGACCAAGTGAAGGGGGAAATAATTGAGCCAAACCGAGCAAAAATGAGAGAGAAAGGAGCGAAGAAAGCTGAAATTTGCTTTAGGCCCGAGGTGTGGGCAAGTCGGGCCCGAGGTCCATGGTGGACTAAGGTGTAGGACCAAGGTGTTGCAAGTTGGGCCCTAGGTACATGGAAAATTTGCCTTTGGACCGAGGTAGATACTATGTCGGCCCCGAGGTCTCTCCGTGTCGATCATGCTTGCCGGGCTTTGGATTCCTTTCTTTTTGGGATTTTCTTATTAATTTCCAAAATTGTATTTGTTTCCTTGGAGATCAAGGAGTTTAGAATTCGTTGGAGATCAAGGAGTTTAGAAGGGTAATCTGGTCTTTGTGGTAGAGGGAAAAACTCTATAAAAACCCTTGTAATCTCTCATTTGGGGGGAAAAGGAAAAGGAAGAAAGTTGGAGAGAGAATTGAGAGTGAGGTTTGAGAGAGTAGAAAGTGGAAGAAGGGGGTGGACTCTTCTCCAAGGGAGGGAAGAAACCCAAGATCTAGAGGATTTGGGTGAATTTCTTTCCTTGGAGAGGAAAGAAACCCTTGGCTTGGAGGATTGCAGTAGAGATTTGTATATCTAGCCTTTGGATTGTAAGAACTCTTCTTCCTTAGTTTAATTCAAGTTTGCTTTGGCTTTGATTTTGTGTTGTGTGTTCGGTTCCCCTCTCTCCCTTGCTTGATCGATTTGATCTAGTCTTGGATTGAAGTTGAAAGTGTGTTGTTTATTGTGGATTTGACTTGGATGAATCATGATTTGTCTATGGTCTTTGATGATTGCTAGCTTGAATTCCATTATTAGTGAGTAGCTAGCTTGATCTTGGGTTAGGGGGCGAAAACCCCAACTCAATTGCATGTGCTTGAACCAATTTCATGATTCGATTGCCTAGATCCATGTCTATTTACCTTATGAGCATGATTACTTTGTGAAAGCCGAGGAACAACCTTGTAGAGATAAACAAAGTAGCGAAAGTGAAAAGGAGATTAATGGCACGATTTGATTGGATTTGTTGATCTATTTTCAAAGCAAAAGCCTCTAGTTCATTGATCTATGTGATAGTATGTGAAGTTGATGTTGGCATGAACCCTTAGCCCTAGGATCCCCTTAGCCTAACTCGTTTTTCCTCTTTTGTGTTGATTGTTGCGTCGGGCCCGAGTCCCCTAGCTTCGAGCCCGACTTTGTTTGTGCCTAGGTACCTCGGACCCGAGATTGACAACCTCGGTCCCGAGTTGCTTCGTGTGTTTTCTTCCCTTTGTGTTTGTGTTAGATAATCAACCGCTCAACGCATTATCCATAATTCCCCGTATTCGACTTCGACCACCGTACTACAACGGGGTCGTGATACAAATTTATTTCTTGATTGACCCTAGGCCCTATCCTTAGCCCGTCCCATCACAAATTGGCGCCGTTGTCGGGGAATTATTGTGATTGTACGTTTGTTTGGTTGATTTATTTTGGGTAAGAGACTAGCCTGAACCCTCTTGTGTTTTTTGATTTGTTTCTTTTTGTCTTTTTTGTAGGTGATTCCATGTCATTCCTCCCAAAGGAACCTTTGAGATGGATTTCTATGATAGTGATGATGAGTTGGAGGTTCTCTACCTTCAAATGGAGATCAAGCGTCTAAAAAGAGACCTCCACGTGGCAAAGGAGCAATGGGAAAGAGTAGAGAGAGTTCGAGCTCGTGAGCAACTCAATACCTAGATTACAATGCAACAAGAGAGATTAGTTAGAGCCTATGAAGAGGAGTGTCATATGAGAGGTTTGTATGAGAACCGAGACCACTATGATGGAAGAGGTGGTGTTCAATCCTTTTGGGGAAGTCCCACTTACACTCAAATGTAGAGAGTACCTCCCTACCAACCTCCGAGCTACAAAGAAACTCCTCCATGGGCACTTGAGTTGTAAGAAATGAGAGAAGGATTCAAGGAAATGAGGACTCAATTCAAGGAGTTTAATTCATGGAGGATGAGCGTTAACGCCCAACTTGACTATTTGGCATGCTAAATACCGAGTTCTCAAGAGCAACTTCCGAGCTATCATGATGAAGACCCAAGAGACCAAAAGAGCTATGATGAGGTCCGAGTCGAGCCACCACAAGTCGAGAAGAGTGAGCAAGCCATGACCGACTTACCCAACAAGTCGGGCCCGAGTAGCTCGCAAGTCGGACCGACTCTACAGCCCCGGACCGAGTTGGAGGGCGTGTCGGGCCCGAGTTGCCCAGACATCGGACCACCTCCCCTGCCTCCACTCTGCCTCAGGACCGAGACACACAAACTCGGGACCGACTTGCATCCACTTGGAACGGTGACAAAAGAGAAAAAACAAGCATCCAAGATTGTGTGCGAGACTCATCTGCCCTATCTCCTTTGCACTTTTATGAAGGTTTCTTGTGAGTTATATGGTGGGGATGGACCATACTTGGTTGATTTGATTTCCGATTATTCTTGGTCTAAGTATGGGGTCCCCCGCCATTATGACGAGGCCGAGGCACATGTTTGGTTGAACTATAGTGAATGGTCTCAATTCTTTTCTAGTGATGAGATGGTGCTTGGGGAATTCATGGACCCCAAGCCTTATTTTCCACCTATAGCGAGATTAGGTGGCACGTCTAGCTAATGACGTTAAAAGAGCGCTTTTCGGGAGGCACACCGAAATATCCTTTGTTTCCTTTTGATTTGTTTTCTTATTATTAGGATTTGAGATTATTGTGCTAACCCTTTCTCTAACCCCCTTGAATGCAAGTATTTTGGGATGTAATTTGGTATGATCTTGTAGGTGCTTCTTGGTACGAATGAGGAGCTCGAAGGGACAAGGTGTATGAGCAAATGGACAAGTAACTAGGATGTGAGACGAGAAGGAGCTTGGATGGACTATGGCCAGCCCACGCTCGACCTCCCAAGGTCGGTCTCGACCAGCTCTCAAGTAGTTCGAGCCTCAAGTTCTCCACCTTCACCTCCCCATGTGCCAATGTCAACAATTCACCATTCTTCCTAGCTTCAAACACCTTGTCTAGTGAGTTTCCCTTTTTATTTTCCCTTTTGGTTTTATTTGGATACAATGGGGACATTGCATATTTTACATATGGGGTATGGGAAAAGGAAACTCTCTTGTGCCTAGTGTTTGTACATATGTGTGCTTTGTGTGTCTTTTGCTTTGTTTGAGAATTTTTTTGAGAAAATCCATAAAAATTGAATTGTTGAAAAATTCAAATAAAGTATTTGATCTTTTTATGTGTTTTATTTTTTGATTTGAGAAACCGCCATCTTAAGTGTCCTATGAAGATAATTAATGGCTTGTATTCATGTAATTCTTTTGAATGCTTTGGATGGTTTAGCCTAGTCTAATGATGTTTCTTTTATACATGATACATGATTAATTTGCATTTTATATTGAGCATGTGTGCTAAAAGATGAATTATTTGCTACCTAGCATTGAGTGTACCTTGTGAGATTTGATTTTGGCCTTTTGGGATTTTTCTTTGAATATCCCTCTCTTGTTTTGTGAGTGTACTCTCTTGTGTCATGGTCTCTTTGTTATTGAGGTGTATTTTTATTTCTTGAAGCCGCTATGAGAATTAATCATGCATGCTAGTATTACGATTGAACTTGTATGTTTTGGCCACAAAAATATCCTTATTCCTACCTTGCATTAACCCTTGTTTTGTAGCCCCGTTATATAGCCTATTAGCCTTTGTTTGTAGCTCCTCAAAAACATATCCCTAGCCGATGAAAACTTGACCCTTATGGGATTCGAACATAGTTGAGCGGTTGTGGAAATGATTTTGTGGAATACTTTGGGTGAAGGCAAGAGTGTGGGAAACACATTTTGGTAGTGCATCTCCTAAGGAGAAAGTTGATGGGTTTTTGAGAATTTTGCACAAGGGCAAAAGTGTGAAGGAAAAGTGAGCAAAATGCAAGTATGGGGTCAATCGAGCCTAGTAGACTCAGGCCCGACCTCCCTATAGCATATACAAAAATAAAAATAAAAAAGAGAAAGGAAGAAGAAAATAAAGAAAGTGCAATAAAAAATCCAAGTGTAGAGATGTAAAGTAAGGAAAGTGTGGGTGAAATGTTGGGTAAGTGTCTTTGATTGTTGAGAGTTGTTTGGAGGAGTAGTAAGATGTGGAATATTTGGTGATGTTAATGAGTATTGTAGGTTGTTTGAGTCCCGTTGTGAGCCCCATAGCCAAACGAATCATTCCCTTATGAAACACCAAAAGCCTCATTACAACCCGGCCGAATGGAATTCTCTATGAGGATCTCCATTGAGCCCAAGTTCATCTTGTATTGGTATTATTTTGACATCTCTAGGTAGAGAGATTAGTAATATTATCTTCAATGGTAAAAGTAGACTTTTCCCAAGGCATGAGTGAAGAGATGCATCACTTTTATGCATTAACCCATACATACTTGAGAGTTGTGCTTTACTTACATTTCCCTAAACTGAGGCTAGGTGGTAGCATTTCATACTTGAAGCATTCATACACATGTAATGACGTTTGATTGCTTATCTTTGGATTTATACGTGCTTGAATATGGTTTTGACTTAGAGCTTTACTTGAAAATCATGTTGAGGTTTTGAATCCAAGTATTGCTTGAGAACAAACAAGCTTAAGTATGGGGTATTTTGATGTCCGTCTTTTGTGGTTTGTTTTTAAGTCTTTCTTAGGTTAGATTAGAGTTAGTTTCTCCTTAGTTTTGGAGCCTTTTAACTTAGTTCCCTCATTTCTATGAGATTCGGAGACTATGCGTGTATTTGTGTGCTTTGTAGGCATTTTGGAGCAAGAATCATGGAGATTGGAGCATCATGGCATTATGGAGGAATCCAAGGATGAAAAAGGAGTCAAAATGGAGCTAACGATGCATGGAAAGAAGCCTTAAGTGAAGACCAACTGAAGGGGAAAAGAATCGAGCCAAACCGAGCCAAACCGAAAGAGAACAGAGCGAAGAAAGCTGAAATTTGCTTTAGGACCGAGGTGTGGGCAAGTCGGGCCCGAGGTGTAGGACCGAGGTGTGGCAAGTCAGGCCCGAGGTACCTGGAAAATTTGCCTTTGGACCGAGGTAGACACTATGTCGGGCCCGAGGTATCTCCGTGTCGATCTAGCTTGCCGGGCTTTGGATTCCTTTCTTTTTTGGATTTTTTTTATTAATTCCCAAAACTGTATTTGTTTCCTTTGAGATCAAGGAGTTTATAATTTCCATGGAGATCAAGGAGTTTAGAATTTCCTTGGAGATCAAGGAGGAAGAAGGGTAATCTAGTCTTTGTGATAGAGGGAAAAATTCTATAAAAACCCTTGTAATCTCTCATCTGGGGGGGGGGAGGAAAAGGAGGAAAACTGGAGAGGGAATTGAGAGTGAGGTTTGAGAGAGTAGAAGGAGGAAGAAGGGTGATGGGTTCCGGATTGGAGGGTCAAAATTAAAATAAAAACCGAACCCCGTAGTAGTACAAGGCTAAGGTGTCGAACGCTCAGGAGTTCGTGCATTGAGTGTACCTAAAAGACTTTAAAGAGGGAAAGACACAGTTGTAAGTCGGGCCCGATGTCTGGGTAACTCGGTCTTGGCAAAATGGTAGATCGGTCTTGGGTTTTTGGGTTCCTTCCCTAACTAGATATGGTTAATTCCAACCCAGTTCAGCCAATAAGTGTTGATCCTCGTGAGATCGAGGTTGTTTGCCTTCGATCCCTCCACTCTACACATCGACCCTAGGGGGTTTTCACCTTCCCTTCGATGCAAGGTCAAGTGATAGGCTCGAGATCGCTTTCGCTTACTCTAACCAATCACAAGCCCTTGTTCCCTTGTTCTCACAAAAGATTGTAGCTCTATGTAGAGAGGATTCCTAGATCAAGCACTCAAGGCTATGGAATTGGGGGTTCACACCCAAACCTAGCTAGGGGTTTCCCCCATAGCCCAAGACTATGGAATCTACTCCATGTGGAAAGAGTAAAAAGCAATCAAATAGCAAAGCAAACAAATCTCAATCATAAAACTCAAATCAAAGCCAAATCTCATTCAAATCAAAGGGGTTTTCACAAGATCCAATCTCAAATCCTCAAATTGCAAAACAAAACAAGTTCAAACTCACAAATTCTTCCTAGATCTCCTAATCTCCACCGATTTCCTCTCTTCTTCTCCTCTTCCTTTTTCCTCCTTGCTCTCTAAGTCTTCCTTGAACCTTTGAGAGTGATTAGATGTGTGGATTAGCCTCCTCTCCCTTAATTGTCTTCTCTCCTTTTAATTAGGGACCAAGGATCTCCAAAAATAGAAGAGGGGCAAAAGTGGTAGATCACAATTGTATGCCTTGGAGCCCAATCTTCACTTTGCCGACATGGACCTACACGGAACCACCTCGGGCCCGACTTGCCACAACTCGGTCCGAACCTCCATTAGTCAATCTCGGGCCCGACTTGCTGGGCACGTCAATCCGGGCCTCGATCCTCTTCTCTTCTTGGTTTTCCTTGAGCTCCTCTTCATTGATCGCTTGGCTCTTCCGCTCCTTTGATGCTCACGCCTTGCTCCTCCTTAGGACTCCTTCCAAAACTTCTTCAAAACACGCCAATTTACCTACAAAACACAACAAATTCGCATAGTCTCCGAATCTCATGGAAAATCGGAATCTAAGCTAAAAAGGGACAAAACTAGCAAAGAAAAGAACAAAAGACACATATTTACAAGGGAAATTAACCACTAAAACACCACCAAAATGAGAGAAATCAAAGGGGGTGGACTCTTCTCCAAGGGAGGGAAGAAACCCAAGATCTAGAAGATTTGGCTGAATTCCTTTCTTTGGAGAGGAAAGAAACCCTTGGCTTGGAGGATTGGAGTAGAGATTTGTAGATCTAGCCTTTGGATTGTAAGAACTCTTCTTCCTTAGTTTAATTCAAGTTTGTTTTGCTTTGATTTTCTGTTGTGTGTTCGATTCCCCTCTCTCCCTTGCTTGATCGAATTGATCTAGTCTTGGATTGAGGCCGAACGTGTGTTGTTGATTGTGAATTTGACTTGCATGAATCATGATTTGTCTATGCTCTTTGATGATTGCTAGCTTGAATTCCAAGATTAGTGAGTAATTAGCTTGATCTTAGGTTAGGGGGCGAAAACCCCAACTCAATTGCATGTGCTTGAACCAATTTCATGATTTGATTGCCTAGATCCATGTCTATTTACCTTAGGAGCATGATTCCTTTGTGAAAGCCGAGAAACAACCTTGTAGAGATAAACAAAGTAGAGAAAGTGAAAAGGAGATTAATGGCATGATTTGATTGGATTTGTTGATCTATGTTCAAAGCGAAAGCCTCTAGTTCATTGATCTATGTGATAGCATGTGAAGTTGATGTTGGCATGAACCCCTAGCCCTAATCCCCTTAGCCTAACTCGTTTTTCCCCTTTTGTGTTGATTGTTGCGTCGGGACCGAGTCCCCTAGCTTCGCGCCCGACTTCGTTTGTGCCCAGGTACCTCGGACCCGAGATTGACAACCTCGGTCCCGAGTTGCTTCGTGTGTTTTCTTCCCTTTGTGTTTGTGTTAGATAATCAACCATTCAACGCATAATCCATAATTCGTCATGTTCGACCTCGACCACCGTACTACAACGGGGTCGTGATACAAATTTATTTGTTGATTGACCCGAGGCCATATCCTTAGGTCGCCCGTCAAACAACTTACCACTCACAAAGAATTCCGTAACAGCAGCTCCCACATCATCCTTCAAACAGTCCCAGCTAGTTTTGATGAAATGGCTACCAAAACCATCAGGGCCAAAACTTTTGTTGCTGCCAATATCAAAAACAACATCTCTACTCTCTTTATTTGAGGGAATAGCAATCAAATCATTAAAGTTTGTAGGATTCTCAAATCTACCAACTAAACTGTCAAAACAAATAGCACCATTGGTAGCTTCCTTGCCAAGCAAATTTTGGTAGAAATCTAGAACCTCACTTTCAATTCCACCATTGTCGTCAATAAGATTCCCATTGCAATCCTTCAACACAAAGATGTTGTTCAGAGCTCGCCTATTCCTAATACCTCTATAAAAAATAGGGGAGGTTTCTTCTCCAAGTCTCAACCAATCAATTTTACTCCTCTGCACAATAAAGCTATTCAATTGTTCCATTTTGAGGTTTAATGCGGATTTAGCCTTCTTAACAGCAACCTGTTTCTCAGGATTAGAGAAGTCACCCTACAACTCATCATACTTCTCATCAAGAATAGCAACACAAAGCTCAACTTCCTTCTCCAAATTAGACATTTTCCCTTTTTTCCGCTGCTTAAAGCAATTCTTAGCATTCTGCAACTTGGAAGCGAGCTGAAATTGAGCAGTGCCAGATCTTGAAAAAAATCTAAGCATTAGGAACCACCTGCTTATAATCATCTAAAGGGAATTCTCTTTGCCACAGAAGAAGGATTCACATTATGATCCTTGGGGAATCATCTAAAAGCTCAGGATCGGCAAAGAAAACAGAACACATAGGAAAGCAACCAGCCCAATCACCATTACCAATAGCTCGATCAAGCTTGCAAGCAATCCTATTAAATCCCTCTTGCATATTACACCAAGTGTACTTAGCTCTAGAAAAATGAATATCATTCACCTCCAAGGAGTTGCACAGCTCAAACAATTCATCAAAAACTGAATAATCCTCTCTTCTAAAAGCCAGCTTTTCACTAGCATCAAGAATACAACTAAAGTCTCCAAATAAACGCCAAGCCCCAGAAACCTGAGCCTTAAGGGCCTTCTACCTATTCCAAGCCACCAACCTACCCGAACCAGAATTAGAGGCATAAATCATGGTAAGCACAAACTCACACGACCATCTTTACTCTACACTTTACAATGAATGAACTAAATATTGATTTCAAGGACAGTCAAAATCAGAAAATCCTCTTTCCAAGCCAGCCAAATCCTCCCTTTGAATTCATGAGTACTATTAGCTACATATGTTTTTTTTAAATTGAACACTTCTTTTAATGTAATAAAAATGATAATAAATATGTGCAAATGTAGTTGCCAGGTTTAAACTTGGGAGACTTTTAAAAACAAAGTGAGTGTCAACTGGGCTGATTAAACTTATTGAAATATTAACATTATATTAAAAATATATTTTTAAGTTAATAGTATGTGACGCCTTTGATCGGCATTTTGGGACGTCTTTTAACGGTGTGCTAGGATGCCTTTTAACGGCATCTAGTGTCGCCACAACAAAATTTTAGTTATAACTTTATTGATTTTATTATTAAGCGTCGTTTGATGGCGTCACTGTTAAATGACGTATGTAAAAAGATAAAAATCAATGCGCAGGTTATATGTATTTTTTTAATTGAAAAGATCTTTCATCCTATAAAGTGAACAAAGTCATATCGTATATATTTTAATAAACTCCATCAAACATAATTAATTATTATATGGAAGTGCCATAGATATCATCAATAAAACTTTTATCATATAATACGATTAGCTAGACTAGCTGTTAGGGGGCATCATGGATTATTGATGCGCTCACGCCCACCATGTCGGCCAAGGACGAGGAGGACGCCCTACAAGTTCGCTCCAACGGCTCCATCACACGGATCCGTGCCAAACACGTGGCCCGAGCCACCCATTCCATCGTCACCCGAGTCATTACGAGCATAGGGTCCATTGACGTCTCCAAGGACATCACCATCACCTATCTTCATGAAGACAACATTCCAGGTTTGAAGCTTAATTGGCCCGATCGCTCCGTCCCAGCTCGCGGCCCAACCTGGCCTAGCCATGTTCTGGGGAACAAGTCTCAGGATCGACCTATGAAGGCTCGAGCACGGCCCATTTAGGGTCGGTCCTGGCGCCGACTTTCCGCTGACTCTTAGGACCGACTCTCCTAGGGTCGTGCCTGAATTTGTTCGTTCCTGTTTTTGTATGCTATGGCCAAGTTATGGAGTCTATCTATGGATTGTATATAATTTTTTTGAGCTCGGATTTGATTTCTTATTGTATTGTTGTGGTACTAATTTGAGTGTAAAATTTATGAGCATTGCTTAAATTTTGGAATTGGTTTGATTTGGAGTTATACAGTTTGGTTTGATTTGGAAGTATATAGTTCCATGCTTGGATTAGAGCTACGTGCCTTAGAGGTTTTCTTATTGTAGTGTTGTGATACTAATTTGGGTGCCTTGGAGGTTTTCTTGTTATAAATGCAACTAATGTTGAAATCCTGCTGACTGTCATGACTGCTTCTTTGTTTCCATGTGCAATGGTACACAGTGGGTGTGTAATTATCTCTTCTATAGGATGCTGACAAGTTTTCTTTGACTGCAGTTCGATCTTTTGGAACAGAGGGGCGTAAAAGAGATTGTGCACAAGTCCCGTCTATCGACAAAGTGTATGAGTACATTGTATTTAAAGGAAGTGATATCAAGGTAAGTTGGGCAGCATCGCAGCAATCATGCGATGATTTTGTGAGTGCGGTTTCTAGTTCATTTCTTTTTACTTGCCAATGATTTTGTGATTGAGATTTTGCTGAAACTCTCATAACAGTTTTATTATTATAGTAATCTGAATTTTCTCTCTATTAATGTATTATGTGATTTGTAGAATTTGTTTATATATCATCTAGATTGCTTCACATTCTCGTCTACTCAAATGTGCTGTTATCTCTGGGCAAATATTAGTTAGTGCTTTGAGTTTTGAATGTGGACTTGGTACCTCATTTATTTTACTGTCGAAGTTTAAAATCCTTTGCAATTAGTCCAATATAATTCCCTTGTTTCCTTTTCATTTCTCTCTTTTCGTATGTATGCAATTTATATGGTGTTTCCCCTTATTTGTTATCATATATAATCCCTATGAAAAAATTCTCTCTCCTTTTTTGAAAGAGAGAAAGGGGTTTTATCGATGATAAGTTTTTTTTACGGGTTATGACTAATCTATTCATATATTAATTTTAATTATGGTCTGTTAGCTCAAATGGTAGAGCAACGTGCTTAATGCACAATAATGTGGGTTCAAATCCCACATAGGCATACTAATAAATTACGATGACAAGTTGCATATGTGATGACAAGTTAGGGTAATGACAAGTTTTGTACCTGATGATAAGTTTTTTCGTATGTGACGATAGGTTGAGTGATGACAAGTTTTTGTACGCGACGACAAGTTTTTGTATGCGACGACACGTTTTTGCGCTATGACAAGTTTTTTTGTACGTTATGACAAGTTTTTTGTACGCTATGACAAGTTTCTTTATAAGCGATGACAAGTTTTCTACGTGGTGACAAGTTTTTCTACGCAATGACAAGTTTTTCGGCAGGGATGACAAGTTTTCTACGCAATGACAAGTTTTTCATAAGGGATGACAAGTTTTCTATGCAATGACAAGGTTTTCTACGCAATGACAAGTTTTTCTAAGCTATGACAAGTTTTATGCATGGGGACAAGTTGTTTTCAATCTTCCGGTGACAGGATTTTTGGATGACAGGATTTCCGATGACAGGATTTCAGGTGGGACGCGGTGGCACGCATGTAATTTTTTTTTTACCAGGGGTGTTTTCGAAAAACCGACTAGATAGTTTCTTTATTTTTGTTCCCGCCTATATGCTCCACAAATCTCCCTAAATAGGCTACATACCAAATTTTCTCTATTCTTTTTAAGTAACGATTTTTTATTTTTCTATAAACAAACTTGTTTTATTTTATAATTTAGTAGTAAGTGAGAAAAAAAAAATTTTATTGTAAAAAAATGCCTAAAAGGTCACTCCTCACCATTTAATCTAAAAGAGGACATTTTTCATTTTAGCAACTTTTTTTAGGGTATATATGCAAATTGGCCTAATACTAAACACTATACAAGATTCTATCCTATAGTATAAATCGAGATTAACCTTAGAATAGTCTTATCTAGAGAAACAAAATATCTCTCTAACAGTATTATCCTAACAAGAGAATTATCTCATAACCATAAGATATGATTCTCTCCTAAACCGTCTCTCGCAACGCGTCTTTCCTATAATAGAAAGATCCCTCGCTAGCGCTCGTGCGTTGGTCCATCTTGCCAAATATAGTATCCTGCTTCCGCGTTGATCCTTTGCTCTCACATACTGGAATCACCACGTATCCTGTAGTAGCTATGCTTTCAAGGCTACTTGAGACGATTGATCCTACTTATGTTCCATTGCTCATACATCCTAGAATGATCCTGAAACACTTAGCAAACAACATTAAATTCTTCTGAAGTGTTCTATCATCATCAAAACTACACGGGATCTATTATTGGGATCAATACCATCCCAACAAAACAATTGAGTTATACAAGTCATCATGACAAGCCTTAAATAGAAGATTGATGGGACATGATGTGTACCCCCTACAACTTCCCAAAAAGCAAAATCAAAAAGCCTAAAAAACCGTTGGTGAGAGTTTCACCGGGTTTTTGAGGGGGTATTGTTGGGCCTCATAAAATCAAGCCCAAACCAAGCGAGACGAAGGCCATCAGCAACAACGGTGCAACGTTCAAATCAATTTCCAAAATGGAAAGCGATAATTCTGGGCATTCATAACGATAATTCCAAGCGGTTACACCATGAAGCTGGAGGCGAGATTTCCGGGATTCATTAAGCCATGGACAATGGTTAGATTGATGAAAGCAACGATATAAAAGGAAGGAGAAGTGTCAAGAAGAAAGAGGGGATCTGCGTACTAGAATTATTCTCCAAATTCATACGTATTTACTATCTCAATTCTTCAAAGAGAAATTCAATCTTTTGTACTAGTTCTGAAGTTCATATTACATCTACAAGCAACACAAAGTGATCCGTAGATCTTCACGCATTTCCTTATTTATATTCAAATCGCGCTTATTATTATATCATTTCGATTTACATCTTATTGGTAACTTGTAACGTGTTGTGACGACTTTATGACTAGGATTCCCTCAATATAGTGGATAACGCGTTTATGCGGTTAATCTGCCAAAAGCAATCATCGGTTAAGACTAACTATTTCATCCCAAAGATGAATAGTGGCGTAAATGTCTCCCTCAGTACGTAGTACGTGGACAACATTCAAAATTGGCTTGAATGGTTTGACATGCTTACTTTGGGAATGGGACGTTACTAATGTCGGAGCTCGACACTTTGTTGAGTGCAGAATTTATTCCACAAGTTAAGGCACTGATTTTCTGTATAATGAATATAATTAAACATAATGTTGCGTTTGCATGTTTCAAAAACTGAACGTTTCAGATCAACTTGCTCATTTTTGTAATCAATTTAATCAGAGTATTTCTTAACCTTTTCTTTCTGGCTCCATTATTATACATACAAGTATACAACGAATATATTACGTTTTTATAATTAAGACACCATTTTTGTTGTTGCTGTGACTCAAGTGTTGACGTAGTAGTGTCTTCTGTCGTTTCGCGGCGGCTAAGTGCAAGTGGTGTCCGGTAGAAATGGACAAAAGTGCGGGTCGGGTCGGTCAGCCCGTGGGCTAGCTGGGATAAACCCGCTTGGGCCATGGACTGGGCCTGGGTTGGAGGTTGATAGCCCGGCTCGATTGGGCTAGGCTCAAGCTAACCCGATACGACCTGGTTCGGTCCGGTCGTCCGGATTGGGTGATATATAATGCAAACAATAAAAATTATTTTTAGCTAATATGAAAAACAATAACTATTAATTTTTTTTAACTAATGATAAGAATAACAAAATAAGCAAGCATTCTAAGTTTTATAATATAATGTCAACAATTTCTCATTACTATCAAAATTTTCGATGTGGGATTAAACATAATTTGTGCAGTAAAAACACACACGGAGTGATATAAGAGCTTCCAACATCGAAATTTTTGAACAAGTAAATAGTCGAGTGGTGTTATAAACACATATGTTTTAGGGGTGGGTTCAGCAAAGTTAAAATAAGTAACTTATTTGCTAAAATAAGTTCAATGATACTTGTCAATATCCGAGATAGGTGTTCTGCAATGTAAACATTTAGATATATATTTGTCCAAATAAGTATTCTGCTACTTACAAGTACTTAAAAAAAATAAAAAGTTACCTTCAATCTTATTTGAAAATGATCTCCTAGAAAAAAAACTAATCATCAAAACTACACACCGAACACCCACTTTTAGCATCGGTATCATTTAACTTATCAATATCAGTTTCTATACCCAAAATTAGTATGAACATCAATATCATTTAGCTTGATAGTATCTTACCTTATTTGTTTTTTTTTTTTGATCAAAGAACCGGGATCAAGCACTTAGGCTGAGTTAGGGACAACCTCCCTACTCACAGCCCTCCCCATGCAGTCACAAAAAATATCATACTCTAAATCAGCAGGAGGCAGCGCAAGCAAATGGAACCCGGAAGGGAAAGCGTGAGCACGCTTGGCGAGGGAGTCAGCGATGGAGTTCGCTTCCCGGTAGACATGACGGAGACGGACATCCCAGTTCCGTCTAATAAGATCCTGGCATTGGAGAACCAAGCTCGAAAGGGGGTGGCAAGGCTCGATCTTATCATTTAATAATTGGATCGCAAGGGCTGAGTCGGACTCAACCAAAACAGACCGAAAACCTCTATCCCACGCAAGGTTCAGCCCATCGAGCACACCCCACAGTTCCGCAGCGGTAACCGAGCAATGTCCGATGTTGTGGACAAAACCGCAGATCCAAACACCATCAGAGTTCCTCAAAACTCCACCGGCCGTAGCTTCAACGGACTGAAAAACCGAGCCATCCGTATTGATTTTGATCCATGGCTCAATCGGCTTCTCCCACGCCACCATGACAGATTCGCGAGTGCATGGCAAGGAATTCAGAGATCGTTTCTTCCAAGCCTCAACATACTCCTTGGTGCGAGACGGCACAAACTTCGCTTCATCAATTTGATTCCTGCCGCTGCCGAAAACAACTTCATTCCTTCGCTTCCAAGTCCACCAAAGGGCATTCGCAAAGATCTCCGGCCATCCGACTCCTTCTGGCGATTGCCACGTTGAAAACAAATTCTCCCGTAACCACCCTGCAAAAGGCAGTACACCGAAATTAGGAATAGTAACAGGAAAACCAATCTTGGTCCAGAGGTAATTAACATGCGAGAAATCACGAAAGAGATGTATAAGGGTCTCAGCGTCATTATGACACAACGGACAGCCATCAATGGTCGTCATGTGCCTACGGCGCCTTTCAACATTTGTAAGGATCCGCCCTTTCGCCACCAGCCAGAGGAACGAGCGAATCCGCTCTTGGACCATCAACCGCCATATCTTCTTGTAGAGGTGACCATCAGCCCAGGATAAAGAGCCAGCGCCGGAGATGAGCTTG
Source organism: Polygonum aviculare (assembly GCA_934048045.1). Classification (NCBI taxonomy): domain Eukaryota; kingdom Viridiplantae; phylum Streptophyta; class Magnoliopsida; order Caryophyllales; family Polygonaceae; genus Polygonum; species Polygonum aviculare. The sequence continues at coordinate 24,743,166 of OW204023.1, read as the reverse complement.
TACGCCGAACGAACCAAGTAGCTACCATCGGAGCTGCCAGTCCATTGGATAGTGTCCTGCTTCACATTCATATTGGCGAGTCTAACAGCCGCAAGCCGCCTCAAGGACGCGACGGGAAGACGATCCGAGATGACATTCCAGTTCCACCCAACACCTTCCAACCACAGATCGCGTATCACCACATCAGAATCAGCCTCATCCAAAGGGGACGTTGCCAGCTCGCGAAGGCAACGTCCATCGAGCCAATTATCGGTCCAGAAACAAACAAGCGAGCCATCACCCACATTCCAAGAGATTCCAGGGAGGATCACCTTCTGAATTCCCTTTTGCAGCCCTTTCCAAACTTCCGAGCAACCATTAGAGTGGTCACCCGAGCCCCCCGTGTACTTAGCTCTCAGCACACTACTCCAAAGACCATCCTTGTCGTGTAGAAAACGCCATCCCAGCTTGCCAATAACCGCCAAATTGAGGTCTTGCATAGACCGAAGGCCTAGCCCTCCCTCAACTTTAGGTTTGCAAACCTCCCGCCATCCAACAAGGTGCATGCCTCTACTACTGTCTGGATGATTCCAAACAAAATTCCGGATTAGTTGGTCGACTTTGTCACAGGTATCTTTCGGAATGATCACAGTTTCCATAGAATAGACCGGGATAGACGACAAGACTGACTTGGCCAACGTGACTCTACCTGCAAGGCTCAAGTGCTTACTCTTCCAAGCGCTTAGCTTAGCTTTAATTTTGTCAACAATCGGCGCGAAAGTCTCTTTCGAAACCGCCTTATGCAGAACGGGCATCCCAAGATAATTCCCTAGATCTTGAGTGACTTCCATGCCGCTCTTGTACCTCAGAGCCTCGATCATATCATTGCTCACATTCTTGGACACGAACAACTTTGACTTAGCATTGCTAATTCTCTGGCCTGACGCACTGCAAAAAGTTTCCATCGTATCAAGGATAGTACGGATTTGGGACACAGACGCCTCAGCCGCTAAAACAATATCATCAGCAAAGAAGACGTGGGAGATGTGTGGGCCTCTTCTCGTGACTTTGATAGGCTTCCAAGCCCCTTGATCGACAACATCCTGAATAATATGGCTCAAGCGCTCCATACAAAGGACAAATAGGTACGGAGAAATCGGATCGCCTTGTCGAATGCCTCGCACAGGCGAGAAGGCATCCGACATTTCCCCATTCCATAACAGCCGAAGACTCGAGGAACTAATGCAGGTCTCAATCCAGCTGACCCATTTAGCGGGGAAACCAGCCTCACGGAGAGAATCGGTAACAAAATCCCACTTAATGCGGTCATACGCTTTCTCGAGATCAATCTTGAGCACCATCCAACCCTTCCGACCACGCTTTCTCCGCATCGAGTGAACCAACTCCTGCATTAGGACAATGTTGTCAGTGATGAGGCGGCCCGGAATGAAACTCCCCTGCATGGGTCCAATGATGTCATTGAGAAGAGGTCTCAAACGGTTAACCAACACTTTCGTAATCAGTTTGTAAACAACATTGCATAAACTGATTGGCCTAAAGTGATTGATCATAGTGGGCTTGGCAATCTTAGGAATCAAAGCAACAAGAGTGTCAAAAACATCCCTGTTCCATATCAATCAGCGAAGAGTTGACTCCAAGGGAAAGAGAATTTTGGCCCCCAGCAAGCCTGTTGAGAGTCTCCTTCTTCCGAGTATGAATATTGCCAAAAACATCCCTGTTCCATAAGAGCAGAACATTCTTGATCTCAGCCAAGGCCTCCGGAGTAGAGCAAGCATCATTCCAGTTATCACCAATAACCTGTTTAAAGCCCCCATGGGTCATCCAAGCAGCCTCACATCGAAATGGGCGACGTCTTCGATCCACAATTTTACGCGGCTCGAGCACAAGGAGGAGGGGACAATGATCAGAGCAAAACTTGGGAAGATGTCTCACTGTAGCATTAGGCCAGCTAAGACGAGCCGAACTACACATGAGAAGTCTATCAAGTCTGCGGGCTTTGAAATTCTGAGCATCCCGCCCAGAGGACCAAGTGAAACCACTGCCAACAAACCCCATATCGATTAACCTAGCGGCATCAATCCAGTTCTGAAAAGTGTCACTATCAGGAGACAGAGCTGCCACCGTGCCCATGCTTTCCCATCCGTGCACAACACAGTTGAAATCCCCACCATAAAAAAAAGGGCCTACGATGTTCCTTGAAAAAGCCTGCAAAGTGTTCCAAAAAGGAACGCGATTAGTGTCATTAGGAGGAGCGTAAACCACAATCAGATTGAATGCCTTACCCTTCGCAGTTATTTCAACATGGATGAATCGATCGAAAGCTCCAATCACCCTTAGCTGGATGTTACCTTCATTCCATAAGATCCAAATGCCACCTGCAAAACCAGTAGCTTCAATACGGTGGCAATTATCAAATTGAAGACTACTACAAACCTGCTCGGCCCGAGGGCCAGAAATTTTGGGTTCGAGAACCGCAAGCATGTCCACCTTGTGCAATCTAGTAAGGTAACGAGCAGCACGACGGAACCCGTTTTACCGGCTCCGCGACAATTCCAAATTATGCAATTCATTGGAAACAACAAGAATGGACGAACGGAATCTAGGTCGAGCAGACCCCAATCTCCTGGCTTCCCTCATCAACCATCACGGCTTCTTCGCTGCTCGTCTCGGCGGAAACAGCAACACTCTCGGCAGCCATAATTTGGTCATGAATCCCTGAGATCGTATCATTCGCAATTTGCAACTGGGACGCGGATTCAGTAACCATCTCTTCGCCGTTCTCCTGAGCATCAGGACTTGGCTGCACCGTATTCACAGATTGGATTTGGTCAGCACCGTCATCTCCTAACACCTCAAATCGATTAGAAGTAACATGGGCTTCTTCACTTCTCAGTCTTTTAGCAGGCCCAATACCAGGAACAGGCCCACTAATCTCAATAGTCTTTTTTTCCACTGGGCCTGTAACATCAGCCGAGCCCGTTTCTTTCTTGTTACTCCTATTCCTTCTTTTGCCATTTCTTGTTCGCACTTGTTGACCATCACTTTTGGCCACCCCCACATTAAACGCACTAGTGGAAGGCTCGGAGCCCGCCGTAAAAACAATCATACTGCGCGATCCCGAGGTTGAACCATTGGGCTTGTCTTGAGAAAGGGCTTTACTTTTACCACAAGGCTTCTCGGTTCGTGTTTTAACGTTCACATCATTGATTGCACTAGTGGAATTTCCAACACCTTTTCCAGCCGTCTGACCACGATCCGGATTTTCGCCGGTCGGAGAACCAGCCTCGCCGGACTTGCCTTTGCTTTTGCTGGGTCTTTTCTTCCTTTGGACTTCCATCCAGGGGCCATACATCGCAGCGGTATTACCTTGATCCTCTTGAGATGTCGCTTGAGCCTCCGTTTGATTCTTCGCGGTGTCTTCTTTCGCCACATCACAAGGCGGAGCAGCGGGTTGATTAGGGCATTTCGCTGCTAGATGACCATAGTGACCACACCGAAAGCATATAAGATGAAGACCTTCGTATTCAAGAAAGTATCGTTTATCCCTTATAGTGATCGTTCCCTTGAGAGGTTTCGTTAGGTCCACCTCGATACAAACACGCGCAAACCGGCATCTACTAGAGAAGAGAGTCTTGGTAATACGAACCTCCTCTTCATAGTAGACTAATTCCCGTAGTAGCCATCAACAGAAACTCCTCTTCATAGTAGACTAATGGGAGCTTGGCAATACGAACCCACGCCGGAGAAGTCGTAATAACATCAATTTCCGGGTCAAACTCTAGAGTCCAAGCCTTGATGATCAAGTAGTTCCCCAAGCCATCATGTAGTCTTGTTCGTGCTCAAACCTCACCACATAGTAGCCATTAGGGAGATCCGCAAGCGTCATCGATCCTGCCGGACGCCACATCTCACGAAGTTTTCTCTCCATGATGTGATAAGGCACAAAGCTGCCCAGGACTTTAACCAGGAGTGAGGACTTCCAAGCACCCGCAAGCACGTTAAAAACTTCCTGTTCCATCGAAACCACCGGATCACTATTCGCACCGCCGGGGAAGCCAACACTCACCTTGCCTTGCAAGAACTCACGAGCAAGTCTAGGTCGAGTAAGACCACTATCATTGCTTACTAAGTCCCGCCATGTTTTCTGTTGAGCAGGAGCAATCGGAGGTCCAGCCCCCCCAGGAGGGATCGGAGGAGTTGGTGTAGGGTTCGGAGAAACCCCCACCAGTGGAGGGAAATCCGACATTGGTCGGAGCTTAGGGTAGAAAGAAAGCGTTTTTTCAGAGCGTAGTTTTTTAAAGACTGACAGTATACCATGAATGTGTTTATCTTACCTTATTTGTTGAATGCACCATAAGTGTTTTTTATATGTGGGGTTTTGAGTTGGGGTCGGTCTAATAGAGCACTTTTGTTAGACCATGGATTATTAGTAAATATTTATTGATATATTTAATTATAAATATAAATTTTTAAATATCTAGAAAATTTTGGTTCATTAGGCTTAAAGTCGAATTGAAACCGAAAAAAGACTGAACCGAAAACCGAACTAATTTGAATTGGTATTTTAAAAAAAAAAATCGTATTTGGCAACGGGTTGACCCGACTCAGCCTGGCCAAACCCGGACCGGCCTGCAAACCAGGTCTTATTGTGTGGGCCCGGCCCGACCCGCAACCTGCCTTGCTTCAGCCTGGTCTTATACCGGGCCGGTCCTGGATCCGGATTCCCTGGCCCGGCCCAACCCAGCCGGTGTCCATCACTGTCTTGTGATGCCCAGCTAGTTTCACTCATGACATCGTGTGCAATTATATTATGTGATGGGATATATATAGCTGTAAGTTAGGGACCTGAAGTTAACGCAAATAGTTTGAGTTTATAAATTGTATGATTTTGAATTAGGTTTTTTTTGTATAACCTGTTGGTTTTTAAGTTTTATGTCATTAAGAAAGTCTCTCCCTAAACTTTAGGAAAACAAAAAAGGAGGATACTAAAAGGACTGACGCATTTGATTTGTTCGTTTTTTTTTTCATTCGAATTTTATTAAAAAACCATATACTAAATTGGAAGCTATACACAATGGTTTTATTATTGTAGTGATGGTGTGGTCTATACATGAATGGTACTTCTAGCGTATCTAAATCTGAGATGACCGCGAGTGCTAGTTAAGATCACATCTTGTACATTGATTATTCTAGTTAACATTTGCTCGATCTTCTTAAGATCACATCTCATACATCATTAATTTTTAGCTAACGTGCTCTACTCTTTTTGTGACGCTCGATCAACACCATCTATATATTAATTCCTCATGTGTTTATCCAGGATCGAATCTCACCGTCTGCTATTCAAATCCATCTTTTTTTGTCGAAACCAAATACACTTAACTTTGTTCCATAACTAACTCCCACTTGATCAATCAGTTCATTAATAAAAGGCCACTTGATCGACGAATATGGCACATGCATGTATGGTGCGTGATTTATTACAAACACACTCAACTGTTCAATTATCTTTTCTAACATGGACCAAAGGTATTGAGAATAATTAATTGAGTATATAGTCTCCTTAGCTTAATCACACTTGCAGCCACTTTTCGAGCATGGACACATCGAAAGTGCAATTGTTTCTCCTCCAATCTCCCAATACCTCCTCAGATAAGATGTCGTCTTGATTGATGGGCCCCACCTGACCGTCGCCTGCATTGGCAGCCTCCGGCCAGCAAATGTCCGACGACTTTAATGATGACAAGGGGGGAGTGGGCCCGTGCCCCCCTCCCGTCGGGTTAATTTTCGGTATATATGTAATTTTTGATTAAATATTAATATATTTTAATTAAATTTGTATTAACATGACAAGAAAATCAATTAGTATAGATGGTTTCTTGCTTAATTTTGCTTTAATTCCACCAAGGTTCAAATCCCCATAGCACCATTTTGCTTTTTTATTCAAATTTTGTGGTAGAAGAGCTTTTTTATTCAAATTTAATGCATTCCTTTAAATTTTTTGTTTACAAACTAGCTATTTACTGCATAAATTAGAATTCATAGATACCGTAAATTTTTTTTTTGAAAAATAAGTACCTATTTTTATTACTATTTAAGAGTATTGAGTAGCTAAATTTATCGATTATTCTTAAATCATTGGATCTCGTACACGAGCTGGGCAGTTGTGCCCCCTTTAAATCCGTTCTGCGTTCGTCACTGGCGTCATGGGTTGTGGTCGCAGGGGCTTTGGGGCCCAGCCTACTTTGGTGCATTTCACTGCCTTCGTTTGAATTGCCATACTTGGGTACGATTTACTATCTCTTTTTTGGGTGGGTTTGGTTTCGTGAACCTTTTTGCTTAAGTTTGTGTTCCAGTAGTTTTTGATTTCATTGTCTGTTCGCCCGGTAACCTTCCGGCTATCAAAGCCCATCTGCATTATTAATCAATAAATTCATAAAGAGACATTGATTTATTAATTACAATCAATTAATATGAGTATATAGTTCATGCGTTGATGCATACAAATAAATTGAATAGATATATAGCACGGTCTCATTTCACCAAGTATGAGTTGTGACTCAAATTTAGTATCTACTTTGTGTTCCAGTAGTTTTTGATTTCATTGTCTAGTTTGTGTTCCAATAATTTAATTATATTAATATCACAAAACTATTCATCTATAAACATAACATGTTTTATTTATTAATAAAACAACAATCTATGATAAGAAGTACATTATTATTAAATAAATGCTCAACATTTAGAAATGAAAAATAAAAAACAAATCTCAATATATTTGTGCATTTAAAGTCTATATTTAAGAAAAAAGATGAAAGAAAAAACTCTTGGAGAAAAGTATAAAAGTTTAACATTAAATTTGCATAGTTTTTTTTGAAGAAAAAATGTTGTAAAATTTATAAGTTTACTTTATATTCTTCAATATACAAAAACAACGTGTAAAAGTTTTCAAACGACATTAAATAAATATTGATGATTAGCTACATATCTCTTTTTAAGAATTCTCCACTTCCTTATTTCAAATCTAAATGAAAAATAGAAATTATGGATTATATGTGAAAACATAGTAAAAATGTAAAAAAAAAAATGTCATCATCAATTAATTGTATATAACATTTTTCAAATGCACAAAAACTCATATTGATTTAAATTTAAAAAAAAATGTGAAAATCATAATAATGTTAATAATGTACAATGGATATAATTTAATGGGCTACAAAATCGATATGGATCACCGATTTAATAATTAGATAATTTATGTTGACACCCTTTTTAACATTATGGTTTTTGGTTATACGATTAATTAGAGTATAACATAATATAATTCAAATAAATCTAAATTAATATACTTAATCTTAATTTATGATTCAAAAAAAAGTTAATTTATATAAAATAAAAAATTTATCCCGTTCAACGGACAGGTTTAGGTTTCTAATATTATAGTTTATATCTATCCTACTTGTTAATTTATATTTTTTTCCATTAAAAATTCTTCCTAACGTCTTTAATTTTGTATTCTTTTATAATCATTAGCATGCTATATAATTTGTATTATGTTATTAACATAGTATAGTATGTATTATGTTTTTTTTATTTAGTTTTATTATTTTCTCCCTTCTGTATTCACTCTACTGAATTTTTGAGCTTGTTAACATATTATAAATTATATACATTATATATATGCTATTGTATTAGTATACCATATATTATATTATTCAATGGTTCAAATGATTATTTAGTTAATTGATAATTTTTGTTAATCTTCTATGTGATCCTTCATATATAGTTCATACGTACCTTAGACAAGATTTTATACTATAAAAACGATTAAGGCTCCGTTCGACTGGTCAAAAAAAGAAGCTAGTTGGAGCTTTTTCTAGCGTTTTTTTGCCAAAAAAGCTACCCCTAGGGGTTAGGAGCTTTTTGAAAATGCTAAAAGAAGCTAGTGGGAGCATTTATTTAGCATTTTCAAAAAGCTCCTACCCCCTAGGGGTAACTTTTTTTGGCAAAAAAACGCTAGAAAAAGCTCCAGCTAGATTCTTTTTCTGACCAGCCGAACGGAGCCTAAAACAATAGACATAAGCAATCAAATCAATGCAAGACATAGCAGCCTAGACATAAATATGCAACAAAAATTGCACAAACTAATATTGAACTATCGACTTGGACAGGCGTAGATATTTTAGAATATACTATATTAATTTATTGTTATTGGTTGAGATTTAATAAGTGAGCTAGGAAACAATTAACAAATTACCCAACAGCTTATGAAGCCTAATAATGAGATCTTCCTCTTCTACAGAGATGTTACCTCTCTTAATGGCCGGATTCAAATAATTCAGCCATCTTAATCTACAACTTTTTCCACATCGTTGCAAACCTGAAGATTAAATCAATCATAATTCACTTCAATTATATTTTTGTTCACATTGACAAAATTAATTCGTCATAACAACCCTACCAAAACAGTATAAAAGAAGATGAAGACGAACAAATAGATTACGTACGTAACAAACCTGCTTTTTTCAGGAGGCTTCGCCATTGGCCTGCGCCACGAAGCTTGACGTAGCCCTTCAGAAGCTCGTCTTCCATGGCAGTCCATGCTCCTCTATTCAAATCTTCCTTTTCACAACATGGCCTTCTCCCCATTTTTTTTTTCAGATCTTTTTTTGTGAAGGGACAAAAACAAGATTAAATTTCTTGCACTAGTCTCTAAATTAAGCTCAAATGGAGAGCGAGAAGAAAGAGCTAGAGACTAGGCAGCGATTGATTAATGTTCACCTGGGATATATTTAAGGTGGGATGATGATGGCGTCTGTATATATGATGTTCATTTGATAGTCCTTTATTATGTTAGTGTTTCCTTAGTTGTCTCTATGGGTCCCACCAGCTGAAGTTTCCAAACGTGCTTCAAATTCAAATAAAGTTCAAGAAAAATACCTTAAACAAAGCACTTCGACTCAAATTAATGTTATGGAAAAAATACCTTAAACAAAGCACCAAAGTATATGGGGACTTAGGTATAAGGAAAGCACAACATATGAACAAAGCACTTTTATTGGAATTGCTATGGAAAATTATTACAAAACCTGATAACATTTGGGTACAAGTAATCAAAGAAAAATACCTAAAACAAGATAACCTATTCTCATACAAGCTGAAATCCAACATATCACGGAATGGAAAAAATTAATGAAATTAAAAACTGAATTTCAACAAGGGCTCGTTTGGCAAATTGGTGATGGAAAGACGGTTAAATTTTGGACAGATAGATGGGTGGGCAACGAGCCACTAGAGAAATATGCCCTTAGGCCTCATGAAATTGATAAGAATTGTTTGGCTCATGCTTGCATTTCGGGGGAGGGTAAATGGAAAACTGAGGAATTAGGACGAGACCTTCCAAATGAGAAAGTCGAATAAATAGATAATACTCCCATATCTGAAAACGCAATAACGGATCGATTATACTGGGCCCCTAGTAAGCATGGTTGGTTCACAACCTCTTCAGCGTCGATCACATCACTAATATTACAAACCACAACCGTATAATTAACAAACTCTTTGATATAGAGACTAAATACTACGTAAACCAAAGGTTCAAAAATATTTATGGAAAATTGACAACAACGGTCTCCCAATGAAAGCCAGATTACGACAGAAGAGGATTTTTCGTTAAGGGTGGGTATGTTATGTGTAGCTGTTAGTGTGAGGATATTGAACAACTTCTTATCAAGTGTAACCACACTCGTGACATCATTCAAAAAGTCAACCCAAAGACTACTCAGGCCTTGCAAAGTTACAACTCCTTAAATAAATCACCAAGACAGATTATTACTGGATGTGGCCAAATAGTGGGGACGAAGGAATTTGCAGAACTAGCCTTTGCATGGTAGGGAATATGGTACCAACGAAATAGGCTTGTATTTCAACAATTAGATAATAATGTTATAACAAATCTAGGTCAGTTTATAAAATCCCAAATCCATAATTAGTCCCAAGCTAAAAAATGGACGGAACAAGAAGATGATCAATCACAGATACGACAAAGAAGACAACGCCAACAAGGAAAAACAACCACTTGGCAAAAACCAAGCCCAGGCATTGCAAACTTAACTTTGATGGATCTAAGCTAACTAATAGATCTGTTGGTATTGGCGTGGTAATCCGTAATCCAAACACGTAAGTGATCAAAATAATGTCGAAAAAATATGGAAATATATCGGTACCAAAAATTGAAACACTCGCATTGAGGGATGGAATTAGGATGGTCAAAGATTTGGGGGTAAGAAAATTAGAGATAGAGAGCGATAACCTATTAGTAACTAATGCAGTTAACAAAAAAGGACAAAGCCCATGAGACATTTAAATAATAATTGCAGATATCCTTGTATCATTAAGATGGTTCGAAAGTGTTCGAATTTCCCATGTTAGTAGAAAGTGCAATGTTGTGGCCGATAAAATTGCTAAATTGGGTCAAGACTCATAGTCTCCATACTAACGCTATTATAAATCTAATAGAACTTAAACTTCTCGTCCATTCGGACGCTCTAGGACGACCCCCTTGAGGGGATCTCCTAAATTTTACCGGTTCAAAAAAAAAGAGTTCAAGAAACTAATACTATCTTCTCCCTCCTAGAAAATTTGGAGGGTAAATTACACCTTTGGTTCTCAACCTTTCACATGCTTTCTAAATTAGTCCCTAACCTTTAATTTTTTTTATTTTAGTCCCTAACCTGTCAAATTTATATCGTTAGTCCTTAGTTAACATTTCTATTAAAAATACCGTCACTTGCATTACATGGACTGTACATGTCATCTAGTTAATTGATGATTTCGCAACCACATTAAAGATGAAATCTTGACGGTCTTTTGATTTTTATATCCAAATGTGAGGATTTTTTTTTAAATTTATAGTCAATATTACATAATTAGTTTATTTGAAGATATAAGTTTTTAACAAACTCCTTTTTAAAGCACAGGTTGAATCCAATTGTTTAGCTTTTAAATAGGTTTTTTTTTCCGAAAATAATAAAATAATATATTGTCAAGCCATATATGACATGTATAGTCCAAGTTATACAACTGAAGATATTTTTAACGGAAATGTTAACAAAGGACTAATGATGTCAAAATTTGATAGCTTAATGACTAAGATAGAAAAAATTAAAGGTTAACGACTAATTAGATCATGTGTGAAAGTTTGAAGGCTAACGTCATAATTTACCCAAAGTTTGTTCATACAAGTTTGTTTAATTAGTAATGCTAGTTAGATTCATATTGTAGTGGTTAATCCTAGTATTGTAGAGTTCAAGTCTTAGATGCTAAATTTGCTCTATAAGATTCACATAAGTTTAAAAAGTTCAAAAAGTCTTAGATGATAATTACTATTAATTAGCTCTATACGTAGAAATGTTTTTAGAAAATGCCAATAACATTAATTATTTAAGGATGTATTGGATAATTGGAATCATACTCCAATTTCATTCTAAAGATCATTTTTATTTTTTTTAACACTATATATAAGAGTCAAACCGATTACCTCTAAGGCCTCGTTTGGTACGATTCCCTGGGAATCAGGAATGACTAATTCTAATAAATTCTAAAAACTATAAACCTTTAAAATCATAAGTAAGAATTCTAAACCTTGAGAATTTCAAACCATAATTATCTGTAATAGTTCATTCCGACAGTATACCAAACAACATATATGAGGAATGATTCATTCCGATTTTTGATTCCATTCCGATTCCCTGATTCTAATCCGATTCTAAGAGCATACCAAACATGACCTAAGTACTACCGTTAAAGACTTAACTGTTTAACAAAATGTCTGCCAAACATCATTTTCCTCTTAAGTAAATATTATATGTAACTTATCATTTTTCTAATGTACCCTAAACATGTGTTTGGACTTTGGAGGAGGCATTCCAAAAAAGTAGTTAAGTTATTACTTAAAATAAAAGTAGAAAAGGAGTCAAATGATGCTTGATCGATCGATTTGATGATGTGAAAAGGGTATAAGATTCGTTGTTAGATCATGGTTATATGGTTTATTAAGATTCCATCCTTAAATTGTTTGAATAGGCAAATACGAACAAGAGAAATTTTGTCTGTTCCCCTTGTATTTTTGGAGATCCTATATGCCAGCTGAGATAATTATTTTTTCATTTCCTGTATTTTTGGTGCCCTTTTGTTATCTTATTAGACGTCTTTACCGGCTTCTACATAAGCTTGACATTAAACGTTGAGAGTATTACATCATGTAATAATAGAACAATTATCGCATTACATGCATGTTATAATAAAAACAACTACGTATGATAGTGACATACAATGGATAAAAATATGGAAAAATTACTTAGAATAATCTCAATTATCAACGGTCAACCAAAAATAACCTCAAGTACGTTTAAAAATCATCACCAATGATACGAACTATCACAAAATTAACCAAAAACAATTCGGAAATATTTTTCGTCGAGTTTTCTGGTGAAATCGATGATATGGAGATCGAAGATTAGATATAACAACTTGATTTTTACACTTGTTTGAAATATTTTCGATCACTATTTCAACGATTCCACCGGAAAACATGTCGGAAAAGGCTTCCGAATCGTTTTTGGTCAATTTCTTGATAGTTTATATCGTTGGTGATGACTTTCAAACTTGGGATTATTTTCCGTTGAAATTTGATACTCGGGATTATTTTGAATCATTTTTCCTAAAAATATAAAGCTAATCTAGAAATAATAAAGAGATAAGATTTTGAGTCAACCACCTAAAACCACTCGTAAAATAAGTCATATTTCACTTAACCACCCGTATGGAGAGTTTTTGTCGAAAACCGCCCACAAAATGGTCTCCGTTACCTCAAAGCCGCCCATAATACTATTCCGTCAAAAATTCCGTTAAACCATGAAATATTACCCTTTTGCCCATTGTTTCTCCTAGGGTTGCTCAAAGGTCCAGGCGAACCGTAACCCGGACCGACACAACCCGTATATTACAGACCGGGTCACAGGTCCTTTTTTAGAGTTTACGGGTTACGGGTTGACTCGCCGAGTTATAAGTTAATATTATTGGATTTTCGTTCTTGATTTTGGATCAAAAAAGGATATAAATGTTTGATTCGGAGTATTACATTAGAAAAGTACGGTCATTTCTGACACTTTGTGGAACATTCTTACTTAATGTGGTTTTATCTGATATTAAAAATTGACATTGTGTGTGTTTTGTCGCGTTTTATGTTTTTTTTTGCATATTTAACATATTGTTTGATTTTAAATAGTAAGAAAAAATATATTCCACAATAAAACATGTCAAATGGGTTAAAATGACCAAAATAACCCATTTGACATATTTGACCGAGTCAAACGGGTCGAGAGGGGGGAAAAACCCAAGCCTGACGACATGACCCGAGTCGACTATTAACATGCATATAAGAATAAAACAGGGGCAAAAGGGTAATAGTACATGGTATAACGTAATTTTTTACGGAAGAGTATTAGGGGTGACTTTGAGGTAACGAAGACCGTTTTATGGGTGATTTTCGACAAAATTCTCCATACGGGTGGTTAACTGAAATATGACCTAGTTTACAGGAGGTTTTAAGTGGTTGACTCTAAGATTTAATGTTGAAATTATAGGAGTAAGAAAAGAATACATGATCCAATATTAATATAACGCATCTCTTTAATGCCCGCTGATGGAATGAATCAACTAACTGACTGCCTTTGTCAAGCCGAGACATTCAAATGGAGAGACACGTCGAGACCTTGATTCCTCTTTCGAGCATGAAAGTTGTTATCTATATCCATGATTATAACACATTATATATAATTTTAAAACGTCATATGCACGATTATAATACGTTATATGCATGCTATTTGTTGATTATATACATGAATTTTTAAGGTACTTGGAATTATATTCAGAATTTACTAATACAATAGAAAAAATCATACATAAACATAATATATCCATATATACAATATTAAAACCGTAATGGTTTATATGGGATTGAGGTGATATCTCATGCCAAAGCGAGAACTTCCTAGGATGTCATCCATCCCGATAATACTTTTGTCATAACACGTACCCCAATCCCTCACAAATTAACCGGGTGTTACAATCTCCCTTACTCAAGCACTTGATGACCTTATCAAGGCCTAAGAACAATGTAGGATCTACATGTGAGAATACAGAGATTGATCCTCCAAATGGATCAACGAACTAGTCAGTGAAATAACGAATCAAACAAGTAATAGCAGCACACAATTTAAATCAACTTGTTATTCTTATTAATCAGAAGTAAACTTACAAACGTGAATCTTAATCCCTAGGTGTACACAACTACTAGATCCAGGATCTCGATCCCTCAGCATCGGATGCCTATAACAACTCGCAAGAACAAGTCGACCCACACCTTTAATCTCGTACCCAATTCGATCAAAGTCACCGTGTGTCTTCCTCCTCAATTGCACTCTCTATGCTTGGTTAGGTTTTTCCTAAAACATCAACCACTATATATACTAAAGCATATAAACAATTCTATCCTTTAATATAAGATAACGATTAATCCTAAGATAGTTCTATCTAAAGATATATACATAAGATACCTAAGATAAAATTATCCTAACAAGAGAAGATCTCATCACCCACAGATATTTACTTCTCTCCAAAATCGTCCTGCAACGTGTCTTTCCAAATGTAGAAAGATCCCTCTGTGGCGCTCACACGTTGATCCAACTTTTCAAATATAGTATCCGGCCTTTGCGTTGATCCCTTGGTGTTACAGTCAGGAATCAATGAGCACTTCAACAATAGCTCTGTTCCCTTGGCTAGTTGTGACGATTGTTCCCGCTCATGTTCCATTACTCATGTAACCTCGAATGATCCTGAATTTAACAAAACTAATTGGGATCATCAAGACGTTGATTTAGCTTTTTAAATACTTCACGAGTGTTCAATCATCATCAAAACTAATTGGGATCGTTATTGGGATCAATCACCATCCCGACAATTTCCCCCTTTTTGATGGTCACAAACACTTAAGAAAATTTAACAAAAAAAATGTGAATAAACTTATGTAAAAGATTCCCCCTGAGTAGGACCTTCGAAGTACCTACTTACCAGTTAGCATAATTCCCCCTTAGCATGTGGTTGATATTTCTGTACCAAAAACTAGTCGCATCTCTACAATTTTCCTAACTTCCCCCTTTTGGCATCATCAAATAACTCAATTTGATCCTTAACAAAACATGTTAACAGCTAAGCACATAACACATCTGTGAAACTAAGATACATTTCATTCAATGCTTAAAATCATGGATTACATCGCCAGGGAGCAACAAAAAAGAAGGTCCAGTGATAGCATAAAAAGAAAACAAAAAAATCAAACAAACACTAAAAAGGATTAATAGTATGCTATAGGAGTGGAAGAGGGGATCACTCAAGACTTGGATGGAGACTCTCCATCACCCTCGATGTGTAGGACTGATCACACCCTCTGTTGTTCCCTCTAAAAGACCAGATCCACTAAAGTCTCCAGGAGCTTCCGGATCGAGCGCACTTCTTTGGTCAGCTCAGACATGTCCTTGCCCTTTATTGATCCTGACTTACCAGCAGTAGATTTGAGGTTCTTGGTATCAAGATTGTCCTAGTGAGCTATGCGGACAATGTTGTGCTTGGCCAGGGGAAATCCAAAACTGACTTCGTCCTTCGAATGGTAGAGCCCCTTCGCCTGGAGGATCCTCTTAACTAGGTTAGCATAGGGCAAAGAATGAGTCTTGCCTGAGCACTTATTCATGTGAAGCAAGATCAGTTTCAAGAGATCCAGTTTCTCTTTCCTGAGAAACTGATCCAAGAGGACTATGTCAGCAATGGTGGGGTTGTTCCTCTTCTCTTGCCGATGGACCAAGATTTTTGTCAGATATTGATGGGCGACTAAAACCATCAGAGGTATTTTATCAGTGGCTAGACGGGTGTCAGGGTACCAAACACTCGATCTAGGATTTCTTCTTTTTCTGCTCGCCATAGTCTAGTAGTAGGCAGTGTGGCGATCCCATCTATACTGAGATCCAACCACTCAACAACCTCATCACTTGTGATGGCGAGGGGCTTAGATCCGACACGGGCTAATCCCATAACACAGACTATCTAGGAGTAGTGCTAAAAGTGGAGTAGAAAGAACGGACAAGATTGGGATCCACAGATACCTTTTCTATATGCAATCAATGATCTCAACGGCTCCAAAAACAGCGAAATTCACTCTTTAGCAATGGTAACAAACTGGCACTTTTTCGAAATCTAACCCTTATCACTGATCCCGATATATTACACACTGAACCTCCGAACTCCAAACTGACTGATCCTTCCTTATTGATCCCAATCCTTATCTTGAGTGATATTAAAAGGGTATGTTTTGGATAGCAAATCAGGTAGAAAAATAAACTCACACTCATATCCAAAACATATATGGAACACACAAGCAAGGAACAACAATTGATTGAGATAAGTAAATCCCGTAAATAAGAGGTATCAATAAAATAAGCTCATAGGAAACGTTTACCTGGATCAAGGCTTGGGACGGCTTATGACTAACAATCATTTCGGCTTATAATGAGGGATAACAAGATCAAGTTAGTCATTTTGGAATCAAAGAAAGGGTTTTCATGCTTCAAATTATGATATCTCAAAATTTAAATGAATGCACTAAGGATCAATGACCAAAAAAGCATATCATCATGAGCACTTGGAATCAAGAAAGTTATCACTTATTGGCGTTGTTCCCCCTAGATCAAAGAATTATTCTAGCCAATCATCGAGGGAATAGAGGACCGGAACCTGACTAGTTCATGGTGATCATGCCTAGGAGTATCCTCAAATCCTTAAAGGGTTTTTTGTCCAATGCCTTGGTGAAAATGAATGTCACATAGTTTTCGGTCCTGTAATGATCCATCTTAACAAAAAACAATTAGCAACATTGTCTCGTAGGATATGGTGATGAATTTCAATATGTTTAGTACGAGAATGTTGGACAAGGCTCTTGAAAATATCAATTGCACTAGTGTTATCACAATGTATGCTAGTAGTTCCAAGAGACATACCATAATTCTCAAGTTACTGCTTTACCCAAAGTACCTGCGAACAACAAGTTGTGGTCGCGCATTACTCAGCTTCGGCCGTGGATAAGGCAACCGAGTTTTGCTTCTTAGATCCCCAAGAAACAAGACAAGGACCTATGAATTGTGTCATTTCCGATGTACTTTTTCTATCCACCAAGTGACCAACATAATCGGCATTTGTGTAGCCCACGAGATCAAATTTGAAGATCTTAGGGTACCAAAGACAAACATTGTCGGTCGAGATATCGCAAGAACCGTTTCACCTCCTTGAGATGTGATTCCTTGTGATTTGCCCGAAATCCAAGACAAGGACATACACTAAACACAATATCTAGCCGGTTGGCCGTTAGATATAACAAGGAACCAATCATTCCTCGATACGTCTTTTGATCAACACTAATCCCACCTACGTCTGCATCCAAACGAGTGTTAGGAGAAATAGAAGTATCAATGGGATTAGTGTTTTCCATACCAAACTTCTTGAGCATTTCCTTGATGTATTTTTGCTGATTAATCCTTATTCCTTCCTTCTCTTAAGTAATTTGAAGCCCAAGGAAGAACGAGAGTTCCCCTATCATACTCATGTCGAATTCTCTACTTATAATAGTTTTGAATTTTTCTACAAGTGTAGGGTTAGTGGAACCAAAAACAATATCATCAACATATACTTGAACCACAAGAATTACACCTCGTTATTCCAACAGGAACAATATTTTGTCGATCGTATCACATCTATACCCATGTTTTAAAAGAATTAATTGCGTGAGCCTATAATACCAAGCTCTGTGAGCTTGTTTCAGCCCATACAACACCTTGTCCAATCGTACACATGGTCAAGACAATCAACATCTTCGAATCTTGTAAAAGAGAATCTAGACTGAGCATTCTAGTATCAAGTTAAGAGAATCTAAAATGGTCCGATGAGACAGTTTCTTCTTCCTTCATTGAAAAAATTAGGAACTCTTTCTTGGTTTGGAGGACCAGATCTTCCTTCATGTCCGTGGTCCCATTGTAGATATTCTCCAATGCGTCCCACAACTCCTTTGCAATCTTCAGGTTGGAGATCTTGTTCCTATCCTCTAGAGTAAGACCATTGCAAATAAAGGTCTCAGGGAGGAAGTTGGCTTCTATTGCCTTGTTTTGGAATTAGACTCATGCTTCACTTCCAGTGGTAGTAAGTTCAAGTCGAAATCCTTTGCCATTGAAGTGAGACATGCAATTGTGCTAAAGCTCCAAGGCCACTAAACTGAAATTTATAAATAAAAAATCACTATGCATGAGAAGATGAATTAACTGGAATCCACTTCAACCAAAAAAAAAAAAAAAACTGGAATCCACAAAAAAGGGTACTTTCCATTTAAATAAAAAAAGTTAAAATCTCAATTCCAAAAAAAAAAGTTATTCATGAATACTTACCCGTTGGAGAGATGAACACAATCACAAGAAGGGTTTGTTGCCTCTGATGTGGAAGAAAAATACCCTTAACATGGGTAATTATAGAAAAAGTTATCATGGTGAGAAATTGGTGACAACAATAGTTAAGGAAAAGTGAAAAGTCTCTACTATACATATTGTATTTCCAATAAAGTTGCGGAAGTACACAAAAGGGGTGTTTTCCAATGAAAGCAACCCTCTGTTGTGAAAGAAAAATACCATTAACATGGGTAATTATAGAAAAAGTTATCATGGTGAGAAATTGGTAAAAAAAGTAATTAAGGAAAAGTGAAAAGTGTCTACTATACCTACTGTATTTCCAATAAAGTTGCGGGAGTACACAAAAGGGGTGTTTTCTAATGAAAGCAATTATTGTCCCCTAATACACCTATTTGCAAACGACACTTATTTTGTGTATAATTGTGAAGGCTTAAACGACAGTTTTGTGTTTGATATGATCGGTCTGTTTGAACGTATGGAGTCATTGGGTGCTAAATATGATTAAGAGTTGGCCACTGATATCGTACTAAACTCCTTACATGATGGTTTTGCTCAATTCAGGATGAACTACCATATGCATGGGATAAAGAAAACCCTGAATGAGCTCCATGGTATGCTTAGTGCTGTTGAACTTCACTCCTATTGACAACAAGAAGGATGTTCTTGTGGTCAACAATGTGCAAGGGTTCAAGAAGGCAGGCAAGCAGAAGAATCATGTCCAAGGGAAAGGAAAGCATGTTGCTAAATCCAAGGGAGGTGAAAAGCCAAAGGTGGTTAGTGACCATGATTGCTTCTACAGCAAGGTTAAAGGACATTGGAAGAGGAATTGTCCCAAGTACTTGGAGGACAAGAAGAATGGAACTGTGAGTTCCAGTTCAGGTTTTAATGTTATTGAAATTTTAACAACCAATGCTACTACTTGGTATTCGATACCGGATATGATTCTCACATTATTTCGAATGTGTAGGGATCAAGAAGTAGAAGACATTTGGAGAAAGGGGAAATAGACCTACACGTTGGAAATGGAGCAAGGGTTGTTTCGCTTACTGTAGGAGATTTTAGGCTATTTTACTTTCTGGTTTAGTTTTAGAACTAAATAATTGTTATTTCGTTCCTACTATTACTAAAAACCTTGTTTCAATTTCAACCTCACATTTTGAATGATTTGAGTTTAATAGTAAGAATGAAAGTATATCTATTTTATGAAATGAAATCTTCTATGCTTGTGCTCCAATCGTTAACCTTATATCTCAAACCACAATCATATAGCATTAATACTAAAAGGCAAAAATCAAATTGTTTGAGTGAGTCCTATTTATGGCATTGTCATTTAGGACAAATTAGTTTGAATCGCATGAAAAAGCTCCATAAGGATGAAATTCTAAAAGATATGGATTATGAATCTATTGATTTATGTGAATCATGCTTGATGGGCAAGATGAAGATGTCTCTCATTTTGGTGGTGTTTTAGTAATTAATTTCTCTTGTAAATATGTGTCTTTTGTTCCTTTCTTTGTTAGTTTTGTCTCTTTCTAGCATGGATTCCGATATTCTATGAGATTCGGAGACTATGCGCATTTTGTGTGTTTTATAGGCATTTCGGAGCAAGAATCATGGAGTTTGGAGCATGGCATGATGGAGGAATTCAAGGATGGAAAAGGAGCCAAAATGGAGCTAAAAAAGCATGGAAAGAAGCCTCAAGTGAAGACGAAGAGAATGGCGAAAGAATCGAGTCAATCGGAGCTAAAACGAGAGAGAACGGAGCGAAACAAGCTGAAAAATGCCTTAGGACCGAGGTACCCAGCATGTCGGGCCCGAGGTACCATGGTGGCCCGAGGTGGTGGTCCGAGGTGTGGCAAGTCGGGCCCGAGGTTCATGAAAGACATGCCATTGGACCGAGGTTGAAGCAAGTCGGGCCCGAGTTTTCTCCGTGTCGATCCATGTCGGTCGTGGCTCTGGATTCCTTTCTTTTTGGGATTTTCTTGTTAATTCCCATAATTGCATTTGCTTCCTTGGAGGTCAAGGAGTCTAGAAGCCTTGGGGAGCAAGGAGTTCTAGAAGCCTTAGAGGTCAAGGAGAAGCCTTGGAGCCCAAGGAGTTTAGAAGGGTAATCTAGTCTTTGTAGTAGGGGGAATAATTTCTATTTAAACTCTTGTAATCTCTCATTTGGGAAAAAAATCATCACATACACTTTGGGAGAGAGTAGAGAGGGACGTTTGAGAGTAGAAGAAAGAAGGGGGTGGACTCTTCTCCAAGGGAGGGAAAGAACCCAAGATCTAGAGGAGGATTTGGGTGAATTCCTTTCCTTGGAGGGGAAAGAAACCCTTAGGCTTGGAGCGGGAGTAGAGATTGTAAGAATTCCTTTTCTTTAGTTTAATTCAAGTTTGTTTTGTTTGTTGATTGTGGATTTGACTTGCATGATTCATGATTTATCTTTGGTCTTTGATGATTGCTAGTTTGGATTCCATGATTAGCGAGTAGTTAGCTTGATCTTAGGGTAGGGGGCGAAAACCCCAACTCAATTGCATGTGCTTGAACCAATTTCATGACTTGATTGCCTAAATCCATGTCTATTTACCCTATGGGCAAGATCCTTAGTTTGAAGCTTAGGAAAGTCGGTTCGAAGGGATGAAGAGATTGATCCCACGGTCGAGTAGGAATAGATAGAGAGTCGTTTGGCTTGAATGAATGCGTGAGCCTAGTTCCTTGAGATTTATGGCATGATTGGAATTGTTGATCTATGTCTAAGGCGGAAGCCTCTAGTTCATTTATCTATATGAGAGCATGTGAAGTTGATGTTGGCATGAACCCCTAACCCTAGGATCTCTTTAGCCTAGCTTGTTTCTTCCCTTTTGCATTGATTGTTGTGTCGAGACCGAGTCCCCTAGCCTCGAGCCCGACTTTGTTTGTGCCTAGCTACCTCGGTCCCGAGATTGACAACCTCGGTCCCGAGTTGCTTTGCGTGTTTTCTCTTCCCATTGTGTTTGTGTTAGACAAATCGACCGTTCAAACGCGCATGAAATAATTCCCTGTGATCGACCTCGACCACCGTACTACAACGGGGTTGTGATACAAATATTTTTTGTTGATTGACCCGGGGCCCTATCCTTAGAATTGGTATAGCACATCGGGCCTGTCATCAGATGACAAGGTCATCTTTCAAAGAAACAAATGAAAGGGCTAATGAACTTTTGGCCATAATACATACTCATGTATGCGGGCATATGAGTACAGAAGCTAGAGGTGGCTATAAATATTTCATTACATTGACTGATGACATGAGTAGATATGAGTATATTTATTTAAGTCACATAAATCTGAAGCCTTTGAAAAGTTCAAGGAATTTCAAAATGAAGTAGAGAATCAAACTAGCAAAAGGATAAAAGCACTTCGATCCGATCCTAGTGGTGAATACTTAAGCCATGAATTTGATTATCATTTTTTAAAAAAATATGGGATTGTAACACAATTGTCTACTCCAAGGACACCACAATTGAATGGTGTGTCTGAAATGAGAAACAAGACCATGTTGGAGATGGTTCAATTTATGATGAGTTTTGCTGACCTTCTGGTATCCTTCTGGGGATATGCACTCATGACTGTTGTATTTACACTAAACAGGATTCCATCAATGACTGTAGACAAGAACCCATATGAGATATGGATTGGAAAAGTTCCAATGTTGTCTTTTCTGAAAAATATGGGGGTGTGAAGCTTATGTAAAGCGTTTACAAATTGATAAGCTTGCACCAAAATCGGACAAATGTTTTTTTATAGGATACCCTAAAGGTAGTTTTGGATATTATATCTACAATCCCACTGCACAAAAGGTGTTTGTCACAAGGGATAGTGTCCTTTTGGAAAGAGAGTTTATTTCCAAAAAGTCAAGTGGGAGAAATATTAATCTTGAACCGGTTCTTGATGTAAAGCAACAAACACAACAACAAGATGACATAGTTGATGTCGAGGATGAGATGAATTTGTTTGAAGGCGAAGAATCTCATATTATCCAATAACATGAACAAATTTCTCAAGAAGCAGATTGTGGAAAATGTTGAAATCCTAGTTGTTGAACTCTTACGTAGATCAAACAGGCAAAGGTTTTAGCCAAGACGATATGATGGTTTCATCTTGACCAAAAGCATTGATGTTCTAATGTTAGAACATGGTGCGCCTGCTACCTATAAAGAAGCAATGATGGGTCCAGACTTTAAGAAATGGCTTGAGGTCATGAAATATGACATGGATTTCATGTTTGAAAATCAAGTCTGGGACTTGACAGATTTGCTAGATCGGGTAAAACCCATAGGATGCAAATGGCTTTTCAAACTTAAGATTGACAAAAATGGAAATGTATCTGCATACAAATCAAGATTAGTTGCTAAAGGTTTTATGCAGATTCATGGTATTGACTATGATGAAACATTTTCACCAATGTTATGATTAGATCCATAAGGATAATCCTAGCTACTGCCACTTATTATGATTTTGAGATTCATCAAATGGATGTTAAAATCTGAATGGTATTTTGTAAAAGGATTTATATGTCACACAACCAAAGGGTTTTGAGGATCCAAGTCATGTTGGGAAGGTGTGTAAGCGTAAGAGATCTATCTATGGGCTTAAGAAAGCATCTAGAAGTTGGAATCTTCGTTTTGATGAAAATATCAAAGAGTTTGATTTCATCAGGTGTGAAGAATATCCTTGTGTATACAAGAAGTTTAGTGGGAGTAAGGTGATTTTTCTAGTCTTGTATGTGGATGACATACTGCTTATTGGGAATGACATTCCGATGCTAGAGTCCGTTAAGGAATGGCTGAAGAAATGTTTCTCACTGAAAGACTTGAGAGAGGATGGGTAGATACTTGGAATTAAAATCTATAGGGATAGATCTAAGAGATTGCTGGTATTATGTCAGTATCCTATATGGATAAGATTCTTGACAAATTCAATATGTAGAATTCAATTTCAAATCTAGACATGTTATGAGGAAGTATCATCTTACTGAACACATAGTTGTTGAAATTAACATTAAGATGTGTAAGGTGCATAAAAAAAACAATATTGCAGATCCTTTGACTAAACCTATGCCTAGGGCTAAGCATGATAGTCACAAAGGTTAAGGGTCTCAAAGACATTGGTGAATGGTTGTGAGATTGCTTCGTATTACATTATTTCTGCTTAGTGTTGGACACTTGTTATGTTTGACTTTATGATAATATAAGATATTTCTTTCTTATTTATATATTATATTTATTAATATTGAATAATATGTCTGAATAATTCATAGTTCGTAAATGGGCTCATCTTAAGTGTTTTGGTGAATGAAACCCCATTAAGTGTACTACAGTTATGAATTATTGCAAGTCCATAGTTTGAATATTAAATAGGACATAGATGATTTCATTTATAACTATATTGTACATTGACTGATAGCTCAAGGTTTCATGTGCTATAGGGACATAGAAATGTCCAGTCAATTACATAGATATGTATGGATGATACATATCATACAAACTAACCTTAAAACTCTCCAAAAGGGATTGTAGAGTTTTTAGTTGAACTATGATTGGTGGATTCCTTAAACATGAGTATATTATATTTTCTAGTTGATGATTGGTATGCCTTTGATATTGTTAAACGCTCTCCGTAAAAGGGGGTCATAAATGTAATTATTGGGATTGCCAAAAGTTGAGTGGGAGCCATAGTCGTACAAGATTGGAAAAGTCCTCTTTATTCATGTGTACATTGATACATGAAGAGGAAGCGAAGGAGCGCGAGATCCCGATCTCGTGCTCGTGTGGACTAGTTAGAAAAATCCCAATTGAGGTTTTTTTCTCTCAAAAGAAGAACCCTAATCACGCATCAAGAGGTATTCTACTAACCCTAATTTTGTATTTAATGAAGAATGTTTTAGATCCATGTTTAGGTGTGATAAATTATTTTTGAAATTCCGCTTATAAGCATCTAAAAACCCATCACTTTGTTGTTAGTTACTTCTAACTCTTTACTTTCTTTGTCAATCAATAACAAAATTTAGCGTTATTTACTTCCAACTCTTTACTTTCTTTATCAATCAATAACAAAATTTATTGTCTCCTTTTTTCTTTTTCTGTAAATTCAACAAGGTCAACTTGTTGAAGTTAGTTAATCATGGCTATAAACGTTTAGTGTTAAGTGTCTGTTATGTTTGTTAGAAGTCTGTTAAATGACAGTTACATGCCGTGTGGTGTAAGTTATATAACTGACATGGTTAGTAGTTACTTAACTGTCAATATAGCAGTTAATAACAGTTTATGTATTTAGTATATATATGTAAACAAGTAACACAAATGAGGTTACTCGATTATGTAAACTGTCTATACAACATTCATAATAAGAATGGTGATGAATTACAGTTATACGTTTGTTGTCTAAATTACAGATTGTATTGCTTTAGACTTTCATTTGGTATCAGAGTGTTCATGAAAATCATGACAAAAGACAATGAAAAGAAAGATTCATTGACAACATACAAGGGAGATTCGAGTCTTGAATCACAGAATGAGACAAACCATGGTGAAAGACACATCACTTTTCAATACCCCATGCTCACAAAGACAAACTATGGAGCGTGGGCTATTAAAATGAAATTTTTTATGTCTGCACAAGGAGTATATGAAGCCGTTGAAGAAGATGGCCTTGCCAACAGCAAGAAGGATAACTTGCACTTGCGGCCATATACCAAGCAATCAGTGAAGAACTGATGTTACAACTTGGTGCGGATAAAACTGCCAAACAAGTTTGGCACATGTTGAAAATGATGCATGAAGGAGCAGATAGGATCAAGGAGGTAAGAACACAGACTCTCTTAAGAGAATTTGAAGGCCTAAGAATGAAAGAAAATGAATCCATCGATGAGTTTTCTGGAAAATTAACAACTGTTGTGAGTAAGTTGAGAGGTTTAGGCAATTCTCTGGATGAAGAGAGAGTAATTAAAATGTTCTTAAGATCCATATCGTCCAGATTTATCCAACTTGCATCCACCATGGAGGAATTCTGTGATCTTAAAGCCAAAACTATGGACGAGATCATTGGATCTATGAAGGCTCATGAAGAGAGAATCCAAGAATGTGGTGATAAGAGTCTTGAGAATGCACTCCTTACCAGGGCTGAATGGAAAGCCAGAGAGAAAAAGAAGGGGAAGGAGAAGAAGTCTCAAGGAGAGTGCAGCAAGAGTTCTGAATCTTCAAAAGGAAAAGGCAAGGGGGACTCACACGACAGAAAGGATGGATATCAAAAATCAAGAAGGAAGTTTGATAAATCCAAGGTGAAATGCTACTCATGTGGTGAAATGGGGCATCTGTCATACGAGTGTGATTCCAAAGAGAAGGAGGAGAAGGCAAACCTCATTATGAAACAAGGGGAAGAGGAGCCAACCTTACTTGTCTTGGAAGAAGAAATTCAGAATAAGGTAATGCACTATAACTTGATGAGTTCTGAGGATGTTAAAGAAAATGATTTTAGCAAGTGGTATTTAGACACAGGGGCGAGTAATCATATGACAGGCAACATGAATTACTTTTCTGAATTAGACAAAAGTAGAGGAGGAAGAGTCAGATTTGGAGATGGCTCAATCACTACTATTTCAGGGAGAGGGTCTGTTATATTTTCAAGCAAAAATGGAGAGCACATACCCCTGACTGATGTCTATTATATCCCTGAATTTAAATCAAACATCATCAGTATAGGTCAATTGGACCAAAATGGCAGCAAAACAGTGATAAGTGAGGGTGTGCTTAGGCTGTATTCAAAGTTAGGGAAGTTGGTTGCAAAAGTAAAAATGCAGTCCAATAAGTTGTACACTTTGGAACTGAAAATCGCCAAGAAAACCTGCTTGTTGTCTAAGATGGAGAATATGAGTTGGTTGTGGCATGCTAGATATGGTCATTTACACTTCAATGCACTGAGCAAGTTAGCAAAGAAGGATATGGTGAAGGGACTGCCACACATTGAAGAGATCAATCAAATATGTGATGGATGTGCTGTGGGGAAACATCATAGAACACCTTTCCCACACACAGCAACTTATAGAGCACATAAACCTTTGGAGCTTGTGCACGCAGACCTTTGTGGTCCCATTTCACCTACATCTATTGGAGGTAACAAGTATTTCTTACTTCTTGTTGATGATTTCTCTAGATACATGTGGGTGAAATTTCTCAAAAGCAAAGACATTGCATTATCTGCAATCAAGAAGTTCAAAGTGGCCAGAGAAGTTGAAAAAGAGGTGAAACTAAAGGCACTTAGAACAGATAGAGGTGGAGAATTTACCTCAAATGAATTTAAAGATTTTGCTGAGAGAGAGGGACTGAAAAGGTTTCTTACTGCACCATACACGCCACAGCAAAATGGTGTGGTAGAGAGGAGAAACCAAATGGTTGTAGAGATGGCAAGATGTATGATGAAGTTCAGGGGAGTGCCAAATGAGTTCTGGGCAGAGGTTGTTCAGACGGCTGCGTATTTGCTAAACAGATCACCTACAAAAGGAAATGTAGATGGTACACCCTATGGAGAATGGAATGGGAGGCCACCTGTCATACATCATCTCAAGGTGTTTGGGAGTGTTGCTTTTGTCAAAGATGTGATTCCACACCTATCCAAGCTAGAAGACAGAAGCAAGAAGGTCATGTTCATTGGCTATGAAGATGGCTCAAAGGCATACAGATTTTATGATCATGGGAGTGGCAAGGTTATTGTAAGCAGAGATGTAAAATTTGATGAGTCTGTTGAAGCTAACTGGATTGGTGATAACACTCTAAGTAAGAGAAAGGGTGACTTCCAAGTGTTTTCCTTACCAGAAGAAGAATTGGAGAAAGGAATGCCTCAGTTTGATTCAGGTGAGTGTGATGATCAAGAAGATTGTCAAACACCTTCTACTCCTGTAATGTAGAAGGTGCCACTCGAGGAGCAAGAGATGGAGGACTCACCAAAATCAACAAGAAGTGGCATATATATGACTGACTATGATCATACACCGAGAGGTTTCAAGAAGATTCAAGACATTTACAATGAAACTCAGGAAATAGAAGAAGTTGGACTTTGCTTTCTGTCAAGTGAGAAACCAACTAAATATGAAGATGCGGCTAAAGAAGTAGAATGGAAGAAAGCTATGGAGGCAGAACTGGCATCCATAAATAAGAACAAGACTTGGGAACTGACAAGTATCCCTAAGAAGCATAAATCCATAGGATTAAGGTGGATCTTTAAGGTGAAAAAGGATCTTGAAGGGAAAATCCTAAAGCACAAGGCTAGGCTAGTTGCTAAAGGGTATGTTCAGAAGTTTGGTATTGTCTATGAGGAAGTCTATGCGCCAGTTGCAAGGCTTGAAACCATTAGGACTCTTCTGGCTTTTGCTGCAACAATGAAATATGAGGTCCATCACATGGATGTAAAAACAACCTTCTTGAATGGTGATATACAGGAAGAGGTTTATGTCAAACAATCAGAGGGTTTAATTGACAAAAGATATCCAAAGAAGGTATTAAGGCTGAAAAAGGCATTATATGGACTAAAGCAGGCACCACGTGCCTGGAACTCAAAACTGGATTTGAGTTTAAAGAAGATGGGTTTTGTCAGATGCAAAACTGAGCATGCTTTATACACAAGGAAAGGAAACAATGAACTCATGATTGTAGGAGTTTAAGTTGATGATCTTGTGATTACAGGCTCAAGTAATAAAGCAATCATGTCCTTCAAGTCAGAGATGAAAAAGGAATTTGATATGAGTGACTTGGGATTGCTAAGCTATTATCTTGGCATAGAAGTAATGCAAACAAAAGTTGAAGTCCATTTGAAGCAGGAAAGCTTTGCCAAGAAGATACTGCAGATGGTGAACATGGAAGAATGCAATCCATGTGCCATTCCAATGGAACCAAGGATCAAATTGAGTAAGCATGATCCGGGAGAAAAGCTGGTTGATGCAACACTGTATAGAAGCATCATTGGCAGTTTAAGGTATCTTGTGAACACTAGACCAGATCTATGCTATAGTGTTGGTGTTTTGAGCAGATTTTTGGAGAATCCCAGAGAATCTCACATGGAGGCTCTCAAGAAAGTTCTCAGGTACATAAAGGGCACACTGAAACTAGGATGTGCATACAAGAAAGGGAGTGTTGATGCAGTACTTGTAGGGTATTGTGATAGTGACTTGGCAGGTGACATTGATGACAGAAAGAGCACAAGTGGCATTGTTTATTTCTATGGGAAGAATGCCATTTATGGACTTCAAAGAAGCAACGTGTAGTAGCTTTGAGTTCAAGTGAAGCATAGTATATGGCAGCCACTGCAGCCGCCTGTCAAGGCATTTGGTTAAAGACATTGGTGGAAACCTTGGAGGATAAGAGATGGAGTGAGGTTGATTTGAAGATAGACAATATTTCAGCCATTGCACTGTCTACAAATCCAGTGTTTCATGATAGAAGTAAACACATAGACACAAGGTTTCATTTCATTAGGGACTGTGTGGATCAAGGCAAGATCAAGGTGGAGTATGTCCACACAGGAGATCAACTTGCAGATATCTTAACAAAACCTCTGGCAAGACAGAGATTCGTGGAGCTAAGAGGAAATATTGGAATGAAGTTTATAGCTCATGCTTAAGGGAGTGAATGAAGTTAGTTAATCATGGCTATAAACGTTTAGTGTTAAGTGTCTGTCATGTTTGTTAGAAGTCTGTTAAATGACAGTTATATGTTGTGTGGTGTAAGTTATATAACTGTCATGGTTAGTAGTTACTTAACTGTCAATATAGCAGTTAATAACAGTTTATGTATTTAGTATATATATGTAAACAAGTAACACAAATGAGGTTACTCGATTATGTAAACTGTGTATACAACATTCATAATAAGAATGGTGATGAATTACAGTTATACATTTGTTGTTTGAATTACAGATTGTATTGCTTTAGACTTTCACTTGTTCTCCTGTCAGTATTTTGTAGAGGGAAACTCATGTAGTGTACTCATCTCGTTGTGTAATTTCAGCAATGCATGGGCCACAAATGGCTATTCAATTTTGATCAAGAAAAAACGCAAATGGGTATTTAAAAACAATTATTCTCCACTTACATACGCATTAGGGCTAGGGAATAAAAAATCGCAACATTAAATCAAAAACTAATTATTTTTTTTTTGATTAACCGTAATGCGAAAAATTGAAAAACGGTTATGATTAACCGCCCAAAACTTTAAATGGTTTAACGATTCGGTAATGGTTAGTATATTTTTTTAATTGGCTAAATAATAAATCGATAATATAATATTTATTTTTTAAGAAAAATAATAAATTCGTTTCATAATATTGGACTTTTTTTAATAAGGCATCAGGTCTTAAATAAATTGCAACCGTTTAATATTATTTTTTCCCAAAAAGTAGGTGGCATGAATTAACAATAGTTTATGTTTGGATTCTTTCTGACTTACAATTATTTTTCAACCTAGTCCTCACACTTTCACTAGCATGAACGCATTGAGTCATTAAGTGCCGATATTTCTCATCCGTCAAACCATTCTTCACACGATTTTTATAATCCATCCAATCATGCACTCTTGTTTGTGTACAAAAGAACTCATCACTAACACTCCTCCTTGTATCCTCTTGACTTTATACTCCTCATATCGGCTTTGAAAAAGTTTGCTTCTCTTTAACTAGATAATACATAATCTGTAGATTTCATCGTACAGATCATGCGATCTCTTTTTGTCTTATTTTGAGGGGTTGAGCGATAAATATTTGGTCTGATTTTGCATTTCTAAAACTCTATGAACTATGTAATTTAATACTTTGGTATGTATGTCGACTATGTATTTTAACAATATATTGGACTATGTGTTTTGATTATTTATTTCGATATTTATTTGTCAAAATACATGTATTTAAAATAAATAATTTTTCTTTCACGGTTATGAAGCAGTTATTATGATTCCCATAATTTAGTAATCGAATTTCCGATTAACCGATATCCTGTTTTCCGACTCTGCCCACACCTAGTACGCGTAACACCGGCTAGACAAGAGTAAAAACCCGCATGACGTAATTGATTTGATCTTATGACACTTAATTATGCAACTTGCTAATTAACGTCCTTTCATGTATACATGCCGGTTAACCGTTAATGCATGCATAGTACATGCACTTTGTTGGGTCTTTATTTAATATTGAATGAATTAAGTATATGGCAATGGAAAAATGTCATATAGCAAGAAAAAACCACAATTGGTCATATTTGTTAGGGCTGAGTAAAATTTGGTCCGGACCGGACCGACCCTGACCGGACCGGACCGAGACACTTTCGGTCCGGTCCTCGGTCCATGGTTTTTACAAATCCGGTCCCCAGTCCGGACCGGATATTTATAAAAATTAAATCTAAATCTAAATTATTTTAATCTTAATGTTTTTATAGTTTATTTTTAATATTTAAGTTTCATATTTATATTATATACTTAATAATATTATATTACAATTTTTTATAAAAAAATTAATTTTAAAAAAATAAAATAAAAATCCGGTCCCCAATCCATGGATTTCGGTAAATCCGGTCCCGGTCCGGTTTTGGACCGGTGCTCACCCCTAATATATGCAAACATGGCATAACCTACCAACAACTTTCTCTCTCCACTACTTGACCAACCGTAGACCGGTGTTGACCAGTTGTTGACCGACCGTTGACTCACCACTTGATAACTATCACCACCCGTAACTGTCACCACTCAATAACTGTCACCACTCGATAAATGTCACAAGTCATATAAACTTTAACCACTCGACTGTCACAAGTCGTAACTGTCACCCCTTGGTCATTGTCACCACTTGACGACCGACACCCCTTGTAACCGTCACCACTCGTAACCATCACTACTAGATAACTATCTGATGTGTTTCGAATCCAGTATCGGCGGAAACTGGTTCGATTGAGTCTCGTGGAGGTGTTCTTGATTTGATATTGTAGGAGATTCAAACTGATTTATTAATAAGGTGGAGGAAACGTGTGTTTACAATTGAAAGGGAAAGAGCTAGTCTAGAATCGGCTAAGGCTAGAAGCCAACGAAGGGGACTCCCCCGGCCCGTTCTCCCTTGAGGAAAAGAGACCGGATGAGTAAGGCTTAAAGCTCTTTTACTCAAAATCCAATCTACCTCAAAATGAAGCCCCTAGACGTGTTTATATCGGTTGAGGCAAGGGGGAGAGGGCGGTAGCTTGGAGTGGGCACCAAGCAACACTTAATGGTGGAGGTGATTGCAAAGATTGGTGCCCAAGTAATGTCTTCATGGATGGCTCTTTAATGGACGAAGATTGGCAGCCAAGCAACCACTTAACGAGCCGTCTTGATGATCTTGGATTGGCGGCCAAGCCAAGAGAGGTCGGCTTGGTGTGGGCTCCAAGCAACGTCTTAAATTGCCAGCTTTGATGACTATGGAGTGGCGCTCAAGTAATGACTTAATGGCTGGCTTGGAGGGCTCTTGGTGTGGGCTGTCGTTAATGTTGCTAGTAGTAGAAGGCATGGCCTCTTTAATCAAGGAAATGGGCTAGGGCCCATTTGGTTCTTCTGT
The DNA here is from genome assembly GCA_934048045.1 of Polygonum aviculare. Lineage (NCBI taxonomy): Eukaryota > Viridiplantae > Streptophyta > Magnoliopsida > Caryophyllales > Polygonaceae > Polygonum > Polygonum aviculare. The sequence goes on along the minus strand of OW204023.1, from coordinate 24,711,016 downwards.
TGCGCCTATTACTTGAATTACTGCAAAGACCTTATTCTTCTCACCAAAAGATGGGCTTGTGATAGCATTGGGCACCGGCCTAGGTGGCATTGCTTCGGGCACTATGAGACGCGGCCCAGGGCGTAGGTGGCCTAACGTGTGCCTAAGCAAGGCACCGGTGTGGGGCGCATTTTGAGGGGCGTGCCACAAAGATGGGTGCCTCAACGCCGAATGGGATACGACTAGAATTGGGTCTTGGAACGAGGCCGCAACCAGGGCGGTTGTGGAGCCATGTCTGGTGGCGGCCTGGCTCCTTGATGTGACTCGAGCCGAATCACATCACTATCACCACTCGATTCTCACCCCTTGATAACTATCACCACTCGATGACCGACAAACGTCACCACTCGATGGCCGACGACTGTGACCACTCGACAATCGTCACCACTCGACGATAATCACTCAATGGCCGTCACCACTCGATAACCGTCACCACTCGACAACTCCAAATTATCATCACAAGTGACAATATATGTTATCACACTACTACAATTCGGGTCTATTGTGGCGGGTTATGGTGGCGTTTGGGTTATGGTGGCGGTTTTGCCAACGGTCATAAATATTGGGGCGGTTTGTGGCAGCTGTTTGTCCTATAGGGGCGGTATTGGGGGCGGTTTTTAAAGTTGTAAGCTATAGAGGCGGTTCTCATAATCTATAGTGGCGGTTTAAAAAACATTGGGAAAAAAAATGAATAAATCTGCACACTGTGGGGTAGGAAGCGCGTACTAGAATTTGGGCAAAACCCTAAATTTGTCTTTCTCCCGAATCTTTATTTCGCCCTAGAAATCCACCGCACGCTTCATTCCTCCTCCTCCCCGACTCTCTCTGCCTCTGGGTACGTCGCCGGCAGTGGCCCGGCTCCACCCCTCCTCCCCGACCCCGACTCTCTCCGCCCCGCACTCGCTCGTCGCCCTCACTTGTCCCTCCGCCCTCACTCGCTTGTCGCTCTTCCGTCTCCCGCTCGTCGCTCCGCCATCTCCCGCTCGTCGCTCCGCCGTCTCCCGCTTGTCGCACCGCCCTCCCTCATCGCTCCGCCCTCGCCCGTTCTTAGTGATGCCCTCGTCACTTGTCACTCGCCGCCTCCATATTCTTCCCTCGCCCTCCCTGTACTGCCAATTCTGCTCAGATCTGAGTCTCCTACTCTCAATTTGGTACCTTACGGATCTCCTTTCTCATGATTTCTCTTGTTTTTGGTGTGAATTGATGGATTATATCATTGCTACAACATGTTGTATTTTCTTCTATTCATCATAGTGACTTGAATCCTACTTTGAATTTGATGAATTTACACCCTTCTCCCATTTTGCTGCTGGATTGATGCCAAAATAATGATATTAACCAGCTAATGTCTTCATTTTTGTTCGAATTTAGATCATTATATGGTGGCCTGGTCTTATGAGAGGCGCTATCTCCATGGCTCTTGCTTATAATCAGGTTAGCTTTGAGCATGTGTTATACTTGTCAGCTCCCTTATAGCACTGGACCTGTTCGAGTTCATCAAGGTGTTCTAGTTGGATGGATCAACTTACTGAATCGATTTCTTGCACACATTCATTTGAATGTTTTGCAGTTTACAAGGTCGGGGCACACTCATCTGTTGTCTTTGTCAGCACAGTGGTGAGATATTCTACACCTTAGACTTCATAGTGTTTGAAGGGCATTATTCTCATTTGAAATAAGGATTCATGTAAAGTTAGGACAAGGATGTTTCAGTAGACTACCAATAGAATTATAGCCCTATCACATAAAAGTGCACCTACAAAAGAGGATATCAAGAGAGACTGAAATGATCTTATATTCTACGGAGTAGTTGCTTTTATTAATCTTGGCCATCACTTTATTATTAATAAAAATGATCAGAATACTTTAGTCTCTGCATAAACTAAATCCTAACTTATTGATTATTTTGTATTGCAGGTGTTTGGTATGTTGACAAAGCCTCTAATAAGGCTTTTACTGCCACCGAACATGACATGAATGAATTATACTCCATCCTTGCTCAATTCTTGAGTTGTTATTATTGAATTCTTTAGGTTTATCACTTTTTTTGAAGAAACAATGGTAAACATAATCTACTTGATACTTTTTAAGTTTCCAAGCAATAAATACTAAGATATTCATGTTTAAGCTCTCAAGTCTCAACTCTTTAATCTTATCAACAGATACTAAAAATATTCATGTTTAAGTTTCCAAGCAATAAAAATCATCATTTGTGAACTGCCTTTCTAATATCTGTTGCATCCTTGAATTGCCAGATTCCAATAAGCAAGAAGCATAAGAAAGAACCCTATGAAGAGGAATTAGAGGAGCGGGTAATATTGATGGTGGCATCATCATTTGGTGAGACCACAAATAATTTCAAAATGAATATGAAGGGAAAATTCTTTTTGTACTCTTAGTGAGTGAATTAATGCTTAAAATGGTAAAGCAAAGCTTCTCTTACTCATTAGTTTCCTGACTTTGAGAGACTCAATTGGGATCTATGGTTCTGTTGTTGATTGGATTTTTATCACTTGTTCTGATTTGTCCTTTTCATTATGATTTGTGATTCATAGCTCACAAATGATTATGTAGATATACCTAAAAACATGCGTGATATTTTTGAGTGTTTAATGTTATTATAAAAATGATGACAATATTGTCACATTCTGGACTTCATGGAAGTTTGTGATTGGCATCTCAGTTGTAGAGGATATATGTAGATGATGGACTTATCAAATATTGCGTAATATATTGTAAGAAATTAATTTCTTACAATATTAGGACAATAAGGGATGATTCACGCTTGCCCTTACCTTTGCCTTCTCGATTCTTCTTGAATTAGTTAAATAACCTTAATTTTCGGTGTTAGCTAGTGTTGGATTTTATAGTTCTTACAGCTTTAGTCCATTTTTTATTTCTAAAAGATTAGCTAAATATCCTTTCTCATACATCAAGCTGGAGATCTATCTTAATAGTAGTATATTTACTATCCATTCATTCAATCCTTATTCTTAATTATCTAATGACTTAATAGGTGAGTGAAGAAGTACTGGAGTATACTTTGACCAAGTCAAGTCCTGCTATGCTGATTAGTGCATCTTGAGATTATAAGGTAACACCAATTGTACTTTCTTCTCTGAATTGATTTTATAGTTGATCATTTATCCCTCTTTGCTTTTATGTAGTGCATTTCCCTCCCTCATCAACTAAGTATGCATAAACCTTACATGTTTATTTCTCTTTCCTGAATACCTTGATGTGTACTGAAAATTCTTCATGTTTATCTTAAAATTCTGAAATTTCTGCATATTCTCATACATCAGGTATGCATAAACCTTGCATGTTTAACCCTCCTTGCTTTTACAGTATATATGTTTAGGCCTCTTTAATTACCAATTTTTATCATCCATGGGAGAGATTAACAAGTGTGATTTTATTGAGATGAAACTTCTGCTTTTTAATTAGTGCTATGACTGGTTTCATGAATTTGATCTTTGTTTTGATCGAAAAATAAAAATAAAAAATCTTTGTCAGTATACTAGATAGCAACTTCTGATTTGGCTTTAAAAGCCATGCTTGAGTATATGTGTAGTTAATTAGTGCACTAGCGCACTCTTTCATTAACCCAGAAGTCAGGTTTATTAACCAACAGCAAAATTAAAGGTGAACCCATTAGTTTCAAGCTAGTGTATGGAATGGAGTTTAGCCAAATTCTTTTTCTAAATTAACTGTTTTGAGATGTTTGGATGTGAAACAGTAGGAATGGGAGTTTATCCATCTATTCAGTTTTAATGAGATGTTTGGATGCATTGTCTTATTTCACTTGTTTTTTTCCTCCCATCTTTGAATTCCCAGGAATTGCATACAACATTTCTCTTAGATTTTTTTATATTTTAATACAAATTTTTATTATTGTAGTGGTAACCAGGAATTGAATGTCAACATTTTTATTATTGCTATCATCTTCCATGTTCTCTCTCGCTCTCTGAATCATTAGCTCATCTCTCAATCTCCTGCTCTTCTCACAGATACCATAAATTCCATTTTCACTCTTTTTACATACATATACATACATATATATATATGTTGTTTTCTCATGAATTGCATTTCAAAATGCAGGGCTGGAGTAGATCAAGCTGAAGTGAACTTAATTCCTAGGTACTCCCATCTTCATATCGATCGTTTAATTAGTTCATTCGTATCAATCATGTGTTGAATTTCTGCATGAGCTACACTAATCTTAATGTGGTTGACGTACTTACCTTAGTTTATTCATTTCATTTTGCAGGTACTTTTGATAATCAATTAGCTGACTATATATGTATGTATGACTGAACATATTGTAAGGATACTTAATTCTCTAGATGGCTAATTTTGTTTAGTCTACTCATACACTGATATTGCTTGGAGCTAGTAACTTGTTTTTTGGCTGGTTAATTAGTGCAGACATGTAGCTATCTGTCATGCCACTTGGGTTTGCTTGCTTTTGATAATCATGTAAAAGCAAATCAAAGCTACTGGAATGTGTTATCTAGCTATCTATGTAATTACTGATATATTATAATCTATATATATATGGGGTATCTCATCCTTTATTGAGATTTATGTCATGCTTGAATGGAGTTATATACTTGTTGTCGTTGTTTATTATACAGCTCGCTAGCCAATTTAAAAGCCTACCAAAACCATTAGTGTAAATGTTGCAAAACCGCTAGAATTGTCTATAAAGCTGTATTTTGATGTTCAGTGAAAACCGCTGTGATTGCTATTAATAAGCATTGTGTTCTCGAAGAAACCGCTAGCATAGATGTATCAAACCGTTGGCAATACTACAAAACCGCTGGAATAGGCCTTGAAAACCGCTGGCAATACTACCGAACCGCTGAAATTGATATAAAAAAGCGCCGTAATAACTAAGGTCAAAACCGCCCCCTTAGACTCTATAGTGAGCGACCATCACTATAACTTATATGACCGCCACTATAGATCTATAGCAACGCCAGCAGAAGTGGCGGTCTCAAAAACCGCCCCCTTAGACATATGCCGGCGGTTTAAGTCAATTTAGTGGCGGTTTTTGACCGTTACAAAAGCCTTCAATTGTAGTAGTGTCACCAATGTTATCAAAGGATCTTCTTGATAACACCTAATTGTCATTACAAGTGATAATATTTAGCAACTAACTAGAAGATTATAGTACAAATGTCATCGAATAACAAAACATTTATCATCACAAGTGACAAAACGATTCTTATTAAAACTCATTGTCATCACCATTTTATCAAAAACACTAAATTATCATCACAAGTGACAAAACGACGTGTCATCATATAATCAATCAAGTACCATCTTAAATAATGTTTTTAGTAACAAATCCGAGTAGAAAACTTGGTCCTAATATGTATGAATGGGTCATTAATAACACATTTGATGGAATTTCTCAATAACTATTTATTAACTACACGTAACGTAAAGCGAGTAACAAGTTTGAAGAACTTCCTTATAAGCTACATAAAGCAACAATCTACGGTACCAACTATATACAATAGTTTTTCTCTCACCTGTATACGGCTAAGCATGTCTGATTCTTCTACGTACTTCTTCATTGCAAAAACCTCCCCACTATTGACAAAGTCTTCCCCCCGCCTTTCAAGTAAGATTATATAAAAATAACATGAAACATTAACATTAAGCCAAATTTAGGCCTTCCATGACAATGAAACAAAGTTACAACTCGATAGCAAATCAAACAAAGCCTACCACGTATAGTCAAAAGTCAAGCTCTGTCCATATCACAACAACACAGTTCTCACCTAAACAGTCAAATGAGTTAATTTAATTGTGCAACAGATCTCGAGTTACTTACGGGAAACGATCAATGTAAAAAAACGCCTATTGTAGGTCTAAATCGGCATCACTGCAAAACGCCTAAATCTACAACAAATTCACCATAATCAGTCGTAATCACTAGGATGTGACCAGATCCGCATTAAGAAGCACAAAAGAAACAACACTAACCTCTCCGGCCTTGTGATCTTGCAATTCCGGCAATGAGTTCTTGTAACGGTTCTCAATAAACTGCTTGGCAGCCTCCGCCTTTTGGCGAGTGACCGGCGTGGAGTCGGCGACCAAATCTACATCGCAATCAGCTAGAGGACTCATGTTGAACGCCCCGAACTTCACCATCCCATCTCCGGGATCCATAATCGAGCACGGAGAACTCGGATCCAAGGCATATATGCGAAGAATTAAGGATTCTGGTGAGCAAATATCTCTCAACAAAGGTTTTGTTTTCCAGTGTTTGCTTGTGATGCTCTTGGAACTCAAAATGTTCGCGCGAAGACGGATTTCACTTGAAGCTTCCTTCTGGCCGGCGTAGATTTGGTCCAGATCCTCGCCTCTGTCTCTCCTCCCCGACGATGAGGAAATCGGCGTCGATTGCTTTTATGGTTGCATATGTGTGGTCGAAGGAGGAGCTGCGGCCAAGTCGAATGTCGTCGGCCCGTCGCTCGTCGGAACTCGGAGAGACAAAAATTGCGAGAGAGGGAGGGGATGAGAGGAGAGAGGTGTGATCGAGAAAAATATGAGAGGAGAGAGAAATTAATGGGTTTTATATAAACTTTTTATGCCAAAAACCTAAAAAACGTGGTTACGGTAAATCCGGATAAATACATATAATCTATGCCCATTTATCTAAATATCTCTTTAATTTTCTAATACTCTTTTCAAAAGAGTTGAAAGTATTTTTAATTGAAAAGATCCTTCATACGTTAAAGTGATCAAAGTCATAGTTTATTAGAAGGAAATTGCTAAAGATATCATTAAAAATACTTTTATCGTATAATATGATTAACTAGCTAGGCTAGTTGCTAGGGCATGAGATATTCATGTGTGCTATGAATTAATAACATGATTTTCTTACCTTATCGTACATATTGTGCATCACCCAAAATTTATTGTTTTCATCCATAAGGATGATCCAGGTTGATCTCCATAGAGATCTCCTAACTCTTACATTTTAAAAAAAAACATGAATTTATTAATTTGTATATTCCACGTTCATATTTTCCACTAGTGCTAATTAAAATTGTTTTATATTGGGTTTGATAAAGTTCAATAAGAGTCATGCTTGGAGCAGGTTTTGCAAGTTTAATGAAATTCCAATCTAAAATCATATGATAATGAGTAGCTAGGTCTAGTTTTCTTCATATGAGAAGCAGCGTCAAAACACCATAAGGTTGGTAAATTCGAGATGTAGGTAGGTAAATTTACCGTCATAATTAAGGATAATATTTTCGTCAGCCATGTAAGCATATTTAATAAATATATTTAATAGCCTATTAAATCCTGGTAGTTATCCAGTAGTTGGAAGATTCTATCCTATTTAAGAAGATAGAATTATTGATTGGGCTCCAAGGAACTAACCCTAGCCCTCTCTCTCCACTATAAATACATGTCTTCGCCATGTAGAAAAGATATACAAAAACTACCCTAGAGGGGCTGATCATCGCTCGTGATAGCCCTACCCTGCGCCTCTCTCTATACTGTTTACCGTTGCGAATACTCTACTGACTTACGCATCGGAGGTGGATTGGGGGGTCCCCGCCCCCTTTGTCCATTGTTTTGCAAGTTATTGAAGGTGAAGAGGCTTGGAGAAGAAGGTCATTGAAGAAGGAGTTGAAACCTGTACACCGACATATTTCGTGTACTAGCGTTTGGCACAGACCTATGAGGACTCGCGTCAGGCGACGGGATCGAGAGTCATCGCCGCGTATGGTCTGAATCAACTCAGTCTAGTCGATCAAGGGATTCCACGATACGCATCGCTGAAGTCGAAGTCTAGGCCAAGAGATCCGCGGTAGGCCTGAAAGTGCGACCACGATCGTAGAGCCAAACCGCAACCGCGAGTTGCGAATTCGCGAGCCTGAGCCCAATCGCGAAAACCCTAATTCGCGGTATGAGATGGGCCGGACGATTCACGACAACCCAAACGGCGGGATTGGGGCATCGACCTCCACCAGGAACGAGCAGGATGACAAGGTCAACCATATCCTGGCCGATACTCGGAGAGAGAATGAGGTGATGCGGTCGGAATGCGCACAGGCTAGGTCCCGCTTGGACCAAGCCCTACAAGAAATCGCAAGGCTGAAGCATGATTTGAGGGAGGTTCGGGGCGAGCGCCCTATCGACGAACCTAGGGTTACTCCACAACTCGTTAGTATCATCACAACCGCGGACAATCGGACTAGCTCTAAACCCATCAACGCTAAAAACCCAGAGGAGGTGCAATTTGATTGCAACGGTGATCGTCGGCCACCTAAAGGCCGAGGGAGGAAGAGGGGTCGCGAGCCACCCTCATCCAAGAGATCGCGAACTACGAGCCACCCTCGACCCGAGAATTCGATCTCGGATGACTCGGTGGACCCCAACGATCGCGGAAATTGCAGCGGCGGCAACCGTGACCGCGGGCCGGCAACCCGCGACCGCGGTCCAAGACACTGCGACCACGGTCCCAGCACCCGCGCCCGCGGTTTGAGTGAACGTCGCGATGGGTTCGGCGAACCTAAAGATGAAGCTCATGGCTCTCCCAAAAACCCTAATTCGATTCATGATTAATTTTTAATTGAAAAGATCCTTCATACGTTAAAGTGATCAAAGTCTAGTTTATTAGAAGGAAATTGCTAAAGATATCATTAAAAATACTTTTATCGTATAATATGATTAAATAGCTAGGCTAGGTGCTAGGGCATGAGATATTCATGTGTGCTATGAATTAATAACATGATTTTCTTACCTTATCGTACATATTGTGCATCACCCAAAATTTATTGTTTTCATCCATAAGGATGATCCAGGTTGATCTCCATAGAAATCTCCTAACTCTTACATTTAAAAAAAAAACACGAATTTATTAAATTGTATATTCCACGTTCATATTTTCCACTAGTGCTAATTAAAATTGTTTTATATTGGGTTTGATAAAGTTCAATAAGAGTCATGCTTGGAGCAGGTTTTGCAAGTTTAATGAAATCCCAATCTAAAATCATATGATAATGAGTAGCTAGGTCTAGTTTTCTTCATATGAGAAGCAGCGTCAAAACACCATAAGGTTGGTAAATTCGAGATGTAGGTAGGTAAATTTACCGTCATAATTAAGGATAATATTTTCGTCAGCCATGTAAGCATATTTAATAAATATATTTATTAGCCTATTAAATCCTGGTAGTTATCCAGTAGTTGGAAGATTCTATCCTATTTAAGAAGATAGAATTATTGATTGGGCTCCAAGGAACTAACCCTAGCCCTCTCTCTCCACTATAAATAAATGTCTTCGCCATGTAGAAAAGATATACAAAAACTACCCTAGAGGGGCTGATCATCGCTCGTGATAGCCCTACCCTGCGCCTCTCTCTACACTGTTTACCGTTGCGAATACTCTACTGACTTACGCATCGGAGGTGGATTGGGGGGTCCCCGCCCCCTTTGTCCATTGTTTTGCAAGTTATTGAAGGTGAAGAGACTTGGAGAAGAAGGTCATTGAAGAAGGAGTTGAAACCTGTACACCGACATATTTCGTGTACTAGCGTTTGGCACAGACCTATGAGGACTCGCGTCAGGCGACGGGATCGAGAGTCATCGCCGCGTATGGTCTGAATCAACTCAGTCTAGTCGATCAAGGGATTCCACGATACGCATCGCTGAAGTCGAAGTCTAGGCTAAGAGATCCGCGGTAGGCCTGAAAGTGCGACCACGATCGTAGAGCCAAACCGCGACCGCGAGTTGCGAATTCGCGAGCCTGAGCCCAATCGCGAAAACCCTAATTCGCGGTATGAGATGGGCCGGACGATTCACGACAACCCAAACGGCGGGATTGGGGCATCGACCTCCACCAGGAACGAGCAGGATGACAAGGTCAACCATATCCTGGCCGATACTCGGAGAGAGAATGAGGTGATGCGGTCGGAATGCGCACAGGCTAGGTCCCGCTTGGACTAAGCCCTACAAGAAATCGCAAGGCTGAAGCATGATTTGAGGGAGGTTCGGGGCGAGCGCCCTATCGACGAACCTAGGGTTACTCCACAACTCGTTAGTATCATCACAACCGCGGACAATCGGACTAGCTCTAAACCCATCAACGCTAAAAACCCAGAGGAGGTGCAATTTGATTGCAACGGTGATCGTCGGCCGCCTAAAGGCCGAGGGAGGAAGAGGGGTCGCGAGCCACCCTCATCCAAGAGATCGCGAACTACGAGCCACCCTCGACCCGAGAATTCGATCTCGGATGACTCGGTGGACCCCAACGATCGCGGAAATTGCCGCGGCGGCAACCGCGACCGCGGGCCGGCAACCCACGACCGCGGTCCAAGACACTGCGACCACGGTCCCAGCACCCGCGCCCGCGGTTTGAGTGAACGTCGCGATGGGTTCGGCGAACCTAAAGATGAAGCTCATGGCTCTCCCAAAAACCCTAATTCGATTCATGATTAATTTTTAATTGAAAAGATCCTTCATACGTTAAAGTGATCAAAGTCATAGTTTATTAGAAGGAAATTGCTAAAGAAATCATTAAAAATACTTTTATCGTATAATATGATTAACTAGCTAGGCTAGTTGCTAGGCATGAGATATTCATGTGTGCTATGAATTAATAACATGATTTTCTTACCTAATCGTACATATTGTCCATCACCCAAAATTTATTGTTTTCATCCATAAGGATGATCCAGGTTGATCTCCATAGAAATCTCCTAACTCTTACATTTAAAAAAAAAACACGAATTTATTAAATTGTATATTCCACGTTCATATTTTCCACTAGTGCTAATTAAAATTGTTTTATATTGGGTTTGATAAAGTTCAATAAGAGTCATGCTTGGAGCAGGTTTTGCAAGTTTAATGAAATCCCAATCTAAAATCATATGATAATGAGTAGCTAGGTCTAGTTTTCTTCATATGAGAAGCAGCGTCAAAACACCATAAGGTTGGTAAATTCGAGATGTAGGTAGGTAAATTTACCGTCATAATTAAGGATAATATTTTCGTCAGCCATGTAAGCATATTTAATAAATATATTTATTAGCCTATTAAATCCTGGTAGTTATCCAGTAGTTGGAAGATTCTATCCTATTTAAGAAGATAGAATTATTGATTGGGCTCCAAGGAACTAACCCTAGCCCTCTCTCTCCACTATAAATAAATGTCTTCGCCATGTAGAAAAGATATACAAAAACTACCCTAGAGGGGCTGATCATCGCTCGTGATAGCCCTACCCTGCGCCTCTCTCTACACTGTTTACCGTTGCGAATACTCTACTGACTTACGCATCGGAGGTGGATTGGGGGGTCCCCGCCCCCTTTGTCCATTGTTTTGCAAGTTATTGAAGGTGAAGAGACTTGGAGAAGAAGGTCATTGAAGAAGGAGTTGAAACCTGTACACCGACATATTTCGTGTACTAGCGTTTGGCACAGACCTATGAGGACTCGCGTCAGGCGACGTGATCGAGAGTCATCGCCGCGTATGGTCTGAATCAACTCAGTCTAGTCGATCAAGGGATTCCACAATACGCATCGCTGAAGTCGAAGTCTAGGCTAAGAGATCCGCGGTAGGCCTGAAAGTGCGACCACGATCGTAGAGCCAAACCGCGACCGCGAGTTGCGAATTCGCGAGCCTGAGCCCAATCGCGAAAACCCTAATTCGCGGTATGAGATGGGCCGGACGATTCACGACAACCCAAACGGCGGGATTGGGGCATCGACCTCCACCAGGAACGAGCAGGATGACAAGGTCAACCATATCCTGGCCGATACTCGGAGAGAGAATGAGGTGATGCGGTCGGAATGCGCACAGGCTAGGTCCCGCTTGGACTAAGCCCTACAAGAAATCGCAAGGCTGAAGCATGATTTGAGGGAGGTTCGGGGCGAGCGCCCTATCGACGAACCTAGGGTTACTCCACAACTCGTTAGTATCATCACAACCGCGGACAATCGGACTAGCTCTAAACCCATCAACGCTAAAAACCCAGAGGAGGTGCAATTTGATTGCAACGGTGATCGTCGGCCGCCTAAAGGCCGAGGGAGGAAGAGGGGTCGCGAGCCACCCTCATCCAAGAGATCGCGAACTACGAGCCACCCTCGACCCGAGAATTCGATCTCGGATGACTCGGTGGACCCCAACGATCGCGGAAATTGCCGCGGCGGCAACCGCGACCGCGGGCCGGCAACCCACGACCGCGGTCCAAGACACTGCGACCACGGTCCCAGCACCCGCGCCCGCGGTTTGAGTGAACGTCGCGATGGGTTCGGCGAACCTAAAGATGAAGCTCATGGCTCTCCCAAAAACCCTAATTCGATTCATGATTAATTTTTAATTGAAAAGATCCTTCATACGTTAAAGTGATCAAAGTCATAGTTTATTAGAAGGAAATTGCTAAAGAAATCATTAAAAATACTTTTATCGTATAATATGATTAACTAGCTAGGCTAGTTGCTAGGCATGAGATATTCATGTGTGCTATGAATTAATAACATGATTTTCTTACCTAATCGTACATATTGTCCATCACCCAAAATTTATTGTTTTCATCCATAAGGATGATCCAGGTTGATCTCCATAGAAATCTCCTAACTCTTACATTTAAAAAAAAAACACGAATTTATTAAATTGTATATTCCACGTTCATATTTTCCACTAGTGCTAATTAAAATTGTTTTATATTGGGTTTGATAAAGTTCAATAAGAGTCATGCTTGGAGCAGGTTTTGCAAGTTTAATGAAATCCCAATCTAAAATCATATGATAATGAGTAGCTAGGTCTAGTTTTCTTCATATGAGAAGCAGCGTCAAAACACCATAAGGTTGGTAAATTCGAGATGTAGGTAGGTAAATTTACCGTCATAATTAAGGATAATATTTTCGTCAGCCATGTAAGCATATTTAATAAATATATTTATTAGCCTATTAAATCCTGGTAGTTATCCAGTAGTTGGAAGATTCTATCCTATTTAAGAAGATAGAATTATTGATTGGGCTCCAAGGAACTAACCCTAGCCCTCTCTCTCCACTATAAATAAATGTCTTCGCCATGTAGAAAAGATATACAAAAACTACCCTAGAGGGGCTGATCATCGCTCGTGATAGCCCTACCCTGCGCCTCTCTCTACACTGTTTACCGTTGCGAATACTCTACTGACTTACGCATCGGAGGTGGATTGGGGGGTCCCCGCCCCCTTTGTCCATTGTTTTGCAAGTTATTGAAGGTGAAGAGACTTGGAGAAGAAGGTCATTGAAGAAGGAGTTGAAACCTGTACACCGACATATTTCGTGTACTAGCGTTTGGCACAGACCTATGAGGACTCGCGTCAGGCGACGGGATCGAGAGTCATCGCCGCGTATGGTCTGAATCAACTCAGTCTAGTCGATCAAGGGATTCCACGATACGCATCGCTGAAGTCGAAGTCTAGGCTAAGAGATCCGCGGTAGGCCTGAAAGTGCGACCACGATCGTAGAGCCAAACCGCGACCGCGAGTTGCGAATTCGCGAGCCTGAGCCCAATCGCGAAAACCCTAATTCGCGGTATGAGATGGGCCGGACGATTCACGACAACCCAAACGGCGGGATTGGGGCATCGACCTCCACCAGGAACGAGCAGGATGACAAGGTCAACCATATCCTGGCCGATACTCGGAGAGAGAATGAGGTGATGCGGTCGGAATGCGCACAGGCTAGGTCCCGCTTGGACTAAGCCCTACAAGAAATCGCAAGGCTGAAGCATGATTTGAGGGAGGTTCGGGGCGAGCGCCCTATCGACGAACCTAGGGTTACTCCACAACTCGTTAGTATCATCACAACCGCGGACAATCGGACTAGCTCTAAACCCATCAACGCTAAAAACCCAGAGGAGGTGCAATTTGATTGCAACGGTGATCGTCGGCCGCCTAAAGGCCGAGGGAGGAAGAGGGGTCGCGAGCCACCCTCATCCAAGAGATCGCGAACTACGAGCCACCCTCGACCCGAGAATTCGATCTCGGATGACTCGGTGGACCCCAACGATCGCGGAAATTGCCGCGGCGGCAACCGCGACCGCGGGCCGGCAACCCACGACCGCGGTCCAAGACACTGCGACCACGGTCCCAGCACCCGCGCCCGCGGTTTGAGTGAACGTCGCGATGGGTTCGGCGAACCTAAAGATGAAGCTCATGGCTCTCCCAAAAACCCTAATTCGATTCATGATTAATTTTTAATTGAAAAGATCCTTCATACGTTAAAGTGATCAAAGTCTAGTTTATTAGAAGGAAATTGCTAAAGATATCATTAAAAATACTTTTATCGTATAATATGATTAAATAGCTAGGCTAGGTGCTAGGGCATGAGATATTCATGTGTGCTATGAATTAATAACATGATTTTCTTACCTTATCGTACATATTGTGCATCACCCAAAATTTATTGTTTTCATCCATAAGGATGATCCAGGTTGATCTCCATAGAAATCTCCTAACTCTTACATTTAAAAAAAAAACACGAATTTATTAAATTGTATATTCCACGTTCATATTTTCCACTAGTGCTAATTAAAATTGTTTTATATTGGGTTTGATAAAGTTCAATAAGAGTCATGCTTGGAGCAGGTTTTGCAAGTTTAATGAAATCCCAATCTAAAATCATATGATAATGAGTAGCTAGGTCTAGTTTTCTTCATATGAGAAGCAGCGTCAAAACACCATAAGGTTGGTAAATTCGAGATGTAGGTAGGTAAATTTACCGTCATAATTAAGGATAATATTTTCGTCAGCCATGTAAGCATATTTAATAAATATATTTATTAGCCTATTAAATCCTGGTAGTTATCCAGTAGTTGGAAGATTCTATCCTATTTAAGAAGATAGAATTATTGATTGGGCTCCAAGGAACTAACCCTAGCCCTCTCTCTCCACTATAAATAAATGTCTTCGCCATGTAGAAAAGATATACAAAAACTACCCTAGAGGGGCTGATCATCGCTCGTGATAGCCCTACCCTGCGCCTCTCTCTACACTGTTTACCGTTGCGAATACTCTACTGACTTACGCATCGGAGGTGGATTGGGGGGTCCCCGCCCCCTTTGTCCATTGTTTTGCAAGTTATTGAAGGTGAAGAGACTTGGAGAAGAAGGTCATTGAAGAAGGAGTTGAAACCTGTACACCGACATATTTCGTGTACTAGCGTTTGGCACAGACCTATGAGGACTCGCGTCAGGCGACGGGATCGAGAGTCATCGCCGCGTATGGTCTGAATCAACTCAGTCTAGTCGATCAAGGGATTCCACGATACGCATCGCTGAAGTCGAAGTCTAGGCTAAGAGATCCGCGGTAGGCCTGAAAGTGCGACCACGATCGTAGAGCCAAACCGCGACCGCGAGTTGCGAATTCGCGAGCCTGAGCCCAATCGCGAAAACCCTAATTCGCGGTATGAGATGGGCCGGACGATTCACGACAACCCAAACGGCGGGATTGGGGCATCGACCTCCACCAGGAACGAGCAGGATGACAAGGTCAACCATATCCTGGCCGATACTCGGAGAGAGAATGAGGTGATGCGGTCGGAATGCGCACAGGCTAGGTCCCGCTTGGACTAAGCCCTACAAGAAATCGCAAGGCTGAAGCATGATTTGAGGGAGGTTCGGGGCGAGCGCCCTATCGACGAACCTAGGGTTACTCCACAACTCGTTAGTATCATCACAACCGCGGACAATCGGACTAGCTCTAAACCCATCAACGCTAAAAACCCAGAGGAGGTGCAATTTGATTGCAACGGTGATCGTCGGCCGCCTAAAGGCCGAGGGAGGAAGAGGGGTCGCGAGCCACCCTCATCCAAGAGATCGCGAACTACGAGCCACCCTCGACCCGAGAATTCGATCTCGGATGACTCGGTGGACCCCAACGATCGCGGAAATTGCCGCGGCGGCAACCGCGACCGCGGGCCGGCAACCCACGACCGCGGTCCAAGACACTGCGACCACGGTCCCAGCACCCGCGCCCGCGGTTTGAGTGAACGTCGCGATGGGTTCGGCGAACCTAAAGATGAAGCTCATGGCTCTCCCAAAAACCCTAATTCGATTCATGATTAATTTTTAATTGAAAAGATCCTTCATACGTTAAAGTGATCAAAGTCATAGTTTATTAGAAGGAAATTGCTAAAGAAATCATTAAAAATACTTTTATCGTATAATATGATTAACTAGCTAGGCTAGTTGCTAGGCATGAGATATTCATGTGTGCTATGAATTAATAACATGATTTTCTTACCTAATCGTACATATTGTCCATCACCCAAAATTTATTGTTTTCATCCATAAGGATGATCCAGGTTGATCTCCATAGAAATCTCCTAACTCTTACATTTAAAAAAAAAACACGAATTTATTAAATTGTATATTCCACGTTCATATTTTCCACTAGTGCTAATTAAAATTGTTTTATATTGGGTTTGATAAAGTTCAATAAGAGTCATGCTTGGAGCAGGTTTTGCAAGTTTAATGAAATCCCAATCTAAAATCATATGATAATGAGTAGCTAGGTCTAGTTTTCTTCATATGAGAAGCAGCGTCAAAACACCATAAGGTTGGTAAATTCGAGATGTAGGTAGGTAAATTTACCGTCATAATTAAGGATAATATTTTCGTCAGCCATGTAAGCATATTTAATAAATATATTTATTAGCCTATTAAATCCTGGTAGTTATCCAGTAGTTGGAAGATTCTATCCTATTTAAGAAGATAGAATTATTGATTGGGCTCCAAGGAACTAACCCTAGCCCTCTCTCTCCACTATAAATAAATGTCTTCGCCATGTAGAAAAGATATACAAAAACTACCCTAGAGGGGCTGATCATCGCTCGTGATAGCCCTACCCTGCGCCTCTCTCTACACTGTTTACCGTTGCGAATACTCTACTGACTTACGCATCGGAGGTGGATTGGGGGGTCCCCGCCCCCTTTGTCCATTGTTTTGCAAGTTATTGAAGGTGAAGAGACTTGGAGAAGAAGGTCATTGAAGAAGGAGTTGAAACCTGTACACCGACATATTTCGTGTACTAGCGTTTGGCACAGACCTATGAGGACTCGCGTCAGGCGACGTGATCGAGAGTCATCGCCGCGTATGGTCTGAATCAACTCAGTCTAGTCGATCAAGGGATTCCACAATACGCATCGCTGAAGTCGAAGTCTAGGCTAAGAGATCCGCGGTAGGCCTGAAAGTGCGACCACGATCGTAGAGCCAAACCGCGACCGCGAGTTGCGAATTCGCGAGCCTGAGCCCAATCGCGAAAACCCTAATTCGCGGTATGAGATGGGCCGGACGATTCACGACAACCCAAACGGCGGGATTGGGGCATCGACCTCCACCAGGAACGAGCAGGATGACAAGGTCAACCATATCCTGGCCGATACTCGGAGAGAGAATGAGGTGATGCGGTCGGAATGCGCACAGGCTAGGTCCCGCTTGGACTAAGCCCTACAAGAAATCGCAAGGCTGAAGCATGATTTGAGGGAGGTTCGGGGCGAGCGCCCTATCGACGAACCTAGGGTTACTCCACAACTCGTTAGTATCATCACAACCGCGGACAATCGGACTAGCTCTAAACCCATCAACGCTAAAAACCCAGAGGAGGTGCAATTTGATTGCAACGGTGATCGTCGGCCGCCTAAAGGCCGAGGGAGGAAGAGGGGTCGCGAGCCACCCTCATCCAAGAGATCGCGAACTACGAGCCACCCTCGACCCGAGAATTCGATCTCGGATGACTCGGTGGACCCCAACGATCGCGGAAATTGCCGCGGCGGCAACCGCGACCGCGGGCCGGCAACCCACGACCGCGGTCCAAGACACTGCGACCACGGTCCCAGCACCCGCGCCCGCGGTTTGAGTGAACGTCGCGATGGGTTCGGCGAACCTAAAGATGAAGCTCATGGCTCTCCCAAAAACCCTAATTCGATTCATGATTAATTTTTAATTGAAAAGATCCTTCATACGTTAAAGTGATCAAAGTCATAGTTTATTAGAAGGAAATTGCTAAAGAAATCATTAAAAATACTTTTATCGTATAATATGATTAACTAGCTAGGCTAGTTGCTAGGCATGAGATATTCATGTGTGCTATGAATTAATAACATGATTTTCTTACCTAATCGTACATATTGTCCATCACCCAAAATTTATTGTTTTCATCCATAAGGATGATCCAGGTTGATCTCCATAGAAATCTCCTAACTCTTACATTTAAAAAAAAAACACGAATTTATTAAATTGTATATTCCACGTTCATATTTTCCACTAGTGCTAATTAAAATTGTTTTATATTGGGTTTGATAAAGTTCAATAAGAGTCATGCTTGGAGAAGGTTTTGCAAGTTTAATGAAATCCCAATCTAAAATCATATGATAATGAGTAGCTAGGTCTAGTTTTCTTCATATGAGAAGCAGCGTCAAAACACCATAAGGTTGGTAAATTCGAGATGTAGGTAGGTAAATTTACCGTCATAATTAAGGATAATATTTTCGTCAGCCATGTAAGCATATTTAATAAATATATTTATTAGCCTATTAAATCCTGGTAGTTATCCAGTAGTTGGAAGATTCTATCCTATTTAAGAAGATAGAATTATTGATTGGGCTCCAAGGAACTAACCCTAGCCCTCTCTCTCCACTATAAATAAATGTCTTCGCCATGTAGAAAAGATATACAAAAACTACCCTAGAGGGGCTGATCATCGCTCGTGATAGCCCTACCCTGCGCCTCTCTCTACACTGTTTACCGTTGCGAATACTCTACTGACTTACGCATCGGAGGTGGATTGGGGGGTCCCCGCCCCCTTTGTCCATTGTTTTGCAAGTTATTGAAGGTGAAGAGACTTGGAGAAGAAGGTCATTGAAGAAGGAGTTGAAACCTGTACACCGACATATTTCGTGTACTAGCGTTTGGCACAGACCTATGAGGACTCGCGTCAGGCGACGGGATCGAGAGTCATCGCCGCGTATGGTCTGAATCAACTCAGTCTAGTCGATCAAGGGATTCCACAATACGCATCGGTGAAGTCGAAGTCTAGGCTAAGAGATCCGCGGTAGGCCTGAAAGTGCGACCACGATCGTAGAGCCAAACCGCGACCGCGAGTTGCGAATTCGCGAGCCTGAGCCCAATCGCGAAAACCCTAATTCGCGGTATGAGATGGGCCGGACGATTCACGACAACCCAAACGGCGGGATTGGGGCATCGACCTCCACCAGGAACGAGCAGGATGACAAGGTCAACCATATCCTGGCCGATACTCGGAGAGAGAATGAGGTGATGCGGTCGGAATGCGCACAGGCTAGGTCCCGCTTGGACTAAGCCCTACAAGAAATCGCAAGGCTGAAGCATGATTTGAGGGAGGTTCGGGGCGAGCGCCCTATCGACGAACCTAGGGTTACTCCACAACTCGTTAGTATCATCACAACCGCGGACAATCGGACTAGCTCTAAACCCATCAACGCTAAAAACCCAGAGGAGGTGCAATTTGATTGCAACGGTGATCGTCGGCCGCCTAAAGGCCGAGGGAGGAAGAGGGGTCGCGAGCCACCCTCATCCAAGAGATCGCGAACTACGAGCCACCCTCGACCCGAGAATTCGATCTCGGATGACTCGGTGGACCCCAACGATCGCGGAAATTGCCGCGGCGGCAACCGCGACCGCGGGCCGGCAACCCACGACCGCGGTCCAAGACACTGCGACCACGGTCCCAGCACCCGCGCCCGCGGTTTGAGTGAACGTCGCGATGGGTTCGGCGAACCTAAAGATGAAGCTCATGGCTCTCCCAAAAACCCTAATTCGATTCATGATTAATTTTTAATTGAAAAGATCCTTCATACGTTAAAGTGATCAAAGTCATAGTTTATTAGAAGGAAATTGCTAAAGAAATCATTAAAAATACTTTTATCGTATAATATGATTAACTAGCTAGGCTAGTTGCTAGGCATGAGATATTCATGTGTGCTATGAATTAATAACATGATTTTCTTACCTAATCGTACATATTGTCCATCACCCAAAATTTATTGTTTTCATCCATAAGGATGATCCAGGTTGATCTCCATAGAAATCTCCTAACTCTTACATTTAAAAAAAAAACACGAATTTATTAAATTGTATATTCCACGTTCATATTTTCCACTAGTGCTAATTAAAATTGTTTTATATTGGGTTTGATAAAGTTCAATAAGAGTCATGCTTGGAGCAGGTTTTGCAAGTTTAATGAAATCCCAATCTAAAATCATATGATAATGAGTAGCTAGGTCTAGTTTTCTTCATATGAGAAGCAGCGTCAAAACACCATAAGGTTGGTAAATTCGAGATGTAGGTAGGTAAATTTACCGTCATAATTAAGGATAATATTTTCGTCAGCCATGTAAGCATATTTAATAAATATATTTATTAGCCTATTAAATCCTGGTAGTTATCCAGTAGTTGGAAGATTCTATCCTATTTAAGAAGATAGAATTATTGATTGGGCTCCAAGGAACTAACCCTAGCCCTCTCTCTCCACTATAAATAAATGTCTTCGCCATGTAGAAAAGATATACAAAAACTACCCTAGAGGGGCTGATCATCGCTCGTGATAGCCCTACCCTGCGCCTCTCTCTACACTGTTTACCGTTGCGAATACTCTACTGACTTACGCATCGGAGGTGGATTGGGGGGTCCCCGCCCCCTTTGTCCATTGTTTTGCAAGTTATTGAAGGTGAAGAGACTTGGAGAAGAAGGTCATTGAAGAAGGAGTTGAAACCTGTACACCGACATATTTCGTGTACTAGCGTTTGGCACAGACCTATGAGGACTCGCGTCAGGCGACGGGATCGAGAGTCATCGCCGCGTATGGTCTGAATCAACTCAGTCTAGTCGATCAAGGGATTCCACGATACGCATCGCTGAAGTCGAAGTCTAGGCTAAGAGATCCGCGGTAGGCCTGAAAGTGCGACCACGATCGTAGAGCCAAACCGCGACCGCGAGTTGCGAATTCGCGAGCCTGAGCCCAATCGCGAAAACCCTAATTCGCGGTATGAGATGGGCCGGACGATTCACGACAACCCAAACGGCGGGATTGGGGCATCGACCTCCACCAGGAACGAGCAGGATGACAAGGTCAACCATATCCTGGCCGATACTCGGAGAGAGAATGAGGTGATGCGGTCAGAATGCGCACAGGCTAGGTCCCGCTTGGACTAAGCCCTACAAGAAATCGCAAGGCTGAAGCATGATTTGAGGGAGGTTCGGGGCGAGCGCCCTATCGACGAACCTAGGGTTACTCCACAACTCGTTAGTATCATCACAACCGCGGACAATCGGACTAGCTCTAAACCCATCAACGCTAAAAACCCAGAGGAGGTGCAATTTGATTGCAACGGTGATCGTCGGCCGCCTAAAGGCCGAGGGAGGAAGAGGGGTCGCGAGCCACCCTCATCCAAGAGATCGCGAACTACGAGCCACCCTCGACCCGAGAATTCGATCTCGGATGACTCGGTGGACCCCAACGATCGCGGAAATTGCCGCGGCGGCAACCGCGACCGCGGGCCGGCAACCCACGACCGCGGTCCAAGACACTGCGACAGCGGTCCCAGCACCCGCGCCCGCGGTTTGAGTGAACGTCGCGATGGGTTCGGCGAACCTAAAGATGAAGCTCATGGCTCTCCCAAAAACCCTAATTCGATTCATGATTAATTTTTAATTGAAAAGATCCTTCATACGTTAAAGTGATCAAAGTCATAGTTTATTAGAAGGAAATTGCTAAAGAAATCATTAAAAATACTTTTATCGTATAATATGATTAACTAGCTAGGCTAGTTGCTAGGCATGAGATATTCATGTGTGCTATGAATTAATAACATGATTTTCTTACCTAATCGTACATATTGTCCATCACCCAAAATTTGTTGTTTTCATCCAAAAGGATGATCCAGGTTGATCTCCATAGAGATCTCCTAACTCTTACATTTAAAAAAAAAAACATAAATTTATTAAATTGTATATTACACGTTCATATTTTCCACTAGTGCTAATTAAAATTGTTTTATATTGGGTTTGATAAAGTTCAATAAGAGTCATGTTTGGAGCAGGTTTTGCAAGTTTAATGAAATCCCAATCTAAAATCATATGATAATGAGTAGCTAGGTCTAGTTTTCTTCATATGAGAAGCAGCGTCAAAACACCATAAGGTTGGTAAATTCGAGATGTAGGTAGGTAAATTTACCGTCATAATTAAGGAAAATATTTTCGTCAGCCATGTAAGCATATTTAATAAATATATTTATTAGCCTATTAAATCCTGGTAGTTATCCAGTAGTTGGAAGATTCTATCCTATTTAAGAAGATAGAATTATTGATTGGGCTCCAAGGAACTAACCCTAGCCCTCTCTCTCCACTATAAATACATGTCTTCGCCATGTAGAAAAGATATACAAAAACTACCCTAGAGGGGCTGATCATCGCTCGTGATAGCCCTACCCTGCGCCTCTCTCTATACTGTTTACCGTTGCGAATACTCTACTGACTTACGCATCGGAGGTGGATTGGGGGGTCCCCGCCCCCTTTGTCCATTGTTTTGCAAGTTATTGAAGGTGAAGAGGCTTGGAGAAGAAGGTCATTGAAGAAGGAGTTGAAACCTGTACACCGACATATTTCGTGTACTAGCGTTTGGCACAGACCTATGAGGACTCGCGTCAGGCGACGGGATCGAGAGTCATCGCCGCGTATGGTCTGAATCAACTCAGTCTAGTCGATCAAGGGATTCCACGATACGCATCGCTGAAGTCGAAGTCTAGGCCAAGAGATCCGCGGTAGGCCTGAAAGTGCGACCACGATCGTAGAGCCAAACCGCGACCGCGAGTTGCGAATTCGCGAGCCTGAGCCCAATCGCGAAAACCCTAATTCGCGGTATGAGATGGGCCGGACGATTCACGACAACCCAAACGGCGGGATTGGGGCATCGACCTCCACCAGGAACGAGCAGGATGACAAGGTCAACCATATCCTGGCCGATACTCGGAGAGAGAATGAGGTGATGCGGTCAGAATGCGCACAGGCTAGGTCCCGCTTGGACCAAGCCCTACAAGAAATCGCAAGGCTGAAGCATGATTTGAGGGAGGTTCGGGGCGAGCGCCCTATCGACGAACCTAGGGTTACTCCACAACTCGTTAGTATCATCACAACCGCGGACAATCGGACTAGCTCTAAACCCATCAACGCTAAAAACCCAGAGGAGGTGCAATTTGATTGCAACGGTGATCGTCGGCCACCTAAAGGCCGAGGGAGGAAGAGGGGTCGCGAGCCACCCTCATCCAAGAGATCGCAAACTACGAGCCACCCTCGACCCGAGAATTCGATCTCGGATGACTCGGTGGACCCCAACGATCGCGGAAATTGCCGCGGCGGCAACCGCGACCGCGGGCCGGCAACCCGCGACCGCGGTCCAAGACACTGCGACCACGGTCCCAGCACCCGCGCCCGCGGTTTGAGTGAACGTCGCGATGGGTTCGGCGAACCTAAAGATGAAGCTCATGGCTCTCCCAAAACCCCTAGTTCGATTCATGATTAATTTTTAATTGAAAAGATCCTTCATACGTTAAAGTGATCAAAGTCATAGTTTATTAGAAGGAAATTGCTAAAGATATCATTAAAAATACTTTTATCGTATAATATGATTAACTAGCTAGGCTAGTTGCTAGGGCATGAGATATTCATGTGTGCTATGAATTAATAACATGATTTTCTTACCTTATCGTACATATTGTGCATCACCCAAAACTTATTGTTTTCATCCATAAGGATGATCCAGGTTGATCTCCATAGAGATCTCCTAACTCTTACATTTTAAAAAAAAACATGAATTTATTAAATTGTATATTCCACGTTCATATTTTCCACTAGTGCTAATTAAAATTGTTTTATATTGGGTTTGATAAAGTTCAATAAGAGTCATGCTTGGAGCAGGTTTTGCAAGTTTAATGAAATTCCAATCTAAAATCATATGATAATGAGTAGCTAGGTCTAGTTTTCTTCATATGAGAAGCAGCGTCAAAACACCATAAGGTTGGTAAATTCGAGTTGTAGGTAGGTAAATTTACCGTGATAATTAAGGATAATATTTTCGTCAGCCATGTAAGCATATTTAATAAATATATTTATTAGCCTATTAAATCCTGGTAGTTATCCAGTAGTTGGAAGATTCTATCCTATTTAAGAAGATAGAATTATTGATTGGGCTCCAAGGAACTAACCCTAGCCCTCTCTCTCCGCGGGCCGGCAACCCGCGCCCGCGGTCCAAGACACCGCGACCGCGGTCCCAGCACCCGCGCCCGCGATTTGAGTGAACGTCGCGATGGGTTCGGCGAACCTAAAGATGAAGCTCATGGTTCTCCCAAAAACCCTAATTCGATTCATGATTGGGGCAGTAAGGATGAGCGTGGAGGAGAGGACCGGGCTTTCACGCGCGCTGAAAAGAGGTTGCTCGAACTCTTAAAATCGCAAAGAGGAACCTTACGATCAGCGCAAGAGAAGGTCGAGCGCAAGTTGGCAATGGTGACATCGACACCATTCAACGAAGAGATCTTGTGAGCCAAGCCCCCGACAAAGCTCTCTCCACCAACCTTTGATCTTTACGATGGACATTCGGACCCGATAAGCCACATAGCCTCGTTTTTTTTTTGGGTTAACGGTAAATTCGGATAAATATGCACCCTACAAAAAGGGTGAGAATATCGGAGATACAAAGCAAAAGGGAGAATGAAAGGCATGCAAGCCAATCAAGCTACCAAACAAAGCATATGGAAAAGCATGCAAGCCCTCCAAACATGCCCACACAAAGCAAGTAAAGGAAACAACTTGAATAAACACCAAACAAACTGAGCTAGGAAACAACAACAACAAATCACCTAACGTTTCTTCCTCATGAATTTAGGGTCCATGAGTCTAGTGTTCTTGGTAGTTCTCTTGTTTGACCGGGGCCATTTCGGAGGAGCTTCAAGAGCAAGAACCGTAGGAGTGATTGTGCTTTTCTTGGTCTTTCTTCGTTGTGATCTTGATTTATCTTCTTCAAATGGAATATTCTCAACATAGTAGCCACCACTCCCATTCACCGAAGCAATAAAAGAATCGCTTCCATTATCATCCGAGCTCAAATTCCTCTCCTCTTCCGAGGACACATCAAGAGAAGGACCAAACACCTCATTATCTTCATTTTGAGCTTTGGTATCAAGCTCATCACCCTCGGCTTCATCTCCCTCATTATCTTCATTTTGAGCTTCGGTATCAAGCTCATCACCCTCGGCGTCATCTCCCTCATTTTCATCATTTTCCGACTCGCTTGAACTATCATCAAGATCATCTTCAAGAGCTTCGTTATCGTCTTTGCTAGCTTCATCAACTTTGGTCGTGGTACCATCCATTGAAAAGAGTGGGTTGTCGGTGGACGTTGCAAAAGCAACTTGAGTGGGGGCCGGGTTGATGCCATTAGTAACAATGGTGGTAGGCTCAGTCGTAGCTTTGCCATCCACATCGGGGGCCCCCACTTTAGCCACATAAACACCATCATTTGCAACGGCTTTGGCCACCCCGGGGCCTCTCCGAGTTTTGGTGCCCACCTTATCCTTTTTCTCCTTAAACGAACAATTCTCCTCAATGTGGCCAAAGGTGCAACACCCTTTGCAATACTTGGGCTCATTCTCCACTAGGAAGGAGCAATCAACCGATTCTCCATCATCAAAGTCAAGAGGAACACCTCTAGGAAAGGTAGTAGCAAAACTCAGCTCCACAAGGGCACGAGCAAAAGTACCTCTTTGATGGTCGGTAGTCACGGGATCCATAAAGAGTGGCTTTCCCATATGAGAGGCAACTCGAGCAATAATCTCCGGTGTCCAAAATTCCTTACCAAGACCATACATTCGAACCCATAAAAGAATATTAGCAATATCCTTACGGTTGAAAGCAAATTTTGGAGGAATGTACTTAAGTAATAGCGGATTACCATGAATGAAGTAAGGGCCACCTTTGAGGACTTTGTCGCAATCCTCTTCCGAATCAAAATTGAATATCATCCAGCCTCCTTCTTCACGGAATCTTGACCGGACACCCCAAGACTTGCGCAATTCATTGAGTAAGAAATAACCCGGATAAAAGCCAACGTATTGGCCGAGCAATGACCATCCCCAAACCTTTTGTCGTGGAAGAGCTTCGGATAAATTAATCTTGACTCGATCGGAAGTTGGAGGGATGTATTCAAGCTTCCCACCAAGGCCCTTGTTTATGAAAAAAAAATTGGATTTATTTGCCCAAGCATTAGGCCGAGGAACGTTTGAAGCGGCGTGGTTGATTTTGGCCGGTGTGGCCGGAGCCTTCCCCAAGGGGGGATGAACCTTGGCTTGATCTTCAAGACTTGGCCGAGAGGGGCCCACACAAGGCTGCAAAGAGCCGTTGGCTTCAACATGGGGAGAATGAGCTTGGTGAGTTTCCAAAGAACATTTAATGGCCTCGTTTCCAAACAAGTCAATGTTGGAAGGGAGCCCATCACCATTTATTGCGGCTGGTTCCAATACATCATTTAATGTGGCTGGTTCCAAGGCATCATTGATGTTGGACGCACCATGTCTGACCAAGGGAGCTCCCACACTTTTCCGAGCAGCCACCCTCGCCGGAGATGAGACCATGGCGGCGGCTAACGTCGGAAACTCGCCCAAAACGTCCTCATCATCGTCGGAAAGAGTATTCTTATCATGGACGACCACTTCTTCATCTTCAACTTCAATGGAACTAGTGACTAGTTCCTTACCTTTACCATGTCCGACCATGGCCTTAGATGTGGCCGCCTTAGCTCCACCATCACCTACCGGTTGCATGGCTTGAGAGCCTCGGCCTTTCTTGCTTGTTTCATCTTTCCTACTCCTTTTAGAAAGAGTAACATCTCCACCACCATTCTTGTTCAAAACAGCCCCTCCATAGGAGGAAGAAGAGCCATTTCTAGTCTTAGCCATGGCCAAGAAAGAGCACGGCCAAGGCTGGCTCAGCCCTCACCGACAAGGCCAAAACCGAGCCCTTAAACGGGGGGGGGGGGGGGGGGGGGAAACCGAGTTGGCAAAGTGGTGGGGGGAGAACTCCGGGGAACAAGGGGGGGGGGGGGGGGGGGGGGGGCGGACACTCCAAGTCGGTGGTGGCTCGTGGGGAAACACACCATGAACAAAAGCAAGGGGCTCGTGGGGAGCACCCTCGCCGGAGTGAACCGGGAAGGGGGAAGGAGGTTCGCCGGAATTTGGGGGGAGAGGGGAGGAGAGAAGGGAGAGCTTACTGAGAGCACTGAGAGCTCTAAACGTGTTACACATCACGGTTTGTCATCCAAAAGACTTTGATTTTTCTTCTCTTCTTTCTTTTCTCAACCCACTTTTCACTTAACATTCCACTTCATCTTTGCACTACACTTTTTGTTGGATTTTTCTCACTTTTTCACTAAGGATCGACTTGCACTATAACTCGGGCCCGATGTGCACTTTAACTCGGTCGGTACCCTTTTTCTTACACTTAAGCACTTTTCTTTCAATCCACTATTTTTCCAACTTTTCTTTCTTTCTTCTCAACAAAGATGCACTACCCACTTAGTTTTGCAACTCATTCTTTGCCCTTTTACCAAAGAGAATCTAAACTCTCCAAATATTCTTCCAAACCTCTCACTAAAGTCCAATCCCATAAGGGTCAAGTCATATAGGCTAAGAATCATATTTTTGAGGAGTTTCAAACAAAGGTCTAAGGCTAAAACGGGGCTACAAACAATGGTTTATCTTCAAGGTAGGATATGGAATATTTTGTGACTAAATGAAACAAAGTTCAAATCAATGTGACAAAGCATAGAACAAATCTCATATTGGTCTTGGAAAATAGATAAACACCTCAATAACAAGTACTACTTAGCATGCTTGAGCTATTTCACACAAAAAAATGAGGGATATGCAATATGAACAAACATCCCTAAAATGGCCAAAAATAATCTCACAAGGTTCACTCCAGCTTAGTTGCATCAAAACTCATCCTTAGAACTCATGTGCTCAATAAAAACATGCAAGATATCACATCACATCAAAAGCAACATCCATTTAGAGGCTAAACTATCCAAAAATATGCAAAAGACTTTACATGCTCACATCATCATTAGCCTTCATATGGACATCTAAGATGGGAATTCCTAGTCCAAAATTAAATCTTTTTGTTCTTTTTCAACACAATTTTCGAATTTTTATGATTTTTGCAAAAAAATTTCTTAAAAACAAAACAAACACATCCATACATGCCATTAAACTCAATCATCATCCATTCATCACATCAGGCCACTATCCAAAAGAAAACATTCCTTAACAAAAACAAACACAAGACAAGACACCTATACATGAAACTATGAGCTACTAACCCACCCCATACTTAAAATTTTGATGTCCTCATCAAAACAAAGAAATCAAAACACAAAAGTAAAGAAGAAGAGTTAAGAAAGCTCACTATTTCTTATTCTTGAATGGCATGTTGAGGCTTAGTTTGCTAGAATGAGCCATGAGGCTTTTGCTTCCTCACTTAGATCGACTTTGTCATAGAACTTCTTTACTCGATGACCATTCACTTTGAAGATTTGTCCATTCTCATCAACCAAATCTACCGCTCCTTGAGTATGAATTCGGTGTACCACAAATGGTCCACTCCAATTTCCTATCATGTTGTAATATCCGCAAATTTTATAAAATGGATTATGAAATTCTCCCTAGTTTTATGAATGAACTTCGTCTTTGGAACGACATGAAAAAGGGCAAAGGTTACCCGATTAACCGTATAACGTTGAATAATGTTAAACGGAACCTTTAACTTCAAAAATTCATAAAACCTTCGTTAGAGCTTGGAATTAAGTGACTCCAAAGCCTAATGGTATATAAAGGAGTCTAGTTTCATCCTTCAAAATTTGAGGCCATTCCGATAAGTAACGAGAAAGTTAAGCCAATGTTACCGACACACTACGCATTCCGAGAAGGGCAGCGACCGCCGCCAACAGCGGCAGCGACCGCCGCCGGCTGCCGACGCAAGTTGCACGACGAGACACTTTCATTGTGGGCGCCGTGGTTTTACCTTCTGCAAGGGCTTCACTTTGGGTCACTTCTCTTCACCTTTACCTCACTTCACCATTAATGTTTGGCATGATTAGGGCCAAGACAATCATCACTTTCAACTGAAAGTCAGCTTGAGAAACTCTATAAATAGAGCTGTGTTGATGAAGGAAAATCACACACAAATCCTTCCTCTCTCCCTCTAAAACCTCTTCCACTGTAAAGAGCTAGTGTTCTTCTTGCTAATGTTGGCAAAAGCTCGTCGAAAGGTGGCCGGAGTTGATCGGAGGAAGCTTGCGAAATCATGCCGTCGTCACTGCAGAAGGCAGCGACCGCCGCCAGGGGCAGCGACCGCCGCTAGTGCACATCATGCACTTTGTGTCCGAGCGTCGTTCTAAGCCATTGCCCGGGCCGTTCCTTGCTCGTGCCTTGTGTTTTGCCTTGCCTTAAGCCTTGTCTAGTGCCTTGCTAGCCTCGTCTTCTCGCCTCGGTTAGCGTTCTTAATCTCGTTTTAAGGCAAGTGGATGGTTCTCCTTTTTCATTACTCGATACTCGTGAAATTGCTTTCCATTATCAAATTAATCGTTGGGAACGAACTTGTTTGCTAATAATTGATTAGGATTATTATGTTTAGAAATAATAACCATTGTTATTATTATTTATCGAATATTAGACTTGGACTTAGGACTCCGATGATGTGTGGCCTTTGATTGTTTCAAGTCTCTTTTTGAGACTTTGCACTAGATTAGCTTAAGTTAGGGACTGCCGGTTTAGTGATCCGCTATCTCTTTGTAACGTATTAGGAGGTATATCTCGTTATCGGCTCCTGATACTGGGTCATTACTCTGCCTTTTCTCCGAATAGAGAGGCTAACACTCTTGCAAAGTGTTGAGGACTATGCTCCTTACTTTGGTTCGACCCTCCTCAGGGACTTACCTATCTCACATAGTAATCAATGAACACGAGGTGATTAGTACAACTTGGAAAATCACTTCAGGTCCGCATTATTGACAATCGTCTATCTAATCTGAATGCATGACTCGAGTTGTTAAAACGCCTATAAAATGGCAAGATGGGTTCAGGTGTATAAGCGTCCTTGTGGCCACCTCCCTGTCGGCATCTTCGAGTTGTGATGAGGTTGATACGATTAAATTTATGTTGGATGCTTTTCAAACTCTTGAATGATTAAAGTTCCCAACAAATCAATAAACACATTTCTTTCTTAGGCGTTATCTCCTAATAACGTCCTATTCCCGAGAAAACTCTATCTTCTCTTCGAACATCGTACCAAACACCTGAAAGCCTCTCGCTCAGATTGCTGCTTCGCTATCGTCATGTTGAACCTCGACTACAGCGCACCTACCAATTATCATATGGTTAAGGATTGCCGTTATGTCCGACCTTTTCTCAGAACCGAAATATTATTCTCCCACTTGTTTAGTCTCGCGTTAGACTAACATCCCTTCTTTCTTTCCCAACTCTGTTGGCTGGTATTCCTTGCTTCTATGAGGATATCAGATAGGAAAGGGAAGGCTATCAAGGAGTAACCGAATACTTTGGATGGAGGGAAGGAAGGAAGGGAGGAAGCAACGATGCAAGACGTTTTAAAATATTTTGTTTACTTTATGGTTTCCACATGCTTTCGTCTCTCTCCGAGACTTGTATTTCCGCTGCAAATATATGAATTGGTTTTATTACTATCGTGTTGTGTTACCCAAAAGCCTTAAACGGCTTCGGACCATGAAATCCGAGGATGTTGGCGGTAATACCCTTGTGCTTGTGAAATCGGGGTGTTACAGTAGTGGTATCAGAGCTAAGGTTTTGTTTTCAAGCTTGACAATACTTTTAATATCTTTTGAATTGAGTTTATCAAAGCCAAGGGTTTTCCTTTAAACTCAAAATTTTCTTTTATACCATAGAAACAAATTTCATCTAAAAGTTTACTTTTACGAATTTTAAAGTATTCTTAAGGTCTTTAGAACCAAGTTTCTCTACGGATCAATTCCAATTTGGATATTGGCACTGAAGAATTCGTTTCTCAATATTGAAGACTTCTAAAATAAAATTCTTGCTTCCAAGGTTTATTGTAACAGACCTCAAGAAACCGACGTTTTACATATTGGTTCCTCGTAACAGACCTCGAGAACCGATTGTTTTCAAACCTTCTCGTGACATACTTCGAGTAGTGAATTTATGCTTTCCATAATGTACTTCCTTCACATCGTCTTCATATCTGCATCTAGACCGCAATTGTGGGATCTAATCGTCTACCCTTCTACAGGATCATGGGTTTCTTCCTCAAATCAATTTTGGTCACAAAGGACAATGCTGCTTTGACAAACCCCATGGGAGAAGTTACTCTTCCCATTTGGTCAGTTAACCCTGCTGTCTATACAAACTCCGAGTTGGGTGCGATGGGTATAGATGTTGGTGGAACCTCATCCGGTGAAGGCCAAGCCGTGAATTCAAATTCATTTTTCACTCAGCCAGACGGGTTAGGTCTCGGGCTTGGTACTTCGTCCCTTCCCAAATTCAATCCAGCTGCACCAATGAACCCTCAGTTACTCACCATGGAAATGGTGACAGAACACTGTTTCGACCACTATAAATTGCATCATCCGTGGGAGTATATGGCTGAGACTGGGCCTATTCCTCCTACGCGTTTCCAAATTAAGAAGGACTAACTGCTGCATTACCAAGGAGCTTGTATTGAGATGCTCTCTTTCCATCTAGAGCGTTCCAGACATTTTGAATTCAGTATTGACAATGAACGCTTGCATATCAATAACACCAATCGCGATTTGGAGCAAGGGGGGTGGTTATTGGATAACGAGGGGCAGGTCTTGAATGGAAATTTGTTCAATCCTAGCTTTCTCGACCGTTTCTGCTACCCGCCTTCAGCGTCTTCTTAGACAGTAGTTAGAGTAGTTGAGTGCGTAGCCCAAGGTGGCCCACTCTGGATGTAACTTGACTATCCCATTTTGTAGCATGGATAATTAGGTCGGGGGTAAAGCTTTTCAGTATTCTAGTTGTTGTTCAATTCCTCTGTAAAATACGACCGAAGTAACAATGTTTAATATAAGTATTGCATTTGTTTCAAAAGACGTGTTCGTATGACTTTATCACACTTGTTATAATGGAAACAATTGTGAATCAATTATACAGATGGTTAACACTAGGAACACTACTAGAAATGACCCTAACGCCACTCCAGCCGGGGGTGACCGAGTAGCTGATAACTCGGGAGTCAGGGGAAATACGCCAGGCAATGCCGCACCACCGACTAGGATCTTGGATGAAGCCACGATGACCATCTTTCGTAACATGGTCAGTCAGTTGGTAAGAGAGGCAATACCGCCTGTTATACCGGGCCAAGTTGACCCAACTGAGGTTGTTCCTGCAGGAAACCCAAGAGCCGCTAGGGGCCCAGAACGCGATGAGGGGTCTGACTATGATAAGGCATTGAAGACTTTCCTGTCGCTAAGACCAGAAACATTTGAAGGTCTGGAGAGCCTTCAAGTGCCTACCACTAGTTTTCCAACATGGAAAAGCTTTTAAGGAATTTGCACTGCTCCGAAGCAGAGAGTGCATATTGCCGCCATCCAGTTGAGGGATGAGGCAAACGACTGGTGGGAAACATCCGGGCTTGCTGAACATCCTGAGTTGACTTGAGATATGTTCAAAAGTAAGATGCTAAGGTGTTTCTTCTCGCCTGCTATGCTCGAAGAAAAGAAGGATGCACTGTACAATCCTCAGGTGGAAGGACTCAGTGTCCTGGATAGGGCAAAGAAATTCAACCAGCTGTTGAGATACGCTGGCACTGAATTTACCACCGAGGAACAAAAGATCCGACGGTTCCATAAGTGGATGAGTGATAGCATCAATCCAAGGATGATGAATCGCGTTTTTGCAACCCTTGAAGAGTATGTCGACCATGCCTATAGTATGGAGGTCACTCTGAATGGGGCTGATCAAAAGAAACCTGGTGACGGGAACTCTAACCCACCGGGTAATGGAGGCTTCAAGAGACCTGCTTCACTTATGAAGTCGGGTTGGCCAAAGAAGGGGAAATCAGAGTATTCTATGACTACTTCCTCAAGAGGGTCTGAACGCACTAAGGGTCCGTTGGTGTGCTACAACTGCGGTGAACCCGGGCACGTCAATCGGAAGTGCACAAAACCGAAGAAGACCTACTTCGGTTGTGGGAAGGAGGGTCATGTCCAGACCTACTGCCAACAGAACAATGGTGGTCCCGGACAATCAAGGGCCTCTTCGGTCTCACAGAGCAATCAGGCTCCAACAAAGTCGACAGTGTCTGCTTCAATTCAGTCAACGACACAGAACAAGGGCAAAGGGCCAGCTACTGCTCCGAGTCAAGGCCAGCGCCTGTATGAGATGCGTGCGACTGATGAACCTGAAGCTCCGATCTGTCAAGGTACATTATACGTTCGCTCCACTGCTGCTTTCCTGTTATTTGATTCCGGAGCATCGCATTCGTTTATATCTGAAAGTTGCGTAGAACTGCTAGATCTGAAATGCTTAGATATTTGCGAACCCTTCATAGTTAACCTACCCAACGGAAATAAGATAGTCGGTACCAAGCAACTCACTAATTTCCCCATAGGCATTCAAGGCGGAAAATTCATTTCCAACTTGATATGCATTCCGATGTCGCCCTACGATATCATCCTAGGAAGGGATTGGTTATCACGACATGGGGCCGAAATTAATTTCAATACCCGAACAGTCACCATTAATTCCGGAGGGAAGCATGTGTGCAAGTTCAAGGGGTCTCGAGACGAGGAAAATGGGAGTTTGATCAATGCAATGAAAGCGACTCGACTTCTACATCAAGGCTGTACGGGGTACCTGTGCTATCTAGAAACAACGGATAAGGAATTGGTTGACATTCGTGAAATTCCCGTAGCGTGTGAATTTCCCGAGGTATTTCCAAAAGATGTACTTGGACTTCCACCTCAGCGTGATGTGGAGTTTATTATCAGCTTAGAGCCAGGGACTGCTCCGATCTCTAAGGCCCCATACAGAATGGCGCCTGTGGAGATGCAGGAACTTAAGAGTCAGCTCGAGGAACTGTTGGAAAAAGGTTTCATCAGACCGAGCACGTCACCGTGGGGAGCTCCTGTGCTATTTGTGAAAAAGAAGGATGGTACCTTTCGTTTGTGCATCGATTACAGAGAGTTGAACAAGGTCACCATCAAGAACAAGTATCCTCTTCCAAGGATCGACGACTTGTTAGATCAGCTACGTGGTGCTAAGATATTTTCCAAGATTGAATTAAGGTCAGGCTATCACCAGTTAAGGATCCGTGATGAGGACATCGCAAAGACGGCTTTCCGAACTCGCTATGGTCATTACGAGTTTGTAGTAATTCCATTCGGGTTGACGAATGCCCCTGCAGTCTTCATGGACCTAATGCACCGATGTTTTCATGAATACCTCGATCAGTTCATTGTTGTCTTCATTGATGACATCCTGATTTACTCAAGAAATCGGGAAGAACATGAGGAACACCTAAGGATCGTGTTGCAAATTCTGAGACATAACCAGTTGTACGCCAAGCTATCGAAGTGTGAGCTATGGCTGAAAGAAGTTGCCTTCTTAGGGCACGTCATCAACAAAGACGGAGTGATGGTGGATCCCCAGAAAATTCAGGCAGTATTTGAATGGGAACAGCCTCGCAACGTCAAGGAAGTTCGAAGCTTCCTAGAATTAGTTGGGTACTACAGGAGGTTCGTGGAGGGATTCTCGAAGATTGCCCTGCCCATGACCAAGTTACTCCGCAAGGTTCACAAGAAATTCATTTGGGACGAAAAATGTGAGGACAGTTTTCAAGAGTTGAAGAAGCGCTTGACCAACGCACCTATGTTGACTCTACTAGATGGTCATGACGGTTATGTGGTATATAGTGACGCTTCTAAAATGGGTCTTGGTGGCGTCTTAATGCAAAACGGCAAGGTCATAGCCTACGCATCTCGCCAGATCAAGCCATACGAAGTCAAGTACCCGACCCATGATCTTGAGTTAGCCGCTGTGGTTTTTGCTCTAAAGATATGGCGACATTATCTTTACGGCGTGAAGTGTCAAATCTTCACCGACCACAAAAGTTTGAAGTACGTCTTCACCCAAAAGGAACTCAACATGAGGCAAAGGAGATGGTTGGAGTTGATCAAGGACTACGACATTGAGCTACAGTACCACCCGGGTAAAGCTAATGTTTTTGTAGATGCCTTGAGTCGGAAGTCTCCGCTAGAAAAACTACTTGCAATGCTAACGGCTCATCCGGCCTTACAACAAGACTTAGTCCGTGAAGGGATCGAAGTTTGGTTTGGGAGGCAACAGGGCGGATTGTGTACTTTGGAAATCCATTCCGACCTGTTGGAGCAGATCCGAGGAAAACAACCGGATGATGACATGTTGATCAAAATCAGTGGAGAAGTTTTGTCCGGAAAGGAACCAGGATTCATCATACAGGATGATGGATCATTGTGGTATAGGGACCGCATATGTGTGCCGGCAGTGGATGAACTCCCAAGGATTATCTTGAAGGAGGCACATTCTTCTGCTTACTCTGTACATCTTGGATCAAGTAAGATGAAGAAGGACTTACGAAGAAACTTCTGGTGGCCAGGCATGAAACAAGAGGTAGTTGAGTTCGTCTCAAAATGCGTAGTGTGCCAAAAGGTGAAGATAGAGCATAAGCGACCTGGAGGAATGTTGTAGTCTCTGCCAGTACCAGAATGGAAATGGGAAGACATCGCCATGGACTTTGTAACCGGTTTGCCTAAAACTCAAGGGCAGAAGGATACAATCTGGGTAGTCGTGGACCAACTCACCAAGAGTGCCCATTTCATCGCCATCAAGATGAATTGGGGAGTCCAAAAGTTGGCTGAGGTTTTCATCTGTCCGTTTGCATGGCACTCCAAAGACCATTGTCTCTGACCGGGACGGCCGGTTCACATCGAGATTTTGGGAGGAATTGCACAAAGCACTCGGGATAGAGCTAAGGTTCAGTACCGCTTTTCATCCTTAGACTGATGGGCAGTCTGAGAGGACAATCCAAACATTGGAGGACATGCTCCGAGCCTGCGTATTGGATCGCACGACAAGTTGGGATGTCAGCTTGAGTTTGATAGAATTCACATATAACAACAACTGGCATGCTACTATCAAGATGGCTCCATTTGAGGCTTTATATGGTCGTAGGTGTCGTTCACCTATCTGTTGGGATGATAACGCGGATAAAATTCTTCTTGGACCAGAATTAGTACAGAGAACCGCCGCCGATATCGCTCTCATCCGTCAAAGGATGTTGACTGCTCAGAGTCGACAAAAGTCCTACGTTGACCTGAAAAGACAGGAGGTTGGGTTCACCGTTGACAATAAGGTCTACGTAAAGGTGTCACCGTCTAAGGGAGTTTTTTGCTTTGGGAAGCAGGGAAAGCTCAATCCTCAATATGTGGGCCCTTTCGAGATCCTTGGGAAAGTAGGCAGGCTCACGTATCATCTTGCTCTACCGCCATCGGCTCACCCTGTCCACAACGTCTTTCATGTATCACTCCTTAGGCAGTATGTGCCCGATGAATCTCATATTCTCGATTATGGAGACATCGAGATGCAAGAAAATGGTACCTATGAAGAAGGACCAGTAAGGATTCTCGAACGACGAGTGAAGAGATTACGCAACAAGGAAGTACCATTGGTCAAGGTACTTTGGTCTAGAAATGGTGTTGAAGAGACTACCTGGGAGACTTGGGAAACTGAGCTAGATATGCAGAAGCGTTTTCCTCACCTGTTAGCAAATGACTAAAGAAAAGGAAATTTCATTAAGGGGGGTACTAACGGTTGTATTCCTTCGTCATTTCCGGATATTCTAAAGATGTACTCTTTCTATTTGAAAGTAGACCTTGGTTAGTTTCGGGAACGAAACTATTTTTAAGGGGGTACTATTGTAATATCCGCAAATTTTATAAAATGGATTATGAAATTCTCCCTAGTTTTATGAATCAACTTCATCTTTGGAACGACATGAAAAAGGGCAAAGGTTACCCGATTAACCGTATAACGTTGAATAACGTTAAACGGAGCCTTTAACTTCAAAAATTCATAAAACCTTCGTTAGAGATTTGAATCGATGTGATTCCAAAGCTTAATGGTAGATAAAGGAGTCTAGTTTCATCCCTCAAAATTTGAGGCCATTCTGATGAGTAACGAGAAAGTTATGCCAATTTTACCGACGCATTGCGCAGTCCAAGAAAGGCAGCGACCGCCGCCAACAGAGGCAACGACTGCCGCCGGCTGCAGACGCAAGTTGCGCGACGGGACACTTTCATTGTGGGCGCCGTGGTTTTACCTTCTGCAAGGGCTTCACTTTGGGTCACTTCTCTTCACCTTTACCTCACTTCACCATTAATGTTTGGCATGATTAGGGCCAAGACAATCATCACTTTCAACTGAAAGTCAGCTTGAGAAACTCTATAAATAGAGCTGTGTTGATGAAGGAAAATCACACACAAATCCTTCCTCTCTCCCTCTAAAACCTCTTCCACTGTAAAGAGCTAGTGTTCTTCTTGCTAATGTTGGCAAAAGCTCGTCGAAAGGTGGCCGGAGTTGATCGGAGGAAGCTTGCGAAATCATGCCGTCGTCACTGCAGAAGGCAGCGACCGCCGCCAGGGGCAGCGACCGCCGCTAGTGCACATCATGCACTTTGTGTCCGAGCGTCGTTCTAAGCCATTGCCCGGGCCGTTCCTTGCTCGTGCCTTGTGTTTTGCCTTGCCTTAAGCCTTGTCTAGTGCCTTGCTAGCCTCGTCTTCTCGCCTCGGTTAGCGTTCTTAATCTCGTTTTAAGGCAAGTGGATGGTTCTCCTTTTTCATTACTCGATAATCGTGAAATTGCTTTCCATTATCAAATTAATCGTTGGGAACGAACTTGTTTGCTAATAATTGATTAGGATTATTATGTTTAGAAATAATAACCATTGTTATTATTATTTATCGAATATTAGACTTGGACTTAGGACTCCGATGATGTGTGGCCTTGGATTGTTTCAAGTCTCTTTTTGAGACTTTGCACTAGATTAGCTTAAGTTAGGGACTGCCGGTTTAGTGATCCGCTATCTCTTTGTAACGTATTAGGAGGTATATCTCGTTATCGGCTCCTGATACTGGGTCATTACTCTGCCTTTTCTCCGAATATAGAGGCTAACACTCTTGCAAAGTGTTGAGGACTATGCTCCTTACTTTGGTTCGACCCTCCTCAGGGACTTACCTATCTCTAATAAGTCGCTAAGTGAAGTGCAATGTTTTATAACCAATGAAAAGATTAGTGCAATCGTGTATAGTGACTCGGGCAAAGTCGTTGTTCCCTTATCAAAAATAAGTCCCAAACATGCAAACAACAGTATAGTAGGCAACCAAGGGGTCGAACCCAAAGGAATCAGTTTTTATTCAGATTTTATGGTTTTCATGCAAGTAATCAAAGGGGGGTTTGAAAGTCGGTTTCAATCAAAGGTTATCAAATAGAGTTTATCCAATCAATTCCACTTTATTAATCCGTTGATCATGAATTCATCCACCTCTTTATATGCCTAGGTCAATTCCAATCCCAATCATTAGCAATCGCAAGTCCACGGTCCAAGCAATTCTATAACCCTAGGCAAGGACGCTTAACCTAGAATTAGCATAGAGTACATGGATATTAGGAAATCAAATTATGCAATCAAGCTACGAGTCTCATGCACAACTAAACCATTGAATACTCTTCCCTAAACTAGTCCACGGTCCTAGAATAGAGTTGTTTCTAGAAATAGAAAAGATGCATAGACAACAACCAATCCTAAATCAAACAATAGATCTAAGTCAATCAAACAAGTTGATCAGGCTCATAAAATCAAACATAGATCATGGGATGAAGCACAAGAGTATCAATATAGACCTAGGGATAAAGAGGTTACCAGAATTTCACAACTTCATAATAAAGCTTCCTTGATTGAATAAACTCAAGAGGAGAGTTAGTTCTCCATTACAAAGAAAACTCTAAACTTTATTGAAAGAACAATTGATTGACAAGTACGTTGAATTCCCCTAAAAACCTAGAAAGGTTCCCCTTAAATAGCCCCAAGGATCAACCTTTTCGGACTAGATAAGAAAGGCAACCGAAAGATAAGAAAGGAAACAAGATAGAAACGATAGAATTTTGTAAGCGTGAAAATCGGCCGCACCGCGACCGCAGCGTCACCACCGCGCCCGCGGCGGTCTTCCTTGGTCAACTCGCTGAGTCGGCTTCTACCTCGACCGCGCCACAGACAGCGCGACCGCGGCCTTCATAGGTCTTCATGGTTCATCTCTTCACGCCACCGTGCCCGCGTCATAGACAACGCGACCGCGATATCCACGCAGGGGCGAATCTTCGTATTTAAGCTCTTTAACTCTTGATTCTTCACAACTTGTGTCTTCGGTCTTCATATTACAATATTACTCAAGACTAACCTAAACACTAACTAAATCATCTCAAAATACAAGAGTTATCCTATACAAAATAGCCTGAATCACATAGTAATCAATGAACACGAGGTGATTAGTACAACTTGGAAAATCACTTCGGGTCCGCATTATTGAAAATCGTCTATCTAATCTAAATTCATGACTCGAGTTGTTAAAACGCCTATAAAATGGCAAGATGGGTTCAGGTGTATAAGCTTCCTTGTGGCCACCTCCCAGTCGGCATCTTCGAGTTGTGATGAGGTTGATACGATTAGATTTATGTTGGATGCTTTTCAAACTCTTGAATGATTAAAGTTCCCAACAAATCAATAAACACATTTCTTTCCTAGGCGTTATCTCCTAATAACATCCTATTCCCGAGAAAACTCTATCTTCTCTTCGAACATCGTACCAAACACCTGAAAGCCTCTCGCTCAGATTGCTGCTTCGCTATCGTCATGTTGAACCTCGACTACCGCGCACCTACCAGTTATCATATGGTTAAGAATTGCCGTTATGTCTGACCTTTTCTCAGAACCGAAATATTATTCTCCCACTTGTTTAGTCTCGCGTTAGACTAACATCCCCTCTTTCTTTCCCAACTCTGTTGGCTGGTATTCCTTGCTTCTATGGGGATATCAGATAGGAAAGGGAAGGCTATCAAGGAGTAATCGAAGACTTTGGATTGAGGGAAGGAAGGAAGGGAGGAAGCAACGATGCAAGACGTTCTAAAATATTTTGTTTACTTTATGGTTTCCACATGCTTTCGTCTCTCTCCGAGACTTGTATTTCCGCTGCAAAACCCTTTACTCTTGCATAATTAAACAATTAAGGACGTATGCGCCTTTGTAACCGAATTCATATTTTGTTATAAATATATGAATTGGTTTTATTATTATCGTGTTGTGTTACCCAAAAGCCTTAAACGGCTTCGCACCGTGAAATCCGAGGACGTTGGCGGTAATACCCTTATGCTTGTGAAATCGGGGTGTTACACATGCCACCTCTTCGTCTTGTCCTTTTACCACTTAGCATTCTCATAAGCTTTTAACCTCAACTCCCCTAACTCGTGGAGATCTAAGAACCTTTTCTCTCCGGCCAAATTTACATCCCAATTCATTTCTTTGAGAGCCCACTTGGATTTGTGCTCCAACTCTACCGGAAGATGACACGCCTTGCCATACACTAGATTGAAAGGTGTAGTCCCCAAAGGTGTCTTGTAAGCGGTTCTATAAGCCCAAAGTGCATCATCGAGCTTAGAGGCCCAATCCTTTCTCGACTTAGACACCGTCTTCTCTAAGATGGCCTTGATTTGACGATTTGAAACCTCAACTAGCCCACTTGTTTGAGGGTGATAGGGAGTAGCAACTCGGTGAGATACCCCATACTTGATCAACACATTCTCAAAGCATTTTTCAATGAAATGAGGGCCACCATCACTAATGAGAACTCTAGGCACGCCAAATCTAGCAAAGATGTTGCTTTTTAAGAACTTCATCACAACCCTTGCATCATTGGTCCTTGTTGGAATGGCTTCCACCCACTTAGAGACATAATCCTCGACTACCAAAATGTATTTGTACGGGCCCGACCTTAGAAATGGTCCCATGAAGTCGATCCCCCATACGTCAAAGAGCTCTACTTCTAGAATTCCGGTTTGTGGAGTCTCATTTCTCCTTGACAAGTTCCCTTCTCTTTGGTATTCTTGACATCTCTTCACATACTCATGCACATCCTTAAACATGGTTGGCCAATAGAAACTACAATATGTAGAATATTTTCCGTGGTTTTCGAACTCTTGGCATGACCTCCGGTTGGCAAAGAATGGCAATGACGAATGACGCTCTCAATCTCCTCACTTGGAATACACCGTCTATAGATTCTATCGCTCCCTTCCATGTATAGGGATGGATTATCCCAATAATATTGCCTAGCATCATGTAAGAATTCCTTCCTAGCCGAATAAGACAAATTTGGTGGGATCACTCCCCCTACAACAAAGTTAGAAAAATCCGCAAACTAAGGGGTAACCCCTCGTTTCAAGGTCTTAATAGATAGAAGACAAGCGGGAGGTGAAGATTTAATCAATTGAGAATGAGATGGAATAGAGACCGAGTGGAGTATCTTACTTGATTTCATGGACCGACATTGCAAGGTTTGGAGTCCGACATGCTTGGACGTCGATCGAGTAGCACAAGTGCACAAATCTTTCTGGCCCGACGTTGTGGACCTCGGTCCCGAGTTACTGGGTAACTCGGTCCGATTTTGGACACCTTGGACCCGATGCTCTTTTCCTGTCAGTCCCTCCTTCTTTTCCTTTTTCCCACTCAATAGCCCTTCATCCTCTCTCACATCATCTATTGCTACACCATCCTCCATCTCCATCATGTAGTCCATGGGCAACCGAGATAGATGATCGGCCACGACATTCTCCGCACCAACTTTATCCTTGATCTCATGGCCAAACTCTTGAAGGAGAAGCATCCACCTCAAAAGCCTTGGTTTAGCATCCTTCTTTTTCATGAGGTACTTAATTGCCGCATGGTCCGTATAAACTACCACCTTAGACCCCACAAGATATGACCGGAATTTCTCAAATGCAAACACCACCGCAAGGAACTCCTTTTCCGTCGTTGTATATTTG
The DNA here is from genome assembly GCA_934048045.1 of Polygonum aviculare. Classification (NCBI taxonomy): domain Eukaryota; kingdom Viridiplantae; phylum Streptophyta; class Magnoliopsida; order Caryophyllales; family Polygonaceae; genus Polygonum; species Polygonum aviculare. The sequence goes on along the minus strand of OW204023.1, from coordinate 24,668,732 downwards.
CATTGAGTCTCATCCAAGGTTTTACTTGCATAGTAGATGGCGTGCAACTTTCCCTCCTTTCTTTGCACAAGAACGGCTCCCACGGCGAAATCACTTGCATCACACATCACTTTGAATGGAAGATTCCAATCGGGTGACGCCATGATCGGAGCCGAAACCAAATTAGAACTATTCCCTCCTTAACCATGAAATGACATTTCTCCCAATTAAGAACAAGGTTAGTCTCTTCACATCTAGCTAACACCCTATCCAAATTAGCCAAACCAGCATCAAAAGAGGAACCATAGACCGAAAAATCATCCATGAATACTTCCACTATTTCCTCTACCATGTTGGAGAAGATAGACATCATGCACCTTTGAAACGTTGCCGGAGCATTACACAAACCGAAAGGCATGCGTCTATAGGCAAATGTTCCATAGGGACATGTAAAAGTCGTCTTCTCTTGATCATTGGGGTGAATAGGGATTTGCCAAAATCCGCTATGCCCATCAAGGTAGCAAAAGTATTCATGTTGTGCCAATCTTTCAAGAACTTGGTCAATAAAAGGAAGGGGAAAATGATCCTTACGAGTGCCACTATTCAACTTTCGGTAATCGATGCACATGCGCCACTTCGTAGTGGTTCTAGTAGGAATCATTTCTCCCTTCTCATTTTGTACTACGGTTAACCCACCCTTCTTAGGCACTACATGCACGGGACTCACATATTTACTATCCGAAATTGGGAAGATGATTCCCGCATCCAACATCCTAAGTATCTCACTTTATACAACTTCTTTCATATTAGGATTCAATTTTCTTTGTGGTTCAATAGTGGGTTTATGATTGTCCTCCATGTAAATCCTATGCATGCAAATTGATGGTGAAATTCCTTTTAGTTCCTCTAATGAATAACCTAAGGCTCCTCTATGCTTCCATAAGACCGCTAGCAACTTAGATTCTTCTTCATCATTCAAATTAGCATTCACAATTACGGGTAATGAAGAGTTAGGACCAAGGAAGGCATACCTCAAGTCCTTTGGAAGCTCCTTTAGTTCATGAGAAGGTTCCGGTGGTGCTTGGGCATCCTCAGTTTCGGCTTTGAACACCTCCAAGTAAGACAGCCCGCTCTCCACTTTCTCATTTTCCTCTTGATTGGTGGCTAATCCTTCATTTGTTACTTCAACTCCATAGGGTGGTGGAATGGCATTCAACTCTAGCTTCCTCGAACTTGGCTTGTAGGATATAGCTTCCCATTGCACTCCTCTTGGAAAAGATTGGATCACCTTGGCTTCTTTATGCAAAGCTTCTTTCGAGGTTGGTTTGAAGGAGAAATCGAGCTCTAATCCTCCAAATTCAAGGGACAAATGACCTCTCTTCACATATATAATGGCTCCGACCGTCGCATAGAATGGTCTTCCCAAGATGATAGGCTCGCCCGACACTTCTAGCATGTCAACTACAACGAGGTCTGCCGGGACATAGTGTCCCTCCACACATACCGGATAGTCCACCACTCCAATCGGCTCAATTGATGTTCCATCGGCAATGGTCAACCTCATGTTAACCGGGGCAATGAGTCCCATAACGGTGGACTTCCATATGGTGTATGGTATAACACTAGTACTTGCTCTAAGATCACACAAAGCATGAAACTTCCGTGACCCGATCCCCACGGTAATGGCAAATCTTTCGGGATCACCTAGCTTTTGAGGTAGCTCCAAGATCTTTACCTCATCTTGCATCTCCACAATTGACCTCTTCTTGCTCAAGATTTCCTTCAAGAACTTTGCATAAGATGGCATCTCACTTAGGGCGTCGGTGAATGGTATGGTGATGTTCAAGCCTTGCAAAAGCTTTAAGAACCTCTTAAACTTGCCCTCCACAACTTCCTTGGGCTTCTTCAATGGGTAAGGAAGAGTTCTGCCACCTTGTTCCTTGGTTGGATCCACCTCCTTGGACCGGCCTTGACTTCTCTCAACATTTTCGGCCTGGACCGACGTGGGATCAACATCGGGGCCGACTTCTGGAACCTCGGTCCTAGGGCAAGGCACATCTGAGAACGTCGGGCCGACTTCAGGGCATGTCGGGCCCGAGTTCCGCTCCACCTCGGTCTGGTTCAGGGGACTTCTTCCGTCTTCTGGATCGACATCTTGGCATGTCGGGCGCGAGTTTCTGGGCAACTCGGTCCGACCTTCTTCTCTTGTCATTGGCATTTGTGGCTCGGGCAAACTCCGTCCACTCCTCAATCCTATGGCTCGAATTTCATTTTGTTGTTGTGGGGCACGGGGATTCTCCTCGGGTTGGCCCGGGAGTCTCCCTTCCTCTCTTGGAAGTTGATTCGCCATGTGAACAAATTGGTTGTACACTTGTCTTCTCCATACACCAAACTCTTTGAATTAGGCACCCATTTCATCAACTCTTCTCTCAACGTTGGTGAATTGATTCTTCAAGTCCTTGAACTCGCCTCTCATCTCTTATGCCCATTGTGGAGTTTGCTCATACAAACCCGGTGGTCGGTATGGTTGTGGTTGGGCCCTTGGCTCGTTTTGGTTGTAGTTGTTGTTGTATCCATTGGCTTGTCCTTGGTTCCACCTTCCATTTCCTCCATTGTTGAAGTTGGCTCTTCCTCCAAAGTTTCTTTGAACATAGTTTGCCTCCTCAATTTGCTCGGCCAAACGAACTTGGCGCTCATTGGGACACTCTTGGGCTCCATGCTTCAAAGAACCACATTCTTCACATGCTCTCGTGGTTTGTTGGAGAGGATTTATCTTCCTCCTCATCTTGTTCAACTCATCCTCAAGGAATTGGATCTTCACATCCTTATCCACCTCTTCATTCTTTGGGTCATAGAGCCTCTTTGCACCTTCTCCTTGGACTCTTGCCTCCTTGTTGACTTCACTCACTCCGTACATGGCTTTGTAATCGGAGAGCTTGTCTAGCAACTCCCATGCTTGCTCCGGTGGTAAATCAATGAACCCACAATCGGTGTGAAGGTTCAACTTGTCCTTGGTGGTGGGGTTGATTTCTTGGAAGAATATGTCTTGAAGGACATAAGGTTGTTGCCCATGCGTCGGACATTGCCTCAACATTTCCTTGAACCGATCCCAAGCCTCAAAGAGTGGCTCGTGGGCTCCTTGTTGAAAGCTCGCTATCTTCCTTCTAAGCTCCGTTGTCTTGGTTGACGAAAAGAACTTCATCAAAAAGGCTTCGTTGAGAGCCCTCCATGATGTGATGGATCAAGGTGCTTGGCTCTCCAACCAATGCAATGTCTTGCCTCCCAACAACCAATTAAAGGCCTTGAGTAGCACATACTCAAGCGTCTCATCATCCGTCGAGATGGTCTCACATAGGTCCTTAAATTGCTTTACATGCTCGATCGGGCACTCATTCGGTCCCCCTTGAAATTGGTCCCTCTTGATGAGTGAGATGAATTGAGTCTTGATCTCAAAGTTCTTTGACACCTCCGGTAAGACAGTAGCCGGTTCCGGCACCTTCAACTCCGGATGCATGTATTGTCTTGCATTCCGGGGTTGGGTGTTGATTTGAGCCTCCAATCTCATCCTTTGCTCACGCTCTCTCATAGCCTCGGCATCTCGGTTCGCCATCTCAAGTTGCATTCGAGCCATGTCGGCCCTCATCCTATCAACCTCCTCATCACGAGCTTGGTTCTCCATTCTCTTTTTCTTTCAAGCTTGTTTGATGATGCTCTCCGGATCACACACAAAATCGAACTCAAGTGTTCCTCGGACGGAACGAGCTCGCATACACCTATAACCAAAGACACAAAAAAAAACGAATCAAAACAAACAAGGGGTTCGGGCTAGTCCCTCACCTTAATTACTACCAAATCAAAGACTCAACAAAAGATAGTACCTCAAACAAGTAGAACTCCCCGGCAACGGCGCCAAAATTCTGATGGGGGTCGTCTAGATCGGATGATATCAAAATTTAAATTTATAAACCGAACCCCAATTTGTAGTATAAGGGTAGGGTGTCGAACACTCGGGAGTTCGTGTGTTGAGTGTACCAAAAAGACTAAAAAGAGGTAAAAGAAAGGCAAAAACAAGGAAAATCAAAGGGAACAACCCGGACCGACACTGGTCACTTCGGTCCAAGGTTGGATCGAGGAGAATTTGGCCGGGACCGACACAGACAACGTCGGGCCCGATGTACTGGGTAACTCGATTAGGCAAAAATAGTAGATCGGTCTTGGGTTTTTGGGTTCCTTCCCTAACTAGACTTGGGTGATTTCACCCCAATTCAGCCAATAAGTGTTGATCCTTGTGAGATCGAGGTTTTTCGCCTTCGATCCCTCCACTCTACACATCGACCATGGGAGGCTTTCACTCTCCCTTCGATGCTAGGTCAAGTGTTGGGTTTGAGTCCACTTTCGCTAACTCTTACCAATCACAAGCCCTAAATCACTTGTTCTCACTAAATGATTGAAGCTCATGTAGTGAGGATTCCTAGATCAAGCACTCAAGGCTATGGAATTGAGGGTTCACACCCAATCCTAGCTAGGGGTTTCCCCCATAGCCCAAGACTATGGAATCTACTCCATGAAGTAAGAGTAAAAAGCAATCAATAGACAAAACAAGCAATTCTCAATCATCAAATTCAAATCCAACTCAAATTGTATTCAAATCCAAAAGGGTTCACAAGATCCAAGTCTCAAATCCACTAAACAAAAGCAAAACAAGTTCAAACTCACTAACTCTCTCTAGCTCTCCACCGATCTCTCTTCTCTTCTCCTCCTCCTTTCTCCTCCTTGCTCTCCAAGTGTTCCTTGAACCTTTGAGAGTGATTAGATGTGGATGTCTACATTGCTCCTCTATGCTCCCTCTAATTATCCTCCTCTCTTGATTGGGGACCAAGGAATTCCAAATTAGAAGAGGGGCAAAAGTGGTAGATCACAATAATATGCCTTGGAGCCCAATCCTAATCTTGCCGACTTGGACCGACACGCATAGACCTCGGGCCTGACGTTGGGAACGTCGGTCCGAGCCTTTGAAATGCTTAACTTGGGCCCGACTCCTTGGTACATCGATCTAGGGCCTCGATCCTCTTCTTTCCTTGGTTTTCCTTAAGCTCCTCTTTGCTCCTTGCATGGCTCTTCCGCTCCTTATCTCCTTAGCTTTGCTTCCTCCTTAGAAACTCTTCCAAAACGTCCTCAAATGCGCCATTTTACCTACAAAACAAAACAAACTCGCATAGTCTCCGAATCTCATAGAAAATCGGGAACTAAGCTAAAAAGGGACAAAACTAACAAAGAAAAGAACAAAAGACACATATTTACAAGAGAAATTAACTACTAAAACACCACCAAAATGAGAGACATCAGAGGACGCTTAGAAAGTATTATAGGACGCTAATCTCTCCTTTAAAAATACCATATGCTAGAGAATCAAGGGATGAAAACTTGTGCTCAAAGAATTTCTTCTAAGTCATAGAGGACGCTCTTAAGTTTTCATGCATGCTAAGTTCCAATGTCAAAACTATTTTTGCTGAAGAGTTTGTCATCATCAAAAAGGTGGAAACTGTTGGATGATATCAAGGACGCCCCTATACATGATAGTGTGCCCACACAACCGTCCCTCAGTTTTGATATGACAAACTCACTTTGATTCTAATAAATTTGTCCAAGTGTTTAGGAACGCCAGTGACAAAAAGGACAACAAGTGTGTGGACGTCCCTGAGGTTAAGGGACGCTAGCTATGAGGAAGTAAGAACCAGTCAAGTGACTACTTGAGCGACGATGCAGTCCCAAACAAGTAGGAACGCGAGCTTCAACTCAAAAGCGTCCTTACTCAGCAGCCGACAAGATGACATCACTTGACAACATGTGATCATCCTAGACACGTGGAGACCGATCCTGTAGCAGAGTTCATCACCACGTGGAGGCCGATCTTGTAGCGGAGTCCATCACAGCTGGATATAGGAAGCTTCCCTCATCACCGCTATACTACGTGGAGGAAGATCATGTAGCCACGTCCACGAAAGGCATGATCGTCCCAGAGAAATGAAGCCCTTCCCAATTCCTATAAATAGCCCCAAGACATTTATTGTGACGCTAACGCTTTCAGAGAATCAGAGAGAAAGCGACCTCGATCAAGAGCACGAAGAACAAGCTTGAAACTCCTCTAGACTTAGTGTTTGATCGAGAGAAAAGTTGTAACCAAAACCAAAACTGTTTGTAACCCTGAAAACCAAAGAAAAAGAGAGAAGTCCTACGAAGTACTATAAGACGTGGGAATAGAGTCCTTTAGCACATAAAGCTCGCTTAAGTTGTAGGATTAGAGGAGTCCTTTACTAGTGGACTTAGGACGTACACTAAGTGCCAGAGAACTGTAAAGAACTCGCCAATACAACTGTAAGGACTCTTAATAAGAAAGGAAAGTCTATTCAAAATCCTCCAAGGAGGTAGAGGTTTACACTCAAGGACTACTTGGTATTGAGTGGTTCCTCTATAAATCATTGTGTTCCATACTTGTCAAGTTCACCTGTTTAGTTTCTTATTTCTGCTGCACAACCAAGGATGCCCTTATACTTTGTAAGGACGCCTCACTCAAGGACGCCTTTACCCAAGTAAAGGACGTCCCCTTTCATACTAACGGTCCAACAAACAAACCTTCGACACACATACCACCACTAGTGTACATGTCACAACCACCTTATCCATTCGATAGATCTGGCAAAACGGGTCGTTCCGATCGGTTTGGATCAGGTTCGTTTGGATCAAACAGTTATTTCGGGTCTTGTTTGGTTCCGTTTGGGTTCGGATGTTGTTCGGGTTCGGGTCATTTCAGATCGTAATATTGAGGATTAATTTGGATTGGATGTTGTTCGGATTAGATGTTGTTCGGTTTTGGTGTAGTTCGGTTCGGGTCCTTTTCGGATTGCTTCGAATCGGATCATTTCGGATCGCGTTAATTCAGATTTGGGTGTTATTTGGATTCTTTTTTTTTTTTCTAAAACTATAAGACCGCCTACAAAGATGAGTTTTTTACGTAGAATAATATTAAATCTCTTTTCTAAAGTAGTATACTTGTATGCAACTTAAAAGTTAAAACCCAAAATCTGGACTCCTATTTGTGACAAAATATTAGGGGGAATGTTTTTCGAAATTTGTTTAATTGGGTTTTTTACGTAATTCAAAAGTTTGGAATATTTTTCGATTAGTTTAAATGAATATGGATCGCGGGAATTTTGGTTGGCGCCCCTTGGGTAGAAAGCGGCAAAAAATATAATAAATACTATTGGTGTCCAAATTCCGAGCGAATAATGAGAATCGTGTTTTATTCAGTGCTCCACTAATACATATACATACAACCAACACGAATTTCATCAATAAACAATACAATGAATTAAAAATAGAGGTTGATTCACCTAAAAATACTCCTTAAGATATAAACTATAAACAATTATAAGCCATTGGATTGAAAAAATGAAGGACTGAGATTGGATGGGGAAAAAAAAATTGGGAATTATGTATTAAATAGGACACGGTGGCAATTTTGTAATTACAGGCAAAGGTAGTGGCATAAGAGGGATTTCGGAATTATGTAATCTGCCTGATTTCCGCCTCTTCTGTGACAACACAATCTCTGCAAAATCTCCATCCATGGCGTCCAACTGCCTCATCAGTGTTGTCGTCTTCATCACTCTCGCCCCTCCTCAACGATTTCACATCCCCAGCCCTAACGCTACGCCATCTCCCTTCTTCCTATTCCTCCGGCGAGAAGGTCACGCTCGACCTCTACTACGAGAGCCTCTGCCCTTACTGTGCCAACTTCATCGTCAACGATCTCGCCAAAATCTTCGATAATTGCCTCATCGACATCGTCGACTTCAACCTCGTTCCCTGGGGAAATGCCAAGGTTAGGGAAACTCCACTTTCGATTGTCAGATCTTCTTTTTTCGCCTCTCTTTGTTTTTTTTGGGGGGGGAGTCTATTAGTTTAGTCGGTTTTGTTCATTTGCCAATTGGAGCTCTGAATTGAGTGTTGTCTGTATATAGTACTCTAATTAACTTGTGGAGATATCATAAGGTTGTGATGTTAGGGTTTTTATATGATCAATTGAATGGGAAAATGAGGCTCCAGTTGTGATCCGTGTTCATACACTACTAAGAACTGCAATTGTATAAATTTCTATACATTATATATTGCTTGAGCGTTTTTGGTTGCTGGAGAATTGAAATTTCTCATGTCCTTGGATTCTTCCCTATTTGAATTGAAAATTGCTTGAGCTGTGAAACTTCTCATATGAAAGTTGGTATTCCTGGTCATTACTGTGATGTGCAATTATTATGGCATTCTTCAACTAATTACATCTATGTGGTTGTATTTTCTTACTTCCATGGCAGCCCTGTTTGATAGCTTAGTGACTATCACCTCTATAACTGATGAGAATATCATTCTATCAACTATAGTTCTATAGTCTGTCTTAATCGATATTCACTATCACCTAGATGATAATGACAAGGCTGGGGGTTTAAAGAAGCGGCTTTATTGATAGATGTAGTGATGAAATCAAATTACCTACGTAGTTAGGAGGTAAAAATATATGATGTTTGGTCTTATCTACACATCACCACAACAATTCCTTCTCTACTTTATGATCTACGCCACTAATCGAGCTTAGGAAGATTTTCTAAGTTCCTACAGGTTGCTTGTAGTGGTGTGGGTAGAAAACAAGTGGAGATTATTGAGGTGTGTATACGAGACCAAATGTCAACCTTGTTCACAAATAAAACGTTCATATATTTTTCGAGCTTAGGAAGATTATATAACTTATTTATGCGACAAATAAAACGTTCATATATTTGTATATCATATTCACTTATTTGAACATTATGTTCACATATTTCTTGTATTTGTTCATAATTAGAAATCACAATGTTTCAGACTGGGGTGTTCACGTATTTATCTTATTTGTTCAAGTATTTTATTGAGGTGTTCACATATTTTTTTCCTTTGTTGTAAAATGATCTCTCTCTCTCTCATTTATGTTTGTTGAATATTATTTGATCATCATATATGTTTTTTTTATGTTTAGGGGAAGAAGCTGCTCATCCACCAACCAAAAAAAGGAAAACGAAAGCGAGGGAGGAGGTTGAAGCGATCAAGAGATACATTATTAAGAGGAGGCTGAAGAAAAAAAATACTAATATAGAGGAGAAATCAAAACCTAAGAGGGTACCTTGTATATTGGCGAAAAAACATCCAAAGCGGAATCTCAAAAAATTTCCAAAGCTATAAAATTGTTCATACATTTGAGCAGGGGATGTAAAACTGTTCTATCAATGAAGAAACGATTTTTTATATTTTGTTCATAGATTTAGTTTATGTGTTTACATATTTGATGAGATTGTTTAGATATTAATCTATTCAACTAGAATATGTGAACTATCATATGTATAACGTATGGGGTCTTTTAATGTTCACTTCAATGTATGGATATGCTCATTGTCCACCCAAAGATTAATAATGTATGAAATACTACCTTTAATACATTTATGTTCACATATTTTAGATGTATGTTCATATTTGAAATAGTTGTGTTCACGTGTTTTCAATGTACGTTCACATATTTTAGATGTATGTTTAGATTAATATTTTCAAATTTCTACACACATATATGTAAAGCTTTCAAATTTACACAATTGTAAAGCATGATCTCTTTGTCTCTCTCTCTATATATATTTAATATAAAGCATGATCTCTTTATATAATAAAACTATAAAAAGACTAGTTGAGCTTTAGTGAAAACAAATGCAGTTTGTAAGATAATTCGATAGAGATAGCAAGTAGAGATAGCTGAGAAAAAGGTTGATTACTAAATTTCTAATACATTCAAGTCAATACATTATATGACGCATAAATAAGTATAAATAAGTTTAAATTGTGAAACAGTTTATTATGTCCATTTTTCATGTTCACGTTTTTTCTTTGGTGTTCACATATTTAATGAGATTGTTCACATATTTTATGTCGTGATTCATGTATTATTAAAGACGGTACATGAAAGAAGAAACAATTTATTATATTCGTTTTAATGTTCACGTTTTTTCTTTGGGTGTTCACATATTTGATTAGGTTGTTCACATCTTAGACAAAGATGGTATATGAGTGTAGAAATGCTTTTATAAGAAACGGTTTTTTATGTTCACGTATTTTAGATGTGCGCTCACATATTTTCGTATTATGTTCACGTATTTGAGATGTGCGTTCACATATTTGAGTATTATGTTCACGTATTTTTTATGTACATTTACATATGAAGTAGTTGTGTTCACGTATTTGAGTATCATGTTCACGTGTTTTTTATGTACATTTATATATAAAGTAGTTGTGTTCACGTATTTGAGTATCATGTTCACGTATTTTAGATGTATGTTCATATATTTGAGTAAGTATTTACGTATTTGAATATCATGTTCACATATTTGTGTATCATGTTCACGTATTTTAGATGTACGTTCATATTTTTTGAGTATAATGTTCACGTATTTGAACATCATGTTCACGTATTTGAGTATCATGTTCACATATTTGAGTATCATGTTCACGTATTTTAGATGTACGTTCATATATTTGAGTATAATGTTCACGTATTTTAGATGTACGTTCACATGTATATGAAGTACTTTTGTTCATGTATTTTAGATGCATGTTTAGATTAATACTGTCAAATTCCTGCACACATATATGTAAAGCTTTCGAATTTGCACAATTATAAAGCATGATCTCTCTCTCTCTATATATATATATATATATATTAAATTGTAACATGACAAGTCCTAGCACCGTTCTTGAGTTCTTGCGTCAGTTCTTCGTGTTCTTGAGTGAGTCGCTTTCCTCTGATTCTCTATGAATATTCTTTTGAAAGCGTTAGCGTCACAATAAGTGCCTTGCGGTATTTATAGGACTTGGGGAAGGGCGTCATTCTCGTTCTGACGATCATGCCCTTCAGGTACGTGGCTACAGGATCTTCTTCCACGAGTTTGGCGGTGATGAGGAAGCTTCCTGTATCCAGCTGTGTGTGATGAACTCTGCTACAGGATCGGCCGCCACGTGTTGATGAACTCTGCTACAGGATCGTCCGCCACGTAGTGTTGGACTCTGCTACAGGATCGGTCTCCACGTGTCCTTGGATGATCAAACATTGTCGAGTGATGTCATCCTGTCGGCTAGTGAGCAAGGACTCCTTTCTTGCGTTCCTACTTGCTTGGGACTCCGTCCTTGCTCAAGTAGTCTCTTGCTCGTCCTTACTTCTTGTTAGCTGGCGTCCCTAAGCCTAGGGAACGTTCACACACTTGTTGTCCTTTGTTAATTAGGCGTTCCTGAACACTTGGACAAATTTATTAGAATCAAAGTGAGTTTGTCATATCAAAACTAAGGGACGGTTTGTGTGGGCACACTACCAAGTACGCAGGCGTTCTTGATAGCGTCCCAACAATTTCCCCCTTTTTGATGATGACAAACTCTTTTGCAGAATAGTTTTAACATTGGAACTTAGTATGCATGAAAACTTAGAAGCGTCCTCTAACACTTAGAAAAATTTCAGTAATCACAAGTTTTCATTCTTTGATTCTTTAACATTTGGATTTTAGGGAGAGAGTCATGTCCTAGAAAATTTTCTAGGCGTCCTCTTTTATTCTAGCATGGGCGTTCCTTAGACTTTTCACTTAATAGTTCCCCCTTAACACTTACTTATTCTAGATAACTATTTTATAGCGCATCTCTGCAAAACTACACTTCCCCCTTTTGGCATCATCGAAAAGGATAACAAGTGATAAGGACGTTAGCACAAACACATAACTAAAAGCAGTGGAACGCTTAAACAAACACATGCAAGCAAACAGAGGAATTGCCATTCAAACAAAAGTTAGAGTTATTACAGACCAATGGTCATAAGTGTTTGAAATTCAAAAGAAGCAAAGGCAAAATAACAGGGGATGAAAGGAGTGTTGGCAATCACTAAGAACGGCTCTGGTCTTGGTAAAACTTGAGCAGTTGCTCTTGAAGTTCCGCAGCCTTTGAGAACGCAGAAGACCAGTCCTTGAGAGCAGAGAAGATTAGGCACTGGTTGTCCAAAATCGCACCCATGAGTTCTGCTGGAGGATGCTGAGAGATGTTCGCAGGAGCAGAACGGGGCAAAGGACCTGTGCTAGAAGAAGGAGCGTCCTGAGGGAAAGCTGGAGGAGAAGAGGGCCCTAAGAGCATTTGATCTAGAGTTGTGAGATCTACAGCAGGCTCTTGATCTGTAGGGGACTCTTGAGATGTAGGAGCAAGCCTTGCGGTCTCAGCCTCAGCAGCTAGGCGTTCTTCTTCTGCTTTCTTTTTCTCAGCTTCTAGCTGCTTTACCACAGAAGGCAACTCTTCATTGTGCCTTATCTCGACCAGTCCTTTCTTTGCATTCCATTTTAGGCCAAGTTCTTCCTGAGAAGCACTCTCATCATAGGCGTTCTGAGAGTCTAGGATCAGCTTGACTAGCCCCGGGTACGGCAAAGCATGTCTCTTCCTCCCACACTTAGCCATATGTTGCATTGCTATTCTTGCTAAGTTGATGGGGCAGCGTTCCAGAAAAGCGTCAATGAGAATTATGTCATGAGTTTGAACAATTGACCTTTTCTCTTGCCTAGGAAGGACGGCGCGACAGATGAAGTAATGAGCGATGGCGCCGACTTTGCTTAGAACGTGAGCCACCCTGTCCAGTCCGATGGGCCTTTTGCCCTGAAAGATGTGCTCTACGAGAGGCAATTCTTCATCAGTGGTTTCGAACCCACCTTCCGGAAGAGAGCTAAGAGCATCGGACGGTGGCTTTTGGGGGCTGAGTCCCATGAAGGCGCGGACCTGGCGTTCATTGACGGATGCCTTCTCACCATCTATTTTGAAGTGGAGAGAGCCGTCTTTTGATTTGTACCTCAGGTCCTTGTAGAACGCCTTTACTTGCTCCTTGTCCACCACAGCGGGCGCAGGCCAAACTTTCAGCCAGCCCTGAAATCGCGGAAGCTCGAGGAACTCCTGGACGTCATTATCTTTGTGGAAGGAAGCCAGCCACTCTTCAGAATACACAAGAGGCCTAAGGACGTGCACTGGTGCGCCATCATTCTTTCGTTTGCGCTTGCCTTTTGGGGAGTCGGAGTCCTCAGCATCATCTGACTCGTCCTCAGAGTCACTATCAGAAGCGTCCTTTGAAGGAGCGTCCTCTGTGCCTTGTTCTTTTTCAGCATCGCCACCAGCTGTGGCTTGATTGGCATCAGAGGTCTGACCTTGGGACGTTCCCTCGGCGTCTTGAGCATCTGTGGGATTTTCAGTTGTTGTGGGCTCAGCGTCCGCCGGGACTTGTTGGGTTTCTATTTGGATTGTGGGGGAGGGGTTCTCTTGTGGAGCTGGGGAGGGATTGAGGATGGGAAAGAATTGGTAGTAGGGAGGGACCTCTTGAGCATCACGCTCGAGCTCTTCAGAGAGAGATGGCTCGGCGTTCTCCTGAGCGACCTGGTGCTCACCAGCATCCTCAATTTGTGCAGGAGCGTTCACCTCTCCTTCTTCTTCATTATTGGAATCCCCAGTAACATCAATAAATGGGGAGTCCTGAGCAGGAGTACCTCTTTCGCTCCCAGATGAGCTAGAGGAAGAAGAGGAGGAGGAGTGAACGTGCTCAACCTGCGCAGGAGCTTCCTTGGCCAGCAACACCTTGGGCTTTTCTCCAGCTTTCCTGCGGCGGAAGGTGTGCTCAAACGTGCGTTCTGCCTCCTTGGGGCCACTCTCGGAGGATGGACGGCGGGACCTTGGGGTCTCGGGGTCCTTCGGAGGTGATATGTGGGCCGGGGCAGATGGGAAGAGAGCCAAGTTTAGGGGGGACGGGGGAGGAAAAGGGATTATAGCGTTTTGTGTGGATGGTTGAGGGGACGGTGGAGGAGTTGGGAGTTGGACAATTTGGATTTGGGGGGGAGGAGTGGATTCCTTGGAAAGGTTGGAAGGCCGTTTTGTGGTGCTTGGCCTTTTTGTGGGGGTTTTAGAGGATGGGACGCTAGAGGTCTTGGCCTTTTTGAGGGGCCTTGGGTCGTGAGCCTTTTTGGAGCGTCCCTCCTTTAGGTGGGAAGGGAACTTATCCACGATCTCCGTTGGATTGGATGTGGAGAATGGATGGGAAGATTTTGAGAGGGGAGAGGAAGGGGCAGGACGTTTGAGGAGTTTTTTAGTGGTTAAGGTGGGGACGGCAGGAGGAGGTGGAGAGGGACTTAGGACACGGTTCTTGGTCATTTGGAAGGCCAAGGAGTCCTTTGGGTACATAGGGAAATCAGGAAGGACGGCGTTGTGGAGGTCAGGAATAAGTTCAAGTAAAGGACCCAGATTCTCACCTCCAAACTGAGAAAAGAAGAGAACGTCGTCCATCCGTCCTGGCAAGTCCTTGTAGTTGGTTTTGTGAAGACTTGGCACGACGAAGCGTTCGATGAACCTCTCATAGTTCTTAGTCTTCGTTGCATCATTCTTGATCTCTGGCAAGTTCATGCGTTCCCTTATTAAGTTGTAAAGGGTTCTTGGCTTCCTGTTGATGAAGTCCACCAGCGATTCATTAAGAACGATGGGTTTGGGCTTCTCAATGTAGTGGGACTTGACGAGCTTTCTGCGCTTCCCGCCGGTAGAAGATCCGGCTGCGTTCACTTGTCTTTGAGACATATTCTCAGGTAAGTTTTAGAGTGAGAAAGTCGTCAGAGTTCTAGAGAGAAGTCAGAGCCAGTTTGAGAGCAAGAAAGTGGTTGAGCGTAATAAATTCGAGAGCGACTGTTCTGGCCTTATATAGAGGAAGCGATGGCAGAACTGTAATTACCACTATGCAACTGTTCGACACGTGGCGAAACTTCCCCCTTAAGCATTGAGCAAAAGCAACGGTCACTGTTCACACTTTCAAATATTCAAATTTCTGACGCTTCAACTGCCTCTCAAATACTGAACTTGCGTTCTCCCTTTCATACTTTGGCGTTCTCCCATACTTAGCAAAAATTTACCTTCTTCAAGCAAACCAATAACCAACTTACCGTTCCAGTGATCACCTTTCGAACCATTTGAGAACAAAGCAAGTACGTCCCGTAAAATAAAATAGGAAGCTCATAGGACGCTTTTGCAGAGTTCTCGGCTAGGGTAAGCTTAGAGTTCCCATCATTTCGGCTTATAATGAGGGTTGGGTGATCAGGGCAACTCTTTTTAAGACAAATAGAGAAAATTTGAATGGCGTTCCTAAGTAGCAAACACATGAAGTTTTAGACTAGCGTCCTTGCAAATATGAATTCGATGCATAACAGTCCTTAAACACTTAGAATCTACTAAACATAGCCAATCATTGAGGGAATAGTAGAACGGGACTTGCTACTTAAAAGTTATCATCCCCAAGAGCAACCTGAGATGCTCATAGGGACGTCTATCAAGCGCCTTAGTGAAAATATCAGCTATTTGGTCTTCAGTCCTTACATGCTCCATACTAATGAGTCCTAGTTCAACATTATCACGCAAGAAATGATGCCTTATATGAATATGCTTTGTGCGTGAATGAAAAACAGGATTCTTAGAAATTTCAATAGCACTTGTGTTATCACAACGAATAGGAATAGTTTCAAGATTGATACCGTAGTCCTCTAGTTGATATTTGATCCAGATAACTTGTGAACAGCATGAGGCAGCAGCAACGTACTCGGCTTCCGCAGTTGAAAGCGCCATAGAGTTCTGTTTCTTAGATCCCCAAGAGACTAGGATGAACCAAGGAACTGTGCCATTCCTGAAGTGCTTTTCCGATCAATTACATGTCCCGCATAATCAGCGTCCGAGTAGCCAACAAGCTTGAGGGACGTCTTCCTGGGGTACCAAAGGCAAAGATCGTCGCGTCCTTTGAGGTAGCGAAAGATCCTTATGACTTCTTGCATGTGGGACTCCTTTGGATTTGCCTGGAAGCGTGCACACAAGCAAACGGCAAACATAATGTCGGGACGGCTTGCGGTCAAATAGAGCAAAGAACCAATCATCCCTCTGTATAGTTTTTGATCAACGTCCTTTCCCTGTTCATCTGCGTAAAGACGCGAGTTCGGAGAACATGGGGTTGCAACAGGTTTGGAAGTGTTCATTCCGTACTTCTCAAGCATCTCACGAACATATTTTTGTTGGTGAATACGCGTCCCTTCCTTGAGTTGATTGATTTGAAGTCCCAAGAAGAAGTTAAGTTCTCCAATGAGGGACATCTCAAACTCACTACTCATTAAAGACTTGAACTCATCGAAAAGTTTCATGTTAGTGCTACCAAAGACAATATCATCAACATAAACTTGAGCAATCAAAATGTCCTTGTGAACTTTCTTTATGAACAAAGTTTTATCAATTGAACCTCTAGTATACCCATGAGACAAAAGAAAGGACGCAAACCTGTCGTACCAGGCACGAGGGGCTTGCTTGAGTCCATAAAGCGCTTTGTCCAAAGTTCTTCATGGATTTACTTTGGAGGTATGATTGCCCGACTAGCTCACCGTCTCGAGGTGGATTTGTCTACCTACACGCCGGCACCAAATGGCGTGGAGCTCATGGACCTCAAATATTTCAAGAAGGCCAATATCATCAAGGAGAAAGTTGTTCCCGGTTTCATTGACCGAATCATGCCTCACTCAAACTTTGGCAAGGTATAAGTCCCTTTGGGACCTCGACTCTTCGACCTCACATGCTACTACAATTGGTTTTAAGTAAGGGCGGGCAATGTCAACCCTTTTGGAGAGCCGGAGGGGACACTTGAGGTTAGGAGACGAGCACAACACATTCGTTTCACTACTCCTCAAGCTTCCCCGGACACCGAAGAAGAGGATCCCAACCAATATGAGTTCGTGAGGAGAGATGACATGGAAGTGGACGTGCCTAGAGGTGAAGAAGAAGAAGAAGATGGTGGATACCATAATTTGCTTACCGACCATGCCCCCACACTACTGGACCGAGGTGCATCTCAAGTCGGGCCCGACATCCACCAACGTCGGTCTGACGCATACTTGCCCGATCCGGCCCCAAGCCAATTTGAGAGGGGTGAGGGAAGTGGAGCACAACAAGCACCACCAAGCTATGGAGGTTATGAGGGGTATGCCCAATGGTACGGGCCCGGGATGGTGTTCCCCGAGCCAAACCAATCGGTGGATATGAACTTCTTGGCCAACCAATTGTCACATCTCCAACTTCAACAATCCTCAATTCTTCAAGAGGCGCACCAACTCAACCTTCAACAACAACACCTCAACTTCCAACAACAACAATTTGCCCACCACCAAGAAGACTTCCAAGAACAATTTGATGAGATGAACCGCAACATGGCATACATGAGACGTGATGTGGATGACTTACGAGCGGTTGAGGATCAAAGGTGGACCGTCCAAGAGAGTTTCAACGAGTGGATGTCCGGGAGTTTTCCTTCCCGAGAAGATCAATGGATGCGTCCCGCCCCTCAAATCCAACCGCCAAGTCATGATCCTTCCCACGAACATGTGTACGAGCGTGAGCGGCAAGCTAGACTCCAACGAGGTCGACGTCGAAGAACTCCTTCCAACAACTAAGCCTCAAATGCCATGCAAGGAATAAGGAAAATTGTGAGCTTTCTCTACTCTTCTCTTTACTTTTGAAGTTTGATTTCTTTTGATGAGGAAATCAAAATTTTAAGTATGGGGTGGGTTAGAAGCTCATGATAGTTCCATGTTTGTTTTCATGTTTTGTCTTGATTTAAGGGATGTTTCATTTTGGGATAGTGGCATGAATGATGATGATGTGATGAAGAATGATTGAATTTTATGGCATGAATGGATGAGTTTGTTTTGTGTTTGAGAAAATTTTCGAAAAAAACCATAAAAATTAGAGAAACATTGTGTGAAAAAGAACAAAAAAAAAAGATTTTGGTTTTGGACTAGAAATTCCCATCTTAGATGTCTAAAGAAGGCTAATGATGATGTGAGCATGTAAAGTCCTTTGCATATTTTTGGATAGTTTAGCCTCTAAATGGATGTTGCTTTTGGTGTGATGATATCTTGCATGTTTTTATTGAGCACATGAGTTCTTGGATGAGTTTTGATGCAACTAAGCTAGAGTGAACCTTGTGAGATTATTTTGGCCATTTTAGGGATGTTTGTTCATATTGCATATCCCTCATTTTCTTGTGTGAATAGCTCAAGCATGCTAAGTAATACTTGTTATTGAGGTGTTTATCTATTTTCCAAGGCCAATATGAGATTTGTTCTATGCTTTGTCACATTGATTTGAACTTTGTTTCATTTAGTCACAAAATGTTCCATATCCTACCTTGAAGAGAAACCGTTGTTTGTAGCCCCGTTTTAGCCTTAGACATTTGTTTGAAACTCCTCAAAAATATGATTCCTAGCCTATATGACTTGACCTTTATGAGATTGGACTTTAGTGAGAGGTTTGGAAGAATATTTGGAGAGTTGAGATTCTCTTTGGTGAAGGGCAAGAATGGAGTTATAAACTCATGTGGGTAGTGCATCTTTGAAGTTGAAAGAAAGAAAAGTTGGAAAACTAGTGGATCGAAAGCAAGTGCTTAAGTGAAGAAAATGGTTCGGACCGAGTTCAAAGGCACCTCGGGCCCGATGTGAGTTCAAAGTCGGTCCAGTGCAAAATAAAAAAAAAAGGTGTGAAAAATCCAACAAAAAGTGTAGTGCAAAGATGAAGTGGAATGTTAAGTGAAAATGTGGGTTGAAAGAAAAAAGGAAAAGAAAAGAAGAGAAAGTTCAAAGTCTTTTGGAAGTGTAAAGTTGAAAGTGGAAGAATTTGTGAAGTTGGTGAGAGACTAGAAAGTTCAATCCCCTTGTAAGCACCACAAGACCAAAGTAATTCCCACCTTGAGAAACACCAAAAGCCCCATTACAACCCGGCCGAATGGAACCTCTTTGAGGACCTCCATTGAGCCAAGTTCATATTCTTTGTGTGCATTGTAATAGGCATCTCTAGGTGGAGGAATTGGTGATATTAGCTTCAATAGTAAAGTCTTTGCTTGCATGATTTTTGAGTATGAGTGTTCATTGCTAAGCCTAAACACATGATGAGTGATACACATTTCCACATACCTAAAGTGAGGCTTAGTGGTATTAGACTTTATTCCTTGAACACTTGATCATGTGTGATGATGTAATCTTGCTAGCATATTTATCACTTGTTCTTATTTGATTTTTCATATGAGGCTTTACTTGAAGATTATGATTCGGTCTTGCTTACATTGTTAATATGTGTTTTTCATTTTGTATGGGGTATTCTGATGTCTCTCATTTTGGAGGTGTTTTAGTAGTTAATTTCCCTTGTAAATATGTGTTTTTCATTCCTTTCTTTGTTAGTTTCGTTCCTTCTTAGCTTAGTTCCCGGTTTTCTTTAAGAGTCGGAAACTATGCGAGTTTGCTTTGATTTGTAGGTAAAATGGCAAAGAACGAGGATGTTTTGGAGGAGCTTATGATGGAGCCAAGTCAAGGAGCGGAAGAGCCAAGCCAAGAATGAAGAGGAACCGAACGAAACCCAAGAAGAAGACAAGGATTGAGGCCCAGGACCGAGCACCACCACGTCGGGCCCGAGATCGAGCATCCAGAGAACAGGACCGACGTTCCCAACGTCGGGCCCGATGTTGCCCCGTGTCGATCCGAGTCGGCAATGGAGAAGATTGTTCCCCAAGGCATATTTTTAGCAACTTTCCACATTTGCCCCTTTCTAAATTGGGAATTCCTTGGTCCCCAATCTTAGGAAGCTATAAAAAGAGGTGATTAGAGAGCATTAAGGCATGTTTGGATAGACCACAACCCAAAATCACTCTCTAGAGACTCAAGGAAGACTTGGAGAGCAAGGAGAAGAAGGGAGGAGGAGAAGAGAGGAGATCGGCGGCCTAGGGAGGAAGAGTAGTGAGTTTTGTACTTTGTTTTGCTTTGATTTGGTAGAATTAAGACTTGGATCTTGTTGACACTTTGAGATTTGAATGAAATTTGGCTTTGAGTTGAGATTGATGATTGAGATTTGCTTGCTTTTCCATTTGATTGCTTGTTTCTCTTACTTGATGGAGTAGATTCCATAGTCTTGGGCTATGGGGGAATCCCCTAGCTAGGATTGGGTGTGAACCCCCAATTCCATAGCATTTGAGTGCTTGATCTATGAATCCTCTCTACACTAAGCTTCAATTCTCTTGTGAAAACAAGGGGCTTAGGGCTTGTGATTGGTAAGAGTAAGCGAGAGCAATCTCGAACCCAATCACTAGACCTAACATCGAAGGAGAGTGAAAACTCCCTAAGGTCGAAGTGTAGAGTGGAGGGATCGAAGGCTAGCAACCTCGATCTCATAAGGATCAACACTTATTGGCTGAATTGGGGTGGAATTACCCAAGTCTAGTTAGGGAGGGAACCCAAAAACCCAAGACCGATCTACCAATTTTTGCCTAATCGAGTTACCCAATCCTCGGGCCCGACGTTGAGCTAAGTTGGTCCCGGCCAAATCAACCTCGATCCACTCTCGGACCGAAGTGACCTGTGTCGGTCCGAGGTGATTTCTCTCGTTTTCCTTCGTTTTACCTTTCTTTTACACTTTTTCTAGTCTTTTCGGGTACACTTGACCCACGAAATCCCGTGTGTTCGACACCCTACCTCTTTACTACAAGTGAGGTTCGGTTTTATAAATTTAAAATTGTGAGACCCTCCGATCCCGGACCGATCAGTAATCTCTCCCAAAAATAAATTAGCTAACTAGACTCTTCCTCTTATATAAAACCCCCTATTCTCTTCTTTTTCTCTCTCCTCTTCATTTTTTTTTGCACTCATCCCTCTCTCCCTCTCCACTCTCCCTCTCATCTCCATTTTCTTTCCTCTCTTCCCCCCCCTCTCTTTCCTCTCACCGGCGCTCACCCCAATCCGTCTCTCCCTCACGTCGCCCTCCCTCTCCTCGCCGTCGCCCTCTCCGACCACCTATGCCACCGCCATCGCCGCCACCGCCGTTGATTTCAGGTTCGTTCGCCCTCTCCCTCTCCTCCCCCTCATCCCTCTCTTCTAGATCTGGGCCTGTTGAAGCCAGATATAGGCTCTTTAGAGCCAGATCTAGGCTCCTACGAGCCAGATCTAGGCTCCTACGAGCCAGATCAAGGCTCCTACGTGCCAGATCTAGGCTCCTATGAGCCAGATCTAGGCTCCTACGAGCTAGATCTAGGGTTGGGTTTTTGGCTTTGGGGGGTTTTTAGAATGACAAGTTCATTTTTTGGGGTTTTGGGATGATTTTATGATTTTGGGTGATGACAAATGGTTTTTTTTGAGTTTTAAGCAATTTAAGTTTGTTCTACGGATCTGACTGATGACAAGTTTTTTTTAAGGGTTTTGGGATGATTTTTACGGGACTGAGTGATGACAAGTTGTTTTTAATAGGTTTTAGCGATGATACGTTTGTTTTTTATGTGTTTTGGTGATTATAAGTTTGTTTTACGAATCTGAGTGATGACAAGTTTGTTTTATGTTTTTTGGGATGATTTTGAGTGATGACAAGTTAGTTTTACGGATTTGACTGATGACAAGTTTGATTTGAATGATTTTAAAAGTTTTTAGGATGATTTTATGGGTCTGGGGTGATGACAAGTTCGTTTTGATGTGTTTTGATGATTATAAGTTTGTTTTACGAATCTAGGTGATGACAAGTTTGTTTTAAGGGTTTTGGGATGACAAGGTGGTTTTTATGGGTTAATTTTTGCAATGTTAAATTTGTCTATATATTACTTTTAATTATGGCCTATTAGCTCAAATGGTAGAGCAACGTGCTTAACGCACAATAATGTGGGTTCAAATCCCACATAGACATACTAACAAATTCTGATGACAAGTTGCATACGTGATGACAAGTTAGGGTGATGACAAGTTTTGTACGTGATGATAGGTTTTATTTGTACATGACGACAGGTTGAGTGATGAAAAGTTTTTGTACGCAACGACACGTTTTTGTATGTGACGACACGTTTTTTATACGCTATGCCAAGTTTTATGTGCGCTATAACAAGTTTTGTATAAGCGATGACAAGTTTTCTACGCAATGACAAGTTTTTCGTAAGGGATGACAAGTTTTCTACGCAATGACAAGTTTTTCTACGCAATGACAAGTTTTGCATAAGGGATGACAAGTTTTCTACGCAATGACAAGTTTTTCCACGCAATGACAAGTTTTTCTAAGCGATGACAAGTTTTTATGCATGGTTACAAGTTTTTTTCAATTCTTCGGTGACAGGATTTTTGGATGACAGGATTTCCGATGACAGGATTTAACTGGGACGCGGTGGCACGCGTGTAAAAATTTTTTTTGACCAGGGGTATTTTAGAAAAAACGACTAGTTAGCACATAAATTTTCAAGGCAGCCTATCCGCTCCACAAAACTCCCCAAATAGCCTACTCCCCAAATTTTCTCTAAAATTTTATTATGTTCGTTTTGATGTTCACGTATTTTCTTTAAATGTTCACGTATTTAATAAGTGTGTTCATATATATTATGTCGTGATTCACATATTAACAATTCCCAGCCACGAAGGACAATATGCAAACAGTTCCAACAATAATTATAGTCAGTAATGTAATATAAAAAGCTAGCTGAATATTAATAGTCAAAGCAGCTTTTCCAAATGATTGCAAATATTAGTTTAAGAATATAAAGTTTAAAGGCCCATTCAACTAGATGAAGGAAATGAAATGCAAGAAAGGACTAAAATAATGGCGGCATAACTATGTCGGGAAAGATGCATAAGATCATCGAGGAATAGCAAATCATCAAACTCCTTTCCTGTTTCTTTGTGATATAACACCAAATTTAGACAAAAATATCACAAGCTCGACAGTATAAGACTAGACTACTTCCAAACAAGTTTAAAAGCATAATTGTAATCCTTGTGAGCCAGAAGCCATACTCGAAAGCAAAAAGCTGCAATATTAGTAAATGTAGACGAACATTTATTCTAGAAGGGGTCGTTCTCGTCTTCCCAGTCCTAAACCAATATGTGGTGGTCACTATCACTTCCGGTGCAATGAAATTGACATCTAGAAGATTTATGTTCTTCAAAAGTCCGTGAAAGGAATAAACTGAAGAGCAAAGGCCGATTCATCTGAAAACACAGATACCTCACTCCTATTCCACACTTTTGGTGTTTGGTGAACAAAAAAGATTACACTTGCAACAAGCAATAGTTTACAAAAGAAGAGCAAAATTCAAGCCCATCATCTCAAGTCTCACCCTATTCCTCGCTCTCTCCACATTACACTTGCAGCAAGCAATAGTTTCAGCGCTCTAGATCGCCTCACTCTCTCCACATTACATTCACAAAAGCGCAATTGAGAGCCCCATCTAGCATCACCAATTTCCAAAACCCATTCAATCTCATCTCAAAATCAAACAGTCTGAAATTGGGGTCAGCTGCAATGGAAGCAACTACTGAACCGCAGCCTGAAGAAAGCATGTGACTTACATTTGATACAAATACAGTTTAAGACTAAAACTATAAGACATTAAGTATCAACAAAGAGCATCAATTAAGACGAATTCAGAAGAACACAACAATCTGAATTAGCCATCCGGAGACTAATCCGCCACAAATCAGGACTAAAACCATCAATTCCCATTTCCAGAGCTGCATTCCCCACAATGTTTTGTTCCTAAGAAACAGAATCGCCAGACTACAGACGAAGGCCACTACGATTAGAATCAAGCTCAAGAGATGGATCACCGAGAAGTAGTTGAACTTCATCTTCTTGTATTCGTCGGGGAAATCGTCATCCAAAAACAGATCGTCTTCCTCGATAAAATTCTCGTCGTTTCGGTTAGGGTTTGGGAGCAAACCGGATCTCCGGAGCCATCCCGATCTTCTCTCACCGTCCACCTTCGGATCCAAATGCCTGGACTTCATTTTCGTCTTCAATAGCGTCGATTTGCGCCGGAGCGACGAGTACGCGCTACAGGCGAGGACTTCATCCTCCGGCCGCGCAATAGCTCTGGCGAAATTGGCACCGGCTTCGCGGCGCTGAACGAGCTCGCTCTCTCTGAACGAAGCCTTCTCGAAGGCGGTTCAAGGCGTGATTTTCCCATACTCGTTAGGGCTTTTGGAAACGTCGAGAGATTCTGGTTCTGGCTCTCCAAATCGACTTCTTCGGCTTTAACTGATGAATGAAACCCTATCTCTATGGAAAAGAGGGGAAGGGATAATGGGGAATGGCTTGGAAGTTGTAGCCACCCTCAATCCTTTCCTCACCACTCTCAATCTCGACGGCAACCTCACCTCGGGGCAAATCCCCCTAACCTGATGCAGTCCGGAGAAGAAGATAAGAAGAATGTTCGAAAAATAAAATAAAACGCTTAAAATGACATTTTTACCCCCGCGTCCTTAAAAAATAAAAGAAGACAATCTTTAAATCCTAGCCATCCATCTACATAATCTAACGGTCATTATTTATTTTTAGTTTATAGGTTAATGTTTATTTTCATTTGAACCAATGCCTTAAAAATTTATATTTTAGACATTACACTCGATTATTTAATCTAAACGTCGATTAATAGCAAAAAGTTATTTCATAAAGTATATTCGTACATAGAATTGTTATATCCGATGTATTTTATAGTAAAAGGAGATATAACGATTAAATATATTATATGTCTAAGTACAAAAGTATATTACTTATTAAGTGGGCTCAACAAATAATATATATTAAGTTATTAATATATAATATGATGATGACTTACGCTTATATGACACACAATATTACGCTTAGAATGCTCGTATTCATATCTAATGCTCATATTTATCATTCATAAATACACCCTTATTTAAGTGTATGTACATTTGAATATTTTTTGATAAATGTATTTATGTAAACATGTTTGACTAATTGTAATTTTTTGATGAGTCCACATAAATATTTTCTTATTTAAAAATTAAAATGCATAAATTATTTCCTTTCCAAAATAAAAATATAAATGTTACAAGTATTTTAATACAAGTTTGGAGCTTTTCTAGTAAGTTTCAAATTTTTTTATTTTAGTCTTATTTAATTTGAATAAAATTATAACGTTTGCAAAGTTATTGTGCAAATACGTATAATATAATGTACACCATATATAAAAGTTCTAGCAAAGAATATTGTACATGGGTTTATCACCCATATTCTACTTATAAAACTATACAATATGCTATTTTCATTTTATTTAGAGTTTAAGGTTTATCACCCATATTCTATTTATAAAACTATACAATATATTGTTTCCATAAATATATTATAATAATATGATATATTTCATTTGTTAAACTATGTAAGTTTGTAACTACTAAAACTATACAATACGTTATTTTAGATGGAAACATCATTCTTTATGTTTTAAATATAGTCTTTCATGATTAATATGATATTTAACCCTTATTGTAATCTGCAAAAGCTAAGCTTGAATTACACATTTGTTTGAGTAATAATGTCAATGTTTTTCTTACATACATAGGTCCGTTTCTAATAAATTATATTAAGACGGTTTCTTAGAAGAATTTAATGAGGGATCGAGTTCAGTTTCGGGTGACGATATCTCCAAACTTTGACCCAATCTAACCTGCTTACCTGATTCGCACACGTGATAATTTAATTCATTTTAATGAATATAATTTATTATGTATTAAATTAATACATAATAAATTTTTAGGTAAATCAAATTCGTATTTTCAAGATATTAGACTAATAGTAGTTTATTTATATTTCACTTCACCGGGTCATATTGAAAAGATTTGCGCCAAATTAAATGTATACGCGCTAGGTATATAATTTTCACAGATTCTAAAATTTGTATTCCCGGGTCCATAAAATTTTGACTTCCGGGTTCTGAAAAAATGAGCCTCGAAATTTGGATCGAATAAATGTTTGAGGTTAACCTTTTCCCCCACTTGGTCAACAATTGACCCAATTCAACCGCTTCTCACCAACAGCTCACCCACCTATCTCCTTCAACCTCCTGATCTCCCACAACAAAGGTTTGAGTTTGGTCACGCTCGCCGGCCTTCTCTGTTCGTAGCGCTACCAAGCCCCGGTATTCATACCTCCTCTCTCGGGCACGCCTTCGTCATCCCCGGACTCCCCGACTCCCTCTCGCTCTGTTTTCCGGCCCCTCGATTCTCCCGAATTCACCCCGGCCAAACCAACAACAGCCAGACCGGCGACGACCTCGGCTCGCTCCACCACTCCCGCCTCGGCTCGGGCCTCCACTCCAAACCAAGACCCGCACTTCCGCCCCCCCCATCTTCCTTTTCGACCGAATCCAACCTGTCGCTTCCGCCTCCGGCCAGATTTGGAACCCCAATTCCCTCCGGGTTGCAGATGCCGGCTTGCGTAACCACCACGCCGGCACAAATTGACTCTACTGGCCCCACTGCCCAGCACCCGACTTTGACTCCTGTTAGGAAAACTCGATTATCCCTTTTCGTCGGATTAAGATGGGAATTAAACAACTAATTACAAACACTAAACTTTTATATTTATATGGAAAGAGATTTTAGAAGGCTTAATTTTTTTGTGGGCATATTCGCACACATAACACTCACTTTTGATCTTCACTTGCTCTATACTACAAAATGCTACCCACTACATGTATTTATAGGTGAGGGATGACACCCGTCTCGTCATTAAGCCCTAAACTAGAATATTAACCTAATCTAGAATTTTGCTTTTGTTTTTTCATTTGCAAACTTTCTCCTAAGTTCTAGAATGTCCCACAAAAATACCTCATTTTCCACCCTAGCTACATATTTCTAGATTAGTGATTATAAACTTCTCTTTGGATTGGGCTTATCATCAAGGGCTAATTTGATTAGTTTACTCCAACTAAGGAGGGAGCCCAACAATCTTCCCCTTCCCGACATAATTTGGAAGTGTCAAAATATTAGTGCTTTGACAATAGTCTTCAAACTTTTAAACGGTATTACCTTGTTCATGATGTCTAACCAATTCTCATCCGTGTGCACCTTATCAAGTTGTAGTAGCTTTTCTTCATGGAAATCTTGAATCCAATGGTATCGTATGTCGATGTCCTTCGACCGAGAGTGATAGGTCGGATTCTTTGCCAAGTGGATATCACTCTGATTGTTGCATAGTAAGATGTATTTCTTCTGCTCGACTCCCAACTCGAGTAGGAAATTCTTCATCCACAACATCTCCTTGCAAGCCTCTGTAGCTGCAATATACTCTAATTTTGTGGTGGATAAGGCGACTCTCCATGAAACAGCCCCCCTGCAAAAGTAGTCAGGTAGCCCAATGTTGATTTCCTGGCGTCATTGTCACGGGCCCAGTCTGCGTCTGTGTAGCCTCTTAGCTCTAGCTTTCCCTTATCAAAGAATAAGCATCTCTTGGCTGTACCACATAGGTATTTGAGGATTCATTTGATTGCTGCCCAGTGCTCCTTTCCTGAATTAGCTAGGAAACGACTTACAACTCCAACTGCGTAGGCGATGTCAGGCCTAGTGCACACCATTGACTGCCTACGACTAATGCATATGGGGTGTTCTTCATCTCTTCCTTCTCCTTCTCACTTGTTGACTCTGCTTTGAACTTAACTTAAAGTGTCTAGCAAGTGGAGTACTTACCGGCTTGGCTTTGTGCATGTTAAATCTCTCCAATGCCTTCATAATGTATTGATCTTGGGATAGCCAAAGCAGCTTGTTCAGTCTATCACGCGTGATCTTCATCCCAAGAATTTGTCTTGCTGGCCCCAAATCTTTCATGGCAAACCACTTGCTCAAATCTTTCTTTAGGGCATGTATCTTCTTACGATCATGACCTACGATCAACATATCATCTACATAGAGTAGAAGTATTAGGAAATCACCACTAGCGTACTCTTCAAGAAGATGCAATGGTCATTCATGGTTTTCTTGAATCCATGGCTCACCATGAAAGTGTCGAACTTTTTGGACCACTGCCTTGGTGCTTGCTTTAGACCATAATGACTATCGACACACTAGATTCGCCTTGTCTAGGACCATAAATCCTTCTGGTTGCTCCATGTAGATCTCCTTTGGTCGCCATGGAGGAAAGCTATCTTGACATCGAGTTGCTCAATCTCCAAGTCTAGAGTAGCTGCTAGACCAAGCACAACTCGGATTGAAGACATCTTCACTACTGGAGAGAATATCTCTTCAAAATCGACTCCTTTCTTTTGGTTGTATCCTTTCACAACTAGTCGGGCCTTGTATCGGGGCTTGAGTTGCTCATCTCGAATTTGATTCAATACACCCACCTGTTCTTCAGGGCACGCCTCCCTTTAAGTAGCTCCACTAACTCGTACATGTGATTCTCGTGCAAGGTTTGCATCTCCTCTTGCATGACTCGTTTTCAATCCTCCTTGTGGATGTCGTTGATGGCCTCATTGTAACTCTAAGGCTCCCTCTGATCCGTGAGTGTCACATACTCCTCTTGATTGTATCGCATAAATGGTCTCTTATCTCAGGTGGATCGTCTTGGCTCGAGCATTGGCGGGGTTCTAGTTTCTTCTTTTGGCTTCACCATCTCCTCTTGGTCATCATCTCCTGTACTAGCATCTTCATTCCCGGCTGCTTTTTCTGGATCAATTTGTCGTATAGGAGGAGAACTATCATCTTGGCTCCTACTAGCTCTTAACATTGGCTTTTCTGATCTTTGGACGTCTTTGGTTGTCTGATCTTCAAAGAACACGACGTGTCGGCTTCTGACAACCTTCTTGTTGATTGGATCCCAAATTCGGTAGCCAAACTCATCTCGTGGTTATCCAAGGTAGATGTATTCCTTTGTCTTAGACTCTAGCTTGGCCCGTTCATCCTTGGGAATATGAACAAACGCTCTACACCCGAACACCTTCAGGTGATTGTAGGAGACCTTCTTGCCTGACCATACATGCTTTGGGACATCTCCTTCCAGAGGAATTGATGACGTCAACCGCTATCATTACAGCTTCTCCCCAAAACGACTTAGGTAGTTTGGCATGAGAGAGCATGCATCCAACTCTTTCTTCAATTGTTCGGTTCATCCTCTCAACAAGCCCGCTTAGCTTTGGCGTTTTAGGCAGTGTCTTCTCCAACCTAATCCCATGAGCTTTGTAGAAAGCTTCGAAAGGGCCTCGATACTCGCCACCGTTGTCTGATCCCACACTCTTAAGCATCTTACCCGTCCCACGCTCTACTCGGGCAACAAAATCCTTGAATGCTCCAAGGACTTGGTCCTTGTATTTCAGTAGGTTTGCCCAAGCCTTCCTTGAGTGGTCATCTATGAAGGTGACAAAATACGATGCACCACTGTTGGGACTATATTAAGGACGCCAGTCATTAATATCTAACAAATAATGTTCGTCCCTAGTTTTGATAATGACAAACTTACAGGTATTTGATAAGTTGTCCAAGTGTTGATCTCATATAAGTCCACAGGGACGAACATGAGCGAAAAGGACAACAAGTGAAAGGGAGTCCCTAAGCTGTAGGAACGCACTTCATCAAAACTCCCAGAACTGAACGGCGTCCACATCAAGAAGGGACGCGCGCCTAAATACGACGAAGTTCAAATTCAAACCAAGGCCGCCCTAACATGATTACATCACTTTCGGCCGTAGTCCTCATAAGCAAGCTTCCTATGTCTTGGAACGTGTGAACAATTCCAAAGATGTCGCTTTTCCAGAGATGGTCCCCTGACCACGCGGAGGCTTCCCAAGCGTCAACAGAGTTGACTTCCTCAAGATGCAAATCGCACCGTTGAAGGAAGACGACAAATCCTGCTCAAGCTTCAGAGGACGCTAGAGGACAAGAACCACTACCGCTATAAATACCCTCCAAGGGGTATGCATAGTGGTGTGGACTTTTGAAGACATTCTCTCAAGCTCTCCCGAAGCATTCAAGTTCAAGAACGAAGATCAAGAAAATCAAGTGAGCTTGAAACAAGAGAAGGAAAGTCCAACCACATCAAATCCAAACCAAACCACAAAATAGTTAGAAGAGTATTTTGTCTCTCAAAACGGACTGTGAGAGACGTGAGTGTTAGCTTCCTTATAGCAAAGAGAGTTAGGTTACTTGTTAGGCGGAAATGAGTGTTACTAGTGAGTCTAAGGACGAACGCTTAGCTCGGAGAATTGTAACGACTCGCCTAAGTTGTAAGGACTCTCTCTGAATAAGATAAGGACGACTATTGAAAATCCTTCAACGGAGGTAGAGGTTTGAGTGCTTGTCTTATTGTCTTATGGTCTTAGTGGGGTTCCTCTATAAATACTCGTGTCCATTGTCTTATTCTGTTTCCTGTTAAGTCTATTTTCCGCTGCATCTAAGGACGCCCTAAACCTAGTTAAGGATGCCCATTCTAACTAACTTACGATCTAACAATTGGTATCAAAGCAGGCGCTTTAGATTAAGAGTGAGTTGCAGGAAACATGGAGATGGAGCCTATAGGTATCTTAAGTGCGAAGCCTCCCCGCCTCACGGATGGGAACTTCAACCGGTGGAAAACCAGGTTTGAGTGCTTCGTGCGAAGTCAAAACTATCAATGTTGGCTGGTGATAAAGAACGGTGACCTCAAAGTCCCTGCTGCCAAAGTGGACAAAGAACTAGAATGGGGTCCCGACGAGTTCAAACTCATGGAGGCGAACGCCAAAACTATCTGTTTCTTACAGACGTCCCTTTGTGAAAAGGACGCCACCCGTGTGAGCAACCTTGCAACTCCTAAGCTCCAATGGGAAGATCTTGAAAAACACCACGTTGGGACGCCCGAGATGAAAGAGGACGTCCAGCTAGAAGCAAAAAGGGACTTCTACAAATTCAAGATGTTCCTAAATGAAACCGTCACCGACTACTTCTTCCGCTTTGAGGCCTTGCTAAAAAAGTTGAAGAGCTTGGGTGTCAAAGAAACGGAAATCACCCAAAGGATGAAGGTTCAAGTGTTGATTGATGGACTGACCGGACCATGGAACTTCGATAGAATGACGTTCAAAGAAAACCAAGCCAACAAAGGACTGTCTATGCAAGAAATCTATGGAAAGCTTAAAGGATATGAAGCTAGGAGGAATAAGGATTTGGAAAGTGTTCTCAAAATGAACTAGCTTTGACCCTTGTAGCTAGAACGCCAGAGTATGAGCAGTACCATCAAAGGCAAAAGGAACTGGCCCTGATGCTGGAAGCCAAAACTCAAGAGCACCAAGAAAATCTTCGTCTTCAGGCCTTGGTGGAACGACAAGGAAGAGGACGAGCTAGCTCTTTTGCACAAAACTCTTCGTGCATGGGATAAAAGAGGCAAAGTCCCAAGGATGAAGATGCCTTTCAAAAAGGAGACCCCAAGCCATCAGATGCTGAAATGAGGGAAGTGACTTGCTTCAAATGCTACAAGAAGGGTCACTATGCAACAAATTGCAACACAGGTCTTTCAGCAAAAGATCTCAAAAAGAAAGCCTTGATTGGAGCATATAAGGCCGCATGGGACGACCTCGACTCAGACGATCAAGAATCATCAAATCAAGTGGCTTACATGGTTATGGAGGACGCTCTAGATGCTCCAAGGGATGCCTCTGAAGCTGAAAATGAGGTAACTCATGAGTCTATGATAAGCTCACTAGACAAGTGCTCTAAGCCAAAACTCATCAAACTAATCACTCAGATCATGCAAGAAAGCTATGTTATGAAAGAAAGACTTGATGAACTGAATCAGAAAACATTGTTGTGGAATGTGAAAATTGCAACGCCATGTCTATTTGACTAGAGTCCTCTCAAGAAGAGGTAAAGTTCCTTAAGAGTCAGATTGTGTGCTTAAAACTTGAGAACGCAAATCTTAGGGATGAAGTGAAGGTCCTAGGAAAGAGTCCCATAACCGAAACGGTCAAACCTATTGTCTTTGTTCCTGCTATGAATGGACTAGGGTATGAATCTAGTTCTAAAAACTCTCTTCCTAGTGACTTCGAAGCTAGCAAAACAACTGAGCTAGAACTCGAGAGAGAAAAGACTAAGAACCTAGAAGAGCGTATAAGAGTCCTAAAAAGTGGAGAAACGGGAAGAAAGGACTATTATACAAACTCAGTTAGCCATAAAATCTACAAGAAAATTGCTAAGGGAAAGGGTTCTAAGGTAGTTGATCCTGAGAAAATAAAAGAGAATAGTGTTCAACGTCCTAACAAGAAGTACTACCTTGGAGAATCCTATTGAACGTGCTGGCATTGTAGCAAAGGTGGTCACTACCAGTATGATTGTCTTAACCTAAAAACGGAACTTGAGAATGGAAGAAAGGCTAGAAGCGGTAGTAAGAACGGTAAGCCAAAGTCTACTGATAGGACGCATGCTAGTGTGCCTAATGCTAAAATTCAATCTCCTAAAAAGCATGCTAAAAGGTCAAATGATGTGAATGTGTATGATTATTTGCCCATGAAAGAGTTGTACCCATGTAACGAACCAGGTAAGGGCCACTTTGCCTGGGTCGCAAAGAACTAACTCTTCTTTTCAGGTGGAAGTGAGAGGAAGCCCGTGGATCATTGACAGTGGCGCCTCAAATCACATGACAGGAAGCCAGATCTATCTCACTTCTATCCATTCTAGTACCCACGGGAGGAACTGTCTCGTTTGGCAACAAGGGCAAAGGAAGGATCAAAGGAACAGGCACCGCAAAGTTAAATCAATCCATCAAATCGTCCAATGTTAGTCTTGTTGAAGGACTCGGCTTCAACCTCCTTAGTGTTTCTCAAATTTGTGATCAAGGTAAAAACTTTGTCACATTTGACTCTAAGGAATGCCGAGTCATCAACAAGAAAACAAATCAAGTCATTCTCAAAGGGACTCACGAGAACAATGTCTACATCTTCAACCAAAGGTTCAAGCCTGGTTCCAAGTTATGCTTGTTTGTCTCTGCTGTAGACGCCGATCTCTAGCATCGACGTCTTAGCCATGTTTGACCAAGTACCATCTTCAAACTTCAGCAATAAGAGCTTGTGATAGGACTTCAATGAATTGATCCTGAACAAATTGAACAATGCGAAGCATGCATCAAAGGAAAGCAAACAAGATCGTCCTTCAAATCCAAAAATGAAGTGAGCACAAAGAAGCCTTTGGAACTCCTTCACATGGATTTATGCGGACCCATGCAGACTCAAAGCTATGGTGGAAAGAGGTACATGTACGTTATTATAGATGCCTTTTCAAGATTCACTTGGGTTCTTTTCTTAGTGTCAAAAGCAGAAGCTTTCTAGATGTTTAAGATCTTCATCAAGAAAGTAGAAGTTGCTCTTGGGACGAGTTTAAAAGCCCTAAGGTCATATCATAGAACGGAGTTCAAAAACTCAGAGTTCCTTGAATTTTGTGACCAACAAGGAGTCTCCTACAACTTCTCTTGTCCTCGAACTCCTCAACAAAATGGTGTTGTCGAAAGAAAGAATAGGACGCTGGAAGATATGGCAAGGACGACGCTTTTGGCTAGCGGCATTCCCAAACACTTTTTGGCAGAAGCCATGGCCACAACAACCTACATCATCAATCGATCCATGATTCGTCCTTTGCTCAAAAAGACGTCCTACAAGCTGCTCAATGGAAGAAAGTCAAACATATCTCACCTCAAAGTCTTTGGGTGTAATTGCTTTGTCCACAGCAATGGCAAAGATAATGTTGGCAAGTTTGATGCCAGAAGCGATGAAGGAATATTTTTTGGATACTCCCTCACAAGCAAAGCCTATAGAGTCTTCAACAAAAGGACTCTTAAGATTGAGGAAAGTATCCATGTGGTGTTCAAAGAAAACTCATCTCACAAGAAAGAACCAAGTAAGAAAGAACGTCGTTCTTCTCCAAAGGACGATGATGAAGATGATGAAGAAGAACCTAGAGGGTCCTCCAATAAATGCTATGTTACGCCTTTGAAACTCGTGATGAAGTTTCAATGAGAGTCCCTAGCGAACAGCAAGAGCCCTCTTAAACTTGGTCACTAAACCAAGCGGATGCCGGTGAATCAAGTCAACAAGGAGCAAAGTGTGGACGCTCATTCTGAGGGGGAACACACTGAGCCTATCAATGAAGAAGGAGGATTTGACTCAGATGATTCTGACTGGACGGATCCTAGGTGTATTCCTGCAAGGGACGCTACTCATAGAGGATCCAACCTTTCTAGACTTCACTCAAGAGATCAGATCATCTCAGACATTTCAAAAGGAGTCCAAACCAAATCAGTAGTAAATCACTCCCATAGCGCGAACATGGTGTTCTGTGCATTCAACGCCTTTGTGTCCTTAATTGAACCTAAGCGCATAAAGGAGGCACTTCAGGACGCTGATTGGATCCAACCTATGCAAGAAGAACTCAACCTATTTGAAAGAAACCAAGTCTGGACCGTCGTCCTAAAAACAAGAACATCATAAGGACAAGGTTGGTCTACAGGAACAAGCTTGATGAGAGTGGCAGAGTTTCAAGAAACAAAGCAAGGCTTGTGGCTCAAGGCTATATGCAAGAGGAAGGAATTGATTACGATGAGACCTTCACTCTTGTCGCTAGAATTGAAGCTATACGACTCCTCATTGCCTTCGTCTCTCACAAGGGGTTCAAGCTCTTTCAAATGGACGTCAAGACGTCCTTCCTCAACGACAAGCTAAAGGAAGAGGTGTACGTTGCTCAACCCCCTGGATTTGAGAACGCTGATCATCCTAAACATGTGTACTTCTTGGACGAAGCACTTTATGGACTCAAGCAAGCCCCTCGTGCCTGGTACGATAGGTTTGCGTCCTTCCATTTGTCCAACGGGTATACTCAAGGTAACATTGACAAAACCTTGTTTTTAAAAAAAGTCCTTAAAGATGTTTTGATTGTCCAAGTCTATGTCGATGACATAGTATTTGGAAGCACTAACATGAAACTTGTAGAGGAATTCAAGAGCTTGATGAGTAGTGAGTTTGAGATATCCCTCATAGGAGAGTTTAACTTCTTCTTGGGACTCCAAATCACACAACTCAAAGATGGGACGCGCATTCACCAACAGAAGTACATTCGTGAAATGCTTGAGAAATAGGGAATGAATACATCCAAATCCATAGATACTCCCATCTCACCAAACACTCGCCTTTATGCTGATGAAGAAGGCAAGAGTGTGGATCAAAAGCTCTACAGAGGAATGATAGGGTCGCTATTGTACTTGACCGCGAGCCGTCCAAACATCATGTTCGCCGTGTGTCTATGCACTCGCTTTCAAGCCAATCCAAAAGAGTCCCACTTGCAAGAGGTCAAAAGAATCTTTAGATACCTCAAGGGACGGGATGATCTATACCTATAGTATCCCAAAAGGACATCTTAAAACCTGGTGGCGTACTTTGACGCTAACTACGCTAGCCATGTGGTGGGTAGAAAGAGCACCACCGGAATGGCTCAGTTCATAGGATCATGCCTTGTATCTTGGGGATCCAAGAAGCAAAACTCTGTGGCCCTCTCAACCGCGGAAGCTGAGTACGTTGCTGCTGCTTCGTGCTATTCTCAAGTCATATGGATCAAGTATCAACTTGAAGACTATGGTACGTTCCTTAACACAATCCCTATTTTGTGTGACAATATTAGTGCTATAAGCATTGCCAAAAATCATCTTCATCATTCAAGAACCAAGCATATTGATATAAGACATCATTTTCTTCGTGATAATGTTGAACTTGGATTAATAAGAGTGGATCATGTTAGAACTGAGGACCAAGTGACCGATATTTTCACAAAAGCACTTGATAGACGTCCCTACGAGCATCTTAGGTTGCTCTTGGGGATGATAACTTTCAAATGATCAAGTCCCGTTCTATTATTCCCTCTATGATTGGCTATGTTTTGTTGAGAACTTATTCTTAAAGTAAGTCATGTTTTTAAAGTCATCTTGAAAGGACGCTAGTCTAAGACATGTGTTTTGTTTATGCTTTGAATGCTATTCATTTCTCTTTTGATCTCAAGAGTATCCCTGATCACCCAACCCTCGTTATAAGCCGAAATGATGGGAACTCTAAGCTTACCTAAGCCGAGAATCTTGCAAACCCGTCCTATGAGCCATCTTTGTTTTATCCTTACGGGACGTACTTGCTTGGTTTTCAAAAATGGTTCTAAGTAATTAAAGGGAAGCTTGTCAAAGTCTAAAGGACGTCAGGGCAGAGTTCTAAAAGACAGTGGTTGAGATCAGTTTCGGGACGCACTGGTACAGTTCTTAGAGAAGCAGTGTTGTGTGTTGAAAGGACGCCAAGATAGAGTCCTTTGCAGTTGTGAATTTTGAAAATAGGAAGGTGAACCGCCGTAGAGAAGTTGAACGCAGATCTCGGGATTCGCGCAACGGTGCAAAACA
Organism: Polygonum aviculare; assembly: GCA_934048045.1. Classification (NCBI taxonomy): domain Eukaryota; kingdom Viridiplantae; phylum Streptophyta; class Magnoliopsida; order Caryophyllales; family Polygonaceae; genus Polygonum; species Polygonum aviculare. Next base: position 24,632,429 of record OW204023.1, on the reverse strand, counting down.
GCTGTTTACTTAGCGAAGAAGTTTGCCACGTGTGGGAACGCGGGTGGAGGAAGCCATAGGAAATGTCCCTACTACCCTTAACCATTTGCCTTCATCTTCATCCTATAAATATGCCCCTGTTTCCACTGCAAAACCTCTTCGCCATAACGCCTACATCCGGAAATCTATCTCAAATCTTGCTCAAATCCCATTCTAGATCTCGAAATCACCTCTCCTCAACCCTAATCCTTCCTATAAAACCCATCTCAAATCAATGGCCAACACGAGAAATACCAAAAGCCAAAGACCCTCTCCATCGTCTTCTTCAGCGGTGAGATAAACAACTCCAGTGAAAGGCCGCTCCTTAATGGTTTCCAGAGGCAGACCTATTGGGCGGCAAGAACCATCGCGCCACCACCAATCCTCTCAATCTGGCCATCGCCGCCCTTCAACCACCCCTCCAAAGCCCCAAAAATCCCAATCTCAATCCTAATCTAGATCTCTCTCCAAACCCTCACAAAGATGCTTCAAGTTCTTGGAGCAACCTTTCGTTCCTGAGCCCGAGCAAGGGAGTCCCACCAAGTCCCAAGTCAGTGGAATCCCCGCTCAACCCAAATGCCGTCCTCCTCTTGATCTGTTGATCGAGGACTAACTCGAAAGAGAACCCAAGACCCTGGCCATTATATGCCACATGGCGTCCATTCAAAACCACCCACCAAAAATCATACGCCTCCTTCATTATTTCATGATCACCTATGTCAAGCCCCGCCTCTAAGAAACCAACTTCACAAACCCCCCTTTGATGGGGCCAGCCATCATATCAGATAGTTTTGGTGGGACGGTGGACGAGTTGGCCAAACTCTTATCTGATATAACGGAGTTTCTAGTCGCACCTGCCAGCTCCGTCCCAACCCAAAAACGCAAAAGGCAAGCCTCTCCCCCTCCCTCTCAAAAATTGAAGCTTAAGGCCCCCTCTTCCTCCCAACCTAATCCAGTCTCATCCTCCCCTCCTCCCGCCCCAAAATAACGCCTCAAGACTTCGGTTGAGCTGGAGGGCGTCACCCACGAGCAAATGGCTACCATCCGTCTCTCCGAGTTCCAAATAGAGAAGGAGCAGATGGCCAAGCAGGCTCAAGAAGAGAAGGACGTCATTGTTGAGGCGATACAGAAAATCATGCAGGAAGTCCCTCTTCTCCCTCCTCCTCCACCAAGGGTAGAGGACACTCCTGCTGTTGCTACTGATCCGCTGGAGGCAGAGATCGAGGTGGACCTGGAAAAGCCGATGCCTAAGGTCCAAAGGGACGCTCCTCCCACGTAGGTCCAGGCCAAAGACGATGCGCCCACTATAATCCAAGTGGAGGACTCCCTAGTAAAGGAGCCTCCTCCTCCCCATCCAGCTCCAATTGCCGCCACTCCCATCTCGGCGATCAGGCCTAGTACCTCCTCTGCTCCCCCTTCAAAAACAAAGACAAGAACTTCAACTCCCTCTCCTCCTAGAGCTAAGTCTCCCACTCCTCCTCCTCCTGCTAAGGTTGTTGAGGAATCTGTGCAAGTCCAAGGGATGACTGTTAAAGTCCTTGTGGAGTCATTGGCCAAGACTCCAACAAAGGAGGCTATGGTGAATGTAGAGGCGTCCAATGCACAGGACTAAGAGTTGGCTGAGTCCCACGAACAAGGGGACGAGGCTTCGGATGAAGACAATGCTCCTCCTCATGATGAGGAAAATGAGGACAGGGAGGGTGACGGCGAAGATGAAGACGCCGGAGACTAGGTGATCGTGACAGGCAACGGCAACAAGAAGATAAGGCTCAAGAAAATTCTGGGGCCACTTCTCTTCGACGTCAACTTCCTCCAAGAAAATGGAAGGACGGAATTTCTAGAGCTGCTAGAGTTCCAGGGTGGGAGCTGAAGCCGCCACCGTCGGTCCAGAACAAATCCTACGCTTCTACTCTAACTTTGAAATTTTTGACGTTAAGGGAAGCCGCAAGGGACGTTCAAAATTGATGGGGACGAGTACTCTATTGCAGAGGGTACCTTCCGTAACATGCTTGGCCTGCGCCTCTCTCCTCCAGACGCCCTCCATGACTTCCCCAACAAAAGCTTCGGCCGCTTTTCCCAGGAAGACATCTTCAACAATATTTTCAACGGGAAGCAACCCCTGGCGAGGGATAGGATGGCCAATTGCCTCTCTAAGACAGGCATCCTTGCGCATCACTTTATTGTGCACATGGTCGTCCCAAGACAAGAAAAGAAGTTCATTGTCCAAATCACCGACAACATTATCTTGGACGCTTTTCTAAACCGCAAACCGATCAACTTGGCGCAGGTTATCCTGGAGCACATGGGCAAGTGCACTGGAGGACGCCACTCCCTTCCCTACCCAGGCCTGGTAAAGAAGATTCTAGAGTAGCAAGGTCTATACGTCCCCAAAGAAGAGAAAACCTTTGGCATTCATTGGGATGTAAGGCAAATCACAGCCCCTCTAGTCGGTAAAATGAGATATGGCAAGGAGGTTCCCTCCATTAGGAAGTAACTAGCCAATAAAAAGAAAGAGGCCGAGAGGAGAGCTGCTCAGGAAGCTGCCGCTACTACTGAAGAGAATGAAGAGGAAAATATCCAAGTGGTAGGGCCGTCGGTTGATGCTGAGGACGCTGGCGCAGAAGATCGTGAGAACGTCAATGCTGAGGCTGAGAAATGTTCTACAAAGACCTTGCTTGGGATGATGATTGAGAATCAGTGCATGATGATAGACCTCATCCAGCAAGTCCATGAAACTCTTCACCAGCACACTGACCTCTTGGAACGCAACAATGAGCTTCTGGCGCAGAACAACGATCTTCACGCTCAGACTCTGAAGGCTCTTGGCAAGCGTCGCCGCCAGTGATCACTCCTTCCCTTTCCAATCCTTGAAACATTTTATCTCTTTCTTGCTTATGTTAAGACTTTGGGGCGATGTCCCCGTTTTTGAAAAACTTGTGTGTGAATGTCTATAATGATCGTACTCTATTTCTCTTGAATGACGTTCATTACCTTGCAATTCATTGTGTCCAAGCGTTCCTTTCTTTAGTTATGCTTTTGTGTGTGCATGCTTTATAACTTGTTCTCATTTTCAATGATGCCAAAAGGGGTTAGTATAGTTTTGTAGAGATGCGATTATTTTTTTAAGTTATCATAGAAAGCATGTGTTTAGGATGCACTTAAAGAATATCAAAGTGTAGTCTCTCATGCTAAAAGTTTTACCTTCGTGCGCATTGTTTAAAAGAGTTTGTCATCATCAAAAAGGGGGAAATTGTTGGGACGATATTAAGGACTCTAGTCGTTAATATCTAACCAATAATGATCGTCCCTAGTTTTGATAATGACAAACTCAAAGGTATTTGATAAGTTATCCAAGTGTTGATCTCAGGTAAATCCAGAGGGACGCACATGAGCGAAAAGAATAACAAGTAAAAGGGAGTCTCTAAGCTGTAGGGAGGCACTTCATCAAAACTCCCAGAGCTGAACGAAAAGAATGGAGTCCCTGCGTAGATAGGACGGCATCCTCATCAAGAAGGGACGCGCGCCTAAATACGGACGAAGTTCAAATTCAAACCAAGGCCGCCCCGACATGATTACATCACTTTCGGCCGTAGTCCTCATAAGGAAGCTTCCTATGTCTAGGCACGTGTGAATAATTCCAAAGATGTCGCTTTCCCAGAGATTGTCCCCTGACCACGCGGAGTTTTCCCAAGCGTCAACCGAGTTGACTTCCTCAAGATGCAAATCGCACCGTTGAAGGAAGACGACAGATCTTGCTCAAGCTTCAGAGGACGCTAGAGGACAAGAACCACTACCGCTATAAATACCCTCCAAGGCGTATGCATAACGGTGTGGACTTTTGAAGGCTTTCTCTCAAGCCCTCCCGAAGCATTCCAATTCAAGAACGAAGATCAAGAAGATCAAGTGAGCTTGAAACAAGAGAAAGAAAGTCCAACCACATCAAACCCAAACCAAACCACAAAATAGTTAGAAGAGTAGTTTGTCTCTCACAATGGACTGTGAGAGACGTTAGTGTTAGCTTCCTTATAGCTAAGAGATTTAGGTTACTTGTTAGGCGGAAAGGAGTGTTACTAGTCAGGCTAAGGACGGACGCTTAGCTCAGAGAACTGTAACGACTCGCCTAACTTGTAAGGACTCTCTCTAAATAAGATAAGGACGGCTATTGAAAATCTTCCAACGGAGGTAGAGGTTTACCCATAAGACTAGTTGGTCTTTGTGGGGTTCCTCTATAAATACTCGTGTCCATTGTCTTATTCTGTTTCCTGTTAAGTCTATTTTCCATTGCATCTAAGGACGCCCTTAACCCAGTTAAAGACTCCCATTCTAACTGACTTACGATCCAACAACCACCAAGGGATTTTTCGGACATAGAGCATACATCGGTGTGCATGAGATCTAGGATATGCTTTCTTCTTTTAGGTTGTGAAGATCTTTGAAAAGAAACTCTATGTGTTTACCAGCCAAACAGTCAACACATGGTTCGAGAATGTTACCTTGCAAATTCGGGAGTAGTTGCTTACGAGCGAGGATTTGAAGACCCTTCTCGCTCATATGCCCAAGCCTTCGGTGCCATAGCTCCATGTCAACTTCTGATGTGTTCACTTCTCCGGTGTGGACTTTTGCTTGTGTAACATATAATGACCCCTCCTTTCTTCCTCGAGCCAAGACTAAGCTTCCTTTGGTGAGTTTCCATTTGCCATCTCCAAAGTGATTCGTGAGACCGACATCATCCAACTTTCCAATTGATATGAGATTAAGGCGCATATCTGGGACATGCCTTACCTCCTTAAGGATGATCTTGCATCCTGTGTTCGATGTCAATGTAATGTCTCCCTTACCAACAATCTTACTCCTACCTTGATTTCCCATCTAAAAGTTCAAATTCGCCACTTTGGTAGGATGAGAAGAAGCTCTCATGAGGGGTGACGTGGAAGGAAGCACCAAAGTCGACAATCCAAGAGCTATCATTAGAGGCGACGTTAAAGAAGTTTTCTTCTCCTATGAGGTACACGTCCTCAACTTCGTCTTCCACGGCACTAGTAATCTTCTCGCCTTGCTTCTTCCCCGGGTTAAACTGGTCAGGTTTGACATTGCCAACCCTTTGATCCCTCATAAGGTTTCAACAATTTGCTTTGATGTGGCCCAACTTGCCGCAATAGTAGCAGGTAACCCTTAAGCGTTACTTGGATCGTCCTCGAAATTGATCTCAGTCTCGGGTTCTACTACGCCCACGTGTCTTATCTCTGCCTCAATTGTGAACAACGTTCACCTCTGACTGAGCATTCTGGCCTCGTTCCTTCCTCCTGGCTTATTCGTTTAGAAGGCTATCACTGACGGTGTCCATGGTAAGCTTCCCATCTGGTGCAGATCGGAGTTACTTAGAGTAACCACCAGTGTGTCCCTACTCTCCGGAAGTGAACTTAGGATTAGAAGGGCTTGTATTTCGTCTTCTACCTTCATCTCAGTCTTATTTAGCTGATTGACGAGCCCCTTGAAAATCAAGTGCCAAATCATGCCCTAGTTAATTTACTCTTCCAAATATTTGACTAACAACTTGGTTTAAGATTAATTTATTAGTTTTATTATTTAATTCTTTACTATCAAGACCCGAATTAAGTAATAAATCGAGGAATGGAAATCGGAATGGACCCGGATAATACAAGAAATTTATGATTGCATGATCTCGAATTCATAGTTAAAATAAAATTGATTAAGCATAAACATTAAACTTGTGTTTGTGTATTGGGTCTTGTACTGTCATGACTATTGTGGAGACTTATCATAGCCCAGTAATGTTGCATTATATAGGTAGTAATGTACAAGGGTGGCAATTTCTGACCCGATCCAAACTAACCGACTTAATTATCCGTTTTGGGAACCGACCGAGATCCGAAAAAAATATAAAATTAAATCTGAAACCATCTCGATCTGACCGAATTTGACCCGGATGTATAAACAACCCGTTTTACGAATGACCTTAACCCGATTACATCCGAAAATCTCACTCCGATTTCAAACCAAAACTTGAATAACCTGACCCGAAAATACCCGAACCGAGTTATATCTGAAACCGAATCAATCTGAACCCGATTATACCAAACATCCGAACGAACCCGAACCCGATTGTACCCGATAATTATATATGACACCCGAAACAATTTGAACATTATGTTAAATGTATATTTTAAATCACTTTGTGTAAGTATATAGTTTACTCCCATTATATGATATATCAGTATTTATTTTAAATATTTATTGTTTAAATAATGTAAAAATATACTCCCTTCGTCTCCATTTGATTGTCCATAAAGCAAAATTTTGTTGTTTTTAAGAAAAAGTGGAAAAGTAAGGTAATTTGGGTAATATTGAAAGGGAATAAGGTTATTTTTGTAGGGAAAGTAATAAAGTTAATGTGAAAGTTGGATAATGAGGGTAATATATGATATTAGATGAGGGTATTTTTGTATTTTTGTAGAGAGATGTGATAGAGTTGATGGGAAAGTTGGATAATGGAGGTAATATTTGAAATTGATGATGTCGTGCTTTTTAGTTGGTTTTCTACGTAAATTTCAAGCTCGTTTTTCATGCTTTCCCTTTGTGTTTGTGTGTTTTGCATAAGATTTCACCTCTCTTTCGAGGGATGAAGTCGTTTGTGTTTTGCTTCGTGTTGTGTAGGTATTTGGAGCCTTTAGGAGAAGTTTTTCATGAATTTTCGGAGCTTTCTAGGAACCGTTAGTTTTGAAGAGTCAAGTCGTCAAAGAATCAAGATCCAAAGTTGCGACCAAGGGAGCCTCAAAGAAGTACAAGGAACTCAAGAGAATCAAAGAGCAAAAAGGCAAAAGCGCCCAGCAAAAGACCGAGCAACTGGAGCAAGAACGAAACGAAAACGAAAAAAATCTCACCTCCTACAGAAGGTCGGCGCCGACCCCCATATGGTCGGCCGCGACATTGACCGATACCGGCCCGAGAAATCCGTGCTGCACAAGAAAGCCCTTTTGGCGGGATTTTCGAACTCCGAAAGTGGGCGGCTGTTGCAAACTTGTGGCGGACTTGTGGTAGTGAGGAAAGTTCCATTGGTTGACTTTTGTGGGCTTCTACAAAACCCCCATTTTGTCTCCATTTCCAATTAGCTTTTCTTTTTTGGGGGAAAAGGCTCAAAGGTTAGAGGGGAGAGAGAGAGTTGGCTGAGAGGGAGGAGGAGTAGGAAGAAGAAGAGAAACGTGAAGAAGAAGAAGAGGAAGGTGAAGGAGAGGTTTCTTTGTAAGGAGAGGTAGTGGAGAAGAAAACTTGTTCTAGTGTTGTTCTAGGAAGAAGGTAGAAGACAATGGTGTGTGAAGAAACTTGTGGGTTTGCTAAAGTTTGTAAGTTTGGATCTTGAAATTAATTGAAGTTGTTTGCTTTAAATGATGTCTTTCTCGCCTCTTTCCTTGTTTGTGTGTGTGATGATGTGTGAGTAGATAGCTTGCTAGGTGTGGGGTGAAACCCACCATGGAAGTGCATTTGAGACCATGAGACCTAGATCCATGCTTGATTTGTAATCTCTCCCCATAAATCCCTCTTGCATGCTTAAAACCCTTGACGTAAGTTGGGGAATGTTTTTGTTTGCAAGCTAATTGAAAGATTGTCTTGCTAATTAGGGACTATCCGGGTTAGGACGAAAGTTAGAGCCCTAGAAAACAAGTTGGATTGCGTGTTAATTTCTATATGAAAGTTGAGATTTTTAATGTGTTCTTTTGTGACGAAAGTCACCCATGAGATTATGAGTTGAGTTGGTCTTCTATCATTGTTCGAATGCATGCTCGTGGTGTGTGAATCCCTGCCCCTAGCTGTTTTCCCTTATTTTTCCGAAACCAATCTTCGTGCCCAGAAAAGGTCGGCCCCGACCTGCAACTGGTCGGCCACGACCCCTTTCAATAGGAGTTTTCAATGCGTTTTTAAGTCCTCTTTTTGGTAGGCCACGACCTACCTATGGTTGGCTTCGACCTCTTCCCGAGACGCGTGATTTGTGTTTGTTTGCTCGTTTCGCTTTGTTTTGTTTTGTTTTGCTTTTGTAGTTTGATTGCTAGACTATAGATCTACTAACTCCCGTGGACAATCCTGAATTCGCTATACTCTGCGGGGTCTTGAAAAATTTATTTGTTCGAGATTCGCATCACGACAAATTGGCGCTGTTGCCGGGGAGTTAGTTTAGTTTACAAGTCTAGCTTTCTTTTGGGTAAGGGACTAGCCCGAGCCCCTATTTTGTTACTGGTCCATTTCTCTAGTGTTTTGTGTGCAGGTGTATGCCCTCTAGTTCACGAAGGGTAATTGACCATTTCCCTTTTGATCCCAAAATAGAGAGAACCCTTTGTCGAAGTCTAAGAGAACGAAAAGTAATGGCCGACGCTGAGGATCTTGCTCATCAAATGGCCGAACTTCGCGCTCAAATGGAGCGTATGCAAATGGAGTGTGATGCTCAAGCCGCTGCTGCGTGGCAAGAAAGAGAGGCGGCCACCCGCCTCCGAGAACAACTTGATGCAATCCCGAGGAACGCTAAGCAATACATGCATCCCGAGCTTAGGGTTCCCGAGTCCGCTATTGTGCTCTCAGCAAATGAGCGCGCTTTTGAGATCAAGTCCCACTTCATCACTCTCATCAAAAGATCTCAATATGAAGGCAAGCCCACCGAATGCCCCATGGAGCACATCAAAAACTTCACCGATCTTTGTGACACTATCGCCGCCAATGGTGTCTCACTTGAGTATGTTCTCCTTAAGGCGTTCAAATGGTCCTTATGCGGGAAAGCTCTTCATTGCACGACTTATTCATGACGAAGTTCTTTCCACCGGCCAAGACCACTGAGCTAAGAAAGCGCATCACCTCCTACCACCAACTTCCCAACAAGACATTTGTTGAAACTTGGGAGAGGTTCAAGGAGCTTCTTCGGCAATGTCCTACTCATGGACAACCTTCTTATGTCCTTTAAGGAAGATTCTTTCAAGGGATAAATGCCGCAACAAAAGACCGCATCAACCTCCACACCGATTGCAGTTTTATTGAGATAGATCCCGACGAGGCATGGGGTCTCATGGACAAACTCACCAACTATGATGCCATGTACGGGACCCAACAAGCCGTCCGGATTCCACCAAAGAAGCTCTACGATCCTAATAGTGAGCCAATTGATCAAGATGTGAAGTTTCAATTTATGCAAGATGAGATCAACAAGCTCAAGAAGCAAGTGAGCTACTTTAAGTCCGCCGGCCCCCCTTGTCAAGAGTCCGGTTCTTAATCTCATACCGCCGCTTCTTATACTAATGTGGAGCATGTCCGGGCCGCCGAGGCTTATGCGGAGGCGAACTATATGAGAGGACCCTACCGAGGCCAAAACAATGCTTACGTGGGGAGGAATAACAACTATCCTCAATGGAATAACCATGGCCAAGGTCAAGGTTATCCACCTCCCCCGCAAGAACAAAGGGCCCCTCCTTATAGACCTCCCGGTTATCAAGCGGATCCGTCATGGGTTCAAGAGTTGCAAGAAGGATTGATGCAAGGGGTGAGGACCGAGCTCACCACTCACCTAAAAGGAGTCCATACGAGATTGGGAGATCTTGACACATGAAGGAAGAGCGTTGACTCCCAACTCGGTGATCTCGCGGCTCAAATCCAAAGACCTCAAGGGCGCTTACCGGGCCACCCCGATGAGAACCCAAGACGACATATTGGCGCCGTTCACTTAAGAAGCGGGAAGAAGTTGCCGGACCGAGTTGTAAGTGAAGAACCGGCGGAAAAAGAGGATAAACCATCCCTGGAGAAGGTCGTGGCCGACCCCCCCCTTTGTCGCCACCGACCCTTTCCCCACTATAGAGGAGGTCGGAGCCGACCACCCCCAGGTCTCGGCCGACCTTCCTCAGAAAGTCCCTTCACCCGTTCTATTGCCTCCGACAAATAAGGTACTTCCCTACCCGTCCAAGAAGGCTAATGATTTCACGGAGGGAAAGTTCAAACGCTTCGTGAAAGTTCTCCAAGGCCTCAATATCACCATTCCCTTTGCCGAAGCTTTGAACGAGATGCTCGCCTACACCAAATTCCTCAAGGAGATCTTGTCTAAAAAGCGGTCAATGTCCGAATTGACCAATGATGTGCGGTCTATAGAGCTCCCGGAAAAGCATGGTGATCCGGGTAAGTTTGCTATTACCATTGGCATAGGTGCTCACCGATTCAAATCTCTATGTGATCTTGGTGCAAGTGCTAGTCTCCTTCCTCTTTCTATATGGTCCAAGACCAACATGGGTCCTTTGGTTCCGGTGAACATGAGGCTCTATATGGCGGATGGATCTTGTGTGCAACCCACCGGCATTGTTGATGACTTTCCTATCCAAGTCGGCAAGTTCTTTGTGCCTAACGACTTTATTGTGATGGAAATGCCGGAAGATCCCGTCGTCCCGATCATTCTTGGACGGCCATTCCTTGCCACCGCAGGTGCGGTTATTGATGTGAAGAAAGGTCTCCGCACTTTTGAGATTAGAGAAGAGATGGTCGAGTTTCGATTCAACCCCACCATGAAGGAAACCGGTGAAGTTATGGAGCTCAAGATGTTGCTTGAAGAATACCCGAGTGAAAATGAAAAGAAGGAAGCGGACCTCCCCTGTTGTAGGTCGCAACCGACCCCCCCTGGGTCATCCACGACCCCTGACAGGATCTCTCCAATGTGTATAATGGAGGACGGAGATGGTGAAGCAAAGGAGTTTCTGAGGGCGGATGAAGACGATGACATTATTACACCACCACCGCCTACTCCAGAGCTTAAGACTCTCCCCGAGTCTTTAAGGTATGAGTTTCTTGGCCCAAATTCCACTTTTCCGGTTATTGTCAATGCAAATCTAAATGTGGAAGAAGTTGGAAAGTTGCTTGATGTTCTTAGGACTCGTAGGAAAGCCATTGGGTACTCGCTTGAGGACTTGAGTGGACTTTCACCTTCGTTGTGCATGCATCGAATTTTTCTTGAGGAAGGGCATAGACCAACCATTGAGCATCAACGGCGACTCAATCCAAACATGAAGGATGTGCTGAAAAAGGAGATCTTGAGGATGCTTGATGTGGGAATCATATTCCCAATATCAGATAGCAAGTGGGTTAGCCCGGTTCATGTAGTGCCCAAGAAGAGTGGTCTCACCGTGGTGGAAAATGAGAAGGGCGAATTGATTCTTACTAGGACTACTACTAGTTGGCGCATGTTCATTGATTATAGGAAACTCAATAGTGCCACTAGGAAAGATCATTTTCCTTTGCCCTTTATTGACCAAGTGCTAGAGAGATTAACTCTTCATGACTACTTTCGTTATCTCGATGGCTATAGTGGTTTTTGGCAGGTTCCAATACACCCCGATGACCAAGAGAAGACAACTTTCACATGTCCTTATGGGACGTTTGCCTATAAGAGAATGCCATTCGGACTGTGCAATGCACCCGCCACCTTCCAAAGGTGTATGATGGCCATCTTCTCCGACATGATTGAGGACATAGTGGAGGTGTTCATGGATGACTTCTCGGTGTACGGTACCACTTTTGACTCTTGCCTTGCTAATCTTGCTAGAGTTCTCAAGAGATGTGAAGAAACCAACTTAGTGCTAAATTGGGAAAAATGTCACTTTATGGTTCGAGAAGGGATTGTCCTAGGTCATATAGTGTCTAAGAGGGGAATTGAAGTGGATCAAGCTAAAATTGAATTGATTGAAAAGTTGCCACCCCCCACCTCCGTAAAAGGCATTAGAAACTTTCTAGGACATGCCGGGTTTTATAGAAGGTTCATTCAAGATTTCTCAAAAATTTCCAAACCTTTGACTAACCTTCTTATGAAAGATGTGGAGTTTGAGTTTTCTTCCGAGTGTCTTGAAGCTTTTCATAGGATCCGGGTCGGCTCCTATCATGCAACCACCGGATTGGACACTCCCCTTTGAGATCATGTGTGATGCAAGTGATTATGCAGTGGCTGCGGTTCTTGGGCAAAGGAGGGAGAAGAAGCGTCATGCCATCTATTATGCAAGCAAGACGCTTGATGAGGCCCAAAGCAAGTACACAACAACGGAGAAAGAGTTTCTAGCTGTGGTGTTCGCATTTGAGAAATCCTGCTCTTACTTAGTGGGCTCGAAGGTGATAGTCTACACCGACCACGTGACTGTCCGTGACCTCATGGACAAGAAGGACGCCAAACCGCGCTTACTCTGGTGGATGCTCCTCCTACAAGAATTTGATCTTGAGATACGAGACAAAAAAGGGGCGGAAAACCTTGTGGCGGATCATTTTTCAAGGCTACCCATTGAGCACATTTCGGAGTCCGGAATCGTGGTACCAATCAACGACTCCCGCCCAGACGAAACTCTTATGAGCATCGAAGTGTCGCGAGAATTTGGCTTCTGCTGTAGGTCGGCTCCGACCCCATATGGTCGGCCGCGACCTCCTCTGCCCCTTCTCCGGTTGTTGACGATGGTAGTGATGGTGCGAAAGCGGCCCTGATCGAGGTCGCCCAAGGTCACATCTTTTCCCTCTCTTGTGTATTTCATGATCTTCCTTCCCCTTCTCCCATTTCACACTCAATATATGTTATTAAGGGGGTGAAAGCCCCGTGGTTTGCGGATTTTGCCAATTATGTTGTAGGTGGCATTGTCCCGGATGGATTGACTTCCCAAGCTAAGAAGAAGTTCCTCCACGACGTCAAGCGTTACTATTAGGATGACCCTTACTTGTTCAAGCAAGGGAGTGATCAGATTCTTAGACGTTGTGTGCCAGATGAGGAGATAGAGGGAGTCATACGTCATTGCCACAGTCTTCCGATGGGAGACCACGCTAAAGGATTCAAAACCACCGCGAAGATTCTTTAAAGTGGATTATATTGGTCTGCTATCTTCAAGGACGTGCAAGCTTATGTGACCGCTTGTGGTGAATGCCAAAGGGCGGGAAACATTACATGGAGGAACGAGAACCCACTCACCGGAATCTTGAAGGTGGAACTCTTTGATGTTTGGGGTATAGACTTCATGGGACTCTTCCCCTGTTCGGGTCCCTACAAGTATATACTAGTGCAGTTGATTATGTTTCCAAGTGGGTTGATGCCGTGGCCACGAGGACGAATGATGCACGAGTGGTGGCTAGGTTCATGAAGACCAACATCTTCCCCCGCTTTGGTGTCCCCCGTGTTCTCATTAGTGATGGTAGTTCACATTTCATTGAGAGGAGCTTTGAATCTCTTTTGACCAAGTATGGGGTATCTCACAAGGTGGCCACACCTTACCATCCCCAAACTAGTGGTCAAGTGGAGGTTTCTAACCGGCAAATCAAGAGCATCCTCGAAAAGACGGTGTACCGTTCAAGAAAAGATTGGTCCTCCAAGCTTGATGATGCTTTATGGGCATACCGCACCACCTACAAGACACCACTCCGCACCACTCCTTTCAATCTAGTGTATTGCAAGTCATGTCACTTGCCCGTTGAGCTTGAACATAAGGCTTTATGGGCTCTCAAAGAGCTCAACATGGACCTCGACACGACCGGAGCAAAAAGATTCATGGACTTGCAAGAGCTAGAGGAATTGAGGCTTATTGCATATGAGAACTCAAGGATCTACAAGGAAAAGACAAAGAGGTGGCATGATAGAAAGCTTGTGCCCAAAAACATCAAGGAAGGTGACCGAGTACTCTTCTTCAACTCTAGGCTTCGCCTCTTTCCCGGGAAATTGAGAACCCGGTGGAGTGGACCGTTCACGGTTCATCGTATGTACCCTCACGGGGCGGTTGACCTCATAGATGACAATGGAGGAATTTTCAAGGTCAATGGCCACCGATTGAAGAGCTACTATGAGAAGGTGGACCCCAATGAGGAGATCCGAGCCACTTGGGCTCTCACCCCCGCCACTAGCTAAGGTACCCCTCGTCTAGCTCAAAGACGTTAAAGAAAGCGCTTTTCGGGAGGCAACCCGTTCTTTCCCTTCCTTAGTCTAGATAGGTAGTTTGGTTTGCATTTCCATAAGTATTTTGTAGGGACCCGATGCTTTGGTCAGGTGCAAATGGATGGAGACGAACAAACGAAGTGGTGGAAAGTTCTCTGGATATGGTCGGCGCCGACCCCCCTATGGTCATGGCCGACCCCCTCTGATGAAAGGTAGAAATTGTGTAAAAATTTCGGGAAATTACAAGTAAGCCCCTGAACTTTTTCTTTACAATACCAAATAACACATTTAGGAATGCCTTCACGAGAAAAGGTAAGCACAAGGAGAACAATGAGCAAACAATTTCAATATCATAGCACACATGTGTAAATTCCAAGCAATAACAATCCAACCTCACAAGGTTAATGTGTTTCACTCATTTTCATGTGTTTAGGATGTATCAATCAAGCACTCTATCTCACTTCCAAATGCAATACCTCATAGACAATGGAAATTATATTCGAAATTCTCTACCGAAGAAATCAAAACAAATTAAACCATCAAGAGAACTTAAGTGGCTCAATGAAGACTTCAAAGAAGTTTCATTCAGCCGGGTTGTAATGGGGCTCGGTATTTCAAAGGGTGTGGAATAGTTTGGGTCTTGTGGTGCTAATGAATCCGGGAACCTAGACTCCTAGACTTCAAAACTCAACTACACTCAACCAACTTCTTCTTTCTTCCTCCAAACACCAAACACTTTTGACTTTCAAAGCACACATCACTTCACCTATTTCTTTGTTGTTGTTTTTTGCGAAGAAGCATCGAGTCGCATGTGAGCCTCCATGTGCACTTGGCGGTGGAGGAGGCGATCCGTTTGCTTGGAGCCGATAGACTCATTGATGACCCCATCCTAAGGCACTACCCGGCGCTTACTTGTGAGTTCGCCGCCACGCTCACCATCTCGGGGCCACACCAAGCGGACTTTGGCAAGACCAAGATCGAATTTCAAATTGGCGGGAAGAAGCACGCTACCACTATTACCAAGCTCAACAAGATGCTAGGCTTCCCTTAACCATCGGGAACCTACGCCTTAAAAGACTTCCCCGTTCAACGGATGTGGACTTACCTCGTTGGAAAAGTTGAAACCACGAGTAACCCACATGCCCGGGACATTGCTAGCCTGGTCTTCAAGGTGATCTTGCGCATTCTTGGCGCCGCTATTTGGTGTAAGTACGAGCTCTCTCGCCCCACCTTGCGAGAGCTCGCATGCTTGTCCTCCATCCTCTTCACCGACGCTCCCACAATCAACTTTGCCTATGAGTTTGTCCACAACATCATCAACCAATGAAAGAACCCGAAATTTACCATATGTGGTTGGTTGGTAGTCCTCATTGCCCAAGCCCTCAAGGTCGATCTTGCCCGCTACAATTCCAAGCCCGTGACTCGTATGGATGTCCGGTACTACTTGAATACCAAGGTGGGTTAGTGGAGCGATGAGATCGGCTACATCAACAACTTCACCGCTCCCACCGGCGTCACTCACAAAGGGTGCCTCAATGATGAAAATTGTGAGTTGTTCTACCTTCCTAATTGGTATGAAGCTTAGGCACCCTCGGAAAAGCCCTCCCCCTATTCCCAACTCCTCTTGGAAGATCAACGTGCAAGACGACAACCGAGTTGGTTCCCGAGAGATGACTCCACCACAAGCACACGGTAAAAGCGAGCAAGAAGAGACTCGCTGGAAGGGGTCGGAGCCGACCATACTGAGGTCGGCCACGACCACTTCCAGCAAGGTGGATCCTCACATAATGGGGTCGGCTTCGGGCAACAAGAGGTCGGCGACGAGGCAGGACAGGGAGCGGTGATCCGATGGACTACACGATGGGTCCTCAAGCCAAAATGTTCCCGTACTCCTCCATTCCCTATGGTTTTGAGTGGTCCGGTGGTCCCCAATTTGAGCCTCAAGGTGGCGCGTCTAGCTCTCAAGTTCCTCCGAACATGGACATGCTCAACGCCAAGATGGACGCCCTCGGCATCCAACAAAATTTATTGCACTCCACTATCCAACACCACCACAACCAAAATTTGACCCGTTTTCGAGACGTAACTCAAGGTTTCAACAACTTCCGGGACGAGTACAGTGAAGACCGCCATGCCCAATTTGCCTACAACGCTTGGCTTGCTCAAAAGATGTTCCCGGATTCTCCATTCCCTCAACCTCCTCAAAGATGAACCTTCTCCAACAATGCTCCAAACCCAAGTTAGTTTCTCTTTTCCCTCTCTTTACTTTTTAAGCAATGGGGACATTGATGTTTTAAGTATGGGGTGGTTTGGGAGATACTACTTATTTTTGTTTGGGTTTCCATGTTTGTGTGTGCATTTGCATGTGTGTATGTGTGTGTTTGCATGATTGAGTCTTTTCTTTTTGACTTTCACGATGGATGAATAACCTTGCTAAGATGTCCTAGGATAGTAATTATGAGCATCATCATGTAATTCCGTGTAACTTTCTTTGTAAGATTGCCCACCATGACTTTAATTTTCGAATTTTGAGCTTATAATGAACATTGAGCATGCATGATTCTAAGCAAAAGCAATCCAACAAATTTGAACCTAAGTGAGAAATCTTTTGGCCACAAGGAATGTATGTTTTATTCATTGGTTTTTCATGTGTGATTTTTACTCTTCCAAATGCATTTATCACTTGACAATGACATGCTTATTTGAAATTTTAAACCAATGAAGATGTATTCATGACTTGTTAGATCAAATGACATTGAACTTATTTTCATTAGCCTTTTTCTCTCCTTTTCACCCTACCTATGCATGATCCCTTGACTTGAAGCCCATTCTTTGAGCCTAAAGCCTAGCTCCACAAAAGTATCCTAGCCATTATAAGCTTGACCCCCATTAATCCGGGAATTAGGACTTAGATTGGATGGTGATGTTGATGTGAATGAGGGGTGAAAATGAGAGATGATGGAGGTGGAATTAGAAGGAGTTGTCTTTAACAAAAGAATGAAAAAGACGAAGTATTGGCTCGGATTGCACAAGTGTAAGAAAAATACGCCCCCTGCCGTGGGTCGGGGCCGACCACCTTGAGGTCGTGACCAACCCCCACCAACCCCTTTGAAAAAAGAAAAAAAATGGTGTTTGAATAAGTGCTAGAGTCGATGCTTCTTCGCAAAAAACAACAACAAAGAAATAGGTGAAGTGATGTGTGCTTTGAAAGTCAAAAGTGTTTGGTGTTTGGAGGAAGAAAGAAGAAGTTGGTTGAGTGTAGTTGAGTTTTGAAGTCTAGGAGTCTAGGTTCCCGGATTCATTAGCACCACAAGACCCAAACTATTCCACACCCTTTGAAATACCGAGCCCCATTACAACCCGGCTGAATGAAACTTCTTTGAAGTCTTCATTGAGCCACTTAAGTTCTCTTGATGGTTTAATTTGTTTTGATTTCTTCGGTAGAGAATTTCGAATATAATTTCCATTGTCTATGAGGTATTGATCGGTCCGGGATCGGAGGTCTCACAATTTAAATTTATAAAACCGAACCTCAAGATTGTAGTAAAGAGGTAGGGTGTCGAACACACGGGAGTTCGTGTGTCGAGTGTACCCGGAAATACTTAAAAAGGGATGAAAACAAGGTAAAAACGAAGGAAAAGCAAAGAGAGATCACCTCGGACCGACACTGGTCACTTCGGTCCGAGGGTGGATCGAGGTCGATTTGGCCGGGACCGACGTTGATGCAAGTCGGGCCCGATGTACTGGGTAACTCGATTCAAGCAAAATTGGTAGATCGGTCTTGGGTTTTTGGGTTCCACACCTAACTAGACTTGGATATTCTTCCCCAATTCAGCCAATAAGAGCTTGATCTTAGTGAGATCGAGGTTGATCGCCCCAAATCTCTCCAATCTACACTTCGACCCAAGGGAGTTTTCACTCTCCTTCGATGTTAGGTCTAGCAATTGGGATCGAGATGCTTTCGCTTTGCTCTTACCAATCACAAGCCCTAAGCCCTTGCTTTCACAAGAGAATTGAAGCTTAGTGTAGAGAGGATTCACAAATCAAGCACTCAAGGCTATGGAATTGGGGTTTTCTACCCAAATCTAACAAAGGGCTTCCCCCATAGCCCAAGACTATGGAATCTACTCCATCAAGTAAGAGAAAAACGAAATCAAAAGGGAAATCAAGCTAATCTCAATCATCATCATCAAACCAAACTCCAATTTCATTCAAATTCAAAAGGTCTCTACAAAATCCAAGTTCAATTCTACTAGATCAAAGCAAAACAAAGTACCAAACTCACAAATTCTCCTCTCTCTCTCCACCGGCCTCTCTCTTCTTCCTTCCTCCTTCTTCTCCTTGCCCTCCAAATCTTCCTTTGAGTCTTTAGAGAGTGATTTGGTTGTGGTCTATCCAAGCATGCCTTTGATGCTCTCTAATCACCTCTATTTATAGCCTTCTAAGGATTGGGGACCAAGGAATCCCAATTTAGAAAGGGGCAAATGTGGAAAGTTGCTAAAAATATGCCTTGGGGAGCAATCCAAAATTCTGCCGACTTTGGACCGACACGGGTGACCTCGGGCCCGACGTTGTCCAACCTCGGTCCTGGCTCTGGTCGCTCGATCTCGGGCCCGACGTGGTGGAACTCGATCCTGGGCCTCGATCCTTGCTTTCTTCCTTGGTTTCTCTTGGTTCCACTTCATTCTTGGCTTGGCTCTTGTACTCCTTGACTAGGCTCCTTCCTTAGCTCCTCGAAATCACTCTCATTCTTGCCATTTTACCTATAAAATTACACAAAACTCGCATAGTCTCCGACTCTTGAAGAAAACCGGGAACTAGGCTAAAAAGGGAACGAAACTATAAAGAAGAGAATGAAAAACACATATTTACAAAGGAAATTAACCACTAAAACACCTCCAAAATGAGAGACATCAGGTATTGCATTTGGAAGTGAGATAGAGTGCTTGATTGATACATCCTAAACACATGAAAATGAGTGAAACACATTAACCTTGTGAGGTTGGATTGTTATTGCTTGGAATTTACACATGTGTGCTATGATATTGAAATTATTTGCTCATTGTTCTCCTTGTGCTTACCTTTTCTCGTGAAGGCATTCCTAAATGTGTTATTTGGTATTGATGCATGTGAGTGATTGCTTGAGGACAAGCAAGCTTAAGTATGGAGTATTTTGATGTCGTGCTTTTTAGTTGGTTTTCTAGGTAATTTTCTAGCTCGTTTTGCATGTTTTCCCTTTGTGTTTGTGTGTTTTGCATAAGATTTCACATCTCTTTTGAGGGATGGAGTCGTTTGTGTGTTGTTTCGTGTTGTGTAGGTATTTGGAGCCTTTAGGAGAAGTTTTTCATGCATTTTCGGAGCTTTCTAGGAACCGTTAGTTTTCAAGAGTCAAGTCGTCAAAGAATCAAGATCCAAATTTGCGACCAAGGGAGCCTCAAAGAAGTACAAGGAACTCAAGAGAATCAAAGAGCAAAAAGGCAAAAGCGCCCAGTAAAAGACCGAGCAACTCGAGCAAGAACGGAACGAAAACGAAAAAAATCTCACCCCTTGCGGAAGGTCGGCGCCGACCCCCATATGGTCGGCCGCGACCTTGACCGATACCGGCCCGAGAAATCCGTGTTGTACAAGAAAGCCCTTTTGGAGGGATTTTCAAACTCCGAAAGTGGGCGGCTGTTGCAGACTTGTGGCAGTGAGGAAAGTTCCTTTGGTTGCCTTTTTTGGGATGCTACAAAATCCCCATTTTGTCTCCATTTCCAATTAGCTTTTCTTTTTTGGGGGAAAAGGCTCAAAGGTTAGATGGGAGAGAGAGAGTTGGCTGAGAGGGAGGAGGAGTAGTTTGAAGAAGAGAAACGTGAAGAAGAAGAAGAGGAAGGTGAAGGAGAGGTTTCTTTGTAAGGAGAGGTAGTGGAGAAGAAAGCTTGTTCTAGTGTTGTTCTAGGAAGAAGGTAGAAGACAATGGTGTGTGAAGAAACTTGTGGGTTTGCTAAAGTTTGTAAGTTTGGATCTTGAAATTAATTGAAGTTGTTTGCTTTGGATGATGTCTTTCTCGCCTCTTTCCTTGTTTGTGTGTGTGATGATGTGTGAGTAGATAGCTTGCTAGGTGTGAGGTGAAACCCACCATGGAAGTGCATTTGAGACCTTGAGACCTAGATCCATGCTTGATTTGTAATCTCTCCCCATAAATCCCTCTTGCATGCTTAAAACCCTTGACGTAAGTTGGGGAATGTTCTTGTTTGCAAGCTAATTGAAAGATTGTCTTGCTAATTAGGGACTATCCGGGTTAGGACGAAAGTTAGAGCCCTAGAAAACAAGTTGGATTGCATGTTAATTTCTTTATGAAAGTTGAGATTTTTAATGTGTTCTTTTGTGACGAAAGTCACACATGATATTATGAGTTGAGTTGGTCTTCTATCACTGTTCGAATGCATGCTCGTGGTGTGTGAATCCCTGCCCCTAGCTGTTTTCCCCTATTTTTCCGAAACCAATCTTCGTGCCCAGAAAAGGTCCCCGACCTGCAACTGGTCGGCCACGACCCCTTTCAGTAGGAGTTTTCAGTGCATTTTTATGTCCTGTTTTTGGTCGGCCACGACCTACCTAGGGTCGGCTTGGACCTCTTCCCGAGACGCGTGATTGGTGTTTGTTTGCTCGTTTCGCTTTGTTTTGTTTTGCTTTTGTAGTTTGATTGCTAGACTATAGATCTACTAACCTCCGTGGACGATCCTGACTTCGTTATACTCAGCGGGGTCTTGAAAAATTTATTTTTTCAAGATTCGCATCACGACAATTGAGTAGGGGTATTGTTGTAAGAAAAATTGGATGTAAATGGAAAGATTGAGAGATGGACCATCTAATTGAAACATCAAAAAGAGAAAGACGGACAAACTTTCGAATACGGAGGGAGTATTATTTATTTGTTAATCCTCAAGATGACTTCACCCCCTCTTCCAATTTCACCTGGCTCCACCACTGGGTGTATGAATATGATGATGAGAATGGATATGATTTTGAAAATGTATAAGATTTCATAGATATTAATATCATTATATTGGTATATGCTTACGTTGTACGCTGGAAATATAGAAAAAAAAATACATTATTTAAAATATAGTTCACTATTCGAACTATCAAAATATACTATTGATTTAATAAAAATTGATTCAGCCAAAAACTGATTCAGCCGAAACCGATTCAACCATAAACCGCTTCAACTGAAATCCGATTCAAGCGAAATTTGGAAAAACCGACTCAGCCGAAACCCGAATTAAATTTACCGATTGTAACATATTGACCCGAGTTATCCGACAATTTGAATATCCGAATCAATCTGACCCGATCTAAATGCACCCGAATATCTGTTTATATATGATATTGTTCACATCCGAATAACCCGAAACCGAATTAGCCGATCAAAACCCGACCGATTATACAAATTGCCACCGCTACTAATGTATTACAATGAGATTGGTATGTACATGAGTATAGTTTTATGTTGGTTTTGTTTTACATGATTGTATCCTCAAGTTTTATTGTTTAAAAAACCGTTTTGGTAGAATATTGTTCCAAATTATTTAGTTGTTATCAAATTGATTTGAAGGCCAATTGTTTTTTGGCCATAAAAAAATTTAAAGGCAAATTTTTAATAGTATATCTACTCTTGAGATTTAGTTCGGATGATATATTTCGGGTCAGATTTAGTTCGTGTC
Organism: Polygonum aviculare; assembly: GCA_934048045.1. Classification (NCBI taxonomy): domain Eukaryota; kingdom Viridiplantae; phylum Streptophyta; class Magnoliopsida; order Caryophyllales; family Polygonaceae; genus Polygonum; species Polygonum aviculare. The sequence continues at coordinate 24,610,781 of OW204023.1, read as the reverse complement.
ATTTTGGGTCAAAGTTAGTTTGGATCAGTTCGGTTCGGGTCAATTCAGTTCGGATGGTTTCGTATTATATTTTATTCAGGTCATTTTGGTTCGGGTCAGTTTCGGATTGGATCGGATTCAGATCGGGTCTAGGTCATGTTCGGATTGTTCATTTTTTTTGTTCGGGTCCAATTTTGGATTCGGGTCGGGTCGGTTCGGATTTCGGGTTCAGGTCACTTTTTTGCTGGGTCTACTCATCGTTACCTATCTAGCCACCAGTTTGCATGTCGTAACCACCGAATCCATCGACACCCGTGCAACGACCCATGTATATGTCGCAACTACCTTTATCAAGGTCAGGTGTTTCTCCGAGGTTCGGTGGTGCTGCATCGGGTTTAGTTGTCTCTCCAGGGTATGGTAGTGGTTCAGGGTATGGAAGTGGTTTAGGGCATGGTAGTGGTTCATGGTATGGAGGTAAATTGGGTTCAAACTTTTCTATGGGACTGGGAGGTGCTTCAAGTTCAGATTGTCCTGTAGGATTAAGGTACTTATTCGAGGTACGATGGTGCTTCTAGGTTGGGTAGTGGTTTGGTCTGGGTGTTTAATGATTTCTCCAGGTTTCCTAGTAGTTCGGGGAATATATTTACGGTTCGTTCGTATCAGTATATTTCCCCCGCTAGGCCAGTGTCCTAGGAATGCCATCCATCGACGTGTTGCCTTCGATCCGTCTTTATCAGGTATTATGGAACCGAACGAGGGCGAGGACGGGGAAGGGGACGAGGATGAGGGTGAGGATTGTGAAGAAGGCGAGGAACGTGGAGAAGGAGAAGACGACGAAAAAGGTGAAGACGATGAAGAAGGTGAAGACGGGGAAAATGATGAGGACGGTGAAGATGGTGATTAAGCTCTAATGCGTTTCCTTAAACCGTAACAAAAAATTAAACAAAATTATAGTAAATCATTTAGGTATATAATCTGAATTAATTCATTTTTATTTTATAAACATTTGATATTAAAACTTTTATTGGTAATTTAATATAAAAGTAATGAATCAAATACGGAATTTTGAAGAAAAAAAAACTAATAGAGAGACATTGGTCAAGCCAACGTCTCTATCCGAGCCAAAAACCATGGGAATCAGTGTCTGCATGGCTAATCTATACCCAAAATTAATTTTCCTTTGTACATGTTTCCAGAATTATAATTCTAAAAATGGCTAGTTTGGAAAAAAATTCCTTTTTGACAACATGGAGAGGGGCGAACTGGAAGAGCGGAGGGAGGCCCGGGAAAATCGTACGTCCCTGCCCTCAGGGATGCCAGTTCGTCCGGCTCAAACGCCTCGAACTTGTTCAAAATGATCCCTTTGGAGAGGTGCAAGTTTTGGGCATTCGACACGACAAGCTCCGTGAAAACGTGGTCCGAGTTGAAGAACGGTGGAGGGAGGTTCTCTCTCGGGACCGAGCCGATCCCAGGGATCTCCACCACTACATCCCCGATCCGTGGGGAGGCGACGGCGGTGTGCATGTGTGGAAGGCAAGTAAGTCAGAAGAGGAGAGTGTTGCAAAGTGATCAAGCTGCACAAAACATCAGCAACTAGCCGTTTTCACTCTCATGATACAAAGTAAAAAAAAGTCAGCAACTGCAGCTGAATTGTCTTTGTTTATTAGTTTAATTTTAGGAGTTTTTTGGGTGAATTAAGTTAGCTATTTTAATTGATTAGTTAGCAGCATTATTTGGGTTGTTTTTCCACGTTTCTAGGTACTTTGTTAGTGGAAAACGTTAGCAAATCTGTTTTTTTTTTTTAAATTCCTGTACTGGCTACTTAAGCCATGCTCTTTCATTCCATCAAAAGTGTAGTTGTGTAGCATTCTTCTCTCTTTTCCAACATTTTGGTATCAGAGCGAGAGAGTAATCTTAGGTTTCAAAGAGTGTTTCGAGTGAGCAATCAACCGCAGGAAAACATTTTGCTTTTTTGGCTCGGCTTTTGGCTTGCTTCTTTTGGCGTCTTTTCGACCCTCTCCTTGACTCCGTCTTTGAGCTAATTTCGTCTTCTTAAGCTCCTCTTCATCTCCCATCACCAAAACTCTTCCATTTTCACCTAAAAACGAACAAACAAGGCGTAGAGTCCGAACGAAGACACTAAACCGAAAACAACTAAAATACTAGCTTAAAAGAGAGAATAGCGAACAAAAACCAAATGAAACATGACCTAATATGCACTCTAAGCATGAGCTAGATGCAAGCCATCAAAATCCCCCAAACTTGAACCTTACTTGTCCTCAAGCAAGCAATTAGACTCTTCATCCCACATCAAGTGCAATTCAAGAATTCACCTCAAAATAAAACAAGCAATAATCAAAGAACTTGAAACTTGACAAACCGGAATCATTGCACATGTTTTATGACTCAAAAAGATGAAGCCACATGAATCAATTCTAGGCCTCACTAGGGGGTATGTGTTTACTCTCTTTGCATGTGTTTGGGCTTCAAAGTTATCACTCAATTTCATCTATGATCTCTAAGCTACCATATGCTTGAAAGAGATCTCAATCTCCACCGCTAAAGACAATGCAAGTGAGACTAATCAAGAGGGCTTTTTAAAAGTTGTAGTGGGGCTAGGTGAGAAGACTTGGGTAAGGGAAATTTTTGGCCATGTGGTGCTAAGCTAGAGAATAAGAGTCATAACTTTCACTTCACCACCAAATAACCAATTCATGCATTTGAACACTCTCTCAAACCCAAAGAATAACAACTTCAACACATCACAAATTTGAACTTCACTCTCTCACTTTCACTTTTCTTTCATTTAAAACTCAACCCTTTGCACTTGCTTTTCTTCTTTTCTCAACAACACTTTGGTGATTTCTCAAGGATTTTTCACACTTCTTCACATCACCAACTTAACTTTCAAGCGCTATTTTTCAAGAATTTTCACTTCTCCCAAACTTTTCCACACTTTTGCATTTTCATTTCTTCTTGAAATTCTCTGCCACCAAGATGATATCTTCCTCTCAAACCCAAACTCACTTAAAATTCATTTCCATGACTCCTATTCTCTAGGAAGGTCAAGCCATTTGGGCTAAGGAAACAATTTTTTATTGAGTTTTAAAGAATAGGCTTTTAGGCTCAAAAAGTTGGGGCTTCAAGAAAAATTGGCACTAATATAGGGCGGATAAGGGAAATAATAGGGCTAATAAAACAATGCCTCTATCACTTTAATGTCACAAACAAATGTCATGAATACGGTTTTAACAAAGATACAATCTCAGGTTCTATAGTTATAGATGCATAGAGAAATCACACACTTAAGGAAAAGAGAGGACAAAGTCCTAGAAAAAGGGGCTAAAAATCATCTCACTAGGTGCTCATTACCTAGAATTTCAACATTAGTCTACAACTTTAAGAGTCCACGTCCTCATCCAAATATAAGTCAAGCAAACAAGCCATGATCATGCAAGAAAATAAGTGTTTCATCCATCCAAGCAAAGATATGGAATTTTCCAAGTCATGAATTTGACTATGTTGAAGACAAGGGATTCTCATTTAAGCCATGAGCATGCATGAAAGTTTTTGGCATTTTGACAAATTTTTCAATTTTTTTCGGATTTTTAGCAAGGAAGTATTAAGGCAAGACAAAAGTAAACATGAATGCAAGACAAGAAAGGAAACATGAATGCATCTACCTAGCATGAATTCCCTCCCCCAAACTTAAACATCACATTGTCCTCAATGTGAAAATAAAAGCAAGAAAGGAGAGAAGGAAGGACTCACCTTGTATCTATTGTGGAGGAGGAGGTAGAGGGAAGTGGAATTGAGGATTTCACCAATTTGGAGACGGAAGTATGAGTCAAGAATCTTTGCTATGTGCCTACACACAACTAGACAAGAAATTCCACAAGCAACAATAACACAATGTTGTCCCTACTAGGACAACCACAAGAAAGCCTCAAGCAACATGGCAATCAAGCACTACCAAGCAAGCAACAAATAGCACTTAGCAACAACTACCCATTATCCAACTTCTAGCCTTTATTCAACTTAACCTACTAACAAAGAAAGACTTGGGTTGCCTCCCAAGGAGCGCTTATTTAAGGTCGATAGCTTGACCATGATGCCTTATCAAATTCTTAGATCAATCATTGTTAACGCTCTCAATAACCAATCAAAACTTTGTGAGCACATCTCACAAAGGTGCAAGTAGCCAAATGATGGTTTAAAAATGAAAAATATAGCATTTAAAAACCATTTTAGCATATCAAATAGGCTAGCATTACTTTCATGAGAAGGAATATGTTGAAACCAATTTTGCTCGGGTGTAGGCTTCTCAAGATATATATAATATGGATCAAAGCTCGTTTGAGCACTTTTCTCAAAGGCAACCTCATAGTAATCTCTAGGTTCTACTTTAGGCTCTAAACATGGCTCAAAGACAATGGGAGAGAAATTAGGGAAAAACTTACATGGGGCATCCAAGATTGAGAGAGGAGATTCCCAAGTAGAGAGCATAGGAGGAGGATCCATTGGTGAAGGACACTCCTCAATGACGGAATCTTGGTCATTTCTTTTATCACACTCTAATCCGTCATCAAAGAACCTCTCATCCTCTAATTCATAATAAGAGAACCTCTCATCCTTACATAGATCACCCATCTCTTTCAAAGCATCGGAACTCTCCATATCATCACCGCGGGATCCATCAAGCTCGTTGAGTTCTAAGGGCTCATCCATGACGACAATGTTTTCATTTGGCACATCTAACCCATGGTCATTGGATATAAATGTGATGTCTCCCGCATTCTCATACTCATAGAATGGGCAAGTGGTTGTTGAGTGGAGAGAAGAATCACACCTTGCACAATGCTCCACAACCAAGCTATTGACTTTGTTGGCAAGCTCCTCTACCAAACTCTCAAGATAAGCATAAGAAGTTTCAACCGTTTGAGGCGTTGGTGGATATTCGACTTGCATACATTCATCGCTCATGAAACAAAAGAAGTCCCAACATTCATCACTTCCCATATCCCATAATCTCCCCTTACTCATGTACATTGCCAAATCAAAAGTTGCAAGATTCATACCCTCAACTATGCACTTGCACAACTCAAACTTGTGGTATTGATAACCCCAAGCATCATGTTCTTGCACCACTTGTAGAAATCTAGAGAAGTACTCATGGAAGGGTTCATCTTCCCATTGCTCAAGTCTCAACATACTCATGGTCTAAGAAACATACATTAAAAAACAAAACGAAGCAAAATCAAAAGCAAAAGAAACTAGACTACCGAATGTCGGAAACAACCAAAACTAGCAAAAGTCCCCGGCAACGGCGCCAAAAACTTGATAGGCTACTAGACCAATACCGCAAGTGTAGGGGTCGCGTAGTACCAAGGTGTCGATCTCTAGCACTTTAGTAGAGTTGGTGAATCGACAATCGTGTAGCTAGGCAGATATGAGGCAACTAAGGATGGAAGAAACTTAAACTAATCAACTAGCAAACAAATAGAACAAGCAACAAGATGATGCAGATATGAATAAGGGAAAAGGCAATCCTAGAGTCTATGTACTCACACTATGGATCTAAGCAACACTTTAAAAGCATACAAGAATCTAGATCAAATCATGGTTTGGAGGCATCTACCTAGAATCATTGTCTAATCTTATCGAATCAAACAAATCGTACCTAGAATATGATAATCATCCACTTACGTGGCTTGATCCAAGACTAGGCCCTTTAGGCTCAACAGGTGCTCAATCGGTTCAAGGCCTCATCCACCGTCGTGGCTTGAGTGAGCTAGTCTAACTCAACCCTCTATCGGTAGGTCAACCTCTCACGAGTTCCCAAATCAATTCTCATTTCGAAGGGAAATCAATCAATCAATCCTATGGTTCAAGCTAGGGAAGAGGTCTCTCAACACAAGTCCCTAACCTATCTCCCTATTGACAACCTAACCTCTCGGTTCTAGTCATCAACAAGTCTCAAATCACAATCAATTTGGCATTAGGCACATTGGATTGACACAAAACCACAATTCAAATCTCAACTCAAGCAAGTATACAAAGCACTACCTAGAACCCATAGGGTTTTCCTTAAACCTTAGGATTTAGGAACCTAGCTAAACATGACAAACAAAGGAAATGAAGAAGAGAGAAGGAAATCCATACCAAACTTCATTCAATTGATTGAAAAGAGGAAAAAATCTCCAACACTTTCTCCAATTCTTCACAAGAGACTCAAGTTCTAAAATGGGAAAAAGGCCCCAAAAGGTGGAAAGAAGATCCTCCTCCAAAGAGAGGAAGACGGCTATTTAAACAACCCGAAAAAAAAACAAGGCTAAAACGGGAAAATGGGGCGCGGCGGCGTAACTCGGGGGTCGACCCGGCCCGTGACCCGGCCGGGTCGAGGGCTGGAAACCGCGCCACCGAAAATACGGAACAAAAGAGGTGACCCGGGCCACGACCCGGGCCGTGACCCGGTCGGGTCAGAGTTTGGAAACTCGGCCGCGGGCAAAATAGGGCGACCCCAGCTGTGACCCTGCCCGTGACCCGGCCGGGTCAAACGACCTTGGCCACAACCCTGGCAGGGTCGCAGCCGGGGTCAGGGCCTTTTTGCCCCGGGAGCCGCTTTCTTTCTTCGTCGCTTTGCTTTCTGGGCTCGGCTTTTGGCTTGCTTCTTTTGGCGTCTTTTCGGCCCTCTCCTTGACTCCGTCTTTGACCTAATGTCGTCTTTGCTCCTCTTGATCTCCCATCACCAAAACTCTTCCATTTTAACCTAAAAACGCACAAACAAGGCATAGAGTCCGAACGAAGACAGTAAACCGAAAACAACTAAAATACTGGCTAAAAAGAGAGAAAAGCGAACCAAAACCAAATGAAACATGACCTAATATGCACTCTAAGCATGAGCTAGATGCAAGCCATCAAAATCCCCCAAACTTGAACCTTGCTTGTCCTCAAGCAAGCAATTAGACTCTTCATCCCATATCAAGTGCAATTCAGAGAATTCACCTCAAAATAATACAAGCAATAATCAAAGAACTTGAAACTTGACAAACCGGAATCATTGCACATGTTCTATGACTCAAAAAGATGAAGACACATGAATCAATTCCAGGCCTCACTAGGGGGTATGTGTTTACTCTCTTTCCATGTGTTTGGGCTTCAAAGTTATCACTCAATTTCATCTATGATCTCTAAGCTACCATAAGCTTGAAAGAGATCTCAATCTCCACCGCTAAAGACAATGCAAGTCACACTAATCAAGAGGGCTTTTTAAAAGTTGTAGTGGGGCTAGGTGAGAAGACTTGGGTAAGGGAAATTTTTGGCCATGTGGTGCTAAGCTAGAGAATAAGAGTCATAACTTTCACTTCACCACCAAATAACCAATTCATGCATTTGAACACTCTCTCAAACCCAAAGAATAACAACTTCAACACATCACAAATTTGAACTTCACTCTCTCACTTTCACTTTTCTTTCATTTAAATCTCAACCCTTTGCACTTGCTTTTCTTCTTTTCTCAACAACACTTTGGTGATTTCTCAAGGATTTTTCACACTTCTTCACATCACCAACTTAACTTTCAAGCGCTATTTTTCAAGAATTTTCACTTCTCCCAAACATTTCCACACTTTTGCATTTTCTTTTCTTTTTGAAATTCTCTTCCACCAAGATGATATCTTCCTCTCAAACCCAAACTCACTTAAAATTCATTTCCATGACTCCTAATCTATAGGAAGGTCAAGCCATTTGGGCTATGGAAACAATTTTTGTTGAGTTTTAAAGAATAGGCTTTTAGGCTCAAAAAATTGGGGCTTCAAGAAAAATTGGAACTAATATAGGGTGGATAGGGGAAATAATAGGGCTAATAAAACAATGTCTCTATCACTTTAATGTCACAAACAAATGTCATGAATGCGGTTTTAACAAAGATACAATCTCAAGTTCTAGAGTTATAGATGCATAGAGAAATCACATACATAAGGAAAAGAGAGGACAAAGTCCTAGAAAAAGGGGCTAAAAATCATCTCACTAGGTGCTCATTACCTAGAATTTCAACATTAGTCTACAACTTTAAGAGTCCACATTCTCATCCAAATATAAGTCAAGCAAACAAGCCATGATCATGCAAGAAAATAAGGGTTTCATCCATCCAAGCAAAGATATGGAATTTTCCAAGTCATGAATTTGGCTATGTTGAAGACAAGGGATTCTCATTTAAGTTAATCTGATGGCATCCTATAATGCATGAAATTTTTTGGCATTTTGACAAATTTTTCAATTTTTTTTCGGATTTTTAGCATGCAAATATAAAGGCAAGACAAAACTAAACATGAATGCAAGACAAGAAAGGAAACATGAATGTATCTATCTAGCATGAATTCCCTCCCCCAAACTTAAATATCACATTGTCCTCAATGTGAAAATAAAAGCAAGAAAGGAGAGAAGGAAGGACTCACCTTGTATCTATTGTGGAGGAGGAGGTAGGGGGAAGTGGAATTGAGGATTTCACCAATTTGGAGACGGAAGTATGAGTCAAGAATCTTTGCTATGTGCCTACACACAACTAGACAAGAAACCACGAGCAACAAGGACAACCACAAGCAAGCCTCAAGCAACATGGCAATCAAGCACTACCAAGCAAGCAACAAATTAGCAACAACTACCCATTATCCAACTTCTAGCCTTTATTCAACTTAACCTACTAACAAAGAAAGACTTGGGTTGCCTCACAAGGAGCGCTTGTTTAAGGTCGATAGCTTGACCATTATGCCTTATCAAATGCTTAGATCAATCATTGTTAACGCACTCAATAACCTATCAAAACTTTGTGAGCACATCTCACAAAGGTGCAAGTAGCCAAATGATGGTTTCAAAATGAATAATATAGCATTTAAAAACCGTTTTAACCTATCAAATAGGCTAGCATTACTTTCATGAGAAGGAATATGTTGAAACCAATTTTGCTCGGGATTAGGCTTCTCAAGATATATATAATATGGATCAAAGCTCGTTTGAGCACTTTTCTCAAAGGCAACCTCATAGTAATCTCTAGGTTCTACTTTAGGCTCTAACCATGGCTCAAAGACAATGGGAGAGAAATTAGGGAAAAACTTACATGGGGCATCCAAGATTGAGAGAGGAGATTCCCAAGTAGAGAGCATAGGAGGAGGATCCATTGGTGAAGGACACACCTCAATGACGGAATCTTGCTCATTTCTTTCATCACACTCTAATCCGTCATCAAAGAACCTCTTATCCTCTAATTCATAATAAGATAACCTCTCATCCTCACATAGATCACCCATCTCTTTCAAAGCATTGGAACTCTCCATATCATCACCCCGGGATCCATCAAGCTCGTTGACTTCTAAGGGCTCATACATGACGACAATGTCTTCATTTGGCACATCTAACCCATGGTCATTGGATATAAATGTGATGTCTCCCGCATTCTCATACTCATAGAATGGACAAGTGGTTGTTGAGTGGAGAGAAGAATCACACCTTTCACAATGCTCCACAACCAAGCTATTGACTTTGTTGGCAAGCTCCTCTACCAAACTCTCAAGATAAGCATAAGAAGTTTCAACAGTTTGAGGCGTTGGTGGATATTCGACTTGCATACATTCATCGCTCATGAAACAAAAGAAGTCCCAACATTCATCACTTCCCATATCCCATAATCTCCCCTTACTCATGTACATTGCCAAATCAAAAGTTGCAGGATTCATACCCTCAACTATGCACTAGCACAACTCAAACTTGTGGTATTGATAACCCCAAGCATCATGTTCTTGCACCACTTGTAGAAATCTAGAGAAGTACTCATGGAAGGGTTCATCTTCCCATTGCTCAAATCTCAACATACTCATGGTCTAAGAAACATACAATCAAAAACAAAAAGAAACAAAAGAAAAAGAAAAAGGACCTAGACTACCGGATCTCGGAAACAACCAAAACTAGCAAAAGTCCCCGGCAACGGCGCCAAAAAACATGATAGGCTACTAGACCAATACCGCAAGTGTACGGGTCGCGTAGTACCAAGGTGTCGATCTCTAGGACTTTAGTAGAGTTGGTGAATCGACAATCTTGTAGCTAGGCAGATATGAGGCAACTAAGGATGGGAGAAACTTAAACTAATCAACTAGCAAACAAAGAGAACAAGCAACAAGATGATGCAAATATGAATAAGGGAAAAGGCAATCCAAGAGTCTAAGTACTCACACTATGGATATAAGCAACACTTTTAAAGCATACAAGAATCTAGATCAAATCATGGTTTGGAGGCATCTACCTAGAATCATTGTCTAATTTTATCGAATCAAACAAATCGTACCTAGAATATGATAATCATCCACTTTCGTGGCTTGATCCAAGACTAGGCCCTTTAGGCTCAATAAGGGCTCAATCGGTTCAAGCCCTCATCCACCATCATGGCTTGAGTGAGCTCGTCTAACGCAACCCTCTATCGGTAGGTCAACCTCTCAAGAGTTCCCAAATCAATTCTCATTTCTAAGGGAAATCAATCAATCAATCCTATGGTTCAAGCTAGGGAAGAGGTCTCTCAGCACAAGTCCCCAACCTATCTCCCTATTGACAACCTAACCTCTCAGTTCTAATCATCAACAAGTCTCAAATCACAATCAATTTGGCATTAGGCACATAGGATTGACACAAACCACATGCAATTCAAATCTCAACTCAAGCAAGCATTCAAAGCACTACCTAGAACCCATAGGGTTTTCCTTAAACCTTAGGATTTAGGAACCTAGCTAAACATGGCAAACAAAGGAAATGAAGAAGAGACAAGGAAATCCATACCAAACTTCATTCAATTGATTGAAAAGAGGGAAGAATCTCCAACACTTTCTCCAATTCTTCATAAGAGACTCAAGTTCTAAAATGGGAAAAAGTCCCAAAAGGGGGAAAGAAGATCCTCCTGCAAAGAGAGGAAGACGGATATTTAAACAACCCTAAAAGGAACCAAGGCTAAAACGGGAAAATGGGGTGTGGCGGCGTGACTCGGGGGTCGACCCGTCCCGTGACCCGGCCGGGTCGAGGGCTGGAAACCGCGCCACCGAAAATACGGAACAAAAGAGGTGACCCGGGCCACGACCCGGGCCGTGACCCGGTCGGGTCCGGGTCTGGAAACTCGGCCGCGGGCAAAATAAGGCGACCCCGGCTGTGACCCTGCCCGTGAGCCTTGCAGGGTCGTAGCCGGGGTCACGAGCCTTGCAGGGTCGTAGCCGGGGTCACGAGCCTTGCAGGGTCGTAGCCAGGGTCATGGCCTTTTTGCCTCGGGAGCCGCTTTCTTGCTTCGTCGCTTTGCTTTCTTGGCTCGGCTTTTGGCTTGCTTCTTTTGGCGTCTTTTCGACCATCTCCTTGACTCCGTCTTTGATCTAATGTCGTCTTCTTAAGCTCCTCTTGATCTCCCATCACCAAAACTCTTCCATTTTCACCTAAAAACGCACAAACAAGGCGTAGAGTCCGAACGAAGACACTAACCCAAAAACAACTAAAATACTAGCTTAAAAGAGAGAAAAGCGAACCAAAACCAAATGAAACATGGCCTAATATGCACTGTAAGCATGACCTAGATGCAAGCTATCACGACACCACTTACTTGCTAAGGCCATATCTTGCGATATAAAGGTCAGATTGAGCTGATTCTGGTGCCATTGGAAAGCTAACTCGAATAGCTTCAATTCATATGGTTACACAAAAGTCAGATTCTAATCCGAAGTAGGTCAAAACAGCCACCGAAGTGACGATAGAGATTCTGTCCCAATTCCGCGACCGCAGATTGTCCCACGCGACCGCGGTTGCTGCCCAGAGACGAAGTTCTATTCTGTCGTGAAAGCGCTGGCACGGTGGAAACGATGCAACCGCGGTGATGCCGGATCCGAGACGGGCCGAAGATCTATCTTCTTTTCTTCTTCTTATCTTTCCCCTTTCCTTTTCTATCTTTTCTCCTTTCCTAACTAGATTAGGGGAGCATGTTTTCTAAGTCTGTATAAGGAGGAGCCTCTTTAGGTTTTAGGTATCCAAATCCAATTTCATATCTTAGTTTAGGTTCAATTAAATGTTTATTTCTTTTGTACTTTGGAGAACTAGTCTCCTTGCGTTTGTTCAAGGGAGAAGCTCTAATGTATGAACTCGTGAGATTTTGGTAATTGATTCTTTCCTTTGGTTAATATTAATTCTCTTGTGCTTTATGTTATGAATGTTTATTGTGTCTCTAAGAGTAGTCTATTGAATTGATTAATTCTCTATTGTTAGATTAGGTTTGGACCATGGACAAAACTAATCTGTGAAAACAACTTAACCTAGACCTCTTGTTTATGCAACTGGGATTAAGAAGAGAATTGATTGTTTTATCTTGCAATTGACTCGTAGCTTGATTGTTTGATATTATATCATGCATATCCTTGTTCTCTATTTTAATTCTAGGTTAAGCGTCCTTGCCTAGGGTTATTTGCTTGGACCGTGGACTTGCGATTATTAATGATCAGGATGGGAATTAACCATAGGTGTGAATGAAATCAATGGATGAATCTATGATCGAGTGATTATTTCACGAGTGGATCTTTTGAATGAACCTGCCTCTTATCTACTTGTTTGTTTGTTTGTTATTTGTTTCCTAGGTTAGTTTAGTATATATTTCTCTCTTCAAGCACATGAAGAGATGATGAGGGACCATCCGTCAAGCCACCACCGAGCACGCCCATCCTCTTTGATGGTCCAATAACAAGGGCACGAGCCAAGAAGTTTCAAAGGGACTTGTTTGCATTCGTGGCATATCATGGAGTAAAGGAAACCAAGAATGCCCCTGAGTGCAAGCCATTTCTCATGAGCCTCGTCACCAACGAGCTAAGTCAAGAGGTGCCAGATTTGGTGCACCACGGCGGTGCCTAGGCTGCGGCACAAGCGCACGCACCAGTGGAGACATGCACATGTGTGCGTTTAGATTGGGCTTGTTAGGCCACTTGGGCCGCCCCTTTTATTTGTTTTTACTTAGACATTTTCTTGCTAATCTTGATTTCTCGGAAAGACATATAAATAGCTCTAGTTAGTCATTATTTCAGATTAGACAACTTTTATCACAAAACTTAAGTGTTTTCTGTCCATAGTGAGAATCGAAGGCTTTGTTCTTCAAGTATTGTAATTTCAGCTTGGTTTGTCTTGATTGCATCAATTAACTTTCATAGTTGGTGTGCTAGTCGAATATGAGCATCTTCTTTGTGCTTTCAAGGCTAGATCCTTGATTGTGTGGAGTCGTACAAGGTTGGTCACTTGATAATTCAATCTGGTTCTCGTTTTCAAAGCAACGAGGGTCTCTTTGTTGTTTCATTTTGGTTGATCTTCTTTCCATATTGTTTCATTGAGTCTTGTCGTTTCATTATTGAATTTTCCAGTTTCTTCAAGTCTCCATTGTTTCATATCTAACCATTCGTTTGTTTCCTTGTTGTTGAGTCGTTGAATGTCGACAATTGGGCCAATTCTTGGTTAACCCCGTATCAAGAGAGAATTCCAAAGGAGATGATAAGAAAGAAGAAAAAGCCTTCCAAGGAAAAGGAGAGTCCTCTGGCAAAGAAAGATCTCAGCAGAATTCAGGCAGATGTGGATGAAGAGGAGGTTTCAGAGGAAGAGGTCGAGCGAGAGGCCAATCCGGTGAAAGAAGAGACGTCTCCTTAAAAGGTAATTAAAAAGGGCCTATTAAAAAGTGTTATTACTACAAGAAGCCAGGTAACAAAGAGGCATCTTGTTGGAAGAAGGAGGAAGATGTGCAAAAAGGGGATAAAAAATCCAATTATGTAGAACATGAAGAAAAATTGTTCCTTGCTCAACAAACATCAAGATGCGATGTAGGAGGTGTCTGGTACGTTGATAGTGGGTAGTCAAACCACATGTCAAGAAAACGATCCATGTTCAAGCAATTGGACGAGACAAAGAAGAGCAAGGTCTGAATTGGTGATGGAAAACTATTGGAAGTGGAAGGCAAAGGTAATGTTGCAATCACCACAGAGCAAGGTAACACTAAACTCTTGTGTGATGTATGATGTCTCTCATTTTGGAGGTGTTTTAGTAGTCTTTTTCCTTTGTAAATATGTGTTTTTCATTCTCTTCTTTATAGTTTCGTTCCCTTTTTAGCCTAGTTCCCGGTTTTCTTCAAGAGTCGGAGACTATGCGAGTTTTGTGTGTTTTTGTAGGTAAAATGGCAAGATTGAGAGCGGTTTCGAGGAGCTAAGGAAGGAGCCTAGTTAAGGAGTTCAAGAGCCAAGCCAAGAATGAAGTGGAACCAAGAGAAACCAAGGAAGAAAGCAAGGATCGAGGCCCAGGATCGAGTTTCACCACATCGGGCCCGAGATCGAGCGACCAGAGAACGGGACCGAGGTTGGACAACGTCGGGCCCGAGGTCACCCGTGTCGGTCCAAAGTCGGCAGAATTTTGGATTGCTCCCCAAGGCATATTTTTAGCAACTTTCCATATTTGCCCCTTTCTAAATTGGGATTCCTTGGTCCCCAATCCTTAGAAGGCTATAAATAGAGATGATTAGAGAGCATCAAAGGCATGCTAGGATAGACCACAACCAAATCACTCTCTAAAGACTCAAAGGAAGACTTGGAGGGAAAGGAGAAGAAGGAGGAAGGAAGAAGAGAGAGGCCGGTGGAGAGAGAGAGGAGAATTTGTGAGTTTGGTACTTTGAATTACTTTGATCTAGTAGAATTGAACTTGGATTTTGTAGAGACCTTTGAATTTGAATGAAATTGGAGTTTGGTTTGATGATGATGATTGAGATTAGCTTGATTTCCCTTTTGATTTCGTTTTTCTCTTACTTGATGGAGTAGATTCCATAGTCTTGGGCTATGGGGGAAGCCCTTAGTTAGATTTGGGTAGAAAACCCCAATTCCATAGCCTTGAGTGCTTGATTTGTGAATCCTCTCTACACTAAGCTTCAATTCTCTTGTGAAAGCAAGGGCTTAGGGCTTGTGATTGGTAAGAGCAAAGCGAAAGCATCTCAAACCCAATTGCTAGACCTAACATCGAAGGAGAGTGAAAACTCCCTTGGGTCGAAGTGTAGATTGGAGAGATTTGGGGCGATCAACCTCGATCTCACTAAGATCAAGCTCTTATTGGCTGAATTGGGGAAGAATATCCAAGTCTAGTTAGGTGTGGAACCCAAAAACCCAAGACCGATCTACTAATTTTGCTTGAATCGAAGTACCCAGTACATCGGGCCCGACTTGCATCAACGTCGGTCCCGGCTAAATCGACCTCGATCCACCCTCGGACCGAAGTGACCAGTGTCGGTCCGAGGTGATCTCTTTTTGCTTTTCCTTCGTTTTTACCTTGTTTTCATCCCTTTTTAAGTATTTCCGGGTACACTCGACACACGAACTCCCGTGTGTTCGACACCCTACCTCTTTACTACAATCTTGAGGTTCGGTTTTATAAATTTAAATTGTGAGACCTCCGATCCCGGACCGATCAGAATTTTGGCGCCGTTGCCGGGGAGTTCTACTTGTTCGAGGTACCCAATTTTTTTTGAGTCTTTGATTTTTGTAGTGATTTGGGTAAGGGATTAGCCCGAGCCCCTTGTTTGTTTTGATTCGGTTTTTGTTTGTGTCTTTGGTTGTAGGTGCATGCGAGCTAGTTCCGTCCGAGGAACTCCTGAGCTCGACTTTGTGATTGACCCGGAGAGTATTCTAAGGCAAGCCCGCAAGAAGAAGAGGATGGCGGAACAAGCCCGAGATGAGGAGTTCGAGAGGTTGAGAGCCGAGATGGCTCGAATGCAAATTGAGATGGCAAACCGAGATGCCGAGGCCCGAAGGGAGAGGGAGCAAAGGATAAGGTTGGAGGCCCAAATCAACACTCAACCCCGGAATGCTAGACAATACATGCATCCGGAGTTGAAGGTCCCGGAGCCGGCCATAGTCTTACCGGAGGTGTCGAGAAATTTTGAGATCAAAACTCAATTTATCTCGCTCATCAAGAGAGAGCAATTCCAAGGGAGGCCGAACGAGTGTCCGATCGAGCATGTCAAGCAATTCAAGGACCTTTGCGAGACCATTTCCACGGATGATGAGACACTTGAGTATGTGCTACTCAAAGCCTTCAAGTGGTCTTTGGGAGGAAAGGCTTTGCATTGGTTGGAGAGTCAAGCACCTCGATCTATCACATCATGGAGAGCCCTAAATGAAGCATTCTTGATGAAGTTCTTCCCACCCACCAAGACGACGGAGCTTAGGCGGAAGATTGCTAGTTTCCAACAAGGAGCTTATGAGCCACTTTTTGAGGCGTGGGACCGGTTCAAAGAGATGTTGAGAGCATGCCCGACACATGGTCAACAACCTTATGTCCTACAAGACATCTTTTTCCAAGGGATCAACACCACCACGAAGGATAAATTGAACCTCCATACCGATTGTGGGTTCATTGACTTGCCACCGGAGCAAGCGTGGGAGTTGTTGGACAAACTCTCGGACTATGAGGCGATGTATGGCACGAGCAATGTGGCCAAGGAAGGAAGAGTCCATGGAGAAGGCCCGAAGAAGCTCTACGACCCCAAGAGTGAAGATGTGGACAAGGATGTGAAGATCCAATTCTTGGAGGACGAGTTGAACAAAATGAGGCGGAAGATGAGTTATGCCCAAACCACAAGAGCATGTGAAGAGTGTGGTTCCTTGAAGCATGGAGCTCAAGAGTGCCCAAATGAGCGCCAAGTCCGATTGGCGGAGCAAATCGAGGAGGCTCATTATGTTCAAAGAAATTTCGGAGGGAGATCCAACTTCAACAACAATGGAGGAAGGTGGAATCAAGGGCAAGCAAGTGGCTACAACAACAACTTCAACCAAAACGAGCCAAGAGCCCAACAACCATACCGACCTCCCGGTTTCTATGAGCAAGCACCATCATGGGCTCAAGATTTGAAGAACCAAGTTACCAACATGGAGAGGAAGTTTGATGATCAATTCAAGGAGTTGGGTGT
Organism: Polygonum aviculare; assembly: GCA_934048045.1. NCBI lineage: Eukaryota > Viridiplantae > Streptophyta > Magnoliopsida > Caryophyllales > Polygonaceae > Polygonum > Polygonum aviculare. Next base: position 24,593,812 of record OW204023.1, on the reverse strand, counting down.
GTGGAGAAGGCAAGTGGACAACCAATTTGTTCACATGGCGAATCAACTTCCAAGAGAAGAAGGGAGACTCCCGGGCCGACCCGAGGAGAATCCCCGTGCCCCACAACAACAAAACGAAGTTCGAGCCATAGGATTGCGGAGTGGACGAAGATTGCCCGAGCCACACGAGCAAAAACCAAAAGAAGAGGAGCCAGCAACTCGGACCGAGTTACCCAGTACCTCGGGCCCGAGGTCCTCTGAAGTCGAACCAGAAGATGGAGGAAGTCCCCTGACTCGGACCGAGTTACCCAGCAACTCGGGCCCGACGTACTCTGAAGTTGGCCCGACGTGCCCGGAAGACTTTTGCCCTGGGACCGAGGTTCCAGAAGTCGGTCCCGAGGTACTTCCAACGTCGATCCAGGGTGATTTTGTTGAGAAGAGTCGATCTAAGGAGGATGATCCAAGCAAGAAGCAAGGTGGCACTACTCTTCCATATCCTATGAAGAAGCCCAAGGAGATTGTTGAGGGCAAGTTCAAGCGGTTCTTAAAGCTTTTGCAAGGCTTGAACATCACTATTCCTTTCACCGATGCTCTAAGCGAGATGCCGTCTTATGCAAAGTTTTTGAGAGAGATCTTAAGCAAGAAAAGGTCGATCATCGAGATGCAAGACGAGGTGAAGATATTGGAGTTACCTCAAAAGCTTGGAGACCCCGGAAGATTTGCCATCACCATAGGTATTGGTTCTCAACAATTCAAAGCTCTTTGTGATCTAGGAGCGAGTATTTCGGTTATGCCCATGAGCATATGGAGGAGGGCTAACCTTGGAGAGTTGGAGCCGGTTGATATGAGTCTCACCATGGCCGATGATTCTTTAACAAAGGCTACCGGAATACTTGATGATGTCCCGGTTCGTGTGGGAAAATATTTTGTGCCTGACGACTTTGTGATCCTAGACATGAAGGAAGATCCAATGGTGCCCATTATTCTCGGAAGACCGTTTCTAGCCACGGCGGGTGCCAAGTTCGATGTGAGGAATGGGAAAGTCACCTTCGAGATTGGAGAAGAGAAGGTTGAGTTCCATTTCAATAAGGCTCTAAATGAACCAGACGCATTGGCGATCTTGAAGCTTGAAGAAGGTGTCAAGTGCAAGAGAGAGAAGTTGGAGTCCACAAGAGAAGAAGCACCATTGAGAGACCATGATATGGTCGATGTTCAAATCCATGATGAAGCAAGAGATGGAGATGGAGCTAACCCACCAAATCATGAAGAGTATCCTAATCTATATCCTTTTGATGTGGGAGATTCTTTTATGAGTTTAGATGATTTGAAAGAAGATTTAGGAGACGATTATCTTTGCATAGATGACTTGCAAAATGACTTGAGTTATGATGTTATAGAGTCTCCTAGAAATTCTTTGGACTTTTGTGATATAGGTGACAAGATGCAAGATGAGTTGATGCAAGAGGTGCAAAGCTACACTTTGGAGGATAGGGATGATGGAGGCCACATTTTCATCAAACATAAATGGTGGCATTTTGGCTATGATGATTGTGGAGATGTCCATGGCAAGGAGGACCAATTCACGGTTTTTCACCCTCCTTGAAGGGTAGAGGTTAGACGTCAAGCTAATGACGTAAAAGAAGCGCTTCTCGGGAGGCAACCCGGGTTTGGTAGATTCATTTTCGTAGTTTCTAGCTTGTTTCTTTTCGCTTTAGCTTAGATTAGTCCTAATCTCTTCTCTAGCATATATTTTGTGGAAATGTGTGTTATTTGAGCTTCATTAGCATGTGTGGTATTTGTGGAAATGATGCAAACGATTGTGGAAAGGAGTAACCAAAGAGTGGGATTTTTAGGAGCCAAAATCGGGTAGGACCGAGGTACCCAGTACCTCGGGCCCGAGGTACCCCATGTCGGTCCAGTTATGCCGACCCATGTTGAACCTTGACTTTGAGGGAATTCCTACTATGCCCTCTTGACCCACCTTTGTCTTCTTCCCCATTTAAGAGCCTTTTCCCTTACCTAACATCATCACCCCCACAACTACTTTCCCAAAATACCCAATTCACTCTCAAGGCCAAAATCGATCCCCTTCCCCCTCCATACTCGATCCTCAAGGCAACCTCACCACAAGATCTCGATCCATTCCCTAGTGCACCCAAGCATTGAACCAAAAGCCAAAAATCCTACCCAAAACCCATAGATCTTCATCTTTCTTCTAGATCTAGAAGAGGAAAATTTGAGTTCTAAGGATTTGCTTGCTAGGAGTTCTTGTTTGCTTCATATTTGGTATGTGAATCTCGATCTCTACTTGATTCCTTGTGAATTTCATGATTTCATTGCTAAATTTGAGAGATGCCATGATTGAGTGAGCTTGAACTTTGAACATCAATGGTGATTTGCATATCTTATGAAATTTGTGCTTAATTGTTGCTAAATTCCACTTAGAACTTCGATTGATGATGATTGATGGTAAAATTTGGATTTTAGAGGCATGAATAGGTGTTGCATGATTGAATCTAGAATGAGAAGTCGGATTAGACTCGGTCCGAGGTACCCAGTACCTCGGGACCGACGTTCCATATCGGTCCAATGACTCGGATCGAGGTTCCCAACCTCGGGCCCGACGTCACCAGCATGTCGGTCCTGTGCTTTTCGAGTTTGTTTTGTGTGATCTTAAGATTTCTTGCACTTGAATGTTGGTTATAGCATGCTATTCATGATATGATTTAAAGCTTGACCATTGATATGAGAATCTTATTTCATGCATGATTGAATTTTGTGGATTGAGTGTGCTACGTTCAAGTATGGGGTTGTCTCTTTGAATGCTAAGTTGTTGATAATGGAAGCTTGTGTTTGCGTTGGATTTTACCTTGTAGTTTCTTTGGTTTTTGATTGTGCGTAGGTACCATGTCTACCCGAGCATCTTCTTCAAGGATGGAGAAAGCCACAAAGAAGTCCAAGAAATCGTCCAAGAGAGTCCAAAGGATGGACGATGTTCGTATTGAGGATGAGGACGATGCTAGAGAGTATGAGCGTCTCATGGGTCTATCCCACCACACCGGGTGGTTAGATTGGGAATCAATCCGCAAGATGTGCATGGATGAGGCTCTTACTCGATGCTACTCCACCATAGGTCTTAATATCTTGCTAAGGTGCAACAACACTCACTTTCCCGCCTTGACGTCCGAGTTCATGGCGACTTTCAAGTGCACTTACGAGGGAGTTGAGAGTGATGGCATTATTTCTTTCCAATTGGGCAACGAGTTGCAAGAACTCTCACTCCGGAATTTGGCGGTTTATCTTGGATTTCCTTTTCCAAGAGATGAAGCTTTTGTTGACAATGAGAAGGTCGACTATCTTTGGAAGTACATAGCCGGGAAAAGTGAGATGAGGAAAGGCGCCTCAACAAATGAGATAGCAAACCCACTTTTCCGAGTCATGATCCGAGCTTTGGGTTGTTCTATCTTTGCAAGACATGAGTTAAGCAAGCCAATGAAGGAGGAGGCCATGCTACTCTATGAGATGTTGTTTGAGCATGAGGAGTCAATGAACCTCACATGGGAATGGGTGAAGATGGTGAGGGACTTCCAAAGTTCTTCATGGATTTACTTTGGAGGTATGATTGCCCGATTAGCTCATAGTCTCGAGGTGGATTTGTCTACCTACACGCCGGCGGCAAATGGCGTAGAGTTCATGGACCTCAAGTATTTCAAGAAGGCCAACATTATCAAGGAGAAGGTTGTCCCCGGTTTCATGGACCGACTCATGCCACATTCAAACTTTGGCAAAGTACAAGTCCCATTGGGAGCTCGACTCTTTGACCTTACTTCTTACTATAATTGGTATCAAGTATGGGCGGGGAACGACAATCCTTATGGAGAGCCGGAGGGGACACTCGAGGTTAGGAGACGTGCACAACATATACGTTTCACTACACCTCAAGCTTCCCCGGACACCGAAGAAGAGGAGGCCAATCAATTCGAGTTTGTAAGAAGAGATGATATGGAGGTAGACGCACCAAGAAATGAAGAAGAAGAAGAAGGAGGAGGTGGCTACCAACACTTGTTCACCGACCACTCTCCCACGCTCTTGGACCGAGGTACATCCTATGTCGGGCCCGACGTTCATCAACATCGGTCCGATGTGTTTTTGCCCGATCCGGTCCCTAGTCACTTCGAGAGGGGCGAGGGAAGTGGAGCACACCAAGCGCCACCAAGCTTTGGAGGATATGAGGGGTATGCCCAATGGTATGGCCCCGGAATGGTCTTCCCCGAGCCAAGCCAAACGGTGGACATGAACTTTTTAGCAAATCAAATGGCACACCTCCAACTTCAACAACAATCAATGCTTCAAGAAGCCCACCAACTCAACTACCAACAACCACAACTTTTCCAACACCAAGAGAACTTCCAAGAGAGATTTGATGAGGTGAACCGCAACCTCGCATACACAAGGCGCGAGGTGGAGGATTTGAGGGCGGCCGATGATCAAAGGTGGTCCATGCAAGCAAGTTTCAACGATTGGATGTCCGGGAATTTTGCGACCCGTGAAGACCAATGGACACCTCCCGCGCCACCAATCCAACCACCAAACCATGATCTTTTCCAAGACCATGTACATGAGCGAGAGCGGCACGCCCGGATTCAAAGGAGGCAACGCCGTGGTCATCCATCGAACTAAGCCTCAACGAGCCATTTGCAAATAAGGAATTGTGAGTCTTCTTTACTCTTTTCTCTTTACTTTTGAATTTTGATGGGGACATCAAAAGTTTTAAGTATGGGGTGGGTTAGTTGCTCATTAATTCCATGTTTAGTTTGCTTTGTTTGTTTCTTGTTTATGGGATGTTTTATTTCGGATTGTGGCATGATGCATGATGGATGATGATTGATTTTATGGCATGTATGGATGAGTTTGTTTTAAGTTTGTCTTTTCTTGAAAAAATTCTTGAAAAAATCCATAAAAAGGTGAAAAATTTCGGTTGAAATGACAAAAAAGGATTTTGTTTTTGGACTAGGAATTCTCATCTTAGATGTCCATATGAGAGCTAATGATGATGTGAGCATGTAAATTCCTTTGCATATTTTTGGATAGTTTAGCCTCTAAATGGATGTTGCTTTTGATGTGATATGATATCTTGCATGTTTTTATTGAGCACATGAGTTCTTGGATGAAATTTGATGCAACTAAGCTAGAGTGACCCTTGTGAGATTATTTTTGGCCATTTTAGGGATGTTTGTTCGATATTGCATATCCCTCATTTTCTTGTGTGATTAGCTCATGCATGCTTAGTAAAACTTGCTATTGAGGTGTTTATCTATTTTCCAAGACCAATATGAGATTTGTTCTATGCTTTGTCACATTGATTTGAACTTTATTTCATTTAGTCACAAAATGTTCCATATCCTACCTTGAAGATAAACCATTGTTTTTAGCCCCGTTTTAGCCTTAGACCTTTGTTTGAAACTCCTCAAAAATGTGATTCCTAGCCGATATGACTTGACCCTTATGGGATTGGACTTTAGTGAAAGGTTTTGGAAGAATATTTGGAGAGTTGAGATTCTCTTTGGTGAAGGGCAAAGAAATGGTGTTATAAACCAAGTGGGTAGTGCATCTTTGTGTGAAAAGAAAGAAAGAAAAGTTGGAAAAAAATAGTGGATCGAAAGAAGCAAAGAGCTTAAGTGTAGAAAATGAGTCGGACCGAGTTCAAAATAACCTCGGGCCCGATGTCTAGTCAAAGTCGGTCCAGCGCAAAAATAAGTGAAAAAGTGAGAAAAATCCAATAAAAAGTGTAGTGCAAAGATGAAGTGGAATGTTTAGTAAAAAGTGGGTTGAAAGAAAGTTGAGAAAAGAAAGAAAAGGAGAAAGTCAAAGTCTTTTGGATGAGTGAAAGTTGAAAGTGGAAGAATTTGGTGAGTTTGGTGAGAGACTAGAAGAGTTCAATCCCCATTGTAAGCACCACAAGACCAAAGTAATTCCCACCTTGAGAAATACCAAAAGCCCCATTACAACCCGGCCGAATGGAACCTCTTTGAGGACCTCCATTGAGCCAAGTTCATATTCTTTGTGTGCATTGTAATAGGCATCTCTAGGTGGAGGAAATGGTGATATTAGCTTCAATTGTAAAGTCTTTACTTGTATGATTTTGAGTTTGAGTGTTCATTTCTAAGCCTAAACACATGATGAGCGATACACATTTCTACACACCTAAAGTGAGGCTTTGTTGCATTAAACTTTATTCCTTGAACACTTGATCATGTGTGATGACATAATCTTGCTAGCATGTCTATCACTTGTGCTTATTTGATTTTTCATATGAGGCTTTACTTGAAGATTGTGCTTCGGTCTTGCTTACATTGTGATTGCTTGAGGACAAGCAAGTTTAAGTATGGGGTATTCTGATGTCTCTCATTTTGGAGGTGTTTTAGTAGTCTTTTTCCTTTGTAAATATGTGTTTTTCATTCTCTTCTTTATAGTTTCGTTCCCTTTTTAGCCTAGTTCCCGGTTTTCTTCAAGAGTCGGAGACTATGCGAGTTTTGTGTGTTTTTGTAGGTAAAATGGCAAGATTGAGAGCGGTTTCGAGGAGCTAAGGAAGGAGCCTAGTTAAGGAGTTCAAGAGCCAAGCCAAGAATGAAGTGGAACCAAGAGAAACCAAGGAAGAAAGCAAGGATCGAGGCCCAGGATCGAGTTTCACCACATCGGGCCCGAGATCGAGCGACCAGAGAACGGGACCGAGGTTGGACAACGTCGGGCCCGAGGTCACCCGTGTCGGTCCAAAGTCGGAAGAATTTTGGATTGCTCCCCAAGGCATATTTTTAGCAACTTTCCATATTTGCCCCTTTCTAAATTGGGATTCCTTGGTCCCCAATCCTTAGAAGGCTATAAATAGAGATGATTAGAGAGCATCAAAGGCATGCTAGGATAGACCACAACCAAATCACTCTCTAAAGACTCAAAGGAAGACTTGGAGGGAAAGGAGAAGAAGGAGGAAGGAAGAAGAGAGAGGCCGGTGGAGAGAGAGAGGAGAATTTGTGAGTTTGGTACTTTGAATTGCTTTGATCTAGTAGAATTGAACTTGGATTTTGTAGAGACCTTTGAATTTGAATGAAATTGGAGTTTGGTTTGATGATGATGATTGAGATTAGCTTGATTTCCCTTTTGATTTCGTTTTTCTCTTACTTGATGGAGTAGATTCCATAGTCTTGGGCTATGGGGGAAGCCCTTAGTTAGATTTGGGTAGAAAACCCCAATTCCATAGCCTTGAGTGCTTGATTTGTGAATCCTCTCTACACTAAGCTTCAATTCTCTTGTGAAAGCAAGGGCTTAGGGCTTGTGATTGGTAAGAGCAAAGCGAAAGCATCTCAAACCCAATTGCTAGACCTAACATCGAAGGAGAGTGAAAACTCCCTTGGGTCGAAGTGTAGATTGGAGAGATTTGGGGCGATCAACCTCGATCTCACTAAGATCAAGCTCTTATTGGCTGAATTGGGGAAGAATATCCAAGTCTAGTTAGGTGTGGAACCCAAAAACCCAAGACCGATCTACTAATTTTGCTTGAATCGAAGTACCCAGTACATCGGGCCCGACTTGCATCAACGTCGGTCCCGGCTAAATCGACCTCGATCCACCCTCGGACCGAAGTGACCAGTGTCGGTCCGAGGTGATCTCTTTTTGCTTTTCCTTCGTTTTTACCTTGTTTTCATCCCTTTTTAAGTATTTCCGGGTACACTCGACACACGAACTCCCGTGTGTTCGACACCCTACCTCTTTACTACAATCTTGAGGTTCGGTTTTATAAATTTAAATTGTGAGACCTCCGATCCCGGACCTTGCCATTGATTTGTTAAGTGTGGGGAAACTTCTTCAATCTGGCTATTCTATGAGGTTTGAAAGTGAAGCTTGTTTGATCCTTGACAAGGCTAAAGAGATTGTTGTAAGGATTCCTATGAGAGAACAGAATGTTTCCGCTTGATTAATGTTGGGACGCTATCAAGAACGCCTGCGTACTTGTTAGTGTTCCACACAACCGTCCCTTAGTTTTGATATGACAAACTCACTTTGATTCTAATAAAGTTGTCCAAGTGTTCAGGAACGCTAGTGACCAAAAGGACAACAAGTGTGTATGGGCGTCCTACAGGCTTAGGGACGCTAGCTAACAGGAAGTAAGGACCAGCCAGAAACTACTTGAGCAAGGACGGAGTCCTGAGCAAGTAGGAACGCAAGAAAGGAGTCCTTACTCACTAGCCGACAGGATGACATCACTCGACAATGTTTGATCATCCATGGACACGTGGAGACCGATCCTGTAGCGGAGTCCAACACTACGTGGCGGACGATCATGTTACAGAGTTCATCAACACGTGGCGGCCGATCCTGTAGCGGAGTTCATCACACACAGCTGGATACAGGAAGCTTCCTCATCACCGCCAAACTCGTGGAAGAAGATCCTGAAGGGCATGATCGTCAGAACGAGAACGACGCCCTTCCCAAGTCCTATAAATGCCCCAAGGCATTTATTGTGACTTCAACGCTTTCAAGAATATTCAGAGAGAATCAAAGAGAAAGCGACTCACTCAAGAACACGAAGAACTAACTCAAGAACTCAAGAACAGTGCTAGAACTTGTGTTAGATCGAGTGAGACTTGTAACCAAATCACAAAAACAGTTTGTAAGAGGAAACCCAAAAAGAGAGAAAGAGAGTTCTGCGAAGTACTGCAGAACGTAGGAATAGAGTCCTTGATAGATTGAACTCGCTTAAGTTGTAGGCTTAGAGGAGTCCTTTACTAGTGGACTTAGGGAAAAGCTAAGTGCCAGAGAACTGTAAAGACTCGCCAGTACAACTGTAAGGACGTTCAATATAAAGGAAAGATCTATTCAAAAATCCTCCAAGGAGGTAGAGGTTTACACTCAAGGACTACTTGGTCTTGAGTGGTTCCTCTATAATTCACTACGTTCATTACTTACCTGTTTAGTACTTAATTTCCGCTGCATTACTCAAGGACGCCCCTACTCCTCGTAGGGACGCCTAATCTAAGGACGCCTTTACCAAAGTAAAGGACGTCCCTCAGTACTAACGATCCAACATTTAATTAGGAAATTTGAGTTGGGCATTGACAACAAAGGGAGATGACGGTGCAAAGTGATGCAAACCATGCACCAATGACTCCGCTAGAGATCGAGGACCTAGCCCGAGTTCCCTTCGATGGACCAATTACTAGAGATCGAGCCCGGAAGCTAAAGAAAGCAACAAGAGTTCTTTTGGCGCGCATCCCAGCTATGCTCGATTCACATGGGCCACAATGGACCACTCTCATCTCTCATGTCCCGAATTGATATTTGGGCATGCCTATCTTTGAGTTATTTTTTAGGATTAGAAAGGTTTGCTATTTTTGGCACTTGCCTCTTTTATTTCCTTCTATCTTTGTCAAGGTATGGACGACTTGTGGCACAAGGAAGCCGGCGCCTAGGACACAACACTCACACGCCCCACACACGCATGAGACGCGGCATGGGCAAGGGTGGACGAAAATCCACCTTACTTGGGACGCAATTCAGCCTTGAAAAGATAGATAGGAGTTTGTTACAAGTTGTTATTTTTCACTAGTTAAACTCTTATTTCACTAGTAACTTTTTAGCTTTCTTTCCAAGCAAAGATCTATCTTAGGAAGTTGTTAGTTGATAGAATCTTTGGCTTCTTTGGTACTATAAATTCGAACCCTTTCCATTCAATAAAATCATATTTGTTTTTCCTGGAAATTAACTTGCGTTAAAAGTTGATTTCCCGGGATTAAATCCAAACCAAGCCCGTGTCTTGCATTGGAAGAAAGTCGCCCACTTTACTCAAGCAGTCAGCCGATCCTCAACAACATTCAGCCATCATCAATCGTCCATCAACATCCAACTCACACGAGAAGAATTGCTTGCAATTCCTTCTCGCCCTCTCCTCTCGCTCTTCTCTTCTCTCTCGTCTTTCTTCTCAAGTCACCATAATTTGCATGACTAATAAGAATCTCAATTTACATAAATTTGTTAGCTTGCGTGAAATTCATCCTACTCATATTGGTATTCGTCGTTGTGAATATCGCAGGTGGCCCATTGGCCGTCAATTCTCCAACCGCCCCTTTCTTTACACCATTGAGGTTTCAACCCTTGTTGGATCCTCCAATCCAAGGGCGAGCCTTCGGTTCGTAAGAAGCGAAAAGATTGAGCAAAGGCAGCAGGCGAAACTCCCAAAAGATCCTGAAAAGCTTCCGCAACCCCAAGAGTATCCCTCGTCGCAGGCAATCACGTATGACAAAGTGTTGGCATCTCAAGTATGGGCATCTACACGTGTAGGGACTAAAATTGTTGAGTTTAAAAGGGATGGTGCAAGGGCTTCCCAAGATAGGAGAGCTCGAATTTGGTGAAGGTTGCGTCTACGGCAAACAGTCGAAAGGCTCATTCCCTACAGGTAGGGTGTGGAGAGCAAGCACTTGCTTAGAGCTTCTTCATGCCGATTTGTGTGGACCAATGCAGACATTTTCTCTTAAGTATTTCCTACTCATAACTGATGACTATATCATGATAAGTTGGGTTTACTTTCTTAAATCCAAATCTGAAGCTTTTGATAATTTTAAGAGCTTTAAGATTACGGTTGAGAAGCAATCAAGATTGTGTGTGAAAGACTTAAGAACTAATCATTTAGGGGAATTCATGTGACATGAATTTGCCATGTTTTGTGATGAGCAAGGATTCAGGAGAGATCTTACTACACCGTATACCCTAGAGCAGAACGGGGTGGTTGAACGCAAGAATAGAACAGTCGTTGAAATGGCACGATGTATGCTCAAGGCAAGAGGAGTGCCGGATGCTTTCTAGAGTGAAGTCGTAGCCACTGTTGTCTGTATCTTGAATGTCTCTCCAACTAAGGCGGTCATGAATATGACACCGTTCGAAGCATGGAGAAAAAAGAAGCCCACAACAACTCAATTCAGAATTTTTGGTTTTGCTGCCTATGCTCAAGTTGATTTAAGATCAAAGCTTGATGATAAGGCAGTTAAGTGTGTTCATTGGTTATGCAACACAGTCAAAAGCCTATAGATTGTATAACCCCTCTATTGGCAAGATTGTTGTTAGTAGGAATGTGACTTTCAAAGATACATGTCTGAATTGGGAGGAGAAGAAGTGTAGTGGCAGCAGGCAGAAAACTGTAACATTCGATTGCTCAAGAGAGGAGCAAGCTGCAACAGATGTTGGTGATGATTTGTCAACTCCACCTTCCACACCTTCCATACCTTCCTCACCAACAACTTCAAGCAACCCCTCAAGTCCTTCTAGTTAGAAATCATCCAGCTCGTCAAACGACTCCACACATGTTGGGACGATATTAAGGATTGCCTTATACTTGATATTGTGCCTATACAATCCTCCCTTAGTTTTGATATGACAAACTCACTTTGATCTAATAAAGTTGTCCAAGTGTTTAGGAACGCTAGTGATGAAAAGGACAACAAGTGTGTAGACATCCTTGAGGTGAAGGGATCATATCTCCCAGGAGTAAGGACCAGCGAAGTTACTTCCTGAGCAAGGACGCAGTTCCAAGCAAGTAGGAACCCGAGCTTCAACTCCAAGCGTCCTTACTTGGCACCCGACAAGATGACATCACTCGACAAAGTTTGATCATCAAGGACACGTGGAGGCCGATCCTGTAGATCAGTCCATCACCACCTGGAGGCCGATCCTGTAGCGGAGTTCTACACAGCTAGATATAGGAAGCTTCCCTCATCACCGCCATACCACGTGGAAACCGATCTTGTAGCCATGTCCATGAAGGGCATGATCGTCATAAGGAACGATGACCTTCCCCAAGTGCTATAAATACCCCCTGGGCATTTACAGTGACTTAATGTTGGGACGCTATCAAGAACGCTTGCGTACTTGTTAGTGTTCCACACAACCGTCCCTTAGTTTTGATATGACAAACTCACTTTGATTCTGATAAAGTTGTCCAAGTGTTCAGGAACGCCCAATTAACAAAGGACAACAAGTGTATGAACGTTCCCTAGGCTTAGGGACGCCAGCTAACAGGAAGTAAGGACGAGCAAGAGACTACTTGAGCAAGGACGGAGTCCCAAGCAAGTAGGAACGCAAGAAAGGAGTCCTTACTCACTAGCCGACAGGATGACATCACTCGACAATGTTTGATCATCCAAGGACACGTGGAGACCGATCCTGTAGCAGAGTCCAACACTACGTGGCGGACGATCCTGTAGCAGAGTTCATCAACACGTGGCGGCCGATCCTGTAGCGGAGTTCATCACACACAGTTGGATACAGGAAGCTTCCTCATCACCGCCAAACTCGTGGAAGAAGATCCTGTAGCCACGTACCTGAAGGGCATGATCGTCAGAACGAGAATGACGCCCTTCCCCAAGTCCTATAAATACCGCAAGGCATTTATTGTGACGCTAACGCTTTCAGAAGAATATTCATAGAGAATCAGAGGAAAGCGACTCACTCAAGAACACGAAGAACTGACGCAAGAACTCAAGAACAGTGCTAGGACTTGTGTTAGATCGAGTGAGAGTTGTAACCAAATCACAAAAACTGTTTGTATCAAGAAAACCCAAAAGGAGAGAGAGTGTTCTGCGAAGTACTGCAGAACGTAGGAATAGAGTCCTTTAGTAGATTGGGCAAGCTTAAGTTGTAGGCTTAAAGGAGTTCTTTACTAGTGAACTTAGGGAAATTCTAAGTGTTAGAGAACTGTAAAGACTCGCCAGTACAACTTTAAGAACGTTCAATAGAAAGGAAAGATCTATTCAAAAATCCTCCATGGAGGTAGAGGTTTACACTCAAGGACTACTTGGTCTTGAGTGGTTCCTCTATAATTCACTGCGTTCATCTATTATCTGTTTAGTCTTTATTTCCGCTGCAATACTAAAGGACGCCCCTACACCTCGTAGGGACGCCTGACCAAAGGACGCCTTTACTCAAAGTAAAGGACGTCCCTCAGACTAACGATCCAACAATTGGTATCAGAGCGGGCGCTCTAGATTCTTACTGAGTTGCAGGTAAAGATGGACATGGAACCGATTGGAATCTCTTTTGTGAAGCCTCCGCGCCTGACGGACGGCAACTTTAATCGCTGGAAAACAAGGTTCGCAAACTTCTGAAGAGGTCAAAATTATCAATGCTGGAAGGTCATCATGAAAGGAGATCTCAAGGTGCCCGCTGACAAGGTTGATAAGGAGGACGAGTGGGGTCCTGATGAGTTCAAATTGATGGAAACCAACGCAAAAGCCATGTGTTTCCTTCAAGCATCCCTATGTGAGAGGGACGCCACTCGAGTCGGTAACTTGCCAACTGCTAAACAACAGTGGGACGCCCTGGAGAAGTTTCATGTAGGAACAGCTGAAATGAAAGAGGACATTCAGCTGAAAATCAAGAAGGAGTTCTATGCTTTTAGTATGTTGCCAAATGAATCTGTGAACGACTACTCGTACCGTTTTGAGGCCCTTGTCACCAAGATGAGGAACTTGGGCATCCCAGAAACAGAAATCTCCATGAGAAATAGAGTTCAAGTGGTCATTGATGGATTGACCGGAGTCTGGAACTTTGACAGGACAACGTTCAAAGAGAACACAGCCAACAAGACTCTAGATATGGAAGAAATCTATGGGAAGCTCAGACAGTATGAAGAAAGAAGGAAAACTGATATGGTTCAACTAGCAAACAACCCTCAAACTGATCTTGCTTTGGCGTCCACAACACCAGAGTACGCTGACTATATTCGTCGTCAGCAAGAAATTTCTTTGATGGTGGAAGCTAACAAGAACGAGAACCGCGAGAGGATGCGCGTTCAAGCTTTGAAGGAAAAGGAAAGCAAGACTAAGGAACAGCTCGAGGAAGAAGAAGAAGTTGCTCTCTTCAACAAAGTTGTTCGTGCCTTTGGCAAAAGGAACAAATACATCAACAAACACAAGATGCCAAAGAAGGAAAGTCGCAAGTACTCCGATGCTGAAATGAAGGAACTCACATGTTACAAGTGTAACAAGAAGGGACACTTTGCTAAAAAGTGTACAACAGGAATGTCGGCTAAGGATATAAGGACGAAAGCCCCTATTGGAGCGTTCGCCTCTGCATGGGATAATGGGAGTTCTTCCTCTGATGATGATGATGAAGAACCTGATGAGCAAGTGGCGTACATGGCTATGGAGGACGTCACAACTGTTGAGGAGAACGTTCCGAAATCTGAAAATGAGGTAACACGTGAATCTATGATGAGTTATTTAGAACATTGTTCCAAATCTAAGCTCATTAAACTGATTGGAAAAATCATGGAAGAAAGTGTTATCATGCAACATAGAATGGATGAACTTGAGCTTGAAAATGAGAATATAGTTGTTGAATGTGAAAACTATAGTTCCATGACCGTTCAACTAGAGTCCTCACTTGAAGAATCTAAATCTCTAAAAACTGAAGTAATGTGTCTCAAACTTGAGAACGCTAAGCTTAGAGAAGAAGTGAAGGTGTTGGGAAAGAGTCCCATAGTTGAGGAAGTCAAGCCAATAGTCTTTGTCCCAGCCAAAAGAGGACTAGGCTATGAGTCTGAACCTAGGAACTCTCTCCCTAGTGACTTTGAGGCTAGCAAAACTTCAGAACTAGAACTTGAACGTGAGAAAACCAAGAATCTTCTTGAAAGAATTAGAGTTCTAGAAAGTGGAGAAATAGGACAAGAGGACTACTACACCAATTCCACTAGTCATAAAATTTATAAGAAAATTGCCAAAGGGGAAGGTTCAAAAGTCTGTGATCCCCAAAAGATGAAGCAAAACAAAATCCAACGTCCCAACAAGAAGTACTACCTCGGTACTTACTATAGGACGTGTTGGTACTGTGGACAAGGAGATCACTACAAATATGATTGCTTAAAACTCAAGGAAGATGTTGAAAATGGAAAGGCTGCTAGGACTAACAACGAAAATACTAAGTCCGTTCCTAAGGCTAATCCTAGGCGTTCTAGATGCTCTAGGAATTCTTTCCGCAAGCATGCTATTTCAAATGATGTGAATATTAATGACTACATGCCAGAACCAGAGTTCTATTTCTGTAATGAACCAGGTAAGGAACACCTTGCCTGGGTCGCCAAACACTAACTTTGTTATGGCAGGTGGAAGTGAGGGGACGCCCTTGGATCATTGATAGTGGCGCCTCAAATCATATGACAGGAAGCCAGATCCATCTCACTTCTATCCAAAGTAGTGCCACGGGAGGAACTGTCTCGTTTGGCAATAAGGGCAAGGGAAAGATCAAGGGAACGGGAACTGCTATTCTTAACCCGTCCATCAAAGCAACCAACGTAAGTCTTGTTGAAGGACTTGGCTTCAATCTTCTTAGCGTCTCTCAGATGTGTGATCAAGGTGAAAACCTAGTCACATTTGACTCAAAGGAATGCCTCGTCATCAACAAGAAATCCAACAAAGTCGTTCTCAAAGGAGTACGCCAAAACAATGTCTACATCTTCAATCAAGAGTTCAAGCCCAAATCAGAGTTGTGTCTATCTGCTTCAAAGAAGGACGCTGATCTCTGGCATTGCCGTCTTGGCCATGCTGGACCTAGCACAATCCTTAAGCTACACCAAAAAAATCTTGTGAAAGGACTTCCCCAAATTGATCCTGAGACGGTTGAACAGTGTGAAGCCTGTATCAAAGGGAAGCAAACAAGAACGTCTTTCAAGTCCAAAAATGAAGTCAGTACGAAGAAGCCATTGGAACTTCTCCATATGAATCTTTGTGGACCAATGAAAACGCTGAGCTACGGTGGAAAGAGGTACATTTACGTTCTTGTAGAAAGAAAGAACAGGACGCTAGAGGATATGGCAAGAACTATGCTTTTGGCTAATAGCGTTCCCAAGTACTTCTGGGCAGAAGCTATTGCTACAGCATGCTACATCATCAATCGTGCCATGATCCGTCCTCTCTTGAAAAAGACATCTTATGAGTTGTTGAACGGAAAGAAGCCTCGCCTTGACTATCTCAGAGTTTTCGGTTGTAAGTGTTTCGTTCACAACAATGATAAAGAGAAACTTGGAAAGTTTGATGCGAGAAAAGATGAAGCCATATTCCTTGGGTACTCCCTCACCAGCAAAGCATATAGAGTTTTCAACAAAAGGACTCTAAAGCTTGAGGAGAGTATTCATGTTGTGTTCAAAGAAAGTTCTTCTCACAAAGAAAAAGCAAGAAAGAAAGAACGCTCCTCGTCACAACAACAGGACGACTCTGAGAGTCTAAGTACTCACACTATGGATCTAAGCAACACTTTTAAAGCATACAAGAATCTAGATCAAATCATGGTTTGGAGGCATCTACCTAGAATCATTGTCTAATTTTATCGAATCAAACAAATCGTACCTAGAATATGATAATCATCCACTTTCGTGGCTTGATCCAAGACTAGGCCCTTTAGGCTCAATAAGGGCTCAATCGGTTCAAGCCCTCATCCACCATCATGGCTTGAGTGAGCTCGTCTAACACAACCCTCTATCGGTAGGTCAACCTCTCAAGAGTTCCCAAATCAATTCTCATTTCTAAGGGAAATCAATCAATCAATCCTATGGTTCAAGCTAGGGAAGAGGTCTCTCAGCACAAGTCCCTAACCTATCTCCCTATTGACAACCTAACCTCTCAGTTCTAATCATCAACAAGTCTCAAATCACAATCAATTTGGCATTAGGCACATAGGATTGACACAAACCACATGCAATTCAAATCTCAACTCAAGCAAGCATTCAAAGCACTACCTAGAACCCATAGGGTTTTCCTTAAACCTTAGGATTTAGGAACCTAGCTAAACATGGCAAACAAAGGAAATGAAGAAGAGACAAGGAAATCCATACCAAACTTCATTCAATTGATTGAAAAGAGGGAAGAATCTCCAACACTTTCTCCAATTCTTCATAAGAGACTCAAGTTCTAAAATGGGAAAAAGTCCCAAAAGGGGGAAAGAAGATCCTCCTGCAAAGAGAGGAAGACGGATATTTAAACAACCCTAAAAGGAACCAAGGCTAAAACGGGAAAATGGGGCGTGGCGGCGTGACTCGGGGGTCGACCCGTCCCGTGACCCGGCCGGGTCGAGGGCTGGAAACCGCGCCACCGAAAATACGGAACAAAAGTGGTGACCCGGGCCACGACCCGGGCCGTGACCCGGTCGGGTCCGGGTCTGGAAACTCGGCCGCGGGCAAAATAAGGCGACCCCGGCTGTGACCCTGCCCGTGAGCCTTGCAGGGTCGTAGCCGGGGTCACGAGCCTTGCAGGGTCGTAGCCGGGGTCACGAGCCTTGCAGGGTCGTAGCCAGGGTCATGGCCTTTTTGCCTCGGGAGCCGCTTTCTTGCTTCGTCGCTTTGCTTTCTTGGCTCGGCTTTTGGCTTGCTTCTTTTGGCGTCTTTTCGACCATCTCCTTGACTCCGTCTTTGATCTAATGTCGTCTTCTTAAGCTCCTCTTGATCTCCCATCACCAAAACTCTTCCATTTTCACCTAAAAACGCACAAACAAGGCGTAGAGTCCGAACGAAGACACTAACCCAAAAACAACTAAAATACTAGCTTAAAAGAGAGAAAAGCGAACCAAAACCAAATGAAACATGGCCTAATATGCACTGTAAGCATGACCTAGATGCAAGCTATCACGACACCACTTACTTGCTAAGGCCATATCTTGCGATATAAAGGTCAGATTGAGCTGATTCTGGTGCCATTGGAAAGCTAACTCGAATAGCTTCAATTCATATGGTTACACAAAAGTCAGATTCTAATCCGAAGTAGGTCAAAACAGCCACCGAAGTGACGATAGAGATTTTGTCCCAATTCCGCGACCGCAGATTGTCCCACGCGACCGCGGTTGCTGCCCAGAGACGAAGTTCTATTCTGTCGTGAAAGCGCTGGCACGGTGGAAACGATGCAACCGCGGTGATGCCGGATCCGAGACGGGCCGAAGATCTATCTTCTTTTCTTCTTCTTATCTTTCCCCTTTCCTTTTCTATCTTTTCTCCTTTCCTAACTAGATTAGGGGAGCATGTTTTCTAAGTCTGTATAAGGAGGAGCCTCTTTAGGTTTTAGGTATCCAAATCCAATTTCATATCTTAGTTTAGGTTCAATTAAATGTTTATTTCTTTTGTACTTTGGAGAACTAGTCTCCTTGCGTTTGTTCAAGGGAGAAGCTCTAATGTATGAACTCGTGAGATTTTGGTAATTGATTCTTTCCTTTGGTTAATATTAATTCTCTTGTGCTTTATGTTATGAATGTTTATTGTGTCTCTAAGAGTAGTCTATTGAATTGATTAATTCTCTATTGTTAGATTAGGTTTGGACCATGGACAAAACTAATCTGTGAAAACAACTTAACCTAGACCTCTTGTTTATGCAACTGGGATTAAGAAGAGAATTGATTGTTTTATCTTGCAATTGACTCGTAGCTTGATTGTTTGATATTATATCATGCATATCCTTGTTCTCTATTTTAATTCTAGGTTAAGCGTCCTTGCCTAGGGTTATTTGCTTGGACCGTAGACTTGCGATTATTAATGATCAGGATGGGAATTAACCATAGGTGTGAATGAAATCAATGGATGAATCTATGATCGAGTGATTATTTCACGAGTGGATCTTTTGAATGAACCTGCCTCTTATCTACTTGTTTGTTTGTTTGTTATTTGTTTCCTAGGTTAGTTTAGTATATATTTCTCTCTTCAAGCACATGAAGAGATGATGAGGGACCATCCGTCAAGCCACCACCGAGCACGCCCATCCTCTTTGATGGTCCAATAACAAGGGCACGAGCCAAGAAGTTTCAAAGGGACTTGTTTGCATTCGTGGCATATCATGGAGTAAAGGAAACCAAGAATGCCCCTGAGTGCAAGCCATTTCTCACGAGCCTCGTCACCAACGAGCTAAGTCAAGAGGTGCCAGATTTGGTGCACCACGGCGGTGCCTAGGCTGCGGCACAAGCGCACGCACCAGTGGAGACATGCACATGTGTGCGTTTAGATTGGGCTTGTTAGGCCACTTGGGCCGCCCCTTTTATTTGTTTTTACTTAGACATTTTCTTGCTAATCTTGATTTCTCGGAAAGACATATAAATAGCTCTAGTTAGTCATTATTTCAGATTAGACAACTTTTATCACAAAACTTAAGTGTTTTCTGTCCATAGTGAGAATCGAAGGCTTTGTTCTTCAAGTATTGTAATTTCAGCTTGGTTTGTCTTGATTGCATCAATTAACTTTCATAGTTGGTGTGCTAGTCGAATATGAGCATCTTCTTTGTGCTTTCAAGGCTAGATCCTTGATTGTGTGGAGTCGTACAAGGTTGGTCACTTGATAATTCAATCTGGTTCTCGTTTTCAAAGCAACGAGGGTCTCTTTGTTGTTTCATTTTGGTTGATCTTCTTTCCATATTGTTTCATTGAGTCTTGTCGTTTCATTATTGAATTTTCCAGTTTCTTCAAGTCTCCATTGTTTCATATCTAACCATTCGTTTGTTTCCTTGTTGTTGAGTCGTTGAATGTCGACGATTGGGCCAATTCTTGGTTAACCCCGTATCAAGAGAGAATTCCAAAGGAGATGATAAGAAAGAAGAAAAAGCCTTCCAAGGAAAAGGAGAGTCCTCTGGCAAAGAAAGATCTCAGCAGAATTCAGGCAGATGTGGATGAAGAGGAGGTTTCAGAGGAAGAGGTCGAGCGAGAGGCCAATCCGGTGAAAGAAGAGACGACTCCTTAAAAGGTAATTAAAAAGGGCCTATTAAAAAGTGTTATTACTACAAGAAGCCAGGTAACAAAGAGGCATCTTGTTGGAAGAAGGAGGAAGATGTGCAAAAAGGGGATAAAAAATCCAATTATGTAGAACATGAAGAAAAATTGTTCCTTGCTCAACAAACATCAAGATGCGATGTAGGAGGTGTCTGGTACGTTGATAGTGGGTAGTCAAACCACATGTCAAGAAAACGATCCATGTTCAAGCAATTGGACGAGACAAAGAAGAGCAAGGTCTGAATTGGTGATGGAAAACTATTGGAAGTGGAAGGCAAAGGTAATGTTGCAATCACCACAGAGCAAGGTAACACTAAACTCTTGTGTGATGTACAATATGTTCCAGACCTTGCCATTGATTTGTTAAGTGTGGGGAAACTTCTTCAATCTGGCTATTCTATGAGGTTTGAAAGTGAAGCTTGTTTGATCCTTGACAAGGCTAAAGAGATTGTTGTAAGGATTCCTATGAGAGAACAGAATGTTTCCGCTTGATTAATGTTGGGACGCTATCAAGAACGCCTGCGTACTTGTTAGTGTTCCACACAACCGTCCCTTAGTTTTGATATGACAAACTCACTTTGATTCTAATAAAGTTGTCCAAGTGTTCAGGAACGCTAGTGACCAAAAGGACAACAAGTGTGTATGGGCGTCCTACAGGCTTAGGGACGCTAGCTAACAGGAAGTAAGGACCAGCCAGAAACTACTTGAGCAAGGACGGAGTCCTGAGCAAGTAGGAACGCAAGAAAGGAGTCCTTACTCACTAGCCGACAGGATGACATCACTCGACAATGTTTGATCATCCATGGACACGTGGAGACCGATCCTGTAGCGGAGTCCAACACTACGTGGCGGACGATCATGTTACAGAGTTCATCAACACGTGGCGGCCGATCCTGTAGCGGAGTTCATCACACACAGCTGGATACAGGAAGCTTCCTCATCACCGCCAAACTCGTGGAAGAAGATCCTGAAGGGCATGATCGTCAGAACGAGAACGACGCCCTTCCCAAGTCCTATAAATGCCCCAAGGCATTTATTGTGACTTCAACGCTTTCAAGAATATTCAGAGAGAATCAAAGAGAAAGCGACTCACTCAAGAACACGAAGAACTAACTCAAGAACTCAAGAACAGTGCTAGAACTTGTGTTAGATCGAGTGAGACTTGTAACCAAATCACAAAAACAGTTTGTATCAAGAAAACCCAAAAGGAGAGAGAGTGTTCTGCGAAGTACTGCAGAACGTAGGAATAGAGTCCTTGATAGATTGAACTCGCTTAAGTTGTAGGCTTAGAGGAGTCCTTTACTAGTGGACTTAGGGAAAAGCTAAGTGCCAGAGAACTGTAAAGACTCGCCAGTACAACTGTAAGGACGTTCAATATAAAGGAAAGATCTATTCAAAAATCCTCCAAGGAGGTAGAGGTTTACACTCAAGGACTACTTGGTCTTGAGTGGTTCCTCTATAATTCACTACGTTCATTACTTACCTGTTTAGTACTTAATTTCCGCTGCATTACTCAAGGACGCCCCTACTCCTCGTAGGGACGCCTAATCTAAGGACGCCTTTACCAAAGTAAAGGACGTCCCTCAGTACTAACGATCCAACATTTAATTAGGAAATTTGAGTTGGGCATTGACAACAAAGGGAGATGACGGTGCAAAGTGATGCAAACCATGCACCAATGACTCCGCTAGAGATCGAGGACCTAGCCCGAGTTCCCTTCGATGGACCAATTACTAGAGATCGAGCCCGGAAGCTAAAGAAAGCAACAAGAGTTCTTTTGGCGCGCATCCCAGCTATGCTCGATTCACATGGGCCACAATGGACCACTCTCATCTCTCATGTCCCGAATTGATATTTGGGCATGCCTATCTTTGAGTTATTTTTTAGGATTAGAAAGGTTTGCTATTTTTGGCACTTGCCTCTTTTATTTCCTTCTATCTTTGTCAAGGTATGGACGACTTGTGGCACAAGGAAGCCGGCGCCTAGGACGCAACACTCACACGCCCCACACACGCATGAGACGCGGCATGGGCAAGGGTGGACGAAAATCCACCTTACTTGGGACGCAATTCAGCCTTGAAAAGATAGATAGGAGTTTGTTACAAGTTGTTATTTTTCACTAGTTAAACTCTTATTTCACTAGTAACTTTTTAGCTTTCTTTCCAAGCAAAGATCTATCTTAGGAAGTTGTTAGTTGATAGAATCTTTGGCTTCTTTGGTACTATAAATTCGAACCCTTTCCATTCAATAAAATCAGATTTGTTTTTCCTGGAAATTAACTTGCGTTAAAAGTTGATTTCCCGGGATTAAATCCAAACCAAGCCCGTGTCTTGCATTGGAAGAAAGTCGCCCACTTTACTCAAGCAGTCAGCCGATCCTCAACAACATTCAGCCATCATCAATCGTCCATCAACATCCAACTCACACGAGAAGAATTGCTTGCAATTCCTTCTCGCCCTCTCCTCTCGCTCTTCTCTTCTCTCTCGTCTTTCTTCTCAAGTCACCATAATTTGCATGACTAATAAGAATCTCAATTTACATAAATTTGTTAGCTTGCGTGAAATTCATCCTACTCATATTGGTATTCGTCGTTGTGAATATCGCAGGTGGCCCATTGGCCGTCAATTCTCCAACCGCCCCTTTCTTTACACCATTGAGGTTTCAACCCTTGTTGGATCCTCCAATCCAAGGGCGAGCCTTCGGTTCGTAAGAAGCGAAAAGATTGAGCAAAGGCAGCAGGCGAAACTCCCAAAAGATCCTGAAAAGCTTCCGCAACCCCAAGAGTATCCCTCGTCGCAGGCAATCACGTATGACAAAGTGTTGGCATCTCAAGTATGGGCATCTACACGTGTAGGGACTAAAATTGTTGAGTTTAAAAGGGATGGTGCAAGGGCTTCCCAAGATAGGAGAGCTCGAATTTGGTGAAGGTTGCGTCTACGGCAAACAGTCGAAAGGTTCATTCCCTACAGGTAGGGTGTGGAGAGCAAGCACTTGCTTAGAGCTTCTTCATGCCGATTTGTGTGGACCAATGCAGACATTTTCTCTTAAGTATTTCCTACTCATAACTGATGACTATATCATGATAAGTTGGGTTTACTTTCTTAAATCCAAATCTGAAGCTTTTGATAATTTTAAGAGCTTTAAGATTACGGTTGAGAAGCAATCAAGATTGTGTGTGAAAGACTTAAGAACTAATCATTTAGGGGAATTCATGTGACATGAATTTGCCATGTTTTGTGATGAGCAAGGATTCAGGAGAGATCTTACTACACCGTATACCCTAGAGCAGAACGGGGTGGTTGAACGCAAGAATAGAACAGTCGTTGAAATGGCACGATGTATGCTCAAGGCAAGAGGAGTGCCGGATGCTTTCTAGAGTGAAGTCGTAGCCACTGTTGTCTGTATCTTGAATGTCTCTCCAACTAAGGCGGTCATGAATATGACACCGTTCGAAGCATGGAGAAAAAAGAAGCCCACAACAACTCAATTCAGAATTTTTGGTTTTGCTGCCTATGCTCAAGTTGATTTAAGATCAAAGCTTGATGATAAGGCAGTTAAGTGTGTTCATTGGTTATGCAACACAGTCAAAAGCCTATAGATTGTATAACCCCTCTATTGGCAAGATTGTTGTTAGTAGGAATGTGACTTTCAAAGATACATGTCTGAATTGGGAGGAGAAGAAGTGTAGTGGCAGCAGGCAGAAAACTGTAACATTCGATTGCTCAAGAGAGGAGCAAGCTGCAACAGATGTTGGTGATGATTTGTCAACTCCACCTTCCACACCTTCCATACCTTCCTCACCAACAACTTCAAGCAACCCCTCAAGTCCTTCTAGTTAGAAATCATCCAGCTCGTCAAACGACTCCACACATGTTGGGACGATATTAAGGATTGCCTTATACTTGATATTGTGCCTATACAATCCTCCCTTAGTTTTGATATGACAAACTCACTTTGATCTAATAAAGTTGTCCAAGTGTTTAGGAACGCTAGTGATGAAAAGGACAACAAGTGTGTAGACATCCTTGAGGTGAAGGGATCATATCTCCCAGGAGTAAGGACCAGCGAAGTTACTTCCTGAGCAAGGACGCAGTTCCAAGCAAGTAGGAACCCGAGCTTCAACTCCAAGCGTCCTTACTTGGCACCCGACAAGATGACATCACTCGACAAAGTTTGATCATCAAGGACACGTGGAGGCCGATCCTGTAGATCAGTCCATCACCACCTGGAGGCCGATCCTGTAGCGGAGTTCTACACAGCTAGATATAGGAAGCTTCCCTCATCACCGCCATACCACGTGGAAACCGATCTTGTAGCCATGTCCATGAAGGGCATGATCGTCATAAGGAACGATGACCTTCCCCAAGTGCTATAAATACCCCCTGGGCATTTACAGTGACTTAATGTTGGGACGCTATCAAGAACGCTTGCGTACTTTGTTAGTGTTCCACACAACCGTCCCTTAGTTTTGATATGACAAACTCACTTTGATTCTGATAAAGTTGTCCAAGTGTTCAGGAACGCCCAATTAACAAAGGACAACAAGTGTATGAACGTTCCCTAGGCTTAGGGACGCCAGCTAACAGGAAGTAAGGACGAGCAAGAGACTACTTGAGCAAGGACGGAGTCCCAAGCAAGTAGGAACGCAAGAAAGGAGTCCTTACTCACTAGCCGACAGGATGACATCACTCGACAATGTTTGATCATCCAAGGACACGTGGAGACCGATCCTGTAGCAGAGTCCAACACTACGTGGCGGACGATCCTGTAGCAGAGTTCATCAACACGTGGCGGCCGATCCTGTAGCGGAGTTCATCACACACAGTTGGATACAGGAAGCTTCCTCATCACCGCCAAACTCGTGGAAGAAGATCCTGTAGCCACGTACCTGAAGGGCATGATCGTCAGAACGAGAATGACGCCCTTCCCCAAGTCCTATAAATACCGCAAGGCATTTATTGTGACGCTAACGCTTTCAGAAGAATATTCATAGAGAATCAGAGGAAAGCGACTCACTCAAGAACACGAAGAACTGACGCAAGAACTCAAGAACAGTGCTAGGACTTGTGTTAGATCGAGTGAGAGTTGTAACCAAATCACAAAAACTGTTTGTATCAAGAAAACCCAAAAGGAGAGAGAGTGTTCTGCGAAGTACTGCAGAACGTAGGAATAGAGTCCTTTAGTAGATTGGGCAAGCTTAAGTTGTAGGCTTAAAGGAGTTCTTTACTAGTGAACTTAGGGAAATTCTAAGTGTTAGAGAACTGTAAAGACTCGCCAGTACAACTTTAAGAACGTTCAATAGAAAGGAAAGATCTATTCAAAAATCCTCCATGGAGGTAGAGGTTTACACTCAAGGACTACTTGGTCTTGAGTGGTTCCTCTATAATTCACTGCGTTCATCTATTATCTGTTTAGTCTTTATTTCCGCTGCAATACTAAAGGACGCCCCTACACCTCGTAGGGACGCCTGACCAAAGGACGCCTTTACTCAAAGTAAAGGACGTCCCTCAGACTAACGATCCAACAATTGGTATCAGAGCGGGCGCTCTAGATTCTTACTGAGTTGCAGGTAAAGATGGACATGGAACCGATTGGAATCTCTTTTGTGAAGCCTCCGCGCCTGACGGACGGCAACTTTAATCGCTGGAAAACAAGGTTCGCAAACTTCTGAAGAGGTCAAAATTATCAATGCTGGAAGGTCATCATGAAAGGAGATCTCAAGGTGCCCGCTGACAAGGTTGATAAGGAGGACGAGTGGGGTCCTGATGAGTTCAAATTGATGGAAACCAACGCAAAAGCCATGTGTTTCCTTCAAGCATCCCTATGTGAGAGGGACGCCACTCGAGTCGGTAACTTGCCAACTGCTAAACAACAGTGGGACGCCCTGGAGAAGTTTCATGTAGGAACAGCTGAAATGAAAGAGGACATTCAGCTGAAAATCAAGAAGGAGTTCTATGCTTTTAGTATGTTGCCAAATGAATCTGTGAACGACTACTCGTACCGTTTTGAGGCCCTTGTCACCAAGATGAGGAACTTGGGCATCCCAGAAACAGAAATCTCCATGAGAAATAGAGTTCAAGTGGTCATTGATGGATTGACCGGAGTCTGGAACTTTGACAGGACAACGTTCAAAGAGAACACAGCCAACAAGACTCTAGATATGGAAGAAATCTATGGGAAGCTCAGACAGTATGAAGAAAGAAGGAAAACTGATATGGTTCAACTAGCAAACAACCCTCAAACTGATCTTGCTTTGGCGTCCACAACACCAGAGTACGCTGACTATATTCGTCGTCAGCAAGAAATTTCTTTGATGGTGGAAGCTAACAAGAACGAGAACCGCGAGAGGATGCGCGTTCAAGCTTTGAAGGAAAAGGAAAGCAAGACTAAGGAACAGCTCGAGGAAGAAGAAGAAGTTGCTCTCTTCAACAAAGTTGTTCGTGCCTTTGGCAAAAGGAACAAATACATCAACAAACACAAGATGCCAAAGAAGGAAAGTCGCAAGTACTCCGATGCTGAAATGAAGGAACTCACATGTTACAAGTGTAACAAGAAGGGACACTTTGCTAAAAAGTGTACAACAGGAATGTCGGCTAAGGATATAAGGACGAAAGCCCCTATTGGAGCGTTCGCCTCTGCATGGGATAATGGGAGTTCTTCCTCTGATGATGATGATGAAGAACCTGATGAGCAAGTGGCGTACATGGCTATGGAGGACGTCACAACTGTTGAGGAGAACGTTCCGAAATCTGAAAATGAGGTAACACGTGAATCTATGATGAGTTATTTAGAACATTGTTCCAAATCTAAGCTCATTAAACTGATTGGAAAAATCATGGAAGAAAGTGTTATCATGCAACATAGAATGGATGAACTTGAGCTTGAAAATGAGAATATAGTTGTTGAATGTGAAAACTATAGTTCCATGACCGTTCAACTAGAGTCCTCACTTGAAGAATCTAAATCTCTAAAAACTGAAGTAATGTGTCTCAAACTTGAGAACGCTAAGCTTAGAGAAGAAGTGAAGGTGTTGGGAAAGAGTCCCATAGTTGAGGAAGTCAAGCCAATAGTCTTTGTCCCAGCCAAAAGAGGACTAGGCTATGAGTCTGAACCTAGGAACTCTCTCCCTAGTGACTTTGAGGCTAGCAAAACTTCAGAACTAGAACTTGAACGTGAGAAAACCAAGAATCTTCTTGAAAGAATTAGAGTTCTAGAAAGTGGAGAAATAGGACAAGAGGACTACTACACCAATTCCACTAGTCATAAATTTTATAAGAAAATTGCCAAAGGGGAAGGTTCAAAAGTCTGTGATCCCCAAAAGATGAAGCAAAACAAAATCCAACGTCCCAACAAGAAGTACTACCTCGGTACTTACTATAGGACGTGTTGGTACTGTGGACAAGGAGATCACTAGAAATATGATTGCTTAAAACTCAAGGAAGATGTTGAAAATGGAAAGGATGCTAGGACTAACAACGAAAATACTAAGTCCGTTCCTAAGGCTAATCCTAGGCGTTCTAGACGCTCTAGGAATTCTTTCCGCAAGCATGCTATTTCAAATGATGTGAATATTAATGACTACATGCCAGAACCAGAGTTCTATTTCTGTAACGAACCAGGTAAGGAACACCTTGCCTGGGTCGCCAAACACTAACTTTGTTATGGCAGGTGGAAGTGAGGGGACGCCCTTGGATCATTGATAGTGGCGCCTCAAATCATATGACAGGAAGCCAGATCCATCTCACTTCTATCCAAAGTAGTGCCACGGGAGGAACTGTCTCGTTTGGCAATAAGGGCAAGGGAAAGATCAAGGGAACGGGAACTGCTATTCTTAACCCGTCCATCAAAGCAACCAACGTAAGTCTTGTTGAAGGACTTGGCTTCAATCTTCTTAGCGTCTCTCAGATGTGTGATCAAGGTGAAAACCTAGTCACATTTGACTCAAAGGAATGCCTCGTCATCAACAAGAAATCCAACAAAGTCGTTCTCAAAGGAGTACGCCAAAACAATGTCTACATCTTCAATCAAGAGTTCAAGCCCAAATCAGAGTTGTATCTATCTGCTTCAAAGAAGGACGCTGATCTCTGGCATTGCCGTCTTGGCCATGCTGGACCTAGCACAATCCTTAAGCTACACCAGAAAAATCTTGTGAAAGGACTTCCCCGAATTGATCCTGAGACGGTTGAACAGTGCGAAGCCTGTATCAAAGGGAAGCAAACAAGAACGTCTTTCAAGTCCAAAAATGAAGTCAGTACGAAGAAGCCATTGGAACTTCTCCATATGGATCTTTGTGGACCAATGAAAACGCTGAGCTACGGTGGAAAGAGGTACATTTACGTTCTTGTAGATGATTTTTCTCGATTCAATTGGGTTCTTTTCTTGGCTTCCAAAGCAGATTGTTTCAATGCGTTCAAAGTCTTCATCAAACATGTGGAAGTTGCCCTTGAGACGCCTCTCAAAGCTATAAGATCAGACCATGGGACGGAATTCCAGAATTCAGAGTTCCTAGCCTACTGTGATCAATATGGTGTCTCGCACAACTTCTCAGCTCCAAGGACTCCTCAACAAAATAGAGTTGTAGAAAGAAAGAACAGGACGCTAGAGGATATGGCAAGAACTATGCTTTTGGCTAATAGCGTTCCCAAGTACTTCTGGGCAGAAGCTATTGCTACAGCATGCTACATCATCAATCGTGCCATGATCCGTCCTCTCTTGAAAAAGACATCTTATGAGTTGTTGAACGGAAAGAAGCCTCGCCTTGACTATCTCAGAGTTTTTGGTTGTAAGTGTTTCGTTCAGAACAATGATAAAGAGAAACTTGGAAAGTTTGATGCGAGAAGTGATGAAGCCATATTCCTTGGGTACTCCCTCACCAGCAAAGCATATAGAGTTTTCAACAAAAGGACTCTAAAGCTTGAGGAGAGTATTCATGTTGTGTTCAAAGAAAGTTCTTCTCACAAAGAAAAAGCAAGAAAGAAAGAACGCTCCTCGTCACAACAACAGGACGACTCTGAAGATGAAGTTGAAGATTGGTCCTCTGAAAAGTACTATGTTCGTAAGAACGCTGCTCCAAATCCTGATGAAGTCTCAGTGGAAGTTCCCAGTGTTGTTCAGGGAGTTCTATCTCGTAGTGAATCTCCAGTTCAACAAGACGTTGCTGAATCAAGTCAACAAGGTAGGCAAAGTCAAGGTGTGGACGCTCTCTCTGAGGAGGAACGCACTGAAGACGTTGCTCAAGATGATAGTGATGATTCAGATGGAGACATTGATCCAAGATTTGCTCAATTATTTCAAAGGGAGTCCCGCTTCTCTCGGGACCACCCAACATCCCAGATTGTCTCAGATCCTTCTCAAGGAGTTCAAACTAGGTCAGCTGCAAGCAAGTCCCAGAGTGCAAATTTGGCTTTTTGTGCATTCAATGCCTTTGTCTCCATGGTGGAGCCAAAGAATATCAAAGAAGCACTCCAGGACGCTGACTGGATTCAAGCAATGCAAGAAGAACTCAACCAGTTTGAAAGGAACAAAGTTTGGTCTCTCGTCCCACGTCCCAAAGGCAAAAATATCATAGGGACGCGATGGGTGTTCAGAAATAAGCTTGATGAGAGTGGACGTGTGTCAAGAAATAAGGCAAGACTGGTGGCTTAAGGATTCAAGCAAGAGGAAGGCATAGACTATGATGAGACCTTTGCTCCTGTTGCTAGAATTGAAGCCGTTCGTCTCCTTATTGCCTTCGCCGCTCACAAAGGATTCAAGCTATTTCAGATGGACGTCAAGACTGCCTTTCTCAATGGAAAGCTAAAGGAGGAAGTGTACGTTGCTCAGCCGCCTGGCTTCGAGGACGCTTCTCACCCGAACCATGTGTACTACTTGGACAAAGCGCTTTATGGACTCAAGCAAGCTCCTCGTGCCTGGTACGATAGGTTTGCGTCCTTTCTTTTGTCTCATGGGTACACTAGAGGTTCAATTGATAAAACTTTGTTCATAAAGAAAGTTCACAAGGACATTTTGATTGCTCAAGTTTATGTTGATGATATTGTCTTTGGTAGCACTAACATGAAACTTGTCGATGAGTTCAAGTCTTTAATGAGTAGTGAGTTTGAGATGTCCCTCATTGGAGAACTTAACTTCTTCTTGGGACTTCAAATCAATCAACTCAAGGAAGGAACGCGTATTCACCAACAAAAATATGTCCGTGAGATGCTTGAGAAGTACGGAATGAACACGTCCAAACCTGTTGCAACCCCATGTTCTCCGAACTCGCGTCTTTACGCAGACGAACAGGGAAAGGACGTTGATCAAAAACTATACAGAGGGATGATTGGTTCTTTGCTCTACTTGACCGCAAGCCGTCCCGACATTATGTTTTCCGTTTGCTTGTGTGCACGCTTCCAGGCAAATCCAAAGGAGTCCCACATGCAAGAAGTCAAGAGGATCTTTCGCTACCTCAAAGGACGCGACGATCTTTGTCTTTGGTACCCCAGGAAGACGTCCTTCAATCTTGTTGGCTACTCGGACGCTGATTATGCGGGTCATGTGATTGATCGGAAAAGCACTTCAGGAATGGCACAGTTCCTTGGTTCATGCCTAGTCTCTTGGGGATCTAAGAAACAGAACTCTGTGGCGCTTTCAACTACAGAAGCCGAGTACGTTGCTGCTGCCTCGTGCTGTTCACAAGTTATCTAGATCAAATATCAACTAGAGGACTACGGTATCAATCTTGAAACTATTCCTATTCATTGTGATAACACAAGTGCTATTGAAATTTCTAAGAATCCTGTTTTTCATTCACGCACAAAGCATATTCATATAAGGCATCATTTCTTGCGTGATAATGTTGAACTAGGACTCATTAGTATGGAGCATGTAAGGACTGAAGACCAAATAGCTGATATTTTCACTAAGGCGCTTGATAGACGTCCCTATGAGCATCTCAGGTTGCTCTTGGGGATGATAACTTTTAAGTAGCAAGTCCCGTTCTACTATTCCCTCAATGATTGACTATGTTTAGTAGATTCTAAGTGTTTAAGGACTGTTATGCATCGAATTCATATTTGCAAGAACGCTAGTCTAAAACTTCATGTGTTTGCTACTTTGGAACGCCATTCAAATTTTCTCTACTTGTCTTGAAAAGAGTTGCCCTGATCACCCAACCCTCATTATAAGCCGAAATGATGGGAACTCTAAGCTTACCCTAGCCGAGAACTCTACAAAAGCGTCCTATGAGCTTCCTATTTTATTTTACGGGACGTACTTGCTTTGTTCTCAAATGGTTCGAAAGGTGATCATTGGAACGGTAAGTTGGCTATTGGTTTGCTTGAAGAAGGTAAACTCTTGCTGAGGTAATTTTTTGCTAAGTATGGGAGAACGCCAAAGTATGAAAGGGAGAACGCCAGTTCAGTGTTTGAGATGCAGTTGAAATGTCAGAAATTTGAACATTTGAAAGTGTGAACAGTGACCGTTGCTTTTGCTCAATTCTTAAGGGGGAAGTTTCACCACATGTCGAACAGTTAAACAGTGGTAATTACAGTTCTGCCACCGCTTCCTCTATATAAGGCCAGAACATTCGCTCTCGAATTTATTACGCTCAACCACTTTCTCGCTCTCAAATTGGCTCTGACTTCTCTCTAGAACTCCGACGTCTTTCTCACTCTAAAACTCACCTGAGAATATGTCTCAAAGACAAGTGAACGCAGCCGGATCTTCTACCGGCGGGAAGCGCAGAAAGCTTGTCAAGTCCCATTACATTGAGAAGCCCAAACCCATCGTTCTTAATGAATCGTTGGTGGACTTCATCAACAGGAAGCCGGGAACCCTCTACAACTTGATAAGAGAACGGATGGGCTATCATGATGTGAAGGGAGACGCAATAAAGACCAGGAACTACGAAAAGTTCATCGAACGATTCGTCATTCCCGGCCTCCACAAGACCAACTTCAAAGATCTACCCGGAAGGATGGATGACGTGCTTTTCTTTTCTCAGTTCGGAGGTGAGAATCTTGTCCCTCTTCTTGATCTTATACCCGACCTCCATAACGCCGTCCTCCCTGACTTTCCCATGTACCCTGAGGACTCTTTAGCCTACAAAATGCTATAATCCCTTTTCCTCCCCCGTCCCCCCTAAACTTGGCTCTCTTCCCATCTGCCCCGGCCCACATATCACCTCCGAAGGACCCCGAGACCCCAAGGTCCCGCCGTCCATCCTCCGAAAGTGGCCCCGAGGAGGCAGAACGCACGTTTGAGCACACCTTCCGCCGCAGGAAAGCTGGCGAAAAGCCCAAGGTGTTGCTGGCCAAGGAAGCTCCTGCGCAGGTTGAGCACGTTCCCTCCTCCTCCTCCTCTTCTTCCTCTAGCTCATCTGGGAGCGAAAGAGGTACTCCTGCACAGGACTCCCCATTTATTGATGTTACTGGGGATTCCAATGATGAAGTGGAAGGAGAGGTGAACGCTCCTGCACAAATTGAGGACGCTGGTGAGCACTAGGTCGCTCAGGAGAACGCCGAGCCATCTCTCTCTGAAGAGCTCGAGCGTGATGCTCAAGAGGTCCCTCCCTACAACCAATCCCTTCCCATCCTCAACCCCTCCCCAGCTCCACAAGAAAACCCCTCCCCCACAATCCAAACAGAAACCCATCAAGTCCCGGCGGACGCTGAGCCCACAATAACTGAAAATCCCACAGAAGCTCAGGACGCCGAGGGCACGTCCCAAGGTCAGACCTCTGACGCCAATCAAGCCACAGCGGGTGGCGATGCTGAAAAAGAACAAGGCACAGAGGACGCTCCTTCCAAGGAAGCTTCTGATAGTGACTCTGAGGACGAGTCAGATGATGCTGAGGACTCCGACTCCCCAAAGGGCAAGCGCAAACGAAAGAATGATGGCGCACTAATGAATGTCCTTAGCCCTCTTGTGTATTCTGAAGAGTGGCTGGCTTCCTTCCACAAAGATAATGATGTCCAGGAGTTCCTCGAGCTTCTGCGATTTCAGGGCTGGCTGAAAGTTGGGCCTGCGCCCGCTGTGGTGGACAAGGAGCAAGTAAAGGCGTTCTACAAAGACCTGAGGTACAAATCAAAAGACGGCTCTCTCCACTTCAAAATAGATGGTGAGAAGGCATCCGTCAATGAACGCCAGGTCCGCGCCTTCATGGGACTCAGCCCCCAAAAGCCCCCGTCCGACGCTCTTAGCTCTCTTCCGGAAGGCGGGTTCGAAACAACAGATGAAGAACTGCCTCTCGTAGAGCACATCTTTCAAAGCAAAAGGCCCATCGGACTGGACAGGGTGGCTCACGTTCTGAACAAA
This sequence comes from Polygonum aviculare, assembly GCA_934048045.1. NCBI lineage: Eukaryota > Viridiplantae > Streptophyta > Magnoliopsida > Caryophyllales > Polygonaceae > Polygonum > Polygonum aviculare. The sequence continues at coordinate 24,560,767 of OW204023.1, read as the reverse complement.
GTCGGCGCCATAGCTCATTACTTCATTTGTCGCGCCGTCCTTCCTAGGCAAGAGAAAAGGTCAATTGTTCAAACTCATGACATAATTCTCATTGACGCTTTTCTGGAACGCCGCCCCATCAACTTAGCAAGAATAGCAATGCAACATATGGCTAAGTGTGGGAGGAAGAGACATGCTTTGCCGTACCCGGGGCTAGTCAAGCTGATCCTAGACTCTCAGAACGCCTATGATGAGAGTGCTCCTCAGGAAGAACTTGGCCTAAAATGGAATGCAAAGAAAGGACTGGTCGAGATAAGGCACAATGAAGAGTTGCCTTCTGTGGTAAAGCAGCTAGAAGCTGAGAAAAAGAAAGCAGAAGAAGAACGCCTAGCTGCTGAGGCTGAGGCCGCAAGGCTTGCTCCTACGTCTCAAGAGTCCCCTACCGATCAAGAGCCTGCTGTAGATCTTACAACTCTAGATCAAATGCTCTTAGGGCCCTCTTCTCCTCCAGCTTTCCCTTAGGACGCTCCTTCTTCTAGCACAGGTCCTTTGCCCCGTTCTGCTCCTGCGAACATCTCTCAGCATCCTCCAGTAGAGCTCATGGGTGCGATTATGGACAACCAGTGCCTAATCTTCTCTGCTCTCAAGGACTTGTCTTCTGCGTTCTCAAAGGCTGCGGAACTTCAAGAGCAACTGCTCAAGTTTTACCAAGACCAAAGCCGTTCTTAGTGATTGCCAACACTCCTTTCATCCCCTGTTATTTTGCCTTTGCTTCTTTTGAATTTCAAACACTTATGACCATTGGTCTGTAATAACTCTAACTCTTGTTTGAATGGCAATTCCTCTGTTTGCTTGCATGTGTTTGTTTAAGCGTTCCACTACTTTTAGTTATGTGTTTGTGCTAACGTCCTTATCACTTGTTATCCTTTTCGATGATGCCAAAAGGGGGAAGTGTAGTTTTGACGAGATGCGCTATAAAATAGTTATCTAGAATAAGCAAGTGTTAAGGGGGAACTATTAAGTGAAAAGTCTAAGGAACGCCCATGCTAGAATAAAAGAGGACGCTTAGAAACTTTTCTAGGACGCAACTCTCTCCCTAAAATCCAAATGTTAAAGAATCAAAGAATGTTTTCATGCATGCTAAGTTCCAATGTCAAAACTATTCTGCAAAAGAGTTTGTCATCATCAAAAAGGGGGAAATTGTTGGGACGCTATCAAGAACGCTTGCGTACTTGTTAGTGTTCCACACAACCGTCCCTTAGTTTTGATATGACAAACTCACTTTGATTCTGATTTAGTTGTCCAAGTGTTCAGGAACGCCCAATTAACAAAGGACAACAAGTGTATGAACGTTCCCTAGGCTTAGGGACGCCAGCTAACAGGAAGTAAGGACGAGCAAGAGACTACTTGAGCAAGGACGGAGTCCCAAGCAAGTAGGAACGCAAGAAAGGAGTCCTTACTCACTAGCCGACAGGATGACATCACTCGACAATGTTTGATCATCCAACGACACGTGGAGACCGATCCTGTAGCAGAGTCCAACACTACGTGGCGGACGATCCTGTAGCAGAGTTCATCAACACGTGGCGGCCGATCCTATATCGGAGTTCATCACACACAGCTGGATACAAGAAGCTTCCTCATCACCGCCAAACTCGTGGAAGAAGATCCTGTAGCCACGTACCTGAAGGGCATGATCGTCAGAACGAGAATGACGCCCTTCCCCAAGTCCTATAAATACCGCAAGGCATTTATTGTGACGCTAACGCTTTTAGAAGAATATTCATAGAGAATCAGAGGAAAGCGACTCACTCAAGAACACGAAGAACTGACGCAAGAACTCAAGAACAGTGCTAGGACTTGTGTTAGATCGAGTGAGAGTTGTAACCAAATCACAAAAACTGTTTGTATCAAGAAAACCCAAAAGGAGAGAGAGTGTTCTGCGAAGTACTGCAGAACGTAGGAATAGAGTCCTTTAGTAGATTGGGCAAGCTTAAGTTGTAGGCTTAAAGGAGTTCTTTACTAGTGAACTTAGGGAAAAGCTAAGTGTCAGAGAACTGTAAAGACTCGCCAGTACAACTGTAAGAACGTTCAATAGAAAGGAAAGATCTATTCAAAAATCCTCCAAGGAGGTAGAGGTTTACACTCAAGGACTACTTGGTCTTGAGTGGTTCCTCTATAATTCACCGCGTTCATCTATTATCTGTTTAGTCTTTATTTCCGCTGCAATACTAAAGGACGCCCCTACACCTCGTAGGGACGCCTGACCAAAGGACGCCTTTACTCAAAGTAAAGGACGTCCCTCAGACTAATGATCCAACACTTAAGCTTTCAAAGAATATTTAGAGAGAATCGGAGTGAAAGCGACCGCGATCAAGAACACCAAAAACAAGTCAAGAACTCTCGAAGACTAGGTGTTAGATCGAGTGAAAGTTAGAACCCAAATCACAAAGTGTTTGTAAAGAGAAAACAAAAGAAAAAGAGAAGTCCTCACGAAGTACTCTGAAGGAAGAGTGAGTAGCGTCCTTTAGAGCATTAAGCTAGGTTTCAATTATAGGCTTAAAGGAGTTTTTACCAGTGGAATTAGGACGTACTCTAAGTTCTAGAGAAGTGTAAAGAACTCCCCTGTATAATTGTAAGAACGCTTAATAAGAAAGGAAAACGTTATTCAAAAATCCTCCAAGGAGGTAGAGGTTTACACTCAAGGACTACTTTAGTCTTGAGTGGTTCCTCTATAAATAGACGCGTTCCTTACTTATTTACTTTATCTGTTTAGTTTCTTATTCCGCTGCAAATTAAAGGAGGCCCTTAATACTTGTTAAGGACGCCACACTCAAGACATCTTTATCTCAGTAAAGGACGTCCCTTGTTCAACTAACGATCCAACAATTGGTATCAGAGCAGATGCTCTAGATTTTTGTTGAGTTGCAGGTGAACATGGACATGGAACAGATTGGCATTAGCAGTATGAAGCATCCGCGCCTAACGGACGGTAGTTTCTACCGCTAGAAAACAAGATTAACTTTGTGAGAAGCCAGAATTATCAATGTTGGAGAGTGATTAAGAACGGTGATCTCAAAGTTCCTGCTGCCAAGCAAGACAAGGAAGAAGAACGGGGTCCCGATGAGTTTACGCTGAGTGATTACTCTGGTGGCGTCCTTCTGCAAAAGGGACGCCACCAGAGTATCTAATTTGCCTACAACTAAACAACAGTGGGAAGCATTGGAAAAGTACCATGTAGGGACGCCAGAAATGAAAGAAGATGTTCAGCTGGAAGTAAATAGGGACTTCTATGCGTTCAAAATTCTTTCAAATGAAACAGTCAAAGACTACTCCTTCCGTTTTGAAACTCTTATCACCAAGTTGAAGAATTTGGGAATTCTTGATGTTGAAATCTCAATGAGGAACAAAGTCCAAGTGTTAATTGATGGTCTAACAGGAGTTTGAAACTTTGACAGGACTACCTTCAAAGAGAATCAGGCAAACAAGAGTCTTGAAATGGAAGAGATCTATGGGAAGCTGAGACTGTACGAAGCCAGAAGAAATGCAGATAATGCTGAGATTGGAAGGAACACTCAAACTGATCTAGCTTTGACTATGGCATCAAGGACGCCAGAGTATACAGAGTATCTTCGTCAACAAAATGAACTGGCTTTGGTGATGGAAGCCAAAATAGAGGAGCATCGCGAGAACTTGCGTCTCAAAGCTTTGGTGGAGTGTCAAAGGAAAGTCAGAGGAACGGCTTGCTAAAGAAGAGGAAGTTGGTCTCTTGCACAAGACTTTGCGTTCATGGGCTGAAAGAAACAAAAACTCAAAGATAAAATGCCGTTCAAAAACGAGAGTTGACTCGGCTAAAGTCGTCGTGCCAAGATCAAAAATAAATAACCCAAACAAATAGACTAAGTATAGCAAGTAAGTAAGGGGTCGAACCCAAGAGAACAAAGGTTTCTAGTATTAATATATTTGTCAACCAAAGATATGGGGGGAAATCAAAGAGATATCTAAACTAACCTAGGAAGCAAATAACAAACAAATAAACAAATAGATAGGAGGCAGGTTCATTCAAAAGATCCACTCTTTAATAATCACTCGATCATAGATTTATCCATTGATTTCATTCACACCTATGGTTAATTCCTATGCTGATCATTAACAATCGCAAGTCCACGGTCCAAGCAATTCTATAACCCTAGGCAAGGATGCTTAACCTAGAATTAGCATAGAGAGCAAGGATATGCAGGATATAATATCAAACAATAACGCTACGAGTCAATTGTAAGATAAAACAATCAATTCTCTTCTTAATCCTAGTTGCATAGACAACAGGTCTAGGTTAAGATGTTTTCACCGATTAGTTTTGTACACGGTTCAAACCTAATCAAACTGTAGAACATAAATCAATTCAATAGGTTAGCTACTCCTAGAGAAACAATCAACATTCATAAGATGAAGCACAAGAGAATCAATATCAACCAAAGGATAGAAATCAATTACCAAAATCTCACGAGTTCACACATCAGAGCTTCTCCCTTGAACAAACCCAAAGAGACTAGCTCTCCATAACTAAGCTAAAGACCTAATTGAGGAAGAAGGTAGAAGGTAGAATGTAGAATGTAGAAGGTATGTCAAAACCTAAGGCAGACTCCTCCTTAAATAGCCCAAGGAACAAGCTCCACAAGATAGTTAAGGAAAGAGGCAAAAGATAGAAAAGGAAACAAGATAGAAAGATTTCGGCCCGCTTCGGATTCGGCATCTCCGCGGTCGCGTCGCCATCACCGCACCCGCTCTTTTACGACAGAACAGAATAACTCGTCTCGGCGGCCACCGCGGTCGCGGAATCTTGACAGAATCGCGGGTGTAACTTCAGAGGCTATTTTGACCCTCTTCGGTTTGGAATCTGACTTCAGTGTAAAAAGATGAATTAAAGACCTTGAAGTTAGATTTCCAATGGAACTGGAATCAGCTCAATCCGACCTCCTTAGCTCAAGATAAGGCCTTTGCAAGCAAGTGGTGTCGCGCAGACAGCTCGAAACGCCTTAAAACTCTTGATTCTTGCATCCTTGTGTCTTCGGGCTTGATATTACATTTAGCACAAACTCTAACCTAAACACACTCAATATAGCCCTAAAATATAAGAGTTAACCTATACAAAATAGAGCGAATCAAATTCCCCCATACTTAGATCTTGCTTGTCCTTGAGTAAGCTCAAAACAAATATAACAAGGCAGCACATCTAAGATCTCAGGAAATACAAGGGAAGATAAAAACACTCAACTCACAACCCGAACCCCAAAATATAGAGAAATCATGAGCATAAAACAATGAAGCTCAAACACACACCTCACCACAAGATATAACACTCAAGCTCTAAAAATATGAAAGAGCAACCTAGGGTCTACCCAAATCTATAATGTAAGCCCCAAAGTCCCCAAGCAAGAATGATCCTAAACACTCGAATTTTACCGCTCAATTCTGCTTAGGCTCCCTTTCGGGTTTTCACCTAACCGCTCTATTCATTTTTCAATAGGGTGTGCTCACAAAAACTCACAACTCTCATAAACCTCATATTACCCCAGCCTAATGCTCGTCCGGGTTACCTGCTTATTACCTGAGCCACCCTTTCGGGTTTTCGACTCATCCCAGGATTTAATATGCCTTTTTTCAATCTTTATGGCTTTTTCTATCTTTTTCCTTCTTTCTTTATTTTGCAAAAATATGGTCCAAGTGCTCCATGAAAAGAAGAAAATCAAAAATCTGAAGCAAATCTCTAACTATACTAACTAGGATAAGCGAATGTGAGTACTCATTACCCCATACTTAAATCCTTCATTGTCCTCAATGAAGCAAAGAGAAAGGAGAAAAGCAAGGAAGAAGGTATATCAGAAGACTCACAAACGATGAAGAGAGGTGGAATGGAATAACTCTTCAAAGGTGGTAGAAAAATGAAACTTCGTATTTCCAATCGGTTGGCTAGCCGCGGGCGCAGCACAAGGGGCGCAGGTGAGGAATCACGTTAGAGAGCGAAGTAAGCGTCGGATGATCACCGCGAGCGCGGCTGGTGAGGCGCGGGCGCGGTAATGGTGTAGTCGTGTACTCATGACATCAACTCGAACCGGATGATGTGCATGGAACCTTCGTATCTTGGCTCGTCTCTTGGGAGATGGATAAATACTTGATCTCGAGCCGTGGAGAAGAGAACTCTCGGGGGAACAAAGCTCCCCCATACTTAGCCTTTTACACATAGCCAAAAGAATGGAATTACAAAAGTGGATGGAAAGAAAATATAGAAGGGATGGAAAGATAGAAGATGGAAAAGAATGGATATAGATAGATGGAAGATATAGAGATAGAATGGGACCAAAAAGTCCTCTTTTTTTTTCCTTTTTTTTTCTCTTTTTTTTTCTCTCTTTTTTTTCTCTTTTTTTTCTTTTTTTTTCTTTTCCGAACCAAGGGGCCTCCGCGGGCGCAGCGTGAGGACCGCGACCGCTGGGGTCTAGTACATGTACACCGCCGCGAGCGCGGTTTTGCACCAGAATGTCCTTTCGGCCCTAGTACCTGCACGTTAGTCCGGAAACGAGAATAAACCTAAGCTAGGAATGGAAAAACAATCTATCTAAGCTTTGGGTTGCCTCCCAAGCAGCGCCTTTATTTAACGTCGATGGCTCGACGTCTTCATGATCGGACATCGTCAATGCTCTGAGCATCAAATCAAATTCCTGCACAACTATCTTACAACAGGACAAATTACATGTTGACAAATTAACAAGAAATAAGAAATAGTTCAAACTCCTTTTTAACCTATCAAACATGCTTGAGCAATTAGGGTGAGATTTCCTAGAGTGAAACCAATTAGGTGATTTATGTGATTTTTCAAAGTATTCAGCAAAGCATGCAAATCTCCTATTTGAATTATCACTATCATGAAATAAAAAGTACGAGAAGTCATCAACTACCCTATCATGCTCGAAGATCGAATCCTTGACAAAAGATTGACATGAAAGAACAAAACAAGGATCAAGAGAGAGGGAAGAGGTGGAATAAAGGATATATGGATCATCAAGGCTGACCTCAGGAATCTCCATGGAAGGGGATACGAAAGTTTCTGACGGTGAAGAAGAAATCTCCATAACAGCATCTGGCTCCTTCGACGAATCATCAGGCTCGTCGTTGTCACTCCAAGGGTCACCATACTGAAGGAAATACTCCTCTTCTGTCATCACATATCGTTCCTCCTCGGGTGCAGGATCGGAGGCTTGGTCTAGCAATACCGGTGGATGATCCTCGTCATGGGCCGCGGGCGCGGTATGTGAGCCGCGGTCGCGGTTTTCCTCCAGGGGGGAATCCTCCGTTTCTGCATCGGAACCGCGGGCGCGGTATGCATCCCGCGGGCGCGGTTCTTTGGCAAAAAGTGTTTCGGCCTTTAGTTCGTCCTACAGCAACCGACTCTCTGTGCACATGGTGGTGTAGACAACCAACTGTTCCTCCGGTGTCAACCAAAAGAATCTTTCCATAGTCCTACGGTCCACCTCAAGTTGCGTCTCCAATGTCATTCCATAGTAGATTTCTCTGTGAAGATCAAATGAACAGACATACACTCCAGGAGCAATCAAGTCAGTTGTCTCATCTCGAACTCTCTTAAAATAGTCACAGAATGGTTCACCCTGAAGTTGCTCAAACTCATAGGAAGCTATTAGAAAATTCATGTGTGGACCGTAAGATAGGTCCACACAAAGTCAATATAAATATTAACACTAGAAAGAAACCAAAGTTCCCCGGCAACGGCGCCAAAATTTGACTCCGCTAAAGTCGTCGTGCCAAGATCAAACATAAATAACCCAAACAAACAGACTAAGTATAGCAAGTAAGTAAGGGGTCAAACCCAAGAGAACAAAGGCTTCTAGTATTAATATAATTGTCAACCAAAGATATAGGGGGAAATCAAAGATATATCTAAACTAACCTAGGAAGCAAATAACAAACAAATAAACAAATAGATAGGAGGCAGGTTCATTCAAAAGATCCACTCTTTAATAATCACTCGATCATAGATTTATCCATTGATTTCATTCACACCTATGGTTAATTCCTATCCTGATCATTAACAATCGCAAGTCCACGGTCCAAGCAATTCTATAACCCTAGGCAAGGACGCTTAACCTAGAATTAGCACAGAGAGCAAGGATATGCAGGATATAATATCAAACAATCAAGCTACGAGTCAATTATAAGATAAAACAATCAATTCTCTTCTTAATCCTAGTTGCATAGACAACATGTCTAAGTTAAGTTGTTTTCACAGATTAGTTTTGTCCACGGTTCAAACCTAATCAAACTGTAGAACATAAATCAATTCAATAGGCTAGCTACTCCTAGAGAAACAATCAACATTCATAAGATGAAGCACAAGAGAATCAATATCAACCAAAGGATAGAAATCAATTACCAAAATCTCACGAGTTCACACATTAGAGCTTCTCCCTTGAACAAACCCAAGGAGACTAGCTCTACATAACTAAGATAAAGACCTAATTGAGGAAGAAGGTAGAAGGTAGAATGTAGAATGTAGAAGGTATCTCAAAACCTAAGGCAGGCTCCTCCTTAAATAGCCCAAGGAACAAGCTCCACGAGATAGTTAAGGAAAGAGGCAAAAGATAGAAAAGGAAACAAGATATATAGAAAGATTTCGGCCCGCTTCAGATTCGGCATCTCTGCGGTCGCGTCGCCATAACCGCGCCCGCGCTTTTACGACAGAAGAGAATAACTCGTCTCGGCGGCCACCGCGGTCGTGGTGGACAATCCGCGGTCGCGGAATCTTGACAGAATCGTGGGTGTAACTTCGGAGGCTATTTTGACCCTCTTCGGCTTGGAATCTGACTTCAGTTTAAAAAGTTGAATTGAAGCCCTTGAAGTTAGATTTCCAATGGCACTGGAATCAGCTCAATCCGACCTCTGTATCTCAAGATATGGCCTTTGCAAGCAAGTGGTATCGCGCAGACAGCTCGAAACGCCTTAAAACTCTTGATTCTTGCATCCTTGTGTCTTCGGCCTTGATATTACAATTAGCACAAACTCTAACCTAAACACACTCAATATAGCCCTAAAATATAAGAGTTAACCTATACAAAATAGAGCGAATCAAGAGTCCCAAGTATTCACAGGCTGAGATGAAAGAACTAACATGTTACAAATGTAACAAGAAAGGCCATTTTGCTAAGTGATCGGTCCGGATCGGAGGGTCTCAAAATTTAAATTTATAACCGAACCTAGTTGTAGCACAAGGTAAGGTGTCGAACACTCGGGAGTTCGTTCGTTGAGTGCACCAAAAAGACTTGCAAAGGGGAAAGAAAGGCTAAAAACAAGGAAAATCAAAGGAAACCACTCGGGACCGACATGGTCACTTTGGGCCCGAGTTGGATTGACGAAGAATTGCACGGGACCGACACAGTTGTAAGTCGGGCCCGAGGTCTAGGTAAGTCGAGCTTAGCAAAAATGGAGAAATAGGTCTTCGGTTTTTGGGTTCCTTCACTAATAGATGTGGGTCATTCCACCCCAATTCAGCTAATAACTGTCGATCCTCGTGAGATTGAGGTTGTCTGCCTCGGCCCCGCCACTTCTACACATCGACCCTAGGGAATTTTACATCCCTTTCGATACAAGGTCAAGTGATAGGCAAAAGATCGCTTCAGTTCACTCTTGCCAATCACAAGCCCTCGATCCCTTGCTTCCACAAGAGATTGTAGCTCTATGTAGAGTGGGTTCCTAGATCAATCACTCAAGGCTATAGAATTGGGGGTTCAAACCCAAACCTAGCTAGAGGTTTCCCCCATAAGGCAAGAGTAACAAGCAATAAAATCACAAGGCAAACAAGTCTCAATCATCCAAATCAAAGCAAAGCCAAATTTCATTCAAATCAAAGGGAAATCACAAGATCCAAATCCAAATCCACAAATTGCAAATCAAAACAAGTACAAACTGACAATTCCACCCTAGATCTACTCCTTCTCCACCGATTTTCCTCTCCTTCTCCTCTCCTTTCCTTCTCCTTGCTCTCCAAGTCTTCCTTGAGCCTTTGAGAGTGGTTAGATGTGTGTAATGAGTGATAATCCTCTAATTGTCTTCTCTCCTTTTAATTAGGGGCCAAGAGTACCAAAAAATGGAAGAGGGGCAAAAGTGGTAGATCACATTTGTATGCCTTGATGCCCAATCCACAATTCCGCCGACTCGGACCGACTTATGTGTACCTCGGGCCCGATGTGCTGGCACCTCGGTCCGATGTCCTGGAGTCGATCTCGGGCCCGAGTTGCTAGGCAACTCGGTCCTGGCCTCAGTCCACTCTTCTTCTTGGCCTTTCTTGACCTCCTCTTCATTGATCGCTCGACTCTTCCGCTCCTTTGTGCTCATGTCTTCCTCCTCCTTTGAGTCTCCTTTCAAAACCTCTTCAAATCACGCCAAATTACCTACAAAATGCACCAAATTCGCATAGTCTCCAAATCTCATAGAAAATCTGAATCTAAGCTAAGAAGGAACAAAACTAACAAGGAAAGGAACAAAAGACACCTATTTACAAGGGAATTTAACCACGAAAACACCACCAATTTGAGAGACATCAGAATACCCCATACTTAAACTTGCTTGTGCTCAAGCAATAACAATGTAAGTAAGACCGAAACATAATCTTCAAGTAAAGCCTCATATGAAAAATCAATCAAGTACTAGTGATAGATATGCAAGAAAGATTACATCATCACACATGATCAAGTGTTCATAGAAATAGAGTCAAATGCAACCAAGCCTCACTTTAGTGACATGAAAATGTGTATCACTCATCATGTGTTTAGATATAGCAATGAACACTCAAACTCAAGAATCATGCAAGTAAAAACTTTACTATTGAAGTTAATATCACGAAATTCCTCCACCTAGAGATGCCTACTACAATGCACACAAAGAATATGAACTTGGTTCAATAGACGTCCTCAAAGAGGTTCCATTCGGTCGGGTTGTAATGGGGCTTTTGGTAATTCTCAAGGTGGGAATCATTTTGGTCTTGTGGTGCTTACAATGGGGATTGAACTTCCTAATCTCTCACCAACTTCACCAAAATTCCACTTTCTAGTTCACTCATCCAAAAGATTTTGAATTTTCTTTTCTCAACCCACAACTTCACTTAACATTCCACTTCATCTTTGCTTTTAGACTTTTTGTTGGATTTTTTAAACTTTTGCACAAGATCGACTTGCACTACACGTCGGGCCCGAGGTCACTTTGAACTCGGTCGGACCCTTTTTCTCACTTAAGCTCTTTGCTTTCAATCCACTTCTCTTTTTCAACTTTTCTTTCTTTCTTTTCACTTTATGCTCAACAAAGATGCACTACCCACTTGATTTATAACACCATTCCTTACCCTTCACCAAAGAGAATCTTAACTCTCCAAATATACTCCTAACTTTTCATTAAAGTCCAATCCCATAAGGGTCAAGTCATATAGGCTAGGAAACATATTTTTAGGGAGTTTCAAACAAAGGATAGGCTAAAACGGGGCTACAAACAACGGTTTATCTTCATGGTAGGATATGAAACATTTTGTGACTAAATGAAATAAAGTTCAAATCAATATGACAATGCATAGAACAAATCTCATATTGGTCTTGGAAAATAGATAAACACCGCAATAGCAAGTTTTACTAAGCATGCATGAGCTAATTCACACAAGAAAATGAGGGATATGCTGTCATGAACAAGCATCCCTAAAATGGCAAAAAAATCATCTCACATGGTTCACTCATACTTAGGGTGCATTCGGTAAATAAAGTCAGATTCTGATAAGTTAGATGATACTGATACTGATACTGATTTTAGGTGCTGATGCTGATACTGATTTAATATCCTAATAAGTTAAATGATATTGATGCTGAAAGTGAGTGTTCGGTGGAAAATAAGCATACTTATTTTCAAATAAGATGGGGGGTAGCTTCTTATTTTTTTAGGTGCTTATAAGTAACAAAATACTTATTTGGACAAATAAGTATCTAAAATTTTAAATTGCCGAACAGCTCTCCGAGATACTTATAAGTATCATTTAACATATTTTAACAAATAAGTAACTTATTTGGATGTTGTCGAACGCACCCTTAGTTGCATAGGAAACTCATTCTAGAACTCATGTGCTCAATAAAAACATGCAAGATATCACATCACATCAAAAGCAACATCCATTTAGAGGCTAAACCATCCAAAAATATGCAAATGATTTTGCATGCTCACATCATCGTTAACCTACATTTGGACATCTAAGGTGGGAATTCCTAATCCAAAAACAAAATCTTTTTGACATTTTCAACAAAAATAATCAAATTTTTAAGGATTTTTTTTTCTGCAAAATTTTTTCAAAACAAAACAAACTCATCCATTCAAACCAAATCAAACTTAATCATCATTCATGAAACATACCATTCCACTATCCAAAAGTAAACATCCCAAAACAAACTAGGAACAAACTCAAGAAACTAACATGCGAAACTATAAGCAACTAACCCCACCCCATACTTAGAATTTTGATGTCCTTATCAAAACAAAGAAACCAAAACTCAAAATAAAAGAGAAGAGAGTTAGAAAAGCTCACAATTTCTTATTCTTGATTGGCATGTCTAGATTTAATTGGAAGGGTGCCCGCGGCAACTTCCTCTTTGGAGCCTTGCATGTCTTTCCTGCTCGTACACTTGGGTTTGGTAGGGATCTTGGTTTGGTGGTTGGAGTTGAGGTGTAGGGCACGTCCATGGATCCTCTCGGGAGGGATAACTCCCGACCATCCAATCATTGAAGCTCTCTTGAACTTGCCACCTTTGGTCCTCCACCGTCCTAAGATCGTCCACCTCGCGCCTAGTGTAGGCGAGATTCCGGTTTATCTCCTCTTGTTGAGCTTGGAAGACTTCTTGTTGTTAAAAGATTTGTTGTTGATGTTGAAATATGAGTTGTTGTTGAAGGTTGACTTGGTGGGTCTCTTGAAGCATGCTTGCTTGTTGGAGTTGAAGGTGCACCATTTGGTTGGCTAGGAATGACATGTCCACCGCTTGTTGTGGTTCGGGAAAGATCATGCCGGGTCCATACCATTGGGCATAACCTTCATACCCTCCATAGTGTGGTTGCTCTTGCCTAGCTCCGCTCCCTTCACCTCTCTCAAAATGACTCGGGACCGACTCGGGAGGAAAAGGCATCGGACCGACGTTGTTGGAAGTCGGGCCCGAGGTACCCTGCATCTCGGTCCAATAGAGTGGGAGCTTGGTCTCTTGCTCGGAGCTTGGCTAGCAAACCTTGGTAACCTTCATCTTCTTCCGAGGGCGTGTCAACATCTATAGCCTCTCTTCTAACGAACTCAAAGTTGTTGGGCTCTTCATCGGACTCCGGAGAGGATCGGGGAATGGAAAAGTGAATGTGTTGAGCTCGACGTCGACACTCCCTTGTCCCTTCCGGTTCACCAAATGGGTTCTCCTTCCCGGCCCAAACTTGAAACCAATTATAGTAGCTTGCAAGGTCAAAGAGCTTGGGCCCTAAAGGAATAGCCACCTTGTCAAAGTTTGAATGAGGCGCTGGATGGGTGGTGATGTCGGTGTGGACTTTTTCTTTGATGATGTTTGCATTATTGAAGTACTTGAGATTCATGTACTCCACTCCATTCGGTTCCGGTGTGTACTTGGAAAGATCAACCTCGAGACGACTAGCTAAGCGAGTTATGATCCCACCGAAGTAAATCCACGAGGAGCTTTGGAAGTCTCTAACCATTTTGACCCACTCCCAGGTGAGGTTCAATGGCTTGTCGGTTTGGAATAGCATCTCATAGAGCAACATAGCTTCTTCCTTCATGGGTTTACTTAGCTCGTGGCGTGCAAAAATGGCGCACCCTAAGACACGGATCATAACCAGGAAGAGAGGGCTAGCAATCTCATTTGTAGAGGCTCCTTTCCTCATCTCATTCCTCCCCACTACATGCCTCCATAGGTAGTTCACCTTCTCATTGTCCACGCCGGCTTCCTCCCTTGGAAAAGGAAATCCGAGATAGGTCGCCAAGTTCCGAAGAGAGAGCTCTTGTGTCTCATTGCCCAATTGGATAGTGATGATGTCTTCATTGTCCTCCACGTCTTCATATTTGCAATTGAACGTGGCCATGAACTCCGATGTCAAGGCGGGATAGTGTGGGTTGTACCACCTCAACATCACATCAAGTCCTATGTAAGAGTAGCAACGGGGGAGAGCTACATCCATCCCCATCTTCCTTATAGACTCCCAATCTAGCCACCTTGTATGGTGAGCTAACTCCATGTACCGAGTATACCTCTCGGCTACATCATCATCATCATCATCATCAAGTCTCACATCATCCATCTTTGGTGCTTTCTATGACTTTTGCGACTTCTTAGAGGGCCGTTCCATATGAGAAGAAGATGCACGAGTCTCCATAGTACCTACACACACTCAAAGCAAAAGACTACAAGATAAGATCCATACAACCTCAACAATATCACACATATCTACTATTCACAACCTAACATACATGATCACCCCATACTTAGCCTCTAGACACTTAACTCACAAAATCTAACATGAATGAACATAGGGTCACTAAGCAATGGTCAAGCTAAAGGATGAATCATATCATGATCAAGCTATAACCAACAATCAATCACATGAATCCTCATGACAACACAAGAGAAAGACTACTAGAATAAGGATCGACACACTTTAGACGTCGGGCCCGAGGTGCTCTCAACCTCGGTCCGAAGTGATGGACCGACTTCCTATGTCGGGCCCGAGGTACCTGGGTATCTCGGTCCTCTTTATACTTCGTCTTCTCAAACAATCTCACCCACAATCAATCTATGATGCACCTAAAATCCAATTTCAACCATTTATCATCACTAATCGAAGTTCTAAGGGGATTCAATCATGCATACTCAACAATTTAAGAACAATTTCACTATTCAAGCAAATCCACCATTGATGCTCAAGCTCCAATCTCAACCAAACATGGTAATACTCAATTCAAGCAACATAAGCACATGATTCTCAAAGAAATAGATAGGAATTGAGTTTCACATACCAAAATTGAAGAGATTAAGACTTCTTAGCAACCAATCTACTTAGAGCCCAAATTTCTCCACTTAGGTCAAGAGGAGGGATGAAGAACAATGGAAATCTTGAGATTTTCTCTTTGGATTTGATGTTGGGGAAGGTTTGGGGTGTTGGATCAAGATGGTAGAGGGCAAGTAGAGGTGGATCGAGTGTGATGGAGGAGGGGGGCCGATTTTGGTGTTGGTGGGGGAGATGGGTATTTTTGGCATGGTGGTTATGAGGGAGATGGTAGGTAGGTAAGGGAAAGGGGTTTAAATAGGAAAAACACATATTCTAGGTCAAAGGGGTAAAATTGGGATTTTCCACAACTCTTGACCAAAGTTGACCGAGTTATTGGACCGAGTTTCCTAAGTCGGGCCCGAGTTACTGGGCACCTCGACCCGGTTTGGTCCGACCTCCAAAAATCACTCCATCGATGCTACATTTTTTTTCATTAATCCATTTGTCATTTTCACCATTATCTCTACTCAATCATGAAGCACAAATAACACCACTAATCCACAAAGATACATGCTAGGGAGAGATTAGAGAAAGTCTAAGCTAAACTAGGAAAATCAAACTAAAATTACGAAAAGAAACCTACTAGGCTCGGGTTGCCTCCCGAGAAGCGCTCTTTTAAAGTCATTAGCTTGACTTCTAACCTCATCCTTCATGGTGGATGGAAGATGGTGAATTGGTCACCATAGTCATGTCCATTGCCATTGCCTTCGTAGCCATAGAACCACCACTTGTGGTTGATGTAGGCATGGCCCTCCAACTCTCTTTCACCTTTCTCCTCCAAAGCATAGGCTTGCATCTCTTGAATTGCCTCATCTTAGTCTTTCTTCCCTACATCCAAATCTTCCAAAGAGTTTCTAGGAGATTTTAATAACATTATAGCTCACATCATCTTTCAAATCACTTAAGCATATGTAACTATCTCCTAAATCCTCTTTTAGATCACTCAAGCAAATATAAGAATCTCCAACATCAAAAGGCTATGAGTAAGGATACTCTTCTTTGTTCCTTAACCCATCATTGCTCCTTAACACTTCTTGATGCTCAAATTGATCCACTAACTCTCTATATTTAACTTGGGCATTGATCCTTTCATTGCTCCTTAAAGGTACCTCCTCTTTTGTAGCTTCCACTTCTTCTCTTTTCCTCTTGGTATTCCCTTCTAACATCAAAATTGCCAAGGCATCCGGCTCATTCAAAGCCTTGTTGAAGTGAAACGCAACCTTATCTTCTCCGATTTCAAAGGTCACCTTACCATTCTTCACATCAAATTTTGCTCCCGCCGTTGCTTAGAACGGTCTCCCTAGAATGATAGGAACCAAAGGATCTTCCTTCATATCTAGAATCACAAAGTCATCGGGAACGAAATACTTTCCCACTCTAACCGGGACATCATCCAAAATTCATGTAGCTTGGGTAGTAGAGCCATCGGCCATCGTGAGAGACATGTCAATTGGCTCAATCTCACCAAGGTTAGCCCTCTTCCAAATACTCATGGGCATAACCGACACGCTTGCTCCTAAGTCACTTAGAGCTTGGGAACTTTGAGACCCTACTCCCACGGTAATTGCAAATCTCCCCAGATCTCCCAATTTTTGAGGTAACTCCAAATTTTTCACCACGTCTTGCATTTCCACTATTGACCTCTTTTTGCTCAAAATTTCTCTCAAGAACTTAGCATAAGAAGGCATCTCATTCAAAGCATCGGTGAATGGGATCGTTATGTTCAACCCTTGCAAAAGCTTCAAGAACCTCTTGAACTTGCCCTCTACAACATCCTTGGGCTTCTTTGACGGGTATGGAAGAGTTGTGCCGCCTTGAATACTGCTAGGATCAACTTCCTTGGAACGGATTGGCTCATCACATCTTTCTCTGTCTGGATCAATGTAGGCACCACGTCGGGCCCGATGTTCTGGTCCTCGATCTGGGGGCAAAGCTCTTGCTGGGATGTCGGACCGACATCAGGGCATATCGGGCCCAATACTGTCTCTTCCTCGGTCCGAAGAAAGGTACCTTCTCTGACTTCTGGCTCGATGTCCTGGCATGTCGGGCCCGAGTTGCTGGGTAACTCGGCCCGACTCTCTTCTCTTGGTTTTGACTCATGTGGCTCGGGAAGATTTCGACCACTCCTTAACTCAATTGCTCGGACTTCATTTTGGTTTTGTGGGGCATGGGGATTCTCCTCGGGTTGGCCCGGAAGTCTCCCATCTTCTCTAGGAAGTCAGGTTGCAATATAGGCAATTTGGTTGTCGGCTTGCCTTCTCCATACACCAAACTCCTTGACTTGAGTGCTCACATCATTCATTTGAATACTCAGATTATCGACTCGCCTCTCGAAATTGTTGAATTGAGTTTTCATATCCTTGAACTCGCCTCTCAACTCTTGTGCCCATTGTGGAGTTTGCTCATTGAATCCCGGAGGTCGGTATGGTGGTGGTTGAGCCCTTGGCTCATTTTGGTTGTAGTTGTTGTTGTAGCCATGTGCTTGGCCTTGATTCACCGGCCATTACCTCCATTTCCTCCATTGATGAAGTTGCCTCCGTTGTTGAAGTTGTTTCTCCCTCCAAAATTCCTTTGAACAAAGTTTGCCTCCTCGATTTGCTCAGCCAAGCGAACTTGGCTCTCGTTACGACACTCTTGTGTAGCATGTTTGAGTGATCCACATTCCTCACAAGCTCGAGTGGTTTGCTTGTAGTGGTTCACTTGTCTCCTCAACTTGGTCACCTCACTCTCTAGGAATTGGAGTCTCACATCTTTGTCAACTTCCTCACTCTTCGGGTCATAGAGCCTCCTTGTACCATCACCTTGGACTCTTGCCTCCTTGTTGGCTTGGCTCACCCCGTACATGGCCTCATAGTCGGAGAGTTTATAAAGTAACTCCCAAGCTTGCTCCATGGTCAAGTCTATAAATCAACAATCGGTGTGGAGATTTAGCTTGTCTTTGGTGACGGGGTTGATTCCTTGGAAAAAGATGTCTTGGAGAACATATGGTTGTTGCCCATGGGTTGGACATTGGCGCAACATCTCTTTGAATCGATCCCAAGCCTCAAAGAGTGGCTCGTTTGATCCTTGTTGGAAACTTGCTATCTTTCTCCGAAGCTCCGTTGTTTTTGTTGGTGGGAAGAACTTCATCAAGAACGCCTCGTTGAGAGCCCGCCATGTTGTGATCGGCCTTGGGGCTTGGCTCTCGAGCCAATGTGCCGCCTTGCCCCCAAGCGACCATTTGAAAGCCTTGAGTAGCACATACTCTAGCATCTCTTCATCCGTCGAGATAGTCTCACACATATCCTTGAATCGCTTCAGATGCTCAATGGGACACTCTTCAGGTCGTCCCTCGAATTGGTCCCTCTTGATAAGTGATATGAATTGAGTCTTGATCTCGAAGTTCTTTGAAACCTCCAGTAAGACAATGGCCGGCTCGGGTACCTTGAACTCCGGATGCATGTATTGGCATGCATTCCTGGGTTGAGCATTAAGTTAAGCCTCTAGCCTCATCCTTTGCTCACGCTCTCTCCTTGTCTCGGCGTCTCGGTTTTCTATCTCAAGTTGCATACGATCCATGCCGGTCCTCATTCTAGCAAACTCGTCATCGTGTTGTGCTTGGTTCTCCATTCTCT
Organism: Polygonum aviculare; assembly: GCA_934048045.1. Taxonomy (NCBI): domain Eukaryota; kingdom Viridiplantae; phylum Streptophyta; class Magnoliopsida; order Caryophyllales; family Polygonaceae; genus Polygonum; species Polygonum aviculare. The sequence goes on along the minus strand of OW204023.1, from coordinate 24,542,048 downwards.
TTTCTTTTGGGCCTCTTTGATTATGCTCTCCGGATCACTCACTAGCTCAAACTAAAGTGTTCCTCGAGTGGAGCGAGATTGCATAAACCTATAAGCAAAGACACATACAAAACCAAATCAAAACAAACAAGGGGTTTGGGCTAATCCCTCACCGAAATCACTACAAAATCAAAGACTCAACAAAATAGGTACCTCAAACAATAAGAACTCCCCGGCAACGGCGCCAAAATTCTGATCGGTCTGGAGCGGAGGATCTCAAAATTTAAGTTTATATCCGAACCTAGTTGTAGCACAAGGTAAGGTGTTGAACACTCGGGAGTTCGTTCGTTGAGTGCACCAAAAAGACTTGCAAAGGGGAAAGAAAGGCTAAAAACAAGGAAAATCAAAGGAAACCACTCGGGACCGACATGGTCACTTCGGGCCCGAGTTGGATCGACGAAGAATTGCACGGGACGACATAGTTGTAAGTCGGGCCCAATGTCTGGGTAAGTCGAGCTTAGCAAAAATGGAGAGATAGGTCTTGGGTTTTTGGGTTCCCTCTCTAATAGATGTGGGTCATTCCACCCCAATTCAGCCAATAAGTGTTGATCCTCGTGAGATCGAGGTTGTCCGTGTTGGATCGTTAGTATAGAGGGACGTCATTTACTTTGGGTAAAGGCGTCCTATGGTCAGGCGTCCCTACGAGGAGTAGGGGCGTCCTTGAGTAATGTAGCGGAATAAAGTACTAAACAGGTAAATAATGAACGCAGTGAATTATAGAGGAACCACTCAAGACCAAGTAGTCCTTGAGTGTAAACCTCTACCTCCTTGGAGGATTTTTGAATAGTTCTTCCTTTATATTGAACGTTCTTACAGTTGTACTGGCGAGCCTTTACAGTTCACTGACACATAGCTTTTCCCTAAGTTCACTTGTAAAGAACTCCTTTAAGGCTACAACTAAAGCTGGTTCAATCTACTAAAGGACTCTATTCCTACGTTCTGCAGTACTTCGCAGAACTCTCTCTCTCTTTTTGGTTTTTCTGATTACAAACTGTTTTGTGGTTTGGGTACAAAGTCTCACTCGATCTAACACAAGTCCTAGCACTGTTCTTGAGTTCTTGAGTTAGTTCTTCGTGTTCTTGAGTGAGTCGCTTTCCTCTGATTCTCTCTGAATATTCTCTGAAAGCGTTAGCGTCACAGTAAATACCCTGGGGTATTTATAGGACTTGGGAAGGGCGTCATTCTCCTTCTGACGATCATGCCCTTCTGGGACGTGGCTACAGGATCTTCCTCCACGAGTATGGCGGTGATGAGGAAGCTTCCTGTATCCAGTAGTGTATGATGAACTCCGCTACAGGATCGGCCGCCACGTGTTGATGAACTCTGCTACAGGATCGTCCGCCACGTAGTGTTGGACTCTGCTACATGATCGGTCTCCACGTGTCCTTGGATGATCAAACATTGTCGAGTGATGTCATCTTGTCGGCTAGTGAATAAGGACTCCTTTCTTGCGTTCCTACTTGCTTGGGACTCCGTCCTTCTCAAGTAGTCTCTTGCTGGTCCTTACTTCCTGTTATCTGGCGTCCCTAAGCTTAGGGAATGCTCACACACTTGTTGTCCTTTGCTAATTGGCGTTCCTGAACACTTGGACAAATTTATTAGAATCAAAGTGAGTTTGTCGTATCAAAACTAAGGGACAGTTTGTGTGGGCACACTACCAAGTACGCAGGCGTCCTTGATAGCGTCCCAACAATTTCCCCCTTTTTGATGATGACAAACTCTTCAGCAAAATAGTTTTGACATTGGAACTTAGCATGCATGAAAACTTTGAAGCGTCCTCTAATACTTAGAGAAAATTCAGTAAGCACAAGTTTTCATTCATTGATTCTCTAACATTTGGATTTTAAGGAGAGAGTCGCGTCCTAGAAGACTTTCTAAGCGTCCTCTTTTATTCTAGCATGGGCGTTCCTTAGACCTTTCACTTAATAGTTCCCCCTTAACACTTACTTATTCTAGATAACTATTTTATAACGCATCTCTGCAAAACTACACTTCCCCCTTTTGGCATCATCGAAAAGGATAACAAGTGATAAGGACGTTAGCACAAACACATAACTAAAAGCAGTGGAACGCTTGAACAAACACATGCACACAAACATTGAATTGCCATTCAAATAGAAGTAAGAGTACGGTTATTACAAACCAAGAACATAGTGTTTAAAACAAAAGAAGCAAAAGCAAAAAGATTGAGGGATTAAAAGTGGAGGACGGCAATCACTGAGGACGGCTCTGGTCGTGATAAAACTTGAGTAGTTTTTCATGAAGTTCAGCCGACTTGGTGAAAGCAGAGGATAAATCCTTGAGAGCTGAGAAGATGAGGCACTGGTTATCCAAGATAGCACCCATAAGGTCTGCAGGGGGATGCTAGGCCAAATTTTCTAGAGCAGGACGAGGCCTTGGACCAGAGTTGGAGGAAGGAGCATCCAAAGGAGGTTCTGGAGGAGGAGAAGGAGCCATTAACACCTGATCAAGAGCGGCAAGGTCGACTGCTAGCTCTTCTTCTTCAAGAACGAACTCCTGAGACATAGAAGCGAGTCGTTCCTCTTCAGCTTCAGCTGCTAGGCGTTCTTGCTCAGCCTTTTTCCTAGCTTCCTCAGCCTCAGCTTCTAACTGTTTTAGCACAGAAGGCAACTCTTCATTATGTCTAATCTCTACCAGTCCCTTCTTAGCATTCCATTTGAGTCCGAGCTCTTCAGAGGGAGCACTTTCATCGTAAGCTTTCTGGGACTGTAGAATTAGCTTGACCAGCCCTGGGTACGGCAAGGCGTGTCGCTTCCTCCCGCACTTAGCCATATGTTGCAAAGCAATTTTGGCTAGATTTATGGGGCGGCGTTCGAGAAGAGCGTCAATCAGTATAAGATCATGAGTTTGAACGATCGAACGCTTCTCTTGCCTTGGAAGGACGACACGACAAATGAAGTAATGTGCGATGGCGCCAACCTTGCTCAACACGTGAGCTACCCTGTCCAGTCCATAAGGCTTTTTGCCTTGAAATACCCTTTCAACCAGTGGCAGTTCTTCATCAGTTGATTCGAAGCCACTTTCTGGTAGGGAGCTTAAAGCGTTGGACGGGGGCTTTTGAGGGTTGAGACCCATGAAGGCGGGAACCTGGCGTTCATTAACAGAGGCTTTATCACCATCTATCTTGAAGTGGAGAGAGCCATCTTTAGACTTGTAACGCAGATCCCTGTAGAACGCTTTCACCTGCTCTTTGTCAACATCTGCAGGCGCAGGCCCAACGTTCAACCAGCCTTGGAACCTTAGAAGCTCAAGGAACTCCTGAACTTTGTCATCGTTGAAGGAGGCGAGCCATTCTTCGGAGTATATCAAAGGGCGCGCCATCAGGCTTTCTTTTGCGTTTGCCCTTAGGGGACTCAGAGTCCTCACCATCTGAAGAACTGTCCTCATCAGCAGAGTCCTCTGACTCATTTTCATCAGCGTCCTGGCCAGCAGCGTTCTCTGTGCCTTGTTCATTTTCAGCATTGCTACCAGTTGTGGCTTGATCAGCATCAGAAGGAGCTTGACCTAAGGACGTGCCCTCAGCGTCTTGAGCCTCTGATTGATGTTTTGTTTGTGGTTCAGCGTCCGCAGGAACTTTGTGGGATTCTGTTTGGATTGTGGGGGAGGGGTTTTCTTGAGGAGTTGGGAGGGGATTTAGGAGAGGGAGGGATTGGTTGTACGGAGGGACTTCTTGAGCATCACGCTCGAGCTCGTCAGACAAAGTGGGCTCGGCGTCCTTTTGAGTGATCTGATGCTCGCCAGCGTCCTCAGCTACTTGTTCTTTTTCAGCAGGAGCATTATCGACTCCTTCCGCCTCGTCACAGGAGTCCCCAAAAACATCAACAAATGGGGAAGACTCACCAGCAGGCGTTCCTCTTTGGCTCTCAGATGAGCTAGAGGAGGAGGAGGAGGAGGAGGAGGAGGAGGAGGAGGAAGAGGAGGAGGAGGAGGAGGAGGAGGAGGAGGAGGAGATGTGCTCTAGCTCTGGAGCGTCCTTGTGTAGCAACACCTTAGGATTTTCACCAGCTTTGCGTCGGTGAAAGGTGTGCGCAAGAGTGGAACGCTTCATGGCTTCATCCGGGCCGCTTTCAAAAGATGGACGGCGGGACCTGGGGGTCTCGGGGTCCTTTGGCGGTGAGATATGGGCCGGGGCGGATGGGAAGTTGGCAAGATTGAGGGGAGAGTAAGGTTTAGGAGGAAAAGGAATGAGGGCATTTTTCTTTGAGGGTTGAGGGGACGGTGGAGGAGTGGGGAGTTGGACGATTGTTATGGGTTGAGGAGGTGGAGTGGATTCCTTGGAGAGGTTGGAGGGCCTTTTTGTGGAGCTAGGCCTTTGTGTGGAGCTTTTGGAGGAGGGGACACTTGAAGTCTTGGCCTTTTTTAGGGGTCTTGGGTCGTGGGTTTTCTTGGAGCGTCCCTCCTTTATGTGGGGTGGAAACTTATCCACAATTTGTGTTGGGTTTGAGGAGGTTGGCTTGGAAGATTTTGATAGAGGGGAAGCAGGGGTTGGATGCTTTGAGGGAAGGATATTTCTTGTGGTGATGGTGGGGACTTGAGGAGGTGGGGGAGAGGGACTTGGCACACGGGAATAAAGCATTTTGTAGGCCAAAGAGTCCCTAGGGTACATGGGGAATTCTGGGAGGACGGCGTTGTGCAAGCCTGGGATTAAATCAAGTAAAGGACCGAGATTCTCACCACCAAACTGCGAGAAGAAGAGAACGTCGTCCATCCTCCCCAGTAAGTCCTTGTAGTTTGTTTTGTGGAGGCCTGGAATGACGAACCGTTCTATGAACTTTTCATAGTTCCTTGTCTTGATGGCGTCCTCCTTCACATCAAGTTTATCCATCCGTTCCCTTATCAAATTGTAGAGGGTTTTCGGCTTCCTATTGATGAAGTCCACCAAAGATTCATTGAGGACGATAGGCTTTGGCTTTTCTATGTGGTGAGACTTCACCAATCATCTTCGCTTCCCGCCGGTAGAAGATCCGGCCACTTTCATCAGTCTTTGAGACATATTCAGATGAGTTTTAGTGAGAGAAAGTTGCCGGAAAGCTAGAGAGAAGTCAGAGCACTGATTTGAGCAGGGAAGTGGTTGAGAATAATAAATGAACGAGAGCGACTGTTCTGGCCTTATATAGAGGAAGTGGTGGCACAGACTGTAATTACCACTGTTTTACTGTGCGACATGTGACATAACTTCCCCCTTAAGCATTGAGCAAGTACAACGGTCACTGTTCAAACTTTCAAATATTCAAAATTCTGACCCTTCAACTTCTTCTCAAAACTGAACTGGCGTTCTCTCTTTCAAACCATTGGCGTTTTCTCATACTTAGCAAAAAATACCTCTTCAAGCAAATCAAGAACCAATTCAACCGTCCTTGTGATCACCTTGCGAACCATTTGAGAACAAAGCAAGTACGTCCCGTAAAAGAAAATATGAAGCTCATAGGACGCTTTTGTAAAGTTCTCGGCTAGGGTAAGTCTAGAGTTCCCATCATTTCGGCTTATGATGCGGGTTGGGTGATCAGGGATACTCTTTTCAAGACAAGATAGAGAAAATTTGAATGGCGTTCCAAAGTAGCAAACAAATGAAGTTTTAGACTAGCGTCCTTGCAAATATGAATTCAATGCATAACAGTCCTTAAACACTTAGAATCTACTAAACATAGCCAATCATTGAGGGAATAGTAGAACGGGACTTGCTACTTAAAAGTTATCATCCCCAAGAGCAACCTGAGATGCTCAAAGGGACGTCTATCAAGCGCCTTAGTTAAAATATCAGCTATTTGGTCTTCAGTCCTTACATGCTCCATACTAATAAGTCCTAGTTCAACATTATCACGCAAGAAATGGTGTCTTATATGAATATGCTTTGTGCGTGAATGAAAAACAGGATTCTTAGAAATTTCAATAGCACCTGTGTTATCACAGCGAATGGGAATAGTTTCAAGATTGATACCGTAGTCCTCCAGTTGATATTTGATCCAGATAACTTGTGAACAGCACGAGGCAGCAGCAACGTACTCAGCTTCCGCAGTTGAAAGCGCCACAGAGTTCTGTTTCTTAGATCCCCAGGAGACTAAGCATGAACCAAGGAACTGTGCCATTCCTGAAGTGCTTTTTCTATCAATCACATGACCAGCGTAATCAGCGTCCGAGTAGCCAACAAGCTTGAAGGACGTCTTCCTAGGGTACCAAAGACAAAGATCGTCGCGTCCTTTGAGGAAGCGAAAGATCCTTTTGACTTCTTGCATGTGGGACTCCTTTGGATTCGCCTGGAAGCGTGCACACAAGCAAACGGAAAACATAATGTCAGGACGGCTTGCGGTCAAATAGAGCAAAGAACCAATCATTCCTATATAAAGCTTCTGATCAACGTCCTTTCCCTGTTCATCTGCGTAAAGACGCGAATTTGGAGAACAAGGGGTTGCAACAGGTTTGGACGTGTTCATCCTTCTCAAGCATTTCACGGACATATTTTTGTTGGTGAATGCGCGTCCCTTCCTTGAGTTGGTTGATTTGAAGTCCCAATAAGAAATTGAGTTCCCCAATGAGGGATATTTCAAACTCACTACTCATTAAGGACTTGAACTCATCTACAAGTTTCATGTTAGTACTACCAAAGACTATATCATCAACATAGACTTGGGCAATTAAAATGTCCTTATGAACTTTCTTTATGAACAAAGTTTTATCAATTGAACCTCTTACATACCCATGAGACAAAAGAAATGACGCAAACCTGTCGTACCACGCACGAGGGGCTTGCTTGAGTCCATAGAGCGCTTTGTCCAAGTAGTACACATGGTTTGGGTGAGAGGCGTCCTCGAAACCAGGCGGTTGAGCAACATACACTTCCTCCTTCAATTTTCCGTTGAGGAAGGCAGTCTTGACGTCCATCTTAAATAACTTGAATCCTTTGTGCGCCGAAAAGGCAATGAGGAGACGAACGGCTTCAATTCTAGCAACAGGAGCAAAGGTCTCATCGTAGTTTATTCCTTCCTCTTGCTTGAATCCTTGAGCCACCAGTCTTGCTTTGTTCCTTGACACACGTCCACTTTCATCAAGTTTATTTCTGAACACCCAGCGCGTCCCTATGATGTTTTTCCCTTTGGGACGAGGAACGAGGGTCCAAACTTTGTTCCTTTCAAACTGGTTGAGTTCTTCTTGCATCGCTTGAATCCAGTCAGCGTCCAAGAGTCCTTCTTTGATATTCTTTGGCTCCACCATAGAGACAAAGGCATTGAACGCACAGAAAGCTAAACTTGCACTCTGGGACTTGCTTGCAGCTGACCTTGTTTGAACTCCTTGAGAAGGATCTGATACAATTTGTGAAGTTGGGTGGTCCCTAGAGAAGCGGGACTCCCTTTGAAACAATTGAGCAAATCTTGGATCAATGTCTCCATCGGAATCATCACTGTCGCCTTGAGCATCGTCCTCAGTGTGTTCCCCCTCAGAGAGAGCATCCACACCTTGACGTTGCTCGCCTTGTTGACTTGATTCAGCCATATCTTGTTAAACTGGGGATTCACTACGAGAGGGAACTCCCTGAATAACACTAGGAACGTCCACTGAGACTTCTTCAGGATTTGGATCAGCGTCCTTAAGAACATAGTATTTTCCAGAGGACCAATCTTCAACTTCGTCTTCAGAGTCGTCCTGCTGATGTGACGAGGAGCGTTCTTTCTTACTTGAATTTTCTTTGTGAGAAGAACTCTCCTTGAACACAACATGAATACTCTCCTCAAGCTTTAGAGTCCTTTTGTTGAAAACTCTATACGCTTTGCTGGTGAGAGAGTACCCAAGGAATATGGCTTCATCACTCCTTGCATCAAACTTTCCAAGTTTTTCTTTATCATTGTTGTGAACGAAACACTTGCAACCAAAAACTCTCAGATAATCAATGCGAGGCTTCCTTCCATTCAACAACTCATAGGACATCTTCTTCAGCAAGGGACGGATCATGGCACGATTGATGATGTAGCATGCTGTAGCAATAGCTTTCGCCCAAAAGTACTTGGGGACGCCATTAGCCAAGAGCATAGTTCTTGCCATATCCTCCAGCGTCCTGTTCTTTCTTTCCACAACTCCATTTTGTTGAGGAGTTCTTGGAGCTGAGAAGTTGTGCGAGACACCATGTTGATCACAGTAGGCCAGGAACTCTATCTGAATTCTGGAATTCCGTCCCATGGTCTGATCTTATGGCTTTGAGATGCGTCTCAAGGGCAACTACCACTTGTTTGATGAAGACTTTGAACGCATTGAAACAATCTGCTTTGGACACCAAGAAAAGAACCCAAGTGAATCGAGAAAATCATCTACGAGAACGTAAATGTACCTCTTTCCATAGTAGCTCAGCGTCTTCATTGGTCCACAAAGATCCATATGGAGAAGTTCCAAAGGCTTCTTTGTACTTACTTCGTTCTTTGACTTGAAAGACGTTCTTGTTTGCTTCCCTTTGATACAGGCTTCACATTGTTCAACTTTCTCAGGATCAATTCGGGGAAGTCCCTTCACAAGATTTCTTTAGTGTAGCTTGAGGATTGTGCTTGGTCCAGCATGGCCAAGTCGGCGATGCCAGAGATCAGCGTCCTCCTTTGAAGCAGATAGGCACAATTCTGATTTAGGCTTGAACTCCTGATTGAAGATATAGACATTGTTTTGGCGTACTCCTTTGAGAACGACTTTGTTGGACTTCTTGTTGATGACGAGGCACTACTTTGAGTCAAATGTGACTAGGTTTTCACCTTGATCACACATTTGAGAGACGCTAAGGAGATTGAAGCCAAGTCCTTCAACAAGATAAATAACCCAAACACACAAACTAAGTATAGAGAGCAAGTATGGGATCGAACCCAAGAGAACTTAAGGTATCTAGCCTAATATTAATGTCAACCAAGAACAAAGAGGGGGGTTTTATGCAAGAGATTCAATTACTAAAGCAAGAAGACAAATCGACAGTTTCACAAGATCAATCAAAGTACTAGAGACAGGTTCATTCAACAAATCCACTTTAAAAGAGTCGTTTGATCATTGATTCACACCAATTCCTTTTAATCCAATAGTTAATTCCAATCCTAATCTTGACTAATTTCCTGTCCACGGTCGTGGAAATACTTAATAAAGATAGAGGACGCTCAAATCAATATTAGCATTAAGAACAAGGATATATAGGATGCATGCAAGAGAAATCAAGCTACGAGTCAATTTCACAAGCAAACAATCAATTCTCTTCTTAAACCCTAGTTGCATAGACAACAGATCTAGGTTTAAGTTGTTTTCACAGAATAGGTTTGTCCACGGTCAAAACCCGTCCCAACTGTAGAAGATTAATCAAATCAATAGGTTAATTACTCCTAGAGAAACAATCAATAATCATGTAATTAAGCACAAGAGAATCAATAATAACCAAAGGAATAGGAAAAGGATTTAGAATCTCACAAACTAATCAATCAAAGCTTCATTGATGAATAAACCCTTGAGAGGTTTAGTTCTCCATAATCTTCATAAAACTCAAATCTTCAAACCAAGGTTTGAGAATAATCTCAAACAAAACAACCTACAATCCCTTAAATAGTGTCTTGGGATAAAAGCAATGTCCGAAAATAAAACTAAGATAAAAGGAAAGTTGATCCAAAGAAGGCTCCGCGCGTTGTGAAGTCGGTGGCCACCGCGTCCGCGCCATGCCCGCCGCATCCGCGGTCTTCTCCGGGTCAACAATTCTTCAAACGGCTTCTACCGCGACCGCGGCAAGGGAGTCGCGCCCGCGGAAACCATGCAGAGGCAAAATCCGATAAAATCTTCAAATTGCACACTTTTGAGTCTTTCGCCATAATGCAACACTAAAGCCTAAAACACTCAAAAGCCTCCTAAAAACATCAAGATAAGGCATACAAAAGATGGCGAATCAAATTCCCCCATACTTAGATCTTGCTCGTCCTCGAGTAAGCTCAAAGTACATCAACAAAGTCAATCATCAAAAGATCTCAGGAAGTAAGGGGAAATAAGATTACCATAAACTCTCAACTCACAACCCGAACCCAAGTAGAGAAATAATGAGCAAAACATGAAAGCTCAGCACACACCTCACCAAAATACATCAAATCACTCAAAGCTCCAAATAATGAAAAGAGCAATCCTAAGGATCTACCCGACATCTATAATGAATCCCCAAGCCCCAAAGTAGAATGAAATCCTAAACACTCCAATTTTTCCACTCAATTCTACTTAGGCGCCGTTTCGGGTTTTCACCTAATCACTCATTTCATTTTTCAACATCTCTCTTTAACCTCTTTTTACTCCAGCCTAATGCTGGTCCGGGTTACCTGCTTATTACCTGAGCCGCCCTTTCGGGTTTTCGACTCATCCCAGGATTTTATATGCCTTTTTTTTCAATTTTTATGGCTCTTTCTATCTTTTTCTTTTCTTTCTTTCTTTATTATGCAAAAAATATGGTGCAAGTGCTCCATAAAAAGAAGAAAATCCAAAATCTGAAGCAAATAGCTAACTAAGCTATATAGGATAAGCGAATGTGAGTACTCCTTCCCTCATACTTAAATCCTTCATTGTCCTCAATGAAGCAAAGAAAAAGGATAGAAGCAAGGAGAAAGGTATATCAGAAGACTCACAAACGATGAAGAGGGGTGGAATGGAAGAACTCTTCATATGTGGTAGAATAGACAGCTTCGTACTTCCAATCGGGTGGCAAACCGCGGGCGCGGCACTAGGGGCGCGGGCGCGGAATCAGTGCAGAGAGGGAAGTCATCGTCGGGGAGATGCCGCGGACGCGGCGGAGGTAGCGCGGGCGCGGGTCTCGGGCAGGAACAATGTCTTGACTTCATCTCGAAAAACGTGATGTGTAGGGAACCTTCGTATCTTGGCTCATCTCTTGGAAGATTGGAAAATACTTGACATCGAGCCATGGAGAAGAGAACTCCCGGGGAAACAAAGCTCCCCCATACTTAGGCTTTACACATAGCCATAAGAATGGAAAGTACAAAGATGGATGGAAAGAAGAAATAGAAGGATGGAAAGATAGAAGATGGAATAGAATGAATATAGATGGATGGAAAATATAGAGGTAGAATGGGACCAAGAAGTCCTCTTTTTTTTTCAATTTTTTTTTCTTTTATTTTTTTCAATTTTTTTTCATTTTTTTTTCAATACAAACGAGCTAAAACCGATACGCAGTATGGTTGCCGCGAGCACGGGCTAGTACCTGTTCGTCGGGGCGCGCTGACGGTCCACCGCGGGCGCGGCCAAGGAGGCGCGGGCGCGGTTTCACGCCAGGCGTGTCCTTTCGGACCTAGTACCTGCATGTTAATCCGAAAAAATAACACAAAACGACCTATCCTAGAAATGAAAACAATCTATCTAATCCTTGGGTTGCCTCCCAAGCAGCGCTTTTGTTTAACGTCGTTGGCTCGACGTGGATACACTTCAAGAATCTGACTCCGGAGTGGGTTCACCAAGGTCCTGCTCATCTAAAACGTCCCGCGGTGTGCTCTCATGGTATGGTTTCAATCGGTGACCATTCACCTTGAAAAGCTTGCCATCGTGGTCAAAGAGTTCTACCGCACCATGGGGAAAGACTTGTGAAATCACAAACGGGCCCGCCCATCGAGAACGTAGCTTTCCCGGGAAAAGTGTGAGGCGGGATTGATAAAGGAGGACTTTATCTCCTGCCTTGAATTCTTTCCGAAGAATGTTCCTGTCGTGCTTGGCCTTAGTCTTGTCCTCGTTATCCGGGATACAACGTCGGATAACGCCGTCTGCACAATGCTTCCACAAATATGGCTCATCCCAAACATAGAATCGGGCCTCACTGCGGATCTTATCTTTCTGAGCTCGAGTGTAGTGAGGTGGCATTGCTCCCGAGACGAGAAAGTTCACTAAGTTAGCGTACCACGGTTCGAGTCTCTGCATCTTGAGGATGGACTCCTCGTTTTGAATAGCATCCGAGGCTTCTGGGCTCGTACCGCGGGCACGGAAGTCCTGGCGCGGGCGCGGCACGGTGTCAGAGTCACGATCCTCTTCTACAGGGAAAACGCGGACGCGGCTGAGCTGCCGCGGACGCGGTTCGTTGCCGAATTCTTCCTCCTCCACTGTATGAAAAGCGCGGACGCGGCTCGGTGAGCGCGGGCGCGGAATTGATGCAGAGTGCATCTCGAACAAAGTGTCATCGGGAAAATCTCCCCGAATTTGCTCCTGGTTCTCTAATGACTCCGATACGTTTGGCAACCTACTCAAGTGGTCAGCGACCACATTTTCAACACCTTTCTTGTCTCGCACTTCAATGTCAAATTCACTGAGCAAGAGGACCCATCTTATCAAACGTGGCTTGGTCTCCTTCTTCGTCATGAGATAACGAAGAGCCGCATGATCTGTGTAGATGATCACCTTGGTGCCTAAAAGGTATTGCCTAAATTTCTCAAGAGCGAAAACCACTGCAAGCATCTCTTTTTTTGTGACAGTATAGTTCCTCTGAGCGTCGTTCAAAGTCATAGAAGCGTAATATATGACGGATGGTACTCTCGCTTCTCTTTGACCGAGAACGGCTGCCACAGCGTAATCACTAGCATCACACATGATCTCAAATGGCCGAGACCAATCAGGGGGCTGAATTATGGGAGCACTAGTGAGTGCTTTCCTGAGTGTATCAAATGCTGCCCGACACTCCTTTGTAAAGGTGAAAGAAACATCCTTCTTGAGGAGCTCGCAGAGAGGAGCAGCAATCTTGGAGAAGCCTTGAATGAATCTGCGGTAGAACCCCGCGTGACCCAGAAAGGAGCGCACCTCACGGACATTTGTAGGGTAAGGCGACGACTTGATGGTGTCAACCTTGGCCTTATCAACCTCAATACCCTTGGATGACACTACATGTCCAAGAACAATCCCTTGCTCAACCATGAAGTGACACTTTTCCGAATTGAGAACCAAATTGGTCTCGACGCATCTTTGAAGCACAAGTGTCAAATGATCGAGGCAAGAGTCAAAATCATCCCCATGAACCGTGAAGTCGTCCATAAAGACCTCAATGAAATTCTCGATGTACTCGGAGAAGATACTGACCATACACCGTTGGAAGGTCCCCGGGGCATTGCACAACCCAAAGGGCATTCTATGATATGCAAAAGTACCAAAGGGGCAAGTGAATGTTGTTTTCTCCTGATCCTCCGGCGCAATAGCAATTTGGAAGTATCCCGAATAACCATCAAGAAAGCAATAGTAAGCACGGCCTGCGAGCCTCTCAAGCATCTGATCAATGAAGGGCAAAGGAAAATGATCCTTGCGAGTGACTGCGTTCAGCTTCCTATAATCAATGCACACTCGCCACCCTGTCTGCAACCTCTGAGGAACTTTTTCTCCATCCTCATTCTCCACCACGGTGATTCCTCCCTTCTTAGGTACTACTTGGGTGGGACTTACCCAAGTACTATCAGAGATAGGATAAATCATGCCTGCGTTGTAGAGCTTGAGAACTTCCTTCTTCACGACCTCCATCATAGGCGGATTCAATCGCCTCTGCGGTTGCCGACATGGCTTTGCTCCTTCATCCAATAGGATCCGATGCATACATGTAGAGGGGCTGATCCCCTTAATGTCCGCAATGGTCCATCCAAGTGCAGTCTTGTGCTCCTGAAGTACTTTCACTAAGCGCCCTTCTTGCTCCGTAGAGAGTTTACTAGAAATAATCACAGGTAGTGTTTCGTTCTCTCCTAGAAAAGCATACTTGAGGTGGTCAGGAAGTTGCTTCAACTCTATCTCAGGTGCCTGCACAACAGAAGGCACAAGCTCCTCTTTCTGAGGTGTTAGTAGCGGGGGCCCAATGGCCAATACATCATGTTCATTCCTATTCATGCTACTAACCACATCACTCATCTCAGTAGACAAAGCAAATTCCACATTAGAAGGTTTCACATCATATTCAATGACAGATTTTAATGCATCCTCATGATTATGGTCAAAGTGGTTTTGCACTAAAGGTTCAAGAACATCAACAGAGCATAGCAAAGGATCATCAGATGGAAATTTCATTGCTTCAGCGATATTGAATTCAACTCTTTCACCCTCAAATTCCATGGATAAAGTGCCTTGACTCACATTAATGCATGTTTTAGCAGTTTTCATGAAAGGTCTACCAAGCAATAATGGAGTTGTACGCGAATCATGATTCATGTCAAGCACATAAAAGTCAGCAGGAAAGATCAAAGAACCAAGCATGATAAGAACATCTTCAACCAAACCTCTAGGACGAATAGTGGACCTATCGGCTAATTGAATTACTATGTCAGTTTCTTGCATGGGTCCTAAACCTAAAGACTTATAAACAGCATGAGACATGACATTAATAGAAGCACCCAAATCAAGCATAGCATTCTCTACTCTAGTATCACCAATAACACAAGGAATAGCAAACATTCCAGGATCACCACACTTTTTAGGCATGCATTTTTGAAAGACAGCTGACACATGTTCAAGATCTTTGGGTTCATCCTTTTTAGATTTCCTTTTCAATTGTTGGTTCCTCTTAATGGTGCATAATTCTTTCAGAAATTTAGCAAAGCGAGGAACACTTTTAACAAGTTTGAGCAAAGGAATATTAACCTCACATTTAGCGAATGTCTCGAAGATGTCCTTGTCGCTTGCTAGCTTCCTCGTATCCTTGAGAGCATCCGGGAATGGTGGTGGTGGCTTGTAAGAGTTGAGAGGTGGAAAATTAGGCCTCACGTAGTCATCCACAGGTTCTGCAGCGAAACCGCGGACGCGGTCCCTAGAGCGCGGACGCGGCGAATCCGTGATTTCGGTGTCCTTGGAGCCTTCGTCTTCTGCATGGAAAGCGCGGACGCGGCTCGGCGAGCGCGGACGCGGTGAATGCGCTGAATCTTCATGGTGAGGTTCTGTTGAGATTTCGCGGGCACGGTAAGGTGAGCGCGGGCGCGGAATCTCTACAGAAACATCTCTTTCTGTGCTCAGCTCTCGTCCACTCCTTAATGATATAACACTCACATTCACCAGTGATGAAGGATTAATATTGATCTTCTCAGAAATCTCCCTCATTCTCCTCTCGAGCTTTAAGCTCATATCCCGGAATTTCCTATCGAACAACTCATTCATCTCCTCCAGCTTCCTAGAAAGATGATCTTCGTCCGATGACTCGTCCGAGCAAGGAGGTGTTGGGCTCCTATTCTCCTCGGAAAAGTTCTCCACTATTTTAAAGACTTCCTGGGGAGTTTTGTCTAGATAAGAATCTCCACATGACGCAGTTATCAGCTTCTTGTCCCACTCATTAAGACCGCTCATGAAAAACCACACGAGATCACGAGCTGGAAACCCATGGCATGGACAACTAACAATAAGCTTTTTGTAGCGATTATAGTAATCGTACAAACTCTCCATTTTCTGCTGCTGCAACGTGGAGATATCCTTCTTCAAGGCTGCCCTTAGTGGGACAGGAAAATATTGATCCAAGAATGCAACCCTCATCTGGTCCCATGTTGTAATCTGCTGTGCACGAGGACCGCTTGATATGAGCAAATACCAATCCCGGGCTGAATCAGTTAGCGAGAACGGAAAAGCTCGTAGATTGATTTGATCTATGGTGACCCCAGCAGGTTTCATGCCCAAACAGACATACTCAAACTCCCTGAGATGTTTAATTGCATCATCTACCGGTTGCCCACCAAACTGAGGCAAAAGAGCAGTCAAGCCGGGTTTCACCACAAATTCTACCCCTTCAGCTAATGCGGGATACTCAACAGTCATGTGTTGTTGTGCGAAATCCGGAGCACATTGTTGCCTGATCGACTGATCAGCCATCTTGTCCCCTGAAATCAACGACAGCACTTGCAAAGAAATCAGTAGCAAAGGTGTGGACCGTAAGATAGGTCCACACAACAGTCAACACAAATATCACACTAAATAGAACCTAAGTTCCCCGGCAACGGCGCCAAAATTTGGATCGGGTAAAATCGTTGTACCCAAAGTCAAAGATAAATAACCCAAACACACAAACTAAGTATAGAGAGCAAGTATGGGATCGAACCCAAGAGAACTTAAGGTATCTAGCCTAATATTAATGTCAACCAAGAACAAAGAGGGGGGTTTTATGCAAGAGATTCAATTACTAAAGCAAGAAGACAAATCGACAGTTTCACAAGATCAATCAAAGTACTAGAGACAGGTTCATTCAACAAATCCACTTTAAAAGAGTCGTTTGATCATTGATTCACACCAATTCCTTTTAATCCAATAGTTAATTCCAATCCTAATCTTGACTAATTTCCTGTCCACGGTCCAGGAAATACTTAATAAAGATAGAGGACGCTCAAATCAATATTAGCATTAAGAACAAGGATATATAGGATGCATGCAAGAGAAATCAAGCTACGAGTCAATTTCACAAGCAAACAATCAATTCTCTTCTTAAACCCTAGTTGCATAGACAACAGATCTAGGTTTAAGTTGTTTTCACAGAATAGGTTTGTCCACGGTCAAAACCCGTCCCAACTGTAGAAGATTAATCAAATCAATAGGTTAATTACTCCTAGAGAAACAATCAATAATCATGTAATTAAGCACAAGAGAATCAATAATAACCAAAGGAATAGGAAAAGGATTTAGAATCTCACAAACTAATCAATCAAAGCTTCATTGATGAATAAACCCTTGAGAGGTTTAGTTCTCCATAATCTTCATAAAACTCAAATCTTCAAACCAAGGTTTGAGAATAATCTCAAACAAAACAACCTACAATCCCTTAAATAGTGTCTTGGGATAAAAGCAATGTCCGAAAATAAAACTAAGATAAAAGGAAAGTTGATCCAAAGAAGGCTCCGCGCGTTGTGAAGTCGGTGGCCACCGCGTCCGCGCCATGCCCGCCGCGTCCACGGTCTTCTCCGGGTCAACAATGCTTCAAACGGCTTCTACCGCGACCGCGGCAAGGGAGTCGCGCCCGCGGAAACCATGCAGAGGCAAAATCCGATAAAATCTTCAAATTGCACACTTTTGAGTCTTTCGCCATAATGCAACACTAAAGCCTAAAACTTAGCCTAAAACACTCAAAAGCCTCCTAAAAACATCAAGATAAGGCATACAAAAGATGGCGAATCACTTACCTAGCTCATTACAAAAATAGAACTCTGGTTCTGGCATACAGTCATTAATGTTAACATCATTAGAAATGGCATACTTGCGGAAAGAACTCCTAGAGCGTCTAGAACGCCTAGGATTAGCTTTGGGAACGGACTTAGCATTCTCATTGTTAGTCCTAGCAGTTTTGCCACTTGCAATATCTTCTTTTAGTTTCACACAGTCATATTTGAAGTGGTCTCCTTGTCCACAGTACCAACACGTCCTATAGTAAGTACCGAGGTAGTACTTCTTGTTGGGACGTTGGATTTTGTTTTGTTTCATCTTTTGGGGATCACACACTTTTGACCCGTCCCCTTTTGCAATTTTCTTATAAATTTTATGACTGGTGGTATTAGTATAGTAGTCCTCTTGTCCTTTTTCTCCACTTTCTAGGACTCTAATTCTTTCACGAAGATTCTTGGTTTTCTCCCTTTCAAGTTCAAGTTCTGAAGTTTTGCTAGCCTCAAAGTCGCTAGGGAGAGAGTTTCTAGTGTCAGACTCATGGCCTAGTCCTCTTTTGGCTGGGACAAAAACTATTGGTTTGACTTCATCAACTATGGGACTCTTTCCCAACACTTTTACTTCTTCTCTAAGCTTAGCGTTCTCAAGTTTAAGACACATAACTTCAGTTTTTAGAGACTTAGATTCTTCATATGAGGACTCTAAGTTGAATTGTCATAGAACTACAGTTTTTACATTCAACCACAATATTCTCATTTTCAAGTTCAAGTTCATCCATTCTATGTTGCATGACAACACTTTCTTCCATGATTTTTCCAATAAGTTTAATGAGCTTGGATTTAGAACAATTCTCTAAGGAACTCATCATAGATTCACGGGTTACCTCATTTTCAGATCTTGGAACGTTCTCCTTAACAACTGTGGCGTCCTCCATAGCCATGTACGCCACTTGTTCATCAGGTTCTTCATCATCATCATCAGAAGAACTCCCATTATCCCATGCAGATGTGAACGCTCCAATGAGGGACTTTGTCTTCATTTCCTTTGAAGACATTCCCGTTGTACACTTTTTAGCAAAGTGCCCTTTCTTGTTAGACTTGTATTAGGTAAGTTCTTTCATCTCTGCCTCAATGTACTTGTGACTTTCCTTCTTGGGCATCTTGTGTTTGTTGAAATATTTGTTCCTTTTGCCATAAGAACGGAGAGCCTTGTGAATGAGAGCAAGTTCTTTTTCTTCATCTAGCTGTTCTTTGGTCGTACTTTCTTTCTCCTTTAAAGCTAGAACGCGCAACTTCTCGCGGTTCTCATTTTTGTTGGCTTCCACCATTAAGGAAATTTCTCGTTGACGACGAAGATAATCAACGTACTCTGGTGTCATGGACGCCAAAGCAAGATCGGTTTGAGGATTCTTTATAGCTGAGCCATATCAGAGATCCTTCTCTCTTCGTACTGCTTGAGCTTCCCATAAATTTCTTCCATGTCTAGAGTTTTGTTGGCTGTATTCTCTTTGAACGTTGTCCTATCAAAGTTCCAGACTCCAGTCAACCCACCAATGACTACTTGAACTCTATTCCTCATGGAGATCTCAGTTTTTGGGATGCCCAAGTTTCTCATCTTAGTGACAAGAGCCTCAAAACGGTACGAGTAGTCATTGACCGTTTCATTTGGCAGCATACTGAAAGCATAGAACTTCTTTTTGATTTTCAGCTGGACGTCCTCCTTCATTTCAGCGGTTCCCACATGAAAATTTTCAAGAGCTTCCCACTGTTGTTTAACTGTTGGCAAATTGCTAACTCGAGTGGCGTCCCTTTCGCAGAGGGACGCTTGAAGAAAACAGATTGCTTTAGCATTGGTTTCCATCAGCTTGACTTCATCAGGACCCCATTCGTCCTCTTTATCAGTTTTATCAGCGGGAACTTTGAGATCGCCTTTCCTGATCACGTTCCAACATTGATAGTTCTGACTCCTATTGAAGTTCTCAAACCTAGTCTTCCATCGGTTGAAGTTGCCGTCCGTCAGATGCGGAGGCTTCACAAAAGTGATTCCAATAGGTTCCATGTCCATTTTTACCTGCAACTCAGTAAGAATCTAGAGCGCCTGCTCTGATACCAATTGTTGGATCGTTAGTATAGAGGGACGTCCTTTACTTTGGGTAAAGGCGTCCTATAGTCAGGCGTCCTTACGAGGAGTAGGGGCGTCCTTGAGTAATGCAGCGGAATAAAGTACTAAACAGGTAAATAATAAACGCAGTGAATTATAAAGGAACCACTCAAGACCAAGTAGTCCTTGAGTGTAAACCTCTACCTCCTTGGAGGATTTTTGAATAGTTCTTCCTTTATATTGAACGTTCTTACAGTTGTACTGGCGAGTCTTTACAGTTCTCTGACACTTAGCTTTTCCCTAAGTTCACTTGTAAAGAACTCCTTTAAGCGTACAACTAAAGCTGGTTCAATCTA
The DNA here is from genome assembly GCA_934048045.1 of Polygonum aviculare. Taxonomy (NCBI): domain Eukaryota; kingdom Viridiplantae; phylum Streptophyta; class Magnoliopsida; order Caryophyllales; family Polygonaceae; genus Polygonum; species Polygonum aviculare. The sequence continues at coordinate 24,522,459 of OW204023.1, read as the reverse complement.
CTAAAGGACTCTATTCCTACGTTCTACAGTACTTCGCAGAACTCTCTCTCTCTTTTTGGTTTTTCTGATTACAAACTGTTTTGTGGTTTGGGTACAAAGTCTCACTCGATCTAACACAAGTACTAGCACTGTTCTTGAGTTCTTGAGTTAGTTCTTCGTGTTCATGAGTGAGTCGCTTTCCTCTGATTCTCTCTGAATATTCTCTAAAAGCGTTAGGGTCACAATAAATACCCTGGGGTATTTATAGGACTTGGGAAGGGCGTCATTCTCCTTTTGACGATCATGCCCTTTTGGGACGTGGCTACTGGATCTTCCTCCACGAGTATGGCGGTGATGAGGAAGCTTCCTGTATCCAGCTGTGTATGATGAACTCCGCTACAGGATCGGCCGCCACGTGTTGATGAACTCTGCTACAGGATCGTCCGTCACGTAGTGTTGGACTCTGCTACAGGATCGGTCTCGACGTGTCCTTGGATGATCAAACATTGTCGAGTGATGTCATCCTGTCGGCTAGTGAGTAAGGACTCCTTTCTTGTGTTCCTACTTGCTTGGGACTCCGTCCTTTTCAAGTAGTCTCTTGCTGGTCCTTACTTCCTGTTAGTTGGCGTCCCTAAGCCTAGGGAACGCTCACACACTTGCTGTCCTTTGTTAATTGGCGTTCCTGAACACTTGGACAAATTTATTAGAATCAAAGTGAGCTTGTCATATCAAAACTAAGGGACGGTTTGTGTGGGCACACTACCAAGTACGCAAGCATCCTTGATAGCGTCCCAACAATCCGCCTCGGCCCCGCCACTTCTACACATCGACCCTAAGGAATTTTACATCCCTTTCGATGCAAGGTCAAGTGATAGACAAAAGATGGTTTCCGTTCACTCTTGCCAATCACAAGCCCTTGATCCCTTGCTTCCACAAGAGATTGTAGCTCTATGTAGAGTGGGTTACTAGATCAATCACTCAAGGTTATAGAATTGGGGGTTCAAACCCAAACCTAGCTAGAGGTTTCCCCCATAGCCCAAGACCAATGGAACCTACTCCATAATGCTAGTGTAACAAGTAATCAAATCACAAGGCAAACAAGTCTCAATCATCCAAATCAAAGCAAAGCCAAATTTCATTCAAATCAAAGGAAAATCACAAGATCCAAATTCAAATCTACAGATTGCAAATCAAAACAAGAACAAACTCACAATTCCACCCGAGATCTACCAGCGCCAGCGCATTCCGCCACGTATGGCTGCTCGTGGTAGCTCCTTGGTTCACCATCGATCTCATGCGTGTTGTGTTAATGTCAATTGAAGGCCTGAGAGTGATAGAGTTGTAAATTGTCGGTCGATCGAGTAATATAGTCAATGGTCGAACTACAGAGTACTCAATGGGGGTTGTAGACCCCACTGGGATTTAAAAAAAAATTAGATTTGCCAAATACGCGTCCTTTTCCTAAATCTGGAATTCACCTCTACACATCAACGACGACGAGGCAGTTTTGCTTCCTTCCATTCCGCCAATCCCTTCGAGGCATCATCGTCGAGCCACTTGCGCTGCACCGCCTACACACCAGAAAGGATTGCGCTGCACCATTGAGCCTCTTCCGCAGCTCTGCTTGTGAATCCTGACTTGGCAGAGGGAAGTGAAGACGAATCAGGGGAGTCGGTGTCTGTGCATTTCTTGTAATCGATGAATTGGGGAACTGGAATAAAGAAGGAAGAGAGAGATAGACAATTAAGAATTGCATTCTGGTAATCGATGTACTTACAGGAATTGTTCTCAAATCTCAATTGAGAAGATATACTCCCATTACAAACAATTCCTTTTAATCCCTATTATTACAAAAACAGCCCAAATTTCTCTCCATATATAAAACAAACCCATCCCTGCACATCACATTATGATGTTCTCAAATCTTAATTGAGTTTATTATCGCAGGTATATATGAAATTGATTTGGGGTTTTCAAATTTCCAAATGGATGGAGTTATACATGAAATTAGGCTTCATTCCTTATTTTTTAATGGATTGTTTTTGTGTATATGAAGAGATTTTTTCACCCATTGGGATTTTACAAAATGTAGGTTCTAGCTCTGATGGTTGGACTTGATGATTTATCTGTTGATCTAGAATTAAGGAGAAATATATTTGATTGTGATGTGAATGATAGAAAAGGTTACATTGAAACAGAAGACGTTCTTGTACGATTTAAGATATGATAAATCGAAAAATGTTATCGTAAAAAACAGATTAGTGAAATTTTCATTAACCCCCTCTGAGATATATTTTTAGTTCCGCCACTTGATATAGTGGAAGAAGATAGAGAGTTGGTGTCCATATCTACTATAATACAGTATAAAGCATAACCCATCTCTGTTGAAAAAATTGCGCCACCTCATCAACACTGCATAAGAAAATGTTATTAATTCCACGTAATCTAGGCTGAATAAAACAATCCATAAAAAATACTGAAAAAATATGAATGGTCCCGAAATTGCAAAAAAAAATATGTATGATCTCGAAATTGCTTCTATATGCACAATTAGGTATTAGAATATTCCGATCGAAAAAAAAAGGTATTAGAATATTAGGTAGTTTATGAATGACCCTGAAATTGCAGAAAAAAGTACATGGAAAAATATGAATGATCCTGATATTGCTTATATATGCACCAATTAGGTAGTTAGAATATTGCGTAGGATTTTTTTATACATAATTAGATAGTTAGAATAACTAGGTCGACTATGTACGCATATAATGAATCATTAGGTAGACTATGGCACGGGACTTTGTTCAAACTAACTCAATCAATCTTATACATAATTAGCATAAACAATTAGGTTGTTTTGTATGTGTATAATTAAATAGGTAGTTAGAATATTTTGTACATAGTGCTTTGAGTTAAACATTGTGAAGATTGCTTTTCCATGTTTGGAGATATACGTACATAATAATTTTTTTATACATATCGGGTTTATATATACGTACATAGATATATCAATATTACTCGGTACGGGATTCTAGGTATATCGAGTTTATATATATACGTGCATAGATATTGTCCAAACACTTCGATATTGTCCAAATATTTATGACATTCATTTCTTCTCCTTCATCACCTACGTGTAAGTACATGTTGATATTTTTCTTATGTTTCTATACCTTAAGTTAAATTCTATTTAAAATAAGATTATTTTGTACTTTTGAAGGATTTGAAGATGGAATCCATGTATGATGATAATGCCAATATTGATGCGAGCAAACAACCTTGGAAAATTCGATGTCGAATTATTCGCCAATGGAGCTTATCATGCCACTCGGTTGGGATCGATGAAATCCAATTGGTTTTAATGGATGAAAATGTAGGCCTTTTCAATCTATTATATACTTTATTTGCATTATTTCTAATTGTTGAATACTTAACATTAATTTATTGATATTATGTATCAGTGTGACATTATTTACGAACATATTTGGTTTTTCAAATTTAAGTATGTGTTTCAATGCCGGCTCGATCGAAATTTGTTCTCTAAGCAATTAAATCACATATATATTGACATTACCCGTACATGGTACGGGTCTTCAACTAGTTGAGGTTTATTTGGACCGTTTGGTAAGGAAAAAATAAAAGGAGAGGGAACTTAACTGTTTGCTTTTCGTAACGTACCGCGTAAATTTCCATTAAAAACTTTTCTATACTACAAACAACGTACAAAGGAATCTTATGGGGATAAATCATAGAAATCATTTGAGTTTACATTTTGCAAACTAAACATTAATCAAACCATCAAACCAAATCTTCTGTCTCTGTCTCCGGACACGTCCCTCTTCCATGTTTCGAGGTCTAATTGATCCACGTATGTAAATAGAAAATTCTAAGTTTTAGATGTGTGGACCATGCACGAACAAGTTGTCGTTTATACCTCTCAATTGATTTCAGTACCTTCATATAGCTTCCTCTTTAATGTGTGGTGTAGTACTGGCATACATGTCTCTGCAGGCTTCAATCATTATTGATGTAAGATCTCACTACCTTTTCTGGACTTATTTTTCCACAATTTTGTCTCAATAGGCCCTAAATCTAAACGAAGAGGAAGATAATACCGAGTATTTGATAAGAACATCTAAATTTTTTTTAGTCGAAATAAAAACATCTAATTACATGTACCGCTATTATTTCCTTTTAATTATATATTTTAACATATATTAGGCATCAAGCTAGATTTTTATGTAATAAAATAAGTTTTTATCTACCACGTTGAATGAAGTTGGTAGGAATTCCGATCCCTCAATATGCCTATTCAATACAAAATAGGTGACCTGCTAAACAGACAAAATATATACTACATGCGCTTATCCTAGCTATGTAAAAACTAACTTCATGAGCTTAAAGATGCTCTTAAAATTTGGCCAAGGTATGCTATTAGAAGGTCCAAGGATGAGCTCACGAATCACGACCGATATATTTATCATGATTCATGACAAGTACGTGTTTTGTAGAGTTAATGTTCGGCCGGGGCAGGCTGTCTGTTAGATGAATCATACGGCCTGATTGTTTGAATGATATAAGTAGATAGATATATATTGGTCCCAGGCTGTCTGTTAGATGAATCATACGGTACGTGTTGTACATATTAACGTTGTGTATGAGATTTTGCCGTGACATGAATGAGACAAGAATGAAATCAATATATATATATATATATGTAAATTGCTCACGCATTGCTTAGCTATATATATTTACTGTCGTACGAGAGATCGAATGAGAACAATAAACAATATCGACACAGAGATTTATGTGGTTCGGTAACGGTGTGTTACTTACGTCCACGGGTAGAGAAAACAATGTATTATTACGGAAGACAGAATTTGGATTACAAAGTTCTAGCTATTTCGAGAGTTTATATAATAACTCAAGAAACCATAGTTACAACTTACAATTATGGGCACAAGGCCAAAACATTTTGAGACAAACCCAGAAATAGAAAAACATAGTGTCGTACTATGTGATTAAGATTCAATACACATTAACATTTACGAAACAAATTTATTTTTATTATGGAGGTTGATTTGGATGACATAGTATGAGATGTTTCGAGATGCGATATAAACTCCAAAAACCCTAATATAGTGCATGTATGGACCTCATGTCCAAACAAATCACTATAGATCCGAGAACGGAAAACATAGCATTCCATTTTGACATAGTGGTACTACCCTCAACCCCTTAATAGAACACAACGCTCCCTAGACCCTTGACTCGTTGATCTCAATGAGACTACCATCGAGGAACGTTACACCTCAACATGGTTCTTAAATATTGTGATCATCACGGTCTTCCGTATGTCGTTCTTGACAAGCTCTCGATTTTACTAGGATTGTCTGGGATCGAAACATCACCATATTCAAGCTAGAAAAGTAAACAAATTAAAATGTTTTCGTTTAAACTATACCAACCTAAGGTATTAATAGTTGATGATCTCCTATAGATTAAAAAGGTATGTTCGATTAAAACTAATATGGGGAAAAACAAGAATGAATTGTAAGATGAAACAAATCGATTCAATTGATTAGATGAAAGTCAAGAAACATGCTATCGTGCCTAGAACGGAGTTTAACCGGCGAGTAATTAAAACGCCTCTGTCTACTCTGGCAGGGAGGAGTTAAAAAATGTATCATCAATTTCGACCAAAGAAAAAATAAATGTATCATCAATGAGCGGTATATTTTGTACTTTATCTTGGTGGAAATCAACCTATGTGGTACATGAATTTTTTAGATAGCGTAAATGTGGTACATGAATCGGGTGAGATTTAATGAAATGTTGTTCGTATGTACGGATTCAGGCTCATATAATTGGCACCGTCGGGTAACGCAAGCATGCGATGTTCCAAGTAAAAATCACTAAACAATTTGTTCTGAGGAGATCGATCGAACGAGATCAATAAAAAAGATTGACACAGATATTTTGATTCATTACTTACGTTCACGAGCAGAGAAACAATGTATTACTCCGATGGAAGACAAAATTCAGATTACAAAGCACTAGATATTTCGAGAGTTTTTTATAGACTTAAAAAATCCTAGTTAAAATTCTGGGCCGCATGCCCAAACAAAATGTGATAGGTCCAAAAAACAAAAAGTATAGAAAAAAATAAGACCATGTACTGCCATCGTAGTGTTTGATTCAGATTTAAGACATTCTATCTAACCCAGTTAGTAGAATGGGATAAAAGGTAATAAAATTGGTCAAGTAAAATTATAAGTTTGGAATAATGATCTACTATAATACATTTTTTTTTGACTCGGTGAGGATTAGGGATCCCTCTCAAGGCGGGAAGCTTAATGCATCCGAGTGGATGAGAGCTAGAAGGTCGTGGTGGTTCCGAATTGCTTCCCATGAGTGACTGTGGCCCAGACTTGCAATTTTATCAGCTAGAGCATTGCATTGCCTACACTCATGTGAAATTTTGATTGACTCGAATCCGCGTAGGGATACGAGAATATCATCTACAATCCTTTCAATTTCCCATGGGCAATTGATTAGACATTTGACAGCTTTGATAACTATTACATTGTCCCCTTCAATTTCTATTTTCCGAACATTACTTTGTTTGACCTTTAATATACCATCCCACCACAATGCCAGAGCTTCAACCATTAATACTGATACTTTGCCAAATATTCTTACAGATCCAGTTATTGGGTTTCCATCCATATCTCTAATAATCGATCCACCCGATGCGTTTCCATTACTTATCTTAGAGCATCAAAGTTTAGTCTGACAAACTCAGGTTTTGTTTTTTTCCAGTGTCTTAATTTTTGTCATGTTGTAGACTGTCGTCGAACTATCCTATCCTGTGCTTTTTCTTCATCCTCTTGCCTCCTCTTGGCTTGTTCCCATTGCCTTAGTTGTGCTCGGATATATAAGCTTAGGTCTTGAATCAGATCACTAGGCGTTGTTTGGAAGACCATCTTGTTTCGTTGATGCTATATACTCCACTAAATTAATGCAAGTTCAATAAACTCTATCTTCCCTAATCTTCTTTTAATGTAGCTTAGAACATTCCCCGGGTTGTGATGTGAGGGGACGTACGTCCTAATTACTCGCTTAGTACCTACATTTATGCCTTTTATCATCCCTAGTGTGTACGGGCAACTAACCATCAAGTGTATCGAGTCCTCGTGGGTTCCATTACACATGAGACATCCTTGCGGGATTGCAACATGTTTTTCATGAAGCCTTTGTTTGGTTGGTAGTCAATTCACATCAACTTTCCATAAGAAAATTTGCACTTTTGGATAGATGCCAAGATTCCAGATCCAATCATTTGGACTCAGATTTATCGCATCCTCCTTCGTAACTAGACTCACTGTTGACGCTGTTGAAAACCATCCATTTCTGCTAGGTGCCCATATAAGCTTGTCTTCTATTTCATTAAATGGAATAGGTATCAACATTACTTTATCTACTATCTCTCTATGGATCGTTATTCTCAATTCATCTATTTTCCATTCTCTTGCAGTTGAAATAAACTGGTCCACTTTAGTTGTAACATCCCTTATAGCATTTCTGTTTACAAACTTCTCCAACGGATCTTACATTACCAAGTTATCAGTCCAGAAATTTACAAACTTTTCATTTCATATTTGCCACCGAAGACCTTTTTCAAATTCCGGCTTGAGTTTAATCAGTTGTTTGCACTGCCATGATGTATTAGGTTTACTCTTATATTCTACAAGTGTGTTCCTTCGTAAATATTTTTCTTTCACAACTTTGACCGAGACATTGTCATGCTCTGTGAGAATTTTCCATAACTTTTCATCTGTAATGCCTTGTTCATATCTTCCGCTTTCCTTATCCCTAATCCGCCATATGCTTTTGATTTACATATTTTATCCCATCCTACTAGGGGTTTATATGGTCTATCCTTGTTCCAAAAGAATATTCTATTTATCGCATCAATTTCATCATGTACATCTTTAGGCAACATAAAACTTTGCATCACGTAGTTTGGCTTTGAAACCAAGTTTGATCTTATTAGCACTGACCGTCCTTCTTAAGATAAAGCACTAGCTTTCCATTTTGATAGCTGTCTTTGTGCATTTCCTATTGTAGAATGGAATATTTCCTTGTTTACTTTGCCATTAATGATTGGACATCCGTGATATTTTTCCAAAATTGTCATTGTGTTAATTCCTAATGCTTGTTTGATAATATGTTTCTGCTGATTTCCCACCTTTTTAGAAGTGTGAAAAGCCGACTTGTGGTAATTCACCTTTTGACCTGAGGCCGCACAATAATCCTCAATAATGTTTTTCATCAGACTACATGCATTGTGGGTCCCTTTTGCAAATATAATTATGTCATCCGCGAAGGCTAAGAACGGTATCCTCATCCCCCCTCTTGATACTGGAAAACCAATTAGAGGTTTCGGGTTTACACTCACCTTTTGTAATTTTCTTGCCAGAATTTCTGCGCCAATTACGAAGAGATAAGGTGACAATGGGTCGCCTTGTCTAATCCCTCGTTTTGAATTAAATGGGATAGTGGGTCCATGGTTAACCAAAACTGAGAAAGGTATTGTACAGACGCACTGGCGGATCCATTCTACAAATTTTTTATCAAACCCGAACTTCACAAGCACCTGGAATAATAAAGACCAATCCACCCTATATCGTATGCTTTTTCCATATCTAGTTTAACCGCCATCCAACCATCTTTTGCTTGACTTCCTCTAAACGAATGAAAGATTTCATGCGCAATGAGAACATTGTCTAGTATTGCTCGCCCTGCTACAAATGCTCCTTGCAGTGGGTGAATGATCTTGGGCATTACTCTTTTTAGTCTTTCGGTCAAAATTTTCGCTATTGTTTTATAGATCTTTGTGCACAAGCTAATGAGGCGATATTCATTTGTTGTTGAAGGGTTGTCATTTTTCGGTAGAAGTGAAATAAGTGTGTGGTTGCTTTGGTTCAACAATTTTCCAGAATGGAAGAGCACTTTGATTGCCTTGATTACAGTTGGACCCACAATGTCCGAATAGTTTTTATAGAACTCCGTTGTCATGCCATCCGGTCCTAGGGACTTATCTGAACCAATCTAAAAGACTACATTCTTTATCTCTTCATTAGTTACCTGTTTGGTGAGGTGCACATTGTTTTCAGTTGTTATTTCGTTATCTATGAGGGAGAGATATTGCTCAAGAACTGAATTATTAATCTGTTCTTTAGTATATCTTTTCCGAAATTCATTTCTGATTTCTCGACAAATGTTTTCTTCACCCATTATTTGAGTTCCATCACTTGCGACGATACCCTTTATGACCTTATGGTTGCGCCTTCCTCTAGCTATCTTTTGAAAATGTTATGAGTTAGAGTCAGACAATTTGACATGCTTCGTCTTTGCCCTTTGTTTCCAATAAGTTTTGTGAAACTGAAGAATACATTCTTTTTTCTTGAGGAACCGAATTTGCCTTTGGATAAGAGCTGGTTGTGGGGATACAGCTATTTGCTTTTGCAGATTAAGCAGAGTATCCTCAATTTTCTTAAGTTGTTCAAAGGTGTTTCCAAAAGTCCTGCGTTTCCATTGTTTTGTATGTTCTTTTAATATCCGAGTTTTTTTCATAAGCTGGAACATGAAGGACCCTTGAAAGTCCGCCCTGCATGCTTGTTTTACTTCATTCCGGTAGTCTTTTCTCAGTAACCACATTTTCTCCATCTTAAAGGGACCTGCCTTAATCACTTGCCCATTCATAAGTTCTATCGAAATTGCTCAGTGATCAGATGATGTAAATGCATGATTATGTGTTTGCATATCCGGAAACCATTGAAGAATGTTCTAACTTACAAGGATTCTATCAAAATTTTCATATATGTTCGCAAATCACAATTGTCTTTAAAATTTCTTATACGTTCAAATCTTGTAGTCGTAGGGGCATTACCACCCATTTTATATGTGTACTCTTAGATTTCGTTCAGGTCACCTAACACAATAACGAGGAGGTGAGTGTCAATAAGACAATTAAAAAATTCAAGCCAGAATTCATCCTTCTGGTTTTCATGCGGGGGTGCATATACAAAACACAACGCCAAAGAATATCATGTGAGGTGGTTTACATATTTCAATATAATGTACCTAGGCTTGTGAATCAAGATTTTTACATATTCACTATTGAATTGGTGTTCTTTCCACAATACACAAATACCACCTGCCCTTCCTTCGGCAGGGGACCATACAATATTATCGAATCCGACACGTCTCCATGTTTGATCACTTGACAATTTATCTGTTTTAGTTTCTGCAATTGCTAATACCTGGATACGCTCAATTTTGCAGAATGAGTCAATTTCTGGCCAAAACGATCTCAACCTACTTAATATCATCAATCCTGAATAAAATAATGATTTTTTTTTACAATATAAAGCAGAACCCAAGTCTTTGTTAAAATTTACGCCACATCATCAATCCTGAATAAAAATAATGATTTTTTTTACTTTGATTTCTAAAAATAATTTATATATCTCTTTGATATCTTATCAAATTTCCTTATATCTACTTAATATCTTACCCAATTTTTGATATCTTAAGATTTTTTCCTAACATGATTTTTTAAAATTATATCCTTATATGACAAATCATGTTAATTATATCTCATACTAATAAACTATAGTATTAAAATAAAAAATAATCAACTTAAATATCTCATTTTATATTCTATTGACTTATAATGTCTCAAAATTGTGATAATACGGACAATGATATATATTAACCATTAGAGACAAAATTTGAAGGATCAAAAAGTAAGTAAATTTTATTTACTAAATATGAAAAATATGAAAATTTTCCATTATATGAAAAATAATTGTTTTTGTCTAGAAAAAATAACTAAAAGCTAAAATTTCCATTATATGATTTCACTTAATAATATCCTATTATAATAAAAATTGTTTTAAAATGTGAAGCTTAAGTCATTTTCGTGCATGGCACGATGGCTACACCTAGAATGAATAAAAAATCAAGTGATTTTTTTAAATGTTGACAATTTTCATGATTTATTAGTTGCGTCTTTTTCATTATTAATAAAGAATAGTGGAAAACTCTTACATATGTCAATAGTATATTAAATAATAATATAAATATGAAAAATCGTACAGAATTGTTTTAAAATTAACATTGTATGAATAAAAGTACATATATAGGTCAATAGATTCAAATTTCGGTCTATCGGGTTTGAATTTTAAATCCTGGAGTGGAAAGTGTATTTTCAAAATTCGATTTCGCACTGATTAATTTGGGTTTATATTTACATTATCCTTACATGGTATGAGATTTATACTAGTTAGTATACTTAGTATTGACAGGTGAGTTGAAATGCTTACTAACCGTTCATTGGGACACATTTTGGAGTACTAACGAATAGTCCGTCTAATTTGTACGAAACATTGGAAAAGTAGTAAATTAGAACTGCACATGAAGATTTACAATAATTAATCAATAAATTAAAAGAAGTAAAATTAGCAAATCGGAATTAATATATATTATAAAAGCCGACCGTTTTCGAGCCACCACGTTGATTCTGACCCCACTTGATTTTAATTTTTTTTCCAACTTAAATGGATAATAACAACTTTATATCTTTTATTTTGTTTAATTATATAATCCTCAATTTTATCTTTAAAACCATACTATCTATCTTAAATTTTATTTTTTTTAAATAATTTCACCTTTGTATGCAGTTTCCTTGAATACTTTTATTTTATTTCCCCTCAATTCATCGGTATATCTTTTGTATACGTACATTCCCCCGACTACATTAATTTTTTTTTGCAAGATTACACTAAATTTTAGTCCTAGCCGAAACAAGTGATTAAGAATATATATGTATATTAAATTAATAATACTATGTTTGTGTTTTTTTGTCAAACGTATAAAACTATATAGTTATGCTTTGATAGATGTGTTGGCTATAACATATTATAATTACATAACTATTATCTATCTTTAATTTTCTTTTCTTTTAATGATTTTATAATTTTCTTTTCTAAAAGATAAAATTGTTATTTCTTTAAAACCACTCATGCATGTGGCTTAAAATATGAAGATCGAGTCACTTATTAGTACTAACAACTGTTTATCTTTTATTTCAACTAATCTCTTTAAAACCGTACCCCTTTAATTTATTTTATTTTCAATTGATATTTTTCTTAATTAAGCAAGTGAGTTTAATTATGTTAAACAATTGTTTTGAAAGTCATTCAAATTTATAACTATTCTCTTTGATTTTTTTGCTCAAAGTGATACTGAATAAAAAAATTGGAAGTCATATCACTAACATTGTTTAATTAATTTTGGAATTCATAATATTTTAAAATCTATATAAAAAAATTTATTCTCACCCCACCTTATAATTTTTTTTTATAGATTGTTTATAATAGTTTCCATGAATTTCCTAATACTTTTCTATACCTATTGTTTTATAGATTCAGAATATCATGATCTTTAATTTATATTATAATTTAATTAGATATTTTTTTTGGTATATTCATACGTATAAATGAAAAATAATATTCATTAAATATTATGATTAAAAATAACTACATTTTAAAGTTGGGTATATCAAGTTAGTGCTTTGCATACTAAAGCATAAGTAAATTTATATTGTATAATAATGTATTTTATTTGCATAATAACAAATTCTCAATCAATCATTTAATGATTTGAAAACTTCTAATATTCGATGAAACGAAATTATGTCAAAACTTTTATTATACAACTAATATTTATTTATTATATACCCAAAAATAAATTTCAAAATACAAGTCATGCATGGCACGACGGGTACAACTAGTTACACATAAAAAGAATGCCTACTAAAGGGATCGGATCGACTGTTATAATATCAAACAATAAAGATTAACAACAAATAGTTAGAAAAATACTCCGTTGAACCCCATGAATCTGCACTCTTTGCGATCAATCATGTAAGACAGTTTTCTTTTGGTTGCGCACTGTTGGGATGGTGGTTAGTCCCGACAATCGATCCCATTAGGTTTTGATAATGATTGAACACTTGAGAAACATTTAATATGGTTTGCTACGTGTTTCAGGATCAAACAGGTTGTATTGAGCATGAAACAGAGCAGGAACATCCGATGGGATCAACCGGATCATCAAATAGCTGGCGCGCAAGCAGAAGCTATTTATGGAAGGTGGATCAACGCGCAAAGCTGGAAGCTATTTATGGAAACGCGCGTGAAGGGATCGGATGGAACGAATTACTTATCTTTGGAAGATTTCGAAGATTTGTTGAAGATATTATCTTATTCCCTAAGTAAGATATATCCGATTTGGTGATCGATATATTCTAGGATAGAATCTTCTTGTAGCCGATTAGTATATATAGATCATTGTATTAGGGTTGTTACTTACGCTTTTTCAAGAGAGTTGAGAGAGCTTTGTGCCTGAGTTAAGAACAAACGAAGTACTCTGAGCCGAGTTGTGTACGAGGGTTAGAGGTGTGGGTCAAGTCCGTTGAGTCGAGTTACAAGTGTGTCCAACGCTGAGGGATCTAGATCTGGGTAGAAGGTATTGTGTAAACCTTAAGATCAAGGATTCGCGTTTGTATGTTCATGCTTGGTAATAACAAAAGGCTGGCTTGATTTGAATAGCTTTGTGTGAACAAGAACTTGTTTGAACTGTTTGTTATTTCCGCTGCCCGGTTTGTTGATCCCTCTGGAGGATCAACATCCGTATACTAACACACGTAGATCCTACAATTGGTATCAGAGCCTGCGTGCTCTAGATTGTGTGTTTGTGTCAAACAGGTTTTGAGATGGAGAAACAACTTCAAGAACTTGGTGTCTCTAACTCCAAGCCCCCATTGCTGCTCCCGGGTCAATACAATCAATGGAAAGATTCAATGTTTGATTGGATCAGGGGGAAGAACTTCCAATCCTGGCTGGCTATTGAACTAGGAGACTTTGAAGTCGATGCTGACAAGAAAACCAATCCCAGGCTTATGAGACCAGATGACTTCAAGGCAATGGAAGCCAACTTCCTTGCTAAGACCTTCATCACTTGTGGGGTCACCAAGGAGGACAAGAACAAGATTGGCAATCTGAAGAATGCCAAGGCTATGTGGGAAGCCCTGAATGACATCCACAATGGTACTACTGAGATGAAGGACGATTTGATCCTTGCTACCCAGAAGGAGTTCCTCACCTTCAAAATGAAGGAGGGGGAAACTGTATCCTCTTATCAGTCTAGATTTACTACTCTTGATACTAAGATGCTTAGTCTAGGTCTTAACGAAGAAAAAATTTCGACCAATACTAAAGTTAGAGTGTTAATCAATGGACTTACTGGGGATTGGGAACATAGTCGTCTCACTTTCCATGAAAATGATAAGAACAAATCTCTTAAACTGCATGAGTTCTTTGCTAAGCTGACAAAATATGAAATTGAAAGAAATTGTATCAGGGAAGGAAAGGAGACGCCTAAGTCCCTAGCTCTCAAACTTGAGAAGGCTATCGGGTACATAGTGGAGGAAGGAGAGGAGGACACTGTTGATTCTGATGATCAAACTGCTCTCTTCACTAGAGCAATGAGGAAGCTGTGGAACAAAGGGAAGTTCCCAGGTAGTCGCCCCAACAACACTGGTGGGCGTCGTATGAACAATGATGAAGTTAGAGACAACAAAGACGTCACCTGCTATCGGTGTCGTGACAAGGGCCACTATGCTAAGTCCTGCCCTAAAGGACCAGAAGAAGAAAGGTCCAACAAGATTAAGAACAAGGAATGAGCCTTTACTGCATGCTGGGGATCAGATGCCGAGGAAGAAGAGGAAGAGCACCACACGTGCAAAATGGCTATTGCTACACCAGAATCTTCTTCATCTGAGGTACCTGAATCCGAGTTCCTTGATTCTTTTAAAGATCTATCTAAGGAAAGTTTGATTAAAGTAATCACTGAATTGCATCACGATTCTATTGAGGCTCAGATAGAATTCACTAAAGCTAATGACATGTGCAATGAACTGAAAGAATCTATTGAAAGTGCTTCTGAAAAATCTGTTGATACCTGCAAGCATTGTCCTGAACTTGAAATTAAGATTCTCAACATGACCACCACCATTGATGAGCTAAATGATGAAATTGTTGCTTTGAATACTGAAAAGGGTGTTTTGTTGACTAAACTTGATATTGCTAAGGGCAAACAGGGAGTTGTTGATGTAGGTCCTACCTTTGTTCCCCAGAGATTCGGGATAGGTTACACAGGAGACAAAGAGAAGGATGGGGCTCATAAGAACTTTGATGCTGCTGAGTTATATGAACAGAGGGGTAGGGAACTACAGAGCCTTAAAGATAGGAACTTGCACTTGACCAAATAAATTCAGGTTTTAGAGCAAGGTGAGGAGAAAACCCTGTGTGAGGACTCTGAGTGGTATGTAGGTAAACCAGCCCACAAAATGTTCATAAAACAATCTAAGGGAGGTGAGCCTAAGGACCTCAACAAGGAAAGGATCAATGAGAGAAGAATCCAGAAACCTCACCCTAAGTATCATATGGGAGCTTACTTTATGACTTGTTGGTACTGTGGTGATGGGGGACATAGGAAAGCTGATTGTGAGAAGAGAAAGTCCCAAGCTGAGAAGAGTGAGAATAGGACCAATGAAGCTAGTACCTCTCAGGAAGCCCCTAGGAACAGACCTGCTAGGAATAGAGTTCCTAGGAACAATGGACCTCGGAACAATAGACCTAGAAACAATGGACCTAGGAACAACCCTCGTAGAGCCCCTAGGAATTTTCAGCGTGCTAACCAAGGTCCGCCTAGGATCAAGAAACTTGCTTCTCAAAATGCATGCAATGTTGTGAATCTGCTTGATTTTTATGAAGTTAGTCCTGAGGAACAAAGAAAGTATCAGTATCTTGCTCGACCTAGTCAAGCGAAGCTTGTCTGGGTCGTTAAGGACTAATCTTTTAAATGCAGGGTGCTGTGAGTGAGGAGAACAGGTGGTACTTTGATAGTGGATGTTCGTGCCACATGACCGGTAATCGAAACAACCTCAACTCACTGAACACAAGTGCTAAAGGAGCTGTGTCCTTTGGCAACAAGAATGAAGACAAAATCTTAGGGACTGACGCAGTAAGGATCAATGACAGTGTACAAGTGCAGGACGTGAAGCTGGTGAATGATCTTGGATTCAACCTACTTAGCATTGCTCAAATCTGTGATCAAGGAGACAATGAAGTGATTTTCTCATCCAAGGAGTGTCTTGTCAAAGACAGGAAGAATGGAGAAGTGGTACTTAAAGGTAACAGGTTCAACAATGTTTACATTCTTGATCCTTCTTTCAAACCACTTCAGGGAATTTGTTTGGTAACAATTGCTGATACTAGTGCCCTCTGGCACAAGCGTGTTGGACACACGAGCTCTCACCTTTTGTTCAAGCTTTTCAAACGGGACCTAGTAACTGGATTACCATGTGTTCAACAAGACCAGGGATCAATCTGTAATGCTTGCGTTACAAGGAAGCAATCCCGTAGTTACTTCAAGTCGAAAAATGTTGTGAGCACATCACGTCCCCTGGAATTGCTCCATATGGAATTATGTGGACCAATGAGGGTGGCTAGCTTCTCCGGGAGTCGATATATCTTTGTTATTATTGATGAATTTTCTAGGTACACTTGGACCATTTTTCTCAAAAACAAGAGCGAGGCGTTCCAAGAGTTTGAAGTGCTTGTCAAACAGCTGGAGGTTCGTGTGGGACAGAAGCTTGGTGCCATCCGGTCGGATCATGGGACAGAGTTTGAGAACGCATCATTCCTACGTTTTTGTAGGACCAATGGAGTTTCTCATAACTTCTCTGCCCCTCACACACCTCAACAAAATGGAGTGGTAGAGCGCAAGAACAAGACCTTGGAGGACATGTCCAGGACCATGCTGATTGATAGTGGACTTCCACAAGTCTATTGGGCCGAAGCCGTCAACACGGCTTGCTATATCCTTAATAGGGCTATGATTCGTCCAATACTTTTGAAAACTTCTTATGAACTGCTCAGGGGAAGAAAACCCAATATTGCACACTTGCGAGTCTTTGGTTGCAGATGCTTTGTACATAATAATGGCAAGGATGCTCTCGGGAAGTTTGATCCCAGGAGTGATGAGGCCATTTTTGTGGGATATGCACTAGATAGCAAGGCGTACAGGGTTTTCAACAAGAGAACAAGGAAGATGGAGGAAAGCATACACGTCGTCTTTGATGAAAAGACCATGGCTGGAAACCATCACACCTCATCTCTTGATCCCGCGGTGCAGCTTCAGCAGGATGATTCAGAAGAAGAAGATGAAGGACCAAGGCGGACAGGTGGAAGTGGAGGAAGCTCAAATGTCAATAATTCCACAGAGTCCAATAATGATCCACCAAATGATGATGATGGTGCATCTGATGCATCTATGCCATCACTGGAGGGAGATCCTGTGTACGATGAAGGTCCTGAAGATGGTGGCGCCTCTGATCCCACTCTTGATCCCTCTTCAACCAATGTTGAAAGTGATCCACAAGCTGAGGGGGAACAAGGAGGAGGCGCAACAACAGAAGGATCAATTCAAGTCAGGAATTATCAACAACGAGCTGCTCATCCACTGGACAATCTTCTAACTCCATTAGAGAAGGAAGGTGTAAGTACTCGATCCCAACTTCGTAGTTTCTTTGCTTTCCATGCGTTTATCTCTTTTGTAGAACCCAAGACGATCGATGAAGCTCTTCGTGATCCGGATTGGGTTGTGGCAATGCAAGACGAGTTAAACCAGTTTGTGAGGAACAAGGTGTGGGAGCTAGTTCCGAGACCAAAGCACAAGAAGGCAATTGGAACCAGATGGGTTTTCGGGAACAAGCTTGATGATGGTGGAGTTATGGTAAGGAACAAGGCGAGACTGGTTGCCAAAGGTTACAACCAACAGGAAGGGATCGACTACGACGAGACCTACGCACCTGTTGCCAAGATCGAGGCAATTCGCTTGCTTATTTCCTTTGCAGCTCACAAAGGCTTCAAACTGTTCCAAATGGATGTGAAGACGGCGTTCTTAAATGGGATCCTTCAAGAAGAAGTGTATGTGGAACAACCTCCTGGATTTGAAGATGTTGATTGTCCTGACCATGTGTACAGGTTAGACAAGGCGTTGTATGGGCTCAAACAAGCTCCCAGGGCTTGGTATGATAGGCTCACTCAGTTTCTCTTGTCTAATGGGTATAGACGTGGTGCAATCGACAAAACGTTGTTCTTCCTGGAACAACGCGGTGAGATTCTGGTAGTACAGGTGTATGTTGATGATATTGTGTTTGGTTCCACTAACCCAGCTCTTGTAGAAAAGTTCAAAACTCTCATGAGTAGCGAGTTCGACATGAGTATGATAGGGGAACTATCATTTTTCCTTGGTCTACAATTTTCGCAGGAAAAGGAGGGAACAAGGATTCATCAACAGAAATATATCAAGGAGATGCTTAAGAAATATGGCATGGACAACACGAAACCAATTGATACACCTATTTCTACTAACACTCGTTTGGATGCAGATGAAGGTGGGATCAATGTTGATCAAAAGACGTATCGAGGAATGATTGGTTCCTTGTTATATCTAACGGCCAGCCGGCCAGATATTGTGTTTAGTGTTTGTTTTTGTGCCAGGTTTCAAGCAAACCCCAAGGAGTCTCATCTCAAGGAGGTGAAAAGGATCTTTCGATCTCTGAAGGGATCTACCAATCTCTGCCTTTGGTACCCTAAGATGTTCGAGTTTGATCTTCTTGCATACACTGATGCTGATTATGCTGGGCACATTGTGGATAGAAAGAGTACATCGGGGATGGCGCAGTTCATAGGACCTTGTCTCGTTTCTTGGGGATCTAAGAAACAAAACACGGTAGCTTTGTCCACAGCCGAAGCAGAGTATGTAGCGGCTGCAGCGTGTTGTTCCCAGGTATTGTGGCTAAAACAACAATTGGAGGACTATGGTATGTCTCTTGGAACTACTAGCATTCGATGTGATAATACAAGTGCCATAAATATTTTCAAAAACCCTGTTCATCACTCTCGTACTAAACATATTGAAATTCGCCACCATTTTCTACGAGACAATGTTGATAAAGGTTTGGTTAAGTTGGATCATTGCAGGACCAAAAACCAAGTGGCAGACATTTTTACCAAGGCATTGGACAGAAAACCCTTTGAGCATCTGAGGATATTCTTAGGCATGATCACCATGAACTAGTCAAGTCCCGGTCCTCTATTCCCCCAATGACTAGCTAAAGTAACTCTTTGATCCAGGGGGAACAACACTTTTAAGTACTATCTTCTTGACTATGTGCGTTCATGATGATTTACTTGTTTTGATTATTGATCCATGCTGCTTTCATTCAATTACTTGCGCTATCATTTTTAAAGCATGAAAACCATTTCTTTGATCCCAAAATGACTAACTTGATCTTGTTATCCCATGTTATAAGCCGAAATGATAGTTAGTCATAGACCGTCCCAAGCCTTGATCCAGGTAAACGTTTCCTATGAGCATAACTTTGTTGATCCTTTCTTTTACGGGACTTACTTATCTGGATCATTTGTTGTGGCCTGCTTGTGTGAAAATATTTGTTTTGGATATGCGTGTGAGTTTTCTTTGTTACCTATTTGCTATCCAAAACCTGCCCTTTTTATTCACTCAAGTATGTGTGTGGGATCAGTCCAAAGGATCAGTCTGAGTTGTGCAGTAGTTGGGATCAGTCTAAGGAGCATTGACACCAGGTGTAACGGCTAGTAAAAATTGAGGAGAAGCCTTGTTACCGTTACCGGGTGAATTTTGTGCAGATTCTAGCCGTTGGAGGAGCAATAATTGCGCAGATTTTGAAAACCAGAATTGCAGGGAGCCGTTAGCGGATTTTTGTGAACGTTGGGGGATCGATCTGACTGGTGGCCATTGGGAAATCTGTTAGAGGTAAAAATCTTGCCATATCTTTCCATATCTTTTTCTCTCTATCCTCTCTCCATAAATATCTCGCCCCAATTGCCCAAAATCCCCTTCACTCCCTCTTGCCTAAAATGTCTCTTGCCATAACCAAATTTCTACGCCCTATAACTCCTCGATTTCACCAGATAATTGAATCAATCCCTCCAAACCCTAAATTGCCTCCAAACCCTAAAGCTCCTCAAAATCACCCATGGCTTCCCAATCCCGTGAAGAACAGATAGCCGCCCTCCAAGCCAAAATTGGTGAACTCTCGGCTCAAAAAAAGAGTGAAACCAAAACCGCCAAGGCTACGGAAGCCATACCCATGACCTCCCTGGACTCCGTCGCTAACATCGGCAAGGAGGCGGTGGCCGAGGCAGAGCCGTTAGTGGCGGCGAAGGATCAAGAGGAGGTTCCCTCGAGGTCCGAGAAAAAGGCCAAAGAGGAGGAGGCCAAGAAAGAAGAGGCCAAAGCTGAGGCTTCCATGAAAGAGGTGGAGAAAGAACTGGCCTCCCCCTCCAACAGCAAATCTCTTTCCAAGAAGAGAGAGCGAGACGAAGAGGCCGAGGATGATGAGGTTGTGGAGGTGGCCTCGGACCTGAAAACTCCGGTGCCCAAACGCAAAACAAAGAAGCAAAAAGGCCAAACCTCCACCCTTCGTTCCTCCGCTCGCGCCACTCGTAGCAGGACCAAGACCAAAGAAGAAAAAGGCAAGATGGTCCTTCCACTGTGGAGGAGTCCGCGGAGCCTGAGGAGCAGGCCTTTGAGGACCAAAAGGACAGGAAGATTGTTGCTCCCCTGATCATAACAGAGGCTCTCGCCAAGGAGCATGATCTTGAGAACCTCTGGGAGCTCATTCAGTTTCAGGGCTGGGATCATCTATCTGAAGATAAGGTATCTGTTGACCCTGATCTCGTTCGATCCTTCTATTCCTCCTTCCAATGCTATGATACTCCGGTCTGTCTCTCCAGTGCTGCCAAGATCGGATCCAAAACCCTCGTCTTCTCTGCTGATGAGGTTGCTGACTGGTTGGGGATCCCGAATGAAGGGATCAATGAACTGTCTACTTCTGGGGTCTGGCCTGTGGACAAGGACAAAGACGAGCTCATGGAGACTGTGTTTGGGAGCTCTGAGGCGAGGATGGCCACGACTGATATGCCACTCATGGTGAGGATCGCTCACCAATACTTGGCCAAGGTCCTTCTTCCGAGGCAGGACAAGCGCAACAACCCCACCATTGCTGATGTTGTGCTCCTGGATCAATTTCTGAGGAAGGAGCCGCTCGACCCCTCCAAGCTGATTCTTCTTCATATGGGTAAGTGCATAGGCAAAACCCATTCCCTTCCTTACCCGGGCCTTGTTAAGACCAATCTTGAAAAGAGGGGTCTGTACCAGCCTAAGGAGGAACAGTCCTTTGGGTTCCCACTGGCCAAGCACAACCTGGAGCGAATGGTTCACTAGGAACGCCCTGCCCCTGCTATCAAGAAAACTCCCAAGAAGAAACCAGCTCCCGAAGGCTACAGCTTACAGAGTATTGGGGATGAACTGACCAGGATCACAGAGCTTTTCGAGACTTTTGTCAACTTCTATGTGCACAGAGCTCAGCTCCTGGACGATCCTTCACCTCCTGAAGAAGGCAAAGATGAATCCCCATCCCATGCTTGAGTGAACCCCCCATTATGATCCCTAGCCTATTATATCTGATATTTTGAGTGCTTTTTCTTTGTTTTTGTGTTTTGATTATGATAGTGCAAGAACCACCTTTTGCTTGCTCCCGATTATGTAATCCAAAACATTGAAAGTAATGAATGAAGTGCTATTTTCCTGAAGTGTTATGTGCTTATGTGTTAAACTGTTTCATAAGGATCAAATTGAGTTATTTGATGATGCCAAAAGGGGGAAGTTAGGAAAATTGCAGAGATGCGACTGGTTCTTGGTACAGAGGGATCGACCATATGCTAAGGGGGAACTATGCTATCTTGTGAGTAAGTTCGGTGAAGATCCTACTCAGGGGGAACGTCTTACACTTTGTTATCATTTTTGTTAAATTTTCCCAAGTGTTTGTCATCATCAAAAAGGGGGAAATTGTTGGGATGGTGGTTAGTCCCGACAATCGATCCCAATAGGTTTTGATGATGATTGAACACTTGAGAAACATTTAATATGGTTTGCTACGTGTTTCAGGATCAAACAGGTTGTATTGAGCATGAAACAGAGCAGGAACATCCGATGGGATCAACCGGAACATCAAATAGCTGGCGCGCAAGCAGAAGCTATTTATGGAAGGTGGATCAACGCGCAAAGCTGGAAGCTATTTATGGAAACGCGCGTGAAGGGATCGGATGGAACGAATTACTTATCTTTGGAAGATTTCGAAGATTTGTTAGTTTGTTGAAGATATTATCTTATTCCCTAAGTAAGATATATCCGATTTGGTGATCGATATATTCTAAGATAGAATCTTCTTGTAGTCGATTAGTATATATAGATCATTGTATTAGGGTTGTTACATACGCTTTTTCAAGAGAGTTGAGAGAGCTTTGTGCCTGAGTTAAGAACACACGAAGTACTCTGAGCGGAGTTGTGTACGAGGGTTAGAGGTGTGGGTCAAGTCCGTTAAGTCGAGTTACAAGTGTGTCCAACGCTGAGGGATCTAGATCTGGGTAGAAGGTATTGTATAAACCTTAAGATCAAGGATTCGCGTTTGTATGTTCATGCTTGGTAATAACAAAAGACTGGCTTGATTTGAATAGCTTTGTGTGAACAAGAACTTGTTTGAACTGTTTGTTATTTCCGCTGCCCGGTTTGTTGATCCCTCTGGAGGATCAACATCCGTATACTAACACACGTAGATCCTACACGCACATTATCCGTAAGTGTCGAATTGGAGATGTCAAAGTGGTGATCCCCATAGTGGTGGTGATGGGACAATGTAAATGGCCGGTGGTGGC
The DNA here is from genome assembly GCA_934048045.1 of Polygonum aviculare. Taxonomy (NCBI): domain Eukaryota; kingdom Viridiplantae; phylum Streptophyta; class Magnoliopsida; order Caryophyllales; family Polygonaceae; genus Polygonum; species Polygonum aviculare. Next base: position 24,499,522 of record OW204023.1, on the reverse strand, counting down.
GGTGATATTGGAGGGTGTGGAGATGATGGAGACAAACACGTTGATGGAGGTGGGTTATGGTAGTCGATGTGTTAGTCATAATGGTGGTGGCACCGACAATGGTAGGGAAGATGATCGTGGTTATGGTAGGGAGAACATGCATGATGGTGCATGTGGGGTGGCGGCAGAGACGAAACCAAGATTTTTTTTTTTGAATAAAAAGGGTTATTTATTCACAAAACGTGGCACAAACAAAATTGCTAGCGCGAGACTAGTTGATTACATCATCTCCTAATCCCAGCTTGGCTAGGATTCTTCTCTCGACTCTCGTCTTAGCCTTCCATCTAGTCCTAAGACAATTCCTTACAAAGGTAATACACATTCTAATACAAGTTTCTTCCTCCACTTGCTCATTGTTAAAGATAAGTCTATTCCTAGCACTCCATATGTAGTACAAAACAGCACTATGGCACAAATTCCATAATTTAAAATTCAGGCCTCTTTCCCCCCTCAAGCCCTCAGCTTGATTAATCCCACTTGTCGAAACCAAGATTTTATTTTAGGATGGACAGTATTTACCTTAATTAACCTTACCCTACATCTTTTTTGTCGAAAATAGCTTAACTCCCACTTGATCATTGGAATCATTAATTAAAACACCACTTGATCGATACACTTAATTTATATACCTGGTCGGGGTCGGGGAGGAAAAGAACAACAACAAAATAGGATCGGCTATAAGACTATATATGGCACATGCACGTACCCAAAGGTGCAGCACCATTGGTGCATAATTTATTACAAACACACTCCACGGTTCAATTATCTTTTCTTAACATGGACGTAGGGTACTGGCCGGAGATTAATTAATTGAGTATATAGTCTCCTTAGCTTAATCACACTTGCAGCCACTTTTCGAGCATGGACACATCGAAAGTGCAATTGTTTCTGCTCGAATCTTCCAATATCGCGTCAGATAAGACATCGTCTCGAACGATGGGCCCCACTTGATCGTCGCCTGCATTGGCTGCCTCCGGCTGATCACCAAACCAATCATCCGGCCCACAAAGGTCCGACCGCATTAATGACGTAAACTTCTCCGAGTCTAAGAACTCGGAGAAGCCCATGCCCAAATAATCCATCTCCGGTAAGTCCATAAACGGCGGCAGCAGTTGTGGCACCTCCGCCGCCGTAATGGGCTGTGGGGCCAAGACTACTTTGGTGCATTTTACTGCCTTAGGTCGAATTGCCAGCGGTGGTGGCTCCTCCACCGTAATAGGCTGTGGTCGCGGTGGCTGCGGGGCCAAGACTACTTTGGTGCATTTCACTGCTTTAGGTCGAATTGCCCTACTTGGGTAGGATTTACTTTCTCCTTTTCCCAAGGGTTTGGTTTTGTGATTCTTTTTGCTTAAGGTTGTGTTCCAATAGTTTTTGATCTCATTATCGGTTCGCCCCGGTAACCTTCGGGCTATCAAAGCCCACCTGCATTATTAATAAATAAATAAAATAAAGAGACACGGACTGGTTTATAACGAGGGCTATAAAATGAGTACAGTGCATGAATTTATATTGATTAGATAGCTAGGGCTCATTTCACCAAGTATGATCAGTTGTCAATTCAAAAACCCTACACAGTACACACCCACTCGAGTTGAGCACTTTCACCTAAAATTTTAACATGTAATTTGAAATTTAGGTTTTCATCGAGCGGGTGTATTTTAATTATTAATATCTCCCATAAGAACTAAATGAATCATAAAATAACAAATAATATTGATGAAATTCTAGAGTCAAAGCAAATTAATTAAAGCTTTTTTTATTTACTCTGTATTATTTTATGATTCATTTACTTCTTACTACTTCTTACTAGAATGCTTAGCCCGCCACTTGGACGGAAAGGATTATATCTTATATTTGTATTCTTTAATAATTATAAGGTTATTAAGATACAAAATTAATTTGTTAGAGTATAATTAAGTATGACAAGTTGAAAAGAATTGAATTTTATTGTAATTCTAAGTAAATGTATGACAAAGTTAGAATGTTATGTGTAAAAGATCAAAATTCACTTATATTAAATATTATGATGAAACCAAATAATTATTTGAATTGAAAATAAATCAATGAGCAAAATAACGTATGAATTTATGGAATCATAGAATTTGAAAAACAAACCCAAAAAGGACAATTCAAACTACAAAATAAAACTTCAGAAAGGGCCAATCTATTTATTTTGAGGGAAAATTTTATAAATTTTGAAGATCTAATTTTCTTTAATAAAAAGCAAAGCATTTGACAAAGACGACAACTTCAATTCATGCTGTTTTTGAGGGAATTTTTTATAGATTATAAAGATGCAGTTTTTTTTTTAAAAAAAAAGCAAAGCATTTATTGTGAAAGGGTAGAATTTTTCACGTTGTTAAGAGGGGAGATATTTATAATTAAAATACTACAAGAAGACATGCTTGATCGCACACGTACACGAGCTAGGTTACTGAACACGGCATGGACATTAATCTTACTTCAAAGTATAAACTTTTTTATTTTGGTCCAACAAAGCACAAACTAATCATTGGACAAAAAAATGCACAAACTAATCTATGTATAGTGTGTACTACATTACATATATCATAGTATTAACTACTTGGATGACATTTACTAAGTGAGCGAGCTAGGAACAACTAATTAATCAATTACCTGTTTCCCAACAGCTTATGAAGCCTGATAATGAGATCTTCCTCTTCTACAGAGATGTTACCTCTCTTAATGTCCGGATTCAGATAGTTCAGCCATCTTAGTCTACAACTTTTTCCACATCGTTTCAAACCTGAAGATCAAATCAGTCATCTCATTCACTTCAATTCAATATTGTGGGATTGGTCGAGAAAACTGGGTGATGTGTCCGGTAAATTTAGCCACTTCGTATAAGATCGAGATCTACCTCTTAAAACAAAATCTTCAGCCAAATGTGGGAAGCTCTCTAACACGCCCTTGGTAACTAGCCTAACCTAGTTAGCATTTGGACAAACGGGTCTAGCATCTTAATCTCTTTATAAGTAGCCCAGAGAACGGGCGGTGACATCTCAATCTCTTTTAGCCAACTTAAACCTAAAGAACAGGTGGGTAGCTCATTTTGCTAAACCCAAGCCCAAAGAGCAAGGAAGAAACGAAGACCGGACCTGCTCTGATACCATGTAAGATTCCGATGGGCCGTGAGAACTGAGTAACGTGTCACGTAAATTTAGTCACTTTGTATATAAGGTCAGGATCCACCTTTTAACCCAAAAGGCTTATTCCAATGGGTAATAGTTTCACCTTTCCTATATGCTATTGGTATTTGTTTTGTAGTCCCAATGTGGGGAGCTCTCTTAGGCCCCATTTGGTACGATTCCCTGAGAATGAGGAATGAGAATCAGGAATGACTGATTCCAGTATCCTGTTTGGCAGAGAATTATCTGGAATCGATTTCATTCCCAAGAATGGCTCATTCCAAGTCTGCATGCTAATTTGATTCCAATAGAAATTGGAGAGTATCGTCCATTCCAGACATTGTAATTCTTCATCTTGAATCTTAAAGTTTATTAACTTTATTTTATAAATTCTAATAACTATAAACCTTTAAAATCATAAGTAAGAACTCTAAACCCTAAGAATTTCAAAGCGAAATTATTTGGAAAGGTTCATTCCGACAGTATACCGTACCAAACAACATGCGTGAGGAATGGTTCATTCCGATTCCTGATTCCAATCCGATTCCAACAACATACCAAACGGGGCCTAGAGTAGAGCATCCACAATGGAGAATAGGAGGCTTGATTTCTTATTAATTTAAGAAAAGATAAAAGCATATTTGTCAGAAAAAAAATCAGAGAAAAACAGAAAAACATTTCTTCCTTTTCTCACTTTATTTCTAGTGCAAGAAATTTCTTCTGCCCATTTCTCCGAATGTATCAGATTTTTGTTCTTTTATTTTTTTCTTTTTGAGTTAAGAAATCCTCCCACTCTCTCCATGGTTGATTCTCTTACATATCGTTGTTCACATTGACAAAATTAATTCGTCATAAGAACCCTACCAAAATACAGTATAGAAGATGAATATGACGAAAAAAATATAGATTTAGTAATAAACCTGCTTTTTTCGGGAGGCTTCGCCATTGCCCTTCGCCGTGAAGTTTGATGTAGTCCTTGAGAAGCTCGTCTTCCATGGCACTCCATGCTCCTCTTTTCAAACTTTCCTTTTCACAACATGGCATTCTCCCCATTTTTTCAGATCTGTTTTTGTAGAGGGACAAAAACAAGATTGATTTCTTGCACGAGTCTCTCAATATAATTAAGCTCAAATGGAGAAAAAGAAGAAAGAGCTAGAGACTTGGTAGAGATGGACTAATGTCCGATCACCTAGGATTTAAGGTGAAGAAGATTGATTCTTTAGGCGTCACCATGGGTCCCACGAGCCGATTATAATAATAATATATAAATACAAGAAATTTAGAAACAGCGTCCCGTAACGCCTCTCTCCGGCGTCCCATGATGCCTCTTGCCGGCGTCCCATCAATGACGTCTTTTTCTTTGTATGTATATATATATTTAATAAGGCATTAAATATCATGAAACCCAATTAACACAATGGGTAAGTACCTATTCTTGAACATCTTCATAGTAATGTAAAAACTAACTTCATGAGCTTAAAGATGCTCTTAAAATTTGGCCAAGGTATGCTATTAGAAGGTCCAAGGATGAGCTCACGAATCACGACCGATATATTTATCATGATTCATGACAAGTACGTGTTTTGTAGAGTTAATGTTCGGCCGGGGCAGGCTGTCTGTTAGATGAATCATACGGCCTGATTGTTTGAATGATATAAGTAGATAGATATATATTGGTCCCAGGCTGTCTGTTAGATGAATCATACGGTACGTGTTGTACATATTAACGTTGTGTATGAGATTTTGCCGTGACATGAATGAGACAAGAATGAAATCAATATATATATATATATATATATATATGTAAATTGCTCACGCATTGCTTAGCTATATATATTTACTGTCGTACGAGAGATCGAATGAGAACAATAAACAATATCGACACAGAGATTTATGTGGTTCGGTAACGGTGTGTTACTTACGTCCACGGGTAGAGAAAACAATGTATTATTACGGAAGACAGAATTTGGATTACAAAGTTCTAGCTATTTCGAGAGTTTATATAATAACTCAAGAAACCATAGTTACAACTTACAATTATGGGCACAAGGCCAAAACATTTTGAGACAAACCCAGAAATAGAAAAACATAGTGTCGTACTATGTGATTAAGATTCAATACACATTAACATTTACGAAACAAATTTATTTTTATTATGGAGGTTGATTTGGATGACATAGTATGAGATGTTTCGAGATGCGATATAAACTCCAAAAACCCTAATATAGTGCATGTATGGTCCTCATGTCCAAACAAATCACTATAGATCCGAGAACGGAAAACATAGCATTCCATTTTGACATAGTGGTACTACCCTCAACCCCTTAATAGAACACAACGCTCCCTAGACCCTTGACTCGTTGATCTCAATGAGACTACCATCGAGGAACGTTACACCTCAACATGGTTCTTAAATATTGTGATCATCACGGTCTTCCGTATGTCGTTCTTGACAAGCTCTCGATTTTACTAGGATTGTCTGGGATCGAAACATCACCATATTCAAGCTAGAAAAGTAAACAAATTAAAATGTTTTCGTTTAAACTATACCAACCTAAGGTATTAATAGTTGATGATCTCCTATAGATTAAAAAGGTATGTTCGATTAAAACTAATATGGGGAAAAACAAGAATGAATTGTAAGATGAAACAAATCGATTAAATTGATTAGATGAAAGTCAAGAAACATGCTATCGTGCCTAGAACGGAGTTTAACCGGCGAGTAATTAAAACGCCTCTGTCTACTCTGGCAGGGAGGAGTTAAAAAATGTATCATCAATTTCGACCAAAGAAAAAATAAATGTATCATCAATGAGCGGTATATTTTGTACTTTATCTTGGTGGAAATCAACCTATGTGGTACATGAATTTTTTAGATAGCGTAAATGTGGTACATGAATCGGGTGAGATTTAATGAAATGTTGTTCGTATGTACGGATTCAGGCTCATATAATTGGCACCGTCGGGTAACGCAAGCATGCGATGTTCCAAGTAAAAATCACTAAACAATTTGTTCTGAGGAGATCGATCGAACGAGATCAATAAAAAAGATTGACACAGATATTTTGATTCATTACTTACGTTCACGAGCAGAGAAACAATGTATTACTCCGATGGAAGACAAAATTCAGATTACAAAGCACTAGATATTTCGAGAGTTTTTTATAGACTTAAAAAATCCTAGTTAAAATTCTGGGCCGCATGCCCAAACAAAATGTGATAGGTCCAAAAAACAAAAAGTATAGAAAAAAATAAGACCATGTACTGCCATCGTAGTGTTTGATTCAGATTTAAGACATTCTATCTAACCCAGTTAGTAGAATGGGATAAAAGGTAATAAAATTGGTCAAGTAAAATTATAAGTTTGGAATAATGATCTACTATAATACAATTTTTTTTTTGACTCGGTGAGGATTAGGGATCCCTCTCAAGGCGGGAAGCTTAATGCATCCGAGTGGATGAGAGCTAGAAGGTCATGGTGGTTCCGAATTGCTTCCCATGAGTGACTGTGGCCCAGACTTGCAATTTTATCAGCTAGAGCATTGCATTGCCTACACTCATGTGAAATTTTGATTGACTCGAATCCGCGTAGGGATACGAGAATATCATCTACAATCCTTTCAATTTCCCATGGGCAATTGATTAGACATTTGACAGCTTTGATAACTATTACATTGTCCCCTTCAATTTCTATTTTCCGAACATTACTTTGTTTGACCTTTAATATACCATCCCACCACAATGCCAGAGCTTCAACCATTAATACTGATACTTTGCCAAATATTCTTACAGATCCAGTTATTGGGTTTCCATCCATATCTCTAATAATCGATCCACCCGATGCGTTTCCATTACTTATCTTAGAGCATCAAAGTTTAGTCTGACAAACTCAGGTTTTGGTTTTTTCCAGTGTCTTAATTTTTGTCATGTTGTAGACTGTCGTCGAACTATCCTATCCTGTGCTTTTTCTTCATCCTCTTGCCTCCTCTTGGCTTGTTCCCATTGCCTTAGTTGTGCTCGGATATATAAGCTTAGGTCTTGAATCAGATCACTAGGCGTTGTTTGGAAGACCATCTTGTTTCGTTGATGCTATATACTCCACCAAATTAATGCAAGTTCAATAAACTCTATCTTCCCTAATCTTCTTTTAATGTAGCTTAGAACATTCCCCGGGTTGTGATGTGAGGGGACGTACGTCCTAATTACTCGCTTAGTACCTACATTTATGCCTTTTATCATCCCTAGTGTGTACGGGCAACTAACCATCAAGTGTATCGAGTCCTCGTGGGTTCCATTACACATGAGACATCCTTGCGGGATTGCAACATGTTTTTCATGAAGCCTTTGTTTGGTTGGTAGTCAATTCACATCAACTTTCCATAAGAAAATTTGCACTTTTGGATAGATGCCAAGATTCCAGATCCAATCATTTGGACTCAGATTTATCGCATCCTCCTTCGTAACTAGACTCACTGTTGACGCTGTTGAAAACCATCCATTTCTGCTAGGTGCCCATATAAGCTTGTCTTCTATTTCATTAAATGGAATAGGTATCAGCATTACTTTATCTACTATCTCTGTATGGATCGTTATTCTCAATTCATCTATTTTCCATTCTCTTGCAGTTGAAATAAACTGGTCCACTTTAGTTGTAACATCCCTTATAGCATTTCTGTTTACAAACTTCTCCAACGGATCTTACATTACCAAGTTATCAGTCCAGAAATTTACAAACTTTTCATTTCATATTTGCCACCGAAGACCTTTTTCAAATTCCGGCTTGAGTTTAATCAGTTGTTTGCACTGCCATGATGTATTAGGTTTACTCTTATATTCTACAAGTGTGTTCCTTCGTAAATATTTTTCTTTCACAACTTTGACCGAGACATTGTCATGCTCTGTGAGAATTTTCCATAACTTTTCATCTGTAATGCCTTGTTCATATCTTCCGCTTTCCTTATCCCTAATCCGCCATATGCTTTTGATTTACATATTTTATCCCATCCTACTAGGGGTTTATATGGTCTATCCTTATTCCAAAAGAATATTCTATTTATCGCATCAATTTCATCATGTACATCTTTAGGCAACATAAAACTTTGCATCACGTAGTTTGGCTTTGAAACCAAGTTTGATCTTATTAGCACTGACCGTCCTTCTTAAGATAAAGCACTAGCTTTCCATTTTGATAGCTGTCTTTGTGCATTTCCTATTGTAGAATGGAATATTTCCTTGTTTACTTTGCCATTAATGATTGGACATCCGTGATATTTTTCCAAAATTGTCATTGTGTTAATTCCTAATGCTTGTTTGATAATATGTTTCTGCTGATTTCCCACCTTTTTAGAAGTGTGAAAAGCCGACTTGTGGTAATTCACCTTTTGACCTGAGGCCGCACAATAATCCTCAATAATGTTTTTCATCAGACTACATGCATTGTGGGTCCCTTTTGCAAATATAATTATGTCATCCGCGAAGGCTAAGAACGGTATCCTCATCCCCCCTCTTGATACTGGAAAACCAATTAGAGGTTTCGGGTTTACACTCACCTTTTGTAATTTTCTTGCCAGAATTTCTGCGCCAATTACGAAGAGATAAGGTGACAATGGGTCGCCTTGTCTAATCCCTCGTTTTGAATTAAATGGGATAGTGGGTCCATGGTTAACCAAAACTGAGAAAGGTATTGTACAGACGCACTGGCGGATCCATTCTACAAATTTTTTATCAAACCCGAACTTCACAAGCACCTGGAATAATAAAGACCAATCCACCCTATATCGTATGCTTTTTCCATATCTAGTTTAACCGCCATCCAACCATCTTTTGCTTGACTTCCTCTAAACGAATGAAAGATTTCATGCGCAATGAGAACATTGTCTAGTATTGCTCGCCCTGCTACAAATGCTCCTTGCAGTGGGTGAATGATCTTGGGCATTACTCTTTTTAGTCTTTCGGTCAAAATTTTCGCTATTGTTTTATAGATCTTTGTGCACAAGCTAATGAGGCGATATTCATTTGTTGTTGAAGGGTTGTCATTTTTCGGTAGAAGTGAAATAAGTGTGTGGTTGCTTTGGTTCAACAATTTTCCAGAATGGAAGAGCACTTTGATTGCCTTGATTACAGTTGGACCCACAATGTCCGAATAGTTTTTATAGAACTCCGTTGTCATGCCATCCGGTCCTAGGGACTTATCTGAACCAATCTAAAAGACTACATTCTTTATCTCTTCATTAGTTACCTGTTTGGTGAGGTGCACATTGTTTTCAGTTGTTATTTCGTTATCTATGAGGGAGAGATATTGCTCAAGAACTGAATTATTAATCTGTTCTTTAGTATATCTTTTCCGAAATTCATTTCTGATTTCTCGACAAATGTTTTCTTCACCCATTATTTGAGTTCCATCACTTGCGACGATACCCTTTATGACCTTATGGTTGCGCCTTCCTCTAGCTATCTTTTGAAAATGTTATGAGTTAGAGTCAGACAATTTGACATGCTTCGTCTTTGCCCTTTGTTTCCAATAAGTTTTGTGAAACTGAAGAATACATTCTTTTTTCTTGAGGAACCGAATTTGCCTTTGGATAAGAGCTGGTTGTGGGGATACAGCTATTTGCTTTTGCAGATTAAGCAAAGTATCCTCAATTTTCTTAAGTTGTTCAAAGGTGTTTCCAAAAGTCCTGCGTTTCCATTGTTTTGTATGTTCTTTTAATATCCGAGTTTTTTTCATAAGCTGGAACATGAAGGACCCTTGAAAGTCCGCCCTGCATGCTTGTTTTACTTCATTCCGGTAGTCTTTTCTCAGTAACCACATTTTCTCCATCTTAAAGGGACCTGCCTTAATCACTTGCCCATTCATAAGTTCTATCGAAATTGCTCAGTGATCAGATGATGTAAATGCATGATTATGTGTTTGCATATCCGGAAACCATTGAAGAATGTTCTAACTTACAAGGATTCTATCAAAATTTTCATATATGTTCGCAAATCACAATTGTCTTTAAAATTTCTTATACGTTCAAATCTTGTAGTCGTAGGGGCATTACCACCCATTTTATATGTGTACTCTTAGATTTCGTTCAGGTCACCTAACACAATAACGAGGAGGTGAGTGTCAATAAGACAATTAAAAAATTCAAGCCAGAATTCATCCTTCTGGTTTTCATGCGGGGGTGCATATACAAAACACAACGCCAAAGAATATCATGTGAGGTGGTTTACATATTTCAATATAATGTACCTAGGCTTGTGAATCAAGATTTTTACATATTCACTATTGAATTGGTGTTCTTTCCACAATACACAAATACCACCTGCCCTTCCTTCGGCAGGGGACCATACAATATTATCGAATCCGACACGTCTCCATGTTTGATCACTTGACAATTTATCTGTTTTAGTTTCTGCAATTGCTAATACCTGGATACGCTCAATTTTGCAGAATGAGTCAATTTCTGGCCAAAACGATCTCAACCTACTTAATATCATCAATCCTGAATAAAATAATGATTGTTTTTTACAATATAAAGCAGAACCCAAGTCTTTGTTAAAATTTACGCCACATCATCAATCCTGAATAAAAATAATGATTTTTTTTACTTTGATTTCTAAAAATAATTTATATATCTCTTTGATATCTTATCAAATTTCCTTATATCTACTTAATATCTTACCCAATTTTTGATATCTTAAGATTTTTTCCTAACATGATTTTTTAAAATTATATCCTTATATGACAAATCATGTTAATTATATCTCATACTAATAAACTATAGTATTAAAATAAAAAATAATCAACTTAAATATCTCATTTTATATTCTATTGACTTATAATGTCTCAAAATTGTGATAATACGGACAATGATATATATTAACCATTAGAGACAAAATTTGAAGGATCAAAAAGTAAGTAAATTTTATTTACTAAATATGAAAAATATGAAAATTTTCCATTATATGAAAAATAATTGTTTTTGTCTAGAAAAAATAACTAAAAGCTAAAATTTCCATTATATGATTTCACTTAATAATATCCTATTATAATAAAAATTGTTTTAAAATGTGAAGCTTAAGTCATTTTCGTGCATGGCACGATGGCTACACCTAGAATGAATAAAAAATCAAGTGATTTTTTTAAATGTTGACAATTTTCATGATTTATTAGTTGCGTCTTTTTCATTATTAATAAAGAATAGTGGAAAACTCTTACATATGTCAATAGTATATTAAATAATAATATAAATATGAAAAATCGTACAGAATTGTTTTAAAATTAACATTGTATGAATAAAAGTACATATATAGGTCAATAGATTCAAATTTCGGTCTATCGGGTTTGAATTTTAAATCCTGGAGTGGAAAGTGTATTTTCAAAATTCGATTTCGCACTGATTAATTTGGGTTTATATTTACATTATCCTTACATGGTATGAGATTTATACTAGTTAGTATACTTAGTATTGACAGGTGAGTTGAAATGCTTACTAACCGTTCATTGGGACACATTTTGGAGTACTAACGAATAGTCCGTCTAATTTGTACGAAACATTGGAAAAGTAGTAAATTAGAACTGCACATGAAGATTTACAATAATTAATCAATAAATTAAAAGAAGTAAAATTAGCAAATCGGAATTAATATATATTATAAAAGCCGACCGTTTTCGAGCCACCACGTTGATTCTGACCCCACTTGATTTTAATTTTTTTTCCAACTTAAATGGATAATAACAACTTTATATCTTTTATTTTGTTTAATTATATAATCCTCAATTTTATCTTTAAAACCATACTATCTATCTTAAATTTTATTTTTTTTAAATAATTTCACCTTTGTATGCAGTTTCCTTGAATACTTTTATTTTATTTCCCCTCAATTCATCGGTATATCTTTTGTATACGTACATTCCCCCGACTACATTAATTTTTTTTTGCAAGATTACACTAAATTTTAGTCCTAGCCGAAACAAGTGATTAAGAATATATATGTATATTAAATTAATAATACTATGTTTGTGTTTTTTTGTCAAACGTATAAAACTATATAGTTATGCTTTGATAGATGTGTTGGCTATAACATATTATAATTACATAACTATTATCTATCTTTAATTTTCTTTTCTTTTAATGATTTTATAATTTTCTTTTCTAAAAGATAAAATTGTTATTTCTTTAAAACCACTCATGCATGTGGCTTAAAATATGAAGATCGAGTCACTTATTAGTACTAACAACTGTTTATCTTTTATTTCAACTAATCTCTTTAAAACCGTACCCCTTTAATTTATTTTATTTTCAATTGATATTTTTCTTAATTAAGCAAGTGAGTTTAATTATGTTAAACAATTGTTTTGAAAGTCATTCAAATTTATAACTATTCTCTTTGATTTTTTTGCTCAAAGTGATACTGAATAAAAAAATTGGAAGTCATATCACTAACATTGTTTAATTAATTTTGGAATTCATAATATTTTAAAATCTATATAAAAAATTTTATTCTCACCCCACCTTATAATTTTTTTTAATAGATTGTTTATAATAGTTTCCATGAATTTCCTAATACTTTTCTATACCTATTGTTTTATAGATTCAGAATATCATGATCTTTAATTTATATTATAATTTAATTAGATATTTTTTTTGGTATATTCATACGTATAAATGAAAAATAATATTCATTAAATATTATGATTAAAAATAACTACATTTTAAAGTTGGGTATATCAAGTTAGTGCTTTGCATACTAAAGCATAAGTAAATTTATATTGTATAATAATGTATTTTATTTGCATAATAACAAATTCTCAATCAATCATTTAATGATTTGAAAACTTCTAATATTCGATGAAACGAAATTATGTCAAAACTTTTATTATACAACTAATATTTATTTATTATATACCCAAAAATAAATTTCAAAATACAAGTCATGCATGGCACGACGGGTACAACTAGTTACACATAAAAAGAATGCCTACTAAAGGGATCGGATCGACTGTTATAATATCAAACAATAAAGATTAACAACAAATAGTTAGAAAAATACTCCGTTGAACCCCATGAATCTGCACTCTTTGCGATCAATCATGTAAGACAGTTTTCTTTTGGTTGCGCACTGTTGGGATGGTGGTTAGTCCCGACAATCGATCCCATTAGGTTTTGATAATGATTGAACACTTGAGAAACATTTAATATGGTTTGCTACGTGTTTCAGGATCAAACAGGTTGTATTGAGCATGAAACAGAGCAGGAACATCCGATGGGATCAACCGGATCATCAAATAGCTGGCGCGCAAGCAGAAGCTATTTATGGAAGGTGGATCAACGCGCAAAGCTGGAAGCTATTTATGGAAACGCGCGTGAAGGGATCGGATGGAACGAATTACTTATCTTTGGAAGATTTCGAAGATTTGTTGAAGATATTATCTTATTCCCTAAGTAAGATATATCCGATTTGGTGATCGATATATTCTAGGATAGAATCTTCTTGTAGCCGATTAGTATATATAGATCATTGTATTAGGGTTGTTACTTACGCTTTTTCAAGAGAGTTGAGAGAGCTTTGTGCCTGAGTTAAGAACAAACGAAGTACTCTGAGCCGAGTTGTGTACGAGGGTTAGAGGTGTGGGTCAAGTCCGTTGAGTCGAGTTACAAGTGTGTCCAACGCTGAGGGATCTAGATCTGGGTAGAAGGTATTGTGTAAACCTTAAGATCAAGGATTCGCGTTTGTATGTTCATGCTTGGTAATAACAAAAGGCTGGCTTGATTTGAATAGCTTTGTGTGAACAAGAACTTGTTTGAACTGTTTGTTATTTCCGTTGCCCGGTTTGTTGATCCCTCTGGAGGATCAACATCCGTATACTAACACACGTAGATCCTACAATTGGTATCAGAGCCTGCGTGCTCTAGATTGTGTGTTTGTGTCAAACAGGTTTTGAGATGGAGAAACAACTTCAAGAACTTGGTGTCTCTAACTCCAAGCCCCCATTGCTGCTCCCGGGTCAATACAATCAATGGAAAGATTCAATGTTTGATTGGATCAGGGGGAAGAACTTCCAATCCTGGCTGGCTATTGAACTAGGAGACTTTGAAGTCGATGCTGACAAGAAAACCAATCCCAGGCTTATGAGACCAGATGACTTCAAGGCAATGGAAGCCAACTTCCTTGCTAAGACCTTCATCACTTGTGGGGTCACCAAGGAGGACAAGAACAAGATTGGCAATCTGAAGAATGCCAAGGCTATGTGGGAAGCCCTGAATGACATCCACAATGGTACTTTTGAGATGAAGGACGATCAGATGTGTGATCAAGGTGAAAACCTAGTCACATTTGACTCAAAGGAGTGTCTCGTCATCAACAAGAAGTCCAACAGAGTTGTTCTCAAAGGAGTTCGCAAAAACAATATCTACATCTTCAATCAAGAGTTCAAGCCAAAATCAGAACTATGCCTATCTGCCTCAAAGAAGGACGCTGACCTCTGGCATTGTCGTCTTGGCCATGCTGGACCTAGCACAATTCTCAAGTTGCATCAAAGGAATCTTGTGAAAGGTCTTCCCCGGATTGATCCTGAGACGGTTGAACAGTGCGAAGCCTGTATCAAAGGGAAGCAAACAAGAACGTCTTTCAAGTCCAAGAATGAAGTAAGCACAAAGAAGCCGTTGGAACTTCTCCATATGGATCTTTGTGGACCAATGAAGACGTTGAGCCATGGTGGAAAGAGGTACATTTACGTTCTTGTAGATGATTTTTCTCGTTTCACTTGGGTTCTTTTCTTGGCGTCCAAAGCAGATTGTTTCAAGGCATTCAAAGTCTTCATCAAACAAGTGGAAGTTGCCCTGGAGACGCCTCTCAAAGCCATAAGATCAGATCATGGGACGGAATTCCAGAATTCAGAGTTCCTGACCTACTGTGATCAACATGGTGTCTCGCACAACTTCTCAGCTCCAAGGACTCCACAACAAAATGGAGTTGTAGAAAGAAAGAACAGGACGCTAGAGGATATGGCAAGAACTATGCTTTTGGCTAATAGCGTTCCCAAGTACTTTTGGGCGGAAGCTATTGCCACAGCATGCTACATCATCAATCGCGCCATGATCCGTCCTCTACTGAAAAAGACGTCCTATGAGTTGTTGAACGGGAGAAAGCCTCGCATCGATTATCTCAGAGTTTTTGGTTGCAAGTGTTTCGTTCACAACAATGATAAAGAAAAACTGGGAAAGTTTGATGCAAGGAGCGATGAAGCCATATTTCTTGGGTACTCCCTCACCAGCAAGGCATATAGAGTTTTCAACAAAAGGACTCTAAAGCTTGAGGAGAGTATTCATGTTGTGTTCAAAGAATGTTCTTCTCACAAAGACAAACAAAGTAAGAAAGAACGATCCTCGTCACAACAGCAGGACGATTCTGAAGATGAAGTTGAAGATAGGTCCTCTGGAAAATACTATGTTCCTAAGAACGCCACTCAAAATCCGGAAGAAGTATCAGTGGACGTACCTAGCATTGTTCAAGGAGTTCCATCTCTTAGTGAATCTCTAATTCAGCAAGAGGTGGGTGAATCAAGTTTGCAAGGTCAAGGTGTGGACGCTCCCTCTGAGGGGGAACACACTGAGGACGCTTCTTCAGATGATGAAATTGATCCAAGGTTTGCTCAACTATTTCAAAGGGAGTCCCGCTTCTCTAGGGACCACCCAACTTCTCAGATTGTCTCAGATCCTGCCCAAGGAGTTCAAACCAGGTCAGCTGCAAGCAAGTCCCAGAGTGCAAATTTAGCCTTTTGTGCGTTCAACGCCTTTGTATCTTTGGTGGAACCAAAGAATATCAAAGAAGCACTTCAGGACGCTGACTGGATTCAAGCAATGCAAGAAGAACTCAACCAGTTTGAAAGGAACAAAGTTTGGACCCTTGTTCCACGTCCCAAAGGCAAAAATATCATAGGGACGCGCTGGGTGTTCAGGAATAAGCTTGATGAGAGTGGACGTGTGTCTAGGAACAAGGCAAGACTTGTGGCTCAAGGATTCAAGCAAGAGGAAGGCATTGACTATGATGAGACCTTTGCCCCTGTTGCTAGAATTGAAGCCGTTCGTCTTCTTATTGCCTTTGCCGCACACAAAGGATTCAAGTTATTTCAGATGGACGTCAAGACTGCCTTTCTCAATGGCAAGCTCAAAGAGGAAGTGTATGTTGCTCAGCCCCCTGGCTTCGAGGACGCCTCTCACCCAGATCATGTGTACTACTTGGACAAAGCACTCTATGGACTCAAGCAAGCCCCTCGTGCCTGGTACGACAGGTTTGCGTCCTTCCTTCTGTCTCATGGGTACACTAGAGGTTCAATTGATAAAACTTTGTTCATAAAGAAAGTTCACAAGGACATTTTGATTGCTCAAGTTTATGTTGATGATATTGTCTTTGGTAGCACTAACATGAAGCTTGTAGACGAGTTCAAGTCCCTCATGAGTAGTGAATTTGAGATGTCCCTCATTGGAGAACTCAACTTCTTTTTGGGACTTCAAATTAACCAACTCAAGGAAGGGACGCGTATTCATCAACAAAAGTATGTCCGTGAAATGCTTGAGAAGTACGGGATGAACACGTCCAAGCCCGTAGCAACACCCTGTTCTCCAAATTCGCGTCTTTACGCAGACGAACAGGGAAAGGACGTTGATCAAAAGCTGTACAGAGGAATGATTGGCTCTTTGCTTTACTTAACAGCAAGCCGTCCAGATATTATGTTTGCCGTTTGCTTGTGTGCACGCTTCCAGGCAAATCCAAAGGAGTCCCACATGCAAGAAGTCAAGAGGATCTTTCGCTACCTCAAAGGACGCGATGATCTTTGCCTTTGGTATCCCAGGAAGACGTCCTTCAAGCTAATTGGATACTCGGACGCTGATTACGCTGGTCATGTCATTGATCGAAAAAGCACTTCAGGAATGGCACAGTTCCTTGGTTCATGCCTAATTTCATGGGGATCAAAGAAACAGAACTCTGTGGCGCTTTCAACTGCGGAAGCCGAGTACGTTGCTGCTGCTTCGTGCTGTTCACAAGTCCTCTGGATCAAATATCAACTTGAGGACTACGGTATCAATCTTGAAACTATTCCTATTCTCTGTGATAACACAAGTGCTATAGAAATTGCTAAAAATCCTGTCTTTCATTCACGCACAAAGCATATTCACATAAGGCATCACTTCCTGCGTGACAATGTAGAACTAGGACTCATTAGCATGGGACACGTTAGGACGGAGGACCAAATAGCTGATATTTTCACTAAAGCACTTGATAGACGTCCCTTTGAGCATCTCAGATTGCTCTTGGGGATGATAACTTTTAAGTAGCAAGTCCCGTTCTACTATTCTCTCAATGATTGGCTATGTTTGGTAGATTCTAAGTAGTTAAGGACTGTTAAGCATTGAACTCATATTTGCAAAGAACGCTAGTCTAAAACTTCAAGTGTTTGCTACTTTGGAACGCCATTCAAATTTTCTCTATTTATCTTGAAAAGAGTATCCCTGATCACCCAACCCTCATTATAAGCCGAAATGATGGGAACTCTAAGCTTACCCTAGCCGAGAACTCTGCAAAAGCGTCCTATGAGCTTCATACTTTCTTTTACGGGACGTACTTGCTTTGTTCTCAAATGGTTCTCAAGGTAATCACAAGAACGGTAAGTTGGTTGTTGGTTTGCTCAAAGAGGTCAAAGATTTGCTAAGTATGTGAGAACGCCAGTGGTTGCAGTTGAGAACGCCAGTTCAGATTTTGAGAAGGAAGTTGAAGAGTCAGAAATTTGGATTTTGAACTTTTGAAAGTGTGAACAGTGACCGTTGATCAAATCTTAAGGGGGAAGCTTTGCCACGTGTCGCACAGTAAAACAGCGTTTATTACCATTTGTGCCACCGCTTCCTCTATATAAGGCCAAAACAGTCGCTCTCGTTCATTTATTGCTCTCAACCACTTTTCAACTCAGTTCAAGCTCTGACTTCTCTCTAGAACTCCGGCGACTTTCTCTCACTAAAAACTCATCGGAAGAATGTCTCAAAAGCAGATGAACGTAGCCGGAACTTCAGCCGGTGGGAAGAGGCGAAAGCTGATAAAATCCCACACTATTGAGAAACAAAGGCAGCCTGTCCTTGATGAGTCCCTTGTGGACTTTATTAACAAGAAGCCGAAGACGCTCTACAGGCTCATCAGAGAACGTATGGCCAAGCCAGACGTCAAGAACGATCAGGAGAAAACACAAAACTACGAGAAGTTCCTCGACCGTTTTGTGAGGCACGGGCTGATAAAGAACGACTACAAGGACCTGCCGGGCAGCCTGGAGGACGTCTTGTTCTTCACAATTTATGGAGGTCAGAATCTAGACAGTCTACTTGACTTAATTCCTGACCTAACCAAATGCGTCCTTCCGGACTTCCCCATGTACCCCAGCCAAAGACGGGTACCTAGTCCTTCTCCCCCACCTCCTCAAATTCAAGCCATCCAATCTCTCAAAACCCTGCCAGCCAAGCGTCCCGCTCCCTCATCCTCCTCAAAACAAACTGAGATCGTGGACAAGTTCCCGTCTCATATTAAAGAGGGACGCTCCAAAAAGATACACGACCCAAGGCCCCTAAAAAAGGCCAAGACCTCAAGCGTTCCTCCATCCAAAAACCCCTCAAAACGGCCAAGCTCCTCAAAAAGGCCGTCCACCCCTCCTCCCCCCCAACCCCTCAAAATCACACAACTCCCAACTCCTCCTCGCTCCCCTCAACCCTCAAAGACGAACGCTCTCATCCCCTTCCCTCCCCAAACCCTCTCTCCCCTTAACCTGGCCGACTTCCCATCCGCCCCGACCCATATCTCCCCGCCTAAGGACCCTGAGACTCCCAAGTCCCGTCGTCCTTCCTCCTCCAGTGGCCCGGATGAGACCGAGCGGACGTTTGAGCACACGTTCCGCCGGAGGAAAGCTGGTGAGAGACCCAACGTTCTCCTCGCCAAAGACGCGCCTGTGCCAGTCGAGGATGTCTCTTCCTCCTCCAGCTCCAGCTCGTTTGATAAAGAAGGGACGCCTCAGGATGTCGACGTGATTGGCGACTCC
Organism: Polygonum aviculare; assembly: GCA_934048045.1. NCBI lineage: Eukaryota > Viridiplantae > Streptophyta > Magnoliopsida > Caryophyllales > Polygonaceae > Polygonum > Polygonum aviculare. Next base: position 24,480,268 of record OW204023.1, on the reverse strand, counting down.
AATGATGAGGTAGAAGTCGTTGAGAACGCTGGCGAGCACCAGGTTTCTCCAAAGGACGCCGAGCCAACTCTCTCTGAAGAGCTCGAGCGTGACAACCAGGAAATCCCTCCCTACAACCAATCCCTCCCCGTCCTCAATCCCACCCCAGCACCACAAGAAAACCCCTCCCCCTCAATCCAAACAGAGTCCCGTGACGTCCCAGCGGACGCTGAGCCAACAACAGAACAGCAAACTGCAGCTCAGGACGCTGAAGGCGCGTCCCAAGGGCAAACCTCTGCCGGTACCGTTCAAGCCACATCTGGTGGCGATGCTGAGAATGAAGGCACAGAGGACGCTGATCAAGATGAGTCTGACGACTCAGAAAAAGAGAACAGTTCTTCAGAGGGTGAGGACTCTGAAACTCCCAAGGGCAAGCGTAGAAGGAAGAACGCTGATGTGCCTGTTAAAGTCCTGAGCCCTCTAATTTATTCTGAAGAGTGGCTCGCTTCTTTTGATGATGATGCTGTTCAAGAGTTTCTTGAGCTTCTAAAAGTACAAGGATGGCTGAACGTAGGACCAGCGCCGACCACTGTTGACATAGACCAGGTCAAGGCGTTCTACCGGGATTTGCGCTACAAGGCAAAAGATGGCTCCCTCCTATTTAAAATTGAAGGAGAAAGAGTTTCAGTCACTGAACGCCAAATGCGCACCTTCCTCGGTCTCGGTTCTCGCAAGCCTCCGTCTGATGCTCTCAGTTCTCTACCTGAAGGCGGCTTTGAAACAACAGACCAAGAACTGCCGCTGGTTGAGCACGTCTTTCAGGGCAAAAGGCCACTAGGTTTGGACAGGGTAGCTCATGTCCTGAGCAAAGTTGGCGCAATCGTTCACTACTTCATATGCCGCGCCATTCTTCCAAGGCAGGAAAAGCGTTCTATAGTGCAAACATCTGACATTATTCTAATAGACGCCATCCTGGAACGCCGCCCAATCAACTTAGCCAGAATTGCAATGCAACATATGGCCAAGTGTGGAAGGAAGAGGCATGCCTTGCCTTACCCTGGAGTGGTGAAAGCGATTCTGCAGTCCCAAGATGCATATAATGAGAACGCTCCGTCCAAGGAACTAGGCTTGAAGTGGAACGCTAAATCCGGCCTTGTTGAGATCAGGCACAACGAAGAGCTGCCGTCTGTGTTGAAACAGTTAGCGGCTGAAGCTGAGGAAGCAAGACAAAAAGCTGAAGAAGAACGCCTGGCTGCTGAAGCAGAACGCCAGGCGAATCCGTCTCAGGAAGGTGTACACGAAGAAGAGCCTGCTATGGACTTCTCTACTCTTGATCAGATGTTGTTGGCTCCTTCTCCTCCTCAAGACCCTTCTATGGACGCTCCTCCTTCAAGCTCTGGCCAAGTTCCCCGTCCTGCTCCAGCAAATATCACTGAGCATCCTCCTGCGGAACTCTTAGGTGCAATCATGGACAATCAGTGCCTCATTTTCTCTGCACTTAAGGACTTGACATCCGCGTTCTCCAAAGCTGCTGAACTTCAAGACGAACTTCTCAAGTTTTATCAAGCCCAGCGCCGTTCTCAGTGATTGCCGCTACCCGTTCATCCTCTATTATTTTGCTTTCGCTTCTTTTGAACTCTAAACACTATGTGCTCATTGTCTGTAATAACTCTACATTTGGTTTGAATGGCAATTACATGGTTTGCTTGCATTGTGTTTGTTTAAGCGTTCCTCTGCCTTTAGTTATGTTTTTATGCTTAACGTTCTTATCACTTGTTATCCTTTTCGATGATGCCAAAAGGGGGAAGTGTAGTTTTGCAGAGATGCGCTATAAATTAGTTATCTAGAATAAGCAAGTGTTAAGGGGGAACTATTAAGTGAAAAGTCTAAAGAACGCCATGCTAGAATAAACTAGAGAACGCCTAGATAATTCTAGGACGCTTTTCTCTCCTTAAAATCCAAAAGCTAGAGAATCAAAGAATGAAAACTTGTGCTAAATGATATTTCTCTAAGTGTTAGAGGACGCTCTTAAGTTTTCATGCATGCTAAGTTCCAATGTCAAAACTTTTTGCTGAAGAGTTTGTCATCATCAAAAAGGGGGAAATTGTTGGGACGCTATCAAGAACGCCTGCGTCCTTGGTAGTGTACCCACAACCGTCCCTTAGTTTTGATATGACAAACTCACTATGATTCTGATGAAGTTGTCCAAGTGTTCAGGAACGCCCATCTGACAAAGGACAACAAGTGTGTATGGGCGTCCCATAGGCTTTGGGACGCTAGCTAACAGGAAGTAAGGACCGATCAGAGACTACTTGAGAAAGGACGCAGTCCCAAGCAAGTAGGAACGCAAGCAGAGCATCCTTACTCTCTAGCCGACAGGATGACATCACCAGACAACATTTGATCATCCAAGGACACGTGGAAACCGATCCTGTAGCAGAGTCCAACACTACGTGGCGGACGATCCTGTTGCAGAGTACATCCATACGTGGCGGCCGATCCTGTAGCGGAGTCCATCACACACAGCTGGATACAGGAAGCTTCCTCACCACCGTCATCATACGTGGAGGAAGATCCTGTAGCCACGTCCGAGAAGGGCATGATCGTCCCAGGAGAAAGACGCCCTTCCCCAAGTCCTATAAATACCCCAAGGCATTTATAGTGACTTTAACGCTTTCAAGAATACCCAGAGAAAATCATAGGAAAGCGGCTCACTCAAGAACACGAAGAACAAACTCAAGAACTCAAGAACAGTGCTAAGTTTTTGAGTTAGATCGAGTGAGACTTATAACCCAAATCACAAATCTGTTTGTAATCAAAAGAAAAGAAAGAGTTCTACGAAGTACTGTAGAACGCAGGGATAGGAGTCCTTTAGTAGATTGAACTTGCTTAAGTTGTCGGCTTAGAGGAGTCCTTTACTAGTGGACTTAGGGAAAAGCTAAGTGCCAGAGAACTGTAAAGACTCGCCAGTACATCTGTAAGAACGTTCAATATAAAGGAAGAACTATTCAAAAATCCTCCAAGGAGGTAGAGGTTTACACTCAAGGACTACTTGGTCTTGAGTGGTTCCTCTATAATTCACTGCGTTCAATATTTACCTGTTTAGTACATAATTCCGCTGCATTACTCAAGGACGCCCCTACTCCTCGTAGGGACGCCTAACCTAAGGACGCCTTTATCAAAGTAAAGGCAGTCCTTCTGTACTAACGATCCAACAAGGGAACAAGGATTCATCAACAGAAATATATCAAGGAGATGCTTAAGAAATATGGCATGGACAACACGAAACCAATTGATACACCTATTTCTACTAACACTCGTTTGGATGCAGATGAAGGTGGGATCAATGTTGATCAAAAGACGTATCGAGGAATGATTGGTTCCTTGTTATATCTAACGGCCAGCCGGCCAGATATTGTGTTTAGTGTTTGTTTTTGTGCCAGGTTTCAAGCAAACCCCAAGGAGTCTCATCTCAAGGAGGTGAAAAGGATCTTTCGATCTCTGAAGGGATCTATCAATCTCTGCCTTTGGTACCCTAAGATGTTCGAGTTTGATCTTCTTGCATACACTGATGCTGATTATGCTGGGCACATTGTGGATAGAAAGAGTACATCGGGGATGGCGCAGTTCATAGGACCTTGTCTCGTTTCTTGGGGATCTAAGAAACAAAACACGGTAGCTTTGTCCACAGCCGAAGCAGAGTATGTAGCGGCTGCAGCGTGTTGTTCCCAGGTATTGTGGCTAAAACAACAATTGGAGGACTATGGTATGTCTCTTGGAACTACTAGCATTCGATGTGATAATACAAGTGCCATAAATATTTTCAAAAACCCTGTTCATCACTCTCGTACTAAACATATTGAAATTCGCCACCATTTTCTACGAGACAATGTTGATAAAGGTTTGGTTAAGTTGGATCATTGCAGGACCAAAAACCAAGTGGCAGACATTTTTACCAAGGCATTGGACAGAAAACCCTTTGAGCATCTGAGGATATTCTTAGGCATGATCACCATGAACTAGTCAAGTCCCGGTCCTCTATTCCCCCAATGACTAGCTAAAGTAACTCTTTGATCCAGGGGGAACAACACTTTTAAGTACTATCTTCTTGACTATGTGCGTTCATGATGATTTACTTGTTTTGATTATTGATCCATGCTGCTTTCATTCAATTACTTGCGCTATCATTTTTAAAGCATGAAAACCATTTCTTTGATCCCAAAATGACTAACTTGATCTTGTTATCCCATGTTATAAGCCGAAATGATAGTTAGTCATAGACCGTCCCAAGCCTTGATCCAGGTAAACGTTTCCTATGAGCATAACTTTGTTGATCCTTTCTTTTACGGGACTTACTTATCTGGATCATTTGTTGTGGCCTGCTTGTGTGAAAATATTTGTTTTGGATATGCGTGTGAGTTTTCTTTGTTACCTATTTGCTATCCAAAACCTGCCCTTTTTATTCACTCAAGTATGTGTGTGGGATCAGTCCAAAGGATCAGTCTGAGTTGTGCAGTAGTTGGGATCAGTCTAAGGAGCATTGACACCAGGTGTAACGGCTAGTAAAAATTGAGGAGAAGCCTTGTTACCGTTACCGGGTGAATTTTGTGCAGATTCTAGCCGTTGGAGGAGCAATAATTGCGCAGATTTTGAAAACCAGAATTGCAGGGAGCCGTTAGCGGATTTTTGTGAACGTTGGGGGATCGATCTGACTGGTGGCCATTGGGAAATCTGTTAGAGGTAAAAATCTTGCCATATCTTTCCATATCTTTTTCCCTCTATCCTCTCTCCATAAATATCTCGCCCCAATTGCCCAAAATCCCCTTCACTCCCTCTTGCCTAAAATGTCTCTTGCCATAACCAAATTTCTACGCCCTATAACTCCTCGATTTCACCAGATAATTGAATCAATCCCTCCAAACCCTAAATTGCCTCCAAACCCTAAAGCTCCTCAAAATCACCCATGGCTTCCCAATCCCGTGAAGAACAGATAGCCGCCCTCCAAGCCAAAATTGGTGAACTCTCGGCTCAAAAAAAGAGTGAAACCAAAACCGCCAAGGCTACGGAAGCCATACCCATGACCTCCCTGGACTCCGTCGCTAACATCGGCAAGGAGGCGGTGGCCGAGGCAGAGCCGTTAGTGGCGGCGAAGGATCAAGAGGAGGTTCCCTCGAGGTCCGAGAAAAAGGCCAAAGAGGAGGAGGCCAAGAAAGAAGAGGCCAAAGCTGAGGCTTCCATGAAAGAGGTGGAGAAAGAACTGGCCTCCCCCTCCAACAGCAAATCTCTTTCCAAGAAGAGAGAGCGAGACGAAGAGGCCGAGGATGATGAGGTTGTGGAGGTGGCCTCGGACCTGAAAACTCCGGTGCCCAAACGCAAAACAAAGAAGAAAAAAGGCCAAACCTCCACCCTTCGTTCCTCCGCTCGCGCCACTCGTAGCAGGACCAAGACCAAAGAAGAAAAAGGCAAGATGGTCCTTCCACTGTGGAGGAGTCCGCGGAGCCTGAGGAGCAGGCCTTTGAGGACCAAAAGGACAGGAAGATTGTCGCTCCCCTGATCATAACAGAGGCTCTCGCCAAGGAGCATGATCTCGAGAACCTCTGGGAGCTCATTCAGTTTCAGGGCTGGGATCATCTATCTGAAGATAAGGTATCTGTTGACCCTGATCTCGTTCGATCCTTCTATTCCTCCTTCCAATGCTATGATACTCCGGTCTGTCTCTCTAGTGCTGCCAATATCGGATCCAAAACCCTCGTCTTCTCTGCTGATGAGGTTGCTGACTGGTTGGGGATCCCGAATGAAGGGATCAATGAACTGTCTACTTCTGGGGTCTGGCCTGTGGACAAGGACAAAGACGAGCTCATGGAGACTATGTTTGGGAGCTCTGAGGCGAGGATGGCCACGACTGATATGCCACTCATGGTGAGGATCGCTCACCAATACTTGGCCAAGGTCCTTCTTCCGAGGCAGGACAAGCGCAACAACCCCACCATTGCTGATGTTGTGCTCCTGGATCAATTTCTGAGGAAGGAGCCGCTCGACCCCTCCAAGCTGATTCTTCTTCATATGGGTAAGTGCATAGGCAAAACCCATTCCCTTCCTTACCCGGGCCTTGTTAAGACCAATCTTGAAAAGAGGGGTCTGTACCAGCCTAAGGAGGAACAGTCCTTTGGGTTCCCACTGGCCAAGCACAACCTGGAGCGAATGGTTCACTAGGAACGCCCTGCCCCTGCTATCAAGAAAACTCCCAAGAAGAAACCAGCTCCCGAAGGCTACAGCTTACAGAGTATTGGGGATGAACTGACCAGGATCACAGAGCTTTTCGAGACTTTTGTCAACTTCTATGTGCACAGAGCTCAGCTCCTGGACGATCCTTCACCTCCTGAAGAAGGCAAAGATGAATCCCCATCCCATGCTTGAGTGAACCCCCCATTATGATCCCTAGCCTATTATATCTGATATTTTGAGTGCTTTTTCTTTGTTTTTGTGTTTTGATTATGATAGTGCAAGAACCACCTTTTGCTTGCTCCCGATTATGTAATCCAAAACATTGAAAGTAATGAATGAAGTGCTATTTTCCTGAAGTGTTATGTGCTTATGTGTTAAACTGTTTCATAAGGATCAAATTGAGTTATTTGATGATGCCAAAAGGGGGAAGTTAGGAAAATTGCAGAGATGCGACTGGTTCTTGGTACAGAGGGATCGACCATATGCTAAGGGGGAACTATGCTATCTTGTGAGTAAGTTCGGTGAAGATCCTACTCAGGGGGAACGTCTTACACTTTGTTATCATTTTTGTTAAATTTTCCCAAGTGTTTGTCATCATCAAAAAGGGGGAAATTGTTGGGATGGTGGTTAGTCCCGACAATCGATCCCAATAGGTTTTGATGATGATTGAACACTTGAGAAACATTTAATATGGTTTGCTACGTGTTTCAGGATCAAACAGGTTGTATTGAGCATGAAACAGAGCAGGAACATCCGATGGGATCAACCGGATCATCAAATAGCTGGCGCGCAAGCAGAAGCTATTTATGGAAGGTGGATCAACGCGCAAAGCTTGAAGCTATTTATGGAAACGCGCGTGAAGGGATCGGATGGAACGAATTACTTATCTTTGGAAGATTTCGAAGATTTGTTAGTTTGTTGAAGATATTATCTTATTCCCTAAGTAAGATATATCCGATTTGGTGATCGATATATTCTAAGATAGAATCTTCTTGTAGTCGATTAGTATATATAGATCATTGTATTAGGGTTGTTACATACGCTTTTTCAAGAGAGTTGAGAGAGCTTTGTGCCTGAGTTAAGAACACACGAAGTACTCTGAGCGGAGTTGTGTACGAGGGTTAGAGGTGTGGGTCAAGTCCGTTAAGTCGAGTTACAAGTGTGTCCAACGCTGAGGGATCTAGATCTGGGTAGAAGGTATTGTATAAACCTTAAGATCAAGGATTCGCGTTTGTATGTTCATGCTTGGTAATAACAAAAGACTGGCTTGATTTGAATTGCTTTGTGTGAACAAGAACTTGTTTGAACTGTTTGTTATTTCCGCTGCCCGGTTTGTTGATCCCTCTGGAGGATCAACATCCGTATACTAACACACGTAGATCCTACACGCACATTATCCGTAAGTGTCGAATTGGAGATGTCAAAGTGGTGATCCCCATAGTGGTGGTGATGGGACAATGTAAATGGCCGGTGGTGGCGGTGATATTGGAGGGTGTGGAGATGATGGAGACAAACACGTTGATGGAGGTGGGTTATGGTAGTCGATGTGTTGGTCATAATGGTGGTGGCACCGACAATGGTAGGGAAGATGATCGTGGTTATGGTAGGGAGAACATGCATGATGGTGCATGTGGGGTGGCGGCAGAGACGAAACCAAGATTTTTTTTTTTGAATAAAAAGGGTTATTTATTCACAAAACGTGGCATAAACAAAATTGCTAGCGCGAGACTAGTTGATTACATCATCTCCTAATCCCAGCTTGGCTAGGATTCTTCTCTCGACTCTCGTCTTAGCCTTCCATCTAGTCCTAAGACAATTCCTTACAAAGGTAATACACATTCTAATACAAGTTTCTTCCTCCACTTGCTCATTGTTAAAGATAAGTCTATTCCTAGCACTCCATATGTAGTACAAAACAGCACTATGGCACAAATTCCATAATTTAAAATTCAGGCCTCTTTCCCCCCTCAAGCCCTCAGCTTGATTAATCCCACTTGTCGAAACCAAGATTTTATTTTAGGATGGACAGTATTTACCTTAATTAACCTTACCCTACATCTTTTTTGTCGAAAATAGCTTAACTCCCACTTGATCATTGGAATCATTAATTAAAACACCACTTGATCGATACACTTAATTTATATACCTGGTCGGGGTCGGGGAGGAAAAGAACAACAACAAAATAGGATCGGCTATAAGACTATATATGGCACATGCACGTACCCAAAGGTGCAGCACCATTGGTGCATAATTTATTACAAACACACTCCACGGTTCAATTATCTTTTCTTAACATGGACGTAGGGTACTGGCCGGAGATTAATTAATTGAGTATATAGTCTCCTTAGCTTAATCACACTTGCAGCCACTTTTCGAGCATGGACACATCGAAAGTGCAATTGTTTCTGCTCGAATCTTCCAATATCGCGTCAGATAAGACATCGTCTCGAACGATGGGCCCCACTTGATCGTCGCCTGCATTGGCTGCCTCCGGCTGATCACCAAACCAATCATCCGGCCCACAAAGGTCCGACCGCATTAATGACGTAAACTTCTCCGAGTCTAAGAACTCGGAGAAGCCCATGCCCAAATAATCCATCTCCGGTAAGTCCATAAACGGCGGCAGCAGTTGTGGCACCTCCGCCGCCGTAATGGGCTGTGGGGCCAAGACTACTTTGGTGCATTTTACTGCCTTAGGTCGAATTGCCAGCGGTGGTGGCTCCTCCACCGTAATAGGCTGTGGTCGCGGTGGCTGCGGGGCCAAGACTACTTTGGTGCATTTCACTGCTTTAGGTCGAATTGCCCTACTTGGGTAGGATTTACTTTCTCCTTTTCCCAAGGGTTTGGTTTTGTGATTCTTTTTGCTTAAGGTTGTGTTCCAATAGTTTTTGATCTCATTATCGGTTCGCCCCGGTAACCTTCGGGCTATCAAAGCCCACCTGCATTATTAATAAATAAATAAAATAAAGAGACACGGACTGGTTTATAACGAGGGCTATAAAATGAGTACAGTGCATGAATTTATATTGATTAGATAGCTAGGGCTCATTTCACCAAGTATGATCAGTTGTCAATTCAAAAACCCTACACAGTACACACCCACTCGAGTTGAGCACTTTCACCTAAAATTTTAACATGTAATTTGAAATTTAGGTTTTCATCGAGCGGGTGTATTTTAATTATTAATATCTCCCATAAGAACTAAATGAATCATAAAATAACAAATAATATTGATGAAATTCTAGAGTCAAAGCAAATTAATTAAAGCTTTTTTTATTTACTCTGTATTATTTTATGATTCATTTACTTCTTACTACTTCTTACTAGAATGCTTAGCCCGCCACTTGGACGGAAAGGATTATATCTTATATTTGTATTCTTTAATAATTATAAGGTTATTAAGATACAAAATTAATTTGTTAGAGTATAATTAAGTACGACAAGTTGAAAAGAATTGAATTTTATTGTAATTCTAAGTAAATGTATGACAAAGTTAGAATGTTATGTGTAAAAGATCAAAATTCACTTATATTAAATATTATGATGAAACCAAATAATTATTTGAATTGAAAATAAATCAATGAGCAAAATAACGTATGAATTTATGGAATCATAGAATTTGAAAAACAAACCCAAAAAGGACAATTCAAACTACAAAATAAAACTTCAGAAAGGGCCAATCTATTTATTTTGAGGGAAAATTTTATAAATTTTGAAGATCTAATTTTCTTTAATAAAAAGCAAAGCATTTGACAAAGACGACAACTTCAATTCATGCTGTTTTTGAGGGAATTTTTTATAGATTATAAAGATGCAGTTTTTTTTTTAAAAAAAAGCAAAGCATTTATTGTGAAAGGGTAGAATTTTTCACGTTGTTAAGAGGGGAGATATTTATAATTAAAATACTACAAGAAGACATGCTTGATCGCACACGTACACGAGCTAGGTTACTGAACACGGCATGGACATTAATCTTACTTCAAAGTATAAACTTTTTTATTTTGGTCCAACAAAGCACAAACTAATCATTGGACAAAAAAATGCACAAACTAATCTATGTATAGTGTGTACTACATTACATATATCATAGTATTAACTACTTGGATGACATTTACTAAGTGAGCGAGCTAGGAACAACTAATTAATCAATTACCTGTTTCCCAACAGCTTATGAAGCCTGATAATGAGATCTTCCTCTTCTACAGAGATGTTACCTCTCTTAATGTCCGGATTCAGATAGTTCAGCCATCTTAGTCTACAACTTTTTCCACATCGTTTCAAACCTGAAGATCAAATCAGTCATCTCATTCACTTCAATTCAATATTGTGGGATTGGTCGAGAAAACTGGGTGATGTGTCCGGTAAATTTAGCCACTTCGTATAAGATCGAGATCTACCTCTTAAAACAAAATCTTCAGCCAAATGTGGGAAGCTCTCTAACACGCCCTTGGTAACTAGCCTAACCTAGTTAGCATTTGGACAAACGGGTCTAGCATCTTAATCTCTTTATAAGTAGCCCAGAGAACGGGCGGTGACATCTCAATCTCTTTTAGCCAACTTAAACCTAAAGAACAGGTGGGTAGCTCATTTTGCTAAACCCAAGCCCAAAGAGCAAGGAAGAAACGAAGACCGGACCTGCTCTGATACCATGTAAGATTCCGATGGGCCGTGAGAACTGAGTAACGTGTCACGTAAATTTAGTCACTTTGTATATAAGGTCAGGATCCACCTTTTAACCCAAAAGGCTTATTCCAATGGGTAATAGTTTCACCTTTCCTATATGCTATTGGTATTTGTTTTGTAGTCCCAATGTGGGGAGCTCTCTTAGGCCCCATTTGGTACGATTCCCTGAGAATGAGGAATGAGAATCAGGAATGACTGATTCCAGTATCCTGTTTGGCAGAGAATTATCTGGAATCGATTTCATTCCCAAGAATGGCTCATTCCAAGTCTGCATGCTAATTTGATTCCAATAGAAATTGGAGAGTATCGTCCATTCCAGACATTGTAATTCTTCATCTTGAATCTTAAAGTTTATTAACTTTATTTTATAAATTCTAATAACTATAAACCTTTAAAATCATAAGTAAGAACTCTAAACCCTAAGAATTTCAAAGCAAAATTATTTGGAAAGGTTCATTCCGACAGTATACCGTACCAAACAACATGCGTGAGGAATGGTTCATTCCGATTCCTGATTCCAATCCGATTCCAACAACATACCAAACGGGGCTTAGAGTAGAGCATCCACAATGGAGAATAGGAGGCTTGATTTCTTATTAATTTAAGAAAAGATAAAAGCATATTTGTCAGAAAAAAAATCAGAGAAAAACAGAAAAACATTTCTTCCTTTTCTCACTTTATTTCTAGTGCAAGAAATTTCTTCTGCCCATTTCTCCGAATGTATCAGATTTTTGTTCTTTTATTTTTTTCTTTTTGAGTTAAGAAATCCTCCCACTCTCTCCATGGTTGATTCTCTTACATATCGTTGTTCACATTGACAAAATTAATTCGTCATAAGAACCCTACCAAAATACAGTATAGAAGATGAAGATGACGAAAAAAATATAGATTTAGTAATAAACCTGCTTTTTTCGGGAGGCTTCGCCATTGCCCTTCGCCGTGAAGTTTGATGTAGTCCTTGAGAAGCTCGTCTTCCATGGCACTCCATGCTCCTCTTTTCAAACCTTCCTTTTCACAACATGGCATTCTCCCCATTTTTTCAGATCTGTTTTTGTAGAGGGACAAAAACAAGATTGATTTCTTGCACGAGTCTCTCAATATAATTAAGCTCAAATGGAGAAAAAGAAGAAAGAGCTAGAGACTTGGTAGAGATGGACTAATGTCCGATCACCTAGGATTTAAGGTGAAGAAGATTGATTCTTTAGGCGCCACCATGGGTCCCACGAGCCGATTATAATAATAATATATAAATACAAAAAATTTAGAAACAGCGTCCCGTAACGCCTCTCTCCGGCGTCCCATGACGCCTCTTGCCGGCGTCCCATCAATGACGTCTTTTTCTTTGTATGTATATATATTTTTAATAAGGCATTAAATATCATGAAACCCAATTAACACAATGGGTAAGTACCTATTCTTGAACATCTTCATAGTTGCATATTTTTTAAAATCAAACACTTCTTTTAATGTAATACATTAAAAATAAATATGTGTAAATGGAGTTGACAAGATTTGAACCTAAGACATATTTAAAAGCCAAAGTGAGTAATTGTCGATTGGGCTAATTAAACTTATAGAAGTATTAGGTTTATATTAAAAATAATACTATATGGGATGCCTTTGAACGGCGTGATGGGACGCCGTTGAAAGGCGCCTGGTGACGCAAAGATTTTTTTGCACTTTTGTTTTCCCAAAATTTAATTAATATAATAATCGGATGCATTTAAATGGCGGGTGCAAAAAGTCGAAAAACAGTGTGTAAAAAGCCAGCGCGTATTATAGTGGCTCATCCAGTATTGTAAATTTCAAGTGTTAGATGGCAAATTAGCTCTATAAGATTCGCATTTAGTTATGTTCTTATGTTTGTACTTGATCATCGAGGTTTAGATTTTGATTCTACATTTATAATGCAACTAGAGGGAGAATATTCGCGTCATGGATAGCTAGTTCATGTTCTAATAAGCTAACTTTAGTTTTTGGTTTTGCCCTTGCCTTTGTTTTTGTTTCTGCTATGTTCTGTTGGGTTTTGTACTTTGTGTTTTGGTGGGTCGTTTGCTTTAGTTTTGACCTTCCCTTGTCTTGTATTTTTATTGAATAGATGGGGTAATTATATTAAAACTAAAAATGATTACAAAACTTGCTAGCCAAGCTAGCTATTTACAGTCTCTCCACACTCCAATCTCTCCAAATACTTCCTAGCAGCTCTATTCTTCGACTTAATCCTAGCCTGACAACAGTTCCTTATGTGCCTTATGCACCACATTTTACAATCCTCAACACTCAAGATTTGGTTTTCAAAAACAGCCACATTTCTCGCCTTCCAAATAAAAAACATGAGAGTGATATGACAATGGTATTGCTCCGTCTTCCTATTCTTGCCCACTTTAAAACTTCAGCAAGGATTCTAGCTGAAAAACCGCATTCGAACCATAGGTGATTGGGGCTCACAAACTGATGGTTCGGACACAGCAGACAATAATCGTTTCTTGCCACTCCCTACTACACAAGTTTGTTCTTAGTGATGGACCCTCCATTCAAAAATTTCGAGGCGTTAAAAGCAACACGGGGGGTGTTGATCTTTTGGCAAATTAGCTCCGCCCAAACAACCTTATCGCCCTTGTTCCTAAGGGAATTATGAAACTCTCTGCTGTCAAACTTCCCCTGCTAAGCATTGATGATAGCAGGCTCATGATTTGCATTAAGGGACTCACAACACTCATTTCGTAAGTTCAGGATGGTCCTCCATACTGAGCTATCAAAGGCTTTGCAATTCACTATCCAAAAACTCCTTCCTCTGAGATGTGTGAAACAAACCCATTTAGACCAAATTGATTCAACACCAGATGTGGCATCGAATATCAGCTCAGCCATGTTAGTTTTGTTCGACGCCAATAGATCCTTAAGGCCAAGGCCTCCTTCGTCCTTTGGGTGACTTCTTCAAGGTATAGGTGTTGAAGTGCAACTACTGCTCCCTTTCCAAAGAAAATTTCTTAGCACCCTATTGATCTTAGTGATGATATGATGGACTTAGGGAATAAGAAAATTTTACACCAATATTGGATGATCCCTGCAAAAAACCGCCCGAATGATCTCCAATCTTCCTGCATAAGAGAGTTTTCTTGCAACCCATGCATTCGCCTTCCTGCGCAGCTTTGAGATGAGGCCATCAAAATCCTTGCGTTGGGCGCGTGAACTGCAAAGGGGAACCCCAAGGTATTTCACGGGAAGATCGCCGTTGCTCATGCCCAAGATACCACGTACCGATCTCGTCCTGTTTTTCCCTGTTCAAGCCTGCGCAAAACAGTTTTGACTTCACCAAATTCATGCATAGGCCTGAACTGTCACTAAATTCACTCAAAGTGTTGTTGATGAGACGCACTGAATCTGAATTTCCAAGACAAAATATGAATAAATCGTCCGCCAAACAGAGGTTGATGATATTAGCACACTTGCACCCCGGGTGAAACTTGAAAGACCTGTTTTTAGAGGATTTCTTAAGAGCCCTGGTAAGATAATCCATGGCGAGAACGAAGAGATAAGGGACGAGGGGGTCCTCTTGCCTCAGTCCTCGCTTGGCCTTAAAGTATTGATGTCTCTCATTTTGGAGGAGTTGTAGTAGTTAATTTCCCTTGTAAATATGTGTTTTTCATTCCTTTCTTTGTTAGTTTCGTTCCTTCTTAGCTTAGTTCCCGGATTTCTTTAAGAGTCGGAAACTATGCGAGTTTGCTTTGATTTGTAGGTAAAATGGCAAGAATGAGGATGTTTTGGAGGAGCTTGTGAAGGAGCCAAGTCAAGGAGCGGAAGAGCCAAGCCAAGAATGAAGAGGAACCGAAGGAAACCCAAGAAGAAGACAAGGATCGAGGCCCAGGACGGAGTATCACCACGTCGGGCCCGAGATCGAGCATCCAGAGAACAGGACCGACGTTCCCAACGTCGGGCCCGAGGTGCACCCGTGTGGATCCGAGTCGGCAATGGAGAGGATTGTTCCCCAAGGCATATTTTTAGCAACTTTCCACATTTGCCCCTTTCTAAATTGGGAATTCCTTGGTCCCCAATCTTAGGAGGTTATAAATAGAGGTGATTAGAGAGCATTAAGGCATGTTTGGATAGACCACAACCCAAATCACTCTCTAGAGACTCAAGGAAGACTTGGAGAGCAAGGAGAAGAAGGGAGGAGGAGAAGAGAGGAAATCGGTGGCCTAGGGAGGAAGAGTTGTGAGTTTTGTACTTTGTTTTGCTTTGATTTGGTAGAATTAAGACTTGGATCTTGTTGACACTTTGAGAATTGAATGCAATTTGGCTTTGAGTTGATGTTGATGATTGAGATTTGCTTGCTTTTCCATTTGATTGCTTGTTTCTCTTACTTGATGGAGTAGATTCCATAGTCTTGGGCTATGGGGGAATCCCTTAGCTAGGATTGGGTATGAACCCCCAATTCCATAGCCTTTGAGTGCTTGATCTATGAATCCTCTCTACACTAAGCTTCAATTCTCTTGTGAAAAACAAGGGGCTTAGGGCTTGTGATTGGTATGAGTAAGCGAGAGCAATCTCGGACCCAATCACTAGACCTAACATCGAAGGAGAGTGAAAACTCCCTAAGGTCGAAGTGTAGAGTGGAGGGATCGAAGGCTAGCAACCTCGATCTCATAAGGATCAACACTTGTTGGCTGAATTGGGATGAAATTACCCAAGTCTAGTTAGGGAAGAAACCCAAAAACCCAAGACCGATCTACCAATTTTGGCAAATCGAGTTACCCAGTCCTCGGGCACGACGTTGAGCTAAGTCGGTCCCGGCCAAATCAACCTCGATCCACCCTCGGACCGAAGTGACCTGTGTCGGTCCGAGGTGATTTCTCTCGTTTTCCTTTGTTTTGCCTTTCTTTTATTCCTTTTTAGTCTTTTTCGGGTACACTTGACGCACGAACTCCCGTGTGTTCGACACCCTACCTCTTTACTACAAGTGAGGTTCGGTTTTATAAATTTAAAATTGTGAGACCCTCCGATCCCGGACCGATCAGAATTTTTTGGCGCCGTTGCCGGGGAGTTCTACTCGTTTGAGGTACCATCTTTTGTTGAGTCTTTGATTTGTTAGTGTTGGATCGTTAGTACTTAGGGACGTCCTTTACTTTGGTAAAGGCGTCTTTAGATTAGGCGTCCCTACGAGGAGTAGGGGCGTCCTTGAGTAATGCAGCGGAAATTAAGTACTAAACAGGTAAGTAATGAACGCAGAGAATTATAGAGGAACCACTCAAGACTAAGTAGTCCTTGAGTGTAAACCTCTACCTCCTTGGAGGATTTTTGAATAGTTCTTCCTTTATATTGAACGTTCTTACAGTTGTACTGGCGAGTCGTTACAGTTCTCTGGCACTTAGCTTTTCCCTAAGTCCACTAGTAAAGGACTCCTCTAAGCCTACAACTTAAGCAAGTTCAATCTACTAAAGAACTCCTATCCCTGCGTTCTGCAGTACTTCGCAGAACTCTCTTTCTCTTCTTTTGATTACAAACAGATTTGTGATTTGGTTTACAAGTCTCACTCGATCTAACTCAAAGATTTAGCACTGTTCTTGAGTTCTTGAGTTTGTTCTTTGTGTTCTTGAGTGAGTCGCTTTCTCTTTGATTCTCTCTGAATATTCTTTGAAAGCGTTGAAGTCACAATAAATGCCTTGCGGTATTTATAGGACTTGGGAAGGGCGTCATTCACGTTCTGACGATCATGCCCTTCAGGTACGTGGCTACAGTATCTTCTTCCACGAGTTTGGCGGTGATGAGGAAGCTTCCTGTATCCAGCTGTGTGTGATGAACTCCGCTACAGGATCAGCCGCCACGTGTTGATGAACTCTGCTACAGGATCGTCCGCCACGTAGTGTTGGACTCCGCTACAGGATCGGTCTCCACGTGTCCTTGGATGATCAAACATTGTCGAGTGATGTCATCCTGTCGGCTAGTGAGTAAGGACTCCTTTCTTGCGTTCCTACTTGCTCAGGACTCCGTCCTTGCTCAAGTAGTCTCTTGCTCGTCCTTACTTCCTGTTAGCTAGCGTCCCTAAGCCTGTGGGACGCCCATACACACTTGTTGTCCTTTTGGTCACTAGCGTTCCTGAACACTTGGACAACTTTATTAGAATCAAAGTGAGTTTGTCATATCAAAACTAAGGGACGGTTGTGTGGAACACTAACAAGTACGCAGGCGTTCTTGATAGCGTCCCAACAATTTCCCCCTTTTTGATGATGACAAACTCTTTTGCAGAATAGTTTTTACATTGGAACTTAGCATGCATGAAAACTTAAAAAACTTCCTCTAACACTTAGAGAAATTTTAATAAGCACAAGTTTTCATTCTTTGATTCTTTAACATTTGAATTTTAAGGAGAAAGTTACGTCCTAGAGAGGTTTCTAGACGTCCTTTTTTTTTTTTTTTTTTTATTCTAGCATAGGCCTTTCACTTAATAGTTCCCCCTTAGCACTTGCTTATTCTAGATAACTATTTTATAGCGCATCTCTGCAAAACTACACTTCCCCCTTTTGGCATCATCGAAAAGGATAACAAGTGATAAGGACGTTAGCATAAACACATAACTAAAAGCAGTGGAACGCTTAAACAAACACATGCAAGCAAACTGATGGATTGCCATTCAATCAAAAAAGAGTTATTACAGACCAAAGGTCATAATTGTTTGAAATTCAAAAGAAGCGAGGGCAAAATGATAGAGGATGAACGGGTAGTGGGCAATCACTGAGAACGGCTCTGGTCTTGGAAGAACTTGAGGAGTTGAGATTGAAGTTCTGCCGTCTTGGTGAGAGTCGCGGATAAGTCCTTGATAGCGGAGAAAACATGACATTGATTGTCCATGATTGCACCTAAGAGTTCCGCAGGAGGATGCTCAGAGATATTTGCTGGAGCAGATCGGAGCCTTGGTCCTGAACTGGAACAGGGAGCGTTCATTTGAGGATCTTGAGCAGGAGAAGGAGCCATGAGTATTTCATCAAGAGCGTTAAAATCTACAGCTGGCTCTTCTACTTGGGAGAACTCCTGTCGCAAGGCAGCCAGGCGTTCTGCTTCAGCATCAGCAGCCATGCGTTCTTCTGCTTCTTTTAACCTTCGCTCCTCAGCCTCGGCCTCTAACTGTTTGATCACTGATGGAAGCTCTTCATTGTGCCTGATTTCAACAAGGCCGTTCTTAGCATTCCATTTGAGACCAAGTTCTTCCTGAGGAGCACTGTCGTCGTAGGCGTTCTGAGACTGAAGGATGAGCTTGACCAGGCCAGGATAGGGCAGAGCATGTCTCTTCCTCCCACACTTAGCCATATGTTGCATAGCTATTCGTGCTAAGTTTATGGGGCGGCGTTCAAGGAAAGCGTCAATCAATATAATATCGTGTGTTTGCACGATTGAACGCTTTTCCTACCTTGGAAGGACGGCGTGGCAAATAAAGTAGTGAGCGATTGCGCCAACCTTGCTCAGAACGTGAGCAACCCTGTCCAGTCCCAGTGGCCTCTTGCCCTGAAAAACGTGCTCTACCAGAGGCAGTTCCTCATCAGTTGTCTCAAAACCACCTTCAGGAAGAGAGCTTAGAGCGTCGGACGGGGGCTTTTGGGGGCTAAGTCCCATGAAGGCGCGGACCTGGCGTTCATTGACGGAAGCCTTCTCACCATCTATTTTGAAGTGGAGAGAGCCGTCTTTTGCCTTGTATCTCAAGTCCTTGTAGAACGCCTTCACCTGCTCTTTGTCCACCACAGTGGGCGCAGGCCCTACCTTCAGCCAGCCTTGGAAACGCAGAAGCTCAAGGAACTCCTGGACTTCAACATCTTGGGCGAAGGAAGCAAGCCACTCTTCAGAGTACACAAGAGGGCTAAGGACTTTCACTGGGGGGCCATCGGGCTTTCTCTTGCGCTTGCCCTTGGGGGACTCAGAGTCCTCATTATCATCAGACTCGTCCTCAGAGTCATTATCAGAAGCGTCCTTGGAAGGAGCGTCTTCTGTGCCTTTATCCGTTTCAGCTTGACCACCAGATGTGGCTGGAGGGGCATCAGAGGTTTGACCCTGGGACGTGCCTTCGGCGTCCTGAGCTTCAGAAGTGTTTTCATGAGTGGGCTCAGCGTCCGCCAGGACTTGGATGGTTTCTGTTTGGATTGTGGGAGAGGGGTTCTCTTGTGGGGCTGGGGTGGGGTTGAGAATGGGGAGAGTTTGATTGTAAGGAGGGACCTCTTCAGCATCACGCTCGAGTTCTTCCGAGAGAGAAGGCTCGGCGTTCCCCGGAGCGACCTGGTGCAGACCAGCATCCTCCACTTGTGCAGGGGCGTTCACCTCCTCTGCTTCATCATTGGAGTCCCCAGTGACATCGATGAAGGGGGAATCCTGAGCAGGGACGTCTTCCTTACTTCCAGATGAGCTTGACGAGGAAGAGGAGGAAGATGAGGAGGGAACGTGCTGAACTTGCACTGGCGCTTCCTTGGCCATTAACACCTTTGGTTTCTCGCCAGCTTTCCTGCGGCGGAAGGTGTGCTCAATTGTGCGCGAGGCCTCCTCTGGGCCACTCTCTGAAGATGGACGACGGGACCGTGGAGTCTCGGGGTCCTTGGGGGGAGAGATGTGAGACGGGGCGGAGGGGAAATGGGCCAAGTTAAGCGGGGACGGAGGAGGGAAGGGGATGATGGCATTTTGAGAGGATGGTTGAGGGGACGGGGGAGGAGTTGGGAGTTGTTCGATTTGTATTTGAGGAGGGGGAGTGGATTCCTTTGAGAGGTTGGAAGGCCGTTTTGAGGAGCTTGGCCTTTTTGTGGGGGGATTGGCGGAAGGGACGCTTGAGGTCTTGGCCTTTTTAAGGGGCCTTGGATCATGAGTCTTCTTGAAGCGTCCCTCCTTTAAGTGAGGTGGAAATTTGTCCACGATTTGTGTTGAATTTGAGGAGGTGGGTTTGGATGTTTTTGAGAGGGGAGAGGAAGGTGTAGGACGCTTGGATGGGAGAATTGATTTTGTGGAGATGGAGGGGACTTGAGGTGGTGGAGGAGAAGGACTTGGTGCACGGTTCTTGGTCATTTGGAAGGCCAAGGAGTCCTTTGGATACATAGGGAAATCAGGGAGGACGGCGTTGTGGAGGTCGGGTATGAGTTCAAGTAGAGGACCCAGATTCTCACCTCCAAACTGAGAGAAGAAGAGAACGTCGTCCATCCGTCCTGGCAAGTCCTTGTAGTTGGTTTTGTGAAGACTTGGCACGACGAAGCGTTCGATGAAGCGTTCGTAGTTCTTCGTCTTTGTAGCGTCCCTCTTAACCTCAGGAAGGACCATGCGTTCCCTTATTAGGTTGTAAAGGGTTCGCGGCTTCCTGTTTATGAAGTCCACCAAAGATTCGTTGAGGACAATTGGCTTTGGCTTCTCTATATAATGGGACTTCACAAGCTTTCGGCGCTTTCCGTCGGTAGAAGATCCGGTTACGTTCCTTTGTTGTTGAGACATGATTCTGATGAAAACTTAGAGAGAGAAAGTCACCGGAGTTCTAGAGAGAAGTCAGAGCTTGAACTGTGTTGAAAAGTGGTTGAGAGCAATAAATGAACGAGAGCGACTGTTCTGGCCTTATATAGAGGAAGCGGTGGCACAAATGGTAATTAACACTGTTTTACTGTGCGACACGTGGCAAAGCTTCCCCCTTAAGATTTGAGCACAAGCAACTGTCACCGTACACACTTTCAAAAGTTCAAATTTCTGACTCTTCAAATTCACCTGAAATACTGAAATGCCGTTCTCCTCAATAGACACTGAGCGTTCTCTCAGACTTAGCAAAAACTGTATCTCTTCAAGCTAACCAAAAACCAACTTACCGTTCCAGTGATCACCTTTCGAACCATTTGAGAACAAAGCAAGTACGTCCCGTAAAATAAAATAAGAAGCTCAAAGGACGCTTTTGCAGAGTTCTCGGCTAGGGTAAGCTTAGAGTTCCCATCATTTCGGCTTATAATGAGGGTTGGGTGATCAGGGATACTCTTTTCAAGACAAAATAGAGAAAGTTTGAATGGCGTTCCAAAGTAGCAAACACATGAGATTTTAGACTAGCGTCCTTGCAAATATGAATTTAATGTATAATAGTCCTTAAACACTTAGATTCTACTAAACATAGCCAATCATTGAGAGAATAGTAGAACGGGACTTGCTACTTAAAAGTTATCATCACCAAGAGCAGCCTTAGATGCTCAAAGGGACGTCTATCAAGCGCCTTAGTGAAAATATCAGCTATTTGGTCTTCAGTCCTTACATGCTCCATACTAATGAGTCCTAGTTCAACATTATCACGCAAGAAATGATGCCTTATATGAATATGTTTTGTGCGTGAATGAAAAACAGGATTCTTAGAAATTTCAATAGCACTTGTGTTATCGCAACGAATAGGAATAGTTTCAAGATTGATACCGTAGTCCTCTAGTTGATATTTGATCCAGATAACTTGTGAACAGCACGAGGCAACAGCAACGTACTCGGCTTCCGCAGTTGAAAGCGCCACAGAGTTCTGTTTCTTAGATCCCCAAGAGACTAGGCATGAACCAAGGAGCTGTGCCATTCCTGAAGTGCTTTTTCGATCAATTACATGTCCCGCATAATCAGCGTCCGAGTAGCCAACAAGCTTGAAGGACGTCTTCCTGGGGTACCAAAGGCAAAGATCGTCGCGTCCTTTGAGATAGCGAAAGATCCTCTTGACTTCTTGCATGTGGGACTCCTTTGGATTTGCTTGGAAGCGTGCACACAAGCAAACGGCAAACATAATGTCGGGACGGCTTGCGGTCAAATAGAGCAAAGAACCAATCATTCCTCTGTAAAGTTTTTGATCAACGTCCTTGCCCTGTTCATCTGCGTAAAGACGCGAGTTTGGAGAACATGGGGTTGCAACAGGTTTGGACGTGTTCATCCCGTACTTCTCAAGCATTTCACGGACATATTTTTGTTGGTGAATACGCGTCCCTTCCTTGAGTTGATTGATTTGAAGTCCCAAGAAGAAATTGAGTTCTCCAATGAGGGACATTTCAAACTCACTACTCATTAAGGACTTGAACTCATCTACAAGCTTCATGTTAGTGCTACCAAAGACAATATCATCAACATAAACTTGAGCAATCAAAATGTCCTTGTGAACTTTCTTTATGAACAAAGTTTTATCGATTGAACCTCTAGTGTACTCATGGGACAAAAGGAAGGACGCAAACCTGTCGTACCAGGCACGAGGGGCTTGCTTGAGTCCATAAAGTGCTTTGTCCAAGTAGTACACATGATCCGGATGAGAGGCGTCCTCGAAGCCAGGCGGCTGAGCAACATACACTTCCTCCTTTATCTTTCCATTGAGAAATGCAGTCTTGACGTCCATCTGAAATAGCTTGAATCCTTTGTGAGCGGCGAAGGAAATAAGAAGACGAACGGCTTCAATTCTAGCAACAGGAGCAAAGGTCTCATCATAGTCTATGCCTTCCTCTTGCTTGAATCCTTGAGCTACCAGTCTTGCTTTTTTCCTAGACACACGTCCACTCTCATCAAGCTTATTTCTGAACACCCATCGCGTCCCTATGATATTTTTGCCTCTGGGACGTGGGACGAGAGTCCAAACTTTGTTTCTTTCAAACTGATTGAGTTCTTCTTGCATTGCTTGAATCCAGTCAGCGTCCTGGAGTGCTTCTTTGATATTCTTTGGTTCCACCATAGAGACAAAGGCATTGAATGCACAAAAGGCTAAATTTGCACTCTGGGACTTGCTAGCAGCTGATCTGGTCTGAACTCCTTGAGACGGATCAGATACAATTTGAGAAGTTGGGTGGTTTCTAGAGAAGCGGGACTCCCTTTGAAACAGTTGAGCAAATCTTGGATCAATGTCTCCATCAGAATCATCACTATCACTTTGAGCATCGTCCTCAGCGTGTTCCCCCTCAGAGAAAGCGTCCACACTTTGGCGTTGCTCGCCTTGTTGACTTGATTCTGCTATATCTTGTTGAACTGGAGATTCACTGCGAGAGGGAACTTCCTGAACAACACTAGGAGCGTCCACAGAGACTTCTTCAGGATTTGGAGACGCGTCCTTAGAGACATAGTATTTTCCTGAGGACCAATCTTCAACTTCATCTTCAGAGTCGTCCTGCTGTTGTGACGAGGATCGTTCTTTCTTACTTGCTTTTTCTTTGTGAGAAGAACATTCTTTGAACACAACATGAATACTCTCCTCAAGCTTTAGAGTCCTTTTATTGAAAACTCTATATGCTTTGCTGGTGAGGGAGTACCAAAGGAATATGGCTTCATCGTTCCTTGCATCAAACTTTCCAAGTTTTTCTTTATCATTGTTGTGAACGAAACACTTGCAACCAAAAACTCTGAGATAACCGATGCGAGGCTTCCTTCCATTCAACAACTCATAGGACGTCTTCTTCAGCAGAGGACGGATCATGGCACGATTAATGATGTAGCATGCTGTGGCAATAGCTTCCGCCCAGAAGTACTTGGGGACGTTATTAGCCAAAAGCATAGTTCTTGCCATATCCTCTAGCGTCCTGTTCTTTCTTTCCACAACTCCATTTTGTTGTGGAGTCCTTGGAGCTGAGAAGTTGTGCGAGACACCATGTTGATCACAGTAGGCCAGGAACTCTGAATTCTGGAATTCCGTCCCATGGTCTGATCTTATGGCTTTGAGAGGCGTCTCCAGGGAAACTTCTACTTGTTTGATGAAGACTTTGAACGCATTGAAACAATCTGCTTTGGAAGCTAAGAAAAGAACCCAAGTGAATCGAGAAAAATCATCTACAAGGACGTAAATATACCTCTTTCCACCGTAGCTCAACGTCTTCATTGGTCCACAAAGATCCATATGGAGGAGTTCCAGAGGCTTCTTTGTGCGATCACACATCTGAGAGACGCTAAGAAGATTGAAACCAAGTCCTTCAACAAGACTCACGTTGGTTGCTTTGATGGACGGGTTAAGAATAGCCGTTCCCGTTCCCTTGATCTTTCCTTTACCCTTGTTGCCAAACGAGACAGTTCCTCCCGTGGCACTACTTTGGATAGAAGTGAGATGGATCTGGCTTCCTGTCATATGATTTGAGGCGCCACTATCGATGATCCATGGGCGTCCCCTCACTTCTACCTGCCATAACAAAGTTAGTGTTTGGCGACCCAGGCAAGGTGTTCCTTACCTGGTTCGTTACAAAAGTAGAACTCTGGTTCTGGCATGTAGTCATTAATATTCACATCATTAGAAATAGCATGCTTGCGGAAAGAGTTTCTTGAGCGTCTAGAACGCCTAGGATTAGCCTTAGGAACAGACTTAGCATTTTCTTTATTAGTCCTAGCAGCCTTTCCATTTTCAATCATATTTGTAGTGATCTCCTTCTCCACAGTACCAACACGTCCTATAGTAAGTACCGAGATAGTACTTCTTGTTGGGACGTTGGATTTTGTTTTGCTTCATCTTTTCGGGGTCACAGACTTTTGACCCTTCCCCTTTTGCAATTTTCTTATAAATTTTATGACTAGTGGAATTGGTGTAGTAGTCCTCTTGTCCTATTTCTCCACTTTCTAGAACTCTAATTCTTTCAAGAAGATTCTTGGTTTTCTCCCGTTCAAGTTCTAGTTCTGAAGTTTTGCTAGCCTTAAAGTCACTAGGGAGAGAGTTCTTAGGTTCAGATTCATATCCAAGTCCTCTTTTGGCTAGGACAAAGACTATTGGTTTTACTTCCTCAACTATGGGACTCTTTCCCAACACCTTAACTTCTTCTCTAAGCTTAGCGTTCTCAAGTTTGAGACACATTATTTCTGTTTTTAAAGATTTATATTCTTCAAGTGAGGACTCTAGTTGAATAGTCATTGTATTACAATTTTCACATTCAACCACAATGTTTTCATCTTCTAGTTCATCCATTCTTCTTTTCATGGCAAGACCTTCCTCCATGATTTTACCAATAAGCTTAAGGAGTTTTGGTTTTGAACATTTTTCTAAAGAACGCATCATGGAATCATGAGTTACCTCTTGTTCATTGTCGGAGGCGTTCTCTTCAACAACTGGGGCGTCCTCCACTGCCATGTACGCCAATTGATCATCACGTTCCTCATCACTTGAACTGAGATCATCTCATGCAGCTGTACAAGCTCCAATAAGAGCTTTTTTCTTGTCCTTGGAGGACGTTCCCATGGTACATTTTTTGGCAAAATGTCCTTTCTTGTTGCATTTGTAGCATGTGAGTTCCTTCATTTCAGCTTCTGTGTATTTGGGACTCTCCTTTTTGTAAGACTTGTTCTTGCTACTATGCTTGTTTTTCTTGTTATAGTATTTGAGAGCCTTGTGAATAAGAGAGAGTTCCTCATCTGAGTCAATTTCTTCCTTTGACTTTCTTTCTTTCTCTTTGGGACGCAAGCTCTCAAGCTTTTCTTTGTTTTGCATCATCAATGCCAGGTCTCTTTGTCCACGCAGGTATTCAGCGTACTCTGGTGTTGTGGACGCCAAAGCAAGATCAGTTTGAGGGTTCTTTCCTAGCTGGGCCATGTCAGTGATTCTACGTTCTTCGTACCCCTTGAGCTTCCCATAGATCTCTTCCATATCTAGAGTTTTGTTGGTTGTGTTTTCTTTGAAAGTTGTCCTATCAAAGTTCCAAACTCCAGTCAACCCATCGATAACTACTTGAACTCTGTTCCTCATGGAGATTTCTGTTTCTGGAACGCCCAAGTTCCTCATCTTGGTGACAAGGGCCTCAAAACGATACGAGTAGTCATTCACCGTTTCATTTGGCAGCATAGTAAAAGCATAGAACTCCTTTTTGATCTTCAGCTGGACGTCCTCTTTCATCTCTGCAGTTCCCACATGAAATTTCTCAAGAGCTTCCCACTGTTGTTTTGCGGTGGGGAGATTGCTAACTCTTGTAGCATCTCTCTCACAGAGGGACGCTTGAAGAAAACAAATAGCTTTTGCATTGGTTTCCATCAGCTTGAACTCATCAGGACCCCAATCGTCCTCTTTGTCAACTTTGTCAGCAGGAACTTTAAGATCACCTTTTCTGATAACATTCCAGCATTGATAATTTGTGCTTCTGCAGAAGTTCTCAAATCTCGTTTTCCAGCGGTTGAAGTTGCCGTCCGTCAGACGCGGAGGCTTTACGAACGAGATTCCAATCGGTTCCATGTCCATTTTTACCTTCAACTCATAAAGAATCTAGAGCGCCCGCTCTGATACCAATTGTTGGATCGTTAGTACTTAGGGACGTCCTTTACTTTGGTAAAGGCGTCTTTAGATTAGGCGTCCCTACGAGGAGTAGGGGCGTCCTTGAGTAATGCAGCGGAAATTAAGTACTAAACAGGTAAGTAATGAATGCAGAGAATTATAGAGGAACCACTCAAGACTAAGTAGTCCTTGAGTGTAAACCTCTACCTCCTTGGAGGATTTTTGAATAGTTCTTCCTTTATATTGAACGTTCTTACAATTGTACTGGCGAGTCTTTACAGTTCTCTGGCACTTAGCTTTTCCCTAAGTCCACTAGTAAAGGACTCCTCTAAGCCTACAACTTAAGCAAGTTCAATCTACTAAAGGACTCCTATCCCTGCGTTCTGCAGTACTTCGCAGAACTCTCTTTCTCTTCTTTTGATTACAAACAGATTTGTGATTTGGTTTACAAGTCTCACTCGATCTAACTCAAAGATTTAGCACTGTTCTTGAGTTCTTGAGTTTGTTCTTTGTGTTCTTGAGTGAGTCGCTTTCTCTTTGATTCTCTCTGAATATTCTTTGAAAGCGTTGAAGTCACAATAAATGCCTTGCGGTATTTATAGGACTTGGGAAGGGCGTCATTCACGTTCTGACGATCATGCCCTTCAGGTACGTGGCTACAGTATCTTCTTCCACGAGTTTGGCGGTGATGAGGAAGCTTCCTGTATCCAGCTGTGTGTGATGAACTCCGCTACAGGATCAGCCGCCACGTGTTGATGAACTCTGTAACATGATCGTCCGCCACGTAGTGTTGGACTCCGCTACAGGATCGGTCTCCACGTGTCCTTGGATGATCAAACATTGTCGAGTGATGTCATCCTGTCGGCTAGTGAGTAAGGACTCCTTTCTTGCGTTCCTACTTGCTCAAGTAGTCTCTTGCTCGTCCTTACTTCCTGTTAGCTAGCGTCCCTAAGCCTGTGGGACGCCCATACACACTTGTTGTCCTTTTGGTCACTAGCGTTCCTGAACACTTGGACAACTTTATTAGAATCAAAGTGAGTTTGTCATATCAAAACTAAGGGACGGTTGTGTGGAACACTAACAAGTACGCAGGCGTTCTTGATAGCGTCCCAACAGTTAGTGATTAGGGTGAGGGATTAGCCCAAGCCCCTTGTTTGTTTTGATTGGGTTTTGTTTGTGTCTTTTTTGTAGGTGATTCCTTGAAAAATAAAAGAAAAAAAAATGGATTTTATGATAGTGATGATGAGTATGAGTGGAAGGTTTTCTACCTTGAGATCGAGATCAAGTGTCTAAAAAGAAAACTCCACGAGGCAGAAGAGCAAAGGGAAAGAGAAGAGAGACGAGCTCGTGAGCGACTCAATGACCGGATTAGAATGGCACAAGAGAGAGCCTATGAGGAGGAGTGTTACATGAGAGAGGTGTATGGGAACCGAGACCACTATGATGGACGAGGTGGTGCTCAATCCTATTGGGGAAGTCCCACTTATACTCAAATGCAAGGAGTACCTCCCTACCAACCTCCGAGCTACGAGGAAACTCCTCCATGGGCACATGAGTGGCTAGAAGAGATCAAGGAGATGAGAACTCAATTCAAGGAAGAGAGGACTCAATTCGAGGACCTTAATTCATGGAGGATGAGCGACAACGCCCAACTTGATTATTGGGCATCCCTTCCGAGTTATCAAGAGCAACTTCAGAGCTATGATGATGAAGAGAGCTATGATGAGGTCCGAGTCGATCCACCACATGTCGAGAGGAGTGAGCAAGCTTGGACCGACATACCCAGTGTGTCGGGCCCGAGTTGCTCGCAAGTCGGACCGACTCTACAATCCAGGACCGAGTTGGAGGACATGTCGGGCCCGAGATGCCCAGACATCGGGCCACCTCCCCTGCTTCCACTCTGCCCCAAGCCCGAGACGAAGGAAGTCGGGCCCGAAATGGCACCAATATCGGTCCAAGTTGAAAAGGTTGCTAGTGAGATGGTGACAATTGCGGAAAACGATCTCATGGCTCTTAGGCGTGCAAAGATTGAACCCAAGGAAAGCTCTCCCTCTCCTATGGTTGAAGAAGAAAAAGTCGAGTCTCGGTTCAAACAAGCTTTGGAGGAGATGCAAGAAGTCGGGCCCGACGTAGCACCTATGTCGGTCCAACCTGAGAATCAAGCCTCCAAGATCATATGTGAGACTCGTTTGCCCTATGTCTTTTGCTCTTTTGTGAAGATTTCTTATGAGTCATATGGTGCGGATGGACCATACTCGGAGGATTTCATTTCCGATTATTCTTGGTCTAAGTATGGGGTCCCCGCCATTATGACGAGGCTGAGGCGCATGTTTGGTTGAACTATAGTGAATGGCCTCAATTCTACTTGAGTGATGAGATGGTCCTTGGAGAATTCATGGACCCCGAGCCTTATTTTCCACCCTAACCGAGATTTGGTGGTGCGTCAAGCTAATGACGTTAAAAGAGCGCTTCTCGGGAGGCAACCCGACGTATCCTTCGTATCCTTTGTTTTCTTTTGATTTGTTTTCTTATTTTTAGGATTTGAGCTTATTGTGCTAACCCTTTCTCTAAACTCCTTGAATGCAAGTATTTTGGGATGTATCTTTGGTGTGATCTTGTAGGTACTTCTTAGTTCGAATGATGAGCTCGAAGGGACAAGGTGTATGATGAAAATGGACGAACAACTAGGACGTGAGACGAGCAAACGGTCTCGACCACCTCTCAAGAAGTTCGACAAGGTGCTCCACCTTCCCCTCCCCATGTGCCGATGTCAACAATTCACCATTCTTCCTAGCTTCAAATGCCTTGTCTAGTGAGTTTCCCTTCTCATTTTCCCTTTTGGTTTTATTTGGATGCAATGAGGACATTCCATATTTTAAGTATGGGGTATGGGAAAAGGAAACTCTCTTGTGCCTAGTATTTGTACATATGCGTGCGTTGTGTGTCTTTTGCTTTGCTTTGAAATTTTTTGCAAAAACCCATAAAAATTCGAAAATTATTTGAAAAAGAACAAAAAGATTTTATTTTTGGACTAGGAATTCCCATCTTAGATGTCCAAATGAAGGCTAATGATGATATGAGCATGTAAAGTCCTTTGCATATTTTTGGATGGTTTAGCCTCAAATATGGATGTTGCTTTTAATGTGATGTGATATCTTGCATGTTTTTATTGAGCACATGAGTTTTTGGATGAGTTTTGATGCAACTAAGCTAGAGTGAACCTTGTGAGATTATTTTTGGCCATTTTAGGGATGTTTGTTCATATTGCATATCCCTCATTTTCTTGTGTGATTATCTCAAGCATGCTAAGTAATACTTGTTATTGAGGTGTTTATCTATTTTCCAAGGCCAATATGAGATTTGTTCTATGCTTTGTCACATTGATTTGGACTTTATTTCATTTACTCACAAAATATTCCATATCCTACCTTGAAGATAAACCATTGTTTGTAGCCCCGTTTTAGCCTTAGACCTTTGCTTGAAACTCCTCAAAAATGTGATTCCTAGCCTATATGACTTGACCCTTATGGGATTGGACTTTAGTGAGAGGTTTGGAAGAATATTTGGAGAGTTGAGATTCTCTTTGGTGAAGGGCGAAAAAAGGGAGTTATAAGCCCAAGTGGGTAGTGCATCTTTGAGAAGAAAGAAAGAAAAGTTGGAAAAAAGTAGTGGATTGAAAAGCAAAGTGCTTAAGTGAAAAAAAAGGGCACCGACCGAGTTAAAGTGCACATCGGGCCCGAGTTGAAGTGCAAGTCGATCCTAGTGGAAAAAAGTGAAAAATCCAACAAAAAAAAGTGTAGTGCAAAGATGAAGTGGAATGTTTAGTGAAAAAGTGGGTTGAAGAAAGAAAAGAAAAGAAGAAAATCAAAGTCTTTTGGAAGAGTGAAGTTGAAAGAAGGAAAAACTTGGTGAGTTTGGTGAGAGACTAGAAAGTTCAATCCCTTTGTAAGCACCACAAGACCAAAGTGATTCCCACCTTATGAAACACCAAAAGCCCCATTACAACCCGGCCGAA
Organism: Polygonum aviculare; assembly: GCA_934048045.1. Classification (NCBI taxonomy): domain Eukaryota; kingdom Viridiplantae; phylum Streptophyta; class Magnoliopsida; order Caryophyllales; family Polygonaceae; genus Polygonum; species Polygonum aviculare. The sequence goes on along the minus strand of OW204023.1, from coordinate 24,450,194 downwards.
TGGAACCTCTTTGAGGACCTCCATTGAGCCAAGTTCATATTCTTTGTGTGCATTGTAATAGGCATCTCTAGGTGGAGGAATTGGTGATATTAGCTTCAATAGTAAAGTCTTTGCTTGCATGATATTGAGTATGAGTGTTCATTTTCAAGCCTAAACACATGATGAGTGATACACATTTCCACATACCTAAAGTGAGGCTTTTGTTGTATTAGAATTTTATTCCTTGAACACTTGATCATGTGTGATGATATAATCTTGCTAGCATATCTATCACTTGTTCTTACTTGATTTTTCATATGATGCTTTACTTGAAGATTGTGCTTCGGTCTTGCTTACATGGTTATTGCTTGAGGACAAGCAAGTTTAAGTATGGGGTATTCTGATGTCTCTCATTTTGGAGGAGCTTTAGTAGTTAATTTCCCTTGTAAATATGTGTTTTTCATTCCTTTCTTTGTTAGTTTCGTTCCTTCTTAGCTTAGTTCCCGGATTTCTTTAAGAGTCGGAAACTATGCGAGTTTGCTTTGATTTGTAGGTAAAATGGCAAGAATGAGGATGCTTTGGAGGAGCTTGTGAAGGAGCCAAGTCAAGGAGCGGAAGAGCCAAGCCAAGAATGAAGAGGAACCGAAGGAAACCCAAGAAGAAGACAAGGATCGAGGCCCAGGACCGAGTATCACCACGTCGGGCCCAAGATCGAGCATCCAGAAAACAGGACCGACGTTCCCAACGTCGGGCCCGAGGTGCACTCGTGTCGATCCGAGTCGGCAATGGAGAGGATTGTTCCCCAAGGCATATTTTTAGCAACTTTCCACATTTGCCCCTTTCTAAATTTAAAATTCCTTGGTCCCCAATCTTAGGAGGTTATAAATAGAGGTGATTAGAGAGCATTAAGGCATGTTTGGATAGACCACAACCCAAATCACTCTCTAGAGACTCAAGGAAGACTTGGAGAGCAAGGAGAAGAAGGGAGGAGGAGAAGAGAGGAAATCGGTGGCCTAGGGAGGAAGAGTTGTGAGTTTTGTACTTTGTTTTGCTTTGATTTGGTAGAATTAAGACTTGGATCTTGTTGACACTTTGAGAATTGAATGCAATTTGGCTTTGAGTTGATGTTGATGATTGAGATTTGCTTGCTTTTCCATTTGCTTGCTTGTTTCTCTTACTTGATGGAGTAGATTCCATAGTCTTGGGCTATGGGGGAATCCCCTAGCTAGGATTGGGTATGACCCCCCAATTCCATAGCCTTTGAGTGCTTGATCTATGAATCCTCTCTACACTAAGCTTCAATTCTCTTGTGAAAACAAGGGGCTTAGGGCTTGTGATTGGTAAGAGTAAGCGAGAGCAATCTCGGACCCAATCACTAGACCTAACATCGAAGGAGAGTGAAAACTCCCTAAGGTCGAAGTGTAGAGTAGAGGGATCGAAGGCTAGCAACCTCGATCTCATAAGGATCAACACTTGTTGGCTGAATTGGGATGGAATTACTCAAGTCTATTTAGGGAAGAAACCCAAAAACCCAAGACCGATCTACCAATTTTGGCAAATTGAGTTACTAGTCCTCGGGCCCGACGTTGAGCTAAGTCGGTCCCAGCCAAATCAACCTCGATCCACCCTCGGACCGAAGTGACCTGTGTCGGTCCGAGGTGATTTCTCTCGTTTTCCTTTGTTTTGCCTTTCTTTTATTCCTTTTTAGTCTTTTTTCGGGTACACTTGATGCACGAACTCCCGTGTGTTCGACACCCTACCTCTTTACTACAAGTGAGGTTCGGTTTTATAAATTTAAAATTGTGAGACCCTCCGATCCCGGACCGATCAAGTACCCACACAAATCAGTGCCCACTTTGATAGTAAATTTATAGCTCGTTATGCATTCCCGAATCCAATTCACCATAATGGGATGACAGTTGAGGTTGTCGAGGAGCTTGAACAAGAAATCACAACTGACCGTGTTGTATGCTTTCTTAAGGTCAATTTTCATGGCGTATCTTGGGCTAATGTACTTTCTAGAATAGCTTTTCACAACTTCCTGACAAACAACAATGTTGTGGCGAATGCTTCTCCCCTTAATGAATGCTCCTTAGTTGTTGTCGACGATCTTAGAGAGAATGTGATGTGATCGCGCCCGGGCCCGAGCCCCACGCACTCGCGCCTCTCGGCGCTGGTGCCTCATCAAGGCACCCCGTCCGCGACGTTGGTGCCTCTCGTGGGCGCTCGTGTCTTCGGGTCGGTGCCATTGTTGGGCCCTCATCTAGGCCACGCCTCGGGCCTCCAACTCAAGAACTCCATTTGGAAAAGCCAATAACTTTCAAAAGAAAGACGGGTTGGGCTAGTTTGCCTCAACGAAGACAAGTACGGGCCCAACCCAATCTTCCACCTCCTTTTCCACGCAGCCCAAGCCGCCTCTTTCACCTCCACAAGCAAACTTAGCAGCCAAGTTCGGGCCATGAAGTACGGTTGCCTTCCGCTCCAAGCAAGACGTTATCAACCACCGCTTTGGAGCCTAAGACGTTTAGTTAGAATTCCCTAATTTTGACTTTATAAATAAAAAGGGGTTGTAATCTTTTATGTATGTTTTTATGCAATAGCTTGAACCTTAAACTTGGTGACTTCGAGTCCTTGTTTTAGGATTTGGGCTGTCCTGGCTTGTGGGACTCAAGCCGTAGGGCTCTCATGAGACTCGAGGGCCGGGTGGCAGGCTATGGTTCGTGAGGCTCGAACCTTAGCCTATCCATTCTTATTTTTCATAACCACCATGGTTTTTGGGTGATCCGAAGGCCCGGAAGGCAAGCTATGGCTCGTGAGACTCAAGCCTAGCCTAGGCTCCTGTTGGGACAATGTTAAGGACGCCTTTAGTACTTAACATTGTGCCTAGCGTCCCGTAGTTTTGATATGACAAACTCACCTTGATCTAATAAGTTGTCCGAGTGTTTTAGGAACGCACGTCAAGAAAAGGACAACAAGTTTGTGTAGCCGTCCTTGAAGTAAAGGACGCTACATTTGAGAATAAGGCGGCTTGTGAGCTTGAGGGATCACCAACAAAAGTACGTCCGAGAGATACTCGAGAAGTACGGAATGAATACGTCCAAGCCGGTTGCTACTCCCTGTTCTCCCAACTTGCGTCTTTACGCAAATGAGCAAGGGAAGAGTGTGGATCAAAAGCTCTATCGAGGGATGATTGGTTCACTTCTTTACTTGACCGCAAGCCGTCCAAATATCATGTTCGTTGTGTGCTTGTGTGCTCGTTTTCAAGCAGATCCAAAGGAGTCCCACATGCAAGAGGTCAAGAGGATCTTTAAATATCTAAGGGACGCGACGATCTTTGACTTCGGTATCCAAAGAAGTCATCCCTCAAGCTCTCAGGGTACTCGGACACTGACTATGCTGGTCACGTCATTGACAGGAAAAGCACTTCAAGAATGGCTCAGTTTCTTGGTTCATGTTTAGTCTCTTGGGGATCAAAGAAACAAAACTATGTGGCACTTTCAACTACGGAAACCGAATACGTTGCTGCTACCTTGTGTTGTTCACAAGTCCTTTGGATCAAGTATTAACTCGAGGACTATGATATAAATCTTGAAACCATCCCTATTCTTTGTGATAATACTAGTTCTATTGATATTGTTAAGAATCTTTTTCATCATTCCAGCACAAAGCATATTCATATTAGACATCACTTCTTGCGTGATAATGTGGAACTAGGACTTATTAGTATGGAGCATGTAAGGACTAAGGACAAAGTAGCTGATATTTTCACTAAGGCGCTAGATAGACGTCCCTTTGAGCACCTCAGGGTACTCTTGGGGATGATAACTGTTAAGTAGCAAGTCCCGTTCAACTATTCCCTCTATGCTTGGCTATGTTTAGTTGATTTCATAATTGTTAAGGACGTTGTGCATTGATTTCATATTTACAAGGACGCTAGTCTAAAACTTCTTTGCGCATTTCATGAGAACGCCATTTGAAAATCTCTGTTGTCTTGAAAAAGAGTATCCCTGATCACTCAACCCTCATTATAAGCCGAAATGATGGGAACTCTAAGCTTACCTTGGCCGAGAACCTTGCAAACGCGTCCTATGAGCTTCATATTTTTTTACGGGACATACTTGCTTGGTTTTCAAAATGGTTCGAAAGGTGATTCTAGGACTTGGGTATTGCCTACATTTGGAGTCCTTGACTCGAGTTCAATTTAGTACAGGACTCTAGTTCAGTTTAGTACAGGTTCATCAAGAACACGTCCTTGTGCAGGGTTTTGGAAGTTGAAGCGTTTCCAATTTGAATTTTGAAAAGTGGAAGTTACCAGCGTGCCCCTCACCTAACTCCTATATAAACATTGAATGTAACGGCTGTCAGAACTTTCGCTCACTATTCTCTCAAACAGTTTTCGCTCTGACTTCTCTCTAGAACTCCGTCATCTTCTCTCTAAACTCCGATCAAGTTTCTGGTCAATTCTTTATCAGAAATTGCACAAGTTAGGCATATGTTCAGTGGTTCTGCTTGTGGCAAACGTAAGCGCCTTTCTAAGAAGGCGTTCTACATAGAGGGACCGCAGGATATCGGGATAGATGAGATCCTCAAAGACTTCATTGGCACGAAGCCGAGGACGCTCTTTAATGCGGTCATAAACTATATGAATTTGTGCAAAGATCAAGTACGATTCAGAAACTTGAGGACGTTCCTTGAGAGGTTCGTCATGCCCGTACTTCAAAAGACAAGGGGAACGGACGCTCCTTTCTGTGAAGGCACAAACATTTTGCTAGAGGTGCTCAGGTCCTATGGGCAAGACTAGAGGAAGCCCTTGATTGAGTCCATACCTGACCTCACCAATGCTCGCTTTGCTAACCTTCCACCGATTCCAAAAGGTGTTAAAAGGTTAGTGATGCAGTCCCCTCCAACTCCATCACCACCTCCTCAAGGCCGTCCCTTTCTCTCCTTTCCAAAAACTCCCTCCCCTCTCAAAAGGCCAAAACATCCTCCACCCACACAAAAATTTATGATCGCTTCCCTACACACATTGTAGAGGAGCGAACTAAACACAAACATGATCCCGCTTCCATGCGACCTCTCAAAAGGCTAAAATTGGCCAAATCCAAACCCAACCCCATTCCCCTCGATACTCAGTGTAGTTTTGCAGAGATGAGCTTCATAAATAGTTATCTAGAATAAGCAAGTGTTAAGGGGGAATTTTTAGTGAAAGGACCAAAGAACGCCATATTGCTCTAAAATAAAAATAAGGGACGCCGCTTTGAAAAGAAAAGAAATTTACTTAGATAGCCGTCCCCTCCCTAAAATCCAAAAGTGAGATAGATTAATGGTTGAAAACTTGTGCTTAAAGAATTTTGCTAAGTGTTAGAGGACGCCCTTTAAGTTTTCAAGCATGTTAAAGCTTTAACTTCACAGCTTTATTTGCTTAGAGTTTGTCATCATCAAAAAGGGGGAAATTGTTGGGACAATGTTAAGGACGCCTTTAGTACTTAACATTGTGCCTAGCATCCCTTAGTTTTGATATGACAAACTCGCCTTGATCTAATAAGTTGTCCGAGTGTTTCAGGAACGCACGTCATGAAAAGGAGAACAAGTTTGTGTAGCCGTCCTTGAAGTGACGGACGCTACATCTGAGAATAAGAGACTTGGCATGATTCTTCTAAGGATGTCGTCCTTTATCATTACACAGGAGTCCTCTCAAGGTTGGTCGACAAGGTGACATAACCAGACAAGCCTTGATCATGATCACCACGTGGAAGCAGATCCTTCACACCAGTCCATCACCACGTGGAGACCGATCCTGTAGCCAAGTCCAATGGAAATTGCCAGGAAGCTTCCCTCATTAGTCATAGAGACACGTGGAAGCCAATCCCTGTAGCAACGTCCTCAAAGGGTATGATCGTTAAAGAATGACACCCTTCCCTAGGTCACTATAAATACTCTTCCAAAGAATTTATTATGACTTGACGCTTCCAGAGAATATTCAAAGAATCTGTCAGTTGCTCAACAACACTAAGAACAACTCAAGAAGACGTGAGAATTAGGTGTTAGATCGAGCGCGAAGCGTTCAACAAAACCACAAACTATTTGTAATAGAAAAGAACAAAAAGAAAGAGAGTCTTTACGACGAACTGTAAGGAAGAGGTGATAGCGTCCTTTATTGATTAAGTTAGGTTACATTACAGGCTTAAAGGAGTGTTAATAGTGGACTTAGGGACGCCTTCTAAGTGCTAGAGAAGTGGAATCACTTGCTAGTGTAATTGTAAGGCAACTTAATAAAAAAGGAAAGAAGCTTTTACAAAATCCTCCAAGGAGATAGAGGTTTACACTCAAGGACTAGTTTGGACTTGAGTGGTTCCTCCATAAATCAAAAGCGTTCCTTACTTATTCATTTACTTGTATAGTCTTTAATTCCGCTGGAACTAAGGGACGTCCTTAATCTCTATTAAAGACTCCTCAACCCAAGGACGTCCTTAACATTGTTAAGGACGCCCCCTTTGTTATACTAACGTTCCAACACCCTCCTTAGGCGTCTATACTTAGTTTACACCGGGTGTGTTTGTCTACCTATCCCTAGGGGTTAAAGGGTTGTAAGGGCTTGTTCCACACCTTTGTATCCCTTAGTTGATCTCTCTCGGTGAGTTAACTGATAGACACATGTTAGGTAGTGTTTTAGAGCATGTTTAGTTATGATTTTTATTGCTTTTGGTTTAGTTTTAGTTAGTTTTGCTAGTTTTGTTTAGTTTGTAAAATGATTCGGATATCTACACTTTGTTGTGGTTTTTTATTGTAGATGTGAAGACAATAAGTGTAGAGGAGGTGAAGCCAAAGCATTGGAGAAGGCAAGAAGAGAGCCAAGCTATGAGATTAGCCAAGAGGTGATGGGGAAAGCACACTTGGATCTGGACCATGTATTGGAGTTGTTGTTTCTACACCTCTTGCTTGCAAGAGATGGATCTGAAGCTACAATGGTTGGATGAGCTGATTTTGGTGTCATTGGAAAGCTAACTCGATGAGCTACAATTCATCTGTTTACTACGAGTCCAAATTCCAACTCGAAGTATGTCAAAACGGCCTCTAAAGTGTCACTTGTCGACCAGTGCGTGAAACGCGGGCAGGTGCCATAGAAACGCGGCCGCGTCTCGTGAGTTAAGCCCGCGTCTCATGACCTGAGTCTCTGTGTTGAAAGCGCGGGCAAGGCATCGAAAACTCGACCGAATTTTTGGGGTTCCATCCCGAGTTTTGGCCCGTGTCCGAGTGAGATCTTAGATTGTGTTCGAGAGAATTTTGATAATCAATGATCAGTAATCAAGTTTGCAATGGATATTAACTAGTTGAGCATACTTCTCCCATATTTTACAAGTCAATCTTAGTTTTACATGTTTAGTTTTGATAGTTATTAGAGTCACATTCAAAAACCCCCCTTTTAGCTCTGAGTAATACAACAACAAACATTGAAAACTTGAGTCTCTATGGGATCGACCCTTACTTCCCTACTACATTGCTAGTTGGGTTGTTTGGATTATTTTGATAGGTACTAAGGCGACTAAAATACCGCTTATCAAATTGGCACCGTTGCCGCGGACTTGGTTGTTTTCTTGTGTTTATTGTTTTGTTACTCTTGTGTGGACCTAGCTTATGGTCCACACCCGTGCTACAAATCCATGACTTTGTTTCAGTGTACACAGTTTCAAGATGAACAATTCCATGAGTATTTTGCTAGATTCCAAGATTATGCAGATGAACTTGATGCTTCGGGATATTAGTATAGGGTTGGAGATATATGTAGTGGTGTTGTCAAGAGTATGACTCTTGAGACTCGAAGGATGGCCTACTATATGAGCAATAGAAGGCTTTTTGTGAGGGAACCTATGGAATGTTGGGATTTCCTCTGCTACATGAGCCATCAGTGTTGGGTTGTTAAATCATCTCAGTTAATGCCTCGACAAGATGAGACTCATGATGTTTCACTTGGAGATATGATAAGGGATCTTGTTGAGAGTACGAATGTTATGGCTATGGAGTCTATGGAACGTTGTGACAAGTGCTCCTTCGCTTTCCATTCTAAAACCTCATGTCCTTTTGATGTTCGTGAAACAACAGGAGAAGTCACATTTGAGTCTGAAGCATTGGACTTAGACACCCAAATGCAAGTTGAGGAGCAATCCACAACTATGGAGGATGAATTCTTTTGTGATAATGATAGCTTCTTTTGGGATGATGTTGAAGACTATGTGAAAGAAGAGGAGACGGTTGTTATCATAGAGGATTGTCCTTCGCCAGCAGAGTCATCCATGCTTTCAATTCCAAAGGCACCTTTGTGTACTATTGATGGTTCATGCCTCCTTTATTCCAATCTCTCATTCTCCATCACTCCTTATGCCCTCGAAGAACCAATTTTGAAGCATAAAGAAGAATCAATAGAAGGCTCAAGAGTATGACTCTTGAGACTCGAAGGCTGGCCTACTATATGAGCAATAGAAGGCTTTTTGTGAGGGAACCTATGGAATGTTGGGATTTCGTCTGCTACATGAGCCATCAGTGTTGGGTTGTTAAATCATCTCAATTAATGCCTCGACAAGATGAGACTCATGATGTTTCACTTGGAGATATGATAAGGGATCTTGTTAAGAGTACGAATTTTATGGCTATGGAGTCTATGGAACGTTGTGACAAGTGCTCCTTCGCTTTCCATTCTAAAATCTCATGTCCTTTTGATGTTCGTGAAACAACAAGAGAAGTCACATTTGAGTCTGAAGCATTGGACTTAGACACCCAAATGCAAGTTGAGGAGCAATCCACACCTATAGAGGAGGAATTCTTTTGTGATAATGATAGCTTCTTTTGGGATGATGTTGAAGACTATGTGAAAGAAGAGGAGACGGTTGTTATCATAGAGGATTGTCCTTCGCCAGCAGAGTCATCCATGCTTTCAATTCCAAAGGCACCTTTTTGTACTATTGATGGTTCATGCCTCCTTTATTCCAATCTCTCATTCTCCATCACTCCTTATGCCCCCGAAGAACCAATTTTGAAGCATAAAGAAGAATCAAGGGATTTCATTGAGTTCATCTTGGTTGAAAGTGATATTTCTGGTAAGAGCTTTGATTTATTTCATACATATTTTGAAAAGCCACCACTTAATTCACATTGGTTTGAGCATATGCCATCTTATGGAAATTGGGCTCATAGGTTTGATAAGTTCAAACGGTGTTTAAATGACATATTATTTAAATTTAACTTATTCTTATGTTATTTATATTTACTTAAGATGAGCTCGCAGGTATTTGATAGGTTATTAAGGGCATTGACAATGTTTGATCCTATGAGCGGTAACTCATCAAGCTAACGACGTAAAATAAGCGCTTCTTGGGAGGCAACCCAAGTGTTAGGATAGTTGTTTTTGATTCTTAGTATTAGTTTAGAGTAGTTTTGTTTTTGTTTGCTTTTTGGTTTTGTTTCTAGTTAGCCTGGCGTACAAGTCTCATAACTCGGGTTGCACATGCCATAGCGTGTTCCAGGGTGTTCGCCTATGCTTTTCCTTTCGTCTCAATCGCCGAGTGTTTCTCACTACCACCTCATGATCCGGATTAGTAGATGACTTGGTTAGTTTTTTCCTTTCTCTTTACTTTTACTTTACATTGGGGACAATGTAAAATTTAAGCATGGGGGAAGGGATTTCTTGCTTAGTCTTAGATTGCATTCATATTGTTGCATTTGCATGTTTAATTTCTTGTTTTGCATTGATTAAACTCTTGAAAAAAATATACAAAAAAATTGAACAATTGAAAAATAAAAAATATTGCATTTTAGGATCCAAATTTCCCTACTTGACCACTTGTCTTTCTAAGTTAAGAGTATTATCTAACCCATAACTTGGTTGTTGGTTGAAGTTTCTTTGGATTGAAGCATGATTCTTTATGTTATTAATCTTGATTATAGGATTGAGCATGCATAAGAAGTTGAAATTTTGAATTGTTTATGAAGTTCTAGACATATATCCTTTGTGAGATTATTTTGAGCCTATTTATTGCATATTTGCATTTTTTTCTTGAGTGTATCGCTTTGATTGCTAGCTCTAGAACTTGTGTTTAAAATCTTTTTCAAGGCTACATAACATGATTTGAATGCATGACATTAAGATGATTGAGGCATGTGCATTAGCTCATATTATTCTTATCTACCTTGCATTATTCCTTGTTTTGATAGCCCCTATTTTTGAGCTTATTAGCTGTATTTTGTAGCTCCACAAAAATAACTCTTAGCCGTTATAAGCTAGATCCATCCAGGAATTAGGATTTAGCTAGAGTTGTTCTTTGTAGTATTATGGGAGTCGTTTGAAAAGAAAGAAAAGGAAGAATGTTGGGTTTGAAAAGAAAGAAAAAAGATAAGGAGTTGAAAAAGAAAGAAAAGATGTCTCTTATAAAAAGAAAAAAAGAGACAAAAGAAAAGAAAAATATGAGAAAATGGCAAAAGTGTTGAAATAAAGGTGATGGGAAAGAGGTGAAATAAGTGGTGGAATTATAAAGTTGATAGTGGTTTTTTATAATTTGGGTTTTTGCGCGTTCTAGTTCCCGGATTTTTAGCACCACATGACCAAATATTTCCCTACCTGACTTGTTTATACCTTGGCCCCATTACAACCCTTAAAAGTCCTAATGATTCTTGTTGTGTTTAATCATTCGTAATAGAGATTTAGAACCCTGATGCAAGCCTATGGTAGTCTAGCTTTCAACTTTGATTTTGAGTGAAACACATTTCCATAAACACTTGAGTGAAGAGTGCAAAATACATTACCTTGGTGAGGTCTGGAATGGATGAATGATTTAATTTTGAAAGCTTCTATTCCATGTATGTGATGATGTCTTGGTTAAGGTTTAACTTATTAGTTGAAATGTGGATTGATATTGAGATAGATGCTTGACTTGCTAGTTGTCGTGTGACTTTGATTTTCTTTCTTGCACTCTTCACTCAAGTATGGGGGAATTTGATAGACACATGTTAGGTAGTGTTTTAGAGCATGTTTAGTTAGGATTATTATTGCTTTTGGTTTAGTTTTAGTTAGTTTTGCTAGTTTTGTTTAGTTTGTAGAAAGATTCGGATATCTACACTTTGTTGTGGTTTTTCATTGTAGATGTGAAGACAATAAGTTTAGAGGAGGTGAAGCCAAAGCATTGGAGAAGGCAAGACGAGAGCCAAGCTATGAGATTAGCCAAGAGGTGATGGGGAAAGCACACTTGGATCCGGACCATGTATTGGAGTTGTTATTTCGACACCTCTTTCTTGCAAGAGATGGATCTGAAGCTACAATGGCTAGATTGAGCTGCTTTTGGTGTATTGGAAAGCTAACTCGAAGAGATACAATTCATCTTTTTACTCCGAGTCCAAATTCCAACTCGAAGTATGTCAAAACGGCCTCTGAAGTGTCACATGTCAACCAGTGCGTGAAATGCGGGCAGGTGCCATAAAAACGCGGCCGCGTCTCGTGAGTTCAGCCCGCGTTTCGTGACCTGACTCTCTTTGTTGAAAGCGTGGGAAAGGCATCGAAAACTTGACCGATTTTTGGGGTTCCATCCCGAGTTTTGGCCCGTGTCCGAGTGAGATCTTAGATTGTGTACGAGATAATTTTAGGCCCTTATGGGTTGCCTTTTAGATATATTTTTGGAAGACATATTATACATAGTTAACCGTAGTTCTAGGTTTGAGTATCTTTATATATTTGAATCTTTGTTTGGCTATTGGAGGCTTGAGGAACAAGAACACTATGGTAAACTTTGTAAGCTTTTCCATGTCTTTAAGTAGCTAAATTCCGTTTGTTTAACTAGCTAATTGAAGTTGTGAACGAAGTATTATTGTGAGGTTTGATTGTTCTTGATTTTCCTTGACTAGATTATTTTCTCTATGCTTAATTGATTAATTTCAGCCTAGGGTTTTATTAGCTTGATCACCTAATAGGATTTCTAGTTGAAGGGTTTCTTGAACAAATAAATTTATATTCAAGACCCCGCTGCGTATAGCGAAGTCAGGATCGTCCACGGGAGCGAGAGTAGTGCTATGTTTAATCGAAAAACTACGAAAAGCAAAAAAAACAAGGGCAGAACAACTCAGGCTCGACCCAAAGAGGGTCGATCTCGACCCTAGGGGGGTCGATCCTGAGAGCAGAAACACACGAACACACACAAAACACACTCAATCACAAACAAGGGCTCGAACACGACGAAGGGTGTCGGGATCAAGGCAAAAGATACGAATTTCAAGCAATATAAAAGGCAAATCCTAGGGCTAGGGCTACCACAACAACAACCATTCATGCTTTCAACAAGAATTCACAACTATCATGCCATCTAGATCATAGAAAAGTTTAACTTTCGCAAACAATTTCAAGTTATTCAATCAACTTTCGCAAATAAAACAACTTTCTACCTATCCTTCAACCTAGGAATATCAGCTTTCGCAAATAATACTATTAGATGTAATCAAGCAACTAACTTTTCACTTTCGCTAGGGTTAATTACAAGACATGCTTCAATTTTCACCAAGGATTAAGCACAAGATAGGTTAGATATGATCATCAAGCATTCAAGTCATGAATTCAAGTTTTAATCATGCATGATTGTGTTGGGTTTTTGCCCAACCCTAGAACTTAAGAGGACTACTCACACATAGCAAAGAAGAACAAGGAAGAAGAAGAAGAAGCCATGATCAAAACCAAACTAAAATTCAACTAAAACCAAAGGTCAATCTTACAAACCTCAAACTTGCTCTCCAAGTCTTCTTCCTAACTCTCCAAGTCTTGATGATGAATTGATTGAATGAATTAAAAACTATAGGTTCAACCTCCTTTTATAGAAGAAAAGGAGTCCTAATCTAACTAGGAAACACAAAGAAAACACCTTCCTGAAATACAAACTAGGAAACATCAACATGTAATCCAGATAGAAGGGAAGTCGGTGCCGAGGTTCGACCCTCTTAGGGTCGATATCAACCCCCTCAGGGTCGATCCTGAGGCTTGTTTTCCTTGCGCTCCAAGTTTTGCGATGTGGCTCGAGCTCGATCTCCTTGGGCTTGATCTTGAGACTTTTTCCTTGACTTTTCCTCTTTCTTTGGCATCTCTTTAGCTCCAAGTTTTTTGGATTTTTGACATTTTCTCAATTTTTTTTGGATTTTTCAAGAGTTTTCTTAACAAGCAAACTACTAATCAAACAAAGCAAACAAACAAAGACTCAATTACGTACAACATGTGAGATTTCTTCTTCCCCACCCCATACTTAAATCATGCAATGTCCCCATGCATGAAAACACATGAAAAAGTAAAGAGAAAAGGTAGAAGAAAACTCACAAAGACTCTTAGAAGCTTGATTGGAGAAGGAGAATAGAAAGCATAATGTGTTGGCGCGACCCTCTTAGGGTCGAGCACGACCCTCTTAGGGTCGATCCTAAGAGGTGCATGAAGGAGAGGTAGAGCAAGGAGGAGGTCGAGACCCTCGTTTGAAGTCATCTTTTACCGTCCTTTTTGACCCCACATTTGAAGCTTAGCACCCTGCAAAAATCCCACAAAGATCCTATCCCAACAATTGTATATCCTATTCTAATCTAAGGAAGGTTAGAAGAAACAAAAATCGAGTCTAGAAACCGGAAAATCAAAAATGAAGAAAATAAAAAGAGGGAAAACTAATCTAGAAACCGGGTTGCCTCCCGTAAGCGCTTTTTTAACGTCGTTAGCTTGACGAGAGAGGCCTCAACTAGTTGGAGGATTTGAGTGCCAAGGTGGCTCGGATGTCCTCATCGCCACCCCATACTTAGAATGAGAAGAGAGGGTGGAAGAAGGTGTAGAGAGAGGTGTACCACAAAGCATGCAAGTAGAGTGAGAATATTGACCTGTATCGACCGGAGGACGGGTCGGTGTCGAGTGGCTTTGTCTGGAGTCAAGCTTCTCTTATTCATGAGGTGTGGTCGGTCTTGACCCAGGACTGGTCATGACCGATCTTGCATGGACGATATCGAGCCTTAAGACCTCGCCTTCCCAAAGGTCCTCTTCCGGATGAAAGTTGTTGATGGGTACCACGTCTCTAGACTCCATGATGCCCCCAATAGGTAACCGAAACTCTACCACCTCATCACCAATTCCGAAGGTAAGGAGACCCTTCTTCACATCAACCTTAGCTCCGGCGGTTGCTAGGAATGGTCGCCCGAGGATAATTGGTACGTCGGGATCTTCCGGCATATCCATGACAATAAAATCATTAGGCATGACAAACTTGCCGACTTGGATAGGAAAGTCGTCGACAACACCGGTAGGCTTCACACAAGAACCATCCGCCATGTATAACCTCATGTTCACCGGTACTAATGGCCCCATTTTGGTCTTGGACCAAATTGAGAGTGGGAGCAAGCTAGCACTAGCACCAAGATCACACAAAGCTTTGAAACGATAAGCTCCAATACCGATTGTAATAGCAAACTTCCCGGGATCACCGAGCTTCTCGGGAAGGTCCAACGACCTCACCTCATCCGTTAATTCCGACATTGATCGCTTCCTAGACAGAATCTCCTTCAAGAACTTGGTGTAAGCGGGCATTTCATTCAAGGCCTCGGCGAAAGGAATAGAAAGATTCAAGCCTTGAAACAACTTAACAAAGCGCTTAAACTTTCCTTCCGTCGCGTCCTTGGGCTTCTTCGAAGGGTAAGGAAGTAACTTAGAATGGGAAGAGGAAGGAGTAGGATCTGGAATGATTGGCGGAGAAGGGTTAGAAGTCGTTCCGGGTACAGAGTGGTCGAGCTCGACCTCAGCGGGGTCGATCGCCCCTTCATCCTCATCATTAGCGGTCTCAGGCTCGACCATGGAGGGGGTCGAGATCGACCCAGGTGGGGTCGATCCTGAGGCAGCTTCTCTCGCCGTTTGCTGTGGTGGATCGGGTAATGCTTTGCCACTCCGAAGGTTCATGGCTCGGATTTCACCATTGCTTGCTCGGCCTCTCGGATTCTCCTCGGGTCGGCCCGAAAGTTGTCCTTGAGGTCGTGGGATTGGAGCCGCTAGATTACCAAGTTGGGAATCAACATTCTTCCTCCATGCGTCAAAGTTTCCCAATTGGTCTTGAACGCCATCAAGTTTGCGGTCGAATCTTTCAAAGTAACCGTGAGGCCAAGCCGGTGGTTCTTCTTGATAACCGGGAGGTCTATAAGGAGGGGCCCTTTGCTCTTGTGGAGGGGGTGGATAACTTTGTCCTTGGCCATTGTTATTCCATTGAGGATAGTTGTTGTTGTTTCTCCCCGCATAAGCATTGTTTTGGCCTCGGTAGGGTCCTCGCATATAGTTGGCCTCCGCATATGCCTCGGCAGCCCGAACTTGCTCCACATTTGTACAAGAAGCGGTGGTATGAGATTGAGAACCACATTCTTGACAAGTGGGGGCAACGGACTTGTAGTAACTCACTTGCTTCTCGAACCGGTTGATCTTATCTTGCATGAATTGAAACTTCACATCTTGATCAATTGGCTCACTATTCAGATCATAAAGCTTCTTTGATTGAATCTGGATGGGTTGTTGGGTCCCATACATGGCATCATAGTTGATGAGTTTGTCCAATAGAGACCATGCCTCATCGGGATCCATCTCAATGAAACCGCAATCGGTGTGAAGATTGATGCGGTCCTTTGTGGCGGCGTTGATCCCTTGGAAGAATATCTCTTGAAGAATATAAGGAGGTTGTCCATGAGTACGACATTGCCGAAGAAGCTCCTTGAATCTCTCCCAAGTCTCAACAAAAGTCTCATTAGGAAGTTGATGATAAGAAGTGATACGCTTTCTTAGCTCGGTAGTCTTGGCCGGTGGGAAGAACTTCGTCATGAACAAGTCGTGCAAAGCCTTCCATGTAGTGATGGACCTAGCGGGTAAACTTTCGAGCCAATGAAGTGCCTTCCCGGTTAGAGACCACTTGAATGCCTTAAGGAGCACATATTCAAGTGACACGCCATCGGCGGCGATGGTGTCACAAAGGTCGGTGAAATTTTTGATGTGCTCCATAGGGCATTCGGATGTCTTGCCTTCATATTGAGACCTCTTGATGAGAGTGATGAAGTGGGACTTGATCTCAAAGGCACGCTCAATCGCCGGGAGCACAATAGCGGACTCGGGAACTCTAAGCTCCGGATGCATGTATTGTTTAGCGTTCCTCGGAATAGCATCTAGTTGTTGTTGGAGACGGGCAGCAACCTCTCTTTCTCGATGCAAAGCAGCATCTTGAGCAGCACGCTCCATTTGCATACGCTCCATCTGAGCACGGAGTTGTTCCATCTGTTGAGCAAGAGCCTCAGCGTCGGCCATTGCTCGTCGTTCTCGTAGCCTGCGATGAAGGGTTCTCTCTATTTCAGGATCAAAGGGAAAATAGTCGATTTTCCTTCGTGAACTAGAGGGCATACACCTGCAATCACAAACACAAGAAAACGAATCAGTAACACACAAGGGGTATGGGCTATTCCCAAACCCAAATATCAACTTAACTCGGCACTATTGCACACTCCCCAGCAATGGCGCCAATTTGTTGAAGGGTTTCTTGAACAAATAAATTTATATTCAAGACCCCGTTACGTATAGCGAAGTCAGGATCGTCCACGGGAGCGAGAGTAGTGCTAAGTTTAATCGATAAACTACGAAAAGCAAAGAAAACAAGGGCAGAACAACTCAGGCTCGACCCAAAGAGGGTCGATCTCGACCCTAGGGGGGGTCGATCCTGAGAGCAGAAACACACGAACACACACAAAACACACTCAATCACAAACAAGCGCTCGAACACGACGAAGGGAGTCGGGATCTAGGCAAAAGATACGAATTTCAAGCAATATAAAAGGCAAATCCTAGGGCTAGGGCTACCACAACAACAACCATACATGCTTTCAACAAGAATTCACAACTATCATGCCATCTAGATCATAGAAAAGTTTAAATTTCGCAAACAATTTCAAGTTATTCAATCAACTTTCGCAAATCAAACAACTTTCTACCTATCCTTCAACCTAGGAATATCAACTTTCGCAAATAATCCTATTAGATGTAATCAAGCAACTAACTTTTCACTTTCGCTAGGGTTAATTACAAGACATGCCTCAATTTTCACCAAGGATTAAGCACAAGATAGGTTAGATATGATCATCAAGCATTCAAGTCATGAATTCAAGTTTTAATCATGCATGATTGTGTTAGGTTTTTGCCCAACCCTAGAACTTAAGAGGACTACTCACACATAGCAAAGAAGAACAAGGAAGAAGAAGAAGAAGCCATGATCAAAACCAAACTAAAATTCAACTAAAACCAAAGGTCAATCTTACAAACCTCAAACTTTCTCTCCAAGTCTTCTTCCTAACTCTCCAAGTCTTGATGATTAATTGATTGAATGAATTAAAAACTATAGGTTCAACCTCCTTTTATAGAAGAAAAGGAGTCCTAATCTAACTAGGAAACACAAAGAAAACACCTTCCTAAAATACAAACTAGGAAACTTCAACATGTAATCCGGATAGAAGGGAAGTCGGTGCCGAGGTTCGACCCTCTTAGGGTCGATATCGACCCCCTCAGGGTCGATCCTGAGGCTTTTATTCCTTGCGCTCCAAGTTTTGCGATGTGGCTCGAGCTTGACCTCCTTGGGCTCGATCTTGGGACTTTTTCCTTGACTTTTCCTCTTGCTTTGGCTTCTCTTTAGCTCTTCTTCTTGGCTCTTCCGCTTGAAATCTTCCTCCTAGCTCGTCCATCCTCTCCTAGCCTCGCTCCAAACCCGCCTTCAAGCTTCAAAATACCTACAAAACAACACAAATATGCGTAGTTTCCGAATCTCAAGGAAATACGAAAACTTATGCAAAAAGACTCAAAAACACATGACTCAACTACGAAAAACAACTTAAACTAACTTATCTAGACCCTAAAAATCTACCTAAAACGCGGACATCAGATTTCTAGGATGAATTACAACTAGATCTTTCTAATTACCAGTAGGTGTTAATTAGATCTTAAGTAGAACCTTTAATCAATCTAGGACTGGTAGGTCTAATTGATTAGAGAAGAGAATTCAATCGCATGTTATTTAGATGTCTGGTTGCTCTGAATGCATGTTTCTATTGATACTTGAATCTTAATGTTGTTGTCAAGTTGAATCTAGGAGGTCTCTTAGGTTATTTGATAATTAGGGTTGTTAGTACCGGTCGGGCTAATAACTAGAATTGAAGTAGGATTACTAATTCCATGAAGTTGGGTTAAGCATTCCGCAATAGATTAGTCAAGGTAAAAAGAGAATTTTGATAAGCAATGATCAATAATCAAGTTTGCAATGGATATTAACTAATTGATCATACTTCTCCCATATTTTACAAGTCAATCTTAGTTTTACATGTTTAGTTTTGATAGTTATTAGAATCACATTCAAAAACCCCCCTTTTAGCTCTTAGTAATACAACAATAAACATTGAAAACCTGAGTCTCTGTAGGATCGACCCTTACTTCCCTACTACATTCCTAGTTGGGTTGTTTGGATTATTTTGATAGGTATTAAGACGACTAAAATACCGCTTATCATTGACCGAATGGGAGGGTTCTACTATGTTGATCTTGGATGGCCTCTTCCTCTTTATCCGCATTCCCAGAGCGCAAGCTCTTAATAGGCTTCTTCAAGAGTTTGTGTTTGCTTGTAATTCTAAACATCTTGGAACCTCTCAAGACCAAGGCAGTCCTTGAGAGTAAACCTCTACCTCCTTGGAGGATTTTCGAATAGCTTCTTTCCTTTCTTATTAAGAGTTCTTATAGTTATAAGACGAGTGATTACACTTTTCTGCACTTAAGTATGCGTACCTAAGTCCACTAGTAACACTCCTTTCAGCCTCTAACTACAACCTAACTTAATCACTAAAGGACACTATTCATGCGTCCTTATAGTTCGTCATAAGGACTTGTTCTCTCTTTTTGGTTTTTCTTTAACAAACTGTTTTGTGGTTTTGGGTACGCTTCTCACTCGATTTAACACCTAGTGCTTGCGTGTTCTTGAATTGTTCTTGGTGTTCTTGAGTGACTGACATTATCCTCTGAACATTCTATGAAGCGTCAAATCACAGTAAATGCCCAGGGAGTGTATTTATAGTGACTTCGGGAAGGACGTCATTCTCTGACGATCATGCCCTTCTGGACGTTGCCACAGGATCGGCTGGATATGGCTACAGGATTTGCCTCCACATGGTGATGGACTTATGTACAAGATCTACTTCCACGTGGACTTCATGATCAAGGCTTGTCAGGTGATGTCACCATGTCGGTTAGCCTTGAAGGGACTCTTGTGTGGTGATTAAGAACTACGTCCTTACAGAGTCTTACCAAGTTGTTTATTCTAAGAGGTAGCGTCCCTACTCCTTAGGGACGGCTACACAACTTGTTGTCAATTTCATGACATGTGTTCCTGAAATACTTAGACAACTTATTAGATCAAAGTGAGTTGGTCATATAAAAACCAATGGACATTAGGCACAATGTTAAGTGCAACAGGAGTCCTTAACATTGTCCCAACAATCGTTGATCGATAAATGACACATGACAAATTTTGATTGGTGAATATGGAGAGGAATGCACAAAGGCCAATAAGCACATTCCTCTCTTCAATGGTTCAGTGTTACATCAGATAATAGTACTAACAAGCAAAGCCGAGAGTGTTTTTTTGGTGTTTGGAACATGCCTCACGCGCGTTTCACAAGAGTGAGTACAACACCCAACCCTCCCTCCTGCCGCCCAGCCTCCCGCCGCCCCTTGCCGTCCTCTTCCCGGATTGCCGCCCCATTGACTACACGCTAATGGGCAGTAACATAAGAAAGAAATGCTTGGGGAGGAGATTCTTCAAAAAGATATCCTCACTCCTCTTGATGTCTCTCATTTTGGAGGTGTTTTAGTGGTTAATTTCCTTTGTAAATATGTGTTTTTCATTCTCTTCTTTATAGTTTCGTTCCCTTTTTAGCCTAGTTCCCGGTTTTCTTCAAGAGTCGGAGACTATGCGAGTTTTGTGTGTTTTTGTAGGTAAAATGGCAAGAATGAGAGTGATTTCGAGGAGCTAAGGAAGGAGCCAAGTCAAGGGGTACAAGAGCCAAGCCAAGAATGAAGTGGAACCAAGAGAAACCAAGGAAGAAAGCAAGGATCGAGGCCCAGGACCGAGTTCCATCACGTCGGGCCCGAGATCGAGCGACCAGAGCCAGGACCGAGGTTGGACAATGTCGGGCCCGAGGTCACCCGTGTCGGTCCAAAGTCGGCAGAATTTTGGATTGCTCCCCAAGGCATATTTTTAGCAACTTTCCACATTTGCCCCTTTCTAAATTGGGATTCCTTGGTCCCCAATCCTTAGAAGGCTATAAATAGAGGTGATTAGAGAACATCAAAGGATGCTTGGGAGAGACCACAACCAAATCACTCTCTAAAGACTCAAAGGAAGATTTGGAGGGAAAGGAGAAGAAGGAGGAAGGAAGAAAAGAGAGGCCGGTGGAGAGAGAGAGGAGAATTTGTGAGTTTGGTACTTTGTTTTGCTTTGATCTAGTAGAATTGAACTTGGATTTTGTAGAGACCTTTTGAATTTGAATGAAATTGGAGTTTGGGTTGATGATGATGATTGAGATTAGCTTGATTTCCCTTTTGATTTCGTTTTTCTCTTACTTGATGGAGTAGATTCCATAGTCTTGGGCTATGGGGGAAGCCCTTAGTTAGATTTGGGTAGAAAACCCCAATTCCATAGCCTTGAGTGCTTGATTTGTGAATCCTCTCTACACTAAGCTTCAATTCTCTTGTGAAAGCAAGGGCTTAGGGCTTGTGATTGGTAAGAGCAAAGCGAAAGCATCTCGAACCCAATTGCTAGACCTAACATCGAAGGAGAGTGAAAACTCCCTTGGGTCGAAGTGTAGATTGGAGAGATTTGGGGTGATCAACCTCGATCTCACTAAGATCAAACTCTTATTGGCTGAATTGGGGAAGAATATCCAAGTCTAGTTAGGTGTGGAACCCAAAAACCCAGGACCGATCTACCAATTTTGCTTGAATCGAGTTACCCAGTACATCGGGCCCGACTTGCATCAACGTCGGTCCCGGCCAAATCGACCTCGATCCACCCTCGGACCGAAGTGACCAGTGTCGGTCCGAGGTGATCTCTCTTTGCTTTTCCTTCGTTTTTACCTTGTTTTCATCCCTTTTTAAGTATTTCCGGGTACACTCGACACACGAACTCCCGTGTGTTCGACACCCTACCTCTTTACTACAATCTTGAGGTTCGGTTTTATAAATTTAAATTGTGAGACCTCCGATCCCGGACCGATCAGAATTTTGGCGCCGTTGCCGGGGAGTTCTACTTGTTCGAGGTACCCATTTTTGTTGAGTCTTTGATTTTTGTAGTGATTTGGGTAAGGGATTAGCCCGAGCCCCTTGTTTTGTTTTGATTCGGTTTTTGTTTGTGTCTTTGGTTGTAGGTGCATGCGAGCTAGTTCCGTCCGAGGAACTCCTGAGCTCGACTTTGTGATTGACCCGGAAAGTATTCTAAGGCAAGCCCGCAAGAAGAAGAGGATGGCGGACCAAGCCCAAGATGAGGAGTTCGAGAGGTTGAGAGCCGAAATGGCTCGAATGCAAATTGAGATGGCAAACCGAGATGCCGAGGCCCGAAGGGAGAGGGAGCAAAGGATAAGGTTGGAGGCCCAAATCAACACTCAACCCCGGAATGCTAGACAATACATGCATCCGGAGTTGAAGGTCCCGGAGCCGGCCATAGTCTTACCGGAGGTGTCGAGGAATTTTGAGATCAAAACTCAATTTATCTCGCTCATCAAGAGAGAGCAATTCCAAGGGAGGCCGAACGAGTGTCCGATCGAGCATGTCAAGCAATTCAAGGACCTTTGCGAGACCATTTCCACGGATGATGAGACACTTGAGTATGTGCTACTCAAAGCCTTCAAGTGGTCTTTGGGAGGAAAGGCTTTGCATTGGTTGGAGAGTCAAGCACCTCGATCTATTACCTCATGGAGAGCCCTAAATGAAGCATTCTTGATGAAGTTCTTCCCACCCACCAAGACGACGGAGCTTAGGCGGAAGATTGCTAGTTTCCAACAAGGAGCTTATGAGCCACTTTTTGAGGCGTGGGACCGGTTCAAAGAGATGTTGAGAGCATGCCCGACACATGGTCAACAACCCTATGTCCTACAAGACATCTTTTTCCAAGGGATCAACACCGCCACGAAGGACAAATTAAACCTCCATACCGATTGTGGGTTCATTGACTTGCCACCGGAGCAAGCGTGGGAGTTGTTGGACAAACTCTCGGATTATGAGGCGATGTATGGCACGAGCAACGTGACCAAGGAGGGAAGAGTCCATGGAGAAGGTCCGAAGAAGCTATACGACCCCAAGAGTGAAGATGTGGACAAGGATGTGAAGATCCAATTCTTGGAGGACGAGTTGAACAAGATGAGGCGGAAGATGAGCTATGCCCAAACCACAAGAGCATGTGAAGAGTGTGGTTCCTTGAAGCATGGAGCTCAAGAGTGCCCAAATGAGCGCCAAGTCCGATTGGCCGAGCAAATTGAGGAGGCTCATTATGTTCAAAGAAATTTCGGAGGGAGAACCAACTTCAACAACAATGGAGGAAGGTGGAATCAAGGGCAAGCAAGTGGCTACAACAACAACTTCAACCAAAACGAGCCAAGAGCCCAACAACAACCATACCGACCTCCCGGTTTCTATGAGCAAGCACCATCATGGGCTCAAGATTTGAAGAACCAAGTTACCAACATGGAGAGGAAATTTGATGATCAATTCAAGGAGTTGGGTGTGTGGAGAAGGCAAGTGGACAACCAATTTGTTCACATGGCGAATCAACTTCCAAGAGAAGAAGGGAGACTCCCGGGCCGACCCGAGGAGAATCCCCGTGCCCCACAACAACAAAACGAAGTTCGAGCCATAGGATTGCGGAGTGGACGAAGATTGCCCGAGCCACACGAGCCAAAACCAAAAGAAGAGGAGCCAGGAACTCGGACCGAGTTACCCAGCAACTCGGGCCCGAGGACCTCTGAAGTCGAACCAGAAGATGGAAGAAGTCCCCTGAGCCGGACCGAGATACCCAGCAACTCGGGCCCGACTTACTCTGAAGTTGGCCCGATGTCCCCTGAAGTTGGCCCGACTTGCCCGGAAGACTTTTGCCCTGGGACCGAGGTTCCAGAAGTCGGTCCCGAGGTACTTCCAACGTCGATCCAGGGTGATTTTGTTGAGAAGAGTCGATCCAAGGAGGATGATCCAAGCAAGAAGCAAGGTGGCACTACTCTTCCTTATCCTATGAAGAAGCCCAAGGAGATTGTTGAGGGCAAGTTCAAGCGGTTCTTAAAGCTTTTGCAAGGCTTGAACATCACTATTCCTTTCACCGATGCTCTAAGCGAGATGCCATCTTATGCAAAGTTTTTGAGAGAGATCTTGAGCAAGAAAAGGTCGATCATCGAGATGCAAGACGAGGTGAAGATATTGGAGTTACCTCAAAAGCTTGGAGATCCCGGAAGATTTGCCATCACCATAGGGATCGGTTCTCAACAATTCAAAGCTCTTTGTGATCTAGGAGCTAGTATTTCGGTTATGCCCATGAGTATATGGAGGAGGGCTAACCTTGGAGAATTGGAACCGGTCGATATGAGTCTCACCATGGCCGATGGCTCTTCAACAAAGGCTACCGGAATACTTGATGATGTCCCGGTTCGTGTGGGAAAATATTTTGTGCCCGACGACTTTGTGATCCTAGACATGAAAGAAGATCCAATGGTGCCCATTATTCTCGGAAGACCGTTTCTAGCCACGGCGGGTGCCAAATTCGATGTGAGGAATGGGAAAGTCACCTTCGAGATTGGAGAAGAGAAGGTTGAGTTCCATTTCAACAAGGCCCTAAATGAACCGGATGCATTGGCGATCTTGAAGCTTGAAGAAAGTGCCAAGTGCAAGAGAGAGAAGTTGGAGTCCACAAGAGAAGAGGAACCATTGAGAGACCATGATATGGTCGATGTTCAAATCCATGATGAGGCAAGAGATGGAGATGGAGCCAACCCACCAAACCATGAAGAGTATCCTAATCTATATCCTTTTGATGTGGGAGATTCTTTTATGAGTTTAGATGATTTGAAAGAAGATTTAGGAGACGATTATCTTTGCTTAGATGACTTGCAAAATGACTTGAGCTATGATGTTATAGAGTCTCCTAGAAATTCTTTAGACTTTTGTGATGTAGGTGACAAGATGCAAGATGAGTTGATGCAAGAGGTGCAAAGCTACACTTTGGAGGATAGGGATGATGGAGGCCACATTTTCATCAAACATAAATGGTGGCATTTTGGCTATGATGATTGTGGAGATGTCTATGGCAAGGAGGACCAATTCACGGTTTTTCACCCTCCTTGAAGGGTAGAGGTTAGACGTCAAGCTAATGACGTAAAAGAAGCGCTTCTCGGGAGGCAACCCGGGTTTGGTAGATTCATTTTCGTAGTTTCTAGCTTGTTTCTTTTTGCTTTAGCTTAGATTAGTCCTAATATCTTCTCTAGCTTATATTTTGTGGAAATGTGTGTTATGTGAGCTTCATTGGCATGTGTGGTATTTGTGGAAATGATGCAAACGATTGTGGATGAGAGTAACCAAAGTGTGGGATTTTTAGGAGCCAAAATCGGGTAGGACCGAGGTACCCAGTACCTCGGGCCCGAGGTGCCCCACGTCGGTCCAGTTATGCCGACCCATGTTGGACCTTGACTTTGTGGAAATTCCTACCATGCCCTTTTGACCCACCTTTGTCTTCTTCCCCATTTAAGAGCTTTTTCCCTTACCTAACATCATCACCCCCATAACTACTTTCCCAAAATACCCAATTCACTCTCAAGGCCAAATCGATCCATTTTCCCCTCCATACTCGATCCTCAAAGGAACCTCACCACAAGATCTCGATCCATCCCCTAGTGCACCCAAGCATTGAACCAAAAGCCAAAAAATCCTACCCAAAACCCATAGATCTTCATCTTTCTTCTAGATCTAGAAGAGGAAAATTTGAGTTTTAAGGATTTGCTTGCTAGGAGTTCTTGTTTGCTTCATATTTGGTATGTGAATCTCGATCTCTACTTGATTCCTTGTGAATTTCCTGATTTCATTGCTAAATTTGAGAGATGCCATGATTGAGTGAGCTTGAACTTTGAACATCAATGGTGGTTTGCATATCTTTTGAAATTTGTGCTTAATTGTTGCTAAATTCCACTTAGAACTTCGATTGATGATGATTGATGGTAGAATTTGGATTTTAGAGGCATGAATAGGTGTTGCATGATTGAATCTAGAATGAGAAGTCGGATTAGACTCGGTCCGAGGTACCCAGTACCTCGGGACCGACGTTCCATATCGGTCCAATGACTCGGACCGAGGTTCCCAACCTCGGGCCCGACGTCACTTGCAAGTCGATCCTGTGCTTTTCAAGTTTGTTTTGTGTGATCTTAAGATTACTTGCACTTGAATGTTGGTTATAGCATGCTATTCATGATATGATTTGAAGCTTGACCATTGATATGAGAATCTTATTTCATGCATGATTGAATTTTGTGGATTGAGTGTGCTAAGTTCAAGTATGGGGTTGTCTCTTTGCATGATAAGTTGTTGACAATGGAAGCTTGTGTTTGTGTTGGATTTTACCTTGTAGTTTCTTTGGTTTTTGATTGTGTGTAGGTACCATGTCTACCCGAGCATCTTCTTCAAGGATGGAGAAAGCCACTAAGAAGTCCAAGAAATCGTCCAAGAGAGTCCAAAGGATGGACGATGTTCGTATTGAGGATGAGGACGAGGCTAGAGAGTATGAGCGTCTCATGGGTCTATCCCACCACACCCGGTGGTTAGATTGGGAATCAATTCGCAAGATGTGCATGGATGAGGCTCTTACTCGATGCTACTCCACCATAGGTCTTAATGTCTTGCTAAGGTGCAACAACACTCACTTTCCCGCCTTGACGTCCGAGTTCATGGCGACTTTCAAATGCACTTACGAGGGAGTTGAGAGTGATGGCATTATTTCCTTCCAATTGGGCAACGAGTTGCAAGAACTCTCACTCCGGAATTTGGCGGTTTATCTTGGATTTCCTTTTCCAAGAGATGAAGCTTTTGTTGACAATGAGAAGGTCGACTATCTTTGGAAGTACATAGCCGGGAGAAGTGAGATGAGGAAAGGCGCTTCAACAAATGAGATAGCAAACCCACTTTTCCGAGTCATGATCCGAGCTTTGGGTTGTTCTATCTTTGCAAGACATGAGCTAAGCAAGCCGATGAAGGAGGAGGCCATGCTACTCTATGAGATGTTGTTTGAGCATGAGAAGACAATGAACCTCACATGGGAATGGGTGAAGATGGTGAGGGACTTCCAAAGTTCTTCATGGATTTACTTTAGAGGTATGATTGCCCGATTAGCTCATAGTCTCGAGGTGGATTTGTCTACCTACACGCCGGCGGCAAATGGTGTAGAGTTCATGGATCTCAAGTATTTCAAGAAGGCCAACATTATCAAGGAGAAGGTTGTCCCCGGTTTCATGGACCGACTCATGCCCCATTCAAACTTTGGCAAGGTACAAGTCCCATTGGGAGTTCGACTCTTTGACCTTACTTCTTACTATAATTGGTATCAAGTATGGGCGGGGAACGACAATCCCTATGGAGAGCCGGAGGGGACACTCGAGTTTAGGAGACGTGCACAACATATACGTTTCACTACACCTCAAGCTTCCCCGGACACCGAAGAAGAGGAGGCCAATCAATTCGAGTTTGTAAGAAGAGATGATATGGAGGTAGATGCACCAAGAAATGAAGAAGAAGAAGAAGGAGGAGGTGGCTACCAACACTTGTTCACCGACCACTCCCCCACTCTCTTGTACCGAGGTACATCCCATGTCGGGCCCGACGTTCATCAACGTCGGTCCGATGTGTTTTTGCCCGATCCGGTCCCTAGTCACTTCGAGAGGGGCGAGGGAAGTGGAGCACACCAAGCGCCACCTAGCTTTGGAGGATATGAGGGGTATGCCCAATGGTATGGCCCCGGAATGGTCTTCCCCGAGCCGAGCCAAACGGTGGACATGAACTTTTTAGCAAATCAAATGGCACACCTCCAACTTCAACAACAATCAATGCTTCAAGAAGCCCACCAACTCAACTACCAACAACAACAACTTTTCCAACACCAAGAGAACTTCCACGAGAGATTTGATGAGGTGAACCGCAACCTCGCATACACAAGGCGCGAGGTGGAGGATTTGAGGGCGACCGATGATCAAAGGTGGTCCATGCAAGCTAGTTTCAACGATTGGATGTCCGGGAATTTTGCGACCCGTGAGGACCAATGGACACCTCCCGCGCCACCAATCCAACCACCAAGCCATGACCTTTTTCAAGACCATGTGCATGAGCGAGAGCGGCACGCCCGGATTCAAAGGAGGCAACGCCGTGGTCATCCCTCCGAACTAAGCCTCATCGAGCCATTCGTCAAATAAGGAATTGTGAGTCTTCTTTACTCTTTTCTCTTTACTTTTGAATTTTGATGGGGACATCAAAAGTTTTAAGTATGGGGTGGGTTAGTTGCTCATTAATTCCATGTTTAGGTTGTTTTGTTTGTTTCTTGTTTATGGGATGTTTCATTTTGGATTGTGGCATGATGCATGATGAATGATGATTGATTTTATGGCATGTGTGGATGAGTTTGTTTTGAGTTTGTTTTTGTTTGAGAAAAATTCTTGCAAAAAAAAATCCATAAAAATGTGAAAAATTTCGGTTGAAAATAGTCAAAAAGATTTTGTTTTTGGACTAGGAATTCCCATCTTAGATGTCCATATGAAGGCTAATGATGATGTGAGCATGTAAATTCCTTTGCATATTTTTGGATAGTTTAGCCTCTAAATGATGTTGCTTTTGATGTGATATGATATCTTGCATGTTTTTATTGAGCACATCAGTTCTAAGGAAAAGTTTTGATGCAACTAAGCTAGAGTGACCCTTGTGAGATTATTGTTGGATCGTTAGTACAGAAGGACTGCCTTTACTTTGATAAAGGCGTCCTTAGGTTAGGCGTCCCTACGAGGAGTAGGGGCGTCCTTGAGTAATGCAGCGGAATTATGTACTAAACAGGTAAATATTGAACGCAGTGAATTATAGAGGAACCACTCAAGACCAAGTAGTCCTTGAGTGTAAACCTCTACCTCCTTGGAGGATTTTGAATAGTTCTTCCTTTATATTGAACGTTCTTACAGATGTACTGGCGAGTCTTTACAGTTCTCTGGCACTTAGCTTTTCCCTAAGTCCACTAGTAAAGGACTCCTCTAAGCCGACAACTTAAGCAAGTTCAATCTACTAAAGGACTCCTATCCCTGCGTTCTACAGTACTTCGTAGAACTCTTTCTTTTCTTTTGATTACAAACAGATTTGTGATTTGGGTTATAAGTCTCACTCGATCTAACTCAAAAACTTAGCACTGTTTTTGAGTTCTTGAGTTTGTTCTTCGTGTTCTTGAGTGAGCCGCTTTCCTATGATTTTCTCTGGGTATTCTTGAAAGCGTTAAAGTCACTATAAATGCCTTGGGGTATTTATAGGACTTGGGGAAGGGCGTCTTTCTCCTGGGACGATCATGCCCTTCTCGGACGTGGCTACAGGATCTTCCTCCACGTATGATGACGGTGGTGAGGAAGCTTCCTGTATCCAGCTGTGTGTGATGGACTCCGCTACAGGATCGGCCGCCACGTATGGATGTACTCTGCAACAGGATCGTCCGCCACGTAGTGTTGGACTCTGCTACAGGATCGGTTTCCACGTGTCCTTGGATGATCAAATGTTGTCTGGTGATGTCATCCTGTCGGCTAGAGAGTAAGGACGCTCTGCTTGCGTTCCTACTTGCTTGGGACTGCGTCCTTGCTCAAGTAGTCTCTGATCGGTCCTTACTTCCTGTTAGCTAGCGTCTCAAAGCCTATGGGACGCCCATACACACTTGTTGTCCTTTGTCAGATGGGCGTTCCTGAACACTTGGACAACTTCATCAGAATCATAGTGAGTTTGTCATATCAAAACTAAGGGACGGTTGTGGGTACACTACCAAGGACGCAGGCGTTCTTGATAGCGTCCCAACAATTTCCCCCTTTTTGATGATGACAAACTCTTCAGCAAAAAGTTTTGACATTGGAACTTAGCATGCATGAAAACTTAAGAGCGTCCTCTAACACTTAGAGAAATATCATTTAGCACAAGTTTTCATTCTTTGATTCTCTAGCTTTTGGATTTTAAGGAGAGAAAAGCGTCCTAGAATTATCTAGGCGTTCTCTAGTTTATTCTAGCATGGCGTTCTTTAGACTTTTCACTTAATAGTTCCCCCTTAACACTTGCTTATTCTAGATAACTAATTTATAGCGCATCTCTGCAAAACTACACTTCCCCCTTTTGGCATCATCGAAAAGGATAACAAGTGATAAGAACGTTAAGCATAAAAACATAACTAAAGGCAGAGGAACGCTTAAACAAACACAATGCAAGCAAACCATGTAATTGCCATTCAAACCAAATGTAGAGTTATTATAGACAATGAGCACATAGTGTTTAGAGTTCAAAAGAAGCGAAAGCAAAATAATAGAGGATGAACGGGTAGCGGCAATCACTGAGAACGGCGCTGGGCTTGATAAAACTTGAGAAGTTCGTCTTGAAGTTCAGCAGCTTTGGAGAACGCGGATGTCAAGTCCTTAAGTGCAGAGAAAATGAGGCACTGATTGTCCATGATTGCACCTAATAGTTCCGCAGGAGGATGCTCAGTGATATTTGCTGGAGCAGGACGGGGAACTTGGCCAGAGCTTGAAGGAGGAGCGTCCATAGAAGGGTCTTGAGGAGGAGAAGGAGCCAACAACATCTGATCAAGAGTAGAGAAGTCCATAGCAGGCTCTTCTTCGTGTACACCTTCCTGAGACGGATTCGCCTGGCGTTCTGCTTCAGCAGCCAGGCGTTCTTCTTCAGCTTTTTGTCTTGCTTCCTCAGCTTCAGCCGCTAACTGTTTCAACACAGACGGCAGCTCTTCGTTGTGCCTGATCTCAACAAGGCCGGATTTAGCGTTCCACTTCAAGCCTAGTTCCTTGGACGGAGCGTTCTCATTATATGCATCTTGGGACTGCAGAATCGCTTTCACCACTCCAGGGTAAGGCAAGGCATGCCTCTTCCTTCCACACTTGGCCATATGTTGCATTGCAATTCTGGCTAAGTTGATTGGGCGGCGTTCCAGGATGGCGTCTATTAGAATAATGTCAGATGTTTGCACTATAGAACGCTTTTCCTGCCTTGGAAGAATGGCGCGGCATATGAAGTAGTGAACGATTGCGCCAACTTTGCTCAGGACATGAGCTACCCTGTCCAAACCTAGTGGCCTTTTGCCCTGAAAGACGTGCTCAACCAGCGGCAGTTCTTGGTCTGTTGTTTCAAAGCCGCCTTCAGGTAGAGAACTGAGAGCATCAGACGGAGGCTTGCGAGAACCGAGACCGAGGAAGGTGCGCATTTGGCGTTCAGTGACTGAAACTCTTTCTCCTTCAATTTTAAATAGGAGGGAGCCATCTTTTGCCTTGTAGCGCAAATCCCGGTAGAACGCCTTGACCTGGTCTATGTCAACAGTGGTCGGCGCTGGTCCTACGTTCAGCCATCCTTGTACTTTTAGAAGCTCAAGAAACTCCTGAACAGCATCATCATCAAAAGAAGCGAGCCACTCTTCAGAATAAATTAGAGGGCTCAGGACTTTAACAGGCACATCAGCGTTCTTCCTTCTACGCTTGCCCTTGGGAGTTTCAGAGTCCTCACCCTCTGAAGAACTGTTCTCTTTTTCTGAGTCGTCAGACTCATCTTGATCAGCGTCCTCTGTGCCTTCATTCTCAGCATCGCCACCAGATGTGGCTTGAACGGTACCGGCAGAGGTTTGCCCTTGGGACGCGCCTTCAGCGTCCTGAGCTGCAGTTTGCTGTTCTGTTGTTGGCTCAGCGTCCGCTGGGACGTCACGGGACTCTGTTTGGATTGAGGGGGAGGGGTTTTCTTGTGGTGCTGGGGTGGGATTGAGGACGGGGAGGGATTGGTTGTAGGGAGGGATTTCCTGGTTGTCACGCTCGAGCTCTTCAGAGAGAGTTGGCTCGGCGTCCTTTGGAGAAACCTGGTGCTCGCCAGCGTTCTCAACGACTTCTACCTCATCATTGGAGTCGCCAATCACGTCGACATCCTGAGGCGTCCCTTCTTTATCAGACGAGCTGGAGCTGGAGGAGGAAGAGACATCCTCGACTGGCACAGGCGCGTCTTTGGCGAGGAGAACGTTGGGTCTCTCACCAGCTTTCCTCCGGCGGAACGTGTGCTCAAACGTCCGCTCGGTCTCATCCGGGCCACTGGAGGAGGAAGGACGACGGGACTTGGGAGTCTCAGGGTCCTTAGGCGGGGAGATATGGGCCGGGGCGGATGGGAAGTCGGCCAGGTTAAGGGGAGAGAGGGTTTGGGGAGGGAAGGGGATGAGAGCGTTCGTCTTTGAGGGTTGAGGGGAGCGAGGAGGAGTTGGGAGTTGTGTGATTTTGAGGGGTTGGGGGGGAGGAGGGGTGGACGGCCTTTTTGAGGAGCTTGGCCGTTTTGAGGGGTTTTTGGATGGAGGAACGCTTGAGGTCTTGGCCTTTTTTAGGGGCCTTGGGTCGTGTATCTTTT
Organism: Polygonum aviculare; assembly: GCA_934048045.1. NCBI lineage: Eukaryota > Viridiplantae > Streptophyta > Magnoliopsida > Caryophyllales > Polygonaceae > Polygonum > Polygonum aviculare. The sequence goes on along the minus strand of OW204023.1, from coordinate 24,418,489 downwards.
TGGAGCGTCCCTCTTTAATATGAGACGGGAACTTGTCCACGATCTCAGTTTGTTTTGAGGAGGATGAGGGAGCGGGACGCTTGGCTGGCAGGGTTTTGAGAGATTGGATGGCTTGAATTTGAGGAGGTGGGGGAGAAGGACTAGGTACCCGTCTTTGGCTGGGGTACATGGGGAAGTCCGGAAGGACGCATTTGGTTAGGTCAGGAATTAAGTCAAGTAGACTGTCTAGATTCTGACCTCCATAAATTGTGAAGAACAAGACGTCCTCCAGGCTGCCCGGCAGGTCCTTGTAGTCGTTCTTTATCAGCCCGTGCCTCACAAAACGGTCGAGGAACTTCTCGTAGTTTTGTGTTTTCTCCTGATCGTTCTTGACGTCTGGCTTGGCCATACGTTCTCTGATGAGCCTGTAGAGCGTCTTCGGCTTCTTGTTAATAAAGTCCACAAGGGACTCATCAAGGACAGGCTGCCTTTGTTTCTCAATAGTGTGGGATTTTATCAGCTTTCGCCTCTTCCCACCGGCTGAAGTTCCGGCTACGTTCATCTGCTTTTGAGACATTCTTCCGATGAGTTTTTAGTGAGAGAAAGTCGCCGGAGTTCTAGAGAGAAGTCAGAGCTTGAACTGAGTTGAAAAGTGGTTGAGAGCAATAAATGAACGAGAGCGACTGTTTTGGCCTTATATAGAGGAAGCGGTGGCACAAATGGTAATAAACGCTGTTTTACTGTGCGACACGTGGCAAAGCTTCCCCCTTAAGATTTGATCAACGGTCACTGTTCACACTTTCAAAAGTTCAAAATCCAAATTTCTGACTCTTCAACTTCCTTCTCAAAATCTGAACTGGCGTTCTCAACTGCAACCACTGGCGTTCTCACATACTTAGCAAATCTTTGACCTCTTTGAGCAAACCAACAACCAACTTACCGTTCTTGTGATTACCTTGAGAACCATTTGAGAACAAAGCAAGTACGTCCCGTAAAAGAAAGTATGAAGCTCATAGGACGCTTTTGCAGAGTTCTCGGCTAGGGTAAGCTTAGAGTTCCCATCATTTCGGCTTATAATGAGGGTTGGGTGATCAGGGATACTCTTTTCAAGATAAATAGAGAAAATTTGAATGGCGTTCCAAAGTAGCAAACACTTGAAGTTTTAGACTAGCGTTCTTTGCAAATATGAGTTCAATGCTTAACAGTCCTTAACTACTTAGAATCTACCAAACATAGCCAATCATTGAGAGAATAGTAGAACGGGACTTGCTACTTAAAAGTTATCATCCCCAAGAGCAATCTGAGATGCTCAAAGGGACGTCTATCAAGTGCTTTAGTGAAAATATCAGCTATTTGGTCCTCCGTCCTAACGTGTCCCATGCTAATGAGTCCTAGTTCTACATTGTCACGCAGGAAGTGATGCCTTATGTGAATATGCTTTGTGCGTGAATGAAAGACAGGATTTTTAGCAATTTCTATAGCACTTGTGTTATCACAGAGAATAGGAATAGTTTCAAGATTGATACCGTAGTCCTCAAGTTGATATTTGATCCAGAGGACTTGTGAACAGCACGAAGCAGCAGCAACGTACTCGGCTTCCGCAGTTGAAAGCGCCACAGAGTTCTGTTTCTTTGATCCCCATGAAATTAGGCATGAACCAAGGAACTGTGCCATTCCTGAAGTGCTTTTTCGATCAATGACATGACCAGCGTAATCAGCGTCCGAGTATCCAATTAGCTTGAAGGACGTCTTCCTGGGATACCAAAGGCAAAGATCATCGCGTCCTTTGAGGTAGCGAAAGATCCTCTTGACTTCTTGCATGTGGGACTCCTTTGGATTTGCCTGGAAGCGTGCACACAAGCAAACGGCAAACATAATATCTGGACGGCTTGCTGTTAAGTAAAGCAAAGAGCCAATCATTCCTCTGTACAGCTTTTGATCAACGTCCTTTCCCTGTTCGTCTGCGTAAAGACGCGAATTTGGAGAACAGGGTGTTGCTACGGGCTTGGACGTGTTCATCCCGTACTTCTCAAGCATTTCACGGACATACTTTTGTTGATGAATACGCGTCCCTTCCTTGAGTTGGTTAATTTGAAGTCCCAAAAAGAAGTTGAGTTCTCCAATGAGGGACATCTCAAATTCACTACTCATGAGGGACTTGAACTCGTCTACAAGCTTCATGTTAGTGCTACCAAAGACAATATCATCAACATAAACTTGAGCAATCAAAATGTCCTTGTGAACTTTCTTTATGAACAAAGTTTTATCAATTGAACCTCTAGTGTACCCATGAGACAGAAGGAAGGACGCAAACCTGTCGTACCAGGCACGAGGGGCTTGCTTGAGTCCATAGAGTGCTTTGTCCAAGTAGTACACATGATCTGGGTGAGAGGCGTCCTCGAAGCCAGGGGGCTGAGCAACATACACTTCCTCTTTGAGCTTGCCATTGAGAAAGGCAGTCTTGACGTCCATCTGAAATAACTTGAATCCTTTGTGTGCGGCAAAGGCAATAAGAAGACGAACGGCTTCAATTCTAGCAACAGGGGCAAAGGTCTCATCATAGTCAATGCCTTCCTCTTGCTTGAATCCTTGAGCCACAAGTCTTGCCTTGTTCCTAGACACACGTCCACTCTCATCAAGCTTATTCCTGAACACCCAGCGCGTCCCTATGATATTTTTGCCTTTGGGACGTGGAACAAGGGTCCAAACTTTGTTCCTTTCAAACTGGTTGAGTTCTTCTTGCATTGCTTGAATCCAGTCAGCGTCCTGAAGTGCTTCTTTGATATTCTTTGGTTCCACCAAAGATACAAAGGCGTTGAACGCACAAAAGGCTAAATTTGCACTCTGGGACTTGCTTGCAGCTGACCTGGTTTGAACTCCTTGGGCAGGATCTGAGACAATCTGAGAAGTTGGGTGGTCCCTAGAGAAGCGGGACTCCCTTTGAAATAGTTGAGCAAACCTTGGATCAATTTCATCATCTGAAGAAGCGTCCTCAGTGTGTTCCCCCTCAGAGGGAGCGTCCACACCTTGACCTTGCAAACTTGATTCACCCACCTCTTGCTGAATTAGAGATTCACTAAGAGATGGAACTCCTTGAACAATGCTAGGTACGTCCACTGATACTTCTTCCGGATTTTGAGTGGCGTTCTTAGGAACATAGTATTTTCCAGAGGACCTATCTTCAACTTCATCTTCAGAATCGTCCTGCTGTTGTGACGAGGATCGTTCTTTCTTACTTTGTTTGTCTTTGTGAGAAGAACATTCTTTGAACACAACATGAATACTCTCCTCAAGCTTTAGAGTCCTTTTGTTGAAAACTCTATATGCCTTGCTGGTGAGGGAGTACCCAAGAAATATGGCTTCATCGCTCCTTGCATCAAACTTTCCCAGTTTTTCTTTATCATTGTTGTGAACGAAACACTTGCAACCAAAAACTCTGAGATAATCGATGCGAGGCTTTCTCCCGTTCAACAACTCATAGGACGTCTTTTTCAGTAGAGGACGGATCATGGCGCGATTGATGATGTAGCATGCTGTGGCAATAGCTTCCGCCCAAAAGTACTTGGGAACGCTATTAGCCAAAAGCATAGTTCTTGCCATATCCTCTAGCGTCCTGTTCTTTCTTTCTACAACTCCATTTTGTTGTGGAGTCCTTGGAGCTGAGAAGTTGTGCGAGACACCATGTTGATCACAGTAGGTCAGGAACTCTGAATTCTGGAATTCCGTCCCATGATCTGATCTTATGGCTTTGAGAGGCGTCTCCAGGGCAACTTCCACTTGTTTGATGAAGACTTTGAATGCCTTGAAACAATCTGCTTTGGACGCCAAGAAAAGAACCCAAGTGAAACGAGAAAAATCATCTACAAGAACGTAAATGTACCTCTTTCCACCATGGCTCAACGTCTTCATTGGTCCACAAAGATCCATATGGAGAAGTTCCAACGGCTTCTTTGTGCTTACTTCATTCTTGGACTTGAAAGACGTTCTTGTTTGCTTCCCTTTGATACAGGCTTCGCACTGTTCAACCGTCTCAGGATCAATCCGGGGAAGACCTTTCACAAGATTCCTTTGATGCAACTTGAGAATTGTGCTAGGTCCAGCATGGCCAAGACGACAATGCCAGAGGTCAGCGTCCTTCTTTGAGGCAGATAGGCATAGTTCTGATTTTGGCTTGAACTCTTGATTGAAGATGTAGATATTGTTTTTGCGAACTCCTTTGAGAACAACTCTGTTGGACTTCTTGTTGATGACGAGACACTCCTTTGAGTCAAATGTGACTAGGTTTTCACCTTGATCACACATCTGAGAGACGCTAAGAAGATTGAACCCAAGTCCTTCAACAAGACTCACGTTGGTTGCTTTGATGGACGGGTTAAGAATAGCAGTTCCCGTTCCCTTGATCTTTCCTTTGCCCTTGTTGCCAAACGAGACAGTTCCTCCCGTGGCACTACTTTGGATAGAAGTGAGATGGATCTGGCTTCCTGTCATGTGATTTGAGGCGCCACTATCAATGATCCATGGGCGTCCCCTCACTTCCACCTGCCAAAATAAGGTTAGTTCTTGGCGACCCAGGCAAGGTGTCCCTTACCTGGTTCGTTACAACAGTAGAACTCCGGTTCTGGCAAGTAGTCATTAATGTTCACATCATTAGAAGTGGCATTTCTGTGGAAAGAACTTCTAGAACGTCTAGGACGCCTAGAGTTAGCTTTTGGAACGGACTTAGCATTTTCATTATTAGTCCTAGCAACTTTTCCACTCTCAATGTCTTCCTTCAGTTTTACACAGTCATGTTTGAAGTGGTCACCTTGTCCACAGTACCAGCACGTCCTATAGTAAGTACCGAGGTAGTACTTCTTGTTGGGACGTTGGATTTTGTTTTGCTTCATCTTTTGGGGATCGCACACCTTTGAACCGTCCCCTTTAGCAATTTTCTTGTAAATTTTATGACTGGTGGAATTGGTGTAGTAGTCCTCTTGACCTATTTCTCCACTTTCTAGAACTCTAATCCTTTCAAGGAGATTTTTAGTTCTCTCTTTTTCAAGTTCAAGTTCCGAAGTTTTGCTAGCCTTAAAGTCACTAGGGAGAGAGTTCCTAGAGTCAGATTCATATCCTAGCCCTCTTTTGGCTGGAACAAAGACTATTGGTTTTACTTCCTCAACTATGGGACTCTTTCCCAAAACTTTCACTTCTTCCCTAAGCTTGGCGTTCTCAAGTTTAAGACACACAAGTTCAGTTTTTAGGGACTTAGTTTCTTCACGTGAGGACTCTAGTTGAATAGACATTGAATTACAGTTCTCACATTCAACTACAATGTTTTCATCTTCTAGTTCATCCATTCTTCTTTTCATGACAAGACTTTCCTCCATGATTTTACCAATAAGCTTAAGGAGTTTTGGTTTTGAACATTTTTCTAAAGAACGCATCATAGAGTCATGAGTTACCTCTTGTTCATTATCGGAGGCATTCTCTTCAACAGCTGGGGCGTCCTCTACTGCCATGTACGCAACTTGATCATCGCGTTCCTCATCACTTGAACTGAGATCATCCCAAGCAGCTGTACATGCTCCAATGAGAGCTTTCTTCTTTTCCTTGGAGGACGTTCCCACAGTACATTTCTTGGCAAAATGTCCTTTCTTGTTGCATTTGTAGCATGTGAGTTCCTTCATTTCATCTTCTGTGTATTTGGGACTCTCCTTTTTGTAGGACTTGTTCTTGCTACTATGCTTGTTTTTCTTGTTGTAGTATTTGAGAGCTTTGTGAATAAGAGAGAGTTCCTCATCTGAGTCAATTTCTTCCTTTGACTTTCTTTCTTTCTCTTTGGGACGCAGGCTCTCAAGCTTTTCTTTGTTTTGCATCATCAATGCCAGGTTTCTTTGTCCACGCAGGTATTCAGCGTACTCTGGAGTTGTGGACGCCAAGGCAAGATCAGTTTGAAGGTTCTTTCCTAGCTGGGCCATGTCAGTGATTCTACGTTCTTCGTACCCCCTGAGCTTCCCATAGATCTCTTCCATATCTAGAGTTTTGTTGGATGTGTTTTCTTTGAAAGTTGTCCTATCAAAGTTCCAAACTCCAGTCAATCCATCGATAACTACTTGAACTCTGTTCCTCATGGAGATTTCTGTTTCTGGAACGCCCAAGTTCCTCATCTTGGTGACAAGGGCTTCAAAACGGTACGAGTAGTCGTTCACCGTTTCATTTGGCAGCATAGTAAAAGCATAGAACTCCTTTTTGATCTTCAGCTGGACGTCCTCTTTCATCTCTGCAGTTCCCACATGAAATTTTTCAAGAGCTTCCCATTGTTGTTTTGCGGTGGGAAGATTGCTAACTCTTGTAGCATCTCTTTCACAGAGGGACGCTTGAAGAAAGCAAATAGCTTTTGCATTGGTTTCCATCATTTTGAACTCATCAGGACCCCAATCGTCCTCTTTGTCAACTTTGTCAGCAGGAACTTTAAGATCACCTTTTCTGATAACATACCAGCATTGATAATTTGTGCTTCTGCAGAAGTTCTCAAATCTAATTTTCCATCGGTTGAAGTTGCCGTCCGTCAGGCGCGGAGGCTTTACGAACGAGATTCCAACCTGCTCCATGTCCATTTTTACCTGCAACTCAGTAAGAATCTAGAGCGCCTGCTCTGATACTAATTGTTGGATCGTTAGTACAGAAGGACTGCCTTTACTTTGATAAAGGCGTCCTTAGGTTAGGCGTCCCTACGAGGAGTAGGGGCGTCCTTGAGTAATGCAGCGGAATTATGTACTAAACAGGTAAATATTGAACGCAGTGAATTATAGAGGAACCACTCAAGACCAAGTAGTCCTTGAGTGTAAACCTCTACCTCCTTGGAGGATTTTGAATAGTTCTTCCTTTATATTGAACGTTCTTACAGATGTACTGGCGAGTCTTTACAGTTCTCTGGCACTTAGCTTTTCCCTAAGTCCACTAGTAAAGGACTCCTCTAAGCCGACAACTTAAGCAAGTTCAATCTACTAAAGGACTCCTATCCCTGCGTTCTACAGTACTTCGTAGAACTCTTTCTTTTCTTTTGATTACAAACAGATTTGTGATTTGGGTTATAAGTCTCACTCGATCTAACTCAAAAACTTAGCACTGTTTTTGAGTTCTTGAGTTTGTTCTTCGTGTTCTTGAGTGAGCCGCTTTCCTATGATTTTCTCTGGGTATTCTTGAAAGCGTTAAAGTCACTATAAATGCCTTGGGGTATTTATAGGACTTGGGGAAGGGCGTCTTTCTCCTGGGACGATCATGCCCTTCTCGGACGTGGCTACAGGATCTTCCTCCACGTATGATGACGGTGGTGAGGAAGCTTCCTGTATCCAGCTGTGTGTGATGGACTCCGCTACAGGATCGGCCGCCACGTATGGATGTACTCTGCAACAGGATCGTCCGCCACGTAGTGTTGGACTCTGCTACAGGATCGGTTTCCACGTGTCCTTGGATGATCAAATGTTGTCTGGTGATGTCATCCTGTCGGCTAGAGAGTAAGGACGCTCTGCTTGCGTTCCTACTTGCTTGGGATTGCGTCCTTGCTCAAGTAGTCTCTGATCGGTCCTTACTTCCTGTTAGCTAGCGTCCGAAAGCCTATGGGACGCCCATACACACTTGTTGTCCTTTGTCAGATGGGCGTTCCTGAACACTTGGACAACTTCATCAGAATCATAGTGAGTTTGTCATATCAAAACTAAGGGACGGTTGTGGGTACACTACCAAGGACGCAGGCGTTCTTGATAGCGTCCCAACAATTATTTTTGGCCATTCTAGGGATGTTTGTTCGATATTGCATATCCCTCATTTTCTTGTGTGAATTAGCTCAAGCATGCTAAGTAAAACTTGCTATTGAGGTGTTTATCTATTTTCCAAGATCAATATGAGATTTGTTCTATGCTTTGTCACATTGATTTGAACTTTATTTCATTTAGTCACAAAATGTTCCATATCCTACCTTGAAGATAAACCGTTGTTTGTAGCCCCGTTTTAGCCATAGACCTTTGTTTGAAACTCCTCAAAAATGTGATTCCTAGCCTATATGACTTGACCCTTATGGGATTGGACTTTAGTGAGAGGTTTGGAAGAATATTTGGAGAGTTGAGATTCTCTTTGGTGAAGGGCAAAGAAATGGTGTTATAAACCAAGTGGGTAGTGCATCTTTGTTGTGAAAGAAAGAAAAGTTGGAAAAGTAGTGGATCGAAAGAAGCAAAGTGCTTAAGTGTGGAAAATGAGTCGGACCGAGTTCAAAGTAACCTCGGGCCCGATGTCTAGTCAAAGTCGGTCCAGTGCAAAAATAAGTGAAAAAGTGAGAAAAATCCAACAAAAAGTGTAGTGCAAAGATGAAGTGGAATGTTAAGTGAAAAGTGTGGGTTGAAAAAAAAAGAAAAAAAGAAGAAAGAGAAAATCAAAGTCTTTTGGATGTGTGAAAGTTGAAAGTGGAAGAAATTTGGTGAAGTTGGTGAGAGACTAGGAAAGTTCAATCCCCATTGTGAGCACCACAAGACCAAAGTAATTCCCACCTTGAGAAATACCAAAAGCCCCGTTACAACCCGGCCGAATGGAACCTCTTTGAGGACTTCCATTGAGCCAAGTTCATATTCTTTGTGTGCATTGTAATAGGCATCTCTAGGTGGAGGAAATGGTGATATTAGCTTCAATTGTAAAGTCTTTACTTGCATGATTGTTGAGTTTGAGTGTTCATTTTCAAGCCTAAACACATGATGAGTGATACACATTTCTACATACCTAAAGTGAGGCTTTGTTGCATTAGACTTTGTTTCCTTGAACACTTGATCATGTGTGATGACATAATCTTGCTAGCATGTCTATCACTTGTGCTTATTTGATTTTTCGTATGAGGCTTTACTTGAAGATTGTGCTTCGGTCTTGCTACATTGTTATTGCTTGAGGACAAGCAAGTTTAAGTATGGGGTATTCTGATGTCTCTCATTTTGGAGGTGTTTTAGTGGTTAATTTCCTTTGTAAATATGTGTTTTTCATTCTCTTCTTTATAGTTTCGTTCCCTTTTTAGCCTAGTTCCCGGTTTTCTTCAAGAGTCGGAGACTATGCGAGTTTTGTGTGTTTTTGTAGGTAAAATGGCAAGAATGAGAGTGATTTCGAGGAGCTAAGGAAGGAGCCAAGTCAAGGGGTACAAGAGCCAAGCCAAGAATGAAGTGGAACCAAGAGAAACCAAGGAAGAAAGCAAGGATCGAGGCCCAGGACCGAGTTCCATCACGTCGGGCCCGAGATCGAGCGACCAGAGCCAGGACCGAGGTTGGACAACGTCGGGCCCGAGGTCGCCCGTGTCGGTCCAAAGTCGGCAGAATTTTGGATTGCTCCCCAAGGCATATTTTTAGCAACTTTCCACATTTGCCCCTTTCTAAATTGGGATTCCTTGGTCCCCAATCCTTAGAAGGCTATAAATAGAGGTGATTAGAGAACATCAAAGGATGCTTGGGAGAGACCACAACCAAATCACTCTCTAAAGACTCAAAGGAAGATTTGGAGGGAAAGGAGAAGAAGGAGGAAGGAAGAAAAGAGAGGCCGGTGGAGAGAGAGAGGAGAATTTGTGAGTTTGGTACTTTGTTTTGCTTTGATCTAGTAGAATTGAACTTGGATTTTGTAGAGACCTTTTGAATTTGAATGAAATTGGAGTTTGGGTTGATGATGATGATTGAGATTAGCTTGATTTCCCTTTTGATTTCGTTTTTCTCTTACTTGATGGAGTAGATTCCATAGTCTTGGGCTATGGGGGAAGCCCTTAGTTAGATTTGGGTAGAAAACCCCAATTCCATAGCCTTGAGTGCTTGATTTGTGAATCCTCTCTACACTAAGCTTCAATTCTCTTGTGAAAGCAAGGGCTTAGGGCTTGTGATTGGTAAGAGCAAAGCGAAAGCATCTCGAACCCAATTGCTAGACCTAACATCGAAGGAGAGTGAAAACTCCCTTGGGTCGAAGTGTAGATTGGAGAGATTTGGGGTGATCAACCTCGATCTCACTAAGATCAAACTCTTATTGGCTGAATTGGGGAAGAATATCCAAGTCTAGTTAGGTGTGGAACCCAAAAACCCAGGACCGATCTACCAATTTTGCTTGAATCGAGTTACCTAGTACATCGGGCCCGACTTGCATCAACGTCGGTCCCGGCCAAATCGACCTCGATCCACCCTCGGACCGAAGTGACCAGTGTCGGTCCGAGGTGATCTCTCTTTGCTTTTCCTTCGTTTTTACCTTGTTTTCATCCCTTTTTAAGTATTTCCGGGTACACTCGACACACGAACTCCCGTGTGTTCGACACCCTACCTCTTTACTACAATCTTGAGGTTCGGTTTTATAAATTTAAATTGTGAGACCTCCGATCCCGGACCGATCACCTCTCCTCCTCCCCGAAACCGCGAGATTTGTCTCCCTGCTCCTCGCCAAAACCCTCGTCGGACGAGGACGACGACTCTAGTGCATTCCTGACCATCTCATCGGCCCTGATTTCCGGGAATAACTCCAGGCTCCTTTAAACACCCAAATTCTGCTCAATCCTTAAATCTCCCTCCGACGAGCTAGGAAATCGCCTTAGCCCACGCCCTCTTCTTGCCTCGCTCCAGGCCCGTCTCCACCACCCCCGCCTCTCCCAATTAGCGACTTCCCCCCTCTTCCCCCCACCCCATCTCCAAATGAGCGCATCGAGGCTCCTTCTTCGACCTCTTCATCCATGCCAATCCTGGACTCGACCTCTCCGACCAAGAGCCTTTAGACCAACTTCGTCCTCCTCTCCCGCCTTCCCCTGAGGCTCCTGCTCCTGCCTAGGTTCAAAGCCCTGCTTCCAGGCCTCTAGTGGCAAAAGATAAAAGATAATCCATATAGAAGCGTCGTCTGACTCAGCTAAAGTCGTCGTGCCAAGATAAAAGATAATCCCTAAACTAACAAAGCTAGTATAGCATGCATGTAAGGGTTCGAACCAAGAGAACTGAGACTTCTAGTAATAATATATTTATCAACTAAAGATATAGGGGGAAATAGAAAAGAGATCTAAACTATTCTAATCTAAGAAAGCAAATAAAACAATCAAACAAATCAAATAGTGGAAACAAGTTCATTCAAAAGATCCACTCTGAAATAATCACTCGATCATAGATTCATCCATTGATTTCATTCACACATATGGTTAATTGCTATCCTGATCATTAACAATCGCAAATCCACAGTCCAAACAATTCTATAACCCTAGGCAGAATAGAGAACAAGGATATGCATGATACATGCAAAAACAATCAAGCTACGAGTCAATTGCAAAAGCATACAATCAATTCTCTTCTTAATCTTAGTTGCCAAGACAACAGGTCTTGGTTAAGTTGTTTTCATAGATCGGGTTTGTCCATGGTCCAAACCCAATCCAACAGTAGAACATTAATCAATTCAATAGGTTCATGACTGCTAGAGAAATAATCAACATTCATATAATGAAGCACAAGAGAATCAATATTAACCAAAGGATAGAAATGAATTACCAAAATCTCACGAGTTCATAGAGCTTCTCCCTTGAACAAACCCAAGGAGACTAACTCTCGATAACTATACGAAAAAAATAATTTGATGTGAATTTGTTGTGAGAAAGATTGGATACCTAAAGCCTAAGGCAGACCTCTCCTTATATAGACCCAAGGAACATGCTCTCCGAGATAGATAAGGAAAGAGGAAAACATAAGAGAAAGGAAAGAAGATAGAAATCTCGCTCGTCTTAGACTTGCACACCACCGTAAGAGCATCGGCTCCACCGCACCCGTGCTTTCGCGATAGAATGAAATCTTGTTTGTAGCCATCCACCGCGGGAGCGGCGGGCAATCCGCGAGCGTAGTACTATTCACTAGCAGTACGTCGGAGGCTGTTTTGACCCTCTTCGGCTTGGAGTCTGACTTTGGTGTAAAAATATGAATTGAAGATCATCGAGTTAGCTTTCCAATAACACCAGCATCAGCTCAATCCGACCACGGAAGCTCCAGATATAGATCTTACAAGAAAAAGGTGTCGCGTACACAGCTCCAAACGTCTTCAAAATCTTGAAACTTGAATCCTTGTGTCTTCGGCCTAGATATTACAATTAATCAAGAACTCTAACCTAAACACTCAATATAGCCATAAAATACAAGGCTTAACGTATCCTAAATAGAGTATATCACCGTCCAAGCTCAACGACTTGGACCGAAAGTCATCCCTCTCCAATTCGTGAGTGGTATTGAGGGTGGCATAATCCACTTCACGAAAGAAGACATTGCTGATCTTGTGGATAAATGGACCATCTCCTTAGTCGGAGCTCCTTTTGGCACAAAAGTCCCCTTCAAAGCTATGGAGAGATTTGTCGTTGCTAACTGGACAAATATTGCTCAACCTAAGATCCTCATGCAAGACAATGGCATATTTGTCTTCAACTTCAAAAAAGAGGAGGACCTCAATCAGTCCTTGAACGAGGTCCTTAGAAGCTCGGCGGAGACCGACCTATCATCCTCAAGCGGTGGTATGAAGGTATGCCTCTTGACTCCTCTTGTCAAGAAGATGTGCCAGTCTGGATCAAACTTCTATGCCTAGATGTTTGGTTGTGGTCTCAACACATGCTCGCTAGGATTGACTCAATAATGGGCACCCCCGTCCTCACCGACTTTACTTCAACCCATTAGGACCGTCTTTCCTTTGCCAGAGTGTTGGTGGAAATATCCACCAAATCTCAGTTCCTTCCTAAAGTCTCTTTCCATGGACCGGACGGAGAAGTCATAGATCAACATCATTGCTATGATTCGATTACTCAAATTTGCAAGGGCAGTGGAAAGTTTTGCCATGTTTGCAGCTCAGCAACAATGGGTAGACTTCAAACTAATAATGATTCTCCCTACTTTTGATAATCCGACCTGTTGGGACGATATTAAGGATGCACATCATTAATATCTAACTAATAATGATTCTCCCTACTTTTGATAATGACAAACTCAATGGTATTTAACAGTTGTCCAAATGTTTATCTCTGGTATGTCGAGAGGACGCTCATGAGCGAAAAGGACAACTAGTGAACGAGAGTCCCTACGCAGTAGGAACGCACTCCATCAGAACTTCCAAAGCTGAACAAAAGAATGGAGTCCCTGAGAGATAGGACGGCGTCCTCATTGGGTAGGGACGTGCGCCTAAATACGGAAGAAGTTCAAAATTTAAACCAAGGCCGCCATTACATCATAATCGGCTGTAGTCCTTAGAAGGAAGCTTCCTATGTTTGGACACGTGTGAATACTTCTAAAGAAGTCGCTTTCCAAAAGATGGTCCCCTGACCACGCGGAGGCTTCCCAAACGGTGACAGATTTGACTTCCTCAAAATGCAAATCACATCGTTGAAGGAAGACGACGGATCCTGCAGAAGTCTCAGAGAACGCTACAGGATAAAAGCCACTACCGCTATAAATAGCCCCAAGGGTTATGCATAGCGGTGTGGACTTTGAAGGTTTTCTCTCGAGCTCATTTCTGAAGCATTCAAGTTCAAGAACGAAGATCAAGAAGATCAAGTGAGCTTGAAGCGAGAGAAGAAAAGTCCAACCACATCAAATCCAAAACAAATCACAAAGGAGATAGAAAGTTTGTCTCTCACGACGTATTGTGAAAGATGTGAGTGTTTAGCCACCTTATAGCTAAGGGATTTATGTTACTTGTTAGGCTCAAAGGAGAGTTACTAGTGAGAATAAGGACGCACGCTTAGCTCACAGAATTGTAACTGCTCACCTAACTGTGTAAGGACTCTCTCTAAATAAGATAAGGACGGCTATTCGAAAATCCTCCACGGAGGTAGAAATTTACCCAGAAGACTAGTTGGTCTTTGTGGGGTTCCTCTATAAATCCTTGAGTCCTTTATCTTATTTGTTTTCCTGTTTAAGTCTTTTATTCTACTGCACTTAAGGACGCCCTTAATCTTCTTAAGGGCGCCCATTCTACTGACTTACGCTCCAACAATTGCTATCAGAGCAGCCGCTCTGGATTGTGTTTGAGTTGTAGGAAAACATGGATATGGAACCTATAGGTATCTCTAGCGTGAAGCCTCCTCGCCTCACGGACGGGAACTTCAACAGATGGAAAATCAGATTTGAGCACATCGTGCGTAGTCAAAATTACCAATGATGGTTGGTGATAAGGAACGGAGACCTCAAAGTTCCTCCTGCCAACGAAGGCAAAGAGGATGAATGGGGTACCGAGGAGTTCAAACTCATGGAAACGAACGCCAAGTCTATTTGTTTCCTATAGATGTCCCTTTGCGAATGGCACGCTACTCATGTGAGTAACCTGTTAACCGCCAAGCTCCAGTGGGAAGCTCTTGAGAAGTACCATGTTGGGACACCTGAGATGAAAGAGGACGTCCAGTTAAAAGCAAAATGGGACTCCTACAAATTCAAGATGTTTCCAAATGAGACTATCACTGATTACTCAATCCGCTTTGAAGGACTGTTGATCAAGTTGAAGAACTTAGGTGTCATTGAAACGGAGATCACTATAAGAATGAAGGTTGGCCTGACGGGAGTATGGAACTTTGAAAGGACGACCTTCAAGGAAAATCAAGCCAACAAAGGACTGTCCATGGAATAAATTTATGGATTTATAGAAAGGTGAAGGCGTACGAAGCTAGAAGGACTCAAGACCTACTTGAGTTAGGAAAAATACCGCAAGATGAAATAATTTTAACTCTTGAAGCTAGGACGCATGAGCAAGAAAATAATCATTCTCGTCAAAAGGAGCTAGCCTTAATGCTTGAAGCCAAGACGCAAGAGCATCAAGAAAATCTTCATCTTCAAGATCTGCTAGAACGCCAAGGAAAATCCGATGAACAAATTGCTGAAATCTGCTAGAACGCGGAATCTCGACAGAATCGCTGGTGTCACTTAGGAGGCTTTTTTGACCATCTTAGGCTTGAAATCTGACTTCGGTGTAAAACAATGAATTGAAGCCCTTGAAGTTAGCTTTATAATGGCACCGGAATCAGCTCAATCAGACCTTTGTAACTCAACATATGGCCTTCGCAAGCAAGTGGTGTCGCGCAGACAACTCAAAACGCCTAAAAACTCTTGAATATTGAATTCTTGTGTCTTCGGCCTAGATATTACAATTACGCACAACTCTAACCTAAACACACTCAATATAGCCCTAAAATACAAAAGTAAACCTATACAAAATTGGCCAAGATCAAAGATAAATAACCCAAACAAACAAACTAAGTATAGTAAGCAAATAAGGGGTCGAACCCAAGAGAACTTAAGGCTTCTAGTATTAATACAATTATCAACCAAAGATAAGGGGGAATTTAGGGGAAAGATCTAATCTAAACTAAACTAAAAAGCAAATAACAAACAAACAAACAAATATGGGAGATAGGTTCATTCAAAAGATCCACTCATGAAATAATCACTCGATCATAGATTTATCCATTGATTTCATTCACACCTATGGTTAATTCCTATCCAGATTATTAACAATCGCAAGTCCACGGTCCAAGCAACTCTATAACCCTAGGCAAGAACGCTTAAACATAGAATTAGCATAGAGAAAAAGGATACGCAGGATATAATATCAAACAATCAAGCTACGAGTCAATTGTAAGATAAAACAATCAATTCTCTTCTTAATCCTAGTTGCGTAGACAACAGGTCTAGGTTAAGTTGTTTTCACAGATTCGTTTTGTCTACGGTCCAAACCTAATCAAACTGTAGAACATAAATCAATTCAATAGGTTAGCTACTCCTAGAGAAACAATAAACATTCATAAGATGAAGCACAAGAGAATCAATATTAACCAAAAGATAGAAATCAATTACCAAAACCTCACGAGTTCATACATCAGAGTTTGTCCCTTAAATAAACCCAAGGAGACTAGCTCTCCATAACTAAACTAAAAGAGAAAAAATGAATTATGAGAAAGAAGATACAAAAAACCTAAGGTTGGCTCCTCCTTATATAGCCCAAGGAACAAGCTGATACGTGACAACCTTCGGAGTGAAGGCCGCCACGCGTTGAAGGATGCCCAAGGATATGGATCTCGGATTGGTAGGCGCAGGATTGTTGATGAAGAACAAGAACGATGGAGAGATGTTGTTGAAGAACAAGATTGCAGCGGAATTTGATTGTTTGAATTGCTTGAATCAAGAAGATGATTTTGGGGATTAAAAACCTAAGGAATTAAACTTATCACAAGTTAATTCCCAGGTTCCAATCTGATTTTTATTGAATGGAAAATTGTGTTTAAATAGACAAACTAGGAAGCCAAAATTCTATCTTCTAACACTTGCCTAAGATAGAACTTTGCTTGGAAAAGAAGCTATCTAACTAATAATATGGAAATAACTAATTAGATAAAAGGAAATAACAAAGATAATAACTTCTAACAAACTAACAAACTCGAATTTCCTAAAATATGCAATAATCTTAAAGATAGAAATAGGAAACTTAAAGATTCCCGTAAGATTTTGTACTGCTCTCAGTAAAACGCATTTTGGACGATCTTCTGGTCCGATTCTCATCTTGACGTCAACTATGAAGTTGTAGATCTTTGAATAAGCTTTCCAACTCATCTTGAATCATCTCAAGATCATTTTCCTAGCCAAAGTTATGGCTTTTTTACTGAACAGTACTCAAGCTGTGACGAGAACTTGAACTTCCGAAATTTCTTGAATTTAATTCTTTTTCTTGGTGGCCTAGCACGCCATTGATGAACATAATCAAAGGGTAATTTCAAATCCATGAACACCTTCTTGAATTTAAATGACCGGGATCGTAGTAAAGGTCTTGGTCTTTGGCCTCCATCCGTCTTCAACGAATCATTCTCTTGGATCCTCCCTTGATCTGTATCACAAGCTCCACGAGATAGATAAGGAAAGAGGCAAAAGATAGAAAAGGAAACAAGATAGAAAGATTTCGGCCCGCTTCGGATTCGGCATCGCCGCGGTCGCGCTGCCATCACTGCGCCTGCGCTTTCTCAACAGAGAAGAATAACTCGTCTCGGCAGCCACCGCGGTCGCGGTGGACAATCCGCGGTCGCGGAATCTCGACAGAATCGCTGGTGTCACTTAGGAGGCTTTTTTGACCATCTTAAGCTTGAAATCTGACTTCGGTGTAAAACAATGAATTGAAGCCCTTGAAGTTATCTTTATAATGGCACCGGAATCAGCTCAATCAGACCTTTGTAACTCAACATATGGCCTTCGCAAGCAAGTGGTGTCGCGCAGACAACTCAAAACGCCTTAAAACTCTTGAATCTTGAATTCTTGTGTCTTCGGCCTAGATATTACAATTACGCACAACTCTAACCTAAACACACTCAATATAGCCCTAAAATACAAAAGTAAACCTATACAAAATTGGCCGAGATCAAAGATAAATAACCCAAACAAACAAACTAAGTATAGTAAGCAAGTAAGGGGTCGAACCCAAGAGAACTTAAGGCTTCTAGTATTAATACAATTATCAACCAAAGATAAGGGGGAATTTAGGGGAAAGATCTAAACTAAAATAAACTAGAAAGCAAGTAACAAACAAACAAACAAATATGGGAGATATGTTCATTCAAAAGATCCACTCATGAAATAATCACTCGATCATAGATTTATCTATTGATTTCATTCACACCTATGGTTAATTCCTATCCAGATTATTAACAATCGCAAATCCACGGTCCAAGCAATTCGATAACCCTAGGCAAGGTTGCTTAAACCTAGAATTAGTATAGAGAAAAAGGATACGCAGGATATAATATCAAACAATCAAGCTACGAGTCAATTGTAAGATAAAACAATCAATTTTCATCTTAATCCTAGTTGCGTAGACAACAAGTCTAGGTTAAGTTGTTTTCACAGATTAGTTTTGTCTACGGTCCAAACATAATCAAACTGTAGAACATAAATCAATTCAATAGGTTAGCTACTCCTAGAGAAACAATAAACATTCATAAGATGAAGCACAAGAGAATCAATATTAACCAAAGGATAGAAATCAATTACCAAAACCTCACGAGTTCATACATCAGAGTTTCTCCCTTGAACAAACCCAAGGATACTAGCTCTCCATAACTAAACTAGAAGAGAAAAAATGAATTATGAGAAAGAAGATACTAAAAACCTAAGGCTGGCTCCTCCTTATATGGCCCAAGGAACAAGCTCTACGAGATAGATAAGGAAAGAGGCAAAAGATAGAAAAGGAAACAAGATAGAAAGATTTTGGCCCGCTTCGGATTCGGCATCGCCGTGGTCGCGCCGCCATCACCGCGCCTGCGCTTTCGCAACAGAGAAGAATAACTCGTCTCGGCAGCCACCGCAGTCGCGGTGGACAATCCGCGGTCGCTGAATCTCGACAGAATCGCTGGTGTCACTTCGGAGGCTGTTTGACCATCTTCGGCTTGGAATCTGACTTCGGTGTACAGAGGTGAATTGTCCCTTGAAGTTAGCTTTCCAATGGCACTGGAATAAGCTCAATCCGACCTCTGTAGCTCAAGATATGGCATTCGTAACCAAGTGGTGTCGCGCAGACAACTCAAAACGCCTTAAAACTCTTGATTCTTGAATTCTTGTGTCTTCAGCCTAGATATTACAATTACGCACAACTCTAACCTAAACACACTCAATATAGCCCTAAAATACAAAAGTAAACCTATACAAAATCGGCCGAATCAAATTCCTCCATACTTAGATCTTGCTCATCCTCGAGTAAGCTCAAACAAATATAACAAGGTAGCACATCTAAGATCTCAGGAAATACAAGGGAAAACAAAACACTCAGCTCACAACCCGAACCAAAAAATATAGAGAGAATAAAACAATGAAGCTCAAACACACACCTCACAACATGATATAACACTCAAGCTCCAAAAAGATGAAAGAGCAACCTAGGATCTACCCAAATCTAACATGTAAGCCCCAAAGTCCCCAAGCAAGAATGATCCTAAACACTCGCATTTTACCACTCAATTCTGCTTGGGCGCCCTTTCGGGTTTTCACCTAACCACTCTTTTCATTTTTCTCAAGGTATGCTCACAAAAACTCACAATCACTCATGAACCTCATATTAACCCAGCCTAATGCTGGTCCGGGTTACTTGCTTATTACCTGAGCCACCCTTTCGGGTGTTCGACTCATCCCAGGATTTCATAAGCCTTTTTTCAATTTTTATGCCTTTTTCTATCTTTTTTCTTTTTCTTTCTTTCATTATTATGCAAAAAGTATGGTGCAAGTGCTCCATGAAAAGAAGAAAATCAAAAATCTGAAGCAAATCACTAACTAAGCTAACTAAGACAAGCGAATGCGAGTACTCCCTCCCCCATACTTAAGTCCTTCATTGTCCTCAATGAAGCAAAGAGAAAGGATAGAAGCAAGGAGAATGGTATATCAGAAGACTCATAAACGAATGAAGAGAGGTGGAATGGAAGAACTCTTCAAAGGTGATAGAAAAATGGACGAAAAGCTTTGGAATCACCATTCAGCAGACTAACTGCGGGCGCGATGTGGACGGCGCGGTCGCGGATCCAACGCCGTAAGCAACATCATCCTCTGAGAACCAACCGCGGGCGCGGCATGGGAAGCGCATGCGCGGCCTTGAGCGAATGCGAACTCAGATGTCTCCTTGAACATTAATGCTCAATTTGGCTCTCGGATATTGGGCTCGTCTTCTTATGACATGTGTGAACTCTTGAACTCGAACCTCAATGATGCTATTTAGGGGACCAAAGCTCCCCCATACTTAGGCTTTGAGCATAGGCAAAAGAATAGAATTACAAAGGTGGATGAAAAGAAAAGAAATAGAACGTTGAAGATAGAAGATGGAAAAAAATGGATATAGATAGATGGAAGATATAGATATAGATTGGGACCAAAAAGTCCTCTTTTTTTTTTCTTTTTCTTTTTTTTCATTTTCATTTTTTTTTCAATTTTTTTTTTCAAACCAACTGCATCATCACTGCGGGCACGGTTTGTGGACTGCGATCGCGGTGTCTAGTACCTGTACGTCGGGAGTTTCTATATTTGAAACGCGACCGCGGTTGCGCACCCGCGGGCGCGGTTCAAGCACAAAACGTTCTTTCGAACCTAGTACCTGCATGTTAGCCCCTTTTTTTTAATAGTCAACAAAAATATTAATACATGAAAGAAACCTAAGTTCCCCGGCAACGGCGCCAAAATTTGACTCGGCTAAAGTCGTCGTGCTAAGATCAAAGATAAATAACCCAAACAAACAAACTAAGTACAGTAAGCAAGTAAGGGGTCGAACCCAAGAGAACTTAAGGCTTCTAGTATTAATACAATTATCAACCAAAGATAAGGGGGAATTTAGGGGAAAGATCTAAACTAAACTAAACTAGAAAGCAAGTAACAAACAAACAAACAAATATGGGAGATAGGTTGATTCAAAAGATCCACTCATGAAATAATCACTCGATCATAGATTTATCCATTGATTTCATTCACACCTATGGTTAATTCCTATCCTGATCATTAACAATCGCAAGTCCACGGTCCAAGCAATTATATAACCCTAGGCAAGGACGCTTAAACCTAGTTTTAGCATAGAGAACAAGGATATGCAGGATATAATATCAAACAATCAAGCTACGAGTCAATTGTAAGATAAAACAATCAATTCTCTTCTTAATCCTAGTTGCATAGACAACAAGTCTAGGTTAAGTTGTTTTCACAGATTAGTTTTGTCTACGGTCCAAACGTAATCGAACTGTATAACATAAACCAATTCAATAGGTTAGCTACTCCTAGAGAAACAATAAACATTCATAAGATGAAGCACAAGAGAATCAATATTAACCAAAGGATAAAAATCAATTACCAAAACCTCACGAGTTCATACATCAGAGCTTCTCCCTTGAACAAACCCAAAGAGACTAGCTCTCCATAACTAAACTAAAAGAGAAAAAGTGAATTATGAGAAAGAAGATACTAAAAACCTAAGGCTGGCTCCTCCTTATATAGCCCAAGGAACAAGCTCTACGAGATAGATAAGGAAAGAGGCAAAAGATAGAAAGATTTCGGCCCGTTTCGGAATCGGCATCGCCGCGGTCGCGCCGCCATCACCGCGTCTGCGCTTTTGCAACAAAGAAGAATAACTCGTCTCGGCAGCCACCCCGGTCGCGGTAGACAATCCGCGGTCGCGGAATCTCGACAGAATCGCTGGTGTCACTTCAGAGGCTGTTTGACCATCTTCGGCTTGGAATCTGACTTCGGTGTACAAAGATGAATTGTCCCTTGAGGTTAGCTTTCCAATGGCACTGGAATCAGCTCAATCCGACCTCTGTAGCTCAAGATATGGCCTTTTCAAGTAAGTGGTGTCGCAGACAGCTCAAAACGACTTAAAACTCTTGAATCTCGCATTCTTGTGTCTTCGGCCTAGATATTATAATTAGCACAACCCGAACAATGAAGATAAAAACACAAGGGAAGATAAAAACACTCAACTCACAACCCGAATCCAAAGAGATAGAGAAATCATGAGCATAAAACAATGAAGCTCAAACACACACCTCACAACAAAGATATATCACTCAAGCTCTAAAAACATGAAAGAGAGCAACCTAGGATATCGCTTTCGCAAGCAAGTGGTGTCGCGCAGACAACTCAAAATGCCTTAAAACTCTTGATTCTTGAATTCTTGTGTCTTCGGCCTAGATATTACAATTACGCACAACTCTAACCTAAACACACTCAATATAGCCCTAAAATACAAGAGTAAACCTATACAAAATCGGCCGAATCATTGCTCTAAGCCCAAACTCATAAAGCTCATTGCTAAATATATGTAAGAAAGTTATGCCATGAAAGAACGGTTTGATGAACTTGAGTCTGAAAATATTATTGTTGAGTGTGAGAACTGCAACACAATGTCATTTCAACTAGAGTCCTCTCTAGAAAAAACTAAATCCCTTAAAACTCAAATTGTGTGTCTCAAGCTAGAGAACGCCAACCTTAGGGATGAAGTCAAAGTTCTAGGAAAGATTCTTGTGACTAAAACCTTTAAACCTGTTGTTTTTGTCCCAACCAAGAAAGGATTGAGGTATGAGTCTAGTTCAAAGAACTCCCTTCCCAGTGACTTTAAAGCTAGTAAAACAACAGAGCTAGAACTTGAAAGAGAAAAGGCCAAGAATCTAGAAGAACGTATAAGATTCTATTGGGACGCTATCAAGGACGTTTGCGTACTTGTTAGTTTACCACACAACTGTCCCTTAGTTTTGATATGACGAACTCACTTTGATTCTAATAAATTTGTCCAAGTGTTCAAGAACGCCAATGACAAAAGGACAACAAGTGTATGGACGTCCCTGAGGCTTAGGGATGCTAGCTACCAGGAAGTAAGGACCAATCAAGTGACTACTTGAGCAAGGACGCAGTCCTAAGCAAGTAGGAACGCGAGCTTCAACTCCAAGAGCGTTCTTACTTAGCAGCCAACAGGATGACATCACTTGACAACATTTGATCATCCGGGACACGTGGAGACCGATCCTATAGCAGAGTCCATCACCACGTGGAAGCAGATCCTGTAGCAGAGTTCATCAACATGTGGAGGCTGATCTTGTAGTGGAGTCCATCATAGCTGGATACAAGAAGCTTCCTTCCATCACCACCATACTACGTGGAGGAAGATACTGTAGCCACGTCCTCGAAGGGCATGATCGTCCCAGAAGAATGACGCCCTTCCCAAGTCCTATAAAAAGCCCCAAGGCATTTATTGTGACCTCAACGCTTTCAGAGAATATTCAGAGAATTCAGAACGAGAGTGACCTCGATCAAGAACACGAAGAACAAGCTTAGAACTCCTCTAGGACTTAGTGTTTGATCGAGAGAAATCTTGTAACCCAAATCAAGACTGTTTGTAACCCAGAAAAAGAAAAGAGAGAAGTCCTGCGATGTACTATAGGACGTTGGGATAAAGTCCTTTAGAAGATTAAACTCGCTTAAGTTGTAGGCTTAAAGGAGTACTTTACTAGTGGACTTAGAACGCATACTAAGTGCTAGAGAAGTGTAAAGAACTCGCCAGTACAACGTAAGGACGTTTAACAAGAAAGGAAAAATCTATTCAAAAATCCTCCATGGAGGTAGAGGTTTATACTCAAGGACTACTTGGTCTTGAGTGGTTCCTCTATAAATCACTGTGTTCATTATCTGCTTAAGTTCACCTGTTTAGTTTACTTTTCCACTGCACAACTAAAGAACGCCCTTACACCTCGTAAGGACGCCTGACCTAAGGACTCCTTTACCTAAGTCAAGGACGTCCCTATTCATTACTAACGATCCAACAATTGGTATCAGAGCAGGCGCTCTAGATTTTTGTTGAGTTGCAAGTGAAAATGGACATGGCACCTATTGGAATCTCCTTTGTGAAGCCTCCGCATCTGACGGATGAAACTTCAACCGATGGAAGATAAGGTTTGAGAACTTTTGTAGGAGTCAGAACTATCAATGCCGGAGAGTGATAAAAAATGGTGACCTCAAAATTCCTGCTGACAAGGTTGACAAAGAGAAAGAGTGGGGGGTCCCGATGAATTCAAGCTGATGGAAACCAATGCTAAGGCAATCTGCTTTCTTCAAGCGTCCCTCTATGAAAGGGACGCCACTAGAGTTAGCAACTTGCCCACAACGAAGCAACAGTGGGAAGCTCTTGAGAAGTACCACGTAGGAACTGTTGAGATGAAGGAGGACGTCCAGCTAGAAGCAAAGAGAGAGTTCTATGCTTTCAGAATGTTGCCAAATGAAACGGTCAAGGACTACTCCTATCGTTTTGAAGCTCTTGTCACCAAGTTGCAAAACTTGGGTATCCTAGAAGCTGAAATCTCAATGAGGAACAGAGTTCAAGTGGTCATTGATGGGCTGACTAGAATTTGGAACTTTGATAGAACTACCTTCAAAAAGAATCAAGCCAACAAGACTCTCGATAAGGAAGAGATCTATGGGAAGCTAAGGCAGTACGAAGCAAGAAGGAACGCTAACATGGCTGAGCTAGGACGGAACCCTCAAACAGATCTGGCTTTGGCATCAACAACGCCAGAGTACGTAGAGTATCTACGTCGACAAAGAGATCTAGCTTTGATAATGAATGCTAAGACAATAGAACACCGTGCGAACTCGCGTGTTCAATCTTTGAAAGAGAAAGAGAGCAATTCAAAAGAACAGCTTGATGAAGATGAAGAACTTGCACTCTTGCACAAGGCTCTGCGTTCTTGGGGTAAAAGGAACAAAGACTTCCAAAAGAACAAAATGCCTTGCAAAAAGGAGAGTCCCAAGTACACCGAGGCAGAAATGAAGGAACTCACTTGCTACAAATGTAACAGGAAAGGACATTTTGCTAAGAAGTGTACTTCGGGAATGTCCTCCAAAGATATGAAGAAGAAAGCTCTCATAGGTGCATACGCATCTGCTTGGGATGATCTCAGTTCTGATGATGAAGAACCTGATCAAGTCGCGTACATGGCCATGGAGGACGCCCCAGTTGCTGAAGAGAACGCCTTCGAAATCGAACAAGAGGTAACTCATGATTCTATGATGAGTTCCTTAGAGAAATGTTCAAAACCCAAGCTTATTAAACACATTGGTAAAATCATGCAAGAAAGCCTTGCTATGAAACATAGAATGGATGAACTTGAAGATGAAGACATAATAGTTGAATGTGAGAACTGTGAAACAGTGTCCTTACAACTAGAGTCCTCTAGTGCAGAGAACAATTAAATCCGTAAAAACTGAAGTCATGTGTCTCAAACTTGAGAACGCTAAGCTTATGGAAGAAGTTAAAGTTTTAGGAAAGTGTCCTATTACTAAGGAAGTCAAACCCGTAGTTTTCGTCCTTGCTAGAAGAGGACTAGGGTATGAGTCGGACACTAAGAACTTTCTATCTAGTGATTTCGAGGCAAGCAAAACTTTTGAGCTAGAACTCGAGAGGGAGAAAACTAAGAACCTTCTTGAACGCATTAGATTCCTAGAGAGTGGAGAAAAGGGCCAAGGGGACTACTACAGTAACTCCACCAGTCATAGGATCTATAAGAAAATTGTTAAGGGGGAAGGCTCTACGGTTTGCGATCCACAAAAGATGAAAGAAAACAGAATTCAACGTCCTAATAAGAAATATTACCTTGGTAATTACTACAGGACGTGTTGGTACTGTGGAAAAGGAGATCATTTTAAATATGATTGTGTAAAACTGAAGGAAGACATTGAAAATGGTAAAGCTGCTAGGACTAACATTGAAAATCTTAAGTCCGTCCCAAAGTCAAATTCTAGACGTCCTAGACGTTCTAGAAGCTCATTTAGAAAGCATGCTACATCCAATGATGTTAACCTGAATGACTCTTTGCCAGAACCGGAGTTCTTCTATTGTAACGAACCAGGTAAGGAACACCTTGCCTGGGTCGCCAAACACTAACTTTGTTTTGGCAGGTGGAAGTGAGGGGACGCCCATGGATAATTGATAGTGGCGTCTCAAATCATATGACAAGAAGCCAGATCCATCTCACTTCTATCCAAAATAGTGCCACAGGAGGAATTGTCTCGTTTGGCAATAACGGTAAGGGAAAGATCAAAGGGACTGGGACTACAATTCTGAATTCGTCCATCAAAGCATCTAACGTCAGTCTTATTGAAGGACTTGGCTTCAATCTCCTAAGTGTCTCTCAAATGTGTGATCAAGGTGAAAACTTAGTCACATTTGACTCAAAGGAGTGCCTTGTAATCAACAAGAAATCAAACAAAGTTGTTTTCAAAGGAGTACGCCAGAATAATGTCTACATCTTCAACCAAGAGTTCAAGCCTGCATCTGAGTTGTGTCTATCTGTTTCAAAGGAGGACGCTGACCTCTGGCAATGCCGCCTTGGCCATGCTGGACTAAGCACAGTCGTTAAGCTACACCAAAGAAATCTTGTGAAGGGACTTCCCCGAATTGATCTTGAGAAAGTTGAACAGTGCGAAGCCTGTATCAAAGGGAAGCAAACAAGAATGTCCTTTAAGTCCAAAAATGAAGTCAGTACGAAGAAGCCCTTGGAACTTCTCCATATGGATCTTTGTGGACCAATAAAGACACTGAGATATGGTGGAAAGAGGTACATGTACGTTCTCGTAGATGATTTTTCTCGATTCACTTTGGGCTCTTTTCTTGGTGTCAAAAGCAGATTGTTTCAACGCCTTCAAAATTTTCATTAAACAAGTGGAAGTTGCTCTTGGGACGCCTCTCAAAGATATAAGATCTAACCATGGGATGGAGTTCCAAAGCTCAGAGTTCCTTTCCTATTGTGAGCAACATGGCATCTCTCACAACTTCTCAGCTCCAAGTACTCCTCAACAAAATGGGGTTGTGGAAAGAAGGAACAGGACGCTGGAGGATATGGCAAGAACTATGCTTCTAGCGAATACCGTCCCCAAGTACTTCTGGGCGGAAGCTATTGCTACAGCATGCTTCATCATCAATCGTGCCATGATCCGTCCTCTGCTGAAGAAGACGTCCTAAGAGTTGCTGAATGGAATGAAGCCTCGCATTGATTATCTCAGAGTCTTTGGATGCAAGTGCTTCGTCCATAACAATGACAAAGAAAGACTTGGAAAGTTTGATGCAAGGAGTGATGAAGCCATATTCCTTGGGTACTCCCTCACAAGCAAAGCCTATAGAGTTTTCAACAAAAGGACTCTTAAGCTTGAGGAGAGTATTCATGTTGTGTTCAAAGAGAGTTCTTCTCACAAAGAATAACAAAGTAAGAAAGTACACTCTTCCTCACAGCAACAGGACGACTCTGAAGACGAAGTTGATGTTTGGTCCTCTAGTAAGTACTATGTTCCTAAGAACGCCAATGTCAATCCAGAAGAAGTCTCAGTGGACGCTCCTAGTGTTTCTTAGGGAGTCCCCTCTTGTAGTGAATCCCCAGTGCAACAAGATGTGACTGAATCAAGTCAACAAGGCGAGCAACGCCAAGGTTTGGACGCTCTTTCTGAGGGGGAACACACTGAGGACGATGCTCAAGATGATAGTGATGATTCTAATGGAGATATTGATCCAAGATTTGTTCAATTGTTTCAAAGGGAGTCTCGCTTCTCTAGGGATCACCCAACAACTCAGATTGTCTCAGATATCTCTCAAGGAGTTCAAACAAGGTCAACTGCAAGCAAGTCCTAGAGTGCAAATTTGGCTTTCTGTGCTTTCAATGCCTTTGTGTCTATGGTGGAACCCAAGAACATCAAGGATGCACTCCAGGACGCTGACTGGATTCAAGCTATGCAAGAAGAACTCAATCAGTTTGAAAGGAACAAAGTTTGGACCCTCATCCCTCGTCCCAAAGGAATAAACATCATACGGACGCGCTGGGTGTTCAAAAACAAACTTGATGAAAGTGGACGCGTGTTAAGGAACAAGGCAAGGCTGGTGGCTCAAGGATTCAAGCAAGAGGAAGGCATTGACTATGATGAAAAGTTTGCTCCTGTTGCTAGAATTGAGGCCGTTTGTCTCCTTATTGCCTTTGCCGCTCACAAAGGATTCAAGTTATTTCAAATAGACGTCAAGACTGCCTTTCTCAATGGAAAACT
Source organism: Polygonum aviculare (assembly GCA_934048045.1). NCBI lineage: Eukaryota > Viridiplantae > Streptophyta > Magnoliopsida > Caryophyllales > Polygonaceae > Polygonum > Polygonum aviculare. The sequence continues at coordinate 24,390,953 of OW204023.1, read as the reverse complement.
CAAGGAGGAAGTGTATGTCGCTCAGCCCCCTGGCTTCGAGGACGCCTCTCACCCAGATCATGTGTACTACTTAGGGAAAGCTCTCTATGGACTCATTCAAGCTCCTCGTGCATGGTATGACAGGTTTGCGTCCTTTCTTCTATCTAATGGATACACAAGAGGTTCAATTGATAAAACTTTGTTCATTAAGAAAGTTCACAAGGACATTTTAATTGCCCAAGTCTATGTTGATGATATAGTCTTTGGTAGTACTAACATAAAACTTGTAGATGAGTTTAAGTCCTTAATGAGTAGTGAGTTTGAGATCTCCCTCATTGGAGAACTCAATTTCTTCATGGGACTTCAAATCAACTAACTCAAGGAAGGGACGCATATACATCAACAAAGAAACAGAACTCTGTGGCACTTTTAACTGCGGAAGCTGAGTATGTTGCTGTTGCCTCGTGTTGTTCACAGGTTATCTGGATCAAATATCAACTTGAGGACTACGGTATCAATCTTGAAACTACTCCCATTATGTGTGATAATACAAGTGCTATTGAAATTTCTAAGAATCCTATTTTTCATTCACGCACAAAGCATATTCATATAAGGCATCATTTCATGCGTGATAATGTTGAACTAGGACTTAATAGTATGGAGCATGTAAGAACTGAAGACCAAATAGCTGATATTTTCACTAAAGCGCTTAATAGACGTCCCTTTGAGCATCTCAGGTTGCTCATGGGGATGATAACTTTTAAATAGCACGTCCCATTCTACTATTCCCTCGATGATTGGCTATGTTGAGTAGATTCTAAGTGTTTAAGGACTATCATGCATTGAATTCATATTTGCAAGGACGCTAGTCTAAAACTTCATATGTTTGCTACTTTGGAACACCATTCAATTTCTCTATTTGTCTTGAAAAGAGTATCCCTGATCACCCAACCCGCATCATAAGCCGAAATGATGGCAACTCTAAGCTTACCCTAGCCGAGAACTCTGCAAAATCGTCCTATGAGCTTCATATTTTCTTTTACGGGACGTACTTGCTTTGTTCTCAAATGGTTCGCAAGGTGATCACAGGGACGTTTGCTCAGGTTCTTGGTTTGCTAACAATGTAATTGCGTTAAGTCAAAAAGGACACCAGTTGTTTCTAAGAGAGGACGCCAGTTCAGAGTTGATCAGTTTTGAGAAGAAGTTGAAGAGTCAGACATTTGAAATTGTGAACGTTTGAACAGTGACAGTTGTATTCGCTCAAATCTTAAGAGGGAAGTTTTGCTACGTGTCGCACAGAAATTCAGTTTTATTTAAAGAGTGTGCCACCGCTTCCTCTATATAAGGCCTCAACAGTTGCTCTCATACATTTATTATGCTCAACAACTTTCATGCTCTCAAACAGCTCTGCCTTCTCTCTAAAAATTCCGACGAGTTTCTCTCACTAGACTCATCAGAAAACATGTCTTCTTTTCTTGGGAACGTGGCTGGATCTTCTGCCGGCGGGAAGAGGCGAAAGCTTGTGAAGTCCCACACAATAGAGAAGCCCAAACAAATTGTTTTGGATGAATCGTTGGTGGACTTCATCAACAAAAAGCCAAAGACCCTATATAAATTGATAAGGGAATGCATGGAAAGGGAGGACGTCAAGAATGACCTTCAAAAAACGAAGAACTATGAGAAGTTCCTTGACAGATTCGTCCTTAACTCACTTCACAACAACAAGTATAAAGATCTCCCAGGACGGATGGAGGACGTGCTATTTTTCTCGCAATATGGTGGTGAGAATCTCTCTAACCTTCTTGACCTCATCTTGACCTCCATAATACTATATTACCTGACTTCCCCATGTATCCAAGTGATTCCCCTGCGTTCCGCATGCTAGGGAACCGCTTACCCAGTCCGTCTCCCCTTCCTCCTCAAATTGCTCCCAAAAAGCTTCTACCTGTCAAAAGGCCTGCTCCTTCTCAGTCCCCCTTCTCAAAATCCTCAAAACCAATCTCCTCATCCAATCCAACTCAAATTGTGGACAAGTTTCCACCAGGCCTAAAGCAGGGACGCACCAAGAAAGCTCATGACAAACGACACCTCAAAAAGCCTAAGTCATTTGCCGTTCCCTCCTCTACCAAGCCCAGCTCCACTAAGAGACCTTCCAAACCTACAAAAACCAGGCTGGTACCCGCCCAATCTTCTCTAAAGGTCGTCCAGCTCCCAACTCCCCCTCCTTCGCCTCAAGCCACAAAAGACAAAGCTCTTCTTCCTTACTATCCTTCTCCATTAAACCTTGTCAGCTTCCCATCAGCCCCCGCCCACATCTCACCTCCTAAGGACCCCGAGACTCCAAGGTCCCGCCGTCCTTCATCTGAATCTAGCCTAGAGGACGCCGAGAAACGTCACGCCCTAGAGCACACTTTCAAACGCCATAAAACCAGTGAAACTTCAAGGGTACTGGTATAAGAAACCGCTGAGCCCGAGCACATCTCCTCCTCAAGTTCCTCTTCCTCAAGCTCCTTAAAGAGCAACAAGCAAGGGATGCCTGCCGTTGGGTCCTCCCCATTCATTGATATAATAGGGGACTCCAACGACGAGGCAGAAGAAGTTGAGATTGCTCCCGTCAAAGAAAAAGAAGCTGAGGAAGTACAAGTTGTTGAGGACGCTGGCGAGCACCAGTTCTCTCAACAGAAGGACGCCGCGCCTAATCTTGGTGATGAGCTCGCGCATGATGCTGAAGAGGTAGCCCCCTATGACCAAACCCTTCCAATCCTTAACCCCCTCCCAATCACACAAAATCAACCCTCCCCTCAAATCCAAAATGAATCCCAACTCCCTGTGGACGTTGAGCCCCCACTTGATACAGAAACAGAGGCTCAAGACGCAGGAGAGCCGTCCCAAAGCAAGACTCCCTCCCAAACTGAACAGGCCGCCTTTAGTGGCAATGTTGAAAACGTCCAAGGAACAGAGGACGTTGGTGCCAAGGACGGAGAGGAGAAAGAGTCTGAGGACGCTAAGGACGCAGGTGATGATGATGATGATGATGATGAGGATTCTGAGTCCCCTAAGTGCTCCAAGAAGAAGAATAAGGACGATGATGAGCTGGTAAACATTCTAGGTCCCTTAGTTTACTCTGAACAATGGCTCGCATCCTTCGATGATGAGGACGTGCAAGAATTTCTTGAGCTCTTGCGTTTCCAAGGATGGATGTTTGTTGGATCTTCGCCAGCAGAAGTTAACAATGATCAGATTCGAGCGTTCTTTAAGAGTTTACGCTTCAAGGCCAAGGACAGTTCACTGCACTTTAAAATAGATGATGAGCCTGCGTCTGTCACAAAACGTCAAATGCATACCTTCATGGGTCTCAATTCTAAGAAGCCTCCGTCCGATGCTCTAAGGTCTCTTCCTGAAAACAGATTTGAAATGGATGTTGACAAAGAGGTTGAGCTGCTTTGACGCATCTTCTATGGCAAGCGTCCCTACGGGACTGACAGTGTTGCTCACATTCTGTCCAAGGTTGGGGCCATAGCACATTATTTCATATGCCTTGCTATCCTTCCAAGGCAGGAGAAGAAGTCAGTCGTCCAAACGCATGACTGTATTTTGCTGGACACCTTCCTTCACCGCCGTCCCATCAACTTAGCCCGAATAGCTATGCAACATATGGCTAAGTGTGGAAGGAAGAGGCATGCCTTGCCTTACCCCGGGCTTGTGAAGCTTATTTTGAAGTCCCAAAATGCTTATGATGATTCTGCTCCTTCTGAACTGTTGGGACTTAATTGGGATAAGAAGCGAGGACTGCTTAAGATCAGGCATTCTGAGGAGCTACTGTCCATCTTGAAACAGTTAGAGACAAAGGCAGAAGCAAAGAAAAAAGAACAAGAACGACTTGCTTTAGAGGCCGAACAAGAAAGACTTGCTTCTGTGGGTAAAGTGCCGGAATCTGAAGCAGAGAACGCCGTTAATTATGAAGCTCTTAATCAGTTGTTGGTGGCGAACTCTCGTCCTCCTCCCTAGGACATAACTCCCTCAAGCTCTAGTCATGCCCCCATTCCTCCTTGATTCGGGCTATTTTGTATAGGTTTACTCTTGTATTTTAGGGCTATATTGAGAAATTTTTAGGTTAGTTTTGAGAGTTATTGTAATATCTAGGCCAAAGACACAAGGATTCAAGAATCAAGAGTTTTAAGGCGTTTTGAGCTGTCTACGCGACACCAATTGCTTGAGAAGGCCATATCTTGAGCGACACTGGTGGGATTGAGCTGATTCCTGTGCCATTAGAAATCTAACTTCAAGGGCTTAAATTCATGTTTTTACACCGAAGTCAGATTCCAAGAGGAAGATGGTCAAAACAGCCTCCGAAGTGACGCTAGAGGTTTTGTCCCGATACCGCGACCGCGGATTGCTCACCTCGACCGCGGTGGCTACCGAGACGGATTATTCTTCTCTGTTGTGAAAGCGCGGGCGCGGTTGGAGCCACGCGACCGCGGTGATGCCGAATCCGAGATGGGCCGAAATCTTTCTATCTTTTTTCCTTTTCTAACTTTTGCCTATTTCCTTATCTATCTCGGGGAGCTTGTTCCTTGGGCTATATAAGGTGGAGTCTGCCCTAGGTTTTACTCATTCACAATTCCAATTCATAATTCAATTCTTCTTTAGTTTAGTTAGGAGAGCTAGTCTCCTTGGGTTTGTTCAAGGGAAAAGTTGATGTATGAACTTGTGAGGTTTTGGTAATTGATTTCTATCCTTTGGTCTTTATTGATACTCTTATGCTTCATCCCATGATTTATGCTTGATTTTATGAGTCTGGCCAACTTGTTTGATTGACTTAGATCTATTGTTTGATTTAGGATTGGTTGTTGTCTATGCATCTTTCCTATTTCTCGAAACAACTCTATTCTAGGACCGTGGACTAATTTAGGGAAGAGTATTCTATGGTTTAGTTGTGCATGAGACTCGTAGCTTGATTACATGATTTGAGTTCCTAATATCCTTGTTCTCTATGCTAATTCTAGGTTTAAGCGTCCTTGCCTAGGGTTATAGAATTTTTTGGACCGTGGACTTGCGATTGTTAATGATCAGGATAGGAATTAACCATAGGTGTGAATGAAGTCAATGGATGAATCTATGATCGAGTGATTATTTCATGAGTGGATCTTTTGAATGAACCTGCCTCCTATCTATTTGTTTGTTTGTTTGTTATTTGTTTCCTAGGTTAGTTTAGATATCTCTTTGATTTTCCCCCTTATCTTTAGTTGATAATTGATGTCTCTCATTTTGGTGGTGTTTTAGTAGTTAATTTCCCTCGTAAATATGTGTTTTTCATTCCTTTTTTTGTTAGATTCGTCCCTTTTTAGCTTAGATTCCGTATTTCCATGAAATTCGGAAACTATGCGAGTTTGTTATGTTTTGTAGGAAAAATGGCGCAAAAGAGGACGTTTTGGGAGGAGTTTCTAAAGAGGAGTCAAGCTCGGGAGCTAAGGAGCGGAAGAGCCATGCAAAGAGCGAAGAGGAACTCAAGGAAAACCAAGAAGAGATGAAAGACCGAGGCCCCGGATCGAGTTACCACGAGGTCGGACCCGAGTTTGAGCACCAGAGCATAGGACCGACGTTCCCAACGTTGGGCCCGATGTCCGCCCGTGTCGGTCCGAGTCGGCAAAGGAAAGGATTGGGCTCCAAGGCACAATGTTGTGATCTTCCAATTTTGCCCTTCTTCTAAATTCGGAATTCCTTGATCCCCAATCCAAGAGAGAGTATAATTAGAGGTGATTAGAGAGCATTAGAGGAAGATCAATCAACCACACACAAAATCACTCTCAAAGGCTCAAAGGAAGACTTGGAGAGGAAGGAGAAGAAAGGAGGAGGAGAAGAGAAAGAGATCGGTGGAGCTAGAGAGAGAGTTAGTGGTCTTGAACTTGTTTTGCTTTGGTTTTAGTAGAATTGAGACTTGGATATTGTGAACCCTTTGAGATTTAAATGCAATTTGAGTTGGATTTGAGTTTGATGATTAAGATTTGCTTCCTTTGCCATTTGATTGCTTTTTACTCTTACTTTATGGAGTAGATTCCATAGTCTTGGGCTAAAACCCCTAGCTAGGATTGGGTGTGAACCCCCAATTCCATAGCCTTGAGTGCTTGATCTATGAATCCTCTCTACATTGAGCTTCAATTCTCTTGTGGGAACAAGGGACTTAGGGCTTGTGATTGGTAAGAGTAAGCGGAAGCAATCTCGGACCCAATCACTAGACCTAACATCGAAGGTGAGTGGAAACTCCCTTAAGTCGAAGTGTAGAGTGGAGGGATCTAAGGCTGGCAACCTCGAACTCACAAGGATCAACACTTATTGGTTGAATTGGGGTTGAATTACCCAAGTCTAGTTAGGGAAGGAACCCAAAAACCCAATACCGATCTACCAAATTTGCCTAGTTCGAGTTACCCAGTCATCGGGTCCGACGTTGTGTGAGTCGGTCCCGGCCAATTCGACCTCGATCCACCCTCGGACCGAAGTGACCTGTGTCAGTCCGAAGTGTTCTCTTTGATTTTCCTCGTTTTTACCTTTCTTTTACCTCTTTTTAGTCTTTTCGGTACTCTCAACGCACGAACTCCCGTGTGCTCGACACCCTACCTCTTTTACTACAATTGGGGTTTGGTTTATAAATTTAAATTTTGACATCATCCGATCCGGACTACACCACCGACCCACGTCAGAATTTTGGCGCCGTTGCCGGGGAGTTCTACTTGTTTGGGGTACCATCTTTTGTTGAGTCTTTGATTTGGTAGTGATTTGGGTGAGGGACTAGCCCAAACCCCTTGTTTGTTTTGATTCGGTTTTGTTTATGTCTTTGGTTATAGGTGTATGCGAGCTCGTTCCGCCCGAGGAACATTTGAATTCGACTTTCTGTGTGATCCGGAGAGCATCATCAAACAAGCTCGGAAGAAGAAGAGAATGGAGAACCAAGCTCGTGATGAGGAGGTTGAGAGGATGAGGGCCGACATGGCTCAAATGCAACTTGAGATGGTGAACCGAGATGCCGAGGCTAGAAGGGAGCGTGAACAAAGGATGAGATTAGAGGCTCAAATCAACACCCAACCCCGGAATGCAAGACAATACATGCATCCGGAGTTGAAGGTGCCGGAACCGGCCATCGTCTTGCCGGAGGTGTCAAAGAACTTTGAGATCAAAACTCAATTCATCTCGCTCATCAAAAAGGATCAATTTCAAGGGAGACCGAATGAGTGCCCGATCGAGCATGTGAAGCAATTCAAGGATCAATGTGAGACCATCTCGACGGATGATGAGACGCTTGAGTATGTGCTACTCATGGCCTTAAGTGGTCGTTGGGAGGCAAGGCATTGCATTGGTTGGAGAGCCAAGCACCTCGATCCATCACATCATGGAGGGCTCTCAATGAAGCATTCTTGATGAAGTTTTTTCCACCCACCAAGACGATGGAGCTTAGAAGGAAGATAGAAAGCTTTCAACAAGGAGTCCACGAGCCACTCTTTGAGGCTTGGGATCGGTTCAAGGAAATGTTGAGGCAATGTCCGACGCATGGGCAACAACCTTATGTCCTTCAAGACATTTTCTTCCAAGGAATCAACCCCGCCACCAAGGACAAGTTGAACCTTCACACCGATTGTGGGTTCATCGATTTGCCACCGGAGCAAGCATGGGAGTTGCTAGACAAACTCTCCGACTACGAAGCCATGTACGGAGTGAGTCAAGTGAACAAGGAGGCAAGAATCCATGGAGATGGTGCAAAGAGGCTCTACGACCCAAGGAGTGAAGAGGTGGATAAAGATGTGAAGATCCAATTCCTTGAGGAGGAGTTGAACAAGATGAGGAGGAAGATGAGTCATCTCCAACAAAATTCGAGAGCTTGTGAAGAATGTGGTTCTTTGAAGAATGGAGCCCAAGAGTGTCCAAATGAGCGCCAAGTTCGTTTGGCCGAGCAAATCGAGGAGGCACACTATGTTCAAAGAAACTTTGGAGGAAGAGCCAATTTCAACAATGGAGGAAGGTGGAACCAAGGCCAAGCCAATTGCTACAACAACAACTTCAACCAAAATGAGCCAAGGGCCCAACCACCACCATACCGACCTCCGTGTTTCTATGAGCAAACTCCTCAATGGGCACAAGACTTGAATAATCAATTCAACAATGTGGAGAGAATAGTTGATGAAATGGGCACCCAATTCAAAGAGTTTGGTGTTTGGAGAAGGCAAGTGGACAACCAATTTGTTCACATGGTGAATCAACTTTCAAGAGAAGAAGGGAGACTCCCGGGCCGACCCGAGGAGAATCCCCGTGCCCCACAACAACAAAATGAAGGTCGAGCCATAGGATTGAGGAGTGGACGGAGTTTGCCCGAGCTACACATTTCAAGGACAAGAGAAGAGAGTCGGACCGAGTTACCCAGCAACTCGGGTCCGACGTGCCATGATGTCGATCCAGATGAAGGAGGTAGTCCAACAAACCGGACCGAGGTGGAACTGAACTCGGGCCCGACATGTCCTGTAGTCGGCCCGACGTTCCCAGATGTCCCCTGCCCCAAGACCGAGGTTCCAGAAGTCGGTCCCGACATCGATCTGAAGTCGGTCCAGGCCGAAAATGTTGAGAGAGATCAAGATCATATCGGTCCAAGGAGGTAGATTCAACCAAGAAACAAGGTGGCACAACCCTTCCTTACCCATTGAAGAAGCCCAAGGAGATTGTTGAGGGCAAGTTTAAGAGGTTCTTGAAGCTTTTGCAAGGCTTGAACATCCCCATCCCATTCACCGATCCTCTAAGTGAGATGCTATCCTATGCAAAGTTCTTGAAGGAAATTTTGAGCAAGAAGAGGTCAATTGTGGAGATGCAAGATGAAGTCAAGATCTTAGAGCTACCTCAAAAGCTAGGTGATCCCGGAAGATTTGCCATTACCGTGGGGATTGGATCTCAAAACTTCAAAGCTCTTTGTGATTTAGGAGCGAGCATATCGGTTATGCCCATGAGCATATGGAGACGGGCTAACCTCGGAGATATGGAACCGGTTGATATGAGTCTTACTATGGTTGATGGTTCATCTACAAAGGCCGCCGGAATCCTAGATGACGTCCCGGTTCGAGTTGGGAGATATTTTGTCCCCGACGATTTTGTGATCCTTGACATGAAAGAAGATCTGATGGTGCCCCTTATTTTTGGAAGGCCGTTTCTTGCTACGGAGGGTGCCAAATTTGATGTGAGAAATGGAAAAGTGACTTTCGAAATTGGTGAGGAAAAAGTGGAGTTCCATTTCAACAAAGCTCTTAATGAACCGGATGTTTTGGCGATCTTAAAGTTGGAGGAAAGTGCCAAGCGCAAGAGAGAGGAGTTAGAACCCGCAAGGGAGGAGGAAGCACCTTTGAGGAGTCATGACATGATCTATGTTCAAGAGCAAGAAAGGGAGTTGCAAGATCCATTTGTGAACCATGAGGAGCTAAGAGATCGAGATAGCCTGAGAAACCATGAAGAGTATCCTTCTTCGTATCCTTTTGATGTGGGAGACTCTTATATATGTTTAAGTGACTTAAAAGAGGATCTAGAGGATAGTTTCATTTGTTTGAGTGATTTGAAGGAAGATTTGAGTTATAATGTTATTGAGTCCCCTAGAGATTCTCTAGATGTTTGTGATGTAGGGAATGAAGATCAAGTTGAGAAGATGCAAGATATGCCAACCTACGCTTTGGAGGAGAAGAATGATGGAGAAGTTGCGGGCCACACTTTCATCAAACATAAGTGGTGGTTCTATGGCTATGAGGAGTGTGGAGATGCATATGACAAGGATGATCAATTCACCGTTTTTCACCCTCCTTGAAGGGTAGAGGTTAGAAGTCAAGCTAGTGACTTAAAAAGAGCGCTCCTAGGGAGGCAACCCGAGTTTAGTAGGTTCATTTTCGTAGTTTCTAGTTTGTTTTCCTTTGCCTTAGCTTAGATTCCTTCTAATCTCTCTTTAGCATGTGTTTTGTGGAATTGAGTGTTATGTGAGCTTCATGATCATGTGTGGTATTGGTGAAAAGAATAAAAGGACTTATAGGTAGAGACTTGCCAAGACAAGGGAATTTTAGGAAACCAAAACGGGTTGGACCGAGGTACCCAGTACCTCGAGTCCGAGGTTGAGACGTCGGTCTGCTTCGGCCGAGTCAACTTTGGTCTTGATTTTGTGGAAATACCTATTATGCCCCTCTGACCTAACTTTGTCTTCTACCCAATTTAAGCCTTCTTTCCCATACCTAACACCCATCACCCTCATAACCACCTTCTCAAAATACCAGTCCCCTTCAAAACTCCCAATTCGTTCTCCCTCTCCACCATACTCGAACCCCAAGCAAACCCTCTCACAAATCTCGATCCAACACCCTAGCATCCTCAAACATCGATCCCACAAGCCAAAAATCCCAAAAATCCCATAGATCTTCATCCTTCTTCTAGATCTAGGAGGAGAATTTGAGTTCTAAGAAGTTGATTGCTATGAAGTCTTTGTTTTCTTCAAATTTGGTATGTGAATCTCCATCTCTACTTGATTCCTTGTGAATTTCATGCTTTCATTGCTAGATTTGAGATTTGCCATGAGTGAGTGAGCTTAGACCTTGAGCATCCATGGTGATTTGCATGCATAGTTGAATTTGTGCTTAATTGTTGATCATACATGCTAAACCCACTTGGAACTTCGATTGATGATGAGAAATGGTTGATTTTGGATTTAAGGAGCATGATAGAGTGAATTTTGGGTGAATCTAGGTAAAGAAGTCGAATGAGAGTCGGCCCGAGGTACCCAGAACCTCGGGACCGATGTTGCAAGTCGGTCCGAGACTCGGACCGAGGTTGAAAACCTCGGTCCCGATGTCTCGTGTTGGTCGGTCCTTTGCTATTTGGCTTTCTCTTGTGTGAGCTTTAGGATTCATGAGATTGAATGTTGGTTAAGGCATGTTTATCATGAAGTATCTTGTAGCTTGACCATTTTTATGTGATTCTTTGCTCATACATGTTGAATCTTGTGGAGTGAGTGTCTTAAAAGCAAGTATGGGGTCATTTCCTTGCAAGATGAGTTGTTGGTTGTGGAAGCATGTGCTCTTGTTGTATTTGTATAGATTTTATCTTGTAGTTCTTTGCTTGATTGTGTGTAGGTACCATGACTACCCGAGCATCTTCTTCAAGGATGGAGAAAGCAACAAAGAAGTCCAAGAAGTCGAAGAGAGTGCAAAGGATGGATGATGTGCAATTTGAGGATGATGATGTGGCTAGTGAATATGAGCGACTCATGGGTCTATCTCACCATACTCGGTGGGTAGATTGGGAATCAATCAAGAAGATGAGCATGGATGAGGCTCTTATTCGGTGCTACTCGGACATTGGGCTTAATGTGATGCTAAGATGGAGCAACACTCATTATCCGGCTTTGACTTCCGAGTTTATGGCCACTTTCAAGTGCACGTATGAAGGAGTTAAAGATGAAGGCATGATCTCCTTCCAATTGGGTAATCAAGCGCAAGAGCTCTCTCTAAGGAATTTGGCGGTCTACCTTGGATTTCCTTTTGCTAGAGATGAGGCTTTTGTCGACAATGACAAGGTGAACTACCTTTGGAAGTATGTAGCGAGCAAAAGCGAGATGAGGAAGGGAGCCTCAACCAATGAGATCGCTAGCCCACTATTTCGAGTCATGATCCGCATTTTGGGGTGCACAATCTATGCCCGACATGAGCTTAGAAATCCGATGAAGGAGGAAGCCATGTTGCTCTACGAGATGTTGTTTCACAATGAGAAGCCGTTGAACCTCACGTGGGAATGGGTGAAGATGGTGAGGGACTTCCAAAGTTCCTCATGGATTTACTTTGGAGGTATGATCGCTCGGTTGGCCCATGCACTTGAGGTTGATTTGTCCTTGTATACACTGGCTCCGAATGGTGTAGAATTCATGGGTCTCAAGTATTTCAAGAAAGCCAACATCATCAAGGAGAAGGTAGTTTCCGGCCTCATCGATGCACTTGTTGGGATGTTATCAAGGACGCTTGCATAGTTGTTAGTGTACCACACAACCGTCCCTTAGTTTTGATATGACAAACTCACTTTGATTCTAATAAATTTGTCCAAGTGTTCAGGAACGCTAGTGACAAAAGGACAACAAGTGTATGGACGTCCCTGAGGCTTAGGGACGCTAGCTACCAGGAAGTAAGGACCAGTCAAGTGAGTACTTGAGCAAGGACGCAGTCCCAAGCAAGTAGGAACGCGAGCTTAAACTCCAAGAGCGTCCTTACTTAGCAGCCGACAAGATGACATCACTCGACAACATTTGATCATCCGAGACACGTGGAGACGCCTGTAGCAAAGTCCATCACCACGTGGAAGCAGATCCTGTAGCAGATTTCATCAACACGTGGAGGTTGATCCTGTAACGGAGTCCATCACAACTGGATACAGGAAGCTTCCTTCCATCACCGCCATACTACGTGGAGGAAGTTCGTGTAGCCACGTTCTCGGAGGGCATGATCGTCCCAGAAGAATGACGCCCTTCCCAAGTCCTATAAATAGCCCCAAGGCATTTATTGTGACCTCAACGGTTTCAGAGAATATTCAGAGAATTCAGAGCGAAAGCGACCTCGATCAAGTACACGAAGAACAAGCTTAGAACTCCTCTAGGACTTAGTGTTTGATCGAGAGAAATCTTGTAACCCAAATCAAGACTGTTTGTAACCCAGAAAAAGAAAAGAGAGAAGTCTTGCAACGTACTGTAGGACGTTGGGATAGAGTCCTTTAGAAGATTAAACTCGCTTAAGTTGTAGGCTTAGAGGAGTAATTTACTAGTGGACTTAGGACGCATACTGTGCTAGAGAAGTGTAAAGAACTCGCCAGTACAATGTAAGGACGTTTAATAAGAAAGGAAACATCTATTAAAAAATCCTCCAAGGAGGTAGAGGTCTACACTCAAGGACTACTTGGTCTTGAGTGGTTCCTCTATAAATCACTGTGTTCATTATCTCCTTAAGTTCACCTGTTTAGTTTACTTTTCCGCTACACAACTAAAGGACGCCCTTACACCTCATAAGGACGCCTGATCTAAGGACTCCTTTACCTAAGTAATGGACGTGCTAGTTCATTACTAACGATCCAACAAAGTCCTTGAGAGTGGAGAAATGAGAAAGAAGGACTACTATACAAACTCCACTAGCCACAGGATTTACAAGAAAACTACTAAGGGAGAAGGTTCAAAAGTTTATGATCCTAAGAAAATCGAAGAAAACCGAATCCAACGTCCTAATAAAAAATACTAACTTCGGAACTATTATAAGACGTGCTAGCATTGTGGTAAAGGTGGACACTAGCGTTGGATCGTTAGTCTCATAAGGGGCATCCTTAACTTTGTTAAGGGCGTCCTTTAGTATGGCGTCCTTAATGAAGATTAAGGGAGTCCTTTGGTTTGCTGCGGAGTAAAACTAAACAAATGAAAAGAATAAGTAAGGAACACGTCTATTTATAGAGGAACCACTCAAGACCAAAGTAGTCCTTAAGTGTAAACCTCTACCTTCTTGGAGGATTTTCGAATAGCCTTTTTCCTTTCTTATTAAGCGTTCTTGTAGTTATACTCGCGAGTGATTACACTTCTCTAGCACTTAGAATGCGTCCTGAAGTCCACTAGTAACATTCCTTTAAGCCTATAACAGTAACCTAGTTAACTTCTAAAGGGCGCTACACACACGTCCTTACAGTACTTCGTAAGGACTCCTTCTTTCTTTGGGTTTTCTTTTACAAACAACTTTGTGATTTTGGTTCGGCCTTTCACTCGATCTAACACCTAGTCTTAAGAGTTCTTGACTTGTTCTTGGTGTTCTTGATTGATGTCATATTCACTCTGATTCGCTCTAAATATTCTCTAAAAGACATTTTTCACCATAAATGGCCAGGGGGTATTTATAGCACTTGGGAAAGGGTGTCTTTTCCTTTGACGATCATGCCCTTGTGGTACGGGGCTACAGGATCTGCTTCCACGTGTTGATGGCAGTGATGAGGGAAGCTTCCTGGCACCAGCTATAGAACTCCGTTATAGGATCGGCTTCCACGTGGTGATGCACTGATCTATAGGATCGGCCTCCACTTATCCCGGATTATCAATCTTGTTTGGTGATGTCATCATGTCGGGTTGCCTTGTTAGGACGCTTGGAGTTGGAGCTTGCATTCCTACTTGCTTGGGACTGCGTCCTTGGCTTAAGTAGTAACTTCGCTGGTCCTTACATTAGGAAGGTGATGTCCCTTCACCTTAGGGACGTCCACACACTTGTTGTCCTTTTCATCACTAGCGTTCCTGAACACTTGGACACCTTTATTAGATCAAAGTGAGTTTGTCATATCAAAACTAATGAACGATTGTTTAGGCACAATGTTAAGTACAAGGTAGTCCTTAACATCGTCCCAACAATTTCCCCCTTACTGATGATGACAAACGCTTAGGCAAAATATTTAAGCTTTGAAATTTAGCATGCATGAAAACTTTAAGAACGTCCTCTGAGACTTAGCAATAATTCTATAAGCACAAGTGTCCTCTATAAGCACAAGAATTTTTTTGATTTTTTGGGAAAGAGTATCGTCCTAGAAAAATTTCTAAGTGTCCTCTAATTTGTTCTGCATAGCGTCCCTTAGACCTTTCACTAATAGTTCTCCCTTAACACTTGCTTATTCTAGATAACTAATATATATAGCGCATCTCTACAAAACTAAACTTCCCCCTTTTGGCATCATCGAAAAGGATAACAAGTGAATAAGGACGGTAACATAAAAACATAATTAGAACCAAGGTAATGCTTAAACAATCAATGCACATACATCTAGCATGAAACTCCGTTAGATGCTTGTTCGGGTCTTCAGCGCTCAACCCATGGAATTTGGGTAAGTGGTGAATCAACCCGGACTTGAGCTCAAACTTGACGCCCTCCCCGAGATCGGGGAACTGAACAATCAACTGTTGTTGTTGGAGATCGGGCACAGTGAGTTGGCAAATTGTTTGCTCTGCCATGACTTCTTCTAGTTCAGAATCAAAGAGAGAGGGAGCTTCAAGATGATCGTAGGATGTAGAAGCTCTGGGAGCGCTCCTTATCTTCCGAAGAGTCCTGTCAATTTCTAGATCAAAGTGAACAGGAGAAGTATTAGTAGACCGGGTACGGACCATATGATAGGTCTGAACCCAAAAGGGGTCTCTAGGATCGAAGCGCGGGCGTGCCAAAGGGGCCGCGGTCGCGGTTGTGGCACAGAAACGAAAAACGCAAGCAAATCAATCAAGAAAAAGGATTCTCCGGCAACGGTGCCAAAATTTGACTCGGCTAAAGTCGTTGTGTCAAAATCAAAGATAAAACCCAAACATGCACACAAACAAGTATAGTAAGTAAGTACGGGGTTGAACTCAAGAGAATCAGTTTCTTAATTAGATTTTAATGGTTTTCATGCAAGGTAACCAAAGGGGGTTTTGAGAGAAATTTCAATCAAAGTTAACAAGCCGAGTTCATTCAATCAATTTCACTTTATTAATCCGTTGATCATGAATTCATCCACTTCTTTATATGCATAGGTCAATTCCATTCCTTATCTTGATTATTCGCTAGTTAACAGTCCTAGCAAAACTATGATATGAGCAAGGACGCTTAATTTAAATCATGCAATACACTAAAGGATATTAGGAAATCAAATCATGCAATCAAGCTACGAGTCTCATGCACAAATTAACCATTGAATACTCTTCCATAAACTAGTCAACAATCCTAGAATAGAGTTGTTTTGAGAATAGGAAAGATACATAGACAACAACCAATCCTAATTCAAACAATAGATCTAAGCCAATTAAACAAATTGATCAGGCTCATATAATCAAACAAAGATCATGGGATGAAGCACAAGAGTATCAATAAAGACCTAGGGATAAAAAAGTTAACAGAATTTCACAACTTCATAGCAAGGCTTCCTTGATTGAATAAATTCCAAGGGAGATTAGTTCTCCATTACAAAGAAAGCTAACACTTTTATGGAAAGAACAATTGATTGCAATCAGAGATAAGATGTTTTCTAAAAACCTAAAGAAACTCCTCCTTAAATAGCCCAAAGAACAAGCTCTACGAGATAGATAAGAAAGGAAACGAAAAGATAAGAAAGGAAACAAGATAGAAAGACAAGATTTCATCCGTCCGGATCCGGCACGCACCGCGACTGCGTCGTCTCCACCGCGACCACGGCGGTCTATCCTTGGCTTGGCTGAGTCGGCTGCTACCGTGACGGCGTCATAGACAAAGCGACCGCGGCCTTCACGGGTCTTCATCATCGTCGCTTCACTCCACCGCGACAGCGTCACAAAGAACGCGACCGCGGAATCCATGCAGTGGCAAACTCGTCTTCAATTAGGCTCTAAAACTCTTGATTCTTCACATCTCGTGTCTTCGGTCTACGTATTACAATAACGCTTAAATCTAACCTAAACACTCTCAAAAACATCCTAAAATATAAGAGTTAACCTATACAAAATAGGCCGAATCAATGCTTGAGGACGTGGCAACGATGATGCTCCTAGCAAACGGCGTCCCCAAACACTTTTGGGCCGAAGCTGTTGCCACGATAGTCTACATAATCAATCAAGCTATGATTACTCCCTTGCTGAAGAAGACATCCTATGAGCTACTTAATGGAAGTAAGCCTAAAATTTTTCGCCTCAAAGTTTTTGGGTGTAAATGTTTCGTCCATAACAACGACAAAAACAATCTTGGAAAGTTCGATGCTAGAAGTGATGAAGGAATATTTCTTGGATACTCCCTCACACTCAAAGCCTATAAAGTCTTCAGCAAACGGACTCTTAAGTTTGAGGAAAGTATTCATGTGGTATTCAAGGAGAAATCATCTCACAAGAAAGAACCAAGTAAGAAGGAACGTCATCCATCTCCAAAGGATGACAATGAAGATGACGAAGAAGAGCACAGCTAGTCCTCCGGAAAATACTATGTTTCTAGGAACACCCTTGAAAACCGTGATGAAGTTTCCATGGGAGTACCTAATTAACAACAAGAGCCCTCTCAAACTTGGTCGTTGTTGGGCCCTAATCACCAAGAAGCCCAAGACAGGTGCTAGATCGGCCTGCAAGGTGTTTACAAAGGCCATCCCCATATTTCTAGAAGGTCGGTCAAGCTGTTTAAGCCAAGTATATCTCTTTGACCAGTCAAGCTTGACGATAGGATTGATTTATATCTATTTAGGATCTTTCTATCTTGTATAGGCAGGATCGTAACACTTTTAGGGGTGATATATCTTCTACGATTTATCTATCCGATTAGCTATCTTTATCTTGTAGAACACTCTATCTTTTAGGCCCCTATAAATGCATAGAGGGGGTCATACATATGTAGGTGACACATTCATACCTTAATACAATCGAGTACACACAAAGACAAATTACAATTCTCGTATTCTTTCCTTTGATTCTCGAGTTCGTATAGCCTAATTCACGCCCGATCTAGGCTAAGGGATCACCAATCTTGCTTGGTTGATTTCTAGCTCAAACAATTTGGCGCCCACCGTGGGGCAAAGAATTTGGCAACTTGCGAACAAAGGATCACGTGCTGTTCAAGTTTCTCGCCCACAACAATGTCGGAATCCGGGGAGTTCGTGCCAGGGAAGAACAACGCCACCCAACAAGAGGAAATCTTGTCTAAGCAACGAGAAGAGGAGATGGCGGATGTTCGACGCCGCATGGAGCTTCTCCAAAAGGAACTCGAGCAGCAAAAAGGCTTCTTTGAAGCCAGCATGGAGCGTCTGACCAATGAAAACAACCAACTCAGGAGCCAGAACCAGTTGCTCACTACGGCTAGACAGCCTGCCAACGTGACCAGGAATACTGAAGGTCTGGTGACTCGGCTAAACTTCGATTCCGGAGAAGGGACTTCTGGGGGAAACAACGGGAACGACACCCAAGGCGGAGTCTTGAACACTCAGCAGACGCCTAACCCCAAGGGCAATCGCGAACAAGCGACCAGTAGGGAAATCCCCAGGAACCAGGTCACACCTCCGGGTAACACCTATCGAACCCGCTCCGGGAACGTGTGGATAGCGGAGAATGCTTACGCTGAGAGACACCAGGACGTCGACCTGGACGCCCTCATCCGAAAGAAGGTCATGGAGCAGATAGGGGCCATCTCCGATCAAGTTGTGAGGAGCCATGCCGGATATCAGCCGGTGCAACCAGAGGCCCATGATGGATACGACGAATCGCCTTTCGTCCCCAGGATTGCTCGGGCCGAAATACCAAGAAAAGTCACTATCCCCACCATGAACCCGTACAACGGCACCACGGACCCTAACGAGCACAAAGCCATTTATAAGCAAAAGATGATGACTAGCTCGGTTCCTAGTCACTCGAAGGAGTCCGTGATGTGCAAAGGGTTTGGGACGACCCTGACTGGACCAGCCCTCACCTGGTTCATCGGGCTACCTAGAGGAAGCATCAAGTCCTTCGCCGACCTCTCGGATACCTTTCGGAGCCAGTTCGCGAGCAGCCGCAAGTTTGAGAAGCAATCTAGCGACCTTTATCGGGTCAAACAGAAGAAACATGAAACCACAAGAGCTTTCCTCGATCGCTTCAACAAGGAGAAATTAACCATCCCAAATTGCGACACTACCACAGCGATCGAGGCCTTCCGGCAAGGAATCATACTAGACGGAGGATTGTACCAGGAGTTGACCAAACACCCATGTGTTACTTTCGAGGAAGTCCAGTCGAAGGCGCTAGCTCACGTACGACTGGAGGAGGATAGGACTCTTCGGAGAAGGTCAGCAGAACCTAGAAGTTCCGATAAGAGAGGCGGCAATGATCGCAAGAGGGAATATCCAGAAAGAAGGCGATCGCCCGTTGACAAGAGAAGGGGCGGGCGTGATCGATCCTACGATAGACACCCAGCCAAACGGGTTAACGTAGCACGCAACAGGCCGCCGGCGGAGAAGGAGCGCGACCCAATGCCACCACCTCTGGAGGACTACAACCTCAAAATCTCGCCATCGCAACTGGTGAAGAATCTCTCCAAGTTGGGAGATCTGGTTAGGTGGCCCAGGAAGGATAAAGCACCCAAGGTAGGCGCCGACGAAAATAAGTGGTGTGAGTTCCACGACAATCATGGCCACTGGACTAAAGACTGTATTATGCTGAGGAGGGAAGTGGCACACTTTATTTCTAAAGGAAAGATCCGGGAAGCGGCCCCAGACGCCAGGGTTCCTCGCGATCTTCTAGACAATCCTTACTCCAGAAAGGCAGGCGAAAAAACACCTCCAACTCCAGAAAGGGTGGTGAATGTAATCACCGGAGGTTCAAGCGTGTGTGGCCTCACCTACTCGGCAGCCAAGAGACATGCGCGAGAAGGGTACTTGGGAAAACCAACTCATCTAGAGAGACGGCCTAGACAACCCACCGGGTTAGCGATAGTCTTTGACGACTCCGACATCGAAAACCAGGTGGGACCCCATCACGACGGTTTAGTGATCTCCTTGCACATAGGAAACGTCCTGATGAAGAGAATACTGGTCGACACCGGCAGCTCTACCAATCTTATAACGCTCGCCGCCCTTAAAGAAATGGGTTTGTCAGAAAACGACCTCCACAGACAGCCAGTCCCCCTCATGGGATTCAGCGGAGAAGTGAAACATACCACAGGGAGCATAACCCTACAAACCTTCGCAAAAGGAGTGAACTTGCAGATGGAGTTCTTGGTGATGGATTGCCCATCCAGCTACAACGTAATCTTGGGACGTCCCTGGCTGTACGACATGAAAGTGGTGGCTTCAACCTATCACCAGACGGTGAAGTTCCCTACGCCAAAAGGAGTTCAAGAGATCCGAGGAGATCAGAGGCTAGCCAGAGAATGCTACAAGACTGCTCTAAAGCCTACGGCCGCTGGGCCGCAGGCATAGCAATTACAGAACGCTACCCCTCCTATCCAGAACTTTGAGGAAGAAGAAGAAGTGGAGGAGGTAGCAATAGGGGAGGGACGGGTCGTTCGCCTAGGCATTGGACTAGACACGTCCATCAGGGCAGAGCTTGTGTCTTTTCTGGAGAAACGTCAGAAGTGCTTTGCGTGGAGTCACGAGGACATGACTGGAATTGACCCAGGGGTGATCACGCACAAGCTTAACACCGATCCTAGCTTCCCCCCTGTAAAGCGAAAAAGATGAAGGTTTGCCCAGGAACGGATTCAGGCGGTTGATGAAGAAGTACGGGAGCTACTAGATACAGGCAAAATCCGAGAGGTGAAATATCCGGAGTGGCTAGCTGACGTGGTGGTCGTCCCCAAGAAGAATGGGAAGTGGAGGGTTTGTGTGGACTTTACCGACCTGAACAAGGCTTGTCCTAAGGACTCTTTCCCACTCCCACACATAGACACGATGGTCGATGCCACCGCCGGCCATGAACTCCTGACATTCATGGACGCCTTTAGCGGCTATCACCAGATCCAGATGCACCCCGAAGATCAGGAGAAAACTTCCTTCATAACAGGACAAGGGACATATTGCTACCGAGTTATGCCCTTCGGCTTAAGGAACGCTGGTGCCACTTACCAGCGCCTCGTTAACCATATGTTCCAGAATCAGATCGGGAAGACCATGGAGGTATATATCGACGATATGGTGGTCAAGAGCACGTCGGCGACACAGCACCAACAGCGCCTCAAGGAAGCCTTCAACATTCTCGAGAAGTTCAATATGAAGCTTAACCCTCAAAAGTGCACGTTCGGAGCTCAGTTTGGAAAATTTCTAGGTTACATCATAACTAAAAGGGGGATTGAGGCCAGTCCCGACCAAGTAAAAGCGTTAGCCTCCCTGAGATCGCCCAAGAGCATCAAGGAAGTACAAAAGCTCGCAGGAAAGGTCGCCGCCCTCAACAGGTTCATATCCAAATCGGCCAACAAGTGCCGCTTGTTTTATGACATACTCAAGAAGAACAGAAGCTTCCAGTGGGACGAATGACACGAGAAAGCCTTCCAAGAACTCAAGGGTTATTTCTCCAATCCGTTATTGCTAGCCAAGCCGGTACCGGGAGAAATCTTGCAGCTATATCTAGCAGTATCGGGAAGTACACTCAGCGGGGTTTTAGTCAGGGAAGCCGACGGACAACAAATGCCAGTTTATTTCGTAATCAAGACGATGACCTCGGCAGAGACTAGATACACCCCCCTTGAAAAACTAGTCCTCGCCGTCGTCATGAGTTCAAATAAGCTACGTCCTTACTTCGAAGCTCATACGATTACGGTGCAAACCAGCTATCCTTTGCGGCAAGTAATGCAGAAGCTGGAGTTCTCCGGACGAATGACCAAGTGGGCGGTGCAACTCAGCGGCTATGACATCAAATATGAAGCTTTAATTTTCGGATTAGGGATAGCGCGAGACCTAGCGATCCGGAATCTGCAAGTAAGATGCGACTCTCTCTTGGTAGTTAACCAGGTGCTAGGCCTGTTCGAGGCAAAAGACGAGAGGATGGCTCTTTACCTAGAGAAGGCGAGGGCATTGGCGGGAGAATTCCAGCAGGTCACCTTCGAACAGGTACCTAGGGAAAGCAACACATCGGCCGACGCCTTAGCAGGCTTAGGCTCAGTACTCAATCCAAGCGAATACTCTCAGATCCCGCTAGTACATCTTCTTTACTCAACGATCGAACATCCTAAAGAGACATTGATAGACACATATTACGTAGTGTTTTAGGGCATGTTTATTTAGGATTTTCATGGTTTTTGGTTTAGTTTTAGTTAGTTTTGCTAGTTTTGTTAGTTTGTAGAAGGATTCGGATATCTACACTTTGTTGTGGTTTTTAATTGTAGATGTGAAGACAATAAGTGTAGAGGAGGTGAAGCCAAAGCATTGGAGGAGGCAAGAAGGGAACCAAGCCATGATATTAGCCCCAAGAGTTGATGGGAAAAGCACACTTGGATCCGGACTATGTATTGGAGTTGTTGTTTCGACACTTCTTGTTTGCAAAGGCTGGATCTGGAGCTATAGTGGTCGGATCGAGCTGATTTTGGTGTCATTGGAAATCTAACTCGAAGAGCTACAATTCATCTTTTTACTCCGAGTCCAAATTCCAACTCGAAGTGGGTCAAAACAGCCTCTGAAGTGATACGTGAAGACCAGTGTTGAAAGCGCGGGCAGGAGGTCCGAAAGCGCGCCCGCGTTTTGGAGGCACATCCCGAGTTCTTGGACCTGAGTCCCTGCCGTGAAAACTCAGGCAAGCAAGCCAAAGCGCGCCCGAGTTTTCATGGGTCCAGCCCGCGTTTTCGCCCGTGTCTGCGTTTTATCCGAGATTTTTATGGGATTCTTTTTGGGCCTTTTGGGTTATCTTTTTAGATATATTTTTGGGAACCTTAGAGATATATAAATAGCTTTTGTTTTATAGGTTTGGATTATCTTCATATTCTTGACTTTGGATTGGTTATGGGAGACTTGGAGAACAAGAACCCTATGGGAAACTTTGTAAGCTTTTCCATGTCTTTGAGTAGCTAAATTCCTTTTGCTTAACTAGTTAATTGAAGTTGTGAACAAAGTATTATTGTGAGATTTGATTCTTAATTTCCCTTGACTAGATTGTTTTCTCTATGCTTAATTGAATAAGTTTGATCTAGGGTTTTATTAGCTTGATCATCTAATATGATTTCTAGGTTGAATTACAACTAGATCTTTCTAATCACCGGTCGGTGTTAATTAGATCAAAAGTAGAACCTTTAATCAATCTAGGACTGGTAGGACTAGTTGATTAGAGAAGAGAATTCAATCGCATGTTATTTGGATGTCTGGTTGCTCTGAATACATGTTTCTATTGATACTTGGATCTTAATGCTGTTGTCAAGTTGAATCTAGGAGGTCTCCTAGGTTATTTGATAATTAGGGTGTTAGTACCGGTCGGGCTAATAACTAGAATTGAAGTAGGATTAATAATTCCATGAAGTTGGGTTATTAGCATTCCACAATAAATTAGTCAAGGTAAAAAGAGAATTTTGATAATCAATGATCAATAATCGAGTTCGCAATGGATATTAACTGGTTAAGCATACTTCTCCTATATTTTATATCTCATCTTTTGTTTTGCATTCCTTGGTTTAGATTCTAGGTTAATATTGAAAACCCCCTTTTTACTCTGAGTAGCGTAACAATAAACATTGGAAGCCTGAGTCTCTGTGGGATCGACCCTTATTTCCCTACTACATTCCTAGTAGGTAGTTTGGTTTATTTTGATCGGTATTAGGGCGACTAAAATACCGCTTATCAAATTGGCGCCGTTGCCGGGGATCGAACCCGGGTCACCCGCGTGACAGGCGGGAACCCGGGTCAATCCAAGCGAATACTCTCAGATCCCGCTAGTACATCTTCTTTACTCAACGATCGAACATCCTAAAGAGACATCCATGTTGCACACTCTCCCGGTAGCCAGCCTTGACGCACACTCTGAATCAAAACCCAGCAGTTGGACCAAACCGTATTTAGACTAGATAATGCACGAGAAGGCGCCTGAGGATAAAACGGAGGCAAGAGCTTTGAGAGCAAGGGCCACACGATTCGTCGTCCACCAGGGCGTGCTCTACCACAAGTCCTCGTCTGGGGTCTTGCAAAGATGCGCGGAAGGAGAAGAGATAAAGAGTATCATGAGAGAGATCCATGAAGGATATTGCGGGAATCATGCCGGTGGCAGGAGCTTGGCAAACAAGATACTTAGACATGGGTGGTACTGGCCAACGCTACGAAGCGACGCCACCAAGTATGCCCAGGAATGCAAGGCTTGCCAGCGACACGCACCAACTTCTCACCAGCCCTCCGAGAGCCTACATCCAACCCTTACTCCCTGGCCCTTCATGAGGTGGGGAATGGATATCATGGGGAAATTACCTCCTTCTACAGGGCAAAAAGTATTCTTCTTGGCAATGACCGATTACTTCTCCAAGTGGATCGAACCTGAGGCATACAGAGAGATCAAAGACAAACAGGTGATCTCGTTCATCGAGCGCAACATCCTATGCCGCTTCGGAATCCCAGCAACAATCGTTTGTGACAACGGTTCTCAGTTCATTAGCCAGAGAATGAGAGATTTCTGCCAGGGGTGGAACATCGACCTAGTCACATCGACTCCCAGATACCCCCAGGCGAATGGGCAAGCCGAGTCCTCGAACAAGGTAATCATAAGCAACCTGAAGAAAAGACTAACCAAGTCCAAGGGAAAGTGGGCCGAGGAGCTGCCCTACGTGCTCTGGGCCGATCGCACCACCCCCAAGAGAGCAACGGGGCAAACCCCCTTTTCTCTGGTGTACGGGTGCGAGGCAGTGATCCCAGCTGAAATCCAGGTCCCAACCGCACGGTATGGTCTAGCCACGCCTGACCAGAATAAGGAGCAACTGGAGGCATACCTGGACACGGTACAAGAGTTACGGGAATCGGCCCATCTCAGAGTAGCTCGATACCAGCAGCAAGTGTCCAGAAGCTTCAACAAAAACGTGAGAGTCAAGACCTTTCGAGTTGGAGACTGGGTACTTCGCAAGGTGTTCCAGAACACGGCGGAGCAAAACGCAGGAAAGTTGGCGCCTGGATGGGAAGGACCGTACCGGATCACGAAGATAGTAGGGCAAGGAGCTTACCAGTTGGAGTCCGAGGAAGGAGAACCGGTGCCTAGGAGTTGGAACGCCACTCATCTCAAGAAGTATTATTTCTAGAAACCCTATTTTTAGTTACTTAGTTTAATTTGCATATTAGAAGGTCTTGGATTTTCTTTCTTTTCGGGGGGATGCAAGGGGGTTCCTGAACCATCACCTCTCCCTACGATAACTTTACCAATCACGTGATAAAAACCACACCTGCCAAAGTTACCTCTAGACTCCTGCTCTAGAGATGTGCGTTTACAATCTTTCATGCTTGATTAGAACGCAAGCGCACTTATCCGGGTGCGCTCATCAGAATGTACATCTACAAACGCATCCCTAGAAAAGACAAGGGGTGCTAGTCCCTTCCGACAAAGGGCTTGTCCGAAGAAAATATCTTGTTAAGACAGGTAGGGCTATACCTAGGCAAAGCCGCGGGAGCAACATACATTTTCAAAAGTCGGTTTGGCCGTAAAGATTGTGCTACAACATCGGGCATATCCGCTTTGAATAGATTTCGAACTCTAAGTGACGCAAGTAAAGCTATCGCGATCAAGGGCGGACACCCTCTTGTTTTTACCAACCCTTTCGATGAGCAAAAACATGCATAGCTAGGCAAAATAAGGCCATACAGTGGGCCTGCGATTAAAGGTTCTTACACCAGGGGTACAAAGTTTTCCCCCGTAAGTCAAAGTCTTGGCACCCAAGCCACACCAGAACCGTTTTAAAGGTTTTTGGCAAACGACATTGCCAGAGAAAGTACTTGAAACAAAAGACAATTGAAAAAACCACCATTTAGAAAGATTACTTGGCCGGAGAAAGAGTTTGAGACGAGAGCTGCTCGTCCTTATCCTTCTAAACTATGTCACTTGAACCAGCGGCAGGAACGTCCTCCATCGGGGCTGGTGAATTGGCATCATCCTCCAGGTCCTCATTGGGAAGGAATTCTTCTCCGGGCCCCTTAGAACCGGGAGGGAATAATGCGTCAAAGGTGGCCTTCAGCTCTTCTAGGTTCCAACGACCGCTCTCCCCACTAGCGACACTCTCCAGCACCTCAATCTTGGCTTTAGTAGAGTAGTACGTGCCGATTCTCACCACTTGCTGCGTGAACTCATTTGCAGCCTCCTGAAGCTCGACAACCTTTTTCGTTTGAGAGGATACATCTTCTTGTAGCTTGGCAACTTGAGCTCGGTGCGACCCCAGGGCCTCTTCAAGGATGCGGTTTTGGCGACTGGCTTCCTGCACCGCCTCGGAGGCCTGTCTCTCCTTAATCTTCAGCGCAATAAGCTCCCTCATATGCACGTCCATGGCCAAGGCAAATTCTTGGGTCGCCTACGGAGGACGCTAGAGTAAGTAACCACAACAGTAAAAAGATCCAGATTGACAAGTAAGGGAGTATGCGAGTTTACCTTCTTCATGGCTGCCCTGGATCGTGTCAGCGCCTGCTCTACCCTGCTCTTGACAGAAGCAGCTCTGGCCTCACTTGAAGTAGATTCTAGTACAACACCCCAGAAATCTGGAAGGTCATCTTTGGAAAGATCTACGGTAGGAGGGTCCTCAAGTTTTCGCTTCTGATTTGGGCGTTCTTGCTTGATTTCCTTCTTCGGTACCAGTGGGGGATTCGAACTGCGAGACCTGAGCATACGCTGTAGCATAACATCGGTCGATACGTTCCTCTCACGACCTGGTTATACGACGCGATGGGAGTTAATTTCTTCTAGAGAAATTGCTTATTACATACAAAACAAGGTATTGCGGGGAATTTACCAAAATTGCTGGGTTTCGAAGTGCTAGACATCTTGACAGCGGAAGGAGATGCTTCCAGATCAAAGGTGTGACTAGGGCTTGGGGTTGGGGCCTCGCTGACAGACTTCTCTGGTTCGTTGAACACCTTACTGGGAGCGCGTTTCTCGGATTTAATACTCTGCAACTTCTTGATAAGCTCTCCACTAGAGGATCTTGAGTTGAAATTTTTCGGCACTGCGCAAAGATATCACCAGGTGGGTGTTAACAATATGAGCTTATTAGACAACGGATCTAGTTAACAACACTAGTAAAGACGGAGCAACAATAAAAGAGCGAAGGTAACAGCAGGACAGGCGAGGCTCTTACGAGAGGTATTCCATGCGTCTAGGAAAACATCTTTATAGATTTCTCCTATTTCCCCCAAAGAGCATCTCTCGACGAAAAAGTAGCGCGACTGCCACCCCGTGTTAGGGTTCTTGACACCTGGGATCAAGGGGTCGTGGGTATTTCTAGAATGAACTGAGATCCTACCCGGCCTGGATGGCACTACCTTATAAGCAACTAAAAACTCGCTCACCGTCATCGCTATCCCTTTCCTAGAGGCCAACTCATCGATACACCTCAATATGCGCCAAGTTGTGGGCATAATTTGGGAGGCAGAAACCCTTAAATCCCTGAGGAAATCCCTAACGAAAGGGGAAAACGGGAATTTGAGTCCTAGGGCAAATGGGAATTCGGTAAAGCAGATCCAGCCAGGGCGAATCCAATCGATAAGCTCGTCTTGAGGACAGTGGGTCACCGTCCCGGCCGGAAACCCTCCATCAACGACGATTCTAGCCACCTCATCAGGGGTAAGGTTACACGAGAATTGGTCTTGGGGCATTAGCGAGTTTGAGGGAGCAAAGAGAGGGGCTTCGGCCATGGTAACAGGTGAATGGGGGCTGAGCGAGGAGACTAAAAAGGAAAGCAGATAGTAGCAAGGATAAGCACAAAAATGGGAGATGAAAAGAGTTAAGCAAGGAGGAGAGAGTTTTCGTACCTGCATTCGACGGGTTGAAGTGATGTCTCTGCTAAAGAAGAGCTCTGAGAGGTATTAATACAAAGTCATGATGGCCTAGGCGTAGCGACTTTCAAGGCAAGGGAACCGGCAATTGAAGCTTTAGTTCAATCCCAATTTCAAATTTGAATTGGCAATTTGAAAATTGAAATTGAAAGGGGTATTGTTGGGCCCTAATCACCAAGAAGCCCAAGACGGGTGCTAGATCGGCCCGCAAGGTGTTTACAAAGGCCATCCCCATATTTCTAGAAGGTCGGTCAAGCTGTTTAAGCTGAGTATATCTCTTTGACCAGTCAAGCTTGACGATAGGATTGATTTATATCTATTTAGGATCTTTCTATCTTGTATAGGGAGGATCGTAACAATTTTAGGGGTGATATATCTTCTACGATTTATCTATCCGATTAGCTATCTTTATCTTGTAGAACACTTTATCTTTTAGGCCCCTATAAATGCATAGAGGGGGTCATACATATGTAGGTGTTGGATCGTTAGTACAGAAGGACTGCCTTTACTTTGATGAAGGCGTCCTTAGGTTAGGCGTCCCTACGAGGAGTAGGGGCGTCCTTGAGTAATGCAGCGGAATTATGTACTAAACAGGTAAATATTGAACGCAGTGAATTATAGAGGAACCACTCAAGACCAAGTAGTCCTTGAGTGTAAACCTCTACCTCCTTGGAGGATTTTTGAATAGTTCTTCCTTTATATTGAACGTTCTTACAGATGTACTGGCGAGTCTTTACAGTTCTCTGGCACTTAGCTTTTCCCTAAGTCCACTAGTAAAGGACTCCTCTAAGCCGACAACTTAAGCAAGTTCAATCTACTAAAGGACTCCTATCCCTGCGTTCTACAGTACTTCGTAGAACTCTTTCTTTTCTTTTGATTACAAACAGATTTGTGATTTGAGTTACAAGTCTCACTCGATCTAACTCAAAAACTTAGCACTGTTCTTGAGTTCTTGAGTTTGTTCTTCGTGTTCTTGAGTGAGCCGCTTTCCTATGATTCTCTCTAAGTATTCTTGAAAGCGTTGAAGTCACTATAAATGCCTTGGGGTATTTATAGGACTTGGGGAAGGGCGTCTTTCTCCTGGGACGATCATGCCCTTCGTGGACGTGGCTACAGGATCTTCCTCCACGTATGATGACGGTGGTGAGGAAGCTTCCTGTATCCAGCTGTGTGTGATGGACTCCGCTACAGGATCGGCCGCCACGTATGGATGTACTCTGCAACAGGATCGTCCGCCACGTAGTGTTGGACTCTGCTACAGGATCGGTTTCCACGTGTCCTTGGATGATCAAATGTTGTCTGGTGATGTCATCCTGTCGGCTAGAGAGTAAGGACGCTCTGCTTGCGTTCCTACTTGCTTGGGACTGCGTCCTTGCTCAAGTAGTCTCTGATCGGTCCTTACTTCCTGTTAGCTAGCGTCCCAAAGCCTATGGGACGCCCATACACACTTGTTGTCCTTTGTCAGATGGGCGTTCCTGAACACTTGGACAACTTTATTAGAATCATAGTGAGTTTGTCATATCAAAACTAAGGGACGGTTGTGGGTACACTACCAAGGACGCAGGCGTTCTTGATAGCGTCCCAACAATTTCCCCCTTTTTGATGATGACAAACTCTTCAGCAAAAAGTTTTGACATTGGAACTTAGCATGCATGAAAACTTAAGAGCGTCCTCTAACACTTAGAGAAATATCATTTAGCACAAGTTTTCATTCTTTGATTCTCTAGCTTTTGGATTTTAAGGAGAGAAAAGCGTCCTAGAATTATCTAGGCGTTCTCTAGTTTATTCTAGCGTGGCGTTCTTTAGACTTTTCACTTAATAGTTCCCCCTTAACACTTGCTTATTCTAGATAACTAATTTATAGCGCATCTCTGCAAAACTACACTTCCCCCTTTTGGCATCATCGAAAAGGATAACAAGTGATAAGAACGTTAAGCATAAAAATATAACTAAAGGCAGAGGAACGCTTAAACACACACATGGAAGCAAGCAGAGGAAATGCCATTCAAACAGGAGTTAAGAGTTATTACAGACCAATGGTCATAAGTGTTTGAAAATCAAAAGAAGCGAGAGCAAAATAATAGAGGATGAACGGGTAGCGGCAATCACTGAGAACGGCGCTGGGCTTGATAAAACTTGAGAAGTTCGTCTTGAAGTTCAGCAGCTTTGGAGAACGCGGATGTCAAGTCCTTAAGTGCAGAGAAAATGAGGCATTGATTGTCCATGATTGCACCTAAGAGTTCCGCAGGAGGATGCTCAGTGATATTTGCTGGAGCAGGACGGGGAACTTGGCCAGAGCTTGAAGGAGGAGCGTCCATAGAAGGGTCTTGAGGAGGAGAAGGAGCCAACAACATCTGATCAAGAGTAGAGAAGTCCATAGCAGGCTCTTCTTCGTGTACACCTTCCTGAGACGGATTCGCCTGGCGTTCTGCTTCAGCAGCCAGGCGTTCTTCTTCAGCTTTTTGTCTTGCTTCCTCAGCTTCAGCCGCTAACTGTTTCAACACAGACGGCAGCTCTTCGTTGTGCCTGATCTCAACAAGGCCGGATTTAGCGTTCCACTTCAAGCCTAGTTCCTTGGACGGAGCGTTCTCATTGTATGCATCTTGGGACTGCAGAATCGCTTTCACCACGCCAGGGTAAGGCAAGGCATGCCTATTCCTTGCACACTTGGCCATATGTTGCATTGCAATTCTGGCTAAGTTGATTGGGCGGCGTTCCAGGATGGCGTCTATTAGAATGATGTCAGATGTTTGCACTATAGAACGCTTCTCCTGCCTTGGAAGAATGGCGCGGCATATGAAGTAGTGAACGATTGCGCCAACTTTGCTCAGGACATGAGCTACCCTGTCCAAACCTAGTGGCCTTTTGCCCTGAAAGACGTGCTCAACCAGCGGCAGTTCTTGGTCTGTTGTTTCAAAGCCGCCTTCAGGTAGAGAACTGAGAGCATCAGACGGAGGCTTGCGAGAACCGAGACCGAGGAAGGTGCGCATTTGGCGTTCAGTGACTGAAACTCTTTCTCCTTCAATTTTAAATAGGAGAGAGCCATCTTTTGCCTTGTAGCGCAAATCCCGGTAGAACGCCTTGACCTGGTCTATGTCAACAGTGGTCGGCGCTGGTCCTACGTTCAGCCATCCTTGTACTTTTAGAAGCTCAAGAAACTCCTGAACAACATCATCATCAAAAGAAGCGAGCCACTCTTCAGAATAAATTAGAGGGCTCAGGACTTTAACAGGCACATCAGCGTTCTTCCTTCTACGCTTGCCTTTGGGAGTTTCAGAGTCCTCACCCTCTGAAGAACTGTTCTCTTTTTCTGAGTCGTCAGACTCATCTTGATCAGCGTCCTCTGTGCCTTCATTCTCAGCATCGCCACCAGATGTGGCTTGAACAGCACCAGCAGAGGTTTGCCCTTGGGACGCGCCTTCAGCGTCCTGAGCTTCAGATTGCAGTTCGGCTTCTGGCTCAGCGTCCGCTGGGACGTCACGGGACTCTGTTTGGATTGTGGGGGAGGGGTTTTCTTGTGGTGCTGGGGTGGGGTTGAGGACGGGGAGGGATTGGTTGTAAGGAGGGATTTCCTGGTTGTCACGCTCGAGCTCCTCAGAGAGAGTTGGCTCGGCGTCCTTTGGAGAAACCTGGTGCTCGCCAGCGTTCTCAACGACTTCTACCTCATCATTGGAGTCGCCAATCACGTCGACATCCTGAGGCGTCCCTTCTTTATCAGACGAGCTGGAGCTGGAGGAGGAAGAGACATCCTCGACTGGCACAGGCGCGTCTTTGGCGAGGAGAACGTTGGGTCTCTCACCAGCTTTCCTCCGGCGGAACGTGTGCTCAAACGTCCGCTCGGTCTCATCCGGGCCACTGGAGGAGGAAGGACGACGGGACTTGGGAGTCTCAGGGTCCTTAGGCGGGGAGATATGGGCTGGGGCGGATGGGAAGTCGGCCAGGTTAAGGGGAGAGAGGGTTTGGGGAGGGAAGGGGATGAGAGCGTTCGTCTTTGAGGGTTGAGGGGAGCGAGGAGGAGTTGGGAGTTGTGTGATTTTGAGGGGTTGGGGGGGAGGGGTGGACGGCCTTTTTGAGGAGCTTGGCCGTTTTGAGGGGTTTTTGGATGGAGGAACGCTTGAGGTCTTGGCCTTTTTTAGGGGCCTTGGGTCGTGTATCTTTTTGGAGCGTCCCTCTTTAATATGAGACGGGAACTTGTCCACGATCTCAGTTTGTTTTGAGGAGGATGAGGGAGCGGGACGCTTGGCGGGCAGGGTTTTGTGAGATTGGATGGTTTGTATTTGAGGAGGTGGGGGAGAAGGACTGGGTACCCGTCTTTGGCTGGGATACATAGGGAAGTCCGGAAGGACGCATTTTGTTAGGTCAGGAATTAAGTCCAGGAGACTATCAAGATTCTGACCTCCATAAATTGTGAAGAACAAGACGTCCTCCAGGCTGCCCGGCAGGTCCTTGTAGTTGTTCTTCATCAGTCCGTGCCTCACAAACCGGTCGATGAACTTCTCGTAGTTTTGAGTTTTCACCTCATCGTTCTTCACATCCGGCTTGGCCATGCGTTCTCTGATAAGCCTGTAGAGCGTCTTCGGCTTCTTGTTAATAAAGTCCACGAGGGACTCATCAAGGACGGGCTGCTTTTGCTTCTCAATGGTGTGGGACTTAACCAGCTTTCGCCTCTTCCCACCGGCTGAAATTCCGGCTACGTTCATCTGCTTTTGAGACATTCTTCCGATGAGTTTTTAGTGAGAGAAAGTCGCTGGAGTTCTAGAGAGAAGTCAGAGCTTGAATTGAGTTCAGAAGTGGTTGAGAGCAATAAATGAACGAGAGCGACTGTTTTGGCCTTATATAGAGGAAGCGGTGGCACAAATGGTAATAAACGCTGTTTTACTGTGCGACACGTGGCAAAGCTTCCCCCTTAAGATTTGATCAACGGTCACTGTTCACACTTTCAAAAGTTCAAAATTCAAATTTCTGACTCTTCAACTTCCTTCTCCAAAAACTGAACTGGCGTTCTCAACTGCAACCACTGGCGTTCTCACATACTTAGCAAATCTTTGACCTCTTTGAGCAAACCAACAACCAACTTACCGTTCTTGTGATTACCTTGAGAACCATTTGAGAACAAAGCAAGTACGTCCCGTAAAAGAAAGTATGAAGCTCATAGGACGCTTTTGCAGAGTTCTCGGCTAGGGTAAGCTTAGAGTTCCCATCATTTCGGCTTATAATGAGGGTTGGGTGATCAGGGATACTCTTTTCAAGATAAATAGAGAAAATTTGAATGGCGTTCCAAAGTAGCAAACACATGAAGTTCTAGACTAGCGTTCTTGCAAATATGAGTTTAATGCATAACAGTTCTTAACTACTTAGAACCTACCAAACATAGCCAATCATTGAGAGAATAGTAGAACGGGACTTGCTACTTAAAAGTTATCATCCCCAAGAGCAATCTGAGATGCTCAAAGGGACGTCTATCAAGTGCTTTAGTGAAAATATCAGCTATTTGGTCCTCCGTCCTAACGTGTCCCATGCTAATGAGTCCTAGTTCTACATTGTCACGCAGGAAGTGATGCCTTATGTGAATATGCTTTGTGCGTGAATGAAAGACAGGATTTTTAGCAATTTCTATAGCACTTGTGTTATCACAGAGAATAGGAATAGTTTCAAGATTGATACCGTAGTCCTCAAGTTGATATTTGATCCAGAGAACTTGTGAACAGCACGAAGCAGCAGCAACGTACTCGGCTTCCGCAGTTGAAAGCGCCACAGAGTTCTGTTTCTTTGATCCCTATGAAACTAGGCATGAACCAAGGAACTGTGCCATTCCTGAAGTGCTTTTTCGATCAATGACATGACCAGCGTAATCAGCGTCCGAGTATCCGGTTAGCTTGAAGGACGTCTTTCTGGGGTACCAAAGGCAAAGATCATCGCGTCCTTTGAGGTAGCGAAAGATCCTCTTGACTTCTTGCATGTGGGACTCCTTTGGATTTGCCTGGAAGCGTGCACACAAGCAAACGGCAAACATAATATCTGGACGGCTTGCTGTTAAGTAAAGCAAAGAGCCAATCATTCCTCTGTACAGCTTTTGATCAACGTCCTTTCCCTGTTCGTCTGCGTAAAGACGCGAATTTGGAGAACAGGGTGTTGCTACGGGCTTGGACGTGTTCATCCCGTACTTCTCAAGCATTTCACGGACATACTTTTGTTGATGAATACGCGTCCCTTCCTTGAGTTGGTTAATTTGAAGTCCCAAAAAGAAGTTGAGTTCTCCAATGAGGGACATCTCAAATTCACTACTCATGAGTGACTTGAACTCGTCTACAAGCGTCATGTTAGTGCTACCAAAGACAATATCATCAACATAAACTTGAGCAATCAAAATGTCCTTGTGAACTTTCTTTATGAACAAAGTTTTATCAATTGAACCTCTAGTGTACCCATGAGACAGAAGGAAGGACGCAAACCTGTCGTACCAGG
Organism: Polygonum aviculare; assembly: GCA_934048045.1. NCBI lineage: Eukaryota > Viridiplantae > Streptophyta > Magnoliopsida > Caryophyllales > Polygonaceae > Polygonum > Polygonum aviculare. Next base: position 24,357,071 of record OW204023.1, on the reverse strand, counting down.
CACGAGGGGCTTGCTTGAGTCCATAGAGTGCTTTGTCCAAGTAGTACACATGATCTGGGTGAGAGGCGTCCTCGAAGCCAGGGGGCTGAGCAACATACACTTCCTCTTTGAGCTTGCCATTGAGAAAGGCAGTCTTGACGTCCATCTGAAATAACTTGAATCCTTTGTGTGCGGCAAAGGCAATAAGAAGACGAACGGCTTCAATTCTAGCAACAGGGGCAAAGGTCTCATCATAGTCAATGCCTTCCTCTTGCTTGAATCCTTGAGCCACAAGTCTTGCCTTGTTCCTAGACACACGTCCACTCTCATCAAGCTTATTCCTGAACACCCAGCGCGTCCCTATGATATTTTTGCCTTTGGGACGTGGAACAAGGGTCCAAACTTTGTTCCTTTCAAACTGGTTGAGTTCTTCTTGCATTGCTTGAATCCAGTCAGCGTCCTGAAGTGCTTCTTTGATATTCTTTGGTTCCACCAAAGATACAAAGGCGTTGAACGCACAAAAGGCTAAATTTGCACTCTGGGACTTGCTTGCAGCTGACCTGGTTTGAACTCCTTGGGCAGGATCTGAGACAATCTGAGAAGTTGGGTGGTCCCTAGAGAAGCGGGACTCCCTTTGAAATAGTTGAGCAAACCTTGGATCAATTTCATCATCTGAAGAAGCGTCCTCAGTGTGTTCCCCCTCAGAGGGAGCGTCCACACCTTGACCTTGCAAACTTGATTCACCCACCTCTTGCTGAATTAGAGATTCACTAAGAGATGGACCTCCTTGAACAATGCTAGGTACGTCCACTGATACTTCTTCCGGATTTTGAATGGCGTTCTTAGGAACATAGTATTTCCCAGAGGACCTATCTTCGACTTCATCTTCAGAATCGTCCTGCTGTTGTGACGAGGATCGTTCTTTCTTACTTTGTTTGTCTTTGTGAGAAGAACATTCTTTGAACACAACATGAATACTCTCCTCAAGCTTTAGAGTCCTTTTGTTGAAAACTCTATATGCCTTGCTGGTGAGGGAGTACCCAAGAAATATGGCTTCATCGCTCCTTGCATCAAACTTTCCCAGTTTTTCTTTATCATTGTTGTGAACGAAACACTTGCAACCAAAAACTCTGAGATAATCGATGCGAGGCTTCCTTCCGTTCAACAACTCATAGGACGTCTTTTTCAACAGAGGACGGATCATGGCACGATTGATGATGTAGCATGCTGTGGCAATAGCTTCCGCCCAAAAGTACTTGGGAACGCTATTAGCCAAAAGCATAGTTCTTGCCATATCCTCTAGCGTCCTGTTCTTTCTTTCTACGACTCCATTTTGTTGTGGAGTCCTCGGAGCTGAGAAGTTGTGTGAGACACCATGTTGATCACAGTAGGTCAGGAACTCTGAATTCTGGAATTCCGTCCCATGGTCTGATCTTATGGCTTTGAGAGGCGTCTCCAGGGCAACTTCCACTTGTTTGATGAAGACTTTGAATGCCTTGAAACAATCTGCTTTGGACGCCAAGAAAAGAACCCAAGTGAAGCGAGAAAAATCATCTACAAGAACGTAAATGTACCTCTTTCCACCATGGCTCAACGTCTTCATTGGTCCACAAAGATCCATATGGAGAAGTTCCAACGGCTTCTTTGTGCTTATTTCATTCTTGGACTTGAAAGACGTTCTTGTTTGCTTCCCTTTGATACAGGCTTCGCACTGTTCAACCGTCTCAGGATCAATCCGGGGAAGACCTTTTACAAGATTCCTTTGATGCAACTTGAGAATTGTGCTAGGTCCAGCATGGCCAAGACGACAATGCCAGAGGTCGGCGTCCTTCTTTGAAGCAGATAGACATAGTTCTGATTTGGGCTTGAACTCTTGATTGAAGATGTAGATATTGTTTTTGCGAACTCCTTTGAGAACAACTCTGTTGGACTTCTTGTTGATGACGAGACACTCCTTTGAGTCAAATGTGACTAGGTTTTCACCTTGATCACACATCTGAGAGACGCTAAGAAGATTGAACCCAAGTCCTTCAACAAGACTCACGTTGGTTGCTTTGATGGACGGGTTAAGAATAGCAGTTCCCGTTCCCTTGATCTTTCCTTTGCCCTTGTTGCCAAACGAGACAGTTCCTCCCGTGGCACTACTTTGGATAGAAGTGAGATGGATCTGGCTTCCTGTCATGTGATTTGAGGCGCCACTATCAATGATCTGGCTTCAACTATGGGACTCTTTCCCAAAACTTTCACTTCTTCCCTAAGCTTGGCGTTCTCAAGTTTAAGACACACAAGTTCAGTTTTTAGGGACTTAGTTTCTTCACGTGAGGACTCTAGTTGACTAGACATTGAATTACAGTTCTCACATTCAACTACAATGTTTTCATCTTCTAGTTCATCCATTCTTCTTTTCATGACAAGACTTTCCTCCATGATTTTACCAATAAGCTTAAGGAGTTTTGGTTTTGAACATTTTTCTAAAGAACGCATCATAGAGTCATGAGTTACCTCTTGTTCATTATCGGAGGCGTTCTCTTCAACAGCTGGGGCGTCCTCTACTGCCATGTACGCAACTTGATCATCGCGTTCCTCATCACTTGAACTGAGATCATCCCAAGCAGCTGTACATGCTCCAATGAGAGCTTTCTTCTTTTCCTTGGAGGACGTTCCCACAATACATTTCTTGGCAAAATGTCCTTTCTTGTTGCATTTGTAGCATGTGAGTTCCTTCATTTCATCTTCTGTGTATTTGGGACTCTCCTTTTTGTAGGACTTGTTCTTGCTACTATGCTTGTTTTTCTTGTTGTAGTATTTGAGAGCTTTGTGAATAAGAGAGAGTTCCTCATCTGAGTCAATTTCTTCCTTTGACTTTCTTTCTTTCTCTTTGGGACGCAGGCTCTCAAGCTTTTCTTTGTTTTGCATCATCAATGCCAGGTCTCTTTGTCCACGCAGGTATTCAGCGTACTCTGGAGTTGTGGACGCCAAGGCAAGATCAGTTTGAGGGTTCTTTCCTAGCTGGGCCATGTCAGTGATTCTACGTTCTTCGTACCCCCTGAGCTTCCCATAGATCTCTTCCATATCTAGAGTTTTGTTGGATGTGTTTTCTTTGAAAGTTGTCCTATCAAAGTTCCAAACTCCAGTCAATCCATCGATAACTACTTGAACTCTGTTCCTCATGGAGATTTCTGTTTCTGGAACGCCCAAGTTTCTCATCTTGGTGACAAGGGCCTCAAAACGGTACGAGTAGTCATTCACCGTTTCATTTGGTAGCATAGTAAAGGCATAGAACTCCTTTTTGATCTTTAGCTGGACGTCCTCTTTCATCTCTGCAGTTCCCACATGAAATTTCTCAAGAGCTTCCCACTGTTGTTTTGCGGTGGGGAGATTGCTAACTCTTGTAGCATCTCTTTCACAGAGGGACGCTTGAAGAAAGCAAATAGCCTTTGCATTGGTTTCCATCATTTTGAACTCATCAGGACCCCAATCGTCCTCTTTGTCAACTTTGTCAGCAGGAACTTTAAGATCACCTTTTCTGATAACATACCAGCATTGATAATTTGTGCTTCTGCAGAAGTTCTCAAATCTGATTTTCCATCGGTTGAAGTTGCCGTCCGTCAGGCGCGGAGGCTTTACGAACGAGATTCCAACCTGCTCCATTTCCATTTTTACCTGCAACTCAGTAAGAATCTAGAGCGCCGGCTCTGATACCAATTGTTGGATCGTTAGTACAGAAGGACTGCCTTTACTTTGATGAAGGCGTCCTTAGGTTAGGCGTCCCTACGAGGAGTAGGGGCGTCCTTGAGTAATGCAGCGGAATTATGTACTAAACAGGTAAATATTGAACGCAGTGAATTATAGAGGAACCACTCAAGACCAAGTAGTCCTTGAGTGTAAACCTCTACCTCCTTGGAGGATTTTTGAATAGTTCTTCCTTTATATTGAACGTTCTTACAGATGTACTGGCGAGTCTTTACAGTTCTCTGGCACTTAGCTTTTCCCTAAGTCCACTAGTAAAGGACTCCTCTAAGCCGACAACTTAAGCAAGTTCAATCTACTAAAGGACTCCTATCCTTGCGTTCTACAGTACTTCGTAGAACTCTTTCTTTTCTTTTGATTACAAACAGATTTGTGATTTGAGTTACAAGTCTCACTCGATCTAACTCAAAAACTTAGCACTGTTCTTGAGTTCTTGAGTTTGTTCTTCGTGTTCTTGAGTGAGCCGCTTTCCTATGATTCTCTCTAAGTATTCTTGAAAGCGTTGAAGTCACTATAAATGCCTTGGGGTATTTATAGGACTTGGGGAAGGGCGTCTTTCTCCTGGGACGATCATGCCCTTCGTGGACGTGGCTACAGGATCTTCCTCCACGTATGATGACGGTGGTGAGGAAGCTTCCTGTATCCAGCTGTGTGTGATGGACTCCGCTACAGGATCGGCCGCCACGTATGGATGTACTCTGCAACAGGATCGTCCGCCACGTAGTGTTGGACTCTGCTACAGGATCGGTTTCCACGTGTCCTTGGATGATCAAATGTTTTCTGGTGATGTCATCCTGTCGGCTAGAGAGTAAGGACGCTCTGCTTGCGTTCCTACTTGCTTGGGACTGCGTCCTTGCTCAAGTAGTCTCTGATCGGTCCTTACTTCCTGTTAGCTAGCGTCCCAAAGCCTATGGGACGCCCATACACACTTGTTGTCCTTTGTCAGATGGGCGTTCCTGAACACTTGGACAACTTTATTAGAATCATAGTGAGTTTGTCATATCAAAACTAAGGGACGGTTGTGGGTACACTACCAAGGACGCAGGCGTTCTTGATAGCGTCCCAACAGTAGGTGACACATTCATACTTTAATACAATCGAGTACACACAAAGACAAAATACAATTCTCGTATTCTTTCCTTTGATTCTCGAGTTCGTATAGCCTAATTCACGCCCGATCTAGGCTAAGGGATCACCAATCTTGCTTGGTTGATTTCTAGCTCAAACAGTCGCTAAATGAAGTGGACGCTACTGAGTCCAGTCAACAAGGAGAAGAAAAGCAAAGTATGGACGCTCATTCTGAGGGGGAGCACAATGAGCCTATTGCTGAAGAGGACGGTTTCGACTTTGATGATTCATACTGGATGGATCCTGGGTGTACTCCTGGAAGGGATGCAACCCATAGAGGATCCAATCTTTCAAGATATCAACCAACAAATCAAATCATCTCACATACTTCAAAAGCAGTCTAAACCAAATCAGCTACTATCCAGTCCCAAAGTGCTAACATGGCGTTTTGTGCATTCAACACCGTTGTGTCCTTAATTGAACCTAAGAACATAAAGAAAGCACTTCAGGATGCTGACTGATCCAAGCTATGCAAGAGGAGCTCAATCAATTTGAGAGGAACAAAGTTTGGACCCTTGTCCTAAAAACAAAAACATTATAGGAACGAGGTGGGTCTACAGAAATAAGCTAGATAAGAGTCGCAGAGTTTCAAGAAACAAAGCAAGGCTTGTGGCTTAGGCTATAGGCAAGAGGAAGGGATCGACTACAATGAGACCTTTGCTGTTGTCGCTAGAATTGAGGCCATACGCCTTCTCATTGCATTCGCCGCTCACAAGGGGTTCAAGCTATTTCAAATGGACGTCAAGATCGCCTTCCTCAACGGAAAACTAAAGGAAGAGGTATACGTTGCTCAACACCCTGGTTTTGAGAATGCTGACTACCCCGACCATGTGTATTTCTTGGACAAGGTGCTCTATGGACTCAAGCAAGCCCCTTGCGCTTGGTACGATATGTTTGCGTCCTTTCTCTTGTCCAGCAAGTACACTCGAGGTAATATTGACAAAACCCTGTTTTAAAAAAAAGTCCTTAAAAATGTTTTGATTGTCCAAGTCTATGTCGATGACATAGTATTTGGAAGAACTAAAATGAAACTTGTAGAGGAATTCAAGAACTTGATGAGTAGTGATTTTGAGATGTCCCTATAGGACAACTCAACTTCTTCTTAGGACTCCGAATTACACAACTCCAAGATGAGACGCGCATTCACGAATAGAAATACATTCGTGAAATGCTAGAGAAGTATGGGATGAACACATCCAAACACAAAGATACTCCCATCTCTCCAAACACTCGTCTTTATGCTGATGAAGAAGGGAAGAGTGAGGATCAAAACATCTACAGAGGAATGATAGGATCTCTATTGTACTTGACCGCGAGCCGTCTCGACATCATGTTCGTTATATGCTTATGCGCTCGCGCCAAGCTAATCCAAAAGAGTCCCACATGCAAGAAGTCAAAAGAATCTTCAAATACCTCAAGGGACGGAACGACCTCTGCCTTTGGTATCCAAAAATAAAGTCCCTCAAACTTGTGGCGTACTCTAACGTAGACTACGCAGGCCATGTGGCGGATAGGAAGAGAACCTCTGGAATGGCTCAATTCCTAGGCTCTTGCCTTGTGTCATGGGGATCTAAGAAGCAAAATTCCGTGGCGCTTTCAACTGCGGAAGCTGAGTACGTTGTTGTTGCTTCATGTTGTTTACAAGTCCTTTGGATCAATTACCAATTGGAAGACTATAACACGTTCCTTGATACAGTCCCTATCTTGTGTGATAACACTAGTGCTATAAGCATTGCCAAGAATCTTGTTCATCATTCTCGAACGAAGCATATTCATATAAGACATCATTTTCTTCATGATAATGTAGAACTAGGATTGATTAGAGTGGATCGTGTTAGGACTGAGGACCAAGTGGCCGATATTTTCACAAAAGCACTTGATAGACGTCCTTTTGAGCACCTTAGGTTGCTCATGGGGATGATAACTTTTAAATGATCAAGTCCCGTTCTATTATTCCCTCAATGATTGGATATGTTTTGTTAAGAACTTATTTTGAAGACTGTCATGCATTTAAAGTCATCTTGAAAGGACGCTAGTCTAAGATATGGGGTTTGCTTTTGTTTTGAACGTCTTTCACTTCTGTTTTGATCTCAAGAGTATCTCTGATCACCCAACCCTCATTATAAGCCAAAATGATGGGAACTCTAATCTTACCTAAGCCGAGAATCTTGCAAAAGCGTCCTATGAGCTTTCTTGCTTTTACTTTACGGGACATATTTGTTTGATTTTCAAAAATGGTTCTAAGTGATTCGAGGGAAGCTTGTCAAAGTCTAAAGGACGCATGTGTAGATTTCTAAGAGTCAGCGTATTAAGTTCAGTATTGGAACGTAGTGGTATAGTTCGCAGAAAAAGGTTTGTGGTTTTTTAAGGACGCCAACTCAGACTCCTTTGTAGATTTGGGACAGTCTGAATTTTGAAAACGGGAAGGTGAACCGTCGCGGGGATTTCTGACGAAAATCTCGGGATCCGCGTAACAAGTGGAAAACAGTTGTTGCTTAGCGAAGAAGTATTACACGCGTTAGGAAGCAGGTGGAGGAAGCCAAAGCCAAATGACCTTGTTGCCCTTGCCTTTGCTTCGTCTTCTTATTATAAATATCCCCCCGCTACCTCTGTGAAAACTCTTTGCTCCCTTTGCAATCTTGCTCAAATTTGGAAATCTCTCATTCTAAATCTCGAAATCACCCAAATCAAAACCCTAATCTCCCCTATAAAAATCCTCAAATCTCTCAATGGCCAATACCAGAAACCAATCCAAAACCCCTCAAGCTTCTTCTTCCGCGGCGGCGCAATCTAGGACTCCTGTAAAAGGCCGGTCACCAATGGATTCTAGGTCAACGGATGTGCGGTGGCCAGACAACATGAGAATTCCTCACTCATCCCATTCACAACCGCAGCGCTGCCCTTCCACCACTCCACAAAATCGCCAATCCCAGACACCAAAACGCCAAATCCGTTTGCCCCAATGTTTTAAATTACTTGAAACCCCCTTCAAACCTGAAGCCGATTTGACTACCTCTAAGGGACGCCACATGGGACTTCCAGCCGAACCCCTCTGCCGTCCAAAGCTTGACCCCTTGGTCAAGGACTGGCTGGAGCGAGAACCCAAGACCCTTGGCAACATTTGCCAAAGGGCCGTCGTTTAAAACTACCCTCCACACATCCAGAGACTACTTCACTACTTTACGGTTGACGTATGTCCAACCACGCTTGAGGGAGACCAACCTCACCAATCCTCCATTTCTTGAACCGTTCATAATAGGAAGCGAGTTCGGGGTTATTGGCCGTCCTTCGGACATAGATGAATTTCTGATTGCTCCTGAAGGGTCCGTCCCATCCAAGCGAAAAAGGCACTCTCCTCCTTCTTCTCAAAAATTAAAGATCAAGTCCTCCTCCTCCTCACAACCTAAGCCGCTTCCTACCACACCTCCTCCAGCTCCAAAAAGACGCCTCAAGACCTCTACTCAACTTGAGGGCGTTAGTGATGAAGAGATGGCGGCAATAAGGCTTTCTGAGATTATCATTGAAAAGGAATAGTTGGCCAAGAAGGCCTAAGAAGAAAGGGACGCCGCGGCTGAGGCGTCCTCAAAAGCAGAGAAGCCAGGTTTTGGCTCTTCCTCCTCCCACTCCACAAAGGGTTGAGGATGCGCCATTGGAGGATCCGCTTCAAGCGGAATTTGAGGCTGACCTCGCCAAGCCTATGCCAAAGGTCACAAGGGCGCTCCTCTGACGCAGGTCCGGCCAACGACGTTGCTCCCACAGTTTTCAGTATGGAGGACTCCCCTACCAAAAAGCCTCATCCTCCAGCTCCTCATGCTCCCACCAAAGTGAGTGCCTCCACAAAAGCTAAGATTCTCACTCCCTCATCTTCTCCTCCCAGAGCTAAATCTCCCACTCCTCCTCCTTCTAACATTGAGCAGGGAGAATAAGTCCAAAGGACGCTCCTAGCTTGGTCCCTCAGGAGTCCTTAGCAAAGACTCCTGTTTCGGCCGCCAAGGTGCAAGCAAGGGCGTCCGGAGAAAAGGACGTGGAGATGGCCGAGTCCCCAGCATCATAAGGACGAGGCCTCGGACGATGAAGCTAATCCTCAGGACGAGGATAATGACGATGAGGACGGTGATGGTGATGAAGAGGACGCCGACAATGACATGATCGTGACTGGCAATGGGAATAAGAAGAAGAGGCTGAAGAAGATTTTGAGGCCTCTGTTGTTTGATGTTGATTTCCTTCGCGACAATGACAGAACAGAGTTCCTTGAGCTTCTTGAGTTTCAAGGATGGACGTATCTGGGGGCCAAGGCCGCAAAGGTGGACCCTGACCAAGTTAAGCTCTTCTACTTAAAATTTAAAGTGTCAGAGGTCAAGGGCAAACCACAAGGGATGTTTATGATCAACGACGACGAGTACCCAATTGTTGAGGATACCGTCCGAAATATGTTAGGCCTTCTTCTCTCAACTCCCGATTCTCTTCATGACTTCCCCTGCAAAATCTTTGGCCACTTCAACCAAGAGGAAATCTTTGACAACATCTTTGTTGGGACAATGTTAAGGACGCCTTCAGTAATTAACATTGTGCCTAGCGTCCCTTAGTTTTGATATGACAAACTCGTCTTGATCTAATAAAGTTGTCCAAGTGTTTCAGGAACGCACGTTGAAAAGGACAACAAGTTGAGGATTAGGTAGCCGTCCTCAGGAAGTGAGGACGCTACATCCTTCAGTGAACGGCTTGGTAAAATACAAACAAGGACACCGTCCTTAATCATTACACTGGAGTCCTTCAAAGCTGGCCGACAAAGTGACATCACCAGACAAGCTTTGATCATGATCTCCACGTGGAAGAAGATCCCGCATCCAAGCCTAACGGAATTGCCAGTAGGCTTCCTTGATCATCAGAACAACACGTGGAAGCCGATTACTGTTGCAACGTCCCCAAGGGCATGATCGTCAGAGTTAAAGTTGCCCTTTCCCAATGCCACTATAAATACTCCCTAGAGTATTTATTGTGATGTGACGCTTCAGAGAATATTCAGAGAATTTATCAAGTCGCTCAAGAACACCAAGAACACCAAGAACAAACTCAAGAACAAGTGAGACTTAGGTGTTAGATCGAGCGAGAAGCGTTCAACAAAACCACAAACTGTTTGTAATAGAAAAGAACAAAAAGAGTGAGAGAGTCCTTACGACGAACTGTAAGGACGAGGTGATAGTTTCCTTTAGAGATTAAGTTAGGTTACTCTACCGGCTTAAAGGAGTTGTTACTAGTGGACTTAGGGACGCCAGTCTAAGTGCCAGAGAAGTGTAACCACTCGCCAGTGTATTGTAAGGAAACTTAATAAGAAAGGAAAAAGCTATTACAAAATCCTCCAAGGAGGTAGAGGTTTACACTCAAGGACTAGTTGGTACTTGAGTGGTTCCTCTATAAATCAAAAGCGTTCCTTACTTATTGCCTTAACCTGTTTAGTCTTTTGATTTCCGCTACGAACCAAGGAAGTCCTTGATTTTATTAAGGACATCCTGGTGAAGGACGACCTTAACTCTGTTAAGGACGCCCTTGTATTTCTGACTAACGATCCAACAATTGGTATCAGAGCAGGCGCTCTAGATTCTTACTGAGTTGCAGGTTAAGATGGTGGACATGGAACCCATTGGAATCTCATTCGTAAAGCCTCCACGCCTGACGGACGGCCATTTCAACCGCTGGAAAATTAGATTTGAGAATTTCTGCAGAAGCACAAATTATCAATGCTGGAAGGTAATTATGAAGGGTGATCTCAAAGTTCCTGAAGACAAGAAAGACAAGGAGGATGAATGGGGTCCTGATGAATTCAAGCTTATGGAAACGAACGCTAAGGCTATATGCTTCCTTCAAGCATCTCTCTGTGAAAGGGACGCCATCAGAGTCAGCAATTTGACTACGGCAAAAGAACAGTGGGAAGCTCTCGAAAAGTACCACATAGGAACAGCTGAGATGAAGGAAGATGTCAAGCTTGAAATTAAAAAGGAATTCTATGCCTTCAGAATGCTGCCTAATGAATCTGTAAAGGACTACTCAAGTCGCTTTGAAGCCCTTGTGACCAAAATGCGAAACTTGGGTATCCCAGAAGCTGAAGTCTCAATGAGGAACAGAGTTGGAATAGTCATTGATGGACTCACAGGAAAGTGGAACTTTGATAGAACCACGTTCAAAGAAAACACCGCTAACAAGACCCTGGATATGGAAGAGATCTATGGGAAGCTTAGGGGTTATGAAGCAAGAAGGGAAGCCGATTTGGCTGAATTGGCAAGAAATCCTCAAACAGACATTGCATTAATGACCTCAACACCAGAGTACGCTGAGTATCTTCGTCGTCAACAAGAACTTGCTATGATGGTGGAAGCCAATAAGAATGAGAACCGTGAAAAGATGCGAGTTCAAGCTGTGAAAGAAAGAGAAAGCAAGTCTAAGGAACAGCTTGAAGAAGAGGAAGGAATTGCTCTTTTTAACAAAGTTCTGCGTTCTTTTGGAAAAAGAAGCAAATATTTCAACAAGCACAAAATGCCCAAGAAGGAAAGTCCCAAGTACACAGAGGCAGAGATGAAGGAACTTACTTGTTATAAATGTAACAAGAAAGGACATTTTGCTAAAAGGTGTACAACAGGAATGTCTTCAAAGGATATGAAGACAAAGGCACTCATTGGAGCGTTTGCTTCTGCATGGGATAACGTGAGTTCTGATGATGAAGAACCCGATGAAGAAGAGGCCTACATTGCTCTTGAGGACGCCTTCGAAAATGATCAAGTGGCTTTCATGGCGATGGAGGACGCCACAGTTAATGAGGAGGACGCTCCTAAATCTGAAAATGAGGTAACCCGTGAGTCTATGATGAAATCCTTAGAAAGTTGTTCTAAAACTAAACTCATAAAACTCATTGGAAAAATCATGGAAGAAAGTGTGATAATGCAAAAGAGAATGGATGAACTGGAACTTGAAAATGAAAACATTGTTGTTGAATGTGAAAATTACAGCACTATGTCTATTCAACTAGAGTCCTCATGTGAAGAAGTTAAATCTCTGAAAACTGAAGTAATGTGTCTCAAGCTAGAGAACGCTAATCTCAGGGATGAAATCAAAGTGCTAGGAAAGAGTCCTGTAATTGAAGAAGTTAGACCTATGATGTTTGTCCCAGCCAAAAGGGGACTAGGATATGAGTCTGATTCTAAGAACTCTCTTCCAAGTGACTTTGAGGCTAGTAAATCCACAGAACTTGAGCAAGAGAGGGAGAAAACTAGGAATCTTCTGGATAGAATTAGAGTCCTAGAGAGTGGAGAGAAAGGTGAAGAGGACTACTATACTAACTCCACTTGTCATAGGATTTACAAGAAAATTGCTAAAGAGAAAGGTTCTAAAGTTTGCAACCCTCCAAAGATGAAACAAAACAGGATCCAACGTCCCAATAAGAAGTACTACCTCGGTACTTACTATAGGACGTGTTGGTATTGTGGTCAAGGAGATCACTACAAGTATGAGTGTTTGAAACTGAAGGACGACATTGAAAAGGGAAAAGCTGCTAGGACTAACATTGAAAATGATAAGTCCGTCCCTAATAATAAGTCTAGGCGTTCTAGACGTTCTAAGAGTTCTTTCCGCAGATATGCTACTTCAAATGACGTGAACATAAATGACTACATGCCAGAACCAGAGTTTTATTTCTGTAACGAACCAGGTAAGGGACACCTTGCCTGGGTCGCCAAAAACTAACTTTGTTTTGGCAGGTGGAAGTGAGGGGACGCCCATGGATCATCGATAGTGGCGCCTCAAATCATATGACAGGAAGCCAGATCCATCTCACTTCTATCCAGAGTAGTGCCACGGGAGGGACGGTCTCGTTTGGCAATAAGGGCAAGGGAAAGATCAAAGGGACGGGGACTGCTATTCTCAATCCGTCCATCAAAGCAACAAATGTCAGTCTTGTTGAAGGACTTGGTTTCAATCTCCTGAGTGTTTCCCAAATGTGTGACCAAGGTGAAAATTTAGTCACATTTGACTCAAAGGAGTGTCTCGTGATCAACAAGAAGTCAAACAAAGTGGTTCTCAAAGGAGTTCGCCAGAACAATGTCTACATCTTCAATCAAGAGTTCAAGCCAAAATCTGAGTTGTGCCTATCTGTTTCAAAGGAGGACGCTGACCTCTGGCATCGTCGTCTTGGACATGCTGGATTAAGCACAATCCTCAAACTGCATCAAAGAAATCTTGTGAAAGGACTTCCTCAAATTGATCCTGAGAAGATTGAACAATGTGAAGCATGTATTAAAGGGAAGCAAACAAGAACGTCCTTCAAATCTAAGAACGAAGTCAGCACAAAGAAACCTTTGGAACTCCTTCATATGGATCTTTGTGGGCCAGTAAAGACGTTGAGCCATGGTGGAAAGAGGTACATTTACGTTCTTGTAGATGATTTTTCTCGTTTCACTTGGGTTCTTTTCTTGGCTTCCAAAACAGATTGCTTCAATGCGTTTAAAGTCTTCATCAAACAAGTGGAAGTTGCCTTGGAGACGTCTCTTAAAGCCATAAGATCAGACCATGGAACGGAGTTTCAGAATTCAGAGTTCCTGGCCTTCTGTGATCAAAATGGTGTCTCGCACAATTTTTCAGCTCCAAGGACTCCTCAACAAAATGGTGTTGTGGAAAGAAAGAACAGGACGCTGGAGGATATGGCACGGACTATGCTTTTAGCCAATAGCGTCCCTATGTACTTCTGGGCGGAAGCTATTGCTACAGCTTGTTATATCATCAATCGTGCCATGATCCGTCCGCTGCTCAAAAAGACGTCCTATGAATTGTTGAATGGAAGGAAGCCTCGCATTGATTATCTCAGAGTATTCGGATGCAAGTGCTTTGTTCACAACAATGACAAAGAACGACTTGGAAAGTTTGATGCAAGGAGTGATGAAGCTATATTTCTTGGATACTCTCTAACCAGCAAAGCATATAGAGTTTTCAACAAAAGGACTCTAAAGCTTGAGGAGAGCATTCATGTTGTGTTCAAGGAGAGCGTTTCTCATAAAGAAAAACCAAGTAAGAAAGAGCGCTCTTCCTCACAACAGCAGGACGATTCTGAAGACGAAGCTGATTTTGGGTCCTCTGGAAAATATTATGTTCCCAAGGACGCCACTCCAAATCCTGAAGAAGTCTCAGTGGACGTTCCTAGTATTATTGAAGGAGTTCTCTCTCAAAGTGAATCTCCATTTCAACAAGATGTGGCTGAATCAAGTATGCAAGGTCAAGGTGTGGACGCTCTCTCTGAGGGGGAACACACCGAGGACGCCTCTTCAGAAGATGAAGTTGATCCTAGGTTTGCTCAACTATTTCAAAGAGAGTCCCGTTTCTCAAGATATCATCCAACTTCTCAGATTGTCTCCGATCCAGCTCAAGGAGTTCAAACCAGATCAGCTGCAAGCAAGTCCCAAAGTGCAAATTTAGCCTTCTGTGCGTTCAACGCCTTTGTGTCTATGATAGAACCAAAGAATATCAAAGAAGCACTTCAGGACGCTGATTGGATCCAAGCAATGCAAGAAGAACTTAACCAGTTTGAAAGGAACAAAGTTTGGACACTCGTCCCTCGTCCCAAAGGGAAAAACATCATAGGGACGCGCTGGGTGTTTCGAAATAAGCTCGATGAAAGTGGTCGTGTGTCAAGGAACAAGGCAAGACTTGTGGCTCAAGGATTCAAGCAAGAGGAAGGCATTGACTATGATGAAACCTTTGCTCCCGTTGCTAGAATTGAGGCCGTTCGTCTTCTCATTGCCTTTGCCGCACACAAAGGATTCAAGCTATTTCAGATGGACGTCAAAACTGCTTTTCTAAATGGAAAACTAAAGGAAGAGGTGTATGTTGCTCAACCGCCTGGTTTCGAGGACGCCTCTCATCCAGATTATGTATACTACTTAGACAAAGCTCTCTATGGACTCAAGCAAGCTCCTCGTGCATGGTACGACAGGTTTGCGTCCTTTCTTCTGTCTAACGGCTACACAAGAGGTTCAATTGATAAAACTTTGTTCATTAAGAAAGTTCATAAGGACATTTTAATTGCCCAAGTCTATGTTGATGATATAGTCTTTGGTAGCACTAACATGAAACTTGTAGATGAGTTCAAGTCCTTAATGAGTAGTGAATTTGAAATGTCTCTAATTGGAGAACTCACCTTCTTCCTGGGACTTCAAATCAACCAACTCAAAGATGGGACGCGCATTCATCAACAAAAATATGTCCGCGAAATGCTGGAGAAATTTGGGATGAATACGTCCAAGCCAATGGCAACACCTTGTTCCCCAAATTCACGTCTTTATGCAGATGAACAAGGGAAGGACGTTGATCAGAAACTATACAGAGGAATGATCGGCTCTTTGCTCTATCTGACCGCAAGCCGTCCAGACATCATGTTTGCAGTTTGCTTATGTGCACGTTTCCAGGCAAATCCAAAGGAGTCCCACATGCAAGAAGTCAAGAGGATCTTTCGCTACCTCAAAGGACGGGACGATCTTTGCCTTTGGTATCCCAGGAAGACGTCCTTCAAACTAGTTGGCTACTCTGACGCTGACTATGCTGGACATGTCATTGATAGAAAAAGTACTTCAGGAATGGCACAGTTTCTTGGTTCATGCCTAGTCTCATGGGGATCTAAGAAACAAAACTCTGTGGCGCTTTCAACTGCGGAAGCTGAGTACGTTGCTGCTGCCTCGTGCTGCTCACAAGTTATTTGGATCAAGTATCAACTTGAGGACTATGGTATATCTCTTGAAACTATTCCTATTTTGTGTGATAATACCAGTGCCATAGAAATTGCTAAGAATCCTGTTTTTCATTCTCGCACAAAGCACATTCATATAAGACATCATTTCTTGCGTGATAATGTGGAACTAGGAATTATTAGCATGGGACATGTAAGGACTGAGGACCAAATAGCTGATATTTTTACGAAAGCACTTGATAGACGTCCTTTTGAGCATCTCAGGCTGCTCTTAGGGATGATAACCTTTAAGTAGCAAGTCCCGTTCTGCTATTCCCTCAATGCTTGGCTATGGTTAGTTGATTACATAATTGCTAAGTACTTTATGCATAAATATCACTTTTGCAAGAACGCTAGTCTAAAACTGCTGTGTGCATATCATGAGAACGCCTTTGAATTTCTCTATTTGTCTTGAAAAAGAGTTGCCCTGATCACCCAACCCTCATTATAAGCCGAAATGATGGGAACTCTAAGCCTTCCCTAGCCGAGAACTTTGCAAAAGCGTCCTATGATCTTCACTTTTCTTTACGGGACGTACTTGCATAGTTTTCAAATTGGTTCCTAAGGTGATCCCAGGAAGGATGTGTAAATTCTGTGAACGCCAGTTATAATCTGAGTTGAGGACGCCAGTACAGGTTCATTCGGAACGCGCCCTTTTTGGAAGTTGAACAGTTGCCGTTTGAATTTTGAAATGAGGAAGTTACCAGCGTGCCCCTCACCAACCTCCTATATATACATTGATTAAAACGGCTGTCAGAACTTTCGCACGCTAAAATCTCAAAGCTCCGTTTTGCTCTGACTTCTCTCTAGACTTCCGGCAACTTCTCTCTAGCTTTCCGATCAGTGTCCGACGAACTCTCTCCGATCAGATCAGAATGTCAAAGGTCATGAATTCTTCTGGTTCGTCCTTGAGTGGGAAGCGAAAACGTTTTGCTAAAAGGAGTTTTTATGTCGAAGGTCCTCCAGAAATTCAGATCGACGAAATCTTGAAGGACTTCATCGACACAAAGCCACGCACTCTCTATGTGGCAGTAGTAAACTACATGAAGGACTGCAAGGATCAAGTCCGTCTTCGAAATCTGAGGACGTTCTTGGATCGATTTGTGGTGCCCGTTCTAAGGAAGACAGGGGGAATGGACGCCCCTTTCTGTGGAGGCACCAATATCTTCTTAGAGGCGTTCCAAGGTCAAGACTGGAGGATCCCCTTGATTGAATCCATCCCCGACCTTTCAAATGCCCGATTTGTGGATCTTCCCGTTACATCATCAAAGAAACGGTTAGTGAAACCTAAGTCCAATCCTTTTTCTCCTTCATCCCTTCCCCGATCTACTCCCCCTCCATCTCGTCTTATTCACTCCTCTCTCCCACCAAAGGCTTCCTCCTCCCAACCCACAAAGATATTTGACCGTTTTCCAACCAATGTGGAGGAGCGAACAAAGTTCAAACATGACCGTCCCCACCCTAAAAGGCGAAAGCTCGCCAAGGCCAAGCCAAATCCCATTCCTCTTGACACCCCTTCCTCCTCCCCTTCTCCAATCGATATTCTCGACCCGTCCATGCCTGACCCTACTCTTCTCCAACTACAACAGGCCTTCCCTGATGTGGACATCTCCCCTTCCCCATCTCCTCAAAATTCCCCTTCCCCCTCTGCCCCTCCCACTCCCAAATCAAGGGGTCACTCAGCTGAGAGGGACGACTCTATAGAAGCAGAGTTTGGCTCTGCTCACTCTGAGGAGATCTCTACAACTATCGTCCTGGATGAACTCACACGACAACAAATTGCTGAGGACGAAGAGCTGTGTCGCAAAATTGCAAATCAACGCGACAATGTTGTACAAGAGGACGCTCTCTCTCTCGATGAGCAACTTTCTGCGGACGCTCTTGAGACACCACCATGGGAAGCCGTCCCAATGGACGCGGGAGACAAGTCTGCTCCCAAAGGAAAAGGTGGAAAGCGTCCACGAAAAACAAAGGCGTCCAAGGACGCAGCTGGTCCATCTGAGGGACAAACCGATCAAAATCTCCAGGAAGGAGATAATAATGAAGAGGAAGACGATGATGAAGAAGAAGAGAATGAGGACGGTACTTCTGGTCCGCCTAAAAAGAAAAGCAAGAAGTCTGAGCAGATTCTTCCTCCTCTTGTCTATGATGAAGCCTTCCTTAGCCAGTTTTCTGAGGCCAAGGATCTCGTTGACCTTCTCAAAGTTCAAGGGTGGCTCAAGCTTTCAGAAGAGAACGTCAAAGTTGATCCCAAACTTGTGCAGGATTTCTATGATTCTCTCAACATCAACATCGAGAATGGCACAGGGACGTTCTTGGCAAATGGAGAATCTGCTACTTTCTCTGAGAAGACAGTCCGCCAGCTGATGGGGCTTGACAAACAACGTCCTGGACCTGAGGCCCTGCACAGAGTCCCAGCAAGTGGTTTTGGCATCGAAGGCGAGGCACTAAATGACTTATTCCGGAGAATCTTCAATGGGAAGACTCCAGATGCAAATGATCGGGTCGCCTCCGTCCTGTCTCACACTGGTGCTATGGCACACTATCTGATCTGCAGGACTATCGTCCCCAGGCAGGAGAAGAAATCTATCGTTCAGACCATCGATTGCTTGCTGCTGGACGCCTTCCTTCAAGGCAGAAAGATCAACTTGGCCAGAATAATGATCGAGCACATGGCTAAGTGCACAAAGAAGAATCATGCTCTTCCCTACCCAGGTTTGGTGAAAGCCTTGCTGATTGAAAATGATGCTTACTCACCTGGCGAGGAAATCTCCTTGGGATTGCCATGGGATCAAAAGTATGGCGTCCTGGAGATAAAGCACAGCCTTGAGCTTCCCTCCATCAGGAAGCAAATTGAGAAAGAAAGAAAAGAAGCTGAGAAGAAAAAGAAAGAAGAAGAGGCTGCGAAAAGAGCTGAAGAGAAAAGACTAAGGCAGGAAGCTGCTAAGAAAGCTGCTGAGGACGAGCGTGCTCGTCAAGAAGCCGCAAAGAAAGGGAAGACTGTTGCTCCTGAGCCTCCCCTAATAGTTGACACTGAGGAAGAACGTGCTGCTCGCTATGCTGAAGTTGATCAGTTGTCGTCCTTCTTTCACGCTGATCAGATGGACTTCAACTTTTCGCCTTCTCATCTTCCTCCTATTCAACAGCCGTCCTACTTTCAGTGCTCCCCTGCTCCGTCAAATACAGAAGCTTACTCTGAAAAGCAGCTGTACGCCCTCATCCTTAACAATCAGAATGTTCTAGCGCAACAAGGGAACGCCATCATTCAACAGAACAACGCTGCCATGCAACAGAACTACCACTATTTTCAAGCAGTTAAGACTCAGAACGACTTGATTAAGCTGCTAGTTCAGTCGATTCACAGGGATAGTACAGAGGGAGACACTCAAGAAGAAGAGGAACCTGCTGCGACGGACGCCAATGTCAATGATCAAAGCCGTCCTGCTGGATCACCTCCCACCTAACCCTTTATTCCCTCATTATTTTGCCTGTGCTTCTTTTGTTTCTCAAACACTTGTCTGATTGTCTGTAATGACTATATTTCGTTTCAATGGCAACTCTTGTGTTTGTGTGCATATGTGTGTTTAAGCGTATTCTTGCCTCTAATTGTGATTTTGTGCTATCGTCCTTAAGCTAACTTGTTATCCTTTTCGATGATGCCAAAAGGGGGAAGTGTAGTTTTGCAGAGATGCGCTCTTAATAGTTATCTAGAATAAACAAGTGTTAAGGAGAAATTTCAGTGAAAGGAACTAAGTTTAACAGGGACGCTATTTAAGAAAGAAATTTTTGATCTAGAAAGCCGTCCCTTCCCTAAAATCCAAAAGGAAGATTAGATCAAGTATTGAAAACTTGTGCCTATAGATTATTTCTAAGTGTTGAAAGGACGCTCTTTGAGTTTTCAAAGCATGCTAGAGCTTAAGTGCAAAATGTTTATTGCCCAGAGTTTGTCATCATCAAAAAGGGGGAAACTGTTGGGACAATGTTAAGGACGCCTTCAGTAATTAACATTGTGCCTAGCGTCCCTTAGTTTTGATATGACAAACTCGTCTTGATCTAATAAAGTTGTCCAAGTGTTTCAGGAACGCACGTTGAAAAGGACAACAAGTTGAGGATTAGGTAGCCGTCCTCAGGAAGTGAGGACGCTACATCCTTCAGTGAACGGCTTGGTAAAATACAAACAAGGACACCGTCCTTAATCATTACACTGGAGTCCTTCAAAGCTGGCCGACAAAGTGACATCACCAGACAAGCTTTGATCATGATCTCCACGTGGAAGAAGATCCCGCATCCAAGCCTAACGGAATTGCCAGTAGGCTTCCTTGATCATCAGAACAACACGTGGAAGCCGATTACTGTTGCAACGTCCCCAAGGGCATGATCGTCAGAGTTAAAGTTGCCCTTTCCCAATGCCACTATAAATACTCCCTAGAGTATTTATTGTGATGTGACGCTTCAGAGAATATTCAGAGAATTTATCAAGTCGCTCAAGAACACCAAGAACACCAAGAACAAACTCAAGAACAAGTGAGACTTAGGTGTTAGATCGAGCGAGAAGCGTTCAACAAAACCACAAACTGTTTGTAATAGAAAAGAACAAAAAGAGTGAGAGAGTCCTTACGACGAACTGTAAGGACGAGGTGATAGTTTCCTTTAGAGATTAAGTTAGGTTACTCTACCGGCTTAAAGGAGTTGTTACTAGTGGACTTAGGGACGCCAGTCTAAGTGCCAGAGAAGTGTAACCACTCGCCAGTGTATTGTAAGGAAACTTAATAAGAAAGGAAAAAGCTATTACAAAATCCTCCAAGGAGGTAGAGGTTTACACTCAAGGACTAGTTGGTACTTGAGTGGTTCCTCTATAAATCAAAAGCGTTCCTTACTTATTGCCTTAACCTGTTTAGTCTTTTGATTTCCGCTGCGAACCAAGGAAGTCCTTGATTTTATTAAGGACATCCTGGTGAAGGACGACCTTAACTCTGTTAAGGACGCCCTTGTATTTCTGACTAACGATCCAACAATCTTTCAAGGCAAGCAACCTCTTGCTAAGGACAGGGTGGCTTATATACTCTCCAAGACAGGAGTCTTTGCGCATCACTTCATAGTGCGCATGGTTGTCCCACGTCAAGAGAAGAATTCCATTGTTCAAATCACCGATAGTATCATTCTTGATGCCTTCTTGAGGCGCAAGCCAATCAATCTTGCGAGAGTAGTACTTGAGCACATAGGGAAGTGCACCAGTGGCCATCATTCTCTCCCCTACCCTGGCTTGGATAAGAAGATCTTGGTTTAGCAAGGCTTCTAAGCGCCCAAGGAAGAGAAGACGTTTGGCACACATTAGGACGTTAAGTAAATAACTGGCCTCCTGCTGGCAAGATGAGGTACGACGAGGAGCTTCCATCTGTAAGGAAGCAACTTGCCAAGGAGAAGAAGAATGCCGAGCTGAAGGCTGCTGTTGGCAATGCTGAACGAGAAGAAAATGCTCAAGTATTGGGGACGCCGGTTGAGCCAGAGTATGAGAATGAAGAAGTGCTAAATCATGAGAACACTCCACACATGGCGGAAGGGTACTCTAACAAAGAGCTGCTAGGGATGATGATTGACAACCAATCCATGGTCATCGACCTCATCTAGCAGATGCACGAGACCCTCATCCGCAACAACAAGCTAACAGAACGCTCTGTAGATCTGCAAACTCAAGCCTTGAAGGCTCTCGGCAAGCGTCCCCGTTGATCACTCCTCCCCATCCTCTCCTGAAAAACTTTATCTCTTCTTGTGTTTTGTTAAGACTTTTGAACTTGATCCTTGTTTAAACAATTGTGATGAATGTCTGTAATAACCCTACTCTATTCCTTTTGTACTCTAAACTCTCTATGGATGACGTTCATTCCACTTGCCTTTCATCTTGTCTAAGCGTTCTTTCCTGTAGTTTTGACTTAATGCTTGCCTGCGTTATCACTTGTTCTCCTTTTCAATGATGCCAAAAGGGGGAAGTATAGTTTTGCAGAGATGCGTTCATTTTTAAGTTATCATAAAAAGCATGTGTTTTGGGGGAATTTTGGCCAAGTCCAAAGGACGCTAGTACAAGAATAAGTTATGACGCACTTGAAAAAATGTTCGCATGCTAACCTTTGTCAAAAGACGTTAGAGTGTAGTTCCTCATGCTAAAGGCTTTATTTCTGTGCGCATTGTTTAAAGAGTTTGTCATCATCAAAAAGGGGGAAATTGTTGGGACGATATTAAGGATGCTAGTCATTAATATCTAACTAATAATGGTCGTCCCTAGTTTTGACAATGACAAACTCAATGGTGTTTAATAGTTATCGAAGTGTTTATCTCAGGTAAGTCCAGAGGACGCTCATGAGTGAAAAGGATAACTAGTGGACGAGTGTCCCTAAGCAGTAGAGACGCACTCCATTAGAAGTTCCAAAGCTGAACAAAAGAATGGAGTCCCTGCGAGATAGGACGATGTTCTCATCGGGTAGGGACGCGTGCCTAAATATGGAAGAAGTTCAAAATTCAAACCAAGGCCGCCTCAACATGATTACATCATAATCGACCGTAGTCCTCATAAGAAAGCTTCCAATGTCTGGGCACATGCGAATACTTCCAAATAAGTCGCTTTTCAGAAGATGGTCCCCTGACCATGCGGAGGCTTCCCAAGAGATGACAGAGTTGACTTCCTCAAGATGCAAATCGCATCGTTGGAGGAAGACGACAAATCCTACAGAAGTCTCAAAGGACGCTACATGACATTAGCCACTACCGCTATAAATACCCCCCAAGGGTTATGTATAGAGGTGTGGACTTTGAAGGTTTTCTCTCGAGCTCATTCCCAAGGCATTCAAGTTCAAGAACGAAGATCAAGAAGATCAAGTAAGCTTGAAGTGAGAGAAGAAAAGTCCAACCACATTAAATCCAAAACAAATAAAAAATTAGTTAGAAAGTTAGTTTGTCTCTCACGACGTATTCTGAGAGACTTGAGTATTTAGCTACCTTATAACTAAGAGAGTTATGTTACGTGTTAGGCTCAAAGGAGAGTTACTAGTGAGACTACGGACGCACGCTTAGCTCAGAAAAATGTAACTGTTCGCATGTACTGTGTAAGGACTCTCTCTAAATAAGATAAGGACGGCTATTCAAAAATCCTCCACAAAGGTAGAGGATGACCCATATGACTAGTTGGCCTTAGTGGGGTTCCTCTATAAATCCCTGAGTTCTTTATCTTATTTGTTTTTCTATTTAAGTCTTTTATTCCGATGCACTTAAGGACGCCCTTAACTCTGTTAAGGAGGCCCATTCTACTGACTTACGATCCGACACGACCCGCCTCCTAACAACTCCGAGAACCATGGAACTGAGTCTCCCCCCTCCCTCACTTTGACCTCTAACCCCACTCTTCATGAAGATTTTCTCACTACTACCCCCATCCCAATCATCATGTTAGATCTCCCCTCTTTAATCGCCTTCAATCTTCCACTTTAAATGCCCCCACCCAACAACCACTTGCAACTTTAAATCCACCCATAAACCAGCCACTAGCTATTTTAAATACATCAATCCACCAACCCTCAAAGACTACCCAATCTTCCAATGACTCCCTCCTATCTCCTCTACAGACATCGATCTCCTTTGTCTCGCACCCTCTCCAAAATCCCCCAACTCTGTCAGATCTCCCAATGTCGCTTGGTCCAACCCCCTCCTCTGACTTGTGCACCCCCCCTTTGGTCACAGCTGTACTAATGATTAGTGTCAACATCGTAGCTTGGAACATCTGAGGCCTTCATGAAGCCTCCAAGCAAGATAACCTTTGCCACCTTGTGAAAATAAATAAGCTAGGCGTCATCGCAATCCTTGAAACTCACCTTAGAAGAGACAAAGAAACTCGCCTCTATAAGCATCTACTCAGTGGGTGGTCTCACTTCTCCAATAGCCACCTCTCCCATAACTGTCGCATCTGGCTATGGTGGGACCCTACAAAAATCTCCATCACCGTGCTTCTCACCACCAACCAAATCATCCACATAAAAGTGCAAGTAACGAATTTACGATTGAAGCTAATATCACCAAATCCTCCACCTAGAGATGCCTATTACAAAGTACACAAAGAATTCGAACTTGACTCAATGAAGGTCCTCAAAGAGGTTCCATACGGCCGGATTGTGATGGGGCTTTTGGTATTTCTCAAGGTGGGAATTATTTGCACTTGTGGTGCATACAATAGGGATTGAACAACCTAAACTCTCACCAACTTCACCAAAATTCCACAATCCACTTCACACTCACTCCAAAAAGCTTAAAATTTTCTCTCAACCCAAAATTTCACTTAACATTCCACTTCATCTTTGCACTTAGGCTTTTTTTGTTGGATTGTTAGGACGATATCAAGGACTGCCTTGTACTTGATATTGTGCCCACACAACCGTCCCTTAGTTTTGATATGACAAACTCACTTTGATCTAATAAAGTTGTCCAAGTGTTCAGGAACGCTAGTGATGAAAAGGACAACAAATATGTAGACGTCCCTAAGGTGAAGGGACGCCATCTCCCAGGAGTAAGGACCAGAGAAGTTACTACTTGAGCAAGGACGCAGTCCTCAAGCAAGTAGGAACGTGACCTTCAACTCCGAGTGTCCTTACTTGGCACCCAACAAGATGACATCACCGACAATGTTTGATCATCAAGGACACGTGGAGACCGATCCTATAGTAGAGTCCATCACCACGTGGAGGCCGATCCTATAGCGGAGTTCTACACAGCTGGATACAGGAAGCTTCCCTCATCACCGCCATACTACGTGGAAGCCGATCCTATAGCCACGTCCATGAATGGCATGATCGTCAGAAGAAATGACGCCCTTCCCCAAGTCCTATAAATATCCCTAAGGCATTTATTGTGACTTAAGCTTTCAGAGAATATTCAGAGCAAATCAGAGTGAAAGCAACCTCGATCAAGAACATAAAGAACAAGTGAAGAACTCTTCTAGACTAGGTGGTTGATGGAGAGGATGTTTGTAATCAACTCACGAAGTGTTTGTAATCTTAAAAACCAAAAGAAAAAGGGAAATCCTACGAAGTGCTGTGGGACGTGTGAGTAGAGTCCTTTAGAACATTAAGCTAGGTTTCAGTTATAGGGTTAAAGGAGTTTATACTAGTGGACTTAGGACGTACTCTAAGTGCCAGAGATGTGTAAAGAACTCGCAAGTATAACTGTAAGAACACTTAATAAGAAAGAAAAAGTCTATTCGAAAATTCTCCAAGGAGGTAGAGGTTTACACTCAAGGACTACTTGTTCTTGAGTGGTTCCTCTATAAATCGACGCGTTCCTTGCTTATTACTTTACTTGTTTAGTCTCTTAATTCCGCTGTACATCAAAGGACGCCCTTAACACTTGTTAAGGACAACTCTGCCTTCTCTCTAAAACTTCCGACGAGTTTCTCTCACTAGAAAGCAGTCAGAAAATGTTATCTCTTCTAAGGGATGTAGCCGGATCTTCTGCCGACGGGAAGAAGCGTACGCTTGTAAAGTCCCACACCATAGAGGCTCCCAAGAAGATCGTTCTGGACGAATCATTGGTGGACTTCATCAACAAGAAGCCCATGACCCTCTACAGACTGATCAGGGAACGTATGGACAAGGAGGACGTCAAGAATGATCCTATAAGGCGAAGGAACTATGAGAAGTTTCTTGATAGGTTCGTCCTTCATGGACTTCACATGAACAACTATTAAGATCTACCAGGAAGGTTGGAGGACGTGCTGTTCTTTCCACAATACGGTGGTGAGAATCTCTCTCCTCTCCTTGACCTTATACCCGATCTCCATAATGCCCTCCTGCCCGATTTTCCTATGTACCCTGAGGACTCCTTGGCTTTTCGTATGCTAGGGAACCGATTGCCAATTCCCTCTCCCCCACCTCCTCAAAGAACCTCAAAATCGATTCTACCCGCAAAACGCCCTGCTCCCCCACAGTCCCCCTCTCAAAAGCTTCAACACCCATCTCCTCATCTAAACCTCCTCAAATATGGACAAGTTTCCCACAACTTTGTCCGAGGGACGCACAAAGAAAGCTCATGACAAACGGCCCCTAAAAAGCCTAAATCATCTGCCTTCCCCTCCTCTACCAAGCCCAGCTCCACAAAAAGACCGTCCAAACCGTTAAAGAAATTCATACTTGCTCCTCCTCAAACATCTCTCAAAATTGTCCAACTTCCAACTCCTCTCCGTTCCCCAAAAGGCTCAAAAGAAAATGCCCTAATCCCCTTATGTCCTTCACCCTTAAATTTTTCTAACTTTCCCTCGGCACTGGCTCATATTTCACCTCCAAAGGACCCCGAGACTCCCAAGTCCCGTCGTCCTTCATCCAAATCTGCACCAGAGGACGCTGCTGACCGTCCTGCACTTGAGCACACCTTCAAAAGAAGGAAAACTGGTGAAACTCCTAGAGTGTTGGTGACAAAAGTAAATGAGCCATAGCACATCTCCTCCTCCTCTTCTAGCTCCTTTCAGAGCAGCAAGAAAGGGACGCCTACCGGAGAGTCCTCACCCTTTGTTGACATCATTAGGGACTCCAACGACGAGGCTGAAGGAGTCGAGAATGCTCATGCCCAGGAAAAAGAAGATGATGAAGTACAAGTTCTTGAGAATGCTGGCGAGCACCAGGTCGCTCAATCCCCTATGACCAAACCCTTCCAATCCTTACCCCCTCCCAATCCCTTAAAATCAACACTCCCCTCAAATCCAAACAGAATCACAACTCCCCGTGGACGCTGAGATCTCAAAAGAAACAGAAATAGAAGCTTAGGACACAAGTGAGACGTCCCAAGGTCAGACTCAGGCAGAATCCGAAAATGCCGCTTCTAGTGGCAATGCTGAAAACGTCTAAGGCACAAAGGACGCTGGTGCCAAGGACGGCGAAGAAAATGAGTCTGAGGACGCTAATGATGAAGATGAAGAGGAGGACGATGATTCTGAGGCCCCCAAGCGTTCAAAGAAAAAGCAAAAGGACGATGATAAGCCGGTAAATATTCTTGGTCCTCTAGTTTACTCAGAGGAATGGCTCGCTTCGTTTAATGACAAAGAAGTGAATGAATTTCTTGAGCTGCTACGTTTCCAAGGATGGACGGTAGTAGGACCTACGCCGGCAGAAATCAACAATGATCAAATAAGAGCGTTCTTCAAACGTCTCCGCTTCAAGTCCAAGGACAGTTCGCTCCATTTCAAGATTGATGATGAGTCTGCTTCAGTAACAGAATGCGAAGTCCATGTTTTCATGGGACTTGACACAAAGAAGCCGCCGTCCAATGCTTTGAACTCTCTTCCTAAAAATGGATTTGAAATGGATGCTGATAAAGAAGTTGAGCTGCTTGAACGCATCTTCTGTGGCAAGAGTCCCTACAAGACCGACAAGGTAGCTCATGTTCTGTCGAAGGTTGGAGCCATAGCACATTATTTCATATGTCGTGCTATCCTAAAAATGGATTTGAAATGGATGCTGATAAAGAAGTTGAGCTGCTTGAACGCATCTTCTGTGGCAAGAGTCCTTACAGGACCGACAAGGTAGCTCATGTTCTGTCGAAGGATGGAGCCATAACACATTATTTCATATGCCGTGCTATCCTTCCAAGGCAGGAGAAGAAATCAGTCATCCAAACTCATGACTGTATACTGCTGGACGCCTTCCTCCCCCGCTGTCCCATTAACCTCGCCAGAATTGCTATGGAACATATGGCTAAGTGTGGGAGGAAGCGACATGCTCTGCCTTACCCAGGTCTTGTGAAGCTCATATTGAAGTCCCATAATGCATATGATGACTCTGCTCTTTCTGAACTACTGGGACTGAAATGGGACAAAAGGAAAGGACTGCTTGAGATCAAGAATTCTGAGGAATTGTTGTCCATAAGGAAACAGTTAGAGGCAGAAGCCGAAGCCAAGAAGAGAGAGCAAGAACAGCTAGCTCTAGAGGCTGAACAGGAACGTCTTGCTTCTATGGGTCAAGTTCGAGAAACTGAACAAGAGAACGCCGTTAACTATGAAGGTTTGGATCAGTTGCTGATGGCGAACTCTCCTCCTCCAACCTTGCCTCCGATGGACGCCCCTCCCTCAAGCTCTGGTCATGCCCCCATTCCTCCTCCTGATCATCTTGAGTTGTATCCGCCACAAGAACTCATGGCTGCCATCCTTCAAAATCAGTGCCTCATCCTCCATTCTCTCAAGAATCTCTTAAGTGCTTTCACTGAATTGGCGGAACTTCACGAGAAGCTCTTCCAATTCTATCAAGATCAAAGCTGCCGTCCTCAATGATCACCGTCCCACCTCTTAATCCCTCATCAATTTATGCTTGTGCTTCTTTTGTTTAAAACACTTGACATTTTGGTCTGTAATAACTCTACTCGTGTTTGAATGACAAGTTCCACTGTTTGCTTGCATATGTTTATTTAAGCGTTCCACTGCCTATAATTGTGTTTTTATGCTCCCGTTCTTATTCACTTGTTATCCTTTTCGATGATGCCAAAAGAGGGAAGTGTAGTGTTGCAGAGATGCGCTATACATTAGTTATCTAGAATAAGCAAGTGTTAAGGGGGAACTATTAAGTGAAAGGTCTAAGGAATGCCATGTTATAATAAACAAGAGGACGCTTAGAAAAGTTTTCTAGGTCGCTACTCTCTCCTTAAAATCCAAATGCTAAAGAATCAAAGGCTGAAAACTTGTGCTTACTGAAATTCTTCTATGTGTTCGAGGACGCTACTAAGTTTTCATGCACACTAAGTTCCAAAGTCAAAACTATTTTGCTGAAGAGTTTGTCATCATCAAAAAGGGGGAAATTGTTGGGATGTTATCAAGGACGCTTGCATACTTGTTAGTGTACCACACAACCGTCCCTTAGTTTTGATATGACAAACTCACTTTGATTCTAATAAAATTGTCGAAGTGTTCAGGAATGCCAGTGACAAAAGGACAACAAGTATATGGACGTCCCTGAGGTTAAGGAACGCTAGCTACAAGGAATTAAGGACCAGCGAAGTGACTACTTGAGCAAGGATGCAGTCCCAAGCAAGTAGGAACGCGAGCTTCAACTCTAAGAGAGTCTTTAATCAGCAGCTGACAGGATGACATCACTCGACAATGTTTGATCATCCAGGACACGTGGAGACCGATTCTGTAGCAGGGTCCATCACCACGTGGAAGCAGATCATGTAGCAGAGTTCATCAACACGTGGAGGCTGATCCTGTAGCGGAGTCCATCACAGCTGGATACAGGAAGCTTCCTTCCACCACCGCCATACTACGTGGAGGAAGATCCTGTAGCCACGTCCATGAAGGGCATGATCATCCCAGAGAATGATGCCCTTCCCAAGTCCTATAAATAGCCCCAAGGCATTTATTGTGACGCTAACGCTTTTAGAGAATATTCAGAGAATTTAGAGCGAAAGCGATCTCGATCAAGAACACGAAGAACAAGCTTAGAACTCCTCTAGGACTTAGTGTTTGAACGAGAGAAAACTTGTAACCCAAATGAAAACTGTTTGTAACCTTGAAAAAGAAAAGAGGGAAGTCCTGCAACGTACTGTAGGACGTTGGGATAGAGTCCTTTAAAAGATTAAACTCGCTTATTGTAGGCTTAAAGGAGTACTTTACTAGTGGACTTAGGACGCATACTAAGTGCTAGAGAAGTGTAAAGAACTTTCCAGTTCAACGTAAGGACGTTTGATAAGAAAGGAAAATCAATTCAAAAATCCTCCACGGAGGTAGAGGTTTACACTCAAGGACTACTTGGTCTTGAGTGGTTCCTCAATAAATTACTGTGTTCATTATCTGCTTAAGTTCACCTGTTTAGTTTACATTTCTGCTGCATAACTAAAGAACGCCCTTACACCTCGTAGGATACCTGACCCAAGGACGCCTTTACCTAAGTAAAGGACGCCCCAGTTCTATACTATTGATCCAACAAAGTCCGCTCCTAAGAACAATGCAAGGCATCCTAGACGTTCTAGGACTTCATTTAGAAAGCATGCTACGTCCAACGATGTTAATCTAAATGATTATATGCCAGAAACAGAGTTCTTTTATTGTAACGAGCCAAGTGAGGAATACCTTGCCTGGGTTGCCAAAAACTAACTCTTTTTAACAGGTGGAAGTGAGTGGAAGCCCGTGGATCATTGACAGTGGAGCCTCAAATCACATGATAGGAAGCCAAATCCATCTCACCTTTATCCAAAATAGTGCCACGGGAGGAACTGTCTCGTTTTGCAACAAGGGCAAAGGAAAGATCAAAGGGACAGGCATTGCAAATCTGAACTCGTCCATCAAAGCATCAATGTTAGTCTTGTTGAAGGACTTGACTTTAATCTCCTAAATGTCTCTCAAATATGTGATCAAGGTGAAAATTTAGTCACATTTGACTGAAAGGAATGCCTTGTTTTCAACAAGAAAACAAACAAAGTCATTCTCAAGGACGTCCGTAAGAACAATGTGTATATCTTCAATCAAAAGTTCAAGCTTGTTGCTGAGTTGTGCCTATCTGTTTCAACTGAGGACGCTGACCTCTAGCATCGCCGTCTCGGCCATGCTGGACTAAGCACAATCCTTAGGCTACACCAACACGATCTTGTAAGAGGACTTTCCCGAATCGATCTTGACAAAGCTGAGCAATGTGAAGCTTGTATAAGGGGTAAGCAAACAAGAACGTCCTTCAAGTCCAAGAACGAAGTAAGTACGAAGAAGCCCTTGGAACTTCTTCATATGGATCTTTGCGGACCCATGAGGACGATGAGCTACGGTGGAAAGAGGTACATGTACGTTCTCGTAGATGATTTTTCTCGATTCACTTGGGTTCTTTTCTTGGTGTCAAAATCAGATTGCTTGAACGCATTCAAAGTCTTCATCAAACAAGCAGAAGTTGCTCTTAGGACGCGCTTTAAAGCCCTTCGATCAGACCATGGGACGGAGTTCCAAAACTTAGAGTTCCTAGCCTTCTGTGATAAAAATGGTGTCTCCCACAACTTCTCAGCTCCAAGAACTCCTAAACAAAATGGTGATGTGGAAAGGAAGAACGGGATGCTCGAGGATATGGCAAGGACTATGTTTCTAGCAAGTGGCGTCCTAAGAACTTTTGGGCTGAAGCCATTGCTACTGCCGTCTACATTATCAATCGTGCCATGATCCGTCCCTTGTTGAAAAACACGTCGTATGAGTTGATGAATGGAAGGAAGCCTCGCCTTGATTATCTAAAGGTCTTTGGATGCAAGTGCTTTGATCACAACAACGACAAAGAGAAGCTTGGAAAGTTTGATGCTAGAAGTGATGAAGCCATATTAACACTCTTCGTAACAATAACATGATGGCTCTGAAGACAAAGTTGATGATTGGTACTCAGGAAAATACTATGTTCCTAAGGACGGCAACGCAAATCCAAAAGAAGTCTCAATGGACGTTCCTAGTGTTGATCAAGGAGTTCCCTCTCGTAGTGAATCTCCAGTTCAACAAGTTGAGCAACGACATGGTGTGGACGCTCTCTTTGAGGGGGAACACACTGAGGACGATGCTCAAGATAAGATGATGATTCTGATGATAGTATTGATCCAAGGATTACTCAGCTCTTTCAAAGAGAGTCCCGCTTCTCTAGGGATCATCCAAGTTCTTAGATTGTCTCAGATGTTTCTAAAGGAGTTCAGACAAGATCAACTACAAGCAAGTCCCAAAGTGCAAATTTAGCTTTCTGTGCTTTCAACACCTTTGTGTCCATAGTAGAACCCAAAAACATAAAGGAAGCACTCCGGGACGCTGATTGGATTCATGCAATGCAAGAAGAACTCAATCCGTTTGAAAGAAACAAGGTTTGGACCCTCGCCCCTCGTCCCAAAGGAAAAAACACCATAGGGACGCGCTGGGTGTTTAGAAACAAACTTGATGAAAGTGGACGCGTGTCAAGGAGCAAGGCAAGATTGGTGGCTCAAGGATTCAAGCAAGAGGAAGACATTGATTATGATGAAACTTTTGCTCCTCTTGTTAGAATTGAGGTCGTCCGTCTTCTCATTGCTTTTGCCGCTCACAAAGGATTCAAGTTATTTCAAATGGACGTCAAGACAACCTTCCTTTACGGGAAACTGAAGGAGGACGTGTATGTTGCCTAGCCCCCTGGCTTTGAGGACGCCAGCCACCCAGATCATGTGTACTACCTCCATAAAACTCTCTATGGACTCAAGCAAGCCCCTCGTGCATGGTATGACAGGTTTGCATCCTTTCTTTAGTCTAATGGTTACACAAGAGGTTCAATTGATAAAACTTTGTTTATAAAGAAAGTCCACAAGGACATTTTGATTGCCCAAGTCTATGTTGATGACATAGTCTTTGGTAGTACTAACATGAAACTTGTAGATGAGTTCAAGTCCTTGATGAGTAGCGAGTTTGAAATGTCTCTCATAGGAGAACTTAACTTCTTCATGGGGCTTCAAATCAACCAACTCAAGGAAGGGACGCGTATTCAACAATAGAAGTACGTCCGAGAGATGCTCGAGAAGTACGGCATGAATACGTCCAAGCCTGTTGCTACTCCTTTTTCTTCCAACTCGCGTCTTTACGCAGATGAGTAAGGGAAAGACGATGATCAAAAGCTCTATCGTGGAATGATCAGGTTCTTTGCTTTATTTGACTGCAAGCTGTCCAGACATCATGTTTGCCGTTTGCTTATGCGCACGCTTCCAAGCGAATCTAAAGGAGTCCCACATGCAATAAGTCAAGAGGATCGTCCAAAATCTTAAAGGACGCGACGATTTCTGTCTTTGGTATCCAAGGAAGACGTCCTTCAAGCTTATTGGCTACTCAGACACTGATTATGCTGGTCATGTGATTGATATAAAAAGCACTTCGGGAATGACTCAATTTCTTACTTCATGCTTAGTCTCTTGGGGATCAAAGAAATAGAACTCTGTGGCGCTTTCAACTGCGGAAGCTGAGTACGTTGCTGCTGCCTCGTGCTGTTCACAAGTTATCTGGATCAAATATCAACTTAAGGACTATGGTATAACTCTTGAAACTATTTCTATTCTTTGTGACAATACAAGTGCCATTGAAATTGCTAAGAATCATGTGTTTCATTCTCGCATAAAGCATATTCATATAAGGCATCATTTCCTGCGTGATAATGTTTAACTAGGACTTATTAGTGTGGAGCATGTGAGGATTGAGGACCAAGTAGCTGATATTTTCACTAAGGCGTTTGATAAAAATCCCTTTGAGCATCAAAGGTTGCTCTTGTGGATGATAACTTTTAAGTAGCAAGTCCCGTTCTACTATTCCCTCAGTGATTGGCTATGTTTAGTAGATTCTAAGTGTTTAAGAATTATCATGCATTGAATTTACTTTTACAAGGACGCTAGTCTAAAACTTTCTTTGTGTGCTACTTTGGAACGCCATTCAATTTTCTCTATTGTCTTGAAAAGAGTATCCCTGATCACCCAACCCGCATCATAAGCCGAAATGATGGGAACTCTAAGCTTACCCTAGCCGAGAAATTTGCAAAAGCGTCCTATGAGCTTCATATGTTCTTTACGGGACGTAATTTGCAAAAGGTGATCACAGGGAAGTTTGCTCGGGTTCTTTTTGTGTTGAAGAGGTAATTGTGGTTAAGTTAGAGAGGACGCCAGTTGCTCAGTATGGGATCTCAGTTGTCAAGATTTGATCAATCTTTTTACAAAGGTGAAGCGTCATGAGATTTGAAATTTGAACGTTTGAACTTAGTATGTGGAAGATAATTGTAACCGCTCAATTTTTAAGGGGGAAGTTATGCCATGTGTTGTACAGGGATTCATCGTACTATTTACCAGCGTGTCCCTCGCCCCTCTATATAAGCTTACTCCTGCCTTCTGTTGGGATGCTATCAAGGACACTTGCGTACTTGTTAGTGTACCACACAACCGTCCCTTAGTTTTGATATGACAAACTGACTTTGATTATAATAAATTTGTCCAAGGGTTCAGGAACGCCAGTGACAAAAGGGCAAGAAGTATGTGGGCGTCCCCTAGGCTTAGGGACGCTAGCTACCAGGAAGTATGAACCAGCAAGAGACTACTTGAGCAAGGACGGAGTCCCAAGCAAGTAGGAACGCAAGTAGAGCGTCCTTACTCACTAGCCGACAGGATGACATCACTCGACAACATTTGATCATCCTAGGCACGTGGAAACCGATCTAGTAGCAGGGTTCATCAACACGTGGCGGCTGATCCTGTAGCAGAGTCCATCACACACAGCTGAATACAGGAAGCTTCCTCATCACCGCCATACTACGTGGAGGAAGATATTGTAGCCACGTCCACAAAGGGCATGATCGTCCGGAGTGGAAAGACGCCCTTCCCCAAGTCCTATAAATAGCCTAAGGCATTTATTGTGACATCAACGTTTGTAGAGAATATTCAGAGAGAATCAGAGGAAAGCGACTCAATCAAGAACACGAAGAACAAGCTTAGAACTCTTCTAGGTTGAGTGTTAGATTGAGAGAAAAGTTGTAACCAAAACCAAAACAGTTTGTAAACGAGAAAACAAAAGAAAAGAGAGAAGTCCTA
Source organism: Polygonum aviculare (assembly GCA_934048045.1). NCBI lineage: Eukaryota > Viridiplantae > Streptophyta > Magnoliopsida > Caryophyllales > Polygonaceae > Polygonum > Polygonum aviculare. The sequence goes on along the minus strand of OW204023.1, from coordinate 24,322,900 downwards.
CGAAGCACTGTAGGACGTAGGGATAAAATCCTTTAGAAGATTAAACTCAATTGAGTTATAAACTTAAAGGAGAACTTTACTAGTGGACTTAGGACGCATTCTAAGTGCCAAAGAAGTGTAAAGGACTCGCTAGTACAATGCAAGGACGTTTAATAAGACAGGAAAATCTATTCAAAAATCCTCCAAGGAGGTAGAGGTTTACAATCAAGGACTACTTGGTCTTGAGTGGTTCCTCTATAAATCGTTGTGTTTCATACTTAGTAAGTTCACCTGTTTAGTTCCTTAATACCGCTGCATAACTAAAAGACGCACTTATACTTAGTAAGGATGCCTCACTCAAGGGCGCCTTTACCCAAGTAAAGGACGTCCCTCTTTGAACTAACGATCCAACACCTTCATTGCACATTTATTGCTCTCACAACTTCCTTGCTCTCACAACTTCCTTGCTCTTAAATTTGCTCTGCCCTCTCTCTATAACTCTGTCGACTTTCTCTCACTAAAATCCGATCAGAAAGATGTCTCAACTACTAAAGAACGTGGCCGGAGCTTCTATCGGCGGCAAGAAGAGGAAGTTGGTAAAGTCCCAAATAGTAGAAAAGCCCAGGCAAATCAGTCTTGACGAATCACTTGTGGACTTTATCGACAAGAAGCCAAGGACATTGTATTGGCTGATAAGGGAACGTATGGAGAAACCTGATGTTGCTAGTGACGCTTAAAAGCACAAGAACTATGAGACGTTCATCAACAGGTTTATTCTCCCCACTCTTCACAAGTATGAGTACAAAGACCAGCCCTACAACACCAGTGATCTGCTCTTTATCCAAACCTATGGAGCCGAGCACCATCCCACCCTTCTAGACCTCATCCCTGACCTCCACAACGCCGTCCTCCCAGACATTCCCCTATATCCCAAAAGCTCCCCCACCTTCATGATGTTGGAGTCTGCCAGACCTTCCCCGCCTCCACAAAAAGCTCCACAAAAAATCTTGCCTGCTAAACGTCATGCCCCCCCCCCCACCGTCCCCTCTCTCAAAATCATCAAAACCCACCTCTTCCAACCCAACCCAACTCGTGGACAAGTTTCCACGTGATCTATCAGAGGGACGCAAAAAAAAGATACATGATAAAAGACCCCTAAAATAGGCCAAGTCCTCCACCGTCCCTCCCTCCAAAAAGCCTAGCTCCACAAAAGGCCCGTCCTCCACCTCCAAACGCTCAAAACATTCCCCTGCTCCCCCGTCCATTCACATTAACAACTCCCAACCCCACCACCTTCTCCCCACAAAGATCCCAAAGACAAAGCTCTCATTACCTTCTGCCCCTCCCCTCTAAATTTTGCCAATTTCACTTCGACCCCAGCTCATATCTCCCCTCCCAAAGACCCAGAAACCCTTAGCTCCCACCGTCCCTCCTCTAAAAGGGACACTCAGTCTGGTCCGAAGGACGCTGCCGCTCGATCAACTCTTGAGCACACCTTCCAAAGAAGGAAGGCTGGGACCACTCCTAAGGTCTTGGTCACAAAGGCAGCTGAGCCAGAGCACATCTCCTCCTCTAGATCCTCCTCCGCTAGCTCCTTAGAGAGTAGCAAGAAAGGGACGCCTGCCGTCGAGTCCTCCCTTTTGTTAGATATTACAGGGGACTCCAATGATGAGGCAGGAGGAGTCGAGAATGCTCAAGCAGTGGAGAATGTAACTACTGTTGAAAATGTTGAAGTTATTGAGGATGTTGGTGAGCACTAGGTCGCTCAAGAGAAGAACGCCAAGCTAAGTCTGGACGAGGAGCTCGCGCATGATGCAATGGAAGTCCCCCCATATGAACTTCCAAACTTAACAATCCTCCAACCCCAACCCATCTCTCAAAATCAACCCCAACCCCTCCAATAAACTGTAGAACAGTTGGACGCTGAACCAATAGAAGTAACGCCTGTTGATGCTGCACAGGAGACTCAAGAGACAGATCAGCCGTCCCAACAAGCTCAAACTGCTGAAATTGAGAATGCCAATTCTGGTGGTAATGCTAGTGAATCAGAAAATGTCCAAGGCACCGAGGACGCTGGTGATTAAGGTGTTGAGGACGCTGAGAATGAGAATGAATCTGATGATGATGAGGACGATGATGAGGATGAGCCTGACTCTCCCAAAAGGAGAGGTAAAAAGAAGAAGAACGAGGACGAGCCGGTCAACATTCTAGGTCCCCGGCTTTACACAGAGGACTGGCTCGCAACCTTTGAGGATAAAGATGTGAAAGAGTTCTTGGAACTCCTTCGCTTCCAAGGCTGGACCACCCTGGGACTACAGCCAGCAAAAATTCACTCAGATCAAATCCGTGAGTTCTTCAAGTCCTTGCGCATAAAGAAGGACAATTCTTTGAGCTTCAAGATTGATGGCGAGCCGGCTTCTCTCACTGAACGCACAATCCACTCTTACATGGGACTGGGAAACAAGAAGCCGCCGTCCAATGCTCTTAGTTCCTTGCCGGTTAATGGATTTGAAATGGAGGAAGCAAAGGTTGATGAGTTGCTTGAAAGAATTTTCTGTGGCAAGAAGCCTCAAGGCAATGATAGGGTTGCACACGTCCTTTCCAAGACTGGTGCGATTGCACACTATTTCATCTGCCGTGCCATAGTCCCAAGGCAAGAGAAGAAGAGCGTTGTTCAGACTATTGATTGTATCCTTCCAGACGCCTTCCTCAATCGCCATCCCATAAACCTTGCACGCATTGCCATGGAACACATGGCTAAGTGCGCCAAGAAGAAGCACGCCTTGCCGTTCCCAACACTTGTAAAAATCATCCTTCACCAACAAGACTCTTATGATGATTCATTGGAAGAAGAAGTGCTAGGGATGAAGTGGGATCAGAGGAAAGGACTGTTGAACATTAGAAATTTTGAGGAGCTTCCGTCCATTAGAAAGCAATTAGAGGCTGAAGCAGAGGCTACTAAGAAGAAAGTTGAACAGGAACAGTTAGCGTATCTTGCTGAGGAAGAACGCCTTGCGTATATGGGACAGGATCTAGCTTAAACTGGTCAAGAGGACGTAACTAACTTTGATGTTCTCAATCAAATGCTGCTAAGGGAATCGTCTCCACCACTTCCTCATATGGACGCTCCCTCAAGCAGCTCCGGTCCTCAACTAGTTCCTCCAGAGAATCCCTCTGCCTATCCTCCTCAAGAGCTGATGGCGGCAATTCTTCACAATCAGTGCATCATGATTCAAGCATTAAAAGAGTTTGCAGAACTCCACGAAAAACTTCTAAAGTTCTATCAAGAGTCCTCAAGCAGACATCCTGAATGATCGCCGTCCCCCTCTTTATTCCCTAATCAATCTATGCCTTTGCTTTTTTTGTTAAACACTTGATCTTTTTGATCGTTTGGTCTGTAATAACATTATTCTTACATCCTTGAATGACAAATCCTATGGTTTGCATGCATTTGATTGTTTAAGCGTTCCACTGCCTTTAATTATGTTTTTTATGCTACCGTCCTTATTCACTTGTTATCCTTTTCGATGATGCCAAAAGGAGGAAGTGTAGTTTTGTAGAGATGCGCTTTATATTAGTTATCTAGAATAAGCATGTGGTAAGGGGGAACTATTAGTGAAAGGTCTAAGGAACGCCATGTTAGAATAAACAAGAGGACGCTTAGAAAGTTATCTAGGACGTTACACTGTCCTTAAAATCCAAATGCTAGATAGATGAAAGGTTGAAAACTTGTGCTTATGAAAATTTCACCAAGTCTCAGAGGACGCTCTCTAAGTTTTCATGAATGCTAAATTCTATTGTCAAAACTTTTTTGCCTAAGGGTTTGTCATCACTAAAAAGGGGGAAATTGTTGGGACGATATCAAGGACTGCCTTGTATTTGATATTGTGCCCACACAACCGTCCCTTAGTTTTGATATAACAAACTCACTTTGATCTAATACAGTTGTCCAAGTGTTCAGGAACTCTAGTGATGAAAAGGACAACAAGTAAGTAGACATCCCTAAGGTGAAGGGACGCCATCTACTAGGAGTAAGGACCAACGAAGTTATTTCTTGAGGAAGGATGTAGTCCTCAAGCAAGTAGGAACGTGAGCTTCAACTCCAAGCGTCCTTACTTGGCACCAAACAGGATGACATCATTCGACAATGTTTGATCATCAAGGACATGTGGAGACCGATCCTATAGCAGAGTCCATCACCACGTGGAGGATAATACTGTAGCGGATTTCTTCATAGCTGGATACAGGAAGCTTCCCTCATCACCGCCATACTATATAGCTACGTGCAAGCCGATCCTATAGCCACATCCATGAAGGGCATGATCATCAGAAGAAATGACGCCCTTCCCCAAGTCCTATAAATACCCCCAAGGCATTTATTGTGACTTAAGCTTTCAGAGAATATTCAGAGCAAATAAGAGTGAAAGCAACCTCGATCAAGAACATCAAGAACAGGTCAAGAACTCTTCTAGACTAGGTGTTTGATCGAGAGGAAGTTTGTAATCAAATTACAAAGTGTTTGTAATCAGAAAACCAAAAGAAAAAGAGAAGTCCTACGAAGTACTGTGGGACGTGTGAGTAGAGTCCTTTAGAACATTAAGCTAGGTTTCAGTTATAGGCTTACAAGAGTTTTTACTAGTGGACTTAGGACATACTCTAAGTGCCAAAGAAGTGTAAAGAACTCACCAGTATAACTGTAAGAACGCTTAATAAGAAAGGAAAAGTCTATTCGAAAATCCTCTAAGGAGGTAGAGGTTTACACTCAAGGACTACTTGGTCTTGAGTGGTTCCTCTATAAATCGACGCGTTCCTTGCTTATTACAAAGGACGCCCTTAACAATTCCGCTGCACACCAAAGGACGCCCTTAACACTTGTTAAGGACGTCTTTATCTATATAAAGAACGTCCTTGCTCATGACATCGGGCCCGATGTGGTTTCGAACTCGGTCGGACCCTTTTTTCTCTTAAGCTCTTTGACTCGGCTAAAGTCGTTGTTCCAAAATTAAAGATAAAATCCAAACATGCAAACAACAAGTATAGTAAGGATGTACGGGATCGAAACCAAAGGAATCAGTTCCTAATCAGATTTTAGTGGTTTTTATGCAAGTAATTAAAGGGGGTTTGAGAGAGATTTCAATCAAAGTTAGCAAGTAGAGTTCATTCAATCAATTCCACTTTATTAATCCGTTGATCATGAATTCATCAATTTCTTTATATGCCTAGGTCAATTCCAATCCATATCTTGATTATTCACTAGTCCACGATCCTAGCAAAACTATGATATGAACAAGGACGCTTAATTCATATCATGCAATACACTCAAGGAAATTAGGAAATTAAATCATTCAATCAAGCTACGAGTCTCATGCACAATTAAACCATTGAATACTCTTCCCTAAACTAGTCCACGGTCCTAGAATAGAGTTGTTTCGAGAAATAGGAAAGATGCATAGACAAAAACCAATCCTAAATTAAACAATAGATCTAAGTCAATCAAACAAGTTGATCAGGCTCATAAAATCAACCATAGATCATGGGATGAAGCATAAGAGTATCAATAAAGACCTACGGATAAAGAAGTTACCAGAATTTCACAACTTCATAACAAAGCTTCCTTGATTGAATAAACTCCAAGGGAGATTAGTTCTCCATTATAAAGAAAACACAATTCTTCAAAGTAATATTGATGATAACAATGATGATAGAAGGATCCCTAGAACCTAGAAAAGGTTCCCCTTAAATAGCCCAAAGAACAACCTCTTCGAGATAAATAAGAAAGGAAACAAGAAGATAAGAAATGAAACAAGATAGAAAAGACAGGTGTTCGTCCGTCTGAAAGTCGGCAGTCACCGCGACCGCGCCGCCATGGCCACGCCCGTGGCGGTCTACACTTGGCTTTTGCTGAGTCAGCTTCTACCGCGACCGCGCCATCTAAAGCGCGATTGCGGCCTTCCCGGTTCTTCATTGTTGTCGCCTCACACCACCGCGACCGCGTTATAGACAACGCGACCGCGGTATCCATGCAGTGGCGAACTCTTCAGTTAAGGTCTACGAACTCTTGATTCTTCATAACTTGTGTCTTCGGTCTTCGTATTACAATATCGCTCAAAACTAACCTAAACACTCTCAATAACATCTCAAAATCTAAGAGTTAACCTATACAAAAAAGCCTGTATCAAATTCCCTCATACTTAGATCTTGCTCGTCCTCGAGTAAGCTCAAAACAAATGCAACAAGATAGCACATCTAGGATCTCAGGAAATACAAGGGAAGATAAAAACACTCAGCTCACAACCCAAACCCAAAAATATAGAGAAATCATGAGCATAAAACAATGAAGCTCAAACACACACCTCACAACAATGATATAATACTCAAGCTCTAAAAACATGAAAGAGCAACCTAGGATCTACCCAAATCTAACATGTAAGCCCCAAAGTCCCCAAGCAAGAATGTTTCTAATACACTCTAATTTTACCGCTCAATTTTTCTTAGGTGCCCCTTCGGGTTTTCACCTAACCGCTCTTTTCATTTTTCTATAAGGGTGTGCTCACAAATGCTCACAACACTCATGAACCTCATGTTACCCCAACCTAATGCTGGTCCGGGTTACCTGCTTATTACTTGAGCCGCCCTTTCGGATTTTCGACTCATCCTAGGATTTCATATGCCTTTTTTCAATTTTTATGGCTTTTTCTATCTTTTTCTTTCTTTTTGTATTATGCAAAAAGGTATGGTGCAAGTGCTCCATGAAAAGAAAAAAATCAAAAACCTAAAGTAAATCACTAACTAGGATAAACGAATGTGAGTACTCCTTCCCCCATACTTAATTCCTTCATTGTTCTCAATGAAGCAAAGAGAAAGGATAAAAGCAAGGAGAAAGGAAATAAAAACTCACAAACGATGAAGAGGGGTGGAATGGAAGAACTCTTCAAAGGTGGTAGAAGAATAGAACTTCGGATTCCCAATCGGCTAACATACGGCGGGCGCGGGACAAGGGGCGCGGGCGCGGAATTACGACAGAGAGCGAAGCCAACATCTGGTGGTCCACCGCGGTCGCTGCTGATGCAACGTGGTTGCCGCACTTGTGCAGGGATAAGTTCTTAACTTCGTCTCGAACAACGTAATGTGTAAACAATCTCGTATCTTGGCTCGTCTCTTGGAAGATGAACAACTACTTGAACTCGAGCCGTGGAGAAGAGAACTCGCTGGGGAACAAAGCTACCCCATACTTAGGCTTTTACACATAGCCAAAGAATGGAAATACTAAGATAAATGAAAAGAAGAAATAGAAGGGGGAAAGATAGAAGATGGAATAGAATGGATACAGATAGATGGAAATATAGAGGTAAAATGGGACCAATAAGTCCTCTTCTTTTTCTTTTTTTTTTAACAAAGAAAATTAGCCAAAACCGAGACGCAGTATGGTTGTTGCGAGCACGTGCTAGTACCTGTTCGTCGAGGCTGCACTGGTGATCCACCGCGGTTGCGGCCGAATAGGCGCGGGCGCGGTATCACACCAGGCACGTCCTTTCGGACCTAGTACCTGCATATTAGCTTGCAAAATAATCAATTCCTAAGCTAAGATTGGGAAAAACAATCTAACTAATCCTTGGGTTGCCTCCCAAGCATCGCTTTTGTTTAACGCCGTTGGCTCGACGTGGATATGCTCAATAAGGGTCCTCATCATAGTGATGTCGGACCTCGTTGCCATCATGAGATATGGTAAGTGATCCATTGGCAACATCAATAACCGTCCACGCGGTTTTCATGAATGGGCGACCAAGTAAGAGAACCGGGTCGTAACACCCTTCACCGATCTCCATAACATAAAAGTCTGCAGGAAAGATTAGACCATTAACCTGCACTAAAACATCCTCAACTAACCCTTTCGGGTGCACGTTAGAGTGGTCAGCCAACTCAATAACAATATAAAAAGGACCAAGGCAACCTATTATACATGCAAGCTGGAAGGACATTAATCGAGGCACCTAGATTTAACATAGCTCGCTCAATTTTAGTTTCTCCAATTTTGATTGGGACGGTGAATCTTCCTGGGTCTGTATATTTTTTAGGCAATTCTTTCTGGAGTAGTGAATTACATGCCTCGATTTTGCTCTCCTCAGTTTTTTCAACTAGAGTTACTTTCTCAATTTTAGGGTTAGACCTATTCTTTCTTTTTATCGTGCAAAGCTCTTTCATAAATTTAGCAAAATGAGGGACACCTTGAATGAGATTAATGAGGGGAACATTTACCTGGCAAATGGCGAAGGTTTCGAAGAGTTCCTTGTCATGTGACGACTTCCTCGTGTACTTTAGTGCTTCCGGGAAGGGAGGGGAAGGCTTAAGAGAGCTCAAAGGTGGAAGCGGTTGAGCAACATACAAGTCGTCCTCCTCTACTGTTGGGGCGCGATCGCGCTTAGGGGAACGCGGGCGCGGCGGGGAATAGTTCTTGAAAGCATAATCAAGTAACGCCCCAAAATGTCTCTCAGCCTCTTTACCGCGGGCGCAGTGCGAGCTCCGCGATCGCGGCTCATCATCCGTCGCGGGGTCCGAGCTCTCTGTTGGATTTCCGCGGGCGCGGTGGGGAGAGCACGGTCACGATAATTCAACAGAAGCTCGTTTCTTTTGTTCTTCTGCCCCGGCACGGTCGCGGCCATAGGAACGTGGTCGCGGATTTCCACCAGAGGGTGGTTCCCGACTTGCCTATGCTCTACCGCTCCTCAAGTTCATGGCATTGACATTTTCTTTGTGGTTCAGCGGTTGAGAGGGAAGTTTCCCGGAATCTTTAGACTCGAGCCTATTGATCATGGTGGCCAACTGGCTCAGATGAGTCTCAAGATTCTTTACAACAACTCTCGTCTCTTGGTTCTCCTTCAGAAGGGCACTAATAGCATCTTTCTGAGACGGCGCAGCCGCTCTCGGGGCATAATTATAAGAGCGGAATTGTTGTTGTTGGCCCTGAGGAGCGAACTACTGCTGTTGTTGTGGTGGGTCCTGCTGCTGCTCGTTGCTCCACCAAAAGTGAGGATGGTTTGCCCACCCCGGATTGTAGGTGTTAGAGAAAGGATCGTTCCGGGGCCGGGGCGCACCATAGTTTCCAATAGCATTGAACGACTCCTCGGTCTCCTGAATAGTAGGGCATTAGTCGGTAAAGTGGCTTACGTCATAACATAGACCGCAAGCATTGAATTGTTGAGCCGTCATCTTCGTGAGCGGCTGCTTCATAAGATCCTTGAGTTCCCTTACTTCAGCATTCAGGGACTCGTTCACCACACTAACGGACATCACATTAGTCTTGGACTGCTGATTTCGAGCTTTGTCAGCCAAGGTCTCTACTTTCTCAAAGGCTGTTGCGGGAGTCAAGTTCTCATAACTGCCTCCACAAGATGCGTTCACGAGCCTTTTTTCATTGTCGCAGAGTCCCACAATGATATAGCAAATAAGATCCTTGGCAAGATAGTCATGGTAGGGGCAACTAGCGATGAGTCTTTTGTTGCACTCATAATAGTTATAGAGATTCTAGTCCTCCCCTTACTCCAAACTGGTGAGTTGCTTTTTGATGGAGGTTTGTTTGGAAGCAGGCAAGTACTTCTCTAGAAAAGCTTTCTTCATGGCCGCCCAAGTGGTAATAGAGTCTGGCACCAAATAAAGGAGTCATTCCTTGGCGGAGTCCTCCAAAGAGAAGGGGAAAGCCCGGAGCTTGATTTGGTCCTCCGTGACATCCGTTGGCTTCATGCTCACGCACACCGCGTGGAACTTTGTGAGATGTTTGTCCGGGTCTTCACCACTCAAACCGTGGAATTTGGGCAAGTGGTGGATGAGCCCGGACTTGAGCTTGAACTTCACACCCTCACCGAGGTCAGAGAACTGAACAACTAGTTGCTGTTGTTGGAGATCGGGCGTAGTGAGTTGGCGAATAGTTTGCTCCGCCATGACTACTTCCGGTTCAGAATCAGAGAGAGAGAGATTCAAGAAGATTGTAGGATGCAGAAGCTCTAGGAGCACTCCTTATCTTCCGAAGAGTCCAGTGAATTTCAGGATCAAAGCGAACAGGAGAAGTATTAGTAGACCGGGTACGTACCATGTGATAGGTCCGAACCCAAACGAGGTTTTTGGGCTCGAACCGCGGGCGCGCCAGGGTGGCCGCGATCGCGGTGCGAGCACAAAACCTGAAAACGCACGCAAATCAACAAGAAAAAGGATTCCCTGGCAACGGCGCCAAAATTTGACTCGGCTAAAGTCGTTGTGCCAAAATTAAAGATAAAACCCAAACATGCAAACAACAAGTATAGTAAGCAAACACGGGGTCGAACCCAAAGGAATCAGTTTCTAATAAGATTATAGTGGTTTTCATGCAAGTAATTTGATAACGGTATTTTAGTCGCCTTTAATACCTATCAAAGTAAACCAAACAACCCAATTAACGTAGTAGGGAAGTAAGGGTCGATCCCACAGAGACTTGTGCTTTCGTGTATTGAATTTGTATACTCGAATGAATGTAAAACGAGGGGTTTTTTGAGTGTTATTCTACTAACTAATAAATTGAACATGCAAAACTAAGATTGATTTATCAAATATGAGAGAAGTATGCTTAACCAGTTAATATCCATTGTGAATTCAATTATTGACCATTGATTATCAAAATTCTCTTTTTACGTTGACTAATCTATTGCGGAATGCTAATAACCCAACTTCATGGAATTATTAATCCTACTTCAATTCTAGTTATTAGCCCGACCGGTACTACCAACCCTAATTATCAAATAACCTAAGTGACCTCCTAGATTCAATTTGACAACAACATTAAAATCCAAGCATCAATAGAAGCATGCATTCAAAGCAACCAGACATCTAAATAACATGCAATTGAATTCTCTTTTCTAATCAACTAGTCCTACCAGTCCTAAATTGATTAAAGGTTCTACTTATGATCTAATTAACACCAACCGGTAATTAGAAAGATCTAGTTGCGATTCAACCTAGATATTCATTTAGGTGGCCAGTCCAACAAAACCCTAAAGAAAATTTATTCAATTAAGCATAGAGAAAACAATCTAGTAAAGGGAAATTAAGAACAATCAAATCTCACGATAATTCTTCATTCACAACTTCAATTAACTAATTAAGCAAAAGAGTTTAGTTGTTGAAAGACATTGAAAAGCTTACAATTCTCTAAAGAGGTTTTTCTTCTTCTCAAGCTCCAACAATAATCCAATGTCAAGAATAATGAGATAATAAAAACCTAGAAACTAATATCCCAAAAATATATCTAAGAGGTTTCTAAAAATATTCTCTAAAGCATGTTTAAACCCAAAAGCCTAAAGGCCCATACAAATATGGCATTCTTTCAAACGCGGGTGGAAACTCGGGCAGGACCCTGGAAACTCGGTCGAGTTTCTGAAGTTGTGCCCGAGTTTTCAAGCCAGAGGCTCTGGTGTCAAAACCCGGGCTTTGTCTTTGAAGCGCGCGCGCGGGCGCGTTTCTGCTGTATTGCCCGAGCTTCTACGGCTTTCCCACCGATTCCTTCAAAGCTTCTCGTGCTTGATTTCTGTTTTACCATCCATCCTTGCACACTTCTTTGGCACCTTCAAGCTCACCTCCAAGTCCACCATCACCATGGATCTGGCACTCGATCAACACATCTACAAAAATCAACCAAACGAGTGTAGATTCCGAATCTTCCAACACTAGAGCTAAACTACAAAATAATGGAAAATCTACCTAAAAATGCATGAAAAAGTAATCAAAACATGTCATAAATACTAGAACCTATATGCTCTATCATAATTAAAGGGGGTTTGAGAGAGATTTCAATCAAAGTTAGCAAGTCAAGTTCATTTAATCAATTCCACTTTAATAATCCGTTGATCATGAATTCATCCACTTCTTTATATGCCTAGGTCAATTCCAAATCTTATCTTGACTATGCACTAGTCCATGGTCCTAGCAAAACTATGATATGAATGTTGGATCGTTAGTCTGAGGGACGTCCTTTACTTTGAGCAAAGGCGTGCTTTGGTCAGGCGTCCCTACGAGGTGTAGGGGCGTCCTTTAGTATTGCAGCGGAAATAAAGACTAAACAGATAATAGATGAACGCAGTGAATTATAGAGGAACCACTCAAGACCAAGTAGTCCTTGAGTGTAAACCTCTACCTCCTTGGAGGATTTTTTGAATAGATCTTTCCTTTCTATTGAACGTTCTTACAGTTGTACTGGCGAGTCTTTACAGTTCTCTGACACTTAGCTTTTCCCTAAGTTCACTAGTAAAGAACTCCTTTAAGCCTACAACTTAAGCTTGCCCAATCTACTAAAGGACTCTATTCCTACGTTTTGCAGTACTTCGCAGAACACTCTCTTTCTTTTTGGGTTTTCTTGATACAAACAGGTTTTGTGATTTGGTTACAACTCTCACTCGATCTAACACAAGTCCTAGCATTGTTCTTGAGTTCTTGCGTCAGTTCTTCGTGTTCTTGAGTGAGTCGCTTTCCTCTGATTCTCTATGAATATTCTTCTGAAAGCGTTAGCGTCACAATAAATGCCTTGCGGTATTTATAGGACTTGGGGAAGGGCGTCATTCTCGTTTTAACGATCATGCCCTTCAGGTACGTGGCTACAGGATCTTCTTCCACGAGTTTGGCGGTGATGAGGAAGCTTCCTGTATCCAGCTGTGTGTGATGAACTCCGCTACAGGATCGGCCGCCACGTATTGATGAACTCTGCTACAGGATCGTCCGCCACGTAGTGTTGGACTCTGCTACAGGATCGGTCTCCACGTGTCCTTGGATGATCAAACATTGTCGAGTGATGTCATCCTGTCGGCTAGTGAGTAAGGACTCCTTTCTTGCGTTCCTACTTGCTTGGGACTCCGTCCTTGCTCAAGTAGTCTCTTGCTCGTCCTTACTTCCTGTTAGCTGGCGTCCCTAAGCCTAGGGAACGTTCATACACTTGTTGTCCTTTGTTAGTTGGGCGTTCCTGAACACTTGGACAACTTTATCAGAATCAAAGTGAGTTTGTCATATCAAAACTAAGGGACGGTTGTGTGGAACACTAACAAGTACGCAAGCGTTCTTGATAGCGTCCCAACAATGAACAAGGATGCTTAATTCAAATCATGCAATACACTCAAGGATATTGAGAAATGAAATCATGCAATCAAGCTACGAGTCTCATGCACAATTAAACCATTGAATACTCTTCCCTAAACTAGTCCACGGTCCTAGAATAGAGTTGTTTCGAGAAATAGGAAAGATGCATAGACAACAACCAATCCTAAATCAAACAATAGATCTAAGTCAATCAAACAAGTTGATCAGGCTCATAAAATCAACCATAGATCATGGGATGAAGCATAAGAGTATCAATAAAGACCTAGGGATAAAGAAGTTACCAGAATTTCACAACTTCATAACAAAACTTCCTTGATTGAATAAACTCCAAGGGAAATTAGTTCTCCATTACAAAGAAAACACAATTCTTCAAAGTAATAATGATGATAACAATGATGATAGAAGGATCCCTAAAACCTAGAAAAAGTTCCCCTTAAATAGCCCAAAGAACAACCTCTTTGAGATAAATAAGAAAGGAAACAAGAAGATAAGAAAGGAAACAAGATAGAAAAGATAGGATTTCATCCGTTTGGAAGTCGGCACGCACCGTGACCACGCCTCCATGGCCGCGCCCGCGGTGTTCTTCACTTGGCTTTTGCTGAGTCGGCTTCTACCGTGACCGCGCCATCGATAGCGCGACCGTGGCTTCTTGGTTCTTCATGGTTGTCACCTCACACCACCGCGACCGCGTCCTAGACAACGCGATCGCGGTGTCGATGTAGTGGCGAACTCTGTAGTTAAGCTCTACGAACTCTTGATTCTTCATAACTTGTGTCTTCGGTCTTCGTATTGCAATATCGCTCAAAACTAACCTAAAGACTCTCAACAACATCTCAAAGTCTAGAGTTAGCCTATATAAAATAGCCTGTATCATTCTTCACCTTTTCTTCCACTTCCCATTCGAACATTTTCTTTCTTCTCTTTCTTTCTTTTGGCTTTTTCACACAATAAAGATGCACTACCCACATGATTCATAACACCACTCTTTGTCCTTAAACCCAATTGAATCTCAACTCATCAAATACAATCCAAACCTCTCTTCTAAAGTCCAATCCCATAAGGGTCAAGTCATATAAGGCTAGGAATAATATTTTTGATGGGTTTCAAACAAAGGCTTAGGCTAGAATGAGTCTACAAACAAAGGATTCACTTCATGGTAGGATATGAAACATTTTTGTGACTAAATGAATAAAGTTCAAATCAATGCGACAATGCTAATGCAATTCTCATGACGGTCTTGAAAAATAGATAAACACCTCAATAGCAAGTTTCAGTAAGCATGCATGAGCTAATCACACAAGAAACATGAGGGATATGCATATGGACAAGCATCCCTAAAATGGCCAAAATCAATCTCACAAGGGTCACACATACTTTGTTGCATAAAGACTCATCCTAGAACTCACATGCTCAATAAACCAAGCAAGATATCATGATCACATCAAAAGCAACATCATTCTTAGAGGCTAAACTATTCAAAAATATGCAAAGGAATTTACATGCTCGCATCATCGTTAACCCTTATCTTTGGATATCTAAGATGGGGAATTCTAGTCCAAAACTACAAAAGACAAAATCTTTTTCAAAAATTTTCTCAAACAAAACAAACACTCATCCAATCGAAACCAAATCAATCATCCATGACAGTCATCAAACCACAATCCAAGAAACAAAAACTATCATCCCAAACATAAGCTAAAAACCAAATATCAACAAAACACAAACAAGCAAAATCATGAGCACACTTACCCCACCCCATACTTAAAATTTTGATGTCCCCATCAAATAAGGAAATCAAAACTTAAAAAGTAAGAGAAAAGAGTGCAAAGAGCTCACAATTTCTTTATTCTTCAATGGCATGTCTAAGATCACTGTTGAAGGGGTTGTCACGCCTATAACCTCTTTGGAGCCTCATTTGCCGCTCCCTCTCATACACTTGCTCTTGGTAGAAGTCTTGAGGTGGGGGTTGAAGTTGGGCATTCGGGCGCGTCCATTGATCCTCACGGGAAGGAAAGTTCCCGCTCATCTAAGTATTGAAGTTGTCTTGGACACGCCACCTTTGGTCCTCCACCTCCTTAAGCTCATCCACCTCTCGCCTAATGTAGCCGAGGGCGCGGTTCATCTCTTCTTGGCTAGCTTAGAAAGCACCTTATTGTTGAAGCAATTGTTGTTGTTGTTCGTACATGTATTGTTGTTGGAGATTCACTTGATGGACCTCTTGAAGAACATTCTCTTGTTGGATTTGAAGGTGAGTCATTTGGTTGGCCAAGAACAACATGTCCACCGTTTGTTGTTGCTCGGGGAACACCATTCCCGGACCATACCATTGGGCATAGCCTTCGTAACCACCACCTTGAGCTTGCTCATACCTTGCACCACTCCCCTCTCCATGCTCATAATGCCTCAGGACCTCACCACCAAAAAAGGCATCGGACCGACTTTGATGGAAGTCGGGTCCGATGTCCTGTGCATCTCGGACCGCTATTGCAGGAGGTTGGTTTATAACTCGGAGGTTGTGCATCAATTTTTGGAAGCGCTCATCCTCTTCAGTTTGCTCTTCATCAATCGCCATGGCCTCAATTTGAGGTGCCAAGACTAAGTTATCTTTGTCGGAATCCGGTGAAGATGAGAGGGAGGTGAAGCCAATGTGTTGAGGTTGTTGCCTCCCCTCACGAGTACCGGCCGGATCACCAAAGGAGTGGGGCTTGGAGGCCCAAACACCGTACCAATTGTTGAACTTTAAAAGATCAAAGAGGTTGGACGACAATCGGATAGCTACACCGTTGAAGCTTGATTGAGGAGTCAAAGAAGTCATGTAGAGCTTCTCCTTGATGATGTTGGCCTTCTTGAAATACTTCATGTTCATGTACTCAACACCATTGGGAGCCGGCGAATACTTGGTAAGATCGACCTCTAGTTGCATGGCTAGCCGCGCAATCATCCCACCGAAGTAGATCCTAGGGGAACTTTGGAGGTCTCGCACCATCTTGACCCACACTCATGCAAGATTCATGGGCTTTTCGATGTGGAAGAGCATCTCGTGTAGCAACATCACCTCCTCCTTCATCGGTTTGCTTAATTCGTGACGTGCATAGATTGCACATCCCAAGACTAGCACCATGACTCGGAAGAGAGGGCTATCTATCTCGGTGGTGGTGGCGCCTTTTCTCATCTCGCTCTTCCCAGCCACATGCCTCCACACTTGGTTCACCTTCTCGTTGTCTACATTAGCCTCTTCTTTTGGACATAGAAACCCGAAGTAGGTAGCCAAGTCTGCAAGAGAGACATTGTAGTCCTCGTTGCCCAATTGGAAAGTAATCTCGCCTTCTTCATCCTCTACATCATCATAGGTGCACTCAAAGGTCACCATGAACTCCGATATGAGGGCGGGATAATGGGGATTGTCCCACCGCAACATCCCATTGAGGCTAATGTGGGAACAACACCTTGGAAGAGCTTGATCCATTCCCATCTTCCTCACGGTTTCCTAATCAAGCCACCTAGTGTGATGCTCAAGCACCCTATACCTTGCATATTTCTCGGCTACCTCATCATCCTCCAAGTGAACATCATCCAACTTTGGCTCTTTCCTCGACTTCTTAGACTTCTTCTTTGTCCTTTCCGCAGATGCACGGGTCTCCATTGTATCTACACACACTCAATCAAACAAAAGGGCACAAGATAAGCTCCATACAACACAACAAGATCACCCAAAAACTCAACTACGCAAGAGGTACCCCATACTTAATTTCCAAACACACATCTCACAATCCTACATGAATCATCATTGATATCTCAAGCAATGGCTAAGAAAAAGGATATAAGACATCATGATTAAGCTATAGCCAACAATAAAACACATGAATCCACATGATATCACAAGAAGAGAACAAAAATGACTTGATCGACTTGCACACTATGTCGGGCCCGATACACTCTCAACCTCGGTCCGACCTGGTGGACCGACTTCCACAAGTCGGGCCCGACTTACCTGGTTAACTCGACCTAGTTCATGCTTCAAATCTCACAAGAAATCAACCCAAATCACACTATCACATCCCTAAGGTTCAATTTCAATCATCAAACATTCCTGATCGAAGTTCTAAATGGATTCAAGCATGCACAAACAACCTTAAAGCTCAATTTCACAACTCATGCTAAATCCACCATTGATGCTCAAGCTCAAACTCTCAATAAAACATGGCATTACTCAATCAATGCAATGAAAGCACAAAATCTCTAAAGAAATAGGTAAAGATCAAGTAGCATATACCGGATTTGAAGGGATTTGAACTTTTAAGCAAACAATCTACTAGAACTCAAATTTTTCTCAACCTAGGTCGAGATGGGGGATGAAGAACGAGATTGAACTTGAAATCCTTCTTTGAAATCGGGTGAGGGAGGGATTTTTGTAGTTGGATCGAGTTTGGTGAGGGAGGGCCGATTTTGACAGTGAAAGAGATGGGAGGTATTTTGGGAATGGTGGTTAGTATGAAGATGGTAGGTAGGTGGGGAAGGACATTTAATGGGGAAAGGGACAAATCTAGGTCAAAGGGCAAAATTGGAACTCCCACTTAGTCCGATCGGGTTGGACTGACGTCGTGGACCGGCGTTCCTATGTCGGGCTCGACTTACCTGGGCTTGGCGTGGGATTGCTCGAGCCACTAAATTTACTCCATCTTCTTGCAACTTCTTTCTCCATAATTCCATCCAATGTCCATCTCAAATCCTACACAATCTTGAGCACCTTTTTCATAGACATTAGCTCGACTTTCTAACCTTCAACTCATGGCGGGTGAAAAACAATGAATTGCTCGCCATTGTTAAGCTCATTTGCACTACCCTTATACCCATAAAACCACCAACAATTGTTGATATAGGCATGGCTCTCTGGTCCTCTCGCACCATACTCCTCTAAAGCGTTAGATATCTCCTCCTTACTTGCTCCATTTTGTTCCAAATTCCCTACATCAAACTTATCTATTGAATTCCTAGGAGACTCTACTAAATCATCTTTTAAGTCACTAAGGCAAATATAGCTATCTCCTAAGTCATCCTTTATGTCACTAAGACAAATGTAGGAATCACAAGTTTTGAAAGAAGAGTTATCATCGCCAACATTAAAAGGATATGGGTAAGGATACTCTTCATCTCTTCTTGGGGTAGAATCAATCCTTGGTTCCTCTTGTTCCTCATCTTTCTTCATCAACTCCCTTGCTTGTATTTGTTCATTAAATCTTACATCTCTCCTAAAAGCCACAACCTCTCTAGCAACTTCCACTTCTTCCCTTTTTCTCTTGGCACTCTCTTCAAGTTTGAGGATAGCCAACGCATCGGGCTCATTCAAGGCCTTGTTGAAATGGAAATCAACCTTCTCATCACCAATTTCAAAGGAGACCTTGCCGTTCTTGACATCAAATTTGGCTCCCACCGTAGCTAAGAATGGTCATGCTAAGATGATTAAGACCAATGGGTCCTCGTGCATATCCAAGATCACGAAGTCATCGGGAACAAAATACTTTCAACCTCGCACGGGAACCTCATCCAAAGACCTTTAGCCTTGATGATTGAACCATCGGCCATAGCTAAGGATATGTCGGCCGACTCAAATTCTCCTAGATTGGCTCTTCAGCAAATGCTAGCGGGCATCACCGATACACTTGCCCCCAAATCACTTAAGGCTTGAAAGTTTTGAGACCCTACACCAATGGTGATATCAAACCGACCGGGATCTCCTAACTTTTGCGGTAACTCCAAAGTCTTAACCTCATCTTGCATCACAACAATCGACCGCTTCTTGCTAAGAAACTCCTTCAAAAACTTTGCATATGATGACATCTCGCTCAATGCATCGGTGAACGGAATAGTAATGTTCAAACCTTGCAAGAGCTTGAGAACCCTCTTGAACTTCCTCTCAACAACGTCTTTCGGCTTTCTCGAGGGATATGGAAGAGTTGTTACACTTGAAATCCTGCTCGGATCAACCTCCTTAGACTTGTCTCCCATACTTGCACCTTTCTTTGGTTGGAACGACTTGGGCGCCACGTCGGGCCCGACATCCTTCATCACGGTCCTAGGGCAGAGCTGAGGCAGAGTGGTCGGTCCGACATCTAGATAAGTCGGGCCTGACTCACTCTCTACCTCGGTCCGGGGCAGAGGAGTTGACCTTCCTGTTGGCTCGACTTCAGGGCACCTCGGACCCGACTTACCGGCTAAGTCGGTCCGGCTCTCTTCATTCGTCTTAGGCATGTGTAGCTCGGGTAGGTTTCGGCCACTTCTCAATCCAATTGCCCGGACTTCATTTTGATTGGGTTGGGCTCGGGGATTCTCCTCGAGGTGGCACGGAAATTTCCCGTACTCTCTCGGAGCTTGAGTTGCTATTTGATCAAGTTGATTGTCGACTTGTCTTCTCCATGCACCAAACTCATTGAATTGAGATTTCATTCTCCTTGAACCCATCTTTTATGTCTTGCACCCATTGTGGTTTATCATTGAAACCAGGTGGCCTATATGGTGGTGGTTGTGGCGCCTTTGGCTCGTTATGGTGGAAGTTGCTGTTATAGCCTTGAGCTTGCCCATTGTTCCACCGACCATTACCACAATTGTTGAAATTGCCTCTACCTCCATTGTTACCACGAACATAGTTTGCCTCCTCGATTTGCTTGGCCAAGCACACTTGGCTCTCATTTGGACAAACTTGGGTCACGTGTGCAAAGAATCCACACTCTTCACAAGCTCGGGCATTTTGCTTGTAGTAGTTGACTTGTCCCTTAAGCCTGCTCACTTTACCCTCAAGAAATTGGAGCTTAACATCCTTGTCAATGTCTTCACCCTTTGGATCATACAACTTCCTTGCACCTTCACCTTGAACTTATACTTCCTTGCTAGCTTGACTAACCCCATACATAGCTTCATAATCAGCAAGCTTGTCAAGGAGCTCCCATGCTTGATCTGGTGTCAAGTCTATAAATCCACAATCAATGTGGAGATTGAGCTTGTCCTTCGTTGATGGATTGATGCCTTGGAAGAAAATATCTTGAAGCACATATGGTTGTCGGCCATGAGTAAGACATTGGCGCAACATCTCCTTAAAACGGTCCCATGCTTCAAAAAGAGGCTCATTCGGGCCTTGTTGGAAGCTTGCAATTTTCCTTTTAAGCTCGTTAGTCTTTGAGGGCGGGAAGAACTTCATCAAGAAAGCGTCGTGGAGTGCCCTCCAAGTAGTGATCGACGTTGGGGCTTGTATCTCGAGCTAATGAGCGACCTTGCCCCCAAGTGACCACTTCAATGCTTTCAACAACACATACTCCAAAGTCTCCTTGTCGGTAGAGATTGTCTCACACATGTCCACAAAGCGTTTGACGTGCTCTATGGGACATTCATGTGGACGGCCCTCAAACTAATCATGCTTGATGAGGGAGATAAACTGCGTCTTTGTTGGATCGTTAGTCAGAAATACAAGGGCGTCCTTAACAGAGTTAAGGTCGTCCTTCACCAGGATGTTCTTAATAAAGATCAAGGACTTCCTTGGTTCGCAGCGGAAATCAAAAGACTAAACAGGTTAAGGCAATAAGTAAGGAACACTTTTGATTTAGAGAGGAACCACTCAAGTACCAACTAGTCCTTGAGTGTAAACCTCTACCTCCTTGGAGGATTTTGTAATAGCTTTTTCCTTTCTTATTAAGTTTCCTTACAATACACTGGCGAGCGGTTACACTTCTCTGGCACTTAGACTGGCGTCCTTAAGTCCACTAGTAACAACCCCTTTAAGCCGGTAAAGTAACCTAACTTAATCTCTAAAGGAAACTATCACCTCGTCCTTACAGTTCGTCGTAAGGACTCTCTCACTCTTTTTGTTCTTTTCTATTACAAACAGTTTGTGGTTTTGTTGAACGCTTCTCGCTCGATCTAACACCTAAGTCTCACTTGTTCTTGAGTTTGTTCTTGGTGTTCTTGGTGTTCTTGAGCGACTTGATAAATTCTCTGAATATTCTCTGAAGCGTCACATCACAATAAATACTCTGGGGAGTATTTATAGTGACATTGGGAAAGGGCAACTTTAACTCTGACAATCATGCCCTTGGGGACGTTGCAACAGTAATCGGCTTCCACGTGTTGCTCTGATGATCAAGGAAGCCTACTGGCAATTCCGTTAGGCTTGGATGCGGGATCTTCTTCCACGTGGAGATCATGATCAAAGCTTGTCTGGTGATGTCACTTTGTCGGCCAGCTTTGAAGGACTCCAGTGTAATGATTAAGGACGGTATCCTTGTTTGTATTTTACCAAGCCGTTCACTGAAGGATGTAGCGTCCTCACTTCCTGAGGACGGCTACCTAATCCTCAACTTGTTGTCCTTTTCAACATACGTTCCTGAAACACTTGGACAACTTTATTAGATTACGGTGAGTTTGTCATATCAAAACTAAGGGACGCTAGGCACAATGTTAATTACTGAAGGCGTCCTTAACATTGTCCCAACAGTTTCCCCCTTTTTGATGATGACAAACTCTGGGTAATAAACATTTTGCACTTAAGCTCTAGCATGCTTTGAAAACTTAAAGAGCGTCCTTTCAACACTTAGAAATAATCTACAGGCACAAGTTTTCAATACTTGATCTAATCTTCCTTTTGGATTTTAGGGAAGGGACGGTCTAAACTTCCTTTTGGATTTTAGGGAAGGGACGGCTTTCTAAATCAAATATTTCTTTCTTTCTTAAATAGCGTCCCTTTTAAACTTAGTTCCTTTCACTGAAATTTCTCCTTAACACTTGCTTATTCTAGATAACTATTAAAAGCGCATCTCTGCAAAACTACACTTCCCCCTTTTGGCATCATCGAAAAGGATAACAAGTTAGCTTAAGGACGATAGCACAAAATCACAATTAGAGGCAAGAAAACGCTTAAACACACATATGCACACAAACACAAGAGTTGCCTTTGAAACGAAATGTAGTCATTACAGACAATCAGACAAGTGTTTGAAAATCAAAAGAAGCACAGGCAAAATAATGAGGGAATAAAGAGTTAGGAGGGAGGTGATCCAGCAGGACGGCTTTGATCATTGACATTGGCGTCCGTCGCAGCAGGTTCCTCTTCTTCTGGGGTGTCTCCCTCTGTACTATCCCTGTGAATTGACTGGACTAGTAGCTTAATCAAGTCATTCTGAGTCTTAACTGCCTGAAAATAGTGGTAGTTCTGTTGCATGGCAGCGTTGTTCTGTTGAATGATGGCGTTCCCTTGTTGCGCGAGAACATTTTGATTGTTAAGGATGAGGGCGTACAGCTGCTTTTCAGAGTAAGCTTCTGTGTTGGACGGAGCAGGGGAGCACTGAAAGTAGGACGGCTGTTGAATAGGAGGAAGATGAGAAGGCGAGAAGTTGAAGTCCATCTGTTCGGCATTAAAGAAGGACGACAACTGATCAACCTCAGCATAGCGAGCAGCACGTTCTTCCTCAGTATCAACTATCAAGGGAGGCTCAGGAGCAACAGTCTTCCCTTTCTTTGCAGCTTCTTGTCGAGCACGCTCGTCCTCAGCAGCTTTCTTAGCAGCTTCCTGCCTTAGTCTTTTCTCTTCAGCTCTTTTCGCGGCCTCTTCTTCTTTCTTTTTCTTCTCAGCTTCTTTTCGTTCCTTCTCTAGTTGTTTTCTGATGGAGGGAAGCTCAAGGCTGTGCTTTATTTCAACAATGCCGTACTTTTGATCCCATGGCAAGCCCAAAGATATTTCCTCGCCAGGTGTGTAAGCATCATTTTCAATCAGCAGAGCTTTCACCAAACCTGGATAAGGAAGGGCATGGTTCTTCTTTGTACACTTGGCCATGTGCTCAATCATGATTCTGGCTAAGTTGATTTTACGTCCTTGAAGGAAGGCGTCCAGCAGCAAGCAATCGATGGTCTGAACAATAGATTTCTTCTCCTGCCTGGGGACGATAGTCCTGCAGATGAGATAATGTGCCATAGCACCAGTTTGTGTCAGGACTGAGGCAACCCGGTCATTTGCATCTGGAGTCTTCCCATTGAAGATTCTCCGGAATAAGGCATTTAGTGCCTCGCCTTCTATCCCAAAGCCGGAAGCCGGAACTCTGTGCAAAGCTTCATTCCCTGGACGTTGTTTGTCAAGCCCCATCAGCTGGCGGACTGTCTTCTCAGAGAAAGTAGCAGACTCTCCATTTGCCAAGAACGTCCCTGTGCCATTCTCGATGTTGATGTTGAGAGAATCGTAGAAGTCCTGCACCAGCTTAGGATCCACTGTCACATTTTCCTCTGATAACTTGAGCCACCCTTGAACTTTGAGGAGGTCAACGAGATCCTTGGCCTCAGAAAACTGGCTAAGGAAGGCTTCATCATAGACGAGTGGAGGAAGAATCTGCTCAGATTTCTTGCTTTTCTTCTTAGGCGGACCAGAAGTACCGTCCTCATTTTCTTCTTCTTCATCATCGTCTTCCTCTCCGTCATTATTATCTCCTTCCTGGAGATTTTCATCAGTTTGTCCCTCAGATGGACCAGCTGCGTCCTTGGACGCCTTTGTTTTCCGTGGACGCTTTCCACCTTTTCCTTTGGGAGCAGACTTGTCTCCCGCGTCCATTGGGACGGCTTCCCATGGGGGTGTCTCAAGAGCGTCCGCAGAAAGTTGCTCATCGAGAGAAAGAGCGTCCTCTTGTACAACATTGTCGCGTTGATTTGCAATTTTGCGACACAGCTCTTCGTCCTCAGCAATCTGTTGTCGTGTGAGCTCATCCAGGACGATAGTTGTAGAGATCTCCTCAGAGTGAGCAGAGCCAAACTCCGCTTCTATAGAGTCGTCCCTCTCAGCTGAGTGGCCCCTTGATTTGGGAGTGGGAGGGGCAGAGGGGGAAGGGGAATTTTGAGGAGATGGGGAAGGGGAGATGTTCACATCAGGGAAGGCCTGTTGTAGTTGGAGAAGGGTAGGGTCAGGCATCGATGGGTCGAGAATATCGATTGGTGAAGGTGAGGATGAAGGGGTGTCAAGGGGAATGGGATTTGGCTTGGCCTTGGCGAGCTTTCGCCTCTTGAGGGGTTTAGGGTGGGGACGGTCATGCTTGAACTTGGTTCGCTCCTCCACATTAGAAGGAAATCTGTCAAAGATTTTTGTGGGTTGGGAGGAGGAAGCCTTTTGTGGGAGAGAGGAGTGGATAAGACGAGATGGAGGGGGAGTAGATTTGGTGGTAATAACTCGGGGAAGGGATGAAGGAGAAAAAGGATTGGACTTTGGTTTCACTAACCGTTTCTTCGATGATGTGGCGGGAAGATCCACAAATCGGGCATTGGAAAGGTCGGGGATGGATTCAATCAAGGGGATCCTCCAGTCTTGACCTTGGAACGCCTCTAAGAAAATATTAGTGCCTCCACAGAAAGGGGCGTCCATTCCCCCTGTCTTCCGCAATACAGGCACCACAAACCGACCCAAGAACGTCCTTAGATTGCGAAGACGGACTTGATCCTTGCAGTCCTTCATGTAGTTCACCACAGCAACATAGAGAGTGCGTGGCTTTGTGTCGATGAAGTCCTTCAAGATCTCGTCAATCTGAATTTCTGGAGGACCTTCGACGTAGAAGTTCCTCTTAGCAAAACGTTTTCGCTTCCCACTCAAAGACGAACCAGAAGTATTCATGACGCTTGACATTCTGATCTGATCTGAGAGAAGACGTCGGAGACTGATCGGAAAGCTAGAGAGATGTTGCCGGAAATCTAGAGAGAAGTCAGAGCAAAACGGAGCTTTGAGATTTTAGCGTGCGAAAGTTCTGACAGCCGTTTCAATCAATGTATATATAGGAGGTTGGTGAGGGGCACGCTGGTAACTTCCTCATTTCAAAATTCAAACGGCAACTGTTCAACTTCCAAAAAGGGCGCGTTCCGAATGAACCTGTACTGGCGTCCTCAACTCAGATTATAACTGGCGTTCACAGAATTTACACATCCTTCCTGGGATCACCTTAGGAACCAATTTGAAAACTATGCAAGTACGTCCCGTAAAAGAAAAGTGAAGATCATAGGACGCTTTTGCAAAGTTTTCGGCTAGGGAAAGCTTAGAGTTCCCATCATTTCGGCTTATAATGAGGGTTGGGTGATCAGGGTAACTCTTTTTCAAGACAAATAGAGAAATTCAAAGGCGTTCTCATGATATGCACACAGCAGTTTTAGACTAGCGTTCTTGCAAAAGTGAAATTTATGCATAAAGTACTTAGCAATTATGTAATCAACTAAACATAGCCAAGCATTGAGGGAATAGCAGAACGGGACTTGCTACTTAAAGGTTATCATCCCTAAGAGCAGCCTGAGATGCTCAAAAGGACGTCTATCAAGTGCTTTGGTAAAAATATCAGCTATTTGGTCCTCAGTCCTTACATGTCCCATGCTAATAATTCCTAGTTCCACATTATCACGCAAGAAATGATGTCTTATATGAATGTGTTTTGTGCGAGAATGAAAAACGGGATTCTTAGCAATTTCTATGGCACTGGTATTATCACACAAAATAGGGATAGTTTCAAGAGATATACCATAGTCCTCAAGTTGATATTTGATCCAGATAACTTGTGAACAGCACGAGGCAGCAGCAACGTACTCAGCTTCCGCAGTTGAAAGCGCCACAGAGTTTTGTTTCTTAGATCCCCATGAGACTAGGCATGAACCAAGAAACTGTGCCATTCCTGAAGTACTTTTTCTATCAATGACATGTCCAGCATAGTCAGCGTCAGAGTAGCCAACTAGTTTGAAGGACGTCTTCCTGGGATACCAAAGGCAAAGATCGTCCCGTCCTTTGAGGTAGCGAAAGATCCTCTTGACTTCTTGCATGTGGGACTCCTTTGGATTTGCCTGGAAGCGTGCACACAAGCAAACTGCAAACATGATGTCTGGACGGCTTGCGGTCAGATAGAGCAAAGAGCCGATCATTCCTCTGTATAGCTTTTGATCAACGTCCTTCCCTTGTTCATCTGCATAAAGACGTGAATTTGGGGAACAAGGTGTTGCCATTGGCTTGTGATGTCTCTAATTTTGGAGGTGTTTTAGTAGTCTTTTTCCTTTGTAAATATGTGTTTTTCATTCTCTTCTTTATAGTTTCGTTCCCTTTTTAGCCTAGTTCCCGGTTTTCTTCAAGAGTCGGAGACTATGCGAGTTTTGTGTGTTTTTGTAGGTAAAATGGCAAGATTGAGAGCGGTTTCGAGGAGCTAAGGAAGGAGCCTAGTTAAGGAGTTCAAGAGCCAAGCCAAGAATGAAGTGGAACCAAGAGAAACCAAGGAAGAAAGCAAGGATCGAGGCCCAGGATCGAGTTTCACCACATCGGGCCCGAGATCGAGCGACCAGAGAACGGGACCGAGGTTGGACAACGTCGGGCCCGAGGTCACCCGTGTCGATCCAAAGTCGGCAGAATTTTGGATTGCTCCCCAAGGCATATTTTTAGCAACTTTCCATATTTGCCCCTTTCTAAATTGGGATTCCTTGGTCCCCAATCCTTAGAAGGCTATAAATAGAGATGATTAGAGAGCATCAAAGGCATGCTAGGATAGACCACAACCAAATCACTCTCTAAAGACTCAAAGGAAGACTTGGAGGGAAAGGAGAAGAAGGAGGAAGGAAGAAGAGAGAGGCCGGTGGAGAGAGAGAGGAGAATTTGTGAGTTTTGTACTTTGATTTGCTTTGATCTAGTAGAATTGAACTTGGATTTTGTAGAGACCTTTGAATTTGAATGAAATTGGAGTTTGGTTTGATGATGATGATTGAGATTAGCTTGATTTCCCTTTTGATTTCGTTTTTCTCTTACTTGATGGAGTAGATTCCATAGTCTTGGGCTATGGGGGAAGCCCTTAGTTAGATTTGGGTAGAAAACCCCAATTCCATAGCCTTGAGTGCTTGATTTGTGAATCCTCTCTACACTAAGCTTCAATTCTCTTGTGAAAGCAAGGGCTTAGGGCTTGTGATTGGTAAGAGCAAAGCGAAAGCATCTCAAACCCAATTGCTAGACCTAACATCGAAGGAGCGTGAAAACTCCCTTGGGTCGAAGTGTAGATTGGAGAGATTTGGGGCGAGCAACCTCGATCTCACTAAGATCAAGCTCTTATTGGCTGAATTGGGGAAGAATATCCAAGTCTAATTAGGTGTGGAACCCAAAAACCCAAGACCGATCTACTAATTTTGCTTGAATCGAAGTACCCAGTACATCGGGCCCGACTTGCATCAACGTCGGTCCCGGCTAAATCGACCTCGATCCACCCTCGGACCGAAGTGACCAGTGTCGGTCCGAGGTGATCTCTTTTTGCTTTTCCTTCGTTTTTACCTTGTTTTCATCCCTTTTTAAGTATTTCCGGGTACACTCGACACACGAACTCCCGTGTGTTCGACACCCTACCTCTTTACTACAATCTTGAGGTTCGGTTTTATAAATTTAAATTGTGAGACCTCCGATCCCGGACCGATCAGAATTTTG
This sequence comes from Polygonum aviculare, assembly GCA_934048045.1. Lineage (NCBI taxonomy): Eukaryota > Viridiplantae > Streptophyta > Magnoliopsida > Caryophyllales > Polygonaceae > Polygonum > Polygonum aviculare. Next base: position 24,295,368 of record OW204023.1, on the reverse strand, counting down.
GCGCCGTTGCCGGGGAGTTCTACTTGTTCGAGGTACCCAATTTTGTTGAGTCTTTGATTTTTGTAGTGATTTGGGTAAGGGATTAGCCCGAGCCCCTTGTTTGTTTTGATTCGGTTTTTGTTTGTGTCTTTGGTTGTAGGTGCATGCGAGCTAGTTCCGTCCGAGGAACTCCTGAGCTCGACTTTGTGATTGATCCGGAGAGTATTCTAAGGCAAGCCCGCAAGAAGAAGAGGATGGCGGAACAAGCCCGAGATGAGGAGTTCGAGAGGTTGAGAGCCGAGATGGCTCGAATGCAAATTGAGATGGCAAACCGAGATGCCGAGGCCCGAAGGGAGAGGGAGCAAAGGATAAGGTTGGAGGCCCAAATCAACACTCAACCTCGGAATGCTAGGCAATACATGCATCCGGAGTTGAAGGTCCCGGAGCCGGCCATAGTCTTACCGGAGGTGTCGAGAAATTTTGAGATCAAAACTCAATTTATCTCGCTCATCAAGAGAGAGCAATTCCAAGGGAGGCCGAACGAGTGTCCGATCGAGCATGTCAAGCAATTCAAGGACCTTTGCGAGACCATTTCCACGGATGATGAGACACTTGAGTATGTGCTACTCAAAGCCTTCAAGTGGTCTTTGAGAGGAAAGGCTTTGCATTGGTTGGAGAGTCAAGCACCTCGATCTATCACATCATGGAGAGCCCTAAATGAAGCATTCTTGATGAAGTTCTTCCCACCCACCAAGACGACGGAGCTTAGGCGGAAGATTGCTAGTTTCCAACAAGGAGATTATGAGCCACTTTTTGAGGCGTGGGACCGGTTCAAAGAGATGTTGAGAGCATGCCCGACACATGGTCAACAACCTTATGTCCTACAAGACATCTTTTTCCAAGGGATCAACACCACCACGAAGGATAAATTGAACCTCCATACCGATTGTGGGTTCATTGACTTGCCACCGGAGCAAGCGTGGGAGTTGTTGGACAAACTCTCGGACTATGAGGCGATGTATGGCACGAGCAATGTGGCCAAGGAAGGAAGAGTCCATGGAGAAGGCCCGAAGAAGCTCTACGACCCCAAGAGTGAAGATGTGGACAAGGATGTGAAGATCCAATTCTTGGAGGACGAGTTGAACAAAATGAGGCGGAAGATGAGTTATGCCCAAACCACAAGAGCATGTGAAGAGTGTGGTTCCTTGAAGCATGGAGCTCAAGAGTGCCCAAATGAGCGCCAAGTCCGATTGGCGGAGCAAATCGAGGAGGCTCATTATGTTCAAAGAAATTTCGGAGGGAGATCCAACTTCAACAACAATGGAGGAAGGTGGAATCAAGGGCAAGCAAGTGGCTACAACAACAACTTCAACCAAAACGAGCCAAGAGCCCAACAACAACCATACCGACCTCCCGGTTTCTATGAGCAAGCACCATCATGGGCTCAAGATTTGAAGAACCAAGTTACCAACATGGAGAGGAAGTTTGATGATCAATTCAAGGAGTTGGGTGTGTGGAGAAGGCAAGTGGACAACCAATTTGTTCACATGGCGAATCAACTTCTAAGAGAAGAAGGGAGACTCCCGGGCCGACCCGAGGAGAATCCCCGTGCCCCACAACAACAAAACGAAGTTCGAGCCATAGGATTGCGGAGTGGACGAAGGTTGCCCGAGCCACACGAGCCAAAACCAAAAGAAGAGGAGCCAGCAACTCGGACCGAGTTACCCAGTACCTCGGGCCCGAGGTCCTCTGAAGTCGAACCAGAAGATGGAGGAAGTCCCCTGACTCGGACCGAGTTACCCAGCAACTCGGGCCCGACGTACTCTGAAGTTGGCCCGACGTGCCCGGAAGACTTTTGCCCTGGGACCGAGGTTCCAGAAGTCGGTCCCGAGGTACTTCCAACGTCGATCCAGGGTGATTTTGTTGAGAAGAGTCGATCTAAGGAGGATGATCCAAGCAAGAAGCAAGGTGGCACTACTCTTCCATATCCTATGAAGAAGCCCAAGGAGATTGTTGAGGGCAAGTTCAAGCGGTTCTTAAAGCTTTTGCAAGGCTTGAACATCACTATTCCTTTCACCGATGCTCTAAGCGAGATGCCGTCTTATGCAAAGTTTTTGAGAGAGATCTTAAGCAAGAAAAGGTCGATCATCGAGATGCAAGACGAGGTGAAGATATTGGAGTTACCTCAAAAGCTTGGAGACCCCGGAAGATTTGCCATCACCGTGGGTGTCGGACCAAGGAAGTTTCAAGCATTGTGTGACCTTGGAGCAAGTACAAATGTTATACCATACACCATATGGAAATCAACCGCTATGGGACTCATTGCTCCAGTAAATATGAGATTGACCATAGCCGACGGGACTTCAATTGAGCCAATTGGAGTGGTGGAAGATTATCCATTGTGTATAGAAGGGCACTATGTACCAACGGACTTCGTTGTGGTGGATATGCTAGAAGTACCGGGTGAGCCTATCATCTTGGGGAGACCATTTTTGGCTACGGTCGGAGCCGTCATTGATGTGAGGAAAGGTCACTTGTCCCTTGAATTTGGAGGAATTGAGCTTGACTTCTCTTTCAAGCCAACCTCGAGAGAAACATTGCATAGAGAAGCCAAGATGGTTCAATTTCTTCCAAATGGTGTACAATGGGAAGCTATAGCCAACAAACCAAGCACAAGGAAGCTAGAGTTGAAAGCCATCCCTCCACCCTATGGCGTTGAAGTGAAGAATGAAGGGGTGATAGCTCTTCAAGAAGAAGACGAGAAGATGGAGAGCGGGATGACCTACTTAGAGGTGTTCAAAGCCGAGACGGAAGAAACTCAAGCACCACCGGAGCCTTCCCATGCGCTCAAGGAGCTCCCAAAGGACTTGAGGTATGCTTTCTTAGGCCCTAACTCTACATTCCCCGTAATTGTGAATGCTAACTTGAGTAATGAGGAAGAGTCCAAGTTGTTAGTGATCTTAAGAAAGCATAGGGGGGCTTTAGGGTATTCATTAGAGGAACTTAAGGGAATCTCACCATCAATTTGCATGCATAGGATTTACATGGAAGATAATCATAAGCCCACAATTGAACCCCAAAGAAGATTGAATCCTAATATGAAGGAAGTGGTTAAAAGTGAGATACTTAGGATGTTGGATGCGGGAATCATCTTCCCAATTTCGGATAGCAAATATGTTAGTCCCGTGCATGTAGTTCCTAAGAAAGGTGGGTTGACCGTAGTGAAAAATGAAAAAGGAGAAATGATTCCAACTAGAACCACAACCAAATGGCGCATGTGTATTGATTACCGGAAACTAAATAGTGGAACTCGTAAGGATCATTTTCCCCTTCCCTTTATTGACCAAGTTCTTGAAAGATTAGCACAACATGAATACTTTTGCTATCTTGATGGGTATAGTGGATTTTGGCAAATACCTATTCACCCCGATGATCAAGAGAAGACGACCTTTACATGCCCCTACGGAACATTTGCCTATAGACGTATGCCTTTCGGTTTATGTAATGCTCCGGCAACGTTCCAAAGGTGTATGATGTCTATCTTCTCCGACATGGTAGAGGAAATTGTAGAAGTATTTATGGATGACTTTTCGGTCTATGGATCCTCTTTTGATGCTTGTTTGGCTAATTTGGATAGAGTGTTGGCTAGATGTGAAGAAACTAACCTTGTGCTTAATTGGGAAAAATGTCATTTCATGGTTAAGGAAGGAATAGTCTTAGGGCATCTCGTTTCTAGTAGAGGAATAGAAGTTGATAGGGCCAAGATTGAGATAATAGAGAAACTTCCCCCACCTACTTGTGTGCGTGATGTTAGGAGCTTCCTAGGTCATGCGGGTTTTTATAGACGTTTTATCAAAGATTTCTCTAAAATCTCAAAACCATTATCTAACCTCTTGATGAAGGATGTTCCCTTCGAATTTTCCGAGGATTGCATGAGTGCTTTTTGTAGGTTGAGAGATGCTTTGATTTCGGCACCTATCATGGCGTCACCCGATTGGACTCTTCCCTTCGAAATGATGTGTGATGCAAGTGATTTTGCCGTGGGAGCCGTTCTTGGGCAAAGAAAGGAGGGAAAGTTGCATGCCATCTACTATGCAAGTAAAACCTTGGATGAGACTCAATGTAAATACACAACTACGGAAAAGGAGTTCCTAGCGGTGGTGTTTGCATTTGAGAAATTCCGGTCATATCTTGTGGGGTCTAAAGTAGTGGTCTATACGGATCATGCGGCAATCAAGTTCCTCATGAAGAAGAAAGATGCAAAACCAAGGCTCTTAAGATGGATGCTCCTTCTTCAAGAATTTGACCATGAGATCAAGGATAAAGTGGGTTCGGAGAATTTGGTGGCGGATCATCTATCTAGGTTGCCAATGGAGTACATGAAGGAGATGGGAGATGGTATGGAGATAGACGACATGAGAGCGGATGAAGGATTAATGAGTAGCAAGAAGGATGGACCGACTAACCCAGAATGTCGGGCCCGAAGAGTGGAATGCCGGACCGAGATGCCCAGTACCTCGGACCCGAAGCCCACAACGTCGGTCCTAGGTGAAATCTGCACTTGCTCAACTCGATCGATTTCACCACATGTCGGGCTCAATACCTTACAATGTCGATCCATGGAAATAAGTAAGATCCTTCACTCGGTCTCAATTCCTTCACGTCCTAAGTCCATTAAATCTTCCTCTCCTACTTGTCTATTGTCTATTAATTCCACAAAACGAAGGGTTGCTCCCTGGTTTGCGGATTTTGCTAACTTTGTTGTAGGAGGAGTGATCCCGCCAAATTTGTCTTACTCGGCTAGGAAGAAATTCTTGCATGATGCTAGGCAATATTATTGGGATGATCCATACTTATACAAGGAGGGTAGCGATAGAATCTATAGACGGTGCATTCCAAGTGAGGAGGTTGAAAGTGTCATTCGCCATTGTCATTCCTTGCCAACCGGAGGGCATGCCAAGAGTTCCAAAACCACGGCCAAAATCCTTCATTGTGGGTTCTATTGGCCAACCATGTTCAAGGATGTGCATGAGTTTGTGAAGAGATGTGAGGAGTGCCAAAGAGAAGGGAACTTGTCAAGGAGAAATGAGACTCCGCAAACCGGAATTCTAGAAGTGGAGCTCTTTGATGTATGGGGGATCGACTTCATGGGACCTTTCCCAACGTCGGGCCCGTACAAGTACATATTAGTGGCCGTTGATTATGTCTCTAAGTGGGTAGAAGCCATTCCAACAAGAACCAATGATGCAAGAGTTGTGATGAAATTCTTGAAGAGCAATATCTTCTCTAGATTTGGAGTGCCGAGGGTACTTATTAGTGATGGAGGCCCTCACTTCATTGAGAGATGCTTCGAGAACGTTTTGATCAAGTATGGGGTGTCTCACCGAGTTGCTACACCTTACCATCCTCAAACAAGTGGTCTAGTGGAAGTCTCAAATCGTCAAATCAAGGCAATTTTGGAGAAGACGGTGTCAAAGTCAAGGAAGGATTGGTCATCTAAGCTCGATGATGCACTATGGGCTTATAGGACCGCCTACAAAACGCCTCTTGGGACTACACCATTCAACTTGGTGTATGGCAAGGCGTGCCACCTCCCGGTAGAATTGGAGCATAGATCCAAGTGGGCTTTAAAGGAGATGAATTGGGACGTGAATTTGGCCGGAGAAAAGAGGTTCTTAGACCTTCATGAGTTAGGGGAGTTGCGTTTGAAGGCCTACGAGAATGCCAAGTTATACAAAGAGAAAACAAAAAAATGGCATGATAGGAAGTTGGTCCCGAAGGCTTACCAAGTGGGAGACAAGGTGCTTCTCTTTAATTCACGACTTCGGTTCTTCCCGGGCAAGCTTCGGACGAGGTGGAGCGGACCATTTGTAGTACATCACATACATTCTCAAGGAGCGGTCGATTTGATGGATAATGATGGAAGGACTTTTCGGGTAAATGGTCATAGAGTGAAGAAATATTATGACAAGATCGACCCGAGCGAAGAAGTGAGAGCTTCTTGGGCTCTACTCTTATCGAACTAAGCCTCAACGAGCCATTTGCAAATAAGGAATTGTGAGTCTTCTTTACTCTTTTCTCTTTACTTTTGAATTTTGATGGGGACATCAAAAGTTTTAAGTATGGGGTGGGTTAGTTGCTCATTAATTCCATGTTTAGTTTGCTTTGTTTGTTTCTTGTTTATGGGATGTTTTATTTCGGATTGTGGCATGATGCATGATGGATGATGATTGATTTTATGGCATGTATGGATGAGTTTGTTTTAAGTTTGTCTTTTCTTGAAAAAATTCTTGAAAAAATCCATAAAAAGGTGAAAAATTTCGGTTGAAACAAAAAAAAAAGATTTTGTTTTTGGACTAGGAATTCTCATCTTAGATGTCCATATGAAGGCTAATGATGATGTGAGCATGTAAATTCCTTTGCATATTTTTGGATAGTTTAGCCTCTAAATGGATGTTGCTTTTGATGTGATATGATATCTTGCATGTTTTTATTGAGCACATGAGTTCTTGGATGAAATTTGATGCAACTAAGCTAGAGTGACCCTTGTGAGATTATTTTTGGCCATTTTAGGGATGTTTGTTCGATATTGCATATCCCTCATTTTCTTGTGTGATTAGCTCATGCATGCTTAGTAAAACTTGCTATTGAGGTGTTTATCTATTTTCCAAGACCAATATGAGATTTGTTCTATGCTTTGTCACATTGATTTGAACTTTATTTCATTTAGTCACAAAATGTTCCATATCCTACCTTGAAGATAAACCGTTGTTTGTAGCCCCGATTTAGCCTTAGACCTTTGTTTGAAACTCCTCAAAAAAATGTGATTCCTAGCCGATATGACTTGACCCTTATGGGATTGGACTTTAGTGAAAGGTTTTGGAAGAATATTTGGAGAGTTGAGATTCTCTTTGGTGAAGGGCAAAGAAATGGTGTTATAAACCAAGTGGGTAGTGCATCTTTGTGTGAAAAGAAAGAAAGAAAAGTTGGAAAAATAGTGGATCGAAAGAAGCAAAGAGCTTAAGTGTAGAAAATGAGTCGGACCGAGTTCAAAATAACCTCGGGCCCGATGTCTAGTCAAAGTCGGTCTAGTGCAAAAAATAAGTGAAAAAAGTGAGAAAAATCCAACAAAAAGTGTAGTGCAAAGATGAAGTGGAATGTTTAGTGAAAAGTATGGGTTGAGAAAAGAAAGAAAAGGAGAAAGTCAAAGTCTTTTGGATGAGTGAAAGTTGAAAGTGGAAGAAATTTGGTGAAGTTGGTGAGAGACTAGAAGAGTTCAATCCCCATTGTAAGCACCACAAGACCAAAGTAATTCCCACCTTGAGAAATACCAAAAGCCCCATTACAACCCGGCCGAATGGAACCTCTTTGAGGACCTCCATTGAGCCAAGTTCATATTCTTTGTGTGCATTGTAATAGGCATCTCTAGGTGGAGGAAATGGTGATATTAGCTTCAATTGTAAAGTCTTTACTTGCATGATTTTGAGTTTGAGTGTTCATTTCTAAGCCTAAACACATGATGAGTGATACACATTTCCATATACCTAAAGTGAGGCTTTGTTGCATTAGACTTTATTCCTTGAACACTTGATCATGTGTGATGACATAATCTTGCTAGCATGTCTATCATTTGAGCTTATTTGATTTTTCATATGAGGCTTTACTTGAAGATTGTGCTTCGGTCTTGCTTACATTGTGATTGCTTGAGGACAAGCAAGTTTAAGTATGGGGTATTCTGATGTCTCTCATTTTGGAGGTGTTTTAGTAGTCTTTTTCCTTTGTAAATATGTGTTTTTCATTCTCTTCTTTATAGTTTCGTTCCCTTTTTAGCCTAGTTCCCGGTTTTCTTCAAGAGTCGGAGACTATGCGAGTTTTGTGTGTTTTTGTAGGTAAAATGGCAAGATTGAGAGCGGTTTCGAGGAGCTAAGGAAGGAGCCTAGTTAAGGAGTTCAATAGCCAAGCCAAGAATGAAGTGGAACCAAGAGAAACCAAGGAAGAAAGCAAGGATCGAGGCCCAGGATCGAGTTTCACCACATCGGGCCCGAGATCGAGCGACCAGAGAACGGGACCGAGGTTGGACAACGTCGGGCCCGAGGTCACCCGTGTCGGTCCAAAGTCGGCAGAATTTTGGATTGCTCCCCAAGGCATATTTTTAGCAACTTTCCATATTTGCCCCTTTCTAAATTGGGATTCCTTGGTCCCCAATCCTTAGAAGGCTATAAATAGAGATGATTAGAGAGCATCAAAGGCATGCTAGGATAGACCACAACCAAATCACTCTCTAAAGACTCAAAGGAAGACTTGGAGGGAAAGGAGAAGAAGGAGGAAGGAAGAAGAGAGAGGCCGGTGGAGAGAGAGAGGAGAATTTGTGAGTTTGGTACTTTGATTTGCTTTGATCTAGTAGAATTGAACTTGGATTTTGTAGAGACCTTTGAATTTGAATGAAATTGGAGTTTGGTTTGATGATGATGATTGAGATTAGCTTGATTTCCCTTTTGATTTCGTTTTTCTCTTACTTGATGGAGTAGATTCCATAGTCTTGGGCTATGGGGGAAGCCCTTAGTTAGATTTGGGTAGAAAACCCCAATTCCATAGCCTTGAGTGCTTGATTTGTGAATCCTCTCTACACTAAGCTTCAATTCTCTTGTGAAAGCAAGGGCTTAGGGCTTGTGATTGGTAAGAGCAAAGCGAAAGCATCTCAAACCCAATTGCTAGACCTAACATCGAAGGAGAGTGAAAACTCCCTTGGGTCGAAGTGTAGATTGGAGAGATTTGGGGCGAGCAACCTCGATCTCACTAAGATCAAGCTCTTATTGGCTGAATTGGGGAAGAATATCCAAGTCTAGTTAGGTGTGGAACCCAAAAACCCAAGACCGATCTACTAATTTTGCTTGAATCGAAGTACCCAGTACATCGGGCCCGACTTGCATCAACGTCGGTCCCGGCTAAATCGACCTCGATCCACCCTCGGACCGAAGTGACCAGTGTCGGTCCGAGGTGATCTCTTTTTGCTTTTCCTTCGTTTTTACCTTGTTTTCATCCCTTTTTAAGTATTTCCGGGTACACTCGACACACGAAATCCCGTGTGTTCGACACCCTACCTCTTTACTACAATCTTGAGGTTCGGTTTTATAAATTTAAATTGTGAGACCTCCGATCCCGGACCGATCAGCTTGGACGTATTCATCCCAAATTTCTCCAGCATTTCACGGACATATTTTTGTTGATGAATGCGCGTCCCATCTTTGAGTTGGTTGATTTGAAGTCCCAGGAAGAAGGTGAGTTCTCCAATGAGAGACATTTCAAATTCACTACTCATTAAGGACTTGAACTCATCTACAAGTTTCATGTTAGTACTACCAAAGACTATATCATCAACATAGACTTGGGCAATTAAAATGTCCTTGTGAACTTTCTTAATGAACAAAGTTTTATCAATTGAACCTCTTGTGTAGCCATTAGACAGAAGAAAGGATGCAAACCTGTCGTACCATGCACGAGGAGCTTGCTTGAGTCCATAGAGAGCTTTGTCTAAGTAGTACACATAATCTGGATGAGTGGCGTCCTCGAAACCAGGCGGTTGAGCAACATACACCTCTTCCTTGAGTTTTCCATTTAGAAAAGCAGTTTTGACGTCCATCTGAAATAGCTTGAATCCTTTGTGTGCGGCAAAGGCAATGAGAAGACGAACGGCCTCAATTCTAGCAACGGGAGCAAAGGTTTCATCATAGTCAATGCCTTCCTCTTGCTTGAATCCTTGAGCCACAAGTCTTGCCTTGTTCCTTGACACACGACCACTTTCATCGAGCTTATTTCGGAACACCCAGCGCGTCCCTATGATATTTTTCCCTTTGGGACGAGGGACGAGTGTCCAAACTTTGTTCCTTTCAAACTGGTTAAGTTCTTCTTGCATTGCTTGGATCCAATCAGCGTCCTGAAGTGCTTCTTTGATATTCTTTGGTTCCACCATAGATACAAAGGCGTTGAACGCACAAAAGGCTAAATTTGCACTTTGGGACTTGCTTGCAGCTGATCTGGTTTGAACTCCTTGAGCTGGATCGGAGACAATCTGAGAAGTTGGATGATCTCTTGAGAAACGAGACTCTCTTTGAAATAGTTGAGCAAACCTAGGATCAATTTCATCATCTGAAGAGGCGTCCTCAGTGTGTTCCCCCTCAGAGAGAGCGTCCACACCTTGACCTTGCAGACTTGATTCAGCCACATCTTGTTGAAATGGAGATTCACTTCGAGAGAGAACTCCTTCAAAAATACTAGGAACGTCCACTGAGACTTCTTCAGGATTTGGAGTGGCGTCCTTAGGAACATAATATTTTCCAGAGGACTCAAAATCAGCTTCGTCTTCAGAATCGTCCTGCTGTTGTGAGGAAGAGCGATCTTTCTTACTTGGTTTTTCTTTATGAGAAACGCTCTCCTTGAACACAACATGAATGCTCTCCTCAAGCTTTAGAGTCCTTTTGTTGAAAACTCTATATGCTTTGCTGGTTAGAGAGTATCCAAGAAATATAGCTTCATCACTCCTTGCCTCAAACTTTCCAAGTCGTTCTTTGTCATTGTTGTGAACAAAGCACTTGCATCCGAATACTCTGAGATAATCAATGCGAGGCTTCCTTCCATTCAACAATTCATAGGACGTCTTTTTGAGCAGCGGACGGATCATGGCACGATTGATGATATAACAAGCTGTAGCAATAGCTTCCGCCCAGAAGTACATAGGGACGCTATTGGCTAAAAGCATAGTCCTTGCCATATCCTCCAGCGTCCTATTCTTTCTTTCCACAATACCATTTTGTTGAGGAGTCCTTGGAGCTGAAAAATTGTGCGAGACACCATGTTGATCACAGAAGGCCAGGAACTCTGAATTCTGAAACTCCGTTCCATGGTCTGATCTTATGGCTTTAAGAGGCGTCTCCAGGGCAACTTCCACTTGTTTGACGAAGACTTTGAACGCATTGAAGCAATCTGTTTTGGAAGCCAAGAAAAGAACCCAAGTGAAACGAGAAAAATCATCTACAAGAACGTAAATGTACCTCTTTCCACCATGGCTCAACGTCTTCATTGGCCCACAAAGATCCATATGAAGGAGTTCCAAAGGTTTCTTTGTGCTGACTTCGTTCTTAGATTTGAAGGACGTTCTTGTTTGCTTCCCTTTAATACATGCTTCACATTGTTCAATCTTCTCAGGATCAATTTGAGGAAGTCCTTTCACAAGATTTCTTTGATGCAGTTTGAGGATTGTGCTTAGTCCAGCATGTCCAAGACGACGATGCCAGAGGTCAGCGTCCTCCCTTGAAACAGATAGGCACAGCTCAGATTTTGGCTTGAACTCTTGATTGAAGATGTAGACATTGTTCTGGCGAACTCCTTTGAGAACAACTTTGTTGGACTTCTTGTTGATCACGAGACACTCCTTTGAGTCAAATGTGACTAAATTTTCACCTTGGTCACACATTTGGGAAACGCTCAGGAGATTGAAACCAAGTCCTTCAACAAGACTGACATTTGTTGCTTTGATGGACGGATTGAGAATAGCAGTCCCCGTCCCTTTGATCTTTCCCTTGCCCTTATTGCCAAACGAGACCGTTCCTCTCGTGGCACTACTCTGGATAGAAGTGAGATGGATCTGGCTTCCTGTCATATGATTTGAGGCGCCACTATCAATGATCCATGGGCGTCCCCTCACTTCCACCTGTCAAAACAAAGTTAGTTTTTGGCGACCCAGGCAAGGTGTTCCTTACCTGGTTCGTTACAAAAATAGAACTCTGGTTCTGGCATGTAGTCATTAATGTTCACATCATTTGAAGTAGCATATCTGCGGAAAGAATTCCTAGAATGTCTAGAACGCCTAGACTTAGTCTTAGGGACGGACTCTTCATTTTCAATGTTAGTCCTAGCAGCTTTTCCCTTTTCAATGTCGTCCTTCAGTTTCAAACACTCATACTTGTAGTGATCTCCTTGACCACAATACCAACACGTCCTATAGTAAGTACCAAGGTAATACTTCTTATTGGGACGTTGGATCCTGTTTTGTTTCATCTTTTGAGGGTTGCAAACTTTAGAACCTTCCTCTTTAGCAATTTTCTTGTAAATCCTATGACCAGTGGAGTTAGTATAGTAGTCCTCTTCACCTTTCTCTCCACTCTCTTGGACTCTAATTCTATCAAGAAGATTCCTGGTTTTCTCCCTCTCTTGTTCAAGTTCTGTGGATTTACTAGCCTCAAAGTCACTTGGAAGAGAGTTCTTAGAATCAGACTCATATCCTAGTCCCCTTTGGGCTGGGACAAACATCATAGGTCTAACTTCTTCAACTACAGGACTCTTTCCTAGCACTTTGATTTCATCCCTAAGATTAGCGTTCTCTAGCTTGAGACACATTACTTCAGTTTTCAGGGATTTAACTTCTTCACATGAGGACTCTAGTTGAATAGACATAGTACTGTAATTTTCACATTCAACAACAATGTTTTCATTTTCAAGTTCCAGTTCATCCATTCTCTTTTGCATTATCACACTTTCTTCCATGATTTTTCCAATGAGTTTTATGAGTTTAGTTTTAGAACAACTTTCTAAGGATTTCATCATAGACTCACGGGTTACCTCATTTTCAGATTTAGGAGCGTCCTCCTCATCAACTGTGGCGTCCTCCATAGCCATGAAAGCCACTTGATCATTTTCGAAGGCGTCCTTAAGAGCAATGTAGGCCTCTTCTTCATCGGGTTCTTCATCATCAGAACTCATGTCATCCCATGCAGAAGCAAACGCTCCAATGAGTGCCTTTGTCTTCATATCCTTTGAAGACATTCCTGTTGTACACTTTTTAGCAAAATGTCCTTTCTTGTTACATTTATAACAAGTAAGTTCCTTCATCTCTGCCTCTGTGTACTTGGGACCTTCCTTCTTGGGCATTTTGTGCTTGTTGAAATATTTGTTTCTTTTTCCAAAAGAACGCAGAACTTTGTTAAAAAGAACAAGTCCTTCCTCTTCTTCAAGCTGTTCCTTAGACTTGCTTTCTCTTTCTTTCACAGCTTGAACTCGCATCTTTTCACGGTTCTCATTCTTATTGGCTTCCACCATCATAGCAAGTTCTTGTTGACGACGAAGATACTCAGCGTACTCTGGTGTTGAGGTCATCAATGCAATATCTGTTTGAGGATTTCTTGCCAATTCAGCCAAATCGGCTTCCCTTCTTGCTTCATAACCCCTAAGCTTCCCATAGATCTCTTCCATATCCAGGGTCTTGTTAGCGGTGTTTTCCTTGAACGTGGTTCTATCAAAGTTCCACTTTCCTGTGAGTCCATCAATGATTATTCCAACTCTGTTCCTCATTGAAACTTCAGCTTCTGGGATACCCAAGTTTCGCATTTTGGTCACAAGGGCTTCAAAGCGACTTGAGTAGTCCTTTACAGATTCATTAGGCAGCATTCTGAAAGCATAGAACTCCTTTTTAATTTCAAGCTTGACATCTTCCTTCATCTCAGCTGTTCCTATGTGGTACTTTTCAAGAGCTTCCCACTGTTCTTTTGCCGTAGTCAAGTTGCTGACTCTGATGGCGTCCCTTTCACAGAGAGATGCTTGAAGGAAGCATATAGCCTTAGCGTTCGTTTCCATAAGCTTGAATTCATCAGGACCCCATTCATCCTCTTTGTCTTTCTTGTCTTCAGGGACTGTGAGATCACCCTTCATAATTACCTTCCAGCATTGATAATTTGTGCTTCTGCAGAAATTCTCAAATCTAATTTTCCAGCGGTTGAAGTGGCCGTCCGTCAGGCGCGGAGGCTTCACGAACGAGATTCCAATGGGTTCCATATCCATCTTAACCTGCAACTCAGTAAGAATCTAGAGCGCCTGCTCTGATACCAATTGTTGGATCGTTAGTCAGAAATACAAGGGCGTCCTTAACAGAGTTAAGGTCGTCCTTCACCAGGATGTTCTTAATAAAGATCAAGGACTTCCTTGGTTCGCAGCGGAAATCAAAAGACTAAACAGGTTAAGGCAATAAGTAAGGAACGCTTTTGATTTAGAGAGGAACCACTCAAGTACCAACTAGTCCTTGAGTGTAAACCTCTACCTCCTTGGAGGATTTTGTAATAGCTTTTTCCTTTCTTATTAAGTTTCCTTACAATACACTGGCGAGTGGTTACACTTCTCTGGCACTTAGACTGGCGTCCTTAAGTCCACTAGTAACAACCCCTTTAAGCCGGTAAAGTAACCTAACTTAATCTCTAAAGGAAACTATCACCTCGTCCTTACAGTTCGTCGTAAGGACTCTCTCACTCTTTTTGTTCTTTTCTATTACAAACAATTTGTGGTTTTGTTGAACGCTTCTCGCTCGATCTAACACCTAAGTCTCACTTGTTCTTGAGTTTGTTCTTGGTGTTCTTGGTGTTCTTGAGCGACTTGATAAATTCTCTGAATATTCTCTGAAGCGTCACATCACAATAAATACTCTGGGGAGTATTTATAGTGACATTGGGAAAGGGCAACTTTAACTCTGACAATCATGCCCTTGGGGACGTTGCAACAGTAATCGGCTTCCACGTGTTGCTCTGATGATCAAGGAAGCCTACTGGCAATTCCGTTAGGCTTGGATGCGGGATCTTCTTCCACGTGGAGATCATGATCAAAGCTTGTCTGGTGATGTCACTTTGTCGGCCAGCTTTGAAGGACTCCAGTGTAATGATTAAGGACGGTATCCTTGTTTGTATTTTACCAAGCCGTTCACTGAAGGATGTAGCGTCCTCACTTCCTGAGGACGGCTACCTAATCCTCAACTTGTTGTCCTTTTCAACATACGTTCCTGAAACACTTGGACAACTTTATTAGATTACGGTGAGTTTGTCATATCAAAACTAAGGGCCGCTAGGCACAATGTTAATTACTGAAGGCGTCCTTAACATTGTCCCAACAGTCTTGATCTCGAAATTCTTAGCAACCTCGGGAAGCACAATAGCGGGCTCGGGTACCCTCAATTCCGGATGCATATATTGATGTGCATTCCAGGGTAGAGTGTTGAGTTGAGCTTCGACCCTCATCCATTGCTCTCGTTCTCTCCTCACCAACACCTCTTGGTTGTCCTTCTCAACTTGCAACCTAGCCATCTCGGCTCTAAGACGAGCCAACTCATCATCACTGTTTGAGCTAGAAATCCACCAATCTAGATCGGAGATCCCTTAGCCTAGATCGGGCTAGAATTAAGCAATACGAACTCGAATGATTTCAATAAGAACGTGTAAATTGTATTGTATTTCGTGTGTGAATCATTGTATGTCAATGTATCCGTACAATGTGCGTCTCCCTCTATGTATATATAGGGGTCCCTAAAGATACATAATTTACAACATATCTTAGTAACTAGATAGATGCGTATCCTACTAGATAGAATGTTCACAGGATATGATATTAACTAGATAGATACAAATCGACTTTAATATAATATCCTAGCAATATGATAGAGTTCTCGTCGAATTAGATAGATTTGGGCAATTCGGCTTGACTTCGCTATGGGCTTTCCTGGATGCTCATGCTAGATAATCGTGGATCTTCTCCGCTGGTATGTGAATCTCGATTCTTATCTAATTCCTTGTGAATTTCATGCTTTCATTGCTAGAATTGAGTTTTGCCATGTTTGAATGAGTTTAGATCTTGAGCATCAATGGTGTTTTGCATGCATAGTAGAATTTGTTCTAAATTGTTGAATGAGCATGATTTAACTTCTTTAGAACTTCGATTGATGAAGATAAATGGTTGATATTGGATTTTAGGAGCATGATAGATTGACTTGGGTGAGCTTGTATGAGAAGACGAGTTTAGAACCGGACCGAGATACCCAGGTACCTCGGGCCCGACATAGAGAGTCGGTCCATCACATAGGGCCGAGGTTAAAAGCACCTCGGGCCCGACGTCTTGAGTACGTCGATCTTTGTTGTAGTAGTCTTTCTCTTGTGTTGATCTTAGGATTCATGAGCTTGATTGTTGGTTATAGCTGGATTATCAAGATACATCTACTAGTTTGACCATTGTTTTGTGATCCTTTGTTCATTCATGTTGGATTGATGTTTTGAGGCTAAGTATGGGGTCATTCTTATGTGCTAGGTTGTTAGTTGTAGAGATATATGTGTGACATTGTTGAGGTTGAATGGATATTATCTTGTAGTTCTTTGCTTTGAGTGTGTGTAGGTACTATGGAAACCCGAGCATCTTCTTCACACATGGAGAGGCCCTCGAAGAAGTCAAAGAAAGCACCAAAGTTGGATGATGTGCAATTTGATGATGATGAAGTGGCCAAAAGTTATGAGTGGTACATGGGTCTAGCTCACCACACAAGGTGGCTAGATTGGGAGTCTATAAGGAAGATGGGGATGGATGTAGCTCTCCCCCGTTGCTACGCCCACATTGGCCTTGATGTGATGTTGAGGTGGAACAAAACCCACTAGAAAGAAACCAAAGTTCCCCGGCAACGGCGCCAAAATTTGACTCGGGCAAAGTCGTTGTTCCCTTATCAAAGATAAATAACCCAAACTACAAACTAAGTATAGCAAGTAAGTAAGGGGTCGAACCCAAGTGAACTTAAGGCTTCTTGTATTAATATATTTACCAACTACAGAAAAGGGGGGTTTAGGAGAGAAATCTATACTAAAACTAACCTAGAAACAAAGAACAAACAAATAAACAAACAAATAAACAAATATGGGAAAGCAGGTTCATTCAAAAGATCCACTCTTTAATAATCACTCGATCATAGATTCATTCATTGATTTCATTTACACCTATGATTAATTCCTATCCTGATCATTAACAATCGCAAGTCCACGGTCCAAGCAATTCTATAACCCTAGGCAAGGACGCTTAACCTAGAATTAACATAGAGAACAAGGATATGTAGGATACAATATCAAACAATCAAGCTACGAGTCAATTGTAAGATCAAACACTCAATTCTCTTCTTAATCCTAGTTGCATAGACAACAGGTCTAGGTTAAGTTGTTTTCACAGATTAGTTTTGTCCACGGTCCAAACCTAATCAAACTGTAGAACATAAATCAATTCAATAGGTTAGCTACTCCTAGAGAAACAATAAACATTCATAAGATGAAGCACAAGAGAATCAATATCAACCAAAGGATAGAAATCAATTACCAAAACCTCACGAGTTCATACATCAGAGCTTCTCCCTTGAACAAACCCAATGAGACTAGCTCTCCATAACTAAACTAAAAACCTAACTTTTAGAAGAAGGTAGAAGGTAGAATGTGAATGAATAAAACCTAGGGAGGACTCCTCCTTATATAGCCCAAGGAACAAGCTCCACGAGATAGATAAGGAAAGAGGCACAAGATAGAAAAGGAAACAAGATAGAAAGATTTCGGCCCGCTTCGGATTCGGCATCACCGCGGTCGCGGCACATTCCGTGCCTGCGCTTTTACGACAGAGAAAAACAAGTCGGTCTCGGCAGCCACCGCGGTCGCGTCGGCCAGGCCGCGGTCACGGAATCTCGACAGAATCGGTGGTGTCACTTCGGAGGCTGTTTTGACCATCTTCGGCTTGGAATCTGACTTCGTTGTAAAAAGATGAATTGAATCTCTTGAAGTTAGCTTTCTAATGGCACTATAATCAACTCAATCCGACCTTTGTAGCTCAAGATATAGCCTTTGCAAGCAAGTGGTGTCGCGCAGACAGCTCAAAACGCCTTAAAACTCTTGAATCTTGAATTCTTGTGTCTTCGGCCTAAATATTACAATACCACTCAACTCTAACCTAAACACACTTAATAAAGCCCTAAAATACAAGAGTTAACCTATACAAAAATATCCCGAATCAATGATCCATGTCATAGGGTGCGCCATCTTTGCACGCCACGAGCTAAGCAAGCCCATGAAGGAAGAAGCTATGTTGCTATATGAGATGCTCTTCCAAACCGACAAACCATTGAACCTCACGTGGGAATGGGTGAAAATGGTTATGGACTTCCAAAGCTCCTCATGGATTTACTTTGGAGGGATGATAGCCCGCTTGGCTCATAGTCTCGAAGTTGATCTATCTAAGTACATGCCGGCACTTAACGGAGTGGAGTATATGAACCTCAAATACTTCAAGAAAGCCAACATCATCAAGGAGAAAGTTGTCGCCGACATCACCACCCATCTAGCACCTCATTCCAACTTTGACAAGGTGACCATTCCTTTGGGGTCAAGGCTCTTTGACCTCTCTAGCTATTACAATTGGTTTCAAGTTTGGGCCGGGAAGGAGAACCCATTTGGTGAACCGGAAGGGACGATTGAGTGTAGACGTCGTGCCTAACACATTCGCTTTACTACTCCTCAACCTTCTCCGGAGTCCGATGATGAGCCCAACAACTTTGAGTTTGCTAGAAGGGAGGCCATGGATGTTATGAGAATGATATGCTAACTATATCTTTCATAAATTAGCCACACAAGTTAAAATAGAATAGAAAATCAAGCAACGTATTTTTTGATTTCTCCTATTTTATTTATGGTGAGAACATTAGAAATGTTTTCTATAAAAGAGAGAAAAAAAAAGGAAAATTTATTAATCTTCTGTAATCAACTCAAAAGAAAGTACGAGAGAGGAAGATAGCTTTTCATCTTGCAAAAGATAAGAGAGATATAAGGGAGGTTATTTTTCCTTTGTAAACTATGTACTCTTATATACGACAGACTTGTGGATTGTACAAGTTGTCGGTATTATTCCTTCGTATAGTAAGAAACCCACCACCCAAGGACGTAGACATTTTGTCAAACCTCGTAAATCTTGTGTGTTCATACCAACTTAATTATTCTCTATTTGCCAAAGCTTCCACGGCTACTCAACAATTGGTATCAGAGCCAAATCAAGATCTGAAGCGATCGAAAGTTTGATTTAAAAAAAATGGCTTCAAGTAGTGGAATTGTCAAAGTTGGGAAATATGAAATTGACAAATTCAATGGGAAAAATGATTTTTCCTATTAGAGGATGCAGATGAAGAATCTGCTCCTATCTCAAAAGTTGCACAAGGCGTTGTTGGGTAAGAGCAAGAAACCTACTGATATGAAGGATGGTGACTGGGATGAGCTCTATATAGAAGCACGCGTTGCCATAATCCTATGTCTTGAAAGAGATGTCGCATTTATGGTTGATGATGAGGAAACTGCGTCAGGCGTGTGGGTGAAGTTGGAGTCAAACTTCATGACGAAGACTCTTACAAACAGAATATATCTCAAGTCACAATTATATACTTGCAAGATGGAGGAAGGTATATCACTCCGTGATCACATCAACAAATTTGATAGGATAATTTCAAATTTGAAGGATATTGATGTGAAGGTTGAAGGTGAAGATCAAGCTCTTATGCTTCTGCTTTCATTGCCGAAATCATTCGAGAATCTAGTTCGAACATTAATGCTCGTGGGTAAGACACTGACCATGGATGAAACTAGAACAACGCTTCTCGCTGATGATCTACGGAAGGTGGCCACTAGTTGTATGACTAGTGCGAGCAATGAACAGGCACAAGGTTTGTTTGCAAGAAGAAGGGGTAATGATCTAGGAAATACAAAGAGGGAAAAGTCTAGATCAAAGTCTAGATCTCTAGCGGAAACTCGTTGTTACAAGTGTGGTGAGCTTGGGCATTGGAAGAAAGATTGCCCAAATAAACGGGTACAAGGGAAGAACAAAAACAACAAGTAGAAGGGAAATCAAAATGCAAAGCAAGAAGCTAGCATTGCTTCTGATGATTGGGACGTGGAATGTTATTCTGTCAGTCATGAAACATCTGAAAATCCAAGCAATTGAATTTTAGATACTGGATGCTCTTATCATATGAGCCCAAACCGGCAGTGGTTCACTTCTTATAAATCCATAAATGGTGGAACCGTTTTGATGGGCAACGACCATGGTTGTAAGACGGTGGGCATCGGTACAATCAAAATCAAGATGCATGATGGAACTGTTAGAACATTAATGGATGTAAGGCATGCCCCTGATTTAAGAAAGAATTTGATTTCTCTAGGTGCATTAGAATCAGGAGGTTGTAAGTTTATGGGAGACAACGGGGTTCTAAAGGTTGTTAGTGGTTCTTTGTTGGTGATGAAGAGAATTCGTCAAGGAAACTTGTACCATCTTGTTGGCAATTCAGTGACAGGAGATGTAGCGATTGGAAGCAGTACAAGCAAGAGGGATCCAACAGAGTATACTAGGCTTTGGCATATGCGTCTTGGTCATATGTCAGAAAAAGGTCTAAATTTGCTTGGAAGGAAAGGCTTGTTGAAAAATATAAAGAAGCTTTGCATGGAATTTTGTGAGCATTGCGTGTATGGAAAAGCACACAGGGTTTCATTCTCAACAAGTAACCACAAAAGCAGAGGAATATTAGACTATGTGCATACAGATGTTTGGGGTCCAGCTAAAGTTGCTTCGAAAGGTGGTTCAAAGTACTTTGTCTCATTTGTAGATGATTACTCTAGATATGTGATAACTCCACCCTCGGATCCGTCTTGAAGCCTCGAAAACTCCGTGAACACCGAATGGATTTGTTGATGAGAAGCACGAGAAAAGTCTCTCTAACAATGAAGAATCAACCAGGGAATAAGAACACTATGAAACACAAAAGACGGAATTGAAAGACAATGAATTAAAGGACATGAATTGAAAGACGAGAATTAAATTGAATTGAAAAAACAACTAAGTAGCAATGTGACGCCAATTAGCCTTGGGAGAGTATGTCTCCTTCCTGGAGGCTCAACATCAACGTGACTAGAAAAGAGGCAAGGCTTGGCCTTAAATAAACCTAAGCGCCAAAGCCAAGGGAGCCAGCCACATAGGCACATGTGGGCCGCGCTCCAAAACATAAAATACCAAGTTTATTCATCAAATAAAATGCCTAAAAATGTCATAAAATAAAGGTCCATCATAAAATCATCAAAGGCTCGAGACGAGCCTAGATGTCCTCGACGCTAGGCCACGGGCGCGCTGTCCGGCGCCGTGGTGTCCATGAGTGTGGCCAGGGAGCATGGGCCATGGGCATCCTGTGGGGTGTCGGGCGCCGTGCTCATCCTAAGCACCAGGGAAGTCGTGGCACGAGCAATGGCCTTGGCCCGGGCGCGAGTGACTGGACCCGGGGCGCGAATATGCATGGCGTCCTCCTCCTCTGCCGGTGGCATGGGTGTGGTCACATCATCCTCCCCCCCTTAAGAGGGAAGCGTCCCCGCTTCCGAATCGTCGAACTCGGGAGGGATGTAAGCAGTAAGGTCGGCGACGTTGAACGTCGGATGCACACCGTAGTCATCCGGAAGCTCGAGCTCGTAGGCGTTGTCGCCTATCGCCCGAATCACTCTGAAGGGCCCATCTCCTCTATCTGAGAGCTTCGTCTTGCGACGAGCGGGAAAGCGTTCCTTGCGGAGGTGAACCCACATAAGGTCTCCTAGGGAGAACACAACGCGACGGCGGCCGCGGTTGTGCTGCTGGGTGTACTGCAATGCCCTCCGCTCCAGCTGCTCTCTAGTCCTCCGGTGCAACTCGCGTATCTGCTCAACGCGGGTGGCCGCGGTGATCTGCTCTCCTGCTGCGAGTGGCCTCGGTGTCAAATCCAGCGGCGTCAAAGGGTTGCGTCCATAGACGATCTCGAACAGGGTGAGCTGCGTCCCCGAATGCCTGGACCTGTTATAGGAAAACTCAACAATAGAAAGTAAGTCTTCCCAACGCTTGGGGTTCGACTTCAGCATAGTGCGAAGTAGAGCTCCAAGCGTGTGGTTGGTCACCTCAGTCTGACCGTCGGTTTGGGGATGGTAGCTTGTCGAAAACAGGAGTTTCGTGCCAAGCTTACCCCAAAGAGTACGCCAGAAGTGACCAACAAACTTGGAGTCACGATCACTAACAATAGTGCACGGGACTCCATGAAGGCGGACTATGTTGTCGTAGAAGAGATCGGCAATCTCACAGGCACTGTTTGTGGTCTTACAAGCCACAAAATGGGCCATCTTCGAGAACCGGTCGACTACGATGAAGATAGAGTCCTTCCCCCGTCTCGTTGTAGGCAATCCCACAATGAAATCCATGGACAAGTCTTCACATGGTCCTGAAGGAATGGGAAGGGGGGTATACAAGCCATGGGGATGAGATGAGGCCTTGGCTCGCTGGCAAGTGACACAGGCGCGGAAATAGCGCGTCACTTGGCGAGCCACATGTGGCCAGAAGAAGTGCTCTCGCAGAGCGGCGAGAGTCTTGGAGACACCAAAATGGCCTCTGCCATCATGAGCCTCCCGGATCAGCAAGATCCGAATAGAAGATGAGGGAATTCATAGGCACCCAGCCTTATATAAATAGCCCACCTGAAGGTAGTAGGTCTCGAACTCACGATGAAGGTGACACTGCTTAAGAATGCTCTAGAAGAAAGGATCGGAGGAGTATAACTCCTTGATCAGAGCAAAGCCAAGGACCTTCATCTGGACGTGAGTAAGAAGGGTGTGACGCCGAGAAAGTGCATCTGCAACCACATTCTCAACTCCCTTCTTATGGACCACAGTATAGGGAAAAGTCTCTAGGAACTCAACCCAACGAGCATGGCGGCGACTCAAATGAGCTTGGCTCTTCAGGAAAAGCAGAGCCGCATGGTCGCTATGAATGATAAACTCTCGTGGCCACAAGTAGTGCTGCCACGTCTTAAGGACTCTAATCAGCGCATAGAGTTCCTTTTCGTAGGTGGAGTA
Source organism: Polygonum aviculare (assembly GCA_934048045.1). Classification (NCBI taxonomy): domain Eukaryota; kingdom Viridiplantae; phylum Streptophyta; class Magnoliopsida; order Caryophyllales; family Polygonaceae; genus Polygonum; species Polygonum aviculare. The sequence goes on along the minus strand of OW204023.1, from coordinate 24,272,671 downwards.
GTTAAGTTGAGCCCCGGTTAGCTTCTCGCTAAAAAAGGCAATGGGATGCTTCTCTTGGTGAAGGACTCCACCAATGCCAATGTCAGACGCATCACACTCTATCTCGAACGGGCGAGTGAAATCAGGTAGTTGGAGAAGAAGAGCACTAGATAAGGCTTCCTTTAAGGCCTGGAAGGCCTTCTCATGATGCTCCTGCCACTCAACTACGGTGCCCTTTTTGGTGAGGGCATGAAGGGGCGAGGCGATAGTGCTAAAGTCGCGCACAAAACGCCTGTAGAATCCAGCAAGGCCTAAAAAAGATCGCACATCTGTGGCGGTCTTCGGAGTGGGCCACTCCGTGATAGCTCTTACCTTGCTGTCATCGACACACAAGCCATCCTTAGAGGCCACATATCCAAGGAAGATCGTGGACGTAGCGCAGAAGGAACATTTGGCAAGATTGCCAAATAATGTCTCACGACGGAGACGGGCTAAGACGAGGCGAAGATGATCGACATGATCCTCGAGAGTGCGTGAATAAACAAGTATGTCGTCAAAGTAGACGACCACAAACTTACCCAAGAACTAACAAAAAACATGGTTCATGAGCCTCATGAACGTGCTAGGAGCATTAGTGAGGCCGAAGGGCATCACTAACCACTCGTAGAGACCATGCTTCGTCTTGAAGGCGGTTTTCCACTCGTCGCCTTCCTTCATGCGAATTTGGTGATATATGCTCTTGAGGTCCACCTTAGAGAAGATGGTGGCCCCATGAAGCTCGTCTAGCATATCGTCGAGCCGAGGTATAGGATGACGGTATTTCACCGTGATCTGGTTGATGGCTCGGCAGTCGACACACATGTGCCAAGAACCATCCTTCTTTGGCACAAGGATCACTGGCACGGCACAGGGGCTCATGGACTCTCTCACGTAGCCACATTCGAGGAGTTCCTGAACCTGCAGTTGTAATTCCTTCGTCTCCTCAGGGCCCACCTTATAAGCAGCTCGGTTGGGCAAAGACGATCCGGGCACAAAGTTGATCTGGTGCTCGATGCCACGGACTGGAGGAAGGCCAGTAGGAAGCTCACTGGGATAGACATCAGCGAACTCCTCTAGAAGCTCAGCAACGGCGGAGGGCAAGGGCTCCTCACTCGCCGAGTCTGGCTGAGCTGTGGTAGGCACTAAAAGAAAACAAGGGTGTTTGCCCTGCGTAGCTGGGGTAAGGTCACTGTGCCTAGCCAAAAGCAGTTGCGGTTCGACACGCCCCTACAGCTCGGGCAGTGTCGACGCGGAAGAAGAAGCTGGAGTGTCGGAAGAAGCGACACGCCTGGTGGTATGGGGAGTGGAAGAGGGAGGCTGGGTGGCACGGGAAGGGGTGTATGTCGCCTTCTGTCGGTCGCGCTCGAGCTGGTCTTGCACGATCTCCGACGGAGACATAGGGTGAAGGGTGATTCGCTTTCCATGGTAGCTGAACACATAAGTGTTCAAGTAACCATCATGGAAAACATGCCTGTCAAAGAGCCAAGGACGCCCCAAAAGGAGGTGTGTGGCGTCCATGACTATGACGTCGCAGATCACGTCATCGGAGTATTGACCAATCTTGAATGGAACCTTGCACTGCTGCGTGAAACGGTTCACATTCGTGGTCGATATCCAATGAAGTGAATACGGGGTCGGATGTGGGAAGGTGGGCAACTTGAGCTCGTTGACCACCTTGCTAGTGATAATGTTACAACAGCTTCCCCCATTGATGATCACAGAAACCAAGGCCTTCTAGATGAGGGCTCTCGAGTGAAACAAGTTCTCACGTTGGTCACTCTGTGCCTACTCCCGTATAGTCAGAACCCGCCTAGAGCAAAGACTCAGCATAGTGCCCGCAGACACACCTGGGGTGTGGCACTCATAGTCTTCCTCCTCAGGGGGGTACATCTCTAGAGGCTGCTCATCGAGCTCTGGCTGGGCCTCGTCCTCCTCTAAGGACTTATTAGCATCCAGCTGCTCGGAGAACATGACGCGCTTCTTGTTGGGACAATCCTTCTTGTAGTGGCCCCGACCACCACATTGAAAGCACTCGATGTCCCTCGAGCGGTCAGTGGTACCAGCAGAGGCCCTCTGGGCCGGCGTCCTTACTGAAGCCTGCTGGGCTGTAGAAGGAGCCTGACGTGCCTGACTCGGTGCCCCAGATCCTGTACCGGAGGATGGGCGCATGCTAGAAGAGGCAGGAGCACGTGAGGCAAAAGAGTTCCTCGGTTGGCCGGACTGCCACGAACGCAGCTGCGACAATTGAGAATGAGCTTTCTCAGCTGAATGAACTAGCGTCGTCGGATCGACGAACGGTATGAGTTCCACCTTATGACGAACAGATGGGTTCAGACCGCTCAAAAACCTAGTCCGGAGAGTAGCTGTGGAGACAGATATGCCAGCCTTGAAGTACATATCCTCCAACATTGAGAAGAACTGGTTTGAAGTGAGAGTGCCCTGGCGAGCCATGGCAATCTCCATCCGCATCTGATCATCATAATCGGAAGGGACAAACTTCTTACGCATAACGTAATGAAGTTGGTGCCAATCAGTCATCGGCTCCTTACCTTGACGATAGCGGTCGTCGGTAAGTCTCTACCACCACACACGAGCCTGTCCACGAAAGTGGAGGGTCATGAGGTGAACATACTCGTTGGGACGAGTCTTGATGTACCGCGAAGCGTACTCGGTGGCATAGAACCACTCGAGCAACTTCGCGGGGTCATACTCACCCCTGAATTCCTCGATCTTGACTTTGACCTCTTGTTTGCTGCGACTAAGAGAATCCGAGTCTCGATCATCGGGAGTGAGATCAAGATAGCCCCGACGGTGACCTCGTGCACCAGGTGACAATGAGCGATCATCATCACTGATGGCATGGGTCTGGCGACCTTGACGCCTATGTTGACGCTGAGCTGTGCGTCGCCTAGGGTCATGGTCGCGTTGCTCTGCACGACGATCTCGGTTGCGACCTCGATCGTCGTGGCCACGATGGGTACCTAGGCCACCATTAGGCAATGGTGGTGGTATCCAATCATCTGGGTGGACCTGATGCTCTGGCTGGTCGCCCAGGGGTGGAAAACGGTGCGGGTTGATGCGACCTGCGTCGGCGAGTCCGGACTCATCGAACTCGTCGAAATCACTCTCAGGTTGGGGTGTGCCAGCATCATACCCCTGAGACTCATGGCGAGCTGTGTGTGCTCGGGTCCTACCTGAAGCTCGTTAGCCAGTCTGTGGCCGCGGAGGTGAGTCAATGCCACGAGCAGGCGGCAACTGACGCGGCTCATGGCTAGCCGGAAGGGGAGTGACAGTCGCGTGGCGGCGAGGCTCACTCCTTGGATTGTAGCGATCCGAGAAAGCGAGAGGGTCGTGAAACCCATCTCGAGGGTGACGATCTGACTCTATGTCAGACGGGTAACCATAGCGACGTCGAGCCTCGTGATCCGAATCTATACGGCACGGCTCGATGACTGACTGAATGCGCAAAGGGCGCGATGACTCCAGGTACATGGGCTCCTTGCCCTTGTCTTGAGCACGACTCGGGCCAGCGACGTGTCGCTTAGAGGTGGGGTCCATGTGAACCACAGCTGGTGGCTCGGAGTGGGGAGGGGCTAAGGGTAGCCCAGTGTAAGGATCAAACATGGGCGTAGGATAGCCTTGAGAGTGAGGCAGCGCAGGCGCGCCAATCTGGGGCACGCCCGGGTACACGGCAGTGGCCTGGGCAGGGGTATAGGGATGTTGGCCGGGGGCCGAGAATGGTGGAGGGCCGCTAACATAAGGGCCTGGGTGGGCCGAAGCAAAAGGGCCTTGGTGGGCGGGAGTGTAAGGGCCAGCTATGGGCGCAGGCGCGCCTGGGAAAAATGGGACGGAGCCGGATGCGGCTACACTCACACTCGGGTGGAACGTGCCTGGGCCACTAGAGAGCGGTGGCCGGTGTCCAGGATAGGTTGGCACAAGAGGAGGCATATGATAAGGAGCCACATGGTGGCCATGCCAAGGCGCGGCAGCATGCGCCTGTGAGGGGCCATAAGCGGACGAATGGGGCGCGTCCGATTGGGGCACCCATGGAGAATTTTGGCCCGTAAAGGAGCCGGAATAGGTTAATCTCGAAAATGGAAAATGTGAAGTAGTAGTAGCGTAGGTCGAGATGTTACCTGAGAGACCCGCATGCAAATGGGAAGTAGGGGGCGCCGAGGTGATGGTCGCCAAAACTCCCGTAGAGGCGGCGGCCGACTGGGCAGGAATGTTGTTGTGAGAACGTTGTCGTGCTAGCTCAGCGCGCAACGCATCCATCTCCTACTGCACCCTGAGTATGGTTTGGGCCTCCGACACTTGTTGCTCCAATGGCTCGGACACCGGTAAGTGGTCATGAACATGGACAGTGAAGGCGTCCATGTGAGAAGTAATAGCCTCCTCATCCATCAATCCTACAACAGGCAAGACACAAGGGGAGTACGAGTAACAACAAAAAAAAAAAAGAGGACGGGCAAAGCCAAAATAAGGCAATTCCGGACCTTAATTGGATCGACTACTTGTCTTGCTTTCCTAGTGGCTTTTCTTGTGATTGCGTCATTCGTAATTACTTGTGCCTGTGTGGTTTGTGTGAATACTTGATTTGCTTGCTATAGTTGTGGGTTATATATTCTTTACGTTGTCACTTACATCATAACTCCACATTGGTATTTGCCTACCCGCCCTCTCGGCATCCATATATCTAGCCTGTCCCATTGCGTGATTTGTTGGACTTTTTGGGTGCTTAGACTGTGGTGGTGCTCTGATACCATTGATAACTCCACCCTCGGATCCGTCTTGAAGCCTCGAAAACTCCGTGAACACCGAATGGATTTGTTGATGAGAAGCACGAGAAAAGTCTCTCTAACAATGAAGAATCAACCAGGGAATAAGAACACTACGAAACACAAAAGACGGAATTGAAAGACAATGAATTAAAGGACATGAATTGAAAGACGAGAATTGAATTGAATTGAAAAACAACTAAGTAGCAATGTGACACCAATTAGCCTTGGGAGAGTATGTCTCCTTCCTGGAGGCTCAACATCAACGTGACTAGAAAAGAGGCAAGGCTTGGCCTTAAATAAACCTAAGCGCCAAAGCCAAGGGAGCCAGCCACATAGGCACATGTGGGCCGCGCTCCAAAACATAAAATACCAAGTTTATTAATCAAATAAAATGCCTAAAAATGTCATAAAATAAAGGTCCATCATAAAATCATCAATGGCTCGAGACGAGCCTAGATGTCCTCGACGCTAGGCCACGGGCGCGCTGTCCGGTGCCATGGTGTCCATGAGTGTGGCCAGGGAGCATGGGACATGGCCATCCTGTGGGGCGTCGGGCGCCGTGCTCATCCTAAGCACCATGGAAGTCGTGGCACGAGCAATGGCCCTGGCCCGGGCGCGAGTGACTGGACCCCGAGCGCGAATATGCATGGCGTCCTCCTCCTCTGCCGGTGGCATGGGTGTGGTCACATCAATATGCTTGGGTGTATTTCCTTAAGCATAAGAATGAGGTATTCAAGACGTTCAAACAATGGAAAGCAATGGTTTGGAACAGAACAGATAGGAAGTTAAAAACACTAAGGTCTGATAATGGTACAGAGTACACAAATGGTGCTTTCAAGAAGTTTTGTGATGAAGAAGGCATTGTCGACATTGGACAGTTAGACACACACCACAATAGAATGGAGTTGTAGAAAGACTGAACCGTACACTACTTGAGAAGGCTAGATGTATGCGCTTCAATTCTGGGTTGGGTCATGAATGGTGGGCAGAGTCGGTTGCAACAGCTCCTTATATTGTGAACCGATCTCCACATTCAACATTGGATGGAGATACTCCCTTTAGGGTATGGTCAGGAGAACATGCAGATTATGGAAGACTTAGAGTATTCGGTTGCATCGCTTATTATCATGTCAAAGATAACAAGCTTGATAATAGGGATAAGAAGGCAATATTCTTAGGATATGCAAGAGGAGTCAAGGGCTATCATCTTTGGTGTTTAGAAGATTCTAATTTTGTAATCAGCAAGGATGTTACTTTTGATGAGAACTCCATGGCAGCTTTATCAAAAGCTGAGGTGCCCAAAGGAGGTGATGTTACAACGTTAAAATCTCAAGTAGTTGAGATAGAAGAATCTGAGGATCAATCAGATTCTAGTCATGATCAAGAGGAATCTCATCTTTGACACATATCGTAATGAAGATGATGAGCTAGATCATGAGGAGGTTCAGCAGGAAAATGCACAAGTACTACAACAACAGCATCAAGAAACCGTGGCTTCCACTAGGCCAAGGCGGGTTTGCAAACCGATTCAGAGGTATGGTTTTGATGAACCTGTGAAACACTATGGGCAGGTAAACTTAGTTGAATATGCACTCTCGGTGGAGGCTGATGAGCCCCGCACCTTTAAACAAGCTATCAAAGATATTGATAAAGAGAGATGGTTGGTAGCTCTGGAGGAAGAGATGGAATCTCTTCATAAGAACAAGACATGGGAGGTAGTCCCATTGCCTAAGGGAAAGACTGCTATTAGCTGTAAGTGGGTGTATAAAAGAAAAGCAGATTCATCTGAGCTCGGTGGTACAAGATATAAGGCAAGATTAGTGGCAAAGGGTTTTACACAGAAAGAAGGTGTGGATTACAATGAGATCTTCTCTCTTGTGGTAAAACCTACTTATATTCGGGTGCTTTTGAGCATTGTTGCTCATGGTGATCTTGAGTTGGAACAACTCGACGTCAAAACGGCCTTCTTGCACGGAGACTTAGATGAGGAGATCTACATGTATCAACCAGAAGGGTACAAAGTAGAGGGAAAGGAGGGTCAGGTATGTCGCTTGAGGAAATCTTTATACGGATTAAAACAGTCGCCTCGACAATGGTACAAGCGATTCGACTCTTTCATGCTAAAGCATGGTTTCTCCAGAAGTGATCATGATTGTTGTGTCTACATTCAAAAGCTTCATGGAGGTGAATATATTTCTCTCTTATTGTATGAGGATGACATGCTTATTGGCTCAAGAAGCATGGTGGAGATAAATAAGTTAAAGGTCGAACTTGGTAAGGAGTTCGATATGAAAGACATGGGCGCTGCTAGAAAGATATTGGGTATGGAGATCCAAAGAGATCGAAAAGCGCGTCAATTATTCTTGAGTCAGAAAAGTTACATGGAGAAGGTTATTGACCGGTTTTGTATGAAAAATTCTAAGTCGGTGGTAACTCCATTGGCACAACATTTCAAACTCTCTAGTAGGCAATGTCCTGTTACAACACAAGAGAAAGCACACATGAATAATGTGCCATATTGATGTCTCTCATTTTGGAGGTGTTTTAGTAGTCTTTTTCCTTTGTAAATATGTGTTTTTCATTCTCTTCTTTATAGTTTCGTTCCCTTTTTAGCCTAGTTCCCGGTTTTCTTCAAGAGTCGGAGACTATGCGAGTTTTGTGTGTTTTTGTAGGTAAAATGGCAAGATTGAGAGCGGTTTCGAGGAGCTAAGGAAGGAGCCTAGTTAAGGAGTTCAAGAGCCAAGCCAAAAATGAAGTGGAACCAAGAGAAACCAAGGAAGAAAGCAAGGATCGAGGCCCAGGATCGAGTTTCACCACATCGGGCCCGAGATCGAGCGACCAGAGAACGGGACCGAGGTTGGACAACGTCGGGCCCGAGGTCACCCGTGTCGGTCCAAAGTCGGCAGAATTTTGGATTGCTCCCCAAGGCATATTTTTAGCAACTTTCCATATTTGCCCCTTTCTAAATTGGGATTCCTTGGTCCCCAATCCTTAGAAGGCTATAAATAGAGATGATTAGAGAGCATCAAAGGCATGCTAGGATAGACCACAACCAAATCACTCTCTAAAGACTCAAAGGAAGACTTGGAGGGAAAGGAGAAGAAGGAGGAAGGAAGAAGAGAGAGGCCGGTGGAGAGAGAGAGGAGAATTTGTGAGTTTGGTACTTTGATTTGCTTTGATCTAGTAGAATTGAACTTGGATTTTGTAGAGACCTTTGAATTTGAATGAAATTGGAGTTTGGTTTGATGATGATGATTGAGATTAGCTTGATTTCCCTTTTGATTTCGTTTTTCTCTTACTTGATGGAGTAGATTCCATAGTCTTGGGCTATGGGGGAAGCCCTTAGTTAGATTTGGGTAGAAAACCCCAATTCCATAGCCTTGAGTGCTTGATTTGTGAATCCTCTCTACACTAAGCTTCAATTCTCTTGTGAAAGCAAGGGCTTAGGGCTTGTGATTGGTAAGAGCAAAGCGAAAGCATCTCAAACCCAATTGCTAGACCTAACATCGAAGGAGAGTGAAAACTCCCTTGGGTCGAAGTGTAGATTGGAGAGATTTGGGGCGAGCAACCTCGATCTCACTAAGATCAAGCTCTTATTGGCTGAATTGGGGAAGAATATCCAAGTCTAGTTAGGTGTGGAACCCAAAAACCCAAGACCGATCTACTAATTTTGCTTGAATCGAAGTACCCAGTACATCGGGCCCGACTTGCATCAACGTCGGTCCCGGCTAAATCGACCTCGATCCACCCTCGGACCGAAGTGACCAGTGTCGGTCCGAGGTGATCTCTCTTTGCTTTTCCTTCGTTTTTACCTTGTTTTCATCCCTTTTTAAGTATTTCCGGGTACACTCGACACACGAACTCCCGTGTGTTCGACACCCTACCTCTTTACTACAATCTTGAGGTTCGGTTTTATAAATTTAAATTGTGAGACCTCCGATCCCGGACCGATCAGAATTTTGGCGCCGTTGCCGGGGAGTTCTACTTGTTCGAGGTACCCAATTTTGTTGAGTCTTTGATTTTTGTAGTGATTTGGGTAAGGGATTAGCCCGAGCCCCTTGTTTTGTTTTGATTCGGTTTTTGTTTGTGTCTTTGGTTGTAGGTGCATGCGAGCTAGTTCCGTCCGAGGAACTCCTGAGCTCGACTTTGTGATTGACCCGGAGAGTATTCTAAGGCAAGCCCGCAAGAAGAAGAGGATGGCGGAACAAGCCCGAGATGAGGAGTTCGAGAGGTTGAGAGCCGAGATGGCTCGAATGCAAATTGAGATGGCAAACCGAGATGCCGAGGCCCGAAGGGAGAGGGAGCAAAGGATAAGGTTGGAGGCCCAAATCAACACTCAACCCCGGAATGCTAGACAATACATGCATCCGGAGTTGAAGGTCCCGGAGCCGGCCATAGTCTTACCGGAGGTGTCGAGAAATTTTGAGATCAAAACTCAATTTATCTCGCTCATCAAGAGAGAGCAATTCCAAGGGAGGCCGAACGAGTGCCCGATCGAGCATGTCAAGCAATTCAAGGACCTTTGCGAGACCATTTCCACGGATGATGAGACACTTGAGTATGTGCTACTCAAAGCCTTCAAGTGGTCTTTGGGAGGAAAGGCTTTGCATTGGTTGGAGAGTCAAGCACCTCGATCTATCACATCATGGAGAGCCCTAAATGAAGCATTCTTGATGAAGTTCTTCCCACCCACCAAGACGACGGAGCTTAGGCGGAAGATTGCTAGTTTCCAACAAGGAGCTTATGAGCCACTTTTTGAGGCGTGGGACCGGTTCAAAGAGATGTTGAGAGCATGCCCGACACATGGTCAACAACCTTATGTCCTACAAGACATCTTTTTCCAAGGGATCAACACCACCACGAAGGATAAATTGAACCTCCATACCGATTGTGGGTTCATTGACTTGCCACCGGAGCAAGCGTGGGAGTTGTTGGACAAACTCTCGGACTATGAGGCGATGTATGGCACGAGCAATGTGGCCAAGGAAGGAAGAGTCCATGGAGAAGGCCCGAAGAAGCTCTACGACCCCAAGAGTGAAGATGTGGACAAGGATGTGAAGATCCAATTCTTGGAGGACGAGTTGAACAAAATGAGGCGGAAGATGAGTTATGCCCAAACCACAAGAGCATGTGAAGAGTGTGGTTCCTTGAAGCATGGAGCTCAAGAGTGCCCAAATGAGCGCCAAGTCCGATTGGCGGAGCAAATCGAGGAGGCTCATTATGTTCAAAGAAATTTCGGAGGGAGATCCAACTTCAACAACAATGGAGGAAGGTGGAATCAAGGGCAAGCAAGTGGCTACAACAACAACTTCAACCAAAACGAGCCAAGAGCCCAACAACAACCATACCGACCTCCCGGTTTCTATGAGCAAGCACCATCATGGGCTCAAGATTTGAAGAACCAAGTTACCAACATGGAGAGGAAGTTTGATGATCAATTCAAGGAGTTGGGTGTGTGGAGAAGGCAAGTGGACAACCAATTTGTTCACATGGCGAATCAACTTCCAAGAGAAGAAGGGAGACTCCCGGGCCGACCCGAGGAGAATCCCCGTGCCCCACAACAACAAAACGAAGTTCGAGCCATAGGATTGCGGAGTGGACGAAGGTTGCCCGAGCCACACGAGCCAAAACCAAAAGAAGAGGAGCCAGCAACTCGGACCGAGTTACCCAGTACCTCGGGCCCGAGGTCCTCTGAAGTCGAACCAGAAGATGGAGGAAGTCCCCTGACTCGGACCGAGTTACCCAGCAACTCGGGCCCGACGTACTCTGAAGTTGGCCCGACGTGCCCGGAAGACTTTTGCCCTGGGACCGAGGTTCCAGAAGTCGGTCCCGAGGTACTTCCAACGTCGATCCAGGGTGATTTTGTTGAGAAGAGTCGATCTAAGGAGGATGATCCAAGCAAGAAGCAAGGTGGCACTACTCTTCCATATCCTATGAAGAAGCCCAAGGAGATTGTTGAGGGCAAGTTCAAGCGGTTCTTAAAGCTTTTGCAAGGCTTGAACATCACTATTCCTTTCACCGATGCTCTAAGCGAGATGCCGTCTTATGCAAAGTTTTTGAGAGAGATCTTAAGCAAGAAAAGTTCGATCATCGAGATGCAAGACGAGGTGAAGATATTGGAGTTACCTCAAAAGCTTGGAGACCCCGGAAGATTTGCCATCACCATAGGTATTGGTTCTCAACAATTCAAAGCTCTTTGTGATCTAGGAGCGAGTATTTCGGTTATGCCCATGAGCATATGGAGGAGGGCTAACCTTGGAGAGTTGGAGCCGGTTGATATGAGTCTCACCATGGCCGATGGTTCTTCAACAAAGGCTACCGGAATACTTGATGATGTCCCGGTTCGTGTGGGAAAATATTTTGTGCCTGACGACTTTGTGATCCTAGACATGAAGGAAGATCCAATGGTGCCCATTATTCTCGGAAGACCGTTTCTAGCCACGGCGGGTGCCAAGTTCGATGTGAGGAATGGGAAAGTCACCTTCGAAATTGGAGAAGAGAAGGTTGAGTTCCATTTCAACAAGGCTCTAAATGAACCAGACGCATTGGCGATCTTGAAGCTTGAAGAAGGTGTCAAGTGCAAGAGAGAGAAGTTGGAGTCCACAAGAGAAGAAGCCCCATTGAGAGACCATGATATGGTCGATGTTCAAATTCATGATGAAGCAAGAGATGGAGATGGAGCTAACCCACCAAACCATGAAGAGTATCCTAATCTATATCCTTTTGATGTGGGAGATTCTTTTATGAGTTTAGATGATTTGAAAGAAGATTTAGGAGACGATTATCTTTGCATAGATGACTTGCAAAATGACTTGAGTTATGATGTTATAGAGTCTCCTAGAAATTCTTTGGACTTTTGTGATATAGGTGACAAGATGCAAAATGAGTTGATGCAAGAGGTGCAAAGCTACACTTTGGAGGATAGGGATGATGGAGGCCACATTTTCATCAAACATAAATGGTGGCATTTTGGCTATGATGATTGTGGAGATGTCCATGGCAAGGAGGACCAATTCACGGTTTTTCACCCTCCTTGAAGGGTAGAGGTTAGACGTCAAGCTAATGACGTAAAAGAAGCGCTTCTCGGGAGGCAACCCGGGTTTGGTAGATTCATTTTCGTAGTTTCTAGCTTGTTTCTTTTCGCTTTAGCTTAGATTAGTCCTAATCTCTTCTCTAGCATATATTTTATGGAAATGTGTGTTATTTGAGCTTCATTAGCATGTGTGGTATTTGTGGAAATGATGCAAACGATTGTGGAAAGGAGTAACCAAAGAGTGGGATTTTTAGGAGCCAAAATCGGGTAGGACCGAGGTACCCAGTACCTCGGGCCCGAAGTACCCCATGTCGGTCCAGTTATGCCGACCCATGTTGAACCTTGACTTTGAGGGAATTCCTACTATGCCCTCTTGACCCACCTTTGTCTTCTTCCCCATTTAAGAGCCTTTTCCCTTACCTAACATCATCACCCCCACAACTACTTTCCCAAAATACCCAATTCACTCTCAAGGCCAAAATCGATCCCCTTCCCCCTCCATACTCGATCCTCAAGGCAACCTCACCACAAGATCTCGATCCATTCCCTAGTGCACCCAAGCATTGAACCAAAAGCCAAAAATCCTACCCAAAACCCATAGATCTTCATCTTTCTTCTAGATCTAGAAGAGGAAAATTTGAGTTCTAAGGATTTGCTTGCTAGGAGTTCTTGTTTGCTTCATATTTGGTATGTGAATCTCGATCTCTACTTGATTCCTTGTGAATTTCATGATTTCATTGCTAAATTTGAGAGATGCCATGATTGAGTGAGCTTGAACTTTGAACATCAATGGTGATTTGCATATCTTATGAAATTTGTGCTTAATTGTTGCTAAATTCCACTTAGAACTTCGATTGATGATGATTGATGGTAAAATTTGGATTTTAGAGGCATGAATAGGTGTTGCATGATTGAATCTAGAATGAGAAGTCGGATTAGACTCGGTCCGAGGTACCCAGTACCTCGGGACCGACGTTCCATATCGGTCCAATGACTCGGATCGAGGTTCCCAACCTCGGGCCCGACGTCACCAGCATGTCGGTCCTGTGCTTTTCGAGTTTGTTTTGTGTGATCTTAAGATTTCTTGCACTTGAATGTTGGTTTTAGCATGCTATTCATGATATGATTTGAAGCTTGACCATTGATATGAGAATCTTATTTCATGCATGATTGAATTTTGTGGATTGAGTGTGCTTCGTTCAAGTATGGGGTTGTCTCTTTGAATGCTAAGTTGTTGATAATGGAAGCTTGTGTTTGCGTTGGATTTTACCTTGTAGTTTCTTTGGTTTTTGATTGTGCGTAGGTACCATGTCTACCCGAGCATCTTCTTCAAGGATGGAGAAAGCCACAAAGAAGTCCAAGAAATCGTCCAAGAGAGTCCAAAGGATGGACGATGTTCGTATTGAGGATGAGGACGATGCTAGAGAGTATGAGCGTCTCATGGGTCTATCCCACCACACCCGGTGGTTAGATTGGGAATCAATCCGCAAGATGTGCATGGATGAGGCTCTTACTCGATGCTACTCCACCATAGGTCTTAATGTCTTGCTAAGGTGCAACAACACTCACTTTCCCGCCTTGACGTCCGAGTTCATGGCGACTTTCAAGTGCACTTACGAGGGAGTTGAGAGTGATGGCATTATTTCTTTCCAATTGGGCAACGAGTTGCAAGAACTCTCACTCCGGAATTTGGCGGTTTATCTTGGATTTCCTTTTCCAAGAGATGAAGCTTTTGTTGACAATGAGAAGGTCGACTATCTTTGGAAGTACATAGCCGGGAAAAGTGAGATGAGGAAAGGCGCCTCAACAAATGAGATAGCAAACCCACTTTTCCGAGTCATGATCCGAGCTTTGGGTTGTTCTATCTTTGCAAGACATGAGTTAAGCAAGCCAATGAAGGAGGAGGCCATGCTACTCTATGAGATGTTGTTTGAGCATGAGAAGTCAATGAACCTCACATGGGAATGGGTGAAGATGGTGAGGGACTTCCAAAGTTCTTCATGGATTTACTTTGGAGGTATGATTGCCCGATTAGCTCATAGTCTCGAGGTGGATTTGTCTACCTACACGCCGGCGGCAAATGGCGTAGAGTTCATGGACCTCAAGTATTTCAAGAAGGCCAACATTATCAAGGAGAAGGTTGTCCCCGGTTTCATGGACCGACTCATGCCACATTCAAACTTTGGCAAAGTACAAGTCCCATTGGGAGCTCGACTCTTTGACCTTACTTCTTACTATAATTGGTATCAAGTATGGGCGGGGAACGACAATCCTTATGGAGAGCCGGAGGGGACACTCAAGGTTAGGAGACGTGCACAACATATACGTTTCACTACACCTCAAGCTTCCCCGGACACCGAAGAAGAGGAGGCCAATCAATTCGAGTTTGTAAGAAGAGATGATATGGAGGTAGACGCACCAAGAAATGAAGAAGAAGAAGAAGGAGGAGGTGGCTACCAACACTTGTTCACCGACCACTCTCCCACGCTCTTGGACCGAGGTACATCCTATGTCGGGCCCGACGTTCATCAACATCGGTCCGATGTGTTTTTGCCCGATCCGGTCCCTAGTCACTTCGAGAGGGGCGAGGGAAGTGGAGCACACCAAGCGCCACCAAGCTTTGGAGGATATGAGGGGTATGCCCAATGGTATGGCCCCGGAATGGTATGCCCAATGGTATGGCCCCGAGCCAAGCCAAACGGTGGACATGAACTTTTTAGCAAATCAAATGGCACACCTCCAACTTCAACAACAATCAATGCTTCAAGAAGCCCACCAACTCAACTACCAACAACAACAACTTTTCCAACACCAAGAGAACTTCCAAGAGAGATTTGATGAGGTGAACCGCAACCTCGCATACACAAGGCGCGAGGTGGAGGATTTGAGGGCGGCCGATGATCAAAGGTGGTCCATGCAAGCAAGTTTCAACGATTGGATGTCCGGGAATTTTGCGACCCGTGAAGACCAATGGACACCTCCCGCGCCACCAATCCAACCACCAAACCATGATCTTTTCCAAGACCATGTACATGAGCGAGAGCGGCACGCCCGGATTCAAAGGAGGCAACGCCGTGGTCATCCATCGAACTAAGCCTCAACGAGCCATTTGCAAATAAGGAATTGTGAGTCTTCTTTACTCTTTTCTCTTTACTTTTGAATTTTGATGGGGACATCAAAAGTTTTAAGTATGGGGTGGGTTAGTTGCTCATTAATTCCATGTTTAGTTTGCTTTGTTTGTTTCTTGTTTATGGGATGTTTTATTTCGGATTGTGGCATGATGCATGATGGATGATGATTGATTTTATGGCATGTATGGATGAGTTTGTTTTAAGTTTGTCTTTTCTTGAAAAAATTCTTGAAAAAATCCATAAAAAGGTGAAAAATTTCGGTTGAAATGACAAAAAAAAAAAAAAAGATTTTGTTTTTGGACTAGGAATTCTCATCTTAGATGTCCATATGAGAGCTAATGATGATGTGAGCATGTAAATTCCTTTGCATATTTTTGGATAGTTTAGCCTCTAAATGGATGTTGCTTTTGATGTGATATGATATCTTGCATGTTTTTATTGAGCACATAAGTTCTTGGATGAAATTTGATGCAACTAAGCTAGAGTGACCCTTGTGAGATTATTTTTGGCCATTTTAGGGATGTTTGTTCATATTGCATATCCCTCATTTTTCTTGTGTGATTAGCTCATGCATGCTTAGTAAAACTTGCTATTGAGGTGTTTATCTATTTTCCAAGACCAATATGAGATTTGTTCTATGCTTTGTCACATTGATTTGAACTTTATTTCATTTAGTCACAAAATGTTCCATATCCTACCTTGAAGATAAACCATTGTTTGTAGCCCCGTTTTAGCCTTAGACCTTTGTTTGAAACTCCTCAAAAATGTGATTCCTAGCCGATATGACTTGACCCTTATGGGATTGGACTTTAGTGAAAGGTTTTGGAAGAATATTTGGAGAGTTGAGATTCTCTTTGGTGAAGGGCAAAGAAATGGTGTTATAAACCAAGTGGGTAGTGCATCTTTGTGTGAAAAGAAAGAAAGAAAAGTTGGAAAAAAATAGTGGATCGAAAGAAGCAAAGAGCTTAAGTGTAGAAAATGAGTCGGACCGAGTTCAAAATAACCTCGGGCCCGATGTCTAGTCAAAGTCGGTCCAGTGAAAAAAAAAATAAGTGAAAAAAGTGAGAAAAATCCAACAAAAAGTGTAGTGCAAAGATGAAGTGGAATGTTTAGTGAAAAGTATGGGTTGAGAAAAGAAAAGAAAAGGAGAAAGTCAAAGTCTTTTGGGAGTGTGAAGTGAAAGTGGAATAATTTGGTGAGTTTGGTGAGAGACTAGAAGAGTTCAATTCCCATTGTAAGCACCACAAGACCAAAGTAATTCCCACCTTGAGAAATACCAAAAGCTCCATTACAACCCGGCCGAATGGAACCTCTTTGAGGACCTCCATTGAGCCAAGTTCATATTCTTTGTGTGCATTGTAATAGGCATCTCTAGGTGGAGGAAATGGTGATATTAGCTTCAATTGTAAAGTCTTTACTTGCATGATTTTGAGTTTGAGTGTTCATTTCTAAGCCTAAACACATGATGAGTGATACACATTTCTACACACCTAAAGTGAGGCTTTGTTGCATTAAACTTTATTCCTTGAACACTTGATCATGTGTGATGACATAATCTTGCTAGCATGTCTATCACTTGTGCTTATTTGATTTTTCATATGAGGCTTTACTTGAAGATTGTGCTTCGGTCTTGCTTACATTGTGATTGCTTGAGGACAAGCAAGTTTAAGTATGGGGTATTCTGATGTCTCTCATTTTGGAGGTGTTTTAGTAGTCTTTTTCCTTTGTAAATATGTGTTTTTCATTCTCTTCTTTATAGTTTCGTTCCCTTTTTAGCCTAGTTCCCGGTTTTCTTCAAGAGTCGGAGACTATGCGAGTTTTGTGTGTTTTTGTAGGTAAAATGGCAAGATTGAGAGCGGTTTCGAGGAGCTAAGGAAGGAGCCTAGTTAAGGAGTTCAAGAGCCAAGCCAAAAATGAAGTGGAACCAAGAGAAACCAAGGAAGAAAGCAAGGATCGAGGCCCAGGATCGAGTTTCACCACATCGGGCCCGAGATCGAGCGACCAGAGAACGGGACCGAGGTTGGACAACGTCGGGCCCGAGGTCACCCGTGTCGGTCCAAAGTCGGCAGAATTTTGGATTGCTCCCCAAGGCATATTTTTAGCAACTTTCCATATTTGCCCCTTTCTAAATTGGGATTCCTTGGTCCCCAATCCTTAGAAGGCTATAAATAGAGATGATTAGAGAGCATCAAAGGCATGCTAGGATAGACCACAACCAAATCACTCTCTAAAGACTCAAAGGAAGACTTGGAGGGAAAGGAGAAGAAGGAGGAAGGAAGAAGAGAGAGGCCGGTGGAGAGAGAGAGGAGAATTTGTGAGTTTGGTACTTTGATTTGCTTTGATCTAGTAGAATTGAACTTGGATTTTGTAGAGACCTTTGAATTTGAATGAAATTGGAGTTTGGTTTGATGATGATGATTGAGATTAGCTTGATTTCCCTTTTGATTTCGTTTTTCTCTTACTTGATGGAGTAGATTCCATAGTCTTGGGCTATGGGAAAAGCCCTTAGTTAGATTTGGGTAGAAAACCCCAATTCCATAGCCTTGAGTGCTTGATTTGTGAATCCTCTCTACACTAAGCTTCAATTCTCTTGTGAAAGCAAGGGCTTAGGGCTTGTGATTGGTAAGAGCAAAGCGAAAGCATCTCAAACCCAATTGCTAGACCTAACATCGAAGGAGAGTGAAAACTCCCATGGGTCGAAGTGTAGATTGGAGAGATTTGGGGCGAGCAACCTCGATCTCACTAAGATCAAGCTCTTATTGGCTGAATTGGGGAAGAATATCCAAGTCTAGTTAGGTGTGGAACCCAAAAACCCAAGACCGATCTACTAATTTTGCTTGAATCGAAGTACCCAGTACATCGGGCCCGACTTGCATCAACGTCGGTCCCGGCTAAATCGACCTCGATCCACCCTCGGACCGAAGTGACCAGTGTCGGTCCGAGGTGATCTCTCTTTGCTTTTCCTTCGTTTTTACCTTGTTTTCATCCCTTTTTAAGTATTTCCGGGTACACTCGACACACGAACTCCCGTGTGTTCGACACCCTACCTCTTTACTACAATCTTGAGGTTCGGTTTTATAAATTTAAATTGTGAGACCTCCGATCCCGGACCGATCACATATGCAAGTGCAGTTGGAAGTTTGATGTATGCTATGGTATATACACGAACAGATATTACACAAGTAGTTAGTGTTGTAAGTAAGTTCATGGCGAATCCTGGTAAAGAACATTGGGAAGCAGTAAAGTGGATATTAAGGTATCTGACGGGTACTACTAATGTAGGGTTGTGTTTTAGTGGAAATACATGTCAAGTTAGCGGGTTTGTTGACTCGGACTATGCAAGTGATATTGACAAACGAAGATCAACCACTGGTTATGTTTTCAAAATATATGGTGCTCCGATAAGTTGGAGATCAATGCTACAAGCTACAGTTGTGCTCTCAACTACAAAGTCAGAACATATGGCTATGGAAGAGGGAGTGAAGGAAGCATTATGGTTGAAAGGTCTTTTGTGTGACTTGGGAATGACACAAGATAGTGTGGATCTATGGTGTGATAGTCAGAGTGCGATTCACTTGGCTAAAAACCAGGTCCATCATGCTCGTACCAAGCATATTGATGTTAGGTATCATTTTGTTCGAGATGTCATAGAGGATGGTGATATTTCTCTTATGAAGGTACATACAAACGAAAATGCAGCAGACATGTTAACAAAGGTTGTGACAGGAAGTAAGTTTCAACACTGCTTGGAACTGCTTCAAATTGGCCCATGTTAAATTGCCCATGAGGGGCATAGTCCTTCGGGACGGTTACGGGTGAGGTGGAGACTATATGGAGGACAGGTAGAACTACGATTGGCTTGATCCCGCCCAGAGGGTACGTAGGCAATCATGACTATAATGATGTAGCCGAGGTGGGAAAGTCTATCATGCATACTAAGGATTATTCCCTTATTCGTCCAAAATTTGAGACTTTTCAAATTGTGTACGAGTTGGAGAATTGTGAGAATGATATGCTAACTATAGCTTTCATCAATTAGCCACACAAGTTAAAATATAATAGAAAATCAAGCAACATATTTTTTGATTTCTCCTATTTTATTTGTGGTGAGAACATTAGAAATGTTTTCTATATAAGAGAAAAAAAAAGGAAAAGTTATTAATCTTCTGTAATCAACTCAAAAGAAAGTACGAGAGAGCAAGATAGCTTTTCATCTTGCAAAAGATAAGAGAGATAAGGGAGGTTATTTTTCCTTTGTAAACTATATACTCTTATATACGAAAAACTTGTGGATTGTACAAGTTGTCGTTATTATTCCTTCGTATAGTAAGAAACCTACCACCCCGAGGACGTGGACATTTTGTCGAACCTCGTAAATCTTGTGTGTTCATACCAACTTAACTATTCTCTATTTGCCAAAGCTTCCGCGGCTACTCAACAGATGTTGACTCGCCTCCTGAAGAAGATGAAGGTTACCAAGGTTTGCTAGCCAACCTCCAAGAAAGAGACCATGCTCCCACACTTTTGGACCGAGATGCAGGGCACCTCGGGCCCGACTTCCACCAAAGTCGGTCCAACGCCTACTTGCCCGAGTCGGTCCCGAGTCGCTTTGAGAGAGGAGAAGGAAGTGGAGCTAGGCAAGAGCAACCGCACTACGGAGGGTACGAAGGTTATGCCCAATGGTATGGGCCCGAAATGGTCTTCTCCGAACCTCAACAACCGGTGGACATGACCTTCCTCGCCAACCAAATGGCTCACCTTCAACTACAACAATCAAGCATGCTTCAAGAGGCTCACCAAATCAACCTTCAACAATAACAAATGGATCTTCAACAACAACAACTCTTCCAAAAACAAGAAGTCTTCCAAGCTCAATATGAGGAAATGAACCGAAATCTTGCTTACACAAGGCGTGATGTGGACGATTTGAGGATGGTGGAGGACCAAAGGTGGAGGGTTCAAGAGAGCTTCAACGAGTGGATAGTCGGGAATTACCCCTCCCGAGAGGACCCATGGATGCGCCCTACACCTCAACTCCAACCACCAACTCAAGATCCTTACCAAGCACAAGTGTACGAGCGGGAAAGACAAGCAAGGCTCCAAAGAAGAAGTCGTCGAGGGCGTCCTTCCAACTAAATCTAGACATGCCAATCAAGAATAAGAAATTGTGTGCTTGTCTAACTCTCTTCTCTTTTATTTTAAGCTTTGCTTTCTTTGTTTTGATGAGGACATCAAAATTCTAAGTATGGGGTGGGGGTTAGTTGCTCATAGTTTCATGTGTTAGTTTGTTGTTTGTTTTAGGATGTTTTCTTTTGGATAGTGGCATGGTATGTTTCATGAATGATGATTGAGCTTGATGGTTAGAATGGATGAGTTGGTTTTGTTATGAGAAAAGTTTTGCAAAAATCCATAAAAATTTGAAAAATTTCGGTTAAAAAGAACAAAAAGATTTTGTTTTTGGACTAGGAATTCCCATCTTAGATGTCCAATGAAGGCTAATGATGATGTGAGCATGTAAAGTCCTTTGCATATTTTTGGATGGTTTAGCCTCTAATGAGATGTTGTTTTTGATGTGATGGATATCTTGCATGTTTTTATTGAGCACATGAGTTCTAAGATGAGTTATTATGCAACTAAGTATGAGTGACCCTTGTGAGATATTTTTTTGGCCATTTTAGGGATGATTGTTCATTATTGCATATCATCCCTCATGTTTTCTTGTGTGAATTAGCTCATGCATGCTTAGTAAAGCTTGCTATTGCGGTGTTTATCTGTTTTCCAAGACCAATATGAGATTTTTTCTATGCTTTGTCGCATTGATTTGAATTTTATTTTGCTTAGTCACAAAATGTTCCATATCCTACCTTAAAGATAAACCGTTGTTTGTAGCCCCGTTTTAGCCTTAGACCTTTTGAAACTCCTCAAAAATATGATTCCTAACCTATATGACTTGACCCTTATGGGATTGGACTTTAGTGAAGGTTTGGGAATGTATTTGGACAGTTGAGATTCTCTTTGGTAAAGGGCAAAAGAATGGAGTTATAAACCAAGTGGGTAGTCAATCTTTGTTGAGCAAAAAGTGAACAAGAAAGAAAGAAAATGTTGGAAAAAGTAGTGGATTGAAAGCAAAGAGCTTAAGTGAGAAAAAGGGACCCGACCGAGTTAGTAACTACCTCGGGCCCGACGTATGTTCAAAGTCGATGCTAAGTGCAAAAGTGTGAAAAATCCAATGAAAAGCCTATGTGCAAAGATGAAGTGGAATGTTAAGTGAAAAAGTGGGTTGAGAAGAAAATTTCAAAGTCTTTTGGGTGAGAGAAATTGATAGTGGAATAATTTGGTGAAGTTGGTGAGAGACTAGGAAGTTCAATCCCCATTGTAAGCACCACAAGACCAAAATAATTCCTACCTTGAGAAATACTAAAAGCCCGATTACAACCCGGCCGAATGGAACCTCTTTGATGACCTCTATTGAGCCAAGTTAATATTCTTTGTGTACATTATAATAGGCATCTCTAGGTGGAGGAACTGGTGATATTAGATTCAATAGTAAAGCCTTTACTTGCATGATTGTTGAGTTTGAGTGTTTATTGCTATACCTATACACATGATGAGTGACACACATTTTCATTTCCCTAAAGTGAGGCTTAGTTGCATAGACTCTATTCCTATGAACACTTGATCATGTGTGATGAAGTAATTTTGCTTGCGTATCTATCACTTGTACTTGATTGATTTTTCATATGAGGAACTTGAAGATTATGCTTCGGTCTTGTTTACATTGTTATTGCTTGAGGACAAGTAAGTTTAAGTATGGGGTTGACTCGGCTAAAGTCGTCGTGCCAAGATCTAAGATAAATAACCCAAACAAACAAACTAAGTATAGCAAGTAAGCAAGGGGTCGAACCCAAAGGAATCAGTTTTATTCAGATTTTATGGTTTTCATGCAAGTAATCAAAAAGGGGTTTTGAAAGTTGGTTTCAATCAAAGTTATCAAGTAGAGTTCATCCAATCAATTCCACTTTATTAATCCGTTGATCATAAATTCATCCACCTCTTTATATGCCTAGGTCAGTTCCAATCCCAATCATTAGAAATCGCAAGTCCACGGTCCAAGCAATTCTATAACCCTAGGCAAGGACGCTTAATCTATAATTAGCATAGAGCACAAGGATAATAGGAAATCAAATCATGCAATCAAGCTACGAGTCTCATGCACAATTTAACCATTGAATACTCTTCCCTAAACTAGTCCACGGTCCTAGAGTAGAGTTGTTTCGAGAATAGGAAAGATGCATAGACAACAACCAATCCTAATTCAAACAATAGATCTAAGTCAATCAAACAAGTTGATCAGGCTCATACAATCAAACATAGATCATGGGATGAAGCACAAGATTATCAATAAAGACCTAGGGATAAAGAGGTTACCAGAATTTCACAACTTCATAATAAAGCTTCCTTGATTGAATAAACTCCAGAGGAGAGTTAGTTCTCCATTACAAAGAAAACTCTAATCTTTATTGAATTACAATTGATTGACTAATTGATTATGGATTGATTTCTAGAAACCTAGAAAAGGTCCTCCTTATATAGCCTCTTAGATCAACCTTTTCGGACTAAATAAGGTAGGAACCCAAAAGATAAGAAAGGAAACAAGATAAAAACGATGAAATCTCGTCAAGTCGGTCGAACCCGCGACCGCGGCTTCACATCCGCGCCCGCGGCGGCCTTCAAATGGTCAAATCTTGAGTCGGCTACTACCGCGACCGCGCCCAGGGCAACGCGACCGCGACCTTCAAGGGTCTTGGTTGGCTCGCTCCTTCACGCCACCGCGCCCGCGCCACGAGCAACGCGACCGCGGTATCCATGAAGTGGCGAATCTTCGTCTTTAAGCTCTTTAACTCTTGATTCTTCATAACTTCGTGTCTTCGGTATTGATGTTACAATAACGCTCAAAACTAACCTAAACACTCTCAATATAGCTCTAAAATACAAGAGTTATCCTATACAAAGTAGGCCGAATCAGGGGTATTATGATGTCTCTCATTTTGGTGGTGTTTTAGTAGTCATTTTCCCTTGTAAATATGTGTCTTTTGTTCCTTTCTTTACTAGTTTTGTTCCTTTTTAGCTTAGATTCCGATTTTCTATGAGATTCGGAGACTATGCAAATTTGTTGCATTTTGTAGGTAATTTGGCATGATTTGAGGAAGTTTTGGAAGGAGTCCCTAAGGAGGAGCAAGGCATGAGCGCAAAGGAGCGGAAGAGTCGAGCGATCAATGAAGAGGAGCTCAAGAAAAGCCAAGAAGAGAAGAAGACCGAGGCCAGGATCGAGGTGCCAAGCAATTCGGGCCCGAGATCGACTTGTGGAGACCTGGACCAAGGTGTGGCAAGTCGGGCCCGAGGTTGTTCCGTGTCGGTCCAAGTCGGCGAAGTGTAGATTGGGCACCAAGGCATACAAATGTGATCTACCACTTTTTCCCTTCTTCTAATTTGGGTATTCTTAGCTCCTAATTAAAAGGAGAGAAGGTAATTAGAGAGAGAAGGAGCAATCTAACACACATCTAATCACTCTCAAAGGTTCAAGGAAGACTTGGAGAGCAAGGAGGAAGAATGGAGAGGAGAAGTATAGAAGAAATAGGTGGAGGATAGCTACATCTAGGAAAGATTTTTGAGTTTGAACTTGTTTTGATTTGCAATTTGTTGATTTGAGTTTGGATCTTGTGAATTCCCTTTGCTTTGAATGAGATTCGGTTTTGATTTGAGTTTGACGATTTAGATTTGTTTGCCTTGTTATTTGATTGCTTGTTACTCTAGCCTTATGGAGTAGATTCCATTGATCTTGGGCTATGGGGGAAACCTCTGCTCAATACTAGAACTACGATCTAGAAATAAAAGTGGGGTGATGGTTAAGGAACCCCCCTTGCATCCCCCTGAAAAAAAGAAAATCCAAAACCTTCTAAAACACAAAATGAACTAAGCGACTAGAGATAGGGTTGTTAGAAATAGTACTTCTTAAGGTGAGTGGCATTCCAGCTCCTAGGCACTGGTTCTCCTTCCTCGGACTCCAACTGTGTTGGATCGTTAGTATTGAGGGACGTCCTTTACTTTGGTAAAGGCGTCCTTTGGTTAGGCGTCCCTACGAGGAGTAGGGGCATCCTTGAGTAATGCAGCGGAATAAAGTACTAAACAAGTAATAGATGAACGCAGTGAATTATAGAGGAACCACTCAAGACCAAGTAGTCCTTGAGTGTAAACCTCTACCTCCTTGGAGGATTTTTGAATAGCTTTTCCTTTATATTGAACGTCCTTTGTTGGGACGCTATCAAGAACGCCTGCGTCCTTGGTAGTGTACCCACAACCGTCCCTTAGTTTTGATATGACAAACTCAATATGATTCTAATAAAGTTGTCCAAGTGTTCAGGAACGCCCATCTAACAAAGGACAACAAGTGTGTATAGGCGTCCCACAGGCTTAGGGACGCCAGCTAACAGGAAGTAAGGACGAGCAAGAGACTATTTGAGCAAGGACGGAGTCCCAAGCAAGTAGGAACGCAAGAAAGGAGTCCTTACTCACTGGCCGACAGGATGACATCACCAGACAACATTTGATCATCCAAGGACACGTGGAGACCGATCCTGTAGTAGAGTCCAACACTACGTGGCGGACGATCCTGTTGCAGAGTACATCCATACGTGGCGGCCGATCCTGTTGCAGAGTACATCCATACGTGGCGGCCGATCCTGTAGCGGAGTCCATCACACACAGCTGGATACAGGAAGCTTCCTCACCATCGCCATCATACGTGGAAGAAGATCCTGTAGCCACGTCCTCGAAGGGCATGATCGTCCCGGGAGAAAGACGCCCTTCCCCAAGTCCTATAAATACCCCAAGGCATTTATAGTGACTTTAACGCTTTCAAGAATATTCAGAGAGAATCAAAGAGAAAGCGACTCACTCAAGAACACAAAGAACAAACTCAAGAACTCAAGAACAGTGCTAAGTCTTTGAGTTAGATCGAGTGAGACTTGTAACCCAAATCACAAATCTGTTTGTAATCAAAAGAATAGAAAGAGAGTCCTACGAAGTACTGTAGGACGCAGGGATAGGAGTCCTTTAGTAGATTGAACTTGCTTGAGTTGTAGGCTTAGAGGAGTCCTTTACTAGTGGACTTAGGGAAAAGCTAAGTGCCAGAGAACTGTAAAGACTCGCCAATACAACTGTAAGAACGTTCAATATAAAGGAAGAACTATTCAAAAATCCTCCAAGGAGGTAGAGGTTTACACTCAAGGACTACTTGGTCTTGAGTGGTTCCTCTATAACTCACTGCGTTCATTACTTACCTGTTTAGTCTTTATTTCCGCTGCAATTTTGAAAGGACGCCCCTACACCTCGTAGGGACGCTCAACCAAAGGACGCCTCTACTTCAAGTAGAGAACGTTCATCAGACTAACGATCCAACAATTGGTATCAGAGCAGGCGCTCTAGATTCTTACTGAGTTGCAGGTAAAGATGGACATGGAACCTATTGGAATCTCGTTCGTGAAGCCTCCGCGCCTGACGGACGGCAACTTCAACCGCTGGAAAATCAGATTTGAGAACTTCTGCAGAAGCACAAATTATCAATGCTGGAATGTTATCAGAAAAGGTGATCTTAAAGTTCCTGCTGACAAAGTTGACAAAGAGGACGATTGGGGTCCTGATGAGTTCAAGCTGATGGAAACCAATGCAAAAGCTATTTGTTTTCTTCAAGCGTCCCTCTGTGAAAGAGATGCTACAAGAGTTAGCAATCTCCCCACCGCAAAACAACAGTGGGAAGCTCTTGAGAAATTTCATGTGGGAACTGCAGAGATGAAAGAGGACGTCCAGCTGAAGATCAAAAAGGAGTTTTATGCCTTTACTATGCTACCAAATGAAACGGTGAATGACTACTCGTACCGTTTTGAGTCCCTTGTCACCAAGATGAGGAACTTGGGCGTTCCAGAAACAGAAATCTCCATGAGGAACAGAGTTCAAGTAGTTATCGATGGGTTGACTGGAGTTTGGAACTTTGATAGGACAACTTTCAAAGAAAACACAGCCAACAAAACTCTAGATATGGAAGAGATCTATGGGAAGCTCAGGGGGTACGAAGAACGTAGAATCACTGACATGGCCCAGCTAGGAAAGAACCCTCAAACTGATCTTGCCTTGGCGTCCACAACACCAGAGTACGCTGAATACCTGCGTGGACAAAGAGACCTGGCATTGATGATGCAAAACAAAGAAAAGCTTGAAAGCTTGCGTCCCAAAGAGAAAGAAAGAAAGTCAAAGGAAGAAATTGACTCAGATGAGGAACTCTCTCTTATTCACAAGGCTCTCAAATACTACAACAAGAAAAACAAGCATAGTAGCAAGAACAAGTCTTACAAAAAGGAGAGTCCCAAATACACAGAAGCTGAAATGAAGGAACTCACATGCTACAAATGCGACAAGAAAGGACATTTTGCCAAAAAATGTACCATGGGAACGTCCTCCAAGGACAAGAAGAAAGCTCTTATTGGAGCTTGTACAGCTGCATGGGATGATCTCAGTTCAAGTGATGAGGAACGTGATGATCAAGTGGCGTACATGGAAGTGAAGGACGCTCCAATTGTTGAAGAGAACGCCTCCGACAATGAACAAGAGGTAACTCATGATTCCATGATGCGTTCTTTAGAAAAATGTTCAAAACCAAAACTCCTTAAGCTTATTGGTAAAATCATGGAGGAAAGTCTTGTCATGAAAAGAAGAATGGATGAACTAGAAGATGAAAACATTGTAGTTGAATGTGAGAACTGTAATTCAATGACTATTCAACTAGAGTCCTCATGTGAAGAAACTAAGTCCCTAAAAACTGAACTTGTGTGTCTTAAACTCGAGAACGCCAAGCTTAGGGAAGAAGTGAAAGTTTTGGGAAAGAGTCCCATAGTTGAGGAAGTAAAACCAATAGTTTTTGTCCCAGCCAAAAGAGGACTAGGATATGAATCTGACTCTAGGAACTCTCTCCCTAGTGACTTTAAGGCTAGCAAAACTTCGGAACTTGAACTTGAAAAAGAGAAAACTAAAAATCTCCTTGAAAGAATTAGAGTTCTAGAAAGTGGAGAAATAGGTCAAGAGGACTACTACACCAATTCCACCAGTCATAAAATTTACAAGAAAATTGCTAAAGGGGACGGCTCAAAGGTGTGCGATCCCCAAAAGATGAAGCAAAACAAAATCCAACGTCCCAACAAGAAGTACTACCTCGGTACTTACTATAGGACGTGCTGGTACTGTGGACAAGGTGACCACTTCAAACATGACTGTTTAAAACTAAAGGAAGACATTGAGAGTGGGAAAGTTGCTAGGACTAATAATGAAAATGCTAAGTCCGTTCCAAAAGCTAATTCTAGGCGTCCTAGACGTTCTAGAAGTTCTTTCCACAGAAATGCCATTTCTAATGATGTGAACATTAATGACTACATGCTAGAACCAGAGTTCTACTTTTGTAACGAACCAGGTAAGGAACACCTTGCCTGGGTCGCCAAGAACTAACCTTATTTTGGCAGGTGGAAGTGAGGGGACGCCCATGGATCATTGATAGTGGCGCCTCAAATCACATGACAGGAAGCCAGATCCATCTCACTTCTATCCAAAGTAGTGCCACGGGAGGAACTGTCTCGTTTGGCAACAAGGGCAAAGGAAAGATCAAGGGAACGGGAACTGCTTTTCTTAACCCGTCCATCAAAGCAACCAACGTGAGTCTTGTTGAAGGACTTGGGTTCAATCTTCTTAGCGTCTCTCAGATGTGTGATCAAGGTGAAAACCTAGTCACATTTGACTCAAAGGAGTGTCTCGTCATCAACAAGAAGTCCAACAAAGTTGTTCTGAAAGGAGTTCGCAAGAACAATATCTACATTTTCAATCAAGAGTTCAAACCCAAATCAGAACTATGTCTATCTGCTTCAAAGAAGGACGCTGATCTCTGGCATTGTCGTCTTGGCCATGCTGGACCTAGCACAATTCTCAAGTTGCACCAAAGGAATCTTGTGAAAGGTCTTCCCCGAATTGATCCTGAGACGGTTGAACAGTGCGAAGCCTGTATCAAAGGGAAGCAAACAAGAACGTCTTTCAAGTCCAAGAATGAAGTAAGTACAAAGAAGCCATTGGAACTTCTCCATATGGATCTTTGTGGACCAATGAAGACACAAAGCTACGGTGGAAAGAGGTACATTTACGTTCTTGTAGATGATTTTTCTCGATTCACTTGGGTTCTTTTCTTGGCGTCCAAAGCAGATTGTTTCAAGGCTTTCAAAGTCTTCATCAAACAAGTGGAAGTTGTCCTTGAGACGCCTCTCAAAGCTATTAGATCCGACCATGGGACGGAATTCCAGAATTCAGAGTTCCTGGCATTCTGTGATCAACATGGTGTCTCTCACAACTTCTCAGCTCCAAGGACTCCTCAACAAAATGGCGTTGTAGAAAGAAAGAACAGGACGCTAGAGGATATGGCAAGAACTATGCTTTTGGCTAATAGCGTCCCCAAGTACTTCTGGGCGGAAGCTATTGCCACAGCATGCTACATCGTTAACCGTGCCATGATCCGTCCTCTGCTGAAGAAGACGTCCTATGAGTTGTTGAACGGAAGGAAGCCTCGCATCGATTATCTCAGAGTTTTTGGTTGCAAGTGTTTCGTTCACAACAATGATAAAGAAAAACTGGGAAAGTTTGATGCAAGGAGCGATGAAGCCATATTTCTTAGGTACTCCCTCACCAGCAAAGCATATAGAGTTTTCAACAAAAGGACTCTAAAGCTTGAGGAGAGTATTCATGTTGTGTTCAAAGAATGTTCTTCTCACAAAGAAAAAGCAAGTAAGAAAGAACGATCCTCGTCACAACAGCAGGACGACTCTGAAGATGAAGTTGAAGATTGGTCCTCAGGAAAATACTATGTCTCTAAGGACGCGTTTCCAAATCCTGAAGAAGTCTCTGTGGACGCTCCTAGTTTTGTTCAGGGAGTTCCATCTCATAGTGAATCTCCAGTTCAACAGGATGTAGCTGAATCAAGTCAACAAGGTGGGCAAAGTCAAGGTGTGGACGCTCTCTCTGAGGGGGAACGCACTGAAGACGATGCTCGAGATGATAGTGATGATTCCGATGGAGACATTGATCCAAGATTTGCTCATTTATTTCAAAGGGAGCCCCGCTTCTCTCGGGACCATCCAACATCCCAGATTGTATCAGATCCTTCTCAAGGAGTTCAAACCAGGTCAGCTGCAAGCAAGTCCCAGAGTGCAAATTTGGCTTTCTGTGCATTCAATGCCTTTGTCTCTATGGTGGAGCCAAAGAATATCAAAGAAGCACTTCAGGACGCTGACTGGATTCAAGCAATGCAAGAAGAACTCAACCAGTTTGAAAGGAACAAAGTTTGGACTCTCGTTCCACGTCCCAAAGGCAAAAATATCATAGGGACGCGCTGGGTGTTCAGAAATAAGCTTGATGAAAGTGGACGTGTGTCAAGGAACAAGGCAAGACTTGTGGCTCAAGGATTCAAGCAAGAGGAAGGCATAGACTATGATGAGACCTTTGCCCCTGTTGCTAGAATTGAAGCCGTTCGTCTTCTTATTGCCTTCGCCGCTCACAAAGGATTCAAGCTATTTCAGATGGACGTCAAGACTGCCTTTCTCAATGGAAAGCTAAAGGAGGAAGTGTATGTTGCTCAGCCGCCTGGCTTCGAGGACGCCTCTCATCCACATCATGTGTACTACTTGGACAAAGCGCTATATGGACTCAAGCAAGCACCTCGTGCCTGGTACGACAGGTTTGCGTCCTTCCTTTTGTCTCATGGGTACACTAGAGGTTCAATTGATAAAACTTTGTTCATAAAGAAAGTTCACAAGGACATTTTGATTGCTCAAGTTTATGTTGATGATATTGTCTTTGGTAGCACTAACATGAAGCTTGTAGAGGAGTTCAAGTCCCTCATGAGTAGTGAATTTGAGATGTCACTCATTGGAGAACTTAACTTCTTTTTGGGACTTCAAATTAACCAACTCAAGGACGGGACGCGAATCCATCAACAAAAGTATGTCCGTGAAATGCTTGAGAAGTACGGGATGAACACGTCCAAGCCTATGGCAACACCCTGTTCTCCAAATTCGCGCCTTTACGTAGATGAACTAGGGAAGGACGTTGATCAAAAGCTGTACAGAGGAATGATTGGCTCTTTGCTTTACTTGACAGCAAGCCGTCCAGATATTATGTTTGCCGTTTGCTTGTGTGCACGCTTTCAGGCTAATCCAAAGGAGTCCCACATGCAAGAAGTCAAGAGGATCTTTCGCTACCTCAAAGGACGCGATGATCTTTGCCTTTGGTACCCCAGGAAGACGTCCTTCAAGCTAACTGGATACTCGGACGCTGATTACGCTGGTCATGTCATTGATCGAAAAAGCACTTCAGGAATGGCACAGTTCCTTGGTTCATGCCTAGTTTCATGGGGATCAAAGAAACAGAACTCTGTGGCGCTTTCAACTGCGGAAGCCGAGTACGTTGTTGCTGCTTCGTGCTGTTCACAAGTTCTCTGGATCAAATATCAACTTGAGGACTACGGTATCAATCTTGAAACTATTCCTATTCTCTGTGACAACACAAGTGCTATAGAAATTGCTAAAAATCCTGTTTTTCATTCACGCACAAAGCATATTCACATAAGGCATCACTTCTTGCGTGACAATGTAGAACTAGGACTCATTAGCATGGGACATGTTAGGACGGAGGATCAAATAGCTGATATTTTCACTAAAGCACTTGATAGACGTCCCTTTGAGCATCTCAGATTGCTCTTAGGGATGATAACTTTTAAGTAGCAAGTCCCGTTCTACTATTCTCTCAATGATTGGCTATGTTTGGTAGATTCTAAGTAGTTAAGGACTGTTAAGCATTGAACTCATATTTGCAAGAACGCTAGTCTAGAACTTCATGTGTTTGCTACCTTGGAACGCCATTCAAATTTTCTCTATTTATCTTGAAAAGAGTATCCCTGATCATCCAACCCTCATTATAAGCCGAAATGATGGGAACTCTAAGCTTACCCTAGCCGAGAACTCTGCAAAAGCGTCCTATGAGCTTCATATTTTCTTTTACGGGACGTACTTGCTTTGTTCTCAAATGGTTCTCAAGGTGATCACAAGAACGGTAAGGTGGTTGTTGGTTTGCTTGAAGAGGTCAAGGATTTGCTAAGTATGTGAGAACGCCAGTGGTTGTAGTTGAGAACGCCAGTTCAGATTTTGAGAAGGAATTTGAAGAGTCAGAAATTTGAATTTTGAACTTTTGAAAGTATGAACAGTGACCGTTGATCAAATCTTAAGGGGGAAGTTTGCCACGTGTCGCACAGTAAAACAGTGTTAATTACCATTTGTGCCACCGCTTCCTCTATATAAGGCCAAAACAGTCGCTCTCGTTCATTTATTGCTCTCAACCACTTTTCAACACAGTTCAAGCTCTGACTTCTCTCTAAAACTCCGGCGACTTTCTCTCACTAAAATCTCACCGAAAAATGTCTCAAAGGCACATGAACGTGGCCGGAACTTCAGCCGGTGGGAAGAGGCGAAAGCTGATAAAGTCCCACACTATTGAGAAGCAAAAGCAGCCCTTCCTTGATGAGTCCCTCGTGGATTTCATTAACAAGAAGCCAAAAACGCTGTATAGGCTGATCAGAGAACGTATGGCCAAACCAGACGTAAAGAACGATGAGGAGAAAACGCTAAACTACGAGAAGTTCCTCGACCGTTTTGTGAGGCACGGGCTGATAAAGAACGACTACAAGGACCTGCCGGGCAGACTGGAGGACGTCTTGTTCTTCACAATTTATGGAGGTCAGAATCTTGATAGTCTCCTTGATTTAATCCCTGACCTAACCAATTGCGTCCTTCCGGACTTCCCCATGTACCCCAGCCAAAGACGGGTGCCTAGTCCTTCTCCCCCTCCTCCTCAAATTCCAACCATCCAATCTCACAAAACCCTGCCCGCCAAGCGTCCCGCTCCCTCATCCTCCTCAAAACCAACCGAGATCGTGGACAAGTTCCCGTCTCATATTATAGAGGGACGCTCGAAAAAGATACATGAGCCAAGGCCCCTCAAAAAGGCCAAGTCCTCAAGCGTCCCCCAACCCAAAAAACCCTCCAAACGGCCAAGCTCCTCAAATCGACCGTCCAACCTCTCTAAAGAATCCACTCCTACCCCCCAACCCCTCAAAATCACCCAATTGCCCACTCCTCCTCGATCCCCTCAACCCACAAAGAAGAACGCTCTCATCCCCTTCCCTCCCCAAACTCTCTCTCCCCTCAACCTGGCCAACTTTCCATCCGCCCCAGCCCATATCTCCCCGCCTAAGGACCCTGAGACTCCCAAGTCCCGTCGTCCTTCTTGCTCCAGTGGCCCGGATGAGACCGAGCGGACGTTTGAGCACACGTTCCGCCGGAGGAAAGCTGGTGAGAAACCCAACGTTCTCCTCGCCAAAGACGCGCCTGCGCCAGTCGAGGATGTCTCCTCCTCCTCCAGCTCCAGCTCGTCTGATAAAGAAGGGACGCCTCAGGATGTCGATGTGATTGGCGACTCCAATGATGAGGTAGAAGCAGTTGAGAGTGCTCCTGCTGAGCACCAAGTACAAGAGAACGCTGCCGAGCACCAGGTTTCTTCAAAGGACGCCGAGCCAACTCTCTCTGAAGAGCTCGAGCGTGACAACCAGGAAATCCCTCCCTACAACCAATTCCTCCCCGTCCTCAACCCCTTCCCAGCACCACAAGAAAACCCCTCCCCCACAATCCAAACAGAGTCCCGTGACGCTGAGCCAACAACAGAACAGCAATCAGAGGCTCAGGACGCTGAAGGCACGTCCCAAGGTCAGCCCTCTGCTGGTGCCGATCAAGTCACATTTGGTGGCAATGCTGAAACAGATCAAGGCACAGAGGACGCTCCCTCCAAGGACGCTTCTGACAGTGACTCTGAGCGCGCAGAGGACGAGTCTGATGATGATGATGAGGACTCTGAGTCCCCCAAGGGCAAGCGTAGAAGGAAGAACGCTGATGTGCCCGTTAAAGTTCTAAGCCCTCTCATCTACTCTGAAGAGTGGCTGGCTTCCTTCGCTGATGATGATGCGGCCGTTCATCGAACTCATTCAGTTCCAAGGCTGGCAGAACGTCGGACCAGCGCCAACAACTGTTGATATAGAACAGGTGAAGGCGTTCTACAAGGATCTGCGCTACAAGGCAAGAGATGGCTCCCTTCACTTCAAAATTGAAGGTGAGAAAGCCTCCGTAACAGAACGCCAGATGCGCTCCTTCCTTGGTCTGGGTTCCCGCAAGTCACCAAATGACGCTCTCAGCTCCCTTCCCGAAGGTGGTTTTGAGACAACTGACGAGGAACTGCCTCTAGTGGAGCACATCTTCCAAGGCAAAAGGCCGATAGGACTGGACAGGGTAGCTCACGTTCTGAGCAAAGTTGGCGCAATCGTTCACTACTTCATCTGCCGCGCCATTCTTCCAAGGCAGGAAAAGCGTTCTATAGTGCAAACATCTGACATCATTCTAATAGACGCCATCCTGGAACGCCGCCCAATCAACTTAGCCAGAATTGCAATGCAACATATGGCCAAGTGTGGACGGAAGAGGCATGCCTTGCCTTACCCTGGAGTGGTGAAAGCGATCTTGCAGTCCCAAGACGCATATGATGAGAACGCTCCGTCCAAGGAACTAGGCTTGAAGTGGAACGCCAAGTCAGGACTTGTTGATATAAGGCACAATGAAGAGCTGCCGTCTGTGTTGAAACAGTTAGCGGCTGAAGCTGAGGAAGCGAGACAAAAAGCTGAAGAAGAACGCCTGGCTGCTGAAGCAGAACGTCAGGCAAATCCGTCTCAAGAAGGTGTACTCAAAGAAGAGCCTGCTATGGACTTCTCTGCTCTAGATCAGATGCTGCTGGCTCCTTCTCCTCCTCTAGACCCTCCTGTGGACGCCCCTTCTTCTAGCTCTGGTCCGGCTCCCCGTCCTGCTCCAGCAAATATCTCTGAGCATCCTCCTGCGGAACTCTTAGGTGCAATCATGGACAATCAGTGCCTCATCTTCTCTGCACTTAAGGACTTGACCTCCGCGTTCTCCAAGGCTGATGAAATTCAAGAAGAACTTCTCAAGTTCTATCAAGTACAGCGCCGTTCTCAGTGATTGCCACCACCCCTTTAATCCCCTATCATTTTGCCTTTGCTTCTTTTGAACTTCAAACACTACGTTCTTTGTCTGTAATAACTCTAAAGTTTGTTTGAATGGCTATTACAATTGTTTGCTTGCATTATGTGTGTTTAAGCGTTCCACTGCCTTTAGTTATGTGTTTGTGCTTAACGTTCTTATCACTTGTTATCCTTTTCGATGATGCCAAAAGGGGGAAGTGTAGTTTTGCAGAGATGCGCTATAAATTAGTTATCTAGAATAAGCAAGTGTTAAGGGGGAACTATTAAGTGAAAGGTCTAAAGAACGCCATGCTAGAATAAACTAGAGGACGTCTAGATGATTCTAGGACGCTTTTCTCTCCTTAAATCCAAAAGCTAGAGAATCAAAGAATGAAAACTTGTGCCTATTAGAATTTCTCTAAGTGTTAGAGGACGCTCTTAAGTTTTCATGCATGCTAAGTTCCAATGTCAAAACTTTTTGCTGAAGAGTTTGTCATCATCAAAAAGGGTGAAATTGTTGGGACGCTATCAAGAACGCCTGCGTCCTTGGTAGTGTACCCACAACCGTCCCTTAGTTTTGATATGACAAACTCAATATGATTCTAATAAAGTTGTCCAAGTGTTCAGGAACGCCCATCTAACAAAGGACAACAAGTGTTTATAGGCGTCCCACAGGCTTAGGGACGCCAGCTAACAAGAAGTAAGGACGAGCAAGAGACTATTTGAGCAAGGACGGAGTCCCAAGCAAGTAGGAACGCAAGAAAGGAGTCCTTACTCACTGGCCGACAGGATGACATCACCAGACAACATTTGATCATCCAAGGACACGTGGAGACCGATCCTGTAGCAGAGTCCAACACTACGTGGCGGACGATCCTGTTGCAGAGTACATCCATACGTGGCGGCCGATCCTGTTGCAGAGTACATCCATACGTGGCGGCCGATCCTGTAGCGGAGTCCATCACACACAGCTGGATACAGGAAGCTTCCTCACCATCGCCATCATACGTGGAAGAAGATCCTGTAGCCACGTCCTCGAAGGGCATGATCGTCCCGGGAGAAAGACGCCCTTCCCCAAGTCCTATAAATACCCCAAGGCATTTATAGTGACTTTAACGCTTTCAAGAATATTCAGAGAGAATCAAAGAGAAAGCGACTCACTCAAGAACACAAAGAACAAACTCAAGAACTCAAGAACAGTGCTAAGTCTTTGAGTTAGATCGAGTGAGACTTGTAACCCAAATCACAAATCTGTTTGTAATCAAAAGAATAGAAAGAGAGTCCTACGAAGTACTGTAGGACGCAGGGATAGGAGTCCTTTAGTAGATTGAACTTGCTTGAGTTGTAGGCTTAGAGGAGTCCTTTACTAGTGGACTTAGGGAAAAGCTAAGTGCCAGAGAACTGTAAAGACTCGCCAATACAACTGTAAGAACGTTCAATATAAAGGAAGAACTATTCAAAAATCCTCCAAGGAGGTAGAGGTTTACACTCAAGGACTACTTGGTCTTGAGTGGTTCCTCTATAACTCACTGCGTTCATTACTTACCTGTTTAGTCTTTATTTCCGCTGCAATTTTGAAAGGACGCCCCTACACCTCGTAGGGACGCTCAACCAAAGGACGCCTCTACTTCAAGTAGAGAACGTTCATCAGACTAACGATCCAACATCCTTACAGTTATACTGGCGAGTCTTTACAGTTCTCTGGCACTTAGCTTTTCCCTAAGTCCACTAGTAAAGGACTCCTCTAAGCGTACAAATTAAGCGAGTTCAATCTCTAAAAGAACTCTATTCCTACGTCCTACAGTACTTCGTAGGACTCTCTTTCTCTTTTTAGGTTTTTCTAAATACAAACTGTTTTGTGGTTTTGTTTACAAATCTCACTCGATCTAGCACAAGTCTTAACAATGTTCTTGAGTTCTTGAGCTAGTTCTTCGTGTTCTTGAGTGAGTCGCTTTCCTCTGATTCTCTCTAAATATTCTCTGAAAGCGTAAGCGTCACAGTAAATGCCTTGGGCTATTTATAGGACTAGGGGAAGGGCGTCATTCTTCTTCTGACGATCATGCATGCCCTTCAGGTACGTGGCTACAGGATCTTCCTCCACGAGTATGACGGTGATGAGGAAGCTTCCTGTATCCAGCTGTGTGTGATAAACTCCGCTACAAGATCGGCCACCACGTGTTGATGAACTCTGCTACAGGATCGTCCGCCACGTAGTGTTGGACTCTACTACAGGATCGGTCTCCACGTGTCCTTGGATGATCAAACATTGTCGAGTGATGTCATTCTGTCGGCTAGTGAGTAAGGACTCCTTTCTTGCGTTCCTACTTGCTTGGGACTCCGTCCTTGCTCAAGTAGTCTCTTGCTGTTCCTTACTTCCCGTTAGCTGGCGTCCCTAAGCCTAGGGAACGCTCACACACTTGTTGTCCTTTCGTCATTTGGCGTTCCTGAACACTTGGACAATTTTATTAGAATCAAAGTGAGTTTGTCATATCAAAACTGAGGGACGGTTTGTGTGGGCACACTATCAAGTACGCAGGCGTCCTTGATAGCGTCCTCACACAATATCCCCCTTTTTGATGATGACAAACTTTTCAGCAGAATAGTTTTGTCATGGGAACTTAGCATGCATGAAAACTTAGAAGCGTCCTCTAACACTTAGAGAAATTTCAGTAAGCACAAGTTTTCATTCTTTGATTCTCTAACATTTGGATTTTAAAGAGAAAAGCGTCTTAGAATACTTTCTAGGCGTCCTCTTTTATTCTAGCATGGCGTTCCTCAGACCTTTCACTTAATAGTTCCCCCTTAACACTTGCTTATTCTAGATAACTATTTTATAGCGCATCTTTGCAAAACTACACTTCCCCCTTTTGGCATCATCGAAAAGGATAACAAGTGATAAGGACATTAGCACAAACACATAACTATAAGCAGTGGAACGCTTAAACAAACACATGTAAGCAAACAGTCGAATTGCCATTCAAACAGAAATTAGAAAAATTGTCATTACAGACGAACGATCAAATACATCAAGTGTTTGGCAAACAAAAGAAGCATAGGCAAACTAATAAGGGATTAAGAGGTTGAGGACGACGATCACTGGTGACAACCCTGGTCTTAATAAAACTTGAGAAGTTGTTCATGGAGTGCGGCCGACTTGGTGAACGCCGAAGATAAGTCCTTCAAAGCAGAGAAGATCAAACACTGGTTGTTCAAAATAGCACCCATAAGTTCTGCAGGAGGATGCTGTTCAGGATGTGCAGGGGCAGGAATGGGAGCTGGACCTGAGCTAGAGGAGGGAGCGTCCACATGAGGTAGAGAAGCAGGAGGAGAAGACGCTAGCAACATCTGATCAAGAGCTGCAAGATTAACTGGAGGCTCTTCCTCGTGAACGGGCTCTTGATTCATAGAGGCAAGACGTTCTTCTTCAGCTTCAGCGGCTAAGCGTTCTTGCTCTACTTTCTTTCTAGCCTCCTCAGCTTCAGCTTCTAACTGCTTGATTACAGAAGGCAGTTCCTCATTATGTCTTATTTCAACCAGTCCCTTCTTGGCGTTCCATTTCAGTCCTAGCACTTATGTAGGAGCACTCTCATCTTAAGCGTTCTGAGACTAGAGGATCAGCTTGACAAGTCCTGGGTACTACAAAGCATGTCGCTTCCTCCCACACTTAGCCATATGTTGCATAGCAATTTTGGCAAGATTTATGGGGCGGCGCTCGAGAAAAGGATCTATCAAAATGATATCATGGTTTTGAACGATAGAACGCTTTTCTTGTCTGGGAATGACGGCGCGACAGATGAAGTAGTGTGCAATGGCGCAGACTTTGCTCAACACATGAGCTACCCTGTCAAGTCCATAAGGCTTCTTGCCTTGAAATACTCTCTCAATCATAGCATTTTCTTCTTCCTCTGTCATTTCAAAGCCGTTCTCTGGAAGTGAACTTAGAGCATTGGAGGGCGGCTTTTGAGTGTTCAGTCCCATGAAGGCGCAAACTTGGCGTTCATTGACAAATGCTTTTTCGCCCTCTATCTTGAAATGGAAAGAACTGTCCTTGGACTTGTATCGCAGACTCTTGTAGAACGCTCGGACCTGTTCTTTATCTACTTCAGTGGGGGCAGGTCCAACTTTCAGCCAACCTTGAAACATCAGAAGCTCAAGGTATTCCTGGACGGCTTTGTCTTTGCGGAAGGACGCGAGTCATTCTTCTGAATAGACCAGAGGGCCTAGAACGTTAATAGGGGCTCCGTCGTCCTTTCGCTTCTTTTTGCCCTTAGGAGACTCAGAGTCCTCATCATCAGAACTCTCTTCTTCATCATCAGCGTCCCTAGATTCTTGGTCAGCATCTTTCTTAGCAGAGGCGTCCTCAGTGCCTTGTTCATTTTCTTCAATGCCACCAGGTGCGGCCTGTTCAGTTCCTGAGGAGGCTCTGCCTTGGGATGGTTCTGCTGCGTCATGGGCCTCTGTTTGGTTTTCAGTTTGGGGCTCAGCGTCCGCAAGGACTTGGGATTCTGTTTGGATTTAGGGGGGGGGGTTCTTGTGGAGCTTAGAGGGGATTGAGGATTGGGAGGGATTGATCATATGGTGGGATTTCATTGGCATCATGCGCGAGCTCATCAGAAAGACTAGGCTCGGCGTCCTTTTGAGAGACCTGGTGCTCGCCAGCGTCCTCAGCAACTTCAACAAGTTCTGCCGTTTTTGAAGCAGGGGCATTCTCAACACCTTCAGCCTCGTCGTTGGAGTCCCCAGTTATATTGACGAAGGGGGAGGACTCACCGGCGGGCGTTCCTTGTTTGCTCTCTGAAGAGCTGGATGAGGAGGAACTTGAGGTGGAGATGTGCTCCGGCTTTGTGGCTGCCTGGACCAATAGCACTTTAGGAGATTCACCGGCTTTGCGGCGTTTGAATGTGTGCTCAAGTGTTGGACGTTTCTCAACATCCTCTGGTCCGCTTTCTGAAGAAGGACGGCGAGACCTAGGAGTCTTGGGATCCTTAGGTGGAGAGATGTGGGTAGGGGCAGAAGGGAAGTTTGCAAAACTTATGGGGGAGGAATGAGGATTTGGTTGGAAGGGAATAAGAGCATTGGCTGTGGAAGGCTTGGGGGACGGAGGAGGAGTTGGAAGTTGGACTATTTTGAGAGGTTGAGGTGGGGGAGTAGATTCCTTTGAAAGGTTAGAGGGCCGTTTGGTGGAGGAAGGTCTTTTGTGGAGCTTTTGGAAGGGGGACGCTTGAAGTCTTGGCCTTTTTAAGGGGCCTTGGGTCATGGACCTTTTTAGAGCGTCCCTCTTTTATGTGAGGTGGAAACTTGTCCACAATTTGAGTTGGGTTGGAGGAGGTTGGTTTGGTTGATTTTGAGATGGGGGACGAGGGAGCTGGACGCTTAAGGAGTTTCTTTGTTGTGACGGTGGGAATTTGAGGAGGAGGAGGAGAGGGACTTGGCAAACGATTCTTTAGCATTTTAAAAGCCAAAGAGTCCCTTGGGTACATCGGGAAGTCTAGGAGAACTTGGTTGTGGAGGTCGGGGATAAGATCAAGTAAGGGACCAAGATTCTCACCTCCAAACTATTGGAAGAATAGAACATCCTCCATTCGGCCAG
Organism: Polygonum aviculare; assembly: GCA_934048045.1. Classification (NCBI taxonomy): domain Eukaryota; kingdom Viridiplantae; phylum Streptophyta; class Magnoliopsida; order Caryophyllales; family Polygonaceae; genus Polygonum; species Polygonum aviculare. Next base: position 24,232,905 of record OW204023.1, on the reverse strand, counting down.
ACAGATCCTTATAGCCGTTCTTGTGCAGGCCGTGGACGACGAAGCGTTCTATAAACTTCTCGTAGTTCCTCGTCTTCTCGGCGTCCTGTTTGATATGAGGAAGGTCCATGCGTTCCCTTATCAGTCTGTAAAGGGTTTTAGGCTTCTTGTTGATGAATTCCACAAGTGATTCGTTGAGAGCGATGGGTTTTGGCTTCTCAATGGTTTGGGACTTCAGCAACTTTCTTCTCTTCCCGCCGGCAGAAGATCCGGCAGCGTTCCCTAGAAGTTGAGACATGATTCTGATGAGATGTAGAGAGAGAAACTCGTCGGAATTCTAGAGAGAGGGAAGAGCACTGATTTGAGCAGGGAAGTGGTTGAGAATAATAAATTCTGAGTGCGACTGTGCTGGCTTTATATAGAGGAAGCGGTGGCACAACTGTAATTAACACTGATTTCCTGTGCGACACGTGGAAAAACTTCCCCCTTAAGCTTTGAGCAAGTACAACGGTCACTGTTCAAACTTTCAAACGTTCAAAATTCTGACCCTTCAACTTCTTCTTAAGACTGAACTGGCGTCCTCCCTTACAAACCAATGGCGTTCTCTCAAACTTAGCAAAATTTACCTCTTCAAGCAAACCAATAACCTTGATAACCGTCCCTGTGATCACCTTGCGAACCATTTGAGAACAAAGCAAGTACGTCCCGTAAAGAAAAGAAAAATGAAGCTAATAGAACGCTTTTGCAGAGTTCTCGGCTAGGGTAAGCTTAGAGTTCCCATCATTTCGGCTTATAATGCAGGTTGGGTGATCAGGGATACTCTTTTCAAGACAAATAGAGAAATTTGAATGGCGTTCCAAAGTGGCAAACACATGAAGTTTTAGACTAGCGTCCTTGCAAATATGAATTCAATGCATAACAGTCCTTAAACACTTAGAATCTACTAAACATAGCCAATCATTGAAGGAATAGTTGAACGGGACTTGCTACTTAAAAGTTATCATCCCTAAGAGCAACCTGAGATGCTCAAAGGGACGACTATCAAGCGCCTTAGTGAAAATATCAGCTATTTGGTCTTCAGTCCTTACATGCTCCATACAAATAAGTCCTAGTTCAACATTATCACGCAAGAAATGATGCCTTATATGAATATGCTTTGTGTGTGAATGAAAAACAGGATTCTTAGAAATCTCAATAGCACTTGTATTATCACAGCGAATGGGAATAGTTTCAAGATTGATACCGTAGTCCTCAAGTTAATATTTGATCCAAATGACTTGTGAACAACACGAGGCAGCAGCAACGTACTCAGCTTCCGCAGTTGAAAGCGCCACAGAGTTCTGTTTCTTAGATCCCCAGGAGACTAAGCATGAACTAAGGAACTGTGCCATTCTTGAAGTGCTTTTTCTATCAATCACATGACCAGCATAATCAGCGTCCGAGTAGCCAATGAGCTTGAAGGACGTCTTCCTAGTGTACCAAAGACAAAGATCGTCGCGTCCTTTGAGGTAGAGAAAGATCCTCTTGACTTCTTGCATGTGGGACTCCTTTGGATTCGCCTGGAAGCATGCACACAAGCAAACGGCAAACATGATATCGGGACGGCTTGCGGTCAAGTAGAGCAAAGAGCCAATCATTCCTCTGTAAAGCTTCTGATCAACGTCCTTTCCCTGTTCATTTGCGTAAAGACGCGAATTTGGAGAACAAGGGGTTGCAACGGGTTTAGACGAGTTCATCTCGTACTTCTCAAGCATTACACGAACATATTTTTGTTGATGAATACGGGTCCCTTCCGTGAGTTGGTTGATTTGAAGTCCCAAGAAAAAATTGAGTTCTCCAATGAGGGACATCTCAAACTCACTACTCATTAAGGACTTGAACTCATCTACAAGTTTCATGTTAGTACTACCAAAGACTATATCATCAACTAGACTTGGGCAATTAAAATGTCCTTGTGAACTTTCTTAATGAACAAAGTTTTATCAATTGAACCTCTTGTGTACCCATGAGACAGAAGAAAGGACGCAAACCTGTCGTACTATGCACGAGGGGCTTGCTTGAGTCCATAGAGAGCTTTATCCAAGTAGTACACATGATCTGGGTGAGAGGCGTCCTCGAAGCCAGTGGGCTAAGCAACATACACTTCCTCTTTGAGTTTTCCATTGAGAAAGGTAGTCTTGACGTCCATCTGAAATAACTTGAATCCTTTGTGAGCGGCAAAAGCAATGAGAAGACGAACGGCCTCAATTCTAGCAACAGGAGCAAAAGTTTCATCATAGTCTATGCCTTCCTCTTGCTTGAATCCTTGAGCCACTAGTCTTGCCTTGTTCCTTGACACACGTCCACTTTCATCAAGCTTATTTCTGAACACCCAGCGCGTCGCTATGATATTTTTGCCTTTGGGACGAGGGACGAGAGTCCAAACTTTGTTCCTTTCAAACTGGTTGAGTTCTTCTTGCATCGCTTGAATCCAGTCAGTGTCCTGGAGTGCTTCCTTGATGTTCTTTGGTTCCACCATAGAGATAAAGGCGTTGAACGAACAGAAAGCTAAGTTTGCACTCTGGGACTTGCTTGCTGCTGACCTTGTTTGAACTCCTTGAGAAATATCTGAGACAATTTGAGAAGTTGGGTGGTCCCAGAGAAGCGGGACTCCCTTTGAAATAATTGAGCAAATCTTGGATCAATGTCTCCATCAGAATCATCACTGTCGCCTCGTCCTCAGTGCGTTCCCCCTCAGAGAGAGCGTCCACACCTTGATGTTGCTCGCCTTGTTGACTTGATTCAGCCATATCTTGTTGAACTGAAGATTCACTACGAGAGGGAACTCCCTGAACAATACTAGGGACGTCCACTGAGACTTCTTCAGGATTTGGAGTAGCGTTCTTAGGAACATAGTACTTTCCAGAGGACCAATCTTCAACTTCGTCTTCAGAGTCGTCCTGTTGTTGTGACGAAGAGCGTTCTTTCTTACTTGGTTTTTCTTTGTGAGAAGAACTCTCCTTGAATACAATATGAATACTCTCCTCAAGCTTTAGAGTCCTTTTGTTGAAAACTCTATAGGCTTTGCTGGTGAGAGAGTACCCAAGGAATATGGCTTCATCGTTTCTTGCATCAAACTTTCCAAGTTTTTCTTTATCATTGTTGTGGACGAAACACTTGCACCCAAAAACTCTGAGATAATCAATGCGAGGCTTCTTTCCATTCAACAACTCATAGGACGTCTTTTTCAGCAGAGGACGGATCATGGCGCGATTGATGATGTAGCATGCTGTAGCAATAGCTTCCGCCCAAAGTACTTGGGGATGCTATTTGCCAAGAGCATAGTCCTTGCCATTTCCTACAACGTCCTGTTCTTTCTTTCTACAACTCCATTTTGTTGAGGAGTCCTTGGAGCTGAGAAGTTGTGCGAGACACCATGTTGATCACAGTAGGCCAGGAACTCTGAGTTTTGGAACTCCGTCCCATGGTCTGATCTTATGGCTTTGAGAGGCGTCTCAAGGGCAACTTTCACTTGTTTGATGAAGACTTTGAACGCATTGAAACAATCTGCTTTGGACAGTAAGAAAAGAACCCAAGTGAATCGAGAAAAATCATCTACGAGACCGTAAATGTACCTCTTTCCACCGTAGCTCAACGTCTTCATTGGTCCACAAAGATCCATATGGAGAAGTTCCAAAGGCTTCTTCGTACTTAATTCATTCTTGGACTTGAATGACGCTCTTGTTTTCTTCCCTATGATACAGGCTTCACACTGTTCAACTTTCTCAGGATCAATTCAGGGAAGTCCTTTCACAAGATTTCTTTGGTGTAGCTTGAGGATTGTGCTTGGTCCAACATGGCCAAATCGGCGATGCCTGAGATCACAGTCCTCCTTTGAAGCAGATAGGCACAATTCTGATTTAGGCTTGAACTCCTGATTGCAGATGTAAACATTGTTTTGGCGTACTCCTTTGAGAACAACTTTGTTGGACTTCTTGTTGATGACGAGACACTCCTTTGAGTCAAATGAGACTAGGTTTTCACCTTGGTCACACATTTGGGAAACGCTAAGGAGATTGAAGCCAAATCCTTCAACAAGACTCACATTTGTTGCTTTGATGGACGGATTGAGAATCGCAGTTCCCGTCCCTTTGATCTTTCCCTTGCCCTTGTTGCCAAACGAGACAGTTCCTCCCGTGGCACTACTTTGGATAGAAGTGAGATGGATCTGACTTCCTGTCATATGATTTGAGGCGCCACTATCAATGATCCATGGGCGTTCCCTCACTTCCACCTGCCATAACAAAGTTAGTGTTTGGCGACCCATGCAAGGTGTTCCTTACCTGGTTCGTTACAGAAGTAGAACTCTGGTTCTGGCATGTAGTCATTTATATTAACATCATTTGAGATAGCATGTTTTCGGAAAGAACTCTTAGAACGCCTAGGACGCCTAGGATTGGCCTTAGGGACGGACTTATCATTTTCATTGTTAGTCCTAGCAGCTTTTCCACTTGCAATATCTTCTTTTAGTTTCACACAATCATATTTGAAGTGGTCTCCTTGTCCACAATACCAACACGTCCTATAGTAAGTACCAAGGTAGTACTTCTTATTGGGACGTTGAATTTTGTTTTCTTTCATCTTTTGAGGATTGCAGACTTTGGAACCTTCCCCTTTAGCAATTTTCTTATAGATCCTACGGCTAGTGGAGTTAGTGTAGTAGTCCTCTTGGCCTTTCTCTCCACTCTCTAGGTCTCTAATTCTTTCAAGAAGATTCTTGGTTTTCTTCCTTTCAAGTTCAAGTTCTGAAGTTTTGCTTCCCTCAAAGTCACTAGGGAGAGAGTTCCTAGTGTCAGACTCATAGCCTAGACCTCTTTCGGCTGGGACAAAAACTATTGGCTTTACTTCCTTAACTATGGGACTTTTTCCCAACACTTTTACTTCTTCCCTAAGCTTAGCGTTCTCAAGTTTGAGAAACATAATTTTAGTTTTTAGGGACTTAGATTCTACACATGAGGACTCTAGTTGAATGGTCATGGAACTACAGTTTTCACATTCAACCACAATATTTTTATTTTCAAGTTCAAGTTCATCCATTCTATGTTGCATGACTACACTTTATTCCATGATTTTACTAATGAGTTTAATAAGCTTGGATTTAGAACAATTTTCTAAAGAACTCATCATAGACTCACGGGTTACCTCATTTTCAGATTTTGGAACGTTCTCCTCAACAACTGTGGCGTCCTCCATAGCCATGTACGCCACTTGTTCATCAGGGTCTTCATCATCATCAGAAGAGCTACCATTATCCCATGCAGATGCGAACGCTCCAATGAGGGCCTTTGTCTTCATTTCCTTTGAGGACATTCCCGTTGTACACTTTTTAGTAAAGTGCCCTTTCTTGTTACACTTGTAACAGGTAAGTTCTTTCATCTCTGCCTCAGTGTACTTGTGACTTTCTTTCTTGGAAGGCATCTTGTGTTTGTTGAAATATTTGTTCCTTTTGCCATAAGAACGGAGAGCTTTGTGAATAAGAGCAAGTTCTTCTTCTTCATCTAGCTGTTCTTTAGTCTTGCTTTCTTTCTCCTTTAAAGCTTGAACGCGCATCTTCTCACGGTTCTCATTCTTGTTGGCTTCCACCATTAAAGCAAGTTCTCGTTGACGATGCAGATACTCATCGTACTCTGGTGTTGATGTCATCAAGGCTAGATCTGTCTGTGGATTCCGTGCTAGCTCAGCTAAATCGGAGTCCCTCCTTGCTTCATATCCTCTCAGCTTCCCGTAGATCTCTTCCATATCTAGAGTCTTGTTAGTTGTATTTTTCTTGAACGTGGTTCTATCAAAGTTCCACTTTCCTGTTAGACCATCAATGACCACTTGAACTCTGTTCCTCATTGAAATTTCATTTTCTGCAATACCCAAGTTCCTCATCTTGGTGACAAGAGCTTTAAAACGGTATGAGTAGTCCTTAACTATTTCATTGGGCAACATTCAGAAAGCATAGAACTCTCTCTTAATTTCAAGTTGGTCATCTTCCTTCATCTCAACCGTACCCACGTGGTATTTCTCGAGAGCTTCCCATTGTTGTTTGCTTGTTGCCATATTGCTGACTCGAGTGGCGTCCCTCTCCCAAAGGGACGCTTGAAGGAAGCATATTGCCTTAGCATTTGTTTCCATGAGCTTGAATTCATCAGGACCCCACTCATCCTCTTTATCTTTCTTGTCAGCAGGAACGATAAGGTCACCTTTCATGATCACTCTCCAGCATTGATAGTTCTGACTTCTACAGAAGTTTTCAAATCTAATTTTCCAGCGGTTGAAGTTGACGTCCGTCAAGCGCAGAGGCTTCACGAAAGAGATTCCAATTGGTTCCATGTCCATCTTTTACCTGCAACTCAGTAAGAATCTAGAGCGCCTGCTCTGATACCAATTGTTGGATCGTTAGTACTGAGGGACGTCCTTTACTTTGGTAAAGGCGTCCTTTGGTCAGGCGTCCCTACGAGGAGTAGGGGCATCCTTGAGTAATGCAGCGGAATAAAGTACTAAACAAGTAATAGATGAACGTAGTGAATTATAGAGGAACCACTCAAGACCAAGTAGTCCTTCAGTGTAAACCTCTACCTCCTTGGAGGATTTTTGAATAGTTTTTCCTTTATATTGAACGTCCTTACAGTTATACTGGCGAGTCTTTACAGTTCTATGGCACTTAGCTTTTCCCTAAGTCCACTAGTAAAGGACTTCTCTAAGCCTACAACTTAAGCGAGGTCAATCTCTAAAAGGACTCTATTCCTACGTCCTACAGTACTTCGTAGGACTCTCTTTCTCTTTTTGGGTTTTTCTGAATACAAACTGTTTTGTGGTTTTGGTTACAAATCTCACTCGATCTAGCACAAGTCTTAGCACTGTTCTTGAGTTCTTGAGCTAGTTCTTCGTCTTCTTGAGTGAGTCGCTTTCCTTTGATTCTCTCTGAATATTCTCTGAAAGCGTAAGCTTCACAATAAATGCCTTGGGCTATTTATAGGACTTGGGGAAGGGCGTCATTCTTCTTCTAACGATCATGCATGCCCTTCACGTACGTGGCTACAGGATCTTCCTCCACGAGTATGACGGTGATGAGGAATCTTCCTGTATCCAGCTGTGTGTGATGAACTCCGCTACAGGATCGGCCGCCACGTGTTGATGAACTCTGCTACAGGATCGTCCGCCACGTAGTGTTGGACTCTGCTACAGGATCGGTCTCCACGTGTCCTTGGATGATCAAACATTGTCAAGTGATGTCATTCTGTCGGCTAGTGAGTAAGGACTCCTTTCTTGCGTTCCTACTTGCTTGGGACTCCGTCCTTGCTCAAGTAGTCTCTTGCTGGTCCTTACTTCCTGTTAGCTGGCGTCCCTAAGCCTAGGGAACGCTCACACACTTGTTGTCCTTTCGTCATTTGGCGTTCCTGAACACTTGGACAATTTTATTAGAATCAAAGTGAGTTTGTCATATCAAAACTGAGGGACGGTTTGTGTGGGCACACTACCAAGTATGCAGGCGTCCTTGATAGCGTCCCAACAAACTGGTAAGCTCCTTGCCCTACGACCTTCGTAACCCTGTAAGGTCCTTCCCATCCAGGTGCCAATTTTCCGGCGTTTTGTTCTGTTGTGTTCTGGAACACCTTGCGAAGTACCCAGTCTCCAACTCGAAAGACCTTAACTCTTACATTCTTGTTATAGCTCCTGGACACTTGCTGCTGGTATCGAGCTACTTTGAGGTGGGCCGATTCCCGTAACTCTTGGACCGTGTCTAGGTCTGCCTCGAGTTGCTCCTTGTTCTGGTCGAGTGTAGCTATACCATATCGTGCGGTTGGGACCCGGATTTCAGCTGGGATGACTGCCTCGCACCCGTATACTAGAGAGAAGGGGGTTTGCCCGTTGCTTTTTTGGGAGTGGTGCAGTCAGCCCAAAGTACGTAGGGTAGCTCTTCTGCCCACTTGCCTTTGGATTTGGTTAATCTTTTCTTCAGGTTGCTTATGATCACTTTGTTTGAGGATTCTGCTTGCCCATTCGCCTGGGGGTATTTAGGTATTGATGTAACCAGATCAATGTTCCACCATTGGCAGAATGCCCTCATTCTCTGGCTAATGAACTGGGAACCGTTATCGCAAACGATCGTTGCTGGGATTCCAGATCGGCAGAGGATATTGCGCTCGATGAAGGAGATCACATGTTTGTCCTCAATCTCCCTATATGCTTCAGCCTCGATCCATTTGGAGAAGTAGTCGGTCATAGCTAAGAAGAACACTTTTTGCCCAGTAGAAGGAGGTAATTTCCCCATGATATCCATCCCCCACCTCATGAAGGGCCAAGGAGTGAGGGTTGGATGTAGGTTCTCGGAGGGTTGGTGAGAAGTTGGTGCGTGTCGTTGGCAAGCCTTGCATTCCTGGGCATACTTGGTGGCGTCGTGTCGTAGCGTTGGCCAGTACCTCCCATGTCTAAGTATCTTGTTTGCCAAGCTCCTTCCACCAGCATGGTTCCCGCAGTACCCTTCATGGATCTCTTTCATAACACTCTCTATCTCTTCTCCTTCCGCGCATCTTTGCAAGACTCCAGATGCAGACTTGTGGTAGAGTACGCCTTGGTGGACGACGAATCGTGTGGCTTTGGCTCTTACAGCCCTTGCCTCTGTCTTATCTTCCGGCGCTTTCTCGTGTACTAACCAGTCTATGTATGGTTTGATCCAGCTACTAGGCTTTGCTCCAGAGTGTGTGTCAAGACTGGCTACTGGGAGCGTGTGTAGCATGGATGTTTCTTTGGGATGCTCGATTGCTGAGTAAAGAAGGTGCACTAGCGGGATCTGAGAGTATTCACTTGGGTTGAGTACTGAACCTAAACCTGCTAGGGCGTCGGCCGATCTGTTGTTCTCTCTGGGTACCTGTTCAAAGCTAACCTGCGGGAATTCTCCCGCTAATGCTCTCGCTTTTTCCAGGTAAAGAGCCATCCTCTCGTCTTTTGCCTCAAAAAGGCCTAGTATCTGGTTAATAACCAAGAGAGAGTCGCACCTTACTTACAGATTCTAGATTGCTAGGTCTTTCGTTAGCTCTAATCCGAAAATCAAAGCTTCATACTCTGCCTCGTTGTTTGTGGAAGCAAAATCGCATTTCACATCCTGAGCTAGCCTATCTCCCTTGCTTGATTCCAGGACCACCCCTAGCCCTATCCATCTGGCGTTGTAAGCCCCATCTGTGTTGAGCGTCCATGTTTCGTGTGTCTCGTGTAGGACAGGGGCGGGTGTGCTTGTGCTCGCTGCCTCCTCTAGATCAGGTGTGAAGTTAGCGACGAAGTCAGCTAGGACCTGCGATTTTATGGCTTTGAGAGGTTCGTATTTCATGTCGTAGCCGCTGAGTTGCACTGCCCACTTCGTCATTCGTCCAGAGAACTCCAGCTTCTGCATCACCTGTCGCAGGGGGTAGTTGGTTTGCACCGCGATCGTATGCGACTCGAAGTAAGGGCGAAGTTTATTCGAACTCATGACGACGGGAGGACCAGTTTTTCGAGGGGTGTGTATCTAGTCTCTACTGAAGTCATTGTCTTGCTTACGAAGTAAACAGGCAATTGTTGTCCATCAACTTCCCTGACTAGAACCCCACTCAATGTGCTTCCTGATACTGCTAGATATAGTTGCAAGATTTCTCCTGGCACCGGCTTGGCTAGAAACAATGCATTGGAGAAATAGCCCTTGAGTTCCTGGAAAGCCCTCTCATGTCATTCGCCCCACTGGAAACTTTTTTTTCTTGAGTATATCGTAGAACAAACGACACTTGTCGGCTGACTTGGATATAGCCCTGTTAAGGGTGGCGATTTTCCCTGCGAGCTTCTGCACTTCCTTAATGTTCTTGGGCGATCTCAGGGAGGCTATTGCTTTCACTTGGTCAGGACTGGCCTCAATCCCCCTTTTAGTCACGATGTAACCTAGAAATTTTCCAGACTAAGCTCCGAACGTGCACTTTTGAGAATTAAGCTTCATATTGAATTTTTCGAGAATGTTAAAGGCTTCCTCGAGATGTTGTTGGTGTTGAACCTCCATCGTGCTCTTGACCACCATATCATCGATATACACTTCCATGGTCTTCCCAATTTGATTCTGGAACATATGGTTAACGAGGCGCTGTTAAGTTGCACCAGCGTTTCTTAAGCCGAAAGGCATAACTCGATAATAATACGTCCCTTGTCCTGTTATGAAGGACGTCTTCTCTTAATCTTCGGGGTGCATCTGGATCTGGTGATAGCCGTTGAAGGCGTCCATGAATGTCAAGAGTTCATGGCCAACGGTGGCGTCGACCATCGTTTCTATGTGTGGGAGTGGGAAAGAGTCTTTAGGACAAGCCTTGTTCAGTTCGGTAAAATCCACACAAACCCTCCACTTCCCATTCTTTTTTTGGACGACCACCACGTTAGCTAGCCACTCTGGATATTTCACCTCTCGGATCTTGCCTGTGTCTAGTAACTTTCTCACTTCTTCGTCAACTGCTTGGATTCGCTCCGGGGCAAATTTTCTCCTTTTCTGTTTCATGGGGGGAAAGCTAGGATCGGTGTTAAGTTTGTGTGTAATCACCTATGGGTCGATTCCAGTCATGTCCTCGTGGCTCCATGCGAAGAACTTCTGGTGCTTCTCTAGAAAGGACACGAGCTCTGTTTTGATGGACATCTCTAGTCTGATGCCCAGCCGAACGATCTGCCCTTCCCCTATCGCTACCTCCTCCACTTATTCTTCTTCCTCTCGGGTCTGGATAGGAGGGGTAGCGCTCTGTAATTGCTATGCCTGCGGCCCAGCGGCCGTAGGCTTTAGAGCAGGCTTGTATCATTCTCTAGCTAGCCTCTGATCTCCTCGAATTTTCTCTATTCCCCTTGGTGTAGGGAACTTCACCGTGTCAACCAGCATCCTCCTCATAAGGACGTTTCCTATGTGTAAGGAGATTACCAAGCCGTCGTGATGAGGACCGACTTGATTTTCAATGTCGGAGTCGTCAAAGACTATTGCTAAACCGATGGGTTGTCTAGGTCGCCTCTCCAGATGGGTGGGTTTTCCCAAGTACCCCTCTCGCGCGTGCCTCTTGGCTGCTGAGTAGGTAAGACCACACACGCTTGATCCTCCGGTTATTACGTTCACCACCCTTTTTGGAGTAGGGGGCGTTCTTTCGCTTGTCTTGCTTCGATAGGGATTATCTAGAAGGTCACAAGGGACTTTGGCGTCTGGAGCCGCGTCCCAGATCTTGCCTTTCGAGATTAAGTGTGCCACCTCCCTCATTAGCATAATACAATCCTTGGTCCAATGACCGTGGTTATCGTGGAACTCACACCACTTGTTCTCGTCGGCCCCTGCGTTGGGTGCTTTATCTTTCCTGGGTCACCTGACTAGATCTCCCATCTTGGAAAGGTTCTTCACCAGTTGTGATGGTGAGATCTTGAGGTTGTAGTCCTCCAGGGGCGGTAGCAACGGATCGCGCTCTTTCTCCATTGACGACTTGTTGCGTGCTACGTTAACCCGTTTGGTTGGGTGTCTATCGTAGGATCGATCATGCCTACCCCTTCTCTAGTCGAAGGGTGATCGCCTTCGCCCTGGATATTGCCTCTTGCGATCATTGCCGCTTTTCTTGTCGGAGCTTCTAGGTTCGGCCGACCTCCTTCGGAGAGATCTATCTTCCTCCAATCGCAAGTGTGCTAGTGCCTTTGATTGGACCTCCTCGAAAGTAGCACATGGGTGCTTGGTTAGCTCCTGGTACAACCCTCCATCCGGTATGATTCCTTGTCGGAAAGCCTCGATTGCGGTGGTGGTGTCGCAACTTGGGATGATTACTTTCTCCTTGTTGAAGCGATCTAGGAAAGCTCTTGTGGTTTCATGATTTTTCTGCTTGACCCGGTAAAGGTCGCTAGACTGCTTCTCAAACTTGCGAATGCTCGCGAACTGGCTCCGAAAGGTGTCCGATAGGTCGGCGAAAGACTTGATGCTCCCTTTGGGTAGACCGATGAACCAGGTGAGGGCTGGTCCAGTCACGGTCATTCCAAACCCCTTACACATCACGGATTCCTTTGAGTGACTGGGAACCGAGCTAGTCATCATCTTTTGTTTGTAGATAGCAATGTGCTAGTTAGGGTCCGTGGTGCCATTGTAGGGGTTCATAGAGGGAATAGTGACTTTTCTAGGAATATCGGCCCGAGCAATCTTGGGGACGAATGGTGATTCGTCGTATCCATCTTGGGCCTTTGGTTGCACCGGCTGGTATCCGGTGTGGCTTCTGACAACCTGGTCGGAGATGGCCCCGATCTGCTCTATAACTTTTTTCCTGATGAGAGCGTCTAGGTCCATCTCCTGGTGCCGTTCAGTGTAAGCGTTCTCAGCTATCCATACGTTTCCGGAGCGGGTTCTGTAGGTGTTGCCCGAAGGGGTGACCTGGATTCCGGGGACCTCCCTGTTCGCGGCCTGCTCGCGATTATTCTCGGGGGCGGGTGTTTGTTGAGTGTTCAAGATTCCACCTTGGGTGTCGTTCCCGTTGTTACCCCCCGAAGTTCCCTCTCCGGAATCGAAATTCAGCCGCGTCACCAAACCCTCGGTGTTTCTAGTGGCGTTGGCGGGTTGCCTGGTTGTAGTCAATAACTGGTTCTGGCTCCTAAGCTGGTTGTTTTTGTTAGTCAAACGTTCCATGCTGGCTTCAAAGAAGCCTTTTTGCTGCAAGAGTTCTTTCTAGAGAAGCTCCATGCGACGCCGAACGTCCGCCATCTTGTCTTCTCGCTGTTTGGACAAGATTTCTTCTTGTTGGGTGGCGTCGTTCTTCCCTGGAACGAATTCTCCAGATTCTAAGATTGTCTAAGATGCGAAACTTGGACAACAAGCGATTCTTCGTTCGTAATTTGCCAAATTCTGTGCCCCACGGTGGGCGCCAAATTGTTAGAGCTAGAAATCAACCAAGCAAGATTGGTGAACCCTTAGCCTAGATCGGGCTTAAACTAAGCAATACAAACTCGGAATCAAGTAAGAAAGATGCGAAAATTATGTTAAACTCGTATGTATTGTATTAATGTATGAATGTGTATATGCGTGAATGTTACAACGTATGGCCCTCTCTATGTATATACAGGGGCCTAAAAGATATATCGTTACAAGATAGACTAGATAACTAGATAGATATAAATCGTAAAAGATATAACATTCTTGAATTCGGTATAATTTCCAATTTCGCCTATATAAGATAAAAAGAATCTTCGACGGATATATCTTCCATAGGACTCGATAGATGTTAATGATCCAACGCGTCTTCTCCACGGTTCTTACTAGCTGCTTGCACTAGAAAGTCTTTACCCACTCCCACTGGGCTGCTTCTAGATATAACATTGAACCGATTGTTAAATAGGCCCAACAACGACCATGAAGAACTATGAAGGCCGCGGTCGCGCTGTCGATGGCGCGGTCGCGGTATAAGCCGAGCATTTCACCAAAAGAAGACCACCGCGGGCGCAACCATGGCGTCGCGGTCGCGGTGCGTTCCGAATTCTAGACGGACGAAATCCTATCCTTTCTATCTTGTTTCCTTTCTTATCTTTTCGTTTCCTTTCTTATCTAGCTCGAAGAGGTTGTTCTTTGGGCTATTTAAGGGGAACCTTTTCTAGGTTTTAGGAAGATCTATCACTTTGTAATCAATTGTTCTTTCAATAAAGATTTGTTCTTTCTTTGTAATCCAGAACTAATCTCCTTTAAAGTTTATTCAATCAAGGAAGTTTTGTTATGAAGTTGTGAAATTCTGGTAACTTCTCTATCCCTAGGTCTTTATCGATGTTCTTGTGCTTTATCCCATTATCTATGTTTGATTTTATGATCCTGATCAACTTGTTTGATTGACTTAGATCTATTGTTTGATTTAGGATCGGTTGTTGTCTATGCATCTTTCCTATTTTTCGAAACAACTCTATTCTAGGACCGTGGACTAGTTTAGGGAAGAGTATTCAATGGTTTAGTTGTGCATGAGACTCGTAGCCTGATTGCATGATTTGATTTCCTAATATCCTTGTTCTCTATGCTAATTCTAAGTTAAGCGTCCTTGCCTAGAGTTATAGAATTGCTTGGATCGTGGACTTACGATTGTTTAAGATCAGGATTGGAATTGACCTATGCATATAAAGAAGTGGATGAGTGACTCGGGCAAAGTCGTTGTTCCCTTGTCAAAAATAAATCCCAAACATGCAAACAACAATATAGTAGGCAAGCAAGGGGTCGAACCCAAAGAAATCAGTTTTATTCAGATTTTATGGTTTTCATGCAAGAAATCAAAAGGGGGTTTTGAAAGTTGGTTTCAATCAAAGATCATCAAATAGAGTTTATCCAATCAATTCCACTTTATTAATCTGTTGATCATGAATTCATCCACCTCTTTATATGCCTAGGTCAATTCCAATCCCAATCATTAGCAATCGCGAGTCCACGGTCCAAGCAATTCTATATCCCTAGGCAAAAATGCTTAACCTAGAATTAGCATAGAGAACAAGGATATTAGGAAATCAAATCATGCAATCAAGCTACGAGTCTCATGCATAATTCAACCATTGAATACTCTTCCCTAAACTAGTCCATGGTCCTAGAATAGAGTTGTTTCGAGAAATAGGAAAGATGCATAGACAACAACCAATCCTAAATCAAACAATAGATCTAAGTCAATCAAACAAGTTGATCAGGCTCATAAAATCAAACAAAGATCACGGTGAAATCTCGTCCGCTTGAAAGTCGGTCACACCGCGACCGCGGCACCACCACCGCGCCCGCGGCAGTCTTCAATTGGTCAAGTCCGAGTCGGCTTCTACCGCGACCGCGCCACAGACAGCGCGACCGCGGCCTTCATAGGTCTTCATGGTTCGCTCCTTCACGCCACCGCGCCCGCGTCATAGACAACGCGACCGCGATATCCATGTAGTGGCGAATCTTCGTCTTTAAGCTCTTTAACTCTTGATTCTTCATATTTTGTGTCTTCGGCCTTCATATTACAATAACGCTCAAAACTAACCTAAACACTCTCTAAAACCTCTCAAAATACAATAGTTATCCTATAGAAAATAGGCCGAATCAAATTTCCCCATACTTAGATCTTGCTCGTCCTCGAGTAAGCTCAAAACAAATACAACAAATAAGCACATCTAAGATCTCAGGAAATACAAGGGAAGATAAAAACACTCAGCTCACAACCCGAACCCAAAATATAGAGAAATCATGAGCATAAAACAATGAAGCTCAAACACACACCTCACAACAAAGATATAACACTCAAGCTCTATAAAATGTATAGCAACCTAGGATCTACCCAAATCTAACAATGAAGCCCCAAAGTCCCCAAGCAAGAATGATCCTAAAACACTCGAATTTTACCGCTCAATTCCGCTTAGGCGCCCTTTCGGGTTTTCACCTAACCGCTCTTTTCATTTTTGAAAAGGGTGTGCTCACAAATCTCACAACTCTCATGAACCTCTTATTACCCTAGCCTAATGCTGGTCCGGGTTACCTGCTTATTACCTGAGCCGCCCTTTCGGGTTTTCGACTCATCCCAGGATTTATATGCCTTTTTTCAATTTTTATGGCTCTTTCTATCTTTTTTTCCTTTCTTTCTTTCTTTATTATGCAAAATGTATGGTGCAAGTGCTCCATGAAAAGAAGAAAATCCAAAAATTTGAAGCAAATCTCTAACTAAGCTAGCTAGGATAAGCGAATGCGAGTACTCCTTCCCCCATACTTAAATCCTTCATTGTCCTCAATGAAGCAAAGAGAAAGGATAGAAACAAGGAGAAAGGTATATCAGAAGACTCACAATCGATTGAAGAGAGGTGGAATGGAAGAACTCTTCAAAGGTGGTAGAATGGAACTCCGTATTTCCAATCGGCTGGCTCGCCGCGGGCGCGGCACATGGGGCGTGGGCGCGGAATCAATGCAAAGACCGAAGTCATCCTCGGGTGGTCACCGCGGGCGCGGCTGCTGGAGCGCGGGCGCGGTTCTCATGCAGGAACAACAACTTGACTTCATCTCGAAAAGCGTGATGTGTAAGCAATCTTCATATCTTGGCTCGTCTCTTGGAAGATGGATCAATACTTGAACTCGAGCCGTGGAGATGAAAACTCTCGGGGAAACAAAGCTCCCCCATACTTAGGCTTTACACATAGCCAAAAGAATGGAAGTACAAAGGTGGATGGAAAGAAGAAATCGAAGATGGAAAGATAGAAGATGGATAGAATGGATATAGATGGATGGAAAATATAGAGGTAGAATGGGACCAAGAAGTCCTCTTTTAGTCTTTTTTTTTTTTCTTTTTTTTTTTCTATTTTCATAATAAAGAGCTAAAACAGAGACGCAGTATGGTTGCCGCAAGCACGGGCTAGTACCTGTTCGTCGGGATGCGCTGACGGTCCACCGCGGGCGCGGCCAAGGAGGCGCGGGCGCGGTTTCACGCCAGGCGTGTCCTTTCGGACCTAGTACCTGCATGTTAGCGAGAAAAACAAATAAATCCTAAGCTAGGAATGGAAAAACAATCTATCTAATCCTTGGGTTGCCTCCCAAGCAGGGCTTTTGTTTAACGTCGTTGGCTCGACGTGGATACGATCAATATGGGTCCTGATCAACATCAATTCGGACCGTGTTGCCACCATGAGATATGGAAAGGGATCCATTGGCAACGTCGATGACCGTATTGGCGGTTTTCATGAATGGACGACCTAGTAAGAGAACCGAGTCGTACCGCCCTTCGCCTATCTCCATCACATAGAAATCTGCAGGAAAGATCAAACCGCGCACCTGCACTAAAACATCCTCAACTAACCCTTTCGGGCGCACATTAGAGTGGTCAACCAATTCAATAACAATATCTGATACCTTTAAAGGACCAAGGCCTAACCTATCACACATGCAAGCTGGAAGAACATTAATGGAGGCACCTAAATCTAGCATAGCACGCTCAATTTTAGTTTCTCCAATAGTGACAGGGACGGTGAATCTTCCTGGGTCTGAGCATTTTTTAGGTAATTGCTTTTGGAGTAGGGAATTACAAGTCTCAATTTTGCTATCCTGCGTCTTTTCAACTAGAGCTACCTTTTCAATCTTAGGACTAGTCCTATTCTTTCTTTTTATGGTGCATAGCTCTTTCATAAACTTAGCAAAACGAGGGACACTTTGAATGAGATTAATGAGAGGAACATTTACCCGACAATTGGCGAAGGTCTCGAAGAGTTCCTTGTCATGTGCCGGCTTCCTCGTGTCCTTGAGAGCATCGGGAAATGGGGGAGAGGGCTTAAAAGAATCCAACGGTGGAAGGGGTTGAGCCACATAGCCATCGTCCTCTTCTGCTGCTGGGGCGCGGTTCCGTCTAGGAGAGCTCGGGCGTGGAGGCGAATAGTTCTTGAAAGCATAATCGAGTAAAGCCTCGAAGTTCCGCTCGGCCTCCTTACCGCGGGCGCGGTGATTCAGGCTATTTTGTATAGGATAACTCTTCTATTTTGAGATGATTTAGAGAGTGTTTAGGTTAGTTTTGAGCGTTATTGTAATATCAAGACCGAAGACACAAAATATGAAGAATCAAGAGTTAAAGAGCTTAAAGACGAAGATTCGCCACTGCATGGATATCGCGGTCGCGTTGTCTATGACGCGGACGCGGTGGCGTGAAGGAGCGAACCAACCAAGACCTATGAAGGCCGCGGTCGCGTTGTCTGTGGCGCGGTCGCGGTAGAAGCCGACTCGGACGTGACCAATTGAAGACCGCCACGGGCGCGGTGGTGGTGCCGCGGTCGCAGTGCGACCGACTTTCAGGCGGACGAGATTTTACCGTTTTTATCTTGTTTCCTTTCTTATCTTTCGGTTTCCTATCTTATTTAGTCCGAAAAGGTTGATCTTTGGGGCTATATAAAGGGAACCTTTCTAGGTTTTTAGGATATTCAACTTACTTGTCAATTAATTGTCTTTCAATAAAGATTAGAGTTTTCTTTGTAATGGAGAACTAACTCTCCTCTTGAGTTTATTCAATCAAGGAAGCTTTATTATGAAGTTGTGAAATTCTGGTAATCTCTTTATCCCTAAGTCTTTATTGATACTCTTGTTCTTCATCCCATGATCTTTGTTTGATTTTATGAGTCTGATCAACTTGTTTGATTGACTTAGATCTATTGTTTGATTTAGGATTGGTTGTTGTCTATGCACCTTTCCTATTTCTCGAAACAACTCTATTCTAGGACCATGGACTACTTTAGGGAAGAGTATTCAATGGTTTAATTATGCATGAGACTCGTAGCTTGATTGCATGATTTGATTTCCTAATATCCTTGTGCTCTATGCTAATTCTAGGTTAAGCGTCCTTGTCTAGGGTTATAGAATTGCTTGGACCGTGGACTTGCGATTGCTAATGATTGGAATTGGAATTGACTTAGGCATATAAAGAGGTGGACGAATTCATGATCAACAGATTAATAAAGTGGAATTGATTGGATAAACTTTACTTGATAACCTTTGATTGAAACCGACTTTCAAAACCCCCCTTTTAATTTCTTGCATGAAAACCATAAAATCTAAATAAAACTGATTCCTTTGGGTTTGACCCCTTGCTTGCCTACTATACTGTTATTTGCATGTTTGGGATTTATTTTTGATAAGGAAACAACGACTTTGCCCGAGTCAAATTTTGGCGCCGTTGACGGGGAATCCTTTTTCTTGTTTTGATTTTGTGTGTTTTCGCGCTCTGCGCTCAAACCGCGCCCGCGGCCCCCTCGGCGCGCCCGCGGTTCGTGCGCAAAACCACCCCTTGTGTGCGGACCTGACATATGGTCCGTACCCGGTCTAGTAATACTTCCCCTGTTCGTTTTGATCCAGAAATTGATAGGACTCTTCGGAAGATAAGGAGTGCCCCCAGACCTTCTACATCCTACAACCTTCTTGAATCTTTCTCTCTCTCTCTCTGATTCTAAACCAGTAGACGCCATGGAGGAACAAACTATTCGCCAACTCACGGCGCCCGATCTCTAGCAACAGCAGCTCGCTGTTCAATTCCCCGAACTCGGGGAGGGTGTGAAGTTCGAACTGAAGTCTGGTCTCATCCACCACTTACCCAAATTTCACGGGTTGAGCGGTGAGGACCCGAACAAGCATCTCACTGAATTCCACGCAATATGCGTGAGTATGAAGCCCACTGATGTGACGGAGAATCAAATCAAGCTCCGGGCTTTTCCCTTCTCTCTTGAGGACACCGCCAAGGACTGGCTCCTTTATTTGGTGCCGGGTTCTATCACTACTTGGGCGGATATGAAGAAGGAGTTTCTTGAAAAGTACTTCCCCGCTTCCAAACAAACATCTATTAAGAAGCAGCTCAGCAGTTTGGAGCAAGGGGAAGACGAGAACCTCTATGACTATTATGAGCGCTACAAGAGGCTCATCGCAAGTTGTCCCTACCATGGCTACCAAGCAAAGGATCTTATTTGCTACATCATTGCGGGACTCTGTGACAATGACAAGAGGCTCGTGAATGCATCTTGTGGGGGTAGTTACGAGAACTTAACCCCCGCTACAGCTTTTCAGAAAGTAGAAATCTTGGCGGAACAAGCCCGCAATCAAAGGTCCATGACCAATGTGAGGTCCGTTAGTGTGGTGAATGAGTCCCTGAATGTTGAAGTAAGGGAGCTCAAGGATCTTATGAAGCAGCTTCTCACGAAGAGGACGGCCCAGCAAGTCAATGCTTGCGGTCTATGTTATGATGCGAGCCACCACACAGATCAGTGCCCTACTATTCAAGAGACCGAGGAATCGGTCAATGCCATTGGCAATTATGGTGCACCCCGACCCCGGAATGATCCTTACTCTAATACCTACGACCCATGGTGGGCAAATCATCCTAACATAAGGTGGAGCAATCAGCAGCAGCAAGACCCACCACAACAGCAGCAGCAATACGCCCCTCAGGGCCAGCAACAACAGTTTCGGTCTAATAACTATGCCCCGAGAGCGCCTGCTCCATCTCAGAATGATGCTATTACCGCCCTCTTGAAGGAGAACAAAGAGACGAGAAATGTTGTAAAGAATCTTGAGACTCAGCTGAGCCAACTTGCCACTATGATCAATAGGCTCGAGTCTAAGGATTCCGGGAAGCTCCCCTCTCAACCGCTCAATCACAAAGAGAATGTGAGTGCCATGAATTTGAGGAGCGGTAAAGTATTGGCGAGTCGGGAATCACCCACTGGTGATGATCCGCGACCGCGTTCCCCTGGCCGTGACCGCGCCGAGGCGGCAGCACATGAAGACCAAGCCTCTATGGAAATTCCGCGCCCGCGCTCCCCCCTCCGCGCCCGCGATATTCCAACAGAGGACTCGGACCAAGGGAGGCGTAGCGAGCCGCGACCACGGAGTCCGGACCGCGCCCGCGGTAAGGAGGCCGAGCGGAACTTCGAAACTTTACTCGATTATGCTTTCAAGAACTATACGCCCCCTCGCCCGAGCTCTCCTAGACGGAACCGCGCCCCAGCAGCAGAAGAGGACGATGGCTATGTGGCTCAACCCCTTCCACCATTGGATTCTTTTAAGCCCTCTCCTCCATTTCCCGATGCTCTCAAGGACACGAGGAAGCCGGCACATGACAAGGAACTCTTCGAGACCTTCGCCAATTGTCGGGTAAATGTTCCTCTCCTCAATCTCATCCAAAGTGTCCCTCATTTTGCTAAGTTTATGAAAGAGCTATGCACCATAAAAAGAAAGAATAGGACTAGTCCTAAGATTGAAAAGGTAGCTCTAGTTGAAAAGACGTAGGATAGCAAAATTGAGACTTGTAATTCCCTACTCCAGAAGCAATTACCTAAAAAATGCTCAGACCTAGGAAGATTCACCGTCCCTGTCACTTTTGGAGAAACTAAATTTGAGCGTGCTATGCTAGATTTTGGTCCTTTAAAGGAGTCCGATATTGTTATGGAATTGGCTGACCACTCTAATGTGCGCCTGAAAGAGTTAGTTGAGGATGTTCTAGTGCAGGTGCGGGGTTTGATCTTTCCTGCAGATTTTTATGTGATGGAGATAGGCGAAGGGCGGTACGACCCGGTTCTCTTACTAGGTCGTCCATTCATGAAAACCACCAATACAGTCATCGACATTGCCAATGGATCTCTTTCCATATCTCATGGTGGCAACACGGTCCGAATTGATGTTGATGAGGACCCATATTGATCGTATCCACGTCGAGCCAACGACGTTAAACAAAAGCGCTGCTTGGGAGGCAACCCAAGGAATAGATAGATTGTTTTTCCATTCCTAGCTTAGGATTTTCTTGTTTTTCTAGCTAACATGCAGGTACTAGGTCCGAAAGGACACGCCTGGCGTGAAACCACGCCCGCGCCCCCTTGTCCGCGCCCGAGGTGGATCGTCAGCGCGCCCCGACGAACTGGTACTAGCCCGTGCTCGCGGCAACCATACTGCATCTCAGTTTTAGCTCGTTTTTTTTTATTAAAAAAAAGAGGACTTTTTGGTCCCATTCTACCTCTATATTTTCCATCCATCTATATCCATTCTATCCATCTTCTATCTTTCCATCTTCGATTTCTTCTTTCCATTCATCTTTGTACTTTCAATTCTTCGGCTATGTGTAAAGCCTGAGTATGGGGGAGCTTTGTTTCCCCGAGAATTATCATCTCCACGGCTCGAGTTCATGTATTTATCCATCTTCCAAGAGACGATCCAAGATACGAAGGTTGCTTACACATCACACTTTTCGAGATGAAGTCAAGATGTTGTTCCTGCACGAGAACCGCGCCAGCGCTCCAGCAGCCGCGCCCGCGGTGACCATCCAAGGATGAATTCGCTCTTTGCATTGATTCCGCGCCCGCGCCCCTTGTGCCGCGCCCGCGGTATGCCCGCTGATTGGAAATACGAAGATTTCTATACCACCTTTGAAGAGTTCTTCCATTTCACCCCTCTTCATCGATTGTGAGTCTTCTGATATACCTTTCTCCTTGCTTCTATCCTTTCTCTTTGCTTCATTGAGGACAATGAAGGATTTAAGTATGGGGGAAGGAGTACTCGCATTCGCTTATCTTAGTTAGCTTAGTTAGCTATTTGCTTCAGGTTTTTTATTTTCTTCTTTTCATGGAGCACTTGCACCATATTTTTTGCATAATAAAGAAATAAAAAAATAAAAAAGATATAAAGAGCCATAAATATTGAAAAAAGGCATATAAATCCTAGGATGAGTCGAAAACCCGAAAGGGCGGCTCAGGTAATAAGCAGGTAACCCGGACCAGCATTAGGCTGGGGTAATATGAGGTTCATGAGTGGTTGTGAGTATTTGTGAGCACACCCTTTTGAAAAATGAAATGAGTGGCTAGGTGAAAAACCCGAAAGGGCGCCTAAGCAGAATTTAGCGAAAAAGATATGAGTGTTTAGGATCATTCTTGCCTGGGGACTTTGGGGCTTCATTGTTATATTTGGGTAGATCCTAGGTTGCTCTTTCATGTTTTTAGAGCTTGAGTGTTATATCTTGTTGTGAGGTGTGTGTTTGAGCTTCATTGTTTTATGCTCATGATTTCTCTATATTTTGGGTTCGGGTTGTGAGCTGAGTGTTTTTATCTTCCCTTGTATTTCTTGAGATCTTATATGTGCTACCTTGATGTATTTGTTTTGAGCTTGCTCGAGGACGAGCAAGATCTAAGTACGGGGGAATTTGATTCAGGCTATTTTGTATAGGATAACTCTTGTATTTTGAGATGATTTAGAGAGTGTTTAGGTTAGTTTTGAGCGTTATTGTAATATCAAGACCGAAGACACAAAATATGAAGAATCAAGAGTTAATGAGCTTAAAGACGAAGATTCGCCACTGCATGGATATCGCGGTCGCATTGTCTATGACGCGGGCGCGGTGGCGTGAAGGAGCGAACCATGAAGACATATGAAGGCCGCGGTCGCGCTGTCTGTGGCGCGGTCGCGGTAGAAGACGACTCGGACTTGACCAATTGAAGACTGCCGCGGGCGCAGTGGTGGTGCCGCGGTCGCGGTGTGACCGACTTTCAAGCGGACGATATTTCACCGTTTTTATCTTGTTTCCTTTCTTATCTTTCGGTTTCCTATCTTATTTAGTCCGAACAGGTTGATCTTTGGGGCTATATAAAGGGAACCTTTCTAGGTTTTTAGGAATCCAACTTACTTGTCAATCAATTGTCTTTCAATAAAGATTAGAGTTTTCTTTGTAATGGAGAACTAACTCTCCTCTTGAGTTTATTCAATCAAGGAAGCTTTATTATGAAGTTGTGAAATTCTGGTAATCTCTTTATCCCTAAGTCTTTATTGATACTCTTGTTCTTCATCCCATGATCTTTGTTTGATTTTATGAGCCTGATCAACTTGTTTGATTGACTTAGATCTATTGTTTGATTTAGGATTGGTTGTTGTTGTTGGATCGTAAGTCAGTTAGTGAAGGCGTCCTTAACTGGGTTAAGGGCGCCTTTAGGTGCAGCGGAAATTAGACTTAACAAGAAACAAGATAAGGTAATGGACATGAGTATTTATAGAGGAACCCCACTAAGACCAACTAGTCTTATGGGTAAACCTCTACCTCCGCTTGGAGGATTTTCAATAGCCGTCCTTATCTTATTAAGAGAGAGTCCTTACAACTTAGGCGAGTCGTTACACTTCACTGAGCTAAGCGTCCGTTCGTAGCCTCACTAGTAACACTCCTTTCCACCTAACAAAGTAACCTAACTCTCTTAGCTATAAGGAAGCTATCACTCACGTCTTTCACGATTCGTTGTGAAAGACAGACTACAACTCTAACTATTTTGTGGTTTGTTTTGGATTTGATGTGGTTGGACTTCCTTTCTCTTGGTTCAAGCTCACTTGATCTTCTTGATCTCCGTTCGTGTTCTTGAATGCGTCGGGAGAGCTTGAGAGAAAGTCTTCAAAGTCCATACCGCTATGCATACCCTTGAGGGGGTATTTATAGCGGAAGAGGTTCTTGTCCTCTAGCGTCCTCTGAGGCTTTGCAGGATCCTTGAACTTCTATCAACGGTGCGATGAGCCTCTTGAGGAGGTCAACTCTGTTGACGCTTGGGAAGCCTCCGCGTGGATAGGGGACCATCGCTGGGAAAGCGACATCTTTGGAGTTGTCTACACGTGCCCAAACAAGGGAAGCTTCCTTCTGAGGACTACGGCTGAACGTGATGTAATCATGTTGGGGCGGCCTTGATTTGAATTTGAACTTCGTCCGTATTTTGGCGCGCGTCCCTTCTTCATGAGGACGCCGTCCTATCTACGCAGGAACTTCGCCAATTACGTTCAACTTTGGAAGTTCTGATGACGTGCGTCCCTACAGCTTAGGGACTGCCGTTCACTTGTTGTCCTTTTCACTCATGTGCGTCCACTGGACCTACCTGAGATTAATATTTGGACAACTTGTTAAATACATTTGAGTTTGTCATTATCAAAACAAGGGACGATCATTATTGGTTTAGATATTAATGAGTGGCATCCTTAATATCGTCCCAACAGTTGTCTATGCATCTTTCCTATTTCTCGAAACAACTCTATTCTAGGACCGTGGACTAGTTTAGGGAAGTGTATTCAGTGGTTTAATTGTGCATGAGACTCATAGCTTGATTGCATGATTTGATTTCCTAATATCCCTGTGCTCTATGCTAATTCTAGGTTAAGTGTCCTTGCCTAGGGTTATAGAATTGCTTGGACCGTGGACTTGCGATTGCTAATGATTGGGATTGGAATTAACTTAGGCATATAAAGAGGTGGATGAATTCATGATCAACAGATTAATAAAGTGGAATTGATTGGATAAACTCTACTTGATAACCTTTGATTGAAACCGACTTTCAAAACCCCCCTTTTGATTTCTTGCATGAAAACCATAAAATCTAAATAAAACTGATTCCTTTGGGTTCGACCCCTTGCTTGCCTACTATACTGTTGTTTGCATGTTTGGGATTTATTTTTGATAAGAGAACAACGACTTTGCCCGAGTCACGCGGTCCGGACTCCGCGGTCGCGGCTCACTATGCCTCCCTTGGTCCGAGTCCTCTGCTGGAATTTCGCGGGTGCGGAGGGGAGAGCGCGGGTGCGGAATTCCAACAGAGACTTGGTCTTCATGCTCTGCTGCCCCGGCGCGGTCGCGGCCTGGGGAACGCGGTCGCGGCTCGTCACCAGTGAGTGATTCCCGACTCGCCAATACTCTACCGCTCCTCAAATTCATGGCACTCACATTCTCCTTATGATTGAGCGGTTGAGAGGGAAGTTTCCCGGACTCCTTAGATTCGAGCCTATTGATCATGGTGGCTAGTTGGCTCAGCTGAGTCTCAAGATTCATTACAGCAGCTCTCGTCTCTTAGTTCTCCTTCAAGAGGGCGGTAATAGCATCATTCTGAGACGAAGCAGGTGCTCTCGGGACATAATTATTGGACCGAAATTGTTGTTGTTGGCCCTGAGGAGCGTACTGTTGCTGCTGTTGTGGTGGGTCTTGCTGCTGCTGATTGCTCCACCTTAGATTAGGATGATTCGCCCAACCCGGATTGTAGGTATTAGAATAAGGGTCATTCCGGGGCCGGGGCACACCATAATTTCCAATAGCATTAACCGACTCCTCGGTTTCTTGAATAGTAGGGCACTGATCTGTGGTGGCTTGCATCATAACAAAGACCGCAAGCGTTGACTTGCTGGGTCGTCTTCTTTGTGAGCAGCTGCTTCATAAGATCCTTGAGCTCCCTTACTTCAGCATTCAGGGACTCATTCACCACACTAAAGGACCTCACATTGGTCCTGGACCTCTGATTGCGGGCTTGTTCCGCCAAGATCTCAACTTTCTGAAAAGCTGCAGCGGGGGTCAAGTTCTCGTAACTACCCCCACAAGATGCATTCACGAGCCTCTTGTCATTGTCGCAAAGTCCCTCAATGATGTAGCAAATAAGATCCTTGGCTTGGTAGCCATGGTAGGGGCAACTCGCGATGAGCCTCATGTAGCGCTCATAATAGTCATAGAGGTTCTCGTCTTCCCCTTGCTCCAAACTGCTGAGCTGCTTCTTAATAGATGTTTGTTTGGAAGCGGGGAAGTACTTTTCAAGAAACGCCTTCTTCATGTCCGCCCAAGTAGTGATAGATCCTGGCACCAAATAAATGAGCCAGTCCTTGGCGGTGTCTTCAAGAAAGAAGATAAAAGCCCGGAGCTTGATTTGATCCTCCGTCACATCAGTGGGCTTCATACTCACGCATACTGCGTGGAATTTAGTGAGATGCTTGTTCGGGTCCTCACCGCTCAACCCGTGAAATTTGGGCAAGTGATGGATGAGGCCAGACTTCAGTTCGAACTTCACACCCTCCCCGAGTTCGGGGAATTGAACAGCGAGCTGCTGTTGCTGGAGATCGGGCGCCGTGAGTTGGCGAATAGTTTGTTCCGCCATGGCGTCTTCTGGTTCAGAATCAGAGAGAGAGAAAGATTCAAGAAGGTTGTAGGATGTAGAAGGTCTGGGGGCACTCCTTATCTTTCGAAGAGTCCTGTCAATTTCTGGATCAAAACGAACAGGGGAAGTATTAGTAGACCAGGTACGGACCATGTGTTAGGCCCGCACCCAAGGGATGGTTCTGCGTACGAACCGTGGGCGCGCCGAGGGGGCCGCGAGAGCAGTTTGGACGCAGAGCACGAAAATGCACAAACTAAAACAAGAAAAAGGATTCCCGGCAACGGCGCCAAAATTTGACTCGGGCAAAGTCGTTGTTCCCTTATCAAAAATAAATCCCAAAAATGCAAACAACAGTATAGTAGGCAAGCAAGGGGTCGAACCCAAAGGAATCAGTTTTATTCAGATTTTATGGTTTTCATGCAAGAAATCAAAAGGGGGTTTTGAAAGTTGGTTTCAATCAAAGATTATCAAATAGAGTTTATCCAATCAATTCCACTTTATTAATCTGTTGATCATGAATTCATCCACCTCTTTATATGCCTAGGTCAATTCCAATCCCAATCATTAGCAATCGCGAGTCCACGGTCCAACCAATTCTATAACCCTAGGCAAGGACGCTTAACCTAGAATTAGCATAGAGAACAAGGATATTAGGAAATCAAATCATGCAATCAAGCTACGAGTCTCATACATAATTAAACCATTGAATACTCTTCCCTAAACTAGTCCACGGTCCTAGAATAGAGTTGTTTCGAGAAATAGGAAAGATGCATAGACAACAACCAATCCTAATTAAAACAATAGATCTAAGTCAATTAAACAAGTTGATCGGGCTCATAAAATCAAACATAGATCATGGGATGAAGCACAAGAGTATCAATAAAGACCTAGGCATTAAGAGGTTACCAGAATTTCACAACTTCATAATAAAGCTTCCTTGATTGAATAAACCCAAGAGGAGAGTTAGTTCTCCATTACAAAAAAAACTCTAATCTTTGTTGAAAGACAATTGATTGACAAGTAAGTTGGATTCCTAAAAACCTAGAAAGGTGCCCTTTATATAGCCCCAAAGATCAACCTTTTCGGACTAAATAAGATAGGAAACCGAAAGATAAGAAAGGAAACAAGATAAAAACGGTGAAATCTCGTCCGCTTGAAAGTCGGTCACACCGCGACCGCGGCACCACCACCGCGCCCGCGGCAGTCTTCAATTGGTCAAGTCCGAGTCGGCTTCTACCGCGACCGCGCCACAGACAACGCGACCGCGGCCTTCATAGGTCTTCATGGTTCACTCCTTCACACCACCGCGCCCGCGTCATAGACAACGCGACTGCGATATCCATGCAGTGGCGAATCTTCGTCTTTAAGCTCTTTAACTCTTGATTCTTCATACTTTGTGTCTTCGGCCTTCATATTACAATAACGCTCAAAACTAACCTAAACACTCTCTAAAACCTTTCAAAATACAAGAGTTATCCTATACAAAATAGGCCGAATCAATGAGTTCATGATCAACGGATTATTAAATTGGAATTGATTGAATAAACTCTGCTTGTTTACATTGATTGGAACACCTTTCAAAAAAACCCTTCAATTACTTGCATGAAAACCACTAAAATCTGATTAGAAACTGATTCCTTTGGGTTCGACCCCGTACTTGCTTACTATACTTGTGTTGTTTGCATGTTTAGGTTTTATCTTTGATTTTGGCACAACAACTTTAGACGAGTCAGAACGCTACATCTCTGATTGAACGGCTTGGCATGATCTCAATAAGGATGTCGTTCTTCATCATTACACTGGAGTCCTTCAAGGCTGGCCAACAAAGTGACATCACCAGACAAGCCTTGATCATGATCTCCATGTAGAAGAAGATCTTGTAGCCAAGCCTAACGGAATTGCCAGGGAGCTTCCTTGATCATCACAGAGACACGTGGAAGCCGAACCCTGTACCAACGTCCCCATGGGCATGATCGTTATAGAATGACGCCCTTTCCCATGTCACTATAAATTCTCTTCCAAAGCATTTATTGTGACTTGACGCTTCCAGAGAATATTCAGAGAACCTGTCAGTCGCTCAAGAACAACAAAGAACACCAAGAACAAGCTCAAGAACAAGTGAGACTTAGATGTTAGATCGAGCGAGAAGCGTACAACAAAACCACAAAGTGTTTGTAATAGAAAAGAACAAGAAGAAAGAGAGAGTCCTTACGAAGAACAGTAAGGACGAGGTGATAGCATCCTTTAGAGATTAAGTTAGGTTACTTTACAGGCTTAAAGGGGTTGTTACTAGTGGAGTTCGGGACGCCTTCTAAGTGCCAGAGAAGTGTAACTACTCGTCAGTGTATTGCAAGGAAACTTAATAAGAAAGGAAAGAAGCTATTACAAAATCGTCCAAGGAGGTAGAGGTTTACACTCAAGGACTAGTTGGTACTTGAGTGGTTCCTCTATAAATCAAAAGCATTTCTTACTTATTGTCTTTAGCTGTTTAGCAATTAGTCTTTTTTTTTCCCGCTACAGCTGAAGGACGTCCTTAATCTTTATTAAAGACGCCTCGATCAAGGACACACTTAACTTTGTTAAGTACGCCTTCATTATCTGACTAACGATCCAACACCTTAGATTTGTCATTGGGTAAATAATAATAGTCACCACCATTCTCTATGGAAAACTACCTCGAAGCCTTTCGAATAATTTCGTTAGATGCAAATAACATGTTTTCCTACAAGCAAATACGCTTTTTAAAATCAATTGCGGGTTAAATTCTAGATATCTAACTCACCAGAATCATCCAAACACTCGTTCTCATCACCCATTGATTGTGGATCATCTGTAGCTAGAAATCCATGATCAACCACATCTATGTCAACATAATCATCAAAAATATCTTCGACCAAAAAAAATCATCAAAAATATCATCATCCTCATCTTCACTGTCGTCTTTGAAACGAAAATCATCATCTGAGGACGAAGATTCTAACCCGAAAAAAATATCTTCATCATTAGTTGATTCATTTAAATATTCCTCCACCAAAGGCTGTGTATCAGCTATGACAAGACATTCAATCTTGGGTCTTGCTTTCAAATTAATAGGAGTGCTAAAGATTTTGTCTTTTCTATGAGTCAATCTAGCTGAATACTTCATATGTGAAGGTAAGTGATAGTTTTGTGCTTTACTCTGAACCTGCTGGGTAGGATTCTCAATTAAATGATCTCATTCAATCCCTCTTAATTAACTTGGACTAGACTCAATATCTTTAATCACGTACAAATGAGGAAGTCTATCAGACCTAGCACAATTGAGCATCAGTAATACATCACTGTCACCTTTAATAAGTTTCAATCCCTCATTTATACTCTTTTCAGATTGTGAATACCAAAGCTCTTTACCATTTCAAATACCAACTTCTTCTTTTAAAAAATCTTTCAACACAATTTTTGACAATAGATTTGGATCAACTTCTCTTTTACAATATACTAATCCTTTTCTTCAGCATAGATGACCCTTTTCTTTAACGCAAATATGTCCAGCATATAGAAATATCAGACTTATATTCATCGGTATCACAGAAATAAAACCTAAAATGTACACACGTAACACAAATGATGCATATTAATTCGAGCAATAAATAACCTCATTCTCAACTTGACAGCACATGCACGTCTATCAAAGAAAGACACGTATAACTTGCAATTGTGAGTATGTCCCCGTTACTAAAGCACATACATGCTAACTATATATATATACATATATACTATTTTAAAATCAACTTGCTGCAACTTCAATGTAACACATGACAAACAAAATATCGGAAGGGGGCAGAGTCGGCTATAAGGACTATAATATAATATTACTTGTAATATAATAAATAAACAAATGCCAATATATATTGATAGGATATTGATTAGTATCAAGAATGTGCTTATACAATGTAAGCAAAATACAAGCTAGTTTATTTGGTTGAAAGTAAAATATAAGCTAGTAGTAGTATGTAAAATAAATCATCAATTGTTATATATCCACACTTGTATGAAAAGTACAAATCAATACTCAAAAAAGTATTAGTTATTGAATAAAATGAACAAAAGAAAAGAAATGAAATTCATGACAAAAAAATTGAAGAAACTTAGTTACTATACACTAAAAATATATAAGTGGGAACTGGGCAGTAGTAGTGAAACTTGTGGAGGAAAAAAACAAGATACGTCAAGAGTCAAAACATATGACCAATTGAAGCAAGGGTGGGCAATCTACCACTAGACTAAAGCATTTTAACTATTTTTTCCTACTGCTTTAAATAATATACAGTATTGGGAGAAGGAGAGAGTAAAAAGTGGCTCGGCTAAAGTCGTCGTGCCAAGATCAAAGATAAAAAAAACCCAAACTACAAACTAACAAAGATAGTATAGCATGCAAGTAAGGGGTCGAACCCAAGATAACTAACGGCTTCTAGTATTAATAAATCTATCAACTAAAGATATGGGGGGTTTAAGAGAGAAATCTATACTAAACTAACCTAGAAACAAAGAACAAACAAATAAACAAACATGCAAATATAGGGAAACAATTGATAAGGAGACAAGTTCATTCAAAAGATCCACTCATGATACAATCCCTCGATCATAGATTCATCCATTGATTTCATTCACACCTATGGTTAATTCCTATCCTGATCATTAACAATCGCAATTCCACGGTCCAAACAATTCTAAAACCCTAGGCAAGGACGCTTAACCTAGAATTAGCATAGAGAACAAGGATATGCAGGATATAATATCAAACAATCAAGCTACGAGTCAATTGCAAGATAAAACAATCAATTCTCTTCTTAATCCTAGTTGCATAGACAACAGGTCTAGGTTAAGTTGTTTTCACAGATTAGTTTTGTCCACGGTCCAAACCTAATCAAATTGTAGAACATCAATCAATTCAATAGGTTAGCTACTCCTAAAGAAACAATAAACATTCATAAGATGAAGCACAAGAGAATCAATATTAACCAAAGGATAGAGATCAATTACCAAAACCTCACGAGTTCATACATCAGAGCTTCTCCCTTGAACAAACCCAAGGAGACTAGCTCTCCATAACTAAGCTAAAAACCTAACATGAAGCTAGAAAAAGGTAGAAGGTAGAATGTAGAATGTGAATTGTTCATAAAACCTAGGGAGGACTCCTCCTTATATAGCCCAAGGAACAAGCTCCACGGGATAGATAAGGAAAGAGGCAAAAGATAGAAAAGGAAACAAGATAGAAAGATTTCGGCCCGCTTCGGATTCGGCATCACCGCAGTCGCGTTGCCATCACCGCGCCCGCGCTTTTACAACAGAGAAGAACAAGTCGGTCTTGGCGGCCACCGCGGTCGCGTCAGCCAGGCCGCGGTCGCGGAATCTCGACAGAATCGTTGGTGTCACTTCGGAGGCTGTTTTGACCATCTTCAACTTGGAATCTGACTTCGGTGTAAAAATATGAATTGAAGCCCTTGAAGATAGCTTTCCAATGGCACTAGAATCAGCTCAATCCGATTACTATAGCTCAAGATATAGCCTTTGCAAGCAAGTGGTGTCGCGCAGACAGCTCAAAACGCCTTAAAACTCTTGATTCTTGAATCCTTGTGTCTTCGGCCTAAATATTACAATTACGCACGACTCTAACCTAAACACTCTCAATATAGCCCTAAAATACAAGAGTTAACCTATACAAAATAGCCCGAATCAAATTCCCCCATACTTAGATCTTGCTCGTCCTCGAGTAAGCTCAAAACAAATATTACAAGAAAGCACATCTAAGATCTCAGGAAGTACAAGGGAAGATAAAAACACTCAACTCACAACCCGAACCCAAAATATAGAGAAATCATGAGCATAAAACAATGAAGCTCAAACACACACCTCACAACAAGATATAACACTCAAGCTCTAAAAACATGAAAGAGAGCAACCTAGGATCTACCCAAATCTAACATGAAAGCCCCAAAGTCCCCAAGCAAGAATGATCCTAAAACACTCCAATTTTACCGCTCAATTCTGCTTAGGCGTCCTTTCGGGTTTTCACCTAACCGCTCTTTTCATTTTTCTATAGGTGTGCTCACAAATACTCACATCACTCATGAACCTCATATTACCCCAGCCTAATGCTGGTCCGGGTTACCTGCTTATTACCGGAGCTGCCCTTTCGGGTTTTCCACTCATCCCAGGATTTATATGCCTTTTTTCAATTTTTTATGGCTCTTTCTATCTTTTTTCTTTTTCTTTCTTTCTTTATTATGCAAAAAATATGGTGCAAGTGCTCCATTAAAAGAAGAAAATAAAAAATCTGAAGCAAATCTCTAACTAAACTAACTAGGATAAGCGAATGCGAGTACTCCTTCCCCCATACTTAAATCCTTCATTGTCCTCAATGAAGCAAAGAGAAAGGATAGAAGTAAGGAGAAAGGTATATCAGAAGACTCACAAACGATGAA
The DNA here is from genome assembly GCA_934048045.1 of Polygonum aviculare. NCBI lineage: Eukaryota > Viridiplantae > Streptophyta > Magnoliopsida > Caryophyllales > Polygonaceae > Polygonum > Polygonum aviculare. The sequence goes on along the minus strand of OW204023.1, from coordinate 24,200,062 downwards.
GAGAGGTGGAATGGATAAACTCTTCATAGGTGGTAGAATGGAACTTCGTAATCCAAGCCAGTGGCAATACCGCGGGCGCGGCACCATGGGCGCGGGCGCGGAATCTTTGCAGAGAGCGAAGTGCTCGTCAAGTGAAGCACCGCGGCCGCGGCTGATAGAACGTGGGCGCGGTCTTCTTGCAGGGACAATGTCTCGAACGATGTGATGTGTAAGCAACCTTCGTATCTTGGCTCGTCTCTTGGAAGATGGACAAATACTTCGAGCCGTGGAGAAGAGAACTCTCGGGGAAACAAAGCTCCCCCATACTTAGGCTTTACACATAGCCACAAGAATGGAAATTACAAAGGTTGATGGAAAGAAAATATAGAAGGGATGGAAAGATAGAAGATGGAATAAGATGATATAGATGGGTGGAAGATATAGAGATAGAATGGGACCAAAATGTCCTCTTTTTTTTTCCCTTTTTTTTCGATTTTTTTTTCGATTTTTTTTCTTTTTTTTTTCTTTTTTTTTTCTTTTTTTTTCTTTTTCGAACCAAGGGCCTCCGCGGGCGCGGCATGAGGACCGCGACCGCGGGGGTCTAGTACTTGTACATCGGGGATTCTGGGCTTGGCCGCGAGCGCAGTGTGGTTGCCGCGAGCGTGGTTTTGCACCAGAATGTCCTTTCGGACCTAGTACCTGCACGTTAGCCCAAAAACGAAAATAAACCTAAGCTAGGAATGGAAAAACAATCTATCTAAGCCTTGGGTTGCCTCCCAAGCAGCGCCTTTGTTTAACGTCGATGGCCCGACGTCTTCAAGATCGGACATCGTCAATGCCCTGAGCATCAAATCAAAGTCCTGCACAGCTATCTTACAATAGGCCAATTAACATGTTGACAAATTAACAAGAAATAAGAAATAATTCAAACTCCTTTTTAACCTATCAAACATGCTTGAGCAATTAGGGTGAGATTTTCTAGAGTGAAACCAATTAGGTGATTTATTTGATTTTTCAAAGTATTCAGCAAAGCAATGAAGCATGCAAATCTCCTATTTAAATTATCACTCTCATCAAATAAAAAGAACGAGAAGTCATCAACTACCCTATCATGCTCGAAGATGGAATCCTTGACAAAAGATTGACATGAAAGAAGAAAACAAGGATCAAGAGAGAGGGAAGAGGTAGAGTAAAGGATATAAGGATCATCCAGACTGATTTCCGGAATCTCGGGGTCGACACCTTGGATGTTGGAATTTGAGGCATCATCGACAATACCCTCATAGCTGGAAGGCGGCGGACTAACTTCCTCAGGGGCCGCGGGCGCGGTTTGTGGGTCGCGGTTCTCCTTCAGGGGGAGCTCCTCCGTTTCTGCGTCGGAACCGCGGTCGCAGTATGCTTCCCGCGGGCGCGGTTCTTGGTCAGAAAGCGTTTTTGCCTTTAGCTCGTTTTGCCTCAGTTGACTCCATGCGGCCATGGTGACGAAAACCTTCAATTGTTCCTTAGGTGTCATACTCAAAAACTTTTCCCCAACCTCACGGTCCAACTGAACCAACGTCTTGATTGTCATTCCATTGGTGATTGCATTACATAGTTGCTCATGAGACGTGAGAACGCCACGAGCAATCAGGTCAAATGACTCGTCTTGACATCTTGTGAAATACTCACACAATGGTTCGTCCTGAAACTGCTTAAACTTGAAGGAAGACATTAGAATATACAAGTGTGGACCATAAGATAGGTCCACACAAAGCCAATAAAAAATATTAATACTAGAAAGAAACCAAAGTTCCCTGGCAACGGCGCCAAAATTTGGCTCGGCTAAAGTCGTCGTGCCAAGATCAAAGATAAAATAACCCAAACTACAAACTAACAAAGATAGTATAGCATGCAAGTAAGGGGTCGAACCCAAGAGAACTAACGGCTTCTAGTATTAATAAATCTATCAACTAAAGATATGGGGGGTTTAAGAGAGAAATCTATACTAAACTAACCTAGAAACAAAGAACAAACAAATAAACAAACATGCAAATATAGGGAAACAATTGATAAGGAGACAAGTTCATTCAAAAGATCCACTCATGATACAATCCCTCGATCATAAATTCATCCATTGATTTCATTCACACCTATGGTTAATTCCTATCCTGATCATGAACAATCGCAAGTCCACGGTCCAAGCAATTCTATAACCTTAGGCAAAGACGCTTAACCTAGAATTAGCATAAAGAACAAGGATATGCAGGATATAATATCAAACAATCAAGCTACGAGTCAATTGCAAGATAAAACAATCAATTCTCTTCTTAATCCTAGTTGCATAGACAACAGGTCTAGGTTAAGTTGTTTTCACAGATTAGTTTTGTCCACGGTCCAAACCTAATCAATCTGTAGAACATCAATCAATTCAATAGGTTAGCTACTCCTAAAGAAGCAATAAACATTCATAAGATGAAGCACAAGAGAATCAATATTAACTAAAGGATAGAAATCAATTACCAAAACCTCACGAGTTCATACATCAGAGCTTCTCCCTTGAACAAACCCAAGGAGACTAGCTCTCCATAACTAAGCTAAAAACCTAACTTGAAGAAAAAGGTAGAAGGTAGAATATAGAATGTGAAATGTTCATAAAACCTAGGGAGGACTCGTCCTTATATAGCCCAAGGAACAAGCTCCACGGGATAGATAAGGAAAGAAGCAAAAGATAGAAAAGGAAACAAGATAGAAAGATTTCGGCCCGCTTCGGATTCGGCATCACCGCGGTCGCGTTGCCATCACCGCGCCCGCGCTTTTACAACAGAGAAGAACAAGTCGGCCTTGGCGGCCACCGCGGTCGCGTCGGGCAGGCCGCGGTCGCGGAATCTCGACAGAATCGCTAGTGTCACTTCGGAGGCTGTTTTGACCATATTCGGCTTGGAATCTGACTTCGGTGTACAAGGATGAATTGAAGCCCTTGAAGTTAGCTTTCCAATGGCACCGGAATCAGCTCAATCCGATCACTGTAGCTCAAGATATAGCCTTTGCAAGCAAGTGGTGTCGCGCAGACAGCTCAAAACGCCTTAAAACTCTTGATTCTTGAATCCTTGTGTCTTCGGCCTAAATATTACAATTACGCACAACTCTAACCTAAACACTCTCAATATATCCCTAAAATACAAGAGTTAACCTATATAAAATAGCCCGAATCAAAAAGCCCTGAAAAACACTTTACGAGTGTATATTACTCACCTTTTTAGAAGAATGGAAAACCTTAATGTTACTTCCAAAAGACTAGCTAGTTTATTCCTTCGCTTTGAACTAGGACATGTTGTGAGTTGGCCTCACACAAACTCAGTGGGTGGCACTCTCTCACTCTTATAAGTTGCCCCACTTTGATTTAGGGTTTCTTTATCTACTTTAGTTTCATCCTTTCCCCAAATTGATCTAGAGTTTTCTATCCACTTTGTAAAACCTAATGAAAAGTTGTGTCGAGTTCGAGAACATGCGGACGTTACAAAATTTTGGACGGCAAGTTAACATTCGGGCCGGTGTTTGATTGTGAACGTCTTTCTTTCAACGGGTGGTTTATACTAAATTTTGAATTTAACGGATAATTTTCTACAAAGACATCTATTTAACATATGGTTTTCCACTTTTTACTTTTTTTTTTATCTAGGTATAAATGTCCCAAAAACTACTTTTTAGGCATGAAGATAGATAATACCTCTTTAATTAATACAAACAATTGATTTTTTATGTAATACTTAAGTTTGATAGATTTAGAAAACAAAAAAAAATATAAAATAAACAGCCTAATTATAAACAAACAAATATAAAAATTAAAAAGTTGTCAAAAAACCTGGTTTTAGAACAAGATGTGCATTCCACACATTTTATTCCTTGTGAATTTTGAGAGATACTCCTACAGCAGACACATCAATAAATAATTCCTTCAAATAAAAAAGACACATCAATAAACTCATTAAAAATATTTAAACACATGGAGTCATTCATGCCACATCAAATTATATATGGGAGTATTATATCCTCCGCATCTACTATAATCTATTACTATATACTAAAGTAGAAGCAAATTATGCCACCATATTACGCCATAACACCCCTTTTTTTTAAATCTATCTTATTAAATCTTGATTTTATAATACTATACTTAATTAAACTATTAGTTCTATATTAGAATTTGTGTTGTTTAATTACTAATTCTATCCAAATATATAAATCTCTATCTTATAATCATACACATTTAATTAATGCATAGATCTATCATAAATCTTTTATTTAAAAAAGAGTATTTATGTCACAATCTATAAATCATAATCATAATATTTTACCAATTTAATTAAATTTCATATTAAATTTAAATTATTTTTCGTAGATTTATTATGGTATGTTTCTAAATCATCAATGGTAGAAAATTCTACCACTATATTTAAGACAAATATTCATTCTATTAAAATAATATATTAAATACATTTTTACAATCATATCATATTAAAATATCAATACAAAAAATTATATGTTATGTTTAACATATATATATCACTAATATTGCATATTGATTACACTTTAAAAAACAAAGATATATTTCTTAATTAAGATAATAATTCGTTGACATTTTCATTACATATTTATATATTTATTATTTAATTATTTTTTTAGAAACAAAAAACATCTATACGAGATAATTTGGTTTTATATTTAACTTATTAAATATTATCTATATATTTAATATAGAATATATTAATCGAAATTTTATCTAAACTTATTATTTAATTATATAAGTTAGTTTACGTAATTTAATTTAAATGCCAAAGATTTGTATCAATTGTTAATAAAATGTGATAATGCATCTTATCTTATTTCATTCTTGCTCAATTATTTAAATATATGTTTATGTATGTATAAAAAGTAAATATAAAATAAAATATATTTGTTATGTCATTTTATAATCTAAAAAATAAGCATCGTTTTAAAACAAAGTATACATATGATAATATATATTTGTAGTTTTTATAGTAAATTCATACACAAAATAAAAATAACACCCCCGTACGTACGGGTCATCTGATAGTACAGTACAAAGTAGAACCCAAGTCTGTGTAAAAATTTGCGCCGCATCATCATGCTTGAATAAAATAACGATTTTACTTTTTTGCATTATATTTTCTAAGAATAACCCATTTATTTATCTACTTTATATCATATCCAATTTCCTTATATCTGATTGATATCTAACCCAAATTTTGATATCTTAAGATTTTTTAATAACATGATTTTTTAACATTATATCCTTATTCGAATTCTTTTGGTCGAATATATCCTTATATGACTAAAAAAATATTCAAGTAATTTTTTTGATAACTTAACAGTTTTTCCTTATTAATTAATATATGTTTTTGTCATTATGAAATCTTAAAGAATATTGAAAAAAAACTTTCACATATGTCAATAAAATACTAAATAATAACATAGATATGAAAATTTTAATATAATTCGTTTAGAATTAACATTGTATTAATAAAAGTACATGTAGAAGTCAATAGGTTCGGACTCTGGTCTATCGAGTTTGGATTGTAAATTCTCGAGTTAAAAGCGGATTCGTGTCAAATTTCAATCTCGAATCGGTTAATTCGGATTTATATTTACATTATCCGTACATAGTACGGGATTTGTGTCAGTTGTTTATTTATGAGACGGGAAATGTCATGTCAATATATCATGGATGAAATTTGACATATGTGGAATTTCCTGATTATATAACTATGTAAGTCTTGTGACATAACATGTCCCAATACACTTAACTAATTGACTAGCGAAACAAAAACTGTATCGATCTACAAGTTTAATTTTTTATTTTTTTTGATAGCGGAAAGAATTAGGTTAGTCCTAAAGCAAGGAAACTACTTTAGGGCATCCTTACGGATGAGGTCCCTCAGGACCAAATCAGCAACTAACGTGGTAGACGACACACGACGGAAAGATCCAGCAATACAGTCTGCAACCGAGTTGGCTTCCCTGAAGACGTGCCTGATGCCCCAACTCTAAAACTGACCTAACAAGGACTGGATATCCGTACGCATGAGCTCCACCTCCCACGGACAGCTCCAATCACCCAACACTGCTTTGACGATCTGTAGGTTGTCACCTTCAATCAGAAGACGGGGAATTTCATGACGAATGGCCTCAACAATCCCCTGCCGAAGTACAAACGCTTTGGAAAAAATCACGGAACGATGGTCGAGAAAACCACCATCCATAACAACAGGAACTCCCAGCGAATTCTCGATAACAAAACCATAAGAAGAAATACCATTAGTGTTAATAACACCATCAAAATTGAGCTTGAAGGGGTTGCTTGAGGGTTATGTCCATTTGGAATCTTCCCTTCTTTTGTGGTGGTTTAGCAATCAGGTTGTACTAGCTTAATTTGTGGACTTTAAAGCCTCTTTCCAGTAAGCAAACTATCTCTTGGCAAATTCCACAGTCGTACTTGGATTAGGGAGGGACTCGTTGTTCACGTCAAAGATTTTCTTATTTTTGAAGTACCATGTGCTCCACCACAGGCAAATGACAGATTCAAATTGTGGTTTTATGAGAGTGTTACGAGTCTCTTCTGTAAAGCTTAGAGGGTGGCCGTCGTTGTTGATAATGAGCCTTAGTCTTTGGCCTATCACTAGGTTAAGCAAGTTCAGAGCTTGTCTGATGTGAGTGCATCCCAAGAGTAGGTGATAAGCATCTTCATTCGTTTGCGTGCAAAAACAACAACCTTGCGGTACCGCAATGTGGTTAGCTGCATGCCTGGATTTTGTGGGTAGTCGTTACGACACACCTTCCAAATGAAGTTCTTTTGTTTGGGTGAGATTTTAAGCTTCTAAATCCAGTCTAGGTCCATTCTTGGGCTTCTTTTGCCCTCCTGGATCAATTTCATGGTGGCATTATTAGAATACCAACCATTCTTACTCGGCTTCCAGTACAGTCTATCAGTTAAGTTGTTGAACGGGATTATAACTCTAGTGACTTTATTCAAATCATCCGAATCGAGGACTTATCTTAACTTGGTAAGGTTCCATGACTTGTCATCTTTTATATAGTTGCTAACCGTTTCCTCTTCATCCCACAAGGATAGGTGATTTGCTCTGGACTTTAGTGCCCCGTCTGTAGTCCAGTTATCTTTCCAAAAACGGATGGTCTTACCATCACCAACTTGCCAAGATAGCCTTGACAAGAAAAGTTCCCGGAGACACATAAGCTTGGACCACTGCCAAGTTGTGTTGCATTGTTTTTTGCAGTTCCAAAGGTTCTTTGTTTTTAGGTACTTTTCGGTGACAATTTTGACCCATTGATTCCCAAGGTGTGCAATGATTTTCCAAAGCAACTTCATCTGTAGTGCTTAGTTCATGTCTTCCAATTTTTCCATCCCGAACCCACCATGATGCGTTAGTCTACAGATGGTGTTCCAGGTGATAAGAGGTTTATGTCCACTTTGCTTATTCCATAAGAAATTACGGTTTACCTTATCAAGTTCATCATGTGTCACCTTTGGAAGGTAGAAAGATTGCATTAAGTAGTTTGGGTGTGCTGACAAGTTTGCTTTGATTAGAGTTTTACGTCCTTCCTGTGAGAGCGTGTTAGCCTTCCTTTTGGCTAAATGGTCTCTGGTCCTAGCCGTTAAGGCATTGAAGGTATTCTTCATGACTCTTTCATTTATCAGTGGGCAACCGAGGTATTTGTCCAATGCTGAGGTATTCGTTATGTGGAGTTTTTGTTTGATTCGATTTTTGGTTTGGTTATTTATATTTTTGGTGGTTTGGTTGGCCGATTTATGAAAGTTGACCTTTTGGCCAGACGCTGGCAAAAATCATCAATGATTAGACCTGTCAAAAGTTGACCCGGTCCGTAAACCCGACCCGACCCGACCCGAAATTTCTAGGGTTTCAACCCGAAAGTTTGAACCCGAAACACAGTTTCAACCCGAACCCGATAAACCCGAAAATTTAGGGTTAGGGTCAGGGTCAAACCCGCTGGATCAAGAAATCTATAAGGCGGAAAACATATTTTAGAATAAACTCTATTATAATGAAATGACGGATTGACGGGTAATTGTGCACCCAAAGGTTTTATTTATATTACAATATATGAAATTTATTTTATAAAATTATGATAAATTTTATTATTAAAATATTTAAAAATAATATTTTGTTATTATATTTTTCTATTTAAATAATATTTTATTTAAATTTTAGTCAAAAAATTGATACTCTTGACCCGTTAGGTTGACCCGACCCGACCCGAAAACCCAAAACGACCCGACCCAGTTTGACCCGTAACCCGATTGACCCGAACCCGAACTCAACCCGAACCCCAAACGATCCGACCCGAACCCGCCCAACCCGACCCGATTGACAGGTCTACAAATTACAAATTACAAGGGACGCATTAGGTTAAAACTCAATCCGATCTGAAAACTTGACACAATTTGATCCAAAATTTATGGGTAGAAATCTGAAAATTTAGACTTGAAACCCGAAAGAAAAAACGAATACGATTCAGTTCAAACCCAAACCCTACGCAACACGTTGGGTTGACCTGATTTACTATATATGTAGAATAAATATATTTTATTTTAAAATTATGATATATTTTATTATAAAAACAATATTTCTTTTTTATTGGTAGAAAGAGAGACAACACTCTCTAGCCTCTATTATGGGCGGGCACGGACGGGAAACCAGAAATTTATTTAACCGGATATCGGTTAATTAACTGAAAATTCGGTTACCAAATCATGACAACCATAACCGAACCATTATGTACCGGTTAACCGATATCGATTAACCATGAAAACCGGTACGGTTAATCGGTAACCATTATTCGAGAAGAAAAATATTATTTTTTAAATACATGCATTTTGATCAATATATGCTGAAATACATAATCAAAACATACAGTCGAATACATTTTTGAAATACGTAGTCGATTACATACCAAAAACACCGAAATACAAAATTTGTAGAGTTTCACACATACAAATCAAGACCAAATATATGTGCAGTGGAATCATTAAAATCAAAATATATAACTAAACCCCAAATTACTTATTCATATTCTTCCATAGCCTCATCGATTTCTATTGACGGATGGTCCAACGTAACCAGAAGCAAACGTCAAAGTGGCAAAAGTCGAGTTGAGAGGATATAGGGATCCAGAGAGTAGTGTTAGTACAGGATTGGATGGAATGGATGGATCGAAAAATAAGTGGAGAATGATCTGAGAGATGAGAATGGTCAATGTGTTTGTGCAGGCCGTGCGGTTATTCAATATGTTTGTCCATCTGTGCGTGTACGTGCAAAGCACGGGTGAGCTAAATTAAAGGTAGAATATCAGTATAAACTATCCAAACTAACGGTTGTAGTCAAATAAGGAGTAATTAATTTGTGACACTTGCTATTTTGGAAGACAATAATATTAAACATATGTAATTAATTGGATTTGAACTAAAACTTTAATGTCTTATTAAAAAAATACCTAATACTACCAAAATAGCTTATTATATTACTTTCTATCTAAAAAATTCATTATAGGCTCGGTTAAAGAAAAAAAATCAACTCTAAGTGAGAGAACGCGCCTCACCCGCGCTTCTCAAAGTGAGCGAGAGTCTCCCCCGGCGGCCGGCGCCTGCACTCCAGCGACCATGTAGCTTCCCTATGATGAGCAACAAGAAGAAAGGCACATCCAAGAAGAAAATCGATTTGCATCTCCGAAATCCTCTCGTGCTCCCCAAGCCCCTCCCACTCTCACCCTTGTTCCCCCGAACTCCCCTTCCTCCCTAACCCTAGCTCGTTAGATTCGGCTGGTTTAGAGTCGCCATTTGATGTGGTTCCGGCAGAGCTTATAGCAAGCAATAACATCAGGATATACAAATCGAACCCGCCCCCTAATCCCCGCTCCTCCGACTTCAAACCCCTAGCCATCGCCAAAGCCCTCTTCTACGGCAGCTCAGGGTTGTTAGCCTCTCTCCCCCTTTAGACTCGCTGCCTGTGGGCTCCGCCCCACCCCTGTCAGTTCAAGATGTGACCGAATTTCCAGACCTCCCTACTAGCAAAGGTCCAACCATATCTTCCCTTTCAGGCGCTTCGAAGTTGACAGGGTAGACCGTTGCTCCTAACAGAGTGTTGAGAGGGTATAACTTGATCCTAACAAGCAAATAAATTTATAGATCAAGACCCCACTGAGTATAATGAAATGAGGTTCGTCCACGCGCCATTGCCCGAAGCCACGCATGAGCAGCCGGCCCCTCTCTCCGCGTCCAAGGCGGGTGCCCCTCACCCATGGGACGCGTCTTCCCCATACTTGGGCAGCAAGATTGCTGTATTTTTAAATAGATGGAGTTTGTTGTTTTTCACTAGTTAGTTTCTAGTTTAACTGGTTACTTTGTTATTTTAACTAGTAGCTTTGTTAGGCTGTTATTTTTAACTAGTCACTTTGTTAGTTTCGTAGCTTTTTCTTCCAAGAAAAGTTCTATCCTAGGATCTTGTTAGACGATAGAACTTTGGTATTTAGGATGTCTATTTAAACACACCTCTTTCATTCAATAAAACAAATTTGATTCCTTGGAAATTAACTTGAGTAAAGTTGACTTCCTGGGAGAATAATCCAACACTTTGCAATCTGACTTGGAGAATTTTGAAACCCTTGTTCTAGTATTCGGCCGAACCATCATCAACAACATCATTCGTGCTTCAACCATTCAACATCATCATTGTCGTCCATCAACAACAACCAGCCGAGAAGAGTTGTCAACTCGACAATCTCTTCTCCCTCTCGCACAACTCTCTCATCTCTCCCTCTTTTCTCTTTAATTCCATTTGAATGCTTGCATGACTAAATCAACAATCAATCTACATAAATTCGTTAGTAATCGAGAAATCCATTCAACTAAAATTGGGGTTCATCGTGTTCTGTATTGTAGGTGGCCAATTGTGCGTAAGTTCTCCAACCGTCCCTTTCTACACACCGTCAAGGTTTCAACCCTTATTGGATCATCCAATCCAAGGGCGAGCCTTCAAGGTGTTAGGAGCGAGCGTGATTGAGCAAGGGCAGCAGGCGAAACATTCTTAGATCCTGCGCACTCTTATCCTTTGGCTTTCGCACACGAGATTGTGGCAACGACGCCGGCAATCACGTAGCAGGCCACCATTGGGAGTGACCCCTTGCCTGAATGCTTCTACCGCGGTTGCCACGTTGCATGATGGGACGGAGATTTTTTCGCGATTGAATCGAGCCAGGAATTCTCTGGTGGTTTCTTGATACCGTTGGCGGATTCGGTAGAGATCGCTGTACTGTTTCTCAAATTTGTGACTGCTTACGAACTGAGAGAGAAAAGTGTCAGAAAGATCCGTGACGGACCGAATGCTCCCGCGTGGGAGATTGATGAACCAAGTCAAGGCTGGCCCATCATTGCTTCTTTGGAGTGGGATGGGACCGCACTCGTCATCATCTTCTGTTTGTATATGGCCACGTGCTCATAAGGGTCCGTAGTCCCGTTGTACGTGGGCATGTTAGGCATAGAGAACTTCTTTGGAATTTCTACATGGGCGATTTGACGCGAGAAAGGAGATTCCTCGAAACCGTCGGGTGCTTCAGGTTCCAAAGGCTGGAATCCTTGACAGCCTCTCAAGAGTTGGTCGGCGATAACGCCTATTTGTTCGGACACTTTTCTCCGGATGGCTACGTCTAGGTCTATCGGCCTACGCCGCTCTTGATCTTCCTCGTCGGTTTCATCATCTTCGATCTAGAGATCTCGGGATGGCTCTTGGTGTTGGTTAGCCGCCGACCGGATATTAATTGGAGGATTATCGTCGTGGAAGACTTCCTCGTGGCAGACTTGATCGATGGGTTCCGGAGTTTCGTTTCATCGTATGGGTGTTTCATCTCGGGCGTCAGGATTTACGCCCTTCCCTGAGGTCCCTTCTCCCACGGTGAAGTCTAGTCTCCTCACTATGCCATTAGTGCGTCGGGTGACACGGAGCGACTGACGTCCCGTGGTCAAGAATTCATATTGTTGTATGAGTTGGTTATCCTCGGTGGTAAGGTGTTCTACATAGGCATCATAGAAGCTCTTTTGATCGCTCAACGCCTTCTGAAGGAGTTCCATGCGCTGCTTGAGGTCCGACATCTCCTCGTCTTGGGACCGGATGTCTTGGTTCTCAAGGTTTTGATCATTATTGGTGATCGGAGTGGTAGGGCTATTGTCCCCGTGTCCTGACATCATGTTTCTTAATCTTGAAAGAGTTGGAATTGTCATTCTTCTAATGGTTGTATCGATCACGGCCCCATGGTGGGGGCCAAATTATTTGAGCCAAAATTTATCAAACGAAGAACTTTGGTCTAAATCGGGTATTGATCAAGTAAACCGAGAAGAATACAAGTGAATTGTGTTTTTATTGATGTGGAAATCAAACAAATATGTGTCTATCAATGTGGATGATCGAGAGCCCTCCTTTTAGGATTACATTCAGCTTATATAGTCCATTTGAGCTCAATCTATCTAGTTGGAGATATAATCCTATCCATAACTAACATATCTTCATGGAATTCTATCTTATAACGGATAAAATCTTATGAAGATTCTATCTTGTAACAACCATATCTTGGATATTCTCTCCCTCCAACTAAGTTGAACTGAATCGGATGAACCTCATAGCTCCCTAGCGTTTGGACCTTCCTGGTAATGGGTTGACGCGTGCCTGACTAAACTCTGGGTCCAACATTGACGTAGTGTCATCTGTCGTTTCATGGCGGCTAAGTGCAAGTGGTGTCTCAGTCTGTAAAGCCAGTTGCGCAGACATGACAACTAGTTCAATTATAGTAGTATTATGTGATGGGATAATATACACAGTTGTATGCTAGGGAAGAACAATTGTCGTTTTTTAATCACCACGTTGATTCTAATCCGGTTTGATTTTAGTTTATTTTTCAACTAAAATAGAAAATAACAAGTTTTTATATATTCACGTAATTGATTTTCTTTGACATTGTCGACTTCCCATACTACATTGTCAATTGAAGGTTAAGGTACGTACATCATTTGCGTACTACGTTGTCAGTTGAAGGTTAATATTTTAAAGGTAATCAATTTAGGTCAATAAAATAAAGGTTAATATTCACGTAATTAATTGGTTTTGTGTTAAAATATGTTAATTCATGATCTGTTTCTACAATGAAAAGGTTTAAATCACATTGTATTTATATGACCTACTTATTTATGTATTTTTCATCACTAGGTGATATCAGTGGCCAACACGATCTTATAAAAAATAAGATCAATTATACCATCATAGTCCGATATAACAAATAAAAGATGATAAGGACATAGAGTTATATTAGTATGCCTTAATATACAATAGGTGATAGTTAATGTGATATGTCTCAATTTCATGTATCATGCATCTGATATTAATTTAGGGTTGAAATTTTAGGCAAAGAGTGCACTTACTCGGTGTTATTGTGAATGATTTGAAAAATATTATAGATGAGAACAATCCAGTTGCAAAGACATTTAAGATGGACAGAGAAAGATTGCAGAAAATAGATTTATTATTAACAATAAAATAAAGATTTTCAATACTATCCACTTAGACATCAAATTTGTATGACAATTTTACTTTATGTTATATAATAAAAAATTTGTAATAAATAACTCAATTATAAGATAAAATATTAGTTTTATATACACTAAAATGCATAGAAACGATTTTGCCAAGAGATAGTGAATAAAATTGGAAGTCATAAAACTAATATTTATTTAATTCATTTTAAAATTCATAAAGTTTTAAAAGTTATGTAAAAAAAAAATTATTCTCACCCCACCTTATATTTTTTATCAATTTGTTTTTATTAGTTTCTATTAATTTCCTAATATTTTCTATACCAATTGTTGTTTAGATTCATAATATCATGATCTTTGAAATGTATTATATTTTAATAATATCTTGTATTTTAATAGTATACCAAAGTTTTTTTGGTGTATTCATACATATAGAGGCAAAATGCTATTCATTAAATATTATTATTAAAATAACTACATTTTTAATTTGAGTATATAAAGTTGGTGATTTTCATACTAAAATATAAGTAAATATAAATTGCACGGTAATGTATTTTATTTACTATAAAATTTAAGTACGTGATTTATATAATAACATATTCTCAATCAATCATTTAACAATTAAAAACTTCTAATTTTGATGAAACTAAATTATGTTAAAACTTGATTTATACATTTCACATTGATATTCTATTAATTATATAGTCACAAATAAATTTAAAAATACAAGTCGTGCATAGTAGGACGGGTATAACTAGTTACATTTTATAGGTAAAATGCTAGGGCTGATCATGCAGGCATTGGTTAGGGACGTGAACTTTACGTGAAACTAGGTGTACCCGTCGTGTCATGCACGACAATGACTCACGCTTCATATTTTAAAATTATCTTAATTATAAATAAGATATTTATAAGTAAAAACATATAATGAAATATTACGTATCTGAAAATGTTATTTTTTTTCTAAATGAAAAAGATTATTTTTCAGATTTGTAGTACCACATGTTTCACATATGAGATTATAAAAATATAAAACATATTCTAATTATAGAAAAAATTATGTAAATAAAAATTTACTTACTTTTTCATCCTTCAAAATTTGTCTCTAATGGTTAATATATATCGTTATCCCTATTATCAAATTTTTGAGATATTATAAACCAATATATTATAAAATGAGTGAATTAATTGTTTATTTTGGTTTGATCTTATTTTTTATTTTAATACTATAATCTATTAGCATGAGATATAATTACTATGAATTGTTATTTAATTTAGAAATATTAAAATATTATATCAAAATTTAGAAATATAAAATGAGTCCAACATGATTCTAATGACTTTATATATTGAAATAAATAAAAACGTTAATCAACAGTTATTTTATTATGAAAGATATAATTTATTATGAAAATGATAATATATAGGTTACGTAAAATATAGTAAATATAAACTTATTTAGTATTAAAGATAGGAATAATAATTTGAGTATAAAAGAGGAATTCTACTTTTAGTTTTTTTAAATTCAAAAAAAAAATAACTACTTCTTACATAAAGAGATTTAAAAATATAACTAATATATTAAAAAGGATAGAATACTTTATCATAACTAAAATAATATCCTTTACAAGAATTGATAAAAAGCATGTAATTATATTATTTAAAATAACATGATTTTTTAATTGTTTAATTAATGAGAGTTAATAGGAACATGATAATATATAATTAAGTAAAACTTAACAAATATAAATTGATTTATTATTAGAGATAAAACTATAATTTATTTGGAAAAAGGGGCTTCCATTTTAAAACTATTTTTAAATTCGAATTTTTTAAATTATATCATTCATAAATACATTAAAAAGGTAATTGAAAAGATAAGTTAATTAATATCTATATTTTATAAAGGAAAATTTTAAAGATAGATCATATTGCTTTACAGATAGATATTAGATGAATAGAAAAAGAATAAAATTAAGATTAGATATTTAAGGAAACTTTAAAGACAAATATTAGATAGATATTAAGCCTTCAAAGATAGATATTAGATGGCTAAGAAAAAATATAAAATTAAAGATTAGATAAATAAGAAAAATAAAGAAGTTTTTGGGTCGGGCGGCGCCTTTTTAGGCCCTTTTTCATCCGCGGCCCATTTGCCCCTTATTTGCAGCTATAGCATAACAAAATTTAAAAAAAAAAACCCGCGTCCCGTACTCCTGTTCCAGTTTTCTTGTTCTCTCTTCCCTCTCAACTCCAACTCCCACGACCTCACATGAAATCCCGAAATCGTGCCGATTAACCGTCGATCCACCTCACACGAAGTCGAAATCTTGCTCTCGCTTTATCATCTTCTCCAAGTCGCATGCATTTGAGTTGACATTGAAAACTTTCGAGTTCCTGTGTGTTGATTGTCTCGTTTGGTCACCTCTACTCGGTTTTTTATTTCTGAAACTCGTGAGTAAGTGTTTGTTTATTTTCGTTTTAGCTTTGTGTTTATGTCGTTTGAAGCATATTTGTGCTCTTCTATTGTTGTTGTTTTAGTAAATCTCGTTTTCCTGCTATGTGTTAGGTTTTACAGTATAATTGCAGTATAAGCCATGGATGTTTGTGATGATAATTGCAGTATAAGCCATGGAAAAGAAGAACCTAAAGTACATTGTGCCTGAATCAAAGCGGTATAATGCAAGAGCAAATATCTTTCAGGATTTTGGCGTTGTTGATTTTGTGAAGCATCTATCAAAAGGGGATTGGGAGCTTTTATGCAGAGGCTGTTTTGGTTACATCATTCGGCTCAAAGAGAAAGTGACACTCCATTACCAGCTCATTCATTATGCTTTGATGCATGAGTTGGAAACGAAATATACTCACGAGATGTGGTTCAAGATTGGTGAACAAGTTTCTAGGTTTTCGTTAATGATTTCGCAGCAATTACTGGTTTGAAGTGTGACAATGTCCTTGAGTTTGATGCCCCCGGTGATGATGAAGGTTTTTTTGCACGTCCGAGGTTGACATATGATGACTTGTCTGCTGAGCTGGCTCGCACACAGAATGCAGATGTCAAGCTTAGGCTTGCCCATTTGCTGATTTTGTATGGTCGTCTTATGCCTAGACGTCCTAAAGTTCACCTAGATCCCATTATCATTGCAATGTCATCTGATTTGGAGATTTTGTAATGAGTTTTCTTGGGGAAGGATTGCTTATGATGAACTAATTTCAAGTTTAAGACAGCTTAATCGTACTTCTCGTAACCCGGAAAAGGTCAAAGATCCAAACTACAGATATGGTTGCAGTATCTTTGGATACCCCTATGCATTTATGGTAATATATGTTCTCATAAATTTGTTTAATGTAATTGCTTTGTTTGTATATAGTTCTGTCTAGATTTTCTTTGCTTTTATGTGTGCAGATTTGGATTGTGGAGAGGTTTCCAGGTTTAAGAGAAGTGTGTGGTCTTTATACTGAAGGTGAAAAACAAGTCCCTTATATGTTGAGGTGGCGCAGCAAAGGAATCCATCTTGTGAGATATCAATCAATCCATGCAGTTGGAAGGAAGAAACTAATAAGCCCTGTTTTAGTTTGGTAAGTGACAGTTTTCTTAATACAAGTGACAATTATTTATGTGTCTCTAGTGACACTTTTGACAAGTGACAAGTGACAATTATTTATGTATCTTAATAAAAGTCTTGTTTTTACCTTTGACAAGTGATAGTTTTCTTACAAGTGACAATTTACTTATAAGTGACAGTTATCTTATAAGTGACAATTATTGTTCTGTCTCTAGTGACAGTTTTTGTTTTTGTTTTGTGTTTTCTGCAGAAGTGTCTACATCCCTACTACTCTGAGTTTTCAGAGTTATCTACTGTGATTACCCTGATGAGGCTAAAGATCCTGTTTTTGATGAACTCATTAGAATGATCATTTCAAGCCACAAATAGAAGGGCATTTGTCAAGAGGACTCAGATTCTGCCACTGACGACGATTTGGCTTACTTTGTTATTGCTCCCCGGGTTCCAACTGTTGGCAAAGGGAAGGAAAAGTGTTGGATCGTTAGTTCAAGAGGGACGTCTTTTACTTGGGTAAAGGCGTCCTTGAGTGATGCGTCCTTTGGTTATGCAGCGGAATTAAGGAACTAAACAGGTGAACTTACTAAGTATATAACACGGCGATTTATAGAGGAACCACTCAAGACCAAGTAGTCCTTGAGTGTAAACCTCTACCTCCTTGGTGGATTTTTGAATAGATTTTCCTTTCTTATTAAACGTCCTTGTCCTTGTGTTGTACTGGCGAGTCCTTTACACTTCTTCGGTACTTAGTAGCGTCCTAAGTCCACTAGTAAAGTTCTCCTTTAAGCCTACAACTCAAGCGAGTTTAATCTTCTAAAGGACTTCTATCCCTACGTCCTACAGTACGTTGTAGGACTCTCTCTTTCTTTTTGGTCTTTCTGAATTACAAACAAGTTGTGGTTTAGGTTACAATTCTCACTCGGTCTAACACAAGCCTAGAACGGTTCTTGAGTGTTCTTGAGCTTGTTCTTCGTGTTCTTGATTGAGTCGCTTTCCTCTGATTCACTCTGAATATTCTCTGAAAGCGTTGATGTCACAATAAATGCCTTTGGCTGTTTATAGGACTTGGGGAAGGGCGTCTTTCGTCTTCGGACGATCATGCCCTTCGTGGACGTGGCTACAAGATCTTCCTCCACGTAGTATGGCGGTGACGATGAATCTTCCTGTATCTAGTTGTGTGTGATGGACTCTGCTACAGGACCTGCCGCCACGTGTTGATGAACTCTGCTACAGGATCTGCCGCCACGTGTTGATGAACTCTGCTACAGGATCGTCCGCCACGTAGTGTTGGACTCTGCTACAGGCTCGGTCTCCACGTGCCCAGGATGATCAAATGTTGTCGAGTGATGTCATCCTGTCGGCTATTAAGTAAGGACGCTCTGCTTGCGTTCCTACTTGCTAGGGACTCCGTCCTTGTTCAAGTAGTCTCTTGTTGATCCTTACTTCCTGTTAGCTAGCGTCCCTAAGCATAGGGGACGTCCACACACTTGTTGTCCTTTTTGTCACTGGCGTTCCTGAACACTTAGACAAATTTATTAGAATCAAAGTGAGTTTGTCATATCAAAACTAAGGGACGGTTGTGTGGTACACTAACAAGTACACAAGCGTCCTTGATAGCGTCCCAACAATTTCCCCCTTTTTGATGATGACAAACTCTTCAGCAAAATAGTTTTGACTTTGGAACTTAGCAAGCAGGAAAACTCAGAAGCGTCCTCTAAAACTTAGAAGAATTTCTGTAAGTACAAATTTTCATTCTTTGATTCTCTAACTTTTGGATTTTAAGGAGAGAGTAGCGTCCCAGAATACTTTCTAAGCGCCCTCTTGTTTATTTTAGCATGGCGTTCCTTAGACCATGCACTAATAGTTCCCCATTAACACTTGTTTATTCTAGATAACTATTTTATAGCGCATCTCTGCAAAACTACACTTCCCCCTTTTGGCATCATCGAAAAGGATAACAAGTGAATAAGGACGGTAACATAAAAACACAACTATAGGCAGTGGAACGCTTAAACAAACACATGGATGCAAACAAAGTACTTGCCATTCACAAAAGTAGATTAATGTCATTACAGACCCAGAGTTAAGTGTTTGAAATAAAAGAAGCACAGGCAAAACAAATGAGGGAATAAAAGGGTGGGACGGCGATCACTAAGGACGGCGGCTTTGGTCTTGATAAAACTTGAGAAGCTTCTCATGTAGTTCCGCAGACTCAGCGAAAGCAATTGACAAGTCTTTGAGAGAATTGAGGATGAGGCACTGATTTTGAAGGATAGCAGCCATTAGTTCCTAAGGCGGTTGATCTGGGGGAGGAATGGGAGCAGGACCAAAGCTTGAGGAGGGGGCGTCCATATGAGGCAAGGAAGCAGGAGGAGAGTTCGCCAACAGCATCTGATCAAGAACTTCAAAGTTGACAGCGTTCTCTTGTTCACTTGCGGGCTCTTTACCCATATAAGCGAGGCGTTCTTGTTCGGCTTCCAGAGCGAGCCGTTCTTGCTCTTGTTTCTTGGCCTCTGCCTCTGCCTCTAATTGCTTCTTGATGGACGGCAGCTCCTCATTGTGTCTAATCTCAATCAGTCCCTTCTTCTGGTTCCATGAAAGACCAAGCAGTTCTGAAGGAGCATTCTCATCATATGCATTTTGGGACTTGAGAATCAGCTTGACAAGGCTAGGGTACGGAAAAGCATGTCACTTCCTCCCACACTTAGCCATGTGTTGCATAGCAATTCTGGCAAGGTTGATGGGGCGGCAGTTGAGAAAGGCGCCCAGTAATATACAGTTGTGCATTTGAACAACAGAACGCTTCTCTTGCCTAGGAAAAACAGCTCGGAAGATAAAATAGTGCGTTATAGCTCCAACCTTTGAGAGAACATGAGCCACCCTATCAGTACCGTAGGGACGCTTGCCACGAAATATGCGTTCAAGCAGCTCAACTTCTTTTTCTGCCTCCATCTCGAAACCATTCTCAGGAAGGGAGCTTAAAGCATTGGACGGCGGCTTTTGAGTACTTAGGCCCATAAAGGTACGGACTTGGCGTTCTTTTACAGAAGCAGGCTCGTGGTAAATTTTGAAGTGCAGTGAGTTGTACCTTGACTTGAAGCGAAGATTTTTGTAAAACGCTCGAATCTGGTCATTATTTATTTCTGTAGGCGCAGGACCAACACTCAGCCATCCTTGGAATCGAAGGAGTTCAAGAAACTCCTGTATGTCCTTGTCTTTAAAAGAATCGAGCCACAGTTCAGAGTAGACAAGGGGCCTAGAATATTAACAGGCTCATCATCGTCCTTCCGCTTTTTCTTAGAATGCTTGGGGGACTCAGAATCTTCATCATCATCATCATCATCAGATTCGTCCTCATCGTCCTTAGAGCCTTTGTCTTCTCCGTCCTTGGCAATAGCGTCCTCTGAGACTTGTACATTTTCAGCATTGCCACCAGCAGCGGCCTGTTCAGATTCAAAGGGAGCCTTGCCTTGGGACGGCTCACCTGCGTCCTGAGCGTCTGTTTCTTTTTCTTGAGAGTGCTCAACGTCCGCAGGGAGTTGGGTTTCATTTTGGATTGTGGGGGAGGGGTTATCTTGAGGTGTTGGTTGAGGGTTGAGGATGGAAAGGGTTTGGTCATAAGGTGGGACTTCTGAAGCATCACGCTCAAGCTCATCATCCAGACTAAGCTCAGCGTCCTTCTTTTGAGAGACCTGGTGCTCACCAGCGTCCTCAATAGCTTGAACTTCATCATCATTTTCTTGAGCGGGAACATTCTCGACTCCTTCAGCCTCATCGTTTGAGTCCCCAATGATGTCAACAAAGGGTGAGGACTCACCGGCAGGTTCCCTTTCTTGCTGCTCTCAGATGAGCTAGAAGAGGAGGAGATGTTCTCGGGCTCAACAACTTCTTTTACCAGCACTTTCGGAGCTTCACCAGATTTCCTTCTTTTGAAGGTGTGCTCAAGAGTAAGACGGTCAGCAGCCTTCTCTAGTGCTGAGTCGGATGAAGGAGGGCGGGACCTGGGAGTCTCGGGGTCCTTGGGAGGTGATATGTGAGCTGGGGCTGAGGTGAAGTTGCCAAGATTTAAAGGTGAAGGGCAGAAGGGGATAAGGGCATTTTCTTTTGAGGGCTTGGGAGAACGGGGACAATTTCAAGAGAGGGTTAGGGAGCAAGATTTGATTTCTTGGAGGGTTGGGACGGTTTCTTTGTGGAGCTTGGATTTTTAGTGGAGGGGACGTTGGATGATGTAGGATCTGTGTTGGACATGATTTCCGTATAAGAAAAACACGATGTTTCCTTTTCTGAATTTCCGCACGCGCTTCGCTTCTGGAAACTGAGGTCGGCGACCTCTCGGCAACCTCTTCGGTTTGGAACCATCAAAACACGAACTCGGTTTTCTAACAAGTTCCCCCTTTTTGATGGTGACAAACACTCATCTTCTCTAATCTGGTTCTGGGGTCTTCATTAACCTGTTCAGCATCTCAAACAAACAAACTACAAAGGCAAGCAAAAATATTCCCCCTTAACTTTTCAAAAGTTCCCCCTAAGTTCAAGCATCTCATGACATTCAGCATTCATCCCTTAATTAGACCTGCAATCCCAGCTATTTTCCCCCTTTTGGCATCATCAAAAAGACTGAAAAGCACAGAGAAGTCAGCTAGGCAAATATAATAGCAATTAAAAGCATGCAACATCAATCAAAAGTTGTCAACCACGCAAGCATGGCAATGTCAAACAAAACAACCAAACATAGAGTATTTTAGGTTTACAACCCAATCGAACTTAGAAAAAAGTTTTTGAAAGTAAGGGAATAATATGGTAGGGGTAGAAAGCAGGTGGTGGCAAAAGTCATAAGGCAGCAGAGGTTGGCGACCTAGCAAATTTCTTCCTTGATGTGGCTCACATCTTCAGCAATAGATTCAGCCAGCTTGGTCAGAGCATCAATCTTCTCAGATTGATCCTGCAGCTCCTTCTTCATCAGCGCCATTTCTGCTCTAAGGAGTGCCACCGCGGTTGGCGACTCTTCAGCCTGTGCAGCCTCAAATTCAGCTTCCTTATTTTGCCACTCTCCATCAATTAAATTCATCCCATCTTCCTTAAAGTATCCCTGTTAAGAACGCGATGTTCAGGCATCACATACTTTCCAGAATTCTCATCTGCCTCATGCTCATGGTTGATCAAGATGTCGGTAACCAGTCTGCCATATGGCAAGGCATGACTAGGACTCTCCAAGACATTCTTCATGTGAAGCATAATCAACCTGGGCAAGCACACCTTCTGACACCTAAAGATCTTGTCAAGGACAAGGATCTCCTGAATATAAGCACAATGTCTCTTTTGCTCTCGGGGCAGGAGGTTGCTAATGAGGTAGGAGAACATCACCTTCTTGTCTACACCCATGGAGTTCACAAGATAAGGACCAGTTCCAATGCCTTCATCATCAAGCACATTCTTCAAGGCGCTACTGGAGTCCACATTCTCTGGCCACACTCCCTTGTAATACTCAGCAAAACCTTCATGAGGGATCTCGAGAAGGTCAACGACCTCTTGGCTGGTAAACAGATACTCCTTTTCCTCCCAGACATACTTCCCAACAGTCTTGTTACCATAATCCTCTATGGTCAACGTCTCATAAAACTTCTTAACATCCTCATCAAAGAACTTATCTTCTTCACAAAACAAATCCTTCCAACCTTGAACTTCCATCCACTCTTTCACCTTAGGCAGCTTGAACTCATCAAGAAAATATCTTTCCCACAGCAAAACTCTAGTAAAATCCCTAGACTGGATTTTCCTACTCTCGGGCTTCTTCTTCTTTTTGCTAGCAGAGGCCTTAGGTTTAAGCAAGGTCGGCGACCTGGGTCGCTTAGCCCTGGACTTCCTAGGTTTTCCTTCAGATTCACTTTCCTCAGGCAAAGGGATATCAGGCACTACCTCTCCAGTCAACATTTTCAGTCTCCTAGTCACAGGCCTATGCTCAATAGTGGGTTTCTTGGTAGATTTCTTAGAAACTAGGGTATACTCACCAAACAACTGTTTCTTGACATCCTCAGGAAAATGATGTCATATCTTGATGTGCTTTGTCTTGGAATGTTGCACCGGATTCTTCGAGATATCGATAGCACTTGTGTTGTCACAAAGTATGGGTACGGACCCACACTCAACACCATAATCCTTGAGTTGTTGCTTCATCCACAAGAGTTGCGAACAACAAGCTGCGGCGGCGACATATTCGGCTTCGGCGGTAGATAGAGCAACTGAATTTTGCTTTTTGGATCCCCAAGAAACTAAGCACGAGCCAAGAAACTGGGCCATCCCTGATGTACTCTTTCTATCAACACGATTCCTGGCCTGCAAAATCTGCATCGGTGTAGCCAACTAGGTCGAAGTCGCTGACCCGTGGATACCACAAGCACAAGTTGTCACTCCCCTTGAGATAGCGAATGATCCTCTTCACAGCTTTTAGATGAGATTCCCTTGGATCAACCTGAAATCTTGCACAAAGACACACGGCGAAACAATATCTAGCCTACTAGCTGTGAGATACAAGAGAGATCCAATCATACCTCGATACACAGTAGCATTGACCTTTGGGTCCTTTTCATCTTTTCCCAGTGAAGTGGTCGTCGACATGGGAGTATCAAAAGAGCGAGAGCTCTCAAGACCAAACTTCTTCACGCACTCCCTGAGGTACTTTTGTTGATGGACCTTGGTACCTTCTTCATTCTGCACGACCTAAAGTCCTAAAAAGAACTTGAGTTCCCCCACCATGCTCATTTCAAATTCACTCGGAACTCCTTCACTAACTCTGGGTCTGTTGAGCCAAAGATGATGTCGTCGACATAGACCTGAACCGCCAGAGCGTGATTCTTTTTCCTCAACAAGAATAGGGTCTTGTCGATCTCTCCTCGAACATATCCATGCTTGATTAAGAACTGCGATAGCCTGTCATACCACGCACGAGGAGCCTGCTTCAACCCATATAAAGCCTTATCAAGCTTATAGACATGATCCGGGTTGGCTACATCTTCAAAACCTAGGGTTTGCTCAACATAGACTTCTTCCTTCAAATACCCATTAAGAAATGCGGTCTTGACATCCATTTGCTGCAATTTGAATCCATGAAAGGTAAAGTAAGCAATCAACAACCTTATGGCCTCGAGACGAGCAACCGGGGCAAAGGTTTCATCATAGTCGATTCCCTCTTGTTGATTGTATCCTTTCACCACAAGCCGGGCTTTGTTTCTAACAACATTTCCTTCATCATCCAACTTGTTCCTGAACACCCATCGTGTTCCAATCACTGTTCTTCCCTTCGGCCTTGGGACCAAATGCCATACCTTGTTGCGCTCAAATTGATGAAGTTCCTCTTGCATGGTGATAACGATGATTTAGTCGTTTTAAACCACAATTATGCAAAGAATACCACACTAACTTAAACCTAAGTATAAAGCAAGTAAGGGTCGATTCCACAGGGAGACAAGTTATCTTTAGCAGAGAATTATGTGTCAAACAGAAGTAACAAAGGGGGGTTTTTAGGTTTAATTCACACAAAACATGTAAATCATTCGAATTCAAGAGCTTATCAATCAGTATTTGGAAATACTTAGGCAAACAAATATCCGCATTCGCTTGACAAGTTGATCATTGATTTCATTCAATATCTATGCAATGGAAATTCCAATTCCTTTTCAAAAGTAATTAATAGCACAACCAGATACTATTAACCCTAACTAGATAAATAATCATGAAACTATCAAGATTCAATCTAACTAGTAGCATTCAACAATAGGAATATAATTGGATACAAACTAAGATAAAACAACCAGCTTTTACCCTAGAATGCAAATCAATTCTCTTATGCATAAGACTAACACAACCAGATATTAGCACGATGCAGTTGCTACTTATGAATTAGAGATGCTCAACCAGAAACACTCTAAATCTAGCAATAACCTAATAACAAAAAATCCTAGATGATCAGGCTAGAAATCATTGAAACAAGTCAATAGCAATTCAAGCAAGAGAAAAGATTAAATCCATAGAATCGATAAGGAATTAGAAATCTCACAATAGAATCAGAACGAACACTTCAATTGTCTGTCTAAGCAAAGAGGCTTAGTTCTCCATAAATCTCCAAAATACAAAATAATTCCAAAACTCCAAAAACTAGGTCTAAACAAAAGGTCTAAAGCCCTCAAATATGTGAAAACATCTATCCAAAAATACATAAAAACCGGACCTAAAATAATATCCAAAAGGTCACTAAACAAAACGCAGCGTTTAAAGGACGAATTCGCCTCGGTAAAAGGCAGCGGTCGCCGCTTATGGGGCAGCGGTCGCCGCCAGCCACAGAATCGACTTTTCTTCGTTTCTTCATTCCAGCTTCAAGTGGTCTTCAGGGTACCTCGGCTCTTCCTTCTTTAACGCTTCAAACTCCAACTTTAGCACCTAAAACAAGACTAAAAGTATGCTAAAAACCTATCTAAATACACAACATAAATATGTATATCAAACTCCCCCACACTTGAATCTCACTCGTCTCGAGTGAATCAGAAAACTAACACTCGTAATCAATAACAACCTAGATCATCAAGTATAGCGAGAGCATACAGCTAAAGGTAATAACAATAATCATCAAAACTCCTACCCAACCATCCCATAACAAGATATAACGTAGTTGTTGGATCGTTAGTACAGAAGGACTGCCTTTACTTTGATAAAGGCGTCCTTAGGTTAGGCGTCCCTACGAGGAGTAGGGGCGTCCTTGAGTAATGCAGCGGAATTATGTACTAAACAGGTAAATATTGAACGCAGTGAATTATAGAGGAACCACTCAAGACCAAGTAGTCCTTGAGTGTAAACCTCTACCTCCTTGGAGGATTTTTGAATAGTTCTTCCTTTATATTGAACGTTCTTACAGATGTACTGGCGAGTCTTTACAGTTCTCTGGCACTTAGCTTTTCCCTAAGTCCACTAGTAAAGGACTCCTCTAAGCCGACAACTTAAGCAAGTTCAATCTACTAAAGGACTCCTATCCCTGCGTTCTACAGTACTTCGTAGAACTCTTTCTTTTCTTTTGATTACAAACAGATTTGTGATTTGGGTTATAAGTCTCACTCGATCTAACTCAAAAACTTAGCACTGTTCTTGAGTTCTTGAGTTTGTTCTTCGTGTTCTTGAGTGAGCCGCTTTCCTATGATTTTCTCTGGGTATTCTTGAAAGCGTTAAAGTCACTATAAATGCCTTGGGGTATTTATAGGACTTGGGGAAGGGCGTCTTTCTCCTGGGACGATCATGCCCTTCTCGGACGTGGCTACAGGATCTTCCTCCACGTATGATGACGGTGGTGAGGAAGCTTCCTGTATCCAGCTGTGTGTGATGGACTCCGCTACAGGATCGGCCGCCACGTATGGATGTACTCTGCAACAGGATCGTCCGCCACGTAGTGTTGGACTCTGCTACAGGATCGGTTTCCACGTGTCCTTGGATGATCAAATGTTGTCTGGTGATGTCATCCTGTCGGCTAGAGAGTAAGGACGCTCTGCTTGCGTTCCTACTTGCTTGGGACTGCGTCCTTGCTCAAGTAGTCTCTGATCGGTCCTTACTTCCTGTTAGCTAGCGTCCCAAAGCCTATGGGACGCCCATACACACTTGTTGTCCTTTGTCAGATGGGCGTTCCTGAACACTTGGACAACTTCATCAGAATCATAGTGAGTTTGTCATATCAAAACTAAGGGACGGTTGTGGGTACACTACCAAGGACGCAGGCGTTCTTGATAGCGTCCCAACAATTTCCCCCTTTTTGATGATGACAAACTCTTCAGCAAAAAGTTTTGACATTGGAACTTAGCATGCATGAAAACTTAAGAGCGTCCTCTAACACTTAGAGAAATATCATTTAGCACAAGTTTTCATTCTTTGATTCTCTAGCTTTTGGATTTTAAGGAGAGAAAAGCGTCCTAGAATTATCTAGGCGTTCTCTAGTTTATTCTAGCATGGCGTTCTTTAGACTTTTCACTTAATAGTTCCCCCTTAACACTTGCTTATTCTAGATAACTAATTTATAGCGCATCTCTGCAAAACTACACTTCCCCCTTTTGGCATCATCGAAAAGGATAACAAGTGATAAGAACGTTAAGCATAAAAACATAACTAAAGGCAGAGGAACGCTTAAACAAACACAATGCAAGCAAACCATGTAATTGCCATTCAAACCAAATGTAGAGTTATTACAGACAATGAGCACATAGTGTTTAGAGTTCAAAAGAAGCGAAAGCAAAATAATAGAGGATGAACGGGTAGCGGCAATCACTGAGAACGGCGCTGGGCTTGATAAAACTTGAGAAGTTCGTCTTGAAGTTCAGCAGCTTTGGAGAACGCGGATGTCAAGTCCTTAAGTGCAGAGAAAATGAGGCACTGATTGTCCATGATTGCACCTAAGAGTTCCGCAGGAGGATGCTCAGTGATATTTGCTGGAGCAGGACGGGGAACTTGGCCAGAGCTTGAAGGAGGAGCGTCCATAGAAGGGTCTTGAGGAGGAGAAGGAGCCAACAACATCTGATCAAGAGTAGAGAAGTCCATAGCAGGCTCTTCTTCGTGTACACCTTCCTGAGACGGATTCGCCTGGCGTTCTGCTTCAGCAGCCAGGCGTTCTTCTTCAGCTTTTTGTCTTGCTTCCTCAGCTTCAGCCGCTAACTGTTTCAACACAGACGGCAGCTCTTTGTTGTGCCTGATCTCAACAAGGCCGGATTTAGCGTTCCACTTCAAGCCTAGTTCCTTGGACGGAGCGTTCTCATTATATGCATCTTGGGACTGCAGAATCGCTTTCACCACTCCAGGGTAAGGCAAGGCATGCCTCTTCCTTCCACACTTGGCCATATGTTGCATTGCAATTCTGGCTAAGTTGATTGGGCGGCGTTCCAGGATGGCGTCTATTAGAATAATGTCAGATGTTTGCACTATAGAACGCTTTTCCTGCCTTGGAAGAATGGCGCGGCATATGAAGTAGTGAACGATTGCGCCAACTTTGCTCAGGACATGAGCTACCCTGTCCAAACCTAGTGGCCTTTTGCCCTGAAAGACGTGCTCAACCAGCGGCAGTTCTTGGTCTGTTGTTTCAAAGCCGCCTTCAGGTAGAGAACTGAGAGCATCAGACGGAGGCTTGCGAGAACCGAGACCGAGGAAGGTGCGCATTTGGCGTTCAGTGACTGAAACTCTTTCTCCTTCAATTTTAAATAGGAGGGAGCCATCTTTTGCCTTGTAGCGCAAATCCCGGTAGAACGCCTTGACCTGGTCTATGTCAACAGTGGTCGGCGCTGGTCCTACGTTCAGCCATCCTTGTACTTTTAGAAGCTCAAGAAACTCCTGAACAGCATCATCATCAAAAGAAGCGAGCCACTCTTCAGAATAAATTAGAGGGCTCAGGACTTTAACAGGCACATCAGCGTTCTTCCTTCTACGCTTGCCCTTGGGAGTTTCAGAGTCCTCACCCTCTGAAGAACTGTTCTCTTTTTCTGAGTCGTCAGACTCATCTTGATCAGCGTCCTCTGTGCCTTCATTCTCAGCATCGCCACCAGATGTGGCTTGAACGGTACCGGCAGAGGTTTGCCCATGGGACGCGCCTTCAGCGTCCTGAGCTGCAGTTTGCTGTTCTGTTGTTGGCTCAGCGTCCGCTGGGACGTCACGGGACTCTGTTTGGATTGAGGGGGAGGGGTTTTCTTGTGGTGCTGGGGTGGGATTGAGGACGGGGAGGGATTGGTTGTAGGGAGGGATTTCCTGGTTGTCACGCTCGAGCTCTTCAGAGAGAGTTGGCTCGGCGTCCTTTGGAGAAACCTGGTGCTCGCCAGCGTTCTCAACGACTTCTACCTCATCATTGGAGTCGCCAATCACGTCGACATCCTGAGGCGTCCCTTCTTTATCAGACGAGCTGGAGCTGGAGGAGGAAGAGACATCCTCGACTGGCACAGGCGCGTCTTTGGCGAGGAGAACGTTGGGTCTCTCACCAGCTTTCCTCCGGCGGAACGTGTGCTCAAACGTCCGCTCGGTCTCATCCGGGCCACTGGAGGAGGAAGGACGACGGGACTTGGGAGTCTCAGGGTCCTTAGGCGGGGAGATATGGGTCGGGGCGGATGGGAAGTCGGCCAGGTTAAGGGGAGAGAGGGTTTGGGGAGGGAAGGGGATGAGAGCGTTCGTCTTTGAGGGTTGAGGGGAGCGAGGAGGAGTTGGGAGTTGTGTGATTTTGAGGGGTTGGGGGGGAGGAGGGGTGGACGGCCTTTTTGAGGAGCTTGGCCGTTTTGAGGGGTTTTTGGATGGAGGAACGCTTGAGGTCTTGGCCTTTTTTAGGGGCCTTGGGTCGTGTATCTTTTTGGAGCGTCCCTCTTTAATATGAGACGGGAACTTGTCCACGATCTCAGTTTGTTTTGAGGAGGATGAGGGAGCGGGACGCTTGGCTGGCAGGGTTTTGAGAGATTGGATGGCTTGAATTTGAGGAGGTGGGGGAGAAGGACTAGGTACCCGTCTTTGGCTGGGGTACATGGGGAAGTCCGGAAGGACGCATTTGGTTAGGTCAGGAATTAAGTCAAGTAGACTGTCTAGATTCTGACCTCCATAAATTGTGAAGAACAAGACGTCCTCCAGGCTGCCCGGCAGGTCCTTGTAGTCGTTCTTTATCAGCCCGTGCCTCACAAAACGGTCGAGGAACTTCTCGTAGTTTTGTGTTTTCTCCTGATCGTTCTTGACGTCTGGCTTGGCCATACGTTCTCTGATGAGCCTGTAGAGCGTCTTCGGCTTCTTGTTAATAAAGTCCACAAGGGACTCATCAAGGACAGGCTGCCTTTGTTTCTCAATAGTGTGGGATTTTATCAGCTTTCGCCTCTTCCCACCGGCTGAAGTTCCGGCTACGTTCATCTGCTTTTGAGACATTCTTCCGATGAGTTTTTAGTGAGAGAAAGTCGCCGGAGTTCTAGAGAGAAGTCAGAGCTTGAACTGAGTTGAAAAGTGGTTGAGAGCAATAAATGAACGAGAGCGACTGTTTTGGCCTTATATAGAGGAAGCGGTGGCACAAATGGTAATAAACGCTGTTTTACTGTGCGACACGTGGCAAAGCTTCCCCCTTAAGATTTGATCAACGGTCACTGTTCACACTTTCAAAAGTTCAAAATCCAAATTTCTGACTCTTCAACTTCCTTCTCAAAATCTGAACTGGCGTTCTCAACTGCAACCACTGGCGTTCTCACATACTTAGCAAATCTTTGACCTCTTTGAGCAAACCAACAACCAACTTACCGTTCTTGTGATTACCTTGAGAACCATTTGAGAACAAAGCAAGTACGTCCCGTAAAAGAAAGTATGAAGCTCATACGACGCTTTTGCAGAGTTCTCGGCTAGGGTAAGCTTAGAGTTCCCATCATTTCGGCTTATAATGAGGGTTGGGTGATCAGGGATACTCTTTTCAAGATAAATAGAGAAAATTTGAATGGCGTTCCAAAGTAGCAAACACTTGAAGTTTTAGACTAGCGTTCTTTGCAAATATGAGTTCAATGCTTAACAGTCCTTAACTACTTAGAATCTACCAAACATAGCCAATCATTGAGAGAATAGTAGAACGGGACTTGCTACTTAAAAGTTATCATCCCCAAGAGCAATCTGAGATGCTCAAAGGGACGTCTATCAAGTGCTTTAGTGAAAATATCAGCTATTTGGTCCTCCGTCCTAACGTGTCCCATGCTAATGAGTCCTAGTTCTACATTGTCACGCAGGAAGTGATGCCTTATGTGAATATGCTTTGTGCGTGAATGAAAGACAGGATTTTTAGCAATTTCTATAGCACTTGTGTTATCACAGAGAATAGGAATAGTTTCAAGATTGATACCGTAGTCCTCAAGTTGATATTTGATCCAGAGGACTTGTGAACAGCACGAAGCAGCAGCAACGTACTCGGCTTCCGCAGTTGAAAGCGCCACAGAGTTCTGTTTCTTTGATCCCCATGAAATTAGGCATGAACCAAGGAACTGTGCCATTCCTGAAGTGCTTTTTCGATCAATGACATGACCAGCGTAATCAGCGTCCGAGTATCCAATTAGCTTGAAGGACGTCTTCCTGGGATACCAAAGGCAAAGATCATCGCGTCCTTTGAGGTAGCGAAAGATCCTCTTGACTTCTTGCATGTGGGACTCCTTTGGATTTGCCTGGAAGCGTGCACACAAGCAAACGGCAAACATAATATCTGGACGGCTTGCTGTTAAGTAAAGCAAAGAGCCAATCATTCCTCTGTACAGCTTTTGATCAACGTCCTTTCCCTGTTCGTCTGCGTAAAGACGCGAATTTGGAGAACAGGGTGTTGCTACGGGCTTGGACGTGTTCATCCCGTACTTCTCAAGCATTTCACGGACATACTTTTGTTGATGAATACGCGTCCCTTCCTTGAGTTGGTTAATTTGAAGTCCCAAAAAGAAGTTGAGTTCTCCAATGAGGGACATCTCAAATTCACTACTCATGAGGGACTTGAACTCGTCTACAAGCTTCATGTTAGTGCTACCAAAGACAATATCATCAACATAAACTTGAGCAATCAAAATGTCCTTGTGAACTTTCTTTATGAACAAAGTTTTATCAATTGAACCTCTAGTGTACCCATGAGACAGAAGGAAGGACGCAAACCTGTCGTACCAGGCACGAGGGGCTTGCTTGAGTCCATAGAGTGCTTTGTCCAAGTTGTACACATGATCTGGGTGAGAGGCGTCCTCGAAGCCAGGGGGCTGAGCAACATACACTTCCTCTTTGAGCTTGCCATTGAGAAAGGCAGTCTTGACGTCCATCTGAAATAACTTGAATCCTTTGTGTGCGGCAAAGGCAATAAGAAGACGAACGGCTTCAATTCTAGCAACAGGGGCAAAGGTCTCATCATAGTCAATGCCTTCCTCTTGCTTGAATCCTTGAGCCACAAGTCTTGCCTTGTTCCTAGACACACGTCCACTCTCATCAAGCTTATTCCTGAACACCCAGCGCGTCCCTATGATATTTTTGCCTTTGGGACGTGGAACAAGGGTCCAAACTTTGTTCCTTTCAAACTGGTTGAGTTCTTCTTGCATTGCTTGAATCCAGTCAGCGTCCTGAAGTGCTTCTTTGATATTCTTTGGTTCCACCAAAGATACAAAGGCGTTGAACGCACAAAAGGCTAAATTTGCACTCTGGGACTTGCTTGCAGCTGACCTGGTTTGAACTCCTTGGGCAGGATCTGAGACAATCTGAGAAGTTGGGTGGTCCCTAGAGAAGCGGGACTCCCTTTGAAATAGTTGAGCAAACCTTGGATCAATTTCATCATCTGAAGAAGCGTCCTCAGTGTGTTCCCCCTCAGAGGGAGCGTCCACACCTTGACCTTGCAAACTTGATTCACCCACCTCTTGCTGAATTAGAGATTCACTAAGAGATGGAACTCCTTGAACAATGCTAGGTACGTCCACTGATACTTCTTCCGGATTTTGAGTGGCGTTCTTAGGAACATAGTATTTTCCAGAGGACCTATCTTCAACTTCATCTTCAGAATCGTCCTGCTGTTGTGACGAGGATCGTTCTTTCTTACTTTGTTTGTCTTTGTGAGAAGAACATTCTTTGAACACAACATGAATACTCTCCTCAAGCTTTAGAGTCCTTTTGTTGAAAACTCTATATGCCTTGCTGGTGAGGGAGTACCCAAGAAATATGGCTTCATCGCTCCTTGCATCAAACTTTCCCAGTTTTTCTTTATCATTGTTGTGAACGAAACACTTGCAACCAAAAACTCTGAGATAATCGATGCGAGGCTTTCTCCCGTTCAACAACTCATAGGACGTCTTTTTCAGTAGAGGACGGATCATGGCGCGATTGATGATGTAGCATGCTGTGGCAATAGCTTCCGCCCAAAAGTACTTGGGAACGCTATTAGCCAAAAGCATAGTTCTTGCCATATCCTCTAGCGTCCTGTTCTTTCTTTCTACAACTCCATTTTGTTGTGGAGTCCTTGGAGCTGAGAAGTTGTGCGAGACACCATGTTGATCACAGTAGGTCAGGAACTCTGAATTCTGGAATTCCGTCCCATGATCTGATCTTATGGCTTTGAGAGGCGTCTCCAGGGCAACTTCCACTTGTTTGATGAAGACTTTGAATGCCTTGAAACAATCTGCTTTGGACGCCAAGAAAAGAACCCAAGTGAAACGAGAAAAATCATCTACAAGAACGTAAATGTACCTCTTTCCACCATGGCTCAACGTCTTCATTGGTCCACAAAGATCCATATGGAGAAGTTCCAACGGCTTCTTTGTGCTTACTTCATTCTTGGACTTGAAAGACGTTCTTGTTTGCTTCCCTTTGATACAGGCTTCGCACTGTTCAACCGTCTCAGGATCAATCCGGGGAAGACCTTTCACAAGATTCCTTTGATGCAACTTGAGAATTGTGCTAGGTCCAGCATGGCCAAGACGACAATGCCAGAGGTCAGCGTCCTTCTTTGAGGCAGATAGGCATAGTTCTGATTTTGGCTTGAACTCTTGATTGAAGATGTAGATATTGTTTTTGCGAACTCCTTTGAGAACAACTCTGTTGGACTTCTTGTTGATGACGAGACACTCCTTTGAGTCAAATGTGACTAGGTTTTCACCTTGATCACACATCTGAGAGACGCTAAGAAGATTGAACCCAAGTCCTTCAACAAGACTCACGTTGGTTGCTTTGATGGACGGGTTAAGAATAGCAGTTCCCGTTCCCTTGATCTTTCCTTTGCCCTTGTTGCCAAACGAGACAGTTCCTCCCATGGCACTACTTTGGATAGAAGTGAGATGGATCTGGCTTCCTGTCATGTGATTTGAGGCGCCACTATCAATGATCCATGGGCGTCCCCTCACTTCCACCTGCCAAAATAAGGTTAGTTCTTGGCGACCCAGGCAAGGTGTCCCTTACCTGGTTCGTTACAACAGTAGAACTCCGGTTCTGGCAAGTAGTCATTAATGTTCACATCATTAGAAGTGGCATTTCTGTGGAAAGAACTTCTAGAACGTCTAGGACGCCTAGAATTAGCTTTTGGAACGGACTTAGCATTTTCATTATTAGTCCTAGCAACTTTTCCACTCTCAATGTCTTCCTTCAGTTTTACACAGTCATGTTTGAAGTGGTCACCTTGTCCACAGTACCAGCACGTCCTATAGTAAGTACCGAGGTAGTACTTCTTGTTGGGACGTTGGATTTTGTTTTGCTTCATCTTTTGGGGATCGCACACCTTTGAACCGTCCCCTTTAGCAATTTTCTTGTAAATTTTATGACTGGTGGAATTGGTGTAGTAGTCCTCTTGACCTATTTCTCCACTTTCTAGAACTCTAATCCTTTCAAGGAGATTTTTAGTTCTCTCTTTTTCAAGTTCAAGTTCCGAAGTTTTGCTAGCCTTAAAGTCACTAGGGAGAGAGTTCCTAGAGTCAGATTCATATCCTAGCCCTCTTTTGGCTGGAACAAAGACTATTGGTTTTACTTCCTCAACTATGGGACTCTTTCCCAAAACTTTCACTTCTTCCCTAAGCTTGGCGTTCTCAAGTTTAAGACACACAAGTTCAGTTTTTAGGGACTTAGTTTCTTCACGTGAGGACTCTAGTTGAATAGACATTGAATTACAGTTCTCACATTCAACTACAATGTTTTCATCTTCTAGTTCATCCATTCTTCTTTTCATGACAAGACTTTCCTCCATGATTTTACCAATAAGCTTAAGGAGTTTTGGTTTTGAACATTTTTCTAAAGAACGCATCATAGAGTCATGAGTTACCTCTTGTTCATTATCGGAGGCGTTCTCTTCAACAGCTGGGGCGTCCTCTACTGCCATGTACGCAACTTGATCATCGCGTTCCTCATCACTTGAACTGAGATCATCCCAAGCAGCTGTACATGCTCCAATGAGAGCTTTCTTCTTTTCCTTGGAGGACGTTCCCACAGTACATTTCTTGGCAAAATGTCCTTTCTTGTTGCATTTGTAGCATGTGAGTTCCTTCATTTCATCTTCTGTGTATTTGGGACTCTCCTTTTTGTAGGACTTGTTCTTGCTACTATGCTTGTTTTTCTTGTTGTAGTATTTGAGAGCTTTGTGAATAAGAGAGAGTTCCTCATCTGAGTCAATTTCTTCCTTTGACTTTATTTCTTTCTCTTTGGGACGCAGGCTCTCAAGCTTTTCTTTGTTTTGCATCATCAATGCCAGGTTTCTTTGTCCACGCAGGTATTCAGCGTACTCTGGAGTTGTGGACGCCAAGGCAAGATCAGTTTGAGGGTTCTTTCCTAGCTGGGCCATGTCAGTGATTCTACGTTCTTCGTACCCCCTGAGCTTCCCATAGATCTCTTCCATATCTAGAGTTTTGTTGGATGTGTTTTCTTTGAAAGTTGTCCTATCAAAGTTCCAAACTCCAGTCAATCCATCGATAACTACTTGAACTCTGTTCCTCATGGAGATTTCTGTTTCTGGAACGCCCAAGTTCCTCATCTTGGTGACAAGGGCTTCAAAACGGTACGAGTAGTCGTTCACCGTTTCATTTGGCAGCATAGTAAAAGCATAGAACTCCTTTTTGATCTTCAGCTGGACGTCCTCTTTCATCTCTGCAGTTCCCACATGAAATTTTTCAAGAGCTTCCCATTGTTGTTTTGCGGTGGGAAGATTGCTAACTCTTGTAGCATCTCTTTCACAGAGGGACGCTTGAAGAAAGCAAATAGCTTTTGCATTGGTTTCCATCATTTTGAACTCATCAGGACCCCAATCGTCCTCTTTGTCAACTTTGTCAGCAGGAACTTTAAGATCACTTTTTCTGATAACATACCAGCATTGATAATTTGTGCTTCTGCAGAAGTTCTCAAATCTAATTTTCCATCGGTTGAAGTTGCCGTCCGTCAGGCGCGGAGGCTTTACGAACGAGATTCCAACCTGCTCCATGTCCATTTTTACCTGCAACTCAGTAAGAATCTAGAGCGCCTGCTCTGATACCAATTGTTGGATCGTTAGTACAGAAGGACTGCCTTTACTTTGATAAAGGCGTCCTTAGGTTAGGCGTCCCTACGAGGAGTAGGGGCGTCCTTGAGTAATGCAGCGGAATTATGTACTAAACAGGTAAATATTGAACGCAGTGAATTATAGAGGAACCACTCAAGACCAAGTAGTCCTTGAGTGTAAACCTCTACCTCCTTGGAGGATTTTTGAATAGTTCTTCCTTTATATTGAACGTTCTTACAGATGTACTGGCGAGTCTTTACAGTTCTCTGGCACTTAGCTTTTCCCTAAGTCCACTAGTAAAGGACTCCTCTAAGCCGACAACTTAAGCAAGTTCAATCTACTAAAGGACTCCTATCCCTGCGTTCTACAGTACTTCGTAGAACTCTTTCTTTTCTTTTGATTACAAACAGATTTGTGATTTGGGTTATAAGTCTCACTCGATCTAACTCAAAAACTTAGCACTGTTCTTGAGTTCTTGAGTTTGTTCTTCGTGTTCTTGAGTGAGCCGCTTTCCTATGATTTTCTCTGGGTATTCTTGAAAGCGTTAAAGTCACTATAAATGCCTTGGGGTATTTATAGGACTTGGGGAAGGGCGTCTTTCTCCTGGGACGATCATGCCCTTCTCGGACGTGGCTACAGGATCTTCCTCCACGTATGATGACGGTGGTGAGGAAGCTTCCTGTATCCAGCTGTGTG
The DNA here is from genome assembly GCA_934048045.1 of Polygonum aviculare. Classification (NCBI taxonomy): domain Eukaryota; kingdom Viridiplantae; phylum Streptophyta; class Magnoliopsida; order Caryophyllales; family Polygonaceae; genus Polygonum; species Polygonum aviculare. The sequence goes on along the minus strand of OW204023.1, from coordinate 24,163,239 downwards.
TGATGGACTCCGCTACAGGATCGGCCGCCACGTATGGATGTACTCTGCAACAGGATCGTCCGCCACGTAGTGTTGGACTCTGCTACAGGATCGGTTTCCACGTGTCCTTGGATGATCAAATGTTGTCTGGTGATGTCATCCTGTCGGCTAGAGAGTAAGGACGCTCTGCTTGCGTTCCTACTTGCTTGGGACTGCGTCCTTGCTCAAGTAGTCTCTGATCGGTCCTTACTTCCTGTTAGCTAGCGTCCCAAAGCCTATGGGACGCCCATACACACTTGTTGTCCTTTGTCAGATGGGCGTTCCTGAACACTTGGACAACTTCATCAGAATCATAGTGAGTTTGTCATATCAAAACTAAGGGACGGTTGTGGGTACACTACCAAGGACGCAGGCGTTCTTGATAGCGTCCCAACAGTAGTCAGCACCAGCATCCATCAATCCTAACAGTACAACTCTAATCAACACAACTCAGCACTACAATCAAACATCAAGTTATCTAACACCAACTCCACACATCCAACATCTATCAACAATATGCATCAATAAAGAGGATGAAAATCAATAACTACACCTTATCCCTCCAAGTGAAAACCTACCCAAAAGCACTCCTATACTCCACTTCTTATGTCGCCAGCTCCAGTCAAAAGAACATCCTAAAACACTCTTTTTTCTTTCATTCTTTTTGCTTAGGCGCCTTTTCAGGTTTTCACCTAACATCTCTCTTTTCATTTTTTCAATGTTGGACTCACCATCTCACATCACTCAAAAATCTATTTTTGCCCAAGCCTAATGCTTGTCAGATTACCTGCTTTTTACTTGAACCGCCCTTTCGGGTTTTCAGTCCACCCCAGGATTTTTCTGCCTTTTTCTATATATTTATGGCTCTTTTTTTTTTTAAGTAATAGCAATAGTAATATAAATCCAACTCCCCCACACTTATAATAAACATTGTCCTCAATGTAGAAAGACAAAAATAATATAAGGGGAAGTAAGGAAAAATACCACTACTGTGAAGGTGGTGGTGGTGGCGGGGAAGTAACGATTGTCCGAATTTTAATTTTATTTTTTTTTGATTTTTTTTTTTGAATTTTAAATTTAATTTTTTTTTTTTTGCCGAACCCGAAAAGGCAACGGGCGCCGCCTTTATGGCAGCGGTCGCCGCCATTTACGTGAGGATTGCCGTAGCTGATGGAGAATTGGCGGCAGTCGCCGCTTGTGGGGCAGCGGTCGCCGCCACAAATCTTTCGTTTTCCGGAACTTAATGGCAGCGGCCGCTGCCATTTAGGCGGCGGTCGCCGCCATCAAGTCGTAGCCAACGTAGATGTCCCGTAATTGGCAGCGGGCGCCGCTTTGGGGCGGCGGTTGCTGCCATTTCGTCTTAGCTTCTCTAACATCCTGCAGGTTAGTTCGACGCAATAGATAACAAAGGGAAACTAATCTAAGCTAATCTAAAGGAAAGAAATCAACTACATCGGGTTGCCTCCTGATAAGCGCCTTGATTACCGTCGTGGCTCGACGCCTCGTATGATTTCACAAGATTGGACATTGTCAATGCCCTTAACAACCCATCAAATTCATGCGAGCTCATCTCAAAGAAGCATAAGTAGCCCAAAGATAAATTGAAACTAAATAACATGTCATTCAAAAATCGTTTCAACTTATCAAACTTGTGTGTCCAATCTTCATAAAATGGCATATGCTCAAACCAATTCAACATAAGTGGTGGCTTTTTAGAATATGAACAAAAATTGTCAAAGCTCTTACTAGCATTACCACTTTCATTATGGATGAACTTAAAGTAATTTCTAGATTCTTCATTAGGCCCTATACTTGACTCTTTGGGGGGATGAAGAACAATGGGTAATGAGAGATTGGAACAAGGAATACCTGGATCGTCAACAACCAATAAGGTTGATTTCGAAACAGAAGGCATGGGGGACTTTGTTGGTGAAGCACAATCCTCTGTAATATCATCTTCCTCATTTGTGTTCACATAGTCGATCATATCATCTTCAAAGAACATATCACTATCAGAGAAGAACTCTTCTTCCTTCACTGTAATATACTCCTCAATCTCCTCAAATCGTGTGGGAGGGGATGCATCTGGCTCATTGATTTCAATGGACTTATCTGAAGTTGTTGGATGACAAAGTGAGTAGCACCTTTCATAGTGTTGTGTAGTCTCCGTACTCATATCATCCATCCTCTTAGCAAGATCCTTCATCATATCCTCAAGAGAAGCATCACAAGTCTCAACCGGTTGTGGCATTGATTGAGATGATTCAACCAAAAGACATTGATGGCTCATAAAACAGAGAAAATCCCAACATTCCATAGGTTCCATAACAAAAAGCTTTTTATTACTCATGTAGTAGGCCATCCTTCGAGTCTCAAGATTCATACCCTTGACAATGCCATTGCAAACATCACCCACACTATAATCATATCCCCAAGCACAAAGGTCATTCGCATACTTTTGGAATCTAGTCAGGTACTCATGAAAGTGTTCATCTTGAAACTGTGTACACTCGAACAAAGCCATGGATTAGTAGCACAGGCGGTGTGAACCATAAGATAGGTTCACACCAAGTTTGGCACAAAAATCACACAAAAGACAATTATTGCCTCCCCGGCAACGGCGCCAATTTGATAACGATGATTTAGTCGTTCTAAACCACAATTATGCAAAGAATACCACACTAACTTAAACCTAAGTATAAAGCAAGTAAGGGTCGATTCCACAGGCAGACAAGTTATCTTTAGCATAGAATTATGTGTCAAACAGAAGTAACAAAGGGGGGTTTTTAGGTTTAATTCACACAAAACATGTAAATCATTCGAATTCAAGAGCTTATCAATCAGTATTTGGAAACACTTAGGCAAACAAATATCCGCATTCGCTTGACAAGTTGATCATTGATTTCATTCAATATCTATGCAATGGAAATTCCAATTCCTTTTCAAAAGTAATTAATAGCACAACCAGATACTATTAACCCTAACTAGATAAATAATCATGAAACTATCAAGATTCAATCTAACTAGCAGCATTCAACAATAGGAATATAATTGGATACAAACTAAGATAAAACAACCAGCTTTTACCCTAGAATGCAAATCAATTCTCTTATGCATAAGACTAACACAACCAGATATTAGCACGATGCAGTTGCTACTTATGAATTAGAGATGCTCAACCAGAAACACTCTAAATCTAGCAATAACCTAATAACAAAAAATCCTAGATGATCAGGCTAGGAATCATTGAAACAAGTCAATAGCAATTCAAGCAAGAGAAAAGATTAAATCCATAGAATCGATAAGGAATTAGAAATCTCACAACAGAATCAGAACGAACACTTCAATTGTCTGTCTAAGCAAAGAGGCTTAGTTCTCCATAAATCTCCAAAATACAAAATAATTCCAAAACTCCAAAAACTAGGTCTAAACAAAAGGTCTAAAGCCCTCAAATATGTGAAAACATCTATCCAAAAATACATAAAAACCGGACCTAAAATAATATCCAAAAGGTCACTAAACAAAACGCAACGTTTAAAGGACGAATTCGCCTCGGTAAAAGGCAGCGGTCGCCGCCAGCCACAGAATCGACTTTTCTTCGTTTCTTCATTCCAGCTTCAAGTGGTCTTCAGGGTACCTCGGCTCTTCCTTCTTTAACGCTTCAAACTCCAACTTTAGCACCTAAAACAAGACTAAAAGTATGCTAAAAACCTATCTAAATACACAACATAAATGTGTATATCACATGGCAATGACCCAATCCGAGTCTTTCAAGGCTTGCTCAATATTTTTTGGCTCCAACATAGAGATGAAGGCGTTGAATGCAAAGAGATTAAGTGAGGATCTCGTTTGCACACCCTTCGAATAGTCAGAAATGATGTTGGTGACCGGATGAGCATCCTTCTGCTGATAATTCCTGATAAGTAGTTGAGTCAGGTCGCCGACCACTAAAGTCTGCGACGAGCTACCTGGAATAGAACTTTGAACTGCTTGATCTGATCTTTGAACTTCTTGATCTGATCTTTGAACTGCTTGATCAAACTCCTGACCTGCTTGACCTGATCCACTAGCCTCTGATACGTCCTGATTCTGCACAGCATCTGCAACCTGATCCTGAACCTGATTCTGACCTATCCCTGCATTCTTATCGGGGTCGGCGACACAATCACTGTTGGCGACCTCGGACGAACCTTCAGCACTGTCCTAGTCAGAGACATATTCAAGGCCTAAAAAGTAGCCTTAATCACCATCATCATGATCCTGAATCAAAGAACCTGCCATGGTGTTTTCATCGAACACCACATGAACACTTTCTTCGATCTTCTTGGTCCTCTTGTTGTACACCTTGTAAGCCTTGCTTGTTGGGGAATAGCCGACAAAGGTGCCAACATCACTTCTTGGATCAAACTTGCCCAGATTGTCCTTCCCATTGTTATGAACATAACATTTACACCCGAAGATGCGGAGGTGGGCGACACTAGGCTTAACTCCTCTTAACAGCTCATAAGGAGTCTTTCCAAGTAGTGGACGCAACATGGCTCTATTCATCACGTAGCAAGCTGCATGAATAGCTTCTCCCCAAAAATTCCTTGGGAGACCACTAGAGATGAGCAAGGTCCGCGACATCTCCTCTAAAGCTCGATTCTTCCTCTCGACCACGCCATTCTGTTGTGGGGTTCTAGGCGCCGAGAAATTGTGGCTGACTCCATTCTTCCTGCAATACTCCAGAAATTCAGAGTTCTCAAACTCTGTAACATGATCGGATCTGATAGCCACTATAGAATTTCCAAGCTTCTTTTCAACAGTCTTTGCCCATGTCTCGAGCTCTTCAAACACTTGATCTTTAGAAGCAAGGAAGATAGTCCTAGTATAGCGTGAATAATCATCAACAATCACATAGACATATCTATTTCCTCCTCTACTTTGTACGCGCATCGGTCCACACAAGTCCATATGAATCAACTCAAGGAGCTTGGAGGTGCTCTCTTCCTTCTTGGACTTAAAGGAAGACCTTACTTGCTTACCCTTCACACAAGCATCACATACACCAGACTTTAAGACATCAAACTTGGGCAATCCACGAACTAGCTCCTGTCTGTGCAATTTGATCAATAACTGCGGGCTAGCATGACAAAATCTACTATGCCAGAGGTCGGCAACCTCTGCAGCAGACTTCAAGCACAAACTCTCTCTAGGTTGGAAGTAGGGATCCACTTTGTAAACATTGTTTTTGCACAATCCCTTCAGAAGCGTCCTACCTGTACTTATTTCAATCACATGGCATTGCTTATGATCAAAACCAACTTGATTTTTCCCGTTAGCACACAGTTGAGCAACGCTCAATAAGTTAAAACCAAGGTTGTCAACAAGACTAACATCAGAAACTGAAACCTTACTTGAGATCTTCACTTTTCCCATTCCAGAAACCACACCTTTGTTATTGTTTCCGAAGGTAATATTACCTCCGTTATGTTGTTGAAGTGAGACAAAATCTTCAGATTTTCCAGTCATATGAGCTCAACACGCACTGTCGATGAACCAGGGGTCGTCGACACTCACTTCAACCTGCACAAACAAGATTAGTTTTTACGAACCCATAGTTGTTTCACAACTCCTCTGGTTCGAGCAACAGATTTCATAGCATGAGTAGAAACACTAGCATTAGCAGGTTTTGGGTTCTTGACAGGGTTGGTGACTTTAGGTTTCTTTCTAGAAGTCCTCGACTTCCTAGCCTTTTCAGAATCTCTAGTCCTTTTAAAACACTCATGTTGGTAATGGCCTCCTCTGCCACAATACAAGCATGTGATGTGAGATTTCAACCCTACATACTTACTATGTCCTGGGTACACAGGCTTGTTGTCAACCCAAGCCTGGAAGTTAATTCGTGAGGGGCTGGCTTTCTGGACTTGGTTTTCCCACATGGTACGAACCTTTTGATTAGGGTACCACTTCTGCTTCCCTTTACCCTTAGGATCCGCCACATGTGATGAGCAACTTGCGTTGTGCTCATGCATAGGGGATTTTCCCTTAGATGTTTGGGAGGTAGAGGCATTCCCCTTTTTAGTTTGGTTTTTCCCACAACCTAGACCAGGTCGCTCCACAACCTTCACAAATCTTCTTCCAAAGTCTTATTTGACTTCTTGGACCTTGTCAACGACAAACTCATCCTTCCACTTCAGTTTTTTAGCTTCGTCATCTATCTTCACATTTTCAAGATCACCAGACAACTTAGCATTTCCCAGCTTCAGCATGAGGTTTTAGACCTTCAAGACTAGACATCTGTTTTTCTAGGTCGTCAACCTGCTTTTGTAAATCATCAATTTGAGACTCAAGGTTAGGACATTTAGAGCAATCAACAGGTTTAGAAACACTTTTCTTCTCTAGATCTATAGCTTTTGAAGACCAAAATTTATTATCATCAACCAGATTTGCAATTTTCTCATCTTTTTTATCAATTTTTTCGCTAAGCTCGGAAATTTGAAGACCAAGTTTTTCAATGATAGTATAAAGTTGTTCACGTGTCTTTTTAGCTAAGAGAGAAGAAACATCATTATCCTTTTCATTTACCTCACTTGAGGAGTCATCACCCAAGGCCATGAGGCAGACATCTTTGGTCGGCGACTCGTCTTCCTCCTCGTCAGACATGTCCCAAGTCACCATCATGCTCTTCCCAACCTCCCTTTTTGGAAATTGTTTAGCAAAATGCCCTTTATCATGGCAGTGATAGCATATCACTCCCTTTAGATCTTTTGCAGCTTCAGGGGTTTTGGTTGGAGCTTTGTTGTGACTCCAAAGTCTTTTCATTGCCTTAGAAATAAGAGCGATGTCATCGTCGACGACCTCTTCATCATCATGTCCTTGAGAGATGTCGAAAGCCTTCTCGACTTTCAGAGCAATAGTCTTGACCTTTTCGGAGTCAAACCTATCCTCTCTTCTCTGTTGGATACCTCCGAGCATGGTCAGTTGACCAATCACATCCTCTACGGTCATCGACTTCGTGTCCTTTTGAGACAAGAGAGAAGTCGCCATGCCGTCGCACTTCTTGTTGAGTCCTGAGATCAGCGTGTTGGTTTGCTTCCATTGTGGAAGCTTTTCGCCAAGGAAATCTAGCTGATTGACCACCGATTGAAATCTTGAGTGGTACTAATGGAGAGACTCATTCTTCCCTTGGAATAGATTCTCGTATTCTCGCTCAAGGGTTATGATTCTGTCCTTTTTGACATCATCAGTTCCTTGATGGAGAAGTTTGAGAGCATCCCAAATCTCCTTAGCAGTGTCATAGCCTATGACTTTCTTGATCTCACTGCCAGTAAGTGCATGGTGAAGAACCTTCTTGGCACGTTCATTCTTTTCAAGCTTTTTGAAGTCAGCTTCGTCATACTCCGTGACTTCCTTTACTTTGCCATCAGGTTTGAGGAATTTCTCAAGACCAACGGAAATTACTTTCCAAAGTTGTCCATCCAAAGAGCAAATGTGGGTTTGCATTTATTTTACCCACCAATCATACTCTCCGGGCTTGAGAACTGGAGGTTTCCAGAAGGAGTCATTGATAGCGGTGTTGGTGGTAGACATCTTTCCTGCAAAGTACTAGAAAAATCTAGAGCCAAAGCTCTGATACCAATTGTAGGATCTATGTTAGTACTTCAGAGGTCGTCGACACCTACGATGTCGTTGACCAGAGTTAACAACTAGTGTTATGCAGCGGAATAAAGACACAAGAAAGATTGATACGTTACCGCTTTGAACACAAGGAGTTATAGTGGAAAACTCTCTAGAAACCAACTAGCTTGTATAGAGAAAAACCACTTGCCTTCTAAGCTTCAACTTAGAAGGACTTGAAGAGCACTTCGCTCGCTTGTATTGCTTTCTCGGATTACAAAGGTGTTCCTACTCCTAGATGTGAATCCCACACACTCTAGCAAGTACTCTTGCCTTATCTCAATCCTCACTCAATACAATCTCGCTCAACACTCAACCTCCTTAGATCGAATCTCACGATCTCACTCAACACTCACTCACAATTACAATGTTTGCACTCTCCTCCTTCTTAGACCTAGAATGTATGCACGAAATGTATATAAAAGACTAAGAAGATTGTTGCACGATTCAGCCAAATCGGCTAAGACATGAATCGTACAAAATCTCTACAAGATCTTTCCTAAAATAAACTCTTATGTCATGATAAAATCATCTTCAATATCTTTCTTGATCTCTTGATGATTTTCCATCTTTATGATCTTGTTCTTGCCTTAAATGAACTGCTGAGAATGATGGACGTGATTTCCATATAAGAAAAACACGTTGTTTCCTTTTCTGAATTTCCGCACGCGCTTCGCTTCTGGAAACTGAGGTCGGCGACCTCTCGGCAACCTCTTCGGTTTGGAACCATCAAAACACGACCTCGGTTTTCTAACAGATGACTTAGCCTTTTTAAGAGGCCGTGGATCGTGCATTCTTTTGGAGCGTCCCTCCGACAAGTCTTTTGGGAACTTGTCCATAATTTTGGTAGGATTGGAAGATTTTGGCTTTGATGATTTTGAGAGGGGAGACAGCGGAGGGGCGGGACGTTTGGAGGGCAGGATTTTCTTTGTAGTGATGGTTGGAATTTGAGGAGGTGGGGGAGAAGGACTTGGCAATCGGTTTTGGAGCATACGAAAGGCCATGGAGTCCTTTGGGTAAATTGGGAAATCGGGTAGGACTGCATTATGCAAATCTAGAATTAGGTCAAGGAGAGGAGAAAGGTTCTCACCACCGTACTGCGAGATGAAGAGTACGTCCTCCATCCTTCCTGGCAAGTCCTTATAGTTATTCTTATGGAGGTCATGAATAACAAACCTTTCTAGGAACTTCTCATAGTTCCTTGTCTTTATGGCGTCCTGCTTCACGTCCTCTCTGTCCAATCGCTCCCGGACCAGCTTGTATAAAGTCTTGGGCTTCTTGTTGATGAATTCCACCAGCGACTCATTCAACACAATCTGCTTGGGTTTCTCGATTTTGTGGGACTTCACAAGCTTTTGACGTTTACCGCCGGCAGAAGATCCGGCCACGTTCCTAACTAGTTTAATAGGCAAAAATAAGTGTAGTACAAGGGTCTAATTGAACATTTTAAAGTACGGGGGGCTAATAGGAAAAAACGTTCAAGTACAGGGGTCTGTATATGTATTCTGCCCATATTTTTGTTGATGAATACGCATCCCATCCTTGAGTTGGTTGATTTGAAGTCCCAAAAAGAAATTGAGTTCTCCAATGAGGAACATCTCAAACTCACTACTCATTAAGGACTTGAACTCATTTACAAGTTTCATGCTAGTACTACCAAAGACTATACCATCAACATAGACTTGGGAAATCAAAATGTCCTTGTGAACTTTCTTAATGAACAATGTTTTATCAATTGAACCTCTTGTGTACCCAAGAGACAAAAGAAAGGACGCAAATTTGTCGTACCATGCACGAGGAGCTTGCTTGAGTCCATAGAGCGCTTTGTCTAAGTAGTACACATGGTCTGGGTGAGAGACGTCCTCGAAGCCAGGCGGCTGAGCAACATATACTTCCTCCTTGAGTTTTCCATTGAGAAAGGCAGTCTTGACGTCCATCTGAAATAACTTGAATCCCTTGTGAGCGGCGAAGGCAATAAGAAGACGGACGGCCTCAATTCTTACAACAGGAGCAAAGGTCTCATCATAGTCAATTTCTTCCTCTTGCTTGAATCCTTGAGCCACCAGTCTTGCCTTGCTCCTTGACACGCGTCCACTTTCATCAAGCTTATTTCAAAACACTCAGCGCGTCCCTGTGATGTTCTTGCCTTTGGGACGAGGGACGAGGGTCCAAACTTTGTTCCTTTCAAACTGATTAAGTTCTTCTTGCATTGCTTGAATCCAATCGGCGTCCTAAAGTGCTTCCTTGATGTTCTTTGGTTCCACAATAGACACAAAGGAATTGAATGCACAGAAAGCTAAATTTGCACTCTAGGACTTGCTTGCAGCTGACCTTGTTTGAACTCCTTGAGAAATATCTAAGACAATCTGAGAAGTTGGGTGCTCCCTAGAGAAGCAGGACTCCCGTTGGAATAATTGAACAAATCTTGGATCATTATCTCCATCAGAATCATCACTATCATCTTGAGCATCGTCCTTAGTGTGTTCCCCTCAGAAAGAGCGTCCACACCTTGGCGTTACTCACCTTGTTGGCTTGATTCAGCCACATCTTGTTGAATGGGAGATTCACTACGAGAGGGAACGCCTTGATCAACACTCGGAGCGTCCACTAAGACTTATTCTGGATTAGAATTGGCGTCCTTAGGAACATAGTACTTTCCAGAGGACCAACATTCAACTTCGTCTTCAGAGTCGTCCTGCTGTTGTGGCGATGAGCGTTCTTTCTTACTTTGTTTGTCTTTGTGAAAAGAATTCTCTTTGAACACAACATGAATACTCTCATCAAGCTTAAGAGTCCTTTTGTTGAAAACTCTATATGCTTTGCTTGTGAGGGAATACCCAAGGAATATGGTTTCATCACTCCTTGCATCAAACTTTCCAAGTCTTTCTTTTTCGTTGTTGTGGACGAAGCACTTGCAACCAAAAACTCTGAGATAGTCAATACGAGGCTTCCTTCCATTCAACAACTCATAGGACGTCTTCTTCAGCAGGGGACGGATCATGGCACTATTTATGATGTAGCATGTTATAGCAATAGCTTCCGTCCTGTAGCACTTGGGGACGCCATTCGCTAAAAGCATAGTCCTTGCCATATCCTCCAGCGTCCTGTTCTTTCTTTCCACAACACCATTTTGTTGAGGAGTTCTTGGAGTTGAGAAGTTGTGGGAGACGCCATGTTGATCACAATAGGCCAAGAACTCTGAGTTCTGGAACTCCGTCCCATGGTCTGATTGTTTAGCTTTCAGAGGCGTCTCAAGGGCAAATTCCACTTGTTTGATGAAGACTTTGAATGCATTGAAACAATCTGCTTTTGACACTAAGAAAAGAACCCAATTGAATCGAGAAAAATCATCTACGAGAACGTAAATGTACCTCTTTCCACCGTAGCTCAGCGTCTTCATTGGTCCACAAAGATCCATATGGAGAAGTTCCAAAGGCTTCTTCGTACTGACTTCATTTTTTGACTTTAAGGACGTTCTTGTTGCTTCCCTTTGATACAAGCTTCGCACTGTTCAACTTTCACAAGATCAATTCGGGGAAGTCCCTTCACAAGAGTTCTTTGGTGTAGCTTAAGGATTGTGCTTAGTCCAGCATGACCAAGACGGCGATGCCAGAGGTCAGCGTCCTCCTTTGAAATAGATAGACACAACTCAGATACAGGCTTGAACTCTTGGTTGAAGATGTAGACATTGTTCTGGCGTACTCCTTTGAGAACAACTTTGTTTGATATCTTGTTGATAACAAGGCACTCCTTTGAGTCAAATGTGACTAGGTTTTCACCTTGATCACACATTTGAGAGACACTAAGGAGATTGAAGTCAAGTCCTTCAACAAGACTGACATTAGATGCTTTTATGGACGAATTTAGAATGGCAATTCCCGTCCCTTTGATCTTTCCCTTGCCCTTGTTGCCAAACGAGACTGTTCCTCCCGTGGCACTACTTTGGATAGAAGTGAGATGGATCTGGCTTCCTGTCATGTGATTTGAGGCGCCACTATCAATGATCTATGGGTGTCCCCTCACTTCCACCTGCCAAAACAAAGTTAGTGTTTAGCGACCCAAGAAAGGTGTTCCTTACCTGGTTCGTTACAGAAATAGAACTCTAGTTCTAGCATGTAGTCATTTATATTAACATCATTTGAAGTAGCATGCTTTCTGAAAGAACTTCTAGAACGTCTAGGACGCCTAGCATTAGTCTTAGGGACGGACTTATCATTTTCATTGTTAGCCCTAACAGCTTTTCCATTTTTAATGTCTTCTTTCAACTTGACACAATCATATTTAAAGTGATCTCCTTGTCCACAGTACCAACATGTCCTGTAGTAAGTACCAAGGTAATACTTCTTATTGGAACGTTGGATTTTTTGTTCTTTCACTTTTTGTGGATTGCAAACTTTAGAAACTTCCCCCTTAGCAATTTTCTTATAGATCCTATGACTTGTGGAGTTAGTGTAGTAGTCCTCTTGGCCCTTTTCTCCACTCTCTAGGACTCTAATTCGCTCAAGAAGGTTCTTAGTTTTCTCACTTTCTAGTTCAAGTTCTGAAGTTTTGCTTGCCTCAAAGTCGATTGGGAGAGAGTTCCTAGAGTCTGACTCATAACCCAGTCCTCTTTTGGCTGGGACAAAAACCATTGGTTTGACTTCCTCAATGATAGGACTCTTTCCTAACACTTTTACTTCTTCCCTAAGCTTTGCGTTCTCCATTTTAAGACACATCACTTCAGTTTTTAGGGATTCATTTTCTTCACAGGAGGACTCTAGTTGTAAAGACACTATAACACAGTTCTCACATTCAACTACCATATTTTCATCTTCAAGTTTATCCATCCTATGTTTCATTTTAAGACTTTCTTCCATGATTTTACCAATTAGTCCAGCATCACTTCAGCTGTTAAATTGTGCATGAGACTCGTAGCTTGATTGCATGATTTGATTTCCTAATATCCTTGTTCTCTATGCTAATTCTAGGTTTAAGCGTCCTTGCCTAGGGTTATAGAATTGCTTGGACCGTGGACTTGCGATTGTTAATGATCAGGATAGGAATTAACCATAGGTGTGAATGAAATCAATGGATGAATCTATGATCGAGTAATTATTTCATGAGTGGATCTTTTGAATGAACCTGCCTCTTATTTATTTGTTTATTTGTTTGTTTTGTTTCCTAGGTTAGTTTAGGTTAGATATCTCTTTGATTTCCCCCTATCTTTGGTTGGTAATTATATTAATACTAGAAGTCATAGTTCTCTTGGGTTCGACCCCTTACTTGCATGCTATACTAGTTTGTTGTTTGGGTTATTTATCTTTGATCTTAGCACGACGACCTTAGCCGAGTCACTGGGCATGCTCCTATGAGAGCTTTCCTTTTATCCCTGGAGGATGTTCCCGTGGTACACTTCTTAGCAAAATGTCCTTTCTTATTACATTTGTAACAAGAAAGTTCCTTCCTTTCTGCCTCAGTGTACTTGGGACACTCCTTTTTGTAAGGCATTTTGTTCTTTTGGGAGGCTCTGTTCCTTTTATTCCAGGAACGGAGAGCATTGTGCAAGAGTGCAAGTTCTTCATCTTCATCCAACAGTTCTTTTGACTTGCTCTCCTTTTCTTTTGAAGCTTTAACATGCGAGTTCTCACAGTGTCCTGTTGTTTTACCTTGCATCATCAAAGCTAGATCTCTTTGACGACGTAAGTACTCAGCGTACTCTGGCGTTGTTGATGCCAAAGCAAGATCTGTTTGTGGGTTCCGTCCTAGCTCAGCCATGTCGGAGTTCCTCCTTGCTTCGTACTGCCTTAGCTTCCCGTAGATCTCTTCCATGTCTAGAGTCTTGTTGGCTTGATTCTCTTTGAAGGTAGTTTTATCAAAGTTCCAGATTCGAGTCAACCCATCAATGACCACTTGAACTCTATTCCTCATTGAGATTTCAGCCTCTGGGATACCAAAGTTCTTCATCTTGGTGACAAGAGCTTCAAAACGATAGGAGTAATCCTTGACAGTCTCATTTGGCAGCATTCTGAAAACATAGAACTCTCTTTTAATTACAAGCTGGACGTCCTCCTTCATCTCAGCAGTTCCCACATGGAACTTCTCGAGAGTTTCCCACTGTTGCTTCGTTGTGGGCAAGTTGCTAACTCTGGGGGCGTCCCTTTCGCCGAGGGACGCTTGAAGAAAACATATTGCCTTAGCACTGGTTTCCATCAGCTTGAATTCATCAAGACCCCACTCGTCCTCTTTGTCAGCCTTATCAACAGGAACTTTGAGGTCACCTTTCTTGATTACCATCCAACATTGACAGTTCTGACTCCTGTTGAAGTTCTCAAATCTTATCTTCCATCTGTTGAACCAGCCGTCCGTCAGACGCGGAGGCTTCACAAAAGATATTCCAATTGGTTTCATGTCCATTTTTCACCTGCAACTCAACAAAATCTAGAGCGCCTGCTCAGATACCAATTATTGGATCGTTAGTTCAAGAGGGACGTCCTATACTTGGGTAAAGGCGTCCTTGAGTGAGGCATCCTTGAGTGAGGCGTCCTTACTAAGTATAAGGGCGTCCTTTGGTTATGCAGCGGAATTAAAGAACTAAACAGGTGAACTTACTAAGTATATAACACAGCGATTTATAGAGGAACCACTCAAGACCAAGTAGTCCTTGAGTGTAAACCTCTACCTCCTTGGAGGATTTTTGAATAGATTTTCCTTTCTTATTAAACGTCCTTGTGTTGTACTGGCGAGTCCTTTACACTTCTCTGGTACTTAGTAGCGTCCTAAGTCCACTAGTAAAGTTCTCCTTTAAGCCTACAACTCAAGCGAGTTTAATCTTCTAAAGGACTTCTATCCCTACGTCCTACAGTACGTTGTAGGACTCTCTCTTTCTTTTTGGTCTTTCTGAATTACAAACAAGTTGTGGTTTAGGTTACAATTCTCACTCGGTCTAACACAAACTTAGAACGGTTCTTGAGTGTTCTTGAGCTTGTTCTTCGTGTTCTTGATTGAGTCGCTTTCCTCTGATTCACTCTGAATATTCTCTGAAAGCGTTGATGTCACAATAAATGCCTTTGGCTATTTATAGGACTTGGGAAAGGGCGTCTTTCATCTTCGGACGATCATGCCCTTCGTGGACGTGGCTACAGGATCTTCCTCCACGTAGTATGGCGGTGATGATGAATCTTCCTATATCTAGCTGTGTGTGATGGACTCTGCTACAGGATCTGCCGCCACGTGTTGATGAACTCTGCTACAAGATCTGCCGCCACGTGTTGATGAACTCTGCTACAGGATCGTCCGCCACATAGTGTTGGACTCTGCTACAGGCTCGGTCTCCACGTGTCCAGGATGATCAAATGTTGTCGAGTGATGTCATCCTGTCGGCTATTGAGTAAGGGCGCTCTGCTTGCGTTCCTACTTGTTAGGGACTCCGTCCTTGTTTAAGTAGTCTCTTGTTGATCCTTACTTCATGTTAGCTAGCGTCCCTAAGCATAAGGGACGTCCACAAACTTGTCCTTTTTGTCACTGGCGTTCCTGAACACTTGGACAAATTTATTAGAATCAAAGTGAGTTTGTCATATCAAAACTAAGGGACGGTTGTGTGGTACACTAACAAGTACACAAGCGTCCTTGATAGCGTCCCAACACAAAGCAAAGTGACAAAGTCAAGGCTGGTGTGAAGAGGAAAGTGCAGCCTTCTAAAAGTGATGTCAAAGTTTCTGCTACTTCGAAGAAGAAGAAAACTGTTGTTGAATCTCCCAGGAGACAGAGTAAAAGAGGTTGCAACTGCCAAGGAGCCCTAAGAAACCAAATTCTTCAGTCAATCCCCTGCCAGCTATTCTTGAAAAGTTCAAGAGGCCAGTTCTAGTGACTGAAGCATCTCCAAAACTAGTTCAAGAAGATGTTCATGGTGATGATCAAGTCGAAGCTGCTCAGATTCTGAGTCATGTGACTCGCCTAAATTCGTCGTGCCAAGATCAAAGATAAATAACCCAAACAAACAAACTAAGTATAGTAAGTAAGTAAGGGGTCGAACCCAAGAGAACTATGGCTTCTAGTATTAATAAAATTATCAACTAATGAAAGGGGGATTTAAGAGAAAGATATCTAAACTAATCTAAACTAAGAAACAAAGAACAAACAAATAAGCAAACATGCAAATATGGGGAAACAATTGATAAGGAGACAAGTTCATTCAAAAGATCCACTCATGATATAATCCCTCGATCATAGATTCATTCATTGATTTCATTCACACCTATGGTTAATTCCTATCCTGATCATTAACAATCGCAAGTCCACGGTCCAAGCAACTCTATAACCCTAGGCAAGGACGCTTAACCTAGAATTAGCATAGAGAACAAGGATATGCAGGATATAATATCAAACAATCAAGCTACGAGTCAATTGCAAGATAAAACAATCAATTCTCTTATTAATCCTAGTTGCATAGACAATAGGTCTAGGTTAAGTTGTTTTCACAGATTATTTTATCCACGGTCCAAACCTAATCAAACTGTAGAACATAAATCAATTCAAGAGGTTAGCTACTCCTAAAGAAACAATAAACATTCATAAGATGAAACACAAGAGAATCAATATCAACCAAAGGATAGAAATCAATTACCAAAATCTCACGAGTTCATAGATCAGAGCTTCTCCCTTGAACGAACCCAAGGAGACTAGCTCTCCATAACTATACTAAAACCTAATTGAATTATGAATTGGAATTGAATACCTAAAACCTAGGGCAGACTCCTCCTTATATAGCCCAAGGAACATGCTCCACGAGATAGATAAGGAAAGAGGCAAAAGATAGAAAAGGAAACAAGATAGAAAGATTTCGGCCCGCTTCGGATCCGGCATCGCCGCAGTCGCGTCGTCACCACCGCGCCCGCGCTTTCACGACAGAGAAGAACAAGTCGGTCTCGGCGGCCGCCGCGGTCGCCACCGCGGTTGCGGAATCTCGACAGGATCGCTGATGTCACTTCGGAGGCTGTTTTGAAAATCTTAAGCTTGGAATCTGACTTCGGTGTAAAACGATGAATTGAAGCCCTTGATGTTAGCTTTCCAATGGAACCAAAATCAAGTCAATCCGACCTCTCTTCTCAAGATATAGCCTTCACAAGTAAGTGGCGTCGCGCAGACAGCTCAAAACGCCTTAAAACTCTTGAGTCTTAACTTCTTGTGTCTTCGGCCTAGATATTACAATTACGCACAACTATAACCTAAACACACTCAATATAGCCCTAAAATACAAAATTTAATCTATACAAAATAGGGCGAATCATCATGTCAAGGATGTTCTTGTTGCAAAGGGTGATGAAGGTGGAGAGCCTGCTTGGGCTAATATGCTTGTTTCCAATGTCGAGGACTTGTGCAATGATATGTTGAGGTCAATGAAAAATCTAAAGAACAAGGTTGCACGGAATGACATGACACTATCAAGATTGTGGAATAAGGTGAATTCGTTTCAAAGGAGAATGGGGGCCCATTCAGATTTTGATGATGAAGATGATGTTGTTGTGACTGTGGAGCCTCCAGCTCTAATCAATTTGAGTGATTGCAAAGAGATTGAGTCGATGAAGCTCTCTAGTGATGATGTTGTTGTGAAGGGTGGTGATGAAACAGGAAAGGTGAATGATGTTTTGATGAAGGAAGATGAGAGAACAAACGATTCTATTGTGTTTCCATAGGTGTCTTCAGGTGAGTCAGGTTCCACTTTTTTAGCTTTATTACGTGTTGAATTAGATTTTGAGTTTGGCGATGTTTTAAGAGACATTAGGGATAATTGTTCTCAAATGACTGAACATGGTCATTTATTTGCGTATTTGGATGAAGTTGAAAATGATGATGTTGGATGTGTTGAAGATGGCGATCCTCTTGAGGAGGGAGACAAAGAAGACGAATATTTGACTGTGGATGATGATGCTGGTGGAACAAAAGCAACTACCCAAGGCCAAGGCATTGAAGAAGGTGGGACAGAAGAAGGTGAAACAGAGGAGGGTACTCAGGGCATTGGAGAAAGTGACAGAGGTGACAAAGAAGAGGCTGAAAAAGAAGAAGATGGAGGAGAAGCCAATGATGAAGGGACTGTGGAGTTTGACATGCACAACCGTACTCTGGAGATGGGTGTTCCAGATCTCGGTTGTGTAAGGAAATCTGATAGGCTGAAGAAGGGAGGCCCTTTAACTCACACGCCATACACCGTTGGGAAGAAGAAGTTGAAGAAGCAGAAGAAGTTAAAGCCTCCCAAAATGCATGTTCGTCCAAAGTACTCATTTTACAGTGATGAAGACCGTATGCCCTTCTACCGATGGTTCAACAAACGGTATGTCAGTTGATTAATTGTTTTAGTTTTCAATTTGATATTAACTATTTTATACAAGTGACAATTTTATGTTTATAAGTGTTATTGTTCTTATATTTTGATTATGAGTGACAGTTATACAATTTTCCTAGTTTTGTAGGAAATCAGATGATAGTATTCAAGGGTCTGATCAATTTCTTAATAGGACTTTCTTTAGATTACTTAAAACAACCAGTCTTTGGCTTGGGTATGAGGTAAGTGACAGTGTTCCAAATGTTTTGATATTAACTATTTTATTCAAGTGACAGTTTTATGTTTCTAAGTGTCATTGTTCTTATATTCTTTGTGCAGCACATTTGTGAGGCTTTGTATCACATGAGGATGCTTATAAAAAAGACGTCCGACGTGTACAGCGATGTAGTTGTCATGGACTGGGTGTGGTACAAAGAATTTGATGCTAAAAGTGTCCAACGTTACATTGTGGACAAAGAAGAGGTGTCAAGCAAAAAGTTTGATTACTTCCATGGATATAATCCTAAGCGGTTTGGTAAGTCTTGGCACCGTACAAATGTAACGAAGGTGTTCACTCCATTGAACATTGATATTATACACTGGATTGCTTTACAAATTGACCTTGTTGAGAAGCATATAACTATCTTTGACTGTCTTCGAGAGCTGTATGATGAGGTTAAGATTGACAGTGTTGTAAGTCCTTTTTGCAAAGTGCTTCCCTTGTGGATGAAGGCATCTGGATTGTTTGAGAGATTGGGCAATTTAGATGCTGATTTCACATGGTTTAGGGATGGCAATATTTGTTAAGATGAAAAAGGGGAGAGGTATGTATTGTTACACTATTATGCTTTGTTTTGTCAAGATGTAGATTTCACTCTTGACTTTTTGATTTTTACTTGTTTTGCAGGGGTGGTAATTGTGGACTGTATGCTATCAAGTACATTGAGGCATTTGCATTAGGTGACACTTTTGATGATTTGGATTATGAGCACATGGCTGCACATAGGGAGAAAATGGAAATTGATCTTTTTAATGGCACTTGGATCTGGGAGCCTTTGCCTAATTCCAAATGAATGTTATGTTCTTTGATTTGTCTTGTTAAACTTAGTAGTCATGAAAGTGTAATGACATGTTGAACTAATTAGTGACAGTTTAAGGCAGTTGGATCTGGGACCCTTGAATGGTATGGATGTATTTTGTTGTGACAGTTTAAGTAGTGACAGTTTAAGGCATTATGTCAAACAAATGTCCAACTGATTTGATTTGGTGACAATTGGTGGATAACAATGTTGACAGTTTAAGGCATTATGTTAAAACTATGGTGTGTTTCCAAATGATATATCAATCAACAAACAATTAAGTGAACACAGTCCCAATTGTAGTGACAGTTTGAAAGCAACCTGATCAAGTAACGATTTATCCAAAAAGTGATCAAGTGAACACAGTCCCAATAAATGACATACGTTGTACAAAATATAACAAAAAGTGATGGCATATGTCTTAACAAACAATCGAAGTTGCTATTTCGAAGTGGCATTGTTCTTAGAAGTCACAGTTTTCATATATTTGGAGCTAAGTGGTGCCATTGATATAGCAATACGTACAAGTTATGATATATCAAGAATCAATGATAGTGCTGAAATTGATGATATATGTTCAACAAGTGACATATGAAAACTGACATTGACATAGCAATAAACCAAAAAGTGACAGTTTTAACAATCAAGTTCAACAAGTGACAATATTTGGCAGTTTTGACAATCAAGTTCAACAAGTGACAATGATGATATATGAATCCTATTTCATGACGATTGCAGTGTTGCTTGATGCTCCTTCTGACATTTTAATCTTCTTCTTCTTCTTCGCTCGAAACTCGCCTATGGAGGGAATTCTATTCCTCTTTGGTCTTCCAACCTTCCTTCTCACATTTGGGGGATTACACATTATCATGTTTATATGGTCTGGCACATTCCACTCAGATTTTTTTGGTAATGGATAAATTGTCTCTTCATAAGCTAAGCACCAAGCCTGGAATTGGTAGTAGTCACTGATGAAGCTTCTCACAGGGTACTTCATTTGTTGAATTGCAGCCATTGCATTAACACATGGCATCTTGTCCAGATCAAACATTCTGCAAGTGCATTTCCTTTGTGCTAGATCAACCACAGCACAAAACCCACCACTAAACACCTCAAACTCAGTTTTGTTCAACACTTTAACACTATAACCTTTAGATTTTTTGCACCTTTCCTCCAAAATGTTATTTATGCTAGATGGTATTTGATTTAGGTGTTCTTCTATCACAGCTTTTCTCTCAGCAAACCATCTGGACAACAGACTCCTTATGAACTCCAATAGAGCAGCAATGGGGAATTGTCGTACTTCTTTCAAAACACCATTCACGCTTTCTGAGTTGTTCGTTGTCATGATGTTATATCTATCACCACTGAAGCATGCTCTTGACCACTTTTCAAGTGACTCTTCTCTTAGATACTCACCTATCTGTGCATTTGTTGTACAAATGTCTTGGAAGTACTTGTTGAAATCTAAAATTGTGTAGGAGTCAGCAGCTTGGCTAAATAACCTCACAATTCCTTTTTGCTTGAATCTATTCTTCAAATTTCCCTTCAAATGCCTTGTGCAAATTACATGCTTTGCACATGAAAAGACAGACTTAACCGATTTTCCTATGCTCAAGTGACGGCCTGAGACAAATACTAAATCACTAGAGCATGGAATAACAACAAGTAGTTGCTCAAAAAACCATTTCCAACATCTGTCATTTTCAGAGTCTACAATAGCATACGCAACAGGATAGATTTGATGGTTTGCATCTTGTGCTGAGGCAGTGATTAAAACACCCATATACCTATTATGTAGATGAGTGTCATCTTCTTGTATGACCTGTTAAATACGTGACAATATATAAACTAATGACAAAATTGTATTTTTCTGTTAAAAAGGTGACAACTCAACAGTGACAATAAAAATAGTGACAATGTCAAAAAGTGACAATGTCAAAAGTGACAATATTAAGTTTTCTGTTAAGGTTACAATGCCAAAAGTGACAATATTAAGTGACAATGTCAAAAGTGACAATATTAAGTTTCTGTTAAGGTTTCAAGTAAACAAGTGACAATATGTAATTACCTTTCTCATATGTTGATATCCTTTGATTGATGGTCCAAGTGCAACAGAGACATATTTGAATTTGTTGTTGACATCAGTTTGTAGAAATGTGTATGTACCAGGGTTAGCTTGCCTGAGCACGTGACAATAAGATGGAAGATTTGCATAATTCTATTCAGGTGTGTCTCTATTTAATGCGTGTGCCCACTGCTGAGCTCTCCAAGCTTTATAATAACTAATAGACTGTAGCAATTCATTCCTAACATCATTCTCGATCATTTTTGGATTTGGGCCTTTAGCCACACCTTCAAACCTGAGATGACAGTGTGTACAGAATTGTTGGTGTTAACATATAAAAATAGTAGTGATGACAATTCACAATGATATGAGATGAAAAACAAGTAGTCAAATTACCTCAGTTTTATTTTCTCTACTATATGTTGATATGATGGTTGAATATGTCTTGTACATCTCACTTCAAAGGGGCATGTATGTGTGTCATTGAATTTCTTAACTTCAAAATAAGTGAGCCCTTTTAACCTTGTAGCTACCATTTTCCACTCACAATTGTCATTTACACATTTCAGTGAGTAGTAGTTTGACCTTGACCTGTTGACCTTGAAGCAATAACTCTGTTTCATTGCATGATTATACATTGCGGTCTTGAGTTCTTCTTTGCTTTGGTACATTTGTCCAACTTGTATATATTGTTGGTCTGGTGGATACTCAATTGCAGGTGCATTGTCTTCATCTGATGAGACTGGAGGTGCATCATGGATTTCAGAAATCACCAGAGATTTGTTTGAGCTATTGTCATTTGAAGGTAGTAGGTAGCTGCTAGAGACAGTTGATGGTGGTTTCACAGTTCGAGTACTAGAGATTGCTGGCTCTTTCCCTTTTCTCCTACCATATGTAATGACATATAGAGGCAACCCCCAATCAACCTTAGGTGTGTTGTTAATTAGGTAGAATGAATGAAGATCGCCATCACTTTCAATAGTGAATGGAGTAGGCAGCTTCTTTGAAGGATGTAAATGTGAAAGGTAAATATCAGTTGGTTGTGTTGACAGTTTAAATCTTTCAACAATTTTTCTCCTTTAAGCTCTCAAGATTGAACCTCTCTTCCAACACGAATGCCTTTGTAGTGACATCTCCAACATACTTGCATTCGTCATTTTCTGTCTTCCATCCCCCTCCAAAGCAAATTGGTACAATTAAAAGGTCCATATTGTCATTGATCAGAGAGAAAAGCCATAATTATCATGTGAATATTGTCACTGGAAATTGAAATTGGCTCTTCGCTATCACTAACATGTAAATATTGTCACTAGATTCCCAATTCTGTCGAAATTATCATGTAGATACTATCACTAGATTCTCAATTCTGCCTTCCTTATGAGCGGTTATCATCAACTGTCACCTCTATCAACACTAGATTCTCAATTTCGTCTCCTCTATGAACATTTATCATCAATTGTCATTTCTATCAACATTAATCATCACTTCTGTCTTTCCGATGAGCAAGTATCAACAATTCTGATCAATATCATCAACTATCATCATCTGTCATTACTCGATAGTCACTTCTCATTGAGAACTTCCGGTAATTACGAAAATTATCAACAATTCTCATTGTAATTGTCATCTACCATCACAATTTGCAATGACTATTAGATTTTTAAGGAAAAACTGTCACCTTTTGCTCGAATCCTCTGCTTGTCGGTAGAAATCGCAAGTGACAATTTGGAGGATTGTGGCTCGATCTCGCGCAGGGATTTTGCTCACTGTAATTACGAAAATTCTCACTTTAATTGTCATCTACTATCACAATCTGTAGTGACTATTAGATTTTGAAGGAAAAAGTGTCACCTTTTACTCGAAATCGAAAGTGACAATTTGGAGTATTGGAGGCTCGATCGCGCGTAGAGATTTTGCAATGACAATCCTCTACTCGATCGCGCGTAGAGATTTTACATATGGATTTCAGAAATCACCAGAGATTTGTTTGAGCTATTGTCATTTGAAGGTAGTAGGTAGCTGCTAGAGACAGTTGATGGTGGTTTCACAGTTCGAGTACTAGAGATTGCTGGCTCTTTCCCTTTTCTCCTACCATATGTAATGACATATAGAGGCAACCCCCAATCAACCTTAGGTGTGTTGTTAATTAGGTAGAATGAATGAAGATCGCCATCACTTTCAATAGTGAATGGAGTAGGCAGCTTCTTTGAAGGATGTAAATGTGAAAGGTAAATATCAGTTGGTTGTGTTGACAGTTTAAATCTTTCAACAATTTTTCTCCTTTAAGCTCTCAAGATTGAACCTCTCTTCCAACACGAATGCCTTTGTAGTGACATCTCCAACATACTTGCATTCGTCATTTTCTGTCTTCCATCCCCCTCCAAAGCAAATTGGTACAATTAAAAGGTCCATATTGTCATTGATCAGAGAGAAAAGCCATAATTATCATGTGAATATTGTCACTGGAAATTGAAATTGGCTCTTCGCTATCACTAACATGTAAATATTGTCACTAGATTCCCAATTCTGTCGAAATTATCATGTAGATACTATCACTAGATTCTCAATTCTGCCTTCCTTATGAGCGGTTATCATCAACTGTCACCTCTATCAACACTAGATTCTCAATTTCGTCTCCTCTATGAACATTTATCATCAATTGTCATTTCTATCAACATTAATCATCACTTCTGTCTTTCCGATGAGCAAGTATCAACAATTCTGATCAATATCATCAACTATCATCATCTGTCATTACTCGATAGTCACTTCTCATTGAGAACTTCCGGTAATTACGAAAATTATCAACAATTCTCATTGTAATTGTCATCTACCATCACAATTTGCAATGACTATTAGATTTTTAAGGAAAAACTGTCACCTTTTGCTCGAATCCTCTGCTTGTCGGTAGAAATCGCAAGTGACAATTTGGAGGATTGTGGCTCGATCTCGCGCAGGGATTTTGCTCACTGTAATTACGAAAATTCTCACTTTAATTGTCATCTACTATCACAATCTGTAGTGACTATTAGATTTTGAAGGAAAAAGTGTCACCTTTTACTCGAAATCGAAAGTGACAATTTGGAGTATTGGAGGCTCGATCGCGCGTAGAGATTTTGCAATGACAATCCTCTACTCGATCACTTGTAGTCGATAGTGACAATGCGCGTGGAAATCGTAAGTGACAGTCTCTCTCGATCGATCACGCGCACGAAATCGTAGGTGACAGTTGCTTTCGATCGATCACAAGCACGAAATCGCAGGTGACAATTGAGGCTCGCCTTTGCAGCTTTGGAATCACGCAGGAATACGCCGGAAATTCACCGGAAATCGCGCCGGGGAATCGCTTGCTTTCTCTGGCCGGGAGCGCGCGGAAATCGGTTGGGATAATGGAGGCGCGCGTCGCGTTTTATTTCAGAGCTCCGTGCCAGCTCGTGCAAAATTAGAGGTGTGTTGGTTCTATAGGCTATATGGCATTTTTTAAATGTCATATACCCTAATCCTTCAAAAATAAAACCTATAAAAAATTTAATGAAGTGGGGTCATAATTAACATGAAGGTTCGAAATTCTCCGGCTTTAATATATAGTATAGAATAGATATTTTGAGTTACGTAAAATATTAGGTATTTTGTTAAGGTTTATCCCATTAAAAAAGTGTCGCCCTAAACTTCAGAGAAGATTTTCGTATTCCCTCCTCGGCCCAAACTACGAAAGTAACTGCTGGTCCTGGGCCGTTTTTGGTGGGAGAATTTGGCCCACAAACTTTTGTTTTACAGTCAAGTTCGTAAACATTTTTCAAAGGTATACAATAGTTATGGTTGTTACTTGCTACGCGTTATGCATAATTAACCATATTAATTACTCCATATCATAGCTAAGAAATTAGGAACAATTCACGATCAGTTTTGCGTGTTTAGGTTTGTATGCATCAAACAAACTCAATCACTTAAAGTATCACTACATTTTCCTCAAGTTGTCTAATCTTGCTTGCAAGTCATCGTCAATGCCATTATCATCATTTGCAGCTGCTTCTGCTTGCGGGGTTTCGGCCTTCGCAGCTGATGCAGATACCGCGGCAGATGGCGCATTTACAAGCTGTAAGAAAAAACATAAATAAAAAAGATCAGAGATGAATGGGACTACACAATGTAATTCCTCTACTGCATACAAAAAAAAAAGGAATAGTGAAATGTACCTCCTGGTCAACGTTGATGCCAATCTCATCAAGAACTTGGCTAACTAAGTCTTCGGTTTCCTCTTCTTCCTCGTCACCTTCCAAAGCATCATCAATTGCATCACCCATAACTTCACTGGTAAGTTCCATCTTTTCGTTCTGCATCTCAAAATCCCTCATTATCTTCTGAAGTGATGGGAGGTTCATTTGCCTATTCATTTGGCCCATTGCCTTCGTCACCCCTTTCATTGCTTCCCCCATAGCTTGCGTGGACTTGAGTGTCTGTCAGGATAAGAGTATATATGAACAGAAATTTATAGATAACCTTCTCAAACGATTTCTGTCATACAATGTTTTTGTGGACATAATTGCTAATGACAACAGTATAAACCTATTAGAAAGTACGGTAAATATTATTCCAATGCAATGAGATGGAGTTGCATCTTATGATTCTTATTATATTGCATGGATCTAGATAAATCATGTTGATCTGTTAAACTCGGAACCAAAATTAGATATTTGATACAAAGAAACATAATCTCAGATTAATAAACATGTAGCTTCTTCTAGTATAAGAAAGCATCATTATGGTATTTCAACAAAGACTTAGGATATAGAAACACTGAGGTCATTCCCTTCAGTATGCCAGCAGCAAGCAAATTGCAAACAAAGCAATATCTAATCTCACCTGGATCCTCAAAGAAACCCCTTGAAGCTGTGATTTGAGTTTGTAGAATTTGTCAATCTGATGGCGAGTTCGAATCAAATCTTTTGCCATCACTCTAACAGCTCCCTGAAAATGAAAGTGATTATATGTTTCTTCTAATAGGAAGTACAACTTCAAACTACAAACACCATAGCTCATCCACAAGTACTTGATGCAGATATGTATGACACAGAAATCACATTGCAAACTGATAGCAGAGTGAGAAAACAGGATAAGCAACAAACCATCTGTCCTTGCTTGGCATTTTTCTTGATTTCAGCAATCAACTTCTTCTCTTGAGTTTGCAAGCCTTGTCGTTCTCTCTCTATTTCCCGTATCAACTTATCAAGCATCCGCTTATTCTCCCTCAGAAGTTCTGCAAATGGACAATGCATCCAAACATGCCCCCAAATATGCAAACGTGTATTAACAGTCGGATACTTGCAACAAATTGAACGATCACAATGCAACATTTGGGCTTATAGCGTAAAACAAAAAGCTCCATATCAAAGACAACATTTATTACACTGCAGAAGCTGTATACTGGCACATAAATCAGATAGGTCAACAAATACATGAGAAAGGCCTTATCGCTAATTGCAGCAGAATACAGTTTCCAAAGCTCTGTTAGTGTTAGACATTCAAGCTTGGCGCCATCATTCCCAAAACCTAGGTTTATATACACAGTTGCCAAAAACCCTAAAATTTCATCCTTTGATCAATCGGATTACCAAAACCATAGATTCAATTACAGAAGTCAATCCAAGATTCGAGTAGAAAATTAGAGCGGGAGAAGGAGAGGAAGAAAGACGGAACCTGCAGGTGTTTTTCTCCTTCCGAAGAGGAAACTCATCGTTCACAGAAAATTCAATGAATTCAGGAGATGACAAACAAACAACGGAACCTCGTTTCCACTGATTTCTCAATGGCGATTGGAGATCAACAATGAGGAGGAAGTTGAGGTTGGTTGGAACCTGGAAGGCTCAAAAACGAACAGCTATAGCACGAGCTTGAGCACCAGATTTTAACGGAGCACGATATTTATGAAAGGGCTATACTAAATTGATATTTTTATTTATAAGATATTTATATTATATCTTGTACCAAAACTACAAAAATCGGTACATGAGAATGTATACTAGTATCTTATTATCATTTTCACCAAACAAAAAAAAATCTTATTATCATGAAATAACAAAGTAGGAATAGCTTCCTACAATCATCATTCATAACGTTTAATAACAAGCTATTAACGACATGTTTTCAACAAGATGATTGCAGTTTGATTCTACACATTAATCTTTAGGGATTATTAGTTTGTTACTACAATCAGGATTGTGGAAGGACTGATTAATAATAACAAAGAAATTCAAGCACACACTTTTGCTTTGCAGTTTTCTTAAACAAATGGATCCTCACATGTAAAATCTAACGATTGTATTATGGATTTTGGACCCAACTTCCTTGCTTTGTGATCTCCTCCTCTGACAGCTTTATAGATCACACACCTAAAATAATGCACAATTCCATCCCTCCAGAATTCAAACCCTGGATTTTGTTTATGTTTATCGTGAATGTACAGGTACTGGTTTCTGCGACATCGCCTTCAAATACACTACACCTGCACTGATAACACATCAGATTGATTATGGTGCAATAATGCATACACAATACACAAAAGGCAGAGTGGTGATGGGCTTACCAATCACCAACTTGGTGTTTAACTTGGAAACCAAATAGATTACAATTGAATTGTCTGTTCAGCTTTGCTACCAGATTAATCTCCAGCAGTGTTTACAGATGCCAATGGAACAAACAACGACTCACAAGCCTCTCGTACTTCTGCTTTATTCCAAAACCCGTACAAGATATCTGTCCACAACGCCTTATCCGGAACACAGCCATCAACAATCATTTCATTCATAACACGCCAAGCTTTGTTCAGATCCCCACTCTTGCTCAAACATCTCAAAACAGCACCAAAAGTCTCTATCTCTGTCGAGATACCTCTACTTCGCATGCTCAAATACACCTGAAAAGCCCGTTGCTGATCATCTGTTACACTACAAAGCCCTTGAACCACGGTATTGTGAATTTTGACATGACTACTCCAAGTAAGTCTATTTGTTGACACGCCCAAAAGGACCATCTCGTCAATGAAATTGGCGGCCTCTTGGAACTTGCCAACGCGACAAAACCCGTTTATGATTTTCCAATATAGCCCTGCATCCGGTTTCAAACCCTGCAGTTTCATTCTGTCAAACAGCTCAAGAGCTTCTTGAATCTTTCCTTCTTTGCAAAGTCCATTAATCAATGTACTATAAGTCACCGTGTTAGGAGAAAGCCCTTTACTAGTCATCACTTCCAACAGCTTCAACGCCTGCGAAGCACACCCATGTTTGCAAAGGCCGTCCATTAGAGAACTATAAGTAAACACATTTGGCTTGATTCCTTTAGTTGCCATGTCCTTAAACAAGTCAACAGCTTCGTCCAGCTTCTCAGACTGGCATAACCCGTGTATTAATGAAGTATAGGTCACAACAGTCGGCAAACAATCTTTACTTTCCATCTTCTGAAAAAGCTCAATTGCATCCTTGATTCTTCCAAATTTGCAAAACCCACTGATCAATGTACCATAAGTGTAAGAATCCGGATCACAACCGTGTTTTGGCATTTCACAAAAAATCTTCAAGGCGGAATCAAGGGTGCCGCTGTTTTTGCACAGAGCTTTAATCAACACGTTAAGGGAGACCACACTTGGTGGAATGCCCGTTTTTCTCATGTATCGGTAAAACCGCATAGCAAGCTTCAACTGGTTCTCATCAACAAGAATAGACATCACTGTGATGAAAGATCTCTCAGTCGGCTTGCAATGAGATTCGCTCATCCTCTGGAAAACCCGAACAACATCTAAAGGCTGGTGAACTCGGCCATAACCTCTGCAAAGTGTGAGGAGAATATCCTCAGTGACCTCACATTTCTCCACTTTCATCCTTTCAATGAGCTCCTCAGCTGGCCTGAATTGGTTGGCCGAGACCAGCCGGGAAATCATGAGACTGAATGTACTAAGATCATGCCTAAACCCATTAGGGTACTCGCCTGTGGCGGAATCGAATACCGAAATGGCCCTTTTCAGGTCCTTTTCAGATCGAATTAGCTGCTCAACTTGAGAAGCTGTTATCTGCTTGAGCCATTTACACGAGGCTTTGCTAGCCATGGCTGAAAGTAAATTTGGTCTCTCTCAGGTATTCACCCTGTTGCAAGATAAATGATTTACAACCCTTTGCCACGAACATGGCTAAAAAACAGCTTTTTCAAAACAACCACATAATCAACATTCCAAAGAGGGCTCTTGTCATCTTTCAAATTTGAACCACGAAATACAGATAGATGCGTCCAATTTCAACACATTGAACAACAAAAATCAAAGCTTTATAAAACAGAGAAACTTTGCTCACCAGGAGACAATAAACAGGCGAATGCTAGGTCGAGAAGGAGTTTCTCCGGCGGAGTTGTGGCCGCTAGGGCGGCGGGCAGGTTGGCGATCGCCGATTTGGAGAAGTGGAGGAGAAACAGTCGAACTATAAAATCTGAACTTAATTTAGGGTTTTGTTTATATATTTTTGTATAAAAATCCTATACATTTCCAAAATTACCCTGAAACGCCTTAAAATGCAGGGTATCAGAAATGTACCCTCGAAGGATATACAACATACATGAAGCAATATAATTCATCAATCTCCTAGCATTAAACAAGTTCAAAGTTGTGAGCAAACATAAGGAAAGATTTCAAAAGAAGAAGCTTGAATTTATTAATTAGGAGATCAATTACAACATTTGTCTGCAAGACTGCAACAATATGAAGCAATATAGGCATGAAACATCTTCAACGTGACAACGTTAGCAATCATAATCCATTGAGCAACAAACACTCAAAAGGTACGTTGAAAGGATGAACCGAGTTAAGCTTTCTTGGTAGGGTAAGAAGGCATTTTGTTGATGCCACACTTGCCCTCGGCTTTCCCGGTGTTCCTCTTCATCCGAATGTAGCCCTTTTCGCCCCATCGGCTTCCCCACGAGTTCTTGACGATGATGTAATCTCCTCCGCCCTTGCCTGCCGCGGTTCCATACCCTACGGCCGCCACTCCATGATCTAGCGCGGTCCCACATTGCCCATCAAACACGCCCTATATACATATGCACACACATACAACCTAAGGTCCGTGACAATAAAATGTATATCCATGCATATAAAGTACACAAAAGTTTAAAAAAGTTACTAATTACCCCACTGTAGAATTGGAAGTCTCTGCCTGAGGCCTCAATGGCAACACTGAGTGGCTGATGAGCAAGTGCCTTGAGTAGACTCTGCTCGTCATTTGCAGGCACATCATGGTACCCATCAATTGTAACCGCCTCGCTTAGATCCTACAACCATATTATGCATTAGCTAGGAATTCGTAACACAAAGTCACAAACCATGTATGTACTTATATGTTAGCTAAGATGTAGAGTGTGTACCTTGTTCTCCTCGCATGTGCCTTCTTCCATGAGGTAAGGGTAGTCTTCTTCCTTGTGGAGGCCTCCATTGTTCATGATGAAGGTGAATGCGTAGTCCATGAGACCGCCATTGCACCCGCTATTGAAACTCGTGTCACAATCGATGAGTTGTTGCTCTGACAGAGACGTTAAGTTTCCTGTTACTATCTGGTTTATGCCTTCCACTGCAGCAACGGTTGAGAATGCCCAACAACTACCTGTAACATTATACGTGTTTTTAACTTAGATCAACCACATGACTAAGCTCAACAACATTTTTAGGTGAGTAGAATAAAAACTTACCACAATAGCCCTGGTTCTTGACAGGGGTAACTGCTCCTTTCATCCTCCAGTCGACGGATTTGGGCAAATCCACATCATTAACATGCTTGTATGTGAACTCGGATGCCTTTCCGGATTTAGGCAACTGAGCATTGAAGCCCAAGAACTTGCTCTTGAACTCGTCGTGGGTCATGTCCGCGAACTCGTTCAAGCCGAGCCAGTAGCTAGTCACCTTCATGTTGGTTTCATCAATGTGTTCCAAGTTGTCTTTGAACACCTCAAACCTGTGGAGCTTCTCTTCAATAGAGTGGTAAATCTTGCCATGCCTTTCCATCCATGATTCAAACAGTTTTATAAGCCTGTCTACGCAAGAGAGGTCATGGGGGGAATAGCCCACTATTGAGAAGCTTGGGTGGGCTTCGGATTGGGCCTGAGCCCAATTGGCCCATAATAAAGCTGAAAGAGTGATGACTAGCAAACCTTTCATAGCCATCTTGTATTAAATGTTGTGGAATGGTGGAGGAAGAATTTGAAATGATTTGAGAGTGAGCGAGGCATCTAAATGAGAAGAAGATTGAGAGCTTATATAGTGGGTCTTGAGGATTCAATATAGAATAGATTATAGGAATGGTGTTTGCTTTCGAGTAAAGGAGAGTGGAAGAAATAGGATGAGTCTTGAGGATAGTATTTTGATTGCAGAGCTTTGAGTCCAAGCATGTCTTTTTATTATAACTTAAAATTCAGTACCTGCCAAGCATTGCAGAAATACACAAAGAAGAAGCAAACTTATCGAATATTTTGGGCTGTGGTAATATCTTGAGGTGAGCGTTCTTACTGATTTTGGTGTGTACCAGAGTTACCAAGTGATAGTTGGAGATTATTATTATTACCACTTTGTTCTAAAAAATTGTCGCTTTAGTCTTTGGAACAATTATTAAAAAATATATTCATTAATTTAAGAGAACCAACAAACGAATCTCAAACTCACCAATAGATCATTACTTACCTGAAACGGCAAACAAGTCCGAACAAAAATTCCAGTTGTCAAACGACAATCATTTCCAAACAATGGCATTATTGCATTGGGGGACCTTGGAGTTTCTGATACGTCCTTAATAGCAGAGCAATTCAAGGCTGGACATAATCGTTCCTTGGTGTAACCATTATTGGGACACACAATAAATGAAAGAAATGAATTTATGTCCATACTCTTCACAACAAGAGCTTATCAATCCAAAAATGAGCAAAGAACATAAGTCACTGAACAAACAGAACATGAATTAAATACAACCTATCCAAGATCAAGAAAAAGCCAAGCTAAGATTGCCAGATGCTCTCTTGAATGAAATTCAGTACTCTGAGTTGTGCCACCAATCACAGGCCTTAAACTCACGTGTCGTCAACTTGGGAGTGAAACACAAAACTGGGGAATGTGGTGGTGATGTCTCTGTCAACCACAACAGGCAAACTTAGTTAATGCTACTACCACAACAAGTCAGCAATACATCATATCAATTACAGAAGAGTTTTATGCAAGTATGACTGTGTACGGCAAAAGTATCCAAGAACTTGTACTTCAATCATATTCATATGCTCATATTGCCCTTTATCTCTAAATTATCTCACTCTACACCAGATGCCGTCTCTCAATGTGTAATATGCAATTAGGAAAAGAAATGGGAGCAAGGATGTATAACACAAGCATGGTAGCCAAACAAAGACTAAATGAGGATAGGAACTCTCACTTGAGATACTGAAGGGTCATGTTTTTCAATAGAGATGGATGTCGTAGAACAAGACTTCTCCATTCTTCCTTGTCAATTTTCCCGTCATGTTTTGTATCAGCTTCCTCAAAAGTCTGCAATTACAACAACAATTAACTCAATTCAATGTATCTTTCTTCTTTCTGCAGGGAGAAGGAGCAAAACATGACTAAAATTTCAAATTTTAAGCAAGAACATTCTGATCAGCATACTAACTAAACCAAACAGAGTAAGTGATGCACCTTGTCGATGATGCTTTCTATAACTTCATCTGAAAGATTCATACCAGATTCTGCTAAAGTTGCCACCACCATTTGCTTCACCTGCATATGGCATAAAAAGAGCATTCCATTATTAAAAGTTTCAGAATAGCAACTAGGGATCGAATCTTTTCTGTCAAAGAATAGAGCTAAACATATAAAAAGACATGAACCACTAGACATCTCAAATTTAGCTCACTCCATTGCTGAACAATGTCTTATAAGGGGTGTAAAGTTTGCAGCTTAAAAGTTAGGTTTCATATGACGTAGTATAAATTGTACGTCATTTTACGCTTTAGC
This sequence comes from Polygonum aviculare, assembly GCA_934048045.1. NCBI lineage: Eukaryota > Viridiplantae > Streptophyta > Magnoliopsida > Caryophyllales > Polygonaceae > Polygonum > Polygonum aviculare. The sequence goes on along the minus strand of OW204023.1, from coordinate 24,130,093 downwards.
AGTTTTGCCACACTTCACTCATATAACCTAATTTTTGAGAAAAAAAAATACATCATATATATGTTCCATGTGAATTGATATAGACAAACAATTAGCTAGCAATCCCCTAAAGTAATTTAAGGAAACATAAATCATGATAAAATAAAATATTTATATAAGCATTGAAAAGCAGCAAGGTAATGTTGGTTTCAGAAAAATGACTATTGTCCAAAAGCACACAAAATGTGGAATATTTGACAGGCAAGGAACTACCTCTTGTCGCTCAATGAAGCCTTGTTGCTTGAGATCATACAATTTAAAAGAAACTGCAAAAGACAATTATGCTTATGTTATTTCCATTGGCACAACAGAATATCATACGTCATTTCATTTCACAAGAATTTTAAGTAAAATATAGAGAAAGCTTACAATCAATCTTTTCTTCAATCGGCGCATTGGGATGGAAAACAGAAAGTGCACGAGCAAACGCCTCAAAATCTAATATACCATTATGCTTTGTGTCAAACAAGTCAAACACCTAACATAGTGGGACATAAATCAGCATAATTGTAATTTACATGATACAAGAAGAAAGTATAAAGGAGTATTATCATAACTAAATTTATGAGCAATTAATTTTGCACTTAAGATAGTCCATTATACAGAATGAGTGTACACATGATCAGTATCGGTAAACATGCACCTCAAAGCTCAGGGTGATTTATAGTATGGTCTACAGGATTGAGAGCTAGATGAGAACCAAGGATAAATAGATGACTAGGGATCAATATTGGAAGAAAGTAAGGAGCACGGGGCCTAAAACATTCGAGGAAGAGATGAATTCATTCCAATAATCACCATGAAAGAAAGTTCAAGAAGAAACAGACGAATTTATTGCAAGTATTGGAAATAGTAAGTTTATATAATTAGAAACTTATCAGCAATCATTTAATTTGTTGAACAAGTCCCAGAAATGAATAAATACCCGGTCAGCAAATAAGCTCTCCTTCTTGTTTGTTTTAAATAGTGCCAGCTGAAATTCTTCCTGTCATATAAAGCTTACATAGGTCAACAGGGAAATTCAGGTAACCATGCACTAAGCAAGTGACACTGTATGCTTAGAGAAAAATAGATTATTTACCATCAGAGTTAATCCAAAAATACAATATAGATTAGTAATACGATACACTGGATGAAGACAGATGATTGCTTCATGAGGAGAAAATATCTTGCCTTGTTTATTAGACCGTCATCGATAACAGCACTACTGATCTTCTTGTAGAGTTCATACAGCGCTTCAATTTCACTAACGCTGACTACCATATAGAAGTCTTTAGTCAGCTTGCATCCAGTTATAGCAAAAATAAAGTACTTTTTTTTTCTTGCTACTATTCAACTCATACATATTTCACAAACAGAAAACCACCCGATAGGCGACAAAAAATAGCAGAATTTATTTTCTTAGCAAATCAACAAGGGGGACAGAAAGGAAATTAAGGCAGCCAAAAAATATCTCAGAATAGCATATATGGGATTTGAAGAAGTTCATTTAACAGGAAGATAACAAGCCGAAAACGTACAAAAATCATTAGACTGGTGAGATATAAAATGATGCGAGCCTGATATAATTTTATTGAAGAGTCTTTTCCAACCTCAAAATTTTCATGATTTCTCCTGTTAGAATAGATGAACAGAATGATTGAGCTATGGAAGCATGACTTGTTAAAAACGATAATAGCAAAGATAACATTCCCCCAGGCGCTATTTTGACAAATTATCAAAGAGTACTGAAAGAGAGAACATCACTCCTCCAAAACAAAACTCATAAATATAAGATAAGCACAAGTAATTTCCGTATTCCAGATCTTAATCACTGTCTCTTAGAAAACTTAGCCAGGTCTGTACTTATGTATATCGCAGATGTGATTTGATGCTCTGATACATGTTTTTAACTTAAATAAGAAAATTGTATAAGAATCACTTTCACTGACCTGTAACACATAGAAAATTGCATAAACGTATTCCTTGGTGTGTTAAGATTGGCATATATAACAAAAAATTAATTTGTACAAGGCCAATCACTTTGACAGGAGTAATATATTAAATATGATGAATGTACCATTTAACCGTTACTTCTTTGCAATAGATTATTAGTTTAGCAGCTAAGCAATAGCCTGCAATACGGATATCCACTACCATATATTTTTTCCACCTTAAAGCTCTTAATCTTTATCTAAATTTAAACCCAACCTAAAATCAGATTTAGATAACAGCTCTGTTTACAGAAATAAGCATGTAGGCTCCTCTCGACTGGAAAGGAAAGAAATCAGTAAAGATAATCCTCCATTCTGTAAGCCGAACCAGAAAGGATACATACAAACTGTCTCTCTTGCATCTCTCTTAATCACTGTCTCTTAGAAAAATTAGCCAGGTCTGTACTTATGTATATTGCAGATGTGATTTGATGATCTGATACATGTTTCTAAGCTAAATAAGAAAATTGTATAAGAATCACTTTCATTGACCTATAACACATAGAAAATTGCATAAATGTATTCCTTGATGTATTAAGATGGGCATATATAACAAAAAATTACTTTGCACAAGGCCAATCACTTTGACAGGAGTACAATATTAAATATGATGAATGTATCATTTAACCGTTACTTCTTTTCAATAGATTATCATTGTAGCAGCTAAACAATAGCCTGCAATATGCATATCCGCTACCCTATATTTTTTCCACCTTAAAGCTCTAAATCTTTATTTCTATTTAAACCCAACCTAAAATCAAATGTAGATAAAAGATCTGTTTACAGAAATAAGCATGTAGGCTCCTCTTGACAAGAAAGGAAAGAAATCAGTAAAGATAATCTTCCATTCTGTAAGCAGAACCAGAAAGGATACATACAAACTGTCTCTCTTGCAAGTGCCTCCGGGTTTTCCAAGCCTCGAGGTCCATTTATGTCAGCATTGCAACAATTTACAACTGCACAGAGTGTATGCTTTAATCCCTCTAGGAACTGCAACATGATCTCTTCTGGATGTCAACACATTCCTTACCTACATATCAACAGAAAGATAAACTTATGCCCAGAGCAATATTCAATTCATAAGTAACAATGACATCAAGCCCAGAGTACATTAATTATGATAGCTCTCAGATCCTTCCGAAAAGAAACATTCTTACTTTCTGTATCCTCTCTAAAGCAAAAGAAAGATTTAAAAAAGAATACAGATTCAGTGGGAAGATATGAGACAGCAACAAGACCTGTATAACATTGACTTTTGGATATAGTAGAACAGTTGCCGACTTATAGCCCCTTTTTGAGCTTTAGTTTTTCTTAACATGAACTTCAGTTGCTAATCTTTACTGGCCTCCTACTATTCAAAGTTCTATACTCCAGGCAATGAACATACGTGGGAAACAAAAAAAATCAGCAGATTCCAACCAAGATGGAAGAAGATGACACTCTGGCTAGACAGCTTGGAAAGCAAATAATTAGTTTCACCTAATCTTAGCTTTGATAGACGTGCAACTTTATTCCCACTCCCTATCTGCTATGAATTTGCAATGAATCCCAATCATACAATTGTAATTCACCAAAACGCATCTCTCTCGCTCATACCAAATCAAATTTAAACGCAATTTCGCACCATTCGGCCAAGCAAAGTCCTCTACATACAAACCGGAATCGCAAAAGGAAACCTAAACCGATTCCAATGAAAACAATTAAGCTCATTCTCCGCATTTTTACCAGAACAACTCCTGGATCTGAACACTGAATCAATCCGAAACTATCTACATACAGAAACTTGAGAAGGATAGAGAGCGTATAGTCATACCAAGAGATAGAACGGAACAGGTGGAATCAGCAAGCGCCTTCCTCACTGATTTGATGGATGTTGACTGGATTTGCAATTACATTCGTTCATCTTCTGGTATTATGCTATGATCAGAAGAATCAAGTAGAGAGGGCTCGGATTGTTGGAGGAAAGTCTTGGAATCCTTCCACGGCCGGTTCTGGACGGCACCGGAGAGATGAGATGGAAGGGATAGAGTGTCGTCGGAGAGAAGATGGATTTCTCGGCGACGGCGATGGCGATGGCGGGCCGGATGATGAAAGAGAGAGGTGAAGCCGTGAAGGTGATTGGGGGTTTGGGAAACTCTGATTTTGTACCTTATATATGGACCCCACTTACTCATTTTAATTATTTTGAGCTTCAATAATTACTCTTAGCAAATCTTAACCGGAAAATTTTATCTTAGCTTATACCATTAAAAATCTATCTTTACTTTTATTTTTATTTTTTTTTGATAACGTAAGGTTAGCCGTCGTCACAAGTACTATTTGGACTTGTTTAAAGCATTCAAAAGGGGTGAAAACTAGTTACTAGCCATGACTCCATGATAGCTTAACCCGAGCTGATGTGTCAAGCACAAAATCTCTTTATTAAATACATGCACTAAGTTCTTAATCTTTGGGCAAAGATGACAATTGGGTCTTCATTCTTTGAAGCCTCTTTAATTTGGTGTAGATTTTAGTATGGAAAGGAGGAATGAGAATAGGAAAGTGATGATAATGTGAATTAATAGATGCAGACTACACTACTCCGTAGTTGTTTGTTGGGAGTTCAGCAAAATATTTACAATATTAGGCATTTCAACTCAAGAAAATGAGGTTTCTAGACTACATATCAAATCCATTTAGGTGGTAGGTTTCATTTCAAAAAAAAAGTTAGTACCAAACAAATGTCATATTATTGTCATTTTCCACATCCTAAGTCCTAACCCAGTTTTGGGGCAATGCTGATTCCACCCGTAACAGTTTGCTTTGGGCACCCGATTAGACAGCATAGATCCGGACCTGCAGATCGGAAATGTAGCTACGGAGGTAGCTCCGGTTTGGGAAGCCGGAAGACTCGGAAGTGGAGTCCAATTACGATCAACTCTACATACAATTAATTTGCAATCTGGCACCAAACCGACAAAGATGGTGTGAACACAAATATTATAATATAAAGTACTTCTTCCGTTCCAAAATGTTTGTCCCTATATATAACCAAAATGGAAAAATGAATTAGATTTAGGCAAAAAAAAAAAGATAATTAATTAGTTTAAGAATTATTGTAATTTAGTATTTAGTTATAACAAATAATTTAAAATTTTAGAGAAACAAACAATTTAGGCATCTTGAATACAAAATAGAAATAACATAAAATAACTTAATTCTATATGTGATTTGAAAATATTTAAGAGCTTATTTTAGCCCTATATATAACCTTTAGACATATTATAATTATCAATAACATATGGTAAGAACACATTTGACTTGACAATAATATACGGTGAATAATATACGGTGCGATCAAGTAAAAAGGCATCCAAGAGGCGCACATGCTTTGGAGGGTCATTCGAGAATACGGGGTTTGTACAACAAATACCATGTAGTCCCGTTATGCCTCTAAAGTATTTGTCATAACTAAATACAATACTAAATTATAATAATTTCTAATGTAATTATTTTTTTTGCCTAAATCTAATTAATTACTTTCTCTGTCCCAAATTGTTTGTCCATATAGTACAATTGACATGATATTTAATAGAAGTTGAATAATTAGAGTAATATATTAAAATAAATAAGAGTAATTTTGTAATTTTATAGAGATAAAATGTTAAAAAGTGATAAAGTTGACGTGAAATGTGGATAAATGGGGTAATATATAAGATTGAACGAGGATAACTTTTTAATGTTATACAAAAAAGTGATAAAAGTCCTATAAAATTCGGATAATATAGATAATATATGATATTGAATAAGGGTAATATGGTAAGAAAATATGATATAAATGAAAAGTTTGAAAGATGAACAAACTTATTCGGACAACCAAAATAGAAATATGGACAAACATTATAGGACGGAGGAAGTAACAATTATTATAATAATTGCATTCACACTGTTTTGTGCCGGATTTGAAGATTATTATAATATAATAATTTGCTAATGAGGCTTTTCCCTCGGTAACGTAGGCTTCCGGCTTGGGAAGCCGGAGCACCCCCTATATGCCGAGTTCCGATCTGCAGCGCCGGGAGTCCGCTGTCCCATCTGGTGCCCAAAGCAAAATGGTGCCGGTGGAATCAGCCAAGGCCGTTATCAAACACCCCCCAAGTAAAACCTTCATGTCAATCAAATCATGGAACGTATCATTTAGACTGGAATCATGATGAATTGATGGTAGCTTATGAATTCCATGTGCTGATTAATCTTTGCTGTCACTTTAACAAACAAAACTAACGGAAGAAAACCAAAAACTGTAGTCCTTCCTTGTCTTTTCTCCATAACCTATTGTGTATTTAATATTTTTATACGTCTAAATTAACGTTCCCAATTTATACACCATACATAAGGTCTCGAAAACGCTATGCAGCCCCTTAGCAAAGCGGAGCTGCCTAGCTAGCGCCTAGACGAGTTGGGGCCACGGCTTTTTAAGAAGACCACTCGTCCGAACACAATCAAACTATGAAAATAATGAGCCATTCATCTAACTCCGTATTTAAAAACACAAGATAGCTTAAGTACATAAAACACCAATCCATCATCTATATAAAAACCAGAGAATGTAGTGCTACACAGAAACACAAGATAGCTTGAGTCTGCGAACAGAAATCAATACCAACATCATTTTAGAGAAAGGAAAAGTAAAAACAAACTGCATTTTCTCTACCAATTAATGACATGAACCTTTGGCCCAACTGTTGGAGTAAACTGCAGAGGATTATATCGACGTATTATAGACATTCTTCAGCTACAAACCAGCCCAATCGAAGATTAAAAAAAGACTTATATGGGCTTCTTTTTTTTCCAAGAATAGATAAATTGCCAAAGACAATAATTCTGCAATCTTCTATATCAATATTACTATCTGTCAAGAGGAGTGCAGGGCATAAAATTAAGAAGAAAGAAAATAGTAGGAAACTAACAAAAATCATGTGGGCCCCATCAACTCTTGATCTTCAATTTCCTTTGAGGTTTCAGGTCCACCACGATTACACTGATGTTGTCTTTGCTTCCCTTTTGGAATGCAAGCCTTGAGAGATGCTCTGCTGCAGCTTGTGCAGCTGGATCTGTGGACTTGCCTCGTTCCGGAGCTAGATTCGCCCCGTTTTTCTTGTGCCACAAAAGGATTCTCCTTCTTGCTACATCACAAGCCTCTTCGTTTGTTATCACGTCCCATAATCCGTCTGTGGCTAGGATTATTAAGTCGTCGTCTTTTGCCCTTGGGACGAACATCACTTCCGGGTCCGCTATCACACATGGCTTGAAGTACCCGTCACCTGAATCACACCAAAAAGAAATGAATGATAACAGCATAACAAATCTGAATAAATAATACCACAGATGCAGGGCAGAGAATTTCCAGCCATACAACAAAGTCAACAATTTCACCTGCTGATCAAGAAAGTCTAAACCAATTAATATATGCTGTCATTCACATGTGCAATGGTGGTTTGAACAGTAGGTCATGGGGAATGTGATATGTAGGGTATTAGAGGCTAATTCTCTTTTCCTGACACCTAGTCTGCACATAGTTCAATTCTCTGCACACTTCAATTGGCAAGCACTATCTATGTTCATTTTTACTGTTTACAAGTTTCCATTACCTAGCATTAATCTCAACTCACTCACGACAAATATGTAAGAAGCAGCATACAGAGACAATTCGACGAATCAGAAGATAATTCTATAGGAGTTTAGTAGTAAAAGATTGTTGAGATAACTCAAGAATCTGCAATAAGAAGCAGAAACTGATTTTCATCATCAAGCCCATACTGTCTCGACCACCTGAGATGATCTTCCCTATAGAAATTATTTTTTATGGCAGTTCTATGCGTGTAACCTAAACATTCAACCTCTGCTAGATTCATGGAGAAAACCTAATATTGTTAGGCTGACATCTTTTTTTCCATTTAGTTTTCTGAGCTGGATCTCATGGGTATCTCTAATCAGCTACACATAGCATATTTCACCACCAGATAACAAAGATGGAGTACTACTAGCCTCAACACGTTTTTGAGAATTTGACGTTAGGCAAGAGATCTAAGGATCTCATGAAAGGCCAAGGGTTTATAGAATGGGGAAAGTCAATTTGGTTAGTCTGTGAGTCATCTGCAGCCACAAAAATTTTGTTATTTGTATCACTTATACACAAATGAACATCTCCTTTGTAGGCAGAAAAGGATTATACTTGGCATCATAAGAAACATATATTATATCCTCTTTAAGTCTATAATTTCATCCAAATCTGTCAGAAATGATCAGTTTCTATGACCCCTTAACTGCTTTTGCTTCTGCTAGCGGCTAGAAAGATAAAGTGTTCAGTTGCAGCCTAGAACACTTGAAATAAAAGGGTAGTTAGCAAAAAAGTAGCATATATGGTGGTACAATCTCTTCCCGGCTTTGCAGGCTTCTAGTGGGAGTTCCTTTTTGGTTATTCTTGTTTCTTTCACCCATCTGTTCTGAGCTAAATGTTCTACGACCCCATTTTTTTAGGCATTGGTGTGAGATTTAGTTTCTTGGTTTTCTGATCTCTAAAAGTGCCACATTCTCTCTAAGAAGTTGTTATAATATCAACAATTTTATGGAAGGGAAACCGTACATGAACAGCTCATGTAGTTACAGTAAGCATTTAGTATAGAAAAACTCACCAATAGATCTTGACATTGCAAGTACACCAAAAACCCGATAGCCATTCCAGGATATAACTTTGCCTCCTGCAGCTTCTATCCTATCCAACTCATCTTTTCTATCAGGCTGAAAAATGGAACAAAATGCATAAAGGTAAATAAAAAGGAAAACGAGAACATGATCTTCCAGTTCAGAGCCAAAGAAGGTAAAAAAAACAGAATAGCACAAAACCCTACTTTATGGTCGTCTGAAAGTGGCATAGGTGCTTTTCCACGACAAAGTACAGCCCTTGAATCCCCACAGTTAGCAACTATAATGTGGCTTGAACAAACAATAGCTGCAACAGCAGTAGACCCTACAGTTTCAGGTGCAATAGGATCAGTTCTAGGCTCAGAACCATCTGCTACAGCCGGGGGTTGACGAACTCCTCTGACTTCCTCATCAACTTTGACAAAACACCGAACAAAAGCTTTTTCCCATTGTTCCTGACAACTAGAAGCAGAGCTTCCATTTTGCAACTCTCCTTTCAGAAGTTCAATTTCCTCAGCCAATGCCACGTGTAGACGCTCCCGGCAATAGTCAGCAACCTGAACACACAATTAATTATTGCATGATAAAATACAGCATTTGTACACACAAGTAATCTTTTATTTTGAAAAAACATACTAGTATTGCCTATGTTCACTAAATAATCTCATTTTAGCCTTTGACACAGCTATTAAGGAACTTATTAATTGAACAAATAAACTCACCTTTCTAAATAATATAAACCTCTTTTAGAGACAATGAATAATAGGAATCGCATAGAGAAAAAAACACCAATATAAGCATTTTTAATAACAAAAACCTCATACCTTGCCAAAATTCATTGCTTAAAGTTATTGAATGACATCTATTTCTTAAAAAATTAGACAGGCTAAAATAACATTCTTTTTTAACGGATTTAGTAACATCTTAAGGTATAGAGATATATGAGAATGGAATAGAGATGTTTAGTTTACCTGACAGCCACCATGTCCATCATATACACCATAGAAGTGCAGAGTTTGACTCAGATCATGACTTACACCATTGATTGTATGATTGCCCGAAAATAGTTTATATGGAAGTTTATCAAAACCAGGCACAATTGCAACAGCATCTTCCATCTCCGGTCTCCTACCACAGACAGAGGTAAAACCCCAGAGAGGCACAGTATCTACTTGAGAAACACATTGGGTGCTCATTGTTCTGATTATCTTTTCCTGAGGAGTTTCAGTAAGCATAGGAGATGAGCTTGACTCGCATCCATTACTATCTTCCACATAAAGATCCTCAGCCACCACCAAGACCTCAGGAACAGGCGCCAAATCAATATTCGACTCACATGTCCTAGACTTCTTGAAGTTAACCCCGGATTCTGAATCTGTGACGCTCTTCTCCATGTTGGAGAAAGAAGGGGAGTTTGAGCTAGAGTTAGCCTCAGCAGACAAAAGCTCCTCGTTGTTGATACTGCTGGATTCACTGGAAAAAGAGTGAAAACACAAGTTATCTTTTAACTGGTTTTCTTCGCCGGACAAGGAATCGCGTTCTCCTCTAGCTTCTGAAGCGTTGCTATCGCTCAAAACAGAACTAAGATCTTCAACCTCCATTTTAGATGAACCAGGTCGCTCATCATTACAGTCCAAATTCTCACCCTGCAGAGAATTGTTCCCAACAGGCAGATTCATCACAGCCTTATCTGATAAAAAGCAAGTAGCATTTGTTTTCAGCATAAACTCAGTGATCTGCAAAGAGGATGTGACTACAGTTCTATCAGTATCTGTCTGCTCCTCAGTTAATGCTGGAGATAGTTCTTCCATCCAATTCCTTCTCCCTTTCCTGTCAGTTTGATCTTTGAAACAGCCTAGAAACTGCAAAGACCTTAAATCTCCCTTTACCTAACTCTCTACTTACATGGGTACTTCACAAATGAGCTTGTATGCACTCAATACCTAATAAGATTACACACTCCTCTAATCCACAGGCGACCCCCGAAAAAGCTGAAGGAACCCACAAAAGGCAGAGAGCAGAAAAGAATAACAAAAGGATTCTCAAATCTATACCATTACAACAGATCCCATGGGAACCAACAACTATACTGTGAACTGCTAGCTCTAGCAATCTCTAAAACAACCCTTTACTCCTGAAACCTCTCCAGACCAATCGAAACCCTAGGACCAAGAATCCCAGAATCTTGGCAAGCCTCACCTTCAGAAACACTCTCGCTCTCCCTAAGTCCTCACCAAGAAGTAGCCAACTGGATCCAGATTCCAGGGGGGGCAAAAAATTAATAAGAACATGTACTTTTTTTGAGAGCCTATTAATTTTCTACCGATAGCTATGGATTGAAAGCAGAAAAGCTTTTATGGATTTATCAACAAAGGGATAGTAAAAAGGCAGAAGAAGGTTCATGAAAAAGGACCAAAATGATGAAGACAAGAAAGCAGCAGTTTATCACAGGAATACACACCCTCTTATAAAGTCACAAAGTTGTTACCTAGATCTGAGGCAATCGTTGACAACCTCTTCTCAACACATCTCATCCCACTGCTCAAATCTGTACCCAGATGTTTCTTTCAATCCCTAACAAACCCAATTAATCTTGATGTGCAAAAGGGGCGAATTGAGAGCTACCCAAGTACCCTTTCAGCCTCCTCCACCTGTTTTCTGGGAACCGAAATTGATTTTTTTGGAAGCAAAGAAAACGGTTTCAGGAAACAGGGAAAGCAAGGATAGCAAGGAATATGAGAGATTGGTAAAGATTGGACTTTTGCTTAGCAGCTCCAAACTCCAAAGTGGTGCATATAATTCTGAACAGGAAAGGAACGGGGAAGCTGAGAGAGGGACAGGGAGCAGGAGGAAAACACAAGTGATATGATTGTTAACTCTTCATTTCTAGTTTTCCTTTTTCGTCGTTGTTAATATTTTTTATTTTCTATATTTCTTTTCTGGCTTTTTGGATGTATTTTGTGTGAGATCTAAGGTGGGTATGCACCTCATCGGTCACACCCTCATGCTCGACATAAATAATTGCATAAATTTTCCGAAAAAATAATTCGGTAAATTACAAAAACACACCCAAAATTTAGGGAATTTGAGCAAAATCCACCTATGAGGCTATGAGCTCATTTATACACACAAGCTCTTTCAATGATGCTAAAAATAGACTTTTAATTAAAGAAATCACACTATTGTTTACCATGTCACTTTATTATCGATGACATGACATGGCAACACACAAAGTTGAACAATTATACCTTTTATGCTCGGAAAAAAAAATTCAAAATGGCTCTAATTTTAGACCTATAACATTAGTTATTTTTATTTTACTTTGTAGAAGGAAGATAGATACTATAACCAAGAAGAGTAAGGTGGATCATTTATAAACTTTGACCTTGTTTCACTTTTTGCTTAAAAATAGTTTTTTGGTTGAGGATGTTTTTGATGAAAATTTTATATTGAAAAACATAAAGTATAGATATAATATTAATGTTAAAAAAACTAAAATAAAATTTTTGGAGGAAAAAAGTTGTTTGAGTAGAAAGTGAACAAACCCTTTCTCCATTAATTACACATGGGGTCGTATGAATATATACAGTTAGATCAGTCAAAAGCTGACCCAACATGCAAACTAGATCCGAAGTATGTAGGTTTCAACCCGGAAATTTAAACTCGAGACTCAGTTTCAATCCGACCCGATTAAACTCAAAACTTATTGGCTTAAAACCCGAACTCATTGGGTTTAACCCGATTTATTGTATTTTAGAGTATATAAAAATTATTTTGAAAATTATATTATATTATTAAATAATATTTGACTACTTCTCCCTCCGTCCCCGAAAATTTGTCCTTAAAGCGCAGTTGCACGCGGATTAATGAAAAGTGAAAAAGTTTGATAGGTGATGGAAAAAGGTGATAAAGTTGATTAAAAAAAAAGAGTAATATATAAGATTGAATGGGAATAATTTTTTAATTTTATAGGAAAAAGTGATAAAGTTGATGAGAAAGTTGGATAATGGATGTAATATATGAGATTATATGAGGGTAAGATGGTAACAGCACAGTGATAAAAATGGAAAAAAATAGAGTTAGACAAACTATTGGGGACGACCGAAAACGAAAGGCGGGCGATCTTTCGGGGATGGAGGGAGTATATTTTATTATTTAAATAATATTTTATTTAAATAGTGTTACAAATTTCAATACTTTTAACCCGTTGGGTTGACTTGACACCCACAACGACCCGACCCAATTTACTCATGACCCATTATCGACCCAAACGAACTTGAGATGACCTGACCTGTACCCGACTCAGTCGACCTATTTGATAGGTCTATATGGAGCACATTAAAGCCTATGACATTTTATTCTTTTGGTGGGTTTTATTTCACATGAAGTAGCTAGGCCCAAAAATATATAAAATAATTAGTAACTAGTTTTACCCCCGTACGATAGACGGGTAACTATAATAAGTTTATTAGATACATTCGTTTATAGTTACAACTATCAAAACAAATATATAAGATTTCAACTCATAAATGTTATTAGATAAGTTAAAAATTTTAAATCATTTAAATTTTACATACCTTACTTTAACAGATTATGTCTAATTTATATAGATATAGATTCTTAGATAGAAAATTCTATGCATATAGATATACTATAGATTATTTGTTTAAAAAATCCGACCTCTATTTGTTAAATGGAAAGATCATGTTTTATTAAATTAGATAGAAAATCCTATACATATTGATTTGGTCTAGAACTTTTATTTGAAAAACCCAAATTATATTTATAAATTATAAAAAATGTTATATTTCAAACATATATTATATTTATTAAAAAATAATTTCAAATTTGTATTTGAGAAATTACTTCCTGATTTTGTATATCTTAATTTCCTTTGAGTGGAAAAAGGTCATGTTTCATTAAATAATAGATTATTGTTTATTATATAAAGAAGGGTCCAATAAATTATTTTATTATAAACCTGACATGTGGAAATTAATTTTTTTTTTATCATAAGCCTGACATGTGGCAAAAAAATTTGTAAAGACAATGACCTCACTAGTCACTACCTCACTTTATGGTATAGTAGTATAGATGTTGAATTACTAACGAAAGGTAAATGAGGGGCTCCTAGTTCTTACATAAAAATACACTGATGTGCAATATATGAGATGAGGTGATTTTATTAGAAAAAAAGCTACATATATGATATACCATACGCTATACTAGTGATAAGCGTGATTTAATCGTTATAAACCATAGTTATGTAAAGAAAACTAAACTAAGTTAAACCACATTATAAAGCAACTAAGGGTCGATTCCACAAGGAGACAGATTATCTTGCATAGTGAAGTTTGTGTAAAACTGAAGTAACAAAGGGGATTTTGGATTAATTCACACAGTAACATGCAAATCCTAAGAATTCAAGAGTTAATTAATCAATATTTGGAAACAATCAGACAAACAAATAACAGCATTCGCTTGACAAGTTGATCATCGATTTCAATCAATATCTATGCAATGGAAATCTCAATTCCTTTCAAAGTATAATTAATAGCACAACTAGATACTGTTTACTCTAACTAGTTAAATAATCATGAAACTATCAAGATTCAATCTAACTAGCAGCATTCAATAACAGGAATATAATTGGATACAAACTAAGAAAATCAATCAGTTTTTACCCTAGAATGCAAATTAGTTCTCTTATGCATACAACTAACACAACCAGATATTAGCACAACGCAGTTGCTATTTATGAAATAGAGATGCTCAACCAAAAACACTCTAAATCTAGCAATAACCTAATAACAATAAATCCTAGATGATCAGACTAGAAATTATTGAAACAAGTCAATAGCAATTCAAGCAAGAGAAAAGATTAAATCCATGCAATAGACAAAGAATTAGAAATCTCACAACTTAATCAGAACGAACACTTCAATTGTCTGCATAAGCAAAGATGCTTAGTTCTCCATAAATCTCCAAAGTACAATTTAATTCCAAACTCAAAAAACTAGGTCTAAATAAAAGGGTTTAAGGTTCCTTAAACAAGAGAAAACAAACTATCCAAAAATACATAAAACCGGACCCAAAACAATATCCAAAATCCCAATATATAAAACGCAACGTTTAAAGAGGGATTTCGCCTCAGCACTGACAACAGTCGCTGCCTCCCACATAACGCATATCTTCGACTTTTCTTCACTTCAGTTCCAAGTGGTCTTCAGGGTATTTCGGTTCTTCCTTCTTCAACGCTTCAAACTCCACCTTTAGCACCTAAAACATGATTAAAAGAATGCTAAAACTCCATCTAAATACACAACGTAATTGTGTATATCAAGTAGTATCTTGTAAATGAAAGATTAAGATTAACTTAGTCTATCCTCAGCCAAATTTAGTTTGGCTTAGGCTTGTTTTGTTGAACAAGGGGGAAATCTAGTGAGCTAATTCACAAGAAATTCAATTAAAATTAATTTCCTAATACTTAAATTACAATATTTTAATTAGGGCTGGACATTATCCGCGGGTGACCGCCTCACCCGCTAAACCCACCCATTTATATGGGTGAAAACCCATGAAAAGGCGGTTGATGGGTGAGGCGGTTGACGGGTGAAATGGTTTATGGGTCGAATATGGGTTATATTTAGCAACCATTTCACCCGATCCATCAACCGATCCATCACCCGACCCATCACCCATCAACCATTTACCACCCATTTCACTCACCAATTTACCAAGAATATATTCTTATTTTTATTGCTTTAAGGAACATTTTCAATTTCTAGCTTTTAAATAATGCATTGTAGTGATTTTGGTTAGCTTATGTTTGGAAACATTTCATTTATCATTAATGTATTTGAATTTTAAAAGTAATTAGCTTTTTTAACTCTCGGGGTCAATCGAGTTTTAAATAATTATATTTTAAAATAATTTATTTGTGATATATTATAATTATATTTCATAGTAATCCGTGGGTGGTGGATCACCCGCCCCACCCGCGGGTGATGGGCGAGGCGGGTATGGGTACAAGTCTTTGCGGGTGATGGGTGAGGCGGGTGGATCATTTTTATTGACGGGTCGGGTGATGGAAGAGCTCCACCCACCCATAAACCGCCCCATGACCAGCCCTAATTTTAATTGGCTAAAGGAGGAAGGCTAATGATGAAAGTTACTACTTATTAATGAAAGTTAATAGCTATTACTTTGATTTTTCTAACTCACATCCTTAGGACATAAATTTTAAAAACATTAACGTTAGAATATTACGAGCTCATAATTGGAACTATTTAATTTTTTTTATATAGCATTTATTCTTTCATGTTTATGATTTTAGTTTTTAAATTGACCACATGATAATAAAAAACCTTTTAAATCTTGAAAATTCTAGAGAGAGCTTTCTAAAATTTAGAATATAATCTAAAACATCTCAAAAAAAATAATAAGATACCCTTCTCATAAAGAATTTGAGAAAACTAGCAAATTTAAAGACCCATTTCAATTTATCTTTAGAGTATTGGAAGGCTGAAATTGATTATTGTTTCATATCTCAAATCATTTGTCGCGAAAGCGAGTTCATTTTGAATGATTCTCTAGTATTTGTTTTAGTTGTTTTATGTTTTTTTTACCCCATGAAGATTTATAGGGCGAGGAAAGGTTGCGTTTCTAATACAATAGTGATTATAGACACATTGTTCTCTTCTTTAAGCTTGCAAGTCATGTTGATATATAGTCATTTTGAATCTTGGTTCTATTTTGGAAATTTTTAAAATAATACCAAGTGTTCTTTTGTTGTCGTGTATCTTAGTCGGAAGTTGGTCCATGTTTAATTTTTACTAAATATGTTAATAGTTTGGTTATACTTTTATGATTTTTGTACTTGGTATTATTTTTGGTTCAATGCCATTGTGAATACTTGATATTATTTTAAGTTCATTTTCCTTCTACTTTTTAGGTTGTTTTTCAACAATAGTCCTCAACCAATTTGAATCTCACATGTTCATTGTCCTAGCCACCTTATCTCTCCTTCATGTGCCAATTCTTCTGATTTCTTCTCAATCCCTTACTCCCTTTGTCAAGTTGTTGTCTTTGGTGTTTGCTTGCTCAGTTTCCCTTAAAATTTTGCCTCTCGTATTGGTGGATTGGTGCTGTTTTTGTTGTTGAGTGGAGTTGTTGGGATCGTTTGTTTTCTCAGGCATAATTTGTTTGTTTGAGATCTCTCTTTCTTCCTTCACTACTCACATTTGTCTAATTGCATTGTCTTTCGTAGTATGTATATGTCCGTGTAGCTTGACCATTCTTGGGTGATCGCCTACTTGATCTCCTAACTTAAAAGCTTTCCCATCATTATTTGAGAGTGTGTTGGGTCTTTGATGGTTGTTGTGTACAGGTGGTCCTGTTAATTGGGTCAGTTTAATCGGATTCGAGTTCGGTCATGTTGGGTCAAATTAATTATTAGTTGGGACCAATCGGGTGTGATTGTTTTAGGTTTTGAGTTGACTAACAAGTCAAATTTTATATTAAGTGTACAAGAGCACTAATATAAATATAAACTGTTTTAAAAGGATATATTATGATATATTAATAAAATTCTCATTTATGTATATTTTGGAGTGCACCCTTTTTTGTAATACAAGAGCTTTCATTCACGACCCTTATAAGATGAGAGACTTGAGTCCTATAAGCTTATGTAATGTGCTATACAAGATTGTTTCCAAAGTTATTGCAAACAGGTTGAAAGAGGTCCTTCATAAGGTGGTGGCCACGACAGAAAGTCCATTTGTTCTAGGGCGTTTAATCACTGACAATGTTCTAGCAACGTTCGAGATTTTCCACTATATGAAGAACAAGAGGAAAGGGAAGAAGGGCTATCTGGCGCTTAAGCTCGACATGGCGAAGGCGTACGATAGAGTTTAGTGGGGATATCTGGAGCAGTGTATGAGAATACTAGGGTTGGGTGAATGTTGGATTGCTTTGGTGATGAAGTGTGTTACAAGCGTCTCTTTTTCAGTTCTGATGGATGGGCTTCTTTCTGAGGCTTTCGTTCCGAGTAGAGGACTCCGTCAAGGTGATCCTTTGTCGCCGTATTTATTTCTCTTATGTGTTGAAGGATTGTCTACTCTTATCAGGAAGAGCGAAGAGGAGAGGCGTCTTTCAGGGGTGAAAATTCCAAGATCTGCTCACTCGGTTTCTCACCTCTTTTTTTGCAGATGATAGTATGATGTTTGCACGCGCTACCTGTCAACAAGCTACTGAAATTGTCAATATCTGCCATCAATATGAAGCAGCATCGGGTCAACTGGTTAACTTCGCAAAGTTAGAAATATCTTGCAACAAGAATGTCAAGGATGATCAAAGAGCATCTCTTTAAGGCATCCTGAACGTTCAAGAGGTGGATAGGCATGAGCGGTATTTAGGGCTTCCAACCATGGTTGGAAGGTCTAAGAAGGTGGTCTTTGAGCAGTTAAAAGAGAGAGTTTGGCTGAAAATATCAAGCTAAAAGGCAAGATCTCTGTCAAGGGCTGGAAAAGAAGTTCTTGTAAAGGCGGTTCTCCAAGCAATTTCAACATACACCATGTCATGTTTTTTGCTTCCAAAAGAATCGTGTCAGGATATTGAGAAACTTTATTGTGGCTTCTTGTGGGGTGACTCGGTTGAGAAACGGAGTGTTCACTAGCTTAGTTGATCTCGGTTGTGTCGCCCAAAGAGGCTTGGAGGGTTGGGCTTTCGTGACCTTGAGGCGTTTAACCTGGCGATGCTTGCAAAGCAATGTTGGCGTCTTTATCCATGATGAAAACTCTCTAGCAGGACGTTTGTTTAAAGCCCGGTACTATCCTCGGTCTTCTTTCCTTAAGGCGAGTTTAGGCCACAACCCGAGCTTTGTGTGGAGAAGCTTGTTCAAGGCTCGGTAGGTCATCGAAGGTGGCTCTCGGTGGCAAGTGGGGAAATGGAGTGTTCCTGTCTATTTGGCACGATAGGTGGTTGCCAAGGCCTCTGTCATTAAAACCAGTGGGCAATTTTTTGGGAGCAAGAGACGACCTCATTGTGAGTGAGCTTATTGATTGGGATAACAGGCGCTGGAAGGAGGATATTGTCAAGGAGATTTTCTTGCCTTATGATGTTGATTTGGTTCTATCCACTCACTTGGTTGATGAAAGGTTTCTGAATAGTCTCATATGGCATTACACCAAGTATGGAGAGTTTACAGTTCGGGTTGCTTACCATATGGTGATGGAGGGGCGCCTACATGAATCATCGAGTTCGACCTCTATACTGCTCAGATTGAGAGTACTTGGAAAAGCATTTGGAGCATTCAAGCTATCCCACGAGTGTGTTCCTTGATATGGCGAGCAAGTAAATATGCCCTCCCTTGTAAGGCAAATCTGTTTCATCGTCATATGTTCACGAATGACTTGTGTGATGTTTACGGCGCGGAGGAAACGGTTCTTCATTGCCTTCTCCCTCAACAGGTTTGGTCTCACTTCTCGGCTCTGAATGTGGTTGAGCTACAACCGTCTTTCCTCGACTAGTTTGATCGAGTTCGCAAGGATCTTTCCCAAGATGAGGTTGGGGTTTAGGCGTTGGTAGTTAGTGAGTTGTGGCATGCTCGTAATATCACACAATTTTTAAGGGAGGCCTCACGGAGGTAAGCCACATCTGTGACAGAGTCACGCAGGGAGCGGCAGATTTTATGAATACTAGGAGAAAGGGCTATAGTGAAGTTGCTAGATCTCCTCTTGAGCAGTCGAAGTGGGTTAGGCCAAGTCCGGGTTTGGTATCCCTTTGTTGTGACGGTTAGGTAAGAGATCAAACCTGCGGAGTTGGAGTTATTGCTCGAGACAATTCAGGAAGAGTCCTCTTTCTGGGTGCGAAGCGGGTGCGAGGTGTCGAGATTGTTGAAGCGGAAGCCGTGTTATGGGGTTTGCAGATCGCTTCTTCCATTAGAGTTGATCGTCTTGTGGTGGAATCCGATTGCCACGGCTTGATCACTAAGCTGAAGAGTGGTCCAATGCCTTGCTCTTCTTTGGCCTTTCTCTTAACAAAAGTTCAGGAACTTAGTCTCGAGTTGTTGATGTGCCGTTGGAACTATGTTCGCCGAGAGGCAAATAGAGTGGCGGATTGGCTTTGTCGATGGGCTCCGACTTCTTCTTTTCTTCTAACTAGTGATTTTCATTTTCCATGAGAGTTGTATGAATTGTTGTCAAACGATTTGCTCGTTGATTAATGAATGTGTTTTCTTATAAAAGAAAAAGAGCTTTCATTCACGAACTTAATTACTCAATTTTCGGAAAAAAAAAGAACGCTTTGAACCATATCTCCCTATATATTATTTTGATAACAATGTATATAGAAAAGATTGTGCCACATGGTGTACTCTAGAATCGGGATGTGTCACTCCTGAGAGGACCGTGGCCTCGCAATCTGAGAGCGACACGTGACACTGACTTTTAAGATGTAAAAAATTCGTTTTTTATATTTTGGGAACTTTTAGATGTTAAAAAAATAAAAATTATATCATAATTCATAATTTGTTTTTCTCCGCACATAGAAACCCATATTGAATATATTTTGGTTAAATATAAAATTAGTTATACTTAATTTGATTGTGCGTTATTGAAAAACGAACGCTTCAATTAATAAACGGAACTACACGAAAAGTATTTAACCTATTTTCAATTTTAGTAAATTAAATCTCGTACCTTAGTTATCTAAGCTATACCCGTATAGGATACGGGGTCTACATTGTCCTGCATTATACTGTATTAAATAGTTCAACTTTTAACAATACCGTTATTTTAGAGGACAACAAAAACCGTTATTTTATAATTTTCAGCATACTTGTTCAGTGTTTCTCCACGTCATTGCATCTCACCTCGAACGTTGCAATTACAAAACATTAAATATCACGGTTGAGCAATTGGTCTAGGTGTAGAGGTTGCCAACTTTTATTATTTTTTACATACTTGCTCGTTCCCTTCAACTTGTTCCATATATGTGTTGTACCTTTTCACGTGTTTAATTAGATTCCTTCGAGTTTTCCACATTTATCAACACTTTTGAGTTGAGTTATGTAGTCGTACCAAAATTGTCAGACTCAGCTGTTCAAATTAGGAAACTTTGCCGAAAAGAAAAAATACATCATTGTTAGTTGCAAGTTGTAAACAATGGTTTATTATAAAGACAAGCAAGCAAAGCAACATGCATATATCACCAATCGTATGATGGGTTTATACTGAACTCTACCTAAATAGATCAAGAGGCCCAGCCGCCTAAACGGAGGATAAAAACATGTGCAAAGTTAGGGGTGTGCAAACATGTACAAACCCACAATAGAAGGAGGATAAAAACATGAAAACTCCATACAAATAAGAGAGCGACTAAACGAATTCGGGATGATAAAATGCAATTGTTTATCTAGTTAGGGGTGTGCAAAGTTACCCCTATTAGTTATTGTTTTGGGCGAATTAACTGTGTGAACACGTTACTTCGCTACAAAGAGGGGCTCTTAGTCACAAAGTCGTCACGACGTGTTAGAAACGATGAACAGATAATAATAGTTGAAGCTATAAATAAAGAAAACTGAAAAATGGCGAGGATCGAAGGATAGTTTGTATTGATCTTCTTTGATGTTGCTCGTGGTTACAAACGAGAGAATACAAGCTCAATATGCCTCAGAAATGGAAAGATTGTAATCGGGTGTAATAGGCGTGAGAATGGTTAGTAATGCTTGAGAGATCGTGAGTGCAAAATGTGTGTCCTCTATTTGGAGCCTCGTTCTTCCTTTTATATCGAAACCTTCCCAATCGAACCGTTGATGAACGCCCGGAAGATCCCGGGAATATCGCACCTGCATTTACTACTTGGCGTTCGAATATCTTCCTCTTGCTACAGTCAAAGCTCATCCTTAATTGTGGAGCGGAAATCTCGGGCTCAACATCTTCAACCGTTAACAATCAACTTCAACGGGCCTATCCGCTTAACATTCGTGGGCTTTGAGTTTTGGACGGCCCAACAGTTATATATAAATTTTATTTATATATGATGTCAATGCACAATTTATAGTTAAAAAATAAAATAAAATTATTTTTTATTCTAATCTTGTGCAATGTTTAGGGATTACACTAGTTTAAAGTCTAACCAACATGAGATTAGATGTGGATTAAGTCATTAGAGTTTGGGGCTCCTTTACGGACGGACAGTCGGTGGCCTGATTTATTGTGATAATTAATTATGTTGGGCCTCGTCACATCAAATGGACCACATTAAGGTATAGCCCAATTATATGACGTCCTGAATAGCCCAAGTAGTAAGAGCATCAATGACTGATATGTAACTCTTTTCTCTTGACTTGATACAATTCGATGCTTGCGGTCTGTGTGCATTATAATCGAAAATGCATTATCCTGTATTATAATGCGAGATTTAATGCAATACAAGATGATGCATTTGTAGTTGGGCACAATATAGCCTAGTATATAAGGTGTGATTTTAGGATAGAATTCTACTGGGTTTATATCTAGGTATATCCACACGCCTTAAATACCAACTTGATCGTTGACTAACATTGCTCCGATTAGAATAACTCATCATCAGAAATAGATTAAGGAATAGCATCAAGAGAAGGATATCTGTAGGGAACTAAAAGCCGAGAAAGAAAGGAGTTTAGTTAGAGTTTTTGGCCCGAAGCTAAACATTAACGTTTCTTTGCAAAATTTGCCCTAACCAAAGGCTACTTGACGAAAGACCCAGGAAGACCCGAGACGATACGTCAAAAAGTACATATGGTCTTGGGTCTATGCTAAAATGAGCTCTCTTATATATTGTGCCAAGTACCATGTATTTTGATATAATGCTTAATTTGACCATACTCGATCTACATTGGTGGTGAGTCCAAAATCCCCACAGTAATTACTTCAATCAACCAAAACATATACACGGTGCAATATGCATTAATCATGTACTAGTATATGTCCTGTATTAGTTGTGAAAAGGGTTAACTAAACTAACTACGAAAGGACACGAGTGGCACGAGGTATGACATGTACGAGTCAAGGGGTTGACCAGTAGCAAGTACGAATCGTCGAATACTACGAGCATACTAACATTAACTAACATAAACATGGGTATGCTTTGTATCGGAAAACACTAACGTGGGTTTCTCAACCTTTATTACGGGACAACCGGAAACAACAACGTGGAAGCTGACAAAATGAATCCGCAAGGATAGAGGAGAAAATCTGAAAAAACGGGGCCCATGTAAACGCGGGTTTGAGCACAAAGTCAATTATTTGATTCTCTCCGTCCATTGACCATTGCTGCTAACTCGTGTTTCAAAAGTCCACATTTTCACCTTACAATATTAATAATCCTCATATACAACTGAAAAGTTGGTGTGATCATATATCAATCGCATTCAAAGCTGTAACTTAAACTGCCAATGACCGACCGTGTTTTGGACTTGAATCATAGGAATGTAAATATTATAATGAACTATTCCATATTGCACTTGATTGCTGTGTAGTTTGTTGACAGGATAAGGCATACTATTGGCAATCAAAAGCATTCAATTGTTTGCTTTGCTACGATGAACTGTACAAAATATAATTCTTGATATAGAAACAATCCGAACTATCGACTACCGAATATATCCAATAAATCGAGATGCTGGCGAGGTGGGTATTCAGACCAACCCAAGCAAAGTAGGCACAATCACAATGTTAGAAGAGATCCAACACCAACTAGCATTGATTTTTGCATTGCTTGGTCCGTATAAGGACACTTTACCATCATACTATAAGATCTAGTATGTGGTTAAGAAGAAACAGGCATATGCTGATATGCATATGCTTGCTTGTATTGGGCAGAGGAGTTTTGGGGCTTGGGAACAAACCATTGCTGTCATGTGTAAACCCGTTGACTGGTGTGTGCTTTCAAATGATAAAAATCTTGGTTTTGAGTTTCACACCTTGCAAAGACCAGGCCAATGGGGTCAACTTGCAAATAGATTGCTGTTGAATACTCTATTAAGGACCCCCTTCAATTGATGCTTAGCCGACGCAGATTTGACGTAACCGCAAACTTTGAACTATTCCATGAAAGGACAAGGATTACTAGGAAGCTGGATTTTGTAGTTACTCCATTTTAGGCTAATCAATCAGCAAAAGTCTATTCTATTAGGCTAATCAATCAGCAAAACATCTATTCAGATGAAGTCACTTTCACTCGCCTCCAATTGGACCAAAACACAAGATGTTGTTCACCTGCCATTGAGTATTTAGGTTGTCAAGTGGAGCAAGTAATGATCATTTTGACATCCAACAAACTTGTTCAATTTTGCAGCAGCAGCTTGGATTTTTCAGGATGAACAGAGACAAACCCCCAATTGAAAACTCTGCAGCACAGCACAACACAACACCCAGAATGTGAAAGAAAAATAAATAAAGGATCTGTAAATTTATTTCAGGAATTTCATACTGCTATCTGAATACAAAATGTGTGCCAACAAATATGATTGATCTATAAATCAGTATACCAATCTCTACAAACCCACCAGCAGAATCAAACCACAACAAATGAATGAGAGCTACTAGTTTACTTTACTACAGCTACAGTTACAGAGCAAGAGACACCAGCAAAAACCAATTAGAGCGAGCTCATCTAGTGAAAGGAGGAAGTCCCAGCCAGACCATGGTGCAAGAGATTATGAGCAATGTGATCCCTAGCCTGGACGGCGGAGGCCGACCGAAGCGGGTTCTCGGGCACGACCTCGTCGTCAAACACATCGAACCTGAGGTCAGGCTCCAGCTGCTCACCCCTCATCTCACAGATGTTATGCAGAACGCAGCAGGCGCCCAACACAGCAGGCAGATCCTGCAACTTGACCTCGGTCCGCTTCTGCAAGCAGCCCCACCTCCCCTTGAGCCTGCCAAAGGCGTCCTTGGCGACGTTCTGCACCTCGCCGATCTTCTCATTGAAGGCGTGCTGCGTCCAGGTGAGGTTCTGGTGGGTGTAGGGGACGAGAACCCAGTCCATCAACGGGTACCCGGAAGAGCCGACGATCCAGACGCCCCTGAGCAGCCCCCTGGCGCCGCGCTGGTAGAGGGCGGACTTCTCGAGGACCTGGTCGTCGAGCATGGAGCCGGGCCAGCCGATGCAGACGTCGCTGAAGACGCCCCTGGGGTCGACGACCCCCTGGACGGTGATGGAGTAGGAGGTCTTCTGGTTGCGCTCGGTCTGGCGCTTGTTGAAGTAGGCGGCGACGCTGATCTTGGGGGCGATGATGGGGATGTGGGTGGTGTACATGGAGCCGGCGACGTTGGGGATCCCGGAGGCCGACTCGAACTCGGACTTGATCTGGTCGGCGCGGGGCTCGTCGGGCCAGTTGAGGTACTTGGACATGAGGGTGTTCTTGATGGCCGAGCACACCTCCAGGACCAGCTTGTGGCAGGTCGAGATCCCCAGCCCGAAGCGCCGGGAGACCAGGCGCAGGGGCTCCCCCGTGGCCAGACGCCAGATGCAGACCGCCACGCGCTGCTTCACCGGGATGGCCGCGCGTAGCATCGTGTCCTTCTTGTTGATCACCGGCTCCAGCTCCTCGCAGATCAGGTTGAAGGTGGCGCGTGACATCCGGAAGGCGCGCTTGAACTCCGACTCCGGGAAGTCCGGGTGGCTGCACTTGTCCCACCAGTCCTTGGACCGGTCCTTCACCCAGAGCCGGCGCTGGTGGACCTTGACCGAGGGCTCCGCCGGATCTGAGGGTTCCGATTCGGCGGAGGCTGTTACGACGGAAACGGCGGCGGCGGAGGAGCGGACTCGCCTCTTTCTTGAGGATTCGGCGTCGATTGAGTCCTGGGAGTGGTGGAGGTCGAGATTGGAGTGGTAATCGAGCATGGAGTCGGTGGCCTGCCGGAAATTGGATTCCATGAGATCCTTCTCCTGCTGGGAGGAGAAGGCCCAGGCGAGATTGTCCTGGTTCTCCTCCTCGTCCAGGAGGAGGATGGAGGCCAGGACCTCTTTGACGGTCTCGGTGGAGGCCGGCTTCTTGAGGGGGCCGTCGGAGTCCTTGCGGCGGCGTTTGGAGGGCAGGGTGGCGGAGGGATCCAGGTCTGAGAGATCGGGGAAGAGGGAGTGGTAGGGGTAGTAG
This sequence comes from Polygonum aviculare, assembly GCA_934048045.1. Lineage (NCBI taxonomy): Eukaryota > Viridiplantae > Streptophyta > Magnoliopsida > Caryophyllales > Polygonaceae > Polygonum > Polygonum aviculare. Next base: position 24,104,254 of record OW204023.1, on the reverse strand, counting down.
GAGTCGTCCGGATTGAGGAAGGAGAGGGAGGAGATTTCCATAAATGAGGTGCAGAGGAGGTGTTGGATGAAATGTCTTGTAGAAGAAGGAAGCTGAGAAATGGGGGGCGGAGGGAGGTGTGAACGCTTTGGGTCAGAGGTGTAAGGGTTGAATTGAATCCCATGGGGTTTATATACGGTTCCCAGGAAGCGTGTGAGGCTGTGTGAACGCGGTGTCCTCCTTTTTACGCTTTTTTCTTTACTATTTTCTCTCTTTTGGGAAATCAATATTTTAATTTTAATTTTAATTTATGGGAGTTAAGATATACTCCCAACTAATATTCTATTATTAAAGGGAAATGGGGGAAAAAGAGAAATGTACTCATTTTCGTGGAAGGAGGAGGCTTCGCGCGTTTGGATGCTGACGTGACCAAACTCCAAGGACGGTACTAGCGTCCGCTCATGGCTAAGGTGGGGCCCTTCCTACAACACCCTGTAACAAACTATTTTTGATTCTTAAAATTATACTACTGGGGTCTTTTTAATAAAAATTTGTCTAAAACTTGCATTACTTACTTCTTCCATTGTTTGTGTTAATTATACTACTCCGTAACTTATAAATATTCGTTTCCATTTTTGTGTATGGTTACCATAATAATCATTCCTACCGGATCCGGACACTTCTTAAAATTTATGCAAATACTCAAACGAGCCTTATATTATGGGACAGAGGGAGTATATGTTATCAGAGATGCAACGATCAAGTAATTATCATGATTTTCGCAAGTGCATTTCACTTATTCATTGGATTGTACTATTAGTACACTTTTAAATCTAGTGTCACTGTCTTTTTTTTTCCTTTTGGGGACAAGTCTCGCCAAAATTTGATTGCTAATTGCAAACTAGTATCGTTGTTGTATATGTGTTTTTGTCATATTTTTTGCTCATATGGATTCAAGTGCTCTACTGTGAAGAAGGGATATCGGATTATCGGAACTTACGTCCTAATAGTTATGGATACCATCACATAATACATTGTCAAGACTTGATAATTCTAGCACATTATTTGGTTTTATAAGATTTATGGGAATAACCGCATAGGTTAGATAATCCGAAGAAAAATTTACAAGGCGTAGCATATTTGTATTTTTATTGAAGATTTTACTTTGTTGGGACTCATAACTTCATGAAATTGATTCTGGATTCTTACCATTGTAGTTTGGACCTACACAAGCTCATAGCTATATAACTTCAAATAGCTAATTGGCATTTTTGGATAAGGAAATTCCTAAAGATCATCCATTTAAATAGTCTATGTTACTGCAGAAAAAAAAACATACTAAAAATGGAATCAATCAGTCTATGAAAAAGTAGATGAGTTTGTAATATTTGGAATATTAAATTCGAGTAATTGCGTCCTAAAGTATGTATATTTGTATGTCTACGCGGTAGCGATGACTTGGAACTTCGGGCAGATGGTATTTGAACCATATATTTTAGACAAGTCTATTTTTAAAAGAAAAATATAAAAAAAAATTGAAGTTTGTATGTTTTTTTTTTGGTAGAAATTGAAGTCTGTATGTGAAAAACGTTTAGGGAAGAAGAGACTTGGCGGAAGGTTGGTAGAACGTTCGGAAATTTGAAAATGATACTCCGTAGATAATAAAATGGAAAAGACGGGAGAAAGAAAAAGGATAAAGTTGGGGTTTTGGTCGGAGATGCATTCTGAGCCGTTGATTATGTTCTAATCAATATACTAATAGTGGGAATCTTTTTGACTAACTCTATTATTTTGAATATACGTATGTTGTTAACAAAAGATAATCAAACATTTTCACGTACAGCGACTTTTGAATGTGCAGGGTTATTAAGATCGAGGAGGAATATTTGCATGCAGGGACCAGGGATGTCAATATTTTTTTTCAAATTTATTATGGCTATTCGAGATTAGTGACACTAAACTAATTTTATGTCAATCGCTCTTGTTGGGTTGTATGAGTACTTCCCACAACTCTATCCCTTCAGGTGTAACGTGAATACTCTGATACACTTAGTCCATTTTTTTCTATTGGTCCACATAGTCTTTTTAAATTAAAAAAAAAAAACAAAAAAACAACTTATTTTTTCCAATTCTTATCTCTAAAAAACAGTGAACCATACAAGAGGCACAACCGGACCAGAAAATCCACATTGTTCCTGGTGAGAGCTTACGAGTTACGACCCACAACATTAGCTCGTCCCCGAGAGGGATACGGATACCCAAAAACTATAAAAGAGTAGGACCCCACAAACACACTTTATTATTTTTATTTAGCTACTATTTTAGTTACACGGATTAGATAGAAGGTAGAATCTATACTATATATTAAAGCCGGAGAATTTCGAGCCTCCACATTAATTCTGGTCCCACTCCATTGCAAAATTTAAAATTTAGAAAAATAATTTTAAAGTTTTTCTTAATCTAATTAATCACCTATCATCTATCTCTTTTTTTTTATATGTTTTTCACCAAATCTCTATCTTTTTCAACTATTTGATCAATCCATAAGATGTAAAGTAACAGATTTATGATTTTGTAAAAGTAAAGATGAATCCATATCATGTCATGATATTTAAAAACACGGTTGATATCCGAAATGTCACTTTAATGCTCAATCTTATTGCTACGGAGTAGTATTAGGATAGACATTTTATTTTAAAATTTTTTGTAGCTATCTTTTATTTATTTTAGAAATTTCTTAAACTTATTTGTCACTTTGAGTTTTTATTTTTTGTATATTTTATAGTCATATACATTTTCCATATTTTTTTCAATGTTTTTTTGTCCCATAAATTTATAATTTAAGATACGGATCTCTAAAAGTAGATTTGAAAAATAACCTAAAAATATATAAAATAAATTTGTGTTATAATATTCATGTATAAGTTATATTGATCTATAAATTTACTATTATTAAATTATTTATAAATTTATAAGATCTATTAAAATATTCATTTTATTTCTAAAAATATTATTACTGAGACAAGTCTATTTGTCTAAAAGATTTACTTAATTTTTGATTTCTATCATCGCATAAAAATCTTATTAATTAGAAAAATATATATGTTGATACAATATTTCACTTGAGATTTCATATCGTATCACAAATGATACTTTTACTTAATCAAATATATTTCGAGCCTCCACATTAATTCTGGTCCCACTCCATTGCAAAATTTAAAATTTAGAAAAATAATTTTAAAGTTTTTCTTAATCTAATTAATCACCTATCATCTATCTCTTTTTTTTTTTATGTTTTTCACCAAATCTCTATCTTTTTCAACTATTTGATCAATCCATAAGATGTAAAGTAACAGATTTATGATTTTGTAAAAGTAAAGATGAATCCATATCATGTCAAGATATTTAAAAACACGGTTGATATCCGAAATGTCACTTTAATGCTCAATCTTATTGCTACGGAGTAGTATTAGGATAGACATTTTATTTTAAAATTTTTTGTAGCTATCTTTTATTTATTTTAGAAATTTCTTAAACTTATTTGTCACTTTGAGTTTTTATTTTTTGTATATTTTATAGTCATATACATTTTCCATATTTTTTTCAATGTTTTTTTGTCCCATAAATTTATAATTTAAGATACGGATCTCTAAAAGTAGATTTGAAAAATAACCTAAAAAAAATATAAAATAAATTTGTGTTATAATGTTCATGTATAAGTTATATTGATCTATAAATTTACTATTATTAAATTAATTATAAATTTATAAGATCTATTAAAATATTCATTTTATTTCTAAAAATATTATTACTGAGACAAGTCTATTTGTCTAAAAGATTTACTTAATTTTTGATTTCTATCATCGCATAAAAATCTTATTAATTAGAAAAATATATATGTTGATAAAATATTTCACTTGAGATTTCATATCGTATCACAAATGATACTTTTACTTAATCAAATATATTTTGAAATAAAATGATAGTATTTTATCTATACTTTTTTATTTAAGTCATATTATATAAAAATTCAGAATTTTAATTTATTCTTAGCATCAAATCACAATTTTGAATTAACAAATATTGTAACGATTTTGGATAAAAATGACGATATCAATGTCTAATTCCTAATAATATTATCATATATTCCTATATTATTTGAATAATACATAGAAAAATTATTATCGATCATGTCCCGTACAGGGTACGGGTAATAATCTAGTTAGGATAAATATGATTTATGATATTTGTTTACGTTCCTCCCTATCAGATTACTTACGTTTGTACTACATTATTTTTATTTAAAAATTGTTTGCATATGTAGCTGTTTTGGCATGTATAAGGGATGTCGGTACAAGATCAAAGCCTATATATGAAGAAAATTTTATCACTCGTTTTGGTGCATCCAGTGGCGGACCCAGGAAATTATCTCAGAGGGGGCGCATAGCTTAGTTTAAGTATAATCGTTAAAATAAGTTAGAAATGTAATCAATGTGTTAATATTGGAGCTTGGAATAAACCCGAAATAGCTTAATCTAAGTATAAAATTAGTCTTAATTTGAGTAAAGAACATTATGCAAATTTAAGTTTTTATTAAACTCAAAGTGGATTTCTGGAAATATTACACACAAAAATCCATCTCTTTTTTACAAATTTAGCTAATATTTAATATTTTTCACTAAACATACATTTCACCATCTTTTTTTTATGATTTGTTTTACGACCAACATAACTTCATTTCAATTAAGGTGTATGACTAATATTTTTATTTATATATATGCTTTAACATTCCATTCGTTATAAAATAGTTGTTTATAACACCAAAATTGTTTATAACATTCCATTCGGGTGCAGTTCAGTTCGGGTGAAGTACGGTTCGGGTCAGTTTGGGTCAGGTTTAGTTCGGATCAGTTCGGTTCGGGTGTTGTTCGGTTCGGTTCAGATTCAGTTCGGATCTTGTTCCATAGGAAACCTCTATGGATTTGGTTTAGTTTATTGTGTATATGAGTTGGGAGCATGAAGCTCTGCATCATGTAGTTAGGTTTCGTAGTTAGATTTGCTCAAATCAGTGTTGTCCTTCCCTAATATGTGTCGTAATAGCACACTGTAAAAGTACAATATTAATAAGATTTGATAAAGTTTAAATTTGAGAATTTTTTTTATCATTTTTCCTCTACTAGTTCAGTGTTTACTTTTTAGTGTATAGTTTTCATATTTAGTAGGATTATAATGTGTCATTAGGACACGCGATAAAAAAACCATTAATATTTTAACGTTAAGCGAATGGATAAATCGAGGTCACTTTCAAAGTGATGATACAAGAAATGGCTATAACGAGCCAAAATTCAGAAGGGTTTGGACCAACCCTATCAAAATTAGTACTCCCTTAATAAGCTCATATGCCAATGTGGTGTAAGTCTAGAAAAACTTTGAGATGACTAACATATCCATGTAGAAGTTGTGCTTAATTTATTTGTAGTTGCTAACTACCTATAAGATAACTAGTTTTAGTGATTACTGCAATGTCATCTATAACAGTGGTGGGTTACTTGTAGACTTGTAGTGTACTAGCTGAATGAGTAAGTTAGTATAGGGAGCTGCTAATGATTTCTTTAACCATCTGATTAATAAAACAGTGGATAAGTGTCAACAAAAGGGGTGGTGGCGCAGTTGGCTAGCGCGTAGGTCTCATAGCTAAGAGTGATCCTGAGGTCGAGAGTTCGAGCCTCTCTCACCCCATTCTACACTTTTTCACTTTTTTTTACTGTACAGCTCTAGCAAAAAAGCGATTATTACTTCTTTTTGAGGGTTTAGCAATATACTACATAATACTATTAGTATTATAGTAGTATTATTACTTCTTTTTTTTTAGTCAATCTACTATTAGTATTATACATTTTCAATTCGATTAATATACATTTTTTTGAGTGTTTAGCAATCTACTATAATAGCAAAAAAGCGATTATTAATCTACTACATATTAATACACATTTTTGAATCTTATTAAATATACATTTTTTGAGGGTTTAGCAATCTACACTTTTTCAATCTACTATAATAGTACATTTTTGTCATTTTTTCAACTTAGAAAGTGTATAACGAGTTGCGAGTCGGACTCAAGAGATACATTCCGGAAACCCATCTCCCAAGCCACCCCCTTAGTAGCTTAGTCAATAAATGCATACTAGGATCATTTTTTCCTATTGAACAATTTAAGTTTACGTAGATGAGCTTGTGTTGCATAAACTACTCTCCTTTCTCGCGCTCAGACTTGTGACCTTCCCTATTATCCTTCAAATTCATATATGCTTAATCATATGTAACAATAATATGAAAATAATGTTATAATATACGATTTTATTATTTTTGGCATAATTAGGCTTAAGTGGTGTCCAATTAGCATCACACGGCTTTTGTTTTTTTACTACGCCAAGCTTAGTTGGAAATTAGTACTGATACCTCGACGAACGTTTGACACACGTAACGGATAAAGCATCGGATGATGTTCAATCGAAAAAAGTGGGTCTAGTACAAGGATCTAATTGAACATTTTTTTATAGGGGGGTCTAATAGGGGAAAAAAATATAAGTAGAGGAGTCTATCTATACTGTCTATAGTATAAAGCGGAGACAAAATTTTCACAAAAAATTGCGCCATGTGTCATATCTTTAATAAAATAATCAACTTAGAAAGTGTATAACGAGTTGCGAGTCGGACTCAAGAGATACATTCCGGAAACCCATCTCCCAAGCCACCCCCTTAGTAGCTTAGTCAATAAATGCATAGGCTTCTTTAGTAGGGATTGGACTATCCAATTCCGTCATGTGTACCGCGAGGCGAACTCCGTTGCGGATCGCCTTGCTTCTAGTGCGTTTAATTTTCCTTTAGGAACTCATGTTTGCGTGCCCCGCCTGAGGGGATTTCTATTTTGCTATCAAACGATGTAAGGGGTCGGGCTATCCCCCGCTTGAGGACTACTTAGCCCATTTCTTTTCTTAATTAATAAAACGCTCCCTCGAGGAGCCGGAGAGTGCCGCCTCTCCTTCAACCAAAAAATAAAATAAAATAATCAACTGGGCCCTTACTTATATAAAAAAACACTAATCACAATAGAAAGATAAATATATATGATTTGATAAAAGTAATTAGTTGGGCCCTCCTTTATATAAATTAGGTAGTTAGAATCTCATATAATCTTATCCCGCAAAAATTGTCGAAAATTATGAATTATCCCGTAAATTATGAATTATCCCTTACCAAGAATTAGTTGTAATCTTGAGATAAATATTATTACTTAATAAAACGTGATATTTATCGTAAAGTAATTTTCGAACAAATCCAACTTATTTATATTATGAGTTGATTTACTATTGGTAAAAAACACTAATCATAATATGAAAATACTTATATATGATCCTATATTTTTAACATAATTATTGATATTACATATCATTATAAATTGAGATTATAATCGCACTACCCCGTATCCGGTTAAAATTGTTGATGTATTAACCCCAAACTACGGGAGTTATATTTCACAAATGTGAAGTGGAGTAAAAAAATTAGACTATTGTAGGAAGGCTTAAGTCAATGGGCGATTCGGCGCTAAAAAACTGTCATTCCGAAACTCATGGCAAGCTGTTTGTTACTGTGTCCGTAATACCGATTTACCGTCCGGCAAATTTGGGGAGTTTGTACTACATCTCGTGAATCCGTAGTTTTCAGCTTTCACCCATCTTCAACAAGAAAATCCCCACCGCCTTTTCCCCCTTTATTGCCCCCCAAAAGTCCCAACCTTTCCAAAATCCTCTCCCTCTCTCTCTCTCTCTATCTCATCCCTTCCTCAAACCCCCAAATCCATAGCAGCAGACATGGACGACTTCAGATCCCATTCTTCCTCCGGCCACGGCAACGGCGTTTCCGGCTCCGGCGGCGGGGGATTGCGAGATCTGAGGTGCTACAGCGCATCGTACACCGACAGGCAGGCTCCTCCTCCTCCGCCTCCGGCCAAGGAGCTGAAGAAGGGGAAGAGCACCAACAGCTCGCTTTCGAAGGCGTGGTGCTTCAGCGACCCCGAGTTGCAGAGGAAGAAGAGAGTGGCCAGCTACAAGGTCTATTCTGCTGAGGGTAAGATGAAAGGCTCCTTCAGGAAGAGCTTTCGCTGGGTTAAGGACATTGTCCATGCCTGGTGGTGACTCCCTTTTTTTTTTTGTATTTATTTCTTCGGTGGGATAATGATTTTTCTCTCTGATGAAAGGTCTGTAAGATCTGGCTGATTCAATTGATCAATTTCACGCTCCCCGTTCACAGTTAATTGCATTAATATGGTGTACAACAGTTAGTTGATTTCATGATTTATTGATTGTATCTAATTGAAATTGAGTTCTCGTGCTTGTTTGTGAGCTGGGTTTCTTTTCTCTAAGGGGGGAGATTGAGAGTCTTTGTGCAGAATTCGGGTTTGGTCTTTAGTGTTCCAAGGACACTGTCTCAGGAAATGTTGCTTGTTCTGGAGTACATGGAAGCAAAAAGTTCCTTCCTTTTTGTGGATCATTAAATTTTGAGTTTTCTGGAATTTGGATCATGGGTTTAGAGGGAAAAAATGGGAGTGCTACTTAGTTCATATGGATACCAGAAAAGGGGAAATCTTTTGAATTAGTCATTACCTCTGAAACATCTCTGTCATGGTTTTTGCATCTTTCACTGATACATTTATATATCTTCTGCATTTATTGCCCGGGTGTTCATGCTTTCTGATCAGACAAGGGGTTGTTCATACACTATGTTACTGGGAGACTCCAATGACCCATTTAGGATGGAAACTTGTTTTTATTCTATTAAAATTATGGAAATCTTGTATTCCCCGTTTTAACTTAGGTTATAGTGTTGTACATTTCTGCTGCAATTGGTGAATCCTTTATGGGCAGTTAATTGCAGAAAGGCAAAACATGAGGTGAAGATCGTCAGGCATTGTGACATCAGGCTTCTATATCGGTGTTTCCTGAGTTTACGCTATTAGGGCATCAAGAATTTGACAAGAAGGTTTAAGGGCATGCCGAGTTACTCTCGAAATTAGATTGTTGTCGCTTTAAGGCTGTTTAGGGAAGATTAATAAAAGAACATGAATGTATAGGAACTCCATCTTAAATGAACTAGTATGTGTGCTTCATTCTTTCCTAAGCTCACTGATGAGCTTGCTCATTACCAAACAAGGTGAACAAATTCAATATATTGTAATCCCACCTTTCGGTCCTTTCATACAAATATATAACCGTTTTTTCCTTACATCATACAATACTCAATTACATCTCATTAACAAACGAGTCAGTATAAAAGCATATAACCCTTTTATAAAAAACAATTAACAAAAAAATCATACAAGAATCAGTTATATCGCATCAACAAACAAAAGAATATATTGAACTATCTCACTTAATCTTCTTCCCTTCTTTAATAAGTTCCAAACCAGCAAGTCATGTAGCCTAACCACGAGTAACACTTGCCCTGGGGCTCGGGATTCCCATGTAAGCTAGCCTAGGCGACACACGAAGCTTCGGGCTGGGCCTCGGGGAAGGAATGGGGCCATAGGAGACAGTTGCCCCATCCGTGACTCGTGGTGACAGCTTGACCCGTTCCAAGGCCCAGGTCTGTAGGTCGACAGGGTAGTCCCGCACGCACCCGATCCTGGGCCCGGTTCCTGTAGTCCATGTGCATGGCAAAGGCTTGCTCATGCTGAAGACTTCCTCTTCTTGCTTGACTTCTTCTTCTTCTGCTTTGCTTTCTTGAGGATCATGCTTATCAAGATCCACCACATTATCTAAGTTCGGATCCTCGGTCTTCTCCGGTGTTGCTTCCTCATAACCGTTGCAGATCACAAACCTCTCGGTTTCGTTATCGAATCTGTACTTCTGCAAAATTTTCAATTTCGATTTCAAGATTCCAGTCTGAGTGTCACTTCACAAGTCCTAAAGTCTTTAAGGCTATTACCGTAACGTCGGTGAGGTCCACGTTGTTTTCCTCAAGGAAGCTAACGAATTCCTTGAAGTTCTCCATTGTTGGGCGATAATGACCACTATATGGCCATATTGCCTGCAGGACAAGAACCACAAAAAGGCTGTCATCCTTTGAAAACATAGATTTCATCATATCTAAGTGTATACCTTGAGAACTCCTTCGTCGGCTTCCAATCTTCCTGCAGCAATGGTGGCGGCTCCAGACAAGAAGCTTGAATGCTGGAACGAGCCATTCCTCTTCCTGCCAACGTAAAACGCCCGCGTTGTGCTCAACACGAAGATCCACCTAGAACCTGCCTCAGACTGCACGAGCTCACGGCTTTGTTTGTAAACAAGCTTACCATCTTCTACAATCACTTCATAGGCCTCCCTTTCTTTCTGAAACCAAGAAAAGCAAGGCATGCTAGTGAACTCTTAGTTTGAGTTACCTTTCCATAATTCCATGTTTAAGATTGCATTTGGATTGATACATTCTAATGCAACATAGTGCATTGTCCTTTGTAATTCAGGCACAAGACGTACCGGTCCAAGATACTGGATGCACTGGCTTTGCAGTTCAGGCCGAGGGCAACTCTCAAGATTCACTTCTTTTCCGTTTCCGACATCCAACCTTCATTATATCAAAACCATTGAGAATTTGGAGTTGAAGTGTTTTGAGCAAGATAGAGACAAAATCCCTTGAGTACTAGTTGAGTAAAAAGAGTATGCAAACCAGTAAAAGAATGGCTGAGTGCTTTCGCTTTCAAACCAGACATCATAGTACAAGTGCAAGCTTTGGCCATAGCGATGTCGTGGATCAATCTGAAAACCAGCAGCAAGGAAGCAAATTGAAAAACAAATCAGAGATTAGATCAGACTAAGGGCTGTTTAGACTGCAAAAAAGATGGGAGCTTTACAGCTTCAAGCCAGTGTTGTAAGGCTAACTTCTGAGCCCTCTCATATTTGAACAGACCCTTTCCCACCTGAATCCAAATGAAATTTCTTTGTCATTCTGTGTAGGAAGAGGCTAAAAGCAAAAACAAAAACAGACCAATTTACAAACATTTTGAATGTCAAATTTCTATATTTGAAAGCATGCTACCTTAGCGACCCGGGTTCTTGCCCTTGCCCATTTAGAAATGGCGGTCTCTTTCTTCTCACCATCAAAGAAAGAGATAGAGCTCCTCTCTAGAGCTGCTAGGTCTACTGCCTTCCACCTGAAGTGTACACATTTGTTTACTATGATGATAAATAGCAACTACTTAAAAACTTCAAGAACAAGAAAACATGTGGGTGGCATATAGTACTAACCAGAGCTCCTCAACAACAACAGCACAATCAGCAAGGTTTCGCCTTGTTCGGTAACTCTTGTACACTTTCTGAAGCTTGGTGGCGGCGGCCTCGAGCTCAGAAACCGGCCTTGGAGACAGATTCACAACTGGTTTGGGCAGAGCAATGGCCGGCAAAGGCTTGTGTATCAGCCCATTTGAGCTGGCGCAAACCTTCTCTTCCTCAGCTCCCTTCTTCTCTTGTACTACTTCCATTGACCTCTTAAAATTTCGACCAAAAAAAAAATTGACCTCTTAAAATTCCAACACACAACAAAATTCAAGTCCTTCACTCAACTAGAAACAAAAAACACTGGTTTTTATATTGTACCATGTTGCAGTTGCAAACTGAACAATCTATGCTTCAGGATCTCTTGGCTAGTAGAAAATAGACTACAGTTTAACCCAGTTGATAAAACAAGGACAATAAGAAATATGAGAAAATGCTCTTTAATGGAGTAAAAACTAACCTTCTTGTGTTTTCTTTGAACTTCACAAGTTGGCAAGTTGCCACTGATACACATGATGTTTTGCTTATTAATAGTGTATATATAGTATGACATGACATGTGTGGAGGAAAATTAGCAAACTTATCAAGTTCTGGGTTTTGAATATGTCAAGTCAAAGTTTCCCAAGGGCAGGCACGAGGGGTTGTAAATTTCCTCTTCAATTGCCCTTTTTTTTTGTTTATTCCATGTTTCTTGCCACTTGCAGCTAAAAATAATGGAAATTGATCAGGCGAATCGAATGGAAAAGTTTTGAGTAGTAGTGAATCCTGAACAAACAATGAAGGAATGAATTGATGAATTTTCTGGCGCCTTCAACCACGCAAAGCAATATTGTAACTCTGTAGGGCAGTCTACAACTAAGGAAAAGGCTAAAGAAAGACGGAAGACAAATATGGTAGCTAGGTAAAGGAATTGGTATTGAAATTGAGTTTGGCATAGTAGTCAAAATGTTGGGTGGAGGAGTCAATGTATCAATGTTCAACTTCGTTGACGGTCGCTCTCGTTGGGTGACTTGTGTTTTTGTAGATTTAGCTTATAGTTTTGGTTATGTTTCCTTACGTAGATAGATAGATAGATGGTTTCAAGCTCGTTGGAAAATAGGTGAAGTGTTGCACAAGTTTAGTTGAAGTAAGGAGATCAAGTTTTCAAGAAAGATGGTAAATCAAATGTAATCATTACAACCGAAGAAGAGCCTAAAATTCCATAGGTGCATAGTGGATAGACATTTGACCTAAACCCTATTTGAAGTTTTGAACCGTTCGAAATCATTCGGAAATTAATATTATGTTACAGAGTGACTTAATCTAACCGACCCAAATCTGACTAGGCTGAAACCCAAAACCCGTTAAAATGGAGGACAATTGTTAATTAACAAGTGTAAGAAATCGACGATCTTGGTTGTTTGGGTTGGTTCGAACCTGACAACGGCCTAACCCGATCGATTTGTAAATTTTAACGACTTACTTGGCCCGAAAGGACAAGTTGTTCGACCTAATTGACAAGTTTAAATTTGAAATGCTCATACGACGTTTTCCCCACGTTCTCCTCTTGGAAACGTCATGAAGATCCTCTTTGATTCTAATGTATGAGAATACTTGTATTAACCATTTTTTTCATGTGTTTGAAGTTTGAACTATCTTGATCAAATGGCTTTTTGATGGATATATCGACCCACAAATTTTGCGAAATCACAATCTAAAACGCCACTGTAAAATTACAGGCATTTTTGGTCCAAGTGAAATGGCCTTTTAGCGGGAATAAGATTTGAAGTTAAAACCAAATTTGAGCCCATTGGAAACACTTTATGGCCCATAAAACAATGTAGCCTAATTCACTTAAATTAACGTGCTGACCCTATACTTTTGTCAAATTCGCTAGGTATCCACAAGTATGGACATTTTCGTGTGGTAACGCTCAAGTTTTGTAAACTTTCGTTCTATACCCATCCGTTAGTGAGGCGTTAATGAAAGTAGGAAGTACTAGCTAATGCCCCGCACCTTGTACGGGGTGTTTTTTTTTTTTTTATTATGTTGTATATGAATTCATTATAATAATACAAACATTATCATATGTATAATTTCTTTTCAAACAATGTGTATCTTTTAGATTTTATAAATAACATAATTCTCGTATATATGTTTAAGAAGATAAAATAAATAATAATATTATTATTTTAATATTTAAGAAGATAAAAAATAAAACCAAATTATCTTGTATATATGTTATTATGTTTTAAAACTTGATAAAATAAGATATGTAAAAGTACAAAATAAAAATATTAATGAATAATTATCTTAAAAAGAAATCTATCTTTTATCTAAAACATAATCAGTATTTAGTGTTATGATTATATCTAGGGTAAATACATCATCTAATATTATATTAATATTATTATTGTATTTCAATATGATACGATAAAAATAAATATTTAGTATATTATTTTTAATAAAAAAGATGTGGTGTCAAAATAGTCATAGAATTTGTTACTAATTAATGATGATTTGTGGAAATTTTCAAAATAAATTACGAAAAAATTCATTTTAAGATAGAAAAATATAATGATATGATTGAGATTTATATATATTGATAGAATTACTTAAGCAACTCAAAATCTAAGATAAAACTAATTTTTAATTAAATATGTATAAAATTAAGATTATATATTATGATATTAAATATGTATAAAATTAAGATTATATATTATGATAAAACTAAGATTGATAAGATAATATTTTTTAATAAGGGGGTGATGTGGTGCAATATGGTGACGAAATTTACTTCCGCTTTACTATATGTCTATATAGTAATAAATTTAATAAAAATATGATTATTGGTAGATATAGATGTATCATATATTTTATACGTTTGATATATATCTTAACTAAAAAAAAATAAAAAGTTGATTTATATATGACAATACATGAGATCATTATGTATTGCTTTGTATATGGCCCGTACCTCTCATCAAATCTCCAAATCTTTTGATATATTGACAAAACTTAACATGCTTTATTATATCTTTATAATTTGTAAAAAATGATATGTATTATTTTCCAAATGCTTTATCATAGCTTTATAATTTCTATAAAATTATATATATTATTTTTCAATATTATAACCGGTCCAACTTACCATTCAATTTAGAGGAATTAGTACCAAATGCCCCTATTTGATAATCAGTTTGCAAATATGATTTTTTTTTCGATTTGCAAAAATGCCTAAAATATTGCGATTATGCCCAAAAATATTACATTCATGCCCAAATGACTAATTTCTATCAAATAAAATAAAAAACGAATTATTTTTAAAAATAGCGAAAACTATTATTTTTATTAATATTTTATTTGAGAAATAAAATATTTTTAAAAACTTTATTTTTTATCCAAATTTGAAAATATATATAAATAAAAAGATTTTATAAATATTTTAATGTTAAAACAAACTTCGTTTTTTGATCTATATGTTGTTTTAAAATAAAAGAAAAATTGGAAATCTTACAAAAAAGGCAAATAATCTCTCCCGATATAGATTTACCATCGTCTCTTTACAAAAGGGTGACAAGATATTTCGTTGTATATGACAAGATGTTTAATAAAGGATGATAGGATGAATCTCACCCTACTTTGTGATGAAACGAAGATAATAACGGAGGTAATCACGAAGATAATAACGGTCAATGTTGAAACAAAGATAATAATGATGCACATGTAGTTATATTTTATATTTTCAAAAAATATATTCCACAATATCTTCCACCATATGTCATTGTTTCCAAAAAATCATAATGTTTCAAAACTATTTTCTTTTTCTTTTATATTTTTCAATTCTGTATTTAGAAATAAGTTTTAGTGAAAGATGAGAAAAAACAATGTTTTTTAGAAGAAACACATGTTTTTAACACGAAAAAATGATAGTGTTTTACAGAAGGGTGACATAATATTTCGTTGTGTTTGACAAGATGTTTACTGAGGGTGACAAGATGAATCTCACCCTACTTTGTGATGAAACGAAGATAATCACGAATATAATAACGATGAATGTTGAAACGAAGATAATAATGATTCATATGTATTTATGTTTTATATTTTCAAAAAGTATCTTCCACCATATCTTCTACAATAGCTCATTGTTTCCAAAAAATCTCAATGTTTCAAAACTATTTTATTTTTTTATATTTTCTTTTTCTTTTTCTATTTTTCAATTCTGTATTTAAAATGAATTTCCAGAATTTATGGATAAAATTTTTTAATGCAATTATAATGATTTTTTTAATAAACTTCTATTAAAAAGAAAATACAAAATAATGTAAACTTTATTGCAAAAACGCCCAAAACAACATTCTTCACTATTTTTTTGTTTTAAGGGGCGTTTTTGCAAACCGTTTTTCTGGGTGGGCATTTTTGCATATCCCCCTTCAATTTATGTAGATGACAAAAGATAAAATTTCCAAGTAAGTAGTAAAAAGATAAATTTGATATAGATATACCATATATAATATATTACTTATGATATATATCTTAGCTAAATTTGATAAAGTAAGAAGTAGAAAGATTAATAGATGACAAAAGAGTTTATATAAAATATACTATTTTAATAAAAGGGATGATGTTGCGCAATATGGTGGCGGAATTTGCTTCCGCGAAGTATATAATAATAGATTCAAAATGTTGGGACGATATTAAGGACGCAAGTCATTAATATCTAAACCAATAATAATCTTCCCTTGTTTTGATAATGACAAACTCATGGTATTTGATAAGTTGTCCAAGTGTTGATCTCAGGAAAGTCCAACGGACGCAAATGAGAGAAAAGGACAACAAGTGAAAGGCCGTCCCTAACTCTGTAGGGACACACTTCATCAGAACTTCAAGCGCTGAAAGTAATTGGCGAAGTCCATGCGCAGATAGGACGGCGTCCTCATCAAGAAGGGACGCGCGCCAAAATACGGACGAAGTTCAAATTCAAATCAAGGCCGCCCCAACATGATTACATCACACTCGGCCGTAGTCCTCAGAAGGAAGCTTCCTTTGTCTGGGCACGTGTAGACAACTCCAAAGATGTCGCTTTCCCAGCGTTGGTCCCCTATCCATGCGGAGGCTTCCCAAGCGTCAACAGAGTTGACCTCCTCAAGAGGCTCATCGCACCGTTGATAGAAGATCAAGGATCCTGCAAAGCCTCAGAGGACGCTAGAGGACAAGAACCACTTCCGCTATAAATACCCCCTCAAGGGTATGCATAGCGGTGTGGACTTTGAAGACTTTCTCTCAAGCTCTCCCGAAGCATTCAAGAACAAGAACGAGGATCAAGAAGATCAAGTGAGCTTGAAGCAAGAGGAAGAAAGTCCAACCAAATCAAATCCAAAACAAACCACAAAAATAGTTAGAGTTGTAGTTTGTCTTTCACAACGTATCGTGAAAGACGTGAGTGATAGCTTCCTTATAGCTAAGAGAGTTAGGTTACTTTGTTAGGTGGAAAGGAGTGTTACTAGTGAGGCTAAGGACGGACGCTTAGCTCAGAGAAGTGTAACGACTCGCCTAAGTTGTAAGGACTCTCTCTTAATAAGATAAGGACGGCTATTGAAAATCCTCCAAGCGGAGGTAGAGGTTTACCCATAAGACTAGTTGGTCTTAGTGGGGTTCCTCTATAAATACTCGTGTCCATTATCTTATCTTGTTTCCTGTTAAGTCTAATTTCCGCTGCACCTAAGGACGCCCTTAACCCAGTTAAGGACGCCTTCACTAACTGACTTACGATCCAACAATTGGTATCAGAGCAGGCGCTCTAGATTAAGTTTGAGTTGCAGGAAACATGGAGATGGAACCTATAGGTATCTCAAGTGCGAAACCACCTCGCCTGACGGACGACAACTTCAATCGGTGGAAGACGAGGTTCGAATGCTTCGTGCGTAGTCAAAACTACCAATGCTGGCTGGTGATAAAGAACGGCGATCTCGAAGTCCCTGCTGCTAAGAAGGACAAGGAAGCAGAGTGGGGCCCTGACGAGTTCAAGCTTATGGAGGCAAATGCAAAGGCCATCTGTTTCTTACAGACGTCCCTCTGTGAAAGGGACGCCACCCGTGTGAGCAATCTTCCAACTGCTAAGCTTCAATGGGAAGCCTTGGAGAAGTATCATGTTGGGACGCCTGAGATGAAAGAAGACGTCCAACTTGAAGCCAAAAGGGACTTCTACAAATTCAGGATGTTCACAAATGAGACCATCACCGACTACTCCTTCCGTTTTGAGGCCCTTCTTACTAAGTTGAAAAACTTAGGTGTCTGTTGAAGGGTTTTCTTGAACAAATAAATTTGTATTCAAGACCTCGCTGCGTATAGCGAAGTCAGGATCGTCCACGGGAGTGAGAGTAATGCTAAGTTTAGTCGAAAACTACGAAAAGAGCAAAGAAAACAAGGGCAGAACAACGCAGGCTCGACCCAAAGAGGGTCGATCTCGACCCTAGGGGGAGAGCGGAACACACGAAACGCACACGAAAACACACTCAATCACAATCAAGGGCTCGAACACGACGAAGGGAGTCGAGATCAAGGCAAAAGATACGAACTTTAATCAATATAAAAGGCAAATCCTAGGGCTAGGGCTACCACAACAACAATCATACATGCTTTTGACAAGAAATCACAACTATCATGCAATCTAAATCATAGAAAAGTTAACTTTCGCAAACCATTCAAGCTATTCAATCAACTTTCGTAAATCAAACAACTTTCTACCTATCCTTCAACCTAGGAATATCAACTTTCGCAAATAATCCTATTAGATATAATCAAGCAACTAACTTTTCACTTTCGCTAAGGTTAATTACAAGACATGCCTCAACTTTCATCAAGGATTAAGCACAAGATAGGTTAGATATGATCATCAAGCATTCAAGTCATGAATTCAAGTTTTAAACATGCATGATTGTGTCGGGTTTTTACCCAACCCTAGAACTTAAGAAGACTACTCACACATAGCTAAGAAGAACAAGGAAGAAGAAGAAGACATGATCAAAAACCAAACTAAAATTCAAATAAAAACCAAAGGTCAATCTTACAAACCTCAAACTTGCTTTCCAAGTCTTCTCCCTAATTCTCCAAGTCTTGATTGTTAATTGATTGAATGCTAAAGCATCCACCAAAGCCTCCAAAGCATGAATAAAAACTATAGGTTCAACCTCCTTTTATAGACAAAAAGGAGTCCTAATCTAACTAGGAAACACAAACAAAACACCTTCCTAAAATACAAACTTGGAAACTTGCACCAAGCAATCCGAAATAAGGAATTCGGTCACGCGCGATCGACCCTCCATAGGGTCGATATCGACCCCATCAGGGTCGATCCTGAGGCTCTAATTCCTTGCATTCCAAGTTTGGTCAAATGGCTCGAGGTCGACCTCCTTGGGCTCGATCTTGGGGTCGATTTCTTCACTTCTCTTCTTGATTTTGCTCCTCTTTAGCTCTTCTTCTTGGCTCTTCCACTTGAATCTTCCTCCTAGCTTGTCCATCCTCTCCAAGTCTTGCTCCAAACTCGTCTTCAAGCCCCAAAACACCTACAAAACGACACAAAAGCGCGTAGTTTCCGAATCTCAAGGAAATACGAAAACTTATGCAAAAAGACTCAAAAACACAAGACTCAACTACGAAAATCGACTTAAACCAACCTATCTAGACCCTAAAAATCTACCTAAAATGCGGACATCAGTGTCAAAGAAACGGAGATCACTCAGAGGATGAAGGTTCAAGTCTTGATTGATGGACTCACGGGACCATGGAACTTCGATAGGATGACGTTCAAAGAAAACCAGGCCAACAAGGGACTATCCATGGAGGAAATCTATGGAAAACTCAAAGGGTATGAAGCAAGAAGGAACCAAGATTTGGCAGAAATGGGAAAGAGTTCCCCAAGTGAGCTGGCTCTAACTCTTGCGGCTAGGACGCCAGAGTATGAGCAATACTACCAAAGGCAAAGAGAGCTGAACTCAATGCTAGAAGCCAAAACCCAAGAGCACCATGAGAATCTCCGTCTTCAAGCTGCGATAGAACGCAAAGGAAAAACGGAAGAACAAATTTCCGAGGAAGATGAGGTGACCCTGTTGCATAAAACTCTTCGTGCAATGTATAAAAGAGGCAAAGTCCCAAGAATGAAGATGCCTTACAAAAAGGAAACTCGCAAGCCTACAGATGTAGAAATGAAGGAGATAGTTTGCTACAAGTGCAACAGAAAGGGACACATGGCCAAGAAATGTACTACAGGGCTTACATCAAAGGAAATGAAGGAAAAGGCGTTGGTTGGTGCATTTGAGAGTGCATGGGACGACCTTGATTCAAGTGATGAAGAGCCAGACAATCAAGTGGCTTACATGGCTATGGAAGGCGCCCTAGAGGACGTCTCTGAAACTGAGCAAGAGGTAACTCATGAAACCATGCTAAACTCTCTTGAAAGATGTTCAAAACCAAAGCTCATTAAATTGATAACTCAAATCATGCAAGAAAGCTATGCCATGAAACAAAGCTTTGAAGAAGTTGAATCTGAGAATATTGTTGTGGAGTGTGAAAGTTGCAATACCATGTCTTTTCAAGTAGAGTCCTCTCAGGAAGAAGTCAAGTCCCTTAAAAGTCAAATTGTGTGCTTAAAGCTCGAAAATGCAAGCCTTAGGGACGAGGTCAAAGTTCTAGGAAAGAGTCCTATGATTGAAACTGTAAATCCGATAGTCTTTGTTCCAGCCAGGAAGGGACTAGGGTATGAATCAGGATCAAAGAACTCTCTCCCAAGTGACTTTGAAGCTAGCAAGACTACTGATCTAGAACTTGAGAAGGAAAAGACAAGAAACCTAGAAGAACGCATAAGAGTTCTAGAGAGTGGTGAGAAAGGACAAAAGGACTACTATACAATTTCTGTCAGTCACAAAATCTACAAGAATATTGCTAAGGGAAAAGGATCTAAGGTAGTGGACCCCGAGAAGATGAAAGAAAATAAAATTCAGCGTCCGAACAAAAAGTACTATCTTGGAAACTACTATAGGACGTGTTGGCATTGTGGCAAAGGTGGTCACTACCAGTATGAGTGTCTTAAGTTGATAAAGGATCTTGAGAATGGAAAGAAGGCTAGAAAGAGTCATGAGAATGCTAATCCTAAAGTTGCTTATAGGACGCATGCTAGTGTGCAAAATGCTAAATCTCGATCTCCTAGGACGCATACTAGAAGATCAAATGATGTGAATGTTTATGATCATTTGCCTATGAAGAAGTTTTACCCATGTAACGAACCAGGTAAGGGTCACCTTGCCTGGGTCGCAAAGAACTAACTCTTCTTTTCAGGTGGAAGTGAGAGGAAGCCCATGGATCATTGATAGTGGCGCTTCGAATCATATGATGGAAGCCAGATCCATCTCACTTCTATCCAAGCAAATGCCACGGGAGGAACTGTCTCGTTTGGCAACAAGGGCAAAGGAAAAATCAAAGGGACGGGCATCGCAAAGTTAAATCATTCCATTAGTGCGTCCAAAGTCAGCATTGTCGAAGGACTGGGCTTCAACCTCCTTAGCGTCTCTCAAATTTGTGATCAAGGTGAAAATCTAGTCACATTTGACTCTAAGGAGTGCCTGGTCATCAACAAGAAAACAAATCAAGTCATTCTCAAAGGGACGCGTGAAAACAATGTCTACGTCTTCAATCAAAGGTTCAAGCCTGCATCCAAGTTGTGCTTTTCTGTCTCTGCTGTGGACGCCGATCTCTGGCATCGACGTCTTGGACATGCGGGGCCAAGCACAATCTTCAAACTTCATCAAAAGAATCTTGTAAGAGGTCTTCCCCGAATTGATCCTGAGCAAATCGAGCAATGTGAAGCATGCATCAAAGGAAAGCAAACAAGATCGTCCTTCAAATCCAAAAATGAAGTTAGCACAAAGAAGCCATTGGAACTTCTTCACATGGATTTGTGCGGACCCATGCAAACCCAAAGCTATGGTGGAAAAAGGTACATGTATGTCATTGTAGATGATTTTTCCAGATTTACTTGGGTTCTTTTCTTGGTGTCAAAAGCAGATGCCTTTGGGATGTTCAAAATTTTCATCAAGCAAGTAGAAGTTGCCCTTGGGACGAGCTTGAAAGCCCTAAGGTCAGATCATGGAACGGAGTTCAAAAACTCAGAGTTCCTTGGCTTCTGTGACCAACATGGAGTCTCCCACAACTTCTCTTCTCCTTGAACTCCCCAGCAAAATGGTGTTGTTGAAAGAAAGAATAGGACGCTGGAAGACATGGCAAGGACGATGCTCTTGGCTAGCGGCGTCCCCAAACACTTCTGGGCAGAAGCCGTTGCCACCGCAACCTACATTGTCAATCGAGCCATGATTCGTCCTTTGCTCAAAAAGACGTCCTATGAGCTCCTAAATGGAAGAAAGCCAAACATTTCACACCTCAAAGTCTTCGGGTGTAAATGCTTCATTCACAACAACGGTAAAGACAACATCGGCAAATTTGATGCTAGAAGTGATGACGGAATATTTCTTGGATACTCCCTCACAAGCAAAGCCTATAGAGTCTTCAACAAACGGAATCTTAAGCTTGAGGAAAGTATCCATGTTGTGTTCAAGGCAAATGCTTCTCTCAAGAAAGAACCAAGTAAGAAGGAACGTCGCTCCTCTCCTAGGGACGATGATGAAGAAGAACCAAGAAGCTCCTCCGACAAATATTATGTTCCCAGGAACGCCCTTGAGTCTCGCGATGAGGTTTCAATGGGCATTCCTAGTGAACAACAAGAGCCTTCTCAAATGTGGTCGCTAAACCAAGTGGAAGCCGGTGAGTCAAGTCAACAAGGAGAAAGGCATAGTGTGGACGCTCCAGCTGAGGGGGAACACACTGAGCCAACCAATGAAGATGACGACTTTGACTCCGATGAGTCCGATTGGACGGACCCTAAGTGTACTCTTTCAAGAGACGCTACGCATCGGGGATCCAACCTTTCAAGACTTCATTCCACAGATCAAATCATCTCAGACATGTCAAAAGGAGTTCAAACAAGATCAGCTGTGAATCAGTCCCTTAACGCCAACATAGCGTTCTGTGCCTTCAACGCCTTCGTGTCCTTAGTTGAACCTAAGAACATAAAGGATGCACTCCAGGATGCTGATTGGATTCAAGCCATGCAAGAAGAACTCAATCAATTCGAGAGAAATAAAGTTTGGACCCTCGTCCCTCGTCCGAAAAACAAAAACATAATAGGGACGAGGTGGGTCTATAGGAACAAGCTTGATGAGAGTGGACGCGTATCAAGAAACAAAGCAAGGCTTGTGGCTCAAGGCTATAGGCAAGAGGAAGGGATCGACTATGATGAGACCTTCGCTCCTGTTGCTAGAATTGAAGCCATTCGCCTCCTCATTGCCTACGCCGCTCACAAGGGATTCAAGCTTTTTCAAATGGACGTCAAGACGGCCTTCCTCAATGGCAAGCTTAAAGAAGAAGTGTACGTCGCTCAACCTCCGGGATTTGAGGACGCTGATCACCCTGATCATGTGTACTTCCTGGACAAGGCACTCTATGGACTCAAGCAAGCCCCTCGTGCATGGTACGATAGGTTTGCGTCCTTTCTCTTGTCCAACGGGTACACACGAGGTAACATTGATAAAACACTATTCTTAAATAAAGTCCTCAAAGATGTTTTGATTGTCCAAGTCTATGTCGATGACATAGTCTTCGGAAGCACTAACATGAAACTTGTAGAGGAATTCAAGAACTTGATGAGCAGTGAGTTTGAGATGTCCCTCATAGGAGAACTCAACTTTTTCTTGGGACTCCAAATCACCCAGCTCAAAGATGGGACGCGCATTCACCAACAGAAATACATTCGTGAAATGCTCGAGAAGTATGGGATGAACTCTTCAAAATCCATTGATACTCCCATCTCCCCCAACACTCGCCTTTATGCTGATGAAGAAGGCAAGAGGGTAGATCAAAAGCTCTACAGAGGAATGATAGGGTCCTTGCTATACCTAACAGCAAGTCGTCCCGACATCATGTACGCTGTATGCTTGTGTGCCCGCTTCCAAGCAAATCCAAAGGAGTCCCACATGCAATAAGTCAAGCGAATCTTCAGATATTTCAAGGGACGGGATGACCTATGCCTATGGTATCCCAGAAGGACGTCCCTAAACTTGGTAGCGTACTCTGACACAGACTACGCTAGCCATGTAGTGGATAGGAAAAGCAAATCAGGCTTTACACAGTTCCTTGGCTCGTGCCTTGTGTCTTGGGGATCCAAAAAGCAAAATTTCGTGGCACTCTCAACCGCAGAAGCTGAGTACGTTGCTGCTGCTTCGTGCTGCTCATAAGTCCTATGGATCAAGTAGCCAACTTGAAGATTATGGTACGTTCCTCAATACAATCCCCATCTTGTGTGATAACACTAGTGCTATAAGTATTGCAAAGAATCCTGTTCACCATTCTAGGACAAAGCATATTCACATAAGACATCACTTTCTTCGTGATAATGTTGAACTTGAATTAATAAAAGTGGATCATGTTAGGACTGAGGACCAAGTGGCCGATATTTTCACGAAAGCACTTGATAGACGTCCCTTCGAGCACCTCCGGTTGCTTTTAGGGATGATAACTTTTAAATGATCAAGTCCCGTTCTATTATTCCCTCCATGATTGGCTATGTCTTGTTGAGAACTTGTTTTTTAAAGTGTGTCATGCACTGAAGTGTATCTTTAAAGGACGCTAGTCTAAGACATGTGTTTTGCCTATGTTTTGAACAAAATTCATCTCGCTTTTCATCTCAAAAGTATCCCTGATCAAACTACCCTCATTATAAGCCGAAATGATGGGAACTCTAAACTTACCTAAGCCGAGAATCTTGCAAACGCGTCCTATGAGCGTTCTTTGTCTTATCTTTACGGGACGTACTTGCTTGATTTTCAAAAATGGTTCTAAGTGATCAAAGGGACGCTTGTTAAGAGTTGAGAGTTGTTCGTACAGAGGTCTAAGTTCAGAGGTTGAAATCAGTATTTGGGACGCAGTGGTTCAGATCTGAGTAAAGCAGTGTTGTGTGTTGAAAAGGACGCCTGGTCCAAGTCCTTTGCAGTTGTGAGAAGCTTGAATTTTGAAAAAGGGAAGTTGAAACGTTGTGGGGAAGTTGAATGCGGATCTCGGGATATGTGTACCGGGTGCGCAACAACTGTATTTCTTAGCAAAGAAGGAAGCCACGTGCGGGATTGTGGGTGGAAGAAGCCAAAGGAAAATACCCAATTACCCTTGACTGTCCACCTTCGTCTTCTACCTATAAATATGTCCCTGTGCAACCCTGAAAACCTTCTTCGCTCCCCTGCTGCTTACACCATTTTAGCAAACTCTCAAAATCTCTCAACCAGATCCCGAAATCTCCTTCTCCAACCCTAATCTTTTCCTATAAAATGGCCAACACAAGAGCTTCAAAGAACCCTTCTCCCTCCTCAACGGCGAAAAACCCTAGCTCATCGAGATCTCCTCCGGTTAGAGGTCGCTCGCTTATGGACTCAAGAGGGCGACCTGCTGGGCGCCAAGAACCCCCTCGCCACCTCTCCAAACCTCCAGCCACCCAACGCCGCCACTCCACCACTCCTCCCGAGCAACAACGCTCCCAACCTCCTCGCCCTCAATCCAAACCCGCTCCCAAACGCTTCCAGTTCCTAGAGAAGCCCTTCAACCCCGAGCCTGAACCAGCCAATACCGCCAAGGGCTCTATCCATGGTCTCCCCTCCCAACCAAAACGCCGTCCTCCTCTGGACCCTCTTATTGAGGACTGGCTTGAAAGAGAGCCCAAAACCCTGGCTAACATTTGCCACAGGGCGTCCATTCAGGATCACCCTCCCAAAATCCAACGCTTGCTACACTATTTTATGCTAACATATGTCAAGCCCCGCCTCCAAGAAACCAACTACAAAAACCCCCCCTTCATGGGACCAACGATCATCTCTGATTCGTTTGGTGGGACGGTAGACGAGCTCGCCAAACTTCTCCCCGATATTATGGAGTTCCTAGTGGCTCCAGCGGGCTCCGTCCCCTCCTAGAAGCGCAAGCGGCCTTCCTCCCCTTCCCCTTCCAAGCCTCCCCCCTCAAAAGGCCCTTCCTCCTTCTCCCAAGACAAACCAACTCCTTCCTCCCCGCCTCCCGCTCCAAAGAGACGCTTGAAGACGTCTGCGGAGCTAGAAGGCGTTACTGAGTAGGAGATGGCTGCAATCCGCCTCTCCGAGCTCCAAATCGAAAAGGAGGAGAAGGCCATGCAGGAACAGGCAGAGAAGGACGCCATTGCTGCGGCGATCCAACAGAGTTTAAAGGACGTCCCTCGACTCCCTCCTCCACCACCAAGGGTAGAGGACGTCACTACTGCTCCTGCTCCTGCTACTTCAGATCCGCTCCAGGCGGAAGTTGAGACGGACTTGGCTAAACCTATGCCAAAGGTCCACAAGGGAGTCCCTCCAACACAGGTCCTGGCCAAGGACACTGTGCCCATTGTTATCTCTGTGGAGGACTCCCCTGCCAAGCACACTCCTCCTCCTCCTCCTCCTCCTCCTCCTCCTCCTCCTCCTCCTCCTCCTCCTCCTCCTGCGCCGCTCAAGGTCAAGCCCCTCTCCATGGCTCCCCCCAGCTCTTCCTCTGCCCCCTCCACCAAGGCCAAGATAAGAACTCCCTCTCCCTCTCCTCCCAGAGCTTCATCTACTCCTCCTCCTCCGCCCGCTCCGGTCGTCGAGGACATCACTCAAGTCCAGGGGACGGCTTCTAGTGAAGTCCCCATTGAGTCCTTGGCAAGGACTCCAGCGGTGGACGCGCCTCCTAGGCTCCTACAGAACAGGCGTCCACTGCTGAGGACACGGAAATGGTCGAGTCCCATGACCAAGGGGCCGAGGCCTCCGATGAAGAGGATGCTCCTCACCAGGATGAGGATCCTGAGGACGAGGAGGGAGACGGTGAAGAAGAAGATGCTGGTGATGAGGTGATTGTGAGCAACGGCAGTAAGCAGAAAAGATTGAAGAAGATTCTGTCGCCGCTCCTTTTCACTGCCCAGTTTTTGGAAGAGAATCAGAGGCAAGAGTTTCTGGAACTGCTGGAGTTCCAGGGATGGACGCATCTCGGCGCCGAGGCCGCGGAAGCCGACCCCGAACAGGTTCTCCTCTTTTACTCCAAATTTGAAATATCCGAAGTAAAAGGGAAGCCTCAAGGGACGTTTGAAATTGACGGGGACGAGTACTCAATTGCTGAGGGTACCGTCCGCAACATGCTAGGCCTCCGTCCTTCTCCGCCAGATGCCTTGCACGATCTTCCCAACAAAAACTTTGGCCGATTCTCCCAGGAAGAGATCTTCAACAGAATTTTCAATGGAAGGTAGCCAGCGGCTAAGGACAGGGTCGCCCATTGCCTCTCCATGACGGGCGTCCTTGCGCATCACTTCATAGTACGCATGGTCGTCCCCCGCCAGGAAAAGAAGTCGATCGTCCAGATCACTGATAGTATCTTACTGGACTCCTTCTTGGACCGTAAGCCAATCAACTTGCCGCGGGTAATCTTGGAGCACATGGGTAAGTGCACAGGTGGACGCCATTCTCTTCCCTTCCCAGGCCTGGTCAAGCAGATAATGAAGCAGCAAGGCCTCTACATCCCCAAAACAGAACAGACCTTCGGGATCCATTGGGACGTCAGGCAAATCACCCTCCCCCTGTTGGCAAATTGAGGTGTGATGAGCCGCTTCCTTCTGTGAAGAGGCAAATGGCCAAGGAGAAAAAGGAAGCGGAACGCAAAGCTAAGGCCGCCGCTGCTGCTGCTAGAAGTACTCAAGGAGATCCAGAGGCCGAGAATTTGCAAGTAGTTGGGACGCCGGTTCAGGACGATGCTGACGAAGAGGACGAGCTCGATGGTATGAGCGTCCCTGATGAGGCCGAGAGGCATTCAACGAAGTATCTGATGGGCATGATGATTGAGAACCAGTGCATGATGATTGATCTAATTCAGCAGGTTCACGACACTCTCCACACCCATACAGAACTCCTTGAACGTAACAATGAGCTCCTTGCGCAGAACAACTATCTTCAGGAGCAACACCTCAAGGCACTCGGCAAGCGTCCCAAGAAATGATCACTCCTCCCCCTCTCTTCCCTGAAAAATTTTAATGTTTGTTTTGTGTTGTGTTAAGACCTTGGGACGATGTCCCCGTTTGGAATACTTATGTGTAATATTCATACTCCCTTTATGAATGCCGTTCATTCCATTCGCACTTCATTTTGTCTAAGCGTTTCTTTCTTTAGTTATGACTTGGTGCTTGCATGTTTTTTTAAACTTGTTCTCCTTTTCGATGATGCCAAAAGGAGGAAGTATAGTTTTGCAGAGATGCGATTGTTTTTAAGTAGTCATAGAAAGCATGTGTTTAGGGGGAATTTCAGCCAAGTCCAAAGGACGCTAGTTAAGAATGAGATAGTACGCACTTAAAAGAATGTGTTGTATGTCAACCTAAGCTGAAAAGAAAATCAAGTGTAGAATCTCATGCTAAAAGCTTTACTTCTGTGCGCACTATTTGAAAGAGTTTGTCATCATCAAAAAGGGGGAAATTGTTGGGACGTTATTAAGGACGCAAGTCATTAATATCTAAACCAATAATAATCGTCTCTTGTTTTGATAATGACAAACTCAAGGTAGTTGATAAGTTGTCCAAGTGTTGATCTCAGGAAAGTCCAACGGACGCAAATGAGAGAAAAGGACAACAAGTGAAAGGCCGTCCCTAACTTTGTTGGGACGCACTTCATCAGAACTTCAAGCGCTGAAAGTAATTGGCGAAGTCCATGCGCAGATAGGACGGCGTCCTCATCAAGAAGGGACGTGCGCCAAAATACGGACGAAGTTCAAATTCAAATCAAGGCTGCCCCAACATGATTACATCACACTCGGCCGTAGTCCTCAGAAGGAAGCTTCCTTTGTCTGGGCACGT
Source organism: Polygonum aviculare (assembly GCA_934048045.1). Lineage (NCBI taxonomy): Eukaryota > Viridiplantae > Streptophyta > Magnoliopsida > Caryophyllales > Polygonaceae > Polygonum > Polygonum aviculare. The sequence continues at coordinate 24,076,003 of OW204023.1, read as the reverse complement.
GTAGACAATTCCAAAGATGTCGCTTTCCCAGCGTTGGTCCCCTATCCACGCAGAGGCTTCCCAAGCGTCAACAGAGTTGACCTCCTCAAGAGGCTCATCGCACCGTTGATAGAAGATCAAGGATCCTGCAAAGCCTCAAAGGACGCTAGAGGACAAGAACCACTTCCGCTATAAATACCCCCTCAAGGGTATGCATAGCGGTGTGGACTTTGAAGACTTTCTCTCAAGCTCTCCCGAAACATTCAAGAACAAGAACGAGGATCAAGAAGATCAAGTGAGCTGGAAGCAAGAGGAAGAAAGTCCAACCAAATCAAATCCAAAACAAACCACAAAAATAGTTAGAGTTGTAGTTTGTCTTTCACAACGTATCGTGAAAGACGTGAGTGATAGCTTCCTTATAGCTAAGAGAGTTAGGTTACTTTGTTAGGTGGAAAGGAGTGTTACTAGTGAGGCTAAGGACGGACGCTTAGCTCAGAGAAGTGTAACGACTCGCCTAAGTTGTAAGGACTCTCTCTTAATAAGATAAGGACGGCTATTGAAAATCCTCCAAGCGGAGGTAGAGGTTTACCCATAAGACTAGTTGGTCTTAGTGGGGTTCCTCTATAAATACTCGTGTCCATTATCTTATCTTGTTTCCTGTTAAGTCTAATTTCCGCTGCACCTAAGGACGCCCTTAACCCAGTTAAGGACGCCTTCACTAACTGACTTACGATCCAACACAAAATAAAAGAAAGAAAAGGCTCCTTGAGTGTTTTCAGCCATAAGAGTTGATGGGCGGTGGACGTAGAAGACATTGAGCTGCTTCTGAAAGAATCACCGACACAATTGAATGGTACGAATAAGGCATAAGATTGCCCCATCATCGATGAAAATGAACAACTGAAGTTTATAATTTCAACATTCCTCTCTTTTCGAATAATTCTTTTATAGATGAGAACACTAATCTTGCTACTAGTTCTTTTCTCAAATTTGGTTTAGGGTTCTACAATCTTCTCCAAGATCGAATTTGATGCCCCTAATACATTTTGAGATCAGGGATCCAATTCATTCAGCTTTGAATCATGTATAATAAGCCCTCTAATCTCCTCCTATGTGAAGAAGTTCAATGTAGCTTTTGCTTATTTGTTGATAGATCTATGGAGAAGCAAATTGATTTTTGAGTGTTGATAGATCTATAGAGAAGCAAATTGATTTTTGAATATGAATATACTGATCAAATGATCTCGTCTATATTGCTTATTGGCTTTATATTTTAGTTAAATATTGGTTTTGAAAAAAAATTGTGTTGATTGATTACTGTTGGTTGTATGAGACTTGTTCTTAACGTTTAGAATAGATGTTATCGTGTGCTATCTATATGATTTGAGATTAGAACTTGTGGCAGCTGCTTAAATGAATGTATTTAATTACTTAAGGCATTTGGTTCTACTATTTTGTTTTTGATAAAAAAAACGGGACTAGCCCTGCGAATTAGATTGAAACAACTTATTCATACCCAAAATGGGCTACATAATCAGCCTTGATCGAGCAAGCCTTGGATAGCACCAGGTGGGGAATCAAAAAGGATAAAAGGTTCAGTGAAAGAAAATGAAAGACTTGCAAGAGCATTATCAGGCGCATTGGCCGATCGTCGGACATGGGAGATTTGCAGATAACCTGGGAACTGTTGTATGAACTGGCGACATTGCTTAAGAAGGAGCATGTCTCTATAAGGTGGAGCGATTTGAGCAAATAGCAGATTTTAGGCAACTTGAGAATCGGTGCAAAGCTGAACCCGAGGCAGTTGTATGGTAAGGACAAGCTCAAGGCCATGTTTAATAGTCATCAGTTCAGCTAACAAAGCATCATTTTTGTCACAAGTGAAAGAAAATGCAGCAATACATTCACTATTTGCATTGTGGACTAAACTTCCACCACCAACATGATGTGGGTCTGCACGGATAAGAATCAGGTTAGGAGCTGTGAAGCTCGAAAAACCCAATTACGGAGGAGCCTAGGGTCAGCAATAGAGTAGAATACCGACCGATGAAGCTAATCCGAGCTTAGCAATGGATTTGCTAGTGAGAAAAGTGAGATCTTGGAGATAAGAACTCTGAGATTGATTTCATAAAACGGCACTGAATACAAAGCAAGCTATTTATAGCTAGGTTTCCCAGATAGAAAGCGAGCCACTAAACCGGATTAGAAATGCACGCAGGCAAACCGGGTTTTCATTTAAACAAAGCAAAATATTGGAATGGGAAAAATAACAGAGATTCAAGTGAAAGAGGAGAGTGGACTGCATCAATACTCCCTCGCTGAAGCATCCTTGTCCTCAAGGATGGAAATCGAGATATTTCCTGGCAATCTCATCGGCGAACTCCCAAGTTGCAGCTTCAGCTGGTGTATTCTTCCACTTGATTAGGAGTTTAGTCGAGGCTGCATCACCACGCTTGACTAGCTGCCTGTCCAGAACTGACTCTGGCTCACGGATTAGACCCACATCCTGGAAGTACTGAGGAAGGTCAATGTGCTGATTTGCTGTCGGATTAGGGCAGAGTTTCAACTGGCTGACGTGGAATGTGTCATGGATGGCGGCATTAGGTGGCAGCTGGAGTTTATAAGCAACCTTGCCAATTTTATCCAGGATAAGAAAGGGGCCATAGAATTTGGGTGATAATTTGTGAGGCCCTTTGCCCTTTACAGTGCTCTGCCTGTAAGGGTGGAGTTTCAAATAGACATAACCACCCACAGAGAAAGAGCGATCAGAGCGGTGTTTGTTGGCCAATTGAGTCATCCTGTGTTGTGCCCTTTGAAGATGATGTTTCAGCAGCTTGATAATTTGTTCACGTTTTTGCAGAATTCTATCAACAACTACCACTTTGGATTCACCCGGGAGATAGGGAAGGTGCAGCGGAGGGGGCTGGCCATAGAGCACCTCGTTTGGGGTGATATTTGTTGCGGTGTGGTGGTTGGTATTGTACCACCATTCGGCTAGAGGCAACCAAGAACTCCAGCTGTTAGGTGTCTCTGAGCACATACATCGCAAATAAGTTTCAAGGGTGCGATTTGTTACTTCGGTCTGCCCATCGCTTTGTGGATGGTAAGCCGTTGAAAAATTCAGTTGCACGCCATGGAGGTTGAAAAATTCCTTCCACACCTCGCTCAAGAAGATCGGGTCTCGATCACTGACAATTGACTTAGGGAACCCATGGAGCTTGAAGACGCTGTCAAGGTAAACTTGGGCGACGTCTAGAGTAGTAAAGGGGTGTTTCAGAGGTAGGAAGTGGGCATATTTGCTTAATCTGTCCACCACAACAAGTATAGTTGTGAATTTTCGGGTGGAAGTTGGCAGCCCCTCGATGAAGTCTAGGCTCACATCCTCCCAAACGGCTTCTGGAATTGGCAAGGGCTGTAGGAGGCCTGGATATGCAGCATTGTCTGGCTTATGCCTCTGGCAGGTTGAACAATTTCTGACATAGTTTTTGACATTTTTGTGTAGGCCTTTCCAATAAAAAAGAGCCTTAACCCGTTGAGTAGTTGAATCTCTTCCCGAGTGTCCACCTACAGATGAATCATGTAGCCATTGAAGAATTTTGGTTTTTAAGAGGGGATCATCACCAATCACCAGCTTGCCGTTTCGTCGGAGCTCTTTGTTGGTAAATGTTAATTTTGGGTGAGATGCAGGATCTTTTTCTAGCTCGTGAATCAGCCTTTGAAGAGAGGGGTCCTCAGAGCAAGCTTTCTGTATCGTACTGTACAATTCATTTGAATACAGAGACAGTTGAATTTGCAACAGATGAGCATGGGACACTCGTGATAGGGCATCGGCTGCATGATTTTCAGAACCCTTCCTATATTGTATCTCGTAGTCAAAACCCATCAGTTTAGCAACCCACATGTGCTGGAATGGTGTAGTGATTGCTTGATCAAGCAAAAACTTGAGGCTCTTTTGGTCTGTACGTATGATAAAATGCCGCTGAGTAAGATAGGAGCTCCATGTTTGGACTGCATACACCACAACGAGCAGTTCACGCTCATAGACAGAGAGGAGTTGGTGGCGAGGGCTTAATGCTTTGCTAATAAAACAGATCGGATGGTGTTCTTGCATCAATACAGCCCCGATTCCCTTTCCTGAAGCATCGGTTTCCACCACAAATGTCTTCTTAAAGTCAGGGAGAGCTAATACAGGCGTAGAGGTGAGGGAAACCTTGAGGTTGTTGAAGGCTTCAATAGCTTCTGGATTCCAAGAAAAACCCTCCTTTTTGAGTAGTGCAGTCAGTGGCTTAGAAATCAGTCCGTATCCCTTGACAAATCTCCTGTAGTAGTTTGCTAAGCCCAAAAATCCCCTGAGTTTCTTGATAGTGTTCGGGAGCGGCCAATCCACTATTGCTTGTATCTTCGAAGGATCAGTACTAGTACCATTCTTTGAGATGAAATGGCCGAGATACTCAATTTTCGCAGCGCCAAAAGTACACTTGAAGGCCTTGAGGAAAAGTTGGTGTTTGAGCAAGATGTCGAAAACTTCATGAAGGTGAGTAAGGTGATCGGCCCAGCTCCTGCTGAAGACTAGTATATCATTAAAAAATACCAGTACTGACTTCCTGAGGTGATCCCTGAATATCTCGTTCATGAGCCCTTGGAAAGTACATGGAGCATTTGTGAGCCCGAAGGGCATGAAAAGGAACTCGTAGTGCCCTGAGTGTGTCTTAAAGGTTGTTTTGTATACATCATTAGGGTCCATTCTGATTTGATGGAAGCCAGCCCTTAGATCCAGCTTAGAAAAAAGAGTTGCTCCTCCTAGTTCATCAAGCAAGTCCTCTAACAAAGGGATCGGGTACTTATGCTTAATGGTCTGTGTGTTAAGGTCCCTGTAATCTACACAGAGACGCCAACCTCCATCTTTTTTCTTGACAAGAACCACTGGAGATGCATACGGACTGATGCTGTTCTGAATAACCCCATTTGAGAGCATCTCAGATATGAGTGATTCAATTACATCCTTTTGCAAGGCATGGTACCGATAAGGGCGCTTGCTAATAGGATTGGCATCGTGTTGCAAGACTATTTGATGATCAAACCCTGGACGAGAAGGAGGCAAAGCCTTAGGCTCCTGAAACAATATCTCATAATTTTCAAGCAAAATATCCAGCTCTGGAGGTGCATTAGTTTTCTGATCTAGGGCATTAACATGGTGTAGGCAAGGGCTGAAATCTGCTGGGCTCGTGGCATGCATAAGGGCCAGCTGAGGGCCATTGGCAAGTATTTTATTCATCGAAGAGCTGCCTACAGCCCTGTAATCATAGTTAATCATCCCCCTTATGACGTGTTTGTACCCTTCTACTGTAAACTCCATGGTGAGATTAGAAAAATCCCATAATATCTTGCTGAGAGTAGCAAGCCACTGAATTCCTAGCACAAGATCGCAACAGCCTAGAGGGAGAACCACCACATCTGAAGAGAATGTTGACTTTTGAATTCTCCATGTAAAGCACTGACATGCCCAGCTGGTGCTAAGTTTGTTACCATTGGCCACTGAAACTGAAAGCGAATTAATGTCTGTGACCTTACATCCTAACCTCTTGGCCACATCCAAATCAAGGAAGTTATGTGTGCTTCCAGAATCGATGAGGATGTGTAATGGATGGCCATCATAATAACCGGTTACCCGCATAGTATTGAACATCGCCACCCCTGTCAAAGCCTGTAAAGAAATGTGCAGTGCTGTATCAGTTGTATTTTCCCCCTCTTGGTCTGATTTTTCACTGCTAGCATCACTATCTCCTTCTCCTTCCATGAAATGAACCTGTGGCTTTCGATGCTTTAGTTGATGACCCGGAGAGAAGGGCTCATCGCAGTACATACAAAGGCCTTTGGCACGACGCTCTTGCATCTCAGCGAAGGAATATGTTTTTCCTTGTTTCTCAAGGTTTGGTTTGAAGGGAGCCGATCTGTTTTGAGGCAGAATGGCTAGGGTGTTTTGTGGGCTAGGGGTTGGGTTTTGGGTGAGAAATTTTGCTGTTGTGTTGGAGGCTATTTTTGTGGAGCTATAAGGGTATTTTGATGAGGCTTCCGTGAGCTTAACAAGCTTTGCAGCCTGATGTATGGTAGATGGTGAAAATTGCCTTACATGCAATTGCATTTGTGGGCTCAGATTTGCCAAAAAAATGCTTAAGGATTGTGTTTGTGGTAGGCTAAGTTTAGTCAAGGCCCCTTCAAAGGCATCAAGGTAGGAATCTATACTTCCATGGTATTTCACATTCACAAGTTCAGCCAACGGGTCATCGATCAGCTCTCCGAACCTAGACGAGATGTCAACAACATATTCAAACCATGAAGGGTATTGTTGGCTCCTCTCCCTCATGTAGTTATGATGCCACTGTAATGCTCTGCCATCAAGGTGTAGTGAAGCTAAGCGCACCCTATACTCAGGCATAGTGTTATCTAAGGTGAAAAACTGCTCACAACGATACAACCAAAGCTTCAAATCCGAACCATCAAACTTGGGGAAATCAATCTTAGTCAACCTAGATGATAAACCTCCTTGAAAGACAGAACCTCCAGCTGAGGTAGAAACATGGACATTTCGCGGGGAAAGGATACCTTGCTCGATGTGGTTTGCATCTCCGATCAGCCCAGATGAGGAATCGGACGGCAGTGTCGGGTCGGGAGCTGCTGGTGGTCGGTTGAGGTTGGCTAGATAAGCAAGCATAGCCTTGATGTCCATGAGTTCTCTGTCCCTTCGCGCATCAGCTTCTGCTCTATCCTTGCGCTGAGCTTCCTGCTCTTTCTGTGACTTCGTCTGAGCGGCCACAAACTCAGCCCGCATCTCTTCCATCATCTTGTTGAGCTCATTGTTGGAAGGCATGGTGGTAGTCAGGCGGGAGGGTCAAATGCTCTGATACCAATGATGGGGGTCTGCACGGATAAGAATCAGGTTAGGAGCTGTGAAGCTCGAAAAACCCAATTACGGAGGAGCATAGGGTCAGCAATAGAGTAGAATACCGACCGATGAAGCTAATCCGAGCTTAGCAATGGATTTGCTAGTGAGAAAAGTGAGAGCTTGGAGATAAGAACTCTGAGATTGATTTCATAAAAACGGCACTGAATACAAAGCAAGCTATTTATAGCTAGGTTTCCCAAATAGAAAGCGAGCCACTAAACCGGATTAGAAATGCACGCAGGCAAACCGGGTTTTCATTTAAACAAAGCAAAATACTGGAATGGGAAAAATAACAGAGATTCAAGTGGAAGAGGAGAGTGGACTGCATCACAACAGGACTCGAATTGCCTTTAGAAGAGCCATCAACATTCAGCATGAACCAGCCAAGATTGGGAGGGACCCAAGTCGAAACAGAGGCAGAGAGATGATGGTGGCTGTAATGGGTGTGAGATAAAACCTGAGTTTTTTGCTTAGCCGCAACAAAAACATGGTGAGCAGATTGAACTTTGTTCCAAAGGAGATTAACAAATTCAGTATTCTCAAACACTAGAGAATTCCTTGATTTCCATGAATACCAAAACCATAAAGCCAAACATGGTGCTCTAAAGGAATGTTTAGTGCAGGATGGAAATCTCATTTCACATGTATAAATCTACAATGCCATGTTGATGAGATTTATGTGTAGAATTTTCTTTTTTAATACTTCTTTCTATGAGTATCTGTTGAAGTTCTCAAGTTATAACATTGACCCTAATGTTAGTCTATATATTTGCTTTGATGACATGGATCATTCAATCATCCACTCTATATCTGTATAAACCTCCCAACATATGAACCTTGCAAGATCTAGCTAACTCAATCTTAAGGATATGGAGTGATTGCAAGAACTTGAAATATTAATGTGTAGCCTAAAAGCTCAAATCGGGCGGAGCAATGTGTTTTCACACAATTATTTGGGTTCGAATCTCACATAGGCTTGTTAAGATTAAAAGTATGTGGCATTGTACATAATGTCAAACTAGGATGAACACATTGCATTTTCCTTGTACTAGCTAACATACTCAAAAAAACTTGTAGTCTATGTGAGATTCAAACTCACACCATATGTGTGTTAACATATCGCTCTACCATTTGAGCTAATAGACTATAAAAGCTATATATGGATTGTAAGAACTCAGTCAGGCCAAATATTCCATACAACATAAATATTCCCTAGGAGTTCTATTCAATTCTTTCTTATATGATGCTCAGCCAGTTTAACTGAATAATACTAGAATCACTAAAGAAGAGAATGATTAATAGCAGTTGAAGTCAACACTCTATCATGCAAGCCAACAAGTGTCATCAACCATTAGCCATCCTAGCCAACAACATACTTTTTAGTCACAAGACATTCTTAGTCTCTGAATTAAGTACCAACAACATGAGTAATATCACAAAAAGAAGTTAAACAAAGTACATGTAGCAACCATGGGTGACATTTAACCACATATATTCCCACACATAAGCCTAGTAAAGGCCAACTGCATCTACCAACCTTTAGTAGTTTTAAACTCATGTTTACACAACTTGAATTATGAATATGAGCGGCGGCCAAAAGAATTCATCACCATCCATCATTGAAGATAAGATAGTATATATAGTATGAGAAAATACAATTAATAAGAGATAACTAATGATTCACCGTATCACTTAACTTGATATGAAAGATACAAGATCCAAACTTCCTTTCTTCCAGAACAAAATATCCTTGGACAATCGTTTTTAAGCAACAACTAGATTAATCTTGCTCGTAGACATTATCTACCCCATCCCGTCAAAATTAACATATTTATCAAATGTTCCATGATATTCTCTCTACATATACGAGGAAGTAGCCTATGGACTGATTTAGTTTAGGTTGAATCTTATTTTTACTTGTCTTCTCTATAATCCCAAAATAAGCCTCTACTTTTGAATCACAAGTATGAAAATCCCTAAATAAAACCAAAAATTCGTAACCCCAATTGACATTTAAGTACCCTAAATTTCGTACATGAAATTGCAAAGTCGGAGTCCAGTCGAGTTCTTGCAAATGACATCCAATTCGTCTACAACTCACTTGCTCGCACCCGCCTACAGCACCTTCATCGTCGAACTTCTTCTTTTTATGGCTTCTTAAGGTCGGACAAAATATAGGCAAGGGGCCTGCTCTTTTTTCTTTTATTTTTGGTACTTGACGCTTTCATTAACGTTTCACTGATGGCTGGATATAAGTAGACCCGGCAGAGAGTGACCCGGACCTGAAATCCGAACCGAACTGACCCGACCCGAACCCGAAATTTGACCCGAACAACGAAAAATGAACCATCCGAACATGACCCAGACCCGAACCGAACCGAAATGACCCGAATAAAATGTAAACCGAAATGACCCGAACCCGAACTGACCCGAACTCGAATTGACCCGAACCCGAACTGACCCGAACCGAATTGACCCGAACTAAATTGACCCGAAGTAACCCGATCCGAAATGGGTGAAAAAAGAAAACTTTAAGGCTCAATGAGACGATGACCCGCACAATAAGAAAATAAAACAAATAAAAAAAAGAGATGGAGTTTCGAACACCAGATCATTTACAACTTTTATAAACTCTATACTAATATTATAGACTTTATAGTCTACTCTACAGTCTACACCACCAAGTAGGGATGAGCAAATGGATTATCCGATCCGATCCGAAATAGCGGATATCCGAATTTTTGGCCAAACTTAGATCCGTATCCGATCCGTTATTAACTGTATATCCGATAAGAAATATCCGTTTGGATCGGATATCTGAGACTGGATATTATGGATATCCAAATTATCCGTTTTAGCATTCTTTTTCACATTATATTATTAAAAAAAAAGAAAAGTTATGAATAAATAAAAGATATAACTATCCAAATTATCCAGATTTTATCGGGTCGGATCGACCGGATGGACGGATCGGATACTTTTGTTCACCCCTACCACCAAGTCTAGTTGTATCCCTAAATCTTACGTAAAACATTTGATATATCGGGGGCCCCTATTATTTAGGGGCCCTACTTCATCTAACCGATTGAACCGGGTAATTAGCCGGATCTGACACTAATTAACATAGTTAAATTGAGATGCGTATTAAAATATATAGATATGTCATGAATGTGTCAATGATATGTTATCCAATCTACTTAATGATTTATGATACAACATAAGTTTGAATGTGGCCGCAAGTATATAATACAAATAGTAAATTTTTTTTTAATTAACTAAGTAGAAATTACATCTAATTCTTTGTCAATAATATGTAGTAACTATGTTTTATTACAAGACACATTAAAGTAACCATTAAAGTGCCCAAACTTTCTACGTTAAAACTCACCATTGCAGGTGATCTTATAATTTAAAAAAAAAATGAATCCAAATAACACCCGAATCCGATTTGACCCGACCCGAAATGATCCGATTCGAAGCAATCCAAAAAGGACCTGAACCGAACTAGGCCCGAACCGAACTAGACCCGAACCGAAATAACCCGAACCTGAAGTAACCCGAAATATTATGTCCCGAAACGACCCGAACCCGAACTAGACCCGAACCCGAACATGACCCGAACCCGAACCGAACCCGAACCGAACCGAACAAGACCCGAAATGACTGTTTGACCCGATCCGAATTGACCCGAACGACCCGAATTGTCAGGTCTAGATATAAGACAAAATTCTACAAAACTTAAGAGTTACCACACGAAAATATCAATACTTGTGGGTACCTAACGAATTTGACAATACTACAGGGTCACCACACAAAAATTCCGTACATTAACTGAAGTAGTAACAAAATTCAAGCAAAACAGATTTTAATAAGTCCAAACCATAAATCTACCACTCTCTCTCTCTCTCTCTCTCAAATGTCATTCACGATCAAAATTCTTCCCTATTTTTAAGCTATCACTTTCCCTATTTGCTTTCTCCTATTTTTCATGGACAATCTACTCGTTCTCTCTCACATTTAAATCCCATATTTCTCAACGGTTCCATTAACTTCTTCACTTTAATTTCTTCCATTAATTTTTCCTATCATTTTTTTACTTAATTAAATAATTTTATTGTTGTATGATATTGTTTTAGAATATATATTTCTTATTCAAATTGGGTGTCAACGAAAAATTTACATATTTTATTAATTTGTATTATAATTTGCTTAGAATTTATCATATATGAGGCTCCAATTATTAAAATAGAGCAGGCCCCCCAAAATCAATAAGCCGGGTCTGATACTACTATGGTATAAAGCGGAGTTAATATCTTTATAAAATTTTACGCCACGTGTCATGTTTATAATAAAATAATTAGTCGGATTCGCCTTTATACAAATTAGGTAGTTAGAATCTTATATAATCTTATCCCGTAAAAATTGCTTAACAATTACCGAAAATTATGATTTATCCTGAAAATTATGAATTATCCCTTACCAAGAATTAGTTGTAATCTTCTGATAAATATTATTATTTAACAAAGCATGATATTTATCGTAAAGTAATATTTGAGCAAATCCAACTTATTTATATTATGAGTTGATTTACTATTGGTAAAAAAAAAACTAATCACAATACGGAGATAAATATATATGATCCTATAATTTTAACGTGATCATTGACGTTACATATCTATAATAAATTTGTAACACCCTTATTTTTAAACCAAGGGTATTACCGTTAGTGACCTCGGATTTTACCATCCAAAGTCACCCTAGGCTTTAGGTAACTGATGTCTCTCAATGTGGTGGTGTTTTATAGGTTATTTTCCCTTGTAAATATGTGTCTTTTGTTCCCTTCCTTGTGTGTTTTGTCCCTTCTTAGCTTAGATTCCGATTTTCTATGAGATTCGGAGACTATGCGAATTTTGTGAATTTTGTAGGTGTTTTGGCATGATTCAAGGATGTTTTGGAATGAGACCCGAAGGAGGATCAAAGCACAAGTCTAAGGAGCGGAAGAGCCGAGAAATCCATGAAGAGAAGCACAAGAAAAGCCAATGAGAAAAGGTGGCCAGAGACAGGACCGAGTTCTATGAACGTCGGGCCCGAGATCGACTCTAGGACATCGGACCGAGGTGCCAGCACATCGGGCCCGAGGTACTCCCGTGTCGGTCCAAGTCGGCGGACTAAGCATTGGGCACCAAGGCACACAAATGTGATCTACCACTTATGTCCCTCTTCTATTTTGGGTATTCTTAGCTTCTAATTAAAAGGAGGAAGAGGGAAAGGAGAAGACAATCCCACACACAACCCACTAATCACCTCTCAAAGGCTCAAAGAAGACTTGGAGAGCAAGGAGAAGGAGAAGAGTGGAGAAGGAAGAGAAATTGGAGTAGGAGAAGGATAGATCTAGGAAGAACTAGCGAGTTTGTCTTTGATTTGCTTTGCAATTGTTGATTTGGATTTGGATCTTGTGAATTCCCTTTGCTTTGAATGAAATTTGGATTTGCTTTGAGTTTGATGATTGAGACTTGTTTGCTTTGTGATTTGATTGCTTTTTACTCTAGCCTTATGAAGTAGATTCCATTGATCTTGGGCTATGGGAGAAACCTCTAGCTAGGTTTGGGTTTGAACCCCCAATTCCATAGCCTTGAATGGAAGCGATCGATTGCCTATCACTTGACCTTGCATCGAAAGGGAGGTAAAATCCCCTATGGGTCGATGTGTAGAAGTGGCGGGACCGATGCGGACAACCTCGATCCTACGAGGATCAACACTTATTGGCTGAATTGGGGTGGAATAACCCACATCTACTAGAGGAGGAACCCTAAAACCCAAGATCTATCTCTCCATTTTTGTGAGGTTCGACTTATCCAATACATCGGGCCCGACTTCCTCAGTGTCGGTCCCGGCCATTTCCCTGTCGATCCACCTCGGACCCGAAGTGACCAGTGTCGGTCCCGAGTGGTTCTCTTGATTTCCCTTGTTTTAGCTTTTCTTTCCCTTTTGCAAGTCTTTTAGGTGCACTCATCGGCCGAACTCCCGAGTGTTCGACACCCTAACTTGTGCTACAATTAGGTTTGGTTATAAATTGAATTTTGACCCTCGCATTCCGAACCGATCAGTAACATTACACGATCTTTTAGAAAAGCGACAAAGACTTATATTACAACAAAATTGTTGATAGCTTGATACACTTTGAGGAAATCATCTGACAATATGAAATAAAATGTTCAAGAAAACATTTTAAAATACAAAGCAGCGGAAATAAAAATGACAATCCAAAAATATAGTCAAGATCAACGTGTGGGACCCATGTGGTCAAAATTACTAGAATGGTCACTCTTCTCGTCTTCACCTTTACTCTGTGATAGTCTTCCCTTCGTTACCTGATATTTCCATGAGAGACAAGATATACCAGCCGACCAATGTCGGGAAGAAAAGAAAGTGGTATTAGTCTAATGCGCGACTAAGCAAGTGGTAGAATGCGACTAGGTTCTTAAAAAGGCTAAATATGTCGGCATCAAAGTCCAAAAGGAAACTGAACGATGCACGGCAAGTCGGGTTCTTTGGCGGTGAGAGAGAGAGAGAGAGAGATAAAAGTAGTGAACGAGCTTTATTTGAATGCAACTCAGACGATGAGGAAAAGAGAGAATTTGTTGAGAAAAGAAATATGAGATTTATTTTAGGAATAAGAAATCACAAGAAGGTGATTCCTAAGAACGAAAGGTGATTAAGTTTTTGTTGAGAACATTATCAATTCACATCAAGTAAAGACAAAAGTCTCTATTAACTAAAGTTAGTCAATGTCGGGAATCAGGATGTTTTTCCAAGATAGTACTAACCATCCTTATTCCATTAATTAATTAATGTGCATTGAACACTTATCTTTCTTAATTCATAGGACGATACATTTAAGTTCGTGACTCTTAACATGGTAGCCAGCTCTATAGAGAGACGATGCCAACAGATTAAAGGAAGTAAATCCCTGACACTTAGCTAGAGTGCAAAGTTCACCCCTCAAGCGGTAGAGCGAGCATAGTCATGACCCAATACCGGAAGCCGATAATAAATATACCACTCGATGCAGTTATAAAGAGATGTTGAGAGTCAAAACTCGCATCCCAAATTCCTACACTAGTCCACAACAAAGTCTCGAAAAGAGACTTGAAACAATCAGAGACCACAATCATCGGTCCTAAGTCCATGGGCTAGCGCAGTACGATAATGTAAATAACAACAAGGTCATTATCTCTGTTAGGCAAAAATTGTTAAAATAAAACAACTATGCACAAACACATCTTATATAATTTTTAAGTTCGACCCTTATCTGTACATCTTTACAACTCTGAAAATAATACAGATACATTGAGAAATTTTGGGGTTGATTTTCCATACATCAGAGAAACAAGCGTAGACCCACCTTCTAGGAAGGGTTGTCTAAGCTTGTTTCCACTATCATTTTTATGGCGTGGAAAGAGAAAGATACACCTTCTATGAAGGGTTATCTAACTTTCACACTAAGGTTTTTGGGTTTGAAGTTTTGATTGAACTCGACGAGCGTTTGGCTATATGTCAAGTTTCCTACGTACCCCGTTGAAGGGGATCAAATCACACGTAGTTCTTAGGAGACTTCATTTATCTTTTATTCTTGTGACTGAATTCGAGGTCCGCTTGGGCTTGATGTCGAACTTCCTACGTATCCGTTTCGTACGGAATCAAGTCTACGTAGTTCTTGAGAGCGTTTGATTTTATCTTGTTTTGACATTTGGGCGACTGCACTCGATATCTGGCTTCGAGCTACCTATGTAGCCTTGTATTTGGCGTCAAGTCTTCACGTAGTTCTAACTAATGATATGTGACCCATTTTAATTGTCTAAATTTATATAAGACAAGGAAAATCATTTAGTCACATTTAGGCCGCTTCTACGTACACTTTTGATGCATGCTTCCTCTTTTATGTGGCTTGACTTGATCTTGGAGCACTTTCATGTTTCCGTACATATATACGTACGTCAGCCACTAGTGCACGAATTTTGCATATAATCTTGATTCTTGTATGTACGTACACATGAGCTACTTGGAGCTAGAAAAGGCAAGACAAGGCATGCAATATTCTCCTTTCTGTTTTATCTTCATATGGGAATCAACCCTTGTGTATACATGGCGGCTCCTAAACAAAGGTCGATATTTTTGCTTCCCCCGTATCAAGCTGCGATCACGGCAACATATATTTGCTCACAAAACAAAATATTTTGTTTGATCTTGCAATATTGTACGTGAAATATATTTGCAGCCCATATCTTGTAATTTTGGAAGGGAGTGGATATTTTCATGATCTTCACATTGCATACACACGTACGTATATATTCAGCCTGGTGCAATTCTTTGTTCCATGTTTGAGAAGCCCTTCAGTAGGCTATAACTCATTTGAAGAATTGAGGTACGTGTTTTAACTTTTGTACGTATACACCAAGCCATTTAAGTTGTCTTGTATAAGCCATGGATTCATGTATGCTCTTCAATGATGTATATCTTGATCATGCCTTTCCTTCTTCCATGTGTGATAGGTGCCTCTATCCGATTGATCTCAGTGACGCTCGCTCGTACTTGATCGAAGCTTTGGCCATTGTTTTTGAACTCGATCGAACCTTGGATAATTGTTTGAACGCGATCGAAACTCGATCACTTTCTTTCTTCACTGGTAAGCCTTCCCTTTCTTGGCCTTTGTTATATAACTTCAAAAGGTGTCATTTTGATCTAGCATGTACCGATGTACGCACAATATATATGATTTGCAACTCCGCATTGAATCCATACTTTTAAGAGACTTCACAAATCTCCTTACATATATTCTCGTACATATACAGATGTATACTCTCCTTTCAACAAGGCATGATTTTCATTGATCCGTATGTGTTCGGTACAATATGAATGCTCGATCGAGATCGGTTTGACTTTGTTATTGATCACTTCTTTTGATCGACCCATACACTTCTTGCTTTGTATTATTGAAGATGACTCAATGCTTCTTCCTTTCTCAAATGACAGGAGCTTGTCATATTTGTATTGGGTTAAACATCAGCAAAAGTCACCACCTTTCTCTCGCGTACGCTAGCTAGTAAGGCTCATCTCCTTATGATTTGCTTACTATTTTGAATAACACCAATTGTACCATGACATGCTTTTGATATGGCAGGTTTGTTTCTTTCTTTTGGTTGATTTGCTGGAAGACACCTCAAGCCGTAATTAATCTCATGGTGGGTTGGCTTATCTCGTCATATCCATATAGCTTTCTTCATTTTTTTTTTAATGACCTCAGTGTACATGATTTGTTTTCAATGTACATACTTGATTTGTCTAGGTCGTGTCTTTTATATACTTTGTGCATGTCTTGATCCCGCCATTTTGTGCATCTTCATGGAAGCTTTGCTCTTGATTTTAGCTTGCGTTCCCGTGCTTTGTCGGCTTTGAATCTTGGCCGTGGGGTAACGGAGGCCCGACATAGGTCGCGCTCGACATCACCAAGTCTAACCGTATTGAGGAGAAACACTCCATTTTGGGCCTCTTACGGACCTTCGTTGTAGCGGCGAAACAGAACGTTTCGAGCCGACCGCTATTGCTGTTGAAAAAGCCTCAACCATGGTGTCGGAACAAGCCCACTATAAATCACCGTCATCGCCGCGCCCGGATCGTTTTGAGAAGAAACACTCCGTTTCGAGTCTCTTACGGACCTCCGTTGTAGCGGCAAAACAGAACGTTTCGAGCCGACCACTTTTGATGCAGAACGAGCCTTTGATGGAGTGTTGAAACGGTGCCCGGTGTCGCGTCAAGATTATCCGATCATGGGTGTTGGCGGTGGCTTCTTACCGATCAAGCCTCGCCCGACATGGGTCTTTGAATCTCAAGACAGTATCGGAGTGTCTGGAAGGACTAGAGGAACTTAATTAACACAACAGAAACAAAATTAAAGAGAAAGAGACCTACCACTTCACGATTGCTCTTCTCCAATTCTCTACTTGGTACTTCTGCTCTTCAAGTTCGTCTTCTCTGCTTCACAATTTCCTTAGGAATTTGTACGTGTTTTTTTCCTTCCTCCTCCTAAAATCTCTGCGGGTATATATTTTCGCTTCTCCCAAACCCCTTGTCTCTTCTATCCTTTGATCAGCCGTTTACACATTGAATTGGAGGAGTCATTTTGTGTCATTATTTTGGCAGTTTCTGCACTAATGAGGACAAGGGCGTTTGCAAGAGAGTAATTTGAGCTTGGAGGCCACTCAATCGGCAATTGGACCCGTTGACTAAAAGGATTAGAAAGTTAATGAGCTTGTTTAGCACATTCCAGACTTAGGACATTTGTTTACATGCACATCGTACATAGTATACATAATCTAACTAGTGTCGTGATGATCGCACTAATTAATTTACCCTTTTTCTTATTCTCTCTTTTTTTTTTTATCGAAAATATGAATGAGCATATGCAACACATTTAAGCTTATTTTAAATAAGCCCTTAAATATTTATATGTTTATGTGTGCAATTTTATAATTCAAATTTTCATTCAACAATCTCTAAACAGTAGATAACTCTAGGTTCATTTTATTTAGCAAACAAGATGTTCCCAACAAACTGGATAGGATAACGGGAAGGAATTCACGATGATCGAATATAAAGAGAATATGAAGGGAGAACCATCCACTTGCCTTTGATTTCCGAGGTTGAAGTTCTACGAATGCGATTCACGTGCTTACGGTGCCCAAGTGGTTACCCTATTTCACACACGATTTTCGATACAACAACGGAATAATTAATATTTAACTTATTTCAACCCGAATAATTCCTCCAATTATTGTTTCCTTTACAATAATTTGTGAGCCCCTTATAAATTATTTTCCTTTCATAATTTATAACTCCAAAAAGAATGGGGCCCTTTTAATACGATCCTTAACGTATGAATATATATACGTATGTGTGTAAATTTTATAAATTATTCAAATCCTCTTTATAAACATTTCTTATGAATCTTCTTATTCATAGTAAAATACTAATGTGGGTATTATATAGTTTGAGTGAAAACCCCAATTGTTATCTCATTTGGAACTTAATCATGAATTCATACGTGAAGTAGCATGTGCCTTTCCTTTTTATTTTCATTAGGTTGGTGGCCTGAGTTTTAATTAGGTGATTAATATTTTTGGAGGTTAAATTAATTGGGCCTATCAATAAAACAAGGTAATTAGGCCCACCTTAACATCTCCCTCTTTTCTTTTACGTGTGAAACCTTCCCCCTTGCCTCTTCCTTCACGCAGCAACATAGCGGCAACAAAGGCAATGGCGACTCACGACACAGCCAATACGACGACAACGCCGGCGTCCTTAGCGGTCTCCGGCGGCTCCCTGGCGACGGCGCAGGTGGACGACGACCGAAGATAGTGCGTTGGTGCCGGATTTTTCAGAGGAAGAGGGAAAATCATATTTGGGTTTGTGGAATTGGGTGTTTTTGGACCGATTTTTGGGATAAAAAATTATGGGTTCAAGGTGTTAAAATGTTCAGGGATGAAGGGAGGATTATAGTGGAAGAGAGGATGGTGGGATTGATTTTCCAAAAGAAACCCCCAATTTATAAAAGCTTCTCCCATTCTTCATTCAATCGGGCATGGAGGTCTGATAAGGGGTGAGGTCGTGGGAGGATGACACTGTTACACTATTGTCATGCTCATTCTGATTAAAATAATATTAAGTGTAATTAAGTGGAGTAGAGTCTCAATAAAGGTGGTGTTTTTATCTTTTCTTACTTAAAAACAAATCCGAACCAATACCGAAGCTATAGGTTCGGAGGGTCCCACATTTTAGCTTTGTGTTGAAATTGTGTTCGGCCTTCGAATCAGGCCGATTTTTGAATGGACTTTTAATTTTTTTGGGTCTTCCGATTGAGCTTATTTTTTTATCTCATATGTTTCAATTTAAATAACACTTAAGCCCTATACTTACTAAATAATACTCCATTTAAATCTGAATTTCCTTTAACTAAGCCACATTAACTTCATTTCAACGTTGCTCCCCAAATACATTTGACCGACCGTTGTCTCTAAGCTCCCAAAAACATTGTTGTATTCCCTGAGCAAAAGGATTCAGAACTCACCTAAGTGCAAGTAAGTACTTTGATTTTCTTTGTGTATGAATAAAAAAGTGCCGATTTTTTAACCCTAATTGTAATGATTTTGTAATTTTATTTTGGGTTTAGTTCGAATGGATTCCAAAAAACCCTTGATGTCTGATTTGAATTCGGATTTGAATGAGGATAGTGGTTATAATGAGGATGAAGGTGGTGGTTATAATGAGGATGTATTCGAGGTGATGGCCTTAGATGACGAGAATGATGGTTTAGAAATTGATGAGGCCAACAATGATTCAGTTCAAAACATTGATGATGTTGAGGAAAATGTGAACGACGAAACCCTCGAAGCACCGGTTCAGATTGATGAAGCTGAAATGGAAGAGGTGCGTGAGCCAAGTGTCGATCTGGTGTTCAAATCGGCAGGAGATTTGTTCAGATTTCTTCACGAGTATGGTAAGTCGAATAGATTCCAGATCCGGATTCGAACTTCAAAAAGGATAAAGGAAAAGGAAACCGAGGCAGATTCTTCGCAACAAGATCCCTATAATGGGTTGGTCAGCTTCCGGGTTGTTTGTACAAAAGAAGGTTAACTTCAATCACAATCTAAGAACCGTTCGAAGACACCATCAAGTGTTCGATGTAATTGCCCGTTTGTGGTGAATGCTCACGTGTGTGGCGACGATATCTCGTGGTATATCAAGTCACTAAAACTCAATCACAACCATGATCTTAGGCCGGAAAACTCGAAGTTTTTGTCTAGCTATAGACAAATCAGTGGAGGCAGTCGGATCATATTATTGGACAACGATAGGGCTGGTATTCCGGTGGCGAAGAATTTCAACTCTTTCGTAGCGATTCTAACGATTCGATCTATGTTGGTTATCATATGTTCGTAACTAACGATTCGATTCTACGATCCGATATATAAGAAAATATACAATATATTAGGTTATTATATGTTGTAGTTGGATTCACGTTGGTTGTAAACTCTAAAACCTAAAGCGAAAATATAAATACAATATTGTTTATAAATAATCATGAAATACCAATTTTTTGCATATAGAATGTAAAAAATATACTAATAGAATGTAAAAAAAAATACATTATTTAATATAGTGTATCATACGATCTTAAAATACTAAATTTTTTAATAGAATGTTAAAAAAAACGTTGTTTGATTATCTTTGATGGAATATTGACAATAAATTTAAAATATACTCCGTACTTTTTTTTTTCGGGTCAAAACTCCATAGTTTGTTTGATTTGGCAATCACAACATTGATTAGCTTGAATGGACATAAGTTCAATGTAGTTTATAAATGGAAAGAATATTGATATAAACGTGTATGTACTATGTACAATATTGTTTCTAAATGGATTTATGCAGGTTGTAAACTCTCTGAAGCCTAAAATGAAATCAAAAAAACAATATTGTTTGTAAATAATCCTGGTGCATTCAATGTCACTTTTTATGTTGGGAAAGTGAAGCCATGCTGACTCGGGCAAAGTCGTTGTTCCCTAATCAAAAATAAATCCCAAACATGCAAACACAAGTATAGTAGGCAAGCAAGGGGTCGAACCCAAAGGAATCAGTTTTATTCAGATTTTATGTGGTTTTCATGCAAGTAATCAAAAGGGGGTTTTGAAAGTTGTTTTCAATCAAAGTTATCAAGCAGAGTTCATTCAATCAATTCCACTTTATTAATCCGTTGATCATGAATTCATCCACCTCTTTATATGCTTAAGTCAATTCCAATCCCAATCATTAGAAATCGCAAGTCCACGGTCCAAGCAATTCTATAACCCTAGGCAAGGACGCTTAACCTAGAATTAGCATAGAGCACAGGGATAATAGGAAATCAAATCATGCAATCAAGCTACGAGTCTCATGCACAACTTAACCATTGAATACTCTTCCCTAAACTAGTCCACGGTCCTAGAATAGAGTTGTTTCGAGAATAGGAAAGATGCATAGACAACAAACAATCCTAGTTCAAACAATAGATCTAAGTCAATCAAACAAGTTGATCAGGCTCATAAAATCAAACATAGATCATGGGATGAAGCACAAGAGTATCAATAAAGACCTAAGGATAAAGAGGTTACCAGAATTTCACAACTTCATAATAAAGCTTCCTTGATTTAATAAACTCCAGAGGAGAGTTAGTTCTCCATTACAAAGAAAACTCTAGTCTTTATTGAATTACAATTGATTGACAAGAATTGAATGATCTCTAGAAACCTAGAAAGGTTCCCCTTATATAGCCCCAAAGATCAACCTTTTCGGACTAAATAAGATAGGAAACCGAAAGATAAGAAAGGAAACAAGATAGAAACACCAAGATCTCGTCAGCTCCGAAGTCGGCTACCACCGCGCCCGCGGCACCAGATCCGCGTCCGCTGCGGTCTTCAAACGGTCAAACCGGGTTCAGCTTCTACCGCGGCCGCGCCATAGGCACCGCGTCCGCGGCCTTCACGGTTTAGGTTGGTTCGCTCCTCCACGCCACCGCGTCCGCGCCATAGGTAACGCGTCCGCGGTATACATGCAGTGGCGATTCTTCGTCTTTAAGCTCTTTAACTCTTGATTCTTCAAATCTTGTGTCTTCGGTCTTGATATTACAATAACGCTCAAAACTAACCTAAACACTCTCAATATAGCTCTAAAATACAAGAGTTAACCCATACAAAGTAGAGTGAATCACATGCATTGGCGGGGGACACAATAAGCAAGACAAATCAATTCCTTCTAAAATACTCAAAGAAATTTCGAGTATTCATCAAATCAACCCTTCAGCTTAAAATTTTCAAACTTCTCTCTCAAGCCAAAATTTCAAACTTTCAATTGCCTCTCAGGCCAAAAATCGATTCTTCAATCCCTTTTGTTTATAAGGTATCTTTGATTTCATTGAAAGTGTAAATCGTTCCTCAAATAAATCTATAATTTCTTTAATCCCTCTTTATTTCTTCTTAAGCGATGTTCTAATCTTTCCAATTTGTGTAGATTTTGCTCGAGCTATTTCGAGGATGGATCATCAAGGATCATCATCAAGTACCAGATCGTCATTTAGACCACGGAATGTGTATTGTTGGTACAATCCACCTACTAAAGCTTTGATTCGGATATCCGAGTTAGCTAAAAACCCGAATCGTTTCTTCTACAAATGTGACCATTGTGGGTTCTTCAAATGGTTAGATGGCTCAATCGATATAAACGAGGCCCAACACTTTGGTGCTTATCGAGATGATATCCAAGCTCTTAAGCGTGATCTGAAGGAGCTAACCTCCTTTGTGCATAAAATAGTTCAAGTATCAATTGTGTTGTATTTTATTTTATTAGTCATTATGCTAAGTTAAATGAAGAAGCTCATGTAATCCATAATGGACCTTTTTGTATTTCAAGTTTCATTTTATCTAAGTTTAATGTATGTTATCCTATAAGTTGCTCTTCTATGCTTATGTCTAGGTTTAGCTTCTTTCAATGTGTGTTATAATTTATAAAATAAAATTCAGCCAAGACATATCTATAAAATGAAATAAGATACAAAACCCAGCTAAATAAAAAAAACTAGTGTCATTTAATATATGAGATAAAGATACAATCAACGCTTGATAAAAAAAAATACCATGAATTAATGATATTAAAAACTAAATCGTGCTAGATAACAATATTAGGTCATTGGTAAACACAAAAGCTTCATATTAAGTATTGGGCCATGTCATAGCCTAGCCCATGCTAAATATAAAGCCCACATGCAACACTATGATAACATAACATGCAATTTAGGATTTAACCTAGCAATTTATATTCACTTTGCCCTAAATCAATATACGATTTATCCACACAACATATCATGCATTTCAATTCAAACCATCAAATATCCAAACACCAAATATCTAAACACAACAACAAAACGACCAAATGTTCAAACTAAACGAAAAACACAACCAAATTTAAAAATCCTTCAATAGAGCACGTTCATTCATGGGCTGCATGAGAAACGTCCTTTTGCATGCCTTGGGCCATGGCAAGGAGCCTTGACGTCACAGCGCTACAATCCTTTAACATTTCTACACGCCTTGAAAGTGCAACTGCAATATACAACACGATATCATTCATTAGCACATTTACATTACCGAGCCGATCTAGAATACGATCTCATGCATTAGCAAGTACACATTAACAAGCATGAATAATACTTAGCATTAAAAGTGAAATAGACATTACCATCTATACTCCATCTATTGTGCAGCCAACTCCAATCCTCATGCATACCTAGAGAAGATATGCGAACGGAAAAATATTTGGAGCACCAATTCGGTGGAATACGATAACTAGTACCATGAAATAGAGGAGCCTTTTCCGATTTACATACAAGTGATATTCTACCATGGTTGGCATACTCAATATCATAACAACTCATGAGATCGGCAATCTCATAACCCTCATGCATACGGTTAATCACACATTCTATGCAGTATAGTATGCGCCATGTTTGAGGCGTAAGTTGAGCGGGAGATAGACGAAACACTTTCAAGAAATCCCTAGTGAACTGTGGAAAAGGAAAATGAAATCCCATAGAAAAGGGATATAGTGGCAAACATACCCAGCCCAGATGGAAACCGTCAAATCTCTCTTCATAATGGACGGGATACATGACTTCGACTTGGTCCGAAAATCCACAAAACCTTCTAACAAGCATATCATCGCCAAGGGTGAGGACATCCTGCCTTGGAACTTCCTTTTGTAATAAGCCTTGGCTAGAGAACTTGATCATCAAACATTCCACTTGTTCGTGATGCTTTTGCATCTCCACATAGGATTCATCAAGTGTTTCGTTGAAGATATATGGTAACAACGGACCTTCGACTTCTTATATATGTGATTCATTCACATCATGCCATGATTCATCCATCGACATGGTTGTTTGATTATGTTAAAGTAAAAAACTTTGGATGTCAAAAGGCACCAAAAGATCACGTTTATATTCAAGAAGGAGAATTGTAACCGCTTGGAATTAATTATGTACATAGTATGATATATGCAGGGTGGCAAACCATCGGCCCAAATATAAGGCCCAACTACCAAGCCCGTCGGCCCAAACGATTAGTTATGTACAAAGTATGATATATGACGAATAAGTGTATAACATATGAAAAATATGCTACTTTAGGGAAAATATATCATTTCGGCAAAAATAAATGTCATATTATTACTTGTATATTTTTTTGCGTAAGATCACGTATCATGCATAAATCGAGGGACTTAAAGACTTATAACGCTTAAAATCATAGGGCAATATAAATCGTACTTAAAACACTTATAATGGAGGTTAATAACTCAGTTATTTTAAATAAATTTTTCCGAAAAAAAATTTAAGTTATAAATCGCACTAAAATCGTTGTCTTCAATCAAGAGAGATCAATACTTATAATGGAGGTTAAATACTCACTTAAGTCATTGCCTTCAATCAGCAATAAAAATGCTCTAAGGGTGGAAAATTGTTAAGTTAAAAAATCGCATTTAAATTGGTCTAGGGCTTAAAACTGTCAGATTTGTTTATGGGCTAAGATAAATTAAAAACCAAAGTTAACAAAAAAATGTGAAGTTTATCCATAAATTTCGCCCCAAATGGAAGGCCCATAAAATCTCATGTACACAAACCTAAGTGGGACCCGTCCGAACATATAGGCTTAGTAATGTACCAGAATTATGAATTATTGGGATAAAGATAAATTCAAAAGCACTTTATTGAAGCTATCACCCACTATCTACACTTTAGTATTATTCTATTCAAATTGGCATGACAATCGTGTGACACAAACAATTTCCGAGGTCGAGCACTGTTCGGCCGGATTTTCAGGCACTACTCGAGTGCCTCTCTTGCGTGTATGAAAGGAGAAGGATTCCGGAAATCCCGCTTGGCAAAATCGGTCAAAGGGCTAGTTGGGGTTTAATATAAATTTGTTTCCTTCATTTAACAAGAAACTCTCATAAACTGGTTGGTAAGGAAGGAGAATGGAATTGAAGAGGTGAGTGGTTCGAATTTGGGTGGCTACACTTCTCCCTAATCTTTTTATTGCACAGATTAGGTGTTGGGTCGGATTGAGTGGGATTTTGGGCCTAATCTATGTATATATATATATATATATAAAAAAGGCGTAAGGATTGGACCCACCACATTGCGTCACGTCAACTTTTTCCACGTGTCGATCTGAGAATGCGCCACATCAGATTTAGCCACGTGTCATCATTTCCTTAAGCCATGTCATTCAATTAACCTTCTAAATTGATTTTGTTCTTATTTAGATTTAAATGAAAAAACTAAATCAGCTTCACCCATATATATACTAAATACCCTAACTGATTTAGTTTACTTATTCGATTTAAGAAAATCTTCAACTTTTGTGTAAGTGAATCATATCCCTAAACAAAATGAGCCCTAAAATTATTCAAAAAATCTTCAATTAACCTCCTAAATTGATTTTGTACTTATTTAGATTTAAACATCAAAACGTAACAATTTGTTCCGTAGTAGATTTAAGAAAACCTTAACTAACTTTGTACGTCAGCCATATGCCTAAACAAAATGACTATGATAATATTAGAAGATATTTCATTAATTTTTGTAGGTCATTTTTAGAATGGTTTTTTTAATTGTGTGTTTTATGCTTTACTCCATTATAAGAGTACTAATAAAAGTAAAAAAAAATTATAAAAAAGAAAGAGTAAACTTTCAGAAAATAAAAATAGCTTCAATAATTTATCATTTTTTTAATAAAATTGGCCACTTATATTGTGTCCTGTAGAAAACACATTTTTAAAATGTCATCATTTCTCTAAAATAATGAATTACGGAGTAATATATTATCATCATTGAGATTGTCATTTAACTCGATGGATCATTCATACAAAACCCATTCATTATAAATTATAAATGGAAGCTAATTCTCTCAAAAAAATAAAATAAATGGAAGCTAACTTTGTGTAAATCATGTAGCATTAACTATTAAAGTAAAGATTCATCGAACTAGAAGATAGTGTCGATTTCCATGCATACATCATTTCCAAATATGAAACATATGATTAATGCACGTACAAGTAACTAAGATTTTACGATACGGGACTTAATTATCGATCAAAATGTCTTTATTCATTATCCAAACATACATGCACGCACAAATAAGTCCGATTTCTTTTCAATCCCCTGCCCTATATATACCCACGCACTATGGACTCTTTCTTCATCCACGTCTTGTATATTAGGTAACCATATAACATTTTTCCTTTTTCTTTGTCAAAGTAAACATTTGTCCTTTTTTTTGGTCGAAGTAACATTTGTCATTTTTAATTAACATATTGGACACGTATTGTGTATTAGGTAACCATATAACATTTATTAAGACACGCTATATGCATTCATTAACCCATATTATATATATTTAGTTAAATGAGATTTTTTTCTACCAAATAAATAAATATAGATATTAATATTATATATTTATTATCCATGTCATACAAAAAACTTTACATATAAGATACTAAGACACGTCATGTACTTGTCCACATAAGATTTTATTAAGCAACATCATCTCCATTTGTTAAGCCACATCATATTTATTTAGGTAAATTAGATTTTTTCCTACCAAAAAGATAAATATAGAGATTGTTTATAAACTATTTTATTTTATTAAGCCACACCATATTTAGCTATAAAATTTTGATTAAGATACTAATTAAGAAATGAAAGATTTTCATGACTATATATTTGTCAATAGATATTTTTATCAAATAATCAACATATTTCATTTCTTAATTAAAGATTTGATTGTATATAGTTTATCATTTTAATTCATTATAAGATTGTAATGTTTATTTTAAAAAATGAATATGAACATAACTTCTCAAAAAATCATAATTATGTATTTTACAACACTATTAATTATATATAAATTCTATTTATATATGAGATTAATATACTATTATAGTTAAAATTATTAAATACAAATTCTATTCAAATCCCGTACAAGGTACGGGGGTTATGCCTAGTTAAGACTAAGCCCAATCTCTTATTTGAATTGGATAAGATTAACAATTAGCCCAATTCAAATTATTTTTTGCTAATTAATAATGTTCATCTTTTCAAACCACATTTTAAATTTATCCCTTTTTTATTATTATTAACTAGACTGGACTTGCAAAATATTTATAAGTGAAGTACTTAGTTTTATTTTTAGATCATAAAGTTCTATTCTTTATACCAAATTATATTTTAATGAATGATATTACCTCTTTAAAGTTTTTGCTTATCGTTAAGAAAACGAATTCATAAGAGTAATGTTTTACACTTCTAATAAAATATATTATACAATATTATATTCTAAAAAAATAGCAGTTATTACAAAATTGGTTTTATAATCTCTTTGACATCAACAATCCTTTTTGGAACATCTTGAGTAACAAATACACTATGATGAAATAACAATTTGTCATATTTTTAATAAAATCTGTGAGTTTGAGGTCATTGTTCCAATTTACCTCCGTTACCTCCCGTTGGAGGCAAATTGGAACATTGGCCTCAAACTCATAGTTTGATCCAAGGTCATTGTATTTCAAACAAGTTCTAAATTTTTGAACTTCAAAGAGCAACAATAATAATTAATAACCTAGAAACTCAATATACAAGTTTCTAAATTCTGTGAGTTGATGAGAATAAAATTATAGAAAGCTTAGTATATACAAGCATAATTACAAGGTCAATGAACCTATTGACCTCATTTGATAATTTCAATTCTTACTTGTTTAGATAAAGAAAAAAAGTACTGTGAATTCCTTGAATCTTACAAATACACCGCACACATGAGGCAACTATATGTATTCTGGATTCATAAAGGAGGACAACTTATGAATGTAGCTTATTGGAGAAAAGCAAACTTCTTACTATATATATAATCAAATTTGTATAAGAAAGACTTACATTTATTAAGGAAATACTATTAATTAGTATTCAACAAAATAATAAATAAATCAATCAATAAACACTTATTCCACCATTCTCACACCATAATCCGATCCTATGATGTGATTCTTTATTCTAGATTAGGCATCACATGTATTTATATAAAACAATATGTATAGAAGATGGATATTTATATATCATTCATATAAGGGCTAGTTTTCAGCATAGTCTTGGCTGGTGTAGGGGCTGAAAGCCTCAGACAACCAAGTGTTCTTCCTCCAAGAAGTCCATCCCATCTCTTCACACAACTCGTCGTTGTGGTTGATGCTAAAAGTCGAGACGCAATGCCTCTTGTAAAACCGCGTCGTCTTCTTCATCACCTCCGCCTCCTTCGCAACAGTTTCCAACATCTTGTCCACTGTCGGGAGCTCGAATTGGTTGTCCACGAGTCGAGAAAGCCACTTGCAACGTAGCTCGGATGCTTGAAGGTTCGATACAGTCTCGATGTAGCCCACAAAAGCCATGTTCCGGATCATAGGATTAATCATACACCTACATTCATATATAACAGTAACAAGCTTGTAACGTTTAGGGTTTGGTATATAAGGTAGAAACTAAGAATACTTGTGCTAGGTTTTTTTGGCATTAATTAGTTAGTTAGCAAGCTCACCTATGTAGTGGTGCCAAGCCATAGACATATTCCAAAAAGTTGTGGAACGCCCTAGGTAGAACATTAGTGAGCTTCTTCTTGCCATCATAGCCGGTCGCCAAAACCACCACGTCCGCCTCGATTAGGGTTCCATCCTCCAACTCAATTCCGTCCTTACAGAAAGACCATTCCGACAAAGCCCTCTCGAACTCGATCAATCCTCGGTCGGCCATGGAGAAGAAGCCCTCCGGAACAATGGCCATTTGACAAGATGCATAGTCTTCCAAGAAAGGATGGTCCGGTTTTATGCCATACTTCTCTAGCGGTAACGTGTGTAGTAAGTAGCTCTCTATGATCTTGGACACATATTTTTTCTGCGTTCATAAATCACTTACACTTGTTAACTTTGGTGTTATAACAAGAACAAATATGTATGTAATGTTATAATGTAAGTATTAAGAACTTGCCATGGGAGAGAAGAGAAGGCAGGCGAGAGCTCGAAGAAAGCTTTGGTTTGGTCGTTGATGGATGAACTGAGAAGATCTAGTGGAGAAGAAGAGGTAAAATGGAAGACCCCAAATCCAATAGTGTGGAACAATCCAGTGTGGTGTTCTTACTATTATCTTGCATGCTTTCCCTTCTTCTCCTGCATCTGTAATTATAATCATATACTAGTTTAACCTGTCGTGCCATGCATGACTATTTCACTTAAAAATATTAAAATAAAATTATATATTTATATGGATAATATTATAAGTATAAGTTTTATTATATGAACATGTTTTCTATCTTTTAAAAAGAGTGATAGTGTTTTTGAAGTTCATATAACCCAATATATATATATATATATATATATAAGACATAATGTTTTCACTCATTTGTATATTTTTATAAAACCTGATTATAAAAATATAAATTGATATTTTCCTTACAAATTTTTATCATATACTAAGAACGACTACCATAAATGTAAATCTAACTAAAAAAATTCATCAACTGATAAATTGATAAAGCTTATAAAAAATTAATAGAAATTGTCAGAAACCACAAATTTACTTGTGTTAAGGAAATAAATTGAATCGAATATTCATAGATTTTTCTTAATTTGTTTGTGAAAGATTTTTCCGTGTAATGCTTGAAGAATTAATAATTGACAAAAGCTTTTTCTTATAAGTAGATAAGAAGAAACTCAATGGAAAAACCCAATATAATGTGAATAATAAAAATTAGTTTTTTTTATATATGAGGTAGGGTCAAAATTAATGTGGAAGTTCAAAAATGACCACTTGTATGTTTGTATTAGGAAAATAAGGGGTGTTTTTGTATAATTTGAGAAAAAATGTGGGATTATTTTGTAAATAAGTAAAAATTATGAAAAAGATGTACGTTTTGAAGATATAAATCGAAATTATTGTTTGGCCAAAAAATCAAATTTGTTATCAAGATAGAAAAAAAATCAAATATAATGGGTAAAAATATATAGTAGATCAATAAATATAGAAAATAATTAACTTAAGCTTAAAAATTCTAAATTTATTCAAGTAAATCAAATAATAAAGTAACAAAATTAGTCTTTCTATTAAAAAATAATTTAAAATTTTATCTTAAAATTTCTAAATTTAGTTAAGTAAATCAAATATATTACACTATATGTTTAAAAAAATTCATATGAAAAATAATATATCAAATATGTATGAAAAAAATAAAATTTTCATGCTAAAATTTTCATTACATTATATGTTGATATATTAAATTATTTCTAGACCCACACTATACGTGTGGTACTACAAGTAAGTTTGTGGTTTTCTTATATATTATCATAAATTTCACTATTTGAGCTGTAATTTACGTTTTTTTCATAAATGCATTGTGGCTGGGTCTAGACACTGATGTAATTTTCATATAGGAATATAAGTCTATGTGCTATATTTTCGGCTACATATTTTTTTTGGTAGAATCGCCTAGATATTGTATGGATAGATCGTAGTAAAATTAAAAGATATTGAAAATACGCGTACTATATTTTATGGATAGATATTGTATATGGTTTATTTACGTACTATATTTTCGGCTAGATATTGTATGGATAGATATTGTTGATAAGATAGTTAATTATAAGATTGAAAATTTACGTAGCAAAATTATGGTAGTTAATTAAAAGACTTCAAAAGGTATTTTAGCTAAATATCTGAATATCTAGTGGAGCCAGAATCAACGTGGTGGCTCGAAAAGGGTCAGCTTTTATAATATACTAGTACAAACCCCGTACATAGTACGGGTAATGTATATATAAAACCGAATTAACCGAGAGATCGAATTTTGATACGAATACGCTTTTAACTCGGGAACTTATAATCCAAATCCGATAGACCAAAGTCCGAACCTATTGACCTATATATGTACTTTTATTTATACAATTTTAATTCTAAAATAGTCCTTTTCAAATTTTCAAATTTATATTATTAATGAATATACTATTGACACATGTGAATTTTCTTCAAGATTCA
This sequence comes from Polygonum aviculare, assembly GCA_934048045.1. Classification (NCBI taxonomy): domain Eukaryota; kingdom Viridiplantae; phylum Streptophyta; class Magnoliopsida; order Caryophyllales; family Polygonaceae; genus Polygonum; species Polygonum aviculare. Next base: position 24,044,868 of record OW204023.1, on the reverse strand, counting down.
ATAATGAAAAAAATGTATACTAATTAATAAGAAAAAAATTCAAAGAATATAAAAGAAAATCACTTGAATTTCCTTATTCGTATAAGGATATATAATTGAGTAAGATATTAAGTATACATAAGGAAATTTGATAAGATATCAAGAAGATATATAAGTTATTTTTTGAAAATCAATGTAAAAAATAAAATCATTATTTTATTCAGAGTTGATGATGTGGCGCAAATTTTAACAAAGACTTGGGTTCCGCTTTATACTGTATTATAGTAGATATAGATGATTATCACAAAAATCTATATATCTAAAAACTAAAGATACTTACGTTCCCTAAGGACACTTAGAAAAAATCGATTTATAAAATTAAGTTATGTCCAAGCTAAGATACTCATTGTTTACGAAAACCAGTTAGTTAAGGGAGACTTTCAAGTGTAATTACGGAGTATAATGTATAAAGGTTTGTTGAATTCAAGCCTTTGACATTCATCGAAAAAGAAGCCTTTGACTTGCATGTTTGACCAGTCGGGCGTCATGGTCAAAGCTCCATATTTGGTATTTTTCTTGAAGATTTCTCTTCAATTCTCCCCAAATTACAAGCTATAATCAGCCAAGTAATACCGCCAAATCGCCCACAGCTTACATCGTGGTCAACGCGAACCAGACAACCTCGTCCAATCCGTTGACTTTCCCTCCTTTTTTCACATACCTAATAATCACGTTTTATTATTTTTCCTCGACATTTTACTTGTTTCCTTCCAAGTGCTCCTCAAAAAAGTGGTGAATTCCATGAAGTCTCAAAATGATCATAACCTTGTGTTGTGATCGACAATTATTATTCGGTAAAATTATGTATTTCATGTTGTTCTTTATATGTACCTCTTATAAACATCCAAATTAAACGTAACAACACAAGGCCAAAACAAACGTTTTTAATTTGAGAAAAAGTCCCGATTAACGAAGCTAACACTCCTTTTCCTTGTAACTCCTATGAAACCATATATATTATAGTTCGATTAAGTAATATGAATATTATACACATAATAAGTACGTACCTTGGTTGAATTGAGCACATTCGAAAGCGAGATCGATGGCAGACTTCTTGTAGCCCACCACGACCACCTTCTTTCCCATGAACAACTTTCTAGCTTCCTCAGTGTCGAGTTTGCAATAATCAAGGGTGTGAACAACTTTGCCATTGAACACATCGGGTCCCTTGTTTAATGGAAACTTAGGGATATAAGGAATGTCTCCATATTTCCCCATGCACACCACCACCATCTCAAATGCATACCACTGCATTATATATCCAATGCATGCATAAGATAAACCCAGTTTTTAACAAGTTGTCCTTAATTTGTAGCTTAACCTAACACACTAATCCATGCATGTGGCTAACGAATACTTGTATATATAAGATGAAAGACTTTAGCAAAATTGAGATATTTGAGTCAAATCATACAGTTTCTTAAAGTTTTGAAACAATCTTAATATTGCATGAGTTCTTACAAGATGGAGCACTTAATAGTACAATATTATATGTATACTTTGAGCAAATTTACTCCCAGGGTACAACAAAAGGAGATTATACACTAATTAAGATCAAAACGTACACGGTACACCTACCTGAACTTGATCCGAGCCCATGGTTTCCACAGCCACTTCCCAAGCAGGGTTGCCAGCCAACATCCGTCCGTACTTGGCGTCCGTCTCGGTCTGATCCCCGACGTATCGGAGCTCCACCACCTTAGAGTTGAGCCTAACAAACTTCATCACGTCAAAGTGAGAAGCATAAGCACCCAAGTAGTCCAAGATCTCGACGCTCGAGGGGAACGACTCGTTGTCCCTGTCCGGCCAGGGAAAGTCCGAGAACTCGTAGTCGCAACGGGGCGTCTGGAGCTTGGTCGAGCGGAAGGAGGCGTGCCTCCAGACGCCCCCTATCGAATCGGTCGCCTCCAACACGACCGGGTTGTGCTTCGAGAGGTGCTTGGCCGCGGTTATTCCGCTAATCCCGCCTCCTAGAATGCCTATCTTTGAGAAAACTGGCGCCATTTTAATTGAGCTTGTGATTTTGTTATTTGGGGATGGTGTGTTTTTGGTTTTTGAGTTGGGATGTAAATGCTAAGTTTGTGTGCTTATATATAGTGATCAGGGGGGAGAATGGTTCGTATGGAAGTTTGTTAAGGTCAAAGAAATCAAAATTACGGTGATGATTTTGTTTTCTTGGGTTTGAAATGGAGAATTGAATTTTCATGGAAAGTTTCTAGTAATTAAGAATACTATAGTTCAGGCCGCTAGAGAGGCTTGCTGGTTAGCATAAATGGATCGATGACTAGTCTGCCAAATTGAATGGTAATATTAATGCATGTTGATTTGTTAATACTATATGTATATATGTGTTATACATTAACATATTCATATGGTTCAACGATCTACTCGCTTGCATGTTTTACAAGTTCCACCACTACTACCCTAATGAACCCAGAATTCAATCAAGACCGGTCAATCAATCAAAGCGAATTTAATTAATAAGATCGGACTAATGTTAAGTGGGCTTAGTAAAGAGACAATTGTGAATATATCTTAATAAACATATGCTTAGACCCGGCCATGGCCCTGATTCATTAGTGATGTTATATTCTATCACTTGGAAGTCTTGAACCAATTCTTGCATATCGATCTCTAGTTTGCAGTGAGGGTTGTAATCGACCGAGCTGAGTCAAACCTTACGTTATTTTTTGGTAAAAGAGTCAAACCTTACGTTGTTCAGGTTTCGTTCATTTAAAGATAGACGAACTTGAATTCGAGGTCGAACCCGCTTCGAGTTGAAAATTTTGTCTGGACTCGGTTCGTTTTAAGTGTTCATCGAGCTAGAGTTTGGTTCGCGAACCGTTCATCTAGTTTGTTCGCGAGCAAACTAATCAAGCTAACACGTTTACATATATTTAAATGAAAATAAATATGTGTACATGATATATAGGGTTATTAAAAAAAACTTACTAAGCTATGACTATACTATGTATATTTTAGATTGTTTATAAATACTTGGATGAACTTGTTCACGAACATATAGTCGAGCTTGTTCATGAACAAACGAATAGAGTTCTCATATGTTCGTGTTAGACTTGTTTATCTTTTCGAGTTGTTTGGGCTTGACACATTTACAAGACGAGTCGAACATGAACAAATTTTTACCGAGCCAAACGCCGAATATCTCGTGAACGACTCGGTTCACTTACAACCCTATTTGCACTCATTTGTTGAACATAATTGCGAAGAATGCATGTTATTTTTAATGGGAACCAAACTCTTTGTGAAAATTAATTAAAACTAAGCGAAACATGATCATAAATGATCACTCTTGCTATATCAATACCCTTAAATGTTCCATCTTTTGTTATTAAGAGATGGAGCATTTAGTGGACACATAATTCGTTGGTGAAAACAAATAAAACAAAACCAAATCAAGATGTGTGTGAAAAACTAATGCACACAAGAGTACAATCTTCATGTACACGTAAGTTTTGAATGTTTGCATTGGTACATCAAGTTTAGCGGGTAAGTCCATAGTCAGTATCTTAAGGGCACCCTTTTGAACTTTATGGGCTGCAGCTTGCCTACTTTTCCCCTTAAGTTTGGTTAGTGATCATCTCTAATGGATACTTTATGCGATCTAAATAGTATTTTTGACGACTTTAATTTTCGCCGATCAATAAAATAACTTTTGACTATTTGGAACGAGCACCTAGTTTGTCTTTCGTTTTGTTACATTTATTTTTTTAATTCACATTTTGCCGATCGAATGCTGTTAAGTTTTATCACATATTAATTTAAAGTTTTACACACTAATTTAACGCTTGTTATATATTGGTGGGAGTCAATTGATCGATTTTCCATACTAAAATGCATGAGGATTGTGATGAATGTTATCCCATATCAAGAAATTAGGACTTAGTTTGCCGATCATATAATTACATATATAGGATTATTCTTTCTATCATTAATTAACTTTAGATGGAATCTTATAAACTTATATACTAGACTCATTTGTGCATATACACAGGATGGCCGTCCCTCCATCGTTATTGATTTCGGTATGTGAAGAGTGTCATCATAGATTGAGAATGAAGAGTTAATTTACCCCTCCTATTACAAAACAATCACATGTTCGTTATAATCAGCCCTTCGAATTTCAACATGTAACCGTTTGAATATATGCATTGATTTTGTCTAAACGACAATATATTTGAGGCACCGAGTTCCTCCTAAACGACAAATACAATGAAATGGATGGAGTAATAGAGATTGCATGAAGAATTGAATGAACCATATGTCTGGTCCAATCTTGAACCGATCGAATATTAATTTGATGTACAGGACTGTCAATTAAGTGTGAACACTTAAACCTCTTTTATCCATGACTACAAGTGCATGAAGAAGAAGATCGAGACCAAGTCAAATTGGTGTGATCTCTTGAAAAAGTTCTTCAGTTTGCCTTTTGAAAATATGGTTGACAATTTGACATAAAAGTCAAGAAATCAAATCGACCATATTTATTGTATGTTAGATTTCGATTTCTAGTGATCTTTTTCAATTATTCGTACTTTTTGATTTTCATCCCCAAGCGAGCATATAACTAGATTTGTCTAAAGCCAATCCCAAAACTGAAACCTAAACTCCTGCGGAGTTAAGTTGGGGCCGATCGATTGAATCCTTTCCGCCCAATTCCTCCGCCGTCCTCCCCACCTTCCTCCATCGCTCGCCGTCTTCGCTCTCTTCCTCATCTTCACCTTCATCGGCCTCTTCTCCAACCTCGACTTCGGTCGGATCTGGTGGAGGGCGTGGATCTCGGCGGAGAGCGTGGAAAGGCGACTCAATTGCGTTCTAGATCAGGTATCCGAACACCGGGAAGATGCAGCCGTTTGCGGAGGCGGCTAGGGTTCCGAGGCGAATCGGCGGCGAAATCGCCGGTTTCTCCACCGTAACTTTCCCCGCCGGCAACATCAAACTACATGCTTCCATGACCGACACCACCTTCTGTAACGGCCTCTCCTTCACCGGCCTCGGCCTCGCTCTCGAGAAGCCCGGCTCCTTCATCGTTGACTACAACGTTCCCAAAAAGGTACTCCCTAATCCCTAATTCTGCCATTTTCGGAGCTTCAGCTTGTCAAATAGTCGAAATCGGAACCAATTAGACTTGAATTCGGTGTTTGAATTTCCTGATTTTGGAATTCCGCAGGAGTTTAGGTTTCAGTTCATGAACTCGGTTAAGGTTTTGGAATTCCGCAAAGAGGTTGATTCACATAAAAACTCTCCTTAAGATACAAACTGTAAATAAATAATAACCGTTAGATTCTTCGAATCAACGGTTTAGATTGAAATAACAAGCTAAAGAGAGGAGTTTGGTACAAAATAGATGCGGTGGCAATTTTGCAATTACAGGGAACTTTAGGGGCAAATTCGTCAATGACTCATAAAACAAAAGAAAGAGATTTCTTTCTTCTGCGCCCGTCAATGGCTTCGGCTCGTCCGCCCTCCCTCCGTCCTCTTCTGCAGCCGTCAATGGCTTCGGCTCCGCTCCGCCTACCGTCACGCCCACTCTCACCGGCGGCGCCACCACCGGCGCGATCGACACGATGCTGGCGCGTGGCGCCTCCGCCACGCCGTCGGTGGAGAAGAAGTCGTTCGACGGAGGAAGCTGTGGACCGACGAGGACAACATCGAGCTATTGTGAGGCTTTTCTGAGTACAATTCGCAGAGAGGGCCGAATTGGAGCGGCCACCACCACGATACAAGCGTTGTCGGAGCTAATTGGCAATCGTCGTCCAATTCGGGGCGATTGGCGATCGAATTGCCCCAAAATTTACCATAGATCTCAAACAATCACGGGTGATTGGCAATCGTTTCCCACCGATCGGTCTGGTTCCCGAAGACGACGCCTTTTTCGATCCAAGAAGGGAAGAAGCCCGGGGAGCCCTAGGTTATCACCATCAATTGCCCTGACAAGACCGGCCTTGTCTGTGATATTTGCCCCACAATTCTTGATTTCAGCCTCTACATCACCAAAGGAGGTCTACTTCTTGCTGAATCCTTTCAATTTCTCTTATTCTTCCTTTTTGATTCGCTTTTGATATTGTTTTCGATCGTCTACTATTGGATTTCTCTATATAATTTTCACCCATGGTATTGGTATATTCCAGCTGAATTCCTTGTACACAATCCTGAAATAAGCAGTGATAATAAGCTCCTTTTACTTATTTGAGTTTGATAAGTATTTGCTTTCAACTGATCGTTTTTTCAAAGTGTCCTACCCAATTTGAATCTAATATTGGTTTGGGTTTTGGGATGATCTTTGTTTTTTTTCTCCCCTTGTAAGGTGTGCTACAACATTGAACTTCTTTACTTTAAGGTCAATTATATGTCGTAAATATTGCTTAAGCAGCTTTAGATAGAGTTAGTGTGTATTGTGATTCTGTATTGTATGGCGTGTTACAACATTTATGTGGGTATTTGATCGGTATGAGTTTGTGAGAGTTTTTATGTAAGATTGCTCCATTCATTTGAGTATATGTATATGGGCAACTGATTTGATGGAAAATGTGTCTAAAAAAAGGAAACTAGGTAGGTAGAGTTGAGTTTATGAATGAATGTGAAATGGTGAAGGGTGCTTCATTACGTACAAGAACAGGATTATTGATCAGGTACAAAAACATACACATCATCCAAATGAGTACTAATCTCAAACACGTACCCGGGTGGCCGGGTGGGGTTTCGCAAATGCAAATGGAGGAACGGGGGATCTCTCATTAGCCCATAATTTGTAGACGCATCAGCAACAACAATTCATTTTTTTTGGATCTGGAGTGTATACTTGCAATGGAAGGGAGTGAAGCTAGATTCATGGTTTGCTAAAATCAAGAGGAGGAAGCCCATTCATTAAGCAATTCAATGTGAACTGTTTAATAAAATGCTTGTAATTATAATTTGACTCAATTTGAACTAGTTCATCATACCCTTGAAATAAAATTACGTGTACATTTTTCCTTCTTATTTATACGTATTTATGTGACATATGACGTGTTTATATATTTATTTATCATGTTCACGTATTTAAATACTATGTTCACATAAGATATGCATTTGTTCACAAATAAAAATGGTAATGTTTAAGATTAGCATGTTCATATATTTGTCTTATTTGTTCACATATTTTACCAAGATGTTCACATATTTGTTTCTTTTGTTCAAAAATGGAAATGAGGGAGGAGGTTGATATGAGAGAAGAATCAATGGATATGCATTAGCTAGTAGATGGGTAAAATAGAAAGTTGATGTGAACTAGAAAATATTAGGAAGTTAATCTAGAACTAACTACATATTTGGTGGTGTTTTTTTACTTATATTTTAGACATGGAAATGATATTTTGTAAATAGTTGGGGTCCACATCATGACTTTGATTATGTTCACATATTTTAGATGTACGTTTACATATGTGAATATAATGTTCACGTATTTGAGTATCATGTTCACATATTTTAATTGTGCGTTCACATATTAAGTGGTTGTGTTCACGTATTTGAGTATCATGTTCACGTATGTTGGATGCGGTTCACATATTAAGTGGTTGTGTTCACGTATTTGAGTATCATGTTCACGTATGTTGGATGTACGTTCACATATGAAGTAGTTGTGTTCACGTATTTAAGTATCATGTTCACGTATTTTACATGTACGTCCACAATATAACGTCCATGTATTTTAGGTATACGTTCACTTATGTTCACGTATTTGAGTATCATGTTCAGATATTTTAGATGTATGTTCACATATTTTAGTATAGTGTACACGTATTTGAGTATCATGTTCATGTATTTTAGACGTACGTTCACATATCAAGTACTTATGTTCACGTATTTTTGATGTATATTTAGATTAATGCTATCAAATTCTCACAAATATATATGTAAGACTTTCGAATTTGTACAATTATAAAGCATGATCTCTTTCTATATATAAATTCTTATATATGTATAAAACTTTCGAATTTGCACAATTGTAAAACATGATCTCTCTCTATATAAAAGTATAAAAGAACAAGTTCTTGGCTTTAGTGAAAACAAATGCAGCTTTGCTGCATTTGTACGATAATTCGATGGAGATAGCAAGTAGAGATAGAGAAAAATGATGATTCCTAAATTTCTAATACATTCAAGTCCAAACATTATATAATACTTCAATAAGTATAAATAAGTTTAAATATGTGAAATAGTTTATTATGTCTGTTTCCATGTTCACGTATTTTCTTTGGGTGTTCACATATTTGATGAGGATGTTCACATATTTTATGTCGTGGTTCACATATTATTAAAGATGGTACATGAATGTAGATTAATCTCGTTCACATATTTCATGTCTTTGTTCACATATTTCACTCCTATGTGCACATATTTTATGTGGGTGTTCATATATTTCATACCTTGTTTACATGATTCACATATCAAATAACACAATGTTAACTCAAATAAAAATGTGATGTCTCTGTTCACATATTTTAGTATAGTGTTCACGTATTCAAGTAGCATGTTCACGTATTGTAGATGTACGTTCACATATATGAGTATAATGCTCACGTGTTTAAGTATAATGTTCATGTATTTGAGTATCACGTTCACGTATTTTGAATGTACGTTCACATATTTAAGTATAAAGTTCACGTATTTGAGTTTCATGTTCACGTATTTTAGATGTGCGTTCACATATTTGAGTATAATGTTCACGTATTTTAGATGTGCGTTCACATATTTGAGTATAATGTTCAGGTATTTTAGATGTACATTTCACATATTTGAGTATAATTTTCACATATTAGGTTGGCAACTTGCTAGATCTCAATCTAACATCGATCATTTCCTACTAGTTATATAGCTAGCTAACATATACATACATGTTGCTTAATATTGTGCTTAGATCACAACTCATAAAAGTTGAGATTATTGAGTTGTGAGTATTTAAATCGGGGATTCAAAAAACATGAGAGGAGAACATTATTATTATAAGTGATAAAGAAGAGTTGATCTTCTTACAACATAGTATCAGCAGGTGAATGAACTCCAAGCTTAAATATTTTCACATAATATCAGCAGGTGAATGAACCGTAATTCAAACAAACCAACATAATCCCATGAATGTAAAATGCACATGGCAAATCAAATTATAACAACCAATTACTTCTATGATATGTTCATATACACAAATTGAAAAAGATAATTAAGTACACCTTATTACAACATAAACTAGCTGAAAGTAAAGTCAAATGCCTTACACATCTTTAACCAAATATTACATTTTCTTCAAAAACTACCATTAAAACTATGTGCACGAGGGATGCAGATTTACCCTTTACCCCTCTCTTTTTCCTTTTACTGCCTCCTCAATCCCATTCGCTTTGCACAGCTCCCATGGCCTTTAGTCCTCTTGGTCTTTGCTCCAATTCACAAAACAAAACAACATCATCAAATAAAATGTTCAGATGAAAGCCAAAACAGCTTAATGATTCTTCAGAACGATGCAATAGTAATATAAAACATAGCCCAATTGAAATATCCACAAGTTTCTTATGGGGAAAAGTCAAAGAAACTGGTGAGCATGAACCACACACATGAAAAAAAAAAACTGGTTACATTTTCTTATTGTAAGTTCGTAACATAAAATGTCAAATTACAAATCATATTCTAGATCTTGATATTTACTGATGAGAATTTTGCAGGGATTTACCTTCTTTGAGGTCTTCTTCTCTCTGACCTCATACCTCTCTTGGCACAAACCAGATAGCCATGCCCCTGGGCTCACCAATTGCTATCCACCACAGCCAACAGGTAGTAAAAATCAACCAGAACTATTGCAACGAGCACCAAAATCAATCAGAAGCTCACTCTTCCATCTTCAATCGCTTAATTCCATCCAAATTTCGTACCATTCGAGTCGAAGTCTTCAAATTCGACCCAGCCTAGGTCGAATCCGACTAAAACGAGGCAAACAGAAAAGCAGAGCACACAAGATCGCTTCCACAAGAGCTTAAAGCAGGAAGGAGGACAAAAGCATACACATATGGATCTCAAAAGCACAATCCTAATTTTTATTTTTATTTAATTGAATGAAGAGAAGAAAGTTAAACCTACCATTTCTCCCTTAACTCGATGCTCTTGAGGATGAACCCCGGCGCATCTTAATCTCACTGTACGCAGGAAAGAAAATTTAGAATTAAAAAATAAACACAGAGATTGAAACAGAAGAGGAGATTACGTTAGGAGAAGAAGGAAGGGATTACAAGCAAAATGGCCGGTGGTGAGTGTTGGATCGTTAGTCAGAAATACAAGGGCGTCCTTAACAGAGTTAAGGTCGTCCTTCACCAGGATGTCCTTAATAAAGATCAAGGACTTCCTTGGTTCGCAGCGGAAATCAAAAGACTAAACAGGTTAAGACAATAAGTAAGGAACGCTTTTGATTTATAGAGGAACCACTCAAGTACCAACTAGTCCTTGAGTGTAAACCTCTACCTCCTTGGAGGATTTTGTAATAGCTTTTTCCTTTCTTATTAAGTTTCCTTACAATACACTGGCGAGCGGTTACACTTCTCTGGCACTTAGACTGGCGTCCCTAAGTCCACTAGTAACAACCCCTTTAAGCCTGTAGAGTAACCTAACTTAATTTCTCTAAAGGAAACTATCACCTCGTCCTTACAGTTCGTCGTAAGGACTCTCTCACTCTTTTTGTTCTTTTCTATTACAAACAGTTTGTGATTTTGTTGAACGCTTCTCGCTCGATCTAACACCTAAGTCTCACTTGTTCTTGAGCTTGTTCTTGGTGTTCTTGGTGTTCTTGAGCGACTGACAAATTCTCTGAATATTCTCTGAAGCGTCACCTCACAATAAATACTCTGGGGAGTATTTATAGTGACATTGGGAAAGGGCAACTTTATCTCTGATAATCATGCCCTTGGGAACGTTGCAACAGTAATCGGCTTCCACGTGTTGCTCTGAAGATCAAAGAAGCTTACTGGCAATTCCGTTAGGCTTGGATGCGGGATCTTCTTCCACGTGGAGATCATGATCAAAGCTTGTCTGGTGATGTCACTTTGTCGGCCAGCTTTGAAGGACTCCAGTGTAATGATTAAGGACGGTGTCCTTGTTTGTATTTTACCAAGCCGTTCACTGAAGGATGTAGCGTCCTTACTTTCTAAGGACGGCTACCTAATCCTCAACTTGTTGTCCTTTTCAACATGCGTTCCTGAAACACTTGGACAACTTTATTAGATCAAGGCGAGTTTGTCATATCAAAACTAAGGGACGCTAGGCACAATGTTAATTACTGAAGACGTCCTTAACATTGTCCCAACAGTTTCCCCCTTTTTGATGATGACAAACTCTGGGCAATAAACATTTTGCACTTAAGCTCTGGCATGCTTTGAAAACTCAAAGAACGTCCTTTCAACATTTGGGAATAATCTATAGGCACAAGTATGAAGGGACGGCTTTCTATTTCTTTCTTAATTAGCGTCCCTCTTAAACTTAGTTCCTTTCACTGAAATTTCTTCTTAACACTTGCTTATTCTAGATAACTATTAAAAGCGCATCTCTGCAAAACTACACTTCCCCCTTTTGGCATCATCGAAAAGGATAACAAGTTAGCTTAAGGACGATAGCACAAAATCACAATTAGAGGCAAGAGAACGCTTAAACACACATATGCACACAAACATAAGATTTGCCATTGAAAGGGAATGAAGTCATTACAGACAAGCAGACAAGTGTTTGAAAAACAAAAGAAGCACAGGCAAAAATAACGAGGGAATAAAGGGTTAGGTGGGAGGTGATCCAGCAGGACGGCTTTGATCATTGACATTGGCGTCCGTCGCAGCAGGTTCCTCTTCCTCTTGGGTGTCTCCCTCTGTACTATCCCTGTGAATTGACTGGACTAGCAGCTTAATCAAGTCATTCTGAGTCTTAACGGCCTGAAAATAGTGGTAGTTCTGTTGCATGGCAGCGTTGTTCTGTTGAATGATGGCGTTCCCTTGTTGCGCAAGAACATTTTGATTGTTAAGGATGAGGGCGTACAGCTGCTTCTCAGAGTATGCTTCTGTGTTGGACGGAGCAGGAGAGCACTGAAAGTAGGACGGCTGTTGAAGAGGAGGAAGATGAGAAGGCGAGAAGTTGAAGTCCATCTGATCGGCATTAAAGAAGGACGACAACTAATCAACTTCAGCATAGCGAGCAGCACGGTCTTCCTCAGTATCAACTATCAAGGGAGGCTCAGGAGCAACAGTCTTCCCTTTCTTTGCAGCTTCTTGTCGAGCACGCTCGTCCTCAGCAGCTTTCTTAGCAGCTTCCTGCCTTAGTCGTTTCTCTTCAGCTCTCTTGGCGGCCTCTTCTTCTTTCTTTTTCCTCTCAGCTTCTTTTCGTTCCTTCTCTAGTTGTTTTCTGATGGAAGGAAGTTCCTTGTCATGCTTGATTTCAACAATGCCGTACTTTTGATCCCATGGCAAGCCCAAAGAGATTTCCTCGCCAGGTGTGTAAGCATCATTTTCAATCAGCAGAGCTTTCACCAAACCTGGATAAGGAAGGGCATGGTTCTTCTTTGTACACTTGGCCATGTGCTCAATCATGATTCTGGCTAAGTTGATTTTGCGTCCTTGAAGGAAAGCGTCCAGCAACAAGCAGTCTATAGTCTGGACGATGGATTTCTTCTCTTGTCGAGGCACAACTGTCCGACAAATCATATAGTGAGCTTGAGCACCGGTACGAGAAAGGACGGAAGCCACTCTATCCTGGGAATCCGGAGTCTTCCCATTAAAAATTCTTTTGAACAGGGCTTCGAGGTCCTCTCCTTCGATGCCAAAGCCGCTTGCTGGAACTCTGTGCAAGGCCTCAGGTCCAGGACGCTGTTTATCAAGCCCCATCAGTTGACGGACTGTCTTTTCAGAAAAGGTAGCAGATTCGCCATTGGCCAAGAACGTCCCTGTACCATTCTCTATGTTGACGTTGAGAGAATCGTAGAAGTCTTGCACCAGCTTAGGATCCACTGTCACATTCTCCTCTGATAACTTGAGCCATCCTTGAACCTTTAGGAGCTCAACGAGATCCTTGGCCTCAGAAAACTGGCTAAGGAATACTTCATTATAGACAAGAGGAGAAAGAATATGCTCAGACTTCTTGTTTTTCTTTTTGGGAGGACCAGAAGTGCCGTCCTCATTCTCTTCTTCCTCATCCTCATCTTCATCTTCATTATTATCTCCTTCCTGGAGATTTTCATCAGCCTGTCCCTCAGATGGACCAGCTGCGTCCTTGGACGCCTTTGTTTTCCGTGGACGCTTTCCACCTTTGCCTTTGGGAGCAGACTTGTCTCCCGCGTCCATTGGGACGGCTTCCCATGGGGGAATCTCAAGAGCATCAGCAGAAAGTTGCTCATCGAGAGAGAGAGCGTCCTCTTGTACAACGTTGCCGCGTTGATTTGCAATTTGGCGACAAAGCTCTTCATCCTCAGCAATCTGCTGTCTTGTTAGTTCGTCAAGGACGATTGTTGTAGAGATCTCCTCAGAGTTAGCAGAGCCAAACTCCGCTTCTATGGAGTCGTCCCTCTCAGCTGAGTGGCCCCTTGATTTGGGAGTGGGAGGGGCGGAGGGGGAAGGGGAATTTTGAGGAGATGGGGATGGGGAGATGTCCACATCAGGGAAGGCCTGCTTTAATTGGAGAAGGGTAGGGTCAGGCATGGATGGGTCGATGATGTCGATTGGTGAAGGTGTGGTTGAAGGGGTGTCAAGGGGAATGGGATTGGGCTTGGCCTTGGCGAGCTTTCGCCTTTTGAGGGGTTTGGGGTGAGGACGGTCATGCTTGAATTTGGTTCGCTCCTCCACATTAGTTGGAAATCTGTCAAAGATTTTTGTGGGTTGGGAGGAGGAAGCCTTTTGTGGGAGAGAGGAGCGGATAAGACGAGATGGAGGGGGAGTAGGTTTGGTGGTAATAGCTCGGGGAGGGGATGAAGGAGAAAAGGGATTGGAGTTTGGTTTCACTAACCTTTTCTTTGATGCTGTGGAGGGAAGATCCACAAATCGGGCATTGGAAAGGTCTGGGATGGATTCAATCAAGGGGATCCTCCAGTCTTGACCTTGGAACGCCTCTAAGAAAATGTTGGTGCCTCCACAGAAAGGAGCGTCCATTCCCCCTGTCTTCCTCAATACGGGCACCACAAATCGATCCAAGAACGTCCTCAGATTGCGAAGACGGACTTGATCCTTGCAGTCCTTCATGTAGTTCACCACAGCAACATAGAGAGTGCGTGGCTTTGTGTCGATGAAGTCCTTCAAGATCTCGTCAATCTGAATTTCTGGAGGACCTTCGACGTAAAAGTTCCTCTTAGCAAGACGCTTGCGCTTCCCACTCAAAGACGAACCAGAAGTGTTCATGACCCTTGACATTCTGAGCTGATCGGAGAGAGGTCGTCGGAGACTGATCGGAAAGCTAGAGAGATGTTGCCGGAAATCTAGAGAGAAGTCAGAGCAAAACGGAGCTTTGAGATTTTAGCGTGCGAAAGTTCTGACAGCCGTTTCAATCAATGTATATATAGGAGGTTGGTGAGGGGCACGCTGGTAACTTCCTCATTTCAAAATTCAAACGGCAACTGTTCAACTTCCAAAAAGGGCGCGTTCCGAATGAACCTGTACTGTACTGGCGTCCTCAACTCAGATTATAGCTGTCGTTCACAGAATTTACACATCCTTCCTGGGATCACCTTAGGAACCAATTTGAAAACTATGCAAGTACGTCCCGTAAAAGAAAAGTGAAGATCATAGGACGCTTTTGCAAAGTTTTCGGCTAGGGAAAGCTTAGAGTTCCCATCATTTCGGCTTATAATGAGGGTTGGGTGATCAGGGAAACTCTTTTTCAAGACAAATAGAGAAATTCAAAGGCGTTCTCATGATATGCACACAGCAGTTTTAGACTAGCGTTCTTGCAAAAGTGAAATTAGTGCATAAAGTACTTAGCAATTATGTAATTAACTAAACATAGCCAAGCATTGAGGGAATAGCAGAACGGGACTTGCTACTTAAAGGTTATCATCCCTAAGAGCAGCCTGAGATGCTCAAAGGGACGTCTATCAAGTGCTTTGGTAAAAATATCAGCTATTTGGTCCTCAGTCCTTACATTTCCCATGCTAATAATTCCTAGTTCCACATTATCACGCAAGAAATGATGTCTTATATGAATGTGCTTTGTGCGAGAATGAAAAACAGGATTCTTAGCAATTTCTATGGCACTGATATTATCACACAAAATAGGAATAGTTTCAAGAGATATACCATAGTCCTCAAGTTGATATTTGATCCAGATAACTTGTGAACAGCACGAGGCAGCAGCAACGTACTCAGCTTCCGCAGTTGAAAGCGCCACAAAGTTCTGTTTCTTAGATCCCCATGAGACTAGGCATGAACCAAGAAACTGTGCCATTCCTGAAGTACTTTTTCTATCAATGACATGTCCAGCATAGTCAGCGTCAGAGTAGCCAACTAGTTTGAAGGACGTCTTCCTGGGATACCAAAGGCAAAGATCGTCCCGTCCTTTGAGGTAGCGAAAGATCCTCTTGACTTCTTGCATGTGGGACTCCTTTGGATTTGCCTGGAAGCGTGCACACAAGCAGACTGCAAACATGATGTCTGGACGGCTTGCGGTCAGATAGAGCAAAGAGCCAATCATTCCTCTGTATAGCTTTTGATCAACGTCCTTCCCTTGTTCATCTGCATAAAGACGTGAATTTGGGGAACAAGGTGTTGCCATTGGCTTGGACGTATTCATCCCAAATTTCTCCAACATTTCACGGACATACTTTTGTTGATGAATGCGCGTCCCATCTTTGAGTTGGTTGATTTGAAGTCCCAGGAAGAAGGTGAGTTCTCCAATGAGAGACATTTCAAATTCACTACTCATTAAGGACTTGAACTCATCTACAAGTTTCATGTTAGTACTACCAAAGACTATATCATCAACATAGACTTGGGCAATTAAAATGTCCTTGTGAACTTTCTTAATGAACAAAGTTTTATCAATTGAACCTCTTGTGTAGCCATTAGACAGAAGAAAGGACGCAAACCTGTCGTACCATGCACGAGGAGCTTGCTTGAGTCCATAGAGAGCTTTGTCTAAGTAGTACACATTATCTGGATGAGAGGCGTCCTTGAAACCAGGCGGTTGAGCAACATACACCTCTTCCTTGAGTTTTCCATTTAGAAAGGCAGTCTTGACGTCCATCTGAAATAGCTTGAATCCTTTGTGTGCGGCAAAGGCAATGAGAAGACGAATGGCCTCAATTCTAGCAACGGGAGCAAAGGTTTCATCATAGTCAATGCCTTCCTCTTGCTTGAATCCTTGAGCCACCAGTCTTGCCTTGTTCCTTGACACACGACCACTTTCATCGAGCTTATTTCGGAACACCCAGCGCGTCCCTATGATATTTTTCCCTTTGGGACGAGGGACGAGAGTCCAAACTTTGTTCCTTTCAAACTGGTTAAGTTCTTCTTGCATTGCTTGGATCCAATCAGCGTCCTGAAGTGCTTCTTTGATATTCTTTGGTTCCACCATAGATACAAAGGCGTTGAACGCACAGAAGGCTAAATTTGCACTTTGGGACTTGCTTGCAGCTGATCTGGTTTGAACTCCTTGAGCTGGATCGGAGACAATCTGAGAAGTTGGATGATCTCTTGAGAAACGGGACTCTCTTTGAAATAGTTGAGCAAACCTAGGATCAATTTCATCATCTGAAGAGGCGTCCTCGGTGTGTTCCCCCTCAGAGAGAGCGTCCACACCTTGACCTTGCAGACTTGATTCAGCCACATCTTGTTGAATTGGAGATTCACTTCGAGAGGGAACTCCTTCAACAATACTAGGAACGTCCACTGAGACTTCTTCAGGATTTGGAGTGGCGTCCTTAGGAACATAATATTTTCCAGAGGACCCAAAATCAGCTTCGTCTTCAGAATCGTCCTGCTGTTGTGAGGAAGAGCGTTCTTTCTTACTTGGTTTTTCTTTATGAGAAACGCTCTCCTTGAACACAACATGAATGCTCTCCTCAAGCTTTAGAGTCCTTTTGTTGAAAACTCTATATGCTTTGCTGGTTAGAGAGTATCCAAGAAATATAGCTTCATCACTCCTTGCATCAAACTTTCCAAGTCGTTCTTTGTCATTGTTGTGAACAAAGCACTTGCATCCGAACACTCTGAGATAATCAATGCGAGGCTTCCTTCCATTCAACAATTCATAGGACGTCTTTTTGAGCAACGGACGGATCATGGCACGATTGATGATATAACAAGCTGTAGCAATAGCTTCCGCCCAGAAGTACATAGGAACGCTATTGGCTAAAAGCATAGTCCTTGCCATATCCTCCAGCGTCCTATTCTTTCTTTCCACAACACCATTTTGTTGAGGAGTCCTTGGAGCTGAAAAATTGTGCGAGACACCATGTTGATCACAGAAGACCAGGAACTCTGAATTCTGAAACTCCGTTCCATGGTCTGATCTTATGGCTTTAAGAGGCGTCTCCAGGGCAACTTCCACTTGTTTGATGAAGACTTTGAACGCATTAAAGCAATCTGTTTTGGAAGCCAAGAAAAGAACCCAAGTGAAACGAGAAAAATCATCTACAAGAACGTAAATGTACCTCTTTCCACCATGGCTCAACGTCTTCATTGGTCCACAAAGATCCATATGAAGGAGTTCCAAAGGCTTCTTTGTGCTGACTTCGTTCTTAGATTTGAAGGACGTTCTTGTTTGCTTCCCTTTAATACATGCTTCACATTGTTCAATCTTCTCAGGATCAATTTGAGGAAGTCCTTTCACAAGATTTCTTTGATGCAGTTTGAGGATTGTGCTTAGTCCAGCATGTCCAAGACGACGATGCCAGAGGTCAGCGTCCTCCTTTGAAACAGATAGGCACAACTCAGATTTTGGCTTGAACTCTTGATTGAAGATGTAGACATTGTTCTGGCGAACTCCTTTGAGAACAACTTTGTTGGACTTCTTGTTGATCACGAGACACTCCTTTGAGTCAAATGTGACTAAATTTTCACCTTGGTCACACATTTGGGAAACACTCAGGAGATTGAAACCAAGTCCTTCAACAAGACTGACATTTGTTGCTTTGATGGACGGATTGAGAATAGCAGTTCCCGTCCCTTTGATCTTTCCCTTGCCCTTATTGCCAAACGAGACCGTTCCTCCCGTGGCACTACTCTGGATAGAAGTGAGATGGATCTGGCTTCCTGTCATATGATTTGAGGCGCCACTATCAATGATCCATGGGCGTCCCCTCACTTCCACCTGCCAAAACAAAGTTAGTTTTTGGCGACCCAGGCAAGGTGTTCCTTACCTGGTTCGTTACAGAAATAGAACTCTGGTTCTGGCATGTAGTCATTAATGTTCACATCATTTGAAGTAGCATATCTGCGGAAAGAACTCCTAGAACGTCTAGAACGCCTAGACTTAGTCTTAGGGACGGACTCTTCATTTTCAATGTTAGTCCTAGCAGCTTTTCCCTTTTTAATGTCTTCCTTTAGTTTCAAACACTCATACTTGTAGTGATCTCCTTGACCACAATACCAACACGTCCTGTAGTAAGTACCGAGGTAGTACTTCTTATTGGGACGTTGGATCCTGTTTTGTTTCATCTTTTGAGGGTTGCAAACTTTAGAACCTTCCCCTTTAGCAATTTTCTTGTAAATCCTATGACCAGTGGAGTTAGTATAGTAGTCCTCTTCACCTTTCTCTCCACTCTCTAGGACTCTAATTCTATCAAGAAGATTCCTGGTTTTCTCCCTCTCTTGTTCAAGTTCTGTGGATTTACTAGCCTCAAAGTCACTTGGGAGAGAGTTCTTAGAATCAGACTCATATCCTAGTCCCCTTTTGGCTGGGACAAACATCATAGGTCTAACTTCTTCAACTACAGAACTCTTTCCTAGCACTTTGACTTCATCCCTAAGGTTAACGTTCTCTAGCTTGAGACACATTAATTCAGTTTTCAGGGATTTAACTTCTTCACATGAGGACTCTAGTTGAATAGACATAGTACTGCAATTTTCACATTCAACAACAATGTTTTCATTTTCAAGTTCCAGTTCATCCATTCTCTTTTGCATAATCACACTTTCTTCCATGATTTTTCCAATGAGTTTTATGAGTTTAGTTTTAGAACAACTTTCTAAGGATTTCATCATAGACTCACGGGTTACCTCATTTTCAGATTTAGGAGCGTCCTCCTCATCAACTGTGGCGTCCTCCATAGCCATGAAAGCCACTTGATCATTATCGAAGGCGTCCTCAAGAGCAATGTAGGCCTCTTCTTCATCGGGTTCTTCATCATCAGAACTCATGTTATCCCATGCAGAAGCAAACGCTCCAATGAGAGCCTTTGTCTTCATATCCTTTGAAGACATTCCTGTTGTACACTTTTTAGCAAAATGTCCTTTCTTGTTACATTTAAAACAAGTAAGTTCCTTCATCTCTGCCTCTGTGTACTTGGGACCTTCCTTCTTGGGCATTTTGTGCTTGTTGAAATGTTTGCTTCTTTTTCCAAAAGAACGCAGAACTTTGTTAAAAAGAACAAGTCCTTCCTCTTCTTCAAGCTGTTCCTTAGACTTGCTTTCTCTTTCTTTCACAGCTTGAACTCGCATCTTTTCACGGTTCTCATTCTTATTGGCTTCCACCATCATAGCAAGTTCTTGTTGACGACGAAGATACTCAGCGTACTCTGGTGTTGAGGTCATCAATGCAATATCTGTTTGAGGATTTCTTGCCAATTCAGCCAAATCGGCTTCCCTTCTTGCTTCATAACCCCTAAGCTTCCCATAGATCTCTTCCATATCCAGGGTCTTGTTAGCGGTGTTTTCCTTGAACGTGGTTCTATCAAAGTTCCACTTTCCTGTGAGTCCATCAATGACTATTCCAACTCTGTTCCTCATTGAGACTTCAGCTTCTGGGATACCCAAGTTTCGCATTTTGGTCACAAGGGCTTCAAAGCGACTTGAGTAGTCCTTTACAGATTCATTAGGCAGCATTCTGAAGGCATAGAACTCCTTTTTAATTTCAAGCTTGACATCTTCCTTCATCTCAGCTGTTCCTATGTGGTACTTTTCGAGAGCTTCCCACTGCTCTTTTGCCGTAGTCAAGTTGCTGACTCTGATGGCGTCCCTCTCACAGAGAGATGCTTGAAGGAAGCATATAGCCTTAGCGTTCGTTTCCATAAGCTTGAATTCATCAGGACCCCATTCATCCTCTTTGTCTTTCTTGTCTTCAGGGACTTTGAGATCACCCTTCATGATTACCTTCCAGCATTGATAGTTCTGTCCCCTACAGAAGTTTTCAAACCTAATCTTCCAGCGATTGAAGTTGCCGTCCGTCAGACGCGGAGGCTTAGTGAAAGAGATTCCAATGAGTTCCATGTTCATGTTTAACCTGCAACTCAACAAAATCTAGAGCGCCCGCTCTGATACCAATTGTTGGATCGTTAGTCAGAAATACAAGGGCGTCCTTAACAGAGTTAAGGTCGTCCTTCACCAGGATGTCCTTAATAAAGATCAAGGACTTCCTTGGTTCGCATCGGAAATCAAAAGACTAAACAGGTTAAGACAATAAGTAAGGAACGCTTTTGATTTATAGAGGAACCACTCAAGTACCAACTAGTCCTTGAGTGTAAACCTCTACCTCCTTGGAGGATTTTGTAATAGCTTTTTCCTTTCTTATTAAGTTTCCTTACAATACACTGGCGAGCGGTTACACTTCTCTGGCACTTAGACTGGCGTCCCTAAGTCCACTAGTAACAACCCCTTTAAGCCTGTAGAGTAACCTAACTTAATTTCTCTAAAGGAAACTATCACCTCGTCCTTACAGTTCGTCGTAAGGACTCTCTCACTCTTTTTGTTCTTTTCTATTACAAACAGTTTGTGATTTTGTTGAACGCTTCTCGCTCGATCTAACACCTAAGTCTCACTTGTTCTTGAGCTTGTTCTTGGTGTTCTTGGTGTTCTTGAGCGACTGACAAATTCTCTGAATATTCTCTGAAGCGTCACCTCACAATAAATACTCTGGGGAGTATTTATAGTGACATTGGGAAAGGGCAACTTTATCTCTGACAATCATGCCCTTGGGAACGTTGCAACAGTAATCGGCTTCCACGTGTTGCTCTGAAGATCAAAGAAGCTTACTGGCAATTCCGTTAGGCTTGGATGCGGGATCTTCTTCCACGTGGAGATCATGATCAAAGCTTGTCTGGTGATGTCACTTTGTCGGCCAGCTTTGAAGGACTCCAGTGTAATGATTAAGGACGGTGTCCTTGTTTGTATTTTACCAAGCCGTTCACTGAAGGATGTAGCGTCCTTACTTTCTAAGGACGGCTACCTAATCCTCAACTTGTTGTCCTTTTCAACATGCGTTCCTGAAACACTTGGACAACTTTATTAGATCAAGGCGAGTTTGTCATATCAAAACTAAGGGACGCTAGGCACAATGTTAATTACTGAAGACGTCCTTAACATTGTCCCAACAGTGAGTCTAGCGAGGGTGAGGAGAGACTGACCGCGTTAGAGGGAGAGAGTTCGGCGAGAACATCGGGGTCGGAGAGGGAGAGGAATTCGTCGAAATCAACATTGATGTCTTGAACGTTAAGGAGCGTCTTTCTGACGGAGTCCAAGACGTTCTCCGGCACAACACTAGTTCTCTCTCTAGCCTCGACCTCCATTGTCATCGACTCTCTTCCCTTCTTTGTCAGCCTGCGCTAGGGTTTCTAGGAATTTGACGGCCGGGGTAAGATGACTGCTACCGTGCGATTGAGACCTACTTACTCAGATTCCGACTGATGAAACCAAATCTGGTTCGCATGAATCAAACGGGAGCGAAGAGATATCGGAGGAAGAAGGAGGATACTAAATCAAGGCCCCACGAGCGAGATTGCAAAATCGTGAAGAGATGCGAATTTGCACCAATTGGGACTCATGAGAACAGGAGAAGAAGAGAAGAAGGGTGTTCAGATGAAAAAAAAATGCGTAAATGGACACTTTTGCCCCCGCGTCTTTAAAATATAAAAGGAGACAATCTTATAATCCTAGCCATCCATCTACCTAATTTAACGGTCATTGTTTGTTTTTAGTTTATAGGTTAATATTAATTTTCATTTGAACCAGTGCCTTCCGCAAAAGCCTTTGAACATTCACACGAGGAACGATAACCAGACTATGGTGTACGGGACTTTGGTGTTGGATCCGGTCAACAAGATCTCAGCCAACCACATGATCGGATCGAGCACTCGCAAGATGAAGTACACCTATTTGCACCGAGGTGTTACCTCCTTCGAGCCATGTTACGATTTCGGGAAGAACGCTTGCGATTTTGCGATTTCCAAGAGGATTTATGACGATCTTTGTTAGGGCTTCGTTTCAGACTTCTAACCAACTGTTGGGGCTCGAGTGGTCTAGGAACTCCAAGACTCATGGTTGCTTCAAGGTATGCTTGGTAGATGATTAGACATTTATGGTTTTCAGTGAAACCGATTTCTTCAGAAGTTGTTATTGATTACCTGCTCGTAATTGCATTCCGTAAGCTGTTGTCGCTTACGGAGAGGACTCGTGGCTGATCCCGAACCTTGCCGGCGTGGATGTTCTCTACTTGTCTGATTTTGATTCGTTTATGGACTTTGGAAATCAGTTGTTGCTTCTGGAATTGATCGATTGTGTAGCTCGATTTGAGAATTGGCTTACTCAAATAACTCCATGCTTACTCAACGAATTGGAAGAATGATGCACATGCTTACTCAACTAAATTTCAATTGCTGCTATCTTATTGTACAGGTCTGCTGGAGGTGGTGAGAAGAAGAAGTGAGGTGCTTTCTTGAGATTTGTGTTGGTGTTGGTTTAGTTTTTGAGATTTTATTATGTCCATCATCACCCTGTTAAAACTTGTTGAGCTGAATTGTCGGTTTTTCTGGTTTCAATGAAAGTTGTAGTGGAAGATTTTACTGGATAGTTTGATGAGTATCTGATGAGACCTTTGGTGTCATTTCTACACAATGATAGTGTATTTAGCTTTCTTTTAATGCTTACTATCCTTTCCCTTTTGGTCGGTAAGTTGAGATGGTTGCACAATCGACGATCGTGGTTGCACAATCGACGATCGTGGTTGCACAATCGACGATCGTGATTGCACAATCGACGATCGTGATTGCACAACCCTCGATCGTGATTGCACAGTTTCCGGGCCGGAATAAGACCAGAATCTGAGGGGAAACAGACGGGTTTCAGGGAGTCCGGAGAGAAAACTCGGGTCGAAATTCGGTCTCAGATTGATCAAGTCGGGTTTATATTTACATTACTAGTAAATTGTAGGGGATTTGTATTAGTTGAGATTTAAGTTTCATTTTGCTTTTCTCTATACAAGCCCAATTAACCCGATTCTTGTCCAAGAGTTCAGGAAAAAAAACAACTGTTTTTTGGGTGATTTAGTGATAATAATTGCTTTTATTGCGAGATTTTGTGAAATTAATATTTTTATCGATTAATATTTTTGTCCTTAGTAAAAATCTACAGGAAGTAGTATGTCGTTCCAGCGAGCAAGTATAAATTTGAACATAGAAGAGGTTCAATATAAACTTAACATGTATAGAGGATAGTTAGGTGTAATTTTACGCAAATTTTAAGCATGCAACTATTTAAAAAAAAACCCACAAAATACAAAAGGGAATCAACCCACAAAAACTAAATCAAGGACAAAATTGCTAAAATGGGTCATAGCTTCACTACTGTTGTTATCGCGAATCTCACAAAAATGAAAGTTCTCGTCTAAAAGGACGCTCTAGGACGTCCTTCTTGAGTGGATATCCTAATTCTTACCCATTAAAAAAAATCAAGGACCAAATACCAAAGGAGAATACACAGGCTAAAGTTTAAAGGTGGTACGAGAACAAAACCCAAGAAAAAATTAGGCCGATTAATGAAGAGCAATGTAACCGGAAAATCACATTAGCTCGGAACGAGGCATAAGCCTATTTTGACATTATTAGGTGACTACCGTAACTAAACTAAGTCGACCACAATTCATCATTCATGCTTTTTCATGACTCATAGTCCGTCACGAAACTTTAATTTATAGTATTACATAGACAAGTATCCAATTCCCAAAAGGATGAAACTCAAACTTAACCTGATCTTGGTTTAGAGTTAAAAAAATTATTTTTGTAAAAAAACCTATTAAAAAAATATAATTGCAAAATCATGAAAAACTAATGCAAAATAGTTAAGTTTTAAATGTGAAAAATACAGTTTCTTGTTTCTAATTATTAAACCCAAAATGGGTTTTGCTATTCGTTAATCATGAAAAACCCAAAATACTTATAAGATTATTAATTACTAGTTGAAGACCCGTACCATGTACGGGTAATGATAATTTTTTTCATTAATTTGTGTATCTACTATAATCTATACTATATATTAATTCTTATATACACATAAATTAAAATGGGAATGAAAGTTAAGTGAACTAATATGTATCTTTTATAGAAGGAAATTTTAAAGATAGATAATATTGTTTCAAAGATAGATATTAGATGAGTCAAAAAAAAGATAAAATTAAAGGTTAGATAATTAAAGAAATTTTAAAGATAAATAATATGTCTTTAAAGATAGATATTTGATGGGTAAGAAAAAAAATAAAGTTAAAGATTAGATAATTACGAAAAATAAAACATATAAAATTGTTAATAAAGTTGGGGCAGAATTAACGTGGAGGCTTGAAATTCTTTGTCTTTAATATATAGTATAGAGTATAGAGTATAGATTATACGAATTTTAGAATAAATTTAAATACATTACATAATTTACATTGCACAAATTGGCGACCAAAACCGACTATTGGGCGTGTCGTTTAAACAGGCCCGAACTCATTCGAATGATCAACAAACCCGGCCTAGATAGATATCTTGGAGCGCCTCTATATATGTAATTCCCTTCCGACCAAAAAAAACGTATATATGTAATTCCCTGTTCACCTAATGCAATTAACACAAGTCTTTTGTCTAATCTCTTATTCAGCACGGAACGACGGACTCGGGGGAAAGAGTTCTCCACCGCCGGCATATCTTCTCTGGCTCGTCTAATTCGTCTCCTGAATTGATCGGTTCGAACTTGTCCTTCTCAATTGAACTTTGTTTCAACTCTGATTTGTTGTTATATCAATTCGGCAGCTCCAGATTTCGTGTTGTTTTAGTAGATTAGGATTAGTAATGCCTTCGGAGGCTGGCATAGCTGAGAAATTGAAGTACCACTCTCTGATCTCCAAGGTTTGTACTGAGTTGGAGACTCATGTGGGCACGGATAACAAGGTGCTGGCCGAGTTCATCGTTGAATTAGGTCGGGAGAGTGAGGTTGTGGAGGAATTTGATGCTATATTGAAAGATAATGGTGCTGAGTTTCCTGACTATTTTGTTAGGACGCTCTTGACCATTATCCATGCCATTCTGCCTCCTAACCCTAAGAAGGAGAGCAGGGATGTAAAGAAGGGTGGGGATGGGAGGGATTCGAAGTTCCCGGGATTGTCTGTGGCTGATAGTGTGGAGAGGGCAAAGCAGTTGGAGAAGGAGATTGAGATGGAGGCAGAAGAAAGACGTGCTAAGGCCAAGGAAGAAGAGGAGAGGCATCGACGAGAGAGGGACACAGAAAGGGAACGGGATAGACACAGGGATAGAGATAGGGACAGGGGTAGACACAGAAATCAGGAACACGACAGAGAGAGGGATCATGGTGAAAGACGTGCTAGGTACAGAGAAAGAGATGAAGATGGTTATGATGATAATAGGGGGAAATATGGTGATAGAAGGCAGGATAGGCATGGGAGGAATAAGTATGATCATGATGAAGACAGGGACAATGGGGAAGATAGGAGAGGTGATAGCAGCAGGCTTAAGAGTTATTCCACAGAGCCTGAGCTATATGAGATTTACAAGGGCAGGGTATCGAGGGTGATGGACAGTGGGGCATTTGTTCAGTTGCATGATTTTAAGGGGAAGGAAGGCCTGGTTCATGTTTCACAGATGGCCACTAGGAGGATAGCTAATGCAAAGGATGTTCTGAAGCGAGATCAAGAGGTTTATGTGAAGGTGATATCAATTTCAGGACAGAAGCTGAGCCTTTCAATTAGAGATGTTGATCAGAATTCTGGCAGGGATCTACAACCACTGAAGAAGCGTTCAGAAAACGATTCTTTCAGGAGTAATCCCTCGGTATCAAATGGGGGCACCACCAGGATAGGCCTTTCAGGGATTCGGATAGTGGAAGAAAATCAATCTGGATCTTCACGTCGACCATTAAAACGTATGAGCTCACCAGAAAAGTGGGAGGCCAAGCAGCTGATTGCCTCTGGTGTTATGAGTGCTAAGGATTATCCTATGTATGATGAAGAAGGAGATGGGGCAGTTTACCAAGAAGAGGTTGCTGAAGAGGAGCTTGAGATTGAGTTGAATGACGATGAACCAGCCTTCTTGCATGGCCAGACTCGGTACTCTGTTGATATGTCACCTGTTAAGATCTTTAAGAATCCAGAGGGTTCCTTGAGCCGTGCAGCTGCTCTTCAGTCTGCCTTGATTAAGGAAAGGCGAGAAGTACGTGACCAACAACAGAGGACAATGCTTGATTCCATTCCCAAGGATCTCAATCGTCCTTGGGAAGATCCAATGCCTGAGACAGGTGAAAGGCATCTCGCACAGGAGCTGAGGGGTGTTGGCTTATCAGCTTATGACATGCCAGAGTGGAAGAAGGAATCTTATGGTAAAGCATTAACTTTTGGGCAGAAATCTAAGCTTTCATTACAGGAACAGAGACAAAGCTTGCCAATTTATAAGTTGAAGAAGGAGTTGATTCAGGCTGTACATGATAATCAGGTTTTGGTTGTCATTGGTGAGACTGGATCTGGTAAAACAACTCAGGTTACTCAGTACCTTGCAGAAGCTGGCTACACAACTAGGGGGAAAATTGGATGTACACAGCCCCGTAGGGTTGCTGCAATGTCTGTAGCCAAGAGAGTTGCTGAAGAATTTGGATGTCGACTTGGGGAGGAAGTGGGATATGCCATACGTTTTGAAGATTGTACTGGGCCTGAGACAGTAATTAAGTATATGACTGATGGAATGCTTCTTAGAGAGATCCTAATTGATGAGAATCTTTCTCAGTACTCAGTGGTTATGCTTGATGAAGCTCATGAAAGGACAATACACACTGATGTTCTATTTGGGCTGCTGAAGAAGCTTGTGAAGCGCAGACCTGACCTTCGCTTGATTGTCACATCAGCCACGTTGGATGCAGAGAAGTTTTCTGGATATTTCTTTGACTGCAACATCTTCACAATACCCGGGAGAACTTTTCCTGTGGAGATACTTTACACTAAACAGCCAGAAACCGACTATCTCGATGCTGCTCTGATCACTGTTCTTCAGATCCATCTAACAGAACCTGAGGGTGACATTCTGGTCTTCTTGACTGGTCAGGAGGAAATTGATTTTGCTTGTCAATGTCTGTTTGAGAGAATGAAGGCACTTGGTAAAGATGTGCCAGAGTTGATTATTTTGCCAGTTTACAGTGCACTTCCCAGTGAAATGCAGTCCAGAATTTTTGAACCTGCTCCTCCTGGGAAACGGAAAGTTGTCGTGGCTACCAATATTGCTGAAGCCTCACTGACAATTGATGGAATATTCTATGTGGTCGATCCTGGATTTGCTAAGCAAAATGTATACAATCCAAAGCAAGGATTAGACTCACTTGTTATCACTCCAATTTCACAAGCATCTGCAAAGCAAAGAGCTGGGCGTGCTGGGCGTACGGGGCCAGGAAAATGTTATCGTCTTTACACGGAGAGTGCATACAGGAATGAGATGTCCCCAACCTCCGTTCCAGAAATACAGAGAATTAATCTTGGCATGACCACTCTTACCATGAAAGCTATGGGAATAAATGATCTGCTGGCTTTTGATTTCATGGACCCACCACCTCCTCAAGCACTTATTTCTGCAATGGAACAATTATACAGTCTTGGTGCTCTGGATGATGAGGGTCTTTTGACTAAACTAGGAAGGAAAATGGCAGAGTTTCCCATGGAACCCCCACTCTCAAAGATGCTACTGGCCAGTGTTGACCTTGGGTGTAGTGATGAAATATTGACTATCATTGCCATGATTACGACTGGAAATATTTTCTACAGACCGAGGGAGAAACAAGCACAGGCTGACCAGAAGAAAGCCAAGTTTTTCCAACCGGAGGGAGACCACCTCACTTTACTTGCTGTATATGAGGCTTGGAAGGCCAAGAATTTTTCAGGTCCCTGGTGCTTTGAGAATTTTGTTCAGGCTCGTTCCTTGCGACGGGCTCAGGATGTTAGAAAACAGCTTCTTAGCATTATGGACAAGTAAGTGCTAGCATTTACCCATCTGGTATTTTTCTGTTTTATTGAATCATGGTTTTTGGCATAGGATAGATTTCAGGCTCAGAAAAGATTTCTTAGGTTTATTGATTTAGAATTTTCTATTATAGGGTTTGTCTTTTCCAATTTAGGGTGTTGTTTAGCTGTGGTCCTAATTTGGCTATGTTATTTCAGGTACAAGTTGGATGTTGTGAGTTGTGGCAAAGATTTTACCAAGCTAAGGAAGGCAATTACTGCTGGATTCTTCTTCCATGGTGCCAGAAAGGATCCACAAGAGGGGTATAGAACCCTAGTGGAGAACCAGCCGGTTTATATACACCCGAGCAGTGCTCTTTTCCAGAGACAACCTGACTGGGTTATATATCATGAATTGGTGATGACAACAAAGGAGTACATGCGAGAAGTTACTGTTGTTGACCCGAAGTGGCTGGTGGAATTGGCACCAAGGTTCTTCAAAGTGGCAGATCCTACAAAAATGAGCAAGCGAAAGCGTCAAGAACGTATTGAACCGCTTTATGACAGATATCACGAGCCTAATTCATGGCGTTTGAGCAAACGGCGTGCCTAGAATCTTAGACAGTATGTGACCTTTTTTCTTTCAGCTGTAAATGTGCGTTTGTCTTCTTACAATGAAATGTTCTTCTGTGTTGCTAGAAATGCTGACAAAGTTTTGCTCTTCCAATTCCAGATGACCTTATAACCTTTGCTATGTTTCGTAAGTCTTGCTCTTTAAAGCTGTTTTATTAAACAGACAAAAGGTATGGAATTGATCCTTCATCAGATGGAGAGTAGCTAAGCTTAGGAGGAAAACTCTGACTCATTACTTGTGTTTCTCCCTTTGTGCTCTTTGTAAGTGGTCAGAGAAGCCCTTTTTTAGCCTTATAGTGAATTTTGCATTTTATTCTTGGCCTGGGTTCTTACTGCTGTTAGTGCAGGATCTTATATAATTACTACTTGTGCCAAAATTTGTCAACTTTGGGGCAGATTTTATAAAAGGACTCGAGCATAAAATGTAAAAAGTAAATGAATACAATATGCACGCTAAAAACGGTGTCAATTTGGATCCAGTAAAGCAAACCAATGACCCAATTCTTCCTACACTTGGTTCTAATGATTTGCCACTGTCCAATGTAGAGATCAAATATATCAATTAGAAGAAAATATGATGCCTATCACATCTTGGTTCTAATGCCTAAAAATTTGCTTCGGGATTGCAATGCGATTAAGCTTGTATGGCAATCGGTCGCGGGAAATGCTTTGCCGGCTGACTTCTTTGCTGTCATGAGTATCCTCAATATTAGCAGCCTTGACAACTGGAGCTCGATTTTCACAACTATGGTGTGGTATTCTTGGAAGATTAGGAATGGTTTAGTCTTTGATGGACGAGATGATGCTCAATGCCTATCACATCTTGTGGTTTCGATCGCTAATGCATACAAGGGCAGCTTCAATACAGCTCCTGCCGTCTCTTCGGGGCGGGTATTGTCCGTGATGCAAATGGCGTTTTTCAAGAAGCTTTTGTCTTTAGATGTGGTGCTATTCGAGCTGAACTCTTGGCTATATACCATGGCCTCTGCCGAGCCGGACGTTCACTTCCAGGTGTGCACCGATTCAAGGGTGGCCTCTACTCTTTTGAACGAGCCACACCGGGACTACCTCCTCATCAGGCAGTGCCGTGCTATTATGCCCAGGATCGCCTTCAAGTTAATTACATTCCTAGACTAGCAAATAAAGTAGCTGATTCAGTTGCTAGACTCCTCCATGGGGACTATGTAGCTCACTTTGAGCATATTTGATTTTTATCAATAAAATTCGCAAAAAAAATAGGCCGATTCTATGGGCACACAAAAAAAATCCTCCGCGCACAGGAAATACCACTCTTCGTAAAGCGTAACGCTTCATGAAGCGTCAGAGCACCGGGTAACCGTCTCGGGAAAGACCGCAAAGTCCGCTCTCCGTGAGGAGCCACTCTTCGTGAGGAGTGATATAAGCGTCACGCTTTCTAAAGCGTGGGAATGCCGCGCAGGGCACGCCCGCGACCGAAGACCCTTCGTATTTCGTAACTATCTTAAAAATAAAATCTAGGGAAATTCTGCGTGGTAACCACGAGGTTTTACGAATTCCGCGTGGTGGGCAAAGTTTTTTAAGATTCCGCGGGGTGACCCTGAGATTTTGCAAATTCCGTGTTATAACCTCGACATATTTTTAAAAGTATAAAATATATAAAACTCGCCCCTAATATTTACTTAATTACATAGAATCACCCTACATTTTATTTTTTCAACAAAACTAGCAAATCTATTTTCTTAAAACACTTAATACAATAACTATCACTTGATACACATAATATTTATTATTTTAAATGTTATAAAAAATTGCCTAAATTTGTACATGTCATTAAAAACTCCATCATTTTTTTTGCACATTTTTTCATGTCACTGTATATGTACATTATATTTAGAAAACAAATTTTATATTATTTTGAAAATAAATTACTTGAATTAGTGCTCCTACTTAAAAAAAACACTCCCTTAAAATATCAACTATTATAAATTTTGGAAAATGCAGTTCTTTTTATAATAACAAAAATTAATTTTTAAAAATAATAACATATAGTTACATGGAAAAAGATTAAATAAAAATATATGATCGTATAATTATAAAATTAAGTGTTTTAAGAAAAAAGATTTGCTAGTTTTGTTGAAAAAATAGTGTAGGTGATTTTATGTAATTAAGTAAATATTAGGAGTGAGTTTTATATATTTTTAACTTTTTAGAATATGCCGAGGTTATAACACGGAATTTGTAAAACCTCATGGTTACCACGCGGAATCTCAAAACACTTTGGGCACCACGCGGAATTCACAAAACTTTGTGGTTACCATGCGGAATATTCCTAAAACTATCTATCTCAAAAAAAAATTATCCATATCATATGACAATCTCTCTATATATTGAAACAAATCATAATACCACCACATTCAGAACATAATTCATTAAAAAAAGCATAAGAAACAATGTCATCTAGTGAATCAGATTCATCGTATCAAGAAAACTCATCCATCGAGTCGGAGATTTCGGATGAGCCCTATGACCTCTAGAATGTTTTTCAGAGGAGGAGTCGCAAACGCAACATGAAGAAGGAGAAGAAGAATCACAAGAAAAAAACGATACAGATGAGGTATGAAATAATATATGTTAATACATGAATGGGAATTTTTTATTATTTAATTTTATTATCTATACTTAACTTAATTAGCTTGTCTTGTAGTTAATAAATTAAAGGGAAACTCCTCTTGGTACCCCCGAGGTATCGACTATTCCTTTTGGTGTCCCAAGGAAATTTGTTTTCCTTTTGGTACCCCTGTACTTAATAAATTTTCCTTTCTGTACCCAAAAGTGTTTAAAAATCATATTTCCATCTAAAATAACTATTATCCGTTTGAAGAATAAAGATAAATAAAACTACTTTATATTATTACTATTTTATTACTAATTACTAACATATGTATATACCCTTATATATAAAAACAAGAAAAAAATAAAATAAAAAGAATCTGCTTTGTACCATCGTACGTGATGGAGATTGGGAAAGGTAATAATATAAAGTAGATTGTTTTTATTTTATTTTTCCTTATTTTTATGTATAAGGGTATATACATATGTTAGTAATAAAATAGTAAAAATATAAAGTAGTTTTATCTACCTTTTTTTTAAACGGAAAATAATTATTTTGGATGGAAATATGATTTTTAAACACTTTTGGGTATGAAAAGGAACATATATAAACTACGGGGGTACCAAAAGGAAAATAAATTTCCGTGGGACACCAAAAGGAATAGTCGATACCTCGGGGGTACCAAAAGGAATTTCCCTAAATTAAATCACCAGAATGATCAATTATATGGGTATATGTATAGTCCTAAGGCTTGAATTGGGGGGATTGACGAAGAACAATGGCTGCCTGAACTGGGGGGATTGATGAAGAACGATGGCGGGGAATTGACGAAAAACGACGAGTGAGTAAATGCCATAATTCGCTTCTTACAACGATCCGCTTTATGAGGATACAAATTCTAACGCGTCACGAAGCGTAGGTTTTGGGCTCGGATACCCGAAAATTCTGACTCATCAAGAAGAGTGACTCTTTATGAAGAGTGGAGACCACTCTTCGTGAAGCGTCACTCTTTACGAAGAGTGGTATTTCCTGTGCGCGGAGGATTTTTTCCGTGTGCCCATAGATTCCCCGAAAAAATATGATACTTAGGGCCCAAATGATGATAAATTATATATTGGTCATAGTTTTTGCTCTACATTTACTTTGACCAGATATATTTTCCCTCAACTTATATCATGCCTATTTATTTCTTAGTTTTATACAAACCAAATTTCAATACAGTTCTCTTTCAACTATAGATGAACTGGACAAATCATATATTCATATTTATGATGGAACTTGGAAATTTCCCAAAGAAAATAAAATAATACAGTAGCTTAGAACATGATAGCTGCTCAACGTGGCAAAAGAAGGTTGGCTGCTAAAACTATAATTTGTCCAATTCAGAAATAGATATATTATTTAGTACTGTATTAGAAAAAGTATAATATCATTTTCAGATTATATCACTTCTCCTATTGAAGGGGGGTAATGTACTAGTCAAAAAGGCCTTCATTTTTTAAATTGGGAGAAGACTGTCTCCAATGCCTTGAAGGATCGTACTAGGCATAGTCTAGTCGTGTATGTACACATAAGAAGATACATATTCAATCTCAATAGTATTAAGGTTATATATCTTTCAATTTTTTCTCCTGTTGTCGAGCCACTGCCTTGTACATTCGTGACATCTCACAAGTCGAGTCACACCCAAACCGCAACCAATCAACTGGCGCTTATCATTGGATATAGATCTCTCAATCACACCATTGTCGGCTGACTAGGGCAAGAGCACCTTTCCTATTTCGGATTTAGCTAGAACCGGTTTTATAGTTTTTTCAAGTTGAATGTCGAATCCATCGGGGTTCCACAGTTGCTCATCCACCGAGAGGTGACGACTCGACTCTCACCCTTGGAGGACCCACTTGCTTCTTACCTCTGGTCTCTCAGATCGGAACTACGGCGTCCCACTTGAAATGCTCGATAGGCTGTATCTGGTGGAATCGGATGAGACCATTTTAAAATGGTCAAATTAAACCGGTTTTGTAATTAGAAGTTGGAGTGACCTATTTGTAGAAGGTATGGCGGAATATATGTAAGAATGTTAGGTTTGTTTGGGTTCGATTCATGACTTACTCAATTTGTAGTCCTTGTCGATTCAACTCTAACTCCTTCAAATTGAACAATAATCGATCAAACTGGAGGCTATTAAAGATTATTTCGATATAAACCTCTAAGTTAAAAAGCCCTTCCAACCCTCCAATCTTCATGTATAATTGCGTATTGGTACACGCCCCCACACCTCGTCAACTCCTCCTCTAGCTAGCTAGCTTGTGATTTTAAATAAAATAAGAACTCGATCTTCCTAGCTAATGGCGAATAGTTCACTAATCAGTTGTGAAATTACAAGGTTAAGCTCAAAGTACGTACGTAGATCCAAATTTCAAGCCATTCATTATAAACTAGTTTATAATGGTTGGTTGATCAGGGTACGTAACGTGTTGTTCATAAACTATTGATAGAGATAAGCACACACCATGTATATATATTCTTGAATAAAACATGGAAAATTACCACCCAATTATCATCTCCATATTGCTAATTAATAAGATAAAATTAATTTAATAAAAGAGAGATAAATTAATATTATCATGAAGATTGAAGAGGGAAGTAAAATCCTCACGAAACAAGGACGTGCTAAATAAAAAGATTATACAAATTACACGAAATTACTAGGGAGCCAAATTTATAAAAATTGACCGAGCTTAGTCTAGAGTTTAAAAATGAAGGTGATTGATTAGTTCCACATAAATTATAGTAAACATTGATATATACCATACGGCAAACAGAAATACATAATTTAAATTAATTGAGGCCAGGGCATATAGAATTTATCAATAGTTTCATCACGTACAGCTATAGTTGATGATGACAAGTATATATGAAGCACGTCTTGATGAATCCATTTTTCTGCCACTTATTCCTCATCGACCTCTTTCTTGGATTATATTCCTCCCTTTCCGATCTCCTTGGTTGTTTGTGTTGCTCTTGCTCTTCTTGTACGTACGTGTTGATCGACCCATATATACAATTAAAGAAGCTAGAGCTTCGCATATCAACAAGGAAGTCATCCATCTCTTCCATCTTATTCTCATATACATAAATGGCTCGCGACGAGGAGTACGATTACGACTCAATTTCTGCGCCTGTTACCCCGTTGAACTCAGGTTTCTATCTTGCTTCTCTATCTGTTTTATCGTCGTCGTTGTTGTCGTTGTCGTGGGCTTGCTACACTTTGATTTGATTATATGGTTGTGTATCGTGTTGTCGTGCATGCTACTTGATCATCATTATCGCCTATCTTCATAATACTCGCACACAATTAATCTTTATTTATAACTTTGCGGTTTTTATATAGATGATTATGATGCGATTCGAGAGTCGCGCATATACAAGCTCAGTACATACATAGAGAGTTAAAAATTTTCAACAAAAAAAAAAATAGAGAGTTTCCAATTGCAGTTGATTTGGCCAAATATATATAGTTGAAAAACAAGTCTATTAGTATTTCGATCTCCATCGGCGGTGGAGATTTTAATATTCCGATAGCTAAATTTGGCTCGGATATCTGACTAACAAATTTAACAATTAAACGTCCTTTGATATCATATCAATGACGCACACGGTACATCCAAACAAATTGGACAACCTATTTTCTTATTACATAGTTTGCTTTGCTTCCATATATGCATTTATAATGTAGCCTTTGCGCAGTTATAATTTCGTGGTTTGATTAAATCCTATAATTATCTTTTGACCTTTTTTCAAAAAACAAAAGCTCGTGCATGTATATATATTGTTCATATATAGTAAGTATATATGTGTTTTTTATTACAGGAAATAAGGAGAAGAAGAGTAAGAACCCGTTGAAAAAACTGATATCACTCACAAAGAAAACTCCAAATGATTTGGGTACGTTACCTATCTATATATGTTTGGATACCATCATTTAATTTTCATTAACGTGCATGCCTGACATTTGTGAGATTAAATTACGATTTCATTTGGGAACTTCATGCTTGCACGCCATCGCTCATTAATTAACTAAAGTTTCAAGGGAGATTAAGGATACGATTTGGTCAATATCTTGTTACATTAATATATATGAATATGAAGAAATGAGTTATTAATATTTTCATATTGGCTTAACGTATATAATCAAACACGTGAATACGCATACCCTAGCCTTTCTAATCATTAGGTTGTGTCAGTAGTGAGTATTATTTAGGATCTTGTTGATTAATTAATGAGCGATGGTTTCATGGAACATATACACATATACACGTAGCCTAAAATGATGTACCATACTTTATAGAAGGATTAATTAGGAGCCCATTTAATGTCATGCTAATAATTTTTTTGTGTGTTTGTTGTTGTTGTTGTTGTTGAGTGTCACGCCAAACGATATCCTAGTTTTGGCCTTCGACATACTTTAATATTCTATCAACTAGTGCGTTGTACAAATATAATAGTCATCATCACATCGATCAATTTTGTGTTACAAAATTTATTCAAATTAATTGGAATACTATACACTCCTAATTAAGTAATTACTACTAATTACATGTTGAATAATTTACTTGATTATATAGATAAATCAGAAAGAGGAAGTAAGGACGATGGAGGAGGGTCACCAAGTCGAAGCAAGCGTTTTAACATTTTCAAGCGTCATCGAACACAAAAGTATGAAGAGGACGCTCTTCCTACCAAAAAAGATGAACAACCTAAACCCGGTAATTTTATCTATTATTGGTTGTCTCTTTAATGATGAACATCTCAAATTTTAAAAATGTGTAAGGATACAAACTTAGTTCATCAGCATCAATTATTGTGCACACATTTGCAAAAGTCAACTAAAAAGTGAAGCGATAAGAAAAAAGTAGGGAGTTAGAAATCACTCGATGGATAGATTGAGGGGCGGCCGGAGCATGGGCCCAACGGGGGTAAGTGACCCGTCTGGAATTTTATGTTTTTATTATTATCATAGAGATCGAATATCTAATCTGTTTTGTAATATTTGTAAATACAATACTTTCTCCATCTCATTTTATTTGTTCTAAAGTATAAATTGTCTAAAAAGAAGAAAAACTGGGTAAAAGAGGGTAATATTGTACGAAATTATTGATATAAAAGGAAAGAGGACAAACATTTTAGGACGATGGAAACAGAGATAGGACAAACAAAATGGGACGGAGGAAGTATAATTTTATTTTACAATACTTGTTTATTTTCACATTATTATAATTCATACCGTTATAAATGCTTCTTTACAATAATTAGTAATTAACTCGACATTAATATGAGTAGTTTTGAGAAAATTTTCTTAATCTATGTACAAATGTCTCTATGGAAAACTATTGTAAAACGTAAGCATTATAAAATAAAGTTATCCCAATTGATTATGGATAGTTTGATGTTTATATCCCCGGAGTTCAAACTTTTACCAATATTTTTTTTCCATCATTCTCTCTAAACATTATATAATATTTTTTTTGCATATTAACGAGCTATATGTACATAAAAAAATTGATTACTTACGTTGGAAGAAGAATGGTTGTATTTAATTATAATTGAATTATTCTTTTATTATATATATTTTAAAATACTTTACTATTAATAGTAATAAATGTCAATATTTTTATCTCATCGTCTTACTAATTGCTATTATGCCTCCTCTGACAAATATTTCTGGGTTCGCCACTGGATAAATGCCATATGATACAAATAGTTTCATTGTTTTCGGATATATATTTGGTATAGCGGTCTTTTTAAGATCGTGCATAGATTAGGCTATTGTTTTCATGAACTAATTGAATTAATCTTATGTATAAAGAATTGCAATCTTACAAAGATAAGTGGATTTATTTTGGGGTTGTTAGTGTAATGATTTTGTTGATTGCAGAGAACAACGAGAAGACACAAAATCTCTCGCAAATAAACAAGGGATTGCAAGAAGACCGGTAAAATCGTCTCTTCATTCTTAATATTAGCATGATAAGTGAATTTCTTAGAGATCTAGATTTAATCGCGATCAATATATACGTAATGGTTGATGTGAAATTAACAAAGTGCAGGCCTAAAACTGAAGTTTTGAAGGAGGAGCCCAAACCGCACAAACATAATCTTATTACAGGTGCGTAATTATTTTAAGACGGTATTTTTTTTTGGGTAAGGACATTGTTTATGGGTACTACTTAACTGTTTGACTAGATGCCTGGAGGCTTTAAGATGGTATTTTTAGTGTTTAGACTTTGTAACCTTTATTAATGACTCTATTTAGAATAAACATATATATATATCCATAGTTAACATCCAAAAAAAAATGTATATTAGAGAAAGCAATGTCTACATTCTATAAAGTTGTCCAAAACATCTAACAAGTACATGGACAAAAATCTGAGCCTAAGAGGTCCAAAAGGACATGTAAATAGGAATGCAGGGAATGTAATACACATGTATTAACATACAAAATATTCCAGAATCATAATCGTAATGTTATATATGTTGCTAATGGATTATAGAGACTCTTGGTGAAGTGCTGAAGCTATCTGGGAAAGGCAAGGGTGATGGCCAAAATCATCCTCACAAGCAAACTCAAGTAGAAAATGATAACAAAGGCAAACCAAAACATCATCAAGAGCCCAATGTTGTAGCCAAAGAAGCGCACGGAAAAGGAGTGGTCAAACATGATCAACATAGCCATCACGAAGAAGCGAAGGATCGCAAAGACGATGCAAAAGAAGAAAAATCAATGGCTACATCTGAGGCCGCGAAAGAACAAGGCGAAGATTTAGGTCCTCCTCCTGCTCTTGGTGTTGAAGAGAAAGTTGGATGTGAGTCCCTAGCTCAAGGGTTGCAAAAGGTTTGTCTACCATGGACGATCAATAAAGAGGACCACTAGAATGGTTCATTCGTGTGGAGGTTGATGATTGGAACTT
Source organism: Polygonum aviculare (assembly GCA_934048045.1). Lineage (NCBI taxonomy): Eukaryota > Viridiplantae > Streptophyta > Magnoliopsida > Caryophyllales > Polygonaceae > Polygonum > Polygonum aviculare. The sequence goes on along the minus strand of OW204023.1, from coordinate 24,006,231 downwards.
GTATGATTTTGTGAATTCTTGAAAACTGGATAATGCTTGTGCTTGTTGGAATTTATTAACTGTAACATGAATGCGTGTTTGAAAGGTTGTAAATTTTTTGAAGTCACATTAATGCTTAATGTCGACTCAATGCATGAAGTTACCAAGTCCATTATGAAATTAGGCCAAAAACTTTTATCATTAACAAGTCAATTTATACTTCGTATTGAACCAAAACGATTCAAGGAAAAATTAATCTCACTCAAAATAAACAACAAATTGATTATAATTATGTTATAGACAGCTTAATTAAAATATGCATGAATTGCAATTAATGGCTCTGACCACAGCCAAACTAGACCTGGGCTCGGTTCCATCAAAACCAGGGAACCGGAGGTTCCAAAACCGGAATCGGATCAGTGGTTCCGGCTCTGAGGGCAGTTACAGTTCAAGTTCCCCTTCCCTCAGAACCGGGGAACCATTTGGTTCAAACCGTCGGTGGTTCCAAACCGTCCCAAACCACCGGTGATGCGCCCCTACCCGCCATGTCAGCCATAGAGGAAGAAGATGCTCCCCAACTCAAGTCCAAGGGTCCTATTACAAGGAGCCGAGCCAAGAGCATCACCCAAGCCACTCAAACCTTAGTTGGCCGAGTCTCCCAATCGCAAGGCTCATCGGATGTCACAAGATGGGTTAGTGTCTCCACCCAGCTGAGCTCGGACTCGACCTCAATAAGCCCGGCTTCGCTCCCAAAAGGGTCGGACCCGACCTAGCCGGTCACCCACGACTGTCTCCTGGCGACCTTCCCCTGGTGAACAAGGTCGACCCCGACCTCCTTTGGTCGGCCTCGACCTCTCCTGGCGAGCGCCAAAGTTTCGGTTTCGATTCCTTTCAAACCGCCCATCCTTATTTAGATTTCTTTTATTCTAAGTCAAGTTATTATTTTAGGATAGTAGCTTGACTTAATATTAGATAACTTGTTTCCTTTTATTTCATATTTTTATTTTAGGATTCTTGTAAAAAATCATATCTTTACCTTTCCAACGATAAATATATGATTTCCTAGATTATTTCTTTTCCTAGTTAGAGACCTACGGGGGTCGTTTTTCCCTCTATAAAAGTTGTAGCCGGTTTCATTATAATTTATGCAATATTGAATTCTATAAAGTCAAGTCGAGTTTCTCCTTCTTTTTGGGATGTCGTTGCATCAACTGTTCGTTCGGCCTAGTTCAAATATCATCAATCGCTTCCACATCCATTTTTACTTCATTATCCATCATTCAAACTAGAGAAACGCACTTACGCCTACAATTTGGATCGGGGCATTCGTGTTCTTGTCGACCACAAGGAGTAAGGATGCATCAATTGGTATCAGAGCCACGGATCGTTTGAGTCTAGTAAGTACTTTTCTCTTAATTCACACGGAATTTTTTTTTCCACATCTTAAGATTTTCGGCCCTATATCGATATCACCATTCATCCATCTAGGTTACCCGAAAATTTTGCTTTGAATTCATTAAGTTGAAACGAAAGCCCTATCCTTGCTCGAACATAGTATTTTCATTATTTGACATTAAATTCATGTCTCTGACAATTTGAATCTTGCAGGTGAAGAAAACTCTTAGGTTCGGCGCTTTCTTTCCTTGTTTTTTGCAATTTTTGTTTTCGTCGTAGGTCGTACTCGACCCCCTACAGGTCGTGGCCGACCCCCCTGCATTAGGGTTCGGCGATTTATCATTAAAAAAACAAAAAAAATTATGAAGAAAAGCCAAAAATAAGGCAACCTTCACTAGATAAAAAAAAACCGGTGCATTGAAAGCCAAAATAAGGTAACTTGCATTCCAAGCAATAAGTTTTGAAGTGTAAAGAGTTCTTAAGAGGCCTCCTTGCATTGATCGTTGTCATTGTTCATTGAATCTCTTTGGATTGTTTTGATTTTGCTATTGTCTCGAGTACGCCTTAAGCCAACCAATACCCTGAGCCATTTTTCAAAATCGTGTGGTTAAGGGTTAAGTCGTAGACTTAAAGCGTACCTAAGGCAACATTCCATTGTGCTCTTTGATCCTCTCGATTGGTTTTTGATCATCCAAGTAGCGTTCCCGGAAGAAATCAATGGAGCATTCCAATGAGACACACACCGACCCCACCATCCTTCCCTTGCAAAACGACAAAGACGAGCTCATTCGTCAACCTCAGGAGCTTGCTAGGCTCGCTGAAGAACACATGGCGCAGCTCGCCCAAGAGCGTGCCGAACTTCCCTCTCGCAGCTTCACTCCACAGGTCGTGACCGACCCACAACACGTCGGTAACGCAGGAGTGGCGCCTGAGTCCGCTACTCAAGCGGCACACCTTCTTGCTCGAGCACTCAAGGGTAAAGATCCTGCCACATCACAAACTGCCTTGCCATCCAAGAAGACGAGGGGACAGAATTCCCGCCCCCGAGTGACGATTCAAGAGGAAGTCATCGTTCCCGACATGAAGAGTGATAAACTCAAGGATGACCACGATGCCACGATTCACCGTGGCCAACGCTCATCAAAAGTTTATCATAATCCTAAAGGGCACAAGAACAATAGTAAGTTTTCTAAACATCCTCAATACACTTATGATACTAATGAGTTTGTTGTTGATGATTTAGAGGTACATCACTCTACAACGTCACCTTACTCCGATTACTCAAGTGATGACGACAATCCTAGTGATTCGTTGGATGAGTTGGAGAAGGACACTGAAGAGGGAGACTATGTGGCGGGATCATGCCCCAGCCTATGAAGGGCACACCCGAGCTAGAGAGGGTCGTGGAAGAGTGCCCTGCCCAAGTGGCCCTCGGCGCCGGTGCCTCGTTTTGGCACTGTGTCCGCGGCACAAGTGCCTCCCGTGGGCGTGTGCGCCCAAGGGTGGGAGCGGTGTTGGGCCTTCATCTAAGCCATGCCCCGGGCTTTCAAGGCAAGCTATTCAAGAGGTTAAGTATACAAGATTCAAGTGCAAGACACGTTAGGCTCATCCACAACAACGAAGGCAAGGTTCGGGCCCAAGTTCACTTGTTCACCTCCTCTCTTCACAAGCCCACGCCACCTACTCCACCTCCTCAAGCTTCCTTGGCGGACAAGAATGAGCTATGAAGGGCGGCTGACTTCCGCTCCAACAACCGCCATCAATCCCCGCCTTGGAGCCGAAGGCGTTATCTAGAAATTTTCTCAATTTTGCCGTATAAATAAAGAGGGAATGCAACTTTATTTTACAATGTTGTTTTGAAGCTTGAACCTTAACTTGAAACTTTTGTCCTAGTTTTTAGGTTTTGGGCTATCCCGGCTTGTGGGACTCAAGCCGTAGGGTTCTTATGACACTCGAGAGCCGGGCGGCGGGCTACGGGTCGTGTGACTCGAGCCATGGCCTTGCCGTTCCTATTTTTCTATCAAACCCCGGCCTTCGGGTAACCGAGGGATCGGAGGGTGGCTTGGCTCTTGAGACTCGAGCCTCGCCCCACTCTTCTTAGGCGTCCAAGCCCGGTCCATACCGAGTGAGTTCGCCTACCTATCCTTAGGGATGTTCGGGTTGTTAGGGCTCGGTTCCGCACCCCTTGTATCCCTTGGTCATTTTCCCTCGGTGAGTTAACGGAATGGGGGAATCCGACTACTTATCCAATATAAATAAAATACCACAAGAAGAGTTTAACCCACATGAAATCCCACACGTCCGAAAGTGTCACAATTTCGTTCAAATTCACAAGATTAAGCAAGAGCTCTCGTCCAAGTCATTTTCAAGAAAGCCCTTGAACTCCCTCGAGCCAGAATCGAGTCCGATCCTAAGGCAAATCACATCACTATGATAATCATGGAGATTATCATCCACCGTTGGGGGAGCCACCGGAGCATCAAGGTCGTTCTTCGGATTGGATTCCACAACCATACCTTTCACAAAATTGCCGCGCTTATGACGAGGCAATGGGATGCCAACACCACAATGGCAACCGAGGCGGCCGAGGAGGTTGTGAACGAGGAGGTGCCCCACCAAGAGGGGGAGGAGGTGACGATTTACATGATAGTGATGGTTTCAACCATGGTCCGCGCCATGATCCGCGCCGTGCGACGCCGGGTCACCAACTTGCACCGCAAGCACCCCAGCATAATAACGCCTACTTGCGGTGAGAGGATAAAATGAAAATTCCTTCTTTTGAATGTACATAATGTTAGAGCTAGAAATCGACCAAGTAAGATTGGCGACCCCTTAGCCTAGATCGGGGTTGAACTAAGCTTTACGAACTCAAGAATCAAAGAAAAGAATGCGAAAATTGTTATTAGAATTTGTGTGCGCTCGATTGTATTGATGTATGAATGTGTAACGTACACGTGTATGATTCCCCTCTATGTATTTATAGGGGCCTAAAAGATAGAGTACTCTACAAGATATAAAGATAATTAAATAGATACACGCTTTCTTGATATCCTATACCTAAATATGGCAGAATTTCCGTTACACAAGATAGAAATAATCCCTACAAGATATAAGGTGGATATATCTCTTGATTTGGCGGATGAATTGTCGTGCTTCGATATTCACTTACTCGACCAGTCTTCTAGAAACTCGATGACGGGTTTCGCAAATGCCTTGCAAGCCGGTCCAGCGCATGCCTTGGGCCTATTGTTGATTAGGCCCAACAATACCCCTTTCAAACTGAAATTGAATTTCAAAATTCGAAATTCTAGTTTGGTTTGAACCAAATCTCCAATGCTTGATTTGACGGCCTTGGAAATCGTCATCTGCATGCTATAGTTACTCCCACAGTAGCGTTTAAGCTCCATCTATCTTCAGAAGTGCGTCCTTTCAGTTGGTGTGCAGGTACGGATTTCATCTTCCTCGCTCTCTTTCACTTCCGCTTTCCCTTTCTTTTATCATCCTCTCTTTCGCTCTCATGGCCGAGCCTTTGCTTTTCGTTCCCTCAAACTCCCTGATGCCTCAAGACCAATTTTCCTGTGAGCTGAAACCAGTAGATGTAGAGGAAATCGTAGCCATGGCTAGTTTTCCGGCCGGAACCGCCACCTATTGCCCTCAAGCCGAATTGATAGACTGGATCCGGCCGGGCTGGATATGCTTTACCGAGTTCCCTTTCACATTAGGGCTCCAATTCCCATTTTCCCCCTTTATCCGAGAGTTCCTTAAGGAATTAGGAGTCTCACCGTCCCAAATTATGCATACCACCTAGCGTATCCTTAGGTGCGTAGATGAGCTTACGTCTAGGGAAGGAGTTGCCATGACAGTAAACGAATTCCTAGTTGCGTATAAAGTAGTTCCCACTAGGCCTGGTAGAATCACCCTGCATTCTAGAAACACCAAAGACCCCCTAATTCCCGGCGTAAAAGCCCCAAATTCGGGTTGGCAATCTCGTTACTTCTTCGTAGAAAGACATTCCCTGGGGGAATTAGGAGAAATTTTCAAAGATGTGTTCTTAGATGCCTGGAACACTACTTGTAAGAATCTGACACCCTAGCTCCGTTTATGCGTATCTTCTCTGTTCTTGTTCGCGTATATTGTAGTAAAGCTTCCTGACCTAACTCATACTTTGTGTTTATGCTTTGCGACGTAGTACCCAAGAATTTCAATGCTAAACCAGTTGGTGGAAAGGTTATCAAATTGCTTTTGAAGACGAAAGCTGAATTTCGCACTCCTGCCAAGATCTTTAACGAACCAGAAAAACCCCTCAGCGAAGCTCCGTCCCCAAGTCCTAGCCGTAGTACCACCGATCTGGAAACTTCCCCTGCTGCCATAAAGATGTCAAACGCTCCAAGGCCTGCTGCCTCCGGTATATCTTTCGTATCCCTGTTTGTGTTATTTGGAATCAATTTATCCCAAGTCTAGGCCGCGGTGTTTGATCTGTCTGAAATCCCCAGGTCGTACTAGGAGCACATCTACCGACGCAATGCTGCAAAGGATGATTAGGTCGCATACCTCCAATCCCCCACCCCTTGTGCCTAAGAAGGAGATGAAAGAGGAACACCCCAAGCAAAAACGCAAGGCCGACAACCCCTTGTTTGTTGACCTGTCTCAGGACGACTCAAGGGATCTCTGGGGCACCATGCTAGATAGCATCCCCAAGGATGTCCGCGCTTCCCTCTCTAGCCATACTCCTGAGGCTGCTCTGGCGCTTTCAAAGAAGGCGATGATGAAGGTATCTTATTATATATACTTTCTCTATGCTTGGTGCTTAACACTCTCTTGTTTTCGCCGGCCTATCGTCCTTGGAGGTTTGCTAAGTCGTGACTAGATCTACCTTTGATTGGTAGGCGACTCAAGATTTTGTAATGGCCATGGACTTGTGTGCCAACGGGATTTCTGTGTCAAGATCAAAGGAACAACAGGCCGCCGACTCAGTGGGAGAAGCTGAGCGCCAGATTCGCAAGCTCCAGACACAGCTAGGCGCGAAAAAGGCCCTGATTGCTCGCTTGCAAGGAGACGTGGCTAGTCAAGCTGAAAAGATAACCTCTTTGCAGGGTTCTGTTGACGCCTTCGCTGAGGAAGTTGTGAGGATTGCGAATTTTGACTCAACAAAGGCCAAGATTGAAGTATTGGAAGGAGTAACTACCGGTCAAGGCGGGAACTGGAACTTGGAAGGTCTCAAGAAGACCTTTGAGGACTTGTTCCCCCAAGGTTGCAAGATCCCTGGGGAAGATTACCTTCCTAGTGATGAGCCTATGGAAGACGCTGCCTCTCCCTCTTCGACAGATGATGTCCAACCCCCTATTGACGGATGAAATGCTCAGAAAGACGTGGGCGACCCGAATTTCCAAAAGTCTTGCCCTGAGGACTGACTAGCCTTTGTTGCTTCTTTTGATTATCTTTTGGCTTAAGTACTTATTCTGGCAATGTTTCTGTAGAAAACTTGGTGATGATTTTGGTATGGCCCATGCGCCAGAACTTTGACTTATGGGGGGAAATGTTGTACCCCTGGTGTAAGAACTTCTAATTATAGGCCTATTGTATGGCCTTGCTAATTTGGCTATATGCGTTTTGTTTTAGCAATGTGTATTTAGACAATTAGGCGTCTGCTTGTGAACTTTTATTCTCAGGAATGGTGTTGATCATGCTAGTTCGTTAACGTCAGAACGTACCCTGAGCGGGCTCGCTCGGAATTGGGACTCATTCTTTATCATTTGGCTGGCTCTTTGGAACGTCCCCCATTCCTTTACTCCTGCCAAGATAAGGCTCTAGATGTCTTATCAAAAATGAGATGTTTTTACCCGACTAGGGCCTGTCGTAGGGCCCGGTACCCCTTGTTTTCTTAGAGGTGCGTTTGTAAACCATGTTCTAGAGACCGTACCTAGAGAAGTGTGCTTGTGTTTTAAACACGCGCCTGCCAATGTGCATCTCTAGAGTCGGAGTCTAGATGTAACCTTGGTAATCACGTGATTAGTAAATTTGTCGTAGTATGGCGATGTGGTTGATGGTGAATTTGCTACCCCTTGTATTATCCGGAGAAGGATCACCTTTATCTAGAGATTTTGATTAGAAAAGCGCGTTTTGTCTTCGCTGGAAGTGGTGTAGGTACCTAGTGCATCGTAGTGGTTTTTATTTGTAAGAAACAAGCTTGTTTGTATAATGGGCTAACGTTATATTAGCGACGTTAAATGTCGATAATATATCTGGGTTGTACAACCAGTTAGTACGTGTGGATTAATTCGTTAAATGCTAGCATACGTGTTAGGCGACTTTGTGCCTTATTCGTGGATCCAGATGTTCGTGCGAGTTTTGCAATACTGGCGATACTTCCTTAGGTCTCTTATGGGCCTACTCATTACGTCCACGAGTTTTGTGGGATTTCTGGCGATAAATGCCTAGGTCACTTATGGGCCTAATCATTACGTCCACGAGTTTTGTGGGAATATTTGCCTCTTCGTAGCTTGATCGGGGCTACTAGGCGTGTACCCTGGTGTGGGTTTTTGTGTTGTGCGAAATTTGCAAAGGTGCGTTCTTGAGAAGCACATTTTTGTTTTCCGTATGTATAAACGAAATAATTTGTAATAAATTTTATTCATAACTCAAAGGAATCACAAGAACGCAAAATAGTGTCCTAACTGGTGCTAATCACTAGAACTATGATCTAAAAAGTGGGGTGATGGTTCAGGAACCCCCTTGCATCCCCCCCCCAAAAAAGAAGAAAATCCAAGACCTTCTAATATGCAAAACAAGCTAAGTAACTAGAGACAGGGTTTCTAGAAATAATACTTCTTGAGGTGAGTGGCGTTCCAACTCCTAGGCACTAGTTCTCCTTCCTCGGATTCCAACTGGTAAGCTCCTTGCCCTACGATCTTCGTAATCCGGTAAGGTCCTTCCCATCCAGGTGCCAATTTCCCGTGTTTTGCTTTGCTGTGTTCTGGAACACCTTGCGAAGTACCCAGTCTCCAATTGGGAAGACCTTGACTCTTACGTTCTTGTTATAGCTCCTGGATACTTGCTGATGGTATCGAGCTACTCTAAGTTGGGCTGACTCCCGCAATTCTTGGACCGTGTCTAGGTCTGCCTCGAGTTGCTCCTTGTTTTGGTCAAGCGTAGCTAGACCATACCGCGCGGTTGGGACCTGAATTTCAGCTGGAATGACTGCCTCGCACCCGTATACCAGAGAAAAGGGGATTTGCCCCATTGCTTTCTTGGGAGTGGTGGGATCAGCCCAAAGAACGTAGGGTAGCTCCTCTACCCACTTGCCTTTTGATCTGGTTAGTCTTTTCTTCAGGTTACTTATGATCAACTTGTTTGAGGACTCTGCTTGCCCGTTCGCCTGGGGGTATCTGGGAGTCGATGTAACGAGGTCGATGTTCCACCCCTGGTAGAAATCTCTCATTCTCTGGCTAATGAACTGGGAACCGTTATCACAAACTATTGTCGCTGGAATCCCGAAGCGGCATAAGATGTTGTGCTCGATGAACGAGATCACGTGTTTGTCCTTGATCTCTCTATATGCCTCAGCCTCGATCCACTTGGAGAAGTAATCGGTCATAGCTAAGAAGAATACTTTGTACCCCGTAGACGGAGGTAATTTCCCCACGATATCCATCCCCCACCTCATAAAGGGCCAAGGAGTAAGGGTTGGATGCAGGTTCTCAGAAGGCTGATGAGAAGTTGGCGCGTGTCGTTGGCAAGCCTTGCATTCCTGGGCATATCTGGTGGCGTCGCGTCGTAGCATTGGCCAGTACCACCCATGTCTAAGTATCTTGTTTGCCAAGATCCTACCACCAGCGTGGTTCCCGCAATATCCCTCATAGATCTCTTTCATAACACTTTCTATCTCTCTCCTTCCGCGCATCTTTGTAAGACCCCAGACGAAGATTTGTGGTAGAGTACGCCCTGGTGAACGACGAATCGTGTGGCTTTTGCTCTTAAAGCTCTTGCCTCCGCCTTATCCTCAGGTGCCTTCTCGTGTACTAGCCAGTCCAGATATGGTTTGATCCAGCTACTGGGCTTCGATCCAGAGTGTGCGTCAAGGTTGGCTACTGGGAGCGTGTGTAGCATGGATGTTTCTTTGGGATGCTCGATCGTTGAGTAAAGAAGGTGCACTAGCGGGATCTGAGAATATTCGCTTGGATTGAGTACTGAGCCTAAACCTGCTAAGGCATCAGCCGACGTGTTATTCTCCCTAGGTACCTGTTCGAAGGTAACCTGCTGGAATCCTCCTGCTAATGCTCTTGCCTTTTCCAGGTAAAGAGCCATCCTCTCGTCTTTCGCCTCGAACAAGCCCAGTATTTGATTAACCACCAAGAGAGAGTCGCACCTTACTTGCAGATTCTGAATTGCTAGGTCTCGCGCTAGCCCTAATCCGAAAATCAAAGCTTCGTACTCCGCCTCATTGTTTGTGGCGTCGAAATCACATCTTACGGCTTGAGCTAGCCTATCTCCCATGCTTGATTCCAGGACCACCCCTAGACCTGTCCCTCTAGCGTTGGAAGCCCCATCTGTGTTGAGCGTCCATGTGTCGTGTGTCTCGCTTGGGACAGGAGCGGGTGTGCTTGTGTTTGCTGCCTCCCCTAGATCAGGTGTGAAGTCAGCGACGAAGTCAGCTAGGACCTGTGACTTTATGGCCTTGCGAGGTTCGTACTTGATGTCGTAGCCGCTGAGTTGCACCGCCCACTTGGTCATTCGTCTAGAAAACTCCAGCTTTTGCATCACCTGTCGCAGAGGGTAGCTGGTTTGCACCGCGATCGTATGTGATTCGAAGTAAGGGCGAAGCTTATTCGAACTCATGACGACGACGAGGACCAGTTTTTCGAGGGGGGTGTATTTAGTCTCTACTGAAGTCATTGTCTTGCTTACGAAGTAAACAGGCATTTGCTGTCCGTCGGCTTCCTTGACTAGAACCCCGCTCAGTGTGCTCCCTGATACTGCTAGATATAGCTGCAAGATTTCTCCGGGTACCGGCTTGGCTAGCAACAATGGATTGGAAAAATAGCCCTTGAGTTCCTGGAAAGCCTTCTCATGTCGTTTGTTTTTCTTAAGTATATCGTAGAACAAGCGACACTTATCGGCTGACTTGGATATGAACCTGTTAAGGGCGGCGATTTTCCCTGCGAGCTTCTGTACTTTTTGATGTTTTTGGGGGATCTCAGGGAGGCTATTGCTTTCACTTGGTTGGGACTGGCCTCGATCCCCCTTTTAGTCACAATGTAACCTAGAAATTTTCCAGACAGAGCCCCGAACGTGCACTTTTGAGGGTTGAGCTTCATGTTGAATTTTTCGAGAATGTTAAAAGCTTCCTCGAGGTGTTGCTGGTGTTGAACCGCCATCGTGCTCTTGACCACCATATCGTCGATATACACCTCCATGGTCTTCCCGATTTGATCCTGGAACATATGGTTTACGAGGCGCTGGTAAGTTGCACCAGCGTTTCTTAAGCCGAAAGGCATAACTCGGTAACAATACGTCCCTTGTCCTATTATGAAGGACGTCTTTTCTTGATCTTCGGGATGCATCTGGATCTGGTGGTAGCCGCTAAAGGTGTCCATGAATGTCAAGAGTTAATGACCAGCGGTGGCGTCGACCATCGTGTCTATGTGTAGGAGTGGGAAAGAGTCCTTAGGACAAGCCTTGTTCAGGTCGGTAAAGTCCATGCAAACCCTCCACTTCCCATTCTTCTTCGGGACGACCACCACGTTAGCTAGCCACTCTGGATATTTCACCTCTCGGATCTTGCATGTGTCTAGTAACTTCCTTACTTCCTCGTCAATTGCCTGGATTCGTTCCGGGGCAAACCTTCTTCTTTTTTGTTTTACGGGGGAGAAGCTAGGATCGGTATTGAGCTTGTGCGTGATCACCCCTGGGTCAATTCCAGTCATATCCTCGTGACTCCATGCAAAGCACTTCTGGTGTTTCTTTAGAAAGGACACAAGTTCTGCCTTGATGGACGTGTATAGTCCGATGCCCAGGTGAACGATCCGTCCTTCCCCTATTGCTACCTCCTCCACTTCTTCTTCTTCCTCTCGGGTCTGGATGGGAGGGGTAGCGCTTTGCAATTGCTATGCTTGCGGCCCAGCGGCCGTAGGCTTTGGAGCGGTCTTGTAGCACTCTCTAGCTAGCCTCTGATCTCCCCGAATTTCCTCTATTCCCCTGGGCGTAGGGAACTTCACCGTCTGGTGATAGGTGGAAGCCACCGCTTTCATATCGTGTAACCAAGGACGTCCCAAGATCACGTTGTAGCTGGAGGGGCAGTCTATTACCATGAATTCCACTTGCAAGTTTACTCCTTTTGTGAAGGTTTGTAGGGTTATGTTTCCCGTAGTATGTTTTACTTCTCCACTGAACCCTACGAGGGGGATCGATTGCTTGTGGATGTCGTTTTCGGACAAACCCATCTCTTTGAGAGCGGTGAGCGTTATGAGGTTGGTAGATCTACCGGTGTCAACCAGTATTCTCCTCATAAGGACGTTTCCTATGTGTAAGAAGATCACCAAACCGTCATGATGAGGCGCAACCTGATTTTCAATGCCAGAGTTGTCAAAGACTATTGCCAACCCGGTGGGTTATCTAGGTCGTCTCTCCAGATGGGTTGGCTTCCCCAAGTACCCTTCTCGAGCGTGCCTCTTGGCTGCCGAGTAAGTAAGGCCACATACGCTTGAGCCTCCGGTTATCACGTTCACCACCCTTTCCGGAGTAGGAGGTGTTTTCTCGCTCGCCTTGCTCCGGTAGGGATTGTCTAGAAGGTCACGAGGAACTCTGGCGTCTGGAGCCGCTTCCCGGATCTTGCCTTTAGAGATTAAGTGCGCCACCTCCCTCCTTAGCATGATGCAATCCTTGGTCCAGTGGCCGTGGTTATCGTGGAACTCACACCATTTGTTCTCGTCGGCCCCTTCCTTGGGTGCTCTATCTTTTCTAGGCCGCCTAACTTGATCTCCCATCTTGGAGAGATTTTTCACCAGTTACGATGGCGAGATTTTGAGGTTGTAGTCCTCCAGGGGTGGTGGCAATGGATCGCGTTCCTTCTCCGTTGGCGGCTTGTTGCGTGCTACGTTAACCCGTTTGGCTGGGTGTCTATCGTAGGATCGATCACGCCTGCCCCTTCTCTGGTCGAAAGGTGATCGCCTTCGTTCTGGATACTCCCTCTTGCGATCATTGCCGCCTTTTCTATCGGAGCTCTTAGGTTCGGCCGACCTTCTTCGGAGTGACCTATCTTCCTCCAGCCGTACGTGTGCTAGCGCCTTTGACTGAACTTCCTCGAAGGTAACACATGGGTGCTTGGTTAGCTCCTGGTATAATCCTCCGTCCGGAATGATTCCTTGTCGGAACGCCTCGATTGCGATAGTAGTGTCGCAATTTGGGATGGTTACTTTCTCCTTGTTGAAACGATCTAGGAAGGCTCTTGTGGTTTCATGATTTTCTGTTTGACCCGGTATAGATCGCTAGACCGTTTCTCAAACTTGCGACTGCTCGCGAATTGACTTTGGAAGGTATCCGAGAGGTCGGCGAAGGACTTGATGCTCCCTCTGGGTAGACCGATGAACCAAGTAAGGGCTGGTCCAGTCAGGGTCGTTCCAAACCCCTTGCACATCACGAATTCCTTTGAGTGACTGGGAACCGAGCTAGTCATCATCTTTTGTTTGTAGATAGCTATGTGCTCGTTAGGGTCCGTGGTGCCGTTGTAGGGGTTCATAGAGGGGATAGTGACTTTTCTAGGAATCTCGGCCCGAGCAATCCTGGGGACGAATGGGGATTCGTCGTATCCATCTTGGGCTTCTGGTTGCACCGGCTGGTACTCGGTGTGGCTTCTGACAACCTGGTCGGAGATGGCCCCGATCTGCTCTATAACTTTTCTTCTGATGAGAGCGTCTAGATCGACCTCCTGGTGTCGTTCGGTGTAAGCGATTTCAGCAATCCACACGTTTCCGGAGTGGGTTCTATAGGTGTTGCCCGGTGGGGTGACCTGAACTCCCGGGATCTCCTTGTTTGCGGCCTACTCGCGATTATTCTCAGGGGCGAGTGTTTGTTGAGTGTTCAAGACTCCACCTTGGGTGTCGTTCCCATTTTTACCCTCTGACGTACCTCCTCCGGAATCGAAGTTCAGCCACGTTACCAGACCCTCGGTGTTTCTAGTGACGTGGGCGGGCTGTCTGGCCGTAGTCAACAATTGGTTCTGGCTCCTCAGCTGGTTGTTTTCGTTAGTTAAACGTTCCATGCTGGCTTCAAAGAAGCCTTTTTGTTGCTCTAGTTCTTTCTGGAGGAGTTCCATGCGACGACGAACGTCCGCCATCTCGTCTTCTCACTGCTTAGACAGGATTTCCTCTTGTTGAGTGGCGTTGTTCTTCTCCGGCACGAATTCCCCAGATTCTGACATCGTTGATGATGAGAAACTTGAACAACAAGTGATTCTTTGTTCGTAATTTGCCCAATTCTGGGCCCCACGGTGGGCGCCAAATTGTTAGAGCTAGAAATCGACCAAGTAAGATTGGCGACCCCTTAGCCTAGATCGGGCTTGATCTAAGCTTTACGAACTCAAGAATCGAAGAAAAGAATGCGAAAATTGTTATTAGAATTTGTGTGCGCTCGATTGTATTGATGTATGAATGTGTAACGTACATGTGTATGATCCCCCTCTATGTATTTATAGGGGCCTAAAAGATAGAGTACTCTACAAGATATAAAGATAATTAAATAGATACACGCTTTCTTGATATCCTATACCTAAATATGGAAGAATTTCCGTTACACAAGATAGAAATAATCCCTACAAGATATAAGGTGGATATATCTCTTGATTTGGCGGATGAATTGTCGTGCTTCGATATTCACTTACTCGACCAGTCTTCTAGAAACTCGATGACGGGCTTCGCAAATGCCTTGCAAGCCGGTCCAGCGCGTGCCTTGGGCCTATTGTTGATTAGGCCCAACACATAAGATGCTCCTAAATTTCTTGAATGGCTGTGGAAAACAAAAGGTGTGTTGAGATTGTTAGGACATGAGGAGCACGAGAAGGTGGACGTCGTTGCCCTCCACTTTGAGGAAGGCGCCCAAGCTTGGTGGAACCGGACTTGTTTGGATCATCATCGTCGGGGCCAACCTCCCATTGTGGAATGGCAGCAGCTTGTCCACGTCATGACCAAGAAGTATGTACCTTCGGGCATTTAGGGACCACATGCGCACCGAGATTGCTAAAGCAGCTCAAGGCTCAATGACGCCCGAACAAATTTTCACTCATCTTGAGAAGTTGTACAACCGGGCAAACTCCCACGTCGCCTCTAGCATCTTGAGGACTCGATTCATTACGGGGTTGAATCTGCCAATTCGGAAGCAATTGGAGATTCTCAACTTCCGTGATACCGGTGATGTCATTCATACGGCCATGCTTATACACCAACAACTTGAAGAAGAGAAGACGATTCGAAAAAGATATGGAACTACCCCTAGTCAATACGGTTTTTCTACCAATTCTTCTTCTTCTTCTAGTTTTAAAACATGCCGTGACCCTGGGTACAAGCCCGTAAATTCCGCGGCACCTTCATCGACATTGACGCCCGCACCGCCCGACAACGAGCGTAGCCATGACGTCATTTGTCACAAGTATGGTGGTTGTGGTCACTTCCAACGGGATTGTCCAAATGCCAAGAAGATTCTCTTAGTAGGGCATCATACCAATGTGAGTGAGGACGATGTCTCCGAGCATTCCGAGGAGGAGCCTTCGGAGGAGTACGACGTCGACGCCCCTACCAGCGATGGCACCGCCACTCTCGAGCTCTATGTTGCTATGCATGCCCTTACTTCTAGCTATGGAATGGACAATGGCCGACGCCGTAATCTCTTCCAGATGAGATGCATCGTCCAAAACACTTCCTTGCGCGTGATTGATGATAGTGGGTCGTGCGCAAACTTTGTGAATGAGAAGGTCATTAGCCACTTCAACTTGAAAACCATGCCTCGATCATGTCCTTACAAGCTTCAATGGATTTCCGAGTCTTCCAACAATTGGGTAACAAGGCAAGTACTCCTATCTTTTTCAATGGGTCCATATCAAGATGAGTTACTTTGTGATGTTGCCCCGGGTATGGATGTGATGCACTTGCTTCTCGGCCGCCTGTGGCAATATGACCGTCGCGTACTTCACAATGGCTATTTGAACACCCTCATGTTCAATTGGCACGGAAAGTGCATGACAGTTAACCCTATAGATGTTGATGAGATAATCCAGGGTGAAGCTGCAAGACACCGCGAGCAACTTCGGCAAGCACAGGAAATGGCATCATCGAAGGCGAGTATGTCACCCACAGGAGAAGGTCGCAACCGACCCCCACCTACCTCGGCAATGACCTCCCTAGAGACGAAGGTTAGCTCGTCACCCTCAGTAGAGGGTCGTGGCCAACCCCCTCCTACCTCGGCCTCGACCACCCCAAGTTCGACCCCGACCCCCACTAGGTCGCACTCGACCTCCCTCTTCCCGAAGTCTAGTTCTCCACTCTCAAGAGAAGGTCGCCGCCGACCGCCCATCCCCTCGGCGCTGACCACCCCTGTTTTGGTTCCGACACCTTCGGCATTGATCCAAATCAAGCACAATAAGTAGAACCGGAAGCCACTCAATTTCGAGTGTCTACACATTGATGACGAACCACCACTTCTCGGCTCTTGCGAGAAGCGCTTGTTCTTAGCCCGAAGACGTAATGTAGCGCCCATGACTCGAGGTAGATCCCCTTGCTTCTTGGTTATTCCTTTGCTTACTTCTATTCCCTCTTCTCCATCACCCTTGGACTTGGCATTGCCGAGTACCATATCTTCTCTTATTGAGGAATTTCAGGATGTTATGCCCGCCAAGCTCCCCATAGGTTTGCCGCCCATTCGAGGCATTGAGCAT
This sequence comes from Polygonum aviculare, assembly GCA_934048045.1. Lineage (NCBI taxonomy): Eukaryota > Viridiplantae > Streptophyta > Magnoliopsida > Caryophyllales > Polygonaceae > Polygonum > Polygonum aviculare. The sequence continues at coordinate 23,989,937 of OW204023.1, read as the reverse complement.
CGGATTGATTTCATTCCGGGTGCGTCTTTACCAAACCGAGCCTCATATTGTACCTCACCTAAGGATACGGTCGAGCTACAATGTCAAGTGGAGAAACTTTTGAAGAAGGGATACGTAAGGGAATCTCTTAGCCCTTGCGCCGTGCCGGTCATTCTTGTGCCAAAAAAGGATGGGACTTGGCGGATGTGTGTCGATTGCCGCGCCATCAACTAAATCACCATCAAATACCGTCACCCGATCTAACGCTTGGACGACATGCTTGATGAGCTACATAGGGCGCAACTATTTTCCAAAATAGACCTCAAAAGTGGCTACCATCAAATCCGAATGCAAGAAGGGGACGAGTGGACGACGGCATTCAAAACCAAGCACGGCTTATATGAATGGTTAGTGATGCCTTTTGGATTAACAAATGCACCTTCAAATTTCATGCATTTAATGAATCATGTCTTACGTGATTTTATTGGGAAATTTGTTGTTGTGTATTTTGATGACATCTTGATTTAATCTAGCTCACTAACTGATCACGCCCAACATCTTCGAGCCGTTCTCAAATGTTTGAGACGTGAGAAACTATATGTCAACATTGCTAAGTTTGTTTTTTGCAACGATACGACAAAATTCTTGGGTTTTATTGTGTCCAAAGATGGCTTGAGAGTTGACGAGGAGAAAATTCGGGCAATCCAAGATTGACCCACACCTACTAACCCCACTATGCTTCGTAGTTTTCTCGGTCTTGTAGGTTTCTACAAGCGCTCTATTAGGGACTTCTCTTCCATTGCTGCCCCACTCCACAACCACACCAAGAAAGCAACCAACATCAAGTGGAGAGACGATTATGAGCATGCTTTTCAAGCTCTTAAGCGTGCCTTATGTAATGCGCCACCTTTTCAACTCTTAGACTTTTCAAGGAGGTTCGAGATTGAGTGTGACGTTAGCGACTTCGACATAGGTGGGGTCTTGATGCAAGAGAAGCGGCCGGTAGCTTATTTTAGCGAGAAGCTCACGGGGGCCACCCTCAACCATCCCAGCTATGACAAGGAGTTGTATGCCGAATCCCGCATAAGAAAGGTAAGGATAATGTCGTCGCCGACGCTTTATCCCGAAGGTATGTGCTTCTTACTCATGTGCAAGCTAAAATTATGGGTTTTTCTTTAATTAAGGACTTGTATAAGAATGACATATTTTTTGGTCCTATTATTGAGAACTTATCTTCTAGGCGTGTGCATGATTTATTTTCTTGACAATGGTTACTTATACCGAAGAGAAAGCTTTGCATTCCCTCTTCGTCTATTCATGCTTTGTTGATATAGGAAGCACGTGAGGGCCTTTCACACTTTGGATCACAAAGGACGATTGCCATGCTATGAGAGACCTTCTTTTGGCCTAACCTTCCACGGGATGTTCACAAGTTTTTCAATGCATGTGCTGTGTGCAACAAGGCTAATTCAGTTTGGAGCCCAACGGTCTATACACGCCATTGCCGATTCCTTCATCACCTTGGGAGGATTTGAGCATGAACTTCATCACTGGGCCTCCAACGACTAAGAGAAGTAAGGATTCTATCTTTTTAGTTGTTGATAGATTCTCCAAAATGGCTCACTTTACTACATGTAAAGGAACCAATAATGCGCAAGAAATTGCAACATTGTCCTTTGATCATGTGGTAAAACTACATGGTATTTCTAAAACTATTGTTAGTGATAGGGTTACTAAGTTTGTAGCTCATTTTTGGAGAAACTTATGGAACAAACTCGGTAATCATCTCCTTTTCTCAACCTCTTATCATCCCCAAACGGATGGTCAAACTGAAGTGACCAACCATACCTTGGGCGCGCTCTTACGAGCCGTGGTCAAGACCAACCCACGGCGGTGGGAGGACTTACATTCTTTTGTCAATTTTTCTTATAACAGATCCAGGCGTTCGACGACAAAGAAGAGTCCATTCGAGGTTCTCTACGGGCTAAATCCACACGCGCCCCTAGACTTGGTGTCGTGGACACTCAAGGATGGAGAATGATGCATGACAACCCGGGTAGAATGTCGGCCTCGGAAGAGATTGTAGGATCTAGACTTTGGACAAGGCTCGTCTTCTTCAATCCTTGATGAAACTCGCACAGTTTGATTCAGATGTACACACGAACAAGAACAAGAACGAAGGCAATTGCAACTTAGATTCAACTCAATCAAAGCAACAAAAGTCTCCAATGACGTAGGAAGAGAAACACAAGGTTCTCTTCTCAAAATACGCTCAAAGTAAAAGAAGCAAAGCTAATGCAATTTATAGGATTGCATAGCATCTAGGGTTCCCAAACATCTATCCTAAAAATAAGATAATATCCAAACTAATTAGGCAATGCAAGATAAGAGTTTCCAAAACAAAGAAATAAGGAAAGCCCGCCGTTCCGGATCGTCCGCGTCTCAAGATCGACCTATGGGGGATCGTGCACGACCCTATTAGGGTCGGTCTTGAGAGGGAGTGTAAAACTCTATCCTGGAATGACCCTAGGAAGGTCGTGCACGACCCTTGGAGGGTCGGTCTTGGGATTATCTTGGTCGATGATGGCTTCGTTCTCCCGACTTTCAAGCAACATTACCGGTTTCTTCTTAGAATTCTCTTCAAGCCTCGAAGATAAACACTCAAGGGCCAAGGTTGTCCCTCTCATGATCTTCTTGGCTCGACTTCTTGTAATCGGACCTTGAATTGGAGTCGTCAAAAGATCTTTGACGTCATGTGGAGTATCACCATCTTCTTTGCTATCGAAGAACACCCTGGAGGAGCCGCTTGAGCCGAGCATGTTCCCAGCTTGCACGAGCGCACCAAACTTCAACTTGAGAGGCGTGCGGAACAATTGCGTGCTCACAAGAACAAGAACCGGAAGGAGTTGATCTTTGAGCCCGTGGATCTCGTTTGGATGCACCTCATTAAGGAACGCTTTCCATCCACGAGGAAGACTAAGCTTGATCCAAGAGGAGATGACCCATTCAAGGTGTTGAGACGCATTGGCAACAACGCTTATCAACTTGAGCTACCAAAGTCCTATGGGATCCATCCTACCATCAATGTGGCGGACTTGAAGCCGTACATCGAGCCTCCATTCGGTTTTGAGAAAACAGGGATGTTTCCAGGCCAAGAGGGGGAGGATGATGCGCCCCTACCCGCCATATCAGCTGTTAGGCAAAAATTGTTAAAATAAAACAACTATGCACAAACACATCTTATATAATTTGTAAGTTCGACCCTTATCTATACATCCTTACAACTCTGAAAATAATACAGATACATAGAGAACATTTTTGGGGTTGATTTTCCATACATCAGAGAAAAAGCTTAGACCCACCTTCTAGGAAGGGTTGTCTAAACTCGTTTCCACTATCATTTGCATGGCGTGGAAAGAAAAAGATACACCTTGTATGAAGGGTTATCTAACTTTCACACTAAGGTTTTTTGGTTTGAGGTTTTGATTGAACTCGACGAGCGTTTGGTTGTATGTCAAGTTTCCTACGTACCCCGTTGAAGGGGATCAAATCAAACGCAGTTCTTAGTAGATGTTTGACTTTGATTTTTGGACATGCGACTTAATCCAGGGCTAATGAGCTTGATGTCGGATTTCCTACGTATCCATTTGAAACGGAATCAAGTCTACGTAAATCTTGAGAGGGTTTGGGATTTGACGACTGTGCTCGATACATGTATCACTTGATCGAGCTACCTACGTAGCCTTTTTTAGGCGTCAAGTCTTGACGTAGTTCTATAATTTGGCTTGATTTGACATTTGGGCGACTGTACTCAATATTTTGATATCGAGCTACCTACATAGCCTTGTATTTGGCGTCAAGTTTTTACATAGTTCTGTGGAGAATGAGAATTTGACGACTGTACTCGATATATATCACTTGATCGAGCTACCTACGTAGCCTTTCATAGGCGCAAGTCTTTACGTAGTTCTAGGAATTTGACTTTTGATTTGAGATTTGGCGACTGTACTCGATATATGGCATCGAGCTTCCTACATAGCCTTTTTGAATGGCGTCAAGTCTTTACGTAGTTCTACCATGGAAAATGAAATTTGGTTTGGTGTACGCGACTGAACTCGAGGCTGATTTGAGCTTGATCTCGAATTTCCTACGTATCCGTTTGAGACGGAATCAAGTCTACGTAGTTCTATCATGGGTTTTGAGCAAGCTGACATTTTTTTACTTTAAAGCTTGCACGTGGGATTCTTCTTCACCTTCGTGTACGTATACATGCATGAGAAGACCTTGGAGTCCACTAGCTAGCGGATGAGGAGCACTACAATCTAGTATTTTGACAAGAATGGTCCATGCATTAAGAGTCTGTGTGTGGCGTATGATCACCAAGTTACATAATTAATTAGTGATCAGAAGTCATTTGTTAGACAACTCATTTGCATATTTAACTGGCGGTAAATTTAGGCTCGTCGGTCACCGGGGCGCCTAAGCCAGAGAGTCTTGGCGTAAAAATCGGAGTCCGATCAGGGTCAACTCAACCACGACGTTTATGTTGAAAGGATAAGCGTGATCAACTCGACTCAGCCCCAACAATTTGTGTTGAATGTACAAGGACGCTTGAACCGCTTTGATCGAAACTAGTAGCCCCCTCCTCTATATAGTAGCCAGTAGCTAGGCTTCAATTGCACTTTTTTGGATAAATTTATATGCGTTGAACATGGTGTTTTGAGCCTTGAAGCCCGATGGTTGACGTAGCTATTACACGAGCCTTCAGAAGGTGTAAGACCAGCTGGACTTGGATGCCAATCCAATCATATATAGGCCATCGATTGTTGTTGAGCAGCTCCATTCGCCATCTCATCTTCTCACCACAACGTAAGCCATCGTTCGATCAAAGATAGAAAGATGGATTTTTCCGGCATAATACACTCGGTTGTGGATTCAGTTTCGAGGCAACCACGGCTCGTTGTGGAGGCGAAACGGAAAGTTTCGAGCCAACCACGGCTCGTTGTGGAGGCGAAACTGAAAGTTTCGAGCCAACCACGACTTCTTCGGTACCGTTGACGTAGAGCGGGCCTTGAATGTACATTTGGCAAGGCTTCTACTGTTGTTCGAACCTCTTCATTGGGATCTTGTTTGAACTTCATCATCGGTGTCTTGTTCGAGCTTCTTCATTGGGGTCTCGTGCATCGAGAGCTTCTTCGACGAATCACTTGAACTCCTCCATGACTAGCTTTGATCCATGTGGAGCTAGCGGGCTTTCGACTTTGCTTTGGAACGAGCTTTGATATGGAGTTTGTGCTTGCTTGGAGATGACATCGAACCGTCGAGTCTTTAGCTTTGTTGGGCATCTCCGATCACCATCTTCCACCATCTTGTTCGAGGACAATTTGTCTGCATCGAGGGCCTTTTCAACGATTTGCTTGAACTCCTCTACGGTTGTCTTCGCATTCTCGAAGAACAGCGGGATGGACTACCTCCATTGTAGTGGCGAAACGGAGTGTTTCGAGCCAACTACCGTTGATATAGAATGAGATCTCAGAATGGCCTCGAATCGAGCCATTGATATGGCATCAAGTAGTCAATCACGGACGCGGGAGGTGACATCAAACCGCTCGATCTCGATCCAACAACGGTCTTTGAAGGTTTTGATCGAATGAGCATGCAACCCAAAAAAGAAAACAAAATGATCAGCACATAAATAGAGTTTAAGATGATTTCGATCATTACCTAATTTGTGGTTTTGATCGTGAAACAACTCCTTTGATTGTTGTTGGTTTGGCAGATCACTTGTATGCTTTGTGCTTCTTTGTTTCTTGTACTTTGTTTGGGTTTCTTTGTCCGTGAAGCTATCCTCCTTCTTCTGTCCCAAAAACTTGGACCCCACTCCATTCAAGAGGGTTTAATTCTTGAGCGTTTCCTCACACCTTTAATTTGAACGTTACTCGGTGGATTGAATGGGTTGAATGGATTGAACAACCTTCACTTTGACGTTACACTCTATAAAGATGCTGACTTAATTTGGGATTAGCCCCACTAGTTTTTCCACCGGTTATGAAGCTAAGTAGAAAAATGAGATTAGCGATCGAACACCCCTGACCTCCTTTACTAATGGGCTTTTCATGTATATATAAACACCATATGTCCAAATATATTGTACACACGTACATATATTAACTTTGCCCGTGTAGAGCATTAATTACCAGCTTTGGGAAAATTTTTATATATATGCATCGTTCACGTACACCTACATATATATACATTATGATCCTCATATTTATCATCGATCATAATGTATGAAAATTTACCCATCAACATCAGCCATAGAGGAAGAAGACGCTCTCCAAATCAAGTCCAAGGGTCCTATTACAAGGAGCCGAGCTAAGAGCATCACCCAAGTCACTCAATCCTTAGTAGCCCGAGTCTCCCGATTGCAAGGCTCCTCGGACGTCACGAGATGGGTTAGCGTCTCCACCTATTTGAGCTCAGACTCGACCTCAGCAAGCCCAGCTTCACTCCTAGAAGGGTCGGACCCGACCTAGCCGGGTCGCCCACGACCGTCTCCTGGCGACCTTCCCCTGGTGAACAAGGTCGGCCCCGACCTCCCTTGGTCGGCCTCGACCCTCTCCTGGCGAGCGTCGGAGTTTCGATTTCAATTCCTTTCGAACCGCCTATCCTTATTTAGATTTCTTTTATGTTAAGTCAAGTTATTATTTTAGGATAGTTGCTTGATTTAATATTAGATAACTTGTTTCCTTTAATTTCATATTTTTATTTTAGGATTTTTATAGCAAATCATATCTCTACCTTTCCAACAATAAAGATATGATTTCCTAGATTATTTCTTTTCCTAGTTAGAGACCTAGGGGGATCATTTTTCCCTTTATAAAAGTTGTAATCAGTTTCATTATAATTTATGTAGTATTGAATTCCCTAAAGTCAAGTCAAGTTTCTCTTTCTTCTCGGTATACCGTTGCATCAACCGTTCGTTCGGCCTAGTTCGAACATCATCAATTGCTTGCGCATCAATTGTTACTTCATTATCCATCATTCAAACGAGAGGAACGCACTTACGCCTATGATCTCGATCGGGGCATTCATGCTCTTGTCGACCACAAGGGGCAAGGATGCATCAACCGGTTTCTCCTCTTTTCAACGAAAATATATGCATAAATTATACCAAACATATCTGAAAAAATACAAATCAAGCAATGTTTATATCTAATAATCAAAACCAAATTTATAAATCAAAAGAGGTTAAATATACCCAAATTTTGACAACATTTAGTTTTTAAAATATAAAATATAAAGTAATTTCTTAATTTTTTTAACTTTTAGCCGGTTTTGGAACCGAGACCGGGTGAAACCGACATCGAAACTGGAATTGGCCTGAAACCTGAATCGGAAAACCGACCAAGGAACGGTTCTAGTTCCACGAAATTTGGAACTGGGAATCGGCGTGATACGAGCTCGGTGTGAACCGCATATTGGACCCTTGTTGGTCAAGGGGGTGAGATGCGTCCGGTGTGGACGATGGCTCGGGTACACAAGTGTGAAACTGAAGAGAGCCAAAGAGATTAGGGCAGAAGGCTAATTTCTTTGCTTGATTGATTACAAAGACAATTCGAGGGTATTTATACCCCTGCCCAAGACGGTTCAATAAATTGCGTCTTAGGAAAGATCTGCCAAAAAAACCTGAAAAGTGAGATTAACTCTAGTTCTGAAAATTACAATTGAAATAAAATAAAATAAACACCTAACTAAGAATAAATATCAATCTTCATATCGTTTTGGTCTTCGACGCTGCCTTGCGGGTCTAGATTTGACGAGATCGGTGGACCGACTCATATCAATCTCTCCCCCGATGAGATTCGGCTTATTCTCAAGCCGTAAGGCTGGAAAGGCATGCGGAATGAACTCCACGGGCTCCCAAGAAGTGGCTTCGGGTTCACCATCCTCCGACTCGACTAACCACTGTTAGCGGGCTTCCCCATCAACCATAACCGTCCGCTCCGTCGTGGCTCTTAACGGTTTGGAAATGGGCTGATCGTAGAGGAACTCTGATGGACACATCCTTAGGATCGACTCGAATCGGGTTCGAAGGAGTTCCAACGGACTCGAAACAAATGTTGATTTTGTATTTGATGTGGATGATTCGGGGTAGAACGATGATTGGTGCTTACTTAAGGTAAAACAACCAGTTTTATATTTTATTGATGAAAAGAGAAAGGGATAAGTGATTGAACGAGCTTGGATATAACGCACCAAGCTAGAACAACCAAGGATTGTAATCGATTAGGGATATAACGCACCTTAAACCATCCTAGATAGCCCTCGATAAACGCACGAGGGGAGAGTTAGGTTGAATCCATAACTCGAGCCCAAGTCTAAGGAAAAGTCCTCTTAAGCTTATGCTTTTTATCAAATCAAATCTTGTGAAAATGAGAGGCCTAGCTCCCCTTTTATAGGCAAAGGTAGGGAGAGACGTGCTTGGAGCCCAAGGAAGAGTAATGAGGCGGTGGAGTGCCTTGGCCGCCAAGGTAGATGCTTGTCTTCCAAGTCAAGCGTCTTCAATTTGTGCGTCTTGATTGCAACGCTTTCATCTAGATGTTGCTTACGGCCCAAGGTGTGCTTTCAAAGCCAAAACGGGATCCTTGCGCTCCAAGTATGTTGCTTGGACGCCAAGGTATGTCATTCAGGATAGAGGTGGATCTTGACTAGATGACCTTGGTGGGCTTTCTTGGGTGTGGTCCGTTCCAAGCCCATTAGTATCGACAATAGGCCCATGAGCTTGTAGGAGCTTGTACGGGCTAGCTTGCACTTGGCTTGTTAGGGCGTCCATCATTGTGAGGCCCACATGGAGGGCTTCTTGTAGGAGCCGAGCCCTATGTCGTGTGTTGGGGCCAAGCGTGGCCGATTGGGCGGGTGGCGACTCGTCTTGGCTAGCGATGGTCCATGAATTATGATGTGGCTCGGTCCGTGACACATCATCCTCTCCCCCATGGAAAGGATTCGTCCTTGAATCTTCTTCTTCGGAGTCATCTCCGCCTGCCACAAAAGGTGCTAAATCCGACATATTGAATACATCGTGGACATCGTACTCACTTGGTAACTTCAATCAGTAAGCCTTGTTGTTTATCTTTTCAAGCACCTGGAATGGTCCATCACCGCGTGACTTTAGCTTAGATTTCTAAAGCTCCGGAAATCGGTCCTTGCGTAAATGTAACCACGCTAGATCTTCAGGTTCAAATAACATTTCTTTTTGCCTCTTGTTGGCTCGTTTGACGTACTCTTTCGTGCGTCTCTCAATTTGCAGTCTTGTGTTTTCGTGGAGTGCTTTGATCTTTTCGGCTCTATCAATGCCCTCAATATTTTCCTTGTCTTTGATGGATAAAGGCACAAGATCTAAAGGTGTGGTAGGGTTCTTTACATAGACGACCTCAAAGAGCGTCCGTTTGGTGGCGGAGTGGACAAAGCGATTGTACGCAAATTCGATGAAGGCTAAGCATCCCTCCCACCTGCGCAAGTTAGTCTGCAACAAAGAACGTAGCAATGCACCCAAAGTACGATTAACAACTTCAGTTTGCCCGTTTGTTTGCGGCTGACATGAGATGGAAAACAATAATTTGGTTCCCATTTTAGCCCATATAGATTTCCAAAAATAGCTCAGAAATTTGGCGTCCCTATCAGGTACTATATTATTAGGGACACCATGAAGTCTAACAGTTTCATGGAAGAATAGATCAGCCACATGTGTTGCGTTATCGGTCTTATTGCAAGCAATGAAATGAGCCATTTTAGAGAACCAATCAACTACTACAAAAATTGAATTATGGCCCCTCTTGGATCGTGGTAGTCCTAGCATCAATCCATGGAAATATCTTCCTAAGGAGCTTGGGGAATAGGTATACAGACCGTGTGGTTTAAGATTAGATTTCGCTTGTAAACAAACGATACATGAAGACAAAAAAAAATCACCATCTCTAGACATGCGGGGCCAATAAAAATGTTCTTTAAGGATTAAAAAGGTTTTTTTGCAACCCCAAAATGTCTCATTAGCCCACCCCCAGGTGATTCATGAACCAACAACCTACGAATAGAGCTAGTGGATATGCACAACTTATCTCCTCTAAATAAGTAGCCATCATGTATGAAATATGTTTCCTTGCTACCGTTTTTAGAGCATTGTTAATAGAGAGTGCTAAAGTCTAGGTCAGTGGCATATAAGCTCCTCATAAAGGAAAATCCTAACATGCGTGCATCTAATGAAGAGATTAGAGTATACCTCCTCGAGAGAGCGTCTGCCACCACATTTTCTTTTCCCTTTTTGTGTTTGATCACATAGGGAAAAGATTCAATAAATTTTTACCCACTTAGCATGTCTCTTGTTCAATGTAGCTTGCCCTCGAAGATACTTGAGAGCCTTGTGGCCCGAGTGTATAACAAATTCTTTGTGGCGCAAGTAGTGCTCCCAAGTTTGAAGGACCCGAACTAACGTTAGAAGCTCTTGGTCATATGTAGGGTACCTTAACTCGGCCCCATTTAATTCTTCATTGTAGTATGCTGCTAGGCGACCCTCTTGCATTAGAACGCCCCCTAGGCCGATGCCCGACATGTCACACTCGACTTCAAATGTTTTAGAGAAGTCGGGTAGGACTAGTAAAGGGGCGTCGGTGAGTCTTTCCTTAAGAGTTTCAAAAGATCTTATATGGGTTTGACCCCAAAGAAAGGGAACATTCTTTTTTGTGAGCTCGGTGAGTGGAGTTGCAAGGGTGCTAAAATCTCGCACAAACCGTCGATAGAATCCAGCTAGTCCGAGAAAACTCCTCACTTGAGTCATGGTGGTTAGTGTAGGTCATTCCCGGATGGCCTTAACCTTAACTTCATCAACCTGCACAACTGTTTTGCTCACCACAAAATGTTGAAGGGTTTTTCTTGAACAAATAAATTTATATTCAAGACCCCGCTGCGTATAGCGAAGTCAGGATCGTCCACGGGAGTGAGATTAATGCTAAGTTTAGTTGATAACTACGAAAAGCAAGAAAACAAGAGGAAAAACGACTTCAGGCTCGACCCAAAGAGGGTCGATCTCGACCCTAGGGGGGTCGATCCTGAGAGCTAAGACACACGAATCAAACAATTCACAAGCAACTAACTCGAACTCGACTTAGGGAGTCGGGGTCAAGGCAAAAGATACGATTTTTAATCAATATAAAAGGCAAATCCTAGGGCTAAGGCTACCACAACAACAACCATACATGCTTTTGACAAGAATTCACAACTATCATGCAATCTAGATCATAGAAAAGTTAACTTTCGCAAACAATTCAAGTTATTCAATCAACTTTCGCAAATCAAACAACTTTCTACCTATCCTTCAACTTAGGAATATCAACTTTCGCAAATAATCCTATTAGATATAATCAAGCAACTAACTTTTCACTTTCGCTAAGGTTAATTACAAGACACGCCTCAATTTTCACCAAGGATTAAGCACAAGATAGGTTAGATATGATCTTCAAGCATTCAAGTCATGAATTCAAGTTTTAAGCATGCATGATTGTGTTGGGTTTTTGCCCAACCCTAGAACTTAAGAAGACTACTCACACATAGCAAAGAAGAACAAGGAAGAAGAAGAAGACATGATCAAACCAAACTCAAATTCAAATAAAAACCAAAGATCAATCTTACAAACCTCAAACTTGCTCTCCAAGTCTTCTCCCAAATTCTCCAAGTCTTGATCGAAAATTGAATGAATGTTGAATCCCTAAAAACTATAGGTTCATCCTCCTTTTATAGAGGAAAAGGAGTCCTAATCTAACTAGGAAACACAAAGAAAACACCTTCCTAAAATACAGATTTGGAAATTTCAGCTTGCAATCCGGATAGAAGGAAGTCGGTCACGCGCGATCGACCCTCAATAGGGTCGATATCGACCCCTTCAGGGTCGATCCTGAGGGCTTTAATTCCTTGCATTCCAAGTTTGGTCAAGTGGCTCGAGGTCGACCTCCTTGGGCTCGATCTTGGGGTCGATTTCTTCACTTCCTTCCTTGATTTTGCTTCTCTTAAGCTCTTCTCCTTAGCTCTTCCCCTTGAATCTTCCTCCTAGCTCATCCATCCTCTCCAAGTCTTGCTCCAAACTTGTCTTCAAGCTCCAAAACACCTACAAAACGACACAAAAGCGCATAGTTTCCGAATCTCAAGGAAATACGAAAACTTATGCAAAAAGACTCAAAAACACACGACTCAACTACGAAAATCAACTTAAACTAACCCATCTAGACCCTAGAAATCTACCTAAAATGCGGACATCAAAACACCCCATACTTAGACTTGCTTGTCCTCAAGCAATAATCATGCAAATCAAGACCAATAACACAACCTTCAAGCATAGCCCATGTCAAAACATTTTAAACACAAGTGAAAAGAAGACAAGTAACTTTAACGTCATCACACATGTATAAGTCTCAAGTTAGGCAACCACAATCCAACCTCACAAGGGACATAAATGTGTTTCTCTCTTACTCTCATGTGTTTAGGCTTATAAAATCAACTCTCATCTCAATCCTTATGCAAAATCTACTTTATCATTGAGACTTATATCACCAATCTCTCTACCTAGAGAAGTCAAAACACATCAATATTCATAAGAACTTAGGCTCAATGAAATCTTCATAGAAGACTCATTCGGCCGGGTTGTAATGGGGCTCGGTAAATAACATAAGGTAGGGAGTTATTTGGCCATGTGGTGCTAAATCCGGGAATCAAACTCCTAAACACAACACTACAAACCAAAACAACTCACTTCTTCTCTTTTCAACTCATAACCAAACACTTCAATGAAACTCACACCCATCAATTTCTAACCCAAACTTCCAAAATACAACTCATAAACACTAAGAATTCTTGGCTTTGCACTTATATATTTTTTTTTATCTTTTCTTTTCTCTTTTTTTTTTTCTTCTGTTCGAGCCTAGAGGGGGTCGAGGTCGACCCCTGGTGGGTCGATCCTGAGACCATATTTTCACTGGGGGCGAGGTCGACCCATGTGTAGGTCGATCCTGAGAGCTACTAGCTCGAACTTCTTCCTTCTTTTTCTCTTCAATTTTTCAACAATATGCAATCCAAGCCAAGAATCCTATTACATTATACTTCAACAAGTTGTTCTCTACCCTTTAACAAGGTCACCTCTTCCAAACCCAACACAATCTTCACTCAACAAAAATCATTCCCAACACAATCTAAGTCCAATTCCCGGAAAAGGGTCAAGCTAATATAGGCTAGGGATAATTTTTGTGGAGCTTCAAACAAAAGGCTAAGGCTTAGAATGGGGCTTCAAGCAAAGACAATTCAAGGTAGGCATGGAAGAATATGGGCTAAAAATATAAGTTCTCAATCATAATCAACATGCATGAGCAATCTCATAACGGCTTCAAGAAATAGATAACCATATCAATGACAAGAAACATATGCATAAAGAGAGTAAAATCACACAATCAAAGAAGAGGGAATCAATGATGTTCTCCCTATAAGGCCAAAATTCTCACTAGGTAAAAACTTTGTTGGGTTGCAATTACTTTCACTTAAAACACATATGCTCACTTTCATCACAAGTCACATTCACAATCAAAAGCAATTTCTCATAAACTCGGGCTACACTATCCAATTATGCCAAAGGAATTACATGATAAGCATGAAAATTAATTTTCATCATAGGACATCTAAGATGGAATGCTCTTCTATCCTAAAACAAACAAGGAAGCAAATATTTTTGGATTTTTCGACATTTTGCAAATTTTTTGGATTTTTGAACTTTTCTAATTTTTTTGAATTTTTCAAGATTTTTCTTAGCAAACTACCAAACAAACAAACAAACCAAGCAAAGACTCAATTATATACAACATTGTGAGATTTCTTCTTCTTCCCCACCCCATACTTAAATCATGCAATGTCCCCATGCATGAAAACATATGAAAAAGTAAAGAGAAAAGAAGAAGAAGACTCACAATGAACTCTTGGAAGCTTGAATTGGAGGTGGAGAATAGAAGGCATAATGTGCTGGCGTGACCCCCTTAGGGTCGAGATCGACCCCCTTAGGGTCGATCCTGAGAGGTGAGTGAGGGGGAAGGCAGAGCAAGGGGGGTCGTGATCGACCCTCATGTGGTCGATCCTGAGGGCTCATGTACCTTGTGTGAAGTCATCTTTTCCCGTCCTTTTTGAGCCCGCATTTGAAGCTTAGCACCCTGCAAAATTCCCACAAAGATCCTATCCAAACAAATGTATCCTATTCTAATCTAAGGAAGGTTAGAAAAAAAACAAAATTCTAGTCTAGAAATTGGAAAATCAAAAAAATGGAAAAATCAAAAAGAAAAATCTAATCTAAAAACCGGGTTGCCTCCCGTAAGCGCTTTTTTTAACGTCATGAGCTTGACGATGGGTGTTGTAGCTTAGTCCGAGGTGGTGAGAGCCCAAGTGGCTCGGATCTCTTCGTCCGGTTCCTTCCTAGCATAGTACTTCTTCAAACGATGCCCATTGACTTTGAAAATTCCACCATTCTCATCTATAAGATCGGCCGCCCCGTGCAAGTAAATATGGTGAACCGTGAATGGTCCGCTCCATCGGGTCCGTAGCTTTCCGGGGAAGAGCCGGAGTCTTGAGTTGAATAAGAGCACTTGGTCACCGGCCTTGATGGTTTTTGGCACAAGCTTGCTATCATGCCACTTCTTGGTCCTCTCTTTGTAAATTTTTGAGTTCTCATATGCTTTGAGCCTCAACTCTTCAAGTTCGTGCAACTCCATGAAACGCTTCTCCCCGGCCGCATCGAGATCCATGTTGAGCTTCTTGAGAGCCCATAAAGCCTTGTGCTCGAGCTCGACGGGCAAATGGCAAGACTTGCCATACACAAGATTGAAGGGAGTGGTGCGGAGCGGTGTTTTGTAGGCGGTGCGATAGGCCCATAGAGCATCATCAAGCTTGGAAGACCAATCTTTTCTTGAGCGGGACACCGTCTTCTCTAGAATGCTCTTGATTTGCCGGTTTGAAACTTCTACTTGACCGCTAGTTTGAGGATGATAAGGTGTGGCCACCTTGTGAGACACCCCATACTTGGTCAAAAGCGCCTCAAAGCTCCGCTCAATGAAATGAGAGCCTCCATCACTAATGAGGACACGAGGGACACCGAATCGAGGAAAGATGTTGGTCTTCATGAATTTGGCCACTACTCGAGCATCATTCGTCCTTGTAGCTATGGCCTCAACCCACTTGGAAACATAGTCAACCGCCACGAGTATGTACTTGTAGGGACCCGAGGAGGGGAAGGGTCCCATGAAGTCAATACCCCAAACATCAAAAACCTCAACTTCCAAGATACCGGTGAGTGGGTTCTCGTTCCTCCATGTAATGTTCCCCGACCGTTGACATTCATCACAAGTGGTCACATATGCTTGCACATCTTTAAAGAGAGTTGGCCAATAAAGTCCGCTTTGAAGGATCTTAGCGGTTGTCTTGAAGCCTTTAGCATGGCCACCCGTGGGTAGAGTATGACAATGTCGGATGACTCCTTCTATTTCATCGTCCGGCACACAACGTCGAAAGATGTGATCGCTCCCTTGCTTGAACAAGTAAGGATCATCCCAATAATGGCGTTTGACGTCGTGGAGGAACTTCTTCTTAGCTTGGGACGTCAATCCTTCCGGGATAATGCCTCCGACGACATAGTTAGCAAAATCCGCAAACCAAGGGGCCTTCGACCCATGTATAGCAAGTATAGAAGCACCAGATCGACCCATGGGAAGGGTCGTGATCGGCCCCCTGGGGGTCGATCCTGAGAACTCCTCTTCGCCGATGGGGGTCGATATCGACCCTGGGCGGGTCGATCCTGAGACCTCCGCAGCTTCTCCTCCAATGTCTTCATGGTGATCTTTGTTGCCTAGCAGGAGGGTCTCATCTGGGCGTGTATCATCGATGGGAATCGATCCGCCGGACTCCATGATGTGCTCAAGGGGTAGTCTAGATAGGTGATCCGCCACTAGATTCTTCGCTCCCTTCTTGTCTCGGATTTCATGATCAAATTTCTGCAACAAAAGCATCCAACGAAGCAATCTAGGCTTGGCGTCCTTTTTTGCCATTAGAAATCTTATTGCGGCATGATCGGTATAAACAATCACCTTAGAGCCCACTAGATAGGAACGGAATTTTTCGAATGCAAATACTACGGCAAGAAACTCTTTCTCGATGGTAGTGTACTTACTTTGAGCTTCATCAAGAGTCTTACTTGCATAGTAGATGGCATGAAGCTTCTTGTCCTTCCGTTGCCCAAGAACCGCACCTATGGCATAGTCACTAGCATCACACATGATTTCAAAGGGAAGTGTCCAATCCGGTGATTGCATGATGGGGGCTGTCACAAGAGCTCTTCTCAACCTGTAAAATGCTTCAAGACATTCTGAAGACATGCTAAACTCTACATCTTTCACTAGTAAGTGAGTCAAAGGCTTAGCAATTTTAGAAAAGTCTTGAATGAAGCGCCTATAGAACCCCGCATGCCCCAAGAAACTCCTAACGTCTTTCACGGAAGATGGAGGGGGCAATTTTTCAATAAGCTCAATTTTTGCTTTGTCCACCTCAATCCCTCACTTAGACACTAGATGACCTAAGAACAATTCCTTCTCTAACCATGAAATGACACTTTTCCCAATTAAGCACAAGGTTCATTTCTTCACATCTTTTAAGGACCCTAGAAAGATTAACAAGACATGAATCAAAAGAGGAACCATAAACCGAGAAATCATCCATAAACACCTCCACTATCTCCTCAATCATGTCGGAGAAGATTGCCATCATACACCTTTGAAAAGTGGCCGGGGCGTTGCAAAGCCCAAACGGCATTCTATTGTAAGCGAAAGTCCCATAAGGACAAGTGAATGTGGTCTTCTCTTGATCATCGGGGTGAATGGGAATCTGCCAAAAACCACTATAGCCATCCAAATAGCAAAAGTAATCATGTTGAGCTAAACGTTCCAAAACTTGGTCAATGAAGGGGAGTGGGAAGTGATCCTTCCTAGTGGCACTATTAAGTTTCCTGTAGTCTATGCACATCCTCCACTTGGTAGTAGTCCTAGTAGGAATCAACTCTCCTTTCTCATTCTCTACAACCGTCATCCCTCCTTTCTTAGGAACCACGTGTACGGGGCTAACCCACTTGCTATCGAAGATAGGAAATATGATACCGGCATCTAGCATTCTAAGGATTTCCTTTTTCACTACCTCTTTCATGTTGGGGTTTAGCCTACGTTGGTGCTCAATAGTGGGTTTGTAGTCATCCTCCATATATATCCTATGCATGCACAATGACGGTGAAATACCACTAAGTTCCTCTAGAGAATACCCTATGGCTTTCCTATGGGTCCTAAGCACATCTAGCAATTTGTTCTCCTCATCCCCACTTAAATTAGCATTAATAATGACGGGGAGAGAAGAATTTGGACCAAGAAAAGCGTACCTCAAAGAATTGGGAAGCTCTTTGAGCTCGGGAGTGGGCTCGGGCAAGCTAACTTCATCTTCGTGCTCCGCGTTGAGTGCATCCAAGGCAAGAATGGACTCCTCGCCATCATCCAGGGAGGTCGATATCGACCCAATGGGGGTCGATCCTGAGAGCCTCGAATTTGGTGGTAGAGGTTCCCATGTCAAGAATCGTCCCGTCGGGTTGTTGCACTCGATGTAGTCGGAGTGTGTGTAGAGCATCTTGACCTCCTCATGACTTGATTCCTTCATGGTGGGATTGAACCGGAATTCAACCACTTCTTCACCGATCTTGAAAGTAAGAAGTCCACTCTTGACATCTATGACCGCGCCCGCGGTGGCTAAGAAGGGTCGTCCGAGTATGATAGGAACGACCGGATCCTCGGGCATCTCCATGACTATGAAATCATTAGGCACAAAGAATTTCCCCACTTGAACGGGGAAATCATCAACTACACCCGTGGGCTGAACACACGATCCATCCGCCATGTATAACCTCATGTTCACCGGTACTAATGGCCCCATGTTGGTCTTGGACCAAATTGAGAGTGGAAGTAAGCTAGCACTAGCACCAAGATCACACAATGCCTTGAAGCGATAAGCCCCAATACCAATGGTAATAGCAAACTTCCCGGGATCACCGAGCTTCTCGGGAAGGTCCAACGACCTCACCTCATCCGTTAGTTCCGACATCGATTGCTTCCTAGATAGAATCTCCTTCAAGAACTTGGTGTAAGCGGGCATTTCATTCAAGGCCTCGGCGAAACGAATAGAAAGATTCAAGCCTTGAAGCAACTTAACAAAGCGCTTAAACTTTCCTTCCGTCGCGTCCTTGGGCTTCTTCGAAGGGTAAGGAAGTATCTTAGAATGGGAAGAGGAAGGAGTAGGATCCGGAATGATTGGCGGAGAAGGGTTGGAAGACGTCCCGGGTGCAGGGTGGGCGAGCTCGACCGCATCGGGGTCGATTGCCCCTTCATCCTCATCATTGGCGGTCTCTGGCTCGACCATGGAGGGGGTCGATATCGACCCAGGTGGGGTCGATCCTAGGACTGCCTCTTTCGCCGTTTGCTTCGGTGGGTCGGGTAATGCTTTGCCACTCCGAAGGTTCATGGCTCGGACTTCACCATTGCTTGCTCGGCCTCTAGGATTCTCCTCGGGTCGGCCCGGAAGTTGTCCTTGGGGTCGTGGGATTTGAGCCGCTAGATTACCAAGTTGGGAATCAACATTCTTCCTCCATGCATCAATGTTTCCCAATTGGTTTTAAACGCCATCAAGTTTGCGGTCGAATCTTTCAAAGAAACCTTGAGCCCAAGCCGGTGGTTCTTCTTGATAACCGGGAGGTCTATAAGGAGGGGCCCTTTGCTCTTGTGGAGGAGGTGGATAACTTTGGCCTTGGCCATTGTTATTCCATTGGGAATAGGTGTTGTTGTTCCTCCCCGTATAAGCATTAGTTTGGCCTCGGTAGGGTCCTCGCATATAGTTGGCCTCCGCATATGCCTCGGCAGCCCGAACTTGCTCCACATTTGTACAAGAAGCGGTGGTATGAGATTGAGAACCACATTCTTGACAAGTGGGGGCAGCGGACTTATAGTAACTCACTTGCTTCTCGAGCCGGTTGATCTTATCTTGCAAGAATTGGAACTTCACATCTTGATCAATTGGCTCACTATTCGGATCATAAAGCTTTTTCGTTTGAATCCGGATGGGCTGTTGGGTCCCATACATGGCATCATAGTTGGTGAGTTTGTCCAATAGAGCCCATGCCTCATCGGGATCCATCTCAATGAAACCGCAATCGGTGTGAAGATTGATGCGGTCCTTTGTGGCGACGTTGATCCCTTCGAAGAATATCTCTTGAAGAACATAAGGAGGTTGTCCATGAGTAGGACATTGCCGAAGAAGCTCCTTGAATCTCTCCCAAGTCTCAACAAAAGTCTCGTTAGGGAGTTGATGATAAGAAGTGATGCGCTTCCTTAGCTCGGTAGTCTTGGCCGGTGGAAAGAACTTCGTCATGAACAAGTCGTGCAAAGCCTTCCATGTAGTGATGGATCTAGCGGGTAGACTTTCGAGCCAATGAAGTGCCTTCCCGGTTAGAGACCACTTGAACGCCTTGAGGAGCACATATTCAAGTGACACGCCATCGGCGGCGATGGTGTCACAAAGATCGGTGAAATTTTTGATGTGCTCCATGGGGCATTCGGATGTCTTGCCTTCATATTGAGACCTCTTGATGAGAGTGATGAAGTGGGATTTGATCTCAAAAGCACGCTCAATCGCCGGGAGCACAATAGCGGACTCGGGAACTCTAAGCTCCCGGTGCATGTATTGCTTAGCGTTCCTTGGAATAGCATCTAGTTGTTGTTGGAGACGGGCAACAGCCTCTCTCTCTCGGGCAACAACCTCTCATTCTCTATGCAAAGCAGCATCTTGAGCAGCACGCTCCATTTGCATACGCTCCATCTGAGCACGGAGTTGTTCCATCTGTTGAGCAAGAGCCTCAGCGTCGGCCATTGCTCGTCGTTCTCGTAGCCTGCGATGAAGGGTTCTCTCTATTTCAGGATCAAAGGGAAAATAGTCGATTTTCCTTCGTGAACTAGAGGGCATACACCCACAAACACAAGAAAACGAATCAGTAACACACAAGGGGTATGGGCTATTCCCAAACCCAAATATCTACTAAACTCGGCACTATTGCACACTCCCCGGCAACAGCGCATATTTGTTGAAGGGTTTTTCTTGAACAAATAAATTTATATTCAAGACCCCGCTGCGTATAGCGAAGTCAGGATCGTCCACGGGAGTGAGATTAATGCTAAGTTTAGTTGATAACTACGAAAAGCAAGAAAACAAGGGGAAAAACGACTTCAGGCTCGACCCAAAGAGGGTCGATCTCGACCCAAAGAGGGTCGATCTCGACCCTAGGGGGGTCGATCCTGAGAGCTAAGACACACGAATCACACAATTCACAAGCAACTAACTCGAACTCGACTTAGGGAGTCGGGGTCAAGGCAAAAGATACGATTTTTAATCAATATAAAAGGCAAATCCTAGGGCTAAGGCTACCACAACAACAACCATACATGCTTTTGACAAGAATTCACAACTATCATGCAATCTAGATCATAGAAAAGTTAACTTTCGCAAACAATTCAAGTTATTCAATCAACTTTTGCAAATCAAACAACTTTCTACCTATCCTTTAACTTAGGAATATCAACTTTCGCAAATAATCCTATTAGATATAATCAAGCAACTATCTTTTCACTTTCGCTAAGGTTAATTACAAGACATGCCTCAATTTTCACCAAGGATTAAACACAAGATAGGTTAGATATGATCTTCAAGCATTCAAGTCATGAATTCAAGTTTTAAGCATGCATGATTGTGTTGGGTTTTTGCCCAACCCTAGAACTTAAGAAGACTACTCACACATAGCAAAGAAGAACAAGGAAGAAGAAGAAGAAGACATGATCAAACAAAACTCAAATTCAAATAAAAACCAAAGATCAATCTTACAAACCTCAAACTTGCTCTCCAAGTCTTCTCCCAAATTCTCCAAGTCTTGATCGAAAATTGAATGAATGTTGAATCCCTAAAAACTATAGGTTCATCCTCCTTTTATGGAGGAAAAGGAGTCCTAATCTAACTAGGAAACACAAAGAAAACACCTTCCTAAAATACAGATTTGGAAATTTCAGCTTGCAATCCGGATAGAAGGAAGTCGGTCACGCGCGATCGACCCTCAATAGGGTCGATATCGACCCCTTCAGGGTCGATCCTGAGGGCTTTAATTCCTTGCATTCCAAGTTTGGTCAAGTGGCTCGAGGTCGACCTCCTTGGGCTCGATCTTGGGGTCGATTTCTTCACTTCCTTCCTTGATTTTGCTTCTCTTAAGCTCTTCTCCTTAGCTCTTCCCCTTGAATCTTCCTCCTAGCTCATCCATCCTCTCCAAGTCTTGCTCCAAACTTGTCTTCAAGCTCCAAAACACCTACAAAACGACACAAAAGCGCGTAGTTTCCGAATCTCAAGGAAATACGAAAACTTATGCAAAAAGACTCAAAAACACACGACTCAACTACGAAAATCAACTTAAACTAACCCATCTAGACCCTAGAAATCTACCTAAAATGAGGACATCACAAAACCAAGGAAGACAACATGATCAGAGCAAAAATGGCATTTGCCAAAGTTAGCATATATTTGTTCTTGCCTAAGCACCTCTAGGACTTGCTTTATATGCTTAGCGTGCTCATCAAGAGTTCGACTATAGATCAAGATGTCGTCAAAACAGACCACCATAAATCAACCTATGAATGCTCTAAAGACATGATTCATGAGTATTGGGACGATATTAAGGATGCCAGTCATTAATATTTAACCAATAATGATCGTCCCTAGTTTTGATAATGACAAACTCAAAGGTATTTGATAAGTTGTCCAAGTGTTGATCTCAGGTAAGTCTAGAGGATGCACATGAGTGAAAAGGACAACAAGTGAAAGGGAGTCCGTAAGCTGTAGGGACGCACTCCATCAAATTTCCAGAGCTGAACGAAAAGAATGGAGTCCCTGCGTAGATAAGACGGCGTCCTCATCAAGAAGGGGCGCGTGCCTAAATATGGACGAAGTTCAAATTCAAACCAAGGCCGCCCCAACATGATTACATCACATTCGGCCGTAGTCCTCAGAAGGAAGCTTCCTTGTGTGGGCACGTGCAAACAATTCCAAAGATGTTGCTTTCCCAGAGATGGTCCCCTGACCACACGGAGGCTTCCGAAGCGTCAACAGAGTTGACTTCCTCAAGATGCAAATCGCACCGTTGAAGGAAGACGACAGATCCTATCAAGGACGCTTGCGTACTTGTTAGTGTTCCACACAACCGTCCCTTGGTTTTGATATGACAAACTCACTTTGATTCTAATAAAGTTGTTTAAGTGTTCAGGAACGCTAGTGACCAAAAGGACAACGTGTATGGGCGTCCCACAAGCTTAGGGACGCTAGCTAACAGGAAGTAAGGACCAGCTAGAGACTACTTGAGCAAGGAAGGAGTCCCAAGCAAGTAGGAACGCAAGAAAGGAGTCCTTACTCACTAGCCGACAGGATGACATCACTCGACAATGTTTGATCATCCAGGGACACGTGGAGACCGATCCTGTAGCGGAGTCCAACACTACGTGGCGGACGATCCTGTTGCAGAGTCCATCAACACGTGGCGGCCGATCCTGTAGCGGAGTTCATCATACACAGCTGGATACAGGAAGCTTCCTCATCACCGCCCTACTACGTGGAGGAAGATCCTGTAGCCACGTCCATGAAGGGTATGATCGTCCCAGTGAAAAGACGCCCTTCCCAAGTCCTATAAATAGCCCCAAGGCATTTATTGTGACGTTAACGCTTTCAGAGAATATTCATAGAGAACCAGAGTAAAGCGACTCACTCAAGAACACGAAGAACTAACTCAAGAACTCAAGAACAGTGCTAGAACTTGTGTTAGATCGAGTGAGACTTGTAACCAAATCACAAAAACAGTTTGTAACAGAAAAACCCAAAAAGAGAAAGAGAGTTATGCGAAGTACTGCAGAACGTAGGAATAGAGTCCTTTGGTAGATTGAACTAGCTTGAGTTGTAGGCTTAAAGGAGTTCTTTACAAGTGAACTTAGGGAAAAGCTAAGTTCCAGAGAACTGTAAAGGCTCGCCAGTACAACTGTAAGATTGTTCAATAGAAAGGAAAGAACTATTCAAAAATCCTCCAAGGAGGTAGAGGTTTACACTCAAGGACTACTTGGTCTTGAGTGGTTCCTCTATAATTCACTGCGTTCATCTATTATCTGTTTAGTACTTAATTTCCGCTGCAATACTCAAGGACGCTCCTACACCTCGTAGGGACGCCTAACCTTAGGACGCCTTTACCAAAGTAAAGGGCGTCCCTCAGTACTAACGATCCAACAATTGGTATCAGAGCGGGTGCTCTAGATTCTTACTGAGTTGCAGGTAAAGATGGACATGGAACCTATTGGAATCTCTTTTGTGAAGCCTCCGCGCCTGACGGACGGCAACTTCAACCGCTGGAAGACAAGGTTTGCAAATTTCTGCAGAGGTCAAAATTATCAATGCTGGAAGATCATCATGACGGGAGATCTCAAGGTACCCGCTGACAAAGCTGATAAGGAGGACGAGTGGGGTCCTGACGAGTTTAAGTTAATGGAAACCAACGCAAAAGCCATGTGTTTCCTTCAAGCATCTCTATGTGAAAGGGACGCCACTCGAGTTGGCAACTTGCCAACAGCTAAACAACAGTGGGACACTCTAGAGAAGTTCCATGTAGGAACAGCTGAAATGAAGGAGGACGTCCAGCTAAAGATCAAAAAGGAGTTCTATGCTTTCAGTATGTTGCCAAATGAAACAGTGAACGACTACTCGTACCGTTTCGAGGCTCTTGTCACTAAAATGAGGAATCTGGGCATCCCAGAGACAGAAATCTCCATGAGGAATAGAGTTCAAGTGGTCATTGATGGATTGACTGGCGTCTGGAACTTTGACAGGACAACGTTCAAAAGGAATACCGCCAACAAAACTCTAGATATGGAAGAAATCTATGGGAAGCTCAGGCAGTACGAAGAAAGAAGGATCTCTGATATGGCTCAACTAGCAAACAACCCTCAAACTGATCTTGCTTTGGCGTCCACAACGCCAGAGTACACTGACTATATTCGTCGTCAGCAAGAAATTTCCTTAATGGTGGAAGCCAACAAGAGTGAGAACCGCGAGAGGATGCGCGTTCAAGCCTTGAAGGAAAAGGAAAGCAAGACTAAGGAACAGCTTGAGGAAGAGGAAGAACTTGCTCTCTTCAACAAAGTTCTTCGTGCCTTCGGCAAAAGGAACAAATATTTCAACAAACACAAGATTCCCAAGAAGGAGAGTCGTAAGTATACTGAGGCAGAAATGAAAGAACTCACATGTTACAAGTGTAACAAGAAAGGACACTTTGCTAAAAGATGTACAACGGGAATGTCTTCAAAGGACATGAAAACAAAAGCCCTCATTGGAGCGTTCGCCTCTGCATGGGACAATGGAAGTTCTTCTTCTGATGATGATGATGAAGATCCTGATGAGCAAGTGGCGTACATGGCTATGGAGGACGTCACAATTGTTGAGGAGAATGTTCCGAGATCTGAAAATAAGGTAACTCGTGAATCTATGATGAGTTCTTTAGAAAATTGTTCCAAATCTAAGCTCATTAAACTGACTGGAAAAATCATGGAAGAAAGTGTTGTCATGCAACATAGAATGGATGAACTTGAACTTGAAAATGAGAATATTGTTGTTGAATGCAACAACTGTAGTTCCATGACCGTTCAACTAGAGTCCTCATATGAAGAATCTAAGTCTCTAAAAACTAAAGTAATGTGTCTCAAACTTGAGAACGCTAAGCTTAGAGAAGAAGTGAAAGTGTTGGGAAAGAGTCCCATAGTTGAGGAAGTCAAGCCAATAGTTTTTGTCCCAGCCAAAAGAGGACTAGGCTATGAGTCTGAACCTAGGAACTCTCTCCCTAGCGATTTTGAGGCTAGCAAAACTTCAGAACTAGAACTTGAACGGGAGAAAACCAAGAATCTTCTTGAAAGAATTAGGGTCCTAGAAAGTGGAGAAAAAGGACAAGAGGACTACTATACCAATTCCACCAGTCATAAAATTTATAAGAAAATTGCAAAAGGGGAAGGTTCAAAAGTTTGTGATCCCCAAAAGATGAAGCAAAACAAAATCCAACGTCCCAACAAGAAGTACTACCTCGGTACTTACTATAGGACGTGTTGGTACTGTGGACAAGGAGACCACTTCAAGTATGACTGTGTGAAACTGAAAGAAGATATTGCAAGTGGCAAAAAGGCTAGGACTAACAATGAGAATGCTAAGTCTGTTCCCAAAGCTAATCTTAGGCGTCCTAGATGTTCTAGGATTTCTTTCCGCAAGCATGCCATTTCTAATGATGTTAACATTAATGATTTCATGCCAGAACCAGAGTTTTTTTATTGTAATGAGCCAGGTAAGGAACACCTTGCCTGGGTCACCAAAAACTAACCTTGTTTTGGCAGGTGGAAGTGAGGGGACGCCCATGGATCATTGATAGTGGCGCCTCAAATCATATGACAGGAAGCCAAATCCATCTCACTTCTATCCAAAGTAGTGCCACGGGAGGAACTGTCTCGTTTGGCAAGAAGGGCAAAGGAAAGATCAAGGGAACGGGAACTGCCATTCTTAACCCGTCCATCAAAGCAACTAACGTGAGTCTTGTTGAAGGACTTGGCTTCAATCTCCTTAGCGTCTCTCAAATGTGTGATCAAGGTGAAAACCTAGTCACCTTTGACTCAAAGGAGTGCCTCGTCGTCAATAAGAAGTCTAACAAGGTCGTTCTCAAAGGAGTACGCCAAAACAATGTCTATATCTTCAACCAAGAGTTCAAGCCTAAATTAGAATTGTGCCTATCTGCTTCAAAGAAGGACGGTGATCTCTGGCATCGCCGTCTTGGTCATGCTGGACCTAGCACAATCCTTAAGCTACACTAGAGAAATCTTGTGAAAGGACTTCCCCGAATTGATCCTGAGACAGTTGAACAGTGCGAAGCCTGTATCAAAGGGAAGCAAACAAGAACGTCTTTCAAGTCCAAGAATGAAGTAAGTACAAAGAAGCCTTTGGAAATTCTCCATATGGATCTCTGTGGACCAATGAAGACGCTGAGCTACGGTGGAAAGAGGTACATTTACGTTCTCGTAGATGATTTTTCTCGATTCACTTGGGTTCTTTTCTTGGTGTCCAAAGCAGATTGTTTCAATGCGTTCAAAGTCTTCATCAAACAAGTGGAAGTTGCCATTGAGACGCCTCTCAAAGCTATAAGGTCAGACCATGGGACGGAATTTCAGAATTCAGAGTTCTTGGCCTACTGTGATCAAAATGGTGTTTCGCACAACTTCTCAGCTCCAAGGACTCCTTAACAAAATGGAGTTGTAGAAAGAAAGAACAGGACGCTAGAGGATATGGCAAGAACCATGCTTTTGGCTAATAGCGTCCCCAAGTACTTTTGGGCGGAAGCTATTGCTACAGCTTGCTACATCATCAATCGTGCCATGATCCGTCCTTTGCTGAAGAAGACATCTTATGAATTGTTGAACGGAAAGAAGCCTCGCCTTGACTATCTCAGAGTCTTTGGTTGCAAATGTTTCATTCACAACAATGATAAAGAGAAACTTGGAAAGTTTGATGCAAAAAGTGATGAAGCCATATTCCTTGGGTACTCCCTCACCAGCAAAGCATATAGAGTTTTCAACAAAAGGACTCTAAAGCTTGAGGAGAGTATTCATGTTGTGTTCAAGGAGAGTTCATCTCACAAAGAAAAATCAAGTAAGAAAGAACGCTCCTCATCACAACAGCAGGACGACTCAGAAGATGAAGCCGAAGATTGGTCCTCTGGAAAGTACTATGTTCCTAAGGACGCTGCTCCAAATCCTGAAGAAGTCTCAGTGGACGATCCTAGTTTTGCTCAGGGAGTTCCCTCTCGCAGTGAATCTCCAGTTCAACAGGATGTGGCTGAATCAAGTCAACAAGATGAGCAACGTCAAGGTGTGGACGCTCTCCTTGAGGGGGAACGCACCGACGATGATGCTCAAAATGATAGTGATGATTCTGATGGAGATATTGATCTAAGATTTTCTCAATTATTTCAAAGGGAGTCCCGTTTCTCTAGAGACCATCCAACATCCCAGATTGTCTCAGACCCTTCTCAAGGAGTTCAAACTAGGTCAGCTGCAAGCAAGTCCCAGAGTGTAAATTTAGCCTTCTGTGCGTTCAATGCCTTTGTCTCTATGGTGGAGCCAAAAAACATCAAAGAAGCACTCCAGGACGCTAACTGGATTCAAGCAAAGCAAGAAGAACTCAACCAGTTTGAAAGAAACAAAGTTTGGACCCTCGTCCCTCGTCCCAAAGGCAAAAATATCATAGGGACGCGCTGGGTGTTCAGGAATAAGCTTGATGAAAGTGGACGTGTGTCAAGGAACAAGGCAAGACTGGTGGTACAAGGATTCAAGCAAGAGGAAGGAATAGATTATGATGAGACCTTTGCTCCTGTTGCTAGAATTGAGGCCGTTCGTCTTCTTATTGCCTTCGCCGCTCACAAGGGATTCAAGTTATTTCAGATGGATGTCAAGACTGCATTCCTCAATGTAAAATTTAAAGAGTAAGTGTATGTTGCTCAACCGCCTGGTTTCGAGGACGCCTCACACCCAGATCATGTGTACTACTTTGACAAAGAGCTCTATGGACTCAAGCAAGCTCCTCGTGCATGGTACGACAGGTTTGCGTACTTTCTCTTGTCTCATGGGTACTCTAGAGG
Organism: Polygonum aviculare; assembly: GCA_934048045.1. Lineage (NCBI taxonomy): Eukaryota > Viridiplantae > Streptophyta > Magnoliopsida > Caryophyllales > Polygonaceae > Polygonum > Polygonum aviculare. Next base: position 23,962,066 of record OW204023.1, on the reverse strand, counting down.
TTCAATTGATAAAACTTTGTTTGTAAAGAAAGTTCACAAGGACATTTTAATTGCCCAAGTCTATGTTGATGATATAGTCTTTGGTAGTACTAACATGAAACTTGTAGATTAGTTCAAGTCCTTAATGAGTAGTGAGTTTGAGATGTCCCTCATTGGAGAACTCAATTTCTTCTTGGGACTTCAAATTAATCAACTCAAGGAAGGGACGCGTATTCACCAACAAAAATATGTTCGTGAAATGCTTGAGAAGTACGGGATGAACACGTCCAAACCTGTTGCAACCCCTTGTTCTCCAAACTCACGTCTTTACGCAGACGAACAGGGAAAGGACGTTGATCAAAAGCTTTACAGAGGGATGATTGGTTCTTTGCTCTACTTGACCGCAAGCCGTCCCGACATTATGTTTGCCGTTTGCTTGTGTGCACGCTTCCAGGCAAATCCAAAGGAGTCTCACATGCAAGAAGTCAAGAGGATCTTTCGCTACCTCAAAGGACGCGACGATCTTTGCCTTTGGTATCCAAGGAAGACGTCCTTCAAGCTAGTTGGCTACTCGGACGCTGATTATGCGGGTCATGTAATTGATAGGAAAAGTACATCAGGAATGGCACAGTGCCTTGGTTCATGCTTGGTCTCTTGGGGATCTAAGAAACAAAACTCTGTGGCGCTTTCAACTGCGGAAGCCGAGTATGTTGCTGTTGCTTCGTGCTGTTCACAAGTTATCTGGATCAAATATCAACTAGAGGACTACGGTATCAATCTTGAAACTGTTCCCATTCGTTGTGATAACACTAGTGCCATTGAAATTTCTAAGAATCCTGTTTTTCATTCACGCACAAAGCATATTCATATAAGGCATCATTTCTTGCGTGATAATGTTGAACTAGGACTCATTAGTATGGAGCATGTAAGGACTGAAGACCAAATAGCTGATATTTTCACTAAAGCGCTTGATAGACGTCCCTTTGAGCATCTTAGGGTGCTCTTGGGGATGATAACTTTTAAGTTGCAAGACCCGTTCTACTATTCCCTAAATGATTGGCTATGTTTTGTAGATTTCAAGTGTTTAAGAACTGTTATGCATTAAATTCATCTTTGCAAGAACGCTAGTCTAAAATTTCATGTGTTTGCTACTTTGGAACGCCATTCAAATCTTCTCTATTTTGTCTTGAAAAGAGTATCCCTGATCACCCAACCCTCATTATAAGCCGAAATGATGGGAACTCTAAGCTTACCCTAGCCGAGAACTCCGCAAAAGCGTCCTATCAGCTTCATATTTTCTTTTACTGGACGTACTTGCTTTGTTCTCAATTGGTTCGAAAGGTGATCACAAGAACGGCAATTTGATTGTTGGTTTGCTTGAAGTATGAGAGGACGCTCAGTGTTTGTTGATAAGAACGCCAGTTCAGTTTTGAGGAGCAGTTGAAGAGTCAGAATTTTGAACTTTTGAAAGTGTGAACAGTGACCGTTGCTTTTGCTCAAATCTTAAGGGGGAAGCTTTGCCACGTGTCGCACAGTTAAACAGTGGTAATTACCGTTTGTGCCACCGCTTCCTCTATATAAGGCCAGAACAGTCGCAATCTCATTCATTACGCTCAACCACTTTCTCGCTCTCAAATCTGCTCTAACTTCTCTCTAGAACCCCGGCGACTTTCTTTCTCTACACTTCATCTGAAAAATATGTCTCAAAGACAGTTGAACGTGGCCGGATCAGCTACCGGCGGGAAGCGCAGAAAGTTGGTGAAGTCCCACTATATCGAGAAACCTAAGCCCATTGTTCTTAATGAATCATTGGTGGACTTCATCAATAGGAAGCCGAGAACCCTCTACAATTTAATAAGGGAACGCATGGACTTGCCCGAGGTCAAGAATGATGCAGTGAAAACAAGAAATTATGAAAGGTTCATTGAATGCTTCGTCGTGCCAAGTCTTCACAACACCAATTACAAAGACTTGCCAGGCCGGATGGACGACGTTCTCTTCTTCTCCCAATTTGGAGGTGAGAATCTGGGTCCCTTACTTGAACTTATTCCTGACCTCCACAACGTCGTCCTTCCCGAATTCCCAATATATCCTAGGGACTCAATAGCCTACAAAATGTTAAAGAATCGTGTGCCCAGTCCCTCTCCTCCACCTCCTCAAGTCCCAACCATCACCACAAAAAATTTGCTCCCTTCCAAGCGTCCAAACCCTTCCTCTACCCTCTCCTCAAATCCCACACAAATTGTGGATAAGTTTCCACCCCACTTAACGGAGGGACGCTCCAAAAAGATCCACGACCCAAGGCCCCTCAAAAAGGCCAAAACCTCAAGCGTCCCATCCTCCAAACCCCCCTCTAAAAGGCCTAGCACCACGAAAAGGCCCTCAAACCTTTCCAAGGAATCCACTCCTCCCCCTCAACCCCTTAAAATTGTTCAACTTCCCACCCCTCCTCCGTCCCCCCAACCCTCCAAAAGAAACGCCCTCATCCCATTTCCTCCCAAAATTCACTCTCCCCTAAATCTTGCCAACTTCCCGTCTGCCCCGGCCCACATATCCCCTCCAAAGGACCCCGAGACCCCAAAGTCCCGCCGTCCATCCTCTGAAAGTGGCCCGGAGGAGACCGAACGCACATTCGAGCACACTTTTCGCCGAAGAAAGGCTGGTGAAAAGCCAAAAGTTTTGCTCGCTAAGGACGTTCCTGCACAAGTTGAGCACGTTCCCTCTTCCTCTTCCTCCTCTAGCTCATCTGAGAGCCAAAGAGGTACGCCCGCACAAAACTCCCCTATAATAGATGTCGTTGGGGATTCAGATGATGAAGCGGAAGGAGAGGTGAACGCTCCTGCTGAACAGATTGAGGACGCTGGTGAGCACCAGGTCGCTCAAGAGAACGCCGAGCCAACTCTTTCTGAAGAGCTCGCGCGTGATGCCCAAGAGGTCCCTCCCTATGACCAATATCTCCCAATCCTCAATCCCACCCCAGCTCCACAAGAAAACCCCTCCCCCACAATCCAAACAGAATCCCAAGTCCCCGCGGACGCTGAGCCAGCAACAATAGAAAATCAGACAGAGGCTCAGGACGCCGAGGGCACGTCCCAGGGTCCAACCTCAGGTGCCGATCAAGCCACATCTGGTGGCAATGCTGAAAAAGAACAAGGCACAGAGGACGCTCCTTCAAAGGATGCTTCTGACAGTGACTCGGAGAGACAAGAAGACGAGTCCGATGATGATGAGGACTCTGAGTCCCCCAAAGGCAAGCGTAAAAGGAAGAACGCTGATGTGCCCGTTAAAGTCCTTAGCCCTCTCATTTATAATGAAGAGTGTCTAGCCTCCTTCGACGATGAATCAGTTCAGGAGTTTCTCGAGCTTCTGAAATTTCAAGGATGGCAGAACGTTGGACCAGCGCTGACCATTGTTGACAAAGAACAGGTCAAGGCGTTCTACAGGGATTTGCGCTACAAGGCAAAAGATGGCTCCCTCCACTTCAAAATTGAAGGTGAGAAAGCTTCAGTCACAAAACGCTAAATGCGCTCCTTCCTTGGTCTAGGTCCCCGCAAGCCACCGTCCGATGCTCTTAGCTCACTTCACGAAGGCGGTTTTGAAACGACAGATCAGGAACTGCCTCTGGTCGAGCACGTCTTTCAGGGAAAAAGGCCGATGGGACTTGACAAGGTAGCTCACGTTCTGAGCAAGGTTGGCGCCATCGTTCATTATTTCATCTGTCGCGCCATTCTTCCAAGGCAGGAAAAGCGTTCAATTGTGCAAGCACACGACATCATCCTTTTTGACGCTATCCTTGAACGCCGCCCAATCAACTTAGCCAGAATTGCTATGCAACACATGGCCAAGTGTGGAAGGAAGAGGCACGCCTTGCCATACCCTGGAGTAGTAAAGGCAATATTGCAGTCCCAGGACGCTTATGATGAAAGCCGTCCCTCTGAAGAACTTGGCTTAAAATGGAATGCCAAGAAGGGACTTGTTGAGATAAGGCATAATGAAGAGCTGCCATCTGTTCTGAAACAGTTAGAAGCTGAGGTTGAGGAAGCAAGACTGAAAGCCGAGGAAGAACGCCTAGCTGCTGAGGCTGAGGCCGCACGGCTTGATCCTACGTCTCAAGAGTCCCCTCAAGATCAAGAGCCCGCCGTCGATCTTACAACCCTTGATCAAATACTCTTAGGTCCTTCCTCTCCTACTCTTCCAATGGACGCTCCTTCATCAAGTTCAGCTCCTCTGCCCCGTTCTGCTCCTGCAAACATTGCTCAGCATCCTCCAGCAGAACTCATGTGTGCCATAATGGACAACCAGTGTCTCATCTTCTCTGCTTTAAAGGACTTGACATCTGCCTTCTCCAAAGCTGCTGAACTCCAAGAAAATTTGCTCAAGTTTTATCAAGACAAGAGCCGTCACCCCTTTAATCCTTATCATCTTGCCTTTGCTTCTTTTGAACTTCAAACACTATGATCTTTGTCTGTAATAACTCTAATTTTGTTTGAATGGCAATTCTACTGTTTGTTTGCATGTGTTTGTTTAAGCGTTCCACTGCCTTTAATTATGTGTTTGTGCTAACGTTCTTATCACTTGTTATCCTTTTCGATGATGCCAAAAGGGGGAAGTGTAGTTTTGCAGAGATGCGCTATAAAATAGTTAACTAGAATAAGCAAGTGTTAAGGGGGAACTATTAAGTGAAACGTCTAAGGAACGCTCATGCTAAAATAAAAGAGAACGCTTAGAAATCTTTTCTAGGACGCGCCTCTCTCCTTAAAATCCAAAAGCTAGAGAATCAAAGATTGAAAACTTGTGCCTATATATTAAAATTTCTCTAAGTGTTAGAGGACGCTTTTAAGTTTTCATGCATGCTAAGTTCAAACGTCAAAACTATTTTGTTGAAGAGTTTGTCATCATCAAAAAGGGGGAAATTGTTGGGACACTATCAAGGACGCTTGCGTACTTATTAGTGTTCCACACAACCGTCCCTTGGTTTTGATATGACAAACTCACTTTGATTCTAATAAAGTTGTTTAAGTGTTCAGGAACGCTAGTGACCAAAAGGACAACGTGTGTATGGGCGTCCCACAAGCTTAGGGACGCTAGCTAACAAGAAGTAAGGACCAGCTAGAGACTACTTGAGCAAGGAAGGAGTCCCAAGCAAGTAGGAACGCAAGAAAGGAGTCCTTACTCACTAGCCGACAGGATGACATCACTCGACAATGTTTGATCATCCAGGGACACGTGGAGACCGATCCTGTAGCGGAGTCCAACAATACGTGGCGGACGATCCTATTGTAGAGTCCATCAACACGTGGCGGCCGATCCTGTAGCGGAGTTCATCATACACAGCTGGATACAGGAAGCTTCCTCATCACCGCCCTACTACGTGGAGGAAGATCCTGTAGCCACGTCCATGAAGGGTATGATCGTCCCAGTGAAAAGACGCCCTTCCCAAGTCCTATAAATAGCCCCAAGGCATTTATTGTGACGTTAACTCTTTCAGAGAATATTCAGAGAGAATCAGAGGAAAGCGACTCACTCAAGAACACGAAGAACTAACTCAAGAACTCAAGAACAGTGCTAGAACTTGTGTTAGATCGAGTGAGACTTGTAACCAAATCACAAATACAGTTTGTAACAGAAAAACCCAAAAAGAGAAAGAGTGTTCTGCGAAGTACTGCAGAACGTAGGAATAGAGTCCTTTGGTAGATTGAACTAGCTTGAGTTGTAGGCTTAAAGGAGTTCTTTACAAGTGAACTTAGGGAAAAGCTAAGTGCCAGAGAACTGTAAAGGCTCGCCAGTACAACTGTAAGATTGTTCAATAGAAAGGAAAGAACTATTCAAAATTCCTCCAAGGAGGTAGAGGTTTACACTCAAGGACTACTTGGTCTTGAGTGGTTCCTCTATAATTCACTGCGTTCATCTATTATTTGTTTAGTACTTAATTTCTGCTGCAATACTCAAGAACGCTCCTACACCTCGTAGGGACGCCTAACCTTAGGACGCCTTTACCAAAGTAAAGGGCGTCCCTCAGTACTAACGATCCAACAGTTGGGTTCCTCTATAAATACTCGTGTTCATTATCGTATTCCGTTTCCTGTTAAGTCTATTCTTCCGCTGCATCTAAGGACGCCCTTAACTCAGTTAAGGACGCCCATTTTAACAGACTTACGATCCAACATCTGGTATCAGAGTAGGCGCTTTAGATTAAGTTTGAGTTGCAAGAAACATGGAGATGGAACCTATAGGAATCTCAAGTGTGAAGCCTCCCCGCCTCACGGATGGGAACTTGAATCGGTGGAAAACCAGGTTTGAGTGCTTCGTGCGAAGTCAAAACTACCAATGCTGACTGATAATAAAGAACGGTGATCTCAAAGCCCCTGCTGCCAAGGTGGACAAAGAAGCTGAATGGGGTCACGAAGAGTTCAAACTCATGGAGGCGAACGCCAAAGCTATCCGTTTCCAACAGACGTCCCTTTGTGAAAGGGACGCCACCCATGTGAGCAACCTTCCAACTGCTAAGCTTCAATGGGAAACTCTTCAAAAATACCATGTTGGGATGCCCGAGATGAAGGAGGACGTCCAACTTGAAGCAAAAATGGACTCCTAGAAATTCAAGATGTTCCCAAATGAAACCATCACCGACTACTCCTTCCACTTTGAGGCTTTGCTAACAAAGTTGAAAAACTTGGGTGTCAAAGAAACGGAAATCACTCAAAGGATGAAGGTTCAAGTGTTGATTGATGGACTCACCGGACCATGGAAATTTGATAAGATAACGTTCAAAGAAAACCAAGCCAACAAAGGACTGTCCATGAAAGAGATCTATGGAAAGCTCAAAGGGTAAGAAGCTAGAAGGAATCAGGAGTTGCTTGAAATGGGAAAGAGTCCACAGAATGAACTGGCTTTGACTCTTGCGGCAAGAAAGCCAGAGTATGAACAATACCACCAAGGGAAAAAGGAATTGGCCTTGATGCTAGAAGACAAGGGAAGACGGAAGAACAAAGTTCTGAAGAAGATGAGCTAGCCCTTTTGCACAAAACTCTTCGTTCATGGGCCAAAAAAGGCAAAGTCCCAAGGATGAAGATGCCTTACAAGAAGGAGAGTCCCAATCCATCAGATTCTGAAATGAGAGAAGTGACCTACTTCAAATGCAATAAGAAGGGTCACTATGCCAAGAATTGCAACTCAGGACTTTCAACAAAAGATCTCAAGAAGAAAGCCTTGATTGGAGCATATGAGGCCGCATGGGACGACATCGACTCGGACGATGAAGAACCATCCAACCAAGTTGCTTACATGGCTATGAAGGACGCTCCAGATTCTCCAAATGACGCCTCTAAAGATGCACAAGAGGTAATTCAGGAATCCATGATAAGCTCCCTAGACAAGTGCTCTAAGCCCAAACTCATCAAACTAATCACTCAAATCATGCAAGAAAGCTATGCTATGAAAGAAAGATTTGATGAACTTGAATCAGAAAACATTGTTGTGGAATGTGAAAATTGCAACACCATGTCTTTTCAATTAGAATCCTCTCAAGAAGAAGTAAAGTCCCTTAAAAGTCAGCTTGTTTGTCTCAAACTTGAGAACACAAATCTTAGGGATGAAGTGAAGGTCCTAGGAAAGAGTCTCATGACCGAAACGGTAAAACCAATTGTCTTTGTTCCTGCTAGGAAAGGACTACGATATGAATCTAGCTCAAAGAACTCTCTTCCTAGTGACTTCGAGGCTAGCAAAATGACTCGGCTAAAGTCGTCGTGCCAAGATCAAAGATAAATAACTCAAACTACAAACTAGTATAGCATGCAAGTAAGGGGTCGAACAAAAGAGAACTATGGTTTCTAGTATTAATAATTCTATCAACCAAAGATAAGGGGGATTGAAGACAGAAATCTATACTAAACTAACCTAGGAAAACAAAACATACAAACAAACAATCAAATATGGGAAAGCAGGTTCATTCAAAAGATCCACTCATGAAATAATCACTCGATCATAGATTCATCCATTGATTTCATTTACATCCATGGTTAATTCCTATCCTGATCATTAAATCGCAAGTCCACGGTCCAAACAATTCTATAACCCTAGGCAAGGACGCTTAAACCTAAGATTAGCATAGAGAATAAGGATATGTAGGATATAATATCAAACAATCAAGCTACGAGTCAATTGCAAGATAAAACAATCAATTCTCTCTCGTAATCCTAGTCCACGGTCCTAGAATCAAGTTGTCTTTTAGAAAAGAGATGCTCACACAAACAATGAAACAAATCAATTCAGACTATAAAACAATGATAATTCAACAAGTTGGCCAAGCTCAAAGAATCATGCAAAGCTCATGGAATTAAGCACAAAGAGAAGAGATACTAACCAAAGGATGGAAATCAATTACCAAAATCTCACAAGTTCATACATCAGATCTTCTGCCTTGAACAAACCCAAGGAGACTAGCTCTCCATAGCTAAACTAAAGAATTGGAAATAATAATGGATTAATGGATTGGAATACCTAAAACCTAAGGAGACTCCTCCTTATATAGCACAAGGAACAAGCTCCATGAGATACATAAGGAAAGAGGCAAAATATAGAAAAGGAAACAAGATAGAAAGATTTCGGCCCGCTTCGGATTCGGCATCACCGCGGTCGCGTCGTCTCCACCGCGCCCGCGCTTTCACAACAGAAGAAAATAGGTCGTCTCGGCAGCCACTGCGGTCGCGGATCCTCTGCCGCGGTCGCGGTATCGGGACTGAACCACTGGCGTCACTTCGGAGGCTGTTTTGACAATCTTCGGCTTGGAATCTGACTTCGGTGTAAAAAGCTGAATTGAAGACCTTCGAGTTATCTTTCCAATGGCATTGGAATCAGCTCAATCCAACCTTTTTAGCTCAAGATATAGCCTTCGCAGGAAAGTGGTGTCACGCATACATCTCAAAACGCCTTAAAACTCTTGATTCTTGCATTCTTGTGTCTTCGGCCTAGATATTGCAATAATGCTCAATTCTAACCTAAACACTCTCAATATATCCCTAAAATACAAGAGTAAACCCATACAAAATAGGGCGAATCACAAAACAACAGAGCTAGAGCTTGAGAGAGAAAAGACAACAAATCTAGAAGAACGCATAAGAGTCCTTGAGCGTGGTGAGAAATGAAAGAAGGACTATTACACAAATTCGACTAGTCACAAAATCTACAAGAAAATTGCTAAGGGGGAAGGTTCTAAGGTGTGTGATCAAGAAAAAATGAAAGAAAATAAAATTCAACGTCCCAACAAGAAGTACTATCTCGGAGATTATTATAAGACGTGCTGGCATTGTGGCAAGGGTGGCCCACTACCAATATGAGTGTGCTAAATTGAAAAAGGATCTTGAGAATGGAAGAAAGGCTAGAAGCGGTAGTAAGAACTGTTGGGACGAACTAAGGATGTCAGTCATTAATATCTAAACCAATAATGATCGTCCCTGGTTTTGATAATGACAAACTCAAAGGTATTTGATAAGTTGTCCAAGTGTTGATCTCAGGTAAGTCCAGTGGACGCACGTGAGCGAAAAGGACAACAAGTGAACGGTAGTCCCTAAGCTGTAGGGACGCACTTCATCAGAACTTCCAGTGCTGAACGAAAACAATGAAGTCCCTGCGCAGATAGGACGGTGTCTACATCAAAAATGGACGTGCGCCAAAATACGGACGAAGTTCAAATTCAAACCAAGGCCGCCCCAACATGATTACATCACATTTGGCCGTAGTCCTCAGAAGGAAGTTTCCAATGTCTGGGCACGTGTGAACAATTCCAAAGATGTCGTTTTCCCAGAGATGGTCCCCTGACCACGCGGAGGCTTCCCAAGCGTCAACAGAGTTGACTTCCTCAAGATGCAAATCACACCGTTGAAGGAAGGCGACAGATCCTGCCCAAGCTTCAGAGGACGCTAGAAGACAAGAACTCATACCGCTATAAATACCCTTCGAGGGGTATGCATAGCGGTGTGGACTTTGAAGACTTTCTCTCAAGCTCTCCCGAAGCATTCAAGTCAAGAACGAAGATCAAGAAGATTAAGTGAGCTTGAAGCAAGAGAAAGAAAGTCCAACCACATCAAATCCAAAACAGACCACATAATAGTTAAAGTAGTGTTTGTCTCTCACAACGAACCGTGAGAGACGTGAGTGATAGCTTCTTTATAAGCTAAGAGAGTTAGGTTACTTTGTTAGGAGGAAACGAGTGTTACTAGTAGAGCTAAGGACGCATACTTAGCTCAAGGGATTGTAACAGCTCTCCTAAGTTGTAAGGACTCTCTCTTAATAAGATAAGGACGGCTATTGAAAATCCTCCAGCGGAGGTAGAGGTTTGCCCATAAGACTAGTTGGTCTTAGTGGGGTTCCTCTATAAATACTCGTGTCCACTATCTTTCTATGTTTCCTGTTAAGTCTTTTCCGCTGCACGTAAGGACGCCCTTAACTCAGTTAAGGACGCCCATTCTAACAGACTTACGATCCAACAAGAACGCTAAGCGAAAATCTACTGGCAGGACGCATGCTAGTGTGCTCAATGCTAAAACTCAATCTCCCAGGAAGCATGCTAGAAAGTCAAATGATGTGAATGTGTATGATTATTTGCCCATGAAAGAGTTGTACCCATGTAACGAACCAAGTAAGGGACACCTTGTCTAGGTCGGAAAGAACTAACTCTTCTTTTCTGGTGGAAGTGAGAGGAAGCCCGTGGATCTTTGATAGTGGCACCTCAAATCATATGATAAGAAGCCAGATCCATCTCACTTCTATCCAATCTAGTGCCACGGGAGGAACTGTCGCATTTGGCAACAAGGGCAAAGGAAGAATCAAAGGGACGGGCATTGCAAAACTAAATCAATCCATCAAAGCATCCAATGCTAGTCTCGTTGAGGGACTCGGCTTCAACCTCCTTAGTGTCTCTCAAATTTGTGATCAAGGTGAAAACCTAGTCACATTTGATTCAAAGGAGTGCCTAGTCATCAACAAGAAAACAAATCAAGTCATTCTCAAAGGGACTCGTGAAAACAATGTCTACATCTTCAATCAAAAGTTCAAGCCTGCATCAAAATTGTGCTTATCTGTTTCTGCTGTGGATGCCGATCTTTGGCATCGACGTCTTGGCCATGTTGGACCTAACGCAATCTTTAAACTTCATCAACAAGAGCTTGTAAGAGGACTTCCCCGAAGTGATGCTGAGCAAATTGAACAATGCAAAGCATGCATCAAGGGGAAGCAAACAAGATCGTCCTTCAAATCCAAGAATGAAGTGAGCACAAAGAAGCCTTTGGAACTCCTTCACATGGATTTGTGCGGACCCATGAGAACTCATAGTTTTGGTCGTAAGAGTTACATGTACGTCATTGTAGATGATTTTTCCAAATTCACTTGCGTTCTTTTCTTAGTGTCAAAAGCAGAAGCTTTCCAGATGTTTAAAATCTTCATCAAGCAAGCAGAGGTTACTCTTGGGACACAATTAAAAGCTCTAAGGTTAGATCATTGGACGGAGTTCAAATACTCAAAGTTTCTTGATTTCTGTGACCAGTCTCCCACAACTTCTCTTCTTTCAAGAACTCCTCAGCAGAATGGCGTTGTTGAAAGAAAGAATAGGACGCTAGAGGACATGGGAAGGACGATGTTATTGGCAAGTGGCGTCCCCAAGCACTTTTGGGCCGAAGCCATTGCCACAACAACTTATATCATAAATCGTGCCATGATTCGTCCCTTGTTAAAGAAGACGTCCTATGAGCTACTAAATGGAAGAAAGCCAAACATTTCTCACCTCAAAGTTTTTAGGTGCAAATGCTTTGTGCACAACAACGGCAAGGACAACCTTGGAAAGTTTGATGCTTGAAGTGATAAAGGAATATTTCTTGGATACTCCCTCACAAGCAAAGCCTATAGAGTCTTCAATAAAAGGACTCTTAAGCTTGAGGAAAGTATTCATATAGAGTCCCACAAGAAAGAACCAAGCAACAAAGAACGTCGCTCCTCCCCTAAGGACGATGATGAAGATGATGAAGAAGAATCAAGTTGGTCCGCAGGAAAATACTATGTTCCTAGGAACGCCCCTGAAACCCGTGATGAAGTTTCAATGGGAGTCCCTAGTGAACAGCAAGAACCATCTCAAACTTGGTCGCTAAACCAAGTGGATGTTGCTGAGTCAAGTCGTCAAGGGGAGAAAGGCAAAGTGTGGACGCTCACTCTGAGGGGGAACACACTGACCCTATCAATGAAGAAGAAGGGTTTGACTCTGATGATTCTGATTGGGCGGATCCTAAGTGTACTCCTGCAAGGGACGCTACTCATAGACGATCCAACCTTTCAAGACATCATTCGACAGATCAAATCATCTCAGACATGTCAAAAGGAGTCCAAACCAGATCAGATGTGAATCAGTCTCAAAGTGCCAATATGGCGTTCTGTGCATTCAAAGCCTTTGTGTCCTTAATTGAACTTAAAAAACATAAAGGAGGCAATTTAGGACGCTGATTGGATACAAGCTTTGTAAGAAGAACTCAATCAATTTGAAAGAAACCAAGTCTGGACCCTCGTCCCTCGTCCTAAAATCAAGAATATTATAGGGACGAGGTGGTTTTATATAAACAAGCTTGATGAGAGTGGCAGAGTTTCAAGAAACAAAGAAAGGCTTGTGGCTCAAGGCTATAGGCAAGAGGAAGGGATCGATTATGATGAGACCTTCGCTCCTGTTGCTAGAATTGAAGTTATACGCCTCCTCATTGCCTTCGCTGCTCACAAGGGATTCATGCTCTTTCAAATGGATGTCAAGACAACTTTCCTCAATGGCAAGCTAAAGGAAGAGGTGTACGTTGCTCAACCTCCAGGTTTCGAGAACGCTGACTATCCTGATCATGTGTATTTCCTAGACAAAGCTCTTTATGGACTCAAGCAAGCCCCTCGTGTTTGGTACGATAGGTTTGCGTCCTTTCTCTTGTCCAACGGGTATACTCGAGGTAACATTGACAAAACCCTGTTTTTAAATAAACTCCTTAAAGATGTTTTGATAGTCCAAGTCTATGTCGATGACATAGTATTTGGAAGCAATAACATGAAACTTGTAGAGGAATTCAAGAACTTGATGAGTAGTGAGTTTGAGATGTCCCTCATATGAGAACTCAACTTCTTCTTGGGACTCCAAATCGCTCAGCTCAAAAATGGGACACGCATTCACCAACAGAAGTATATTCGTGAAATGCTAGAGAAGTATGGAATGAATTCTTCAAAATCCATAGATACTCTCATCTCTCCCAACACTCGCCTTTATGCTGATGAAGAAGGCAAGAGTGTGGATCAAAAGCTCTACAGAGGAATGATAGGATCTTTGTTGTATCTAACCACGAGCCGTCCTAACATCATGTTCGCTGTGTGCTTGTGTGCTCGCTTCCAAGCAAATCCAAAAGAGTCCCACATGCAAGAAGTCAAAAGAATCTTCAGATACCTCAAGGGACGGGACGATCTATGCCTCTGGTATCCCAAAAGGACGTCCCTAAACCTAGTGGAGTACTCTGATGCAGACCACGCTGGCCATGTGGTGGCTAGGAAGAGCACCTCCGGAATGACTCAATTTATAGGCTCCTGCCTTGTATCTTGGGGATCCTAGAAGCAAAACTCTGTGGCCCTCTCAACCGCAGAACCTGAGTACGTTGTTGCTACTTCGTGCTGCTCTCAAGTCCTATGGATCAAGTTTCAACTTGAAGACTATGGTACGTTTCTAAACACAGTCCCTATCATGTGTGACAACACTAGTGCCATAAGTATTGCAAAAAATTTTGTTCATCACTCAAGAACCAAGCATATTGATATAAGACATCATTTTCTTCGTGATAATGTTGAACTTGGATTAATAAGAGTGGGTCATGTTAGGAATGAGGACCAAGAGGCCGATATTTTCACAAAAGCACTTGATAGACGTCCCTTCGAGCACCTTAGGCTGCTCTTGGGGACGATAACCTTTAAATGATCAAGTCCCGTTCTATTATTCCCTCTATGATTGGCTATGTTTTGTTGATAACTTGTTTTTAAAGTATGTCATGCATTTAAATTCATCTTTAAAGGACGCTAGTCTAAGACATGTGTTTTGCTTGTGTTTTGAATGCTATTCAAATCTCTTTTTGATCTCAAGAGTATCCCTGATCACCCAACCCTCGTTATAATCCGAAATGATGGGAACTCTAAGCTTACCTAAGCCGAGAATCTTGCAAATACGTCCTATGAGCCTTCTTTGTTTTATCTTTACGGGACATACTTGCTTGATTTTCAAAAATGGTTCTAAGTGATTAAAGGGAAGCTTGTCAAAGTCTAAAGGACGTCAGGGCTGAGTTTACTTAGCGAAGAAGTTTGCCACGTGTTGGAACGCGGGTGGAGGAAGCCATAGGAAAAGTCTCTGTTACCCCTGCCCATTTTCCTTCGTCTTCTTCCTATAAATACACACCTGAATCCTCTGAGAAAACTCTTCGCTCTCTTGCCTGTTTGCCCACATCCGGAAATCACTCTCAAATCTTGTCAAATCTTCTTCCCAGATCTCGAAATCTCTCCTCAAACCCTAATCTCACCTATATAAACCCCTCAAATTCTCTAAAATGGCCAACACTCGCAACACGAAGAACCAGAAACCTCTCTCCGTCGTCTTCTTCGACGGCGAGAAGTATTACTTCGGTGAAAGACCGGTCTCTCATGGATGCGCGAGGCAGACCCGCTGGGCGGCAAGAACAACCGTGCCACCGGCACTCCTCCTAATCCGGCCAACACCGCTCTTCCACCACTCCTCCAAAACCCCAAAAATCTCAATCACACCCCCAATCCGGATATCAACCCAAACCCTCTCAAAATCACTTCCAATTCTTAAACGAGCCCTTCATCCTTGAGCCCAATCAAGGGAGCCCCACCAAGTCCCAAGTAAGAGGATTCCCTGCTCAACCCAAGCGCCGTCCTCCCCTTGACCCTCTAATTGAGAATTGGCTTGAAAGAGAGCCCAGGACTCTGGCCAATATTTGCCTAAGGGCGTCTGCTCACAGCCACCCTCCAAAAATTCAACGCCTCCTCCACTACTTCAAGGTGACATATGTACAACCTTGCCTTCGAGAAACCAACCACACAAACCCCCCTTTCATGGGGCCTGGCATCATATCTGACATTTTGGTGGGACGGTTGACGAATTGGCCAAACTACTTCTAGATATAATGAAGTTCTTGGTCGCGCCTGCCGGCTCCATCCTTTCCCAGAAGAAAAAAAGGCAAGCCTCTCCTTCCCCTCTCAAAAGCTCAAAACCAAATCCTCCTCCTCTTCCCAATCAAAACCTATCCCGACAACCCCTCCTCCCACACCCAAGACGTCTCAAGTCTTCGGCTGAGCTTAAAGGTGTCACAAATGAACAAATGGCCGCCATCCGTCTCTCCAAGCTGGAAATAAAGAAGGAGATGATGGCTAAGCAGGCCCAGGCAGAGAAGGACGCCATTGTTGAGGTGATCCAACAGAGCATGAAGGACGTCGCTCTTCTTCCTCCACCTCCACCAAGGTTAGAGGACGCTTCTGCTGCCACTGTAGATCCGCTATAGGCGGAGATTGAGGTGGATTTGGCAAAGCCAATGCCAAAGGTCCAAAGGGACGCTCCTCCCCCGCAGGTCCAGGCCAAGGATGATGCGCCCACTATTATTCAAGTGGAGGACTCCCCTGTCAAACAGCCTCCTCCTCCTCCTCTAGTTCCGCTCGCCCCCACTCCCATCTCGGCGATCAGGCCCAGCTCTTCTTCTGCTCCTCCAACAAAGGCAAGATCAGAACTCCTACTCCCTCTTCTTCAAGAGCTAAGTCTCCTCCTCCTGCTGCTAAAGTTGTTGAGAAAAATGTACAAGTCCAAGGGACGACTACTGATGTCCCCGCGTAGTCCTTGGCAAAGACTCCCGCAAAGGATGCCCAGGTTCAGATAGAGGCGTCCAATGCTGAGGACCAGGAGATGGCCGAGTCCCATGACCAAGGGGATGAGGCCTCTGATGAAGAAGACGCTCCTCCTCATGATGAGGAAAATGTGGACGAGGAAGGAGATGGAGATGAGGAAGATGCCGGTGATGATGTGATAGTGACCGGCAATGGCAACAAGAAGAAGAGGCTTAAGAAAATTCTGAGGCCGCTTCTCTTTGATGCCAACTTCCTTCAGGAAAATGGAAGGACGGAGTTCCTTGAGCTGCTGAATTTCCAAGGTTGGACGCACCTAGGTGATGAAGCATCCACCGTCGATCCAAAACAGGTCCTACGCTTCTATTCAAAGTTTGAAGTTTCTGAAGTAAAAGGGAAGCCTCAAGGGACGTTCGAAATCGATGAGGACGAGTACTCTGTTGCATAGGGTACCGTTCGCAATATGCTAGGCTTGCGTCCCTCCCCTTCAGAGGCTCTCCATGATTTCCCCTGAAAAAGCTTGCCGTTTCAACCAAGAAGACATCTTCAACCAAATCTTTAATGGGAAGCAGCCTCTTGCTAGGGATAGGGTGGCTCACTGTCTCTCCAAGACGGGCGTCCTTGCGCACCACTTCATTGTGCGTATAGTCGTCCCAAGACAAGAAAAGAAGTCCATTGTGCAGATTACTGACAACATCATTCTAGACGCTTTTTCCTGAACCGCAAGCCAATCAACTTGGCAAGGGTTGTCTTGGAGCACATGAGCAAATGCACAGGCAGACGCCACTCCCTTCCCTTCCCCGACCTAGTGAAGAAAATTTTAGAGCAGCAAGGCCTTTACGTCCCCAAAGAAGAACGCACCTTTGGAATCCACTGGCAAATCACCTTTGAGCCGACTTCCAACAAATAAGGCCAACCGATTTTTACCCCAATGTTTCACAAGTGAAAAACCCCAAATCACATTCATTATCTCACTTAAAACCTATCTTAATTCGGCCTCATTTACGTTATTGCTTATCCTCCAAGTTTATCCAATAACTTTTACCAAAAACCTTTCACATTTTCCACCATCAAGATTATCACAAAGAGGCCTTTTAATTATAAGCTCTTTATGACAAAAACTTCATAAACCAATAGACATCCTTTGCCAGTCCATTCATCATTTCTACCATTAAAGACGTTTTTCTAAGGCACAATAAAGCTCAAATGTAATTACTTCTCTCCTAATTCATCTTTTACACACCTATTGCCTTCTCCTTTAACCCAAAACTGCCCCTTAGCTCTATCCATAAGACCTTTGGCGTGCCATCATTGAGGAGAAAGAGAGAGGGAAGAGAGTAAAGAGAGGGAAGAGATGTAACTCCAAGTGGCCTATAAATTCAAGCCTTAGCCAAAGCCATCCTCTATTTCTTACAAACTCCCCAAAAATCAAGCTTTGTCCAACCATTTCTAGTGTGAGTTGAACCAACACCCTTTTTTTCCGAGCAACTAGGAGTTCAAATCTAGCAAGTTTGTGATAATCAAAATCCACAAGATGATCCTAGCCTTCTTCAAGCGTGAATCTTCTCCCGAGGTTAAGGGGCATGTGCAAGATCATGGGTTCCAGTCCCTACGTCCTTGCGGCATGGCTCGAAGGTGGAAGTTATAGAATTGTTGAGTGATGAGGAGAAGGGAGAAGTGGAAGCCATGGAGGTGATCGAAATCACTAGTGGAGAGGAGAGTGAGGGCGAGAAAGAGGTGGAGGTCGTGGACCTCTCAAGTGAGAGTAGGTCCTTAGGGAATTCCGAAGATTGGATGAATGATGAAGAGTTTGAGATGACATATGGGGCTGCATGAATGAGAGTAGTGAGGGTGAGGTCCCAAGTGGTGAAACTGAGAGTGAGGAGGGCACCGAGAGGACCGAGAGTGATGAAGAAACCATGGGAGATGAGAGTGAGGAGGATAGAGAGAGTGAGCCCACGGAGGGCGGAGGTTCTAATGTGAGTGTAGACATGGTGGGTGTTGAGAGTGAGGACCCGAACGACCAAGGATCTGAGGGCCCCATGAACATATTAGATGACTATTTAGACTTGGAGAATCTTTGGGGGGAGGATGTTGACGGGGTCGTAGCTCTTAATGACGGGTGGGATATGGAGCCGTATGTGGAAGATCACCTTCCCGTGGAGGTGCGAAAGGAAGTGGTGGCCTAAGGGGTCACGCAAGAGGAGCCGGTTGGGCTCGAGGTTCCCGAGGAGCCGCCCATCCCTTGTATTATCCAAAGGTGGAGCCTCTTCTACGACTGAGGCATGGTGCTTGGTATTGAGTGTATGGTCAATATTGATGGGGGATCTGGCTCGAATTTGGTATCTACTCCTGTAGTCGACCGAGTGGGGTTGCGGCCTATGAGCCAAGCAATATTCACTCGAGTGGCTGCATGAAGGGGTCCGTGCCACTAGTCATTGGCCCATACCAAGACTTGATTAATTGTGACATTGTCCATGTGCAGTCCACAGATATTTTACTTGGTCGACCTTGACATTGGGACCTCAATGTTCTTCACAATGGTCGGTGGAAGCCTTACCACTTCAACCACGATGACTAACTCATCACCCTTAGGCCTATGCATCCAAACGAAATGGAGCCTCTCCTAAGGCGTGGACCCACCGAGCTGAGCCACCACGCCCGAGCCAACTATAAGATCGAGCTCAAGGATTCGTGGTCGAATTCTCTACAAGAAGGGCAGGATGATATGTCACGGCCTGAGCCTCCTACATCGGGTGCCCTTGACGTCAAATTTCGCCCTGAGGCCACGCCCGTCCGGGCAATGTGGCGGGCGGGCTGTTGGAGCCATCCAGGATGAATGGCCGCAATAAGGAGATGTGGAAGACGTTGTGGATGCATGCCACTGGAGGGAGTTCGAGGCGATACGGAATGGTACCGACCCGCTTGATGACCATGAAAGGACCATAGAAGCGTCGGGCCAATTCTGTGGATAATGGCCGCACCACTGAATGCTGGCGGTACGGTTACAACTTGATCAAGACGTCATCACCGACTTGAAACACTACATCCCAATGGTGCTTGTTGGCCTACACCGCCATACGCTGTTGCATTTTGCGAAGGTTTTCCCACAAAATCTCAATGACTTGCGCTCGGTCACGCACGACTGCTGAAGCTGGTGTAGGTGGCCCCGTCGGAACTTTCACGCGACTCAGAGGTGGAGGGTCACGTCCATAGAGTGCTCTAAAAGGTGTCATGCATGCACCCTCATGAACATGGAATTAAGAGCCAATTCCGCCCAGGATAAGAAATCGTACCAACGACACGGGGGACCATGAGTGAATGCGCGAAGGTATTGTTCCAAACCCTGGTTCCGCACCTCCATCTGCCCATCGGATTGAGGGTGATAAGTGGTACTATGGTGCAGCTTAGTACCACTCAACCGATGGAGCTCCGTCCAAATGCACTCGAAGAGATTGCGTCTCGATCAGATAAAATAGTGGCCGGTATCCCGTGATGCTTGACAACGATCACTACGAACACGGAGGCTACCTTAGGTGCATCATACTTAGGCCCGAGAGCACTGAAGTGAGCATAATTGGAGAGCCGATCAACAACGACAAGTATCATCATATTTTCACGTGATAGTGGAAGAGCGGTAATAAAGTCCATGCTCACGTCGTCCCATACTTGTAGCAGTACGGGCAACAGCTGTAAGAGGTCGGCTATTTTTGAGTGTTATACTTAGTGGATTGGCACATGAGACAAGCGGTGACGATCCCATAAACATCATGACGCATCCTGGCCTAGTAAAACACAGCGGCAACACGCTGAAAGTGTGGTCAATGCCAGGATGACTTGCTGACGGCAAGGCGTGGAACTTGGACAATATTTCAACTCAGAGAGGTGACTCGGTTCTGACTACCAAACGATGGTTTTAACACAAAACCCCGTCATGAACCTGAAACGGGGCGGACAACGCTCCCTCAGCTGCTTTCTCATGCAACGCAGCTAGATCCAGCATTGTGGTGTTTTCACACTGCAAACGCTCAAGCAAGTTCGGTAATGGAGAGGAAAGGTCCGCGTATCGGTTTAGGAGTGAACCGCGTATCGGACCCTTGTTGGTCAAGGGGGTGAGACACACCCGGTGTGGACGATGGCTCGGGTACGCAGGTGTGACACTGAAGAGAGCCAAAGAGATTAGGGAAAAAGGCAAATTTCTTTAATTAATTGATTACAAAGACAATTAGATGGTATTTATATCCCTGCCCTAGATGGTTCAATAAAATGCGTCTCAGGAAAGAACCGCCAAGAAAACTTGAGAAAAGAGATTAACTCTAGTTCCAAAAATTACAATTGAAATAAAATAAAATAAACACCTAACTAAGAATAATTATCAATCTTCGTATCGTTTTGGTCTTCGACGCTGCCTTGCGGGTTTAGATCTGACGAGTTCGGTTGACCGACTCGTATCACGGCGGTTTCGAAATCGGACCCACGTCGAAGCCAAACTCTTTAGGGTCTTTACTCTATGATGCAAAGAATCGAATTAAAATGAGATATCAAGTTGGAATTGATCTAAGATAAGACATCGGGTAAAGTGATACTCCAAATTTGTTGTTTAGTTATACAAGGGATAGAAATTAAATTAGAGTTTTAACTGACCATCTTAAAAACAAAAGAGAAATTCCTTTTGGTACCCCTGTGATTTTGGCAATTCTTTTTGGTGTCCTAGGGAAAACGTTATTCTTTTTGGTACCCCTATGGTTTATACATTTTCCTTTTACTAGCCAAAACTCTATTTAAACCCATTTTTCATCCAAAAAAATACTTTTCATTTAAATTTAAATAAAAACGAATTTACTTTTGCTTGCAAAATGCTACAATTTGTAGACTATATAATATATAATTATTTTTAGATTATATTTCAACAACCTTATTTTTTTGGGAATAATTTGGACCATTCTCTATTTAATAAATCATAAAAAATACTAGTAAACATATATGTTTAATAAAGTATATATGTGGCATTAATAAATTAAAATTCCCAAAACTCATTATCTTTTTAACATTCAAAGCTAACAATTGCAAGTTCATTAATTTTAAACTCATTAGTTTTAATCATTCACTAGTGGGCATCGCCCGTCCGATGGACGGGCTCGAGCATTGTGTTTAAAGAATATGTTTAGGTCACACTGGATTTGTTTCCTGAAGCGTATGTGTAGAAAGCCATTATCAAGTCTTAGGACATTTGCATTTCATAAATAGGTGGGATCCAAATCTTCCGTCCCATTAACCCGTCCCCAAAATCGTCCCTTTTGTTTTGATTGGTCCAAATCTTATATTGCAACTTTAAAAAAGACAATAAAAAGCCTGATTCTAAATTTTAAGCCAATCAAAAAAATGGGACGGTTTTGGGGACAAGTTAATGAGATGGAAGATTTGGAATAAGAAAAGTCAAACTCATAAGATAAACACGAGAAAACAGACATGAGAAACACGAGAAAACTCAAACTCATAAGAGAAACCTCAAAATCCTCAATAGCATTCAAGTCCAGATAGTAGTGAAATATTAAGCAGACTTGCAACATAACAAAAATGTGCTTTAATTTAATCGAAAGTAAAATTCTACCAAAACCTAAAATACCAAACACTGCATAAAAGTAGAAGAAGGAAGGTCCAAATGACTGCAAAAGACCATTATTTCAGCATTGGTCGAACCCAAAGCAAAACAGATGATCCTTTCTTTCAGTCCTCCTTAATCACCACACATGTTGGACAGATCAAAAACTGCAAACAAAATTTACAAACATGTATAAGATTCTAGATTCAAACTATAATTTGTAATTAAATAGATACTACTCATTGCACAATATGATCCGATTTGACTAAGATACTACCTCTTTGCACAATATGATCCGATTTTAGTCAAAGAGGAATTGCCTTGGTTCAAGCTGCATCCAACCCTCTGCATTGCTCGTGTAGTAATCAATCGCTCGATCCAAGGCACTATTTAAGCCTTGCCATGATTCAAAGGTATATTTGGGGAATCACCAGATGAATGATGAAGACATTTCAAACAAGGCAATGCCTACTAATGATTTTAAACACGGGACATAAATAAGGCGATTATAAATTCAGAGGAAGTCCTCAATCGTAGCACACAGTTAAAGGCATAGGGACGGTTCAACATTCGGTACGTAGAAAATCACAATGACGTCAACACATGGAAAAAAACATTAAACTACCACTTTGTGTTCAGAAGTTATTATGTTCACAGAAATTTTCAAAATCACATATCCTGCGGAAGTGTAGAGTCATCAGTATTTGAACACAACAACAATGTGCCCCCACTCTCTATGCTAAGGAACTTCAAGGATGCCAGATCTGCATACTCATTCGTTACAGCGAATATGTCCACACAAACACCAGCTTGAACAGTTACAGCAGCCTGGGAAACATATATCCATGATCAGCACTGGAAAGCAACTACTGTAAAGCTCGTAGAGTAGGCAAGTAAATAAAACAAAATAGAAAAATATAACCACCAAATCTTTATAGAAAGGTGTCTACTCTGGAAGTAAAGCAAGGTCTGCATCCTCTCCTTTACTCGCATATTGCTCTCCATACCGTCTAGTATCCAGCTGCCCGGGTCCATAATCAGGAGCACCAGACAAGAAAGCAAAGACCCTAGCTGAACTTGATCAAACGAAATAAGACTAATTAACATCATTCAAATATACACTGTAATGTTACCCTAATCTTCACATCCAACAAAATTCGAGAGACAGCCAATTAATTGAAAAGAACTTTGGTTTTAAAAACTGCACATACCTAAGGCAAAGGTATTTCCATATTCTAAGCCAAGATAGTTACAAAGGGCCTCCATTGCTGCTCCAAAACCTCTTCCCCCAAGTAACATACCATCAAGTGCTTGACCAGCTGCTGCACTTCTTTCCCATGATGTTGTTGGCCTAAGAGTCTCAAGTGCAGCTGTTGTCATGCCTTTACACGTCTCCACTTGTAAACAAAACACAAGTGAAGAGCCTCATGACATAATAAAATAAAATTACATAGAAAATGAAAACTAATGAGATGATCAGAGTAGAAGAGGTACTGGAATCATACCGGGGCCAAAAACGACAACAAAGGCATAACATCTTCCAGCTCTAGAGATAGAGTTCCATCTGAATCGGGTGGGATAAATACATGTTTTACAACTGGAATAGGTCCTTGAACATCATACAACCCTAATTTGTGGCTAAACGTTGCAAGGCCAAAGAGTGATCCAGGGGGCAGAGCTGTAAATGGATGTTTTTAACACTAATCAGTCAGCATAATTTTACATGGTAAAGAGAAAAAAGCATTAGAAAAAATTGTAATCCTATTAAATAAACCAATAACCTTCTAAAGTTGCTAATAACCCGCTCTTAGTCAGTTCCAGAAACTCTTTTGAAGCTGCAAATTAAGCATTGTAGTTAAAAAGTGAAATATACAAATAAATCTTAAATGAAGTGTTCTATGGGATCATGTTAATAATTCCCATATCAGAATCAGAGCACTTTAGCAACAACGCTAGTTGATGATGAACATGCACCAATGTAGTTCATGAACCATATATTCTATAGACAGGATATGTACTGCATCGGACATTTGAACGAATATTTCAGTCCTACGAAGACTCAAAACATTAAATTAAGTTCAAAACCCTCACCCAAAAGTTTGGAAAAGAAGTAATCAATAAAATGTATGCATGTTTAAAGACACAGCCAATCTGATTCTGTAGAATGTACCCTATATTCCAGTTGAGTCCTATGATATTTTGGAAATGACTAAATTTTTTAATTTTTGGACTTGATTGTAAAGTTGGCCATTCTCTTTTGGTATAAATGGTTTGAGCATTGGGACAGTTTACCTTTTAAGTCTTGGACTTGATTGTAAAGTTGGCCATTCTCTCCTAGCAACTACTGGTATGAAGAGGATGCTAATTCAAGGCTGTTTATATGATTTCCTGGATCCATCAAAGAATTAAAGCTGATATTCAAGAGGAATTTTTTTATAAGCTAGGCGAATGTCAGCAACAGATAACCAATCATTACATGGATCAGCAAATGGTAATAGAAAGTAAGAGAAGCACCTATATGAAACAAATTGGTTCAGCAGTTGATTATCAAGCCGAATTTCGTGCTCTTTTCGGATTCTTGTTACATGGATCAGTCAAATGTTAGAAATAAAGGATCAGAATTCATACGTATCGAGTAATAGGCGTTCGTAGGCCTTTGGGATCGAGACGTTATGGTAGCGTTGCTTGTATGACAAGTCGAGCTCGCTTTGTACAGTTGACATATCCAGGCCCGGTTTCTTCACCTACAACACATCGGCACAATTTATTAGAGTAAGAAATGTTGAACCTTTATTCATGGTATAAATTAGACACATATGAGTGTGAGATAGTGTACAATGAGCTTCATATACATAGCTTCTGACGGTTGAAGTCGTATAACAAACTCGTTTCTGCCATGTTTTTTACCTAATAAAGTGTAGGAAATTTTATATTGGTAATTGTCAATTAGATAGAGTTCTTAAGAGGGATATGGATCCATACATTTGAAAATGTCACCAGGAACATCCTTAAATTGAATGCGAATCTCAGCTTTTCGGTCGTTTAGCGCCTTTCCTGCCTTCATTATAAATGGAACCCCTACAACATTTGATCATTTAGCAAACTTGTTACATGGCTCTTATCTAAAATCACATGTTTAAAAATCAACAAAATTAGAGAAGAACTGTCAGATTTTTAACTTCCCATCTTTCGTTGTCTATTCGTAAGACGATAGATGCAAAAGTTGGAGTGTTTGAATTGTTAGGAACAGTTGGGTCGCTTGTGTAGCCTTCGTATTGTCCAAGTACAACCTCTTCATCTTTTATGGGGAGCATTGATTCAAGAACCTGAAAAGATGGATAACAACAATCCAGGATTTTCATGAACATAAAATGACTAAACTTTATACTCATCAAAGTGGAATTTTTAAAGATTATCATCATTTTAGTCAAGCTATATGTTTGTATGAATAATATACCTTGACTTTTTCGTCACGAATGCGCTCTGGCTTGAGAGAGAGACACGCTTCTCCATGGCAACCAAGCAAAGAACCTAATCTAGCATAATTTTAGGATCAGATTAAAATGCAGATAATGTAGTGCTTTTATTTAGTGATTAACTAAATTGTTGTGTTTATTACTACCTGCAAGAGGTCATTTTGAATGATATCCCAGATGATTCTGCACGACAAAAGGCATTGACGCTCAAAGTTTTTAACAACAAAAGGGGAAATGGAAATGTCATTATAGGATTGGAGAATCGAACCCGTATTCGTCAAAGTATCCTCCACGGCCAACAATTCCTTTTCACAGATCAACAAACATGTGTATCTATATTGCATAAGCATCAAGCTGTGCATCATGGCAAAGCAAACTCAACTCCTCCGTGACCAATACAGTGAAGGAAGCACACAAAATCAGAGGTTTAGTTAGTCAAATCAAAGATCTCCGGCACATAAAAACATTGATAACAGTAAAGAGAAAATCCAAATCATCCAACCAGTCACATAAACAGCCACCAGTCCACAGACAAAACACACGAACAACGGCGAAGAAAGATCTGATATAGAACGAGCGATGCAGAGAGAAAAAGAGAGGAATTACCACTAACCAGATACTATTAACCCTAACTAGATAAATAATCATGAAACTATCAAGATTCAATCGAACTAGCAGCATTCAACAACAGGAATATAATTGGATACAAACTAAGATAAAACAACCAGCTTTTACCCTAGAATGCAAATCAATTCTCTTATGCATAAGACTAACACAACCAGATATTAGCACGATGCAGTTGCTACTTATGAATTAGAGATGATCAACCCGAAACACTCTAAATCTAGCAATAACCTAATAACAATAAATCCTAGATGATCAGGCTAGAAATTATTGAAACAAGTCAATTGCAATTCAAGAAAGAGAAAAGATTGAATCCATGCAATCGATCAGGAGTTAGAAATCTCACAACTGAATCAGAACGAACACTTCAATTGTCTGTCTAAGCAAAGACGCTTAGTTCTCCATAGGTCTTCAAAATACAAAATAATTCCAAACTCAAAAACTAGGTCTAAACAAAAGGTCTAAAGCTCCTTAAATATGAGAAAACAATCTATCTAAAAATACATAAAAACCGGACCAAAAACTATATCCAAAAGGTCACTAAATAAAACGCAGCGTTTAAAGGACGAATTCGCCTCGGAACTGGCAGTGGTCGCCGCCTCCAAAAAATCACGTTTTCTTCGTTTTCTTCGCTCCAGCTTCAAGTAGTCTTTGGTGCACTTCGGCCCTTCCTTCTTCAATGCTCAAAACTCCATCTTTAGCACCTAAAACATGACTAGAAGTATGCTAAAACCCCATCTAACTATACAACATAAATTTGTATATCAAACTCCCCCACACTTGAATCTCACTCGTCTCGAGTGAATTAGAAAACTAACACTCGTAATCAATAACAACCTAGATCATCAAGTGTCAAGAGAGTCTACAGCTAAAGGTAATAACAATAATCATCAAAACTCCTACCCAACCATCCCATAGCAAAATATAACATAATCAGCGCCAGCATCCATCAATCCTAACAATACAACTCAAATCAACACAACTCAACACCACAACTCAACCATCAAACTATCTAACACCTACTCCACACATCCAACATCTATCAACAATATGCATCAATAAAGAAGATGTCAATCAAGAAACTACACCTTATCCCTCGAAGTGAAAACCTACCCGAAAACACTCCTATACTCCACTTCTTATGTCGCCAGCTCCAGTCAAAAGAACATCCTAAAACACTCTTTTTTCTTTCACTCTTATTGCTTAGGCATCTTTTCAGGTTTTCACCTAACATCTCTCTTTTCATTTTTCAATGTTGGACTCACCATCTCACATCACTCAAAAAATCTATTTTTGCCCAAGCCTAATGCTTGCCAGATTACCTGCTTATTACTTGAACCGCCTTTTCAGGTTTTCAGTTCACCCCAGGATTTTTCTGCCTTTTTCTTTATTTCTATGGCTCTTTTTTTTTAAGTAGTAGAAATATTAATATAAATCCAACTCCCCCACACGTATAATAAACATTGTCTTCAATGTAGAAAGACAAAAATAATATAAGGGGAACTAAGGAAAAATACCACTACTGTGAAGGTGGTGGTGGTGGCGGGTAGTCAGGGTAGGATGGATATCCAGGCCACTGCTGCTGAAAGATAGCCGCCTGCTGCTGAAAGTAGTGAGCCTGTTGCTCATGGTACTGATGCATCCTGTCCATGGAACTCGCCAACTCATCTTGACGGACTGAAAGACGACCCATCTGAGCAGACATCTGATCCTGCCAATCTGAGTACTGACCCCAACCAGTGGGTCGAGCAGTAGCCTGCTCCTCCTGTATATATGCAGCAGCCTGAGATGCCCAAGTAGGAGGCTGAGGGGATGGATCCTCTTGCATCCTATCCGGCTCCTCAACCTCATCATCATCATCCTTATCATCCTCAGAAGTCTCCTCATCAACAACAGCAGCAGTAGAAGAGGAGCTAGGAGCGCGATAGCCAACAGTGTACCAACGAATATCAAAATCACGACCAGATGGCCCAAAGGGCATAGCTATAGGCAGAGGAAGAGGAATCCGATGACAGCCCCGAGAACCATACAAGTAATAGCGCTGCTCTCCAACATCAGAAAGAACGCCCACATGGCGTAACTGCCTCAAATCATAGGTGTAGTGGCGAGAGAGCTGCTCAGCTGGAGAGGGCGTAGCAACTACCATCCAAGCACCTAATAAAGAGATCATGTCACCAATAGTAATCTTTCCGGGCTTGTCAGATTGACACTTCAGACAACTAGCAATGAAGTAAGCCCGCCACTCGCGCACCAAAGTGCTCTGCGGGGTCATAGTCCAAACTGCACTCAAGTCAAGGTGCGGCACCTTGTTCAACTCAGATTGGCCTAACTAAGCCATAAAAATAACCTTGTGAGCTAGACGAAGACACGGATGAGACCACTTGTAATTATACTCCCCAGCCTTTGGATCGTACCCCCTTGACCCTGTAGAATCAACCCAAAATTGAATTTGCGGATTTCTGGGATCCCACTCTGTAGGCTGCTTGGATATACCAAGTGCCTCATCAATTTGCCCATAGTCCAAAGTATGATCCTTGCCCCCAAGTCGAAACTCAATGGTACCCGCATCAGGATAATGCTCAAAAGTGGCCAAAAATTCCCGAGTCCACTCAGGGTAAGTAGGAGCACGCATATCATAGAACGGACCAAGCCCACAATGCTCAAACATCTGCCTAGTACAAGCTTCTAGCCCAAGCTCCCTCATAGCATCATGATCAAAGAACAAGGTACTAACAATTTTTTTCTTTACAATCAATTTCAATCTAGCCTCCTCTTTCGCGGAGTACTTATGGCGGGATCTAGATGAAGAGGCTCCACGGGTACTCATACTCAACAATGGAAGCAAAAAGCACAAGAGCACAAGAGAAGAGTACCGAAAAACAGTCCGATTTTCGCGACTGCTCGCTGGCGGCGGTCGCTGCCAAGGGGGCGGCGGTCGCTGCCCTGCGCAGATCCGAAAAATCGCGCGCTGTGTTGGCGGCGGACGAGAGCGGCGAGCAGTGGGTGGCAGTCGCTGGTGGCAGCGAGCGGATGAGGGCGGCGAGCAAGGAAAAGGCGGTGGCCTGCTGGTGGTCTTCCTCCTTCTTCTCTAGGGTCTCCTCCCTCACCTCTCTCTTGTTTTTCTTGCGTGTTTTTGTGCTGCTCTGCTGATGTTCTACCCTCTTCTTATCCTCTCTTATCCCTTCTTTCTTTTTATTTTTCTTTTTCCTTTTTTTTCCGGATATATCTTTTTTTTTCGGAAATATCTTTCTTCTTTTTTTTTAGTATCGAACCTGATAAATGGCAGCGATTGCTGCCATTTAGGCGGCGGTCGCCGCCATTTATTTGCTGGAATGCCGTAGCTGATCGAATATTGGCGGCGGTCGCTGCCATTTTGGCGGCGGTCGCTGCCATTTTGGCGGAGGTCGCTGCCATTATTCGGTACAAAGTCGTAGCTGACTTCGTTTTGGCGGCGCTCGCTGCCTCATGGGCGGCGGTCACTGCCAATGCATTGTGGTCCTTCGACTTTCTGCAGGTTAGTTCGACACAAAATAAATAACAAAACAAACAAAGGGAAACTAATCTAAGCTAATCTAAAGAAAAAATATCAACTCCATCGGGTTGCCTCCCGATAAGCGCCTTGTTTAACGTCGTGGCTCGACGTTATGCCAGCTCATTAGTTTTCAGTGTCAGCCTCTTTCAGTATGGCTTCCTCTATCGGTGTCTTCGTGAATCCTTCATGATACTTCTTAACTCTTTGGCCATTCACCTTGAACAATGTGTGGGTTTCTGCATCATACAACTCAATGGCACCATAGGGAAAGACTCTAGCAAGCACATAAGGTCCTGCCCAACGCGATCTCAACTTCCCAGGAAAGAGTCTAAGGCAAGACTGAAATAATAGGACTTTTTCACCAATGTTGAAGTCGTTTCTCAGAATGTTTTGGTCGTGTCATGCCTTAGTTCTCTCTTTGTAATGTAAGGCGTTGTCATAGGCTTCAATTCTAGCTTCTTCCAGTTCTTGCAGTTCGAGCTTCCTAGCTTCTCCTGCCTCCTCCAACTCCATGTTGCATTTCTTTAAAGCCCAATAAGCTTTGTGTTCAAGTTCAACCAGGAGATGACATGCCTTTCCAAAAACCAACCTAAAGGGCGACATGCCAATAGGTGTTTTGTAGGCAGTGCGGTAAGCCCAAAGTGCATCGTCAAGCCTTTGACTCCAATCTTTTCTGCTCGGGGATACCGTCTTCTCCAAGATGGATTTTATCTCTCTATTTGACACTTCAGCTTGGCCATTGGTTTGTGGATGGTAGGCTGTGGAAACTCTCTGTGTAACATGGTACTTCTTTAATAGAGCGGTGATCGTTCTATTACAGAAGTGAGTTCCTCTATCGCTTATGAGTGCCTTTGGGATCCCAAACCTAGAAAATATGTGGGATTTCAAGAATTCTGCAACAATCTTAGAGTCATCAGTCCTGGTGGCCTTCGCCTCCACCCATTTGGAAACGTAGTCCACCGCAAGCAAAATATATATGTTACCCCTAGAGTTAGGAAATGGTCCCATAAAATCAATACCCCAAACATCAAATATTTCACAGAAAATAAGACTTGTTTGTGGCATCTCATCCCTACTAGATATGTTTCCTACTCTTTGACATTTATCACATAATTTGCAAAAGTTATGAGCATCTCTAAAAATAGAAGGCCACCAAAATCCTGAATCTAACACTTTTCTAGCAGTCCTTTGCACCCCAAAATGTCCACCACATGCTCCTGAATGACAAAGTGTAAGGAGAGAATGTACCTCAGTTTCAGGAATGCAACGGCGGATCACCTGGTCAGCGTAGTGTTTCCATAGATACGGGTCATCCCAAACAAAGTGTCTTGCTGAACTCCGTAGCCTGTCTCGTTGAGCTTTATTGAATGGTGAAGGAAATTCCCCTGTGCTGAGGAAATTCACCAAATCTGCATACCATGGCTCTATAGTGCTCAACTTAAGGAGCGACTCATCAGGAAAGTTTGTTTGAATATGATTTTCAGGGAGATTCTCTGCCTGGACAATTCTGCTAAGATGATCAGCAACAAGATTCTCAACGCCCTTCTTGTCCTTTATCTCAATGTCAAACTCGCTGAGCAATAGGACCCAACGAATCAATCTTGGTTTCGCCTCCTTCTTTGTCAGCAAATAGCGCAGAGCAGCATGGTCAGTGTAGATGATGACCTTTATACCAAGGAGGTACTGTCGGAACTTCTCAAGAGCAAATACTACAGCAAGCATTTCCTTCTCTGTGGTGGAGTAGTTCCGTTGTGCATCATTCAGTGTCATAGAAGCATACTGAATCACATGTGAAGCTCTCGCTTCTTTCTGGCCTAGCACTGCCCCCACAGCATAATCACTAGCGTCGCACATGATCTCAAAAGGTTTTGACCAATCAGGAGCCTGGATAATAGGGGCGCTTGTCAAGCGAGCCTTTAGGTCATCAAAGGCCGCCCGACACTCAGTTGTGAATTCAAATGCCATCTCTTTCTTCAGAAGTTCGCATAGAGGTGCTGAGATCTTTGAGAAGTCTTTAATAAACCTGCAATAGAAACCTGCATGGCCCAAAAAAGAACGAACTTCACGCACATTAGTAGGATAGGGAAAAGATTGAATGACTTCAACCTTTGCCTTATCGACCTCAATACCCCTAGACGAGACAATGTG
Organism: Polygonum aviculare; assembly: GCA_934048045.1. Lineage (NCBI taxonomy): Eukaryota > Viridiplantae > Streptophyta > Magnoliopsida > Caryophyllales > Polygonaceae > Polygonum > Polygonum aviculare. The sequence goes on along the minus strand of OW204023.1, from coordinate 23,930,802 downwards.
ACCTAGGACAATACCCTGTTCTACCATAAAGTGACACTTCTCAGAATTAAGAACTAAATTAGTGTCAACACATCTAGCAAGCACAAGTGATAGGTGTTTTAAGCATGCATCAAAGTCATCTCCATGTACAGTAAAGTCATCCATAAAGACCTCTATGAAATTCTCAATGTACTCGGAAAAGATGCTCACCATACACCTGTGGAAAGTTCCTGGAGCGTTGCATAGACCGAATGGCATCCAACGGTATGCAAATGTGTCGAAAGGACATGTGAACGTAGTCTTCTCTTGATCCTCAGGGGCAATGGATATCTGAAAGTAGCCTGAGTACCCATCTAGAAAACAATAGAATGCACGCCCTGCAAGCCTTTCCAACATCTGATTAATAAATGGGAGAGGAAAGTGATCCATCCTAGTTGCCGCATTCAGTTTGCGGTAGTCAATGCAGACTCTGTAACCTGTTTGTATCCTTGTTGGAACGAACTCTCCTTGCTGATTTTCCACCACTGTAATTCCTCCTTTCTTTGGGACAACCTGCGTGGGACTGACCCATTTGCTATCAGAAATAGGGTAGATCATCCCTGCCTGTAAGAGTTTCATGACCTCTTTCTTCACAACCTCCATCATAGGTGGGTTCAAACGTCTTTGGGGCTGCCTAGATGGCTTCTCTTCACCCTCCAACAAAATGCGATGCATGCAAGTAGTTGGGCTAATTCCCTTGATGTCAGCAATAGTCCACCCAATTGTTGTCTTATACTATTTCAACACTGCTACTAACTTGCTTTCTTGCTCCTTTGTAAGCTTGTTGGAGATGATAACTGGCAATGTTCCCTTGTCTCCAAGAAACACATACTTGAGGTGGTCTGGGAGTTGTTTCAATTCAACTATCGGTGCCTGCACAACAGAAGGCAAAAGCTTTTCGCTAGGCGAAGTTAGTGGCAAAGGAGCTTTTCCCGGTAGCTCATAAGGGAGCGCACGGTAAGCATCCAACTCATGGACCATCTCCTGCAGGTTAGTTGAGCATGCGAAATCTAAATTGGAATCAACAATAAAAGATTGCACTTCATCCAAATAGTTTTCATCAAACACATCTTGCACTACAGGCTCAAGCACATCAATGTAAGAGACAGAGTAATCATCAGAAGGATATTTCATGGCTTCATAGATATTGTAACTTATGGTTTGTCCATCAAATTCCATGGTTAGGGAACCACTACTAACATTGATTTTAGTGTTTGCTGTTTTCAGAAAAGGTCTTCCTAACAGAATAGGGGTTGCATGCTTGTCATGTTCCATATTAAGCACATAGAAATCAGCAGGAAAAGTAAGATCACCAACCATTACCAACACATCTTCTACGATTCCTATTGGACGAACATTAGACCTATCAGCTAATTGAATGGAAATATTAGTTGCATGCATAGGTCCTAGTTTCAAAGATTCGCAGAGAGAAGAAGGTAGCACATTAATGGAAGCACCCAAATCAAGCATGGCTTTATTGAACTTTGTACCTTAATAGTGATAGGGATAGTGAACATACCAGGATCCCCGCACTTCTTAGGTAAGCGTTTCTGAAATACAGCTGAAACATGCTCGTTTACTTTCACCTTTTTCTTGGCATTAAGATCCTGATTCCTCTTGGTGGTGCACATCTGCTTCAAGAACTTCGCATAACGCGGGACAGATTTGATCAAATTGAGGAGAGGAATGTTGACCTCAACGTTTCTGAACATCTCAAACATGTCCTTGTCTTGCGTAAGTGGCTTTGTACGCTTCAGAGCAGATGGGAATGGTGCTACAGGCTTGAACTCGGGAATAACAGCAGGTTCAGCCTTTTCCTCAATACCTTCGGCCCCAAGAGACTGGCGGCGGTCGCTGCCAGGTGGGCGGCGGTCGCCGCAATTTTCGGAAACAACGTCCGTCGGTCAGGAAAAATGGCAGCGGTCGCTGCCATTTAGGCGGCGGTCGCCGCCATTATTTTCAGCATTGTCGAGAGCAGCTTCATTTTGGCGGCGGTCGCCGCTGTCAGGGTGGCGGTCGCCGCTATCTTTTTCTTCAATTCCGACTATCTTTTCACCATTCAGAGCTTTCCCACTTCTCAGAGTAACAGCACTGACATTGCGAATGTTCGGGTTCGCCTCAGTTTGAGAGCGAAGCTTACCCGAATCCTTCGCTTCAAGTTTGCTCACAACTTGAGAGATCTGGCCCATTTGCCTTTCCAAGTTCTGAATACTTGCTGATGTAGTTTCTTGGAATTGCAATTGGCTCTGTGTCAGCTTTGATACATTCTCTGAAAGACTGATATTGCTCTGCATCAACATTTTCATCATATTATCCATGGAAGGAGCTGCATTATAGTTCTGTCCCTGAGGTCTAGCCGCAGGTGGCCCAGCTTGTGGTGGATGTTCTTGAGATTGATTCGGATTTGAGTTGTTCCATTTAAAGTGAGGATGATCCTTCCGCCCAGCTTGCGGTGGCCCAGCTTGTAGTGGTTAGAATAAGGGTCATACCTCTGCTTTATCTGAAATCCCCCAACTGCATTCGCTTCTTCTTGAAGTGTTGGACATGAATCAGTAGGATGCAAGTCGTCATTACAAATTTCACAGGCCTTAAGCTGTTGAGGTGTACCCTTCAGTTTTAGACGCCTTACTTCTTCCTTCAACACATCAAAATCAGCTGGATCAATTTTTGAGTGCGAACTAGCAGCTGACAAGCTTTGGGAGCCTCTCCCACTGTATTGTCTAGAGTCATCCGCCAGTGTAGCGAATACCTCTAGAGCTTCCTCATAGGTCCTCTTCATAATATTTCCTCCACAAGCAGAGTTCACCATCCGACGGTCATCCTCACGAAGCCCTCCATGTAAATAGAGAATAAGATCATGATTAGCATAGCCATGATAAGGACAGCTCTTCACCAGTTTCTTGAAGCGCTCAAAGTAGTCATAGAGAGATTCATCATGGAGCTGCTCTATGTTGCAAATCTTCTTCTTGAGCTGATTAGATTTAATAGCCGGAAAGTATTTGTCAAGGAACACTTTCTTCAGATTCACCCAGGTGGTGATGCTTCCTGGTGGTAGAGAATGATACCAGTCCTTAGCAGATTCCTTCAGAGAAAAAGAAAATACTCTCAACCTCATCTGATCTTCAGTAATATCAGATGGACGCATACTGGTACAAACTTCAAGAAATTCATCCAGATGTTGTATGGAATCCTCAAGTGGGGTTCCATTGAATTTCGGGAGCAGATGGACCACTCCTGTCTTAAGCTCAAATTTGACACCCTCATCAAGAGCCGGAAATTGCACTGCACGAGTTGGTTGCTCCAAGTTAGGAGCTGTGAGAGATTCAAGAGTCACACGATTTGCCATTGCTACTGTCTCTTGAAATAAAGCACGCACAGCCTTCCGAGTCCTGAATAAAGTCCTCTCGATCTCTGGATCAAAAACAAGAGGTAGATTATTAGTAATACAGGTGTGAACCATAAGATAGGTTCACACCAAGTTTGGCACAAAAATTCACACCAAAGATAATTGTTGCCTCCCCGGCAACGGCGCCAATTTGATAACGATGATTTAGTCGTTTTAAACCACAATTATGCAAAGAAAACCACACTAACTTAAACCAAAGTATAAAGCAAGTAAGGGTCGGTTCCACAGGGAGACAAGCTATCATTAGCAGTGAAGTTTGTGTCAAACAGAAGTAACAAGGGGGGTTTTTTAGGTTTTGTTCACACACTAACATGCAAAGCATACGAATTCGAGAGTTTATCAATCAATATTTGGAAACACTTAGGCAAACAAATATCCGCATTCGCTTGACAAGTTGATCATTGATTTCATTCAATATCTAAGCAATGGAAATTCCAATTCCTTTTCAAAAGTAATTAATAGCACAACCAGATACTATTAACCCTAACTAGATAAATAATCATGAAACTATCAAGATTCAATCTAACTAGCAGCATTCAACAACAGGAATATAATTGGATACAAACTAAGATAAAACAACCAGCTTTTACCCTAGAATGCAAATCAATTCTCTTATGCATAAGACTAACACAACCAGATATTAGCACGATGCAGTTGCTACTTATGAATTAGAGATGCTCAACCAGAAACACTCTAAATCTAGCAATAACCTAATAACAATAAATCCTAGATGATCAGACTAGAAACTATTGAAACAAGTCAATAGCAATTCAAGCAAGAGAAAAGATTAAATCCATGCAATCGATAAAGAATTAGAAATCTCACAACTGAATCAGAACGAACACTTCAATTGTCTGTCTAAGTAAAGAGGCTTAGTTCTCCATAGGTCTTCAAAATACAAAATAATTCCAAAACTCAAAAACTAGGTCTAAACAAAAGGTCTAAAGCTCCTTAAATATGAGAAAACAATCTATCTAAAAATACACAAAAACCGGACCAAAAACTATATCCAAAAGGTCACTAAATAAAACGCAGCGTTTAAAGGACGAATTCGCCTCGGAACTGGTAGCGGTCGCCGCCTATGGGGCAGCGGTCGCCGCCTCCAAAAAATCACATTTTCTTCGTTTTCTTCGCTCCAGCTTCAAGTGGTCTTTGGTGCACTTCGGCCCTTCCTTCTTCAATGCTCAAAACTCCATCTTTAGCACCTAAAACATGACTAGAAGTATGCTAAAACCCCATCTAACAATACAACATAAATGTGTATATCAACTTCTCTTGCTCGGCGATAGCAGAGGAGGCGGAGTGGAGGCCGCAGATGTGAGGAGAGTGAGGAGCGATGGAAGGAGACAGAGAGTACGCCATGAATCTGCCTGAAGACATGGTTTCCAGATCCTCCTGCTGAGACGGTCGACGGGCTGATTAAGCGGACGGGCTGATCCGGCACCAATTGAGACTTGAAACGCCGAGATCGGAGGAGAAAGGTTGCGAATTTCGGGGCTTTTGCGATGGGGATGAGGCCTTAGCGGGATCAATCGGCCACCATTCACGATTTCTAGGTGGCGGCAAGGCCGTAATCAGCCGAGTGCCTCCTCGTAACTTTGGGAGGGACGAAGGCGGTGACGGAACTCCTCTGATGTGGAGTCAGCGACGGCGAAGAAGCCTCCGCCTTGGCGATGGATGTTTTTGGAGGCTGAGGCGAAACGGCGAATTCGACCGGCGCCGCCTTGGTAGGATCGAAGTGGAAATCAGTCATGCTGGTGGCATGGTTCACTTGATTTGATGGCAAGGCATGCCGAGCAACGACTCAGCCTAAATTGGAGATGGAGAATTATTTAATGGTTGTAGAATTGCAACGCCTCAGCTAAATGACGATTTGGGGTAAGATTAAACAGCTGCAGAATTGCAAGGGTTTGGAGGATGAGGATTTGGGGTTAAATTGACAATATTTAAGTTTAAGAGTTGTAAAATTGTCTAGTTAATTAATACTAATAGGTTTCAACCAAAAAAAAAATTAATACAAATAGGAATGGGGTGGGAGGAGTAGTTATGCCTTAGGGATGAGGCTAGTTTTTATAGTTTTATAGATAACTATTGTCCGAAAAAAAAAGCGGTGAAAAATTGCACTTTTTTTATGGAAAATATTTTTATTTAGAGAAAAAGGTAAATTCGTTTTTATTTAAAATTTAAATAAAAATATAATTTTTTGGATAAAAAAATGGGTTTAAATAAAGTTTTGACTAGGGAAAGGAAAATGTATAAACCATAATGGTACCAAAATGAATAACTTTTTTTCTTAGGTACGAAAAGAAATTATCAAAACCATAGGATACCAAAAGGAATTTCTCAAAACAAAAATACTACTATAGGCTAAAACAGAGACAAGAAGAATAAAAACAGTTTCTCCTACTTATATTTGCACTTCTTCTTTTTACTTGTTAACATTTGTAATTATTTTGTCATCTTTTTCTATGTTTTCTTGTTTTCTACTCATAAGTTTTTATATTTATTGATCCCACATGCATTGTATGTCAACTCTTAAAAACTTTTTAAAATTAATTAGTAATGAGTTCTTGAATGTTATATGCTAGTCTTTAAATAGCACTCGAGATATCATAATGTCTTAACCAATCAATAATAATAAAATCTCTACAACACGTTTGAAGTCCAAATTTGATACAAATAAAATAAGCTTAAAATATTTAGCATTATCCCAACTAATTAAGACTATTAAAGGTCCATTTATTTCTATACCAAAGGAGGAAGAAACATTAACATGGAATGCCTCAGCTCATACCTCGTCTTTTAATTGGGTATGAACTCAAGTATATTTTACAAGAACCAGAATCACTCATACCTAATCTTAATATCAAAGCAAACACATGTACGAGTTTAACTCATTCTAAAACCGATTTTTGATACCGTTGGTGTAGAAATAAATGGAAATGCTAAATATTTTAAGCTTATTTCATTTGTGTCAAATTTGGACTTCAACCGTGTTGTAGAGATTTTATTATTATTGATCGGTTAAGACATTATGATATATCGAGTACTATTTAAAGACTAACATAAAACAGTCATTAATGATTAGAACTGATTACTCATTAATTCTAACTAAAGAGTTTTTAAGAGTTGACATATAATGCATGTGGGATATGAAACAATGACATCGGAATACTACCCCTTGAAGCCTAATCATCCAGATGTGTATTGTAGACTTGTATACACTTATCTAATAAACACATGAACTTAACTCAAGTTTCAAGAAAAGGATACCAAAATATCCAGAAGTAGACTGGATTGGGATCAAAATCGAACCAAATAGAAAAATTAAAATTCAGTTTTATACGCATCAATTTTACTAACAATCATGAGTCGATTTTAGACCGATATTTATATCCCTAACCAAAGTCTATGTTTCCCTAAATAAATAAATAATAAGATTGCATAATCAACTTCCTACCAACAAGCTATCTATAAGTTATTGATAATATGCTAATGCATGCCACATCTCCACCCTAATATAATTAAGAGTAATGTTTAATTAACCCCCACATCTCGACACACTTCTATTTCATGACCTAAACATACCAACTCTTCCTAATTGACGATGAATACTTAAATTCACAAATCACCAATAATATCCAAATAAAAAATGACCTCAATCTTGACCTAAACGTATTGTTGAAAATGATACTTTCGTACAACAAATACAATATAAACACTAGCTATTATAATACATATGATGAACCACGTCTTCATGAATCATAAGTTTCTCCCACTTTCTCACGATCTCATCATCTCTCGATCTCCTTGTTTGTTTGTGTTAAAACATAGAACATAGAAGAAAAGCTTCGCTTACCATCATCAATTATATACATATATATCCATCGCCATCTTCGATCTTCAATCGAGAATAACTAAGACTCCACATGGCTCATGAAGACCAGTTCAAGTACTATCCAAGCTCAGCACCCGGTACACCGACTTACTTAACGCCGGGTACCCCGAGGAATTCAGGTTTGATCGATTGATGTTGTTACTTCAAATTTTCTTATACGGTTTAGTTTCTAAACTAAAAATAAAAAAAATCGTTCCGTCAATAGTAGTACTATCATATATATGTACTTTCAATATGAATCTGTGATTTATAATTAGATGATGTTAGCTAGGATACGGCTTATTGAACGATTAAATTAAACCACCTAGCAACTTTGTATTACTTAATTAGATTTTCTTCAATATAGCCATATATATCTTTATTTGCGTACTTGTAATTTGATGGTTGGAGTAATTAATCTTAAATAAAATTTCACAGTGCAAATGCTCATATATTGAGTAATCACACAAGTGTTTGTGTTAAATACAGAGAAGAAGATCAAGAACGGGTTGAAAAAACTCATACCTTTCACAAAGAACAATATTTATTCGGGTATGTTAATTTCCATCCCTTCTTCTCTTGATTTCCTGTATCCTCGCTTCTCAACGAACATTCCGGGCAATTATGAAAAAAGCATAAAAGAAAGGATTTTATATTATTGATTTATTTTATGTTGGACGTTTTATCGGATATGTATTAGTAAGAGCTAAGAAATTTCGACCAAAAAAAAATTAAGAGCTAAGAAATTTCAACCAAAAAAAAAGTAAGAGCTAAGAAATATAATAGTTATAAAACTGTTTCTTAAGCAGCGGATAAATGATCGATCGTAAGAAAAATATGAAAAATACAGAAGGAGTAAATGAGCACAATTTCTTATAGAGAAATCTTGCACAAGTCAACTATTTTATGCATGTAAACTTCTACCTCTTTGGAGTATTTTAAATGATTCTACCTCTTTGGAGTATTTTAAATGATTCTTGTATTCTCAGTTTTTCCTTATAGATGCAAACGTGAAGCACGAACTTCTCTAATCCTAGTTGTATGTCACTAAATACTAATCATGTATATTATCGAGTTTCCTCAACTTAGTTCCATAATTGAACACCTTAATCATATGTTAAATCTCGGTGGGTCAAATCATATGTTAAATCTCGGTGGGTCAAATCTGACGTGGGGGTTTACACGTCGGTTCGTGCGCATATGCATGGTAAACCAGACACATAAGCACATAAGGTTTCACACTAAACCAATTGGCAATAATGGACTGACCCATTTACTTATATGGTGGGTGGTTTCACTTTCATTTTTCAATGTGAGAAGTGTTCTCTTCCACATCATAGTCGCTTGCAATTCCTTTTATCTCACAGAATCACCATTGTCGTCGAGATCACACACTCGTCGTCGAACACTTTCATGTACCCCTTACACCGACATAATTCCGATAAGCTCTCTCTCAATGTTTAAGAATAGTGAGTTTTCTTTTTGTAGATTCTTAGAATTACTACATTCTTAATTAGTTCCATAACAATTTAGGTAAATCACAATTTCCTTCGTGGTCACCTGTCATTCTTCGCTCGCCTGAAATGTCTTGTTTATCTTGCTTTCCAAGCTTGTCTTAATATTCTTTTAGATGGTATGAGGATACCCTCTGATGCGCTCTCATCCTCCACGAAGGTAAAAGTACGAAGGATCGCTTTAATCAGATCATCTAGGGAGCTTCTTCGGAGTTAGCATGGGGATTAGTTTTGAGGTTAACTCCACGCTAAGAATCAACAAAGGCTTGCCTAACCAGATGAACAAGCAAGAGAAGATAACCACGTTAGGTGTCTTAGGCCGAGCTCTGCTCGAGAACAAGGGGTGAGCGCACACGTTTGGGTGTTAGGACAAACTCGACTAAACCAAACAGTTCTTGTATTCAATTTTGCGTTAAATGTCAATGTTACAATATTGCTAATTTAATTAGAAGAAGATAATCTTATCTAAGGAGAACTCTATCTTGTGCAAAAGATAGAGGTTTCTCCAAAACAAACTAAAAGATAACAAAAGTCACTCGAAACTAACATTAAGCCTATTGAATGACTTAAGAAAATATAAAATATAATAGCAAAAATCTATCTAAAACTAAGCTAAGGTAGGCAAGTTGCTAGGCAAGTCAAAGACTCGGGCCGCGGCCAAGGATGGGCCAAGGCCGAGCCTTAAGGCATCGGGTCTTTAATCAGGTCGTGGCTTAGGCGCCGAGGAGTGTCAAGGGCTGGTTGGGCACGCTTGGGCCTTTCATGTCTTTGCAATCACAAGGATTAATTGGGGTGCAAGACATGGGCCGGATGCGGACAAGGGCCTTGGAGCCCAAGGCATAGACCAGCACACGCGGGCGTGGCAGGCGCCTTGGAGCGCAAACCATGCAGCACACTTGCGAGGCTGGAACCTTGGGACGCAAGACACAGGGCACAGCTTGGAGAGTGTGTGAAATTCATCTTTTTCATCTCTTTGTCTGAATTACCAAGAGAAATTTAGGGTTGTTCGGCTCAAAAAATATCAATTGGTTTAGTGAACTAGACACCCGTAAGCCCAATAGCATTCACGGTCCACTACAGCTAGCTAGTAGTTGTAAGGTCGAGGTCGTGGTAGTTATGTGCCTAACCAATAACAACACTAAGGATAGTAGTTGGCCGGAAGTTAGAGGACATGTGACGTAATCGGAAGCTCCATGAGGCTAACAAACGTAAGCCTTGATGAACAAGGAATTGCAAACGCGAAACCTAAACACAAGAAACTAGAAGTTCACCAGAAATTCAGAGAAAACTCTGTAATTGATAAAATACTGAAAGTTGTCTTTTCAAGACTTACATTCGATCTATATAGAAAGAAATTAAAAATCCAAAAGATAGAAAATCCAAAAAAATATAAACTAAAAAATATAAAAATCCCGAAATAACTAAAACCTAGCTAAAAGTCTTGAAATGTTATTAAAAGCCCAAAAAAGGCCTTATATCAGCGCAAAAGCGCTGAGTTGGATTTGTGAGCGCATTCCCTATCCGGAAAGTTATCGTGCGCCCCAAACTGATAACGGACAGCCGAGATCACTTCTGCCGGTAACGGCCTTTTCGACGAACGAGATCCTTTTCGAACCGGGCTGCCATTCTGCCTACATCAACTTGGGTCTTTCACAACTATAACTCAACTCAACTCGAGTAGTAGCCTATAAATAAAACGATATAATAGAAAAAAAATTAATATTTTGTAATCACTCTCCAAATCTATCAATTGATAATAACCCTCTACCTAACTATGAAATCACTTTGTATATTTTTTGTCCGAAACAGCCATGCAGCAAATCCACATCATGACCAAGGCGCGCAGTAATCTAATGTTTTGTTTTTGCGAGAGACTAAACAAATGTTTTCCCAAAACATTGCAACTTTTTGCTAATAATGACCTTTCAAAGTCATGTATTTGCATTATATAGTAGTATGTAGAATAAATTATCTTTTTAAAGTAGCTTCTTAACGAATGATCATGCAAAAGTTCTACCAAAAAATCAAAATTTGACAAAATTGAAAGCTATAAATGTAAAACAATGAAAAAAGATATTAGCATGAATAAGATTTTTCTTGTAAAAATATAAGTGTACGATTTTTTAGTTCGATGTATAAGAATGATTTAGAAAACAACAAGAGAAGAGGACGCAATATACATTCATATTAGAAATTCAATGGCTTAATATATAAATAGACCCATGTACTTGTATGTTTTTTTTGCAAAAAAAACCCCTCTACTTAAAATCTTCTATTAGACTCCTTTACTTAGATAAACTTATTCTATTAAACTCACATTGCCGATCTTTCGTTACATGAAACAAACACACGTTAACTTGGTCCCCATAATTGATGAGTAATCGTCACATTATCTAATTTTAAGCCACATAAGACTTTGTTAGTTGTAATGACAACAACAAGATAGATTTGATACATAAAATGAATCACCGTGCTTGATATATTATGTTATAGTACGTGGTTTATATAGGCCAACGCTTAATCCATCAGACACAGGGTGCTGGCGCACCCGATGGGACGGGCGACGTCCCGGCATCGCAAACTGGAGGTCTGAAAATGGGGGGTTCCGTCCTGCGACTCCGGGACCCCGGCCGTCCCATCGGGTGCCCAAGCAACCTGCACCCGGTGGATTCAGCCGACGCCGTTATATAGCTAATGGAGTCGTATGTGGTATAAAATTGGATAATATAATGATTAGTGATCAATTATGAGAGCCAAATCAGTGTTCGATTGTTTCACATAAGGAATGATTAGTGATGAGAGGTTCAATAGAAAAAATTCATATTAGTAGAGGGGTCTAAGAGAACATTTTTAAGTAAATAGGACTGTTTGCAAAAAAAAAACGGTAAGTACATGGGTCTCTTGGTGTAATAAGGGTTCATTCGACAACAAATGATTATTTCGTCTATCATACTTATCGTAAGTATTAAAAGTAACATAAACACTATTAAGAAATATTTTAAAAAAAGGATAAGTATCTTATCATTAATCTATCTGTATTCTATATATATCTTAATTTTGTCCCCAAATAAGGTCAAATAAATTTAGGTGCTTTCAATACTTCACTCTATGTTTACTTTCTTAGGTGAAATCTAAATCTCTTCAACTCTCCATTAGTTAATTCTATTCTTTATTCAAGAGTCTAATGACATTCCACCCTAATTATAATGATCGAAATTTTGAATATTTTGATCCTAAACAAAGTTTATAAAAATTATACTATTACATAGCAAATAATGACATGTAAATTAGTATTAATATGAAATAAAGTTTTTTAAGCATGATTATACGAACTTTAAAAAGTTGACTTTAGGAAATCAATTTTTTTAAACTTTTCATACACTTAAATTTGTACCTAAGACTAAGACTTATAATCGAATTTATTAAATTCGTATTTTTATCTTTTTATATAAACATTGAACTTTTAAAAAAAATTATAGAAATACTAAAAAGAAAATTCGTATGTTTCTTTACGTTTTGGTCCATCTACGGGATAAGATATGAATGTCATGTACCGATGTATTATTATGAATTTTTAATGTTTGTTTGACGTGCTTTCCTTCGTCCATCGGACGGGGCAATGTACATCTAGTTTTGATAAGTTGTCTCCCCCACCTTTTCGTACTTATGTCTTACCATAAACACTATTATTTTTACTTTTCTGAATCACCCCTCAATTCTCCAACCTTTATTCTACCTCCTCTTTTCTCCCCACCGTCTGACCCACCACCATCCACCCCACCATGCCCCCAGCCACCAACCGTCGTTGACCACCCTTCGCCTCCGACCACACACTGTCGGCCACCCTCGCCGCCGACCACCCTCCGCCTGTCGGCCACCCATCATCATCGACCACCATCCATCATCGACGACCCTTTCCCCGCCGACCACCCTTCCCAACCGACCACCCCATGTTGTCGGCCACCCTTCGCCGCCGGCCACCCCGTGTCACTGACCACCATCGCATCCGGCCACCCTCCGCCGTCGACCACCCCATGTCATCGACCACCCTCGCATCCGACCACCCTCCGCCTTTGGCCACTCATCGCTACCAGCCACCCTCCGTTGCCGGCTACCCATTGTCGCCGACAACCCTCCGCCATCGATGGCCCTTTTCTTTCCAGCAAACCTTCCCCGTCGACCACCCTTCGTCATCAGCGACCCACCATCACCGACCACTCTCCACCGTCGACGACCCTTTTCCTGCCGACCACCCCCTGCCGTCAGGGATCATTCTCCGCCATCAACCACCCTTCGCAATGCACTTTTTTTATTCTATGTTTTAATAATAGTTGTGTCATTTTACACTTTTTAAAATCTCCTAAGTAATACACTTTTTTGAACACATATTTTTATAAGTGTTCAACTTCAACACTATAGTGAGTACTCTCAATATTATTTCCTTCAGTTGTAAGCCTTAACTTTAGAATCAGCATCAAATTGTCGAGCGGACCCTAAATGTTAATTGCTTGGTGAATATATACAGATAAGTCAGAAAATGGATTCGATAAGGAGGAAGTAGGAGGTTCCCCAAGTCGAAGAAAACATTTTAATTTCTTCAAGCGGCATCGATCACACAAGCTTGAACAAGGCGCTTATACTACCAAAACAGATGAACTTGAGCCAGGTAAATCATCACAAAACCCACTTTGATTTATAAACGATAATTGTATCCTAATATTGGAAAACAATGCTTCGTCATTTTTAGTCATACCATAATCAATTATTTTTTTGATGGCAAGAAAACAATGAGAAGACCCAAAATCCGTCGGAGAAAAATGGGTTGATTGAAAAAGATAGGTAATCTTTGTTATTAATTTCATAATGTCCTTATAATTAATGTAATTTGTATTTATCATATTTGTGGATAGAAAATAGTTTTTGGCAAATACTGTAGTAGGTTTTTTATATCTCAAAATGCGTTAATTAAGTTTTTTTTCGAATTTTGAAGTTGAAAAAATATATTTTTTTGTAAAAAAGTATTTTCCAAGTAAAAGTGCAATAAGACATGATTGATGCCAAACAAAGTGCAGGCCGAAGAATGAACCATTGAAGGAGAAGATTGAGCCCAGAAAGCATATTCTTCATGCAGGTGCGTGTTTTTTTGCTTTGTTTTGTTTTAGTGTGTATGTTAGTATGTTTGTTAAATCATTAGCAAAATTTGGCAAAAAACAACTCCAAATAGAAGTTTTCACCCACAAGTAGTCATAGGCAATGAAAAATGTGTCTCATGTGTGGCTTGACTACAACCAGAAGGGCTTAACTAGTAAGTAGGAGGCTTTGCACAATATATATGTAGTGCTGAAAGCATGTTGATGTGGTGGTTGTTCTATATATCTATGTGTAAAAAGTTAAAGATAAGAACTAGAATCTAAAAAGATTCTCAAATTTTGTTGATTAGACCTTAATAAATCTTCTATATCTTAGTAACATAAGATATAAATAGTGTACAACTATTAGATGAAGCATGTTATCATGCACAAATCACCTATCAAAATCAATTTTCAATTTAACAACACTTCTGTTTTGGTACACATGTATATATATATATATATATTAAATTTTTCAAGAGTCATAATCATAATTCTATGCCAATGATATGATGGAGTATAGAGACAACACTTGGTGAAGTGCTAAATATACCCGAGAGAGCCATAGGAGAAATTCAAAACCCCCCTCACAAACACACTCAAATAGAAACCAACGACAAAGATAAAGAACATCATGAGCCCAAGGTTGTTGTAGACAATGCAATGCAAGAAAAGGAAGTTGCCCAACTTGATCATCAACACAACCATCAAAAGCAAAACGAGGATTACAATCGCGACACAAAAGATGAGAAACCGATGGTCGCATCTGAGTTGCTTGACGAACAAAGTCGAGTTCACGATCCACCTCCTCCTCCTCCTCCTCCTCCTCCTCCTCCTCCTCCTCCTCCTCCTCCTCCTCCTCCTCCTTCTCCTCCTTCTCCTCCTCCTAGAACAAAGTTCATGCCTAGGAATGAAGGTTTGAAAGAGGAGATTGGACCAAGCAACCATGATCTTGCTATAGGTGTGTGCCTTTCTGACTCTAACTAGTTCCATGCATAGGTATATTTGCACGTTGTTTAGTTGTGTTGACTAATCTTTCCTATTAATCAATATGTTAATTACTTTTCAATTGTTGTATGTGGGTAAGTAATATAGATATGAACTGTTCTAAAGTTGTAATTGGAATGTTGTTGATGGATTGTAGAGAACCTTAGTGAAGCAACAATTTGGCTTGAGAGACCCGAGGAAAGTCAACATCACCCTCATAAACAAATTCAAGGAACAAATGGTGGCAAGGGAAAATCACAAGACCATCAAGAACTCATGGTTTTAGCTTATGGAGTGCAAGAAAAGGAAGCCGTCAAATGTGATCAACAAAACCACGACAAACAAACTAAGGATCACGAAGCCGACGTGAAAGATGAAACACCAGTGGGTACACCTGAAGTCACGGAAGAGCAAAATCGGGATCTAGGTTCTCCTCCTCCTCCGATTCTACACGAGGATGCTTTTGGATGTCAATCCCTAGTTAAAGGGTTGCTCAAGATTTTTCTACCATGGACAATCAACAAGGAGGATCATTAAATGTGGTTCATTTGTGTGGAGGTTTATGATTGTACTTATGTATCATTTTGTTATTTTGTGAAGCCTTGAAAACTATGGACTTTCTTGCTCTTGTAGGGATTTATTAAGTTAACATGAATGTATACTTAAAAACGCTCAAATTTTGTGTGTTGATTAAAGACTTAGCTTTGGGGTCTTTTATTGGTAGATGTGGGTTTTATGTTACATATACTTGTTGGAGTGTAAAAAATGGATTTCCCATATCGGATACAAATATCAAATACTCCTTAATATATAAGGATTGTGAAGCTCAAACAATTGACTTAAGTCTATAGCTTAAAAGGTTGAACCTTCACCTTATATATATAAGTGGTTAAATTTACCCGACACGTTATCGAGTTCTTTCAACCCATTGGATTTCAAATATGCTTGCTATTTTGCATTACTTATTTGGTAATTTATTTGTCTCTAGTAGAGTAGATGACAAAAAAGTTAAAATCAATGGTAGTTTTGTGCAAATCTTGTTTCAAGGATGATTGGATGAGCAAAATTGGCGGGTACTTATATAAAATTCACCCGACGGTCTCGCAACGTCACAGGCTCACAGCCTCAGCATCAGCAGCTGGGGCCCCACCCCACACCAAAAGGTCAAGTCTCCGATCAAAGCCAACACTTCATCTCTACCGTCAGAATCGTGTCCTCTACTTCTTCAATCTACGGTGGGTCAATGCATCCCCATCATTACTCACATGCACCCGCCCGCACCTGATTCTCCCGTGCCAGCGCGTGCGTAATTCTTACTACAGTAGTACAATAGATTATTCTTTCCCCTCTCTTCCCGTCGTCCCTGCTTATTCCAAACGCCACGCGTCAACACCACGCGCAGTCTGAACTTTTTGACCTTTCTTTCCAATTTTCACTGATGACAGACACGTCCATGGCTTCCTCCTGTCTTCTTCTTCTTCTCCATTTCCCTCCCGTCGCTTCATCCGTCCTCATTCCCCGCCTTCCTTCCTCTCTCCTTCGCTCTTCACTATCATCTCTCCTCACCACTCCCTCCAATTTAGCCTAATTGCTCTTCAATCATTCCCCTAAACCCCAATCAATTTTTTCAGCTAAACTTCCGATTTCCATGGAGGTCTGTGTTTGATTCTTCCTCCAGAAGCCTCTGATGGATTCGCGGACGGCCGTTTCGGACTCCAACGACTTCAGCAACGGAAGCAGCACTTGCTCCCTGGGCCCCTACACCACTACCAACAACCCTAACCACTCCAGCACCGCCGACAACGTCATCTCACCGGATTCGTTCGCGCCGCCGGACTTCGCCGCTCTCCGGCGACTCTCCGATAACCTCGACTCCATCTTCGAGTCCGACGACTTCGAGTCCTACGCCGACGCCAACATCGCCGTGGCCTCCGGGAAGGAGATCGCCGTCCACCGGTGCATACTCGCCTCCAGGAGCCCTTACTTGAAGTCCAAGTTCAAGGAGCGGGATTCGGAGGCCAGAAATGGACGCGTTAGGTTTCAGCTCAAGGATTTGGCCGGCGATTTCGATGTCGGATTCGACGCGCTGCTGACGGTGCTCGCGTATCTGTACAGCGGGAAGGTGAAGCTGTTGCCTAGAGAAGTCTGCGTTTGTGTTGATGAGGACTGCTTGCACGTCGGATGTCGGCCGGCCGTGGATTTCATGGTGGAGGTTCTCTACTTGTCCTTCACCTTCCAGATTGCTGAATTAGTGTCTCTCTATCAGGTAATTTTCTATAATTCGACTCTTGAAACTGTTTGATTACTGATAATTATTGTCATATTTTGGTTGGGAACATGTATCTGTGTGCATTGTGCTTGTTCTTGCTTTGATTGGCACCACGTGGTGGGATCTTGGTTAGGTGTGGTAGTAATGTTTGGCATGCTGATTTGTAAATATAAAAATATCCATTGTATCTATTGTGGACCAACTGTTGTACACAGTCATGTATGAGTTGCTAATAAATGGTTGGTGGGGGAACAGGCTTAAATTGCTAGCATCCCATTTTTAACTAAGTCAGGGCCTGGCATGTGAAGACCTTGTGTTTGATCCGCTGCTGGTCAATGGCTAATGCCTGTCTGCTTGTACAGAGACGCCTACTGGAGATTCTCGACAAGATTACACCAGATGACCTTCTGATCGTTCTATATGTTGCAAGCTTGTGTGAGAGCGCATGTCAAAGACTGCACGCGAGGTGCGTGGAGTTTGTTGTGAGCTCTGAGGTTGATGTTGTTGCTCTTGAGAAGTCACTGCCGCTGCCGATGCATGTTATAAAACGAATCATGGATGAACGCAAGAAACTTGGTCTGATCAGCCTTGAGAACGACGGTTATCCTGATAAACATGTCAAGAGAATCCACAGAGCACTGGACTCGGATGACATTGAATTGGTTAGTTTGCTATTGAGAGAAGGGCATACCACCCTTGACAATGCATATGCTTTGCATTATGCTGTGGCATACTGTGATGCCAAAACCACTTCAGAGCTTCTTGCGCTCGGACTTGCTAATGTGAACTGTAAGAACGTAAGAGGGTTTTCAGTGCTTCATGTTGCAGCTATGAGGAGGGAGCCAAGGATTATTGTATTGCTTCTAACAAAAGGTGCTCGGCCAACTGATGTCACACTAGATGGTAGAAATGCGCTGCAAATTTCAAAAAGACTCACACGGCTTGCAGACTGGCATAAGTCTCCGGAGGATGGAAAGCCCTCCCACAAGGACCGGCTTTGTATTGAAATATTGGAGCAAGCACAAGGACGAGAGCCAATGTTTCTTGGTGAAGGTTCTCTGTCTCTTGCTAGGGAAGGTGATGATTTGCGCTCAAAGCTGTTGTATCTTGAAAGTAGAGGTTAGTTATTCTTTTTGTTTAGTTGCTACATTATTGCCTGTAGACAAAAGGGTTTTTACATTCCTGTTTTTCTTTTTGAAGTATGGTTATCAATATATACTGCAAACTACTGCTTATGTTCTTGGGAGTTATTAAGCATCTTCTCTTTTTGAATATTCATGGTTTTCCTAACACTTCCTATCAGATCTTCTACATTGCTACCTGATGAGTGTTTCTTCACATCGAGTTTAATGTTCAATTGAAAAGGCACATACTAAGATTCACATGTAACCTGTCACTCCTGATAATATATCCAGTAGAAGAAGTTATTAGTATATAAATCTAATACAGTCTATTGTCCGCTTTTGCTTGTATCTACAACAAGTTGCACATCCTAGTCATCTGCGCTGAACTTAGATCAAATAACTGAGCACTTTTTGAAAAAGTTGCTTGAAAAAGTTGACTGATTTACATCATGAGAGTACTTTTTGAAAAAGTTGCTTGAATTATTAAGTTGGAACTTTTTCCTTCAGTTGGATTGGCAAGGTATCTTTTTCCAGAGGAAGCAAAGGTTGCAATGCAAATTGCTGAAGTGGATGGTACTACTGAGTTTGCTGTGGACTTGAATGAAGCACCCTTCATCATCAAAGAGGAGCATCATCAAAGGATTAGAGCCCTCAGTAATACTGGTGAGTGAGCATTTATTTTCCTGCTGAATCAATTATCTCCAAAACCTGAAGTGATTGTCTCCAATTCACCGCTCACACAAGTCTAACTTGTTTGGGACAATTACATGCTCTGTTTGCAAAGTTGGCAGCTGAGTTTGTGCTACATACTTATATGTAGAGATAATCTATGCGTGCAATTTCATTCCATCAAACATAAAGAAAAGGGATGTCTCTAAATCTTACATTACTGTTTTGACCTGGGTTGATGAGTTATTCTCATTTCTGAACAATTGATTAACCATTCATCGTCGCTTACGACTAGTCATTGAAATGTTAAATCTCTGCGAATTTTACTCATCTATGCTGGTCAAATGTTGTCTGACCGTAATCTGTGACTTGTTGGATTCACAGTAAAACTAGGGAAACGCTTCTTCCCTCGGTGCTCCCGAGAACTTGATAAGATCATGGACACGGACGACCTTGTGGATTTGGTTACCATGGGGAGCAAGAAGCAAAGGTTCATGGAACTCCAAGACATGCTAAGCAAGGCATTCACAGAGGATGTAGAAGCAAATAGACGATCCATCGAGTCACCATTTTCATCAGCGCCCATAGGTAAGCATCATCTGGGTAGACTTTCATACAAGAAATAAGCCGTACACCTGGGTGAAGAAAAATGAACTTTTCTTGGAAAAAATAAGGACTCATCGCGGCTGTATATTACATATGAAGAAAGAATGCCTCATCCCAGGTTTGGATTTCTTGCTGTTGTATTTGTATCAAAATGTGAGATTTTAACTCGTGTAAGAGTTGAAGCAAAAGTAGTTATTTAAGCTGATTAGAACTTAAGAACTCAATTTTTATGTGTTATATGAGTGTATCTAGTAGCATAGATGAGCTACAGCTAGAAAGCTTTTGACGCTTCATCTCTGTTGGCTGTTGCCATCACCAAAAGAAGCTTAGGAACATTAGCACTTTGCCTTTGATTGCCTCGTAATGTCAATTAACTTAAATTAGAGAGCTGCTAGATTTTGATACTAGTGCAAAGCAATAAGTATGCACTTCATGTTTGCTAAAATTACCACGCCAACTTTCAGTAACATACCTATCTAAAAGGGCAATCAAAAACCTGCCTAAAACTCTAAATTGACAATCATTTCTTAACAAAACAGAGCACTAAGGTGATAACTTTTCCATAACTGAGTGCAGTAACAAACTTTACACAAACTTGCTTGGATCTTGCGGACTTTCATATTTCTCTTTCTGTATGAATCCCTAGAGTCCATTTAAACTATTTGTACATATTTTAAGTACTTATGATGAATATGCCTTTGGTGCCAAAGATACACTAAGACAAACACTAACAGCAATCCAACTCTTTCAACAAGACTTGTCACAAATCTGAGATTAAAAACATCAAACAACTTCAAAAGTTATAATGATCGATTGATCAGCACCTAGGGCTACCATTTTCAGCCACCAATTCTTTGGCAGATCCATCTCCCCAGTTATTCTGCATTTCAATCAAATCCTTGAGCTCATGAACAAGCCCAGTTGTATCAGTTTCGCTCTCACATACAACGTCGTCTTCCATGAGCTTCTCCCACAGAATGTACAGTAAGTCCAAGCTTCTGGTCTCTGCAGTAAAATCAGAATTCATCTCAGATTTCATTTCTACAAACTCTTCCTCATCATTCCTTAGAATCGTGTTCATAAAGCTCATTGCGCAAGAATTGTCATTATTTGTCACCAATCTACGCTTCCTAATCCTCCTCTTCTGGTTATATTTGGCTATTAGTTGTTGCATAAAAGAGGATTGTGTCATTAATCTGGCAATCAATACGAACAGTTGTCGTTGCTTCCACTCAGCATGTGTTGCTCGCTCTTCCATGGCCATAACGTGCTCATGAGTGTCATCTCGTTGCTGTTTAAGGCCAAGAGTTTCGAGCCTTAGCTTATCTAGTTCTTTCTCAAGCCTCTCAATCTCGGCTTTTCTTGCAACTATCTTTTTGGTAGTGTTGTTGTTGTTGGTGGTGGTGGTGGTGGTGTGATTGTGGATTCGCCTCTTGATGGTCTTCAGCAGGTGCTTCTGGCCTCTTTGAAACCCGGCATTCGCAAACTCCCATTGGTCCAGATGGACCTTTCTGAATCCCTAAAAGAGCTCAAGAACATATACAACTATACAAGTAAGGTAACTATGGACAGAGAGAGGATGATCTAACACTTGAAAATGCAATGAACAGTATTTCATAAACTATTGCAGATTCAGAACATACGTACGTAAGAGTTGAGCTGACGAACGAAGCTAGAGAAGTTGCTGTGCTTGAAGTACTTAGGAAGCAGCTTCGTCGCGAACCCGTGCGGGTCCCACACCACGAAGCTCGAACCCGATGATCCGCTCCACGATACAATCGGGTCGGTTTCCGGATCTTCCACCATCTCAAACGTCTTTCGTAGGAAAGGTGGCGTCCCTATCTCTAGTAGCTTGCTCATCGGCCTCAATGGCTCTGAACCCGGCGACCCAGATCCCCAAATAGGATTGTAAGCTGACCCACAACCGCCATTTCCATCGCAGGATGCAGTGATCTGATCATCATCCTCATGATCACCGAGGTCCAAGTCCTCTTTGATTACCACGGAGTCGAAATCGGTTGTGAATGGAACCAAGAACTCATCCTTTGCTACCATTGTTTGCTTTGGTTACAGAGAGAGTGAAGGATTTGTTTGTTAAGACAATGTGTTGTTGTTGTTGTTGTTGTTGTTGTGATCGTTGTGTATATAAGGGGAAGAGGTAGGGATGAGAAAGTGGGGTGACGTGTGATGTCTCCATTATTTTCAAATCACCCCTGTCCCACCTAATTCATATCCTGCTATGTATTGAAGAATGGAGGAATGAAGATAGATATCTTTGTTTTGTTGTCAAGCTTCACGGATAAAAACATTCTACCATAGTTTTTTAAGTTGGGACTATATAAAAAAAAATACAAAAATTATGGACGATTATATAGTAACTCATGAAAATTAACATGTAAGGTTTTGAACGTGCGAGGATCAGAGGTGTTTTACACGTATTTTGATACTTTACTCGAAGCCGGGTGTGCTGTGGAGTATTGAGAGCCACAGACTTTAGAGCATGTGCAATGGTAAGGATTGCAAATCCTCTTAGCACTCTCTTTCCTCTATGAGGATGTCCTCTTTGATGTAGAAATTATAAGAGGATCCTCTTTTGAAGGAGGAATGGAAGTAATCCTCCTTCTACAAAGGATTACTCACATTGGCTCTTGTGCCAAAGAGGATACAACTTCAAATTATATGTTGACATGTGTAAATCTAAGTACTTACTCATTTTATTTCTTCCACTTCAATTTACACTTAATATTTTCCTAACTAAAAATTAAATCAATATGAGATTATCTTAAAACTACAAAATTAGTTAGTGTTTCTATTTTTTTTTTGTCTATAAAAAGAGTTCAAATTTACCTTATTTTTACACAATTCATTTTTTCCTTATTATTCCATGGATCATAATGTCTATAATAAATGTTATTTTTATTCTATACCTTTTAATACTTTAGAGTATTGCTTAAAGATATGTTTATATAAATCAAGAGCTATGTCTCAATAGTAATTCTTGTTTTTTATAATATCATAATTCTTTTGTAGATACTAAATTAGTTAAATAAATATAATTTGAGGAACTAAGTTAGTAGAATTGATTAATATATAAAACATATAATGGATATATATATATTTGAAAGTAAGAAAAGGACAAAATGAAATGAGGATCCTCTTTGATGTGGGGGTAAATTGAGTAAGAGGAAAGGAAGGAGGAAAGGAAAAGTGAAAAATGAGTTGGATGAAAGAGAAAGTGATGTGTCAACTAGATAGAAGGAGAGAGAAATTCAAGAGAGGATTCAACATCCTCACCATTGCATATGCTCTTAGTTCCTGCTATTATCTCAGCAACTAGTAGTTCACGCTTGGTTAAATCATTTTCCTTAGCTTTATTTTCAATACGAAAAAAGCTCCTTTAGAAAAATGTATTAAACTAATGCCATAGCTTATCCAAGAGAATTTTAAATTGGGTAATCCTATAAATGACTAATTTGAACAAACAATGATAGAGATAATTTCGTCCAAAAAAGACAGATAATTGAAGTCATTAATGTGTCTTTAGAAGCCTACAATTTGTACAGTAGCAGAATCCAAATCCAAAATCAGGTGGCTAAGAAGGAATAGACGCGGAATTGTATAGAAACTTCGGGTAGACCCACCCATGACCCACCACACTGCGTTGGGTATTGCAATAAAAGCAAAATGGCCAAATGGCCCCATTTTTGTTGGACGACTCCTGCCCACATCCATTGAGTCTAACAAAGAGAGTGGCTTAATGTAACTCTAGAGAACCTAAGTTAAATGTAACACTTCCAATCCGTTTAGAAACACATCAACATTCACGGGGAAAAGAAGTATAAAGGATATCGATCCTGTACAACAAAAGAATTATCAAATGACGGGCTTACACAACAATTTTCATGGTTAAGCACGTGTATAAAAATTATAGAGCTTCACCAAATGAATTTTAGCCCCAAATTTTCTGGGAAGAAATATAGACACCAAAGAGAAGGAACTGGAAAAAAGAAGCGCATCCACAACAATTCACTGCACAAAACCTTTTTGATATCAGAGCCTGGATTTTTATGTATGTCTCCCAGTGTCACAAATCCACAAACATGGTGCAAGAGGACAGATTCAAGCCTCACCCTACAGAGCAACCGAAAACCAGTTTGACACTGATGACTGAATCTCAGATTGTAAATCCAAGGACAGAGCCAGAGGCGTTAATGCAACCTGCCAAAAAACCAGAAACACAAGTTTCAAGTAGTAAGAGTTCAACCATCCAGATACGCTATAATCTACAAAGAAGGGAGGAAGAGAAACTCAGAAGAGTGTCTTAAAGCTTACAAAGCCTTGATCCAGGGCTCTGCAATCCAAATCCTCATCCCCCTCCTCGTGCTCCTTATCCAGTAACTGGATTGAACACACGCAATAACTTCTCATTATCCCTCATGATTTTTAACTTATAAAGAAGGTCAGAGAAAACACATGTTGAGCTTTCCAACTATGACTTTGAATAAAAATATATGATATGTAAAGCTCGTAGGAAGCAGTAAGATCAACAGAGTAAATATGGGAAGTGCATCATCTTCACATACCTCTAAACGAAAACATTTTCGGACTGCTTGTTCAGAGCTTTGTTTCCCTGCAACCCCTACTGAATCAACTTCTACATTCTTCTTGTTAGTATTTAGTCTGCGAGCTGCGCCCTGCCAAATGATTAAGAAGAAATAGTTACAGGCTCTGTAGACTTTGACATCAAAGAATATAAACAAGCAAGGCTATAGAGGGAAAAGATGAGGTCTTACAGCTGCAGAGGCGTCTCGACCTAACTGAGCAAGCTGAATCCCGAGGCTTTGCTGACTGGACATAAAATTTGCAGCAGAAGGACGTTTGTAAGAAGAAACAGCTTGCCAGGACAGGCTGGACCTCCACAAGCTTTGCCTTGTCACCTTGAAGCCCTATTATACGTAGGAACAAGAAGATCATGTTCCTAATGTGATAGCTAAAAGGGAGAGGGAAAACATGGCTAGGAGAGTAGGAGGTGAAGAAATAATCAACTTGGAGCAAATATTTTTAGGCTTCTAGGTATCAACCACTCCAGCATTTCTTACCCTAATGTATAGCATGATACAAATTCACTATGCATTATGAACATAACAATATTTTTCAATTTTCACAAAGTAGATAGCCCTACTTCTTTGAATTATTAATTAATAAGAGCCCTAAAGCAAGGACTGTAGTGACTGATCAATGGACGATGCAATAAATTTAGACTCATAAGAATGTATACTTCAGTATTTCACCTCACTAAATATTTCATGAACCTTTAATTTTCTCAAATATGAAAGGACCAAAACCAATATCATTGTCAGAGTCTGTAGGCACATATGCAAATGTATCTAGATACTTAGAGATAGAGCAACTTTTGTACTAGAAACCCGACCACAGTTGTACAAGCCTTAAAAACCATCAGAGTCTCCCCCCAACCTTTGAATTATAGATTAAAAAGAAAAGAAAGCAGATTACTTAGTTTCCCTTGCAGTTTCATATTTCCTTACCCCTTTCTGTCTTGCTCTTCACCATCTCTTACACTTCAACGAGTACTAAGTTTACTTCACATATTTCTACCGACTAAAAAATAATATTGGACACATTAATTTTTAAAAGACTACATCGATTTAATAAGAGGACTGCTATTTCACTAAATTACTTGTATATTGTGTTAGATTATTAAACCAACTCCACACTTGCACACATTACTCACGGCCAATTCTACTAGATAGTCATCCTCACAAGAAAATCTACTACAATATTCTAACACTGAAAGTATAGCAATGCAAGACGTACTGTGCAAACTGCAAATATGCACTTTCTTTTTTTCCTTGACAGGTTTCAAAATTAAAAATAGCACAGACCTTGTTTGTGGATGGGCAAACAGGAACTTCTACGTTCAATAAGCAATCCTTTGGGAAGTCTCCCTTTTCAACATCTCTTAGCACCGCATTAATAAGTGGTAAGCAAGCATCAGCTGCATCCTTATAATCATTTTCAGAGCTCACATCTTTTTTCCTAGGACAAGTAAGAATGTGATAAATTAAGAAATATGGGAACAACATTAAAAGCAATAATAAAGAAGAAAACTCTATACTTACCAATTCAAGGATATACAAAGAGCAGGGATTCCATGTATTAATGCCTCTCTAGCTCCAGCAATAGCACCAGAGTACAGCCTGAGGATGTTTAGGTGACAATGCTCTCAATATAAAGTTTTATATATTACCAAAAAAATAATACATTAAGTATCACATATAAAGCCTCTGTCAACAGAAGATAACAAACTAAGGTGTTCCCTCAATCTTTCAAACATAGGGGGTGCAAGAGGGTAAAACTTAGGGAAAGAATATGAGTGTAAAACTAACTGAACCGACAACATACTGACATGTTCAGGCCTGAGCTTGCACCTTTGTTGATTCCACTAATAACCTGAAAAGTGAGTTTCAAATTACCATCAATATATGCATCAGTCATTACAATTTCAATTAAATGCATGTTTCAATACCTACCAATACAGGCTTGGACCATGAGAACAGTGCCTGAGATAAAGCAAGTGTCACACAATCTGCTGGTGTACCTGAACAAAACTTCCACCAAGGCACTTTGTTGATAACAAAGTCTCACATATTTAAAAGCAAAAACATGGGAAAAAGAAGGAATAATTTGATCATAGGTAGTAATGAAGTGAAACAGTTCAAAAAATGCTCTTCAGCAGATCACGAGCCACAAGTAAATGAAACAGCCAGTGAATTGATACCTCCCTTCTAAGCAACCAAACAAACATTCCAAACTCAAGGCCATCAAAGAATCTAACACTTCAGGTGTGATCAGCAAATGGAAAAACTTACAAGCATAACCTTTCAGCTCATTACTCGCATCATTAGGCTAGAAAACAAGAAGATGACTGTGCCTGCCACTTACCAGAAACCTCATAAGAGGTGGTAGCGCCATTAATTTGAATGGAAGTAACCTCCACAGTCTCCCTCAAGGTCAACGAATGACCAGAAGCAGATTTATCACTACAAATCAAAGCAATCCAACATCATTACCCCGGATATATGACCAAATCAGAAAAATCTACACAAACACCTGATAAGAAAATCCAGCAGAAATCAAAATGAAGAGGTCACTATACTAACAATTGCGGAGCGCAAACGTTGAGCTCGAACCGACTATCGCTAGCGAGGACGTCAACGAGAGAAGAAAGCCCCGGCGAGTCGATTCCGTCGGCATTAGTTATCAGAATGACCGGCTTCTTCTCCGAGTCCGATTCCTCGGAATCGACGGGCGGAGCAGCTGATTGCTCCTCCTTTTCCTCGGATTGAGCTTCCTCTCCGCCATTGGAGCGAGACATCAGAGCTTGCTGGAGGTTCGCGACCAGAGATGGTGGCAACGGATTCCTCTTCGTTGACATAGCGAATCGATCGATAGGTGGATTGAGGGATCGAGAAGCGGAAACCCTAGGAAGCGTTGAAGAATTTTGGATAGGGAAGGTGGACGAAGAATTGGAATTGGGGAGGGAGGTTTCTTCTGGAGATTGAAGAAGGGGGAAGAAAGGGAAATCCGAGAATTGTTGAATGGGGTTTTATATATGGGTTTGACGGTGAGAGAATAACGGTGCCAGTTGTTGCCTGCGTGGCACAGAATGGAAAAGGTAAAAAGGTTAAATGAATTAAATCTCAATTATGCGGAGGAAGCAGCTGAAAGCCAACGAGAAAGCACGTCTTCGACCAACAATGAAGATCTGGGCTGCGGATTCAACAGTGCGGGTGCAGTTTGCACATGGGTGGGGACGTAAGGTTTACAGAATGAGCCCCCACGGGTCGTCTCAGTTAAGCGGCAATTCAACGTTAGATCCTGTTATCTTTCGGACGTTAAATATTCTGCAATATAAAGGGTGCGTTCGGTAAATAAGTTAAGATATTGATAAGTTAAATGATACTGATACTCATACTGATTTTAGATACTGATACTGATACTGACACTGATTTTAGGTACTAACTAGTAGTGTTTCCCGTGCCTTGAAGGCACGATTTGATTTAATTATAAACTTATTTAAATTTTATATAAAGTTATTCAAAAGAATAGTTTGATATAAAATCTTGTATTATTTTATACGATTTGCTTCTTTTTGGGATTTATTTTAATGATAGATTATTTATAATTTTAACTAATACAAAATCTTCTAATAAGATTTATATCTTTTATTGGAGGGAGCAATAGGATTTTAACTAAATGTTATTAAGAGCCATCACGATATAAATTCTCATCTAGAATTGAAATAGGCATGCAAATCTAGTTTGATATATTAACCAAAATTGTGCCCGGAATATATGTATATCGTATTCTTCCTCGCTTTAGTATATACTCCTAATAAATTTGGATAAATATTTATCCAAATTGCTTTAGTACGTAGATTTGGATAAGTGCTTTAGCAT
This sequence comes from Polygonum aviculare, assembly GCA_934048045.1. Classification (NCBI taxonomy): domain Eukaryota; kingdom Viridiplantae; phylum Streptophyta; class Magnoliopsida; order Caryophyllales; family Polygonaceae; genus Polygonum; species Polygonum aviculare. Next base: position 23,902,723 of record OW204023.1, on the reverse strand, counting down.
ACATAGCTAATTTTTTTAAGGAAATAATTAAAATGGAAATTAGTAGATAAGAAGGAATTTAATGTGGGGTCCACCTTGAAATTTCAACCAATTAAACAAACTGAATTGTTTTAATAAAAATGGATGATGCGGTTCAATGAGAAGGTGACACGTGTCGGGCTAAACATTATTTCTAACCTCCGCTTTAGTATATAGTTATGATAAGTTAAATGATACTTATGCTGAAAGTGAGTGTTCGGTAGAAAGATTTACTGATTAGTTGTAATTTCAGGAAATAAGTATGCTTATTTCCAAATAAGATGGGGGTAGCTTTTTATTTTTTATAGGCACTTATAAGTTTTTTTTTTGATACAGGAAAGAATTAGAATAGCTACTGAAGAACAGTAAAGCTATCCTAGAGCATCCTTGCGGATGAGGTCTAGAAGGACCGGATCAGTGTCGAGGGGGCGAGACGATACACCACGGAAGGAGACAACAATGAAATCAACAACTGAGTTGGCTTCACGAAAGATGTGCCTGATCCCCCAACTCTGAAACTGCTCAAGCAACTTCTGGATGTCCGTGCGCATAATCTCTATCTCCCAAGGGCAACTCGAGTCACCCAACACAGCATGAACGACTTGCAAATTGTAAATTGCCGAACACGTTTCTCAAATACATAAGTATCATTTAACTTATTTTAACAAATTAAATAAGTTACTTATTTTAATTTTGCCGAACGCACCCTAAATTAAAATCGTTGAAATAGATTTCTATATCATTAAAATCATGAATTTATATACTCAATACAATGCGCTTGACGCACCAATAAGGTTTTGGGTTCGAGACAACGGTTTGTCTATTATCTTTAGAGCTGGTTTGTAACCAGTTCTCCTCTTTTATAGATGCAAACCAAGGATCAAAGGAGAAAACATAGATTCTATAGATCTACAGTGGAGATTAAAAAGAAGAAATAAGGGATAGAAATAAAAATACAAAGAGCCGGTGACAATATAATAAATTTAGTAATTTTTATATGAAAAAGACGGAAATGTCATTTATCCTAAGAAAACCAAAACACCAACTAGTTAGTTTCTAGATCATCATTATTGGCCTCTTTCAATAACGATTCCTCCGCTCGCTCTAATTGCCCTCGCTCCCCATCGATCTCCTTCACTCCCCATCGTTCGATCTTGCTTGGAGATTTTGGTCGCCGCCGTTTGCTCACTCATGATCGGTCGTCTCCGTCGTTCGGTCGCTCACAATCGGTTGTCTCCGCCTACAATCAGTCGCCACTTCTTGTAAATCGATCAATTCACTCGTAATCGGTTACTATTTGGTTTGAAACTCTCAAATCTCTAAAGCGTGATCGATTTTAAAGGTGAAAACTAAAGGTATGAACAAATATAATTTGGTTTGAAACTCTCAAATCTCTAAAGCTTGATTGTCTATAGATCTAGGTTTTCATCACCTTCAATTGCTGCTTTTGGTGTGCTTAAGAATTGCTTTTGAGGTGAAAAATCAAATTGTGCTTGTATTCCTTTTTAATGTGAGTTATTTTGAGTGGAATTGATAAGATTTGTTTTTAATGTATTATAAAGGTGGTGACTGGTTAATGGTATTGTTATGTGAAGCATATACTGTTTGTTATTCTACACAGTTTAACTTTTCTATAGTTTTATGTTTTATTTTTGTTTCCTTTCACAGTTGAGGCACCATCCTTCTACAATGACTAGGAGGATTGTTGATGGCTCATCACATTGATCTTTTATAAGAAGAATTCTTGTTTCTTCGTGATGGAACTTAAAAAACGGTTATGTTGATAGCATTGTCCAACAAAAGAGAAATATATATCTCTATTCATGCTATTAAACAATTCGGTTCATGTTGTGTTACAATATGGTTCGGTTCATGTTGTACTACAATATGGTTCATGCTAATTTATTTAGGCGAAATTGCATAAGTGCCCCATTATAAGTTGGAAAAACAAAATTTACCCTTCTTTGTAAGCGTGCCCTTTTAGATTTTTTGCTATACAATTTTCTTTTTGGGGAAATTGTTAAGATATTGAAAAGATATTTAACCTTAAACACTATTCTTCTTCTTCACCGTCTGCACCATCCGCCCTTCCCGGCAACCCGGAAACATGCAACGACGTGACAATCCCGCACCCACCGCCTGACCGGCCACTCCGTCGGCGCCTCCGACATCGCCTGGTCCTCCTAGTCCCAGTACATCGCACCCTCCGCATCTGGGACGCCCGCTCTGGCGGCGACTCCGTCAAGATCCTCCGTGGCCACACCGACTTCGTCTTCTGCGTCGATTTCAACCCTTCCTCCACTCAGATCGTCTCCGGATACTTGGAGAGTCCATCCGCATCTGGGAGGTACAGTCCGGCCGGTCCGGCCATGTCATCGACAAGGCCCATTCCTTGCCGGTCACCTCCGTCCACTTCAACAAGGACGGATCCCTAATCGTCTCACGCGACGGGACTTGCAAGCTTTAGGCGGCCGACATTGGCACCATTCTCAAGGTGCTGATTGATGAGGTCCCTGCCGTTTCCTTCGCCATGTACTCCCCCAATCGCAAGTTCACCCTTGTCGTCACCCTGGATAACTCTCTGGTGGGTGATTCCTCTTCTAAAATTGATGCTTTCTTCATTCCTTTTTTGTGTCTAATTTGCTCTGTATTGAATTCAATCGTGGTGTAAGTTCGCCAATTGCTATGGAATATGGGAACAAAAAATCCGGAGAAGTGGGGCAATTTTGCAATTAAAACGGATATTTGGTCTTTACTTCTGGGCATTGATGCAAATAAAAAGGAATATGGACATTTTTATTATTTTGTACTTATTTTAGGGCATTGAGTACTATAAACACATCATCAATCATCAATCAATCAATCAATCAATCAATCAATCTATCAATCAATCAATCAATAAACCTATAAAGAAAGGTTTTTAGCGTAATAAATGATAAGCATTTTATACAAATCTCTATAGTTTTTTGGTGTATGAATTGCTGCCGAAATTGATTGCGAAACATTTTATTGCAGTGTAACGTCTATCTTGAAGAAAGGGTGTTATTGAGCTATGAACAAAAACGCTCGGGTAATCCATCCCACCGGTTACTCCTTTGAGTAATTAGGTAAAGTCGACCTCTCTTCTCCCCAAAACCTAACGCTGGGGCAAAAATAAGAACCCGACCTGCTCTTTTCACGCCCCCTTTCTCCCGAACTCCTCCCCCCAAATTACAACACCCTTTTCTGCACCGCCGACCGGATCTCAGTAGAACAATTCCAATCTCGGCGGTTACAGGCTGAGCGGCGTTGAGGACAGCAGCAGCGTATCCGACGGCGGCTTTCCGGTGGAAGGAGAAGACAGTCGCAGAGTCTCCGTCTGCTCCTAGGGACGATGACGATCGGCCTAGCGCCGACAGGTCCTGCAGTCTAACGAGATGTGAACCGCCGCTCGACGACGACGAAGAGCGCCGCCGTGTCGGGGACGACAGTAGATCCCAAACGCCGCTCCTAATGATAGGATATCTGATTGGTTCGTCGATTGCCTGAAATCAGACCTTGAGAGCCTCAATTCCGGGCGGCCGAACCAAGGCCCCGACAAGCGCGGGCGTGCTGACCTTCGAATCGTCGGCAAATTCTTTCCCGGTAGGTTTCAATTTCTCTAGAGCTTGATGTTTAGAGTTTTCAATTTCGATTCTGAATTCGTGCTGGCCTTCCTTTTCCCCAATATGCTTCGTAGGCTTTCATTCCGGTGGCCAATGGCACGGAGCCCATGGAGGCCATGATCACCATCGACATCCAACGCCGAGCTGGCGCTCACGTCACCGTCGCTTCCGTTGAGAAGGAGCTCCGTGTGGACGCCTGCCATGGTATCAAGATCGTCACCGATTGCTCCGACACTGCCTTCTCATCTCCCTCCCTGTAAGACTCTTGCTCTCCCCCAATTTCTCCAATAATTTCAGTTGTCGACTCTTGATGATGTTGAAATGTGATGTGATTAAATTTTCAATGTTAATGTTTCCACTGCGTGTGATATTGATGAAATTGTGGATTTTGGTTGGTCTATCACAGGGAGGTATGCCAGGTGCTTTCACGCTGAGAGATTGGGGGGTCTTATAAAGCATGGTGAAGAAACATGTTGCAGAAGGAAGACTTCATTATGCTCTCTGTGCTTTCTCCTGCTGTTGCTTTTGCCTCATGGGGTTTATTGCAGGGTTTGAAGGTACATATATAGCAAATTCTTGCGGGACTTCCAATTCCAAAGGTTCGAGAATCTCACATGGCTTATATTCCAAGTGTAGCCTGTTTATGTTGATTATTTTGGTAAACAAATTTGAGGTTATAGGGCTCTATTTCTTTGAGGTTTCTAATCGTGTTTTGCGTCTTACACCGATCGTGGAAGCATTCAAGAGAAGGATGCACACTTCTCCAGTTGTTTCTGTCTGGAGATCCACTCCAAAGGTACTTTTACCTATTTTTGCTTCAATATCTGCATATTTACTCATTGCAAGCATCCATTCGCCTGTCTATTCATCTTTTTTCCTCTCCGTGTGTTTGTTAAACCACATAGTTGCTCATATTCCCTGTTCATAGTATGAGCATCTATTTTGTAACCAATTTTTGTTCATAGTAATCATCAGTACATTGTTCTGTTATTTTGGATTTCTTATTACAGCGGATTCCCTTTTCCTTGCAGCCAAGGTGTGTGATTTCGATTTTTCTGCTATGTTTATAGGCGATGCAATTCGAAATCAAAGGTATTCATACAATTCCCAGCTCAATCTAATTTGCTATGCTTTTTCTGCTATGATTTTTCTACTGTTTTGATTTTTCTGCTATTTTGATTTTGATTTTTCTGTCTGCTGAATCGGCGTTGCTTCATGCACATCCCACAAGTTCAATCCACACGTTCTCTAAAAACAGATAATGGAAGGTCGGCGTAGCTTTCGGCGTCAAGCTCTGACTCCAGAAGTGTACCGGGAAGCGGAGACAAACCGGAAGTCGGACGAAGCCTCTTGAAGGAGGCGGGAGGGCTGGAGAGAAGGTGGCGAACATCGTAGCAATCGATGCAGAGAGAGTTCCATTCCACGAGAGCTTCCTTCGAGTTGACGAAATTGGCATTGGCGTCGTCGTCGAAGAATAGCTGCTGTTGAAACAGCCCATTTCAAGTAAATATTGAGCAACAACCCATTTCGTGGCAGAGCTGCAACAATGGCTGTTGTTGAAACTCAGCTGCAGAGGCTCATTCTTCAACGGCTTATAGCCACGGTAAGTGCATAATCTTAAAAGAGAGAAGTTGAAATGACTTGAGAAGAAATATGATCTGGATAATTTCCTTCTTGAACACATTGGATGGAAGCATAACTTGCATATCATCGAATAGCATTGCAGATACTTGAGTAACTTGAAGGATAGGTGGCATCCGTCGCTACAGTATATATCCCTCGCATGAAGCATTAAGCATGCCTCTCTAAAACTGCTATATATTTGGCCATTAACTGTCAATAGCTCCGGTATATATCTATGAAAACCCACTGTTTGGAGCTTAACATTTTTCAACTATCAACTAATAGGATGTAATTTGCATTGACATTTTTCATGGTTTATAAATGTAACAATCAGATCCTCAAGCTTATGCTTCTTTTGAGTCCTTTTACTTCTTAACTGCCATTTGGTGTGGTCCTTGATATCATATGTGCAGGAAAAAAAGACCACAAGTTCTTGGTAAAAGCTATAGAGGAAGCCTACAAATTAAGGTGTTCATTGTGGCGATGGGGGTCCCTTTGGTGCAGTTGTGATCCACATTGATGAAGTTCTTATGAGTTGTCACAACATGGTATATATTCAGTGGGACAGATCCAACCGCTCATGCCGAGGTCACTGCCATAAAGAAGGTCGAATTATAGAGCTTACTACATGGCTCTGAATGTTCTTCCTTCCTTTTGGTTTCATTTGTGACATGGAAGCTTCTCAATATTCATATCTTTACCGTTAACAAATAGATGTAAAGTAAGAAGAGGGGGACATCATAGTAGTGATAATAGATAAACAATTTTTCTGTCACTACTCTACTCATTGAAGCTTCTCCGGTCCCAATGATCTAATTTTGCCCTTACTAAGTCCAAATCACTTTAGTTTTTAGATTTTTTTTGTAACCAATTAGGGGGTTTGTTAGGGAAGACATGTGATATTTATCTTAAAAATTGTTTTTGGGTAGTATTTGTATTAAATATATTTTCATCTTGATAGTATAGTAAAAACAAATATAAAACATTGGTTTGGATAAAAAAAATTGAAACATTAGTATTGGTAGAACTCAAACGAGAATATAGTATTATCTGCAAAATAAAAATGAAAAAATAAAAAATTGACTAGCAGTAATGTATTATGTGACATAAATCATATCATAATGGATAATATCAACATTAACATTGTTAGAATTGAAACGAGAATGTAGTATTATTTGCAAAATAATAATAATAGAATAAAGTATTGACTGGGAGTAATGTATTATGTCACATAAACCATATCATAATGGATAACATCAATATATTATATTCTATTCTATAATAATTTCAATTCAATATAGTACATTGATTTATAATCCATTTTTTTTTATCAACATATAGAAAATACGTATACACGAATCTTGCCCCGTATGGTCCGCACAGGCAAATCTACTAGGTTTGGGCGATAAGTTCATCTATGATCCTCTAAAGATTATTTGAGTAACATAAAGGAAATCAAAAACCTATTAAATGGGAAAATTATTTGTAAAATATACATGTACTAAATAAAATTAAGTGTGTCAGCCTTAAAAAATGTCCCATGTTTATTGAGAGATTTTTCTATTACAATTAAAAGAAAACCATATGTCATCGCACTATAACTCTATCAAATGTGTTTCTACATTTAACTCAAATTACATGAAGGCCGTATAAAAAGAGCGCTGCCCCCTGCCGTAGGCAGAGGTCGGAAATACTAGTAATACTATAAACTACAGTCGGAATCTGCAATGAATGCTCATCATTTTATCACTATCTCAATGTTTTCATCTGGTCTGCCCCATTATTTATGTGGAAATTACATTTAATGTTGTTTAGGGAGGAATCGGATTACAACGCCCTTTGGCCTGTCACATTCAATAAAACGTATAATAATGGCAAACGTTAAAATGTTAAAATATGTAGAATGTAAGCCCTTTGGCCTACCAGCTCCGTTAAAATGTTAATTACGTTCTTCTTTCCTTCCGCTCGCCGAGGCCAGAGGCCACCATCTTCAAGCTCGACTGCTCGGAGCTCTCCAAGAACTTCGACCGCATCTCCCACATGCTCTGCTCCGCCGTCTGCCTCTCGGCCTCCTCCGCCGCCGCCGTACCAACCTCCTACGCCAACGATCGCCCCATCCGCTGCATCGCCGCCGACGTCTCCCTCAACCTCCATCGCGCCTTAACCCTAGCCCGCAAGTGCCGGCGCCGCAGCTTCCTCCGCCGCGTCGTCGACATCGTGACCGCCACCGACTTCCGCAAGCTGTTCTCGCTCCTCGACACCTCCGCCGCCGACCTCCGCTGGCTCCTCACCATCCTCGACCGCGATGCCGCCGGGGGCATCGTCATCTCGCTCCCTCCCATCGCCAGCAACGACCCCATCCTCGCCTAGGTCTGGTCCTTCATCTCCGTTGTCCAGATTGGCCAGCTCAGCGACCGAATCGAGGCCGCCAATGAACTCGCCCTCCCTTGCCCTAGACAACGACCGCAACAAGCCCAAGGTGCCGCTCGCCCTTAGAAGCCCAAGGTCACCGTCAAGGTACACCAATTCGCCTCATTTCGTCTTTTATTTGAACTCTGCCGTCGACGGGGTTCGTCTGTAGGTGTCAATCCTCAGATCGCCGTTCAAACCCCGTCTACTCAATTGTAGGTTTTCCCGTACTTATCTGTTGAGTTTGAATGTTACTGATCTTTGTGTCGTGATATAACTTATGTTTGATTGCGTGTGAATGTGATTCTTCAGTGGCTCTCCGCCTTTCTGGATTGGAGTTGGTGTTGGTTTCTCCGCCCTCTTTTCATGGCTTACTTCGTATCTGAAGGTATGGTTATGACGAATTGGTGAGCTCTGCAAAATTGAATAACTACATGAAAGTTGGTCTTTGCCCAAATTTGAACCTTGAGCACGAAAGAGTAGAACTTTATCTGAAATTTAACTCTACTTGATGATATGTGCTCAGTTGGAATAGTTGCTTGAAAGTTGATATTTGCTCAGGTTTGAAAATTGAGCACTAAAAAGTCTATAAATTGAGCACTACTTGGTGATATCTTCCACTTTATAGGCTAAATTGAATTGCCTTGGTTGGTTGGTTATTTGATAAAATCAAGACTTTTGATTTGTCATATTCTTGGCGGCATCTAAAATAGGAACCTGAATGCTATGTGATTTTTTGCTTTGTTATAATTTGAGAAGTATATACCAACTATTACTGTTTTGCTTAAAATATGTAGGCTTAAACTTTCATGTGAGGTCCACTTGGTAATGAGAACACGAGATGGGCTTGCTTTGATCATGGGTCTAGGGCGTAGGTACAAAATTGTAAAAGATTTGAACAACAATGGGGACATCATGAATTGACGAGGATGAAACATGATTTTGGTGGAAATGTTCGAGGTTAGAGAAACTGTAATTAACTTTTAAATCATATACAGAACTAGGCTGTGAGCATTATCCTATTTGTTAAATTGCTCTGCTAGGCGAATCAATCTAATTTTACATACAGATGCCCTTACCTTTATAGGGGAAGGGAGGTCTGGGAGGGGTTAATAAGCATAACTCATCTACATTTTATTGTTATTTCAGACCAGTTTTTCATCAAAGAAAAATGTGTGCTTTGTGATGTCTGTGGACGAAATCACTTTGCAAACTCTTTCATCAGATGGTCACATGCCAGAAATGGGTTTTATAGGCCTATGGAAGAGTGGGTAAAATACTAAAGCTTTTGCCACATCGACTCTTCCCCTCAACTAGGTAAGGTGTAAGTCGATGCCAGCACAAACCTCTTTGGCTATGGTTTGGGTGTAAACACCCTGTAAGAGCCAACTATTCCCCTCAGTAGTTTTCTTCAACATATGAATAAAGAACATGATGGAGATTACAGTGAACTGGTATGCCAGTGTTATCACCCTGTAAGAGCAACACTAAGAAGAAAGAGCCTTTTTTTCTCAGTCTCTTCCTGTGCTTTAACTACAAATTAAAGGTTAGCTGCATTTACCAATTTGTTGTTCTTACTTTGCATAATTGTGGGTTTATTCTGCAATTTTCTGGTTACGATTTCCTTTTCGGTCCTTTGTTGCGCACTTTCGACATTTTTGCTCAGACAACAGGTTCAAACTCAGTAAAGTTCGGAGCTTTCAATGCCCTGTTCGATCCTTCTAGGTTCTTTGGATTACAGCATTGTGATCTGGAATTTTTACTGCAAAGACAACCAAGAATTCAGGATTGTTTGTGTTCAGCTACAGTTTTGGTGCAAATTTTGAACCGTTTCTCACTGGGTTTGGTGAACAGATTAGAGGTTAAATGCACCTACAAAGGAAAAATTCCAGATTACAATGCTGTAATCCAAAGAAGGAGTTACGACGATCGGTTTAGGCTACGAAATGGACCCGAGGTTAGCTTTTTTGTCTTGATTTCTCTTGAATTTTGGCATGAGAGTTCAGTTTTGCTTGACTTGAATCTGTTTTTTTAGATATATGCAGAGAAAGCTTATGCGGTTGGTGTTGAGCAAAAAGGTGTTAGGGTTGAATCTTTTGGGATAGAGGAGTCTCTAGATGAATTGATCCATATGATGATGGACCCTTTAACTTGTCACTTTTGTGCAAATAGATCCCCAAACTTTGAACATTAACTATCAAACCCCTAAACTTAACATTTATTTCCTATTGAACCCCTTTTGCTGACGTGGTGGGGGCGCGTGGGAGTCACTTGTCAGGCTGGTCGTGAAAGCTACCCAAAATTGCTGACATGGAAAAAGAAAAATGACTCCGAAACCCTTTGGCTCCTTCAGTTCATCATCTCCGTCCTCGACAACCCCAGCATCAGCCGTGTCATGCGCGAGGCCAACTTCTCCAGCCCCGCCGTCAAATCTGTCATCTAGAACTCCCTCCTGATCTCCTCCTCCTCTTCTCCTTTCAAGATCGGGCTCGGCTTCCGGCCCATGCCCCAGACCGCCGCCTCTACTCCTTCTCCCATCTCCGGACAAGCCCTGTACTTAAATACCCACCTCTAGACCCTCCATCATCAACACCACTACCACCAACAACAACAACACCCATCATCAACAACAACAACAACAAAGTATTACAAACCCCAATCCGGGCGGGCAGAGCGACGGCGTTGACATGAGGAAAGTGATCGAAATCCTGTCGTGGGCGCGGAAGAAGAACCCCGTCCTAGTAGGCGATTCGGAGCCGGAAGCCGTCCTCTGAGAGGTTCTCAGGAGGATCGAGAAGCGGGATCCGGGAGGTAGGGGAATCGGGGCCGTTGAGCAACGTGGAGGTGGTTTCGATCGACAAGGCGAACCTGCAGCCGGCGTGGTGGTGGACGCAGTCAACGTCGCGGGTGAGGTTCTCTCCAAAGTCTCCGCCTCCAATCCCCTGGCTCGCGACAAGCCGCCGCCTTCCATGGCGAAGACCGAGGCCGGACCGCTCATCGGTTTTGCCGGTCCCGATGGAGCCACCGATTATGAATCTGGAATGAACGGGAGCGTTGGAGATGATGAGGCTGCAGGAGAGGGAGGCCGGATGACGAGGCTGGAGGCAGGCAAACCGGAATAGTGTACAGAAGTTGGAATTGGGGTGTCGGGGATGGAAGCAGGAGGCGGAGGTGAGAATTGGGGATTTGGGACTTAGGTTTTTTTTTGTAATTTATTTATTTGGAAATTTGGGATTTTTTTGTTCTTTTTTTTTTAAAATGAGAATTTTTGTTTAGGTGGCATAGTATACAAATGGGGGTATTACGTGGCTGCCAAGTCGAACGAAAATAGACCCAGTCAGCACGCGTGGTATACACACTATGAATAAAATGGGCTCATTTGTAAAAAAAGGGCTCAATAGGCAAAAAAACGTAAAGTTTAGGAGTTCAATAGGAAATATCCAAAATTGAGGGGTCTATTTGTAAAAAAGTGACAAGTTGAGGGGTCTATGTATTCTGCCGTTGTATTCCAATACCATCTTCATAAGGAGCGTTGTTATTTTGCTGAAACTGCCAGTCCTAAAAATCGTGTTTAAGAGGCCATAACCGGCGTTATTTATTCGCCCTATTAATATAGGCTATGAACGACATAAAAGTGGGAATCACTAACGGTGGAATGTATTCAGTTTTCGTCCGGAGGGGTTTCATATCATCAATGTCCGCCCCAAATCCACAACCAATTCCCTCTATATAACGCCCCAAATCCACGACTTCGAATCGTCGTCGTCAACATCGTCACGTTTCACTCCTTCATCCTCACCGCGAACGTCCCCCACCCCCGCCGATGTCGACCCCGAGCCGGATCGGCGGCCTTGAGGCGGTGATTCGCTGAGAGACGGTGAGATCGAGCTCCGATTTGTAGGAGACGAACCTCTTGGCCTCCACGCTCATGTCGAAGCCGAGGTTAGGGTTTATGCATTTGAAGCTCTTGCAAGAGGACGAGGAGAACGAAGAAGATCTCCAATTGGCGAGGAAGAAATCCGGCGGCCAGAGGGTTTATGCATTTGAAGCTCTTGCAAGAGGAAGGGAACGGATCGGTGGAGAGCAAGAGCGAGGGATCCGGAGGCGTGGCGGAGAAGCATCGCCGGCGAGGGAGGGGATGGCAGCCACGAAGAATCTGGGATTCGGCGAGGAAGAAATCCGGCGGCTTGAGGGAGAACGGAGACTGCTGGAGGAGGTCGGGGTGGTTGTGGCACGAGGACGCGATCGGAGAGGTGCGAAGGTCTTTCCGAAGCTCGAGAAGCGGCCCTGGCATAGGTTTCAATTGCTTTGCGTGCTAACTGCTTACGACTTACCATTTCACCACATCCGTATGCCATTCTCTATAGTTTCATCTGCTTCCATTTGATTGTAGTTTTGCACCCGGATTGATTGATTCTTAATAGGATAAATTACACAAATATATTCTTTTGAGACTAATCAAGTTCTTAACATGTAGCTTTTTCAGGCGCATCACAAATGGTGTTCGGACATACACTGGAAAACTCAAAGCAAAGGAAGAGAGGTGCTGAATCCCGGGTAGGTTTCAATTCCTCTAGATCTTGATGTTGAGAGTTTTCAGTTTCGATTATGAATTCGTGTTTCTAAGATTCACAATTTTTCAGTTTATCCTGTGCGCGTGGAGGCTGTAAACAGGTATTTGGAGCAGTAGGTCTTTCCAAAGCTTGAGAAGCGGCCGTTCTCGATTCTTTACAACTCCGGAATCCAGATGCCAGGGAATTCCCTAGCGTCTTCTTCCCCTGATCGATCTACGAGGCCTGAGGGAAGCTAGAGATTCCTCTGATGGTTGTGAATGTTGTCCGTTCTGTGTGGTTCTTCCTTGCCTTATGAAGTTGCAACAGGTATGTATATATCCAGGTTTCTATTGAGATCGTGTGCTTTCTGTCTTGACAGGTCATCTTTGTTGGTCGTGTAGAATTTAAGATGTCAAAGGTTGTGATTGGTTGCAGTGGAATGTTTAACTCATATCTTAATGTCAACTACAGTTTTTGGTAAATTAATTGCTCTTGACTACTCTAATGATGATATATGGCAGATTAGTAATCATCTTGAGCTTATAAAACCAAACCCCAAGGATGACATGGATAAGCAAAAGAAGGATGCTGAATTTTTTACTACAGTTCTTGGTTCTGATATTGATCATGCTGGAGGAAATACACAAAATGAAAGCTTCATGGGCCTCAGTGATGTTAAGCATTGTGTTAAAATGCTTGCATTGGAAAATTTTGATGCTTTCTTGAAAGTATCCTGTCTATGTAAGCTGGTTTTCATCTTTCTTAATTATCTTCACTAATTAACTTCTTCTAGGCCATGAACTTTAGATTGTTGCATCTAGCACTGATCATTATAGGATTTATTTGTTTTTAGGGGATCCATTGATGATCTCTTTTTTGGGTATGCAATCTGAAGAACCAGGTTGTTAATATGTCTAGCATACCATAGTGCTTTGATGATTTGATTCATGGATTAATGTTGAATCATGAAAAGCTGATGGATCGATTCATTTGGTGATTTGATCCATGGCTGATGCTGAATCTTGATCTGAGTATGAAGTCACAATTTGCTCTTCTCTTATGGTCTAGACATCGGGTTTTGCTGATTTTACTGTTGCTCTCCAGGCACTTGGTTTTATTAGGCTTGCTTTGACTATGAACTGGATTTGCAATTTTCCTATGGAAGTGTGTTTATGAACTAGAAAGCATAATTATGTTTTTGTATAAAGTTTCTCATTCCATGTCGTTATACAACAACTGACTATTGTTTATATAATTGCAGCTGCAATGGCAACTGAAGTTTTGAGCTTCACTCCTCTCAATCCAAAGGCCATTAGGATAATGTATTCACAGAGGGACCCTAGCGTCCGCAAAAGTGGATCCGGGAATATATTTATTAAGGTACGGAATTTCATCCATTACTGACTTATTTTTGTTAAGTGGGTTTGTCAATTTGTTCAAGCTAATGCCAAATATGTTCTCTATGTTTAAATTAATGAGGTAATCCATGCATTCAAATTCTGATGTTATTCTTCCTACTTCTTGTGGGATTTTAAACAGAATTTGGACAAGGCCATTGACCACAAGGCCTTGCTCATAGGTACACTTCACGACCTTTGAAGAGGGTCAAGACGACATCTCAGGCGAAGTGGCAACCGAGCAAGACGAAAGCTGCTACGAATCCGAGAGTGAATTCTTCGAGACCGAAGAGTTTGATGTCTCGGGTCCATACGGAATGGCAGCTTCGACTGGAAAATGCCTGACTTGCCTCCTAACTACACCATAGAGGAATTGGGAGATGATGCTGCACGTGAGAGCGGGATTTGGACACAGAACTCGGAGATCATGTTCAATACATATATAAAGCAACGGGCCAAAGTATTTAAGTTCATGTAGAAGAAGATATATTTATGATGATGTATCATTGTAGTTGGAATCTTCGAATTGACCATGTAGTTGAGCCTATCATAATACATCTTTTGATGGCCTTAGATACAGTACTTAACATGCATCTTTTATCTGTGTCTATTTTGTCACTGAAGAACAAAGCATCCAACTGTAATATATTGACCCTTATAATCTTTTTTTTTCCCTGAAGTTTACTGAAATTTGGATAGTTTTGTTGTTATTGCCTTGCAATATGACATGGTTATACTTATGCAAATGTTTTTTATCTACGGGAAAATGAATTAAGTACTGATGTGATGATGCTTGCCTTCGAGCTTTTTGATTGTTCATAATAAAATACAGTTGTCGTGTTTGATAGGTGCCAAGGTGATCCGTTCTTTGATGACTGAAGATGTGCAAGTGTATCTAGGAAAAATTACGTGCAAAATAAATGAACAAATCAAAATCCAGAAAATCTTAAGCCTCCCCAGTTTTTTTTGCATATTTGCAATGATGTCAAGTTCTTAAGGAAGCAAAATAGAGTAGGCAATAAATTAGGATCAAATGTATCCATTCCAAAGCCCAGAGGAAAACTCATATAATTCAAAGGCATTGCTTCCACATAAGTCTGAAAGCACTACACTACCTAAGCAGGGTATATCAAACCAACGTTCCAACGAAGTTTAAAAGGCAAACCAACCAAACAGTTAGAGAGTGAATAGTAATACACTATAATAATCCAACTGAGCCTCATCTAAAAAAATTCAGTATTTGATCGTGTATTTCTGAATAAATCTCTTTTATTATTTTTCAGTTTCAAGGTTAAGGGAAATATGAATGGGTTGAAAAATTGAAATGTATATGAACATCTTATTTAATAGGATTTTAATTGGGTTAAGGATAATAAATAGATGTTTTTAGTTTTGATGTCATGGATTTGGAATCCAATGACATATTTATTACTAGCCAAGGAAAAAAAGTTAATGTCATTAAAACCATAGGTTTTGTATAATAGTGCAAAAAAGTATATTAGTCTTTCGACCAAAAAAAGTATATTAGTCTAATTGTATTTAGTTGTTTTATAGAATCTTATAAATATTATTTATTTAATTCTATCTTTTGTTGTCATATATGATATTATTCTCATAACTGATGTATTGTATTAAATATCTATTTCCTTTACAGTGAAAAAATCGGTTGTGGATTTGCAAAATTACTTACAGGATATTAAATATAGCTATTTTGTTATGTGTTTTCCAAATTTAATTATGTGAATTAATTAATATATATTAAACTAATTTATGTTACATTATTAGAAATTTTAATGGTCTAGCAATTACAATGTGCCTAAATTAAATTTATTACCTTAAAATAATACCGAATATTGTCATTAAACCAAAAATAATTTCAATTGCAAAAAATCGTAAAAGCATAGCCAAACTACTAACATTAACATGTTCACTAAAAATAAAACACGAACAATTTTCCGGCCAAATTTTGGATTATTAGTATTATTGTACGTTCCTTATATATAAGTTAGAAATATACTTTAAATAGATTTTTTATATGAGTTCACGTTTACATTGCAATCGTTCCCCGATAATAGGTAGACTCAGTACATACTTTATTATTACTTATATATGCGGACAAACAGTCGGTAAATTCAACAAATGTATTTCTACATATACACCATACCGCGTTACAACCGTACACAAAGTGAGCAGCCCCATGCCGTAGGCACGGGCCAGAAGACCTAAAGCATATTAAAAGCCATAATAATAATATGCCGTACATGTTCTTCCGGCCAACAACCAGTCCATTAGCTTCTATTTTTAATATGAGCTCACATTTATATTGCGATCCTTTACCGATAATATGTCGTACATGTTCTTCCGGTCAACAACAAGTCCATTCAAAATAACAATTAAAAGCCACAATTGTAAATATGACCTTATTTCTTCACTGACACATACGTCATTACTTATATATACCAACAAACTCGCGGTGACTCTATCAAATGTATTTCTACATATACACTAAATTACGTTACGGCCGTACACTAAGAGCGCAGTCCCGTGCCGTAGGCACGGGCCGGAAATACTAGTCTATAATACAATAAAATAGAAAAATTTGCTGCAATAACTGCTCCTCATTTTATACATATAACAAAGTTTCATAGGCACATATTTCGTGGGCCCTCTGTAGAAATTGGATTTCGCATTCTGGCATTAAGCCTTTCAACGGTTCAACCTATAATACTGTAGTAAAGTTTGAATTAATGTGCATTGGGGCATTAATAACATTGATGCATCCGTTACACATATATGACCAAATCCAAAAAAAAGGGAGGAGAATGAAATATTAATTCATTTCAGCCCACATTAAACCTTTCCCACCCATCCGTTACACATGTCCATTGGCTTGAACTTCCTGCATATTTTGAATTTGAATGGTCAAATATCCATTTAAATACAAAGATAGTAATTATAAAGTCTGACTATCTCACTAGCCTATTAAAGGCGAAAATAAAATTGCATTTAGTTAGCAATGCTTTAATAGCCATTTGGATAGTATTGTGCGGAGAAACGGTAGGATGAACAATACAGAACAATACAGATCTTCAATCTCAATGGTAATCCTTGCCATTTTTTGTATGTTTGGATTTAATTTTTAGAACAGCAGACGTAAAACAATTCATTTTTTTCCTATTTTTTATATGCAGATATCAATGGAATCAAGCTCATCGAACACACACGAGGAAGATCAGAAAGAAAATGTAAACTCCATCTCCGGTACGTATCTGTCCCGGCTTCTAGACTAATAATATATATATGTTGTTGTCAAATACAATTGTTGTAGTCCTGTGTTGTTCAATGTTCTAAAATTTTCTTGGGTGATGTGAAATTTTCAACTACATGCTCCTGACCATCATGCTTATTAGGAGATTCTATATTTTTCATTCCAGAAAATATTAATTGTATGTTCAACCTTTTCATGAATATTTACCTTATGTGATTAAATGTCTGACATCTTATGAATTAACCAGGATGATTATAGTGATGGTGTCTTACCTGATGTCATGCTTAATATGGTCGACACTTGGCACATGTCCGAAATCCCGTCCCAAACTTCATATCCACATGGTGGGAAGAGCTGCACCTGTGTTAGCATTAAGCTTGCAGAGAAGGATATCAGTGAGGCAAGTGATTTTTCTTTGTGCTACATGCAAGCTATTTCCAGCTTATCGAACAAGAATTGTATCTGACAAAAGTATTAAAATATGACTGTCAAAGCACAAAATCAGACAGGCAGTCTATACAGAAAAGGTACAAGTACCTCAACTGAGGCATCCAAAAATGGTGTAGACAATGCGCAAGGTGTGCTCTTAATTAAACTCTACAATATAAAAAAGCTCTGCACACATAATCTCTATACTGCAGCTGTCAGTTTGTTGGCTTTTTTGTGAACTTTATAAGGTTTGGGGGAGAAATTGACACCAAGCAAAAGGATGATAAGGACCCGACACCACAGGCCAACGCTGCCAGGAAGAGTAAGAATGTTGTGTTTCCATTGGACAAGCTAGGAACAGTATGCCTAAGATAGCAAAATGCTTTTATTTTGATTAACATGTTGCTACTAATATGTGTTAGCTAGGCATGTATATATACATATATAATATTACGTTCTATATAGTATATATATATAACATGGTAGTCCATCAACCAGTTGTATAAGAATGCTTTTATTTGTCTTTTATGTTTAGTCTATGTTTTCTTCCTTGATTGCATTGTAACCCAAGTAAGCCCTATAACAGCCTGTATATTTTGTTAAAATTGTTATGTTGAACAAACATAGTTTGATCCATTATATATACCAAATAATACAAGGGTCATCACTTAGAAATTAAATGATGGTTTATACCTAAAAAGGAATTTGGAAAGATATAATTGAATAGAATATTAATATAGCACAGTGAAATCAAAAGAAAACATGAAATATTATCCAGAGGTTAAATCAGAGATGAATAAAATAGATGAATAAAGGTTAGCATATATAGATGAATAGAATAATCTATAAACGTTGGAAGGTTACAAAGTTTAAACCGGTTGCAAGTTGAGAAATTGGGTTTGTACATCTAATCCAAACAAGTACCAATTCAACAACACAGATAGTCTAATCTTCTATAATACTATAAACTTAAATGAATGTGTGCAATAAATGCTCAGCACTCTATACATATAGTAATGTCTTCCTAATAGTTTATTTTCATCCTATTTAATCCCCCATTTCATGTGTGATAAAACACAGTCACTTGGATAATAACAACTGAATGTAATTAGTCATTTAGTCTGCCTTTTCAAGCCTATATTTTAGGAGTCAGTATACTAATAGACAGTTGGACCAATTCAATTGGAGTTAACCCCTCTAATTCAGCCAGTAAACTTACCTCTTAAAGCAGACTATAAATATCATCCAAAATTCTATAACGTCTGCTGAATAATAGTAATGCAATACAAAATTGTTTAATCAATTTTTATTGACCATTCAAATCACCTAAACCAAAACAACAATTGCCAAATGTAACGTCTGTTGCAGCTTCAATTTTCTAGACCAAGACAATCCTATATATATGCATAGATCGATCAGTACACTCCTCTCACCAAGCATTTAGTTGAAGGAATTTACCCCTTTCATACCCTTTCTTACCTGCCCCTTTACCTCCAAATCAACTCTACCATAGCTCCGAGCTATGATTCCAACACAACAACTAATTCTGCCTTTATAAATGACCTAACTGAAGGTGCAAAATCAAGATTGAGAGTAATGCTCTATAGAAAATGGGATGTCAAGAACCATTTTGGTAAATTCATGAATACTGATCATTTTCTCCGACTCGAAGATAACATGCATGCACTATATATTGTGAAGTCTAATTCTTAGTATGTGCTCTTTGTATGTTTGTTTAAATGCTATTTCTCATATGGTAGACAGCTCTAGCATGACACGGTTCGAGATACCTCCTAACATAATATGATACATTTCAAAAATGAAATAAAGGAACTGACAACTACCAAAACACTTAAAAAAACAGATAAAATTGCCATCGGATAATTCCATAATACTTCTAATGTGAATGTTTTTACTTTCAGGGATTTTAAGTAGTTGGTTATTTGTATGTGTGTTCACAGAAAAACAGTTTTTATCAATCAGGAAAGACATAATAGATTGACCATAGAATATAGCAATATGATTTCAAAAAGAAAACTAGAAGTATTATCTTCAATATTGTGTATATCTTTCACTAAAATCTTAATATCCTTTGTAACACTCAACTTACTGCATAACAATAACCGACTATCACTGTTTCAATGAATATAAAATATATGGACACACATTGATGTCAATTTTACATGGAATGAATAAGCATTCGCTGATTAAATAAATTGACAACAAATCAATAGACCAATAGTTCCATTAACAATATAGCCTATGCTTCAGAAATTATGTATTAGTGAACTAATAAAAGTGTAAAGAAACAAGAACAACACAGAGTGTACCTTATTTGTCAATTCTTCTATTTCTTCTTCTGCCTCATCATCATCATCAAGGCCTTCATCAATATCATCAGACATCATTTCCAACATTTCCACCGTTTTTCAAAATCGTGATAAATTATGATCAGCCTAAAACAACAATGAATCAATAAAACATACAAGTAGAAAGACAAAAACAAAAAAAACTAGCCTATAGTCATGTAAAGAAGTTTCCTTGGGCGAATCAAAAGGAACAGATGATGAATGTAGTCAAATACTAACCTAAAGACCGCATCATATGTAGAAGGAGGAGGTTGTAAAGGTAAAACAGCAGTAAGATCACAATAAATATAGGCCAGATTTAACTCATCATCTCACCCATTCAAGTTGCTATTTGTAGGATTCTAATACTAATACTATAATAGAAACTTTAGTATACTTGGAGTCATGAATTTCGAGATTGAGTCAATAAGAACATTTTTTCGTAATAACCTAATTAATCATACTCCAATTTTGATTTCAGTCAACTTAAATTGAAATTAGGACAACTCACTTTGGCTCATCAACAAAGGTCTCCTTTAACACCCTCTCTATAACCTCCTTGCAAATCAAGACATAGCCTCTTAGAAAAGGCCTCAAAATACAGATAAAATTGCCATAGTTGTAGGCCTACTCCTCTCTCCGTAACCTACATGAATGATATTATGATACACCATATTCACAAAGCACATGCATAAATACAATGAGAAGTTACCAAACCCTTTCCCTTAGCAACTGGCAAAGAGGTTTACCTAAGCATATATGCACATTGTTGTAGATGTGAGGATGCAAAGATGCAGGAGGGACAAATATGACCTAATCAAGCAAAAACAGTGCCAAAAATAATAAGACAAATTAAATCACTGAAACATCAATTTCTATACAAAAACCTTCTGATCAGGGAAGAACCAACAATAACAACAACAACTTAATTATGAGGAGAATTGGGAAACCTGAGGTTCTTCCATGGGGTAATGTTCAGGAAAATCAAATTGAAGCTGGAAAGTTTCGTCCGCATACAGCATACCAGGTGCACCGCTCACATCTATCACCCATCTAATTTACAGCAAATACAACCAAAACGAGAAGAACAACAACAGTCAAATATCTAATATCTAATTGAGGAGGGAAAAAAGGAAGCGAACGCAAAGGGAAGGGATGAATGTTCGGAAGAAAGGAAAACCTCTGAAGATTGTTCGTGACTATGTGCTTGAAACCGGCCGGAGGATTGGCCTGCCACTCCGCGAGTTCCTTCTAGAGAGGATGATGAGCGATCTTGCTCAGATCCTGTCGAAATCGACGAATCGGATAAGAGAAAAACAATGAATCCACGCAAATTGAACAACAAATCGATAGACTGATGGTGAAATTGAGCAGAAAAAAACATGAATTAGGGCATCGGAAGAAATACCTTGCGCGACTTAGCGGAGGTGTTGACCATGGCTTTTCTGGAAGTAGAGAATCGGAAGGAGGAGACACGCAACCTTGCCGGAAACGCGAGGAAGAGGAAGAACAGGAGTAGATCATCAAGGGCTAATTCCAATTAGGACAACTCACTTTGCCTCAATAACAGAGAAGATTTTAGGGGGTGGTTGTGGAGAGAAAAAGGGGAAGAGAACATGACTCTCCTTCTCCTACGGTTTCCTTTGTGTTTTTGACTAATTACAGAATATACCCTGAACTTTAATTATTCTCCCGAAAAGTTCTTCTTTTCATTATTTGTTGTATAGATTAGTTTATTACGTGGCCTAGATTTGGTAACTCTTAACATTTACGGAGTAGGACTTTTTAACTTATGCTTCTATATATGACTGAACATATCAATAGGAAAAGGTATATATGTTCGTTTATGTTAAGAAACACAATTCAAGACAATCATGTTTACCGTGCAAAAAAGAATATCATAAAAGAAGAATGTCAAGTTCTATTAAATTTCAATACAAATCATGTGCAAGCCAATAAAAATCGTTAGGACGATGAAACTCCTTGGTATTCTATAGTGGTTTTTCTAAATTTATTATCTTACTACGTATTATTTTATCCAAAAATGTCAAATTCTACACTGGCCCAACTCGAGACTGGAGAAGAATATTAACTTACCGTGTTTATTAATTTATCGCATATTAATTTATGGAGGTTCTACTACCCATATATCATGGATGGAAATTTTGTAAACAATTCGGTCATTAAAACATGATCATATTTTTATGATACACAATCAATATCTTTGATTTCTTACTTAAAGCAACAATCATTTTGCTGTAAACAAAGTTCGTGCATCGCACGGGCACTAACTCTAGTAAACCTATAAAGAAAGGTTTTTAGAGTAATTAATGACCCATATTTCATACACTAAACCTATAGTTTTGGATGTATGAATTCCAAACGGTATACACCAATTTTTTGCCTGGTGTCCTTTAATGCCCCTTTGCTTAACTTGTGAGCGGAACGGTTGAATGTAATTAGGTGATTTTGACCGGCCCAAATTAAGCCCATTATTAACAATGAATTACATTAATTGAATGGTCATCATTGTATTGTGTTCTAACAGCTGTAATGAAGAATTGGTGTTATTAGGTGTGAAAAGGATCACCACTTATTGCGATTGCTGTAACGGAAAGGTAATTATCTTAATTTATTTTTGCGTTTTTATTTTCTCCTTCTCAAGCAACAGTGAAGACAGAGGGATATCCATATCCGAAACTCCCAAATTCAATGTCATTAAGGGCCCGTTTGGTATCCAACGGCGGCGGAAACGGAAACGGAAACGGAATGGAATGGAAATGAACCTAGCATCGGTCCACATTTATATTTTATACGCTTTCAATTCAGACTCCTCCATCCACCACAATTCCTCCCCAATCTCCTCCACCCAGCACGATTCCTCCCCAAATCTCCGTTAATTTAAGAGTTTACATCCATGGCGGTGGAGCTTCAGCTCGGCCTCGCTCGATCTCAACACCTCCTCCTCCTACTCAGACGACGACGAATCGGACGCCTCCGCCAAGTTCTTCCAATCTCCGATGAAGAAGAAACGGAGCTTCGAAGATTTGTCCAAGTGCGATTCTAGCGTAGAATCTCCGTTTGCTCCTCTAGAACAAGCGTCTTAAGGACGACGACGATCGGCCTAACGTCGACAGGACCTGCAGTCTCGCACTAATCAGGTACGGTTTCCGCTCCGCTTTCCGATTTCCGCTGAGTTACGGAACGAGATCTGATTTCCGATTTCAAGTTTTGTGCAGGAATGGGGATGAAGGAG
The DNA here is from genome assembly GCA_934048045.1 of Polygonum aviculare. Lineage (NCBI taxonomy): Eukaryota > Viridiplantae > Streptophyta > Magnoliopsida > Caryophyllales > Polygonaceae > Polygonum > Polygonum aviculare. Next base: position 23,879,778 of record OW204023.1, on the reverse strand, counting down.
ATGGAATCGTTGGTGGCCGCCGATTCAGACCTGCCGAAAGAAACAACGGGGCCAGGATCTCAGGAACCGCCGCCGTCAAGAACAACCTGGCAGCTGTCTGCTTCCTGAGTCGCAGCCTTCCATTGATTCGAAGTCTGATGTCTCCGCCGGCTTCCAGGGAGCAATCACGAAGGAGTGGCGACACCGTACGTCCAGGCCATCGTCCGCCAATCTCTGCCCCTTTCACATTCCGCCGATCGCGACCCGGTCCTACTGGTTTCCGGTATCGGAGGTTCGATCCTCAACTCGAAGGGCAAGAAATCAGGATCGAAAACGGTGCGTTTTCACTTTTCATCTAACAATCCAACTCTTTAATTCCCTATTTCTGTAGATTTCAGTTTTCAGTAAGTGGCGCCAAATCAGAGTTTTCGGTTTCGATTGTGAATTTGTGTATTTAAGATTCGAAATTTTCGGTGGGTTAAATAAAATTCTTCCCCGGTAGGTCTCATCATCATCCTCATCAAAGTGCCACTTGCTGCAAAGCCCCTACTCTGCTTATTGCCGGTGTATTATTAAACAATCTTATTTCTGGAGGAGTTCTCTTCCGGTAGTACAGCTTGGTTTGGTTGGCCCGAGTTGACTTCTGAGTTTGAAATTGTGTTCTGTACAATCGTTTGACTAACTACATGTTTGCTACATGCTCTTCTAATTGGCCCATCATTCATAATTGACATGAATTTTGATATGTTGAAGTTGGTAATATACTAATATTCTGCTATTGAAAACACAAAGGGTTGGCGCACGTATTTAACTTAGTTGTCTTATGTTGGCACGTGGCATACGTACACTATCTCCGTCTAACTTCATATTGCATTTTTTTTGTTTTACTTTGAACCTTAATAGTAGTCTGTTACCATCATTTTGATTGTTTTCAAAATTTTGAGTGTGGATATGAATGTGAAACATGCCAACTTTGTTTTGCAAGGTAACTATGTTATGAAAAGGAATTTTGCCGAGCCAATGAATATTGATATTTCATGTTGAGAATATGTATAAAATTCTCCATTTCATGTCTGCAGATTTACATGGATCTGAAAATTCCATCCCATTTTCCCCCCATTGGCTTCTTCCTAAGACGGGAGAGAGTAAAGTTGGGACGGCTCCTGGGGTAAGTACTACTATTTTTTTTAATGGATCTATATCCGGGTATATTGCCCGAGTAGTGTTTGCTAAGTGTTAATGGTGATTAGATTTGGTCTAGCTCCTGGCAAGATTGTATCTTCTTCTATACTTTGTAGTGTTCAGTATTGGAAGCTTTTCAGACCCTTTATATTTTGTTTTACAATAACGTCTATTTTTTTTTCTCAAGGAAATTATTCAAGCCTATACCCAGGCTCTAAGAGTCGGTCAGATACTGATAATTTGCCAGGAGGTGGTGACAATATGAATGATCCTCACAAGAAGAAGGATGTTTACGGGCCTTCTTGAGTCTAAACCTGCTCGCCATAACCGCTGGCATGATGAAGAAAGAGAGACCAACGTGTCCGTTCGTCGGGACCATTGGAGGGAAGGTGGTAAAGAGCTTGGTGATACGCGGAAGATGGAACGACGGACAAATAACTCACCAGCCAAGAACTTAGGTTTTTGCAAGAAGATTTGGGCATCAGTGTTTGTTATATGATTTTGCAACAATGTTTAAACACAAAGGCTATGTTGTTAAGGAGCTTCCTGAAGAAGAATGCAATCCACCCATAAATTTCCATCATGTTTTTTGGTTGCTGACATATATATGTTTTTATGTTATAGGTTTGGTTGCTAAATGAAAATGAAGTACATCCTATTCCAACTGAGAAAGAGATAAAGTTGTTTAGTGGGGATTGCTATGTCATACAGTATACGTATTCTGAATTGAATGAGCACATATTTTATATATGGCTTGGTCGTGAAAGTGTGATGGTGGGTATTATGTACATCTATTGAAAACGTTGTTGGATTCCCTTCATAGCTTAACGATACAAACATTTGAGAAAGAATGCTAACTTTTCTATATTCTATCTAATTTTGATTGTATTTCACTTATCTTCCTTAATTTACTTTACGGGAAGATAGAGTTGATGCCCTATCCCATATGATTGTAATACTCTGTATGGGACACGATCAGTAATATTTTTTCAATGTATTATTCAATTGATAAAGAAATGTATAATAATATTAATAGAAAATAGACATTAATATCGTCTGTTTTATTCAAAATCGTTATAATATTTTGTTAATCCAAAAGCGTGATTTGATGCCAAAAATAAATTTGAATTTGAATTTATATAATATAAATTAAATAAAATTTTTTGATCAAATACTATCATTTTATTTCAAAATATATTTGATCAATTAAAAAATCATATGTGATACTATATGAAATCTCAAGTGAAATATTTTATCATCATCGAAAATTACTTACGGTGCTACATACTTTCTTACTTATACATCCAAACAGATTCTCAGTAAAATAATGAGTACATGCAAGGTACCCGTTGACCTGTTAATTATTATTTCTGAATGGCTCCATACATACATATAATGTACCGTAATAAAAAAAGGCTTAAGAGTTAAGACGCACTATAGCTCTATCAAATGTGTTTCTACATTTAAATGAAATTACATAAAGACCATATAAAAAGAGCGTTGCCCCCTGCCGTAGGCAAGGGCCGGAAATACTAGTTTATTTATAAGGTTTAGATGTAATTTAATGTTTGATTCATATATTTTGAAGCCTAGGTTCACGATATTCAATTAAGTGGTTTATGCTATACAATAGTACAATAAATGCTATTTAATTGAACAGTTCATTGTATACAACAGTACGGTCCATGCTATTCAATTTAATAGTTCATGTTATGCAATAGTACAATTCATGCTATTCAATTTAATGGTCCATTCTATATAGTAGTATGGTTCATAAGTTTGATCTCGTTTATTTTAATGTAGGAGTGTACTCAAATGTTCGATGAGCGAAAGATGAATTTATCGCATGCAATAATAGAGTTGACTGAAGTTGTTAAGTTGATTTCAGTACGGCTTAAAGAAGATCAAAAACTTCAAGCAATGCAAAGGATCGATCGTTGAATGCTTGTTGAATATGGTTCATTATGTTGAATGTAAAAGTTCATTGTATTCCACTTGTAAGGTTCATTATCTAAAAGAAAATACTAGGTTCATTGTTTGTAGGTTCATATAGTTTAATTATTCGGTTTATTGTCTTCAACGTGATGGTTCATGAATGTGAATCACTCGCTTCATATATGACAAGATATGTAAATTGAGTAAAAGAAAGTATTGGGTTCATTGTATTTCACGTGTACGTTCATCTAGTTTAATCGTTCGGTTCACTTAATGTAAAAATGAATACAAAAACAACTTAATCCTCCAAACACATAACAAATACTATAAAAAGATATGGCTTCATATAAAGTGACAAAATAATGGCCTTATTGTGGTTTATACTCTTTGGACGAGTATGAATGAAATAAGAACAATCTTGTGATAAGTGAAGAATGTAGGCATCACTATTATTCTCATCATCATCCAATGGGACTCCACATATAGTATTAGTTAAATTACGAAGATCGTTCAATGGAGCTCCATCCATACTAGCATAACCATTTAAATGAGACATGTTATGATGATCGAGCTTGATGGACAATGTACAAAAAACGTAAGCTTTGTTTAAATCAACGTGAAACACATAACGCGGACTACAAATGTGCTAACACGATTATTCTTTTGGTTCATAAATATTGTCATTTTGGTTTGCGAGTTTTTAAGGTATGGTTCAGTGAAAATGACGAAGCGGTTCATGTAAATTAATACACTAATTGATTGAGACATTTTATCAAACACATGGTAGACACTCAAACAACCTTTGATTTCAAACGAAAACTTCAAATTGCACTGTAAAAGATATTAATAACTTTTGTTTTGCATTGTTTATCATTTATATGCTTCTCTTCACCACACATTGTCAATGAGCACTACAAATGTACGAATACAATTGTTCTTCTAGTTCACGGATATTCACATTTTGGTTCATGAGTTTTTGAGGTATGGTTCAATGAAAATAACGAAGTGGTTTATGTATATTACTACACTTGATGATTCAGACATTTTATCGAACACATGCTAAGTGCTCAAAAAAACATACATAAATAAGCTTTGATTTCAAACGAAAACTTCAAATTGATTTGTAAAAGACATTCACAACTTCTTTTCTGCACTCTTTATCAATTAGATGCTTCTCTTCACCACAGTACACAAGCTACACATATACAACACTATTTCAATGAAAATCGAAAAATCGAACAAATTAACCGAACAGAGTCGATTCCAAAGTGGAAAATTGGACGAATCGAAAGAGAATCGAAATCCATCAATGAGAATCGAAGAAATTGAAAGAGAGTTGAATGAATATTGGTTGAAGAAGAAGGGTGGGGAACAAACAATCGTTCCTAGTACATGCATCAAGACGAAGGGGGAAGATGGCCGGAGAAATGTTAAAAACAAAAATACCCCTCTAGGTATTAAAATGACCCATCATGTATGTGTCAACTAATTACAACTTTAGCCTTCGGGCATCTAGTCAAACGGTTAAGCCTCTAAGGTTAGTACCCAGAGGTCACCGGTTCGACTCTTATGGGCAGCGCCCTCAAACAAACAAAAAAAACTAATTACAAATTTAGATTTCATAGATCTCATGGTTGGTAATGATTTTATTTTACATGTTAAGAACCGTTCTCATCTGATCGCGAGTCAATATAGATACATGGCCATTATTTAACGCATACGAGAATCTTTTTATAACACATACCCAACGTCGATTAAAAATGAATGGACAATTTTGGATTGTCTATAGAAAATCAGTGGACTTATTCAGATTGTCCAGTAAAAAGTAATGGACAAGTTTGGATATACATCATATACTCAATACATTCACTAAAAAAAAGATGCAATAGTAGATATTTTCTAATTGTCCAAGATCTTGTGAGAGAAGGTGTTTGTGTGCGAAATAAAATAATTAGTATTATAAATCAAGGGTGTAAGTCATTCCAATAGAAAAGGAAAAATAATGCACATGTAAGCTTTGGGGAATTATTCACATATATTTCTAAAAAGCTAATATAATTAATTTTGTCTTTACTGTATGTCAAAATATGTTAAATTTGCGAAAAATGGTATTGATATATATATATAATAAGAAAAATTGGGGTGGACCATTCTACAATTTCAAATTGAAACTAAATTTGGAAGTTCCTAAATTTAAGGATGTGGTAATTATTAATAATTTAAATAAGAGAAAAATATAGAGAGTGAAATCTGATTGGTTTAATTTCAAATTCAAATTCAAAATTTGAATTTTAACTCGCAGATTTTTTAATATGTACTTTCCGGTTCTACTAAGAATGTATGACAATTTGCATAAGTGTGTATAATGGTTTGCATAATAACACCTATATGCTGATTTGAAAATTTATAGCGTCATAAATCTTCATTTTCATGTGCATAACGTTTGGTCATTAGTTGCATAATTACACATTAAGATGGCGATGAATAGGAAAAATAATTATTGTATATAAACATTGCATAACTTAATGTAATACATTGCATAAGAAAAAAATGAGGATACTTAGATCTCAAGTACATACTACAATGAATGTGAATAACTACATTTATCTATTTGCATAAGTACACATAAATGAAAATAAATTGATCATCGTCATGGTCTTCAACCTCCGCCTATCTATACATCTTTGATCGTCATTCTTGAATAACTACATAACAGAACGAAAGTGCATGAGTAACAAGTTGCATAACAGTATAGGGGGTTGTCAAAAGTTCTTAATCTATATTGCATAATATTACAAGGTATACTGCATAAGGTATAATGCATAAGAAATTAACATACTCAATGTTACATAATATTACAAGATATAATGCATAAGAAATTAACCTAAAAAACGTGTATTTATGTATCATTTAATAAGTTTACTAAACAAATTGCACAATAGTATAGGGGTTGTCAAAAGGTTTTAGTCTATATTGCATAATATTACAAGACATAATGCATAAGGTATAATGGATAAGAAATTAACATATTCAATGCTACATAATATTACAAGGTATAATGCATATAAAATTAACATACTCAGTGTTACATAATATTACAAGGTATAATGCATAAGAAATTAACCTAAAAACGTATATTTATGTATCATTTAATAAGTTTACTAAACAAGTTGCATAACAGTATAGGGGGTTGTCAAAATTTTTTTGTCTATATTGCATAATATTAGAAGGTATAATGCATAAGAAAACAACAATAGTAGCATCGTAACCATTTTTTTCATACTCGGTGTTACATAATATTACATGGTATAATGCATAAGAAATTAACCTAAAAACGTGTATTTATGTATCAATTAATAAGTTTACTAAATAAGTTGCATAACAATATAGGGGGTTGTCAAAAGTTTATAGTCTATATTGCATAATATTACAATGTATAATGCATAAGAAATTAACATACTCAGTGTTACATAATATTACAAGGTTAAATGCATAAGAAATAACATACTCAGTGTTACATAATATTACATGGTATAATGCATAAGAAATTAACCTAAAAAACGTGTATTTATGTATCATTTAATAAGTTTACTAAACAAGTTGCATAACAGTATAGGGTTGTCAAAAGTTTTTAGTCTATATTGCATAATATTACAAGGTATTATGCATAAGAAATTAACTCAGAATAAAATGACTACCTTTGACAAATCGACGTTTGTAACAAAACAACCAATTAACAATAGTAGCATCGTAACCATTTTTTCTCAAATCTGTAACAAAACAGCCAATCAACAACCCAATTGGTTTTTCCTTTGAATATAAGAAATTGTTACATATGAACAATCTCACTTTCAGTAACTAAAATCTTTGAACAAATTGCAGGCATAAAAAAGATCAAGGGTTGGAAACAAGCAATTTACATGATGACTCTTGTTAATTAGAAAACAGCAATACCTCTTAATTGCACCAGTCCATGCTTCCACGCTTATTAACAAACATACCAATCCTAACTATGTAGTGTATCTTCACATTCATCTAAACGAAGCTACCTATTGCTCGCATACATACATACATACATGCACAGGTAAAGGCTATGCCTTTTCACCATAATTCAACCCAAACTAGATCAAATAGCAGATCGAAGAATTAGTTGCTTCAAGGCAGATGTAAATCTATAAACCCACTACCAATTAAATACCACTCTCCAAAACACTTGAACCCCTTACCCAGACATCAGGTTCCAAACCCCCAAATTCAATCACATGCAAAAAGAAATTCAAAAAACAACACAATTAAGGTGGTGAACAACGAATATCAAGAATCAACAAAAATCGTGAAGGACCCAGACCAACACTGACCTCTGCACTACGTTTAGGAGAAGACCCAGATGAGAAAACCTCTTATTTGGCGGATAAGTTGTTAAGAGTTGCAAGTAATATTGCCAAAAAGGGAGTTCGTAGGGCACCAATGGCAATTGATTTTCGCCGGAGATGAAGGCTCCGCCACCAGCGTCGGATCAGCGACCACCAGGACGGCCAACGCCGGAGAAGAAGGCTCCTTTTACAACACCAGCGTCGGATCAGCGACCACCTCTGACGATGAAGGATCCTCCACCAGGACGGCCGGCTCCTCAGGGACGACAATCTTCGCCAGAGTCGGAGACGAAGGGCTGAAGACATGGATCTTCGCCGGAGACGAAGGGGACGACGATTTTCGCCGAAACCGGAGACGTCGTCGACGATTTGGTTGCTGAACCCTAAATCGCATCAGAGGAGAGGGAAGGAAGGAGAGATCTCTGAGCGTGAAATATAAAAGGGAAGGGTTAGAATACAAGAAAATTTGGGCGAGATAGGGGGGATTTGAAAGAACTGAAAAAGAAAATAAAATTGTAACGGGATTTTTAAATTATCCCCTGCGTCTCACCCCTATACCATACATCCCCCTTTATTTTTCTTTAAATCCGACCGTCTATTATTGTTAATCGGATGGTTAATAATCCGGCTCCTAGTACACTATAAGGGACTTAGTACTCTAGAGCATTTCTCTCTCTCTCTCTCTCTCTCTATATATATATATATATATATATATATATATGCACAAAAACACATCGAAACTTCAATGGATTTATAGGTGAGAAAATTTAAAATAATGCACAATGTGTATGAAAATTCGATGTCCAATTTTCCATATACTTAGTTTTGATGCATGTACAATTAGTTTTTATGCATGTACAATTAGTTACACGACTCGACCTTCCAAATACCTCGCTATTGGGTGCACCATGGCCATTCATACAATTGCACAATATAATTATGAAGATGAGTTGCATAATGGTATAGTTTTTTGGTTGAAAGTGTTCATTTTAGTAGTAAATGGAGTTAAAGCTACCTATTCTACTAGAGTAAACACTTCTGTGCAAGTTGAAATGGATATTCTTGACCGTGTGACTAGATGTTCTAGTACAAATATGTCACTTGTTGGAACATACATGGTCCTTTATTGATATACTTATTTTGTTTGGCGAATATGTAGATTTGGGGTAATTACACCCGTGGTCCTTAAACTTTGTTATTTTTTTTCTTATTGGTCCTTAATTAAACTTTATGTTGTTCTAAATGAGTCCTTATAGTTTGAAATCTTTTTCCTATTGACCACTAAACTTTATATCGTTCTAAATGGGCCTCAACTATAAAATGCTTTACATCTTTAGTTCTTTCATCGTAAGCACGTTAAACAACCTTCAATAGTCTCATGTAACCAGATGCTTATGGGAGGGTCATTCAAAAAGAAACTCTCAAAAACCGAGTAATTAGCAATATTAATCAGAACAAGTGCGTTTTGGGAGGAAATACAAATAAGACATTATAGCAATCGGTTTACTCAGATGATTTCACTCACGATGTATGCGTAAAATTATGAGTGATTATAATTTGGGTTCGCCAAATGGTGGTTCCTCTATCAAAAAACCTACAAAATGGGAATGAGATTATAAAGGGGAGAGAGTGAATATGATGGAGGTAAGAATGGGGTTGAGTTGTGGATGAAGAGTGGATGACTGTAGAAGATGTCATATAATAATATTAATGGTGTTCTAATATTTGTATAAAAGAAAGGACCTACAATGTAAAAAATTTAATAGTTTAAGGACCCATTTAGAACGAAATAAAGTTTAAACACCAATATGAAACATATTTCAAAGTTTAAGGATTCAATTAGAACAATACAAAATTTAATAACCAATAGGAAAAAGTATTTCAAAGTTAAGGACTAATGGTGTAATTCACTGATTTACATTTTTGAGCTTGTAGATAAAATAGGAAAACGGGCCACACAGCCCAACCTAGTTGAACTAAACCCGACCCGATGGCCCAATTCAGTCAAGCCCAACCGGCCGAAACCGAACTTAAGCCTCGCAAAATTGTTAGTAGAAACCTCAACACAGTCAGTTCAAGCAATTTTCCTTCCGATCGCACTCGAAGCCTTGTAGATCCATAGCCATGGTGAGAAACCTTAATCCCTCGCTTTCCGGTCTTCTGAGTTTCGATCTTCTCGGTAATGCTAATTCTGCTTTTCCCCTGACGATCTTCCGTTTGGATCAAAATAGGCGCAATCTCCGAAGCCCGTCACTAGCCCTGTGCCAGAGTCGCTTTATCCAACCTTTGCTGTGTTGATGCTTACTATCGGCCTCGTTTTCACAGCTTCCTTCTTCATGTACGACATCTCTTCCTGATTTCCTGATTTTGCAGTTTACATATCTCTGTTGAGGCTTTCATTTTCGCTTTTTGTTGAGCTTAGGACTTGTTTAAGAGTTGACCTGATCTATGCTATGTGATGAATTCGGACAATTAGGTCTTAGATTTGTGCTTGGTGTCCGCGTGCATTTTCTGACTGCTAGTTTAGTTTTGGCCGGTTTGTAAAGTGTTCAGCTTTACAAACTGAGATTGTGGAGTAGTTGAGCTGAGATTTCCCTTTTGGTGCCCGAATTTCGGCTTTACCAGTTCGTAATATGAACTGCTAGATCATGAAAACAAGTCTGATGTTTCTGAAAACTGATTTAGGTTTGACCAGTTTGTGAAGTGTTCATCTTTCTGCCAATCAGATAATGTATCACGCATTAGTTAACTGAGGGATATTCCTTTGAGTGTGGAGCATTCAAGTCAAACTAAATTGAGTATGCGTGTTTGTTGGTTTTTGAGAAATGGAATAGGTGAACTTAGAATTCCTGTTGGTGCCAAAATTTAGGTTTTCCTTATCCAGTAGATGCTTATACTTTTTTGACTAATCCTTTGAAATGCAATAGCTGTGCTTGCACTTTCTTTTTGGTGATGGGGTTGAGTTTCGGGTATTTGAGATTTTGCGTGGTGATTTGTTTCTATTATGTTTCTTTATTTTTGAAATTGTTAGTTCTAATTTTCCACCTGGAAAGCTGTTTGTTTGGTCTGAATGGAGCTCACACAATGTCTTCTAGAAAGGGGTTTATTTAATCCTCTAATGTTGTGATGGTGTAGGCTGAATGGTTATGAACTTTGGCCCCAAGTTTGAAACTAATGCTGAGTCTTATGTGTAGGAATAATATCAAATAGATTTGTTTCATCTTGCAAACCAAGTATTGTGAATTGTGATCAGATAATAGGTAGAATTAGCAACCAATAATGTGGATCATATATGGCTTACAGTGATCAGAATGAGTAACTTTTCTTGCTTGAATCCAATCTTGTGCCATTAATGAATGATAGCTACTGCTGTAAATGTATCAAATATGGACCTTATATTGCTCCACTTATTTTTTGGGTTAAATATTTTAATCAACTGGCATAATCATTTGATCACTGCTTGATAACTTTTGTGAATAATGGAAGAGTTGGATAAAAGAATCAAGAATGAACAGTTCAGTCAGGAGGAAAGATAGAGTGATAACTTATAAAGTGAGAACAAAAATTGTTCTGCTATAAGCCCAAGATCCACTTATTGTATCATATATAAAAGAATGCTACCTATGCTAATACTGGTGGCCAACTGCCAAGTGACCACAAAGCTTAGGCATTTAATTCATGCCGTGATTCAAGTTGTCTTTCAGCGAAGAGCATGTTGACACATGAACCTACGGTGTTTTGGCTTATCCTGCAACAATATTCTCTGTAGAAACTGAAGAATTTGATAAATACTGGTGGTTTCAGCATTGCTATAAGGTTTCTAATAAGAATTTTGTTTATTTATTGGAGACCACATTTTCCAAATATAATCCTTCCTCATTGCCACTGTCTCTGCCACCGTCTTTCTAATTGCAAGTTGGAATGATAGATAGTAGACAAGAAAATGATGGGGAAAAGAATTTTATCTTCTGAAAGAACTTGCCTTCAAACTTCCGCTATCAATTTGTTCTGGAAATGATTGTATCAGCAATAGGAGAGTGATAATCATTTAGTACAGTACAACTCTTTTTAGCATGACAGATTGACAGGTCATTTTTTTTTGCCTGATAACTACACCAGATGGATTCTGGAATAGAATTGATGCTAATTGTGATGAAGACTCACATTTTGGAGCCTGAGTATATCAGTAGATGGAATTGAGCACTATAGAAGTCATATTTTCATGCCTTTTGATTTATCATCCAGCTCTTGTTAAGTGTTCTTAAATTCCTGATGCAGCTACGAGGCCACCACGTCTAGAAAGAATCGCAGCCTCGCGAGGGAGCTGATTACTGGATCTGTGGCTTCTGTATTCTTGGTAAGTTCATATTGAAACTGTCTACAGATTACTCTTCCTGATCTGCAAGAGATTTCATCTAAACCACCCCCTTCCTGGTGCAGGGTTTCGGTTCCTTGTTCTTGCTTCTTTCGACTGGTGTTTATGTCTGAGGCCTCCTCCTGATAAGGCTTCTCCTTTCTACGCTCGAGGATGTATCAATTAGAGTATGGTTAAATTTGGTGACATTTGTTGGGACTCTCAAGGTTGCCATGAATACAATTTTCTTGTTACGAGGATTTGGTGATATGAATTAGCGTTTTGCCGTTTACCCTAAAATGTAACCGGTTTATGTTAGAGGAATAAATGTAACCATGGATGTGGCTATGCTCAATTGTGGCGGCAAGTGTTAAAACTTAAAATTAACATTGCATTATCGATATGATTAATTATTGCTATATATTTGTTTTATACTGAAAATGATATGGACACTTGGACAGCACCAAACTAGATTTGTGAAAATCCATTCGAAGACGATAAATAATGAAATTGTGTTTGGCACATCAGCACATTTGTGGTTGAGCACCTCATGGGCTTACCTCATTGGTGGTTGAGCACCTCAAGGGTAAAGGTTAAGCATCTCATGGGCTTACCTCATACCAGTGTTCAAGTAGTACTTGTAACGACTTTAATTAGAAAAAAAACTTTGAAGCAATAATAGCTTGTAATAAGCCATCGTTACTAGGGCTGAACATTAATCCATAGGTGAACGCCCCATCCGCTTAACCCACCTATTTATGTGGGTGAAAACCTATGAAAAGACGGTTGATGGGTGAAATGGTTTACGGGTCGGATATGGATTATAGTTAGCAACCATTTAACCGACCCATCACCCATCAATCATTTACCATCCATTTCACGATATTTTTTGTATTGCTTGAAGGAACATTTCCAATTTTTAGCTTTTAAATAATGCAATTTATTGATTTTGGTTAGCTTATGTTTAGAATAATTTCCTTTATCGTTAATGTATTTGAAATTTTGAAACTAACTAGTGTAAATCCCGTACCATGTATGGGTAATATAAATGTAAACTCGACTTAATCGATGTGAGATTGAATTTTGACCTGATTCTACTTTTTATTTAAGAATGTACAGTTCAAGCTCGATAGACCCAAACTCGAACCTATTAGCCTATATATGTATTTTAAATTTTATAATTTCTCTTATGAAATCTATTATTTTAATTAATTACGTAGAAGCTTCATAAAAATGAAAAAAATCACTTTTACCTAAAATAAAAAATATTTAAATGAAAACTATATTTTCATACCAATATTAGGTAAAATATCAAAAATGACTTTTTATATTGATTCTAGTAAGATTTGCTATTGATTTATCGAAAACTATATTTTTATATCGATTCTATCAAAAATGATTTTCATATCAATATTAAGTAAAATCACAAGTACTATTTGCGTTACCAAACCGCCGCCTGAAGTCTCGAACCTAGAACCTCGTGATACACCCATGACTGCTCAACCAGCGAGCTGCTGCCCCGAGCGCAAAAAAAAAAAAAAAAAAGAAAATTGCATTCATAAATTAAGATTTCATCTATTTTCTGATAAAAAAAAGATTTCATCAATTTCATTTATTGACTTAATAAACTTATTTTCGGTGAGCATTAATTTCTTCTTGACGAAACCTGCACTCGGGTTTCTCTCGCAATCGGCACTCTCCTTCGTTCTCCCATTGCGAAATCTGCCTCTGAAATCTCCATCTCCAGATCGAAGATGGGGGAGATCCACTCGCCATGGATCATCTCTTTCGTCTGCACTCTCGTGCTCTTCCTCTTAGTCTCTCCGGCACAATCCTTCTACCTCCCCGGCGTTGCTCCTCGCGATTTCCAGAGGGTTCGTTTTCATACTAATCTCTTTTCATTCATTCGCCTGTTTTCCTTTTTTGGCGCCAGATTCAGGTCTTTTCTCTGCTGGTAATGAAACGGTCTGTTGTTGATTTGATGATTTCTTCGGAATCCGTGCTGTAGTTGTCTTTGATTAGGAGCTGATCTGCAGTTTAGATATGAGCTGACTACATGTATTATAGTTTCTTCTTTGATTTGATGTATATTGGTTCTATGTGAATCTTGATTCCTGTGAAGATTAAATTGCTCTCTCCTTGTTGAATCAGTTGATTGATGTGGTCTAACATTATTCGGATCGCATATTTGCTCTGACATGAGTTGCATTGTATCATTTTGCTTGAGAGTGAATCAAAACACTTCACAAGATGCTTTCTTATTTCGTGACGACAAGATGTGATTTTGGCAGATCTTCTTGCGCTTGAACACTTCTCTTCATTGATTTTGGTGGTTTAGCCGTTTAGCCGGATCTGTGCTTTCATGAACATCCGTATGATATGTTTTTGTAATTTTACTCTGGGTGTGAAATTTAGCAGGATGTTTGCTGCTATAACTACAAGTATATATTCCTATTTTTAAAATTTAGTTTACTATGCGTGATTATGCATTCATTTACCTTATGATATTGATCCATAGACAGTTGACAAGTGAATGTATGATAGGAATTTTAAGGGATCCTATATTTGTGGTGTTTCGTGTCATGTCCATGCAACTGAGTAAGGGTCAATGGCTCATGCCTGAGGAATCTGAAATGTGGAGTTCTGATTCTGTTTTGCTTATAAATTGAGTTCCTTCATTGCAGCAAAAATTGGACACGTTGATGTGTGAGCATTCAACTGGGTCCTTTCAGGCTTTACTTTATTATGCCCTAGTTAGTTCTAAGTTGTTAGTGGATAACAGCCATGTTATTCTGCTGCTATAATAAACATCCGTGATTACTGGAAAATATGATGGTAGAAGTTCCAGTTGTGTCTTTTTTTGGAGTTTATCATTATGAGAATTTTTTGTAGCTTATGTTGTATGTTAGTGACATGCCCTTAGATACATAGCTTACTTATTTCATAAGTTGATTCGTTTGTACTCTTTCATATGTCTAAGCAATTAATATTGTGTCAGTGTGGTGCTGTTATTGTGTAGTGTAATGCAGTCATACAGCTTCTTTCTGTCATGGGTTGTCATTCTATTGTTGGGGTTTGAAAGTTCAAATCCTTAGACTTGGCACAGATTACAGTTACTTGCTGTAGAATTATATTCCATACCCATAAATTGAGTTTGTGGTGTGTATTTACCTTGATTTGGGGTGCAGGGTGGGGGGACTGATTTTAATCATGTAACCTTTACATATATTCTTCTTCTCAAGAGATCTGAAGGTAAAGAATACGTGTCAAACTTTCTTATGTATATGTTTTAATAGTTGACTTTCATCCTAATGCACAAACAGGGTGATCCACTTCAAGTCAAGGTCAACAAGCTTTCATCCACAAAGACTCAACTGCCATATGACTATTATTTCCTGAAGTATTGTAAACCATCAAAAATTATGAACAGTGCAGAGAACTTGGGTGAAGTTCTTCGTGGTGACCGAATTGAGAATTCTGTCTATAATGTATATTTGCTGTCATACTCTAAAACGCTTTTTCTAGACTTTATTATATTATACTTTTGTCTTTGCAAGTCTAACTTTGTAGATGGTATAACAGTTCAAAATGAGGGAGGAGATGTCCTGTCAAATAGGGTGCCGGGTGAAACTTGATGCTGAATCCGCTAAGAACTTCAAGGAAAAAATTGATGATGAGTACCGAGTTAATATGTAAGCATGGAAGGAGCTAACAACTCCATTCAAATCATCCTTTTATGAATTTGGACGAAAGCTGATTATTTCTCCGGAAAATCCCATCTTTTAAATCCCATCCAGTATAGCACTATACTCTTTAGCTCCTACTTGGATCCAGCATTTGCAAATGTTTAATATGACCAAATTTTCTGACTTCCAGCTCTGTTGATATGTACATGGGCTTTTGCTTGGGTTCATATGACATCCATGTGATCTCTTACCTCCTAAGAGATGTAAAACATTGTACTTTCTGCTTAGGCTCATGTTCAGATTATATGAATTTGCATTATAGGATTCTGGATAACCTTCCAGTTGCTGTGTTGAGACAAAGAAGGGACGGAAGTCAGGCAAAGGTTTATGAGCATGGATACCGAGTTGGATTTAAGGGGAAGTATACCGGGGTAAGGACATGACCAATACTTTCTCATTTAAAATTTTGCTATCTCAATCTTTTGAGAAAATAACATGTGAGCTTGCTCAACAGACTAATGATGAAAAATATTTCATCCATAACCACCTGAGCTTCAAAGTTATGTACCACAAGGACATGGAGACTGATTCTGCCCGCATTGTTGGTTTTGAGGTTACACCTCACAGGTGCGTTGTACCTTGCTCCATTATGCAGATTAAATTTGGCCAGTCTTCTTTTTTGATGTGTACAATTTTGATCATATATGTGCATGTACATACTAGTACATGGATCGGATCATCTGTATCTTATTTCGTGACTAGTCTTTTCTCAGAATTATAAAATTGAGATAAAAAGAATGATGTGCCCTTAGCATTAGTAGTTAATGTTTGATCCTACTCTCATGCACAGAGCACAATAGATGTGTTACAACGTAATACAATCTGTAGTTTTTTCTAGACGGATCAAGAGCTTATGGTTTGTATGCTGTGTCTGATTGAAAAGTTGACATCTGAAGCATGTCTCAAAGGTAATTGAAACATACTTGTAAGGGTCTTATAAGACCATTATGAATAATAATGTCTAACTACCAAACAAACCTTGGATTCAAGTCTCTGACTGAATCTTATTGTTTTCTTGCATGAAAAAACTTAGGCAGCCAGTTTGAGTTGTATAGTCGTACATAGATGACTGAGGTTCTAAGTGCCAACTTTGATATGCCCTTGTTATGTGCATAAAGCTATTAAAATTTTGACCTTGCAATTGATTCTTCTGTTTCTCTAATTGTTTCCGTTGATGATAATATTGGCCATCTTATGTCCTATTAAATGTCTATAACAACTCCAATAAAAAAAATGTCCATGACAACAACTTTATGATTATCTTCTTGTCTCACTCGCATCCTACAAACAGTATCAATCATGAATACAAGGAATGGAAGGATCAGGACACTCAGCTGGCAACATGCACCAAAAATATTATTCAGGGTGGTACTGCACCACAAGAGGTTGATACTGATAGCGAGATTGTGTTCACTTATGATGTCAAGTTTGAGGTACTTTTAATCTCCCCTACAGTCCTCAGTGTCCTTGAAATTAATCATACGGCATGTTTGATGTCATGCAGTATAAAAAACCTGTGCATTATTAGACATTATAATTGAAATTTTAGTATTTATTTTCAGGACACCTGATTGAAAAGCCAAATTGTATAATTCCAAAATGCTTTACTTTTTATCACCTATTTTCTACAGTAGGTTTTATAATGCAGTATATATGTTGTATACAGGGTCTGCTGACTCTGTGCTCGAACTCCCTCTCATATTATTTCTATCTTGCAGGAGAGTGAGATCAAATGGGCATCAAGGTGGGACACCTATCTTCTGATGAACGATGATCAAATTCACTGGTTCTCTATCATCAACTCCTTGATGATCGTCCTCTTTCTATCAGGAATGGTAGCCATGATCATGATGAGAACACTATACCGTGACATATCCAACTACAACCAGTTAGAAAGCCAGGACGAAGCTCAAGAAGAAACCGGCTGGAAATTAGTTCATGGTGATGTTTTTAGGCCTCCTTTGAAATCAGGTTTATTATGCGTATACGTTGGCACGGGTGTCCAAATCTTTGCAATGACTCTGGTTACAATGATGTTTGCCTTACTCGGCTTCCTCTCTCCTTCCAACCGTGGAGGCTTAATGACTGCCATGGTTCTCCTCTGGGTCTTCATGGGATTGTTTGCCGGTTACTCCTCAGCTCGTTTATACAAAATGTTCAAAGGCACCGAGTGGAAGAAGAACACACTGAAAACCGCTTTCATGTTCCCTGGAATTCTCTTCACCGTATTCTTTTTCCTAAACGCCCTCCTGTGGGGTGAGCTCTCTTCCGGAGCAGTTCCTTTTGGAACCATGTCTGCTCTAGTGCTTCTATGGTTCGGCATCTCAGTACCTTTAGTCTTTGTTGGTAGTTACTTGGGATTCAAGAAACCTGCCATTGAAGATCCAGTTAAAACAAACAAGATTCCGAGGCAAACTCCTGAGCAAGCCTGGTACATGAAGCCTATCTTCTCCATTCTTATAGGAGGCATCCTTCCTTTTGGGGCGGTGTTCATTGAGCTATTCTTCATTTTGACCTCGATCTGGCTGAACCAGTTCTACTACATCTTCGGCTTCCTCTTCATCGTCTTTGTCATACTTTTCATCACGTGTGCTGAGATTACCATTGTGCTCTGCTACTTCCAACTCTGCAGTGAAGACTATCATTGGTGGTGGAGGTCGTACTTGACAGCTGGCTCTTCCGCTCTGTACTTGTTTCTCTACTCCATCTTCTACTTCTTCACGAAACTGGAGATCACAAAGTTCGTGTCGGGCGTCCTTTACTTCGGCTATATGTTGGTCGGTTCGTATGCTTTCTTTGTACTTACTGGGACGATAGGATTCTATGCGTGCCTCTGGTTTGTAAGAAAGATCTACTCTTCAGTGAAGATCGATTAAGCGCGTACGTAGGATGCTGGTGTTAACAAGCTTTGAAGATTGACGAGGATGGTTTTTGAGGTTGATTGAGGCTGTTAGAGATGGAGGGCGCTTGCGCTAGTATGAAGAGAAAAGTGTCAATTTTCAGGTGTTAGCAAGATAGGTAATGCATTGTTATTGTACTTGGAATTTGCGGGATTTTTATGTCCACACATTTCATGTATGGACTATGGATTTAACCCCTATTATATATACTATAGTTTTCCATTTTCTTCTCCAAAAACAAAGGTCGAGGTGAATTAGGATTCTGTTTCTGGATTTTGCCACCTCAGAATGTAGTTAAGGACACCTCCTTGTTTGACCAAAAAAAAAAAAAAGGACACCTCCTTGAATTCATAATAGTATTCAATTTTTCCTGTCATTTAGTAGTTATTTTCAAAATAGGATCCAATTTCAAATTCTTGTTTTCCGTTTCAAGTTTTGTATTACATTTGGGCTGATATTTTTGGTAGCATTCTTGATCTAGGCCAGGTTAGATTTGAAACTACTACCACGACCATCATTCTTTCAAGTCTTATAATTCGCATGTTGTTCAATATGAAAATTCTACATAGCTGCTAAACTTCACGGCCTTTTTTTTATTTTCTTTTTTCACACTTTACCAATTTCTTGACCATAAAACCCCTAATCTTTTTTTTTGGAGCTCATAAAACCCTTAATCTAACTTTGGAAAAAATCATTTAGTGTATAAATATAAGAACATACTGAAATCTATTTAATATTTACCTACAAATTTTCTAATTATAACTTACCATCAATAAATCATGTATGACTTAACTTGTTACCTTTATTTTCTGGTTAAACTTAGTTTACTAGCTTTATTATACAGGGTACGGTTTAACACATTGAAGAATAAGTACATTGAAGCTTAGAAGCACTTACGTACATAGAACGAGTATTTTGAGATGGTAGCTAGTATGTGTATTCAAATTTTTTTTTCTATTTTTTCTTAATTGTTATAATGATATGGTTTAAATATTTTTTTTATGTAGGATGATAATGATCTATCACATAGTCACGCACCTTTTTTCCAGATTATTATTATTATTATTAAGTGTCCCTTTTACTTTGTTTTAATGGTTTAAGAGTTAAAAGTACATTGTTACAATAATTTAGCTAAATTATTTGGGATTATTATTTTTGGAAATCAACTCAGTTTTTTTTATTCCCCAAATATGGATGATATGGTGAAGTTTGGTAAACATATTTATTGATGCCAAGAATCTTATAAGATACATCTTAATATGTTATCTTTCCTAGTTTTTGGTATTTTAAAAAATAGAAGGGTATTGAAGTAATTTCATAGTGTGATGTTTATTAAAATGTTGTGATGTATAGCATCCCCCAAATTCTATCGTGGGTGGCCATTTTCCATCACAATGACACTATTCTTCCTGATCTATGGACCATCAAAATTTTGTACATGTAGAACATGCACTAGTTCCTTGGATGTAGACCCGGCAGAAAGTGACCCGGACCCGAAACCCGAACCGAACAGACATGATCCGAGCCCGAAATTTGACCCGAACAACGAAAAAATGAATCATCTGAACATGACCCAGACCCGATATGAACTCGAACCGAACCGAAATGACCCGAATAACATGTAAACCGAACTGACCCAAACCCGAACTGACCCGAACCCGAATTGACCTGAACCCGAACTGACTCGAACCGAACTGACCCAAACACATGTACAATATTCTTATAATTAGAATATGGGTAGTAAACCCTACCCTAAACGCTAAACCCTAAACACGAATTCATGGGTGGGACGTGGACAATGGTCCTAACCCGAATAACCCGAATATCTCGCCCGAATACCCGAATTACTTTTTAATAAAATTAAATTTTATGTATATATATCTATAAAATATTATAAATTTAGTTTAGAACAATTATCTCTAAATTATTCTTGGGTTGTGGCTGTGATGGATGAGATCTCATTTATTGTCAACCGGCCCATAATCTTTATCCATCTATCTCCTTAGTCCAATAGAGTACTTGAATTAAATGAATTAGGGTTGAAATAGAACATCCATCAATTTTCTTAATGTATGAAAATAAGTTTAATTATTTTATGTCATTAAGTGGGCACAAGGTTTGGAATTGTCTCGGCCCACGATTATGTCATTTAGTGGGCACAAGGGTTCACGATGTTGAATTTTCTTAATGGATGAAAATGAGTTTAATTATTTTATTGTATGTATGAATGACTGAATGTGCCCGCAAGTATATAGTACAACTAGTAATTAATTTTTTTTAACTAAGTAGAATTACATCTAAATTTTTGTCAATAATATGTAGTAACTATGTTTTATTACAAGACACATTAAAGTACCCATTAAAGTGCCCAAACTTTTTACGTTAAAAACTCACCGTTTTGGGTGGTCTTATAATTTTTTTTAAAATTGAATCCAAATAACACCCGAATCCGAATTGACCCGACCTGAAATGATCCAATTCGAAGCAATCCGAAAAGGACCCAAACCGAATTAGACCCGAACCGAACTAGACCTGAACCGAACAACATCCGATCTGAAATGACCCGAACTAACCCGAAATATTACGACCCGAAACGACCTGAACCCGAACTAGACCCGAACCCGAACAGGACCCGAACCCGAACCGAACAAGGCCCTAAATGATTGTTTGACTCGAACAGACCCGACCCGAACGACCCGATCCGAATTGACCCGAACAATATATATTATAAAAGCCGATCGTTTTTGAGCCACCACGTTGATTCTGGCCCCACCATATATTTAACCAAAATAATTTTTTAAATCATTTAATTAACTACCATAATTTTGCTACGTAAATTTTCAATCTTTTAATCGAGAATCATTCTAGCGTAAAAAAAAACGCTCTGTTTGAATAAAAAAACGCTCTGTTTGAATTTGTTCCCGCCGGAGTTCCTGGCCGGAATTTGCTGTTGCATTCTGTGATTGGTTTGCTCCCTGGGGCATGGAGGTCGACCCACCCCCTCCCCCGCTTCTGCAGGGGACGTCGCACTTTCCTGCTCTGGCTGATAGTATCGCGGTTGCCCAGGCGAAGAAGATCTCGTTCAAAGAGATGGTGACTGGGAAGCAGGGTGTGTCTAACACCCCGCAGGAGGATGAGTTTGATTACGACACGGATGATGACCAGCCCCCGGCTGTTATCAATCCCAAGTGTCCCCCTGTCCTGTTCACGGCTGCAGAGAAAAAGGCCATGCGTAGACCTTGGTGGCGCTCACTGATTATTAACATGTTTGACAAAGGGCCGGGATATGCAGTCATCAAGAAAGCTTTGGAGAAGAAATGGAGCCCGAAGGGCAAACTCACGCTTGTGGATATTGGAAATGCTTATTACGTTGCCAAGTTTTCGAATAATGGTGATTATGATTTTGTCTTGTCGCAGGGTCCTTGGATGATTGGGGATAACTACTTGATGATTCAGAAGTGGAGGCCAAAGTTTGATCCCTATAACGACACCAAACAAACCCTCTTGGCCTGGATTCGGATTCCAGGGGTTAGTATGGAGTTTTTCAATGAAGTGTTTGCTGATAGAGTTGGTAGTCTGATCGGAACTGTTGTCAAAGTGGATGAAACCACCCTTGCTGCTAATAGGGGTCAGTTTGTGAGGATTGCCGTTGAAATTGATGTGACCAAAAGTCTCCTCTCCAAGGTTGAGCACATGGGTAGGGAATGGCCAGTTTCATATGAAGGTTTAAGAATGGTGTGTTTTAAATGTGGTAAGGTAGGCCATTTGGAGGCGGATTGCGTACCTGATCCGCCAATGGAGGTTGACAGTGGGCAGGGTACGATTGCTGAAGTTCCGCCCAGGCCCTATGTTCCTCCCAATCTTAAGCCCGAAGGTGAATTTGGTAACTGGATGCAAGTGGTTAAACCGAAACGCAAGCCGTGAGGGCCCCCAGAGCCTAGAAACGCTAATGAGCAACCTGTTGCTAATGTCGTCCAGCCTACCCATGTTCAAACTCAGCAAGTTTCTATCGCAGGGCCCTCGGCGCAAGGTGGCAAGGAGACCAAGGCTAAACCTGGCATTTCGAATCAAAAGGGTAATAGCAAGGCGTCGGGGTCAAGGTTTGAGGTGCTGCAATCTATGGAGGAAGACACGCCAGTTAGTTCCGATGTAGCTACTCCGGTGGTCTCTTCGCCGGCAACTCAAGGAGGCGCCTCCGGCACGAAACCGATGGTTGTAGTTAGCACAATCCCGATAAATCCGGAAACGTTTCTAGATTCTAATGGCAAGTCACCAGCTGTCAATCCGGAGGTTAGGCAAGTCGAGGATTTGGCGTTGATCCAAAAGGCAGGAAATCGTGTGTCAGCCAAGCGTAAGGAAAGAAGAGAAAAAGCCGTTTATTTGCCAAAAAATCCTCAAGTCAAGATATCATCAGTTGCTGATATGGAAGTTATAGATCCTAACTTGGAACAGAATATATCCGAATGCCATAAAAAGCTATCTTCTATGACGGGCAGGGCCTATATGCTCACACAAGAAGTTAACAACCAAGCCAGCCCTAACTTGCACAACAAGCAAATCTCTAGTGATCCTAATATAGAATTGGCGTTACCCATTGTTCCCTCAACGAATCCTGACATTGTGTTCTTCAATGATGGCAGGCTGTCTCCAAGTAACCACTCCGGCGGTGATCACGGAATTGGTGTTGAGCAGTCAAAGCATCTTGGTCTCGAACCTCCGGACGGGCCCCTTCCAACCGGCCCTCCCCAAGTTAGCCACGACAATGGTAGCGGAATTTCTCCCTCTGCTAACGGAGACCAATCCGCTATTATGCAAGATATCGATGCCTCGCAATCAAGCTGATGTCTTTGCTCGTTTTAACGAAGCAAGACAAGAAGTTAGGGATTCTCTCCCGCGTTCTAATCAAATTTTGTTCCGAAACTTTATTTACAATAGTTTACCTATGAATGACATCAGCATGATGATTTGGAATGTCCGTGGCGCGGGTAACAGCCGTTTCCTTCAAAGTGTGCGTGAGTTGCTTCGGTTACACTCTCCTAGCGTGCTGGCTCTTGTGGAACCTCGGATCAGTGGTCCAAGGGCAGATGATGTATGCAGCAGAATGGGGTATGATGGTATGATCCGTATTGATGCTGATGGGTTCTCGGGAGGTATTTGGCTTTTTTGGAAAACAGCAGAGTTTGTTGTAGTTCCGATTTCGCTTCACCGGCAGCATATTACGATTGAGATTCATCGCCGTGGGGAGGTGCCTTGGATATTATCGGCTATCTATGCGGCTCCTAACCCGGCTCGTCGTCGAGATTTGTGGGATCATCTCAAGCATTTTGCTCATCTCAACAACCGGCCCTGGATTTTAGCAGGGGATTTCAATGCGACCATGGGATCCCATGAACGGTCTCGTGGGTCGCAGAGCTCTTTACGGGAGTCGCAGGCTTTCTGTAATTGGATTGATGAGCTTGAGCTTCTGGATCTTGGGTTCTCGGGTCAGAAATTTACTTGGAGAAGTGGTGGCGATCGGGATGCTTCTCATGCAGCGAGATTGGACAGGGCTTTGTGTAACGATGCTTGGCGGATCTGTTTTCAGAATGCGGCTGTCAAACATCTTTTTGCTCCCAGTTCAGATCACGTCCCTTTACTGGTGCAGACGGAACCTGATTTGTGCCCGTCTCCTTCGGGCCGTTCATTCCGGTTTCAAGAAGCATGGCTTTTGCACGAAAATTTCAAGGACTTCCTGGAGGCGTTTTGGAGGGCGGAGGATACACTTCCTACTGCTCTGGAGCGCATTGCTGTTGATCTTAAAGGCTGGAATAAATCGGTTTTTGGCCATATCTTCTATCGGGAGAGAAAACTTTGGGCGCGTCTTGAGGGCATTGCAAAGGCGTTGGACCGACAACCTTCGCGGCACCTTGAGGTTATAGAAACGGACTTGAAGAGGGAGCTCGAAGACGTCCTTGATCAGGAGCAGGCATTTTGGCTCCAAAAAAGCAGGGCAAATTTTCTCATCGATGGGGACCGAAATACCCGATTTTTCCACCTATCCACTATTGTTCGACGCAATTCTAACAAGGTTTATACTTTACAGGATGATGCAGGTTGCTGGATTGAGGATCCGGCCCGGGTGAAAGAGTTGGTGCTCAATTATTTCAAGAGTTTATTCATTGATGGTCCGAGGGCTGATGTCTCTATGTGGCCGGCCATCCACCACTCCTTTCCTCCCTTAGCTGAGTCTGAGATTAATCTCTTGACAGCGAGCTTCCAAGAGACTGAAATTAAAGAGGCGCTCAAGTCTATGAACCCGCACAAAGCTCCGGGTCCGGATGGCTTTCCGGCGGGATTCTTCCAGCAGCACTGGGACCTAGTTGGCGAGCAAACCTTGCACACCGTGTTACGTGTGCTGAATGAGGGAGTGATTCCTCCTGGCTTTAGTGATGCTCTTATTCATTTGATAGCTAAAATTGATGTGCCGTCTTCGCCTTCTCATTTCAGGCCTATATCTTTGTTGAATGTCACCTTCAAAATTGCGACAAAGGCAATTTTATATAGACTGAAGCCGGTGCTCGCCAAGTTGGTATCCCCGGTTCAATCAAGCTTTATACCGGGGCGTCAAATTGTGGATAATGTTGTTTTGGTAAAGGAAGCATTCCATACTCTCTCTTCTCGGAGCTATTCAGGGCGAGTCATGATGCTGAAAATCGACTTGGCTAAAGCTTATGATCGGGTTCGGTGGGACTTCTTGCGGGATACTCTCAAGCTCGCTCACTTACCGGAAAATTTTGTGAAGGTGATAATGAACTGTCAGACTTAGGGCGCTATCGCTCTGCTTTGGAATGGTGCCAGGGCTGGAAATTTCAAGGCCACGAGGGGGGTACGGCAAGGTGATCCGCTCTCGCTATATCTTTTCGTGCTTTGTATGGAGCGGCTGTCCCACATTATTCAGGATGCGGTAGCAGGCAATCTCTGGAAGCCTATGGTTCTTGGAGGAGTTCCCCTGTCTCATCTTTTCTTTGCCGATGATCTTATTCTCTTTGCGGATGCCTCGGTTGATCAAGTTCGAGTTATTCAAGATTGCCTTGGTCTCTTTTGCTCAATGTCGGGTGAGAAGGTTAATTTTGATAAAAGTTCCATGGTGTTTTCAAAAAAGGTTAGGATGGTGGTGAGGAACGACATCAGCACTGCTTTCAATATCCCTGTTGTGGATGACTTTGGCAAGTATTTGGGCGTTCCCACTATTTGTGGCAGAGTAACTAACGCCAGATATGATCACATTCTGGAAAAGGTGTCTTCTAGGTTGGCTGGCTGGAAAGCTAGCTCTTTATCCTTGTCGGGCCGTACAACTTTGGCAAACTCAGTGTTGGCAAGTCTTCCGATCTATACTATGCAGTCAACGTTGATTCCTAGAGCTATTTGTGACTCGATTGATGGTAAGATTGCAAGCTTCGTCTGGGGGTCTACTCCGGCTAAAAAGAAAATGCATTTGTTGTCGAAAGAAAAAATAGCTAGACCCAAGAGTGAGGGTGGTTTGGGAGTTCGGAACATGAGACATGCTAACACTGCTTTGCTCGCTAAACTGTGTTGGCGCCTCATCAAAGAGAAGGACTCGGTGTGGAGCAGAGTCGTTTGGGGGAAGTATGATGATGGTGGTTCGATTATGAATCAATTTGAGGAAGGGGTGGGGTCGTCTCACTGCTGGAAAGGCATTTGCCATGGTGCTCAATGCTTGAAGAAAGGTGTTCGGTTTGCTATCGGTAATGGTCTGAGTGCTCGGTTCTGGACCGACCCATGGGTGTGTCCGCAGCCTCTGCTGGAGCTGGTGCTCTTTCCAATCCCAGATGAGTGGCGGGAGGCCAAGGTTTGCGAGTTCTGGTCGGGGGATGACTGGAACTGGGGGGTGATTACTCATTTTCTTGCCTCGGATGTCTGTGAGATGCTGAAAGCCATTGCTGTTTCGGATGACGCTAATATTCTGGATGAGCTGTTTTGGGATGGCACAAAGTCAGGGATGTTTTCCTCTAGCACAGCGTTGGATTTGATTAGGAAAGAGGATCCAAATCCGATTAATGTCGACTTCGATTGGAAGTTGATTTGGAAGCTGCCGGTTCAGCAAAAGGCTAGGACGTTTGTGTACTTGCTGATTCACAATGCTATTATGTGCAATGAGAATCGTTTTCGGCGTCACATATCCTCTTCGGATGCGTGCCCAAGATGTGGCGACTCGGAATCGATTATGCACCTTCTACGTGACTGTGGTCCTATTCGGGATGCTTGGCTTGCCTTGTGTGGCAATAGTCCGCCCAGTTCTTTCTTCATCCAGACCGACCACAAGGCTTGGATCCTGGCCAACATTAGGAAGCTTGATAAGTGGAGTTCTCTCTTTGCTACTTTCTTGTGGCATGCGTGGAAAAGCAGGAATCGGTTGGTGTATGATGGGGTGGACGAGCTCGGGGGCCTCACTGCGATTGTGGTCTCGACAACGGATGAATATAACCGGCAATTGCAGAGTCGTACAGGCAGTTTGGATGGGGCTGGCGCACAGCAAAGTGTGGTGAGTTGGAGACCGCCTCCGGCTCAATGGATAAAGATGAATGTTGATGCGTGTTCTAAGGGGAACCCGGGACCGGCTGCTGGGGGCGGGTTGATGCGGGATGCCTCGGGGGATTTCCTCAATGGTTTTATGTTCAATTGTGGCAGGTGTGACGCTTTGACGGCTGAGCTGTGGGCCTTATACTATGGATTGAAGATGTGTCGACACCATGGATTGCTTAGGGTGGAGCTGGAGTCTGATTGTGAAGTTGCTGTCCAGGCCCTGCGCGATTCGTCCTCCGTTTTTCCGCGCCATCATCCTATGATTAGCCGTTGTCAGGTGTTGCTGTCGGACTCAAGCTGGGAGGTGCAACTTTCATTCACTAGAAGGCAGGCTAATATAGCAGCTGATGCTATTGCCAATGAGGCTCTTAGTTCATCCATTTCCTACACTGAATTTGCTATTGCCCCTGTTTTTCTTGCTAATTTAGTTGCCTCTGAGAAGGCTCTTTGTAATGACATTATTTAAGTATTTTCAATAAAGTCGCAGGAGCATGTCTCCGTTTCCGAGCAAAAAAAATATCTATCCATACAATATCTAGCCGAAAATATAGTGCATAAATAAACCATATATGATATCTATCTATAAAATATAGTACGTAAATTTTCAATAACTTGTAATTTTTCTACGTACGTAAATAATTTCCAAAGTTGCATATTACAATCCATATTATGGCCCTATCATATATATATATATATTAATATTTTGATTCTACGTAAACTTTCAATTCCACTTTGATTTTTCCTAAACTCTTTTAATCTATCCACCTTATATTTACAAAAAACATTAAACTCTTTTAGTTGATTACCTATTATCAATATTTTTACTTTTTCCTAATATTTATCTTTTTAACATTTAGTAATAACTATCTTTTTCAATTATTTTTTAAAACTTTCCCTTGAAAAGATCATATAGCTAATATAACCACACATTTTTTTAATTATACGTACGAGATCACAACCTACTATCAATATTTTTACTTTTTCATATATCTATCTTTTTAACAATTCGTAATAATTATCTTTTTGAACTATTTTAAAAACTTTCCCTTCTAAAGACATTAGATCATATAACTAATATAGCCACACTTTTTTCTTTGATAATTATAAGTACAAGATCACAAGACCTCATCATAATAAAAAAATTGATTTTTCTAACATATGCCCTAAATAGAATAATACTTAAAAGTTGATTTTTTAACGGCATAGGTTAAACTTCTTAAAAATGTATTTGTAATTTGTATTTATTTATGATTAATGATATTCTATGATGGGTTTAGTAATTTCCATTTAGGGTTTTAGTTTCTTGATTTAATATTCTTAACCTATGTCCTAAGGGCAAAATCTTATAAATTATACGGTTGAATATAATCTTATCCTAATCTATTTATATAAGAAGTACATTTTAAAACTCTAACTTTGCCATACTAATCTAATCATGGAAGTATTTAATCTTTCATAAAAAAAATCTGAATAAATTATATTATTTATCATTAACATAATCCTAACTAGAATGATATATTAGATAGACCACTATAACTTGGTTGTGTTTCTACAAAAAACAAAACAATTGTTTGTACGGAAGATCTTTTAGTAAATTTAAACATATAGGTTTTTTCGCTTAATAGTATAAAAGCCGGTCAATTTCAAGTCACTACGTTGATTCTGGACCCGCTTGATTTTAATTTTATTTCAACTCACATAGATAATAACAACTCTATATCTTTTATTTTTCTTAATTATCTAATCCTCAATTTTATCTTTAAAGTCATACTATCTATCTTTAATTTTATATTCTTTAAATAATTTTATCTTTAATTTTCTTCTATAAAAGATATCCAATATGCATTCACATACACCATTCAAGAAATGATTTTATTTTGTGTTTTGCATCGTCAAATTCATACATACACATAATATGGTCATTCAAGAATTGATCATACGTACGGTTCAATTTGGTCTAAATAAAATTGACTATGTTATTGTAAAATATACATATGTATGTTTGATTTACTACGTTATATTTTAATTGATCTGATTCTAAAGTCTACGTACAATTAATGTTGGATTGTAATATAAATAGATACTAGCATAACTAACATTAAATTCCTAACATTTATAATAGTCATACAATAAATGTTATATGATTTTCTTTCATATAACTAACATTTATTTAATTAATTTTGGACTCATAAAATTTTATAATTTATATAAAAATTCACCCACCTTATATTTTTAAGAAATTGTTTTTAACAGTTTCTATTAATTTCCTAATATTTTCTATACCCATTGTTTTTTAGATTCAAAATATCATGATTTTTAAAATATATTATATCAAATTGGCTACATGTTTTATTTGGTTATATCAAATTGGCAGTTTGCATACTAAAATATAAGTAAATATAATTTGCAAAATAATGCAAGTTATTGACTATAAAATATAAGTGCGTGATTTGCATAACAATATATTGGTAATCGATTATAGAACAATTAAAGACTTCTAATATTAGATGAAATTAGATTATGTCAAATTTTTTATTATACGTTTTCACACTAATATTCTATTTGTAATATATTCAAAAAATTCCGAAACACGAGTCGTGCATAGCACGACGGGTACAACTAGTGCTATTATAAAGTTTGAAAGTATGGCATTATTGAAGGCATATTGATAAAAAAAAAAGTTTGTACTTCAAATTATGACAAGTCGTAATCACTCGAGAGCCGAAACTAAGCATATGCCGGTCCAGTCCTAGCACTCGTCGATTTCTTCTTTTTTTTGTTCTTCTTCCACCAAAAGCATTGTTAAGAAAAACAAGTGTCTTTCGACTAAAAAAAAAGAAGAGAAAAACAAATGTAAAATACTCTTCTTCTTCTTAACAGAATGCTAATTGTAAAAAAGCAATTTTGCACGAATGTGCTCTAAAGTGATTTAGCCTACAAACAAATACACTGGGACGGTACTCTTTGGATATCAAAATTAGTGCGTCAAGAAAAGTTAGTACCAGACCTGTCAAAAGCCGACCCGACTCGTCCGGAAATTTCTGGGTTTCAACCCGAAAATTTGAACCCGAAACCCAGTTTGAACCCGACCCGGTAAACCCGATGAATTTTGGGTTAGGGTTGGGTCAAACCCGCTGGGTCAAGAAATTTATAGGGTACACTCTAATATAATGAAATGACATATTAACAGGTAATTCTGCACCCAAAGGTTTTAATATGTCCAAAGCTAAATCCAACTTTTAACCAAAAAACCATCCTAAAATAGATCACTTTTCTGCTTTCTCCAACCTCTCCATTTTTCTGGCTCCAGTCTATAGGGAGATTTAGAATTTAAAGAACAGTCATAACGACAAACTCACCTTACTTAGTATGATTTATCATTCTTTTGTTAAAATGTGTTTCATTATATGATTTATATGATTTAGAATTTCAAGAACCATATGGAACCACCGGTTTCCCGTTTCCAGGGGAAGGGGAATCGGAACCGTCCTCGGAACCGAACCGACGGTTCTAGTTCCGGTTCTGTACGGTTTCGGTTTCGGCCGGTTTTTACGTGGTTCTCCGGTTCCGATGGAACCGGACCCAAGTCTAGTGGGGCGCTCGAAGAAGGTGATCTTTGGTAGCTTAAAAGACCCTATTTGGAAGAAATTGAAAGGCTGGAAGGCAAGGTCCCTTTCTCATGCAGGGAAGGAAGTGTTAATTGAATCGGTTGTTCAGGCTCTTCCCTCTTACGCCATTTTCTGTTTCATGCTGCCAGCTAGCCTTTGTCATGAGATGGAACAACTTATGTACAATGTTTTGTGGGGAGGTGATGGTCAATCTAAAAAGGTTCACTAGATGAGCTGGGGTAGACTGTGCAAGCCGAAAAGTATGGGAGGGCTTGGGTTCCGAAATCTCTCCACTTTCAACCTTGCTTTGCTTGCAAGGAAAGGGTGGAGGTTAATTCATGAACCTGAGTCTCTTATTGCCCGATTACTCAAGGCAAGGTATTATCCTCATTCGGATTTCATGCATGCCAAGTTGGGTTTCAAGCCAAGCTATTGTTGGAGGAGTGTCTTTAAGGCTCATGAAGTGGTGGAAAGGGGTTGTTATTGGGAAGTGGGTAATGGGAACGGTATCCGAGTGTGGCATGATAAATGGGTCCCAAGCCCTAGCTCTTTCAAGCCTTTGGGAAATTTCTTTCGTAGCACGTCAGAGTTGCGAGTGTGCAATCTGATTGACTCGGAAGAAGGTAGGTGGATGGAGGACGTGATTTCTTTTGTAATGTTGCCTTATGATGTAGAGATAGTGATGAATGTTCATCTGGTGGACTTGTGTGTTCGAGATCGGCTTGTGTGGTTCTTTTATTCTGGTGGTGAGTATTTTGTGAAGTCTGGATACAAGTTGCTCGAACAAGGGAAACGTGATGCTGCATGAGATGGTGATTAGGCTGACCCTTCGAGTGCATCGGCGGTTTGGAAGAAGTTGTGAAGGATTGATGTTGTGCCAAGGGTTGGATCCTTCCTTAAGTAGGCAAGGAATCAACTTCTCCCGTGTATGAGCAACTTGTGATTCCGAGGTGTTGTGGAGGAAACCCGATGCTACTTTTGTGGAAGGGAGGAATCTATGTTACATGCGCTTCGGGATTGCGTTCTTCCAATAGAGGTTTGGGAGCGTTTCCCGAACATGGCAAGGATGGGTGAGCTTTCTCGTCTTTCTTAGATTGGACTGACTCGGTGCTTTGTTTGCCTGATGATGATAAAGAGTGGTGTGCGTTACTTTGCTGGAATCTTTGGAAAGCCAGTGATAAGCAAACACTAGTACAAAATTCTCCATACAATGCGGAAATATTAGGGCGTTTGTGAAAAGCGCATTTATTCACCGAACACGGAAAACGCTTCTACAAAAAAAGCGCATTATAGTATTAAAATTTTATTTTAAAAATAAAAAATATATATAATAAGGCGCTTTTATGAAAAAACGACTTAAAACATAAAACACGGAAGGCGCTTTTAATCAAAAGCGCCCTCCCTGATCTGTATTTTCATACGAGTATATTTTATGAGTGCACGAGCATACACGTATTGATCGAGCCAAAAACCCTAATCCATCATCACTCCCCTCGATTCGACTCGACTCAACTCGACTCGACTCAATCGATCTCTCTCGCCAACACCATCTCCGACGAGGGCCGACAGCTTTTGACGAACGAAAAAAAGGAGGCTCTCGAGGCCGAACCACGGAGCTTGGATTCAAACCCTAACAAGAGGCTCTCGAGGCCGTAATTGCAATTGGGGAGGCCGATCGCGAGATGGAGGGCTTCTTCGGCGTCGGAGGTGTGCTTGGTGGAAATTGAGGATTTAAGGCGATTCAAATGGAGCTTGGACACAATTCGGGTGGACTTCTTACCGGAGAAATCGGTGGAGAGGGAGTGCGGGATGAGTTGTGTGTGTCAACAAATCAGCGGTTCTTCAATTCATCTGCTCGGATTCTCCTCCTCCTCCATTCCTCCCAATCGCCTGCTCACAACCTCTAATGGTGAACTCCTTCACTTCGTTGCTTGTTATGTTGAATTTTAGCGAATAGACGAACTTTCCTGGTAGATTTTTACTTGTCTGTAATCATGATATTCATTCTTGTGCGGATTATATGGATCTCACCGTTATCACAGGCTAGCTCGGCGCCGGAAAGTCCACAGTAAGTCGTCTCTCTAAACGGTCAAAATCCCTATGAGTCACTCTCTCAATTCGCTTTCCCTCTCATCTAATTTCTGGAATTCTAATGACTTTCATCAGCTAGTGAACCATATAGTGAATTCGGAACATGGATTGAGGATTGCTGTGATATTGAACGAGTTCGGGGAGGAGATTGGGGTTGAGAGAGCCAAGATTAATGAGGGAGATGGTGGAGCTCTGGTTGAGGAGTGGGTTGAGCTCTCCAATGGCTGTGTTTGTTGCACTGTCAAACATAGCTTAGTTCAAGCCCTAGAACAGCTCGTTCAGATGAAGCAAAGGTAACTCTGAATTTGACTGTCAAAACGGTCTAATTGCATATCATTAGGAAGTACTGATGAATGCATTCAATTTTGTCTCTGTCATTAGGCTTGATCATATATTGCTGGAGACTACGGGATTGGCGAATCCGGCTTCTCTTGCCTCGGTTTTATGGCTGGATGACCAGCTTGAATCGTCTATCAAACTCGATTCAATCGTGACGGTAAGTTCATTTCCAGGTTCTTATTGACATTATCTTAGCATAGTCTTGAGATGTTTCTCATGGTTTGGGCAGGTTGTTGATGCTAAAACCTCCATCACCAATTGAAATGCCATCAGGAATTGTCGTCTTTCCCTGAAGCTTTCCATCAGATTGCATTTGCGGCACTTTCTAATAATTCTATTGACTTGTAGGCTGCAGCCAATGAATTGCTCTAAATCTAACAAGATTTTGTTTGTTGGCTTCAGGTTCTTCCTATGATTTTGTGTCTTGGAGTCTGATTATATGGATTCGTCCTCATTTCAGTGGCCAACTTAGCCGGATGACATAGCAATGGCTGTAGAGAATGTGGTAAGATGTTTTCTGCTTCCTACAGCAAATATCCAGTTCCTCTGTCTAGAGCAATTTTTAGATGTAAATTACGTCTTCTCCTTTCTATGACAAATTAGATTGTATGAATTCTCATGACCTTGTTTCCTATAAAAGCTAACTACTCTCTCTTTTATAGAAATCTGCCCTGTTGTTGTTTAATTAGTAGTGCTATTCTGTTTGATTTTTTCTAGAGGAGGTGAAACTGAAACATCCAAAGATCACATATGCAGACCTATAGAAGGTAACCTTAGATTCCATATAAGTGGAGCATTTTAATTTTACCCCCCACCTCCCCCTTCGCTTCAGTCTTTTGATGATATACTATATATTAGTCTGGAGCACGTTGTTCTTTTATCTGAACACTAAACTGGTGTTAGTTTTAAGAAAAAAAACAGCATGTTCGCTGGATCTTTTCAGCCTCTAAGTAATTTAATTTTCAGACTTTGTTCTCTTTGGGTGTCAGGAGACTAGAAACTGTGATTATTCATATCATCTCAGTGGACATTTGCCTGTATTAGAAACTTGTTTAATCCTTTTTTGTCTGACATGCTGTAAAGGTTTGTCTTACTAGTCTATTTTATGTGTCCAGCTTGCTGGTGCTGTTGTAGTTAAAGTTATTGGAGGACCAACCATTGATTCTGCTCCAGGTAGAAAGGTATAGATATGCTAATATTGAAGAATGAATGTTTCTTAATGTTTCTCTTTGAAGAAACATACACATGCAATTTGACTTAAATGTTCTGTTTACCCTTTTGACAGGACTCAAAAGTGTCAACAAAGGAAGGGAAACTGCCAGATGCTAAGAAAGGTCAGTTAACTTGAAAAATTATGTAGCTAGATAGTTACAAGTTACAACAGTTGTAATTCAAACATGATCTGTTATTTATAGGTCTTTGATTTTTTTCCTAAGTTTATATCTGTTTTATTTTTCTGTGAAATATAATTCAAGTTGCTCTACTAGATCACAATCAAGAAATCAATTTGATTTTTTAACCTGAGTAGGTTTAAAGAGAGTGTTTATGTATTAGAGTGCCACTAGAATAGAAAAACAGTTTCTTTTTTCTCTTCCACAGACCTGGCTATATATATGATGCTGATTTCAAATTTTATAGTGGTAATAATCTGGAAAGGCCCTATGTTAAGGCTGAAGCCCACAACTTTGATTATTTGATCTATTTTTGTTAGTGCATTTACATTGCTAAAAAACTCCAAGTATTTAGCAAAGCTCAAAACCACGATTCTTAAACTCTAGTCATACTAAATATGAAATTTTGATTCAATATTGTTTTTCTTAGTACCATTTAGACATTTAGATGTGATAACTTGTTTCACACTTTATATCACCTGTTTTAAGTTTTCTTGATTTCTTTTGATTGTTGTTCTTTATTCAGGATGAGGAAGCCTTCTTCCGAGATTCTGCAAAATCACACAAAAAGCTTTCAGAACTAGGCTTTAGTCCGGTTGGGGCCAAGCTGGTAAGAGACAGCACCATTCTGGCCCAAAGTGCTGTTGGAGTTGCTGTGGTAGCTGCTGTGGTGGTTATCAGCTATCTCTATGAACCGTGGTATTTAATACTAGTGCTGCTTAGATCCGTGTCATATTTGT
Source organism: Polygonum aviculare (assembly GCA_934048045.1). Taxonomy (NCBI): domain Eukaryota; kingdom Viridiplantae; phylum Streptophyta; class Magnoliopsida; order Caryophyllales; family Polygonaceae; genus Polygonum; species Polygonum aviculare. The sequence continues at coordinate 23,844,557 of OW204023.1, read as the reverse complement.
ACCAGCTACCAGCCTATGTTTTAGTATTATTGGCTATTTGAACTAGTAAAATCTCAGCTTGTGTAAACAAACAACATTTCTTAGAGATAATCATATATCAGCTTTTTTAATAAGTCATGCGTGCTCATAATATTCGATTCAGTGATGATCTGAGGATTGGTTAGTTGGAAATTCTAATTCTAGATTTGAAACCTATAGAAATTCTATTTTTTAAAAAAAAAACTAATAACTTTAGGGCGCTTTTTCAAAAAAAAAGCGCCCTCTACGACAATCAGTTCATGGCGCTTTTTTTGATAAAGTGCTCTCTGTGTCAAACAGTTTAGGGCGCTTTTTCTAAAAAAGCGTCCTAAAAGTCAATCAGTTTAGTGCGCTTTTTCAAAAAAAGCGCACTCCGTATTTTAAATATTTCAAAATTTGAAAAACATGTACATGGCGCTTTTTAAAAAAAAACGCACTGCGTGTTGAAGTTTAAGGCGCTTTTAATTAAGCGTCCTCCGTGTCTTTTATGGCACTGACGCTAAATGCACTACGAAAAGCGCACCCCGCTTCTTTAAAAAAGCGCATTGTATAGCGATTTTTGTACTAGTGAAACAAGATGATGAAGATCCACAAGATGTTGAAGAGATGATGACGGCTCCGATTCAATGTCCAATGACGAGAAGACGAGCTAAGAAGATCATCAAAAGAACCTCCATTGCACTCAAGTGTCTATATTCAAGAATGGAGCTGCCTCGGAAAACAGAGTGGGTCACTCTCTTGCAAGGCGGCGAACAGGATGGTCGTGGTCGACCTTCATAGGGTCGTGGCCGACCCAAGGTTGGTCGTGGCCGACCTTGCCGTCCCTTGTCCGCGTGACCGACTTTGTCCGTGCTTTCCTTTCCTTTGTTTCAACAAACTCTTTACATATTTTATTTTTAAAGATTGTATTTATTATTATAGAGTATTTTTTATATCATATGATAAAAAAATAGGATTTCTTTTCTAGGGTTTTGAATAAATAGTTGGGAGTTTCCTTTATTTCTTTTCAGCGTAGATTGAAAAGAGCTTGTTGCTTCTCTTCCTGCACCATCCAAAACTTTCATTTGACATTGTCTGATTTCGATTTTATGCAATATGCCGGTTTGATTCATTCTTGTGTTCGTTATTGCTTGCGTGAGTTTGTTTGTTTGTGTTCCAAGACGATAAGTGCATTGACTTATACTTGGTACATGATAGGCTACTAGACCAACACCGCAAGTGTACGGGTTGTGTAGTATCAAGGTGTTGATCTCTAGGACTTCAGTAGAATTGATTGAACAGACAATCATGTAGCTAGGCATATATGAAGCAATTTTGGATTGAAATGAAGGCATTCACCTATTAACTAACTAAAAGGGAGAAATCAAGTAACAAAATGATGCAAATTCAATATGGGAAAGGCAATCCTAGTGTCAAGGTACTCACACTAAAAACCTAAGCAACACTTTGCAAGCATGCATTATCGAATTGAACAATTGTGCCTAGAATACGGTAATCATCCACTCTCGTGTCTTGACACCCGGGACTAGGCCCTTTGGGCTCAATAGGGCTATGAATCGGGTCAAGCCCTCATCCACCATCATGGCTTGAGTGAGCTTGTCCAACTCAAGCCAAAATCGGTAGGTGATCCTCTCAAGATATCCCCAATCAACTCTCATATCAAAGGGTCCTCAATCAATCAATCTTACTCTTCAAGTGAAGGATGGGGTCTCTCAACACAAATCTCACACCTCACTTCCTATTAACAGTCTAACCTCTCGGTCGCAATAATCAATAAGGCTCAAATCACAATCAATATGGCATTAGGCACATAGGATTGAAACAAACCACAACCAAGTTTCAATTCATGCAAGCAATTCAAAGTTCTACCTAGAATCCATAGGGTTTTCCCCAAACGCTAAGATTTGAGACTCTACCTAAACATGGAAAACAAGCGATATGAAGAAGAGAGAAGGAAATTCATACCAAAGTTCATTATATTGAATGAAATGGCAACAATCTCCAACAACTTCCTTCAAATATCCAAAACACAAACAAAGCTCTAATGGAAATCCTAGGTCTAAATTGGGAAAAATCCCCAAAAGGGAGAAAAGAGAGGTACTCTCCTAAAGGAGGAAGGAGGTATTTACAACCCTAAAAGGAAAAGAGCGCTAAAAGAGGAAAATGGAGGCGCCACGGCGAGACCCGGGCTGTGACCCACCTGGGTCGCACACTGAAACACGCACTAGAGAAAGCAGGGCCGACCCGGGCCATGACCCTGGCCGGGTCGGCCCCTGCATTTTGCACTTGACTCGGCTTTGGCAAGAGCGGGTGACCAGGGCTATAACCCGGCCCGTGACCCGCCCGGGTCACACGAACCTGGCCACGACCCGGCCGAGTCACAACTGGGGTCAGGGCCTAGATGCCCCGGGTCTTGCCTTCTCGCTTCGTCGTCCTGCGCTCTTGGCTCGGCTTTTGGTTTGCTTTTTTTGGCGTCTCTTCGGGCTTCTTCTTGACTCCGTCTTCGAGCTCTTGGACTTCATGGATCTCTCCTTGATCTCCATCATCCAATTCTCCTCCATTTTATCCTGAAGATGCACAAACAAGGCGTAGAGTCCGAACGAAGACACTAAACCAAAAACAACTAAAAGGCTAGCTTAAAAGAGAGAAAAGCAAACCGAAACCTAATGAAACATGAGCTAATAGGCACTCTAAGTATGAGCTAGATGCAAGCCATCAGTGCAAGATCTAGATCCAATGTTCCATTTGCTATTGTGTGACGTCCAAGGAGTATTCCGAGCCATGTCATACATCAGTCAGGAATGAGGCAATTTATGCTGATAAATGTAAGGCAACAGAGGAGGTTATCAATGATTGCCTCGCTATGAAGAAGGAGGCATGTAGTTTATCGGCCTGTGCTGATAGTGGAACGGGGCAATCTCAACAATTGTGCAATGAGTGGCAACCACCTCCTCGGGATTGGGTCAAGATTAATGTCGATGCTTAGGTTTGAGGAAGGTTGCGGGGGATCGGAATGATATCCAGGGATGAAATAGGAGGGATTGTCTTTACGGGGGGCGAGGTGGATTCTAGATGTCACCTCTGTCGAGATTGCAGAACTTGAGGCAGCTAGATGGGGGGTTAAGAAGGGTGTTGAGCTTGGCTTCACAAATGTGATCATAGAGTTTGATTCGAGCTTGATGGTCAAGTACACTAGTGGTCTCAAGGTGTCCTATAATATCTTTGGGACGGCTCTTGCTCTGATGCTTGAAAGGAGTTTGGACTTTGCAAATTGCAAGTGGAATCATGTTCGAAGAGGTGCAAATGGCGCTGCAGAGTGGCTCAGTAGATGGAGACCAAGGTCTCCTTTCTTTGTATCTGATTCTTGTTTTTTTCCTTTGGATTCTGTCATGTATTGGAGATTGATTTTGGTTTAATTTAAGGTGATTCTTATGCTAAAGAAAAGGTGATGCGGTCCAATGAAAAAGTGACATGTGTCATGTTAAATATTATTTTTAAACTCCATTTTAGTATATAGTTATGATTTGTGTTTTATTTGTTCAATGAATTAGGCTGTAATTTTATTCATTACAAAAGAATAATAAGAAAATCAGTCGTTTATTTATCAAGAGTGAGGAAGATATAACAAGTAATTTTATTTCTTCTTAGACTCACAATCATAGGGTATAAAATGTAGGGTAGTGTAATATTAAATCAAATTAAAAGTTTTAAGAAAAAAAATTCTTTAAATACAAACTATTTGTTCAAAGTATGAAATGGTAAACTAGAAGGTACGGGCATATGGACTATATATTTATGATGTAGAAGTATAGAAAGCATGAAACACATGAAAATTGGTGGTGGATAAGATTGGTGTGGATTGTGGAGCCTGGTTGGGAGTTCTTGGGGGTCACATTTTGGTACTTCTTAATTTGTCGGTTACACTCAAAGACTGAACCAAACTAGTCACTCTTTGTTGTCAAACGGTTCGGTTCGGGTAGGTTTGGGTTCGGAGTGCGGATTCGGGTCAATCAGGTTATAAGTCAAGTCGGGTCGGGTCTTGACAGGTTATTATGCGGGTTTGAGCCGACCTAGTAGTTAAAGAATTTGATTTTTTTAATAATTATTTAAGTAATATTATGATTAATTATTAATACTTTTTAATAAAAGATATTATAATATTTAAAAGAAACTATATCTACTCTACATATATTAAAAAAATCGGGTCGGTCGGATCGAGCTCGAGTTTCAATCCAATCGATCGACTTCGGGTTAGCCGGCTTCGGTTTTTTCTTTTGCTCGTTACTATTCAAATCGGGTCAAGTTTCGATAGCTCTGATCCTCGCCCTATTTAATTTGTTCTTTTCTTCACCAAAATTTCAATAATTATTCAAGTGTTGTGACTTGGGGTGTAGTAGTAATCAGTGAATCCAAATCCTCTTGCACTGAATTTTCATTTCTCTTCATTGATTAGTTTAAATTGCAAAATTGTTATATTTTTTAAAGGTCAAATATAAAATTTCAACCAATTAATAAGAAGGAAAACTGACTCAAAATAATCCTAAGTATCAACTTTCAAACAAAAATAATCTCAAGTTTGAAAATCATCACCAATGTCCGAACTATCAAAATATTAACCAAAAACGATTTGAAATCATTTTCCGACAAGCTTTACAGTGGAATCGATGATATGAGTATGACGATCAAAAATATTAGAACCAAGTATAAAGTATTAAGTTGTTATGCCAAATTTATGATCCCTGCATCATCAATTCCACCGGAAAACTCGGAAAGTGATTTCAAATCGTTTTTGTCAATATTGTGATAGTTCGGATCATTGGTGATGATTTTCAAACTTGGGATTACTTTTGGTTGAAAGTTGATACTTGAGATTACTTTAAGTCATTTTTCCTAATAAGAAAGGACACAAATTGAGGACTTAAACGACGAAAGATTTTAGAACACCCTAGCTTTAGTGTTTTAGAATTCTTGTCAGTTTGATTATGAATTGGAAATGTGTTACTAGAGGTTATTTGTTTTCTCAATAACATAATTTTAAAAAATCATGTTGTCAAATATATTGTAAAATTTATTACTTCTGTATGTTTTTAGTGACATAAATTTAAGGTCATGCTTAAGGGTCCTTGGGCTTTCTTGGTAAGTACAATCTAAGTCTAATTGACTTTTTAGCACAATAGCATGTTGTGTGTGCGGGCGCGTGCGCGCACATATATATATGTATTAAGACAAGTTATATATACTATTAACCGATAAAAAAAAATGTGTTCCGGAATGTAAATTGCTTATAGGATTTTTTAGGGTTGTAAAATGTCCCAAAAAGATATAATTTGTTATTAAAACATAAAATAAAAATACCCTATTTCTTTCTTCCTCCCCTGGATTCCTTTTTCCTCCTTCCTCCTACCACAACTGGTGAAGGGTGGACGGTGACGGAGGATGGTCGGTGGGGAAAGGTCGTCTACGACAGAGGGTGGTTGGCGGCGGGTGTATGGTGATGGAGGGTGGACGGCGGGGAGAAAGAGAAGAGGAGGAGGAAGAAAGGGGAGGGAACTGAGAAATTGATTTGGAAGACAAAAATATGTCTATGGTAAGATATAATCACCAAAAGGTTGGGAAAACAACTTATCAAAATTAGCTTATGTAACTATGATAAGATACTTATCATTTTAAAAAAAATACCAAACAATGCTTATGTTAATTTTTGTAGTTATAATAAGAACGATAATCGCTCGTTGTCGAAGAGAGGCTAATTTTTTTTTGTATTGAAAGATACACAAGAAAAATTTAGCATACCTCTTTCTTAATTATATGTATTAAAATGAAAAAAAGTGTGTCCGAAAAATGTTAAGAAGACAAATTTTGATGCACGTGATTTTAAAATTTAAAATGTCAATTAGTCATGCAAGGGACTATCGAGCTACAATTATAGTGTAATAGAGATATTTATTTTTTTTGTCATTGAAATTTAGGGTGAGGGGATAGTATGTCAATTCAAAGGTAGGGTAGATCTAAAAGCATACACAATGGTTGACCAAAAATGTAATTATGGAATAAAAAATATTAAAAAGAGTAAAAGAAGATGAAAATTGAGGAGAGAGGGGATGATTTTGGCTATTATGATGACCAAAATCCCACTTTGATCTTTGACTGAGGGCATGATAAGTGTCTTCAAGAGAGAAAAATATAGCTAAAAAATGGGAAAAATTAGATAGAGAGATGAGTTACCATTATTTTATTTTTTATAACCAATTTTTTTGGGTAACCACTAAATGTGTTAGCAGTTGGTCAATTATTTTGGGCTTGTAATAAAAAATTAATATCACTATACAGTATAAAAATGTCAATTCTCCTTTTGAGTTCACTTTTTCCATCTTTATAACACGCGTAGCATTGTTGTTGAAAGACCAAATCCACACTTGGCCTTGCTCATGACCAAAATACCACAATCATTACACTCCCTCTCCTCTTTTAATGTTTTTTTATTAGCTTTTTTAGTTGATTGTCAAAGTTTGGTCAACGGCTGAACACATTCTAAGGGCTCAAAGAGTTATTACAATGGAATTTACATATACCTCATATCAAAGAGATTAGTGAAAGATCAAACATACAACATAATACCCTTTCATGCTTCACTAAACGAATGCCTTACGCTTTTAAAATAGAGATATTGTCAGTCTAGTTGGTAATGAAAGTTAAATCTGTACACTCAACTCTAAAGTCTAGAACTCACTCCTTACGTTGCCAAGTTCTCTTTTATCACCTATTCTTTATTTTTAGTGTTTGGAGGCCTTTTCTAATGTCATTTTGTTTTGGTATATAAATTTTGTTTGTTACTAGACAGTAGACACTATATTTATATCGAACTATCCATATAGATGCTGTATGCTCCGTCTGATCCCATTTTATAGTTTAATCATCTATTAATTTCAATCAGCCACTGCCTAAGTTTGACATTAATTTTAAACGTTGTGCTAGTAGATGCATGTTTTCTGCATCATACTCCCTCCGTCCCTTTATGTTTGTTTATCTTTCCGTTTTCGTCGTCCCATAATTCTATTCTTTCCATTTATATCATTACATTTTTACATTTTTACCCTTATATATTCTACTTTTTACTTACTTTTCTTCCTAATTTCTCTCTCCATCCAATCATCTCCATCAAATACATTACAAATAAACTCTCATAAACCCAAAAATATACAATATTTCAATAACTTTGTTTAATATTCATACTTATTGAATTTTTTCCATTAAGAAAACACCCATTTAAGGTATATTTGGATTAATTTATTTGAGCTAAATTTCTCAACCTCTATTTTGATCAATTTTTTAATCTTAAACCCATTTTCACCTTCTTCATTTCAACCACTCACATTACTCCACCAAATACCTCTTACACATTTTCTTAATTTACGCGAGATTATGTTTTATGGACATACATATAGGGACGGAGGGAGTATATGTTTAATCATTTACTTTTAAAAAACTGAGTTGTTGGTCGAAACACTAAACTTTGGGCCAACATATCCTAAATTTGGACCATAAATATAGTATTTGACTTCAAAACAAACAACACCCATATTAGCTATACTACAAATATATACTGTAGTACTTATATGACTAACTTAAATTAACTTGATATATTTAAAATCATAGTTGTCGAAAATTTCCGTTGACTATCGATCATCGAAGTGACGAATAGCCAATGTCTACACAACTAGAGATGTGACCATTTTGTGCAACTCTAAATTAAAGTTGCACATAATGGGAGCTCTTTAAACCAGCAAAGGGATTGCGTCAAGGAGACCCATTATCCCCGTACCTTTTTGTCCTTGCTACAGAGGTCTTTTCACGATCACTGCAAGAAGCTAGCAACAACCCGAAGAGTGGAGTCGGGATCCAAATTGCTCGCGGAGGAATTAAAATCCCATTTCTGGCATATGCTGATGATATAATCATTTTTGCCAAAGCCAACAATTCAGCATGTCAGAATGCCAGGAACATTATAGATAATTATTGCCAGATATCCGGGCAAAAGGTGAATTATCACAAGTCAGCATTTCAAGTGACTAAAAACATCAGTAATGTTAATAAAAACCAGATTAAACAAATTCTACACATCCCAAATATGGTGGCTTTGGACAAATATTTGGGATGCCCCATCATAAACGAAAGGGTCAATAAAAACACATTTAATGCACTGACTGTACGGACCAAAGAACAACTGACAAAGTGGAAAGCGAATTCTCTCTCTCAAGAGGGACGGAAAACGTTGATCAAAGCTAATCTGTCTGCACAACCAAATTATCTCATGCAGTCTTTCCTACTCCCCAAAGCAATCCACAAAGAACTAGATAGAACCAATAAGAGGTTCTTCTGGAATAAACAAAATGGTCATAAACCGTTAATCAGTTGGGACTCCATCTGTCGTCCAACTAAACATGGAGGACTAGGCATTGCAAAAGCAGAAGAAATGAATCAAGCCCTGCAATTGAAACTATTGTGGAAGATTGTTGCAGAACCAGAGAACCCTTGGGTTAAAATCGTATCTGAAAAGTATCTCAGGGGCCGGAGAATCTGGGATTACAAAAAGCAGAGCAATACGTCATGGCAATGGTCGAAACTTATGAGCCTTCGAGAACGGTTTCTATCGGGTCTCTTCTGGCAAGTGGGTGACGGTAAAACGATTAGATTCTGGAAAGACATTTGGGTTGGGGAGAAAGCTCTAAAACCTCTACCACACAACGCCCACCTGTGTAATGGGGAGGAACGAGTGTGTAATTACATCAAAGATAACAAACAGTGGGATACGACTAAATTAAATCGAGTGCTATTGCCGGATGAGGTAGCGCAAATCACAAACATCCCAATACCATGCAGTAACCTCACAGATAGACTATATTGGAAGCCAAGTAAAAACGGCTGGTTTTCAACGAATGCTACGATGCAATGGATTCAAGAAACCAAAACTAGTCCCGCTATTGATCTTAATTGGATCTGGAAACTAAATATCCCCCCCAAACAAAAAAAATTTCTTTGGAAAATATGTCGGAATGGCCTCCCCACTAAAACAAGGTTGGCAGCGAATCATATCATGGTCCCCCAGGAGTGTAGCTTCTGTAACCACCCTAATGAAGACGCCTTCCACCTCTTCTTGGAATGTAGCACCACGATGCAGGCTTTGAACATCTCTGACCCAAGGATTTATCGCATAGTCCGAGATCTTAGGATCGACAACCATAACCCTCTTAACTTCATTTTGGAAACTCGAAAATCCTTATCACAGACCGATTTTGAGCTTATCATAGGCATGTGGTGGAGTGCATGGTACTTTCGTAACAAGCGCGTTTTTGACGGGGATCGGTGCCCCCAAATCAACCCCAACAATTTGCAGGAATTCTCGACTAGACAGCTTGCGGAGTGGAAACAAGCAAGGCTGTCTGAGGATGAGAATGAATCTCCTTTAAAAACAAGACAGGTCAAAAAAAGGCTTATTGCAAAATGGTCCAAACCCCAGGACAATGTTGTCAAACTAAACTTTGACGGTGCAGTTACTTCTGATGGTTGTGCTTCTGTTGGCTTTGTTCTCAGGGATAGCAGGGGTCAAGTGTTATCACTGGATGGTGGCTTCATCGGGCGGAAGTCCGTGTTGCAGTCCGAGGCTATTGCGCTTCGGCAGGGGATTTTGAGGGCGTTAGAGTGCCGCATTCCCCACTTGTCTATTGAAGGTGACAATATGCAGGTCGTTTATGCAGTGCTGGGCGATTGGAGATGTCCGTGGGAAGTTGAGCTGATTCGCGCGGATATTCAATTGCTGCTTGGGCGTTTTCAAAGCTGGAGGATTTCGCATGTCTTCAGGGAAGCCAATTCGGTTGCGGATTTCGTGGCTGAATGGTTCAGACGTGTTCCTTCACATTCGCTCGAGTCTGATCAGGTCCTTAGGGGCCTCATCCGAAAGGATGCTATAGGATAATCCTGTTGTTTAGGGTGTCCTAATTCTTTCCTTATCAAAAAAAAAAAAAAAAAGGTGGTTTTCATAAGGATTGTAAGCACATTTTGAATGAATGAACTCTCGGAAAAAAAAATCAACAATAGATCTATCATAAGGAGACTTCATCTTGCCCTGCTTTATGAAGAGGGCATCAAGCGTAGAGGAGCAAAGACCACACAATAACACACTTTTTGAACCGCAACATACGTTACGACTCCCACCCAACAATGATGGGTACCAACTAAAGCACAACTAAGAGTTGCATGTCGCACATAAAGAGCAAGCCTTGTCAAGTTTGGTTGACTCATAGAGTTGCAAGTATAGTCCTATTGGACCACGAAGGCTCGAGCACAAGTTGATATAGTTGCTAAGATACGAGTGCTACCCCATGTCTAGTCTTGAGTAGAACTTTGAGGACTTGTTTGGACTCAAGCAAGAGTTCACAAAAGAAGATGAATCAGATGCTTATTGATGTTGAGAAAAGGAGATGAATTAGGCGATTATTGATGTTGAGAAAATAACTTTGAGGACTTGTTTGGGCTCAAGGAAGCGTTCACCAAGGAGAATTCTAGATGTCAACACATGAGCCAAACATAACAAAAATTAGGCATGTTTGCTAATACTCCATTCGACCATTCATCAAGGAGATCAAGTGCAAAATCCACCAACAAAGTTCTTGACCCGCCGTTTGACTTATTCAGCTAAAAATTAGACCCGATCAACCACATCTCCGCTTATTTGGATAAAATGACAGACACTATGGATGACCCATGATGCCTATGTAAGGCACAAGGCCCCTAAAAGCAATATCACATGCCAATCCGAAAGACTTCTCAAGAGGTCATCCATTTCGGTAGTGTTCTCGCCCATGCACGATTAACTCCATGGTTCCTACGTCCTCTTGAACCATAAAAAGGAACAACTTCATTGACATAACATAAGGAGTACCTTTAACTCTTATAAATTACCGGGGTGTTATAGCTTAGACATTCTCATCTAGTTTAGGAAAGAGAGTTGCAAGGCGGTTCCATTTACTTCCATTTATTCCATCCATGTATAGAATCAAATTGACAAAGAAGTTTGTTTCGTGCTATCACCAATAACAAAAGATCAACCCTCGTTAGAATACCATTTTTGAAGAGATTCATGAAAGAAGAAAGCTTAACGTGTTTTGCATTCGTTTTCTACAGCGTTATGCAAATCATAGAAGCTACGACTAGAAAGCAATTAATATAGCTTTCCGTCTCGCCTTGTTCAAGCGTTTTAGATTGAGATGAAGTCTAACAACACTTACCCGCGTAAGTGAGCTACAAGACAGAGTAGAATAAGATAAATAGTTACGTCATTTGTATTTATGCAGCTTCTACAATGTTATATATCCTTACATTTATCATTTCTCTGTCATGAACATTATCTATGCACCTTGTTTCAATTTATATTCACACTCATGTACCCTATAAAAATTATACAGGTATCTCATTTCTAGTAAACATAGGATACATGAATATTATTAGCAGAATACATGTACGGCCTCCCGAATTTGTGACTTTTTTTCAACCAGACCCCTCCACTAAAAAAGTGTTCTATTAAACTCCTGAACTTCCTACTTTTGTTTGATTAGACCATTATCATGCGCCATGTGACACGTCAGTGCCACGTCACTATCACGTCAGCGCCACGTCACTGGCATGTCGATGACATGGTGGTGATGTGGCGATGACGTGACACTGTTAAAAAAACTATTTAATGAATTTATATACGTATATTCTTTTTATCCAACTCGTTCTATGAAATGCGCAATAACAGATTCAGCTCATGCAATAATGTTTTTATAATATATTTTATGGTTAAAATAAAGAAAAAATTTTTGTATCAAAAAATATTACTTAATTAAAATATTATTTTATAATATTTTTAGTCGCACTACATTGGCGTTAACTTTTTTACCGAATAAAGGTAGAGTTCCTCTTAAATGATTGATTAGTATGGATGTCAAAACTTAATCGAACCTGCTAAGCTGACCCGAACCGGCTGCAAATTTTTAGGGTTGCATCCCAAAAATTTGAACTTAAAACCGAAATGAACCGAATCCGTTTTAAATAATGTATAAATTTTATTTTGAAAATTATAATATATTTTATTATTAAAATAAATAAATATTAATAATATTTTCTTATTAAATATTACTCCGATCCCTCCGTCCCAAATTGTTTGTCCATAAAGGATGGTTTGCATGATAATTAATAAAGGTGCAATAATTGAATGATTAGGCTAAAAAAGTTTAAAAAGTTAGATAAAAAGTTAAAAAGTGATTAAGTTGATGAAAAAGTTGGATAATTGGGGGTAATATATAAGAGAAGTTGAGGGTAGTTTTGTAGTTTTCTAGGAAAAAGTGATATAGTTGATGGTAATAAATGTAATATATGAGAAGGAATAAGGGTAAAAGTGTAAAAATGTATAGATAAAAATGGAATGATTTGAGAAGTGGACAAACTTAATAGGATAGAGGGAGTATTATTTTACTATTAAATATTATTATTTAATTAAAATATTGTTTTAAAATATTTCAGTCGCACAAGATAGTCGTGTATTACACGCGCTATGCCATGTTAGCAATAAGGGTCTAATCGAACAAAATTTTATAAGTTGAGGGGTCTAATAAAACTTTTTTTAGTTGAAAGGTCTGGTTGAAAAAAAGTTACAAGTTCAGGGGCCGTGCATGTATTCTCACAAATATTATTATGAATACTTTGATTAATTGATTGAATAATTTAATTAACTATAACTATTTATAAATAAAAGTATTTTTGTTAAGATTGATAACTTAATCAATAATTTTTAATTTAAAAGTTATTGTACATTTGTTAAGAAATTTATGTATTCTTCTTAATTAAATGGATAATCATCAATATATATTATAAAAGCCGACCGTTTTCGAGCCACCACGTTGATTCTGGCCCCACTTGAATTTAATTTTTTTTTCAAATCAAATAGATAATAACAACTTTATATCTTTTATTTTCCTTAATTATCTAATCCTCAATTTTATCTTTAAAGTCATTATATTCTATCTATATTGAATTTTACTTTCCATAATAATTTTTAATTTTTAACGTTTATTAATATATTGTACATACATTGATATCTTTGGTGAGATGAGCGAAAGCAATGGAGGATTTTCGGAAATTTTGGGACCACGTTCATATTCACGCTTTTTTTAGCCCCATATTCACGTTGATTCAATTGGTAATATAAATGTATTACCTACGTTAGTATTAGATTCTATATACCAAACATAAATTTTATCCATAAGATTGGATAGTCTTTTTTCTCAATAATTTTAACTTTTTTATAAAATAATCCCACAATCTATCTATATAATCTATCAATATCGTACAAATTAATAGTATATTTAGATTTACCTAGAAGAATATTTTTATTTATATCATATCCAAACAATATCTATCTATACAATCTATGAATATCATACTAATTAAGAAAATGTTTAGATTTACCTTAAAGGAAACTACAAATATTAGCACATTAATGGATTTATCTACATGAAATATATAACTTTTTCTATTTATCTATAATAAAATGTTATTTTGGATTACATGGTAAAGTCAAATATTTTAGAAAATATGATCCGCTATGAAATTATTATTATATTTATTTGTGTAAAGTTTGATTAAAAATATGATTTGGTACTTTAATTTTGACCCCGCTTGATTTTTTTTTTCAACTCAAATAGATATAACAACTTTATATCTTTTATTTTCTTTAATTTCCTAATTCTCAATTTTATCTTTAAAGTCATTCTATCTTGAATCTTACTTTCCTTAAATAGGCCACCACAATAATTTTGAATTTTGAATGTTTACTAATATTTATTCTATTATTTATTCATATAGCATCAATAGGCCATTATATTCCATTTTTTGTATTTAAAATTTTGAAGGAAAAAATATAAGTCATATAACTAAAATTTATTTAATTATTTTTTGAATTCATACAACTTTAAAATTTAATAAAAAAGTTTATTCTCACCCAACGTTATATTTTTTTATAAATTGTTTTTAGTAGTTTCTATTAATATTCTAATATTTTCTATACCAATTATTTTTCAAGATTCATCATATTATGTTCTTTGAAATATATTGCATTTAAAAATAATTGTTTTTGGTATATTCATACATATAGAGGTATAAATATTATTCATTATTAAAAGAATTACATCTTTAATTTGGTTATATCAAGTTGGTGATTTGCATACTAAAATATAAGTAAATATAGATTGCACAATGATGTATTTGATTGACTATAAAGTATAAGTACGTGATTTGCATAATAACATATTCTCAATCAATCATTTCACAATTAAAAAATTCTAATATTCGATGAAACTAAATTATGTTAAAACTTATACATCTCACATTAATATTCGATTTTTTATATATCGAATAATAAATTTAAAAATACAAGTCGTGCATGGCACGACGGGTACATGCACAGATAATAATATACTCATAAGTGACCGTTTTTTAGCCACCACGTTAGTTCTAACCACGCTTGATTTATTTTATTTTTCAACTCAAATAGATAATAACAACTTCGTAGCTTTGATTTGTCTTAATTAGCTAATGCTCAATTTTATCTTTAAAGTCATTCTATCTATCTTTAAATTTATTTTCCTTAAATAAGTTTATGTTCAATTTTTTTCTATAAAAGATAATTTAACAATTTTATCTTTAAAACCACTCATGCATGTTTAATCGTTGATTAGTACTATCAATTGTTATTTTATCTTTAGAATATGAAGATAGAGCCACTAATTAGTATTAGCAATTGTTTAATCTTTGATTTCAACTAATCTCTTGAAAAACACACTCCTTTAATTTATTTTATCTTCAATTGTTATTTTCCTAAATTAATCAATTTTTATTTTCAATTTTTCTTTAAGTTATTTTTATTCTCACCCCACCTTGTATTTTTTATAAATTGTTTTTAACAAAATTTATCAATTTCCAAATATTTTCTATACCAATTGTTTTTTAGATTTAGAATATTATGATCTTTGAAATATACTATGTTTTAATAAGATATTTTTTTGGTCTATGCATACATATAGAGGCAAAATATTATTCTATTTTCAATCAATCATTTAACTTTATTGTTTGAATATATTTTATTGTTTCCTAATACTTTGAATCAATCATTTAAAACTACAAATTCTAATATTTGATGAAACACAATTATGTTAAAACGTGTATTATATATTTCACATTATTATTCTATTTATTATAGATCAAAAACTAAATTTAAAAATACAAGTCGTGCATGGCACGACGGGTATAACTAGTAGCATATAAAATTAAGGAACGTAAACATTGTAATTGGATAGATAACTGATTTAAAGTTTAATCAAATAAGTACAACATACATTTGTCTCCAAATGTGGACAAAAAAAAAAGGAATCATGTCAAAAAAAATCCTATAGTGTACAAATTGATCAAATAGACAATTAATTTAATGGGTATTTTAATTAGCCCATCAGAAAACACAACACTCTTTTATTTGTATGCTAAACGTTGCGTTTCAAATTTGGTACCCGTTGTACATGCGCATGCACCCAAGTTTTTTTTTTTTTTTGATCTGAACGTCAAGTTTTATAATTCTCCCTTAGTGCATTTTTTACTCCCAAATACCTAAGGACATGTGCAACTTTCATTTTTTTTTAATATTAGTTGGGACATGATGCACTTGCATAGTGCACCGTTGTGGCTGCTGTTAGAAGATGACATGAATCGTGCATCAAAATTGTCCTCTTTTTTTCCTTAATCATCGAACGAGACAAATTGAATCGAGACCATGACACTAAAAGATATCCCTTCTATTAGGATAAACATCAAGCCGAGAACTTTTATATAGGGAGAGCATGTACTGACGGAGCATATAGATTGTAGTATTTAGAACATGTTTTAACTTGTTTTTCAGGCATTGTTAGGTAGATTTTCCTTTATCTTTATCATAAGTGTTGGAAAATTCGGAATCTACATCCGTATGTTTATTCTTTGCAGATTCCTTTGATCGAGTGTCAAATCCATAATGATGGTGGCTTTGGAGGTAACCTTGAAGGTGATAAAGAGTGGAAAAAAGAATAGAAATCAAGAGGAAATCCAAGTGCATGAAGTTATGAAAATTCAGTGAAAATTGGCTAAAACTCTAGCAGAGCACTCAAAAGTTTCTCACACTTTAAAGGCCCATACCGCGCTTTGGAGACAGAACACTATAGCCCGAAACTCGGGTAGAAAAGGCAAAGCGCGAGCGCGCTATGAAGGTCTAAGCCAAGTTTTGCCCCGTGTCAGTTTAATAACGAGATTTCTATGGGATCTTTTGGAACTTATGGGTTGGTTATTTTTAGATAGTATTTTTAGAGACGTTATTATTATAGTTAGCTTTTTTAGCTCTAGGTTGCTATCTTGGATGTTATTTGAACTTTGAAAGGAATAAGAAGCAATCTTTCGAAACTTGTAAGCTTTTTAATGTCATTCACTAACTAAATTTATATTGCTTGACTAGTTAATTGAAATTGTGAACAAAGTGGTATTGTGATATTTGGTTTCTTAATTTTTCTTGACTAGATTGTTTTCCCTATACTTGATTGACTAAGTTTGATTTAGGGTTTTGTTAGATTGACCATTTAATTGAATCTCTAGGTTAATTACTATTAGATCTTTCTAATTACCAATTAAAATTAATTAATCAAAAGTAGAACCTTTAATCAATCTAGGACAAATAGGACTATTTGCTTAGATAAAAGAATTCAACCGCATGTTATTTGAATGTGAATGCATGTTTCTATTGATGCTTGGATCTTAATGTTACTGTCAAATTGAATCTAGGAGGTCTCTTAGGTTGTTTAATGCTTAGGGTTGTAAAGATCAGTCGGGCTAATAACTAGAATTGATGTAGGACTAATAATTTCATGAAGTTGGGTTATTAGAATTCAGCAATAGATTAGTCAAGGTTAAAATTTTTTGATAATCAAGGATCGATAATCACGTTCACAATGGATATTAACTAGTTAAGCATACTTTTCTCATATTTATAAACTCGTCTCTAGTTTTGCATTCTTTGATTAGTTTAGTTTTACTTAGAGAAATAATCTTTTAAATTAATATGTACAATTGTTCTAAAGTTCAACTCAATTCAATTACAATAGTGCCTCAGTGATATCTTGACCCGTGATTGATTCGCTACGCTTAATCTAGGATAAAAATCTAATGTATATAAATGGATAGAAAATATGTGTAATAAAGCACTTGATTAAAAAAGGATGTGTGCTTTACAAAAAAAAATACTTATTGACGAAACTACACTTAACTGTTTCAGGTTTAGAAGTATATATTGATTCAATGCATAAATACAAGTCTTTGTGAATCGAACCTTACTTTCTTACTACATTAGTGGGTAATTTGGTTTATTTTGATCAGTATAAGACAGCTTAAATACCGTTTATCACATATTCAATTGAAACGTTCTTCAATCTACTAATTTGTTAGATTTTGCCTTGTATCAAGACGATCCTTATAATTCTAGATAACCTCAAATTAAGGAACAAACAAGCATGAATAAAGTGTCATTTACAACATTGAGAGTACGTTTACAACACTTGGTAACGAAATACGATCCTTAGAGGGTACATTTACAACATTTGATAAAGAAACAACACTCAATACGATTTCAAGTTCTTTCAATGTGCGGTCAATTATGATATTGGTTATATAAATGTCAAACCTAATCAACCACAAACAAAACATATTTAATCCGACCGTGAGATGTTCAAATCTAATCACCCTTATTAAACCCAACCCATCCATCAATAAATTGGACCTCACATGTAACACAAAAATGGCAAAAAAATGTGCATCAATGAAACAAAATCAGATAAAAACCAATGCTCTGCCACAATGCAACGTAGCTTCCTGACATTGCTGCCTAATCTACCCCGATTCGAAT
Organism: Polygonum aviculare; assembly: GCA_934048045.1. Lineage (NCBI taxonomy): Eukaryota > Viridiplantae > Streptophyta > Magnoliopsida > Caryophyllales > Polygonaceae > Polygonum > Polygonum aviculare. The sequence continues at coordinate 23,826,529 of OW204023.1, read as the reverse complement.
CAGCTTTTCTTTTTCTTTGTTTTTCTTCTGACCCATAATGTGAACGGTACAAACCCCACCCAAAGACCAAAACCCACAATTACAAAATCCCTTTCCACTAAAAACGCCAAAATTGGTAGTACATCCTCCCCAAAGCTGCAATTCTTCCTTCCTCCTCACTTCTCTGCCTTCTCTGTTTTTTTCGCAGTTTTTTTTGCATTTCTCTGTCCCCTTTCTCTCTTTTACTTTTACCCGTCTCTTCAGATTCCATCACAACCTCACTCAGACAGATAATGCAAGCAAAATTTCGAAGAAATAACACCACAATGCAAAAATGTGACCACAGGAAACAAAAGGCAAGATCTCCTTGTGCTCATACAGTATTTCATATCACCATGAAATCTCCATCTCTTTACACACTAAACACATTACTATAGCCTATATAGGTAGCTAACCCTCTCTGTTAAGCAGAAAATCCATCATTAGCCTACTTTGTAGATTAGGCTTCAGAGAAGGAAGCCTAATGCAATTAATGCTACCACTGTACTACTACTATTTTCTGTAGTTCCTCTTCTATTGACAACCAACCACAAGATCAAACTCCAAATCTCCAAGCCCCAAAATCTTGATCTGGATCAGCAATTCCAGCATTAACCGACCTATTTCACTAGTTATTACTCGCCTACGAAAGTAGCCAGCGCCTCATCAAGATCGTCCCAATCCCAAGAGCAACAACCACCACCCCCGCTAGTGCTACAGCTGTCATCCACCGCCCTCCGTCCACGCGCATCCCGAGCGAGTCCTCCGCACGCGCCTCCTCCGCCAATGTTGAGGCCGGCGAGGTCGACGCTGGCCATCAGCGAGCAATCGGAGTCGGAGAACGACGATCCGCACGACTCCTCGTGTCCGACGTTGATCGTGATGTACGCCGACGACGGCGGCGACATCGGCTGCCTCCACGTGTACGGATACGGGACGAACCTCACCTTGAACGGAACCTCCTCCGGACCGCCTTCCAGAAGCCTCGTCAGCTCCTCCGCCGACTCGTCGTCCTCCTCCGTGCTCGTGAACAGCGGCTCCGGCGCCGCCTTCGCTTTCTTCACGGAGATCTCGCCGGCGCCGACGCTAGAGACTTGCGCCGGCCGTTTCTTGCTCTGGCCTACTCCTCCACCGTCTTTTTCCTCCATTTTCGGTTTTCTTTGTTTTCTCGAGCAGAGACTCACTGTGAGAGAGAGAGAGAGCGAAGAGAGCGGTTTTCTGGAATCGGGGGAGTGGGAATATATAAATGGGGGAGAATGCCGACGTGGCAGAAATGGGCTGCCACGTGGATGAATAGTAGTGGATGACAGACGTGTCGTGGGGTGTTGGAAATGGAAATGGGATTTTTCGTTTTCAAAAATCGTAACAAAATGTGTTACGGGTTTACCGCCCCCGGGCGATAACTTCACAATGCGCTGTAGTATATAGTCGTATTTAAATTTATGTTATTTATTGGCTATAATTTGACATTTATTGTGTCTAGTGTTTTTAATTTTTTTTTGATCGAAGTCTAGTGTTTTTAATGACTGTGAAGAACTTGCACTAAGAATTCAATGCCTCTGGAAATTGAAAGTTGTCAAAGTTGTGTATTCAACGGGTTATGGTTGTTGATGACATAAACTATGGAATTATACCATTACTCTAATTAATTGTATAGAGCTTAGAATGAATGTCAATGTAGTATTTCCCACTAGTATATGTGTTGTTAGACCTTGGTCCGGTTTCAAAAGTGTCGGTTTTCGGTTCCATATTTCATAGAATTGAAAGTGAAACCGATCCTTATTCGACTCAATATTTTAAAAAATTAGGAAATTGTCTTTTATTTTATTTTTTAGAAAGTAAATTTTCTTAAATTCAGATATATTTAAACACTTTTGACGTATAAATTTGACTCGAATTATTATATATAAACATTTAGAATTTGTTTTGTATTTTTTTTGTAGAAAAGAGGAGAAACTGATGGCTCCAAGCTGGTTCCCCAGTTCCGAGAGAAGGGAAATTGGAATCATAAACGACCTCAGAATCGGAAACCATTGGTTCAGTTTTGAAAACTACTGGAACCGGACCCAAATCTATGTACGGTCATCAATTTATTTCAGACTAGTGCATGCAATTATTCAAGTATGTAATGAAAGTAAATTTTACTCTGCTTTTGGGAGCATAAATAAAATATACTCTCCGTTAAAAAATATATGGTATTTTAACTTTTTTCTTGGTACTAAAAAAATGTTTATTTTTGTAGATATTTTAACACTCTTTTTTCTATTTTATTCTCACTAATTGAAAACAATTAACTAAAATCTACTCCCTTCGTTTTCAAAATACATGGCATTTTAGACACTTTAGGTTGTTTCAAAATACATGACCATTTCATATTTTTTCCCTCTTCTTTCCGCACATGCCCCTCATGATTGTCTCTACAAACATGCTTTTTCTTTTTGAAAAAAATCATGCATGACTTTTAGTTGGAATTATTATTATGATACAAAGTTTAGGTAATATGAAAATTCCTTAATATACGCGAAATGTTGAAAATGCCATGTATTTTGAAACGGAGGGAGTATAATATAAAATAACTAATCTTGATAAAAGTGAGGGTACTTAAGTAAAATCATTTGGCTTTTTAAGACAAAAATCTAAAATGATGTTTATTCCTTAATCAAAGAGTCTTATACAAAAAATTAATGGCCGAATACATCAACATACTTCTCTACTTGTATTTTTTTTCCATTAGACCCCCTACAAAAAATATTTAATTAGACCCCTATGCTAGACCCATTTTTTCCTATTGGACACCATACAAGGCTTTATCGGTTACGTGTGTTAGACGCGCACCAAGGTGTTAGGTCTAATTTCCAACTAAGTTTGGCGTAATAAAAAAAATGAAAGCCACGTAATGCCAATTAGACACCACGTAAGCCTAATTATGCCAATATAACAAAATCTTATAATATAACATTATTTTTCATATGATCGTTATATGTGATTAAGCGGAATAGGGAAGGTCACGAGTCTGAGTGTACGCGATATGAAGAAACTGTACGCATCATACACCTGTCCATTTAAGCTTAAATCGGTTAATAGGAAAAAGTTGGTCTAGTACTTGCACTTTTTTTTTATATAGGGGAGTCTAATAGGAAAAAAAATAGAAGTTGAAGGCTCTATTGATGTAAGCCAAAAATTAATACCTTTTATATATGTAATGTAAATATACCGGTACAGCTCAATGATTGTTGAATGTAATTGATAGTTTTCTGTATAAATTAATACTGTAATATATTCCACTAGTTTTCTTTCCCAATCTCTTTGTTTTTTTAAGTGGGGAAGATAAATTTCACTTGTTTTCTTTCCCAATCTCATCTATATATATATATAAGTTAGGTGGTGTCCTCATTTATTGCTTCATTTAGTTATGGTTGCAATCTTCCCTGTATAATAAACATCATGCACTAAAAATCAAAATAACTATATTAGCATAGTGGTAAAGCCTTCGTATAATTATCCAATGGTTAGGGGTTCAATCCTCTATAGCAGCATTTTCAAATTTGTTTTAAAACCTACGGCATAGATATCAATTCGAGAGTAATTTTTACTTTCTTACTACGAACGGGATTTACATTAATTCAAATTAGATCCCGCAACAAACTTATATTAGTTACATAACCTAAACAAAATATAAATGTTAAAAGCTTACCTATACATAATATTACGTAATTTTGCGTACATGAGATTTGTCAACTTTGTCAATGATAATTCACCATTATAACAAATCATTTACATATATATTTAGTGATAAATGGATTACATCAACAAAGACTGTACATATTCAATTAGTATGGAGTGAATAAAAATCATTTCTGATATTTTTCCACCGAGTCCAAACATTCCAACAAGCTTCATCTTTCCATATAATTAGCACGGGTCATGAATTCCAACAAGCTAAGTATATCAAACTAGAATATGTTTTTTTAACACGCTTAAGGGATATTTTTTTAACATAAATCATAAAATATGTTTATACCCTAAATCATAAAATATGTGAATTTTTTAAACTTTCATATGTTTTTTATAGTTTTATATATCTTTTATATGTACATAATTGGCTTTTAGATGCAAATAATGAGTGTTTGTCTCGCAAGTGAATTATATTTTCAATTGATTTATTCCATATGAAATATTTATTTATTTTATACTTAATATAGTCTATTATATTTCATATTATCATACCTTCGTCCATTTTTCACATTCATGCAATTTTTCAATTAAAGTTGATTATTAAAGCGTCAAAATAGTTTTTAAACCCGTGCGTAGCACGGGTCATGAATTCTAGTATCTATATAAAAGTTAGGTGGTGTCCTCATTTATTGCTCCATTAACCTCTATTGCAATCTTCCCTATATAATTAAACAATATGCAATAATAATCAAATCAATCACAATGGCATAGCGGTAAACCCTTTGTTTAATAACCCAAAGGTTGGGGGTTCAAATCTCTCTAGCAACATTTTTGTGTTGTGTGTATAATACTATAAAACATTCTATACAAATATTAATGTTTTTATTATATTTTATATTTACATATGTTGGCTCATTAATGATCTACTCATAATTAATGTTATGTGTATTTTTATATTTTTTTTTGGCGATTATCAACCTTTATATTTTTATAAACTTTTATTATTTGTGTATTTTTTAATTCGATCTTTATTTTGAATTACATAGGTATATAAAACTTGAACTACTGTTTAGGGCATAGGATCTAAATTTTGTTTCAAATGTTTAGTCATTGTTAATTATACTTCATCAAATTCTACCAAAAAAAAGTATACTTCATCAAAGACACAGGTATATCGTTTACGTATTGTCACAAAATAACAATTGTACAACATTTAAGAATAATGATTTTTAAATGTGTATTATCATATTTCTAATATATATGTGTAATAAACATATGAACTAGACTTTTAGAAATCATTGTCCGGATAAAGTTGAGAAATAAATTTATTTTTAGTTAATAAGGAATGAAAGTTCCCCATGTTAGTGTACAAAAGGTATTTCATATTTATTTCACGCGTCATTCCATATTGTTAACATAGATTCCAAAAGGTTCATCAGTTTGTCATGACAATAAGTGACCTAAGATTGATTGTCTTCATCTCATTGATATTTGATGAATAAAAGGAATTAAAATATATTTTTTTAGTGTATGGAGCCCAAGAGTTTTCAATTAAAGTTGATTAATCAAACTTAAAAAAAAAATTAAACCCGTGCCTTCTAGTGTTTCTTTAAATGGAGAAATGCATCATTGATTGATTGCTGATCATTTGAATAAATAAATTGAAGCAAAAGTGCAAACTGCAAAAGCCGATTTTTGAATATCATATGGTAAATTGGTGAGATATTAATAACGATCTCTTGTGGCCACTATGCGCCGTGAATAGTGACGACCAATAATTACTTGTGCACCCGGTTCAGTCCGTTGAACCGGCTTTTGTTGATTTTTCACTTGAGTTGAACCGGTCTACTGCTTCGGCCGGAACTCCGTCTCCGACTCTTGTGCCAGAGTTGGGGGCAGCATCAACAAATGAGCTTGTTGAGAGAAGATCCGTATACTGAGCTTAGGGTTTTGGGTTCTGTTAAATCCGCACTGCGCAAAGGGATCTATGGATTGCATTGGCGAAGATCGTGTTTCGTTTTATCTTGTTGCTGAATCATCGTTTCTTGTCTACTCTCTTGGACTCCCAAAAACACAGTAGTAGTCTCTGGTAAGAATTTATCGTATCCGATTTCTGCAATTCAATTGGTTGTAAATCGTTGATGGCTCACAATCCGCTGGATGTTTCCAGCATTGTGCTTTCATTTAGCGCAATCGATATTGAGCTTCATTTGCTTTCCTAACTTCTATTTGTTAAGTTCATATACTTTTTGGATCTAGGTTTTTGGAAGAGTAGATTGATTTCGTGTTGTTTGATAGTATACACTTTGATTTGCCGCCAATTGACAGGCACTCAGTTTCCTATTTCCCAAGCTGTTCTTGATACCTCAATCTCAATCTCCTGCCAACCAAAAACAGATTTTTTTGTAGCATTATAGTGCAAGTTATTTCTAGCTATGATAATTGAGTAGAACTATGTTGTCTATTTTGAGCGCAAATTGGTCAAATATTGCTTTCAACTATCCATCTGAATGGTCCCGGGAAAGGTTGCTTTCAAGTATAACATTTAAACATTTTTCCATCTCTGTTGGTATTTGCAATTGAAGATGGAAGCTCTGTAATGTGTGGTTATAATAGGACAAAGTAATTACAATTTTTACTTTCCTAACTTCTCTAGCAAAAGCATCAAATTTCAAATGACTATCTTCCAAATTAGTGTTTACTTGATTGGTCTATTCATTAGGGAAAATGTCCAAGACATAAAGATAATTGCAGTAAGGACTTGCCTGTTTTTGCTCTAAGTTTCTGGTTCAGTATGGCCTTGTTCTGTAATGTTTTTAATATCTGCCCGGCGAAGAAATTGCTGATCAAGTACTAATTTTTCACTTTCATTGACCCCACCTCCACTTTTGTGCTTGTGCAGCTGTCCCATTGTTTTCTAGCATTTCCTGCCATGGTTGCTGTTGTCCTTTGTGCTACATAATTTTCTTACTGGAGGTTCAGCTGTAAAATCTCTTGTACATTGTACTTTTTTACACAGATCTGATAGGACTATTATTCATCTAAAATCATTGACTGTCATAAGGTTGTTGTGTCAACAGATTAATAATGGTGTCAGAAGGAGCACTATAGAATCAAGAAGAGAAATTAAGGTATTCTACCTACTTCTTTGGCTGTGTTTGCTGGAATGAGATATCCATTTTCTGCCTTTCTTTTCTTTTCTTTCTGAGATGAGGCCTTATGAATCAATGAATCGATAATGATGGTGGCTTTTTGTGTTGCTCTGAATGAAAAGTGAGAATAATGTATGATATTCTGCAGTTTATTGAAAAATTGATATGGTATCTTCAACCCTTATCTGAGTTGATGTAAAAGAACTCTATCTGTTGATGATAGAATCATATAGCAAGTGCTTTGGTATAGCATGGATAGTCCAATTTTGGTCTTGTTAGCCATCACATTTCAAGTTCTGATCCTAGAAATAAGTTCAAATTTTTTAAAGGATATCAAAGGAGAAATTACATTTTTCAGCAACATTATTATGTTAAGATTCTTTGCATTAAATGAACATAACTTCCACAGGTTAGGTAAAAAATGCACTTGGTTAGCATGAACCCAATACAGTGGATTAACATCCTTAAAAAGTCATTTGTCTTCTAGCTTTGATATTATGCAAACTGTTGCTGCATGATGTTGTACGCTTTGTCTTTGAATCAGAAAATAATGATACAAATAATCTCCCCAATTTGAGACCGAAGAGGAATAGAAATGCTAAATGAAGTCTCTCAAGGCAAGGCAAGGTACTATATCTATAAACAACCTGTTTTTTACTTTAAGCGCTTTAGCACTAAAATGTTATGTATTTACAGTTTTAAGATCTTTACTCAAGTCCATAGGCAACTTTTTTTTTTTGGTGAAACCTGGGGAATTCTTTTTAGCGTGACAGATAGAACTTTGTGACCTTAGGAAAACAATCCCAACAATTACCCACTTTGTTACCTTATCAAGATTAAGTTAGAAAGTAGCTGAACCAAAGTTCTACAATTTTGGCCTGAGAACATATAACCAATATGAACAATAGGATAGAAGCTTGCTTTTTATTACTTTTGCCTACATTGCATCCTTACATTCCAAATTTGTAATGAAAAACTGATCACTCCTCATGTATTATTGAACCACATATACTGATACACACCTTTATATCACAGAAAATATCACATGACCTGTGTCTACCAATAATGTAACTCTGCTTCATCCCTGATCCCATATTTTTTGCTTTATTAAACATAGAAAGGAAACTTTACTCTTCTGAAGGGTCCATTATTCTTTATCTACATCTTCTCTTCTTGCAATCACCTTCACAGTGTCCATTCACACTTGATCTGAATTATCTTTAGTATGAATGGGTTATATTCCCACCTTTGGTGGTCTTCCAATGAGTGTATGTAGAGTGCTTTGAAAACCCACACTAAGTATACCGAAATAGGGGGATTTACATAATGGACTGCAGGTTTTGTTTCTTAGAATAACGTCCTCTTGACCAACTGTATTCCTCTGGGGTTGCCACCCCATTCTTCAAAAACAACCAATAGGTTTCCACTCGGCTTTAGCCATGAACGAGGAACATGATACCTGAAACATTAGGTCCATTTGTTGTCACACAAATTTCCTTGTTATAATGGAAGATGAGGAAGAACAAGACAAATAGATGACATTGTGTTACCATCTTTGAGAGGCTTGACCACAGTTGCTTAAACATTTGTTCTCGGTAAAAGTACCAGCATAATTGCATTGCCCACATCCTCCAGATGCTTTGTTTGCTGGCCAGTGACGGCCTATGCTCTGCCCGTTGATCCACATTTCCCCCTTTCCCATTGTGTTCATGTCTAGCGCTAATGGATCGTTTCCTGCTGGAGCATTAAAAGTCGTCTGCCAATGTTTCCATGGTAGAAAAATGTTATGCATCAGGTAAGAGCATGTCCTTGACAGGTAAATGGAAAATGTTTCATTATGGAAATTTGATAGTGAAATTCTCATTCTCACCTTATACCATGCAAGAGGTCTCTGAGCAATCAGTGATCCTTGCACCCATTCAACCGAAGAACTACCACTTATTGTGTCTAGACCCAAGTTTTGGCCTTTCATTCCAATCTGTGCAGGAAACAAGAATAGAGCTCTGACAAATGAGTGATTTAAAACTTAAAGGGACACCTATTACTCTTATAGGGAGTAAAACAACAAACCTTGTAAGACCAATTTTGCCATGTCAAACCTCTCGTCCCCTGGTTGAGGCCCTTTAAGTTGACCGGACCAAGAACACCTTGGTTCCATGTCTCAAAATGTGTCCCGACATTCTGTAATGAGTTCAATTGCAACCATAAGACAAAACAGCCAACACAGAAAGCCAAAATCATAATAAATCTAGCACTCACCGCAAGACCAACAGCTGCACTTAACAAAGATATCTTGTTAACACCGGCTCTCAGCTTCACTTGGCTGCTGAATGTCAACCTCGGGTTCTCCAGTGAACCGTAAGCAGTCCCTATGTCAAATAACAAGACTCAAAAGGGTAAATACCAATACCAAAGCAAAAGAAAAGCACATAATAGTAGTAAAACTGATGTTTCAATACCTGCTAGTTGACCATTGACAAAAACATGCAAGGCATGTCCAGCTGACATGACTGTGAGAACTGGGTTTTTACCTGTTCTCAGAAACGCTTCATTTGAAGCTATGTTAACACTGAAAGAAAAAATCCAAAAATTAGAAATGAGCGGGACATTCTGATATAGGTATGGAATTTTTGACAAGAGCTTGTAGATTGTAGGTTTGACATACTCTGTCATGTACCAAAGGTAGTCAGATTTATCCCAAGTCATATTAAGCTGTTCATATAACCCTCTAGACCAAAAAGTTCCTGCTTCAAAGGCAGATGGAGTTTCATCTATGTACGACTGCCATGAGAAGCTCATCACCGGTGTCATCTTTGGGTGAATGCTTGTGGCAATGACCTAGATAAATTACAATTTATCCATAAATAAGTGTCAGTTAACTTCCAAGTGAATATCTTGTTGTAAGCGCTTAGATTTAATTATTTTGGTTACCTTAGCGGTGTTGTAGACTTCTTTCTTGCAGTCAGGAAGGATACTGATGGACCATGGAGGAAGATTATACTGAGACCCACCAAAATTGACTTTCACTGGCCACGTCGTGTCATAGTTTGCTAAGAAGGCAGCACAGGCACCAGAATTCGAGCGGAAGACGTGAGCCTAAACAGGTAGTAGTAAAAATGGAATCAGATTCTTGAGCAGTCTACTAAGCAAGGATCACTTATGGTGTATTCGGATCGCTCTTGATATTGCATTATCTTGCATTAAATCTTAACTACCTCTTGTTTGCTTCCTAGTGTTGTTCTAATAGGATCCGAAGAAACCAGAGCTCGTTCACTCATTTTAATGGCTCTGTGAAGATACTTAAGATGGGTATACTTTGGTTCCCTCTGTAGACCTTGGAAAGCAAACAAAAATTGAGAGTTCAGCAAGTGCATTTAACTGGTGTTACTAGATAAAAACTCAAGGGATCAGTATAGGCATACCATATTCATCAAGTGGAGCATCATAATCATAACTAGTGGCAACAAATCGGCCAGCGGTATTTCCGAAATTGGTTCCTCCATGAAACTGAATCATTCACATGAAATTGTCAAATGGAGATACAACGAGTTCACTCAATAGCAAAAACAACCACATAAGCTACACAAGATGATGTTACCATATAGTAATTCATAAATGAGCCGCCGTTCTGGATGAACCTAGCGACCGAAAAGGCCAGGTCTTCTGCTGGCCTATATGGAGTAGCGCCCCCGAATTTTGTGTACCTATTGAAGTATAGCAAGACGTCAGTACAAGGAGCAACTTTAACATGGATGAACTGAGTATTATCAAAGATACTGTATTGTTTTAGGACTTACCAGCCACTCCAGTTTTCTGTCCACATCTTGGGCTTATAATTCTTGTTAGGGACAAATCCTTCACAGTAGAAACCATTGCAGGCATCAATCTGTCACAATCAAAGTACGGTGAGATTTGGTCTAAAAAAACATCTTACATCAAAATCAAGTTTAGAAGAAGAGAGATAAAACTTACAACAGGATCAGGGGCATCATCTTGTTTGCACATAACCCATGGAACTCCAGTTTTGAGACCAACAGCCATTTGAGCTGCCCATTTGGTGTAGGCCTTGCCAGGTGCTCCAATATCCCATTCAACAGGGCCAAACTCATTTTCTATCTGTTATGATGAATAAGAAAGAAGATGGTAAAATCTAAGATGGGTCTAATCAGTTTCCAAACTAGGTAAAAACATGGCAATAAAGTTTTTTGAGTGAATAGCAAGAGGAACCCATCTCTAGAAACATTGATTAAAACAATAAGACTACCTGGGACAGAATGATTGGGCCTCCCTGAGTCTCAAATAACTTGTTTGACTTCATCATGTTGACAATCATGGTTGTGAATCCTTGCATTTTGGCCTGCACAAGTTCACCAGAGAAGGGCAAAAGAGGTAAAGATCAGTACTTTTCACAAAGTTAGTGCAGCAAAACTTAGAATCAAAGGAAAGAAGAAAAAATGGTCAGAAAAGTAAGATTTAAAAAGTGCTCAGAATTGAACACATTACACATGTAATATGTTGCAACAAAAGATTGAAAAGGAGCCTACCTTGAAGGGTCCATTGTCAGTTCTGAACTCAATCCCAGGAACATACTTTAACCAAACAGGAAATCCCCTGAATTTGACAGGTACAAGGTTCAGTGAGGAGAACAAAAACACAATCTTAGAATGGCTTTGAGTAAGAGATGGATAAAGTAAATGCAGACCCAACAATTTCTCCTTTTCTCTACTGTTAGTTATCTCACTTTTTTTTTGTGGTTATGTAAACTTTGTATTCATCTTACCCAAAGTTCCATTCAGCACAAACGTAAGGACCAATTCTGAGATGAACATAAAGCCCTGCTTGTTGAACCAGTTTGATGAACTTGACCAAATCATATCTCCCTTCAAAATTATACTGAAAATGATACAAATTTTAAGTCAAAATAGAGTAAACTTGATGGATTTTAAAAATGAAAAAAGAAGAAAAAGAAGAAGAAAACATTCAGACTGAAAATCAGGTTTACCTTTCCAGGAGAAGGCTCATGCCCATTCCAGAACACATAGGTCTGAATAACATCCAACCCTCCATTTTTGGCCTTTTGAATAAGATCAGGCCACATCTGTATCAACCATCAATGCAAGCAACACTAAGAATCTTCCATTCACATCACACAAACCAGAAAATTGCAGAAAAACGGTGGAGAATCCGTGGGCCCACGCCCACTGTTGAAGAAATTGCAAATAATACAAATATACAATCTACCAAAAAGGAGAGAAGAAATTATAAACAAAAAAAATGAACCAATCAAGAAGAAAAATCGGTGGAAACCATGAACCCACATTTGAAAAAAATAGCAACTAATAATTATAAAATAAAACTACAATAAAACAACTTAAAAACCCATCAACCCAGAAAAGAAATGGAGAAAATCAGTACAAATCAAAGAGTTCATATTTGAAAAAACTGCATTTAAATATAATATTCCAAAGTTACCTCAGGGGTACTTCTTGGATAGTGAATAGAGCCAGAAATGAGGATCCTCCTTTGGCCATTAATTACAATGGCCTTATGATCATACGACACAGAGCCTGAAACAGAGCAACACAATGATCCCAGAAGAAAACACAGAAATAACACAACACCAATTGTTTCCCTTTTTGGCCCCATCATTTTTCAGACCCTATTTTGTTATTTATTACAGTAGTTCTCTTCCCTCACTTGATCACTTTCAGCTTTCTTGGCCTAGTTCTTAGAGCTGTGGACTCTGTGTACCAAACAGAAAACAAGAAGGGAAAGTTAAAGAAGAGTAAAGGGAGGATGAAGAAAGTTTAATGGTGGAAGAATTTGTTTTCCTCTTCTAACTCCACTTTTTCTTTGATTCTTTTGAGAGAGGGGGAAATGGGTATTTTTTGGTTAAGGTGATGGTTTTCTCTTGTGTGAGAATTGAGAAGAAGAGGCTGCTATTGAACCCAATTTAAACCATTTTAGTTGGGCCCATTTTCTTGCGCCAATTTTCCTTCTTTTTTTCATTTGTGTATTGTATTTTATTTTTATATAATTTTGGTCGAATTTTAATTTATTTTTTAAGTTGGTGAAGTTTGGCGTGGGACGGGGAGAATCCACTCGACAAAGTTAACAAACAAAACCACCCTTTTCCTTTCCCTTTCCCTTGTAACTTCATGTGAAAAGGGAAGATAATTAGCATTTTTTTTTTTGCAAACATAAATGGTAAACTTGTTAAAATAAAATGTAACCAACGTGGTACGCTTCTTTTACTAGATCAGAAAGCAATTATCTAGTCTTATTACTTTTGGTACATTTGCTAGATCAAGTGTTAATGAACATATGGTTAGTTTGATTGTTTGTTTTTGAGCAATTCTAGTTACATCAGGTTAGTTGGAAATAATGACATTATAATTTGACATTTTTGGGAATCGGTTATCTAATTTGGTGATTGAATGATTGGAAGTGTCCAAAGATGAAAAAGAATGTCTAGAGGCTCCAAAGGGTAAGTTTAAATTGACATTGCATCTTCTTCTATCTAATCTACCTAGAGACCTATGTAGGGAAACGAATATGGCATCCTTTTTCTATCGAAATGCCCTATCAATAATAAAGTTTGGATCGACAAGCCCATCCCCCTACAGAGGAGGAGGCGGAAGAAGAGGCGTGGGCTCTTGCTGGTGGAGCCACGCTCGTTGCGGAAGCGTTCGGGAAGGAAGCTTCATGAACGAAAATGGAGAGGTTTGGGATCCGCACGCCGTTGTGGTTGGAGTGTTGTGTCCTCTTTCCTTAATCTATGCTGACTTGATGATTAATCTTGAGCAACTTTTTGCTTATAGCCTATAATTTGATAACCCGTGGCTTAAATTTATGCATAACTTCTCACATCCATAATAAGGTTTGTGTTTGCAGTAGCTCTCTCTGGAGTGCTATATGCTCTTCACTTGGAACCTATATGAAAGGTAGGAATACTTTTGTCACTTGCTCCGGGAACAAATCGAACTCTGAACAATGAACACTGTCGAACAACACCTCTTATGAATCCCTGCAGACTACGGTCGAGGAGACCTTAAGTAGTGCTGCTAATTTGAACATCACTAGTGTTGGAAAAATGGAGCTTGACATGAAAGCTCCTCTAACTAAAGAAATCCAGTTTATGAGCTATGAGAAATCAAAAGCGAATGATTTTCGGAAATGAACCACAAATCATTGGAATATTGTGTGGAGATGTAAAGTACAACTATACTTTACCAAATTGAGAGTATGCTCTCGACAAATATTGCATGACATTTAAATCATTGGATCAAAAGAAATGTGTGGAAGCAATCTCAAACAGCATGCTTTTGTGTATATGAGCCTATGAACAATCCTTTCACATTAAGCCAGTACAGATTTACTAATGATCAAGGATGTTCATAAGTTTATAGTTGGTTCTTTGATGATAGCCTTCTCCTTGAGTATTACCCTCCAATCAATCTGATTGGTTGATTTGCCGAGCTGCACTGATCTGTAGGATGACTTGTGTTCCTCTCTGTATAAACTTTCGAAAAGTCGGAGTTTCGTTTGGATTTTTTCGGACCGAGTTTGTCAAGGCCAAGTCGCTTGGTGCTCAGAGACTTCTGAAGATCCTTCATCTCGGTGGAGGGAACGTCAGCTGTCCATTCGCACACCCCAGGATGGGTCGACTTGATGCCGACAACACTGTCTTAGTGCTTTACTCACCCCGATTCCAAACTCCCTCTGCTCTTTCTTTTTGAAAGTTTGTCCTTCATTTCGTCCATCCTACTTGCCATTTGTAGCTCTTTTTGAGTTTCCAAGCCGTTCACGGCTGCCGTCTTACGGCCTCTCGGACTACCAAATTTATTTGGTACTCCGAAATTTTACCTTTTCAAAAAAAAAAAAATAATAAAGTTTGGATCTACCAAATGGTGGTTTTTAATTTAGCTGGCCATGAAAAATGGTTGATCGATCCTAATAACAAATGAGGATGAAAACCGGTCAAGCTAATCATCTACGGGATTTAAAGTCCCTTTTTTGTCTATGATATTGTCCATGGGAGTCATTTAGGTACTATACTAGAGGTTAAATCGTTTGATTACATGTCCAAAAACAATTTAAAGTCTTATTTGAATTGCCCATTGTAATACAAAATATTACATTCTAAGAGTAGTTAAAATTTAACCGGGCCTAATGGCTCGACCCGGCCTAGAATTTTAGTGTTAATAAAATCCAAAAATTTGAACTGAAAATCAAAAATGCAAAATCCAACCTTAATGAAGTAAACCGGCTTGAGTCAAGTGACTCAACCCAATGATTAAAAATGATAAGACTTGTTTTTTTTTAACCCAAGTGAATTAACCAAGAAAAAAGTGAAAGTTGACCTCCAAACAACTCTATGACTCCTATCCATTTTTCGTTACATTAACCTTGAGTACAAAAAAGTTTGCGTAATGCAGCAAAAAAAAACACGTCTCCCCTATGAAACCCCCGTTACCTTGCCCTTGTCTCCCAATTCATGATCACCCAAGAGGCAACTCAAGATTTCTAATCAGTCCAAATCTTTCTAATATTCATCCTCCCATTCGCACAAATCCAAAATAATGATGAGAAATCCTCTCTTGAAGAATCGATTAGGCAAATTTCAACCCAAAATCTTGTAATCTCTCGTCCGCTCGATGTGAAAGGCCCACAATTACTGGCGAAGAGGGGTATCCAAGGTGGTTATGGCTCGACGGGGTTGAGATCCACCCTTCTAAGAAAGCGAGGCAAGAAGCGACATGGCCTCTTGCTCAAGGAGCCGTGCGCGATTTGGTGGCTCGGGTTGGTAAGACTACGTTATTATTCAAAGCCGAGTAGCGGAAGAACGTTAAGGACGGTTCCACAAGAACGAGCGACGTGGTTGTCCGGGGCAAATCAACATAAGGAAGACCAATGAGGAGGGGTTGAAACCCTTCTTTGGGTTCACCATGATGAGAAGCGAAAACAAACATTGAACATGTCGTGTCCCTCCTCTTTGTTCATTGCTTATTTTGATTAGGATGACTATGGGTATTGAACTGTTGACTGGAAATTGAAAATTTGGGGACCCTATCCCCCCCTGTAATCTTTATGTTACACTGAAACCTTCAATTTTAAAGAACCTTATGATAAGCCCCTTGTTGAAAGGCAATCTGTGTGTATGAAAAATTTCTCTAAAGAACAACTTGAATCAACACCTACCATAGTCGTTATGACCTTAAAGGACAGGATACTAAGAAGCCTTTTGAGGTTGACTATTTAGAAACCACGAAAGATGGATATAGAGTTAAAGACAAAATTGATAGGATAACATTCTTAGACAGCTAGAGGTCTGGCAGAACATGTTTCATTTTAAAGAATTATCTCAATATGCGTTAAGGATTGGTAACCCGACCCCTACAATGCTTTAACATGGCCCTTACAAAAATAGATACTTTACCCTAGACGATGAGTGTTGGAACTGGATAAGAATAATGAGAAGAAATGACATTATGATATGTTTTAGTCCGATGAGGATGGCAAACGAAACTTATTGTACGAGATAAAACACTAGTAGAATAGATATCGTAACAAATGAAACCTCTTTAAAAAAGAATCACTAATGAAGCCATTTGGTATACTGGAAACAAAGATAAGTATTCTTGGATGCTAAAATTTCTATATGATTATACAATTATGTTCGATGTTCAATAAGACTATGTTCGATGGTGCAAGGAAGAAGCAACTTATTATGATCAACTCCCTAAATGAAGTTATCTTGTTGCTTTGTATGCTATATGATCTGATAGCATTTGTTAAAGAGTGGATATTTTTATATGTGCAATGGATGGATTTTGGCTTACCATGTTCATCCTAAGTACATGCCATTACGAAATCAAGAATTAAAAAATACATGTTGTGTTTGTGTTCTATTTGCCTTGAATAAATTGGATAGAGACTATATCATGATCTGTTCAAAAACTTGTGAATCTAGACTAAATAGGTGTTTGTTTAAAAAGAAATGTATGAAAAACAGGAAAGTGTATAAAGGTGGGTTATTGCTCTACTGGAGGACTCTAAGCATGTGGTGTTGTTAGTGGTGTTGTTCTGTATCAAGTATGCTGGTGTAATAAGTGGTTGTAATGGGTTTACCCTTTGTATTGAAAATGTAATTATGTGTATTGCAATTGCACTCGCGTTAATAGTTGCATTTCATGCTAAGATCAAATCGATCTTGTATCAGGAGAATACTCACAAAATTACTTGGCAAACTAAATTCATGAGTGAAAGCTACTGGAATAGGTTGATTGCTCATTCAATAAACCCGACTAATTTTAGAAGAAATCCATCTTGTCATTCTTCGTTAGAAGAACCTCGTATGAATTTTATAAAAGGAAATTTGGGGAAACAAATAAGAACAAGGTGTGACATGATGAGCACATATTGTAACCAGCTGAGAGGAGTCGTTGGTTAATCGTATAAAACAAGGTATAGATGAAAGTTGCTTTATGGAATAGCAGAGGAATCAGAAGAAAATCTTTTTGGCCAGAGATCGATGCGTTTTGTAAGATTGAGCATATCCAAATTATGGCTATTGTAGAGACAAAAACAGACAAGTTACCAAACAAGCAAGTATGGAGACGTGCAGGGTTTGACAATATAACATGGTCCCCAGCAATAGGTAGGGCCAGAGGCATATGTGTAATGTGGAAAGAACACCAGCTCACCAGTGAACACGTAGAAATTCTAATCCACAGACCGAGATACGTTGTTATGAAACACATTAATCTACTAACGGGGTTGGTGATTGCGGTGTGTTATATGTAAGCCCCATTGACCGAAACTCCAAAAGATAGAATTTGGGAATAATTTACTAATTGTCTACACCAAATCGACATCCCCATGATTATCATAGCCGACTTAAATGAAATCCAAGTAACGGTGACAAAAAAGGAGGATGTACGCTTATGACCAGTAGATTCAAACGACTTTGAAACTTAAAAGACACTTGTGATCTACGTGACATACCTACCACATGGAATAAGTTCACTTGGAGGAAAAACAAGACAAAAATTGATAACATGTACGAGAAATTGGATCGAGTAATTGTTACTGAAAGTATACTATAATGGTTTCCAAGAATTCGAACTCACAACCAAGTTGTCATGACTTCTAATCACTGCAAAATATCAATTATATTACGAATGGTAGAATAAGTAAACTTGCGCCGTTCAAGATGGAGAAGATGTGGCTTATGAGAAAGGGTTGTCGAAACATGGTAAAACAATCAAGGAGGGTTTGCTTCTAGGCGTCCTTCATGTTTCAACTAATGAAGAAAACTCAGCTGCTTAAAGCACATACAAACCAATGGAAAAGAAAAACATTTGGGAATACATTCGAACAATTACGGGAAATCGAGGACACTCTCCTAAACTTGCATCAACAAATTGTTGAATCCCCACAACCAACACTCGTCCAAAAATAGCTCTGATTTCTGCAAAAGAAGGAATGCATCCTACAGTTCAACAAAACGTACTTGAGGCAAAGGGCGAAGACAAAACGTGTAAAACTAACAGACTCTAATTCAGATTATTTCCACGAGATAACAATGGGGAGGCAAAATTATAAAAATATAAGAACAATCGTGTTGAGCGATGACACCCAAATCATGGGGGAAGAAAACATTTGTCGAGAAATCAGAAATGACTTCTTTAGGCGGTTTAAAAAAGAACTGATAAATACAACTATCCTTGAGGAATACCTGATACTTGTATACAAAGAAATAAAAAATGAAGATATTAATAGCCTGATAAGACTAGTATCGCATGAAGAAGTAAAAAAAGTTGTTTTTCAATCGGTTCAAACAAGTCTCCAAGACTAGACGGCGTGACATCGAAATTCTATAAGAAATATTAGGACATCATTGGCCCCACAATAATAAAAGTGGTTAAGGGCTTCTTCCATTCGAGAAAAATATTAAAACAAAGCAATCATACGTTCATTTCGTTGTTGCCAACAAAGGAGGATCCATTGACAACAAACCATTATAGGCCTATCCGCTTATGTGCAACGATATATAAAATAGCTGCTAAGATCCTAGTAGAAAGATTAAAGAAGGTTATGCCTAAAATTATCTATCCGCTTCAAGGAGCCTTTGTTGTAGGGAGGGCAATACAAAACAACGTGTTCATAGCACATGAAATTTTTCATTCCTTTAGAGGAAGCCAAGCTAAAGAAGGATGGATGGTTGTAAACTTACATATGGAAAAACATATGACAGGGTAAACTGGGAATTCCTATTTCGTATCCTTTACCAATTTGGATTTGACGACAAGTTTGTAGGATGGATTCGTGAGTGTGTATGTACCTTGTCCTTCTCAGGCTTGGTAAATAGCGTACCTACTGCGCCATTCCTGCCAGAACGTGAACCCGTTATCGCCATATCTAGTTGTAATAGGATCATAAATACTTGCTCAGAAACTCTAGAAGATGAGCGAAAGCCCAGAGCCACTAATAGGTTTCCCAATAGCTGGAGGAGGAAAGAGAGTACCTTTTTGACATTCGCGGATGATATCATTATTTTTGCTAAAGGAAACCAGAACATGTGTACTCAAACAAAGAATAGTATTGAAGAGTAGTGTGCACATCATGACAAAATGTAAATTATCATAAATCAAAGTTTCACACATCAAAGAAAGTTGCGAGCCAGCTGAAGCAAAGCATCAAACAAACACTAGGAACAAGTACTATGAAAAATTAAGAAATGTATTTAGGATGTCCGATCATCTACGGTAGAGTAAACAAAAACAAAAACGCTTGCAAGACATAACCTGAAAATGCCCAGTGACAACTAGCAAAATGAAAAGCTAATACACTATCGCAAGAGGGACAAACAATGTTAATCAGGTCGATCATATCCACTAAACCGAACTACTCATGCAAAGCTTCATATTGCCATGTAACTGATCAAATTGATGTCATAAATAGAACGTTTTTCTAGAATAAAGACAGACAACATAAGTCGCTTATTGGATGGGACCGCATATACAAACCAAAGACGTATGGGGGGCTAGCCATTTGGAAAGTGGAGAATATGAACACAACGCTCCAATGAAACTTCTTTGGAAAATTCTTATGGAGCAAGACAACGTCTTGGTACAAGTGATTAATGCAAAATATTTAAGAGGAAGCTAACTCTCCGATTATAAAAAGAAGTCAAACAGCTCATGGTAATGGAAGCAGTTGATGAAATTGAAGTCAGAGTTCGAGAAAGGCTTGAGATGGCAAATAGGAAAATGCCAGGCTATTAATTTTTGAAAGGATAGATGGCTCAAGAACATCCCATTTGTAGAATGGGCAACTACAAATGATGGTGTTAACATGGCAACTAAAGTCGAGCACTTCACTTCTACGAACAAAAAATTGAAGGTAAATGAATTTCAACATGTGATTCCTAGCGAAGTGATAGAGAAAATAATAAGAATCCCAAAAAATGATAATGATGACAAATTTATCTAGGCCCCAAGTAGGAATAGATGGTATTCCACAGAATCAACGAGAAGCTTAATAACTAAAGAAGAAACCATGTCCTTGAACCCCAATACTTGGATATGGAAATTGGATACTAACTCAAAAGTAAACTTTCTCTGGAAAATTGACATGAATGGGCTAGCCACTAAACAGAGGCTTATTAAAAACATGTTGTTATACCGCAAGGATGTCTCACGTGTAGCGCTACACATGAGAACTTGATACATCTATTGCTTGAATGTTTGCATACATTGAAAATAAGAAAGAGCATAAATGTCAAACTAAGGAAAGGAGAGTTCATTGAGTTAGTGGTGGCTTGGTGGGGCATATGGCACCAGAGAAATAAGTTACTTTCCAGCAAACTCCTAACTACTTCGTATAAGACCTTAACCATCATATCCGCAATCACCTTATGCAATGGAAACAAGCTAAAGAATGGCAGAAGGATGAAGAAAATTTTTCATACAAAGGTGGTTGTCTAAGAGGATGATCACGAAACAAACCACAAGGATGGAAGAAACCGTACCCGAATTAAGCAAAATTAAATTTTAACGAATCAAAGCTTAGTAACGGTAATGCGTCGGGGGGGCCGATTATAAGGGACGAGAATGGAGGCCCAATTGACGGGTCAACAAGAACATATGGAAAAGTGTCGGTTTTAATGGCGAAAACAATGACATTATGGGATGGAGTAAAGAAAGTCAAACAGATGGATATAAGAAAGCCTGAGATAGAAGGGGATAACACCATAGTTATCAAAGATGTCACAAGATAAATTTGATGTCCATGTGAAATAGAAACGATTATTACAGACATTCTTGTATCTCTTTGGGGTTTTGAGTCAGTCCGTATTTTTCATGGGTGTAGGCAGCGTAATACTGTGGCCGATAAAATAGCTTTCTTAGGCCACAATCTCTCATGGGAAACTATCTGCAACCATCACGAGCTTTTAGGTCTCATCCGAAAGGAATGCCCTAAGAATCCAGCCCTAAAGCAAGATCCTAATCTCACCAATTTCAAAAAAAAAAAGTTGGCTTACCAACACGCATAAACGAATTTGCTACATATATTTGAAGCATAGCGGTATCCAATCTAAAGTCGGGCTTATTAATTGATCAAAAATAAATAAAGTCAGGCTTTTCAAAAGAAAAAAAAATAAGGGAAATTTCTTTTGGTACCCGTGTGGTTGACAATTCTTTTTGGTGTCCTAGAAAAAAAGTTATTTCTTTTGAAACCATTATGATTTATACATTTTCCTTTTTTCTAACCAAAATTCTATTTAAACCCATTTTTCATTCAAAAAAAATTATTTTTTATTCTTTTTTTAAATAAAACCGAATTTTCCCTTTTTTAAACATAAAAATATTTTCCATTAAAACAATGATTTTTCACCATTTTCTTTTTCTTTTCGGACAATAGTTATGACTATATTTGCCGTATTACAAGAAAATTAATTAATTTTGCGATTGAACTTGCACTTGTCAACTTTGAATATTTAAAACTAATTAGTTTTAAGAATTGTAATTTATTAATATCACATGTAAAGGTTATCAAAGATATATGTTTAGTAGTATGTTTTATGATTTTTTTAAATGAGAATGGTCCAAATTAATCTAAAAATAATTATGTATTATATAGTCTACAAATTGTAGCATTTTGCAAGTAAAAGTAATTTCGTTTTTATTTAATTTTAAATGAAAAAAAATTTTTTTAGTTGGAAAATGGGTTTAAGTAGAGTTTTACCTAGAAGAAGGAAAATGTATAAACCATAAGGGTACCAAAAGGAATAACTTTTTTCCTAAGGTACCAAAACAAATTGTCAAAACACAAGGGCATTAAGAGAAATTTCCCAAAAAATAAATTGTACGTTTCTCCTCATTTCGGCCTTTTTATTAGTTTGGTTGGGGTTTTGAACCCTAGATCCCTTCAAACAATGGTTGCATGAATACATAATTTCCCTCATGATATTTTTCCTTGGCGTTACATGTCCTTCAAACAAGTGGTTTTCTATACGTTAAAGACTTCAAATATTGTATGATCTTCCTACCGACATTCTCTTTTTCTATCAAATTTTTTTGTTCTGGTTCTTTTCAATCAAGCAACTATGCATTTTTTAGTGAAATGGGACGGATGGACACAACTCTACCGAGTAAGACTTTTTTTTGGGTCGAATCTATCGAGTAAGACTTTCCAATACCCTTGATAAGTAAAACTTCGTACTAAACTTATAAATTTCTACTTTTTCGTCGTCAGTTTCTAACTTTAGTTTGATCTTTGTAGTTTTAGTGTGCAAGTGAAGCAAATCCTTCACTTATGTTTTAAAGGACACAAGTTAAGAATCTGGTTTTTATAAGCTTTACTCTAACAATACTAAAATTGGATCACATAATATCCACATTGTGATAAATTAAGAAACGAATTGTCCAATCTATACCCTAAATGCACAGAAAAAACATCCTATTTTAAAAGTTTTTTTATTTTCTTGTTATTTTTTAAGTGGTTTAAATCTTTGTTTATAATGGATTTATGCATTTTCTTTTAGAGTTTAAGTTTTTAGATACCGGGTATTTATACTTCTTGCTACAAAAATCGAGTAAGAAATTATATCACTTATAGTTTTTAGGAAGAAAAAATGTAATGCCTACTCCTCGTATCAGTAAAAAAAGGATTTCACCTATAACGTAAGGAAAGCAAATTAGTTTGATCAACAACTATTACAAATCTCGTACCATCTACGAGTAATAAAAATATAAAACCAAATGAACCGATTCGAGATCGAATTTTGATACGAATCCGTTTTTCACTTGACATTTTATAATCCAAACCCGATAGACCGAAATCCGAACCTATTGACCTATATAAGTAATTTTATTAACACAATGTTATTTTAAAATAATTCTAATCAAATTTTCACATATATTATTATTTAATATACTATGAAAGTTTTTAACTATTTTTCAAGATTTAATAATGACAAAAACATATAGTAATTAATAAGGAAAAGTTGTTAAGATATAAAAGAAAATAACTTACAACTTTTTTATTCGTATAAGGATATAATTTTCAAAAATCATTCTAGAGGAAAAAATCTTAAGATATCGAAAATTGGGTAAGATATTAACTAGATATAAGAAAATTGGATATGATATCAAGGAGATATATGATTATTTTTTTAGAAAATTAATGTAAAAAATAAATTTTTTATTTTATTCAAGAATGACATGACGCAAATTTTAACAAAGACTTAGATTTTTCGTTATACTGTATCATAATAGATATAATTTGGACCTTGTAATAATGGAATGTTTGTACATGCCAAAAAAAAAAACCAGATCATAATAGATAAGCTCTAAGAATATTGATAGCTATTCAAATCTTGAACTCCGTTAATATAGCAAGTCCCAAATATTTTTATAATATGTTGTTTATGTGCGAAATGAAGAACGAAGTTTCCTACGTATCCATAAACATAATATATGCATGCCCGCCAAGACTTTAGTATGAATTAGTTAGTATATCGAATATCACCTTAATAATAGACTAATCATTTGCAATTTATATTTGCTTCCATTTGAGGGGGAAATTAGGTCAATTGATCAATCTATAATTATTGTGCTATCATAGTAATAATAACACTAATAATGATTAAGGATATATTCGATTATTCCAATCAAAATGTTTGGTTTTTGCTAATAACTAATTGTTTTTAGGATGTATAGAAATCATTCAAATGGAATTGATCGAGTGATCGTGGAAGCTAAGAACTTAAGTAGTCCAATCATGCGAATTATAACAAACAAATTTGCGTTTTTTAATAAATCCCTTTTATGCCGGGGAATGGCATCAAGAATCTCACTTCTTATCCAGTTCTGCAATATTTAAGTACACCTAAAATTTGCGTTTTATAATAAAACCCTTTTTGGTTTTGACAGTTCCTTTTGGTGTCCTAGAAAAAAAAAGTTATTTCTTTTAGTACCCTTATGGTTTATACATTTTCCTTTCTCTAACCAAAATTCTATTTAAACCCATTTTTCATCTAAAAAAATTTATTTTTTATTCTTTATTTAAATAAAACCGATTTTGCCCTTTTTTTAAATAAAAATGTTTTCCATTAAAAAAAATTGATTTTTCACCATTTTCTTTTTCTTTTCGGACAATAGTTATGAATATATTTGCCTTATTACAAGAAAACTAATTAATTTTGGGATTGAACTTGCACTTGTCAACTTTGAATATTTAAAACTAATTAGTCTTGGGAATTTTAATTTATTAATATCACATATAAAGGTTATCAAAAATATATGTTTAGTAGTATGTTTTATGATTTATTTAATTGAGAATGGTCCAAATTAATCCCAAAATTTTATCGTTGTTGAAATTTAATCTAAAAATAATTATGTATTATATAGTCTACAAATTGTAGCATTTTGCAAGTAAAAGTAAATTCGTTTTTATTTAAATTGTAAATGAAAAATATTTTTTTAGTTGGAAAATGGGTTTAAATAGAGTTTTACCTAGGAGAAGGAAGATGTATAAATCATAGGAGTACCAAAAAAAATAACTTTTTTCCTAGGACACCAAAAGGAATTTTCAAAACCATAAAGGTACCAAAAGGAATTTTCCCTAAAGTTAATTAAATATTTTAGTGTGTGTTATTTTCAGGAATGTAAAATACGCATATATCAACCTTTTGATCGTTATTAAAAAACACAGGTTAAGAACTTACATTTACCTCAGCTTAATTATCCACTTAATATCCTAAATCGATCTATTAACTCCTAAGTCCTAATCAACAAATTAAAGAAGTAATTATGAACAAAATCATTAAATCCAGACTAGGTTAGACATGTGGATCATTATGGATCATGCATGTCTAAAAAAAATGAATTTAAGATTCGATCAAAAAAAATAAAGAATTTAAGGAGCAAAACCCAACTATTTAGCTCGACATGTATAAAGTCGCTCGCTGTTAACCACATTACATACAATAGTAAACTTTATAATAAACACAATAAGCTCGCATGTCAACTGCAAATCCGAGATGAATCATATATATATGTTTATGTATGTATAAAACATTAGTACAGAAATACAATACTTTTTATACAAAAGTTGATAATATATTTAAAGATACGTGCCGTCGTTTGGAAAGAAATAGACATATAATAATATTTATAATTATTATAGTAAATTCATATACATGATAATATTTATAATTATTATAGTAAAGTCATGGCGAATAGGTTGAAAGGCATGTTGGAGAGGATAATCAGCCCTAATCAAAGTGGCTTTGTCCCTGGAAGAATGATCACTGACAACTTTATGATAGCATTTGAAATCTTCCATCACACGAACAGCAATGCTAGGAACCTGGAGCAATTTGCTTTCAAGTTAGACATGTCTAAAGCCTATGACCGCATTGAGTGGATTTTCTTGGAAAAAATTATGCAAAAGATGGGATTCAACGCTAGTTGGTTGACAAAGTGATGAAATGCGTCTCTACTGTCAATTATTCTATTTTGCTTAATGGTCAACTTACCCCCGAGTTCGCCCCTCAAAGAGGTTTGAGACAAGGAGATCCCATCTCCCCATATCTGTTTATATTGTGTAGTCAAGCTTTATCTTGCCTCATTGAAGATGCCTACAGGAGAAGGGCGCTCACCGGTATTAAGATTGCTCCAAGGGCTCCTTCTGTAACTCACTTGTTATATGTTGATGATTGTATTCTCTTTGGAGAGGTTAAGGGGCAACAGTTGAACGAGATCAAGAGCATCCTTTCTCTTTATGAGAAGGCTTCAGGTCAGATGGTTAACCTTGACAAATCTGAGATATGCTTCAGGGCAGCAGTGAATGTTGTCTCTAGATCCAAGTTCCAACAAGTTTTAGAGGTCAAGGAAGTGAAGCATTTTGAGAAATATCTTGGGCTTACAACCTAGGTAGGAAAATCAAAGAAGCAAGTTTTCAAGGCTGTTAAAGATAGAGTGGAAAAGAGGTTGGCTGGTTGGAAGAGTATGTTGCTTTCGAAGGCGGGAAAGGAAATTTTGAAGAGATTCAAGCAATAATTGCTAGGTTCTGGTGGGGGTAAAGAAGAGCTGAAAGAAGAATTCACTAGTTTAGATGGGAGAAGTTATGCAGACCTAAGATAGTTGGAGGCTTGGGTTTCCGAAACCTAAAGTTGTTCAATTGGGCTTTTTTGGCTAAGCAAGGGTGGAGAATTTTGGAGAATCCAAATCTGCTGGCAACTCAAATTCTTAAAGCAAGATATTTTCAATTCTCCACTTTCTTGGAGGCTGAGGTTGGAAATAGACCTAGCTATGTTTGGAGGTCTATATGTGAGGCCAAATGGGTCCATAAGAAGGGGGCAAGATGGCAGATCGGAAACGGTGAATCGGTTTTCGTTTGGAGGGATCCTTGGATAGTGGGAAATGAGAACTTCAAAGCTATTTCCAAAGGCCCACCCCACTTGTCTTTTTTGAGAGTTAAGGATCTAAAAATCCCAGGGACTGAAATGTGGGATGCTCAACTCATTAATGATCTTTTCTTGCCTTTTGAAGCAGAGAGAATCAAAGCCATGCCTCTAAGCTTGTTCAACAGAGAAGACAAACTAATTTGGAGCTTAGAAAAGGGAGGAAATTTTTCAGTTAAAAGTGCATATAGAGCAATTAAAGGCCAAGCTGATAATGTAGATTTTCCCGGAAGTAGCCAACCAGACTTGAGTCTTTGGAGGAAAGTTTGGTCAGCAATGGTCACCCCCACGATAAAAATCTTTGCTTGGTCAGCTTGTAACGGGAATCTTCCTACTAAGAGTAGGTTGGCTATGAAGATGTCTCTTCCCGAAGAGAGGTGCCCCTGCTGTCAGTTGTATGAGGACAGTGATATTCATATTCTAAGAGATTGTTCCTTTAGCAAGCAAGTCTGGAAGGAAGCCGGGTTGAGCATTGACAAGAGGGTTTTCTCAGCTGAAGCTCTTTTTGACTCGATGGCTAACAATTTTGGCTCGTTGGACTTTGCAAAGTTCTTAATCATTTTTTGGAAGTTGTGGAGTAGAAGGAACGATTGGATTTTCGAGCTTTCTTTCAAGGATAGCAGAACTCTATTAGAAGAAGCTAGTTCCTTGTTTGAGGAGCTTCTTAGTAAGTTTGCAAAGTCAAAGCTCAGTCCGCTTGGAGTTGTAACCAATTGGGAGCCTCTTGAGCATAGCCAATTCAAATTAAATGCTGATGCCTCTGTTCGTGAGGATGTTGGGACTGGTTTAGGCGTGGTGATTAGAGATCATTTGGGGAGGATTGTCACTGCAGCCACTGTTCAAGACTCAACGGTGATTTCCCCCTTGGTGAGGCAAAAGCTGTGATAAAAGGTGTCCAACTTGCTAATCTCCAAGATATTCAAACTCTAATTATTGAAAGTGATTGCCAAGAGTTAATCTTTGCTCTTGAAGAAAAGTCTCCTGCCCCTGCTGAGATTTCTTTTCTTATCTCTGATATTTTTCTCCTCTATAGCAATTTTATCTCTTGTTCTTTTAGTTTTGTCAATAGAGATTGTAATGGTGTAGCCCATGAACTAGCTCGGGTGCAGCCATGGTCTGCTGGTTGTAGGGTCTGGGATTCGTTACTCCCTCCCCTGGTTTGTAAGGTTTACCTGTCTGACTTGAGAAATGAAAGTTAATGGTGCGTAGGCATCTTTTTCAAAAAAGAAGATAATAACAATAAACATTCGACAAAAATAGAATAAAAACAAAAAACACCTCGTACATGATGCGGGTCATTTGCTGTATTCATTAGAGCGAACGATCGAGGCGGAACTGAGTGCGGGGTAAAAGCGCCATGATAATACAGTATAAAGTAGAACTCAAGTTTGTATATATATTTATATCTTTTAAAAAATATAATGTAAGCGCTTAGCGCACTTTATTAATTAGAAAAAAAAGATAATTATATCGGGATCATTCTAGGGAAACTCACCCCCTCTAGATCATCTAACATCTCATCCGTAATGTTGGGAGTGGCGGGATCATTTTATGGAAACTTATATCATCATGTCAAAAGTACATTAAATAATAATATAAACATGAACAAATGAATAAAATTATCGGGTTTGGGTCTATCGAGTCAATAGGTTCGAATTCAGGTCTAATGGGTTTTGACTGTAAATTCTCGAGTCAAAAGCGTATTCTTTTCAAAATTTGATCTCGAATTAGTCAATTCAAATTTATTATCTACATTACCGATACATGGTACGAGTTTTGTACTAATCTATATTGTCTATAGTATAAAGCGGAGACAAGGTCTTCATAAAAATTTACGCCACGTGTCATATCCTTAATAAAATAATCACTCGGGCCCTTACGTATATAAAAAAACATTAATCACAGTGGAAAGATAAATATATATGATTTGATAAAAATACTCAGCTGGGCCCTCCTCTATATAAATTAGGTAGTTAGAATCTTATATAATCTTATCCTGTAAAAATTGCTGAAAATGATGAATTATCTCTTACCAAGAATTAGTTGTAATCTTCAGATAAATATTATTATTTAATAAAACGTGATATTTATCGTAAAGTAATTTTTGAACCAATCCAACTTAGTTGTAATCCAACTTATTTATTTGCATATCTAATTACATTAGGTTTATAATCGCATTACCCGTACCATTACACTAGTTTTTAATACTCCCTCCGTCCCTAAATGTTCGTCCCCTTTCTATTTCCGTTGTCCCTAAATGTTTGTCCCCCTTCCTTTTATATCAACAATTTGTTACAATATTACCCCTACTAAATTCTACTTTTCCTTCCACTTTATCTCTTTTCAACTTTTCACACCTATAAAATTACAAAACTACCCCTATTTAAACTCTACTTTAACTCACATCATCTCACTTTATCTTCTACCAATACTACTTTATGCTTTTCTTAATAACCGCAAAAAATGTGCTTTAGGACTATCAAATAGGGACGGAGGGACTATTATTTAGGTACCTCCTATTGATGTTCTTAGAATTTTGATTTGGAAATTGATAATCTAACTCGAAAAGGATAAACTCCATTGAAATATTTATTAAATAATTAAATAAGATAAAATAAGTATAAAATAAGTAAAAGGTGAACAAATTCACGCTACTTGTGTACGTGCCTTGATTAAGACTTAAGAGCATAAGCTACAACCTGAAATAATATGCTACACATCTTTTAGCGAGTTTTTTTCGATCGGATTTTTTTCAGAAGAAATTAAACGGAGCGGCAGAGATGTTAGGGTGTTTTGCCCGTGTAGCTATAATATGGGTCATTTGCACATATAACATAAAAAAAATATAAAACCCAAATCCTTTCTCTCTCTCCTCAAACACGTCTTCTCTGTTCTCTTGTTCGTCCTCCAATGGCGGCACCGGCGATCCACCACAAAGCCAGACCTTCCTCCCCTCTCCGACGGCGCGCTCTCCACCGTCACTCTCCTTTCCTCGATCCGTTCTCTTCCTTCCTCTCGCGCCGATCCTTCCCAACCTCTCACTCCTTCGTCAGATCCGGTGGCCAGTCCCGTGTACAACGCCGCCGCCATTGAGAGCGTGGACCGACCACGTTCTTCCGCCTCCGGCGTCGATCCTTCTGTACTACGACGGCGTCGTTGATGGAGCTACTTGGATCTGAGATAGCGTTCGATCAATTGATGATTTTGGCGACAGAGCCTCGGTCACTGTGTGAGGAGACGGCGAGAGACGGTTCCTCGACGGCGGAAACAGGTGGCCGAGGCAGGAGACCTTGGCGCTGCTCAAGATTAGGTCCGATATGGATGTGGTTCGGTGACTCCAGTCTTAAAGGCCTCCTCTGGGAGGAGGTTTCCAGGTGCGTGATCGGCGAGCGGACAGATCTGGCCGAGAAGACGGCGGAGTAGTGGCGGAAGGAGTGCGATTGAGATGTAGAGCGGGATTGAGGGAGGAATCGCTCAGATCTGGCAAAGTCAGCCATCTCCGACTCTACGCTGTCCTAATCGCTTGAGTCGAGGCTCGGCGAAGGAATCGGAGAAGTTCTCTCCTCGTGACGTTGTGTAGGAGCAAAGATTTCATTTGATTTGGATCAATCTCAAAATCGTAAGTTCTCTCTCCTCGTTTAATCTCCGTCGGCTTTGATTACTGCTTTGAATTTCCGGTTTCCGGCTTAGTTCTAGTTGGATCTGTTCATTAGTGCTCGGATTTCACTTTATTCGAGTAATTTCTGTGCTCATTGCTGATTTTGATTGCGGATCTGTATGAATATCTTGTGTGGCATGACAACATTTGCTGAGTGGAAGAGATGTTGGATTTTGCAATCTGGTGAAGCTGCTACTCTATGTTACAACTGCGAGTGGCAGTTGCTGGTTTGTCGCTTTCTCTATTTAGCTTTGCTTTCTGTCACTTGTGATTATTTGCTAGTTAGAGTGTAATGTGATCGATGACACTTCATTTTTTCACTTGTGATGATAATTTAAGATGGTACTTAATTGATTATGTGATGACACTTCGTTCTGTCACTTGTGAAGATAATTTAACATGGTACTTCATGATTATGTGAGGACACTTCGTTTTGTCACTTGTGATGATTATTTAAGATGGTACTTGATTGATTATGTGATGACAATTTGTTTTGTCACTTGTGATGATAATTTAGTTTTTTTTTGATAATATGGTGATGGCAATGAGTTTTATTAAAGATTGTTTTGTCACTTGTGATGGTAATCGTTTTGTCACTTGTGCATAAGTCTTGTTTTAGCTATATTTATCAGGTGTAATTACTATGATCTTCTAGTTATTTGTTGAATATTGTCACTTGTGATGACAGTTAGGTGTTATCAAGAAGATTTTTCTGATAATATTGGTGATGAAATATATTGTCACTTGTGATGATAGTTAGGAGTTGTGTGCATAAGTCTTATACATTTGACATATATTGTCACTTAAGATGACATGTATTGTCACTTGTGATGATAACTTGGTGTTATGTGCATAAGTCTTGTTTTAGCTATACTTATTCGATATAATTACAATAATCTTCTAGTTATTTGCTGAATATTGTCACTTATGATGACAATTGAGTGTGTGAATAATTGCTGAATATTGTCATTTGTGTTGACAATTAGGTGTGAATATTGTCACTTGTGTTGACAATTAGCTGTAAATATTGTCACTTGTGTTGATAATTAGTTGTGAATATTGTCACTAGTGGTGACAATTAGCTGTGAATATTGTCACTTGTGTTGACAATTAGCTGTGAATATTGTCACTTGCGTTGACAATTAGGTATGAATATTGTCACTTGCGTTGACAATTAGGTGTGAATATTGTCACTTGTGGTGACAATTAGGTGTGAATATTGTCACTTGTGGTGACAATTAGGTGTGAATATTTTCACTTGTGGTGACAATTAATATGAATATTGTCACTAGTGGTGACAATTAGGTGTGAATATTGTCACTTGTGTTGACAATTAGGTGTGAATATTGTTATTTGTGTTGACAATTAGGTGTGAATATTGTCACTTTTGTTGACAATTAATATGAATATTGTCGCTAGTGGTGACAATTAGGTGTGAATATTGTCACTTTGTGGTGACAATTAGGTGTGAATATTGTCACTTGTGGTGACAATTAGGTGTGAATATTGTCACTTTGAGGTGACAAGTCAACGGTCGGTCAACGATCGGTCAACGCCGGTCAACGGTCGGTCAACACCGGTCAACGGTTGGTCAACTAGTGGAGAGAGGGGTTATGCTATATATGTGTGCAAATTTGACATATTGTGGTATTTTCATGCTATAATCCTTTTTTTTTCAGCGAGTTTTAATTAACAGAAGCCAGATCAGTTTACCACGTCAGATTTACTCTGCAGTGGGCCCCACTTGTTTCAAATGAAGAAGATGAAATTGACTTGGAATGACTAATCACCTCCATGCAACCAATCAAAGTGGATAACAATTCATGTTTATCAATTAGATTAGATGGTCGGCCTAGCTCTAACCTTATACTGTACTACACTTTATCTTTATTCGATTGAGGTCACACCCTAACTTCATTATATTTTAATCATCATTTATGCCAATATTTTATCCAAGCCAACGTTAATCCATTTCTTGATAAGACTCAAAATATCATACGTACTAAACAATTATACTCATGATCAATTATTCTGACCTAAAAAAGAACTCATGATCAATTTATAACTTTAAATCATCCATTCTAATAAGTTCCGGCTGAATATATGCATATATATTGATGAATATGACATAACCGTAGTGTACAAGTGTAAATACATTTTTTTAAATTAAAGTTATTCTATTTATAAGTCATATTTGATATTTTCTCTATTTTAAAATAGTTTCTATATATAGGCTTTTACACACTTATGAAGATTTATTTTTTTTCCTATGACCGTACCCCTATTAAAGTAGTTTTTGTTAATATAAGTGTATTATATTCTACTTATTCAATTGCAAATAAGGAATTAATTATTACTTTTTTAGTTCGATCTAGAGTGTAAAAGTGAAAAGTAATTAGGAAAAGTATTGAAAGGACAAGTTTTATGAAACAAAAAAAGGTATTTGAATAACCATCATGAGAAGGCCAGAAGAGAGTAAATTAAGAGGGTAGAATATTCATCAATTGGACAAGTCGACAAGTGAATCCTAACCAGTAAGGGAGACACCTAAAATCAATCAACAATCAATAGAGAAGATGAGAGGGACGAACCAAGCACCATGAAACACAATATCTTGGATACATATATAGTTATAAACAGGTCATTTTAATTTGAGAATGCAAAAACAAGCTCGTTGAGTGGTTGATGTTATCTCCATCTAGATAAGGGATTTTAAGAGACTACAACCACGATAAGACACACCTCAATTCTATCCTAATCAACTCTTAATCCACAAAAGCCTGTTTTAGATTTAGCTTCAAAGTTGACGTTTTTTTTCATACTATTTTTCCCGGCCAGTTAATGAGAGACGATGCTTGCACGAACTAGGAAGTGAAGCAATCAGGAGCCTTCAATTTGGATTGCACAAATCCGACGGTTAATAACGTTTCAAAAGAATATTATATGGTCCCACTCCCACCTAGCTGGTATTCATTTAATCTGATATTTATTTTTGTGTTAATGGAATTGGCTTATAAAATATGGCGTTGCATATTTTTATAAAGATATATAATGTCTTTTGCTGCATACAGGGGGTCGTTTTACAGTTATTCACCATGGGGCCGGGTCCTTAGATCATCTTCTTCCATTCATGATTATGATAATTATTAAGTTTTGTTCTTAATAAACGTCTAGCTATGCATGTAAAATCCACATACTGTACTAATTTTTTTTGATGAAAACATACTGTACTAATTTTTTTTGACGAAAACATAGTGTACTAATTAATTCTCCGTGATATGGGTTAACCTGAATGTTTATAAATTTCAGCATAAACTAACCTACTGGTTTGCCCAATCCACGAGTCATATAATATATTATTATTATTATTACAAAGAAATTAATGGAACCTTTTTATTCGATGGGTGCATGATGGCTTGATCCTGAATCAAAATAACAAGTTTATCTCATAATCATCAAATTCTTGGAATGGCCTAGCTATTACGTCAGTTACTTAAGAGTCTCCCATGAACTAAAATAAATAAGTTATAATCATCAATATTAATCTCCAAAAAGAAGAAGAATGGATGTAGTTCAATTCGATAATGTACGTACGTATGGGAGTTTAAAGATACAAGGGAGGTAGGTAAAAAAGGACAATGGTCGGTCCACTCAAATGTATTGTACGTGTACAATGTTGTTCCTAGCTATGATTAATATATACTCCATTTGAAATTTAGACTACTATTATTGTATAAGTAGAAAACAAACTAATGGGTTGGGTTAATCAATGTATTATGTGAACGAAAACAAGAATCTTAGATCGAGGTGGATTGCACCATAAACATGACCTACTAATCAGTAACCCACTAATCCCTTAATTTAGAAGTTGTTCACGTACACTCTATATAAAATCTCGTCGTACGTACAACAAAGTTTACCCCTAAATTAATGATTCCCGTAATTTGCAATATAATATTAATCCATTGAATTTACTAAAATCTCGTGAATCAATCGCTCATTCCAAGACATCTCGACACAGACCGTTCACCGTTCTGATCAGGACACCGCGTACTCGAATCGATCCCATGACTAATTTGCATATTTTATGTACTTTTTGGTGATAACAAAAAATTATGTTCTTTATATATTTTTTGCTTTGGTCGAACTAGAGATTGATACAGTAGTGACAATCTTACAATTATCCGCTTATAATATTTGGGTTGATCTTATTTTAAGAAGGTCTTCTAATTATATATATGTTTCATGCGGAAGTTATTTACAATAAATGTACATTTAATACTCTATAAGCTCTATTAATGTTGATATTGAATTGATGTAAGTTTAATTGGTTAATTAACTCGAAAATGTCCAAATTCAAAACAAGTCCAAATGTATGGTTACGTTGCTACTGAACAACGAACGCATGAGGTAAGGATTTGACACAGCCCCAACCTCCCCTCATATAGATATCCTGTATTAGTTAACAATGTAATTATATGATTAGATTAATTGTCATAGTCAAGCATAAATTTAACAACCCTTTTGATTATGATTAATTCCCCTACAAGAGGCCGGGTACAAGAGTTAGGCTTACATATGCCTAATTGGTTGGTTAAACTGTTGCTATTACACTATACATTTTCCCATTTCGTTGTCAAGTTAATATTTTTTTTCTAACAACTTTTTCATGTGATGTATACTTCTTAATAATATGATGATTAAATTGCTTGTCCACGTTGAATTTTCGGTTCTCTTTCATGGCTGCCTATCCAATAATGGTCAATGGGTAGTTTATATTTATACTGTTTTGTTAAATTTGTACATCATATATCTTTTCCACGATAGAGCTTCATGCAATTAATTTGCATTCCCCTAACAACTATTAGTTGGGTGACAATATTAAAATTCAAAAGAAAAGTAAAACAAGTCCAACACGGGTGATTTAAATGGTCGATAAATGTATGTTGTGTATATATTTCATTTTTAAAGTGGTGTGTGCTCAAGTCATGCTCATTATTGCATTGGTTCACTCATGTATTTTTGTAATTGATTGACGGGTAGGCACCAAAGAGCCAAATCTCCTAGAGATTAAGTTTGAATTTCGATGGCTTTCAAACATAGAATAATTAGTTGAAATGTATTCTATCTTATAGATAATCAACTAAATCTTTCGACCAAAAAAAAAGATAATCAACTAAATGTTACAACTTTTTAATTGAAATTCAAAGAATCAGACAAATTAAGCTAATGCATCCAAAAAATAAGCTTCTTCGGAAATATGAAAAAATGATACGAGGGAAAAAAAATTTGCTTTAATACTTCATTTTTACTCAAAATTTTGTTACACGTTCATCTCTAGTGTTAACACATGTGATGTGAGTCCTTCTTTATCAAGAAACTCCATTTGGTAAGTAAGCCAATTGGCATATCTTATCACACCATCCACAAGATAAAAAGGTGTGATATATTTTGATTGCTTCAACAATAAGAGGTCACAAGATAATAAAGTTAGCTGCAAGATGTGAAATTTCATAGGTTGCTTTGAAAAAGGGCACCAACAATACAAATTTCCGTTATTTAACAAATTTACAATCTGTTATCACCCCAACACACAAAGTTAGTTGCTTCTTATCTTCTTTTTGTTATTCTGATTTGACATTTTGTGTATTTGTCGGATTAGAGGATCACACGATCAAGGTATTATAGCGATCTTTTATGAAGACGACTCTTTTAATTTGGTCTTTTCATACACGTTATTTGTCGGTTTAGAGATCAACCATATGATCCAAATATTATAGAGATCTTTGATGACGACAACTCTTTTAATTTGATCGGTTCATACACGTTAACTGGGAGATTTAACCTTAATTATGAACATGCTTCGAAGAATCTCAACTCATGACTGGTGATTTGTTTTCACATTTGATTTTTTAAATTTTTGATAAGGAAACAAGTTAAGCTACTATCCTAGAACATCCTTATGGACAGGTCCCGAAAGACCAGGCTGAAATCGAGTGACAAAGTTGATGCACGATGAAACAAATCAACAATATAGTCCGCAGCAGAATTAGCTTCATGAAAGACATGGGTGATACACCAACTCTGAAAATGCCGAACAACCCCTGAATGTCGATTCGAACCAGCTCCACCTCCCAGGGATAACTCCAGTCACCTAGCACGATTTTAATAAGTTTACAGTTTATCTCCCTCAATACACAAGTAGGGAAACTAATTACATGTTGAATAGCCTCCAAAATCCCCTCTCGAAGCGTTAAGGCTTCGGAAATCAACACGGATCGGCATCCGAGAACCAAGGCTATGACAATCCCTGAGAACGAAACAAAAAAGAAATAATACCGTCAGAGTTAACTACACCATTGAAGTTAAGCTTAATGAAGTTATGATAGGTTTCTGTCCATACGATATTTTTTTCTCCTCTTAATTCGTTTAGAGTTTCCCTTTTTTCCCTCACCATTATTGGTGACGTTAGCTTGTTTCCATTCTCCCCTCTGTTTTTTAACAAAAATCCATTTTTCGCTCTGGTTTTTAATTTTTTCGCATTTTATAGTAGTGTGCAAATAGAGGTGTTTCATTTGATATCCCATCAAATAGGGCGGATAATTCACAATCGAATATTTATTTAATAGTGCATGGGCTTTGACGTTGACAACTACAATATTTTTCAATAATGGATAAGAATAAGAAAAGGGTGGCTAATAATTTATTTATTTATATTGTGGATTGATTATTTGGTTGCGTTAACGGAACACGTAAATCACACCTACGTCTCAAAAAATTGACCAAAATGTCAAAATTGTGTGCTAATCGCTAGACCAAAGAGGACTCTTTTTGATGTCATGGTCATTGGTTAGGATTATTTACAAGTTTTACACGCAACTAAACTATGTGTAGTAGATATCTTCTTTGAAATTAAAGTCTCTAAGCAATAACTATGATAAGGGCAAGCAATGTGTAATTGGATATGGCAGCATATATCACAAGAAAGAAAAAAACAAAAATATGAACCTTTAAAGTTACCAACTTGTACATGCTATTTGCTGCAAATTGACATCTTAGAAAGCATTTCCACAATTGTGGATTATAAGCATCAAACTATTGAATATGTAGAATGAACATTGCCTAATTCATGTTTTAGATATATAGTATTGCAAGTGGACATACTAATAGCAAGTGGTCTAAGGAAGATAATGACTGTCCATTTGTTCTAAGTAGTTACTAGATACTATACATTCAGACTTAATTTTCAATTGGATTGGATTGATATGTTGTGTTTTGAGTTTCAATTTCTTAGGTTCAAATATTATTAATTTCAAACATACCATCCTTGTGCATATGCTGAGTCCCAAATCACTCAATATAAGGATTGAGAATAAGGAGGAATTAAGCTCTTTTTTTTCTTTAACATCATCGGCCAAATTGTGGCCAAGACTCATGACGACTTGAATCTGGCCCATCCAGCAATGAAACCTTCAAATATTTCCACCCAACAAAGTCTTCGCAAAATCAGGGATATTACAAGGAAAATAAACTTTTGGATTATGATGAATATGGAGTTTATGCTTTCCTTAATCAAAAACCTAAACAAATGTGTCAAGAATGATCAACCAAAAAAATGTATCAAGAATGATGTAGCTCAAAGCAGAAGCGGGCTGTACAGCCCAATGAAAAAAACGGGCCCGATTCAATTTTCAAATAAAGCCCATGCAAGTCCAAACAGCACGTGCCGTATGACTCTTGATACTGGAGCCCACACAATCCAATGTCCAAATCAACGGTTTGTATTGGTTCATTCTTGTTAAAATGCTAACCTAAAGCATCTTCACGTATGAAGATACAAAGCTGTAAGTTGACATTGAATGGTTTCTTATGTAAGTGAATGATTATCATTTGTATGTGAGGTGATCCACACTCAGATTGAACCACGATTTGCCCGATTTTTTATCTAGAAGGATCGGGATTCTTCCTCAGGGTGTCGGAAGCGGATAGGCACGAGCCAACGTTATGGCATGTTAGCTTCTTGTGCTCACATGAGCGAGGGAAGAGCGGGGCATAGGCTCGGGATAAGGACTCAGTGTGATGAGTCAGGCTTGGAGTCTAGCGTGTGATGGACTCAGGTTTGGGTGCCGTGAGGGCGTTTGGTGACGTCGGGCCAAAGGAGGAAACTCAACTTGTAATTAAATATGGTTATATTTGAAGTCAAGAATAAAGAGTATCGATTAATTAAATAGAAAATGAAAGGGAATGCGAAGTTATGCCTAATGGACCAACGTACCTTATTCTAGTTAAATGGACCAGCCTCTTATGTGTAAGCAATATATATTATGAATGAAAAATGCTAAATAGGTAAGTATATAATAAATGAATAATACCGGGACACAAGGTGGGCGTAATAATCGATAATTCTATCTTATTAAATAAGATAGAACCTTCCATATAACGGATAACTACCACGATTTAATTAACAATATATAAGCAAATAAAGATAGAAAAATAAATTACTAAATAAACTTACCTCTATGGCGGAACATAGTGACCTTAATTAAGATGACAAAATTTTACCCGCTCATAGATGCCCCATCTACATCTTCGTCGCGCGACCAAGACATAGGGTACAATAGGTTTAACTCGAAGTGCTCATGCAGATTAGGGGACCGACGCGTTCGTATATTCGTACATTCGTATATTTGTATATTCGTATATCCGTAAGCAAATATCACAGGAACCCCCTACGTAGCTAGCATATGTAGGAGTCCGTTAGTGTGATGAGAAAACGAGCGAGGAAAACCGTTAGTGCAATGAACTAACATTGCCCATATATATTCATGCAAGACTCTACTAATGCAAAACTGATTTTTTATGAAAAATAAACGTGAATGACATGATCCTAAGAACTAAGTTCAATGAAAAAGCAACAACCTAGGGGCCTCGTCAAAACCATATGGGAAAAAGAGTGTCCCGACCTATATGAATTCCCTAATTCCGGAATCCCTGCGCTGGAGAAAAGGGGTACCCGTGATCATGCCCGCGCAGGCCGTGGTTACGATTTATCATCTTCGAAGCGAATTGCCCCTGGTGCGATTCCGCGCTCGCAAAGTGAGGGGCGCGCACGCGGTTTTGCCCAAGAGAAGGGGCTCTACGATCTAGAACAGAACCGTGGTCGCGTTTTGGGACCCGCGGCCGTGGTGTAGTGATCTGCGGACGCGGTTACACACTTGGACGTCTTCGACCTGCTCGCTCCCTTGCTCCTCTTGGTCTTCAAGGCTGTCTTGGTTGAGGTACTTGCGCAAGTACCAAGCTCTCGAGATTTTTTTTTATGGTTCGCACTTCTCAATCATGTGCCCTCGCCTTTTGTGATACATACAATAATTCCGGCTCCAGGGGTTGTCTTCGGTATGCTCATCTTTTGAAGGAAAGTGGAAGTACTTCTCGTTTTTAATACTCGGCATGATCTTGTAGATTGGGATGTTGAATGGGGTGTAATAGCTTGGACTTTTATGAGTGCTCCTCCATCCTGGAGTTCCCGCTTTCGGATTGGTACGATCTTTGAGGCGAGGAAGGCGATCTCCCTCTCGCCTCGCGATTAGATTCTTCTAAGCGCACATCTTGGTGAACACGCTCTTGGAGTTCATCAATGGTGGAGGGGAGACAAAGTGTCAACTCTTCTCTCAATTTGCTTCTGAGTGATATGGCTCCTTTGAAAGCGACAATTGCAGTCTTCTTGTCGCACCCCTCAATTTCGGCGTAGCATTCCATGAAACGATTCAAGAAGCAGTTCAAGATCTCGTCATGATTAATCGTTCACGGGGGTGATTCGCGATTCCTCTTCCTTCTTCAACCTCTAGGTGCTCTACGATCACTGTCGTAACTGATTTGCGTTTCTCTTGACTCGTCAAAGCTCGTCGGCTCAGGACTACGGTGATTGTCAGTGAATTCGACCATATTAGCGAGCCGTCGAATAGTCTTGTCAATTGCCGGTTCACTGACACGGTGCTTGCACCGGACTTCTTCCACGGTTTGCTTTAGTCTTGCGATTTCCTTCAAGGCCTGGTCTAGGTAGGACTCGGCCGGAGCGCATTGCTTCTTGCTCTCTTTCAAGGTGGAAGCCAGAGTATGGATAATCTCATCTTCCCATGCGTTTTCAATGATGTTCGATACCCCACTCACATCGCTCGGGTTGCTATAACTCGATCGACTGTTCTCATGTCGAGAAATAGGGTTTTCGCGATCAAGTACTCCTGCAAGCTTGAGAATTTGCTGCTTGTGATTGCGGTTTGCTTCGGCCTCGGTGATGCGTATTGTGGCATCCCATACTTGATTGTACTCAGTTGGTTCAGACCATACGCAGCGATGACTCTTGATTCTATCGCCTGACGCGAGTCCCCTTTGGTTTGTACGATGTACAGATGCACCTACGAGGGGGATTAAGTCACGGTTTGAGTCGGATCCAACAAGGCGCCTTGCTCGGATCGCGATGTGGTCCGACTTCCCGAGCAAACATTGGGATCAACATGCCTTAGTATTCACTCGTTCGAGCGATTTTCAAAATTCTCTCGATCGACTCTCGAATCGCGGTCGCAGGTCCTTAATTGCGCGCGCAGTTCGGCGACTGTGGTCGTAGTTTGGCTCGACGAGAGCGAATCGTGCGATTCGCTTTGCGCGATTGCCCCATGGTTGACTAAGATCGTATCTTGATTTCTTGGGGTCGAATCCAGCGCCATAACTATGGATCGATTGTTGTTCACCACAGACGACGCCAATTGTTAGTGCACAAAAATTCGCCTTTAATGCTTTAATTGATTGCTCCTTCTTCTTCCTTCGCTCCAACCTCCTTGGATGACCTAGATCCTACAAAACAATGGACAAAGGAGGTGGGAAGTGGGAACCCCCTAATCCACCTCCGATGCCTATGTCAAAAGAGAATCCATCAAATGAGCGTCAAGGGTAAAGAATGCGAAAGGGTGATACGGCTAGAAGGCCGAGCGAAGATCACCATATTCAGGGTAGTTTTTTTGGATGATCCTTTCTACATGGTGAAGACATGTATTTATAGTGGAGGAGAGAAGGTAGGGAGACGAAAGTTTTATCCCTAAGCAAGCGATATCTTGCTACCATA
The DNA here is from genome assembly GCA_934048045.1 of Polygonum aviculare. NCBI lineage: Eukaryota > Viridiplantae > Streptophyta > Magnoliopsida > Caryophyllales > Polygonaceae > Polygonum > Polygonum aviculare. The sequence goes on along the minus strand of OW204023.1, from coordinate 23,784,935 downwards.
CTTAGCGATGACTCTATCTTATTAAATAAGATAGAACCTTCCATATAATTGATAACTACCGCGATTTAATTATCAATAAATAAACAAATAAAGGTAGAAAAATAACTTATTCAATAAACTTACCTCTATGACAGAAGATAGCGACCTTAATTAAGATGTTGGAATTTTACCCGCTAACAGTTTATTTTTAAAGTATCATGTGCTTTCCAATTGTTCTTTTGCCTTCTTTGATTATGTTTGTTGGAAGTGATTTATTAATTCCCTCGTCATGCATCTCCATTTTTGTTGTTTTTTCTCCAATTATTGTGGTGTATTTGATATACTCCTCTATATTCTAATATCATCTTCGATCCATCCAATATTTGCTGAAAGATTAAATAAGGATTCTATCCCAAGTCTAAAGTTGGGATTAAATAGCTTAGTATATAAATCTATCTATACAACACTTAAAATCCCCCCCCCCCTCTTGTCACATTGATAACTTCTCTCTAATTGTTTGTTTTTGTTTTGGGTGAATTTTGTATCTCTACAACTCTTATTTTTCTTTTCCTTGACAAATAAATGCATGTTTTTTATATTTTTATATTTTTTTCCTTTTCTTTTATATTTGTTTTTTATTTGTAATTGATTATGAATGCATGCTACTATGTCTTATTTTTTACATACATATATCATTTTATAATATTGTAACTTGAATGCAAAGCCTTATCATTTTTTTCTTTTTTGAGCGAAAATATAAAGCCTAAAGAGCAAACCATATGCTTTCGATTTAAATTTCCTCCAAAATGTCTATAAAGTTATAAAGAGTAATCCCTACACATGTTCATTCGGCTAAAAAAACTTAATTGTAATAGAAAAGTCATATTTATTTTATCTACTATAAAGTTATAAAGAGTAATCCCTACACATGTTCATTCGGCTAAAAAAACTTAATTGTATTAGAAAAGTCATATTATCAAAATAATTCTCATAAGAAATTAATAAATTCAAATAAAATAATTTCATATTTTATATTATTTTATCTACTATTTTTTGGACAGTTCAATACAAAATACTTACATAATTTATTTATTAGAACAAAACTGTGTTATGACGAAGATTATAAATTTCACCTTCCAAAAAAATACGATGAAAGAAATTGTCCGTCCATTGGACAGGCAAGCTTTCTAGTACTAAGTTTATTGTTAATCGATTTTAAGATGAAACCACATCGGGTTTATATATACTCAACCCCAATCCATCCATCCGTAGGAATTGAATACGAACTTATTCTTGTAAAAAGCACCATAGTACGTACTACTACTAGACCGACCACTCTTTCTGATGTGATCATGCCTGGCTCACATAATGAAGCTAGTCCAAGGCACACGCCCAACGCCGACATAAGCCCAACGAGCCCAAGGCATACGCCCAAAGACAATCCAAGCCCTTTTCTTGGGCCTTTGAAAAGGCGGCAGACAAAGCTCTTACAAGAACAGTTCCGGGCCCATCTAGCTATGCCAAGCCCAAGGCCTAGCATGGCAATTGAAGCCTTTACTTGGCTTCAAGCACTGGGCCCAAGTGAAGCTCAAGTAGGCCTGAATCTTGCCTTGGCATCAATAAGGCCGAGCCCATTATGGAGGATGTTTGGCCGCCAGACAACCACCATTAACTCCTGCCTTGGCTACCACTCCCAAGTTTATCAAATGGCATTAAAGAGTTGCTTGGCCGCCACACAACAGCCATTAAACTCTTACCTTGGCCGCCAATCCAAGATCATCAAGAAGGCTCATTAAGTTGTTACTTGGCCGCCAATCTTTGCCATTAAAGGGGGCAACCGTGATTGTTTAACTTGGGCGCCAATCTTTGCAATCACCTCCACCATTAAGTGTTGCTTGGTGCCCACTCCAAGCTGTCGCCCCTCTCCCCTCTCCTCACCCTATATAAAGACGCCTAAGGCTCTCATTTTGAGGTTGATTGGATTTGAGTTGAGAGCTATAAGCCAACTCATCCGATCTCTTCTCCTTAGGGGAGAATTGACTGGGGTGAGACTCTCCATTCGGCCTTCTAGCTTCGTTGGTGCTTGTTGGGGTGTGACTCTCCAGCAAGGATCCAACCTCTCGCTCTTTCCTTCCATCTCTTCCATTAGTCAAGACCTTTTCTTTCGTTTGTAAACACAACACTTGTTGTTACCAAAGTATTATCAATAAAGTTGGATTCTCTTTGCAACACTTTTTAAGAACGCCTCCACGAGACTCATTCAAACCAGTCCCAGTCGATCCTGGATCGAATCACATCACTTTATCAGATAAGAAGACATCTTAGAGTATCCGCAATGGAGAATAGGGGAAAAGTTTCTCCCATAACTAAATAAAAGGAAATACACATTAATCAGCTTTTTCAGAGAAATTGACAGAGAAAATTTAATCTGAAAGAATAAAAATTGAAAATTAAGAAACATTTCTCTGGATTTTCTATCAAATTCTGTTAATTTAATTTAATTTTATTTTTTTTTGTTTTTTACATGATGCTATGTGAATCATATTTAATCATTTATGTATGATACTGATCATATTAATATATTGAATCTCTTTCAAAGTGTTTGGACATTCTAGAAGCTTTGTATGGTTCAAAAGGCACATCTAGGGAAATAGTCGGATGTTATTAAGAAAAGAAAAGAACAGAATAACATTAATAAAAGCATCAATAAAAGTGATCCCATTCCTACCTCCTAGGATTGTATTTGCAGTTTGTTTTTTGAGGTATGATATATAAGCTATGCAAAGTAAAAGCAATTAATCAACACTTTTAGCAGCAGATTTAAAATAAATTGGGAACTAATAAAAAAATGTCAATGACTACTTTGAAATGCTGTATATGGAAAGTAAAAAACAATTCATTGCAATCATAAAAAGAGTTAAAATGCAAGGAAAAACAAGGGGGTAGTTCGGATGGAGGAGGTGTGGGAATGGTATGTATGATGGCTATCACTCTCTCGTGTACAAAAGTAATCAATACTTTTTGGCAATATTTAGGATTTGCAAAATCTGCATCCTTGATCTGATCAATCTCCCATCGTTATCTTTTTTTGGTTAAGGCCACTGTCCATAAGAGTCGAAACGGTTATCTTTTGAACATGTTCTAGGCAAACTATAGGGGGATGTATAGTATAGTATTGAATCGTTCCAAAACTAAACTGCAAACGAGCTTAATTAGTAATTACCCACCTATTCAAACTATAATGCTATCAAGAAACCAACTAAAGCTCGGTTCAGCATGAATGTTTCAAGAGCAGAAGCGGAATTTTGACTGTTCATCCGCTAAAATTTTCACCCTTCTACCCTCAAGGGGTAGAAGCGTTTTCTCTAGCGTTTTGAGGATAATGGGGGCTCGTTGGTAAGGTGTTGAACGGGACATTAAAAGAGCTAGGTTGGTCCACTCGAATGTCGTAAAGATGTACGTAGATATATATAACTAATTAACTTACGTACAACATTAGGTAGCACCGTAGCACCACTTTAGCATGGGGCAAATTTTAATTGTTTCTTTCAAATGGGAATAGTTGTGGACTTTAGTGCACGTGACAACGTATAAGGAGAAGATTGGCGAAGGGACCAAATCGAACCCATGATATATATATTTCCCAGATACTGCTCCAGTGTGTTCTGTGATCTGCATGCCCTGGTTGTTGGGAAATGTTCATATTTTGGATGTTTTCTTCTTGATCTTTGCAATGCAAGACTATGATTAATTCAGATACATTTAGAGTTTGTTGAGTTATAATAGCGGTGGAACAAGGAATTTAGGACTATATAGTTTAATCTAAATATAACCATTAGGATAAGTTTAATCTACTTAATCTAATTATAAAAAATTAGTCCTAATTAATCTGAACAAAGAAAATCAAACAAATTGAAAAAACTCGTGTATTCTCTTTTCTAAATCTAAAAAACTAGGCTTTACACTGGTGTGTACCGAGAAATTAAACAACTTCGAACTTCAAACTGACAATAGAAGTTCAAACTTCAAACCGGTAAATTTCGGAACAAATTAAAGTTTTTATTAGATCCAAGGTGGATTTAGAACTAATATTTAAATTAAACTGACAATAAAGCTAACTGGTTGAACTAATATTCAGTTTTGGGTCAATATGGCGGATTTACGATTCCATTCCTCGTATCTATTTAATATAAAATCTAAATATAATAGACAATGCACATGAATATACCCATGCAGTTTAGGCTCAGTAGGTAAAAAAATTAGCGAGAAATCTACTGCTCTAACCCATTAGTGGGCAAATAACTCACACTTCGAAGTGTGAGTTATTTGCATTTAATTGTGATGTGCGATGTCTTGATTTTCACTTGCACATCACACCTGTCAACCTGCACAACCGGCTTTTCTCTTGCATAACACACCAATCAACCTACACAATTGATTTTCACATTGGGGAAACACTTTCGAGTACTATATATTGAGGAGGTTACAATATCATTTAGCTATTTAAAATGAATTGGGCTTTTTATACTTATATATATAAAAATAAGACTTATATATATATTAATTTGTTTTATAAAATCCCAATGGGGGCTACTGGGCACAGCGTGCGTCTACCCATGGTTATAATGAGGTATAAGGTTCATTCTATGGGAGTGAGAATTCATACTTATTGGATCGCCAGTGTTTAATTATTCGGTTTTGTTAGACTATAGGGAGGGAGATACATGATAAACGAACACCACAACGATGTAGAAACCTGATTTAACCCATTACCTAAAGTGTTAGAAAATTTGTGTGTGTGTGTTTTGATGGTTCCAAACAGGTTGCTATCAGGAGTCGCCGACATCACAAAGATAAAATCAGAAGTCGTGAACCTCCTCGCCAACCTCATTGCCCAGAAGTCCGAAGCCGTGCAGAACTTTATATAAGGCAAAACGCGTGGCAGGTTTAAGGAAAGCGCGGAAGAGGATTCTGGAGGTTTTATTAAGGCAAAAAGGAATGCAAAAATGCAGAAAAATCTACATGGAATATTAGGAGATTTTTAGGAAGATTTTATTGTGTCTTAAGTAGCATTTTAGGAAAGATTTTGTAAGGATTGTGTGTAATTCATTCCTTAGGGAAAAAAGATGAATTATACCGCAATCTCCCTAGTTTATAAATATTGTTCGGAGTTCTTGAGAGGTGTGTGTGGAACGAAGGAGAAAATACTGTACGGGTTTCTGAGAGAGTTTCCTGTACTATGTGCGAGTGTTGCTAGGGTAGAAGACAGGTTTGTGTGACTCGGTCTTGTAGAAGGTGGAGTGCGAGAGGAGTTGTACTGAGTGAGGGTTGAGTACTTAGGCAGAGTACTTGCAAGAGGGCGTGAGATTCGCATCTTGGAGTAGGAGCACCTTTGTAAACCCGAGAAATCAATATAACGAGTCGAAGTACTTTTTAAGCTCTACCAAGTGAGAAGCTAGGGAGACAAGTGGTTTTTCCCTATACAAACTAGTTGGTTTGTAGAGGGTTTTCCACTATAAATACCCGTGTTCAAATCTGGTAACGTTAGTCTTTCTTGTGTTTGTAGAGGGTTTTCTTGTGTTAGACAGGTTGTTAACTCGGTCGACGACATCGTAGGTGTGGACGACTTGTTGTACTAACACAGATCCTACATAAAGGTAGTGAAACAGTTAATCTTAAACCATCACACCTTTGTATTCCCTTTTATATGCAGATCTGAATGTAATTAAAAACTTTTATTGCGTTGTTTTGCAAGATATGATTGATGGAAGTACAAAACTGAAGTTTTATTTATCACCACAAATTGTTCCCATGCAAGACTGTAACGACTTATACGGAGGTAATTGAATTAAAATGTACGAACTCTAAGTCTATAGCTACTCCAAAGTTAGAAACCATATAAAATATTGTACGTCCATAAAAATATCGATCTGTCAAAAACATCGATCAGACATGTGTAAAAGGACAAATTTATTTACAGAAGGGTATGTCCTGGAGTTACAAGATGACCTTGTTATCACAGATTCATGATTATATGACAGCTGACCCTAGTTGACATTTGGACCACATCATATATTTCCATCTACCAAGTTCTCGATCATCTTATAAATAATTTTTTTTTTAAAGTTGCCCGTAATTCCTTGAATAGTAACAACAAATCAATCTATCATTCATATAAAATCCGATCATGCACATTCGATTATGATGATGATTAAATGGAGCGTCTCCTTCCTCACTATGACACTTGAGTGCCTTCTTAGGGCAAAACGAAAATGACTAAAATCCAAACACAACTTTGGAGTTAAATGAGAACCTTTCACTCGATCGAATTACACTTTCATCCGAATTAAATAATTCAAATCCAAAATGACATTTTCTTTTGTCAAAATGCTATTTGATACAGATTCACAACTTGTAGTTTTCTTGATTTTTCAGTATAACTGAAAGTAGTTGGTTTATTTATTTAATTTGAACACATTTATCACCGATTATAAATTCCCAATTAAAATAAAGAATAGGGTATACGTGGGTTACTTTTTTTTTTCTCTTGATATTAGGATTAATATAGTTATCAATGACTACTTAATCTTATCATCATAACTATATACTAAACAGAAGGTTACAAATATAATTAACATGACAAGTGTCAACTTCTAATGGGACCGCATCACCCATTCTGATTAAAACACTTTTAATTGGTTAATTTTGATTGTAGACCCCACATGCATGTTAAATATGAAAGAATATATATCATTAAAGTTGTATCTATAAGTTTTGCTTCAATATACTATAATTAATCTTACTATATACTATTTTGAAAATTAAAATAATAATATAATCCATAAGCATATAAATAAATCCTAAAAATCTTAGGAGTATTCAACCCTTATACAAAAATTATAATTGTACAAATCTTTATTATATTAAAAGACTATATTATAGTATAATATGTATATTATATCATTAAAATAAATCTCATAAGAAGCATATTAAATAAACAGTTATAAGATTTTATATCAAACTATTCTTTTGAATAACTTTATATAAAATTTGAACTAAGTTTTTAGTTAAATCAAATTCGTGTCTTCAAGGCACGGAGCTAATACTAGTTTTTATTTTAAAACGAATAAGGATTATAGATATTATCTTGATATAAGTATATATAAATAATATTACACACTTATATTATTTTTATTGTAAAACAAATAAAAAATATTTTAATCTTAAAACATAATTAATTTAATATAAAATAAAGTCCTAATTAATGTGGTGGGTTAAAAAGAAATGATTTTAATATACAATATAGATTCATTTGATTTATTGATCCGACATGGATTGATAAAAGTTCCAATGACTTATTGTGGTTTTCTTTTGGTGGAAAATTTGAAAGTCTTATTATTGTGGTCTTAATCTTCGTGATGCCATAACTTAACTTACTCCCTCTATTGAGAAATAAAATAGTACAAATCTCATACCATGTATCGGTAATATGATTATATAAATCCGACTTAATTGATTCGCGATCAAATTTTGATTCGAGTTCGTTTTTCCTAGATAATGTATGGATAACCCAAACCCAACAAACCTAAATATGATGAACCTATTCACCTATATATATATATTTTATTTTATTATAATTTAAATTATGGTAAGTACTATTTTAATAAACTATTTAGATCATAGTTAAAGTTTGAAAAAAATATTTTACCAAAAATGAAAAACGCTTTAATAATTTAAATGAAATTATATTTTCTTAAGATACCAAAAAAGGTAAAGTATCAAATAATATTGAAAACTGGATAAGATATCAAGTAGATATAGAGAAAATTTTTAAAGGATACAAATAAATAAATAAAATCACAATTATACTCGGGTGACGTGGTACAAATTTTAACAAAGACTTAGTTCTGCTTTATATACTGTATTATACTAGAACTATAAATATAACTTTTAGTTTTTATAAGCACAGACTCAAAACTAAAATTTAACTATTTCCAAATATACATAGCCCAAAAATATCAGGGAATTGGATTTGCCAAAATATATCATTCTAATTACCCGGGAAAGGAAAAAAAACACTCTTAATAGAGGAAAAAACACTCAAAACTAAACACACTCTAACTTGAAGAGCAAGCATCCCACTTATGTATACAAATTCCGGCGGTGGGATGGAAATGACAAGTAGGGTTTCAAAGTTTTTGAGCTAGGGTTTCACTTTGTGATCTCAAATTCTCAATTCAATCATTCAATACACAAGTAGGCAAAAAAAATTAAACGGCCTAAGAATAATGGGTTTAATTGTGGTTGAATTTGGTGCTACATATGTGTGAAATCCCTTCTCCTTTCAATGGGTTTTGTTTTCTTCTTAGACCTTATAAAGCTCACGTGAACTCCTCTTCATTAAGCCACTCGTTCTGCGTGCCTCCTTCTCTGATCAGGCCCCTCTTTTTGGTCCTCCTTTTCCTTAACATTTTTGTACTATAACCAAGTTTGATCACCTTGTTCTTACTCCGTAGCCATTCTTGTTGTACTTTTGATCGTTTTGATCTCTAAACATACGTTCCCAATGGATACTTCCTCTGGGTACTTTAATCTTCAACCTTCTTATACCATAAATTTGAATGAAGGTCAGCAACAAGTGTTCTATGGTGATCATCCTCATCATCACCATAGCTTCTCTAGTTTACAACCCCATTCATCGTCTTCGTCTTCTTCTTTCCGGTTGTCATCACCGTCCTCCTCACTATCTCCTATTTACTCGAATACAGTTCAGGATCAACTAGGATTCTTATACATGGGATCACAACTTCAGCCACCATTATATCATCAAGAGGTAATTAATATATGTTGGTGCTTGGTTTAAACTTAATTATTTTATATGAGTCCGGTTTTGTACGTTGTGGCTAGGAATTTTGGGATTTCATGATCAACTATGACTTTAGTGCATGGTTTTCTTACTTTAATTTTTCTTGATCCTCTGTAAGGTTGGTAATAATTTTGGCGCGGGCGAAAGCGGACCACCATATGATCAAACAACCCTAGAGATCAACAAGGTAGCAAACCATACAAACTTGAAATTCACCATTTGCAAGAAAGAAGAACAACATTTTGGCGGTGATAGTGAGATCAACGGCTCATCGGTCAAGTGGATGCCCTTGAGACTCATGAAGAAGATGATGAGAGGTGATGAGGATCAAAAGAAGCAACTTTCGCTTGAACCCGAAACTGGTCATCTTATGAGCAAGACTTTGATTGGCAAGTCTCCAAAGATCAGTATCAGTAACAACAACGACAACAACTCTGCGATTCGAGTTTGTTCGGATTGCAACACCACAAAAACCCCTTTGTGGAGAAGTGGCCCAAGAGGCCCTAAGGTATGACACTTGTCTTATATCATACATTCTTATATCACTCAAAAGTCATTTTATATGGTTCATTCAAGTGATCTAACTAACCCTTATGTAGATGCAATATAAAAATTAGACAAGTTGGCAAGCATATATGTAGCTTTAACACACGATTATGTTGTATAATAATTTCATTGTAGCTTATAGACTTACTTGCTCATCAACCTAGAATAACCCACCTTAAATTAAGCAGGTTCTGGGGGTTAAGATATAAGCATCCTTATCCCGAAAAACTTCAAATGTGTCCACAAGACTTATAGATGAAAAGAGCTATATATGTGAATTCTTTATAAGGCATTGACACTTTTTTCCCTTTTGTATGTTTAATAAGTTTTGTGTTTGTATGCAGTCACTTTGTAATGCGTGCGGGATCAGGCAAAGGAAAGCTAGAAGGGCAATGGCTATGGCTATGGATGCAAATGGTTCATTGCCTCCAAGTTCAATGATGAGGGTCGGAAACGGCCACAAGAAAACCGTTAACAACAACGGGTTTGGGGTTCAGAAGAAACGATCCAAAGTCGTTAAGCCAACTCGTGACAATCATCACAATGATTCGCGACGAAAGCCTTGCTTTGAAGAATTTGTTTTGAAGTTGAGCAAGAAATTGTCCCTCCAACAAGTTTTCCCACAAGAAGAGAAAGAGGCTGCAATTCTACTCATGGCCTTATCTTATGGCATCGTTCATGGATAGAGACTAAATGCATGCACTCGCGTTAAATTTGCGCTTAATAATTAAAGTTTAGAATGAATATGTTTTTGTTGTTGCAAATTTGGATTGAGTTAAGTGTTTTTGTTTGAGATATAGAAATAGGGTTAGGGATGATGATTGTTGATTAGCCTGATGATAATTCCATGGAGATCGAATTCATGGTGGGGTCGATGAAGAAGATAGGCATAGAAAGCAACAAACTAAGATGGGTCACTTGTTCATCTCCATTATGATTTTTTGTTCTTTGATAATAAGATAAAATATTGCAATAAGATTGTTTGAAGTTTTTGGTTGGATCATTTGATGTCTACTAGGATCGGTTTGAATTGCCTGTCCTTGGATCACAGGCCGAGCTTATATGTGTGTTTTTTTTTTTTGTCTTCATTGTTGGATGACTGAGATTTTGTCCCTTTTTTTTTTTTTCCTTTCTATGATTGTGCAATTTGTGGTCGATTCTTCTCTGGGAGGATAAGGTTTTACCATGCATACATATATATGTTGCACTTATCAATCAAGTTTTGCGGTTGCAGGTTTTAGTGTTTTAGATCAGATGTTTTAGGTTTAAACGTCGTCGTACATGGATCAGATAATTACACGTCATGCTTGCTTAATAACTCAATTTATCATATGTCATTACTTAGTAGTTGAATCGATGTCGTTTTCTAATCTGTTATATATATATATAGGGTGATTCGGCATGACCTAAACTTGAGCTTAGAAAGGTATATTATACTTTACATAAATGAATAAGTTTATGCACAAGTTATATTTTGGATTGAAAATAGTTTAAATTGTCCAAAATAAAGCTATCTTTTCTATTTTTTCCTATATATATATATATATATATGATTTCATAGAAATTTATGGAAAACTTTATACCTGTAGTCCTCAAATTATCATATTATCTCCTATATTTTTTGTAATTTATATTTGTATTATTTAGAAATCAACTTCAAGAAAAATTACCTGTCATAATAAGCTTTCCATTTTTACTTATGAATTCAGCTCCTCATAATATTTATTTGAGAATTCAAATAACTTATTCTACGTACAAAAACTCATTTTAAAAAAACCACTTACTTTTTGTACAATTCTATACACATGTTAACTCATAAGTTCAAACAAAATTCATGCGGGCGGGCGACCTTCTAAGCTAAGAAAGTATTTTAAATCACGCAGTACAAGTGTTTTTTTTTTTTTTTAGAAACGCAGTATAAATGATTTGTGCATTATCGTGCATCAATATTTAATATAAATTAATAAAACACTATTATAAAATACGTGGACGAATAAAGTACCAATTTAGTAAAAAGGACAACTTCAAAAATAGTTACAAAAATAGTCATAACGATAGATGATTGGTATGAACTATGAAAAGGAAATGAGAGTAAGAGAGGGCATACTGAAACGTGATAAAAGCTGCTACAAACTTTATATATAGGGTACGACAATGGCTGATCTGTGAAAGAAAAATAAGATGGAGTTGGAGAAGATAAAGTTTGTTGTACTTATTACACATACTGTATAGTGTTGTTCCTGTCGTGTGGAGTAATAATGATGATGGTTGAATGTTGATGGGTGTTCCAAGGGCAATCCAGGCCTTGCAAGTGGTGGGGGTCTCTTGCGGGACAGCAATGGCGTTATCCTTCGTATGTTCACCTTCAAATGTGGCGTTTGCAACTCTTTAACGGCGGAGCTTTGGGCTGTTTGTCGTGGCCTTGAATTAGCACATCGAATGGGTGTCACTCAGCTCATTATTGAGACAGATTCCATGAATGCAGTTTCGGCCATCAATGACAGCAATCTGAGGGTTCATCCGGATTTTTTCTTGGTCGAAGACTGTCGTCGCCTCTTGAGACTTACTGACTGGACAGCCGAATTGAAGTGGGTGAGGAGAATGGCTAATAAGGGAGCAGACTTTTTAGCTAATTATGCTTTGTCGTTATCTTTTGATTATTTGGATTTCTCTGTTATTCCTAATGAGCTTGCTGAGCTTGCAATCTCTGACAATGTAGCCCCTAATGGGCAAGACTAGTTTAATTGCTTAATAATATCGCAGGGTGAATCCCGTTTTCTGATAAAAAAAAAATAATGATGATGGTGGTCATTCATTTGTTCTTCCATTTTCATACGGTTTGTCTGACGTACAATTTACCAAAAAAAGTTATGGTCTCAACATGATGGGCTCCTATACAGATCAAAGGCCCAATATGTTATGGGCTACTTGCCTACTTGTGATGGATCTCATCAGTATGATCTGTCAAAAATCATCAACAGAACAAACGGGTTTTTGAAAATACACAACGCACAATACAACCAAGAGTTTCGGTTAGAGAGCAGGTGAGTCTGGTTGATAGCAGTTTCTTCACCTATCAGTCACTCATCATAGTTCCTCTCTCCGGGCGACCACCATTTTCGATTTGGCTCCCAGTGGACTGACGTCTCAGATCGGGGCCTCTCTTGAAGCACCAACCATGGTCGGAGATGCTCTGCCTTGGCTCCCTTCGTCCTTCGGAGAGTCAATTTTCAAATTGACCACCAACATCTCCTACTTCCAGCCCAATTACATGCCATGGTTCTCCTCTCTCTCTCATCTGGCTCTGGCGGTATTGACACTCGAGTTCCTATTTTCTCACCGATGCGAAGGTGAATGTTGCGGTGGCAGTTGTAGTTAGGGTGGTGTTGGTGGCTCCGTGCACTGCGGTTAGATGGACGGATGATTTGAGGGTGGATGTGCTCAACCGAGAAGTCCGCTAGTGCCTTTAAAGGATTTGGTTTATTCCTTCTCACAACGCGCACACTTAGTCTAGTTCCTGTGATGGCACAGATTAATTTCTGTATCCAGTCTATTGGTTGTCAGACTGATATGATTGGATTTGCAAGTTGATGCAATAGGAAGCTCGAGAAGACAAGCAAACGCAAGCCTTGAAGAACAAGGGATCGCAAAATACGAAACCCGATTGTAAAGAACTGGAAATCCACTAGAAAATTCAGAGAAACTATGTAAATTGAAATTAGTTATGAAAGCTGAGTTTTCAAGGCTCACAAAAGCAATGACTTGGATTTGCGAGCGCGTTCCCTATCCGGAAAGGTATCGTGCGCCCCAAACCGACAACGGATGACCGATATCACTTTTGCCGATAACGGCCTTTTCGACGAACGATATCCTCTTCGAAGCGGGCTGCCATTCTGCCTACATCACAAGTATTTGAAATGTGGATTTCTTCTTTGTTGTGCACCTAGTACTAATAGGGGCAAGTCAGAATTTCTAATCCACAATTCAGTCTGCTTTGTGCTAGTAGTTTGCCAACGGTTTATCTTCTCATACTAGAACAATTGTATGTTGCTTAAGTTTTCATTGGGATATTGCCAAGGGCCTTTGCTTGAATTTCAAGATGTTGATTAATAAGCAATCTTCTTTTATTTCAATCTTAATCAGATGTACTCATCTTCTTTTTCTAGAATCCTAAGATGCAATCTATCTTTCATATTAATAGAGGGAATTTTTTTCGATAGATTAATTCTGTGTTTTCGGGCTTGCACTTGGTTCTATTTTTGAAGTCGAAAATTTACTACAACCTTTGCTCAATATGTACGAGTCAGGTAAAATGAACATTTCGATGGTATGCTGAGAAGTGACCCTTAAACATCAAGGGTCTTAATGTTAACTAGCTGTACCCGTCGTGTCATGCACGAAAATGACTCATGCTTCACATTTTAAAATTATATTTATTATAAATAGGATATTAATAAGTAAAAACATATAATGAACATTTTAGCACATGAAAATGTTATTTTTTTCTAGACGAAAAAGAATTATTTTTTCGGATTTGTAGTACTGCATGTATGTGATTATAAAAGTATAAAACATATTCTAATTATAGAAGAATTTAGTAAATAAAATTTACTTACTTTTTCATCCTTCAAAATTTATCTCTAATGGTTAATATATATCATTGTCCCTATTATCACAATTTTGAGACAACATAAGTCAATATTATATAAAATGACATGTTTTAATTGATAATTTTGGTTTGATTATTTTTTTATTTTAATACTATAATTTATTAGTATGAGATATAACTACTATGAGTTAATTAAAAATATTAAAATATAACATCAAAATTTCGAAATATAAAATGAGTCCAGCATATTTCTGATGACTTTATATATTAAAATAAATAAAATATATTAATCAAAATTATGAAAGATATAAGTTAATTTATTATGAAAATGATAATAAATGAGTTAAGTAAAAGATAGTAAATATAAATTTATTTAATATTTAAGATATGAATACTAATTTAATTATAAAAAAGGGCTTCTATTTTTAAATTATTTTATATTCAAAATTTGTAAATTAATTCATAAAGAGATTAAAAATATAACTAATATATCAAAAAGGATAGAATACCTTATCAAAATTCAAAAAATATCTTTTACATAAATTGATAATAAAGAATGTAATTAGATTATTGAAATAACATGAAAAATTAATTGTTTGATTATGAGAGATATAAGCTAAGTTATTAGGGACATGATAATATAAATTGACTTAGTGTTAAAGATAAAAAATAATAATTTATTTAGAAAAAGGGGCTTCCATTTTAAAATTCTTTTTTTAATCCGAATTTCTTATATTAATTCTTGCATAGATAAATTAAAATGGTAATTGAAAAGATAAGTTAATTAATACGTATCTTTTATAGAAGAAAACTTTAAAGATAGATAATACTATTTCAAAGATAGATATTAGATGGGTAAGAAAAAAAATAAAGTGAATAAACTTTAAAGATAAATAGTATGCCTTCAAAGATAGATATTTGATTAGTAAGAAAAAAGATTAAATTAAAGATTAGATAATCAAGAAAAATAAAACATATAAAATTGTTAATAAAGTGGGGACAGAATTAATGTGGAGGCTCGAAATTCCCCGACTTTAGTATATAGTATAGATAGATATGAAGCCATGTCAATCTACCTAATAAGTGATGATGTACATGATCGATGCGAACTTGAATCTCTTTTCATCCATTATAATGATCTAAGTGTCTCCTATGAATATATATATATATATATAAGGGGCGCTCAAGAGAACTACGTTTTAGGGAGAACTAGAGAGTCTTAATAATGATCATCAGATTAACATAAATCAAGGGTTGATAAGGGAGGTTCACAATAAGAAAATATGGGAGAAGTACCTTGCAATATATGATCCGAATTTCAATATGGCAGTTCCGAAATTTAAGGGAGAATCAATATGGAAGTTCCGAAATTTAAGGGGGGAGTTAAATACTAACAATTAAAATAAAAATTAGAGAAAATGTGGACATTTGGATTGCAATTTCCATAATGATCAGATCCAAATCCGCATTCACGATTTTTTTTGTTTATACATGTGTTTCTGAATTGAATAAGAATGTATGATGATTTTCATAAGAGTATATAGCCATTTGCATAATAGCAAATACAGTTCATAAATTTTATAGGGTTGAATAAGTATTCGTTTCATCGTTAATAACTTTTTAATATTGGTTGCATAATTACACATCAAGATGAAAACTAGAAAATGAGGATTGAATATAATCATTGCATAAGAGTATCCGTGTTTTCCGATTTTACTAAGAATGTATGACAATTTGCACAAGTGTGTATTATGGTTTGCATAATAACACCTATATGTTGATTTGAAAATTTATAGCGTCATAGTTCTTAATTTTCATGTGCATAACGTTTGGTCATTAGTTGCATAATTACACATTAAGATGGCGATGAATAATAAAAATAATTATTGTATATAAACATTGACTTAATGTAATACATTGCATAAGAAAAAAATGAGGATACTTAGATCTCAAGTACATACTACAATGAATGTGAATAACTACATTCATCTATTTGCATAAGTACACATAAATGGAAATAAATTGATCATTGTTATGGTCTTCAACCTCCGCCTATCTATACATTTTTTATCATCATTCTTGAACAACTGCATAACAAAACGAAAGTGCATGAGTAGCAATTTTCGCAACTATTGATAGCAAAACACACACAAGTGAGTAACTAAACATGCATAATTGAATATACGAATCTCATAACTGACCGACATGGGTGCATAACTAAATTGAACTGATTGCATAATAAGATTTGGTCATATAGCATAATATCATAATTGAACTGACATGGTTGCATAACTAAATTGAACTAAGAGTTATTTCATATATGAATCTCATAACTGAACTGACATGGTTGCATAACTAAATTGAACTGATTGCATAATAACATTGATTCCAACTACATCATATAAGATATGGTTCTCATAATTCAACTAAATACACGTAACAAGTATCATAATACTCAATTGAACTCAGAATTATTCTACTCATATAGCATAATATCATAACTGAACTGACATGTTTGCATAAGTAAATTGAACTCGGAGTTCTTTCCCTTTTCCTTTCATGAGCCCGGCCCCACTCCTTTGTTTCCCCGACCTCCCACCTATCTCCTCTCTTATTTCCCCCTGCCTCTTTCTTTGATAACACAGACCCATCAGCTCAAGTCCGGATCTGGCCACGCTCTGACCCGCTACCCGACCACCCTATCTCTCGCCCTTGGCCGCTCCCGCTCTCCCGCTCGTCGGCCTCGACTTCCTCTACCTCTCGCCGCTCTGCCCAGCCGTCGCCCGACCACCTTCCAGATCTGAGAAACCCGAACCCTGACCACGCCAGCCACCTCTGCGACACCTCTAGCCCCCCTCTCACTCTTGACTCCCTCAAGATCTCCGACTCCGATCCCGACCCAGCCTCCTCTAGACCCAAGACCCGACGAGGCCTCACTGGACAACAACGAAAAGGAAGAAAGAAAAACAATCAAGAAGGCTTATCGGAAGAAAAGGCGAGCGGCTCAACTGTAGACTTACACGGGAATGCCCAGATCGATTAAGCTCCTCTACACAAAAGTGACGATTGCTCTCGAGAGCAAAGATCTTATGTGAGAGGATTTTGATTTCGAGAATAAAATAAAAGGAAGTTATAGATTGGATAAAATTCTGGAACGAGATATGGGGGGTTGTTAAAACCAAAATGGAAAAAATAAAATCTGGTATATTTCAAATGTAATCCCCTACATCCACCCATACACCCTCACAATTTTGAAGAAAATCTGTCCGTTAATATTATCCAATCTAATGGCTATGATTTAAGCTCTTAGTACCATATAACTCACTAGGTACTCTAGAGCAATATATATATATATGCTAATATTCCACGCAAAAAAGTAGAATGCATGTGTACTAGTACAAAAAATATGCTTCCAAATCATAAAATTTGGAACTAGGGAAAAGCTCCAAGGAAAGACAATGCTTAATTATTAATTGCTACCCTTTCAAAGTACAAAATGCCAAAGTTGGAAAAAGACTATCAAACAAAACAATGCACACTTACTTATCTATCTTTCAACCCTTTCCTAAATCATATGCTTGCCCTTCTGATACAAGCAACTTCAAGATAGCCACAAGAACTTTCAATGCATTCATCTTTCCACAAACTCAACCTTTTGTTTAATCAAAAGAGATTAGCTGTAATGTCATTTTAAAGCTATGCCAACCATTTATGTAATCATCATATCAATCTATCGTCTTCCTTTCTACTTCTTAAAAGAAAGGCTACAATAAAGTATTCAAAATTATTGATTATGTTTGGCTGTATATACTTTGTAAGTTACCAAGTAACTTCAGTCGTCAACCTAAGCACAATTGATGGCCATAATGAAAGACATTTGAGACCGGTCGTGTATTAAACATCGGAAATTTCTAAAGACTAATAATGAATAATTGCAAGTTGGCGTATAACTTCATATGTAGTTCCGATTATGTGATCTTTGTTTGATTGTTTTGTAGGTTTGTTTTCTCATCCTGGTTTCTCCATGTCAAATTCGTCGGCTTCTTAATTCAATTATCAAACATGTCTTATACATCGGATTCTTATCTTGTTTAAGAAAACAGTATGCTATCCTATAGTAATTGTTATATTCACCACGTACAAATAGTGTAATTATTAATAATTGGTTTGGTATACTATGACTCACTTTTAGCCCCAACATACATAAAGAGTTATACCTTTTCCTAACAAACTCTTAAGCCTTAAGAATACAAAGCTTTATCTTACATCCTAATCAACCCACAAAAGAGACCTCAAAAGAGCAAGTGTGGTGAGATTATGACATGTCAAAGTGCTCTCTAATCACAAAAATAATGAAACGCAACCCACAACTTTTGATGAAAGGCAAGAGGCTGACGTTTACATTTGCTTGGTCTGAATTTCACACCTATAAAGTCTACAACACATATAATAAACAAAGTGATGATAAGTTGGGTGAATCTGTAAAATCAATTTACTGATGCTGACAGTATACATCAGCATAATTTTTTAGTCATCCGTTTCACGTGGTTTGCGTAATTGTTCACTCCCTCCAAATTAACTGTAATTCATGGTTTTAGCACTTGGAATACTCAACTGTAATAACACCCTAAATTAATCACAAAGCATTCTGTTGCAGAACAGTGTCTGATCGGTGGCTATGGAGCTTTCTACTTGATATTTGTAGGTGGAATAGTTGACACTCGTAGAATTGTACAATTCAATCAATCATAACCAAGTCCCGATCGGAATCACCCTATTTTATTCAAGATCCAGATTCCTAGGTGGCATTCCGATCAAATTACCAGAGAGCTTCAATCAGACGAACACACAAATCATTGAAGCACCAATTCACAAGCACGACAGCCAACTGGATCAAATTTATCAACAAAAACTCATTCATTATTCAACCAATCACTTGGAATCCGCATTCATTCAGCAAGCCCTCTTGAGGTCAGTCGAAGGAGGCTTGCAACGGAAGACATGAAACTGGCAATCAGGAGCGACAGCCTTGAAGAAAAGCCTAACAGTCTCCTCCTGCCTAACAAGGGCCCCCTCGATCTCGACCAACGCCGCCGCCTTGATCCGATCGTACACACCGTCGCCGTCGGTAGCCGAAACGAAGGCGACGATGGCGGCCTGAGCGGGGGGCATGCTGGGGTTATAGGCGGCCGACTCCGTGTAGGAGCCCTTGTAGACCCGGCCGTCGGAATCGAGCAATGCGACCCCGGAGGGGCACGCGCTGTAGGGCGCGTGGGAGTCGTTGGCCGCCTGGAGCGCGGCCTCGGCCACCGCCCGCAGATCCGGATCCGAATCCGGGAGATCGAGGTCTAGATTGTTGCGGTGGGGCTCGAGGAGGAGTGGGACGTCGTCGGCGAGGAGGTCGTCGGGGCCGAACCGGTTCGGGAGGAGGAAGGAGAGCGGCTGGAAGCCGGGTTTGGGAGGGACGAGGATCTGGATGGTGGGGGCGGAGCGGATCTCCTGGAGGAATTGGCGGCAATGGCCGCAGGGGAAGGCGGAAACGACGACGTTTAGGAGGGTGGGGCGGGGCTGGCTGTGGAGGGAGAGGTTGGTGAGGAGGAACTGCTCGGCGTGGACGGAGTGGTGGAGTGGGAGGGAGGGGAACTCGAGGTTGACGCCCAGGAAGAGGGAGCCGTCCGAGGCCAGGGCCGCCGCGCACACCGGGAAGCCCGAGATCGGGACGCGGGCGTGGGGCCGGCCGAGCTCCACCAGGGTCGGCAGGAAGTCGGCCACGGTGGAGAAGCCGTGGGAGCGGGCCAGGGATTGGGCCTCCGATGCGGGTATCACTAGTTTCGGGCTTGGGGGGCCGTCGGAGACGGGCGCCGATCCGGTCGCTTCCCCCATTTTTTGGTTTTAGCTTTGTTGGGTTTGAGAGGCTGTGGTGTTTGATGGAGGAGGGGATTATAAATGGGATTAGGGGAGTAGGAGAAACGTGGGGGAGACGATGGAGGGATTTATAGAGGGGACTTGTTCATTCCACAAATGAGGGTATTTTGGTAAAGCAATTGCAATTGCTTTCTTCTGTGAAATAAAAAGGGTGAAGTACGTTTGTCACTAATATCGTATTGCCATTTACGCGAAAAGTGGCGGATCCAGGATCCACTAGACGGGGGCGGACCTTCGCCTAGTCACCTTACCCAAGTAAATTGTACATAAGCTAGAAGGGCTCGTACACAAGGTAGAAAGTGCCTTAGTCGTTCGAATCGGGCCTTTATCCTATGCTCTTACTTGCATCAAATTGAGTGTCGGGAATGAGTTTTGTTGCGGTAGAATAATTTTAGATAGAGTTATAAACTAATCAAATAAAAAAAATCAATAATCTTTTACCAAGAATAAAGTAACTTTATCCTAACTAAAATTCCAAAAAAAAGGAGTTAATAATTCTTACCTATTTTTTTCTATTCATTAACCTCTACTTATCTTTACTTAATTATCCTTTTGATTTTTTTTAACCTTCGGCTCAAATTTTAGTACCCAAAGCCCATATATTTTAGTACCCAAAGCCCATCTGACTTTTAAATTTACATTTTTCAAATTCTAATCCAGGCCCAAGTTAAGCTCGTTCCATAATTCCATCTAGGTATCTTTTTCAACCTCCTGTCTACACCCGAAGCAATGCTCGCCAGTCGCCCCTGTGCGGCCGCCCCGTCCCGGCCCACACGACTCCCGCTCCTCAGTACTCCTACATACTAGTCCGGCAAGATGGGGGGCGGCCGCCCCCCTCCGCCCCCTGGATCCGCCGCTGTACGCGAATATGTGTATAATTGGGCCAAGGACTTCGTAGTTTCGTATAGATTGTGGTGACATTTCTTTGTTCGAATCGATTTCAAGCAGGGATCTTGAGCATACAGAATTTGGATTCGTTTGTTCATGAATAAACTCACTTATATTTGCTAGAGATAGTCTCGTTCTAAAGTACATAACAAGGGAGCTATTTCACGGAATATCATGAGGAATGAGAGGCTATCCATGCTATGTTTAAGTTCGTCAGAGCAAGATAACTATAACTATTGATGATCCAAATAACCTTCTAAGATGAGTTTGATCTATATCACTAAAAAGGGAAAATTTATCATTATTGATGCGATTTAAAAGGTAGTTTCACATTTATATTTTGGGATATTTAAGAGGAGAGGGTGTATATCAACAAAACTTACATTTGGAACTTGATTTTATCTTGTTCTTTCAGCTAAGGAAAGCTCTTATCTTAAGGACCTGATAAGAATAATATTATTTTTTATTTTATAGAGATATTGGGGTGAAAACTTCATCACTTCTTGATAATTAAGGAAATGATGGAGACTAGATCTTAATTAAAACATTGTATGTAGGGGTGGTAAATTCTCACCCAATCCGAACTAACCGATCGAATTATCCGTTTCAAGAACCGACCGAGACCCGAAATTGTTTTTTATCAAATAAAATCCGAAACCGACTCAATCCGACCGCATTTGACCCGGAGGTATAAGCAACCCGAATAAGAATGACCCGAAACCCGATTACATCCGAAAATCTCAATCCGGTTTCAAACCGAAAACTGAATAACCCGACCCGAAATTATCCGACCGAGTTATATCTGAAACCCAAAACAACCCGAACCTGATTCTACCCGACATTCGAAACAACCCGAACCTGATTGTACCCGATAATTATATATGATATACAAAACTATCCGAACTTAGTACGATATTCTATATAATAGGATATAAAACATAATATATTAATCATATTTATCTGACCTGTGATCTCTTTTTTATTTTATTTTAAAACTATTGATCGTAATTTGAAAAATATTTATAATTTAATATTATCATTCATTACTAAAGATATATTTGTTTGACAAAATATAAGATCTTATTTATTGATATATGAATCTGATCATGAGAATGAATGTGATTTTGAGAATGTACAAGATCTCGTAGATATTAATATCATTATATTGGTATATGTTTATGTTGTACACTTGAAATATTAAAAAACATTATTTAAAATATAGTTAAATCAAAATTATATTGATTCACTGTTCCAACAATCAAAACCTAATTATACAAACACATTTCTACTGCGACCCAATTCAATCAAAAAACTGATTTAACAAAAGCTGATTCAGCCGAAACCGATTCAACCGAAAACCGCTTCAACCGAAAATTGAAAAAACCGACTCAACCAAAAACCGACCCAACCTAAAGCCGAATTAAATTAACCGGTTGTAACCCGCTAACCCGACTTATCCGAAAATTTGAATATCCGACCCGTCGGACCCGAATGCACCCGATTTTCCGCTTATATCCGATACCGTTCACATCCGAATAATCCGAAACCGATTTATCCGAACGAAACCCGACCGATTATCCAAATTGCCACCCCTAATTGTATGTGTAAAAGGATATGAATTTGAGGTTGAAGTAAAAGAGTTAATAAGAGACAAATGGGCTTCCAAAAGATATATATCTTAGGGTTAAGGCGTAACAAAGTGTTTTCAAAAGAGAGTAGAGTTTAGGTTGGTATCTTCTATAGTACGTGTGGGGTGTATTTCCTATCAACAAAGGGTTTGTTTGGTGCCTTTCCTTTGGAATATGATGAATTGAGTTAAAACTCATTGAACCTAATGAAATTAATTAGTGTTTGGTATCACAATCCAGTTGGGGATCAACCATTCCACATTATAAGTTTGTCTCACTTTTCATACCATATTATGGAGGTGGTTTTAGGTCATAAAAATTTAGGCTGAGGGGATGATGTCCCAGTCCAAGGGTAGAGAAGACCTAAGGGCTCAAAGAGTTCTTACAAGGAGATTTACATATACCTCATCTCAAAGAGATTAACGGGGATCGAACCTGCGCAAATTATGGAGGTGGTTATGAGCCAAATCCATCTCATTATTCTTCTAAACTAGAAGATAATGAAAACATAATGAGACAATATGTTTCATTGTGTGCAAAAAACAAATTACCCGTACCAATATTTCATTAACAATATATACGTAAACATATGTAAATTACCGTACCAATATGTATACGTAAGCTTTTAGCATTTAATTTGTTTGTTTAGGTTATGTATTTAGCTATGGCATTTCATAACAATATATACATTTTCATATATACATTATCATTTAAACTATAGGTAGTTAGATATATCGGTTTTAAAAAATATTTGAACAAAATTTGAACAAAAATGTTGCTAGAGAGGATTTAACCCAAACCAAAAGGTTAATTAGAAGGAGGGTTTACCACTATGCTAATGTGGTTGTCGATTATAATTGCATAGTGTTTATTATATAGGGAAGATTGCAACCAACACTAAATAAGAGCAATTAATGTGGACACCACCTAACTTATATATATATATATAGATATAGATTCATTGTCGATTTCCAACCCGATTCCCATAATTGTACCAAATGGACCCTATTAGAAATACACCATTCAAAGTTCATATAAGGTGATAGATGTTTACCTATTTCACTAGCTGGTTAATATGAAACTTCTTTATAGTTTAGTGTGCATGGTTACTTGTGCTTACTATTTTGTTGCATAAAGGAGTTATTCCCATAGAAACAACTTATGTTATGGTTATTAAACACCACCGATCCAACATTTCTCATGCTTGACACATTCAACCAAGCCTAATACCGAATTGCCCATACACATGCTTAGTTCATTTACAACTCTAATTTAAAGTCCAGAATTTGTTCTTAGTTATTAACAAAATTCATTTTCTTTTGTTAAAACTCCTCGGTTCATTCTTTTTCTCTTTTTGAAAGGACATTTGCTTGCAATAATATTACAAACTAGTACAAACCCCGTACCATGTATGGGTAATGTAAATATAAAACCGAATAAACCGATTCGAGATCAAATTTTGATACGAATCCGCTTTTAACTCGAGAATTTATAATTCAAACCTGATAGACCAAGTTCCGAACTTATTGACCTATATATGTACTTCTAATAATACAATGTTTATTTTAACATAATTGTATTCAAAATTCAAAATTTATGTTATTATTTAATATACTATTAACATATGTGAAATTTTTTCACTATTCTTCAAGGTTTAATATTGACAAAAAATGTAAACTAAGTAATAAGGAAAATTTGTTAAGATATAAAATAAAATAACTTGAACTTTTAATCATATAAGGATTTAATTTAAAAAAATCATGTTAGAGGAAAAAATCTTAAGGTATCAAATATTGAGTATGATATTAAGTATATATAAGGAAAATGGATAAGATATGAAGGATATATGAGTTATTTTTTAAAAATCAATGTAAAAAATAAAATCATTATTTTATTCAAGTTCGATGACGTAGCGCAAATTTTAACAAAGACTTGAGTTCCGCTTTATACTGTATTATTATAGTAGATGTTTTTTTTTATATACGTAAGGGCCCGGTTGATTATTTTATAAAGATATGACACGTGGCGTAATTTTTTGTGAAGTCTTTGTCTCCGCTTTATACTATAGACAGTATAGATATTAGTGACGTTTTCAAAGTAAACAATGTATAACTTTTTTTTTGGTAGAAGTAAACAATGTATAATTAATGATTTGATAATCATCCAATTGATATTTATAATTACTTTATTTGAGATGTTAACGCCCCCCCCCCTTTTATTTTAAAAAGATTAAATTCGTTGATTATATATACTTGATATAATACATATATATAATCAAATTAAGGTCATATTACCTAACTTTTACTTCGATTTGCTATCCTTATGAGCTAAGTAATTAAGGTCATATTACCTAACTTATGTTATTGTAACTACTTAGCTTATAAGGTCCCCTTATGAGCTAAGTAGTTACAATGTATCTATGAAAAGTGGAAGGTAAAAAAAATCGTACATTGAATGGGACCAGATGGAGGTCACAAACTCACAATCATGGAACAACACATCACGAGAAGTATATTTCGAATGTGGGGTAGCAACTCTTTTGTGTTCGGTTTTGTTTTCTTACAACAAGTTGTTTTTATATATAGTTCTATTATACGTGATTGCCATCTATACTAATAGTATAAAGTGGAGACAATGTCTTCACAAAAATGTGCGTCACGTATCATTTCAATAATAAAATAACCAGTCGGGCCTTCCTTTATACAAATTAGGTACTTAGAATCTCACATAATCTTATCCCGTAAAAATTGATTAATATTTACCAAAAATTATGAATCATCCCAAAAATTATAAATTATCACTTACCAATAATTAGTTATAATCTTCCCATAAATATTACTATTTAATAAAACATGATATTTATCATAAAGTAATTTTTAAGCAAATTCAACTTATTTATATTATGAGTTGATTTACTATTGGTAAAAAACACTAATTATAATATATGATCCTCTAATTTTAACATGATCATTGACAATACATATCTATATTAAATTTGATTTATAATCATATTATCCGTACATGATACGGGGGTTAAACTAGGTTGTATGGTTATTGGTTAAGGCCGGAGAGATCCTTCTTTGCCTATATAGACTCCTCTTAACTATTAATTCATTTTTGTTTATATATATGAAATCATTGAGGGAAGCTAGAAAAGAACGAGAAGACGATAAATAAAAGGTTGATTAGAGACTTGGACTTTACCTAATGTATGTTAACATCAATTAGTCTTAGCTGGCCGTAGTATTAATTTTAATTATTATCTTTGATCCCTGGCCATATATAATTTTTCTGGATCATGTTGGATAGTATTCACCAAAATTTAGCCTCATATATCTTCTATTACTTTACTATATACTAAAGCGGAAGCAAATTCCGCCACCATATTGCGCCACATCACCCCTTTCATTAAAGTAATATATTTTATTTAAATTCTTTTGTCATCTATTAAATTGGGAAATTTACAATTAGCATGTACAATTTTTATCTATTCTAAAAAGTAATCTTTTGTCATCTATTAAATTGGAAAATTTATCATCCTACTCTCTACTTGAAAATTTTATCTTTTGTTACCTATTAAATTGAAAAAATTATGTAAATTTTGTATTACATAGAAACAATATACAATTAGCATGTACAATTTTTATCTTTACCATAATATACAATATACAATATACAATTTTTACGTAGAAATCTATTATCTATTACTATATACTAAAGCGGAAGCAAATTCCGCCACCATATTCCGCCACATCACCACTTTTATTAAAATAATATGTTTTATTTAAATTCTTTTGTCATCTATTAAATTGGGAAATTTATAATTAGCATGTAAAATTTTTATCTTTTCCAAAAAATAATCTTTTGTCATCTATTAAATTCAAAAATTTATCATTCTACTCTCTACTTGAAAATTTTATCTTTTGTTATCTATTAAATTGAAAAAAAATATGTAAATTTTGTATTACGTACAAAAAATATACAATTGGCATGTACAACTTTTATCTTTTTCAAAAGCATTAGCATGCCATGTAAGTACATATACCTTATATATAATCACAAAATATATATCTTTAATAAAACATATCTCTCAACCACATTATATTTACGTGCATGAATGGTTATATTTTTCATAAAAAATATATCATAATAAAGCATTAGCATCAATCAAAGATACATGCATGAAAAAAGATTATTTTATCTTAATATACAATTAGCATGACAATTTTATCTTTTTTATCTTTTAGGTAAGATATATCTTAATTATATCTTTATTAAATATTCTCCTAATCCTTACCCATCTAGAACTTTTTTTCCTATAAATACACCTCCCACCCACTCATTCTTATACAATTATTTACGTTTCTCTATACCATTAGTTCCCAATTTTCTATGAGATAATTTTGCCAATTAAAGGTATATATTTTTTCATCGAGATTTATATATGATTTAGTTTTGTTTATATTCTAAATCTTATTATTGTTGTTGTTGTTGTAGGCTACTATGGAGATTCACTCTTTTCATGAGCCTACCAATCAAAGGAACAAAAAGTATACAATTTTTGGTCGTCTCTTGAAGATGTGGAACGTTATTAATACTAATAATGAAATATCGTCGAAAGAGCTAATTTTTATAGATGAAGAGGTTAGAACCTCTACACAATCAATTACATATTTGTATTATTTTTACGTATTTTTGGTAATCAGTTACATATTACTTGATTCATTTATATAAATTAGTTTATGCAATTAAATTTAAATTTCAAAATATTTTTATCAATTTTTATAAAATTTAATTATGCATCTCATCTTATTGCATTCTTCCTCGATATATATGTTTATGTATGTATAAAAAAATATAAATATTTGATGATATATGAGAATTGTGTTATTTTATAATCTGATATGTACCGTTTTAAAAGAAACTAGACATATAATATTATTTATAATTATTATAGTGAATGTATATACAGGATAATATAAACAAAAAAACACCCCGTACAAGGTGCGGGTCATTTACTAGTATATACTATGCCTCCATAGGTTTTGGTTCAAGTGAGGACTACTCTTATGGTAAGGAGTACTCCTTATGGTAAGGAGTGATCTCATTCATTAGATCTACCTCCTTATTATATAATGAACAGTCCAGATTTTAAATTTTTTTTTTCTAGGATAGAGTTTTTTTGTTTTTTTTTTACGAAAACGATATTTTTTTTAAACTATTAGTTCAATTTTTTGTTCTATGAGTTCAACTTTTATATCTTTTGAGTTCATTTTTTGTATAATTCGATTTTCACATGAATAAATTTGTTTTAGTTTAATAATTTATTAATTCAAAAATATTTTTTCTGTAATACATAAATAAAAACTAAAAAAATAAAAAAATAAAAAATACCTTTCTTCACAAATACAATGATTATAACCCTGAAATGTGGTAGTTTATTTTTTACAACAAAAGTGTTCAATTTATTATGTTAAAAGTTCAATTATGTGTACTAGAAGTTCAAATTTGTAATTTGTAGTTTTGTACGGGTTCAACTTTTTGTACAATAAGTTCAATTTTTTCTTAGTGTTAGTTCAATTTTTATTAAATTAAGTTCAATTTTTATATTATTCAATTTTTTCGAAAATAAAAATTAATAAAAATTAATTAAAAAATTAATTTTTTTTCGATTTTTTGAAAAATACAAAAATTAAAATAATATGGACCATTCATTATAAGGTATGGAGGTAAATCCAATGAATGAGGTTACTCCTTACCGTAAGGGGTTGTCCTTACCATAAGAGTAGTCCTCACCGGAACCTAACTCTGCCTCCATATATACACCATATGATTTAATATCTAGCAACCGATGGTTAATTTATTATCGTAGAACGTAGAACGAATGTCATATCCATATTATTATTATATATATTTAATGTATGTGTATCAATTAGAGCTGTCAAAACCTGACCCGACCCGAAAAATCGACCCGAACCGACCGAAAATTTTTGGGTTTAAACCCGACCCGAATAATAGCGAGCAAAGCAAAAAACCGAACCCGATTAACCCGAACCCGATTGGGTTGAAACCCGAGACCGACCCGACCGACCCGATATATTATATATATGAAGAATAAATATATTATATTGTAAATACTATACTATATTTTATCAAAAAACCTATTATAAATAAAATATTATTATAAAAATATATTTAAAATAATATATTATTATCAAATATTATTATTTAATCATAATATTATTTTAATAATCATTAAAAATTCAAATTCTTGACCTGTTAGGTCGACCCGAACCCGCACGATAACCTGTCAAGACCCGACCCGGCTTGACCTGTAACCCGATTGACCCGAACCCGCACTCAACCCGAACCCGAAAAGACCGAACCCGAATCCACCCGACCCGACCTGTTTGACACCTCTAGTATCAATACATTATACGTAACAAAATGTATATTCAAATTAACTATTTGATATATTTTCAAATATCTTATAATTATAAAATATAATTTGTATATTTGAAATATATGTTTTTATAATCAATATTTAGTACCAAACATTCCATGATTACTCGTGTTACTCAATTAATTCATAACTATATTCAAATATTCACTATTCAATATCAAATATATATTCAAATCATTGTATATTCTGAATATACAATGATTTGAATATATATTTGATATTGAATAGTGAATATTTGAATATAGTTATGAATTAATTGAGTAACACGAGTAATCAAGGAATGTTTGGTACTAAATATTGATTATAAAAACTAATTGGTAGTACATTCAAGTAGTGACAGACGCAGAGCTTTACGAGAGCAGGGGCACAACTTATAATTGTCGACCTCGTCGGTCGATGATAATTATATTTTATGTTAAATCTTATAAATTTAACAATTTGTTAAAATAGTCTTTAGTTTATAGCTTATCTTTTAAAGTTATATTAGTAACATGATAGAGATAAAATACATAGACTTGACTTGAACACTAGACATCCTAAAATTTAAATTTAACCAATTAGACTATTAACTTTTATGTAACTAATTTACATTTATTTATTATATATTTGGTAAAAAAATATTTAAAATAAAAATAATAAATTACAACCCGGACAGGAGCGGGGGCATGTTCCCCACTGGCCCCGCCCCCGTCCGTCATTACATTCAAGCATTCTGCAATTGTATAATGTTATTCATATATATGATTCTTATTGAAGATTTAATACCAAATACTCAAATAAACTTAGAAGTAGTTAATTTGAATTTGAATACACATACTAGTTCGTATTCACAAATAAATTAAGTATACGTAGCAATCAGTTAAATATAAACAACGATGTGCATCCTACATTTTACTTTAAAAGCCGTTTTACTTGAACGCGACCATATACAAGATAATATGAGAATATAAATATATGCAAATTGTAAACACATAATAAGGTGTGCATGCAGGGGCGGAACCACTTAGTGCCCAGAGGGCGCTGTAGCCCCCACTGGGTTTGGGTTTTGAATTTTTAATTTTTTTTTTAGATCTGGTATTTGTAGCAAACCCTCGCCGATTCACAAGAGGGACGACTCATAGCTTCACACCTAGAGGTTCCAGAGGAGACAACGCCCCGCGACTGCGAACCCCGTCCGTTCGTAGTTCCGCCTGTGCTGTCGCCGCTGCACACTACACCCGCTGGCGCCTGCCTGTTGCTCGCCGCCGACCGCCTGCTGTCCGAAATCAAAGGGCCTTGCGACTCTGCGTCTCTGCCGCTGCCTTGTTGGCTGCCGCTCGCCGCCTGCTCCTCCAAATCGAGTTTTGATTATTGTTAATGACGTATTAAACTTGTTATTGTTATTTTCTAGTGACGTACTGAACTTGCTGGTTGCTGCTCCAATTCCCTCCAAATCGTGGTTTCATTTGCCAATTGCTAGTTTGCTACGCATTTATTTGTAATGGTTGTTATTTCTAATTGCTATTGACTTGTTACTTGTTAGTTTCTACTGACTTATTGATTTAGGAATTTTAAATTTCTAAATGGATGGAATTAGGGTTAATTTCTAAATGGATTTTGAATTTCTCAATTGAGGTTTGATGTACTACTAACTTGCTATTTACACTTGCTACTTATATGAACTTAGGATTAATTCCTTACTTTTTAATGGTTTATTTCAAGATATGCAATTTTTTTTTTCACTAATTGGATGTAGGATCTAGTTATAATCTCGATCCCGATCCATCAGTTATTCAGAGTGCGTCTAGTGTTGATCCGCCTAGAATGGAAAATTTGTATAGTGCTCAGGTACTAGTTAAACTTGATGATTTAGCCCCCTCTGAAAGGAATTTCTGGTTCCGCCACTGTGTGCATGGGTTATAATTAAGTTTGACGTTTTGGGAAAGAGAGCATCATGCATTTGCTCATGCATTTGCTCATGCATTATGGAATTGGGCTTCCGTTTGCATCTTGCCTGGCATTCAATAATTCAATTTGTATTCTTATACTTCGTATTATTTAATTTTATCTATGATGCAGGAATATGATTTCTTATTCGTACCAGTAATTATGTATGCCACAAGTGCAGAGTAGCATCTATTATGTGTTCTTATCCAAAATAATCCTGTTATAGTACGTGTACGTATTTGATATACTGATATATCAAGTATATATACATAGATATGATTTAATTTATAAATAAATATTTTTTTTGGTAGAATTTTATAAATAAATATTTGTATTTACATAGACTTGACTTTTTCTTGAAGAAATTGAACGGAGCGGCAGAGATGTTAGTGTGTTTTGCCCGTACAGCTATAATACGGGGCATTTGCACATATAGCACAAATTTTTTTTTTATAAAAAATAACCAGCCAAGTCACGCTGCCCCCGCCGATCAACTTCTCTCCCTCTTGTGCCCTCTTCTCTCGCTTCCAATTCGCTTTCTCCGTCTCCATGGACGATTTCTTTCCCAAAGACGACAACTTCTTCTCCTCTTTCTCCGTCTCCATGGAGGATCTGGACCGAATCAACGCGGCCTGAAGGAAGCTTCAAGAGAAACGCCTTTCAATTCCGGCGACTGCCGCTTCCACCGCCTCTCTTTTCTCACACCGGATTCAAGAGCACCGAGATCTGCTCATCCGTCACAAGAGTTGTCTCTTACAAATCCAGAAAACCTTCAAAGAGGCAGAAACCGCTTCGACAGGAGAACACCAATCTTCGCGTGGCCAATTGCAACCTCAACAACCGCTTGAACCGCCTTCTGATTCGTCGTCTTCAACATCGTGTGGCCAATTGCGACCTCGACATCGTCTTCTGATTCGTTGTCTTCCTCTCCTGATTCCTTTTCAATGTCTTTGAGTTTGGAGAAATTCAGAGGTCTGATGTCTTCAATTAGGAACGCTTCGGCGCTTTGGGACGGCTATGAGAGTCCGACGAGCGTAATTGAAACGATCGAGCCGAAATGGACGTCGATCGTGTGTCTCTGCCAAAAAGTACATCAATTGGATCTATTGGATTTTTGAAGCCGAAAACTCAGGATTCCATGTTTGGAAAGACCAGGCTCGTAATGGCGGAGTTTATCGGAGTCGGCTCACCGAGATGCCCCGGTATGATGAACTCTATCACTTCTTCTCTTGCTCATTTTCTTCATATTGTTATTCTTGGAGCTAGATTGATTCCAGAATTAGCATTTCAATGAATTTTTGGATGTTAGTGGACCAATTGATCCATCTTTGCAGAATGTTTGAAATTGAGTGACAGAGTATAATTGATTTGTGGATCTTAACAATTCTAATGGTAACTAGTGATAATATTTTTTTTTTTATCCAAAATAGTGGTTATACAATGAGTGACAATACTAGTTCATACGTGATGATAGTGGTTAAACATGATTATTGTGATTAAACATGATTATTGTCTTTGATAATTAGGCATGGATGGTAGAACCGAGTGTTGAGATGCTAGTTTCAAGAGCAAATGATGAGAATTTTGGATTTTCGTTAAACGATTATGATTTCTCAGAGAATTTTGTATAAGTCTTGTTTTAGCTATACTTATTAGGTGTGAATATTGTCACTTGTGTTGACAATTAGGTGTGAATATTGTCACTTGTGTTGACAATTAGGTGTGAATATTGTCACTTGTGGTAACAATCAGGTGTGAATATTGTCACTTGCGTTGACAATTAGGTGTGAGTATTGTCATTTGTGTTGACAATTAGGTGTGAACATTGTCACTTTTGTTGACAATTAATATGAATATTGTCACTAGTGGTGACAATTAGGTGTGAATATTGTCACTTTGTGGTGAGTGACAATTAGGTGTGAATATTGTCACTTTGTGGTTACAATTGATGACAGTCGACGGGCGGTCAACACCGGTCAACGGTCGGTCAACGCCGGCCAACGCTCGGTCAACGGTTGGTCAACGCCGGTCAACGGTCGGTCATCTAGTGGAGAGAGGGGTTATGCCATGTGTGCAAATATGACATATTGTAGTATTTTCTTACAATATGGCATTTTCCAAATGTCATATAGCCAAATCATTCTTTTGTCTTTGGTCGAGATAGATTTCATTTAATGTATATATAATAAGTATACTTGTTATTTGAGATAAAATGTGGTCAATTGATGTCAAGTATATATCATAACGAGATCAAGGTTGACTATCTCTGAAAAAAGAGATCTTTATATCAAAAAATACGATTGTGATCATATCTATATCCAATACGCTAGTTGTATTTGACATTTTATGCCTTAAGGCCGATTAGCTAGTATACGTTGATCCGGACCGAATAGAATTTGATATCATGTTAAAGTTGGTGGACTATATTTGACATGAGGGTACACACTTCATGCACATATAGTGATATACGTAGTGTCCCAACACATAACTAAGAATATGAGTTGCATCCTAAAACCGATTAACAATAGAAAGAATACCACATACACTTATACGATGAATATTATTTTATTAGTTTCTCTATTATTTTATACGTAGGTTAGGTTTTATATTTCATATATACTATGGCATAATTTGGGAATATGAATTGAGTTACATCTATGGATCGATAAATCTACGTCTCTTGGTCTAAAAGTTTGTAAAATGCAATAAATAATGACCGTTCTTGATTCGTCTCTTCAATGATCGATTTCCAACTCTTTCAAGGACCCACGGAGTACAAAATTAATAGGTAAGAGATAAAGTGGGTTGTGATCCTTCAGACAGAGGTGGTGTGTAGGAGTTGAAACTGTATATATTATGGCGAATCGACTCATCAAACCATATAAGTTTTAGTGCATCAAATTAAACCTTAAGCAATTTGGTTGATTAGTTTTGTAGTGGAATCTTTAAGAAGAGGCATTCCTTTTTCTACTTACATTTATTTGCCCTTTAAAGGCAGCAAATTAAAGGGATTGAAGTACGACGTAGCTGATGCTTGCTTCCCCTGGTGGCAATGCAAGTGTAAAGTGAACACATCTACTAAGCTAATTAGGATGGCTAGACGTGACAAATTAAAGACGACCTCATGCATGCATTCACGTCATCATACGATTCATACTAGCACTGCTGCCTTTATTCCAAAATATATAAAGTACTACAACAAGATCGAGCGCATAACAAAATGCTATTGTTAGTAACAAACATACAATGGTGTATTTGTCTAGGATTTAGCATGAGTTCGTTCAAAACTTTAACATGTTACAGGCAATGAGACGCGTACCGTCCCTATGCAATATCAAGGCGTCCTCGTAAGATATTAATAAATATTAATAAGATCTCATTATGTGGTCCATATCACATTAGGTTTATTTATGGAACATGTTGATAAGATATTAATAAATATTAATAAGATCTTATTATGTGGTCCATATCACATTAGGTTTATTTATGGAACATGTTGATTTGATAAGATAAGGATGAAGATAGAAGATATGATTTTCTATAAAGTAAAGATATATTTATTATTGAACAACTTTGATGATAGGTTGAAATATATCTTTAGAGGATTTTGGCCCCTCTCTCTGCCTATATAAGTGACCCAAGATTGATCATTAGGTCAATATTACGTATTTCATAACTCACAAAATATTAGGGTTAAGAGGCTAAGAGAGAGAGAAGGCGATTTCCATTGCTCGGTGTATTGTGATTATCGGATCGGATCCCATCATCCTTGTCCTCTCAATCACGATGTCTGCTGGTATGTATTCGTAATTAAAGGCATGATCGAAGATCCTATATTAATCATGATAAGGTTTAAGTTTACATGTGGTATCAGAGCGTTTTAGGTTGAAGATCATTCTTTTAGTTCGAAATCATAGAAGAATCATGCTAGTATCATGTTTTCCGCTTTTATCTAGTTTGATTCTTGCATGATGTTTTTGTATTACGTGTATACTAGTTATTACCCGGGCCTTGCCCGGGGCTTTTTTGATAAAATTTAAAATATTTTAATTTTTATAAGATATATGTATTATAAATTAAATACATAATTTATTAAATTCGATAAGTGTTGTGAAAACTCCAACATTTAAAATTGACCAATTGATTTATTTTAGTGACATGAATCTATGTATAGTAAATTCAAATTTGATTGTGTGAACATAGTTAATGATTTAGTGCTTGTCCAAAAACTCTTTTAATTAAAAAAATATAATATACTAATTTACATATAAACT
This sequence comes from Polygonum aviculare, assembly GCA_934048045.1. Taxonomy (NCBI): domain Eukaryota; kingdom Viridiplantae; phylum Streptophyta; class Magnoliopsida; order Caryophyllales; family Polygonaceae; genus Polygonum; species Polygonum aviculare. The sequence continues at coordinate 23,749,831 of OW204023.1, read as the reverse complement.
ATGATACTATAACTTAATGTCGTATTTCTAACTTTAAAATGGCATATATAAAGTTATATACATTTTATTATTAAAATAAATAATAATAAAAACTTCCAATCGTCATCAAGCCGGGTCAAAATATTGATGTCAAACAAATGCGTAAAATAGTCAATTCCCTTCACCAATTGGACTTGGCTCAAAAATTGATGACGTGAATGTATATCCAATCTCGAACTAAACCGACTAACCCAAACCCAACTGAACCAAACTTGCAATGACCCTATCCAATCGACTTGTAAATTTCAACGACTCAAACTTGTACTTAATCCGAATTCAAATGAACTACCTAGTGAACCAACCTTATTAGTGAATATACTCTCCACATATAACATTCCAAATGTGTATTCAATGCAAACTCAAAATGATCAACCCATCAAACTAATCTTATCAATAGGTTTATTTTCCGTATATAAAAATTCAAACTTGTACTCAATCCAAACTTAAAATGGCCAGCACACCGAACCTACCATAATAATAGCTTTATCATCCATATGTAATAGCCCAAACCTGTACTCAATCTGAACTCAAAATGATTACCATACAGAACCGACCCATAAATAGGTTTATTCTCTACATATAAAAACCTAAATTGATACTCAATCCGACCTCAAGATGACCAACATACAAAATCGACTCATAAACAGGTTTATTCTCCACTTATAACAACCCAAACTTATGTTTAATCTAAACTCAAAAAGACCAACCTATAGAACCGACCCAACTAATTGTTTATTCTTCACACATAACGGTCGAAATTTGTACACAATTTGAACTTAAAATGACCAACCTACCAAATCGACCCCATCAGTAGGTTTATTCTCCATATAAATCTCCCCACCTTGTACTTAAATCGAAATCAAAATGACCGACTCATCAAACCGACTTAACTAATAGTTTGTTCTTGATGCATTGATAATTTTTTATAAAATTTTCCATTATAAAATCATGTCCATACATATACAATAAATGTGCATACTTAAGATTAAGAAGTTATAAAATATTTTGTACAATTACATTTTTACATGTCAAATATATTAAGTCGATATGTAATTAATCTTAATGTATCAATACTATACATATTAGATTTTTCAAGTGGGTCGATCCGGTTTGTTTCGATCATTTGGATTTGAGTGCAAATTCAGGTCAATCGGATTAAAGGTCAATTTGTTTCGGCTAACGATAGGTTATTGTATGAGTTCAAATCATGAATGGCTCAAGTCGGTTCAAGTCATGACATGTTATTAGTAGGTTCCGATTAGTTAGCGAGTTACGAAGGTCAATTATAAAATTTAATAAGAACAATATTTTGTAATTACTTATACTATTTAAATTAATCTGTGAAACCCGGAACATTATGAAGTGAACAATCACTAACACCAAAAGATGAATAACAAAAAATGATACTCCCTCCGTCCCAAAATGTTTGTCCCCTTTCCTTTTACATCAATAATCTCTTACAATACTACCATCATTCAATCTCACTTTTTTACCCCTATCATCCAACTATTCCTTCTACTTTAACTCTATTTACTTTTTTACCAATAGAAAATTACAAAATTAACCTATTTAATTTCAACTTTTACACACATCATCGACCTTTTGTCTTCTTCCAATACAACTTTATCCTTTCCTTAATAACCACAAAAATAGCGTTGTAGGACAAACAAATAGGGACGGAGGGTGGAGGGAGTACCAATAAAAAATATTTATGCAACCTTCAATTAAGTCTCATGTGAATACATAGGGACAAAGATATATCTTTATGGTATTTTGTATATGGATAAAATTAACAAATTATATACATGTTATCCATGTAGGTTTTTATTCAAAAAGTCAAGATAACAAAATATGTACATGAAAATTTATATATATATTCAATGTACTTTCTATTAAAAAAAAGACCTATTGATATATCATGTATTATATTACGATAAAGAAGATAGAGATGTGCATATCTATCTTATTTGTCATGTATATATTTTTTAAAGTAATTTCAATAAATATTTGAATAAACCCATATATCACTAATAAAATGTATAAGATTTAATCTTGGGTATAAACTTATTTTATCTATGTAGAAAAGCTCCGTATTTTGGTAGTTTTAGTATGTAAATCAAATATGATATACGTATCTTTTATGTAAACTAAAATAAATAGTTTAGCATGGATTGTGTTTGTATATAATTATTTTAAGCATTGATTGTGTATGTAATTTATACGTATCTTTTATCTTATTTGAAATATTGTGTTCATATAACATAGATGTAACTACGTTATTAATTTTGAATTCAAATCCTATAATTTATTCCACTTTAATATATACCAATAGATAGATAGATTGTTAGATATCAAGTAAAATATCAGCTTGTACGTAATCCAGTGAGATATATCTTTATAATTATATTTTATCTAGAAAATCAAGATAGAAACTATCAAGTAAATATATCCACTTGTAAATTTGTAATCCACAAAATCTATTTAATATAAATGGATAGAAAATTATTATAGAAGTCAGTTAATAAAAATAGGGTGAATTGTTTAGAAAAATCTTAATGACAAAACTACCCTTAACTGCTTCAGGTTTAGAAGTATAATAGCAAATGACCCGTACCTTGTACGGGGTGTTTTTTGTTTTTATTATCTGCTATATGAATTCACTATAATAATTACAAATATTATCATATGTTTAATTTCTTTTAAAACGGTACATATCTTTTAGATGGATTATAGGGATACAATTATACAAACATAACGGAAAATTATTAACTTTGATCCCAAAGCCTAGCACCATCAACAAAAGATTATTTTAGTCTTAATTAGCCCAATGCGATAAATTTGGTTTTCTTAAATATTTATTATTAATAATAAGGATATTTGATTAATTATAATTTTATAAAATTCGATTAATAAAAGATAATAGATAAAAGTTTATCTTTTATGGCAAGTGGATAAGATAACTTCTTAACGGATGATAAAATAATACTATAGATTAGTCAAAATCTTAATCCACTTAGCAAATATGGTTTACACGTACGTGATACCATTGTGTATATAAGATATATGCTTTGGTACGTAAGGACATACATAAAATCTAGTGTCGTTCTCCAATATTCAATCATAATATACAATCATATAATGATAAAATTGAGATTTATATTTTAGGATAGAGAGCAACTCAAAATTTAAGATATAACTAATGGTGTAATTAAATATGTATAAGATTAAGCTTAAAATTGGATTGATAAGATAATTTTTTTTAATAAGGGGGTGATGTGGCGCAATATGGTGGCGGAATTTGCTTCCGGTTTAGTATATAGTAATAGATATTGATAATATGAATTTATGGCCGAAAATTGCATAAGAAAAACCGGAAGTTTAGGATCGACTGGAAATTAGGGTTTTTCCGCAATCTGTCGATGTTGTTTTTCTTTATGTCGGAATTTGACGAAATTTTCATGGTCGATCGGAAACGGCGAGATCTTTCAAGGTCATTTCTATGCAATGAGTAGACCAGATTTTAGCCGAATTCCATCGTTTAAGCCCTCAAAATCGCGTTTGTCGACTTTTCGGCAATTATTGTAATGCTATTTTATGATGATAGAAAATTCGTATGATGTTTTTACGAATTGCTTATTGATCCTGGTAACATGTATAACCTATTGAAGTAAAGTAAAAAAAAACGTCTTGATTAATTGCTTGTTTGTTATGCATGCTCAATACCGGGATTTCTGTATTCTGATATACAATATCATATTATATTGTTTTGAAATTAGCCACAGTGATAACAATTCGATACATGTATATTGTATTTCATCATAGAGTGACATTCATATTATCGTTTGCAATCTGCCACAGTAGATTCAAAGCATGTCTTGGATGTTAAATCATATGTGTTTATTGTATTCTATCATTAAATGACATTCATATTATTGTTTGCCATCTGCCACAATAGATTCAAAGTATGTTTTGGATGTTAGACTAAGTAATATTATTGATTGGTTTACTTCTTAGCATAATGGTATGCCCACAGGTAGACTATGCATGATAAGTAGAATATAACCATTAAATAGATGATTTTTTTATGCGATTGAGCATGTATAGGATATCCACATATACCATACTTGTTTAATTGTAGGATGTAAATCATTTGTATATGTTCAAATCTTAGTCATGTATGTTATATTTTGCCTCGAAATTTAATTATTGTGAGATGATTCCTTTATATATTGCAGTTTCTCAACCTGCACAGCTTAACTCCTTTGTCAACTCAGTTCCTGAACTAGATGGGACTAACTATAATGAGTGATAAAGTCAGAGAAGTGGTCATTAGAGAGATTCGGACACCAATACCAATTCCCGTGCCCGGGATTTCGACTGACACTATTCTACCTAATGCTATTGGCCCAACCAATAATGTAGAACCAATTGTCAATGATCATGCACTCCATCATGAGCCTATCGCCATAGAACCGAATGTGAATGCAGCACCTGAAGTAGCATTAAGGAGGTCCTCAAGACCACGAAGGCCAGCTATTTCAGATGATTTTATATTGTATTTGCAAGAATGTGAATTTAACATGGGATTGGAGAAAGATCCGGCCACGTATTCACAAGCCATGAAAAGTGAAAATTCTGAAAAAATGGATGGATGCCATGTTTGAAGAGATGAAATCAATGGCCACAAATAAAGTCTGGGAGTTAGTCGATTTACCAGAAGGACACAAGAAAGTTGGTTGTAAGTGGGTCTATAAGACCAAACGCGACTCTCTTGGTAAAATCGAACGACATAAAGCTAGACTCGTGGCTAAAGGATTCCATCAAGAAGAGGGCACCGATTATAATGAGACCTTCTCTCCAGTTTCTAAGAAGGACTCTCTTCGGATAATTATGGCTTTAGTAGCTCATTTTGACCTAGAGTTACATCAAATGGATGTGAAAACGGCATTTTTGAATGGAAGTTTAGAAGAAATAGTCTATATGGCTCAGCTAGAAGGCTTCACTATAGATGGAAAGGAAAACATGGTCTGTCTGTTAAAAAGGTCAATATATGGATTAAAGCAATCTTCTCGACAATGGTACCTTAAGTTTCATGATACCATTACCACCTTTGGGTTTACTGAAAACATAGTTGATCAGTGTATATACCTGAAGATCAGTGGGAGTAAGTTTGCATTTCTGGTTCTATATGTTGACGATATTCTAATAGCAAGTAGTGACCTTGGCTTATTACGGGAAACCAAGGACTTTCTTTCTCAAAACTTTGAAATGAAAGATATGGGAGACGCTTCCTATGTGATCGGGATAGAAATATTTCGTGATAGATCACGTAGGATTTTAGGATTGTCTCAGAATGCCTATATCTCAAAAGTTTTAGAAAATTTTGGCATGGCGTCATGTGATTCTAATGCAGTTCCAATTCAGAAAGGGGACAAGTTCAGCTTAAGTCAATGTCCTCAAACTGAGTTAGAACGTGGTCGAATGAGAAACTACCCTTATGCGTCTCTTGTAGGGAGTTTGGGATATGCACAAGTTTGCACTAGACCAGACATCAGTTTTGCAGTTGGCATGTTGGGTCGCTATCAAAGCAATCCAGGTATTGATCATTGGAAAGCTGCAAAGAAAGTGCTGAGATACTTACAAGGAACAAAGGAACTTATGCTCACATTTAGGAAAACTGATCATCTTGAGGTGGTTGGTTATACGGATTCAGATTTTGCTGGATGTGTGGACACTAGGAAGAGCACTTTTGGTTATGTGTTCATGCTAGCGGGCGGTGTTGTTTCATGAAAAAGTTCCAAACAGTCCATCATTGCATCATCCACTATGGAGGCCGAGTTTGTAGCATGTTTTGAGGCATCAATTCAAGCATCATGGTTGCGGAATTTCCTTTCAGGGCTTACAGTCATGGATTCCATTGCTAGGCCGCTGAAAATTCATTGTGACAACACCGCAGCTGTATTCTTTTCAAAGAATGATAAGTATTCTAAAGGTATAAAACACATGGAGTTGAGATACTTATCAGTCAAGGATGAAGTTCGGAAGAAGAAAGTGTCAATTGAGCACATCAACACTCGTCCTAATATAGCAGATCCATTAACAAAGGGCTTACCCCCTAAGACATTTAAGCAACATGTTGATGCTATGGGTCTTGAGGGCGGTCACTAATATCATACTCCCTTATGGATTGCTACGTGTTATGTTATGACATTGGTTTTGAATATTCATTATTGCAACTTCTGAAATTTCTGTTTCATATTATGTATTATTTATGTACATACTAAAGCAAATGCATGATAACAGAATTAGTCTTTCTTCAAGACATTAATGGGGACCATTATGTTTACTTCTACTTATACAGACTTAGTTGTTTTGATTGTCGACCAGTGGTACATGGAAGGGACTACATTCTTTAATTAATGTAGAACCGCTATGATCCTGATTGATGACTCAAATCAAATAAGGGTAATTAAGATAAACCTATTAAGCATATCATTTCAGCATTTATGCACGCCTTATGTTTGTTCCTATATGACCACTACAGTGTTTGTCATATGGACCAAGTGGGAGAATGTAAGATATTAATAAATATTAATAAGATCTCATTATGTGGTCCATATCACTTTAGGTTTATTTATGGAACATGTTGATTTGATAAGATAAGGATGAAGATAGAAGATATGATTTTCTATAAAGTAAAGATATATTTATTATTGAACAACTTTGATGATAGGTTGAAATATATCTTTAGAGGATTTTGGCCCCTCTCTCTGCCTATATAAGTGACCCAAGATTGATCATTAGGTCAATATTACGTATTTCATAACTCACAAAATATTAGGGTTAAGAGGCTAAGAGAGAGAGAAGACGATTTCCATTGCTCGGTGTATTGTGATTATCGGATCGGATCCCATCATCCTTGTCCTCTCAATCACGATGTCTGCTGGTATGTATTCGTAATTAAAGGCATGATCGAAGATCCTATATTAATCATGATAAGGTTTAAGTTTACAGTCCTCTCACTAGCAATTGTTTAGTGACTAGGCATTTATGTATTGCAACCTATCTCATAGACTCTGGCTTCCAACTCTACTAAGGTAAGTCACACATATATATTAATGAATACTAGCTAGACTCAATTAGCAATGATATTATGCGGAAAGTGATAGATTTAAATATATGAATAAGTTCAACTTTTAAGTGATCTAAAACTATTAACAAATTAATTTTACTGTTCTTATTAGCTCCTAGCTGGTTGGTGCGAGCTAGCATGCACATAAGCTTTTAGAGTATTTAAATTAGTATATCATTAGCCTCTCTAGGTAATTCTAAAATCTAAACGTTGAATTACGTAAACACCTAAGAAGGCTAACATAGATCATTTAGTATGCACAATATAACCCTAAAGTTTTTTTTATCAATGAAATTTAGAGGGAGGGGATGATGTCACGTCCTAATACAAGGACAGTGAAATATAACCCTAAAATTAAATTATATTTAAAGATGATGTTCATCTAAACCCAATTAATCCGCGGGGTAGCTAGTGTCCTCCTATTGCGCAGATGTTAATAAATACTCCTCTCTTTGTATTGATAATATAGATTCGACTGGTAATTATATTTGGCATTAGAACGGTAGACCTTCCGGATTTACAGATTTTTTCTCTTTGCCTTTTGTAGGTTGGGTGCGGAGAAACATTATGGCGAAGCATCAAGAACTGGAGGGGACGAGCTGGCCGGAACTTTTCTCTATGGTGCTATGGTGGCTTTGGCGTTGGAGAAATCAAGAGGTCTTTGGAAGTAGCAGCAGAGAAGTGAACAACCTGATGTCAAGCATCACACTAAGGAGCTAGTACCTGACAATGTGGAAGAAGAATAACCCAACCAGGAATCGCTTGATGCGCACTGAGAGGTTTATGACTTAGGCAAAAAATGTCCTCACCTTGGGTCAAAAATTAACACCGATGGATCGGTGGGTTCGAATAGAATAGCTACTATCGCAGGAGTGATTAGAGGTCATAATGGCGATTGGGTGAAAGGTTTTGTTCGCAACATTGGACAATGCTCGATATCAATAGCGGAACTTTGGGGAATCATTGATGGTCTTCAGTTGGATTGAAATTAAAGGCTTTCGTTTTGTTGACATTGAGTGTGACTCAGCTCTCGTGCTCAATCTGGTGCAAAAGACGTACTATGAGCCCGATCCATCCTCTATCTAGCTTGGTGTCCCAATACAAAGGCTTTGTTAGACGTGATTGGAATGTTCATCTTAACCATGTCTTTAGAGAAGCGAATTTTGTCGCCGACACCCTTGCTAGGCTAGCCTTTTCTTACCCTTTAGGTTGCCATATTCTCTCTCCCATCTGAAAGTATTTTCAATGTTCTTTTAGACGATGCTCGGGGTCGTTCTACGCCCGAAATATTATCTGTAACGGATGATGCTTAAGTTTATATATTTCTAGGGCTCGGCCCTTTTTCGAACAAAAAATATATATTTAGCATTAGCATAGATCCCAAAAGATGCTATCGTGCAACACAACCCGATTTATTAATGTATGGATGCTTTACATAATTTGCCTCTAATATAAATATAATTAGTATTTTTATCGAATGGTTGTTGTAATGTGGGACGTTGTGATCGAAGTGTTTGCCAGATCGAGTTGCTCATTTGGAATTGTGTGTATATACTACTACTTTTCTGTAAGTTTGTCGTATTGAGCAATTTGTTTGTTCGACTAAACAAATTTATAAAACACACAGAAACATAACACTAATACATACGATGCATGGTTCCAGAGATCTTCGGATTGTCTGTCATCAAATTAGTTTGTTTCCTTGTGCTTGAGTACAAATGGTCATTAATGAATGCACGAGTTATAGATACGGATTATACAAGTTTAGGAAGAAAATAGTTGCTCTAACAGTTCGAAGCTATAACACCATGCATGGTATGACTAAAAAGACCGAATCGATAACCTGATACTTCACACACTATAGTACCTCTTATACACGTATATATACTTGTTATTTGGTACGTATAGAATTTATATTCTATTTTCTTCCTTTAGTGAAAAAAGAAACGCTTTAAGCTTTTGTACATAGTGGATAGACCTTTTTTAAGGAAATCTTATCTCCTACGGATTACTATCTATGCAATTGATATGGTTTGTTATAGTAATGGGTGATTAAAGGACAAAATAAAAATCAATATTTCATGAGATAATTGCTATATATATTATTAACGTGAATATATTCTTTGCAGGAAAGACATCGTACCATTTGATGATTTACGATTTATGTGGTAATCAATATCTATACTATATATTAAAATCGGAGAATTTCGAGCATCCACGTTAATTCTGGCCGACTTCATTAATAGTTTTTATAACTTTTATTTTTCTTATTTATCTAATCTTTAAGTTTATCTTTTTTCATACCCATCTAATATCTATCTTTTAAGGCATAATATTTGCCTTTAAAATTTCCTTAATGATCTAATCTTTAATATTATCCTTTTTCTATTCATCTAATATGTATCTTTAAAGCAATATGATCTATCTGTAAAATTTCCCTCTATAAAATATACATATTAATTAACTTATCTTTTCAATTATCTTTTTAATCTATTTATGTACGAAATAATTTAAAAAAAAATCGAATTTAAAAAATAATTTTAAAATGGAAGTCCATTTTTCTAGATTAAATATATTTTTATCTTTATACTAAATCAATTTATATTTAATAAATTTTACTTAATTATATATTATCATGCTCCTATTAAGTCCAATTTTATCTCTCATAATTAAACAATTAAAAAAATTCATGTTATTTTAACTAATCTAACTATATGATTTATTACCAATTCATGTAAAAGATAATATTTGAATTATGATAAAATATTATATCATTTTTAACATATTAGTTATATTTTTAATCTCTTTATGTAAGAAGTAATTAAAATCTTTTGAGTTTAAAATAATGTAAAAATAGAATCCCTCTTTTATAATCAAATTATTATTCCTATCTTTAATATTAAATAAGTTTATATTTACTATATTTTGCTTAACCTATATATTATCATTTTCATAATAACTTAGCTTATATCTTTCATAATAAAATAACTATTTATTAATATTTTTATTTATTTCAATATATAAAGTCATTAGAATCATGTTGAGCTCATTTTATATTTCTAAATTTTGATTTTTTGGTTTAATATTTTTAAATTAAATAACAATTCATAGTAGTTATATCTCATACTAATAAATTATAGTATTAAAATAAAAAAATAAGATCAATCCAAAAAAATCAATTAAAACATCTCACTTTGTATTATATTGACTTATAATGTCTCAAAACTGTGATAATAGGGATGATGATATATATTAACCATTAGAGATAAATTTTTAAGGATGAAAAAGTATGTAAATTTTTATTTACATAAATTGTTCTATAATTAGAATATGTTTTATATTTTTATAATCTCATATGTGATACATGTGGTACTACAAATCTGAAAAATAATCTTTTTCGTTTAGGAAAAAATAACAATTTCACATAATAAAATTTCCATTATATGTTTTTACTTATTAATATCTTATTTATAATTAATATAATTTTAAAATATGAAGTGTGAGTCATTGTCGTGCATCGCATGACGGGTACACCTAGTATATTATAAAACGCGTCCGTTTTCGAGCCACCACGTTGATTCTGGCCCCACTTGATTTTAATTTATTTTTCCAACTCAAATAGATAATAACAACTCTATATCTTTTATTTTCCTTAATTATCTAATCCTCAAATTTATCTTTAAAGTCATACAATCCATCTTTAGTTTTATATTCCTTAAATAATTTGATCTTTAATTTTCTTCTTTTACTATGCACATAATATGCCTATAAATGTTTTCTATGATCTTAATTTTATCCCAACGGATGATTAACGTTCGCACATATTAAGTGCGTATTATGTGCATAATACGGATTATCCGTTGTGGAAAAAATATTATAAAATATTATCTATTTTTTTAATTAGGTTTTAATATTTTGTTCCGATTATTTTCTAGATTCAGCATATTATGATCTTTGAAATATATTATATTTTAATAAGATTTTTTTGGTCTATTCATACATATAGAGTAAAATATTATTCATTAAATATTATGATTAAAATAACTACATGTTTAATTTGAGTATATCAAGCTTTTGGTTTGCATACTATATTATAAGTAAGGATAACTTGCATAAAAATGTATTTTATTGACTATAGAATATAATTTCGTGATTTGCATAATAATATATTCTCAATCAATCATTTAACAATTACAAAATTCTAATATTTGATGAAATCAAATTATGTTATAACTTTTACTATACATTGCACATTAATATTCTATTTATTACATATCGAATAGTAAATTTAAAAATAAAAGTCGTGCATGACAGGACGGGTACAACTAATTCGTATTCATTACAACTTTACAAGGTACGAGACTATAATACAGAGTTATTATTATTTGTTGTTTGGTTTATAGGATATTAAATGTGAAATTAATACGGTTCCCAAAAGAAAATATCAAAACCACCTTGTTAATTTGATATCTCAAAAACTATATAACTACTCGATATTTTTATAACTCGTACCCCATACCCAATAAGCTAAGATGGAATCCTACACGACGGGTGTTCCTTGAACATATGCGCATACAAATAACACCCACTACAATTCATCCTGATCGAAGAATTCAACAACTATTTATACATAGCACTGTTATATTATTTCAATAAGAAAATATATATGTCCCACTTTGTTGACTATGTTACATGTATACAATGTACATGCTAGAAAAATTCGCAAGATGGGTACACATACAATAGTATAACATAGATCTACCCCAACGTGTGAGTCAACTTAAAATTCAACCCCATCAACAAAATTTGTGGAATTGGATTCGTAATACGGAGTAACATGACATCCCATCTTAATTAACAACCATTTGGTGTTTGAAAAGAAATTTGGAGAATTACTCGGATTAGTGGTGATTAGTTGATAGTTAAGCATGAATATCATTAATTGGAAATTCCCTTGGAATCCGATTATTCGACCAAAAAAAATGATACTTCTTGTTTGAGATAAGTCTCCAATATGGGTAGGATCATTCTTTAGGGTCATTCATAATATACACATAAATTTCAATTTGGGCCTCTTTTTGGTCTCAACTGACTTGCACATGCTGCTCAAAAACTGACTTGCACATGGATAGTAACTTTGATTGGGAAGGGTTCTTTCTAGCCTATAGACTTGTTAGGTGGGCTTTTCTACACTTCTATAAATCAGCAACTTGGGCTTCTTTCTTTTCATGTTTAAGTTTCTGCACAAGGATACCAAAATCCAAGGAGTACATATGTCCAACGAACCTGTCAATCAAGGATCTATATACAACAAACTTTGACAGGGAAACTAATGCTACCAACATAAACAACAGGGTAAGAAGAAATGCCATAGAAGAACCCCAAAGAAATCAACATGAAATATTCCCAGCTATGAATTACATTAACATACAACTTGAGAGAACTAAGGACAACAAAATGGACACAGAATGTTTCCAGCTAAGCCCATCCTTCTTTGTAGCGGCGAAAGAGGTCTTCGGTTTGAGCGTTTCTGAACGCGCTGCACGCAATAACGTACACCCAAATGAGGACGACAACCGTCACAATGAGGATGATGTTCACCTTCCTCCATTCATTGCTGAGGTTTCCTAGCAATCCAGCCTTGCAGGAATTGCAGTTGTAGCAAAGCTGGGTTTGGTCATTGCTCCAAATTGTGCAATCCGGATCAGCGGACGGGTTAACCGGGTTGACCCACATTGTTGGGGTCATGAACTGATACCCACATGCTGTTGGTGGCTTGCAACATCCTGACTGCTCATACACAACATCAAGGGAAAAATAAATGTGAATTTTTTGACATGATGACAAGTAGCCATTTAGGTACTTTGTTATTTAGAAAAAGTAATTTCCATTGTTTCACCATCAGTTCATATCATTTGAAGCTATGACACAAGTTGTCCATTAACGAAATCTAACAGAGCTTGTCCTTGTCAGTGAGTTATTCAAAATTTATAGTTCAAGATAAATGACAAGGTACCTACGTATAGTTATGCACTACATTGATTTTTTTGGGGGTTAAATCTAGGTAGGAAGCTTTAAATGCCAGTAGATGACAATATATGAGTAAAAGCTGAGTGCTTTGTTTACAATCTAACATGGCCAGTTGGTATTTTCAAGTCTGAATTGATTGATTTTAGGTGGTTAGATTGACCTGTTATTGGCTTATAATGACTGATTATCCATCATTGAATGGTTGAAATAGCTCTGTTATACTAAAAATGATGGAGGACTTGAGTTATTTAGGATAGTACAGTAAATAACAATGGTTATAAACTTAAGATGGAAATGGCCAACAAGAGGGACCAGTAGTAATATGGAAGGACCCATATTCTTAATTACAGTACAATACAAACAGATTTGATAGAGCAACCACCATGGGTTGAATCCTTGGCCACTATCAATAAATATGTTGTACGCATATGAAAAGTTGCATTCTAGCAAAACTATGACATGTGCAATATTCTGTATACTATAACTCTACTGGTCAAATTGCAAGAGCCCCCCATGATCCTAAAGATCAACTGATCAAGACCATCATTAAACTAAGAGAGTAAGACCAGATTAATAATGATAAAATATAGCCCTAATTTGTCTGCTTTCATACAATGATATGAATATATGATGATGGTGCACAAAACATGAATCAATATTCAATACATAATGTATTCACATGGACTGTCCACTCTTTCTAGCTCAGATCCAAAATACAGTTAACCACAGAACTAACTCATTGGAAATTCAGTACTTCTTCCACAACTTTTGACAACCAGTATAAGTTCAATTTTGAAAGAAACTGACCTGAAGAGGTGAAATGTGAGCCATGAGGAAATCAGTGGCAGTGACATATTCAGTATTGAGCTTGGAGCAGAAATTGCCCTCAGCCAAACAGTTCCTAATCCGGAACCACGCCCCTTGGCCAGTCACATGGTTCCTCAGCCACTTAGAAAACCCACCAAGCCGGTACTCTTTGAACCCGGCTCCGGGCACATCATAGGCCCCGTTTGGGCGGGTCACAACGAACGCAAAAACCAGCAACACAATGAGGAGAGTGATGAGAATGGCCATACAGCAGAGGTAAAGGGCCAATAAGCTCTCCTTGTACCAGTAAGCGCCGGCAAAGCCCATTAGGGAGACGATGAGGATCAGAAACCCTAGAATCACAACAGGCCATCTGAAGAGATGGATGCACTCGTTGTCTGGCTTGTTAGCGAGCCAGAGGCCTGAGGTTATTATGGGGATTGAGCAGAGCAAGGCTATGAAGTTGAGGATTGCTGTGATGTTGTTGCTTAGCCCCATTTTTGGGGGGGTTTGTGATTTGGGTTTTTCTGGGTTTGATCTGATTTGGATGGAATTGTGTGATTTCAGTGGGGTGGGGTTTGGTTTGGTTTTAAGCAGTGTGGGAACACTCAAGTGTGAAGGGGAGAAAGAGGAGTGGGGCTATTTTTGGAATGTGATGAGCGATGAGGTGAGGGAGACAGGGTGGCAAGGCTTTGGATCACGTTAGTGGCTTGACGGTGGTGTAAGCTAACGTACGTGTACTTTTGGGACAGGGTTTTGGATTCTGAACTGCCTTGGGAAGTTGGGAGGGAAATAGTTATCTGCTTAAGTCTGACAATTTTGATCGAATTGAAGGATATATACTGAGAGAGCTTTTTTTTGGAAAATGCACAGAATTGGTTGTACTTGGAAAGGAAAATCCAACTTAATGTAGCTTATCTATGAAACAAAAACTTCATTATATAAACATGACTTCCTTAATACTAGAATATTTTCCACCAAAATTAGTGCATGATTCGACATATTGTGATAAAACTTTTCTAATAAGTAAAGGGGTTAAAATAGTTTCCTCAAGTAAGTCTTATTAACCTTCTTTTAATTGATTTTACATAATTTATACAAACCAATTTAACCGGTTTATAGCTCTTGTCGGTCAAGTCATGCATAGTTTTCATTCACAAGTCGTCGGTAGGATGTTCAAACTCGACTTGTGATGTACGTCAAACATGAAGCAGAGGGCATTGCCCTTTATGTTCTACTCGCATTTGGCCATGTATGATGTATCACGAACTATGCTCGCACGCTCATAGAGTAGGAAATCTTAAAGTACTCTTAGGATCCGTTTGGCAACTGTTCACTAGCGGATACCTGCTATGAAAAATGCTCTTCGGTTGAGGATAGGAGACTACACAAAATATATAATGTTTTTTCAACTCCCTCGTCCTGCTAGTAAAAACACTACAGCCAAACATAGTGTTAAGCTGATCACTTCTTGAACGCCTAAAACGCACGACCCTATATATCCCTATTGCCTAATTGGTCGGCACAACATTTTGCATTTTGTAAGGCACCGACCTTACACATTCCTCAAAGTACTACAATAGTGGTATTTTTGGACTAATCTTACACCTTTTAAAATTAGTTTTAGTGATTGGTTTGTCCACTTAGAGCACTTCCTTTCACGGACTTTATTAGTGACCCGGCCGTTACAGATTATCTCTCCCTTCTATATTGTTTTTGCTTTCCGAATGAAACATTCGTCCATGTATTTTAAAAATTCTAATAGAGATTGATTCATAGCTAGCTTAAGGGTGTAAAGAACAAGATCGAGTACTTTAAGGAATCTCCAAATGCAAACAAATCTAGTAAATTACACTGGAACTATTGATTAATACATTCTGGTATTAAATGAACTTGGAAGAGCATCTGGGATCTTCATCACCTTACATTTAATTATCACTAAGCTCTCAAGCTTTTGCAGAGCTCCTTCTTCAACCTCCCAATCATTAAACTCTTCCAATTGGTCAGAACAAAGATTAGTTAGCTTAGGAAAACCACCGGCAAAGCAAACCATCTTGCCATTGTGATAGCACATGTGCAAACCCAAATAAGCAAGATTAGGAAGTTGCTCTAAAACGGACAACGGGTCATCATCGAGCTGAAGGTACCAAATATCTACACGAGCCAAGCTTTTCGGCAACGTCTTTAGGCTCAACGGTTGGCTGAGAGTAAAGTTGTCGGATGGCTCAGCATGTACATCTAGGTGATGCATGGCTTCACATCTTAATAATACCATTGGATCCTCGTTTAGTATTCGCCCATGGACTCTAAGCATGAAAGTGTTGATACTTGAGCACTTTACGAAAGGATACAATGCCCCCTTTTTTGTTGCGCAAATGGCTGAAATGGTATCCATCGTCTCCAGCCTTGACAGACCTTGCAATCAACCCGGTCAAGGTCTATGAATACTAATGTCTGCTGACTACATAGACCATCAAGGCGCAACATTTCGCCTCTTTTGATCACCGCTCTGACGCGCATGTGCAAGTCTTTGTTTCTCTACTAGTCCCATTCCGCCATGGTATGGAAGATAGAGATGTCTTAGCTGCTTCATTTTCCACGATACATTATAGCAATTGTAATTTATGAATAGATGTAGGCAATTCATTGACTAGAATGTTTTTTTTTTTAATCAGGAAAGGGGAAACCCCAAATTAATTAAGAAAGGCCATAGGAGTTTCCCTTGTACTTGGAAACTTCTGATCGCTTGAGCTATCGCTCTCTCGAAGGTCTCCATTTACTTCAATGTTTTTTTGCTAGAGGTAGTCGGTTGAGAAAACACCTGATCGCTTTTCTTACTTGCATCCAAATAAGCATCGGATATTGCTCTAGCCGCCTTGATCAGTTTATCGGCATCATCCCGAGTATTTTCAAACACCACCTTGTTCCTTTTTTCCCCCAAAAGATACCAGCATACCACACAATTAAACCGAAAAACAAACTCCACCTATATATCTCTTTTCTTCAAGTTCTTGGTGAGTCAAGCCTTCGTATCGGTGGAAAAAAATTCTAGAGGGTCCTAGCACTTTGTGAGTTTAGCGGTCTCATGCGATTACTGTAGAATGGTAGACCGAATAGTGGGGGTTAGCATTTTCCTACGTTTAGCAGCAAGTGATTGACTGGCTAACAGGTGCTAGCGTTTTCGAGTGACTAGTAGCAAGCGTTGTATTAGCTAACGGGTGCTAGCGTGAAGCTTATGACAAATGGCGAAATCGATTTCGGCTAGCTTGAGCTAAGACTCGCGACATTGACGAAATTGATTTCAGCTAGCCTGAGCTAGGACTCGCGACAACGGTGAAATTGATTTCAACTAGCCTGAGCTAGGACTCGCGACAAAGGCGAAAATGATTTCAGCTAGCCTGAGCTAGGACTCGCGACAGAGGCGAAATTGATTTCAGCTAGCCTGAGCTTGGACTCGCGACAGAGGCGAAATTGATTTCAGCTAGCTTGAGCTAGGACTCGCGACAGAGGCGATATTGATTTCAGCTAGCCTGAGCTAGGACTCGCGACATAGGCGAAGTTGATTTCAGGTAGCCTGAGCTAGGACTCGCAACAGAGGCAAAATTGATTTCAGCTAGCCTGAGCTAGGACTCACGACAGAGACGAAATTGATTTCAGCTAGCCTGAGCTAGGACTCGCGACAGAGGCGAAGTTGATTTCAGCTAGCTTGAGCTAGGACTTGCGACAGAGGCGAAGTTGATTTCAGCTAGCCTGAGCTAGGACTCACGACAACGGCGGAATTGATTTCAGCTAGCCTAAGCTAGGACTCGCAACAACGGCGAAATTGATTTCAGCTAGCCTGATCTAGTACTCGCGACAGCGGCGAAACTGATTTCAACTAGCCCGAGCTAAGACTCGTGACAGCGGCGAAATTTAACTAGCCTGAGCTAGGACTGGACTACTTTGATAGTCGAGGGACTCTACCTCTAGGTAACAGAGGGACTACGCCTCTAGATATTACTAAGGGACTAAACCTCTAGATAGCATAATCATAAAACAAGATGTTTAATAATGATATGGATGATACCTGTGTTCCTTGTGATTGTGGATGACTGGATAATGGTTGTAATCATCGTCGTCGCTAGTAGACTCCTGTCCAGACGGGCTCTCCATAGCCATCTGGTGATCGGAATCTAGCGTCTGGACATCATGCTCTAGGGCAGGCTTTCGTAATTCACGGTCCTCCTCTAGGCGCACATGAGCTAACACCTTGACTTGTACATCTTCAAAGCTAGCACATGGGTATTTAGTCAGATCTTTGTACAACTCGCCATCTTGGGTTACCCCTTGCCGGAAGGCTTCCATGGCAGTAACAACGTCACAACCTGTGATGGAGATCTTTTCCTGATTGAAGCGATCGAGGTAGTCTCTAGTCGACTCATGAGATCTCTAGATGATCCTATAGAGATCGCTAGATCGTTTCTCAAACCGTCGGCTGCTAGCAAACTGGGTGCGGAAGGAATCCATCAGCTCAGCGAAGGAGGACGCACTATTCCGCGAAAGGTTGATGAACCGGGTTAGTGCTGGTCCGGCTAGCGTGGTCCCCAAACCCTTGCACATCAGAGCTTCTTTCGATTGGGGCATCCCGCTAGTCGTCATCTTTTGTTTGTACACGGATACATGGTCGTTAGGGTCGCTCGCCCCGTCGTAGGCATCCATGGCTGGCACCAAGAATTTCTTTGGGATTTCTACACGAGCAATACGAGCCACGATAGAAGACTCGTCATAACTATCTGGCGCTTCCCGCTCCATCGGGTGAGGTACCCCAGTTTGAGCCATCTGATCGGCGAACCGGTTGACTTGCTCCTTGACCTCTCGTTGGACGATCGAATCCAGATCCAATGGTAGCCTCTGATCCAAATCTTCTTCCTGGTCCCCCCTAGCGAGTCTTACGCCCTAATGATGGAAAGGTGGGTGATTGCTAGTCCAGCAGATAGCCACCAGTGGGACCGTGGTTCGGCCAGGCCCTCCCCATTGTCTAGGCGTTGGGGCTCCAAGAAGGGTTGTCGGTGGGGTGACGCAGTCAGTTCTGGCGTCAAGGCCACTGCGTCTGTTCAAAGTTCCTCCCCCTCCGTCTAGATCCAGTCTTCGCCTCAGGTTGCCAGTCTCTCTTGCGACTTCGGCCGATTGGCACACCCTGGTCAACCCTCGATTCTGAGACCTTAGTCGGTCGTTTTCCTGGGTCAAGCTTTCCACTTGAGCCTCATAGAGACTCCTTTGATCACCAAGTTCCCTCTTTAGGCCGTCTAACCGCCGGCGGAAATCAGCCATCTCGCCCGCCTGGGTGTGGTCAAAGGAATCCGTCGCCGATAGAGGGTTCAGTTCCCCGTCTTGTTGGGGGGAGAGACGACCAGGTTAGCTTCACTCATCTTGAGTTGAGAACGAATTGATTGATTCAAGAGGAAACCTTCGATTCCAGCCTCACGGTGGGCGCCAAACTGTTTTAGGCAAAATTTTCTTATAGATCAAGCAAGCTCAAGCCAAGATCGGGCTGACACGAAAGTATTGCTTGAACGTAATTTGATTGAGATTTTTTTAAAAAAGAGAGTGTTTTTTGATGATTACAAATCTTCTCCCTCTTAGATTGTGTGTCTCTTATAATGTAGAAGCCTCCTTTTATCCTAATTTTCACCAACATCCGTTACAAGTTCTCTCACTTATATGAAATTGCTAATAAAGCTAAATAATGACACTAATTAATTATTTAAGTGAGGCCCTTCGGTTCTTGATCACGTGTGAAACTCTTCAACTCTCATGCAATTGATTTTGCCGGCCACCCTAATTCAGCAAAGCTACTTATAGGCCTTTGTTTGGGCTTTTGGTGGACCTTGTTGGGCCAGATCCAACATGATGCATGGTAGAGGTGGTTATCCAAATTACAATACTGATTAATGTCGATGAATCTACCATGAAAAGCAAACATAAACTCCTTATTAGGTACATCACACAATATATAATCACATTCTGGTCAAAATTCTCAAAACATATTTCAAAAAAGAAGAGGAAATTTCTAAAGGTGAGTGAAGAATAGGAAGCAGAACCACGAAAAACATAATTTTAAAACTCTTGCGAGTTAAATTACTTGCACAGTTGCAACCAATTGATATAACCATAAGTCCATAACCTATTGGATAGAATTTTCTTCATCAACATGTTCCAACCTTCTACAATGCTAAATAATAATACATGTTTATAATACGGGCAAGATTTGTGCACTCCGTTTTTTCATTTTCACACACCGATTTGTGCGGATTACGGATCCGCACAAGGTCATTTTAGGAAAACCCGGGTTTTTGGATCTGCACAAATGGGTTAGCTAAACCCGGTTTCAAAGCTAAACCGGTGTTATTTTGTGCGCATAACAGACCCGCATAAAATATTAACAATTAATAAAAAAAATGAATTTTAGAATCGCTTTTTTTTGAAAATACAACTTGTGCAGATCTAGCTCGTTCGAGCTAGATCTAGGGTTGGGTTTTTGAGTTTTTGGATTTCCGGGATGACAAGTTTGTTTTTCGGATTTAAGTGATGACAAGTTTTTTTTTGTGGTTTTAGGGGTTTGAGTTTTTGGGTTTTTTGGATGACGAGTTGATTTTAGGGTTTTTGGGACGATTTTATGATTTGGGGTGATGACAAGTGGTTTATTTATGAGTTTTGAGAAATGGCGGACGATTTTATGATTTGGGGTGATGACAAATGGTTTTTTTATGAGTTTTGAGAAATTAAAGTTTGGTCTACGGATCTGACTGATGACAAGTGTGTTTTAAGGTTCTGGGTGATGACACGTTTGTTTTATGAGTTGGGGTGATGACATGTTTTATTTTGCATTATTAAATTTGTATATATATTATTAATAATTATGGCCTATTAACTCAAATGGTAGAGCAATGTGATTGATGCACAATAATGTGGGTTCAAATCCCGATGATGAAGGATTATTCCAGGACATCCAAGGAGAACCTTTGCAAGGACCAAGATGCAAATCTAGCTGAGTGAAACGCCAATTTCCAGTCTAGTTGTGTTTTGGGCCACACTTGTTATTTTGGGCCATTAGCATTTTATTAGCTTTTAATGTAATTTCTTTTATATAGCATTTTAGTATAAATAGCTTAGCTTAGTTTTCATTTTAGGCAGCTTAGTTTTGGAATTGATTTAGAAAATCAGATTGGAGAGTCTTCTCCTAGAGAAGGATCGATCTCCCTTGATGAGGGAATCGTCTTTGTTTTGGCTTGGTTCGCACTATGTTATGTCGGCCCTGCGAGGTTAGGTGTTCATAGGCGATCACAATGCATCCTCTTGGTGCTTCAAGGATCCGTCCTTGATTGTGTCAAGTTGTATAAGATGGGTCTCTTGATCATTCAATCTGGTTCTCGTTTTCAAAGCAACGAGGGTCTTTTTGTTGTTTCATTTGGTTCTTCTTCTATCATTTTATTCACTTATATATCTTGGATTTCAGTTGTGTTTCATTGTTGAATCGTCCTTTGTTTTTTCATTTCGAGTCATTTCTGACCATTGTCCCTTTGTTTCCTTTGTTTGAGTCTTTGGTGTTGAAGATCGGGCCACCGACGGCTAATCCCCGTATCAAATTACATAGGTCATCAGATGGGTTCAAATCCCACATATCTCAACATGTCATATGATGACGTCATCATGTAAATTTAAAAAAAAGGTAGGGCCTCTTTTTTTCTCCTCGTGGTCTATTTTGTTCAATATTTCCCCCCAATGGGTAAGAAACCCATTTTCGTCCATTTTCAACGTAGGTTAAATAGTATCGTGAATGGATTTCCGCCGCACAGCTCTTCCACAACCCAATTTCAAAATCGATTGTTCTTTGCTCCCAATTGTTACATTCCCAAGCCAAATTTTGAATTTCTTCACGCCCCATATGGATCCAAACAAGCTATTTGTCGACGGCTTCGGGTTCCGCTCAAGAACCGAGCGATTCCATAACGGTTGAGTAGTTGACGGGGACGATGGCGGCCGTAGTGCATTCGACGGGGGAAGGTCGGGCGCAGGAAGGCCGGGCAGAGGAGGACGTGCGAGAGAGAATGGCGGGCGGAGGAGGAAGGTCGGCGGAAGCATCTCCGGCGGCAACAGTGGTTGGTCGGGCAGAGGAGGAGGACCCGGCGGAAGTTGCAGCGGCTCCGAAGAGACCGACCGAGGTGGATTGTCTTACCTTCATTATTTGAACATGAGTTTTAAATTCGGGCAAAATTTTCTTTTGATCTGCTAATGAGTTATGAACTTCTTATGAACGTGTTGCATGATGCTTGTCTTACCTTTATCTAGGTAGCAGTTTGAACTTTTTAGTGTTACACATTTTGTTTGTTGACTTTGCTTGCTAATTGAAGGTTTTCATAAGAAGTAAACTATCTTCTGAGCTAATTGAAGGTTTTCATAAGAAGTAAACTATCTTCTGTAATCTTATGGATTTTGTACTCATTTTTTAAGCTCATTATTTTTTGACCCGCACAAGAGGGGCTGTTGGTAGAAAACCGGTCTAGACCGGCTACCAATATAAATAGTGTACGCATTGTAACATTTTCCCCTGATTGAGAATAATATCATTTTTCATTCTCATTTCCGTTTTCTGTTATTCTCAAACTCCAAGATGGTATCAGAGCAATACTACGATTCTTGCTCGTTTTTGTTCGATTCTTCCACATTTCTGATGGTTTGATCGAGATTGTTCTTGCTCGTTCATTCTTCGTGTTTTCCCTCTTTCAATTTAGGTTTTTCCTGGTTGATTCTTTGCGCAATTGATTTGATTCGCGCGATTTCTGGCTGATCCCGAGCGGAGTTCTTGGTTTTCGCTCATTCTTCTCTTGATTCTGAGCTTTTGTTCTCAATTTTTTTTGAGATGGATCCGAACAATCCTCTGTATATTCATGCATCTGATAGTCCTGGAATGGTTTTGGCTAATAAGGTTTTTGATGGGACTGGTTTTTACGCTTGGCGCAGCTCGATGATCATCGCTCTAAAAGCGAAAAATAAGTTTGGATTTCTGAATGGCAGTGTTCCTCAACCTGCAGCTGATTCTACTGATTTCGCTCGCTGGGAAAGGTGTAATGCTATGGTGTCTTTATGGTTGTTCAATGCGATGTCGAAGGAGCTCGCTGAAAGTTTCTTGCTCTCTGGTTCTGCGAATCAAATCTGGAATGATCTGGAGGCAAGATTCTCTCAAAGCAATGGTGCGCATATGTTTTCTGTTGAAAAGGAATTGAGCACAATTTCTCAGTCTTCTGACAATGTTTCTGGATATTTTACTCGCATTAAGCGTCTTTGGGATGAAAAGGACTCTATGTGTCAATATCCTGCTTGTTCTTGTGGTCTGGTAGAGGCTTTTCGGAAAATTAGTGATACACAGAGGTTACTTCAGTTTTTGATGGGGCTCAACGATTCTTATTCTGTTGCTAGAGGAAATATCCTCATGATGAGTCCCTTACCGAGTGTTCATGTTGCTTATTCAATGTTATTGCAAGAAGAGACTCAAAGAGGTATTCAGGCTTCAAGCAAGCTGTTATCTGATTCTTCCTCTTTGGCTGTACAGTCTCAACACAAGCCTTATGCTAGTTCTGGTGGTTCAAGTTCTGGTGGTTCAAATTCTGGTGGTTCAGGATCTGGTGGTTCAAGTTCAGGTGGATCTTTCAAAGGCAAGATATCTTTCTTTTGTACTCATTGCAAGAAAACTAATCATACAGTTGATCGGTGTTACAAGCTTAATGGTTACCCTCCAAGAAGTGGTCAAGCTAATGCCAATTCTGTTCCTGAAGCTGAGTCATCTTCTTCTACTTCTATGGTGCTTGGTTTATCTCCTGAGCAATACACACAGTTGATGTCTCTTCTTCAACAGGATTCACCTAATCACTCGATGGCTCACATGGCTGGTATCACTTGTTTTTCCACTTATCTTAATTCAGCTAGAGATTATTTTTCAAATGATACTTGGATCATAGACACTGGTGCCAGCGATCATATGACGTTTAATAAAGATCTTTTCATTGAGTTGCATACTCTGAATGTTCCAATTTCCATTTCTTTGCCAAATGGAAATACTTTGATGGTTAGTCATGCTGGTTCTGTTAGACTTAGTGATGAGATTGTTCTCAGAGATGTGTTGTATGTTCCTTCCTTCAAGTTTAGCCTTCTTTCAGTTCATAAGTTGGCATCTCAATTACAGTGTACATCTTGTTTTGACACTAGATTGTGTTGGTTGCAGGGACCAGCTCTCAAAAGGAGTTTGGTTCTTGGCAAAGCTTCTAAGAAACTCTATGTTTTCAATAAAGATCAGCCTGGGATTCTTGCTTCAGTTTCTACCTCACAAGGGAAGAATGCTGTTCTTTTACACCAGAGACTTGGTCATCTTCCTTTTGTTAGTTTGAAGAAATTTTTTCCTGCTTTAGATAGTTGCTCAGAAGTCTTGTCTTCTTGTGAAGTTTGTGCAAAGGCTCGGTTTACCAGGAAACCATTCTCTCAAAGTCAAATTTCTTCTTCTGCTCCTTTTGAATTGCTTCATGTAGACACTTGGGGACCTTATAAGACGCCTACTCCTGAGGGTTTTCAGTACTTCATCACAGTTGTTGATGATTTCACTAGGCTTACATGGACTCATTTGATGAAAACTAAAGGTTTAACTTTTTCTTTGCTCAGAGGTTATATTGCTTTGATTGAGAAACAGTTTGGCTATACAGTTAGAATTATCAGGTCTGATAATGCTCTGGAGCTTGGTAACAGTCATGAGGGAGCTCAGTTTTTCAATGATAAAGGTATCATTCATCAGACTAGTTGTGTTTATACTCCTCAACAGAATGGTGTGGCTGAAAGGAAGCATAGGCATTTATTGGAAGTTAGTCGAGCTTTAATGTTTCAATCAAAAGTTCCTATGAAATTTTGGGGACATTGCTTGTTAGCTGCAACATATATCCTCAACCGACTTCCTTCTTCTGTTTTACATGATATTTCTCCTTTTGAGAAACTTCATAGTCAGTCTCCTCCATATGATGCTTTCAAGACTTTTGGATGTTTGGCCTATGCTTCATCTGTTAAGGTTGGTCGAGATAAGTTCATGCCTAGAGCTTTATCTTGTGTGTTTTTAGGCTATTTTACAGGAGTTAAAGGATACAAGTTATATGATTTACAGTCTCAAAAGTCTTTCATATCCAGGGATGTGACTTTTCATGAGAATATATTTCCTTTTGCCATGATAAGTCAACCTGATGTGCCTCATTTACCTTTACCTATAACTGAGTTGCCAGAAACTGATTCAGTGTCTGTTGATGAGCTTCCTGCACCTATTGCTCAGCCTATTATTCAGCCATTAAGGAGGTCATCTCGTCAACACAGGGCACCTTCTCATCTGAGAGAGTATTTTTGCAGCTTTGTTAGTTCGGATTTTGAGGATTTCCCTGCAGATGTTGTTTCATATCATGCTTTGTCTGTTGAGACAAAACAAATGTTGTCTACTTTGGAACAATTGAGTGAGCCTTGTTCTTATGAGGAAGCTGTTCAGAGTGAGCATTGGGTTCAGGCTATGGATCTTGAACTACAAGCTTTAGCAAAGAATAATACATGGGATATTGTTGATTTGCCTAAGAAGAAGAGACCTATTAGCTCCAAGTGGGTTTATAAGCTAAAGTTAAAAGCTGATGGTACATTGGAGAGATGTAAAGCTCGGCTAGTCATCAAAGGATGTACTCAAAAGCTGGCATTGATTTTAATGAAACTTTCTCTCCAGTTGTCAAAATGACAACAATAAGAGCTTCAGTAGCCACTGTTGTGAAGAAAGGTTGGGAAATGTCACAGTTGGATATTAATAATGCTTTTTTGCATGGTGACATAGATACTGAGGTTTATATGAAAATGCCACTTGGATTAGCTCATAAATATCCTAACAAAGTGTGCAGATTGAACAAGTCTTTGTATGGGTTGAAGCAAGCTTCACGCCAATGGTATAGTAAGTTGTCTAGTGCTTTGTTAACTCAAGATTTCTGTCAGTCTCTCAATGATTACTCGCTGTTTTACAAGAAGACAAATTCTGGTTCAGTGTTTTTAGTCATCTATGTGGATGATATTTTAGTCACAGGTGATGATGTTTGTGGTATTCAAAATGTCAAGAATTTTCTTCATGCTCAATTCAGCATCAAGGATTTGGGCAAGTTGAATTATTTTCTTGGCATGGAATTTATTCATACAGATCAAGGCATAGTCATCACTCAGAGGAAGTTCATCAGAGAGTTATTAAAGGAGTTTTGTCCAAGTGAATTAAAGTCAATGCATGCTCCCTTGGATAGTACAGTGAAGTTTAAGTATGATACAACTGATTTGTTGCAAGATCCCACACCATATAGACAGCTAGTTGGGAAATTAATTTTTTTAGTAAACACTAGACCTGATTTGGCATTCACAGTTCAGCATTTATGCCAGTTTATGCAAGCTCCATCTTCTGGACATTGGAATGCAACTATCCACACACTTCAGTATTTGAAAGGTACTTCTACTATGGGATTGTTGTTGAATTCATCCTCAGATTTCACTCTTCAGGCGTTTTGTGATTCAGATTGGGCTTCATGTCCAATAACCAGGAGATCAGTGAGTGGATACTACATTACTCTTGGTAATTCTCCACTTTCCTGGAAATCTAAGAAGCAAGTCACTATTTCCTTATCTTCAGTAGAGGCAGAGTATAGATCACTTCGAAGAGTCACAGCAGAATTGGCTTGGTTGAGCAGGCTGTTGCACGAGCTGGATATTCCTCAAGTTCAACCTATTCTTGTCAAGTGTGATTCACAGGCAGCTATATACATAGCCAAAAATCCAGTGTTCCATGAGAGAACTAAACATATTGAACTTGATTGTCACTATGTTAGACTCAAGCTTTTAGATGGTTTAATTTCTCTCATACATGTACCTACTAGTGATCAATTGGCTGATGTAATGACCAAGGCTTTGCCTAAACTTTCTCATTGTAAGGTGATAGACAAGTTGGGCTTGATTCAGTTGAATCAAGCACCAACTTGAGGGGGGATGTTGGTAGAAAACCGGTCTAGACCGGCTACCAATATAAATAGTGTATGCATTGTAACATTTTCCCCTGATTGAGAATAATATCATTTTTCATTCTCATTTCCGTTTTCTGTTATTCTCAAACTCCAAGAGGGTTGTACTCTTTAGAAGATGCTCATTGTTTTGATTCAGTTTCAGTAGATCACCTTTGCAAGCTTTCTTTAAAAGCTTTTAAAAATAGTTATTAATCAAGAATTGCTCATTTAGGAGGCAACGGCGGCGGTTGAAGAGGAGGGTCACGAGGTTGCTCGGACGGCACTAGCGGGTGGTCGGGACGAGCAACAGGTGGTGGCGGGTTCTAGGAGGCCGATAGAGGAGGTATTTTTCAAAATATCTTTTTTAATATAATTTAGGGTTTTCTTTTAATATATCGTATATTAGTTTAGCATTTTTAATAGTTTGTCGGTTAATTTAACATGTTATTTAATTAAAGTATCATTTAGATATTTCGTATTTTAATGTAGCATGCTATTTAATTAATGTAGCGTTTTTAATAATTCGTATATTAATTATGCATTTTATTTAATTCATTTAGCGTTTTTAGTATTCCGCACGTTAATTTAGCTATTTAGTTTAGGCAAACACTTGATTAGAATAGACAAACAAGCAATAAAAAAATGTTCCAAACTAGTAATAATAGGTTATAGAAAGTATAGTAGTATAAATTAAAAGAATATTGTAATTACAAATTAGAAATCGGGTATTGAGTTTGTATTTGTGCAAGATAATGTTCTAAACAACGGGTATTATGATTTTGTAGAAATTCGGATAGGAAATAAAAAAATGGATAAATTACATTAAATAATCGTTTTTAAATATTTTGAATATCAGGTGATAGTTGCACAGATTAGAGAGTCTTCACTCACTGGTAGACACGTCGATCGTCGGCCAGTTACGGCTTTTGGTCAAAAGAGGCGAGTTGAGGAGTTGTCAGTATGGGTTATAGATAGCGTGGTCTCAGATTCCTCACTTGCTCAGCCGTCGTCTTCTCAGCGCGCACGCACTTACTCTCAGATCGCCGATATGATGCAGACTCATTTGGACGAGATGCATGTTGAGTCTGATACTGCTCCTCCTGCTTCTCCTTAGTCGACTGATACTGCTCCCGCTGAGTCCGTAACTTCTGAGCCGACAGATACCGATCCTGTTGAGTAGGCTGAGGATGACCTATATGGGCTGAGTGATAGCTCCGTTTTAGTTGATTTTGCTACACACATCGGACATGCTATTTGGGGGAGCCCTGGTCTTGTTAGGTGATTGAGGTGTCAGACCCGACCCACTGAGCTTGCTAGATGGAGGAGACATATACGTCGGCCAGAGGCTGATGTTGTGGAGGGTTCATGGTTGTGGATTATTCGCCAGACCGGATTGAGTAGACTACTAGACTTTGATTTTTGCAAGGTCGACCACTCCCTTTTGTCTGCCTTTGTAGAGCACTGGCATCCCGAGAAGAGCAGTTTTCACTTCCAATGGGGCGAGATCACTATTACACTACACGATGTCGCCATTCTGATGGGTCTGCCGATCGAGGGACACGAGGTTGCACATTCCTTCACAACTGAGGAGTGCAAGGACTAGTTTGAGTACTTATTCGGATGTGAGACGAACGTATAATTACCGCACAAAGTTGATGACACGACCAAGTTTGTAAAGACGGGTCGGATCCATAGTAGGGAGTTCTTTCATCATGTGATGTGCATGATTGCAGATCGCGACACTCTAGAGAGTATAGCTGCTGGTTTTCTGTGGCATGCTATGTCCACTAGCTCGTTCATGGATAAATCCACGAACCACTTACGCACTCGGATGTTGCCTCTATTCGACGACTATGGACGGGTTGCTCAGACTGCTTGGGGAACTGGCACGTTGGCGTTCTTGTACCGTAACCTCGGAGAGGCTTCACGTTGCGGGGTCATGTAGATGGCGGGTTGCACTTATCTACTTCAGGTATTCTCGTTTTTATTTGATTTTCGATTCATAGAACACCACATCAAGTGAACTAATATTCTTTTTGTAATATCCGCAATAACATCCTATTCCCGAGAAAACTATGGTTATCTTCTTTTCGTACATCGTACCAAACACTGAAAGCCTCTCGCTCAGATTGCTGCTTCGCTATCGTCATGTTGAACCTTGACTACCGCGCACCTACCAGTTATCATATGGTTAAGGATTGCCGTTATGTCCGCCCTTTTCTCAGAACCGAAATATTATTCTCCCACTTTTTTAGTCTCGCGTTAGACTAACATCCCTTCTTTCTTTCCCAACTCTATTGGCTAGTATTCCTTGCTTTTATGGGGATATCAGATAGGAAAGGGAAGGCTATCCAGGAGCAACCGAAGACCTAGGATGGAAGGAAGGAAGGAAACAAGGATGCAAGACGTTTTAAACTATTTTGTTTACTTTATTGTTTCTACATGCTTTCGTCTCTCTCCGAGCCCTACATGCCAGATAGATGCGTTAGATAGTGGGGTTGGATACAAAGTAGACAACTTGATGTCATCCGACCACATTCATGTCATCGTCTGGAGGCACTGAAGGGTAAGATGGCTTACTCCTTATCTCTTGACGATGCGGACTATGGGTGAGAGAGAGTCGAGGACCACATCTGCCTGTACATTCTACATGTTCCTCTTGTTGTTAATGCTTGGGATGTGGACGATGCGTACCTTGATTGGTTTTTACAGATCTCACATCCTTATCTGAGTCCATTGATAGTTGCTCAGCCACGGGCGGTTTCAGATCCTCTTCCGATCAATGACTATTATAGGGTGAGTTTTGTATTATGTGTTTCATCATATCTTATTTTTGTTGTATTCTTTTATCATATCTAATTGAACTTTTTATTTTATTGTAGCGTTTCCAACTCATTAGGTCACACGTGCGTTCGAACCTGGAGTTGCGTCAGACTTTTGATTCAGCTAACTTGGGTTATCTATGTGTACTACGTGAGACACCGATTGCTCCCCCTTTTATTTGGGCGTCACAAATGACCGGAGAGTCGTCGAGGGTGGCTGAGCAACGGGTCCCTTCTATTTATGAGTGAGGGGAGGCGTCGAGGATGGTGGAGGAGAGGGCGAGATCTGACACAGCGGGCGAGGATCGTGCACCACCTGAGTGCAAACCTGAGTGGGCGGAGGAGTAGTTTGTTATTTATTTGGATTCGTAGTTTGACTTTTGGATTCGTAGTTTGTTTATATTTTGGATCTGCAGTTTGTTTATATTCTGGATTCGTAGTTTGTTCTTGACTCGTAGTTTGACTTTTGGATTGTTAGTTTGTTCTTGACTCGTACCTCGTATTTTTGGATTCTTATGATTTCAAGCCTAAATTCTCACCGTGAACCCAAATCTAAATTTCGAATCAAGAAAAAACTTATCAAAATAAAATATGATATTTACTTCTTAACCACAAATAAAATATATATCATGCTTCTTTTAAAACAATAATATGATAATTTAAGAGTTGTACAACTCTTTTTTTAATATTGTATGATAGTTAAAAAAGTTAGTTATTTAATATTATATGAAAAAGTGAAATAACATATTAGAGTCCGTTTGACAACTCTCTTTTTAAGGACTTATAAGCACATTTTTGCTTATAAGTACAAAATAATCAAATGAGTTTTGCCAAACGCGTTTTTTAAGTGTTTATAAGCACTTTTTTGCTAATAAGCAACAACAAAAAAGCATGGGGGGATGCTTATCCAAATAAGCACTCGATTATAAGCACTTGCTAATTTCTTTGTGTCCAACCCTACCCCTCTTCTACCCCCATTCACGATAAAGCTCGAGCAAACGACGACCTGCCCCCAATTCACTCCGGCGTTTCTTAGCGGCACACAGGTCCGTCTTCTCCATCATCTCCAACGGAATTCCGGCGACCTCCAGCCTTTTCTCTTCCCTTCCGGCTTTGCTCACTGTTAAGGTAACCACCACATCTCGATTGCTAGGGTTCATAAGTTTTGGGATTTTTCGATTCTAGGGTTGGAGCTTCTGAATTCGAAAGATCTTTTTCAAAAGCTTTTGAAATCAATTGCTAGGGTTCCTTGAATCACATGTTTGTGTTGGAATTCGAATGCCTTTTTTCTGAAACCGAACAACCCTTTTTCGATTGCTAGGGTTCCTTGCAAATTTCTCGATTGCTCGTTTTGGAATTCGAAAGCCCTTTATCGTCGTTTGCTGTCTTTGCTGTCTTTGCTCGTATTGGGTTCTGTTATGAATTTGATTTCTATTCTTCTTTGCTGATCGAAAAAAAAATCTTAGAGGAAAACATAGTGATAAGAACACAAACATAAAATTGCTAGGGTTCCCCAATACAATCTAGGCAATAAGGAATGAAAGTAGTGATAAGCATAGGGATTGCTTCTTTGCTCGCTGTGTATGTGAAATCGAAGTTTGTCTGTGTGTTTAGTCGGCCAATTGTTGACGTGTGTTGGAGAATTATGGTGTATAGAGCTATGGGAAGTGATATGGTTTTTGTTGATTGAACTCGGAATTGTCCAATTATTAATCGATTGGGATGACTTCTTCATGCTGTATACGTTTTGCTGGCATGTAAAGGGCTTGTTGTGTACGTTTCTCTCCATATTCTTGCTGCTCTGTGCTTTGTGTATTTTGCTGTGAAAGTCTATCTGATGGGGGCAATTATGGTGTATAGAGCTGTCTGAGATGAATTTTGGGGTGAGTGAGGATGGAAATGAGATTTAGCTTAAGAGAATTGATAGTTCTCTATTTGTCATGATCGCATTGCATTAAGAGTGAATAGTTTTGAGTTCAAAGTGGCTCCTTAATCCTTCTCCTAAATTTCAGCAATTCTACTGTGTGGAGTACCAAGTTGTGCCGAGTGTTTTCTTGTTTTTTTTGCATTTGTTTGTCTTGTTTTTTTTTAATGCAATATTGATCGCTTTTAATGCTAGGTGTAGAGGTTTTTGAGGATGTTTACAGTTTTGTTTTCTTTTGTGTTTATCAACATAGGATGTACTCCCCCCTAGTTTCGAATGCTCTAGCTACTAAAGTGGTGATATGCGAAAGTATGAACATCATTTTAACTATGTCCCACCGGATGAACTAAATGAAAATGAGAAAGAGGAAGATTTGGATTTGTATATCGAGCATTTGATGGAAACTTGTTGTCCTGAATGTTACACCTCCAAAAACTTGCCTGGAATAATAGCCGAATTGAGGAGGGAAAACGCTGAAATTCAGCGTACCGTTTGGTAGAAGAATGGAGAGCTAAGTGTAGCCGAACGCAAGGAAGAGATCCTTCGTAACAGGATTGTGGAGTTGGAAACCGAGGTCGAGGAACTGAAGTTTGAGTTGGCAAAGACATCCCTATCCAACATGACCCTTCAAGTTAAAACACAAATGCAGCTTAAGGTGGAAAATAATTGAGTACTATGTTATTGTTTACGATTGTGTGTTATGTTTGTGTGAGACGTTTATGTGACACTTTATGCTTTTTTTGTTGAATATTGAAGTACTATGTTATTGGTTATGTACGTAGTTTGTGAAACTTTGTTTTGTGTGACTTGCTTTTTGTTAATGTTATGGTCTCGGTGTTATGTGACTTCTTGCTTTTTGTTAATTTTGCGCTGAAATGGTAAATGTGAAAATGGTGGAGTGTTGCACTTGGAAGACACATTGTAAGCTTGCCTTATTGAGGATTGTAAGGGATATGAAAGTTGAGTATGGTGAAGAACATCATATCTAGTGGCCCGATGTTGCCATTCGAATGACAGAGTAGACGGGGCACATGTATGTTTGGAAAGTTGTTAGGAATAGATTCGAGTACACAAAAAAAGAATGGTATTATTGGTCATGTTTACGGAGAACAAATGGGGGTATCAACTGGGATCGAACGACTGGAATGATAATCGGTGATGACGCTTGGTGGGCGGAAAAGAGACAGGTAATGATCATCAACGGTGCATAGTTTTCCTTACTATTGCTCGGTGTGATTGTTTCCAAACTAACGCTCTCCCTGGCCATATAGGAGAGCATAGATCATCTCCGTTTTAGGGAGAGTGGAGTGGATGCTAAGTTAAGTGATGCTATGGATGAGGAGTGGGGAAAACCCATGTTATTGCGTTACGCTAACAGACCTTGAGGTGGACATCTCGAATGTTTGTTTGCATTTTGTTTTCAAGTCGAATGTTTGTTTGCATTTTGTTTTCAAAGACATGCGTGTAATGTCGAATTGATAGTCTAGACAAATACGTTCAAGGCAACATCCAATTCAATTTACATAGGAAAGCATGATCGAAACTAGCTATATAACCAAGTTCGTAGTCAACATCCAATTCAAGTCAAAATAACCATGGTAATAAGCTAAGACGTCTTGCATCACATAGGACCAAAAGGAATCAACAAAAGAAGTCGTCTTGCATCATATAAGACCATACGACCCTAAACATAGTACATTTTTCTATTCCTCCATAACTCATTCACAATTGCATCTCGGACGGCGCTCATGTCATCTGGCGCCGAATCATGTCCAAGTTCCCCGGTGATTGGTGAGACTTCTTCTTCATCCACATCTTCCTCAAGTAGAATGTCGTACTTCTTGTTTGTCAATATGAAGTTGTACAGAGCAAAGCAAGCAATGATGATGTCAATTTGTGTGTCAACCACATATTGAGGCATAGCCGTTAAGATCTTCCATCGTTTATTCAAAACACCAAAGCACCGTTCGATAGTTGTCCTCTGTGAGGAGTGTACCTTGTTGAAGACTTCGTATGCATTTTCCGGGATGTGGTTGTGAAATTCCGACAAATGGTACCTCACACACGAGTATGGAACCATGTACCCTTCCTTATCGGCGTACCCCTTGTCTACGAGGTAGTAATTACCTATAAAAAATGGAGCATAACATCAAAAACCGAATATCGGAAACCAAAATATTTCGAATAGTCACATATATATTACGAATCACAAGGCTCAACCAAGCGACAATTCAGAGACAAAAATCAGCTTCATGAATGGCAAACAGCCGACACTTCAGAGACGAAGATCACAATTCACGAAAACCACAATTAATGATTGACAATTCAGAGACCAAAATCACAATTCATCAATTACAAATGTACAAAGCATACGCAATTCAGGGATGAAATTCAACAAACACACGATAGAGACGAACCCAAGCGACAATTTAGACACAAATTCAGCTTCAAGAGCGACAGCCACATTCATCAACAGCAACAACAGAGACGCCACGTTGAGCACGAAAATCAGTGGTTGATTTTCGTGTCACGAAAATCAACAAGAACATACACGAAAATCAAAGAAATTGAAGACACGAAAATCAGTGGTTGATTTTCATGTCACATTTGTAATTCAAGCTGATAGGGAAGGTTGCCACATTGAACACGAAAATCAGCGACGAGACGACAATGAACATGAACAAAAAATTTGAAGTTGCCACATTTGTAATTGAAGCAAAAGGCGGCAAACACAACAATCAACAACAAGATGGCGACGAGACAACAATGGAGACGACAAACACTCAACAACAACAACCATCAACGACGGCAAACACAACAACATTCAGTTTGCCCTCTGGCGACGAGGCGAAATTGAAGCAAAAGGCGGCGAGGGATTACCGGTGCCATGAACGACAGCGACGACAATGACGCGACATGCGGTTTGGACGGGTTTCGCAACCTGCAGGATGCCAAATAATTAGTGGTTGCCGAGGAGGAAGAGACAGAGACGGTCGGAGATGCCTTACCGGAGCAAGGGAGCCGGAGACGTCCGGAGGTGTGCACCGATCTAGAACGACGATGATGAGAGAGCTTGAGAGGGACGATGGCTAGGGTTCAATCGTGAATGGGGGAAGGGCAATCTGATTTGTTTTGTTTTTTTAGTTTCATTAGGGTTAAAATGGTAATTGCATTAATCCTACATACAAAATCAGCAAACCGTCTTACCAAACACCCAAATGCTTATCTCAAAAAT
Organism: Polygonum aviculare; assembly: GCA_934048045.1. NCBI lineage: Eukaryota > Viridiplantae > Streptophyta > Magnoliopsida > Caryophyllales > Polygonaceae > Polygonum > Polygonum aviculare. The sequence continues at coordinate 23,714,766 of OW204023.1, read as the reverse complement.
AAGTTTCCAATATCAACATACAATATCAATAATGTTGGATCGTTAGTACTAAGGGACGTCCTTTACTTTGGGTAAAGGCGTCCTATGGTCAGGCGTCCCTACGAGGAGTAGGGGCGTCCTTGAGTAATGCAGCGGAATAAAGTACTAAACAGGTAAGTAATGAACGCAGTGAATTATAGAGGAACCACTCAAGACCAAGTAGTCCTTGAGTGTAAATCTCTACCTCCTTGGAGGATTTTTGAATAGTTCTTCCTTTATATTGAACGTTCTTACAATTGTACTGGCGAGTCTTTATAGTTCTCTGACACTTAGCTTTTCCCTAAGTTCACTTGTAAAGAACTCCTTTAAGCCTACAACTAAAGCTGGTTCAATCTACTAAAGGACTCTATTCCTACGTTCTGCAGTACTTCGCAGAACTCTCTCTCTCTCTTTTTGGTTTTTCTGATTACAAACTGTTTTGTGGTTTAGGTACAAAATCTCACTCAATCTAACACAAGTCCCAGCACTGTTCTTGAGTTAGTTCTTCGTGTTCTTGAGTGAGTCGCTTTCCTCTGATTCTCTCTGAATATTCTCTAAAAGCGTTGGCGTCACAATAAATACCCTGGGGTATTTATAGGACTTGGGAAGGGCGCCATTCTTCTTCTGACGATCATACCCTTCAGGGACGTGGCTACAGGATCTTCCTCCAAGAGTATGGCGGTGATGAGGAAGCTTCCTGTATCCAGCTGGTGATGAGGAAGCTTCCTATATCCAGGTGCAAATGGACCCGAGAGATGTAGGAAAGCATGAAGTGGTCAATCATGTCACCTGAGAGGAGCACCTTCTTCTTCTTCTTCTCTTCCTCCTTATTCTTCTTCTCGTCCTCCCTTTTCTTCCTTTTCTCCTTAATACTCTTCTTCTTCTCCTTAATCCTCTTCTTCTTCTCTTCCTCATTCCTCTTCTTCTCATCTTTAGTTTCCTTCTTCTTCTCCGCATTCGTCATTTTCCGCTTCCTCATCCTTGACTCGTCATCAGCCTGCTCGTCCCAGGTCTTCCCCCTCTTAGTACTAGTCTTTTTCTCACTCCCCTTTGGCCTTCCCTTTTCGGTCTCACCGGATGGAGGCTCTTGCAAACAAGCCGACCAGGGTCTTCACACTCAAAGATCTTTTGGGTGACCTTGAATATAGTGTCCTTCGAAATGGTGCCTTGTTGCCACTTGGACATAAATTGTCCCAATATTAATTAGGTTCTCCGATGAGACTAGAACTTTGTCGTCGGGCAAACGATCACTTGGCTCCCAACCTTTCCATCTTATTTGAAAAAAAAATTCATCTATTTCGTCGGGTGTCAATGGCCTGTTTTCTTCGATGTACACCTTGATCCTCTGGGGTGTAGGTAATCCCATGGAGGTACTCAACTAACGGTCACGATGACTCTCTTTCTCGAAAATCTCCCCTTTCTTCGCCTTGTAAGCTTCTTTTAATAGCAACTGAAGACATTGTCTCTATCACCTTCCAACTATGCGTTTGAAGAAAGTCTTCAACCAATCGGAACCATCTACTATCTACCGGTGCTCCCGACCTACTCCTTCCCATCTCCTCCTGAATATCACGAAATTGCACCGTGAACATGTTGTCAATGTGTTGCATGATCGTGTCGAAGCCTCCAACAGAAGAAGATTGTAACATGTCTTTTAGCATAGAATATTGTCCCTCAACCCTATATGACAAGATATATGCATATATAAGAAAAACATATTGTGTAAACATGATAAAATAAATGTAATAGGATGGAAACGTTACCGGTTAGTAGTTCTCGTGGCAAAATGAAGAATATGCTCGGACCACGCACTCACTAGCCTCTCCTTATGAGGAGTGAACCACGTCTTCTCAACGTATTCCACCAAACCTCCACCTTCTTTGACATTCCATTTCTCTTAAAAATAAGCTAGTCGAGTCTTGCAATCTTCCTCGGAGTGTGTCCGCATAACTCTACAAACGCTACTAGTGAACCGCTCAGCGTTTATACCTTGCAACTTTGCATACGCCCTCACATTCCGAGACACGTGTACTTGGCACAACAAGTGTGGTACATGAGGCCGGAAAGATCTTCTTCTTTGCCTTTAGTGCTCCAAGCTCTCTATCTGACATGATACATTTGGGTTTTTTTGTCTCCGAATAAGAACCTTAATCTCTCTAGTGCCCATGTGTAGTATTCAAACTTCTCCTTTCTGATAAAAACCAGAGCAATAGAATACGTCAAGTTTGTGGATGTGAACCCTACAAACTCCAACAAAGGTCATCCGTACCTAAACGAAAACGGGAACAACAAACATGTTCGTTTAATAAATGATTACTTAACCAATTCAAACGCATGTACGTATACGTAAATATATAACATACCTATTGGTCTTGTATGTGGAATCCATGATAACGACATTCGGAAACATCCTCAACAAAATTTCGTTAGTCCGGATGACTAATAAACAATGCCCTCAATGCCAACTCCCCATCTTTTTGCGGCTTGCTCATTGTGTTAGTGAAGTATCCCCTCTCCTTCAACCACGAGAGTGAATATTGCGTCACATTCAATTGCCCTATTGACTTCCTCCTTTGAGCCGCTTTGAAATTGTAAATTTGTCTCCATGACAACCGCGATTCAGGGTTGCTACCGATAAGCTTGGTATAGATGGCCTTCGGTTTTTGACCTGACGCACTATCCTGAATTATAACTTCTTGCTCATGTGGACTAATACGATAGGCACCCCTAACCCCTTTCAAATCCGGAGGAAGCTCATGGTTATGGAACCCTCTAATCACCGACAATGTCCACCCATTATGTGTGTATGAATTTCCTCTCCTCAACACCCCATGCAACTCGAATGGACATTCTACCTTCTTCGAAAGACCATTAGGGTCATCATCCTCCTCTTTCTTTGATTTCTCACTCTCTTGATCAGACTTCTTCCTCCCCGATCTATACTTTCCCGACCGTGTACACTATAGAATTATCTTATTTGGCTTTGACGACCTGGTTGTTAAGCCCTATCTTTCGGGCCCGATCTCTCAACTCGTTCATTGTATTAAAATTCACATCAGTCGTAAACTGCGAAGAGAAATCAACCTTTTTGTGATCAAAATGTTCACTAGATGGATAAACCTATGAATAAATAAATGCGGGAACATATAAACTAAGATACTGTGAATTCAAAACCTTAGAACGACATATAAATTCTTAAATTTAATGTCCACTAACCGGTTCGATGCTGAGTTGAGAAACATTCCCAACGGAAGAATCCGATGACCCCGACGATCTGCTGTCGGATGATGTCTCTGTATTATCACTACTTGATGTCGACATTTCAATGAAAAATCGAATTCAATATCCCCTCTCGATATGTGTGAATTACCGCATCTCGATACGTGTGAATCGTAGGTCAAACAAGGTTAAAAACGCGGCGCATATCACGGCTGCACTTGTGTGGATCCGGGATCCGTACAAGATGCAGAACCCTAGGTTTGTGTGGATGCTCATGCTGCACAAGAGGGGCACTTCCCGCCCATGCGTGGGCCCACCATTTTTTCTTAGTGGTATTTAGAAGTCAAGTTGTACGGGTTTAGGATGCGCACAAATGGGCCGGTTTTTTTGGCAAACCGCTCATCCTTACATGTGCGGCTTGTCCGTCCGCACATGGTTGAATTCATGCTAAACTAGGTTTAACATGTCGCGGATCCGCGATCCGCACAAGTCAGTGTGAGAAATTAAATAACGGAGTGCGCAACGGAACGGCCTTATAATAACCCCTTTGAACATACTTGTTGGACGATATTAAGGACACCAGTCATTAATATCTAACCAATAATGATCGTCCCTAGTTTTGATAATGACAAACTCAATGGTATTTGATAATTGTCCAAGTGTTGATCTCAGGTAAGTCCAGATGACGCACATGAGTGAAAAGGACAACAAGTGAACGAGAGTCCCTAAGCTGTAAGGACGCACTCCATTAGAACATCCAAAATTGAACAAAAGAATGGAGTCCCTGCGAGATAGGACGGCGTCCTCATTGAGTAGGGACGCGCGCCAAAATACGGATGAAGTTCAAAATTCAAACCAAGGCCGCCCCAACATGATTACATCATAATCGGCCGTAGTCCTCAGAAGGAAGCTTCCTATGTATGGGCACGTGTGAACACTTCAAAAGATGTCGCTTTCCAGAAGATGGTCCCCCGACCACGCGGAGGCTTCTCAAGCGTCATTAGAGTTGACTTCCTCAAGATGCAAATTGCACCGTTGAAGGAAGACGACGGATCCTGCGGAACCTTCAGAGGACGCTACAGGACAAAAGTCACTACCGCTTTAAATACCCCCAAAGGGTTATGCATAGGGGTGTGGACTTTGAAGGTTTTCTCTCGAGCTCACTCCCGAAGCATTCAAATTCAAGAACGAAGATCAAGAAGATCAAGTGATCTTGAAGCAAGAGAAGAAAAGTCCATCCACATCAAATCCAAAACAAATCACAAAGTGTTAAGAAGTTAGTTTGTCTCTCACGACGTATTGTGAGAGACGTGAGTGTTTAGCTACCTTATAGCTAAGAGAGTTAGGTTACATGTTAGGTTGAAAGGAGAGTTACTAGTGAGACTAAAGACGCAAGCTTAGCTCAGAGAATCCTAACGTCTCGCCTATAAGTTGTGAGGACTCTCTCTGAATAAGATAAGGACAGCTATTAAAAAATCCTCCAACGGAGGTGGAGGTTTACCCATAAGACTAGTTGGTCTTAGTAGGGTTCCTCTATAAATACTTGTGTCCTTTATCTTATTCATTTTCCTGTTTAAGTCATTTTATTCTACTGCATTTAAGGACGCCCTTAACTCAGTTAAGGACGCTCATTCTCACTGACTTACGATCCAACAATTGGTGCCAGAGCAGGTGCTCTAGTTTATGTTTGAGTTGTAGGAAAACATGGATATATATGGAACCTAAAGGTATCTCGAGCATGAAGCCTCCTCGCCTCACGGATTGAAGTTTCAATAGATGGAAAACCACATTTGAGAACTTCGTGCGGAGTCAAAATTACCAATGCTGGCTGGTGATAAGGAACGGAGACCTCAAAGTCCTTGCTGCCAAGGAAGGCAAAGAGGATGAATCGGGTGCCGAGGAGTTCAAACTCATGGAGACGAACGCCAACGCTATCTGTTTCCTACAGACGTCCCTCTGCGAAAAGGACGCTACTCGTGTGAGCAACCTATCAATCGCTAAGCTCCAGTGGGAAGCTCTCGAGATGTACCTTGTTGGGGCGCCTGAGATGAAAGAGGACGTCCAACTAGAAGCAAAGAGGGACTTCTATAAATTCAGAATGCTAGGACTGTTGACCAAGTTGAAGAACTTGGGTGTCAAAGAAACGGAGATCACTCAAAGGATGAAGGTTCAAGTGCTAATCGATGGGCTCACGGGAGTATGGAACTTTGATAGGATGACCTTCAAGGAAAACCAAGCCAACAAAGGACTGTCCATGGAAGAAACTTATAGAAAACTCAAAGGGTACGAAGCTAGAAGGAATCAAGACTTGCTTGAAATGGGAAAGAGTCCACAAAATGAACTAGCTTTTGACTCTTGGAGTAAGGACGCTAGAGCAAGAAAAGTTTCACCAACGGCAAAAGGAACTAGTCTTGATACTTGAGGCCAAGACTCAAGAACATCAAGAAAATCTTCGCCTTCAAGCTTTGATAGAACGACAAGGGAAGTTGGAAGAACAAATTGCTGAAGAAGATGAGCTAGCCCTCTTGCATAAAACTTTGTGTTCATGGGCTAAATAAGGCAAAGTCCCAAGGATGAAAATGCCTTACAAAAAGAGAGTCCCAAGATGTCAGATGCTGAAACGAAGGAAGTGACATGTTACAAGTGTAACACAGGAAGGGACACTTCGCCAAGAATTGCAATACAGGACTTTTATCAAAAGAAATCAAGAAGAAAGCCCTGTTTGGTTCCTATGAGGCTGCATGGGACGACATCGATTCTAACGATGAAGAGCCGACCAACCAAGTGGCTTACATGGCCATGGAGGACGCTTCAGACTCTCCCAAGGACACCTCTGATGCTGAATAAGAGATAACCCTCGACTCCATGATAAGTTCTCTGGACAAGTGTTCTAAGCCCAAGCATATTAAACTCATCACTCAAATCATGCAAGAAAGCTACGCCATGAAAGAAAGGCTGGATGAATTTGAATCAGAAAATATTGTTGTTGAATGTGAAAATTGCAACACAGTGTCTTTTCAACTAGAGTCCTCTCTAGAAGAAACAAAATCCCTTAAAACTCAAATTGTGTGTCTCAAGTTAGAGAACGCCAATCTTTGGGGCGAAGTCAAAGTTCTAGGATAGAGTCCTATGATCGAAACCGTCAAACCTATTGTCTTTTTCCCAGCCAAGAAAGGTCTAGGGTATGAGTCTAGCTCAAAGAACTCTCTTCCTAGTGACTTTGAAGCCAGTAAAACAATAGAGCTAGATTTTGAGAGAGAAAAGACCAAGAACCTAGAAGAAAGTATAAGAGTCCTTAAGAGTGGTGAAATGGGAAAGAAGGACTATTATACAAACACCACTAGTCACAAGATATACAAGAAAATTGCTAAAGTGTGTAATCCCACGAAAATGGAAGAGAATAGAATTCAACGTCCTAATAAGAAGTACTATCTTGGAAGCTATTATAGGACGTGCTGACATTGTAGTAAAGGTGGTCACTACCAGTATGAGTGTGCTAAGTTAAAAGAGGATCTTAAGAATGGGAGAAAGGCTAGAAGTGGTAATAAGAACGCTAAGCCAAAACCTGCTGATAGGACGCATGCTTGTATGCCTAATGCTAAAAGTCAATCCTCTAGGAAGCATGCTAGAAGGACAAATGATGTGAATGTATATGATTATTTGCCTATGAGAGAGATATACCCATGTAACGAACCAGGTAAGGGTCACCTTGCCTGGGTCGCAAAGAACTAACTCTCGTTTTCAAGTGGAAGTGAGAGGAAGCCCGTGGATCATTGATTGTGTCACCTCAAATCACATGACAAGAAGCCAGATCCATCTCACTTCTATCCAATCTAGTGCCACGAGAGGAACTGTCTCGTTTGGCAATAAGGGCAAAAGAAGAATTAAATGGACGGGCACTGCAAGATTGAATCAATTCATTAAAGCGTCCAATGTTAGTCTAGTGGAGGGACTTGGCCTCAATCGCCTTAGTGTCTCTCAAATTTGTGATCAAGGTGAAAACCTAGTCACATTCGACTCTAAGGAATGCCTAGTCATAAACAAGAAAACAAATCAAGTCATTCTTAAGGGAACTCGTGAAAACAATGTTTACATTTTCAACCAAAAGTTCAAGCCTGCATCCAAATTGTGTTTATCTGTCTCTGATGTGGACGCCGATCTCTAGCATCGACGTCTTGGTCATGCTGGACCTGGCACCATCTTCAAACAAAGCCTATAAAGTCACGTCTCTCACAATACGCGTCCTTGGATACTCCCTCACAAGCAAAGCCTATAGAGTCTTCAACAAAAGGACTCTTAAGCTTGAGGAAAGTATTCATGTGGTATTCAAGGAGAATTCATCTCACAAGAAAGATTCAAGCAAGAAAGAACGCAGTTCCTCTCCCAAGGTCGATGATGAAGATGATGATGAGGAACCTAGCTGGTTCGCTGGAAAGTACTATGTTCCTAAGAACGCCCTTGAAAACAGTGATGAAGTTTCTATGAGAGTCCCTAGCGAACAACAAGAGCCCTCTCAAACTTGGTCACTAAGCCAAGTGGAAGCCGCTGAGTCTAGTCAACAAGGAGAATAAGGGCAAAGTGTGGACGCTCATTCTGAGGGGGAGCACACTGAGCCCATTGAAGAAGAAAACGGCTTCGACTCCGATGATTATGATTGGACGGATCCTAGGTGTTGGATCGTTAGTATAAAGAGGGACGTCCTTTACTTAGGTAAAGGCATCCTTGAGTGAGGCGTCCTTACAAGGGTAAGGGCGTCTGTTGGGACGCTATCAAGGACGCTTGCGTACTTGGTAGTGTGCCCACACAAACCGTCCCTTAGTTTTGATATGACAAACTCACTTTGATTCTTATAAATTTGTCCAAGTGTTTAGGAACGCCAGTGACAAAAGGACAACAAGTGTGTGGAGCGTTCCTTAGGCTTAGGGACGCTAGCTACCAGGAAGTAAGGACCAACAAGAGACTACTTGAGCAAGGACAGAGTCCCAAAAGCAAGTAGGACCGTAAGCAGAGCGTCCTTACTCACTAGCCGACAGGGTGACATCACTCGACAACATTTGATCATCCAAGGACATGTGGAGACCGATCCGGTAGCAGAGTCCAACACTACGTGGCAAACGATCCTGTAGTAGAGTTCATCAACACGTGGCGGCAGATCCTGTAGCGGAGTCCATCACACACAGCTGGATACAGGAAGCTTCCTCATCACCGCCATACTACGTGGAGAAAGATCATGTAGCCACGTCCATGATAGGCATGATCGTCAGAAGAGGAAAGACGCCCTTCCCTAAGTCCTATAAATAGCCCAAGGCATTATTTGTGGCATCAACGCTTTCAGAGAATATTCAGAGAGAATCAGAGGAAAGCGACTCACTCAAGAACACGAAGAACAAGCTCAAGAACAGTTCTAGGCTTGTGATAGATCGAGTGAGAATTGTAACCCAAACCACAACTTGTTTGTAACTCAAAAAACCCAAAAAAGAAAGAGAGAGTCCTACAACGCACTGTAGGACTTAGGGATAGAAGTCCTTTAAAAGATTAAACTCGCTTAAGTTATAGTCTTAGAGGAGTTATTTACTAGTGGACTTAGAAAGAACGCTAAGTACCAGAGAACTGTAAAGACTCGCCAGTACAACTGTAAGGAATATAAAGGAAGAAACTATTCAAAAATCCTCCAAGGAGGTAGAGCTTTACACTCAAGGACTACTTTGTCTTGAATGGTTCCTCTATAAATCATTGTGTTCACTTTATTCACCTATTTAGTTTTAAACTTCCGCTGCACATCTAAAGGACGCCCTTACACCCTGTAAGGACGCTTGACCGAAGGAAGCCTTTACCGAAGTAAAGGACGTCCCTCAGTTATACCAACGATCCAACAATTGGTATTAGAGCAGGCGCTCTAGATTTTGTTGAGTTGCAGGTGAAAGATGGACATGGAACCTATTGGAATCTCTTTTGTGAAGCCTCCGCGCCTGACGGACGGCAACTTCAACCGCTGGAAGATTAGATTTGAAAACTTTTGCAGAAGTCAGAACTATCAATGCTGGAAAGTTATCATGAAGGGCGACCTCAAAGTCCCTGCTGACAAAGTTGACTAAGAGGACGAGTGGGGTCCAGAGGAATTCAAGCTGATGGAAACCAATGCTAAGGCAATTTGCTTTCTTCAAGCGTCCCTCTGCGAAAGGGACTGATAACGGTGATTTAGGACCGACCCTGAGGGGGGTCGTGCTCGACCCCCCCTCAGGGTCGTGATCGACCCTATGAGGGTCGTGCTCGACCCCCCTCAGGGTCGGTCCTTAGAAGAACTTCCTTCGTCTTCTTCATCTTCCAATGTCTACTTGACAAAGGTTGATGCACTTCATGTAGCTTCTTCAAAGCCTCCTTATACTTGAATGCTCGGGACCTCTTGTAAGGTCTAGGCCTTCTTCTTGAGCTCGTCTTCCTCCATGAATCCCTTGAGTTAGACGTATTCCTTTGTGTATCACCGATAAGCGCCTTGTTTAACGTCGTGGCTCGACGGTGTGCTAACTAATCAATTGGCATGGATGTTATAATGTATGGTTTGGCCATCAAATTCCATGATCAGAGACCCAGTGCTGACATTTATCCTAGTACTCGCAGTTTTCATAAAAGGTCTCCCTAACAGAATAGGGGTCGCATGCTCATCATGTTCCATATTAAGCACATAGAAATCAGCAGGAAAAGTAAGATCACCCACCCTTACCAACACATCTTCTACAATTCCTAAAGGACGCACATTAGACCTATCAGCTAACTGAATAGTTTTATTAGTTCTATGCATAGGTCCTAGCTTCACGGATTCACAGAGAGATGATGGTATGACATTAATGGAAGCACCCAAATCAAGCATAACATTGTTAAGTTTAGTATCTCCAATATTGACAGGGATGGTAAACATACCCGGGTCCTCACATTTCTTGGGCAAGTGTTTTTGAAATATAGCAGAAACATGCTCGCTAACCTTAATTTTTTTCTTGCTATTCAAGTCCTGATTTCTCTTAGTAGTGCACATTTGTTTTAAGAACTTAGCATAACGCGGAATAGATTTGATCAAATTAAGAAGAGGAATGTTTACCTCAACATTTCTGAACATCTCAAACATGTCCTTGTCCTGCGTAAGTGGCTTTGTACGCTTCAGGGCAGACGGGAATGGCGCTACAGGCTTGAACTCGGGAATAACAGAAGGTTCAACATCCTTCTCAACACCTTCGGCGCCAAGGAACTGGCGGTGGTCGCTGCTGTCAGGGTGGCGGTCGCCACTATCTTTTTCTTCAATTTCGACTATCTTTTCACCATTCAGAGCCTTCCCACTTCTCAGAGTAACAACACTGACATTGCGAATGTTTGGGTTTGCCTCAGTTTGAGAGGGAAGCTTACCCGAATCCTTCGCTTCAAGTTTGCTCACAGCTTGAGAGATCTGACCCATTTGCCTTTCGAAGTTCTGAATACTTGCTGATTTAGTTTCTTGGAATTGCAATTGGCTCTGTCTCAACTTTGATACATTCTCTGAAAGACTGATATTGCTCTGCATCAACATCTTCATCATATTATCCATGGAAGGAGCTGCATTATAGTTCTGTCCCTAGGGTCTAACCGCAGGTGGCCCAGCTTGCGGCGGATGTTCTTGAGATTGATTTGGATTTGAGTTGTTCCATTTAAAGTGAGGATGATCCTTCCACCCAGGGTTGTAGTGGTTAGAATAAGGGTCATACCTCTGCTTTATCTGAAATCCTCCAACTGCATTCGCTTCTTCCTGTAGTGTTGGACATGCATCGGTAGGATGTAAGTCGTCATTACAAATGCCACAGGCCTTAAGCTGCTGCGGTGTACCCTTCAGCTTGAGACGCCTTACTTCTTCCTTCAACACATCAAAATCAACTTGATCAATTTTTCAGTGCGAACTAGCAGCTGACAAGCTTTGAGAGCCTCTCCCACCGTATTGTCTAGAGTCATCCGCCAGTGCGGCGAATACCTCTAGAGCTTCCTCGTAGGTCCTCTTCATAACATTTCCTCCACAAGCAGAATTCACCATCCGACGGTCATCCTTACGAAGGCCTCCATGTAAATAGAGAATAAGATCATGATTAGCATAGCCATGATAAGGACAACTCTTCACCAGTTTCTTGAAGAGCTCAAAGTATTCATAGAGAGACTCATCAGGGAGTTGCTCTATGTTGCAAATCTTCTTCTTGAGCTGATTAGATTTAATAGCCGGAAAGTATTTGTCAAGGAACACTTTCTTCAGATTCACCCAGGTGGTGATGCTTCCTGGTGGTAGAGAATGATAAGAGTCCTTAACAGATTCCTTCAGAGAAAAGGAAAATACTCTCAACCTCATCTGATCTTCAGTAATATCAGATGGATGCATACTGGTACAAACTTCAAGAAATTCATCCAGAAGTTGTATGGGATCCTCAAATGGGGTTCCATTGAATTTCGGGAGCAGATGGACCACTCCTGTCTTAAGCTCAAATTTGACACCCTCATCAAGAGCCGGAAATTGCACTGCACGATTTGGTTGCTCCAAGTTAGGAGCTGTGAGAGATTCAAGAGTCACACGGTTTGCCATTGCTACTGTCTCTTGAAAAAAAAGCACGCACAGCCTTCCGAGTCCTGAATAAAGTCCTCTCGATCTCTGGATCAAAAACAAGAGGTAGATTATTAGTAATACGGGTGTGAACCATAAGATAGGTTCACACCAAGTTTGACACAAAAATTCACACCAAAGATAATTGTTGCCTCCCCGGCAACGGCGCCAGTTTGATAACGATGATTTAGTCGTTTTAAACCACAATTATGCAAAGAAAACCACACTAACTTAAACCAAAGTATAAATCAAGTAAGGTCGATTCCACAGGGAGACAATTTATCTTTAGCAGTGGAAGTTTGTGTCAAACAAAAGTAACAAGGGGGGTTTTTAGGTTTTGTTCACACACTAACATGCAAAGCATACGAATTAGAGAGTTTATCAATCAGTATTTGGAAACACTTAGGCAAACAAATATCCGCATTCGCTTGACAAGTTGATCATTGATTTCATTCAATATCTATGCAATGGAAATTCCAATTCCTTTTCAAAAGTAATTAATAGCACAACCAGATACTATTAACCCTAACTAGATAAATAATCATGAAACTATCAAGATTCAATCTAACTAGCAGCATTCAACAACAGGAATATAATTGGATACAAACTAAGATAAAACAACCAGCCTTTACCCTAGAATGCAAATCAATTCTCTTATGCATAAGACTAACACAACCAGATATTAGCATGATGCAGCTGCTACTTATGAATTAGAGATGCTCAACCAGAAACACTCTAAATCTAGCAATAACCTAATAACAATAAATCCTAGATGATCAGGCTAGAAATCATTGAAACAAGTCAATAGCAATTCAAGCAAGAGAAAAGATTAAATCCATGCAATCGATAAGGAATTAGAAATCTCACAACTGAATCAGAACGAACACTTCAATTGTCTGTCTAAGCAAAGAGGCTTAGTTCTCCATAAATCTCCAAAACACAAAATAATTCCAAACTCAAAAGGCTAGGTCTAAACAAAGGGTTCAAAAGCCCTTAAATATGAGAAAACATCTATCCAAAAATACATAAAAACCGGACCTAAAATAATGTCCAAAAGGTCACTAAACAAAACACAGCGTTTATAGCAGAAAATCACCTCGGTAAAAGGCAGCGGTCGCCGCCAGCCACAATTCCGACGTTTCTTCGTTTCTTCATTCCAGCTTCAAGTGGTCTTCAGGGTACCTCGGCTCTTCCTCCTTTAACGCTTCAAACTCCAAATTTAGCACCTAAAACAAGACTAAAAGTATGCTAAAACCCCATCTAAATACACAACCTAAATGTGTATATCAGGGACGCTACAAGAGTTAGTAATTTGGCAACTGCCAAGCAACAATGGGAAGCCCTCGAGAAGTTCCACGTGGGAACTGCTGAAATGAAAGAGGACGTTCAACTAGAAATCAAGAAAGAATTCTATGCTTTCAGAATGCTGCCAAAGGAAACGGTCAAGGACTACTCTTACCGTTTTGAAGCTCTTGTCACCAAGATGAAGAACTTGGGAATACCAGAAGCCAAAGTCTCGATGAGGAACAGAGTTCAGGTAGTCATTGATGGACTTGCAGGAATTTGGAACTTTGATAGAACTACCTTCAAGGAGAATCAAGCTAACAAGGCGCTTGATATGGAGGAGATCTATGGGAAGCTGAGGCAATATGAAGCAAGGAGGAACTCTGACATGGCTGAGCTAGGACGGAACCCACAAACAGACCTTGCTTTGGCAACAACAACACTAGAGTACGTTGAGTACCTACGTCGCCAAAGAGAATTGGCATTGATGGTGGAAGCTAATAAGAATGAGAACCGAGAAAAGATGCGCGTCCAAGCATTAAAGGAGAAAGAAAGCAAGTCAAAGGAAGTGCTTGACGTAGAGGAAGAACGTGCTCTCCTGCATAAGGCTCTCCGCATCTATGGTAAAAGGCACAAGGAATTTAAGAAACATAAGATGCCTCACAAGAAGAAAAGTCCCAAGTACACAGAGGCAGAAATGAAGGAACTCACTTGCTACAAATGTAACAAGAAAGGACATTTTGCCAAGAAGTGTACCACGGGAATGTCCTCTAAGGAAATGAAGACAAAGGCTCTCATCGGAGCGTACGCAGCTGCATGGGACGATCTTAGTTCTGAAGATGAAGAACAAGAAGATCAAGTTGCGTACATGGCAATAGAGGACGCCCCAACTGTTAAAGAGGACGCCTCCGAAAAGGAACCAGAGGTAACACATGAATCTATGATGAATTCCTTAGAAAGATGTTCAAAATCAAATCTTATCAAACTCATTGGTAAAATTATGGAAGAAAGTCTTGCAATGAAACAAAGAATGGATGAACTTGAAACTGAAAATATTGTGGTTGAATGTGAAAACTGTAGTACTATGACCTTTCAACTAGAGTCCTCAAGTGAAGAAACTAAGTCCCTAAAACCTGAAGTGATGTGTCTCAAACTTGAGAACGCTAAGCTTAGGGAAGAAGTTAAGGTATTGGGAAAGAGTCCTTTGATAGAAGAAGTCAAACCAATAGTTTTTGTCCCAGCCAAAAGTGGACTGGGTTATGAGTCTGACTCTAGGAACTCTCTTCCAAGTGAATTTGAGGCTAGCAAAACTTCAGAACTTGAGCTAGAAAGGGAGAAAAGTATATAAGAACCTTCTTGAGCGTATAAGAGTCCTAGAAGGTGGAGATCAAGGTCAGAAGGACAACTATACCAGCTCTACAAGTCATAAAATTTACAAGAAAATTGCAAAGGAGGAAGGTTTAAAAGTTTGTGATCCCCAAAAGATGGAGAAAAATAGAATCCAGCGTCCCAATAGAAAATATTACCTTGGTGATTACTATAGGACGTGCTGGCACTGTGGACAAGGTGGTCATTCCAAGTGACTTTGAGGCTATCAAAACTTCAGAACTTGAGCTAGAAAGGGAGAAAACTAAGAACCTTCTTGAGCGTATAAGAGTCCTAGAAGGTGGAGATCAAGGTCAGAAGGACAACTATACCAACTCTACAAGTCATAAAATTTACAAGAAAATTGCAAAGGAGGAAGGTTTAAAAGTTTGTGATCCCCAAAAGATGGAGAAAAATAGAATCCAGCGTCCCAATAGGAAATATTACCTTGGTGATTACTATAGGACGTGCTGGCACTGTGGACAAGGTGGTCATTACAAATATGATTGCTTGAAGTTGAAAGAGGATCTTAAAAAAGGCAAAGATGCTAGGACTTGTAATGAAAATGTTGAGTCTAATCCTAGGGAAAATGCTAGGCGTTCTAGACATTCTAGAAATTCTTTTAGGAATCATGCTACGTCCAATGATGTTAACCTAAATGATTACATGCCAGAACTAGAGTTTTATTACTGTAACGAACCAGGTAAGGAACACCTTGCTTGGGTCGCCAAACACTAACTTTGTTATGGTAGGTAGAAGTGATATCGTCCCGATATCATGTTCGCCGTTTGCTTGTGTGCACGCTTCCAGGCGAATCCAAAGGAGTCCCACATGCAAGAAGTCAAGAGGATCTTTCGCTACCTCAAGGGACGCGACGATCTTTGTCTTTGGTACCCCAGGAAGACATCCTTCAAGCTCGTTGGCTACTCGGACGCTGATTATGCAGGTCATGTGATTGATAGAAAAAGCACTTCAGGAATGGCACAGTTCCTTGGTTCATGCTTAGTCTCTTGGGGATCTAAGAAACAGAACTCTGTGGCGCTTTCAACTGCGGAAGCCGAGTACGTTGCTGCTGCCTAATGCTGTTCACAAGTCATCTGGATCAAATATCAACTTGAGCACTACGATATCAATCTTGAAACTATTCCCATTCGCTGTGATAATACAAGTGCTATTGAAATTTCTAAGAATCCTGTTTTTCATTCACGCACAAAGCATATTCATATAAGGCATCATTTCTTGCGTGATAATGTTGAACTAGGACTTATTAGTATGGAGCATTTAAGAACTGAAGACCAAATAGCTGATATTTTCACTAAGGCGCTTGATAGACGTCCCTATGAGCATCTCAGGTTGCTCTTGGGGATGATAAATTTTAAGTAGCAAGTCTTGTTTTACTATTCCCTCAATGATTGGCTATGTTTAGTAGATTCTAAGTGTTTAAGGACTACCATGTTGTTGGATCGTTAGTACTGAGGGACGTCCTTTACTTTGGTAAAGGCGTCCTTTGGTCAGGCGTCCCTACGAGGAGTAGGGGCGTCCTTGAATAATGCAGCGGAATAAAATACTAAACAAGTAAAGATGAACGCAGTGAATTATAGAGGAACCACTCAAGACCAAGTAGTCCTTGAGTGTAAACCTCTACCTCCTTGGAGGATTTTTTGAATAACTTTTTCCTTTATATTGAACGTCCTTACAGTTATACTGGCGAGTCTTTACAGTTCTCTGGCACTTAGCTTTTCTTCCTAAGTCCACTAGTAAAGGACTCCTCTAAGCTTACAACTTAAGCGAGTTCAATCTTCTAAAGGACTACTATCCCTACGTCCTACAGTACTTCGTAGGACTCTCTATCTCTTTTTTGGGTTTTTCTGAATACAAACTATTTTGTGGTTTGGGTTACAAATCTCACTCGATCTAGCACAAGTCTTAGCACTATTCTTGAGTTCTTGAACTAGTTCTTCGTGTTCTTGAGTGAGTCGCTTTCCTCTGATTCTCTCTGAATAATCTCTGAAAGCGTTAGCGTCACAATAAATGTCTTGGGGTATTTATAGGACTTGGGAAGGGCGTCATTCTTCTTCTGACGATCATGCCCTTCAGGGACGTGGCTACAGGATCTTCCTCCACGAGTATGGCGGTGATGAGGAAGCTTCCTGTATCCAGCTGTGTGTGATGAACTCCACTATAGGATCGGCCGCCACGTGTTGATGAACTCTGCTACAGGATCGTCTGCCACGTAGTGTTGGACTCTGCTACAGGATCGGTCTCCACGTGTCCTTGGATGATCAAACATTGTCGTGTGATGTCATCCTGTCGGCTAGTGAGTAAGGACTCCTTTCTTGCGTTCCTACTTTCTTGGGACTCCGTCCTCGCTCAAATAGTCTCTTGCTGGTCCTTACTTCCCGTTAGCTAGCGTCCCTAAGCCTAGGGAACGCTCACACACTTGTTGTTCTTTGTTAATTGGCGTCCATGAACACTTGGACAAATTTATTAGAATCAAAGTGAGTTTGTCATATCAAAACTAAGGGACGGTTTGTGTGGGCACACTACCAAGTACACAGGCGTCCTTGATAGCGTCCCAAGAGGTTTTGAACATTTTTCTAAGGAACGCATCATTGAATCGTGAGTTACCTCTTGTTCATTATCGGAGGCGTTCTCTTCAACAACTGGGGCGTCCTCCATTGCCATGTATGCAACTTGATCTTCTCATTCATCATCACTTGAACTAAGATCATCCCATGCAGCTGTGCATACTCTAATGAGAGCTTTCTTCTTGTCCTTGGAGGACGTTCCCGCAGTACACTGTGCATACAAAAAGGAGATTCCCAACTTGATCTTCTTGTTCTTGTCACTTGTTACATTTGTAATAAGTGAGTTCCTTCATTTTAGCCTTTGTGTACTTGGGACTCTCCTTTTTGTAAGACATCTTGTTCTTGTTACTATGCTTGTTCTTCTTATTATAGTACTTGAGAGCCTTGTGAATAAGAGATAGTTCTTCATCTGAGTCAATCTCTTCCTTTGACTTGCTTTCTTTCTCTTTGGGAGTTTGAATACGCAAGTTCTCAAGTTTTTCTGTTGTTTTACCTTGCATCATCAATGCTAGATCTCTTTGGCCGCGTAGGTACTCAGCGTACTCTGGTGTTGTGGACGCCAAAGCAAGATCAGTTTGAGGATTCTTTCCTAGCTGAGCCATGTCAGAGATCCTTCTCTCTTTGTACTGGCTGAGCTTCCCATAGATCTCTTCCATATCTAGAGTTTTGTTGGCTGTATTCTCTTTGAAAGTTGTCCTATCAAAGTTCCAGACTCCAGTCAACCCATCAATAACTACTTGGACTCTGTTCCTCATGAAGATCTTTGTTTCTGGGATGCCCAAGTTTCTCATCTTGGTGACAAGAGCTTCAAAACGATACGAGTAGTCATTGACCGTTTCATTTGGCAGCATGCTAAAAGCATAGAACTCCTTTTTGATTTTCAGCTGGACGTCCTTCTTCATTTCAGCGGTTCCTACATGGAATTTTTCAAGAGCTTCCCACTGTTGTTTTGTTGTGGGGAGATTGCTAACTCTTGTGGTGTCCCTTTCGCAGAGAGATTCTTGAAGAAAACATATTGACTTAGCATTTGTTTCCATAAGCTTGAATTCATCAGGACCCCACTGTTCTTCCTTGTCAACTTTGTCTTCAGGAACTTTGAGGTCACCTTTCCTGATCACGTTCCAGCATTGATAGTTCTGACTTCTACAGAATTTCTCAAACCTAGTCTTCCAGCGGTTGAAGTTGCCGTCCGTCAGACGCGGAGGCTTCACAAAAGAAATTCCAATAGGTTCCATATCCATCTTTACCTGCAACTCAATAAGAATCTAGAGCACCTGCTCTGGTACCAATTGTTGGATTGTTAGTACTGAGGGACGTCCTTTACTTTGGTAAAGGCGTCCTTTGGTCAGGCGTCCCTACGAAGAGTAGAAGCGTCCTTGAGTAATGCAGCGGAATAAAATACTAAACAAGTAAAGATGAACGCAATGAATTATAGAGGAACCACTCAAGACCAAGTAGTCATTGAGTGTAAACCTCTACCTCCTTGGAGGATTTTTTGAATAGCTTTTTCCTTTATATTGAACGTCCTTACAGTTATACTGGCGAGTCTTTACAGTTCTCTGGCACTTAGCTTTTCTTCCTAAGTTCACTAGTGAAGGACTCCTCTAAGCCTACAACTTAAGCGAGTTCAATCTTCTAAAGGACTACTATCCCTACGTCCTACAGTACTTCGTAGGACTCTCTATCTCTTTTTTGGGTTTTTCTGAATACAAACTATTTTGTAGTTTGGGTTACAAATCTCACTCGATCTAGCACAAGTCTTAGCACTGTTCTTGAGTTCTTGAACTAGTTCTTCGTGTTCTTGAGTGAGTCGTTTTCCTCTGATTCCCTTTGAATAATCTCTGAAAGCGTTAGCGTCACAATAAATGTCTTGGGCTATTTATAGGACTTGGGAAGGGCACCATTCTTCTTCTGACGATCATACCCTTTAGGGACGTGGCTACAGGATCTTCCTCCACGAGTATGGCGGTGATGAGGAAGCTTCCTGTATCCAGCTGTGTGTGATGAACTCCACTATAGGATCGGCCGCCACGTGTTGATGAACTCTGCTACAGGATCGTCTGCCACGTAGTGTTGGACTTTGCTACAGGATCGGTCTCCACGTGTCCTTGGATGATCAAACATTGTCGTGTGATGTCATCCTGTCGGCTAGTGAGTAAGGACTCCTTTCTTGCGTTCCTACTTACTTGGGACTCCGTCCTTGCTCAAGTAGTCTCCTACTGGTTGTCCTTTGTAATTTGGCGTTCCTGAACACTTGGACAAATTTATTAGAATCAAAGTGAGTTTGTCATATTGATTCGGCCTATTTTGTATAGGTTAAATCTTGTACTTTAGAGCTATTTTGAGAG
Source organism: Polygonum aviculare (assembly GCA_934048045.1). Classification (NCBI taxonomy): domain Eukaryota; kingdom Viridiplantae; phylum Streptophyta; class Magnoliopsida; order Caryophyllales; family Polygonaceae; genus Polygonum; species Polygonum aviculare. Next base: position 23,695,339 of record OW204023.1, on the reverse strand, counting down.
TGTTTAGGTTAGTTTTGAGCGTAATTGTAATATCAAGGCTAAAGACACAAGATATGAAAAATCAAGAGTTAAAGAGCTTAAAGACGAAGATTCGCCACTGCATGGTTATCGCGGTCGCGTTGTCTATGACGCGGGCGCGGTGGCGTGGAGGAGCGAGCCAACCAAGACCATGAAAGGGCGCGGTTCCGGTGCCGCGGTCGTGGTGGTAGCCGACCTTGGAGCGGACGAAATCTTGGCGTTTTTATCTTGTTTCCTTTCTTATCTTTCGGGGTTTCCTATCTTATTTAGTCCGAAAAGGTTGATCCTTGAGGCTATATAAGGAGGACCTTTTCTAGGTTTTTAGAAATCAATTAGTCAATCAATTGTAGTTCAATAAAGATTAGAGTTTTCTTTGTAATGGAGAACTAACTCTCCTCTGGAGTTTATTCAATCAAGGAAGCTTTATTATGAAGTTGTGAAATTCTGGTAATCTCTTTATCCTTAGGTCTTTATTGATACTCTTGTGCTTCATCCCATGATCTATGTTTGATTTTATAAGCCTGATCAACTTATTTGATTGAATTAGATCTATTGTTTGAATTAGGATTGATTGTTGTCTATGCATCTTTCCTATTCTCGAAACAACTCTATTCTAGGACCGTGGACTAGTTTAGGGAGGAGTATTCAATGGTTAAATTGTGCATGAGACTCGTAGCTTGATTGCATGATTTGATTTCCTATTATCCCTGTGCTCTATGCTAATTCTAGGTTAAGCGTCCTTGCCCAGGGTTATAGAATTGCTTGGACCGTGGACTTGCGATTTCTAATGATTGGGATTGGAATTGACCTAAGCATATAAAGAGGTGGATGAATCCATGATCAACAGATTAATAAAGTGGAATTGATTGGATGAACTCTGCTTGATAACTTTGATTGAAACCAACTTTCAAAACCCCCCTTTTGATTACTTGCATGAAAACAATAAAATCTAAATAAAACTGATTCCTTTTGGTTCGACCCCTTGCTTTCCTACTATACTTTTGTTTGCATGTTTGGGATTTATTTTTGATAAGGGAACAACGACTTTGCCCGAGTCAAATTTTGGCGCCGTTGCCGGGGAATCTTTTTCTTGTTTGAATTTTGTGTGTTTTCGGGTGCTGCGCCCAAACCGCGCCCGCGGCCCCCTCGGCGCGCCCGCGGTTCGTACGCAGAACCATCCTTTGGGTGCGGACCTAACACATGGTCCGTACCCGGTCTACTAATACTTCCCCTGTTCGTTTTGATCCAGAAATTAGCAAGACTCTCCGGAAGATAAGAAGTGCCCCCAGACCATCAACATCTTACAACCTTCTTGAATCTCTCTCTCTCTCTGATTTTGAACCAGAAGACGCCATGGCGGAGCAAACTATTCGCCAACTCACGGCGCCCGATCTCCAACAACAGCAGCTCGCTATTCAATTCCCCGAACTCGGGGAGGGTGTGAAATTCGAGCTAAAGTCTGGCCTCATCCACCACTTGCCCAAATTTCACGGGTTGAGTGGCGAGGACCCGAATAAGCATCTCACTAAATTCCACGCGGTATGCGTGAGCATGAAGCCCACTGGTGTAACGGAGGATCAAATCAAGCTCCGGGCTTTTCCCTTCTCTCTTGAAGACACCGCCAAGGACTGGCTCCTTTATTTGGTGCCAGGTTCCATCACAACTTGGGCGGCCATGAAGAAGGCGTTCTTTGAGAAGTACTTCCCCGCTTCCAAACAAACATCTATTAAGAAGCAGCTCAGCAGTTTGGAGCAAGGGGAAGACGAGAACCTCTACGACTATTATGAGCGCTACAAGAGGCTCATCGCGAGTTGTCCCTACCATGACTACCAAGCCAAAGATCTTATTTGCTACATCATTGAGGGACTCTGCGACGATGACAAGAGGCTCGTGAATGCATCTTGTGGGGGTAGTTACGAGAACTTGACCCCCGCTGCAGCTTTTCAGAAAGTGGAAATCTTGGCGGAACAAGCCCGCAATCAAAGGTCCAGGACCAATGTGAGGTCCGTTAGTGTGGTGAATGAGTCCCTGAATGCTGAAGTAAGGGAGCTCAAGGATCTTATGAAGCAGCTGCTCACGAAGAGGACGACTCAGCAAGTCAACGCTTGCGGTCTATGTTATGATGCTAGCCACCACACGGATCAATGCCCTACTATTCAAGAGACCGAGGAGTCGGTCAATGCTATTGGCATTTATGGTGCGCCCCGACCCCGGAATGATCCTTTCTCTAATACCTACAATCCGGGGTGGGCGAACCATCCTAACTTAAGGTGGAGCAACAAGCAGCCGCAAGACCCACCACAACAGCAGCAACAGTACGCTCCTCAAGGCCAGCAACAACAGTTTCGGTCCAATAACTATGCCCCGAGAGCACCTGCTCCGTCTCAGAATGACGCTATTACTGCCATCTTGAAGGAGAACCAAGAGACGAGAGCTGCTGTAAAGAACCTTGAGACTCAGCTGAGCCAACTTGCCACCATGATCAATAGGCTCGAGTCTAAGGATTCCGGGAAACTTCCTTCTCAACCGCTCAATCACAAGGAGAATGTCAGTGCCATGAATTTGAGGAGCGGTAGAGTATTGGCGAGTTGGGCATCACCCACTCGTGACGAACCGCGCTCGCGCTCCCCTGGCCGCGACCGCGCCAGGGCGACAGAACATGAAGACCAAGCTTCTGTAGAGATTCCGCGCCCGCGCTCCACCCTCTACGCCCGCGAAAATCCAACAGAGCTCATGGACCACGAGAGGCGTAGCGACCCGCGACCACGGAGTCCGACCCGCGCCCGCGGTAAGGAGGCCGAGCGAAATTTCGAGGCTTTGCTCGACTATGCTTTCAAGAACTATGCGCCTCCTCGCCCGAGCTCTCCTAGACGGAACCGAGCCCCAGCAGCAGAAGAGGACGATGGCTATGTAGCTCAACCCCTGCCATCATTGGATTCTTTCAAACCCTCTCCTCCATTCCCCGATGCTCTCAAGGACACAAGGAAGCCGGCACATGACAAGGAACTCTTCGAGACCTTCGCCAATTGTCGGGTAAATGTTCCTCTTCTTAATCTCATCCAAAGTGTCCCTCGTTTTGCTAAATTCATGAAAGAGCTATGCACCATAAAAAGAAAGAATAGGACTAGTCCTAAGATTGAAAAGGTAGCTCTAGTTGAAAAAACGCAGGATAGAAAAATTGAGACTTGTAATCTCCTACTCCAAAAGCAATTACCTAAAAAATGCTCAGACCCAGGAAGATTCACCGTCCCTGTCACTATTGGAGAAACTAAAATTGAGCGTGCTATGCTAGATTTAGGTGCCTCCCTTAATGTTCTCCCAGCTTGGATGTATGATAGGTTAGGCCTTGGTCCTTTGAAGGAATCAGATATTGTTATTGAATTGGCTGACCATTCTAATGTGCGCCCGAAAGGGTTAGTTGAGGATGTTCTAGTGTAGGTGCATGGTTTGATCTTTCCTGCAGATTTTTATGTGATGGAGATAGGCGAGGGGCGGTACGACCCGGTTCTCTTACTTGGTCGTCCATTCATGAAAACCGCCAATACGGTCATTGACGTTGCCAATGGATCTCTTTCCATATCTCATGGCGGTAACACGGTCCGAATTGATGTTGACGAGGACCCGTATTGATAGTATCCACGTCGAGCCAACGACGTTAAACAAAAGCGCTGCTTGGGAGGCAACACAAGGATTAGATAGATTGTTTTTTCATTCCTAGCTTAGGATTTGCTTGTGTTTTTAAGCTAACATGCAGGTACTAGGTCCGAAAGGACACGCCTGGCGTGAAGCCGCGCCCGCGCCTCCTTGGCTGCGCCCGCGGTGGATAGTCAGCGCATCCCAACGAACAGTGCCTAGCCCGTGCTCGTGGCAACCATACTGCGTCTCGGTTTTAGCTCGTTTTTATTTTTGAAAAAAAAAGAGAAAAGAAGAAAAAAAAAGAGAAAAAAAATGAAAAAAAAGAGACAAAAAAAAAGAGGATTCCTTGGTCCCATTCTACCTCTATATTTTCCATCCATCTATATTCATTCTATTCCATCTTCTATCTTTCCATCTTTCTATTTCTTCTTTCCATCCATCTTTGTATTTTCCATTCTTTGGCTATGTGTAAAGCCTAAGTATGGGGGAGCTTTGTTTCCCCGGGAGTTTTCTTCTCCACGGCTCGAGTTCGAGTATTGATCCATCTTCCAAGAGGCGAGCCAAGATACGAAGGTTACTTATACATCACGTTTTTCGAGATGAAGTCAAGACATTGTTCCTGCACGAGACCCGCGCCCGCGCTTCATCAGCCGTGCCCGCGGCATCTCCCCGACGATGACTTCCCTCTCTGCATCAATTCCGCGCCCGCGCCCATGGTGTTGCGCCCGCGGTTAGCCACCAGATCGGAAATACGGAGTTTCATTCTTCTACCACTTATGAAGAGTTCTTCCATTCCATCTCTCTTCATCGTTTGTGAGTCTTCTGATATACCTTCTTCCTTGCTTCTATCCTTTCTCTTTGCTTCATTGAGGACAATGAAGGATTTAAGTATGGGGGAAGGAGTACTCGCATTCGCTTATCCTAGTTAGCTTAGCTAGATTTTTGCTTCAGATTTTGCATTTTCTTCTTTTCATGGAGCACTTGCACCATATTTTTGCATAATAAAAAAAAAGAAAAAGAAAAAAGATAGAAAGAGCCATAAAAATTGAAAAAAAAGGCATATAAATCCTGGGATGAGTCGAAAACCCGAAAGGGCGGCTCAGGTAATAAGCAGGTAACCCGGACCAGCATTAGGCTGGGGTAATATGAGGTTTATGAGTGATGTGAGTATTTGTGAGCACACCCTATTGAAAAATGAAAAGAGCGGTTAGGTGAAAACCCGAAAGGGCGCCTAAGCAGAATTGAGCGGTAAAATTCGAGTGTTTTAGGATCATTCTTGCTTGGGGACTTTGGGGCTTACATGTTAAATTTGGGTAGATCCTAGGTTGCTCTCTCTCATGTTTTAGAGCTTGTGTGTTACATCTTTGTTGTGAGGTGTGTGTTTGAGCTTCATTGTTTTATGCTCATGATCTCTATATTTTTGGGTTCGGGTTGTGAGTTGAGTGTTTTTATCTTCCCTTGTATATCCTGAGATCTTAGATGTGCTACCTTGTCATATTTGTTTTGAGCTTACTCGAGGACGAGCAAGATCTAAGTATGGGGGAATTTGATTCGGCCTATTTTGTATAGGTTAACTCTTGTATTTTAGAGCTATTTTGAGAGTATTTAGGTTAGTTTTGAGCGTAATTGTAATATCAAGGCCGAAGACACAAGATATGAAAAATCAAGAGTTAAAGAGCTTAAAGACGAAGATTCGCCACTGCATGGTTATCGCGGTCGCGTTGTCTATGACGCGGGCGCGGTGGCGTGGAGGAGCGAGCCAACCAAGACCATGAAAGGGCGCGGTTCCGGTGCCACGGTCGCGGTGGTAGCCGACCTTGGAGCGGACGAAATCTTGGCGTTTTTATCTTGTTTCCTTTCTTATCTTTCGGTTTCCTATCTTATTTAGTCCGAAAAGGTTGATCTTTGAGGCTATATAAGGAGGACCTTTTCTAGGTTTTTAGAAATCAATTAGTCAATCAATTGTAGTTCAATAAAGATTAGAGTTTTCTTTGTAATGGAGAACTAACTCTCCTTTGGAGTTTATTCAATCAAGGAAGCTTTATTATGAAGTTGTGAAATTCTGGTAATCTCTTTATCCTTAGGTCTTTATTGATACTCTTGTGCTTCATCCCATGATCTATATTTGATTTTATAAGCCTGATCAACTTATTTGATTGAATTAGATCTATTGTTTGAATTAGGATTGGTTGTTGTCTATGCATCTTTCCTATTCTCGAAACAACTCTATTCTAGGACCGTGGACTAGTTTAGGGAGGAGTATTCAATGGTTAAATTGTGCATGAGACTCGTAGCTTGATTGCATGATTTGATTTCCTATTATCCCTGTGCTCTATGCTAATTCTAGGTTAAGCGTCCTTGCCTAGGGTTATAGAATTTCTTGGACCGTGGACTTGCGATTTCTAATGATTGGGATTGGAATTGACCTAAGCATATAAAGAGGTGGATGAATTCATGATCAACGGATTAATAAAGTGGAATTGATTGGATGAACTCTCCTTGATAACTTTGATTGAAACCAACTTTCAAAACCCCCCTTTTGATTACTTGCATGAAAACCATAAAATCTAAATAAAACTGATTCCTTTGGGTTCGACCCCTTGCTTGCCTACTATACTTTTGTTTGCATGTTTGGGATTTATTTTTGATAAGGGAACAACGACTTTGCCCGAGTCACATATCAAAACTAAGGGACGATTTGTGTGGGCACACTACCAAGTACGCAGGCGTCCTTGATAGCGTCCCAACACATGCATTGAATTCATATTTGCAAGAACGCTAGTCTAAAACTTCATGTGTTTGCTACTTTGGAACGCCATTCAATTTCTCTATTTGTCTTGAAAAGAGTATCCCTGATCACCCAACCCGCATCATAAGCCGAAATGATGCGAACTCTAAGCTTACCTTAGCCGAGAACTCTGCAAAAGCATCCTATGAGCTTCATATTTTCTTTTACGGGACGTACTTCCTTTGTTCTCAAATGGTTCACAAGGTGATCACAGGGACGGCTGTCATGGTTCTTGGTTTGCTTAAAGAGGTAATTTTTGCTAAGTTTGAGAGGACGCTAGTCGTTTGTTAAGGAGGACGCCGGTTCAGTTTTGAGAAGAAGTTGAAGAGTCAGAAATTTGAAAATTTGAACTTTTGAACAGTGACCGTTGTACTTGCTCAACTCTTAAGGGGGAAGTTATGCCACGTGTTGCATAGAAAATTAGTGTTAATTACAGTTTGTGCCACCGCTTCCTCTATATAAGGCTGAATAGTCACCATCATTCATTTACTCCGCTCAACTACTTCCCTGCTCTCAAAACAGCTCTGACTTCTCTCTAGAATTCCGACGAGTTTCTCTCACTAAAAAGTCATCAGAATATGTCTGAATTGCTAGGGAACGTGGCCGGATCTTCCGCTGGAGGAAAGAGGAGGAAACTGGTAAAGTCCCACACTATTGAGAAGCCAAAGCCAATTGTTCTCAATGAATCTCTTGTGGACTTCATCAACAAGAAGCCCAAGACACTCTACAGACTAATAAGGGAACGCATGGACAAACCGGACGTAAAGCAGGACGCTGTCAAGACAAGGAAATATGTGAAGTTCTTAGAACGCTTCGTCATTCATGGCCTCCATAAAAATGGCTACAAGGACTTGCCTGGCAGAATGGAGAACGTTCTCTTCTTCTCTCAGTTCGGCGGGGAACATCTGGGTAATCTTCTTGATCTTATCCCTAATCTTCATAACCAAGTCCTTCCCGACTTTCCTATGTACCCAAGGGACTCCCCGACCTTCCAAATGATAAAGAACCGCTTGCCGAGTCCCTCTCCCCCTCCTCTTCAAATTCCCACAATCACCATAAAGAAGCTCTTGCCCTCCAAGCGTCCAGCTCCATCGTCCCCTCTCTCCAAATCCACAAAACCAACCTCCTCCAAACCAACTGCCATAGTGGACAAGTTCCCCAAAGACTTGTCGGAGGGACGCTCCAAACGCAAACATGACCCAAGGCCTCTCAAAAAGCCTAAGTCATCCAACGTCCCTCCACCACTAAAAGGCCAAGCTCCTCAAAGCAACCGTCCAAACCTTCAAAGAGATCAAACCTTGCTCCCCAACCCGCTCTTAAAATAGTCCAACTCTCAACTCCTCCTCCATCCCCTAAACCTTCAAAAGCTAATGCTCTTATCCCCTTTTGTCCCTCACCTCTTAACCTAGCCAACTTCCCTTCCGCCCCTGCTCACATCTCCCCACCCAAGGACCCCGAGACTCCCAGGTCCCGCCGTCCTTCTTTTGAGTTTGGCCCAGAGGACATCGAGCAACGTCCTACCTTTGAGCATACTTTTTGCCGCCGCAAAACCGGTGAAACGCCAAAGATGCTGGTCCAGGAAGCTGCTGAGGCAGAGCACATCTCCACCTCCAGTTCCTCCTCGTCAAGCTCTTCTGAGAAGAGTAATCAAGGAACGCCTGCTTGTGAGTCCTCCCCTTTTGTTGATATCACAGGGGACTCCAACGATGAGGCAAATGGTGTCGAGAATGCTCCTACAGAGGCTGAGATTGTTGAAGTCAGTGAGGACGCTGGTGAGCACCAGGTCGCTCAAAAGGATGCCGAGCCCACTCTCTCTGATGAGCTCGAGCGTGATGCTGCTGAAATCCCTCCCTATAACCAATGCCTTCCTATCCTCAATCCCCAACCAAACCTACAAGAAAACCCCTCTCACACAATCCAAACAGATTCCCAAGTCCCTGCGGACGCTGAGCCCTCAAATGAAAAACAAATAGAGGCTCAGGACGCAGAAGAGACGTCCCAAGGCAAAACTCCTTCTGACACTGAACAGGTCGCAGCTGGTGGAAATGATGAAACAGCTCAAGGCATAGAGGACACTCTTGCCAAGGATGATGCAGAGAATGAATCTGAGGACGCGGATAATGATGAGGAAGATTCTGATGATGAGGACTCTGAGTCCCCAAAGCATAAGAAAAAGCGAAAGGACGATGGCGCGCCTGTGAACGTTCTTGGCCCCTTGTTCTATTCAGAAGAATGGCTCTCGTCCTTAAATGATGAGAAAGTAAAGGAGTTCCTCGAGCTCCTAAGGTTTCAAGGCTGGTTGAACGGGAGGCCTACGCCTACAAAAATTGATAAAGAACAAGTCCGAGCGTTCTACAAAATCCTTCACTACAAGTCCAAGGACGGTTCATTACATTTCAAGATAGATGATGAGAAAGCATCTGTCACTGAACGCCAAGTCCGCGCCTTCATGGGACTTAGCACTCAAAAGCCTCCTTCCAATGCTTTAAGTTCTCTTCTAGAAAATGGTTTTGCGATGAAGGACGACGAAGAAGTAGCATTGATTGAGAGAATCTTTCAAGGCAAAAGACCTTATGGGATGGACAGAGTGGCTCATGTGCTCTCAAAAGTTGGTGCCATAGCCCACTACTTCATATGCCGAGCTGTCATTCCTAGGCAAGAGAAGCGTTCCATTGTTCAAACACATGATTGTATTCTACTGGACGCCTTTCTCGACCACCGCCCCATCAACCTTGTCAGAATTGCTATGCAACATATGGCTAAGTGTGGGAGGAAGCGACACGCTTTGCCATACCCTGGTCTGGTTAAGCTGATTCTCAAGTCCCAAAATGCCTATGATGATTCTGCTAAGACTGAAATGCTGGGACTTAACTGGGATCAAAAGAGAGGACTGCTCAAGATTAGACATAGTGAGGAACTTCCCTCCATCAAGAAGCAGTTAGAGGCTAAAGCCGAGGAAGCTAAGAAGGAGGCGAGTTATTCCTCGGAGTAAACAAGGGGACCAAGAATGTTTACCGGCTCGTCATCGTCTTTCTTCTTTTTCTTCAAGCGCTTTGGGGACTTAGATTCCTCGTCCTCATCATCATCTTCTTCATCCGCGTCCTCAGACTCATTTTCTTCTCCGTCCTTGGCACCGGCTTCCTCTGTGCCTTGGACATTTTCAACATTGCCACCAGACGTGGCATTTTCAGTTTCAGCAAGAGTCTGATGAGGGGACGGCTCACCTGTGTCTTGAGCATCTGTTTGTTTTTCTGTTGGAAGCTCAACATCCACAGGGAGTTGGGTTTCTTTTTGGATTTGAGGGGAGGGTTGGTTTTGAGGGGAGGGTTGGTTTTGAGGGAATGGGAGCGGAGTAAGGATGGGAAGGGATTGGTCATAGGGGGCGACCTCTACAGTGTCACGCTCGAGCTCCTCGTCTAGACTGAGCTCGGCGTCCATCTTTTGAGCGACGTGGTGTTCACCAGCGTCCTCAATTACTTGTACTTCCTCAACATCTTTGTCCTTGGCCGGAGCATTCTCGACTCCTTTTGCCTCATCGTTGGAGTCCCCAATAATATCCATGAAAGGGGAGGACTCATGAGCGGCAGAAGTTACTTTCTTACTACTCTTAGATGAGCTGGAAGAGGACGAACTTAAGGAGGAGATGTGCTCTGGCTCAACAGTTTCAGTGACCAGAACCTTTGGAGCTTCACCAATTTTTGCGGTGTTTGAAGGTGCGCTCAAAAGCGGGACGTTTCTCGGCGTCCTCTGGTCCTGATTCCGATGAAGGACGGCGGGACTTGGGAGTCTCGGGGTCCTTTGGAGGTGAGATGTGAGCTGGGGCGGAGGGAAATTGGGCAAGGTTTAAAAGAGAAGGACAGTAGGGAATGAGAGCTTTGTCTTGTGTGGCAAGCTTGGATTGAGAGGGGGCGGAGGAGGAGTTGGGAGCTGAATAATTTTCAAAGATGATTGAGAGGGGGCAAGCTTGGATTTCTTTGTGGGTTTGGAAGAGGGAACGGCTGAAGACTTAGGCTTTTTGAGTGGCCCTTTGTCATGTGCTTTCTTGGAGCGTCCCTCGGACAAGGTTTTGGGGAACTTGTCCATTATTTGGGTTGGCTTGGAGGTTTGGGGGTTGGAAGATTTCGAGAGGGGGGACGGAGGAGCAGGCCTTTTGGCAGGCAGGATTTTCTTTGGGAGAATTTGAGGAGGTGGGGGAGAAGGACTTGTCAACCGGTTCCCTAACATACGGAAAGCCATGGAGTTCTCTGGGTACATGGGAAAGTCGGGTAGGATGGCGTTAGAGAGATCAAGAATAAGGTCAAGGAGAGCAGAGAGATTCTCACCACCATATTGAGAAAAGAACAGCACGTCCTCCAGTCGTCCTGGCAGATCTTTATAGTTGTTTTTGTGAAGGCTGTGCAGAACAAACCTGTTGAGGAACTTCTCCTAATTCTTTCCCCTTTGAGCATCCTTCCTGACGTCCTCCTTGTTCATTCGTTCCCTTATCAATTTGTAGAGAGTCTTTGGCCTCTTGTTGATGAAGTCCACCAAAGATTCATCCAGAACAATCTACCTGGGCTTCTCTATAGTGTGGAACTTCACTAATTTTCGCTTCTCCCCACTGGCAGAAGATCCGGCCATGTTCCCAAGTAGAGAAGACATGATTTATGATGGATCCAGTGAGAGAAACTCGTCGGAAGTTTTAAAGAGAAGTTAGAGCAATGTGAGAGCAAGGAAGTTGGTGAGCGCAATAAATGAATGATGGAGACTGTTGATGCCTTATATAGAGGAAGCGGTGGAAAAAGTGGTAAATAGTATTGAATTCCTGTGCAACACGTGGCGAAACGTCCTTTTTAAGATATGAGCGGTTACAACTGTCTCTATTCAAACGTTCAAAATTTCAAATCTCATGACGCTTTAACTTCTTCTCAAATCTGATCAACTCTGATCTGGCGTCCCTCACTTACAAACAACTGGCGTCCTCTCTGACTTAACACAGTTACCTCTTCAACAAACCAAGAACCTGAGCAAATGTCCTTGTGATCACCTTGCGAACCATTTGAGAACAAAGCAAGTACGTCCCGTAAAAGAAAATATGAAGCTCATAGGACGCGTTTGCAAAGTTCTCGGCTAGGGTAAGCTTAGAGTTCCCATCATTTCGGCTTATGATGTGGGTTGGGTGATCAGGGATACTCTTTTCAAGACAAAGTAGAGAAATTGAATGACGTTCCAAAGTAGCAAACACATGAAGTTTTAGACTAACGTCCTTGCAAATATGAATTCGATGCATGATAGTCCTTAAACACTTAGAATCTACTAAACATAGCCAATCATTGAGGGAATAGTAGAACGGGACTTGCTACTTAAAAATTATCATCCCCAAGAGCAACCTTAGATGCTCAAAGGGACGTCTATCAAGCGCCTTAGTGAAAATATCAACTATTTGGTCCTCAGTCCTCACATGCTCCGTGTTAATGAGTCCTAGTTCAACATTATCACGCAAGAAATGATGCCTTATATGAATATGCTTTGTGCGTGAATGCAAAACATGATTCTTAGAAATTTCAATAGCACTTGTATTATCACAGAGAATGGGAATAGTTTCAAGATTGATATCGTAGTCCTTAAGTTGATATTTGATCTAGATAACTTGTGAATAGCACGAGGCAGCAACAACGTACTCAGCCTCCGTAGTTGAAAGCGCCACAGAGCTCTGTTTCTTAGATCCCCATGAGACTAAGCAAGAACCAAGGAACTGTGCCATTCCCGAAGTGATTTTCCTATCGATCACATGACCAGCATAATCAGCGTCCGAGTAGCCAACAAGCTTGAAGAACGTCTTCCTTGGGTACCAAAGGTAGAGATCATCGCGTCCCTTGAGATAGCGAAAAATTCGCTTGTCTTCTTGCATGTGGGACTCCTTTGGACGTGCTTGGAAGCGTGCACACAAGCAAACGGAAAACATGATGTCGGGACGGCATGCGGTCAAATAGAGCAAAGAACCAATCATTCCTCGATAGAGCTTTTGATCAACGTCCTTCCCTTGTTCATCTGCGTAAAGATGCGAATTGGGAGAACAAGGAGTAGCAACGGGCTAAGACGAATTCATCTCATACTTCTCAAGCCTTTCACGGACGTACTTCTGTTGATTAATACACGTCCCTTTCTTGAGTTGGTTGATTTTAAGTCCCAGGAAGAAGTTGAGTTCTCCAATGAGGGACATTTCAAACTCACTACTCATTAAGGACTTGAACTCATCTACAAGTTTCATGTTAGTACTACCAAAGACTATGTCATCAACATAGACTTGGGCAATCAAAATGTCCTTGTGAACTTTCTTAATGAACCAAGTTTTATCAATTGAACCTCTTATGTAACCATTAGACAGATGAAAGGTCGCAAACATGTCGTACCATGCACGAGGAGCTTGCTTGAGTCCATAGAGAGCTTTGTCTGAGTAGTACACATGATCTAGGTGAGAGGCGTCTTCAAAGCCATGGGGCTGAGCAACATACAATTCCTTCTTCAGTTTTCCATTGAGAAAGGCTGTCTTGACGTCCATCTGAAATAACTTGAATCCTTTGTGCGCGGCAAAGGCAATAAGTAGACGACGACCTCAATTCTAGCAACAGGAGAAAAAGTTTCATCATAGTCAATACCTTCCTCTTGCTTGAATCCTTAAGCCACCAATCTTGCCTTGTTCTTTGACACGCGTCCACTTTCATCAAGTTTATTTCTGAACAGCCAGCGCGTCCCTATGATATTTTTTCCTTTAGGACGAGGGACGAGGGTCCAAACTTTGTTTCTTTCAAACTGATTGAGCTCTTCTTGCATTGTTTCAATCCAGTCAGCGTACTGGAGTGCTTCCTTAATGTTTTTAGGTTCCATAATAGACACAAAGGCATTGAAAGCACAAAAAGCCAAATTTGCACTCTAGGACTTGCTTGCAGCTGACCTTGTTTGAACTCCTTGAGAGATATTTGAGACAATTTGAGATGTAGGGTGATCCCTAGAGAAGTTGGACTCCCTTTGGAATAGTTTAGCAAACCTTGGATCAATCTCACCATCAAAATCATCACTATCAGCTTGAGCATCGTCCTCAGTGTGTTCCCCCTCAGGAAGAGCGTCCAAACCTTGGCGTTGCTCACCTTGTTGACTTGATTCAGCCACATCTTGTTGAACTAGAGATTCACTGCGAGAGGGAACTCCATGATCAAAAATAGGAGCGTCCACTGAGACTTCTTCTGGATTTTTGTTGGCCACCTTAGGGACGTAGTACTTTCCAGAGGACCAAACTTCAAATTCATCTTCAAAGTCGTCCTATTGTTGTGAGGAAGAGCGTTCTTTCTTACTTTGTTTTTCTTTGTGAGAAGAACTCTCTTTGAACACAACATGAATACTCTCCTCAAGCTTAAGAGTCCTTTTGTTGAAAACTCTAAAGGCTTTGCCTGTGAGGGAGTACCTAAGGAATATGGCTTCATCACTTCTTGCGTCAAACTTTCCAAGTCTTTCTTTGTCGTTGTTGTGAACAAAGCACTTGCATCCAAACACTCTGAGATAATCAACGCGAGACTTCCTTCCACTCAACAACTCATAGGACGTTTTCTTCAGCAAAGGACGGATTATGGCACGGTTTATAATGTAGCACGCAGTAGCAATAGCTCCAGCCCAAAAGTACTTGGGGACGCTATTCGCTAGCATCATAGTCCGTGCCATATCCTCTAGCATCCTGTTCTTTCTTTCCACAACACCATTTTGTTGAGGAGTCCTTGGAGCTGAGAAGTTGTGGGAGACGCCGTGTTGCTCACAGTAGGCCACGAACTCTGAGTTTTGGAACTCCGTCTCATGGTTTGATCGAATGGCTTTTTGAGGCGTCCCTAAATCAACTTCTACTTGTTTGATGAAGATTTTGAAGGCATTGAAACAATCTAATTTTGACACCAAGAAAAGAACCCAAGTGAAACGAAAAAAATCATCTACGAGAACATACATGTACCTCTTTCCACCGTAGCTCAGCGTCTTCATAGGTCCACAAATATCCATATGATGAAGTTCCAAGGGAAATCGTACTGACTTCGTTTTTGGACTTGAAGGACGTTCCAGTTGCTTCCCTTTGATACATGTTTCGCATTGTTCAACTTTCTCAGAATCAATTCGGGGAAGTCCTTTCACAAGAATTCTTTGGTGTAGCTTAAGGATTGTGCTTAGTCCAGCTTGGCCAAGACGGCGATGCCAGAGGTCAGCGTCCTCCTTTGAACAGATAGACACAACTCAGATGCAAGCTTGAACTCTTGGTTGAAGATGTAGACATTATTCTGGCGTACTCCTTTGAGAATAACTTTTTTGATTTCTTGTTGATAACGAGGCACTCCTTTGAGTCCAATGTGACTAGGTTTTCACCTTGATCACACATTTGAGAAGCTTTGAATTAGTCTCTATTAGAATTTTTTCAAGTACATGCACAAATGTTTCATACAGAAAGCAAAAACATAGGGCATAATATATAAATAGACCCCTGTACTTGTAAGTTTTTTCCAATTGACCCCCGTACCTATAAATGTTCAAACAGACCCCTGTACCGCCCCCGGTTTTTCCTATTGAGCACAAATTACATACGTGGACACGCACGTGTTTTAACCTCCGTTGTTGGGCGAGTGTGTCAATATCTACTCTATAGAATACCCAAATTGCATACGTGGACCCCTATCGTCATGGTAATATGCAAGGCCAGGTGAAGAAGAGGGCGGGCGAAGGAGACGGCGGGGTTGCGCACACCAAGATTGGAGACGGCGGGGCGACGGCCGGAGCCTTGAGCGAGAGCGGAGGAGGCGCAGCTCTGCTCGATGATGGGACCGAGCCGGCAAAGTCGGGAGAGAGGGAGAAGGGCTGGGTCGCGTCGGGTTGCGGTTCTGGAGCGGAGTCCGACGTAGAGGCATGAGTGGTGGAGCGAGACGAGGAGGCCGGCGGTTTGGCGATGGCTGGTGCGGTCAGCAGCAGAAGCAAGCGAGCGGCCGTCGGGAGGGCTTGCCAGCATAGGTTAGTTCAGAGAGAGAGCGAGTGGGAGTCGGGTTCGGCTGGCGTCGGGGCAGAGCGTCGGAGGCGAGGTCGGGCATGATGGGGGTGACGAGTTGCGTGTGAGGGCGTAGTCAGGGGGTCCGGCATGGGCATCTCCAAATCTATAGATCTGGAAAGAAGAAGAGGCAGAAGAGTGGGGTTAGGGGAGATGAGCTGGCAAATCAATTTAGAAAGGGAAAAGAAACACAACCGAGAAAGTGAGGAAAATATATTTAATTACATGTGTACACAACAGTCCTACTTGGCAATCCTACATGGAAAAATATTTACCGCGTCAACGAGCGTGAGTTTCACGTTTGAGAATTTTGGCATTTGGGTGTTATATAGAACAAATTGAGTTAAGTTTAAGGGTTTAATTGAACATTTCTAAATAGGAGAGTCTGAGGAAAAAAAACGTACAAGGATCTGTTGATATATTCTGCTAAAAACATAGAAGGGAGAGAGAACTTGTAACGAGTCACTAATAAGGTCCGTGAAAGAAAGGGCTCTAAGTAGACAAACCATTCACTAAAACTAATTTTAAAAGGTGTACGATTAGTCCAAAACTATCACTATTGTAGCACTTTGAGGAATGTGTGAGGTCAGTGCCTTAAAAAGTGGTGTGAACCGACCAATTAGGCAATAAGCATAATAAAATAGGGTTATGCATTTTAGGCGTTCAAGGAATGATCGGTTTAACACTCCGCTACTTTTTATTCTCTCCTATCCTCAACGGAACATGGTTTTTGATAGCAGGTATCCGCTAGTGGACAGTTGCCAAGGATCCTAAGAGTACGTTAAGATTTCCTACTCTACGAGTGTGCGAGTATAGTTCGTAATACATCATACATGGCCAAATGCAAGCAGAACATAAAGGGCAATGCCCTCTACTTCATGTTTGACAGGCATCACAAGTTTGAACATCCTACGACGACTTGTGAATGAAATCTATGCATGACTCAGCCAACAAGAATTATAAACTGGTTAAATTGGTTTGTGTCAATTTTTTTCGATCAAATTGGTTTGTGTCAATTAGGTAAACTCATTAATTAAAAGAAGGTCAATATAAGATTTATTTTTCACTTAACTTTTTTTTTTTTTTTTTTTTTTGATTGCGGAGCTACTAGCTCGAACAAGCCAAAATTAGGCTACCTTTTAGTTACAAGGATAACCTAGATCATCACGTCGGATGATTCTTAAAAAATCAAGCAGCAAGGGTTGTTGACTCAACAAACACCTTGACTGTGTTACAGATAAATGTGAAAGCGGTAAGGACGTAGGATGAAGCGGTAGAGCTGCATTGAGACTTTGAAGATTGATTTGTCTTCTTGCTAGGAAATCAGCAGCGGCATTTGATTCCCTGAAACAATGATAAAAAACCACAGAGGTAAAAGTAGAGAGAATATTCGTAATGTCAGCTAGAATAGAGTGAATTTCCCAAGGAACTTTCCAGGTACGCTTTAAAGAATTAATTACAATCAAATTATCCCCTTCGATAATAAGATTGTTAATATTAGAACAGTCAATATTTCTAAGGGCGTGGAGAAGGCTAGATGCTTCAGCTTGCACAATTGTCATGGGTGGAAGTTGTTGACGACCTAAGGAAGTGATATAACCATTGTGGTCTCTAAGGATGAATCCAGCATGGGTTGATCCAGTTGTAAGCCTGGAAGCGTCAAAATTTAGTTTGGACCATTGAGTTGGCGGTTTTTTCCAATTCATATTATTCTTTCTTTTTGGTTTATTTCTAATTTTTGTATTGTTATTTTGACAGCCTTCCCAGGCTAAGGCACTTGAGAACGCTAAATCAGATGGAATTGTTTTTTTAGTAATTCTTGATGGGTCAAAAATTTTAGCATTTCTATGAGCCCAAATGAACCACCAAAGAAAAGCAAGGAATGTTATATGATCATTATTTTGAAATGTTTGTTGAATATTTTGGTTGAAGTGACCATGTGATATAATTTTGAATTTGTAGTTTATTAATTTTTCCAGTCTTAGTATCATTGACTTGGTAAACGGACAATGGAAAAATAGATGATTCAGGTTTTCATCCTGCATTTCACAAAGTGAACACAAGTTCGGAACCGAGTTATAAAACCGATTAATTCTATCTGTTGTTGGAAGGCAATCTGCACAAGATTTCCAGAGGAAGTTTTTGATCTTTGGCGTTAGTTTAGATTTCCAAATCCAGTCAAAATCAAAGCTGAATGGATCCGAACTTGGCGTTAATAGAGACATTGTCGATAGGACCGAGAAGTTTCCATCTGTTGCAGGCAGCCAGATGAGGCGGTCTGTTGTATTTGTGCAGGGAATTCTAAGTGTTGCTATAATATTGACTATTTGAGATGGTAATATTTGTTGTAGTAGTTGAATGTCCCAGTTTTTATCGGGGCGGATAAACCTAGAAACAGTAGTATTGGAATTCGAATTATCCATAAAAGTTGATAGCTGTACGTCCGGAATCCAAGGATCCGTCCAAAATTTAATATTTTCGCCATTTCCCAAAAGCCACCGGAGACCTTTAGAAAATGTATTTCTGATATTTAGAAGTCTACCAAATTGCCAGGAGCAATTATTTTTATTATAATCAAATAAAGAATCATTTTTGAGGTATTTTTCTGTAATGACTTGGACCCAAATATTTTGAGGTTGTGTAACAATTTTCCAAAGTAACTTCATTTGCAATGATATATTGATATTTTCAGCTGAGCGGAGACCGAGACCTCCATTTTGTTTGGAGGAGCAGATACGCTCCCAACTGATCAAAGGATGATGATTTGGTGTGTATTTGTTCCAAAAGAAAGACTTACAAACAGCGTCAATCTGCTTGAGCACACCTTGTGGAAGCATAAAGCTTTGCATTAGATAGTTGACTTTGCTAAGGAGACACGATTGGATAAGGACGACCCTACCCGCTTGTGATATTGAATTTGCTTTCCATTGAGAAAGTTGTTTTTTGAGGTTTGAAACAACATCGGAGAACATAGAGATTTGAACCCTCCCTTTAAGGATCGGAATTCCAAGATATTTTTCCATGGTAGAAGTAATCTGAATGTTAAGTATACTGGCAAGGGTAGTTGTGGTTGGTTGATCAATATTGGCTGAAGTTTGTAAAGAGCTTTTGTGATAGTTAATGGATAAGCCTGAAACGAGGGTAAATTTGTGTAGAATGGTTTTAATATGTTCCATATTTTGTATAGTAGCATTTGCAAAAATTATTGTATCATCAGCAAAGCTAAGAAAAGGAATAACAGCCCCATTCCTAGTTAGCCTGATTCCTACATGGTTAGGTGTAAGAAGTGCTTCTTGTTGAAGAGTACGAGTCAAATATTCCATACATAAAACAAATATGAATGGAGACATCGGGTCTCCTTGGCGTATACCACAAGAGGGGGTAAATTCATGTCCTGGTTCATTATTGACTAAAACCGACGAAGAGGAAGTAGTAATACATGTCATAACAAGATGAATCCATTTTTGGTGGAAACCGAACTTAGTAAGGACAAGGTAGATAAAGTTCCAATTGATTTTGTCATAAGCTTTTTCAAGATCTAATTTGATGGCCATCCAACCAAGACGCCCTTTCTTTTTTTTGTGGAAGGAGTGAAAAATCTCATGAGCAATAAGCACATTATCTTGAATCAAACGGCCTTTAACAAAGGCACTCTGTAATGGGTGGATGATCGAAGGCAGAATATGCTGAATTCTGCTTGACAGAACCTTAGTAATAGCTTTATAAATGGTATTGCATAAACTAATCGGTCTATAATGATTTATGGAGTTTGGCGTGTCAATTTTAGGGATTAAGGTGATAAAGGTTTTATTTGCCGCAGTCAGCATTGATCCTGAATGGAAAAACGCTACAACCGCGCGAACAACCGACGTACCTACAGTCGGCCAGTAGTGTTGGAAAAATTCAGCTGTGAATCCATCTGGTCCCGGAGTTTTGTTTAGTGCTAGGTCAAAGATAGCCGTTTTGATTTCAGAAGGAGAGGGTTGTTTCGAAATTGAGATATTATCTTGGTCAGAGATGAGGGAAGGAATGATGTCCAAATCTTGAGGATTAATAGCCATATTTGAGTTAGAATGAAATCTGGAGGCTAGCTCCGAGGTAATATTTGCGGATATTGAATCATGATCTGAAAGAGTCAGCCCATCATGTGTCTGAAAAGTCGTAATGTTTTGTTTAAATCTCCGAATTTTGGAAATTGTTTGGAAGTATTTTGTATTTTTATCAACATTTTGTAAATGTGTTGTTTTGGCTCTTTGCTGCCAGAATTTATGATGGAAGTTCATTAAAGCATTATATTTGTTAAGATGTTGTTGTAGTTTGATGAGGATAGTTTGGTTATAAGGGTCGTGGAGTAAGTCATTTTGTAATTGTTGCAGTTGTCTTTCAGAAATCTTGAGTTGTTCGAAATTGTTATTAATGTAACGTTTGGACCAATCTTTTGAGTATTTTTTGAGCAATTGCATTTTCATTGAGACTTTGAACATAAAAGATCCTGAAAGTTTATATTGCCAAACCTTTTTTACGAGCTTGGCATAAGATGGTTTATCGATCCAAGCGTTTTCAAATCGAAATGGATATTTACGAAATTTCTTTTTGATTCCTAAATCAAATGAAATAAGACAGTGATCAGATGTTGTAAACGGGTGATGGTGAATTTTGAGAGCGGGTAACGATGTGACTAGGTCAGAATGAATAAGAACTCGATCAAGTCGTTCAAAAGTATTATCTGTTGATGTTGTATTTTTCCTCCAAGTAAACGGGAAACCCGAGAAGCTTGTGTTCAAAGCATTCATTTTGTTTTGGAAGCCTCTAAGGCGATTGAATTTGCTCGGAGCCGGGGTGACACCCCCGAATTTGTCCATGGGAGAATCAATTTCATTAAGGTCCCCTATTAAGAGGAACGGTAGTTGATATTGGGTAATCTCAAATTCTAACATGGACCAGAAAGCAGGTTTATTTTCTTCTCGAGAAGGTGCATAAACAAATATGAGGAGGTATGGGTGGAACGGATTGTTGACTTTCATGATGATTTTATTAGTGGTTTGCATAACGAGGGTACACGATTTGGTAAATTCTGTTTGGTAAATGAACAAGGCGATACCCCCTTTGGTACCAACAGAAGGAGATGATATACATTCATGGAATCCGATTTTTTTAATAATGGCATCCGATGGTGGTGTATGTGATTTTGTTTCTACTAAGCATAGAAATTGTAATTTGTGTAATTTTCGTAGGAAGGCAATTTCATCCCAGAAATTGGGCCTCCCTATCCCCCGCACATTCCAAAATGCACAGGTCATGAAAACGGTTTGAATCGTAACTGGTCATAGAGAATTGTCAATGAAATTTTCATCATCCTTTTCAGGATTGTTGGCGTAACAATAGCAAAATTAGCCTGGTCATATTGAAATGTCAAACAAATTGGCATTATCCTTTGCAGGATATTGAGGTACTGATTTAGAGTAGTGCATTTGGTAGAGAAATGTAATTTGTAAGCGTTAATTAAATGTAATTTTAACTTAACTTGAAAGGAGGAAACAATTTTAACCCTTTTACTTCTTAGAAAAGTTTACCACAATAATAAGATATTTTGTTATATAATACTATAATACGATATTTTGTTATATTCATTTTTAGTATTTATCATTTTATTCTTATTATAAATACTATAATAAGATATTTTGTTATTATAAGTCCCTAAAGTATGTTAGATACTACTCCCTCTGTCGCTAAATGATTGTCCCTTTTCCTTCACAACTTACAAAGGAAAAGGGACAATCATTTAGGGACGGAGGGAGTACTAATTTGTAATCATGATATTTATTATATTTGATCATCATTATAATTTTGATGACAAATTATTTAGACTAACAATAATTGAAGTATAAAAACAAATTGGAAAAATTTCATATACATACATATGCATTCATAGAGTTTGGTTCTAGTAAGAACAACCCTTATAGTTTAAAATCAGAATCAATCTCTACCGTTAGATCTTTCGGATCTAACCGTAGAGAATAAAGGAGGAAATAAGGAAAAGGGAAAAAATGGTGGCAAACTTGTAAATAAACTGATTTTGACCGTTCATTGTGTTCCACTTATAGGTTCATTGTGTTCCACTCGTCGGTTCATTGTTTTTAAGTTCATGAAGTTTAATTATTTGGCTCATTGAATTCGACGTAATGGTTCATGAATTTAAATCACTTGGCTCATATATGATAGAATGCGTAAATCGTGTAAAAGAAAAGAACTTGGTTCATTGTGTTCCACTTGTAGTTCCATGTCGTGTAATTATACAGTTCATTTAATGTTAAAGTGCATAGAAGATAACTTAATCCTCAAACACACATAACAAAACATTGTTTGAGGTTTATATTCAACCGTACGTACAAGTAGTAATGAAATAAGAACAATCTTATGATAAGTGAAGAATGTAGGTAGACCTGTCGAAACGCGAGTCGGTCCGCCCGGCCCCCCCGACCCGCCCGCAAATAAGGGCTGGCTTGGACAAGGGTTCAGGCCCTACCGGCCAGGCTCGGCCCGCACATATTTAATCCAGATCGGGTATGGACTGATTATTTTGCCCATCCGGGCCGGTAGGCCCGGCCTGGTCCGTAATATTTTATAAAAAAATCTATTAATAAATACTTGTTTATACCAATATCATCAAAAATTCCAAACCCTATCCTTTCATTTATCTAAGTCTTACAGGTTTATGTCGTTCATTCCAGCCTTTCCTGTCATCATGCATCTCTCACTCACTTCCCCTCCCCATCTCTCTCTCTAGTCTCTTACCGATCTCCCTCTCTATCATGTCGGTAAGCCGCGTCGGTCGTCAATCCCGTTCTCTCTCTTCCGATCTGCTAGATTTTTTGCGGGCTAAGCTGGCACATATTTGCGGGCCGGGCCTGGCCCAGCCCGCACATGCGGGCAAAAACATTGTTTTAGCCTGGCCCAGGCCCGACCCAAGCCCGCGTTTGGACAGGTCTAAATGTAGGCATCGTTATCGTGCTCATCATCATTCAATGGGGCTCCACCAATGATACTAGTATTATTATGAAAATCCTTCAATGAAACTCCATCTGTACTAGCATCACCATTTGAATGAGACATGTTAGAATGGCCCGAGCTTGATGAGCAATTAGCAAAAAAAATATAAAGTTATGTGTAAAGCAACATGAAACACATAATGACTTCTACAAATGTGCATATAAGATTCTTCTTTTGGTTCACAAACAATGTCATTATGGTTCATAAATTTTCAAGGAAAGGTTCATTAAAACCATAAAACGGTTCATGTAAATTAAGACACATGTGTTGAGGCATTTTGTCGAACACATGATGGGCAACCAGAAAAGCATACGCTTTCAACCTCTCTATTCAATCGAAATTGTCAATTTTCAATGAAAAAGACAAACAATCTCCGATTGCCGAACTTTCTTGGTCGGAGATCACCTTCTTCTTCCTTCTCTTTTGTCAGTGTTTGGGAGTTTTTGTGTGTTTGAAGGCATAAATGAATAGTAGCATATTGTTCACTATTTAAAGATCTTAAGGGAGATCTCCTTTTCTCATTTCCCAATGTAACCTTCCTTTTTGGGAAAATGGCATAACACTTTAATCACTTCGTTAGATTGCTGCCAAGTGTCCTTTTCAAATTATTTAGAACGCTTTTTGGGAGATTTCACTTTCGGATTGCTGACATGGCGGGGATAGGGACGTCAACTAGAGTGCGTCAGCTTGCTTGCAACGCGCTTGCCTCTTAGCTGTCATGCATTAGCTCCGTACTTTTCCTGGGAAGGGTATCCTTCCTAGGCAAAGTGACTTTCCTGGGAAGGGTACTTTTCTTGGGAAGGGTATCCTTCCTGGGCAAAGTGTTCCTGGGAGGTCTGGCAAGGGTATTGTTCCAAACGTATTTCATGAAATACTTTTTTTAAAACAATTTAGCTCAAGAGAGTTTGTCAATCATCAAAACTGAAGATGATGTTGTTCCTTATGATGTTTGCATCATTTCGTCACAGCACATTCTTTCAGGGCAAAACGTTCTTCTAGTGATATTTCTATCACTGTTCCAACATTCTTCAACCTCTCAATCATTAAACTCTTCCAATTGGTAAAAACAGAAATTAGTTAGCTTAGGAAAACCACCAACAGAGCAAACCATCTTGCTATTGTGATAGCACATGTGCAAACCCAAATAAACAAGATTAGGAAGTTACTCTAAACGGGCAATGGGTCATCATCGCAATGGGTCATCATCAAGCTGAAGGTACCAAATATCTATAAAACAAGAGACTTTGTATTGTGTAAAGGCTTGAATGAATATTATTGAGGCACCATTCCAATATTTATACAAGAAGTACTTGGAAGAGCCCAACATTGTAGCACTAGCTAGTACTCATAGGAAGATCGCGCTGAGTGTTTTAGCTAGAAATTGACCAAGTAGAGCTAGTGAATCCTTAGCCAAAATTGAGCTAGAACAAAGCAAAACGAATGAACTGATTTGAGAGAAAAATGTGTGTATATGTGTATATTGATCGTATGTGATAATGTGTGTAATCGTATGGTGTTGTGTATAATTTCGTGACCCCCTCCTTGTATATATAGGGGATACCTAAAAGATAAATGTTACAAAGATATATGGATAACTAGATAGATATGTCACACATGATAGAATTATTCCTAGATATGATAGAATCAATCATTCTAACAACTTCTTTCTTGTGGGCCTTCTTTCCTGCTAGCAGATCCAGTAAGGATTATGGACTCCCATTATTCAGGCCCGACATTGAGCTTTGCAGCTCTTGATCAGTCACAAAGACTGCTAGTCGATGGAACCTTTTCTCTGTTTCAGGAAGCCAAGTCATCAAGAGATGGTCTGCATTTGCAGAGATTGGTATCGTCTCCCCTGTCTTTGGTAATAATCTCATATATATGATCCTATAACTAGTGGCGTAAAAACAATGGGAAACACATTCTCATATTGAGGACATGTAGTTTAGAATTGATAAGCAAGCTAAGAATTACTTTGCAATTGTGCGTTATATTGATCTTTGATTTTCTTATCCAGAATTTTGTTTCTAAAGTATCATGTCTGGAACACTAGTTTATTGTAGCTGTGTAATTATAACTCGAGTCGGTCAATTAGAATGTTAGATACATGAAAATGATTGACACTAATCATTTTGCAGGGAAATTACATGAGATAGATGCAATTAGAAGATGACTTGTGAGTTGGATATAAGGATCAAAAACATGTTCTTTCTTGAAAGTGCCTTTACTTTGCTTTTTGTATTTGTAGACTGCTACTCTTAACATCTTTGACTCTTGGCCGGAATGATAAAGATCAAAGGAAAATTCCTCTTGGTATCCTCGAGGTTTCGACTTTTTCTTTAGGTGTCCCACGCATTTTTTTTGGTGCCCCCTTAGTTTTCAAAGATTCTTTTCCATACCCAAAAGTTAATATAAATGACTTTTCCATCCAAACATACTCATTTTCTATTTTAAAAAAAAAGTAAATACCCTTTTTTTTATCACTCTTTTAATACTAATGTATATACCATCTAATATACATGAAAATTTAAAAAAACAAAAAGAAAAACCGGCTTGCTCGTGGATCTAGGGTTTGATTGCGTGGATTAGGGGTTTGAATTCAGCTACGAGGAGATTCCCGATTTGCCCAACCCTGTGCTCCCTCCGCTCCTCCCTCGACCGCCTCGTCGGGATCGCCCGTGGATCCGGCGACGAGGCCGAGTGACGCCGCCGGCTTGAGCGGCGTGGCGCTACTGTTGAGGCCTGATGGAACCAGGCCACCATGTGGCCGGATCTCGAGCGAATGCTCCAAAGGTATGACGGCTGCTACGAGTACGACACCGTTGATGTGCCGAAGATGGTGATCGACACCACAGCTCTTGCCGTCGATCGTTGACTTTGTCCGATCTCACTCTGGCTAGCTCGCTTCCAAATCCATGACTCAATAGTCTTCAACCTCCTTTGTCGATTGATTGAAGATCCGTGTTCAGAATACACTTTGTGGGTTTGTGCGGAAACTAATTAAAGTACTTATTACTCTGCGATTTGAATGCAATTCCGAATGAAGCTCCTCTGTTTCTCAATCTACTATCGTTTTAAATATTACTTGTTTACGGTGATTTTGAATATGAAATATGCATATCAAATAATTTCAGAAGGAGTACAATCATTCACTTCAAATTCAGGTTTCTTCAAAATCTGTTTGAAATATCAAATAATTTCCGTAAGGAGGTCGGGAGGTCGGGTGATTCCTGGTGACCCTTCTCTGAGATATCCATGATGGCAATGGACTACTGTTTTTACACAATTCCTTCAATGAAGGAGAGATTGGCGATTATCGGGGATAAATTTTGATGTATAATAGATAATCCTGTAGATAGCATATACAGTAGTAATACAAGAGTAATAAAAAACAATAGTTTTATGTACCTTTTTATTTTAACGGAAATGAGCATTTTTTGGATGAAAAACTGATTTATATTAATTTTTGGGTACGGAAAAAAAATTTTGAAAACTACGGGGGCACTAAAAGGAAAAACAATTACGGGATACCAAAAGGAAAAGTCGAAACCTTAGGAATACCAAGAGGAATTTCCCAAGATCAAATCATGTTTTGCCAGGAGCCCAGAAAAGTACAAAACTTATAAAAAAGTCATACATAAATGATAAATCTTGGCCATGTTCTCCACTTTAATTTGCATTAATTTTTTTTGATCGTACAAGAGGAATTTATATTAACTTTTTGTTTAATGTCATGTATGGGTTTTAGTTGGAGATTTTTTTTGTTGTAATCAGCAAGAATTGTGGCTAGGCTTGTAATTAGTGCTACAACTTTTTTTTTTAATCCAAAGGGGAGGGTTGTTATTAGACCTAGGTCCGGTTCGGTTTCGAACCGGCGACCCCGACCGGAACTGGACCGGTCAAAACTGATCAAAACCGGAACCAAACCGGAACCTTAACCTAAACCGTCAAACCGGCCGGGTTAGGTTTAGGTTAAGGTTCGGTGTTATGCCAAACCGGTTCACCGGCGGTTCAAACCGGAATCGGAACTGGATAAAAACCGGCGGTTTACAAATTGTTTTAAAAATAAAATATATTTTTAGTGTTAATTCCCATGAACCGGCCAAACCGCGGGCGTGGTAGCTTAAACCGCGACCGTAGTTTACTCCTGGATGAGAACCGCGGTCACAAAATGTGGGCCGTGCCCGCGGCCTCTCAAAAAAACAAAAAAAAAAACCGGCACCGGAACCGGTCAAAACCGGGAGGAAACCGGTCAAGACCGGAACCGGACCGGAACCGGCTACCCGGATCTCCCAACCGCCAATTCCGAGCCGGAACCGGCGGATCGGTTAACCGGGCACACCTCTAGTTGTTAGCCCATTTTATTTATCATAAAAAGAAATTACATATTGTAATTCATCAAGGAGTCAATCTCCATGGACGGAAAAAGCCCGTCGGGCAGGAAATCAAAACACATAAACTCCCTAGTACAATTTTCACTAAACTTGGTGAGCTAATCAGCCGCTTGATTAGTATTACGAGTCACATGTTTCAGCTTCACACTCCAGCCCGCGAACCTAATCAACGATCTGCAGCTTGCGATGAACTCCCAGAGGTTCGTTGGAACAGAAACTTCGGAGTTCATGGCAGACACCACTTGCAACGCATCAAGCTCAACCTCTAGCTTCTCAATTCCCATCTGTCTAGCAAGTTTAAGCCCTTGCAGCAAGCCCATCAGCTTAGCCTTGAGATCACACTTCCCTTAACCTTTGATGATGTATCCCTTGACAATTCAAAATTCCTATCAGCATCTTGAATCAAGCCGCCAACATGAACAACATCCTCGCCATCATTAAATGCGCCATCCGAATTTAGCTTCATCTACCCCACCTCCGGCCTGCACCACTGCGTCAGAGACAAAGAACTCACAGCTGCCTCCCTCAGCTTCAGAAGATCAGTGTATTATTTCGCCCTTTGAA
This sequence comes from Polygonum aviculare, assembly GCA_934048045.1. Classification (NCBI taxonomy): domain Eukaryota; kingdom Viridiplantae; phylum Streptophyta; class Magnoliopsida; order Caryophyllales; family Polygonaceae; genus Polygonum; species Polygonum aviculare. The sequence continues at coordinate 23,667,840 of OW204023.1, read as the reverse complement.
GGACAAACACATGATTCTCACCAGAAAAAATGTGTTGTGCATCAAATGTCCTTGCGTTCCTCCAATTCCAAACCCACCACGCACCATAAGCGAACGTTGAAGGCCACAAAATGTCACCTTGCAGGTTTTACAGCAGCCATTTCTTAATGTCATTGATTTGCTCACTTTTGTATGGGTTTACTCTTGTATTTTGGGGCTATATTGAGTGTGTTTAGGTTAGAGTTTGTGCTAATTGTAATATCTGTTGGGACGATATAAAGGACGCCAGTCATTAATATCTAAATCAATAATGATCGTCCCTTGTTTTGATAATGGCAAACTCAAAAGTATTTAATAAGTTGTCCAAGTGTTGATCTCAGGTAAGTCCAACGGACGCAAATGAGTGAAAAGGACAACAAGTGAACGGCAGTCCCTAACTCTGTTGGGACGCACATCATCAGAACTTCCAAAGCTAAACGTAATTGGCAAAGTCCCTGCGCAGATAGGATGGCGTCCTCATCAAGAAGGGACGCGCGCCAAAATACGGACGAAGTTCAAATTCAAATCAAGGCCGCCCCAACATGATTACATCATACTCGGCCGTAGTCCTCAGAAGGAAGCTTCCCTTGTCTGGGCACGTGTAGACAATTCCAAAGATGTCGCTTTCCCAGCAATGGTCCCTTATCCACGCAGAGGCTTCCCAAGCGTCAACAGAGTTGACTTCCTCAAGAGGCTCATCGCACCGTTGATGGAAGATCAAGGATCCTGCCAAGTCTCAGAGGACGCTAGAGGACAAGAACCACTTCCACTATAAATACCCCCCAAGGGGTATGCATAGCGGTGTGGACTTTGAAGACTTTCTCTCAAGCTCTCCCGAAGCATTCAAGAACAAGAACGAAGATCAAGAAGATCAAGTGAGCTTGAAGAAAGAGAAAGAAAGTCCAACCACATCAAATCCAAAACAAACCACAAAATAGTTAGAGTTGTAGTTTGTCTTTCACAACGAACCGTGAGAGACGTGAGTGATAGCTTCCTCATAGCTAAGAGAGTTAGGTTACTTTGTTAGGTGGAAAGGAGTGTTACTAGTGAGGCTAAGGACGGACGCTTAGCTCAGTGAAGTGTAACGACTCGCCTAAGTTGTAAGGACTCTCTCTTAATAAGATAAGAACGGCTATTGAAAATCCTCCAAGCGGAGGTAGAGGTTTACCCATAAGACTAGTTGGTCTTAGTAGGGTTCCTCTATAAATACTCGTGTCCATTATCTCATTATATTTCCTGTTAAGTCTATTTTCCGCTGCACCTAAGAACGCCCTTAACCCAGCTAAGGACGCCTTTACTAACTGACTTACGATCCAACAATTGGTATCAGAGAGGCGCTCTAGATTAAGTTTAAGTTGCTGGAAACATGGAGATGGAACCTATAGGTATCTCAAGTGCGAAACCACCTCGCCTGACGGACGGCAACTTCAACCGGTGGAAGACAAGGTTCGAATGCTTCGTGCGTAGTCAAAACTACCAATGCTGGCTGGTAATAAAGAACGGCGACCTCGAAGTCCCTGTTGCTAAGAAGGACAAGGAAGCAGAATGGGGTCCCGATGAGTTCAAGCTTATGGAGGCAAACGCCAAAGCCATCTGTTTCCTACAGACGTCCCTCTGTGAAAGGGACGCCACCCGTGTGAGCAATCTCCCAACTGCTAAGCTCCAATGGGAAGCCCTGGAGAAGTATCACGTTGGGACGCCTGAAATGAAAGAAGACGTCCAGCTCGAAGCCAAAAGGGACTTCTACAAATTCAGGATGTTCACAAATGAGACCATCACCGACTACTCCTTCCGCTTTGAGACCCTTCTAACAAAGTTGAAAAACTTGGGTGTCAAAGAAACGGAGATCACTCAGAGGATGAAGGTTCAACTCCTGATCGATGGACTTACGGGACCATGGAACTTCGATAGGATGACGTTCAAAGAAAACCAGGCCAACAAGGGACTGTCCATGGAGGAAATCTATGGAAAACTCAAGGGGTACGAAGCAAGAAGAAACCAAGATTTGGCAGAAATGGGAAAGAGTTCCCCAAGTGAGCTGACTTTAACTATTGCGGCTAGGACGCCAGAGTATGAGCAATACTACCAAAGGCAAAGAGAGTTGAACTCAATGCTAGAAGCCAAAACTCAAGAGCACCAAGAGAATCTTCGTCTTCAGGCTTCAATAGAACGTAAAGGAAAGACGGAAGAACAAATTTCCGAAGAAGATGAGTTAGCCTTGCTGCACAAAACTTTCCGTGCATTGTACAAAAGAGGCAAAGTTCAAAGAATGAAGATGCCCTACAAGAAAGAAACTCGCAAGCCTACACATCCAGAAATGAAGGATATAGTGTGCTACAAATGCAACAGAAAGGGACACATGGCCAAGAAATGTACCACAAGGTTAACATCAAAAGAAATGAAGGAAAAGGCTCTGGTTGGTGCATTTGAGGGCGCATGGGACGACCTCGACTCAAGTGATGAGGAGCCAGAAAATTAAGTGGCTTACATGGCTATGGAAGACGCCCCAGAGGACGTCTCTGAAACTGAGCAAGAGGTAACTCATGAAACTATGCTAAACTCTCTTGAAAAATGTTCAAAACCAAAGCTCATAAAATTAATAACTCAAATAATGCAAGAGAGCTATGCCATGAAACAAAGCTTTGAAGAAATTGAATCCGAGAATATTATTGTGGAATGTGAAAATTGTAGTACCATGTCTTTTCAACTAGAGTCCTCTCAGGAAGAAGCTAAGTCCCTTAAAAGTCAGATTGTGTGCTTAAAACTCGAAAACACAAGTCTTAGGGACGAGGTAAAAGTTCTAGCAAAGAGTCCAATGACTGAAACTGTGAATCCAATAGTCTTTGTTCCATCCAGGAAGGGACTAGGGTATGAATCAGGATCAAAGAACTCTCTCCCAAGTGACTTTGAAGCTAGCAAAACAACTGAACTAGAACTTAAGAGGGAAAAGACAAAGAACCTAGAAAAACGCATAAGAGTTCTTGAGAGTGGTGAGAAAGGACAAAAGGACTACTACACAAATTCTGTCAGCCACAAAATTTACAAGAAAATTGCTAAGGGAAGAGGATCCAAGGTAGTGGACCCTGAGAAAATGAAAGAGAATAGAATTCAACGTCCCAACAAGAAGTACTACCTTGGAAACTACTATAGGACGTGCTGGCATTGTGGCACGGGTGGCCACTACCAGTACGAGTGTCTTAAGCTGAAACAGGATCTTAAAAATGGAAGGAAGGCTAGAACTGGCCGTGAAAATGCTAAGCCTAAATTTGCTGATAGAACGCATGCTAGTGTGCCAAATTCTAAAACTCGATTTCCTAGGACGCATGCTAGAAGATCAAATGATGTGAATGTTTATGATCATTTGCCTATGAAGAAGTTGTACCCATGTAACGAACCCGGTAAGGGCCACCTTGCTTGGGTCGCAAAGAACTAACTCTTCTTTTCAGGTGGAAGTGAGAGGAAGCCTATGGATCATCGATAGTGGCGCTTCAAATCATATGACTGGAAGCCAGATCCATCTTACTTCTATCCAATCAAATGACATGGGAGGAACTGTCTCGTTTGGCAACAAGGGCAAAGGAAAAATCAAAGGGACGGGCACCGCAAAGCTAAATCAATCCATCAGTGCGTCCAAAGTCAGTCTTGTCGAAGGACTAGGCTTCAATCTCCTTAGTGTTTCCCAGATATGTGATCAAGGTGAAAACCTAGTCACATTTGACTCTAAGGAGTGCCTGGTCATCAACAAGAAAACAAATCAAGTCATTCTCAAAGGGACTCGCGAGAACAATGGCTACGTCTTCAATCAAAGGTTCAAGCCTGCATCCAAGTTGTGCTTATCTGTTTCTGCTGTGGACGCCGATCTCTGGCATCGACGTCTTGGACATGCTGGACCTAGCACAATCTTCAAGCTTCATCAAAAGGATCTTGTAAGAGGTCTTCCCCGAATTGATCCTGAGCAAATTGAGCAATGTGAAGCCTGCATCAAAGGGAAGCAGACAAGATCGTCCTTCAAATCCAAGAATGAAGTGAGCACAAAGAAGCCCTTGGAACTTCTTCACATGGATTTATGTGGACCCATGCAAACCCAAAGCTATGGTGGAAAAAGGTACATGTATGTTATTGTAGATGATTTTTCCAGATTCACTTGGGTTCTTTTCTTGGTGTCAAAAGCAGATGCCTCCGGGATGTTCAAAATCTTCATCAAGCAAGTAGAAGTTGCACTTGTGACGAGCTTGAAAGCCCTAAGGTCAGATCATGGAACGGAGTTTAAAAACTCAGAGTTCCTTGACTTCTGTGACCAACAAGGAGTATCCCACAACTTCTCTTCTCCGCGAACTCCTCAGCAAAATGGTGTTATTGAAAGAAAGAATAGGACGCTGGAAGATATGGCAAGGATGATGCTCTTGGCTAGCGGCGTCCCCAAACATTTCTGGGCAGAAGCCGTTGCCACCGCAACCTACATCGTCAATCGAGCTATGATTCGTCCTTTGCTTAAAAAGACGTCCTATGAGCTCCTAAATGGAAGAAAGCCAAACATCTCACACCTCAAAGTCTTTGGGTGTAAATGTTTTATTCATAACAACGACAAAGACAACATCGGCAAATTTGATGCTAGGAGTGATGAAGGAATATTTCTTGGATACTCCCTCACAAGCAAAGCCTATAGAGTTTTCAACAAATGGACTCTTAAGCTTGAGGAAAGTATCCATGTGGTGTTCAAAGAAAATGCTTCTCTCAAGAAAGAACCAAGTAAGAAAGAACGTCGCCCCTCACCCAAGGACGATGGTGAAGATGATGAAGAAGAACCAAGAGGCTCCTCCGACAAATATTACGTTCCTAGGAACGCCCCTGAATCTCGCGATGAGGTTTCAATGGGAGTTCCTAGTGAACAACAAGAGCCCTCTCAAACTTGGTCGCTAAACCAAGTAGAGGCCGGCGAATCAAGTCAACAAGGAGAAAGGCACAGTGTGGACGCTCCAGTTGAGGGGGAACACACTGAGCCAATCAATGAAGATGACGGCTTTGACTCCGATGAGTCTGATTGGGCGGACCCTAGGTGTACTCCTTCAAGAGACGCTACGCATAGGGGATCCAACCTTTCAAGACTTCATTCCACAGATCAAATCATCTCAGACATGTCAAAAGGAGTTCAAACAAGATCAGCTGTGAATCAGTCCCTCAACGCCAACATAGCGTTTTGTGCCTTCAATGCTTTTGTGTCCTTAGTTGAACCTATGAACATAAAGGAAGCACTCCAGGACGCTGATTGGATTCAAGCCATGCAAGAAGAACTCAATCAATTTGAAAGGAACAAAGTTTGGACCCTTGTCCCTCGTCCGAGAAACAAAAACATTATAGGGACGAAGTGGGTCTATAGAAACAAGCTTGGTGAAAGTGGCCGCGTATCAATAAACAAAGCAAGGCTTGTGGCTCAAGGCTATAGGCAAGAGGAAGGAATCGACTATGATGAGACCTTCGCTCCTGTCGCTAGAATGAAGCCATTCGCCTCCTCATTGCCTACGCCGCTCACAAGGGGTTCAAGCTCTTTCAAATGGATGTCAAGACATCCTTCCTCAATGGCAAGCTTAAGGAAGAAGTGTACGTCGCTCAACCTCCAGGATTTGAGGACGCTGATCACCCTGATCATGTGTACTTCTTGGACAAGGCACTCTATGGACTCAAGCAAGCCCCTCGTGCATGGTACGATAGGTTTGCGTCCTTGCTCTTGTCCAACGGGTACACGCGAGGTAACATTGATAAAACACTATTCTTAAAGAAAGTCCTTAAATATGTTTTGATTGTCCAAGTCTATGTCGATGACATAGTCTTTGGAAGCACTAACATGAGACTTGTAGAGGAATTCAAGAACTTGATGAATAGTGAGTTTGAGATGTCCCTCATAGGAGAACTCAACTTCTTCTTGGGACTCCAAATCACCCAGCTCAAAGATGGGACGTGCATTCACCAACAGAAGTACATTCGTGAAATGCTCGAGAAGTATGGGATGAACTCTTCAAAATCCATTGATACTCCCATCTCCCCCAACACTCGCATTTATGCTGATGAAGAAGGGAAGAGTGTAGATCAAAAGCTCCACAGAGGAATGATAGAGTCCTTGCTATACCTAACGGCAAGTCGTCCCGACATCATGTTCGTTGTATGCTTGTGTGCTTGCTTCCAAGCAAATCCAATGGAGTCCCACATGCAAGAAGTCAAAAGAATATTCAGATACCTCAAGGGACGGGATGACCTATGCATATGGTATCCCAGAAGGACGTCCCTAAACCTGGTAGTGTACTCTGACGCAGACTACGCTGGCCATGTGGTATATAGGAAGAGCACATCCGGCATGGCACAATTCCTTGGCTCGTGCCTTGTATCTTGGGGATCCAAAAAGCAAAACTCCGTGGCACTCTCAACCGCGGAAGCTGAGTACGTTGTTGCTGCTTCGTGCTGCTCACAAGGCCTATGGATCAAGTACCAACTTGAAGATTATGGTACGTTCCTCAACACAATCCCTATCTTGTGTGATAACACCAGTGCTATAAGTATTGCCAAGAATCCTGTTCATCATTCTAGGACGAAGCATATTCACATAAGACATCACTTTCTTCGTGATAATGTTGAACTTAGATTAATTAAAGTAGATCATGTTAGGACTGAGGACCAAGTGGCCGATATTTTCACAAAAGCACTTGATAGACGTCCCTTCGAGCACCTTCGATTGCTTTTAGGTATGATAACTTTTAAATGATCAAGTCCCGTTCTATTATTCCTTCTATGATTGGCTATGTTTTGTTGAGAACTTGTTTTAAAGTTTGTTATTCATTTAAAGGCATCTTTAAAGGATGCTAGTCTAAGACATATGGTTTGCTTGTGTTTTTGAATGCCATTCATTTCGCTTTTCATCTCAAGAGTATCCCTGATCAAACTACCCTCATTATAAGCCGAAATGATGGGAACTCTAAGCTTACCTAAGCCGAGAATCTTGCAAACGCGTCCTAGGAGCGTTCTTTGTTTTATCTTTACGGGACGTACTTGCTTGATTTTCAAAAATGGTTCTAAGTGATCAAAGGGACGCGTGTTAAGAGCTGAAGGTTGTCCGGAAAGAGTTCTAAGTTCAGAAATTGTGATCAGTGTTTGGGACGCCGTGGTTCAGTTGTGAGTAAAGCAGGGTTATGTGTTGAAAGGACGCCAAGACAGAGTCCTTTCTAGTTGTGAAAAGTTTGAATTTTGAACATGGGCAAGTGCATAGGAGGAAGACACTCGCTCCCCTTCCCTGGATTGGTCAAGCAGATTCTGAAGCAGCAAGGCCTCTACATCCCCAAAACAGAACAGACCTTCGGGATTCATTGGGACGTCAGGCAAATCACCCTCCCTCCAGTTGGCTGACTGAGGTGTGATGAGCCGCTCCAATCTGTGAAGAGGCAACTGGCCAAAGAGAAAAAGGAAGTTGAACGCAGAGCTAAGGCCGCTACTGCTGCTGCTGAAACCGTGGAAGGAGAATCTGAGCCAGTTCTTCAAGTAGAAGGGCGCCAGCTGAACATGAGGACGCTGACGAAGAAGAGGATGAGCTCGATGGTATGAGCGTCCCTGATGAGGCCGAGAAGCACTCTCAGAAGTATCTGTTGGGTATGATGATCGAGAACCAGTGTATGATGATTGATCTAATCCAACAGGTTCACGACACTCTCCATACACACACAGAACTTCTGGAATGCAACAACGAGCTCCTTGCACAGAACAACCATCTTCAGGAGCAACATCTCAAGGCCCTTGGCAAGCGTCCCCGAAAATGATCACTCTCCCCTTCCAACTCCTGAAAAAGTTTAACTTTTCTTGTTTTGTGTTGTTAAGACTTTGGGACGATGTCCCCTTTTGAACCATGTTATGTAATAATCTCTCTCCTCATGAATGCAGTTCACTACATTCGTGATCCATTGTGTCTAAGCGTTCCTTTCTTTAGTTATGACTTTGTGCTTGCCTGCTTTTCAACTTGTTCTCCTTTTCGATGATGCCAAAAGGGGGAAGTATAGTTTTGCAGAGATGCGATCATTTTTAAGTTGTCATAGAAAGCATGTGTTTAGGGGGAATTTCGGCCAAGTGCAAAGGACTCTAGTTAAGAACAAGATAGGACGCACTTAAAAGAATGTGTTGCATGCCAACCTAAGCTGAAAAGAAAATCAAGTGTAGTCTCTCATGCTAAAAGCTTTACTTCTGTGCATATTATTTGAAAGAGTTTGTCATCATCAAAAAGGGGGAAATTGTTGGGACGATATTAAGGACGTCAGTCATTAATATCTAAATCAATAATGATCGTCCCTTGTTTTGATAATGACAAACTCAAAAGTATTTAATAAGTTCTCCAAGTGTTGATCTCAGGTAAGTCCAACGGACGCAAATGAGCGAAAAGGACAACAAGTGAAAGGCAGCCCCCTACTCTGTAGGGGCGCACATCATCAGAACTTCCAAAGCTAAACGTAATTGGCAAAGTCCCTGCGTAGATAGGACGGCGTCCTCATCAAGAAGGGACGCGCGCCAAAATACGGACGAAGTTCAAATTCAAATCAAGGCCGCCCCAACATGATTACATCATACTCGGCCGTAGTCCTCAGAAGGAAGCTTCCCTTGTCTGGGCACGTGTAGACAATTCCAAAGATGTCGCTTTCCCAGCAATGGTCCCCTATCCACGCGAAGGCTTCCTAAGCGTCAACAGAGTTGACTTCCTCAAGAGGCTCATTGCACCGTTGATGAAAGATCAAGGATCCTGCCAAGTCTCAGAGGACGCTAGAGGACAAGAACCACTTCCGCTATAAATACCCCCCAAGGGGTATGCATAGCGGTGTGGACTTTGAAGACTTTCTCTCAAGCTCTCCCGAAGCATTCAAGAACAAGAACGAAGATCAAGAAGATCAAGTGAGCTTGAAGCGAGAGAAAGAAAGTCCAACCACATCAAATCCAAAACAAACCACAAAATAGTTAGAGTTGTAGTTTGTCTTTCACAACGAACCGTGAGAGACGTGAGTGATAGCTTCCTTATAGCTAAGAGAGTTAGGTTACTTTGTTAGGTGGAAAGGAGTGTTACTAGTGAGGCTAAGGACGGACGCTTAGCTCAGTGAAGTGTAACGACTCGCCTAAGTTGTAAGGACTCTCTCTTAATAAGATAAGAATGGCTATTGAAAATCCTCCAAGCGGAGGTAGAGGTTTACCCATAAGACTAATTGGTCTTAGTGGGGTTCCTCTATAAATACTCGTGTCCATTATCTCGTTATATTTCCTGTTAAGTCTATTTTCCGCTGCACCTAAGAACACCCTTAACCCAGTTAAGGACGCCTTTACTAACTGACTTACGATCCAACAATATCTATGCCAAAGACACAAGGATGCAAGAATCAAGAGTTCTTAGGCGTTTTGAGCTGTCTACGCGACAGCACTTGCTTGCGAAGGCTATATCTTGAGCTACAAAGGTCAGATTGAGCTGATTCCAGTGCCATTGGAAAGATAACTTCAAGGGCTTCAATTCATTGTCATACAACGAAGTCAGATTCAAAGCCGAAGAGGGTCAAAACAGCCTCCAAATTGACGCCAAGGGTTCTGTCCCGATACCGCGACCGACTTGTTCTTCTCTGTTGCGAAAGCGTGGGCGCGGTGATGCCGATTCTGAAGCGGGCCGAAATCTTTCTATCTTGTTTCCTTTTCTATCTTTTGCCTCTTTCCTTATCTATCTCATGGATCTTGTTCCTTGGCCTATTTAAGGAGGAGCCAGCCTTAGGTTTTTAGTATCTTCTACATTCTACCTTCTACCAATTCTTCTCTTTTAGGTTTTAGCTTAGTTATGGAGAGGTAGTCTCTTTGGGTTTGTTAAAGGGAGAAGCTCTGATGTATGAACTCGTGAGATTTTGGTAATTGATTTCTATCATTTGCTTAATATCTCTTCTCTTTGTGCTTAATTCCATGAGCTTTGCTTGATTCTTTGAGTCTGGCCAACTTTTTGAATTATCATTGTTCTATAGTCTGAATTTATTTGTTTCATTGTCTGTGTCAGCATCTCTTTTCTAGAAGACAACTTGATTCTAGGACCGTAGACTAGGATTAAAAGAGAGAATTGATTGTTTTACCTTGCAATTGACTCGTAGCTTGATTGTTTGATATTATATCATGCATATCCTTGTTCTCTATGCTAATTCTAGGTTAAGCGTCCTTGCCTAGGGTTATAGAATTGCTTGGACCGTGGACTTGCGATTGTTAATGATCAGGATAGGAATTAACCATAAGTGTGAATGAAATCAATTTATGAATCTATGATCGAGTGATTATATCATGAGTGGATCTTTTGAATTGAGAAGAAAAGGAGCTCTTCAAGGTCAGTCATTCAAAAGATCCACTCATGAGATAATCACTCAATCATAGATTCATGCATTGATTTCATTCACACCTATGGTTAATTCCTATCCTGATCATTAAGAATCGCAAGTCCACGGTCCAAGCAATTCTATAACCCTAGGAAAGGATGCTTAACCTAGAATTAGCATAGAGAACAATGATATGCAGGATATAATATCAAATAATCAAGCTACGAGTCAATTGCAAGATAAAACAATCAATTCTCTCTCTTAATCCTAGTCCACAGTCCTCGAAATCATGTTGTCTTCTAGAAAAGAGATGCTCAAACACACAATGAAACAAATCAATTCAGACTATAGAGCAATGATAATTCAACAAGTTGGCCAAGCTCAAAGAATCATGTAAAGTTCATGGAATTAAGCATAAAGAAAAGAGATATTAACCAAAGGATAGAAATCAATTACCAAAACTTCACGAGTTCATACATCAGAGCTTCTCCCATGAACAAACCCAAGGAGACTAGCTCTCCATAACTAAACTAAAGAATTAATTGAGGAAAAAGGTAGAAGGTAGAATGCATCTAAAACCTAAGGAGGCTCCTCCTTAAATAGACCCATTGAACATACTCCCCTAATCTAATTAGGAAAGGAGAAAAGATAGAAAAGGAAAGAGGAAAGATAAGAAGAAGAAAAAGAAGATAGATCTTCGGCCCGTCTCGGATCCGGCATCACCGCGGTCACGTCGTCTCCACTGCGCCCGCGCTTTCGCGACAGAATAGAATTTCATCTCTGGGCAACCACCGCGGTCGCGTCCGCAGTCGCGGAATCGGGATAGAATCTCTGGCGTCACTTTGGAAGCTGTTTTGACCCTCTTCAGCTTGGAGTCTAACTTCGATGTAAAACGATGAATTAAATCTCTTCGAGTTAGCTTTCCAATGGCACCAGAATCAGCTCAATCCGATCTCTGTAGCTCAAGATATAGCCTTCACAAGCATGTGGTACCGGGAAGACAGCTCAAAACGCCTTAAAACTCTTGATTCTTAAATTCTTGTGTCTTCGGCCTAGATATTATAATTAGCACAAACTCTAACCTAAACACACTCAATATAACCCTAAAATACAAGAGTTACACCTATACAAAATAGGGCGAATTAGCTATCATCTCAAAGAGCTATCCATCCTTCTCAAGGAGCTGATCTGGCACCTCCCATAGTATTCCCTTGATTAATATTACCGTGATTAAAGATCCACCAACAGTAAGTACAACAACAGCGGTGAATATCCCTATGGCATCGTCGAATGCAAGCGCATATATTCCAGCAATGTAAGCCCCGATGATAGTAAGCAGAGAATACTGTAACATAAGGATACTATAAAACGCCGATGCCAACAATGTTTTGGGGTTTCGAGTGACCACAAACGTGTAGCTGATCAAGATGCCCATGCTAAAGAGCATTGCGACGACATCAAAGGACAAGAACACTTTGACGGAAGTCTGTTTCATCCTCAAAAATTGGCCGGCAGTTTGATCATACCCACCTGGAATCGTGAAGGCCTCCGCGAAAGTCAGCGTTACCAATAGAGTTGCAACCAATGACGTGTTGTTGAGTCGTTGTTTCAAACTCTCTTAACTCAAATCCCCCAAAAATTATGATCTCCTTCTGTTTTCGGTTGCAGCTCTGCCTAACTAATATATATATATATACATCTAATATATATATTAGATAGATGATCAAAACATTATCAATTAAACTAATGTAATTAAGCATAGTAAAATTTAATATGATTTACAACTAAAAGGATTGGGCAGATATACATATATTTACTTGAGTAGGATGACCATTAGATGTTTTAGAGCACAAATCTTGAAGCTCTGCAGAGTGTGGACAAACATCATGTATGGCTTCCTCACAAAGAGCGTGCCCCATGGTTGTTGCTCTAAACGATGGGATAAAGCCTTAGTTGTCATAAACGAATGTTGCTGATTTGTCTACCCTTAGCAGTTTTCTCACGATTCGAGTGTTGTATTTTTCTACTGCATAATGTAGTGGAGTCTTATCGTCGTTATCCACCATGTTTACAAGGTCTTGCTGTCTCTCAATCAAATCATACCATGCCTTTACCTTATATGAAACTAATCCTGAGCATGGATCCATGCCACCTGCGGTTTTGGAAGAGCAAGTGAGAATTTAAGTGCAATATACATACATGCATGGACAAATAACAATACAGTCGATCACAGCAATAAGTGATGTCAATTACCTGATACCCTAACTACGTGAAGAGCGGTTTCACCATCTAGACCACTAACGTTGAATGTATACCTTGTAGGCCCCAATAACTCGTGTATAGAACTAGAGCACGCACTTTAGATAGCAAGATACATCACACTTTCTGATGCCTCATTTTCAGAAGAGGACAACCCAGGGTCGCATCTCAACAGACACATTGCCACTTCCCCATGCCCGTTTCTAACGGCTTTGTGAAGGGGTGTGTCTCCGTTTACTGACTTCATCTTCCAAGGCTTGATATCCGCCTCCTCGTACTCATACCCCCTTTCCACTACAATCAGTGACGTAACACCCTTCTTATTCTCCAATCTGCCGGTTGATATGCTGAGTTGTAGGATGGCTCGTACAACTTTTAAGCGCCCGCTTTCTGCAGCCAGATGGAGCGGGGTCTCCCCTTTGGAATTCTGCCCTGAGAGCATTAACAGACGGCCGTGGGAATTTGACTCGAGGGCTTCGTTATTAAAGAACTCCCTGCATCCATCTTTGGTTGTTATATGGAATATGTTATTCCCTTGGTGTCCCTGGTATGTTAAGCACTCTTCAAAAGAATAGTGATGTAAGAGGTCTTTCACTATCTTAGCGTCCTTATGATTGAATATACTCATATTTATGACCTCCTTTGCACTCCATCCTGATTCTAAATGTTTCTGTTAAAAAAAATAGGAAAATGAGTACTAGATCGATCTACCTAGTCATATATAGCTTTTGGATAAATTGAAAATTTCTTTTAAAAAATAAGTTCAAAAATTAAAACTAGCTTGCAAATAAATTAGTAATCTACGACGGAGGCTAAGGACATTGAACTACACACCAATTTGCTGGGAATTTGGTCCTGGGATTCACAGAGGTCCATTGGAGTGCACCCATCGTTGTTCCTCATCCTCCAGCTGATGTCGCAGACCTCTAGCAAGGTATTGACAACATCAAGATTAGAGGCCGCTGAGGCGAGATGCAAAGGAATGTTGCCTTGATGATCAGCCACGTTAATCAGCTCCTTCAACCTTGTGTTAATGAGGCATCCTGCCAAAAAGGGAGCATCCGTCTTGGTGACATGAAGTGTTGTCTGGCCTTGAATCGTAAGGGTATGTATGGATTGTGGGCAAAGTGCCAAGATGAGGTGGATCATTGAAGTCAGACCCAACATGGCTGCCCTATGTAGTGGCGTGAGCCCATCGTTGTCATGCAGGTAGGCGAAGGAGTTGTTAGCATTTAACAATGTCTTCACAATTCGCTCTCGTTTTTCTTCTACTGTTGATGGCTTACATTTAGCTCATATTTAGAGTGCATATTAGCTCATGTTTCATTAGGTTTCGGTTTGCTTTTCTCCCCTTTAAGCTAGCCTTTTAGTTGTTTTCAGTTTAGTTTCTCGTTTCGGACTCTACGCCTTGTTTGCGCGTATTTCAGGTTAAAATGAAAGAGAATCGGTGATGAAGATCAAGAGGACTCAAGAAGCCGACATTAGCTCGAAGATGGAGTCAAGTAGAGGCCTAAAAAGACGTCACAAGAAGCAAACCGAAAATCGAGCAAAGCAAGAGCCAAGACAACGAAAGAAGGCAAGACCCGGGCCATCCGGGGCATCCGGATCCTAACCCCGGCTACGACCCGGCCAGGGTCGTGTGACCCGTCCGGGTCACAGCCCGGGTTGGCCTTCTTTCCCTTGCCGAGCTGCCACACGAAGCCCCCAGACACGGACCCGACCGGGTCACGGCCCGGGTCGTGGCCCGGGTTACACTGTTTCACCTTGTTTGCGTGTGCGTTGACCTTTCCCGAATCGGACCCGGCCAGGTCACAGCCCGGGTCGACCCCCGGGTCACGCGACGGCGCCCCCGATTTCCTCGTTTGCCGCCTTTTTCCTTTTAGGGTTGTATAAATGCCTCTTCTTCCCCTTGGAAGACAATCTTCTTTTTTTATCCCATTTTAGGACCTCTAGAATTTCCATTAAAGCTCTTTGGTGTTCTTAAGAGATTGAAGAATATTGTTGGAGATTGGTGCCTTTTCAATCAATAGAATGTTTGTTGGTATGAATTTCCTCATCTCTTCTTCATTTCTCTTGTTCTCCATGGGTTGCTAGATACCCAAATCCTAGGGTTTGGGGAAAACCCTATGGATTCTAGGTATAGCTTTGAAATGCTTGCTTAAATTAAGATTTGATTGTGGTTTGTTTCAATTCTATGTGCCTAATGCCAAATTGATTGTGATTTGAGCCTTAATGATGATTGCGACCGAGAGGTTAGAATGTTAATAGGAAGTGAGGTGTGGGATTTGTGTTGAGAGACCTCATCCCTCACTTGAACTATAGGATTGATTGATTGAGGTCCTTTGATAAGAGAATTGATTTGGGATCTCTTGAGAGGTTCACCTACCGATTGATTTGATCTCTCTCTCTCTCTCTCTCTCTCTCTCTCTCTCTCTCTCTCTCTCTCTCTCTCTCTCTCTCTCTCTCTCTCTCTCTCTCTCTCTCTCTCTCTCCCCTCCATCTACGATAAACTCCATTGGCTCTCAGGTCTCAGCGTTGCCAAAAAAGAGTCGTTATTTCTTCTAGTATCTTTGTATTTGGGATAAGTTTTTCCTTATTTAATGCACTATGATAGATATTGTCATTTTTAATTTTTGCACATTGATTTCGTACTTTCTTTGCTTAACTTTTTTGAGTTTGTCTGAATTTCAATTTTTTTTCTCATCGAAAATATGGGTTCTCAAAACTTTTGCGCTATTTAATTAAGTCGATTAAAGCTGGTTTATAATTTCTTACATTTATTATCAATTTCACAAATATTAAAGTAACTTTATGAATTTAAGAAGCTTGGAATCAAGCAAGGTGTAATTTGACATGTAGGATGATTTATAGGTTTTCATAATTAACATAGTTGTTGTAATTGTGAATCGGTTTAGGTTTTTGAATATCCAGTTCCATTCCGATTTTCGTTCCTCGATTTTCAAATTATTTCACTTTGTAAATTATTTTCTTTTCTTGTTTTGTAACTTTTCGGGTTTCGTTTCGTAAATTATTTCAAGTTGTTAGTCAAATATTTGGGAGAATAAAATAAAATTAGTTAGGGCAATAAAGATATCTTCTAAATAATGATAAGATTTTTCTTGATTCCCTCTATTTAACCCTAAATCAATTTCGGTTCCTAGTGTGTCGTGCCTCGTGAGTCATGCGTATATCATGCCGGGTAAGCTTCCTTTTCTTCCAAAGTTCTTTTCTTGTCCTCCGCCCTTAATTTTGCTTTGGCCGACGTCGGGAGTCCGGGTCGGGGCGGTGTCGGAGCAATGTAGCCGTCGGGCGTAATTCCTGGTGGGGCGGGCAGGGTAGCGAGGGGCGGAAGTCGGGTCGGAGTGGGTCCTGGTGGGTCGGAGTCGGACTCAAGTGTCGTTGGCCGGGGCTTCAGGTAGCGGGCGTCCAGTGTTGGTCGGTGTGATCGGGCAAGAGGGGCCAGAGGGCTGTCGGGTTGAGGGGTTGCCGGTGAAGTCGAGTTGGAGAAGGTGGGGTGTGCCGTCGGGTATGATCGGTGGGTTTCAAAGGCCCAGATCTTGGTTTTGGTAAAGTAGGAAAGATAGTTAGAGGGGAAGGAGGAGATTGAGTTGGCAGAGGTGATTTGTGAGGGGGCCACCGAAAGGAAAGGAAGTATAGATTTAATTAAGGGTAGTCTTCTCTTTAATTAGACTTGGCCTTAAATAAGGGAAATAGTGGAATTGGCTAATTAGTTTGAAAATCGTGTCTAGGTCGATCGGGTTGAGTCGGATTAGGTTCTGGGAATTAATTAGGGTCGGTTTCGGGTTCGGTTCGGGGGTTAGTTTAGGATTCTAGTTTTATTTCCGAGTTAATTCTGTCGATCGTTGAAACTTAAATTTTTTATTAAATTATTCAGGGATTCGGAGTGATTTTTGTTGCTTCTCTTAGAAAGTATTTCGGACTCGTCGTTTTCAAGGTAAGTCGTTTTGCGACTTGCGCGGCTAGGTGGTTCTATTCAATTCTTGTTGGATTGCATGTTGTGCTGGTAAGATTGGTTTTGGGGAATTAGTCGCTAAAGTATTATTTTTCTAAAATGTTTTTATTAATATATATATATATATATATATATGGGTGTGTGATCGTATGTGTTTCTGTGTGCAACTGGTTTTCAAAAGGTTTTTATCTTATGAAAAATTTTCACGTGTTTTCTGTGTGTTGGCATCTACCGGTACGTCCTTGTTCTCGGATTTTCGAGGAGAATGGGACTTATAGAGGCATGGTCGTATGGCAAGAAGAGGCCCTTAAAAAATTTATAAAAATGTTTTGGCGAGTGCTCTAGTAGAGGCTTGACCAGGGGTTGGAAGTATGTTTGGAAAAGGGATTGGTTGGAGGATGCCTTAGATGCGGGTGCTGTGGGTGGAGGCCGTTAACACCCTGTCTAGGATTGTGCGTGTATGTGAATGTGTGGATATGTTAATGTTTGTGAAAAAAGATTTATTATTGTGACTCTGTTGGTAAATTTGTATGTGTGTGACTAACTGGACTTAGGACTGGACTAGAGCTATGCGTGTGATTGCGGACTTGTTTGCTGACCTTAGAAACTCGTTTTGAAACATTCTATTAGTATTGTATGTTTTCTGACTTGTATTAGGATAGTAGCTGACCCCACGGGGAACTATTTTCCAGAGTGCAGGTATCTAGGAATCCGTGTAGGGACTTGGCGGATTGGTGGTGCGGAGCGGCGATGCGTGTCATAGAATGGTTTGGGTTTAGGGAATGATATTTGTATTTTGATTCATGTTATTGGTTGATTCTCTGCATATATTTATACCATAAGTTGTTAGTTAATGTATTTGGGGTTTGGGGAAGTTCGTAGCTGCTAGTCTTGTATTGGGTTGGGATCATGAAATGTGTTGTAATAGTTTTATTTCATAATACAAGTTGGATGTTTTTCAATGTTTTCTCGCCGTGCCCGCGTTGCAAGATCTGAATGTTCTGTTGTCGAACCAACTTGTTAGAGCCTCGTGAGGTCTACTACCGAGTAATGCCTTCTCAGAAAGACGGGGTGTTACAATTAGAACATTTTATTTCGAAATATTTGTTGTTAATGAAAAAGTCATATGTGATACGATATGAAATCATAAGTGAATTATTTATTCTGCATATGTATTTTGTATAACTAGTAAGATTTTTATACGAATATAGAAATCAAAACATTAAGTTAAGTATGGCTTATTTACATACATCTTTTAGAAAGTAAACTTGTATCAATAATGATATTTTTGAAATATGATAAATATTTTAGTAGATCTTATAAAGTTATAAGTAATTTAATAATAATAGAATACAAAACCATTGCAATTTCGATCCCGAATTAATTAAGTCAAGTTTACAAGTATTTACACTACACGTACATGGTACGAGTTTTGTACTGTTACGGTTCAGATACATAACGCGTGAAATATCCAAAAATTCCCTCAAAAGCAGACATGGCAATGGGTCTGGTTTCGAGTGGATGGGCCATTTCCAAACCCGACCCGCAATACAATTTTCCCCACCCGAACCCGACCCGACCCGGTTGCATGGATCACCCAAACCCAATCCACCCTATATTGTGTGGGTCGGGTGAAATTTCGGGTGGTATGTACCTAATGTATACATGACTTTTAATTTAACTTTTTTCAAACAAACTGATAAACATAATAATAATTTTAATGTCAATTGTTAAATATTACATGAAAATTCCATAATCTTAATCAAACTTGAATCATGATATTAAATATGATATTAAATATGGATCATAGTATTGTTTTGGCATATTTTAATTTGAAACAAATAAGCATATTTTATTGTTAAAACATACTCCCTCCGTCCCCGAAAGTATGTCCGCCTTTCCTTTTCGGGTATCCTTGAAAGTTTATCCATCTCTACTTTATTTCCATTTATATCACTATGTTTTTACAAACTTACATAATTATCCCCAATCAATCTTATAAATTACTCCTTTTTATACCCTTTTCATCAATTTTAACACTTCTCATTAATTCGCGTGCAATTGTGCTTTTGGCCAAACTTTTCGGGACGGAGGGAGTAATTAATTTGATGAGTAAAGGTAACAAAGGAAGGAATATACAGACCTTCACCCGTACCCGACCCGACCCATCAGTCGTATCACCAAAAACCCGACTTTGATCCGTCTCTTTTTGGGTTTCACCCATTTTTTCGGGTCGGGTGAAGCGGGTACCCATTGAATTCGGGTGAAATTGCCATCTCTACTCAAAAGCAAAGACGCTGGTAGGTGCAGCGTGTTTAGACCCAAAGTGCCTATGTTGTGAAATAAAAAAAATTCATGCCTAATTTGATAAATAAAAGTTTTAATCTGCTCAATTCTGAAAAAAAATCCCGAAATTTACCGAAAAAAAAAAAAGAAAAACCCCTCTGAAAGCAGTTAGACTGAAGAAAAATCTCATGTATATGACATTAATTGCCTAGGTAATTTCAGCTAAAAAATCAAAATAGACAAATTAATTTTCATAGAAAAGATATTGAAAATGGGAGTCCGCTTACACACATTGTGACAGGGGTTGACAAGGCTCTAGCGAAGTAGCGAATACAAAAAACAGCCGACGAACTATGAGGCTTTTGGCCTTTGAGGCATACGTGTAAACCCCAAAATTATATCATAACTAGTATTATTCTCGTGTCTTGAAGACATGAATTTGATTTAAATTTTATATAAATCTGATTTAACTAAAATCTTATTTTAAATTTTATATAAAGTTATTCAAAAAAAATTAATATAAAGTCTTTTATTAGATTATTTACTTTGTTTCTTATGGGATTTATTTTAATGATATAGTACCTGCTATAATATATTCTTTGAATGTAAGGATTTGTTGGATTATAATTTATGTATAAGGATTGAATAGTCCTATACAATTCAAAATTTGATAGAAAAATAAAAAGAAATCAAATTTCATATAATGTTGGAACTCTTGATCATAATTTATAGCTTTATTTATTGACATACTTAAATACCAAAGTTTTATAATTATTGTAAAAGGAAAGGATACGATACATAACATATTAAGATAGATTCTAGATTAAAAATATAACTAAATAAAAATATATTTATTGAAAATTATAAATAGTGAATTTTCATGTGTAAATTTTGGATAGATTTTTTAAATATTTGGATAGATTTATTATATGTACAATTTAATATGGGGTCTACAATGAAATTTCAACAAATTAAACAAATTAAATTATTTTAATAAAGACGGGAGATGATGGGAGATACGATCCAATGAGAAATTTACACGTTTCGTGCTAAATATTTTTTTTAACCTCCGTTTTAATATATAGTTACGATAATTTAGAGTAGGTGATTTGTTCTTCCTATATTGGGAAAAGAAATACTGAGTCATTTTCTAGGAATATATAATGGTCAGTATGGAGGTGTTGAGCTGCAAACTATAAATTATGAATCCAGATGAATCCAATGGAGAGGCGGACTTTAATAATGGTGTTTAGTCTCAACCCGCCCTATTAGTATTCCTTGGAAATGAGGCCAACCAAACTAGTGAGCTAGTTGTGATTCGTTGGCCACCGCTCTCCTAAAATATACATTTTTTCCTTTTGATCTGATCCTAAAATATACATTTTTTCCTTTTGATCTGATCCTAAAATATACATTGGCAATGGTTTTTGATTCGATAATTTTTGTCCTAAAACCCTATTTTTATGGGCATACATAAACACAGTCTAAGTTTTGGGAGGAATGTGATAAGATGAATAAAAGTTTCATTTGGGGAGAGAAGAAGGTGCATCTTGTGTCATGGGACGACATTTGCCTCCCGAAGAGTGAGGGTGGCCTAAGTATTCGATCCGCTAGAGCCATGAACGCTGCTGTTTTGGGTAAATTGGGCTGAAATCTTTTGAATGGTACAGCTGCCTTGTGGGGAGGCTTGCTCGTCGCCAAGTACGGCCTTGTAAAGAGGGATGGCCGGCTGAAGCAAACAACGAGTTGCCGTCCTTCTATTCTCTGGAAGGGGATTAAGTGGAACTTGGATGAGGTCGTCTATAAGGGAATCAAGTGGCTCATTGGAGATGGCAGGGCTGTCCGCCTTCTTGAAGACGCCTGGCTGGAGAGCGAACCCTTAGCCCGAACCGTTCACTACGAAGCGCTCCCAGATAATCATAACAGAGCTGTCAGGGAATTTTGGTCCCTGATTCGGCTAAAGTCGTCGTGCCAAGATCAAAGATAAATAACCCAAACAAACAAACTAAGTATAGTGAGCAAGTATGGGATCAAACCCTAGAAAACTATGGCTTCTAGTATGAATGTGATTATCAACTAAAGATAAGGGGGGGGGGGGAATCAAAGAGATATTAAACTAAACTAACCTAGGAAATAAATAACAAACAAATAAATAAATAGATAAGAGGCAGGTTCATTCAAAAGATCCACTCATTAAATAATCACTCGATCATAGATTCATCCATTGATTTCATTCACACCTATGGTTAATTCCTATCCTGATCATTAACAATCGCAAGTCCACGGTCCAAGCAATTCTATAACCCTAGGCAAGGACGCTTAAACCTAGAATTAGCATAGAGAACAAGGATATTAGGAAATCAATTCATGCAATCAAGCTACGAGTCTCATGCACAATTAAACCATTGAATACTCTTCCCTAAACTAGTCCACGGTCCAAGAATAGAGTTGTTTCGAGAATTAGGAAATATGCATAAACAACAACCAATCTTAATTCAAACAATAGATCTAAGATAATTAAACAAGTTGATCAGGCTCATAAAATCAAACATAGATCATGGGATTAAGCACAAGAGTATCAATATCAACCAAAGGATAGAAATCAATTACCAAAATCTCACGAGTTCATACTTCAGAGCTTCTCCCTCGAACAAACCCAAGGAGACTAGCTCTCCATAACTAAACTAAAGACCTAATTGAATTATGAATTGGAATTGTGAATTGAATACCTAAAACCTAAGGAGGCTCCTCCTTATATAGACCTAGGGAACATGCTCCCCTAATCTTATTAGGAAAGGAGAAAAGATAGAAAAGGAAAGAGAAAAGATAAGAAGATAGAAAGAAGATAGATCTTCGGTCCGTCACGGATCCGGCATCACCGCGGTCGCGTCGCCATGGCCGCTCCCGCTCTTTCACGACATAATAGAATAGCTCGTCTCGGTAGCCACCGCGGTCGAGGAATTAGGACAGAAACTCTAGCGTCACTTCGGAGGCTGTTTTGACTATCTTCGGTTTGGAGTCTGACTTCGGTGTAAAAAGATGAATTGAAGCTCTTCGAGTTAGCTTTCTAATGGCACCAGAATCAGCTCAATCCGACCTTTGTAGATCAAGATATAGCTTTTGCAAGCAAGTGGTGTCGCGTAGACAGCTCAAAACGCCTTAGAACTCTTGAATCTTGCATTCTTGTGTCTTCGGCCTAGATATTACAATCATGCACAACTCTAACCTAAACACACTCAATATAACCCTAAGATGCAAGAGTTAACCTATACAAAATAGCCCGAATCAAATTCCCCCATACTTAGATCTTGATCGTCCTCGAGTAAGATCAAAACAAATATAACAAGCTAGGTAGCACATCTAAGATCTTAGGAAATACAAGGGAAGATAAAAACACTCAGCTCACAACCCGAACCCAAAGTAGAGAAATCATGAGCATAAAACAATGAAGCTCAAACACACACCTCACAACAAGATATAACACTCAAGCTCTAAAACATGAAAGAGAGCAACCTAGGATCTACCCAAATCTAACATGTAAGCCCCCAAGTCTCCAATCAAGAATGATCCTAAACACTCATATTTTTCCGCTCAATTCTGCTTAAGCGCCCTTTCGGGTTTTCACCTAACCGCTCTTTTCATTTTTCTCAAGTTGTGCTCACAAAACTCACAACTCTCATGAACCTCATATTACCCCATCCTAATGCTGGTCTGGGTTACCTGCTTATTACCTGAGCTGCCCTTTCGGGTTTTCGACTCATCCCATGATTTATACGCCTTTTTCAAACTTTTTATGGCTTTTTCTATCCTTTTCTTTTCTTTCTTTCTTTATTATGCAAAAAAATGGTACAAGTGCTCCATGAAAAGAAGAAAATCAAAAATCTGAAGCAAATCACTAACTAATCTAACTAAGATAAGCGAATGCAAGTACTCCCTCCCCCATACTTAAATCCTTCATTGTCCTCAATGAAGCAAAGAGAAAGGATAAAAGCAAGGAAGAAGGTATATCAGAAGACTCACAAACGAATGAAAAGAGGTGGAATGGAAGAACTTTTCAAAGGTGGTAGAAAGTATGGATGAAAAATCACCATTCAACAGGCTAACCGCGGGCGCGCTATGGGTGGCGCGGTCGCGGATCCAACGCCGTAAGCAACATCATCCTTTGGGAACCAACCGCGGGTGCGGCATGGGAAGCGCGGGCGCGGCCTTGAGCGAATGCGAACTCGGACGTCTCCTTGAACATGAACGCTCAATATGGCTCTCGGATATTGGGCTCGTCTTCTTATGACATGTGTGAACTCTTGAACTCGAACCTCAATGATGCTATTCGGGGGAACAAAGCTCCCCCATACTTAGGCTTTGAACATAGCCAAAAGAATGGAAATCTAAAGATGGATGAAAAGATTATATAGGTGGTGGTGGAAAGAGATAGATGGAAACATAGAATGATAGAATGAGACCAAAAAGTCCTCTTTTTTTTTTGTTTTTTTTTCTCTCCTTTTTTCATCTTTTTTTTTTCGAGACCAACTGTATCACCACCCTGGGCGCGGTTTGTGGACCGTGACCGCGGTGTCTAGTACCTGTACGTCGGGAGTTTCTGTATTCGAAACGCGACCGCGGTTGCGCACCTGCGGGCGCGGTTTAAGCACAGAACGTTCTTTCGAACCTAGTACCTGCATGTTAGCCCAAATTTTTTTTTACACAGTCAATAAAAATATTAATACTAGAAAGAAACCTAAGTTCCCCGGCAACGGCGCCAAAATTTGACTCAGCTAAAGTCGTCGTGCCAAGATCAAAGATAAATAACCCAAACAAACAAACTAAGTATAGTGAGCAAGTATGAGATCGAACCCTAGAGAACTATGACTTCTAGTATGAATATGATTATCAACTAAAGATATGGGGGGGGGGGCGGAATCAAAGAGATATTAAACTAAACTAACATAGGAAATAAATAACAAACAAATAAATAAATTGATAAGAGGCAGGTTCATTCAAAAGATCCACTCATGAAATAATCACTCGATCATAGATTCATCCATTGATTTCATTCACACCAATGGTTAGATCCTATCTTGATCATTAACAATCGCAAGTCCACGGTCCAAGCAATTCTATAACCCTAGGCAAGGACGCTTAAACCTAGAATTAGCATAGAGAACAAGGATATTAGGAAATCAAATCATGCAATCAAGCTACGAGTCTCATGCACAGTTAAACCATTGAATACTCTTCCCTAAACTAGTCCACGGTCATAGAATAGAGTTGTTTCGAGAATTAGGAAATATGCATAAACAACAACCAATCCTAATTCAAACAATAGATCTAAGATAATTAAACAAGTTGATCAGGCTCATAAAATCAAACATAAATCATGGGATTAAGCACATGAGTATCAATATCAACCAAAGGATAGAAATCAATTACCAAAATCTCACGAGTTCATACTTCAGAGCTTCTCCCTCGAACAAACCCGAGGAGACTAGCTCTCCATAACTAAACTAAAGAACTAATTGAATTATGAATTGGAATTGTGAATTGAATACCTAAAACCTATGGAGGCTCCTCCTTATATAGACCAAGGGAACATGCTCCTTTAATCTTATTAGGAAAGGAGAAAAGATAGAAAAGGAAAGAGAAAAGATAAGAAGATAGAAAGAAGATAGATCTTCGGCCCATCACGGATCCGGCATCACCACGGTCGCGTCGCCATGGCCGCGCATGCTCTTTCACGACAGAATAGAATAGCTCGTCTCGGTAGACCCCGCGGTCGCGCTTCTCCCACCGCGGTCGAGGAATTAGGACAGAAACTCTAGCGTCACTTCGGAGGCTAGTTTGACCATCTTCGGCTTGGAGTCTGACTTCGGTGTAAAACAATGAATTGAAGCCCTTCGAGTTAGCTTTACAATGGCACCGGAATCAGCTCAATCCGACCTTAGTAGCTCAAGATATAGCTTTTGCAAGCAAGTGGTGTCGCGCAAACAACTCAAAACGCCTTAGAACTCTTGAATCTTGCATTCTTGTGTCTTCGGCCTAGATATTACATCCACGCACAACTCTGACCTAAACACACTCAATATAACCCTAAGATACAAGAGTTAACCTATACAAAATAGCCCGAATCAGTCCCCCTCGAAGGGTTGGGATTGGACCGTTCTTAGTAATTTACTTCCAAATTCCTCCCTGCTTAAGCTTCCTAATGTGGCTATTTTTTGTGATGTAGATGAGAACGATCGTCTCTCTTGGGGTCCTTCCTCCAATGGCGAGTACACGGTGTCCAATAGATATTGGCTTCAATTCCATAACCAACAGCCGACAGTGCAGCTCAAGATGGACTTCAAGCTGATCTGGAAAGCGCCAGTTCCTGAACGCATCAGGACGTTCCTCAGGTTGGCAGGGCCGGCTAGAAGGGGTGGCGAAGAGGGGCGGTCGCCATGGGCCCCCGAAAACTAAAGACCCCGTTTTAGAAAACATAACTATTAGTAAAATTATGTTTACTAAAATTAAAAGACCCATTTAAGTATCTAATTTTAAAAATATATTTGGGTTATAAAATCATTCCTATTTAAGTAATACATTTTTGCAAATTTTGTTACTCTCGTTCTAAGCTCAAGAGAAGATGGAACATATATAGGCTTTTGTAATTGTTTATATATATCTTTTACATATGTATGACTCTAAACAATTGTGCTAAAATATTAATATCATACTTAGTCTATAATATTTTTCAACATATAGGAGATCTCTACATACATAGATTTTTATAAAAATTACTAGTAATTTATTTTTAAAAAAAGATGCTTATAAATACAATTTAACGGGTCCCTAATTTAAAGACAAGGATTGAATCCCCCGAATATTAATAAGGTTTGGTTATATTGTACTAAGTTAGTATCTTTTTATATAAAATATTTTATTACATTAAAATAATATTTTAAAATAATAAATAATAATTTATATTAAAAGCCCCCTAATTTTATTTCGCCCTAGGGACACAAAAATGTTTGAGACGGGCCTGCAGGTTGGTGGCGCGGGGTCGTATCCTCACCAACAAAGAACGATTTCGGCGACCCCTTGCAAGATCGGCGGCCTGCTCTCACTGTCGCGACCAAGAGGAATCCATCATTCACGTCCTCAGAGATTGCCCCCTTGCAAAGAATATCTGGTGTAGCATGCTCTTCCAAAGCTTTGGTCAAATTTTTTTCGATGTGGATCCGCTAGAATGGGCGATGCAAGGGCTTCAAAGCAACTATAAGTTTAGCGAGGGCCACCAAAATAACATTGTCTTTTGCACAACAATATGGTGGCTCTGGCGCTGGCGAAATTGCAGAATTTTCGACCATGGTTCACTCCCGCAAGACAAGCTGGCCTGCCTTCGCCGTTACATCTCAGACATCGCATCTAGCCATCTCACCAGCAACACCAGCTCACTCGCCAACACTAGCACAGAGGTGATCAGAGTGGCTTGGTCCAAACCTGATAATGGATGGTTCAAAATAAATAGTGACGGGTCAGTTGTCCAAGGCATGGTCTCTGATGGCGGTATTCTCAGAGACGAAGACGGCAATTGGGTTGTGGGCTACACTAGTAATCTCGGAACAGCCTCAATCCCATCCACGGAGCTTTGGGGGATTCTTCAAGGCCTTGAGCTCGCTTGGATTCATGGTTTCCACCAAGTGGTTATCGAGTCCGACTCCCTCCTCGCCATCAAGCTCATTCACTCCAAAATCCAAAGTCATTACCCCCTTTCCAGCTTGACGCGCAAGTGTCAAGGCTCCGTTAGTAGGGATTGGGTCCTCCAGTTCCGGCATACCTATAGAGAAGCCAACAAGATCGCCGATAGACTCGCATCTCTGGCTCACTCACTTCCCCTTGATCACCATATTCTCAGAGTTCCCCCAGTGGAAATTCAAATGCTGCTTGCTGATGATATTGAAGGGTCAGGCCACCCTCGCTATGTTGTAGCCCACAATAACTAAGCTGGGAGCTTGCCTCCCCTCAACCAAAAAAAAGAAGCTATATCTACTAGCACAACCCGTTTGAAGGTTACGAGATAGACCGTGAAAAAAGGTAGATTGGTCAATAAAAGTTTACTGGAATTAATTATTATTGTCCATTGAAAGTTTCTTAGAATATATCGTTAAGCTCTAAATTTTGAGGAAAAAAATCCTTAATTAGCCAATGGACGATTGAAGTGATAGGGAGTCATGATTAAGATCATACGAGTTTATGGAAAGTGCGTTGATTCAAGTGTTTTTAACAAACCATGCTCCTAAAAGGACTTGTAATAGCAAAAATGCAAAAAATTTAAACAATTGGCAGCGATGCACCTAAACCTTAAATTACATAATTTAGTTTTAAAGGAATTAGTGATTTTTTCTATTTTTTTCCATATAGAAATTAATTAGAATGTCATCTTACCCTATTCGCTCCATTTCAGGTACATTAAA
This sequence comes from Polygonum aviculare, assembly GCA_934048045.1. Classification (NCBI taxonomy): domain Eukaryota; kingdom Viridiplantae; phylum Streptophyta; class Magnoliopsida; order Caryophyllales; family Polygonaceae; genus Polygonum; species Polygonum aviculare. The sequence goes on along the minus strand of OW204023.1, from coordinate 23,640,502 downwards.
GAAAGAACACTGTTAGCGTAATGGGAGTCTTGAGACGCCATGAGAATGTGCTCATGATCGCCCCACTATCAGAGTCTTGCTCTGTAGCCTACCAGTTGGTTGTGTTGCCTCTGGCCAATGTACGTTGAAGGCCTAATTTTGACGTGTGATGATAAATTGATAATCAGAACTCTGTGTGATTCTCATACCATCACCAGACCGCTATCATCTGCGGTAGGAGGAGGAGGCAGAGGAACACGATTAAGGTGTAGATGAAGCAGAGACAACAGAATCGGCGACAGGAGAAGCTGCTCCGCTAAGACCGCCGCGGATTCGGTCGGTAAGGATAGAGGTCGGAGGTTAGGGTTATAGAGTTCTGCCGGCACCTTCGGTTTCACAGCGGTGGCGGCGATTGTTGTTCCGTTGGCGGTGATGCCGTTCATGAATACTACTGTATGCAAACTGTATAGACCATCAAGGCACAACATTCCGCTTCCTTTCATTAAGTACCTCTATTGTGCATTTGCAAGTCTTTGCTTCTCTACTAATCCCATTCCACCATGGTATGGAAGATAGAGATGTCTAATTAGTTGAATTCCACAATACATTAGGAAGTGAAAGCACTGTGTTGATGTCAACTCGTAGATCTAGAGTTCATTGACTAGAGTGTTGAGCAAGCACAAAAATCTAGGGTGGATCAAATCTCCTATTTCCTTAGGAAGTTTCCCTTTTACTTGGAAGTCTTGGCAGCTTAAAGACTCGCAGAAGCGGGAACTTATCTGAGATAGTTTTGACAAAGTTTTTGCAATTCCCTTCGACCCTCTTCTAACTTACGGAGAAAAGCAAAAGTGAACGCAGATTGGGAGTTGTTGATCGATACCTTGGAAGCCCCCGAAATACTGATACTACGTAGTGCTATAGTGCTGGTAGGAAGAGTTGAGCTTCACGGCTCTTGATCAATCAAGAAGACTGCTAGTTGACGAAACTGTTGGAATATGTCTTGCTTTATGTGAAGGTATTTTTTGTCATATAATTAAATATCAAGGTCATGGTTGTAATTTGTGTTGTAATTTGTGTTGATGTCTTCTCTCAAACTCCCACATATAAAAGTGTGTAAACCCTGATTTTTGATGAATGAATGAATGCACAGCTTTTCCATTCCTTCTTCCAATGTTTCACTATTCAGGAATGAAAGTTCCCTTTTTTATTGCCTAGCTTACCAAGAAATACAAAAGCTAGCATGACAAGGTTATTGTTTTGATTGACTTGTCACAATCTCTACCTAGTTTTACATGGTATCAGAGCCATGGAAGGCACAAATGCTGCTCCTCACGTATCTACTCCAAGTGACTCCACTCAAACAGCTGCTAGCTCAAACGAATTGGAAGACCTCTTTCTTCATCATTCGGACCACCCAAGTTATGTCCTTTCTACTAGTCTACTCAACGAGAGAAACTATAGCCATTGGAGACGTTCAGTTGAAGTTTCCTTATCAGCCAAGAACAAGATTCGCATGGTGAACGGGAGCTTCCCAAGGCCAGCACCAAATTCTCCACTTTCAGGTCAGTGGGAGCGAGTAAATAACATGGTAATCTCGTGGCTTTTACATTCTGTTGAGAAAGAGATTGCTGAGTCAGTACTGTATTGCAAAACTGCCTGTCAAATATGGAATGAGTTACACTCTAGATTTGGAAGAAGCAACAGGACCCGAATTTACCAGGTTCAGAGAGAGCTCAATTCTATGTCTCAAGGAACCATGACCATCACCTCTTATTTTACAAAAATCAAGAAACTTTGGGATGAATACTTACTTTTGTTGGAGGATTGTGTCTGTAGCTGTGGATCTAGTATGGTAACCAACAAAATAATAGAAGATCAGAAGGTGATACAATTTTTAATGGGGTTAAATGAGAGCTATAACACTGTTAGAGGCAATATACTCATGTTTAGCCCACCTCCAAATCTTGATGAAGTCTACCAACTGATTATGCAAGAGGAGAAGCAGAGGCAACTTGGTGCAAGTTCAAGGAATGAGACAAAGTCAGTAGCTTTTGCAGCCCAAAGATCTGGAAATAGAGATACACAAAGAGGGCCAGTCAAGTATTGTGGGCACTGTAAAGTAGGTGGACACACCATGGATAAATGCTGGAAAATACATGGATATCCACCTAAGCAAAATTCTGAGACTGCAAATTATTGTGAGCACTGTAAAATCCCAGGTCACACCATTGATAAATGCTGGAAAGTGAGTAAGAGCAATGGTCCAACACCTCGACCTCCCACAACAGAGAGCAGATTTTTTTGTGAGCACTATAAAATCTCAGGTCACACAATGGACAGGTGTTGGAAATTACACGGATATCCACCAGGCAGAGGCAACAAAATTGCAGCACAAGCTTCTTCAAGCGGTGGACAGAATTCAGGAAGTAATGTGGGGCTGACTCAGCAGCACATTGAATAACTCATAAATCTTCTCAATAATCACTCCACATCAGAGACAAGTAGCCATGCTGCCTTTCTAGCTGGTAAGTCATTTTCACACTTTTCAAGTGGTAATAATTCTTTTTGGATCCTAGATAGTGGGGCATCTGACCACATCACCCCAAACCTGTCATTATTTTCTACCTATAATGTCATCCCTGAACCAATCCATATCACTCTACCCAATGGAAAGACATCTAAAGTTCAGCATTCTGGCACTGTAAAGCTCTCAAACTCTCTCATTCTTAGTAATGTCCTACATGTGCTTGAATTCCATTATAACTTGCTTTCTGTTCACAAACTCTCCACAAGTTTGTCTTCTAATGTTATATTCACTCCATCCTCATGCATGATCCATGACCCTTTGATGAACAAGCCACTCGTGATTGGCCATGAAACCAATGGGCTCTACATTATTGATACTCCCTCAACCTCAAATCAAGCTGCCATCAATTCTCCTTCTCATTTTTCATCTCTGGACAACAATAATTTTTCAAGCAATTGTCATGCCTCTATTATTAAACTCAGTCCTGAGCTACTGCATTGCAGAATGGGCCATGTTCCTTTTAGTCAGTTGCAGTATATTTCATCTTCTATCATTTTGAACAAACCTGATGTTATTTGTCAAATTTGCCCTAGAGCAAAACAGCATAGACAATCATTTCCTATCAGTACTTCAGTTGCTTCCTCACCCTTTGCATTGCTTCATATTGATACTTGGGGTCCATATAAACAATCAACTTACAATGGATTCAAATATTTTTTAACCATAGTTGATGATCATACCAAGTGCACCTGGACATACTTGATGTCAAACAAAAGCCAAGCCTTTTCTTTACTTCAAAATTTCATAGCCCTAATCCAAACCCAATTCAATGTTCAAGTCAAAACTATAAGATCAGACAATGCTCCTAAATTTTGTGGATCACATGCTCAACCTTTTTATCAATCCAAAGGCATAATTCACCAAACTTCTTGTGTTGACACACCCCAACAAAATGGGATTGTTGAACGAAAACACAGACATCTTCTTGAAGTAGCCCGAGCTCTTCTTTTTCAATCTAATCTCCCTCTTTCTTTTTGGGGCGAATGCATATTGACCTCTACTTTTTTGATCAACAGAACTCCCCTTCCCTCTCTTCACAACCATTCTCCATATGAATTGCTCTTCCACAAGAAACCAGATTACTCTTACCTACGTGTATTTGGCTGTCTTTGTTATGCCAATACCTTGAAAAGAAGCAGAGATAAGTTTCAACAACGTGCCAAATCCTGCGTTTTTATTGGTTATCCCTTTGCCAAGAAAGCCTATAAACTCTATGATATTGAATCCAAGGACATTTTTTACTCTAGAGATATTCCATGAGAGACACTTCCCCTTTCATACTCCATCCTCCACCTCAAAGTCTGTCACTCTACCAGTAATTCAACAAGATTTTCCCTCATTCATTTTCATTCCAACTGTTTCACAAACACAAGACAACACTTCACAGATTTCTAGCCCCACCCATTCATCAATGCAAAACCAGCCACCATCCAACTCTTTTCAACCCTCTCAGCCCTCTAATTCTTCACAAATCTCTCAACCTTCTAATGATGACAACACCATTCAACAATCTCAATCCCCACCATTTTTAAGAAGATCCACTAGAGTCACAAAACCACCTCAGTATTTGTCTAATTTTGTGTGCTCCATGTCTTCATCACATCATGGCATCATTTCATCCCCTCATTTACCTTCTTCTCATCACGCCTTTGTTTCACATATTATCTCTTACTCTGAACCATCCACCTACAACCAAGCCTCTAAGGATCCAAATTGGGTTAATGCTATGCGAAATGAGATAAATGCCTTACAAGCTAATGGTACTTGGTCACTAGTCTCTCTTCCTGCAGGCAAGCACCTGTAGGGTGCAAATGGGTATTCAAAGTTAAACTAAATGCAGATGGAACCCTCGAACTCTACAAGGCTAGATTGGTAGCCAAAGGATTTACTCAACGTGAGGGCATTGACTTCCATGAAACATTCTCTCCCGTGGTAAAGATGACCACAATTCGGACTGTCATAGCTTTAGCCGCTGCAAAAGAATGGTCTCTCTTCCAGTTGGACGTGAACAACGCCTTCTTACATGGGGACCTCAAAGAAGAAGTTTATATGACAGTCCCGGACGGCATTCCCAATCCCGAGCATAAAGTCTGTAAACTGCACAAATCCATTTACGGTTTGAAGCAAGCTTCACGCCAATGGTTTCACAAATTGACAAGCTCTCTATTACTTCTTGGATTCACCCAATCTAAGAATGACTACAGCCTGTTTATCAAGAAAAAAATTCAGGTCACATCACCATCATTGCAGTTTACGTGGATGATTTATTGATCACTGGATCTGATCAGTTTGCATAGCTCAAGTGAAAGCTTTTCTTGATCAACAGTTCAGCATTAAAGACCTAGGCAAACTGCATTACTTTCTTGGCTTGGAGGTTAGTTATCTTAAATATGGCATTGTATTAACACAACACAAGTTTACTAGAGAGCTTCTTCATGATGCTGATTTTTTAACCAAATCTCCTGTCACTTCCCCTTTACCTCACAATTTAAAACTCAACACTACTGATGGCTCTCTCCTTGAAGATCCTTTTACCTACAGACAACTCATTGGTAAGTTGAATTTCCTAACTCACACCCGACCTGACCTGAGGTTTGCTGTCCAAACTCTCAGCCAATTTATGCAATCACCCAGGACTCCTCACCTCCAAGCACTTCATCACACCCTTCGATATCTCATTGGTACAGTTGGTCAAGGAATTCACTTGAATGGTTTTGACAGACCTCGACTCACAGCTTATTCAGATTCGGACTGGGCATCTTGTCCAGTAACCAGGCGCTCAGTAAGTGGCTATCTGATCCTCCTTGGATCCTCCCCTATATGCTGGAAATCTAAAAAGCAATCGACTGTTAGTAGAAGCTCCTCAGAAGCTGAGTACAGAGATTTAGCTCATGCCTCTGCAGAAGTGACTTGGCTGGTTCGTCTCCTCCAAGAATTGGGAGTTTCCATCATCAAGCCAGTTGAATTATGTTGTGATAACCGTTCTGCAATTCAAATAGCTCAGAATCTCGTCTTTCATGAAAGAACAAAGCACATTGAGATTGATGTGCACTTCACAAGAGACAAAGTACTTGAAGGCCTGCTTGAGCTCAAGTTCGTTCCCTCCAACGCTCAAATTGCTGATGTTTTGACCAAAGTGCTTCCATTTGATCAGCAACAACTACTCTTATCCAAGCTGGGAATGCTTCAAACGCACCCTCCAGCTTGAGGGGGGGTGTTGGAATATGTCTTGCTTTATGTGAAGGTCTTTTTTGTCATATAATTAAATATCAAGGTCATGGTTGTAATTTGTGCTGATGTCTTCTCTCAAACTCCCACATATAAAAGTGTGTAAACCCTGATTTTTGATGAATGAATGAATGCGCAGCTTTTCCATTCCTTCTTCCAATGTTTCACTATTCAAGAATGAAAGTTCCCTTTTTTATTGCCTAGCTTACCAAGAAATACAAAAGCTAGCATGACAAGGTTACTGTTTTGATTGACTTGTCACAATCTCTACCTAGTTTTACAGAAACCTTTTCTCTCTTATAGGAAGCCAAGTCATCAAAAGATGGTCTGCATTTTGTAGAGAAATTAGTTCAAGAGCAAGCTTTGGCAAACATTGAGCTTGATTTAGTAGTATCGTCTCTCTCCTTCGTATTCTTTATCCTTGTTTTCTTTGGTAATAATTCATATGATCCTATAACTAATGGCGTAACAATAATAGGAAAAACATTCTCATATTGAGGAACTGTAGTTTCGAATTGATAAGCAAGTTAGGGATTACTCTGCAATTGTGCGTTATATTGATCTTTGGTTTTCTTGTCTAGAACTTTGTATCTTAAAGCATCGTTTCTGGAGCAGTGGTTTATTGTTAATGTGTAGTTATAACTCTAGTTGGTCAATTAGAACTTTAGATACATGAAAATGATTGACATTAATCATTTTGCAGGGAATTACATGAGATGGTGCAATTAGAAGATGACTTATAAGTGGATGTATACAAGGATGAAAAATATGTTCCTTCTTGAAACTGTCCGTACTCAGCTTCTTTTATTTAGCATACTCGAGCATCCATGTCTATCAAGAACTTGAACTTTTATTGAGAATAAAACTGTAGGAGTTCATTTGAAGAGTTGCAAATCACCTTTTACTGAAGGTAGGAAGGAGAGTAAAAAGCTTGATGTTCAACTAGAAGTAAGTGAGATTCATGCATGAGTTTTATTAAAATGAGATAATGACTTGACATTTCCCTTTGTGCTTTAGTGCTGTGAAATCTGCAAACCAAATTACTGACAGATGTTAATCACTTTTTTTAGCCATACAAGGTTGCATGTTATAAACATATATCTTTGATGCATGCTATACATGGGACAGACATACAGTGTTTCTTGAAGACATCTGTCATACCTTAAGGAAAATAGTCATACTTAGAAGTTTGAATTAAGTACCTGCACTTGTTGCGGATGAAAATACTATCGTCTCAAAAAGATATCCATCTTCTCAAAGAACTGATCTGGCACCACCCATAGTACCTTGTTTAATACTCCCATCATTCCCATGATTAAAAATACAAGAATAGCAGATGGAAGTACAACAACGGCAGTGAATATCCCATTGGCACTGTTGGATGCAAGCGCATATATTCCGGCAATGTAAGCCCCCATGGTAGCAAACAGAGAATACTCTAACATCATAACACTATAAAACGCCGACGCCACCAATGTTTTGGGGCTTCGAGTGATCCCAAACGTGTAATTGATCAACACACCCATGCCCAGCATCATTGCAACGACGTCAAAGGACAGGAACACTTTGGCGGAAGTTTGTTTCAGCCTCAACACTTGGCCGGTAGTTTGATCGTACCCGCCTGGTATCGTGAAGGTCGCCGCAAAAGTCAGGGTTACCAACAGAGTCGCAGCCAATGCCATGTTGTTGACGAGTTGTTTCAAATTCTCTTGACTCAAATCCGCCAAAAGTTTTGCATTCCCTAAGAATATGTTTTGTATCCGTGTTTTTAAGGACGAAGCTTCGCCTAACTGATACATACGGATATATGGACAGATCGATCGATAGATGAGCAAACATTTTCAACTAAACTGATGTAATTAAGCATATATAGTACATGCAATATAATATGATCTTCAACTAAAAGGATTTGGCAGATAAACTTACTTGGGTATCATCATCAGATGTTTCAGAGCACAAGTGTTGAAGCTCTACAGAGCGTGGACAAATATCAAGTATGGCCTTCTCACAATCTTAGTAATGGGGTAAAGCCTTGGTTGTCATAAACGAACACTGCTGAACTTCCTACCCACAGCAGTGGTCTCACCATTAGAGTGTTGTTTTGTTCTACTGCATAATGCAGTGGAGTCTTGCCCATGTTGTCCACCTTGTTTACAAGGTGTCGCAGTCTAACAACTAAGTCAAGTTGTGCCTCATATGATTTCTTGTCATCCAATCGTAAGACTGCAGGCATGCCCCATACGGTGTTTGAGAATTTATGTACATTATATATGCATGCGCAAATAACAATATAGCCGATCACAGCAATAAGTAACGTCAATTACCTGATAACCCAACAGCGTGAAGTGCGTTTCTACCATCTGGACCACTAAAACTGAGTTCATAACTTGCAGTCCGTAGTAACTCTAGTATAACACCGGAACAACCACTTCGGGCAGCAAGATACATCACACTTTCCGATGCCTCATTTTCAAAAGACGACAGCTCAGGGTCGCATCTCAACAAACACATTGCCACTCCCCATGCCCGTTTCTAATGGCTTTGTGAAGGGGTGTGTCTCCGTTTACTGACTTCATCTTCCAAGGCTTGATATCCGCCTCCTCGTACTCATGCTCGCTTCCCACTACAATAATTCGTGTAACACCTGTTGCGCGCCTGAGTGTAGCAGTATGAGAAGGACGACCCTTCTTATTCCCCAATCTTTCGGTCGATATGCTGAGTTCTAGGATGGCTCTCACAACTTTTAAGTGCCCGCGTTCTGCAGCCAGATGGAGCGGGGTCTCCCCTTTGGAATTCTGTCCTGTGAGCAATAACATACGGTTGTGGGGATTTGACTCGAGGGCTTGGTCATCAAAGAACTCTATGCATCCATCTCTCGCCGCTATATGGAATATCCTCGTACTTACGACATCCTTTGCACTCCATCCTGATTCAAATTGTTTCTGATAAAAAGGGGAAACAAAAGAGGACAATTAGTACTAGATCTACCTAGTCATAGGTAGATTTCGAATATGCTGAGAATTTCTATTTTCTAGCTAGAATAAGCTAAGGAATGAACATTACTAACTAGCTTGCAAATAAGTTGGTAATCTACGCCGGAGGCTTAAGGACATTTAACTACACACCAATTTCCTGGGAATTTGGTCCTGGGATTCGCAAAGGTCCATTGGAGTGCACCCATCGTTGTTCCTCATCCTCCAGCTGATGCCACGGACTCCTAACAGGGTATTGACAACATCAAGATTAGAGGCCGCGGATGCAAGATGTAAAAGAGTGTTGCCTTGATGATCAGCCACATTAATGAGCTCCTTCAGCCTTGTGTTGATGAGGCATCCTGTCAAAAAGGGAGCATCCTTCTTGGCAACATGAAGTGCTGTCTGGCCTCGAATCGTACGCTTATGTATGGACTGTGGGGAAAGCTCCAAGATGAGTTGGATCATTGAAGTCAGACCCATCATGGCTGCCCTATGTAGCGGCGTCAGGCCGTCGTTGTCACGCAGGTAGGCGAGAGACCTGTTAGCATGTAACAATGTCTTCACAAGTGGCTGTCTGTTTTCTTCTACTGCATAGTGGAGAACTGTCTTCCCCTTAATATCTTGGACTTTCAAGAGTTCTGGTCTGTTTTGAATTAGCAAAGGCATTATGCCACCTACAACCACAATTCATTCAAAACTATTATTTGACATACATGAGTTAAAAGTAAGGGTAGGTTTATACACGTACCGGTCAACTTCCTGGCAGGATGAAAAACTGTTTGACCCAACGGACCAGAAAAACTAACACTATTCTGGTCATAGCGTTGGGCGTCCACTATTGTCTGGAGAAACCTCAAGCAAATATTCTCGGCAGCAAGAAACGCAGGGCTCTCACTCAAATTATTGCGATTGGAGACCGACCCCACATCCGCTTCTAGAAGCAACAACGCGACGTCCTCATGCCCACATCTGAGGGCCTTATGTAGAGGTGTGTGTCTCCTCTCTCGTCCAAAACCGCCCAACAAAGCTTTGTATCGTTCGATACCGGGAAGCTATCATGAGCGAGGAGGAGGACCTCGACCGTTGCCTCGTCTCCGAATTGAGCAGCTAGGTGTAACGGAGTTTCTCCTTGGGAATTCTGATGGCAAACAAGTTTGTAATGATGCTCGGGAAACCGAGCCAGGACCGTCTCGATAAAGGGTTTGTTACCATGCTGGGCTGCGATGTGAAGGACGTTCTCTTCATTGGGGGTTCGGTGGAGGATATAGTCAGCGTTGTCTAAGGAACGGAACTCCATTCCATTCACCCTCGCCGCTTCGTAGAGATTGTTGTCCATGAATGTCAACTCATCATTAGCATCCATCTCTTACTTATCTTGCTAGCTTTATGATCTCTAATTGATCATACACAGAAAAACAGCCACAAAAGTTAAGATCGCCTGGAATTAAAAAAAAAGAAGAAGCAAAAAACACCCTCTGAAAGCACTTGACTGACAAACATATCTCATGTACATGACATGATGAACTTCAACTACGTAGATTAGATTGATTTCAGCTAAAGAATCGAAGTAGACAAATTTCCATAGGAAAAGATATTGAAAATTCGAGAGTCCGCTTCCTGATATTGTGGCAGGGGTTGGCAAGGCTCTAGCAAATACAAAAACAGCGGACGAACTATGAGGTTTTCGGCCTTTGAGGCATACATGTAGACCCCCAGTCCCCAGATTAGATTATACAAATTTAGAGTAGGTGATCTATATCTTTCTATATTGGGAACAAAAATACTGAGTCATTTGTTTTGATGATATTATTCAAAATACTGATATTATTTAGAGTAGGTGATCTATATCTTTCTATATGCTCGTCACCCATGCTCTGAGCTGCAAATTGTAATTATGAATTTGTTTTGATGATATTATTCAAAATGCAAGTTGTCAAAATTGCGGGAGTAGTCGACATGAGACAAATTGACTTATTTTGTTTGCTTAGATTAGTGGTCTTAATCTATCGTACTAATAACTCAACACGAAGTCACAAATAGGAGAAAAGAAAACTATAGAGGAATAACAATCAGCGTTTTTCTCATTCACGAAGGTTATGTTGATACATGATAGAAGGAGAAACTCATAAACATAAACCAGACTATTCCAACGGCCGATTCAACTTTTCAACTTGGGCTTCATGCATTTCCGTCGTTCTAATAGAATGATTCATGGCTAGATTGAGGTAGTAGAGAAAAAAAGCAAAAACATCAGAGTATCTCCAAATGCAAATCAGTCTAGTAAATTACACACAATTGACATATGCATCGTTGCAGTTGAGGAATCTAGAGGTACCAAACATTGGAAACTTCTATCCCAAGCATTGTAAACATCACCACACATAGAATGTACTAATACCACCTTTTAGTATACAAACATGAAAGTGGCTTTTGATTAATCGACTAACAGAAAGAGACCAGGGCGAGAATGACTTTGGATCGATCCAACTTGACGCCAATTGTGGACCAGATGCAGTTAAGATGAATTAAGAACAGCAAGAGGATTTCGACGCTACAGGCTGCCCACGAAGTGGCACTGAAGACGGTCTGGCAGTGTTTGCAGTGGGATTGCTTGCCACCCTAAAACAAACAAGGACAATCCTCTGTGAAAAATCATACATTTGCAGAAGGATTTGTATTTAACGGCAAAAACAAGAAAGAAACAGGCTGGTGATCCTATGAGACTCAAATATTTATTGTCGTAAGTACTTGGTAATAATTTGTTGCTATTTGTGATCACCATATACCTCAAAGCTTCAAAGCAGATCCAATCTAGATTTCGATGCCCCCACTTTCATGACTAACCAAATAAATCTGTGTAAGTTCAGATGATTTGCTAACAGAAGTATCAAATCTGAATGATGAACTTTTGTATTTTATCTACACTTATAGCTTTATAAGTTACAACTTCATTGATAAGCCAATGCATCCCACTTATGTTGCCCCTGAAGTACAGGGATCTAGAGTAATCCTATTATTATTAGCAAATCTCCACTATTTGGATTGGAGGTAAAAAAACGTATTTTAGAATGGTTAATTTCACATCAGAGAAGTAACTAAAAGGCTGGTTAAAGGAAGATAACAATAGAAACCAACATACCTTTTCTTGATCTCAGCTGACATAGTCATAAATGCTTCCTCAACATTGGTTGCGTTCTTAGCACTAGTTTCCAAGAAAGGAACTCCAATCTCATCTGCAAATGCCTGTCAGAACAGCAATGCACATGTTATACTCAGAGACAAAAAGTACAAATGGAAATGCGAAAATAAAAAATGAAAGGCTTCCTATTATTATATTGTTTTGTGTACATAATTATTTCTTGATCATTATACTCACATCATTAGAACACTATATAGAAAGATGTCTAGAAACAACTATACCTTTCCAGCTTCAAATGAAACGGCTCTGTTGTTAGTCAGATCACATTTGTTTCCAACCAAAAGCTTGACAACACTGTCACTCGCATAGCGGTCAATTTCATTCAGCCATTGCTTCACATTTTCAAAACTTTGTTGGTCTGTGACATCATACACAATCTAGCACGACAAGGATGACAACTATTAATCACTAACACCAGTAGTGATAATGCTATAGGCAACCAATAAAGACCAAAAACAATTACTATTATTATTATTAAGCACTGACACCAACAATGATTATTGATAGTCATTAACACTCATAGCTTTACTTACAATTATTCCATGGGCACCACGGTAGTAACTACTAGTGATGGTTCTGAAACGTTCTTGTCCAGCAGTATCCCACTATATAGAGAAGAAAGAAAGTCATTCAAGTGGGATGAACACAAAAACAACATCAAAGTATTGTCCAAATACTTACAATTTGCAGCTTAATGGTTTTCCCGTCTTGCTCTACTGTGCGGATTTTCTATACAAGGAAAATCATTTAGCCAAAGCGAAAATAAGTATAAACTAGAACACGCATGTCTTGTGAAATCTGAATCTAACACTGTGACCACAGAAGCAAAAATAAACATCTTCAAAGTTGTCATTTAAGAAGTTGATACTTACAAAATCAACCCCAATGGTACTGATATAGCTCTCAACGTAAGAATCATCCTGCACATTTCAGTTGCAGAATCAGTAAGCATGATAAGGAAACACTAGAATGAGGTAATCAAGTTACAATTCGAATTTTAATCGAGAAAGAACCCAGGGGCAAGCAGCATACCGCAAATCTCAAGAGAAGACAGGACTTTCCAACACCTGAATCTCCAATCAACAACAGTTTGAAAAGGTAATCACTGCAAAACAATTTTGACCACAAGGATTTACAATTACATTGCCATAAAACTGGAAAGTGGAAACTACTATGAAATATGCAACATCTCAAACTACAGAGTTCCAAATGGCAAACCAGAGCAAATCTAAGACTAATAGATTGATCCTCCAACAGAATTTAATATCTACTAGCATAACATAGCTGTTGATCAGCAAGAGTTGAAAAATAGGAGGTTTGATTCTATACCAATCACGCTATTTAGATTAAATTACAGGAAAATTTCTCCTATTCAATATCTGAATACTCATAGAAACTCGGATAATTGAACCTCAAACCATGCAAACAGAAGATCGCTCGTATGCCGAATCAAATGAAAAAAAAGATCATCAGAAAATCCCTAATCGAGTAATCGGTAACGTCAACAACAATCAGACCATTTCATTTCAAATCAGAAACCGTTAGAGGTAAAAGCGAAGGACTTACTACTCAGGATTCATGGCGGAGACGGCAACAAACGCACAGATCGAAGACCAAACGAGCCCGTTTCCAAAGTAAACCCTAGATTTATGATCGTTTATGCAATTGATGAAAAATTGAAGCGAAATCAACAGCAGAAAACGATCAGAAAGTCAGTGGAGCTCAGAGGAAGCGATTACGGGGATAGATTTGCCGCTCCCTTTGCGTTTGGTAGTTGGTTACTGGAGAAGGCAGAGAGGAAATGGCAGCTGGTTCGTATTAAAAAGGCTTTTGATTTGATCTGAAAAGTCTGATTGCAAACCAACACGACAGCCACAACTATGAAAGTAAGCCCCAGAATAATTGGGGAAATTGCATTTCAGGACCTTGTCAGCTGCAAGAGTGCAAAAGAGGACAAAGAAATTGTACGCAACGTGCTTCACTTTATTTAAAATTACGCAAGTGATCATAAACAAAATAAACAATCCCAACCTGAAACCACATTATAATCCAATGTTGTTCTCTCCTGCCAATTTTTTGTCTAGTTATCAATTCTAGATAAGTATAATTTTTTATATCGCATTTTTTCTTATAAAAATAAAATAGTTTTTATGATTTTTAATTAAATTGTAATATATTAATTCCATCTGGGGAAATCGATACAGTTTTTTACTTTTGCTGTGTAAACGTCATGGGTCCACCTTGCATTTCGCCAAGCAATGTCATGCGAAACTTTTATATCAGCAACGCTTCCTTGTTTTTCTACTCGCCTAATTCTCAAGATTGATGAGCTCACCTAGTCTATCCTTGGCTCGTTGGCTTCTTGCTTATTGTTGGTGTTTTTGTTCCTCATGTCATGATTTCTGGCTGTTGATTTGTTGGCCTCTCAACATCAAATCTTGAGACTGACCAACCAAGGAGAGATGTAATAAAATAATAATAAAAAAATTATTAAATGGGCATTTGTTTTGGTGATGACGGACCAAATGGTGCTTTTGGTCTTTCTCCCTTTACATGACACATGTGCCTAACAAAGGAAAAACAATTAACATTTTAATGATTGGATAGGGTAAAAAAAAAGTTTTGATGACCAAAATATTTGGCTAACTATCGAGAATTTGAAAATTACAATTGGCTATCATTTGAACAAAGATGAGGTAGATAAATGCAATAATATTATTATAATATTATGACCAAATACTTTGGTCAACTTTAGAAATGCTTTTTTGAATCGAATTAAATACATACAAATATTCTGAGTTTTGGCCAGTTTTTTCAACTAAAAAGAAAAATCGCCCGAAAATGCTAACTGGGCCATGGTCAAAGCCTCAGAATGCTAATTGGGCCGCGATTAGAACCGAAATTGGGCTCCGCCTAACAGGGTTTGGAGGAGTCTATCTAGGTTTAGTGCATCGTCTACAAATACTTGACATTTCCCTCAAGGCCGCTTTTCATCTCTGCTCTCTCGTCTACCTCTCATCTAGGTTTCCCTTCTCTCTGTCACGCTTACTATATGGACTATACTATGTATGTTTCGTCTAATTGGTGGTGTGTTTGTGGATGCAGAGCGAGAAGCTGTTGAGCGAAAATGGGGGAAACTGCCAAGGGAAGGAAGGAGGAGGTGGTCACCAGAGAGTACACCATTAACCTCCACAAGCGCTTGCACGGCTGGTACTTACTTCTTATCTCTTAATTCTCTGCATCTTTGATCAGCCATGTTGAGGCGTAACGTTAGGATCTTTCGTTCTACATTGGTACATGAGAGTGTTGTTTCTAGTGTTTTGTCCATTTTGGACGAAGTCTGAGCTTCGATGCTGATCTTGAAGTCCGTTATAGTTCATATGGATCTAGTTATCTTTGGATTGTGTCATTAGGTTTTTATATATTGGTAAAGTTGGTTCTGTATAGTGTTGCAGTTTTCAATTTTCTACCTAAATTGTAGTTCTAGCATAGAAAGGATCAATACTAATATAAGCATCCAGACACTTGCTCATACATGGTGAAGAAGTGAGAACTCTCATCAATGGATATCTGCCTTTGCAGTCTAAACATTATGCTGTTGGACATTGCCATTGTGCACTTGTGTTAGGCTATATGTACCTACATGGCTGTAGGACTTCCTTGTTGGATATTCTAGCACCTTAGTATCAGATATTTAGTTGTACGTTCTAATGTACTACTGGCAGTGTTGCTCTTTTGTTTCTCACGTTCATGTAGTGTTATCTGTGTAGTGTATATACGTGGAGTTCTGTTGAATGCATCATCTTATCAGCTATCATAAAATTTCTGCATTACTTTGAGATGGAGAGCAAATAATCAGCTTAGAATGCAAAATCATAGGAGGGTTAATACCAGTTTTTGCCAGGGCAGAATCAGAACATTCTTTTCTTTTTATTGTTTCTGTTGAGTGGATGTAGAATGCAAAATCATAGGAGGCCAAAACAAGTTTTGTTGGCTCGTTTATAAATTATGTAATAGGAATCAGTATGTGGAGCTTTTTATGTTCAATGACAGTGCTGCTGCTCTTGTAGTGCTCTACTTTCTGATTAATTTGCTTGTACTACAGCACCTTCAAGAAGAAGGCACCCAATGCCATAAAGGAAATCAGGAAGTTTGCCCAGAAGGCTATGGGAACAAATGATGTCAGGGTTGATGTGAAGCTGAACAAGCACATCTGGAGCAAAGGAATCAGGAGTGTTCCTAGAAGGGTCAGGGTCCGTATTGCTCGCAAGAGAAACGACGATGAGGATGCCAAGGAAGAGCTCTACTCACTCGTGACTGTCACTGAAATCCCACCAGAAGGTCTTAAGGGACTTGGCACCAAGGTCATTGATGACGAAGAATGAGCCTTTTGTTTTACCAATCTAGTTTTCCAGATATCATCTTTTGTAGTGATTTTGAGCTTTCTTTTGCTAGTGAATACCGTGACTTTTGTTCGATGTTTACATTTCTTAGATATAAATCCTTCAATTTTGCATTCTTGTTGGCGTCTATTTTAATTGCATGCTTGTCTTTGCTCCTTCGGCAATTTGCCTTTCGAATCTATATGCATACATAAAAATGCAAAACTACCAAGGGAAGTTACAACTTCATAAACATATTTCCTGTTCTCTCGCAAAAAGTTAAAAAAGTTCTCAATAATGGTATGCAAATCGCCAAATCATACACCAAAAGCTCTTTTGTTTAATGTTTTTGCCCTTAAAAAATTATTAATTGTACTTTCATCCATTTTTCATCTCCATCCTTTTGCTTTTATTACATATATTGTACAAATAATGGTCGCTGATTATCACTAATTGAAACAAACTTGGATAAGAACAAACACGTATAGCTAGATAGCGATACTACTAACCAAAAAGGCCCCCAATCAAACAACAGTTGAGGTACTCGCAACAACTAGAGTGAAACAACAAGAATTATCAAATATATAGACACTTGCTTGTATAAGCAAAGTGATTTTCTTGCTTGCATAAACAAAACGATTTCCTTACATCAAGCATTATCATTACGATGTTCCAAAAAATCACAAAATCGTCTATTGTTCTTGTTCAACCCCTGTAGAAAGAAATTAAGTATACATTTACCGGCCACACAATGCTGTTTTGGGTTTCTTCTTACAGATCTGCTCTTCCTGGGTACCTTGGAAATGGGATCACATCTCTGATGTTATCAATTCCAGTGGCAAAAAGCAGCATTCTCTCAAACCCTAATCCGAATCCACAGTGTTTTACGGTCCCAAAGCGTCGGAGATCTAGGTACCATTCATATGGTTCCAGTGGCAAGTCCATTTCAGTTATCCTGCAATCAGGGTGTTTATTTCAGTATGGCTTTCTCATAATCCAGGATCTCAATGCAGAAACCATGTCTCTCAATGGACCAAGACAGGTTCTAATATGTGTAGTTATCTACATAGTGACAAAAATGCAATAACATTTGCCTCACCTTCTCTGAATAACATCAAGACGCTCTTCTCTTTGGCTTCCTCCTATTAGCTCTCCTACCTGAAAATAAAAGACGATAAACAATCATTACACAATTATCCAATTAGTATTGACTCGTCTATCATAGCAATAAATCAACAATTATAGTTAATGGCAAAGAAGGTAACCTTGGGTACAAGCACATCCATAGCAGCCACTGTCTTGTCATCGTCATTAAGCCTCATATAGAAAGCCTTAATTCCTTTGGGATAGTTATAAACAATGACAGGCTTCTGAAACATTTGCTCTGTCAAGTATCTGTTAAGGCCAGATGCAGATGATCTTTCAATGGTGGAATTCACAACAAAAATTGAATTTTGAGATGCAAATGATATGCCTGTACCGTTCATGTTCAGATGCCAAATCAATCCCCCATTCAACCTTGTTCTCAAATTTTGCACCACAATGCTCTAGCAATTCAATAGCTTGTGTGTATGTGACACGCTCAAAAGGAGTTGTGGCTACCATCAGCAAACGCTCAATGCAACCTTTATCAAAGTTTTTAGCTATGAATTCCATATCATCATAGCAGTTGTCCAATAACCATTGACATAAGAACCTCACATATGCCTCAGCACAGTTCATATCATCCTGAAAAAAGTAGTTATTTTAGCATTTTAACAGCAGAAGAAGATTTCTCTGTGCATTATAAAATGTTCCAGAACTAGCAAACTAGCATTTCACCCTAAAAGGACCAATACAATTTCAATTAACTCCTGAAATCAGAATTATCACTCTAACCGGGCACAGGATATAAAACGTCTAGCTTGATAGCAAATTATTAGCATAATGACCAATCTCCTCTTATGATGTGAAATGAATATCTCCTTTCATCATTTATAATCAGCCTTCGTAAAAAAATTCTGAAAAAAACACACTTCCATGCAATATGTGGATACCAAAAGAATTAGAAGCCCCCAAGTGAATCAAACAACACAATTACCTGTAGATCTGCAAAAGCTATCTCAGGCTCCACCATCCAAAATTCAGCCAAGTGCCTTGAGGTGTGCGAGTTCTCAGCACGGAAAGTGGGCCCGAATGTATATACGCTACTTACAGCACAAGCATACGATTCAACTTGTAGCTGTCCAGAGACAGTCAAGAAAGCCTGGCGTGCAAAGAAATCTAGGGAGTAATCCGTCTTCCCATCCTTCTGTGGGAGTCCAGGTTTGAGCTTGGCTCTCTCCTCCAGCTTCCTCAGATCATCTTTTGCTTGTTTGAGTACAGTAAGGACAGTACCAATCTCCTCGGGGCTAGCTTTGGCAGGTTTAAGTTGCTTAACAACGACTGCTTTTTCCTGGACGATGTTTTGAGCAGCTTGCATGTCATCTTCAGTTGGGGGTGGGTTTTCCTTGAGTTCTTTCTCCAACTTGTCAGCAGTACTGATTAAAGTTGTGACTTGAAACATTTCACCGGCACCCTCACAATCACTAGTAGTAATTATTGGGGTGTGCACATATAAGAACCCATGGTTACGAAAGAATGTGTGAGTGGCATATGCAAGTTCATTACGAATTCGAGCCACTGCTGAAATCTGAAACCAGTTTTTTTTTTACAAAAGATTAGATTGCAAAATATAACTAGGAGGTGAAAGAGACTTGAATATGAGATAACACGCAATGCTCAAGGTCAGATAAATTTGCATTTTAATTAGCATACTAGTTCTAAGCCATCTTAAGATTCTCAACATACGATCACAATTACATGTCGATTTCAACTATGTTTCAAAGCATAGACTAATTAAGCCCTACAATAGAGTATGCGATTAATCAACTAATAGAGTATGCTAGAACTTCAATCTTAACAAGAGCTTAAACTTAACAGAGGCATCAGGCATGAACAAGAATATGATTCAGAAGCTTCTGTTCAATTTCCTCCTTTTCCAATTAAGACCAATCAAACTAGCACCCCCATTCCTTACGCAAAAGATGGAATTGGCGTAGGAACTTACAGTGTGATGCAGCAAATCTGAACTCTGTAACCGAAGAAGATAACCTTGAGCTAATGTTCAAGAAAACAACAACTCAAATCCGAATTATCTGATGATTGATAGCAAAAGAATCACAATCAACAGGATAATCCCAAAGAAGCCATGGATTTCTTATTGAGAAGTAGGGTTCGGGAATGTTTACAACTGAATGCCAAAATACAGGAAATTTTAGCTATTTAAAGCTTCTAGCAATTCAACTAATTACAATTAACCCATTTCCCACGTGGCAATTGTAAAACTCAGAATTGCTGTAACAAATCTCCCCCTTTTAGAGAACCTTGACCACAAGGTTTTAACAGTCAGCAACAATCAAGCAGTGACAAGACAAACCCAAACAACAAGAATCCTTGCTAACTTGCAATTGGTGTGCACACATAAAACCAGAGGCAGATTCTTGAGCTCCACCCCTAATGAATGCAACTTGCATTGCCTTTATCAAATCAAGGGCAAATGGCAGATTCAACAAATAGCCAATAGCCAACAAGACAACGAAATAGCAAATTTCTGAGCTGCAGAGGAGTTCTTCTTCATCATCCAATATAAATCCAAATTTCCCTCTCTCATAAGGCAACAAAATTGCAATGAATTCAAGGCCACTTCCCCTAAGAATTTCACCATCAAAATAGCGAGTCAATAACAAAAACTTCTGATGTTTCTGAGCAAAATTCAACCCATGTTCCAAGCTGAATTTGTACCAAGTGACCCTCCCTTTAATAAGGCTGAACTTTCCTCTATCATAAGGCATAAATCCAATACCTAAACGTGCAAATTTCAGCTCAAGTCTGATCAATTCTGAGCAAATACCATCAATACATGCAACCACATTTCCAAACAAATCATGCCATGATTCATTACACTCAGCAACAAATATTGAAGGCTCCACTGGAAACTCACCAAAAATAAGCTCATGTGTGCGTAGTTGATGGCTTGAAGCTGTGACTTCCTCTTTAGGCGTCTCTTTCCAGTTTCTCCCACCCGGATCGAAAATCAGTTTATTCATTGCACCCACATGATCAACAAAGCTTTGAATGTTTGAAAACTTAAGAACTTTGCCCACATCATCCTGTGAAGTGTGGAGAAACCCTAAACAGAGTGTAGCTTCCTGCTTGGGCATTTCATCAACCAGCTTAGGAGCATCAATCCCCTGCTTCTTAATTGAAGACAATGACTGTAGGCGCTCATATCCTAATTCAGGCATTTCATCGAACAGTGTACGTGCATTACTCTTCGAGCCCAATTCCAACTCCACATGCTCGATTCCTCTATATAATGATCTCGCATCATCTGGAGATCGATCCTCTGGTTGTTTTACAAAGATGTTCTGGTCTTGTACCATAGAATTCAGATTCACATATGCAATCCCGCTCACATTTCCTTTGAAGTCATCTCCAACAACCCCATTGTTAGGTCGATTATTACTTGAAATTTCAATTGACGTCGATCGAGTTTTGGGCAAGAACACCTTCTCTTGCTTATCTGACCGCTGTAATTGCACCATTGGTTGTTGAAATGCTGGAGCACGTTGATCATTTTGGCTTAAGCCCCCAATTTCTGGCTCCATGTCTTTCACTGAAACTGGATGGTTATTGATTTCCTGATTCTGTGTGATTATTGTCTTTGCTTTCTTGGTGCTTTCTGCAATTGAACAGCCTTTTTCTTGTTGCTTCTTGGAAGAGCCACCCTCAACTTCTGAAGCTTTGAGCTCGGCAATTACTTGCGAGACCCTCGTCTGAGATTTCCTTGAATCTCCAGTCTCCTTGTTCCTTTCCGTCTTTCGTTCATCAATTCCTTGAATTTCCAGTTCTTGATTACTCTGAACTGAAGCTGAATCTGGCTGCGTAGATCGACCTTGCACCAATTGTGGGGTCGGATCTGATTGGAGTGGACGCCCTTTCGGATAAACGAGTTCATACAGTCTACCATATGCAAAAGCTTGAAGAACTGTCCGCGGTTGAATTGATTGCACCTCTTCCCGAGTATCCATCTTCAATCCTGCGATGAACCAACTGATAAAGAACTCCTCCGGTAAGTTGACGCATCTTTGAATCGAACGGAACTCTTCGTAGTAATCCTTAATGCTCCCATTTTGATTTAATTTCTTCAACCTGTAAATCGGGTCTTCTTCAATGGAAGCACCCGCAAAAACCGATTTGGTCAATTCGCAGATTAGATCCGCCATTGTCCATCCGAGGAAGGAATGGCTCTGATACCTTTGATGCAGCAAATCTGAACTCTGTAACCGAAGAAGATAACCTTGAGCTAATGTTCAAGAAAACAACAACTCAAATCCGAATTATCTGATGATTGATAGCAAAAGAATCACAATCAACAGGATAATCCCAAATAAGCCATGGATTTCTTATTGAGAAGTAGGGTTCGGGAATGTTTACAACTGAATGCCAAAATACAGGAAATTTTAGCTATTTAAAGCTTCTAGCAATTCAACTAATTACAATTAACCCATTTCCCACGTGGCAATTGTAAAACTCAGAATTGCTGTAACACAGTGTTAGTACGAGGCCTGAGGTGGACAAAATCCCTCAAGAACTCGAGCGTAAGCCGAGTCTTAGGAATGGGATACTTGGCCGGATCAACGGGGCCGGCCTCCAGAACCTTCTCAACCCTAAGCTCGACCTTCTGCTTGGCCCCCTCGGGAGGCTTCTTGAGCACTCCCTCGGCGGAGACACAGGTGCCAGTGTGAACCAGGCCGGCGAGGGGAGCCACGGAGGCGTCGATCATGACCTGCAGATTCGCCGGACAGGATCCGTCGTTGAGCTCGAGGAAGGCGAACGCTCCTTTGCCTTGCTCCCGTCCGGTCTTCACCCAGCCTCCGACGAGCACCTTCTGGCCGGCGAGGGCGGCGCCGCCGTCGGGGCGGCAGAGGATGGAGCGGATCGGGACGCGTTGGGAGAAGGCGGCGCGATTCGCGGTGGCGGAGGGGGATTCCAGAGTTATGGCGCCCATGTCGGCGGTCGGCGGCGAGATTGGGTGGTCTTCGGACATGGCTATGTCGAGATAGAGAGGAAGAGAGATTGTAGTCAGTGATTAGTGACTACTGATTAGTGATTTAGCGAGTGACTGCGGGGAATGTTAGAAAGTGAAAAACCCTAATAAATTCATTTTCACTGCTCAATGGACCGGGTCTGCAAAATCCGACGACCCAAAGTCGCAAAACTTACACAATGTTCATGAATAACACGATAATGCAGAAAATGAGCAACTAAAGGTTAAACATTTCATTACACTCGAAAAAAATGGAAAAAGAATGAATTGCTTCAGATTGTTCCAAGAGATGTAGTTGATAAGATAATTGCAATCCCGATTCCGAGAAACGACATAGAAGACCGAATTGTATGGGCATCAAACAAGAATGGGTGGTTTTCAACGGTATCAGCGTTAAGCCTGATAACTAAAGAAAGCTTGATGAATCCCAATCCGAATAATTGGATATGGAAATTGGTGTTAACCCAATATGTATTTACGTATATTGTGTTCAAGTTGTTACATTCTTTTAGCACAATACTAGTGTAGTACCCGTGCCTTGCACGGGATCGGAATAAAATACATATCCCATAACATTACATGATTATTGTTATATATCATTTTTTTTCAACCAAAAAAGAGTTATCATTTTTTTTGGTGGATTATAAAGTTATCATTTAATATAAGGATATAAATATTACATATGATAAAACAGTCATAATATTATAAAAAAAGTCATTATAGTATTATTGTCTTTGTATTATCAACATGATAAGAGTACAAATGAAAAACAATTGCGGAATTATGATAGTAGTTCAACACTTGGAGAATGTCTATTAAATATTTTTATTAAGTAAAACAACAAATGAAAACCGGAATGGAAAACAATATGTTCAGTTGGAATCCTATTCCTCCATGCATACTTTGAACAAATCCTTGTACTGTTTCTGCATAAATATGAGCACATGTATACATTAAGTGATATGAAACATGATTAAAACAAAAGGACAAATAGGTTAGAAGATCTTTTTACCGGGATGCCTTTGTCATCGTTCGTTGCTGCTATTCTCTAATTGCAGCCCTTCTTGACTCCCTATTATGTAGAGTTGAATTTTTCATATGTTTAAGATGACACAAAATTCTATAATCAAAATGTTCATAGTGAATTTCAAAATTAAATGACACGTACATATATAGTTTTCATATGTACACCTATACCATTAAAAAACTTTGTACGCTAGTAGAAAAGAACAAATTGAAGCATGAAAAGATAACACAGTGTAAAGACAAATAGGAAATTAGTTACTTAAAAAAGTATAATTAAAACGTACCTGATGAAGTTTCATAAAGTATCAAAAACTTCTTTATATACTACATTGGTCGTAGTATTAGATCGTTCTTTATTCTTGTCATCACATATTAGGATTTTTAATCCCTTCTAGCTAGTCACTCTTGATGCTGCAACATATAATTGTCCATGAGCAAAAACAGGTCTTGGAAGATACAAACCCACATTTGCGAGAGATTGACCCTGGCTCTTGTTGATTGTCATGGCAAAGCAAATAGTTAAGGGAAATTGTCTTCTCTGGAACTTGAATGGATATGTAGTGTCTGACGGTGACATAAGCAT
Organism: Polygonum aviculare; assembly: GCA_934048045.1. NCBI lineage: Eukaryota > Viridiplantae > Streptophyta > Magnoliopsida > Caryophyllales > Polygonaceae > Polygonum > Polygonum aviculare. The sequence goes on along the minus strand of OW204023.1, from coordinate 23,616,413 downwards.
GCGAGGAATCAAAACTACATGACCAATATTATTTCCTGAAATGATTCTGGCTTGTATCACATGATCCCCGAGTTGCTGGATAATCAATCTTGTGCCATTGCACAACCCTGAAGACTGGTCAATATTTCTCAAAAGCATAACAGGGGCATCAACCTTAAGTTTCAACATATGATTCGGAAGACCAGAACATCTAAGACTATTCAAATAGTCTGATGTGTAAATATTGTCATCATCACCATCCAAGTCTTTATCTGTTTTGCATATACTGTCAGAACTGAGATAGACTTTTTCTTCTCCAGGCAATAAAGACAAAACATACTCATTCACTTGATCTACCTCTTCATGAGTTGGTGCAAGAATTCCTCGTTCTTCAAAATATTTTGGAGAAGTACGTTTTTCCAATAAATCAGAATATATAGAATTAGTAATTGCTGGAATAGGATCTAACTCATCCTCCATCACCAAGATTTCATCAGGAATTTGGATTTGTGCCTCTCCATCATTGTCATCACCTATAGTACCATCTCCAATGCTTAGAACCCACTCAGAGAATTCTTTTGCTTCTTTTCTTTCACTCTCAGAGTTGCCTTGCTGAATTCGCATATTTCTTGTCAAAATAAGAACTTTGCAATAATTCCACAAATATGACGAATTAATGGTTGCAAAAACAATGTCTTGTCTGGTTCCCTTATTGACGACAGGTAGGATTTGTCTAAAATCTCCACCGAATACTATAACTTTGCCTCCAAAAGGTTGCTCTAAGCTATTTGGATTTGTGGCTCGTAAAATATCTCTCAAACTCCTGTCTAGAGCCTCAAAACAATATTTATTCATCATCGGAGCTTCATCCCAAATAATAAGCTTTGTCTTACATATCAATTCAGAGAGCTCGGATCCTGTAATATATAAAATATGATAACATGCTTAATTCCAAGTACAAATTTCTCACAGGGAACTATTAACATATACATCATTTAAAGCTTAACATTAAAATAACATGAATCTGAAACTAAAAATATAGAGTGCACTGAATAGGATAAATAACATGGTAGTTGGGCCCTAATTAAAAAAATATATCATTCCACACTAACGTATATATCATTTCACACTACGTATATTAGCAATGAGGTTGAAACAATTAAATATATCAGTCCATGCTACTACGCTTGTATAATGTTCTTGATTGAGAATATTATATGCAGTGATAACGACTAATATGTTGTAAATATATTTTAGATACACATAAGTAATATAAGCTAAGAAGAAAAAAACATAGTTACATGATTTTACTTTTCTTGCAAGTCACAAAAAACCATCATACATCTGTTTCTATTATGTACATTCACATCAAAATATTTATTGTGAAAAAAAGTGTAATAAGATTTCATTTGAAATTCAATTAAAAATGTGAAATATTAAGTAAAATATACTGATTTGTATATTTTATAATATAAAAAGTAATGACTTTTTCAATTGTATATGTAGACAATCATGGGACATGAGGATTGTACGTACCTGAGCTGATGTTGCATGTTGAGTCTTCATTAACTTGCAAAGGTATCTTAAACCTGGAATGTGCGGTTCTTCCGCCAGGTATTAGGAGAGCTGCATTTCCGCTTGAGGCAACTGTAAGGACTATCTCACCTTTAGACCGTATAGCTGCTGAAAGTGCTCTCCATATAAAAGTTTTACCGGTACCACCATATCCGTATAAGAAGAATACACCACCATTGTTGGAAAAAACAGCACCCATTATCTCATCATATACACCTTTCTGCTCCTCTGTAAAGCTAGATATCAACTTTTTATGTTCATCACTTAGCTGTACTTTGTCATAGCGAAGTTCATCTTGTATAAGCCTGTTTAAACCATTTGATATAAGATTTTGATCTAGCTGAGGCATGGTGGGGTAATAGCTCAGACTACTACCATTTCGATGCAATAACTTCTCAATCTCAGCAAGGGCATAGTTTTGTAATTGATCGTCTGGCAGCTGAAAATCTGAAGATCAATATATTATAGTGTAAGACAGTAATCAATCAATAAAAAATGCTTTAAAATGAAAAAAAAACTGTAACAAATTTATTATGATTTACGTGAAGTAACAAACAACAAATTGTTTGACCAAACAAATATTGTACAGAACATTCAGTTACTCTTAAAAATACTTTTAAAGAATTAAACATATATAATATGATTCATACCATCTCGTTGAAGAATTCTCCTTTGCTTCCGAAGAATATCATCTGCTTGAAGCTTCCAGGTTCGCTGCCAAACATAATCCGGCCTTGACATGCTGTCAGACTGAAGAAGAAACACAAAGAGGCTCCTGATATAATCAGCTGACCCCCAATGACTTGCTTCAGTTATGCCGTCAATATATTCTCTATCATCATCTAACAACCCCATTGCATAACATGCTTCTTTAAATGTAGGATATAAAATACCGTCGACAGTCCGTATCTGTTCATAAGAAGTTGGTCCCCTTACATGATTCAGCAGGATCCTTAGATAATATTTCTCACCACTACCTGGAGGTACATGAAAGATCCTACCAATAGAACCACCACGCTCTCGTGGTTTCCAATCCTTTGCATCCTGAAGCCATGTAAATTTCTTTGGGAACTGAACATAAGTCAACTCTCTAGCTTCTGATGATTTTTTGTTACACTCCATCCATTGTGTAAACATTGATTTTTCAATATTGGGCTTATTGACCACTGCATCAATCGGATCATCATCAGCAAACACAACATTCTGCTCATTAGGGAGATGAAAACTCAATCGTTGAACAGCAGGGGTCCTATAGTGGATGTCAAATGCAAAAATACGCCAGACTGCTTCACACGGAGATATGTAACGACAATTGTAGTATTTTTTAATCTCATCCATGTCATCAGAAGAGGTTGAGATTGCAGCTGTAGCACGATCGGGACCCTTGTTCACATACTTGAACAAATATTTTATTGAACTTGAGCGATTGCACCACTCAACATTGATATGAGCCTTATACTTCAAGAGAAGTGTTGCATTGTAGGGAATTACATAGCTGTTATTCAAGGGAACTCCATTCTTATACACTGTTCTACCATCATCACGTCTTCTGTATACCGGGTAACCATCTTCATCTATATATGTATTCTCCACAAACTTTTTTGGAAAGTATTTTGTACATTTTCCATCAGATGTACATGGAGATGAAGGATTAGAGGCTCCACACGGACCATGCATCATATAATCGGTAACAACTTGGTACAAATCAGCATCATCCACTGGATCCGGTAGTTCAGCAGAAATGATTCGGTCAATATCATCGACAGTAGGCAACTTATCCTCAAGAAACAACAAAATATGTGCATGAGGTAATCCACGTTTCTGAAATTCAATCGTGTAAATAACTACACACAAACAAAATAAACATGAATATTTTGAATTGTTAGAAAATAATCAAATATATACAACAATGCACAAATTAGAAAAATGAGTAAAGCTGGAAACTCATGTGAGAAGCTATTAAATCTAATTCGTGTGAGAAGCTATTAAATCTAATTCCATTTATAGATATAAAACTGGAAAGATTTACTTAAAAGGGCAATAGCATGACAGGAAAGCTCTTTAATTCAATAAGGATTTGTGGGGCAAAAGTGCCGTGAATAGGTCAACTAATTAACACGCTAGTTGGGCACTAATTAAAAAATTAATCATGGAGGATACTTAAGTAAGAGTAGAATATATTCATAATATAAATATATTAGTAATGGAGTGTTAAGGACGGCTATATTCCAAATATACTTGAATACACATATTTAATAATAAATTATGAAGAAAAATACATATAGTTACCTGCTTTTACTGGTCCAAAAAGTTTGTTCTCTTTGAAGTCTTTAATCATGGCATCTAATTTCATCTTGAATATTCTACATACAATGTCTGGTCGATCCTCTGGTTGTAGACCTCTTTCATTAAGAAACCTTGTGATTTCAGGCCAGTTCGAATTACATGTGAATGTTATGAATAAATCAGGATAGCCATGATATTTACACACTGCCATTGCGTCATGAAAATTCTCCCTCTTGTATCTACCACCACCAGTAAATGAAGACGGTAAGATTACACGCTTTCCAGTTGAAGAAGGAGCGATGTTGCCCTTTTCAGTTGCAACTGTCAAGTTAGTATACATATCAGCACGTATATTCTTCTGATGAGTACGATAGTAGTTCAACCTTTCTGATTCAATCATGGTATAACAATCAACCAAAAATTGTTGAAACAACCTTCTAGAGAACCTCAGAGTTGGAGCATCACTGGGTCTCTCTTGGATTCTATATTGAACAAATTCCTTGATAGTAACTCTCAACCTCTTCCTTGTAGAGTTGTTGACTCTATCACTTAAAGAGATATCCGGCCTGTAGCCATCCTCACCATAAGGGAATATGAGTGGATATTGAAGACCAAGGTAAGAAGGATGCAATTCATGAATTCGTTGTAGGGCACCTGACCTTGTCTCAAGTATAATATCTCTGTGTGCAACATTTGTACCAATATCACCAACAATAAGGGCAGCAACCTCAGAAGCTGTTGGTCGATTGTGTGTTCGACCGTCAGTATTTCTTTTACTGATAAGACGCAATTTGACAGTTGTACTATCATCATCTTTAAACCGATCCCTAGCCATCCGAAAGGCCTTTGCATGGGTATTATGCTCATCAATCATTTTTCTAATATCAGTCACCAGTGCATCTTCTACTTTCTTTTCTTTAGAGCTGAAACCAATAACAAAAAAATATTACAATACACTACAACCACACAAAATAAATATAAAAAAATGCAATATTCAATATAAATTTAAACATATGAAAGTATCTTACCTTATTGCATGAATTCGATTTGAATCCTCATTTTCAGTATCATAAATGTATAGTTGTAAAAACTTTGGTGTTGAACCTGTTGTCGGCAACAAACTTCCTACTCTGTGATAGTTTTGACCATTCATTCTGTAACAATACGGTCCACGACCTCTGGTGATCGGAGAAATCTTACCCCCTAGAGAGGTGAAAGCAAACATCATATTGTAAGCAATAATGTTGTCACAAAAGTGTTTGCTCTTTGGATGTTTATTACTTAAAAGATCGGCCAACAAAGGGGGTGCATTATGCAACAACGGGAGTTGGACTTTTCCTTGCATGCAACATAGAGAAAATAAAGCAGGAGTCTCTTCTTCTCTCTCAGCATCAGCCACCTTATTTACTCTTTCTGCATTCCACATCAATGCACCGCAATATGGACATTGCCTGATGGGATCACCTTCGTCTGAATACTCAACTATAAAAACATACATAGTATTATAAAATGAAATTGTGAATATAAAAAAAGCTAGCATAATAATAAATTTTCTTAATAATGATTAGTATCAAAATGTTCTCCAACCGTTATATATTTACTATATAGTGTAACTCGATCATATTGGTTTCTATACTGAAAAGTGGTAAACAAAATGTAAGATTCTAACAACACCGTACTGACCTCTTCTTTGTGATTGTGTTCGGTTTCTCTTTTGCCTAATTACAGCCATTCTCTTCATTCTCATATGGCGAGCTATTTGTTATTGCAAGAAATTAATATGTAATCAGGTTGCAAAAATGAAAGAATAAACGTTGTTAAAATTTAACACACACACCATACCTTGTTCACTACGAATCAAGGAAGCTTGAGTGGGACTTGGGGTGTATAATTGGGCTGGAAATTAATTTTCTTGTCACAATGGAGGCTATAATTTGTAATAAGTGTACGTAAAGATTTATAAACTGGATGGTTAGTGTGTGTAAGGTACACCAACAAATTAACATTACCTGAATTGAATATAGATTGTTGACCGCCTATGGGAGACCTTGTGTTGGGCAATTGAACGGAATTTGAATTGCACTTAGTAAGTAGAGAATTTTGAGTAATTTCAAAAGCATGACCTGCAAATAAAAACATAAATAAAGAATACTTTAAAAACTATATATGCCAATTACATATATATATATTTAAAATTTTATAATAATACATGGTGTATAGATTTAATAAGTGTACGTGGGTTAGTGTGTGTAATAAGTGCACGTAAACATATATAATAAATGGTGTATAGATTTAATAAAAACATACATACCAATTACATATATATAGATTTGAAAAAGTATAAGAAAACAAAATTTTAACCTGATTCATTTGAAGTTGTTCCCTTGCGTTTTTTCCTAAGGACATCCATTCTAAGCATCTTAGCTGATTTGATTCACATCAAATAAATAATGAATACTGTATTTGTGTATAAAAAGAAAAGAATAAATCAGTAATACCATTTGGAAAATGACATACCTTGTTGATTACCATTTAAGGTAATATGGCTTATTGGGTTTGTATTCTGTACTTGCGCCGTGACTAAATATAGTCATAACAAACAAATTAAAAATGGAACAAAGTCAACTCAATGCTCGGACAAAATTATAAAACTATAAGATTTACCATTTTTCCCTTTGTTTACTTTTCTTGCAGATGTACATGGGTTCTGAACAATTGAATAACTTGTTGGTAGGTTGACAGGAGGTTGTGTAATGTTGCGCTCAACTACATGAACACATGAGAATCACAGTCACACATGCATTAATATATAGACAAACATCATGTTTTAAAATACAACAACCATTTGAAATGATATAACTAACCATTTGTAATGTCAGACAATGGAGTACGTTGACTGACTATAGAACTTTGAACATCTCCTCGTTCAGATTCTACATAAGTAAGAGCACATTATACAGTAAGTGATATATAACCTCATGAAATCCATATGACAAATAGGTTAGAAGATCTTTTTACCAGATGCATTTGGCACCGTTCGTTGCCGTTTTTCTCTAATTGCCGCCATTCTCGACATCCTATTATGCCGAGTTGAGTTTTCCATACGTATAGGATTGGTACAGCTATCTGTAATCAAAATTATTCATACTGAATTTCGAAGATACGGAGAAGATAGTTTTCTATGTATTATACCTATACCACTAAGACATTGTAGGCCGTCAGAAAAGCACAAAATAAAAGCATGTAAAGATAACAGTACACAATGTAAAGGCAGTAAAAAAATTTACGTTCTTGGTGGAGATGAGGAACGGACCTTGGTGGAGATGAGAAAGCTTGATCCTGAAAAACGGTAAAGAGGAGCGGCCTCCGTGTTGGCAGAGGCTTTGGTATGTTTGCAGTTTGCTATTAGGTCTGAAACTGATAATTGAATTTTAGCCTAAAATATATTCATTCATAATCTTTCTGTGTACACGGATACGCACGTGATCTCAAACCTCTTCTGAAAACAGAAGTGATCTCATATCTTAGGCTATAAAATAATTGTTTAGTATGATACCATCACAAATATGGCATCATGGCCTCATGGGTATATGCATAGTAACATAGGCCGGCAGAGTTAATGGGTGTTCACGTATACATGCCCTGATACATTTTAGTTAAATCATCTAAACATATAAGAGTGGCATATGTACCAGCATATATAATTTTTTTTAATGAACTACTAAGTACAACTATATATTGGCATTCAATAACACAAAGAAAAAATGATTTCGTACATTAATTACTTTCATACTATAACTGACAAATTGATTTTGCTATCAATGTTGATCCAAAAAAGAGATTTTGTGTGCGCAAAAAAAAAAAAAAAGAAGATTTTGTTAATCTTTGACCCACAAAACTACTAACAAACTATTTCTTAATGGTTAGATCTGGGTGTATTTAGGATTACGACATAAAAGGAAAAAAAAATTTGGTTCGTACATAAAATAACAAAAAAAAGTTGTCACGAAATTAAGCTAATGGTCATAAGTAATAAATTTATAATGATCCATCGTATGAGACCTTGGAACCAAAATGTTTCATAAAATACGTAACTCCGAGGTACTACAACGTAATAGAAAATAAAATGCTAATAAAAGTCATATGTGTAGTAAATTTCACAAAAGTGATTTGGAATAAAGAATCAATCTTGAACGTGGAGTTTGATTAGTCCGTCTTTTCTTGCTTCACTTTAACTATCCTTTTGACGGCATCTCCATTGTTAATACATTGAACAAAATCATCTCTCCCTTTCTTCTTAGTGGTTGAATGGTCTCCGTCCTCATTGTTTGTATCAACTTCAATGTTACCATGAGAACGCTTACTCGGTGTCACTGGGTCATTGGAAGCTACTTTCGAATTCACATCATCTTCTACAATCGATGAATGAATGTTGTCCTGTATTTAAAGTAACCAAGAAAAATATAAAAGATGTTAACATAAAGTATCTTATGTATTGACATTGGATATTAAATAAACAATGATAATATTAGCATTAAACCTTACCTCATAGTCTTTAGCAGATTGCTCAAACCTCTCTATAAAACTTGAATCATTTGTTATATTGAGCACTGTATAAGCCGAAGGTCTTGGAAGACGACTAATGTTGAATTGGGAAATCATAACCCTAAATAGAAATTTTTTGTGTAGGAATACATCCAACTCATCTGGAATTTTATTGATGTCATCATCCTGCATTACAAATATAATTTATATTTTGGTTTAATTTATGTATAAATATAAGATCCAAAACAAAATAAATATTAAAAATATAATGTATTTTTTTGACAAATACCTTATTATATGATTCTAGAATGCTTTCAACGGACTTATTCGTGAACTGGACAACTTCATCATTAAATAAAGTGAATGAAGCACTACCAGATCCATCAATGACACCCACTTGAATACTATATCTACATATTAAAAAAAACAAATAAGTGTACACATTATCAAGATTTGAATTAGATATATAACAAATAAGTAATTATACCTAGGAATGGCGTACTTCACAACACCACATTTCTTGCATGAAAAATCTATTTCATTGGGTAAGACCTTGCATTTGCATTTTTTGCACGAATTATAATACCAGCCGTGAGTAGCATCAATATCTTCTATGGTTGCAAGTATAACAGCATACAGTTCCTAAACAAAAAAAATAAAAGTATAACCTTTAAACAATGCAGTACATAATTGGAGCATACAAAAATATCAGATTTAGACTTACAGTTTTCTTCTCATGGAGATGTTCATTTAGTTCATCCAATGTCATTTTTTCATTGAAATTAAGAAAAATATCAGACTCGGACTTGGAGGGTTTGCTTATGATAGTGAGAACACTATCTTCTCCTTCTGTTAGTTTAACACTGGACCACAAAAAGGAAAAGTTAGGGAAATATACTACACGTGATATAAAATAACATGTAACACTAAAAGCTAGGGAAATACACTACCTTTTTTTAAATTCAGCAATTTCAGGAATGGATTCATCATCAATAATTATCTTTGTACCAATCCAATTGTTTGACACATTAGGTGCATTATCCCATGTGCCGATCCTAGCAAATTGAATGACTACAATGATTTTTTGGGAGGAAGAAGCAGTGGTTAATGGGTTATATATCTCTGCGTATTCACCCCATAGTGTGCAATTGATGACTTTACCCCTACAAATTTAAAGTATATATAAATGGAAATCTTATTAGTGATTGAACAAACTAACATTTTAATTAAAATATAAAGGAAGTCTTTAGTACGTAAGAAACCATACCTTGTATCCATCAATCGAAAAGTCAGCCTTCTACCTTTATCTTCAATACCATCCCTTTTAAACCTTGTAATTTTGTCATCAACAGAGACAACCATTCCAATAACATCTAAAATGAAAAGCACACAAACATTAAATAAATAACGCATAAATGAGTGTATGTAAACAAAAACTGATATCACGAACTCACCAATAAGCTTCTTTATGTCCAACTTTCCATTTAAAATGTCATCAAAATCAACAAAATTGAATCCATTAATAGACACAGATAAGTCACACGGCTTAATAATAGTATTTCTGTAAAAAATGATTTTGTAATGATGAGAAACAAATTTATATTTTGCTTCATTAAGTGCCAATCCAAAGTTCGAAATATGATAAGCATTTCCTTCCTTGATGGATGAAAAGTTTTGCATAGAGGATTCCTTAATCACTCCATGAATTTTATCACCCTGAAAAGACAATTAAAGGCAATTTATAAAAAAAGATTAGTATGGATATGAAATTACAAAACACAAACTAAACATGAAGGTGCAAGTGTACGTAAATGGACTATGCATGGGCCTCGGCTCAGTCTCGTACATATGCGTTAAGACGTCAAAGACAGTGTGAAAGACAGTGTGATGGTGCTTAATATTAATATTAATATATTCATCGTCGCCACTTCGAAACCAATATATGTTATTATATCATATGGTTAAATCATATAAATCTGGTTTTTCTATGATCGAAAGATGAATCGTTTCACTTAATTCCGAGGCAATTAATTTAGGCCGGACTAATACACAAAAATAATTAATTGAGGTGGATGAGTGCCAAATGGGTCGACAATGAAGGTCCGTACGTAATATGTTTTTTTTTTTGAGCAAACCGTACGTAGTATGCTAGCTAGGGCATATACCATTGTTTGTATTAACCGAAAATAATAAAACATAAACAACATAAATTACCTTTTCATCCATTAAAATCAAATCAGTAGTAACATAGTTGCTTGGATCGTCTTTCTTTTCGACCTTCCACATACGAATTATACGAACTTGTAATTTGTATATGGCTCTAGTCGAAGTGATATCTTTGATATAATGCATCCTCCTTGATCTGCATGTATAAAATTAACATACGGTTAGATCAATGTACATACTGGATTACAAATTCCAAAAAAATCCAACATAAATGTACTTAGCAAAATGTAAAGAACCATTGATTAGAAATAACTAATGGACATACCAAGAGAGACAATGCACAGCAAGAGGAAGAGGAGAAGGTGACTATCGATTTTTTTTGGTTGAGAAGGTGAAAATCAGTTTAGTTGAAGATGATATATATAGTGTTATTATACGTGGAAATTCATTGCCAAAAAATACGGTATTGTGATTTTGACGGAAATTATAAGTTGCAAAAAAAAAAGGATAGGATCAAAAGGGGATAAACTTAGTAGGATTTGATTAGATTAGATAGGTAGATATGATCAAAACAAACCCTAAAATAAATCCAGAAATAAGAAAAAATATGGTATTGTGATTCTGACGGAAATTATAGTTTGCAAAAAAAAAAGAGGATAGGATCAAGAAGATTTGTTTGTTATATAGTTAGTACGTACTAATCTGATATGGAAAAGTTTTCCATTGTAGAAGAAGATTTGGTTGTTATATAGTTAAATTTAGATCACCTTTATAATTTGTTAAGAAAAAGCGGATTAGGTTAAAAAAATAAATCCTGAAATTGGAAAAAATATGGTATTGTGATTCTGACGGAAGTTATAGTTTGCAAAATAAAAGAGGATAGGATCAAGAAGATTTGTTTTTTTTCGATCAAGATCAAGAAGATTTGTTTGTTATATAGTTAGTACGTACTTATCTGATAAAAGGAAAAGTTTGCCATTATTAAGAAGATTTGGTTGTTATATAGTAAATTTAGATCACCTTTATAATTTGTTAAGAAAAAATGGATTTGGTACAAAAAAAAAGGAAGATTTTTTTATTATGATCTGAAATTTAAAGGATGATTTCTGACTATCTAAAATATATAATTTCGAAAAATAAACATCAATGTTTCATAAAAAGGAGTATACCTTCTACCCTAAATCCTACGTTGCTGACAAAAACCCTAACACTATACCTTCTACCTTTCCATCAATGGCATCAATTTTAAGTTTTCAATTATCACTATCTAAAATATATAATTTCGAAAAATAAACATCAATGTTTCATAAAAAGGAGTATACCTTCTACCCTAAATCCTACGGTGCTGACAAAAACCCTAAAACTATACCTTCTACCTTTCCATCAATGGCATCAATGACATCAATTTAAAGTTTTCAATTATTATGAAGATTTAATGGTTACATACCTTCTACCTTTCCGTCAATGGCATCAATGTCGAGCTTTAACCATAAACAACCATAAAACTATAAAAGAAAAAAACAAATCGTTACATACCTTCTACCTTTCCATCAATGGCATCAATGGGGAGCTTTAATCATAAATCATAAATCAACCCTAAAACTACGTTGCTCACCTTATGTTAATCTGTAATTTACATTTGAGGTGTTATTTTTAAAAATTAAAGATTTGACTTGTATATTAGGTGGACAAAGTATACATGAGGTGGCTAATTAGAAAGATAAATATTAATGACGTGGCTTATTAATAAAATGACATGTGTACAAATCCGAGGTGGCCTAATGTAGGAGTGCCATGTGGCGAAATCCTACGTGGCACAATGAGAGGGCTTTATTTCTTAGAGGTTTTAAATATATATAATAGATTGTTAGGCATATCTTCTAGTAGATTGTATTAGGGTTTCCGGAATGAGGTGATGTATACCAATATAAATACATTCATCCTCCAATAATACAATTACACAATTCTCTACAATTCTCTTTCCTTATATGGTATCAGCCAAAATACGATCCTCAAAACCTCTCTCTCGTTAACCTAGCCCACCCCTCCCTATGGTGGTCGACGGTACCCTAACCCTTTGTAACCCTCTTAATCCCAATGAACCATTCGTGTATGTGACCCTTCTGAGCATTCTCAAACTCACGGCTACCGACTACATCGGTTGGAAGAGCCAACTTGAGGCCACCTTAGAGGGGCTTGACTTGTTCAAGTACGTTGATGGTTCATATGCTTGTCCTCCAACCACGGTGGTCACCAACAATGTCGTCGGACCAAACCCTCTCTACGTGTCCTGGCGTCGTCAAGACAAGCTTCTCCTTAGAGCCGTACTAGGCACCTTATCTCCGGCGGTTCAAGCTCTCGTGTCCCGAGCCAAGACTACCATGGAGGTGTGGAACCTTCTGAAGACAACTTTCGCGAGTACTTCTCGCGGAGACATCCAACATGTGAAGTACCGGATCAGCCATGCTAAGAAGGGTACTCAAACAATTCATGAGTACATGAATACTATGAGGGAGGCAGCGGATCTCCTCGCCTCTTTAGGCGCCCCACTGTCCACCGAAGACTTCACCAAATACATTCACAAAGGGCTTGACGATGGCTATCAATCCATCATTGATGGCGTCAATATGAGAGACACCGCCATCTCGTTGGAGGAGCTGCATGAGAAGCTCATCGTGCAAGAGCTTCGTCTCCAAAAGAAGGCCAAACCCGACACCTCCATCACTGCTTTGATGGCTCAATCCAAGTATGTTTGGACCAAAGGTAAGTCACCCTCTACACAGTCGAATTGGCAACAATCCGGCTCTATCCTTCCTCGGCCTCCTTCCTCCAACAAAAACCAAAACTGGAACCTTAATCTCCGTCCTCAAATCCCGTCCAACACAAACATCCAACCCCGGCCCTTTAAGGGTCGTTGCCAATGGTGTAAGACTGTAGGACATGTGATATCTCAGGGCCATGACCTTAAGCGCCAACACCCTAACCTTGTCCTACCCGACTCCAACCGATTCCCTGCCAACAACCAATAGCCACAAGCCAACTATGCTTCCGCCAACCCTAACACCAATCAGTGGCTCGTAGATAGTGGTAAATCCCATCATGTCACTAATGACCTAAACGCCCTAACCACTCACTACCCTTACTCAGGTCCGGACGAAATTGTCGTTGACAATGGGGTCGGTTTGAGCATTGAGAACCAAGGTTCGACATCTCTTCTACATAACAAAAACGTGTTTTCACTTTCAAATGTCTTGCATGTTCCTTCCATTTCACAAAACAATATTTCAGTATCTCAATTTACCAAGCAAACTAACCTTAGCATCTTGTTTTTGTCTTCTTGTTTTCTTGTAAAGGATCTCCGAAAATGGGAAACCATGCTTAGTGGACCTTGCATCAACGGTGTCTATTTGTGGCCTAAGGCGTCCCCTTCGGTGCACACTACTCGTCTTCAACTTTCAAGCATTTTGCATCACAAGCTCGGCCATCCTTCAACGGAGAATTTTCAACTACTTTCGTCTAAGTTTCAATTATCTAGGTCTAGAATTTCTTTTCAACAGACCAATTGTCGGTCTTGTCAAACAAACAAAAGTCACAAGTTGCCTTTTGCTAGTTCTTCAATTGTTTCGAATGCACCTTTGGAAATAATATTCTCCGATGTTTGGTCATCTCCGGTTGCCTCTATTGATGGTTTTCGCTACTATGTGGTGTTTGTTGATCACTTTACTCGGTATTCATGGATGTTACTTATGATAAAAAATTCGGATGTCGCTAATATTTTTCCTCAATTTCGTGCTCTTGTTGAGAACTATTTCAAGCTGAAAATTAAAATCCTATACACTGATAATGGTGGTGAGTTTGTTTCATTAGCATCGTTTCTTAAAAACAATGGCGTCTCCCATTTTACGACTCCGCCTCATACGCCTGAGCACAATGGTATTTCGGAACTCAAACATCACCACATTGTTGAAACTGGCTTATCTTTGTTAACTCAATCGTGTGTGCCCATGACGGTTTGGCCCTACGCCCTTAAACATGCAGTTTTTCTCATCAATCGTCTTCCATCCAAGTCCTTACAAAATGATCGAGTCTCCATATTTTCGATTGCTAAATGTTCATCCTGACTATCTCAAACTCAAAAGCTTCGGGTGTCTTTGCTTCCCATGGTTACGCCCCTATAATAACAAACACAAACTTGAACCGAAATCGAAACCATGTGTTTTTCAAGGTCATAGTCTTACTCAGCATGCGTTCTATTGTCTTGAACCCTCATCAAACCGACTTTATGTGTCTCGACACGTCAATTTTTTTAAATCTGAGTTCCCCTTTGCTTCACCCTCGTCCTCAATCTCTCCCACCACCGACGAGTTGCATGGGTCGGAATGGGGTTCAATTTCCGTCCCGATTACTATGTCTCAGCCTTGTGTTGCACCTTCGAGCCCCATTGAACCGATTGGAGCTGCATGGGATTCAATTGCATCTTCTTCGGGTCGTGGCACCCTCTTCCCTGACCTAACTTGCGGTCCACGTCTGTCCAATTCCCCTAACCTTAGTTACTCACCAAATTCACCGGTTAATTCTCATCTTCACCCACCTAATTTACCCACCTCACCTACGCCTGGAATCTCTCCAAATCACGCTACAACTCATCTTCTCACTCCCACCAACAATTTAGATTCGAATGTGCCTATCTCCCCTACCGAATCTCTCACAAAATCCTCAACAAACTCCAACAACCTACCCTTATCCAATCCTACCGACTTGCCAGCTATCCAAATCCATGTGGATCTCCCACTTTTAGCTGAACCTACCTCATCATCCTCAACTACATCCGTGCCCTCACGCGCGCTAGCTCACGCGCCGCTCATGCGCCCAGACTTGATTGCCCCGCTCACGCGCCCTCACGCGCGCTAGCTCTCTCAGCCCCTCCAAACCCTACTTTCACAAACCCTAACCCTAATCTGGTTTTTCGTACGCCAAATCCAAACCCTAACCCGGGTCCGGCTCCACCTCTGCCCATTGAACCACAAAACACCCCTCCTATCCCACATGGCATATTCACTAGGTCCAAAAATAATATTGTCAAGCCCAATCCAAAATATGTAAACTCAGCTCAAGCTAAAACCCCTACCGAGCCCAAAACAATTACCCAAGCCCTTAAGGATCCGGATTGGCGTAAGGCCATGGAAGTTGAGTATGGTGCATTTTGTAAGAATAGTACTTGGGATCTTGTTCCATCATTTGTAGCTCAGAATGTCGTTGGGTGCAAGTGGGTTTATCGGATTAAGTACTTACCGGATGGATCTATAGATCGGTTTAAAGCGCGTCTTGTAGCCAAGGGGTTTCATCAACGGGAAGGATATGATTATTCGGAAACATTTCAGTCATGTTGTCAAGCCTGATACAGTCCGACTCATTCTCTCGCTTGCTGTGTCTCGTGGCTGGTCTCCACGGCAACTCGATGTGAACAACGCCTTTCTTCAAGGCACTCTTCAAGAGGAAGTATTTATGATTCAGCCTCTTGTTTTTTTGGATAAGCAATACTCTGAGCATGTATGTCGCTTGAAGAAAGCCCTTTATGGTCTCAAACAAGCGCCTAAGGCGTGGTATACTGAGCTCAAGACCTGTTTGCTTCAACTCGGCTTTCGAAATTCTAGATCAGACGCCTGTCTCTTTATTTACCAACATCATGGCGTCACACTATTTCTGCTTGTGTACGTCGATGACATCATTGTGACAGGTACTCATTATGGTTCAATCAATCGATTAGTTCAGTGTCTCGCTAATCGGTTTTCAATCAAAGACCTAGGTACATTGTCTTATTTTCTTGGTGTTGAGGTGATTCTGACGTCAACTGGGTTGTTCTTGTCTCAACGGAAGTATATTCAGGATACTCTTCAGAAAGCAGGCATAGACGACACAAAAACAGTGGCCACTCCTATGATTCCGGTGTCTTTAAGTAAAACCGCAGGTGATCCTTTGCCAAGTCCAACAAATTTCCGCATGCTTGTAGGAAGTTTACAGTCTCACTCGTCCAGACGTGGCATTCGCTGTAAACAAACTGTCTCAGTTCATGCAATGCCCTACAACGGAGCACTAGGGTGCGTTGACGCGTCTTCTTCGGTATCTTCAAGGCACTACTCATCTCGGTATAACTATTTCCTCTGACTCTGGTCCTCGGTTACATGGCTTCTCTGATGCTGATTGGGCGGGAGATCGTGATGATTATATCTCTACGTTTGGGTTCGTGCTTTACTATGGCCACACTCCTATCTCTTGGAGTTCTCGGAAACAGAAAATAGTTGCACGCTCCTCTACTGAGGCTAAATACAAGGCACTTGCAGATGCTGCGCGATCGGTCCGGGATCGGAGGGTCTCACAATTTTAAATTTATAAAACCGAACCTCACTTGTAGTAAAGAGGTAGGGTGTCGAGCACACGGGAGTTCGTGCGTCAAGTGTACCTGAAAAAGACTAAAAAGGAATAAAAGAAAGGCAAAACAAAGGAAAACGAGAGAAATCACCTCGGACCGACACAGGTCACTTCGGTCCGAGGGTGGATCGAGGTTGATTTGGCCGGGACCGGCTTAGCTCAACGTCGGGCCCGAGGACTGGGTAACTCGATTTGTCAAAATTGGTAGATCGGTCTTGGGTTTTTGGGTTTCTTCCCTAACTAGACTTGGGTAATTCCACCCCAATTCAGCCAACAAGTGTTGATCCTTATGAGATCGAGGTTGCTAGCCTTCGATCCCTCCACTCTACACTTCGACCTTAGGGAGTTTTCACTCTCCTTCGATGTTAGGTCTAGTGATTGGGTCCGAGATTGCTCTCGCTTACTCTTACCAATCACAAGCCCTAAGCCCCTTGTTTTCACAAGAGAACTGAAGCTTAGTGTAGAAAGGATTCATAGATCAAGCACTCAAAGGCTATGGAATTGGGGGTTCATACCCAATCCTAGCTAGGGGATTCCTCCATAGCCCAAGACTATGGAATCTACTCCATCAAGTAAGAGAAACAAGCAATCAAATGGAAAAGCAAGCAAATCTCAATCATCAACATCAACTCAAAGCCAAATTGCATTCAATTCTCAAAGTGTCAACAAGATCCAAGTCTTAATTCTACCAAATCAAAGCAAAACAAAGTACAAAACTCACAACTCTTCCTCCCTAGGCCATCGATTTCCTCTCTTCTCCTCCTCCCTTCTTCTCCTTGCTCTCCAAGTCTTCCTTGAGTCTCTAGAGAGTGATTTGGGTTGTGGTCTATCCAAACATGCCTTAATGCTCTCTAATCACCTCTATTTATAGCCTCTTTAGATTGGGGACCAAGGAATTCCCAATTTAGAAAGGGGCAAATGTGGAAAGTTGCTAAAAATATGCCTTGGGGAACAATCCTCTCCATTGCCGACTCGGATCGACACGGGTGCACCTCGGGCCCGACGTTGGGAACGTCGGTCCTGTTCTCTGGATGCTCGATCTCGGGCCCGACGTGGGGATACTCAGTCCTGGGCCTCGATCCTTGTCTTCTTCTTGGGTTTCCTTCGGTTCCTCTTCATTCTTGGCTTGGCTCTTCCGCTCCTTGACTTTGCTCCTTCACAAGCTCCTCCCAAAACATCCTCATTCTTGCCATTTTACCTACAAATCAAAGCAAACTCGCATAGTTTCCGACTCTTAAAGAAAACCGGGAACTAAGCTAAGAAGGAACGAAACTAACAAAGAAAGGAATGAAAAACACATATTTACAAGGGAAATTAACTACTAAAACTCCTCCCAAATGAGAGACATCAGAATACCCCATACTTAAACTTGTTTGTCCTCAAACAATAACCATGTAAGCAAGACCGAAGCACAATCTTCAAGTAAAGCCTCATATGAAAAATCAAGTAAGAACAAGTGATAGATATGCTAGCAAGATTATATCATCACACATGATCAAGTGTTCAAGGAATAAAATTCTAATACAACAAAAGCCTCACTTTAGGCATGTGAAAATGTGTATCACTCATCATGTGTTTAGGCTTGAAAATGAACACTCATACTCAATATCATGCAAGCAAAGACTTTACTATTGAAGCTAATATCACCAATTCCTCCACCTAGAGATGACTATTACAATGCACACAAAGAATATGAACTTGGCTCAATGGAGGTCCTCAAAGAGGTTCCATTCGGCCGGGTTGTAATGGGGCTTTTGGTATTTCATAAGGTGGGAATCACTTTGGTCTTGTGGTGCTTACAATGGGATTGAACTTTCTAGTCTCTCACCAAACTCACCAAGTTTTTCCTTCTTTCAACTTCACTCATCCAAAAGACTTTGATTTTCTTCTTTTCTTTTCTTTCTTCAACCCACTTTTTCACTAATCATTCCACTTCATCTTTGCACTACACTTTTTTTTTTGTTGGATTTTTCACTTTTTTCCACTAGGATCGACTTGCACTACAACTCGGGCCCGAAGTTACTTTGAACTCGGTCCGAACCATTTTCTTCACTTAAGCACTTGCTTTCAATCCACTACTTTTCCAACTTTTCTTTCTTTCTTTTTCACAAAGATGCACTACCCACTTTGATTTATAACTCCATTCTTCGCCCTTCACCAAAGAGAATCTCAACTCTCCAAACATTCTTCCAAACCTCTCACTAAAGTCCAATCCCATAAGGGTCAAGTCATATAGGCTAGGAATCATATTTTTGAGGAGTTTCAAACAAAGGTCTAAGGCTAAAACGGGGCTACAAACAATGGTTTCTCTTCAAGGTAGGATATGGAATATTTTGTGACTAAATGAAATAAAGTTCAAATCAATGTGACAAAGCATAGAACAAATCTCATATTGGCCTTGGAAAATAGATAAACACTTCAATAACAAGTATTACTTAGCATGCTTGAGCTAATTCACACACAAAAATGAGGGATATGCAATATGAACAAACATCCCTAAAATGGCCAAAAATATTCTCACAAGGTTCACTCTAGCTTAGTTGCATCAAAACTTATCCAAGAACTCATGTGCTCAATAAAAACATGCAAGATAGCACATCACATCAAAAGCAACATCAATTTTGAGGCTAAACTATCCAAAAATATGCAAAGGGCTTTACATGCTCACATCATCATTAGCCTTCATATGGACATCTAAGATGGGAATTCCTAGTCCAAAACCAAATCTTTTTGACATTTTTAACACAATTTTCGAATTTTTATGGATTTAAAACACAAAACAAACTCATCCATTCATGCCACTAAAATTCAATCATCAAATCATCACATCATCGTCATTCATGCCACTAACCCAAAATGAAACATCCCTTAAAACAAGACAAAACATGAAAACAAACATGGAACTATGAGCTTCTAACCCACCCCATACTTAAAATTTTGATGTCCTCATCAAAAGAGATCAAACTTAAAAGTAAAGAGAAGAGTAGAGAAAGCTCACAATTTTCCTTATTCCTTGCATGGCATGTAGAGGCTTAGTTGTTGGAAGGACGTCCTCGACGTCGACCTCGTTGGAGTCTAGCTTGCCGCTCACGCTCGTACACATGATCGTGGAAAGGATCTTGACTTGGCGGTTGAATTTGTGGGGCGGGACGCATCCATTGATCTTCTCGGGAAGAGAAGTTCCCGGACATCCACTCGTTGAAACTCTCTTGGACGGTCCACCTTTGATCCTCGACCGCTCTTAAGTCGTCCACATCACGTCTCATGTATTCCATGTTGTGGTTCATCTCATCAAATTGCTCTTGGAAGTCTTCTTGGTGGTGGGCAAATTGTTGTTGTTGGAAGTTGAGGTGTTGTTGTTGGAGATTGAGTTGGTGCGCCTCTTGAAGCATTGAGGATTGTTGAAGTTGGAGATGCGACAATTGGTTGGCCAAGAAGTTCATGTCCACCGATTGGTTTGGCTCGGGGAACACCATTCCGGGTCCATACCATTGGGCATACCCCTCATAACCTCCATAGCTTGGTGGTGCTTGATGTGCTCCACTTCCCTCACCCCTCTCAAATTGGCTTGGGGCCGGATCGGGCAAGTATGCGTCGGACCGACGTTGGTGGATGTCGGGCCCGACTTGTGATGCACCTCGGTCCAGTAGTGTGGGGGCGTGGTCGGTAAGCAAATTGTGGTAACCACCATCTTCCTCTTCTTCTTCACCTCTAGGCACATCCACTTCCATGTCATCTCTTCTCACGAACTCATATTGGTTGGGCTCTTCTTCTTCGGTGTCCGGGGAAGCTTGAGGAGTAGTGAAACGAATGTGTTGTGCTCGTCTCCTAACCTCAAGTGTCCCCTCCGGCTCTCCAAAAGGATTGACATTTCCCGCCCATACTTGAAACCAATTGTAATAGCATGTGAGGTCGAAGAGACGAGGTCCCAAAGGGACTTGTACCTTGCCAAAGTTTGAGTGGGGCATGAGTCGGTCGATGAAACCGGGAACAACTTTCTCCTTAATGATGTTGGCCTTCTTGAAATATTTGAGGTCCATGAACTCCACGCCATTTGGTGCCGGCGTGTAGGTAGACAAATCCACCTCGAGACGGTGAGCTAGTCGGGCAATCATACCTCCAACGTAAATCCATGAAGAACTTTGGAAGTCTCTCACCATCTTCACCCATTCCCATGTGAGGTTCATTGGCTTCTCATTCTCAAACAACATCTCATAGAGTAGCATGGCCTCTTCCTTCATCGGCTTGCTCAATTTATGTCTAGCAAAGATAGAACAACCCAAAGCTCGGATCATAACTCGGAAGAGTGGGTTTGCTATCTCATTTGTTGATGCACCCTTCCTCATCTCACTTCTTCCGGCTACAAACTTCCAAAGATAGTCAACCTTCTCATTGTCAACATAGGCCTCTTCTCTCGGAAAAGGAAATCCAAGGTAAACCGCCAAATTCCGGAGAGAGAGCTCTTGCAACTCATTGCCCAATTGGAAGGAAATCATGCCTTCACTCTCGACTCCTTCATAGGTGCACTTGAAAGTCTCCATGAACTCGGACGTCAAGGCGGGATAGTGAGTGTTGTTGCACCTTAGCAAGACATTTAGCCCAATGGTGGAATAGCACCGAGTAAGAGCCTCATCCATGCACATCTTTTGAATTGACTCCCAATCTAACCACCGGGTGTGGTGAGATAGACCCATGAGACGCTCATATTCTCTACCCACGTCCTCATCCTCAAAACGCACATCGTCCATCCTTTGGACCCTCTTGGATGACTTCTTGGACTTCCTAGTTGCTCTCTCCATCCTTGAAGAAGATGCTCGGGTAGTCATGGTACCTACACACAATCAAAAACCAAAGAACTCCAAGATAAAATGCATACATTCACAACAAGAGCACATACTTCCTCAACAAACAACTCATCATGCAAAGAGATGACCCCATACTTATTCTTAACACACTCAATCAACAAAATTCAATCATGCATGAACAAAGAGTCACATATCAATGGTCAAGTCACAAGACATATCATGATAAACATGCTATAACCAACATTAAAGCTCATGAATCCCTAAGTACACGCAAGAGAAACTTGAAAAGAGTAGGACCGTCATTCAGAAGACATCGGGTCCGAGGTTCTCAACCTCGGTCCGAGTCTCTGGACCGACATTCAACATCGGTCCCGAGGCACTGGGTACCTCGGGCCGACTCTAATCCGACTTTCTACTTCGAAACACCCATTAAACACTCTATCATGCTCCTAAAATCCAAAATCAACCATTTCTCATCATCAATCGAAGTTCTAAGTGGGATTTAGCAACAATTAAGCACAAATTTCACAATGCAAGCAAATCACCATGGATGCTCAAGATCTAAGCTCACTCAATCATGGCACATCTCAAATCTAGCAATGAAAGCATGAATATCACAAAGAATCAAGTAGAGATTGAGATTCACATACCAAATATGAAGAATCAAAGACTTCTAGCAAACAATCTCTTAGAATCCAAATTTCTCTTCTAGATCTAGAAGAGGGATGAAGATCTATGGAGTTTTGGTTAGGAATTTGGCTTGAGGATCGATGTTTGTGGATGCTAGGGGTTGGATCGAGTTTTTGTGGTGAGATTTCTTGGAGGTTTGAGTATGGTGGGGGATGGGATCGATTTGGGGTTTTTGAGAGTGAATTAGTATTTTGGGAAGGTAGTTATGGAGGTGATGAGTGTTAGGTATGGGAAAGGGGGCTTAAATGGGGTAGAAGACAAAGGTAGGTTAGAAGGGTAAAATAGGAATTTCCCTCAAAATTCAAGACCAAGATGATCGGTTGGCTTGGATCGACGTTGGGACCTCGGGCCCGAGGTACTGGGTACCTCGGTCCTACCCGATTTTGGTTCCTAAAATTCCCTCGGCTTAGCAATTCTTACCCACAAGTCATTGCATCATTTCCACAAATACCACACATGATCATCAAGCTCACATAACATATATATCCACAAAAGACATGCTAGAGAAAAGATTAGGAAGAATCTATGCTAAAGCAAAGAAAAACAAACTAGAAACTACGAAAATGAATCTACTAAACCCGGGTTGCCTCCCGAGAAGCGCTTCTTTTAAGTCACTAGCTTGACTTCTAACCTCTACCCTTCAAGGAGGGTGAAACACGGTGAATTGATCCTCCTTGTCATATTCACCTCCATTCTCCTCATAACCAAAGTACCACCATTTGTGTTTGATGAAAGAGTGGCCTCCAAATTATCCATCATTCGTCTCCTCTAAAGTGTAAGTGGGTATCTCTTGCATCTTCTCAACTTGCTCTTCATTACCTACATCACAAACATCCAAAGCATCTAGAGAATTTCTAGGGGATTCAATAACATTGTAGCTCAAACCTTCCTTTAGGTCACTTAAGCAAATGAAACTATCCTCTTGATCCTCTTTCAAATCACTTAGACAAATGTAAGAATCTCCCACATCAAAAGGATACGAAGAAGGATACTCTTCACGGTTTCTCGGGCTATCTTCCTCATGGTTCTCAAGTGGATTGTGCAACTCCCTTTCTAGCTCATGAATGTTGATCATGCCTTGACTTCTCAAAGGTTTCTCTTCCTCTTTCGTGGGCTCCAATTCTTCTCTCTTACGCTTGGCATTTTCCTCCAACTTCGAGATCGCCAACGCATCCGGTTCATTTAGAGCCTTGTCGAAATGGAACTCCACTTTTTCTTCACCAATATCGAAAGTGACTTTCCCATTCCTCACATCAAACTTGGCACCCGCCGTAGCAAGAAACGGCCTCCCAAGAATAATGGGCACCATCGGATCCTCTTTCATGTCTAAGATCACGAAATCATCGGGCACAAAATATCTTCCAACTCGAACCGGGACGTCATCTAGAATTCCGGTGGCCTTTGTTGATGAACCATCAGCCATGGTAAGACTCATATCGACCGGCTCAATGTCTCCTAAGTTAGCTCGCCTCCATATACTCTTAGGCATCACCGATATACTTGCCCCAAGGTCACAAAGGGCTTTGAAGTTTTGAGATCCTATCCCTACCGTGATGGCAAATCTTCCGGGATCATCTAGCTTTTGAGGTAACTCTAGGATCTTGACTTCATCTTGCATCTCCACAATTGACCTCTTCTTGCTCAAGATTTCCTTCAAGAACTTTGCATAGGACGGCATCTCACTTAAAGCATCGGTGAATGGAATAGTGATGTTCAAGCCTTGCAAAAGTTTTAAGAACTGCTTGAACTTGCCCTCAACAATCTCCTTGGGCTTCTTCATAGGATATGGAAGAATGGTAGCACCTTGCTTCTTGCTTGGATCCACCTCCTTGGATCGATCTCTCTCCTTCTCAATGATCTCAGCCTGGACCGATGTTGGATCGATGTCGGGACCGACGTCAAGCATCTCGGACCGGGGGCAGGGGATTTCTGGGTAACTCGGGCCGACTTCAGGGCATGTCGGGCCCGAATTGGGTTCTACCTCGGTCCGACTCAAGGGACCTCCTCCGTCTTCTGGATCGATGTCTGGGTACGTCGGACCCGAGTTGCTGGGTAA
The DNA here is from genome assembly GCA_934048045.1 of Polygonum aviculare. Classification (NCBI taxonomy): domain Eukaryota; kingdom Viridiplantae; phylum Streptophyta; class Magnoliopsida; order Caryophyllales; family Polygonaceae; genus Polygonum; species Polygonum aviculare. The sequence goes on along the minus strand of OW204023.1, from coordinate 23,591,882 downwards.
CTCGGTCCGACTCTCTTCTCTTGCTCTTGGAACTCGTGGCTTGGGCAAACTCCGTCCACTCCTCAATCCTATGGCTCGAACTTCATTTTGTTGTTGCGGGGCACGGGGATTCTCCTCGGGTCGGACCGGGAGTCTCTCTTCTTCTCTTGGAAGTTGGTTCGCCATGTGAACAAATTGGTTGTCCACTTGCCTTCTCCACACACCCAACTCCTTGAATTGATCATCAAATTTTCTCTCCATGTTGGTGACTTGATTCTTCAAATCTTGAGCCCATGGTGGTGTTTGCTCAAAGAATCCCGGGGGTCGGTATGGTGGTGGTTGGGCCCTTGGCTCGTTTTGGTTGAAGTTGTTGTTGTAGCCACTAGCTTGGCCTTGGTTCCACCTTCCTCCATTGTTGTTGAAGTTGGCTCGTCCTCCATAGTTCCTTTGAACATAGTTGGCCTCCTCAATTTGCTCGGCCAATCGGACTTGGCGCTTATTTGGGCACTCTTGGGCTCCATGCTTCAAAGAACCACACTCTTCACATGCTCTTGTGTTTTGTTGGAGATGACCAATCTTCCTTATCATCTTGTTCAACTCATCCTCCAAGAATTGGATCTTCACATCTTTGTCCACCTCTTCACTCTTGGGATCGTAGAGCCTCTTCGGACCTTGTCCATGGATTCTCACTTCCTTGCTCCCTTGATTGACTCCATACATGGCTTCGTAATCCGAGAGTTTGTCGAGCAACTCCCACGCTTGCTTCGGAGGCAAGTCAATGAACCCACAATCGGTATGGAGGTTCAATTTATCCTTGGTGGCGGGGTTGATTCCTTGGAAGAAAATGTCTTGAAGGACATAGGGTTGTTGCCCATGTGTTGGACACGCCCTTAACATCTCTTTGAACCGGTCCCATGCCTCGAAAAGTGGCTCATGAGCTCCTTGTTGAAAGCTAGCAATCTTCCTTCTAAGCTCCGTCGTCTTGGTGGGTGGGAAGAACTTCATCAAAAATGAGTCGTTGAGAGCCCTCCATGATGTAATAGAACGAGGTGCTTGGCTCTCCAACCAATGCAAAGCTTTGCCTCCCAAAGACCACTTGAAGGCTTTGAGTAGCACGTACTCAAGTGTCTCGTCATCCGTCGAGATGGTCTCACATAGATCTTTGAATTGCTTGACATGCTTGATCGGGCACTCGTTCGGCCTCCCTAGGAATTGCTTCCTTTTGATGAGTGAGATAAATTGAGTTTTTATCTCAAAATTCTTTGACACCTCCGGCAAGACGATGGCCGGCTCCGGCACCTTCAACTCCGGATGCATGTATTGCCTAGCATTCCGGGGTTGAGTGTTGATTTGAGCCTCCAATCTCATCCTTTGCTCCCTCTCTCTACGGGCCTTGGCATCTCGGTTCGCCATTTCAATTTGCATTCGAGCCATGTCGGCTCTCATCCTTTCGAACTCCTCATCTCGGGCTTGGTCCGCCATTCTCTTCTTCTTTCGGGCTTGTTTGATGATGCTCTCCGGATCACACACAAAGTCCAACTCAAGTGTTTCTCAGACGGAACGAGCTCGCATGCACCTACAACCAAAGACACAAACAAAAACCGAATCAAAACAAACAAGGGGTTTGGGCTAGTCCCTCACCCAAATCACTACCAAAATCAAAGACTCAACAAAAGAGGGTACCTCGAACAAGTAGAACTCCCCGACAACGGCGCCAAAAATTCTGATCGGTCCGGGATCGGAGGGTCTCACAATTTTAAATTTATAAAACCGAACCTCACTTTTAGTAAAGAGGTAGGGTGTCGAACACACGGGAGTTCGTGCGTCAAGTGTACCCGAAAAAGACTAAAAAGGAATAAAAGAAAGGCAAAACAAAGGAAAACGAGAGAAATCACCTCGGACCGACACAGGTCACTTCGGTCCGAGGGTGGATCGAGGTTGATTTGGCCGGGACCGACTTAGCTCAACGTCGGGCCCGAGGACTGGGTAACTCGATTTGTCAAAATTGGTAGATCGGTCTTGGGTTTTTGGGTTTCTTCCCTAACTAGACTTGGGTAATTCCACCCCAATTCAGCCAACAAGTGTTGATCCTTATGAGATCGAGGTTGCTAGCCTTCGATCCCTCCACTCTACACTTCGACCTTAGGGAGTTTTCACTCTCCTTCGATGTTAGGTCTAGTGATTGGGTCCGAGATTGCTCTCGCTTACTCTTACCAATCATAAGCCCTAAGCCCCTTGTTTTAACAAGAGAACTGAAGCTTAGTGTAGAGAGGATTCATAGATCAAGCACTCAAAGGCTATGGAATTGGGGGTTCGTACCCAATCCTAGCTAGGGGATTCCCCCATAGCCCAAGACTATGGAATCTACTCCATCAAGTAAGAGAAACAAGCAATCAAATGGAAAAGCAAGCAAATCTCAATCATCAACATCAACTCAAAGCCAAATTGCATTCAATTCTCAAAGTGTCAACAAGATCCAAGTCTTAATTCTACCAAATCAAAGCAAAACAAAGTACAAAACTCACAACTCTTCCTCCCTAGGCCACCGATTTCCTCTCTTCTCCTCCTCCCTTCTTCTCCTTGCTCTCCAAGTCTTCCTTGAGTCTCTAGAGAGTGATTTGGGTTGTGGTCTATCCAAACATGCCTTAATGCTCTCTAATCACCTCTATTTATAGCCTCCTTAGACTGGGGACCAAGGAATTCCCAATTTTGAAAGGGGCAAATGTGGAAAGTTGCTAAAAATATGCCTTGGGGAACAATCATCTCCATTGCCGACTCGGATCGACACGGGTGCACCTTGGGCCCGACGTTGGGAACGTCGGTCCTGTTCTCTGGATCCTCGATCTCGGGCCCGACGTGGGGATACTCGGTCCTGGGCCTCGATCCTTGTCTTCTTCTTGGGTTACCTTCGGTTCTTCTTCATTCTTGGCTTGGCTCTTCCTCTCCTTGACTTTGCTCCTTCACAAGCTCCTCCCAAAACATCCTCATTCTTGCCATTTTACCTACAAATCAAAGCAAACTCGCATAGTTTCCGACTCTTAAAGAAAACCGGGAACTAAGCTAAGAAGGAACGAAACTAACAAAGAAAGGAATGAAAAACACATATTTACAAGGGAAATTAACTACTAAAACTCCTCCAAAATGAGAGACATCACTGCGTCTGAGCTTCTCTGGGTCATTACTCTACTATCTGAACTCGGCGTCTCCTTGTCTACTCAACTGGTTTTATTTTGTGACAATCAGGGTGCTTACTACTTGAGCTCCAATCCCGTCATTCACACTCGATGAAACATGTTGCATTGGCATTTCATTTTGTTCATGAGCAGGTTTTGCTTGGTACCTTTCGAGTGGCGCATGTCTCCATGAATGATCAACTAGCTGACACTTTAACCAAGCCATTGCTTCGTCCGAAATTTCATGAGCTGACTTCCATGCTCGGACTTACCCATCTCGGCCGTCCAGCTTGAGGGGGCATGTTAACCCAATATGTATTTACGTATATTGTGTTCAAGTTGTTACATTCTTTTAGCACAATATTGTTAGGCATATCTTCTAGTAGATTGTATTAGGGTTTCCTTAATGAGGTGATGTATACCAATATAAATACATTCATCCTCCAATAATACAATATACACAATTCTCTACAATTCTCTTTCCTTATAATTGGATACCTACCCGAAAGTAAAGAATTTCTTATGGAAAATCGATATGAATGGACTCCAAAAAAGCAGAGATTAAGTGAAAAAAAAGGTTGCAGTCACTCTCGATTGTCTAATGTGCAATAGTTTACATGAGGACTCGATCCATCTAATGATCAAATGCCCTTACACATTAAAGATCACAAAAAGCATAAATGAAAATACTGAACATACTCTCCGAAACTATAGCCCATCAATTGAAAACTCAAAACCTGTATATTATGAAGTGATTCAAGACCTAAACCTGTATATTAGAACCCAATTAAGACAATGAGAACAAGCTTAAAAAATGGCAAGAGAACAAAGAAAAGGACCTTAAGGAGTTTCCTAAGGACAGAGTGGTAGGAAGAAGGAAACAAAGTAAATGGAAGAAGCCGAGACATGATTTTGCAAAATTAAAATTTGACGGATCCAGGCTGAACAATGGGAACTCATCAAGTGGAGCGATAATTAGAGATTTTAATGGATGCCCTATAACTGGGACAATGAGCAGATATGAGAATGTGTCAGAAGCCTTGGCTTTGCGTGATGGAATCGATAAGACAAAAACTAGAAGGGTACGAAAATTAGAAATTGAAGAAGACAATCTAACAGTGATCAAAACCGTGCAAGGACATAAAAGTTGTCTATGGGAAATAGAGAGAATTATTGCGGATATTATTGTATCTCTTGAAGAATTTGAGATAGTCAAAATTTCTCATGTGGATAAACAATGTAATACTATGGCCTATAAAATCACGAATCTAGGCCACAGTCTCCCATGAGAAGTAATTTGGAACCACCATGAGCTTTTAGTTCTCATCCGAAAGGATGCTCTAGGCTTCCCTACATAAGTAGGGTTTCTAATTCTCACCGAGTAAAAAAAAACACTATGTGGATTGCTCTAAAAAAACACTATGTGGGGGAAACAAGCTTGCATCGTTGCTTTTTGAGTCTTTATACCTATGGGGTATCTTTTCGACTTCGTCGATAAGCAACATGTTCTCGTTGATACAAATTGTATGCATCAAGATCATGGAGATGTTACAATCATGTCAAATCTATAGATTACTAACGGTGTCTCGTAGCGTGGTCTAGGTCAATAGTCTAGAGTTGTCAGATCCAACCAACACTAAAGGTAAATTAGTGCATATGTTTGTGTCTAAGGGTGTCTTAGAAGCTCCTAGATGACATCGAACGAGTACATAACTTTGTACAAATTCAAATAGGCTTTACATATGCCTTTATATGTCAATCTACCACAAGGTCGCCTTTTGTAGTTGAGACCTTTAAATACTATACTAGAAACTGAAATGATTCATTAAATATTTCAAGTCTATCTAAGAGAAGATTGAATATAGGGTATGTGTGTATATATACGACTCGGCTAAAGTCGTCGTGCCAAGATCAAAGATAAATAACCCAAACTACAAACTAGCAAAGATAGTATAACATGCAAGTAAGGGGTCGAACCCAAGAGAACTAACGGCTTCTAGTATTAATAAATCTATCAACTAAAGATATGGGGGGAAATCAAAGAGATATCTAACCTAGGAAACAAATAACAAACAAATAAACAAATAGATAAGAGGCAGGTTTATTCAAAAGATCCACTCATAAAATAATCACTCGATCATAGATTCATCAATTGATTTCATTCACACCTATGGTCAATTCCTATCCTGATCATTAACAATCGCAAGTCCACGGTCCAAGCAATTCTATAACCCTAGGCAAGGACGCTTAAACCTAGAATTAGCATAGAGAACAAGGATATTAGGAAATCAAATCATGCAATCAAGCTACGAGTCTCATGCACAATTAAACCATTGAATACTCTTCCCTAAATTAGTCCACGGTCCTAGAATAGAGTTGTTTCGAGAAATAGGAAAGATGCATAGACAACAACCAATCCTAAATCAAACGATAGATCTAAGTCAATTAAACAAGTTGGCTAGGCTCATAAAATCAAACATAGATCATGGGATTAAGCACAAGAGTATCAATATCAACCAAAAGATAGAAATCAATTACCAAAACCTCACAAGTTCATACATCAGATCTTCTCCCTTGAACAAACCCAAGGAGACTAGCTCTCCATAACTAAACTAAAAACCTAACTTGTGGAAGAAGGTAGAAGGTAGAATGTGAATTGAATACCTAAAACCTAGGGCAGACTCCTCCTTATATAGACCCAGGGAACATGCTCCCCTAATCTAATTAGGAAAGGAGAAAAGATAGAAAATGAAAGAGAAAAAATAAGAAGATAGAAAAAAGATTGATCTTCGGCCCGCTTCGGATTCGGCATCACCGCGGTCGCGTCGCTTTCACCGCGCCCGCGCTATCGCAACAGAAAGGAACAATTCGTCTCGACAGCCACCGCGGTCGCGGTGGACAATCTGCGGTCGCGGAATCTCGACAGGATCGCTGGCGTCACTTCGGAGGCTAATTTGACCATCTTCAGCCTGGAATCTGACTTCTTTGTTAAAAGATGAATTGAATCCCTTGAAGTTAGCTTTCCAATGGTACCGAAATTAGCTCAATCCGACCTATGTAGCTCAAGATATAGCCTTTGCAAGCAAGTGGTGTCGCGCAGACAGCTCAAAACGCCTTAAAACTCTTGATTCTTGAATCCTTGTGTCTTCAGCCTAGATATTACAATTAGCACAAACTCTAACCTAAACACACTCAATATTGCCCTAAAATACAAGAGTTAACCTATACAAAATAGGCCGAATCAATATATTACTTGAATTCAATATACTTATTCTTTTTTTTTTTTTGCTTTGAACGATAATACAACAGCCTCCCTCAAGTGTAAGGCTTCGTTTGGATGTCACATCTCGTGGTAGCAACATCGGATTCAAACGCAAAATGTTGCTAGTTGTTGGTGTTCGATGATGGAGCATGATGACAAGCGGACTCGAGATCAAAATTCTACTACCCACTACCCCATGTACCCTGCAAGGGAGAGCGGGACGAGAGAGCGGATCGAGGATTTCAGTCTGCTGACGTCCAAAGTTCCCTACCTTGTTCTTGTACCCAGTTTTGTTCATTATTGTGCCAAGCAAAACCTTTGTTGGAGGCGACTTCTAGACGAAAATCGAAGTCGAGTACCCTTGTTTTCCTTTCAACAATCAAGGTACAAAAGTTGTATTTTTTTCCGAATTAGAGGGTAAATATATTAACCGAAAAAAGAGTTACAAAATTGCTAGCAAAGCTAGCTATTTACAACTTGTTCCACGCAATCACTTCCAACTCTTTTCATAAACCAACAGGTCTCTCTATATCTCCTTTACCACCTACCCTTAAAGCAATTTCTAATGTGTCTAACACACATACTAATGCAATCCTCAACATTAGTGGTTTTACAGTTGAACACTAGCTCATTCCTACTTCTCCACACGTGATAGACAATAACATTGTGGCAGTGATTCCATAGGCAGTATGTTAGAAGTTTTCTTGCTCTTCAAGTGAGTACTTTGGTTGATCCAATCTTCAACATCTTTGCTTCTTCTCCCAATCCTTGCCCATTTGAGGGCACCATAAGAACTTTCCTTGAGTACTCACATTCGAACCAAAAGTGGTTACTTGTTTCCTGAACCTGGTTGGTGTGAAGAGAGCAAGTAGCATCTTGAATCAGTCCCAAACACTTCATTTTATCTTTAGTGTTGACCCCGCCATAAAGCATCTTCCAAACATTAATGAAGTTGATGCGGGGTGCGTCAACACTAGATCTACATTATTACTTCCAAATTCCAACCTTAAATCCACATTCTTATACCCCCTTATAGCTCTATTCATTATCGTTCCAAGCAAGACCAAATCGATTGGAGGCGAATTTTGGGCTAGGGTTGAATCCGATTACCCATTCTCTTCCTTTCAACAATCAAGGTACGGAATTGTGTGTTTATTGATAAGCGGTATTTTAGTCTGCGATTCTTGGAGTGTAGGACAAGCATCTGTTGGGTGCATAACATCATAGCAGATTCCACATGCTTGTCATCCACTAGACATCGTTAGTTGCTTCACCATATTCTTCAACTCTGAAACTTCTTCTTGTAATGATGAATGAGCAACTACAAAATGAACTGATCTAGTAAACTTGTTGAATTGCCTTGAACCCTCAGATAGCTCCTCAAATAGTTGGAATGCTCCAACGGGAGTTTTATTTAGGATATAACCCCCACAAGCAGCATTAATAATTCTTCTCTCATCTTCTTGAAGACCTCCAAAAAGATACAAGATAAGATCCTAATCAGAATAGCCATGGTCGGGACAACTAGCAATCAACCTCTTGAACTGCTCATAATACTCATACAAGGTCTTAATTGGACTTTTGTTCAATGTTGTTGATGCTCTTCTTGATGTTGTTAGACCTCGTAGATGGGAAGTATTTCTCCAAGAATGCTTTCTTCATTTTTTTCCAAGTGTCAATACTCCTAGGTGCCAAGAAATAGAACCAGTCATTGGTTGAATACTTGAGCGAGAAAGGAAAAATCCTCAGCTTGATCTGATCCTCAATAACCTCTTTTGGCTTCATACTTGAGCAGACTACATGAAACTTAAATAGGTACTTATTGGGCTCTTCAACACTTAACCCATGAAACATGGGAAGAAGGTGGATCAACCCAAATGTCAACTCAAAATTGACTCTGTCGGCCAACTCAAGGAACTGCACTGCCAACGGTTGTTGAGTCAGATCCGGTGTAGTCAACTGCCTCAAAGTCCGTGCACATCGTCCAGATTACCATCACCCATCTTGTCACACTCAGATTCAGAAGTAAAAGGCGGCTCATGGAATTACGAATCTCCTTGCTCAGCCTAAATAAAGGCTTGTCAATGTCTGAATCAAATGTTGGGACGCTATCAAGAACGCTTGCGTACTTGTTAGTGTTCCACACAACTGTCCCTTAGTTTTGATATGACAAACTCACTTTGATTTTGATAAAGTTGTCCAAGTGTTCAGGAACGCCCAATTAACAAAGGACAACAAGTGTGTGAACGTTCCCTAGGCTTAGGGACGCCAGCTAACAGGAAGTAAGGACGAGCAAGAGACTACTTGAGCAAGGACGGAGTCCCAATCAAGTAGGAACGCAAGAAAGGAGTCCTTACTCACTAGCCGACAAGATGACATCACTCGACAATGTTTGATCATCCAAGGACACGTGGAGACCGATCCTGTAGCAGAGTCCAACACTACGTGGCGGACGATCCTGTAGCAGAGTTCATCAACACGTGGCGGCCGATCCTGTAGCAGAGTTCATCACACACAGCTGGATACAGGAAGCTTCCTCATCACCGCCAAACTCGTGGAAGAAGATCCTGTAGCCACGTACCTGAAGGGCATGATCGTCAGAACGAGAATGACGCCCTTCCCCAAGTCCTATAAATACCGCAAGGCATTTATTGTGACGCTAACGCTTTCAAGAATATTCAGAGAGAATCAAAGAGAAAACGATTCACTCAAGAACACGAAGAACTAACTCAAGAACTTAAGAACAGTGATAGAACTTGTGTTAGATCGAGTGAGAGTTGTAATCAAATCACAAAAACTGTTTGTATTAAGAAAACCCAAAAGGAAAGAGAGAGTTCTGCGAAGTACTGCAGAACGTAGGAATAGAATCCTTCAGTAGATTGGGCAAGCTTAAGTTGTAGGCTTAAAGGAGTTCTTTACTAGTGAACTTAGGGAAAAGCTAAGTGTCAGAGAACTGTAAAGACTCGCCAGTACAACTGTAAGAACGTTCAATAGAAAGGAAAGATCTATTCAAAAATCCTCCAAGGAGGTAGAGGTTTACACTCAAGGACTACTTGGTCTTGAGTGGTTCCTCTATAATTCTCTGCGTTCATCTATTATCTGTTTAGTCTATTTCTGTTGCAATACTAAAGGACACCCCTACACCTCGTAGGGACGCCTGACCAAAGGACGCCTTTACTCAAAGTAAAGGACGTCCCTTAGACTAACGATCCAACATCAAACAAGAAAGTTGAAGAGTTAGTAGTACGGGTGTAGACCATAAGCTAGGTCGACAGAAAAGTAATAAAACAATGAACACAAGAAAACAATCGAGTCCTCGACAACGGCGCTAGTTTGATAAGCGGTATTTTATTCACCTTAGTACCGATCAAAGCAATCCAAACTACCCAACTAGTAATATAGTAGGAAAGTAAAGGTCGATCTCAGAAAAGCTCAAGTTTCAGTGTTTATTATTATATTACTCAGAAAAGGGCCGGCGGTTTTTAAGATTAATCTAAGATCTATCTAAACAAAGTAAGATTGTAAAACAAGTATGATGAAGATATCCAACTAGTTTATATCCATTGCAAAAGTGAATGTTGATCATTGATTATCATTATTCCAATTTTACCTTAACCAGTCTATTGTGAAACTCTTAACAACCCAACTTCATGGAATTAATTAAGACTTTCAAACTTCAGTTGTAGTTATTAATTTGACCGGACTTCATAACCCTAATCATCAAACAACCTAAGAGACCTCCTAGATTCAATTTGACAACAACATTAAGATCCAAGTATCTATGGAAATAACCCTAAGCAACCCGACATTCAAAGGAATTATGATTGAAATCTCTTTCTTTAACCATTTAATCCAATCGGCTTAATTAGATAAAGATGTCTATTTTGATCAATTCAATACCGACCGGTTATTAAATCAATCTAGTTGTACTTCATCCTAGAAATCATATTAGGTGATCAAACTAATAAAACCCTAGGCTGAAATTAAGCAATTTAGCATAGAGAAATCAATCTAGTTAAGGTTTAACTAGAACATTTAAACCTCACAACAATTCAAATCAAACAATTTTAATAAACTAGTTGGATAAAAGAAGTTTAGCTAGAAAAAGCCATTGAAGAACTTACAAACGTTTCTAGAGTTTCCTCTTCTCAAATCACAATATCAAAGATAAAATATCAAGATAATCAAACCTAGAACTAAAAGCTAACTATATATAATAATGTCTCTAAAAATACTATCTAAAGAACGCAACCCACGAGGCCCAAAGGATCTTATACAAATATCGGTATTAACTCGACATGGGCAAAACTCGGCCTAAACACCGAAGGAACGGACGCGGTTTGCCTTCACTGCCCGGGTTTTGATATGTAGCATTCTGTCCTCAAAGCACGGTCTAGGACCTTAAAGTGCAAGAGAGTTTTGAGCGACTTGCTAGAATTTTGGCTAATTTCCACCGAACTCTTCCTAAATTCATGTACTTTGGATCTCCTCTTGATTCCTATCATTTTCCCACTCTTTAGCATCTTCAAGATCTCCTCCAATACCAGTATCACCATGGATCCGACACTCGATCAAATCATATCTAAAAATAACACGAGTGTAATAAAGGAAACCAGTAGATTCTGAATCTTCCAACACTAAAGCTAAACTACATAATAAAGGAAAATCTACCTAAAACTGCATGAAAAACTAATCAAAACATGCTCTAAACACTACAACCTATATGCTCTATCATTTGTTGTTTCGAATCTTGACATTTGTGTACCCAAAGTTCCAACCCTAGATCTCCATGTTGCCTTGTTGAATAAGGTAAAGTCGTTGTTCCCAAAATCAAAGATAAAACCCAAACACACAGACCAAGTATAGGATGCAAGTAAGGGGTCGAACCCTAGAGAAACTAGTTTCTTATGCAAGTTTTAATTCAATCACAAAGACAAACAAAGGGGGGTTGAAGAAGGTGTGTTGTCAGTATTAGCAAGCGGAGTTTATCCAAACAATTCCACCTTATTTAATCAATCGATCATCAATCCCTTCTTTATATTCCTAGGTCAATTCCAATCTTTATTTTAATTATATATCCACTAGTCCATGTTCCTAGCGAAAGTATGATATGAAAAAGAATGCTTAATCCAAATCATGCAATGAACACACGGATAATATGAAATTGAATCATGCAATTAAGCTACGAGTCTCATGCACAAAACAACCATTGAATACTCTTCTCTAACCTAGTCCACGGTCCTAGAATAGAGTTGTTTCGAGAGTAGGAAAGATGCATAGACAACAACCAATCCTAGTTCAAACAATAGATCTAAGTCAATTAAACAAGTTAATCAGGCTTATAGAATCAAACAAAGATCATGGAATGAAGCACAAGAGTATCAATAAAGACCTAAAGATAAAGAAGTTACCAGATTTTCACGATATTATAACAAGGCTTCCTTGATGGAACAAACTTCAATGGGAATTAGTTCTCCATAACAAGAGAGCAAAATACAATTACAGTTGATGAATAAAAAGATATTTTTAAACCCTAGGACAAGCTTCTCCTTATATAGACCTAGGGAACATGCTCCCCGAGTTAGATAAGAAAAGGAAACAACATAGAAAAACGCGTCTCGCTCGGATTTGCAACGCACCGCACCCGCGCCATGTCTGCCGCACCCGCGGTCATGTAGGGTTTCTGATTCTTTGGCTGCTACCGCAACAGCGGCCCTGGCGGCGCTAGGGGTGAGCATCGGTTCGAAACCGAACCGAACCGAAACCGAAGTTTCGGAAAAGTGTGAACTGAAAGCCGATCCGAAAATTGTCGGTTCGGTTCGGTTTGGTTTCCGGTTTGTGCGGGTCGGTTTTAACACAAACTGAGCAAAACCGACGACGGTGCAAGTAACGTTCAACAATCGACGGCGGACGGCGATGCCGCGACTCTGGGGAGTAAGAATGTAGTCCGGCTGTCAAAAAGACGAAGAGAGTCAGAAGTTCGACAACGTGAAGAACGTTCAGCAAGTCCGAACTTCGAAGAAGAGGGCATAGGAAGGCGAAGAACTTAGAGGAGGTGAAGTGAAGTTCGACGAAGATTGGCGACTGGGGAGTTCGACGGGGGTTGTCGACCGTCACGCTGACGGACGCTGACGGCGGTTGCCGAGTGCTGACTACTAAGACCAGTCGAATCGACCTGTAGACCGTCTCGAGTCAAGTTCAACGGCGAAGATGAGGGAGTAGTCGAGTTGAGTCCCTTAACGATGGCCGGCGTGAATGACGGCTTAGGGTTGCGGCTGTGTGATATTGAAATGAGATGGGTTTCACATTTACACTCGGGCACTTGGCCTTCAGTTTAGTGTAAAAAAAGAAAGCCCATTAGCCATCCCATTAATCTATTTCACGTACTATTTCAGAAAAGTAACATAAAACTGTAATTTTTTTAATTCAATTCGGTTTGGACCGAACCGAACCGAAAATAAACCGAACCGAACCGAAACCGAATTTCTCAAAATTAAGGAAACGAAAACCGAACCGAAAATACTCGGTTACGGTTCGGTTCGAGTCGGTTCAGTCGGTTCGGTCAAAAAATTCGGTTTCGGTCGGTTCATGCTCAGCCCTAGGCGGCATCATGTGTCTTTGGTCTTCATATTACAATTAAGCTCAAAATCTAACCTAAACACACTCATTAAAGCCCTAAAATACAAGAGTTAACCTATACTAAAAAGAGGATATCACTTGTATAAAGTTCTGAGCATTTGTGCATATTAGCCTCCTTCATGTTTTTCCTATGGTTTCCATTATATTGATCTCTTGTTTATGCTGATTTGTTGCTTCCTTTCGATCTGTGTTTTTATACTGATCTCTTGTTTTGACCTGTTTGTATTGCAGAGTGCTTTTTTGCTTCCATTATCATGAAAATTTTGTTCCATTCGTATAAGCTCTTATTGTTTCCATAGTGATTTTTGTTTGGTGCCTTGTGTTTTGACCTGTTCGTTGATATTTATATGAACTCTTTTTTTTGCTTACATTTATATGAGCATTTGTGCATCTACCATCAATTTTGTTTCCATTATAATAGTTTTTTTGTTTCCGTGTCTGCTGTTTTTTGTTATAATTTGGAAATCTATAGAGTTTAACATGCAACTCATGTATTATGTCTATAAGACCTTGATTTCTTGATCATCCAAAGTTATTGCTGAAAAATAGAAAAAATCATCAATCACTACTAGCATAAAAAACGAGCTTTTGAATGATAAATATGTGCAGAGTAAACGGGCTTTTGGTTCTTTCTCCTTTTTTGAACATCTGTTTGCTTGTGTTCTTGTAAGATCAAATCTTTAGGCTTGGAATTGAAATTAAGTTATTGTGTGCTCTATGATTTTGGTCACATTATTACTACTATATAACAAAACTTTCTTTTATGGTCAAAATCCATGAATAGAAATCCAATCTAAATTTTCTTTCCATCAAAATTACCTTACACTCATAACTGAGTATAATTGAGCATCAAAGTCAATTCCATCACTTTGAGCAAAGAAAACCAAAACTGTCAACAATGCATAGGGTTACGCTACCTTAACGTGGTGCTTATTGTCTTGTGTAGAGGTGCTAACTTTGTAAAAAACAATTTCAATGCGATATTGTGTGGTAATTTGCTCATTATCACAAATAAGCATGTAAAATGTATGGAAGTTTTATACTTGTATTACCCTATTGTCTTCTAGAAGTCGGGAAAAAAAGATTCAGGTTGCATTCATGCATATTAAGGTATTTTGTTTTGATAACCCCTTTGGATTGCATACTTGAGCTATAAAAAACACTACGGGTCATCTTGAGAATGCAAGCCTGATCAAATTCCCATATCATTAATTTGGTATGGGCTCCATTGTACTCTTTCCGTTTCAAACAACTTGATCCTTTTGACATTTCACACATATTAAGGATTATTCATATGGGGAACGCTCTGGTGAGATACCTATTATGGTGATTCCTTAGGCATCCTATAAGCCATTGGATTAAATGGGATTAATGGTAGGAGATGATGGTGCATATTAGACACGATTTTGCAGGATTCTAGGGGATGAAAAATCAGCATTATTCCGGTTACCATAACTAAAAACAGCTCCTATAATGTAGGGAATTAGCAACCTAATTTTCGAAAAAAATCTGGGGAGATGTTACCCCAAAAACGGTTACAAAAATCAAGAAAAAAACATAATTTCCATTTTAAAAAATCAACAATTCAAGTGAAATATTCTGCAGAAATTACTCGCAGTCGCAGAAAACATTATACTAAACCCTAGTTTTTTAGTTGAAAAAGTAATGTCGAAGAGTTGAAAAAGTAGTTGATTATACTAAAGTACAACCGAGTTGAAAAAGTAATGTTACATAGTTGAAAAAGTAGTGTTATATAACTGAATAATAACATGCATGTTACTTTACAAGAAAACGCAATGTTGAATAGTTGAAAAAGTAGTGTTTTATAGTTGAAAAATAACAATCATGTTGCTTGACAAGGAAAATTAATATTTAATAGTTGATAAAGAAATGATGTACAGTTGAATAATAACAATCATGTTGAATAATAACAATCATGTTTCTTTGACTTTGATTGACAAAAAAAACAATTTCAATATACTGCAATGAATTTTTCATTATTGTGTCTAAAATAGAGTACATTAACAACGGGATTGCGTTCCCCTCCTTTAAGTATAAACATATTTGAATTTTTCCAATTGTTATATTGACATATTCATTAGATATGATAGAACACAAAAGCTATTTTTTGTTTCCGTTACAATGACTTTTTCATCACTACATATAATACACGATTCATTTACAACAACCTAGCGTTCTCTATCATCGCTAAGCTTAATCTTTGAATTTTTCAAAACGTTGTATATACTTATTCATTAGCTTGATATACTAAAAGCAAATTTTTCAGTACATCTAGTGCTACATATTTGTCATACATATTTTCCAGTTCTCTATCATCTTCCTCAGTTGGGCTTGAGCTATCGGTACCTTCACTCTGCTCATGGCCAAGATCAAAAAGATCGACATCATCGTCCGACTCGTCATGGTCCCTCATTCTTAGTCTCTTTGAAAAACTCAATATATCGTTTTGAAAAATTACATGAATACGAAAAAGAAAGAAATAAATTTGGTTTCACAAAAGCATACTCGTCCCATTTGCTGGTTCCAACTGCACAATCAAAAACAATTTAACCTCTTGTTAAACCTACATTAAAAACACAACAATGCATTTTTCAAATTGAGAACATTACAATTTCAGCAGTGAGCCAGTGTCAACCTAAGTTTATTCAAATACTCACATATCGTTTTTCACAACAAATTCATTTGTTTTTAAACGCCACATCAGTTTCTTTCATAGAAACAAAAAACTATTACTATAATCAAATGGTATCTACATGGATTAAACACGTGAAACTTATTTTTTTGACTATTCAAAATGAATTTTTCATGTCAAGTAACATGATTGTTATTATTCAATTATACAACATTACTTTTTCAACTATTCAATATTAATTTTCTTGTCAAGTAACATGACTGTTATTACAACACTACTTTTTCAACTCTTCTGTTGGGACACTATCAAGGACGCTTGCGTACTTGTTAGTGTACCACACAACCGTCCCTTAGTTTTGATATGACAAACTCACTTTGATTCTAATAAATTTGTCCAAGTGTTCAGGAACGCTAGTGACAAAAGGACAACAAGTGTGTGAGCGTTCCCTAAGCTTAGGGACGCTAGCTAACAGGAAGTAAGGACCAGCAAGAGACTACTTGAGCAAGGACGGATTCCCAAAGCAAGTAGGAATGCAAGCAGAGCGTCCTTACTCACTAGCCGACAGGATGACATCACTCGACAACATTTGATCATCCAAGGGCACGTGGAGACCGATCCTGTAGCAGAGTCCATCACACACAGCTGGATACAGGAAGCTTCCTCATCACCGCCCTACTACGTGGAGGATGTAATACTCTGACTTATCCGATCTTGTTTTCGTTTTGTTCCTTAAACCAAACCAGTTTTGTTTCGTGAGCCGAAGTCCTATCCTAGCCATTCTATTAAGTAATTAATTATCAAAACCGTTTTGTTCCGATCTTGTTTCCTAGATCTACATTGTTAGCCATATTTGGGTAAAAATAAGATTTTCTTGTGATCTATTTAATTAACCTCTCTTAGCCCTAATTAGCGAAATCAGTCCCGATCCTCTTGAGCGAAAAACTGATATCCGCCGGTAAGTTTCTTTCCGCCTAATTCGTCTCTACCGTCGTCGGGTTTGGCTGGGTTTTGGGTCAGAGGAGAGGAGGTCCGGTGAGGTTGGGTAGAGGGGTAGGCTTTCGTGGAAGATCGGAGATCGGAGGGAGTTCAGAGCGGAGGAAGACCGGTCGAGGGCAGGTTAGAAAAGAGTCGGGATCGGGCGGTTCGAGCAAGGGTTCCGGTAGTTGGGGCTGGGGCTCGAATCGGGGAGTGGGTTCTGGGTAGCGGGCGCGAGTGAGGAAGCCGTGGCTGGGTTCGTCGGGGCTGCGAAATCGTAAACCTGGGTCGGAAATCGAGCGGTTGTCGGGTGGTGGTCGTCGGGGGCGAGCGTAGATCCGGTGGGGTCGAGCGTCGAGAGGTGAGCGAGAGAGGGGACGGGGCTAGGGCGGTGTGCTGTCGGAGTTGCCGGCGTGCACTGGCTAGGAGTCAGTTATGGAGTTTAGGGGCAAGCGGGCGGAAGGTAGAAGGAAAAGAGGGGTGGGGCCCATTGTTAGATTAAAAGAAATATGGGAAAGAGGAAACAAGGAGGGGGGACGTGAGTGGCAGAGAAAGGTGGGGGCATAAAAAGGCAATTATTTAATTAATTATCTAGGCTAACTAGTTAAGTTGGAGTGGGGTGTCAAGCTTGGGTTCGTGGTGTCAGTTTGGGTCCTTGTTCGGGTTGTTAAGTCAGGTTTCGTTTGGGTCCGTTTTTGTCTTTAATTTTCTTAATTAAATAAAGCAGGTCTTAATATTTTTATTATTTATCGTTCATAGGAGATGGATCTTTCTGGACCGTTGTAGATCCTTGGTCGTAGAGAAATTCTTTCGTCTTTCAGGTAAGTCGTTCTGCGACTTGCTCAGCTAGGTGGTTCTATTCTATTCTGGTTGGATTGCATGCTGTACTGGTAGGATTGGTTTTGGGGAACTAGTCCCTAAAGTATTATTTTTCTAAAATATTTTATTTGTATATAAATGTATGTGTGTGATCGTATGTGTTTATGTGTGCAACTGATTTTCAAAAGGATTTTATCGTATTAAAAGATTTTCACGTGTTTTCTGTGTGCTGGCATCTACCGGTACGGCCTTGTTCTCGGATGTTCGAGGAGAAGTGGACTTCTAGAGGCATGGTCGTATGGCAAGGAGAGCCCCTTCAAAAATTATAAAAATGTTTTGGCGAGTGCTCTAGTAGGGGCTCGACCAGGGGTTGGAAGTGTGTGGAAAATGGAATGGCTGGAGGATGCCTTAGATGCGGGTGCTGTGGGTGGAGGCCGTTAACACCCCGCCTAGGATTGTGTGTGTGTGTGTGAATGTGGGGATTTGTGAATGTTTGTATATGAGTATTTGTAATTTGTGATTATGCTAGCGAATTGGAATGTGTGTGACTAACTGGACTTAGGACTGGACTAGAGCTATGCGTGTGATTGCGGACTTGTTTGCTGACCTTAGAAACTCGTTTTTAAATGTTCTATTAGTACTGTATGTTTTCTGACTTGGATTAGGATAGTAGCTGACCCCTCGGGGAATTATTTTTCAGACTGCAGGTATCTAGGAATCCGTGTAGGAACTTGGCGGATTGGTGGTGCGGAGCGACGATGCGTGTCATAGAATGGTTTGGGTTTAGGGAATGATATTTGTATTTTGACTCCTGTTATTGGTTGATTCTCTGCATAAATTTATATCCTAAGTTGTTAATTGATGTGCTTGGGGTTTGGGGAAGTTCGTAATTATTAGTCTTGTATTGGGTTGGGATCATGAAATGTTTTGTAAAAGTTTTATTTCGTAATACGAGTTGGATGTTTTCAATATTTTCTCGCCGTGCCCGCGTTGCAAGATCCGAATGTTCTGTTGTCGAACCAGCTTCGTAGCGCCTCGTGAGGTCTACTACCGAGTAACGCCTTGTCAGAAAGACGGGGTGTTACAGAGGAAGATCCTGTAGCCACGTCCATGAAGGGCATGATCGTCAGAAGAGAAAAAAGCCCTTCCCCAAGTCCTATAAATAGCCAAAGGCATATATTATGACATCAACGCTTTCAGAGAATATTTAGAGAGAATCAGAGGAAAACGGCTCACTCAAGAACACAAAGAACAATCTTAATAACACTCAAGAACAGTTCTAGGCTTGTGTTAGATCGAGTGAGAATTGTAACCCAAACCACAAATTGTTTGTAACTCAGAAAACCCAAAAAGAAAGAGTGAGTCCTACAACGCACTATAGGACGTAGAGATAAAAGTCCTTTAGAAGATTAAACTCGCTTAGGTTGTAGGCTTAAAGGAGGACTTTACTAGTGGACTTAGGACGTTGTCTAAGTACCAGAGAAGTGTAAAGGACTCGCCAGTACAACGTAAGGTCGTTTAATAAGAAAGGAATAATCTATTCAAAAATCCTCCAAGGAGGTAGAGGTTTAAACTCAAGGACTACTTGGTCTTGAGTGGTTCTTCTATAAATTATTGTGTTCACTTTATTCACCTGCTTAGTCTTAAATTCCGCTGCACAACTAAAGGACGTCCTTACACCTCGTAAGGACGCCTGACCAAGGACGCCTTTACCTAAGTAAAGGACGTCCCTCAGTTATACTAACGATCCAACAATTGGTATCAGAGCAGGTGCTCTAGTTTGTGTTGAGCTGTAGGTGAAAAATGGACATGGAACCGATTGGAATCTCTTTTGTGAAGCCTCCGCGCCTGACGGACGGCAACTTCAATCGCTGGAAGATAAGATTCGAGAACTTCTACAGGAGTCAAACTATCAATGTTGGAAAGTAATCATGAAGGGTGACCTCAAAGTCCCTTTTGACAAAGCTGACAAAGAGGACGAGTGGGGTCCTGATGAATTCAAGCTGATGGAAACAAATGATGTTAGCAGAGGACGAGTAATCATGAAGGCAATATGCTTTCTTCAAGCGTCCCTCTGCGAAAGGGACGCCACTAGAGTTAGCAATTTGGCAACAACCAAGCTATAGTGGGAAGCTCTCGAGAAGTACCACGTAGGAACTGTTGAGATGAAGGAACTCACTTGTTTTAAATGTAACAAGAAAGGACACTTTGCTAAGAAGTGAACCACGGGAATGTCCTCCAAGGAAATGAAGCAGAAAGCTCTCATTGGAGCGTATGCAGCTGCATGGGAAGATATTAGTTCAGATGATGAAGATTAAGAAGATCAAGTCGCGTACGTGGCAATGGAGGACGCACCAGCCGCGTACATGGCAATGGAGGACGCACCAACTATTGAAGAGAACGCCTCCAAAAATGATCAAGAGGTAACTCAAGATTCCATGATGCGTTCCTTAGGGAACTATTCAAAATCAAAGCTTATTAAATTGATTGGTAAAATCATGGAAGAAAGTCTTGAAATGAAGCATAGGATGGATAAACTTGAAGATGAAATTAAAATAGTTGAATGTGAGAACTGTGCTACAGTGTCTTTACAACTAGAGTCCTCCTATGATGAAAACAAATCCCTAAAAACTGAAGTGATGTGTCTTAAACTGGAGAACGCTAAACTTAGGGAAGAAGTAAAAGTGTTAGGACAGAACCCCATCATTGAGGAAGTCAAGCCAATAGTTTTTGTCCCAGCCAAAAGAGGACTAGGCTATGAGTCTGACTCTAGGAACTCTCTCCCTAGCGACTTTGAGGCAAGCAAAACTTCAGAACTTGAGCTAGAAAGGGAGAAAACTAAGAACCTTCTTGAGCGCATTAGAGTCCTAGAGAGTGGAGAGAAAGGTCAAGAGGACTACTACACTAACTCCACAAGTCTTAGAATCTATAAGAAAATTGCTAAGGGGGAAGGTTCTAAAGTCTATAACCCTCAAAAGATGAAAGAAAACAAAATCCAACGTCCCAATAAGAAGTACTACCTCGGTACTTACTATAAGACGTGCTGGTACTGTGGACAAGGAGACCACTTCAAATATGATTGTGTAAAACTGAAGGAAGACATTGAAAGTGGAAAAGCTGTTAGGACTAACATTGAAAATGATAAGTCCGTTCCTAAGGCTAACACTAGGCGTCCTAGACGTTCTAGAAGTTCTTTCCGAAAGCATGCTATTTCAAATGATGTTAATATAAATGACTACATGCCAGAACCAGAGTTCTATTATTGCAACGAACCAGGTAAGGAACACCTTGCTTTGGTCGCCAAACACTAACTTTGTTTTGGCAGGTGGAAGTGAGGGGACACCCATGAATCATTGATAGTGGCGCCTCAGATCATATGACAGGAAGCCAGATCCATCTCACTTCTATCAAAAGTAGTGCCACGGGAGGAACTGTCTCGTTTGGCAATAAGGGCAAGGGAAAGATTAAAGGGACGGGAACTGCCATTCTCAATTCGTCCATCAAAGCAACAAATGTCAGTCTTGTTGAAGGACTTGGCTTCAATCTTCTTAGTGTCTCTCAAATGTGTGACCAAGGTGAAAACCTAAAGGGGTGCCTCGTTATCAACAAGAAATCAAACAAAGTGGTTCTCAAAGGAGTACGCCAGGATAATGTCTACATCTTCAACCAAGAGTTCAAGCCTAAATATGAGTTGTTTCTATCTGTGTCAAAGGAGGACGCTGACCTCTGCCATCGCCGTCTTGGCCATGCTGGACTAAGCACAATCCTTAAGCTACACCAAAGAAATCTTGTGAAA
This sequence comes from Polygonum aviculare, assembly GCA_934048045.1. Taxonomy (NCBI): domain Eukaryota; kingdom Viridiplantae; phylum Streptophyta; class Magnoliopsida; order Caryophyllales; family Polygonaceae; genus Polygonum; species Polygonum aviculare. The sequence continues at coordinate 23,570,586 of OW204023.1, read as the reverse complement.
GGACTTCGCCGAATTGATCTTGAGAAAGTTGAACAGTGCGAAGCCTGTATCAAAGGGAAGCAAACAAGAACGTCCTTCAAGTCCAAAAACGAAGTTAGTACGAAGAAGCCTTTGGAACTTCTCCATATGGATCTTTGTGGACCAATGAAGACGCTGAGCTACGGTGGAAAGAGGTACATTTATGTTCTCGTAGATGATTTTTCTCGATTCACTTGAGTTCTTTTCTTGGTGTCAAAAGCAGATTGTTTCAATGCATTCAAAGTCTTCATCAAACAAGTGGAAGTTGCCCTTGAAACGCCTCTAAAAGCCATAAGATCAGACCATGGGACGGAGTTCCAAAACTCAGAGTTCCTGGCCTACTGTGATCAACATGGTGTCTCTCACCACTTCTCAGCTCCAAGGACTCCTCAACAAAATGGAGTTGTGGAAAGAAAGAATAGGACGCTGGAGGATATGGCCAGGACTATGCTCTTAGGGAATAGCGTCCCCAAGTACTTCTGGGCGGAAGCTATTGCCTCAGCTTGCTACATCATAAATCGTGCCATGATCCGTCCTCTACTGAAGAAGACGTCCTATGAGTTGTTGAATGGAAGGAAGCCTTGCATCGACTATCTCAGAGTTTTTGGATGAAAGTGTTTTGTTCACAACAACAACAAAGAAAGACTTGGAAAGTTTGATGCAAGAAGTGATGAAGCCATATTCCTTGGGTACTACCTCACAAGCAAAGCATATAGAGTTTTCAACAAAAGGACTCTAAAGCTTGAGGAGAGTATTCATGTTGTGTTCAAAGAGAGTTCTTGTTGGGACGCTATCAAGAACGCCTACGTACTTGGTAGTGTGCCCACACAAACCGTCCCTTAGTTTTGATATGACAAACTCACTTTGATTCTAATAAATTTGTCCAAGTGTTTAGGAATGCCCAATTAACAAAGGACATCAAGTGTGTGAACATTTCCCAGGCTTAGGGACGCCAGCTAACAGGAAGTAAGGACAAGCAAGAGACTACTTGAGCAAGGACGGAGTCCCAAGCAAGTAGGAACGCAAGAAAGGAGTCCTTACTCACTAGCCGACAAGATGACATCACTCGACAATGTTTGATCATCCAAGGACACGTGGAGACTGATCCTGTAGCAGAGTCCAACACTACGTGGCGGACGATCCTGTAGCAGAGTTCATCAACACGTGGCGGCCGATCCTGTAGCGGAGTTCATCACACACAGCTGGATACAGGAAGCTTCCTCATCACTCGCCAGTACAACTGTAAGGACGTTCAATATAAAGGAAAGAACTATTCAAAAATCCTCCAAGGAGGTAGAGGTTTACACTCAATGACTACTTGGTCTTGAGTGGTTCCTCTATAATTCACTGCGTTCATTACTTACCTGTTTAGTACTTAATTTCCGCTGCATTACTCAAGGACGCCCCTACTCCTCGTAGGGACGCCTAATCTAAGGACGCCTTTACCAAAGTAAAGGACGTCCCTCAGTACTAACGATCCAACAATTGGTATCAGAGCAGGCGCTCTAGATTCTTACTGAGTTGCAAGTAAAGATGGACATGGAACCTATTGGAATCTCTTTTGTGAAGCCTCCGCGTCTAACGGACGGCAACTTCAACCGCTGGAAAATCAGATTTGAGAACTTCTGCAGAAGCACAAATTATCAATGCTGGAACGTTATCAGAAAAGGTGATCTCAAAGTTCCCGATGACAAGAAAGACAAAGAGGACGATTGGGGTCCTGATGAGTTCAAGCTAATGGAAACCGATGCAAAAGCTATTTGTTTTCTTCAAGCGTCCCTCTGCGAAAGGGATGCCACAAGAGTTAGTAATCTCCCCACAGCAAAACAACAGTGGGAAGCTCTTGAAAAATTTCATGTGGGAACTGTAGAAATGAAAGAGGACGTCCAGCTGAAGATCAAAAAGGAGTTCTATGCTTTTACTATGTTGCCAAATGAAACAGTAAATGACTATTCGTACCGTTTTGAAGGTCTTGTCACCAAAATGAAGAACTTGGGCATTCCAGAATCAGAAATCTCCATGAGGAATAGAGTTCAAGTAGTCATTGATGGGTTAACTGGAGTTTGGAACTTTGATAGGACGACTTTCAAAGAAAACACAGCCAACAAAACTCTAGATATGGAAGAGATCTATGGGAAGCTCAGGCAGTACGAAGAACGAAGAATCTCTGACATGGCTCAGCTAGGAAAGAATCCTCAAACTGATCTTGCTTTGGCGTCCACAACACCAGAGTACGCTGAGTACCTACGTGGCCAAAGAGATCTAGCATTGATGATGCAAAACAAAGAAAAACTGGAGAACTTGCGTCCCAAAGAGAAAGAAAGAAAGCCAAAGGAAGAGATTGACTCAGATGAGGAACTCTCTCTTATTCACAAGGCTCTCAAGTACTATAACAAGAAGAACAAGCATAGTAGCAAGAGTAAGTCCTACAAAAAGGAGAGTCCCAAGTACACAGAGGCTGAAATGAAGGAACTCACATGCTACAAATGCAACAAGAAAGGACATTTTGCCAAAAAGTGTACTGTGGGAACGTCCTCCAAGGACAAGAAGAAAGCTCTCATTGGAGCATGTACAGCTGCATGGGATGATCTCAGTTCAAGTGATGATGAACGTGACGATCAAGTTGCATACATGGCAGTGGAGGACGCCCCAATTGTTGAAGAGAACGCCTCCGACAATGAACAAGAGGTAACTCATGATTCCATGATGCGTTCTTTAGAAAAATGTTCAAAACCAAAGCTTCTTAAACTCATTGGTAAAATAATGGAGGAAAGTCTTGCTATGAAAAGAAGAATGGATGAACTTGAAGATGAAAGCATTGCAGTTGAATGTGAAAATTGTAGTACAATGACTATTCAACTAGAGTCCTCATATAATGAAACTAAGTCCCTAAAAACTCAAATCATGTGTCTCAAACTTGAGAACGCTAAGCTTAGGGAAGAAGTAAAAGTGATGGGTAAGAGTCCCATAGTTGAAGAAGTGAGACCTATGGTTTTTGTCCCAGCTAAGAGAGGTCTAGGTTATGAAGATGACACTAAGAACTCTCTTCCTAGTGACTTTGAGGCAAGCAAAAATTCTGAACTGGAACTTGAAAGAGAGAAAACTAAAAATCTTCTTGAAAGAATTAGAGTTCTAGAGAGTGGAGAACGAGGAAAAGAAGACTACTATACTAATTCCACAAGTCATAAAATTTATAAGAAAATTGCAAAAGGGGAAGGTTCAAAAGTTTGTGATCCCCAAAAGATGAAGCAAAACAAGATTCAGCGTCCCAATAAGAAGTACTACCTTGGTACTTACTATAGGACGTGTTGGTACTGTGGACAAGGAGATCACTTCAAATATGACTGTTTAAAACTTAAAGAAGATGTTGAAAATGGAAGAGCTGCTAGAACTAACAATGAAAATGATAAGTCCGTTCCTAAGGCTAATCCTAGGCGTTCTAGACACTCTAGGAACTCTTTCCGCAAGCATGCTATTTCAAATGATGTGAATATTAATTACTACATGCCAGAACCAGAGTTCTACTTTTGTAACGAACCAGGTAAGGAACACCTTGCCTGGGTCGCCAAACACTAACTTTGTTATGGCAGGTGGAAGTGAGGGGACGCCCATGGATCATTGATAGTGGCGCCTCAAATCATATGACAGGAAGCCAGATCCACCTCACTTCTATCCAAAGTAGTGCCACGGGAGGAACTGTCTCGTTTGGCAACAAGGGCAAAGGAAAGATCAAAGGAACGGGAACTGCTCTTCTCAACCCGTCCATTAAAGCAACAAATGTCAGTCTTGTCGAAGGACTTGGATTCAATCTCCTTAGCGTCTCTCAGATGTGTGATCAAGGTGAAAATCTAGTCACATTTGACTCAAAGGAGTGCCTAGTCATCAACAAGAAGTCCAACAAAGTTGTTCTCAAAGGCGTTCGCAAGAACAATATCTACATCTTCAATCAAGAGTTCAAACCTAAATCAGAGTTGTGTCTATCTGCTTCAAAGGAGGACGCTGATCTCTGGCATCGCCGACTTGGCCATGCTGGACCAAGCACAATCTTTAAGCTACACCAGCGAAATCTTGTGAAAGGACTTCCCCGAATTGATCCTGAGAAAGTTGAACAGTGTGAAGCTTGTATTAAAGGGAAGCAAACAAGAACGTCCTTCAAATCCAAGAACGAAGTCAGTACAAAGAAGCCTTTGGAACTTCTCCATATGGATCTTTGTGGACCAATGAGGACGTTGAGCCACGGTGGAAAGAGGTACATTTACGTTCTTGTAGATGATTTTTCTCGATTTACTTGGGTTCTTTTCTTGGTGTCCAAAGCAGATTGTTTCAATGCGTTCAAAGTCTTCATCATACAAGTGGAAGTTGCTCTCGAGACGCCTCTCAAATCCATAAGATCAGACCATGGAACGGAGTTCCAAAATTCAGAGTTCCTGGCCTACTGTGATCATCATGGAGTCTCTCACAACTTCTCAGCTCCAAGAACTCCTCAACAAAATGGATGATCGGTCCGGGATCGGAGGTCTCACAATTTAAATTTATAAAACCGAACCTCAAGATTGTAGTAAAGAGGTAGGGTGTCGAACACACGGGAGTTCGTGTGTCGAGTGTACCCGGAAATACTTAAAAAGGGATGAAAACAAGGTAAAAACGAAGGAAAAGCAAAGAGAGATCACCTCGGACCGACACTGGTCACTTCGGTCCGAGGGTGGATCGAGGTCGATTTGGCCGGGACCGACGTTGATGCAAGTCGGGCCCGATGTACTGGGTAACTCGATTTAAGCAAAATTAGTAGATCGGTCTTGGGTTTTTGGGTTCCACACCTAGCTAGACTTGGATATTCTTCCCCAATTCAGCCAATAAGAGTTTGATCTTAATGAGATCGAGGTTGATCGCCCCAAATCTCTCCAATCTACACTTCGACCCAAGGGAGTTTTCACTTTCCTTCGATGTTAGGTCTAACAATTGGGTTCGAGATGCTTTCGCTTTGCTCTTACCAATCACAAGCCCTAAGCCCTTGCTTTCACAAGAGAATTGAAGCTTAGTGTAGAGAGGATTCACAAATCAAGCACTCAAGGCTATGGAATTGGGGTTTTCTACCCAAATCTAACTAAGGGCTTCCCCCATAGCCCAAGACTATGGAATCTACTCCATCAAGTAAGAGAAAAACGAAATCAAAAGGGAAATCAAACAAATCTCAATCATCAACATCAAACCAAACTCCAATTTCATTCCAATTCAAAAGGTCTCTACAAAATCCAAGTTCAATTCTACTAGATCAAAGCTAAACAAAGCACAAAAACTCACTAGACTTCTCTCTCTCTCCACCGGCCTCTCTCCTCTTCCTTCCTCCTTCTTCTCCTTGCCCTCCAAATTCTTCCTTTGAGCCTTTAGAGAGTGATTTGGTTGTGGTCTATCCAAACATGCCTTTGATGCTCTCTAATCACCTCTATTTATAGCCTTCTAAGGATTGGGGACCAAGGAATCCCAATTTAGAAAGGGGCAAATGTGGAAAGTTGCTAAAAATATGCCTTGGGGAGCAATCCAAAATTCTGCCGACTTTGGACCGACACGGGTGACCTCGGGCCCGACGTTGTCCAACCTCGGTCCCGTTCGCTGGATGCTCGATCTCGGGCCCGACGTAGTGGAACTCGATCTTGGGCCTCGATCCTTGCTTTCTTCCTTGGTTTCTCTTGGTTCCACTTCATTCTTGGCTTGGCTCTTGTACTCCTTGACTTGGCTCCTTCCTTAGCTCCTTGAAATCGCTCTCATTCTTGCCATTTTACCTACAAAAACACACAAAACTCGCATAGTCTCCGACTCTTGAAGAAAACCGGGAACTAGGCTAAAAAGGGAACGAAACTACAAAGAAGAGAATGAAAAACACATTTTTACAAAGGAAATTAACCACTAAAACACCTCCAAAATGAGAGACATCAGAATACCCCATACTTAAACTTGCTTGTCCTCAATCAATCACAATATAAGCAAGACCGAAGCACAATCTTCAAGTAAAGCCTCATACGAAAAATCAAGTAAGCACAAGTGATAGACATGCTAGCAAGATTACATCATCACACATGATCAAGTGTTCAAGGAATAAAGTCTAATGCAACAAAGCCTCACTTTAGGTATGTAGAAATGTGTATCACTCATCATGTGTTTAGGCTTGAAAATGAACACTCATACTCAAAATCATGCAAGTAAAGACTTTACAATTGGAGCTAATATCACCAATTCTTCCACCTAGAGATGCCTATTACAATGCACACAAAGAATATGAACTTGGCTCAATGGAGGTCCTCAAAGAGGTTCCATTCGGCCGGGTTGTAACGGGGCTTTTGGTAATTCTCAAGGTGGGAATCATTTTGGTCTTGTGGTGCTTACAATGGGGATTGAACTTTTCTAGTCTCTCACCAAACTCACCAAATTATTCCACTTTCACTTTCTCTCATCCAAAAGACTTTGATTTTCTCTTTTTTTCTTTTCAACCCACACTTTTCACTAAACATTCCACTTCATCTTTGCACTACACTTTTTTGTTGGATTTTTTTCTCACTTTTTCACTTATTTTTGCACTGGACCGACTTTGACTAGACATCGGGCCCGAGGTTACTTTGAACTCGGTCCGACTCATTTTTCCACACTTAAGCTTTTTGCTTCTTTTCGATCCACTATTTTTCCAACTTTTCTTCCTTTCTTTTCACACAAAGATGCACTACCCACTTAGTTTATAACACCATTTCTTTGCCCTTCACCAAAGAGAATCTCAACTCTCTAAATATTCTTCCAAACTTCTCACTAAAGTCCAATCCCATAAGGGTCAAGTCATATAGGCTAAGTATCATATTTTTGAGGAGTTTCAAACAAAGGTCTAAGGCTAAAACGGGGCTACAAACAACGGTTTATCTTCAAGGTAGGATATGGAACATTTTGTGACTAAATGAAATAAAGTTCAAATCAATGTGACAATGCATAGAACAAATCTCATATTGGTCTTGGAAAATAGATAAACACCTCAATAGCAAGTATTACTTAGCATGCTTGAGCTAATCACACACTAAAATGGGGGATATGCAATATCGAACAAACATCCCTAAAGTGGCCAAAAATAATCTCACAAGGTTCACTCTAGCTTAGTTGCATCAAAACTCATCCAAAAACTCATGTGCTCAATAAAAACATGCAAGATATCATATCACATCAAAAACAACATCCATTTAGAGGCTAAACTATCCAAAAATATGCAAGGGACTTTACATGCTCACATCATCATTAGCCTTCCTATGGACATCTAAGATGGGAATTCCTAGTCCAAAAACAAAATCTTTTTGACATTCCAACCGAAATTTTTCACATTTTTATGGATTTTTTCGAAAATTTCTCAAAAACACAAACAAACTCAAAACAAACTCATCCATACATGCCATAAAATCAATCATCATCCTCATGCATCATGCCACAATCCAAAATGAAACATCCCATAAACAAGAAACAAACAAAGCAACCTAAACATGGAATTAATGAGCAACTAACCCACCCCATACTTAAAACTTTTGATGTCCCCATCAAAACTCAAAAGTAAAGAGAAAAGAGTAAAGAAGACTCACAATTCCTTATTGACGAATGGCTTGATGAGGCTTAGTTCGGAGGATGACCACGGCGTTGCCTCCTTTGAATCCGGGCGTGCCGCTCTCGCTCATGTACATGATCTTGGAAAAGGTCATGGCTTGGTGGTTGGATTGGTGGCGCGGGAGGTGTCCATTGGTCTTCACGGGTCGCAAAATTCCCGGACATCCACTCGTTGAAACTAGCTTGCATGGACCACCTTTGATCATCGGCCGCCCTCAAATCCTCCACCTCGCGCCTTGTGTATGCGAGGTTGCGGTTCACCTCATCAAATCTCTCTTGGAAGTTCTCTTGGTGTTGGAAAAGTTGTTGTTGTTGGTAGTTGAGTTGGTGGGCTTCTTGAAACATTGATTGTTGTTGAAGTTGGAGATGTGCCATTTGATTTGCTAAGAAGTTCATGTCCACCGTTTGGCTCGGCTCGGGGAAGACCATTCCGGGGCCATACCATTGGGCATACCCCTCATATCCTCCGAAGCTAGGCGGCGCTTGGTGTGCTCCACTTCCCTCGCCCCTCTCGAAGTGACTAGGGACCGGATCGGGCAAAAACACATCGGACCGACGTTGATGAACATCGGGCCCGACATTGGATGTACCTCGGTCCAGGAGAGTTGGGGAGTGGTCGGTGAACAAGTGTTGGTAGCCACCTCCTCCTTCTTCTTCTTCTTCATCTCTTGGTGCATCCACCTCCATATCATCTCTTCTTACAAACTCGAATTGATTGGCCTCCTCTTCTTCGGTGTCCGGGGAAGCTTGAGGTGTAGTGAAACGTATATGTCGTGCACGTCTCCTAACCTCGAGTGTCCCCTCCGGCTCTCCATAGGGATTGTCGTTCCCCGCCCATACTTGATACCAATTATAGTAAGAAGTAAGGTCAAAGAGTCGAGCTCCCAATGGGACTTGTACCTTGCCAAAGTTTGAATGGGGCATGAGTCGGTCCATGAAACCGGGGACAACCTTCTCCTTGATAATGTTGGCCTTCTTGAAATACTTGAGGTCCATGAACTCCACGCCATTTGCTGCCGGCGTGTAGGTAGACAAATCCACCTCGAGACTATGAGCTAACCGGGCAATCATACCTCCAAAGTATATCCATGAAGAACTTTGAAAGTCCCTCACCATCTTCACCCATTCCCACGTGAGGTTCATTGACTTCTCATGCTCAAACAACATCTCGTAGAGTAGCATAGCCTCCTCCTTCATCGGCTTGCTTAGCTCATGTCTCGCAAAGATAGAACAACCCAAGGCTCGGATCATCACTCGGAAAAGTGGGTTTGCTATCTCATTTGTTGAAGCGCCTTTCCTCATCTCACTTCTCCCGGCTATGTACTTCCAAAGATAGTCGACCTTCTCATTGTCAACAAAAGCTTCATCTCTTGGAAAAGGAAATCCAAGATAAACCGCCAAATTCCGAAGTGAGAGTTCTTGCAACTCGTTGCCCAATTGGAAGGAAATAATGCCATCACTCTCAACTCCCTCATAAGTACATTTGAAAGTCGCCATGAACTCGGACGTCAAGGCGGGAAAGTGAGTGTTGTTGCACCTTAGCAAGACATTAAGCCCTATGGTGGAGTAGCATCGAGTAAGAGCCTCATCCATGCACATCTTACGGATTGATTCCCAATCTAACCACCGGGTGTGGTGGGATAGACCCATGAGACGCTCATACTCTCTAGCCTCGTCCTTATCCTCAATACGAACATCGTCCATCCGTTGGACTCTCTTAGATGATTTCTTGGACTTCTTAGTGGCTTTCTCCATCCTTGAAGAAGATGCTCGGGTAGACATGGCACCTACACACAATCAAAAACCAAAGAAACTACAAGGTAAAATCCAACACAAACACAAGCTTCCATTATCACAACTTGTCATTCAAGAGGACAACCCCATACTTGAACTTAGCACACTCAATCCACAAAAGTCAATCATGCATGAAATAAGATTCTCATATCAATGGTCAAGCTTCAAATAATATCATGAATAGCATGCTATAACCAACACTCATGTGCAAGAAATCTTAAGATCACGCAAGAGAAACTCGAAAAGCACTGGATCGACTTGCAAGTGACGTCGGGCCCGAGGTTGGGGACCTCGGTCCGAGTCATTGGACCGATATGGAACGTCGGTCCCGAGGTGCTGGGTACCTCGAACCGAGTCTAATCCGACTTTTCACTCTAGATTCAATCATGCAACTCCTATTCATGCCTCTAAAATCCAAATTCTACCATCAATCATCATCAATCGAAGTTCTAAGTGGAATTTAGCAACAATTAAGCACAAATTTCATAAGACATGCAAATCACCATTGATGTTCAAAGTTCAAGCTTACTTAATCATGGCATCTCTCAAATTTAGCAATGAAATCATGAAATTCACAAGGAATCAAGTAGAAATCGAGATTCACATACCAAATATGAAGCAATCAAGAACTCCTAGCAAGCAAATCCTTAAAACTCAATTTTTCCTTTTCTAGATCTAGAAGAAGGATGAAGATCTATGGGTTTTAGGTAGGATTTTTGGCTTTTGGTTTAATGCTTGGGTGAACTAGGGGATGGATCGAGATCTTGTGGTGAGGTAGCTTGAGGATCGAGTATGGAGGAAAGGTTGGATCGATTTTGGCCTTTGGAGCAAATTGGATATTTTGGGAAAGTAGTTATGGTGATGGTGATGTTAGGTAAGGGAAATGGGTCTTTAAATGGGGAAGAAGACAAAGGTGGGTCAAGAGGGTATAGTAGGAATTTCCACAAAATCAAAGCTAAGGTGAGTCGGCTGGCTTGGACCGATGTTGGGCACCTCGGGCCCGAGGTACTGGGTACCTCGGTCCTACCCGATTTTGGCTCCTAAAAATCCCACACTTTGGTTACTCCCATCCACAATCGTTTGCATCATTTCCACAAATACCACATATGCTAATGAAGCTCACATAACACACATTTCCACAAAATATAAGCTAGAGAAAAGATTAGGACTAATCTAAGCTAAGGCAAAAAGAAACAAGCTAAAAACTACGAAAATGAATCTACCAAACCCGGGTTGCCTCCCGAGAAGCGCTTCTTTTACGTCATTAGCTTGACGTCTAACCTCTACCCTTCAAGGAGGGTGAAAAACCGTGAATTGGTCCTCCTTGCCATAGACATCTCCGCAATCATCATAGCCAAAATGCCACCATTTATGTTTGATGAAAATGTGGCCTCCATCATCCTTATCCTCCAAAGTGTAGCTTTGCACCTCTTGCATCAACTCATCTTGCATCTTGTCACCTATATCACAAAAGTCTAAAGAATTTCTAGGAGACTCTATAACATCATAACTCAAGTCATTTTGCAAGTCATCTAAGCAAAGATAGTCTTCTCCTAAATTTTCTTTCAAATCATCTAAACTCATAAAAGAGTCTCCCACATCAAAAGGATATAGATTAGGATACTCTTCATGGTTTGGTGGGTTGGCTCCATCTCCATCTCTTGCCTCATCATGGATTTGAACATCGACCATATCATGGTCTCTCAATGGTGCTTCTTCTCTTGTGGCCTCCAACTTCTCTCTCTTGCACTTGGCACTTTCTTCAAGCTTCAAGATCGCCAATGCATCCGGTTCGTTTAGGGCCTTGTTGAAATGGAACTCAACCTTCTCTTCTCCAATCTCGAAGGTGACTTTCCCATTCCTCACATCAAACTTGGCACCCGCCGTGGCTAGAAATGGTCTTCCGAGAATAATGGGCACCATTGGATCTTCCTTCATGTCTAGGATCACGAAGTCATCGGGCACAAAATATCTTCCCACACGAACCGGGACATCATCAAGTATTCCGGTAGCCTTTGTTGAAGAACCATCGGCCATGGTGAGACTCATATCTACCGGCTCCAACTCTCCAAGGTTAGCCCTCCTCCATATGCTCATGGGCATAACCGAAATACTCGCTCCTAGATCACAAAGAGCTTTGAATTGTTGAGAACCAATCCCTATGGTGATGGCAAATCTTCCGGGATCTCCAAGTTTTTGAGGTAGCTCCAATATCTTCACCTCGTCTTGCATCTCAATGATCGACCTCTTCTTGCTCAAGATCTCTCTCAAAAACTTTGCATAAGACGGCATCTCGCTTAGAGCATCGGTGAAAGGAATAGTGATGTTCAAGCCTTGCAAAAGCTTTAAGAACCGCTTGAACTTGCTCTCAACAATCTCCTTGGGCTTCTTCATAGGATAAGGAAGAGTAGTGCCACCTTGCTTCTTGCTTGGATCATCCTCCTTGGGTCGACTCTTCTCAACAAAGTCACCTTGGATCGACGTTGGAAGTACCTCGGGACCGACTTTTGGAACCTCGGTCCCAGGGCAAAAGTCTTCCGGGCAAGTCGGGCCATCTTCAGAGGACATCGGGCCAACTTCAGAGCAAGTCGGGCCCGAGTTGCTGGGTATCTCGGTCCGACTCAGGGGACTTCCTCCATCTTCTGGTTCGACTTCAGAGTACCTCGGGCCCGAGTTGCTGGGTAACTCGGTCCGAGTTGCTGGCTCCTCTTCTTTTGGTTTTGGCTCTTGTGGCTCGGGCAAACTTCGTCCACTCCGCAATCCTATGGCTCGAACTTCGTTTTGTTGTTGTGGGGCACGGGGATTCTCCTCGGGTCGGCCCGGGAGTCTCCCTTCCTCTCTTGGAAGTTGATTCACCATGTGAACAAATTGGTTGTCCACTTTCCTTCTCCATACACCCAACTCCTTGAATTGATCATCAAACTTCCTCTCCATGTTGGTAACTTGGTTCTTCAAATCTTGAGCCCATGGTGGAGTTTGCTCATAGAAACCGGGAGGTCGGTATGGTTGTTGTTGGGCTCTTGGCTCGTTTTGGTTGAAGTTGTTGTTGTAGCCACTTGCTTGCCCTTGATTCCACCTTCCTCCATTGTTGTTGAAGTTGGTTCTCCCTCCGAAATTCCTTTGAACATAATGAGCCTCCTCAATTTGCTCCGCCAATCGGACTTGGCGCTCATTTGGGCACTCTTGAGCTCCATGCTTCAAGGAACCACACTCTTCACATGCTCTTGTGGTTTGGGCATAACTCATCTTCCGCCTCATCTTGTTCAACTCGTCCTTCAAGAATTGGATCTTCACATCCTTGTCCACCTCTTCACTCTTGGGGTCGTAAAGCTTCTTCGGGCCTTCTCCATGGACTCTTCCTTCCTTGGCCACATTGCTAGTGCCATACATCGCCTCATAATCCGAGAGTTTGTCCAACAACTCCCACGCTTGCTCCGGTGGCAAGTCAATGAACCCACAATCGGTATGGAGGTTCAACTTGTCCTTCGTGGCGGTGTTGATCCCTTGGAAAAAGATGTCTTGTAGGACATAAGGTTGTTGACCATGTGTCGGGCATGCTCTCAACATCTCTTTGAACCGGTCCCACGCCTCAAAAAGTGGCTCATAAGCTCCTTGTTGAAAACTAGCAATCTTCCGCCTAAGCTCCGTCGTCTTGGTGGGTGGGAAGAACTTCATCAAGAATGCCTCATTTAGGGCTCTCCATGAGGTGATAGATCGAGGTGCTTGACTCTCCAACCAATGCAAAGCCTTTCCTCCCAAAGACCACTTGAAGGCTTTGAGTAGCACATACTCAAGTGTCTCATCATCCGTGGAAATGGTCTCGCAAAGGTCCTTGAATTGCTTGACATGCTCGATCGGACACTCGTTCGGCCTCCCTTGGAATTGCTCTCTCTTGATGAGCGAGATAAATTGAGTTTTGATCTCAAAATTCCTCGACACCTCCGGTAAGACTATGGCCGGCTCCGGGACCTTCAACTCCGGATGCATGTATTGTCTAGCATTCCGGGGTTGAGTGTTGATTTGGGCCTCCAATCTTATCCTTTGCTCCCTCTCCCTACGGGCCTCGGCATCTCGGTTTGCCATCTCAATTTGCATTCGAGCCATTTCGGCTCTCAACCTCTCGAACTCCTCATCTCGGGCTTGGTCCGCCATCCTCTTCTTCTTGCGGGCTTGCCTTAGAATACTCTCCGGGTCAATCACAAAGTCGAGCTCAGGAGTTCCTCGGACGGAACTAGCTCGCATGCACCTACAACCAAAGACACAAACAAAAACCGAATCAAAACAAAACAAGGGGCTCGGGCTAATCCCTTACCCAAATCACTACAAAATCAAAGACTCAACAAAAATGGGTACCTCGAACAAGTAGAACTCCCCGGCAACGGCGCCAAAATTCTGATCGGTCCGGGATCGGAGGTCTCACAATTTAAATTTATAAAACCGAACCTCAAGATTGTAGTAAAGAGGTAGGGTGTCGAACACACGGGAGTTCGTGTGTCGAGTGTACCCGGAAATACTTAAAAAGGGATGAAAACAAGGTAAAAACGAAGGAAAAGCAAAGAGAGATCACCTCGGACCGACACTGGTCACTTCGGTCCGAGGGTGGATCGAGGTCGATTTGGCCGGGACCGACGTTGATGCAAGTCGGGCCCGATGTACTGGGTAACTCGATTTAAGCAAAATTAGTAGATCGGTCTTGGGTTTTTGGGTTCCACACCTAGCTAGACTTGGATATTCTTCCCCAATTCAGCCAATAAGAGTTTGATCTTAATGAGATCGAGGTTGATCGCCCCAAATCTCTCCAATCTACACTTCGACCCAAGGGAGTTTTCACTTTCCTTCGATGTTAGGTCTAGCAATTGGGTTCGAGATGCTTTCGCTTTGCTCTTACCAATCACAAGCCCTAAGCCCTTGCTTTCACAAGAGAATTGAAGCTTAGTGTAGAGAGGATTCACAAATCAAGCACTCAAGGCTATGGAATTGGGGTTTTCTACCCAAATCTAACTAAGGGCTTCCCCCATAGCCCAAGACTATGGAATCTACTCCATCAAGTAAGAGAAAAACGAAATCAAAAGGGAAATCAAACAAATCTCAATCATCAACATCAAACCAAACTCCAATTTCATTCCAATTCAAAAGGTCTCTACAAAATCCAAGTTCAATTCTACTAGATCAAAGCTAAACAAAGCACAAAAACTCACTAGACTTCTCTCTCTCTCCACCGGCCTCTCTCCTCTTCCTTCCTCCTTCTTCTCCTTGCCCTCCAAATTCTTCCTTTGAGCCTTTAGAGAGTGATTTGGTTGTGGTCTATCCAAACATGCCTTTGATGCTCTCTAATCACCTCTATTTATAGCCTTCTAAGGATTGGGGACCAAGGAATCCCAATTTAGAAAGGGGCAAATGTGGAAAGTTGCTAAAAATATGCCTTGGGGAGCAATCCAAAATTCTGCCGACTTTGGACCGACACGGGTGACCTCGGGCCCGACGTTGTCCAACCTCGGTCCCGTTCGCTGGATGCTCGATCTCGGGCCCGACGTAGTGGAACTCGATCTTGGGCCTCGATCCTTGCTTTCTTCCTTGGTTTCTCTTGGTTCCACTTCATTCTTGGCTTGGCTCTTGTACTCCTTGACTTGGCTCCTTCCTTAGCTCCTTGAAATCGCTCTCATTCTTGCCATTTTACCTACAAAAACACACAAAACTCGCATAGTCTCCGACTCTTGAAGAAAACCGGGAACTAGGCTAAAAAGGGAACGAAACTACAAAGAAGAGAATGAAAAACACATTTTTACAAAGGAAATTAACCACTAAAACACCTCCAAAATGAGAGACATCAATGGAGTTGTGGAAAGAAAGAATATGACGCTAGAGGATATGGCAAGAACTATGCTTTTGGCAAATAGAGTTCCCAAGTACTTTTGGGCGGAAGCTATTGCTACAGCATGCTACATCATCAATCGTGCCATGATCCGTCCTTTTCTAAAGAAGACATCTGATGAGTTGTTGAACGGAAAGAAGCCTCGCATTGATTATCTCAGAGTCTTTGGTTGCAAATGTTTCGTTCACAACAATGATAAAGAAAAACTTGGAAAGTTTGCAAGGAGTGATGAAGCCATATTCCTTGGGTACTCCCTCACCAGCAAAGCATATAGAGTTTTCAACAAAAGGACTCTAAAGCTTGAGGAGAGTATTCACGTTGTTTTCAAAGAACGTTCCTCTCACAAAGAAAAGCCAAGTAAGAAAGAACGCTCTTCTTCACAACAACAGGACGACTCTGAAGACGAAGCTGAAGATTGGTCCTCTGGAAAATACTATGTTCCTAAGGACGCTACGCCAAATCCTGATGAAGTCTTAGTGGACATTCCCAATGTTGTTCAGGAAGCTCCATCTCGTAGTGAATCTCCAGTTCAACAGGATGTAGCTGAATCAAGTCAACAAGGCGAGCAACGTCAAAGTGTGGACGCTCTATTTGAGGGGGAGTGCACTGAAGACGATGCTCAAGATGATAGTGATGATTCTGATGGAGACATTGATCCATGATTTGCTCAACTATTTCAAAGGGAGTCCCGCTTCTCTAGGGACCACCCAACTTCTCAAATTGTCTCATATCCTTCTCAAGGCGTTCAAACTAGGTCAGCTGCAAGCAAGTCCCAGAGTGCAAATTTAGCCTTTTGTGCATTCAATGCCTTTGTCTCTATGGTGGAGCCAAAGAATATCAAAGAAGCACTTCAGGACGCTGACTGGATTCAAGCAATGCAAGAAGAACTCAATCAGTTTGAAATGAACAAAGTTTGGTCTCTCGTCCCACGTCCCAAAGGCAAAAATATCATAGGGATGCGATGGGTGTTCAGAAATAAGCTTGATGAGAGTGGACGTGTGTCAAGAAATAAGGCAAGACTGGTGGCTCAAGGATTCAAGCAAGAGGAAGGCATAGACTATGATGTGACCTTTGCTCCTGTTGCCTTCGCCGCTCACAAAGGATTCAAGTTATTTTAGATGGACGTCAAGACTGCCTTTCTCAATGGAAAGCTAAAGGAGGAAGTGTACGTTGCTCAGCCGCCTGGCTTTGAGGACGCCTCTCACCCAGATCATGTGTACTACTTGGACAAAGCGCTATATGGACTCAAGCAAGCCCCTCGCGCATGGTACGACATGTTTGCGTCCTTTCTTTTGTCTCATGGGTACACTAGAGGTTCAATTGATAAAACTTTGTTTATAAAGAAAGTTCATAAGGACATTTTGATTGCCCAAGTCTATGTTGATGATATAGTCTTTGGTAGTACTAACATGAAGCTTGTAGATGAGTTCAAGTCCTTAATGAGTAGTGAGTTTGAGATGTCCCTCATTGGAGAACTCAATTTCTTCTTGGGACTTCAAATCAATCAACTCAAGGAAGGGACGCGCATTTACCAACAAAAATATGTCCGTGAAATGCTTGAGAAGTACGGGATGAACACGTCCAAACCTGTTGCAACCCCATGTTCTCCAAACTCGCGTCTTTACGCAGATGAACAGGGAAAGGACGTTGATCAAAAACTCTACAGAGGGATGATTGGTTCTTTGCTCTATTTGACCGCAAGCCGTCCCGACATTATGTTTGCCGTTTGCTTGTGTGCGCGCTTCCAGGCAAATCCAAAGGAGTCCCACATGCAAGAAGTCAAGAGGATCTTTCGCTACCTCAAAGGACGCGACGATCTTTGCCTTTGGTATCCCAGGAAGACGTCCTTCAAGCTTGTTGGCTACTCGGACGCTGATTATGCAGGTCATGTGATTGATCGGAAAAGCACTTCAGGAATGGCGCAGTTCCTTGGTTCATGCTTAGTCTCTTGGGGATCTAAGAAACAGAACTCTATGGTGCTTTCAACTGCGGAAGCCGAGTACGTTGCTGCTGCCTCGTGCTGTTCACAAGTTATCTGGATCAAATATCAACTAGAGGACTACGGTATCAATCTTGAAACTATTCCCATTCGTTGTGATAACACAAGTGCTATTGAAATTTCTAAGAATCCTGTTTTTCATTCACGCACAAAGCATATTCATATAAGGCATCAATTCTGTCGTGATAATGTTGAACTAGGACTCATTAGTATGGAGCATGTAAGGACTGAAGACCAAATAGCTGATATTTTCACTAAGGCGCTTGATAGACGTCCCTTTGAGCATCTCAGGTTGCTCTTAGGGATGATAACTTTTAAGTAGCAAGTCCCGTTCTACTATTTCCTCAATGATTGGCTCTGTTTAGTAGATTCTAAGTGTTTAAAGACTATCATGCATTGAATTCATATTTGCAAGGACGCTAGTCTAAAACTTCATGTGTTTGCTACTTTGGAACGCCATTCAATTTCTCTATCTTTCTTGAAAAGAGTATCCCTGATCACCCAACCCGCATCATAAGCTGAAATGATGGGAACTCTAAGCTTACCTTAGCCAAGAACTCTGCAAAAGCGTCCTATGATCTTCTTATTTTCTTTTACGGGACGTACTTGCTTTGTTCTCAAATGGTTCACAAGGTGATCACAGGGACGGTTGATAAAGCTCTTGGTTTGCTAAAAGAGGTAATTTTTGCTAAGTATGAGAGGACGCCAGCTCAGTTTTGAGAAGAAGTTGAAGAGTCAGAAATTTGAAAATTTGAACTTTTGAACAGTGACCGTTGTACTTGCTCAACTCTTAAGGGGGAAGTTATGCCACGTGTCGCACACAATATTAGTGTTAATTACAGTTTGTGCCACCGCTTCCTCTATATAAGGCAACAACAATCGCTCTCACTCATTTATTGCTCTCACCAACTTTCCTGCTCTCAAACAACTATGACTTCTCTCTAAGTTTTCCGACGACTTTCTCACTCTAAAAAATCGCCAGAAAATGTCTCAACTGCTAGGGAACATGGCCGGATCTTCTGCCGGAGGAAAGAGAAGGAAGCTTGTGAAGTCCCACACCATTGAGAAACCAAAACAGATAGTTCTCAACGAATCTCTTGTGGACTTCATCAACAGGAAGTCCAAAACGCTGTAGATGCTTATCAGGGAAAGAATGCATAGAGACGATGTGAAGCAGGACGCCGTCAAAACCAGGAATTACGAGAAGTTCTTGGAGAGGTTTGTCATTCATGGCCTCCACAAGAATAATTACAAGGGCCTGCCAGGAAGGATGGAGGAAGTCTTGTTCTTCTCGCAGTACGGTGGTGAGAACCTCTCTCCCTTACTTGACCTAATCCCAGACCTTCACAATGTCGTCTTGCCTGATTTCCCAATGTACCCTACGGACTCCCCAGCCTTTCGAATGCTTCAAAACAGATTGCCAAGTCCTTCTCCCCCTTCTCCTTAAATTCCTACCATAACCACCAAGAAGCTCTTACCCTCAAAACGCCCCGCTCCACAGTCCCCCCTCTCAAAATCCTCAAAGCCCACATCTTCCAAACCCATAGAGATAGTGGACAAGTTTCCACCACATCTTAAAGAGGGACGCTTTAAAAAGATTCATGAGCTAAGGCCTCTCAAAAAGGCTAAGTCTTCCAACGTCCCCTCCACAAAAGGTCTATCTCCTCAAAAGGCCCGTCCCAATCCTCCAAGAAATCAAAACTTGCTCCTCAACCAGCTCTTAAAATCGTCCAACTTCCCACACCTCCCCGTTCTCCCAACCCTTCCAAAGCAAATGCCCTAATCCCATTCTGTCCTTCTCCTCCAAACTTTGCCAACTTCCCCTCAGCCCCTGCTCATATATCTCCTCCCAAGGACCCCGAGACTCCCAGGTCCGCCGTCCTTCATCTGAGTCTGGCCTTGAGGATGTTGCTGATCATCCCACCTTGGAGAACACCTTCAAAAGAAGGAAGACCGGTGAAGCTCCGAAGGTGCTGGTCAAGGAAGTTCCCGAGCCTGAGCACATCTCCTCCTCTTCTTCTAGCTCATCTGAGAGCAAGAGAGGAACGCCTATCCTCACCCTTTGTTGATATCATTGGGGACTACAATGATGAGGCGGAAGGAGTTGAGAATGCTCCTGCTCAAGAGGATGATGAAGTTGAAGTTCTTGAGGACGCTGGTGTGCACCAGGTCGATCAACAAAAGGACGTTGAGCTCAGTCTGGACGATGAGCTTGAGCGTGATGCTGCTGAGATCCCACCTTATCACCAATCCCTTCCTATCCTCAACCCCCAACCAACCCCACAAGAAAACCCCTCCCCCACAATCCAAACAGAATCCCAAGTCCCTGCGGACGCTGAGCCTTCCCCTGACAAAGAAACAGAAGCTCAGGATGCAGAAGAGACGTCCCATGGCAGAGCTCCCTCTAAATCTGAATAGGCCGCAGCTGGTGGCAATGATGAAACATCTAAAGGCATTGAGGACGCTCCTGCCAAGGACGATGCAGAAAATGAATCTGAGAACGATCAGGATGGTGAGGACAGGTCTGACGAGGATGATGATGAGCCAGAGTCCCCAAAGCGTTCCAAGAAGAGAAAGGATGATGGTGGACCAGTAAACATTCTCGGCCCCTTAGTTTACTCCGAGGAATGGCTCGCTTCCTTCAACAAAGACAAGGAAGTTCAGGAGTTTCTTGAGCTTCTACGCTTGCAAGGGTGGCCCTCTATTGGTCCCTGCTCCAACAGAATTAACTATGACCAGATCCGAGAGCTGTTCAAGTCTCTACGCTTCAAATCCAAGGCCGGTACACTTCATTTCAAAATTGCCGATGAGCCTACTCAAGTCAATGAATGCCAAGTCCGTGCCTTTATGGGACGAAGCTCTCAGAAGCCGCCGTCCAATACTCTTAGCTCTCTCCCTGAAAATGGATTTGAGATGACGGACGATGAAGAGGCCGCACTGCTTGAAAGTATATTTAGAGGCAAGCGTCCTTATGGCACAGATAGAGTAGCGCATGTTTTATCAAAAGTCGGAGCTATAGCACACTACTTTATCTACAGGGCCGTCCTTCCTAGGCAAGAGAAACGTTCCGTAATTCAAACTCATGACTCCATTTTGCTGGACGCATTTCTCGACCACCGTCCCATCAACCTTGCCAGAATTGCTATGCAACATATGGCTAAGTGTAGGAGGAAGCGACATGCCTTGCCTTACCCAGGTCTTGTCAAGCTCATCCTCAAGTCCCAGAATGCATATGATGAGACTGCTCCTTCGGAACTGCTTGGACTGTCTTGGAATCCAAATAAGGGACTTGTTGAGATCAGACATAACGAGGAACTGTTGTCCATTAAGAAGCAGTTAGAGGCAGAAGTTGAAGCCAAGCAGAAAGAGCAAGAACTGCTCGCTCACGAAGCCGAACAAGAACGTCTTGCCTCTATGAGTAAAGAGCCAGTTTCTGCAGAGGCGCCCGCCGTTAACTTTGCAGCTCTTGATCAGTTATTAATGGCGAACTCTCCTCCTCCTCCTCATCCTTTGGATGCTCCTTCCTCAAGCAATGCTCAAGCTCCCATTCCTCCTCTTGAAAACCCAGAGTTGTATCCGCCGCAAGAGCTTATGGTCGCAATCATGCACAATCAATGCGTCCTCATACAAACTCTGAAGGAGTCTGCCGAACTCAATGCCAAGCTTCTCAAGTTCTTTCAAGAGTCCAGCCGATGTCCTGAATGATCACAGTCCCACCCTTTAATCCCTCAATGTTTTGCTTTTGCTTCTTTTGTTTTGCAAACATTATTCTAAGTCTGTAATGACATTAATCTATTTTCTTGAATGGCAAGTACTATGTTTGCATGCATTTTGTATGTTTAAGCGTTCCGCTGCTTCTAGTTGTGTTTTTGTGATAACGTCCTTATCACTTGTTATCCTTTTCGATGATGCCAAAAGGGGGAAGTGTAGTTTTGCATAGATGCGCTATAAAATTGTAATCTAGAATAAGCAAGTGTTAAGGGGTAACTATTAAGTGAAAGGTCTAAGGAACGACATGCTATAATAAACAAGAGGACGCTTAGAAAGGATCCTAGGACGCTACTCTCTCCTTAAAATCCAAAAGTTTGAGAATCAAAGAATGAAAACTTATGCTTACTGAAATTTCTCTAAGTGTTAGAGAACGCTTCTAAGTTTTCATGCATGCTAAGTTCCAATGCCAAAACTATTTTGCTGAAAAGTTTGTCATCATCAAAAAGGGGGAAATTGTTGGGACACTATCAAGGACGCTTGCGTACTTGTTAGTGTACCACACAACCGTCCCTTAGTTTTGATATGACAAACTCACTTTGATTCTAATAAATTTTTCCAAGTGTTCAGGAACGCCAGTGACAAAAGGACAACAAGTGTGTGAGGGTTCCCTAGGTTTAGGGACGCTAGCTAACAGGAAGTAAGGACCAGCAAGAGACTACTTGAGCAAGGACGGAGTCCCAAAGCAAGTAGGAACGCAAGCAGAGCGTCCTTACTCACTAGCCGACAAGATGAAATCACTTGACAACATTTGATCATCCAAGGGCACGTGCAGACCGATCTTGTAGCAGAGTCCCACACTACGTGGCGGACGATCCTATAGTAGAGTTCATCAACACGTGGCGGCCGATTTTGTAGCAGAGTCCATCACACACAGCTGGATACATGAAGCTTCCTCATCACCGCCCTACTACGTGGAGGAAGATCATGTAGCCACGTCGTCCATGAAGGGCATGATCGTCAGAAGAGGAAAGACGCCCTTCCCCAAGTCCTATAAAGAGCCAAAGGCATTTATTGTGACATCAATGCTTTTAGAGAATATTCAAAGAGAATCATAGGAAAGCGACTCACTCAAGAACACAAAGTACAAGCTCAAGAACACTTAAGAACAGTTCTAGGCTTGTGTTAGATCGAGTGAGAATTGTAACCCAAACCACAAATTGTTTGTAACTCAGAAAACCTAAACAGAAAGAGAGAGTCCTAAAACGCACTGTAGAATGTAGGGATAGAAGTCCTTTAGAAGATTAAACTCGCTTAGGTTGTAGACTTAAAGGAGGACTTTACTAGTGGACTTAGGACGCTGTCTAAGTACCAGAGAAGTGTAAAGGACTCGCCAATACAACGTAAGGACGTTTAATAAGAAAGGAAGAATCTATTCAAAAATCCTCCAAGAAGGTAGAGGTTTACACTCAAGGACTACTTGGTCTTGAGTGGTTCCTCTATAAATCATTGTGTTCACTTTATTCACCTGTTTAGTCTTAAATTCCACTGCACAACTAAAGGACGTCCTTACACCTCGTAAGAACGCCTGACCAAGGACGCCTTTACCTAAGTAAAGGAC
Organism: Polygonum aviculare; assembly: GCA_934048045.1. Classification (NCBI taxonomy): domain Eukaryota; kingdom Viridiplantae; phylum Streptophyta; class Magnoliopsida; order Caryophyllales; family Polygonaceae; genus Polygonum; species Polygonum aviculare. The sequence goes on along the minus strand of OW204023.1, from coordinate 23,547,948 downwards.
ATCCCTCAGTTATACTAACGATCCAACATCTTCAACGTTACTTTTTCTTGTAAAGTAACATGATTGTTATTATTCAATTATACAACACTATTATTTCAACTATTTGACATTACTTTTTCAACTCAAATATTTTTGAATGTTTCCAATTCGTTGCGAGTAATTATTCAAAAAATTTCATATAATTATTATCATACAAAAACATGTATTTTACGTACTGTAAAACATTATATTATGCATCTCGTTTACCTAAATTATTCAAAAACTAGGGTTTAGTATAATTCAAGGAGTTCTACCATTGGGCTAAAAAAAACTAGGGTTTACCTAAATTCAAGGATGCTTAATTAAAGAAACAACAACCCTAAATATCAGTTCAATAACAAGTTTACTCAACCAAAATTGGGAATCTAAAAACCAAAACCCTATTTCGAAATACTACACCAAATCTCCTACCACCTTCGAAATTACGAGTTAAAATCATCAAAACAACATAAATTGACATGAACGAACACAATGCGAGTGGTTACTTGCCTGAAATTTGTGGGTTTTGCTACAGATTTTGACGAAACCCTAAAGACTCCCACTCTCCAACCTCAAACCGAAATCAATCGGCGGTATGCTATGGCGAGTTCCACCACTTGATTTTCATAAAGCACCGGCGAGTGACGAGCGACGATTTTTAGAGAGCGCCGACGAGGATTTCTTCGGAGCGAAAATCGCAGAGAGAGAAGGAGGGTAGTCTTTCGGTATAGAATGAGATGAAAAAAGGGGATATTCAGTATTGAAACGAAAAAGGGAAGCAGAGAATGTGGAGAAAATCAAGGGATTTTTTCAAAAATGGGTAAAAACAAAAAAATTCAAACGGGATTTTATGGATATTATCCCGTGTTTTCCATTTATAGTGTAATAGTACACTTTAATCTCACTTACTATAGACCGTAGATCATCTTAAATCCAACGGACAGTATTTGTAGTAGGAAGTACCACAATTACATGCCTCTCTAGAGCGTGATTCTATTCATATATACCTAAACTATTACTATATAATAACACCAACATCACTCCTAACTAAAAAGCATGACTAGCATTGAAAAAGGTAATATCATTACATTATAGGTTATCATGAGGGACAAACTTGGAAAAAAGTGGAAAAATAAATGAAATGGGCACGCTTTTTTGAAATAACATAAAGTATCCAAATGTTCAAGTTTTTTGAAACAAATAAAGAATAGGATTACAGAATTTATGATCCGTTACTTAAAACTGATAAATTCGGATGAAATGTTTAAAAAAAAAAAAAATCAAAGTACGAAATGTACTTTAGTTAAACGATGATTAGCTTAGCTACTACCTAAAAGTGGGTAGATACTTTATTATTAGTAGTAGCAAGTTGCAAAGCTATACAATAAACCAAATCGTAAAATCATAAATCCTCGATCCCTAGTAACATTAACCCTAAATTGTAAGATCATTAAGCTTATAAACAGTACGGTTTTAGTATATGGAAAGGACATCTAATGGTGATTTCAACATCCAAGACATAATTGACGACACCTCTTCATAGAGCTTTTTTGGGTCGCATACATAGTTATAATTTTTAAAATGATTTCTGTTTTGGGTGAATTAACTGTGTAAACACGTTACTTCGCTACAGAGAGGGACTCCTAGTCACAAAGTCGTCACGACGTATTAGAAATGATGAACAGAAAATAATAGTAGAAATTATATGTAAGGAAAACGGAAGAATGGCGAGAATTGTAGTGTAATTTGTATTGATCTTCTTAGACGTTGCCCTCGGTTACGATTGAAAGAATTCAGGCTCGGTATGCTTCTAAAATAAAAAGATTGCAATTGGTGGTGATTGATGCGAGAATGGCAAGTAATGCTTGAGCGATTGTGAGTGCAGCGAGTGTCCCTCCGCTGATGGATCGTCCTTCCTTAAGTAATACTGCTTCTGTCCAAATCGAGCCGTTAGCCTTCATTAACCGTGATCCCGGAAATCTCGCACTCAGTTATGGCTACGAACGTTTGAAGATCACCACCTTGCTACAGTCAACGTTCATCATTGATGGAAGGGCGAAATCTGCGGATTCAGAACTGGTAGCCGCTGAGAGATTTGGTCATGGGCCTGCACTTGCTGTGTTCATGGGCTCAAGTTTTGGACAGCCCAACAGTTTCTATCGTAGGGAAACTACTTATTTTAGTCCTAACTAAGATATTTTATAGTTCAACAGTTGAGTCATACAAATATGTGTCTATTTAGTTTTCGGGTTTAGATACATGCCTATTTTATACAAAACATGTTTTATATTTTCACGAGCTGGGTAGTGCGCCAACCTTATATAGGGTTTCAATATTAGTCGCAAACTCTATTGTGACCTAGACCTAAGATAAACCTATTACAATACTAATTACTGTACCTAGTGGAACCTTTATTGTTTTGGGCAAATTAACCACGTAAACGTGTTACTTCGCTATGATGAGGGGACCCTAGTCACAAAGTCATCACAACGCGTTACAAGTTACGAATAAGATGTAAATCGAGAAGAAATAACAAACATAAATTGAATAAACTTAGGGAAATGAGAAGAATGCTTAGGATTGTTTGTATTGCTCGTGTGTGATCGGTCCGGGATCGGAGGTCTCACAATTTAAATTTATAAAACCGAACCTCAAGATTGTAGTAAAGAGGTAGGGTGTCGAACACACGGGAGTTCGTGTGTCGAGTGTACCCGGAAATACTTAAAAAGGGATGAAAACAAGGTAAAAGCGAAAGAAAAGCAAAGAGAGATCACCTCGGACCGACACTGGTCACTTCGGTCCGAGGGTGGATCGAGGTCGATTTGGCCGGGACCGACGTTGATGCAAGTCGGGCCCGATGTACTGGGTAACTCGATTTAAGCAAAATTAGTAGATCGGTCTTGGGTTTTTGGGTTCCACACCTAGCTAGACTTGGATATTCTTCCCCAATTCAGCCAATAAGAGTTTGATCTTAATGAGATCGAGGTTGATCGCCCCAAATCTCTCCAATCTACACTTCGACCCAAGGGAGTTTTCACTCTCCTTCGATGTTAGGTCTAGCAATTGGGTTCGAGATGCTTTCGCTTTGCTCTTACCAATCACAAGCCCTAAGCCCCTTGTTTTCACAAGAGAATTGAAGCTTAGTGTAGAGAGGATTCACAAATCAAGCACTCAAGGCTATGGAATTGGGGTTTTCTACCCAAATCTAACTAAGGGCTTCCCCCATAGCCCAAGACTATGGAATCTACTCCATCAAGTAAGAGAAAAACGAAATCAAAAGGGAAATCAAACAAATCTCAATCATCAACATCAAACCAAACTCCAATTTCATTCAAATTCAAAAGGTCTCTACAAAATCCAAGTTCAATTCTACTAGATCAAAGCAAAACAAAGCACAAAAACTCACTAGACCTCTCTCTCTCTCTCCACCGGCCTCTCTCCTCTTCCTTCCTCCTTCTTCTCCTTGCCCTCCAAATTCTTCCTTTGAGCCTTTAGAGAGTGATTTGGTTGTGGTCTATCCCCCAAAACATAACATGCCTTTGATGCTCTCTAATCACCTCTATTTATAGCCTTCTAAGGATTGGGGACCAAGGAATCCCAATTTAGAAAGGGGCAAATGTGGAAAGTTGCTAAAAATATGCCTTGGGGAGCAATCCAAAATTCTGCCGACTTTGGACCGACGCGGGTGACCTCGGGCCCGACGTTGTCCAACCTCGGTCCCGTTCGCTGGTCGCTCGATCTCGGGCCCGACATGGTGGAACTCGATCCTGGGCCTCGACCCTTGCTTTCTTCTATTGGTTTCTCTTGGTTCCACTTCATTCTTGGCTTGGCTCTTTCCTCCTTGACTTGGCTCCTTCCTTATCTCCTTGAAATCGCTCTCATTCTTGCCATTTTACCTACAAAAACACACAAAACTCGCATAGTCTCCGACTCTTGAAGAAAACCGGGAACTAGGCTAAAAAGGGATCGAAACTATAAGGAAGAGAATGAAAAACACATATTTACAAAGGAAATTAACCACTAAAACACCTCCAAAATGAGAGACATCAGTGTGTATATTGCTTGAACACTTGGATTGATACAAAAGAATGTCTTTCTCCTTATAACAAAAGAAATAGCAAGAACATATGAATTTGGGAGTGTTTGGGGTGTAGAGAGTTGTGTTCGAGAGTTGTGTTGATTGTTGTGTCGATTCCCTCCTCGTTTTGAGTGTCTTCCTTGCCTTTTATAGTGCTGCCTTCCTCAAATTAGCCGTTGCCCATTGATTAAGGAAATCCCAATGATTTCGCTATTTAATCTTCATGGTGCAAATGCTAGAATATTTGTCATAAATGCTCAAGATTATTGCTTTAATCAAGCCGTTGGCAGTCAATGAGGCAATCCCTAAGATCTCGCCTTTGACTTAGCCGTTGGCAATTAATGGGAAAATCCCGGAAATCTTGCCCTTGCCGTTGTGATTTTGTATGCCATAATCACCCCATTGCTACAGTACCGTTGCGGTATTAAAGATGTGCGAAATCATCGGAGCTTGTAACTGTCGTTGGACGAAGATTCTGTTGATGGGCCTTTCCATTCTCGCGTTGTGGGCTCGGATTCTTGACGTTCCAACACTTATCGAAGTGACTATGATAAAAATGGATGAAATTGCCTAGGAACATGCTCGTTCATGTGCAAAAAGTTAATCAAAAATCAATTAACAGTGTATACACCAACTTAATTATATAACTAGTATCACTTCCCGTGTTATGAAGAAACGATTTTGAATTAACTACAGAAAAGTATTTTAAATTTCATATAAATGTATTTAGAAAAAGGATTTTTCGATTCTGTGCACACTATAAGATACTAATAATAGAAAGTGTTAGTGCACAAAAATTCGCCTTTAATACACTAATGAGGGGCTTCTTCCTTCACCTTTTGGTTCCAACCACTTCCATGACTTACAACCTGCAAAACAGTGGACAAAGGGGATGAAAACTCCCTAATCCACCTCCGATGCCTAAGTTAGAAGAGCAGTCGTCGATTCAGCGTCGAGGGTAAAGAACACAAAGCGATAAAGGTTGAGCGAATATCAGCTTATTTAGGGTATTTAGGGCATGAATCCTTCTACATGGCGAAGGCATGCATGTATATATAGTGGAAGAGAGGGGGCTGGGAGGCAAAAATTCTATCCCTAAGCAAGCGATATCATGTTACACACTCCAAATGATAGTTCTATCTTATTAAATAAGATAGAACCTCCCACATAACGAATAACAACCGCGATTTAATTAACAATAAATAAGTAATTAAAGATAGAAAATAACTTAAAAAATAAATTTACCTCTATGGCGAGAGATAGCGAGCTTAATTAAGATGTCGAAATTTTACCTGCTCAGCGATGCCCCATGATCGGTCCGGGTGTGGGTGGTCAAAATTTAAATTTATAAACCGAACCTCACTTGTAGTAAAGAGGTAGGGTGTCGAACACACGGGAGTTCGTTTGTGGAGTGTACCGAAAAGACTAAAAAGAGGTAAAAAAAAGGCAAAACGAGGAAAAACAAGAGAAATCACCTCGGACCGACACTTGTCACTTCGGTCCTAGGGTGGATCGAGGTTGATTTGGCCAGGACCGACACACACTACGTCGGGCCCGATGTACTGGATACTTCGATTCGGCATAAATAGTAGATCGGTCTTGGTTTTTGGGTTCCTTCCTTAACTAGACTTGGGTAATTCCACCCCAACTCAACAAATAAGTGTTGATCCAAGTGAGATCGAGGTTGTTCGCCTTCGATCCCTCCACTCTACACTTCGACCTAAGGGAGCTTTCGCTTCTCCTTCGATGCTAGGTCTAGTGATTGGGTCCGAGACCACTTTCGCTACTCTTACTAATCACAAGCCCTAGGTCCCTTGTTCCCACAAGAGAATTGAAGCTTAGTGTAGAGAGGATTCATAGATCAAGCACTCAAAGGCTATGGAATTGGGGGTTCACACCCAATCCTAGCTAGGGGATTCCCCCATAGCCCAAGACTATGGAATCTACTCCATGTAGCAAGAGTACAAAGCAATCAAATGGCAAAGCAAGCAAATCTCAATCATCAAACTCAAATCAAAGATCAATTGCATTCAAATCCAAAGGGGTTCACAATATCCAAGACTTAATTCTACTAAAACCAAAGAAAACAAGTACAAACTCACTAATCTCCTCTCCTAGGTCCACCGATTTCCTCCTTTTCTCCTCCTCCTCTCTTCTCCTTGCTCTCCAAGTCTTCCTTGAGCCTTTGAGAGTGGTTTGGTGTGTGTGTGCTTATCCTCTAGCCAAGGGTTTCTCTCCTCTCCAAGGAAAGGAATTCACCCAAATCTTCCTCTAGATCTTGGGTTCCTACCCTCCCTTGGAGAAGAGTCCACCCCCTAAAGTTTTCTAGATGATAAGTGATCACAAAAGTTTAAATAGAGATTTTGTCCTTGATCCCCAAGGAAAGACTATATTACCCTTCTAAACTCCTTGGGCTCCAAGGCTTGTCCTTGACCTCCAAGGCTTCTCGAACTCCTTGATCTCCAAGGCTTCTAGACTCCTTGATCTCCAAGGAAGCAAATATAATTATGGGAATAAACAAGAAAATCCCCAAAAGAGAGGAATCCGGAGCCACGACCGACATGGATCGACACGGAGGAACCTCGGGCCCGACTTGCTTCAACCTCGGTCCAATGACACATCATTCAGAGACTTCGGGCCCGACATGCCACACCTCGGGCCAACACCTCGGGCCAAAATAGTACCTCGGGCCCGACATGCTGGGTACCTCGGTCCTAAGGCATTTTTCAGCTTGTTTCGCTCCGTTCTCTCTCGTTTTAGCTCCGATTGACTCGATTCTTTCGCCATTCTCTTCGTATTCACTTGAGGCTTCTTTCCATGCATTATTAGCTCCATTTTGGCTCTTTGAATTCCTCCATGATGTTAGGACGCTATCAAGAACGCCTGCGTACTTGGTAGTGTGCCCACACAAACCGTCCCTTAGTTTTGATATGACAAACTCACTTTGATTCTAATAAATTTGTCCAAGTGTTCAGGAACGCCCAATTAACAAAGGACAACAAGTGTGTGAACGTTCCCTAGGCTTAGGGACACCAACTTACAGGAAGTAAGGACCAGCAAGAGACTACTTGAGCAAGGACGGAGTCCCAAGCAAGTAGGAATGCAAGAAAGGAGTCCTTACTTACTAGCCGACAGGATGACATCACTCGACAATGTTTGATCATCCAAGGACACGTGGAGACCGATCCTGTAGCAGAGTCCAACACTACGTGGCGGACGATCCTGTAGCAGAGTTCATCAACACGTGGCGGCCGATCCTATAGCGGAGTTCATCACACACAACTGGATACAAGAAGCTTCCTCATCACCGCCATACTCGTGGAGGAAGATCCTGTAGCCACGTACCTGAAGGGCATGATCGTCAGAACGAGAATGATGCAAGCAAGAACGTCTTTCAAGTTTAAGAATGAACGTCTTTCAAGTTTAAGAATGAAGTAAGTACAAAGAATCCTTTGGAACTTCTCCATATGGATCTTTGCGGACCAATGAAGACGCTGAGCTACGGTGGAAAGAGGTACATTTACGTTCTCGTAGATGATTTTTCTCGATTCACTTGGGTTCTTTTCTTGGTGTCCAAAGCAGAATGTTTCAATGCGTTCAAAGTCTTCATCAAACAAGTGGAAGTTGCTCTTGAGACGCCTCTCAAAGCTATAAGATCAGACCATGGGACGGAATTCCAGAATTCAAAGTTCCTGGCCTACTGTGATCAACATGGTGTCTTGCACAACTTCTCAGCTCCAAGGACTCCTCAACAAAATGGAGTGGTGGAAAGAAAGAACAGGACACTAGAAGATATGGCAAGAACCATGCTTTTGGCTAATAGCGTTCCCAAGTACTTTTGGGCGGAAGCTATTGCTACAGCATGCTACATCATCAATCTTGCCATGATTCGTCCTTTGCTGAAGAAGACATCTTATGAGTTGTTGAACGGAAGGAAGCCTCGCCTTGACTATCTCAGAGTCTTTGGTTGTAAGTGTTTCGTTCACAATAATGATAAAGAGAAACTTGGAAAGTTTGATGCATGAAGTGATGAAGCCATATTCCTTGGGTACTCCCTCACTAGCAAAGCATATAGAGTTTTCAACAAAAGGACTCCAAAGCTTGAGGAGAGTATTCATGTTGTGTTCAAAGAGAGCTCTTCTCACAAAGAAAAATCAAGTAAGAAAGAACGCTCCTTATCACAATAGCAGGACGACTCAGAAGATGAATCTGAAGATTGGTCCTATGGAAAATACTATGTTCCTAAGGATGCTGCTCCAAATCCAGAAGAAGTCTCAGTGGACGTTCCTAGTGTTGCTTAGGGAGTTCCATCTCGTAGTGAATCTCCAGTTCAACAGGATGTGGCTGAATCAAGTCAACAAGGTGAGCAACGTCAAGGTGTGGACGCTCTCTCTGAGGGGGAACGCACCGACGATGATGCTCAGAATGATAGTGATGATTCTGATGGAGATGTTGATCCAAGATTTGCTCAATTATTTCAACGAGTGTCCTGCTTCTCTAGGGACCATCCAACATCCCAGATTCTCTCAGATCCTTCTCAAGGAGTTCAAACTAGGTCAGCTGCAAGCAAGTCCCAGAGTGCAAATTTAGCCTTCTGTGCGTTCAATGCCTTTGTCTCCATGGTGGAACCAAAGAATATCAAAGAAGCACTCCAGGACGCTGACTGGATTCAAGCAATGCAAGAAGAACACAACCAGTTTGAAAGGAACAAAGTGTGGACCCTCGTCCCTCGTCCTAAAGGCAAAAACATCATAGGGACGCGCTGGGTGTTCAGAAATAAGCTTGATGAAAGTGGACGTGTGTCAAGGAACAAGGCAAGACTGGTGGCTCAAGGATTCAAGCAAGAGGAAGGAATAGACTATGATGAGACCTTTGCTCCTGTTGCTAGAATTGAGGCCGTTCGTCTCCTTATTGCCTTCGCCGCTCACAAGGGATTCAAGTTATTTCAGATGGACGTCAAGACTGCCTTTCTCAATGGAAAGCTAAAGGAGGAAGTGTACGTTGCTCAGCCGCCTGGCTTTGAGGACGCCTCTCACCCAGACCATGTGTACTACTTGGACAAAGCACTTTATGGACTCAAGCAAGCCCCTCGTGCCTGGTACGACAGGTTTGCGTCCTTTCTTTTGTCTCATGGGTACACTAGAGGTTCAATTGATAAAACTTTGCTCATAAAGAAAGTTCATAAGGACATTTTAATTGCCCAAGTTTATGTTGATGATATTGTCTTTGGTAGCACTAACTTGAAACTTGTAGATGAGTTCAAATCCTTAATGAGTAGTGAATTTTAAATGTCTCTCATTGGAGAACTCAATTTCTTCTTGGGACTTCAAATTAATCAACTCAAGGATGGGACGCGTATTCACCAACAAAAATATGTTCGTGAAATGCTTGAGAAGTATGGGATGAACACGTCCAAACCTGTTGCAACCCCTTGTTCTCCAAACTCGCGTCTTTACGTAGATGAACAGGGAAAGGACGTTGATCAAAAGCTTTACAGAGGGATGATTGGCTCTTTACTCTATTTGACCGCAAGCCGTCCCGACATTATGTTTGCTGTTTGCTTGTGTGCACGCTTCCAGGCGAATCCAAAAGAGTCCCACATGCAAGAAGTCAAGAGGATCTTTCGCTACCTCAAAGGACGCGATGACCTTTTCCTTTGGTACCCTAGGAAGACGTCCTTCAAGCTTGTAGGCTACTCGGACGCTGATTATGCTGGTCATGTGATTGATAGAAAAAGCACTTCAGGAATGGCACAGTTCCTTGGTTCATGTCTAGTCTCCTGGGGATCTAAGAAACAAAACTCTATGGCGCTTTCAACTGCAGAAGCCGAGTACGTTGCTGTTGCCTCGTGCTGTTCACAAGTTATCTGGATCAAATATCAACTAGAGGACTACGGTATCAATCTTGAAACTATACCTATTCGTTGTGATAACACAAGTGCTATTGAAAATTCTAAGAATCCTGTTTTTCATTCACGCACAAAGCATATTCATATAAGGCATCATTTCTTGCGTGATAATGTTGAACTAGGACTCATTAGTATGGAGCATGTAAGAACTGAAGACCAAATAGCTGATATTTTCACTAAGGCGCTTGATAGACGTCCCTATGAGCATCTCAGGTTGCTCTTAGGGATGATAACTTTTAAGTAGCAAGTCCCGTTCTACTATTCCCTCAATGATTGACTATGTTTAGTAGATTCTAAGTGTTTAAGGATTGTTATGCATTGAATTCATATTTGCAAGGACGCTAGTCTAAAACTTCATATGTTTGCTACTTTGGTACGCCATTCAAATTTTCTCTATTTGTCTTGAAAAGAGTTGCCCTGATCACCCACCCCTCATTATAAGCCGAAATGATGGGAACTCTAAGCTTACCCTAGCCGAGAACTCTGAAAAAGCGTCCTATGAGCTTCTTACTTTATTTTACGGGACGTACTTGCTTTGTTCTCAAATGGTTCGTAAGGTGATCACTGGAACGGTTGTGTTGGTTATTGGTTTGCTCGAAGAAGGTAAATTCTCGATGAGGTAAATTTTGCTAAATATGAGAGAACGCCATAGTGTGAAAGGGAGAACGCCAGTTCAGTTTTTGAGAAGCAGTTGAAGAGTCAGAATTTTGAATATTTGAAAGTTTGAACAGTGACCGTTGCTTTTGCTCAATGCTTAAGGGGGAAGTTTCGCCACGCGTCGAACAGTGAAACAGTGGTAATTACAGTTGTGCCACCGCTTCCTCTATATAAGACCAGAACAGTCGCAATCAAATTTATTACGCTCAACCACTTTCTTGCTTTCAAATCTGCTCTGACATCTCTCTAGAACTCCGGCAGCTTTCTCTCACTAAAATCTCACCTGAATCATGTCTCAACAACTAAAGAACGTGGCCGGATCTTCTACCGGCGGGAAGCGTAGAAAGATGGTGAAGTGGCCACTACATCGAGAAACCAAAACCCATAGTTCTTAATGAATCTCTAGTGGACTTCATCAACAGGAAGCCAAGAACCCTTTACAATTTGATAAGGGAATGCATGGATCTTCCTGAGATGAAGGCGGACGCTATAAAGACCAGGAACTATGAGAAGTTCATTGAGCGGTTCGTCGTTCCAAGTCTCCACATAACCAACTACAAAGACTTGCCTGGATGGATGGACGACGTCCTCTTCTTCTCTCAATTTGGAGGTGAGAATCTGGGTCCCTTGCTTGAACTTATACCCGACCTCCATAATGCCATCCTTCCGGATTTTCCCATGTACCCAAGGGACTCCTTGGCCTATAGAATGTTAAAGTCAAGAGTGCCAAGTCCCTCTCCCCCTCCTCCACAAGTCCCAACCGTCACCACCAAAAATCTCCTCAAACGTCCAACCCCTTCTTCTCCCCTCTCAAAATCTTCCCAACCCGTCTCCACTTCCAAACCAACGGAGATTGTGGATAAGTTCCCCTCCCACTTAAAGGAGGGACGCTCAAAGAAAGTCCACGACCCAAGGCCTCTCAAAAAGGCCAAGACCTCGAGCGTCCCATCCTCCAAACCCTCTACAAAAAGGCCCAGCACCACTGAAAGGCCTTCCAACCTTTCCAAGGAATCCACCCCTCCCCCTCAACAAATCTCAATCGTTCAACTCCCTACTCCTCCCCCGTTCCCTCAACCCTCCAAGCAAAATGACTTAATTCCCTTTACTCCCCAAACCCTCTCTCCCTTAAACTTGGCCAACTTCCCTTCTGCCCCGACCCACATTTCCCCACCGAAGGACCCCGAGACCCCAAGGTCCCGCCGTCCATCCTCTGAAAGTGGCCCGGAGGAAACAGAACGCACTCTTGAGCACACCTTTCGCCGAAGGAAGGCTGGTGAAAAGCCCAGGGTGTTGCTGGCCCAGGAAGTTCCTGCGCAGATTAAGCACGTTCCCTCCTCCTCCTCTTCCTCCTCTAGCTCATCTGAGAGCCAAAGAGATACGCCCGCTCAAGACTCCCCTTTCATAGACGTTGTTGGGGATTCCGATGATGAAGCGGAAGGAGAGGTGAACGCTCCTGCTGAACATATTGAGGACGCTGGTGAGCACCAGGTCGCTCCAGAGAACGCCGAGCCTTCCTTGTCCGAAGAACTCGAGCGTGATGCTCAGGAAGTTCCCTCCTACAACCAATCCCTCCCCATCCTCCAACCTTCCCCAGCTCCACAAGAAAACCCCTCCCCCACAATCCAAACAGAATCCCACCAAGTCCCGGCGGAAGCTGAGCCCCTATCTGAAATTCCAACAGACGCTCAGGACGCTCAGGGCACGTCCCAGGGTCAGACCTCTGGTGCCAATCAAGCCACAACTGGTGGTGATGCAGAAAAAGAACGAGGCATAGAGGACGCTCCTTCAAAGGACGCTTCTGATAGTGACTCTGAGGACGAGTCAGATGATGCTGAGGACTCTGAGTCCCCCAAGGGCAAGCGCAAAAGAAAGCACGATGGCGCGCCCGTAAAAGTTCTTAGCCCTCTCGTCTATTCTGAAGAGTGGCTCGCCTCCTTCCACAAAGATGATAAAGTTCAGGAGTTCCTCGAGCTTCTGAGATTTCAAGGATGGCTGAACGTTGGGCCTGCGCCCACTGTGGTTGATAAGGAGCAGATCAAGGCGTTCTACAAAGATTTGAGGTATAAAGCAAAAGATAGCTCCCTCCACTTCAAAATTGATGGTGAGAAAGCTTCAGTAACAGAACGCCAGGTCCGTTCTTACATGGGTCTCAACCCTCAAAAACCACCGTCCAACGCTCTAAGCTCACTTCCAGAAGGCGGTTTTGAAACGACTGATGAAGAAATGCCGTTGGTTGAGAAGCTGTTCCAAGTCAAAAAGCCTTTTGGACTGGACAGGGTTGCCCACGTTTTGACCAAAGTAGGCGCCATAGCTCATTATTTCATATGTCGCGCCGTCCTTCCTAGGCAGTAGAAAAGGTCAATCGTTCAAACACATGATCTCATACTAATTGACGCTTTTCTAGAACGCCGCCCCATCAACTTAGCACGAATAGCAATGCAACATATGGCTAAGTGTGGGAGGAAGCGACATGCTCTGCCGTACCCAGGGCTGGTCAAGCTGATTCTGGAGACACAGAACGCCTATGATGACAGTGCTCCTTCAGAAGAACTCGGTCTGAAATGGAATGCCAAGAAAGGACTCGTCGAGATAAGGCACAATGAAGAGCTACCGTCTGTGTTGAAACAGTTAGAAGCTGAGGCTGAGGAAGCAAGAAAAAAGGCTGAGCAAGAACGCCTAGCAGCTGCGGCTGAGGAAGAATGTCTTGCCTCAATGAGTCAAGAGCCTCCTCAGGAAGAAGAGCCAGCAGTTGACCTTAGTGCCCTTGATCAAATGCTCTTAGGGCCTTCTTCTCCTACAGCTCTTCCAACGGACGCTCCCTCTTCTAGCTCAGGTCCACGGCCCCATTCTGCACCTGCAAATCTTGCTGAACATCCTCCTGCAGAACTCTTGGGTGCCATAATGGACAATCAGTGCCGCGTCTTCTCTGCAATCAAAGATTTGTCCGCGGCCCTCACCAAGTCGGCTGAACTTCAAGAGCAACTCCTAAAGTTCTTCCAAGACCAGAGCCGTCCTCAGTGATCGCCGTCCCCCATCTTTTATTCCCTCAACTGTTGTGCTTTTGCTTCTTTTTGTTTCAAACACTTAAGTTCTTGGTTTGTAATAACCATACTCTAATTTCGTTTGAATGGCTATTACATTGTTTGCTTGCATTATGTGTGTTTAAGCGTTCCACTGCTTTTAGTTATGTGTTTGTGCTAACGTCCTTATCACTTGTTATCCTTTTCGATGATGCCAAAAGGGGGAAGTGTAGTTTTGTAGAGATGCGCTATAAAATAGTTATCTAGAATAAGCAAGTGTTAAGGGGGAACTATTAAGTGAAAAGTTTAAGGAACGCCCATGCTAGAATAAAAGAGGACGCCTAGAAAATTTTCTAGAACGCAACTCTCTCCTTAAAATCCAAATGTTAAAGAATCAAAGAATGAAAACTTGTGCTTACTGAAATTTCTCTAAGTGTTAGAGGACGCTTTTAAGTTTTCATGCATGCTAAGTTCCAATGTCAAAACTATTCTGCAAAAGAGTTTGTCATCATCAAAAAGGGGGAAATTGTTGGGACGCTATCAAAAACGCCTGCGTACTTGGTAGTGTGCCCACACAAACCGTCCCTTAGTTTTGATATGACAAACTCACTTTGATTCTAATAAATTTGTCTAAGTGTTCAGGACCGCCCAATTAACAAAGGACAACAAGTGTGTGAACGTTCCCTAGGCTTAGGGACACCAACTTACAGGAAGTAAGGACCAGCAAGAGACTACTTGAGCAAGGACGGAGTCCCAAGCAAGTAGGAACGCAATAAAGGAGTCCTTACTCACTAGCCGACAGGATGACATCACTCGACCATGTTTGATCATCCAAGGACACGTGGAGACCGATCCTGTAGCAGAGTCCAACACTACGTGGCGGACGATCCTGTAGTAGAGTTCATCAACACGTGGCGGCCGATCCTGTAGCGGAGTTCATCATACACAGCTGGATACAGGAAGCTTCCTCATCACCGCCATACTCGTGGAGGAAGATCATGTAGCCACGTACCTGAAGGGCATGATCGTCAGAACGAGAATGACGCCCTTCCCCAAGTCCTATAAATACCGCAAGGCATTTATTGTGACATTAACGCTTTTAGAGAATATTCAGAGAGAACCAGAGGAAAGCGACTCACTCAAGAACACGAAGAACTAACTCAAGAACTCAAGAACAGTGTTAGAACTTGTGTTAGATCGAGTGAGACTTGTAACCAAATCACAAAAACAGTTTGTAACAGAAAAACCCAAAAAGAGAGACAGAGTTCTGCGAAGTACTGCAGAACGTAGGAATAGAGTCCTTTGGTAGATTGAGCTAGCTTAAGTTGTAGGCTTAAAGGAGTTCTTTACAAGTAAACTTAGGGAAAAGCTAAGTGTCGGAGAACTGTAAAGGCTCGCCAGTACAACTGTAAGATCGTTCAATAGAAAGGAAAGAACTATTCAAAATCCTCCAAGGAGGTAGAGGTTTACACTCAAGGACTACTTGGTCTTGAGTGGTTCCTCTATAATTCACTGCGTTCATCTATTATCTGTTTAGTACTTAATTTCCGCTGCAATACTCAAGGACGCCCCTACACCTCGTAGGGACGCCTAACCTAAGGACTCCTTTACCAAAGTAAAGGGCGTTCATCAGTACTAACGATCCAACACATGATTCCATGCTCCAATCTCCATGATTTTTGCTTCGAAATGCCTACAAAACACACAAAATGCGCATAGTCTCCGAATCTCATAGAAATGTGGAAACTAAGCTAAAAGGGGACAAAACTAACAAAGAAAGGAAGAAAAGACACATATTTACAAGAGAAATTAACTACTAAAACACTACCAAAATGAGAGACATCACCCCATCTACGTCTTTGTCAAGCGAGTAAGACGAAGGTAAACGTAGGGTACAATAGGTCTAACTCGAAGTGGCCATGCAGATTAGGGGACCGGAGCATTCGTATAGTCGTATATACGAACATTCGTACATTCGTATATTTGTACACTCGTACATCCGTGAGCAAATATCACAAGAACCCCCCACATACCTAGCATACGTAGTCCGTTAGTGCGATGAACTAATGTGCGAGGAAATTTGTTACTGTGATGAACTAACATGCGAAGAAATCCGTTAGTGGAATGAACAAGTTGTGTTTACCCTTAAGACTGTCATTTGTTGAGAATTTAAGAAAACAAAACGTTGAATAAAGCAAAAAATTCATGGCCAGGATTTTGTTTAAGAAAACGAAATACACAAGAGACGAGGGTTTTTAAACAACTCAACATCCACACGAGGGCCTCATAAAGAGTACGATGTAGCGATACTACGATCGTGCCCGCGCGGGCCGCGGTTGCATTTTGTCGTTGGAAGCGAATGACTACTGGCGTAGATCTACGCTCGTGGATTAATAGGCCGCTCGCGTGGCCATCAACCCCTTACGGTCGTGGTTTTGCCCCAACGAAGGGGTCTTGCTCTCTAGAGCATACTTGCAATCGTGATCACGCTCTTGGTCACAAGGCTCTGAATGCTCCAAGGTTTAGCTCTAAGAAGTTTTTGCTAGGACTCACTCTATTTCGCTAATGTGGATATCGAATTCGGTGGCTCTCACTGTCGAGCTTCATGAATTGTTCATACGAAATGTTGGTCAATTTTCTCCTCACCACTCTATCATCCACGCAGACGTACGTGGTCTATCAATGTGGAACCAATTTCAAACACAAAGGTTAGCGATTTTTGAAATCTTACGCTGGCATTTCAGTGATTTGAATGACGATCAAGGACTTTGCTCAATCCTTTATCTCTTCAGCTTGATTTTTGGACTATATTGTTCATGTCTACTTTCGACCAATTTTGACCAAGATTCTAGATATGGCTTCTGAAGATGAAAGATATTTCATCTTATGAGCTTTCCAGAACATCTTGATTCGTCACGATCGGATGACTGTATCTCCTGAACGAGCTTACGCAACACAGCAGTACGAGGCTAGCTATCATAGAACTCTGATAGCTAGCCTCGTACAGAGGTGTCGTCACCACCTCCCCATAAGATGTTCATCGCAACAATAAATGAAAAAAGTTCTCTTTGGTGACAGGTTGAAGTTATGAAGATCCTCACCGTTTGTATCGAGGGGGGATGAGATTCTGGAGGAAAATATGTTGGGAATGTATCACCCAAAACTGTTACGGAGAATTTGAAATGAATTTGTTGCTCTTCTATTTGTAGTAAGGTGTTGAGATTGAGAGAAGTACAAGTCGGCATTGAGAGAAACTTATAAGAAAACGGACCAAATGAGTTACTTTGATGGGTTTGACGCGTCCCATTTGACTAAGTCAAACAGGTCAAATGGGTCGTCCCGTGACCTGGTCCCTAAAACCCGTAACCCGGTTTACGGGTCGGATCTCGGGTCAAAATATTTTACATTACGAGTTGATGGGTCAACCCGTAACCTGTAAAACGGGTTACAGGTCGGTTCGGGTCGACCCGTTGGACAACCCTAGTCTATGTGGCCAAATAGTGCTCGTGGATAATCTTGGAATCAAAGGTGAACAACGGTGACCACTTTGAGGTTAGGAAGTACATTTACAACCACACACGCTCCTTCAAAAGTGTAATATCCGCAAATTTTATAAAATGGATTATGCAATTCTCCTTAGTTTTATGACTCAACTTTGTCTTTGGAATGACAAGAGAAAGGGCAAAGGTTACCCGATTAAACTTGTAACGTTGATTAACACTAAACGGAACCCTCAACTTCAAAATTTTATTAGAGCTCGGAATCGAGTGATTTCAAAGCCTAATAGTAGATAAGGAGTCTAGTTCCAACCCTCAAAATTGGAGGCAGTTCCGATAAGTATCTAGAAAGTTATGCCAATTCTACCGAAATGATGCCTAGTCCAAGAGGGCAGTGACCACCGCCACAAGCGACAATCTCTCCCAAATCAAAGTAGAGGTGTTGATCTTGCTATTTGTTGCACCGGTTCCTCAATAAGTGCTCGGAATTGATCAGAGAAAGCTTGCTAAATCGTGTCGTTGTCACACCCGTGGGCAGCGATTGCCGCCAAGAAGCTGGCAGCGCCCGCCGACAGGGCCCTTGCTTGCGCCTTGTTCCGGACCGTGTCCTAGCTGTTACTCGGGCCGTTCCTTGCTTGTTCCTTGCCTTAGGCCTTGTCTAGTGCCTTGTTAGCCTCAACTCCTCGCCTCAATTAGCGTTCTTAGGATCAAGAGGATGGTTCTCGTTTTTCCTTACTTGATAATCATGAAAAAATTTCTTTCCGTTATCAAATTAATCGTTGGGAACAAACTTGTTTGCTAATATTTTAATTAGGATTATTCTGCTTAGAAATAATGACCATTTTTATTATTATTATTCTTATCGAATATTAGACTTGGAATTAGGTCTCCGATGATGTGTGGCCTTTGATTGTTTCAAGTCTCTTTTTGAGATTTTGTTATGAATTAGCTTAAGATAAGGATTGCCGGGTTCGTGATCCGTTGTCTCTTTATAATGTATTAGGAGGTATATTTATCTATCAACTCTTGATACTGGGTCATGACTCAGCCTTTTTCCGAATGGAGAGGCTAGCACTCTTGCAAAGTGTTGAGGACTATGCTCCTTATGTTGTTTCGTCCCTCATTAGGGTTTGCGTATCTCTATAAAGTCACTAAGTGAAGTGCAATGATTTATAACCAATGCAAGACTAGTGCTCCGTCCATAGTAATTAATGAACGCGTGGTGATTAGTATAGCTTGGAAAATTAATCACTCCGGATCCGCATTATTGACAGTCGCCTATCCAATCTGAATGCATGACTTGAGTTGTTAAAAGGCCTATAAAATGGCACGATGGGTTCAGGTGTTTAGCGTCCTTGTGGCCACCTCCTTGTCGGCATCTTCGAGTTGTGATGAGGTTGATGCGATTCGATTTATGTTGGATGCTTTTCAAACTCTTGAATGATTAAAGTTCCCAACAAATCAATAAACACATTTCTTTCTTAGGCATTATCTCCTAATAACGTCCTATTCCCGAGAAAGTTCTATCTTCTCTCGTTACCCTTTGTACATCGTGCCAAACACTGAAAGCCTATCGCTCAGAATGCTGCTTCTCTATCGTCATGTTGAACCTCGACTACCGCGCACCTACTAGTCATCATATGGTTAAGGATTGCCTTTATGTCCGACCTTTCTCAAAACCGAAATATTATTCTCCCACTTGCTTAGTATCGCGTTAGACTAACATCCCTTCTTTCTTTCCCAACTCTGGCTACTGGCATTCCTTGATTTTATGGGGATTTTAAATAGGAAAGGGAAGACTATCCAAGAGTAACCGAAGACCTAGGTAGGAAGGAAGAAAGGAAAGAAGGATGCAAGATGTTTTATAATATTTTGTTTACTTTATGGTTTCCACATGCTTTCGTCGCTCTTTGAGACTTGTATTTCCCACTGCAAACTCTTTAACCTTGCATTACTAAACAATTAGGGACATATGAGTTTTTGTAACCGAATTCATCTTTTGTTATAAAGATATGATTTTGTTTTATTATTATCGTGGTAAGTTACCCAAGCCTTAAACGGCTTCGGACCGTGAAACTCAAGTCGGTGGTAATACCCTTTTTCTTGTGAAAACGGGGTGTTACAGAAACACGGTTCAAACATCATCGTAAGTTGTCCTACAAAACCGTGGCTGCTCAGATTAAGACAACGTACCCACATTTGATATTGTCTTGTCACCAAAATCTTGCTATTTTACTTTGTACATGCACTATCTTGTCTCCGCCTCATGTTTTAGTACATTGCCACCCCTTCTATGTCATCATGCTACGCTATCCCAAATGTAGGTTTGAAGGGGTGAAAAATGAGCCATGCATGTATCAAATCCAAAATGATGTGCAAAAGGAATTCCTTCAAAACATACGCTATTGGAAGGCAAGAAAAGCAAGGGAAGCCGCACTAAATATGATACGACGGTACCCTAAGGAGAACTATGCATTGTTTACCTCCTATTGTCACATGTTGAAGATAATTAATATTGGCATTTATATCATACTTGTGATAGATGACAACACAGTTCGATTCAAGTATGTCTTTGTTGCTTTTGGAATATGTAGGATTCCAGCACATGAGGAAGGTAAGTTGTCACCCAACCTACTTCTCATCGATTATTCGTTTCCAATCATCTATCTATTAGCCCATTTTATCTTGTCACCACATAACCCAACATCATGATTTTCATTTTCATCTTGTAGATAATATTAGTAGATGGGACTTTTTTTTGCATGGAAGGTATGGTGGGACATTGATGACTGTTGTTGAGTCAAATGCTAATCAATAAGTGTATTCGCTTGTATATGTTGTAGTTGATTCTGAAAATGATAAGTCTTGGAATTGGGTCTTGCAACAACTTCTACATGTGGTGCCATTCACCTCAGGTTTGGTGGTTATCTTTGACAAACATATGAGCATAAAGAAGACGGTGGCAACCGTACACGTTAGCTATACAAATATGTTGTGTGAATCACTAAATGAAAATCTCGGAACAAAATTCCATGACAAGTGACTACTCGATCTATTCACACAAGCAATTGAGGCTTACACTATACACGAGTTTGATGAATACTACCAGGATATTTGTAGGGTAAATGCAAAAATGGGAGAATACCTACGAATACAACATGATGACAACAAACAACTCTGAGTGTTGAATTCGGCTTTCAAGATTGCTAAATGTTACCAGCTTATCGCCCTATTTGAGTTCATAAGAGAAATGACGACAATATGGTTCACTGAGCGTAGGGTCAAAGCCGTAGCCTATGAAAAACAACGAAGCGAGAAAGTGGTGAAAATCTTGAAAGAAAGGTACACATCTTCTAAAAGGTATGTTGTCACCATGTATCCATGCATCTTTCGTTGTATGTAATCTTATGATTGTGTGTTCTTTGTACTTTTGCAGCCCCCCATGAGACACATCATGTCACCACGTGCATACATGATGTCACCACACATGATCTCACTATACATTTATCACCGCATACATACTGAATGTCCTCTTGTCACCAGGTATAATGTGAAGTGTCTTTATGATGCATAGTTTGAAGTTAGTGGTGGGAAGTTCTCTAGTAATGATGCACAGTTTGGATAAATTCCCTTGTGCACATGTTACTCAAGTACCAACTAGCTGAGGTCATACAAGAAAACCATATATCCAGTGTCGCATATGACCTGTTGGGATGTTCCGGCTGATATTGAGATGATAAGATGCATTCCTCCTAATAATCGTAGGAAATCTGGTCGGCCAAGGGTTAACAGATTGTCATCTGTGGGGGAGTTTGGTAGGACTCTTAGGAAGAAACCGAGATGCCCCAGCAGCTTGACAGTAGCAATCCCTCCATCCCCGAAAGGATAGCATAATACGGTAAGGAAATTATGATATTATATCATATCATCAGAGATTACAAGTCGTTAGGTATTGTTAGGGTATAATGGCTTGTCTCCATGGATGACAGCTTTTTGAGTATATAACACTTCATATAATATGTAAATGCCTCATTGTATTAAGACATTGAATCTTATCATCACCAAGTGGCAAGCTTTTTTGGTATATTGTTTTGAGACATTGAATCTTATCATTAGTTTACCTTGGTCTGTAAAATATATTGTCAGGCTTTAAATCTTGTCATTACATATGACAAGCTTTTCTGGTATATTTGTTTTGAGCCTAATCTTATCACCGGTTTACTGTCGACTGTAATACATGGTGTGAGATGTTGACATTTGTACCCTATTGTCACCATTTCTATAAAACAGTGCGTATAAAAACTATATGTTTACATAATGATCCATTTCTAGAAAAAGCTACACCGGCCGACATTAACCATCATGTAGTCAAGCATGCCCCCACAAATAGACCTGGTGACTGATTCCATTGAGTTGTTGTGTCTTTAAAATTACATTGGAAAGCTGTACACATCCATAAATAGGTGTTGTCTTCAACTTTGACCAATCTAAAAAATTCCACTATAAATGTAGTTAATTGCACATCCAATTCACCCGTCACATTTTGAAAAAAAAACAATCTATCACACCTTTCATAATGACAATGCGAGACTCAACCAGGGGAGCCTGTACTTTTATTGAAGGGACAACAAGATCACCATTCACAATGTTAATCAAGCGATATTAGGGTCTCTATTCGTGTTGTGCATTTGTCATCACATCTCTTTTCGACCTTGTTAGCAAGCATGCATTTGTAGGATGGTCGTGGGACAATACTAAAAAGTATAAAGGCAAGCACCAAAATCAAGTGAATATTCATTGAATATTGTATACGCCACAACATACCACCAGGTTGGGTCGAGTTCTACTTAGACGACGAACTTGTCCCCTCGACGGGCGACCTCATAGCACAATCGGTACAATTTATTGAGCTTGTCATCATTCGCTAATAGGTACATATGGTGCACCCCCGTTGACTTTCATTATATTTACAGCTCTGTCTTGTTAATGGGAGCGAGCTTCGAGCCATAGACCCCCACCAAACTACTACCACGGATGAATTTTATTTAATCTTGGTGCCAGGTAGAGTATGGTGACCGTTGCAGTTTGTACATAGTTTTGTCTTTGAGATGATTTCATTATGTTTGAAATTTGTACCACTTTCTCACCAGGTGTTTAGAATGTTATTATTTTTCCAATGTTTGCAATGCTATGTTGTCACTAGATGCTATCTTGTCACCTTGAACATTCTGACGTGTCACCATGTGTATGTGAACAATTCATATACATTCTAGTCACCACATTCAAACAAGTATGTTGTCACCATAAACTAGCGTACTACTTGATGTGATCATGCCCTGGACCCCGAGAGGCGCGCCCGAGCTCGAGAGGGTAGGCGCCTAGCGGCCCGCACAAGCGGCCTTCGGCGCCGATGCCTCGTTTTGGCACCAAACCCCCGCGCCGGTGCCTCCTTTTGGCGCCGTGTCCGTGGCGCCAGTGTCTCCCGAAGGCGTGTGAGCTTGAGGGCGCGTGCCGAAGCTGGGTCTTCCACTAGTCCGCATCCCGGGCTTTCAAGACAAGTCTTTCTTGGAGTGAGGACCACAAGTGTTCCAAGCAAGACAAGGCGGGCTCGCTCACAACAACCAAGACAAGAATTCGGGCCCAAGCCCACTCGTCTTACCCCTTCTCCAAGCCCATGCCGCCACTCCACCTCCTCAACCTTCCTCGGTGGCCAAGTTTGAACCTTGAAGATCGGATGACTTCCGCGCCAAGCAACAACCAGCAATAATCCGCCTTGGAGCCGAAGTCTTAGCTTAAGAATTTCCTCATTTTTGCCCTATAAATAAAGAGGGAATGTAATAGAATTTCGAATGTGTTGTTTTGAGCTTGAACTTTACTAAGAGACTTTTGTCCGAGTTAGGTTTCGAGCTTTCCCGGCTTGTGGGACTCAATCCGTAGGGCTCTCGTGAGACGCGAGAGCCGGGCGGCGGGCTAAGGTTCGTGTGACTCGAGCCATGGCCCCGCCATTCTTATTTTTCTATCAATCCCCGTCCTTCGGGTAACCGAGAGCTCGGAGGGCGGCCTGGCTCGTGAGACTCGAGTCTCGCCTTCCCTCCTCAGGCGTCCTAGCTTGGTTCACTCCGAGCGAGGCGCCTACCTATCCTTAGGGCCACTTGGGTTGTTAGGGTTCGGTTCTGCACTTCTTGTATCCCTTAGTCGATCCCTCTCAGTGAGTGGACCGAAGGGAGGGCTCGTATACTTATCCCTTATTAATAAAAAGATCCCACAAAAGAGTTTGATTCACAAACAATTCCCACACAGCCGAATTGTTGCATTTCCAATCTAATTTTACGAGTTTGAGCAAGATCTCTCGCCCCAGTCGTTTACAAGGAAGCCCACGAACTCCCTCGAGCCATAATCGAGTCCGATCCTAAGGCGAACCACATCATCTAGTATCAGAGCGTTTCGAGGCGGGTTCAGTAAGTTTTGAATATGTAAATTGCATTTTCGTGCTACTTTCAAATATGCTCAACACCTTCTTAAAACCTCTTTTGGCCAATTCGAGACCTCACCTTGGCTTGGCCACGACCTTAGGGCCTTAGAAGGGTCCGAGTAAAAAAAAAAATTCTAACTCTCCCCATGTTCTTTACCCACGCCTAAGGCTCACCTCTTACACCCGAAAAATTGGCGAAATCTTATGGAGGGAGAAATTAAAACCTCTTTGAGCCCACTTAACAAACTTCCGAGACTTGGAAACCAAGTAAGCTCAAGGGGCCACGTTTTTCTCTCAAATCCAAAACCGAGCTAGCCATAGGGGTGAATGGAGTTTACCTATCATTAAGATCCGGGGTTCACCTCGATAATTCACCCGCTTGGAGGCCAAGGCTTAAACCCATTGAAAGAGAGTAATGGGGGCGTCAAAATGGGAGACACCATCACCTCCTATTCCCACCACCATCATGCGTGGGCAATTAAGAAGGAGAAGCTCACTAGATGCCATCCAATTAAGCCAACTCTCACTTCCATTAAGAAGCCCTTATTTAAACCCACACCCCTCCATTAGTCGACCTTGGTGTGCAAGCTAAGGAGGGGTCTTGATGAGGGAACTTCATGGCTGCCACCCCCTCCTATTCTCCCTTATAATCACCAGCTTGGGGCCTAAGCACCTAGTTGACTACCAAGCCAAATACACCTATAAATACAAAGCCTCACTTCATTGATGTTATCTTCCCAAAACCAAGGAGAATTTGAGAGCGTTGCCTAGTCCATTCTGATGGGGATCGTCCGGATCGGAGGATATCAAATTTAAATTTATAAACCGAACCCCAGTTGTAGTATAAGGGTAGGGTGGCGAACACTCGGGAGTTCGTGTGTTGAGTGTATCAAAAAGACTAAAAAGAGGTAAAAGAAAGGCAAAAACAAGGAAAACCAAAGGGAACAACCCGGACCGACACTGATCACTTCGGTCCGAGGTTGGATCGAGGAGAATTTGGCCGGGACCGACATAGACAATGATCGGTCCGGGTGTGGGTGGTCAAAATTTAAATTTATAAACCAAACCTCACTTGTAGTAAAGAGGTAGGGTGTCGAACACACGAGAGTTCGTGTGTTGAGTGTACCGAAAAGACTAAAAAGAGGTAAAAGAAAGGCAAAACGAGGAAAAACAAGAGAAATCACCTCGGACCGACACTTGTCACTTCGGTCCGAGGGTGGATCGAGGTCGGATTGGCCGGGACCGACACACACTACGTCGGGCCCGATGTGCTGGGTACTTCGATTAGGCAAAAATAGTAGATCGGTCTTGGGTTTTTGGGTTTCTTCCCTAACTAGTCTTGGGTAATTCCACCCCAATTCAACCAATAAGTGTTGATCCAAGTGAGATCGAGGTTGTTCACCTTCGATCCCTCCACTCTATACTTCGACCTAATGGAACTTTCGCTTCTCCTTCGATGCTAGGTCTAGTGATTGGGTCCGAGACCACTTTCGCTACTCTTACCAATCACAAGCCCTAGGTCCCTTGCTTTCACAAGAGAATTGAAGCTTAGTGTAGAGAGGATTCATAGATCAAGCACTCAAAGGCTATGGAATTGGGGGTTCACACCCAATCCTAGCTAGGGGTTTCCCCCATAGCCCAAGACTATGGAATCTACTCCATGTAGCAAGAGTAAAAAGCAATCAAATGGCAAAGCAAGCAAATCTCAATCATCAAACTCAAATCAAAGCTCAATTGCATTCAAATCCAAAGGGGTTCACAATATCCAAATCCAAATCTACTAAAACCAAAGAAAACAAGTACAAACTCACTAATCTCCTCTCCTAGGTCCACCGATTTCCTCTTCTTCTCCACCTCCTCTCTTCTCCTTGCTCTCCAAGTCTTCCTTTGAGCCTTTGAGAGTGATTTTGTGTGTGTCTCCTTAAGCTCCCCTAGCCAAGGGTTTCTCTCCTCTCCAAGGAAAGGAATTCACCCAAATCCTCCTCTAGATCTTGGGTTCCTTCCCTCCCTTGGAGAAGAGTCCACCCCCTCCTTCCTTCTACTCTCTCAAACCTCACTCTCAATTTACTCCCAAAGTGTATGTGATTCTCGATTGATGAGAGATTACAAGGGTTTAAATAGAGATTTTTCCCCCTACTACAAAGACTAGATTACCCCTCTAAACTCCTTGGGCTCCAAGGCTTGTTCTTGACCTCCAAGGCTTCTAGAACTCCTTGATCCCCAAGGCTTCTAGACTCCTTGACCTCCAAGGCTTCTAGAACTCCTTGATCCCCAAGGCTTCTAGACTCCTTGACCTCCAAGGAAGCAAATACAATTATTGGAATTAAGAAGAAAATCCCAAAAAGAAAGGAATCCGGAGCCACGACCAACATGGATCGACACGGAGAACCTCGGGCCCGACTTGCTTCAACCTCGGTCCAATGACACATCTTTCAGAGAACTTGGGCCCGACTTGCCACACCTCGGACCACCACCTCGGGCCACCGTGGTACCTCGGGCCCGACATGCTGGGTACCTCGGTCCTAAGGCATTTTTCAGCTTGTTTTGCCCCGTTCTCTCTCGTTTTAGCTCCGATTGACTCGATTCTTTCGCCATTCCCTTCGTCTTCACTTGAGTCTTCTTTCCATGAATTGTTAGCTCCATTTTGGCTCTTTTTCCATCCTTGAATTCCTCCATGATTCCATGCACCAATCTCCATGATTTTTGCTCCAAAATGCCTACAAAATGCACAAAACACGCATAGTCTCCAAATCTCATAGAAATATGGAATCTAAGCTAAAAGGGGACAAAACACACAAGAAAAGGGACTAAAGACACATATTTACAAAGGAAAAAGACATATAAAACACTACCAAATTGAGAGACATCAGAATACCCCATACTTAAACTTGCTTGTCCTCAAGCAATAACAATGTAAGCAAGTCCGAAGCACAATCTTCAAGTAAAGCCTCATATGAAAAATCAAGTAAGAATGAGTGATAGATATGCTAGCAAGATTACATCATCACACATGATCAAGTGTTCAAGGAACAAAGCCTAATGCAACAAAAGTCTCACTTTAGGTATGTGGAAATGTGTATCACTCATCATGTGTTTAGGCTTAGCAATGAACACTCATACTCAAAAATCATACAAGTAAAGACTTTACTATTGAAGATAATATCACCAATTCCTCCACCTCTTGATGCCTATTACAATGCACACAAAGAATATGAACTTGGCTCAATGGAGGTCCTCAAAGAGGTTCCATTCGGCCGGTTTGTAATGGGGCTTTTGGTAATTCTCAAGGTGGGAATCAATTTGGTCTTGTGGTGCTTACAAGGGGATTGAACTTTTTAGTCTCTCACCAAACTCACCAAATTCTTCCACTTTCAACTTCACTCATCCAAAAGACTTTGATTTTCTTCTCTTTCTTTTCTTTCTTTTCTTTTTTTCTTTTCTCATCTCACTTTTTTCACTAAACATTACACTTCATCTTTGCACTACACTTTTTGTTGGATTTTTCACACTTTTTGCACTAGGATCGACTTGCACTAAACTCGGGCCCGATGTGCACTTTAACTCGGTCGGTGCCCATTTTACTTCACTTAAGCACTTTGCTTTCAATCCACAACTTTTCCAACTTTTCTTTCTTTCTTCTTCAAAGATGCACTACCCACTTGATTTATAACTCCCTTTATATGCCCTTCACCAAAGAGAATCTCAACTCTCCAAATATTCTTCCAAAACCTCTCACTAAAGTCCAATCCCATAAGGGTCAAGTCATATAGGCTAGGAATCACATTTTTGAGGAGTTTTAAACAAAGGTCTAAGGCTAAAACGGGGCTACAAACAATGGTTTATCTTCAAGGTAGGATATGGAATATTTTGTGACTAAATGAAATAAAGTTCAAATCAATGTGACAAAGCATAGAACAAATCTCATATTGGCCTTGGAAAATAGATAAACACCTCAATAACAAGTATTACTTAGCTTGCTTGAGCTAATTCACACAAGAAAAAGAGGGATATGCAATTTGAACAAACATCCCTAAAATGGCCAAAAATAATCTCACAAGGTTCACTCTAGCTTAGTTGCATCAAAACTTCATCCAAGAACTCATGTGCTCAATAAAAACATGCAAGATATCATTACATCAAAAACAACATCCATTTAGAGGCTAAACTATCCAAAAATATGCAAAGGAATTTACATGCTCACATCATCATTAGTCTTCATATGGACATCTAATATGGGAGTTTCTAGTCCAAAACAAAATCTTTTTGTCTTTTTCAAACAATTTTTTTTCGAATTTTTATAGATTTTTGCAAAAATGTCTCAAAAAATGCAAAAGACACACACATATGTACAAACACTAGGCACAAAAGAGTTTCCTTTTCCCATACCCCATACTTAAAATATGCAATGTCCTCATTGCATCCAAATAAAACCACAAGGGAAAATGAAAAGGGAAACTCACTAGACAAGGTGTTTGAAGCTAGGAAAAATGGTGAATTGTTGACATTGGCGCATGGGAAGGTGAAGGTGGAGCACCTTGTCGAACTTTTTGAGAGGTGGTCGAGACCGTTTGCTCGTCTCACATCCTAGTTGTTCGTCCATCTGCATCATACACCTTGACCCTTTCAAGCTCATCATTCGCATCAAGAAGCACCTACAAGATCACACCAAAGATACATCCAAAATACTTGCTTTCAAGGGGTTAGAGAAAGGGTTAGCACAATAAGCTCAAATCCTAAAAATAAGAAAACAAATCAAAAGGAAACAAAGGATATGAAGGATACGTCGGGTTGCCTCCCGACAAGCACTCTTTTAAGGTCATTAGCTTGACG
Organism: Polygonum aviculare; assembly: GCA_934048045.1. NCBI lineage: Eukaryota > Viridiplantae > Streptophyta > Magnoliopsida > Caryophyllales > Polygonaceae > Polygonum > Polygonum aviculare. Next base: position 23,519,468 of record OW204023.1, on the reverse strand, counting down.
TGTCGGCCACCTAATCTTGGTTAGGGTGGATAATAAGGATCGGGGTCCATGAACTCTCCAAGGACCATCTCATCACTCAAGAAGAATTGAGGCCATTCACTATAGTTCAACCAAACATGCGCCTCGGCCTCGTCATAATGGCGGGGGACCCCATACTTAGACAAAGAATAGTCGGAAATCACATCCACCGAGTATGGTCCATCCGCACCATATGACCCACAAGTAATCCTCACAAAGAGCAAAGGAGATAGGGCAAACGAGTCTCACACATGATCATGGAGGCTTGCTTCTCGGGTTGGACCGACATTGAAGCCACATCGGGCCCGACTTCATTCATCTCCTCCAAAGCTTGTTTGAACCGAGACTTGACTTCTTCTTCTTCAACCATAGGAGAGGGAGAGCTTTCCTTTACTTCAATCCTTGCACGCATAAGAGCCATGATATAGTTTTCCGCAATTGTCACCATCTCACTAACAACCTTTTCAAACTGGACCGATATTGGTGCCACTTCGGGCCCGACTTCCGGCATCTCGGTCCCGGGGCAAAGTGAAGGCAGGGGAAGTGGTCCGATGTCTGGGCAACTCGGGCCCGACATGTCCTCCAACTCGGTCCTGGGTTGTAGAGTTGGTCCGACTTACGAGCAACTCGGGCCCGACACACTGGGTACGTCGGGTTGAGCTTGCTCACTCCTCTCGACATGTGGTGGCTCGACTCGGACCTCATCATATCTCTCTTCTTCATGATAGCTCGGGAGTTGCTCTTGAGAACTCGGGAGGGATGTCCAATAATCAAGTTGGGCATTGTCGCTCATCCTCCATGAATTAAGTTCCTCGAATTGAGTCCTCTCTTCCTTGAATTGAGTTCTCATCTCCTTGAGCTCTTCAAGCCACTCAAGTGCCCATGGAGGAGTTTCCTCGTAGCTCGGAGGTTGGTAAGGAGGTACTCCTTGCATTTGAGTATACGGGGGACTTCCCCAATAGGATTGAGCACTACCTCGTCCATCATAGTGGTCTCGGTTCCCATACACCTCTCTCATATAACACTCCTCTTCATAGGCTCTCTCTTGTGCCATTCTAATCCGGTCATTGAGTCGCTCACGAGCTCGTTTCTCTTCTCTTTCCCATTGCTCTTCTAACTCGTGGAGTTTTCTTTTTAGACACTTGATCCCCATCTCAAGGTAGAAAACCTTCCACTCATACTCATCATCACTATCATAGAAATCCATTTTTTTTCTTTTTTTCTTTTTAAGGAATCACCTACAAAAAAGACAAAAACAAAACCCAATCAAAACAAACAAGGGCCTTGGGCTAATCCCTCACCCAAATCACTACCAAAGCAAAGACTCAACAAAAGATGGTACCTCAAACGAGTAGAACTCCCCGGAAACGGCGCCAAAATTCTGATCGGTCCGGATGTGGGTGGTCAAAATTTAAATTTATAAACCGAACCTCAGTTGTAGTAAAGAGGTAGGGTGTCGAACACACGGGAGTTCGTGTGTTGAGTGTACCGAAAAGACTAAAAAGAGGTAAAAGAAAGGCAAAATGAGGAAAAACAAGAGAAATCACCTCGGACCGACACTTGTCACTTCGGTCCGAGGGTGGATCGAGGTCAGATTGGCCGGGACCGACACACACTACGTCGGGCCCAATGTACTGGGTACTTCGATTAGGCAAAAATAGTAGATCGGTCTTGGGTTTTTGGGTTCCTTCCCTAACTAGTCTTGGGTAATTCCACCCCAATTCAACCAATAAGTGTTGATCCAAGTGAGATCGAGGTTGTTCACCTTCGATCCCTCCACTCTATACTTCGACCTAAGGGAGCTTTTGCTTCTCCTTCGATGCTAGGTCTAGTGATTGGGTCCGAGACCACTTTCGCTACTCTTACCAATCACAAGCCCTAGGTCCCTTGCTTTCACAAGAGAATTGAAGCTTAGTGTAGAGAGGATTCATAGATCAAGCACTCAAAGGCTATGGAATTGGGGGTTCACACCCAATACTAGCTAGGGGTTTTCCCCATAGCCCAAGACTATGGAATCTACTCCATGTAGCAAGAGTAAAAAGCAATCAAATGGCAAAGCAAGCAAATCTCAATCATCAAACTCAAATCAAAGCTCAATTGCATTCAAATCCAAAGGGGTTCACAATATCCAAATCCAAATCTACTAAAACCAAAGAAAACAAGTACAAACTCACTAATCTCCTCTCCTAGGTCCACCGATTTCCTCTTCTTCTCCACCTCCTCTCTTCTCCTTGCTCTCCAAGTCTTCCTTTGAGCCTTTGAGAGTGATTTTGTGTGTGTCTCCTTAAGCTCCCCTAGCCAAGGGTTTCTCTCCTCTCGAAGGAAAGGAATTCACCCAAATCCTCCTCTAGATCTTGGGTTCCTTCCCTCCCTTGGAGAAGAGTCCACCCCCTCCTTCCTTCTACTCTTTCAAACCTCACTCTCAACTTACTCCCAAAGTGTATGTGATTCTCGATTGATGAGAGATTACAAGTGTTTAAATAGAGATTTTTCCCCCTACTACAAAGACTAGATTACCCCTCTAAACTCCTTGGGCTCCAAGGCTTGTCCTTGACATCCTAGGCTTCTAGAACTCCTTGATCCCCAAGGCTTCTAGACTCCTTGACCTCCAAGGAAGCAAATACAATTATTGGAATTAAGAAGAAAATCCCAAAAATAAAGGAATCCGAAGCCACGACCAACATGGATCGACACGAAGAACCTCGGGCCTGACTTGCTTCAACCTCGGTCTAATGACTCATCTTTCAGAGAACTCGGGCCCGACTTGCAACACCTCGGACCTCCACCTCGAGCCACCATGGTACCTCGGGCCCGACATGCTGGGTACCTCGGTCCTAAGGCATTTTTCATCTTGTTTTGCCCCGTTCTCTCTCGTTTTAGCTCCGATTGACTTGATTCTTTCGCCATTCTCTTCGTCTTCACTTGAGGCTTCTTTCCATGCATTGTTAGCTCCATTTTGGCTCTTTTTCCATCCTTCAATTCCTCCAAGATTCCATGCTCCAATCTCCATGATTTTTTCTCCAAAATGCCTACAAAATGTACAAAACACGCATAGTCTCCGAATCTCATAGAAATATGGAAACTAAGCTAAAAGGGGACAAAACACACAAGAAAAGGGACTAAGGACACATATTTACAAAGGAAAAAGTCTTATAAAACACTACCAAATTGAGAGACATCAGACAACGTCGGGCCCGATGTATTGGGTAACTCGATTAGGCAAAAATAGTAGATCGGTCTTGGGTTTTTGGGTTCCTTCCTTAACTAGACTTGGATGATTCCACCTCAATTCAGCCAATAAGTGTTAATCGTTGTGAGATCGAGGTTGTTCGCCTTCGATCCCTCCATTCTACACATGGACCATGGGAGGCTTTCACTCTCCCTTCGATGTTAGGTCATGTGTTGGGTTTGAGACCACTTTCGCTAACTCTTACCAATCACAAGCCTTAGATCCCTTGTTCTCACTAAAGGATTGAAGCTCATGTAGAGAGGATTCCTAGATCAAACACTCAAGGCTATGGAATTGGGGGTTCACACTCAATCCTAGTTAGGGGTTTTCCACATAGCGCAAGACTATGGAATCTACTCCATGAAGTAAGAGTAAAAACCAATCAAATAGCAAAGCAAGCAAATCTCAATCATCAAACTCCAATCAAGGCTAAACTGCATCAAATCAAAAGGGTTCACAAGATCCAAGTCTCAAATCCACTAAACAAAAGCAAAACAAGTTCAAAACCACTAACTCTCTCTAGCTCTCCACCGATCTCTCTTCTCTTCTCCTCCTCCTTTCTTCTCCTTGCTCTCCAAGTCTTACTTGAGCCTTTGAGAGTGATTAGATGTGGATTGTTGTTGATCTCCTCTAAAATCCCTCTAATTATCCTCCTCTATTGATTGGGGACCAAGGAATTCCAATTTAGAAAAGGGGCAAAAGTGGTAGATCACAGTAATGTGCCTTGGAGCCCAATCCTAATCTTGCCGACTTGGACCGACACACATGGACCTCGGGCCCGACGTTTGGAACGTCGGCCCGAACCTCTGAAATGCTTAACTCGGGCCCGACTCCTTGGTACATCGATCTAGGGCCTCGACCCTCTTCTTTCCTTGGTTTTCCTTGAGCTCCTCTTTGTTCCTTGCATGGCTCTTCCGCTCCTTAGCTCCTTAGCTTTGCTTTCTCCTTAGAAACTCTTCCAAAACGTCCTCAAATGTGTCATTTTACCTACAAAAGACAACAACTTCGCATAGTCTCTGAATCTCATAGAAAGTCGTGAACTAAGCTAAAAGGGACAAAACTAACAAAGAAAGGAATGAAAAACACACATTTACAAGAGAAATTAACTACTAAAACACCACCAAAATGAGAGACATCAGAATAACCCATACTTAAACTTGCTTGTCCTCAAGCAATAACAATGCAAACAAGACCGAAGCACAATCTTCAAGTAAAGCCTCTTATGAAAAATCAAGTAAGATCAAGTGATAGACATTCAAGCAAGATTACATCATCACACATGATCAAGTGTTCAAGGAATAAAGTCTAATACAACAAAGCCTCACTTTAGGTATGTGAAAATGTGTATCACTCATCATGTGTTTCGGCCTGAAAATGAACACTCATACTCAAAAGTCATGCAAGCAAAGACTTTAACATTGAAGTTCATATCACCAATTCCTCCACCTAGAGATGCCTACTACAATGCACACAAAGAATATGAACTTGGCTCAATGGAGGTCCTCAAAGAGGTTCCATTCGGCCGGGTTGTAATGGGGCTTTTGGTGTTTCTCAAGGTGGGAATCATTTTGGTCTTGTGGTGCTTTCAAGGGGATTGAACTTTCTAGTTTCTCACCAACTTCACCAAATTCTTCCACTTTCAACTTCACACTTCCAAAAGACTTTGATTTTCTTCTTTCAACCCACTTTTTACTAAACATTCCACTTCATCTTTGCACTTCACTTTTTGTTGGATTTTTTCTTATTTTTTCACTAGGATCGACTTGCACACTAACTCGGGCCCGATGTGCACTTTAACTCGGTCGGTGCCCATTTTCTTACACTTAAGCACTTTGCTTTCAATCCACTATTTTTCCAACTTTTCTTTCTTTCTTTTCAACAAAGATACACTACCCACTTGATTTTGCAACTCCATTCTTTGTTGTTCACCAAAGAGAATCTCAACTCTCCAAATACACTTCCAAACCTCTCACTAAAGTCCAATCCCATAAGGGGTCAAGTCATATAGGCTAGGAATCATATTTTTGAGGAGTTTCAAGCAAAGGTCTAAGGCTAGAACGGGACTACAAACAACGGTTTCTCTTCAAGGTAGGATATGGAACATTTTGTGACTAAATAAAATAAAGTTCAAATCAATGTGACAAAGCATAGAACAAATCTCATATTGGTCTTGGAAAATAGATAAACACCTCAATAGCAAGTATGAACAAACATCCCTAAAATGGCCAAAAATCATCTCACAAGGTTCACTCTAGCTTAGTTGCATCAAAACTCATCCAAGAACTCATGTGCTCAATAAAAACATGCAAGATATCATATCACATCAAAAGCAACATCCATTTAGAGGCTAAACTATCCAAAAATATGCAAAGGACTTTACATGCTCACATCATCATTAGCCTTCATATGGACATCTAAGATGGGAATTCCTAGTCCAAAACAAAATCTTTTTAATATTTTTCACACAATTTTCGAATTTTTATGATTTTTGCAAAAACTTTCTTAAAAACAAAACAAACTCATCTATGCATGCCATTAAATTCAATCATCATTCATTCATCACATCATGCCACTATCCAAAAGAAAACATCCCTTAACAAAACAAAAACAAACACAAGACACCTACACATGAAACTATGAGCTACTAACCCACCCCATACTTAAAATTTTGATGTCCTCATCAAAACAAAGAAATCAAAACTCAAAAGTAAAGAAGAAGAGTCAAGAAAGCTCACAATTTCTTATTCTTGAATGGCATGTTGAGGCTTAGTTTGGAGGGTGTCCTCGGCGGCGGCCCCTATGGAGCCGTGCTTGCCTCTCTCGCTCATACACATGGTCATGGAAAGGATCTTGACTTGGCGGTTGAATTTGAGGTGTGGGGCGCATCCATTGATTTTCACGGGAAGAGAAGTTCCCGGTCATCCATTCGTTGAAGCTCTCTTGAACGCTCCATCTTTGGTCCTCGACCGCTCTCAAGTCATCCACATCACGTCTAGTGTAAGCAATGTTGCGGCTTACTTCTTCAAATTGGGCTTGGAAGTCTTCTTATTGGTGGGAAAGTTGTTGTTGTTGAAAGTTGAGGTGTTGTTGTTGAAGGTTTATTTGGTGTGCCTCTTGTAGCATGCTTGATTGTTGGAGTTGAAGGTTAGCCAATTGGTTTGCTAGGAAGTTCATATCCACCGATTGTTGAAGCTCGGGGAACACCATTCCGGGCCCGTACCATTGGGCATACCCTTCATACCCTCCATAGCTTGGTGGCTCTTGCCTTGCTCCACCTCCCTCACCCCTCTCGAAATGGCTCAGAACCGGGATCGGGCAAGTAGGTGTCGGACCGACGTTGGTGGACGTCGGGCCCGAGGTGGCTTGCATCTCGGTCCAAAAGAGTTGGGGCTTGATCGGTGAGCAAATGGCAGTATCCATCATCTTCTTCATCTTGAGGCGGATCAACATCCATGGCATCACTCCTTGCAAACTCAAATCGGTTGGGCTCTTCATCTTCGGTGTCCGGGGAAGATTGAGGAGTAGTGAAACGAATGTGTTGTGCTCGTCTTCTACACTCAAGAGTCCCCTTCGGCTCTCCATAAGGATTCTCGTTTCCCGCCCACACTTGGAACCAATTATAGTAACTTGTGAGGTCAAAGAGACGAGGCCCCAAAGGAACTTGCACCTTGCCAAAGTTGGAGTGAGGCACAAGTCGATCCATAAAGCCGGAAACAACCTTCTCCTTGATGATGTTGGCTTTCTTGAAATACTTGAGATCCATGAACTCTACACTATTCGGAGCCGGCGTATACTTAGACAAATCAACTTCAAGGGCATGGGCCAACCGAGCAATCATACCTCCAATGTAAATCCGTGAGGAACTTTGGAAATCCCTCACCATTTTTACCCATTCCCACGTGAGGTTCATCGGCTTCTCATTTTGAAACAACATCTCGTAGAGCAACATGGTTTCTACCTTCATCGGCTTGCTAAGCTCATGCCGGGCATAGAGTATGCACCCCAAAATACGGATCATGACTCGGAAGAGTGGACTAGCGATCTCATTGGTTGAGGCTCCTTTCCTCATCTCGCTTTTGCCCGCTACATACTTCCAAAGATAGTTCACCTTGTCATTGTCGACAAAAGCCTCATCTCTAGCAAAAAGGAAATCCAAGGTAGACCACCAAATTCCTTAGAGAGAGCTCTTGCGCTTGATTACCCAATTGGAAGGAGATCATGCCCTCATCCTCAACTCCTTCATAAGTACACTTGAAAGTGGCCATAAACTCGGAGGTCAAAGCCGGATAGTGAGTGTTGCTCCATCTTAGCATCACATTAAGCCTAATGTTTGAGTAGCACCGGATAAGGGCCTCATCCATGTTCATCTTCTTGATTGATTCACAATCTACCCACCGAGTGTGGTGAGATAGACCCATGAGTCGCTCATATTCTTGAGCCACATCAACATCCTCAAAGTGCACATCATCCATCCTTTGCACTCTCTTCGACTTCTTGGACTTGTTTGTTGCTCTCTCCATTCTTGAAGAAGATGCTCGGGTAGTCATGTTACATACACACAATCAAAGCAAAGAACTACAAGATAAGATCTATACAACCACAACAAGGTCACATACTTTCACAATTAACAACTCATCACACAAGAAAATGACCCCATACTTGCTCTTAAGACACTCACTCCACAAGATCCAACATGTATGAACAAAGAATCACACCACAATGGTCAAGCTACAAGATATATCATGATAAACAAGCCTTTACCAACATTCAAGCTCATGAATCCTAAAGCTCACACAAGAGAAAGCCAAATAGCACAAGACCGACCAACACAAGACATCGGGCCCGAGGTTCTCAACCTCGGTCCGAGTCTTGGACCGACTTGCAACGTCGGACCCGAGATCCTGGGCATCTCGGACCGACTCTCAATTTGACTTCTCTACCTAGATTCACCCAAAAATCACTCTATCATGCTCCTAAAATCCAAAATCAACCATTTCTCATCATCAATCGAAGTTCCAAGTAGGTTCTAGCATGCATGATCAACAATTAAGCACAAATTCCACTATTCATGCAAATCACCATGGATGCTCAAGGTCTAAGCTCATTCAATCATGGCAGATCTCAATTCAAACAATGAAAGCATGAAATTCACAAGGAATCAAGTAGAGATTGAGATTCACATACCAAATTTTGAAGAAACAAAGACTTCTAGCAAACAAACTCTTAGAACTCAAATTCTCCTCTTAGATCTAAAAGAGGGATGAAGAACAATGGGACTTTGTTGGGATTTTTGGCTGTTGGATCGATGTTTGGGGATGCTAGGGGGTTGGATCGAGATTGTTGAGGGGTTTTTGCTTGGGGTCGAGTATGATGGGGAGAGGATTGATTTGGGGATTTAGTGAAGGGGGCTTGGTATTTTGGGAAGGTGGTTATGAGGGTGATGGGTGGTAGGTACGGGAAAGAAGGCTTTAAATGGGAAAGAGACAAAGTTAGGTCAGAGGAGTATAATGGGCATTTCCTCCAAATCAAGACCAATGTTGACCGGCCAAGCCGGACCGACGTCACCAACGTCGGGCCCGAGGTACTGGGTACCTCGGTCCGGCTCAGTTTGTCTTCCTAAAAATTCCCTCTTCTTGGCACTTCTCTACCCACAAGTCCTTTCATTATTTCCACCACTACAACACTTGATCATGAATTTCATGCAACACACAATTCCACAAAACACATGCTAAAGAGAGATTAGAAGGAATCTAGACTAAGACAAGAAAAACGAACTAGAAACTACGGAAATGAACCTACTAAGCTCGGGTTGCCTCCCGAGGAGCGCTTCTTTTAAATCACTAGCTTGACTCCTAACTTCTACCCTTCACGGGGGGTGAAAAACGGTGAATTGATCATTGTTGTCATGTCCATCTCCACACCCCTCATAGCCATAAAACCACCACTTGTGATTGATGAAAGTGTGGCATCCAACTTCTCCTTCACTCTTCTCTTCCAAAGTGTAGGGTTGCATCTCTTGCATCTTCTCAACTTGATCTTCATTCCCTATATCACAAACATCTAGAGAATTTTTAGGAGACTCAATGACATTATAACTCAAATCTTCTTTCAAATCACTCAAACAAATGAAACTATCCTCTAGATCCTCTTTCAAATCACTTAAACAAATATAAGAGTCTCCCACATCAAAAGGATACGAAGAAGGATACTCTTCATGGTTTCTCGGGCTATCTCCACTTCTTAACTCCTCATGGTGCTCGATTGGACTCAACAACTCCCTTTCTTGCTCTTGAACATTGATCATGTCATGATCTCTCAAAGGTGCTTCTTCCTCTCTTGTTGTTTCTACTTCCTCTCTCTTACGCTTGGCACTTTCCTCCAACTTCAAGATCGCCAAAGCATCTGGTTCGTTAAGAGCTTTGTTGAAGTGAAACTCCACCTTTTCCTCGCCAATCTCGAAAGTCACCTTTCCATTTCTTACATCAAATTTGGCACCCGCCGTAGCTAGAAACGGCCTTCCAAGAATAAGGGGCACCAACGGATCTTCTTTCATGTCGAGGATCACAAAATCGTCGGGGACAAAATATCTCCCAACTCTAACCGGGACGTCATCTAGGATTCCGGTCGCCTTTGTAGATGAACCATCGGCCATAGTAAGACTCATGTCAACCGGTTCCATGTCTCCGAGGTTTGCCCTTCTCCATATGCTCATGGGCATAACCGATATGCTCGCTCCTAAATCACAAAGAGCCTTGAAGTTTTGGGATCCAATCCCCACGGTAATGGCAAATCTTTCGGGATCATCTAGCTTTTGAGGTAGCTCCAAGATCTTTACCTCATCTTGCATCTCCACAATTGACCTCTTTTTGCTCAAGATTTCCTTCAAGAACTTTGCATAAGATGGCATCTCACTTAGAGCGTCGGTGAATGGCATGGTGATGTTCAAGCCTTGCAAAAGCTTCAAGAACCTCTTAAACTTGCCCTCCACAACTTCCTTGGGCTTCTTCAATGGATAAGGAAGGGTTGTGCCACCTTTTTTCTTGGTTGAATCCACCTCCTTAGACCGTCCTTGACTTCTCTCAACATTTTCGGCTTGGACCGACGTGGGATCAACATCGGGACCGACTTCTGGAACCTCGGTCCTGGGGCAGGGCACATCTGGGAACGTCGGGCCGACTACAGGGCATGTCGGGCCCGAGTTCCGCTCCACCTCGGTCTAGTTTAGGGGACTTCCTCCGTCTTCTGGATCGACATCTTGGCACGTCGGGCCCGAGTTTCTGGGCAACTCAGTCCGACCTTCTTCTCTTGTCTTTGGCATTTGTGGCTCGGGCAAACTCCGTCCACTCCTCAATCCTATGGCTCGAACTTCATTTTGTTGTTGTGGGGCTCGGGGATTCTCCTCGGGTCGGCCCGGGAGTCTCCCTTCCTCTCTTGGAAGTTGGTTCGCCATGTGAACAAATTGGTTGTCCACTTGTCTTCTCCATACACCAAACTCTTTGAATTGGGCACCCAATTCATCAACTCTTCTCTCCACATTGGTGAATTGATTCTTCAAGTCCTTGAACTTGCCTCTCATCTCTTGTGCCCATTGTGGAGTTTGCTCATAGAAACCCGGAGGTCGGTATGGTTGTGGTTGGGCCCTTGGCTCGTTTTGGTTGTAGTTGTTGTTGTAGCCATTGGCTTGGCCTTGGTTCCACCTTCCATTTCCTCCATTGTTGAAGTTGGCTCTTCCTCCAAAGTTTCTTTGAACATAGTGTGCCTCCTCAATTTGCTCGGCCAAACGAACTTGGCGCTCATTGGGACACTCTTGGGCTCCATGCTTCAAAGAACCACATTCTTCACATGCTCTTGTGGTTTGTTGGAGATGACTCATCTTCCTCCTCATCTTGTTCAACTCATCCTCAAGGAATTGGATCTTCACATCCTTATCCACCTTTTCATTCTTTAGGTCATAGAGCCTCTTTGCACCTTCTCCTTGGACTCTTGCCTCCTTGTTGACTTGACTTACTCCATACATGGCTTCGTAATCGGAGAGATTGTCTAGCAACTCTCATGCTTGCTCTGGTGGCAAATCAATGAACCCACAATTGGTGTTAAGGTTCAACTTGTCCTTAGTGGCGGGGTTTATTCCTTGGAAGAATATGTCTTGAAGGACATAAGGTTGTTGCCCATGCGTCGGACATTGCCTCAACATTTCCTTGAACCGATCCCAAGCCTCAAAGAGTGGCTCGTGGGCTCCTTGTTAAAAGCTCGCTATCTTCCTTCTAAGCTCCGTTGTCTTGGTTGGCGGAAAGAACTTCATCAAAAAGGCTTCATTGAGAGCCCTCCATGATGTGATGGATCGAGGTGCTTGGCTCTCCAACCAATGCAATGCCTTGCCTCCCAACGACCACTTAAAGGCCTTGAGTAGCACATACTCAAGTGTCTTATCATCCGTCGAGATGGTCTCACATAGATCCTTGAATTGCTTCACATGCTCGATCGGGCACTCATTCGGTCTCCCTTGAAATTGATCCCTCTTGATGAGTGAGATGAATTGAGTCTTGATCTCAAAGTTCTTTGACATCTCCGGCAAGACAATGGCCGGTTCCGGCACCTTCAACTCCGGATGCATGTATTCTCTTGCATTCCGGGGTTGGGTGTTGATTTAAGTCTCCAATCTCATCCTTTGCTCACGCTCTCTCCTAGCCTCGGCATCTCGGTTCGCCATCTCAAGTTTCATACGAGCCATGTCGGCCCTTATCCTATCAACCTCCTCATCACGAGCTTGGTTCTCCATTCTCTTCTTCTTTCAAGCTTGTTTGATGATGCTCTCCGGATCACACACAAAATCGAACTCAAGTGTTCCTCGAACGGAACGAGCTCACATACACCTATAACCAAAGACACAAACAAAAACGAATCAAAACAAACAAGGGGTTCGGGCTAGTCCCTCACCCTAATCACTACTAAATCAAAGACTCAACAAAAGATGGTACCTCAAACGAGTAGAACTCCCCGGCAACGGCGCCAAAATTCTGATGGGGATCGTCCGGATCGGAGGATATCAAAATTTAAATTTATAAACCGAACCCCAATTGTAGTATAAGGGTACGGGGTCGAAAACTCGGGAGTTCGTGTGTTGAGTGTACCAAAAAGACTAAAAAGAGGTAAAAGAAAGGAAAAAACAAGGAAAATCAAAGGAAACAACCCGGACCGACACTGGTCACTTCGGTCCGAGGTTGAATCGAGGAGAATTTGGCCGGGACCGACACAGACAACGTCGGGCCCGATGTACTAGGTAACTCGATTAGGCAAAAATAGTAGATCGGTCTTGGGTTTTTGGGTTCCTTCCCTAACTAGACTTGGATGATTCCACCCCAATTCAGCCAATAAGTGTTGATCCTTGTGAGATCGAGGTTGTTCGCCTTCGATCCCTTCACTCTACACATCGACCATGGGAGGCTTTCACTCTCCCTTCGATGCTAGGTCAAGTGTTGGGTTTGAGACCACTTTCGCTAACTCTTACCAATCACAAGCCCTAGATCCCTTGTTCTTACTAAAGGATTGAAGCTCATGTAGAGAGGATTCCTAGATCAAACACTCAAGGCTATGGAATCGGAGGTTCACACCCAATCCTAGCTAGGGGTTTCCCCCATAGCCCAAGACTATGGAATCTACTCCATGAAGTAAGAGTAAAAACCAATCAAATAGCAAAGCAAGCAAATCTTAATCATCAAACTCCAATCAAGGCTAAATTGCATTCAAATCAAAAGGGTTCACAAGATCCAAGTCTCAAATCCACTAAACAAAAGAAAAACAAGTTCAAAACCACTAACTCTCTCTAGCTCTCCACCGATCTCTCTTCTCTTCTCCTCCTCCTTTCTCCTCCTTTCTCTCCAAGTCTTACTTGAGCCTTTGAGAGTGATGAGATGTGGATTGTTGTTGATCTCCTCTAAGCTCCCTCTAATTATTCTCCTCTCTTGATTGGGGACCAAGGAATTCCAATTTAGAAAAGGGACAAAAGTGGTAGATCACAATAATGTGCCTTGGAGCCCAATCCTAATCTTGCCGACTTGGACCGACACACATGGACCTCGGGCCCGACGTTGGGAACGTCGGTCCGAACCTCTAAAATGCTTAACTCGGGCCCAACTCCTTGGCACATCGATCTAGGGCCTCGATCCTCTTCTTTCCTTGGTTTTCCTTGAGCTCATCTTTGTTCCTTGCTTGGCTCTTCCGCTCCTTAGCTCCTTAGCTTTGCTTCCTCCTTAGAATTTCTTCCAAAACGTCGTCAAATGTGCCATTTTACCTACAAAACACAACAACTTCGCATAGTCTCCGAATCTCATAGAAAATCGGGAACTAAGCTAAAAGGGACAAAACTAACAAAGAAAGGAATGAAAAACACACATTTACAAGAGAAATTAACTACTAAAACACTACCAAAATGAGAGACATCACATTCCAACCGTTTAAGTGGTGTGGTTAGCCCCTCCCAACTTCCAAAATTTTGTAAGAACGAGAGTGAGCCATCCTTTCCCGAGTGTAGAAGGTAGTTAACCAGAACTTTAGGATATAAACGCAAGAACTCTCATTCGTCGTAGAAGAATCAAACCAAGTAAGTAATGGCTTCTCTACCCTCCCCTTGTAGACTTCATTCGGATGTGGGTAAGGGAACGAGTGGTAGGGCTGCATCCCTCTCCAATCTTAGGGGCGTCTTAGCCCCGAAAGTATGGGAAAACCGAACCAAAAGTGTGCATCTGGCCAAGCTCTCTAGCCTAAAACCGAAAGCCCCAAAACCAACACCGATGAGCAATGAATGTATTTCATGAAATGTGATTTATATGTTCATTTACTTATGATGCTTGGATTAAGAGCCAACTGGGAGAAGACAAGAGACACGAAACGTGATTCTTAAGTCTCAAAATCGGGGTGGCGCCCATAGGCTTCAAAAACAAGAATGGGGTCTTGCAAATCGTCAAAAAAAAAGAAAAAAAGAGAGAGACGAGCTCAGATGCAAGCTCGGCTGACTCTAAGAGAAGACTCGAGTGTGGGGCATGTTGAAAAAAAATGAGAGGGAAACCGAGCCCAAAGTTAAACCGGTTCGGTTGTGTATCTTACGAAGGCCTTCTGTGTTATTTGTGGAATTTTTCAGGAATTATCATGGCTTTGAAGATGATGATGAGCGTAAGAAAGAGCGTCTCAAGCCATGCCTTGGCTGGCCCGCGTCGAGTGTGCGGAATGGTGCCCCGCAAGGAAGAGATTGTATTCATCGATCTCGTAAGTGATGACGAGTTCGAGGAGTCGACGAAGGCTGCGAGTGAGCCGAGTGTAAACCAAATGCTCGCTCGTGATGAAGATTTGAAGGCTGATTCGAGCTCCGGAGAGGAGACGGACCCGAGCATCAACACCGGCAATGGGTCGGACGACTCTAGCTCGGGCCACTTTGGGTTGAGTGACGAGTCGAACGGCTACGAGTCGGGTCCGTACATTTCCACCAACGGGGAGGACACCTACGTGGAGATTATGGATGAAGAGGATGCGCCCATCGGGGGACTTGAGGGGCCAGCCGAGGAACAATTTGTACCACTTCAAGTAGTATACCCGGCGGAAGGCGAGATTGGAGTCGGGCATCTAAATGAGGGCTTCCCCGAGTGGGAGGCTAACGAGTGGTTCGAGGTTGACGAGCTACTTAATCAACTCGACGAGCTGATGGAAGAGGAGGTCATCGACGAGGTGGATGATTTGGGTGACGTCCTCATGAGCGAAGACGAGGCCAACTTTGATGGCCAAAAATACAATATGTTCTATTGCCGAGCCCTTGTACTCGTCATGGATTGCCTCGTTAACATTGACGGGGGAAGTGCATCCAACCTTGTGTCGGAAGACGTGCAAACGCAGGCCGGCCTTCGGCTACAACGACGGACCAAGCCCTACACCCTTGGGTGGCTCGGCGATGAAGACGCCATTCACGTGACTCGTTTCGTGTATGTGCCGCTCGTTATCGGAGGGTGCCACGACCTAATCCGGTGCGACGTCGTACCCATGAAGACGACGCATATCATTTTGGGACGACCATGGCAATGGCTGCGGTGTGTAACCCACGATGGACGGCTGAACACACATTCGTTCGGGCATGAGGATCAGATATTTTGCTTAACGCCGTTGGAGGCCAAGGAAGTGGGGCCACTTCTCAAGAGCGGATGACTTCCGCGCCAAGAAACAACCATCAATAATCCGCCTTGGAGCCGAAGTCTTAGCTTAAGAATTTCCTCATTTTTGCCCTATAAATAAAGAGGGAATGTAATAGAATTTAGAATGTGTTGTTTTGAGCTTGAACTTTACTAAGAGACTTTTGTCCTAATTAGGTTTTGGGCTTTCCCGGCTTGTGGGACTCAAGCCGTAGGGCTCTCGTGAGACGCGAGAGCCGGGCGGCGGGCTAAGGTTCGTGTGAATCGAGTCATGGCCCCGCCGTTCTTATTTTTCTATCAATCCCCGGCCTTCGGGTAACCGAGGGCTCGGAGGGCGGCCCGGCTCGTGAGACTCGAGCCCCGCCTTCCCTCCTTAGGCGTCCTAGCTTGGTTCACTCCGAGCGAGGCGCCTACCTATCCTTAGGGTCACTTGGGTTGTTAGGGTTCGGTTCTGCACCCCTTGTATCCCTTAGTCGATCCCTCTTGGTGAGTGGACCGAAGGGAGGGCTCGACTACTTATCCCTTATTAATAAAAAGATCCCACAAAAGAGTTTGATTCACCAAAAATTCCCACACAACTGAACTGTTGCATTTCCGATCTAATTTTGCGAGTTTGAGCAAGATCTCTCGCCCTAGTTGTTTACAAGGAAAGCCCACGAACTCCCTCGAGCCAGAATCGAGTCCGATTCTAAGGCGAATCACATCACTACTAGTGCTCTACTTGTCTAACAAACCACAATGTCTTCGTCTAAAAACACATACAACACTACCATATTACAAACAAACATGTCCTCCATAGGATACCATTTTATCTTGTGAACATTGAACTGCAGCGTAGCCACCACCAAAACATGTCACCATAATGTTACCAAAACAAATACTACCATAAATAATATTGTATCTTGTCATCGTTAAACTGCAATGTAGCCACTACCAAAAACAAAAATTGTCTTCATACACAAACATAATAAAACAACAACTGACACCATTATTCAACCACCCAGGTTTTGTTGTAGAACCCGATTGCCATCTTCTCCATGTAAGCTTGCATGCTCAACTCATGTGTTTTAAACTCACATCTAAACACTAACTATCCAATGTACTTGAGCGTGTATACACCACAATTGCCACTGCAACGTTACACCAGCATAAGTTAGGGTATAACTAATATGAATCTCAAATTGGCATTAATACTTAGCATTGCCTTACCCTTGTGTGTCTTGAGGAACATTAGGGACTTCGTGCCACTTGAAAGGAGTTTTGACATCATGCACCAAGTGAGTCATGCTTTCACAAATGTCAATCCACTAAGGAAGCATACCGCAAAGAGGGTCCAAGATGGCTTGAATCTTTGAGCTTGTGTATAGTTCTTTGCAACAATCATAGACATTAACTTGTTTCAAGCGCATGTCAATCTCTACTGCAAACCAGTACCTCGGGGATTAGGAAAGTTGCATAAATCTTTTTCACATCATATAGTTTCTTCCTAAAGTTCCCTAGATACAACCGATCTTGAGAGTTTGTCCAGCTATCAGGTAGGGCTCTCCAACGGGTCGACCCGACCCGACCCATAACCCGATATATGGGTTACGGGTCGACCCATAAGTTAAAATGTTCCGACCCGAGACCTGACCCGTAACCCGGGTAACGAGTTTTATGGGTCGGGTCTCGGGTCGACCCGTTGACCCGTTTGACCAGGTCAAATGGGTCATTTTTTACCCGTCTCTTGCTCTCTTATGCTTCTTCGTTTCTCAATATTTCTCCAACTTTAGCGCACACACACAAACAATAGGAAGTCGGAGATCTGCGAAGGGAAGCCGGAGATCCAATGGCGAGCAACAAAGGTGAGCCTGAACGGAAGCTTGAGATCGGCGAAGGGAAGCCGGAGATTTGAGCGAACCTGAACGGGAAAAAACTTTGAGCGAAGGGAGAGAGAACTCGGGCTCGAGCAGAGTGAAGAGTGGGGGACTCGAGCGGGGACGGGGTCAGGACTCGGGCTCAGGCCGCCGACGAGCGGAGTGAAGAGCGGCGCCGACAAACACTCGAAGTAGGCCGCGGCCGGGTCAAACACTCGAAGTAGGCTGATCTAGAACGTTAGGCCGCCGCCGAAGACCCAGAGATGGAGACTAGTGAGAGGTGAGATGGAGATGGAGAGCGGTGAGATGCAGAATTGAAGAATTATGGTGAGCGGCGGGTTTCTTCAACCCTAACAGTAAAAGAGTCCATCACAACAGTGTCTTTACAATGATCATCATCAAAGAATATGACCTTCCGCATGTGGAACAAAGCCTCATAAATATGATGCAACCAAGAAATAATGTTGTCATCACTATTGTAATCAAGACTGTCACCAAAAATGCATGAAATGAACAAATTATGTGTGCTATGGAATGTTGTCATCATATGTGCATAGAATGAATACCGGTGTGAGTTATATAAGGTTGTCATCATGTGTGAATTGAATGAGAATATGGACACATAGTATATAATGCTACCATCACATGTGTATTGTACAAGCATCAGAGTATAGAGATCTTACTATAACATCCAGCCAACTCTTCTTTGTCACTAGCAGTTTGAAAAACTTTTTATCCATCATGACCTCAAAGCCAGGAACGAAGTCATTGTTGTTCTTGCAAGACACATTAGGCGCTTAGAATCACAAATGACATAATATACTATATGCAAATATCAAACAAATTAACTTATGCTGTCACCATTGTACCAGTTGTAAAACAATATCGATTGTCTCTCATCGTCTCCATAGAAAGAGTACTTTGGCCTTCTTGGCATCTTCTTCTTCAGAATAGTGAATGGAGAAGTTATCAAATCACTAGGCTTATTGCTCCTTGTTGACCTTCTTAGACCAGCAACTCCCTCCTGGTTAAGTTGTACCTCAACTTGTTCAGAACTCTTCTCTTCCTTACGAGACTCTAGACTTGACGGTTGACTAGGTACTTCATCCCTTGCATCATCATCCTTGGGTGAACCAGGCTGTAAACCAAACACGCCATAGGAGGGGTTACCTTGTCATCGACCAAGTCTACAACAGATAAAAGCTTGCAATCCAGAAAATATGTGGTTGATGGCTCTACAGACAGTTTGATGGGGTGTGAACCTCACAACCCTGGGGCTTGACACCATCAAGAGATTTGTCATCGTCTTTGACCTGGTCACTGACTTGTAACTTGTCATCACGTGGTCTGTCATCAACTGTGTCAGTTTAGTTGGGATCCTCTTGTTCCGAAGCATTGCAAACCCCGTAACACCCCATGTCTCCTCCAAACAGGTGAGAGTGTTCTTTAGCGTGTGAGAAATCATACCTCAGCTCTTTTAGTATGTCTTTCACCTCCTCATCAATCACTCTTTGATGCTCCCTGGTCCTTTGAGAATCTGTGAGGTCTTCACAGTCAATCTTGAAATGAGCTTTTATATCCTCAACATTCAAATATCTTTTAGTTTACCTCTCACTTATCTTGGCCACCTGTATAGATAGATCATTAACCCTCTATTGAACAAACTTCGTAAATTGCCCCAAGATCTTCTTCTCATCCATCAACAACCTTGCACATCCTAGCACATCACTCTCATTAACCCCTGGATGCAACAACCTTTTCATCCCTCTTCTTTGTAGATGGGACCTTGTCACCAACATCCTTCTCCTTAGACTTCCCACCAACAGCCTTACCCTTGCCGCCAACCTTATCACCAACATCCTTCTCTTTGGACATCCCCCCCAACAACCTTACCCTTATCATCAATCTACCCCCTCTTGGATTTCCCACCAACAAACTTGTCACCCACGACCTTCTCATCCTTCTTACCCTTACCCTTCTCATCATCACCCATAATAGTCTTTTTCTTCTTCTCGGGCTTCACCAGCTTGACCTTCATTTTTTCCTCCTCCTACATTGCAAACTTCTCAGCAACAACCTTGTCTTGTACCCTCTTATCCACAACATCATCACCAACCTTGTCGCCATCACCAATTTTGTCACCATCATCACCTCCCATGACCTTATCATCATCCATGTCTTTGCCACCAGTAAAGGAACCAACCTTGTCACCATCATCACCGCCTTGATCAAACCCTTCCACCTCATTTGCACCGAACTTCAAAACCTTGTCAGACTCCTTCTCATACACTTCATCCTCAGTAACCGACTCGACATCACCTTTCTCACCCATGTCCACATCATCGATCACCTATCTTCTCATCACTCTCACCCCTTACACCCAACTTGTCACTGTCTTTATGTGCATCCTTGCCATCACTCCTATCACTTTCTGTATCCATCTCTTCGACCTTGACAACCTTGGCAAATTTGACCTCCTTCCTGCCAACAACAGGCTTGACAAAGAATCTGAGCATTTTAGCTAGGTCAACAAGGCTAATAAAATCATCATCGTTGTCGTCCTCAAACATGCACCTGATTTGCTTCCCTTCTCTTGGGCACATCCTTCTTTTTGCCTTTGGGTTTCGGAAAGGGCTTCTTGTTTGAGCTGGCAGCCATAGGTCCCTCTTCAGTCCACCTTTTCTTTTGGGCGGGTCTGATCACCACTTGGAACTTCATCACCAGTCTTCTCCTCAACCTTCCTCTTCTTTTGAGATGACTTTGTCTCTGTGTTAAGCTTGGATGTATGCACAACAAACCTCATCCTGAATCTCATAGCTTTGGAGCCAAGCATTTGATCACACCCATCAAAGTTCAAAGCAAAATGCTCCATCTATGGGGGCACTACTACTTGAGGCATCATCTACTTCACAAATCCATCAATCAAAGGGCCACCATTCTCCTCTTTCCAGCTAAAATCACCAAACTTTATAACATCATATCTCATGACAGAAATGTATAAGAACACATACATAATAGGGGAATTAGTACCAAATGCCCCTATTTGATAATTCGTTTGTAAATATGACCCTTTTTTTTCGATTTGCAAAAATACCTAAAAATATTGCGATTATGCCTAAAAATATTACATTCATGCCCAAAATGACTAGTTTTTATCAAATAAAATAAAAAATGAAATATTTTTTAAAAAATCGAAAATTATTATTTTTATTAATATTTTATTTGAGAAATAAAATATTTTAACAAACTTTATTTTTTATCCAAATTTGAAAAAATATATAAATAAAAACATTTTATAAATATTTTAATGTTAAAAAAGATTTCGCTTTTTATCTATCTTTTTTTTTAAATTAAAGGAAAATTGAAAATCTTACCGAAATCCTTGGTGGGCCGAACAAAAAATCTTACCTAAAGAAGAAAATCTTACCTAAAAACAAAATCAACCAAATTTCTCTCGCTCGCCGAAATCTTGTCGCTCGCTCGCCGAAAAAAATCTTTTTATTGTGACAGGATATTTCGTTGTGTATGACAATATGTTTACTCAAGGTGACATGATGAATTTTACCCTACTTTGTGATGAAACGAAGATAATCACGAAGAAGGTTTAAACGAAGATAATCTTCAACAAAAAAATCTTCCACGTTTATTTACGTTTTATATTTTAAAAAAAATATCTTCAACAATATCTTCCACCATATATTTTACAATATTTCATTGTTTCTAAAAATCTTAATGTTCTAAAACTATTTTCTTATTTTATATTTTATATTTTATTTTTCTATTTTTTAATTTTGTATTTAAAAAGAATTTCCTGAATTTATGGCTAAATAATTTTGTTGTAATTATAATGATTTTTTAATAAAATTCTATTTATAAGAAAATACAAAATAATGTAAATTTTATTGCAAAAACGCCCAAAACAGCATGCTTTGTTATTTTATTATTTTAAGGGGCGTTTTTGCAAACCATTTTTCTGGGTGGGGCATTTTCACAAATTACCCTACATAATATTCTAAGCATACCACACATGAGTTGAAAGTTGTCACCAAATTAAAATGATCATGAGTGAACTGACCTTCTTTGGGTTTGAAACATGTTCCTCAACCTTAACAAAAGTTAGTTTCTCATCAAATCACTTGGAATACCAAACAAGGTCATATGGCTCATTGAATCGGCCTAAATCGTTATGCCAAAATCAAAATAACATTAACCCTAATACAAGCTTTAGTATAGCAATTAAATCGGGGTCGTACCTAAAAGAACTTATGGTATATAGCTTAATATTTCCACCAACTATAATTAAAGGGGTTGTCAAGAGTTTCCCATCAACAAATCAAAACCTACAAAAACAATTTATTAAATTCAATCAATAGAGGAAGACAAGTTCATGCAACAAATCCACTTCAAAAGATTCATTTGATTATCGATTTTTCACACAATTCCTTTTTAATTCATGGGTTAATTACAATCCTGATCTTAATTAATTGTTTGTCCATAGTCCAGAGAATACTTAATACTGACAAAGAACGCACAAACCAATACCAACAAAGGGAACAATGATTGATAGGATGCATGCAAGAGAAATCAGGCTACGAGTTAATTTCAAAAGCAAATAATCAATTCTCTTCTTAAAAATCTAGAACAACGAGTCCTAGAAAGTCAAGTTGTTTTCGCAAATCAAGCTTTGCTACGAGAAAACCCTTGATCAAATAATAGAATACCAATGAATTCAACAAGTTGGTCAGACAAAGAGAAATTAATCAATAATCATATAATGAAGAACAAGAGAATCAATATTAACCACAAGAATAGGAAAAGGATTTGATATCTCACAAACTCATCATTCGAAGCTTCAAGAAGGTTTAGTTCTCCATAACAAAGTAGAATAATCAAGATTGAAACAAAGGTCAATTGTAAAAATCCAAAAAGTACCTCTATGAA
The DNA here is from genome assembly GCA_934048045.1 of Polygonum aviculare. Taxonomy (NCBI): domain Eukaryota; kingdom Viridiplantae; phylum Streptophyta; class Magnoliopsida; order Caryophyllales; family Polygonaceae; genus Polygonum; species Polygonum aviculare. The sequence goes on along the minus strand of OW204023.1, from coordinate 23,497,251 downwards.
CTATAAAATAATCCCGTCTCGGAACAGCATGCACCACGCACGCGCTACATACGTCGCGCACACGGTCAAGAACCAGTCAAACTATCTTCATTTCTTCACGTCTTCTACTCTCCTTTGCCAAACCACGCCCGCGCCAGGATTGCCCCGCCCATATATAGTTTATCTACAAAATCAATCAACTTTCAACTCGTAAAATCTTCAACTTCTGTACTCTTAAGTCTTCGGCCTTGGTATTACAATTAAGCCTGAAATCTAGCCTAGAACACTCAAAATCATCCTAATAAATCAAGCATAAAGCATCTAATATATAGAGTATCACTCGCAACGAACATTGCTGATCTCAGCAAGGTGGGGGAAGGTCTCCATGATCCAAATTTGGTGGCACACAAAAAATAAAATGCTTGAGAGATTCTAGCCGAGCAATACATTAACCAAACATGTTGTCACCATACTATGTGAAGCTTCTAATACATTAAACAAAAGGGTGCTTTATAAGGGGTTACTATACCTGAAAGGCCAAACGGCACCCATGAAGGTTAAATTTTGGCCTGTTTGTATTGATGTAGACAAAAACCTTCTTCGGGCTCTCAATGGTGGCACAACACTGAGCACCATCCTACCCAATGGATACTCCTCAAGCAACTCCATGGCACCAGCTTGAGAAACAAATCCACTTCAAAAGATTCATTTGATTATCGATTTTTCACACAATTCCTTTTTAATTCATGGGTTAATTACAATCCTGATCTTAATTAATTGTTTGTCCATAGTCTAAAGAATACTTAATACTGACAAAGAACGCACAAACCAATACCAACAAAGGGAACAATGATTGATAGGATGCATGCAAGAGAAATCAGGCTACGTGTTAATTTCAAAAGCAAATAATCAATTCTCTTCTTAAAAATCTAGAACAACGAGTCCTAGAAAGTCAAGTTGTTTTCGCAAATCAAGCTTTGCTACGAGAAAACCCTTGATCAAATAATAGAATACCAATGAATTCAACAAGTTGGTCAGACAAAGAGAAATTAATCAATAATCATATAATGAAGAACAAGAGAATCAATATTAACCACAAGAATAGGAAAAGGATTTGATATCTCACAAACTCATCATTCGAAGCTTCAAGAAGGTTTAGTTCTCCATAACAAAGTAGAATAATCAAGATTGAAACAAAGGTCAATTGTAAAAATCCAAAAAGTACCTCTATGAACTATAAAATAATCCCGTCTCGGAACAGCATGCACCACGCACGCGCTACATACGTCGCGCACACGGTCAAGAACCAGTCAAACTATCTTCATTTCTTCACGTCTTCTACTCTCCTTTGCCAAACCACGCCCGCGCCAGGATTGCCCCGCCCATATATAGTTTATCTACAGAATCAATCAACTTTCAACTCTTAAAATCTTCAACTTCTGTACTCTTAAGTCTTCGGACTTGGTATTACAATTATGCCTGAAATCTAGCCTAGAACACTCAAAATCATCCTAATAAATCAAGCATAAAGCATCTAATATGTAGAGTATCACTCGCAACGAACATTGCTGATCTCAGCAAGGTGGGGGAAGGTCTCCATGATCCAAATTTGGTGGCACACAAAAAATAAAATGCTTGAGAGATTCTAGCCGAGCAATACATTAACCAAACATGTTGTCACCATACTATGTGAAGCTTCTAATACATTAAACAAAAGGGTGCTTTATAAGGGGTTACTATACCTGAAAGGCCAAACGGCACCCATGAAGGTTAAATTTTGGCCTGTTTGTATTGATGTAGACAAAAACCTTCTTCGGGCTCTCAATGGTGGCACAACACTGAGCACCATCCTACCCAATGGATACTCCTCAAGCAACTCCATGTCACCAGCTTGAGCAACAAAGTCTGGCCTAAGAGTCTCAATCCTACCCGGCAACAACACCGTCTCTATCACCAACAAATGTGCTAACATATACCTACTCTCCTTGTCTTTCTCCTTGCAAAACATATCCCTTAACTTAGTTAGTGTGTAGTTGTCCAGTCCTAAAATATCCTCCATATCAATCTCTGGAATCTTTGAACCAGAATCATCAACACCTCAACCCTGTGATAGCCACAAACTCCGATCCATTAGATTAAAGTTAACCAGCTCTCCACCAACTTTGAAGCATAACTCTTTCTCCTTGGTTGTCTTCACCCCGTGCATCATTATTGTATGTACCAAAGCAGCGTGAACTGCAACCCATTTCCAACTTGGAATATTGAGGCAAAGCATCTTGTGTACAGCTTGTCCCATTCATGGGCAGACACTTTATCTTTGACGGTCTCGAAGATATTCTGTTTGTTTGAGTACAAATTGTATCTCCCTTAAATCCCTTGCCCTCTAGGAAGTAGTACCCAAGGCCCTACATCAAAAAATACCATATTCCCATCACCAAAAAACATTGTCACCACCAATTGAAGAGAACAACAACAAACTGGAACAATTACGTGGATATTGTAACTAGTAGATGGGGCTTCAGAAGAAGCGACAGTTTGTTGTACAACAGGATCCATTACACAAGATGTCACCATGACAACAACTAATGTAAAACAAACATCATACACAACTATCACCATCACTCACCCTAAAGTTTCCCTCCCCACAACAACTTCTCCCTCCACCACATCACTACACATCATCATCCTAGAATTGACCTACAAATGTTGTCACCATTATAAACTTTACGACTTTTTCCCCCTCCCCCCCCCCCCCCCAAACAACCACTTGTCACCATAAACCCTTGGGTATTGTACCACATGTCTCATCACTGTGTTCTTGAACTCACCAAAAGCCTTTGGGTACTAAAACGGCCTCTAAACTGAAACAAAGTGTCAAACGAACTCCATTTTACTGAAACCCGCAAACCCTAATGACAAACAATATGAGTTTCCCCGTTTCCACCCCCAAACCTCTAAAACAGACCGCATGTGAGTCCAAAACGAAAACGGAGTCCAAAACGGCAACCACTATGCAATCTAAAAACCAGAATTCGGAATAGTAAGCCTTATACCCATGGGATAAGTATAAATCGCCACAACACCTGACTAATCGTACGAAGTTCCACTTGTCAGCGCAATCCGACGATGGGAGTTGACGATCCACAAAAAAAAAAAATGCGACCGCAAGTCACTAAATGGCTCGAAGCAAGGACGTCGCTAATGGTGGTTTTTGTGGAGAAGGTTCGAAAATGAATAGAGGGAAAAGAGCGGAATGTAGGGAGAGAGAGAGAGAGAGAGAGAGAGAGAGAGAGAGAGAGCCCAAAAAAAGCCCAAAAAATATGAAACCATCTCGTATACCCGCCTATTTACCACACAACCCCGACCCTTGATCTTTCTCCCCTCTACACTCCATGGCGAAAAAAAAACCCTAACACACGATCAACAAAATTCTTGAAAATCTATGGCTGTCTTGCCGTTGGTTGCCTAGTAATGACCCAAATCACCAGTGGAAAATTGATTTTGGCTAAGCTTGCGGCTCAATCGATGCCTGAAACGAGTACAAAGCCCTCTTTGTGGGTTCACTTCTCCCCTGGCCAGAGGAATGATGGCATTCGATTAATAGAATGCAAAATCATCGATTGCTGAGCAAATTGGAGGAGAATCGTAGATACTCTCAATTAGGCGGGGGGATTCATAAAAAAAATTGGGCGATAGTGGCAATTTTGGGGCTACGCCTAACAATCGACTGTGCCTACTACCAATGGAAAGAGAGACAGGAAGGGAGGAAGAAGAGAGATGGAGGGCCGGACTCGCTCTCAAAGAGCCATCAAGAGAGAAAGGAGACAACTCTAGAAGCAGAAATACCCCCTCCATGGGGACAACATCTGAGACTACAAACAAGTATCATAGCTCTAAACCTAGGCTATGGTGTTGTTCTTATGATCGAAATCATGATCTCTGGTGGGGTTTGATCTATAAGCAGGATAGGATGGTTGTGGGCATTGTAGTACTCATTGCAATCTCCTTAGCCTCAAATACATTCGAATGTCCCAAAAATGTAAACACTTTAAAAAATTTGTGATGCAGTGGTTGAAGCATCCATGTACTACAATGGAAGGCAACCTAAAACAGGATAACCCATACAAAGACGGCCTATGCTTTGAGGAAAAGGTATTTTTGAATCCATTTGTTTCTGAACAAAGATCCAATGATGATATGGCTAGTGAACAACATCCATCTGAACAACTCCTTACCGAGATTGACCCTGGAAGGTTTGATCCCAAAACCACTGAGGTCGAGGAGACTATACTCAATGGGAAGAACACCAATTTGAAAAAAGCTAGTTCTACTGAAATTTTGCCTGATTGTAACCTAGGCGGTGTGATAATGAATTATGGGATGTGGAAATTTAAGTATTTGAACTATGAAGAATGCAACCTCTGTGACACATGGTTGGTTATTTTGGATCTCTATCCCCATGGATATGCTCTCCAGGTTGTAAAATTAGTCATGTATAAGCTACAGCAAAATAGGGTGAATAATTTGGGCAATGAACAAAATTACATAACTAGTGGAAGCAATACAAGAACAGCCCGGAGGCTAGATATGAATAAATGTTATGCCGTACAACTACACTAAATTGGTGACTCTTAAAATATTAGGAAAAAACTACTGTAACAAAGATAAGATAGTAGATGAGGGGAGATTTGATGAAAAGTGTACTAAAGTGGTGGTGTGTAGAACATACTCAGTTATATGTAAACAAAGACTAGTTAAAGTAGCAAGTTTGTCTCTTACTAGAATAAAAATGGAAAATGGGGCTTTAAGTTAGATTGGAGGTAATAGATTAGCTAACGTACTTAAAACTCCCTGTAAGCAAATGGTAAAGAAGATTATAGCCACTACGGTTTGGTTTGATGAGCATGAGCTTGTTTGGTTTGATAAGAAGCAAATGAAGAAAATTCATGTGAGAATATATTTTTCTTTAACTAGCTCCAGAACAATAGGTGTAAACATCACTTCATCTAACAAAGAATATAGCCACTACGGGTTAGATTATGGGAGTTGGTATCTATCTAGAAGAAATTTGAGTTAGAAATTTGAAGAACTCAAATCAATTGAAGATGGAACGCGAGATTAACAGCTGTACAAACGTAGAAGGACCTAAAACTAGTGGGTATATCAAACTAAGAAATCGTAAGATCATCCAATTATTTCGAATCAAAAGTTGTAGACAAAGTTTACAACTGGACTCCGAGCCTAAGGGAATTTAAGAATAAAATGAAGGAATGTTTTAATTTTAGGCCTCAAATAGGAACAAAAGGTAAACACCCAAATTTAAAGCATCATATGAATAAAACAGACAACTATGCAAGTGCCACCTGGAAAATTAGACCCTCACTTAGTCAAATAGTTATATTAGAAGATAAGCCTATGGAATAGCAGAGGAATAGGGCGTAAATCATTCTGGCCCAAAATTGACTCATTTTGTAAAATAGAAAGAATACAAATAATGGCAATTGTGGAGACTAAAACGGACAAACCACCAACCGACCAAACTTGGAGACGAGCAGGATTTGATAACATAATCTGGTCTCCGGCTTCAGGTAGAGCGGGGGGAATATGTGTTTTATGGAAAGAGCATCAAATGATTAAGAGGGAATTGGGTGAGGGGGGTGAAATAAGGGTAGAAATGAAACAAATGGACTCATGGTGACATTAATGAAGAGAATGGGCTAATTTTGAAAATTCATGGTGACATGCGGTGAATAAAACCCCTCACTCCTCTCCTCCTTTCTCTCTCCTCCCATTATTTCCTAGATTTTGAGCTCTCCCTCTCCCTCTTTCCTCTTCCCCTCCCTCTTCTCATCTCTCCCCTCTCCCTCTTTCCTCTTCGTCCATATATAATGACGACAAGGCCATGGTGACCAGCTTTTCGAGGGTGAGCGACAAGGTGGCCGACGAGGTTACCCGAGCTTGGCGGCCGACGAGGCGACGAGGTGTCCAACGACGTGTTTCAAGGTATGTATTCCAACTTTAGATCTAGATCTAGTTTTTTTTTAGATTTTTTAGATCTAGGTTTTTTTTTTAAAGTTCTAGATCTAGAATTTCTAGATCTAGGGTTTTTTGAAAGTTTTAGATCTAGAAATTCTAGATCTAGGTTTTTTTTAAAGTTTCTAGATCTAGAAATTCTAGATCTAGATCTACAGGGCTGTCATCAGGGGTTTTCATCGGCTGTCATCGGGGTTTTCATCGGTTTTTCTTGAAAGTTCTAGATCTAGAATTTCTAGATCTAGGGTGTTTTGAAAGTTTTAGATCTAGAAATTATAGATCAAGGGTTTTTTTAAAAGTTTCTAGATCTAGAATTAGTTTCTAGATCTAGAAATTCTAGATCTAGATCTACGGGGCTGTCATCGGGGTTTTCATCGGTGTTTCTTGATCATAGATCTAGATCTATGATTTTTTAATATCTAATGTCAAAATTTGTACGCGATGACAAGTTTTTTAGGTTGGTAACATAATCTGTAGCAATGGCATGTTGAATCTAACCAAGTTTTCTTTGTGGTGACAAAATTTGTACGTGTTTTAGGGTTTTTTGTGTTTGTCACCAAGTTTTGTGCGGAATCTAGGGTTTTCTGTTTTTCAGTTTGGTGACAAAATCTGTACGCGGTGACATGTTGAATGTAAGCAATTTTTCTTTGCGGTGACAAGATCTGTACGTGATCTAGTTTTGTGTGTGATCTAGGGTTTTCTGTTTTCCAGTTTGGTGACAAAATCTGTACGCGGTGACATGTTGAATGTAATTGTTGGGACGCTATCAAGAACGCCTGCATACTTGATAGTGTGCCCACACAAACCGTCCCTTAGTTTTGATATGACAAACTCACTTTGATTCTAATAAATTTGTCCAAGTGTTCAGGAACGCCCAATTAACAAAGGACAACAAGTGTGTGAACGTTCCCTAGGCTTAGGGACGCCAGCTAACAGGAAGTAAGGATGAGCAAGAGACTACTTGAGCAAGGACGGAGTCCCAAGCAAGTAGGAACGCAAGAAAGGAGTCCTTACTCACTAGCCGACAGGATGACATCACTCGACAATGTTTGATCATCCAGGGACACGTGGAGACCGATCCTGTAGCGGAGTCCAACACTACGTGGCGGACGATCCTGTAGCAGAGTTCATCAACACGTGGCGGCCGATCCTGTAGCGGAGTTCATCACACACAGCTGGATACAGGAAGCTTCCTCATCACCGCCATACTCGTGGAGGAAGATCCTGTAGCCACGTACCTCAAGGGCATGATCGTCAGAACGAGAATGACGCCCTTCCCAAGTCCTATAAATACCGCAAGGCATTTATTGTGACGCCAACGCTTTCAGAGAATATTCAGAGAGAATCAGAGGAAAGCGACTCACTCAAGAACACGAAGAACTGACGCAAGAACTCAAGAACAATGCTAGGACTTGTGTTAGATCGAGTGAGAATTGTAACCAAATCACAAAAACTGTTTGTATCAAGAAAACCCAAAAAGAGAGAAAGAGAGTTCTGCGAAGTACGGTAGAACGTGGGAATAGAGTCCTTTGATAGATTGAACTCGCTTAAATTGTAGGCTTAGAGGAGTCCTTTACTAGTGGACTTAGGGAAAAGCTAAGTGCCAGAGAACTGTAAAGACTCGCCAGTACAACTGTAAGGACGTTCAATATAAAGGAAAGAACTATTCAAAAATCCTCCAAGGAGGTAGAGGTTTACACTCAAGGACTACTTGGTCTTGAGTGGTTCCTCTATAATTCACTGCGTTCATTACTTACCTGTTTAGTACTTAATTTCCGCTGCATTACTCAAGGACGTCCCTACTCCTCGTAGGGACGCCTAATCTAAGGACGCCTTTACCAAAGTAAAGGACGTCCCTCAGTACTAACGATCCAACAATTGGTATCAGAGCTGGCGCTCTAGATTCTTACTGAGTTGCAGGTAAAGATGGACATGAAATCTATTGGAATCTCTTTTGTGAAGCCTCCGCGTCTAACGGACGGCAACTTCAACCGTTGGAAAACGAGATTTGAGAACTTCTGCAGAAGCACAAATTATCAATGTTGGAACGTTATCAGAAAAGGTGATCTCAAAGTTCCTGATGACAAGAAAGACAAAGAGGACGATTGGGGTCCTGATGAGTTCAAGCTGATGGAAACCAATGCAAAAGCTATTTGTTTTCTTCAAGCGTCCCTCTGCGAAAGGGATGCCACAAGAGTTAGTAATTTCCCCACAGCAAAACAACAATGGGAAGCTCTTGAGAAATTTCATGTGGGAACTGCAGAAATGAAAGAGGACGTCCAGCTGAAGATCAAAAAGGAGTTCTATGCTTTTACTATGTTGCCAAATGAAACGGTAAATGACTATTCGTACCGTTTTGAAGGTCTTGTCACCAAAATGAAGAACTTGGGCATTCCAGAATCAGAAATCTCCATGAGGAATAGAGTTCAAGTAGTCATTGATGGGTTAACTGGAGTCTGGAACTTTGATAGGACGACTTTCAAAGAAAACACAGCCAACAAAACTCTAGATATGGAAGAGATCTATGGGAAGCTCAGGCAGTACGAAGAACGAAGAATCTATGACATGGCTCAGCTAGGAAAGAATCCTCAAACTGATCTTGCTTTGGCGTCCACAACACCAGAGTACGCTGAGTACCTACGTGGCCAAAGAGATCTAGCATTGATGATGCAAAACAAAGAAAAACTGGAGAACTTGCGTCCCAAAGAGAAAGAAAGAAAGTCAAAGGAAGAGATTGACTCAGATGAGGAACTCTCTCTTATTCACAAGGCTCTCAAGTACTATAACAAGAAGAACAAGCATAGTAGCAAGAGTAAGCCCTACAAAAAGGAGAGTCCCAAGGGACTCACATGCTACAAATGCAACAAGAAAGGACATTTTGCCAAAAAGTGTACTGTGGGAACGTCCTCCAAGGACAAGAAGAAAGCTCTCATTGGAGCATGTACAGCTGCATGGGATGATCTCAGTTCAAGTGATGATGAACGTGACGATCAAGTTGCATACATGGCAGTGGAGGACGCCCCAACTGTTGAAGAAAACGCCTCCGACAATGAACAAGAGGTAACTCATGATTCCATGATGCGTTCTCTAGAAAAATGTTCAAAACCAAAACTTCTTAAACTCATTGGAAAAATAATGGAGGAAAGTCTTGCTATGAAAAGAAGAATGGATGAACTTGAAGATGAAAACATTGTAGTTAAATGTGAAAATTGTAGTACAATGACAATTCAACTAGAGTCCTCATGTGATGAAACTAAGTCCCTAAAAACTGAAATCATGTGTCTCAAACTTGTGAACGCTAAGCTTAGGGAAGAAGTAAAAGTGATGGGTAAGAGTCCCATAGTTGAAGAAGTGAGACCTATGGTTTTTGTCCCAGCTAAGAGAGGTCTAGGTTATGAAGATGACACTAAGAACTCTCTTCCTAGTGACTTTGAGGCAAGCAAAACTTCTGAACTGGAACTTGAAAGAGAGAAAACTAAAAACCTTCTTGAAAGAATTAGGGTTCTAGAAAGTGGAGAAAAAGGACAAGAGGACTACTATACCAATTCCACTAGTCATAAAATTTATAAGAAAATTGCAAAAGGGGAAGGTTCAAAAGTTTGTGATCCCCAAAAGATGAAGCAAAACAAAATCCAACGTCCCAACAAGAAGTACTACCTCGGTACTTACTATAGGACGTGTTGGTGTTGTGGACAAGGAGATCACTTTAAATATGATTGCTTAAAACTCAAAGAAGATGTTGAAAATGGAAAAACTGCTAGGACTAACAACGAAAATGCTAAGTCCGTTCCTAAGGCTAATCTTAGGCGTTCTAGACGCTCTAGGAACTCTTTCCGCAAGCATGATATTTCAAATGATGTGAATATTAATGACTACATGCCAGAACCAGAATTCTACTTTTGTAACGAACCAGGTAAGGAACACCTTGCCTGGGTCGCCAAACACTAACCTTGTTATGACAGGTGGAAATGAGGGGATGCCCATGGATCATTGATAGTGGCGCCTCAAATCACATGACAGGAAGTCAGATCCATCTCACTTCTATCCAAAGTAGTGCCACGGGAGGAACTGTCTCGTTTGGCAACAAGGGCAAAGGAAAGATCAAAGGAACGGGAACTGCCATTCTCAACCCGTCCATTAAAGGAACAAATGTCAGCCTTGTTGAAGGACTCGGCTTCAATCTTCTTAGGGTCTCTCAGTTGTGTGATCAAGATGAAAATCTAGTCACATTTGACTCAAAGGAGTGCCTAGTCATCAACAAGAAGTCCAACAAAGTTGTTCTCAAAGGCGTTCGCAAGAACAATATCTACATCTTCAATCAAGAGTTCAAGCCTAAATCAGAGTTGTGTCTGTCTGCTTCAAAGGAGGACGCTGATCTCTGGCATCGCCGACTTGGCCATGCTGGACCAAGCACAATCCTTAAGCTACACCAGCGAAATCTTGTGAAAGGACTTCCCCGAATTGATCCTGAGAAAGTTGAACAGTGTGAAGCTTGTATTAAAGGGAAGCAAATAAGAACGTCCTTCAAATCCAAGAACGAAGTCAGTACAAAGAAGCCTTTGGAACTTCTCCATATAGATCTTTGTGGACCAATGAGGACGTTGAGCCACGGTGGAAAGAGGTACATTTACGTTCTTGTATGATTTTTCTCGATTTACTTGGGTTCTTTTCTTGGTGTCCAAAGCAGATTGTTTCAATGCGTTCAAAGTCTTCATCAAACAAGTGGAAGTTGCTCTTGAGACGCCTCTCAAAGCCATAAGATCAGACCATGGAACGGAATTCCAAAATTCAGAGTTCCTGGCCTACTGTGATCAACATGGAGTCTCTCACAACTTCTCAGCTCCAAGAACTCCTCAACAAAATGGAGTTGTGGAAAGAAAGAATAGGACACTAGAGGATATGGCAAGAACTATGCTCTTGGCAAATAGCGTTCCCAAGTACTTCTGGGCGGAAGCTATTGCCACAGCATGTTACATCATCAATCGTGCCATGATCCGTCCTTTGCTAAAGAAGACGTCCTATGAGTTGTTGAATGTAAAGAAGCCTCGCATTGACTATCTCAGAGTCTTTGGTTGCAAATGTTTCGTTCACAACAATGATAAAGAAAAACTTGGAAAGTTTGATGCAAGGAGTGATCAATCCATATTCCTTGGGAACTCTCTCACCAACAAAGCATATAGAGTTTTCAACAAAAGGACTCTAAAGCTTGAGGAGAGTATTCACGTTGTTTTCAAAGAACGTTCCTCTCACAAAGAAAAGCCAAGTAAGAAAGAACGCTCTTCTTCACAACAGCAGGACGACTCTGAAGACGAAGCTGAAGATTGGTCCTCTGGAAAATACTATGTTCCTAAGGACGCTACGCCAAATCCTGATGAAGTCTCAGTGGACGTTCCCAGTGTTGTTCATGGTGTTCCATCTCGTAGTGAATCTCCAGTTCAACAGGATGTGGCTGAATCAAGTCAACTAGGTGAGCAAAGTCAAGGTGTGGACGCTCTCTCTGAGGGGGAACACGCTGAGGACGATGATCAAAGTGATAGTGATAATTCTGATGGAGACATTGATCCAAGATTTGCTCATTTATTTCAAAGGGAGTCCCGCTTCTCTAGGGACCACCCAACTTCTCAAATTGTCTCAGATCCTTCTCAAGGCGTTCAAACAAGGTCAGCTGCAAGCAAGTCCCAGAGTGCAAATTTAGCCTTCTGTGCATTCAATGCCTTTGTTTCTATGGTGGAGCCAAAGAATATCAAAGAAGCACTTCAGGACGCTGACTGGATTCAAGCAATGCAAGAAGAACTCAATCAGTTTGAAAGGAACAAAGTTTAGACCCTCGTCCCACTTCCCAAAGGGAAAAATATTATAGGGACGCGATGGGTGTTCAGAAATAAACTTGATGAGAGTGGACGTGTGTCAAGAAATAAGGCAACACTGGTGGCTCAAGGATTCAAGCAAGAGGAAGGCATAGACTATGATGAGACCTTTGCTCCTGTTGCTAGAATTGAAGCCGTTCGTCTCCTTATTGCCTTCGCCGCTCACAAAGGATTCAAGTTATTTCAGATGGATGTCAAGACTGCCTTTCTCAATGGAAAGCTAAAGGAGGAAGTGTACGTTGCTCAGCCGCCTGGCTTTGGGAACGTCTCTTACCCGGACCATGTGTACTACATGGACAAAGCGCTTTATGGACTCAAGCAAGCCCCTCGTGCCTGGTACGACTGGTTTGCGTCCTTTCTTTTGTCTCATGGGTACACTAGAGGTTCAATTGATAAAACTTTGTTTATAAAGAAAGTTCACAAGGACATTTTGATTGCCCAAGTCTATGTTGATGATATAGTCTTTGGTAGTACTAACATGAAGCTTGTAGATGAGTTCAAGTCCTTAATGAGTAGTGAGTTTGAGATGTCCCTCATTGGAGAACTCAATTTCTTCTTGGGACTTCAAATCAATCAACTCAAGGAAGGGACGCGCATTCACCAACAAAAATATGTCCGTGAAATGCTTGAGAAGTACGGGATGAACACGTCCAAACCTGTTGCAACCCCATGTTCTCCAAACTCGCGTCTTTACGCAGATGAACAGGGAAAGGACGTTGATCAAAAACTTTACAGAGGGATGATTGGTTCTTTGCTCTATTTGACCGCAAGCCGTCCCGACATTATGTTTGCCGTTTGCTTGTGTGCACGCTTCCAGGCAAATCCAAAGGAGTCCCACATGCAAGAAGTCAAGAGGATCTTTCGCTATCTCAAAGGACGCGACGATCTTTGCCTTTGGTACCCAAGGAAGACGTCCTTCAAGCTTGTTTGCTACTCGGACGCTGATTATGCGGGTCATGTAATTGATCGAAAAAGCACTTCAGGAATGGCGCAGTTTCTTGGTTCATGCCTAGTCTCTTGGGGATCTAAGAAACAGAACTCTGTGGCGCTTTCAACTGCAGAAGCCGAGTACGTTGCTGCTGCCTCGTGCTGTTCACAAGTTATCTGGATCAAATATCAACTCGAGGACTACGGTATCAATCTTGAAACTATTCCTATTCGTTGTGATAACACAAGTGCTATTGAAATTTCTAAGAATCTTGTTTTTCATTCACGCACAAAGGATATTCATATAAGGCATCATTTCTTACGTGATAATGTTGAACTAGGACTCATTAGTATGGAGCATGTAAGGACTGAAGACCAAATAGCTGATATTTTCACTAAGGTGCTTGATAGACGTCCCTTTGAGCATCTCAGGTTGCTCTTGGGGATGATAACTTTTAAGTAGCAAGTCCCGTTCTACTATTCCCTCAATGATTGGCTATGTTTAGTAGATTCTAAGTGTTTAAGGACTGTTATGCATTGAATTCATATTTGCAAGGACGCTGGTCTAAAACTTCGTGTGTTTGCTATTTTGGAACGCCATTCAAATTTTCTCTATTTTGTCTTGAAAAGAGTATCCCTGATCACCCAACCCTCATTATAAGCCGAAATGATGGGAACTCTAAGCTTACCCTAGCCGAGAACTCTGCAAAAGCGTCCTATGAGCTTCTTATTTTATTTTACGGGACGCACTTGCTTTGTTCTCAAATGGTTCGAAAGGTGATCACGGGAACGGTTGTGCTGGTTATTGGTTTGCTTGAAGAATTTTGGGAGAACGCTATAGTTTTAAAGGGAGAACGCAAGTTCAGTTTTTGAGAAGCAGTTGAAGAGTCAGAAATTTGAATATTTGAAAGTTTGAACAGTGACCGTTGCGTTTGCTCAATGCTTAAGGGGGAAGTTTCGCCACGTGTCGAACAGTTAAACAGTGGTAATTACAGTTGTGCCACCACTTCCTCTATATAAGGCCAGAACAGTCGCTCTCGAATTTATTACGCTCAACTACTTTCTTGCTCTCAAACTTGCTCTGACATCTCTTTAGAACTCCGGCAGCTTTCTCTCACTAAAATCTCATCTGAATCATGTCTCAACAACTGAAGAACGTGGCCGGATCTTCTACCGGCGGGAAGAGAAGAAAGCTGGTGAAGTCCCACTATATCGAGAAACCAAAACCCATCGTTCTTAATGAATCGCTGGTGGACTTCATCAACAGGAAGCCAAGAACCCTTTACAACTTAATAAGGGAACGCATGAACTTGCCAGACATCAAGAATGATGCAACGAAGACTAAGAACTATGAAAGGTTCATCGAACGCTTCGTCGTGCCAAGTCTTCACAAAACCAACTACAAGGACTTGCCAGGACGGATGGACGACGTTCTCTTCTTCTCTCAGTTTGGAGGTGAGAATCTGGGTCCTTTACTTGAACTTATACCCGACCTCCACAACGCCGTCCTTCCTGAATTCCCTATGTACCCAAGGGACTCCTTGGCCTTCCAAATGACCAAGAACCGTGTACCAAGTCCCTCCCCCCTCCTCCCTCAGTTCCCACCTTAACCTCCAAAAATCTGCTGAAGCGTCCTGCCCCTTCCTCTCCCCTCTCAAAATCTTCCCAACCCTTCTCCACTTCAAAACCAACGGAGATTGTAGATAAGTTTCCTTCCCACTTAAAGGAGGGACGCTCCAAGAAAGTACACGACCCTAGGCCCCTCAAAAAGGCCAAGACTTCTAGCATCCCATCCTCCAAACCCCCCACAAAAAGGCCAAGCACCACAAAAAGGTCTTCCAACCTTGCCAAGGAATCCACCCCTCCTCCTCAACAAATCTCTATTGTCCAACTTCCAACTCCTCCCCTGTCCCCTCAACCATCAACGCAAAATGCTATAATCCCCTTTCCTCCCCTAACCCAATCTCCTCTAAACTTGGCTCACTTCCCTTCTGCCCCGGCCCACATTTCCCCACCGAAGGACCCCGAGACCCCAAGGTCCCGCCGTCCATCCTCTGAAACCGGCCCGGAGGAGACTGAACGCACTCTTGAGCACACCTTCCGCCGAAGGAAGGCTGGTGAAAAGCCCAAGGTGCTGCTCGTAAAGGAAGTTCCTGCGCAAGTCGAGCACGTTCCCTCCTCCTCTTCTTCCTCCTCTAGCTCATCTGAGAGCCAAAGAGGTACACCTGCTCAGGACTCCCCTTTCATTGATGTTATTGGGGATTCCAATGATGAAGCGGAAGGAGAGGTGAACGCTCCTGCTGCACAGATTGAGGACGCTGGTGAGCACCAGGTCGCTCCAGAGAACGCCGAGCCTTCTTTGTCAGAAGAACTCGAGCGTGATGCTCAGGAAGTTCCCCCCTACAACCAATCCCTCCCCATCTTCAATCCCTCCCAAGCTCCACAAGAAAACCCCTCCCCCACAATCCAAACAAAATCCCAACAAGTCCCGGCGGACGCTGAGCCCCAATCTGAAAATCCAACAGAAGCTCAAGACGCTGAGGGCACGTCCCAGGGTCAGACCTCTGGTGCCGCTCAAGCCACAGCTGGTGGCGATGCTGAAAAAGAATAAGGCACAAAGGACGCTCCTTCAAAGGACGCTTCTGACAGTGACTCTGAGGACGAGTCAGATGATGCTGAGGACTCCGACTCCCCAAAGGGCAAGCGCAAAAGAAAGCATGATGGCGCACCCGTGAACGTTCTTAGCCCTCTAGTCTATTCTGAAGAGTGGCTTGCTTCCTTTCACAAAGATGATGAAGTCCAGGAGTTCCTCGAGCTTCTGCGATTTCAGGGCTGGTTGAAAGTTGGGCCTGCGCCCGCTGTGGTTGACAAGGAGCAAATAAAGGCGTTCTACAAGGACTTGAGATACAAAGCAAAAGATGGCTCTCTCCACTTCAAAATAGATGGTGAGAAGGCATCAGTCAATGAACGCCAGGTCCGCGCTTTCATGGGACTTAGCCCCCAAAAGCCCCCGTCCAACACTCTTAGCTCTCTTCCGGAAGGCGGGTTCGAAACAACTGATGAAGAACTGCCTCTTGTTGAGCATATCTTTCAGGGCAAAAGGCCCTTAGGACTGGACAGGGTAGCTCACGTTCTGAGCAAAGTAGGCGCCATAGCTCATTACTTCATTTGTCGCGCCGTCCTTCCTAGGCAAGAGAAAAGGTCAATTGTTCAAACTCATGATATAATTCTCATTGACGCTTTTCTAGAACGCCGCCCCATCAACTTAGCAAGAATAGCAATGCAACATATGGCTAAGTGTGGGAGGAAGCGACATGCTCTGCCGTACCCGGGGCTAGTAAAGGTGATTCTAGACTCTCAGAACGCCTATGATGAGAGCACTCCTCAAGAAGAACTCGGTCTGAAATGGAACGCAAAGAAAGGACTGGTCGAGATAAGGCACAATGAAGAGTTGCCTTCTGTGATAAAGCAGCTAGAGGCTGAGAAGGAGGAAGCTAGAAAGAAAGCAGAAGAAGAACGCTTAGCTGCTGAGGCTGAGGCCGCAAGGCTTACTTCTACGCCTCAAGAGTTCTCTCAGGACCAAGAGCCCGCAGTAGACCTTACTGCCCTTGATCAAGTGCTCTTAGGGCCTTCTTCTCCTCCAGCTCTTCCACAGGAAGCTCCTTCTTCTAGCTCAGGTCCAAGGCCCCGTTCTGCCCCTGCAAATCTGGCTGAACATCCTCCTGCAGAACTCCTGGGTGCCATAATGGACAATCAGTGTCATGTCTTCTCTGCGATCAAAGACTTGTCCGCGGCCCTCTCTAAATCAGCTGAACTTCAAGAGCAACTTCTAAAGTTCTTCCAAGATCAAAGCCGCTTCCAATGATCGCCGTCCCCCCGCTCTTAATCCCTCAACTTTTTGCCCTTGCTTCTTTTGTTTCAAAACACTTGATCCGTTTGTGATCACTTTTGTGTAATAACTCTGATTCTCGTTTGAATAGCTATTACACTGTTTGCTTACAATATGTATGTTTAAGCGTTCCACTGCTTTTAGTTATGTGTTGGTGCTAACGTCCTTATCACTTGTTATCCTTTTCGATGATGCCAAAAGGGGGAAGTGTAGTTTTGCAGAGATGCGCTACAACATAGTTATCTAGAATAAGCAAGTGCTAAGGGGGAACTATTAAGTGAAAAGTCTAAGGAACGCCCATGCTAGAATCAAAGAATGAAAACTTGTGCTTACTTAAATCTCTCTAAGTATTAGAGGACGCTTCTAAGTTTTCATGCATGCTAAGTTCAAATGTTAAAACTATTCTGCAAAAGCATTTGTCATCATCAAAAGGGGGGAAATTGTTGGGACGCTATCAAGAACGCCTGCGTACTTGATAGTGTGCCCACACAAACCGTCCCTTAGTTTTGATATGACAAACTCACTTTGATTCTAATAAATTTGTCCAAGTGTTCAGGAACGCCCAATTAACAAAGGACAACAAGTGTGTGAACGTTCCCTAGGCTTAGGGACGCCAGCTAACAGGAAGTAAGGACGAGCAAGAGACTACTTGAGCAAGGACGGAGTCCCAAGCAAGTAGGAACGCAAGAAAGGAGTCCTTACTCACTAGCCGACAGGATGACATCACTCGACAATGTTTGATCATCCAGGGACACGTGGAGACCGATCCTATAGCGGAGTCCAACACTACGTGGCGGACGATCCTGTAGCAGAGTTCATCAACACGTGGCGGCCGATCCTGTAGCGGAGTTCATCACACACAGCTGGATACAGGAAGCTTCCTCATCACCGCCATACTCGTGGAGGAAGATCCTGTAGCCACGTACCTCAAGGGCATGATCGTCAGAACGAGAATGACGCCCTTCCCAAGTCCTATAAATACCGCAAGGCATTTATTGTGACGCCAACGCTTTCAGAGAATATTCAGAGAGAATCAGAGGAAAGCGACTCACTCAAGAACACGAAGAACTGACGCAAGAACTCAAGAACAGTGCTAGGACTTGTGTTAGATCGAGTGAGAATTGTAACCAAATCACAAAAACTGTTTGTATCAAGAAAACCCAAAAAGAGAGAAAGAGAGTTCTGCGAAGTACTGTAGAACGTGGGAATAGAGTCCTTTGATAGATTGAACTCGCTAATTGTAGGCTTAGAGGAGTCCTTTACTAGTGGACTTAGGGAAAAGCTAAGTGCCAAAGAACTGTAAAGACTCGCCAGTACAACTGTAAGGACGTTCAATATAAAGGAAAGAACTATTCAAACATCCTCCAAGGAGGTAGAGGTTTACACTCAAGGACTACTTGGTCTTAAGTGGTTCCTCTATAATTCACTGCGTTCATTACTTACCTGTTTAGTACTTAATTTCCGCTGCATTACTCAAGGACGCCCCTACTCCTCGTAGGGACGCCTAATCTAAGGACGCCTTTACCAAAGTAAAGGACGTCCCTCAGTACTAACGATCCAACAGTAATTTAGTTTTTTATGCGATGACAAAATCTGTATGCGATATATGTTCTCTGTTTGGTTTAACATGTCACCACATTCATGCTTGGTGACAGCTTGATTGCTAGGTGATGATAAGTTTTTATATATTACTTTTATTTATAGCCTATTAGCTCAAATGGTAGAGCAACGTGCCTAGCGTACGATAATGTGGGTTCGAATCCCACATAGGCTTACTAATAAATCTTGATGACAAGTTTGAGAGCAAATTGGGGGTGGTTCTAGGTAAGGTGACAAGTTTTTGTTTGTGATGAACAAATTAGAGTGCAATATTGGTGATAATAGTTTGAGAGGTGACAAGTTGTAAACGGGATGACAAGGTTTTGTATGGGGGGGGGGTTGTACGCGGTGACAAGGTTTAGTATGGGGGAGGGGAATTTTCTGTACGCGGTGACAAGTTCATACACGTTAACATGTTTGGTGGTGACAGGGTTAGGTGTGATGACGTCATGTTTTGGCATGTTTTTGTAGTTGTCACCAAAAAAGCCTATTTACCTCGTTTTTTCACCATGCCGCCCATTTGCCCTATTGTTGTCACCATCTGCGTCCACTTACCCAAAATCGTCAATGATTAATGAAACTGTTGAGCTATTGGTACAGGAAAGTCGATTCATAATTCTCAAATATGTTAACCTAGCTATGAAATATGTAATAGCGATTTGCTTAATATATGCTCCCCCACAAGAAAATGAAAAAGAAGCTTTATGGTCATATTTCACCAATATAGTTAGAAATGTTAACATGACAACAATAGTGATGGGTGATCTTAATGAAATTTATGGACCAGAAGATAAAAAAGGAGGTGTTCGTCCCGACAACTCTAGGTTTACAAGAATCACAAAATTTATGGATGAATGTGAATTATTTAATATTCCAACGGTTGGAAATAGATTCACATGGCGAAAAAATAAAACAAAAATAACAACATGTATGAAAAATTAGATAGAACTTTAGTTTGCAATCAAATTATACAATGGTTTCCGGACATAAAAACTAAACACTATGCATTCACAAAATCATATCACTCCAAAATTGCTATTTAACTACAAAATGTACAAACATTTAAGGCCCAACCATTTAAATTTGAGAAAATGTGGATGTATAGAAAAGACTTCAGAAATACCGTCAAACAAGCTTGGAGAGGTAATTTTGTAGGATCAAATATGTACCAACTCGTTAAGAAAACACAGTTATTTAAACTTCATGCAAAAAAATGGAACAAACGCACTCTAGGCAATACCTTTGAACAACTTCAGATTATAGAAGAAGAGTTACAGAATGTATAAGAACAAATTCGCCAATCACCCTAGGAAAACAATATTCAAAAACAAACAAGATTGATAAAAAAGAAAGAATGCCTTCTAAAATTCCATAACACGTAGTGGAAACAACGAGTGAAAACAAAACTGTTGGGACGCTATCAAGGACGCCTGCGTACTTGGTAGTGTGCCCACACAAACCGTCCCTTAGTTTTGATATGACAAACTCACTTTGATTCTAATAAATTTGTCCAAGTGTTCAGGAACGCCAATTAACAAAGGACAACGAGTGTGTGAACGTTCCCTACGCTTAGGGACGCCAGCTAACAGGAAGTAAGGACCAGCAAGAGACTACTTGAGCAAGGACGGAGTCCCAAGCAAGTAGGAACGCAAGAAAGGAGTCCTTACTCACTAGCCGACAGGATGACATCACTCGACAATGTTTGATCATCCAAGGACACGTGGAGACCGATCCTGTAGCAGAGTCCATCACTACGTGGCGGACGATCCTGTAGCAGAGTTCATCAACACGTGGCGGCCGATCCTGTAGCGGAGTTCATCACACACAGCTAGATACAGGAAGCTTCCTCATCACCGCCATACTCGTGGAGGAAGATCCCATAGCCACGTACCTGAAGGGCATGATCGTCAGAACGAGAATGACGCCCTTCCCCAAGTCCTATAAATACCGCAAGGCATTTATTGTGACGCTAACGCTTTCATAGAATATTCAGAGAGAATCAGAGGAAAGCGACTCACTCAAGATCACGAAGAACTAACTCAAGAACTCAAGAACAGTGCTAGGACTTGTGTTAGATCGAGTGAGATTTTGTGCCCAAACCACAAAACAGTTTGTAACTAGAAAATCCAAAAAGAGAAAGAGAGTTCTGCGAAGTACTGCAGAACGTAGGAATAGAGTCCTTTAGTAGATTGAATTATAGCTTAAGTTGTAGGCTCAAAGGAGTTTTTTACAAGTGAACTTAGGGAAAAGCTAAGTGTCGGAGAACTGTAAAGACTCGCCAGTACAACTGTAAGAACGTTCAATATAAAGGAAAGAACTATTCAAAAATCCTCCAAGGAGGTAGAGGTTTACACTCAAGGACTACTTGGTCTTGAGTGGTTCCTCTATAATTCATTGCGTTCATTACTTACCTGTTTAGTACATTATTTCCGCTGCAATACTCAAGGACGCCCCTACACCTCGTAGGGACGCCTAACCTTAGGACGCCTTTACCAAAGTAAAGGACGTCCCTTAGTACTAACGATCCAACAATTGGTATCAGAGCAGGCGCTCTAGATTCTTACTGAGTTGCAGGTAAAGATGGACATGGAACCTATTGGAATCTCTTTTGTGAAGCCTCCGCGCCTGACGGATGGCAACTTCAACCACTGGAAGACAAGGTTTGCAAATTTCTGCAGAGGTCAAAATTATCAATGCTGGAAGGTCAATATGAATGGAGATCTCAAGGTACCCGCTGACAAAGCTGATAAGGAGGACGAGTGGGGTCCTGACGAGTTTAAGTTGATGGAAACCAACGCAAAAGCCATGTGTTTCCTTCAAGCATCCCTATGTGAAAGGGACGCCACTCGAGTTGGCAACTTGCCAACAGCTAAACAACAGTGGGACGCTCTTGAGAAGTTTCATGTAGGAACAGCTGAGATGAAGGAGGACGTCCAGCTAAAGATCAAGAAGGAGTTCTATGCTTTCAGTATGTTGCCAAATGAAACAGTGAATGACTATTCGTACCGTTTTGAGGCCCTTGTCACCAAGATGAGGAACTTGGGTGTTGGGACGCTATCAAGAACGCCTGCGTTCTTGGTAGTGTATCCACAACCGTCCCTTAGTTTTGATATGACAAACTCACTATGATTCTAATAAAGTTGTCCAAGTGTTCAGGAACGCTCATCTAACAAAGGACAACAAGTGTGTATGGGCGTCCCATAGGCTTTGGGACGCTAGCTAACAGGAAGTATGGACCGATCAGAGACTACTTGAGCAAGGACGTAGTCCCAAACAGGTAGGAACGCAAGCAGAGCGTCCTTACTCTTCAGCCGACAGGATGACATCACCAGACAACATTTGATCATCCAAGGACACGTGGAGACCGATCCTGTAGCAGAGTCCAACACTACGTGGCGGACGATCCTGTTGCAGAGTCCATCACACACAGCTGGATACAGGAAGCTTCCTCACCACCGCCATCATACGTGGAAGAAGATCCTGCAGCCACGTACCACAAGGGCATGATCGTCAGAACGTGAATGACGCCCTTCCCAAGTCCTATAAATACCGCAAGGCATTTATAGTGAAGTTAACGCTTTCAAGAATATTCAAAGAGAATCATAGGAAAGCGGCTCACTCAAGAACACGAAGAACTAACTCAAGAACTCAAGAACAGTGCTTAGACCTGAGTTAGATCGAGTGAGACTTGTAAACAAATCACAAATCTGTTTGTAACCAAAAGAGAAAGAGAGTTCTGCGAAGTACTGCAGAACGCAGGGATAGGAGTCCTTTAGTAGATTGAACTTGCTTAAGTTGTAGGCTTAGAGGAGTCCTTTACTAGTGGACTTAGGGAAAAGCTAAGTGCCAGAGAACTGTAAAGACTCGCCAGTACATCTGTAAGAACGTTCAATATAAAGGAAGAACTATTCAAAAATCCTCCAAGGAGGTAGAGGTTTACACTCAAGGACTACTTGGTCTTGAGTGGTTCCTCTATAACTCATTTGCGTTCATTACTTACCTGTTTGGTACTTAAATTCCGCTGCATTACTCTAGGACGTTCCTACACCTCGTAGGAACGCCTAACTAAAGGACGCCTTTATCAAAGTAAAGGCAGTCCCTCAGTACTAACGATCCAACAATTGGTATCAGAGCAGGCGCTCTAGATTCTTACTGAGTTGCAGGTAAAAATGGACATGGAGCAGGTTGGAATCTCGTTCGTAAAGCCTCCGCGTCTGACGGACGGCAACTTCAACCGATGGAAAATTAGATTTGAGAACTTCTGCAGAAGCACAAATTATCAATGCTGGAATGTTATCAGAAAAGGTGATCTTAAAGTTCCTGCTGACAAAGTTGACAAAGAAGACGATTGGGGTCCTGATGAGTTCAAGCTGATGGAAACCAATGCAAAAGCTATTTGTTTTCTTCAAGCGTCCCTCTGTGAGAGAGATGCTACAAGAGTTAGCAATCTCCCCACCGCAAAACAACAGTGGGAAGCTCTTGAAAAATTTCATGTGGGAACTGCAGAGATGAAAGAGGACGTCCAGCTGAAGATCAAAAAGGAGTTCTATGCCTTTACTATGCTACCAAATGAAACGGTGAATGACTACTCGTACCGTTTTGAGTCCCTTGTCACCAAGATGAGGAACTTGGGCGTTCCAGAAACAGAAATCTCCATGAGGAACAGAGTTCAAGTAGTTATCGATGGGTTGACTGGAGTTTGGAACTTTGATAGGACAACTTTCAAAGAAAACACAGCCAACAAAACTCTAGATATGGAAGAGATCTATGGGAAGCTCAGGGGGTACGAAGAACGTAGAATCACTGACATGGCCCAGCTAGGAAAGAACCCTCAAACTGATCTGGCCTTGGCGTCCACAACACCAGAGTACGCTGAATACCTGCGTGGACAAAGAGACCTGGCATTGATGATGCAAAACAAAGAAAAGCTTGAGAGCTTGCGTCCCAAAGAGAAAGAAAGAAAGTCAAAGGAAGAAATTGACTCAGATGAGGAACTCTCTCTTATTCACAAGGCTCTCAAATACTACAACAAGAAAAACAAGCATAGTAGCAAGAACAAGTCTTACAAAAAGGAGAGTCCCAAATACACAGAAGATGAAATGAAGGAACTCACATGCTACAAATGCAACAAGAAAGGACATTTTGCCAAGAAATGTACTGTGGGAACGTCCTCCAAGGAAAAGAAGAAAGCTCTCATTGGAGCATGTACAGCTGCTTGGGATGATCTCAGTTCAAGTGATGAGGAACGCGATGATCAAGTGGCGTACATGGCAGTAGAGGACGCCCCAGTTGTTAAAGAGAACGCCTCCGATAATGAACAAGAGGTAACTCATGACTCCATGATGCGTTCTTTAGAAAAATGTTCAAAACCAAAACTCCTTAAGCTTATTGGTAAAATCATGGAGGAAAGTCTTGTCATGAAAAGAAGAATGGATGAACTAGAAGATGAAAACATTGTAGTCGAATGTGAGAACTGTAATTCAATGACTAGTCAACTAGAGTCCTCATGTGAAGAAACTAAGTCCCTAAAAACTGAACTTGTGTGTCTTAAACTCGAGAACGCCAAGCTTAGGGAAGAAGTGAAAGTTTTGGGAAAGAGTCCCATAGTTGAGGAAGTAAAACCAATAGTTTTTGTCCCAGCCAAAAGAGGACTAGGATATGAATCTGACTCTAGGAACTCTCTCCCTAGTGACTTTAAGGCTAGCAAAACTTCGGAACTTGAACTTGAAAAAGAGAAAACTAAAAATCTCCTTGAAAGAATTAGAGTTCTAGAAAGTGGAGAAATATGTCAAGAGGACTACTACACCAATTCCACCAGTCATAAAATTTACAAGAAAATTGCTAAAGGGGACGGTTCAAAGGTGTGCGATCCCCAAAAGATGAAGCAAAACAAAATCCAACGTCCCAACAAGAAGTACTACCTCGGTACTTACTATAGGACGTGCTGGTACTGTGGACAAGGTGACCACTTCAAACATGATTGTGTAAAACTAAAGGAAGACATTGAGAGTGGGAAAGTTGCTAGGACTAATAATGAAAATGCTAAGTCCGTTCCAAAAGCTAATTCTAGGCGTCCTAGACGTTCTAGAAGTTCTTTCCACAGAAATGCCATTTCTAATGATGTGAACATTAATGACTACATGCCAGAACCAGAGTTCTACTTTTGTAACGAACCAGGTAAGGAACACCTTGCCTGGGTCGCCAAGAACTAACCTTATTTTGGCAGGTGGAAGTGAGGGGACGCCCATGGATCATTGATAGTGGCGCCTCAAATCACATGACAGGAAGCCAGATCCATCTCACTTCTATCCAAAGCAGTGCCACGGGAGGAACTGTCTCGTTTGGCAACAAGGGCAAAGGAAAGATCAAGGGAACGGGAACTGCTATTCTTAACCCGTCCATCAAAGCAACCAACGTGAGTCTTGTTGAAGGACTTGGGTTCAATCTTCTTAGCGCCTCTCAGATGTGTGATCAAGGTGAAAACCTAGTCACATTTGACTCAAAGGAGTGTCTCGTCATCAACAAGAAGTCCAACAAAGTTGTTCTGAAAGGAGTTCGCAAGAACAATATCTACATTTTCAATCAAGAGTTCAAACCCAAATCAGAACTATGTCTATCTGCTTCAAAGAAGGACGCTGATCTCTGGCATTGTCGTCTTGGCCATGCTGGTCCTAGCACAATTCTCAAGTTGCACCAAAGGAATCTTGTGAAAGGTCTTCCCCGGATTGATCCTGAGACGGTTGAACAGTGTGAAGCCTGTATCAAAGGGAAGCAAACAAGAACGTCCTTCAAGTCAAAGAATGAAGTAAGTACAAGAAAGCCATTGGAACTTCTCCACATGGATCTTTGTGGACCAATGAAGACACTGAGCTACGGTGGAAAGAGGTACATTTACGTTCTTGTAGATGATTTTTCTCGATTCACTTGGGTTCTCTTCTTGGCGTCCAAAGCAGATTGTTTCAAGGCTTTCAAAGTCTTCATCAAACAAGTGGAAGTTGTCCTTGAGACGCCTCTCAAAGCTATAAGATCCGACCATGGGACGGAATTCCAGAATTCAGAGTTCCTGGCATTCTGTGATCAACATGGTGTCTCTCACAACTTCTCAGCTCCAAGGACTCCTCAACAAAATGGCGTTGTAGAAAGAAAGAACAGGACGCTAGAGGATATGGCAAGAACTATGCTTTTGGCTAATAGCGTCCCCAAGTACTTCTGGGCGGAAGCTATTGCAACAGCATGCTACATCGTTAACCGTGCCATGATCCGTCCTCTGCTGAAGAAGACGTCCTATGAGTTGTTGAACGGAAGGAAGCCTCGCATCGATTATCTCAGAGTTTTTGGTTGCAAGTGTTTCGTTCACAACAATGACAAAGAAAAACTGGGAAAGTTTGATGCAAGAAGCGATGAAGCCATATTTCTTGGGTACTCCCTCACCAGCAAAGCATATAGAGTTTTCAACAAAAGGACTCTAAAGCTTGAGGAGAGTATTCATGTTGTGTTCAAAGAATGTTCTTCTCACAAAGAAAAAGCAAGTAAGAAAGAACGATCTTCGTCACAACAGCAGGACGACTCTGAAGATGAAGTTGAAGATTGGTCCTCAGGAAAATACTATGTCTCTAAGGACGCGTTTCCAAATCCTGAAGAAGTCTCTGTGGACGCTCCTAGTTTTGTTCAGGGAGTTCCATCTCATAGTGAATCTCCAGTTCAACAGGATGTAGCTGAATCAAGTCAACAAGGTGGGCAAAGTCAAGGCGTGGACGCTCTCTCTGAGGGGGAACGCACTGAAGACGATGCTCGAGATGATAGTAATGACTCTGATGGAGATCTTGATCCAAGATTTGCTCATCTATTCCAAAGGGAGTCCCGCTTCTCTAGGGACCACCCAACTTCTCAAATTATTTCTGATCCATCTCAAGGAGTTCAAACCAGGTCAGCTGCAAGCAAGTCCCAGAGTGCAAATTTAGCTTTTTGTGCGTTCAACGCATTTGTATCTTTGGTGGAACCAAAGAATATCAAAGAAGCACTTCAGGACGCTGACTGGATTCAAGCAATGCAAGAAGAACTCAACCAGTTTGAAAGGAACAAAGTTTGGACTCTAGTTCCACGTCCCAAAGGCAAAAATATCATAGGGACGCGCTGGGTGTTCAGAAATAAGCTTGATGAAAGTGGACGTGTGTCAAGGAAAAAGGCAAGACTTGTGGCTCAAGGATTCAAGCAAGAGGAAGGCATAGACTATGATGAGACCTTTGCCCCTGTTGCTAGAATTGAAGCCGTTCGTCTTCTTATTGCCTTCGCCGCTCACAAAGGATTCAAGCTATTTCAGATGGACGTCAAGACTGCCTTTCTCAATGGAAAGCTAAAGGAGGAAGTGTATGTTGCTCAGCCGCCTGGCTTCGAGGACGCCTCTCACTCAGATCATGTGTACTACTTGGACAAAGCACTTTATGGACTCAAGCAAGCCCCTCGTGCCTGGTACGACAGGTTTGCGTCCTTCCTTTTGTCTCATGGGTACACTAGAGGTTCAATTGATAAAACTTTGTTCATAAAGAAAGTTCACAAGGACATTTTGATTGCTCAAGTTTATGTTGATGATATTGTCTTTGGTAGCACTAACATGAAGCTTGTAGATGAGTTCAAGTCCCTCATGAGTAGTGAATTTGAGATGTCACTCATTGGAGAACTTAACTTCTTTTTGGGACTTCAAATTAACCAACTCAAGGACGGGACGCGAATCCATCAACAAAAGTATGTCCGTGAAATGCTTGAGAAGTACGGGATGAACACGTCCAAGCCCGTAGCAACACCTTGTTCTCCCAACTCGCGTCTTTACGCAGACGAACAGGGAAAGGACGTTGATCAAAAGCTTTATAGAGGGATGATTGGCTCTTTGCTTTACCTAACAGCAAGCCGTCCAGATATTATGTTTGCCGTTTGCTTGTGTGCACGCTTCCAGGCAAATCCAAAGGAGTCCCACATGCAAGAAGTCAAGAGGATCTTTCGCTACCTCAAAGGACGCGATGATCTTTGCCTTTGGTACCCCAGGAAGACGTCCTTCAAGCTAACTGGATACTCGGACGCTGATTACGCTGGTCATGTCATTGATTGAAAAAGCACTTCAGGAATGGCACAGTTCCTTGGTTCATGCCTAGTTTCATGGGGATCAAAGAAACAGAACTCTGTGGCGCTTTCAACTGCGGAAGCCGAGTACGTTGCTGCTGCTTCGTGCTGTTCACAAGTCCTCTAGATCAAATATCAACTTGAGGACTACAGTATCAATCTTGAAACTATTCCTATTCTCTGTGACAACACAAGTGCTATAGAAATTGCAAAAAATCTTGTTTTTCATTCACGCACAAAGCATATTCACATAAGGCATCACTTCCTGCGTGACAATGTAGAACTAGGACTCATTAGCATGGGACACGTTAGGACGGAGGATCAAATAGCTGATATTTTCACTAAAGCACTTGATAGACGTCCCTTTGAGCATCTCAGATTGCTCTTGGGGATGATAACTTTTAAGTAGCAAGTCCCGTTCTACTATTCTCTCAATGATTGGCTATGTTTGGTAGATTCCAAGTAGTTAAGGACTGTTAAGCATTGAACTCATATTTGCAAGAACGCTAGTCTAGAACTTCATGTGTTTGCTACTTTGGAACGCCATTCAAATTTTCTCTATTTATCTTGAAAAGAGTATCCCTGATCACCCAACCCTCATTATAAGCCGAAATGATGGGAACTCTAAGCTTA
Organism: Polygonum aviculare; assembly: GCA_934048045.1. Classification (NCBI taxonomy): domain Eukaryota; kingdom Viridiplantae; phylum Streptophyta; class Magnoliopsida; order Caryophyllales; family Polygonaceae; genus Polygonum; species Polygonum aviculare. The sequence continues at coordinate 23,469,210 of OW204023.1, read as the reverse complement.
CCCTAGCCGAGAACTTTGCAAAAGCGTCCTATGAGCTTCATATTTTCTTTTACGGGACGTACTTGCTTTGTTCTCAAATGGTTCTCAAGGTGATCGCAAGAACGGTAAGTTGGTTGTTGGTTTGCTTGAAGAGGTCAAAGATCTGCTAAGTATGTGAGAACGCCAGTGGTTGTAGTTGAGAACGCCAGTTCAGATTTTGAGAAGGGAGTTGAAGAGTCAGAAATTTGAATTTTGAACTTTTGAAAGTATAAACAGTGACCGTTGATCAAATCTTAAGGGGGAAGTTTGCCACGTGTCGCACAGTAAAACAGTGTTAATTACCACTTGTGCCACCGCTTCCTCTATATAAGGCCAAAACAGTCGTTCTCGTTCATTTATTGCTCTCAACCACCTTTCAACTCAGTTCAAGCTCTGACTTCTCTCTAAAACTCCGGCGACTTTCTCTCACTAAAATCTCACCGGAAGAATGTCTCAAAGGCACATGAACGTGGCCGGAATTTCAGCCGGTGGGAAGAGGCGAAAGCTGATAAAGTCTCACACTATTGAGAAGCAAAAGCAGCCCGTCCTTGATGAGTCCCTCGTGGATTTCATTAACAAGAAGCCAAAAACGCTGTATAGGCTGATCAGAGAACGTATGGCCAAGCCAGACGTGAAGAACGATCAGGAGAAAACACAAAACTACGAGAAGTTCCTCGACCGTTTTGTGAGGCACGGGCTGATAAAGAACGACTACAAGGACCTGCCAGGCAGCCTGGAGGACGTCTTGTTCTTCACAATTTATGGAGGTCAGAATCTTGATAGTCTCCTTGATTTAATCCCTGACCTAACCAAATGCGTCCTTCCGGACTTCCCCATGTACCCCAGCCAAAGACGGGTGCCTAGTCCTTCTCCCCCACCTCAAATTTCTACCATCACTTCCCACAAAATCTTGCCTGCCAAGCGTCCCGCTCCTCCAAGCTCCTCAAAACAAACCGAGATTGTGGACAAGTTCCCATCTCATATCCAAGAGGGACGATCTAAGAAAGTACATGACCCACGGCCCCTCAAAAAGGCCAAGTCCTCAAGCGTCCCCCAACCCAAAAAACCCTCAAAACGGCCAAGCTCCTCAAATCGGCCGTCCAACCTTTCCAAAGAATCCACTCCTCTCCCCCAACCCCTCAAAATCATACAACTCCCCACTCCTCCTCGCTCCCCTCAACCCTCAAAGAAGAACGCTCTCATCCCCTTCCCTCCCCAAACCCTCTCTCCCCTCAACCTGGCTGACTTCCCATCCGCCCCGGCCCATATCTCCCCGCCTAAGGACCCTGAGACTCCCAAGTCCCGTCGTCCTTCTTCCTCCAGTGGCCCGGATGAGACCGAGCGGACGTTTGAGCACACGTTCCGCCGGAGGAAAGCTGGTGAGAAACCCAGCGTTCTCCTCGCCAAAGACGTGCCTGCACAAGTCGAGGATGTCTCCTCCTCCTCCAGCTCCAGCTCGTCTGATAAAGAAGGGACGCCTCAGGATGTCGATGTGATTGGCGACTCCAATGATGAGGTAGAAGCAGTTGAGAGTGCTCCCGCTGAGCACCAAGTACAAGAGAACGCTGGCGAGCACCAGGTTTCTCCAAAGGACGCCGAGCCAACTCTCTCTGAAGAGCTCGAGCGTGACAACCAGGAAATCCCTCCCTACAACCAATCCCTCCCCGTCCTCAACCCCACCCCAGCACCACAAGAAAACCCCTCCCCCACAATCCAAACAGAGTCCCGTGACGTCCCAACGGACGCTGAGCCAACAACAGAACAGCAATCAGAGGCTCAGGACGCTGAAGGCACGTCCCAAGGTCAGACCTCTGCTGGTGCCGATCAAGTCACAACTGGTGGCAATGCTGAAACAGATCAAGGCACAGAGGACGCTCCCTCCAAGGACGCTTCTGACAGTGACTCTGAGCGGGCAGAGGACGAGTCTGATAATGATGATGAGGACTCTGAGTCCCCCAAGGGCAAGCGTAGAAGGAAGAACGCTGATGTGCCCGTTAAAGTCCTAAGCCCTCTCATCTACTCCGAAGAATGGCTGGCTTCCTTTGCTGAAAATGATGTAGCCGTTCAGGAGTTCATCGAGCTCATTCAAGTCCAAGGCTGGCAGAACGTCGGTCCAGCGCCAACAACTGTCGACATTGAACAGGTGAAGGCGTTCTACAAGGACTTGCGCTACAAGGCAAGGGATGGCTCCCTACACTTCAAGATTGACGGAGAGAAAGCCTCCGTTACAGAACGCCAGATGCGCTCTTTCCTTGGTCTGGGTTCTCGCAAGTCTCCAGCTGACGCTCTCAGCTCCCTTCCCGAAGGTGGTTTTGAGACAACTGACGAGGAACTGCCTCTAGTGGAGCACATCTTCCAAGGCAAAAGGCCGATTGGACTGGACAGGGTAGCTCACGTTCTGAGCAAAGTTGGTGCAATCGTTCACTACTTCATATGCCGCACCATTCTTCCAAGGCAGGAAAAGCGTTCTATTATGCAAACATCAGATATCATACTCATAGATGCCATCCTTGAACGCCGTCCAATCAACTTAGCCAGAATTGCAATGCAACATATGGCCAAGTGTGGAAGGAAGAGGCACGCCTTGCCTTACCCTGGAGTTGTGAAAGCGATCTTGCAGTCCCAAGATGCATATGATGAGAACGCTCCGTCAAAGGAACTCGGGCTGAAGTGGAACGCTAAATCAGGTCTCATTGAGATAAGGCACAATGAAGAGCTGCCGTACGTGCTAAAACAGTTAGCGGCTGAAGCTGAGGAAGCGAGACAAAAAGCTGAAGAAGAACGCCTGGCTGCTGAAGCAGAACGCCAGGCGAATCCGTCTCAGGAAGGTGTACACGAAGAAGAGCCTGCTATGGACTTCTCTGCTCTTGATCAGATGTTGCTGGCTCCTTCTCCTCCTCAAGACCCTCCTGTGGACGCCCCTTCTTCTAGCTCTGGTCCGGCTCCCCGTCCTGCTCCTGCTAATCCCGCCTTACATCCTCCTCCGGAACTGCTAGGCGCCATTATGGACAATCAGTGCCTCATCTACTCTGCTATGAAGGACTTGACCTCCGCGTTCTCCAAGGCTGCTGAAATTCAAGAAGAACTTCTCAAGTTCTATCAAGCACAACGCCGTTCTCAGTGATTGCCACCACCCCTTCTATCCCCTATCATTTTGCTTTTGCTTCTCGTGAACTTTAAACACTATGTGCTCATTGTCTGTAATAACTCTACATTTGGTTTGAATGGCAATTACATGGTTTGCTTGCATTGTGTTTGTTTAAGCGTTCCTCCGCCCTTAGTTATGTGTTTGTGCTTAACGTTCTTATCACTTGTTATCCTTTTCGATGATGCCAAAAGGGGGAAGTGTAGTTTTGCAGAGATGCGTTATAAATTAGTTATCTAGAATAAGCAAGTGTTAAGGGGGAACTATTAAGTGAAAGGTCTAAAGAACGCCATGCTAGAATAAACTAGAGAACGCCTAGATAATTCTAGGAAGCTTTTCTCTCCTTAAAATCCAAAAGCTAGAAAATCAAAGAATGAAAACTTGTGCTAAATGATCTTTCTTAAGTTTTCATGCATGCTAAGTTCCAATGTCAAAACTTTTTGCTGAAGAGTTTGTCATCATCAAAAAGGGGGAAACTGTTGGGACGCTATCAAGAACGCCTGCGTTCTTGGTAGTGTATCCACAACCGTCCCTTAGTTTTGATATGACAAACTCACTATGATTCTAATAAAGTTGTCCAAGTGTTCAGGAACGCTCATCTAACAAAGGACAACAAGTGTGTATGGGCGTCCCATAGGCTTTGGGACGCTAGCTAACAGGAAGTATGGACCGATCAGAGACTACTTGAGCAAGGACGTAGTCCCAAACAGGTAGGAACGCAAGCAGAGCGTCCTTACTCTTCAGCCGACAGGATGACATCACCAGACAACATTTGATCATCCAAGGACACGTGGAGACCGATCCTGTAGCAGAGTCCAACACTACGTGGCGGACGATCCTGTTGCAGAGTCCATCACACACAGCTGGATACAGGAAGCTTCCTCACCACCGCCATCATACGTGGAAGAAGATCCTGCAGCCACGTACCACAAGGGCATGATCGTCAGAACGTGAATGACGCCCTTCCCAAGTCCTATAAATACCGCAAGGCATTTATAGTGAAGTTAACGCTTTCAAGAATATTCAAAGAGAATCATAGGAAAGCGGCTCACTCAAGAACACGAAGAACTAACTCAAGAACTCAAGAACAGTGCTTAGACCTGAGTTAGATCGAGTGAGACTTGTAAACAAATCACAAATCTGTTTGTAACCAAAAGAGAAAGAGAGTTCTGCGAAGTACTGCAGAACGCAGGGATAGGAGTCCTTTAGTAGATTGAACTTGCTTAAGTTGTAGGCTTAGAGGAGTCCTTTACTAGTGGACTTAGGGAAAAGCTAAGTGCCAGAGAACTGTAAAGACTCGCCAGTACATCTGTAAGAACGTTCAATATAAAGGAAGAACTATTCAAAAATCCTCCAAGGAGGTAGAGGTTTACACTCAAGGACTACTTGGTCTTGAGTGGTTCCTCTATAACTCATTTGCGTTCATTACTTACCTGTTTGGTACTTAAATTCCGCTGCATTACTCTAGGACGTTCCTACACCTCGTAGGAACGCCTAACTAAAGGACGCCTTTATCAAAGTAAAGGCAGTCCCTCAGTACTAACGATCCAACATTGGGCATCCCAGAAACAGAAATCTCCATGAGGAATAGAGTTCAAGTGGTCATTGACGGATTGACTGGAGTTTGGAACTTTGACAGGACAACGTTCAAAGAGAATACAGCCAACAAAACTCTAGATATGGAAGAAATCTATGGGAAGCTCAGGCAGTACAAAGAAAGAAGGATCTCTGATATGGCTCAACTAGCAAACAATCCTCAAACTGATCTTGCTTTGGCGTCCACAACACCAGAGTACGCTGACTACATTCGTCGTCAACAAGAAATTTCCTTAATGGTGGAAGCCAACAAGAATGAGAACCGCGAAAGGATGCGCGTTCAAGCCTTAAAGGAGAAAGAAAGCAAGACTAAGGAACAACTTGATGAAGAGGAAGAACTTGCTCTCTTCAACAAAGTTCTTCGTGCCTTTGGCAAAAGGAACAAATATTTCAACAAACACAAGATGCCCAAGAAGGAAAGTCGCAAGTACACTGAGGCAGAAATGAAAGAACTCACATGTTACAAGTGTAACAAGAAAGGACACTTTGCTAAAAGGTGTACTACGGAAATGTCTTCAAAGGAAATGAAGACAAAGGCCCTCATTGGAGCGTTCGCCTCTGCATGGGACAATGGGAGTTCTTCTTCTGATGATGATGATGAAGAACCTGATGAACAAGTGGCGTACATGGCTATGGAGGACGTCACAATTGTTGAGGAGAACGTTCCGAGATCTGAAAATGAGGTAACCCGTGAATCTATGATAAGTTCTTTAGAAAATTGTTCCAAATCTAAGCTCATTAAACTAATTGGAAAAATTATGGAAGAAAGTGTTGTCATGCAACATAGAATGGATGAACTTGAACTTGAAAATGAGAATATTGTAGTTGAATGCAAAAACTGTAGTTCCATGACCGTTCAACTAGAGTCCTCATATGAAAAATCTAAGTCTCTAAAAACTGAAGTAATGTGTCTCAAACTTGAGAACGCTAAGCTTAGAGAAGAAGTAAAAGTGTTGGGAAAGAGTCCCATAGTTGAGGAAGTCAAGCCAACAGTTTTTGTCCCAGCCAAAAGAGGACTAGGCTATGAGTCTGAACCTAGGAACTCTCTCCCTAGTGACTTTGAGGCTAGCAAAACTTCAGAACTTGAACTTGAAAGGGAGAAAACCAAGAATCTTCTTGAAAGAATTAGGGTCCTAGAAAGTGGAGAAAAAGGACAAGAGGACTACTATACCAATTCCACCAGTCATAAAATTTATAAGAAAATTGCAAAAGGGGACGGTTCAAAAGTGTGTGATCCCCAAAAGATGAAGCAAAACAAAATCCAACGTCCCAACAAGAAGTACTACATCGGTACTTACTATAGGACGTGTTGGTACTGTGGACAAGGAGACCACTACAAATATGACTGTGTGAAACTAAAAGAAGATATTGCAAGTGGCAAAACTGCTAGGACTAACAATGAGAATGCTAAGTCCGTTCCCAAAGCTAATCTTAGGCGTCCTAGACGTTCTAGGAGTTCTTTCCGAAAGAGTGCCATTTCTAATGATGTTAACATTAATGATTTTATGCCAGAACCAGAGTTCTACTTTTGTAATGAGCCAAGTAAGGAACACCTTGCCTGGGTCGCCAAAAACTAACCTTGTTTTGGCAGGTGGAAGTGAGGGGACGCCCATGGATCATTGATAGTGGCGCCTCAAATCATATGACAGGAAGCCAGATCCATCTCACTTCTATCCAGATAGTGCCACGGGAGGAACTGTCTCGTTTGGCAATAAGGGCAAAGGAAAGATCAAAGGAACGGGAACTGCTATTCTTAACCCGTCCATCAAAGCAACTAATGTGAGTCTTGTTGAAGGACTTGGCTTCAATCTCCTTAGCGTCTCTCAAATGTGTGATCAAGGTGAAAACCTAGTCACATTTGACTCAAAGGAGTGCCTCGTCATCAACAAGAAGTCCAACAAAGTCATTCTCAAAGGAGTACGCCAAAACAATGTCTATATCTTCAATCAAGAGTTCAAGCCTAAATCAGAATTGTGCCTATCTGCTCCAAAGAAGGACGCTGATCTCTGGCATCGCCGTCTTGGCCATGCTGGACCTAGCACAATCCTTAAGCTACATCAAAGAAATCTTGTGAAAGGACTTCCCCGAATTGATCCTGAGACAGTTGAACAGTGCGAAGCCTGTATCAAAGGGAAGCAAACAAGAACGTCCTTCAAGTCCAAGAATGAAGTAAGTACAAAGAAGCCTTTGGAACTTCTCCATATGGATCTTTGTGGACCAATGAAGACGCTGAGCTACGGTGGAAAGAGGTACATTTACGTTCTCGTAGATGATTATTCTCGTTTCACTTGGGTTCTTTTCTTGGTGTCCAAAGCAGATTGTTTCAATGCGTTCAAAGTCTTCATCAAACAAGTGCAAATTGCTCTTGAGACGCCTCTCAAAACCATAAGATCAGACCATGGGACGGAATTCCAAAATTCAGAGTTCCTGGCATACTGTGATCAACATGGTGTCTCGCACAACTTCTCAGCTCCAAGGACTCCTCAACAAAATGGAGTTGTGGAAAGAAAGAATAGGACGCTGGAGGATATGGCAAGAACTATGCTTTTGGCTAATAGCGTCCCCAAGTACTTCTGGGCGGAAGCTATTGCTACAGCATGCTACATCATCAATCGTGCCATGATCCGTCCTTTGCTGAAGAAGACATCTTATGAGTTGTTGAACGGGAAGAAGCCTCGCATTGACTATCTCAGAGTCTTTGGTTGCAAGTGCTTCATTCACAACAATGATAAAGAGAAACTTGGAAAATTTGATGCAAGGAGTGATGAAGCCATATTCCTTGGGTACTCTCTCACCAGCAAAGCATATAGAGTTTTCAACAAAAGGACTCTAAAGCTTGAGGAGAGTATTCATGTTGTGTTTAAGGAGAGCTCTTCTCACAAAGAAAAATCAAGTAAGAAAGAACGCTCCTCGTCGCAACAGCAGGACGACTCTGAAGATGAAGCTGAAGATTGGTTCTCTGGCAAGTACTATGTTCCTAAGGACGTTGCTTCAAATTCTGAAGAAGTCTCAGTGGACGTTCCTAGTATTGTTCAGGGAGTTCCATCTCGTAGTGAATCTCCAGTTCAACAGGATGTGGCTGAATCAAGTCGACAAGGTGAGCAACGCCAAGGTGTGGACGCTCTCTCTGAGGGGGAACACACCGACGATGATGCTCAAAATGATAGTGATGATTCTGATGGAGACATTGATCCAAGATTTGCTCAATTATTTCAAAGGGAGTCCCGCTTCTCTAGGGACCACCCAACATCCCAGATTGTCTCAGACCCTTCTCAAGGAGTTCAAACTAGGTCAGCTGCAAGCAAGTCCCAGGGTGCAAACTTAGCCTTTTGTGCGTTCAATGCTTTTGTCTCTATGGTGGAGCCAAAGAATATCAAAGAAGCACTTCAGGACGCTGACTGGATTCAAGCAATGCAAGAAGAACTCAACCAGTATGAAAGGAACAAAGTGTGGACCCTCGTCCCTCGTCCTAAAGGCAAAAATATCATAGGGACGCGTTGGGTGTTCAGAAATAAGCTTGATGAAAGTGGACGTGTTTCAAGGAACAAGGCAAGACTGGTGGCTCAAGGATTCAAGCAAGAGGAAGGCATAGACTATGATGAGACCTTTGCTCCTGTTGCTAGAATTGAGGCCGTTCGTCTCCTTATTGCCTTCGCTGCTCACAAAGGATTCAAGTTATTTCAGATGGACGTCAAGACTGCATTCCTCAATGGAAAATTGAAAGAGGAAGTGTATGTTGCTCAACCGCCTGGTTTCGAGGATGCCTCTCACCCAAACCATGTGTACTACCTGGACAAACCGCTCTATGGAATAAAGCAAGCCCCTCGTGCGTGGTACGACAAGTTTGCGTCCTTTCTTTTGTCTCATGGATACACTAGAGGTTCAATTGATAAAACTTTGTTCATAAAGAAAGTTCACAAGGACATTTTAATTGCCCAAGTTTATGTTGATGATATTGTCTTTGGTAGCACTAACATGAAACATGTAGATGAGTTCAAGTCATTAATGAGTAGTGAGTTTGAAATGTCCCTCATTGGAGAACTCAATTTCTTCTTGGTACTTCAAATAAACCAACTCAAAGAAGGGACGCGCATTCACCAACAAAAATATGTTCGTGAAATGTTTGAGAAGTATGGGATGAACACGTCCAAACCTGTTGCAACTTCTTGTTCTCCAAACTCGCGTCTTTACGCAGATGAACAGGGAAAGGACGTTGATCAAAAGCTTTACAGAGGAATGATTGGTTCTTTGCTCTATTTGACCGCAAGCCGTCCCGACATTATGTTTGCCGTTTGCTTGTGTGCACGCTTCCAGGCAAATCCAAAGGAGTCCCACATGCAAGAAGTCAAGAGGATTTTTCGCTACCTCAAAGGACGCGATGATCTTTGTCTTTGGTACCCTAGGAAGCCGTCCATCAAGCTTGTTGGTTACTCGGACGTTGATTATGCTAGTCATGTGATTGATAGAAAAAGCACTTCAGGAATGGCACAGTTCCTTGGTTCATGCTTAGTCTCCTGGGGATCTAAGAAACAAAACTCTGTGGCGCTTTCAACTGTGAAAGTTGAGTACGTTGCTGCTGCCTCGTGCTGTTCACAAGTCATCTGGATCAAATATCAACTGGAGGACTACAGTATCAATCTTGAAACTATTCTCATTCGTTGTGATAACACAAGTGCTATTAAAATTTCTAAGAATCCTGTTTTTCATTCACGCACAAAGCATATTCATATAAGGCATCATTTCTTGCGTGATAATGTTGAACTAGGACTCATTAGTATGGAGCATGTAAGGACTGAAGACCAAATAGCTGATATTTTCACTAAGGCGCTTGATAGACGTCCCTTTGAGCATCTCAGGTTGCTCTTGGGGATGATAACTTTTAAGTAACAAGTCCCGTCCTACTATTCCCTCAATGATTGGCTATGCTTAGTAGATTCTAAGTGTTTAAGGACTGTTATGCATTGAATTCATATTTGCAAGGACGCTAGTCTAAAACTTCATATGTTTGCTACTTTGGAACGCCATTCAAATTTCTCTTTTTGTCTTGAAAAGAGTATCCCTGATCACCCAACCCTCATTATAAGCCGAAATGATGGGAACTCTAAGCTTACCCTAGCCGAGAACTCTACAAAAGCGTCCTATGAGCTTCTTACTTTATTTTACGGGACGTACTTGATTTGTTCTCAAATAGTTCGCAAGGTGATCACAGGGACGGTTATGTTGGTTATTGGTTTGCTTGAAGAGGTAAATTCTTCCTGAGGTAAGTTTTTGCTAAGTTTGAGAGAACACTATGGCTTGAAAGAAAGAACGCCAGTTCAGTTTTGAGAAGCAGTTGAAGAGTCAGAAATTTGAATATTTGAAAGTTTGAACAGTGACCGTTGCTTGTGCTCAATGCTTAAGGGGGAAGTTTCGCCACGTGTCGCACAGTAAAACAATGGTAATTACAGTTGTGCCACCGCTTCCTCTATATAAAGCCAGAACAGTCGCTCTCGTTCATTTATTATTCTCAACCACTTTCTACGTAAATCAGTGCTCCGACTTCTCTCTAGAACTCCGGTAGCTTTCTCTCACTACAATCTCATCTGAAAAATGTCTCAACAACTGAAGAACATGGCCGGAACTTCTACCGGCGGGAAGAGACGCAGACTGGTGAAGTCCCACTATATAGAAAAGCCAAAGCCCGTCGTTCTTAATGAATCTCTAGTGGACTTCATCAACAGGAAGCCCAAGAGGCTATACAATTTGATAAGGGAACGGATGGATGTTCCCGAAGTGAAGGCGGACGCCACAAAGACGAGGAGCTATGAGAAGTTCATCGAGCGGTTCGTGGTTCCAAGCCTCCACAACACAAACTACAAGGACTTGCCAGGAAGAATGGACGACGTCCTCTTCTTCTCTCAATTCGGAGGTGAGAATCTGGGTCCTTTGCTTGAACTTATCCCCGACCTCCACAACGCCGTCCTCCCGGACTTTCCAATGTACCCAAGGGACTCCTTGGCCTATAAAATGCTCAAATCAAGAGTGCCAAGTCCCTCTCCCCCTCCTCCTCAAGTCCCAACCATCACCACCAAAAATCTCCTCAAACGTCCAACTCCTTCATCTCCCCTCTCAAAACCCTCTAAGCCAACCTCCTCAAACCCCACACAAATTGTGGACAAGTTTCCACCACATCTCAAGGAGGGACGCTCTAAGAAAGCCCATGATCCCAGGCCCCTCAAAAAGGCCAAAATTTCCAGCGTCCCCTCCTCAAAAACCTCCTCTAAAAGACCAAGCTCTACAAAAAGGCCCTCCAACCTTTCCAAAGAATCCACTCCACCTCCACAACCCCTTACAATCGTCCAACTACCCACGCCTCCTCCATCCCCTAAGCCCTAAAAAACAAACGCTCTAATTCCCTTTCCTCCCAAACCCTACTCCCCACTAAATTTGGCCAACTTCCCATCCACTCCGGCCCATATCTCGCCCCCAAAGGACCCCGAGACTCCCAAATCTCGCCGTCCCTCATCTGAGAGTGGACCAGAGGACGCTGAGCAACGTCCCGCTCTCGAGCACACGTTCAGACGTCGCAAAGCCGGCGAATCACCAAAGGTGCTCCTAGTTCAACCTGCTCCAGAGCCCGAGCACATCTCCTCCTCCTCATCATCCTCTAGCTCTTCTGCGAGCCAAAAGGGAACGTCTGCTGGTGAGTCCTCCCCTTTTATTGATGTTATCGGGGACTCCAACGACGAGGCGGAAGGAGTTGAAAATGCTTCTGCTCAACAACAAGTAACTAAGGACGCTGGCGAGCACCAGGTCGCTCAAAAGGACGCCGAACCTTCTTTGTCTGAAGAACTCGAGCGTGATGCTCAAGAAGTCCCCCCTACAACCAATCCCTCCCAATCCTCCACCATTCCCAAGCTCCACAAGAAAACCCCTCCCCCACAATCCAAACAGAATCCCACCAAGTCCCGACGGACGCTGAGCCCCAATCAGAATATCAAACAGAAGCTCAGGACGCTCAGGGCACGTCCTAAGATCAGGGTTCCTCTGCTGCTCGTCCAACCACATCTGGTGGTAATGCTGAAAACGAACAAGGCACAGAGAACGCTGGCCATGACGGTGATGAAAATGAGTCTGAGGACTCTGCTGATGAGGACAGTTCTTCCGATGGTGAAGACTTTGAGTCCCCCAAGGGCAAGCGCAAAAGAAAGCCTGATGGCGCGCCCGTTAAAGTTCTTAGCCCCCTAGTTTACTCAGAAGAGTGGCTCGCCTCCTTCCACAACGATGATGACGTTCAGGAGTTTCTAGAGCTTCTCAGATTCCAAGGGTGGCTGAACGTTGGGTCTGCGCCCGCTGTGGTTGACAAAGAACAGATCAAGGCGTTCTACAAAGATCTGAGGTACAAAGCTAAAGACAGTTCTCTACACTTCAAAATAGAAGGAGAGAAAGCGTCAGTTACAGAATGCCAGTTCCGTTCATTCATGGGTCTCAACCCACAAAAGCCCCCGTCCAACGCTCTAAGCTCTCTTCCAGAAGGCGGATTTGAGACAACTGACGAAGAACTGTCGCTGGTCGAGAAGTTGTTCAAAGGAAAACAGCCCTTCGGACTGGACAGGGTCGCTCATGTGTTGAGCAAGGTTGGCGCCATTGCACATTACTTCATATGTCGCGCCGTCCTTCCAAGGCAAGAGAAGCGTTCGATCGTTCAAACTCACGATACAATACTGATTGACGCTTTTCTAGAACGCCGCCCCATCAACTTGGCCAAAATCGCAATGAAACATATGATTAAGTGTGGGAGGAAGCGACATGCCTTGCCGTACCCAGGGCTAGTCAAGCTAATCCTACAGTCCCAAAAAGCCTATGATGAAAGCGCTCCGATTGAAGAGCTAGGACTGAAATGGAACGCCAAGAAGGGACTGGTAGAGATCAGGCATAATGAGGAGTTGCCTTCTGTGGCAAAGCAGTTAGAAACTGAGGCTGAGGAAGCAAGGAAAAAGGCTGAGCAAGAACGCCTAGCAGCTGCAGCTGAGGAAGAACGCCTTGCCTCAATGAGTCAAGAGCTCCCTCAGGAAGAAGAGCCAGCAGTAGACCTTAGTGTTCTTGATCAGATGCTTTTGGCTCGTTCTCCTTCTCATGTTCCTCCCATGGACGCTCCCTCATCAAGTTCAGGTCCAAGGCCCCGTTCTGCACCTGCAAATCTTTCTGAACATCCTCCTGCAGAACTATTGGGTGCCATAATGGACAATCAGTGCCATGTCTTCTCTGCCATCAAAGATCTGTCCGCGGCCCTCACTAAGTCGGCTGAACTTCAAGAGCAACTTCTAAAGTTCTTCCAAGATCAGAGCCGTCCCCAGTGATCGTCGTCCCCCAACTCTTAATCCCTCAATTATTTGCCCTTGCTTCTTTTGTTTAAAAACACTTGATCCTTTTGTGATCATTGTTGTGTAATAACTCTGTTTCCGTTTGAATGGCTATTACAACTATTTTGCTTGCATTATGTTTGTTTAAGCGTTCCACTACCTTTATTTATGTGTTTGTGCTAACGTCCTTATCACTTGTTATCCTTTTCGATGATGCCAAAAGGGGGAAGTGTAGTTTTGCAGAGATGCGCTATAAAATAGTTATCTAGAATAAGCAAGTGTTAAGGGGGAACTATTAAGTGAAAAGTCTAAGGAACGCCCATGCTAGAATAAAAGAGGACGCTTAGAAACTTTTCTAGGACGCGACTCTCTCCTTAAAATCCAAATGTTAGAGAATCAAAGAATGAAAACTTGTGTTTACTGGAATTTCTCTAAGTGTTAGAGGACGCTTCTAAGTTCTCATGCATGCTAAGTTCCAATGTCAAAACTATTCTGCTGAAGAGTTTGTCATCATCAAAAAGGGGGAAATTGTTGGGACGCTATCAAGGACGCCTGCGTACTTGGTAGTGTGCCCACACAAACCGTCCCTTAGTTTTGATATGACAAACTCACTTTGATTCTAATAAATTTGTCCAAGTGTTCAGGAACGCCAATTAACAAAGGACAACGAGTGTGTGAACGTTCCCTAGGCTTAGGGACGCCAGCTAACAGGAAGTAAGGACCAGCAAGAGACTACTTGAGCAAGGACGGAGTCCCAAGCAAGTAGGAACGCAAGAAAGGAGTCCTTACTCACTAGCCGACAGGATGACATCACTCGACAATGTTTGATCATCCAAGGACACGTGGAGACCGATCCTGTAGCAGAGTCCATCACTACGAGGCGGACGATCCTGTAGTAGAGTTCATCAACACGTGGCGGCCGATCCTGTAGCGGAGTTCATCACACACAGCTGGATACAGGAAGCTTCCTCATCACCGCCATACTCGTGGAGGAAGATCCCCTAGCCACGTACCTGAAGGGCATGATCGTCAAAACGAGAATGACGCCCTTCCCCAAGTCCTATAAATACCGCAAGGCATTTATTGTGACGCTAACGCTTTCAGAGAATATTCAGAGAGAATCAGAGGAAAGCGACTCACTCAAGAACACGAAGAACTAACTCAAGAACTCAAGAACACTGCTAGGACTTGTGTTAGATTGAGTGAGATTTTGTACCCAAACCACAAAACAGTTTGTAACCAGACAATCCAAAAAGAGAAAGAGAGTTCTGCGAAGTACTGCAGAACGTAGGAATAGAGTCCTTTAGTAGATTGAATTATAGCTTAAGTTGTAGGCTCAAAGGAGTTCTTTACAAGTGAACTTAGGGAAAAGCTAAGTGTCGGAGAACTGTAAAGACTCGCCAGTACAACTGTAAGAACGTTCAATATAAAGGAAAGAACTATTCAAAAATCCTCCAAGGAGGTAGAGGTTTACACTCAAGGACTACTTGGTCTTGAGTGGTTCCTCTATAATTCATTGCGTTCATTACTTACCTGTTTAGTACATTATTTCCGCTGCAATACTCAAGGACGCCCCTACACCTCGTAAGGACGCCTTTACCAAAGTAAAGGACGTCCCTTAGTACTCACGATCCAACAAAAACACATCAAATTAGCTGATTCCAACGCAGGATACTTTCACAAAATAGCAAGTGGACGAAGAAACAAGAAGATAATTAAGGAAATCACCAGTAGAAATGACACTCAAATCTTTGGAGAAGATAATATAAGAGAAGAAATACGATCTGACTTTAAAAAGATATGTACAAAAGAACCCACTAACTATTCAAAACTACAAGAATATCTTGACCTTATTACTGAGTAAATAACTCCTGAAGATAACTATGAACTAACAAAGGTTGTGACTAATGAGGAAATAAAAAATGCACTAATGGGTATAGGATTTGATAAATCAACTGGGCCGGATGGAATGACAGCTGAATTTTATAAGAAATATTGGAATATAGTAGGTCCTACAGGTATTAAAGCAATAAAGAGTTTCTTCCACTCAGGCAAGATATTAAAACAAATTAACCATACCTTTATTTCACTACTACCAAAAACCGACAATCCAAACTCTATGAACCACTATAGACCCATAAGCCTATGTAATACGATTTACAAAATTATATCAAAGATCCTAACTAAAAGATTAAAAAAAGTTATTTGGAAAATAATTCACCCATTACAAGGAGCATTTATTGTAAAAAGGACTATTCAAGACAACATACTAAGAGCACATGAAATATTTCACTCATTTAAAGGAAGAAAGAATAAAGATGGTTGGATAGGAATTAAGTTAGATATGGAAAAAGCATATGATAGACTAGATTGGGATTATCTTTTTAGGGTATTGAGAAAATTTGGTTTTGCAAGTAATTTTATAGATTGGATTAAGGAATGCATCCAAACAGTCTAATTCTCGATCCTAGTAAATAATGGACCTACAGGCCCCTTCACACCAAAACGAGGACTAAGACAAGTAGACCCATTATCACCTTATCTCTTTATAATCGGGACAGAATTATTAGCAAGAAAACTACAAATGGAATCCAATAATTCTAATAAAACAATACGTTTCTCATTAATTAGAGGTGGAACAAAAATACCGTTTCTCTCCTTTGCGGACGATATAATCATTTTCTTAAAAGCATCACAACAAGCATGTTGGACAGTTAAATCAATTGTAGGAGACTATTACGCTATTTCGGGACAAAAAGTTAATTATCATAAATCCACATTCCAAACATCAAAAATAGTGAATAATGATGTCTCTCATTTTAGTAGTGTTTTATAGGTCTATTTCCTATGTAAATATGTGTCTTTAGTCCCTTTTATTATGTGTTTTGTCCCTTTTTAGCTTAGTTCCCGTATTTCTATGAGATTCGGAGACTATGCGCGTTTTGTGTGTTTTATAGGCATTTCGGAGCAAGAATCATGGAGATTGGAGCATGGCAAGATGGAGAAATTCAAGGATGGAAAAGGAGCCAAAATGGAGCTAACAATGCATGGAAAGAAGCCTCAAGTGAAGACGAAGAGAATGGCGAAAGAATCGAGTCAATCGGAGCTAAAACGAGAGAGAACGGAGCGAAACAAGCTGAAAAATGCCTTAGGACCGAGGTACCCAGCATGTCGGGCCCGAGGTACTATGTTGGCCCGAGGTGGTGGACCGAGGTGTGGCATGTCGGGCCCGAGGTACCCAGAACGTATGCCCTTGGACCGAGGTTGAAGCAAGTCGGGCCCGAGGTTCCTCCGTGTCGATCCATGTCGGTCGTGGCTCCGGATTCCTTTCTTTTTGGGATTTTCTTGTTAATTCCCATAATTGTATTTGCCTTGGAGCCCAAGGAGTTCTAGAAGCCTTGGGGATCAAGGAGTTCTAGAAGCCTTGGAGGCCAAGGACTTGCCTTGGAGCCCAAGGAGTTTAGAGGGGTAATCTAGTCTTTGTAATAAGGGGAAAAATCTCTATTTAAGGCCTTGTAATCTCTCATTCTAGGGGGGAATTGGAGAAGAACTTTGGAGAGTGAGTAGAGAGGGACGTTTGAGAGGAGAAGAAAGAAGGGGGTGGACTCTTCTCCAAGGGAGGGAAAGAACCCAAGATCTAGAGGAGGATTTGGGTGAATTCCTTTCCTTGGAGAGGAAAGAAACCCTTAAGCTTGGAGCGGGAGTAGAGATTGTAAGAATTCCTCTTCTTAGTTTAATTCAAGTTTGATTTGGCTTTGATTTGGCGTTTGAATCGTTGATTGTGGATTTGCTTGCATGATTCATGATTTGCTTAGGGTGTTTGATGATTGCTAGCTTGAATTCCATGATTAGCGAGTAGTTAGCTTGATCTTAGGGTAGGGGGCGAAAACCCCAACTCAATTGCATGTGCTTGAACCAATTTCATGACTTGATTGCCTTGATCCATGTCTATTTACCCTATGATTCTTAGATTGACAACCTAGGAGTAGGAGTAGATAGAGAGTCAATTGGCTTGAATGAATGCGAGAGCCTAGTTCCATGAGATTAATGGCATGATTTGATTGGATTTGTTGATCTATGTCTAAGGCGAAAGTCTCTAGTTCATTTATCTATATGATAGCATGTGAAGTTGATGTTGGCATGAACCCCTAGCCCTAGGATCCCCTTAGCCTAGCTTGTTTCTTCCTTTGATTGTTGAGTCGTGCCCGAGTCCCCTAGCCTCGAGCCCGACTTTGTTTGTGCCTAGCTACCTCGGTCCCGAGATTGACAACCTCGGTCCCGAGTTGCTTCGTGTCTTCTCTCCCCATTGTGTTTGTGTTAGACAAATCGACCGTTCAAAAGCGCATGAAATAATTCCCTGTGATCGACCTCGACCACCGTACTACAACGGGGTCTTGATACAAATTTTTCTTGTTGATTGACCCGGGGCCCTATCCTTAGAATTGGTATAGCACATCGGGCCTGTCATCAGAATGGCGCCGTTGCCGGGGAATTATTGTGATTGTGCGTTTGTTTGGTTGATTTGTGTTGGGTAAGGGACTAGCCCGAACCCTCTTGTGTTATTTGATTTGTTTCTTTTTGTCTTTTTTTTGTAGGTTATTCCATCAAAAACAAAAAAAATGGAGTTCTATGATAGTGATGATGAGTGGGAGTTTTTCTACCTTCAAGTGAAGACGTCAAGTCTAAAAAGAAAACTCCACGAGTTAGATGAGCAATTGGAAAGAGAAAGGAGAGGTCGGATTCGAGCTCAAGAGGAACTTGATGCCCGGATTAGAATGCAACAAGAGATAGAGGAGAGAGCCTATGACGAGGAGTGTTACATGAGAGAGGTGTATGGGAACCTAGACCACTATGATGGACGAGGTGGTACTCAATCCTTTTGGGGAAGTCCCACTTACACTCAAATGCGAGGAGTACCTCCATATCAACCTCCGAGCTACGAAGAAACTCCTCCATGGGAATATATGTTGCAAGAGGAAATTGATGAGGAACCACCATGGGCTCATGATTTGAAGAACCAAGTTATCAACATGGAGAGGAAGTTTGATGATCAATTCAATGAGTTTGGTGCGTGGAGGAGGCAAGTCGATGCCCAACTCGTCTATTATTGGGCATCTCTCTCGAGTTCTCAAGAGCAACTTCCGAGCTATCATGATGAAGAGAGCTATGATGAGTTCCGAGTCGAGCCACCACAAGCCGAGGAGAGTGAGCAAGCCCGGACCGACTTACCCAGTGTGTCGGGCCCGAGTTGCTCACAAGTCGGTCCGACTCTACAATCCAGGACCGAGTTGGAGGACGTGTCGGGTCCGAGTTGCCCAGACATCGGTCCGATTCCCTTGCCTCTACTCTGCCCCGGGACCGAGATGCCGGAAGTCGGGCCCGAAGTGGCACCAACATCGGTCCACTCTGAAAAGGTTGCTAGCGAGATGGTGACGATGGAGGAAAACTATCTCATGGCTCTTGAGCGTGCAAGGATGGAAGTGAAGGAAAGCTCTCCCTTTCTTATGATTGAAAAAGAAAAAGTCGAGTCTCGGTTCAAACAAGCTTTGGAGGAGACGCAACAAGTCGGGCCCGATGTAGCTCCTATGTCGGTCCAACCCGAGAATCAAGCCTCCAAGATCATGTGTGAGACTCGTTTGCCATATCTCCTTTGCTCTTTTGTGACGGTTTCTTATGAGTCATATGGTGGTGATGAACCATATTTGGTGGATTTGATTTCCGACTATTCTTGGTCTAAGTATGGGGTCCCCCTCCATTATGACGAGGCCGAGGCGCATGTTTGGTTGAACTATAGTGAATGGCCTCAATTCTACTTGAGTGATGAGATGGTCCTTGGAGAATTCATGGACCCCGAGCCTTATTTTCCACCCTAACCGAGATTAGGTGGCACGTCAAGCTAATGACGTTAAAAGAGCGCTTTTCGGGAGGCAACCCGACGTATCCTTCGTATCCTTTGTTTTCTTTTGATTTGTTTTCTTATTTTTAGGATTTGAGCTTATTGTGCTAACCCTTTCTCTAAACCCCTTGAATGCAAGTATTTTGGGATGTATCTTTGGTGTGATCTTGTAGGTGCTTCTTGGTGCAAATGATGAGCTTGAAAGGGTCAAGGTGTATGATGCAAATGGACGAGCAACTAGGATGTGAGACGAGCAAGCGGTCTCGACCACCTCTCAAGTAGTTCGAGCCTCAAGTGCTCCACCTTCCCCTCCCCATGTGCCGATGTCAACAATTCACCATTCTTCCTAGCTTCAAAAGCCTTGTCTAGTGAGTTTCCCTTTTCATTTTCCCTTTTGGCTTTATTTGGATGCAATGAGGACATTGCATATTTTAAGTATGGGGTATGGGAAAAGGAAACTCTCTTGTGTCTAGTGTTTGTACATATGTGTGTGTCTTTTGTTTTGTGAGAAAATTTTTGCAAAAAATCCATAAAAATTTGAAAAATTGTGTTGAAAACAACAAAAAGATTTTGTTTTAGACTAAGAAATCCCCATCTTAAGTGTCCTATGAAATGGCTTGTGTTCATGTAATTCCTTTGCATGTTTTGGATGGTTAAGCTTAGTCTTATGATGTTGCTTTTATACATGATCCATGATTTGCATTCTATATTGAGCATGTGTGCTAAAAGATGACTTGTTTGCTACCTAGTATTGAGTGTACCTTGTGAGATTTGATTTTGGCCTTTTGGGATTTTTCTTTGCATATCCCTCTCTTGTTTTGTGAGTGTACTCTCTTGTGTCATAGTCTCTTTGTTATTGAGGTGTATATTTATTTCTTGAAGCCGTTATGAGAATTGATCATGCATGCTAGTATTAAGATTGAACTTGTATGTTTTTAGCCACATAAATATCCTTATTCCTACCTTGCATTAATCCTTGATTTGTAGCCCCGTTCTAGCTTATTAGCCTTTGTTTGTAGCTCCTCAAAAACATATTCCTAGCCGATGAAAGCTTGACCCTTATGGGATTCGAACATAGTTGAGTGGTTGTGGAAATGATTTTGTGGAAATACTTGGGGTGAAGGCAAGAGTGTGGGAAACACATTTTGGTAGTGCATCTCCTAAGGAGAAAGTTGATGGATTTTTTGGTAAATTTGCAAAAAGGCAAAAGTGTGAAGAAAAAGTGAGCAAAATGCAAGTATGGGGTCAATTGAGCCGTGATCGAGTCTAGTAGACTCGGGCCCGACCTTCATAAAAATAAAAGAGAGTAAAAAGAAAGAAAGAAAGAGAAAGAAAGAAGAAAAAGAAAGTGCAATCAAAAAATCCAAGTGTAGAGATGTAAAATAAGGAAAGTGTGGGTGAAATGTTGGGTAAAGTGCCTTTGATTGTTGAGAGTTGTTTGGAGGAGTAGTGAGATGTGGAATCTTTGGTGATGTTGGTGAGTATTTTAGGTTGTTCGAGTCCCATTGTGAGCACCACATAGCCAAACGAATCCTTCCCTTATGAAACACCAAAAGCCCCATTACAACCCGGCCGAATGGAATTCTCTATGAGGATCTCCATTGAGCCCAAGTTCATCTTGTATTGGTATTGTTTTGACATCTCTAGGTAGAGAGATTGGTAATATTATCTTCAATGGTAAAAGTAGACTTTGCACAAGGCATGAGTGGAGAGATGCATCACTTTTATGCATTAAGCCATACACACTTGAGAGTTGTGCTTCGATTACATTCCCCTAAAGTGAGGCTAGGTGGTAGCATTTCATACTTGAAGCATGCATACACATGTGATGACGTTTGATTGCTTATCTTTGGATTCATACGTGCTTGAAAATGGTTTTGACTTAGAGCTTTACTTGAAGATCATGTTGAGGTTTTGAATCCAAGTTATTGCTTGAGGACAAGCAAGTTTAAGTATGGGGTATTCTGATGTCTCTCATTTTAGTAGTGTTTTATAGGTCTATTTCCTATGTAAATATGTGTCTTTAGTCCCTTTTATTATGTGTTTTGTCCCTTTTTAGCTTAGTTCCCGTATTTCTATGAGATTCGGAGACTATGCGCGTTTTGTGTGTTTTATAGGCATTTCGGAGCAAGAATCATGGAGATTGGAGCATGGCAAGATGGAGAAATTCAAGGATGGAAAAGGAGCCAAAATGGAGCTAACAATGCATGGAAAGAAGCCTCAAGTGAAGACGAAGAGAATGGCGAAAGAATCGAGTCAATCGGAGCTAAAACGAGAGAGAACGGAGCGAAACAAGCTGAAAAATGCCTTAGGACCGAGGTACCCAGCATGTCGGGCCCGAGGTACTATGTTGGCCCGAGGTGGTGGACCGAGGTGTGGCATGTCGGGCCCGAGGTACCCAGAACGTATGCCCTTGGACCGAGGTTGAAGCAAGTCGGGCCCGAGGTTCCTCCGTGTCGATCCATGTCGGTCGTGGCTCCGGATTCCTTTCTTTTTGGGATTTTCTTGTTAATTCCCATAATTGTATTTGCCTTGGAGCCCAAGGAGTTCTAGAAGCCTTGGGGATCAAGGAGTTCTAGAAGCCTTGGAGGCCAAGGACTTGCCTTGGAGCCCAAGGAGTTTAGAGGGGTAATCTAGTCTTTGTAATAAGGGGAAAAATCTCTATTTAAGGCCTTGTAATCTCTCATTCTAGGGGGGAATTGGAGAAGAACTTTGGAGAGTGAGTAGAGAGGGACGTTTGAGAGGAGAAGAAAGAAGGGGGTGGACTCTTCTCCAAGGGAGGGAAAGAACCCAAGATCTAGAGGAGGATTTGGGTGAATTCCTTTCCTTGGAGAGGAAAGAAACCCTTAAGCTTGGAGCGGGAGTAGAGATTGTAAGAATTCCTCTTCTTAGTTTAATTCAAGTTTGATTTGGCTTTGATTTGGCGTTTGAATCGTTGATTGTGGATTTGCTTGCATGATTCATGATTTGCTTAGGGTGTTTGATGATTGCTAGCTTGAATTCCATGATTAGCGAGTAGTTAGCTTGATCTTAGGGTAGGGGGCGAAAACCCCAACTCAATTGCATGTGCTTGAACCAATTTCATGACTTGATTGCCTTGATCCATGTCTATTTACCCTATGATTCTTAGATTGACAACCTAGGAGTAGGAGTAGATAGAGAGTCAATTGGCTTGAATGAATGCGAGAGCCTAGTTCCATGAGATTAATGGCATGATTTGATTGGATTTGTTGATCTATGTCTAAGGCGAAAGTCTCTAGTTCATTTATCTATATGATAGCATGTGAAGTTGATGTTGGCATGAACCCCTAGCCCTAGGATCCCCTTAGCCTAGCTTGTTTCTTCCTTTGATTGTTGAGTCGTGCCCGAGTCCCCTAGCCTCGAGCCCGACTTTGTTTGTGCCTAGCTACCTCGGTCCCGAGATTGACAACCTCGGTCCCGAGTTGCTTCGTGTCTTCTCTCCCCATTGTGTTTGTGTTAGACAAATCGACCGTTCAAAAGCGCATGAAATAATTCCCTGTGATCGACCTCGACCACCGTACTACAACGGGGTCTTGATACAAATTTTTCTTGTTGATTGACCCGGGGCCCTATCCTTAGAATTGGTATAGCACATCGGGCCTGTCATCAAATAACCAACAAAAGCAACACATTCGATAAATACTACAAATGCCTACCATGTCCAACATAGAAAAATATCTGGGTTGCCCCATCACAAATGGAAAGGTAAATAAGGAAACATTCAAGGAAACCGTTGGAAAAAGCAGAAAACAATTAACCAAATGGAAAGCGAACACCCTGTCACAAGAAGGACGAACAACTCTAATTAGAGCAAACCTAGCTTCAAAACCAAACTACCTGATGCAAAGTTTCATGTTACCAACTAACATCCATAGCGAATTAGATAGAATTAATAGGAACTTCTTTTGGAATAAAGGCGAAAACCACAAATCACTTATTGGATGGGATAGGATATGCAAACCCATAGAATGAAGGATTATATTTAAGGAAAGCTGAACATATGAACAAAGCATTACAAATGAAACTACTATGGAAAATCATCTCATAACCAACAAACATTTGGGTACAAGTCATAAGAGAGAAATACCTCAAACATGATGATTTCATTTCTTATAAAGTCAAATCTAATGCATCATGGCAATGGAAAAAGCTTATGACGCTCAAAAAGGAATTTGAAGAAGGCCTTATCTGGCAAGTTGGGGATGGTAAGACAATTAATTTTTGGACAGACAAATGGCTAACTAATGAATCACTAGAAAAATATGCAACCAGTCTTGATAGAATAGACAAAAAATGCAAAGTTGTAGAATTCTTAACGATAGATAAAACATGGAAGACAAATGAGCTTGAACAATTGCTCCCACGAGAACTGGTTAATAAATTCACCAACACAATAATACTTGACAATGAAATCAGGGATAGGTTATATTGGGCGTCAAGCAAACATGGTTGGTTTTCAACTTCATCGGCTATTAAACATATAACCAAGATTAATAATTACTCCCAAAATGTTAATAATTGGATATGGAAAATGGATATATTGCCAAGGAAAATGTTAGGCATACCCAAAGGGTAGTCTACCTTGATGATGTGTACGATGACTTGGCATGGCAATGTATAATGGTGTGAAAATAAAATAATGAAATGATGGCAAATTAGATATGGCATTAAATATCTTAGCTAAAAACAAGGGTTCAAATAAGGAAGCTAAGTCTCTACCCATCTATTATGAGCATAAAAAAATAATACTCCCTCCGATCCTTAAAAAGTGTCGTTTTACATTGCAACATATTTTTTTTTTTGGAAAAATATTATTTAAACTTAAAATTGCAATTCTTTTCTTCAATTTAATCACTCAACATATTTTTAGACCAATGAATAAAAAGTTTAAGTCAATAGATCAAATTCCAATAATAATTTTCATAACTCAATCATAATCAATAGCCTAGAAAATCTAAAACGACTCATAAAATGGATAAAAATCTAAGCGTTAAAACGACACTTTTTAAGGATTGGAGGGAGTAATACCTAGGTCTGTCAAAACTTGACCCGACCCGACCGACATCGAACCCGACCCGACACCCGAAAAAGAGGGGGAAATGCATGAACCCGAGATTTTATGACATGAACCAGTTTGATCCGAACCCCAAAGCAACCCGAACCCGAAATTAACTCGTAACCGGTTATATCCGAGTTTATTAACCCAATATTATCCGAATCATCGAAGTAACCTGACCCAAAATCATTTGAAAACCCGAACCTACCTGAGCCGATATCAACCAAAAACCTGAACTCTCTTGAGACAAGAGCGCTTCATCTGAAATAACCCGTGACCTTGAAGTTAATGACCATATTTTCATGAACTATCTCATATATACTTGTAAAAAAACATAATATCATTTAAGAAAATACTTTAAATACATTAAACATATGTTTACACTCAAATAAATATTTTATTTAAAAAATTAAAATTAATAATTATATTTTCGAGTTTAGTACTACATTTAGTGTTAAAGGTAATGATTTTAGGACAAAAATTATCATACAATATATGACAAAATCGAAACCCGACTAACCCAAAATCCGAACTAAACCGGAAACCCGACTAACCCGAAACCCGACTCAACCTGAAATTTATTTGAACCGAAGCCCGAATGGCCCACCCAAAATTGACCCAAAAATCAAATTTTACCCGACTAATTGTATACCCGACCCGAAATTGTTCAACCCGATCTGACCCGATTATTAAAATATCCGAATTTAACCGGAATCCGAATTGACCCGAACCCGAAATGACCCTACCCGACCCACCCGATTGACATAAGTTTCTCTTTCCACTATGTCTATATCGATAGGTAATGGTGCGAATTATACCCTCCCATACTAGAGAAAGTGTTGACTTAATTTGATCATTCATATTTTATTTGTAGAAGTAAGAGATAACATCTAAACTAATGAATAATTTTTAAAATTTTTGTTAAGATAGAGCCTAAGATTTTAGAGAAAAAGATAATATTTATTTAAATCAAATAAATGAATACTTGCTAAATAGACCAGTCAAATTCGAACAAAAAGATAGACCAATCAAAAGTACATCCGTTTAAAATAATATCATATATTTATAAATTATACAAATAATATCTACCTTATATTAATTATATTTTATATTTTAGGTTGGTTTATTTATAAGACAAATCAAATAGCGATATTATAAAAAGTTCATAAAAAATATACTATGATCAAAGTTTATAAAAAGTTTATATATATTTGGTTCGTATATGAATTTTGATCATAGTATACTTTACCCATATACTATGATCAAGAAATGCAATTTAGTATATATAATTGGTTTATACTATTAGTTGGAAATTATTTTAAAGTTTACTACCAAGGAGGCGGGAAAGTGAAAAGTTTGTAAAATGAAACTAAAATTTTGAGGGAAATGAAAAAAGCAGTACACTTATGAATTGATAAAAAAAAAAAAGATCTGAAAAGAGAAAGGAATTCAAAAATCATTTTTCTCCAATTACTCACCGGCTACACTTTCCTTATTTGCTTAATCTAGAAATAGGAAACTTATTATTTTTGCACTAATTACCCATGACATGTCACAAAATGAGTTGGAAATTTTCATGAGGTGGCATGGTGGGTAGACTACCCTTTGGGTATTTGTATCACTCCCCTACTGCCAAAGATTAAAAATTTTCTATGGAAAGTGGACAACAATGGGCTACCAACAAAGAATAGCTAGGCTAAGGGAGCAACATATTACGGTTCCAAGAGGATGTATATATGTCATTGTACATATGAAGACATTGGTCACCTGCTCTTTTAATGTGATCATACCCTTACTACAACGAAAAAAATAAATCCCAAAATTGAGCGAGCTCTAATAAACTTTGATCTTACAAATAAAACTCCAAAGCAAATGCTTTCGGAAATAAAACAAATGCTGAACTCACAAGAACTTAATGAATTGGCCACTGTATGGTGGGGAATTGTTTCAAAAAAAGAAATTAGTTTTCCAACAAACGCCAACAGATCTCATTACTGATCTACCTAACTACATAAAAACACAACTCGAAAACTAGAAACAAGCTAAAGCATGGGAGGAAGATGAGACAATAATAGGACGAAAAACAATTAAATCTCGACAACGGGATAAAAAAGTGGAAGTCTGACAAAAACCGAAACAAGAATTCTATAAATTGAATTTCGATGGATCCAAAAATTCAGAAGGATTGACTACGACTGGAGTAGTTATTAGGGACCAAATGCTGAAGTTATTGAAATTGATACCAAAAAGTATGGAGAAATATCAGTACTAAAAATTGAAACTCTTGCATTACGTGATGGTATACGAAAAGCTAAGGAATTAGGAATACAAAAACTAGAAATTGAAGGAGATAATCTAACAGCCATAAACTCTGTTAAAAAACTAATACAAAGCCCATGGGAGATTGATATTCTTGTCTCTGATATCATGGTCTCATTAAGCTGTTTTGAGACCGTTATTGTTACCCATGTGGGCAGAAACTGCAATGTTGTGGCCGATAAAATCGCTAAGTTGGGCCATAGCCTCCATGTGGGTTCCATTAAGAATCACTTAGAACTTCATGTTCTCGTCCGTCAGGACGCTATAGGACGTCCTCTTTAAAGGGGGTCTCCTAAATCTTACCTTTTCAAAAACAAAAAAAAATATACCACACAATTTTCAAAACTAGCCCGCCTTCTTCAATATCCCCCCTATTTCGCCCCCTCCTCCCATTCCCTCTAGAAAAAATAGATAGATATAACATCTTGTATTGTTTTATTTAATTTGTTTCTTATGAGATTTATCTTAATGGTATATTCTATTTTTTGTCCAAACAAAGATTTATAGGATTATAATTATAATATAAGGATTGGATAATTATTTTATCAAAATATTCGTTGATTTTATAATTAGTTTTTTATTTGATAGTTATTTTGAAAAAAAACAAATCTAAATCAAGATATATATATATATATAACTTTTGTATATGTGGAATCTAAATAAGTCATTTAAGTTTTAACCAATCGGATTGATTTAATAGATTGATGATCTTGTTCAATTACATCTTTTAGTATATATTACCATTGATTTAATTATATATTTATTTAGAGTTGATATATTGTATTTTATATTATTATTTTAACCTTCAATTTAGTATAGTAAGATTAATAAATTATAACCCTAAGAAACTTTATAAATAAAATTCTAATAATATATTCTTTCCTTTTTATATACATGTAAGGTTTATATTCAAATTATAACCAATCAAATTATTATAATAAAAATGAACGTTGAGGTTCAACATTTTGTCAATTCATGTCACTCTTTAATGTTATTTTAACATTTACTTTAATGTATAGTTATGATACGCTAAATTAAATCTCTCTAAAAGAAAATACCCAACTGAAAGTCATGAGAGGAATGAAAGGCCAGCCAGCTAGATATATGAGGTGGTGGGTAGCTAGGCATCAATGGATGAGAGCAAAGAAGAAGTTTGCTTTCCAATTTCCATAGATTAAGGGATTTAGATATAATCATAATAATTAATAATAAGCTAATAGGGATACATCATACACGAGAGGCTTAATTTTCCTTGTTTCAAGGAAAGTTACTGATCAAATTGATTGCATGTGTACACAATGCGCCGCAGAGGGAATCATCATGTGGCAAAAGAAACAAAGCAACCTGGCCAATTGTAGAACTAAACAAAACCCACCTGACTACGTTTTAAATCATAAAAGCAGCCTTCATTTGTAGATTAAATACTAGTTCCAGCAGAAAATGGCAAAGTAGGCCTAAATTCTTAATGGACTAAGTGACAACCTTAATTTATAAACTCGCATGCTTTCCTTTTAATTCTCTATTTCAAAAATCTCCTTCAATTCTAAGACACCTTCATGTTTTGTGTTTTATGTTAAAATGTTGAACCCATTAGGAGTTTGGGGGCAAAGCCCTCGATAACAGCAGGGGTCTAGAGGTTTCGACCCCTCGACGGTGGTTTTGTTGGGGGCAATGCCTACCCGTCAAAATGATATGCTATATCTTTTGTTACTGGATCTATTGTAATGTGAGTAATTTTTGGATGAAAAGATCTTTCGGGTAAGAAAAAAAAAAAACAAGGTATTAAAAGTAGCATTTAGACATCCTTGAACGTATGATCAAACAATTATAAATGATTAAATTTAGGGTTTCACAGCCTATGTATATACAAACTGACGTCTCAAAGTTACTTTAAAGTCTTACCGGGTAGAATAGCCTCCTCGGTACGATTTAATGCCTTCATGGTTAATATATGCATTGTCCATTTGTTCCTCAATCATATTGTTTGGTGTTTTTCTAGTTTATTATCTAGGTTGTTGGGTTTTAGAGTTTTGTGTTTTTCTCATGTAAGTTTGTTCAATTGCCTAAGTTTTTGGTCTCTTGATCGATTTATTATACATGTCTAAGTACACGAATGTATAAATTATTAAATACCAGTAAACTCTATCATTTCATATACACTTTCTTTAATGAGCATTTAAATGTGAATATCTTGTTGCTCCTCATAAACCAATGCAAAGTATACACTTTCTGTTTAAACAATACTGTAGTAAGTGAAAATAAAGCTGTTGAGACAGAGGGCAGCATGAATGCGAAGCATATACACGAGGTGAGGTGACAACTCAATCACAAAATACGTATACACATGCAGAGCTTTGTTGTGTTCAAACTCTAGTGCATGCAAATATGCAATAGTGAAATGGGTTTCAGGCGAAATCATGTCAAAGAGGAAAACTCTTTAGACTTTAGTTACTGTAAATACGTACGAAGTTTCTGATTTCAAGATGCCTGGTTGTACCCCAAGATTCGATCTACTGCATTCAACACATTAACTTGGCCTGCAATTTTCAGTGAAAGCAAGGAAATGAAGTGGAGATTGACATTTCTTTCTATTGTACGTTATTACCAAAAACTGCACTAGTTCGATGTGCCTGTCTAGTTAGATCCGGGGGAATTTTGCATACGCACTAATTCAACTTGCCAGTTTGCGTATCTTTACAATCTATTCATATACATTGACCAAAAAAAAACAATCTATTCATATACAGTATTATGTTAGTTCATATACTTCAAACTATATCACTTCTAAACTATAAAAATAGTGTCCGTGCTGGGTTTGGTGGTTACCATCGGCAACAACTGGATCATTAATTCGAACACCTCTTATTAGATTAGTACACTCATGTTATATGAAACAGTACTCAAACTCAAGCTCTAAAACTTAGCAAAATTCTCTTTCCGAAATTCGATCTAATTCTCTCATACTCACTATATATATTCCTGAAAGTTGTGATCTATATCTAATGAACGAATCTCTCTTTAAACCCACAAGAGCATACAAAAAGGATTATACATAGCATATTGATGTAAACTATGAACTCGTGAGCCACTCTCTGTTGGATACACAAACTCATTGAATAAATATAATTCTAAAGTCTCTTGTTTATATATAGCCATATTAGAAGACACTTAGACTATTATAATTCGTGATTCGACCATCATGTCAAAACTCTATGACAATTTGAAGAGACACCTTTAAACTTGAATGTGCACCTAAAGAATCTGAACATTAATTGTTGAGAGTTTAGGTTTTGAATCGGTTGCTATCATGCAAGTAGGACTTCTTGTTTGTCAATTAGAAAACACTTATGCAATTTACCTCGATCATTTGTATATTTATAACCATTTGTTTTGCCTAAAACTGAAAGTTTAGGTTATGAAATTGTGATAGATTATTATGTAACTCAATTCCAGCTAGGGTTATTTTTTATAAATTTCTTTGTTTTATCGATGAATATTGGCCTTTCATTCATTAAAAAAGAAGTGATTGAAATTTATCGTTGCAATATAAGATGAGCTAGCTATAAATGTGTATCCCTAACCCTAAATCTCAAAATCCATCGCCCCATCTTAATTAGTACACTTCTTAATTAATTGAATATTATTTCCATCTATATGTAAAAGAGCAAAGGACAAACATAAGTACAATGTATCATTCAAGATATGAACGAAAGTTAGGGGAGCCAACTTTTTTTTTGAAAAAGCAGGCAATTCAACGAATCTTACTCGAGATCAAAAAGTAGAGCACATAAAAGAAGAACAAAACATGTTTGAGAAAAGCATGTGAGTGCAATTATAGTAGGATAAAAAAAATAATTATAAGTAGGTTGTACACTTGAATGATAAGTGTTGTGACATTCATTCATACTTAATCCGTGGGAAATGAACCGAAAATGTTAGGTTAATGTATTATCATGTGGTCAAAAATGGACAGCACCAAAGAAAATTGTGGTATATGTATGTTTGCACTTTGAATTTTACTAACCAAGACAAAGTACTTTGCTTTATACAAACAAGACAGCATTTTCAATCACCGGCTGTCAGGAAATTGCCATCTTAAAGCAAAACTCAATACTAATAATAATAATAATGATAATAATAATAATAATAATAATAATAATAATAATAATAATAATAATATAAATAAATAAATAAATAAATAAAAAGAAACTTGTTGTATTATTACTTTGTCATTTTAGAATTGCAAAATAGTAATTAAGATGTACACCTGGTGGTTTTTTTTTTTTTGAAGAAACGGTTAATTGGAATAATAAAAGGTTACAAAATGCTAGTTAGACTAGCTATTTACATGCACATCTCTCTCAATTCTCTCCAAGAACTTCCTAAGCTCTCTAGAGCTATTTTTCCATCTTGCTTTACAACTATTTCTTATGTGATTCATGCACATGCAAGTGCAATCCTCCACACTCAACTTCTGCTGGCTAAAGATCACCAAATTCCTAGCTTTCCAAATGAAATACATGCTGACACAGATACAATGATTCCAGAGATTAAAATGAAAAGAATTCCTGCTTTTGAATGCACTTGAAGTGCTAATCCAGTCTTCTATGTTTGTGATTCTGCGCCCAAGCTTAGCCCATGACAGAACCTTGTTAATCACTTTGTTAGAGAAGCTGCATTCAAACCATAAGTGATTGGGAGTTTCCTGCTGGCACAGGTCACACAAGGGGCAAAGGTCATCAGCTGAGAGGCCCCACGAGTACAGCTTGTCCCTTGTATGTACTCCTTTGTTCATGATCTTCCAGGAAATAAATGCCACCCTAGGAGTGTTGATTTTATTCCACACAAGATCAGCCCAGGGAACCTTATCTCCTCTACTTCTCCTGCAGTCATACAAGCTCTTGCCATCAAATCTGCCTAGTCTTGAGTTCAAAGTGTAAACATTGGCATTGTCATTGAGTGAGTCAACCATATCATCTCTCATCTTCATCACTGCCTTCCAGATTGCACTGTCAGAGTTCTTGCAAGTGATATCCCAGATATTCTGCCCACGAGTATGGGTGTGCTCAACCCACCAAGACCAGATTGAGTCATCATTAAGACAGGCATCATAAAGGAGCTCAGTAACATTAACTTTATTCCAAGTTCCAAGATCCTTCAATCCTAGTCCACCTTCAGCTTTTGGTCTACAGACTTTTCTCCAAGCCACTGGAGCTCTAGTACCATTACTTCCTCCACTCCAAAGAAAATTTCTCATAGTGCTAGTGAGGTCATTGATAACAGCCTTAGGGAGGAGGAAGATCTTGCTCCAATACTGTATCACACCATGAAAGATAGCTCTGATAATTTCCAAACTCCCGGCAAAAGATAAGTGCCTAGCAGCCCAGGCATTGGCCTTGTTCCTAATACTGGAAACCAGCTCAACAAAATCCTTGCATTGAGCACGAGAGCTACACAGAGGAACACCAAGGTATTTTACAGGGAGCTCTCCAATATTCATTCCAAGAATGCCACAAATATTGTCTTCCTGAAAGCTATCTAGACCAGCACAAAAGACCCTTGATTTAGCAAGGTTCATTTCAAGACCAGAGCTTTTGCCAAATTCAGTGAGCACATTCTTGATGTTCTGTATAGAGCCAGGGCTACCATGTGAGAATATAAACAGGTCATCAGCAAAGCAAAGGTTGATAACTTCAGCTTTCTTGCACCCTGGATGGTATTTGAACTGTGCATTCCTGACACAATCTTTGAGTGCACGAGTGAGGTACTCCATAATCAGAGTAAAGAGGTAGGGGGCCATGGGGTCACCTTGTCTCAATCCTCTCTTTGCTTGGAAATGACCACAGTGTTCTTGGCCAATTTTAATGGTGAATTGACAGCAAGTGATACACTCCTTGATCCAATTGATCATGACAGGGTGAAAGTTCAACTTACCAAGAAGCATGAAGAGGAATTCCCAGCTCACAGTGTCATAGGCCTTCCTTAGATCAATTTTTAGAGCACACCTTGGACTGATATACTTTCTAGCATAGCTTTTTACTATATCTTGGCACACATCAATATTATGTCTAATGTTGCGCCCTTTAATGAAAGCTCCTTGATTCTTATCAACAATCTTAGGGAGCACATCCTGTAATCTGGCCACAATCATTTTTGAAATGACTTTGTAGATCACATTGCAACATGAAATGGGACGAAAGCCACTTATAGAGTTGGCATTGTTGACCTTGGGAATTAAAGCAATAACAGTGTTACCAAGCTCTTTGAGAATTTTACCACTGGAAAAGAACTCCAGGACAGCCTCTGAAAACTCATCACCAATGATGTCCCAAGACCTCTTAAAGAAATGGGCATTAAAGCCATCAGGTCCCGGGGCCTTGTTTTTATTTATACTCCAAAGAGCTCTCTTAACATCATCCTTCTTAAATCTGGCAATCATACTCAGCTTATCAGACTTATTCACAAGAGGGCCATGCTGAAGAAGTGAGCTATTGAAGGACCAAGCTGGGCTAGGGGTCCCAAGGAAGTTCTTGAAATGATTCACAATGTATTCCTTGATCTGGAACTCATCAGAAATGTTGTTGCCACTGTCATCTAGTATAGAGTTGATCAAGTTGAATGCTTTCCTCTGCTTAATAGAATTGTGAAAGTAACTGCTACAACTGTCTTGGTATTTCAACCAGTGGAGCTTAGCCAGTTGTTGTTGCTGAATTCTTTTCCTTTTAATAGCATTCTTCAAGTTCTCAAGAATAGACTTTTCATCAGCCAGCAAGGATTCATTGCAAGGGTCACTCATAATATCAAGCTGAACATCTTTTAAACCATCATGCAGTCTAGATATCTCTCTTTCACCACTGTCAAGATTTCTGGAGTTGAGCTTTCTTAGGGGTCCCTTGAGTGTCTTCAGCTTACACACAAGTTTGTATATCTTGTATCCACTGAAAGAAGAATTGTTCCAAGCATGGCTAACCACCATAGAGAAGTCAGGGTGATTAACCCAGATATTGTTGAACTTGAAGGGTCTTTTTATGATTCTGTTACTACCACCAACTTTCAGGACAGCAGGGCTGTGATCAGAGCAAGAAGGGGCACCAAAGATGACTGAGAAATTGCTGAATGAATCAATCCAAGGCTGATTAGCAAGAACACGATCCAGTTTGCACTTGATATGGTTATCACCAAGCTGTTTATTAGACCAAGTATAGATGGCGCCAGAGAATTTGAGATCATCAAGACCATTCCTGTTACAACAATCAAGAAAATCACAACTGAAGTCAGAATTGATTCCCCTGCCAT
The DNA here is from genome assembly GCA_934048045.1 of Polygonum aviculare. Lineage (NCBI taxonomy): Eukaryota > Viridiplantae > Streptophyta > Magnoliopsida > Caryophyllales > Polygonaceae > Polygonum > Polygonum aviculare. The sequence continues at coordinate 23,435,521 of OW204023.1, read as the reverse complement.
AAACTTTCTCTCTAGGATCCTTGATTGCATTAAAGTCTCCCATGATAATCCAAGGAAGATCATTGGCAGTTGTGTTGATTTGATCAAGGAGGTTCCAGAGCTCCTCTCTTTCTTTTTCTTCATTTGAGGCATAGACAAAAGAAACTTGAAAATTCCTTGAAAGGACTGGAGAACTGATTGAGATATGCATGAGTTGGGCTTTTTCTATCAAAACATTAACATCAACTCTGCCGTGGGATTTCCAAAAGATCCAGATTCTACCATTAGAACCTATGCATTTGATGCATCTGTTCCAACCTCTGAGCAAAGTACTGGAAACTTCCTCAGATTTATTCTCTCTAACTCTAGTCTCTAACAAAGCTAAGACATCAATATTATAATCAGCAACTAGTTTGTGGACAAAGCTGCTCTTAGAGGCGTCATTAAGGCCTCTTATATTCCAAGAAACAATACTGAGACTATCCATAAGAAACCATGGTTTGACTGTCATCCTCATCCATAGCTTCCTCCCTGCCTTCTTCTATTCCTTCTAAGGCTGCAAATTTCGATTTTTCAATCACCACCTCTTTCCCTTTAGGTTGATCCACTGGGATGGCATTCCTCCTAGGGCTCCTGTTTTTGACAGTTTCCCACTCATTGTTTGGTTCATTTATCCTGATGGCTCCCTTGTTCGCTGGTCTGATCTCAGGAATGGGAACATGTTGGTTGCTTTTATCAATGTGCCTGCTTTCAGCAGCTTTGCTAGATTCTGGAATGTCAAGAGCTGATTTCTGGACATGTTTCTTGATCCAAGCTTGCTTGTGATGAGGAGGGGGCTTCCTTGGTCACAGTCTCTGGAAAACAGATGAGCCCTTTTTCACACACTCACCTTCCTTGTGACCAAAGACACAACACTTGTCACACTTATCAGGCAACCACTCATACTGCACTCTTTGGTCAACTTTTTCTCCATCCTCTCCAAGGAAAGACACTCTTTTCTCAGTGGTTGTTTGGCCGAAATCTCCACCAAAATTCTAGCAAAGGATAACCTTTCCTGATGTTCTGTAACTTTGTCAATGATTACAGGGTTGCCCAGTGCACTTCCCATTTTCTCAAAGAAATCCTCATCCCAGAATCTTACATCAAGATCAGGAAAACTAGCCCATACTTGGGTTGTTTCAAAGCAAGAAGGGTCCAATTTGATTCCTTCAGACCACCTTTTAAGGGCAAGTGATCTTGCGCCTCCAATCATCCATGGTCCATTGGCCAGTACCCATTCAACGTCCTCTGAATTCTCAAATTTGAAAACAAATACTCCAGAATCTGTAAGAATAATCTTTGGTTGGCACTTGACTTCCCACCTTGAATTTGCAAAGTTTTGAATAACATTGAAGGAAGCTCTTCCTCCAGCTATCATTCCAATAAGAGCGTTCCTCCATTTCTGAACATTCTTCTCAACATCTTTCTTTTTAAATCTTATAATCCCATCTTCATAGCCTGGCACATAGTTGAGCCTTTTGCCTCCCTTGTTTGCTCTGTTACCTGCAAGGGCGTCTCTAAAGGATACCTTGGGCAAGACAGCATTAGCTTCGTTTCCAGCAGTAGCAACCTGGTTGGGTGGGATGAATTCACCATCCTCCACCTCCTTCTGGCTAGTGGAATTCCCATCCTTAGTACTATTGGAGTCCGGGACTATGGAGGGGGCTGCAGAGTTTGGAGAGTTCATCTCTGTTTCTGCATGGCCAAGGTCATGATTCTCTGAGTCTCCCGTTGCCTCAATGGAATCAGTGGAGGACATCTTCGATCCATTAGACAAGGCCCTTGCTGTGCTACGTAAAATTCTTGTGTTATTGTTGCGAATGGTTTCATCAGAGACCGTGACAGCATTGACAACAATGGGGTCAGCGATGGGAGCATAAGGAGTGGACGCTTTTCTCCTTTTCCCGGTGCCTTTTCCTTTGGCCATGGCCTCGGATCAGCCCCAGCGGCGCGGCCTGACACACCTCCAGGAACCCTGCTTTGTCGCTATTCTGTCGCGCGCGTGAGGCGCGTTCCAGCGTATTTTTAAGGATTTAAAAAACACTTTGTTTTTTCATACATACAAACATTCCTAAGTCCTCGTACTTTAACTATATGCATCACGAAATATATTTCAGATCTACTACTACAAAAATGCTTGGACAAAAAATTCTCGTACTTTAACTATATGAATATTAATTATGTTTAAAAAGGTCACTAACTCATTCATTCATTTAAATTTCTAAGAGCTAAGTTTCTCAATTTTTCTTAGTGTTTTTGTTAATCATCAGATTAAGCGCATACAAGAGCAAATTTTTCTAGGGTTTTGATGAATTTTAGATCACATATTCATAATTGCTGAAAAACAAATAGTTTATTTCTTTAATAATAATGAAGTTAGGTGAAGTTGCAATCAAAGTTAAAGCGAACAATCCATGTAGCCGATGCCTTAATAATTAGCTAATACTATAGATTTTGATTCAGGTGAGACTAGTCATGTGGTGAGGACAACTCCTTATGAAAAGTACCTATCAATTGGATTTACTTTCATACTACATAATATATAGTCCAGATTTAAAAAAAAAAAAGGTTTCTTTTTTATGTTTTTGATATTAATTTTTCTTTAAGAAAAGTACCGTTAGAACACTTAAGTACAACTATTCAATTTTTATACACTAAAAGTTCAAATTGATACACTGAAAGTTCGTTTTATAAATAATATGAGTTCAATTTTCAATATTACATGGGTTCATTCTTTTGTTTTATGAGTTCATTTTTATATCTTTCGAGTTCATTTACTATATAATTCAATTTTCACAAAAATAATATTATTTTATAATAATGTTTTATTAATTTTATCAAAAACATGTTTTGCTACGAAATAAAGATTATAATACATAAATAAGATAGTCAATTTTTTGTATGCAAAGAGTTCAATTTTTATTAATAAAAGTTCATTTTATATATGTTGTCAGTTCCATTTTTCATTTTGTATGAGATCATTTTTTTTCCAGCAAGTACAACTTAATAAAGTTTTAGAAAAAATAAAATTAAAAAAATAAAACTATAATAAAATTTAAAAGATAAATTAGTATTTTTTTACAAAAAAAAATGAGTAAATATGGAAATTCAATTTTTATAAACCCAAAAGGACATTTTTAATATGTTAAGAGTTCAATTTACGTGTTCAATTTACTAATTTGTACGAGTTCAATTTTTTGTGCAATAAGTTCACTTTTGTTTCTATTATTAGTTCATTTTTTTTATTAAAAATTCATTTTTTGAAAACAGAAATAAATCAAGAAATTTTGAAAATAAAATAAAAATATTTTTGATTTATTTTTAACAATAAAAAATTAAAATAATCTAGACTATTCATTACATTATAAAGATGTAAATCCAATGGATGAGGTTACTCTTCACCACAAGGGGTTGTTCTCACCACAAGGGCTCACCGAAATATACCTCAACTAATATATATATACATATATAAAATATGTTTTATGTATAAATTGTATGTCTACTCGGTGTTTTCCGGGCTGGTAGTTCGGTATTGATTTGGACTTTTTTTGTATGTTTATACTTGGTTCATTTGAATGGTTGTTATAGAGTGGGTCTATTATTAAGATTATAAATTCATGATAAAATTCTGTTTTTGTAATGAATTGGGTCGTTAGAATCTAATTGAATGAGAAAGTATTACATGTAATTGTAAGGCTCGTATTGACATATTATCTTTACTTTTGTGGACGTCAAATGCTCTTATCCATTTCTATATTCAAAATAATTTGAATGAAAAATTTACAAAAAATAGAGATATGAAATAAAAATATAATTGTTTTAAAATATCAATTCAATACAATATACAACTATATTTAATGTCCCATAGTGGACGTTGAATTTGATTTTAAATTGTATTATATTAAACTTAATAGTTTTTACTATATAATTATTAATCAAATAAATTATTAAGCATGATAATCTTATTTATAAAAATAATTATGAGATGATTTTCATTCATGGTAAATGGAATTCCTTAAGGGTAAATCAAATTGCAATGCAAAGGTTCAGATTTAATTGGCGATAAAATTGGTCATTGAATAGTAATCACTACAATTGGAATGAAACGTTTTAAGAGATTGCCTAAGGAAAACATGGCAAAAAAACTCGAGAGAAACATCTTGGTTTTTGGAGAGATTAGATCTTGAACAAATTGTAAATAGCTAGCTAAGCTAGCAAGTTTGGTAACCTTTTTTTTTGTTAGTATAATTTACCCTTTCATTTAAAAAAAATGTTTTTTTGGATTGCAACTAGACCTATCAAAGCTTAACCCTACACGATCAAAGGTTTGTGAGTTGAAACATAATTATAAATTTACTAGGTTAGAGTGCGACTCGACTATTTGATCCGAACACTAACAAGTTAAAATTGGGGATCCATTGAATTCAATTGAATGCATTTAATGATAGTAGAAAAAATGTAAAAGTACATGTAGATTTGAACATTACAACAAAAGTTGAATCAAGGACGTGTTGGAATGTTTTTAATGTGACAAGAACAAATTGAAGATTCTCTATACGCTACAACCATATATAACATTTAGCGTGGTTTCAAGTTGTCAGGACTTTATTAGGAGGGGTTAGTCCATTCAACTCCGTCATATATATTGAGAGACAAATATCCTTGTAGAGAGCATTGCATCTTATGTTTTTTTTTTCATTTGGGTTTGCATGTATTGGTTGTCCCTTTTGAGGGGATTTCCTTTTTGTCAAATGATGATATAAGGGGTTGAGTTATCTCCTTTATACTGAGTACTTAATCTTTTTTTATTATTATTATTAATAAAACGATGCATCGGAGATTGAAGGCTCTCATTCTACCAAAAAAAGTACTCCATACTAAATACAAAGACCCAACCCTCCACCCGCTCTCAAAACCCACTCCCTTTAGAGCATATGTAATGGTAGACCAATATCTTGATCATACAAAAAAAAAGAAAATATTTAATTATAAAATAATATAAAAGAGAGGTTTTGGTCATCAAGAGGCTTTCATGATGACCAAAATTTGTTTTGGCCTTTGTATAAGAATGTGATATGCATACAATTAGGCTCCGTTTGATTGAAAATGGTGGAAATGTAAACGGAATATTAATGGAAACGAACCTAGATAATCATTTGTTTTATGGTACGTTAATGTAACAAAATTTTCCAACATCTAACTCCTTGGAAATGTAAGGTAGAATGGAGTTGATTTTTCTAATTTGTTACTCATTCGGCCCTTCCTCTAGTAGAGGAATGATTGAGGTGAATGACACTTAAACTTCTTTATGGATAATGGAGGTTAGGAGAAATGAAAAGATATTCTTTAATTTATGTATAATAACACTAAATTGGACTAAATGCATTTCTATTCCGTTTACGTTTCCTAATTTCCAACCAAATGGACCTTACACTACTCCTTTTTTTATTTACCTAATAAAATACTGAGAAAAATATAATTTTATATTTTGATGACCAAGATTAATCTTGAACAACTACTATTTGTATTCTGACAAAGTCCTATCTAGAGTCATATTCTTATTGAGTGCTAAGCTTGAAAAGGTCTTGTACTCTTGTGGATGTACTGCGGTAAAATTCAAACAGAGGCAAAGAACCAAAAATCAGAAGTTAGAAAAGAAAGGTAGCAGCTGGTACTATAAAAACACAATTAGAAAAAAAACCATGAAAGACCATACTCTCAAAAATAGTAAAAAGCATTATAAAAACTCAAAGATAGAAGCAAAAAGACTCTACAACTGATCCACGTGAATACAAACCATAAAAACTCTACGATACACGCACCAAAACCCACTTTGGGCTTCCTCTTTTTGATCCAGGGACAATTTTTTCATTTAAAAAATTTATTTTATCTTTTTCTAAAATTCATATTTTATTTATACTTTCACGACATCCAAAATATCATTTTTTAAGCAAAAAATACTATTTACTACAAAAGTGAAACAACACCTATCAGCCTCTACAAATTAAACCCTATCTAGAGTCATATTTTAATTCACTGTGAAGCTTCGAAAAGTCTTGTAGAATGAATTTTTCTAATTATAAGTGCTTATTTGTTTTGTTATTAAAATCACGGAAATTACTGTGAAATGTTTGATTAGACAAATTGTAAGCGAAATTCTCATGAAGCGAAATTACTATGATTTTCAGCTCGTCCATTTTGAGGGAATTGCAATTAGCATGTAGAATTAAGTAATATCAATTTGTACCTTTACTTTATAACTAGCCAGTGGTGCCCGTCCGTTGGACGGGCCTTGGACGTAAGCTTACGTTGTGTTACTTCGTAAAACGGGGACGACATCTGTTGTGCATTAATTAAAATATAGCTTTTAATTTGATCCATGAAAAAGTCATACATGATTCGTGCGGGAAAGATAGTGTTTCAAAAATGTTCTTTTTGCCAAATATAAAATATAAACCACACAAATCAAAAGTAATTTATTTAGCCCATGAGTTTATCAAATTGCGGAAAAGATACTGCGATTTATTTAGCCCGTGTTCTTTTTGCCAAATATAATACGGAGTAATTACTTATTTCACTTACGTAATTAGTACAATTGCATTTGAAAAATCCAATGAGTTATCAAATTAATTTGGAAGGTCATAAGTTAATTCTTTCATATCACTTGCATACCAAAGTTTTTGCCTTGTTTTTAATTTGTAAAAAAAATATTTAGGAACGATGAACAACATTTATGATAAATGAGGAACCACCTTTTTCTATAGATATAGATATAGATAAGTTTTTCTTGTATATTTAATTAATTTTAAAGTATCATTATACCTATAAATTAACCAAGTAAATTTGACATATTAGGGTAACAATAGTATGTTCTCATAAATTTATATGAATTTTCAAATCCATTCAAATAAAATGAAGGTTTTAATTTCTAGATAAATACTTAACAAAACAGTTTCTTACAAATATCATGAAGTGTAATTCCTAGATTACTTATATTACTTTCACATGATTTTATTTTCCATAACATACACTTCCCCTGTTTAACCAAAGGAACACTAAATCGATTGCTTTGAGTCGATCGCCACGATAAAATTGAAAACATACTATAAAAACACTTGGCTTATTATCAGACTTGATAAAAACATTCACAACCGTCGGGTATGAGCACACCCACTACTTCCGACGAAACCAAACCATACCACCAAATGTCGGAAATGTATCGGATAACATTCCAACATGTGTGACCTTTAGGTTCAATGACTACGAATAGTAAATGTGCAAGTATATATTCCAAACGATGTGGGAATCGTAAACTTATGATAAAAAAAACTCATGAAAGACTAAACCTTGTTGAGAATATATAATAGTATAATACATATCTAAAGATGGAAGGATAATAGAGTTACGTTAGGTTCCGGTGAGGACTATTCTTATGGTAAGGACAACCCCTTACGGTAAAGAAGTAACTTCATCTATTGGATTTACCTCCTTATCTTATAATGGATTTACCTCCTTACCTTATAATGGACTTTTTTTTAAAAAAAAATCGAATAATATAAAAATTGAACTTACAATAACAAAAACTGAACTGACACTAGGGAAAGATTCAACTTATTGTACAAACAATTGAACCCATACAAATTATAAAATTGAACTTCTAGTACACTTAGGGAACTTTTAACATAATAAATTAAACTTTTTGGCTGTAAAAATTGAACTACCACATTTCAACTTATAATCATTGTTTTTGTGAATTAAGAAAGGTATTTTTTATTTTTTTAAAATTTAAATTTTTAAAGTTTTTATTTATGTATTAGAGTTGTTATTTTGTAGGAAAAAACAACTTTGAACTAATAAAATATTAAACTAAAATAATTTTATTTTTGTGAAAATAGAATTATATAAAAAAATGAACTCGAAAGATATAAAAGTTGAACTCATAGAACAAAAAATTGAACTAACAGTAACAAAAAATTGAACCCATATAATATTAAAAATTGAACTCATACTATTTATAAATCGAATTGTTTAATATATTAATTTGAACTCTTTAATGTGAAAAAATTGAACCGTCGTACTTAAATGTTCTAATGGTATTTTTCAGAATAGAAAAATAATATCGTTTTCGTAAATTAAAAAAAAAATCCTGAATTTTTTGTTTTAAAAAAAAAATCTAGACCATCTATTACATAGTAAGGAGGTATATCTAATGAATGAGATTACTCCTTACTATAAGGAGTAGTCCTTACCATAAGAGTACTATTCACTTGAATCAAAACCTACCTTACATTTTCACATTGTCAATTGATTTTAAGATAAAAGCTCATTGAGTTTGTGTACCGGGCTTATATATACGCTACCCCAATCCATCGGTCCATAATTTAATAACTCTGTAGAAAAAAAAAATAGAGTGAAAAAACATTGTAAAACTCAAAAATACTGTTAACCCCATCATCGAATACAAAACATAAAGGACCCAGGGTACACCATTTGTGAAACCCACGTACACCCTCAGTCTCTACGAAGTCCTTGTCTATGTAGATGTAGGGTCAATATTCTCATTGAGTGCTAAGCTTGAAAGCTCGCTCTCGTCTGATGCCTTTCTTCAAACTATACATCATTTCAGGTATAGACCTCCTTCTACCGCCATGGAAATCACTATAAGGACTATATACCCTTGCTTTTGTTCACCGAAACATGTACACGCGCGTGAATACTACTAAAAATCTGAGATTTTTTTTAATTGAGCACACTGCCCGTGAAAATTGAACTGATATTAAAAATCTAAGTTTAGTTTTGTATACAGTGATACATATAGAAATTAAAGAGGATTCAGTGACGTTAATTAAACAACATGATCTATATATAGATATATCAATTAAGGTAGAATAGAGTAAAAAATTCTACTCCCTAATGAGAAGATAAGTGATAATCAAGTCAAATCTATGATGAGCTGGGCATGGCCTCATGATATATGACAGCCTTGGTCTGCTGGTGCCATGGCAGCATCTTCTTTCTTGCTACACTGACACATGCATTCCAATCCCTTCCATCTCTCTTGATTATACCACTACCATAATTCACTTAATTAATCAATTACACTGACAATTAATTAATTAAATTAAATCTCACTTTGATGATATTATAAGTATCCATGGCATTGGGCTCAAAAAAAAAAAAAAAAGTATCCATGGCATGAGAAAAAGCAATTTGTATGCCCTAAATCCGGATCCCGGGTTGGCCTTTAAGATTCCCAGTTTTCTTTTCCCTGTTCTTCGAATCCATTCATTCATTAATACTAGTATAAATTATATAAACTATATAATCTCTCCATAGCTTTTTTTTTTCTTTTTTTAATGAGGGTGAACAGTGAATTTGTAGTAGTATATATAGAGCACCATTTAGCTTGGCAGTGCACAATTCAGACATCCATCAATCTCTCTTTCCAAATACATATAGATCACAAAATCTTGGCAGCTAGGGTTTGTAATACATAGATAGAATTAGGGTTTGATGGAGAGGAAGGAGCTTTCTTCAGTCCAGCCCGAGGCAGAGTAAAAGACCGAAGCTCAGCTGCTGAATCATTGACTCATTAGCCCATCTTCAATATATTGCTCAACTACATACATACATGTACTAGTAGTCGTAAGATGGAGCTTATGAACCAATGAAGCAGGAGCTGGTTTTCGGTTCTTGCTGTCACGACTTGGACTGAAGGGAGCTCCCTTTTTTCCTTTTTTATTTGCATATTCGTATATTCGTATATTCGTTTTACCTAACTAATTTCTCTAATTATAATCTATGTTAATTGAACCATCTTAAAGAATTTCTCAACTCTCATTACATGCCATTTTTGGCAGATCATGATTTATGTCAGATGGGTTTGGAGATTTACATCTAACTGCTTAAATTTTGGGTTTCCTATGATTTTCTGCAGGACATAGGTGATTGATCGATTTGACTAGCTAATTGCTGAAGATGGACGACTACCCTAGCGCGCTACTATCTTTGAGATTCAATGCCTTTTAACTTAGTTATGTTTGTATGCTTTTGTGAAGGTGTGTGCGCGCGCGCTGTAATTAGCTAATATCTCTGGCTTGCATGTATGATGTTTCAAACTAAACAACCATATCATTTGCACGGGAGATATAAGGCCTTATCGAGATATTAATTTGCACGGGATATAAAGAGATCTATATCTGTATCGCAGAAGAACAGATGTTTTGCTGGAGGCTGGTTCATATTTAATATACTGTATGTTCACTAATGTAATTAATGATAGTTATGAACGTCAATACATAACATGTTTTTCTTGTGTCTAATTAGTAAATGTACAAAGCTAAAAGGGAGGTTTGCTCTAGCTAAATTCAGATCAAGTTGTTTAAAACTGGAAGGAATTAAGCTGCATCTAACATTCTGTATCTGGAAATATGTTCCTATGCATACTTTGTTTAGTGCGTGCCGCTTGTCGCCCAATAAATTCGAGTCAGAATAAAAAGCTTTGCCACTATCAAGAAGCTTGTACTTAGGGCAGTGAAATTGTATACCAAGAAGCTTTACCACTTCCAGAATGCTAAGGCTTGGTTAATCGGGATTAGAATGCTCATTAGTTCATGTCTTCACGGAAGCAAATATCATCGCCGACTCGTTAGGATTGCTCATTTCTTTCCTATTGGTTTGCATAAACTTGACGATCCACTTGTGGGTCCGCATTCCGTTTTTTTTGAACGACATTAGAGGTAGGGGAAAACCCGCCTTGTTCGTACTTTGTTCGACCAGAAAAAGGGGAAAAAAGAACGCTTTGCCACTATAAGTAGAAATACTTTGGCATGCATGCACTAGTAAATTTCATTTGAACAAACACTTCATAAAAATTCACTAGTCAAGAAAAATTTCACAACTACTTAATTATACACGTCTTTCTTCATTTTTCTTGAATGGGAAAACACCTTGCAATAAACAAGAGTTGCATATATTATAATTAGCCCAATATTATGTCGAACTGACGTGCTTGCCACTTTTTTTTCTTGTTTCGGACTTTCGAAACATATAACCAACAACAAAGCGAGAGTAGACAATTAGACGTACATATTTGTCACACTAAAGTTATTAGTAATTGTTTTTTGTCAGATTCCTCTTATATACGCAAAGAAGTACGGAAATTAAGTCGTGACGAAGGTATATATATTTTCAATGAGGAAGTGATCATAATTAAATTTTGTGTGTGGTCACTTTTTCTTTGCATAATCTTACACAATTTTGTGTGACGAATATATATGTGGAAGAGAAACTAATTCTCACATTGGAAATTGAAAGATAAAATGCTCATTATATAAGTGCATGGATTATAATTGGTTTTAGGGTGAAATGGCATGAGCTTATGTGTCGGGTCTGCTCCGCGTCAAAATTGACCCACGAGATTTAACAATATATTACTTTCATAAAGGGTTCACATTTATATACTCCATATAACAATTTTGGTGGATTTTAAGAAATTTGATCGTACCAGCTATATATAGTAGATTGTGCCCCCCAACTAATTACATCTGTTGAGCATAGTGGACTGGTCTTTTTTAGCCCTGCCATCTTGGTGTTGCTGCAAGCCAATCAAAAATGAGCCCCACTCATATACTTGACCATGGTGAAATTGATAAAGGACATAGTGGAGTTAGTTCACCCCTTTGCACCAGGTCCTACGTCTCACCATCGTAAGGGGTTTGTCTTTTTATCGATATTGTTAGAAAAATTAGTTTTGATAGTTCCGAAACTCTAGAAATTAGTGGAAAGTGAGGGTTTTTTGCAAGGCGACAGGGCTGTGCCGCCTTGGCCGATCCATGACAATGGCCAGAGGCAAAGGCTGGCTCCTCCTCACCGGCTGATGAGCAGACGCTGATGTTTCTGAGAACACCATTCGAGCTAATAATAAAAGAATTCTCAAAAGCACTTCAAGGGCGATTGAAGAGGTCCTACTTGCCCCTCTTGAGAGTGAGAAGGCCAAGCCGGTGGAGTCTGATGGAGATTCGGTGAATGTGGTGCCGTTTGAGAGTGCTCAGGGGGAGATTCGGGTGTGAGGAAGGCAGCAGGGGTCGAGGAAGGTGAAATTGTTCAAAGCGAGGTGAAAGAGTTGCTCCTGAAGCCTTTGCCCCTGATGCCATTGCTACTACCGTTGGAAAAAGAGTCTTGTTGAAAAATGCTCTGCTTGGCATGGTTGCAGGAGGTCGGACAACCTTCAGTGTGGTGCAAAATTTTGTAAGGGCTAGATGGACAGTCAACAAAAGTCCTGATCGGTCCGGGATTGGAGGGTCTCACAATTTTAAATTTATAAAACTGAACCTCACTTGTAGTAAAGAGGTAGGGTGTCGAACACACGGGAGTTCATGCGTCAAGTGTACCCGAAAAAGACTAAAAAGGAATAAAAGAAAGGCAAAACAAAGGAAAACGAGAGAAATCACCTCGGACCGACACAGGTCACTTCGGTCCGAGGGTGGATCGAGGTTGATTTGGCCAGGACCGACTTAGCTCAACGTCGGGCCCGAGGACTGGGTAACTCGATTTGTCAAAATTGGTAGATCGGTCTTGGGTTTTTGGGTTTCTTCCCTAACTAGACTTGGGTAATTCCACCCCAATTCAGCCAACAAGTGTTGATCCTTATGAGATCGAGGTTGCTAGCCTTCGATCCCTCCACTCTACACTTCGACCTTAGGGAGTTTTCACTCTCCTTCGATGTTAGGTCTAGTGATTGGGTCCGAGATTGCTCTCGTTTACTCTTACCAATCACAAGCCCTAAGCCCCTTGTTTTCACAAGAGAATTGAAGCTTAGTGTAGAGAAGATTCATAGATCAAGCACTCAAAGGCTATGGAATTGGGGATTCATACCCAATCCTAGCTAGGGGATTCCCCCATAGCCCAAACTATGGAATCTACTCCATCAAGTAAGAGAAACGAGCAATCAAATGGAAAAGCAAGCAAATCTCAATCATCAACATCAACTCAAAGCCAAATTACATTCAATTCTCAAAGTGTCAACAAGATCCAAGTCTTAATTCTACCAAATCAAAGCAAAACAAAGTACAAAACTCACAACTCTTCCTCCCTAGGCCACCGATTTCCTCTCTTCTCCTCCTCCCTTCTTCTCCTTGCTCTCCAAGTCTTCCTTGAGTCTCTAGAGAGTGATTTGGGTTGTGGTCTCTCCAAAACTGCCTTAATGCTCTCTAATCACCTCTATTTATAACCTCCTAAGATTGGGACCAAGGAATTCCCAATTTAGAAAGGGACAAATGTGGAAAGTTGCTAAAAATATGCCTTGGGGAACAATCCTCTCCATTGTCGACTCGGATCGACACGGGTGCACCTCGGGCCCGACGTTGGGAACGTCGGTCCTGTTCTTTGGATGCTCGATCTTGGGCCCGACGTGGTAATACTCGGTCCTGGGCCTCGATCCTTGTCTTCTTCTTGGGTTTCCTTCGGCTCCTCTTCATTCTTGGCTTGGCTCTTCCGCTCCTTGACTTGGCTCCTTCACAAGCTCCTCCAAAACATCCTCATTCTTGCCATTTTACCTACAAATCAAAGCAAACTCGCATAGTTTCCGACTCTTAAAGAAATCCGGGAACTAAGCTAAGAAGGAAAGAAACTAACAAAGAAAGGAATGAAAAACACATATTTACAAGAGAAATTAACTACTAAAACTCCTCCAAAATGAGAGACATCAGAATACCCCATACTTAAACTTGCTTGTCCTCAAGCAATAACCATGTAAGCAAGACCGAAGCACAATCTTCAAGTAAAGCCTCATATGAAAAATCAAGTAAGAACAAGTGATAGATATGCTAGCAAGATTATATCATCACAGATGATCAAGTGTTCAAGGAATAAAATTCTAATACAACAAAAGCCTCACTTTAGGTATGTGGAAATGTATATCACTCATCATGTGTTTAGGCTTGAAAATGAACACTCATACTCAATATCATGCAAGCAAAGACTTTACTATTGAAGCTAATATCACCAATTCTTCCACCTAGAGATGCCTATTACAATGCACACAAAGAATATGAACTTGGCTCAATGGAGGTCCTCAAAGAGGTTCCATTCGGCCGGGTTGTAATGGGGCTTTTGGTATTTCATAAGGTGGGAATCACTTTGCTCTTGTGGTGCTTACAAGGGGATTGAACTTTCTAGTCTCTCACCAAACTCACCAAGTTTTTCCTTCTTTCAACTTCACTCATCCAAAAGACTTTGATTTTCTTCTTTTCTTTTCTTTCTTCAACCCACTTTTTCACTAAACATTCCACTTCATCTTTGCACTATACCCTTTTCTTTTTTTTTGGATTTTTCACTTTTTTCCATAGGATCGACTTGCACTACAACTCGGGCCCGAAGTTACTTTGAACTCGGTCCGAACCATTTTCTTCACTTAAGCACTTGCTTTCAATCCACTACTTTTCCAACTTTTCTTTCTTTCTTTTTCACAAAGATGCACTACCCACTTTGATTTATAACTCCATTCTTCGCCCTTCACCAAAGAGAATCTCAACTCTCCAAACATTCTTCCAAACCTCTCACTAAAGTCCAATCCTATAAGGGTCAAGTCATATAGGATAGGAATCATATTTTTGAGGAGTTTCAAACAAAGGTCTAAGGCTAAAACGGGGCTACAAACAATGGTTTCTCTTCAAGGTAGGATATGGAATATTTTGTGACTAAATGAAATAAAGTTCAAATCAATGTGACAAAGCATAGAACAAATCTCATATTGGCCTTGGAAAATAGATAAACACCTCAATAACAAGTATTACTTAGCATGCTTGAGCTAATTCACACACAAAAATGAGGGATATGCAATATGAACAAACATCCCTATAATGGCCAAAATAATCTCACAAGGTTCACTCTAGCTTAGTTGCATCAAAACTTATCCAAGATCTCATGTGCTCAATAAAAACATGCAAGATATCACATCACATAAAAAGCAACATCCATTTTGAGGCTAAACTATCCAAAAAATGCAAAGGGCTTTACATGCTCACATCATCATTAGCCTTCATATGGACATCTAAGATGGGAATTCCTAGTCCAAAACAAAATCTTTTTGACATTTTTAACACAATTTTCGAATTTTTATGGATTTCAAACACAAAACAAACTCATCCATTCATGCCACTAACCCAAAATGAAACATCCCTTAAAACAAGACAAAACATGAAAACAAACATGGAACTATGAGCTTCTAACCCACCCCATACTTAAAATTTGGATGTCCTCATCAAAAGAGATCAAACTTAAAAGTAAAGAGAAGAGTAGAGAAAGCTCACAATTTTCCTTATTCCTTGCATGGCATGTAGAGGCTTAGTTGTTGGAAGGACGCCCTCGACGTCGACCTCGTTGGAGTCTAGCTTGCCGCTCACGCTCGTACACATGATCGTGGAAAGGATCTTGACTTGGCGGTTGAATTTGTGGGGCGGGACGCATCCATTGATCTTCTCGGGAAGAGAAGTTCCCGGACATCCACTCGTTGAAACTATCTTGGACGGTCCACCTTTGATCCTCGACCGCTCTTAAGTCGTCCACATCACGTCTCATGTATGCCATGTTGTGGTTCATCTCATCAAATTGCTCTTGGAAGTCTTCTTGGTGGTGGGCAAATTGTTGTTGTTGGAAGTTGAGGTGTTGTTGTTGGAGATTGAGTTGGTGCGCCTCTTGAAGCATTGAGGATTGTTGAAGTTGGAGATGCGACAATTGGTTGGCCAAGAAGTTCATGTCCACCGATTGGTTTGGCTCGGGGAACACCATTCCGGGTCCATACCATTGGGCATACCCCTCATAACCTCCATAGCTTGGTGGTGCTTGATGTGCTCCACTTCCCTCACCCCTCTCAAATTGGCTTGGGGCCGGATCGGGCAAGTATGCGTCGGACCGATGTTGGTGGATGTCGGGACCGACGTCAAGCATCTCGGACCGGGGGCAGGGGATTTCTGGGTAACTCGGGCCGACTTCAGGGCATGTCGGGCCCGACTTGGGTTCTACCTCGGTCCGACTCAAGGGACCTCCTCCGTCTTCTGGATCGATGTCTGGGTACGTCGGACCCGAGTTGCTGGGTAACTCGGTCCGACTCTCTTCTCTTGCTCTTGGAACTCGTGGCTCGGGCAAACTCCGTCCACTCCTCAATCCTATGGCTCGAACTTCATTTTGTTGTTGCGGGGCACGGGGATTCTCCTCAGGTCAGCCCGGGAGTCTCCCTTCTTCTCTTGGAAGTTGGTTCGCCATGTGAACAAATTGGTTGTCCACTTGCCTTCTCCACACACCCAACTCCTTGAATTGATCATCAAATTTTCTCTCCATGTTGGTGACTTGATTCTTCAAATCTTGAGCCCATGGTGGTGTTTGCTCAAAGAATCCCGGGGGTCGGTATGGTGTTGGTTGGGCCCTTGGCTCGTTTTGGTTGAAGCTGTTGTTGTAGCCACAAGCTTGGCCTTGGTTCCACCTTCCTCCATTGTTGTTGAAGTTGGCTCGTCCTCCATAGTTCCTTTGAACATAGTTGGCCTCCTCAATTTGCTCGGCCAATCGGACTTGGCGCTCATTTGGGCACTCTTGGGCTCCATGCTTCAAAGAACCACACTCTTCACATGCTCTTGTGTTTTGTTGGAGATGACCCATCTTCCTTCTCATCTTGTTCAACTCATCCTCCAAGAATTGGATCTTCACATCTTTGTCCACCTCTTCACTCTTGGGGTCGTAGAGCCTCTTCGGACCTTCTCCATGGATTCTCACTTCCTTGCTCACTTGATTGACTCCATACATGGCTTCGTAATCCGAGAGTTTGTCGAGCAACTCCCACGCTTGCTCCGGAGGCAAGTCAATGAACCCACAATCGGTATGGAGGTTCAATTTATCCTTGGTGGCGGGGTTGATTCCTTGGAAGAAAATGTCTTGAAGGACATAGGGTTGTTGCCCATGTGTTGGACACGCCCTTAACATCTCTTTGAACCGGTCCCATGCCTCGAAAAGTGGCTCATGAGCTCCTTGTTGAAAGCTAGCAATCTTCCTTCTAAGCTCCGTCGTCTTGGTGGGTGGGAAGAACTTCATCAAAAATGAGTCGTTGAGAGCCCTCCATGATGTAATAGAACGAGGTGCTTGGCTCTCCAACCAATGCAAAGCTTTGCCTCCCAAAGACCACTTGAAGGCTTTGAGTAGCACGTACTCAAGTGTCTCGTCATCCATCGAGATGGTCTCACATAGATCTTTGAATTGCTTGACATGCTCGATCGGGCACTCGTTCAACCTCCCTTGGAATTGCTCCCTTTTGATGAGTGAGATAAATTGAGTTTTTATCTCAAAATTCTTTGACACCTCCGGCAAGACGATGGCCGGCTCCGGCACCTTCAACTCCGGATGCATGTATTGTCTAGCATTCCGGGGTTGAGTGTTGATTTGAGCCTCCAATCTCATCCTTTGCTCCCTCTCTCTACGGGCCTCGGCATCTCGGTTCGCCATTTCAATTTGCATTCGAGCCATGTCGGCTCTCATCCTTTCGAACTCCTCATCTCGGGCTTGGTCCGCAATCCTCTTCTTCTTTCGGGCTTGTTTGATGACGCTCTGCGGATCACACACAAAGTCGAACTCAAGTGTTCCTCGGACGGAACGAGCTCGCATGCACCTTCAACCAAAGACACAAACAAAAACCGAATCAAAACAAACAAGGGGTTTGGGCTAGTCCCTCACCCAAATCACTACCAAAATCAAAGACTCAAAAAAAGAGGGTACCTCGAACAAGTAGAACTCCCCGGCAACAGCGCCAAAAAATTCTGATCGGTCCGGGATCGGAGGGTCTCACAATTTTAAATTTATAAAACCGAACCTCACTTGTAGTAAAGAGGTAGGGTGTCGAACACACGGGAGTTCATGCGTCAAGTGTACCCGAAAAAGACTAAAAAGGAATAAAAGAAAGGCAAAACAAAGGAAAACGATAGAAATCACCTCGGACCGACACAGGTCACTTCGGTCCGAGGGTGGATCGAGGTTGATTTGGCCGGGACCGACTTAGCTCAACGTCGGGCCCGAGGACTGGGTAACTCGATTTGTCAAAATTGGTAGATCGGTCTTGGGTTTTTGGGTTTCTTCCCTAACTAGACTTGGGTAATTCCACCCCAATTCAGCCAACAAGTGTTGATCCTTATGAGATCGAGGTTGCTAGCCTTCGATCCCTCCACTCTACACTTCGACCTTAGGGAGTTTTCACTCTCCTTCGATGTTAGGTCTAGTGATTGGGTCCGAGATTGCTCTCGCTTACTCTTACCAATCACAAGCCCTAAGCCCCTTGTTTTCACAAGAGAATTGAAGCTTAGTGTAGAGAGGATTCATAGATCAAGCACTCAAAGGCTATGGAATTGGGGGTTCATACCCAATCCTAGTTAGGGGATTCCCCCATAGCCCAAGACTATGGAATCTACTCCATCAAGTAAGAGAAACGAGCAATCAAATGGAAAAGCAAGAAAATCTCAATCATCAACATCAACTCAAAGCCAAATTGCATTCAATTCTCAAAGTGTCAACAAGATCCAAGTCTTAATTCTACCAAATCAAAGCAAAACAAATTACAAAACTCACAACTCTTCCTCCCTAGGCCACCGATTTCCTCTCTTCTCCTCCTCCCTTCTTCTCCTTGCTCTCCAAGTCTTCCTTGAGTCTCTAGAGAGTGATTTGGGTTGTGGTCTCTCCAAAACTGCCTTAATGCTCTCTAATCACCTCTATTTATAACCTCCTAAGATTGGAGACCAAGGAATTCCCAATTTAGAAAGGGGCAAATGTGGAAAGTTGCTAAAAATATGCCTTGGGGAACAATCCTCTCCATTGCCGACTCGGATCGACACGGGTGCACCTCGGGCCCGACGTTGAGAACGTCGGTCCTGTTCTCTGGATGCTCGATCTCGGGCCCGACGTGGTAATACTCGGTCCTGGGCCTTGATCCTTGTCTTCTTCTTGGGTTTCCTTTGGTTCCTCTTCATTCTTGGCTTGGCTCTTCCGCTCCTTGACTTGGCTCCTTCACAAGCTCCTCCAAAACATCCTCATTCTTGCCATTTTACCTACAAATCAAAGCAAACTCGCATAGTTTCCGACTCTTAAAGAAATCCGGGAACTAAGCTAAGAAGGAACGAAACTAACAAAGAAAGGAATGAAAAACACATATTTACAAGAGAAATTAACTACTAAAACTCCTCCAAAATGAGAGACATCAAGTCCCAAGGTTATTAGGACAGATGCAGGGATCTTCGTGTTCAAATTTGAAGTGGAAAGTGACTTGGAATGGGTCTTGGTGAACGGCCCCTGGAAGATCGGCGGAATCAAGCCGTTGGCATTGAAAAGGTGGAGTGAAGGAGTTAAATTGGACCCTTCTTGCTTTGAAACCACCTAGGTATTGGCAAATCTTCCTAAGCTAGATGTGCGTTTGGGATGATGATTTTTCCGAAAAGATCGAAACTGCCCTAGGTAAGCCTATCCTGGTGAATAAGGTGACAGAGAACCAAGAGATGCTCTCTTTTCGCTCGCTGATGCGGGTCCGAATCGGAGGGTCTCAAAATTACAATTTATAACCGAACCCCGTAGTAGTACAAGGTAGGGTGTCGAACACTCGGGAGTTCTTGCGTTGAGAGTGCCTAAAAGCCTTGGAAAAGGGAAAGAAAAGCTAAAACAAAGGAAAAACAAGAGAAACCACTTGGGACCGACACTGGTCACTTCGGGCCCGAGGTGGATCGACAAGGAAAAGACCGGGACAGACACTGAGTAAGTCGGGCCCGAGGTACTCGGTGAGTCGAACCTTTGCAAAATGGGAGAGATAGATCTTGGGTTTTGGGTTCCTTCTCTAGTAGATGTGGGCTATTCCACCCCAATTCAGCCAATAAGTGATGATCCTCGTAGGATCGAGGTTGTTCACCTCGGCCCCGCCACTTCTACACATCAACCCTAGGGAATTTGACCTCCCTTTCGATGCAAGTTCAAGTGATAGGCAATCGATCACTTCTGTTCACTCTTTCCAATCACAAGCCCTTGATCCCTTGCTTCCACAAGGAATTGTAGCTCTATGTTGAGTGGGTTCCTAGATCAATCACTCAAGACTACAGAATTGGGGGTTCAAACCCAAACCTAGCTAGAGGTTTCCCCCATAGCCCAAGATCATTGGAATCTACTCCATAAGGGTAGAGTAAAAAGCAACCAAATCACAAAGCAAAAAAGTCTCAATCATCAAACTCAAAGCAAATCCAAATTTCATTCACTAAACCAAAGGAACCCACAAGATCCAAATCCAAATCCACAAAGTGCAAATCAAAACAAAGACAAACTCACGATTTCTCTCTATATCTATCATTTCCTCCACCGATTTCTCTTCCTTCTCCTCTCTTCTCCTTCTCCTTGCTTCCCAAGTCTTCCTAAGAGCCTTTAAGAGGTGATTAGTGGTGTGTAATATTTTCCTAATTTTCCTCCTCTACAAGCCAAAGCGTTTCTTTCCTCTCCAAGGAAAGAAATTCACCCAAATCCTCCTCTAGATCTTGGGTTTCTTCCCTCCCTTGGATAAGAGTCCACCCCCTTCTACTCTCTCCCCCCAAAAGTGTAATAAATGATGATCTAATGAGAGATTACAAGGGTTTAAATAAAGATTTTCACTATTATTACAAAGACTAGATTACCCCTCTAAACTCCTTGATCCCCAAGGAAAGTCCTTGACCTCCAAGGCTTCTAGACTCCTTGATCTCCAAGGCTTCTAGACTCCTTGATCGCCAAGGAAGCAAATACAACTATGGAAATTAACAAGAAAATCGGAATCCGGAGCCACGACCGACATGGATCGACACGGAGAACCTCAGGCCCGACTTTCCACACCTCGGGCCACTATGGTACCTCGGGCCCGACTTGCCCAGACCTCAGGCCTAAGGCGAAAAATCAGCTTTCTTTGCCCCGTTCTCTCTCGTTTTAGCTCGGATTGACTCGATTCTTTCGCCCTTTACTTGGTCTTCACTTGAGGCTTCTTCCCATGCATCGTTAGCACCATTTGGACTCCATTTTCATCCTTGAATTCCTCCATGATTCCATGATGCTCCAATCTTCATGATTCTTGCTTCGTGATGCCTATAAAACACACAAAACGCGCATAGTCTCCGAATCTCATAGAAAATCGAAATCCAAGCTAAAAAGGGATAAAACACACAAGAAAAGGGAAGAAAGACACATATTTACAAGGGAAAAATACCTAAAATACACTACCAATTTGAGAGACATCATGCGCTTGCTGGTTGAAATCTCTACGCGAAAGCCTCTAAGGCATGAGGTGGTTTTCCTTGCGGAAGATGGAGAGAAGGTGGGACAAAGAGTTAGCTACGAATGGATTCCGCCCTTGTGTGATGCCTACAACGCATTTGGCCACGATCAGGAAGATTGTGAGAGAAGATAATTTGATGGCTTGTAGGATCGTATTGGTCCCCCACTCGGAAATCAGACGACCGTAGCTAGAAGGGTCTGGGTGAGAAATGAGTTGCCATGGAAAGAGTTAGCCACCCCAACTCCTAGAAAGGTGATCAAGTCTGCTTTTGCAACACCTCCTAGAGAAAAGCTAGCCTCTATAGCGAAGAATGGTGTAGAAAATGAAGATGAAGGAGGTTAGAAGTCTGTCAAGGGAGGAAGCAGCTCTAGGAAAAGTCCAAAGAAGTTGGCTGCTGCTAAGGGAAAGAAAATTCTAATTAAACAGATGGACAGTCAAATGGCCTAGAGATTAATGTAGAGGATGTTGACAATGATGCTATCGTCTCCGATGAAGAGCCTCTCAATTGCTGCCTGGAACTTTAGAGGCATCAATGATGTCTCTAAAAGAGTTTTTATCGATATTTTGGTTCTGTTGGAGACAAAAGTTAGAGAAAATAAAATTGAGGAGGTGTCTCGTGACCTGCTCAAAGGCTGGAACAGGTGCACTAAGTGCATTGGGCTGAATGGAAGTTTTTTTTTTTTTGGAAGTCCCACAATCAGCTTGAAGTTGATATTTTGGTTGAAAGGGCACAACTTGTTCATTGTTCCATTAATTGTCCATTGCTTTAGAGGCCAATGCAGGCTTCTTTTGTGTATGCCTACAATGCTGAAAGTGAATGACTTGAGTTGTGGCAGTTGCTTGATCAGTTAGCTTTGTCTGCGAATAATAATCCTTGGCTTTTGATGGGAGATTTTAATGCAATAAAAGATGCTAAGGAGAAATTCCTAGGAAAGGAACAAATGTTGATTTCACTAGTGAGTTTCTCGATTGTGTGAGCAAGATAGGCTTGGCAGATCTTCATTTTTCTGGTGCTTTCTTTACCTGGTCCAACAAGCAGGAGGGTGAAGACTTAATCATGTGCAAGTTTGACAGGGTGTTGGCAAATAAAAAATGGACGGATACCTTTAGCAACTTTTCTGTCAGATTTGATCTTCTTGGTTGTTCTGATCATTGTCCCGCTGTTTTAAAGGTGGATTCGTTTAAGGCCAGAAAAAGGTTCCGTTCAGATTCAATAATTCATAGGCTTTTCATCGTGACTTTCTCACTGTCGTGTAAGAAGAGTGGAACAAGAGCAGAGTTGGGGGTGTGAAAATGTTTCAGCTTGTAAGTAGGCTTAAGAGCTTGAAGATTCCCTTGAAAAGTTGTGTTCGAGAAGCTTAGATAGTGAACATGAAGCAATTAAAGATAAGCAACTCAAGTTGAATATGGTGCAAGCTAAGATTCAAATGCGACCGCTAGATGTTAGGTTGAATCTCGTGTAGAGGGATGTGCTTCACAGCCTAATGTGTGCAGTATAGAGAAGACGAGCCTTGCTCCAACATCTGGCCAAGGTATTCCAAGATAGCTACAGTAGTTATTTCTTCAACTCTATTAAGCAGAGAAGGGCTCTCAACGCCATCAATAGTCTCAAGGATGAATCCGGGGCTATTTTGACTGATGAAATGGATATTAAGGCCCTGATTATCAAGCATTTTACTCATTTTCTTGGCAAAGATGCTTCCTACAGACCGCTTGACCCTAACGTTATTGAAGAGGAAAAGTTTCAGGAAGAAGCAGAGAGTCTGAATATGATTAGGATATTCAGCAGGGAGGAAGTTAAGAAAGCTTTGTGGAGCATCAATAAGAACAAGGTGCTGGGGTCGGATGGTTTTAACGCTCACTTCTACAAGCAGGCCTGATTTGTGGTTGGTGAGGACTTCACTGACGCGGCTCTTCAGTTCTTCTCCAATGGAAGAATGCTCAAGGAAATTGGCAATACTATAATTGCTATTATCCCTAAGGTTGATAACCCTATGGCTCTGAATGATTTCAAACCTAGTTCGTGCTGTAACGTCATTTACAAAGTCATCTCTCAGATGATTGTGGCCATGATTCAGACATCTCTTCCAAATATCATTGACAAAAGTCAGGGAGCTTTCATAAAGGGGAGAAGTATAAGGCATATCATAGCGGTTTGTCCAGACATTGTCAAGAGCTATGGAAGGAAATTTATAAGTCCAAGATGTGCGATAAAAATTGATTTGAGGAAGGTCTTTAACACTGTTAATTGGAGTTTATCTTCAAGATGCTTGAGGAGTTGAAGTTTCATCTGATTATGGTTAAGTGGATCAAAGAATGTGTTTGAAGTAGCTAGTTCACTATCAAGGTGGGAAGAGAACTTTGTGGTCACTTCAAAGCGGGAAGGGGATTGAGACAGGATCCCCTTTCCCCATATCTCTTTGCTGTTGTTGTTATGGAATATTTAAGTAGATCTTTGAAGAGAGAGGCTAGGTGCAACCAATTCAAATACCATCCTGGATGCAAGAGAGATGGGGTGACAAACCTTTGCTTCGCGGATGACTTATTTATCTTCTCCCTTGGTAGCTTGAAGTCCATCAGGTCGGTAAAGAAAGTGCTCGATGATTTCAGTAAAAGTTCTGGGCTTGAAATGAATCAGGATAAGTGAAGGATTTTTTGTGATGATATTAAGGAGTTGCTTGACAAACAAATCTGTGATTTGTTAGGTATGAGGAAGGGCGAGCTTTCGGTTAAATATCTTGGAGTTCCTCTTTGTAGCTCTAGAGCGCAGTGCAAGGACTATAATGGTCTCATAAACATGATTAGAAGCAAAGCTAACGCATGGGCAGCCAAACATTTTTCGTTTGCGGGAAGACTGGAAATTGTAAGAGCTGTCTTCTATAGGCTTCTTCAATGTTGGTGCAAAATATAATCTTTTTGATCCCAAAATTAGTCATAAAAGTGTACACTAGAATGTTGAGAGGCTTCCTTTGGTGCAGTAAAAGTGAAGGCAGTAAAGCTCCAGTTGCCTGGAAAAGAGTCTGTAAACCAAAAATGGAAGGAGGGCTTGGCTTGAAAGACATTACGGCTTGGAACAAAGTTGGTGTGGAAGAGTTGTTGTATGATGTTACCGCTAATTCAGATTCAGTTTAGCATAAATGGGTGGAGGAATCTCTCCTAAGAGGGCAAAGCATCTGAACAGTGAGATGCAAGAACACTTCTAGTGTTGTATGGCGATCTGTGTTGCAACTTAGAGATGACCTTGTTGAATCGTTGAGTGACGGGGATGCTCCTCTTATTCTCTACTCCAGATATGGTAAATTTGATGGGAAAATGTTGTATGATGGCCTAAGAGAGAAAGGTGAGTCTGTTGCTTGGCATGGTATGGTCTGGAACCAGTTAAATACCCCCAGGACAACTTTCGTTACATGGAAAATTGTCAATGGAGGGGTCAATACCAAAGATAAGTTGAAATGATGGGGCCTTCTGCAGGAGAATTCTTGCATTTTTTATAGTGCTAATTCGCAAGAAACCTTAGATCACCTATGGTTCGAGTGTGAATTTTTTGGAAAAGTGCTGAAACATGTTCTGTAGTGGGTTAATCTGGGGTGAATGAGCAGAAGTATTGAGCAGTGGATTAATCAAACTGAGGCATTGAAGGGAAAGAGAATGCTTGCCTACAACTTAAGGAATCACATTCACTATGTGGCGCTGACATGCTTCGTTCGCCTGGGCGGACCTGGTTAAGTCCTGGAGAATAGTCAGTTGGTGTGGTTCCTGCGGTCTCGTTCATGCATTTCGCACATGATTTTCTCGGCCTCTTCTTTTTCTACGCACCGCTGTAGCAAGCCTGAGGTAGATTTGTGGAAGAAGATCCTATCTAGGATGATGAAGCGTGTTGCTTTCGATCTTAACGCTTTGGCTTTGATCTTGTCCTTGGGTACTTCGCCATGTAAAGACCAGTTCAGGTATGGATTGGTCCAGTGGTCAACTGAACTGACCCTTGGAGTGGTAGGTGCCTGGACAATATATCCGGGGTGAGTTGCTCTGGTGGAGGTTCGGCAGCCTTAATGTTCTTGAGGGATGTTGAGACGATGTTAAAGACTCCTTTGTACTTAAAATTATACCTATAATAATCGTCTATTAGTTTTGATATGACAAACTCACTTTGATCTAATAGTTGTTCAAGGGCCTAAAACATACACAACCTCCTAAACTTGCACACATGAGTCATTTTAACACCTCAATTCTTCGGGTTTTCATTTTAACTCCTATACTCAACGTTTTATGACCGATCAGACACTTACACGCTAATCAAGGCAAAAAACATTTGCTATGAAAATGCCATGTAAGAATGCATTTGAGTGCACATCATTATTTCAATAAAACTAATAACAATAACAAAATTAACAAATTACAAATTACCTAAAAAGGGAAACATTGAAAGAAATTAAAAGGTAACCCTCTAGATCTGAGATCCACCAAACTTGGGTGGTGGAGGTGGAGGTGGGGTCGGCGTCGTCTTCTTGCTGGTGGCGCTCCTCTTAGGCTCAAACCCCCAGATCCCATCGCGTATCCCGCCTTTCTTGGCCAGATCTGAGTTGCGTTTGGCGGCAGAGTCGGGATCGATGTCGCGCTTCGAGTCGGAGGGGGCGGTGGCTTTGAGTATGCTGGTGTTGCCGGGGGAGTGGATGAACGACGGGAGGGAGGCAGAGGAGGCAAATGCTACTAATAATTAGGAGTAGAAGAAGGAGATCTTGGCGTGGAGTTGGGTTTCCCCTCCAATACCTGCTGTTGGCGCCGCTCGGGCAACAGGGTCCCAGATGTGTTGGGCTTCAGTTGGAGGTCGCTCACCAAAAGGACCAGCTCGGCGCCCGACAAAAGCGCGATGTGAGGGTGATGGTTCCTAGGCTGGTGCAATGGTGTGGTACAAGCACGTGGTCAGGCTGGTAGCGCCGGCGGTGGTTAAAGGTGATTCGGTAGCAGGGGGACGGAAACCCAGGAGGTGCAAAGTTTTTGGGGGGGAAATTGGGGTTTTTGTTTTCTTTTTCCTTTTCCTTTTAATTAGAGGTTTATTGATTTTTTTATTTATTTAAATAATGATGTGTCATGTAATGTGACATTCTTGTGGTAATTGTTTTTGCCATATTAGCGTCAAAGTGTCTGATCGGTCGCAAAACGTTGAGTATAGGTGTTAAAGTGAATACCCGAGGAATTGGGGTGCTAAAATGACTAATGTGTACAAGTTTAGGGTGCTATATATGTTTTAAGCCGTTGTCCAAGTGTTTCAGGAATGTAGGTGATGAAAAGGACAACAAGTTGTGTAGCCGTCCTTAAGGTGTAGGGATGCTACTTCTCAAAATAAAGGACTTGGCAAGATCGTTCAAAGGACGTAGTCCTTAACCTCAATACAGGAGTCCTTACAAGGCTACCCGACAAGATGACATCACCCGACAAGCCTTGATCATGAAGTCCACGTGGAAGAAGATCCTGTATACAAGTTCATCACCACATGGAAGCTGATCCTATAATAAGTTCTACAGAAGTTGCCAGGATGCTTCTCTCATCACTGCCAAGGACATGTGGAAGCCGATCCCTATTGCAACGTACTCAAGGGCAAGATTGTCAAAGTAAAGACGCCCTTCCCGAGTCACTATAAATACCCTTCGGGCATTTATTGTGACTCACGCCTTTCAGAGAATGTTCAAAGATTATACGACTACCGATCAAGAACACGTCAAGAACACTTAAGAACTAGATGTTAGATCGAGAGAAAGACTAAACACAATCGCAAAATAGTTTGTACAGAAAAACCCAAAAAGAAAGGACTGTCTCTTACGAAGTACTGTAAGGGACGTAGGAATAGCAAGTCCTTTAGAGATTGAGTTAGGTTATAGTGAACGGCTAAAAGGAGTATTACTAGTGGACTTAGGGACATACTCTTAAGTACTAGAGAAGTGTAATCCTCACCTTGTAAATGTAAGGACTCTCAATAAGAGAGGAAGAACGGCTATTTGAAAATCCTCCAAGAAGGTAGAGGTTTACTCTCAAGGACTGCTCTGGTCTTGAGAGGCTCCTCTATAAATACTCCAGTTCCGTACTTATCTATTTTACCTGTTATGTCTTTTACTTCCGCTGCACCTAAGGACGCCCTTAACTTGTTAAGGACGCCCATTTCACTGACTTACGATCCAATAATGGACAAGTTTCTAGCCAACTTCAGCCCAAAGATGAGAGCTTCGTACTTTGACTCGTTATTGGTGGTGTCGAAAATACACCTAACTGCTTGAGCTATCTTTTCCTGCTTTTCCGACTTTAGCACGACTCCGAGACCTGCCCTCTTGCGTTCGAGTCTCCTTCGGTGTTCAGTAACCATTTGTCCAAGGGATCGTCGAGCCGGGACTTCTTCTTTCGCATTCTCCTCGAGGGTTGGGGTAAAGTCGGCAACGAAGTCAGCGAGCACCTGTGACTTGATTGCTCTCTGGGGTTTGCACCTGATGTCGTACCTGTTTAAGTGGATGGTCCACTTCGCCATTCTTCTTGAGAATTCTGGCTTTTGCATGACTTGCCTGAGTGGGTAATTCGTTAGGAGAAGTATGGTATGTGACTCGAAGCGTGGTCGGAGTTTATCTGAGAACATTTCGACCGCTAAGACCAGTTTTTCTATTGGAGAGTGACGTGTCTCGGCGGACACCATTGTCCTGCTCACAAAGTATACTAGTGACTGTTGGTGAATGTCGTTTTCAGACAAGTCCTTCTTCTTCAACGTAGTTAGGGTTAGGAGTGGTAAGTTCTGACCCGATCCGAACTAACCGACCGAATTATCCGTTTCGAGAACCAACCGAGACCCGAATTTTGTTTTTATCAAATACAATCCGAAACCAACTCAATCCGACCGAATTTGACTCGGAGGTATAAGCAACCCGATTAAGAATGACCCGAAACCCGATTACATCCGAAAATCTCAATCCGGTTTCAAACCGAAACCTGAATAATCCGACCCAAAAATACCCGACCGAGTTACATCCGAAACCCGAAACAATCCGAACCCGATTCGACTCGACATCCGAAACAACCCGAACCCGATTATACCCGATAAGTATATATAATAGCTGAAACAATCCGAACTTAGTATGATATTTTATATAATAGGATATAAAAAATAATATATTATTAGTATAAAGTGTAATACAAAATTGTAAATGTCAGAGATTGTATAATCATGTTTATCTGAACTGTGATCTCTTTTTTATATTATTTTAAAACTATTGATCGTAATTTGAAAAATATTTATAATTTAATACTATCATTTATTACTAAAGATATATTTGTTTGACAAAATATAAGATCTTATTTATCGGTATATGAATCTGATCATTTGAATGGATATGACTTTGAGAATGTACAAGATCTCGTAGACATTAATATCATTATTTAAAATATAGTTAAATCAAAATTAGATTTATTCATTCTTCCAACTATCAAAACCTAATTATACAAACACATTTCTACTGAGACCCAATTCAATCAAAAATTGATTTAACAAAAAATGATTCAAGCGTAACCGATTCAACCGAGTCCGATTCATCCGAAACCGATTCAGCCGAAAACCACTTTAACCGGAATCCGATTCAATCGAAAATTGAAAAAACCGACTCAACCCAAAACCGAATCAACCGAAACCCGAATTAAATTAACCTGTTATAACCTGCTAACCCGACTTGTCCGGCAATTTGAATACCCGACCCGATCTGAACCGACCCGAATGCACCCGATTTTTCATTTAAATCCGATGCTGTTCACATCCGAATAACCCAAAACCGAATTACCTGACCGAAACCTGACCGATTATTCGAATTGCCACCCCTAGTTAGGGTCATCAGATTTGTAGATCTTGCGGTGCGGTGTCGACTAGCACCCTCTTTGTTAGTTCGATCCTGATGCATAGGGGCATCACGAGGCCATCAGGGTGTGGCTCGGTGAGATTCTTCTGAATCGGTTTCGTTGGTTGGTCTTGGAGATTTCCTGATGGTGTGCCCCGAAGGTTTGGGTTCTAAAACCGCTTTTCTATTGCATGGCACTTCGCCGCTAAGTATGTCAACCCACAAATGTTCGATCCCCCAAGTATCGCATCAAACACTCTATCGGGTGTTGGAGGGTTTGTCCTTGCTTGGTGCTCGGGCTGAAGATTCTCTAGTAAATCTTTGGGTATTGGAGCGTCTGGTGCCACGTCTTTTATTCTTGCTTCTGCGACTAGGCGGGCTATCTCCTTTCGGTCTTCTTTGTTTTTGACGACCTCTATAATAAAGTTTTGTTTTCTTTTAGCCGAACATGGGCCAAGGCTCTTGCTTGCACCTCTTCAAAGGTGGCACATGGGTGTTTGGATGATTTCTTTGTATAAACCACCGTCGGGGGTAACCCCCTGCCTAAATGCCTCTACCGCAGTCACCACATCACAGTCTGAGATGGAGATTCTCCCGCGGTTGAAACGGTTCAAGAATTCTCTGGTGGATTCTTGGGACTTTGGGAGTATCCTATAGAGATCGTTGTATTGCTTTTGACTAGTGGCGAACTAAGAGCGAAAAGTATTCGAGAGATCCACAAAGGACTAAATACTCTTGCATGGGAGATCGATGAACCAAGTTAGGGTTGGCCTCGTTAGGGTCATACTAAACCCTTCTCATATCGTAGCTTCTTTGGAATTGTAGGGGACCGCGCTCGCCATCGTCTTCTACTTGTATATCGCCACGTGTTCGTGACGACATGTGGTCTCGTTATACGTTGGCTTACTTGGGATGGAGATTCTCTAGATTTTTGGCGCCGGGTATCCGACGAGCGACCGGAGATTCGTCGAAACCATCTGGCGCTTCAGGTTGCACGGGTTGCAGTCCCTCGTGATTTCTCAACAACTGACCTTCTTTGCTCAGCAACCTTCTTTTTGATGGCCATGTCCAGGCCAATCTACTATGCCTTTTGTAATCCTCCTCGTTGGTGTCGTCACCCGCGATCCAGGTTACGGTGACATGTCAAGAAAATGAACTCAGTGAACAACAAATACGTATAAGTGTAGAAGGTCGATATTTATGAGATGCACAATTAAGAAAGAAAGACTATCTTTTAGCGGCGTATTAGATTATTTGTAATCAAACAATGATATATGCGAAATCTGAACCCTTAGAATAGAGAAGCAAAACATGGAAGGAATCGTGAGATAAGGGAGCGAGGAAACCAGTATATGAAGGATGAAAAACGTGATCCGGACGGATTGACTTGATAGGTTGCATCCAGGTTGCTAAGTACTGGTCCGATCCGCCTCTTTGTTGCCTAAAGGCTCTCTAAAGATCAACAACGAACGATTGGCTTTCCTTGCATATGGCTTTGATGTTTGCAGATCAAACCCTAGTATTGCATCGTCTCCTGTTGTGGTTTGATGATCATCAATGTCGCTTTGATGATCGCCTCACTCTTGGCTTCGCTAATCGCTCGACGCTTTCTCGGAGATTCTCCAAGCATTTGCCGGAGTTTTGCCATCTCTTTGTCTTGCGATCTATTGCTTTGATCTTCGTGATTTCTATTGCTCCCGTAGCGAGAGGGTCAAGATGGGTGTTTTCCAATCTTGATATTGTTTCTTTCAATCAAGAAAGGTAGAGAATTTAGTCCTTTGATGATTGTATCGATCTCGGCCCCATGGTGGGCGCCAAATTGTTTGACCCAAAATTTACCAAAGGAAACTTTGACCAAAATCGGGCCTAGATCAAAATAAATCAAAGAGAAGGACCAAAATCGTGTTTGTATTGTTGAAAAATACATATGAATGTGTATAAACTGAAAATTTTTCCATTCGTCCCCTTTCCTTGGCTTGAGTTTCCTTTTTACTTTCAAAGCTAAGAAAGGGGATGAATGTGTATAAACGGAAATTTTTTCCATTCATCCCCAAGAAAGATGGAGCTTGGAGAATGTGTGTAGACTGTAGGGCCATTAACAACATAACCATAAAATACCGTCACCCCATTCCTAGACTAGAAGATATGCTTGATGATTTGCATGGTGCCACTATATTTCATTGATAGATTTAAAAAGTGGATATCATCAGATTAGGATGACAGAAGGGGATGAATGGAAAACAACATTCAAGACTAAGTTTGGCTTGTACGAATGGCTTGTTACGCCCTTTGGGCTAACCAACACCCCTAGTACATTCATGCGTCTTATGAACCATGTTCTTAGAAAATTCATAGGGAAATTTGTTGTTGTTTACTTTGATGATATTCTGATTTATAACAAATCCCTAGAAGAGCATTAAGCTCATTTGAGGGAAGTACTCTCTACACTCAGATTAGAGCACTTGTATGCCAATTCAAAGAAATGTGAATTGTGCACTATCATGTCAATTTTCTTGGTTTTGTAGTGAGCTCCAAGGGACTACAAGTAGACAAAGCCAAGATAAGGGTAATTCAAGAGTGGCCGACGCCTACCTCCATTGGCCAAGTCCGGAGCTTCCATGAACTTGTGATTCAGTCTAGTTTATATGGTTTAACTCTTGTATTTTAGAGCGTAATTGAGTGTGTTTGGGTTAGATTTGAGCGTTATTGTAATATAATGACCGAAGACACAAGATTTGAAGAAATGAGAGTTTTTAGAGCTAAGTTGAAGAGAAGTTCGCCACTGTCCATTTTCCGCAGGTGCTGTGTCTGAGCTGCGGTAGCGGTGAAGTGAAGGTGATGAAGATCCATTCCCATGAAGGCTGCAGGTGCACCGCCATGACCGCAACCGCGGTAGAAGCCGACATAGACAACCCGAAGGAAGACCTGTCACGGGTGCGGTGATGTTGGATCCCGAGCCGAGCGATATCTTTTCTATCTTGTTTCCTTTTCTATCTTTTGCCGCTTTCCTTATCTATCTCGGGGAGCTTGTTCCTTGAGTTATATAAGGAGGAGTCTGTCTTAGGTTTTAGGTATCCAATTTCATAATCCAATTCATATCTCTTGCATCTCAACTTTCTCTTAATTAATTGTTTTATTGTTCTTTTGTAATGGAGAACTAATCTTCCTTGGAGTTTATTCAATCAAGGAAGCTTTATTATCAAGTTGTGAAATTCTGATAACTTCTTTATCCCTAGGTCTTTATCGATACTCTTATGCTTCATTCCATGATCTTTGTTTGATTATATGAGCCTGATCAACTTGTCTAATTGGCTTAGATCTATTGTTTGAATTAGGATTGGTTGTTGTCTATGCATCTTTCTTGTTCTTGAAACAGCTCTATTCTAGGACCGTGGACTAGATTAGGGAAGAGTATTCAATGGTTTTTTTATGCAAGAAACTCGTAGCTTGATTGCATGATTAAATTCCTATTATCTTTGTGTGTATTGCATAATTTGAATTAAGCGTCCTTGTTCATATCATAGTTTTGCTAGGACCGTGGACTAGTGAATAATTAAAATAAGGATTGGAATTGACATAGGAATATAAGAAGTGGATGAATTGATGATCATTGAATTAATAAAGTGGAATTGATTGAATAAACTCTGCCTGCTAATATTCATTGAAACCTCCTTCAAAATCCTCCTTTGTTTGGTTTGCATGATTCAAACTAAAATCAATCTAAGAAACTGACTCTCTTGGGTTCGACCCCTTACCTGCTTGCTATACTGTGTTTGCTTTGTTTGGGTTATTATCTTTGATTTTGGCACAACGAATTTAGCCGACAACTTGCTAGCTTCTATAAGCAGGTTGTGAGGGATTTTAGCACCATTGTTGCTCCCTTAACCGAAATCACCAAGAAAAGGAGTGAGTTCAAATGGGAGAAGGCGCAATAGGAGGCTTTCACTGCCCTGAAGTGGAGATTGACGTAAGCACCGTTGCTAGCATTGCCCAACTTCACACGTCCTTTCGAAGTGGAGTGTGATCCAAGTGGCATTGGTATTGGCGGCGTTCTCATGCAAGAAGGTAAACCCATAGCCTTTTTCTTTGAAAAAATAAAAGGAGTATGTTTAAATTACTCTACATATGACAAGGAATTGTGTGCATTGTTTAGAGTACTTAAAACATGGCAACACTACCTATGGCCTAGAGAATTTGTTTTGAAAACTGACCATGAATCTTTAAAACATTGGGAAATCCCGGATGGTACCCCTGAGTTTTGGGCTTTTGCGGATGGTGCCCTCAAAATAAACTTATTCCGCAAAATGCTCCCGAGGTTTCGAAAAAGTTCGGAATGTACCCCTCTTTAAATCTATCTCACATATTCCGTTAACAATAAGATTTCTTTATTTTTAGCTACTTGTGTAGCGTTTTCTTGAGTGTTTATGTCTCTTGTGTTTACATAGAAATGTTTTTCATGTGATTGAATACTATAACCAGGGTTTGTTCCATCTCTATATCTGAAACATCTCTTCTCTCCCCATTGCTCATAGTCATAACTCAAATTACTCAAGTATCAAGCAAATTGCAAAGCCTGAGCTTTAAACAAAATCCCAAAAGTGCAAGCCACTGGTGAATTGAGTTGAACAAAAATGGAAGTTGCTACTATTAACAAAACCAAATAACAACAGTAAAAACATTTTTAAAGATTAAAATCAAGTTTGAAGAACCAACTGGCCTTGCCTTTCCCATCTATGGCCTCTTCTTCTTCATCATCATTCATCACCCTATCAATTTCGCCCCAAATCTGCCACTCTGCCGCCAATTCCACCGGTCAGATCAACTCTAACTTCGTCCTTGTCGCTCTCCTCGATTCCCCCTACATCGAGCTCGTCGAGAAGGCGCTCTCGAAGATGTCATCAGTAGCCACAATCTCACCATCTTTGCAACTCACAACAAGGCATTGGAGCACGAAATCGACCCCGATTTCCAGCACTTCTTGCTCGAGCCTGGAAATTTCAAGTCCCTCCAAACCCTAATCCTCTCTCACATCGTCCCCTCCCGCATCTACTCCTCCAGTTGGCCTTCTTCATCACCTTCCCCCTCACCCCCTCCCTCTCTGACCACCGGATTTCCCTCAACCGCTATTGAATCACCAACGTCAAGCTCGTCGACTTGGCGAGGCTCGTCCGCCCACGACGACATCGTCCGTCCATACGGAATCATCCACGGAATCGAGCGCCTCCTCGTCCCACTCACCGCCCAACACGAATTCAACCTCCGGCGAAGCCTCCGATCTGTCTCCACCGTCCTCCCGACCGGCGCTCCGGAGGTGGACCCCCGGACTCGCCGTTTGAAGAATCCTACCCCACTCTTCGTTCCCCTTCCTTTCTTTTGTTTTTTTTTAATTTTTCCTGGTTTTTTTGAAAGAAGTTAACGGAATATGTGTGATAAATTAACATAGGGGTACGTTCCGAACATTTTCAAAACATCAGGGGTATTTTGCGGAATAAGTTTATTTTGAGGACACCATCCGGAAAAGCCCAAAACTCAAGGGCACCATCCGGAATTTCCCTAAAACATTTTAAGAGTCAAGACAAGTTGGATAGGAGACATGGTAGATGGATGGAGTTTTTTGAGACATTTCCCTATGTGATCAAGTATAAGAGGGGCAAGGATAATGTAGTAGCAGATGCGCTATCTAGGCGCCACTCCCTCTTAACCACATTAGATTCTAGAGTGTTGGGCTTTGCTTACATCAAAGAATTATATGTGGATGATCTTGATTTTGGTGATACTTATAAGTGTTGTTGTGAAAAGGGTCAAATGATAGGTATTACATTCATGATGGATTTTTTCTGTTTCGTATGGGTAAAGTTTGTATTCCCAGATGTTCTTTGCGATTATTGCTTGTTGATGAAACCCATAAGGGTGGATTAATGGGACACTTTGGGAGGGATAAAACTTATTATATGTTACGTGCACATTTTTATTGGCCTCATATGCTTAGGGACGTAGAACATGCTCTTAAGATATGTATTGATTGTTTAAGGGCCAAGTCTAGGTTAATGCCTCATGGATTGTATACCCCCTTGCTCACACCCTCAGCCCCTTGGGAAGATTTGTCTATTGATTTTATAGTGGGGTTACCTAGAACTAAGAAGGGGAGAGATTCGATTTTTGTGATTGTAGATCGTTTGTCTAAGATGGCTCATTTCATAGCATGCCACAAAACTGATGATGCCACTAACGTAGCTAATTTGTTCTTTTAGAGAGGTAGTGAGGCTGCATGGTGTGCCAAACACCATAGTTAGTGATAAGGATGTTCAGTTTTTAAGCTATTTTTAGAGGACTTGTGGAGCAAGCTAGGAACTAGGTTATTGTTTTCTACTTCTAGTCACCCGCAGACCGATGGCCAAGACGAAGTAACTAATAGAACCTTAACCACCATCCTTAGAGCTATAATTAGGAAAAAACTGAAATTGTGGGAAGAAGCTTTACCTCATGTGGAGTTTGCTTATAATCGAACAATGCACTCATCTACTAAGTTAACTCCATTTGAAAGTGTATATGGTACTAACCCACTAACCCCATTAGATCTTACCCCGTTTACATTGAGGAAGAAAGAAAATTTTGATGCAGGAAAACAAGTTGAGTTCATAAGGGAATTACATGAGCGTACAAGGGCAAGGTTGTTGAACAAGACCGAGTACAATGCCACCAAAGCTAACAAATGCTGGCGCTAAGTGATTTTCCAGCCTTGAGTTCTTGTTTGGGTGCACTTGAGGAAAGAAAGGTTCCCCGAGCAACGCAAGTCCAAGTTGTCCCCACGTGGAGATGGACCTTTCAAGGTCTTACAATGCATAGGAGACAATGCCTACAAGCTGGAGTTACCCGAAGACTATGGTGTGAGTGCTATGTTTAATGTGGCAGATCTTACTCCTTATCTTGCCTTGGATGAAGACCTTGATTCGAGGTCGAATCCTTTCCAATAAGGGGATGATGATGAGGGACCATCCGCCAAGCCTCCACCAAGCACGCCCATTTTACTTGATGGACCATTGACCCGAGCTCGCGCCAAGAAGCTCTAACAAGACATGCTTAGGTTCATAGGGTATCATGTGGCTAAAGAGGTTAGAGACACCAAGGAGCTGCAAGCCAAGGGCGTGAGCCTCTTAAGTGCCAACATTGGCCAAGGCGTT
This sequence comes from Polygonum aviculare, assembly GCA_934048045.1. Lineage (NCBI taxonomy): Eukaryota > Viridiplantae > Streptophyta > Magnoliopsida > Caryophyllales > Polygonaceae > Polygonum > Polygonum aviculare. The sequence continues at coordinate 23,399,153 of OW204023.1, read as the reverse complement.
CCAAGCCAAGACACCAACAAAGGCCCTCCCAAGGCTCCTTAGGACGAGGCCACGCCAGCCCCTTAGCGCGCTCCATTTGGGTTGTTACTCATGTGGGACACTACCTATCTTTTATTATTATTATTTGTGTTATTTTGTGGGAGTAAAAGGACAAATAAATAGCTCCTAGGTAGTATTTTCAACTTAGACTTCCCATTATCAAACTTGATATCTTTTCTCCATAGAGAGAGAATGAATGAGAGCTTTTCTTTCAAAGTGTGTATTTAGGCTTGGTTTGTCTTGCATCGATCAATCTGATTGTTCAGGTTGTTAGTGAGGAGAATACACGCATCCTCCTTGTGCTTCAAGGATCCGTCCTTGATTGTGTAAGGTTGTACAAGGTTGGTCCTTCGATCATTTAATTGGGTTCTTACTGCTAGATCAATAGGGGTCTTCTTGTTGTTCCGATTGGTTGATCTTATTACCTATCCATTGTGTGCTCTTTGTTCTTGAATCCATAGGGGTCTTCTTGCTGTCATCTTGTTCTTGAATCCATTCTTGTTTACTCTTTGTTCTTCATCTCCATTGTGTCTTGTTTCTCCATTTTTGACCATCCTTCCTTCTCTCCTTGTTTGAGTTGTTGTTTGTCGAAGATTGGGCACCAAGCGGCTTAACCCCGTATCAATTCCTCTCCTTTTTGCAGCTTGAACAAGGGATATAGAGTGCAACCTCAACAAGTCTTTTTTGTTTTCACGCGGCTTAGTTAATACATTTTTAGAGATTTTCTAGCAGAGCACTAGGATGAAAATGTTGTGGCTACTGATTGTCAAGTGGCAATTACTAATGAGTTATTGAGATGGAACTGGACTATTTTTAGAAATAGTTTCCATAGAAAATGAAAGCTTTGGGTGAGATATGATGGAGTGAAACGCAACTTGGCTTGAAAACGACACAACGTCTACTTCTCTTGGAAATGGATATTAATAAAGAACTAGAAGATGTCCTTAACCAAGAACAACTTCTATGGTTTTGATAGTCGAGAGCCTCTTTTTTATTGGAGGGTGAAAGAAATACGCGTTATTATCACCCTTCTACCATCATCATACGAAAGGGAAAACCGAATTTAAAAGCTCCAAAATGATGTTAGTGTTTGGACGACTAATGAGAGGGAGATGTAGAGTTTGGTTCACGTTATTCACAACTGACAACCAGGATTTAGACCCCAATGCTTAGTTGTTGGGACTTGAGTTTCCTCCATTAGAACTAACTAACTTGATAATCTTTAGCGACCGTTCATGGCTTTTGAAGATTGGGATGCTCTCCGTACGATGGGGCCTTCTAAAGCATCGGGGCCGAATGTGTTTTCAGCTATCTTCTTTTTTAAAAAATGATCGATGGTGGGGGCTCAAGTAACTCAGACCATGCTTTAGATTGACAATTCGGGAAACTTGTTGGATACCATTAACGATGCCCTTTTGGTTCTTCTTTTTAAAGTTGGCACGTCAAGCAATGCAGAACAAATCCGGCCTATTTTGTTGCTTCGTGTCATCTTCAAAATAGCCACAAAACTGATTGTTAACACGCTAAAACGGTTCCTTCAGTATTTGATACCACCAGTCCAAGCTACTTTCATCCCTGGGAGGCAAGTCATAGATAATGTGGTCATCATGCATGAGGTTCGCCACTTAATGTCGTCCATTCAGAATAATTCACATATTATTATATTAAAAATTAATTTGGTAAAGGAATACGACCGGGTTCAATGGGGCTTCTTATGTATGATCATGTGTTGTGCTCATTTACCAAATCGCCTAGTTGGCTTCATTATGAAGTGTCATACCGAATGTTACATGGAGATTCTATGGAATGGGTAAAAAAATAACTCGTTCAAACCATCGAGGGGATATGATAGGGTGATCCCCTTTCTCCATACCTTTTCACCCTTGTATGGAAATTTTTTCACGCATCAGAGAAAATCAATGGAAACCTATGCATGAAGCGGGACGTGTGGCTCTCACATTTGTTCTTTGCTAATGACTTGATATTGTTTGTCAAAGCTTGGGTTTCACATGCTCACGTTATTAATTAAGACATGTTTGGACAAGTTTTCTTTATTCTTTGGGGAAAAATTGAACTTTAATAAGACTAGTGTCCTGTTTTTCAAAAAGGTTTCAGATGCAATTCAATTGGAAATCAGCTCATCTTTGTCAATGCCGGTTACAAAAGATTTCGGAAATTACCTAAACGTTCCAACCACATGTGGTTGTATACCTTCAGACAAGTGTGATAATTTGTTTGGCAGAATCAGGGCTCACTTGAATGGTTGGCGTTCTAAAACACTCTCGATAGTTGGAAGAGTAACTTTGGTGAACTTTGTTCTCGTTAGCCTTCTCGTCTATCTTATGTAATCCACTCTTGTTCCTCGGTCAATTTGTGAAAAAATTGATCAACAAATGGAGCAATTTGTATGGTGTTCGACAAATGAAGCTAGGAAAACCCACCTTCAAGCTTGGGAAAAAATAGTCACTCCCAAAAGCGAGGGTGACTTGAGGTTACGACCTATGTGATACACACGTCCTTGGATAGTTACGCAAGTCTAGTTTGAAGAAGTTCGAAGGGTGGATCGAAGGTTGCTCCAAGGGACACAAGGATAAAGTGATGTTGATGCTAGTGATGAACTTAGATGAGGACACAAGGATAAACTGATTTATATTAATATGAAGAAGATAAGTAATGGATCTAAACTTAGATGGACGCACTAAGTTAGGCCAACCAAGCTTGCAACGGATCGAGATAAGCACTTAGATTGTTCTCATCTTTTACCTATCCCTCGATGAACACATGAAGAAGTGAGCTTGGTTATTGACACAGGCAAAGTCGTTGTCCCAAAATCAAAGATAATAACCTAAGCAAGACAAACAAAGTAAAGCAAGTAAGTAAGGGGTCGAACCCAGAAGAATCAGTTTCTTATATTGATTTCAGTTCGATCATGCAACACAAACAAGGGAGGTTTAGAAAAGTGGTTTCCAATCAATATTAGCAAGCAGAGTTTATCCAATCAATTACACTTTATTAATTTATCGATCATCAATTCATCCACTTCTTTATATTCCTATATCTTAATTATTCGCTAGTCCACGGTCCTAGCAAAACTGTGATATGAACAAGGACCCTTAATTCAAATCATGCAATGAACACAAGGATAATAGGAAATTGAATCATGCAATCAAGCTATGAGTCTCATACATAAAACAACCATTGAATACTCTTCCCTAATCTAGTCCACGGTCCTAAAATAGAGTTGTTTCAAGAAGAGGAAAAACGCATAGACAACAACCAGTCCTAATTCAAACGATAGATCTAAGCCAATTAGAAAAGCTGATCAGGCTCATATAATCAAACAAAGATCATGGGATGAAGCACAAGAGTATCAATAAAGACCTAAGGATAAAGAAGTTACCAGAATTTCACGAATTCATAATAAAGCTTCCTTGATTGAATAAACTTCAAAGGAGATTAGTTCTCCATTACAAGGAAAGCAAGAATACAAATGTTGATGAATGTCAAGATACCTTAATCCTAAGGCAGGCTCCTTCTTTATATAGTCCCAAAGAACAGGCTCCCCGAGATATACATGGAATGAGGCAAAAGATAGAAAAGGAAACAAGATAGAAAAATCTCACTCGGCTCGGATCCGGACACCACAGCGCCTGCGTCACAGGCACCGCACCCGCGGCGTATCGGCAATTGGGTTCTTCAAGTCGGCTTCTACCACGGACGTGGCCAAGGCGGCGCACCTGTGGCTATCTCGGGAATGGATTGTCGTCACTTCTTCTTCACCGCGACCGCGGCTCGGACACCGCACCTACGGATATTGGACGAACTTCTCTTAAAACTTAGCCCGGAAAACTCTCGTATCTTTAAATCTTGTGTCTCCGGTCTTCGTATTACAATAACGCTCAAACTCTAACCTAAACACACTGATGTGATTCGCCTTAGGATCGGACGCAATTCTGGCTCGAGGGAGTTCATGGCTTCCTTGGATACGACTTGGACGAGTGCCCTTGTGCCAAATGGCGTTTTCGAACGAAAATGTGACACTTTCGGATGCATGGGAATTCATGATTCAACAAACTCATTTTGTGGATTTTTATTATTGATGGATAAGTAGTCGAGCCCTCACTTCGGTCCACTCACCGAGAGGTCTCGACTAAGAGATACAAGGGGTGCGGAACCAAATCCTAACAACCCAAGCGGCTCTAAGGATAAGTAGGCGTTTCGCCCAGAGTGAACCGAGCTCGACGCCTAAGGAGGGTGAAGCGAGGTGTGATAACCCTCTATTTTACATAACGGTAAAATTGTAATTTACCTTTGCATTATATCCAAAAATATTAATAATAAGTTGTTATTAATATTTATCAAAATAATAACCCTTGCTCATATTAAATTAAACCACATGAATAAGGTCATGGTAATTCAAGCACTAATGTTATAAAATCAAGCTTATACTAATGTTATAAAATCAAGCTTATAATTATTTAATTCCTTATAAACTTTATTTATGGGTACATACAAAGTCATGTACAAATATGTTAAAGTTAATGTTATAATATAAAGTATAATATAAGTGTGTAATTTCATGTCATAAGGGCATATTTGCCACTTTTGAAAGTTTGGGCCATTTGCAAACCCTTCTTCTCCAAAACCCCATTTTCGAGTTCAATCTTCAAGTCATCGGTTCCAGCTCGTTTCTAAACGGAAATGGATTCCGTAAGCTGCATAGGATCCTTCTTTCCCATTACTACAATAGCCCTCATTCAATTGGTCCGATTAATTGCAATACTTATCCCGAATGAGATAAGCTTCGACCTAGGGTTTATTGTACTTGGATGGATTTTCGGCCAAATTGGCTTGAATTATAGTGGATAAGACCGTTGGAGAGCTTAGGATACTCTTATGCATCGTCATACGCATCTAATTGCGATTAAAGACGAGTAAAGTCGTCCTCATCAACCGAATTGAAGAATGGGCATTCAAGGCATTAAGGGCTCGTAACCGGCGACTTGGGGCGCAAGGATTCGAGCCAAAACCCCAACTATAAAAGGGGCTGCCGATGGGAATCGAGAGAACGCATTCCTACTCACCAAAATCTCTCATAAATCGCAGGTTAAAGCTCTCGAAGTCGCTCGGAATCGCCGGAATCCGACGAAGAACGACGCCAGCCCTGTTTTCGCGCAGTCTACTTCACCGCTCTCGTTCTCACTCGTCCGGCGACCAAATCCGACTCCGTCACCACCATCGTGTTCACGGCGTTTCCCTCTTTCCAGATCTGTGCTCGGCGCCGCCTATAGTCGCCAGAATCCACCGGTAGGAGTCGGTAAACATCACTGTCCGACCCCTGTTTTTCCGCCCTTTGGCTGGCCGTTTGGGTTCAAAAACCCGAGCACCGGTCGGGCCCGACCCGGCCCGGCCGATCTGCTCGATATCTTGTATAAAAATAATAATTAAATTAATTTAAATAAAAACAAATGATTAATATTATAATTATAATTACCTAGTTATATAACTTGGATTAATGAGAATAATACTGTTAGTCATATTAGTAAGGTTAATAAAATTGTGTTAGAAAAATAATAAAATCTTGTTATATGCTATATAGTGTACTTTATATGAAAATGTAGTTCTTACATACTTAGGTATATGATTAAGATGTAGATCTATTATTATTGGTTTTATTACATGACTATAATATGAGTTTACAAGTTAATATATATATATATATATTATGAGATAGTAAACCATGCTTAGGGAATTTTGTAAGATTCTTATAATATATGTACAAGTATGTTGACCTAATGATATCCTTAAGAATATGTTATTGGAATTAATATGATAATAACATTAAGATGGATTATAATTTTAGGTATTATATAATTAGATTTCCTTATACACCAAAGTTTAATGAATTGACAAATAAAGAAATTTCTTAATAAAATCAATATATCAAGAATCAAGATTTATAATAACATAATATAACTTATTAAAGGGTTATTATTGAGTTAGAGTTTATGAAGGATATAAACTCTAACATTCCCCTTCAAAATAAATTGTAATAATTTATTTTGATTTATCTTGTCTTTCCAGTTCGTTCGTTATCGAAGATCTAAGTCCTCGTCGTTAACCTTTCCGTCAAGTTATTTCTCAAGTTTGATTTCAAGGCAAGTGGTTTGGTTCTTTTCATCATGATTTCGTACTTGCATGATTTGCTTTAAGTCGTATTTTCATGAATTGTTGGGAACTAAATGTGTGAATAAAATCAACCTAGGATATTTCTATTGTTATAGATTTATCGACCTTGTTCTAGTTGCGCTAGTTATGGACTTAGGTCTCGATGTGTGTGACCTATGTGTGACTATCATGAATCTAGCGTAGTTTAAAAGTTATGTACTTGTTTGTATTTGGCTTGTCGTACTTTGTACCTATTCCTCGGTCATGACCCATATCACTCAACCGCTGAGTGGTGTTCGCACTTCCAAGTGCCATGGGACTTAGGCGCCCGTATTCCTATTCTCTCGTGTAAAACGTACTTGTTAATTAAGTGTAATTTTCATGTGGATTTAAAAGGAACCAAGATAAGTGCTTATGCACACCTTAATGTACCCTATAGGATGGTTAGTACAAAATGGAATACCGTCCTCGCTCTCGGATAGTTCTATGTCTAGCTCCAATCTGAACGTCTACTCGACTTGTTAAAACGCCTATAAAATGGCAAGATGGGCTTGGTACTTAAGCGTCTTCGTGACCACCTCCCCGTCGGCACTTACGAGTAGGATGAGGTTGGTAGAGGCATAGGTTATCAACGAGAGTTTAATCACAAAGAATGACGCTAAGTGTAAGATTACGTTCCCAACAAATTCTCCACTCTTTTGTCAAAGTATTCCACTTTCGTAAAGTATTATTCTAATTCTTTAGTCTATCTTAAAAGTCATGCTCGTTTTCTCGTGGGAGGTAGTAGAGGGTTAGGCTATCGTCCGGTTTTCATTCGGTTTCGATATCCGTCTCTAGTTCCTCTCACTAACCCGAACCATTTTTGAAAATCCCATTTGCTTAGTCTTTCGCAAGACTAGCCCGACCACCCTTTTTCCTTTGCATGGTCGGCTGGTGTCAACCGTCTTTCCGTTGCGGCGCATCAGGTGAAGGAGTCGTTATTCGAGACTAAAGGTGCCTATAAGCTGAGTCATTTCTCTCTGTCCATTTTTAGACTCTTTTTAACTTAATTTCGTATTGAGATTCCCGAGGTGTGGGAACCAATACAAGACTTAAATAATTACATTGTGACCTTTAAGACTTTGGTTTTGTTTATTAAAAAGTTGTATTTTAATTCCGCATTAACTATTATCGACTCCTGTGATAACTATAAAGCCTAGGGTGACTTCGGGAGTTTCAACCCGAGGTCACTGGCGGTAATATCCCTATAGAAAAAAGGGGTGTTACACGAGGCTCGAGTCTCACGAGCCAAGCCGCCCTCCGAGCCCTCGGTTACCCGAAGGCCGGGGATTGGTAGAAAAATAAGAACGGCGGGGCCATGGCTCGAGTCACACGAACCTTAGCCCGCCGCCCGGCTCTCGCGTCTCACGAGAGCCCTACGGCTTGAGTCCCACAAGCCGGGAAAGCCCAAAACCTAGAAACTAGGACAAAACGTCTCCAGTTAAGGTTCAAGCTCAAAACAACATTGTTAAATCTATTACATCCCCTCCTTATTTATAGGGAAAAATGAGAGAATTCTTAGGCTAAGACTTCGGCTCCAAGGCGGAAAATTGATGGCGAATGCTTGGCGCGGAAGTCACCGTCTTTACTTGGCTCTTACTTTGCCGTCTAGGAAAAGGTTGAGGAGGTGGAGTGGCGGCATGGACTTGGAGAGGAGGTGGGACGAATGGGCTTGGGCCCAAGCTTCTTGTCTTGCTTGTCGTGGACGAGCCCGCCTCGTCTTGCTTGAGAACTTGTGGGCCTCACTCCAAGGTAGGCTTGTCTTGAAAGCCCGGACACGGACCCCGGCCCCACGCGTGCGCGCGCACGAGAAGCACCGGCGCCCGAGACACGGCGCCAAGATGAGGCACCGATGCCGCGGCATCGGTGCCAAAACGAGGCACCGGCGCCGAAGGCCGCATGCGCGAGACGCTCGGCGCCGACCCTCTCGAACTCGGGCGCGCCTTTCGGAAGGCGGGGCATGATCACATCACACACTCACTAAAGCCCTAAAATACAAGAATTAACACATACTAACTAGAGCATATCAGTTATGCACCCCAAGCTTAAAGAAAACACTTAGATTATGTTGTTCTTGTAGTTTTTTAATGAAAGATGAGATGATGAACTACTAGGAGGAAGCTCCCTTTTATATTAGAAAAATGACCCAGCCATGGGGCCTAAAGTCGTCAGCCATTACGGTGGTGAGGGAAGAGTCTCTTCTTCATTAAGGTGGAGGTGATAGGGTGGTCACTTGATGAAATGATTCAGCCACCTCTTGGCTTCTTGCATTGATGGAGAGGGTGATGTCAGGGTGATGATGTCATATGGTGGAGCAGGATCGGGCCCACTTACATCTTTCATCGGGCCGACCACATAGAGTATGGTGAAGGCCTCCACCTTAAGACAAGGTGGTTGTCCCATGGCGGCCAGGCCGGTCTAGAGCTGTTCTTGAAGTAGCTTGGGACGGTGCCAAGTCATTAGGCCAAGAAAGGGGGTCATTGGCACAGGGGTGTCAGGCGCAAGGGGTACATCTGGCCACGACAGAGGTGCATCGTGCATTAGGGCGTGAAGAGGTAGGGGTTTCGGGAACCGAGATAGGCCATGCATGTCCGTAAGGATGGGATGCTGCCTTGAGTGGGCAGGGTAGCGCTTGGCGATGGGGCCAAGTGTGGCATGAGTGTTGGACCAAGCCACGACTTGGCTACAGGTGATGGCACGTAAGTTCCTTGGGCCACGGGCGGCGACGGGGCCTTTGGCACACGGGAGCCTTAAGCCATAGGCTGCGATGGGGTCGTGGGAGCTGGCACGCTAAGGCCTTGTGCCACGGGCGATGATGGGGACATGTTGAGGTTGTGGGCCACGGATGACGATGGAGCCATGCTTGGGCCCTAAGCCATGGGCGGCGATGGGGCCATTTTAAGGCCCTAGGCCACGAGCGATGATGGGGCCTAGGGTGCGTGGCTATGGGGCTCCATTGAGGTTGATCATGGCAACGCGCTATGGCTCGAGCTTGCTTCATGATGTGGCAAAAACTGGGACACATCACTATACGACAGCAGAATATTATGGGGTATTCTAATGTCTCTCAAATTGGTGGTGTTTTATAGGTTATTTTCCCTTGTAAATACGTGTCTTTTGTTCCTTTTCTTGTGTGTTTTGCCCCTTCTTAGCTTGGATTCCGATTTCCTGTGAGATTCGGAGACTATTTGATTTTTATGTATTTTGTAGGTGTTTTTGGCATGATTCGAGGACATTTTGAAGGAGACCGGAAGATGGAGCAAAACCCGAGTCAAGGAGCGGAAGAGTGGAGCAACCCATGAAGAGAAGAACCAAGAAGAAGAGGTGGCTAGAGACCAGGACCGAGTTCCAGGACACATCGGGTCCGAGATTGAGTTTTGAACCTCGGACCGACGTGCCAGCACATCGGGCCCGACTTCCCTCCGTGTCGGTCCGAGTCGGTCGAAAGAAGATTGGGTACCAAGGCAAACAAATGTGATCGGGTCAGGTTTTGACAACTCTATATGGTTGTAATCTTTCTTTCAAAAAATGAAAATATAAATGAATATGATCATATTTCCTCAATAAATCTTAATTATGTATTTTATAACCCTATTAGTTATATATATATTTAATTTATTTATAAGATCAATATACTATTTATAATTAAAAAATATTAAACATAACTTTTTATTAAAAGTACGGGGATTACAATACTGAGCCCTAACTAGAGGTGTCAAAACTTCATCCGACCCGAAAAATCGACCCGAACCAACCGATTTTTTTTGGGTTGAAACATGACCCGAATAGTAGCGAGCAAAAAAAAAACCGAACCCGACTAACTCGAACCTGATTGGGCTGAAACCCGAAACCGACTCGATCGACCCGACTTTTTATATATATGTAGAAAAAAAAAATTCTTTTAAATATTATAATATATTTTTCTATTAAAAAAATATTATTATAAAAAAATTTAAAAAAATTATTCTATTATTAAAAATTATTATTTAATCATAATATTATTTTAATAATCATTAAACATTTGAATTCTTGACTTACTAGTTCGACCCGAACCCGCACAATAATTTGTCAAGACGTGATCAACTTGAACTGCAACCCGATTGATCCGAACTCGTACACAATCCGAACCCGAATCCATCCCGATTCGTTTGACACATCTAGCCCTAACTATTTTTTTTGGCAAAAACTAATTTCTATGAAGTAATTTCGCAGGGGTTTTTGCCCCTTTTCTATGGGGAAAAAGAAAAGTGAGCACAGCGGGACGTGGGTTCCAGCGAACAATTAGTCTTACATGTCATAACACTAATCAAATACGCTGGAACATTAACAACCCTTGGATTATCAGCCACGTCCACACCACACGAGCTTTGAGCCGTTGGTCTATAAAGCGCGTGTTCCTCAAGTAGCAGCGGTGAAGAGTGGTAACCATATTATACAACAGGCAACAGAAGCTTACTTTACTAACAGGAAATTAGCGATCCAATAAATGTTCAATTAAGAAGCAAAAACTGGATCAAAATCAAATCGAGAAACATTACACGGGGTGCGAATGCTAGTGATCGTCTTCCACTTCTCAACCAGAAATCAAAACAGTTCTGGCACCAATCTCTGCAACCAACACCAAACCCTAACCCTAACAAACGATCGAGAAACGGCCGTCCTTTGAATCTCTCACACAAATCGCAGAGAGTTCTAACGAAAACCTGAAATTCAACCTAGCTCATTCCGATTTCCCACCTATTGGCTGAATCCCCCCAAATCGAGAGCCTCCTTTCGAATTCCCAGCTTCCAGGATCCTCATCGTCTTCCAGCTTCCAATCTCAGCGTTAATGGTGTCCAGATCGGGCACTTCCCAAGCTCAAACCTCCCTCGATTCCACCTCGTCGGCGCTCTTCGAGTTCTGACATATGGTAGTGAGGAAAGAATCGGGATCGCGATGGGTGCTGACAAGAAGAAACTGCTGTTCTTACTCTTCTCCGCCCTGTTCGTCTCCTTCCTCCTGTTCCTCACCGGAATCTACAGCCTCAGCACCACCTCCTACTACTTCTCCTCTAAGGCCACCAACACAGGCCCCTCCGGTGCCGCCGGATCCGATCGTCGGCCTCCTTCCTTCGCGTATTACATCTACGGAGGCCGTGGCGATCAAGAACGCATCTTCAGGCTGCTACTCGCGGTCTACCACCCCAGGAATCGGTACCTGTTGCACCTCTCCATGGATGCGCCCGCGGAGGAGAGGGATGCGTTGGCCGCGGCCGTGATCTCGGTGCCGGCCATTCAGGCCTTTGGTAATGTGGATGTCATTGGGGAGCCCAATTGGCTGACCTACATGGGCAGTACTCATGTTGCTGCCACGCTCCGGGCCGCCTCCGTGTTGCTCAAATTGGATGGGTTGTGGGACTGGTTCATTTTCCTGAGTGCCTTGGACTATCCCCTCCTCACTCAGGATGGTAATTTGCACTTGCTACTTACCTACTAACATGTGCTATTGCTGTCATGATGAGCCTGATTTGGTGACTGTGTGATGTCTTTCCCATTATAGCAGATTTGGTAGTGTTTGTTTTGTCTGCACGGTCTACTCTATTTTGGGCTGGATTTTGTTGTTGCTCTATTTTGACTTGATTTAGTTTGTTGTTTAGGGTGGTGGTTTTGGAACCTTGCATTTACTTCATTACTTATGTTAGGGGTGATAATTAATAAACATTGAGCACCAAGCAGTTTGAAGAGAATGACTTTTTTTTTGAGTGCTAACCTTTCTGCCATTCATTTGTTAATTTCTCGGCTGGTTTCTTTGTGTGCTATGACTGCTTGGAACTGAGTAGTACATGTTTGCTAATGTTACTTGCAGTTGTACTTCACTAGCATTTATTGATTTGCACTTGTTCATTTGAAATGATTTGCAACTGCTTAGAATAGGAGATTGCGATTTGAATTTTTGTTGTATCTTGTAGAGGCATATAGAGCGAAATCTAGTGATATGAGTATCCAAATTGTTTGATCATTTTCTTTTTTTCTGTTGCTGCACTTGGTTTCATCCAATGAATCCTCACTAGAGATTCTTCCATTTATGCTGGATGAGTACGTTCAAGCTATGCTGGAGCGCCTAAATTTTGATTATTCTGTGAAGTTGCAATCCGGTTTTACTTCTCACTTTAGGGTTAAACACCTGAGGCTGGGATTTGAACATTCATTACAAGTTTTGTGGGGTCTCTGGGGATAGGCATTGTGCAGAGGTTTTGTTAACTTAATCTTTATCTGCCTCAACTATCATCCAACCGCAGCTCTGATTTTAACAGCATGTTGTGTACTGGAAATGTTTAATTCCTGTGGATCATGGTTGTCACATGTGTTCAACTATCAAATGACAGAGCTGATGCCCAAAATACAGAATGTCATCATACAAACATGCTTAACATGAAATGCCTGATTGGCTTCTTACACATCTTTACTAAGAATCTTCTATGCAACTAATTGCTATTCCTGAATCCTGAGTGAAGTCTTTTATTTAGACCACAGTGATGCCTAGTCTAGCTTTTCCTCTCTACTAAAGTCTCCTCTCAATCAATAAGGTTGATGATGATGGAACAGTAATTAGATGTCGAAACACAAACTTGCTAAAGGTTTTGAGAATTCAGATATGAAGCTTTTATCTATTCGTAGAAACCCCCAGGTATAAGGTTAAAAATGTCAGTAACTACTTCTTATGCCAGCAGCTTTGTGTTAAAAGTAATAATACCTACAAAGGTGAAGGATAGGGAATTGACCCTACAAAATGTTCACTCGGGCCTGCTTCTTTGTTGATAATAGAGCATTTGATTAATGTAGAGTGTTTCTGTTTATTAGTTTTTCCGACTGCATTTCTTCCTTGTTTTGTTGAAAATTACTCATCGAATTTTACCGGTTGCTACTGGTGTTTGATGCATTTGATTGGCATATAATTGGCATATAATTCTGATACTCTTGAGGTTGACTTGTTTTCTTACTGAAGCTCCCCTCATGTTTTAGGGTTGAGAGCAATTATGCTATTGAGAAAATACTCTGACATCAAACTCAAGTGGAATCCCAGCTGGGACAAAAATTTCTAAGCCAAGGAGTTTCAGCTGTTGGAGAGTTCTAACTGTTCTATTAGACTATTACTAACATCGTGCTAGTTATATATGGGGAAGTGGTTCTTTGTAGATCTGCTCAATATAGAGTTCTTGCATAAAGAAAGATTAGGGGATTTTGTTGTGGCATTGTTGAAACTGGGACTCATGTACAGCATGTCTATAGCTTTACTGAGGAGCTAAATTGGGAAACGTACTGTTGCTATTAAACACTTGTTTTCATCTGCACAAATTTGATGATATATTTCTCTGTTTATGTTCTACAGTTATATTTACATATTATGTGGATTGATGTTTCTCAAACTTGCCCTGTACTTAGCTAAATTACCTTTGCTTCTACCTGTGACGTTGCAGATCTATCCTATGCGATGTCCACGGTCAGTAGAGACCTCAATTTCCTTGATCACACAAGTGACCTTGGATGGAAAGAGTAGGCAGACCCTTGTTTGTGAACTTACCATTATCTGTCTTGAATTTATTTTTCCAGCTGCATAATATGATTTGACATAACTGCAGGAAAGACAGGATCCATCCTATAGTTGTTGACCCATCGACTTACTTGTTTAGAAGGAGCCAGATATTTACTGCAACTCAGAAGAGGCCTACACCAGAGGCATTCAAAGTTTTCACAGGCAAACATCTAAATCTAAGGCTTTCACAGCTAGCTTATTTGTATAGGAAGATAGATCATTAGGAATATAATCGCATTTTAGTTTTTACTGCATGTTTCACATTTTATGTCAAATTGTGCATCAACTGTGCAAACTATAAAACCATCCATCACTTACACTATCTTATTTCCTTTGACCCCACTTATACAGCCAACTCTGGAGATGGGATAGCAATTATGATTTCTAATATTTTCTCAAATTTCCACTAAAAAAAAGTAGTCTTAATATCAGGATCACTGTTGATAAATCAGTTTGGATTGAGTGAAGCTGCCCCATCTATAGAGTTACTATGATCCTAAATATATATAGGAACGAACCCTAGAAAGGTAAAGTAAAAACTGAAAAATGGGATAAAATCTAATCTGTTTGATTGTTCTCTAAAGTTCACAACTCTAAGTTAGTTCATTCCTAAGTAATTTCTATTTCCAATCCCTATTACCACTTACCAATTATTAGTCAGAAAAAATTACCTCTGTCAAGTTGTCAGTAGAATCAGAAGATGAGTTTCATCCTTGTTCCTTCTTGCAGGTTCACCTTGGGTCATGTTAAGCCGACACTTTTTGGAGTACTGCATACTTGGGTATGAGAATCTCCCAAGGACAGTCTTAATGTATTTCACCAACGCAATACTGCCTGAAGAAGGATACTTCCACTCAGTTATCTGCAACTCGCCTGAGTTCAAAAACACAACAGTCAATAGCGATTTGAGGTACATGATTTGGGATAACCCTCCAAAGATGGAGCCCAAATATCTAAACATGTCCAACTATGATCAAATGGCTCAGAGCGGATCTGCATTTGCAAGACAATTCCTTAAAGACGACCCGATCCTGAGTTTGATCGATGAGAAGATTCTCAAACGTAGGCACAACCGGGTTACACCAGGAGCATGGTGCACAAGACAAGATAGTTTGTTTACTGACACTTGCTCGTATTGGGGCGATGTTAATTCCTTGAAGCCTGGTCCTCAGGCAAAGAAGTTTTCAGCATCATTGGTGAATCTGATGGATGATTTGAGATTGCAGTCAACTCAATGCAAGTAGGTTCTGATCAAGTCTGGTATTTGAAGACTGTTGCCACAATTGGTGGTTGAAATCAAAAGTTTAGACGTGAGATCAGTTGCTTCATCCTACATAAAAGCATGTTAATAGTTTAGCAAAGTTGCGAAGACTAGTTTGTGATCCTACTCCATGCATTGTGAGATTTGGCCTGCTGTTATTGGGCGTTAGAGTGAGAGTAGCTTGGTCATCAACGTATTTTGGGGAATGCCCTCAAGTATACTTACTTTTTTCACCTTGTAATTCATTTTTTTTTACATGGCCTTGTTTAATTAGAGAACACACTGAAGTGACTCAATTTGTTCATTGAATTTCATGGTCTGCCTATTACAAGATGAATGGTCCGTATTCTCTAATCACTCATTGATGTTGTTTCTTGTATTCAAAGAAGGCCTCTGGTTAAATACAAAATCACATAAAGCTGCCTAAAATATGTAAATGCCACTTGAGCCAACATTGTAAACTAAACGGATTAATAACTATATTCCCGCTAAGGTATGTACTAGACGATCACACAGTTTGGTCAAGCAACGGGTTGGATACCATTGCTAAAGCAAAGCCACAGAGATGGACTCGCTTCTTCAAGTCTCTGTGTGATTACAGATTTCCAACTAAGGCATGTATGTACTAGACTCTGTTCTTACAAATATCTAAGGCAAATATCTGAATTTCTGAATAGTTGGCCTAGGGTGAAGAAGACATTAATCAGTGTGCAGTTAAATTCTCAACTGAATATACATTACTATGAAAGAAGTTTCAGTTAGGCAAATCCTTCTAATTTCTCCACTGAATCTACAATAATATGGAAATTGTACAGGTGCCTGTGCATCACAAATTCACTTCGCTCTAAAGCATAACCATAAATTTCCAGATCATGCATCATCTCCACAAACTTCGAATTGTCCTGATCAGCTCTAACTCATCGAATTCAGCATTTAATTTTCCAACTGAGATTAACACAAACAATGATCTGTCATATTAATCCCAAAGAACGTTTGCAGGAAACGTCTATTACATTTGCAATGCAGAGCATCATCAGATCACACAACTACACAAGTAAAGCAACATTGCAACACAGTGCACCAAACAAAGATGCAAGACACATGACAATTTATTGGAAACAAAGCAAAGCAGAGTAGACTTAGCAACACTGCATCAGATCAGATCAAAGTCCATGATGATCGTCTATATCAGTAGAGGGCTCGATCACAGGAGTAGGGGACATTCCACTGATTCCAACGCTGCCGAAGGCATCAAATCCACTCTCCGTGTCAATTGGACCATCGAATCCAGTAGAGGCGCCTGTAGCAGTCAAATGTGACTGAGTGTGCAAGTGAGGGAACGGCATCACAATTCCATGGATCACGAGCCTCGGATTGTGGATCAGATCCGGAGTCTTGATCCGCACATGATTGATCCTCTTCGGCGCAAGAACACCTCCGCCGGCAGCAGCTGTCACCGATAAGGTCTCGCCGACTTCCAAGGTCGGCAGAATAGTCCCCGCCGGAAGCCTCTCAAGATCGTGAAACATCAAGCGCCTGTTCGGCACGATGTGGAATCGGACGTCACGGACATAGGCACTTCCGCCATGGAAGACCGTCGCGTCGTCGAGAGCGAAGACGGTCATGTTGTGCAGCGTGACCAATTCGGGGTACTTGACTCTGAACGCCAAGGCCAGGAAGCTGTATCCGCTGGTGCGAAGCCTAATCATGGCGTCGGAGAGCATGAGGCGCGTGACAGCGAACGCCGGCGAAGGATGTGGCAGAGAAAGAGAGGTCACCTTGTCGATTGAGCAAGAATACGGAGAGAGGTGAGACATGAAGCCTTGAACGCCGTGAACGATGATCTGGCCGTTGTTGAAGAGCTCCGGACGAGTGATCTCCGCTCCGCCGACGAAGATCTTGGACTCGTTGATGGAGGATGTGACGGTCAGGCACCGGCCGGGAAGAGTCGTCTCCACCTTCGTCCCGAAGATCAGCTTCCGGAGGTAATCTTGAGGATAGAGACCTGGAACGGTGTGCTCTTGGAGGAGGAGAGGGATGGAGCAAGAATGGCAGGTGCGGACGGACGGATCTGCGGGAGCGAAAATTGTGATCGGACCGCTCCAGGCGGCGGAGGTGGCGAAAGGCGCGGCGGCGACGGAGAGAGAATGAGCGGCCATCGCAAGGTCGTGGAAGCCGAGATCCGCGAGGATCGGGATGATGGCGGCGAAATGCGCCGCCGGCTGCTGGAAGCTCTCCTGGTAGGAAGAGAAAGGCGGTGGAGATGTGGCGGAAGGCGATGGCGGAGAAAAGGAAGCCGTCGGCGGCGTCGGCGAGGAAATTCCGGCAGGAGAGGAACGGACTTCGAGCGCGGAGACAGCAAAACCGCTAGAGGCGGTGAGGAGGAAAGCGAAAAACAGAAAGCTGGAAAAAGACGCCATTAGAGCAGAGCTCGATTCTTGAGAGAGAGAGAGAGAGAGAGAGAGAGAGAGAGAGAGAGAGACGAGTTGAAAGGAAAGCTTGATCCAAGCGAGTGAGGGGGGACGTGGTATTTAAAGGCGGTAGAGCACGAAATTTAGGAGGGAAAAGCCGGTATGAGATCGATTCCTCTTCTAGATTACGATGGAAGATATCTGCTGCTCCGGCTCTGTAAAATCCGTTAGCAACTGCAAGTGGCATCGTTGACAGAAGTTTGACTCCAGAAGAATCGTCTAACAAACTCGCCACTTGGCACGATCTTATTTGTTATGCCAGGACCCAGTTTTATACGTTACGCATTGTTAATTTGTTAATTCTCTTTCGACCAAAAAAAAAGTTTTGTTAATTCTCTCCGTGGGAAATATTACGTACGTAACTACGTAAGATTATCTACTATAATACAGTATAAAGCGGAACCCAAATCTTTGTTAAAATTTGCGCCACATTATCAACCCTGAATATAATAATAATTTTATTTTTTACATTGATTTTCAAAAAATAACTTATATATCTTCTTGATATCTTATCCAATTTCCTTATGTATACTTAATATCTTACTCAATTATACATCCTTATATGAATAAGGAAATTCAAGTGATTTTCTTTTATATTCTTTTAAATTAATTCTTATTAATTAGTATACATTTTTGACATTATTGAATCTTGAAGAATAGTGAAAAAAATTCATATATTTCAATAGTATATTCATTATTAATATAAATTTGAAAATTTGAATAGAACTATTTTAGAATTAAAATTGTATGAATAAAAGTACATATATAGGTCAATAGGTTCGGACTTTGGTCTATCGGATTTAGATTATAAGTTCCCGAGTTAAAAGCGTACTCGTATCAAAATTCGATCTCGAATGGGTTAATTTGATTTTATATTTACATTACCCGTACATGGTACAGGGTTTGTACTAGTAAAATATCAAAGGTCGACATATCAAGCAATTTTCGGCAATTTTTTCATAGTTCGTGTTTATTTTGGAGTTTTCTAAAATTAATGTTACTTTTACCCACTAGACCTAATGTTATTTGAAGCAACTATTCGTATATTTTTCTTGAAACAATTAAAATATTTATGTTAGTTAATTTTATATTTTTGCAGTTCTCCAAGTTATATAATTTTCGTGTATTCATGAATTGGTAGTATATATTGGTGATATTATCTATATGTAGTGCATATGCATGCTCTATGTCAACATTTGACATTTGATCTGCAACTTAATTTAAAGATGAAACACAAACATTCATAAGTAGTAATACATCATTCATACTTCAAAAAAGAAAGTCAAAGTGTTTGTTTATTGATTTATTTAGGAAGATATCTCTACTTTTTTTTGGTCATAAAATATCTCTAAGTATATTCTACACTATAAACAACATTATCACACTCGATGCACCAATGTAAATCTATCTAGATGTTAAAGGATTTCTATCATTACTACGAAGGATTATATGCCACATCAAATTTCAAAGTATGGCTAAATGTTCTATCTATATAACTTCACATTAGGACCAAGTTAAGCATGCAAAGAGGGGACATAGTTTGTACTGGAAATAAACCAGCTCAGAAACCAAGCACAAACCAATCATTCAACCATGGCAACTCTTCAAGCTAACAAGATGCTCTTGTTTCTAACGTGCATGGCCTTTATGTGCATGATAGTGGTTCTGGCAACCCCCCACGGTATATATATAAATCTATATATAAGGGCAAAATACATGTTTTATTAGACCCCCCAACTTACAAAATTTTATTCGATTAGACCTCTATTGCTGACATAGCATAGCGCATATAATACACGACTATCTTGTGCGACTGAAATATTTTTAAGGCAAATATTTTAATTAAATAACAGTATTTAATAAGAAAATATTATTAATATCTATTTATTTTAATAATAAAATATATTATACGTTTAAAAATAAAATTTATACATTATTTAAATATACTATATCGGTCAACCAAACGGGTTTTGGATTTCAAACCATTCGGGTTCGGGTTAAAACGGTTTCGGTTCATTTCTGTTTTAAGTCCAAATTTTCGGAATTCAACCCTAAACATTTTCTGTTGGTTCGGGTCGGCTTAGCAGATTCGATTAAGTTTTGACAAGCCTACTAATCAATCATGTAAGAGAAACCCTAGCTTTGTTCGGTAAAAAAGCTAACATCAATTTAGTATGACTAAAAATATTATAAAGTATTATTTTAATTAAGTAATATTATTTGATACAATTTTTTTTTGTTTTAATGATAAAATATATTATAAAAATATTATTGCATGAGCTGAATCTGTTATTGTGTGTTTCATAAAACGAGTTGGATAAAATTTATATATAAATTCATTACATAGTTTTTTAACAATGTCACGTCATCGTCACATCACCGCCACGTCATCGACTAGCCAGTGCCATATGGCAGTGGCGTGACGCTGATGTGTTACATGGCGCGTGATAAGGGTCTAATCGAACAAAATAAGTAAGTTCAGGAGTTTAATAGAATATTTTTTAGTTGAGGGGTCTAGTTGAAAAAACGTTATAAGTTCGGGGGGGGGGGGTGCGTACATGTATTTTGCCTATATATAAGACTATGCTGCCTTTCTTATCTCAACATAGCAGTAATGCCATGCTTCGGAGTATAATGAGAGCTTACAATTGATAAAAACATATTTAGGAACTAATCAATCTCAAACAACTAGTCCTAGTCAAGTAACTATTGCATGAATCTTGATTCCTATTTTTGATTCATGATTATGGTAGTGCAAAAGGTTCCAAGGGAGACGATCTTAGAGTGCAAGATTCGTTGTGTGCTTATGTGTCGCACTAAGGTTCATGCCCGCGATCGCGAAGGATACCTACAGTGTTATAGTGACTGTTCTGATGAATGTGAACGTGAGGCAGTAGAGCCTCCTGTTTTCCATAAACCTTAAGGTTGTGTGGATGTAATGATCATTTAACCATATGCCTAATGCAATATGAATAAGAATTGTTATCTTACATTGTACTTCCTTCTCTATCGTAAGTTTCGTAATCAAACATTGATGTGTAGTTCAGTTAACATAACCATGGGAAAGCTCGATTGAAACTTGCCCAAACCAAATGCACCAGAGCTAAAAGTTCCATTAGAAGCGATCACAAACTACATGCAACATCAAAACCTTGTCATCACAAGTGACAAAATTCACACCTAATTGTCATCACAAGTGACAATATTCACACCTAAATTCTAATTGTCATCACAAGTGACAATATTGAGCAATTATTCACACCTAATTGTCATTACTATTGACAATATTCGCACCAAATTGTCATCACAAGTGACACCCAATTGTCATCACAAGTGACAATATTCAACAATTAACTAGAAGATTATAGTAATCACACCAAATAAGTATAGCTTAAACAAGAATTATGCACACAACTCCAAATTATCATCACAAGTGACCATATATAGCATCACCAATGTTATCAAAGAATCTTTTTGACAACACCTAATTGTCATCACAAGTGACAATATTCCACACATGCCTATAAGATTTCAAGATTATAGTAATTACACCGAATAAGTATAACTAAAACAAGACTTATGGACACAATTCCAAATTATCATCACAAGTGACAATATATACCATCACCAATGTTATCAAAGGATTTTCTTTATAAGACCTAGTTGTCATCACAAGTGACAATATTAAAGAAACTCTCCACAAATACACATTTAGAAACTTCTTATTTTTATTAATCATTTTATCCTAAAGACTAATCTACAAATCAGAGATTTTGAATCACCTAATCTTTTTAATTTGTCAACCGCATCGTAGAAGTTACAACTACAAATTGATATGACTAGGACCATTTACTAATTGTAATTCAGATCAGGATTCATAGATTATGATCTCAGTGTTGAAGCTTGGAGCAAAATTAAACAAAACGAGAACAACTACTTTTCCAAATTGATGTACTCCTACTAGTTTTAGTAGTTTGTTCATCCATCAACAAAAACGAGGCAAACAAACTTTGGCCAAAAATTTGAAAATCAAAATCACATACTCCAAGGCAGATCAAAATAAGGTGAGAAAATGATACAAAGAACAGAGATTCCGATCGGTTTTCAATCACACAATATCGTTTGATTGATCTCCAATCGACGGAGCTCAGTTCGCCGACGGAGACAAAGCTAGGCTCAGAGTCGCCGGAGAGAAAGAGAGTATGGAGGAGTCCGGGATCGGAGCCGGCAAACCTGGACTGCAATTGGATGATCGGAAGAAATCTTCGATCGCAATTGTTGAACCAGACTCTTTCGGCGGCGTTGGAAGCGAATTTCGCCGGCGAATAATTAATACTTCTGGTTCCCTCTCAGGCCTTCCATCTTCACCTTCCAATCTGCAAATCTCCGATTCAACACCACCATCAGCGCCAACGCCGTCTACCTCGTTCGCTCCCGCTCCGATTCGGCTAAATCCTGCCTCGTCTCCCTCCATGAAGCCTTCACTGGAAACCTAGTTCTCCGTCACCCGCTCTTCTACAACCGAATTTCCAATTCCTCCTGGATCGTCGCTACTAAAACCCTAGTTTCCAGATCGTACACCTACAGTGAAATCTATCACGATTGCGAAATCCCCGACGGCATCAAAATGGCTCCGTAGTCATCGTCGAGAGAAGTCAGGAGGAGGAGATGAGAGAAAGAATGAGAGGCGGAGAGGGAATTCATACACTAGGCACATGTAAAACTCAAAAAAAGGTTTTATACTGGCCAAGTTGCAAAATACAACCTGAGAGGCGAAACTTACAAATAGGATTGAGGTTCCGGCCGTCCATCCTAAACCTCTATAACATTCCTGTATTCATTAACTGGTAATATATTGGTGATATTATCAATATGTCATGCATATGCATGCTTCATATCAACATTTGGCATGTGATTTGCAACTTAATTTGAAGATGAAACACAACATGTAATTAGTTTAACACCCGTACCATGTACGAGTAATGCGATTATAAACCCAATTTAATTAGATTTGTAATGTCCATGATCAAGTTAAAAATATAGGATCGTATATATATATATATATATACATATATATTATGATTAGTGTTTTTTTACCAATAGTAAATCAACACATAATTTAAATAAGTTGGATTTGTTCAACATTTACTCAACGATAAATATCACGTTTTATTAAATAATAATATTTATCTAAAGATTACAACTAATTCTTGGTAAAAGATAATTCATAATTTTCGGGACAACTCATAATTTTCGGCAATTTTTACGGGATAAGATTATATGGGATTCTAACTACTTAATTTATATAGAGGAGGGTGCAGCTGATTATTTTTATCACATCATATATATTTATCTTTCTATTGTCATTAGTGTTTTTTTATATACGCAAGTGATCGGTTGATTATTTTATCAAAGACATGACACATGGTGGAATTTTTTGTGAAGACTTTGTCTCCGCTTTACACTATAGACAATATAGATACATCGTTCCTATTTCAAAAAATAAAGTCAAAAGTGTTTGTTTATTGATTTATTTAGGAAAATTTCTCTACTTTTTTTCCAAGTCAAAAAAATATCTCTGCATTTACTATACACTAAAATCAACAATATCACAGTCGACACACAAACTTAAATGTATCTAGATGGTAAAGGAATTATATCATTAATACTTAAGATTATATGCCACTTCAAATTTAAAAGTATGCCTAAATGTTCCCTCTATATAACTTCACACTCGGACCAAGCTAAACATGTAAAAGAGGGGACATAATTTGTACTGGAAATAAACTTGCTCAGAAACCAAGCAAACCAAGCATTCAACAACCATGGCAACTCTTCAGGCTAACAAGAAGCTCTTGTTGCTAACGTGCATGGCCTTTATGTGCATGATAGTGATTCTGGCAACCCCACATGGTATATACAGCTATATATTAGACTTTGATGGCATTTTTTTATCTCAACATAGCAGTCATGCCATGTTTCAGAGTATGATGAGAGCTTACTATTGATTAAAAAAAAGCATATTGAGGAACTAATCAATCTCAAACAACTAGTCCTAGTCAAGTAACTATTGCATGAATCTTGATGCCTTGTTTTTTATTCATGATGATGGTAGTGCAAAGGTTTCCAAGGAAGACGATCTTAAAGTGCAACATTCGTTGTGTGCTCATGTGTCACACTAAGGTTCATGCCGGCGATCGCGAAGGATTCCAACAGTGTTATAGTGATTGTTCTGATGAGTGTGCGGGTGGGGCAGTACAGCCTCGTGTTTCCCCTAAACAATAAGCTCGTGTGGATGTAATCATCATATAACCATATGGCTAAGGCAATATCAATAAGATTTGTTTCGTTACATTGCACTTTCTTCTCTGTCGTAAATTTCGTAATCAAACATGGATGTGTAGCATAGTTAACATAAATTGAAATTTGCCCAAACCAAATGCACCAGAGCTAAAAGTTCCATTAGAAGTGATCACAAACTACATGCAACTTGAAAACCTTTCTTTCGCCTACATCGAAATCTGCCACGATTGCGAAATCCCCGACGACATCAAAACAGCCTTCTTCTCGGCCTCGAATGCCTCCGTAGTCATCGTCGAGAAAAATCTAGAGGAGGAGATTAGTGAAAGAATGAGAGGAGGAGAGGGAATGCTCACACTAGTGTTGGATCGTAAGTCAGTTAGTGAAGGCGTCCTTAACAGGATTAAGGGCGTCCTTAAATGCAGCGGAATTTAGACTTAACAGGAAATAAGATAAGATAATGGACACGAGTATTTATAGAGGAACCCCACTAAGACCAACTAGTCTTATGGGTAAACCTCTACCTCCGTGTGGAGGATTTTCAATAGCCGTCCTTATCTTATTAAGAGAGAGTCCTTAAAACTTAGGCGAGTCGTTACACTTCACTGAGCTAAGCGTCCGTCCTTAGCCTCACTAGTAACACTCCTTTCCACCTAACAAAGTAACCTAACTCTCTTAGCTATAAGGAAGTGATTCGGCCTATTTTGTATAGGTTAACTCTTGTATTTTAGGGCTATATTGAGTGTGTTTAGGTTAGAGTTGTGCGTAATTGTAATATCTAGGCCGAAGACACAAGAATTCAAGAATCAAGAGTTTTAAGGCGTTTTGAGCTGTCTGCGCGACACCACTTGCTTGTGAAGGCCATATCTTGAGATACAGAGGTGGGATTGAGCTGATTCCAGTGCCATTGGAAAGCTAACTTCAAGGGCTTCAATTCATGTTTTTACACCGAAGTCAGATTCCAAGCCGAAGATGGTCAAAACAGCCTCCGAAGTGACGCCAGAGGTTCTGTCGGGATTCCGCGTCTGCGGCCTGAGCGACGCGCCCGCGGCGGCTGGCGAGACCGAGTTACTCTTCTCTGTCGTGAAAGCGCGGACGCGGTGGGAGCGACGCGGACGCGGTGATGCCGAATCCGCGGCGCGGGCCGAAAGCTTTCTATCTTATTTCCTTTTCTATCTTTTGCCTCTTACCTTATCTATCTCGAGGAGCATGTTCCTTGGGCTATATAAAGAGGAGCCAGCCTTAGGGTTTTGGGATCTTCTACATTCTACCTTCTACCTCTTATTCATTCAATTAGGTTTTTAGTTTAGTTATGGAGAGCTAGTCTCCTTGGGTTTGTTCAAGGGAGAAGCTCTGATGTATGAACTCGTGAGGTTTTGGTAATTGATTTCTATCCTTTGGTTAATATTGATTCTCTTGTGCTTCATCTTATGAATGTTTATTGTTTCTTTAGGAGTAGCTAACCTATTGAATTGATTGATGTTCTACAGTTTGATTAGGTTTGGACCGTGGACAAAACTAATCTGTGAAAACAACTTAACCTAGACCTGTTGTCTATGCAACTAGGATTAAGAAGAGAATTGATTGTTTTATCTTACAATTGACTCGTAGCTTGATTGTTTGATATTATATCCTGTATATCCTTGTTCTCTATGCTAATTCTAGGTTAAGCGTCCTTGCCTAGGGTTATAGAATTGCTTGGACCGTGGACTTGCGATTGTTAATGATCAGGATAGGAATTAACCATAGGTGTGAATGAAATCAATGGATGAATCTATGATCGAGTGATTATTAAAGAGTGGATCTTTTGAATGAACCTATTTCCCATATTTGTTTGTTTGATTTGTTATTTGTTTCCTATTTTAGATTAGTTTAGATCTTTTCTCTTAAATCCCCCATATCTTTGGTTGATAATTATATTAATACTAGAAGCCTTAAGTTCTCTTGGGTTCGACCCCTTACTTACTCACTATACTAGTTTGTTTGTTTGGGTTATTTATCTTTGATCTTGGCACGACGACTTTAGCCGAGTCAAATTTTGGCGCCGTTGCCGAGGAACTTTGGTTTCTTTCTAGTGTTAATGTTTTTATTGACTATGTAAAAAAAAAAAAAAAAAAAAAAAAAAAAAAAAAAAAAAAAAATTGGGCTAACATGCAGGTACTAGGTTCGAAAGAACGTTATGTGCTAGAACCGCGCCCGCGGCTGCGCAACCGCGGTCGCGTTTCGAACACAGAACTCATCCCGACGAACAGGTACTAGCGCCGCGGTCGCGGTACTCGTACCGCGCCCGCGGTTATCATGCAGTGGGTTCATTCAAAAAAAAAAAAAAAAAAAAAAAAAAAAAAAAAAAAAATTTACCGCGCCCGCGCCTCGGGAACCGCGCCCGCGGTGAGGCCGGGTCTGGCGGAAAAAAAAAAAAAAAAAAAAAAAAAAAAAAAAAAAATCGGAAAAAAAAAAAAAAAAATTCGGGCATTTATCTTCTACTTTCCATATATCTTTTCCATCCTTCTATCTTTACCATTATTCTTTCTATCCATCTATCTATCTTCTATTTTCCATAAATCTTTCCACCCCTTTCTATATATTCTTTCCATTCATCCTTCAAATTTCATTATGTTGGCTATGTGCAAAAGCCTAAGTATGGGGGAGCTTTGTTCCCCCGAGAGTTCTTTTCTCCACGGCTCGAGTTCAAGTATTTGTCCATCTTCCAAGAGACGAGCCAAGTTACGAAGGTTCATTGCACATCATCCGGTTCAAGAGAAGTCAGATGCATGAGACTGCACCAGGGCCGCGACCGCGACACATTGCCCGCGCCCGCGGTTTCCTTCTAGAAGTTGACGTTTTCTCTCGCTGTGTTGATTCCGCGCCCCCGGCCCGTACACCCGCGCCCGCGGTTGGCCTGCAGAATGGTGATTCCGAAGTCTTTCCTTCCATTCTTCTACGACCTATGAAGAGTTCTTCCATTCCACCTCTCTTCATCGATTGTGAGTCTTATGATATACCTTCTTCCTTGCTTCTATCCTTTCTCTTTGCTTCATTGAGGACAATGAAGGATTTAAGTATGGGGGAAGGAGTACTCGCATTCGCTTATCTTAGTTAGCTTAGTTAGAGATTTGCTTCAGATTTTTGATTTTCTTCTTTTCATGGAGCACTTGCACCATATTTTTGCATAATAAAGAAAGAAAGAAAAAGAAAAAGATAGAAAGAGCCATAAAAAATTGAAAAAAGGCATATAAAATCCTGGGATGAGTCGAAAACCCGAAAGGGCGGCTCAGGTAATAAGCAGGTAACCCGGACCAGCATTAGGCTGGGGTAATATGAGGTTTATGAGAGTTGTGAGTTTTTGTGAGCACACCCTTGAGAAAAATGAAAAGAGCGGTTAGGTGAAAACCCGAAAGGGCGCCTAAGCAGAATTGAGCGGTAAAATTCGAGTGTTTTAGGATCATTCTTGCTTGGGGACTTTGGGGCTTACATGTTAGATTTGGGTAGATCCTAGGTTGCTCTCTTTCATGTTTTTAGAGCTTGAGTGTTATATCATGTTGTGAGGTGTGTGTTTGAGCTTCATTGTTTTATGCTCATGATTTCTTTATTATTTTGGGTTCGGGTTGTGAGTTGAGTGTTTTTATCTTCCCTTGTATTTCCTGAGATCTTAGATGTGCTACCTTGTTATATTTGTTTTGAGCTTACTCGAGGACGAGCAAGATCTAAGTATGGGGGAATTTGATTCGGCCTATTTTGTATAGGTTAACTCTTGTATTTTAGGGCTATATTGAGTGTGTTTAGGTTAGAGTTGTGCGTAATTGTAATATCTAGGCCGAAGACACAAGAATTCAAGAATCAAGAGTTTTAAGGCGTTTTGAGCTGTCTGCGCGACACCACTTGCTTGTGAAGGCCATATCTTGAGATACAGAGGTCGGATTGAGCTGATTCCAGTGCCATTGGAAAGCTAACTTCAAGGGCTTCAATTCATGTTTTTACACCGAAGTCAGATTCCAAGCCGAAGATGGTCAAAACAGCCTCCGAAGTGACGCCAGAGGTTCTGTCGGGATTCCGCGTCTGCGGCCTGAGCGACGCGCCCGCGGCGGCTGGCGAGACCGAGTTACTCTTCTCTGTCGTGAAAGCGCGGACGCGGTGGGAGCGACGCGGCCGCGGTGATGCCGAATCCGCGGCGCGGGCCGAAAGCTTTCTATCTTATTTCCTTTTCTATCTTTTGCCTCTTACCTTATCTATCTCGAGGAGCATGTTCCTTGGGCTATATAAAGAGGAGCCAGCCTTAGGGTTTTGGGATCTTCTACATTCTACCTTCTAC
Organism: Polygonum aviculare; assembly: GCA_934048045.1. Classification (NCBI taxonomy): domain Eukaryota; kingdom Viridiplantae; phylum Streptophyta; class Magnoliopsida; order Caryophyllales; family Polygonaceae; genus Polygonum; species Polygonum aviculare. The sequence goes on along the minus strand of OW204023.1, from coordinate 23,370,993 downwards.
CTCTTATTCATTCAATTAGGTTTTTAGTTTAGTTATGGAGAGCTAGTCTCCTTGGGTTTGTTCAAGGGAGAAGCTCTGATGTATGAACTCGTGAGGTTTTGGTAATTGATTTCTATCCTTTGGTTAATATTGATTCTCTTGTGCTTCATCTTATGAATGTTTATTGTTTCTTTAGGAGTAGCTAACCTATTGAATTGATTGATGTTCTACAGTTTGATTAGGTTTGGACCGTGGACAAAACTAATCTGTGAAAACAACTTAACCTAGACCTGTTGTCTATGCAACTAGGATTAAGAAGAGAATTGATTGTTTTATCTTACAATTGACTCGTAGCTTGATTGTTTGATATTATATCCTGTATATCCTTGTTCTCTATGCTAATTCTAGGTTAAGCGTCCTTGCCTAGGGTTATAGAATTGCTTGGACCGTGGACTTGCGATTGTTAATGATCAGGATAGGAATTAACCATAGGTGTGAATGAAATCAATGGATGAATCTATGATCGAGTGATTATTAAAGAGTGGATCTTTTGAATGAACCTATTTCCCATATTTGTTTGTTTGATTTGTTATTTGTTTCCTATTTTAGATTAGTTTAGATCTTTTCTCTTAAATCCCCCATATCTTTGGTTGATAATTATATTAATACTAGAAGCCTTAAGTTCTCTTGGGTTCGACCCCTTACTTACTCACTATACTAGTTTGTTTGTTTGGGTTATTTATCTTTGATCTTGGCACGACGACTTTAGCCGAGTCAGGAAGCTATCACACACGTCTCTCACGGTTCGTTGTGAGAGACAAACTACAACTCTAACTATTTTGTGGTTTGTTTTGTATTTGATTTGGTTGCACTTTCTTTCTCTTGCTTCAAGCTCACTTGATCTTCTTGATCTTCGTTCGTGTTCTTGAATGCTTCAGGAGAGCTTGAGAGAAAGTCTTCAAAGTCCACACCGCTATGCATACCCCTTGGGGGGTATTTATAGCGGAAGTGGTTCTTGTCCTCTAGCGTCCTCTAAGGCTTTGCAGGATACTTGATCTTCCATCAACGGTGCGATGAGCCTCTTGAGGAAGGACGCAAACCTATCGTACCATGCGTGTACCCGCGTGTACCCGTTGGACAAGAGAAAGGACGCAAACCTATCGTACCATGCACGAGGGGCTTGCTTGAGTCCGTAGAGTGCCTTGTCCAAGAAATACACATGATCAGGGTAATCAGCGTCCTCAAATCCTGGAGGTTGAGCGACGTACACTTCTTCCTTAAGCTTGCCATTGAGGAATGCTGTCTTGACGTCCATTTGAAAAAGCTTGAACCCTTTGTGAGCGGCGTAGGCAATGAGGAGGCGAATAGCTTCAATTCTGGCGACAGGAGCGAAGGTCTCATCATAATCGATCCCTTCCTCTTGCCTATATCCTTGAGCCACAAGCCTTGCTTTGTTCCTTGATACACGGCCACTCTCGTCAAGCTTGTTTCTATAGACCCACCTCGTCCCTATTATGTTTTTGTTTCTCGGACGAGGGACGAGGGTCCAAACTTTGTTCCTTTCAAACTGATTGAGTTCTTCTTGCATGGCTTGAATCCAATCAGCGTCCTGGAGTGCTTCCTTTATGTTCTTAGGTTCAACTAAGGACACGAAGGCATTGAAAGCACAGAACGCTATGTTGGCATTGAGGGACTGATTCACAGCTGATCTTGTTTGCACTCCTTTTGACATATCTGAGATGATTTGATCTGTGGAATGAAGTCTTGAAAGGTTGGATCCCCTATGAGTGGCGTCCCTTGAGGGAGTACACCTAGGGCCCGTCCAATCAGACTCATCGGAGTCAAAGCCGTCGTCTTCATTGGTTGGCTCAGTGTGGTCCCCCTCAGCTGGAGCGTCCACACTGTGCCTTTCTCCTTGTAGACTTGATTCACCGGCTTCTACTTGGTTTAGCGACCAAGTTTGAGAAGGCTCTTGTTGTTCACTAGGGATCCCCATTGAAACCTCATCGCGAGATTCAGGGGCGTTCCTAGGAACATAATATTTGTCGGAGGAGCTTCTTGGTTCTTCTTCATCATCTTCATCATCGTCCCTTAGAGAGGAGCGACGTTCCTTCTTACTTGGTTCTTTCTTGAGAGAAGCATTTTCTTTGAACACCATATGGATACTTTCCTCAAGCTTAAGAGTCCGTTTGTTGAAGACTCTATAGGCTTTGCTTGTGAGGGAGTATCCAAGGAATATTCCTTCATCACTCCTAGCATCAAATTTGCCGATGTTGTCTTTGCCGTTGTTGTGAATGAAGCATTTACACCCAAAGACTTTGAGGTGTGAAATGTTTGGTTTTATTCCATTTAGGAGCTCATAGGACGTCTTTTTTAGCAAGGGATGAATCATAGCTCGATTGACGATGTAGGTTGCGGTGGCAACGGCTTCTGCCCAAAAGTGTTTGGGGACGCCGCTGGCCAAGAGCATTGTCCTTGCCATTTCTTCCAGCGTCCTATTCTTTCTTTCAACAACACCATTTTGCTGGGGAGTTCGAGGAGAAGAGAAGTTGTGGGAGACTCCTTGTTGGTCACAGAAGTCAAGAAACTTTAAGTTTTTAAACTCCGTTCCATGATCTGACCTTAAGGCTTTCAAGCTCGTCCCAAGAGCAACTTCTACTTGCTTGATGAAGATTTTGAACATCCCGAAGGCATCTGCTTTTGACACCAAGAAAATAACCCAAGTGAATCTGGAAAAATCGTCTACAATGACATACATGTACCTTTTTCCACCATAGCTTTGGGTTTGCATGGGTCCACACAAATCCATGTGAAGAAGTTCCAATGGCTTCTTTGTGCTTACTTCATTCTTGGATTTGAAGGACGATCTTGTCTACTTCCCTTTGATGCATGCTTCACATTGCTCGATTTGCTCAAAATCAATTCGGGGAAGACCTCTTACAAGATCTTTTTTATGAAGCTTGAAAATTGTGCTAGGTCCCGCATGTCCAAGACGTCGATGCCAGAGATCGGCGTCCACAGCAGAGACAGATAAGCACAACTTGGATCCAGGCTTGAACCTTTGATTGAAGACGTAGACGTTGTTTTCGCGAGTCCCTTTGAGAATGACTTGATTTGTTTTCTTGTTGATGACCAGGCACTCCTTAGAGTCAAATGTGACTAAGTTTTCACCTTGATCACAAATTTGAGAAACACTAAGGAGGTTGAAACCTAGTCCTTCGACAAGACTAACTTTGGACGCATTGATGGATTGATTTAGCTTTGCGGTGCCCGTCCCTTTGATTTTTCCTTTGCCCTTGTTGCCAAACGAGACAGTTCCTCCCGTGGCATTTGTTTGGATAGAAGTGAGATGGATTTGGCTTCCAGTCATATGATTTTAAGCCCCATTATCGATGATCCATGAGCTTCCTCTCACTTCCAGCTGAAAAGAAGAGTTAGTTCTTTGCGACCCAGGCAAGGTGACCCCTACCTGGTTCGTTACATGGGTAAAACTTCTTCATAGGCAAATGATCATTAACATTCACATCATTTGATCTTCTAGCATGCGTCCTAGGAGATCGAGTTCTAGCATACGGCACACTAGCATGCGTCCTATCAGCAACTTTAGGCTTAGCATTCTCACGACCATTTCTAGCCTTCCTTCCATTCTCAAGATCCTGTTTCAGCTTAAGACACTCGTACTGGTAGTGACCACCTTTCCACAATGCCAGCACGTCCTATAGTAGTTTCCAAGGTAGTATTTTTTGCAAGGACGTTGAATTCTATTTTCTTTCATTTTCTCAGGGTCCACTACCTTAGATCCCTTTCCCTTGGCAATTTTCTTGTAAATTTTGTGGCTAACAGAATTTGTATAGTAGTCCTTTTATCCTTTCTCACCACTCTCAAGAACTCTTATGCGTTCCTCGAGGTTCTTTGTCTTTTCCCTCTCAAGTTCTAGTTCAGTTGTTTTGCTAGCTTCAAAGTCACTTGGGAGAGAGTTCTTTGATCCTGATTCATACCCTAGTCCCTTCCTGGCTGGAACAAAGACTATTGGATTCACAGTTTCAGTCATCGAACTCTTCCCTAGAACTTTGACCTCGTCCCTAAGACTTGCGTTTTCGAGTTTTAAGCACACAAGCTGACTTTTGAGGGACTTGACTTTGAGAGGATTCTAGTTGGAAAGACATGGTATTGCAATTTTCACATTCCATAACAATATTCTCAGACTCAATTTCTTCAAAGCTTTGTTTCATGGCATAGCTCTCTTGCATAATTTGAGTTATTAATTTAATGAGCTTTGGTTTTGAACATTTTTCAAGAGAGTTTAGCATGGTTTCATGGGTTACCTCTTGCTCAGTTTCAGAGACGTCCTCTGGGGCGTCTTCCATAGCCATGTAAGCCACTTGATTTTCTGGCTCTTTATCACTTGAGTCAAGGTCGTCCCATGCACTCTCAAATGCACCAACCAGCGCCTTTTCCTTCATTTCCTTTGATGTTAGCCCTGTGGTACATTTCTTGGCCATGTGTCCCTTTCTGTTGCATTTGTAGCAGACTATCTCCTTCATTTCTGCCTCTGTAGGCTTTCGAGTTTCTTTCTTGTAGGGCATCTTCATTCTTGGGACTTTGTCTCTTTTGTACAGTGCACGAAGAGTTTTGTGCAACAAGGCCAACTCATCTTCCTCGGAAATTTGTTCTTCCGTCTTTCCTTTGCGTTCTATTGAAGCCTGAAGACGAAGATTCTCTTGGTGCTCTTGAGTTTTGGCTTCTAGCATTGAGTTCAGCTCTCTTTGTCTTTGATAGTATTGCTCATACTCTGGCGTCCTAGCCGCAAGAGTTAAAGCCAGCTCACTTGGGGAACTCTTTCCCATTTCTGCCAAATCTTGGTTTCTTCTTGCTTCGTACCCCTTGAGTTTTCCATAGATTTCCTCCATGGATAGTCCCTTGTTGGCCTGGTTTTCTTTGAACGTCATCCTATCGCAGTTCCATGGTCCCGTGAGTCCATCGATCAAGACTTGAACCTTCATCCTCTGAGTGATCTCCGTTTCTTTGACACCCAAGTTTTTCAACTTAGTCAGAAGGGCCTCAAAGCGGAAGGAGTAGTCGGTGATGGTCTCATTTGTGAACATCCTGAATTTGTAGAAGTCCCTTTTGGCTTCAAGTTGGACGTCTTCTTTCATCTCAGGCGTCCAAACATGATACTTCTCCAAGGCTTCCCATTGAAGCTTAGCAGTTGGGAGATTGCTCACACGGGTGGCGTCCCTTTCATAGAGGGACGTCTGTAAGAAACAGATGGCCTTTGCATTTGCCTCCATAAGCTTGAACTCATCAGGGCCCCACTCTGCTTCCTTGTCCTTCTTAGCAGCAGGGCCTTCGAGGTCGTCGTCCTTTATCACAAGCCAGAATTGGTAGTTTTGACTACGCACGAAGCATTCGAACCTTGTCTTCCACCGATTGAAGTTGCCGTCCGTCAGGCGAGGTGGTTTCGCACTTGATATACCTATGGGTTCCATGTCCATGTTTCCTGCAACTCAAACTTAATCTAGAGCGCCTGCTCTGATACCAATTGTTGGATCGTAAGTCAGTTAGTGAAGGCGTCCTTAACAGGGTTAAGGGCGTCCTTAAATGTAGCGGAATTTAGACTTAACAGGAAATAATATAAGATAATGGACACGAGTATTTATAGAGGAACCCCACTAAGACCAACTAGTCTTATGGGTAAACCTCTACCTCCGTGTGGAGGATTTTCAATAGCCGTCCTTATCTTATTAAGAGAGAGTCCTTACAACTTAGGCGAGTCGTTACACTTCACTGAGCTAAGCGTCCGTCCTTAGCCTCACTAGTAACACTCCTTTCCACCTAACAAAGTAACCTAACTCTCTTAGCTATAAGGAAGCTATCACACACGTCTCTCACGGTTCGTTGTGAAAGACAAACTACAACTCTAACTATTTTGTGGTTTGTTTTGGATTTGATTTGGTTGGACTTTCTTTCTCTTGCTTCAAGCTCACTTGATCTTCTTGATCTTCGTTCGTGTTCTTGAATGCTTCGGGAGAGCTTGAGAGAAAGTCTTCAAAGTCCACACCGCTATGCATACCCCTTGGGGGGTATTTATAGCGGAAGTGGTTCTTGTCCTCTAGCGTCCTCTAAGGCTTTGCAGGATACTTGATCTTCCATCAACGGTGCGATGAGCCTCTTGAGGAAGTCAACTCTGTTGATGCTTGGCAAGCCTCCGCGTGGATAGGGGACCATTGCTGGGAAAGCGACATCTTTGGAATTGTCTACACGTTCCCAGGCAAGGGAAGCTTCCTTCTGAGGACTACGGCCGAGTATGATGTAATCATGTTGGGGCGACCTTGATTTGAATTTGAACTTCGTCCGTATTTTGGCGCGCGTCCCTTCTTGATGAGGACGTCGTCCTATCTGCGCAGGGACTTTGCCAACTATGTTTAGCTCTGGAAGTTCTGATGATGTGCGTCCCTACAGAGTTAGGGGCTGCCGTTCACTTGTTGTCCTTTTCGCTCATTTGCGTCCGTTGGACTTTCCTGAGATCAACACTTGGACAACTTATTAAATATATTTGAGTTTGTCATTATCAAAACAAGGGACGATCATTATTGGTTTAGATATTAATGACTGGCGTCCTTAATATTGTCCAACAACTAGTCACACGTAAAAATAAAAAAAAGGTTTTATACTGGCTAAGTTGCGAAATACAACCTGAGAGGCGAAACTTACAAGTAGGATTGAGTCTCCGTCCATCCAACCTAAATCTCTCTATAACTTTCCTGTATTCGTTAATTGGTAGTATATTTGTGATATTATCAATATGTAATGCATATGCCTGCTCCATATCAACATTTGGCATTTGATTTGCAACCTAATTTGAAGATGAAACACAACATTCATAAGCAGTACAATAGAACCTCCATAAAATAATATTTGTTAAATTATTAAATACGGTAAATTCATATTTTTCTCTGGTGTCGACTTGGGCTAGTGTAAAATTTGATGATTTTCGATAAGATAATAAACTTTCATAAAACCAAGATAGAAATATAAGGTCCCAATAAAATCATAAATTAATAATTACTGTAGAACGAATGTAAAATAATACCAACAATCAAAATTTTGGATGTAAATTGTCCATATTTTATTTTTGGTAAATATGAAAATAGTTTGGCTTACTTTTATGATTTTTGTATTTGGAATTATTTTTAGTTCAATGACAATGCTTGGTAATATTAATTTGAAATTATTTCTATCATTAAAATCTTTATAAAGTAATATATTGATGAATTAATATATTGATGAATTATTGATAAATTAATATATATTAATTTATTGATGAATTAGTATCTCTATAAAATAATAAAATACTCTGGTCCCGACCTTATCAATTTATTGAGGTTTTATTGTAATAAGTTTATCCCCCGTACCATGTACGGGTAGAGCAATTATAAATCCAATTTAATTAGATATATAATGTCAATGATCAAGTTAAATATATAGGAACATATATATGTATCTTCATATTATGATTATGTGTTTTTTTACCAATAGTAAATCAACTCATAATATAAATAAGTTGGATTTGTTCAAAAATTACTTTACGATAAATATCACGATTTATTAAATAATAATAACTATATGACGATTACAACTAATTCTTGGTAAGAGGTAATTCATAATTTTCGGGATAATTCATAATTTTCGGCATTTTTTACGGGATAAGATTATATGAGACTTAACTACTTAATTTATATAGAGGAGGGTCTAGTTGGTTAATTTTATTACATCATATATATTTATCTTTCTATTGTCATTAGTGTTTTTTTTACATATGCAAGGGTACGGTTGATTATTTTATCAAAGATATGACACGTGGAACAATTTGTTGTGAAGACTTTGCCTCCGCTTTATACTATAGACACATTATAGATACATCATTCCTATTTCAAAAAGTAAAGTTAAAAGTGTTTGTTTACTGATTTATTTAGGAAAATATCTCTACTTTTTTTTTCTTGGTCAAAAAATATCTCTGCATTTACTGTATACTAAAATCAACAATATCACAATCGACGCTCCAATTTAAATGTATCTAGATGGTAAAGAACTTCTATCATTAATACATAAGATTATATGCCACTTCAATTCAAAGTATGACTAAATGTTCCCTCTATATAACTTCACACTCTGACCAAGCTAAGCATGCAAACAGGGGACATAATTTGTACTTGAAATAAACCAGCTCAGAAACCAAGCAAACCAAGCATTCAACAACCATGGCAACTCTCAAGGCTAACAAGAAGCTCTTGCTGCTAACGTGCGCGGCCTTTATGTGCATGATAGTGGTTCTGGCAACCCCCCAACGTATATACACCTATATATTAGACTCTGTTGGGTTTTTTTAATTCAACATAGCACTCATGCCATGTTTCAGAGTGTGATGAGAGCTTACTATTTATATAAAAAAAACATATTGAGGAACTAATCAATCTCAAACAACTAGTCCTAGTCAAGTAACTATTGCATGAATCTTGATGCCATGTTTTTGATTCATGATGATGGTAGTGCAAAGGATTCCAAGGGAGACGCGCATAGAGTGCCAGACTCGTTGTATGCACATGTGTCGCAGTAGGGTTCATTTAGGCGATGGTGAAGGATACCTACAGTGTTATAATGATTGTTCTGATGCGTGTGTGCGTGGGGTCGTATAGCCTCGTGTTTTCCCCAAACCTTGAGCTCGTGTGGATGTAATCATCATATAACCATATGGCTAATGCAATATGAATAAGATTAGTTTTGTTACATTGCACTTCCTTCTCTGTCGTAAGTTTCGTAATCAAACATGGATGCGTAGCACAGTTCACATAACCATAGCAAAGCTCAGTTGAAATTTGCTCAAACCAAATGCACCAGAGTTAAAACTTCATTAGAAGCAATCACAAACTACATGCAGCTTCAAAACATTTCTTCCTCAACCATTTATTGGTGTGCTCCTAATTTTACACAACTTCTGAGACAAACTAGCAAAAGTATCCTTCTTCCCACTAACAACAAGACTCTGCTTAACATGGCTGAACAAGGGACAAGGAGGCCTAATGCCCATATCAAGCATCTCCTTGAAATACTTACATGGTCGTCCAACATCTTTTCATGGCACCTCTTCGTATAAACTTTAACCCCCATACAAACTACGAGTAATGCGATTATAAACCCAATTTAATTAGATATGTAATGTCAATGATTAAGTTAAAAATATAGGATCATTTATATATATATATATGTATCTTCGTATTATGATTAGTGTTTTTTACCAACAGTAAATCAACTCATAATATAATTAAGTTGGACTTATTCAAAAATTACTTTACGATAAATATCACGTTTAGTTAAATAGTAATATTTATCTGAAGATTACAACTAATTCTTGGTAAGAGATAATTCATAATTTTCAGGGTAATTCATAAGTTTCTGCAATTTTTACAAGTTAAGATTATATGAGATTCTAACTAATTAATTTATATTAAGGAGGGTTCAACTGATTATTTTTTATCACATCATATATATTGATCCTTCTATTGTCATTAGTGTTTTCTTATATACGCAAGGGCCTTGTTGATTATTTTATCAAAGATAAAACATATGGAACAATATTTTTGTGAAGACTTTGTCTCCGCTTTTAACTATAGACAGTATACATATATTGTTCCTATTTTAAAAAATAAAGTTAAAAGTGTTTATTTATTGATTTATTTAAAAAAAACTCTACTTTTTTTCCTGGTCAAAAAATATCTTTGCATTTACTGTACTCTAAAATCAACAAGATCACCAATTTAAATGTGTCTAGATGGTAAAGAATTTCTATCATTAATACTTAAGATTATATACCACTTCAAATTTCAAAGTATGCCTAATTGTTCCCTCTATATAACTTCACACTCGGATCAAGATAAACATGCAAAGAGAGGACATAATTTGTACCGGAAATAAACCTTCTTGGAAACCAAACAAACCAAGCATTCAATCATGGCAACTCTTCAAGCTAACAAAAAGCTCTTGCTGCTAACGTGCGTGGCCTTTATGTGCATGATAGTGGTTCTAGCAACCCCCCAACGTCTATACACCTATATACTAGACTCTGCTGGCTTTTTTATCTCAACATAGCAGTCATGCCATGTTCCAGAGTATGATGAGAGCTTACTATTGATAAAAAAAACATATTGAGGAACTAGTCAATCTCAAACAACTAGTCCTAGTCAAGGAACTATTGCATGGATCTTGATGCCTTTGTTTTTTATTCATGATGATGGCAGTGCAAAGGGTTCCAAGGGAGACGATCTTAATGTGCATGCGTTGTGTGCTCGAATGTCGCACTAAGGGTCATCCCGGCGATCGCGAAGGGTACCTACAGTGTTATAGTGATTGTTCTGAAGAGTGTGCGGGTGGGGCCGTAGAGCCTCCTGTGTTTCCCTAAACCTTAAATTCGTGTGAATGTAATCATCATTTAACCATATGGCTAATTCAATATGAATAAGATTTGTTTCGTTACATTGCACTTCCTTCCCTGTTGTAAGTTTCGTAATCAAACATGGATGTGTAACACAGTTAACAAAACCATAGCAAAGCTTAATTGAAATTTGCCCAAACCAAATGCACTACAGCTAGAAGTTCCGTTAGAGGCGATCATAAACTACATGCAACATCCAAACCTTTCTTTGTATCCTCAACCATTTATTGGTGTGCTCCCAATTGTACCCAACTTTTGAGACAAACTAGCAAAAGTATCCTTTTTCCCACGAGCAACAAGACTCTGCATAACATGGCTGAACAAGGGACCATGTGGCCTAATGCCCATATGCAACATCTCCTCGAAATACTTACAAGCATCGTCCAACATCTTTTCATGGCACATCTTATTTATAAGCATCGAAAACATGTGCATATTCGGTAGAATCGCCAGCCTTGTAGAAGTATGTTGTAGGTCTTATTATTCCCTGCCTTGCAGTACAAATTCATGAGAATTCCGTGCGTCACGTTATCCGGCTCAAATCCTTCATTCTTCATTAGCTCGTAAAGTTCTTCTAACCTTGACAAATCTTGCTCCTGGCCCGAGCCTTGTAGAAGTATGTTGTAGGTCTTATTATCAGGAGTGAAACTGAAACTTCTCTTAGACATTTTATCAAACACCTCCTGGGCTTTCTTAACTTGCCTAGACTTGCAGAGGGTATCAAGAAATTGGTTGAGATCTGACAGCTCTGGCTTGAACCCAAATGCCATCATCTTCTCAAATGCCTCAACAACTTCTGTGGTCTTCTTTGCCCTAGCATACCTCCTTATGATCAACATAAACGTGTACTTTGTCAAAAATTTCTTCTCTTTCATGGATTCAACGAGCACCCATATGAGATTGAACTGTTTGATTTTACCCAATGAATCAATCAATGCATTGTAGCTCTCAGATGTGCAGCTAAACCCCTTTTGCTTCTCTACCCACCTAAAGAAAACAAGCGCTAAACGCTAAAACGCTTGAATTGCTGAGCTTCCTCAAAACCTCTAGAACCAGAGCAGGTGAAGCTTCAGTTTCAGGTGGCAAATTTGCAACGGCGGTTTCAACAATTGAATTGCTAGGTTGAGTTGATATCAGTTTCTAGATTTCTTCCGCTTTTTTCATGGTTTGCTCAGATGCAGCAGCTTGTTTGTTTTTCTTCTCCTCCTCGTACGCATTCGAAGCTTCGGTTGAATTCCCATGCGTTGATTTGTAGAAGACAGGGCTTGTAATTTCCTTAATGTAATTTTCGGCAATTTTTTCAAAGTTTGTGCTTATTGTGGTGTTTTCGTAGTTTAATGTTATTGTTAGTCTTTTACCCGCTAGACCTAATGTTATTTGTAGCAATTATCCGTATATTTCTCTTGAAACATTTAAACAATTACTAGTTGTACTCGTCGTGCCATGCATGACTCGTGTTTTGTAACTTTGTGAATATATCATAAATAGAATCGTTGTGTGAAAACGCATAATAAACAATTTGACATAATTTAATTTCATCGAATATTAGAAGTCTTTAATTGTTATATAATCAATTAAGAATATGTTGCTATGCAAATCATGCATTTATATTTTATAGTCAATAACATACGTTTTTTTGCAAATTATATTTAATTATATTTTAGTATGCTTAGCACTAACTTGATATAGCCAAATTAAACACATAGTTGTTTTATTAATAATATTTTTTGAATAATTTTTTGCATCTATATGCGTGAATAAACCCAAAAAAAATCTTATCAAAATATAATATATTTTCAACCATCAAGATATTCGATCAATTATAGAAGTATTCACATTAAAATTTGAAAAGTTAATTCTTATCTAATGTTTGACGACAATATAAAATATATTTTATATTTAAAAACTTAAAAACCACATTGAACGATCAAAATAAAAAGATAATATGTTTATCTAATTTTTCCTTTCAAGATAAAAATATATTGTTTAAAATTTAAATATAAAGTATATTTTTACAAAATTAATTCTTATCTAATAGTGGACCATCAAGTCATAGAAAATAATTATTATTGTTAATGTATTGAATTGTATGTGATACTTTTTTTTAGCCCTATGGTACGTCATATTAAGAATCTATACTATATGTTAAAGTCGGGGAATTTTGAGGCTCCATGTTAATTCTGGCCCCACTTCATTTAAGAAAAGAAATTTTAGAAAAATAGTTTTAAAGTCTTTCTTATTCTTATTAATTAGGTATTACCTATCTCTTTCTTTTTCTAGTTTCTATCTTTTTTTACCTAACTTCAATCTTTTCAACTATTTGCTTAGACATTCTTTTTAGTAAATCAAAATTATAATTATTTTTTAAAATTTACTAGTCACTCTGAAATGTTATTTTTATAGTATTTTTATAATCATTAACATTCGCCATATGATATCTCTGTCAATCTTTTTTTTTGTCTCATAAAATTAAAATTTAAGCTTCAGATATCTAAACATATTTGTAAAAACCATCTTAAAAAATATATAAACTTAATTTGTGTTATAATACATTCATTTGTAAACTATATTAATCTATAAGTCTACTATTATTAAAAAATATTATTAGTTTATAAAATCTATTAATATATTCATTTTATTTCAAAAATTATTATTACCGATACTTGTCCATTTTTATAAAATATTTATTTAAATAAGCCATAATTTGTTCATATATTAATTTTATATATGGCCTATTAGCTCAAATGGTAGAGCAACGTGCTTAATGCACGGTAATGTGGGTTCAAATCCCGCATGGGCTCAATAACAATTTTTGATAATGAGTTTTTTGTACACGGAGAAAAGTTTTTTTGTACGTGGTGAAGTTTTTGTGTTTGCTTGTATATGGTGATAAGTTTGGGTACATGGTGACAAGTTTTTTGTACCACAATTTAAGCGATGACAAGAGGATGAAAAATTAAGCGATGACAGGGTTGATAATAGACAAAATTTTGGGATGAACGGTGACAGGTGATAGGTGACAGGATGGTCGGTGACAAGTGACAGGATGAACGGTGACAGGTGACATGATGGACGGTGGGACGCAGTGGCACACACGTAATTTTGAATATAGGGTGGGACGCGGTTACAGCCCGTAATTTTTTTTTATTTTGTCAAAGGTAAATTTGGAAAACCGCCTAGTTACCACCTTTTTTTTTGTTATGTGCCTTCCGCCCCATTAGTGTTTCCCCATAGGCTAGTTAGCTTTTTCCCTCTTAATCGGTAGTATATTGGTGATATAATCAATATGTAATGCATATGCATGCTCCGTATCAACATTTGGCATTTCATTTGCAACTTAATTTGAACATGAAATACAACATTCATAAGTACTAATTACTTTAACCTCCATACCATGTACGGGTTATACGATTATAAACCCAATTTAATTAGATATGTAATGTCAATGATTAAGTTTAAAATATAGGATTATATGTATGTATGTATGTATGTATGTATCTTCGTATTATGATTAGTGTTTTTTTTACCAATAGTAAATCAACTCATAATATATATATATATAAGTTGGATTTATACGATAAATATCATGTTTTATTAAAAAATAATATTTATCTGAAGATTACAACTAGTTCTTGGTAAGAGATAATTCATAATTTTCAGGGTAATTCATAATTTTCGGCACTTTTTACGGGATAAGATTATATAAGATTCTAACTACTTAATTTATATAGAGGATGGTCCAGCTGATTATTTTTATCACATCATATATAATTATCTTTCTATTCTCATTAGTGTTTTCTTATATACGCAAGGGCCATGTTGATTATTTTATCAAAGATATGACATGTGGAACAATTTTTTGCGAAGACTTTGTCTTTGCCTTTAACTATAAACAATATAGATACATCGTTCCTATTTCAAAAAATAAAGTTAAAAGTGTTTGTTTATTGGTTTATTTAGAAAAATATCTCTACTTTTTTTCCTCGTACAAAAATATCTCTGCATTTAATGTACACTAAAATCAACAATATCACCAATTTAAATGTATCTAGATGGTAAAGGACTTCTATCATTAATACATAAGATTAGTATATGCCACTTCAAATTTAAAAGTATGCCTAAATATTCCCTCTATATAACTTCACACTCGGACCAAGCTAAACATGCAAACTGGGGACATAATTTGCACTTGAAATAAACCAGCTCAGAAACCAAGCAAACCAAGCATTCAACAACCATGACAACTCTTCAGGCTAACAAGAAGTTCTTGCTGCTAACGTGCGTGGCCTTTATGTGCATGATAGTGGTTCTGGCAACCCCCCAAGGTATATACATCTATATATTAGATTCTCCTGGCTTTTTTTTTTTTATCTCAACATAGCAGTCATCCCATGTTTCAGAATATGATGAGAGGTTACTATTGTTAAAAAAAAACATATTGAGGAATTAATCAATCTCAAACAACTAGTCCTAGTCAAGTAACTATTGCATGAATCTTGATGCCTTGTTTTTGACTCATGATGATGGCAGTGCAAAGGGTTCCAAGGGAGACGATCTTAAAGTGCATGCGTTGTGTGCTCGAATGTCGCACTAAGGGTCATTCTGGCGATCGCGAAGGGTACCTACAGTGTTATAGTGATTGTTCTGAAGAGTGTGCGGGTGGGGCCGTAGAGCCTCCTGTTTTTCCCTAAACCTTAAACTCGTGTGGATGTAATCATCATTTAGCCTTATGGATAATGCAATATGAATAAGATTTGTTTCCATCATTTAGCCGTATGGATAATGCAATATGAATAAGATTTGTTTCGTTACATTGCACTTCCTTCTCTGTTGTAAGTTTCGTAATCAAACATGGATGTGTAGCACAGTTAACATAACCATAGCAAAGATCAATTGAAATTAACCCAAACCAAATGCACCAGAGCTAAAAGTTCCATTAGAAGTGATCACAAACTACATGCAACATCAAAACCTTTCATTAATACTTAAGATTATATGCCACTTCAAATATCAATGCCTAAAATCAAAAATATCACAATCGACACATCAACTTAAATGTATCTAGATGGTACATAATTTTTACTGGAAAAAAACTTGCTCAGAAACCAAGCAAACCAAGCATTCAACAACCATGGCAACTCTTCAGGCTAATAAGAAGCTCTTGCTGCTAACGTGCGTGGCCTTTGTGTGCATAATAGTGGTTCTGGCAACCCCACAAGGTATATACACCTATATATTAGACTCGTATGGATTTTTTTATGTCAACATAGCAGTCATGCCATGTTTCAGAGTATGATGAGAGCTTACTTGATTAAAAAAAAAAGCATATTGAGGAACTAATCAATCTCAAACAACTAATCCTAGTCAAGTAACTATTGCATGAATCTTGATGCCTTGTTTTTGATTCATGATGATGGCAGTGAAAAGGTTTCCAAGGAACCTTCTTCTCGGCCTCAAATGCTTCCGTAGTCATCGTCGAGAAAAATCTGGAGGAGGAGATTAGTGAAAGAATGAGAGGTTGAGAGGGAATGCTCACACTAGTCACACATAAAAAAAAAAAAAGGTTTTATACTGGCCAAGTTGCGAAATACAACCTGAGAGGCCAAACTTACAAGTAGGATTGAGTCTCCGTCCATCCAACCTAAATCTCTCTATAACTTTCCTATATTCATTAATTGGTAGTATATCGGTGATATTATCAATATGTAATGCATATGCATGCTCCATATCAACATTTGGCATTTGATTTGCAACCTAATTTGAAGATGAAACACAACATTCATAAGTAGTAAAATAAAACCTCCATAAAATAATATTCGATAAATTATTAATAACAATAAATTAATATTTTTCTCTGGTGTCGACTTGGATTAGTGTAAAATTTGATGATTTTCGATAAGATAATAAGATAATAAACTTTCGGGAAATTCCGGATGGTGCCCCTGAGTTTTGGGCTATTCCGGATGATGCCCAAGAAAAAAACTTATTCTGCCAAATACCCCTGAGGTTTTGAAAATTTCTGGAACGTGCCTTTCTTTTAATTTCTCTTAAAACTTCCGTCAACTCCTTGAAAAGAAACGCAAACCAGGAGCCGGCGGCGACCTCCATCCAGGGTTGCGGCCGATTGGGGATCTGAAGACGAAGATGAGCACGAACAAGCACGTCTACGCCGACTTGCTCTCGAAGCTTCTCAAAGTTCCTCACATCTCGATCGCTTCTCTCGTTCGCCAGGAGCTCAGTCCGAACTCGTTCCTGTATAAGGAGGTGAGCAATCGGGAATTGGTTTCGAATTTGAATTTTGAATTTTGTGTGGCTTGAATCAAGTGTTGGGAAATCGACCCCTCGCAGGACACTTGTACACCCACCGAAACCCAACCGACACAAAGACACAATATTACAAAAGTGACTTTGTATTATATAGTGGAAATGTACAAGACTAGTTTATACGGGTGACTCGAGACTCTTTATAGTTTGGGACACTTCACTCTACAACTCTCACACACAACACACTTGATCGACTCGTTCTTGATCGATGCCTAGTTAGCCTACCCATCTCCTATTTATACATGTTGTAGGAATATTCTAGAACTAAACAATACAACTTTCAAAGTAGATATTTGCTTAGAAAATTCTAGTCCTAACTTTCTCCTACTCTCTAGAATTTTCCTTAATTTTCTACTAACTGTCAAATACTCCTTCTTATTCTAGTAAACTCCACAATAATCTCCACATTTCTAATATGTGGGCCTTCTCTCTTTTGGGCTCTTTTAACCCAAAATATGTTTTGGATATATGGATTACAATCCAACAATTCCTCCCTTAATTCATATATCCAAATACGGTAAATTTCACCGTCTTTGGCTTCTTAGTTGCGACGCTGCATCCACCCTTGACAGCATGTCCATCTAAGATGCAGATATTCTTCGTGCTCTTCTGACCTCGCATGAATGCATGATCAAGCGCCTCCCTTTGAACACCTTACACCACTTGTATGTGCCAACAAGTCTATATCCTTTCGACATCATCGTACCCAACGAGATAATATTAACTTTGCTTGAAGGCACGTACCTCACACCATGAAGAGTATGGATTGTACCGTTATGAAGCCTCATCGTCACGCTTCCGGTACCTTCAATCTTCAACTTCTCTCCTCCAGCTAGATTTAAATGGCCAAACTCTTCACCCGTCTTTAAGGTGTCGAACATCGCTTGATCTCCACACACGTGCACTGAGGCGGCACTGTCCATCACCCACTTTGGCTTAGCAACCTTCTCACTCGTTGCTAGGTACACATCATCATAACCAACGTCATCGACCACATTCGCATTTGAGTCACCAGTCTTCGTCCGCAGCTCTCTCAACTTCTTCAAGTCCTCCCTCACTTGGGGACACCTAGACTGCATATGACCCTTCTCCTAACAATAGTAGCACTCCACGTCACTCCAATCCTTGCTCGGATGTGAGCTACTTCTACGTCTCGGGTCATCTCGCCCTCTTGACTGGTTCCTCCCTCGCTCCCGCTTCCTCGCAACTAGTATGCGATCTCCACTGGCATCGTTGGCGTCACTCTTCATCACTCTCTCACTCTCCCGCAAAGCGGTAGTCACCTCATCTAAGGTGAGGCTTGTCCTTCCTACAAGTAATGTCTGCACCAAAGGCTTGTAGGACTTCGGTAGTGACGCTAATAACAACAATGCTTGCTCCTCATCTTTTATCTTATCTCTTGCATTCATCAGTTGGCATACTAGTTGGCTAAATGAGTTAATGTGGTCGTGAAGGTTACCTCCTTCTTCCATCTTTAGTGAGTACAACTCCATCTTCAAACACAACCGATTCGTCAACGACTTCGACGCGTAAATGCTCTCGAGCTTCTCCCACAATGCCTTCGGGCTTGTCTCCTTCAACACATTGAACTTAATCTCGGGAGCTAACGCCAACCGGATTGCACTCACCGCCTTCTTCTGGATTTTGCTCCATTCTTTGTCGTTCATGGAGCCAGGCTTCTCGTCCTCTAAAGCCTGATCAAGACCCTGCTGCACCAAGAGGTCTTGCATCGTACTCTGCCACAACGTGAAGTTCATCTTCCCATCAAAGAGTGGGATCTCGAACGTCCTCGACAAGCCGGTCGCCATCACACTAACACGAGATCCTTTCACTGACGAAATCTACCCGTATCTCCAACAACGACACTCACCAACCTTGGCTCTGATACCACTGTTGGGAAATCGACCCCTCCCAGGACACTTGTACACCCACCGAAACCCAACCGACACAAAGATACAATATTACAAAAGTGACTTTGTATTATATAGTGGAAATGTACAAGACTAGTTTATACGGGTGACTCGAGACTCTTTATAGTTTGGGACACTTCACTCTACAACTCTCACACACAACACACCTGATCGACTCGTTCTTGATCGATGCCTAGTTAGCCTACCTCATCTCCTATTTATACATGTTGTAGGAATATTCTAGAACTAAACATTACAACTTTCAAAGTAGATATTTGCTTAGAAAATTCTAGTCCTAACTTTCTCCTACTCTCTAGAATTTTCCTTAATTTTCTACTAATTGTCAAATACTCCTACTTATTTTAGTAAACTCCACAATAATCTCCATATTTCTAATATGTGGGTCTTCTCTCTTTTGGGCTCTTTTAACCCAAAATATGTTTTGGATATATGGATTACAATCCAACATCAAGTTGATTAGTTCACCAAAGAGTAGTTTGATTTGAGTTTGCGTTTTGGCAGTGATCAATTGGTGATTAAAATGTCAGAAATTGAGTGCTTTCAATTGCTGGAAGATCTCTTTATGATACTCAAGAAATGGACTTTAGTGCTGATGGCTTTTTATGGAGGGATTTCTAGCTAGTTACTTCTAAGAAATCGGCAATAGTTTCAACATTTTGGTGAACATTTTGGACCAACTTTCTTGCTAGATGCTACTCCCAAATAAAGTTCTTGTAATTGAATTTTCTCACTAGCAGAAAAGACTATTTTGTGTAGTCAATATTGTAGATTAGTGCAATTGGACGAAATTTCAGCTGTGATAGCTTGGGTGTAATTTGAGCATTTCTGGGATGTTCTTGGAGCAGGTTAGATACTTGGATGCTACTGCCAAACGAAGTCTTTGATATTGAGATTGCAACTAACAGAAAGAGTTTTTTTAGAGTCCTTAAATCAGTTTTGTAGATTAGTGCACCTGGACGAAATGTGACTTGTAATATGATCATTGTCTTGCTTGGCAGATTGCACATACAATACAAAGGAGTGAAAAAATGGCTTTCTCAAGATCCTACAACAAGGTCGTGATACAATAGCAACTGTCTCGCTCTCTCAATTGGGTCACGCTACTGAAACTTTTAAAAAACCCTGATCGAGCCACTTACCTGACCACCTGCGCAGCCCGCGTCCGCCAGGCCAGCCCCGACCACCGTCCGCCGCACTCCCCTCTTCTCTCGCAGCCCGCGTCCAGCCTCGTCCAGCCCGACGCCGAAATCCCCCGCCCTCCTCCCAGCCGGAAGCCGCCGGAATCCTCTTCACTAGCTTCTCTCGTCTTCGCTCGCAGCAACTCTAATTTTTTTGTTTTTTGTTTTTATGTTCACTGCTGTCAAATTTTTAACGGAAGTTTGTGAGGAAAAATTAAAGAAGGGTACGTTCTGGAATTTTTAATAACCTCAGGGGTATTTGGCGGAATAAGTTTTTTCATTGGGCACCATCCGGAAAGGTTCAAAATTCAGGGGCACCATCCGGAATTTCCCTAAAATTTCAAAAAACCAAGATAGAAATATAAGGTCCCAATAAAATCATAAATTAATAGTTACTGTAGAACGAATGTAAAATAATACCAACAATCCAAAATGTGGATGTAAATTGTCCATATTTTATGTTTAGTAAATATGAAAATAGTTTGGCTTACTTTTATGATTTTTGTATTTGGAATTATTTTTACTTCAATGACAATACTTGGTAATATTAAATTGAAAATATTTCTATCACCAAAATCTTTATAAATTAATATATTGATGAATTAATATATTGATGAATTATTGATGACTTAATGTATATTAATTTATTGATGAATTAGTATCTCTATAAAATAATAAAATACTCTGGTCCCGACCTTATTAATTTATTGAGGTTTTACTCTAATTAGTTTATCCCCCGTACCATGTACGGGTAGAGAGATTATAAACCCGATTTAATTAGATATATAATGTCAATGGTCAAGTTAAATATATAGGATCATATATATGTATCTTCATATTATGATTATGTGTTTTTTTACCAATAGTAAATCAACTCATAATATAAATAAGTTGGATTTGTTCAAAAATTACTTTACGATAACTATCACGATTTATTAAATAATAATAATTATTTGATGATTACAACTAATTCTTGGTAAGAGATAATTCATAATTTTCGGGATAATTCATAATTTTCGGCATTTTTTACGGGATAAGATTATACGAGACTTAACTACTTAATTTATATAGAGGAGGGTCTAGTTGATTAATTTTATCACATCATATGTATATTTATCTTTCTATTGTCATTAGTGTTTTTTTACATACGCAAGGGTACGGTTGATTATTTTATCAAAGATATGACACGTGGAACAATTTTTTGCGCATGATAGTGGTTCTGGCAACCCCCAAGGTATATACACCTATATATTAGACTCTGTTGGCATTTTTTTAGTTCAACATAGAACTCATGCCATGTTTCATAGTGTGATGAGAGCTTACTATTTATATAAAAAAAAACATATTGAGGAACTAATCAATCTCAAACAACTAGTCCTAGTCAAGTAACTATTGCATGAATCTTGATGCCATGTTTTTGATTCATGATGATGGTAGTGCAAAGGATTCCAAGGGAGACGCGCATAGAGTGCCAGACTCGTTGTGTGCACATGTGTCGCAGTAGGGTTCTTATAGCCTCGTGTTATAATGATTGTTCTGATGCGTGTGTGCGTGGGGTCGTATAGCCTCGTGTTTTCCCCAAACCTTAAGCTCGTGTGGATGTAATCATCATATAACCATATGGCTAATGCAATATGAACAAGATTTGTTTCGTTACATTGCACTTCCTTCTCTGTCGTAAGTTTCGTAATCAAACATGGATGTGTAGCACAGTTAACGTATATTAACCATAGCAAAGCTCAGTTGAAATTTTCTCAAACCAAATGCACCAGAGTTAAAATTTCATTAAAAGCGATCACAAAATACATGCAACTTCAAACCATTTCTTTCCTCAACCATTTATTGGTGTGCTCCTAATTTTACCCAACTTTTGAGACAAACTAGCAAAAGTATCCTTCTTCCTACTAACAACAAGACTCTGCTTAACATGGCTGAACAAGGGAAAAGGAGGCCTAATGCCCATATCCAACATCTCCTTGAAATACTTACATGGTCGTCCAACATCTTTTCATGGCACATCTTCGTATAAACTTTAACCTCCATACAATCTACGAGTAATGCGATTATAAACCCAATTTAATTAGATATGTAATGTCAATGATTAAGTTAAAAATATAGGATCATATATATATATATATCTTTGTATTATGATTAGTGTTTTTTTACCAACAGTAAATCAACTCATAATATAATTAAGTAGGACTTATTCAAAAATTACTTTACGATAAATATCATGTTTTGTTAAATAGTAATATATATCTGAAGATTACAACTAATTCTTGGTAATAGATAATTCATAACTTTCAGGGTAATTCATAAGTTTTTGCAATTTTTACGGGATAAGATTATATGAGATTCTAACTACTTAATTTATATTAAGGAGGGTTCAACTGATTATTTTTATCACATCATATATATTGATCTTTCTATTCTCATTTGTGTTTTCTTATATACGCAAGGGCCCTGTTGATTATTTTATCAAAGATATAACATGTGGAACAATTTTTTTCTGAAGACTTTGTCTCCGCTTTTAACTATAGACAATATACATACATTGTTCCTATTTTAAAAAATAAAATTAAAAGTGTTTACTTATTAATTTATTTAAACCTTAAACTCGTGTGAATGTAATCATCATTTAAACTCGAAAAGGGTACCTACAGTGTTATAGTGATTGTTCTGAAGAGTGTGCGGGTGGGGCCGTAGAGCCTCCTGTTTTTCCCTAAACCTTAAACTCGTGTGAATGTAATCATCATTTAACCATATGGCTAATGCAATATGAATAAGATTTGTTTCATTACATTCCACTTCCTTCTCTGTCGTAAGTTTCGTAATCAAACATGGATGTGTAACATAGTTAACAGAACCATAGCAAAGCTCAATTGAAATTTACCCAAACCAAATGCACTACAGCTAGAAGTTCCATTAGAGGCGATCATAAACTACATGCAACATCCAAACCTTTATTTGTATCCTCAACCATTTATTGTTGTGCTCCCAATTTCACCCAACTTCTAAGACAAACTAGCAAAAGTATCCTTTTTCCCACGAGCAACAAGACTCTGCTTAACATGGCTGAACAAGGGACCATGTGGCCTAATGCCCATATGCAGCATCTCCTCGAAATACTTACAAGCATCGTCCAACATCTTTTCATGGCACATCTTATTTATAAGCATCGAAAACATATGCATATTCGGTAGAATCCCCAACCTTGTAGAAGTATGTTGTAGGTCTTATTATTGCCTGCCTTGCAGTACGAATTCATGAAAATTCCATACGTCACGTTATCCGGCTCAAATCCTTCATTCTTCATTAGTTCGTAGAGTTCTTCTAACCTTGACAAATCTTTCTCCTAACCCCAACCTTGTAGAAGTATGTTGTAGATCTTATTATCAGGAGTGAAACTGAACTTCTCTTAGACATTTTATCGAACACCTCTTGGGTTTTCTTAACTTGCCTAGACTTGCAGACGGTATCAAGAAATTGGTTGAGATCTGACAGCTCTGGCTTCAACCCAAATTCCACCATCTTCTCAATGCCTCAACAACTTCTGTGGTCTTCTTTGCCCTAGCATACCTCCTTATGATCAACATAAACGTGTCCTTTGTCAAAAGTTTCTTTTCTTTCATTGATTCAACGAGCACCCATATGAGATTGAACTGTTTGATTTTACCCAATGAATCAATCAATCTGTTGTAGCTCTCAGATGTGCAGCTAAACCCCTTTTGCTTCTCTACCCACGTAAAGAAAACAAGCGCTAAACGCTAAAACGCTTGTATTGCTGAGCTTCCTCAAAACCTCTTTAGTTTCAGGTGGCAAATTTGCAACGGCAGTTTCAACAACTGAATTGCTATGTTGAGTTGATATCAGTTTGTAGATTTCTTCCGCCTTTTTCATGGTTTGCTCAGATACAGCAACTTGTGTGTTTTTCTTCTCCTCCTCGTAGGCATTCGAAGCTTCGGTTGAATTCCCATGCGTTGATTTGTAGAAGATAGGGCTTGTAATTTCCTTCATGCAATTTTCGGCAATTTTTTCATAGTTCGTGCTTATTGTGGTTTTTTCTAAGTTTAATGTTACTGTTAGTCTTTTATCTGCTTAGACTTAATGTTGATTGTAGCAATTATCCGTATATTTCTCTTGAAACAATTTAAACAAATACTAGTTGTACTCATCGTGCCATGCATGACTCGTGTGTTGTAATTTTTTGAATATATCATAAATAGAATCATTGTATGGAAACGCATAATAAACATTTTGACATAATTTAATTTCATCGAGTATTAGAAGTCTTTAATTGTTATACAATCAATTAAGAATATGTTGTTATGCAAATCATGCACTTATATTTTATAGTCAACAACATACGTTGTTTTGCAAATTATATTTACTTATAATTTAAAATGCTTAGCACAAACTTGATATAGCCAAATTAAACACGTAGTTGTTTTATTAATAATTTTTTTGAATAATTTTTTGCATCTATATGCGTGAATAAACCAAAAAAATCTTATCAAAATATAATATATTTTCAACCATCAAGATATTCGAGCAATTATAGAAGTATTTACATTAAAATTTGAAAAGTTAATTCTTATCTAATGTTTGACGACAATATAAAATATATTTTATATTTAAAAACTTAAAAACCACATTGGACGATCAAAATAAAAAGATAATATGTTTATCTAATCTTAAAAACCGTATTTCAAGATAAAAATATATTTGTTAAATTTCAATATAAAATATATATTTCCAAAATTAATTCTTATCTAATGGTGGACAATCAAGTCATAGAAAATAATTATTATTGTTAATGTATTGAATTGTATTTGATACTTTTTTTAACCCTATTGTACGTCATACTAAGAAGACGGTTTTGGGTAAATGGACTCAAATGGTGACAATAATGGGGTAAGTGGACGGCGCGGTGAAAAAATGAGGTAAATAGGCTCTTTTTGGTGACAACTACAAAAACATCCCAGAACATGACTTCATCACACCCAAACCTCTCACCACCAAACATGTTAACGTATATGAATTTGTCACCGCGTACAGAAACTTCCACTCCCCCATACAAAACCTTGTCACAGCGTACAAACCCCCCCATACATAACCTTGTCATCGCGTTTACATCTTGTTACCTCTCAAACTAGTATCACCAATATTGCACTCTAATTTGATCATCATGTACAAAGACTTATCACCCTACCTAGAACCACCCCCCAAATTGCACTCAAACTTGTCATCAAAATTTAGTAGTAAGCCTATGTGGGATTCGAACCCACATTATCGTACGCTAGGCACGTTGCTCTACCATTTGAGTTAATAGGCTATAATTAAAAGTAATATATAAAAAATTATCATCACCTAGCAATCAAAGTTGTCACCCAAGCACAAAATGTGGTGACATGTTAAACCAAACCGAGAACCTATATCGCATACAAATTTTGTCACCGCATAAAAAACTGAATTACATTCAACATGTCACAGCGTACAGATTTTGTCACCAAACTGGAAAACTGAAAACCCTAGATCACGCACAAAACTTGGTGACAAAACAGAAAACCCTAGATCACGCACAAAACTTGGTGACAAAACAGAAAAACCTAGATCACGTACAAATCTTGTCACCGTAAAGAAAAATTGCTTACATTCAACATGTCACCGCGTATAGATTTTGTCACCAAACTGAAAAACAGAAAACCCTAGATCACACACCAAACTTGGTGACAAAACAGAAAACCCTAGATCAAGTACAGATCTTGTCACCGCAAAAAAAAATTGCTTCCATTCAACATACCATTACATATAGATTTCATTACCAATCTACAAACTTGTCATCACGTACAGATTTTGAATTTAGATCTACAAAAATCATAGATCTAGGTCTAGATCTAGAGTTTCTAGATCTAATATTGTCACCACGTGTAGATTTAGATCTAAACCTATGTTTTTTCTAGATCTAGATCTAACTCTAGGGTTTTTGTCACCGTTTTTTAGATCTAGATCTAAAAACTTGTCACCGTTTTTTAGATCTAGATCTAGATCTATAAAACAAATCTAGATCTATATCCAAATCTAAAAACATCGACGAAAAAAAATGTAGATCTAGATCTAGAACTTTCAAAAACCTTAGATCTAGAAAATCTTTAAAAAACCTAGATTTAGAGCTTTTAAAGAAAAACATACCTTGTCCGCCACCTCGTCGGCCACCCCGTCGCCCTCGTCGGCCACCTCGTCGCCTTGTTGATCGCCAAGCTAGGGTATCCTCGTCAGCCACCTCGTCGCTTGCCCTTGAAAAGCCGGTTACCGCGGTCTCGTCGCCATTATCAATAGATGAGGAGGAAAGAGGGAGAGGGAAAGATGAGCATATGGAGGGGGGAGGAAAGAGGGAGAGGGAGAGATTAGAAGAATGGGGGGTGGGGGGAGCGTGAGAGAGAGAGAATAATGGAAGAGGAGAGACAAATGGGAGGGGTTTGGCTTTTATGTAAAAAAAAATAGCCTAATTGTTTCATTAATTAGACCATGAGCCCATTTGCTTCATTTTATCACCAATTTAAACCCCCCCACCCCATTCCCTCTACTAAGAATCTATACTATATATTAAAGTCGGAGAATTTCGAGGTTCCATGTTAATACTGGCCCCATGCCATTTAGAAAAGAAATTTTAGAAAAATAGTTTTATTAATTATGTATTACATATCTCTTTCTTTTGAGGGAATGGGGTGTGGGTAGGGGTGGCAATTCGGATAATCGGTCGGGTTTCGGTCGGATAAATCGGTTTCGGGTTATTCGGATGTGAACAGTATCGGATATAAACGGAAAATCGGGTGCATTCGGGTCGGTTCAGATCGGGTCGGATATTCACATTGTCGGATAAGTCGGGTTAGCGGGTTATAATCGGTTAATTTAATTCGGCTTTCGGTTGAGTCGGTTTCGGGTTGAGTCGGTTTCGGGTTGAGTCGGTTTTTTCAATTTTCGGTTGAATCGGATTTCGGTTAAAGCGGTTTTCGGTTGAATCGGTTTCGGCTGAATCGGTTTCGGTTGAATCAGATTCGGTTGAATCAGCTTTTTTTAAATCAATTTTTGATTGAATTGGATCAGAGTAAAAATGTGTTTGTATAATTAGGTTTTGATAGTTGGAACAGTGAATCAATATAATTTTGATTTAACTATATTTTGAATAATGTTTCTTTTATATTTCAAGTGTACAACATAAGCATGTACCGAGATCTTGTACATTCTCAAAATCATATTCATTCTCATGATCAGATTCATATATCAATAAATAAGATCTTATATTTTGTCAAACAAATATATCTTTAGTAATAAATGATAATATTAAATTATAAGTATTTGTCAAATTACGATCAATAATTTTAAAATAACATAAAAAAGAGATCACACATCACATAAACATGGTTATACAATTTCTTACATTTGCAATTTTGTATTACACTTTATACTAATAATATATTATGTTTTATATCCTATTATATAAAATATCGTACTAAGTTCGGATTGTTTCGGATATCATATATAATTATCGGGTACAATCGGGTTTGGGTTGTTTCGGATGTCGGGTACAATCGGGTTCGGATTGTTCGGGTCTCGGATATAACTCGGTCGGGTATTTTTGGGTCGGGTTATTCAGGTTTCGGTTTGAAACCGGATTGAGATTTTCGGACGTAATCGAGTTTCGGGTAATTCTTAATCGGGTTGCTTATACCTCCGGGTCAAGTTCGGTCGGATTGAGTCGGTTTCGGATTTCATTTGATAAAAACAAATTTCGGGTCTCGGTCGGTTCTCGAAACGGATAATTCGGTCGGTTAATTCGGATCGGGTCAGAATTTGCCACCCCTAGGTGTGGGGGGCTATTTTGGGGGAATAATGAACAAAATGGGCTATGGATGAGATGAATGAACTAAATGGGCTATTTATTGTATATAAAAGCCTAAAACCCCTCATTTCTCGCTCCTCCTTCCATTCTTTTCTCTCTTTTACGCTCTTCCTCTCTTTTCTTCTCATCTCCCCCAACCCCTCTCCCTCTTTCCTCTTCCCCTCCATCTGCTCATCTCTCCCTCTCCCTCTTTCCTCTTCATCCATAGAGAACGGCGACAAGGCTGCGGTGACCGGCTTTTCGAGGGCAAGCGACGGGGTGGCCGACGAAGATACCCATGGTGACAGGCTTTTCGAGGGCAAGAGACGAGGTGGCCGACGAGGATACCCGAGCTTGGTGGCCGACGAGGTGTTTCAAGGTATGTATACCTTTGAAATTTCTAGATCTAGATCTAGGGTTTTTAGATCTAGAGTTTTTTAGATCTAGGGTTTTTTAGATCTAGATCTAGCCGACGAGATGTTCATCTCTCTCTCTCCCCCTTTTTTTTTAGATTTACAAATTCTTTAGATCTAGATCTAGGGTTTTTTAAATCTAGGATTTTTTTTGGATTTTGTAGATTTTTTAGATCTTGAGCTCTAAATGTGTACGTGGTGACAATCTTAGACCTAGAAACTCTAGATCTAGATCTAGATCTATGACTTTTTTAGATCTAAAGCCAAAATCTGTACGTGATGACAAGTTTTTAGATTGGTAACAAAATCTTTATGTAGTGGTATGTTGAATGGAAGCAATTTTTCTTTGCGGTGACAAGATCTGTATGTGATCTAGGTTTTTCTATCTGTTTTGTCACCAAGTTTCGTGCGTGATCTAGGGTTTTCTGTTTTTCAGTTTGGTGACAAATTTGTACGCGGTGACATGTTGAATGTAAGCAATTTTTCTTTGCGGTGACAAGATTTGTACGTGATCTAGGTTTTTCTATTTTGTCACCAAGTTTTGTGCATTATCTAGGTTAATCTATTTTCTAGTTTGGTGACAAAATCTGTATGCGGTGACATAGTGAATGTAATTCAATTTTTTGCGGTGACAAAATCTGTATGCGATATAGGTTCTCTGTTTGGTTTAACATGTCACCACATTTTATGCTTGGTGACAGATTTGGTTGCTAGGTGATGATAAGTTTTTATATATTACTTTTAATCATAACCTATTAGCTCAAATGGTAGAGCAACGTGCTAGCGTATGATAATGTGGGTTCGAATCCCACATAGGCTTACTAATAAATTTTGATGACAAGTTTGAGTGTAATTTGGGGATGGTTCTAGGTAAGGTGACAAGTTTTTATACGTGATGAACAAATTAGAGTGCAATATTGGTGATACTAGTTTGAGAGGTGACAAGTTGTAAACGCGATGACAAGGTTTTGTATGGGGGGTTTGTACGCGGTGACAAGGTTTTGTATGGGGGAGGGGAATTTTCTGTATGCGGTGACAAGTTCATATACGTTAGCATGTTTGGTGGTGACAGGTTTGGGTGTGATGACGTCATGTTCTGGCATGTTTTTGTAGTTGTCACCAAAAAGAGCCTATTTACTTCATTATTTCACCGCATGGCCTATTTACCTCATTAATGTCATCAAACAGCCCACTTACCCAAATTCGTCCTTTCTTAGTTTCTATCTTTTTCACCTAATTTCAATCTTTCAATTATTTGCTTAGACATCTTTTTAGTAAATCAAAATTATAATTATTTTTAAAAATTTACTAGTCACTCTAAAATTTTATTTTTATAGTATTTTTATAATCATTAACATTCAACATATTATATCTTTGTCAATCTTTTTTTTTTTGTCTCATAAAATTTAAATTTAAGCTACAGATATCTAAACATATCTTTAAAAACCATCTTAAAAATATATAAACTTAGTTTGTGTTATATTACATTCATTTATAAACTATATTAATCTATAACTCTACTATTATTAAAAAATATTATTAATTTATAAGATCTATTAATATATTCATTTTATTTCAAAAATTGTTATTACCTATACTTGTCCATTTTTCTAAAATATTTATTTAAATAAGCCATAATTTGTTCATATATTAGTTTTAATTAAAGCCTATTAGCTCAAATGATAGAGCAACGTGCTTAATGCACGGTAATGTGGGTTCAAATCCCACATAGGCTCAATAATAATTTTTGATAATGAGTTTTTTTGTACACGGTGATAAATTTTTTTGTACGTGGTGAAGTTTTTGTGCTTGCTTGTATATGGTGAAACATTTGGGTACATGGTGACAAGTTTTTTGTACCACAATTTAAGCGATGACAAGAGGACGAAAAAAAAGCGATGACATGGTTGATAACAGACAAAATTTTGGGATGAACGGTGACAGGTGACAGGATGGACGGTGGGATGTAGTAGCACACGCGTAATTTTGAATATGGGGTGGGATGTGGTTGTAGCCCGTAATTTTATTTTTTTCCAGAGATAAATTTGAAAAACAGTCTAGTTACCACCATTTTTTTTGCCATGGGCCTTCCGCCCCATTAATATTTCCCCATAGGCTAGTTAGCATTTTCCCTCTTAATTGGTAGTATATTGGTGATATTATCAATATGTAATGCATATGCATGCTCCGCAATCTTGTCAAAAGCTGACCCGACCCGAAAACCCGACCCGACCCGACCCGAAATTTCTGGGTTTTAACCCGAAAACTTGAACCCGAAACCCAGTTTGAACCCGAACCCGGTAAACCCGAAAATTTCTGGGTTAGGGTCAAGGTCAACCCGTTGGGTCAAGAAATTTATAAGGCGGAAAACTTATTTTAGAATACACTCTGATATAATGAAATGAAGATTGACGGGTAATTGTGCACCCAAACGTTTTAATTATATTACAGTATATAAAGTTTATTTTGGAAAATTATGATATATTTTATTATTAAAATATTTAAAAATAATATTTTGGTATTATATTTTATTATTTAAATAGTATTTTATTTAAATTTTGGTCAAAAAATTGATACTCTTGACCTGTTGGGTTGACCCGACCCGACCCGAAACCCGAAGCGACCCAACCCAGTTTGACCCGTAACCCGATTGACCCGAACCCGAGCTTGACCCGAACCCGGAACGACCCGACCCGAACCCACCCGACCCGACCCGATTGACAGGTCTATTATTCAAAGTAATTTTGCCATTTGATTTGCAACTTAATTTGAAGATGAAACACAACATTCACAACAATTTAATTAGATATGTCATGTCAATGATTAAGTTTAAAATATAGGATCATATATATATATATATATTTATGTATCTTCGTATTATGATTACTGGTTTTTTTACCAATAGTAAATCAACTCATAATATATATATAAGTTGAATTTATTCGAAAATTACTTTACGATAAATATCACATTTTATTAAATAATAATATTTATCTGATGATTATAACTAATTCTTGGTAAGAGATAATTCATAACTTTCGGGGTAATTCATAATTTTCGGCAATTTTTACGGGATAAGATTATGTAAGATTCTAACTACTTAATTTATATAGAGGAGGGTCCAGCTGATTATTTTTATCACATCATATATATTTATCTTTCTATTGTCATTAGTGTTTTCTTATATACGCAAGGGCCCTGTTGATTATTTTATCAAACACATGGAACAATTTTTTGTGAAGACTTTGTCTCTGCTTTTAACTATAGACAGTATAGATACATCGTTCCTATTTCAAAAAATAAAGTTAAAAGTGTTTGTTTATTGATTTTTTTAGGAAAATATCTCTACTTTTTTTCCTGGTAAAAAAATATCTCTGCATTTACTGTACACTAAAATCAACAATATCACCAATTTAAATGTATCTAGATGGTAAAGAATTTCTATCATTAATACTTAAGATTATATACCACTTCAAATTTCAAAGAATGCCTAAATGTTCCCTCTATATAACTTCACACTCGGATCAAGCTAAACATGCAAAGAAGGGACATAATTTGTACTGGAAATAGACCGGCTTAGAAACCAAGCAAACCAAGCATTCAACCATGGCAACTCTTCAAGCTAACAAGAAGCTCTTGCTGCTAACGTGCGTGGCCTTTATGTGCATGATAGTGGTTCTAGCAACCCCCCAAGGTATATACACCTCTATATTAGACTCTGTTGGCTTTTTTTATCTCAACATAGCAGTCATGCCATGTTTCAGAGTATGATGAGAGCTTACTATTGATAAAAAAACATATTGAGGAACTAATCAATCTCAAACAACTAGTCCTAGTCAAGTAACTATTGCATAAATCTTGATGCCTTGTTTTTTATTCATGATGATGGCAGTGCAAAGGTTTCCAAGGGAGACGATCTTAAAGTGCATGCGCTGTATGCTCGAATGTCGCACTAAGGGTCATTCCGGCGATCGCGAAGGGTACCTACAGTGTTGTAATGATTATTCTGAAGAGTGTGCTGGTGGGGCCGTAGAGCCTCCTGTTTTTCCCTAAACCTTAAGGTCGTGTGGATGTAATCATCATTTAACCATATGGCTAATGCAATATGAATAAAATTTATTTCGTTACATTGCACTTCCTTCTCTGTAGTAAGTTTCGTAATCAAACATGGATGTTTAGAACAGTTAACATAACCATAGCAAAGCTCGATTGAAATTTGCCCAAACCAAATGTATCAGAGCTAAAAGTTCCATTAGATGCGATGACAAACTACATGCAACATCAAAACCTTTCTTTGTATCCTCAACCATTTATCGGTGTGCTCCTAATTTTACCCAACTTCTGAGACAAACTAGCAAAAGTATCCTTCTTCCCACCAGCAACAAGACTCTGCTTAACGTGGCTGAACAAGGGACCAGGAGGCCTAATGCCCATATCCAGCATCTCCTCGAAATACTTACAAGCGTCGTCCAGCATCTTTTCATGGCACATCCTGTTTATAAGCGTCGAAAACATGTGCATATTCGGTAGAATCCCCTGAGCCTTCATCTGCTCCCACACCTTCTTCGCTTTCCCGACTTTCCCTTGGTTACAGAACATCCTCAACATGATCTCATACGTACTGAGTGTCGGTTGACAACCTTTGTCGTTCCTCATCTTCCTGAAAACTTCCCAGGCTTCGTCGAATCTCTGTGCCTTGATCAAATGATGAAGGATTATATCATAAGTTCTGGAGTTGGGGCCAACCCCAGATTTTCTCATCTCATCTATAGTTCTGTATGCATCATCGAATTTCAGAGACCAGCAATACGAACCAACAACCGTGTTGTAAGTAGGAGCTTCAGGCATAACGCCGCTAGCCTTTGACATCTCGAAAAACTTGAGCGCTTCACCTAATCTTTTATCTGAACCCAGCCCATGAATCAAAGTGCAGTAGATTGGAGGACTAGGCTCACAATTCTTGGACTGCATTTCATGAAACATTTCTACCGCTGTATCAGTTTTCCCTGCCTTGCAGTATGAATTCATGAGAATCCCGTACGTCACGTTATCCGGCTCAAAGCCTTCATTCTTCATCTGTTCGTAGAGTTCTTCTAGCCTTGACAAATCCTGCTCCTGGCCCCAGCCTTGTAGAAGTATGCTATAGGTCTTGTTATCAGGAGTGAAACTCAAACTTCTCTTAGGCATTTTATCGAACAACTCCTGGGCTTTCTTAACTTGCCTAGACTTGCAAAGGGTATCAAGAAATCTGTTGAAATCTGACAACTCTGACTTCAACCCAAACGCCTCC
The DNA here is from genome assembly GCA_934048045.1 of Polygonum aviculare. Taxonomy (NCBI): domain Eukaryota; kingdom Viridiplantae; phylum Streptophyta; class Magnoliopsida; order Caryophyllales; family Polygonaceae; genus Polygonum; species Polygonum aviculare. The sequence continues at coordinate 23,337,507 of OW204023.1, read as the reverse complement.
ATCTTCTCAAATGCCTCAACAGCTTCTGTGGCCTTCTTTGCCCTAGCATACCTCCTTATGATCAACATAAACGTGTCCTTTGTCAACAGTTTCTTCTCTTTCATGGATTCAACGAACACCCATATGAGATTGAACTGTTTGATTTTACCCAATGAATCAATCAATGCGTTGTAGCTCTCAGATGTGTAGCTAAACCCTTTTTGCTTCTCTGCCCACCTGAAGAAAACAAGCGCTAAAACGCCTGCATTGCTGAGCTTCCTCAAAACCTCTAGAACCAGAGCAGATGAAGCTTCAGTTTCAGGTGGCAAATTTGCAAGGGCGGTTTCAACAACTGGATTGCTGGGCTGAGTTGATATCAGTTTGCAGATCTCTTCCGCCTTTTTCAGGGTTTGCTCAGATACAGCAGCTTGTGTGTTTTTCTCCTCCTCCTCGTAGGCATTCGAAGCTTCGGTTGAATTCCCACGAATTGATCTGTGGAAGACAGAGCTTGTAATTCCCTTCTGAATCTTGACATTCGGGAGCACAAGTTTGAGGAAATGATCAGTCTTACTGCGGATTTGGAAGAGTACGACTGTTCTTGGATAGCGATTTAGGATTTGGGAGAGACCCATTTGAGAAAAAGAAGAAATGTGAATTGGAAGCAAAACATTGCTAGTGGAATGAATCGGCTTTTATACACTCAAAAACTTGACTTTAGTCTTTAGTTGATTACAATTCGGAATCCACTTTCCACATTGTCGTATGATAGACTTAAGCTACTATTCCTGTTTTAGGTTTTATTGGATGATTGGATCAATTCAGACTCAAGTAGCAGCTTAAACACGTGATGATCTTTTCTTCCATTCGAAATTTCATCCAGTAACTACATACAAAGGATGGGAGAAGTTGGAAAAGTTACAGAAAAAAAGTGCTTAGTGCTTGCACAAAACTGCTTATTTTTTGGGGTTATCCTAAGCCGAATCAACAGATCTCCAGCCTTTATAGAGGGATACATGAATGGGGGTATATCAAGGGATACATGAATGGGGGTATATCAACATTACAATTGAATACATTATATAGCGTTTAAAGGGGGGCCTCAGAAGTTCTTCAGTATTTTATCCGTCGACACTCCATCCCCAACCAGCAAAGCCGTAATTTCCTGTAAAATAAAAGCTCTGATGTCAAAACTGCACCAAAGCAAAGAGCAAAGAGATAGGTTAACACAATTACTCAAGGATGAGAAAAACACCTCAATCATCTGTTTCTGGCCACAAAGCACAGCACCAGTAGAACTGGGACTTGAAATACTTTTGATTTTAGAGAACGCAGCCTGCCAAACCCACAAGCAAGCCGGATCAGGAAAAGAATCAGAACATCAAAGCATAAAAAATGGGACCTGCCCAGATAGTATGTTTGTATTAGTACCTGCACATAGCCGCTTTCACCTGACCAATTCTCGTCTGGTTGTGATAACACCGGAACAATTTTAACACCTGAAGATTCCCAACTTTTGAATCTTTCCTATACAATGAAGACAACAGCCAAGTAGAAGCATCAGGAGTCAAGCTACAGGCATGCGTTTGATCAGAACCATGCATTGATATAAGGACTCCAGAATCACCTGGTAAGCCATTGTTTGAAGATTTCTAGCTCCATAAAAGAGCCTCACATCAGACCTCTTGTCAGCGCTGAATCCCGACTCAATGAGAGATCTGATTGGGCTGCAAAACACAAAGTGAAGGGAGTGCGTTCATTGCAAGGAACACCATATCATGATACCAGGGATCCTTCATAGGAGACTCAGAAGTGAAATGTAGAACATGAAGGGTGTGTTATTATTACTTATTTTCAAAGTATGAGATTGCATATTGATATTCAAATTAGCAGCATGAGGCAGACAACAACTACCAAAATATTGAAAAATTAATACACGCAAAGAAACATGACAATATATTATACGATTACAACCATTCCTGTCAGAGGCATGGAAAGCGCAAAAAGGCATGCTGATATTGAATTACACCGAAGATATGGAATATACAATTGCTAACACCTCCTAGAAACAGTCAGAAAACTGATCTGCATATCAACCTGAACCTGTCTTCAGATTTATTCAAAAACAGTAAGATCTAATCATCATGCATGAATGGTGCGTCCATCACCTGGACTGGAAATATAGCTCTCAATCTGGTAGGTCTAATTAATACCACAGAGCATACTACAGCCGAAAGTGTGACCATGAATTGAGAGGGCCAGGTGATGGTCATTTTAGCACTCAAAGTGAAAAAAAAAACCTAGACGAAAGTAGAGACAGCAAAGATAGAAAAAAGAATTCCCTTTTTAAGACCAACTCAGAGCAAGGACATCAAACAGAGAAGTTCTATCAAAACCAGCATTAACATGAAGCTCCAGGAAGTAAACATGATATTGATAGCTAGCTTACAAACTTAGAATACGGTGAACCTTAATTTCAATGACGTGCTCATCTCATAACAAAAGCAAGAAGCATAAATTCAAGCAAAACAACCAATAACATGGAGCTTCAGACATACAATTAGTAGCCAGAATTAGGAAGCTGCAGAATTATTTCAATCATATACTTAGCAAATACGGAGTAGTTAACATCACTGAACTCGAGGAATCTATTTGCAGAACTGGGGAGAATACGTACATACATTATACATGTAAGCTAAATTCAATTTTTGACACCTGAATAAAACTCTACTGTCCCAAAAACAGTAGAATAACTCAGCAAACTATAACAAACCATTCTAATTCCTCCAATAAAACGGATGATTATCCATTAGCCCCAACACTTATAGAGATCAGAGAGTATATAGATGTTCATTCCCTTAAACTAAGTACTTTACAGCCAGCCAAATATCTAGATGCTAAATGAAAAGTCATAGCTCATAAGCATGTGTATCATCATCATTATCAGCTGATGATAAAGAAAACCGCATCTCCAACAGCAAAATTGCAATTTGAAAACGCAAGATCGCAAAGGATGAGATATGAGAGTAACCTAATTCCAGATCCCGTGGCGAAAATGAAAACCGTATCGAAGTCCTCGGGAGGAGAAATCCGATCGACATCGAAACCTTTCCCCATAACGGCGCTCAACTCAACAACGTCCCCTTTCCTGAGGCCGCAGAGCAGCTCAGCGGTGGAGCCGGCGACGCTCTTGACGAGAAACTCAAACTCCCCCTTGGCAACGGAGAGCTTCGGCGGCGAGGCGATGGCGAGGAACGACGGCTTATCGGAGTCGGGGACGCGGAGCTGGAGGTACTGGCCGGCGCGTGTGTAGGAGGCGGCCACGTCGGGGGCGGCGGAGACGTCGATGGCGACGTGGAAGAGGGAGTCGGCGGCGGGGTGGACGAGGGAGAGAGGAGCCTGTGTCCAGGCGGCGGTGTCCTGTCGGACGGCGGAGGATACGACGGAGAGGAGGCGGCTCCGGCGGCGGGAGGAAGAGGCGGAGGAGGCTAGGCGGCGGAGGATTGACATGGAAGGAGGGGGGAGGAGGTTGAGGTGCGCATGGGGATGGAGGGAAGGGGGAGGGGAGAGGGAAATGGACATGGTGGAGGTTTGTTGATGGAAGGTGATGAGAGAGAAGGAGAGAGATCGCCGGCGAGAGCGGTGGTGAGAGAGAGTTTTTGTGTTGGTGGTGGAGGTGAAGGCCGACGGAAGTGGGCTCTGTTACGGTGTGTGCTAGCGTAGTTTAAGCCCCAACAGAAGATAACGGTGGGCCCCGCAGGTTTTCTTGTTTATTTTTTCCCCGGTAGATTGGAGGAAGATGGGCTGTGAAATTTGGGCTTTGGTTTGGGCTCATGGGAGCACAAGTAAAAAGGGTATGAAAATCAATAATTTGTTCTCCATTTATTCATGATGAAAGAAGGCTTAGGGACTATGGAGAGACTATTTAAGAGATTGATGGGCGATGACAACTAAAGTATTAACCCAAATTCGGTTTGAGCCTGAGATGGAACACGACACGAAGGATACCGATAGATGGTTCTCCCACTCGAGAAGCTCGGTTTGAACTCGAAGAGTGCTGCTCCAACTCTAGGAAACGATCGAGAGAACGGAAGGATTGAATCGAAGAGTTATGGTAGAAAAAAGAGATAACGAGACTTTAAGAGATTTGAAAATTTTCCGTAAATTTGGATAATGAGCCAAGAAGTTGCTCAAACATATAAGTAGTAGAACTTTGCAGAAGAGCAACGTCCGAGTTACAGTTTAAATCAGAAATTAAAAGGTAAATCGGAAAATAACAAATTTATTTAAAAAATCGGCTACAAAACTGGGTCTTCCCATTACAACACTTCCCCCTTAGCTGCAAACATGTCCTCAAAGATCCATGTCGAAGAACTCCCAAGTAGCTTGTCCTGCACTAGAGCCTTTCCAATGCACCAAAACTTTGGTAGCAATTTTGTTACCATGTTTCACTATCTTCCTATCAAGGATTGCTTCATGTTCTTTGACCTACCCTAAATCATGCATGTATTGTGGAAGTTGAGTTATGACAATAGAGGGATTTGGCCACAATTTCAGCTAACTAATGTGGAAAACGTTATGGATCGCAACGGTAGGAGGCAATTGGAGCTTATAAGCAGTGACTCCAATTTGACCCAAGACAAGGAAAGGACCATAATAACTTGGTGACAGCTTGTGTGGAGTGCAATTCTTCATGGATTGTTCTCAATAAGGCTGCAACTGGAGGTAAACATAATCACCAACCTCAAATTCTCGGTCCGAGTGATTGGCATTCGCTTATTGCTTCATTCAATTCTAGGCTCTTACCATATGATACTTAAGCATATTGTGACCTCTTCTCTCTTCTGTAAGCTTCTATCAACAAAATTGGCTTACTTTCCCAAGGAAGATAAGGAAGATGGATAAAAGGTTATGGGGTAGCCTCTATAGCAGTGTGGAATGTGGTGTTATACCACCACTCCACGAGAGGGAGCCATTTGCTCCAAGTATGAGGGATTTCCTAGGCCATACATCATAAATACGTTTAAGTTTTATTGGTAGCCCTCGTCTGCCCGTTTGTTTGAGGGTGGCATGCAGTAAATCAACACCATTGATCCAGAATAGCTCTCGCCAAACTTCACTAAAAAAAATCGGATCCCGATCACTTGTTAGTGTTCCGTGGCATACCATGAAGTTTGAAAACATTATCCAGGAAGTTTTGAGCCACTTCAATGGTTGTATAAGGGTGCGACTTGCGAGTGAGGGATGAATTGAGCATTCTTGCTCAATTTGTCCACAACCATAAGAATGGAATGTTTGTGGAAAGGAGGGAGTTCTTCCACAAAAATTATGTTAATAGATTGACATACCCCTTCTGGAATGGCAAGTGGGTGTAATAGGTCCGGGTTGGCTGACAAATCATTCTTGTTACACCGACACACACCATAATTTCTCACGTATTATTGGACCTCTTTACTCATGCCAAACCTGGAAAAGAAGGATTTCACTCAATACAATGTTGCATTCCTCCCAAAATGACCCCTAACCACTTAGTCATGTTACCACCTCAAGATGTGCAACTTGATTTCCTAATTATTTCCAATCACCAATTTTCCTTGTCGTCTAAGTTCATCATTCACGAAGGATTACTTGGCATGTGAAGTTATGTCAGCTTTCAACTTTGTAATAACAACTATATATTAAAACAAAGGTTAAAAATAATAATTAGGACGATACGTGTCAACTTTTCATTGGAGTGCATCACCCATCTTTATTAAAACATTTTAGTTGAACGTTAAGGGGTTAGTCTAGTGGAGAATGACAGGGCATCGGCCTGACAGGTCACAGGTCCGATCCCCCTAGTCTCCTTGAGCTGAGTCATATGTAGATCCCCTTGTAAGAGCTTTATGAGACCTTGGATCTTCCCTGCCCTTGGACTGGGGCGCCATTCCCTCACCCTAAATTTTCTTGACAGAAAAACCAATTTAATTGGCTAATTTTGATTGTAGACCACACCACATGTATGTAAAATATGAAAGAATATGTATTATTGAAGTTGTATTTATAAATTTTCCGTAAGAATATAGTTAATTAAACTTACTATATACTAGATTCAATATTAAAATAATAATATAGGAAAATATATGTCAACTCTCAAATGTATATTTAAAATTATAATCCATAAACATTAAAATAAAATTTAAAAATATTAGGAGTATTCAATACTTATACAAAAGTTCTAGTCCTACAAATCTTTGTTCGATTAAAAGAATAAATTATAACGAAAATAGGAAGGCATCATCTCTCGTATCATTTAACTCATTATTTAAACTGCACACCAACAGATATATCGATTTTTTTTGGCCGAAACATGATATATCAATTGAACATATAAAAATCAACGTATCTATACTACCTATAGTATAAAGCGGAGACAATGTTTTCACAAAAAATTGCGCCACGTGTCATTCCTATAATAAAATAATCGATTGAGCCCTCCTTTATAAAAATAAGGTAATTAGAATCTCATATAATCTTATCCCGTAAAACAATGCTTAAAAATTATCAAAAATTATGAATCATCCCGAAAATTGTAATCTTTTAATAAATATAGTTTTCAATAAAACGTGATATTTATCACAAAGTATTTTTTGTACAATGTCAACTTATTTATATTATGAGTTGATTGACCATCATTGGTAAAATATACTGATCACAATAGGAAACTTAAATTTAGTAGGTAGGAAATTAGAAAATAAAGATATATGCTAATTATTTATTTTTTAATTTCGAATTTTATTTCAAAATTATAAAGATTAAGATAAATCGAAAAATACAACTATGCGATTATTTGTTTGGAATTTTTTTATAATTTTGAAATAAAATTCTTAAAACTAATAACTAGACTGTATCGATATTTCATAATTTTCTATCTACTAACTTTAAATTTCTTATCTTTTCAAACAACCATAGAAGATAAAATCAAGTAATAATCTTTAAAGTCATATCTATATCTATATCTAAAAGATTAATTTCTATTTAACAATATACCTATATTATTTTTTTATCGAAGAAGTTCATGAAACATATCAATATTAAATCGGGTTTATAATCACATTACCCGTAAATGGTACGGGACTTTTCGAGCCTCTACGTTAATTTCGGCCCCAATCAATTCAAGAAAATAAAGTATAGAAAAATATTTTTAAAGTCTTTCTTATTGTTATTAATTGTCTACCCTAAGACCAATAGATTTGAGCGATTAACAAAATTCAAAGACGACTGCCATCTTTTAGACATACCTACAACAGGAAACAAATAATCCTGGAGGAAAAATAAAACAGAGATAGATAACATATATGACAAACAAGATAAAACATTGGTACATAGTCAAATAATACAATGGTTCCCAAATATTTCGACAAAAAATTATGCATTCACTTCTTTTGACCATTGTAAAATAGCAATCGAACTAAACAAAGGACAAACCTTTAAAGTCCAACCCTTTAAATTTGAAAAAATGTGGATGTAGAGAAAAAACTTCAAAAATGTGGTAAAACAAGCTTGGAGAGTTGACTATACGGGCTCTTATATGTTCCAACTAGTAAAAAAAACACAGCTTTTTAAGAGCCATGCCAAGCAATGGAATAAGCGAACCCTCGGAAACACCTTTGAACATATACATAATTTAGAGAATGAAAATATGAAAATCCAAATTCAAAACTCACCACAACCAGCACTAATCCAAAAACAATTAAGATTGATAAATAAGAAAGAATGCATATTAAATTAGCATAAAACATACTGGAAACAACGAGCAAAAACAAAACATATCAAACTCTCTGACACAAATGCCGAATACTTCCACAAAGTTGCAAGTGGCCGTCGAAGCAGGAAAATAATAAGGGAAATAACAACTAATGAGGGGACACAAATATTTGTAGAAAATAATATAAGGAAAGAAATCTGACTAGATTTCAAAAAACGGTTTTCTAAAGAACAAATCAATAATGACACTTTAAATGAACACTTAGAACTAATAACAAACGAAATATCCCCTATAGAAAATATTGAACTAACTAAGGTAGTTTCTAATGAAGAAGTAAAAAATGCACTTATGCAGATCGGTTCTGAAAAATCTCCAGGGCCTAATGGCATGTCAGCTAACTTCTATAAAAATATTGGGATATCATAGGATCATCAGTAATCAAAGCAGTTAAAAGCTTCTTTCATTCAGGAAGAATGCTGAAACAAATTAATCACACCTTTATTTCTTTACTATCAAAACGTGATAATCCGGTTTCAATGAACCACTATCGACCAATTAGTTTATGATCAACAATATATAAAATAATTGCTAAAGTTATCACTGAAAGACTAAAGAAAGTTATGAACAAGATTATCCACCCGCTTCAAGGAGCCTTCGTTGCCAAAAGAGTCATACAAGACATTGTCCTCATAGCATATGAGATTTTCCATTCCTTTAAATTAAAAAGGGACAAGGAGGGGTGGATGGCAATAAAGCTATACATAGACATGGAAAAAGCTTATGATAGGCTTGACTGGGACTTCCTATTTGCGGTGATGGAGAAATTCGGCTTCGATGACAAATTTATCAACTGATAAAAGAATGTGTCATACAACATCTTTTTCTATCCTAGTAAACAACAATCCAACTGACCCTTTCATTCCCGAAAGGGGATTGCGCCAAGGAGACCCTCTATCTCCCAACTTATTCATAATTGGGGAAGAGATTCTATATAGGAAATTACAAGGAACTAACATGCACACAAACAAAACAGTAGGTTTTCCCATCTCACAAAATGGAACTAGGATCTCATTTCTCTCGTTTGTAGATGACATCATTATTTATGCCAAAGCAACCCAAAATGCTAGTGCAACAATAAAGAAAATAATTGATGAATATTGTGCGATATTTGGACAAAGAGTTAATTTCCACAAATCTGCATTTCATACCTCCAAACTGGTATCGAACCAACAAAAGTGAACCATTCAACAAACACTCAGCATCTCAACAATGACTAACTTAGAAAATACCTGGGTTGCCCCATCATCAGCGGTAAAGTAAACAAACAAACTTTTGAAGAAACGATAGGTAAGACAAAAACCCAACTAGCTAAATGGAAAACCTACTCTTTGTCACAGGAAGGACGAACAGTTCTCATTAGATCAAATCTTGCAACAAAACCTAACTACTTAATGTAGAGCTTTATGCTTCCTACAAACGTCCATGAAGAATTAGATAGAATCAATAGATGCTTCTTCTGGAATAAAGACCAACACTACACACCGCTCATAGGTTGGGACAAAATTTGCAGGCCCACATCCCAAGGAAACCTTGATCTCCGGAAAGCTGAACATATGAATAAAGCACTCCAAATGAAACTCTTATGGAAAATATTGTTCGAACCAAATAATATTTGGGATCAAATTATAAAAGAAAAACATTTGAAGGGAGATAATTTATTTGAATATAAAGCGAAATCTAGCACAAAATGCATGGTAATGGCATCAATTATTAAAAGTGTGAAACAAATTTGAAGAAGGATTAATATGGCAGGTAGGCAACAGTTAGACCATTCGATTTTGGACCGACAAATGGTTATTACATGAACCTCTAGAAAAATATGCTACTACCTCAACAATAATCGACAAAGAACAAAAAATCAAAGACTATATATCAACAAATAAAACATGGAAAGAAGACGAACTGAGAAGAATCTTACCAATAACTATAATAGAGTCAATTATGTCAACCCGTATCCCAGATAACGAAACCCATGATACATTATACTGGGCCTCTAGTAGAAACGGTTGGTACTCAACATCCTCTACAATGGCCCACGTAACAAAAGTAGACTCGTACCAGCGAAACGATAATAGATGGATTTGGAAATTAGATATTGTTCCAAAGGTAAAAAAATTCTTATGGAAAACGATCAACAATGGATTACCAACAAAAATTCGTCCACACGATAAACAAGTCTCGGTTCCAAGTGGTTGCCTACTATGTACTTGTATGCACGAAGACACGATACACTTATTAATTGGCTGCAATCATACGAAAGATGTTATAAGATAAATCAACACAAAAACGTTGTAGATTCTTCAACAAATAAATACAAATTCACAAAGTTCAAGATTAATTATCGGTGAACTACGGCAAAAATTGACAGCGGAGGACTTTTCAGAACTGGCTACAATATGGTGGGCAATATGGCATCAACGAAACAAATTTGTTGTTCCAACAAGAAGCAACCGACATAATTCCAGACTTAGCAATATACATAAAAACACAAATGCATAATTGGGATCAAGCAAAACAATGGAACGAGGATGAGATTCCTCGAAAAATAGAACAAGCAACCACACCGACAACAAAAGAAAAACAAGACTTGGCAAAAGTTGAGCAATGGATGTTGTAAGATAAATGTGGATGGATCAAGGTTAGCAAATGGAATGGCAGTATCGGGGTCCGTAATAAGGGGAACTCTAGGAGAGGTCATTGATATATCAACAACCAAATACCAACATGTATCGGCTCTAAAAATAAAAGCATTAGCATTACGAGACGGAATTAGAAGGGCCATACAACTCGGAATTAAGAAAATTGAGATAGAAGGCGACAACCTAACTGTAATTCAAGTTGTCAGAAATATAGGGAGATGCCCGTGGGAAATAGAGATGTTAAGATCCGACATAATGATCTCATTACTTAAATTCGAAAGCGTTAGGATTTCTCATGTAGGTAGATGTTGTAATATTGTAGCCGACCTTATTGCAAAAATGGGCCATAGTCTCCCAAGTACTAGCATTTCAACACTTCCTGAACTTGTCGTTCTCATCCAAAAGGATGCTCTAGGGCGCCCTTCGTAAGGGGCAGTCTCCTAATCATTACCTTTTCAAAAAAAAAATTGTCTATCACCTATCATCTTCTTTTTCTAATTTCTATCTTTTTCACCTAATATCTATCTTTTTTCAACTATTTACTTAGACATTCTTTTTTTTAAAATCAAAATTATAATTAATTTGTAAAACTTATTTGTCACTTTGAATTTTTGTTTTTATTGTATTTTTATAATCATAAACATTCACCATATTTCTTTGTCAATCTTTTTTTGTCCCATAAATTTATAATTTAGCTATAAATATCTAAAAATATCTTTAAAATATATAAAATAAAATTGTATGATAATATTCATTTATAATTATAATGATCTATAACTCTACTTTTATTAAATTAATTATAACTTTATAAGATCTATTAAAATATTCATTTTATTTCAAAAAATAATATTGTTGGCACATTTCTAAAAGATTTATTTAAATAAGTCATAATTAACTTAATTTTTTATTTCTATCATCATATAAAAATCTCATTAAATATAAAGATATATATCTTGATAAAATATTTCACTTGAGATTTCATATCATATCACATATGTCTTTTTTAATTAATCAAATATAGTTTGGAATAATACGATAGTATTTTATCTTTACTTTTTATTTAAGTCATATTATATAAATTTTAAATGTAAGTTTATTCTTAACATCAAATCACGATTTTGGATTGACAATCTATTGCATCGATTTCGGATACCAAAGACGGTATCAATATCTAAATTTTAATAATATCTATACTATATATTAAAGCTGGAGAATTTCGAACATCCACGTTAATTTTGGCCCCACCACATATTCGATAAAAAATAGAGCTTTTATTTATGTTATCTAACTATTTTGGATTATTAATTGCCTATTATTTATGCTACACTCTTACAAAAGTCTCTAAAAAATTTTCAAAAATTTGTTCAAAAAACATAAGATAGCATTCTAAAAATAACGTACAAGATCTAAAATAAAATCTAAATATTACAAGATCTTTATCCTATAAAAAAATACATCCAAAAAATTTATCAATCTATTTTATACTATGTAAACATATATCTTTGGAAAAAAGAATGATATTATTCGATAATATCCATGAGCTCCAAAAAGTCATACAATCTCTTAGATATTAAAATTATTTTGTGATAAAATCGATAGTGAAAATATTAAGTATGAGACAGTTATGAATGTGCGGGTAGTTGAAAAAGATACCTAGGTACAAATATATATTAGTTAAAGGTTATTGACCGTATTTACGTCATATTATAAATTTATTTTGTTAAATTGGTCGTATATTATCGATATTATAGCAATATAATTTGATTTTTTATATAAAGCTCTTATATCATGTATCATATATAAAACAGACAAAAAAATGATTGTTAGGAAATCAATATTATATTTATTTATGTTTGATAAAAAAAATTATAATCTATCGAGAAATCGATATTATACTTATTATATTTTATATTTTATATTTTAGATTGATGTATAAGACATGTCAAATATTGATATTAGGACAAATTTATAAATTTGAAAACATTCTATAATCAAAATTTATATGAAAAAACAAGTTAATTTGAATTAAATATAATTTTACTATCATGGTGTATTATATCAGTATGCAGAATTAAATGTGCATAAATTCAATAATATAATATACTTAAAATGACATTAATATTTAAGAGATAGTCGTACATGGTACGACGGATCAAGCTAGTTATTATGCATTTCTGTATAAATTGATTAATACCGTACATCAAAAAAATTTATTATTGATCGTGATTTATAGAAGGTACGGGCAATACTACACTACAAGTACTGTAATACAAGAATTATTGATCGTGATTTCTTTTTTACCCTAGATAAAATAGATTTTGCCATACTCGAAGTTTCCGGACTGGAGTCCACTCATTAACCCTCGTCGTCCAAACCCTGATACTCTTTGCCCACGGACGATTCAATTTCAGAGAGACAACGAGATGGGGAAAGCTGAGAGGGAGGAAAAGCGTCTGAATGTTGCTCTGATTTCGCATCTCAGTAACATCCATGAGACTCTTCAGGTTCAATTTTGCAAATTCCCCTTTTGATATCTCTCGTTCCTCTTTCTTTCAACTACCTTTATTAGTTTAATTTGATTATGTTGTTTGGAATAATTTTTGGCAGACTTTGGATCGGACCCCTGCTTCTTCTTCTCCTTCTCTTGTCAAGGTAAGCTGGGATGACGTTGTTAAGCTGGGTGAGCAAGTCTCCAAGCACGCTACCATGGGTACTTTCTTCTTCTTCTGTTCTTATTTTCGTGATCTGTTGTTGTATTTGAATTGCTCATATTCAAAAGCCCTTGCCATCTATTGTTTTTGGTGCTGAGTTTACAGATTTACTCATAAAGATTGCCTCTCTTTTTAGGATAGAAGGCATGAGTTTGGATTTGACCTTTGTAAAATCAGATGATCACTTAGTATGAATTTGCTAATGTCAATAATGAATGGGGCGTGAAGAGAATAACCCATTGCACTTCCATTCTGGTCACTTCATTGACAACTGTTGGGTGTGGAAAGTTGTTTGGTTAAAACTTAAGTGTACTGTTGGATTGAGGAATAAATTATTATGAACTTTTGGTTAGGCTTTGGTAGGAATCCTGATGGAGTACTAGCCAAACTAGACATGGAGTGAAGGGATGAGTAACCAAACACATTATGTGATTTTAATCAACTTCTAAGCTTACACTGGTTGCTTCAGTCATTGGCAATCTTCAGATTGTAATAACTTCTGATTTGTGTAATTGTGTGTGCTTTTTTTGTTTCCTTGTGGTGATTTCAAATATACATTTATTTAATCAATGTACTTATACTTGGGGCAGGAGGCTCATTTTCCTAGTTGGGTATACTTTTTTCATTGTAGTAGTGCTCGTGTTGCCTTTTAATTACTATTATGTATGCTATCTTTGCAGCTGGAATGCTCTGGTCAGGAGATAGACCAGAAGTGAAGGTTTTGGAGGAAAACATGCAAGCCTACTTTAACATATTGCAGGGTCTTGTTTTGCATTCGTATAGTAGTTCTGTGGGTGCGGGACCAACGCTATTGTCCAGTATCAATGCATCAATAAAACAAGTTGTTGATTGCAGTTTTACGCTTTGGAAGGAGTCTGTTTCTTCTTATGGTATGCTATTGTTTCCAGATCTTCTCATAACCAAAGTCTATATTCCTGTTTAACATTATACAATACGACAGAGTGCAAGTTTATCTATCATGAAATCTTCATATAGTTTGCTTGCAGAAGTATACTTTTTAGTAGAGCCATTGTAAGGTTTCTTATGTAAGGTCTTAAACCACCCCACTAGTGTACTTTATAGAAAACCTGAATCTGAAAAGTTACCATTTCATTACTGGTGGTGGGAAAGCTGTGAGAAGCGAAATTGTTTGTAGTTGAGATGAAGAGAACTGAGTTAGATACAATAGAAGGGACACCATTACTTAAAATGTAATATAGTTTATTAATACATCAAAGTGCTATGTGGAATTGCCGAAATCATGGTTCCTCTTTGAGTAACTTTGCTAAAACACATGGTACCAAACAGAACTTTCCTTCTGTCTAAATACTGGCAGATATAGCGAAGGGATTATTATGTTAGTTTTTTTGAGAGATTAAGTACCCTTGTTACCTTTGATATCCATTCTCCAGATCAAATTATTTCTGAACCCTTTTTTTTTCTCTGCTGTTAGCATCTTCTGATAAGGAGAAAAGACTCACGATTCCCCAGTTAGTTGGCACGGTCTGGGAGGCATGTTCTGCCCTAAAGAAGACTCCTTCCTCAAATATCACCGCAATAGGGCGAGCCATGACACAAGTTGCTGTCTCGATGAAGGACGTCCTACGTGAGATGCAAGAGCTGAAACTAGCTTCCAATGATGAACCAGATGAATCTTCTTCAACCTCTACAGCCAATCAAGCACAGGATGATAACGATGACAATATGAGTGATGTCGATGATCTGGGTAATGATTTGTCACCTGAAGAAATGAAGATTGCTCAAGAAGCCATCAAGGTCATATCAAATACACTTGCAGTTGTAAAGGAGCTTATTCGCTCCATCACAGGGTTGCTCAAACGGGAAAATATGAATGAGAGCAGTGATGGAGTTGAGTGTTTGGAGAAGCTTTTGAAGCTTTGTCAAAATATCAGTGTTCAGATTGATGAGTTAGGGGCTTCCCTTTATCCCCCACAAGAGTCCGCTTCTATACTGTCAATATCTGATTTGATTTCTGGTAAGATTGATGAAATGCAACAGGAGTTGGGCAAGATTAATGGATCCTCTGTCGGCTTTTCTGAGGCGTGTGGTAATTTGAAGGGGGCGTTGGCTAAGTTGAAATTGGAACTGGATCTAACTGAATGCGAGCAGGAATCGTCAATTGATGCAGTGAAACTGGTGCCTCAAATGCAAAGTCTCACCGTGGATAGTTGAATCTTCCTTTTCCTGTAACTAGTCATTTTGCTTCCTCTTTAAACTAGTCCTTTTTGTGATGGTTCGAGCATAGCATAAGTTTTGATGGTAACTTTTTGTCATTGAAGATTGAATTGAGAGCTGATGTATTCTACTTACGGGTGTGTGGACTAAAGGTTTCAAAGTATCCAATCTTATGAGAATTGTTGTAGGAGTCTTCTTTTAGCTTAGTTCATAATCTATTTGATGGTGTTTGGTCGTTTAAATTCTTTTGGTCAGTGTTGTCACGAACTCACAAAATTGAGCAGTTTAACCGAACAGAAAGTTCTAGTTCGGCCTTTGTAGATTCACTGGTTAATCGAATCAAGACATAGCATGCACATTGATCTGTTAAATTTGAATTCCGGCAACAAAAACAAATTCATATCAGGACAATCTTCTCATGATTGACCTTAGGCTCCTGTTTTTTTAATTCCTGTAAAGGGATGATTTGTAGTTTGCAGCATGGAATTATCTGGTAGCTGAATTGAACTCAACTGTAATTTATAGCTTCCCATTTGTAGCAGATGAGACAGTGCAATTATTTTCCATGGGGACCATTTCACGTCTCCTTCAATCTTGAGTAATTGTCTCTCTTTCACATTCCTCCTATCGTCACCATCTTCATCTTATCCCTTATACAAAACTTCTGGTCTTAGAAGCACCACCATACAACACTCCAGATCATAATCCATGGCACTTTCTCCTCCACTAATCAATCATCAACCAACCCTCTTCTTTTTCCCTGACTCCTCACATGTTTTCAAAATCTTGTCATCAATTATCATCCTAACACCATCTCTTACCCATCAAAATTTTCTCCAATCACCTCAAAATGGCAGACCAAGCCTCTGCTGGCAGAGATTCCAATGCTCAACTATTGGAAGAGCTAGAATCTCTTAGCCAGACTCTTTACCAATCTCATACAAGAAGAACCGCCTCCTTAGCGCTCCCAAGAACAGCAATCCCTCCTATTCCTTCATCAGCCGACGTCGACAATGATGATCTCCCCTCTAGCTACCAAAAAACCAAGTCATCACTCAAGCCTCTCGCCAGGCGAATGTCCTTGTCTCCATGGCGCTCTTCC
The DNA here is from genome assembly GCA_934048045.1 of Polygonum aviculare. NCBI lineage: Eukaryota > Viridiplantae > Streptophyta > Magnoliopsida > Caryophyllales > Polygonaceae > Polygonum > Polygonum aviculare. The sequence goes on along the minus strand of OW204023.1, from coordinate 23,321,076 downwards.
CGTCCAAAGCAAGACCCTCCTTCTGATCAGCCAAAGCCACCTTCTAACGATAAAACTCCCCTTTTCGCTGATGAATCCATTCCATCTGAGAAGAAGAAAGGAATCAATAGCATATGGAATTGGAAGCCAATGAGGGCACTCTCCCACATTGGAATGCAAAAAATAAGCTGCTTGTTTTCCGTGGAGGTCGTCTCAGTAAACGGCCTCCCTTCGTCCATGAACGGCTTAAGACTTTCGGTTTGTGTTAGAAAGAAAGAGACCAAAGAAGGTGCAGTTCACACCATGCCTTCAAGAGTCTCTCAAGGTACAGCTGATTTTGAAGAGACCCTCTTTGTTAAGTGCCATGTCTACTCTCCTAGTCCACTCAAGTTTGATCCTAGGCCATTCTTGATCTATGTGTTTGCTGTTGATGCTTCCGAGCTTGATTTTGGTAGAAGTGCTGTGGATTTGAGCCGGCTAATTCAGGAGTCAGCTGAAAAGAATGCTCAGGGGACGAGAGTTAGGCAGTGGGATACGAGTTTTAAGCTCTCGGGAAAGGCTAAGGGAGGAGAACTTGTGGTGAAGCTAGGATTTCAGATCATGGAGAAGGATGGAGGAGCTGGAATTTTCTCTAACAGTAGTAACAATAGTAGGGCGTCTATGGAGAAGCCGAAGACATTTTCGCCTTCTACTGGAAGGAAGCAGTCAAAGACGTCTTTTAGCATACCAAGCCCAAAGATGTCTGGTAGAATGCAAGTTTGGACTCCCTCTAATCAGGGAGGAAATGCAACAGCTGATAGCATTCAGGGATTTGAAGAGCTGAATCTCGACGAGGAGCCAAAGCAAGAGCCGGCAGTGAAGGCGAAAGAAATTGAATCGAAGGAAGAAGATCTTGATATGCCTGATTTTGAAGTGGTTGATAAGGGAGTTGAAGTCCAGGAAACCAATCAAGAAAGACAAAGTCTTGAACAAGAAAGAGAGGTTCATGATGCTGATGCAAAAGGCGATGAGGAGCTGAAGTCAGAGTCAAGTGAGGTGGTTAAGGAAGTGGTGCATGATCACTTCCATCTTAGTAGGCTATCAGAGCTTGATTCAATTGCACAACAGATAAAAGCGTTGGAATCAATTATGGGAGAGGAAAATGAAGACAATGAAGAAGCTCAATCTCAAAGGCTTGAATCAGATGAAGAGAATGTCACCCGAGAGTTTCTCCAAATGCTAGAAGAAGAAGGCGGAGAAGAAGAGGATCAAGAAACCAGGTTTAAACAATACGAACTCAGCAAGTCAGAAGACGGTGATCAAGCAAGTGTGTATCTCCCTGATCTTGGGAAGGGATTAGGCTGCATAGTCCAAACAAGAAATGGTGGGTTTTTGGCTGCGATGAATCCTTTAGATGTGACAATGTCAAGGAAAGACACACCAAAACTTGCAGTGCAGATTTCAAAGCCATTTGTCATCTTTACATCAAATGGAGGTGGATTTGAGCTGTTTCAACAAATGGCAGGCGTTGGGTTTGAGGATCTCAGCTCAGAGATTCTAAACAGAATGCCAATAGAAGAGATTATGGGGAAAACACCAGAACAGATTGCATTTGAAGGGATTGCATCTGCCATCATCCATGGGAGGAGCAAAGAAGGAGCTAGCTCAAGTGCAGCTAGAACAATCGCCGCCCTTAGAAACATGGCGGGTGCAATGAGTTTAGGGAGGAAAGAGCGGATAGAAACCGGGATATGGAATGTGAGTGAGGAGTCTTTGGATGTTGATGAGATTCTTCCAGCAACATTGCAAAAGATGGAGACAATGGCGATTGATGGGCTTAAAATCCAGGCTGACATGGTGGAGGAAGACGCTCCTTTCGATGTGAATCCAATTTGCAAGAACAGCCCTCTAGACAAGGCGGCTCTGTTTGAAGAGTGGGTCAAGAAGGGAAGTATTAGTGATCAAGAAGTTGTTACGTTGGCGGTTGTTATACAACTTCATGATCCTCTAAGGAGGTACGAGGCGGTTGGAGGAGCGATGGTTGGTTTGATCCAAGCAAGTCAGGAGAAAGGTGAGAAGTTTAAGGTGAGTAGTCTGCATTTAGGTGGAATGAGAGTTGAGAGAGGTCAGAAGAAGAATGCTTGGGATTCAGATAAGCAAAGATTGACTGCTATGCAATGGCTGGTTGCATATGGATTGGGAAAAGGCGGGAAGAAGGGAAAGGCGAAATCTGCAAAGGGGGTGGAAATGATGTGGAGCTTGTCGTCGAGAGTGATGGCTGATATGTGGCTTAAATCGATGCGAAATCCAGATGTGAAGTTCACCAAGTAAGGTTTTCTGTCATATATAGTTTATACACGTATGGTTATCAAATGTGATGCTGTATTCTTTTGTGTAATGTGTAAAATAGGATGAATTCTGATGTAAGAATCTTGTATGCTGTCTTATCTTTTTTCTTACCAAAGAGGAATGTGGCAATTTAAAGTTGTTTTGAGATGTTCCAAAGACTTCAAGTGATGTAATAAAGATAATTTAATAGTAGTGATACAATTGGAAACATGAATACTTTTTGTTTCATCTAGTTGAGTGAGCAGAAGTTGCCTTGGGATTTTAGTCAAGAGATACTACAAAGAACAGTTGTTAGTTCTTGCTTATGCTTTCCTCTTCTTATGCTCAACAAATTTGCTCTAATTGAGACAAGATAATGATGGTTGATATAATTTAAGAGTACTGATAGTATTGTGGCCAAGGTCCTAAATGAAGAGTTTTTTCTTCTTCCTTTCCTCTTCTAATGGAAATTCAGATTTTCACTAGCAATCAAAAACAGGGGTAAAGATGAGTACAACATGGAGGAATATGGGCTTGTATTGGGCTTCAAACTTTTTTGGGGCCTTATAGTCCAATTACTCATAACAAGGTTCATAGACAATTAATAAATGCTAAGGAAAGTTCACTACAAAATCACATAAGTTTATGAATGAAAACGACCATTTTGGCTCATGAAATTTCAAACTGCTCTTGAAATCGAAACACATACGTACATTTCATTCCGAGATTCGAAATACATCAGCAAATTGAACTTGCACTAACTGAAAAGGACCAATTGGGCTCAGAATTTCACACCATAATTTGCATTAATTAAGTGTTCCCTACAATTTGCAATATTCACTCTGATTGGTCCCATTTTCAGGCCTATCACTCAGACATGTCCCATCTTTTGGTATAGATTTTCAACATGACACCCACATTACATGTGATGTGATTGTGATGTGTACAAGTATACAACTACGTTTTGACTCTCCTTCTAGTATGTGGAGATGAATCAAAGTGTTCTGACTTGTCAAAATAAACCACGTATGTCTCAATCTCAAACTTTTAACTTGTGATTTACATTTGATGGTGTGAGCTTCATCCTAAAATCAATTAATAATAGGATAAATAACTCATATTGTATCGCAGCGGGATAAGTTTCATCATAAATCTCGATATAGGAAACATGATAGATAAAGAAAAGTATACAAACAGATAAATGAGTGAAAATGTAAAAAGGTTCAAACAAACAAATAAATGAGGCACCTCACAAATAATTAAAAAAAACCTACATATTTGAACCTACTTTATATTAGTCCTCCATTCTTCTACATGCCTAACATGGTAAGATCACATGTGATTTTTTTGTTGTTGAAATATTATATCAAGCTAGGTACGGTCATGATCGAGGTCTAATCTTTGGACTTTTGGGTTAATCTTAGCATTAGGATATTGTAATTAGGTAACTTTAGCTTTGGGAAAATTACATAAATGAGTTTTATATGGAAGAACATTACATAAATTGGAGTCCCACCATTGAGTTGTCAAATATAGCAAGTTCTGAATTTAAAAATACTAAGCAAAGGGATGACATGGTGCACTTTTCTCTTTCCACCTTACAAAAATAGTAGTACGTGGAAACACCGGAACCAAGTTTAAAATGGTGACCAAACACGTCTAACACATCTATCGTTATAAAAATAAAACACAAGTAACTTTTAGATATAAATAAAATTGAATACTACAGTATATATCATAATTAGCTTAAGCATTAGTTTTTGATTGGGTGCAAGTTGATTATGTATTAATTGAAAGATAGATGGTGGGATTTGGCCGGTGGAGATCTAATATTTTATGCAGCGGTCTAAATTAATTTATTATTCCCTTTCACACCGGACCCCTCTCTTTCTTGTCAAAGGTCGTTGTCTATTTTTTTATAATTATTTTCCTTCTATTATATGAGAATGGGAGTGCTAAATTCATTTACTTTATAGGGCATGATTAATTGATTAAATATTAATCTTGTTCATAAAAGGAGCAGGCCGATTTAATTAAGATACGATTGTTTGGATTAACGTTTACAATATTTTGGATGGCCTGCCGACCAATATACACTCATTTGGATAACCCAATCCGAAAACATTTTTTTGATAATCCGATCCGAAAACATAAGAGGGTGAAAACCTTAACCTAGCATAGCAAGGCGCACGCACACACATATATATTTGGATTTTCGCATATCCTAACCTAAAGTTTGTCTATGTTTTTACAATAAAGATACTTTAGAGATGTAAGGTTGTGTTTATTTATATGGCATATTGACACTTTAATTGTATGAAATAATTATCTTTTTATACATTGGTACTTGTGATATTAATTTCAATATTAGCATTTAAAGTTTTCTTATATATACGCATGCAATGGGAAAAACCGATATAAAGATTTTGTGGTAGACTGGTAGAGTATGTACGCAGGTTTTATGGGTAGACAGATGGATTGTGAATAACCCGTACGTAGGTGATGGGTGATTTAGGTGAGAAGTGAAATATCCCATATACAAAGAGTGGACGACACTTTCATCTACTATGCGTTAGGTCATGTTGAAATGATTTTTCCCATTTAATTCTGTGTAGGTCTCGGCTCGTCCATGCATTGAAAGACTAGACAAGGCTACAACCCGGTCTATCTTTGTATAGGTCAAACTATCCATAACGTTTGCCTCTCTCCATCTTGGAACGGCTTAGCATATGTTTAAATGTTGCACCTACATATAATCCGACTTTTTTTTTCATGAGGATATAATCCGACTTTTTTTTTCATGAGGATATAATCCGATTTTGATATGTAGACTGAAATTACTCCACCTAAGAGAAATTAGCAGAATTTACACTATTGATAAAAAGACTCTTCAATTTACGTTCAACAAAAATCGTATTCTAAGATGAATATTTCAGGTGGTATATAACTTCTTAGAAATTTGACTCTCCTCGTGACGACTATAATTACTATATGTTTTTTATCATATGAAAGCATTTATGTCATATTAAGTGGGAGGAGATTTTATGTTACGATGTTTTATTTTTTACAATCATAACTAGTTATAACCCCGGGCCTTGCCCGGGATTTTTTTAAATAAAACTTAAAATTATTAATTTATATATGCTATAAATATTATAAAGAAAATATATAATTTATTTACATCTGAAAAATATTATGAAAATTACAACATTTATAAATTAAGTATCTCCATCAAATTTTATCAATATGTTTATTCTTCATATACATTAATATCTCAATCTTGTATGTGAAATCAAAATAATTGACTCATCAAATTGACTTAACTAATAGTTTTATTCTTAATACATTGAAATGTTTTTTAGAAAACTATAAAATCATCTCTATACATATTTGATATTTTGGATTATTGTGATACTAAAAATATTTGATCTTTATCTTATCATACGTAATACATATTTTCAATCAGTTTTTCATTTACTTTCTATTTTAGATTAGACTATCATAGATTTTCTTAATGATTTTTGTCATTAACTTTGAATTAACTTTTATAACTTTATTATGAAAATTTCTTCATTTTTTTTCTTAACATCTATCTTCTAAGGTAACACTATATTATTATTATTATTGTTATTTTTTTCTATTTCATACTAATGACATAATTAAAGGTTTTGATTTTTAATATATGTTAATGTTACTTTTTATTTATTTTCTTTTATAAGAAAAGACAATAAATGTTCTATTTTTAGATATATATTGTAATTTATAAGTTTTATTGTTATCTTCTTTACAAAAAAATATAAGTAATGAATTATAATCATTACTTTCAAATAAAGCTTTTTAAAATGCAAGATAATAAGTATTTTATTTTAATGCAAGTTATATAATATAAAAATTCTAGTAGGACCATGAACATTGACCAATCTATCGAGACCTATATAAACAAAATACAATATGTCATATAAAATACGGAGTACAAAAATTAAATTTTATTTTTATTTTTATATAATTACCTTTATATTTTTGTATTCTTGCAAATTGTATTTGAACAATGATAGTTTATCATCGTTCCCGCAAAAATAAACATTCACCTAAAACCTTCTAATAATTGATTATTTAATACTATTTAATCCTATGATGCAAAACCTATCAGCATAGTAGATGAAAGATAAAATTAAAGATGGACTTACGGTTAGGGATATCACCTTGGAATTGATCTCATAGGTAAAGTTAGAGCTTGAGTTGTATCCCTTACGTACAATTCAAGTATGTCATTGTGATTGCAAAGTAATTCACGTACATAAGTACAATGTATATGTATATAAATAGGCTAGGGCTTATCTTTTACTATGTAATGGATAGAAAATCGTTACATACAGATATATTACGTATAGATATGATGTATTTAATTCTAATATATTAAGTATATAAATGGGTAGAAAATTAAGATAAAAAATTAGTTATTAAAAATAGGGTGGATGGTTTATAAAATCTTAATGACAAAATTGCCCTTAATTGCGTGAGGTGGTACATAAAGATATATTACGTATAGATATGATGTATTTAATTGTAATATATTAAGTATAGAAATGGATAGAAATTTTAGATAAAAATCAGTTAATAAAAATAGGATGAGTGGTTTATAAATACGTAAGGACAAAACTGCCCTTAACTGCTTCAGGTTTAGAAGTATACTAACAAATGACCCGTACCTTGTACGGGGTGTTGTTTATTTTTTTATTTATTATTTGTATATTAATAAACTATAATAATTACAATAATAATTACAAATATTATCATATATCTACTTTTAAAACAATTTCCGTATATATCATCAAATATTTATATAAAAAATGTATTCATTTATATATATTAACTTTTTATACAAACATAATTATTAATTTAAATGATCGAGGAAAAATATCATATGATAGATGCATTATAATTTACATTACATATTGATAAAAAAAATTCTATTAAAACTAAATAAATGAACTAACTAATATAAATAAATAATAATTTTAAATAAAAACTCGTATTAGTATAATATTATATTAAAAATATAGAGAATATTTAATAAAATAAAAAAGAAAACCAAATTATCTTTTATATATGTTATTATGTTGTGAAAAATAAAATAATAAAGAAGTATATAATATCAAATAAAAATATTAACAAATTACTATATTAATTAATCTTTTATCTAAAACGTAATTAGTATGTAATGTTACATATATATTTAGGGTAAACATATCATCTAGTAATTTTATTAATATTTTTATATGGATTTCAATATGATATGATTGTAAAAAAATAACTTCAATGTACTATTTTAATAAAAGAAAGACGTGACATATATATGGTGATAGAATTTACTACATTGACGAATTTAAAAAAAATCTTATAAACAAATTTCGAAAATAACTTATATTTAATATAATATTTAATTAAATTGGTAAAAATGATATAATTATGATCTAAATATTTTAAATTATATAAATAAAAATTTATCGTTATGATTGCTTTGAAAAAAATCCACATGAAAGATCCAGAATCAATATATGGAATATCGTTATGATCTTATACTATAATGAACTTATGCTTTTGGTAAGGTATTATTTGCCTTGCATAGAAATCTATCCATTTTTAAGGTATTTTCTTAGTAGCATACGTATTTATATCTTTTTTTTCTTAATTACTTTTTTTCGTTTTTTGATACATACGTATTTATATATCACAATACGTATTTATCTTTCTTCTTGTATGTTAACATAAAATTTGATATTCTAATTTAATATGTAGAAGATTAAGATTATGTATTATGATAAAACTAAAATCTAATAAGATAGGTATCGAAAGATAAAAAAAAAAAATGCGTACGAATAAAATATTATCATAAAATTGTGTATTTGATATTCTAATTTAATATTATGTATTTGATATTCTAGTATAGGACCCGTGCCTTGCACGGAGGTGATGCCTTTAAAATTGTTTTTTATGATAATAAAATAAATTTTAAAAAAATTGATTAGGTACTAATTTTTTTTTAAATTGAAGAAGTTCTGGAACATTATCATCTTCAATGAAAAGTCGAGTTCCACCTTTAACATTGACCAATTTATATTTCTCTTTAAACAAAAAAAAAGATTAGCAAAAGACTATAATTAGATTCAGTTATCGAAGAGCAAGTAAATATAATTGGATGATAAGCAAAAAAATCACTATCGTTATAAAGAGCAAAAATAATAATTGGATAAGCAAAATTATGTAATTATAATTACAACCACTTGGCTCGTGTATACATAAACAAAAAAATTATGTAAATATAATTATGGGCACTCACTATCGTGGACTTTGATTTTTGCAAATTTGATGATAACTACAACCGCTTGGTCTAATTCCTTCTCCTTTGATGTAGAATTAATATAAGGCATAACTTGATCTGCATAGTCATCCCATAAAGTGCAAGTAATAACTTCCTTCCTGGCATAATTATAAGAACAAAATTATTTATTTTAACGATGACATAGACCCCAATAATTTTATATGACAATCAAATAGGCAATTATCAACATTAATACCTTAAATTCTAAAGTTGAATATCTATCCTTTTATGATTCTTTTCATCATTAGACACGGGACATTCAATCAAATCTTCAATCCCAAACATATGACCAATGACATCTGCGTATAGAAAAAAAATAAGTTTATTATGTATGATTTCAGTTATATGCATTAAAAAAAGATTATAAATTTAACAAAAAAATAACTTACCAACTAAATAGCTATCATCAATCGACATATTGTTGATGAGATCGAACTCCACAAAATCAAATGCATTATGAGGGATTGAATATTCTTTAACTTCTATCATATTGGTGCTCATAAAAAACATCAACTTGAGAGGAAGATTTCTATAACGATAGGTCCCGATATAATTATGCAAACCGAAATTTGATATAGAATACATGCGATCTTCAACCAGCGTGTCAAAGAATTTCATCCATGTTTTTTTTGTCCAAGCATGAGTTTTATTTCCATATAAAAAAACAGAATGAAATTAATTGATTAGCAAAAATAAGTAAGAATCATACAAATATGTAATTGATTGTGTAGAAATTCTAACCTCTTCATCTATAAAAATTAGCTCTTTCGATGATATTTCATTATTAGTATTAACGACGTTCCACATCTTCAAGAGACGACCAATATGGTGGCGGAATTTGCTTCACCTTTAGTATATAGTAATAATAGATAGATAGATATTGATTATTGTCCATCCAAATATAGAACGGCTTCGTAATAGCATCATTTGTAAGATTATTCTACTAATACTTACACAATTTTATACAATAAATTATAGAAATCAAGGGTATATGATAAAAAAAAAACAAGTACAGTATGCATGTAGATTAGTAGATACCTTCAATTTTACCCGGCATATCAGCTGGTCCACTTATCATCCATTTATAGCCTATATATATCGAGGTTTTAAAATCCATTTTATTGAGTAGGATCTACATTTCGTATCTATCTTACAGATCGACCTATACGTACTACATAATGAACTATTGATCCTAGCTCATTTATGTCTATGTCTAACATCCATGAAATTTCAAACTCGTCAAAAGTATTTAACTCTAATTTTTAATCTTATCTATCATCGTTAAAGTTTGCATCAACTCTATCCTTGTTAATCTATTATTCATGTTAATTGAGCAGTTTACTTATTATTAACAAACTTTTAAAAGTTAGGGAAATCGTAGTTGAGGGTAGTTGTTCTTGTGTTTGACATAATTAAGCTTATCTTGTAGTAATGGTTTGATTCTCTTAATCCATGCCATGATTAGCAAGTTAAGTTATAATAGTTAAATAAGCTGAGACGGCGAAGATCATGGGGGAAATCGCAAGTTTGTTGGGTTTGTCAGTGCCTCTGAATTTGATTAATTTTGCGCGCCGCCCAACTTGTTCCTTATAATGTGAATTTGCTGAGCCCTAAACAGACCAGATTTCCATTGCACGTCACTTGATGTTTCCAGGACCGTTTTGTTTATTTTCCACCTACAATTAGGAAGGGCTCAAATTAATTCAATTTTATGATCCATCTGAGCTTGAATTTATATCCAAAATAATTATAAGATACTATGTTTCATGTAAATCATAAGCATTGGCGGAATCAGAATTTTAACCTAGAGGGGCCTAAATAGCTTAATTTAATTATAATTGTTAGAAATTTGATCATTAATCATTTGAACTTGGAATAAACCTGATATGCTTAATCTATAAGTATAAAATTAGGCCTAATCCAAATAAAGAAATAAAACATAATTAAGTTTTTTTTAAAACCAAAGTGGATTTGAGGAAACATTATGATCAAATTGACAAGTTTAAAGTTCAAACCGATACATTTTAGATAAAACACAAGCGCTCCGTGTTTGGACGGGCAAATGGCATTGCCATTGTGGAGGCAGGCGGAAATGTGGAAGTGAAGTGGTTGGCGAACGGAGGTAGGGGGATCTGAGGCAGACAAGACCGGTCCTAACAAATTAGAGACCCTAAGTGAAAATTAATTAAGGGTCGTTTTGTATACATTTTCTTCCATTATTATACACAAAAATCCATATATAACTCCATAATAATATAGATAATATAGGAAAAATACTTATTTCTTAATTTATTTATATCAAACTTTTAGATTTTGACTCACAATTTTACTTTTATTTATGATGATTATGATTCTGAACCGAGCTCTTGAAACTTTCGACCCACATTTGATTCATTATTAGCAATATTCGGACTATTTATTTTGAAAAACTTTGATTAGTTATTGTCAACTCTTTAGGGGGTGTTTGATATAAATTTGGGTTTGAGCATGAACGAAGGTGTGGGGTTAGAAACCCATAACTAATGGAGAGTGTTTGGATTTTCATTTCCACCTATACCCAATGGGTTAATAAGGTATCAAAAACTCATACCCATCCGGTACGAGATATGAGAATAAAAGCTAAAAAACACATGCACAAATATATGGTATTGCATATTCATTTTCCAATCCTATACCTCATATCTTCGTACACCCTTAATGAATTGTACTTTATATAAGGACTTCTTATAACCTCGATCATTCACGGTACTTAGAATTTGTATGCTACCTCTTTTTTGAGAAATAAGTACATATTACCGGATATCCTTTCACAACAAAAAAAAACGATAGTTTTGCAAAAAAACCGAGAAATTTATTTGATCTTTTTGGATTCGAATCGTAAAGGGGATATTCAGCAATGCAGCAACTATAGGGTATAAAACTCTTCAGCCATACGATGAAAGTATGGGAGAAGGCAGTTGAGTTGAGACTGAGGAGGTTAGTCCAAGTGTCAGAGAACCAATTCAGTTTTATGCCAGGGAGGTCGTCTATAGAAGCTATTCATCTGCTGAGAAGGTTGACAGAAGCGCACAGGAAGAGAAAGCGGAATCTGCACATGGTGTTTATAGACATAGAGAAAGCCTACGACAGGGTTCCTAGAAAGTTGATTTGGGAATCCTTGGAAGCCAAAGTGGTTGCAGGCGAGTTTATCAGAATCATTCGAGACATGCATGTAGGAGGGGTCGAGGACGTGTGTCTGCTCGCAAGGAGGAGACACAGAGTACTTTCAGGTGGGTATGGGTCTGCATCAAGGTTCAGCCCTAAATCCCTTTCTGTTCACGCTAGTGCTAGACGTGCTGACAAGGGACATCCAGGAAGAGGTCCCGAGATGTATGCTGTTCGCAGATGATATCGTCTTGGTTGAGAACTCTAGAGATGAAGTAAACGGCAAGCTGGAAGTATGGTGAGAGAGGCTGGAGTCTAAGGGGTTTAGGTTGAGAAGGTCCAAGACGGAATACATGGAGTTCCCGTTCGATCGAGATACTGAATCTTCAGGCGAGGTGCAACTCGGAGGCAAGGTCATTGCGAAAAAGGAGAACTTCAAGTATTTAGGATCTATTTTACAGAGTGATGGGAGTATTGGTGAAGATGTCAGGTACCGGATTCAGAGAGGTTGGCAGAAGTGGAGGGCAGCTTCAGGGGTTCTGTGTGACAGGATAGTCCCGCTCAAGCTCAAGGGCAAGTTTTACAAGTCTGTTATAAGGCCTGCGATTCTTTATGGCGAGAATGTTGGCTGACGACAAAGGTGCAAGAGCAGAAGCTTGTAGTTGCAGAGATGAGGATGCTTAGATGGATGTGTGACCACACGAGAATGGACAAGATCAAGAATGACGAGTTCAGAGGTAAGTTGGGGGTAGCAAGCATAGGAGACAAGCTTCGGGAGTCGAGACTTCGTTGGTTCGGGCATGTTCAGAGGCGGAGCCTTGACGCCACAGTTAGGAGGTGTGAGCGCTTGGACTTTGGAGTCTGTCGGAGAGATAGGGGTCGGCCGAAGAAGCGATGGATGGATAGCATTAAGCAGGATACAAGTCTGTTAGGGATTTCAATGTACTTGACTCAGTGCAGAAAGAGTTGGAAGGAGAAGATCAGAGTGGTAGACAACGAGACATCTAGTTGATGGAGTTGGTCTTCATTTATGTATCCATTTATTTTATTTATTTATTTTTGTCTCTTTTATTTCTATAAAGCTGGTGGTTTATTGAATCTTGGGTTTTCTCGGGCGCTTTCCATCTAGGTCTGGATTGCCCCCATATTGACCCACAGACCCTGCATGCACGGGATTCACTGGGTAGTTGTTGTTGTTGTCGGATTCGAATCGTAATGGTTGAAATCGACATATGAGAGGGACGAACCAAATACTTTTTACCCGTCTTATGTGAACCCTATGATGAAAAAATAACGGAGTATGTGAAACGCAATTAAGATGTTAGGTTATCCGACTATAACCTGAGGGTCCCACTTATTGATCAACACAAGTGTGCGATGATTATAAATTCCTAATTAACGCTTATAATCTCCTTTGCGTACAAGTTTCATCCAACTGTACGTATTGAATAAGCTAGCTGAAGTCGAGCACTCTAGCCATGCAAGTATGCAACACATTATATATGGATCGGAAGACGTCGACAGCACATGCATAACGTTAATTGAGTGGTCAAAGCTTAGTACGTAGCTTACGAATGACTACTAATTCACACGAAATCCGATTATGGACCATATCGATCGATCCTTAACCCTTTGCGTATAGTATTAAGCTACAATTACAACTCCGATTAGCTTGCGCATACACCCTAAATTATATCCTCTCCTAAATGAACACTCGCCTAACATTTAATTAACTTATTATGTAGGGTTTAGCATATAAATTATGGCAAACAGACCCAGACGGAGACGGGTCCTTATTTTTTTTCCCAAAATAATCTATACTATATATTAAAGCCGGAGAATTTCGAGCCTCTACGTTAATTCTGGCCCCACCAAATGTTAAATTCATTATAATCAATTATCTATTCTCATATGTATCTATCTATTTACCATATATTGATATATCAGAATAATCTCTATATCTATAATCTATCAAAATATTTTTGATATGAAAAAAAATCTATCAGTGTAATATCAAAAAAACCCAATCAATTTATTTTTTTAGTTCGATCAAATAGCCTGTACAATTCTTATCAATTTGGTACGTATCCATTCTTTGTATGAAATCAATAATTTTAATTACGAACGTCATTGAATTTGTTTCTTTCTTTCATCAAATACCATACTACGAATTTCTCTTCCTGATCCATAATCGTCTAGGCACATTATAGAGTTTACGTACACATAATCGTCTACAAATTTTATATTATGATATATATTATTATGCATTTTCATAATATTTTATAAGAGCCTAGGGGTCTGCCCTTATAGTTTACGTATTATTACGTACACATAATTTTGTAAATATCACAAGTATTTTAATGGCAAACTTCGTTAGTGAAATTACGAAATTGAACTTGAATTTGTTCATCAAAGTACGTATTTTATCTCTTTGGATGAAAAGTACGTGATTTGTACAATAACATATTCTCAATCAATCATTTAACGTTTAAAAACTTCTAATATTCGATGAAACCAAATTATGTTAAAACTTTTATTATACATTTTCACATTAATATTCTATTTTTTTGGTTAAAATTAATATTCTATTTATTATATATCAAAAAGTAAATTTAATAAAAATACAAGTCGTGCATGGCACGACGGGTACCGCTAGTACGGAGTAAAATACGAAGTAAAAACCGGGTGCCGACGGAGGAGCACGTGGACCAAGAAAGTGAAAATCCCCTCCCAAAAAAAAGGAAAAAGAAAAACAAAAACGCGGAGTTAAAAAAGAAAGAGGTGGAGCCCACAACACATGGACTTGCACAAGAAGCATCTCCTCTTTCCCATTTTTTGGGCATCTCGTGGGCCCCCACACTCTCTCCCTCCAAACACGGCCTTATATTATTTCTTTATTTATATATAAATATGGGATACAGCTCCCCCTCCCTCTCACACTACTGCTACGCTTATCTCCAATTTCTCACTCTCTCTCTCCAAAATTCTCCAAAACTCGATTCCAAGGGAAGAAAAAAGAAAAAGAAAAAAGGAATGGGGTTACAAGGGCAGCTAAACGACGTCGCATTGGACTCAATCCCGCTCTACCTGGTGGCCCTGCTGGCCGCCTTCATCAGCCACGTCCGCTCCCTCTTCCGGTTCGGGTACCCGAACCCCGACCCGCTCAGCTCCGTCATCGGCGGGGGCCTCGCCGGCCTCGTCGTCCTCTCGGAGCAGCTCTCCCTCAACCGAGTCCTCTCCTACACGTACTCCGCCGAGGAGCCGTCATCGGGCCCGGGCCGGGCTTCCGCCGGGCCCGAGTGCGTCTTCTGCCTCTCCGGGCTCAACGACGGCGACCGGGTCAGACGACTCTCCTGCTGCCACGTGTTCCACAAGGACTGCCTCGACGGCTGGCTCGACCAGATGAAGTTCAGCTGCCCGCTCTGCCGCTCATCTGTCGTCCCCCGCCAGCGCGTGCAAGCCACGTCCACGCGCTTGGGCGCTCAGCTGCTTCACTGGTTCGCCGTCCGATGATGATGATGATGATGATCATATTTTGTTTGATCTCATCGCGGCCGTTGGTTTAGATCGATTCGATCCGGCCTCCGCCGTTGGATTTTCGTTTTCTCAGAGGGGGTTTTTGGTTGCGGCGCACCTGATCGCTGCTTTCTTACCCTTCTCGGGTTTGTAATTGTTAACGTTTGTTTTTTTTGTTACTGCTTGGCCTCTGTTTTTTAGGCTTGTAATTTGCCTACTGTATAAAAAAACTACTAGAGCTTAATCTTTACGCTTCCATTGGAAATCATGTGGTTTTCGTTGCCATCAATTAGTTTGAGCTAAAACGACGCCGGACAGAGGATCTATAACTATGCGTTGTTGCAATTGGCTAAGCTAGCTTACTAGTGGGGAGGGACCATTGTTATTATGGGCCGGCCGAAAGTGAATGCTAGACTTAAATTACAATTCAACAAGGATTGATATGATACATGTACGATTTACTGTATTTGCTTACCAAACCCGTGTAGGAATGGGAGATTTAGACAATTTTTGGTGACTTCCTTTTCAATAATTTGACACTTTAAGAAAGATGGTAGCTAGTTTAAGCCTTCTTTAATTAATTCAGGACAAATGATTTAATCAGGCGTTTGGCATAATTTTATCTGATCTCGTTCAACTAGATATCTCTAAATACAGGCCAAATTTACCGCAACTAAGAGCTATAAATTGTGCATTTGTAGGCCTTAATTATCTTTTTAGGATTCTGTTTGGGTCACAATCTCATTAGGATTTAGATGGGGTAAAAAAGGAGACATACAACAGCCGGATCACGTATAATGTTATGATTCAGATCACCACATCCTCGAATGATGCCTTAAGTAGTACAAATCTATACCATGTACGAGTATTGTGAATATAAATCTGACTTAATCAATTTTGTATCATGTGTTGGTCATATGGAGCTCGGTGAACTTCCTATGACATATTTAATTTGGGTGTGCCCCTCTGCTGCACAAGACCAACCAACAAGGACTACACACCATTAATCTCCAAAATCAGCACAGTAATGTAAACGTTTGGCCAGCCAGAAAAAACTCTTATGTTGAAAAACTTGAAATTGTGAAGGCTGTCGTTTTACAATATTTGTGTATCGGAGGAGGTATTTGTTGGGCCGCACAAAACCAAAGCCCAAAAATAAGCAGGGGGAAGACCCATTAGAATGCACAACGGCTCACTGCAAACCACCACCGAGATTTTAGCCTTGAGGGGTAATATTCATGGACATTTCCATAATCATCAAGATAACAACGAGATTTCCGGGATCTTCCACAATAAATGCCAACGGCTCAATTGTGGTGGAAATCTCAATATAAAACGGAAGGATCGGCACATAGAGGGGGGACAATTCTCTAGGCCCCAAAAACACTCCCAAGATCATTCGTCTTGCTATTCTTATTTTTCTTTCTTAGAAAAATACATTCTTTTATATTGATCCAAGTGTTCAAGCAATATACACACAAGCAATACAAGCGATCCAGAGCTATCTTCGTTTTTCCTAATTTATACTCGATATATACTTGCTGTTTTTACTTGATTCACATCTTATTCGTAACTCGTAACGCGTTGTAGCGACTTTGTGACTAGAATTCCCTCATTGTAGCGAAGTAACGCGTTTACGCGGTTAATTCGCCAAAAAATCGGCGCCCATCGTGGGGCCCTAGCCAAAAAAGAAGCCACGCCGGAGCAAGTTACGAAATCTTCACCAGCAAGGACACGACTCTTAGCCATGTGGGGGATCTTGAGCCAATCAACAAACAAGTTAACGGGAACGACGATGATAACAATCATAACACCGATAGTGGAGTGACCAGTGGTGGACTACCCGCTGGGGGGTTCGAGAACGTAGATGGAAGCACTGGAAACTCCGAGCAGCAAGGAGGAGGCGAATCTAGCGCCATCGCGGAACTCCGCACAACCATGCTGACTCTTCAAAAAGAGTTGGATAGCCAAAAGGAAGCTAATGCTAAGTTTACCGAGATTTATGAAAAGCAAATTGAATCTTTGACTAATGAACGTAATTTGCTTCGATCTCAGGTACAATAAACCCCGACTTACCACCAAAGGACAGACGCGTTGAACGGTGCCGCTAGACGTGGACGATCCAAGCCTCATCACTCCTAACGACATCAGACCGTCAACAGGTAACCCGGTAAATGGTATTTCCTCAAGGGTCACTCGGGAAGCTACTGAGATTTCTCAATTAAGGCAACGTCTTAGGGCCTTGGAAGACCGGATTGCTCAGGTCCCAGGAGTACCTCAACCAATAGCAGTAGAAAGGAGAGATGGTTATACCGACTCCCCCTTTGTACCCGCTATTGCGAGAATTGATCTCTCGAAAGTATCACGTCCCGGAAGTACCAAAATATGAAGGGACTACCGATCCCGACCAACATATAGCGGCTTTCAAACAACCATGAACATTAGTACCGTACCTTTTGAAATGAAAGAAATTGTTATGTGTCGATGGTTTGGGAACACGTTATCTGGTCCCGCGCTAAACTGACACTCTCATTTACCACTTGGAAGTATCTCATCTTTTGTTGAGTTGGTTGACAAGTTCAGGATCAGGTTCGCAAGTAGTCGACATGCCAAGAAGCGGTCAAGCGACTTGTACCGGCTTACCCAAAAGTCGCGCGAGTCCCTGAAGGTGTTCCTCAACCGCTACAACGAGGAGCTCGTAACAATCGAAGGATGCGATACAACCACCGTCGTGGAAGCTTTCCGACTGGGTATATCATTCCGTAACCCGGAGTTATATCGTGAACTAACTAAATACCCTTGCTCGAACTTTGATGAAGTACAAGTAAAGGCGTTAGCACACGTTCGATTGGAAGAGGACGACCTCTTCGCAGATCAAATAGCCAGTCCTTATCGAGTTGATCGTAGGCAAGAAAGGCGAGAGGCGAGATACAACCCCTACCCTCCCGCCGAGCATACTTTACGACATGCCAAAGCCAACCATTAACATGACTTACGCAAGTTGACAAAACGTGTTACAGGTATCAAGTGGCAATATGCATATGGACAACGCTTCAAATCAAGTTGGTATAGGACTGGGGGTAGCCTTAAAATCACCACAGGGGGTAGCTTGAAGCTATAGCAAACGCGTTAATGCAAAGGTGCTTACGAGTTAGTGTCGCATGATGTAGTAGTGCCCAAAAGTCTTAAGTTATATCATTTCTAAATAAGGTACATGACAAAGCTGTTTTTTCAACATCTTTACATTTTCCCACACATACATACCGTTCTACTACACGATTCATAAAGAACGCTCTTACGCGTACATGGCATCGACAACATCTTACGAAAAACTAGCAAGGGACGCCTTGTGACGTTACTGGCCAAAACAAAGGCCCCTGCCTAAACAATCAGGCAACAATGTGCACACAAACGACTAGTCGAAAAAGGATGCAAGAGACAGGTTACGACACTTGTAAAACGATTTCTTACATCAATGCAAGTGTTTACACCTTATACATTTTGCTCTTTATCCTACGCATCCTACACAAAAAGCGCTATATAAATACTACATACGGAAACACGTTTATACACGTCCTGTTACAAGTACTACACACGGAAACACGTTTATACACGTCCCATCACGTATACGACATGCAGAAACATGCTCCGCCTCAAACACTACATCATTACATGATACTTGTGCAAACACGTTTAAACACGTTCCGTCTTCAGTCTTCAACTCCAAACCCATTTTGGAACTTGCAAGAAAGTTGGACAACGCCTAGGGGGTAGGGTAAACAGTTTCGAAAAAGCAAGGAGCGACGAGCTTCAGTGAGCGGGAAACAGGTCCGTGACTAGATTTAAGGAAAGAAGATCAAAAACCCTGAAAAGCCGGGGACTTTCCCGAGTTTTTGATGGGGGTATTGTTGGGCCTCACAAAACCAAAACCCAAAAATAAGCAGGGGGAAGGCCCATTAAAATGCACAACGGTTCGCTGCAAACCACCACTGAGATTTTAGCCTTGAGGGGCAATATTCATGGACATTTCCATAATCATCAAGATAACAGCGAGATTTCTGGGATCTTCCACAATAAATGCCAACGGCTCAATTGTGGGTGGAAATCTCAATATAAAATGGAAGGAACGGAACATAGAGGGGGGGGGGGGAATTCTCTAGGCCCCAAAAACACCACCAAGATCATTCGTTTTGCTATTCTTATTATTCTTAAAAAATTAATTCTTTTGTATCGATCCAAGTGTTCAAGCAATATACACACAAGCAATACAAGCAATCCAGAGCTATCTTCGTTTTTCCTAATTTATATTCGATATATACTTGCTGGTTTTACTTGATTTAAATCTTATTCGTAACTTGTAACGTGTTGTGGCGACTTTGTGACTAGGATTCCCTCATTGTAGCGAAGTAACGCGTTTACGCGGTTAATTCGCCCAAAACAATATTCATGCTATCCTTGAATCTGACGCCTTGGTGGAGATTAACAAAATCAATGCTAGGGGTTTTTCTTGCTCTTATGATCAAATTTTGTACGATGATATTAAATTTTGTCCTTTATCGGCCAGACTTAGCCTCCTAATAGGATTTTGGGGTGCATGTAAAGTAACATACTTCAGTTTGTTATTTTCTTATAATGGAAATTCTATGTGGTAACCTTAGGGTTTATCATTATTTACGAGATGTACCAATCTTTTACGTATTACACGTCGTAATCCTGAGATTAATAAGAAATTCCCTTGAGATCGAAAATATTAAAATTAACTCTTATCGTTAAAAGTTGATTTTATTAGAAAAAAAATCTTAACAAATACAAAACAAAACATGTAAATTGATTTTATAAATTTGAATGTGGGTTGATATAAAGACGGCCTAATGGGGAGAATAATTATACAAGTTAATCTACAAGGAAAAAATATTAACAAATTAGTCATTTTTTCAAGTTTTCCCTTTTTTTTAAAAAAATTTGCATGATGACGTCATCAATAACAAATGATGGCGTCATCACCCTCTACCATCACCGATCGTTGACTGACTATTGACAGGTCACCTCCCATCTTGTCATCATTTAAAATCTCATCACCCAACTTGTCATTACTTAATTTATCGTCAAACCTTATCATCACTCATCTTATCATCGTTCAAATTATCGACAATCTTATCGTCTTCCAACTTGTCATCACTTGATTGTCATTAAAACTTGTTATTAGTCAACCTGTAGTTACTTAAATTTGCATCTAACCTTGGCATCAATTAACATTATCTTCGGACTTTATCATTACATATTCTGTCATCACTCAACATGACGTAAATCTAGTCATCGGTTAAGTTATCGTGAATAAAATAAAATAAACTTGTTGTCACCGAAACCCGTAAAACCAACTTGTCATCATCAAGACCCCATAACATCAACTTTTTTTGCGGGACGTCGTGAGCTTATTGCTTTTTTGTTACAAGGAGTCGAAGGTTTCTGGCTTGCCATATTGCCTATTCCAATTGTGGTTATTGACAGAGTTGTTACTCTTTGCTGTGACTTTTTGTGGAAGCGTCCGGAGGTCAAATGGAGTGTTGTTTGTCTTCCCAAAGAAGAAGGTGGTCTTGCCCTTCGTGATATTAGTACATGGAACTCTTCTTTCATGCTCAAGCATTTCTTGTTCATTTATGACAAGAAAGATTGTCTTTGGATTCGGTGGGTGCACCACAAGTTCTTAGCTGTGGCTGAGGCATTTGATTGGGTGGTCAATCGTCTTGATTCGCCGCTCATCAAAGCCATTTTATCAGCTCGGGACAAGTTCGTGGACATGACCATTCCGAATTCTACTCCTGATTCTTTGTTGCAGAGTTGGTGTATTCATGGTAGCTTCTCGGTCTCCAAAGCCTATGACTCTTTTCATAGGCGTGGTGGAATCGTGAGATGGGCAAAGGAAGTCTGGAAGCCTTTTTGCACTCCGAAGCACTCCTTCATTCTTTGGCTTGCAAAATTAGGTAAACAATCTACCTATGATCGATTGCTTTTCCTAGATATCGATTCGGAGTGTAGGTTGTGTGGGCTTGTTTTGGAGACACATGACCACCTGTTTTTTTGCTTGTCCATATGCTCGGAAAATATGGCGGGAAGTTAGGGTGCGGTTCATGATTCCGGCTGGGGCTTCCTCGGTGTCCTCGGCCCTTCGCTGGATTCGGCGGTCCAAAAGAGCTACCCTTGGGTTTCCTAGGCATGTTCGTGATTGTCTATATGCTGCTCGTTGTTATGCTTTGGCTGCTTCTGTTTATCTTATATGGCATGCTAGGAACATAAAAGTCTTTGACGATAACCACATGCCGACGCAAGTTGTGGCTCGGTTGATCATCAAGCATGTTTTATGGCTGCTCCACGAGTCCTTTGATGTCTCTGATGTTTGTATGATCTGAGTTTCTGTGTGTTTGTAACAACTTGCTCTTTTGTGCTTTTGGGCCTTTGTTTGGCTCTTTCAGATCTTAGGTACTTTGGTTACTTGTTGTAACCGTGTTTTGCTTTTGTTTTGTGGGTGTTTGTTTTGCTTTGTGGCCTAAGTGCCATGTTTGTGTGTGTGTGTACCGAGTGGTTGGCCTGCGCGCCGATCCTTAGGTACTCTTGTTTTTGTGTTTTGTTTTCTCGGATTTGTGGCCTTCGTGCCATGTGTGGTTTGTGTGTGTTCCGTTAGGTTGGCTTGTTGCCACTCCTTTGGTTCGCTCGGTTTGTGTTTTGTTTTTCTCGGTTTTGTGGCCTTGAGCCACCCGGATTTTTCATCTTTAATGGGTGGCCTGCGTGCCATCCCGTTAAGGCTCTACCGATTATCCCCCCCTAGAAAAAAATAGCAGGGGGAGGTTTTTCATAATTGAATTAAGCTTTTAAGCAAAAAAAAACTTATCATCACCAAAACCCAAAAAACCAACTTGTCATCACCAAAACCCGCAAGCCTAGATATGAGGAAATCGAAGGAGACCGAGATCTGGCATGCACGAGCCTAGATTTGACTCGTACAAGCCTAGATATGAGGAAATCGAAGGAGAGAAAAATGAAAATGAAGAGGAGAGGGAGGAAGGGAGGAAGGGAGGAGAGATAAAAAGAAAGGAAAGGGTTTTGATTATTTAGTATAAATTTTTTTTTCAATAGACTATCCACTACAATATTACACTAAAATAGTCTCTGTCACCCGTTTGATGAACCCAACTTTATCTCGGGACTCATTCATATAAGAATATTTGTTGAATTTAGGATATACATACTTTTTTAATTTATCGGTACAACTAATATTGATTAAAAGGAAACTTTGTCTAATAACCCTTTGGATAAGGCAAATTTCGCGTAATACCCATACATTTCTACTATTTTGCAAGATAATCCTATAGTTTTGGCAAAATTTGCCAAATAACCCTACTATTATTATATAGTCTAAAATGTTAAATTGCTTCTTGTTTCTTTTTTGAGAAAAAAATGTTTATTTTATTAGAGAAAAATTGCATTTTCTAAACCAATTATAAAATTTAATGTTTGTAAGATTTAGCAGATGAAATCTTTTGTTCTTACTAGGTAGCGTTATTATGACTAGAATATATCACACTAATATTATCCCTACATGTATATTATGACTCTTTTCCATTTTGAAATTGGGCTGAAGACCCGGCTGAATTGCAGAAACTAGTTGTGGATCACTTTGCTAATCTCTACTCATGTGAATCTAGCAACTCGATCGATCTAACTCTTGTGGTGATTGCCTCCTTTCCGCCCATTTTTAATGAAGATAAACAAAAACTTATCAAGAAATCAGGGGAGATGAAATTTTGCTTGCCCTTCGTGACATGGGAGCTTTGAAATCCCCAGGTCCTGACGGTTTCCCTACGTTCTTTTACCAATAGATAACATCAGTGATCTGCTTAACAAAGGGGAGTTCCCAAACAACATTAGTAACTCGTCACTTCTTCTTATTGCCAAAGTTGACAACCCTTCTCTTATTAGCCAATACAGACTTATCGCTCTGCTGAATGTTGATTCGCTCTATTTTGTATAGGTTAACTCTTATATTTTAGGGCTATATTGAGAGTGTCTAGTTTAGATTTGAGCGGAATTGTAATATTTAGGCCGAAGACACAAGGATGCAAGATTCAAGAGTTTTAAGGCGTTTTGAGTTGTCTGCGCGACACCACTTGCTTGCGAAGGCCATATCTGGAGCTTCAGAGGTCGGATTAAGCTGATTATGGTGCCACTGGAGAGCTAACTTCAAGGGCTTCAATTCATCTTTTTACACCGAAGTCAGATTCCAAGCGGAAGATGGTCAAAACAGCCTCCGAAGTGACACTAGCGATTCTGTCCGAATACCACGACCGCGGCCAGGCCGACGCGACCGCGGTGGCCGCCGAGACGAATTGTTGTTCTCTGTTGTAAAAGTGCGGGCGCGGTGGGTGCGACGCGACCGCGGTGATGCCGAATCCGAAGCGGGCCGAAATCTTTCTATCTTGTTTCCTTTTCTATCTTTTGCCTCTTTCCTTATCTATCTCGTGGAGCTTGTTCCTTGGGCTATATAAGGAGGAGTCCTCCCTAGGTTTTATTGAATTCACATTCTACCTTCTACCTTCTACCTTCTTCTTCAAGTTAGGTTTTTAGTTTAGTTATGGAGAGCTAGTCTCCTTGGGTTTGTTCAAGGGAGAAGCTCTGATGTATGAACTCGTGAGATTTTGGTAATTGATTTCTATCCTTTGGTTGATATTGATTCTCTTGTGCTTCATCTTATGAATGTTTATTGTTTCTTTAGGAGTAGCTAACCTATTGAATTGATTGATGTTCTACAGTTTGATTAGGTTTGGACCGTGGACAAAGCTAATCTGTGAAAACAACTTAACCTAGACCTGTTGTCTATGCAACTAGGATTAAGAAGAGAATTGATTGTTTTATCTTACAATTGACTCGTAGCTTGATTGTTTGATATTATATCCTGCATATCCTTGTTCTTTATGCTAATTCTAGGTTAAACGTCCTTGCCTAGGGTTATAGAATTGCTTGGACCGTGGACTTGCGATTGTTAATGATCAGGATAGGAATTAACCATAGGTGTGAATGAAATCAATGGATGAATCTATGATCGAGGGATTATATCATGAGTGGATCTTTTGAATGAACTTGTTTCCTTATCACTTGATTCCCATATTTGTATGTATATTTGTTTGTTTGTTATTTGTTTTCTAGTTTAGTTTAGTTTAGATCTTTCTCCTAAATCCCCCCTTTCTTTGCTTGATAATAATATTGATACTAGAAGCCGTTAGTTCTCTTGGGTTCGACCCCTTACTTGCATGCTATACTAGTTTGTTTGTTTGGGTTATTTATCTTTGATCTTGGCACGACGACTTTAGCCGAGTCAAATTTTGGCGTCGTTGCCGGGGAACTTTGGTTTCTTTCTAGTATTGATATTTTTATTGACTGTATAAAAAAAAATCGGGCTAACATGCAGGTACTAGGTTCGAAAGAACGTTCTGTGCTTGAACCGCGCCCGCGGGTGCGCAACCGCGGTCGCGTTTCGAATACAGAAAATCCCGACGTACAGGTACTAGACACCGCGGTCGCGGTCCACAAACCGCGCCCGCGGTGGTGATGTAGTTGGTCACGAGAAAAAAAAAGAAAAAAAAAAGAAAAAAAAGAAGAAAAAAAAAGAAAAAAAAAAAAGAAAAAAGAAAAGAAAAAGAGGACTACTTGGTCCCATTCTATCTCCTTCTATCTTCACCATTATCTATATCTTTCCATCTATCTTTCCACCACCTTCTATATTTCTTTTCATTCATCTTTGGAATTATTTTTGTATTGGCTATGTGCAAAAGCCTAAGTATGGGGGAGCTTTGTTCCCCCACATGTCATCACGGCTCGAGTTCAAGTAATTATCCATCTTCCAAGAGACGAGCCAAGATACGAAGGTTCCTTGCACATCATCCGGTTCGAGAGAAGTCAAGAGTTCACGACTACACGAAGACCGCGCCCGCGCCACACCGGCCGCGCCCGTGGTTCCCTCCATAAGTCGACGTTCCTCGCTGTGTTGATTCCGCGACCGCGGCTTGATCACCCGCACCCGCGGTTGGCCTGCAGAATGATATTTCAAAGCTTTTCTTCCATTCTACCACCTTTGAATAGTTCTTCCATTCCACCTCTCTTCATCGTTTGTGAGTCTTCTGATATACCTTTTTCCTTGCTTCTATCCTTTCTCTTTGCTTCATTGAGGACAATGAAGGATTTAAGTATGGGGGAAGGAGTACTCGCATTCGCTTATCCTAGTTAGTTAGTGATTTGCTTCAGATTTTTGATTTTCTTCTTTTCATGGAGCACTTGCACCATACCTTTTTGCATAATAAAGGAAGAAAGAAAAAGAAAAAAGATAGAAAGAGCCATAAAAATTGAAAAAAGGCATGTTAAATCCTGCGATGAGTCGAAAATCCGAAAGGGCGGCTCAGGTAATAAGCAGGTAACCCGGACCAGCATTAGGCTGGGGTAATATGAGGTTCATGAGTGATGTGAGTATTTGTGAGCACACCTTGAGAAAAATGAAAAGAGCGGTTAGGTGAAAACCCGAAAGGGCGCCTCAACAGAATTGAGCGGTAAAATTCGAGTGTTTTAGGATCATTCTTGCTTGGGGACTTTGTTCTACACTTTTTGGAGCTTGAGTGATATATCATGTTGTGAGGTGTGTGTTTGAGCTTCATTGTTTTATGATCATGATTTCTCTATATTTTTGGGTTCGGGTTGTGAGTTGAGTGTTTTTATCTTCCCTTGTATTTCCTGAGGTCTTAGATGTGCTACCTTGTTAGATTTGTTTTGAGCTTACTCGAGGACGAGCAAGATCTAAGTATGGGGGAATTTGATTCGCTCTATTTTGTATAGGTTAACTCTTGTATTTTAGGGCTATATTGAGAGTGTCTAGGTTAGATTTGAGCGGAATTGTAATATTTAGGCCGAAGACACAAGGATGCAAGATTCAAGAGTTTTAAGGCGTTTTGAGCTGTCTGCGCGACACCACTTGCTTGCGAAGGCCATATCTGGAGCTTCAGAGGTCGGATTAAGCTGATTCTGGTGCCACTGGAAAGCTAACTTCAAGGGCTTCAATTCATCTTTTTACACCGAAGTCAGATTCCAAGCGGAAGATGGTCAAAACAGCCTCCGAAGTGACACTAGCGATTCTGTCCGAATACCACGACCGCGGCCAGGCCGACGCGACCGCGGTGGCCGCCGAGACTAATTGTTGTTCTCTGTTGTAAAAGTGCGGGTGCGGTGGGTGCGACGCGACCGCGGTGATGCCGAATCCGAAGCGGGCCGAAATCTTTCTATCTTGTTTCCTTTTCTATCTTTTGCCTCTTTCCTTATCTATCTCGTGGAGCTTGTTCCTTGGGCTATATAAGGAGGAGTCCTCCCTAGGTTTTATTGAATTCACATTCTACCTTCTACCTTCTTCTTCAAGTTAGGTTTTTAGTTTAGTTATGGAGAGCTAGTCTCCTTGGGTTTGTTCAAGGGAGAAGCTCTGATGTATGAACTCGTGAGATTTTGGTAATTGATTTCTATCCTTTGGTTGATATTGATTCTCTTGTGCTTCATCTTATGAATGTTTATTGTTTCTTTAGGAGTAGCTAACCTATTGAATTGATTGATGTTCTACAGTTTGATTAGGTTTGGACCGTGGACAAAGCTAATCTGTGAAAACAACTTAACCTAGACCTGTTGTCTATGCAACTAGGATTAAGAAGAGAATTGATTGTTTTATCTTACAATTGACTCGTAGCTTGATTGTTTGATATTATATCCTGCATATCCTTGTTCTCTATGCTAATTCTAGGTTTAGCGTCCTTGCCTAGGGTTATAGAATTGCTTGGACCGTGGACTTGCGATTGTTAATGATCAGGATAGGAATTAACCATAGGTGTGAATGAAATCAATGGATGAATCTATGATCGAGGGATTATATCATGAGTGGATCTTTTGAATGAACTTGTTTCCTTATCACTTGATTCCCATATTTGTATGTATATTTGTTTGTTTGTTATTTGTTTTCTAGTTTAGTTTAGTTTAGATCTTTCTCCTAAATCCCCCCTTTCTTTGCTTGATAATAATATTGATACTAGAAGCCGTTAGTTCTCTTGGGTTCGACCCCTTACTTGCATGCTATACTAGTTTGTTTGTTTGGGTTATTTATCTTTGATGTTGGCACGACGACTTTAGCCGAGTCAAATGTGGTCTTCATACTTGTTACGAAAGTCATTGTCAATCGCTTGAAGCCATGTTACCTAACCTCATTGCCCCAATGATGTCTCTCATTTTTGTGGTGTTTTAGTGGTTAATTTCCTATGAAAATAGGTGTCTTTTGTTCCTTTTCTTGTTAGTTTTGTTCCTTTTTAGCTTAGATTCCAATTTTCTATGAGATTCGGAGACTATGCGAATTTGTTGCATTTTGTAGGTAATATTGCATGATTCGAGGAGGTTTCGGAAGGAGTCCCTAAGGAGGAGCAAGGCACGAGCGCAATGGAGCGGAAGAGCCGAGTGATCAATGAAGAGGAGCTCAAGAAAAGCCAAGAAGAAGAGTGGACCGACGCTAGGATCGAGTTGCCCAGCAACTCGGGCCCGAGATCGACTCATGGAGACCCGGACTGAGGTGTGGCAAGTCGGGCCCGAGGTACACACATGTCGGTCCAAGTCAGCAGAATTGTGGATTGGGCACCAAGGCATACAAATGTGATCTACCACTTTTGCCCCTCCTCCATTTTTGGATATTCTTGGCCCCTAATTAAAAGGAGAGAAGAGAGTTAGAGGATTATCCAAGTTTTACACACATCTAATCACTCTCAAAGGCTCATGGAAGACTTAGAGAGCAAGGAGTAAGAAAGGAGAGGAAAAGAAGAGGAATTTCGGTGGAGGATAGCTAGATCTAGGGAAGAATTTGTGAGTTTGAACTTGTTTTGATTTGCAATTTGTGGATTTGGATTTGGATCTTGTGATTTCCCTTTCCTTTGAATGAAATTTGGCTTTGCTTTGATTTGGATGATCGAGATTTGTTTGCCTTGTGATTTAATTGCTTGTTACTCTAGCCTTATGGAGTAGATTCCATTGGCCTTAAGCTATGGGGGAAATCTCTAGCTAGGTTGGGTTTGAACCCCCAATTCCATAGCCTTAAGTGCTTGATCTAGGAACCCACTCTACATAGAGCTACAATCTCTTGTGGAAGCAAAGAATCAAGGGCTTGTGATTGGCAAGAGTGAACGGAAGCGATCTTTGGCCTATCACTTGACCTTGCATCGAAAGGGAGGTAAAATTCCCTAGGGTCGATGTGTAGAGTGGCGGGATCGAAGGCGAAAAACCTCGATCTCACGAGGATCAACACTTATTGACTGAATTGGGTTGGAATTACCCACATCTACCTCGGGCCCGACTTACATTAGTGTCGGTCCCGTGCAAACCTTTGTCGATCCATCTCGGGCCGAAGTGACCATGTCGGTCCCGAGTGGTTTCCTTTGATTTTCCTTGTTTTTAACCTTTCTTTTCCCTTTTTTAGTCTTTTTGGTGCACTCAACGAATGAACTCCCGAGTGTTCGACACCCTACCTTGTACTACAACTTGGTTCGGTTATAAATTTAAATTTTGAGACCCTCCGATCCGGACCGATCAGAATTTTGGCGACGTTGCCGGGGAGTTCTAATTTCTTGAGGTACCAAGTTTGTTAAGTCTTTGATTTTGTAGTGATTTGGGTGAAGGATTAGCCCAAACCCCTTGTTTGTTTTGATTTGGTTTTGTTTGTGTCTTTGCTTAAAGGTTTATGCAAGTTCGCTCTACTTAAGGAGCACTTGATTTTGAGCTAGTGAGTGATCTGGAAAGCATCATCAAACAAGCTCGAAAGAAGAAGAGAATGGAGAACCAAGCACAATATGATGATGAGGTTGCTAGGATGAGGGCCGACATAGCTCGTATGCAACTTGAGATGGAAAACCGAGATGCCGAAATGAGGAGGGAACGTGAGCAAAGATTGAGGTTGGAGGCTCAACTCAACACCCAACCCCGGAATGCACGCCAATACATGCATCCGGAGTTGAAGGTGCCGGAGCCGGCCATTGTTTTACCGGAGGTTTCAAAGAACTTTGAGATCAAGACTCAATTCATATCACTTATCAAGAGGGACCAATTCGAGGGGCGACCTCAAGAGTGTCCGATTGAGCACGTGAAGAGGTTCAAGGATATGTGTGAGACTATCTCGACGGATGAAGAGACGCTAGAGTATGTGCTACTCAAGGCTTTCAAATGGTCGCTTGGGGGCAAGGCGGCACATTGGCTCGAGAGCCAAGCCCCTAGGTCGATCACAATATGGAGGGCTCTCAATGAGGCGTTCTTGATGAAGTTCTTCCCACCAACAAAAACAACGGAGCTCCGGAGGAAGATAGCAAGTTTCCAACAAGGATCAAACGAGCCACTCTTTGAGGCTTGGGATCGATTTTAAAGAGATGTTGAGGCAATGTCCAACACATGGGCAACAACCTTATGTTCTCCAAGACATATTTTTCCAAGGAATCAACCCCGCCACCAAGGACAAGCTAAACCTCCACACCGATTGTGGGTTCATCGACTTGTCCCCGGAGCAAGCATGGACGTGGCTACATGATCTTCCTCCATGTAGTATGGCGGTGATGAGGAAGCATCTTGTATCCAGCTGTGTGTGATGAACTCCGCTACAGGATCTGCCGCCACGTGTTGATGAACTCTGCTACAGGATCGTCGGCCACGTAGTGTTGGACTCTGCTACAGGATCGGTCTCCACGTGTCCTGGATGATCAAATGTTGTCGAGTCATGTCATCCTGTCGGCTAGTGAGTAAGGACACCCTGCTTGCGTTCCTACTTGCTCGGGACTCCGTCCTTGCTCAAGTAGTCTCTTGTTGGTCCTTACTTCCTGGTAGCTAGCGTCCCTACGCATAGGGAACGTTCACACACTTGTTGTCCCTTTTGTCATTTAGCGTTCCTGAACACTTGGACAAATTTATTAGAATCAAAGTGAGTTTGTCATATCAAAACTAAGGGACGGTTGTGTGGTACACTATCAAGTACGCAAGCGTCCTTGATAGCGTCCCAACAATTTCCCCCTTTTTGATGATGACAAACTCTTCAGCAAAATAGTTTTGGCATTGGAACTTAGCATGCATGAAAACTTAGAAGCGTCCTTGATCCATGGGCGTCCCCTCACTTCCACCTGCCAAAACAAAGTTAGTGTTTGGCGACTCAGACAAGGTGTTCCTAACCTGGTTCATTACAGTAATAGAACTCTGGTTCTAGCATGTAGTCATTTATATTAACATCATTTGAAATAGCATGCTTTCGGAAATAACTTCTAGAACGTCTAGGACGCCTAGTGTTAGCCTTAGGAACGGACTTATCATTTTAAATGTTAGTCCTAGCAGCTTTTCCACTTTCAATGTCTTCCTTCAGTTTTACACAATCATATTTGAAGTGGTCTCCTTGTCCAGAGTACCAGCACGTCTTGTAGTAAGTACCAAGGTAGTACTTCTTATTGGGACGTTGGATTTTGTTCTCTTTCATTTTTTGTGGATTGCAAACTTTAGAACCTTCCCCCTTAGCAATTTTCTTATAGATCCTATGACTTGTGGAGTTAGTGTAGTAGTCCTCTTGACCTTTCTCTCCACTCTCTAGGACTCTAATCCGCTCAAAAAGGTTCTTAGTTTTCTCCCTTTCTAGTTCAAGTTCTGAAGTTTTGCTTGCCTCAAAGTCGCTAGGGAGAGAGTTCCTAGTGTCAGACTCATAGCCTAGTCCTCTTTTGGCTGGGACAAAAACTATTGGTTTGACTTCCTCAATGATAGGACTCTTTCCTAACACTTTCACTTCTTCCCTAAGCTTAGCGTTCTCCAGTTTAAGACACATCACTTCAGTTTTTGGGGATTTACTTTCTTCACAGGAAGACTCTAGTTGTAAAGACACTGTAGCACATTTCTCACATTCAACCACTATGTTTTCATCTTCAAGTTCATCCATTCTTTATTTCATAGCAAGATTTTCTTCCATGATTTTACCAATGAGTTTAATGAGTTTTGGTTTTGAACATTTCTCTAAGGAACGCATCATGGAATCGTGAGTTATCTCTTGATCATTTTCGGAGGCGTTCTCTTCAACAGCTGGGGCGTCCTCCATTGCCATGTACGCGACTTGATCTTCTTGTTCCTCATCACTTGAACTAAGATCATCCCATGCAGTTGCGCATACTCCAATGAGAGCTTTCTTCTTCATTTCCTTGGAGGACGTTCCCACAGTACACTTCTTAGCAAAATGTCCTTTCTTGTTATGTTTGTAACAGGTGAGTTCCTTCATTTCTGCCTCTGTGTACTTGAGACTCTCCTTTTTCTAAGGCATCTTGTTCTTGTTGTTGTGTTTGTTCCTTTTACCATAGAAACGAAGAGCTTTGTGACTAAGAGAAAGTTCTTCATCTTCATCAAGTTGTTTTTTTGACTTGCTTTCTTTCTCTTTCAAGGTTTGAATACGCAAGTTCTCAAGTTGTTCTGTTGTTTGACCTTGCATCATTAATGCTAGTTCTCTTTGGCGACGTAAGTACTCGGCGTACTCTGGCGTTGTGGACACCAAAGCAAGATCAGTTTGAGGATTCTGTCCTAGCTCAGCCATGTCAGAGTTTCTCCTTGCTTCGTACTACCCTAGCTTCCTGTAGATCTCTTCCATATTTAGAGTCTTGTTGGCTTGATTTTCTTTGAAGGTGGTTCTATCAAAGTTCCAGATACCAGTCAACCCATCAATGACCACTTGGACTCTATTCCTCATGGAGATTTCATCTTCTGGGATGCCCATGTTCTTCATCTTGGTGACAAGAGCTTCAAAACGGTAGGAGTAGTCATTGACCGTTTCAATTGGCAGCATTCTAAAGGCATATAACTCTCTTTTGATTTGCAGCTGGACGTCCACCTTCATATCAACAGTTCCTACATGAAATTTCTCGAGAGCTTCCCACTGTTGTTTCACTGTGGGCAGATTGCTAACTCTCGTGGCGTCCCATTCGCAGAGGGACGCTTGAAGAAAACATATTGCCTTAGCATTGGTTTCCAACAACTTAAATTCATTGGGACCCCACTCGTCCTCTTTGTCAGCTTTGTCAGCGGGAACCTTGAGATCACCTTTCCTGATCACGTTCTAGCATTGATAGTTCTGACTCCTGCAGAAGTTCTCAAACCTTGTTTTCCAGCGATTGAAGTTGCCGTCTGTCAGACGCGGAGGCTTCACAAAAGAGATTCCTATTGGTTCCATGTCCATTTTCACCTGCAACTCAACAAAATCTAGAGCGCCTCGCTCTGATACCAATTATTGGATCGTTAGTATAACCGAGGGACGTCCTTTACTTAGGTAAAGGCGTCCTTTGGTTAGGCGTCCTTACGAGGTGTAAGGGCATCCTTTAGTTGTGCAGCGGAATTTAAAACTAAACAGGTGAATAAAGTGAACACAATGATTTATAGAGGAACCACTCAAGACCAAGTAGTCCTTGAGTGTAAACCTCTACCTCCTTGGAGGATTTTTGAATAGATTCTTCCTTTCTTATTAAACGTCCTTACGTTGTACTGGCGAGTCCTTTACACTTCTCTGATACTTAGATAACGTCCTAAGTCCACTAGTAAAGTCCTCCTTTAAGCCTACAACCTAAGCGAATTTAATCTTCTAAAGGACTTCTATCCCTACGCCCTACAATGCGTTGTAGGACTCTCTCTCTTTCTTTTTGGGTTTTCTGAGTTACAAACAAGATGTGGTTTGGGTTACAATTCTCACTCGATCTAACACAAGCCTAGAACTGTTCTTGGGTGTTCTTGAGCTTGTTCTTCATGTTCTTGAGTGAGTCGCTTTCCTCTGATTCTCTCTGAGTATTCTTTGAAGGAGTTGATGTCACAATAAATGCCTTTGGCTATTTATAGGACTTAGGAAGGGTGTCTTTCCTCTTCTGACAATCATGCCCTTCGTGGACGTGGCTACAGGATCTTCCTCCACGCAGTATGGCGGTGATGAGGAAGCTTCTTGTATCCAGCTGTGTGTGATGAACTCCGCTACAGGATCTGCCGCCACGTGTTGATGAACTCTACTACAGGATCGTCGGCCACGTAGTGTTGGACTCTGCTACAGGATCGGTCTCCACGTGTCCTGGAAGATCAAATGTTGTCGAGTGATGTCATCCTATCGGCTAGTGAGTAAGGACACTCTTCTTGCGTTCCCACTTGCTCGGGACTCCGTCCTTGCTCAAGTAGTGTTTTGCTGGTCCTTACTTCCTGGTAGCTAGCGTCCCTTCGCCTAGGGATCGTTCACACACTTGTTGTCCTTTTTGTCATTTAGCGTTCCTGAACACTTGGACAAATTTATTAGAATCAAAGTGAGTTTGTTATATCAAAACTAAGGGACGGTTGTGTGGTACACTAACAAGTACGCAAGCGTCCTTGATAGCGTCCTAACAGAAAACTAAAATTAATAATGTTGAGAGGCGAGTTGATGTTATAAGCACTCGAGTTGATGAGGTGAGCACTCAATTCAAGGAGTTTGGTGTATGGAGAAGGCAAGTTGATGACCAATTTGCTCACATTGCAACTCAACTACCGAGAGAGAATGGGAGACTCCCGGGCCGACCCGAAGAGAACCCCCGTGCCTCACAAAACCAAAATGAAGTCCAAGCTATTAGGTTGAGGAGTGGTCGGAGCCTACCCGAGACACATGTTGATGTGATTCGCCTTAGGATCGGACTCGATTCTGGCTCGAGGGAGTTCGTGGGCTTCCTTGTAAACGACTGGGGCGAGAGATCTTGCTCAAACTCGCAAAATTAGATCCGGAAATGCAACAATTCGGTGGTGTGGGAATTTTTTGGTGAATCAAAACTCTTTTGTGGGATCTTTTTATTAATAAGGGATAAGTAGTCGAGCCCTCCCTTCGGTCCACTCACCGAGAGGGATCGACTAAGGGATACAAGGGGTGTGGAACCGAACCCTAACAACCCAAGTGGCCTTAAGGATAGGTAGGCGCCTCGCTCGGAGTGAACCAAGCTAGGACGCCTAAGGAGGGAAGGCGAGGCTCAAGTCTCACGAGTCAAGCCACCCTCCGAGACCTTGGTTACCCGAAGGCCGGGGTTTGATGGAAAAACAAGAACGGCGGGGCCATGGCTCGAGTCACACGAACCTTAGCCCGCCGCCCGGCTCTCGCGTCTCACGAGAGCCCTACGGCTTGAGTCCCACAAGCCGGGAAAGCCCGAAACCTAACTAGGAAAAAAGTCTCTTAGTAAAGTTCAAGCTCAAAACAACACTCTAAATAAAATTACATTCCCTCGTTATTTATAGGGCCAAAAAATGAGGAAATTCCAAGCTAGCGACTTCGGCTGCAAGGCGGTTCTTTGATGTCGGTTGCTTGGCGCGGAAGTCACCGTTTTCAAAGCTCAAACTTGGCCTCCAAGGAAGATTGAGGAGGTGGAGTGGCGGCTTGGGCTTGGAGAATGGGAGTGATGAGTGGGCTTGGGCCCGAATTCTTGCCTTGGTTGTTGTGGACGAGCCCGGCTTGTCTTGCATGGGGCACTTGTGGACTTCTCTCCAAGAAAGGCTTGATTTGACAGCCCGGGTCGTGTCCTAGTGGAAGGCCCAACACCGGCACCCGCCCATAGGCGCGCACGCCCTTGGAAGGCACTGGCGCCACGGACACGGCGCCAAAACGAGGCATCGGCGCCGCGGATTCGGTGCCAAAACGAGGCACCGGCGCCGAAGGCCGCTTGTGCGGGGCACTCGGCGCCGACCCTCTTGAGCTCGGGCGCGTCTCTTGGAGTCCGGGGCATGATCACATCATCCACCCCCTCTTGAGGAGGATTCGACCTCAAATCCTTTGGTTTGCGTATGGGAGTGGTGGTGGCGAGATGGTTTAGACGAGCGGGGCCGTGCTTGAGAAGCGGCTCCACTTCCCCGGCCTCCAACGAAGTCAAGCAGAACATCTTGTCGTCATGCCCGAAGGAGTGCATGTTAATCCGGCCATCGTGTGTTACACACCGCGTCCATTGCCAAGGACGCCCTAAGACATTATGTGCCGTCTTCATGGGCATGACGTCGCACCGAATTAGATCGTGGTACCCGTCGATGACGAGCGGCACATACACATAGTGTGTCACATGTAAGGCATCCTCATCACCCAGCCAACCGAGTGTGTAAGGTTTGGTGCGTCGTTGTAGCCGAAGACCGGCCTGTTTTAGGACATCCTCGGACACGAGACTGGAGGCACTTCCCCCGTCTATGTTAACTAGGTAGTCCACGCCTAACACAAGGGCCCGACAATAACAAATTGTACTTTTGCCCGTCAAAGTCGGCCTCATCTTCGCTCATGAGAATATCACCTACATCATCCCCTTCATCGGTGACTTCCCCCTCCTCCATAGGCTCGTCGATTTGGTTGAGTAGCTCGTCAAGCTCGAACCACTCGTTAGCCTCCCACTCGGGGAAGCCCTCATTCAGATTCTCGACTCCGACCTCGACTTCCTCCGGATACACTACTTGAAGCGGTTCAAAATGTTCTTCGGCTGGCCCCTCAATTCCTCCGACGGGAGCGTCATCATCCATGATCTCCACATATTCGTCCTCCCCATCGGTGGACATATATGGACCCGACTCGCGGCCGTCCGACTCGTCGCTCGAACCAAAGTTACTCGATCTAGAGTCGTCCGACCCGTTGTCGGTGTTGATGCTCGGGTCCGTTTCCTCTCCGGAGTTCGAATCAGCCTTCACTTCTTCATCACGAGCGAGCGTTTGGTTCACACTTGGCTCACTCGCAGCCTTCGTCGACACCTCGAACTCGTCATCACTCACGAGATCGATGAATACAATATCTTCCTTGCGGGGCACCATTCCGCACACTCGCCGCGGGCCAGCCAAGGCATGGCTGGAGGCTCTCTTTCTTACACTCATCATCACCTTCGAAGCCATGATAATCCCTGAAAAATTCCACAAATAACGCACAAGGCCTTCGTAAGATACACATCCGAACCGGTTTAACTTTGGGCTCGGTTTCCCTCTCGTTTTTTTTTCCATCATGCTCCACACTCGAGTCTTCTTTTAGAGTCAGCCGAGCTTGCATCCGAGCTCGTCTTTTTTTTTCTTTTGACGATTTCTAAGACCCCATTCTTGTTTTTGAAGCCTATGGGTGCCATCCCGATTTTGAAACTTGAGAATCACGTTTCGTGTCTCTCGTCTTCTCCCATTTGGCTCTTAATCCAAGCATCATAAGTAAATGAACATATAAATCACATTTCATGAAATACTTTCATTGCTCATCGGTGTTGGTTTTGGGGCTTTCGGTTTTAGGTTAGAGAACTTGGCCAAATGCACAATTTTGGTTCGGTTTTCCCATTCTGTCGGGGCTAAGACGCCCCTAAGATTGGAGAGGGATGCAGCCCTACCACTCGTTCCCTTACCCACATCCGAATGAAGTCTACAAGGGGAGAGTAGAGAAGCCATTACTTACTTGGTTCGATTACAAAACCTCTCACTAAAGTCCAATCCCATAAGGGTCAAGTCATATAGGCTAGGAATCATATTTTTGAGTAGTTTCAAACAAAGCCTAGGTTAGAACGGGGCTACAAACGGTTTATCTTCAAGGTAGGATATGGAATACTTTGTGACTAAATGAAATAAAGTTCAAATCAATGTGACAAAGCATAGAACAAAGCTCATATTGGTCTTGGAAAATAGATAAACACCACAATAGCAAGTTTTACTAAGCATGCATGAGCTAATCACACAAGAAAATGAGGGATATGCAATCATGAACAATCATCCCTAAAATGGCCAAAAATCATCTCACAAGGTTCACTCATACTTAGTTGCATAGGAAACTCATTCTAGAACTCATGTGCTCAATAAAAACATGCAAGATATCACATCACATCAAAAGCAACATCACTTAGAGGCTAAACTTTTCAAAAATATGCAAAGGAATTTACATGCTCACATCATCATTAGCCTTCATTTGGACATCTAAGATGAGAATTCCTTAGTCCAAAAACAAAATCTTTTTGACATTTTTAACCGAAATTTTTCAAATTTTTAAGGATTTTTGCAAAACTTTTCTCAAAACAAAACAAACTCATCCATTCAAACCATCAAACTCAATCATCATTCATGAAACATATCATGCCACTATCCTAAAAGAAAACATCCCAAAACACTAAGAACAAACACAAGAAACTAACATGCGAAACTATGAGCAACTAACCCTCCATAGGTATTTCACCTTATCATTGGCCACGCAAGCTTCCTCTCTTGAAAAAGGAAACCCGAGATAGGTTGCCAAGTTCCGAAGGGTAAGCTCTTTTGTCTCATTGCCCAATTGAAAGGTGATGATGCCTTCACTATCCTCCACGTCTTCATATGTGCAATTGAACGTGGCCATGAACTCCGATGCCAAGGCGGGGTAGTGTAGGTTGTCCCACCTCAACATCACATTAAGGCCTATGTAGGAGTAGCAACAGGTAAGAGCAATATCCATTCCCATCTTCCATATAGACTCCCAATCTAGCCACCTTGTGTGGTGAGCTAGTCCCATGTACCGAGCATAGCTCTCGGCTACATCATCATCGTCAAGTCTCACATCATCCATCTTTGGTGCTTTCTTTGACTTCTTTGACTTCTTAGAGGGCCTCTCCATATGAGAAGAAGATGCACGGGTATCCATAGTACCTACACACACTCAAAGCAAAAGACTACAAGATAAGATCTATACAACCTCAACAATGTCACACATATCTACAACTAACAACCTAGCACACATGGTTACCCCATACTTAACCTCTAAACACTTAACTCACAAAATCCAACATGTATGAACAAAGGATCACAAAACAATGGTCAAGCTAATAGATATATCATGATAATCAAGCCATAATCAACAATCAAACTCATGAGTCCTAAGGTCAAACAAGAGAAAGACTACTAGAACAAGGATCGACATACTCTAGACGTCGGGCCCGAGGTGCTCTTCCTCGGTCCGATATGCTAGACCGACTCTCTATGTCGGGCCCGAGGTACCTGGGTATCTCGGTCCGATTCTAACCTCGTTTTCTCAAACAATCTTACCCAAAATCAATCTATCATGCTCCTAAAATCCAATTTCAACCATCCATCATCACTAATCGAAGTCCTAAAGGGATTCAAGCATGCATATTCAACAAGTTAAGAGCAATTTCACTATTCATGCAAATCCACCATTGATGCTCAAGCTTCAATCTCAATCAAACATGGCAATACTCAATTCAAGCAAAATAAGCACATGATTCTCAAAGAAATAGATAGGAATCGAGTTTCACATACCAAAATTGAAGAGATTAAGACTTCTTAGCAACCAATCTACTTAGAACTCAAATTTCTCCACTTAGGTCAAGGGGAGGGATGAAGAACAAATGTAAGTTTATGCATGATAGATGAGATTACAAGTGAGATATTAGTTTGATATATCTTCTTGTTTGATCTCTTCTGTGCAAATTGCATGGTCGATAGCAACTGCTTTGGAAGAATATGTTTGTAAAGGTCTAGCATATGTAAGGTGTAACGCTTGTTGGGAAGCCATTAATGATGGCAAGCCAAACCACCATTTTGTGTTTGAATCATAATATGGTGTAGTTGTTGTTTTTTCCCTCTGTAATTAGATGCTTCTTGTAAATCTAACAATAGCTCTACTTGATTATAGATCCGTGTGTTTGGTCTCTTGATGTATTGTATTGTCTTAAGGGGTTTAGTAACATAGATTATGTTTACATAATCAAGAGAATACATTATCAAGTGCAATCCAAACAGAACTCATTAGACACACAAGTACCCAACTCAACATCTAATGAAATTCTTAATCACACTAGACACATTTTACCAACTTTGATTCACAATTTAGAATAATTTAGTATTGATCCCAACAGATGGAAGGAAAAGAATAATTAGTCAACATCGACTTAAGTAAGCTTCCAGCGATTCACCGCCGCACTCCCCTCTTCGCTTGCTGCCCGCGTCCTACCCGCCTATTCGTTCGACGCCGGAATCCGCCGCCGCCGATGGAAGCGCTGCCCTCGATGGTGGTCCCAGCCGGTTTGGATTATCGCTCTTCACCCCTTCGTTCCTCTTGGCTCTTCGTTCCCCCTTCTCTCGCCTTCTCTTTCTTTTCTTTTTTTCCTTATAAAATTAAATCCCTTTCTTTTAACAAGGGGCTGACGGAAACGAGAAAAAATGTTAGTTTTGGGGATAAAGGGCACGGTCCGAACAAAACCAAAACCTCAGGGGTATTTGGCGGAATAAGTTTTTTTCTTGGGTACCATCCGGAAAAGCCCAAAACTTAGGGGGCACGATCCGGAATTTCCCATAAATTAAATATAGAGTTGAAAAAATTGGAAATAGAGTTGACCAACTATTGATGAACAAATTAAACATAAAGGTGAACAAATTGCCAAAGTGAAACAAATTATACAAACTTCGATTGCTATAAAATATGGCATGGATGAACAAACTGATCATAGAGTTGAACCAATGGGCAATAGAGTTGAACAAATATGGATGAACAAATTGACCATAGAGTTGAACAAATCGGCAA
Source organism: Polygonum aviculare (assembly GCA_934048045.1). Taxonomy (NCBI): domain Eukaryota; kingdom Viridiplantae; phylum Streptophyta; class Magnoliopsida; order Caryophyllales; family Polygonaceae; genus Polygonum; species Polygonum aviculare. Next base: position 23,281,141 of record OW204023.1, on the reverse strand, counting down.
TAGAGTTTGAACAAATTTTGCACGCGCGATGTAATCCATGTTTTCCGAAAAATATGCGAAAAAATTCGATCGTGCCGTTTTTTTTCTTTTTTTTTCCTGAGCGCTTGATCTCTCCTTATCCAACGGCTCTTCTTTATTCTTATTTCCTACCCTAGCGCCCATTCCTACCGGATCCGGACTCGTGATTTAATATATAATATGCGAATCATTTCAAAACAATAATAGATTAAACACATTATGTAACACCCCTTCTTTCTGACAAGGCGTTACTCGGTAGTAGACCTCACGAGGCACTACCAAGCTGGTTTGACAACAGACATTCGAATCTTGCAACGCGGGCACGGCGAGAAAAACATAGAAAACATCCAACTTGTATTTGAATAAAATAACAAATATAATTTTAAACAAGTTAACATGCACTAATCCCCAAACAAATCCAAATTCAAATACGCAAATTTCAAAACTCATCCTAAAAGACAAACATACGCAAGTTCATTCAATATAATCCAAAGTCGAATAACGATAGAGCTAACAATAATATTAACACCCAACTCCAACACTATGACACGCGCTACCACTCCGTACCACCATTGCGCCGAGGCTCGGTCACGGGATCCTGATTACCTAGAATGAAAAATAGTTCCCCGAGGGGTCAGATCCTATCCTATCAAGTCAGAATCAACATGGAGGTTATAAGACGTTTCGAAACCGTTATTCTAAGGTCAGCAAACAAGTCCGCAATCACACACATATCTCTAGTCCAGTCCTAGGTCCAGTTAGTCACTCAATCAATTCCACATAAAACACGCAATTAGAAACTCTACCTATGGTATGGGCACTGCCTCAACACCGCATACCTTACGCTACCTATGGTATGGGCACTGCCTCAACACCGCATACCTTACGCTACCTATGCTGCAGCCCTGCCTCAACACTGCACGCGACAACCGTCCATCCCATCACAACCGTCCACAATAAACCATCCATCCTCATTCCAACCGTCCATCCCATCACAACCATCCACCATCAGCCTCCACTGGAGCGCTGCCCAACATAGAGAAAACAACGACGAAAATATGCGTAGATAGATAACAACTTTCAAAAACAGGTTTCCAAAATCATTTACACATATATAGCACACATATCAAAACATTTTAAAAGATCGATCGGGACTAGTTCCCAAAACCAATCCCATAACTACCACGCAACCCTAACAGGCTAGAACAGGACTGAGCAAGTCGAAAATCGACTTACCTGAAAGATGAAGGAATTTCTCTACGAACGAGAAGTGACAACGGCCCCGAAAAACAATCTCCTAGACACGATAATTAATTTTATTAACTGCATTCTTTGATTTGGACGAGTATTATGAAAACAATTATAAGAACTCAAATAATCCCGGAACCGACCGACTAAAACAATTCAACACTTAATAAATCCCCTAATGCTCTCACAACCCCACCTCTTGAAGTTTAAATGGCAGCTTAGCTTTCAACCCTCCACTAACCAACCCGAGTTGTACATATATATTATTATGCTCATTCTTATATGTTCTATTCTACTCCAAGGATGATTTGGAACTCATACTTCGAACAAAACATGCACTAATATATCAGTAACTATTCCTTCCAATATTGCTTCCCGATTTGAATTCCTTCCCCGCCTGCAACCCCTCGCCTAACTTAGCCTTTCTCCCGGGCCACCCACCCCCCAGACTGCTCGGCCGAACAAAGAAAGGCCGGAACAACCACCCAAAACAGTTCGAGGCTTACCGGCGATCGGAATCTTGTTTGGTGACGACGACGAGGGTGCCTTGCGATCGGAGAAGATGGGCTTGCCGGCGGTTGTCGGCGGCGAAGTCGGGGAGGAGTCACACGAAAGCGAGGAGCTACCCCGACCGGTAGTAGATTCTGGCACCGGGACGACGACCACAGAGGCGGCCTTGACAGCGAACGGCGGCTCGCCTGGTTGTGGATGCGAACGTCGGGAAGCGTCGTTCTCCTCGGTGATACTGACAGGGACTTCGATGTTGACTATATGGGAGGCGGCAGAGAACTCTTTGCCTTTATAGATTTAGGTTTAGCTTTTTAGTTGGGTTTTTATTAAGTTAATTATTTAGCTTTAATTAGATAATCTATCTTCTATTTATAAAAAGAACGGTTTTTATTAATTTCGAGTGAGTTTCTTTGTTACTTTAGCTAATTTCGATTAACTATACTCTTTTCTTAATATTGACTAAATGACAATTCTCATGGTCCACTTACTCGAGTACGTAACAAGACTCAGATTGACTTATGGGTCAAGAAACGGTACGAGAATGACATCGGATAGATCCGGATATTACATACTACTCCCCTTAAGAAAAGTTTCGTCCCGAAACTGAATCGAAGAAGTAATGAGAACTAACGCACCCGAAACAGAATCTAAATGGGACTCGAGGTCTCACAACCTCTCCTCCTTAAGAAGGTTCGTCCTCGAACCTATAACGAACTACTAAAACCAATCATACTCCTATCATTGCACACACATAGCCAAAGCAATACTCATATCATCAAACATGTCAAACAAGCCAAACAAGGTCACCCGAGTCCAACACCTACGAACTACACTATCACTCTCCACCCTGGAAGGCCTCTAACAACCCCGGAAACAACTCAGGATAACTCTCGCTCATCCTCGTCGGTCTCCCACGTTGCCTCCTGGACACCTCGGCGAGACCGGCCCACTAAATCAATACAAGGGAAATCTCCTTGTTCCACACTTTCTTCGAACACCTGTCCAGAACCTTCAAAGGCTGGTCTCTAAAGATGTGATCCGGCTTGACTACCAACTCCTTGTAGTTAAGTCTATTACTAGGATCTGATACATATTGTCTCCCCTACGAAATATGAAATCCAGGGTGAAATCCGTCCAACGTTGGAGGCAACGCTAACCTGTAGGTTACCTCGCCTACCCGCTCCAAAATCTCTAAAGGGTTAATGTAACAAGGATTCAACTCCCCCTTCACCTGGAACCTCCGGACTCCTCTAGTATGCAACACTCTCATCAAAGCACGTGCTCTTACCTCGAACTCCAATGACCGACTTTTCTTGTTCGCATAGGACTCCTGACGACTCTAAGTAGCTCATAACCGCTCTCTAATCAAGGTCATCTTCTCGATTATCCCCTCAATCATCTGTGACCCCACTCTGATTACCCTTGTTGGCTCATCCCAACACAACGTGGTCCTATATTGAAGGTCTTACAAGGCCTCATAAGGTTACATTTAAATCTCTACCAATGACTTCTCCAATCCAACGCTTAAGACCTCGGCATATACTCTAAGATCTAAAACGACCCTTCCGACAGGCCATCTAACTACGGATGGTAAGCGACAATAAAGTGCAATCACATCCCCAATGCCTTATGCATCTGTTGCCAAAATCTCGAAGTGAAACGACCTATCGATCCGACACAATCGGCTTTGACATCCCATGCAGTTGAACAACCTTACTCAGAAACAACTCTACTAACTTGTCCAACAGCCTAGTCTCTCTATTACGCAGAAAGTGAACAATCTTCATTCCACCGCGACCCAGATAGCATTGTGACCTCTGTCAATTCCTAACCCGTAACAAAGTCCATGGAAAATAATGTTTTTCCACTTCCACTGTAGAATAGGAAGTGGTTGGAGCATCCAACCAATAATATTGTCTCAATCTTCAAATCTCACTTCAAATCTCATTGCGAACAAAATCTAGTCATGCAATCTTAGCACCTCATACTCTTGCTTAACGAGGTCAACTACCTCTTTACGGCTTAATCTCTATCTCAGCTCCTGACTCATAGGGCATCTCCTCTTCTCCTACCTCATCTCTTCCTGCAAGGTTGACTAACACTTCAAAATTCTCAAGTTTCTCTAGAACCTTTGAATCTGCACTTCTACCTTGCAACTCCAACTGAGTAGGTAAACGAGTCCACTTACACTCATGAGACATCTCCTACTAAGGGTATTAGGAACCACATTCGCCTTTCCTATGTCATAAAGGACTAGCATATCCAACCAATCTTTCTGTCTCTAATCCAGATAAGACGTTTTACCAATCGCCCTTGTAGTGGATCTCATAACTTTATATCTTCAGAAACATAAGTGATTTCAAAGTTCCTTAATCGAACAATCTACATACAGCTTGAAGCATTATCAAAACTTTGCATGTGTCTTGTAATCTTGGAATGCTGACGGCTTTGCATACAAGTCATCTACCATTTAATTCAACACAAGTCTTCTAGTTTATCATCCAAATGGTTCCTTTATCCGTGCTCGTATTAGTTAATGATAGTCAAGACTGGGAGCCTTTCTTATGTCCCAATAATTACAACAATTTACTTCCATAAGCATCTTGAAGAATCCATTGTCCTAAAGATATTTATAACATGTTGCACCATCAATTCTCTCTAGGTTGTCTATTCACTTCCCGAGTTATATCACCTACTCACAATGGACTTTTCGATTAACTGAAATCATACCTCGTGACCCGAGATATCCTTCATAAAGACCCTTACAATCAACCTCATTTAGACGATACAGACTCCAATAACTTTTACCCATATTGAACATAAGTTAATCTTCATAATATCCTTTATAGCACTCGCAACGCACCATATCCGGTTATCTTTCAAACATTCTCCCCCAAATATTCAACTGCAATTAAACCATCCTTTGACAAAATATAAAGAATGATTACACTTGTGGCCTTTGTGTTGAGACAATCGGTTCTCAATCCTAATGACGAGTTCACCTTCCACCCGTCCGTACATGATCTTCTTAACTTGACCTTTTCCTTATGAGCTAAACATAATTAGCTTCTCACGGAATTGAATTGGTGTACCCACTCTCTCTCCAGTAGAACCTTCACTAGAATATTGAATTTTAGTGTCCTGCCCTCGTCCCGGCACAAAGAAACCGACATGATCAGTCTAATCCTCGACTCTAATCTCATTAGTAAGACCCACTCCTTATTGAACTTTTAGTTTTGGTAATCCCTAATGGGGCATCCTCTGCTTATTGTTACATAAAACTGAAGTATCTTGGACTATCACACCTTGTTTGGTCCATGAAGCTTGTCTGAAGTAACTAGCGTAACCCATGCGTAGATAACCTTAGTTGATGTCACATATCCAGATCTCCTTCCATCTAGCCTGATATCCTTATACACTTGTCTATGTACAAACGAGATTCCCTTGTCCCACTTATGTACTTAGCTCCCCATGGATCCCATCTCACAACCATATGACTTTTGAATCCAATTGTGGGGTTCCTACACACTAAATTCTTCCTTAACACTTTTGTCTAAATGATCTGACAGTTCTCCAAATCCTTCCATGCTAGCTGACACGGTGAAAATCTCTGGCCAAATCCATTTGATGATATCGAAAGGAACTCCCATATAAGCAAACATCTCCACAAGACACATTCAACAAGATCGATGTCATGTCGTCTCCTAATATCTGCTTATATCCCGAATCTTCTTGTTTTGCACCTCTCAGGCGGGTGAACCTCTAATTGCATACTACACTATCGTGGCCTCAACTCATCTGCATCTTTAAGATCTTGCTCTAACTTTGGATGATTCCATCCAGAGCGTCCAACAACGACTCATACCCGTAGTTGAATATCTAGGCATGTTGCTCCACGTCGACTTTCATGTTTTGTTGAACTCCAAGAATTACGAACGAGGTTATTTCTTGGTCTTTAGATCTCATTTGGTTATGATGCTAGTCCAAACCTCCTTCCCTGAGTTAGACGTTATGAATTTCTCTTTCCCATATGCAATCTCTCGCTAAGATTCAATAAACCTACAATACGCCAGAGTCTACATACACGTTCACTCAGACTGGATCCACACCATACCTTCTCTTTATAATGGTAACTCATGAATTCAACCATCCCAATCACTCAATGAAAAGGAATTTCCAAATACATGTTCTGAAGTCATGGTTTTAGCTCTTTTGACTCTCTATTTGCCTTATCTCGATTCTACATTGGCTTCCAATATAGGGTCAGTCTTGACATGTAATTAACCTCTATTATACTTGCCTACATTCATTCCTTAAGTAAGTTAGGTTACACATGGATACAGACAACTCCAATTTTCTCTACACTCTGGAATCCACGGTTGTCCTCGTATAAGACAATTTGTCCTTCTCTAAACAAATAACCCTCCTTCTTCATTTAACATTCTCAGTTTAAGTTGGACCAGCACCAATCCTCGAACTTCAGTGCTTAGGTAAAATTCACTAGAATACAACCTAATGCCCTTCAATGACGATCACATCCTCTTTTCTTCTATTAGATTCCACAACTTCCTGGGCAAACCAATTCCATTAATCCAGAACAATCCCTAGAGAACACACAACTCTAAGTATCCACTACACTCTTGATGCGCAACGACGTGGCTTTTGAAGCACCAGAACTACACAATTGGACCATCCTTCGCCAAATCTAAGTAGAAATTTACACTAAACTGACTAAACTACGTGAGATCCTTCGGCTGATGGTAGCGGAGTAGCGACGTGTCACCTACCCCTCCTAAATGCAACGTGACTACCCAATGAAAACGTTTGAAAACACCGGCCGGTTTTAGTTAAAGCTGGACCTCGTGTACACTCGTTGGTCAGTTCTATGTGCCCTTGTTGTCAACCTGGCTCTGATACCAATTTGTAACACCCCGTCTTTCTGACAAGGCGTTACTCGGTAGTAGACCTCACGAGGCACTACCAAGCTGGTTTGACAACAGACATTCGAATCTTGCAACGCGGGCACGGCGAGAAAAACATAGAAAACATCCAACTTGTATTTGAATAAAATAACAAATATAATTTTAAACAAGTTAACATGCACTAATCCCCAAACAAATCCAAATTCAAATACGCAAATTTCAAAACTCATCCTAAAAGACAAACATACGCAAGTTCATTCAATATAATCCAAAGTCGAATAACGATAGAGCTAACAATAATATTAACACCCAACTCCAACACTATGACACGCGCTACCACTCCGTACCACCATTGCGCCGAGGCTCGGTCACGGGATCCTGATTACCTAGAATGAAAAATAGTTCCCCGAGGGGTCAGATCCTATCCTATCAAGTCAGAATCAACATGGAGGTTATAAGACGTTTCGAAACCGTTATTCTAAGGTCAGCAAACAAGTCCGCAATCACACACATATCTCTAGTCCAGTCCTAGGTCCAGTTAGTCACTCAATCAATTCCACATAAAACACGCAATTAGAAACTCTACCTATGGTATGGGCACTGCCTCAACACCGCATACCTTACGCTACCTATGGTATGGGCACTGCCTCAACACCGCATACCTTACGCTACCTATGCTGCAGCCCTGCCTCAACACTGCACGCGACAACCGTCCATCCCATCACAACCGTCCACAATAAACCATCCATCCTCATTCCAACCGTCCATCCCATCACAACCATCCACCATCAGCCTCCACTGGAGCGCTGCCCAACATAGAGAAAACAACGACGAAAATATGCGTAGATAGATAACAACTTTCAAAAACAGGTTTCCAAAATCATTTACACATATATAGCACACATATCAAAACATTTTAAAAGATCGATCGGGACTAGTTCCCAAAACCAATCCCATAACTACCACGCAACCCTAACAGGCTAGAACAGGACTGAGCAAGTCGAAAATCGACTTACCTGAAAGATGAAGGAATTTCTCTACGAACGAGAAGTGACAACGGCCCCGAAAAACAATCTCCTAGACACGATAATTAATTTTATTAACTGCATTCTTTGATTTGGACGAGTATTATGAAAACAATTATAAGAACTCAAATAATCCCGGAACCGACCGACTAAAACAATTCAACACTTAATAAATCCCCTAATGCTCTCACAACCCCACCTCTTGAAGTTTAAATGGCAGCTTAGCTTTCAACCCTCCACTAACCAACCCGAGTTGTACATATATATTATTATGCTCATTCTTATATGTTCTATTCTACTCCAAGGATGATTTGGAACTCATACTTCGAACAAAACATGCACTAATATATCAGTAACTATTCCTTCCAATATTGCTTCCCGATTTGAATTCCTTCCCCGCCTGCAACCCCTCGCCTAACTTAGCCTTTCTCCCGGGCCACCCACCCCCCAGACTGCTCGGCCGAACAAAGAAAGGCCGGAACAACCACCCAAAACAGTTCGAGGCTTACCGGCGATCGGAATCTTGTTTGGTGACGACGACGAGGGTGCCTTGCGATCGGAGAAGATGGGCTTGCCGGCGGTTGTCGGCGGCGAAGTCGGGGAGGAGTCACACGAAAGCGAGGAGCTACCCCGACCGGTAGTAGATTCTGGCACCGGGACGACGACCACAGAGGCGGCCTTGACAGCGAACGGCGGCTCGCCTGGTTGTGGATGCGAACGTCGGGAAGCGTCGTTCTCCTCGGTGATACTGACAGGGACTTCGATGTTGACTATATGGGAGGCGGCAGAGAACTCTTTGCCTTTATAGATTTAGGTTTAGCTTTTTAGTTGGGTTTTTATTAAGTTAATTATTTAGCTTTAATTAGATAATCTATCTTCTATTTATAAAAAGAACGGTTTTTATTAATTTCGAGTGAGTTTCTTTGTTACTTTAGCTAATTTCGATTAACTATACTCTTTTCTTAATATTGACTAAATGACAATTCTCATGGTCCACTTACTCGAGTACGTAACAAGACTCAGATTGACTTATGGGTCAAGAAACGGTACGAGAATGACATCGGATAGATCCGGATATTACACATTACAAAAAATTTACATACGATATATTTAATGTTAAATAATATAAATTTAATATACATACATAGATTACTTTAATTCAAATTCAATTATATACTGTATAACTTAACTTTTTGGTTGATTATAAGGGGATCAGGTGAGATCATCCCTTAATTTATAAAATGAGATCAAATCTCATCCGTTAGATATCCAGAATTTAATGGTCCGGATTGCCTTTACTTTTTAAAGCCCCTTTTATACGTAAGAGACATTTTTTTGTCTTTTTTTCTACTCCTAATCCTCTTTTGATCGACCTTCTTCTTCATTCGTTCTCAACTTTCTCAATCGTTCTCTTTCGAAAATCGTCATTCAATCATTGTTCTTCCGCCAAGTTCATCCATCGTTCTTCTCCAACACGATTCCCTTCAATTCTCTTCTCCAACACAATTTAATCTGATTCATTTGACCTCCAATTCCCTTCTTATGGATTTAGGTAGATGATTTCAAATGTTAAAACTTGTTTTTTTTGTGAACTTCTATCAATTGTGCTCGTAATTTTAAAACTTGTAAATCTATGGATGTTTTCGCTTTAATCAGCTCTCTTTTGTGTGAACTCTTTAAATTTGCACCGTCAAAAGGTTATGGCAACATGAATAACTCAATTTTGATAGTTTCGATTGAATAGCTATGTCAAAAGTTCATTCTTGTCTTGTTGCCCACCATATGTTCGACAAAATGCCTCAACACACGTGTCTTAATTTACATGAACCGTTTTATGGCTTTCAATGAACCTTTCCTTGAACATTTATGAACCATAATGACATTCTTTAATTGTGAACCAAAAGAATAATCGTATTTGCCCATTTGTAGTACTCATTATGTGTTTCATGTTGCTTCACACATAACTTTTACATTTTTCAGTTGATTGTTTATGTCTTTTACATTGCAAATTAACAACTTCGATTTAATATAGAGGTTGAAAGCGTATGCTTGTCTGGTTGCTCACCGTGTGTTCGACAAAATGCCTCAACACATGAGTCTTAATTTACATGAGCTGTTTTATGGTTTATAATGAACCTTTCCTTGAACATTTATGAACCATAATGACATTCTTTGTGAACCAAAAGAAAAATCGTATTTGCACATTTGTAGTACTCATTATATGTTTCATGTCGCTTTACACATAGCTTTACATTTTTTTGTTGATTGCTCATCAAGCTCGTGTCATTCTAACATGTCTCATTCACATGGTGATGCTAGTACTGATGGAGTTTCATTGAAGGATTTTCATAATAATACTAGTATCATTGGTGGAGCCCCATTGGATGATGATGGGAACGATAACGATGCCTACATTCTTCACTTGTCACAAGATTGTTCTTATTTCATTACTACTTGTACGGTTGAGTATAAACCTCAAACAATGTTTTATTATGTGTGTTTGAGGATTAAGTTATCTTCTATGCACTTTAAAACATTAAAAGAACTGTATAATTACACGATATGGACCTACAAGTGAAACAAAGTGAACCAAATTCCTTTCTTTTACACAATTTACGCATTTTGTCATATATGAACCAAGTGATTCAAATTTATGAACCATTACATCGAATGCAATGAACCATTACATCTAAGGCTTATGATTGGTAACAGTAAGCGAAAGCAATCTAGAGCCCGTCACTAGACCTAGCATCGAAGGAGAGTGAAAACTCCCTAAGGTCGAAGTGTAGAGTGGAGGGATCGAAGGCAAACAACCTCGATCTCATAAGGATCAACACTTATTGGCTGAATTGGGGTGGAGTTACCCAAATCTAGTTAGGGAAGGAACCCAAAAACCCAAGACCGATCTACTATTTGCCAAGACCGAGTTACCCAGTACACCGGGCCCGACTTCCCCAGTGTCGGTCCCGGCCAAACTCGCATCGATCCAATCTCGGACCCGAAGTGACCAAAGTCGGTCCGGGTTGTTCCCTTTGATTTTCCTTGTTTTTGCCTTTCTTTTACCTCTTTTTAGTCTTTTTGGTACACTCAACGCAAGAACTCTCGTGTGTTCGACACCCTACCCTTATACTACAATTGGGGTTCGGTTTATAAATTTAAATTTTGAGACCCTCCAATCCGGAACCCATCATGGAACACAATAAACCTTTTTGGGTCTAAATCAGTTTAATTACAAGTTTGCCACTGCCTTACTTATTTCCTCCTTTAATCTCTACCGTTAGATCTTTCGGATCTAACGGTAGATATTATTTCTCATTTTACACTATAAGGGTTATTCTTACTAGAACCAAACTCTAAATATATATAACTTAATTGAAGTAGGCGAAAGATCTAACGGTAGAGATTATTTCTCATTTTACAGCATAAGGGTTATTCTTACCAGAACCAAACTCTAAATTTATATATAACTTAATTGAAGTAGGCGTTTAACAAATTTTAATTACATAGAGTGCAGTATCGGAGAAAGTGCCCCTTATTATAAAGACTAGTTTAACCCGTCGTACCATGTACGACTATGTCTTAAACATTATAATTTTCTTGAATGCATTATATTATTAAATTATACACATTTAATTCTATTTAGTAATAAAATGCAACATGATAGTTCTATTACATTTTAATTCAAATTACCTTTTTTTGCTATATAAATTTTGATCGTAATATATTTCCCTATTTATATATTTCTTCTAATATTTTAAACTTGATTTATATAAAAATTCAACCTAAAATATAAAATATAATATTGATATCTTAGTAAATCATATTTTCTTATCAATCTCTACACAAATAAATAATTTTAAATATATAAATTTATCATATACCCTAAAATCATTTTTTAGTTCTATGATTGATAGATTGTACTAATATTAAGATATTAGTAGGATATTGATATCGATAGATTTTAGGGTACACCAGTAACACTAACAACCTTTTCCCATTCGATTAATTAATTGTGTGGATCGTGTTACTTACGTTATTGGTTGATTTGAAGAATGAGTTAAGGTTAGACGGTTTGGGGGTCTTAATGTTGTGTATATATCAATTTAAGATAGCTACTTAGATTGTTTTTTTTTTTTGTTAAAGGATGACTTTAAAGATAAAATTAAAGATTAGATAATTTAGAAAAATAAAAGATATAAAGTTGTTAATATCCATTTGAATAAAATAAGAAAACATTAAAAATCAATATATAAAGTGGGGTCAGAATTAACGTGAAGGCTCTCTCCGGCTTTAATATATAGTATAGATATAGATTTTCTTGGTATATCAACCAAAAAAAGAGGAAGATACAACAATAAGGTTTGGGCGTAGGCGCGTAGCAGATTCTTCACGACCGAGGTTGGGATCGCAGCGTTACTTTTGGTAAGGTCCTCCGATCGTCCAATTCTGTTTATTCTTCTGTACCTTCCTTTTGATATCTGTCTTCCTATTGGTTTTGTCTTGCGATTGATCGTAGTTTTCGATTGATTGTAGGCCAAATTGTCGTTGGCCTTTTCTGTTTATTATTTTTGGTGGTCTTAATTCTGGTGTTAGTTTCTCAATTCCCCTGTTTACTTAATGATTCGCTCGTGATCTACTAATATCGAGACCTGTTTATATAATCCGTTACTATTGAGTATTGAACAAAATGCTTAGTAGCTGTGGTCTGAGGCTGTAGTTTGTATAAAACCCTCCATCTAAAAGTATGTCAGTGTCATTGTCTTAAACTGCAGTTTTCTGCCTTGTCTAGAATTCATGGAACGTGGGAACAATGGTGAGAAAGCAAAGGGGAGGAAAGAAAGCAGTGAACTACTATTGAGGAGAGGAAAGAACTCTCTCCAACTACTAGCAAGGAGAGGAAAGAAAGAAGTACATGGGAAAGTGACTTCGCTAGGAACATTTATTGTCCAGAACCTGTCCAGAACCTTCAAAGGCTGGTCTCTAAAGATGTGATCCGGCTTGACTACCAACTCCTTGTAGTTAAGTCTATTACTAGGATCTGATACATATTGTCTCCCCTACGAAATATGAAATCCAGGGTGAAATCCGTCCAACGTTGGAGGCAACGCTAACCTGTAGGTTACCTCGCCTACCCGCTCCAAAATCTCTAAAGGGTTAATGTAACAAGGATTCAACTCCCCCTTCACCTGGAACCTCCGGACTCCTCTAGTATGCAACACTCTCATCAAAGCACGTGCTCTTACCTCGAACTCCAATGACCGACTTTTCTTGTTCGCATAGGACTCCTGACGACTCTAAGTAGCTCATAACCGCTCTCTAATCAAGGTCATCTTCTCGATTATCCCCTCAATCATCTGTGACCCCACTCTGATTACCCTTGTTGGCTCATCCCAACACAACGTGGTCCTATATTGAAGGTCTTACAAGGCCTCATAAGGTTACATTTAAATCTCTACCAATGACTTCTCCAATCCAACGCTTAAGACCTCGGCATATACTCTAAGATCTAAAACGACCCTTCCGACAGGCCATCTAACTACGGATGGTAAGCGACAATAAAGTGCAATCACATCCCCAATGCCTTATGCATCTGTTGCCAAAATCTCGAAGTGAAACGACCTATCGATCCGACACAATCGGCTTTGACATCCCATGCAGTTGAACAACCTTACTCAGAAACAACTCTACTAACTTGTCCAACAGCCTAGTCTCTCTATTACGCAGAAAGTGAACAATCTTCATTCCACCGCGACCCAGATAGCATTGTGACCTCTGTCAATTCCTAACCCGTAACAAAGTCCATGGAAAATAATGTTTTTCCACTTCCACTGTAGAATAGGAAGTGGTTGGAGCATCCAACCAATAATATTGTCTCAATCTTCAAATCTCACTTCAAATCTCATTGCGAACAAAATCTAGTCATGCAATCTTAGCACCTCATACTCTTGCTTAACGAGGTCAACTACCTCTTTACGGCTTAATCTCTATCTCAGCTCCTGACTCATAGGGCATCTCCTCTTCTCCTACCTCATCTCTTCCTGCAAGGTTGACTAACACTTCAAAATTCTCAAGTTTCTCTAGAACCTTTGAATCTGCACTTCTACCTTGCAACTCCAACTGAGTAGGTAAACGAGTCCACTTACACTCATGAGACATCTCCTACTAAGGGTATTAGGAACCACATTCGCCTTTCCTATGTCATAAAGGACTAGCATATCCAACCAATCTTTCTGTCTCTAATCCAGATAAGACGTTTTACCAATCGCCCTTGTAGTGGATCTCATAACTTTATATCTTCAGAAACATAAGTGATTTCAAAGTTCCTTAATCGAACAATCTACATACAGCTTGAAGCATTATCAAAACTTTGCATGTGTCTTGTAATCTTGGAATGCTGACGGCTTTGCATACAAGTCATCTACCATTTAATTCAACACAAGTCTTCTAGTTTATCATCCAAATGGTTCCTTTATCCGTGCTCGTATTAGTTAATGATAGTCAAGACTGGGAGCCTTTCTTATGTCCCAATAATTACAACAATTTACTTCCATAAGCATCTTGAAGAATCCATTGTCCTAAAGATATTTATAACATGTTGCACCATCAATTCTCTCTAGGTTGTCTATTCACTTCCCGAGTTATATCACCTACTCACAATGGACTTTTCGATTAACTGAAATCATACCTCGTGACCCGAGATATCCTTCATAAAGACCCTTACAATCAACCTCATTTAGACGATACAGACTCCAATAACTTTTACCCATATTGAACATAAGTTAATCTTCATAATATCCTTTATAGCACTCGCAACGCACCATATCCGGTTATCTTTCAAACATTCTCCCCCAAATATTCAACTGCAATTAAACCATCCTTTGACAAAATATAAAGAATGATTACACTTGTGGCCTTTGTGTTGAGACAATCGGTTCTCAATCCTAATGACGAGTTCACCTTCCACCCGTCCGTACATGATCTTCTTAACTTGACCTTTTCCTTATGAGCTAAACATAATTAGCTTCTCACGGAATTGAATTGGTGTACCCACTCTCTCTCCAGTAGAACCTTCACTAGAATATTGAATTTTAGTGTCCTGCCCTCGTCCCGGCACAAAGAAACCGACATGATCAGTCTAATCCTCGACTCTAATCTCATTAGTAAGACCCACTCCTTATTGAACTTTTAGTTTTGGTAATCCCTAATGGGGCATCCTCTGCTTATTGTTACATAAAACTGAAGTATCTTGGACTATCACACCTTGTTTGGTCCATGAAGCTTGTCTGAAGTAACTAGCGTAACCCATGCGTAGATAACCTTAGTTGATGTCACATATCCAGATCTCCTTCCATCTAGCCTGATATCCTTATACACTTGTCTATGTACAAACGAGATTCCCTTGTCCCACTTATGTACTTAGCTCCCCATGGATCCCATCTCACAACCATATGACTTTTGAATCCAATTGTGGGGTTCCTACACACTAAATTCTTCCTTAACACTTTTGTCTAAATGATCTGACAGTTCTCCAAATCCTTCCATGCTAGCTGACACGGTGAAAATCTCTGGCCAAATCCATTTGATGATATCGAAAGGAACTCCCATATAAGCAAACATCTCCACAAGACACATTCAACAAGATCGATGTCATGTCGTCTCCTAATATCTGCTTATATCCCGAATCTTCTTGTTTTGCACCTCTCAGGCGGGTGAACCTCTAATTGCATACTACACTATCGTGGCCTCAACTCATCTGCATCTTTAAGATCTTGCTCTAACTTTGGATGATTCCATCCAGAGCGTCCAACAACGACTCATACCCGTAGTTGAATATCTAGGCATGTTGCTCCACGTCGACTTTCATGTTTTGTTGAACTCCAAGAATTACGAACGAGGTTATTTCTTGGTCTTTAGATCTCATTTGGTTATGATGCTAGTCCAAACCTCCTTCCCTGAGTTAGACGTTATGAATTTCTCTTTCCCATATGCAATCTCTCGCTAAGATTCAATAAACCTACAATACGCCAGAGTCTACATACACGTTCACTCAGACTGGATCCACACCATACCTTCTCTTTATAATGGTAACTCATGAATTCAACCATCCCAATCACTCAATGAAAAGGAATTTCCAAATACATGTTCTGAAGTCATGGTTTTAGCTCTTTTGACTCTCTATTTGCCTTATCTCGATTCTACATTGGCTTCCAATATAGGGTCAGTCTTGACATGTAATTAACCTCTATTATACTTGCCTACATTCATTCCTTAAGTAAGTTAGGTTACACATGGATACAGACAACTCCAATTTTCTCTACACTCTGGAATCCACGGTTGTCCTCGTATAAGACAATTTGTCCTTCTCTAAACAAATAACCCTCCTTCTTCATTTAACATTCTCAGTTTAAGTTGGACCAGCACCAATCCTCGAACTTCAGTGCTTAGGTAAAATTCACTAGAATACAACCTAATGCCCTTCAATGACGATCACATCCTCTTTTCTTCTATTAGATTCCACAACTTCCTGGGCAAACCAATTCCATTAATCCAGAACAATCCCTAGAGAACACACAACTCTAAGTATCCACTACACTCTTGATGCGCAACGACGTGGCTTTTGAAGCACCAGAACTACACAATTGGACCATCCTTCGCCAAATCTAAGTAGAAATTTACACTAAACTGACTAAACTACGTGAGATCCTTCGGCTGATGGTAGCGGAGTAGCGACGTGTCACCTACCCCTCCTAAATGCAACGTGACTACCCAATGAAAACGTTTGAAAACACCGGCCGGTTTTAGTTAAAGCTGGACCTCGTGTACACTCGTTGGTCAGTTCTATGTGCCCTTGTTGTCAACCTGGCTCTGATACCAATTTGTAACACCCCGTCTTTCTGACAAGGCGTTACTCGGTAGTAGACCTCACGAGGCACTACCAAGCTGGTTTGACAACAGACATTCGAATCTTGCAACGCGGGCACGGCGAGAAAAACATAGAAAACATCCAACTTGTATTTGAATAAAATAACAAATATAATTTTAAACAAGTTAACATGCACTAATCCCCAAACAAATCCAAATTCAAATACGCAAATTTCAAAACTCATCCTAAAAGACAAACATACGCAAGTTCATTCAATATAATCCAAAGTCGAATAACGATAGAGCTAACAATAATATTAACACCCAACTCCAACACTATGACACGCGCTACCACTCCGTACCACCATTGCGCCGAGGCTCGGTCACGGGATCCTGATTACCTAGAATGAAAAATAGTTCCCCGAGGGGTCAGATCCTATCCTATCAAGTCAGAATCAACATGGAGGTTATAAGACGTTTCGAAACCGTTATTCTAAGGTCAGCAAACAAGTCCGCAATCACACACATATCTCTAGTCCAGTCCTAGGTCCAGTTAGTCACTCAATCAATTCCACATAAAACACGCAATTAGAAACTCTACCTATGGTATGGGCACTGCCTCAACACCGCATACCTTACGCTACCTATGGTATGGGCACTGCCTCAACACCGCATACCTTACGCTACCTATCAGGGACGGAGACAAGGGTAGGCTGGGGTGTGCTACAGCCTACCCTAAAAAAATAAAAGTAGATATATATATATATAAACAGCTACAGATTTTACCATTGAAATTAATTGCTCAGATGGTTGGAGACTTGGAGGGTATGTCTCTCTCACAAAACGGCCCGTGTTCGAGCTTAGCAAACAGCTATGTTTTAATTTTTTCCTATCCGGTACTCTTTCCACGTACTGACACGGCCACACTTTTTTTTAATACATTCAGTTTTCCTTTTTTTTTTTATAGCAAATCTCCTTTTTTTTATGTTGTGCAGTGTATGTTTAATTGTATGCCTCATTCTACATTTTTGTTATTTATAATTAGATTTTGGTTTGTATAATACATGTTTTAGTTACAATAAAATAATTCTTTCTCAAAAAAGTATTATATATCAAATTTTACTTGATCTATATTTAAAGTTTATAAAAGGAAGTTATTATCGTATTGGACTTTGAAAAATATAGAGGCAGAATTTCTATAAGGTAAATTCAGCCCACCCAGGAATAAAATCCTGGCTCCGTCCCTGCTACCTATGCTGCAGCCCTGCCTCAACACTGCACGCGACAACCGTCCATCCCATCACAACCGTCCACAATAAACCATCCATCCTCATTCCAACCGTCCATCCCATCACAACCATCCACCATCAGCCTCCACTGGAGCGCTGCCCAACATAGAGAAAACAACGACGAAAATATGCGTAGATAGATAACAACTTTCAAAAACAGGTTTCCAAAATCATTTACACATATATAGCACACATATCAAAACATTTTAAAAGATCGATCGGGACTAGTTCCCAAAACCAATCCCATAACTACCACGCAACCCTAACAGGCTAGAACAGGACTGAGCAAGTCGAAAATCGACTTACCTGAAAGATGAAGGAATTTCTCTACGAACGAGAAGTGACAACGGCCCCGAAAAACAATCTCCTAGACACGATAATTAATTTTATTAACTGCATTCTTTGATTTGGACGAGTATTATGAAAACAATTATAAGAACTCAAATAATCCCGGAACCGACCGACTAAAACAATTCAACACTTAATAAATCCCCTAATGCTCTCACAACCCCACCTCTTGAAGTTTAAATGGCAGCTTAGCTTTCAACCCTCCACTAACCAACCCGAGTTGTACATATATATTATTATGCTCATTCTTATATGTTCTATTCTACTCCAAGGATGATTTGGAACTCATACTTCGAACAAAACATGCACTAATATATCAGTAACTATTCCTTCCAATATTGCTTCCCGATTTGAATTCCTTCCCCGCCTGCAACCCCTCGCCTAACTTAGCCTTTCTCCCGGGCCACCCACCCCCCAGACTGCTCGGCCGAACAAAGAAAGGCCGGAACAACCACCCAAAACAGTTCGAGGCTTACCGGCGATCGGAATCTTGTTTGGTGACGACGACGAGGGTGCCTTGCGATCGGAGAAGATGGGCTTGCCGGCGGTTGTCGGAGGCGAAGTCGGGGAGGAGTCACACGAAAGCGAGGAGCTACCCCGACCGGTAGTAGATTCTGGCACCGGGACGACGACCACAGAGGCGGCCTTGACAGCGAACGGCGGCTCGCCTGGTTGTGGATGCGAACGTCGGGAAGCGTCGTTCTCCTCGGTGATACTGACAGGGACTTCGATGTTGACTATATGGGAGGCGGCAGAGAACTCTTTGCCTTTATAGATTTAGGTTTAGCTTTTTAGTTGGGTTTTTATTAAGTTAATTATTTAGCTTTAATTAGATAATCTATCTTCTATTTATAAAAAGAACGGTTTTTATTAATTTCGAGTGAGTTTCTTTGTTACTTTAGCTAATTTCGATTAACTATACTCTTTTCTTAATATTGACTAAATGACAATTCTCATGGTCCACTTACTCGAGTACGTAACAAGACTCAGATTGACTTATGGGTCAAGAAACGGTACGAGAATGACATCGGATAGATCCGGATATTACACATTACAAAAAATTTACATACGATATATTTAATGTTAAATAATATAAATTTAATATACATACATAGATTACTTTAATTCAAATTCAATTATATACTGTATAACTTAACTTTTTGGTTGATTATAAGGGGATCAGGTGAGATCATCCCTTAATTTATAAAATGAGATCAAATCTCATCCGTTAGATATCCAGAATTTAATGGTCCGGATTGCCTTTACTTTTTAAAGCCCCTTTTATACGTAAGAGACATTTTTTTGTCTTTTTTTCTACTCCTAATCCTCTTTTGATCGACCTTCTTCTTCATTCGTTCTCAACTTTCTCAATCGTTCTCTTTCGAAAATCGTCATTCAATCATTGTTCTTCCGCCAAGTTCATCCATCGTTCTTCTCCAACACGATTCCCTTCAATTCTCTTCTCCAACACAATT
The DNA here is from genome assembly GCA_934048045.1 of Polygonum aviculare. Classification (NCBI taxonomy): domain Eukaryota; kingdom Viridiplantae; phylum Streptophyta; class Magnoliopsida; order Caryophyllales; family Polygonaceae; genus Polygonum; species Polygonum aviculare. Next base: position 23,261,444 of record OW204023.1, on the reverse strand, counting down.
TAATCTGATTCATTTGACCTCCAATTCCCTTCTTATGGATTTAGGTAGATGATTTCAAATGTTAAAACTTGTTTTTTTTGTGAACTTCTATCAATTGTGCTCGTAATTTTAAAACTTGTAAATCTATGGATGTTTTCGCTTTAATCAGCTCTCTTTTGTGTGAACTCTTTAAATTTGCACCGTCAAAAGGTTATGGCAACATGAATAACTCAATTTTGATAGTTTCGATTGAATAGCTATGTCAAAAGTTCATTCTTGTCTTGTTGCCCACCATATGTTCGACAAAATGCCTCAACACACGTGTCTTAATTTACATGAACCGTTTTATGGCTTTCAATGAACCTTTCCTTGAACATTTATGAACCATAATGACATTCTTTAATTGTGAACCAAAAGAATAATCGTATTTGCCCATTTGTAGTACTCATTATGTGTTTCATGTTGCTTCACACATAACTTTTACATTTTTCAGTTGATTGTTTATGTCTTTTACATTGCAAATTAACAACTTCGATTTAATATAGAGGTTGAAAGCGTATGCTTGTCTGGTTGCTCACCGTGTGTTCGACAAAATGCCTCAACACATGAGTCTTAATTTACATGAGCTGTTTTATGGTTTATAATGAACCTTTCCTTGAACATTTATGAACCATAATGACATTCTTTGTGAACCAAAAGAAAAATCGTATTTGCACATTTGTAGTACTCATTATATGTTTCATGTCGCTTTACACATAGCTTTACATTTTTTTGTTGATTGCTCATCAAGCTCGTGTCATTCTAACATGTCTCATTCACATGGTGATGCTAGTACTGATGGAGTTTCATTGAAGGATTTTCATAATAATACTAGTATCATTGGTGGAGCCCCATTGGATGATGATGGGAACGATAACGATGCCTACATTCTTCACTTGTCACAAGATTGTTCTTATTTCATTACTACTTGTACGGTTGAGTATAAACCTCAAACAATGTTTTATTATGTGTGTTTGAGGATTAAGTTATCTTCTATGCACTTTAAAACATTAAAAGAACTGTATAATTACACGATATGGACCTACAAGTGAAACAAAGTGAACCAAATTCCTTTCTTTTACACAATTTACGCATTTTGTCATATATGAACCAAGTGATTCAAATTTATGAACCATTACATCGAATGCAATGAACCATTACATCTAAGGCTTATGATTGGTAACAGTAAGCGAAAGCAATCTAGAGCCCGTCACTAGACCTAGCATCGAAGGAGAGTGAAAACTCCCTAAGGTCGAAGTGTAGAGTGGAGGGATCGAAGGCAAACAACCTCGATCTCATAAGGATCAACACTTATTGGCTGAATTGGGGTGGAGTTACCCAAATCTAGTTAGGGAAGGAACCCAAAAACCCAAGACCGATCTACTATTTGCCAAGACCGAGTTACCCAGTACACCGGGCCCGACTTCCCCAGTGTCGGTCCCGGCCAAACTCGCATCGATCCAATCTCGGACCCGAAGTGACCAAAGTCGGTCCGGGTTGTTCCCTTTGATTTTCCTTGTTTTTGCCTTTCTTTTACCTCTTTTTAGTCTTTTTGGTACACTCAACGCAAGAACTCTCGTGTGTTCGACACCCTACCCTTATACTACAATTGGGGTTCGGTTTATAAATTTAAATTTTGAGACCCTCCAATCCGGAACCCATCATGGAACACAATAAACCTTTTTGGGTCTAAATCAGTTTAATTACAAGTTTGCCACTGCCTTACTTATTTCCTCCTTTAATCTCTACCGTTAGATCTTTCGGATCTAACGGTAGATATTATTTCTCATTTTACACTATAAGGGTTATTCTTACTAGAACCAAACTCTAAATATATATAACTTAATTGAAGTAGGCGAAAGATCTAACGGTAGAGATTATTTCTCATTTTACAGCATAAGGGTTATTCTTACCAGAACCAAACTCTAAATTTATATATAACTTAATTGAAGTAGGCGTTTAACAAATTTTAATTACATAGAGTGCAGTATCGGAGAAAGTGCCCCTTATTATAAAGACTAGTTTAACCCGTCGTACCATGTACGACTATGTCTTAAACATTATAATTTTCTTGAATGCATTATATTATTAAATTATACACATTTAATTCTATTTAGTAATAAAATGCAACATGATAGTTCTATTACATTTTAATTCAAATTACCTTTTTTTGCTATATAAATTTTGATCGTAATATATTTCCCTATTTATATATTTCTTCTAATATTTTAAACTTGATTTATATAAAAATTCAACCTAAAATATAAAATATAATATTGATATCTTAGTAAATCATATTTTCTTATCAATCTCTACACAAATAAATAATTTTAAATATATAAATTTATCATATACCCTAAAATCATTTTTTAGTTCTATGATTGATAGATTGTACTAATATTAAGATATTAGTAGGATATTGATATCGATAGATTTTAGGGTACACCAGTAACACTAACAACCTTTTCCCATTCGATTAATTAATTGTGTGGATCGTGTTACTTACGTTATTGGTTGATTTGAAGAATGAGTTAAGGTTAGACGGTTTGGGGGTCTTAATGTTGTGTATATATCAATTTAAGATAGCTACTTAGATTGTTTTTTTTTTTTGTTAAAGGATGACTTTAAAGATAAAATTAAAGATTAGATAATTTAGAAAAATAAAAGATATAAAGTTGTTAATATCCATTTGAATAAAATAAGAAAACATTAAAAATCAATATATAAAGTGGGGTCAGAATTAACGTGAAGGCTCTCTCCGGCTTTAATATATAGTATAGATATAGATTTTCTTGGTATATCAACCAAAAAAAGAGGAAGATACAACAATAAGGTTTGGGCGTAGGCGCGTAGCAGATTCTTCACGACCGAGGTTGGGATCGCAGCGTTACTTTTGGTAAGGTCCTCCGATCGTCCAATTCTGTTTATTCTTCTGTACCTTCCTTTTGATATCTGTCTTCCTATTGGTTTTGTCTTGCGATTGATCGTAGTTTTCGATTGATTGTAGGCCAAATTGTCGTTGGCCTTTTCTGTTTATTATTTTTGGTGGTCTTAATTCTGGTGTTAGTTTCTCAATTCCCCTGTTTACTTAATGATTCGCTCGTGATCTACTAATATCGAGACCTGTTTATATAATCCGTTACTATTGAGTATTGAACAAAATGCTTAGTAGCTGTGGTCTGAGGCTGTAGTTTGTATAAAACCCTCCATCTAAAAGTATGTCAGTGTCATTGTCTTAAACTGCAGTTTTCTGCCTTGTCTAGAATTCATGGAACGTGGGAACAATGGTGAGAAAGCAAAGGGGAGGAAAGAAAGCAGTGAACTACTATTGAGGAGAGGAAAGAACTCTCTCCAACTACTAGCAAGGAGAGGAAAGAAAGAAGTACATGGGAAAGTGACTTCGCTAGGAACATTTATTGTCATATATGTCTAACAACAGACCGCCCTTCTTTCATGTGTCCTTATCGGCTCAGATATCCGGCGGGTGCAGTCGTTGGCGTTTTTGCTGAGATATGCTGTCTGTGCTGTGGTGAGGTGATGCCCCACCCTGGCCTGCCCGGTATCGACTGGGACGCAAGAGTTGATCTTAGGCCTTCAGATTCTTATCCCAGTCTTGAGGAAGAGCTCATGGAACTCAACCATCAGCGCAAGTAGTAATATATTGAGCCACGTCGATCACTTATACCAAGCAGATCATATATATTATTGCATCAATGAACAAGTATGAAACCCAAACTATAAAACTGCACAAACCCAAATAAACGGCATTTTAGTAGTTCAAGAAACCAATTACCATCTATATGCTACATTTTTTTGCAAGTGCAAACTGTGTAAAAAGCGTGTAACCTTTGTATTCACAAGGAAGGAGGAATGGTATAAACAGTTTATTATTTTCTCAGCTAGTAGCTAGTTGAGCTCCTGTTCTAAGGAAAATGTTGCACCAAAAGTTGCTGATTGCATATCATAAAAGGCCATGGTCAGTCCGTCTTGGATGGAACCATGAGCTTCTCTTGCTCAGTGAGAGAATGGCGGAAGTGACAGCGGTGTCCACAAGGGCAATGATCTCCAGCAAGAACCATACGGCAAACCTCAGTCTTGTAGCGAGGGTGGCGAAGCACAGGACCTTTTGCTGCAATTTCGGCGAATCTCTTTTGTTAGATGCATCCATTTTCATTCCTTCCTAGGCTATACATGACAGTAAGAAAAAGGCAGAAACTCCACATATCATTACTTGTTTGTTTGTTCGTGGGACTCTCACAGCCTTCCCAGGGTGCCGCCTCTCTGAAGGTTTTCTGGATCTGTAAGAGACAGCTCTTGTGGCGGCTGAGCAGATCTCGGTGCTCTTGCGTAAGTTCAGAGAAAGGCAAAGCGGTGGTCGTCGGAATTGGAACGGCGTTTGAGGTCGGAAAAGAGGACTGATCGGAGGAGGAAGGGGAGAACAAAATTAAAGAGTGAGAAGAGAGTGGATTGGTGAATTTCGCGACTCCGGAAGTGGTGTTCGAGCTTGGATTGGTGGATCTTGTCGCTGGCGGCGGCAGAATCTCCGTCGTGGTACATTTTCACCGCCTCTCTGGGGACAAGTTGAGCCAAAAAACAAACAAGCGTCAATTCAGCAGGAATGTAGTGTCACAAAACTGTGCAGAGGAAAATTGGAACACATCTGCAGGAAATAGAATTCAATAGTCTAATCGGATTTTTCTGATCGTTGACACAACAACAAACCACCACAGAAATCTCACCGGAAACTGAGCTTTGATCTGCTTTGTGGAGAGAGAAAAGAGAGGGGGAGAAGTGAGAAGGTAGTGGCGGTGGGCTGGGCGGGAAGAAGGGAATCTCAAATCGTTGAGACTATGTTATTTGAAACTGAGTGTGAAGTTTATATATTATGGCACTCTTCTATATGTTTTATTTTAAATTTTATTTTACGTTATTTTATTTCTTGTGTTTGTTTGTGGAGAGTGGTATTTAAAAAAAAAATTAATCTACCTTCTTTTGGGTCATATTACTCATATATTAGTCCCATTAAATATAGTATTCCTTTCTTTGTCAAGCTCACTAGTGTGGATGACAATTGATGACATTTGTGAGCAAAGTTTGCCTAAAAACGTTTTTTCCTGTTGTTGAGAAACGTAGTTTTTATATACCAAAAATATAGAAGTATGGTACAAATTTCAAGATAAAAAATCGGTGCTTTTGTACTTTTTGGTTTAAACTATATCAAATCTCTATGGCTTTTGTTCGATCTCCTCATTCGTTTTAACGACTAAAGATATACTCCCGTCTATTTTTATTTGAGCTTTTAGACTCAACTTTTTGTCTACTTCTATTTGGCCCTTTAATCTTTATTTGTACAATAAGTTCAAAATTTATCCTTAATTCATTTCTTAATTGAAGTCTTAGAAATTGTAAAGTTCATATGTGAGGAGAATTAATAGGAGTATTTTTTTAAAGATTAGTTTGTCTTAAAATTTGTGCAAATTGTTATAAGGTCAATGAGAGCGAAAAGAGGGAGTAAAATTTTCCTATTACTACAATAGTCTTATATATATCACTTTTATATGTATAAATATAAACTTTGGACAATGGAATGGAGTTTTGTTTATTTTATATTATCTTTTATAAGAAAGAGGCCTTAGTTTTTGTGATGTTTTTATGAGTAAAGACTGAAGAGCATATATATAAATGTATAGTATTTCAATCTTAACCATGAAACAATGTTCTAAATGGTCAGATTTTTACCACTTATTTCACTTTCATCTATTGAGGATGTCTTTTTTGAATGCTTATTGTGATTGAAGTTTCATTTTGTGTGAGGCCGTCCTTCAATTTTTATTAGTTTGATATATAGGATTAATTATACGATATACATAATGTCTTATTGTGCTAGCTAATCAATATCATCAATATCTATTAGTATATACTAAAGCAGAAGCAAATTCCGCCACCATATTGCGCCACATCACCCTTTTTATTAAAATAGTTTATTTTATATAAATTATTTTGTCATCTATTAAATTGAAAATTTTATCTTTCTACTACTTGGAAAATTTATCTTTTATCCTCCATATAGGTAATAATTTCTACAAAATTTTCTCTTTCTTATCTCTTTTTTTGGTAGAAGTTCTTATCTTATCTTTTTTTACGTGAATATAATTATGAACACCAAAATTAATTTCAATGCCTACCTATATTATTTAAATTACGTATCTCATAAAAAATAATTACATATTACTTACGCTGATCATTCTCAATTTGTCATGTAATTACGTTGATCATTATCAATTTGTCACTGATAACAAAATTTTGAGCAAACTTAATTACGTATCTTTTTTTTTACGGTTTGTCTACCTTTGTTATTTTGATGAAACAACCACAAACTTGATGGATAAAATTATTTCATTGTTTTTTTATAGGGAACTAAATTCATGCTTGGATAATTCAATCCCTATTTTTTATTATTATTTTTATCTTTATTATTTATTACCTATATTTGTTTAATAAAATCTATAATAAATCCTATCTCATGGAATTCTTCCTTGATCATTTAATTATATATTTATTTATTTGTTAATAGTTCATATATAAATAAAGTATGTATTTATTTTTATAAATAGTTGATTATAAACAAGAACTATGTTATTTTATAATCCAAACACTAATTGTCATTTTAAAACAAAGTATACATATGATAATATTTATAAGTATCAATTATAAATATGTATAAAGTAACAAATAAATAAATAACACCCCGTACAAGGTGCGGGTCAATTGCTAGTATATTATAAAAGCCGACCGTTTTTGAGTCACCACGTTGATTCTGGCCCCACCGTATATTCGATAAAAAAACTTTTATTTATGTTATTTCAGTTAATCTTATTATATTTCTTATTATCTATTTATGTAAAATATATGATCAAATTTCTACCAAAAAAAATATATATATGATCAAATTTCCAGTTTTTGGTAAGATATTCTATCTTTTTTATATATTGCTTATCTTTTGTAAAGTTGATTTTGGACCCACCATATATTTGAAAAAAATAATAATCTAGAGTACTCTTTTTTATAAAATACTTATGTTTACCTACATAAGTATTTTTATAGCTAACATAATAATACTAACATTATAAATAGAAAATAGAAATAGAAATATATGATAATAATTTAATCATGAAAAATATTAACTGTTTATGTAAAAGAGATTGAGAATGATAAAAATTCAAAATTTCCAATTTCCAATTTCCAATCTTATCAAAATTCAAAAAAATATCGCTTTCTAAATTTTATATGGCGGGCCTTAAATTTACGTTGATTCTGATAAATGTTGTACGTTAACAATATGGATTGATCTTGTAAGTTGATAAGCAATTTATGCAATTATTAGATGGATCAAATTTAAGTAGTAAAAGATATCGTTTTTATAATATTGTACGTTGATATTGTACGTTGATAAGGTGGTTAAAACAGTATTTTTATTATTATCTATTTATGTAAAAGTTATGATCAAATTTTCAATTTTTGGTAAGATATTCTATTTTTTTAATATATAGCTTATCTTTTGTAGAGTTGATTTTGGACCCACCATATATTTGATAAAAAAAATAAAATTTATTTGTGCTATTTCAGTTAATTTGATTAAATTATATATTATCTATTTATGTAAATGGTATATTCCAAAATTTGAATTTTGGTAAGATATTCTATCTAATCTAATATATCACTTAATTGAAAAACATGATTCTAATATATATCTTGAATTTTTGAAATATAATTACTACGAACTAATTGTATTTGATTTACTTATTTAAATTTAGAATTTTTAATTTAAATTATTTTTTAATAGAAAAACTATATTTGTCACTTTCTGATTTGTTTTACTTGAATAAATTTAGCATTTATAAGCTTAAGTTATTTTCTATATTTAAATAATCAACTATTTTTTTTACCCAATATATTTGATTTTTTTTCTATCTTGATAACAAACTTGACTTTTTAACCAACTAATAATTTTCACTCATATCTTGATAATGTACATCTCTTTAAATAAATTTTACTTATTTACAAAATAATCCCACAATTTATCTCAAATTATACAAACACCTCTTATTTTCCTAATACAAGCATACAAGTGGTCGTTTTTGCACCACCACATTAATTTTGACCCTACCTCATATATAAAAAAAACTAATTTTTATTATTCGTGTTGTATAAGGTTTTCCTATTGAATTTCTTCTTATCTATATATAAAAGATTTGTCAATTACTAATTCTTGAAGCATTATAGGGAGAAATCTTTCAGAAACAAATTAAGAAAAATATTTGAATACTGGATTCAACTTATTTCCTTAATACAAGTAAATTTGTGGTTTCCTACATTTTCTATTAAATTTTTATAAATCTTATCTAACTTATCAATTGATGAAATTTTTTAATTGTTTACTTTTATATTTAAATTTATGATAGTCATTATTAATATATAATAAAAAATATAAGTAAAATATCAATTTATATTCTTATAATCAAGTTTTATTAAAATATATAAATGAGTGAAAAAAATTATGTCTTATATATATTTTTTGGGTTATATGAACTTCAAAAACAATATTACTCTTTTTAGAAGATAAAAAAAATGTCCATACAATAAACCTTATGAAGTATATTATATTTTATACATAAATATTTAGTTATAAAATATATAATTTAATTTAGTATTTTTAAGTCAAATAGTCGTGCATGGCATGACAGGTTAAGCTAGTTGGTTTAAATATCGCACAATTATATTCTTCAATCTAACAATTACACATGACTTCAAGCGGCATCATATCATTAGTTACACCAAGACAACTAACCAAACAATGAGTTAGGATTGAAGGGGATCAATGCCTTTCAAAACCTTTTATTTTTGGAACACTAACCCACATAAAGAAACGCTCCCTTTTTTCCCCTAACCTAAAATCCTAAATTTTGTTCCCCTTGCGCCGCCTCCTTTCTTCTTCTTTCTTGGTCCTCGCCGGCGGTTCTCTCTGACTGCTTGCTGGTCCTTGCTCTTCTCCCTGCCTGCTCATCCTCTTTGTGTAGCTGTGCCCTGTCCTCCCCGTCTCGATGGGTCACTTTGTGCTCCGTCCGACTTGTTCGGGTTGCCTGGTTGCTCTACTCACGCATCTCCACTTGCGGATCCTCACCGCCTCCCCTAAGGAGTTGCTGGGGTCCCCTGAACCCTTTGCTCTCACCATCTTAACGGCCTCCTCAGGTAAGTGGGTCTCTCTCTTGGCGTTGCCCTTCTTTCCTTGTGTGGGCTGTTTGATCTTTGCCCGTTTGTGTGAAATTGCTTGGATCCTCAGTCCTGCTTCCTTCGTTTTGTCTTCTGTCGATCCTTTCTTTTTCATCTTTCTGTCTCTGTGGAAGTGTTTTTTTCTCTTGCCCCTTGTTGTAGACCTGCCTTCCTTGCTCTGTGTTCACCCTTTAATCGCCGTTAGTATGCTTCCCTTGGCTTGCTCCCCTAGATCTGCTTCTTGCTCTTCTCTGTGTTGTGTGAGTTGCTCCTCTTGTGTTGTGTGTCCTTGGAGTTTGCTTCATGTTTTGCTCCTTATTTTTCTTGATTTTGATACCCGCCTCTGCTTGATTTTTGGGGTTAGTTGGTATCTCTGCTCGTTTCTGCTTCTCTGTAACCTCTTTTCTAGCCCTCTTATCTGGTTATTGCTTTTTTTCCTGTCTCTCTTCCTTGTCTGTTTTGGGTATTGCTTTAGCTGCTGCTCTTTGGTGTTCCTTGGCTTTTTTGCTTGTTTGCTTGTCTTGTTGCAGGCTTGCCCTGGTTCTCTTGTGGGCGATTTGTTTGGTTTTTGGAGGGTTCTACCCTGGTTTCGTCTGGCTTCGGGGAACTTGGAGCTTATCCTTGTTTTTGGTATTTTCCATTTCATCCCTACTCTCTTTTCTTTTACTTCAAAGTTTGCTCCTCTCTCCTGTAACTATTCTTACTTGAATGATGTTATTCATTCTTGTAAGGTTGTGGATCTGGAAAGATGGAAACACTGTCTACCTACCACTTACTATACCCCTTTTGTCTTCAAGACAATGAAAACTGATACTGATCAACCCTCAACTCAATCTCATCATCATATTATCTGTTATTGTTGTACTTTCCAAATTTCTAATCTTGGTAAAACTATTCATCTTCAATGTCCTGATACCTTTTTGTTTTCCCATACTGTTAGGTTCATCTCTCTGTGGAGTCAGATCCACCTTTGTGTGGTTTTAGGTTTTGCTTCTCTGAGCTCCTTACTCTTTCAAAACCATAGATTTTGTGATCTATCTATCAATTACTTTTCATTCTACAACATTTTCTGTTACTTCCTTCTTCATAATATTGTATTGGTTAAAGTTTTTATAACCCAATGCCTCTGGTTGTTTCCATTTGAGTGTTGCATACTGGTTTCTCAATTAGTTTTAGTCATTTCAACTGTCTTGTGGAATCAATATTTATCTACCAATTACCATACCACCTTTGTCTCCCAGATAATGAATATTGACACTACCCATTTATCAAATCAATCTCAATATCACACTATTTGTCAATTATGTGCTTTCAATTCTTTTGATAGGCTATCTGGTTCTCTTGCTACTTGGTTCAATCCTTGTAATACTCAGGCTAATTGTTTAATGAGTTTGGAGTGTATTTCTCTATTTTCTTGCCATCATAACTTTATTAATTATGACAAGTTTTGCATCAATTGCTATTACCTTCATGAACTTGGGTTTTTCCTACCTTTTATCCTTACAATCTATACCCTGAGCCTCTCTCCTGTTGTGTTTTGCTTGCAGGGATTTTACAAAATTACAAATTGTTATTATGAATATCATCCCTCCTATTTTACCATTGCATCTAAAGTTGCTGCTGGTTTTGGAAGGCCGGCTTTCAGACAAACATATTTTCTAAGCAATTCCTTTTCTATTGGTATGTCAATTGTTTGCCCATTTCTTTATTCATCACTATAATCCCCAATACTGTCTTTTGTGTTTCTTTCCTCTCCAATATTTCTTGCACCTTGCTGCTTTTGGGGTTGTTGTCTGTGCAGGTTTGGCTACTCTACCCCACCCTGTTGCAGATCCCTTTCCTTTATCTTAGCATGTTGGGTAAGAATTGTGCTTCTACTCTTACTCCAAAACTTATCTCCCTAGGGACTTCTTCCTTGGGGTTTTGCCTCTGTAGTGTTGTCCCTGTACAGCTCTGCAAATTGGTAGAGCTCCATGTTGGGCTACCTAGGGGGATTGAAAACTGTTATGACCCACTTTCTGATATGAAAGCTTACCCTACCAATTTGAATGACAACTTGTTTGCAAAATTTTGCTGCACCTTCTCTGTCAACTTTGGGGGTCTTTTTGCTCCCCTGGTCACTTTCTTGTATCAAGTGCTCCCCTATATTGTTCTATCTGGGGAGCAGTGGAGGGTTGAGATGTTGATACCTGCAAATGTTACTTTCTCTATATTTTTTTCACAATGGTTTGTATCTGTCAACTTGCCTTGGCTACCATACCCTTTGTTGGCTATGTTTGTTGCTATATGGTTTGACTTCACCCTTGTTATAACCAATTCACATGATGAAAAATGGATGTCCTCTCCTTTGCAAGGGTACCTTCTAAGTCTTAGACCAACCAAGAACCATTACTTGTTTATTTTTATAATTAACCCTTCAACCTTAAAATCCGTTAATAAACTCTATCAATGCCTAAAATCTCCAAACATTAATTACTACTTCTGGGTTATCCACCATTTTATACTATCTACTCTGATTAATAAATCAGTTTCAACTCATACAAATGTTGTTACTCAAACTCTAATATCAACCACTTCATACAGATACATCTTATCTAACTATTTATAAACTAAATGGACCACCTTATTATTCAATAGGCTAAACTTTTGTTCCAATGCACAAATCAATCTAAACTATAATTCTAAAAATTGGATTTTATGTTTCTTCTGGGTTGTGCAAAATTATCTCAATTCAATCCTGATTATTCAACTTTGCTGGTTTTATGCTGAATTCTCACCCACTGATCACTCTGCATGTTGCTTGTTCCATGTGTTGCTAGTGACCAACTGCCAAACTTGCTCACAATATATTTATCAAGGCTTTTACCTCACAAAATCGGGTACTATCTTAAACAACTCTATCAAACTCAGTTCTTTCTGTTCACCTTGTTGGTTGCCAATTTATTTTTCACCGCTTCTAATCCATGATCTCTATTTAATAAAATGCACCTACTTCACTCTAAATTTACCTCAGGTTCTCCAGAATGTATTTATACATTTTATTAAATTTTCATGTAAAATTTTTCCTCTCATGTGGTTTGATCATTACACTTCCAACTCCCATTTACTCTTACTACATGCAACTCTAATTTATTTAGGCGGCTTCCATATAATCATTACATCTAAAACCTTTGCATTTAATGAAGTGTTCCATCAGCTGTACTTTTTGTACTGTTCAACTTGGCTGAAGCTTCTCATTTATTGCTAGTTTACTCACAGTGAATATCCTAGTTTATCAAATCTTCTCTGCAAACTGACTGTTCATTCTCTTTGCACTACAATCTATAATATTTTAATAAATTCTCCAGATTACTCTAGTGGTCTTTCTTTGGCATTTATTACTTGTTCTCGTTCCCTCCTTGCTAATTCTCTATTAATACCCCATCTTACCTCAACTGATTATTACCTCACAAGCCTTTCCACAAGTTATCTCCCTTCCTTCTTTACCATGTCTGAAAACATATCATACCAAGATGCCCTTGTTAACTTCACTGCTCACCACCCCATCCCTGTTGCTATGGATACTGATGGGAATGAGGTTCCCATTCTACTTCCACTTTCCCAACCTAATCAACTCCCTCCACCTCAAACTGGCAGTCCCATAACTCCCCTTCTTGCTGCTGAAGCTCTTTCCCACAACTCTGATGTCTCCCAGGAGCTTCCTCCTGAGATGGTGTTTGTCCCTAACAACAATCTCCTGCAGCCCCAGGCCTTCCCTGGGGGTATACCCTTGCCAAACCCAACTGTCATTCCCTCTGTCAAGAAATATCTCTATGAGCTTATGAATTTCACTCTCCTTTTAAAGAAGGTTGAGGACCCTATACCCACTCATAATATTAATGGCAAGATGAAGGAAGTCTGGAAAGACTCAGTCAATGGTGAGGTTCAATTCTAGGAGTTTGCTAACTTCTGGCTTCTTTTCAAATTCTCTAACAAAGAAACTAGAGATCTTGTTTGGAGCAGGCGCCCTTATCTGGTGCATGCCAAACTGGTGGCTGTTATCCCTTTTTATCTAGATTTTAACCCTACCACTGATGAGGTTTTGAAAGCTGATATTTGGGTTAGGATTCCTTCCTTGCCTTATTATTTTTTCAACCCCCCTGCTGTTGATCTAATCCTTAGGGATAACCATGTGGGCAGTATGATTAGATTTGATGAATTATCCAATTCTAGGAACAAAATGAAATTCTGTAGAGTCTTAGTAAACATTGATGTCACTTCTCCTCTGAAGGGTAGTGTCCAAATCCAAACACATGATGGCTCCACTCTCACACTCAAAGTCTTCTATGAATCAGTTTCCAAAGGTTGTGGGTGTTGTGGAGACTCTGCTCATATCTTTGAGGAGTGCCCTCTTAACAACATCCAGCCTAGGAGAATCAAATTGACCATCCAACAGACCAATGATGACCATGATCTTATAAACCAAACTAACCTAAGGCTTCATGGAAACCTTGCTACCCGTCCTGTTGCTCCAAGGAGACAAAATGGCCCTACCTTTGTCAGATCCAATGTTATGTCTCCCTTACTTGCTACTCAGATGATCACCCCTGCTGCCATGACTCAACCCATGCCTATCTAGAGTATTGTCACTACTATTCCACCTTCTACTGAACCACTCCCACCTTATAGCCCTCTGCACACTCTTGAGATGTCCTCCAACTTTGACCCTTCTATGTTCACAGACCCGATGATGCTCACTCAAGCTCGTGAGCAAGTGGCTTTTGCACTAAACAACCTCACATCTCCTCTGCCTCAAACTTTGATGATACCTCCCTATCTCTGTAGTTCACCTTTGCTGTCAATTGGGTTTGGTGGTAGCTCTAATGCTGCTCCTATCCCTCAGCTTACATACCAAGGCTTGGTTGGCTTGGACCAAGGAGCTGAGTCCTCCAATTCCCAACTGCGTCACCAAATGAATGTTGTGGACCTTAAGAGTTCTGCTGATAACTCCTCTGAATCAATCAAAAGAAAGGACATTGCATTGGCCATTGAACTGGCTGATGTTGCTTTTGTCCCGAAGAAACCAAAGAAGGGAAAGGGCCGTGCTAAAGCTGTTTGAATGAACTGTCATCTTAAGATATATGTCTTTTATTTTCATCAATATCTCTTTCAGTCTATGTTTTATTTTCCGTGTAATGCTTGTTTTAGCTTCTATCAAATAGTGTATGAACAATCTAGTAGTGATTGGTGGCTCTTGCATGAGCCTGTTTTTGGATGGTTAAAGTCTCTACTAGATCTCTCAGTTGTAACCCTTTTGTATGACCCCTTAGCTGCAGTTTCTGCTGTAGCTTTATGTATAATATTATGGTACCAAGCTTCTACCTACTTACTATTATTGCAGCATATTTATTTCCAACTCTGTACAATCACCACAATGTTGTTGTGCATTACTATCCTTTCCTATAGTCACTTAACCAACTCACCTGTATTCACTACTAATTTGCCTCTTTGCTGCAGGTCACTTCTTCTTCCTCTGCATAACACTTATCAATTCATTTGTTTAGTTTGGGTGTTTCATGATTTGATTTTGGGCCCCCTGATATCTTTTTTGATGGTATTTTCTCAAGCTCAAAACTCCTACATTACTCATATAAACCAATTTTCATTAACCTTCTCCCTGCTGAGTGGTAACTCTTCCTTTACTGTTTTGTGTTTGTTTGGTAGCAGGATTTTCTTCTTGCATCTTCCTTCTACCGGACACCTCGCTATTGCAGTTCATAATAATACTTTCAACCTTATCTTGAATCACAAATTTATTATGTATCATCCTTGTAATTGTATAAGTATTAATGCTTGTACTTTGGCTAGCGATTCTACTTGGATTCCACCAGTGTTTTGTAGTACCTTGAACAAATTGTTGTGCCTTCACCATCGTCCACTTTGGTTTTGCTTTTTCCTTGCCAGTCATAACTTATTACCTGATTCACTTCAAGGTCAATTGCAAATTCTAATTCTTTATAACCATATAGCTTTATCTTTTATCACTCACAATCATAGTTCCATTTCTCTGCTTCCTTTTTTTGCCACCAAATGGAATAGTTTTACTCTTTTATATAAAAGTATTACATCAATTTTACTACAACAATCTAAACGTATGCCCCCACATACGAACCAAATTCAAACTACAAACTATTATGAACGTCCGTACTCAACATCTTTATCATGACTTGTGCTTATTGGAATGTTCGGGGGATTAGGAGAGCCAATTTCTGGGACGAAATTGCTTTCCTACGAAAACTTCATAAATTACAATTTCTATGCTTAACTGAAACAAAATCTGATATTCACCCTTCCGATGGTATTATAAAAAAGATTGGATTCCACTAGTGTATATCTTCTCCCTCTATTGGTTCTAAAGGTGGTATGGCTCTTTTTGTGTATCAAACTGAATTCACTAGATCGTGCCATCTTTTGGTCCAAACTTCTAATACTATTATTATGAAAGTTAATCATCCGTTCCATCCCTTCCTATTAATATTCCTATATGCTCCTTCTCGTGAGGAAAATAAATCACCTTTTTGGAACTCACTCGAACAGACCATTATATTATACCAACTACCATTTTTGTTAATTGGTGACTTTAATGAAATTGACAATACCGCTGACAAATTTGGTGGTTCACCGCCATTACCCAGTAGATTCAATCGTCTTCGTAATTTCCAAATTAATCAAGGTACGATTAATACCCGTTTTTCAGGATTTCCCTATACTTGGAGGAAAAGTTCCACTTCTTCAAATAATACTTTCGAACGTCTTGACCGTGTTTTGATACACCAAGATTTAGTTACAGTATTCCCGGACTTAGAAATACATCATCACCCTTTCACTACCTCAGACCATTGTTTAATCTCTTTTAAACTTGAAAAAAGGAAAAAATACATTAAATACCCATTTAGATTTGAAAATGCGTGGCTTGTGAAACCGAGCTATGAAAAACTTGTTAAAAAGGTTTGGCAGTATAAAATGTCAGGTTCATTTATGTTTAAAATATCTATGAAAATGCAACTTCTTAAAAAGTACTCCAAAGATTGGGCCAAAATAAATATAAATAACAATTTTGATCAGTTAAAAATCTCTGAACAACAGTTATCTCGCCTTCAGAATCAACTCCTTCTCACGCCTCATAATACCGATCTTATTACTAAGCTCCAACTACATCTCAATAAATACAACGCCCTGATGGTTTTCCATCATAAATATTGGCAGCAACGGGCAAAAACAAACCATGTTTTAAATGTCGATAGAAACACAAAATATTTTCAAACCATTTCAAAAATTAGAAGATTTAAGCAAAATGTTAACTCATTCCAAACCCGTGACGGGTTAATACTTTCAGATCATGAATCCATCTCAGTCAATATCACCAAAGAATTAGCTCAACGATTCCAGAGTACGGCCTCAACATCGGTCCGGATGGATGATTTACAAGTTATTCCTACCCTAGTTACTCCAGTGGACAATATAGAACTTGCCAAACCTCCTTCTCCTTCTAAAATTAAAGTTATGGTTTTTGACCTTGCCCTAAATAAAACACCGGGACCTGATGGGTTCACTGCTGAATTCTTCCAACATTATTGGCCTATGGTTAGTGATTCATTGGTTCGTGCAGTCTCCGCATTCTTCCACTCTGGATCAATGCTTTCTGCTGCGAACAAAACTTTCATTACACTCATCCCTAAAACTGATAGGCCCATATCAATAAACCACTATAGACCGATTAGTCTTTGCAATACCATTTATAAAGTTATTACTAAAGTTCTTTCCCATAGAATACAACATATTCTCCCATCTATAATACACCCCCTTCAAAGTGCCTTCGTTAAAGGTCGACTTATCCAAGACAATATTTTGATTGCTCATGAAATCTTCCATTCCTTTCATAAAAAGAAAAAAGGAAACCTTGGTTGGATGACCATTAAACTTGACCTTGAAAAAGCATATGATAAAATTAGCTGGAAATTTATTGAGTTAGTCCTAACTAAATTTGGTTTCCATCCCAAATGGATCAAGCTTGTTATGACATGTATTACGACCTTGTCTTCCTCTGTTCTAATTAACAATGAACCTGGTACTCAATTCTCTCCATCTTGTGGTATTCGTCAGGGCGATCCAATGGCCCCCTTCATTTTTGTCCTCTGTATGGAATATCTTTCTCGAACTCTACAAGAAGAATCAACTTCTTCTCCTAGCCATGTTGGAATTAAACTAACAAAAAATGGTACCGTACTACCATTCTTAAGCTTTGCGGACGATACAGTTATCTTTGCCAATGCTACATCCCAAAATATGGAATTTATTAAAGACCTGCTGACTAAATTCACGCCCTTTCTGGATTAGCAATTAACTATCATAAAAGCTCCATTCAAACTTCTGCCAACGTTTCACAAACCCTTTCTACTACCTTAGCTAGTATTATAAATATTCATACCACAACATCAATGGAAAAATATCTAGGTAT
Organism: Polygonum aviculare; assembly: GCA_934048045.1. NCBI lineage: Eukaryota > Viridiplantae > Streptophyta > Magnoliopsida > Caryophyllales > Polygonaceae > Polygonum > Polygonum aviculare. Next base: position 23,243,659 of record OW204023.1, on the reverse strand, counting down.
CCCCATTTTAAAAGGTCAGGTTCAAAATAATATGTTCTCTGACTCCATTTCAAATTTAAAATCACAATTATCTCGATGGAACGCGACCTCAATCTCTCAAGCAGGTAGGGTTGTCCTGATTCAATCTTGCCTTCTAAGTAAAGTCAACTATCTTATGCAAAGCTTTATGCTACCGTAAGGTATTCTTAAGCAAATTGATAATGTGTGTAAATCCTTCTTTTGGAATAAATTCCTCCCAAATCACCATCCACTTATAAGTTGGGACCGGATTTGCTCACCCAGAAGTGAGGGAGGTCTTGGATTGCGTACGGTGGAAAGTACCAATATTTCGTTACAAATGAAATTGCTTTGGAAATTAATGACACAACCCTCTAATGTTTGGGTACAAGTTATTACAGAAAAATATCTGCATGCCGATACAATCCTTAACTACCGAAAAAATAACAACTCCTGGCAGTTTGGCCGTCTATTAAATATCAGAGATTCTTTTTCTAGAGGTCTCCGGTGGCTTATTGGAAATGGTAGTTCCATCAATTTCTGAAAGGACCCTTGGATTCCAGACGTTGATCTTCTTCCATTTTTGGATTGTGCTGATCCAAATCTACATGTTGCAAATTTCATTGCTCCGGATTCCTCGTGGGATCGGGTGCTCCTACAACAGTATTTACCGTCGCATATTGTACAAATCATAGCTCAAATTCGTATTCCACTTACAAATCAACCGGATCGCCTTATCTGGCTTCCATCTCCTGATGGGGAATTTTCGGTTCATTCTGCTGTCTCAATCATTTCACATATACCCAATAATTCCATTGATGAATTCTCATGGATTTGGAAAACTAAACTGCCGCCAAAAATTCAAAACTTCCTCTGGAAGGCTTCTGCTGATTGCCTTCCAACTACGGATCGAATCAATAGGTATTATAACTCTGTTCCAAACCTTTGTTCCCTTTGCGAACTACAGAACGAGAATCTAAATCATCTTTTTTTCGAGTGTCCCTTTACCAAAAAAATGATTGCGAAGCTTGGTCATCTTCTAAACCACCGTTTTACCCTTACTACTAGCGATACTTTTCAACATAACATTCAGGAAACCCTTAAGCAAAAATTTAATACGTACCTATGCTTTCTCTGGTGGTTTATTTGGGCTCATAGGAACGCAAAAATTTTTGATACTTCTAGAATAAATCCTAATAAACTTCCACCTGCACTGGCCTTTTCAGGTACGCTTGAATGGGAAACAGTGTGTACTCCGACTCAAAAAATACATAAAACGACTCCTAAAAGAGGTAAACATTCTGCTTGGAAAAAACCTCCCCCTAACTGGACCAAACTTAATTTTGACGCTTCCAAATATAATAATGGTACGACCCATGCGGGATTTATCTTAAGGAATCATTCTGGTTCTGTCCTGTCAGTTGGGCGTCAACAACTTCCTTCAATGCCTGTTGTCCAGGCAGAGGCTTCCGCCTTACTATATGCTTTAAGAAAAATTGATTGTTCGAGTATTAACAATTTAATTATTGAAGGCGATAATTTAATTGTTATAAATTCTTTAAAACGTCAATGGAAAGTGCCTTGGGAATTATACTCAATTATAACTGATATCAGAAATATTATTAAGTTAGTACCACAAGTTTTATTTTTTCATTGTTTCAGGGAATCTAATGCAGCTGCTGATTTCCTTGCAAGAAGACCAGTTAATCTTCAACGTCTTACTGCAGCCATCCATCTGCCATCTTCGAATCTTTCCGTTTCTAATTTACTTGTAACACAGTCAAGGGATCTGTTGAGTCAACAACCCTTGCTGCTTGATTTTTTAAAGATCATCCGCCGTGATGATTTAGGCTATCCTTGTAATAGATAGGTGACCTAATTATGGCTTGTTCGAGCTAGTAGCTCCTCAATCAAAAAAAAACCTTTTATTTTTGACTACCTAGGTGATGTTACTCCCTTGTAAGTTGTAATGCTATTGGAGGGCAAAAAGCATCAGAGAAAGAGTGCAATTAAGGCTAAGTTGTAGTTAGAGATACATATAATGCAATGTGCATCAAGCATAGCTTATGTTTGAAGTTTTATATACTAGAAAGTCCCGTATTGGTTCAATTGCAATTGATTATTGGAACGATGGCGTTCACATATTGCTGTATTGTTTGGCAAAGATGATGCATCGTTTTTCTGGACGTGTGTTTGCTTGCTTATTACAACTTTAACTAACGTTGATGTGCTTCTTATTGGGAAAATGTTGAAAGAATTGAACACATAACCCACGTTATTTCATTCTTACATTTTTTAACTATTGCGTTGGACGTTGGTGTTGGGCCGTCAAAAAATAAGCACAATATACAAGAGCAGCGCGGCCCATCGTGAAGATCACAACGTTCACCGAGAACGTTACTAAGCGGAAGGCTAAAATCACAGGAAGTTACGCCATGCTGATTGAAGATGAAATCTCCGGGATTCCCTTAATAAAATCAAGCAATGGTTAGAATCGGGGAGGAGATGTATGAAAGGAAGGAAGAAGATAAGAGAGGGACACAATCTGCATACCGAAATTCTTACCAAAAACTTTAGTATTCTTGCATTCCATTTTCGATCGATTGAGAGATCATAATCTTGTACTCAGATTGAAGCTGTTGTATTATGAAGAACACAATTACACGATCACTACAAAGTTGCCTCTTATTTCTTCAATTATATTTCTTTTTGCATTCATCAATTTTCTTTATTTATATTCTATTCATATCTTGTAACGTGTTGTGGCGATTTTGTGACTATGATTCCCGCAATGTAGCGAAGTAACGCGTTTACGCGGTTAATTCACCCACCGTGGGGCCCTAGCCAAAAAAGAAGCCACGCCAGAGCAAGCTACGAAATCATCACCAACATGGACGCAACTCTTAGCCAAGTGGGAGATCTTGAGCCAATCAACAACCAAGTCAACGATGACTGTGACAACCGCAACCCTAACAATGGTGGCAACAATCGTTAAGTGCCTGCTGATGGAGTCGTGAACACTGAAGGCATCTCCGAGCAACGGGGAGGCGAATCCAGCGCCATCGCGGAACTCCGCACGACCATGCTAGCTCTTCAGAAAAAGTTGGAAATCCAAAAGGAGGCTAATGCTAAGTTTATTGAGATTTATGAAAAGCAAATTGAATGTCTGATTAATGAACGTAATTTGCTTCGATCTCAGGTACAATCGGCTCAGGCTTACATCGCATGAATGACTTGTTGAATGATGTCGCTAGGCGTTTGGATATGGACGATCCGACCCTTGTCACTCCTAACGATGTTGGCCCGTCAACAGGTAATCAGGTAAATGGTAAGACGTCGAGGGCTATTAGGGAAGATACAGAGGTGGTTCAATTAAGAGAACACCGTAGGGTCTTGGAAGACCGGATTACTCAGGTCCCGGGGGCGCCTCAACCGATAGTAGTAAAAAGGAGAGACGGTTATACTGACTCCCCCTTTGTACCCGCTATTGCGAGAGTCAACATATCCCGAAAGTATCACGTCCCAGAGGTCCCAAAATATGAAGGGACTACCGATCCTGACTAACATATTACGACTTTCAAACAAGCCATGAACATTAGTATTGTGTATTTTGAAATGAAAGAAATTGTTATGTGTTGATGGTTCGGGAACACGTTATTTGGTCCTGCACTAAACTAGCACTCTCATTTACCACTTGAAAATATCTCATCTTTGGCTAAGTTGGTTGACAAGTTCATGATGTTAGGTTTTGGAGCTTGATTTAGGAAAGAGATACAGAGAATGAAATTACTTGGAGTACAAGTAAAGAAGTTCCTAGAGTTTCTATCTTTTGCCTGGTAGGATATCTTGTTTGGAAGGAAATATATATCTTTAAGGATCTAGGTTCTATATTTGGTTATTGTAATTAGGGTGCTTTACCATTGAGAGAAAATCCTGAAAAGAAAGATTAAGAGGTTAGGTTAGGAAGATCTTGATCAGGCTAGATTTGAAGATCAATGTCCTTGTAATCCTTGAGCTCTCAAAGTTTATAGTGGAGAATCCCTGCCTTGGTAGTGCCCCAAGACGTAGTCCTTGGGACGAACTAGGTCAACAATTGCTTGTGTTCTTTGTCTTGATTCGCTTACTATCCATCAATTTGCAAGAACGATCCGGGCTTCCATAGAAATTTTCCCAGCAACTGGTATCAAAGCGTAGGGTTAATGAAGTTGAAAGATGGATGTCAGTAATTTCTCGATTGAGAAGTTCAATGATGTGAACTTCGGGTTCTGAAGAGGAGAAGACATGGAGGACCACGAGCGGAGGACGTTGGACAAAGTGACGATGAGCGCATCGTTGTCCGGAGACGTTGTGCACCACACGATCAGAGAGAAGACGGAGGATGAGTCAGGAGATACATTCGTAAAGTATGTGATGTGGAGGTTTGACGATCATCCAAGTGTCTTGAGATCTGGTGAGAGCGAAAAGGAACTGGCTTGCAAGGAGAAGACGACCATACAACAGGTGGCAGGTGTGGTGGGAGAAAACCTTGCTAAGAAGGTGTATAAGGAGATGACCTAAGAGGAATTGAAGTCGGGTGAGGCTTCTAATAACCTGACGTGAAGCTGAGGTGTGGCACTACCACTACCAGACGGGAGGATCATCGCGAGGATGATGATGGCACTTTGAAGCATTCTTCAGGTGGGAGTTTGTTAAGCGTTAAGAAGATGTCAATTGCAATTCGAAACAGTCTCCAGGTGGGAGATTGTTGGGTTATGGAGCCTGATTTAGGAAAGAGATAGAGAGAAGGAAATTACTTGGAGTGCAAGTAAAGAAGTTCCTAGTGTTTCGATCTTTCGTCTGGTAGGATATCTTTTTTGGAAGGAAAAATATATCTTTAAGGATCTACCAACTTGATTATTGTAATTGGGGGTGCCTTACCATTAATAGAAAATCCTGAAAAGAAAGATTGAGAGGTTAGGTTAGGAAGATCTTGATCAGGCTAGATTTGAAGATCAGTGTTCTTGTAATCCTTAAGCCTTCAAAGTTTCTAATGGAGAATCTCTGGCTTGGTAGTGCCCCCAGACGTAGTCCTTGGGACGAACTGGGTCAACAATTTCTTCTGTTCTTTGTCTTGATTCGCTTACTATCCATCAATTTGCTGGAACGATCCGGGCTTCCGCAAAATTTCCCCAACATAGGATCGGGTTCACAAGCAGTCGGCATGCCAAGAAGCGGTCAAGCGACTTATACCGACTTACTAAAAATCCGCGAGAGTCTCTGAAGGCATTCTTTAGCCGCTACAACGAGGAAATCATAACCATCGAAGGATGCGACACAACCACAACTGTGGAAGCATTTCGACGGGATATATCATCCCGTAACCCAGAACTGTATCGTGAGCTAAGAAAATATCCTTGCTCGAACTTTGATGAAATGCAGGTTAAGGCGTTAGCACATGTTCGGATAGAGGAGGATGACCTCTTTGTAGAAAAGGGGGAAAGTCCCCATCGGAATGATAGAAGGCAGGGCAAGCGAGAAACACGTTACATTCCATACCCCCCTACTGCTCATCATTTACCACACGCCAAACCAACCATCAACACGACGTATGCAAGGCAAGATAAGAGGAATGAGAACGCCCAATTGCCTCCTAAGTTGTCTCACTACAACTTCCGAGTAAGCACAACCGAGATCTTCCAAACCTTAAGCACGATGGGGGACGCCGTCAAGTGGCCCCGGAAGAAAGACGTACCCCCACACCGAAAAGATGAGTCAAGGTGGTGTGACTTCCATTTCAACCATGGCCACCGGACTGATGAATGCATCGCATTGAGAAAAGAGGTGGCCGAATTGTTGAAGAAAGGACACCTCAAGGAGTTAATATCGGAGCGCGGAAGAGAACATTTAGCTCATAACATAGAAAAAGCCAAGCTACATGTCTCCCCCAAGCATACCAGAGTGATCAACGTCATCACCGGGGGATCAGAGGTCTGTTTTTTTTTGTCAAAGGGATCAAAGGTTTGTGGTATCACTTATTCTGCAGCTAAGAGGATTGTAAAGGAAGCCAGACGAGAAAGCCCCAAAGCACCTTCACGTGTTAGTCATGCCGTCATGCCAATTACCTTCGACGACGTTGAAGAAGAGGAACCATGATTGTTTAATAATTTCCTTGATAATTGCTAATTTCCTTGTTAAACGCGTTTTGATCGATAATGGAAGCTCTAGTAACTTACTTATGTTGGACAACTTGTACAATTTAGGCTTTGGGCTTGACGACATCCGTCAAAAAGTCTAAGACTTTGTGGGTTTCAGCGGAGAGTCGTGTAACACGCTAGGGGAAATCTCTCTGCCGACCATCGCCAAAGGAGTAAATTATCAAGTAAAGTTTCAGGCTCTTGATTGTCCCTCACCTTTCAATTTGATCTTGGGCAGGCCATGGATCCATGGGATGAGAGCAATCCTGTCGACCTATCGCTAGTGCGTAAAGTTTCCCTCACCCTGGGAGGTACAAGAGATCCAAGGAGAACAAAAGCTTGCAAGGGAGTGCTACTCGGTCACAATGAAAGCGACGACTTCCAAGAACTCGAAGCTAGAAACCAACAAGAAGACGTACGATTAGCAATTAAAGAATTGTAAAACTCCAGCCTTCTATGTAAAACCGGAGGCGCCAAAACTTGAAGAAGTCGCCCTCGACCCATCAGAGCCGTCTAAGAAAGTCAGGATCGGGGCGGATTTAGAGCCGACTTTACGTGAGAGAATGGTAGAGTTTCTACGGTCCTATACCGATTGTTTCGCGTGGGCGAATGAAGATATGATTGGAATAGATCCCGCCGTGATCACACATGCCCCAAATGTCAATCCCAAGATGCCACCCGTAAAACAAAAAAGACGAAAGTTTGCACCCGAGCGAAATCAGGTAATTAATGAGGAGGTAAAATCTCTAATTGAGTCTGGTAAAATACGAGAAGTTAAATATCCTGATTGGCTTGCGAATGTGGTAGTAGTGAAAAAGAAAAATGGAAAATGGCGCGTTTGTGTAGACTTTACTGATTTAAACAAAGCGTGTCCTAAAGACTCACTCCCATTGCCTCATATCGATGCAATGGTGGATGCAACAGCAGGACACGAGTTGTTTGCTTTCATGGACGCGTTTAGTGGCTATCACCAAATCATGATGCATCCCGAGGATCAAAATAAAACTGCATTCGTCTAACCAATCAAGGAACTTATTGTTATAAGGTTATGCCTTTTGGATTGAAAAACGCAGGTGTTACTTACCAGAGATTGGTTAATAAGAGGTTTCAGGAAAACCTAGGGAATACAATGGAGGTATAAATCGATGACATGCTCATCAAGTCATTGAAGGCGGAGGATCACATTACTCATTTGCAAGATGCCTTCCAGATCTTGCGAAGTTATAAGATGAAGCTGAACCCAACGAAGTGCTCCTTCGGCGTCACATCAGGCAAATTACTTGGGTACATCGTAACCTAAAGGGGTATCGAGGCAAGCCCAGAACAAGTAAGATCCATAATGGAGTTACAATCGCCGAAGTGTGTCAAAGACGTTCAGAAGCTAACAGGGCGGATAGCAACGTTGAATAGATTTATATCTCGTTTTTCGGACCAAAACAAGCTATTATATGACATATTAAAGAAGAACAAGTCGTTCGAATGGAGCGAGAAGCACGGCAAGGCATTTGATGAGTTAAAACAATATTTGTCTAACCCGTAGGTGGTGGCGAAACCTCAACAAGGAGAGAAACTATACATATATCTGGCGGTGACGGAAGTAGCCGTTAGCGCTGTGTTGATTCGAGAAGAAAACGGTAACCAGTTACCAATATATTATGTAAGTAAAACTCTACTTGATGCTGAAACCAGGTACTCCCCTGGGGAAAAATTAGTTCTATCTTTAGTAATCGCTTCGATTAAATTACGCCCTTATTTTGAAAGTCATCCTATCATTGTGAGAACTAACTATCCAATGAAGAGTATCATGTCAAAACCAGAATTTGTCAGGTCGGTTAACACGATGGTTGATACATTTGAATGGTTATGACATTGCGTACGAGCCTAAAACAGCTATAAAGTCGCAAGTCTTGGCTGATTTTGTGGTCGACTTCACCCCTACCTCTTATGAGCAAGAAGAACATGAAATGTTGCATGTATCAAGTAACAACAAATGGCTAATGCATACAGACGGTGCATCAAATCAAGTAGGCGTCGGACTAGGGGTAGTCCTAAAGTCACCACAGGGGGATAGGATAGCCTAGGCTATTCGATGCACATTCAAAGCTACCAACAATGAGACGGAATACGAAGCACTCATAGCTGTCCTACTCGTCGCCAAAGAGCTTAATGTGCAAGAGATTGAGGTAATTTGTGGTTCATTACTTATTGTGAATCAAGTATCAAACTCATATGTTGCCAGGGATTCAATAATGAAAGCATACCTAGAGAAAGTACGAGAAATCATCAAAAATTTCAGGCACTTTGAGATAGAGCAGGTTCCTCGAGACGTTAATGCACAGGTTGACACCTAAGCTAATCTCGGGTCCGCCATTGATCCACAGGATTATAGCAAAATCCCTTTTGTATATCTTGACTCCCCATCTATAGTCAAGGAGGTTGACATATTGGCGATAAGCGATAAGCGATTCAGACGAAAACCCATCATACGTAACGCCTTATCTAAAGTGGTTGTAGGAAGGAAACCTACCAAAGGACAAAGAAGAAGTCCGACGGCTTAAGGTAAAAGCTTCTACCTTTACGATTAAAGATAACTTTTTGTTCAAGTGGATGTCGTCGGGTATATACGCGCGATACGTAAAGGAGGAAGAAGTACAGGTAGTGCTACGAGATATACATGACGGGGAATGCAACAATCATACCGGGGGTAGGAACCTGGCAAAGAAGGCAAGCAGGGTGGGATGAACAAAGACGCATCAGAATTCTCCCGCAAGTGTGACGCGTGCCAGCGTCATGGACCAATCCCGCATCTAACTTTAGAGTTACTCCATCCCCTAACTTCGCCTTGGCCATTCATGAAGTGGGGGATGGACATCATTGGGAAACTCCCTCTAGCTTCAGGGCAACAAGTCTATCTCTTGGCTATCACAGACTATTTTTCTAAGTGGATCGAGGCCGAGGCTTTCAAAGAGGCTAAGGATACTTAGGTTATCTGTTTCATCAAGAAGAACATTTTGAGCTGGTTCGGAATACCATCCACTATAGTATGCGACAACAGGTCCCAGTTCATCAACGACAAGACAAGAACATTCTGTCAACAGTACAAAATTCAACTAGTGATGTCGACACCCCGCTACCCTCAGGCAAATGGTCAAGTAGAAGTAAGCAATAAGGTGATCCTCAAGAATATAAAGCGCTCAAGGACGCCAAGGGGAAGTGGGCAGACGAGTTACCACTTATCCTATGGTCGGATAGGACGACAACCAAGACTGCTACAGGACATACCCCTTTCTCCTTGGTCTATGGGCGTGAAGTCGTATTGCCCGTCGAAGTATCTTTGCCCATTGCTTGTTATGGTCTCACCACCGAAGAATTAAATCTCCGTAACTTGTTGCATAACCTAGACACGGTGCATGAGTTACGGGATGAGGTGACAGTACGTCTGGCGACATACAGACAGGGGGTAACACGAAGCTACAACAAACGAGTCAATGTTAAGGCATTTCAAGTTGGGGATTGGGTGTTGAGAAATGTTTTCCAGAATACCCAAGAGTTGAATGCAGGAAAGCTTGGAGCAAATTGGGTAGGACCTTAGCAAATCACGAAAGTCTTAGGCCAAGGTGCTTACGAGTTAATGTCGCATGATGGAAAAAACAGTGCCCAGAAGCTGGAACGCGGTGAACCTAAAGTTATATAATTTCTAAATACGGTACATAACGAAAGTTGTCTTTTGCATTCCAACATTCTCTCTACATGATTCAACTACAACTACATTCTTACATAACACCAACGGACAGCTTTCTGAAAAACTAACAAGGGACGCCTTGTGACGTTATAGGCCAAAATAAGGGCCCAAGCCTTACTATCAGGCGAAAAAGTGCATGCAAACGACTAGTCAGAACAGGATGCAAGAGGCTAAAAAGACAATAAGAGTTCTTGTAAACAAGCAAATTCTTACTAACATACTTGTAAATATGATCATTTCATTAATACAAGTCTTTACACTTCTTTACATTTCTTTCCTATTTTATGAACACGTTCAATCTTCAAGGTCTTCAAAGACTTCAAATCTGTCTTGAAACCTACAAGGCAAACACAAGCAAAACAAGACAAAGATAGCAAAGAGAAATATTTAAGCCCCACCAAAAAGAAAAATCAGGGGCACCATGCAAAACAAAGTCAAGGTCCTACAACTAACGGCCGGACAACAAGTTTTTAAACCCCAACACACTCGGGGTGAGATAAAAGGTCTTAGAAAAGAGCAGGAAAATGTAAAGAAATTTAGTCTTGGGGGCCTCCATGGTTGTTCTTTGTTGGCCACTTCGACTTGAGCAACCTCCTTTGCCGCCTTAGCAATAGCGTGAATAGGCGACGGACCCTTTGACACGTTTGGTTCACCGCCGAACAAGTTCATAAAGTCAGCCCTTTCCTTGACAGCGTCCAAGTTGACATGACCACTAGCAGCGAACTCCTCCAAAGTCTCCACTCGAGCTTTAAAGGACCAATAGTCAGCAGAGTCTTACATTTCCTGAGCAAGGGCAGCAACTTTTTTTGATTCAGCCTTGAACTTGTCCTGCCACAACTTTGACTCTCCCACGACCTTTTCTAAAGCCTCCTGAAGCTCTGACACCTTTCACTCAAGACCTTTATTCTCTTGACTTAACAAGGTGGCTCTATCCTTCTCAAGCTGAACGTTAAACTTGCTTGTGGAAAGCTGATCCGGGAAACCTTTAAATGTGTCATGAGCGGCAAAGGCAAGTTGAAGATCCTTGAAGAGGTATTAAAAAAAGCGGTTACAACACGGCACCAAAAGGAGGAAAACATACCCAAGGGAAAACAAGAAATAGATGAACCTGCCATTGTGACTCGGCTAAAGTTGTCGTGCCAAGATCAAAGATAAATAACCCAAACAAACAAACTAAGTATAGCAAGCAAGTAAGGGGTCAAACCCAAGAGAACTATGGCTTCTACTATTAATACAATTATCAACTAAAGAAAGGGGGGATTTAGGAAAAAGATCTAAACTAAACTAAACTAGAAAGCAAATAACAAACAATCAAACAAATAAGGGAAACAAGTTCATTCATAAGATCCACTCTTTAATAATCACCCGATCATATATTCATCCATTGATTTCATTCACACCTATGGTTAATTCATATCCTGATCATTAACAATCGCAAGTCCACGGTCCAAGCAATTCTCTAACCCTAGGCAAGGACACTTAACCTAGAATTAGCATAGAGAACAAGGATATTAGGAAATCAAATCATGCAATCAAGCTACGAGTCTCATGCACAATTAAACCATTGAATACTCTTCCCTAAACTAGTCCACGGTCCTAGAATAGAGTTGTTTCGAGAATAGGAAAGATGCATAGACAGCAACCAATCCTAAATCAAACAATAGAACATCAATCAATTCAAAAGGTTCATGACTCCTAAAGAAACAATAAACATTCATAAGATGAAGCACAAGAGAATCAATATCAACCAAAGGATAGAAATCAATTACCAAAATCTCACGAGTTCATACATCAGAGCTTCTCCCTTGAACAAACCCAAGAAGACTAGCTCTCCATAACTAAACTAAAGAATTAACTGAGAAGAATTGGTAAAAGGTAGAATGTCTCCCAAAACCTAAGGCTGGCTCCTCGTTATATAGCCCAAGGAACAAACTCCACGAGATAGATACGGAAAGAGGCAAAAAATAGAAAAGGAAACAAGATAGAAATATTTCGGCTCTCTTCGGATTCGGCATCACCGCGGTCGCGTCGCTCTCACCGCGCCCGCGCTATCGCAACGGAGAAGAATAACTCGTCTCAGCAGCCACCGCGGTCGCGGTGGACAATCCGCGGTCGCGGAATCTCGACAGATTCGTTGGTGTCACTTCGGAGGCTGTTTTGACCATCTTCGGCTTGGAATATGACTTTGGTGTAAAACAAATGAATTGAAGCCCTTGAAGTTAACTTTCCAATGGAACCGGAATCAGCTCAATCTGACCTTTGTAGCTCAAGATATGTTCTTCTCAAGCAAGTGGTGTCGGGAAGACAGCTCAAAACGCCTTAAAACTCTTGATTCTTGCATCCTTGTGTCTTCGGCCTAGATATTAGAGTTACCACAAACTCTAACCTAAACACACTCAATATAGCCCTAAAATACAAGAGTTAACCTATACAAAATAGAGCGAATCAAATTCCCCCATACTTAGATCTTGCTCGTCCTCAAGTAAGCTCAAACAAATATAACAAGGTAGCGCATCTAAGATCTCAGGAAATACAAGGGAAGATAAAAACACTCAACTCACAACCCGAACCCAAAAATAAAGAGAAATCATGAGCATAAAACAATGAAGCTCAAACACACACCTCTCAACAAGATATAACACTCAAGCTCTAAAAACATGAAAGAGAGCAACCTAGGATCTACCCAACATGTAAGCCCTAAAGTCCCCAAGCAAGAATGATCCTAAAACACTCGAATTTTTCCGCTCAATTCTGCTTAGGCGCCCTTTCGGGTTTTCACCTAACCACTCTTTTCATTTTTCAATAGGTGTCCTCACAAATACTCACAACTCTCATGAAACTCATATTACCCCAGCCTAATGCTGGTCCGGGTTACCTGCTTATTACCTGAGCCGCCCTTTCGGGTTTTCGACTCATCCCAGGATTTATATGCCTTTTATCACATTTTTTTATGGCTTTTTCTATATTTTTCTTTTTTTCTTTCTTTATTATGCAAAAAGATATGGTGCAAGTGCTCCATGAAAAGAAGACAATAACAATCTGAAGCAAATCTCTAACTAAACTAACTAGGATAAGCGAATGCGAGTACTCCTTTCCCCATATTTAAATCCTTCATTGTCCTCAATGAAGCAAAGAGCAAGGATAGAAGCAAGGAAGAAGGTATATCAGAAGACTCACAATCGAATGAAGAGTGGTGGAATGGAAGAACTCTTCAAATGTGGTAGAAGAATGGAAGAAAGGACTTCGGAATACCGTTTTGATGGCTAACCGCGGGCGCAGGTGTACGGGCCGCGGGCGCGGAATCAACACAGCGAGAATAGTCAACCTCTGGAGGGAAACCGCGGGCGCGTCCGGTGTGGCGCGGTCGCGGCCGTGGCGCAGTCTCGTGCACTTGACTTCTCTTGAACCGGATGATGTGCAAGGAACTTTCGTATCTTGGCTCGTCTCTGGGAGAAGAGAACTCTCGGGGAAACAAAACTCCCCCATACTTAGGCTTTTACATATAGCCAATACAAAACTAATTCCAAAGATGAATGAAAAGAATATGTAGAAGGTGGTGAGAAGAGATATATGGGAAGATAGAATGATGGTAAAGATAGAAGGATGGGAAAGATATATAGAAAGTAGAAGACAAATGCCCAATTTTTTTATTTTTTTTTCAGAGATTTTTTTTTTGCCAGACCCGGCCTCACCGCAGGCGCGGTATTTTTTTTTTTTCGGAACCCACTGTATGATAACCGCGGGCGCGGTACGAGTGTCGCGACCGCGGCGCTAGTACCTGTACGTCAGGATGGGTTCTGGTGCTCCACCGCGGGTGCAGTATGGCTGCTGCGAGCGCGGTTTTGCACCAGAATATCCTTTCGGACCTAGTACCTACACGTTAGCCTGAAAACGAAAATAAACCTAAGCTAGATATGGAAAAACACTATATCTAAGCCTTGAGTTGCCTCCCAAGCAGCGCCTTTGGTTAACGTCGTTGGCTCGACGTCTTCATGATCGGACATCGTCAATGCCCTGAGCATTAAACCAAAGTCCTGCACATCTATCTTACAACAGGACAAATTACATGTTGACAAATTATCAAGAAATAAGAAATAATTCAAACTCCTCTTTAACCTATCAAACATGCTTGAGCAATTAGGGTGAGATTTTCTAGAGTGAAACCAATTAGGTGATTTAGGTGATTTTTCAAAGTATTCAGCAAAGCATGCAAATCCCCTAGTTGAATTATCACTATCATGAGATAAAAAGTATGAGAACTCATCAACTACCCTATCATGCTCAAAGATTGAATCCTTAATGAAAGATTGACATGAAAGAACAAAGCAAGGATCAAATAAGAGAGAAGAAGTGGAATAAAGGAAATAGGGATCGTCAAGGCTGATTTCCGGAATCTCCATGGAGGGGGATGCGAAATTTTTTGACGGTGAAGAAGAAATCTCCATATCATCATCTCGAACCTCCTCTAGCTCCAAACCATCCCAAAATTCACCAAATACCGCCCAATCAACTTCTTCTTTAGTCCTCTCATTCTGAGTGGATACTTTTGGCCTTGTGGGAACACGCCTGGGGAGCCTCTTGGGGGGGACAAGCTTGTGCTTGAGCACCGGCGGACAAGCCTCCTTAGAGGCCGCGGGCGCGGTTTGTGAGCCGCGGTCGCGGTTTTCCTCCAGGGGGAAATCCTCCGTTTCCTAATATGAAACAGGGGCTGAGCTGCGAGGAAGGTAGTAGTGCCCTTCCACCTGAGCACATTCAAAGAAAGGGGCACCGAAGTCCTCGCGACATGAGTGTCGCGCTCGCCTTTCTCCGGAGAACTCAGTGGATTCCTCTGGGGTATTTCCGTGGGAGCGCTCAGGGGAACGCGGTCGCGGCTCAGGTGACCGCGGTCGCGGCTTAGGGGACCGCGGTCGCGGCTCTTCATCCGAAGAAAACTCTGTAGGTTCTGTCGAATTTCCGCGGGCGCAAGTTGGTGAGCGCGGGCGCGGATCTTCGACAGAAGCTAACTCCTTGACCTCGTCGGCTCGGATCCCACAAAAGAAATTCCATTGGTCCATGGGTTCCCAGATGACGTATTTTCCTTCGCTCTTGTGATACAACATTAGTAGGGTCAAATGAGTCACCCCACCTAAGATGTAATCGCAAGCATCTTTAATCTTTACGTCTAATCTCCACGATGCAAGCTCAAACAATTGTTCTTGACACCTCGTAAAGTACCCATGAAAGGGCTCATCCTGCAACTGACAAAACTTAAACGCGGACATCAGACTATACAAGTGCGGACCGTAAGATAGGTCCACACAAAGCCAATAAAGATATTAATACTAGAAAGAAACCAAAGTTCCCCGGCAACGGCGCCAAAATTTGACTCGGTTAAAGTCGTCGTGCCAAGATCAAAGATAAATAACCCAAACAAACAAACTAAGTATAGTAAGCAAGTAAGGGGTCGAACCCAAGAGAGTTATGACTTCTAGTATTAATACAATTATCAACTAAAGAAAGGGGGGATTTAGGAAAAAGATCTAAACTAAACTAAACTAGAAAGCAAATAACAAACAATCAAACAAATAAGGGAAACAACTTCATTCAAAAGATCCACTCTTTAATAATCACCCGATCATAGATTCATCCATTGATTTCATTCACACCTATGGTTAATTCATATCCTGATCATTAACAATCGCAAGTCCACGGTCCAAGCAATTCTCTAACCCTAGGCAAGGACGCTTAACCTAGAATTAGCATAGAGAACAAGGATATTAGGAAATCAAATCATGCAATCAAGCTACGAGTCTCATGCACAATTAAACCATTGAATACTCTTCCCTAAACTAGTCCACGGTCCTAGAATAGAGTTGTTTCGAGAATAGGAAAGATGCATAGACAACAACCAATCCTAAATCAAACAATAGAACATCAATCAATTCAAAAGGTTCATGACTCCTAAAGAAACAATAAACATTCATAAGATGAAGCACAAGAGAATCAATATCAACCAAAGGATAGAAATCAATTACCAAAATCTCACGAGTTCATACATCAGAGCTACTCCCTTGAACAAACCCAAGGAGACTAGCTCTCCATAACTAAACTAAAGAATTAATTGAGAAGAATTGGTAGAAGGTAGAATGTCTCCCAAAACCTAAGGCTGGCTCCTCCTTATATAACCCAAGGAACAAACCCCACGAGAAAGATACGGAAAGAGGCAAAAAATAGAAAAGGAAAAAAGATAGATATATTTCGGCCCTCTTCGGATTCGGCATCACCGCGGTCGCGTCGCTCACACTGGTCCCGCGCTATCGCAACAGAGAAGAATAACTCGTCTCACCAGCCACCGCGGTCGCGGTGGACAATCCGCGGTCGCGGAATCTCGACAGATTCGCTAGTGTCACGTCGGAGGCTGTTTTGACCATCTTCGGCTTGGAATCTGACTTTGGTGTAAAATGATGAATTGAAGCCCTTGAAGTTAGCTTTCCAATGGCACCGGAATCAGCTTAATACGACCTTTGTAGCTAAAGCTATGTTCTTTGCAAGCAAGTGGTGTCGGGAAGACAGATCAAAACGCCTTAAAACTCTTGATTCTTGCATCCTTGTGTCTTCGGCCTAGATATTACAATTACCACAAACTCTAACCTAAACACACTCAATATAGCCCTAAAATACAAGAGTTAACATATACAAAATAGAGCGAATCACATTGCGCAACCAAAATCTCCCCCATAAGCTCAGGAAAGGAAGGTTGGCGATGAGAGCTCTGGAAGCAATCAACTTAAAGTGGGGTCAATAGCTTGAGGCACTTCATAGGGTCCATGTCGACAGACATCATTATCTTTGGAAGATCCGCCATCCGGGAGGGTGTCTCCTTGCGAGGAAGGGTTTGGGAAGGTCACTGGGTGGCTTAGGTGGGAGCAAAACCGTCAGCTCAATGTCCGCCAAAGAAGCCGTTTCGGCCTTTCTCTTTTTCCTTGCCTCCAACCGTTCCATAGTGGAAAACCCGGCGGTTGATCTTCTACGGCGAGAAGAAAACATGAGCTTGAAGAGGATAACAAACTAATCACAAGGCAGTACAAAAAAACATGAAACAGATAACGAAGAGAAGAAAACAGGGTACGATCGTTCTACGGCGGACAAAGGCTCTATTTGAGTAATAACCTAGACCGAAAGCTTACGCATTCGGGTGACAATGTTTTCTGCATAGCACACAAGTAAGTTTTTTACACAAAAAACAACAGGTAACAGATTACAAAGTTAACACGCTTCAAGGAGGACAGCCTCATAAAGAAGAACCGGTCAGCCCAGCCCCGATTAGATTTGGAGATGCTAAAAACAAGGTAGTCTTTGCTCTTAAGGGTCTTTAGGGTAAGGCGCCCCAGGGCCGCTCTTAGAATGGCGACAGTTCAAGAATAAATCCTCTATTTTGAAGGGTATGTCTTGTGAAGAGCATAGCTTTTCTACATAAAAAAGAAGCCTCCACACTTGTGGGAGATGTTGGCCGGGAGAGACGCTTATTTTTGTCAGGAAATCAACGACTAAGGGAGAAAAGGGATACCGGTGGCCGATACGAAAGGGATATTCGTATAGACATACCCAGTCGTCAGAAAAAAAAATCAACAAAAACATCGAGAGGTGGAGAAAATACCTCTACATGTGAGGGAAAACCCACAGAAAATGTGAAGGCTTGAGGATCTTCGAGGATGTTATCCCTCTGGTGGTAACCGGTAAGGATTCCAGATGGGGTTAAGGTAGGAGGAGTGGACGCTGCCCAGCAGTGGAAGTAGAGAGCCAGTAAGACGCCATGAAAAGGGAAGTTGAAGAAGAAAAGAGGAGAGAGAGAGAGAGAGAGAGAGAGAGAGAGAGAGAGAAGTACCTCGGAACGAAAGAAGAAGTGAAAGCTTCTACGCAGAATCATGACCGGCCTTAAATAAAACCCTGATGGGACGTGATGCGAAGACGGTACACCTTCCCAATACAAAAATCAAAAACCCTAAAAAAACCGTTGGCGGGAAGTTTTCCCAGGTTTTTGTCGGGATATTGTTGGGCTGTCAAAAAATAAGCCCAATATGCATGAGCAGTGCGGCCCATCATGAAGATGGCAACATTCACCGAAGACGTTACTAAGTGGAAGGCGAAAATCACAGGAAGTTACGCCATGCTGATTGAAGATGAAATCTCCGGGATTCCCTTAATAAAATCAAGAAACGATCAAAATTAGGGAGGAGATGTATAAATGGAAGGAAGAAGATAAGAGAGGGACACAATCTGCATACCAAAATTCTTACCAAAAACTCTTGTATTCTTGCATTCCTTTTTCAATCGATTGAGAGATCATACTCTTGTACTCAGATTGAAGCTCTTCTATTACGAAGAACACAATTACACGATCAATTCAAAGTTGTCTCTTATTTCTTCAATTATATTTCTTTTTGTATTCATCAATTTTCTTTATTTATATTCTATTCATAGCTTGTAACGTGTTGTGGTGACTTTGTGATTAGGATTCCCGCATTTTAGCAATGTAACGCGTTTACGCGGTTAATTCGCCCAAATAGTTGGGAAAGCAAATTTTGAATCGGGAGGGTGATTTATGTGTTTTATAATTTTTTGTTTGGTAGAATATGTGTTGGATAATTTTGAATTGTTATTAAGGTAACTAGTGCCATTTAGATTTACGTTCTAATATTGATACATAAGCCAGAGGAAAGGAGTTGTCGATGACTTTGATCATATTAGCAATAACTCCGTATCATATTAGTATCATGTGTGAATAGTTCGGCCCATGTAGACCGAATATGATCCAAACTTTCCGTATGGAAAATGTTGAAAGAATTGAACACGTAACCCACGTTGCGCCTTTATACATTTCGATAAATCAGGGACGATTTGTAGGCAAGTGGGGCAAAATGATACAATCAATGCTCAAAGAATGTCATCAAGGTTGGTGCCTTGTGAAGAAGAGAAATGGGCCTCGTCCTTACAAGAGGTCTCGAGCTTTCAAGCATAAAGAAGATCCTTGCTTTTATAGTACTTTCTATTTTTTTGTTATACGAAACTAAGCATGCAATTAACTAAAAAATTCGGTTTATACTACCAATGACACTACCTAGAAGCAAAAATAAAAAGATGGAAAAAGAGAGACAAAATAGCATGGATTATCAAGCAATCCATTTTGACCAAATATGCAACTCACGATACTTAAACACAAGCAAAGAGTACACATAAGCTCATACCCACCTAAAACCCAGGGTATTGTTGGGCCGTTCAAGAATAGGCCCACGGACGAAGCAGGAAAAGGCCCACGAAGGGATGTCACAACGGCTACCAACTCCAAATCCGAAGATTTCGCCCTTCCATCAATGATGGGCGTTGACTGTAGTAAGGCGGATATCTTGGTCATAACTACATGTGAAATTCCCGGGATCTTGGGCGGAAGAAGACAACGGCTCAATATGGATAAAGACTCTATTATTTAAGGAAGGAAGAACTCATAAAAGGCACAAGATTTTTTGCACCTACAATCTACCAAGCAAGACTTGCCATTCTTACCTCACTCTCGTCAATCACAATGTCTTTGTTTTTAGAAGTTTATTGTACTCAAGTCCGAACTATTGTATCCAAGAGCAACATCTGAAAGATCAATACAATTTGCATCTCCATTCTCGATAGTTCAAGAAAAAATCTTCACTTTGAAAGGCGATGCCATGCGCGGAACACAACCGCTCAACAGAGAGCAGAAGTCTCCAGATCTGAGGAAGAAGTTGTCCCGGCGAGACATTCATCTTAGATAAAAAATCAGTAACAAGCGGTGAAAATGGATAGTGATGCCCAATGCGAAAGGGGCATTCGTGGAGGCATACCCAATCTTTTGCGTAAAAATCAGCAAAAATTCCAGAAGGAGGTAAAAAGATTTCAACGTTTGGCGGAAAACCCACAGAAGCAGCGAACTCCCATGGAGATTCGGAAGAGGAATTTCGTTGAAAAGCACCGGTAAGAATCTTTGAGGGCGAAAGCGAAGGGGGCAAAGAGGTTTTCTTGCAAGAAAAAGCCATTAAAGAAGTTCGAAAAACAGAGAGAAAATGAAGGAGAAAAGGTCGTACCTTGGAAGGAAACGGAACAGTTGAAGTTGCAGGGCATCAACGCATCTCTTAATAAGAGATTGATAGGACATGACGCCATCACGCTACAACTTCCCAAAAGGCCATTCGAAATTCAAAAACCCTAAGGAAACCGCCAGCGGGAGTTTCCTGGGGTTTTTGAGGGGGTATTGTTGGGCCGTTCAAGAATAGGCCCACGGACGAAGCAGGAAAAGGCCCACGAAGGGATGTCACAACGGCTACCAACTCCAAATCCGCAGATTTCGCCCTTCCATCAATGATGGGCGTTGACTGTAGCAAGGCGGATATATTGGTCATAACTACATGCGAAATTCCCGGGATCTTGGGCGGAAGAAGCCAACGGCTCAATATGGATAAAGACTCTATTATTTAAGGAAGGAAAAACTCATAAAAGGCACAAGATTTTTTGCACCTACAATCTCCCAAGCAAGACTTGCCATTCTCACCTCACTCTCGTCAATCACAATCTCTTTGTTTCTAGAAGTTTATTGTACTCAAGTCCGAACTATTGTATCCAAGAGCAACATCCGAAAGATCAATACAATTTGCATCTCCATTCTCGCCATTGTATCCAAGAGCACCTACAATCTCCCAAGCAAGACTTGCCATTCTCACCTCACTCTCGTCAATCACAATCTCTTTGTTTCTAGAAGTTTATTGTACTCAAGTCCGAACTATTGTATCCAAGAGCAACATCCGAAAGATCAATACAATTTGCATCTCCATTCTCGCCATTCTTTTAGTCTCAATACTCGTTATTTTCGTTATTATTTT
The DNA here is from genome assembly GCA_934048045.1 of Polygonum aviculare. NCBI lineage: Eukaryota > Viridiplantae > Streptophyta > Magnoliopsida > Caryophyllales > Polygonaceae > Polygonum > Polygonum aviculare. The sequence goes on along the minus strand of OW204023.1, from coordinate 23,222,864 downwards.
CTGTTCATTGTCTCTAACGCGTCGTGACGACTTTGTGACTAGGAGTCCCTCATTGTAGCGAAGTAACGCGTTTACGCGGTTAATTCGCCCAAAACAAGTATGAGCCATTCCTATTCCAACCCGATACCTCATTCCAACCTGATTCCTGACATTGTACCAAACGGGCCCTTAATTCAAGTCAATCTATGTAAAAGAATCTAAAACAAATCAATGAAATCACAAAATATATAGACATGATCTTTAACAAACAAGAGAGAGAAAATCACAACTAGGAGAGCAAGGGACAACAAAATCATGCAACGGGGGGGGGGGGGGGGGGGTTGGAGATCACACGTGAGAAGGGCCACAAGTGACTTAGGGTAAGGTGCGGAATTTTTGGTGGAGGATGAGAGTGTCGGTGAGGGTCAATGGTGGTGCCGTCGTGTGGGTGGTGCAACCAAGGTTAGGGTGTGGTTGGTGACTTGTTGTGGAAGAAAAATGTTGTCAATTTGAAGGACAAGTAAGGTGATGAAAAGTGATCATGCAAGTAAATTGAAGCAAGAACATGAAACAACAAGGAGAATCTGAGTACCACTTGATACGCGATTGCTTAGCGTCGTTAGAAGCCTCCAATCCCGATTAGAAAACCACAGGTTGGATTTGCTTTGCCACTCTAGGATCCAACTTCAGCCCGAAGATTGTCATGTATCAGACACTCATCTGCCCCAACATGCAAAATAATGTATGTTGAGTCTTTCCATCTGTGATTTGCCTTTTATTTTTATTTTTATTTTCTTCGTAAGGTTCGAGCGGTCTCCACTCTCCATGTTATTACAGAGAAAATTAATATACTATTTAGTAGAGAAAATTAGTTATACATATTTTATTTCATTATGCATAATAGGATTAACAGCATATGTTCATATTAATAAACTGTAGATTTTTCTTGTCCAATATATTTAATTTCACTAGAAAAACATGATAAAGAAATTAATTTTATACTCAAATTTATCATGTAAAAGTTAATATCTAAAATATGTTATAATCTAATTAGAAAAACATGATAAAAAAACTAATTATGCTTTCAAATGATTCTTTTAATATGTTTCATGACTCGTTTATTTTAAATGAGTCATTTTTTATATATTAGTCATCTTTGCTTATCATATGAACAAATCAATTCATTTAATATTTTCATCCCTCCATCACAAAGTTTCTTGATCTGCCACTGTAGACATATAACTAAGTGTTTTAGCCAAAATTTGCTTATAGATCCAACAAGCTCTAGCCTAGATCGAGATGAAACGAAAGTGTCGCTTGAACTTAATTTGATTCGGATGTTTGCAAGAATGAGAGCTGTTCATAACCTCTATTGAACAACCTTCAACTCCTTCCAACCAAACAACCTTCAACCCCTCTATTAGCTCCCTCTAGGCGAACAACCTTCAACTCCTCTTCCATATAATCTTCACTTTCCTGCCTCTTAATATCCATTACAATTCATCACATTTATTATTGAAGATGCTAGTTAAGCTGTATAAATGTTCTAGCTAGCCTAATTGCCGTTTCTTGGGGTTCTAACCACGACGTGAGAGTTAATTTGGGTAGCTTTTAATTTGTCTGTGTTGGTTGTTTTATATTCTAGTGGTTTCCCTTGGGCTTTGTGGGCAATGGGCCTCGTTGGGCCTTTTTAGGCCATACCCAATAATATCCCCAAATCAGATTTCGGATCTGCTAGGCAACCTGCGCGAAATCTGATTCGATGACACTTCAATCGAAGACCCCAGCCTACTAGGATCAAGGTGATACGCTCACCTATAAAGTCTAGAATTGCGAATCACTAGGCACATGAGTTGTCGTTGAAGTCTCATCGCTTGGATGGTTGGATGTAAGTTGGAGTGCGCTAGCGATCCTTTGCCTCTCTAGTTGGTTCTGGCTTTTGAGATTGCTTGCGTTGTTCCCTACAATTACTTGTGATGTCTAGCATATGGTGTGCGATGAATAATATGCTTTGATTGGCGACGGGCAACTCGTAGCTAGCGAACGACTTGCGATTGCTAGAGACTACTCGCGAACGACTTGTGGTTAGGCAAAGCTATATAGCATTAGACATGCAATAGCTAGCGAATGATTTTAGCTAACGTGAGCTAGCAATGAACTTGCGACAACAAGATAAATCGATGTTAGCTAGCCTGATCTAGTACTCGCGACAACGGAAAAATCGATTTTAGCTAGCCTGAGCTAGTGCTTGCGACAACGGCGAAATTGATTTTAGCTAGCCTAAGCTAGTACTCGTGACAACGGCGAAATCGATTTTAGCTAGACTGAGCCAGCACTTGCGACAACTGGCAAAATCGATTTTAATTAGCCTGAGCTAGTACTCGCACCAACGGCGAAATCGATTTTAGCTAGACTGAGCTAGCACTTGCGACAACTGGCAAAATCTATTTTAGCTAGCCTGAGCTAGTACTCACGACAACGCGGAACTCGATTTTAGCTAGCCTGAGCTAGTACTCGCGACAACGGCAAAATCGATTTTAGCTAGCCTGAGTTAGTATTCGACTACTTTGATAGTCGAGGGTCTCTGCCTCTAAGTAACAGATGACTATGCCTCTAGATAGTTGAGGGATTAAGCCTCTAGATATTATTGAGGAACTACGCCTCTAGATAGCACAATCGTAAAACAGGATCTTTAGGAATGGTATGATTGATACATGTGTTCCTTGTGATTGTAGATGACTGGATAATGGTTGTGAACATCGTCTACACTAGCAGACTCCATATCAGACGGATTATCCATAGTGGTCTGGTGATCGGATTCTTGCGTTTGGACATCATGCGTTCGGACAAGCTTTCATAGTTCATAGTCCTCCTCTAGGTGTACATGAGTTAATGCCTTGGCTTGTACATCGTTAAAGCTAGCACATGGATATTTAGTCAGCCCTTTGTATAACTCGTTGTCCGGGGTTACCCCCTATAGGAAGGCTTCCATGGCGATAACAACGTCACAACTTGTGATGGAGATCTTTTCTTGGTTCAAGCGATCGAGGTAGTCTTTAGTCGACTCATGAGATCTCGGGACGATCCTATAGTGATCGCTAGATTGTTTCTCAAACCTTCGGTTGCTAGCAAACATGGTGCGGAAGGAATCCACCAGGTCAGCGAAGGAGGACACACTGCTCCGCAGAAGGTTGATGAACCAGGTTAGAGCTGGTCCGGCTAGCGTGGTCCCAAAACCCTTGCACATAACAGCCTCTTTCAATTGGTGGGGCATCACACTAGTCATCATCTTTTGTTTGTATATAGCTACATGCTCATTAGGGTCACTGGCCTCGTCGTAGGCATTCATGGTTGGTACCGATAATTTCTTTGGGATGTCTACACGAGCAATACGAGCCACGAAAGGAGACTCATCATAACTATCTGGCGCTTCCCGCTCCATCGGGTGAGGTACCCCAACCTGAGCCATCTGGTCGGCGAACCGGTTGACTTGCTCCCTGACCTCTAGCTCATTGGACGATTATGCTCACATCTAGTGGTAGCCTTTGATCCGAATCTTCCTCCCGTTCCTCCGTAGCGAGTCTTACGCCTTGGTGACATGGAGGTGGGCGGTAGTCAGCCGAGCGGATAGTCTCTAGCGGGGTTGTGGTTCGGCTAGGCCCTCATTGTCATCTAAGCGTCGAGGCTCCAAGAAGGGTTGTCGGTGGGGTGACGTAGTCAATTCTGGCGTCACGGCCGCTACGTATTTTTAAGATGTTATTTTCTACTCTATCAACTCCATCCAGCCGAATAGCCTTCAATCCCTCTATTAACTCCCTCTAATCGAACAACCTTAACCTCCTCTTCCATACCCTCTTCACTTTCTTGTCTCTTAATATACATTAGAATCCATCACATTTAATATTGAGGATGTTAATTAAGCTATATAAATGCTCTAACTCGCCTAATTGGTGTCTCTTGAGGTTTTAACCACATGAGAGTTTCTTTAGGTAGCTTTTGATTTGTCTGTGTTGGTTGCTTCATATTCCGCTGGTTTCCCTTGCGGTTTGTGGGCTATGGGCCTCGTTGGGCCTTTTTGGGTCATATACCCAACACTAAGAGATCGAGATTTCTTCTTTTTTCACTTAGATACTCCTGATCCTCACTCGACCCCTTCATTTTGTATCTTATTATGTAGCCCATCGTGTTCATGTCTGCTCACATGTGATCTTCCAACAATGACCAACTCCAAGATCCGAAAAGAAGACAAGAAATTAAAACGATAACAAGTCAATTGGATTTAGCATGGCTTCAAATCTAGTTTTTTTATACATAACCCAAAACAAAAGAATTTGATTGTAGTAGGATAATGCACCCACCCCATCACAACACACGTTGCATCATGTTACGTAAGTACATTAGTCAACTGAATGATTTATATGAATTAGTCAACTCCATAGATTGAAAAACTAGAACTCCATTAGCAACTAAGAACATGACAAGTCATTTTTAAATACATATGTAACACATATGTAACACGTATGTACATGTGCATGTTCTACAAAAACAAATATACATATGCAAGTGCATGGGCTTGTAAACAATTTTCTACTCAAAATCAATGGCAAGTTACATGTAACACGTTACATACATATGTAAGTGCTCGGATGCAAACAAATTAAGGTCGCGTTTGGTTAGAATGAAACAAGGAAAAGGAGAAAGCACAAGAACAAGAAATGATGTTTTGACGACTAATATACACACACACACACAAACTTTTCACACATGGGAATCAACGTAGTCCGCCCCTCTATTCAACAGATGATCATCGTTAACCTCACGAGGAGCGATGTTATTCAGTTCGTGCTCGGTTCGATCCCGTTCTTCCATCCGATGCATCTCTTCCATGGCTTCAAAATATGCATAAGATCCCCATCCTGAAATAAAAACCCGAGTCAAAACCCATGAACGTTTCAAACTAAAACACAACCTCATTAAGATATCAACATTGATAATGTCATTATGAATTGCACGTCATTAGAGTAATGTGAGACGTTAGTTTTGTTTAAAGCATATAATTGTCATTAATTAGTCATCGTTGGGTGTCACACCTTTATGATCAGACGGTGGAGGGAAGAACTGGTGGTAGCATATGAAGGCGACGACCAATCCTGCACAACAAAGCAACATCATTCAAATCAATATAAGAATAAAAATAAACCCTAAACAAAGACTGATTAACTTAATCATACAATGATGCTTAATTAGCTGATGTACCTAAAATGCCACCAGCGAACACGTCTTGCCAATGATGCCAATAATCGTCAACTCTAGAGACGGCAACGAGCGAAGCTGCCAAGAGTGGTAGTAGAACGATGCAGAGCTTCGCTATGTGTCCTTTCCTATCGAAAACTCTGATCTTTCCGGACAAGTAAAGTGACAAGAAACCGAGACCCGCAAAAGACCCTACACATTAGGATTGAGAGCTGAAAACTCAAAGCCGAATCAAACGAGTCCTTAGATTTTCGCTAGCTCATATGATGAGCTATGAATTCATGTACTTACAAGAGGAGTGGCCGCTAGGAAAGCTCTTGTGTCCTTCCCTGATAACGCTATCTTTGCCGTGACATATAACATTGCCTACAGCATCATAAGCCTGAAGAATTGAAGCTAATACAACATTAGAAAATGCAAATCAATCTACAACATTTAGGGAAGTAAGAGATTCACTGTCCTTAGTACAATGTCCATGTACATACAGCTTTGCCGTCGGGGAAGCATCTCCAGAAGAAATCAGGCCTGGGGCGACCAACAGCGTCTTTGATGGAATCAGTAAGCACGGCTGTTATGAGCACCGCGTACAAGAGACCTGTTCGTTAGCACACATCAAGAAACCGATTTAAACGTTATAATCGATGTATTAAGATATGAGAGGTTTTGGATCAAAGAAGAGGGTTGTTTATTACCAAGAATGGCATGGTGCAAGTCGTAGACATTTCGCTTGCGAAAGTAAAAGAAGACGAATATGATGATAGGCAACACCACCGCATACAGCTGATCCAAAAACTCGGCAATTAGAAAAGAGCTAGGGTTTTATAGATAATGCGATTGATCGATTGTAAGTGTGGATGTGTTCTTACAGGGACGGCCCAAATGGGGACGGTGTTGGGTTTCAAGGGATACTTGAGGTCGGTCATCATACCCTTGCCTACGAAGCGATAGAAAGGATGGATTACGACAAGAACTATCTCCACCCCGATGAGGAGCAGCAGTATGAGCCAGTCGTGGAGGTGAAACCTCGCGACTTTGGCCCCGTGGGATTGGATTGTGCATACTGCTTGATCGTCGGTTGGTGTCATCCTTCAAGACAAAGCAAACTGCACACACCTAGCTAGGATTAAACATTTTTATTTTAATTGATGATTAAAGATTACATGCTTGTTTTCCAAATTTGGATACAAATTAAGCAAGAACACAAAGGAAGAGAATTTAATTACCAACCTAGCCTGCTGAGATACTGAGATAGGACTTATGCCAAGCAAAGGGCATGCAGGCAGGAATTCAGCCAAGAACTCCAACCTATATTACATAAAGCTAAAAAGGGCAAATTCAAGAATCAAGATTGAATCAGTCAAAGTAGTGGTGTGCCATATGTATAAGGAAGCATCTTTTCATTTTAATTAAAACAGCTAAGCCAAAGCCATGATCATTATATATAGTTGCGAGTTGGTATTGATCAGTCGGGAAAATCAAATTTGATCTTGATCTCTAGAGAGAACAACATGTCCACTCGCTTATTTAAAAAAAAACCCAGTCATTTAACAAAGACCAATTAAGCGAGAAGTAGATCTGTAGATGCCATTTCAAGATGCAATTAATACTACTTGCAAAAGAATTAAAAACAGAGTGAAAAAGAGAGATTCGATCGATGGGATTGCCAAAAATGGGAGATCAATTAAATGGGGGGTTCTCACCGGTGTTGTACTTGCAGAAACCGCCGGAGAAATTAAGATAGAACAAAGGCGCCACAAAAACCTCCAATATCGTTTTTTTTTTCTTGTATAATGGCGCCCTACCCAGGGACGTGTGGAATCAGCGTTGTGAATTTTTCAACTCCCTTTCTTCTTCTTCTTATGTTTGAATTTCGTAAGCAAAAATGTTTTAGTGACGAACAAATCTTAACTTGACAGGTATGCATTCCAGATGGGTTTATCAAGCAGATTAGTTCAAGTAATATATAACTACTTTTCAAATAGATTTGAAATAATCAACTTTCAGCGTATTATTACGGCATGTATTGTAACCACCATATTGCTATTATCACGGCACCTGGATAATTTAATTGACATTAGGATTATTATATATATTAGGTGTAACCCCATAGTCTTGTACGGGATTTTATAAAATTTATATTTAATATTTTTTAACTATAATAGTACATTAATCTTATATATAAATAAAATTTATATATAATTAATAGCGTTATAAAATTAATAATTAGGATTTTTTGAGAAATTATGATCGTATTATTTTTTTCAAAATAAACATTACGATCCTATACTGAATTAAAATGATAAACTATATACAATCAAATCTTTAATTAAGAAAGAAAATACTAATCAACATATTAATTAAGAAATGAAATATGTTGGTTATTTGATAAAAATATCTATTGACAAATATATAGTCATGAAAATCTTTCATTTCTTAATTAGTATCTTAATCAAAATCTTATAGATAAATATGATGTGGCTTAATAAAATAAAATAGTTTATAAACAATCTCTATATTTACCTTTTTGGTAGAAAAAAAATCTCATCTACCTAAATAAATATGATGTGGCTTAATAAATGGAGATGATGTGGCTTAATAAAGTCTTATGTAGACAAAGGCAAAATACATACAAAGGCCCCCGTACTTGTACAAAATGTGCAAACAGGCCCCCGTACTTTTTTTTGTTCTATTGAGCCCCTATACTTATCCAATTTTGTTCTATTGAGCATTGCATGCATTTTACGCCTTCTGTGTAATTGCCATGTAATGACCATGTAACACAATTTTTGCCATGTAATGTTCACATAATGCACATTCAAGCCTCGTAACACTCTGTAATGCCACAAAACACCGTAAACAAAAAATTTAAACAAAATTGATTGTGGTGTTTTACGGTGTTTCGTGGCATTACACAGTGTTACATGGCTTGAATTTGCATTACATGTCAAAGATCGTGTTACATGGTCGTTACATGACAATATAACAGAGGGCGTAAAATGCACGCGGACACTAATTGAGACACAAGTGCTCAATAGAACAATATTGGATAAGTACAGGGGCTCAATAGAACAAAAAAAAAGTATGCGGGCCCGTTTGCACATTTTGTACAAGTACGAGGGCCTTAGTATTTGTTTTGCCTGTAGACAAATATATATATATATATATATATATATATACAGGGGCGGACGCAATTTGGGCCCAGAGGGGGCAATGCCCCCTCTGGGATTTTACATTTTTTTTAGTATTATGTAAAATATCTCCTCCGTTTCGTAATAGTTGTAGATAATTTTTTTATGTTTTATAATACTTGTTTATTTTCACAATTGTGTACATTCTTTTTCATTTATAACTTTGACAATTAACTTTATAATAATACATATCTATTCTCTATGTTTCATTACATTAGTAATGAACTCTACATTGATATGGGTAGTTTTGGGAAAAAAAATCTTAATATATATGCCTCTATGAAAAACTATTGTAAAACAGAGGCATTATAATAAAAGTTATCCCAATTGATTATGGATTGTGTTGTTGTTTATATCCCGGTGTTCAAAATTTTACTGATATTTTTTTTCCATCATTTTATCTTAATGCTATATAATACAATTTTTTTAGTTTATTCAACGAGCTATATGTACATCAAAAAAACTGATTACTTACGTTGGGAGAAGAATGGTTGTATTTAATTACTTATTTTATTTTTCAGATTATTCTTTTATTATATATATTTTAAAATATTTTATTATTAACAGTAATACAAGTCACTTATTCTTATCTCGTCGCCTTACTACTATTTTGCCCCCTCTGACAAATATTTCTGGGTCTGCCACAATATATATGCCATGGATAAATGGATATGATGCGGATTAATAAATTAATTAAATAATATGTGACTTGGAATAACCATAAACCGACATATGTCAAAATCTTAGGTGACGAAATGTGCGGACGGCACATGAAAAAACCCTACATGACGCAATGCGGTAGCTCTAACTCCTATGACCTATGTATATACATTGATTTATGTGCGGACGGCACATGAAAAAACCCTACCTTTCGTCTTAGCTTTTTCATCTCAAGACACGATCTCTCTTTTTGTCGCCTCCCTCCATCCTCAAAGCTTGGCGTTCTCTCTCTACAATTTTTGCTCCAAAGCGTTACTCGCCCTCTCGATCTTTGTCTGTAAATCTTCGCTCGTTTTTGGTTCTTCAAGTAGTCGAACTCGCCATAGCATACCGCCAACAAATTTCTAGTTGAGATTGGAAGAATCGGGTCTTTGGGGTTTCATCAAACTCAGTATCAAAACCCACAGATTTCAGTCAAGTGATTGGAGTACAAATTTTGCTTTTTTTTTGCCAATAATTACTCGCAGTGTACGTATTCGATGTTGTCAATTTATGTTGTTTTGATGATCTTAACCCTTAATTTCAAAGTGGGTAGCATTTTTGGTGATAAGTATTTCTAAGTAGGGTTTGGTTTTCAGATTCACTCCATTGGAGATTGAAGCTTGTTGTTGAACTGAGATTTAGGGTTGTTGTCGCTTTGTTTAAGCATCCTTGATGTTTGATTTAGGGTATTTCGTTGCTTGATTTTAGGTTATTGTTTCAAGTCCGAGGATTGGTTTGTTGTTCGTTATCATATTAACATCGGTTGCGTCCATTTTGCAGCTAAGCACAATGGCGAGATCACCTAATTCTAAGGGTTCCAGCAAACGCAAACATGGAGGTTTGTTTTCGATTCCAATTTTTCATTACTGGGGTTGTTCTTGTTTAGTATGTCTTGTCTAAATTTTGCAATAATGTATCAAACATAATCTTGCAGCATTCTATATCATTGTTAATGAATTGGAATTATTGATACTTAATGTACCTTGAAGAGTTTTTGATTGTCAATGAAATATAATGTCTAATGGTTTTTTGAGGTTTTTTCATCAATATTGTCTGTTTTTGCAACAATATCGATCTATATTGAATGGTTAAGTTTAGTTTTTCAATCAAAAATAAGAACTTATTCCAAAGTAAGAACAAGAGTAATGTGTATGTCTCTTATATGTGTAGTAAGAAAGAAATAAGATTGGATTCAATAGCAGCAAATGTGTTATGTTTATGTTGCACTATAACGATAGCAGTGATGTTTAGTCAGCATAAACGATAAAAGTAAGTTTATTTTTTCAATTCTAACAAGAACTTATTCAATAGTAATGTTTATGTATATTATGTGTGTATTCGAACAAAATAGGTATTACATTTCATTTACTTTATATGAGTTCGGACCTTCTTTATTTTGTTTAGGCCGCGTAGATGACCATTCCAAGTTGAAGAAATCAAAGCTAAAGGTAATCACTGGTTAAGGTTGTATATTATATTACATATTTCATTTTAAAGTTGTTGTTGATTATTATTCAAAATTTATAGGCAAATCTGCTTCAGCATACGATGATGAAAGTGACAACTCGGATGAGATTCCAGTCTCTAAGAGGAAGTTGATGAAGTCTAAGGTTGCCAAAAAAGACAAGAAAGGCATGTAGAATAAATCAAAGTTGTAAGTTTTTTTCAATTTGTTGTTCATTAAATTTTTTTTTTCATAATGTGAATCTGATTGTTAATTAGTTTGTATGATTTCATGTAAGAAAGTGTTAGTGGAAGAGCAATCAAGTGACGAATCAGAAGAGATGCGAATATCAAAGAAGAAGAAGAAAAAGGTGAAGTCCAACATGGTCAAAAGGTAAAAAGTTATCATATGCCATTGAAAAAAAAAATCCATACATTATAATGAGCTTTTTCAAATTATATCAGATAAAAATGTGGTGTTGGAAGAGGAACCCAGTGAGGATTCAGACGATGCTTCTATAGCTAAAAGAAAAGTATTGATCAACAAGCCAAGAAATTTGCATAAAGGTCATCAAACAAAGAAAAATCTAGTGTCCAAAGGTAAGTTATGTAATAACCCTCAGTTTTCCGTAAGGGCAAAATCGTCATTTGTCCTTTATAAAATAATTAATAACCCTTTCAAACATTATGTGTAATGATAGTATGATATTCTAATTAGTCATTTATGAAGTAATAATTCCTTACAGCCTTATAGTATAATAATGGTATGAGATTATACTAATCATCCTAACTTAAAGTGTACAAATTTTAATACATGTTATGAGATTAAATTTCTAAGTGTTACTTAATGGATACAATAATTTCATAAGGCTTGTTAATAATTATGGAGGAAATAAAAAGAAAACAAAAGGAAGAAAAGTAAATTCGTGTTCTTGTGCAACCCGTTAGAGGTAATGGGTGGACTGTGTTCGATCAACCAATTCGATGTCGTTTCTTCATGAAAATCGAAACAAAAAGATGTTATGGATTCCTCTTTTTGTCCTCTATCATAGCCCTCGATCCATTTAGAGTTTTCGATCCAAAATCAAGGTCGAAATCCCGTTCGAAGTGGTTAGTGGGGTTAGGGCTCTTCGACGGTAACTCGATCGAATTCGAGTTAATAAGGGGTAGAGAAGGGCGGCTCTTGGACTCATAGGTGACATGGTGAGACAAGGAAGTAAATAAGGGGATCATACTGGATTAATACTCCAGGGATATTCGAGTTAGATCGGATTGAAAGAGGCATCGTTTGGGATTTTGAAACCGGTAGAGAATTCGACGATTTGGCTCGAATTGATGAGTATAAAGGGGTAAAAATGGGGTTTCTTCATTCACATCTCACTCCACAAATCCCCTCTTAAGAATTTATCTTAGAAAGCTCTCGATTCTGTCCAAAATTGCCGAAGAAACCCCATGAGTCCCCTGTTTTGGATAAGTCGCATTCAACTGCCTCGTGCTCCGCCTTCCGTCAACCAAAAGTTCCGCTGCCACCAGAATCAGAACCGCCTCTCGCCGCAGTTTCTGAATCTGTGCTCATCTCGCTGGACCGTCGCTACACCGCCACCAATTGTGTCGATGAATTGGTGAGTCAATGCCCTGTTTCCCTTTCGTTGCAACCCCTGTACATACGGTTGTTGTATATGTTTGCAACAAGTGAAAACTTGAAACAAATTAAAAAAACGAAAGGGGTTGTGTGTAAATGATGGAAACATTAGTTGAATTTGGAAGAAAATAAAATTAATAATATTCTGGCTCTAGGTATATATAATTGTATATGTTGTATGTATAGATATATATGATCAAAATCTAAAAGATAACTATATATATACAGTAGGCTATAGTATTTTAACCAATATGATTTTAAGTATAAAGGGGAGAAAGATAATAATATTTTTGTTAACTACTATATTTTTGTCATAAGAGAATGATATTTTATAAATTATATTATGGTTTGATCATATATTATAACACTATAACAACTATTATACTTTGAATTAAATTATAATTAAATCACTCCATGAGTTATATAATGTAAGCTATGATTTAATATGGTACTTTGTAAACTTGTTTTCAATATGGAGTATTTATTGTAAAGTTTTCAATACTATGACTTAAGTAATATAAATACCATTTTGTCAAATTGTCATGTTATTATTATATATACATGTATGTACTAAAGGCTAACCAATGTGTAACTATAAGTTAATTTAGTATTTTTATGGAAACGATTTCTTAGAGGTTAATTTATATGAACTCATCAAATATTTTTATATACTCACTATTTTAAGATAAAGTATAACTTATATCTTAGAGGTAATAACAATAAAACAAAATAACATAAAGTTCATATATACTAAAGGGTTATTATTCATTTAGGTTCATGAAGGATATGAACCTTAGCGATTTCTTTCTCAAAATAAATTACTAAATTTATATTGATTATTTGTCTTTCTGGTGTTACTTTCGTTCAGCGAAGGTACGAGGAATCATGATTGAGCCATACCTTCGATCGTCTTACTCGTCTAACGAAAACTCAAGGCAAATGGAATGGTTCAATTTTATGCATATGATTTAATAGCATGATTTATATTTGAATCATGAAGTTTTTGATTGTTGGGAACTAATTGTGTGTTAAAATAAATATAGGACTTTATTGTTAGATTTAACGACTGTCATTCCTAGTACTTTGTAGGATACGCTAGTCGAATTAGGTCTCGATGTGTGTGTGGACGTAAGTGCCACGTTGATTAGTAGTTGTGTGTAGATTTATTTAATTGTTAATCTCACCAGTGCGGAGGGAGTACTCCCTGGTGTAAGGTCATGACCATGGCCTCCTCAACAGATGAGGGGTCGTTTAAAGATTTTATCCACTTAAGGCGTAATGCCACTTACATTCACTATTAACGCACCTTAATAAGTTCAAGTGTAATCCTCTGTGTGGTTAAGGAAGTAATCAAGATAAGTGCGTTGCGCAATTTAAATCAACTTCATCTCCGTATTCAACAAAGACAATTAAACTAAAAATCTCGGCGTGATAATATGTTCCCAACAATCTTGCATCGAAGTTTTAACGAGGATATCACCTCTCGTGATAACTTAACCCTTTTCAAAGTCATTCTCGTTTTCCCATGGAAGCCCGGCTTTCATTCGGAGTCCGACGCCAGTTATTACCCATTCCCACTAACCGAACCACCTTCAAAAACCGATTTGTTTAGTCTGTCACAAGACTAACCGACCACCCTTTTTGTCTGCATGGTCGGCTGGTGTCCACCGAATTTCCGTCGCGGCACATCAGGAGGAGGGCTCGTAATCAAGGACTAGTCGAAGGAGGCGATGAGGACTCAAACTTCTTTCTAAAGACCTTTATTTTAATTCCGCACTTATCTCTAAACTTAGTTTGCGTATTGAGATTCTCAAGGTGTGAGATTCAATACAAGTTTTATTCCCAACTTGATATATAATTGACGATTAAGACCTTTGTTATTTAACCATTTTAATTCCGCATTAAATTTTAGTCGTCTTTTGCGATAACTATAAAGCCTAGGGTGACTTTGGGTGTTTTAACCCGAGGTCACTGGCGGTAATATCCCTACAGAAAAAGGGGGTGTTACAAGTTATGTGCAAGTATTATCCATCCATGCCATGTTCATAATATAATGTATCAGTTTTAATGTTTCATTATTTTACATGTTAGGTAAACCAAGTTCATCAACCGAGCATGAAGGTGAGGATTTTGAAGATGTTCGTATCATCAAGAAGAAAGACATAAAGATCAAGCCTCCCCCTCCAAAACAGAAGGATATTATCAAATCCAAGAAAGAGGTCGAGCCATCAAGGAGTAAGAAAACTATAGAGGTAGAGAAACAAAAGTTGCAGCTTGTATATCCTCCTGTCTTCCCAAGCATTCAACATCGTAGTATGCCGTCATGTTTTGCTAATTCAATTAGCAAAATCAATGACGATGAACGAAAGGAAGCCATTAGGAGGATTGGATTCGACAACCTTTTCGATCTCAATCCCTTTGACAAATTGGTTCAAGCATATGCAATTGAGTTGGGATTTTCGCCCCCTACCCTAAGATCAAACTAACTACTCGCTAATCATGGAATCCAAGCTAGCATTCATCAAAGACCATAAGCAAATCATGATTCATGCAAGTCAAATCCACAATCAACAACACAAACTCTACTCCCGCTCCAAGGAAGAATTCTTACAATCTCTACTCCCGCTCCAAGCCTAAGGGTTTCATTCCTCTCCAAGGAAAGGAATTCACCCAAATCCTCCTCTAGATCTTGGGTTCTTTCCCTCCCTTGGAGAAGAGTCCACCCCCTTCTTCCTTCTACTCTCTCAAACCTCACTCTCAATTTACTCCAGAAGTGTATGTGATGATTTTCTAATGAGAGATTACAAGGGTTTAAATAGAGATTATTCCCCCTACTACAAAGACTAGATTACCCTTCTAAACTCCTTAGGCTCCAAGGCTTGTCCTTGACCTCCAAGGCTTCTAGAACTCCTTGATCCACAAGGCTTCTAGACTCCTTGATCCCCAAGGGTTCTAGACTCCTTGACCTCCAAGGAAGCAAATATAATTTTGGGAATTAACAAGAAAATCCCCAAAAGAAAGGAATCCGGAGCCACAACCGACATGGATCGACACGGAGAACCTCGGGCCCGACTTGCTTCAACCTCGGTCCAATGCCATGTCTTTCATGAACCTCGGGCCCGACTTGCTACACCTCGGGCCACCACCTCGGGCCACCATGGTACCTCGGTCCTAAGGCATTTTTCAGCTTGTTTCGCTCCGTTCTCTCTCGTTTTAGCTCCGATTGACTCGATTCTTTCGCCATTCTCTTCGTCTTCACTTGAGGCTTCTTTCCATTCATTTTAGCTCCATTTTGAATCTTTTTGCATCCTTGAATTCCTCCATCATGCCATGCTCCAAACTCCATGATTCTTGCTCTGAAATGCCTATAAAACACACAAAACGCGCATAGTCTCCGAATCTCATAGAAATGTGGAAACTAAGCTAAAAAGGGACAAAACACACAAGAAAAGGGACTAAAGACACATATTTACAAGGGAAAATCACCTAAAAAACACTACCAAAATGAGAGACATCAGGTGGAATTACCCAAGTCTAGTTAGGGAAGGAACCCAAAAACCCAAGACCGATCTACCAAATTTGCCTAGTTCGAGTTACCCAGTACATCGGGCCCGACGTTGTGCGAGTCGGTCCCGGCCAATTCGACCTTGATCCACCCTCGGACCGAAGTGACCAGTGCGGTCCGAGGTGATCTGTTTGATTTTCCTCGTTTTTACCTTTCTTTTACCTCTTTTTAGTCTTTTCGGTACTCTCAACGCACGAACTCCCATGTGTTCGACACCCTACCTTATACTACTACGGGGTTCGGTTTTTATTTAAATTTTGACCACCCAATCCGGACCGGTCAAAATTTTGGCGCTGTTGCCGGGGAGTTCTACTTGTTTGAGGTACCACCTTTTGTTGAGTCTTTGATTTGGTAGTGATTTGGGTGAGGGACTAGCCCAAACCCCTTGTTTGTTTTGATTCGGTTTTGTTTGTGTCTTTGGTTATAGGTGTATGCGATCTCGTTCCGTCTGAGGAACACTTGAGTTTGACTTTGTGTGTGATCCGGAGAGCATCATCAAACAAGCTCGAAAGAAGAAGAGAATGGCAAACCAAGCTCGTGATGAGGAGGTTGAGAGGATGAGGGCCGACATGGCTCGAATGCAACTTGAGATGGCGAACCGAGATGCCGAGGCTAGGAGGGAGCGTGAGCAAAGGATGAGATTGGAGGCTCAAATCAACACCCAACCCCGGAATGCAAGACAATACATGCATCCGGAGTTGAAGGTGCCGGAACCGGACATCGTCTTGCCGGAGGTGTCAAAGAACTTTGAGATCAAAACTCAATTCATCTCGCTCATCAAAAGGGATCAATTTCAAGGGAGACCGAATGAGTGCCCGATCGAGCATGTGAAGCAATTCAAAGATCTATGTGAGACCATCTCGACGGATGATGAGACGCTTGAGTATGTGCTACTCAAGGCCTTCAAATGGTCGTTGGGAGGTAAGGCATTGCATTGGTTAGAGAGCCAAGCACCTCGATCCATCACATCATGGAGGGCTCTCAATGAAGCATTCTTGATGAAGTTCTTTCCACCCACCAAGACGACGGAGCTTAGAAGGAAGATAGCAAGCTTTCAACAAGGATCCCACGAGCCACTCTTTGAGGCTTGGGATCGGTTCAAGGAAATGTTGAGGCAATGTCCGATGCATGGGCAACAACCTTATGTCCTTCAAGACATTTTCTTCCAAGGAATCAACCCCGCCACTAAGGACAAGTTGAACCTTCACACCGATTGTGGGTTCATCGATTTGCCACCGGAGCAAGCGTGGGAGTTGCTAGACAAACTCTCCGACTACGAAGCCATGTACGGAGTGAGTCAAGTGAACAAGGAGGCAAGAGTCCATGGAGATGGTGCAAAGAGGCTCTACGACCCAAGGAGTGAAGATATGGATAAAGATGTGAAGATCCAATTCCTTAAGGATGAGTTAAACAAGATGAGGAGGAAGATGAGTCATCTCCAACAAAACTCGAGAGCATGTGAAGAATGTGGTTCTTTGAAGCATGGAGCCCAAGAGTGTCCAAATGAGTGCCAAGTTCGTTTGGCCGAGCAAATCGAGGAGGCACACTATGTTCAAAGAAACTTTGGAGGAAGAGCCAATTTCAACAATGGGGGAAGGTGGAACCAAGGCCAAGCCAATGGCTACAACAACAACTTCAACCAAAATGAGCCAAGGGCCCAACCACCACCATACCGACCTCCGGGTTTCCATGAGCAAACTCCTCAATGGGCACAGGACTTGAAGAATCAATTCAACAATGTTGAGAGAAGAGTTGATGAGATTGGCACCCAATTCAAAGAGTTTGGTGTATGGAGAAGGCAAGTGGACAACCAATTTGTTCACACGGCGAATCAACTTCCAAAAGAAGAAGGGAGACTCCCGGGCCGACCCGAGGAGAATCCCCGTGCCCCACAACAACAAAATGAAGTTCGAGCCATCGGATTGAGGAGTGGACGGAGTTTGCCCGAGCCACATATTTCAAGGACAAGAGAAGAGAGTCGGACCGAGTTACCCAGCAACTCGGGCCCGACATGCCATGATGTCGATCCAGATGAAGGAGGGAGTCCAACAAACCGGACCGAGGTGGAACTGAACTCGGGCCCGACATGCCCTGTAGTCGGCCCGACGTTCCCAGATGTCCCCTACCCCAGGACCGAGGTTCCAAAAGTCGGTCCCGACGTCGATCCGAAGTCGATCCAGGCCAAAAATGTTGAGAGCGATCAAGATCGGTCCAAGGAGGTAGATTCAACCAAGAAACAAGGTGCCACAACCCTTCCTTACCCATTGAAGAAGCCCAAGGAGATTGTTGAGGGCAAATTTAAGAGGTTATTGAAGCTTTTGCAAGGCTTGAACATCACCATCCCATTCACCGATGCTCTAAGTGAGATGCCATCCTATGCAAAGTTCTTGAGGGAAATTTTGAGCAAGAAGAGGTCAATTGTGGAGATGCAAGATGAAGTCAAGATCTTAGAGCTACCTCAAAAGCTAGGTGATCCCGGAAGATTTGCCATTACCGTGGGGATTGGATCTCAAAACTTCAAAGCTCTTTGTGATCTAGGAGCAAGCATATCAGTTATGCCCATGAGCATATGGAGAAGGGCTAACCTCGGAGATATGGAACCAGTTGATATGAGTCTTACCATGGCCGATGGTTCATCTACAAAGGCCACCGGAATTCTAGATGACTTCCCGGTTCGAGTTGGGAGATATTTTGTCCCCGACGATTTTGTGATCCTCGACATGAAAGAAGATCCGATGGTGCCCCTTATTCTTGGAAGGCCGTTTCTAGCTACGGAGGGTGCCAAATTTGATGTGAGAAATGGGAAGGTGACTTTCGAAATTGTTGAGGAAAAGGTGGAGTTCCATTTCAACAAAGCTCTTAATGAACCGGATGCTTTGGCGATCTTAAAGTTGGAGGAAAGTGCCAAGCGCAAGAGAGAGGAGTTGGAACCCGCAAGAGAGGAGGAAGCACCTTTGAGGAATCATGACATGATCTATGTTTAAGAGCAAGAAAGGGAGTTGCAAGATCCGTTTGTGAACCATGAGGAGCTAAGAGATCGAGATAGCCCGAGAAACCATGAAGAGTATCCTTCTTCGTATCCTTTTGATGTGGGAGATTCTTACATTTGTTTAAGTGACTTAAAAGAGGATCTAGAGGATAGTTTCATTTGTTTAAGTGATTTGAAGGACGATTTGAGTTATAATATTATGGCCAAATAGCTGAAAACCACCCCTATAATATGCGTTATTCTCAGTAACCACCCCTTTAATGCGAAATTCCTGTAAACCACCCCTATAACAAGCTCCGTTAACAACTCACCACCTATCGTCCCCCTGCCGTCAAAAACCGTCAAAAATAGCTGACGTGGCTTGGTTTTTTAGCGTTTTTTGCCAGATTTGCTTATGTGGCATCCATTTGCTGGCCACCTAAGCTCCACCTAACTCCACCTCAGCTCCATTTTACCCATCTTTTTTTTTATGTTATAAAATTTACCATTTATCTCAAAAACCAAACCCATCGTCATCTTCATCGCTCAACCTAGCTGAGGCGAAGCTTCCATTGCTCCAATTCGCATGTGCGTCTCCTACATTCTTCCATTTGATTCATAATTTATTATTGATCTCATTGTTTTATTGTATAATTTGTTGACAATTTAGGGTTTACGTTGCCCTAATTTCCCCATCTGGACAGTGTAAAATTAGGGCAAAAAATTGGGTTTAGGGGCCCGATTAATTGTGTGTTTTTGCTTCCAATTGGGATGGGTTTTGATATAGTGGTTGATTGCCGACAAGTGTGCAGGTGTATCATGTCGCGTTCAAGCTCTTCATCCACACCTATAGAACGGAGGTTGTGTTATTGTGGGATTCCTGCAAAGGAGTCAACTGCACATACAGAATTGAACTATGGTAGGAGGTTCTATGGATGTCGCCTATATGGATTGCCTAACAAGTGCAACTACTTCGTATGGAGAGATGAAAAACACAATGCAAGAGCAATCTGTGTTATCAAGAAGCTTGTGAAGGAGAAGCAAAAGCTGGAAGCAGAGTTGGAGCACTCAACACCAAATCATGAAATAGAGATGCAACAGATAAGAGAGGAGCTTGCAAGTACAAGGAAAATGAAGGCTCATAATTCAAATTGGAAAGTTATGATGACTGGCTTCATGTTTGGTGTTCTGGTGTTGCTTATTGCTTTGGTGAAATTGATCTGAGATGCAACAGATTAGAGAGTTGCTTTGATTGTTGCTATGTAATGTTGCTATGCTACAATTTAGGTGGTTGTAATTGACTTGTTTGTGTTGTTTTGAATGAATCTGCATGAGGGTGACCTCTTATTTGTGTCTCTTGTTTGTGTTGTTTGGAATGAATTTGTTGTGGAAAACTGAGTACAAAACCATGCTAGAAAACTTATCTGCACCTCTGAAATGGTATGCATATAAAGCTTGAAAACTGGGTACAAAACCACACCACATAATACCATAAACCTGAGCACAAAAACTGAGCACAAAAACCACAATTCCAAGTTGTAAATCACACCATATCAAGCTGTAAATCACACGTTGTAAATCACACCATATAAATCTGTAAATCATGCTAGAAAACTGAGCACAAAAACGAGCTTGACAATGGGAGAAAAGGCACTACATAATACCAGAACAAAGCCTAGTTGGCATTTCATAACAGAGTTCCACAAATCCAAGTTTCACATACCATCTAATCACAACATAGGTTCATAACATAAGTCACACCAGACCCCTACACATGATACCTTAAAAGTCTGACATAACAAGCTACATAACATCAAAGTTTGAGTGCATAAAATTCCAACAAAAGTACTCATCTTTGGACATTCAAAATGATAACATTAGTGACACTAGTTCAACAAAAGCCCTGAGTCAACAAGACTTCAAGGGTTGGAATGGTTCCTAGCTGAACGCCTAGGTGGTCCACTGGTGGTTGTCTTCTTCCTCCTAGCTGAATTGTTCAAGCCTTGAGCACTTGATGCTTGTTGGGGAACCTACAGTTGCATCAAGTGTGAGTACCAAGAGTGTGAAAAGAGTGTGAATTTTATGAACAAAAGTGATCTCTTCAAGAATATACATGTGCCACAAAAGAGCTACCAGCAACAGAACCTTGAGTTCCCATGTTATCCATTGCACTTCCAGCAACAGAACCTTGAGTTCCCATGTTATCCAATGCACTTCCAGCAACAGAACCTTGATTATCCATACAACTTCCAGCCTAAAAAATACCACATAACTCAACTCATCAATAAAACTCACCAATCTCAGTCACAGAAATGGTTGGTTTGAAACTTACAACACAGAAATGAAACTTACAACATCATAGGTAGATTGTTGGTTTGAAGAGCTTGGTGGTGGGATGGTTTCAGCTGGCGTCTTGGCCTGCAAAAACACCAATCTCAGTCAACTTAGGGTTACAAATTCCAGAAATTCCAAGCATGTTACAACATAAAACACCAATAAAACTAACCTTCTTGACATACTTCCTCTTGGTGCGGCCAATGTACACAGTGTTAGGATTGACAGGCCTTCCTCCAGGATTTGGTGGATTTGGCTGTTGGGGCCCTTTTGGTGGATTGGAGCATTTGTTTTTGTAGTGGCCAGGTTGTCCACAGTTTGAGCACTTGACTTGGCCAACAACTCTAATCCTCTTTTTTTGCCCAGGAAGTTCTTCACCTGGCTCTCTTCTCCTAGCCTTCTTTGGTCTTCCTGGTTGAACAATATATTTTGGAGGCTCTGGTGGTTGTTGATTGGTTCTCTCCCATTGTGCTTCTCCTGGCATTGCCTTGATTATTGGCATGTAGGCCTTCAAGTAAGTTTCCTTGGTAAAGAATGGATCCACATAGTCTTCAATCCTCCTTCTGTCCTTCAGTATGCAGCAAAGGGTATGTGAGCAGGGAATTCCTGTGAGATCCCACTTGTTGCATCCACAAGTCCTATTCTGGAGGTCCACAACATAGGTCCTTCCATAGTGGTCCACCTCAAAACAATCCCCACCTCCATAAAATGGTGTGCAGCTTCTCAAACACTCCTCCTTTGCAAACTCAATCCTCTTCTTTGTATGTGGTGTAAGCACACCCTCATACTTCATCATCCCCTCACGTTTGTCCAAGAACCTCTTCATGAGTTTTCTCCTAATCCACTCACACATAGACAACACTGGAAGCTCTCTTGCAGGGAGAATCATTGAATTGAAGGTCTCACAAACATTGTTGAGCAACATGTCAGACTTGGTGTGACTCTTGAATCCATGCCTAGACCATGTGTTGGGGTTTGCATCAATGAGATATTTGTAGGCACCCTCATTCAGCTTTCTCACCTCTTCCATAGGAATCTCAAAATCTGGTAAGTTGGAGGCCCTTGCAGCAGACCAAACAAGATCTTTGAAGGTCTTTCCAGGCCATCTAGCTTTGAAATTATTGTACATGTGTCTCACACATACTCTTGTATCAGCTTCAGGAACAACTTCATGTAAAGCTTCAATTAATCCCTGCACAATTAAAACAGATAGTAAGTGCAAGACATATAACATTATCCAAGCCAAAAAAACAAACCAAAGTACACAAGCACAAATACCTTTTGTCTATCAGAGATGAAGGTAGGTTTACTTTCACCAATATCCCTCACTAAAATCTCCAAGAACCATGCCCAGGTCTCCTTCCTCTCTGCCTCTACAACAACATAAGCTATGGGATAGACATTTTCATTTCCATCCTTACCAACAGCAACTAATACTTGGCCTGTGTATGCACCCTTCAAATGACAGCCATCCAATCCAACTATAGGCCTACACCCCTTCATGAAACCTTGCTTGCAAGCATCAAAGCATACATATAACCTCTGAAACAGTGGCTTCTCAGGATCATCCAAACAGACCTTCACAAAGCTAGAGCTACCAGGATTCCATTTCCTAATTGTTGCAACATAGTCCCACACCTTCCCATATTGAATCCTAGCATCCCCATGTGTCATCAACATTGCTCTAAACCTAGCTTTCCAAGCACGCTGGTATGTTATGTTAACTCTGAATTCCCTTCTCACAGCATTGATGAACCCTATAAGTTTCCATTGAGGATCATCTCTATAGAACTCTAGGTACCTCTCAGCAAGCCAAACTGAAGTGACCTTTGTGTTGTAATGCTGTCAACCACACTCATGCTTTCCAACAAACTTCTTCAGCTGAAAACTACCATCTCCTCCCATTCTCCTAGCACAAGCAGTAAATGAACACACCACCTTCTTACAAGTACACTTTTTTCTAGAGTGTTTCATAGCACAAGCACACTTGTTGAGGCAGTATGCATACACCTTTTTCTTATCATTATGCAGATAGTAAAAATCCCCTCCATTCTCTATAGAATACTGTCTCAAAGCTTTTCTAAATATGTCATTTGACCCAAATATCATACCAGACTTGAGCACAATTTTCTTCTTGAAATCTACAAGAGGGTTGAATTGGGGATACCTACTAGATCCTTCAAGATCTGACCCTGAGCCACTCCTCAACTCATTAGAACCATCCAATGACTTCTCATCAACATCAAAGCCACCTTCTTGACCACCATCTAGGATGATATCATCTGCCCAGCTCCTACCAACATTTTTGTCAACATTTTGAAGGAACAAATCATCATCCTCACCTTCACTTTCTATGAACTCATAATCTTCATCCTCAGAGGACTCTGACCCTAGCACGTCTTCATCATCATCACTGGAAGCATCTGAGAACTCTACATCTAACTCAACAGGTGCCTTGGAGCTTCTGCTGGCTGCATGCCTCTTTGTGGGGATTGTTTTGCTAGGCACGGTTTCCTCAAGTGATGATGACCTAGCTGGTGGTGTCAAAATGGAGGATGTGCTTTGACTTATGGGCTGAGGATATGGCTGACTTGTGGACTGGGTTGTGGGATGGCTTGTGGGCTGGCTTATGGGCTGCCTACTGGGCTGAGTAATGGGCTGAGATGATGGGGAGGCAGCAAGCAAGGCAACTGGAGTAGGCTCATCACCTTGGACAACATAAATGTGCACAGTTCTATCATGGCCAACAGTTTCTATTGAATCCAACACATCTTTATCAACCTTGATTTGTTTCAGGCCTGTGTGTATAGTTTTTCCAGGTACCAAATACCATAGCTCCCTCACATTAGTCACAGAAGCATCCTCAGCAAGCACTTGTTCCAAAACTACCTTTGAAGTCAAGTCTGGATCAACATCTTCCCAGACATAGACTTTGGCTTTTCTATAACAAAGTTTTTCAAGTGGAGAAAGGTAGAATCTACCTTCATACATGAACCTGAAATTGACATTCATACCTGTACAAAAGGTGCATTTGTAATCAATTATGCAATAGAATAAAGCCACTGTATAAAGCCATTGTTTTTGGTCAATATTGACCAAAAATGGCATCTTTATCTACCAAGTTTCAGCATTAAATATTGCCCCACTTTTGATCTCTTCAAAAACGAATCTTTTTCATACATAGCCCCACTAAACTGCATACTCACACATCACTCATACCCTTCAAACCTCTGTTTTGCAGGTCTGTGAAATGCCCCGTGAACCCAAACCCTAAAACCCCATATCAGTAGTCCTATCCCTTTCCCAACTACTCTAATCTAACACCAAAAATTAGTTTCGAAGTAAGGTGAGCACTTACTTAAGCTTGGATGAAGGGGTAGCCTCGCAATTCAGCTTCGATTTGGTGGAATTTGTCCAAGCCACCTTCCCAGACGCGATTTGGCCCAGCTATGGAGGAGTTGAGCGAATGTAGCCACCTTCCCAGACGCGAAACACCTTGTCCAGCCACTATGTAGCTGCTATCGAGTTGGATTTGGAGTTGTGTTGCTCAATCGCTCAATTCATCGCACCCACGATAAACCCCAAATTTTTGACCTAATTTGTGTGCGGATGAATGAAGTTGGTGTAATGGGGGGTGGTAAATTTTTAATGGGTGAATTATGAATCTAGGTGGAGCTTAGGTGGCCATCTTTAATATGCCACATAAGCAAATCTGGCAAAAAACGCTAAAAAACCAAGCCACGTCAGCTATTTTTGACGGCAGGGGGACGATAGGTGGTGAGTTGTTAACGGAGCTTGTTATAGGGGTGGTTTACAGGAATTTCGCATTAAAGGGGTGGTTACGGAGAATATCGCATATTATAGGGGTGGTTTTCAGCTATTTGGCCTAATATTATTGAGTCCCCTAGAGATTCTCTAGATGTTTGTGATGTAGGGAATGAAGATCAAGTTGAGAAGGTGCAAGAGATGCCAACCTACACTTTGGAGGCCAAGAATGATGGAGAAGTTGGATGCCACACTTTCATCAAACATAAGTGGTGGTACTATGGCTATGAGGAGTGTGGAGATGCATATGACAAGGATGATCAATTCACCGTTTTTCACCCTCCTTGAAGGGTAGAGGTTAGAAGTCAAGCTAGTGACTTAAAAAGAGCGCTCCTCGGGAGGCAACCCGAGTTTAGTAGGTTCATTTTCGTAGTTTCTAGTTTGTTTTTCTTTGCCTTAGCTTAGATTCCTTCTAATCTCTCTTTAGCATGTGTTTTGTGGAATTGTGTGTTATGTGAGTTTCATAATCATGTGTGGTATTGGTGAAAAGAATTAAAGGACTTGTAGGTAGAGACTTGCCAAGACAAGGGAATTTTAGGAAACCAAAACGGGTTGGACCGAGGTACCCAGTACCTCGGGCCCGAGGTTGAGACGTCGGTCCGCTTTGGCCGAGTCAACATGGGGCTTGACTTTGTGGAAATACCTATTATGCCCCTCTGACCTAACTTTGTCTTCTACCCAATTTAAGCCTTCTTTACCATACCTAACACCCATCACCCTCATAACCACCTTCCCAAAATACCAAGTCCCCTTCAAAACTCCCAATTCGATCCCCCCTCTCCACCATACTCGAACCCCAAGCAAACCCTCCCACAAATCTCGATCCAACACCCTAGCATCCTCAAGCATCGATCCCACAAGCCAAAAATCCCATAGATCTTCACCCTTCTTCTAGATCTAGGAGGAGAATTTGAGTTCTAAGAAGTTGATTGCTAGAAGTCTTTGTTTCTTCAAATTTGGTATGTGAATCTCGATCTCTACTTGATTCCTTGTGAATTTCATGCTTTCATTGCTAGATTTGAGATTTGCCATGATTGAGTGAGCTTAGACCTTAAGCATCCATGGTGATTTGCATGCATAGTTGAATTTGTGCTTAATCGTTGATCCTTCATGCTAAAACCAACTTGGAACTTCGATTGATGATGAGAAATGGTTGATTTTGGATTTTAGGAGCATGATAGAGTGAATTTTGGGTGAATCTAGGTAGAGAAATCGAATGAGAGTCGCCCCGAGGTACCCAGAACCTCGGGAACGATGTTGCAAGTTGGTCTAAGACTCGGACCGAGGTTGAAACCTCGGGCCCGACGTCTTGTGTTGGTCGGTCTTGTGCTATTTGATTTTCTCTTGTGTGAGCTTTAGGATTCATGAGCTTGAATGTTGGATAAGGCATGTTTATCATGATGCATCCTGTAGCTTGACCATTGTTATGTGATTCATTGCTCATATATGTTGGATCTTGTGGAGAGAGTGTCTTAAGAGCAAGTATGGGGTCATTTCCTTGCATGATGAGTTGTTGGTTGTGGAAGTATGTGTTCTTGTTGTGTTTGTATAGATTTTATCTTGTAGTTCTTTGCTTGATTGTGTGTAGGTACCATGGCTACCAGAGCATCTTCTTCAAGGATGGAGAAAGCAACAAGAAAGTCTAAGAAGTCGTCCAAGAGAGTGCAAAGGATGGACGATGTGCAATTTGAGGATGATGATGTGGCTAGTGAATATGAGCGATTCATGGGTCTATCTCACCACACTCAGTGGGTAGATTGGGAATCAATCAAGAAGATGAGCATGGATGAGGCTCTTGTTCGGTGCTACACGAACATTGGGCTTAATGTGATGCTAAGATGGAGCAACACTCATTATCCGGCTTTGACCTCCGAGTTTATGGCTACTTTCAAGTTCACGTATGAAGGAGTTGAAGATGAGGGCATGATTTCCTTTCAATTGGGTAATCAAGCGCAAGAGCTCTCTCTAAGGAATTTGACGGTCTACCTTGGATTTCCTTTCCCGAGAGATGAGGCATTTGTGGACAATGACAAGGTGAATTACCTTTGGAAGTATGTAGCGGGCAAAAGCGAGATGAGGAAGGGAGCCTCAACCAATGAGATCGCTAGCCCACTATTTCGAGTCATGATCCGCATTTTGGAGTGCACGATCTATGCCCGACATGAGCTTAGCAAGCCGATGAAGGAAGAAGCCATGTTGCTCTATGAGATGTTGTTTCACAATGAGAAGCCGTTGAACCTCACGTGGGAATGGGTGAAGATGGTGAGGGACTTCCAAAGTTCCTCATGGATTTATTTTAGAGGCATGATAGCTGATGTCCGCGTTTTAGGTAGATTTTTAGGGTCTAGATAGGTTAGTTTGAGTTATTTTTTGTGTTTGAGTCATGTGTTTTTGAGTCTTTTTGCATGAGTTTTCGTATTTCCATGAGATTCGGAAACTAAGCATATTTGTGTCGTTTTGTAGGTGTTTTTAAGCTTGAAGACGAGTTTGGAGCGAGGCTAGGAGAGGATGGACGAGCTAAGAGGAAGATTCAAGTGGAAGAGCCAAGAAGAAGAGCTAAAGAGAAGCCAAAGCAAGAGGAAAAGTGAAGCAAAAAGTCCCAGGATCGAGCCCAAGGAGGTCGAACTCGAGCAGAACCGTCAAACTTGGAGCCCAAGGAACAACGTCTCAGGATCGACCCTGAGGGGGGTCGAGATCGACCCTAAGGGGGTCGAACCTTTTGACCGACTTCCTCCTATCCGGATTTACATGTTGAAGTTTCCTAGTTTGTATTTTAGGAAGGTGTTTTCTTTGTGTTTCCTAATTAGATTAGGACTCCTTTTCTTCTATAAAAGAAGGTTGAACCTATAGTTTTTATTCATTCAATCAATTAATCATCGAGACTTGGAGAGCTAGGAAGAAGACTTGGAGAACAAGTTTGAGATTTGTAAGATTGATCTTTTGTTTAATTTGAATTTTAGTTTGGTTTTGATCATGTCTTCTTCTTCTTCTTCCTTGTTTCTCTTTGCTATGTGTGAGTAGTCTTCTTAAGTTCTAGGGTTGGGCAAAAACCCAACACAATCATGCATGTTTAAAACTTGAATTCATGACTTGAATACTTGATGATCATATCTAACCTATCTTGTGCTTAATCCTTGGTGAAAATTGAGGCATGTCTTGTAATTAACCCTAGCGAAAGTGAAAAGTTAGTTGCTTGATTATATCTACAACAACAACATTTACCCAGGAATATCCCGCCAGTTGCTTGATTATATCTAATAGGATTATTTGCAAAAGTTGATATTCCTAGGTTGAAGGATAGGTAGAAAGTTGTTTGATTTGCGAAAGTTGATTGAATAACTTGAATTGTTTGCGAAAGTTAACTTTTCTATGATCTAAATGGCATGATAGTTGTGAATTCTTGTTGAAAGCATGTATGGTTGTTGTTGTGGTAGCCCTAGCCCTAGGATTTGCCCTTTTTATTGATTGAAATTCGTGTTTCTGCTTTGATCCTGACTCCCTAAGTCGTGTTCGAACCGTTACTTGTGTGATTGTATGTGTTTTCGTGTGCGTTTTGTGTGTTCCGCTCTCAGGATCGACCCCCCTAGGGTCGAGATCGACCCTCTTCAGGTCGACCCTGAGTCGATTTGCTCTTGTTTTCTTTGCTTTTCGTAGTTTATCGATTAAACTTAGCACTACTCTCGCTCCCGTGGACGATCCTGACTTCGCTATACACAGCGGGGTCTTGAATACAAATTTACTTGTTCAAGAAACCCTTCAACAAATTGGCGCCGTTGCCGGGGAGTGTGCAATAGTGCCGAGTTTAGTTGATACTTGGGTTTGGGAATAGCCCATACCCCTTGTGTGTTACTGATTCGTTTTCTTGTGTTTGTGATTGCAGGTGTATGCCCTCTATTTCACGAAGGAAAATCGACTATTTTCCCTTTGATCGTGAAATCGAGAAAACCCTTCATTGCAGGCTACGAGAACGACGAGCAATGGCCGACGCTGAGGCTCTTGCTCAACAGAGGGAACAACTCCGTGCTCAGATGGAGCGCATGCAAATGGAGCGTGCTGCTCAAGATGCTGCTTTGCCTCGAGAAAGAGAGGTTGCTGCCCGAGAGAGAGAGGTTGCTGCCCGTCTCCAACAACAACTAGATGCTATTCCGAGGAACGCTAAGCAATACATGCATCCGGAGCTTAGAGTTCCCGAGTCCGCTATTGTGCTCCCGGCAATTGAGCGTGCCTTTGAGAACAAGTCCCACTTCATCACTCTCATCAAGAGGTCTCAATATGAAGGCAAGACATCCAAATGCCCTATGGAGCACATCAAAAATTTCACCGACCTTTGTGACACCATCGCCGCCGATGGCGTGTCACTTGAGTATGTGCTCCTCAAGGCGTTCAAGTGGTCTCTAACTGGGAAGGCACTTCATTGGCTCGAAAGTTTACCCGCTAGGTCCATCACTACATGGAACGCTTTGCACGACTTGTTCATGACGAAGTTCTTTCCACCGGCCAAAACTACCGAGCTAAGGAAGCGCATCACTTCTTATCATCAACTTCCTAATGAGACCTTTGTTGAGACTTGGGAGAGATTCAAGGAGCTTCTTCGGCAATGTCCTACTCATGGACAACCTCCTTATGTTCTTCAAGAGATATTCTTCCAAGGGATCAATGCCGCCACAAAGGACCGCATCAATCTTCACACCGATTGCGATTTCATTGAGATGGATCCCGATGAGGCATGGGCTCTACTGGACAAACTCACCAACTATGATGCCATGTATGGGACCCAATAACCCATCCGGATTCAATCAAAGAAGCTTTATGATCCGAATAGTGAGCCAATTGATCAAGATGTGAAGTTTCAATTCATGCAAGATAAGATCAACCGACTCAAGAAGCAAGTGAGTTACTATAAGTCCGTTGCCCCCACTTGTCAAGAATGTGGTTCTCAATCTCATACCACCGCTTCTTGTACAAATGTGGAGCAAGTTTGGGCTGCCGAGGCATATGCGGAGGCCAACTATATGCGAGGACCCTACCGAGGCCAAAATAATGCTTATGCGGGGAGAAACAACAACAACTATCCTCAATGGAATAACAATGGCCAAGGCCAAAGTTATCCACCTACTCCACAAGACCAAAGGGCCCCTATTTATCGACCTCCCGGTTATCAAGAAGAACCACCGGCTTGGGCTCACGGTTACTTTGAGAGATTCGACCGCAAACTTGATGGCGTTCAAGACCAATTGGGAAACTTTGACGCATGGAGGAAGAATGTTGATTCCTAACTTGGTAATCTAGCGGCTCAAATCCCGTGACCTCAAGGACAACTCTCGGGCCGACCCGAGGAGAATCCTAGAGGCCGAGCAAGCAATGGTGAAATCCGAGCCATGAACCTTCGGAGTGGCAAAGCATTACCCGATCCATCGAAGCAAACGGCGAAAGAAGATGCCTCAGGATCGACCCCACCTGGGTCGATCTCGACCCTCTCCATGGTCGAGCCTGAGACCGCTAATGATGAGGATGAAGGGGCGATCGACCCCGCTGAGGTCGAGCTCGACCACTCTGCACCCGGAACGTCTTCCAACCCTTCTCCTCCACTCATTCCCGATCCCACTCCTTCCTCTTCCCATTCTAAGATACTTCCTTACCCTTCGAAGAAACCCAAGGACGCGACGGAAGGAAAGTTTAAGCGCTTTGTTAAGTTGCTTCAAGGCTTGAATCTTTCTATTCCTTTCGCCGAGGCCTTGAATGAAATGCCCGCTTACACACAAGTTCTTGAAGGAGATTCTGTCTAGGAAGCGATCAATGTCGGAACTAACGGATGAGGTGAGGTCGTTGGACCTTCCCGAGAAGCTCGGTGATCCCGGGAAGTTTGCTATTACTATCGGTATTGGAGCTTATCGTTTCAAGGCATTGTGTGATCTTGGTGCTAGTGCTAGCTTGCTTTCACTCTCAATTTGGTCCAAGACAAACATGGGGCCATTAGTACCGGTGAACATGAGGTTATACATGGCGGATGGTTCTTGTGTGAAGCCTACCGGTGTTGTCGACGACTTTCCTATCCAAGTCGGCAAGTTTGTCGTGCCTAATGATTTTATTGTCATGGATATGTCGGAAGATCCCGACGTACCAATTATCCTTGGGCGATCATTCCTAGCAACCGCCGGAGCTAAGGTTGATGTGAAGAAGGGCCTCCTTACCTTCGGAATTGGTGATGAGGTGGTAGAGTTTCGGCTACCTATTGGGGGCATCATGGAGTCTAGAGACGTGGTACCCATCAACAACTTTCATCCGGAAGAGGACCTTTGGAAAGGCGAGGTCTTAAGGCTCGATATCACCCATGCAAGATCGGTCATGACCAATCCTGGGTCAAGACCGACCACACCTCATGTACAAGAGAAGCTTGACTCCGGACGAAGCCACTCAACACCGACCCATCCTCCGGTCGATACAGGTCAATATTCTCACTCTACTTGCACGCTTTGTGGTACACCTCTCTCTATACCTTCTTCCACCCTTTCTTCTCATTCTAAGTATGGGGTGGCGATGAGGACATCCGAGCCACCTTGGCACTCACATCCTCCAACTAGTTGAGGTACTTCTCGTCAAGCTAACTACGTTAAACAAGCGCTTACGGGAGGCAACCTGGTTTCTAGATTAGTTTTTCCTTTTGATTTTTCTTTTTGATTTTTCAATTTCTAGATTAGATTTTTGTTTTATTTTCTAACCTTCCTTAGATTAGATTAGGATATATTTTGTTTGGGATAGGATATTTATGATGATTTTGCAGGACTCTAAATTGCAAAACACGAGCTCAAAAAGGACGGGAAAAGATGACTCAAACGCGGTACATGAGCCCTCAGGATCGACCCTAAGAGGGTCGTGCCAGCACCACATCTCCACCTCCAATTCAAGCTTCTAAGAGTTTTTGGTGAGTTTTCTTCTTCTTTTTCTCTTTACTTTTTCATGTGTTTTCATGCATGGGGACATTGCGTGATTTAAGTATAGGGTGGGGAAGAAGAAATCTCACATGTTGTACATAATTGAGTCTTTGTTTGTTTGCTTTGCTTGTTTGATAGTTAGCTTGTTAAGAAAACTCTTGAAAAGTTCAAAAAAATGAGAAAAGTTCAAAAATCCAAAAAAATTGCAAAATGTCGAAAAATCCAAAAATATTTGCTTCCTTGTTTGTTTTAGGATAGAAGAGCATTCCATCTTAGATGTCCTATGATGAAAATTAATTTTCATGCTTGTCATGTAATTCCTTTGGCATAATTGGATAGTGTAGCCCAAGTTTATGAGAAATTGCTCTTGATTGTGAATGAGACTTGTGATGAAATTGAGCATATGTGTCTTGAGTGAAAGTAGTTGCAATCCAACAAATTTTTACCTAGTGAGAATTTTGGCCTTATAGGGAGAACCTCATTGATTCCCTCTTCTTTCTTTATGTGTGATTTTGCTCTCTTTATGCATATGTTTCTTGTCATTGATATGGTTATCTATTTCTTGAAACCGTTATGAGATTGTTCAAGCATGTTGATTGTGATTAAGAACTTATATTTTTAGCCCATATTCTTCCATGCCTACCTTGAATTGTCTTTGCTTGAAGCCCCGTTCTAGCCTTAGCCTTTTGTTTGAAGCTCCACAAAAATTATCCCCAGCCTATATTAGCATGACCCTATTCCGGGAATTGGACTTAGATTGTGAATAAGTTTTGTAGAGTGACATTTGTGTTGGGTTTGAAAGAGGTGACATTGTTAAAGGGTAGAAAACAACTTGTTGAAGTGTGATGTATTAGGATTCTTGGCTTGGAATGCACATTGTTGAAAAATTGATGAAAAGAAAAGAGAGAAGTAAGGAAGAAGCTCGACCAAAAGCTCTCAGGATCGACCCCCTAGGGGTCGATCACGACCTCATCGTGAAGAAGAATGTTCTCAGGTTCGACCCCCCAGGGGTCGATCACGATCCCCTAAGTAGGCTCGAGCGGGAAAAAAAAAAGAGAAGAAAAGAAAGAAAAAAAAAAGGAAAAAATGTATAAGTGCAAAGCCAAGAATTCCTAGCATTTATAAGTTGGGAATTTGGGTTAAGAATTGAAGGGTGTGAGTTTCATTGAAGTGTTTGGTTATGTGTTGAAAAGAAGAGAAGAAGTGAGTTGTTTTGGTTTGAAGTGTTGTATTTAGGAGTTTGATTACCGGATTTAGCACCACATGGCCAAAGAACTCCTTACCTATTGTTATTACCGAGCCCCATTACAACCCGGCCGAATGGAGTCTTCTATGAAGATTTCATTGAGCCTAAGTTCTTATGAATATTGATGTGTTTTGACTTCTCTAGGTAGAGAGATTGGTGATATAAGTCTCAATGATAAAGTAGATGTAGCATAAAGATTGAGATGAGAGTTGATTTGATAGCCTAAATACATGAGAGTAAGAGAGAAACACATTTATATCCCTTGTGAGGTTGGATTGTGCTTGCCTAGCTTGAGACTTATACATATGTGATGACGTTAAAGTTACTTGTCTTCATTTCACTTGTGTTTAAAATGTTTTGACAAGGGCTATGCTTGAAGATTGTGTTATTGGTCTTGATTTTGCATGATTATTGCTTGAGGACAAGCAAGTTTAAGTATGGGGTGTTTTGATGTCCGCGTTTTAGGTAGATTTTTAGGGTCTAGATAGGTTAGTTTGAGTTGTTTTTTTGTGTTTGAGTCATGTGTTTTTTAGTCTTTTTGCATGAGTTTTCGTATTTCCTTGAGATTCGGGAACTACGCATATTTGTGTCGTTTTGTAGGTGTTTTGAAGCTTGAAGACGAGTTTGGAGCGAGGCTAGGAGAGGATGGACGAGCTAAGAGGAAGATTCAAGTGGAAGAGCCAAGAAGAAGAGCTAAAGAGAAGCCAAAGCAAGAGGAAAAGTGAAGCAAAAAGTCCCAGGATCGAGCCCAAGGAGGTCGAACTCGAGCAGAATCGTCAAACTTGGAGCCCAAGGAACAACGTCTCAGGATCGACCCTGAGGGGGGTCGAGATCGACCCTAAGGGGGTCGAACCTTTTGACCGACTTCCTCCTATTCGGATTTACATGTTGAAGTTTCCTAGTTTGTATTTTAGGAAGGTGTTTTCTTTGTGTTTCCTAGTTAGATTAGGACTCCTTTTCTTCTATAAAAGGAGGTTGAACCTATAGTTTTTATTCATTCAATCAATTAATCATCAAGACTTGGAGAGCTAGGAAGATGACTTGGAGAACAAGTTTGAGATTTGTAAGATTGATCTTTTGTTTAATTTGAATTTTAGTTTGGTTTTGATCATGTCTTCTTCTTCTTCTTCCTTGTTTCTCTTTGCTATGTGTGAGTAGTCTTCTTAAGTTCTAGGGTTGGGCAAAAACCCAACACAATCATGCATGTTTAAAACTTGAATTCATGACTTGAATGCTGGATGATCATATCTAACCTATCTTGTGCTTAATCCTTGGTGATAATTGAGGCATGTCTTGTAATTAACCCTAGCGAAAGTGAAAAGTTAGTTGTTTGATTATATCTAATAGGATTATTTGCGAAAGTTGATATTCCTAGATTGAAGGATAGGTAGAAAGTTGTTTGATTTGCGAAAGTTAACTTTTCTATGATCTAGATGGCATGATAGTTGTGAATTCTTGTTGAAAGCATGTATGGTTGTTGTTGTGGTAGCCCTAGCCCTAGGATTTGCCCTTTTTATTGATTGAAATTCGTGTTTCTGCTTTGATCCCGACTCCCTAAGACGTGTTCGAACCGTTACTTGTGTGATTGTGTGTGTTTTCGTGTGCGTTTTGTGTGTTCTGCTCTCAGGATCGACCCCCCTAGGGTCGAGATCGACCCTCTTCAGGTCGAGCCTTAGTTGATTTTCTCTTGTTTTCTTTGCTTTTCGTAGTTTATCGATTAAACTTAGCACTACTTTCGCTTTCGTGGACGATCCTGACTTCGCTATACACAGCGGGGTCTTGGATACAAATTTATTTGTTCAAGAAACCCTTCAACAATAGCTCGCTTGGCTCATCGTCTTGATGTTGATTTGTCCTTCTATACACCGGCTCCGAATGGTGTAGAATTCATGGATCTCAAGTATTTCAAGAAGGCCAACATCATCAAGGAGAAAGTTGTTCCCGGCCTAATGGATCGACTTGTGCCTCACTCAAATTTTGGAAACGTGCAAGTTCCTTTGGGGCCTCGACTCTTCGACCTCATGAGCTACTACAATTGGTTCCAAGTGTGGGCGGGAAATGTGAATCCTTATGGAGAGCCGGAGGGGACACTTGAGTGTAGGAGGCGAGCACAACATATTCGTTTCACTACTCCTCAAGCTTCCTCGGACACCGAAGAAGAGGAGCCCAACCAATATGAGTTCGTGAGAAGAGAAGACATGTACGTTGACCCGCAAGAAGAAGAAGAAGATGGTGGTTACCACAATTTGCTCACCGAGCACGCACCAACATTACTGGACCGAGGTGCAAGCCATGTCGGGCCCGACGTCCACCAACGTCGGTCCGACACCTATTTGCCCGATCCGGTCCCGAGCCAATTCGAGAGGGGTGAGGGAAGTGGAGCAAGACAAGAACCACCAAGCTATGGAGGGTACGAGGGGTATGCTCAATGGTACGGGCCCGGAATGGTGTTCCCCGAGCCTCAACAATCGGTGGACATGAATTTCCTAGCCAACCAATTGGCTCATCTTCAACTTCAACAATCTAGCATGCTTCAAGAGGCGCACCAACTCAACCTTCAACAACAACACCTCAACTTCCAACAACAACAACTTTTCCACCACCAAGAAGACTTCCAAGCTCAATTTGAAGAAGTGAACCGCAACATCGCCTACACTAGACGTGATGTGGACGACTTGAGGGCGGTCGAGGACCAAAGATGGAGCGTACAAGAGAGCTTCAATGAATGGATGTCCGGGAACTTCTCTTCCCGTGAAGACCAATGGATGCGTCCCGCCCCACAAATTCAACCGCCTAGTCAAGATCCTTTCCACGACCAAGTGTATGAGCGGGAGAGGCGCGCACGGCTCCAAAGGAGACGCCGTCAAGGCCACCCTCCGAACTAAGCCTCAACATGTCATTCAAGAATAAGAAATTGTGAGCTCTCTTTACTCTTCTTTTTACTTTTGAGTTTTGATTTCTTTTGATGAGGACATCAAAATTTTAAGTATGGGGTGGGTTAGTAGCTCATAGTTTCATGTGTAGGTTTCTTGTATTTTTCTTGTTTCATTTAAGGGATGTTTCTTTTCGATTGTCGCATGATATGATGCATGAATGATGATTGAATTTGATGGTATGAATGGATGGGTTTGTTGTGTTTGAGAAATTTTTTTGCAAAAATCCATAAAAATTCGAAAATTGTGTGAAAAAATATCAAAAAGATTTTGTTTTTGGACTAGGAATTCCCATCTTAGATGTCCATATGAAAGCTAATGATGATGTGAGCATGTAAAGTCCTTTGCATATTTTTGGATAGTTTAGCCTCTAAATGGATATTGCTTTTAATGTGATGTGATATCTTGCATGTTTTTATTAAGCACATGAGTTCTTGGATGAAGTTTTGATGCAACTAAGCTAGAGTGAACCATGTGAGATTATTTTTGGCCATTTTAGGGATGTTTGTTCATATTGCATATCCCTCATTTTCTTGTGTGAAATAGCTCAAGCATGCTAAGTAGTACTTGTTATTGAGGTGTCTATCTATTTTCCAAGACCAATATGAGATTTGTTCTATGCTTTGTCACATTGATTTGAACTTTATTTCATTTAGTCACAAAATGTTCCATATCCTACCTTGAAGAAAAACCGTTGTTTGTAGCCCCGTCTTAGCCTTAGACCTTTGTTTGAAACTCCTCAAAAATATGATTCCTAGCCTATATGACTTGACCCTTTTGGGATTGGACTTTAGTGAGAGGTTTGGAAGAATATTTGGAGAGTTGAGATTCTCTTTGGTGAAGGGCAAAGAAATGGAGTTATAAATCAAGTGGGTAGTGCATCTTTGTGAAGCTAAGTGTAAAAGAAAGAAAGAAAAGTTGGAAAAATAGTGGATTGAAAGCAAAGTGCTTAAGTGTATGAAAAAGGGTACCGACCGAGTTAAAGTGCACATCGGGCCCGAGTTATAGTGCAAGTCGATTCTAAGTGAAAAAGTGTGAAAAATCCAACAAAAAGTTTAGTGCAAAGATGAAGTAGAATGTTTAGTGAAAAGTGGGTTGAAAGTTGAAAAAAAGAAGAAAAAAATCAAAGTCTTTTGGGTGAGTGAAGTTGAAAGTGGAAGAATTTGGTGGAGTTTGGTGAGAGACTAGAAAGTTCAATCCCCTTGTAAGCACCACGAGACCAAAGTGATTCCCACCTTGAGAAACACCAAAAGCCCCATTACAACCCAGCCGAATGGAAACTCTTTTAGGACCTCCATTGAGCCAAGTTCACATTCTTTGTGTGCATTGTAATAGGCATCTCTCGGTGGAGGAATTGGTGATATTAGCTTCAATGGTAAAGTCTTTACTTGCATGAATTTTGAGTATGAGTGTTCATTGCTATACCTAAACACATGATGAGTGATACACATTTTCATGTCCCTAAAGTGAGGCTTTGTTGCATTAGGCTTTATTCCTTGAACACTTGATCATGTGTGATGATGTAATCTTGCTTGCATGTCTATCACTCGTTCTTACTTGATTTTTCATATGAGGCTTTACTTGAAGATTGTGCTTCGGTCTTGCTTACATTGTTATTGCTTGAGGACAAGCAAGTTTAAGTATGGGGTATTCTAATGTCTCTCATTTTGGTAGTATTTTTTAGGTGATTTTCCCTTGTAAATATGTATCTTTAGTCCCTTTTCTTGTGTGTTTTGTCCCTTTTTAGCTTAGTTTCCACATTTCTATGAGATTCGGAGGCTATGCGCGTTTTGTGTGTTTTATAGGCATTTCGGAGCAAGAATCATGGAGTTTGGAGCATGGCATGATGGAGGAATTCAAGGATGCAAAAAGAGCCAAAATGGAGCTAACAATGCATGGAAAGAAGCCTCAAGTGAAGACGAAGAGAATGGCGAAAGAATCGAGTCAATCGGAGCTAAAACGAGAGAGAACGGAGCGAAACAAGCGGAAAAATGCCTTAGGACCGAGGTACCATGGTGGCCCGAGGTGTAGCAAGTTGGGCCCGAGGTTCATGAAAGACATGCCATTGGACCGAAGTTGAACCAAGTCGGGCCCGAGGTTCTCCGTGTCGATCCATGTCGGTCGTGGCTCCGGATTCCTTTCTTTTTGGGATTTTCTTGTTAATTTCCAAAATTATATTTGCTTCCTTGGAGGTCAAGGAGTCTAGAAGCCTTGGGGATCAAGGAGTTCTAGAAGCCTTGGAGGTCAAGGACAAGCCTTGGAGTCCAAGGAGTTTAGAAGGGAGATCTCTATTTAAACTCTTATGATCACCTATCATCTAGACAACTTTAGGGGGTGGACTCTTCTCCAAGGGAGGGAAGGAACCCAAGATCTAGAGGAGGATTTGGGTGAATTCCTTTCCTTGGAGAGGAGAAAAACCCTTGGCTAGAGAATCAATCAATCCCACACAAAATCACTCTCAAAGGCTCAAAGGAAGACTTGGAGAGCAAAGAGAAGAAAGGAGGAGGAGAAGAGAGAGAGATCGGTGGAGCTAGAGAGAGAGTTAGTGGTCTTGAACTTGTTTTGCTTTGGTTTTAGTAGAATTGAGATTTAGATATTGTGAACCCCTTTAGATTTGAATGCAATTTGAGTTGGATTTGAGTTTGATGATTGAGATTTGCTTGCTTTGCCATTTGATTGCTTTTTACTCTTACTTTATGGAGTAGATTCCATAGTCTTGGGCTATGAGGGAATCCCCTAGCTAGGATTGGGTGTGAACCCCCAATTCTATAGCCTTGAGTGCTTGATCTATGAATCCTCTCTACATTGAGCTTCAATTCTCTTGTGGAAACAAGGGACTTAGGGCTTGTGATTGGTAAGAGTAAGCGGAAGCAATCTCGGACCCAATCACTAGACCTAATATCGAAGGTGAGTGGAAACTCCCTTGGGTCGAAGTGTAGAGTGGAGGGATCGAAGGCTAGCAACCTCGATCTCACAAGGATCAACACTTAATGGCTAAATTGGGGTGGAATTACCCAAGTCTAGTTAGGGAAGGAACCCAAAAACCCAAGACCGATCTACCAAATTTGTCTAGTTCGAGTTACCCAGTACATCGGGCCCGACGTTGAGTGAGTCGGTCCCGGCCAATTCGACCTCGATCCACCCTCGGACCGAAGTGACCAGTGTCGGTCCGAGGTGATCTCTTTGATTTTCCTCGTTTTTACCTTTCTTTTACCTCTTTTTAGTCTTTTCGGTACTCTCAACGCACGAACTCCCGTGTGTTCGACACCCTACCTTGTACTAGTACGGGGTTCGGTTTTTATTTAAATTTTGACCACCCAATCCGGACCGATCAAGATACCAAGGTAATCAATCATATTTTTTCAATACTGAAATTGTGCGCATCAAAATAGGATTTTTGAGTTAAAAGAAGTTGTGTTGAATGAGCTCTCGTGTTAAATACTAACAGCAACGTTTTTCAAATTTTTGAGATGAGATTTTCGAATCAATGTTAGTAGTTTTTCAATTACCAAAGATACTCATTGCAACTTGTTTCAGTTCATAGTACCAGTTCAAGGTCCGCACATATGTGATATTAACTTATGAGTTGGTTCTGTTAGTTTACTTATTGTTGTTTAAATTGTTTTACAATGCAGGAAGCTTGGCCATTGACTTGTGAGCAATTACGATGCGAGGAGAGGAGTACTGACATTAGAGTATGGTCATTCAGCAATGTCTTAGAATCCCTCACGGAACGAAGTTGATTGAGGGGAATCAGTTGCGCCAAGGGTTAATAAAGAAGCGGTAGATGAGTTGAGGAAACACCTGAAGCCTATTGGAAACTTTATTTGTTGTCGATCAGTCCAAGCGTAAGCCCCACTAGGCCTGAAGCCCGCTTGGAAGAAGGTCATTTAAAGCCCACTTGGGAGGTTACTTGGTCGCCACTCCTCAACGCCTAAAGCCACTCTTTGGCCGCCAAGTTGGGATCATTAAAGAAGACTTAAATGTGTTACTTGGCCGCCAATCTACATCATTAAGTGGCCAGTTTTGAGTGCTTGCCTTGGCCGCCAATCTTCATCACCTCCTCCATCCATTTATGGTGCTTGGCGCCCACTCCAAGCTATTGCCGCCCTCCTCTCCTCTCGTCACTATATATAGACGGCTAGGGCCTTCATATTTTCTTAGATTGGATTTGATTTTAAAAGTTGGGCTGGGCGTCCGCACTATGCGGGAGTCCAATGATGCCTTGCTCGCAAAACTCGGATGGCGGTCCCTGAATGAACCAAACTCGCTATGGAGCCGTGTGCTAAGAGGAAAGTACTGTGGCGGTAGGTGTGATATTGACATGTTTCAAGCCAGACCCCGGGCCTCTTCAATGTGGAGAGGAGTGATCCAAGGGGCACACATCCTGCGACAGGGGCTTGGCATGTCCATAGGAAATGGCCGTTCAACTCTCTTTTGGGATCACTGCTGGCTTTTGGATCGTCCTTTATCTGCAGTAGCGATTGCTGATGTCCCGGAAAATATAGCTTGCCTTACGGTAGCCGAGTGTTGGGATGTGAGCTCTTGGAATTGGGCTCTACTCACTCTGTTTCTTCCTGCTGAGGTATTGCTCAAGCTACAGTCGGTGGTGGTTCGAGTTGGGGATGAATTCCAGGATCGTTTTATCTAGCATCCATCCAAATCAGGCAACTTTTCCACGAAGTCTGCCCGGACGCTAGCCCAACGTTCTCAACATACTGCTGCTAACCCCCTCTGGACCTCAATCTGGCGCGCCCCGATCCAACAAAGGGCTCGCCACTTCCTCTTTCTTGTAGGTCACAAGGTGGTACTGTGTAATTAGGAGCGGGCACGTCGACATCTAGCTACTTCGGCTACTTGCCCCCGATGTGATGAAGACGAATCCCTTTTGCACATGCTGAGGGATTGCCCAGCTGTAAGAGGGGTTTGGCTCGCGCTTTTTGGTACCTCTATGCCCGCTGATTTCTTTTCTGTGCAGGATGTTTCAATGTGGATATCCTCTAACATATCCAAGCACTGTGAATGGAGCACTATGTTTGGCAATATGATTTGGCAAACTTGGAAGGCCCGGAATGCTCTTGCGTTCAATGCTGCAGACGAAGTTGCGGGGCTGTCGAGCAGGGTCCTGTCCATCACTGCCGCGTACGCCGAGGCCGCTGCCAAGCTTCATCGGATTGTGGGAGACACAGCTGCTGGCCCAAGCACCACGCAAACGACGCTGTCGTGGCAGCCACCTACTCCGGGCTCGGTTGTGCTGAATGTGGATGCAATAAGCAAGGGCAATCCGGGGTTAGCAGGTGGCGGTGGCTTGTTCCGAGATGACAAGAGGCAATTCATAATCGGATTCACTTTCTCATGTGGGAGTTGCGATGCACTAACTGCGGAGCTTTGGGCAATTAAGCACGGGATCGAAATGGCCACTCAACAGCGGTTCGCGAGTGTTACTGTCCAGTCCGACTGCTTGGTGGCTGTTCGGTTGATCACTGACACACACATTGAGCATCCTAGGGACTTCTACTTGATTCAGCAATGTCGAAGCCTTTGTACTCATTATCCCGGCGAGCTCCACATCACCCACGTCAGCCGTGATTGCAACAGAGCAGCCGACTTCCTTGCTAATATGGCGTTGTCGTCCAATGTCCCCCTTCAAGTTTTAAATTCGCCGCCTCAGGCGCTTCTTAGTTTTATTCATAATGATGTTGTAACCCCTCTTGGGGTAAACTAAGTTTTCTAGTTTAATAATATCGTAGGGGCTTCCCGTTTTTTGATAAAAAAAATAAGTGGTAAACCCTAAGAGGAGTGATCGTGTTAGGAAACCACGTGTGTTATAATTCTGATGTGTGAAAAAAATGTAGTATTACGTACTTATCTAAGTTTCTTTGATAGATAACAAATTTCTGCAACTTTTGAGACTTAATGTAGTTTCATGGGGAGAACTTTGTATTTGATATAGACAACAACTATC
The DNA here is from genome assembly GCA_934048045.1 of Polygonum aviculare. Taxonomy (NCBI): domain Eukaryota; kingdom Viridiplantae; phylum Streptophyta; class Magnoliopsida; order Caryophyllales; family Polygonaceae; genus Polygonum; species Polygonum aviculare. The sequence continues at coordinate 23,180,889 of OW204023.1, read as the reverse complement.
GGTCGTATCTCCATGAATGTAATATCTATGAACCAACAATCAAATCTAGAAACTTAATTTATAACTTGTTTATGGATTACTTAAGTTTGTCTCGTAGGTATTATTAGTTTTCGTTTTCACACTAGCTAAACTTTTGATTTTTTCCTGCTTAAAGATTTTTTTGACATTTGTTTATATCTTTTTAAAAACCGATTATATTGTTTTTTTACACGCTACATATGTTGTTCGTAATGACTCTATACTTTTTTACTCATGTTCACATACAGCTTATATTCTTACATATCAATTGCTTATTTTTTTCATATGATATAATTGTATTTTTCAAACTAGAAACATGACATACATGATACTGTTATGAAGGCATGATTATAGCCATAATCTACATCATCTACTAATCACCCCTTTTAGACACCTCTACAAGTTAACCTTCTTACATCTCCATTATTTGTATGAGTAGATGATTGAACATGTATTGTTTGTATTATGTATGATTGGAGGTAAATTGTACAAGGTGAATTATTCACCTTCTTCACCTCCTTATTACCATGGTTAAATCATGGAAATTAACCTAGATTTTTTACCTCACTTTCTCCTATAAAAGGAGGTCATCTACCATTGTAAAACTTGCACCAAAGTAGAGTAAGAAATACATCTCTAAAGTTCTTACTCTCCCTCTCTCCCTTCTAATAATCAAGAGTGTTTCCAAAGTTTGTTTAAGTGTTCTTTTAAGAAGACTAGAGTGGCCTTAGTCTTAATCTTTTCATAACACGTTATCAGCACGAGTCTCTAATTACCAATTGAGCTTCCTAAATACTAAAGTACCAACTCTAACTCTTCTTAATCTTAAATATACAAGAAGTTTATTTACAAAAAATTTGTTTTGAGGAGTATGCTCTATAGTCGCCCAATTTTGGGATCTTCCATATCAGAAACTCGTTTTCCCTTCCTAGATTTCAAACGTTTCTTTACCAAAAATAACCACATGTTTTGGATCTACATAAGATAAAAACAAGGAATTAGATTTGCTTACCTCACTCGTTGATTAACTTGATTTCTCCTTGAAAATCCTAAATTTCACCGACCGGCTTGAAAATAACTCTTAAGCAAAACGATTATGAGAATGATGTTTGTAACCACGATTAGAACAAGGCAAATGAAAAGCTCGATTATAAACCTTTGATTTCCGGCCCTAAGACGACGCATAATCTCGTCGTCGGCCATGGAAAAATCGAGAGAGTTTTTGTTGTGGTGGAGATCGAAAATGGAGGAGGAAGAAGGAGATAAGAAAGTGAAAAAGTGAACGGATAAAAAGGATGAGTAAAGGGTGAACCGAATCGTTCCGGACTCTAAAGACTTTAAGGACCTTTTTCGGACATTTCGGACTTTAAGGACCTAAGGACTTTGAAACTCTAAAGACTTTAAAATTGTTAAATTATACTTCGTACGATTCTTTACTTTTGTCTTATGATATTACCTATGTCTACATTTTTACTTTTGTCTTACAATATTGCCTATGTCTACATTCTTACTTTTGTCTTATGATATTGTCTATGCCTACATTGATTTACTTTTGTGTTGCATACGCTATCTATCTTATATGCATATCATCTACATGCATGCTAATTGATTGCTTCAACATTTCCATGCACGATTCATAAATTATAATATTGTTTAATGTAAATCTCTTATGCATAGTAGCCAATGGCAAACATCGCCAAAAGGGAGTTCGACATCCTTGACTTGTCGGGCCAAAAGTACCTCGAATGGAAAGTCGATGCCATGTCTCACCTCAAGGCAAATGGCCTTGAGAAAACAATCGATGATAAGAATACAACTACCCCACAAGAAAAGGCGAAAGCCATTGTGTTCCTCCGGCACCACATTCATGAAAGTCTCAAAACCGAGTACTTGTTTGTGGAGGATCCAAAGGATTTGTGGGATGCTTTGAAAGAGCGATATGGCCATCAAAAGGAGGTCTTGCTTCCACAAGCACTATACGAATGGAACACTCTAAGGTTCCAAGACTATAAGTCCATCACTGAGTATAACAGTGTGATCCACAGGATCACATCTCAGTTGAAGCTATGTGGTCGAGAGATCACACAAGGTGAAATGTTGGAGAAAACTTACTCCACTATGCATCTCTCCAATATTTTATTGCAACAACAATACCGAGAGAGAAAATTTACAAAATACTCTGAGTTGTTGAAAGTGTTGTTGGTTGCTGAACAAAATAATGAGCTCCTAATGAGAAACCACAACCTTAGGCCTACGGGCTCAACACCCGCCCCAGAAGCAAATGCTATGAAAAAGGCGTTCCATGATGGGAACGCTAATGTGAGGGGGCAACGATCACGCCATAATAATAGGCGTGGTCGAGGTCGTGGTAACTATTGGAGCCGAGGTAGCCGTGGTGGTAGTGGTGGCAATAAGCGTGGTCGAAACTACAACAAAGGCCATGATAACCACCATGATAACCATGGCTACAAGGGGGATGCGAAGCAAAAGGTCCAGACGGGTCCATCAGGATCCTCTCCAAAAGCTAGATCCACATGTTATAGATGTGGCATGACTGGTCACTGGTCAAAGGTATGCCGTACAGCTCCACATCTAGTGAAGCTATACAAAGCCGAGAAAGATAAAGAAAAGGCTACCGAGACCAATTACATTGAAAATGATGGTGGGAATAGGTCACCAGTGACTAGCTTGGATGTTAACGACTTCCTTAACCATGACAATGGCGATGACTTTGGCTTTGATGCTTAGATGACTAGCATCTAAATAAATCTACTATCTTCCATGTTATTGTATAATAATTGTAGTATCCTCTATGCTTGTTCTTCACTTTAAATCTCGCATGACTTTGTATAATAAAGCTTTGTATAATAGATTATGTATAATAGACTTTGTATAATATAATTATCCTTGTGAAATATATGAAGCTTTTATTATTAATGTCTTAATCATGTTCCTTTGTATGCAGAGAAAATGAGCTCACCTAAGGTGAAGCACAATGGGAAAGAGCAATGTCTTCTAGACAGTGCGACGACACACACCATATTAAGAAGTAGAGAATACTTCACAAAGTTAAAGGCCTTTGAAGGCAATGTTACTACAATATCCGGTGTGTCGAAAATCATTGAAGGCTTTGGAAGAGCCCTCGTTCTACTCCCCAATGGAACGAAATTAGTGATAAATGATGCACTATACTCGAGCAAATCTCGAAGGAATTTGCTGAGCTTTAAAGATGTGCGTCAAAATGGGTTTCATATGGAAACCATGAATGAAAATGGGAGAGAATATTTGTGCATCATAAAACATGAACTTGGCCATAAACAAATCCTTGAAAGGATGCCAACGCAAACCTCCGGATTATACCATACATATATTTATCCGTTTGAGGTCAATGCAACAGCTAGTAAAAGGTCGAATGACCAAGCTGTATTCACTTTGTGGCATGACCGTTTGGGTCATCCAGGATTTGTGATGATGCACAAAATCACAAATAGCTCACTTGGGCACTCACTAAAGAACATTAAGGTTCTTTCAACCAGTGATTTTAATTGCACTGCTTGCTCACTTGGAAAGCTAATTATCAAGCCTTCTAAAAGCAAATTGCAAGTGAGACTCCTGCATTCTTAGAAAGAATCCAAGGAGATATATGTGGGCCAATTACCCCACCATGTGGACCATTTCAATATTTCATGGTGCTAATTGATGCGTCAACACGTTGGTCACATGTAAGCCTATTGTCAACAAGAAATGTTGCATTCGCTAAACTCCTTGCTCAAGTAATCCGATTGAGAGCCCAATTCCCGGATTATACAATAAAGAAAATCCGACTTGATAATGCAGGAGAATTTACATCTCAAACGTTCAATGACTATTGTATGTCAATTGGCCTTGATGTTGAGCATCCAGTGGTTCATGTTCACACACAAAATGGTCTCGCTGAATCTTTAATAAAGCGACTGCAGCTAATTGCTAGACCATTATTGATGAAATCAAAATTGCCACCATCTGCGTGGGGACATGCAATATTGCATGCAGCAGCCTTGATTCGATTAAGGCCAAGTGCTAATCATGAACAATCCCCGATACAACTAGTATCTGGTAAGGAGCCAAGCATTTCGCATCTCAAGATATTTGGATGCGCGGTTTATGTTCCTATTGCTCCACCCCAACGCACAAAGATGGGTCCCCAAAGAAGATTGGGAATTTATGTTGGTTTTGAGTCTCCCTCAATCATTAAATATCTTGAACCAACAACCGGCGATCTGTTTACAGCAAGATTTGCTGATTGCCATTTTGATGAAAATACATTACCAACCTTAGGGGGAGAAAAGAAAAATGCAAATCCACATGTGAAGGAAATCACGTGGAATGCAACTGCATTGTCTAATCTTGATCCAAGAACGAAATTGTGTGAACAAGAAGTACAACGAATCATTCATTTGCAAAATATTGCAAATCAGTTACCCGATGCTTTTACTGACACAAAGAGGGTAACTAAGTCATATATACCTGCCGCAAATGCCCCTGCAAGGGTTGAAATACCCACTAGATTGTCAGATGCATCCATTGCAAGTGAGTCTACAATACGCCGTAAGCGTGGTAGACCATTCGGTTCAAGAGATTTGAAACCAAGAAAAACAAGGGTACAAAAGGGCATGGTAGAAGAAGCCACGATGAATCATGATAATGATGATGAAGGCAATGGTATTGAAAATGAGAATATCTCAGAAGAAAATGATATCCTCGACAAGAATGAGAATGTCGATAATTATGAGATTTCCATAAACTATGTGTCCACATGTACACAATGGAATCGAAAGGAAGTCATTGTCGATGATGCATTTGCCTACTCAGTGGCTAGTGACATTGTAAATGAAAATAATGATTTTGAGCCAAAATCAGTCGATGAGTGTCAACGAAGAAAAGATTGGCCAAAATGGAAAGAGGCTATTCAGGCAGAGCTAAAATCGATCGAAAAGCGAGAGGTCTTTGGACCCATAGCTCGTACACCAAATGGTGTAAAACCAGTCGGCTATAAATGGGTATTTGTGCGCAAGCGAAATGAGAAAAACGAAGTTGTAAGATATAAAGCAAGGCTAGTTGCGCAAGGTTTTTCTCAAATACCCGGAATCGATTACGAGGAGACATACTCTCCAGTAGTTGATGCAACTACATTGAGATTCCTAATTGGCATGACTGTTTTTGAGAAATTGCAAATGCGCTTGATGGATGTCGTTACTGCATATTTGTATGGCACACTTGATACCGACATCTACATGAGAGTCCCAGAAGGACTAAAATTGCCTGAGGCCAATATTCGTGGACCTAAGGGAATGTTTTCCATAAAATTGAGAAGGTCATTATATGGGTTAAAACAATCTGGGCGAATGTGGTACAATCGTCTCAGTGAATACCTCATGAGAGAAGGGTATAAGAACGATACTGTTTGTCCATGCGTCTTCATCAAACGATCCGAAAAGGGATTCGCTATTATCGCAGTTTATGTTGACGATCTAAACATCGTCGGAACTTCAAATGAACTTGAAGATACTGCGAAATATTTGATGAAAGAATTTGAAATGAAAGACCTTGGACAAACAAAGCTTTGTCTTGGCCTACAGATTGAGCACTTAAAGGATGGAATCTTTGTCCACCAATCTAATTATACTGAGAAAATCCTTAAGAGGTTCTACATGGACAAAGCACACCCTTTGACCTCTCCAATGGAAGTTCGATCCCTGAATGTTGAGAGGGATCAATTCCGTCCCCAAGAAGAGGATGAAGAGATTCTTGGTCCAGAAGTACCATACTTAAGTGCAATTGGTGCTTTAATGTATTTAACTAACAATACAAGACCAGATATTGCTTTTGCTGTGAACTTGTTGTCCAGGTATAGCGTTGCTCCTACAAGGAGGCATTGGAATGGAATCAAACACATATTTCGCTATCTCCGGGGTACACATGATCTCGGGTTGTACTATCGTAGCCAAAGAAATGCAACCCTGGTTGGATATGCAGATGCAGGATACTTGTCTGATCCACACAAAGCCAAATCACAAAATGGCTATGTGTTCACGTATGGGGGCACTGCTATCTCATGGAGATCAACGAAGCAAACCGTGACTGTCACATCATCGAACAAAGCCGAGTTGATTGCTTTGTATGAGGCAGGAAGAGAATGTGTATCTCTACGGGCAATGATCCAATTCATCCAGAAAGAAAGTGGGATGCGGCCGATCACTGACGATCCAACAACATTATTTGAGGACAACTCTGCATGTGTTGCTCAAATGAAGAAAGGCTACATCAAAGGAGACCGCACAAAGCACATATCTCCAAAGTTCTTTTCTACTCGAGATTTAGAAGAAGCTGGTGAAGTGGACGTCCAACAAATTCGATCAAATGACAATTTGGCTGACCTATTCACAAAGTCTTTGATCCCTAAGAAATTCGGAGAGCTAGTATCCAGAATTGGAATGTGCAGACTTCGAGATCTATGTTAAGGTCAGGGGGAGCATCATACGCGCTGCACTCTTTTTCCCTTCGATCAAGTTTTTTCCCACTGGGTTTTATTTGACAAGGTTTTTAATGAGGCAGCTCTAAAGCGTACAATGGGTTTCAAGTTGCACTCTTTTTCCCTTCGTTCAGGTTTTTATCCCACTGGGTTTTTCCTGACAAGGTTCTTAACGAGGAAACGCACACCCATCTCCCACAACATGAAAGAAGGTGAATATTCAAGGGGGAGTGTTATGAAGGCATGATTATAGCCATAATCTACATCATCTACTAATCACCCCTTTTAGACACCTCTACAAGTTAACCTTCTTACATCTCCATTATTTGTATGAGTAGATGATTGAACATGTATTGTTTGTATTATGTATGATTGGAGGTAAATTGTACAAGGTGAATTATTCACCTTCTTCACCTCCTTATTACCATGGTTAAATCATGGAAATTAACCTAGATTTTTTACCTCACTTTCTCCTATAAAAGGAGGTCATCTACCATTGTAAAACTTGCACCAAAGTAGAGTAAGAAATACATCTCTAAAGTTCTTACTCTCCCTCTCTCCCTTCTAATAATCAAGAGTGTTTCCAAAGTTTGTTTAAGTGTTCTTTTAAGAAGACTAGAGTGGCCTTAGTCTTAATCTTTTCATAACAGATACATGTATATATCTTGTTTTGTTGTATATATCCAGGTCGAAATGCCATCTATAAGTGACGTTGATTTTCAAACACCTATACCCCATGCAATCTCGTGTCAAAAAGGGAAAGCAAGTTACCCAAGACAAAGAAGAGCTCGTATCTTGTTAGAGCAATAAGTGCTACGGTCAGTCCTACGAAGGAACAATAAAATATGCACTGCTACGTTACAAAATTTATGGATGAAGAGTACATATATGTTGGGACGATGTTAATGAGTCTTTTGTACTTAACATTGTGCCTATGACAATCGTCCCTTAGTTTTGATATGACAAACTCACTTTGATATAATAAAGTTGTCCAAGTGTTTCAGGAATGCCAGTTATGAAAAGGACAACAAGTGTTGTGGTCGTCCCTTAGGAGAAGGGACACCACTTTCCAAAAGTAAGGACCATTGAAGCTTCTACTTAGTCGAGAACGCAGTCCCAAGTAAGTAGGAACGCGAGCTCAACTCTGGAGTCCTTACAAGGCTGCTCGACAAGATGACATCACTTGACAAGTTGTGATCATCTGGTACCTAATTTTACATAGCTTAACTATTTGGTAACTAATTAATTTATCAAATTTGATTAGTTATGTTTCTTGGCTAATAAACATGTATGACCTTATTCATTTTCTAAATTTTGGTATCATATTATTTTAGAATAAATCTATATGATTTATTTGTGAAATTTTGACCTGATTTCAATTTCTTTTAAATACTAAGTTTGTATTTTTTTAAATCTATGCTTGATTGTTTTTAAATAACTAAAGTGAAAATTTGTTTCCAAATTGGGGCATACATGATCAAATTGTGACTTCCAAATTAAATCTTTTTTTAATGATTTTTGTTTACAAATCTTTAACTTATCGGATTTATATATTAGTTATTATATCGATTATTTATATTCTATGGATAGAAAATGTATATGCTAGTTATATTAATTAAAAATTATATTATTTTTGTTAAAATAATTTATGGATTTTCTTTTATGATTTTAGTTTAAAAATTGGTTATCTTATATATCCTATTCTATTTTTCCTATGCACTTAGAGCATCTTCAGGAGTATCCTCATATTCTTGGGAAACTCACATTTGGAAAATTTTGGGTGTTTTTTAGCCTCAATAGTATCTCCATTTGCTTCTCCAAAATGAGGATGAGCATCTCCATATTTGGGGTTATCTCCAAGTTGTGTTTTACTCTTCATTCATTTATTTATTTTTTTTTCTTTTTCAAAGCAAATAATTACAAAGTTGTTCCTAATAGATCTTCAAAATGAAGAACCTGTTGGAATTGGTATAAAAACATTTTGGAGAAAAGGGGCATTGTTTTTCCATTTTGGAGAAATTTTTAGAATATCTCTTGAAGATGCCTTTAGCATACATATATTTATGACTAATGAATATATAATAATGTATTAACATATATTTAATATATTGATATATGTACATTAAATTAAGTATGTTAATTGGTTTACTTTCAAACAAAATTCTACTAAATTTGAACATAGTCCGCACAAGGCGTTGGGAAATAAGCTACTCCGTAGTTAATATTGTTTTGTCGTACAAACAACATTATAAATTATGTGGGTAATTATTTAATGGTGGTCAATCTCCATTCTTTACTCAATTCTACCATCATTGCTTCCACTTTCACGCAAACCTTGTATTTTATTAGTGATGAAAATCATGAGAGCTCCTTAACCTTAAATTCATACCATTCTAACATAAAATTAACATAAAAAACGGGCAAAAGTAAAGTCGAAGACTAAACCGAAAGTCTTTAATTGGTTCCAGAAAAGAAGAAATGGATGCGGAAATAAATACGCTATGAACTTGGGAATCATCACGTCCTTTTGCAACCAAACTCAAAGTGCTCAATGAGTTACGCAAAGCCATTTGTTATTCATTATTATTCATTGCTATTCTTGCAACCGAAAAACTGTGAAGAAATGGTGCAAGTAGTTGGAAAAAACTTGCTAATATGGGTTACTTCATTATCTCATCACGGTGAATATGAGATTTTTACATAGGCAGAATACCAACAGACCCCATACTTATAACGGTTTTTTCTTTGGACCCCTGTATAAAAAATTACAAAGGTGTTTAATTCAAGTAAAATATTTTATGTTTTGTGTGTATAAAATATTCATGTAATTTACTTAAAATTACTAAAGTGTTAATATAATCTTATAGGAGGCGTCTTCATTCAATATTCAATTAGCATTTATTCTAATATTTTCTATAAAATAAACAAAATGCAATCAAAATCAAAATGACACCAATAGTGATATTCTCTTCCTTTAATAACTCTTTAAACAACACCAACAATTTTTTGTAAAAATTTTTGTGTGTATATTGTTTTGAAGAAAAAAAATAATTTATCCAAAAAAGTTACAAAGGTGTTTAATTAAAATTATTCATGTAAAGTATTTTATGCCTAGTTAAAACATTTTATGTTTTTTCTGTGTAAAATATTCATATAAATTCTTTTAAACGAATTGATTAAAATTACTAAAGTGTTTATAAATTAACAATGATAAATTAGTACAAAGGAAAAATAAAAAGTTCTTTTGTGGGCAATTACACTAGTTTCTTAGGTCATGAATATCAGTGAATCAGTGATCTCATGATAACCAAAAATCCATCAATTTTACCATTTCTCTTTCCTCCATATCATCTCATACTCCTCTCATTTTATTTTGCGATACTCACTTAAATATCAATGAACCTTTTAAACTCATTTCCTCACTTTATAAATATACACTTGATTAATTAATTCACAATGTTTTTCATGTAACTAAATGTCATTAATTCTAAATATTTGTTTTAACTTATTAAGCACCAATAACAAATTGTAATACATCTCAATAACTATTGTTTTTACAAGGATCCAGAAATATACAAACTTAATGTATACGAATAGATAAAAATTATGAATTGTGATATATTTACAATATTTTTATTTTAATGAAGAATTTAGCTGAAAACGATAAAAATAACTTAATCTTACTTAGTATTAATCCTAACCGCTAATCACATTTTATTTTAATTAAATTCTTAACCTTCTTCTTTTACGAGTATCGGCCATCCATACTTTGATTGTTGTGAGTATCACTGTATCACCACTTTACACATATTTCCTTTTTTTTTTGTGATACCCTTTTGATATTAATGGCCTTAGAAAGTTACCAAATAGCTATATCTATGAGGTCGATAAGTATATCCAATCACAAATTCATTTATGGACCAAGACTAAAGTGTGGACCGAGGACAAGGAGGAAAAAAAACAAAAAAAAAAACAAAAGAAGAAGGAAACAAAAATCAAAATATTGGGATAAACGAGAGCAAGGATGGATCAAAATCAACTTTGACGGATCAGTCTTACAAAATAACTCTGCGTCTACAGGCTTTATAGTTTGTGATCGCAATGGTGATGTCATGGGTATTGACACAAACAGATCTCGGTCTAGTTCAGTTTTACAAACTGAAGCTCGAGCCCTTAGAGAAAGAATTGTAGCAGCAAAACAAAGAGGTTTTAAAAAAATCATAATAGAGGGTGACAACCTAACAGTCATTAGAGCGGCCCAAGGAACTTGTCAGTCCCCTTGGGAAATTGACATGCTTATCTCAGACATCTTGGCTATGTCCTAGACGTTTGAGTCTTTCCGTGTGTTGCATATTGGTAGAGATCTCAATTCTGTGACTGATAAAATTACTAAGTTGGGCCACAATCTCCCTATCCATCACATTTTAAATCACTCAGAGTTCACCACTCTCATCCGTCGAGATGCTCTAGGATGAGTGGACGACCTCCTTAGGGGAGTCCTCCTAATCCTTACCTTTTAAAAAAAATGGCTTTAGAAAGTTAGAATGAATGATTTAGGCTTTGGTGTCATCAAATGGGTTGTTAAGAGTGAAATTGTAGACCACCACCTTTGCTACTTGGGCCCAGATAGCATGAACTTTATTGAAAGGAGGAAGTAGTTTAAAATCTCTCGATTTCGGTGGGGCAATACTTATTTGTTATGGGCCAATTTGCGGGAAAACCCCATCCTAAAAAATATTGGGAAATTAACCTAAACGGAAATTTCACGTGGTACCCTCCAATTTAAGGCAATTTCACAAGGTACCCAGCCAATTTTAAATTTTTATGTGGTGCCCCTCACATTTAAAAACATTTTGTCCCATGCCCACCTTGACAATTGAAGTTAAATTTTGTTTTTTTTGGATAAAAACATATAAATAAATTATGTTTCAATCCAAAAGCAAAAAAACTAAAACTATCACTACTTTAAATAAAAAAAAATTTATCATTATTTATAACCAAACTTTATGATTTTAACCAAAAACAAAAACAAAAAAAAATAAATTTATCGTTTTTTTATAGAAAAAAAAGAGTGAAAATTTATCATTATGTTTTTATCATTTTTTTTAAACCAAAACTTTAAAGATAAGAGTTGATAAGAAAGAGTGAAAACAAAAAGTTATCATCATGTTTTTATCATTATTTTAAAATCAAAATTTATGTTTTTATCCAAAACCAAAAACAGAAAAATATTAAATTAGCATTACTTTATAACAAAAAAGAGTGAAAGTTATCATTATTTTAAAACCAAAATTTATGTTTTTATCCAAAAACATAAACAAAAAAAACTTTCAATTAACAAAATGATAACAAAAAAACAAAATTATCATTAGGAATATAATTGATAAGAAAGAGTGAAGACTTATCATTAATTATTTTAAAACCAAAATTTATGTTTTCATTAAAAAAACAAAAACAAATGAAAAACAAATTTTTACTTTCAAGAGGGCATGGGGCAAAATTTGTTTAAAAGTGAGGGGCACCACGTGAAAATATTAAACTAGTTGGGTACCATGCGAAATTGTCTTAAACTGAAGGGTATCACATGAAATTTCCGTAACCTAAACTATTAAGTTACTAAAGTAAAAAAGATTTTTCTAACTAACATTCCCTTTATTTTGCATTTATTTTTAACAGAAGTTATTAAAAATATTTTAATCATGTTAAATTGAATCACTAATAATTTCAAATTTTTATACTATTTAAATGCAACACTGAAATAAAACTTGACATTAGTAGAAAGTTAAGATATATATTTTTCCAAAAATCAAAGTTATTGTCACATAAATTTCAAATAGGTATTTTATAATCTATTATATATATTTAAAACCACTAAGAAATAAAGCCTTCTCATTACGCCACATAGGATTTCGCGCTCCTATATTAGGCCACCTCGGATTTGTACACGTGTCATTTTCTTAATAAGCCACATTATTAATATTTACCTTTCTAATTAAGCCACCTCATTTACACTTTATCCACCTAATATACAAGTCACATCTATAATTTTTAAAAATGACACCTAATATTTACGTATGAAAATCAATTTGATTCACGCACAAATTCAATCATGGAAACTTATTTTTTAAGATTTTGTTACTATAATCATGCTTAGAATTAGGAGGAGGTTAGAACCACAAGCTTTATCCAAATTATGTTCCGGCCATATTATATCGACTAAAAATAAAAGTAGAACCACAAGCTTTATCCAAATTAATGTACGTGGATCATTTTACGTGGATCCTATCCAAATTAAGCACAAAATCAATTTAGATTATCCAAATTAATGTACATGGATGCTATCCAAATTTTTTTGTTTGAATAGGATTAAAAAAAAGATTATATTAAAAAAAACAAACGTTAAGTTATTGCAGATTATAATTTCAATTTTTATTTTGGGTTTGTTTTGATCATAACTACATATCTAATCAAATCCTACCAAGTTTATCCCCTTTTGATCCTATCCTTTTTTTGCAAATTATAATTTCTCATTATAAATTTAGATAGGATCAAATCCATTTTTTCACCAAATCTTTAATTTCCAATTATGAATACGATTTATATTTAATTTTAAAAAATTAATTTAGACAGGATCCTATCCTAATTTTTTAAATTATGTTCCGGCCATATTATATCAACTAAAAAATAAAAGTAGAATCACAAGCTTTATCCAAATTAATATACGTGGATCAATTTACGTAGATCCGATCCAAATTAAGCAAAAATTCAATTTAGGTTATCCAAATTAATGTACGTGGATGCTATCCAAAAGTTTGTTTGAATAGGATAAAAAAAAAGATTATATTTAAAAAAAACAAACGTTAAGTTTTTGCAGATTATAATTTCAGTTTTTATTTTTGGATTTGTTTTGATCATATCTACATATCTAATAAAATATGTAAACAAAAAATATATCTACAATCAAATCTAGAATATTAAACACATCGGATATCAACCAAAAAATATAATGGAAATTATCTAATGGAATATTTACCTGTCGTGTCATGCACTTATTATAAAATTTCATTCAATAAAAGATACAGGTTAATTACCTTATCTTTTTAATTACTTTATGCAATCTATTTATGTGAGAAATAGTTTAAGAAATTCGAATTAAAAAATAATTCTAAAATGAAACCCTTTTTTCTAACCAAATTATATTATTTTTTCTTTGATATTGAATTACTTTATATTTATTAAATTTTACTTAACTTATATAATATCATGTTCATAATAATTTAGCTTTTATCTCTCATTTTTAATCAATTAAAATCTATTCATTTTCGGTTTTTCTATTGTGTGCCCAAAGGGCACACAATAAAAAAACCAAATTTCTAATTTATCTAACTATATTCTTTATTATCAGTTTATGTAAAAGATATTTTGAAAAGATATCCTATCTTTTTTAATATATTAGTTTTTTTTAATCTATTTATACAACAAGTAATTTAAAAAACTCAAATTAAAAAATAATTTAAAATGGAAGCCCCCTTGTTTTTATAAATAAACTATTATTCTTATCTTTGATATTATATCAATTTATATTATATCTTTTTGATATTAAAATAGCTTATTTTATATTATATTGACTTATAATGACAAATTTTGGAGAATGAAAAAGTAAATGAATTTTTTTTACTAAATTTATTAATAATTAAAAAATATATATTTTATAATCTGATACGTGTGGTAATACAAATATGAAAAATAATATTTTTTTGTTCAAAATTTTTATATACTAAAATTTTCATTATTTGTTTTTGCTTATTATTATCCTATTTATAATAAAAATAATTTTAAAATGTGAAAACGTGAAAACGTGAGTCATAGTCGTGCATGGCACGACGGGTACAACTAATTGTCAAAAGTTACAGAAATGGATTAACGTATTTGATACGATTAGCGTTAATCATAGCCTTCGCTCTACGTGTTCATCGTTGAAGATTCCATCGTTTGTTGAAATTTTATCATGAGTACGCTCTAGTGTAACATCCTATTGTAAATTATCGGCTTTTACATTTTTTAGGTCAAAATGGCTAAATTTTAAAAGAGGGCGATAGGATTAAAACAAAAGGACGGCTTCTCCGATCTTTGCAACAAGGTAGAGACTAGAGACCTCTACGGAGAGGACGAAATGGGTAAGTGGTCCTTATGGGCTACATTATGGAGTAGGAGGCCTCCCACAAAAATAAATGTGATAACTAGGCTTTTTTCCAAAAATGCCCCTGGGCAAAAAAAAAATTTACAATCATGGCACTGCATCCCCTTGTCACACAAAAAACGACGTGTTATACAAAAAAAAAATTTACACCCATTCCACCAAATCCCACCTCACCCCCCCTGTTACACAAAACCTGTCACACAAAACTTGCTATACGAACAAAAAACGACCTGTCATACAAAACCCCCAATTTTCGTCCATTATCCACATACAATATACTTGTCACCATAAAACCTGTCACACAAAACCTATGTAGGATTTGAACCCACATTACCGTGCATTTAGCACGTTGCTCTACCATTTGAGCTAATAGGCTATGATTATAATTAATATATAAACAAAACCAAATCTGTCACACACACAAACCTATTAACACAAGCCCTGTCATACGAACAAAAACCCAGCTGTCACACACAAAAAAAAAGACCAAAAACCCTGTCACACACGCCTACCACACAAAACCCATAGCATAAAACTTGTCACACACAAAAAACATACCAAAAACCCTGTCATACATAAAACCTATAACAAAAAACTTGTCACACACACACAACCCATAACAAAATCCTTTGTCATACACAAAAAACAGACCAAAAACCTTGTCACACACAAAAAAACAGACCACAAACTCTGTCACACAAGTTTGCCACACAAAACCCATAACATAATACTTGTCACA
Source organism: Polygonum aviculare (assembly GCA_934048045.1). Classification (NCBI taxonomy): domain Eukaryota; kingdom Viridiplantae; phylum Streptophyta; class Magnoliopsida; order Caryophyllales; family Polygonaceae; genus Polygonum; species Polygonum aviculare. Next base: position 23,165,421 of record OW204023.1, on the reverse strand, counting down.
CACAAAAAACATACCAAAAAACCCTGTCAAACATAAAACCTATAACAAAAACCCTGTCACATACACACAACCAATAACAAAACCCCCTGTCATACACAAATTACAGACCAAAAACCCTGTCACACAAAAAAAAGTCATAACAAAACCCCCTGGCATACACAAAAAAGAGTTGTCACACACAAAACTCATAACAAAAACTCTGTCACACACAAAACTCATAACAAAAACCTGTCACACACACAAACCTATAAACACAAAACCTGTCATACGAACAAAAAACGAGCTGTCACACACAAAACTCATAACAAAAACACTGTCACACACAAAACTCATAACAAAAACCTGTCATACGAACAAAAAAGAGCTGCCACACACAAAACCCATAATAAAAACACTGTCACACACAAAACTCATAACAAAAATCTGTCATACGAACAAAAAACGAGCTGTCACACACAAAACCCACAACAAAAACACTGTCACACACAAAACTCATAACAAAAACCTGTCATACGAACAAAAAACGAGTTGTCACACACAAAACTCATAACAAAAACAGTGTCACACACAAAACTCATAACAAAAACCTGTCATACAAAAAAAAACAAGCTGTCACACGCAAAATCCGTAATGAAGCGATTTGCTTGCTTACCGCGGTGGTGGACGGTGGAACGACGGTGTCGACGGTAGAAGGGCCGTGTAGACGCACACTTTTCTAGATCTAGGGTTTCTAGATCTAGATCTACATTTATAGATCTAGATCTACAATTTCTAGATCTAGATCTAGATCTAAAAACCCTAGTTCTAGATCTAGAAATTGTAGATCTAGATCTTGAACCTTAGATCTCTCTCCACCGACGCCGCCACCTTGGAGTCTATCGTGACCGCTCCGCCTGCTTTGTCCGCCGCCACTGCTCCGCCCACCTTCAAACCCCAAATCTGAAATTTTGACTTCTTCGACTCCACCACCACTCGTCGCTACCGCTCGCCACCACACCTTACTGGCCACCGCCGAATGGATTTGCCGCCACACCTCATCGGCGAGCCGCCTTCGCTCGCTGCTACACCTCGGTGGCCGTCGTCGCCGCATAGTGATCTGGTGTAAGAAAAAAAGAGGGGGAGAGGGGAGAGAAGAGAGAGAGGGAGAGAGTGAAATGGAGGAAGAGAGAGAAGAGAAATGAAGAAAGAGAGTAGGTTTTTTTTTTGGGCTTTTATAGTGCCAAAAGAGGCTAGATAATACATATAACTTAAGTGGGGGTTAGAGGCTATTGAATTGTGAAGTGGGCGGTTCGCCGCCCCCTTCCCTCCTACGAAGAGTGCAATTCAGGACTAGACAACCAGGTTGTAGACCACCCAACTTTCTTTAACTCTTTAAGAGTTCCTTTGAGAGTCTCCCTTGGTAGAAGCAAGTCTCAAACATATATGGAGAATTTCTCCATTGCCTAGCCACTAAACAGTCTAAACCATTCCACATATAGATTTCATTATATTATCCTACAGCAGGAACCATCATTAATATCTATTACTATATACTAAAGCGGAAGCAAATTCTGCCACCATATTGCGCCACATCACCCCCCCTTTTTTAAAAATCTATCTTATTAAATCTTGATTATATCATAATTTTATAGATACACATTTAAAATAATAGTTCTATATTAGAATTTGTGTTCTTTAATTAATAATTCTATCCAAATTTATAAATCTCCATCTTATCATTATACACATTTAATTAATACATAGATCTATCATAAACATTTTATTTTAAATAGTATTTTTTTGTCACAATCTATAAATCATAATCATACTATTTTACCCATTTAATTAAATGTCATATTAAATTTAAATTGATTTTCGTAATTTTATTATGGTGTTTTTATTAAATCATCAATGTCAATGATATCAAATTCTACCACTATATTTAAGACAAGTATTCATTCTATTAAAATAATATACAAATACAATTTTACTATCATATCATATTAAAATATCAATAAAATAGCATATGTTATATTTAACACATATATCACTAATATTGTATACTAAAGAAAAAAAAATAGATTTCTTAACTAAGATAATAATTCGTTCACATTTTCATTGCATTTTTATATATTTAATATTTAACTATTTTTCAGAAAACAATAACATATATATGAGATAATTTGTTTTCTATTTAGCTTATTAAATATTATATATATATAGTATTATAATATATTATTCCGAATTTTATTTAAACTTATTGATTTTATTATATAAGTTAGTTTACATAATTTAATTTAAATGTCAAAAGATTTGTATCAATTGTTAATAGAACGTGATAATACATCTTATCTTATTTCAATCTTCCTCAATTAATTAAATATATGTTTATGTATGTATAAAAAGTAAATACATAAATAAAATATATTTATATATATGATGATATACAAGAATTATGTCATTTTATAATCCAAAAAATAAGCGTCATTTGAAAACAAGTATACATATGATAATATTTGTAATTGTTATAGTAAATTCATACACAAGCAATAAATAAATGACACCCCCGGCCGTACAAGGTACGGGTCATCTGCTAGTATTACACATTAACGAGAAATTTAACCAAATTCTAGCATTGTCCATTACACGTGTATCATGTTTTCACTAAACAGCTTCGTCGCCCTTCTCTATTCACTTTTGCGAATTTCGATTATTGGACGATAAAGCAACAACACCCAAATCGGAGACGTGTAAACCCCCACAGCTACGGGATTCTTTCTTCTTCTTCTTCTCATCAAAGCTCTCATCCCAAAGAGCCTTGTTCGAGATCAGCCTCCCGAATCCCTATCATCTCGGATCCAATCTGGAACTTTCGAGAATGGTGACGACGACATCGTTTCAATCCGATGTGCGTTCCGCTCTCCACATCGCCACCGCCTTCCTCGGGCTCCATCCGAACCCGCTCCTCCCTCGCACCGTCGCCTTCCCCCGCCGCCAACAACCGCCTTTGCGATGGAAGCCGTCGCTCTACTTCCGAGCCTTCACCGTCGCGAACGTTTCGGAGGCGGTGGTCCAGAACGTGACGAGTAAGCCCTCGGCTTGCACCGCCGACGAACTCCATTACGTTTCCGTCCCCAATTCCGAGTGGCGCCTTGCTCTCTGGCGCTATCATCCTAATCCGCAGGTACAATTCGAAATCCGAATTCAAGACTCTGAATATTAGAGGTTTTTGTTTAATTTTTGGCTGGAATTTGGATATGTGACAGGCACCGGTCAGGAATCATCCGTTATTGCTGTTGTCTGGTGTGGGGACTAATGCGATTGGATATGATCTCGCGCCTGAGGTAAAAGTTCAGCTTTGTCAGTCTTGATTTCAGTTTTTTGTTTGCATTCGGGGATTTCAAATTAACATGGAACTTAGCTTTGTCTACAATGCTACCAACTTCTATGTCAAAGTGGATGTTATATAATTTGCGTTGTTCTTAAGTTCATTTGTCCTTCCTATATGCGAAGTTGAGTATTGCAACTGTATGCAAGTATGTTTTCCCTTTGATTGAAATCCTTCATTGCTTAATTGACTTGTTATTGAAAGAAAATATGCCCGTACGCATTGGGGTAAGTGATAGATAAGCTGTAGGATGAGAAGTTCATAGCCGTACTGTAACTTTGTTTTCTGATGGTATAAGTCCTGACTTTGATCCATTGATGTGAGGCTTTTCTTGTGCGGAAATCGGTTTCTGAAAAGCAATTTGTAATTATGAGGTGGCATGGGTTGGTCTTTTTGAAGCTTTCAGCTGGGTTGAGATCTTTACTTTACCCTCTCTTTTGCATTTCAAGTAAGTTCTGTGATGTCTTTGCAGTCTTCATTTGCTCGTTACATGTCTGGACAAGGGTTCGACACTTGGATTCTTGAAGTGCGAGGAGCTGGACTGAGCATCCATGGAAAGGATAGTAAAGAAGCTGAGGAGACAGCCCAGGCAATAGTAGAGCAGATAGAGGATTGTTCACAGAATCTGGCGGAAGGTGCAGGCCCTTCAAAGCAGATGAAGAATGTGGATCCTGTTGCTACATCAAAATCTGAAGCCATAGTTGTTAAGGAAGATGAGAAAACTGTTGCAACGATATGGGATGAATCCGAACTGGTAGCAGAGCTGACTGAAACTTTTATGCGGTTGTCGGAAAGGCTTTCTGGCTTTTTGAGTGAAAGCCAGTCTAGAATTATCTCTGCAAAACTATTTGATCAAATATCAAGACTCTTGGAGGATTCACGTTTGATTGAGCGTTTTAATGAGATAAGGGAAAGACTTTCTAGCTTGTTGGAAGAAAGGGAAAGTTCATCTATTGCAGGACAAATTAGAGATCTGAGTGAAAGGCTTGTGAATGTCATAGAAGAAGGTCAACGATCTGTTTCACCTCAGTTGTTTGATTTACATGAGCGTTTTTCAGCAACTATAGAAGATTTCCAGAAGCAACTTGATTTGATTGTCAAGTATGATTGGGACTTTGACAATATGTTGGATGAAGACATTCCTGCTGTGGTGAGGTGACATTCTTCTGCTGGGTGTCTCGTCCATGAACCATGCTTTCATGCTATGTGCTTCTAATATATTCCTTTTATGATGATTACAAAAACATGTTTACGGTTGATGTGCATGCACTTATTGCAACAGCTTAAGTTAATTTAGCGTTGATTTTCCCATTTGCAGATGGAATACATAAGAGCTCAATGCAAACCAAAAGATAATAAAATTTTCGCTGTTGGTCACTCCATGGGAGGCATATTGTTGTATGCATTACTCTCAAGACATGGTATGATTTGTTTGAACTCTTTACTTGTTTTATCAATTTTGTTATCTGATTATCCCTTAATACTTATAGTGGACTTTCTTGTTAGTTTAGTGGTGTACTTTATTTCTCCAAGACGGTCTTCTGGAAGGATTATACAAGTGTAGACATAAATTCTACTACCAAAGTTTTGTGGATTTTACTTCTGTTTAGCTATGGATATTGAATATTGCTCAAAGTGAAGAAGTCAGACGATATTTCTTTTGAAATGTTCTTTTTTTAGGAGTAGAAATCATGAGACGTCCTTTTATATGTCTCTGTTTACTCTGTAAATCTCTCGTTCTCATGTCTGATATTGTATTGATCGTCGTCCCTTGTTATCAGGCCATGACGGAACAGATCCTATGCTGGCCGGTGTTGTAACCCTAGCATCATCAGTCGACTACACGACATCCAAATCATCTCTCAAATTGCTTTTGCCACTTGTATGTGGATGAAAGACCCCTATGTACAAGCTCTCATATTATTCTTAATTGGGATCATAATATTTATGTATATGCACTTGTCTCTCAGGCTGATCCTGCACAAGCGCTTCAAGTTCCTGTTGTTCCTTTAGGGGCATTGTTGACAGCAGCTTATCCATTGTCCTCACGTTCTCCATATATGTTCTCATGGCTGAATAATATGATTTCCGCTGAGGACATGATGCATCCTGAGTTATTGGAAAAGCTTATTTTGAATAATTTTTGTAAGTTCACCAGCCTTTCTCTTGTTTTGTTTATCTATAATTATTACCATGGATTACTCTAGTGTCATTATGGGCATCAGGTTTGCAGACTATGAGCCTGGAATCTTAGTCTTTAATATTCCAGAAAACTTTGCTCTAACTTGTATTGAGACAAGTTCAACGAATAAGAAACCAACATTAATCAAGACTCAAAATGCAAGCTTTGATATATATTCAAGTGAAGTCTCCCTTTTACTGTAAACTGATTTTGGTCTTTCTGGTCTGAGTGTCTGACAGTCTGTCTGGTTATTGATGGGCGTAATAGTTACTAGTTTTTGTATATAGTTCCATCATGGACTCGAATTAGGATGCATCCATTTTATCATTTGAGGAATGCTTGAGGAATATAAAGGAAGCATAAATTGGATGAATTGAAGATCTATCTGTCATCTATTGAGTTATAAGCATTGGCAGTTCTACGTTTCTGAAGGTTTCAATTCCAAAGGAAGTTCTGCATATGATTAGTAACATCACTTACCCCCACCTACATGCCATTAAAGACTTCAAGGAATTAGATATTGAAATGATGAATCAAGCATGCACACATTCCAAAGCAAACATATCTTAAGCGTTCTTTTGATTGCTTGGTGAAATTCATGCTACTATATCACCCATTGTAAACCTTCATTCACATTTGATCCCATATATATACTTGAAGTACTCTATGGTTTCAACCCCGTGCTAATATTCACCATGTGTTGCACTTTTTCAGGTACTATACCAGCTAAACTCATTATACAATTAACAACATCCTTTAAGGAGGGTGGGTTGTGTAATAGAGATGGTACATTTTTCTTCAAGGATCATCTGAACAAAAGCAATGTTCCAATCTTGGCTCTTGCTGGGGATCGTGATTTGATCTGCCCACCAGAAGCGGTTTATGGTATGTACCGGTGTTTGATATCAAAATTAACAAAATAAACTCCCATGTAATATCCTTTCACCCACTTCCATTTCATTGAATCAGAAACTGTTAAGCTCATCCCTGAGAAGTTGGTCACCTACAAAGTGTTTGGAGAATCTGGAGGCCCACATTATGCACATTATGATTTGGTGGGAGGAAGAATGGTATAACTTTAGTTTCATTCTTGTCCTATCTTCAATTTCTTTTACTTTTAACAACTTTTTTGCTCACGGATCTGAATTCTTGTCAAACTTGTTTAATGATGCAGGCAGTAGAACAAGTTTATCCCTGTATAGTCCAGTTTTTGAGCACTTACGACTAGAGGTGCCTATTCTGGTGGACATGATTTTGTAGGAATGGCTTCTTTCCACTGACATGGTCTGAATTCTCATGGGACTCCAGATTATAAAACCCAGAGACACCCTTCAACACAATTTATTATTTTTTGGGCATATAACACTTGAGGATCTCTTTGCAAAAAAATCACAAACATTGTTTCTTTGTGGTTTTATGCATCAAAGGTTACAAACAAATATTTTTTGGGTCCCAGATGGCAAAATTAGGAAGCCCTAGCCCCCATTTTGCATTCAACCTGCAAAAAATTCTCTTTTAGCTGATTGTAAATCTGTAATATACACGTTTTTTCCTACCAAAATTGTCTCTAAGCCATAGCAGAAATTTGCTTTGCTCAAAGATTCTGTATTTTGAATCAGGTAATGAAGTTCATATTATGTCTCTTATCTTCATTCTGTGCTTGCATAGTTGCATAATGAACTTCTGAAGTGTTATTTTATCATGTTGCTCTGCACATCAGCTCGATATGGACCTATAACTTGTGAGTATTCTTGTTGCTAAGAGCTCTTAACTCATGTTTCTATCGAGAAAGCAATTCTACATTTTTTGTGGGATTTGTATTAGCTCGAGGATGGTAACTTTCCATTGACTGCTTCTTCGCTCATTGCCTTGGTCAGTTGTCATTGTCAATATGCAATCTGCTGATTTGGAGGTTAAACGAGTATTTCCAGTGACAGTGATAAGCTAACATAGTTGATTTTCTGATACGGTATTGGATTTGGAACATTTAACAGCCGATTTCTAGCTTAGAATGACCCTCAATTTTGTGAATTGGTGATCATGTAATGAAATAGTAGTTCATTTAAGGGTGACTGTTTATTGTGGGAAGCAGCTTATAAAATTCTGACTCTTTATACAGGCAAAGCCTTCATAGATTTTGACCTTGCCTTAATTTCCTTATCAAGCTGTTCTGTCAGTATTTCCATCTTTATAATGCTCAGCAAATTGACTTGTTATTGCTCATCTCACTAATTCTTACTATTGCTATGTAGTTTACGTCTCTTATCTTGATAAAGACCTTATTGTAATGGTCAACAATTTGTTGCAATGCTACTAACTAATGTAGCTCTTTGAAAATCAGATGCATTCTATTTCTGTCATATATATATATATATATATATATATATATATATATATATATATATAGCAACTAGCAATCCAGTTAGGCAAGGAAACTTCTCTAATATGTTCAATCATCTTAAGTCTTTATTGTCTGCATTATCTTAATTGAAAACTATTTTACACTTGCAACTGAAGTCACCATCATGAAATGGAAGAAAACTAACAGTGTGTCAATTTGCTTGATGGCCCCAATTGATGTTCAAAAGCATACTTTTCTTCTCTTTGACATGTGCAAATAGATTTTGCAGGATATCAAATTGCACCTTGTAAACACTAACCATTTCATGGTATTTGAAAACTCAAACTGTTCCATTTAAAGTAGGTAAATACACCCCACCATTACCTTGCCATTCTCGTCTGACTTGGGAAAAAACCAACATCTCTTCCAAAGTCTCCAATGTTTGGCAGCTTCATTTTGATTTTTCATTTTTTGGATGTCTAATATGGTTAGCCCCTTGATTGACGGGGCTGTTCAATTTCTATATTTTGGGTCTTAATGGAATATAATAATTTTACTGTTGACTATGGACTGGCCTTTAGGTGGGCCACTTCCTTCTTATTTTGTGATAAACTTATCTTCACCTTGTGATGCTAAAACAAAATTTCAATCACTTTGTTTTGGTGCTATTGCAACCTGTGAGTTATTGTTTGTTCCTGCTCGTCTTCTAGTAGGACATCTAGCTTGGCCCTCCAATAAGCTATAAAGCAGATTCTTTTCTCTTAGGTAAAAGTTAATACTCCTAGTAGTGAAAGAATCTCTGTGTATACTGTGTTATAGCAACATAGGTTTCATTGAGTCATTTGTTTTTGTTTGCATACAGAAAAACAAAATTGTATTACATCTTGTTTCTATACTCTACTTTTCCCAACTACTGTGAAAAATAGTCACTGCCATGTCACAAGTCTCTATCAAATTAGTTGTCTTTGTAGCTTTAATATTTTGTTTCAAAGTACCTTCTCCTTTTTGGTTTTCAAGAACATCAAAAAGTAGACTAATAAATTAGAATAACAATACGAGTAAAACAGATGTTTGAGAAACAAGTATTTTGATATGGAGGAGGTATGTATAAACATACTAGTAGTACATTTGAGAAAGGTTTTTTATGCATTGACTCATACTCATAGCTCAATGTCACAACTCACAAGCATAAACCCTTCAAAAAGCAAATATATATTTGCTACTAGCATTTGATGAAGTTCTTTCTTTTCTATGTTCAGCCTACATCAAATCATTTGGTTATGGGGAGCAAATATATATTCTTAGTGCTAGTGTGCCACTCTGATCATCCTCAAGGACAAATATGCCCACACACCAAACAAATCCTCATCTCAATGCTAGCCCATTACAGTATATAATAATATCACAAAACACACCAGCTGCAAATTTCTGTGCTCGCATGATATTAGGCTTGATGTACAGACAAAACAATTAGATAACCAAAATTACCCAGCTGAAATTAAGAAACAAGCAATCTGAGACCATACAAACAAACAAATAAACAATCCCTTCCATTTTGACAGAGAAAAACCCAAACCAACATCTTGCCACAAGGAGCTGACAAGGAAGATGAGCATGGCCATTATTGCACCTTATGTACTTCCAAATCAACTCTCCACAAAACAGACTATCATGTAACACAATCAATGAGCAATTGAACTCATTAGCAGGACTTTCAATCGCTGGCCTTGGAAACTCGGTCCAGAGCCTCGGAGACGTTTCTCATTGTGGGTCTCTTCTCAGGGCTTCCATTCACACAAGCGATTGCAATCTTGAGAACAGCCACAATCTCGTCCTCTTTATCAACCTCCTGAACTAAATACGGGTCCAGAACTTCAGCAAGCGGCGTCTGCTCATCAATGCAGTACTGAATCCACTGCACAAGGTCCATTTCAGAAGCGCCCACCTGAACTAGTGGAGACCTTCCAGTAATCATCTCGATTAAAATCACCCCGTACGAGTAAACATCCCACTTTTGTGAGGGCTTCACAGCCTTAAATGATTCGGGTGCTTGGTAAAATGACATCATACTGTTTCCTGTAATTGATATACTACCAGTTTCTGAAGGTGTGCTTTGCTGCTTCTGATGAGACTTCTCTGAGGTGACTGTCATTCGGTTGGATTGAAGCGTAGGAGATCCTCCAGCTATGTTGGCGAGGCGCCCAAGTCCAAAATCAGAGATTTTTGGTTCCATGTTCTTTGCAAGAAGGATATTGCTCGGTTTCAGCTCTCCATGGACATATTTTTTGGGGCTGAATTCATGGAGATAAACAAGACCCTTGGAAACACCTCTCATGATATACAATCTAGTAGACCATGGTAAAGGTGTAAATGACGGCAAGCCCGGCTTTCCTATCAACACAATCAATCAAAAAGAAAAGATTAAGCATAAACAATTGATACTGCTAATAATCCAAAGCATAACTTCTAGCTTTTGAAACAAGTTGTAAGAAGAGTAGAGTTTATGAATTTTTACCATGCAATGCAGTGTCAAGACTTCCATTAGGGATGTACTCATATATAAGAAGCTTCTCATCGACAGACCAATAATAGGCTCTCAGTGTGACGATATTCGGATGCCTGAGCTTCCCAATCGCTTCAACCTCAGTCTGAAATTCCTTGAACCGCTGTGAGCCTCCTTCTCCTAACCTCCTAACTGCCAAGGTCACACCATCTTCAAGCACTACCTTGTACACAATGCCAATTCCACTCTTTCCTAGTACAAAAGCTGAGGCCTTTAGAAGCTCATCAAGATCAAAGGCCACCTGAGTATCCAAAGCTATGAGATCATGCTGCTCAACGTGCTCAGATGGGGTCTCGGATTCATCTTTTGTAAAACACAAGCAAGCTTTTCTTCCTCTCCTAATTGCCTTTTCACCACCATACTCACCCTCAGCCTTTATTTTTTCACCACAGGGGCAAATTCTAGTGTAGCAATATGAGAACAACAATCCAACAAGACAAATTCCAACAATGTCGCTTGCTATGATTGCTGCAATCGCCTTTTTGCTCAATCCTCCCTTATCGTTCCCCGCGTTGTGCCCATTGACATCAGATGGGCTGCTGTTTGGCAAAAATGGGTACGATGATGGACCCAAATCTGAAGAACAAGGGGTTTTTAAAGGAGAGCCACATAACCCAGGGTTACCTATGAAAGCTGTTGGACCTCGGTTAATCAAGGCTCCATTTTGTGGGATTGGTCCGCTTAAGTTATTGAAAGTGAGATCAATGTAGACCTTCTCAGGAAGGTCACCTAAGCTAGCAGGGATTAAGCCACTAAACAGATTATGGGACAAATCAACAGTGCCTTGTAAGCTAGAGAGGTTTCCCATGTCATTAGGTATTGAGCCACTGAATTTATTGTAAGAAAGGTCAAGGGTTTGAAGTGCAACCAGGTTAGTGCCAAATCCATAAGGAAGTGGCCCAGTGAAGTTATTAGCACTTAATTCAAGAACCCTAAGCCTCTTGCACTGAAGAATTGAACTGGGTAGTGACCCATTAAGGAGATTCTGAGACAAATCTAGGCTTTGAAGGTAATTAAGCTTCCCAACCACAGAAGGTAGTGACCCAGATAAGAAATTTCCCCTGAGGACTAAGCTTTGAAGCCCCTGAATTTGAAAGAGCTGAACTGGTAAGGCACCATTAAACCTGTTGTTCCTGAGGTTCATGTGGCGGAGGCCAGAGAGAGAGCCCAGGGAAGAAGGGAGAAACCCAGAAAGCTTCTTCTTTGGAATGCTAACAGAGACAACTTTTTGCTCTTTGCAGGTGATTCCATTCCAAGAACAAGGGGTTTCATCAGATTGGTTCCAATTGCTCAAGGAGCTTTCTGGGTCATCTAGAATGGACTGTTTGAATGAGAGAAGTGCAAACCCTTCCTCATTAAGGCAACCCACTAGGGATTGGGAGTCAAAGAACAAGAGAACTACCAAAACCAGGTGAAACATTCCCACGGAAAAACTAGCACTAGCTTACAGAAGGATTCTCAGAAGAAGGGTTTTTGCAGCTTACCTTGGAATTGCAACCGGAGGTGAAGCTCAGATGCCCTGAAGGAGAGAAGGAAAGGTTTTGAAATGGAGAAAAGATTTATGCTTTCAAGAGACTTTGGAGGATTAAATTGAAGTATAAAAAGTGAAAGGAGAGTGGAATACTAGTCCTATCCTATTGTATTTACTCCGTAGTATGGGAGAGTAAAAAAAGATGAAGAATTCAATAGGAGAGAATTATGATTAAGAGAGTTTTTTTGGGTGGTTCACATGGGAATCAGACCTTCAACATGCCAAAAATCGGAAAACTTTAAGAGAAAATAAAAATATGGAGCTCAGTTCACACACACACTCACCATTTGGGATTTTGGACAGGAATGGAAGCCTGGAATAAAATTCTGTGTTACGTCTTTGTCTCCTTAAAAGCTAATTGTCTGCTTTACCCCAACTACCTTCCATTCTTACATGCTGGTCCTAAATTATTTCTGTACATGCAACTCAGATTGCTATGTCAAGAGTTACGCCGCATAGTGCAAATTTTAGGGGGTAATTTTACGCCCCCTGTTGAGGTTTGGGTAGAAATAACAAAAAAACGAAGTGTACCCTTTTCTTTTTTCAGGAAATTAATACTTATATATAGTATAAAGCTGGCTATAATTACTCGATGAATGTTTTGATGATTGCTGCAGTAAGGAGGTGGCTCATAGTCTCATACGCTCCAGTGCCGTTACAGAAGACAATAGACATGATTATTAGCTCACTTTTGTACTTGCTATTCATCAACTTAATCCATTTGTATTTAGCATTAAACATCTTTACACTCCACTAATTAATGTTGATTTCCAGTTCAAGAAGTAGACATCATCATAACACCAACATGCAGTTGCTTTATTGGTTCTAGACTTCTAGCCTTATATGTGTAAGATGTCTGTTAATTTGTAACCAAATAATAAATCTGCATATGCGTAGCTTTCTTAGCATATACTCCGTAGCTTAAGTTTATGAGTTATCTAAAGCAATTCTATTAGTGTAATTCATTTTTAACGCTAAACTAGACATGACATGGTAACTAGCTAAAGTTAGAAGTTTTGACAACTAGCTCTTATTGCTTTATTGAGCATCCCAATAGTTTTTTTTTTTAAATTTTATATAATGGGAAAGCAAAAGCTAAATTCTCTAAAAAAAAATTGCTTCAATTCCAACAACTCCTTATCTTGCAGAATTTAGCATGTACTATTATGTAATACCAACATTTTATCTATTATGAAAAATTCAACGGTTATTACTTTTATTTCTTTCATTTAACTAATACTCCGTAAAAAATATACAATATTATACTAAAGAATATTTATATTTTATTTAACTAATAAAGAAATAAACATACTAAACAATCTTACTAGTACATAAACAACAAATATCTTACAATTGTACACAAATAATTATAATTAATTAATTACATATTGTTATTTCAACAATGAGAAAATAAAAAAGTTATACAATCTATGTAATACATAAACACTTATTTTTTACATTGAATAATAAGAACGTAAAATATTTTTATATACGAATGAAACTAGAATTAATGAGGTCACAATTTTAGTAGTTGAGTTCTACAAGAACTGTAATTACCCAACCCTCTACTTTTCCCTAAAATAGAGAATTTACTGGACATACTTAGAATTTGAATATACTATGATACAGAAATGATAACTTAGCCATCTTCTGCTTAAGATTCGTATAATTAAAGCTTATACTCCGCATTTGTTTTCAAGTTACAGATTTTCGTGACGTTGTCCTATAGCTCCATGAACGGAACCGACAATTTCCTTTAAGAAAACCACGCTTTTGTACTGCGTGGGTGATTAACGATACATTACAAACAACCATAAAGGTTTGTCACGTTTCAACAAAATTAAAAGAAATATACGGTAAAGTAGCTCATGATGGGATACTCTGTATGATTCCATGATATAATGGTAATTGAAAGAGACAGGCGACTTAACAGAGATGAATGAATGCCTACTTGCTCATCTTTTTCTCTCTTCTTTAATGAGACCTTTTTCCCTTTTATGGTACAAAAAGAGATCAAATTTCTTCATTTTATGGTACACAAATTAAAAGAGAAAAAAAAAATTAAAAGAGAGATCAAATATTGGATCCTTTTGATGATCGAATTAGGCCGAGACTTGAGAGAGAGGCGGGCACGAGTCACGGCCCAGCGGCCAGCTATGATGGAATGGCAGATGTAGGGCCCACCTCAACTTTGTCACGTAACACGTGTAAAGAAAGGGCGGGGCCCACGGTTTTTTAACCCACCGAGCTGGCACCTCCTACTTGTTCTCTTCTCTTAATGCGTGTCAAATTTCATCTCAGCTTTGTCGGGAAAGTGGGGTCCGGCCTCAACCCCAAACCGACGAGAGAGCCAGGCCATCGAAACGACGCCGTATCATCAGGCGGTGCCTGCCAACGCGACAGGCGGGGATTGCTGAACCCTGGTCAACGTAAACTCGGTCAGAACAATTGCCTTCGGCCTTATTTGTTTCGGAGATTGCCGTTTCGAATCCCACTTAAGACGTGTTTGTAACGACCTATGAACAAAATGGAAGGGCGTGTAATTGTTTGTTGAGCGTATGTTCTCCTATGTTTTACAAGTCTTAATGGGTCAAGTTATACAAAACATGACACGATTAAGACGTGCTTTTCAGTCTTCACGGAATCACGGTACTCTATTTCATACAAAGTTTAGAGAGAGCGCACACATATAGCGGAAAGAATGTTGTTAGTATGAACTTATCCAGTTTTTCCTGCTCGATCAATGGCATTCATAAAGCAACACATTTTCCTGCTCATTTATTAGTTTCTCTTAAAGCCACAAACAAGTTCCATCCACTCATTTAGTAATTTTCCAGTTGGTAACAAGCTCATACACCACTCAGATTGTGAGCACAACGATACTTCTACATTCTGCTGTCGTTTCGGTACAGACATCACATATCGAAGGTTCAATTGCATACTGCATTCTCTAAGAAATGTCTTGTAAATGTTAGTATAGAAACATGTCCCTCTTGTTAAGAGATCAAAACCCTGGCTCAACCATCACCCAATTGTAGCCTTGAACATAGTTTGTTCGTGTTTGAATTGTCTGTTACACTAACCCTACAAGGATTCAGAACAAATCGACATCATCCTCTAGCAACAACATTTCAAGATTGTGACTCCTCTTGGTAAGATGAAGCTGCATTACACCCAATACCCAAAACATATCACTGGACAAATGCTTAGAGTCATGACCAGAAACAAATTCTTGTACCGAGCTATCAACTTCAATGGAACTACTTCCCGGTACCTTCTTCAAGCTCTTGCTTCTTATAAGCTTCCTCATCCTTGAAACCCCATCCCATTGCCCAAGATCCGCATAAATATTCGACAGCATGACATAGTTCCCAGTATCGTCGGGCTCAAACTCGAGGAGACGCTCCATTGCAATCTCGGCAACAATGAGGTTCCGGTGGGTCCTACATGAACTAAGCAACGAGCCCCAGATCTTGGCATCGGGTCTCATGGGCATCCTTTTTATGACTTTGAGAGCTCGGTCTAGCTGACCAGAGCGACCGAGGAGATCTACTAGGCAGCTGTAGTGATGGATCGAAGGCTCTATGTTGTACTGTTTCTTAATGGACTCAAAATATTGTAAACCTTGATCTAGGAATCCTGAATGTGCACAGGCTGAGAGAATGGCCACAAATGTAATCTCATTAGGCTTTACTGTTGTCTTATTCATTTCTCCAAACAAGTCGATCGCTTCCTGGCCCTTTCCATGATTGGCCAATCCTGCAAGAACAAGAATCCATTAAAACATTTTAACCACTGTAAGAAAAGCAGAGGTTTATATCAATTTGTTAGAACAGTTGAAGCTGGTTCCTTTTGTTAACACTACACCTGCAATCATGGTGCTCCAAGAAATGACATCTCTCTCAGGCATTTGAACAAACACCTGGAGCGCTTCATCAACGCTCCCACATCTACAATACATCTCAATCAACGCATTACACACCATGGTTTTCCTCACAAGCCCATTTCTCTCGCAGTAGAAATGTATCCATTTCCCCAGCTCAAGCGCTCCGAGCTGAGCACAAGCGGGTAACACCGAAACCACGCTGATATCATCAGGTGCAACGCCCAACATTTGCATCTCTCGGAACACATCCAAGGCCTCCCCATAACATCCAATCCGAGCGTACCCAGAAATCATGGCAGTCCAAGACACAGCACTCCTCTCAGGCATCTCATCGAACAGTGCTCTGGCTTTCTTCATCTGACCAAGCCTAACATACCCAGAGATCAAACAGTTCCAAGACACCACATTTCTCTCGAGCATTTCATCGAACACCTTGTGCACGTCAGCCAGATTGCCACACTTGGCATACA
Source organism: Polygonum aviculare (assembly GCA_934048045.1). Classification (NCBI taxonomy): domain Eukaryota; kingdom Viridiplantae; phylum Streptophyta; class Magnoliopsida; order Caryophyllales; family Polygonaceae; genus Polygonum; species Polygonum aviculare. The sequence goes on along the minus strand of OW204023.1, from coordinate 23,149,081 downwards.
TGTCCAACAAGGCGTTCCCCGTCGTCAAATTCGACAGCAATCCGACTTTACAGACGCAGCCGTGAAACTGCTTGCCCAAATCGTGGTCTCCAATTCCCCCGCTACACTTGATCACAAACGGGTAAGTGAACTTGTCAGGCCAGGCTCGTTGGTTTTCGATCATTCGCTTGAACAACGAGACCCCTAGCTCGTGCTTTTTGCAGTAGTTGCACGCCCTGATCGTTGCATTGTAGACAAACAAATTCGGCTCCGTGATACTGCCGAAGATTGCCGAAGCGTAATCGGCCGCTCGGAAATTGGAGCAGATGTCGATCATCTTGGTGGCTAAGAAGTTGCTCTGAGCCAAGGAGGATTTGATGATATGAGCATGGATTTTGGTGAGCTCCTTGGTGCTTTTGCAGTCGTTCAACAATGGTATGAAGAGATCTTCGACTTGTCTCATTGATAAAGCTCCAATTGTGTTCCTCATTTGAAGAAATTTGGTAATGGCGGAACTTCAAGGGAGAACCTCAAGGAAGGAAGGAAACAGATATTTTGAACCGGTTCAGGGATTCTGTTTTCCGGGCTAAAACTTAAAAGCTGGCCTTGGAACCGCTCAATATGACGAACCCGGTTTACTGAACCCGATATTTTACAAATCATGATGAAGAAGTTCTTTCAAACACGTTTCTTTCGGCTTGACGTTGCTTGTGGAATTAGCGTTCTCAACGATTTTGAAAATTTGTGATGTTAGGAGTTCGAGTCTATTTCAACAAGTTGTTCACCTTTGTGTGTAGATATGTGATTTAAGATGCATCTAGTTGTACCAAATTAGATTTGTGGTAGATTCAAGTATGATTGCAGGGAGATTCTTTGTGTTTCTCTTCGCCAACATAAACAAGAATTTGTACAGCAGAAACCAAGATTTATCACAACGTATATTTGTACCTTGATGGGTTCCTTCACGTATAATTGCTACAGCAAGCTATAAATGCAAGCTTGCTTCACTGACTAGAGACATAAGGAGTAGAGAACATCTATTTCTGTCAGCTGAGTTAGATTTTGACAGGCCTGGCATCTTTAGTAGTGCATTAATTTCCCAAGCTACTTTCTTTCCTGGAACAACGAACGCAATGGTATACACAAGAAACATATAACTCTCCATAATTCCCCAATTAACTTCTTGAACTTGAATGCACCAGAGAGCCAAATTCTGCATTTGTGACTGTACTTTGGCAAGCGTTGAATACTGAGAAATGTTTCCCTTTCATAGATCTATCTGACAGGAATCAGTGTTGCTGCTTCTAATGGCATTTACAGCTGAACTAGCTTGCTGAAGTGATGGTTCTTGGTTACCCTTCATGACTCTTCTGCAATGTTTTCACCAATCCTCTTACTATCTTTCCGAACCATATCACGTTTAGTACTGATAGTACAACTGGGACAATGATAATGAGGGCAAATCCAAAGCTGGTGAGTTGCTCAATCTGAAGTGGTTGAAAGACAGGAAAACGTTTCATCAAAATGGATCACACTCGGAAACTAATCTACAGCCAAACTAATACTTCTTATTGCATAAGGAGAAAGAGACAACGACCTTCAGAATATATGGTATAAATCCATAAGCTCGAACAGGCAACAATCTATGGGGAATATCAAGGACTACTTGCAAGTTGCTGTAGTATATAATGTATGAATAGCAAGGTCACATGCTTAGTATTAGCAAGGTCATAGGTGTAATACTTAGAATGTTGTCTCTATGCTATTCAAGATTTCAAGGTCATAGGGCTAACTATTTAGGTAGAGGCAGATTTAGGTTTGTGTAAAAAACCAATGCCCTGAAGAGGCAGTGAAATTTTATAGATCTCTATTACCTGATCATAGTGCAGAAATAAGTGGCAGAACACATATATGAACAGGAGTATTCTGGCAGTCTGCAAGGTTCCAAATTGTATAACATACCTCATTAGCTGTTCATATCTCAATGGAAGCCACAATATATAGTATGATTTAAATATATATTGAGATAAAAATCAACATCAATTTATTTCACTCACCAGCCAAGTAAAAAAAAGCACCAATCCATTAGTAACATATGCTTTTGATCTCTTCAATCCAGCTGCATCAAGATACCTTGATGAAAGGAAAACAATGGCATTAGGAATATAAGAGACATTATCAGAAGACAGATTAAGCAGATTAATTAGCAGAATTACCATCTCAAATTGATCGATGGTGTGGTTGTCTCTGAGATTAGAACTAAGAAGGTATAGAATTGACCTTCTCCAGTAAACATGGCATATCCCAATGCAGCCACAGATAGAAGGTGGTGTAGAACCTAATACAATCATGTTCAAACACATTTAGTAACGGTTGATGGTGTACTTGTCTCTGACTGAACTTCAGCTGATTTAATAAAAAGTAAAATACTCACATATTCTACTCCTCCCAAATTTGGATAAAACCAGAATATCATCCCAAGATCCGACAAGAAGTATCCAACAGAAACCTGTTAATGCAGAGCAACAGTTAGCTTTGCGATATGCAACATATGTGGAGCTGCAATCAGACATCACAAGATTGATTCCTGGAAAAAATATATATACATGAAAATAATAATTGAGTGAATTAAAAATTCAAATTTCTCCATAACCAAGAGACACAATAGGCAGAAGTAAGTTCCATATGAGCATAAACAGCTTCATGATAAAATCTTGCACAGACAGTAGTCATCTCAATCATGAAAACAAAGACTTTACCTTTGATGCAAATGCAGTCTGTAATCTTATCAATTTATTTTCACGAAGACTTCACATTTGTTGCAAACACAGTTTTCTATTTCCAGTGAGCCATAAATTATGAGATAGCAAAAAGAGTATGAGTGTAGAGACCAATTCATACCCCTAAGACGAAAGTTGACAAAGATGACCTTTGTAAAATGAGTTTCTCTTGTCGGTCCTCAGAATACAAGTCCGACCAGAATGCTAAGTACAGTGACATTGTTGTAATGAATAAGGCATGTATGGTTGATATAGCCCTGCACAACAATCAAGTATAGATGAGGATATTCATTGCAATACTGGTACGAAAGCAGTAGAGAGAAGAGAGTTAATGAATCACCTGTTATGCCACTCAATTTGTTGATTTCTGGATAGCCCTGAATATCTCTTGAAGTAAGAACTAATGAACTGGGAGAGATCATATACCTAAGATTGATAGCAAAATGTTTAGAACAAAAACACCAAAGCATATCAAATATATCCCTTCTTTGATTTGTGGATAGAAAGTTGAGAATCCACAGTCACTGAAATAAATGCAGTAAATACATTACCATTTTACAGGTCAGTATTCCACATACAATTGATGTACATGGTATGAGTGGCTCCGTAAGCAAGTACTCTTTGAACAAAAGGCGCACCTGGCTTTGGTAATAAGCCAACATTGCTCCACTGGAATATGTCAAAATCAATCAGAGCTTAAACAATGTACATAATTCACAAGAGTAAGGAAACTAAATAGCTATGAACATTAAGGTGTAGCCGTGTAAGGTATTCAGGATATCACTATTACATATTAATTAGCTCAACAGATGAAAACAGAGAATGAAAAGATATGGCTAGAGCAAAGCCCCATTGACCGACCCCACCTCTTTGTCTCTAAACTTTTCCTGGATTATTTAAATGAAAAAAATATGCTCCCACTTAGAGTAGCATGACAAACTTATAATCTGTCATTATGTTTGCCTGGTTTGAGACTGAAAATCAAGTGACAACTTCAGTTCAGGTTTCATTAGATAAATGCAAATGGAAAAGGATGTCTCTGTCAATAGCGCAAATGGGGAGATATACAACATCTTCAATAACTTGACAATGAATCAGAAGACGATATTCTTGAACTGCCTAAACCATTTGGAGATGCCAGCCAATGTCATAAAATTACGAGAGAATATATGTTCAGAGTCATGCTTTCAGGAAGTCAATCAAGTTAGTATTCTAGAAACAAATTGATGCTATTCCTATTGGAATATTCATTCCCACTTTAATTGCATTTCATGCTTTTCCAATATAGAAAGATCACTACGATTAAAGTTGTGTAATCAGGAAATGTCATTATCCCTAACCAGAATCAAGAATAACGTGACCTCTATTAAGAATTTATCCATCTTGCTAAGCAGTGACGAACTTGGAAGACAATTTCAAGATTCACTCTATAAGTGCATTTGCTTAGTTATAATGTCAAAAGCCTAGAAGAAACCCGAATTTCAGTCATGAAGCCGAGTCAAACTTTGAAAAGAACGACACAGAAGGTTCTCGAAACTAATCGAGTCAACAAATCAAGAAGAAACGTACGAATCTGAAAGAGTCTCATACAGTATGCTCCCCACGCAATCCTCCGAAATCCGATTTCTCACAAGACCGAACAAATCGATTAACGAAAGCGTTTACCGAGCGATTTCGCACTTTACCAATTCAAAGCAAAAGAAGAAGAAAAACAATCACGATCAAACAGAAGAATCTGCCAAGATCATCCCACACGCGCACAAAACGAAGGAAACGCGAACCGAAGTCGAAACCGATGGATTTGAAAAGAATCGATTCGTCTAGAGGCGGAGAGATAGGTTAGAGATTAAGCGGACCTGGAATGAAGAATCCACTGGCTTGAGAAAGCGTCTCCAATGAGAAGAAGAAGAAGATGGCAGGCGAGTAATGGCGGCCACTAGGCAGGACGGAATCAGGTGGAGCGAGCGAGAGGAAGATGAAGAGGAAAGAGGAGGGAGGAGGGAAGAGGAGGTGACCTTCGTAAACACGGAAACGGTTAGACGAGGGGGAGCCTTTTGAGTTTATTGCTCCTTTGGATTGGGCAAAGGTAGGCCCCACTCCTCTTCCTACTGGCACAATCTAGAGGTCCAGAAGCATCCTTAAGCGTTAAGACAACCTAATCAACACTAACAAGAGGTTAAAAATTAATACTCCGACTAGTACAAACCCTGTATCATGTACAAGTAACGTAAATATAAAACAGAATTAACCGATTTGAGATCAAATTTTGATACGAATATGCTTTTAATTTGGGAACTTATAATCCAAATCCGATAGACCAAATTCCGAACCTATTGACCTATATATGTACTTTTTTATTCATACAATTTTAATTCTAAAATAGTTCTATTCAAATTTTCATATTTATATTATTCATGAATATACTATCGACACATGTGAAATTTTTTCACTATTCTTCAAGATTTAATAATGACAAAAATGTATACTAATCAATAAGAAAATTTTGTAAAGATATAAAACAAAATCATTTGAATTTTCTTATTCGTATAAGGATATATAATTGAGTAAGATATTAAGTATATATAAGGAAATTGGATAAGATATCAAGAAAATATATAAGTTATTTTTTGAAAATTAATGCAAAAAATAAATCATTATTTTATTCATGATTGATGACGTGACGCAAATTTTAACAAAGACTTGGGTTCTTCTTTATATTGTATTATAGTAGATTATTAGTACTATACAGGTTCCAAAATAATACTCCATACTCCGTAATTATTACATACATGTCGACTTGACGTTTGACCAAATCACTCATCTTCGCTAAAATAATCTAATTGATTAATTTTGATTGTAGATCCCACCTATATGAACAATATGAAAGAATATATATTACTGAAATTTTATCTATAAGTTTTTCTTAAATATACAATTAGATAATCTTATTAGATATTCAACTCCAATTAAATATATAATTAAAATTATAATCAATTAACATAAAATAAATCTTGCAAATTTTATAAGTATTCAATCCTTATACAAGATTATCATTCTACAAATCTTTATTCGATTAAAAAAATATATTGTAGTAGAAATATTGTATCATTCAAATAAATCCTACCCCAGTATAAGAAACAAATTAAATAAAACAATATAATATATTTATATAAAACTATTTTTTTAAAATAACTTTATATAATTTTTAAAATAAGTTTTTAGTTAAATCAAATTCGTGTCTGTCAAAAGACTAATACTAGTTTTATTTCTAGCACCATGTCTCCATCATTTATTTTCTAGGGTTATTAACTTTGCTTTTTTTTTTTTATAACTAGCATGATTTTTCGTGCTATGCGCGAATCATATTTTATTATTTTTCATTTACTTCATTTCTAGACAATAGTTTCCGGATATTTGTAATGTTTTAATCAAATAGTTTGCTATTTTTTGCACGAATATTGTACTTTTTAATGCTATAAGTTTTTTTTAATCTTTCTATCATTTCAACTAATATTAGTATATAATACATATAATATATTTTTATAAATTAATAAAAATATGAAGATTTTTAATTTTTTCGGTTACCGACGAAGAATTATATTTTTTATATATCATCTTTTTAGTTTCAATTATTAACTAACAAATTTAGTATGGAAACTGTTATTCTACATATACTATATATCAATATGAAATTTCTCCAATTTTTTTATACTTGCATTATTATTTATTCACCCTATCACTTATGTACGCCCCAAGGAAACGCTCGATCAGATCTTCGCACTCAATGTAATCCGAGCAGATGTATAACATTTTGACCTCCATAGCCTGATCGGTCTCCTTCATAGTTGGATTGAATCAGAATTTAACCACCTCATCGCCGATCTCAAAGGTAAGGATACCCTTCTTTACATCAATGATAACTTTGACGTACGGTTGCAAGGAATGGTCATCCAAGAATGGTTGGTACTTGGTACCACGGAATCTTCTAGCATCTCCATCACAATGAAGTCATTAGGCACAACGAACTTGCCGACTTGGATAGGAAAGTCGTCGACAACACCGGTTGGCTTCACACAAGAGTCGTCCGCCATGTAGAGCCTCATGTTCACCGGCACCAAAGCATCCATGTTGGTCTTGGACCATATAGAGAGGGGAAGGAGACTGGCACTTGCACCAAGGTTGAACAAAGCTTTACAACGATGAGCTAAGTTTCTCCAGGAGTTCTAGAGATCGCACCTCATTGGTCAATTTGTACATTGACTGCTTCCTCGACAAAATCTCCTTAAGGAATTTGGTGTAGGCAGGCATCTCACTCAATCCTTCGGCGAAAGGGATGGTGATTTTAAGTACTTAACCTTCAAAAAACGTTTGAACTTGCCCTCCGTGGAATCCTTGGTCTTCTTCAAAGGAAAGCGAAACACCTTTGTTGTTGATGTAGAAGGAGCGGATGTAGGAATGCCAAGAAGAGGGTCGGTCGTGACCTGGGGAGGGTCGGTCATGACCTCCTCTATAATGAGCTGAGGCTCAGAATCGACCTTGTGTGGGTCGGTACCGACCATAACTGAGTTGGGCTGGTTCTCCTCGTCCGCCATCTTCTTGTTCATGTCTCGCTCCGGCGACTGCTTTCCACTCCTAAGGTGAACGACAGCTATGTGACCTTTCGGATTCTTATCAGAGTGACTCGGTAATCGCCCTTAGGGTCATGGAACTTAAGCCGCTAGGTCGCCAAGTTGGGAGCTCACATTATTACGCCACGCTTCGAAATCTCCCAACTGAGCTTGCACACCCCTCACTTGAGTGTTTAGGTTGGTGAGTGATTCGCCCTAGTTTGTATGGGTTAACTCTTGTATTTTAGAGCGTTATTGAGTGTGTTTAGGTAAGATTTGAGCGTTTTTGTAATATGAAGACCGAAGACACAAGATGTGAAGAATCGAGAGTTTTTAAAGCTAAAGTTCGAAGAGAAGTTCGCCACTGCCCATATTCTGCAGGCGCGGTGCCTATGTCGTGGTCGCGGTGAAGGAAGATGACGATGATCTTGTAATAACCCTATTTTTCCAAAAGGTTATTATAGTAATTATCCTTAACTTTTTTTTTCCATGAATAAGAGTATTGGCATTATTTATTAAATAGAAATTTAATAAGAACCGATAATGCCGTGATAATACTTTTAAACTCATATCAATAGATCGTGTACCTATTAACCTATGCTAAAGAAAGTGTTCAAAGCATTGATATAAAACTATATGAAACATCATTTGAAGATAAAACTAATAAACTTAAATTAAAATGACTACATTAAGATAATAAAATGGGATGTGAGCTTTCACTAAAGGAGAGTATATTTATGTTTGGATACTAGAAAATATAATAAAAGAATACAATGAATTTGATTTAAAGGATATTATATCAAAAAGGAAAGAACCTTTTTATAAATGAAAATAAAATGAAGAAACTAATGAACGATATTTATAAACATACTTACATTCATATTTAAAGAAAAAAATTGAATTATTTAGATAAAGTATTTTTTTTTTCGGATTGATTATTATGAACTAGGGCATGTTTATCACAACTTAAAAAGGTTTGGGCCAATTTTGTAATTGACCCTAACAAGTAGGTTAGCAGCCACGATCTTCTTCCCATTTCCTTCCTTTCTCATTCAAACAACTTTCCTTCACCATTTGATCCGATTTTTGGCACAATAGATTGTCTTGATTATGGCCTAACATCTATGGAAAGTGTACAATTCGAGTCCTTGCATCCCAATCCACTCAAAGCCATATAAATCAAACCCAAATCCCGTCACAATTGCACACAAAATTTAGCCAAAAAACCCGGAACCCTAGTGTGTAACTTCACCGCTTCGGAGTTTAATTTCTCCTAAACCACTCAACGAAACTCAAAGACGAAACCAGATCTAGAATCCTCGTTTCAAGCTCTTCAAAATCTTGTAATTGCATCCCTCAATCTGTTCGTTTCGTCCCTCAAATACCCGATTGAAAACCCAAACCTGCTCAGCGAAAACAGAGGTTAAGTGTGTTGACGAAGCAACTTCAACGCCACGGTGTAACGTCGACGGACCCCGCAAACGACAACCACTGCCGACAACAAGAAGGTCAACACGCCCTCTTTCAACTGTCGCAAAACCCACGTCGAACCATCACTGGACCATGGAGAACCAGCCGCCCAAAACCATCTCGTCAGCACTATAAAACCCCTGCTTCTATTCAATTCTTTTAAATCCGAAAATTGAATTGTTTTATGAAATCGACTGGAATTAGTTATAGTTACTTATAAATCATGCAAAAATTCAAATGAGGACTAAATGAAGTTTTCTAATTGTCATAAAATGTTAAGAATTTATAATGTTGTTTTTGCTGATTAATAAATTCGATTAAATCAACACACAGAATTTCAAAATAAATGCGTATTATATTTTAAATTAATTATATAAATTCTTATAAATTATATATGTTCTGTAAAGATGATTTATGAATTACATACGGTCTTTTTAAATATTTTATTCGACTTTTGATGCCTAAAGAAAACATTTATCACAATATAGAGTATTAAAGAAAAAAATACAATTTTTAATTAAATAAAATAATTACGAAATTAAAAACCAACAGATCTAAGTATTTCTAAGTAAATTAGATGTTTTCATTATTTATGTCATTTGTATTTATATTATAGCTTATTTTATCGTAATTTAACTAGTGAATTATAATTAACCAAGAAGAATGTATTTTTACTTTTTGAACTTAAAAATGAAATTCTTGTTTTCTTGATCCTTAAATATTTATCATGAGTAAGTGTTAATAAATTTAAAGGATAAATTTTCAAAAGCCTTTTTCTAAGACATATGTAAAATTAAAGAATTAAAATCAAGAACGAAATAATAAATAAAATGTAGAGTTTTTACAAAAAAACCACCCACTAATTGAAAATCGTTAATAAATAGTCATCCAAATCACTGTTCTGTCAAAAAATCCCTTAACTTTTGACCCCAAACCATCTTCATGGCAGAGAATGAGTTCGACGTTTCCTCGTAGCTGAGCGATTCCATTGCTAAGAAGCCAAACGGAGCAATCTCTTCCTCGTGTATTCGCCTCTTTTCAGCATCGCCCGACGATGGAATATTCAATTTCCCTTCAGCACGCGATCCAGGTCGGGAAACGCTTCCTTGAATTCCTGTTTCCGAGCTCTAGGTGAATCTTGATCTCAATTTCATTTGCCTTTCGTAATTGGGAGGTCCCTTTTTGTCAGCTTTTGGATTCGTCAAGAGCATATTTTGAGGGTTCTTGATTTTTACTGAAAGTCTTTTTTTTTTTTTTTCCAATTTTGTGGGCAAGATAGCTATGGAGTAGTAAGGTTACGGCTTTTCTTGGCTGGATTTGGCGGAAATTGGGAAAGTTAATTAGGCTGTGAGATTCGGTTTCAGCTGAGCTGAGTTCAGGCCTAGGGCTTTGAGTTGAGTTCAACTGCTAACGATTGTCAATTGGGGCTTATTCAATTGAGAGTGTGAAACGTCTGCTATGGCGGATGAGGGGGAAGGTGTGATGAATCTTGATTTGAACTCATTCTCGTCGGCGACGAAGGGAGGGCGTATTGCAAAGACGACGTTGCGTGACGGTGACGGACCGCCAGCCCCCAACGATCGGCGCTCCCCCTTCGTCCTCCACCTCCTCTACTCTGAGATCGCGTCGCCCTCGCTCTTTCGACTCCTTCACTCGCCCTTCGTCCTCCACCGGCTCCGATTCGTCCACCTCTATAGAGCCGCCCTCCTCCGACTCTGTTTTCCATCATCTCGGATCCGAGATCCGAGATCCTTCACCGGATCTGGAGAAGAGGTCACATCGGAGTCTGAGGAGGGGCTGGAGGCAAGCGTAGTGGTCGGGCGAGTCGAAAGTGGGACTGTGGGAGATGGAAAAGCTAGAAGAAAGAAATAGAAGAAAAAAAGAAATAGAAGAAAAAAGAAATGGAAGAAAGTCGGATATGAAAATGCTGGAAGAAAGTTCTCACCGTAAAAAAAATGCTGGAAGAAAGAAATACAAAAAAAAATCGACAAAAAAGAAGGGGAAGAAAAAAGGAGTGGGTCCGATTTTATTTTGGTCAAAAGTTGACCGGAATACAAAATACCCTAAAGAGCCCAGTTTGAATATATTTATTATGAACAGTTGAGGGCAAAATGGTAAAAGCGAACGACTTAACGGATTTTTTTGACGAAAGTGATTTGGGTGGCTATTTGTTAACGATTGTCAATTAGTGGGTGGTTTAAAATAAATTCGTGAATAAAGGGTGGTTATTAGTAATATGGGGTATTTAACGGTTTTTTTTTTTAATTAAAGCAAAGAATACCATTTTTAATTAAATAAAATAATTACGAATTTAAAAACTAACAGATTTCAGTAATAATAAGTAACTTAGATGTTCTTATTATTTAAATAATTTTTATTTATATTATAACCTATTTTATCGTAATTTATCTATTGAATTAGAATTAGCTAAAAAGAATGTATTTTTACTTTATGAACATAAAAATGAAATTCTTGTTCTTGCTCCTTTAATTTTTATCATGACTAAGTGTTGGTCAATTTAAAAGAATGGATTTTCAAAAGTGTTTTGCTAAGACATATGTAATATTTAAGAAATTAAAATCAAGAATGAAATAATGATTAAGATATATATTAAGAACATGAGTATGTATAATAAATAAAATATTTATATACATATAAGATCTTTAGCATATATCTTGAATCCAACCTTTTCCTAGAACGAAAAACCAAAATAAATTGTTATAATTTATTTTGTCGTTGTTAATGAAACAGGAAACGAACCCTGTTCGTAAGGATTCACCTCGTTGACAAATTTCTCTTTTGCCTTCGAATCAAGGCAAGTGGACGGTTCTCGCTTGCATAACTGATTTTAAATGTTGTTGGGAACTTTGTGTGCTAATAAATGAATTAGGATTTATTGTTATAGCATTAATGACCTCATTATATATGTAGGATGTATATATTGCTAGACTGCGCTAGAACTTGGACTTAGGGCTCGATGTTGTGGCCTTATGTGTTTCGTCTCCATTGAGACTTGATGTGGACTTAGCGTAGTATTAGGGGTGTGGGTTAGACCCTGTACGCCTCTTTAAAATATTTGCATTAGGATGGACCTATACCCTAGTGCCTGGTCATGACCTTGCCGCCTCATCCGAATATGAGGGGTGATTGCACCTAGCTAGTGCCTTTATTAAATTCTTGAGATCTCCTTCGTTTTGTTTCGACCATTGTCGAATCCGTTATTTTAAAAGCTACCAACCTGAATGTACCGTTTTGGAAGTAAGTAAGATAAGTGTCTATGCACATAATTAATGAAACAGGGCGGTTAATACAACTTGGAAAACCGTTCTTACTCCCGTTTGACCATGTTTACTTTCCAATCTGAATTCGCACAATTATTGTGCTGTGAGGTTGGTCGTAGACCCAATCACTCGACGGAGGTTTTTCAAAAACTTGTGTGAATAATAAGTTCCCAACAAATCGCATACTTCACTTAAGGAACTACCTCGTGTGACGTCCTATCTTTCTTCTTGAGCATATTTCTTTCTTACCTTCGATGGGGATACTTCATTATTAGATTATTGACCGACTTTCATTCGGGTTTCAATACTAGTGGTAAAGTCTAACCATAAGAACCGCTTTTCTAAAACCCATTTGCTTAGTCTATCACAAGACTAATCGTCCGTTTTCTTTTCTAGCATGATCGGCTGGTGTCAATCGTATTTATGTCGCGGCACATCAGGATTCGTACCGTTGGAGTCTCAAGAGGAGTGAGTTGAAGACTTGGAGCATTTCTTGCAAGGTTATTTTCATTTGAATTTATTTGAAAATAAATGAGTTACTTTTATTGTAAGGATCGTTTGTCATCGAGTATTTCCGCACGTTCGTTTTAATCAACCACATTTACTATTTTGGATTGTACGACAATATAAGTTTTTTGAGATCTATTTATGAATTTTGGATATTATTCTTTTTATTTTGTTACTGTATAAGCCTTGGGTGGCTTTGGGTGTGAAATCCAAGGTCACTGACGTGTAACATTTCCGAGATAATTTTGGGGTGTTACAAATATGGTATCAGAGCTAAACGGTTTTATTAAAAGATTTTCAACTTTTAAACATGGTTTCATATATTTTAAAACTTTTTTTTAAAATAACAATGTTTTGATCAAATCATTAAAGTTTCAATGTCTCCAAGTCATAGTTACTCCTATTCTCCACATTTATAAAATTATGGATATCTATAACCACTAACCCTCCCCGGTCTTTGTCTTCAGACAATGACTGGTAGCTGCAACATTTTTGGGATGAATGGAAGCACTTTCCATGAGGAGGGCATGCCTCCCCTGTACCCGATCATCTTGGATGACGATAAGGGGAAGCAACCCATGCTTGAGGAGGAGGAGGACGAAAACCCAAGTGAGGAGTCGAGGTACAAGAGTGAGGATTTTCATGTGGAGTCCGAGGTTGATGGACCATCCAGGAAGAGGTGGAGGTCTCCAACACCCTATACTCCTCTACCCACTGTTCCTAATGGGCGACCTAGGCAGGAAGTAATACACACCCTTGGAAGACGCTAATGCGGACCCCCTAACATCAGGCAAGTTCTGACCTCCAACCTCCCTCTACACGAGAAGATAAGAATGGTAAATGAAGAGGTAGAATGGAACGCAACCCGACGACACCCTTGGGAAGTTTTGATCAAGATGGGAAAGGAGAGGCCAAAAAGGGTGAAGATCAAGCATGAAGCTCTTATTCCTCAAATGGACACTTGGTGTAAGGATCTAGACTGCCAGAAGGTTGTAATCAGTAGGCTCATGGGCTTAGTGACTAAGAAGAGTTGGATTGCTAATAGTCTGAAAAGGAGAATTACTCAAGGTGAAGAGTTGCTAAGCTACACGAGCTCAGTCATGGATCCGACCAAGTTTGATCGTGGATTCCTTGACATTTATTGCGATCCCGCACTTGAGGATGCCAACCCCTCTACCTTTAGGAATCACTTTAACCAGTTTTGAAATATAAAGATCTATTTCTAGTCTTACATACTTTGAATAAGAGTATAGGCTCCGTATGACCTAAGTTTGTTAATTTTCGGTTTGCCGGCTGTTGATTTTAAGTTCTATGGTTGTTTGGGAACAACTCTTTCATTTATGAAATTTGAGTTTAAATTTAACTCATAATTGTTGTTACATACATTAGGAGTGGCTTATCCTTAGTTGAAAGGACATTGGGAAACACATCATAATTTGTGAAGTTCTAAGGTCAAGGACAACATTTATTTAAAGGGATACTACCGTACCCGCTTTATTTAGACAAAATGCAAGGTCCTTCTTATTGCACGAACAACGGAATGTTTAGTGCATAGGGGAATAGACTTTGATTTGTATGATAGAATTTCAAGATCGCCCTCTCTTTAGTTTCGGGGGCAAAACTATTTTTAAGGAGGTACTATTGTAATAACCCTATTTTTCCAAAAGGTTATTATATTAATTTTCCTTAACATTTTTTTTCCATGAATAAAAGTATTGACATTATTTATTAAATAGAAATTTAATAAGAACCGATAATGCCGTGATAATACTTTTAAACTCATATCAATAGGTCATGTACTTATTAACCTATGCTAAAGAAAGTGTTCAACGCATTAATATAAAACTATATGAAACATCCTTTGAAGATAAAACTAATAAACTTAAATTAAAATGACTATATTAAGATAATAAAATGGGATGTGAGCTTTCACTAAAGGAGAGTATATTTATGTTTGGATCTTAGAAAATATAATAAAAGAATACAATGAATTTGATTTAAAGGATATTATATCAAAAAGGAAAGAACCTTTTTATAAATGAAAATAAAATGAAGAAACTAATGAACGATATTTATAAACATACTTACATTCATATTTAAGAAAAAAATTGAATTATTTAGATAAAGTATTTTTTTTCAGATTGATTATTATGAGAAAGGGCATGTTTATCACAATTTAAAAAGGTTTGGGCCAATTTTGTAATTGACCCTAACAAGTGGGTTAGCAACCACGATCTTCTTCCCATTTCCTTCCTTTCTCATTCAAACAACTTTCCTTCACCATTTGATCCGATTTTTGGCACAATAGATTGTTTTGATTATGGCATAACATCTATGGAAAGTGTACAATTCGAGTCCTTGCATCCCAATCCACTCAAAGCCATATAAATCAAACCCAAATTCCGTCACAATTGCACAGAAAATTTAGCCAAAAAACCCGGAACCCTAGTGTGTAACTTCACCGCTTCGGAGTTTAATTTCTCCTAAACCACTCAACGAAACTCAAAGACGAAACCAGATCTAGAATCCTCGTTTCAAGCTCTTCAAAATCCTGTAATTGCATCCCTCAATCTGTTCGTTTCGTCCCTCAAATACCCGATTGAAAACCCAAACCTGCTCAGCGAAAACAGAGGTTAAGTGTGTTGACGAAGCAACTTCAACGCCACGGTGTAACGTCGACGGACCCCGCAAACGACCACCACTGCCGACAACAAGAAGGTCAACACGCCCTCTTTCAACTGTCGCAAAACCCACGTCGAACCATCACTGGACCATGGAGAACCAGCCGCCCAAAACCATCTCGTCAGCACTATAAAACCCCTGCTTCTATTCAATTCTTTTAAATCCAAAAATTGAATTGTTTTATAAAATCGACTGGAATTAGTTATAGTTACTTATAAATCATGCAAAAATTCAAATGAGGACTGTGCTTGAGGAGCGTCCCTTTGGACCTTTGGAAGAGGCTTGGCTAGGTCCACCTCCATTTGCGTTTCAAGCGGATCCGCAGCCGTTTCAGAAACAGGAGTCACGTCCTCTACCCTTGGTGGTGGAGGAGGGAGTAGAGGGACGTCCTGCAGACTCTGCTTGATCGCCGCAACAATGGCGTCCTCTTCAGCCTTGGCCTGCCTCGCCTTTTCTTCCTTTTCGAGTTGAATCTCAGAAAGGCGTATGGCGGCCATTTGTTCTTCTGTGACGCCCTCAAGCTTAGCGGACGTCTTCAATCTTCGTTTGGGAGCGGGGGGAGGGGAGGATGGGATTGGTTTTGGTTGAGAGGAGGAGGGGCCTATAATTTGGAGCTGTTTGGATGGGGGAGGGGAAGATTGCCTCTTTCTCTTCTGTGAGGGGACAGAGCCCGCAGGAGCCACGATGAACTCCATTATATCGGGGAGCATCTTGGCGAGCTCATCCACCGTCCCACCAAAAGAGTCAGAAATGATACCAGGGCCCATGAATGGAGGGTTGGTATGGCTGGTTTCCTCTAGGCGGGGACGGACGTAGGTGATCATGAAGTAGTGAAGGAGGCGTTGGATTTTTGAAAGATGGTCATGAGAGGACGCCCTTAGGCAAATGTTGGCCAGCGTCCTTGGCTCTTTTTCAAGCCAGTCCTCAATGAGTGGGTCGAGAGGAGGACGGCGTTTGGGTTGAGCGGGGAGGCCCCTGACTTGGGACTTGGTGGGGCTCCCCTGTTCTTTTTCGGGGACAAAGGGCTTTTCCAGAAATGAAAAGCGAGGAGTTTGAGAGGGTTTGGATTGAGATCGGGAAGAGTGAGGTTTTTGTGGAGGAGGTTGGGAGCGTTGTGGCTTGGAAGGGGTGGTGGAAGGGCGGTGTTGGGAGCAAGATTGGTGGCGCGGAGGTTCTTGACGCCCAGCGTGTCTCCCTCGAGAATCCATGAGAGACCGGCCTTTCACCGGAGGAGTGGATCTCGATGACCTAGGGTTTCTCGCCGCCGAGGAAGATGGCGGAGAGGGCTGTGGATTTCTTGTTGATCTTGTGTTGGCCATTTGAGAAGTTTGGGTTTAAATAGAAGAGAATTAGGGTTGAGAGAAGGAGATTTCGAGATCTAGGATTTGAAGATTTGGCAAGATCTTTGAGAGATTTCCGGATTTATGCAAACAAAAGGGAGGCAAAGAAGAGATTTCAGAATGCACAGGGGTGTATTTATAGGAAGAAGACGAAGGCGAACAGTCAAGGGTATTGGGGACTTTTCATTCGGCTTCCTCCACATACGTTCCCACACGTGGCATTCTTCTTCGCTAAGTAACCAGCTGTTTTGCACCCGTTACACACATCCCGAGATCTGCGATCAACTTCTCTGAAACGGTTCACCTTCCAATTCTCAAATTTCACAACTATAAAGGACTCTGTCTTGGCGTCCTTTCAACACACAACACTGCTTTACTCATAACTGAACCACGGCGTCCCAAAAACTGATCACAACCTCTGACTCTTGGAACTCTGTCTTGACATCCTTCAGCTCTTAACAAGCGTCCCTTTGATCACTTAGCACCAGTTTTGAAAATCAAGCAAGTACGTCCCATAAAGATAAAATAAAGAACGCTCATAGGACGCGTTTGCAAGATTCTCGGCTTAGGCAAGCTTAGAGTTCCCATCATTTCGGCTTGTAATGAGGGTAGGATGATCAAGGATACTCTTGAGATGAAAAGTGAAATGAATAGCGTTCAAAACACAAGCAAAACACATGTCTTAGACTAGCGTCCTTTAAAGATGACTTCAATGCATGACACACTTTAAAAATAAGTTCTCAACAAAACATAGCCAATCATAGAGGGAATAATAGAACGGGACTTGATTATTTAAAAGTTATCATCCCTAAAAGCAACCAGAGGTGCTCATAGGGATGTCTATCAAGTGCTTTTGTGAAAATATCGGCCACTTGGTCCTCAGTCCTAACGTAATCCACTCTAATTAATCCAAGTTCAACATTATCACGAAGAAAGTGATGTCTTATATGGATATGCTTCGTTCTAGAATGATGAACCTGATTCTTGGCAATACTTATAGCACTGGTATTATCACACAAGATAGGTACTGTGTTGAGAAACGTATCATAGTCTTCAAGTTGGTACTTGATCCATAGGACTTGTGAGCAGCACAAAGCAACAACAACGTACTCAGCTTCCGCAGTTGAGAGCGCCACGGAGTTTTGCTTTTTGGATCCCCAAGATACAAGGCAAGAGTCCAGGAATTGAGCCATTCCTGAGGTGCTCTTCCTGTCCACTACATGCCCATCGTAGTCTGCGTCAGAGTACGCTACCAGGTTCAGGGACGTCCTTCTTGGATACCATAGGCATAGGTCATCCCGTCCCTTGAGGTATCTGAAGATTCTTTTGACCTCTTGCATGTGGGACCCCTTTAGATTAGCTTTGAAGCGGGCACACAAACACACAGCGAACATGATGTCGGGACGACTTGCCGTTAGGTAGAGCAAGGACCCTATCATTCCTCTGTAGAGTTTTTTATCTACACTCTTGCCTTCTTCATCAGCATAGAGGCGAGTGTTGGGAGAGATGGGAGTATCAATTGACTTTGATGAGTTCATCCCATATTTCTCGAGCATTTCACGAATGTACTTCTGTTAGTGAATGCGCGTCCCATCTTTGAGCTGAGTGATTTGGAGTCCTAAGAAGAAGTTGAGTTCTCCTATGAGGGACATCTGTAATTCACTACTCATCAAGTTCTTGAATTCCTCTACAAGTCTCATGTTAGTGCTTCCAAAGACTATGTCATCGACATAGACTTGGACAACCAGAACATCTTTAAGGAATTTCTTTAAGAACAGGGTTTTGTCAATGTTACCTCATGTGTACCCGTTGGACAAAAGAAAGGACGCAAACCTATCGTACCAGGCACGAGGGGCTTGCTTGAGTCCATAGAGTGCTTTGTCTAAGAAGTACACATGATCAGGATGATCAGCGTCCTCAAATCCTGGAGGTTGAGCGACGTACACTTCTTCCTTAAGCTTGCCATTGAGGGAGGCCGTCTTGATGTCCATTTGAAAGAGATTGAACCCTTTGTGAGCGGCGTAGGCAATGAGGAGGCGAATGACTTTAATTCTAGCAACAGGAGCAAAGGTCTCATCATAATCGATTCCTTCCTCTTGCCTATAGCCTTGAGCCACAAGCCTTGCTTTGTTTCTAGATACGCGGCCACTTTCATCAAGCTTGTTTCTGTAGACCTACCTCGTCCCTATTATGTTTTTGTTTTTAGGACGAGGGACGAGGGTCCAAACTTTATTTCTCTCAAATTGATTGAGTTCTTCTTGCATGGCTTGAATCAAATCAGCGTCCTGAAGAGCCTCCTTTATGTTCTTAGGTTCAATTAAGGACACAAAGGCGTTAAATGCACAGAACGCTATGTTGGCGTTATGGGACTGATTCACAGCTGACCTTGTTTGGACTCCTTTTGAGATGTCAGAGATGATTTGATTTGTTGAGTGAAGTCTAGGAAGGTTGGATCCCCTATGAGTAGCGTCCCTTGCAGGAGTACACCTAGGATATGTCCAATCAGATTCATCGAAGTCAAAACCATCGTCTTCATTGATAGGCTCAGTGTGTTCCCTCTCAAGATGAGCGTCAACACTGTGCCTTTCTTCTCCTTGTTGACTTGATTCACCAGCATCTACTTGATTTAGCGACCAAGTTTGAGAGGGCTCTTGCTGTTCGCTAGGGACTCCCACTGAAACCTCATCGCGAGCTTCAGGGGCGTTCCTAGGAACGTAGTATTTGTCGGAGGAGCCTTTGGGTTCTTCATCATCATCTTCATCATCGTCCCTTGGAGAGGTATGACGTTCTTTCTTACTTGGTTCTTTATTATGAGAAGCATTTTCTTTGAACACCACATGGATACTTTCCTCAAGCTTAAGAGTCCGTTTGTTGAAGACTTTATAGGCTTTGCTTGTGAGGGAGTATCCAAGAAATATTACTTCATCACTCCTAGCATCAAATTTGCCGATGTTATCTTTTCCGTTGTTGTGAATGAAGCATTTACACCCAAAGACTTTGAGGTGCGAAATGTTTGGCTTTCTTCCATTTAGGAGCTCATAGGACGTCTTTTTGAGCAAAGGACGGATCATGGCTTGATTGATGATGTAGGTAGCAGTGGCCACGGCTTCTGCCCAAAAGTGCTTGTGGACGCCGCTGGCCAGGAGCATTGTTTTTGCCATATCTTCTAGCGTCCTATTCTTTCTTTCAACAATGCCGTTTTGCTGAGGAGTTTGCGGAGAAGAGAAGTTGTGGGAGACTCCTTGTTGGTCACAGAAGTCAAGGAACTCTGAGTTTTTGAACTCCGTTCCATGATCTGACCTTAGAGCTTTCAAGCTCGTCCTAAGAGCAACTTCTACTTGCTTGATGAAGATTTTGAACATCTGGAAGGCTTCTGCTTTTGACACCAAGAAGAGAACCCAAGTGAATCTGGAAAAATCGTCTACAATAACGTACATGTACCTCTTTCCACCATAGCTTTGGGTCTACATAGGTCCACACAAATCCATGTGAAGGAGTTCTAGTGGCTTCTTTGTGCTCACTTCATTCTTGGATTTGAAGGACGATCTTGTCTGCTTCCCTTTGATGCATGCTTCACATTGTTCAATTTGCTCAGGATCAATTCGGGAAAGTCCTCTTACAAGTTCTTTTTGATGAAGCTTGAAGATTGTGCTAGGTCCAGCATGTCCAAGACGTCGATGCCAGAGATCGGCGTCCATAGCAGAGACGGATAAGCACAACTTGGATGCAGGCTTGAATCTTTGATTGAAGACGTAAACATTGTTCTCGCGAGTCCCTTTGAGAATGACTTGATTTGTTTTCTTGTTGATGACTAGGCACTCCTTAGAGTCAAATGTGACTAGGTTTTCACCTTGATCACATATATGAGAGACACTAAGGAGATTGAAGCCTAGTCGACAAGACTGACTTTGGACGCATTGATGGATTGATTTAGCTTTGCGGTGCCCGTCCTTTTGATTCTTCCTTTGCCCTTATTGCCAAACGAGACAGTTCCTCCCGTGGCATTTGAATGGGTAGAAGTGAGATGGATCTGGCTTCTAGTCATGTGATTTGAGGCGCCACTATAAATGATCCACGGGCTTCCTCTCACTTCCACATGAAAAGAAGAGTTAGTTCTTTGCGACCCAGGCAAGGTGACCCTTACCTGGTTCATTACATGGGTACAACTCTTTCATGGGCAAGTAATCATACACATTCATATCATTTGACCTTCTAGCATGCGTCCTAGGAGATTGAATTTTAGCATTTGGTAGACTAGCATGCGTCCTATCAACAGTTCTTGGCTTGGCGTTCTTACTGCCACTTCTAGCTTTTCCTCCATTCTCAAGATCTTGTTTTAGCTTAAGACACTCATACTGGTAGTGACCACCTTTGCCACAATGCCAGCACGTCCTATAGTAGTTTCCAAGGTAGTACTTCTTGTTAGGACGTTGAATTCTATTCTCTTTCATTTTCTCAGGATCAGCTACCTTAGATCCTTCTCCTTTTGCAATCTTTTTGTAGATTTTATGGCTAGTGGAATTTGTATAGTAGTCCCTTTTACCAGTTTCACCACTCTCAAGGACTCTTATGCGTTCCTCTAGGTTCTTTGTCTTTTCCCTCTCAAGTTCTAGTTCAGTGGTTTTGCTAGCTTCGAAGTCGCTAGGGAGAGAGTTCTTTGAGCCTGATTCATACCCTAGTCCTTTCCTAGCTAGAACAAAGACTATCGGATTCACAGTCTCAATTATGGGACTCTTTCCTAGGACTTTCACCTCGTCCCTAAGATTTGCATTTTCAAGTTTTAGGCACACAAGCTGACTCTTAAGGGACTTGACTTCTTCCTGAGAGGACTCAAGTTGAAAAGACATAGTATTGCAATTTTCACATTCCACAACAATATTCTCAGATTCAATTTCATCAAAACTTTGTTTCATGGCATAGCTTTCTTGCATGATCTGAGTGATTAGTTTGATGAGATTGGGCTTTGAACATTTTTCAAGTGAGCTTAGCATGGATTCATGAGTTACCTCTTTCTCAGTTTCTGATGCGTCCTCTTGAGGAGCTGTAGCATCTTCCATAGCCATGTACGCTACTTGATTTTCTGGTTCCTCATCACTTGAGTCGAGGTCGTCCCATGCGCCCTCAAATGCACCAACCAGAGCCTTTTCCTTCATTTCTTTTGATGTTAACCATGTGGTACATTTCTTGGCCATGTGTCCCTTCCTATTGCATTTGTAGCAGACTATTTCCTTCATTTCAACATCTGTAGGTTTGCGACTTTCCTTTTTGTAAGGCATCTTCATTCTTGGGACTTTAACTCTTTTGTATTGAGTACGAAGAGTTTTGTGCAACAGTGCTAGCTCATCTTCTTCAGATATTTGTTCTTCAGTCTTCCCTTTGCGCTCTACTAAGGCCTGAAGACGAAGATTCTCTTGTTGCTCTTGAGTTTTAGCTTCTAGCATGGAGTTCAATTCCCTCTGTCTTTGATAGTATTGCTCATACTCTGGCGTCCTAGCCGCAAGAGTTAAAGCCAACTCATTTTGGGAACTCTTTCCCATTTCCAGCAAATCTTGGTTTCTCCTTGCTTCGTACCCCTTAAGCTTTTCATAAATTTCTTCCATGGACAGTCCTTTGTTGGCTTGGTTTTCCTTGAACGTCATCCTGTCGAAGTTCCATGGTCTCGTGAGTCCATTAATCAAGACTTGAACCTTCATCCTTTGAGTGATCTCCGTTTCTTTGACACCCAAGTTTTTCAACTTGGTTAGTAAGGCCTCAAAGCGGAAGGAGTAGTCGGTGATGGTCTCATTTGTGAACATCTTGAACTTGTAGAAGTCCCTCTTAGCTTCAAGCTGGACGTCCTCTTTCATCTCGGGCGTCCCAACATGGTACTTCTCTAGAGCTTCCCATTGAAGCTTGGCATTTGGAAGATTGCTCACACGGGTGGCGTCCCTTTCACAGAGGGACATCTGGAGGAAGCAGATAGCTTTGGCGTTTGCCTCCATGAGCTTGAACTCATTGGGACCCCATTCTCCTTCTTTGTCCTTCTTAGCAGCAGGGACTTCGAGGTCGCCGTTCTTTATTACCAGTCAGCATTGGTAGTTTTGACTTCTCACGAAGCACTCAAACCTTGTTTTCCACCGGTTGAAGTTTCCGTCCGTGAGGCGGGGGTGGCTTCGCACTTGAGATACCTATAGGTTCTATATCCATGTTTCCTGAAACTCAAACTTAATCTAGAGCGCATGCTCTGATACCAATTGTTGGATCGTAAGTCTGTTAGAATGGGCATCCTTAACTAGGTTAAGGGCGTCCTTCAGTGCAGCGGAATAAGACTTAAGGACACGAGTATTTATAGAGGAACCCCACTAAGACCAACTAGTCTTATGGGTAAACCTCTACCTCCGCTTGGAGGATTTTCAATAGCCGTCCTTATCTTATTAAGAGAGAGTCCTTACAACTTAGGCGAGTCGTTACACTTCTCTGAGCTAAGCGTCCGTCCTTAGTCTCACTAGTAACACTCCTTTCCACCTAACAAGTAACCTAACGCTCTTAGCTATAAGGAAGCTATCACTCACGTCTCTCACGATCCGTTGTGAGAGACAAACTACAATTCTAACTATTTTGTGATTTGTTTTGGATTTGATTTGGTTGGACTTTCTTTCTCTTGCTTCAAGCTCACTTGATCTCCTTGTTCTTCGTTCTTGAACTTGAATGCTTCAGGAGAGCTTGAGAGAAAGTCTTCAAAGTCCACACCGCTATGCATACCCCTTGGAGGGTATTTATAGTGGAAGTGGTTCTTGTCCTCTAGCGTCCTCTGAGACTTGACAGGATCCTTGATCTTCCATCAACGGTGCGATGAACATCTTGAGGAAGTCAACTCTGTTGGTGCTTGGGAAGCCTCCGCGTGGATAGGGGACCATTGTTGGGAAAGCGACATCTTTGGACTTGTCTACACGTGCCCAGACAAGGGAAGCTTCCTTCTGAGGACTACGGCCGAGTATGATGTAATCATGTTGGGGCGGCCTTGGTTTGAATTTGAACTTCGTCCCTATTTTGGCGCGCGTCCCTTCTTGATGAGGACGCCGTCCTATCTGCGCAGGAACTTCGCCAATTACGTTCAGCTTTGGAAGTTCTGTTGGAGTGCGTCCCTACAGAGTTAGGGACTCTCGTTCACTTGTTGTCCTTTTCGCTCTTGTGCGTCCACTGGACTTACCTGAGCTCAACACTTGGACAACTTATCAAATACCTTTGAGTTTGTCATTATCAAAACAAGGGACGATTATCATTGGCTTAGATATTAATGACTAGCGTCCTTAATATCGTCCCAACAGCGTGGTAGTCGAGGTTTAACATGACGATAGCGAAGCAGCAATCTGAGCGAGAGGCTTTCAGGTGTTTGGTACGGTGTACGAAGAGAAGATAGAGTTTTCTCGGGAAAGAAATGTGTTTATTGATTAGTTGGGAACTTTAATCATTCAAGAGTTTGAAAAACATCCAACATAAATCAAATCGTATCAACCTCATCACAACTCGAAGATGCCGACAGGGAGGTGGCCACAAGGACGCTTATACACCTGAACCCATCTTGCCATTTTATAGGTGTTTTAACAACTCGAGTCATGCATTCAGATTAGATAGACGATTTTCAATGATGCAGACCCGAAGTGATTTTCCAAGTTGTACTAATCACCTCGTGTTCATTGACACGATTACACTAATCTTTTCATTTGGTTATAAATCATTGCACTTCACTTAGCGACTTTTTAGAGATAGGTAAGTCCCTGAGGAGGGTCGAACCAAAGTAAGGAGCATAGTCCTCAACACTTTGCAAGAGTGTTAGCCTCTCTATTCGGAGAAAGGCAGAGTCATGACCCAGTATCAGGAGCCGATAACGAGATATACCTCCTAATACGTTATTAAGAGACAGCGGATCACTAAACCGGCATCCCTAACTTAAGCTAATCCAAAGCAAAGTCTCGAAAAGAGACTTGAAACAATCAAAGGCCACACATCATCGGAGTCCTAAGTCCAAGACTAATATTGGATAATAATAATAAATAATAACAATGGTCATTATTTCTAAGCATAATAATCATAATCAAATTATTAGCAAACAAGTTTGTTCCCAACGATTAACTAGATAACGGAAAGAAATTTCACGATTATCAAGATATGAAAAAGGAGAACCATCCACTTGCCCTAAAACGAGATTAAGAACCCTAATCGAGGCGAGAAGATGAGGCTAACAAGGCACTAGACAAGGCATAAGGCAAAACACAAGGCACGAGCAAGGAACGACCCGGGCAATGGCTTAGAACGACGCTCGGAGACAAGGTCCAAGAAGTGCACTGGCGGCGGGCGTTGCCTGCTGGCAGCGGTTGCTGCCCCTGTTGGCAGCGGTCGCTGCCTTCTGCAATGACGACGGCGCGATTTCGCAAGCTTCCTCCGATCGACTCCGGCCACCTATCGACGAGCTTTTGCCAACAGTAGCAAGAACAACATTAGATCTTTACAGTGGGAGAGGTTTCAGAGGGAGAGAGGAGAGATTTGTGTGCCCATTTGCCTCCAACTTCCAGCTCTATTTATAGAGTTTCTCAGTTGACTTTGAATCCAAAGATGAGGATTGTCTTGGGCATAATCATGCCAAACATTAATGGTGAAGTGAGGTAAAGGTGAGGAGAAGTGACCCAAAGTAAAACTCTTGCAGAAGGTGAAACCATGGCACCCACAATGAAAGAGTCTCGTCGAGCAACTTGCGTCTGCAGAAGGCGGCGGTCGGTGCCTCTGTTGGCGGCACCCACTGCCCCTCTGGGACTGCATAGTGCATCGGTAAAATTGGCATAACCTCCTCAGTACTTATTGGAACGGCCTCAAATTTTGAGGAATGAAACTAGACTCTTTTATCTACCATTAGGCTTCGGAATCACTTGATTCCGAGCTCTAACAAAGGTTTTATGAATTTTTGAAATTAAAGGTTCCGTTTAACGTTATCCAACGTTATACGGTTAATCGGGTAACCTTTGTCCTTTTTCATGTCGTTCTAAAGACGAAGTTGATTCATAAAATTAAGGAGAATTTCATAATCCATTTTATAAAATTTGCGGATATCACACAAAGTCGTTCCAACCAGGCCGGGCCGGATCACCCTCCATTCTAGGAACATCGGGGACCCTCTAAGTCCAGGTGTCAAAACCCCTAATCGTAGATGGCAAAGCTGGTACTTTTTTATGGAAAGGAAATCACTGGGAGAGTAAGGAGAGATCTACAAGGATGTGTTTTTGGATGCCTGGAACACAACTTGTAAGATCCCATTTTTAAGCTTGGTTATATGCCCTATTTACGTCTTTCCGTGTTAACCGGTTTACTCTTCACTTGCAATGCCCAAAGGTTTTAACGCAAAGTCGTCTAGCAAAGGCTTCATCAAATTGCTCTTGACAACTACTCCAGACAAGCGCACCCCTAGCAAGATATTTAACGAACCTGAGGGGTCTGCTGGTGAAGCTCAAGCCCAAAGCTCTAGTCAAGACGATACTAAAGTTGAGGCCTCACCCCTTGTTGTGAGAATGTCAAGCTCGTCCAGACCTGCTGCCTCTGGTAAGAGTTAGAATATACTCATGTCTCTATTTTTGTTATTTTGTCAATGTCCTGCTCCGAGTGGTGATTGTATCTCTATCCCTTGTGTTTCCCTAGGTCGTGAGAGAAATCTGTCCACCGATGTTATGCTGCAAAGGATGTTACGATCTCGTGGGTCGAAGTTGCCTCCCCCCATTGTCCCCGAGAAGGAAGTAACCCAAGACAATCTTCCTCTGAAACGCAAAGCTGAAACTCCCCTGACCATTGACCTGGACCAGGGAGATACCAAGGACTTTTGGAGTACCGTCTTGGAAACCATCCCTGTTGCTGATAAGGACTAGTTCTCAAGCTATGTTGCTAGTCAGGCTCTTACTCGTTATGAAGGTAAGTTGTTCTTCTCCCTGTTTTGTATATTATTTGTTCTTACTTCTAGCCTGAGGATTCCCACATTATGATTTTTTTGTTCCGTATCTAGGCAATGTAAGAGTTTGCGATGGCCGCCGAATCCTATGTCAAGGAGATGTCTGTGCTAAGGGCTAAGGTGAAATACGCCACTGAGTCGGCGTTGGAGGCTGGTCGTCAAATTTGTAACCTCCAAGCCACACTGGATTCATAGCAGGCCTTGGCCTCCAAGCTGCAAGACGAGGTGTCGGCCCAAGCTGAGAAGATCATCGCTCTTTAAAAGACCAAAATTGAAGGTTGTAAACATAGGGACCTTTTATTCGATGAAGGCCAAAATTTAAGTTCTGGAGGATGTTGCCAACGGGATGAAACCTAAAGCAGCTCAAGAAAACTTTCGATGAGTTGTTCCCACATGGCTAATGAAGAGCTGGTTGATGACGCGAACTCCTCGCCCCAAGTAGATGGCGTCCAAACAACTGGAGGTGGTGATGATGCTCAAAAAGTCGAAGGTGATAGAACTTCCGATGAAACTTGTTTTTCGATGTATTTGAACTTTGGATGTATTTGAAATTTACTTTATTGTGTTTTTGTCGTTTTCACTCGTAATTTGTTTAAAGTATTAACTCCGGCGGTGTCTGCGCCGATGAAACTTGTTTTTGGTATGACAATGGAACAACACATCACCCCACAAATTGAGTACTATGACACCATTGCCGTACCAAAAACATCCCTGTCCGACCGCTCGTGTGATCTTGTAGGGTCTCTCCTTTCCAGGTGCGAACTTTCTTGCGTTAAGCTCTGCTGTGTTCTGGAATACTTTGCGAAGTACCCAGTCCCCTACTCGAAAGACATGAGTTCGCACGTTCTTGTTATATCCCCTGGATACTTGTTGTTGATATTTGGCTGTCTTGGCTTGGGAAGCTTCTCGTAGCTCTTGGACCGTGTCTAGGTCAGCCTCGAGTTATTCCACATTCTGGTCGAAGGTGGCCAAGCCGGATCGTGGAGTGGGGACCTGAACGTCTACTGGGATGACTGCCTCGCAACCATACACTAGAGAAAAGGGTGTCTGCCCGGTTGCGTGTTTGGTTATGGTGCGATCTGCCCAGAGTATGTATGTTAGTTCTTCGGCCCACTTGCCCTTTGATTTGGTTAGCCTCTTCTTCAAATTGTTTATGATCATCTTGTTTGAAGATTCTGCTTAACCATTCGCCTGTGGGTATCTGGGAGTGGATGTTACTAGATCAATGTTCCACCCTCGACAAAAGTCTCTCATCTTCTGGCTAATGAACTGTAAAAGCATACGATCGTTGCTGGGATCCCAAATCGGCATAAGATGTTACGTTTAATGAACGAGATAACTTGCTTGTCCTTCACCTCTCTGTATGCTTCGACATCCTTTTGTCCTGTGGAAGGTGGTAACTTCCTCACGATATCCATTCCCCACTTCATAAAGGGCCAAGGAGTAAGGGTTGGATGAAGGTTCTCAGACGGTTGTTGTGAAGTGGGTGCATGGCGTTGGCAAGGCTCACATTCCTGGGCATATTTGGTAGCATCGCGCCGTAGAGTTGACCAATACCATCCATGTCTCAGGATTTTGTTCGCCAAACTTCGGCCGCCAGCGTGGTTCCCACATTCACCCTCGTGAACTGATCTCGTCTATCTCTTTGCCTTCTGCGCATCTTTGCAAGATCCTCGACGTAGACTTGTGAAATAGCACACCTTGGTGGACAATGAATCGTGTGGATTTGGTCCTCAAGGCCCTTGCTTCAGCCTTGTCCTCGGGTGTTTTTTCATGCACGAATCAATCTAGGTGGGGCTTGGTCCAATTATCATGTTCTTCTCTAACGAGTGTGCCTAGACTGTGTACTAGGAGTACGTCTAGTGTTGGATGTTCTCCTTTAGCTTTTCTTACCTCATGGTGCTCCGGTGGTTTTTCAATAGCTGAATATAGGAGGTGAACCAGTGGGATCTGAGAGTGTTCATCTGGATTGAGAACCGAACCCAGGCTTGCTACAGTGTCAGCGGAGGCATTGCTTTCTCTGGGCACTTGTTCGAAGGAAGTTTGTTGAAAACCCTCGTCCAAGCTCTTTGCTTTCTCTAGGTACAAGGCCATCCTCTTGTCCTTGGCCTCGAAGATTCCCAATATCTAGTTGATCACCAAGAGGGAACCACACCTCACTTGTAGGCTTCTGATTGATAGATCTCTGGCTAGCCCTAGCCCAAAAATCAAAGCTCCGTACTCCGCCTCGTTGTTTGTAGCGTTGAAGTTGCATCTTACGGCCTGGGCTAACTTGTCTCCCCTTTCGGATTCTAGGACGACTCCTAGTCCTATCCCTTTGGTGTTTGAAGCCCCATAAGTGTTGAGAGTCCACGTTTCTTGTGTTTCTTTTAGGAGAGAAGCATGATTTTCAATGCTTGCCGCTTCTTCCAGACCGGGGGAAAATCAGCGACGAAATCAACCAAGACTTGTGATTTTATGGCTTTGCGTGGCTCATACTTGATGTCATAGCCACTGAGTTGCACTGCCCACTTGGTCATCCTTCCAAAAAAGTCCAACTTTTGCATCACCTGTCTTAAAGGGTAATTGGCCAGGATCCTGATGGTGTGTGATTCGAAATAAGGACGTAGCTTATTGGAGCTCATAACCACGGCAAGGACCAACTTCTCTAAGGGGGAGTATCTCGTCTCCACGGGGGTCATTATCTTGCTGACAAAGTATGATGTCTCGCATTTTGGTGGTGTTTTAGTGAGTATTTTCCCTTGTAAATAGGTGTGTTTTGTTCTTTTCTTTGCTAGTTTTGTTCCTTTTTAGCTTAGATTCCGATTTTCTATGAGATTCGGAGACTATGCGAATTTGTTGTGTTTTGTAGGTAAATTGGCGTGTTTTGAAAGTTTCGGAAGGAGTCTCTAAGGAGGAGCAAGGCATAAGCACCAAGGAGCGGAAGAGCTGAGCGATCAACGAAGAGGAGCTCAAGAAAGACCAAGAAGAGAAGAAGACCGATGCCAGGATCGAGGTGCCCAACAAGTCGGGCCCGAGATCGACACATGGAGACCCGGACCGAGGTGTGGCAAGTCGAGCCCGAGGTTGATCCGTGTCGGTCCAAGTCGGCGAAGTGTGAATTGGGCACCAAGGCACACAAATGTGATCTACCACTTTTGCCCCTCTTCAATTTTTGGATATTCTTGGCCCCTAATTAAAAGGAGGGGAGATTAGAAGACAAGGAAGGAAGGTTAGACACAATTAATCACTCTCAAAGGCTCAAGGAAGACTTGGAGAGCAAGGAGGAAGAGAGGAGAGGAGAAGAAGAGGAGAAATCGGTGGAGGATAGCTAGATCTAGGAAGGAATTGTGTGTTCGAACTGGTTTTGCTTTGCAATTTATGGATTTGAGATTGGATCTTGTGAATTCCATTGATTTGAATGAGATTTGGCTTTGATTTGAGTTTGATAATTGAGATTTGTTTGTTTTGTCTTTTGATTGCTTTTTACTCTTTCTATATGGAGTAGATTCCATAGTCTTGGGCTATGGGGGAAACCCCTAGCTAGGTTTGGGTAAGAACCCCCAGTTCCATAACCTTGAGTGTTTGATCTAGGAATCCTCTCTACATAGAGCTACAATCTCTTGTGAAAGCAAGGGATCAAGGGCTTGTGATTGACAAGAGTGAGTGAAAGCAATCTCGAGCCTATCACTTGAACTTGTATCGAATGGGAAGTCAATTTCCCTAGGGTCGATATGTAGAGTGGCGGGATTGAAGGCGAACAACCTCGATTCTACGAGGATCAACACTTTTTGGCTGAATTGGGGTGGAATTACCCACATCTAGTTAGGGAAGGAACCAAAAAACCCAAGACCAATCTACCCATTTTGCTTAGTCCGACATTCCCAGACCTCGGGCCCGACTTCAATTGTGTCGGTCCCGTGCAAAACCAACGTCGATTCTTCTCGGGCCGAAGTGACCTATGTCGGTCCCGAGTTGTTTCTTTTGATTTTCCTTGTTTTACCCTTTCTTTCCCTTTTTAAAGTCTTTTTGGTGCACTCAACGCACGAACTCCTGAGCGTTCGACACCCTACCTTGTACTACTACTGGGTTCGGTTTTTAATTGAATTTTGACCCTCCCAATCCGGACCGATCAAAGTATACAGGCGATTGTTGGTCCTCTGCTTCCCTGACTGGAACCCCGCTCAACGTACTCTCCGATACTGCCAGGTATAGTTGTAATACTTCCCCGGGAATAGGTTTGGCTAATGATAGCAGGTTGGAGAAGTTACCCTTGAGCTCTTGGAAGGCCTTCTCGTGCCGATCATCCCATTGAAAGATTTTATTTTTCTTTAGGATGGCGTAGAACAATCGGCACCTGTTGGCAGATTTAAATATGAACCTATTGAGGGCGGAGATTTTCCCAGTGAGCTTCTGGACCTCTTTGATGCTCTTGGGTGATCTCAGGGAGGCTATTTCTTTGACCTGATTTTCCCAGTGAGCTTCTGGCCTCAATCCCCCTCTTAGTCACTATGTGTCCCAGAAACTTTCTGGCCTATGCTCTAAATGTACACTTCTGAGGGTTTAGCTTCATGGTATACTTTTCTAAAATCTCGAAGGCCTCCTTAAGATGTTGTGGATGTTGGGCTGCTATCGTGCTCTTGACGACCATGTTATTAGGATATCTTATATTTAGATAGACTTTGTATAAGACATCCTATTAAATACAATAAGATATCATATACAAAGTCTATCTAAATATAAGATATCCTAATACATGTCGTCGATATAGGCCTCCATTGTTTTTCCGATCTTATCCCGAAACATGTGGTTAACGAGCCGTTGATATGTTGCACCGGCGTTTCTCTAGCCGAAAGGCATCACTCGATAGCAATATGTTCCTTGTCCTGTTATGATGGACGTCTTCTCTTGATCTTCTGGGTGCATTTGGATTTGATGATAGCCACTAAAGGCGTCCATGAAGGTCAAAATCTCATGGCCGGTGGTGGCATCGATCAGTGAGTCTATATGCGAGAGAGGGAAAGAATCTTTGGGGCAAGCCTTGTTCAGGTCGGTGAAGTCCACGCACACTCTCCCCTGTTGGGGAAATTTCTGCGGAAGCCCCGGATCGTTCCTGTAAATCAATGGATAGTAAGCGAACCAAGACAAAGACACGAGCAATTGTTGACCCAGTTCGTCACAAGGACTACGTCTGGGGGCACTACCAAGCCAGGGAATCTCCACTAGAAAAATCAGAGGGCTCAAGGATTACAAAGACACTGAACTTCAGATCTACCCCGATCAAGATCTTCCTAACCTAACCTCTCAATCTCTCTTTTCAGGATTTTCTCTCAATGGTAAAGCACTGCACCAATTACAATATCAAAGCTGAGTATAAATAGAGGACTAGCTAGAGCCATACAATATCTTTTTCCCCAAGGAAACAAAATATCCCGAAAATATATGGAAATCCTAGTCGAATCCCGCGGACGCCCCAAAACTCGGGTACACCCTCCAAAAACGCGCCCGCGTTTTAAGGTTCTCTGCCCGCGTTTCAGCCGCCGAGAACGAATCAGCCGCGAAGCCCTTCCGACCCGCGGTCGCGTGGAACCAAGCCGCGGTCGCGGTTGCGGGTTCCCTACCCGCGGTCTCGGGTCTCCACCCGCGTTTACGGGTGCCCTTCCCGCGGTCGCGTGTCCTGGCGACTCCGCGAATCCTCTTCGTGATCGCCTGGTCTTCACTCTTTCGTCCGATTTGCCTCCTTCGACTTCTCTTCCTCGTCTTCGGTCCTTGACTCGTTCCGTCTTCTCCCGCCCAATCCGAATCAGGCTCCATACTCAACATCCACTTCCCGTTCTTCTTTTGGACGACCACCACGTTAGCAGGCCAATCTGGGTATTTTACTTCGCGGATTTTGCCTGTGTCTAGCAATTTCCTTACTTCCTCTTCTACTGCCTAGATAACCCCATCTCCTTGAGGGCGGTAAGCGTTATGAGCTGTGTTTCACCTCACCGCTGAAGCCTACGAGAGGGATGGGGAGTTTATGGTCGTTCTCGGATAACCCCATCTCCTTGAGAGCGGTAAGCGTTATGAGGTTGGTTGAGCAACCGGTGTCGACCAACACTCTCTTCATGAGGACGTTCCCTATGTCTAGGGAAATTACCAAATCATCATGATGAGGTCCAACCAGGTCTTCTGCGTCAAAGTCATCGAAGACAATCACTAAGCCGGTTGGCTGTCTAGATCCTCTTTCTAGAAAGGTAGGTTTGCCGAGATGCCCTTCGCATGCATATCTTTTGGCCGTTGAATAGGTGAAGCTGCACACAGTCGACCCTCCAGTTATCACATTCACTACCCTTTTTGGGGTAGGTGGTGCTTTCTTGCTTGTCTTGCTTTGGTATGGATTTTTCAGAAGATCCCGAATACCTTTGGAATCAAGAATAAAATCAATAAAATCTCATGTATATAGCGTATTATAATCATGCATATAGGTAATCGAGTTTGTAAATATGCATGATTACCTTCAAAATTTATAAATAGAACCAACAAAATAGCATGAATATAATGTGTTAATCATGCTTATAATACATAATCATAGATATATATAGTTGATTTTCCGATTCCCTTCTATTACGTGATTGTTGAGGTTTCCTCTCTCTATAATATCAAAATTAAATGTGAGTAATTGGGGTTATTACTTCATAGGAGTGTATTAATAGTTACTAAATATATGTCGACTAAAAAAAATAGTTACTAAATATATATATAATAGATATATCCATAGAGAGTAAGGCCCTGTTCGGCATAGGTTTACGAAGGTTTTTGAAGGTTTGTAAAATTTATAACCTACTTAAATAGATGTTTGGTAAGACAAGGTTTTTTAGAAGGTTGAGGTTTTAGTAGGTTTTTGATGAGGTTTGAAAGGATAAAATAGAAACCTTGATAGAGATAGGTTTTAGGAGGTTTTCGAAATTTTTTAACTAAACTTTTTTGTTTATTGTTTTAATTAATAATATTTTTGGTAATTTTAAAGCAAAACCTATGTAAAAACCTTGTAGTACCAAACATCATATTAGGTTATAGCAGGTTTTAAAAAAGAAAACCTCTACCTAGTAAAAAACCTACACCTATCAGAAAACCTCTTTAAAAACCTACACCTCTTTTAAAAACCTTGTTTTGCCGAACACATCCTAAGTCACCTCATTTCGCTTTCTTTATTCTCATAAATCACAATCATACTTATCCCAGCCACTATAGTAGTATAGTTTGGATCTTTTGCTCTAGAAACTTTGTATCGATCATTTCGTGTTCCACTCTTGATATTCTAATTTTTATCTTAGAGAGTAATTAGTGAGAACTAAGGAAGGAGATGAGATGTTATTTACTAATTATGTGATGGGGCGAACCGGTCCGGATATGGATGAACGTAGATAGTATATATGATACCTCAAGTACAGCTGTACAGACAAAACTCATAAATTAATTAGGCCTCTCCTAAGAATACATCATCAACTTCAACTTATGATCGGTCTCATTAGTTCCCAATGTGTGCCAAAATGTCTCTGTTTTCAACGTCGACTCTTGCAAGCATGCATGGCTTTTAATGTATCTACAAGACTACAATTATGCTGAGTTACAACAACACCATCAATTATCTTTGTATACAGTAGTATATACTAGTGCTACACTGGGTTATTTGTTTCGTAGTGCACAATATCAATTAATTTTGTCCATGCTGCTAAATGGTAAACTATATATATGATTTTGAGGTGGACTCGTGTTTTCTATCCAAATACCGACCCACTCTGTTTTTTTTATTATCGTTATTTTGATCATTGCTAGTAATTTAATTAACTAGTATAACCCCCGTACCATGTACGGGTAATGGGATTAAAAATTCAATTGAATATAGATATGTAATGTCAATGATCATGTCAAAATTATGGGATCATATATATTTATCTTTGTTTTATAATTAGTGTCTTTTAACAATAGTAAATCAACTCATAATATAAATAAGTTGGATTTGTTTAAAAATTACTTTATGATAAATATCATGTTTTATTAAATAGTAATATAATAACTAATTCTTCGTAAGTGATAAGTTATAATTTTCGGGATAATTCATAATTTTTGTAAATTTTAATCAATTTTTACAGGATAAAATTATATGAGATTCTAACTTCCTGATTTGTATAAAAGAGGGCCCGAATAATTATTTTATTATTGAAATGACACGTGGCGCAAATTTTTGTGAAGACATTGTCTCCGCTTTATACTATAGGTAGTATAGATTAGATTTTCATTATCGTTAATATTTATGATTTTGCTAGTTATTTTGATCATCCAAATTGTTATTTTGATCATTGCTACATGGGTTATTTTGATGATTTTAAGGTGTATGCTCGCACGATTAAACTATAAAGTTGATTAATTTTATAAGTGCAATACTAATACACGAACAACTTAAGACTATTCTCTTTCCCTAAATCAGACCCAAACTATCAAATCACTCCGTATAAATTAGCATGATGGGTTTTGAGAGTTTCATGATTTTGATTCTAGGATTTATTTTAGGTTGTATTCGTGAGTAAAACGTGATAAGCTATTTTTTTTGTTCGGTAAAGAAACGTGATATGCTATTAGCACCATGCCCCCTCCATACGTATCGAACAAATTACAATATCTATTACTACGGGTGCCAAATTCTAACCCCATCTAAACGAGACCGTCGAAACGATCGAATTATCCAATTTGAGAACCGACCAAGACCTGGGAAAAAATTATAAAATGAAATCCGAAACCGACTCTATCTGACTGAACCTGACCCGCAGGAATAAACAACCCATTTAAGAATAAACCGGACCCCGATTAAATCCGAAAAGCTCAATCTGATGTCAAAACGAAACCCGAATAAAACGCCCTGAATACATCAGACCCGAGTTATATCCAAAACCCAAAGCCATTTGAACCCAATTATACCCGAAGGAACCGGAACCCAATCTTACCCGACCAATATATATGATACCTGAAACAATCTGAACATAATATAAAATAAATCTACACTATAAAAAAAAATTATCCATTAAGTTATTCTTACATCATGATTTCTCTTCTATGTGGATGAGTGGACTCGAGAAGCCTCCCCGTGTATCAAGAGTCAAGACGGAGGTTTTCTCGGTTGGTCCATATTGCAGTCTAAAGCACTCATTCTGCAGCAGAGGATTTTGGAGGCCATACATCTTGATATTCCCCATTTGATGATTGAAGGTGACAACTTGCAGTTGGTTAATACAATGTTGGGTGATTGGAGTTGTCCGTGAGAGGTGGAGTTGTTGCTTATTGACATCCAGTCTCTACTTGGGCAGCTATGTACAAAGGTGGCATATCGTTCATAGTTTCAGAGAGGCTAACTGAATAGCTGACCACATTAATTGCGGTGTTGCTTTGTGTCGTCTCTTCTCACTCTTTGGATTCTGTAAGGAATTGTAATTATATTTGGAAAAGGGTTTTATTCTTGACCTTAATTCATTGATATCAAAGAGTTTATACAAGTGTTATGGAACTCCTTGGAGCCCGAGGAGTATTTTCCAAAGATTAGAAAAGATATTATTCTGTCCTGAATAACCCCGACAAGTTCATGGTGGGTAAATAAAATAATCAGGATAAATTAATACATTAACTAAATAGATAACTATATAATAATAAGATTGGAATTTATATATTAGGATAAAAAGCAACTCAAATTTTTTGATAAAACTAATTTTTAATTAAATATGTATAAGATTAAGCTTAAAACTAAGATTGATCAGATAATACTTTTAATAAGGCGGTGATGTGGCGCAATATGGTGGCGGAATTTAATTTGCTTCCGCCTTAGTATATAGTAACTAGTATTAATCTCGTGCCTTGAAGGCACGAATTTGATTTAACTTAAATCTTAGTTTAAATTTTATATAAAGTTACTTAAAAGAATAGTTTGATATAAAATCTTTTATCAGTTTGTTTAGTTTGTTTCTTATGGAAATTATTTTAATAATATAGTATTTTTCTATAGTATAATCTTTTAACTGAATAGAATTTGTTGGATTATAATTTTTGTATAAGGATTGAATACTTCTTAAGATTTTTAGGATTTATGTTAATGTTTATGAACTTTCATGGGAAGCGTGTATGTACATAAGTGAAGTATGAAAAGCTTCCGAACTTTTGTTATTGTTGTGGTAACCTTAGTAATGTAGAACTAGACTGCTTGGATGAGAGAGCAAAGGAGATTCAAGGAGAATATGGTGATTGGCTACGCGCGTCACCACTCCGATCACATCAGCCAAGAATTGATGCGAAAAAGGAGCAAGAACTGCAGACTATTCGATGTCTAAAAGGAAAGGAAAGGAAAGTCGCATGGCTCAGTCTGGTGCTCAAGAGGTCGAGGTGCCAGGAAGTCGATCTTGAAAATTGTAGGGCAAGAGGATAGGGAGGAGGAAACAGATGGGTTTGGGCAAGAGGAAGAAAGAAGAGTAGAAGATGTTGGACCTATAGATTGATGAGAAAAGAGAGAGGTGCTGAATATAGGATCTGAAGGGGAGCAAAATAGAAGTTTGGAGAGTTGAAGTTACTTCAGGAGAAGCTTCTATCATGTAGGGTGGGGGAGTAAAACGTGAGTGCCACGTTAGGAAAAGAGAAAGAAGCGGAAGGCAGGAAGGGTCAGAGAATTGTGATTGAGAAAGTTGGGGGGAGGAGAAAATGAAGGAGTGTATGGGCATCTGGATGCTAAGAGAAGTGCTCAAAAGAGGTCGGTAGGGAGAGTCAAGATAAAGGAAAGGACCTCAAGAAAAAATGGAAGAAAATGGCGTGGGGAAAAGATTCAGGGGATGTATGCTTGGAGGATAAAAGTAGGAAAAGACGAGGAGAGGATAATAGTCTGAAGCTGATGGCTATGGAAGTTGATAGTGAAGCAGGAAAGAAACAAATGCTTGTATCGGCGAGAGAGGTCGAGGGCCTCTCTTGCCGGTCACAATGAGTACATTGAGTTACAATTGTTGGGGATTGGGGATGGCCCATGCAATTGGTCGTCTTGCTTCTTTAGTAAGACGGGAGGCCCCGAAGGTGGTGTTTCTTATGGAAACGAAATTTTTTCATAGGAAAACGGAGGAAGTACAAGATAAATTAGGTTTTTATGGTTGCTTTGTTGTGGACTGTGTGGGAAGGTCGGGTGGTTTGTGTTTGTTTGGGAGTACTGATGCTGATGTGAAGGTTGTGTCGTATACTAGACACCATATTGATGTTGTTATTGAGGTATCAAAGGAAGATTTACGTTGGAGATTCACATGCTTCTATGGTTGGCCGAGGAAAGAGGACAAGCATCATTCTTGGACTCTTTTAAAGAGTTTGGTTGAGGAGGAGTGTGATGCATGGTTGTGCATGGGTGACTTTAATCATGTCATAAGAGAAGAGGATAAAGAAGGTGGTCAAGTTCCTAATTGTGGTGAAATACTTGCCTTTAGAGAAGCGGTTGATGTCTGCCAAATGAGTGACATCTCTTTCCATGGCCAACGGTTTACTTAGGATAATGGGCGTGAAGGCCAATATTTTATTCAAGAAAGGCTAGACTACGGTTTTGCGCATGAAAAATGGATGGAGATGTTTCTAGGTGGTCGGATTAATCATTTGGAGCGGCACGGTTTGGACCATGTCCCGCTGCTTCTGGATTTTGTCAGGTGTGTGGAGGAAGGAGGTGATGTTGTAGTAGGGAAGAGAGGTTTGAAGCAATGTGGGTAACTCATGAAAGCTGTGAGGTTATTGTGAGTAAATGTTAGAGAAATCCATGGAGCTTAAATAGAGATGGGGGAGTTGTGGCCAAACTAGAAAGGTGTATGAATGAGTTGCAAGAGTGAAATAGAAGAGAGTTTGGTAATAACTTACAAAGATTAAAAAAAGTGAGAGAGGAGATTAGGAGGCTAATTAAATGGGGCATGAATGGGGCGTTGGTCAGACGCCGTCGTCAACTTAAGTGGGAAGAAAGGGATTTAATGTGTAATAACCGCTATTTTTATAAATAAGGGAAATGAATTTTCTCGAAACCTTCACGCGTACAACGAGCGAAATGTCATCAATAGTAACATCCCTCGCTCAGCTAAGTTTAGAACTCATTGAAATTCAATTATGGGAAGAAAAGAAAACGAGTCCCCTACAGGAAATTAGTTCTTTTGAAATAAATTAATTAAGAATGTAAGAAGAAGAAATTTAATTAAAGGGAAAGCTACCAAGTAATAAGTACAATAATTGGGTAGACCCTTAAACAATTAAATTCCAGCCCAAAAATAAAAAAAGAAAAAGAAAAAAGAGAGAGTTCGAAAATAGACAAGTGGGACTCGAACCCCCAACCTCTCCGACCCCTTTTCTTTCTTTTACCAGTTGAACTGCGGGAATTCCTTGTTAATTGGAACGGGGCCGATTTTTTATTGTTGGAAGGACTGAAAGTAGATGT
Organism: Polygonum aviculare; assembly: GCA_934048045.1. Taxonomy (NCBI): domain Eukaryota; kingdom Viridiplantae; phylum Streptophyta; class Magnoliopsida; order Caryophyllales; family Polygonaceae; genus Polygonum; species Polygonum aviculare. Next base: position 23,110,020 of record OW204023.1, on the reverse strand, counting down.
GATCAAATATCTCCCGTGCAATGGGATTACGCCAACAAACTGATTTTCTGAGCCAAAGAGATCAGAGCAAATCCCCATCATCATTACCCCTATATATTTATTAATTTTTCTTTTTCTTCTTTTTATCTTTCCAATTGTTAAATACGTTGGTGTTTGGCTGGAAGTTAGCAAACACCTTTTCCCTTGTACAACCCCTGTCTCTTCCCGAACGGTAACCCACGCCCGCCCTTCACCGACTTTGCTCGACGTTCCTGCCACCAGCCAGCACCAACCCGCGCGCCGCCCCTGCTCCCGCTGTCGTCCCCGCTCGCCCCCCGCCTGACCGCCGCGCTCGTCCCCGCTCGACCCCGCCTAACCGCCGCTGCTCATCGCTGTCCACCGGCCGCTCGCCGCCGCCTTCTCGTCGTGGCCGGAGGCGCCGTTGCCCTCGACCTCCTTGCCGGAGACGCCGCCGGTCGCTACTGACGCAGGAAATTCCGTTCGTTGTCTGCTACGTAAAAACTCAAGGCAAGCCTGCCTAGCCTCCTCCTTGTTTTTGGTGTGGGCTTTTAATTAGTGTTGGTTTAAGTTAAAAGGAATATAAATCAGGCCCATTAACAAGTTAAAAAGAAGATTAACAAGTCCATTAATTTCTTAGCTGAAAGAAGAGAAGGATGTTAAGTGACCTATTAGCATTTTTTTTTAATTGATTTATAAAAGTGGTTAATATAAAGATATAAATACAAATCCTAAGTTTAAATAAATCTCTTGAATCAAAGATTTCACCTTGTCTTGGACTATATAGTGCTAAACTCTTATTGAGTAGGAATAAGGACTTTCCTTGGACTATAAGGACTTTATCAAATAAGAAGAGGTATTTGAAGACTATAAAGACTTTTATCAAATATTCTTGGACTATAAGGACTCTTATCAAATAAAAAGAGGGATTTGATGACTACCTATAAGTTTATGATCTTATCATGGCTCTAATATTGTTTTAGAATTAATTGCTAGCAAGTTGAGGAGTTTAGATAATAAATTGTCGGAGGATAACAACTTATTATAAGTCATGCAAATTTTCATGAAGGATAGTGATAAATTGAGGAAATAATAATAAGGTGACCCACAAATCTTACAACCAAGATTAAAGGTATGTAAAGAAAATTTTAGTCATATGCTCATATTGAGATAGTTGCCTAAGTTCAAACTAGAAACATGAAGATTTTCGGATAATTGGAAATAGTGAGTTAAATAAAAGACCAATAGTACCTTTGAATAATCATGTACCAAAGTTAGCTTGTCATGACCTTAGTAAGATTATTAATAGGAAATAATATGATGGCCAAGTCATAAATAAGAGATAAACTAAATAATTATTTATTTTACCTTTTCTACAAAATATTAAGTTACTAATATTGAAAGCCTTAAAATCATTTTATAAAAGGTTTAAGAAACGTCCCTTGAACGTCGAGTAATAATCATAGATCGTTAACGAAAAACAATTTATTTTCACCTCACGAATTCTTATGAAGAAAACGATAATTAGCGAAAATAAGATCTTCCAATCAAGAAGTAAATTAAATATTAATTAATTTTGTGTTCGCTCGTCTTGAAAACCGCGCCTAATTTAGGTCGAGTACTCAAGTTGCCGTAAGTCGCGAAACGAATCCGTAGGACTCAAATTCTGCAAGCAAAGGCAAGTGGATGGTTCTCTTGCTCTTTACGATTAAACGTGAATTTTTCTTCCATTCCGTTTAATATCCATATAATTGTTGGGAACACCTTGTTTGCTAAATAAAACGAATCTAGGATTATTATTGCTAGAGATAATGACCTCATTGTTCATGTTGTTATTATTCCTGTACTACGCTAGTACTTGGACTTAGGACCGATTGATTGCGGCCTTTATGTGTTTAAATGTCTCGTTTGAGACTTTGCTCAGGACTAGGATAGTCATTAGGGGTGAGAGCTCGACTCTGAAACACCTCTCAAAAACGTATTAGGATGTACCTATACCCTAATACTGGGTCATGACTCTGCCTGCTCTACAAGCGTAGAGGGGTGATAACACCCTAGCTAGGTGTTAAGGACTCCGTCCTTCTCCGATGTGGCTCTTGACCCGCCCTGGGTTGCTACATCTAAAAGTCGTTAACTGAATGTACTGTTTTGTCATTAAGGGAAGATAAGTGCCTTATGCACAATAATTAATGAACAAGGATGGTGATTACATTCTGGAAAACCATGCTAACTCCCGACTTGAGCAATCTCGTCGACGGAGGCTTTTCAAAATTGATGTGAAATAATTAAGTTCCCAACAATAAATCCATTTCTTTCATAAGCCCCGAAAACTCGTATGCCTTTCCACGTAAATCCTTACATATCGTTCTCCTAAAAATATCCCGACTGTCGTCGCCAGCAAAATCCCATTTAATTTAGCCTTCTGTTAGAACCAAATCACGTTCTACCACTTGCTTAGTCTCACGTTAGACTAATACCACTTTCTTTCTTCCCGACATTGGTCGGCTGGTATTTCTTGTTTTTATGGAAATATCAGGGAATAAGGACAAGGACGTCGAAGGTTGAAGACGAAGTCGTAGCTTGATCGTGGAAGGACTAGAAGAATCACTTTTGGAATAATTTCGTATTATATCCTATTATGAACTACTGTTTTGTATAACACTATAAGGGTGATGGTCTTTTGGGAGCAAACAAACTGCTTGTAATAATATTTCTAATTTCCGCACTCTCTCCGTATTTACAATGAATTTCCCGTTGCGACTACGTTTCCTTGTGAATAACGAGCCTTGGGTGACTTTGGATGGGAGAAATCCGAGGTCACTGGCAGTAATACCCAGAGTACGAAATAGGGGTGTTACATAATGAATAAGGAGGAGTTGCTTTGGAATCAAAGAGCGAAGGAGAATCATTTGAAGTGGGGGGATAGGAACACTTCGTATTTCCACAACAAGGCGAATGGTAGAAAGAAAGCTAATCGGGTGAGAAGGTTGGTGGATGAGAATGACTTTGAGTGGCGGAGCAGGGAGATCAAGATGAGAGTGGCGATCAATTACTTCCTGGAACTATTTAAATCTGAACTTAGCACGCACACAATCCCGACTCCTCAAGGAATCTCGCCTAACTTGATGGAGGAGGATAACGCTACGCTGCTTCGTCCATATACTGGTGAGGAGGTTTGTAGTGCTCTTTTCTCTATGCACCCCACTAAATCGCTTGGGCCCAATGGTATGTCAGCATTGTTCATTCAGCATCACTGCATATTGTTGGGTTTAAATTTATTTCTTTTAATTACCTTTAGTATTCTCAATGGTGTTGATTTCCCCAATGATTTTAACCAAACTTTCATCTCTTAAATTCCAAACGTTAATGATCCTTACAAAATGAAAGATCTATGTCCCACAAGTCTTTGCAATGTGCTCTATAAAGTGGTGTTTGAGGTGATTACAAATAGGTTAAAGGTGGTGCTCGACAAAGTGATATCCAAGACTCAAAGTGCTTGGGGAGATTAATTACAGAAAGTGCTTTGGCTGCGTTTGAGGTGTTCCATTTCATGAAGAATAAGAGGTAGGGGAAGAAGGAGTACATGGCTTTGAAACTTGATATGGCCAAAGATTATGACAGGGTAAAGTGGTGATATATGGAGTTGTGCATGAGGGGGTTGAGATTTTGTGAGAATTGGATCCGTTTGGTGATGAAGTGTGTTACTAGTGTGACTTTTTCTGGTTTGATGGATGGCTACTCTTCAAAAGTGTTTAGGCCCTCCCGGGGGTTACATCAAGGAGATCCAATTTCTCCTTACCTCTTTCTGATTTGTGTTGAAGGCCTTTCTGCTATGATTCGGAGGAGTGAGGAGGTTAGGCGTTTCAAAGGGATCAAGATTGCTCGGACTACTCCTGCGATTAGTCATTTATGTTTTGTTGACGACAGTATTCTCTTTGCAAGGGCTTCCTATGAACAAGCTGCGGAAATTATTAAAATTCTCCATGAGTATGAAGCGATATCGAGACAACAGGTAAATTTTGTGAAGTCGGAGTTTTCGTTTAGTAAGAATGTGGTTCATGGCCAGCAGTCCAGTATTCAAGAGATCTTGAATGTTAGGGAAGTCGACAAGCATGAGAAGTACCTCGGTCTTCCTACTATGGTGGGGAGATCTGTTGGATCAAGAGAGTAAGAATAAAGATCTGAAGGATAAGAGTGCAGAAATAGAGGAATCAATGGACCAAACTCTCAAATTGATTGAAGATAGAATCAAAATGAACCAAATAAATCTCCAAGGAAGACACACCTTCCAAAGGAGCCCAAGGCAGCAACCCGAATGTTCTCAAATTCTCTGGATGATCTCTACTCAAGGGAAACTGTTCTATTTATACTACTGATAAAACATGACTCATCATTTCACTCCTAACGGCCTCTGCACTCACCACCATACAGACTCAATAAAAAGACTCCTATACCCTTATACTAGTAACAACCTTTAGGCTTTGTTTGGCTTAGGTCCCTTTCTCTTCCTAGTGTAGACAATATACCCATCAACCTTAACAATACAGCCCTCTTCACAAACCTTGTCCACAAGGTTGGAGGAAGAGAATTGCTTCTTGAAGTCAGCACAAGTCAGCCAAGTTGCCTCATCTTTGGACTTATTCAGCCACTTAATCAACACCTTGTGGCATGCCTTCTCAGTTCTGGGCAGCTTCTGGCCTTTTAAGATTTTGGGCAAAAACTCTTCCTCTTCCATGGTCAGATCATTGGGAAGTTCCGCAGCTGCCTGGTGGTTGCCCACCACCCTCTTCAAGAGCGAAACATGGAAAACCGGATGTATTCATGATGTGGCGGGCAGCTTAAGCTCATACGCGACAGCTCCTACCTTCCTCACGATCTCAAAAGGCCCAAAATACCTGCTCGCCAACTTTTGGTTCACCCGAGTCTGGACCGAGGTCTGGCGGTGAGGTCTTAGATTTAGGAATACCATATCCCCCACATTGAATTCTACCTCCCTCCTTTTCTTGTTGGCCGCAGTCACCATCCTCTTCTGAGCCCGATCGAGATTGTATTTTAGTTGCCTGAGAAATTAGTGTTCTTCCCGCAGCCACTTGGAAATTAGTATTGTACCAGTATTCAGCGCAACAGATCCACCTTGCCCACTGTTTGGGCTGCTCCGACGAATAGCACCTCAAATATATCTCCAAACATCGGTTTAATACTTCCATTTGGTCATCCGTTTCGGGATGGTAAGCCGTGCTCATGCGCAACTTTCTACCATTCTTCTCAAACAGCTCCCTCCATAAACTGCTTAAAAAGACGGTATCCCTATCGCTCACAATTGATCTTGGAACTCCGTGCAATCTGATGATCTCCTTCACAAACAACTCAGCTACACTTTTGGCGGTGTAAGGATGTTTCAGTAACAAGAAATGCCTGTATTTAGTCAGTCTATCCACTACCACCATTATGCAATCATATCCCATGGATTTCGGAAGTCCTTCGATGAAATCCATCGATACATCTTCCCATACCTTTTGAGGCATGGGTAACGGTTGCAACAAACCAGCCGGGTGGAGGGTCTCATACTTGTTTTCTTGGCACAGCAAGCAATTAGCGACAAAATTTTAACAGCTTTGAGCATATTTGGCCAAAAGACATTTTCCGCCAATCTCTTATAGGTCTTGAGGGCCCCAGAATGTCCCCCCATGGGTGACGAATGAAACTCTTCCCACAATTTGTATACCCATGGAGAGTTCTCTGGGATGCAAATCCTTCCCTTATAAAAGAGTCTCTCACCAATGAGTTGATAGGGTTGTGTCATGTGTTCTCCTTTCTCTAATCTGCCCTTAATGTCTTGAAGCTTTGTATCAGCCTCGATCTCTTTTGGTATCTCTTCCTAACAAGCCAGGTATGGAACAGAAATGGCCCCACGCTCAAAGTCCTCCCTTCTTGAAAGAGCATCAACAGCCTTATTGGACATTCTAGTCTTGTATTTAATCTCCATATCGAAACCTATGAGCTTTGCCACCCAATTTTGCTGAGCTAGCGACGTGATTGGTTGTGTCAAAAGGTGCTTAAGACTTCTATGATCGGTTCGCACCAAAAACCTTCCGCCCAACAAATAAGGCCTCCAGTGTTGCACTGCCATGACAAGCGCCATCAATTCTTTCTCATATGCTGACCTCGACAGAACTTGCCCAGCCAACCCTTTGCTAAAATAGGCTATCGGCCTGCCGTCCTACATTAGCACGGCTCCCACTCCAGCCCCTGATGCATCACACTCTATGATAAATTGCTTGTTGAAGTCCGGCAAGGCTAGAACCGATGCTGCCATCATTGCCCTTTGGAGGCACTCAAAAGCTTCGGGCCTCATCGGTCCATACAAATTTTTGATGTTCCTTCTTTAACAACTTTCTGAGTGGCCTAGCTATCTTGCCATAATCCTTGATAAATTTTCTGTAATAGCTTGTGAGCCCCAAAAATCCCCGAACCCCCTTTACTAACTTTAGAGTCAGCCAAGACATCACACTAGCTACCTTGTTCGGGTCCATGGAAACACCAGCAGCTGACAGAATATGCCCCAAATATTCTATTGAAGCTTTGCCAAAGGTGCATTTCTTCCTATTTGCAACAAAGGAATGTTGCTGGAGCAACCCAAAAACCACTCTAAGATGCTGCAAATGCTCTCCCCAACTGGCCAGTGCTAAAAATGAGTATTTCGTCAAAGAACACAAGAACAAATTTTCTCAAATGTGGCCGAAAAAGATCATTCATCGCCGCTTGGAAGGTAGATGGGGCGTTGGTAAGCCCAAAGGACATAACCAAAAACTCGTAGTGCCCCGAATGTGTCCTGAAAGCCGTTTAGGGCACATCTTCCACTGCTACTCTAATTTGATGGTACCCCGATCTCAAGTCTATCTTTGAGAAAACCACCGCTTTGCCCAGCTCGTCTAACATTTCTTGGATAACGGGGATAGGGTACTTATCGGGAACCGTGGCCTTGTTAAGCGCCCTGTAATCCACACAAAACCGCCAACTTCCATCTTTTTTTTTAATAAGCAAAACTGGGCTAGAGAACGGACTCTGACTCGGCTGTATGATTCCAGTTTTCAGCATTCTGTGACCAACTTTTCAATCTTGTCTTTTTGATGGTGGCCATACCTATAAGGCTTTACATTCACAACAGCTACACCTTCTCTAAGGATGATTATATGATCAATCTTCCTAATGGGCGGCAGACCTAGCTTCTCATCAAAGACCTGGGTAAATTCAGTAAGTAACTCTGATAACTCCTCCTCAACTTTTGTTCTAGCCAAGTTACCACCACCGTTCTGATCTTCTTCCTAAATAAGAGCACTATACTCAACATCAGAAATCTTGTGCAACGAGTTCATGGTTACAGCAGTAAAGGCCAATGTCGGGTCCCCTTGAATGGTCACATGCCTTCCATTTTCATCGTCAAATTCCAGAGTCATTTCTTCCCAATCAACCAGCGTTTTTTTTAATTGATAGAAGCCAGGAGAAACCTAGAACGAGATCAATTCCCCCTAAATCAAATGGATAACAATCCACCTCCATGCTACACGAATCAAAATGCAATTGAAGTTTTCTACATATTCCACGGGCCTCCACCCTAATGCCATTCCCCAAACGAACTCTAAATACTACAGTTTGCTCAATAGGGAGTTCCTCCACCTCCACAATCCTTGCGTTGACAAAGCAATGACTTTCCCCACTATCCACCAACGCCACAATCTTTCGGTCACCCAATTTAGCCCTAATCTTCAAAGCCTTTTTCTGTAGCCCGCTCCCCATTGAGTGAAGGGGTAATTCCAGCCACTGGAGCTTGGGCTCCTCCCGCCCGTCGCCTTCGGTGTACTCCCGCTCTACTATTTGCACCAACTCCAGCTCCGAGAAGTCTCCTGACAGTTCTTCTTCCCCAACCTCGACAAGCTTAAAAACCTTCTCGGTACATTTGTGTGTTGGGAAGTACGGTTGTCGACACCGAAAACATAACCCCTTTGCCCGGAGATCACTCACCTCACCAGCTGACAGAGATTGGGGAAATCGAGGCCTACCCCCAAGGTTTCCAAATTGCGTCGTTGCCGCTGAGGTGTTGGAAGACCAGTTCGATCGTCTAGGATTTGATCTCTCTCTAGGAAGGTGATTGTTACTAGATTGGGAATTTGGGCCAACCCAAGTCTTACGGGCCCATTCCCTAACATTAGAAGAATTAGGCCCAGAACCCATCGTCTTCCTCCGCGGTGTTCTCCCCGGACCTTTCTCAAAGTTGACCTTTCACTCCACCCTCCAAGCACCGTCCATGACAGCGTATAGCTCTGCTGCTTCGAAAGTCTGAAGCTCCACCCGAATCTCTGGCCTCAGTCCGGCCAGAAAGTACCCCAACAGTTGCTCGTTTCCCAACCCTAGGGCGTGAGTTGCGCAAGCCACCAGCTCGTCGATGAATTCGTCTACAGTCCTGGTTTGCTTTAACAAGCTAAGGTGCTCGAACCGATTCAGGGCGTCGGTCCCAAGGAAGCGTTTTACCGAGTCCGATTTCAGGTCCTCCCACGAGAATTTCAGGCGCTGTTGTCGGATCCAGCGAATCCAGTTCAGGGCGGCGCCGTCCATACACAACATCGCCAACATCACACGGTTGTCAGGTTAGGTCGTTTGAACGGTGAAATATTGTTCCACTTTTGAGATCAACGTGAGCGGATCGTCCCCGTCAAACGAGGGTAACTCCACCTTCTTTGCCGTTAGCGGATACGAGTCGTTTTCTGACCGGAGTGACCCTTGATGAGAGAGAAGACAGCCCGAAGCTGAAGCTTCCCCCATCGACGCCTTTGGGGTTGTTCCCCCACTTCCTTCCGGGGAGATCATCGGGGTTGGTGATCGAAGAGCCTCCTAGATCGTTCGAAGGAGTCGATCGCTCAATTGTACAAAGTCACTCTCTAGACCCACAATCCTCTGGTTAGTGTCTTGACACACCACCCTCAAACTGGCCTGTGAAGACTATAGCTCGCTTTGTCTCTTCTGTAATGCTTCTTGGCCTCTTTGTAAACGGCTGATCTCACTCTCGATCGTACTCACTCTCGCATCCAACTCACCGGTTCGAGTCATGTCTCAGAATCTCTCAACGAGAGCACCAAATGTTGGATCAAGAGAGTAAGAATAGAGATCTGAAGGATAAGAGTGCAGAAATAGAGGAATCAACTGATGTGATCACGCCCGGCTCACATCAAGACACCGAAGCCAAGGTGCCGCCCAGCTCGCATCAAGGCATCGAAGCCACGGTGCCTTCTGGTGCCTCGTTGATGCCTTACCCCACAAGCGGCGCCGAGGCGCACGGTGCCTCGATAAGGCACCCCGCGAGCGGAGTTAAGGCGAGGCCCGGTACCGAGACGGGGCGCCGCACACACAGCGCCGAGACGCACGAGGCACCCCTGAAGACACCCGCCCATAGGCCGGGCACAACCCGCCACAATGTCGACCATGACTAAGGAGCTAAGCCACCCTCCCGAAGCCTTGACATGGCGACGAGCTAAGATCTTACAAGAGCAACTTCGGGCTCATTTGGCAATGTCCCACGGCCCACATGACCAACCTATTCAAGCGTTGGTGTACCTCCAAACGCTCGGCCCGAATGGGAGCCTTGAAAGGCCCGAAGCCCAACATCAAGAAAGATATTCAAAGCGCACTTGGGAGATAGCTTGGCCGCCACTCTTCTCACACCTCCTCTTGAAGCTTGGCGCCCACTCTTCTCACACCTCCTTATGAAACTTGGTGCCCACTCCAAGAATTTGCCTTGGCCGCCACTCTTCCCCACCTCCGCTTGAAACTTGGTGGCCACTCCAAGACGCCGGCCCCCTCCTCTCTGCAGCCTGTATAAGCACATCTAGGGCCTCAAATTTTACTTAGATTGGATTTGAGTTTAAGCGCTAAAAGCCTCGCTCATCCGGTCTCTTCTCCTCAAGGAAGAACGGGCCAGGGGAGTCCCCTTTGTTGGCTTTTATCCCTAGTTGACTCTGGCCTAAACTCTTAGCTCGATCCATCATTTCCGTCCTTGTAACAACAAGACCTTTTCTTTCCCTTTCCATTGTAATCAAATGTTTCCGCCACTCTAATAACAATTCGGTTTAATTCTTTTTCAATATCCAATCAAGAACACCTCCACGAGACTCAATCAAACCATACTCCGCTGATCCTGGATTCGAATCACATCACAAACTCTCAAATTGATTGAAGATAGAATCAAAATGAACCAGATAAATCTTCAAGGAAGACACACCTTCTAAAGGATCCCAAGGCGCGCAGCAGCCCGAATGTTCTCAAATTCTCTGGATGATCTCTACTCAAGGGAAATTGTTCAATTTATACTATTGACAAAACGTGACTCATCATTTCACTCCTAACGGCCTCTACACTCACCACCATACAGACTCAATAAAAAGACTCCTATACCCTTCTATTGGTAACAACCTTTAGGCTTTGTTTCGCTTAGGTCCCTTTCTCTTCCTGCTGTAGACAATATACCCATCGACCTTAACAAGATCGAAGAAAATTATTTTAGGCAGGTGAAGGATAGAGTCTAAAGGAAGATCAACTCTTGGAAGGGGTGCTCGGTTTCTAGGGCTTGGAAGGAGATCCTTATTAAATCGGTTTTGCAATCGATTCTGTCCTATACAATGTCTTGTTTTTTGCTTCCTATGGGTCTTTGCAAGGAGATACAACAAATTATTTGTGGTTTCATCTGGGGAGACAAGCTGAGTAAGAAGGAAATAAGATGAGTTGGTAGAGAATGTGTCTCCCTAAGGACCAAGGTGGATTAGGGTTCTGAGACTTGGAGACTTTTAATCTTGCTTTGCTCGCGAAACAGGCGTGGAAGTAATTGTGCGAGCCTAACACTTTAGCAGCTCCAATTTTCAAGGCAAAGTACTTCCATAGGACTTCTTTTCTTCATGCAAAATTAGGGTTTAACCCTAGTTATGCATGGAGAAGTATTATTAGAGCTAGAGAGGTGCTTGATGGAGGTGTGATGAGTCCGGACCCGGGTTAACGGGTCTTGGACTCAAAGGATCGTTCCTTCTCTGGTCTAAGGAGCTCTCTTATACTCGAATGGAACAAGTAAGGCTCGGTTGGTGTTGATGGGACTATTTTTAGGCGTGTATTTGTATGAACAAAGACACAAATTTTGTGGATAAATTCAGCTTGTATTAAAAGGATAAGTAGTCGAGCCCTCCTGAGAGAGAGATCGACTAAGGGGGTCAAGGATCAAGAACTAGTCCGTACAACCCAAGAACCCCAAAGGACAAATATTTGAGAGATGACTCGAACAAGTAAGCCGATCACGCCATGGGACTCTCACCCATACGCGTCGGACTAGGACCTTGTTGTTATTGATCAAGGCCGACCTCCTATCCCTCCCTTGGGTCATAGACGTGCCAAGGGAGAAGGAGAAAAAGCCCAAAACCCGAAAGAGACAAAAGTCTTTCAAGTTCAAGTTCTAAGCCTATCTAACAAATGAGCACCTAGCATGCTATTTATAGGCAAGGCTAGGGGAGGCTTGCTTGGAGCCCAAGGAAGAGTAATGAGGCGGTTTGGGTGCCTTGCTCTCCAAGGACGAAGCTTGCCACCCAAGCTACTCACCTAATAACCTTATTTAGCTTCTAGAAATTACATTAAGATTAAATACAATAAAAATGCTATTTCTATTACAAAATTGGGCCTTCATGGGCCAAAACGTTGAGCCATCGTTCTAGACTTTGGGCTTGGCTCGAACCCACTTTGGATTTGGCGGGCTTCTTCACTTGGGCCCAAAATGGACCTTTCCCCTCACTTGGTGTATAGGCGTGTGGGCTCCGGGGAAGGCTCAGCCGTGGGGCCATAGGACGTGGCACCGAGGGCTTGAAGCGAGGCCATGGGCACCGTGGGGCGCGGCACAAGGCGGGCGCCGGGCGCCGAGAGCCGGGGCATGAAACGGGCACCGGGCGCGGGGCGCGGCTCAAGATAGGCACCGGCCGCCGCGGAGCACGACCGAGCCGGTGTGGAATCGCCAAAAGAGGGTGCCCCGGTCCGTGACGTATCATCCTCCCCTTCTTGTGGAGGATCCGACCACGAATCCTCGCGCTTGACGTTGTAGTTGGCTCGGGCGTGGTGACTCAACCGGGCGGGTCCACACCTTAAGAGTGGCTCCACTTCATTTGGGTGCATGGGCCGGAGGGTAATGAGTTGGTCGTCATGGGTGAAGTGATGTGTGTTCCAACGACCGCTGTGTAGCATCAAAGTCCCATTGCCATGGTCGCCTAGGTGAGATATCCGTGGACTGCATAGGGACAACATCATAATTAATAAGGTCATGGTAGGGGTCGATGATGAGTGGCACGGACACATAGTGTGTGACTGCCACGGAATCCCCTTCATGCAACCACTCGAGCGAATAAGACTTGGCGAGGCACATAGGACGCAGTCCCACTCGGTCGACTACAAGCGTAGACACCAAGTTCGAGCCACATCCACCATCAATGTTGACCATGCACTCGATTCCGAGCACCATGCCTCGGTTGTAAAAGAGGCTCCGCCTTAGGATAATGCAAGGACTTGGCGGCTCCTCGGGAACCTCGAGCCCAACCGGCTCCTCATGTGTGACCCCTTGGGCCACCAACGCTTCTCCCACCTCCACGGGAAGGTGGTGCTCCACATACGGCTCCATATCCCACCCGTCGTTAAGAGCTTGAGCCGCGGCCTCATGGAGGACAGCCGCATCCATCTCCTCACCCCAAAGATCCTCTAAGTCCAAATAGTCGCCCAAGACATTCACGGGACCCTCGGACCCATGGGGGTTCGGATCTTCGCCCTCAATGTCCACCATCTCACTAGACCCCTCACTCTCGGTGTCCATAGTGGGCTCACTCTCGCTTCCCTCCCTACTCTCCTCGTCCATGTCTTCCTCATCACTCTCGTACCCCTCGGTGCTCTCATCACTCTCATTTTCACCACTCGGGTACTCATCCTTGCTACTTTCATTCAAGCAGCTCCACACTTTGATTTCGAACTCCTCATCGTTCATCCACTCATCCGCATCCCCTAAGGACTCACTCTCACTCACAAGGTCCACAACCTCCACATTCTTCTCACTCTCTCCTTCCTCACCACTTGAGATGTCGATCACTTCCATGGCTTCTGCACCTCCCTTCTCTTCATCACTTGAAAACTCGACCACTTCTACCCGTCGAGCCATGCCACATGAACGTGAAAACCATATAGAAGGGGTGGCATTTGGCCATGGCCGAACCACTAAGGGCTTGAACTCTTGCTCTTAAACACGCCCCTTAGCCTTGATGGAAGTCGCACTCTTGATGGAAGTTCGGAGCATCTTGTGGGCTTTGGATAGACACCAACCTACAACTTTCAAATCCTAGTTGCTCGGGAAAGGTTATGGAATCGGCTCACACTAGGAAGAAAGGCTCAAGGGTCAGTTTTGGGAATTTGGAAGGGATAAAGAATTTTGTGGACTAAGGCTTGAATTTATAGACCAATAGAAGACACAAATCACCCTCTCTTTACTCTCTTTAATTGTGGGACGCTAAAAGACTTGCAATTTTAGAGCCAATGGCGGTTTTGGATTGGAAAGAAGAGTAATGTGTATATGAATGATGAATTAAGAGGGTGGTGCAATTACTTATGCCTTAACACACCTTAGCAATGAAAAACGCCCCTCATGAACTAAAGTGTGACGTTTTGATTGGAGGGAAATGATGAATGGAATGGCAAAGGGTGTCTTGATTGATAAAATTTGGTCTTAAAGAATTATCTCTTAAAGCCAATTAATAATCTTGAATGTGTGAGAAATGAAAGGGCTTTTGGTAGAATTAAAAGATAAGCTTTTTTTGAGCTCAAAGATAAGCTTGGTGGATAAGCAATGATTTTAATGAGGCTGAAATAAAATGAGGCTTTAAATGTAGTTAAGGAGGGTGAGTTTATGACGTTTTTCACTTGTGAAAAATGAGAAAACTCGGCTGGCCTTTTGTGTAGGAAGTCGGCTCAAACAATGAGCTCGGAAGAGGATTATGGCCGACTTTAGGAATTAAATAGTTGACAATGGCTTTCTTGTGCGGTTTAATGAAAACTTGGGGCCAAAGCAACAATTTAGTTGGCTCGGTTTTAGGATGAAGTTTTATAAAAGAATTTAATGAAAAATAAGGACAACCTCATTTTGAATTTAAGGATGATAGGGCAAGATGACGGTTTCAACTCGAAACTTGCGAGCCAAGCAACTGTTTTTTTTTTGTCTCAATGGGTTTAAAGGGTAATATTAAGGGAGTGTAATAAACCCAATTGTTTGGTTAAAAGAAGGGATTAAAAACGATTTTCTAACTCAAACTTGGGATCCAAGCAAGGATTAGAAAATGGGTGTTCTTCTTCCCTTCCTTCTTGCACTCTCTCTTTTCTTTTTCTTTTTTTGAACTTGCAAAAACCAATTCTTCAAGACCCCAAAGACGAAAAGAGGATTGGATAGAAAAAGGATCAAGGTCTAAAGGGTAAAGGCTTGAAAGGATAAAAGGTGAAGGCACGAGCAACTAAAGAATTGAGAATTGCAAGGAATATAATCAAACCTTACACTTTGATGAACTCCTTCGAATGGATCTGATACTAAATGATTAGTCCCGACCCGGGTTAATGGGTCTTGGACTCAAAGGATCGTTTCTTCTCTAGTCGAAGGAGCTCTCTTATACTCAAATGGAACAAATAAGGCTCGGTTGGTGTTGATGGGACTATTTTTGGGCATGTATTTGTATGAACAAAGACACAAATTTTGTGAATAAATTCAGCTTGTATTAAAAGGATAAGTAGTCGAGCCCTCCCGAGAGAGAGATCGACTAAGGGGATCAAGGATCAGGAACTAGTCCGTACAACCCAAGAACCCCAAAGGACAAATATTTGAGAGATGACTCGAACAAGTCAGCCGATCATGCCATGGGACTCTCACCCATACGCGCCGGACTAGGACCCTGTTGTTATCGAACAAGGCCGACCTCTTATCCCTCCCTTGGGTCATAGATGCGCCAAGAGAGAAGAAGAAAAAGCCCAGAACCCGAAAGAGACAAAAGTCTTTCAAGTTCAAGTTCTAAGCCTATCTAACAAATGAGCACCTAGCGTGCTATTTATAAGCAAGGCTAGGGAGGCTTGCTTGGAGCCCAAGGAAGAGTAACGAGGTGGTTTGGGTGCCTTGCTCTTCAAGGACGAAGCTTGCCGCCCAAGCTACTCACCTAATAACCTTATTTAGCTTCTAGAAATTACATTAAGATTAAATACAATAAAAATGCTATTTCTATTACAAAATTGGGCCTTCATGGGCCAAAACGTTGAGCCATCGTTCTAGACTTTGGGCTTGGCTCGAACCCACTTTGGATTTGGCGGGCTTCTTCACTTGGGCTCAAAATGGACCTTTCCCCTCACTTGGTGTGTAGGCGTGCGGGCTCCGGGGAAAGCTCAGCCGTGGGGTCATGGGACGTGGCACCGAAGGCTTGAAGCGAGGCCATGGGCGTCGTGGGGCGCAGCACAAGGCGGGCGCCGGGCGCCGAGATCCGGGGCATGAAACAGGCACCGGGCGTGGGGCGCAGCTCAAGATAGGCTCCGTCCGCCGCGGGGCGCGACCGAGTCGCCAAAAGAGGGTGCCCCGGTCCGTGACGTATCAAGGTGTTTATTGGTCAGTCATGAATGTTAGGAGCTTAAATGTGTGGAAGGATAGGTTGCTGCCACACCCATACTCATTTCATACTATTGTTAATTTCAAGGGTGAGCATGAAGACCTATGGTTTGCGATTTGATTGACTGGGATTCAAGAGGTTGTAATCTGGAGAAGCTTAATGAGGTGCTTTTTCCGAGTGATGTTGAGGTTGTAAGGAATATTCATTTGGTGGATGAAGGGGTGGCTGATCAGTTGGCATGATTTCATACCAGGGATGGCATCTTCATGGTAAAGACGCCTTATAGGGTGGCTTTTGGGCTTAAGGTTGGGGATACTCGTGGGGAGTCAGCTTCTCATAGGAAAGGGTAGATATGGGATTGGATTTGGTCTCAGAATGTTTTTCCTCGTATCCGATCTTTTCTTTGGCGAGCTGAGAGGAGCTACTTCCAAGCAATAGTAATTTGCATGCGAGGAATGTTACTGATGAGTGATGTGAGGCTTGTGGTTTAAAAGAAACGCCCATGCATGCGTTACAACAACAACAACATTTACCCAGGGGAACCCCGCAAACGCAGGATCTGGGGGGTCAGGATGGGGGCATTCCAGACCTAGATGCATGCGTTAAAGGATTGTATTCATGCGTCGGAGGTATGGGGCCGTTTTGAGCAATTTAAGGAGGTTAGAGAGGGTGCTCTTTCTGTTGTGGATTGGGCTGATCAGGTGAGAGTGAAGATGGAGTCCTCTTATCATGGTCTATGGGTGACTCGGCTAAAGTCGTCGTGCCAAGATCAAAGATAAAATAACCCAAACTACAAACTAAGTATAGTAAGCAAGTAAGGGGTCGAACCCAAGAGAACTTAAGGCTTCTAGTGTTAATATATTTACCAACTACAGAAAAAGGGGGTTTAGGAGAGAAATCTGTACTAAAACTAACCTAGGGAAACAAATAACAAACAAATAAACAAATATGGGAAAGCAGGTTCATTCAAAAGATCCACTCATGAAATAATCACTCGATCATAGATTTATCCATTGATTTCATTTACACCTATGGTTAATTCCTATCCTGATCATTAACAATCGCAAGTCCACGGTCCAAGCAATTCTATAACCCTAGGCAAGGACGCTTAAACCTAGAATTAGCATAGAGAACAAGGATATGCAGGATATAATATCAAACAATCAAGCTACGAGTCAATTGTAAGATAAAACAATCAATTCTCTTCTTAATCCTAGTTGCATAGACAACAGGTCTAGGTTAAGTTGTTTTCACAGATTAGTTTTGTCCACGGTCCAAACCTAATCAAACTGTAGAACATAAATCAGTTCAATAGGTTAGCTATTCCTAAAGAAACAATAAACATTCATAAGATGAAGCACAAGATAATCAATATTAACCAAAGGATAGAAATCAATTACCAAAACCTCACGAGTTCATACATCACAGCTTCTCCCTTGAACAAACCCAAGGAGACTAGCTCTCCATAACTAAACTAAAAACCTAACTTGAAGAAGAAGGTAGAAGGTAGAATGTGTATGAATAAAACCTAGGGAGGACTCCTCCTTATATAGCCCAAGGAACAAGCTCCACGAGATAGATAAGGAAAGAGGCAAAAGATAGAAAAGGAAACAAGATAGAAAGATTTCGGCCCGCTTCGGATCCGGAATCACCGCGGTCACGTCGCTCCCACCGCGCCCGCGCTATCGCAATAGAAATGAACAATTCGTCTTGGCGGCCACCGCGGTCGCGGAATCTCGACAGAATCGCTGGTGTCACTTCGGAGGCTGTTTTGACCATCTTCCGCTTGGAATCTGACTTCGGTGTAAAAAGATGAATTGAAGCCCTTGAAGTTAGCTTTCCAATGGCACCGGAATCAGCTCAAAACGACCACCGTAGCTCAAGATATGGCCTTTGCAAGCAATTGGTGTCGCGCAGACAGCTCAAAACGCCTTAAAACTCTTGATTCTTGAATCCTTGTGTCTTCGGCCTAGATATTACAATTAGCACAAACTCTAACCTAAACACACTCAATATAGCCCTAAAATACAAGAGTTAACCTATACAAAATAGGCCGAATCAATGGGCTTGTTTGGTTTGGAGTATCTGGAGAGCGAGGAACTCTTGGAGTTTTGAAAACAGATATGTTGATGTATCCAGAATTGTTGAGGAGGGGGTCAGGACCTTGGACGAATTTCAGGCTGTGATGGAAGTGAGGGAAGAGCCTCGATCTGCCAAGAATGCTGAGAATAGGGTGTGGAGGAAACCGGATAGGGGTTGGCCTTTAGTGTGCTACGATGTGACTGTGAAGGATAGGGCTGCGAGGATGGGCATCGTGGCTAAGTCAGACATGGGAGAGGTTCTGTTTTATGGATCTAGGTTGTTGCTTCATTTTGGTGCAGATGTACTAACGGCGGAAGCAGAGGCTATTAGGTGGGGAGTTCAAGTGGCGAAAGAAAGAGGGTCTGATAGGGTGTTGGTGGAGTCGGATAGTTTGGGACTCATTCGAAGGCTTCAAGGGGGTGAGCTGCCACGAAATGTTGTTGGAAGTGTGATAGTGATGGCGATTGATTCTAGCCTCGATGTGTTGATGTGTAGGTGGAGGTTCATTCAAAGGACGATGAATGGGGCTGCTCATTGTCTTAGTCGTTGGAATTTAGCTTCGTTAATTTCTTTTTTATAGTACTTTAAGTTTTCCTAAAGGCTTTACTGATGTTTTATGTAATGACTTGGCTTTGAGGTAATGAATTGTTCTTTTCATAAAAAAAAAAACAAAAACTTATGATATGTGTTAGTACACGAAATATGTCGGTGTACAAGTCTCAATTCCTTCTTCAATGACCTTTTTCTCCAAGCCTCCTTCAATGACCTAGACCTGCAAAACAATGGACAAAGGGGGCGGGGACACCCTAATCCACCTCCGATGCCTAAGTCAGTAGAGTATTCGCGAGGGTAACAATAGAGAGAGGCGCGGGGTAGGGCAATCACAAGCGATGATCAGCCCCTCTAGGGTAGTTTTTGTATATCCTTTCTACATGGTCAAGCCATGTATTTATGGTGGAGAGAGAGGGCTAGGGTTAGTTCTTTGGAGCCCAATCAATAATTCTATCTTCTTAAATAGGATAGAATCTTCCAACTACTGGATAACTACCAGGATTTAATAGGCTAATAAAGATATTTATTAGATATACTTACCTGGTTGGCGAAGATATCTATACTATATATTAAAGCCGGAGAATTTCGAGCCTCCACGTTAATTCTGGCCCCACCACAGGTTAAATTCATTATAAATCGATTATCTATTCTCATATGTACCTATCTATTTACCATATATTGATATATTAGAATAATATCTATATCCATAATCTATCTAAATATTTTTTTATATGAAAAAATAATCTATCAGAATAATATCAAAAAATTTAACACAATTAACTACAATATTGATTTGACACAATTAACGATCAACAAAAAATTATTCTATCATAAGTTTTATCAAGTGAATTAATAGATCAATATAATTCTAGACTTACGAACGTCATTGGATTTGTTTTTTTCTTTCATCAAATACCACGTTATTCATCAAATACCATGTACATTGGATTTATTTATTTTTTCTTTCATTAGGCTACGAACGTACTATCACGTTATTTTGGTAATTAATTGAATTTTATTTGTACAATTTTCAGTTTGCGTATTATTACATATACATACTGTTTTAAATATCACAGGTATTCCAATGGTAAACTTCGTTAATGAAATTACGAAATTGAAACTGAATTTGATCATCAAAGTACGTATTTTATCTCTTTGGAAGAAGAAAAACTATAGGGGAAAAGAAAATTTACATATGGTTCTTATGGATGAAAAGGTAATGTCCTAAAGCCGACGCTTATGAATACGTGAACATAAATAACAATACTTGAAAAACACTAAAGTTTTACTCTTATGAATATAAATAATTATATCAAGGTTGAGAAGGGTTTCGTATCAAAAACAATTCCAAATGTAAATCTTCTAATATATAAATGATTGAATAACATATTCAACTCACAAAAAATTAATAATTAACAAACGTTTGTATAAACAATAATACATAAACGGTCAAAATCCCGTACATGGTACGGGTCTAAAACTAGTTATCCTTAATTATGACGGTAAATTTACCCACCTAAGATATGATTCTCGAACTTAATTATCAAGTGAAAATAGAGAGAAAAAACAACAAATCCTCACCCTTAATTTCGGGTTGAAATGGTAACAAAAATACACAAATTGGTTATATACTCCACCGTTTGTTTTCAAACTTTGTTATGTACACGAGATAAAAGAAAGGGGAAGAAGCTCAAGGTTTTAGATGTTTTGTTTTACGTGTCGAATTAATCACGTGACCTCTCTCCTCGTTGCCTCCATCCATTGGCCATGTAACTACAAGTACAAAACTATCGTGAATCTATACGTACGTATTGCTCAAACGCTGACGTTAGCCGTTACGTACGCATTTCAAATCTCATGATGTCATCTACATCCAAGTTTCGTTGAGGGCGGTTGCCAGGTGTACAACGTCGGCGCGGTGATCAAATTTTAATTAATTTAAATTTAATAGTAGTTTAATTTGCTTTGATATATTTTGCTATAAGTATGTACCAACTCTCACTCTTTACTCCTCTCATCCAACAAAAGGAGAGCATTGAAAGGCGGTCTGGAGATGAACAAGAACTTGGAGTTCAGGTGGGATCCAGATGACGAAGCCGTTCTTCCAGACGGCGGCGACGATAACGCAACACCGTCGTCGCCTTCAAGAAAGGACCTGAGTTTTTGGTCCGACTTTGTGCCACCGCCACCTCAAGTAATGAGAGAAGAAGACCCACAATTCCAACAGTTTCTCATGGATCAACAACAATATGATGATATATTAACTCCTAATGTTGTGCAACCTACGGTGACTTTGCCTTCACTAGAGCATGCTCAACTGACTTTTGAGCCTTGTGTGCCTTCTCAAAGAGCTCAGGTTAGTACTATCAAAAAAAAAACTCAGGTTAATTAGTTCTTCTTTGCAAACATGTTTATTCATGTCATGTTAATTGAGGTTTATTTGATGAAATTTTGAGCTTTTATTTATTTATTTTTCTCCAATATATACCATGAAACAAATTTATGGTTTTTTTATTTAGTTTTCTTGGGTTTAATGTTTGATGCATCTTTGAGTTTTTAATTTATTCTTTCCATATATAGCCTTAGAAAGATGTTTAAATTATTATTTTTTGTTTCTTAAGTATATGTGTAGGAACTTGCTTTCATATTGTTAGGGTTTCTTTGATGTATATAGCTTTGAGTTTTCAAATTTATTTAGTTAATAATTTTGAGCTAATTAGCAGAATATATCATGTTTTGAAACAATTACTTTAATAAACATAGGTCCATAGGAACCTAAACTTGTTTCAAAACTAAAAATTGGAACATACAATGGTGTCAAGACGGAGTTTTTGATGTATTTGAAAAATGTCTTCCTATGAATTAAAAGGGGTCAACAACTCTCTCTCTCTCTCTATATATATATAGCACCATGCATTGATATTGATTTATTTATATATGTTGATGGAGTACCATTTTAGCTAAAATCTTAAAGATGAAATTTTTGATTTTGTTGGATGCAAATAGGTGGTAGCAGGAGACATCTGGGTTGGCAAGAGTAGAGATCCTGATAGCGGCGAACACAACAAGCGTCTAAAATCTGCTCAAACTTCAGCACACAATGTATCTGAGAAGGTACTTCTGCCACCTTCATTCATCCAACTAATTAAGTTCAGTATGTATGTATGGGACAACTCCTTTTCATCTTCACACATCTCCCTCTATACATGTGCTGATCTTTGATGCATGCAACAGAGACGACGAGACAAGTTCAAGGAGAGGATAAAAACCTTGCAAGAGCTACTTCCGGATTGCGATAGGGTTGATCAATCAATCTAACCTTCCTTTTTTTCCACAAACAAACCAGTTAATCTCGCCTCGATCAGATATATGCATGATACATTGATGATTCCCATGAATTTTTCGTGATGCAGACGGACACGGCTTCAGTCCTAGAAGAGACCGCCAAGCGAATCCGGTTGCTCAAGTGTCAAGCTCAAGTAAGTAGCTTTCGAAACTGCCCGTGTCTTATGTGAACAACAAACACATTAACTGTCGATCTTATATATGAGACGTGCAATTTCTCTGAACTTGATGATCCTAATTACATAAGAGTAGTGGTTGCAGCAATACATGCCATCACCTTGGTCTCCAATGACCCCAACACAGACAAACGTACTAGGAATGGTGCCCTATCCCACCATGCTACATTATCCCGGAGCTACAACAATGATGCCCCAAATGCAAATGATGTCATTTATTCGTCCTCCTCCAATTCTTCCTTACAGTGCCGCTTCTTCTTCAATGGTCACCGCCCCAAGAGTTGCCCTTTTTCCCAATCCAAGAGTGCCATCAACTGATCAAGTGTTGGCTAACGTCTCCGGTCAAGTAGAGACTACTAATGGCGGTGGTGGCGACGGTGGTGGCAGTAGCAGAGTAGCACCGCCTCTTGATCTATCAAGAGGCGGTTGGCAAGAATATACACGGTGATCAAACAAGGTTTATGGTTTACATGATGATGAACTCGTGCTTGGTGTTTGTCACTGTTATAAAAGTGGTTAATTTAGTGAAGAGGAAGAAGTTGAAGATGTAGATACTTCAGTTAGGATTTTCGTGTCCTGTTCTTTTCCTTTAATATTCGTATTAAGGTGTTTAATATTCGTATTAAGGTGTTCTTTTTCTTGTCATTGCGTTGGTTTCCTTTGTATGACAATGACCTCCTTTAATTTTCGTATTAAGGTGTTCTTTTCTTGTCATTCTGTTGGCTTCCTTTGTATGACAATGACCTCCCTACTATACTTGTGGACCAAATTAAAAAGCTTTCTTAGTGAATCAAAACAAGAAAATTAGGAAAAAGGAAGAACATAAATTGGTATGCATGCTTCTTTAGTCTAGAGAATTGTTTGTTAAAGTTAACAAAATAATATTCTAACAAAAAAAAAAGAGAACATAATATAAATTTTTTAATTGTTATATTTTGTTTAGGTTGATTTGGTAGGATTGTTGAGAAATATTCACAATAGTTTTGGATTGTTATCCACAATGGAAAAATGTTGTACACTTCTTCCCATCAATAAATAAAAGAAAAATAAAAAGAATTCAACTTTTGTTAGTGTTTTTTAGAGATGCACTTCTCTATTCAGAGGGGACTTTCCTTCTGCAGAAAATAATCTCTGCAAAATAAGAAATGTTTTCCTACTTTTTCTGACACAAAATAATTTTCTTTTTTCTTAGTTTTGTCTCCTTTCTTTTTTGAGGGAAGGGGGCGGCTTCCCTTCACATTTAAACACCCCCTAACCTCTTGTAAAATTGAATGTAGTGGGAGGCCGGTTTTCCGCGCGTATAAAAGGCAATTAATAAGCCCATTTCAACTTTTTTCCCTCTCTCTCTCTTCTCTCTCTCTATTCTTTCGCGTTTTCTCGTTCCAACCGGAAACCACCCTCAACCGCCTCCTACTTCGACCAAATTCCGGCCGTTCCACCGTTGTATTCCAGTCGTAGCGTACTCGCCGCCCCCACGACTTCCCTCGCTGTATCATCTCCTTCATCGTCTTCACCGCGGTAGGTTCCTCTTTCGTTTTTAGGGCTCGAACGAACTCGAGGAATTTCTGTGTGTAATCTTAGTGGAATGTAGGTTTTCAGGTTTCTTCCGTCATTGTTTTCCAATGTGTGTGCTTGCATTGTGTTGAATTAGGTTTAATGGAGTCATGGTTGGTTGTTGTGGATGTTCTGTGGAGGATGCATGTGTATGACAACCCTTGTATGACAGGGTTTGGAATGACAGGTTTAGGCTAGGACAAGTATTGGAATGACAGGGTTAGTGATAACAACCTATTAGGATGACAATTATGGTGTATGACATGATTCTGGTTGAAAATTGGTGTGTATGACAACCGTTGTATGACAGGAATATGGATGTCTTTTGTTTGTATCACAACTGTATGACAGGTTTTTGGATTTCAATTGTGTTGTATGACATTTGTTGTGTAGTAGGGTTATGTATGACATGTTTAGGTATGACATGTAGTGTGTATGACAACCGTTGTATGACAATCACAACTGTATGACAGGCTTTTGGATTTCAATTGAATTGTATGACAATTGTTGTGTAGTAGGGTTATGTATGGCAACTGTATGACATGTGCTTACAATTGTGTTGTATGACAACTGTTGTGTTTCATTTTGTTGGAGTTTGTATGACAGCTTGTTAAGTTTGGTTTGCATTTTGTGTGTGACAGGTGTGATAATGTCACAGATAGTTCCATTTGCTCCTCCAGCTGAATTTGACATGCAGCAATTAAAGTTATTGAAGTACTATTTCCCAGAGAGTCATCGTTTCAGGGGCAGATACAATGTTTTTTCAGATGTCTCTGTCTTCAAAACAATAAGGAAAAATGTATCTAAAGAGCAATGGGAGGCCTTAAAATCTGGATTCTTTGGTACACTTTTTAGGATAGGGGACAAGCTGCCTTTCTTAGGAACGGCTGTCCATGCTATGATGATGCATGAAGTAAAGACAAAGAAGTCCAAAGAGTTGTGTTTCAAGGTCAAGGATGAGGTAGTTAGATTCTCTATGGTCGAGTTTGCTGCCATTACTGGGTTAAATTGTACAGAAGTGGATGTGGATGTCCCAGAGGTGTCTATGGAAGATGTTCTGGGAGTAAATAAATGCAAGCTGCGGGATGTGATAGACATGTTATGCAAGGAGAAAAACAGCAAAAGGAAGATGATGCTAGCCTATTTGCTGGTAGTTGAGGGTGTGCTGCTTCCTCACAGGCCTAACACTAACATAAGTACTGAGCATGTTGCATTAGTGTCTGATATGGACAAATTCCAAAGGTACCCTTGGGGTAGGGAGATTTACCTAGCCACCATAGATGCATTATCCAAGATTTCTCAAGCCAAGCATACTTCTCCTAATACCAGGACATGATTCAATTTGGGTGGTTATCCTCTGTCCTTTGAGGTAAATTTCTGAGTCATGATAAATTGAATATGTATGACATGTTTATGTATGACATGTGTATGTATGACAGCTGTATATATGTATGACATGTGATTACAATTCTGTTGTATGACATATTGTTATATGTATGACATGTGATTACAATTGTGTTGTATGACAACTGTTGTATTTCAGTTTGTTGGAGATTGGATGAAAACTGTTGTATGACATATTGTAACCATTTGTTCTATTTTTGTCATGTCAGATATGGATCTTTGAAACTTTTCCAGGGCTGTGTGACATGTGTAAGGTTAATTACAGTTTGGATGAGAACACCATTTCTGGTCCTATATGGTATTCTGTTTCAACTGACAAAGGTCTGTCCATCAAACAATTGGAGAATGCACTTGAGGAATTAGTAGGCTAATGTGTACTTATATTGTTGTCTATTACAGTTGTCTTACAACTCCCATTTTCCCTTGTATGACAGGTTCTTTCATTTCTGTTGTTTTCAGGGTGATGTGTACAGGTATGACTCCTGCCAGTTTGGTGATTTCTCATGGTCAGACGAGAAGAAAGACCCTGTCATCGACAGCTATATTGCATGGAGGCTGCCTCAGGTTGTAATGTATGCAGAGCTTGAGCAGAAGCTTTTGGATTCTGAGGAGAAGGACAGTGTTTTGGGGTCAAAGGCAATGAGGATGAGGATGAAGTATGCAGTGGCTACCCACAGGCACAACACTTCAATTGGTAAGGAGGAGAAGAGGCAGGAGAAGGTGGAGAAGAGTGGGGAGAAGGAAGGGAAGGTCAAGACACCATCCAGGAAAAGGAAGGTGGAGGAGGAAGTACAAGATGATTATGGTGATGACTTTGAGAGCCTTGCTGATATGGGTAAGCAAATACTTGGTGACAAGTTCAAGCTCCCAAGGCGTGTGCCTGCTGCAACCAAATCCCCAAAAAAAAACAGCCAAGAAGGTCAAGTTTGTGAAGAAATCAGGGAATGATGAAGAAAAGGATGTGAATGAAGGAGACAAGGCTGTGAATGAAGAAATTGTTGTGGAGGAAGAAAAGGTTCCAGAAAAGGTATGTCAACAATAATTGGTATATGTATGACATGTGTTTACAATTGTATTGTATGACAGCTTGATATATGTATGACATGTGTCTGTATGACAGCAAATGGAAGATTGTGAGAAGGAGGGGAAAGAAGAAGGGAATGAAGTAGGGGACAACATGCCTGCTGACAGCATGGATGTTGAAGATTGCTCAGTTGAAGAAGTTGGTGTGAAGGTGAACAAGGAGGCCAAGAAGAAGAAGGTGAACAAGAAAGAAAAAGGTGCTGAGAGGCCAAAGAGTGCAGCCACTGGCATTTCCTCCAGGCTGAGAAGTGGCAGAGGAGCCAAAGTTGCACCAGTAGTTAATGTACATACCAAGCCTCAACACAAGAAGAAGGGAGTTGTGGATCAACAAGAAAAGACTACTGGTGGTGACAGGTCAGTTGATCTCATGTCTGATGAGCCTCTGTGGGCCAAGACATTGAGAGATGATGTTAGGATTTTAGCTCGTTCTCTGAAATCAACACAAGCGATACAACAAGACATGAACATGCAACTTCTACGGCTTAATGATAGGCAAGTTGACCTCCTCGCCCAGATGTATGCATTGAGGAAGGATTTAAGAAGTTGTGAGCTTGTTCAAGAAGAGACCACCACTCAGCAGGCTGAAAGACAAGAGGGAGAATTTGAGGAGAATTTTGCTGAAGTGTTGGAGGACATACATGCTCAAAGCCAGGAATTTGATGAGAATGTCAGTTTGTTTCCAACACCTAAAGAAAAGTCCGCACCTGCTGAGAATGCCAGTTTGTTTCAGCTTGCTGAGAAGGTTGAGCTTGCTGATAAGGTTGGTGTGCAAGTTGAGCAAACTTCTCCTCAAATTGAGAGAACTGAGGTTGATGAGAAGGTTGGTGTGCAAGTTCAGGAGGTTGGTGAGGTTGCAGTCCAAGTTGATGAGAAGGTTGATGAGAAGGTTGGTGAGAAGGTGGATGAGGTTGTACAAGTTGAGAGAACTGAGGGTGGTGTTCCAGAAGTAGCTGACAAGCCTGTACATGTGGAGTCAACTGAGAAAAATGAGGTTTATGTGACAGAGGTGGCTGAGAAGGTTGGTGTGACAGGGGATGGCCACAAAGTGGATGATGAGGGCCTTGTGATGACAGTCACACAAGAGAAGGAAGAAGAAGAAAAAGAATTTGTTCAGGTACATACAGTTGTGAGGAAGTCTGATGAATCTGATGAATGTGATGAATCTGATCAGTCTGAAGAGGAAGAAGAAAAAGAAGAAACTGAAAAGCAAGTTCTGCCTACAGTTGTGAGGAAGTCTACAAGGAACAGCAAGCCTAGTGACAAGCTAGTCTCTCCTTACACTGCAGAGAAGAAAAAAAAAAGGAAAAGAAAAAAAAAGGAGAAGAAGAAGAAGGTTAAACCAATGCCTAGAAGACCCAAGAATTCTTTCTATGACACAAAAGACAGACGAGCTTTCTATGATTGGTATTATGATTCAAGGTCTGCTACACTGCCCTCCTGATATGAACTTGTTCTCTGTTTGTTTTTCAAGCCCCTAATGGTTCCATTTTTTTGTCTTATATAGTACACACATGGGCGTGCCTGGGTTTGAGACATCACTTGACAAGAAGTTCTTCAGAGAGCTCATAACAAGTAAATGCTGGTTGGGTGATGAGGTACATAACCTTACTCTATTTTAAAGCATTGTGTGACAGGTTGTGCACTATGTGACAGCTATTCAATTGAGTGACAGGTTGTGAATTACAGGGCTTTAGAGTTTATGCTTTATTGTGACAGGGTTTATGCTTTGTTGTGTGTATTGTTTGAGTTAGGGTTTAGGGTTTAGGGTTTAGGGTTTAGGGTTTAGGGTTTAGGGTTTAGGGTTTAGGGTTTAGGGTTTAGGGTTTAGGGTTTAGGGTTGTAGGGGGAGTTGCCAGCCTTTGTGTTGAGTGACATGTCTGTAATTCAGTGACAGATATTGAATTGTGTGACATCCACTAAATTGTATGACAGCTATTGCAATTGTGTGACAGGGTTTGTATTATAGGCCTTTACTGTTCTAGGGCTTTAGTGTGACAGGGTTTATGCTTTGTTGTGTGTAGGGTTTTAGTTTGTGTTTAGGGTTTCAATGTGTAGGGTTTTAGTTTTGGTTTAGGGAAGTATTGAATTGTGTGACAGCTATTGCAATTGTGTGACAGGGTTTGTATTATAGGCCTTTACTGTTCTAGGGCTTTAGTGTGACAGGGTTTATGCTTTGTTGTGTGTAGGGTTTTAGTTTGGGTTTAGGGTTTCAATGTGTAGGGTTTTAGTTTTGGTTTAAGGAAGTATTGAATTGTGTGACAGCTAATACCCTGAGTGACAGGTACAGAATCTGATATGCTTCCCTTTTTTTACTGCAGCATATCAATGAGGGAATGCACCATTACAGGAAGAGGATTCATAATGAGCCTGAACGCTGGCAAGATGTTGTTGTGGCTGACTGTGTTTTGGCTAATAGGTTCAATGAAGGTGTTCTGAAAAGTCTGTGGGATGGGGGCTTTGAATTCTACAAGGGTTGGACAGACTACATGGATGGATTGCTGCCTTTAACGTATGGGAAACAATGGTTTGATGCAAAAAAGGTTTATGCACCCTTTAACATCCCCAAGCTCCATTGGCTTGCTCTGGAGATAGACTTGCTTGGAAATCATATTAACATATATGATTGTGCTCCAAACTTCTTCACTGATGAGCAGATGCAGTCCATGCTGGGACCACTCTGTGTTTTGTTTCCTTACTTCCTTCATGCCAGTGAAAGAATGAAGCATCTGGTGAAGGATTTGGGGACCCCCTTCACTTGTGGTAGGGTGAAAGATGCTCCAGTGGACAAGCAAGGGTAATGCATCAAAGTCACATAACTTTTTAGTCTCCCTCATCCATTTTATTGTTGATGCTAATGTATCATCATTATTTTGCAGGGGAAATTGTGGTCTGTTTACTCTCAAGTACATGGAAGCCTTGGCTTTTAAAGAGGAATTCAATGTTGATGAGAACAACGTTGATGCCCACAGGGAGAAAATGGCAATAGAGTTGCAGAGGGGCACATGGATGTTTAATGAGAGTGAAAACCTGTGACAATGTAACATATGTTAGCTAGCAAAAACATTGTGTATGACAAAGGTTGCTGTAATTGGTTTAGCATTAGTTAGAATGACAGGGTTATTAATTGTTGTATTACACATTGTAGTTATTAATGACAGGCTTTTTAAGCAATGCATGTGGGTATGTTTGTGAATGACAGGTTCATCATATGTTGAAACATATACAATTGTGTGACAGGTTGTGCATGCATGTGTTACAATTGAACAGTTTGTAAGATATGTGTGTGACAAGTCTGAATGGCTTGTTTTACTCTGGTGAATGCATGTGTGAGTGTTTATAGTGCATCACAGTTTATTAATTTCACTATGAATGACATGCACAGCTTTGGTAAATGCTTGTGTGACAACTGATGAGCCTCTATGTGACAGGTGCAGGTCTTTTTTTTTACAGTTTGTGTGACAACTGATGAGCCTTAGGGTATTGGGGGTTGTGTCCCTGTTTCATATGGTATACCTCTAAATTCAAAGGGGGATCTTTGGTGGCAGTTGTGTCATTATTTATTGCCATTTTGACCAACTTGTCTTTTCTAAGCCCATGCCTAATCTTGTCACTCTTTTGAGATTCTTTTTTGCTTTGACCACATTAGTATGCCTATTATTTAATACCTCCTATTGACCACCAAACCTTATGGCTATTCTTGTCAGTTTTGGATGACACCATCAATTGTCATACATTTTTTTGGCCATACATGTTAAAAAACGTATGACAGGTATGGTGTTTGGCTATAAATACAATCAGCCTCAAATACACCTTTGCACCATTTTCATACCATCCACCTCTTCCTCAAACCTTCAGCTATGAGCTCCCAAGGCCCCAGACCAGCCACCGCACAACAAAGGGTTCACGCTCGACCTCAAAGGATCACTGTCTATGTCAAGCATGGGGTGGTGACAGCTTGAAATTCTGTTTTCTCCATCTTCCCTTTCTCTGGCATTCCAAGGATGACATTTGTTTTGTTTTGTGCATATCTAACAGGATAACAGGATTGGTTTCCTTATCAATCCCACACAGAAGGTGGTCAAGATCTATAGGTATTATTGCTTGCAGGTTCATGTCCCTCCTGGCTGGGTCAATTTTTTCATCAATGACAATGTTGATCGTGTGACACACGATCAAATGGAGCAGACATGCATCCAGGTACCCATGTCACTCAAATATCCAGCTTAAATGCCATGTTTCCAAGTACTATCTTGACCCTTGGTTTATTTCCCACCAGTTTGGCCTTGAAGATGGGAGCGAGTTCACGGCACAACACCTCCCACCAGGCCACAGGTTTCCACCACTGGATCCGGCACCATCCACACCACAACGACAAGATGTTTGATTGTGTGACAACCTTGCATCATTTCCTACTTCTGTTCGTCTCTTGTTTTCTTCATGTTAAGCTGTTATGTTCAGCTGTTATGGTTTTTTTAAGGGGTTTTTAAGGGCTGTTATGGTTTTTTTAAGGGTTCGTTTCTTGTTTTGTTTGTATGGAAATCATACTTATCACTTGTTGGTGACAAGTATATCTAATGGCAGCAGTGTGTTTGTTCCATGTGTGTTTTTTGTATACCTTGCATTCAGATCTAAAAACAACATAAAAGTCTGAATTTCGCAAAACACAGTTGCAACATTTAAACGTTGTCATACAAAATATCAACCTGTCACCACCAAGTATTTCTATCTAGTTACAAAAGTAGGACCTGTCACCCATAGTCATTTACCTAAAATACTTCTTTACTTACACCAACAATGTTCTATTCATGCCAATATATCCCCAAAAAAATGCAGAATCATATGATAACTGTGCAAACATCATTAATATGCCTAATATCAAAAGTAACCATGAAAGTGGTAGTGCAGAATTGTGTGACAACTTCAGAATGGTAGCTTGCAAGTGATTGCTTGTTCTCTTCTTGGGCAAGTCTTCTTGTTGTGGTCAGATTTCCCACACAAGCTGCACTTGTATGTGGTCAACTTCCTTTTCTTCACAATGGGTTTAAATTCTCCAAGTGATGGCAGCCTATTCACCCTTGGTCTTCCAACTGGCCTGTGTACAAGTGGTGGTTTGCATACAATCTGGCTGATTTCCTCTGGTACATCCCATTCAGATCTAGATGGTGTAGGGTATATAGTCTCATGGTAAGCCTTCAACCAAGCTGCAGCTGTGTAGTACTCACCTAAGAATTCTGAGCAATTGTACTCCATGTATTCTATTGCACAAATTGCATGCACACAAGGCATGTGATTCAGATCAAATACCCTACAGCTGCATGTCTTCCTTGCTAGATCAACAATGCCAGAGAAATCTCCACCACAAATCTCAAATTGTGCATCATTCAAAGGCTTGATGTCATACCTTTTTGAAATCCTCATCCTTTCCAACAAGATTGCCCTGACATTCAAAGGGGGTTGGTTCTGGTGTTTTGCAGCATCTTTTCTACGTGTCTAAAACCATCGGGTGACCATGTCCCTGATGAACTCAAACAGTGATACCAACTGATATGACCTAGCAATCTTCAAGGCTCCATTTACACACTCAGAGTTGTTTGAAGTCATCATGTTGTACCTGTCTTACAAGAAAATGACCTACTGTCATACAAAATAAGTTCCTGTCATACAATTAAGTGTTGTCATACAAATCATTACCTTTCACCGAGACAGTAAGCCCTACTCCATTTGGAAAAATCAGCTTCTTGTAGATATTTCCCTATTTCTGCATTTGCCTTGCATATGTCCAGAAAGTGAACCTCAAATTCTGGCTTAGTGTATGCCTCTGCAGCCTTTTCAAACAAGCTTAGAACACCAACATCATGGAATCTTTGCCTGAGGTTCATTTGCAAATGTCTTTTGCAACAAACATGCTTAGCTAATGGGTACACATTTGCTACTGCATTTTTTATGCTGGCATGTCGATCTGACACAACAACCAGGTCCTTTGTATGTGGTACCACATTAAGCAGTTGCTCAAAAAACCAGTGCCATGCTTTATCATTTTCAGAATCCACTATAGCAAAGGCAAGAGGGTATACTTGTTGGTTTGCATCTTGACCTACAGTGCTCATCAATTGCCCAAAATATTTCCCATGAAGGAATGTAGAATCAACTGATATAACCTACAAAAAAAAGTGTCATGCAATTAAACTAGTGTCATACAACAAAATAGTGGTTGTCATACAACAAAACTTAATAAGTGTCATACAATTAAAACTATTATCACACAACAATATAGTGGCTGTCATACACTTACAATAGTGTCATTTCACTATCCAAATAGTGTCATACAAACAACATGTTTCACACACGTAACTAGTTGAATCAACTGATATAACCTACAACAAATAAGTGTCATGCAATCAAACTAGTGGTTGTCATACAACAAAAAATTTGTTGTCATACAACAAAATCGTTTCTGTCATACAACAGAATAGTGGTTGTCATACAAGAACATAATGTCATACAAGTCAACTTTGTGTCACACACTTAACTAGTTGGTATGACAGCCTGTAATATAGTTGTGTCACAAGGGATGTACCTTTCTTAGGTGTTGGAAACCTCTTATGGACACTCCAAATGAGATGAAGACATATTTGAATTTGTTAGAACTGTCAATGACAAGCTTGTAATGTGTCCCCTCATTCACTTGCTTCAGCATGTGGCAATATGATGGGAGAAGAGCATAGTTTTCATCTGGTGTTCCCCTTATCAAATTTTGAGCTCGCTCTCTTGCTTTCCTAGCCTTCCACATGCTGATTGATGCATGGTACTCCTTCTGGACATCATTCCGTATTTGAGCTGCATCTGGCCCATTTTTCACACCTTCATACCTGCATATGTGCACAACACCAGCCTGTCATACATACACAATCTCACAACACCAGCCTGTCATACATACACGGCCTGTCATACATACATACACAATCTCACAATTTCTTTAAATGTAGTTGCAAGATAGTGCAAAACTTGACTGACCTTGTTCTAATCTTGTCAGCAATACTTTTGTATGACGGCTTATGTTGCTTTTTAAATCTGATGTCGAATGCACAAGTATGCTTGTCTGTGATCTTTCTAACCATAAAGTTGTTTGTTCCTTTAATTATTGACGCCATCATTTGCCATGCACATTCAGGATCCACGCACTTCACTTTGTATCTTTCTTTGTTTGATTTTCTTACACGAAACCCATACCTCTTATGAGAAGCAGTGTTCTCCACAGCATCTTGCAGATGTTTCTTGGACTGGTACACTTTCCCAACCTCTATGAAATCTCCACTGGCAATAAACCTTTCACCACAGTAGCCCTCTTCATCCATATCTTTATCAGCAATGTCATTCATATCTTCATGAGCTTTTGTCACCTCCACATCAACATCTATTGGTTGGTATTCATCCTCAATAGCTGCAACTGGAGGTTCAATAGCTGGAAGTGCTGCCAGAATAGGTTCACCTAGAAGCTGAATAGGTGCAACAGTTGCAACTGGACTTGTCACACACTGTATCAATGCAGTTGGAGGAGTCACACATTGTATCACTCCAGTTGGAGGTGTCACACACTGTATCAATGCAGTTGGAGGTGTCACACAAGCATGTGCTGCTACATCTTGTCTCACAATTGAATGACAATAGTGTGAATGAATGTATGACACTGAATGACACTTTAACGAACTCACATACAAAGACATTACCTTGTTCTCATTGAAACTCACATACAGAGGCATTTTCCAATCAACTCTTGGAGCTGCATTGATATGTAGGAATAAACTGAAATCTTCTTCGTTCTCCACTTTGAAAGGGTTCTTCAATTTCTGAAATGGAGGGAGGTGTGACAATATCATATTCTTGGTAGGTGACAGCATGTTGCACCTTTGGTTTATTGTGCTCTTCAACTCATCTAAGCTCATTTCATCCTTTAGTAACACGGCCTTGGAGGATATGTCACCTACATACTCACATTCAGAGGTCCACATTCCACGTACTATACGAAACAGTGAGGATCTTCATTTGTACAACTCTGTCACACATTATAAATGAATCTTGTTATCTAACAACTGAAACAAGATTGTCACTCATTCAAAACAATGCATGTCATCTAACAAACACTGGAAAACAACCATGTCACACATAATCTTCCAAACAAAAATGTGATCAAACAAAACTATCACACAAAAACCAACAAGCCTGTAATCAAACTAATTCTACATTATTGTCATAAGTTGGATGGTCTGTCACACACTCACATGTCATACGTGTCACACATAAACCAAAAAACCCATATCCGTCAAAACATACGTGTCACACACTTAAATAACTGTCATACGTTACGTTATTCTCGTTAGTTGTTGTCACACAAAAACCCTGTCATACGATTACACTATTACGTATGGATCTTTAAGCATGGAGTTGGAGGCACTCCATACATATTCACAGTGATCATCAACGTCCACAGTTGTCACATAAAAACCATGTCATACGTGTTTCCATTCCAACACAGCCAAAGTCATGGTCATTGCATTTGTGTTTCCAATCCAACACAAACACGACTCAAACCGATGGTTTAATGTGTTCGAGTTCATATACCTGTTTTGCACATAAATGGGCTGTGAAATCTTCCAAACTCGAACGTCGTAGATTGTCGTTCGAAATCACTGACGACGCTTCTACTCGCAAATGTGTGTGACAAGCCGAGCGAGGTCCGGTCGAGGTAGGCCCGTAGTGGCTTCTAGTCGTGTGACGCCCCCGCTTTTCGCACCTCCGTTTGCCGGAGAGCGCGAGAGATGGAGGAGCAACGAAAACCGCCCCACGCACGACCGCCGTTTTTCGAATAGGGTGAAGAAGCTTTTCGCACGGGAGACGAGGGGTTTTGGCGTTTTTCAATTAAATGGAGGAATTAGGGAATTAATGGCACGGGGGTAAAATGGGCAAACCGGCCCCATAGCTTATTAATTTTTGATGGGGGCTTGCCGCCTCCGTAAGTGGCCCTTACGGGCCACTTACCCAAATCGTCCTTCTTTTTTCTTAGTTTGTTAAGAAATCTCCACAATTTTCTCTATTGTGGATAAAGAGGAAAATGGATTTGGTTCTCTCATGAAGGCAGAAGCAATCTAAGTCTTTTTCCCGGCATCTCCCTAATCATGATACAAAGTACTCCTTCCGTCCCATAATGTTCGTCCAAAAGGACGTTTTTTGCGGTTTTTAATGCAAGGTATAAAGTGGTATTGGAAAATGAAAAAGTGGGTTAAAGTGGGTAGAAAATATGATTGAATAGGGGTATTTTTGTAAGTTTATAGGGGGAAAAGGTTGAAAAGAGATAAAGTAGATGGAAAAGTTGGATAATGGGTGTAAATTTAGAGATTGGATAGGGGTAAGATTGGAAGAAAGTTATTGATATAAAAGGAAAGTGGACAAACATTTTGGGACAACGGATTAGGAAAGTGGACAAACATTATGGGACGGAGGGAGTAGTACAATATCTATCATATATGTAAATATTTTTATATTTACCGCTTGTACTTAAAACATTGACAGAGGAATCTAATTTACACATCATAATAAATTCGTATGCATGCTTTCTTAGTGAATCAAAACAAGAAAATTAGGAAAAAGGAAGAAAATAAATTGGTATGCATGCTTCTTTATTCTAAATAATTGTTTGTTAATGTAAAAAAAATAATATTCTAACAAAAAAAGGAGAAAATAATATACTTTTTTATTGTTATATTTAGTTTAGTTTGATTTGGTAGGATTGTTATCCACAGTGGTAAAATGTTGTACATTTCTTCCCATCAATAATAAAAGAAAAATAAAAAAGAGAATTCAACTTTTGTCGGAGTTTTCCAGATATGCACTTCTCTATTCATAGGGGATATTCCTTCTGTAGAAAATAATCTCACAAAATAAGAAATGTTTCCCTACTTTTTCTGACAAAAAACTACTGTAATTTTCTTTTTTCTTAGTTTTGCCCTATGATACCCTGAAACGTTTTTTTGGGCATTTGGGGCGTTTCTGAAACGTGCGAAACGCTGAAACGCAGCGAAACGCAGCTGAAACGCGTTTCAAGAAGTCTGAAACGGTCAACGTTTCGTTGACTGCAAAAATAAGGAAACGGAGGGCGTTTCTGGTGGGATGGGGCGAGCGTCCAGTGCGAGCAACGGTGGAAATAGGGTTGCCGGCGGTGGCGAATCGAATGAGGGTAGGAATGGAGTTGCCGGCAGTGATGAGGCAGTAAAGAGGTTGAAGAAGACCTAGATGTCTTCTTTGTTTAATGGATCAGGCAATAGACTTTAGTGATTCAAGTTGGGCCAACTTTCAAGAATGGGCTTTATGAAAATATCTGATATCTCTTCAACGGTTAAAACCCATTTCATGCATGTTATTATTTAAAAGTTTCTTAAAATACATCTAGAGCAGGGATGAATAAGTCCATTTGCATTTTTGTCAATAATAACATAAATAAC
The DNA here is from genome assembly GCA_934048045.1 of Polygonum aviculare. Taxonomy (NCBI): domain Eukaryota; kingdom Viridiplantae; phylum Streptophyta; class Magnoliopsida; order Caryophyllales; family Polygonaceae; genus Polygonum; species Polygonum aviculare. The sequence continues at coordinate 23,073,639 of OW204023.1, read as the reverse complement.
GTTAGAAATTCCCTTAATAGCCATTTATGCTCTTTGTATATACTTTTATTTGATTGTTTTAGCGTTATTTATGTTATTCTTGTCTACATCTTTATTTTAATATATAATTTATATTGCCGTTTCCTCGGCGTTTCGTTTCTTACTAAATTTTAGGATTGGCGTTTCGCCGTTTCACGTTTCGGGTTTGACGTTTCTCCATTTCACGTTTCAGTGTAACATAGGTTTTGCCTCCTTTCTTTTTTCTTAGTTTGTTAAGAAATCTCCACAATTTTCTCTATTGTGGATAAAAAGGAAAATGGATTTCGTTCTCTTATGAAGGCAAAGAAGCAATCTAAGTCTTTTTCCCGGCATCTCCCTAATCATGATGCAAAGTAATATAATATCTATCATATATGTAAATATTTTCATATTTACCGCTTGTACTTAAAACATTGACAGAGGAATCTAATTTAAACATCATAATAAACTGTACATAAGCCCTGCCTGTTCTGAATCAGAATCTTGTTTCTCATGCATATAAAATGACCATTACGAGCTTCAACTACAGCATTTATCGAACCTGATCAGTGTAACCCTATAAAAGGAAACAGGTACACGCATAATCTCCGCCTCCTTGAACAACGAAGCCACCTCAGATTATAGTTCCACACACAACCTAGAAACATGTTGCAACTATGATCTATATATAACAACATATATAGACCCCAAAAGCATACATCAAAATTATAATATAGTTATATAGGATCCTACAGATTTATCAGGAATCCACATTTTTGCATAAACATTTGATTTCGCAGGGGGATCATGCCTTGCCATAGTTGTCACCCTGACGTTGATTGTTTGCTGAGAAATCTGAAGCAGCCATGCCAAGCCCTTCATTGTGGTGCTTTTCCCATCCACCTGTATCGGCCTTTGAGTGGGTCCAGTAATACAGTGTGGACCCGATCATTGACAGCAACGTTAGCGCCGCCCCAGCTGCGAAAACTCCCTTCCTGAGGGTAGCACACGATATGTCACCGCCACCAAATGCCCCTCGGTATTTAGTATGGTATGCATTTCTTGCTGAACCTGCTAGCAAGCATGACTCCGCACCCAAAAAGGTTACCCTGTATCATTTGATGTTGGAACAGTAAGCAGTCAGTGTGTGTACAAGTTTCTAATGGCAAACTAATCCTCAGTAACTTAGTTCTAGAAGCTACAGCCAAGGCAAGAACTGCCCATAACTTAAAAGCTTATGCCCCTAAGAATAGATTACTCAAAATGGCCACGAAAATCATCATCCTCATTCCTGAGACTATAAGAAGACTGTGGAAGCATAGTATTCGTTGCCCCTATGAAACATATTATCCATAATGCTAATTGTAAGATCCAATGTGCAAGTTCAAGAGTTCATCAAACTAATCTGAGATCAATTCATCATAAATCACATAAATGTTGTTACCAATTCATCATTAATCACATAAATGTTGGTGCCAGGTGGGAAGAACCACAGCCTTTGGCAGAGTGGAGGCAGTAAGTGGTGGTGAGAAAGGCACCGACAGCAAGAAAGAGGAGATACAACAAACACATATCACGTGCTTAGATCTATTCACATACTCAATTCATCAGAAAATTCAGAACCAAATCACAATTTTATATAGCTTCCTGACACTTCCGAAACATTCAGTAATACAAAGTTCACACAAGGAGAGCACGAATTTCATAAAAATCAGCACAAAAAGTGAACAATTCCATAGATCAATTGAATGTAAAAGAGCGAGAACGACATCACAATTAAAGATCCAGGTGGAGGAGAGCCTAACCAGGAGAAGACGAAGAAGAAGACGGCACAGGAGGTGGAACCGCCAACGAGGCCTTTACCGAAGCAAAGGCACTTGGTGACGCCATTGATGAGGGTGTGGCTGACGAGCAGGAGCCCGAACGCCGATAGTCCGTACACCGTGGAGGCGTCGGAGGTGTAGAGACAGTAGGTTCGCTCGTCGTACTCGTCTGGAACCGGATGCCCCTTCGCAAGACATAATTGCAGAGATCCAGAGCAGGAAATTCCAAGATTTAGCAACGGACAAGTAGAAGAAGAAGAAGACGAAGAGGAAGAGGTGGAGAGAGATCACGAGGGAGAACGTACCGTGCTACGACGTCGCTCGGCGCCGACGGCGAAGACGAAGGCGATGAGGTGAAGAGAGATGACGAGGGCGAGTACGGAGACAGCGACCGCCATTTTCGAAGCTTGGGCGAAATCGGGAGAGTGTGAACTGAGATCAGCAAACGAGGGTTTTAGTGAGTATGGAAATAGTAGAAGAGACAAGAAGAGTGAAGAGGAGGATATTTTAGGGAACAAAATTTGTCGTCGCCCGCTTCGCTTAAAGTTTACTAATTGAATGTTATAAATTGCACTTAATTTTAATACCTAGAAGTATTAATTGCCCAAAATTAATCTATGGCATTTTTAAGATGATAAGATTTGTGTTTTTTGGCTTTACTAAGCTGCTTTTTTGGGTCAAATAATGCTATCCATCCAAAGCTGGATTAAAATATATTGATTGATTCTACTACTAATATATAAACGCATATGGTAATGGTAGGCACACTAAATTGATCACTTGTAAAGTATGGGTAAGGATAAATGTGGCACTGAACAAAAGTTTAATCGATCGAACAAATTGTAGGATCAACGAAAACAACTTTTATTCTCAAAATAAAACGATAACAACTTTTTTTTTCTTATACGGAGTATGATTTTGAAAGGAAGAAAATGTAGGGGTACTTATTATTATTAAATCAATGAAAAGCTAAAGAGGGATGTTAGTGGGCCCAGTGTATTGACTATAAGAATGAAAGAGGGCTGAAGTGGGCCCTATGACACTTGTTTTCTGGGTTGGGTTCCCGCTTTTCCGTCTCACACACAAAAGTGACCCCGTATGCCGATTTGATACCACTCACTAGGCAACCTGGATCAAAGAAGCTCAACTGAGCCGAGAATTTTAGGGTTGAAACCACATTAACAAAAATAGTTGACAAAGGAAAAAAAACTAAACCCGTTTAATTTGAATCCAATTGGGTTGAACCCAAACCTAATGGAAAACGTATTTGAACATGTCAAGTTAGAGCTAGTAATCCACGTGATGGTGAACACAATAAACCACTAAAATACAGTCAAATTACAATACAAAATGTATTTGAACATGTCAAGTTTATTTCATCCTCTCTATATATGTTTTTTTACTTCATCATTAGTCTTTATAACAAAAGAATGTTGCTTTTTCCTTTCTAAAAACCAATAGCCTAACTAGTAAGAATTTACAATCTTTGCCTTCTTTGGTTACAAACAGGACTCTTCCAAGGGTATCAGTTCACATTTATCCAACACAATCGGGACCTAAACTTCATCAATCAGAATGACAGCCCTTGTGGCACATCTTAACCATATGTAGTATACAAATAAAGGGTCAGTAAAGATACTAAACAAGCTAAATAAGCGGAACAACTGAGAAAGGAACAATATACATCTAAAGATGACGTTTTTTGGCTCCTGTTTCCTGATACCTATATAAAAGAAAGGACATTACAGTTTAATACACGCTTGCATGGAAGGAGCAGAGCAGTACATGTCACATGGCTCTTACAAAACTTCTGGTAACATCCTATCAAAATCCCCATTAAACGGAAATGTCTTGACTACTTAAGTTGTTTGTGCATATAAAGAGGAAATGGGAAGACTTTGAAACCGCTCTCTCCATTTTAGCAAGCCTATTCTACACCAACTTCTTCTGCCTGCTATTTAAAAAGGAAAACAAAAGGGGAAAAAACTAATTTGCTTTCCTCTAATCAACACCTTCAACCGGGACTAATTTCTCTGGCATAACTTCCTCACCACAAGTTTGTAACCCTTTTCCTTTACTCTTTTTTTCTTTTCTTTTTTTACATATTCACTTCTTTACGTAGCGAAAAAACAGCAACTTAAGAGCTCTCTATCAAAGTCATACTTCCATTGAAGAGAAGCCCATCATCAGATCAACTATCATCGACGGGAGAAAAATGAGTAATCGGGATGATGGACCTGATGTAGTCTCAACCAATCAGCAGCTTGCCGGGAGAGGTCATTCACCACATGGCAGTCAACTCCATTACTTGATGTCCACAAAGACCCCCTGTACTTGTATGAAGCGAGTCCAAAAGCCGGTAAAGAGATTTTGGGGACGACATCCAACCCATTTGGATATGTCAAAACAGGAGCAGATGGACCTGCAACATCTAAGTTATGAAGAGAAAATAAGAGCAATGAACTAGGGTGATACTAACAAGGAAGCTTTGTTTGGCACTCCATTTTATAATGACATTTCTAGTTATGATGTCATTTTACAGTAAAAAGTAGATTTAGCACTTCAGAATTTGTGTCAAGTTTTTTGAACTTGCATGGTGTTTCTAAGACTTTTGATTACAAAGGACATCATCTGTGATTGTGATATATTCTTGGTGTACCAAACATACTTCTCAAAGTAAGTAGAAATGACTACAAATTTGACTATAATATGTATTGTCAAACAAGCCAGAAGTTACGCACTCGACATTATATAAGGGTGAGAGCACATATCTAACCTCCAATCTGCGTGTAAAGAGAATGATACGTCAAAAAACAGGCATCCAAATCTTTCAATGTTGGTCCTGTTGGTATTCTGTATATTGGATACCTGCAAGAGTTCAAAAAAACAATGAGGGCAAACTTTATATACATTTAATCATATGCATCAAGTGAAGTGAAAATGCATACCACGCAACAGAAACCCAACTTGAAGGCATAACATCACAACTACGCAACTTCTTCAGATCGGGGAAACCCAAAGCAAGGTCAGAAATCTGCAACAGCCAAAGAAAAGCCACAAATCATAGTATGAAATATAGATGGTGTACTTTTAATTGCATTTCTTTTCTTCTCCTCCTTTTTTTTCTTGTCAGAGGGGTGTTACCTTGCTAAATAATGGTTCACGGCAATAAGGAGGATCATGTTCTAGATATTGAAATACCAAGTGCTCCTGAGAATTCCCCAATTCACCATCATCACTAGAGAAACCTTCATGCAAAGCTGTTTGCTCGTCGATCAAAGACAACTTGTCCATTTTGCATGAAACATCAGTTGTCTTATAGTGATTTTGTTTCCCCCATATGTATGCTGAGAACCTTTCTCGTTCAGAGTCACTACTTCCATCACTACTTGAATCCCTACAAACATAGTCGGCATCACTGTCCTCACTCGCTCGTCTGTTACAGGAAAAGTCACAGTTATGCTATTTTCAGATAAGTCAAAACTATAGATGTAATTAATAAATTCAAGAAATATTGTATTCATGTTATATCCCTAAGGAAATGTGGTCACCGCACATGAAGCAATGAATGCATAAACACGTCAGTTGATGAAAACAGTTTTCTTCACATCTCGCATGTACACAGCAAAAAGGGGGCATGACCTGTGTTACATATGTATAGAATAAATTACACATGTCATATTTTAGCTAAGATCCACCTGCAGCACTAATTGCAGGCCAATCTCCGTCCGGCTCGTGGAAACCTTAGATGACAGAAATTTGGGGCAAAACTAATAAGCAATCAGCACTGCCCCAACAATATACTTGTAAAAGGCAAATCATGAAAAAGAAGAAGCATACATAATACAAGGCTTTCACCTATATCAATTCAAATACATATAACATGTTGCTTTGTATGTTACTTGACCTCAAATCACTATCATATGTTAGTTGGGAGTTACTAGCCATATCCCCTTATGAACTTCTAACGCTCTGCACACCCATTTTTTTTTTTCAGTCACATTTACTGATGCAGTTAGATTTCCAGTCTTGTTTATGATTTTTTTTTCTAAAACCTTTCATGGCAACTATGTCAAAATGAGCAACTTATCTGTGTCCTGTATACCTTATGAAGATCTCCTAACCTATCTCAAGACATTATCCAGGATAAAGTAACAAATAACCTAAAAATTTGAAGCCTATTCATCAAAAAGACTTCCAAGAAATTAATTTTTTTTGCCAATTCTTGCAGATCAGCAATACAACTTACGGATGAGCTGCCTATATGTTATAGCAAAATCACCATAGACCAAACAGAAGCCCAAAAGCACAAGCCACAAAAACATGCAATACATACAACCATTCCCAGAATGACATAGTAGTAACTGTGCTACTCAACTAATATCCCCACAAATGATTTTCATCATAATATTGGCAGTTCAATAACAATCAAGGCAAAGAGCTCACAGAGGAGAAGAAATATGGATACCTTGATTTCATCTGCAATTTTGAAGGATCAATGTAAATCTGAATAGCAGACAAATAAGGTACATAATATTGAACAACAGAATCACAGCCATCCAACACCAAAGGCACTCCAACCCCATACGCACTCCATTCCTTCAAGGACTCCCACAAGTCCGCCAGCACAAAGTAGGGCCGGTGCTCTATGTCGGCGTTCCTCAAACCTATCATTGTTGTCTGCATTACCAATTGAAAACCAAGTCAACCAATCATTATAGCTTACTAAAACTCAAACCACAGCAACTACCAATAATCATTTCTAAGAAAAACTAAGTTGACCTCATCTGACTCGTTATGATTGATTTTATGCTGATGTTATTACACTATTACAGTATCAGCGATGCAAAAAGCCAAAAGTTGGTTCTTGATGGGGAAATTAGACCTTGGAGGGATACTGAGCAGGAACAGAAGGCGTGATCGCCTCTAGGAACCTTTCAACATTACTCAAGGGGAAGGCGACCCGCTCAAAAGGCGGCAAAGCGACCGATTCTGGGGCCTCTTCGGCATGCTCTCGATTTCGAGACGTCTCCGAATTTGCTTTACATTGTCCCATCATGGTAATATCACTCTGAGCTCTCTGAAGCTGATGAGTTTTCTGCTGATTTTGGAGATTCCTCCGAGCTTTGGGGCTGTAGAACCTGTCCTCCCGCCGGCTTCCATTGAACTGTAAACCGGCCCCCAACATCTTCTTCCCCCCCTACTGACCCGGCCAGAAAATCTCGCAAAATCTTTGAGAGAGAGGAAAGCGAACGATCCCTAAAACAAGCAGATTCCACAAACCCTAATATTTATGCCAGAATCTCGTTCAAGAACGAGATATGGATACCTCTCCCCCCAAAATTGAAAGGGAATTCTTAAGTCCGATTTCGGAGACCGAATTCCAGTGAGAAATCGGCACGAAACCGGGACAGAGAAATCCGTGACAATTTGAGAGCTTCGAAAACCCAACAAGACTATCCGAATCGAAATTCTATCGCCAAGGGTTTGGAGATTGGAATTCGAAATGGTAGGCCAATGATCGCGTTGGATTCCAATTGAATCCAAACCAGCGAGAGATGGATCCAATTGAAGAGAAGCGAGAAGGAGCTGGAAAGATGAGGGGAGAGAAACAAAGACAGACAACCAGACAGAGAAAGGAATGCAAGAATGAGGAGAGGAGATGAGAGAGAGAGATCGCAGGCTGGTTTTTACCACGATAAACGGGAAGAGAGATGCAAGAACCAGGCGAAGAAGAAAATAATATTTTTATCAACATTTGTACCTTTTTTAACCTTTTTTAACAGAAAATGAATGAAAATGATTCAAATCTATATATATATAAAAGTTAGGTGGTGTCCCCATTAATTGCTCTATTTAGTGTTGGTTGCAATCTTCCCTATATAATAAACACTATGCAATCATAATCAAAACAACCACAATAGCATAGTGGTAAAGTCTTTCTCTAATTACCCAATGGTTTGTGGTTCAATCCTCCTTAGCAACATTTTTTGTTCAAATACTTTTTAAAACCTATATATATATATATATATATAGTTTAAATGAACATGTAAACGTACGGGTAATGTATATATGAAAGTGTATATGTTGTTAGTTGAACTCTATTATGAAATGCCATAACTAACAAATTAAATGCTAAAAGCTTACATATAAATATTGGTACGGGTAACGTAAATCACAAAATATATTTATACCCTAAATATTAAAATATGCGTATTTTTAAAAACGTGTTTTGTGTGAATTTGTTGTATTATTTGTATATATGATTCAAGTATACAAATAAATCAATAAGTTTTTTAACGGAAATCACAAAATATCTTTACACCCTAGATCATAAAATATGTGTATTTTTTTAGACGTGTTTTGTGGGTATTTGTTGTATATGTGTATATATAATATTTTCTTGACGTGTATTTTTTTAACGTAAATCACAAAATATGTGAATACCATAATAAATAAAATATTTTTTTCACGAAAATCACAAAATTTATTTATACCCTAAATCATAAAATATTGGTATTTTTTTAACGAAAATCACAAAGTATATAAAAATATTTTGAATAGCCAACAATATTATTTTAAATTTTCATATGTTTTCTATATCTTTCATATGTACTTATGTTTCTTTCGCAAGTGAATTATATTTTCAATTGATTTATTTCTTATGGTATATTTATTATTTTTATATATAATATTATCATACATTGATACATTTTGCACATTAATGTAATTTTATAAAAAAAATCAATTAAAGTTGATTAATAAAGCTTCAAAATAGTTTTTAAACCCGTGCTAATTCTAGTAGTATTAATTTTAGAGAAAATTTTATTTTATCAAAAAAACAAATACGGAGTAGTATAGTATTAATTTTATTTGAGGAGACGCGAAGAATGGGTGGGTGTGCCGTCTGTGCGTCGGATTTTAATACTACTCCGTAAATAAATCCAGGTCAGCAGAGTGGGACCCAGTAGATTCACCATAATCATCTAAAAGACCATTATGCCCCTTCCATTGTGCGGTTTGTGTTTTTTCGGGAGTGTGGTCTGAAGCGTTCAAGTGCAAACTTTGATTGGCTAAAATTCGAAATTGCGGATCGAAGCATGATCTTCCGCCACGTGTAAAGAAGGAATGTAATGTGGACGGTCCGATTTGGAGTAACATTAAGTTGCTCTATCCCGAAGGATCCCCGATTTTTACCATGCCCTGAAATCAACGGTTGAGTACGGGACCAAATTTGGTAAAAGTTGAGGGGTGCTTCACAAATTTGTCCATACCTAAATACCTATTTTTTTTTTTTTTTTTGAGCAATACCTAAATACCTAAATACCTATTGGATATGCATTCCGTGACAAAATTATCAGATGAAAAAATTGTCAATACCTATAGTTTTTTTTTAATGCACTAAGAATTAGGGTGAAATGGGTCTAGCTCTAATTACCCCTATGATATCTTTTTAAATGAGGATATGTAGATTTGTTTTTTGTCACAAAAGAGGGCTAAGCCCTTGCTCCTTTATTACGTTATGAAGTAGAGTTCCTTGTCGGAGAAATTTGTTTTAGTTACACTAGTATTATGATAATCCTATTAAAATGTCTACCGAAAACAAATCCTGTTAAAATATTAATTTTTTTTGTACTCGAGATTCGGAAGAAGTTGGTGAAGTAGACATCCAACAAATTCGATCGAATGATAATTTGGTTGACTTATTCAAAAAGTCATTGATCCCTAAGAAATTTGGAGAGCTAGTATCCAGAATTGGAATATGCAGACTTCGAGACGTATGTTGAAGTCAAGGGAGCATCATACGCGTTGCACTCTTTTTCCCTTAGATCAAGGGTTTTCCCCACTGGGTTTTGCTTGATAAGTTTTTTAATGAGGCGGCTCTAAAGCGTACAATGGGTTTCAAGTTGTAGTCTTTTTCCCTTCGTTCAGGTTTTTATCCCACTGGGTTTTTCCTGACAAAGTTTTTAACGAGGCAACATACACCCATCTCCTACAACATGGAAGAAGGTGAATATTCAAGGGGGAGTGTTATGACTGCATAATTCACTACTCTACATCATCTACAATTACCCTCTTATACAAATCTACAAGTTAACCTTCTTACATGTTCATTACTTGTATGAGTAGATGGTTTAACATGAACTATTTGTATAGTGTATGATTGGAGGTAAATTGTGCAAGGTGAATTATTCACCTTCTTCACCTCCTTATTTCCATGATTTAAGCATGGAAATAAGGAGGTGAAGAAATACACTTCTAAAGTTCTTACTCTTCCTCTCTCCCTTCTAATGATCAAGAGTGTTTCAAAGTTTATCTAAGTTTTCCTTTTAAGAAGATTATAGTGTCATTGGTTTAATCTTTTCATAGTAGGGCCTGATATATGGGCCAATAAAATGTCACACGGTTGGTTTTTCCCAAAAGTTAGAATTTAGCCATGGTGGTTGATTTCCCAACCGTTACAATTTTCTTTGGGAAGTTGTTGGTTTGAATATTTGGTAACTTTTTTATTGTGTGATGTGTTGTGTGTGGATATTTGGATATATCACAAATTAATATAATTTGCTACGTTATTTCCTAAAATTCTTGATTATGTTATCACAGTGTTGCATATGGGTTTTAGATTAAACGTGGACTAGTTGTGGCATTGTAACATCCCCGACCAAAGTGCATATGTTATAGTGCATCAATTGCATACGCATAACATATTTTCATAGTACATGATAAATTTTTCAAAAAAAACACTCGTTTTCAAAGTAAAGTTATTTATGTTTTAAAAGTTTTTGAGATAAAGTTAATTAATTGAAGTTTCAGGGTAAGAGTTGTAATAAAGGAAAATTAAGGGTGAAAATTATGTTTTTACAAAAAGTTTTGCCGACTTTCTCGTGCCAATCTCAATTTAATCTTTGCCGGCTTCTCACTTGCGTATGTATATCCATATGTACTGTCGGGCCTTACAAAATCAAGCCCAAAAATGAGTAGGGAAAAAGTCCATCAAAATGTGCAACGGCTCATTCAGACGATCACCGAAACGTCGATCTCCATGAGCGACATTCCCGGGAACGGATAACTCATCAAGACAGAGGGCGAGATCTCCGGGATTGCTCAGTAATGGCCAAATGGTCACTTTAGGAAGGTCAACATATAAAAGGAAGGGGGACGAGAGAAGAAGACACAATCTGCACAATATACACTCACGATCATTCCTTACCAAAAATATTCTAGTTCTAGCATTCTACCATTCGATCATTAAGCATTGTTGAAATTATTTCACTGGAGTTGAAGCTTTTGTAACGAAGAGCAACAATCACACGATCAATACGAATTTACTCTTTACTTTTACAATTATACTTCTTTTCGCAATTGTCAATTTTCTCTATTTGTATTCTGATTATAACTTGTAATGTGTTGTGGCATCTTTGTGACTAGGATTCCCTTATAGTAACGAATAACGCGTTTACGCGGTTAATTCGCCTAAAACAATTGGCGCCCAGCGTGGAGCCCTAGCCAAAAAAGAAGCCACGCATTAGCAAGCTACAAAATCTTCACCACATTAGATTCGACTCTTAGCCATGTAGGAGATCTTGAGCCAATCAACAACCAAGTCAATTCAACGATGACGGCGACAACCGTAACCTCAACAATGGCGGCAATGGCGTTGACGGTAACAACGATCGCGAAGTGCCCGCTGAAGGAGTCGTGGTCACCGACGGCAATTCCGAGCAACGGGGAGGCGAATCTAGCGCTATAGCGGAACTCCGCACAACCATGCTGCTCTCCAAAAGGAGTTGGATAGCCAAAAGGAGGCTAATGCTAAGTTTACTGAAATTTATGGAAAATAAATTGAATCCTTAACTAATGAACGTAATTTGCTCCAATATCAGGTACAATCGGCTCCAGCTTACCATCGCAAAAATGACGTGTTGAACGATGTCGCTAGGCGTTTGGATATGGATGATCCAAGCCTTGTCACTCCTAATGACGTTGGCCCTTCAACAGGTAATCAGGTAAATGGTAACACGTCAAGGGCTATCAGGGAGGATACTGAGGTTGTTCAATTAAGAGAACACCTTAGGGCCTTGGAAGACTGGATCACTCAAGTCCTTGGGGCGCTCCAACCGATAGCGGTGGAAACGAGAGATGATTATACCGACTCCCCCTTCATAACCGCTATCGCGAGGGTCGATATATCCCGAAAGTATCACGTCCCGGAGGTCCCAAAATATGAAGGGATCACCGATCCCAACCAGCATATTGCGGCTTTTAAACAAGCCATGAACATTAGTATTGTGCCTTTCGAAATGAAAGAAATCGTTATGTGTCGATGGTTCGGGAACACGTTATCTGTCCCGCACTAAATTGGCATTCTCATTTACCACTTGGAAGTATCTCATCTTTTGTTGAGTTGGTTGACAAGTTCAGGATCAGGTTCGCAAGTAGTCGGCATACCAAGAATCGATCAAACAACTTATACTGACTTACTCAAAAGCCGCGAGAATCTCTGAAGGCGTTCCTCAGTCGTTACAACGAGGAACTCGTAACCATTGAAGGATGCAATGCGGCAACAGTTGTGGAGGCGTTCCGACGGGGAATATCATCCCGTAACCCTAAATTGTATCGTGAACTAACAAAGTATCCTTGCTCAAACTTTGATGAAGTGCAGGTTAAAGCATTGGCTCATATTCAGTTAGAGGAAGATGACCTCTTTGCGGAAAAGGGGGCAAGTCCCCACCGGAATGATCAAAGGCAGGGCAAGCGAGAAGCACGTTATGTTCCGTACCCCTTACCGCTCATCATTCACCACATGCCAAACCAACCATCAACACGACATATGCAAGGAGGAACGAGAATGTCCCATTGCCTCCTAAGCTGTATCACTACAACTTCCGAGTTAAAGCAACTGAGATTGTTCAGACCCTTAACACGATGGGAAACGCCGTCAAGTGGCCACAGAAGAAAGAAGTACCCCCTCACCGAAAGGATGAATCGAGGTGGTGCGACTTCCATTTCGACCATGGCCACCGGACGGAAGAATGCATCGCGTTAAGAAAGGGGGTGACCAAGTTATTGAAGAAGGGACACCTCAAGGAGCTGATATCAGAGTGCGGAAGAGATCATTTAGCTCGCAACATAGAGAAGGCCAAGCAACCTGTTTCCCTCAAGCATACTGGAGTAATCAACATCATCACAGGGGGATCGGATGTCTGTGGCGTCACGTATTCCGCAGCTAAGAGGATCGCAAGAGTGTAATACCCCTATTTTTAAACCAAGGGTGTTACTGCCAGTGACCTCGGATTTTACCATCCAAAGTCACCCAAGGCTTTAGGTAACATTACACGATCTTTTAGAAAAGCGACAAAGACTTATTACACAAAATGATTCGTAGTTTTGATACACTTGGAGGAAATAATCCGACAACATGAAATAAAAATTTATTCAAGACAACGTCTTAAAATAAATAGAAAGTAACAGAATTAAAATGACAATCCAAAAATATAGTCAAGATCAACGTGTGGGACTCATATTGCCAAAATTATTAAAATAGTCTTGGAAATCTTCCTTCGGTCTTCTAGTCTTCACCTTTCCTTCACGACAGTCTTCCCTTCGCTACCTGATATTTCTATAAGAGACAAGAAATACCAGCCGACCAATGTCGGGAAGAAAAGAAAGTGGTATTAGTCTAACGCGAGACTGAGCAAGTGGTAGACTGCGACTAGGTTCTTAAAAAGGCTAAGTATGTCGGCATCAAGGAAACTGAACGATGCACAGCAAGTTGTGTTCTTTGGCGGTGAGAGAAAGAGGTAATGGTAGTGAACGGGCTTTATTTGAATGTAACTCAGACGATGATGGAATGAAGAAGAATCTAGTGAGAAAAGAAATACGAGATTTCTTTTGAGAATAGGAAATCACGGGGAGGTGATTCCTAGAAACGAATGATGATTAAGTTTTTGTTAGGAACATTATCAATTCACATCAAGTAAAAAAAATAGTCTCTATTAACTAGAGTCATTCAAATTTGGAAGTCATGATGGTTTTCCAAGATAGTATTAACCATCCTTATTCCATTTATAAATTAATGTGCATTGGGCACTTATCTTTCTTAAGTCATAACACATAACACTTTAGTGATGACTTTTAATTAATGTGGTAGCTCAAAAGATGAAGCGTGGCTTTAAGAGACAGAGTCCCAAAACTTAGCTAGAGTGTCACCCTTCTATTCGGAGAGCGGGCAGAGTCATGAACCAGTATCGGGAGACGATTACAAATATACCACCTAATATAGTTATAAAGAGATGTTGAGAGTCAAAACTCTCATCCCTAATTCCTACACTAGTCCACAACAAAGTCTCGAAAAGAGAGTTGAAACAATCAGAGACCAGTCATCGGTCCTAAGTCCATGGGCTAGCGCACTACGATTAATATAAATAACAATAGAGTCATTATATATAAACAGTAAATAAACCCTAGGTTCATTTTATTTCACAAACAAGGCGAACCCAACAAAATGGATAAGATAACGAGAAAGGAGTTAACGATTATCGAATATCAAGAGAATAGGGAGAGAGAACCATCCACTTGCCTTCAATTTTCGAGAATTCATTCTTTACGAAGACGGAATTTGTGAACGAGTCATTCTAGAAGCTTGACCTAATTCAGGGCACGAGAATCAAGACGATAACGAAATAAATTAATATCTAATGTATTTCTCATCCTAGGAACTTCTCAAATTATTATCCTCATATCATAATTTGTGAGGCCAATATAAATTATTATCCTTTAATAATTTATAAGTCTAACCTTTCAACTTATTAAAATGTTAGAATGAGTTTAGGATTTTTGTAAAATCATCGGTTTACGAATATTCATCCTTCGTATTATCATTCTTTTTTTATAATAATTTGTAAGGCTCAAGTAAACTATTTCTCTTTGGATAAACTATAAGCAAAGATCCATAATTTAACTCATCAATTCTTCTCTCCTTTATATTTATTTTTGAAATGATGCTTGCTATTTTATGATACTACAAACTTATTTAAGGCATATTAATATCATACTAGTGAGTAATGATTTTGAATTTAATGTTCTCCTTTAGCATAAAAAAATATCAAGAGGCCTTTTTATATCATGCTTCTTTTAAGTCATTGGGCTTTTAATGACTAATTAGTGGACTAAAACAATTTAGGAGAAAGGCCCAACCTCATTCATGCTTTGTGTTTCACGTGTCAACTTGAAGGCTCCTCCTCCTTGCCTCTTTTCATGCACCAACACAACAACAACAATGGCGATGGCGACTCACGACACAACCAACGCGACGACAACAACCCACGACGCCGGCATCCCTGGTGGTCCTGGTCGGGTTTTGCCGGCAAAGGGAGTTAATAAAAAAACAGATTTTGACAGTGGCGTCTTTCTTGGACAGGATTTCGGGGACTATAGCCGGTAATTTCGGACCTGGATTTTGGGTAGAGGTTTTTTTTGGAATGCACAGGGATGAAGAGAGGGTGGGGATGAGGATGAATTGATTTGTGCAAAACCCCCCAATTTATAGGCAAACTTCTCCCATTCTTCACTGAATCGGGCATGGAGGTCTGACAAGGGGTGAGGTCGAGCACTGTTCGGCTGGATTTTCGGGCAGAACTCGAGTGCCTCTCTTGCATTTACGAATGGAGAAAGGTGGCCGGAAATCCCGCTTGGCAAAATCGGTCAAAGGGCTACTTGTGGTTTAATATAGATTTGTTTCCTTTATTTAACAAGAAACTTTCGTAACCCGGCTAGTAAGGAAGGAGAGGGGAGTTCAAGAGGTCAGTGGTTTGAATTTGGGTGGCTACACTTCCCCCTTTTCTTTTTATTGCACGGATTAGGTGTTGGGTCGGATTGTGTGGGATTTCGGGCTTAATTAAGACTAAGCCCAATCTCTTATTTGAATTGGATAAGATTAACAATCCACTTAATTAATTGTTTGATCAATCCCTTACGTAGTGCAATTACAAAAAGTTGGATGAGAGCCTAGCGACCAATTGGGCTCCAACCCCCTTATTCAAAGTAAACTCCAACCTATGAAAAATGAAAGACTGAATATTAGCATCAAAGACATGACTCTGAGCAGCCCGTGTGACCCTAGACAGAAAATCAAGAGCATCACTTCCCTATTCACCAAAGGTGGAGAAAGCAAAAACGATGAACCCGTATCCATTATCAACGCATTTGGAACCATACTTGTTCTCCTTTCTAGCGACAACCCTAGCAACAACAGCCCTAGGGGCTAAAGCATCAACACCGGCACCAGTGAACGGAGAAACCCCAGTGACATCCAAACAAACATTTTTACCCTTGTCCCAACCATAGACAAGAAGATCTGTAGGCCTAAGGTCGTTGCCTTCGTCAGACAAAAATCTTAGGGGCACCTCCTTTTGCACAACAACCCTAACTTGAGTACAAATATCACCCAACACATCTCGGACAAGGTTATGAAGAAATTTAACGCCAATATCATTACCACAATGCACGGCATCATCCCCAAAGCAATGCATAATCTTAGAAGAGCAGCAAGGACAAGTAAAATCAGCAGGATACAAGGGGATCGCTAAACGATAACATGAAACGCACCTAAACTGCCTTAGATGCATCGTTTGACCCAACCCTTCAATTGGAATTGTTTTCAAGAAATCCAAAGAGTGCGAAGCCTGATTGCTAATAAGAATGGCCTTTTCACATTAGCCCAATTCAAATTAATTTTTGCAAATTAATAATGTTAATCTTTTCAAACCACATTTTAAATTTATCCCTTTTTTATTAACTAGACTAGAATTGCAAAATATTAATAAGTGAAAATACTTAGTTTTATTTTTAGATTATAAACTTCTATTCTTTATACCAAATTATATTTTAATGAACAATATTACCTCTTTAAAGTTTTTGTTTATTGTTAAGAAAACGAATTCATAAAAGTAATGTTTTACACTTCTAATAAAATATATTATACAATATTTTATTCAAAAAAATAGCGGTTATTACAAAGACAGGCCAAACGAGAAAGCCACAAGGCACCCGCGCGTGCTAGTCATGCCGCCATGCCAATTACCTTCGACGACGTTGACTCGGCTAAAGTCGTCGTGCCAAGATCAAAGATAAATAACCCAAACAAACAAACTAGTATAGCATGCAAGTAAGGGGTCGAACCCAAGAGAACTATGACTTCTAGTATTAATATAATTATCAACCAAAGAAAGGGGGGATTGAAGAGATAAATCTATACTAAACTAACCTAGGAAAACAAAACAAACAAATAAACAAATAGATAAGAGGCAGGTTCATTTAAAAGATCCACTCCAATATAATCACTCGATCATAGATTCATTCATTGATTTCATTCACACCTATGCTTAATTCCTATCCTGATCATTAACAATCGCGAGTCCACGGTCTAAGCAATTCTTTAACCCTAGGCAAGGACGCTTAACCTAGAATTAACATATAGAACAAGGATATGCAGGATATTATATCAAACAATCAAGCTACGAGTCGATTGCAAGATAAAACAATCAATTCTCTTCTTAAGCCTAGTTGCATAGACAACAGGTCGAGGTTAAGTTGTTTTCACAGATTAGTTTTGTCCACGGTCCAAACCTAATCAAACATTAGAGCACCAATCAATTAAACAAGTTGGGCAGACAAGCAAAATCAATTAATATTCATGATAAGAAGCACAAGAGAATTAATACTAACCAAAAGACAGAAATCAATTAACAAAACCTCACGAGTTCATACATCAGAGTTTCTCCCTTGAACCAACCCAAGGAGACTAGCTCTCCATAGAAACTAAACTAAAAACCTAAAAAGAAAATAATTGGTTTATGAATTTGGATTTGTAAATACCTAAAACTAAGGAGGCTCCTCTTTATATAGACCCAGGGAACATGCTCCCCTAATCTAATTAGGAAAGGAGAAAAGATAGAAAAGGAAAGAGGAAAGATAAGAAGAAGAAACAAAGATAGATCTTCGGCCCGTCTCGGATCCGGCATCACCACGGTCGCGTCGTCTTCACTGCGCCTGCGCTTTCGAGACAGAATAGAACTTCATCTCTGGGCAGTCACCGCGGTCGCGTCGGCCAATATGCGGTTGCGGAATCAGGACAGAATCTCTAATGTCACTTCAGAGCCTGTTTTGACCCTCTTTGGCTTGAAATCTAATTTCGGTGTAAAACGATGAATTGACGCCCTTCGAGTTAGCTTTCCAATGGCACCAAAATCACCTCAATCTGACCTCTATAGCTCAAGATATATCCTTCGCAAGCAAGAGGTGTCGTGCAGATAGCTCAAAACGCCTTAAAACTCTTGAATCTTGCATTCTTGTGTCTTCGGCCTAGATATTACAATTAGCACAAACTCTAACCTAAACACACTCAATATAGCCCTAAAATACAAGAGTTACACCATACAAAATAGGGCGAATCAGACATCGAAGAAGAGAAAGTCCATCATGATTGCTTAATAATTTCCTTAACGATTGCAAATTTCCTTGTGAAGCATATCTTGGTTGATAATGGAAGCTCTACTAACTTGCTTATGTTGAATGCCTTGTACAGTTTAGGCCTTGGGCTTGACGACATCTTCAAAAAGTCTACGACTTTGGTGGGATCCAGCGGAGAATCGCGTAACATGCTAGGAGAAATTTCCTGGCTAACCATTGTCAAAGGAGTAAACTATCAAGTGAAATTTCAAGTTCTCGATTGCTCCTCACCTTTTAATGTAATTTTGGACAGGCCGTGGATCTACAGGATGAGAGCGATCCCGTCGACCTATCATCAATGCGTGAAGTTTCCCTCACCCTAGGGGATACTAAGATCCAAGGAGAACAGAAGCTCACAAGGGAGTGCTACTCAGTTACAATGAAGACGACGACTTCCAAGAACTTGAAGCCTAAAACCATCAAGCATTTTTTGTTAATAAATACGGTGGAGATTCTTTCCTTTAATACCAAGGATAGCATGTACGGAGGTAGGGGGCCGGGAGAGAATTATGAGGATTTGATTTTGATTTTTTAATTCAAATTTCACATAGCTTTGCCTATGATTTACCTTTAAAATTGTGCAAACCGTTTTTTTACTTTTTTTTCTCTTAAGAATGAAAAAAATATAGTTGGATAGTTATCGGATTAAATTGGGCATGATCTTCATTTATTAGGGCATTTGTGCAAATTAGGAATACTAAAGGCATTTTTTGTTATTAGCATTTTTTTTGGGCATATGCTACTATTAACACAAATTTTAATAGTAATTATCCAAAGTTACTTTGAAAGGCTTTAATTGATTCAATGAGAAAAGATTGTCATATATATATATATAAGCATTATAAGATTTGGAAGACTAATTAATGTGACCCGAGGAATATAAATTACATATTAAAAATTAATTAATAACAACTCGTTATACAATAATACTACATAACATAGCTTTGGAGTGGAAATCAAATAGAGTTAGTTAACAACAATTATAGAATATTTCTAATTTTACTACGTACCTTTCAAATGGAAGAGGATTGTAGAAGATTGAAGTAGCTGGGAAAGAAACCAAATGAGTTGTGGTTTTAGAGGGGGAGCTCAGAGAAATGATACTAGCTTGGAGGGTTTTCAACTTCTTGAAATATAAACAAGCTAGGAGAGCATTTGAGGATAGATATTTAGTGGCTCAGAATTCACCAAGTTTGAAATGATATGACTCTACCTACTTTACTCCCATTTTATAAATAGGTAAAATAAATACCATATGAGTTACTATTTTTTTGGATCGAGATATGAATTACTATATACACCATATATACATACAAGGGAATAAATATACTCCATCCGTTTCACAATAAGTGTCGTTTTAGCTCTTAACACAGTTTTTAAGAAAAGCAATCATTCACTTTAAAACTTACAACTTTTTCTTAATCTTACCACTCATTACATTTTTTTGGCCAATGCATGAACAACTTTAGTCAACAAATACACATTCCAATAAAAATTATCATCATTCACCCCTATTAAATCACTTTGAAAACCTAAAACGACACATATTATGAAACAAATTTTAAGTGCTAAAACGACACTTATTATGAAACGGAGTGAGTATTATATAATAGGTACGTTTCAATCAGTGTGCAGGTGATTTTACTTTGCCACTTCAAAAACTGTAAGAAAGGAGTATTAACTTATTTGAAAGTTGAAAAAAGCTGTAGTCCAAAATAGAGCTCTGTATTTTGATATGACTTGTCAAAGCAAGAATAATAAATTATAGAGTCACATGGAGCTTTTGCCACACATTTGGGCCCACTTGTGTACTTTTGATTCAATTACACAATTTACACGGACGTTTTCACGGGGCTCCCCGTTACCCTTCTTCGTCACGTCAGATGCCGTGTTCAATATCACCTACACGGTAGTGTTCGTGATTAGTTGACCGTGGCAGATCAATATTATTCTAGTAGTGAAGAAGACGTCCGATTAGCAATTAATGGACTGTAAAGCTCCAGCCTTCTACGTAAAGCCGAAGGTGGCAGAACTTGAAGAAGTAGCCCTCGACCCATTAGAGCCATCGAAAAAAGTCAAAATCAGGGCCGATTTGGAGCCGACTTTTCATGAGACGATGGTGGAGTTTCTACGGTCCTACAAAGATTGTTTTGCTTGGGCAAATGAAGATATAATTGAAATAGATTCCAACGTGATCACACACGCCTTAAACGTCAATCCTAAGATGTCGCCCGTGAAGTAGAAAAGGCGTAAGTTTGCACCCGAACGAATTAGGTAATCAATGACGAGGTAAAATCTTGCAAACGTGGTAGTATTAAAAAAGAAAAATGGCAAATGGCGGGTTTGTGTAGATTTTACTGATTTAAACAAAGAATGTCCTAAAGACTCATTCCCATTGCCTCATATCTATGCAATGGTGGATGCGACGGTAGGACACGAGTTGTTAACTTTCATGGACGCGTTTAGTGGCTATCACCAAATCATGATGCATCTTGAGGATCAAGAGAAAACGACATTCGTAACTAATCAAGGAACTTATTGTTATAAAGTTATGCCTTTCGGATTAAAAATGCAGGTGCTACTTACCAGAGATTGGTTAATAAGATGTTTCAGGAAAAGATGGGGGATACAATGGAGGTGTACATCGACAACATGCTCGTCAAGTCACCAAAGGCGGAAGACCACATTATTCATTTGTAGGACGGCTTCTAGATCTTGCGAAAATATAAGATGAAGTTGAACCCGACGAATTGCTCCTTCAGAGTTACTTCAGGCAAATTACTTGGATACATTGTTACTCAAAGAGGGATAGAAGCAATCCCGAAACAAGTCAAAGCTATAATGGAGTTACAACCACCAAAATGTGTCAAAGATGTTCAGAAGCTAACAGGACGAATAACGGCTTTGAATTGATTTATATCTCGTTCTTCAGATCGAAACAAGCTATTCTACGACATATTAAAGAAGAAGAAGTCGTTCAAGTGGAGTGAAGAGCACAAGAAGGCGTTCGAGGAGTTAAAACAATATTTGTTTAACCCGCAGGTGTTATCAAAACCCCAGAAAGGGGAGAAATTTTACATATACCTGGCGGTAACAAAAGTAGCCGTTAGCGCTGTGCTGATTCGAGAAGAAGATGGTAACCAATTACCAATATATTACGTAAGTAAAACTCTACTTGATGCAGAAACCAGGTACTCCCTAATGGAAAAACTAGTTCTATCTTAAGTAATGGCTTCGATTAAATTACGCCCTTATTTTGAAAGTCATTCTATTATCGTGAGAACTAACTATCCTATGAAGAGTATCATGTCAAAACTAGAACTGTCAGGTCGGCTAACGCGTTGGTTGATACATTTGAATGGTTATGACATTGCATATGAGCTAAGAACAACTATAAAGTTACAAGCCTTGACTAATTTTGTGGTCAACTTCACCCCTACCCCTTCGGAGCAGGAGGAACAAGAAATGTTAAATGTAACAAGTAACAACAAATGGTTAATGCACACAAACGGCGCATCAAATCAAGTAGGTGTTGGACTGGGGGTAGTCTTGAAGTCACCACAGGGGGATATGATAGCCCATTCTATTCGATGCACATTGAAGGCTACTAATAATGAAGCGGAGTATGAAGCACTCATAACTGGCTTACTTGTTTCCAGAGAGTTAACGTGCAGGAAATTGAGGTAATTTAAGATTCATTACTTATTGTGAATCATGTGATGGATTCATATGTTGCCAGGAATTCAAAGATGAAAGCATACCTGGAGAAAGTACGAGAAATCATCAAGAATTTCAAGCATTTTGAGATAAATCAGGTTCCTCGAGACGCTAATACACAGGCTGACGCCTTAGCTAATCTCGGGTCTGCCATCAATCCACGGGAGTACACCAAAATCCCTTTTGTATATCTTGACGCACCATCTATAGTCAAAGAAGCCGACATGTTAGCAATAAGTGCTCCAAACGAGAACCCGTCATAGGTAACGCCTTATCTGAAGTGGTTGCAATAAGGAATCCTGCCAAAAGAAAAAGAAGAAGCTCGACGACTTAATGTTAAAATTTGAAGTTCAAATTTCGGACGCTACATTTAGGGGTATTGTTGGATCCACTTTTTCGCCAAAGAAGTATCAAGACCTGATTAGTACTTCTTTAGTACTTCTTCAGAGCACAGCGAGAAACAACGGAAAGGGAAGCCGGTCGAACAAGATAGAGTCAAAGATATAAGATAGATTTTTGCCAAGATATGCCGTTGAGATTAGGATCAGATAGAATCTTGTATTATCATATCTTTTTCATAAGATAGGTCGACCCTCTAGGGCACTATATAAATCGATTGTAAACCCTAGAGCAGGGTTATGCTCTTTTACACAATCGAAATATACATCTAGCACGATACATAACTTTCAATCTCTAATTCGTTCTTTGTGGTTCATCTCGGTTAGGCCCGATCTAGGCCAAAGTTTCCTTTGGTAAATTTTGGCTCAAACAATTTGGCGCCCACCGTGGGGCCGTGATCAGTACAATCACAAGAGAACACACCGTTCAAATCTCGCCTCAACTCCACAATCACAATGTCTGGCGACGGAGACGAAACTCCTAAGACCCCCCTTGCGGATCACGGCAAGGATCCTGAACTTCCCGGGAACCGGTCGCAAGACGAGGAGATGACTGATTTACGGGAGCGAATGCAACTACTCCAGAAAGAGCTAAGTGACTAAAAGAGTTTCTACGACGCCCATGTTGCGCGTCTCACACGGGAGAACAACCAGTTGAAGCAACAATACGAAGTCATGGCTACAGGACGCCGATCGCTTCGTGTGAATCGCCGCACTGAAGGCATAATCAGAAGACTTGATTTTGACGGTGGGAAGGGAACTCAAAATAAAGGGTGGCCATGAACCCGCGAGACAAAACGCCGGAGCTACAAGAAGATGACCCTGGTTCTTTCCATCAAGACCGCCGCGAAGAAGTCTTCCGTAATGAAGAATCACCAAGGAATCTCCGGTCAGAGGCTAGGCGACGCCGAACACCACCTCGGACGCCTGGGTGGATGATGAAGAAATTGATGAGGAAGATCGTGAAAGACGAAGGCCACGTGATCTCGACGCGACCATACGAAGAAAGGTGACTCGGTAGATTGGTGTCATTGCCGATCAACTCCGAGTCGGTCGAAAAAGTTTCCATCCTCTGGAACCAGAAGCCCCTGATGGCTTTGATGAGTCCCCTTTCTCTCGCCACATCACCAGGGTAGAAATACCAAAGAAGTTCACTGTGCCAAGCATGACTCCGTACAACGGCACGAATGACCCCGACGAGCACGTGGCAATCTATAAACAAAAGATGATGACAAGCACAGTCCCATCGTACTCCAAAGAAGCGGTGATGTGCAAAGGGTTTGGCACTACTTTGACAGGCCCAATACTGACTTGGTTCATAAAGCTACCACGTGGTAGCATCAGCTCTTTTACCGAGCTCTCGGACTCCTTTCGCACCCAATTTGCCAGCAGCCGCAAATTCGAAAAGCAGTCCAGTGATCTTTATCGGATCCGCCAAAGGCACCAAGAAACTACCAGAGAGTTTCTAGAGCGATTCAACCACGAAAAAGTCTCAATACAATCTTGCGACGTTACTACCGCGGTAGAAGCATTTAGGCAAGGGATAACCCCCGATGGTGGCTTATACAAAGAACTCACCAAACATCCATGTTATACCTTTGAAGAGGTCCAGGCCAAAGCCCTAGCGCACATCCAGCTTAAGGAAGATAGGACTTTGCGAAAGAGATCTTCGGAAGTCGAGAAATATGAAAGAAGAGGGCCAACTGACAGCCGCAAGGGGTCAGTCGATCAAAGAAAGGAGCGTCGAGCACACCCGTATTCACGTCCTAGCCACGGACAGGTCAATACGGCCAGGGCGCGACATATGGACGATCAAAACCGAGACCCGCCACCACCACCATTGGACTCTCTCAAGCTCAATATTTCTACGGACAAGCTCCTACGAAATATGGCGAAACAGGGGGAGTACGTGAGGTGGCCGCGAAGAGACAAAGCCCCAAAAGCCGACAGAGACACCACCAAGTGGTGCGACTACCACGAGTATCACGGCCACTGGACCCGGGATTGCATCATGCTTAGGAAGGAGCTATCCCACCTCATCAAGGAGGGAAGAATCAAAGATGTAGCACCTGATGCTCAAGTACCCAAAGAAGTAGTAGAGAATCTCCAGTCCGAGCCAAGAGGAAGGAGGGATCCCCCAACGCCCGACAGGGTCGTCAATGTCATCTCAGGAGGATCAAACATCTGTGGTCTTACATATTCGGCCGCGAAGCGTCACGCACCAGAAGGCAACTTCGGTCGGCCGCATCAGACTGGACACGCCGATAGTGGATCGTCGGGACCCGTTATTGTCTTCGACGACAGCGACGCGGGCTTCTCCGCCGAACCACACCACGACGGCCTGGTGATATCCCTGCATATGGGAAACGTGCTAATGATAAGAGTCCTAATTGATACTGGAAGCTCTACCAACCTGATAACGCTCGACGCCCTAAAACAAATGGGGTTATCTAAGAGCGACATCCACAAACACCCAGTACCGCTGGTAGGCTTCAGCTGCAAAGTCAAGCACACTGTGGGGGACATAGCCATCACCACCTTTGCCAAGGGAGTCAACAACAAGCAAGTCAGCTTCCTCGTGATAGATTTCCCTTCATGCTATAACGTCATCCTAGGGCGTCCGTGGCTGCATGATATGAAGGCCGTCCCATCTACTTATCACCAAACTGTGAAATTCCCGATGCCATCCGGAATCAAGGAAATCCGCGGGGATCAAAGGTTGGCCAGGGAATGCTACAAGGCCGCCCTCAAGCCGACCACCCTAAGACCGGAAGCTTAGCAATTACAAAGCGTCACTCCTCCACCGACGCCAATCGAAACTGAAGAAAAAGCGGTGGAGGTGACTCTCGAAGAAGGCAAAGTAGTGAGAGTCGAAGAAAAGTTGGAACATGGAATCAGAGAAGAATTGATAAAATTCTTGAGAAGTCACAAGGATTGCTTTGTCTGGAGCCATGAAGACATGACAGGGATCGACCCCTCCATCATCACACACAAACTCAATGTCGATCCCGAACATCCACCAGTCAAGTAGAAAAGACGGAGGTTCGCACCGGATCGGGTCCAAGCGGTTGAAGAAGAAGTAAAGAAGTTGTTAGGAACTGGGAAGATCAGAGAAGTGAAGTACCCAGAATGGTTGGCCAACGTGGTGGTGGTACCAAAGAAAAACGGAAAGTGGAGGGTGTGCGTGGATTTCACCGACCTCAACAAAGCTTGCCCAAAGAATTCTTTCCCTCTACCCCACATCGACACGATGGTAGACGCAACAGCTGGGTACGAACTATTAACCTTTATGGATGTTTTCAGCGGATATCATCAAATTCAGATGGAGCCGCAGGACCAAGAGAAGACCTCCTTTATTACAGGGCAAGGCACCTACTGTTACAGAGTAATGCCGTTTGGTCTAAGGAACGCCGGGGCAACGTACCAGTGACTAGTCAACCGAATGTTCAAAGACCAAATCGGCAGAACCATGGAAGAATACATCGATGATATGGTGGTGAAAAGCACAGAAAGTTCCTTGCACATGGGTCACCTTGAAGAAACATTCAAGATCTTGGAAAAGTACAACATGAAGCTGAACCCCCAAAAATGCATCTTTGGGGTACAATCTGGTACTTTCCTGGGACACGTAGTGACCAAACGGGGGATTGAGGCTAGCCCTGATCAAGTTCGGGCAATCGCCTCCCTGAAATCCCCCTGGAGTGTGAAGGACGTACAAAAGTTAACCGGAAAAATAGCCGCACTAAACCGGTTCTTCTCCAGATCATCAGACAAGTGCCGCTTGTTCTACGAGGTCCTGAAGAAGAACAAGAGTTTCTAATGGATTGAGAAACACGAAGCTGCTTTTGAGGAATTAAAGAAGTATTTCGCTAATCCCTTGCTGTTAGCCAAACCAGACCCTGAAGAAGTATTACAACTCTATGTGGCAGTATCAGAAAATGCCTTAAGCGGGGTACTCGTCAAAGACGAGGAGGGCCAACAAGTTCCAGTCTACTTCGTAAGCAGAACCATGGTCCCAGAAGAAACGCGCTACTTCCCCACGGAGAAACTGGTCCTGGTAGTGGTAATGTGTTCAAACAAACTTCGGCCCTACTTCGAATCCCACACCATTGTGGTTCTAACAAACTACCCGCTCCGGCAAATCATGCAAAAACCCGAGTTCTCAGGAAGAATGGCAAAATGGGCGATCCATTTGATCGGGTACAACATCAGGTACGAGCCCAGGAAAGCGATCAAATCACAGGTTCTGGCTGATTTCGTTGCCGACTTCACCCCAACCCTTGAAGAAACTGCGACCAAAGAAGCCTTAGCTACTTCCAACGACGACGCTCAAGAAGAATGGTCATTACACACAGATGGGGCTTCGAACATAAGGAGGGCAGGCTTGGGGGTTGTGTTAAAGTCGACAAAGGGGGATATGATAGCCCAGGCGGTAAGTTGTGAGTTCGAAGCAACTAACAATGAAGCGGAATATGAAGCTCTCATCTTCGGCCTAGAGCTAGCCACCGACTTGTCCATCAAGAGAATCAAGGTACGTGCCGATTCCCTGCTCATCATTAATCAAATCTAGGAATCTTCGAAGCCAAAGACGATAGAATGATCAGCTACCTCGGAATAGTCAAAACACTATCCGAAAAATTTGATTGAATCGAATTTGAGCAGATCCCTCGTGAGCAAAACGCTTCGCCCGACGCCCTGGCTGGGCTAGGATCGACCTTGGACCCTCGAGAGTTCAGCAGCGTACCATTGGTTCACTTACTACAGTCTATAACAACCCTGTAAATTTGTGTGAGGGCAAAGACGTAAATTTTACTTTATGAAATAATAACCCTTTCAAATATTATATATATATATGAGATAATATTATGATATTTTAATGTGTCAATTATGAGCTGATAACCCTTTTAATATCATAAGATAAATTATATTCTCTAAATATAGTTTTGGTGTTAATGAAATTATGTAAAGAGCTTTTCTAAGTTTAGAATATAAAATTTGTAAGTTTTGGACAACTATAAAATGGAAGTTGTCATGAGTTGGGTATTTTTGTCACTGTTGGAAAGAGTAGAGGGCGTGTGTGCAATTTCCCTAGAAGGGATCAAACCCGATATGGGTCGCCTTCTCCATTCTTGGTGAAATTTCAAATGCTCATATCTCATTCGTTTCTCAACGGAATTCGATTCCGTAAAATGTTTTGGAAAGCCCAAGACTCGATCTATCAAATAACGCAATCAATTGGAAGGTTAGAGCTTCTACTCCTGGTCGAAATAGCAGTGGACTTTCCGAGTTAGGGTTAGAGGTCGAATGAAGTTTCCAATTTAAGGGGGCGACGTTTGGACTCGTCGGTTTAGGTTTAATTCGACTTTTCACGCTCGAATTGACGACTATAAATGGGTACGAGTTGGGAATCAGAACCCACATCTCTGTACACATTCCCCTCTCAATAATGCCTCTCAAAACGCTCTCAATTCTGACCGAGTTCGCCGGAGAAACCTGAAGAACAAGCGGTGCTCTGTTTTAACGACGCCGCGTTCGATCGCTTCGTTCTCCGCCGTCCGTCCACGAACAGCGACGCCATCACCTCCAGTAGCTTCGTCTCTCGTCGCCGCGCCCATATCTGTGATCGCCGCCTCGAAACGTTGTCGGAATCCTCCGTGCCTCCGCCCGACTTCGACCTCATCGTCCTCTGTGTTAAAATGAACCTAATGGTGTGTTAAAATGAACCTAGGATTTTACTGTTAGATTTGATGACTGTCATTCCTAGTACCTTGTAGGATGCGCTAGTCGAACTAGGTCTCGATGGGTGTGTGGACGTAAGTGCCACGTTGATTGGTAGTTGTGTGTAGATTTATTTAATTGTTAATCTCACCAGTGCGGAGGGAGTACTCCCTGGTGTAAGGTCATGACCATGGCCTCCTCAACCGCTAAGGGGTCGTTTAAGGATTTTATCCACTTTAAGGCGTAATGCCACTCATATCCGCGATTAACGCACCTTAATAAGTCCAAGTGTAATCCTCTGTGTGGTTAATGAAGTAATCAAGATAAGCGCGTTGCGCAAGTTAACTCAACTTCATCTTCGTACTCAAGGAAGACAATTAATTAAACTATAAAGTCTTTGTGTGATAATACGTTCCCATCAATCTTGCATCGAAGTTTTAACGAGGGTATCACCTCTCGTGATTTCCTAACCTTTTCAAAGTCATTCTCGTTTTCTCGGGGGAGTGTGTAGTAGCTAGATCGTCGCCCGACTTTCATTTGGAGTCCGACATCAGTTATTACTCATTCCCACTAACCGAACCACCTTCAAAAACCCATTTGTTTAGTCTGTCACAAGACTAACCGACCACCCTTTTTCCTTGCATGGTCGGGTGGTGTCCATCGAATTTACGTCGCGGCACATCAGGAGTGAGACTCATAATCGAAGACTAGTCAAAGGAGGCGGTGAAGACTCAAGCTTCTTTCTAAAGACCTTTACTTTAATTCCGCACTTAAGTATCTCTGAACTTAGTTTTCGTATTGAGATTCTCGAGGTGTGAGATCCAATACAAGTTTTATTTCCGACTTCATATGTAATCGACGATTAAGACCTTTGTTATTTAATCATTTTAATTCCGCATTAAAGTTTTGTCGTCTTTTGTGATAACTGTAAAGCCTAGGGTGACTTTGGGAGTTTTAACCCGAGGTCACTGGCGGTAATATCCCTACAGAAAAAGGGGGTGTTACAATTATGGTATCAGAGCCGAAAACTTTTTATCGTTTTCAAAACTCGATTTTCTAAAATCCTAATTAAAGGTTATTCCTTAGCCCCAAGTATAGAAAATCATCATTCTATACTAGCTCTTGCTAATCATTTGCAGAAAATGATTAGTATAAGAGGTCACTCTTTGAAGAGAAGAGTGGTACCAATGAGCTCTCGTAGTTATAAACCATGTGATATTAGGTATTGGCATAACTTATCCACTTTCTGCATGATGATTCCATTTTTCCATTCTTCTTTTTAAAGACTATCCTAGACTTCAGTAAAAGTGATGGTTGTCAAGTTTTGAACCATTCAGATCTTAATATTCTATCAAACCCTTATGTCTACACAAAACTCCAATCATGTTCCCTTTTCAAGCTCATCCTATGTATACATTGTTGGTGAAATAATCGAATCTCTTGTGGATTTCAAATTGAAGCTAAGATTTTCTTAACATGTAGAGCTTATTAAATGATTTATTATAACAGGTCAAGCTTATCAAATGATTTATCCAACTCATTTCTTGGAATATGAAAGCCAAAAAGGATTGAAGCGAGAATTGTTAGTTGTTAAAACTTATATGGGTTTAAATTTTTATGGAAAGTGGTCATTTGCAAATATTCATATTCTAAACTTCTTCTTGTTATAAATGTAAAAATATTTTAAGAAAAGGTTATGCCAAGAGAATTTTCCAAAAGTTAAGACTTTTTCTAAATATAAATTTAAAGTACGTGATGAGTTGTAAAGTCTTGTTTAGAAATATTTTGACATATATCTACACATTTGTACTCGATGATGTAATGTCTAGCATTTAAACAAATTTGTCAAATTATAAGTCTTTGAAATTTCTTTGCTCGAGTTTTAGTAACTCTTAATTTGTCAGTGCGAGTTGCGATGAATTCTTATCATTTTCCAAACAAAGTGATGTTTTTTTTTTCTCTCGTAATCATATGATTACCATGTGTATTTTTTTTTGAAAACAACTTAGAATGAGGTTTTTCCCAAGTTTAATGTGAACTTGAGTCATACTAATTTCGAATATCCTAACAAATCTGCTAACGGATAAGAAGTTATCAAAATAAATCTAATTTAAATTCTAGGTGAATTTGAAATTCAAAAAGATTATTTATTAAAAATAAAAAATTGGAGGTGATTTTTTCTTCTTTAGCTCAAGGTTGTAAGATTAACTTTGCAGTAGAAATATTGCATTTGAACCTCTTAATTACATTTTTTTATTTTATAAATATAATAGTATGTTAAAAAAAGAGAGAGAGAAATTTTGACGTTAGGAGATTTTCTCCAAAGTATTTTCTTATTGTTTCGAGGTTCAAAATTTTGACATTGCAATTGTATAAGACCGCAATACTTTAAAACTAAGTATATAAGACTTTAATCAAAGTGTAAGCCTTCAAAATTTTGTACTTTGGACAGTTTAATGTCTTTTGAAAATTTTGACACTCCTTGTCAAAGAGTCTCCATTATATGTCCCAAATAACTTAATACTTTGTACTAAAATAACATTTCGGTAAATTATAAGTCTTCGTAGTTAACATAGCTCCTAAACACTAACTTATGATGATTCTTGATTTCTATTAAGCCTATTAAGCCTTATGTCTTATTTTGCAATTATATGATTATAAAACATACCTGTAAAGCAACATAAATATTTTTTTTACGCAAGCTTTATACAATTTAAGCATTAACTTAAATATACTTTAATTAGTTTTTAAGAAAATGTGTCAAGCATCATAAAGCGAAGAAAATTTTTGCTTCCTTTGAAATTTCTTTGCTCGATAAATGCTAAAGTATTTTATTAATTTCATGTTAGTAGAATCTCTCCAAAGTTGGTATTCATAAGTATTTGGTTTCTAAAGTTCGATATTGTCATTGCTTAAGTATTGATAAATTAGGAGCTAATATGTATTGTTAAAAATATATAATTAATTATACTCCATTCATAAAGAAATCCATACTTTGGAATTTCAACACCCTTTGTGATTTTAATACTCCTTGTCGGGGGTCAAGATTTTGTAATCCATTAATCCTTCTAGTAGAATTTACAGTGGTTTATTCTTTTTATACAAGCAATAACATTTTAACCTCGATATAGTTACCATTGGATGTTAAATTAGAAGATCAAATCTATATTAGTTTATATTTGAAAGGTAAACTTTTTAACAGTAAATTTGTGTGAACCTAAGCATGTTTGAAAATATTTTGTGTTATGCTCATGAGAAAGAACTATTACTTTATTAAATTTTAATCATCATGGATTATTATTTGCATGATTAAAGTATATATGTTTGGTACTCATGATAATTTTCTTTTGAGTTCAAAATAATTTAAACGTGGACCCCAGTAGTATATAAGAAGTTCGATTAGTTACGAGTTGACTACTTTCATGAAAATTGCTAAAGGTGATTTGTTCTTGCTTGGTAATTTTCATAACCATATATATTATCGTATATAAGTCAAATTCATTGAAAATCTTTTTCATGATGCACCAAACTTTACATATATATTTTTGTATAAATCTTTATGAATTTTGTGGGCAAGCTTCTTCGGTAATTGTGCCATTAAACATATATGTTTAGTAGCGTAAATATCAACTACTTTCAAGTTTAATATATTTAAACGTTGACACTAAATCAATAAACTTTAGTGTTGTAAGTTGTAATTCCTTTGATTACCTTTACAAATTATAAAAGGTATTTTGATTTTACAATGTTCGTGACTTGTCAACTTACATAAATTCACGCAGTAAAGGAAAAACTCTTCTTTTGGATAATAAGACGCTGCATTACTAATTGTTTTATAAATTCTTGTGAATTTTATAAGACACTCAAGTGTCAATTGAGGTGTTTTCAAAAGTGTATAAGATTCTTTTGATTTTCATCGTAAGAAGTAATTTTGACTGTGTTGAGTGGATGTTTGTAAAAGTTATCTCAAAGTTTTTCATGATGTCATGTACGGTTTTCATGGTGGAGAGTAAGAATGTATTTTGTCTTCCATCCTGATCACATGGTAAGACAATTCCACATGTCTTATTCCCATGAAAACGCAGTAAAGGTGTATGTCGATCTCGTTCCCCATCTTGATCACGTGGTGGAACAAAATCACATAATTCCTTAAGGGCAATTTAAAATAAGAATTTTCAACAAAGTTTTATCTCTTGTATTGTAATCAAGCATTAAAATCTTAATGCTTGACAACAAGTAGAAATAATCACAATTTGTTTTTAAGGTAAAGTAAGGTTGAATAAAGTTTTCAAAAGCAAGGTGATATTCATGTGGTATGACGTACAATTCATCGTATATGTTGCTTTGGTTGGAACTTAATGTGAATTCTACGGAGAAAAAATATTTCATTGATAAATCTTACATATGAGGATTCTTTTGTTATGAGATCCTAATTCCTTATTTCAGGAATTATTTTTTTTGTGTTAGAAGGATAATCGCATACTGGTTAATGTTTGGTTCATGTTTAAAGATTAAGGGTTTTTGTAGTGAACCTTATTTTAATATATATCATCGGTGAGGTTGCTTGAAAATTTGAAAAATAATTTTAAATGGTAAATTGCAACAGCCATGAATCAACCTTCCTTAAATTATTTTCAGTTTCTTTGTTTGATGTTCAAAGAAAATATACGAGATTCCATCAGAGTTTTCGAATAACAATGTTGCTAGCTAGTATGGTCGAGATTTGTGATTTGAAAAAAAAAACGTCAGCCTGGTTGTGGCAAACCTTGGAAAATTTTCTTAATGCATAACTTCTTTTCCTTTTCCTCTCTTTGTCTAATGATGGTATCATTAAATATGTATCCATGTATTGTTTTTGTCTGAATTGAATTTTGGGGTAGAAAAGCATATGCAAATGATAAGCTTTAAATATCCTGCGCATTCTAATAAAATGGTGTCATGTTTATGCTCATGTACTTCCAAAAAAAAAAATTCATAAATTGTCTTCTATCAACGGGTTTCAAGGATTTATGAGCTTTCTTTCGAGTTTTGAAATTACTTTTGTCTATGACCTTCTAACGATTCATCGTTGTTCGATTTCATTAACTTTATAACTCATGAGGATTCGTTTTTTTTATCTACCAACAGTTTCATTTGAAATGTTAGAGGATAAAATATTTGACTTGTTCAAGATCACTTTCTCTTTCATATCTAAAACACCAACTAATTACTAAGTAGAGGTCCCTTTCATAAGACTCAGCTCTTCCACGCTGTTGTCGTCTATCTAAGTATCGTAGGTCTCTTTTAGCAGATCAACGGCTAATCTTGCCTGACCCACATTCTTAAGATTCAAGTTTGATCTTATCAGTCTCAAGGATAATACTATGGATTTGTATTACCTTCATTATCGGATTAAGAGTAACTTGAGATGAAGTTCATGTACTTGCGAGTAAGCTCCAAATTCTTAAGCTTAGTTCCTCAATGAGATGCATCGTAGCTTGAAAGGGAATGTGGTTGCAATAGTTTTAAGTGGATAAATGTCATCCATTTATCTAATAGGATAACAATATTAGAAGATTTCATTAACGAATGTATGCTGGTCAAGATAGGTACAATTGGGTTTTGTACTAATCAGGTATAAGTGGGTGACGAGATAGAGACAACCCGATTTGTGTAAGAGTTATGGAAGAGAGTACCATGATATCCTTATGAGGCAAAATATTCGTTATGTGTTCCATCTTCCGGCGTAAGGTCTTCTCAGGACCGACCCCCCTCAAGGTCGGTCCTAAGAAGACCTTCCTTCGTCTTCTTCATCTTCCAATGTCTACTTGACAAAGGTTGATGCACTTCATGTAGCTTCTTCAAAGCCTCCTTATACTTGAATGCTCGGGACCTCTTGTAAGGTCTAGGCCTTCTTCTTGAGCTCGTCTTCCTCCATGAATCCCTTGAGTTAGACGTATTCCTTTGTGTATCATTCTCCTCCACTTGACTGCAAATCGTCCTCGATTTGTCGAAAGGTGTAGAGAAGAACTCAAACTCTTGCAAAGAACTCCAAGAACTAACCTCGTACTCAGCTCCATACTCCGGATGATAATAAGCAAAACAATCATCAAGCACATGATCAAAAGAATCAAATAATAACGGCGTAGAATCATCCAAAGACAAGCTGCATGGTTTTTCAAGCAAACAACCTCCAAACTGGCTGAAATTTTGCAGAGAGTTTTCAGCATCAATATCACAATGCTCCACAAAATTTGAAGGCAATTGGACGAGTAATTCCTGCTGAACTGTGCTAACAATTTCAGGCGCGTCGATGCAAGGTGAAGACTCGGTAACTTCAGCTGTGGTGGCAACCTCCTCCTCAACTAAGGAAACTGATTTCTCCTCCTCCACTTTAGGTGGAGCTATACTCTTAGCAGCCCACTCAAGTTCACGTTCCTCAGCCCTCTGAGCAGCATAGTAAAATTTCATTGCAGCCCGAACCAACTCATTCACGTCATCTCTCGGTTGGTGCTCTAAGACTTCTCGGTATATGGTATTCAAACCATCATAGAAACGAGAGCAAAGATGTTCAGGACTAAGAGACAAACCAGCAAAATTAAGCAACTCTTCAAGCTCCATGAAATATGCAAGAGGCGAACGAGCAAACCCTTGCTTACACTTGTTGTACATCTCTAATCGTCTAGCTTGCTCAAGTGGCACAAACTGCATTCTCATCACAATTCTGAGTTGATTCCAACGAACAATGTGATCAAGACCATAGAGACGACGTCGATAAAGATCATTCATCCACCAATCATAAGCATCACCTCGAAAAGACCTTCCTTCGTCTTCTTCATCTTCCAATGTCTACTTGACAAAGGTTGATGCACTTCATGTAGCTTCTTCAAAGCCTCCTTATACTTGAATGATCGGGACCTCTTGTAAGGTCTAGGCCTTCTTCTTGAGCTCGTCTTCCTCCATGAATCCCTTGAGTTAGACGTATTCCTTTGTGTATCAGTCGGAGCCTGGCCAACAAAATTCTCAGGCAGGGGTGGTATTGGCCTACTATCCGTCAAGACTCTAACAGGTACGCCCAGGCTTGTGACGCGTGCCAACACCACGCCCCAGTACCTCATCAGCCGCCAGAAGTCCTTCACCCTTCAATTACCCCCTGACCATTCATGAGATGGGGAATGGACATCGTTGGGAAACTACCCTCTTCTACGGGACAAAAGGTATTTTTCCTAGCAATGATGGACTACTTCTCCAAATGGATCGAGGCAGAGGATTTCCGGGAGATCAAAGACAAGCAGGTCATCTCTTTCATAAAAAGAAACATCCTGAGCAGATTCGGAGTACCAGCGGAGATTACTTGCGACAATGGCTCCCAGTTCATAAGCAAAAGGATGCGCGACTTCTGCAAGGCATGGAACATTGATTTAGTTACATCCACACCCAAGTATCCACAAGCTAATGGCCAGGCCGAAGCAAGCAATAAAGTCATCATCAACAATTTGAAGAAGCGGCTAGCAAAGTCCAAAGAAAAGTGGGCAAAGGAGCTACCTTTCGTGCTATGGTCTGATCGCACTACAACCAAAGGCGCAACCGGCCAAACACCTTTCTCCTTGGTGCACGGTTGCGAAGTCGTCATACCAGCTGAGGTCGTAGTGCCCACCGCCCGATACGGGCTCGCTACGTCTGCAAGCAGCAAAGAAGAATTGGAAGCCGACCTGGATACGGTCCAAGAGCTCAGAGAAGTAGCGCACGCACGCATCTCAAAATACCAACCACAGGTCTCAAGAAGTTACAATAAAAATTCCGCGTTAAAAGCTTCCAATTGGACGACTGGGTCTTACGTAAGGTTTCCCAAAACACCGCGGAAGCTAACGCCGGTAAATTGGGACCAACCTGGGAGGGGCCGTACAAGATTACCAAGATAGTTGGGAATGGAGCATACCAATTGGAGTCCAAAGCCGGCGAGGCAGTACCCCGAAGTTGGAACGCAACGCACCTAAAGAAGTATTACTTCTGAAATCGGTTGGTTCTCATTAAAGTTTCAGTCGTCATTTAGTTTTAGGGTTTAAGACTTCTTTAGTCCTTAGTTGTTTCTTTCTCAATAAAAGACGCCGGGGTCGCCACCCCTAATGTCGATGCATTGATTCTTTATTACGTAATCTAGAATTTGTTTTTGGTAATGATTTGG
The DNA here is from genome assembly GCA_934048045.1 of Polygonum aviculare. NCBI lineage: Eukaryota > Viridiplantae > Streptophyta > Magnoliopsida > Caryophyllales > Polygonaceae > Polygonum > Polygonum aviculare. The sequence continues at coordinate 23,037,313 of OW204023.1, read as the reverse complement.
AATGTCTCGCGAGATAACAACTCTCCCACAACTCAAAATCACCCCACACATTTTTTTAGAAACATCTTTACGATTAAACATTACCTAACTAACCACTATACGGTCCCATGGTTATGCCTTCTAAAAATGACGATGTCGTCACGCATACAACGTGATGAAGTAACCCATAAGTTGGTTACCCCCCCATCTAAGTCCAATCAATGTAGTCACATTGGATTAGTACGGGAAGGGGAAAGCTATAGCAACGATAAACCCAAGGCCACAATTCACGGGACGCCGTGAAAACAAAACATCCTAAGGACAAAACTTATGGATCCAAAGGACATCTAGTTATAAACCACTATGCACGGACCTTTGTAGAAAATTAAGCGCAAAAAGCCGAAACCATACTTCGCAATAATAGCGCGCCAGGGAGGAAGTCACATAACGCTTCCCCGATGCTGACCTACTAACGCATCCATAATTACTATGAGCATGGCATTGGACAAAAGTTAAAAACCATTGCTACCCTCTAAAAATTGCCAACTAAACGCAAAACAAAGGGGACAAAAACATCATAAGCAAATACCAAAATGCGCCATACAGTGGGCGTCAAAATGGTTAGAAAACGATGTCTTGTGGCCCTCGGCCAAAGTAATAAACAAGTACCGGCCCACCGTGATGCGGGGTTAAGCCGCTGGATGCCCGATCTTCGACAATCAACACACTCAGAACACAAGAGAAGGAGATATGGTCAGAAGTGGAGGAAAGAAGACACAAAGAAGATGAAGAACAACAAGAAGAACAAGACAGATTCAAGAACAAGATTAAAGAGGATAGATAAAGAAGATCAACCCAACGAAACCACAAAGAGACCCTCGTTGCTTTGAAAACGAGAACCAGATTGAATGATCGAAAGACCAACCTTATACAACCCCACACAGCCAAGGACGTATCCTTGGAGCACGAGGAGGATGCGTGTATTCACCTCACTAACAACTCGAACAATCGGATTGATCGATGCAAGACAAACCAAGCCTGATGCACACTTTGAAAGCCAAGCTCTCTTTCATTCTCTCTCAATGGAGGAAGATAACAAGTTTTTGATAAAGGGAAGTCTAATGAGAAATATCCAGCTGGGGGCTTTTTATATGCCCTTACAATCCCAGAAAAGTAACACCAAAATAATAATAATAATATAAAATAGGTAGCAGCCACATAAGCAACACCCAAATGGAGCAATGCACGACCAAGCCTTGGAAGTGTGTCTTCGGAGCGCGCTAAGGGGCTGGCGTGGCTACGTCCTAAAGAGGGCTGGAAGGGCCTTCGTTGGTGTCTTGGCTTGAGACGCCTTGGCCCATGGCTGCACTTAAGAGGCTCACGGCCTTGGCCTGCGGCTCATTGATGTCCCTAGCCTCTTTAGCCACATGATAACCTATGAACCCATGCATGTCTTGCTGGAGCTTCTTGGCGCGAGCTCGGGTCAACGGTCCATCAAATAAAATGGGCGTGCTTGGTGGAGGCTTGACGGATGGTCCCTCATCACACCGACCATAAAAGTAGCTAATAAGTCTTAAAGATCTAAGCAGATAAAGAGATAGCAAGGAAACATAGGACTTGCATAATAAAGGGGCAGGGGTAGTCAGTCTTCCTTGAGGCTCGCCTCTCCTTCAACCTTCGCGTCGCCACCATCCTCCTTGGCATCCTCAGTGTCCCCCTTGAGCTCAGCGTCATCCTCAACATTAGCATTCTCTGCGGCAGTTTCTGGGGTCCCGGCCTCCTTAGTCTTCTCAGACTCCTCTTCCTCAACAGCCTGCTCGGCGGCTTCCAAAAACTCTTGACCTGGAGGAGGATTGCAGGATGGGAAGTATTCTTCTAAGGCCTCCTGCTCAGCCGCAAGCACCCAACTTGCACCTTTTCCATCAGCCTGGTCTTGAAGAAGTTCCACTCACGCCTTCAACGTGTAGTACCCAGCCACTTGGGTCACTACTTCCGAGAAATGCTTGACCGACCTCTTCGCCTCATGCATCCAAGACTCCAACGATGCCTTCTCGGCTTGAAGGTCTTCCATTTGGACTAAAAAGCATCAATGGAGGACTGGAGCTTACGAACTTTCCTCTCAGATGCGGCGGCGGCATCTCTAGCACTCTTGGCATCAGCCTCCAGCCTCGACAACTCGTCATGGGATCGGCTATTGGTCGCCATCAATACTTGTAAGGCCTACAACAAGCACGACCCGATAAGCAAGGATAGAGCGCTAGAATATAGAAAAAAGAAAGAAAGAGTTATCGATAAAAAAGAGTCAACTTACCAGCCCGAGAGTGGTGCCCACATGGCTAAAGGCGGCGTCGAGGGTCAAGGACTGGAACTCCGACTTGACGTTGGGTGACAGTTTATCGCCGAAAACACTTAGAAGGTCCTTGGGCTCTCTCTTTTTGGTAGCAGGGGTCGGGGTATCTTCAATCCTTTTTCGCTTCAGAGGGTGGGACTTCTTGGAGTCCACAGAAGGGGTCGGAGAGGTCATAGCTTTGATGCCACTTGATCTCAGTCTCCTAACCATCCCAGCAGCGGATGTATCGACTTGGAACCTACGTACGACTAATAATCAGTGACGCCAAACATAACGAAATGAAGGCTGAGAAATGCAGAATGTCAGAAAATAAAATCAAACCTGATTTCTTCCCGGAGGAGCTTGCCATATCAGAAGATGTTGGGGTCTTGTCCGTTTCAGTTTCATCCTCGTCGGGTTCCAATCCTTCCACTTCCTCTGCAGAGACTTCGGGCTCAGGACGGATCTTCTTGGGTTTACGTTTTTCAGGTTTGATCTTCAGCAATCGCCTACAAACACCAGTATCAGTGCGCCTAGAGTTTATCCCAATTGGAACTGCACATAGAAGAACCCAAAATCAGCAATAATCTCAGCACGAATAAAAAAGTAGCTGCAAGTAAGAGCCTAGAGCCTTACGAGATGTGTTCCATCCATCTCGAAAGACCGCTAACACGTCCTCATCTAAGCCTCTTAAGGACTCTAACACAATAAAGAAGAATCGAGCTTGCAGACTCCGGGAAGGCATTTTGGTTTTGGGAATTAAGGGGTTTTTGACATTCCTAGCGTGAAGGGTAATGCGGCCGGCTCTCTGTGGGACAATCTTGTAAGCAAGAAGCACTACTAGAAAAGGGGTCTTTAACGACCAAGCTATAACGACGAAGTGAAAAATTTATCGTTAAAGATATATGTATACCCTTTAATAACGAGAAATATAAATGTTGGTCGTAATAAACCTGAAAGTACATAGCACATGATTTTGTTACCGTTGTTACTGTTATTGAATGAATTATTAAAAAAAACAAAAAAAATTAAACACGTCGTTAATGTACTAAAGATATACAAGCGGGTTATTTTGGAGGCCAAATTTTCACTGAATTTCAAATCTTACGCCAAAATCAATATTTTTCCAATTCACATACTTCTCTATGCCGAAACCCTACTCAAAGCAAAATCGATCGAAGCTGTACCCTGCTATAGTTCATTGGTTCCATTCACATGTGTTTATATTCCACCTCTTGCTCGAGTAGCTTTTGTCCAGTTCTCCAAGAGGGAGGAGGCTATGAGAGCTCTAAAATCACCTGATGCCGTTATGGCTAACCGTTTCATAAAGTTGTCTTAGGCAAACCGAGATAGTAGAGTGCCCAAGCATATGCAATAGACTTCAGTTGCACCGCACCCTACTATTGCTCCTACGAGCAAAGAAAATATTCAACTCGGTATTCCGAAAGTTGCTGCACCTTATACCTTTTGGCAGCTCAGGGACTGTCAACAGTGAGGTCAAACCTTCAAGTACAAATGGTCCTAATACACCAATTTCACCTCTAATGCAGAAGAAGTCAGAAAATTTGGAGCTTTTGAAAGAGGAGCTTCATAAGAAACAAGAAATGTTGGAGCAAAGACGAATAGAGTTCCGCGAGCAATTGGATAAACTTCAGGAAAATGTAAGTTTAAAAAATTTTCTCTCTCTTTGTAAGTATATATTACTTGTGGTCTACAATCAGGAGTTACTTAAAGATATGTTTAGTTTTGATGCTTCTTGAAGTTAGTGGCAATAAATTATCGACAAACAATATATTGATTAAAATTTTACTGCAGTGATGTGAATATCTTTAAAAGCTGACCAGAACCTTTCTATTGCAAGTGTTTGGTTCTAATTAGTAATAAATCAACTATAGTTTAATCAGAGTTCTTTTAACACGGTGGAAAAAGAAGAAGAAGAAAGCAAGTCTCCTCTAATGAAGAATGTAGCCACTGGTGTGTGAATGCGATTATACTAAAAGAGGGTGATAACTCATCCAAGACTTCTATGGTTGACGGTGTTAATGAACTTTGCATTGATAAACATTATAATATTCTGAATACATGTTTCTTCATACTATTTAAGTCAATCATTTGTGGTTGTATACTTACTGATTGCTTTATCTTATTTTCCCTTATGCATCTCCATTGGTAAATGAGCAGCTTTTCTTTTGTATCGATCTTATAATTTTACTTGTAATTTCTTATAATTTTGTGAAAACTAATATTACTTGTAATTTTAGAAAAAGAGTGCAAGGAATTCTCAAAATCGAGCTGAAATCATGCTATTGGATTTGCTTTGTTTGTATAGCTACTTTGAATGGACTTGATTATGATTAATTTGTCATTCTGTTTGTCTTGATTTGCCTTGTGTGCCCTGTTCTTGCCTCTTGACAGTACATTGAGCTGAAATCATGCCACTGGATTTGAGAGTAATAATAACTTTTATTTTCTTTTTTGATTTTATAGGTACTTGAAGATCAGAAGCGCATTTCTATTCACATTGTCCAAATCCATTTCAGGCTCTATTAGAACATATATATATATATATATATATATGTTTTTAGATCAGAATATTAATTAGAACCTATGGTTTCATTGCTTTTATTTTGCTTTGGATGATATAAACAGGTTGTCAACTTTGAATGTGAATTGAATTTTATGATTATATATAGTCTTCAGAATTTATATATGATTTGTTTGGTTTGTTAAGCACTTGGATTAATTATGAGAGTAATGCTTTATATCCTAATTCGAATAAACATTTACGAGTAGGCATATATAACGATGAAAAGTATGGTCGTTGTATGATATTTGGGTTGTTAGAATATTTTCCACAATGAATTATTTTGTCGTTATAGGTCATGCTTTTGTCGTTATTGATTAACTAATAACGACGAACGCATCGTTCAATAACGATGACAAGGCATGCCGTCGTTAATGATTAGCGATAAACATCCATATTGTCGTTAATATTAAGGACGAACAGTCATCTCGTCGTTAATAATTAACGACGAACATGGTCGTTAAAAGCAATAACGTCAAAACCTATTGCAAGGAACAAACGACGAAATTTATGTCGTCGTTAATACCATTAACGACGAGTTTTATGACATATAACGACAACTTTGTTTGTCGTTAAAGACCCATTTCCTAGTAGTGAAGGAGCACACCCATGGTCATCTTAAGCCCTCGTTGCGCAACAAGCTCATGAATTCAAGCAAGCGTACGCCACGTTGTGGGAAGAATTTGACAAGGGGAAACTTTTAAGGTACTAATGAACTCGCGAATGAAATCAGAAAAAGGGAGCTTCAGACCTAGGGTAAACGGGTAATCAAGAAAGCAGACCCAACCCTTACGGACCCAATCGATCTTTTCGATCGTCGGGGCATGGAATCGGGTTCCCCTAGGGAAGCCCCCGAAAGCAACCCAATCCGCGATTTCGTCTCGGGTCATCGAGCAAGGAAGGAGGTCTTCCTCGCTAAGGGACTTTGAAGAGGTAAAAGGAGATCTCGGAGCCATGATATCAAGAAAGGAAGGCGAGAAGCAGCGGAGAAAAGGATTTACCTGGGAAGTTCGAGAATGAAAGACGGAGGTAGAGGAAGAAGAAGCGAATGAAGATAAGAACGAAGAGGGGAAGCAATGATGAAGAAAGGGATTTAAGAGGGGTTTTGCAAAAAATCCCAAAAATCAAGATTGACCCTAACGTCAAATCACATAAATGCACCGTTCAAAATTTGAAGTTCAAATTTCGGACGCTACATTTAGGGGTATTGTTGGATCCGCTTTTTCGCCAAAGAAGTATCAAGACCTGATTAATACTTCTTTAGTACTTCTTCAGAGCACAACGAGAAACAACGGAAAGGGAAGCCGGTCGAACAAGATAGAGTCAAAGATATAAGATAGATTTTTGCCAAGATATGCCGTTGAGATTAGGATCAAATAGAATCTTGTATTATCATATCTTTTTCATAAGATAGGTCGACCCTCTAGGGCACTATATAAATCGATTGTAAACCCTAGAGCAGGGTTACGCTCTTTTACACAATCGAAATATACATCTAGCACGATACACAACTTTCAATCTCTAATTCGTTCTTTGTGGTTCATCTCGGTTAGGCCCGATCTAGGCCAAAGTTTCCTTTGGTAAATTTTGGCTCAAACAGCAAGCAGTAAGGTGATCCTCAACAATCTAAAGAAGCGGCTCAAAGACGCTAAGGGGAAGTGGGCAGACGAGTTGCCACTTATTCTATGGTCTGACTGGAGGACACCCAAGACAGCTACAAGACATACACCTTTCTCTCTAGTCTACGGGTGCGAAGCCGTATTACCGATTGAAGTATCTTTAACCACCGCTCGCTATGGTTTCACCACCGAAGAATCAAATCTCCCTAACTTGTTACACCACCTAGACACGGTGGACGAGTTACGAGACGAGAAGACAACGCGACTAGCGACATACAGATAGGGGGTAGCACGGAGTTACAATAAACGAGTCAACGCAAGAGCGTTCCAAGTTGGAGATTGGGTGCTAAGATAAGTATTCCAAAATACCCAAGAATTGAAAGCTCGGAGCAAACTGGGAAGGACCTTATCAAATCATGAAAGTCGTAGATCAAGGTGCTTACGACTTAATGTCGCATGATGGCAAAACGGTGCCCAGAAGTTGGAACACGATGAATCTAAAACTATACCATTTCTAAATAAGGTACATACCAAAAGTTGTCTTCATACATCACATTTACATGGTTCAACTACATCACACTCTTACATTACATCCGTACGTCAACACACACCATTCTGAAAAAACTAACAAGGGACGCCTTATGATGTTACAGGCTAATACAAGGGCCCACGCCTTACGATAGGCGGCAACGTGCAGGCAATGACTAGTCAAGAAACAAGATTCAAGAGGCGGACAAGACAATAAGAGTTTTTATGAACAAAAGAATTATGATGTACTTGTAAACATGATCATTTCATTAATACAAGTTATTCTGCTTTCTACACTTTTACCCTCTTTCAGCATCTTACATGCATAGAGCTATACAAATTACAATTTACAATACGATTACAAAAACAAAAGATTTGAACACGTTCAGTCTTCAAGAACTCTCATGCTCCAAACCTGTTTTGAAACCTGCAAAACAAGCACAAACAAAATAAAACAAAGCAAGAATAGCCAAAAGAAATATTTAAAGCCCCACATAGGTAGGGGCACCATCCAAAAGAAACAAAGTCTTGGCCCTACTACTAGCGGCCGAATAACAAGTTTTTAACACCAATACACTGGGGGTGGGATAAGAGTCTTAGGACAAAACAAGAGAATATGAAATTGCTTAGTCTTGAGAAGCTTCCGCGGCCTGGTCCATGTTAGCTGCCTCCATTTGCGTGACTTCCTTCGCCACCTTAGCAATTTCATCAATAGGCGATGGACCTTTTGACGTGTTAGGTTCCCCTAGAAACAAGGTTTCGAAGTCTGCTCTTTCCTTCACAGCATCCCAAATAACGTGTTTCGCAACAACGAACTCTTCTAAAGTCTCGACTCGCGCCTTGATTGACCAGTAGTCAGCAGAGTCCTGTACCTCATGGGCAAGAGTGGCAGCCTTCTTCAATTCAGCCTTAAATTTGTCCTTCCACAACTTGGACTCCTCCGCTACCTTCCCCAAAGCATCTTGTAACTCGGCAACTTTTGATTCCAAAGACGCTTTATCACGAGCCAGGAGGGTTGCTTTGTCCTTCTCGTTCTAAGTGATCCTTTTGCTTTGGGATAGTTGGTCAGGAAGATCTTTGAACATGTCGTATGCTGCAAGGGAAATTTGAAGACCCTACAAAGAAAGAGGTTGTCAGAGTACGACAAAAGATAATAAGTGCGAAAGAGCCAACAGAAGAAACATGGCATACCTACCACTGGGATCCGAGGATCTCTCCAAAAAGCTCATTGTAGGAGGGTAGATGGGGACGGTTCTTGAGACAGCCCACTTTGAGGGATGACAGGGAACCAAGGCACTTCATGGGGTCCATGTCTAGTGACAACATGGTCTTTGGGAGGTCTGTCATCTTGACTCCTGATTCCTTCTTAGGCATGGGTGTTTTAGTGGTGGTCTCCGGGATCTTTGGGAGGAAGAGGCACCGTTGCTTTGGTTTCAGCGCTAGAAGCCGTTTCCGCCTTCCTTTTCTATCTAGCCTCGAGACGTTCCATCGTGGAAAGCGTAGCAGTGGATTGTGTGGTTCGGGAGCCTGACAACATGACAGTTACGTGTTAAAATCTAAAGTGGATAGAGCATGAAGAATGACATAGAGCCAAAGGTACTTACTTGACATCTCTATATCTTCGGATTCTGTGGAAGAAGATTGGCCGAGGTCAGGGTAAGATCTATCTGCTACAGAGAGTGCTTTAATGTGAGAGATAATCACCGCAGAACCCTTGCGGGGCTGAGGAGGGGTGATCTCTTCTACACAAAAAAACCAATATAGAGTTAGACCCAGTTCAAGCATAACGAGTACGTAGGGAAAACACTACCTGTAGGTTTCTAGTGACTCTGTAGGAAAGTCACGTCGGTATCCAAAGAAGAAATCTTCACAAAGAAGAACTTATCTGCCCAGCCCCGGTCAAATTTTGAAATGTTGAAGACCAAATCAAACTTGGTCCTAAGGGTTTTCAAGGTTATACGCCCAGGGCAGCCCTTAGAAACACGGTAATTCAAAAAGAAATCTTCAGATTTAAAAGCGATGCCTTACGAGGAGCACAACCACTCAACGGAAAGCAAAAGCCTCCAGACTTGAGGGAGTAACTGCCCTGGTGCGACACCCATCTTTTTCATAAAATCGACAATGAGAGGAGAAAATGGGTATCAATGACCAATGCGGAAGGGGTATTCATACAAACAAACCCAATCGTCCGCAACGAAGTCAACATAAGTTCCGGCAGGGGGAAGGAAAATCTTTGTCTGAGAGGCGAAGCCCACTGAAGAAGCGAATTCCCATGGGTTCTTAGAGGTTGAGTTTCTTTGGAAAGTGGCGGTAGATGTTGAAAGGAGACAAAAGAGGAGTAGAAGCGGTTTTGAGACAATGCGAAGAAGAAGGGTTGGAAGACGCCATGGAAATTGGAAGAAGGACAATGAAGAAAAGAAGGGAAGAACGTACCTTGGAAACGAAACGGAGCAGTTGAAGACTGCATGCCATCATCACGCCTCTTAAATAGGCGATTGATGTGACATGACGTGCCACGCTACAACTTCCCAAAAGGAGTTTGAAAATAAAAATTCCTAGGAAAACTGCTAGCGGCAGTTTCCCCGGGCTTTTTGAGGGGGTAATGTTGGGCCTCACAAAATCAAGCCCAAAAATGAGTAGGGAAAAAACCCATCAAAATGTGCAACAACTCATTCAGGCGATCACCGAACGTTCGACCTCCACGAGAGACATTCCCGGGAACAGATATCTCATGAAGGTTGAGGGCAAGATCTCCGGGATTGCTAAGTAATGGCCGAACAGTGACTTTAGGAAGGTCAGCATATAAAAGGAAGGGGGACGAGAGAAGAAGACACAATCTGCATAATGTACACTCACGATCATTCCTTACCAAAAATATTCTAGTTTTAGCATTCTACCTTTCGATCATTGAGCATTGCTGAAATTCTTGTATTTGAGTTAAAGCTTTTGTAACGAAGAGCAAAAATCACACGATCAATACAAATTTACTCTTTACTTTTACAATTATACTTGTTTTCGCAATTGTCAATTTTATCTATCTGTATTCTGATCATAGCTTGTAACGCGTTGTGGCATCTTTCTGACTAGGATTCCCTCATAGTAGCGAAGTAACTTGTTTACTCAGTTAATTCGCCCAAAACATGTATGTGTATGTTTGGGCTTGTATGAGTTCAAAGCTTAAAGAGCACAGGGTGTTAGAGAAAAACAGAACAGAGAAGAAAGAAAGGGGAACGAAGGGTGTTCGGTGAAGAACGGAATTGATCGGGTTGGATTTAGCTTACGGTATTTTCATATTCAGTTTTATTTGGAGTAAAGGATTTGTACTAATAAGTTTTAATTAGTTAGTTTAATAGGATTTAACTAGTTATTCGTTTATTTGGGTTTATTTCATTTTCCAAATTTAGGTTTATAATTGATATTGATTTGGAAATTAGTTGATTTATAGTTATTAGTGGGCTTTTTGTTTCTTTCTTTGTTGGTCTTTTCTCTTTAGCCTTAGCCCTCCTTTCCTCCTCCTCACACACAGAAGCAATCTGCCTAGCAATCTCAGACACAACAACAAAAAGGTTTGTGGAGTCAAGCCCAAGTCGAATGAAGGAACTTCAAATGATGCTTTCGCCTTCCTAGGAGCTTCAATCTTATCAAGCACCTTAGATGCCTCAACCCATAAATTATGTTTGCTTAGTGTGTCTTCTTCATCTTCATTGCTAGCAACTTATGGTAATGAGGAACCAACCTCCACCTTCATCCCCACGAGCTTCTCTAAAGCATCATTGATTTTGATGAAGAGGCCATTGCCAGAAATTTCAGACGGAGCTTTCTTGACATGTTGCAAAAAATTCTTCATGCTACTAGCCAACTCCATAAGCATTTTCAAGTGCTCCTTGATGAATGTCTGACATGAACAATAAAATCATGAAAATATTTTAAAATAAACAAAACATGAAAGAAGGTAATAAAATCTCTAAAACAAACATAATGTACATACATCGACACAACCTTCAAGATCAATGTTTTCTTAGAGCATGTCCTCATCAGAAAAAGGTTTTGGTCCAACACACCAGTTGCTTTAACATCTACATCAACACCCTCAGAAATCCTATATAAAGGTCGGCATAAACCCTTCCCAAATCCACCCTTCTTCATTTGAAAACTCTACCTTTCAAATAGGATCTGAGAGTTGAAATACCAAACAATAGGGAATTGCTTTGGGGTATAAGGCCTGCCGTAGAAGGTGAGACAATCACAATAGATAATCTGAAATAAAACCATAAACAGAGTTGAACAAATGTGAAATAGAGTATATCAAACGTACAATATATTTAAACAAATGTGCAATAAAGTTGAACAATTATGATATATGGTTGAACAAATATAGAATAGAGTTGAACATATATGAAATAGAGTTAAACAAATATAGAATAGAGTTGAATAAAAGTGAAATATAGTATGATAAATGTACAATACAGTTGAATAATTGTGCAATAGAGTTGAACAAATATGCCATAAGGTTGAACAAATACAGAATAGAGTTGAACAAATATGCGATAAGGTTGAACAAATACAGAATAGAGTTGAGCAAATATGCCATAAGGTTGAACAAATACAAGATAGAGTTGGACAAATATGCAATAAGGTTGAAAAATTATAGAACGAATTGAACAAATTAATATGCGATAAGGTTGAACAATTGTAGAATAAGGTTGAACAAATTAACACAAACAAATTTTGAGACAAAGAGTAACAATATGGAAATAGATATGAACAAATGTCTAAAAGAATTGAACGAATTTGGAATAAAATTGAACAAATATGGAATAAGGCTAAACAAATTGATATGAACAAATTTTGAGACACAGAACAACAATATGGCAATAGAGATGAACAATATACCATACCAGCAACAACAATAGAGATCCTCTAAAAATACCATTTTCCATCTTCTTCCAAGTCTTCACAGTTTCAAACAACTTTTGAACCACTAGATTGCACCAATTTAAATCTTGTATCTGCCTAATCAAGAAGTGAATCCAGAATTTTTACATTGGTACCGTTATTTTGTATACTCTTAACAAAAAGGGTATAGAACAATACAATGAAACTACGCTTGAACCATATCCTGACGCTGGACATTCCTTGAGCATATCACAAACATGGTGTGGTCTAAGAGATGGAAAAGGCACCATATCATTCCTTTCATCCAAATATTATTCTCTGAAGCTATTATACAAAACAGACTATGTTGCAACCTTTAGGAGTGTTATCTTCTGAGGGCCACGAGGCAAACCAAGATAGGAGTGAACCACTTCAGCAATAATTTCCAAATGAGTGCCACCAACCCTTAACATACCAGTAGCAAGGTCAAAACAGCTAACAACATGATGGCAGAGCTTACTGGGAAGGTCCTTAAAATTCCATTCAAAAAGTTTTTCAAACCCCATTTTCTTTAATGGTATTGAACTTCACAAGTTCAAACTCACAATGTTTTAGAATATCCACCAAATTTTTTTAACTAGACCTTGCTACTAGAGCAGGTAGCTCGATCAAAAGATATAAGTGGGGTCCTTTTAGAATGTTTTGTATCAGCTAGAAACTTATCCCTACAAGCTAGGGTTTTCTTTCTTCTTTTAAGAGCTGGCTTAGAAGCCTCTTGAGTTGGATCAACACCTTTTCTTTTCCATTTGTTACCTTCGATGCCATCCTTCTTGCCTTCTATATGCTACCTTCGACGCCATCTTTTTTTTCCCTCAACTCTAAGAGATTGCAATCTCTTAGAAAGGAAAATATCGTCATAGTTGTCGCTTGCATCGGTTGATTCAGAATATCTATGGACAGGTATGCTCTTCCTTAAAATAGGAAGTTCAGTGTCAACCGGTTGAGCCTTGCCCCTGTCCTTATAACATTCAGGGTCGTTCCGTCCTGTCTCATTTCTTGGTCTGTAAGCTGCGCCAAAGATAAGCTAGAAGCATGATATTTATTAAGCCCAAAATTTATTTAAGCTCCAAGATATCCAAACCAGTTTTAGAATATTAATTCTCCATCAAGTAAGATTAATTAATTAATCTACCTACCTTTTTACATAAAGCCCAATTGAACCCAACCCCAATCTATATACAGTGTTCTAAAAAGCGCCCTAGGCGGCAGGGCACCAAGGAGTTTTGGCGGGTATTCTAGGCGGGGAGCACCCTGGGCGGTCGCCTAGGCGGGTCTAGGCGGGCGCCTAGGCGGCGTAGGCGGGTCTGGGCGGGTTTAGTTTTTTTTTTACAATATACATATACTTAATATGGTTATGTAAAAAACTATGAATTATTATAAGCCTCTATAAAATTTATTATAAATTTGATATTTCTCTATTTTTGACCAATATATAACTATTAGTAGGTGAAATTCAATAAAATAACTAAGAAATTTCAAATCCGCCTAGGCGCTAGGCGGCTCCTTACCGCCCAGCTTCCACCTAGCGTCTTTTAGAACATTGTCTATATATATATATATTTGTTCATGAGCAAGCAATTCACCTTACCTTCCGACACTACACCATTCGGGCGACTTAGCGTCCAGACTTTAGCGACCAAAATATCTGGTCGCTAATTAGCGTCCATATGGTCGCTAAATCAACAAAGAAGAAAAGAAAATAAAATAGTGACCAATTGGTCGCAGAGTTAGCGACCAAAATGGATTTGGTCGCCAAGTCTTGGTGAGAAAAATAGGCGGCAACAATTAGCGACCAAGTGGTAGTTAATTTAGCCACCAGTGTGGAAGCTAATTCCACAGCCAAAATTAGCGACCATATGGTAGCTAATTTAGTGACCAAAGTGGTAGCTAATTTAGCGACCAAAGTGGTAGCTAATTCCACAGCAAAAATTATCGACCAATTGGTAGCTAATTTAGCGACCAAATGGAAGCTAATTCGTTGGGAAAAGCGCGCCTTTCATTGCGCCTCTTTAGCGTCCAGATGGTCGCTAATAGTGTTGATCGCAAAAAAGGTGGGAAAATTCCCGCCTAAATAGCGACTATTTGGACGCGAATTAGCAATTTTCATGATATATATGCACATTGACCTTCTTTCTTTAGTTCATCATACACATCTATGAATCAAAACTTCAACTAAATCTCAGTTCCAAGTCAATCTTCAAAGTCATTTTAAAGTCAAGAAGTTTGAGGTATGTAATAGTATTTTTATTGTGTTGTTCTTAATAAATGTTAAGACATGAGTACATTAATATTCATCCAAATCTTTATTATTCATTCAAATCTTTATTTTCCCAATCTATACTATATATTAAAGCCGGCGAATTTCGAGCCTCCGAGTTAATTTCGGTCCCACTTTATTAACAATTTTATATGTTTTATTTTTCCTAATTATCTAATCTTTAACTTTATCTTTTTTCTTACCCATCAAAGATCTATCTTTAAAGGCATATTATTTATCTTTAAAAATTCTTTAATTATCTAATCTTTAATTTTATCATTTTTCTTACTTATCTAATATCTATGTTTGAAACAATTTTTTCTATCTTTAAAATTTCCTTCTATAAAAGATACATATTAATTAACTTAACTTTTCAATTCCCATTTTAATCTATTTATATATAAGAATTAATTTATAGTATAGATTATAGTAGATACACAAATTAACGAAAAAAAATGATCATTACCCGTACATGGTACGGGTCTTCGACTAGTTTAAGTAAACCTTAAGTAGAAATATGATTGAACATAATAAGTATATTTACTTTTTTTTGGTCATTAAAGTTAAGTGTGAAAATTTTAGTTAATAGTGAAATTGAAATTATTTGCTTGTAGTTAGCTACTACTTTGACGCTATTTAGCTATCAACTGGTTGCCAAATGCACAAAGAAAATGTATATAATTTCTAGACCGTAGAGTTTCCGTGCATTTTTATTACAAGTACTTTCTTGATATCTTAAAATAATTGGTGAGTAATTGTGAAACTGATGTGTAATTTATTTTGATTGTATTTATAGTTAAATTTTGAGTATAGATGATGGTAGTTAACTTCGAAATAGTAGTTAATTACTTTCGACATGGTGACTAAATGCATAAATAAATTCGTAATCTTCACTTGTTCTATTATGTGTGGTGGATTTATGAATACAATTAGCTACCAAGTGGTCGTCAATTAGCTACCAAGTGGTCTCCAATTCGCTACCAAGTAGTCGCCAATTAACCTTAGAATCATATTTTCCTTCACATACCAAACAACATTTATTGCGAGGGTTGAAGGGTAGATGACTACAATTAGCTACCATGGAGTCGCCAATTAGCTACCACTTGGTCACCAATTGTCAATTAGCTACCACGTGGTCGCCAATTAACCTCAGAATTATATTTCCCGTACATACTAGACAACATTTTATTGTGAGGGTTGAAGGGTAGATGACTACAACTACCTACCACTTGGTCGCTAATTAGCTACCACTTGGTTGCCAATTGCGAATTAGCTACCAAGTAGTCGCTAATTAGCTATGAAGTGGTAGCTAAATTAGCTACTAAGTGGTCGCCAATTAACCTCAAAGTTATATTTCCCTCTACATACTAGACAACATTTAGGCTCCGTTCGGCACCTATGCAAAACGCCCCCGCTCTCTGCTCCCGCTCCTCAAAATGCTGCCATCTGGGTAGGGCTGTAATCGAACCGAGCCGAGCGGAACATTTCAATGTTCAGGCTCGGCTCGATCGAACATAAACATGTTCGGGCTCGGGCTCGGGTTCGACTCGAGCTGTTCGGGCTCGGTTCGGTAAGAGGTTCGCCGAGCTCGAGCTCGGCTCGCGAGCACACTAAACGAACTCTCGCCTGTTTGATTGCTAACCTGTTCGTGAACACACTAAACGATCTGGGTAAGATTAGGGTTTACTTCATACTTCACTTACTTGTAAAAATATAAAAACTAGATAATATTAATATTATATTATTATTGATATAAGAATAAAATAAAACATCATTAATAAAGTAATATTTTATATATTATATATTTACTCATAACCGAGCTTATTCGCAAACGTATTACCGAGCTTGTTGACGAACAAATTAACGAGCTTGTTCGCGAACAAACGAACCGAGTTTCCAAGTGTTCGGGTTCGACTCGTTTATCTTATCGAGTTGTTCGGGCTCGGTTCGTTTATAGTTCGAGCCGAACTCGTACGAGCTTTTACCGAATCGAACGTCGAATATCTCGCGAACGGCTCTGTTCGATTACAGCCCTACATCTGGGGGGTACAAGGGTACAAAAAATAGTGAATTTCCGCTCCAGCTCCCCGCTCCCGTTGGTGATTATGCTCGTACCGAACGAACGCTTATTGCGAGGGTTGAAGGGTAGATGACTACAATTAGCTACCAAGTAGTCGCCAATTAGCTACCAAGTGGTCGCCAATTACCTACTAAGTGGTCGCCAATTTCATAAATCCACATATTACGCGTCGTGATTTACTGGAAAGTACTCTCCTGAATTTTTTTATTTAAATGTATTTTGCAGGTATTATAAGAATATGCGTGAGTGGATGTATGTGCGTCTTACGGGGGGATTGGCAAATGACCAGTTTGTTGCTGGAGTTCAACAATTTGCCGAATTTTGTATGTCGATGCCTAGATTTAACCCGCAAGAAATATGTTGTCCTTGTAGGAGGTGCAAAAGTAGGAAACTTTTTCCTATAGAAGACGTGAAGTATCGTCTTGTTAAACGTGGTCTCGTAGAGAACTATTACTAGTGGATTGCTCACGGGGAAACTGATGAAATGTTTGTTGCATTGATGTATGAATGTGCACAAAATGAAGGTTGTAGTAGCTCGTTCGGTGGTGCAAACAATGCCCAAGCAAATGACAATAATACTGACCCGATGACGACACCAATACCTGGATATGAGAATTATATGGAGCAAATGGTGTATGATGGGTCTGGAGTACCACCTAACTTCGAACCGAGACAAGATGAGGAGACAAGTCCTAGAGCAATTTTATTACCCCGTAGCTCCAAATCCGGATGCACAACGTATGTATGACATGTTGGCGGCCGCGAATAGGCCATTGTGGTCTGGATGTAAAGTCACCCACTTGGAGGCAGCGAATAGCTTCTAGCTTGAAGTCAAAGTTAAAGCTGACAGAGCGAGGGTACGACATGATTTTCGATTTTTCTAGACGCATTTCCCATCAAGAAAAAACACTACCGGCAACATTTTATGACACAAAACAATTGGTTGAGGGTCTCGGTTTGCCATATGAAGCCATAGATTGCTGCAAAAATTCTTGTATGATCTATTGGGGTGCCGATGTAGACTACACATCTTGTAAGATGTGTAATCATCCTCGATGGAAGCAGGGAAAGACGAAACTTGTGTCGTACTCTCGTATGCTCTATTTACCGATAACTCAACGGTTGCGAAGGCTATATGCTTCATCGGTGATTGTTGAACACATGCGATGGCATGCGGAGCACACACAAGAAGAGGGGTTGATGCGTCATCCGTCCGATTCTCCAGCATGGAAGCATTTGGATTCAATGTACCCAGACTTCGCTGCGGAAACACGCAATGTTAGATTGGGTCTATAAACTGATGGTTTCAATCCGTTTGGATCTTCTAGGCAATAATACTCTTCGTGGCCTGTGATATTGACACCGTATAACCTTCCTCCATCAATGTGTATGCGAGACGAGGTTATGTTTCTATCGGTAATCATCCCAGGACCGAAAAGCCCAAAATAAAAATTGGACGTCTTCTTGCAGCCGTTGATAGCTGAGCTTAGGAGCCTATGGCTTAATGGTGCCATTGATCGGTCCGGGATCGGAGGGTCTCACAATTTTAAATTTATAAAACCGAACCTCAATTGTAGTAAAGAGGTAGGGTGTCGAACACACGGGAGTTCGTGCGTCGAGAGTACCCAAAAAGACTAAAAAAAGATAAAAGAAAGGCAAAACGAGGAAAACAAGAGAAAATCACCTCGGACCGACACAGGTCACTTCGGTCCGAGGGTGGATCGAGGTCAAATTGGCCGGGACCGACGTGGTTCAAAGTCGGGCCCGATGTGCTGGGTACTTCGATTAGGCAAAAATAGTAGATCGGTCTTGGGTTTTTGGGTTCCTTCCCTAACTAGACTTGGGTAATTCCACCCCAATTCAGCCAATAAGTGTTGATCCTTATGAGATCGAGGTTGCTAGCCTTCGATCCCTCCACTCTACACTTCGACCCAAGGGAGTTTTTACTCTCCTTCGATGTTAGGTCTAGTGATTGGGTCCGAGATTGCTCTCGCTTACTCTTACCAATCACAAGCCCTAAGCCCCTTGTTTTCACAAGAGAATTGAAGCTTAGTGTAGAGAGGATTCATAGATCAAGCACTCAAAGGCTATGGAATTGGGGGTTCATACCCAATCCTAGCTAGGGGATTCCCCCATAGCCCAAGACTATGGAATCTACTCTATAAAATAAGAGTACAGAGCAAACAAAAGGGAAAGCAAGCAAATCTCAATCATCAACATCAATCCAAACTCAAATTGCATTCAAATTCAAAGGGGTTTACAAGATCCAAGTCTTTTCTCTACTAAAATCAAAGCAAATCCAATACAAACTCACTAGAACTCTCTCTTCTTCTCCACCGATCTCCTCCTCTCTTCCTTGTCCTCTCTTCTCCTTGCTCTCCAAGTCTTCCTTGAGCCTCTAAAGAGTGATTTGGGTGTGGTGTGTCAACTCTTCTCCTCCCCCCCTCTTCTTTCTAAATGATCACTAATCACCTCTAATTATCCTCCTCCTTGGATTGGGGACCAAGGAATTCCCAATTTAGAAAGGGGTAAATGTGGAAAGTTACTAAAAATATGCCTTGGGGAACAATCCACTCCATTGCCGACTCGGATCGATACGGGGCAACATCGGGCCCGACGTTGGGAATGTCGGTCCTGGTCTCTGGCTGCTCGATCTCGAGCCCGACGTGGTGGTGCTCGGTCCTGGGCCTCGATCCTTGTCTCTTCTTGGGTTTCCTTTGGTTCCTCTTCATTCTTGGCTTGGCTCTTCCGTTCCTTGACTTGGCTCCTTCATAAGCTCCTTCAAAATATCCTCATTCTTGCCATTTTACCTACAAATCAAAGCAAACTCGCATAGTTTCCGATTCTTAAAGAAAACCGGGAACTAAGCTAAGAAAGAACGAAACTAACAAAGAAAGGAATGAAAAACACATATTTACAAGAGAAATTAACTACTAAAACACCTCCAAAATGAGAGACATCCGCCAACTCATCATTCCTTGAAGAAGATGCTCGGGTAGTCATGGTACCTACACGATCAAAACCAAAGAACTCCATGATAAAATCTATACAATCACAACAAGGGCACAAGCTTCCATCAACAAACAACTCATCATGCAAAGAGATGACCCCATACTTGTTCTTAACACACTCAATCCACAAAATTCAATCATGCATGAACAAGGAATCACATATCAATGGTCAAGCCACAAGACATATCATGATAAACATGCTATAACCAACATTCAAGCTCATGAATCCCTAAGTTCACACAAGAGAAACTCGAAAAGCATAGGACCGACATGCAGAAGACATCGGATCCGAGGTTGTGGACCTCGGTCCTAGTCTCTGGACCGACATGCAACATCGGTCCGAGGTACTGGGTACCTCGGTCCGACCATATTCCAACTTCTCTACTTCGAAACACCCTTTAAACACTCTATCATGCTCCTAAAATCCAAAATCAACCAATTCTCATCATCAATCGAAGTTCTAAGTGGGATTTGGCAACAACTAAGCACAAATTTCACAATGCATGCAAATCACCATGGATGCTCAAGATCTAAGCTCACTCAATCATGGCATATCTCAAATCTAGCAATGAAAGCATGAAATTCACAAGGAATCAAGTAGAGATTTCACATACCAAATATGAAGAATCAAAGACTTTTAGCAAACAACTTCTTAGAATCCAAATTTCTCTTCTAGATCTAGAAGAGGGATGAAGATCTATGGGATTGTGGTTGGGATTTTGGCTTTTGGTTCAATGTTTTGGGGATGCTAGGGGTTGGATCGAGTTTTTGTGGGTGAGATTGCTTGAGGTTCGAGTATGGTGGGAGATGGGGATCGAATTGGGAGTGTTTGAAGGGATTGGTATTTTGGGAAGGTAGTTATGGAGGTAATGGGTGTTAGGTAAGGGAAAGGGGGCTTAAATGGGGTAGAAGACAAAGATAGGTCAGAAGGGTAAAATAGGAATTTCCATCAAAAATCAAGACCAAAGTGATCGGCTAGCTTGGACCGACATTGGGACCTCGGGACCGAGGTACTGGGAACCTCGGTCCTACCCGGTTTTGTTTCCTAAAAATCCCTCGGCTTAGCAATTCCTACCCACAAGTCATTGCATCATTTCCTCAAATACCACACATGATCATCAAGCTCACATAACACATATATCCACAAAATACATGCTAAAGAAGAGATTAGGAAGAATCTATGCTACGGCTAAGAAAAACAAACTAGAAACTACGAAAATGAATCTACTAAACCCGGGTTGCCTCCCGAGGAGCGCTTCTTTTAAGTCACTAGCTTGACTTCTAACCTCTACCCTTCAAGGAGGGTGAAACACGGTGAATTGATCCTCCTTGTCATATGCACCTCCATTCTCCTCATAACCAAAGTGCCACCATTTGTGTTTGATGAAAGAGTGGCCTCCAAATTCTCCATCATTCTTCTCCTCCAAAGTGTAGGTTAGCATCTCTTGCATCTTCTCAACTTGCTCTTCATTACCTACACCACAAAAGTCTAAAGAATTTCTAGAGGACTCAATGACATTATAACTCAATTCTTCTTGCAAATCACTCAAGCAAAGATAATTATCCTCTAGATCCTCTTTCAAATCACTTAGACAAATGTAAGAATCTCCCACATCAAAAGGATATAGATTAGGATACTCTTCATGGCTTGGTGGGCTATCTTCATCCCTTGACTCTTCATGGACTTGAACATTGACCATGGCATTGTCTCTCAATGGTGCTTCCTCTCTTGTGAGTTCCAACTCCTCTCTCTTGCGTTTGGCACTTTCCTCTAGCTTCAAAATTGCCAATGCATCCGGTTCATTAAGGGCCTTGTTGAAATGGAACTCCACTTTTTCCTCGCCAATCTCGAAAGTGACCTTCCCATCCCTCACATCAAACTTGGCACCCGCCGTAGCTAGAAACGGCCTCCCAAGAATAATGGGCACCATCGGATCCTCTTTCATGTCTAAGATCACGAAATCATCGGGCACAAAATATCTTCCAACTCGAACCGGGACGTCATCTAGAATTCCGGTGGCCTTTGTTGATGAACCATCGGCCATGGTAAGACTCATATCTACCGGTTCCATATCTCCGAGGTTAACCCTTCTCCATATGCTCATGGGCATAACCGATATGCTTGCTCCCAAATCACAAAGAGCCTTGAATTGTTGGGATCCTATCCCTACGGTGATGGCAAATCTTCCGGGATCACCTAGCTTTTGAGGTAGCTCCAAGATCTTCTCCTCGTCTTGCATTTCAACAATTGACCTCTTCTTGCTCAAGATTTCCTTCAAGAACTTTGCATAGGATGGCATCTCACTTAGAGCTTCGGTGAATGGAATAGTGATGTTCAAGCCTTGCAAAAGTTTTAAGAACCTCTTGAACTTGCCCTCAACAATCTCCTTGGGCTTCTTCATAGGATATGGAAGAGTAGTAGCACCTTGCTTCTTGCTTTGATCCACCTCCTTGAATCGATCTTTCTCTTTCTCAACGATCTCAGCCTGGACCGACTTTGGATCGACGTCGGGACCGACGTCAAGCATCTCGGACCGGGGGCAGGGGATTTCAGGGCACATCGAGTCACCTTCAGGACAAGTCGGGCCGACTTCAGGGCAAGTCGGGCCCGAGTTGCTGGGTACCTCGGTCCGACTTCCTTCTTTTGCTCTTGGAACTTGTGGCTCGGGCAAACTCCGTCCACTCCTCAATCCTATGGCTCGAACTTCATTTTGTTGCTGTTGTGCACGGGGATTCTCCTCGGGTCGGCCCGGGAGTCTCCCTTCTTCTCTTGGAAGTTAATTTGCCATGTGAACAAATTGGTTGTCCACTTGTCTTCTCCACACACCAAACTCCTTGAATTGGGTCTCTATGTTGGTGACTTGATTCTTCAAATCTTGAGCCCATTGTGGTGTTTGCTCATAGAATCCGGGAGGTCGGTATGGTGGTTATTGGGCCCTTGGCTCATGTTGGTTGAAGTTGTTGTTGTAGCCACTAGCTTGGCCTTGGTTCCACCTTCCTCCATTGTTGAAATTGGCTCTCCCTCCATAGTTCCTTTGAACATAGTTGGCCTCCTCATAGTTGGCCTCCTCAATTTGAACATAGTTGGCCTCCTCAATTTGGGCACTCTTGGGCTCCATGCTTCAAAGAACCACACTCTTCACTTGCTCTTGTGTTTTGTTGGAGATGACCCATCTTCCTCCTCATCTTGTTCAACTCATCCTCCAAGAATTGGATCTTCACATCTTTGTCCACCTCTTCACTTTTGGGATCGTAGAGCCTCTTCGGACCTTCTCCATGGATTCTCACTTCCTTGCTCACTTGATTGACTCCATACATGGCTTCATAATCCGAGAGCTTGTCTAGCAACTCCCACGCTTGTTCCGGAGGCAAGTCAATGAACCCACAATCGGTATGGAGGTTCAATTTATCCTTGGTGGTGGGGTTGATTCCTTGGAAGAAAATGTCTTGAAGGACATAGGGTTGTTGACCATGTGTTGGACACGCCCTTAACATCTCTTTGAACCTATCCCATGCCTTGGAAAGTGGCTCATGAGCTCCTTGTTGAAAGCTAGCAATCTTCCTTCTAAGCTCCGTCGTCTTGGTGGGCGGGAAGAACCTCATCAAGAATGAGTCGTTGAGAGCCCTCCATGATGTGATAGAACGAGGTGCTTGGCTCTCCAACCAATGCAAAGCTTTGCCTCCCAAAGACCACTTGAAGGCCTTGAGTAGCACGTACTCAAGTGTCTCATCGTCCGTCGAGATGGTCTCACATAGATCTTTGAATTGCCTCACATGCTCGATCGGGCACTCATTCGGTCTCCCTTGGAATTACTCCCTCTTGATGAGTGAGATAAATTGAGTTTTTATCTCAAAATTCTTTGACACCTCCGGCAAGACGATGGCCGGTTCGGGCACCTTCAACTCCGGATGCATGTATTGTCTAGCATTCCGGGGTTGGGTGTTGATTTGAGCCTCCAACCTTATCCTTTACTCCCTCTCTCTACGGGCCTCGGCATCTCGGTTCGCCATTTCAAGTTGCATTCGAGCCATGTCGGCTCTCATCCTCTCGAACTCCTCATCTCGGGCTTGGTCCGCCATCCTCTTCTTCTTTGGGGCTTGCTTTAGAATACTCTCCGGGTCACACACAAAGTCGAGCTCAAGTGTTCCTCGGACGGAACTAGCTCGCATGCACCTACAACCAAAGACACAAACAAAAGCCGAATCAAAACAAACAAGGGGTTTGGGCTAGTCCCTCACCCAAATCACTACCAAAATCAAAGACTCAACTAAGAGGGTACCTCGAACAAATAGAACTCCCCGGCAACGGAGCCAAAAAATTCTGATCGGTCCGGGATCGGAGGGTCTCACAATTTTAAATTTATAAGACCGAACCTCAATTGTAGTAAAGAGGTAGGGTGTCGAACAAACGGGAGTTCGTGCGTCGAGAGTACCCAAAAAGACTAAAAAAAGATAAAAGAAAGGCAAAACGAGGAAAACAAGAGAAAATCACCTCGGACCGACACAGGTCACTTCGGTCCGAGGGTGGATCGAGGTCAAATTGGCCGGGACCGACGTGGTTCAAAGTCGGGCCCGATGTGCTGGGTACTTCGATTAGGCAAAAATAGTAGATAAGTCTTGGGTTTTTGGGTTCCTTCCCTAACTAGACATGGGTAATTCCACCCCAATTCAGCCAATAAGTGTTGATCCTTATGAGATCGAGGTTGCTAGCCTTTGATCCCTCCACTCTACACTTCGACCCAAGGGAGTTTTCACTCTCCTTCGATGTTAGGTCTAGTGATTGGGTCCGAGATTGCTCTCGCTTACTCTTACCAATCACAAGCCCTAAGCCCCTTGTTTTCACAAGAGAATTGAAGCTTAGTGTAGAGAGGATTCATAGATCAAGCACTCAAAGGCTATGGAATTGGGGGTTCATACCCAATCCTAGCTAGGGGATTCCCCCATAGCCCAAGACTATGGAATCTACTCCATAAGATAAGAGTAAAGAGCAAACAAAAGGGAAAGCAAGCAAATCTCAATCATCAACATCAATCCAAACTCAAATTGCATTCAAATTCAAAGGGGTTTACAAGATCCAAGTCTTTTCTCTACTAAAATCAAAGCAAATCCAATACAAACTCACTAGAACTCTCTCTTCTTCTCCACCGATCTCCTCCTCTCTTCCTTCTCCTCTCTTCTCCTTGCTCTCCAAGTCTTCCTTGAGCCTCTAGAGAGTGATTTGGGTGTGGTGTGTCAACTCTTCTCCTCCCCCCCCCTCTTCTTTCTAAATGATCACTAATCACCTCTAATTATCCTCCTCCTTGGATTGGGGACCAAGGAATTCCCAATTTAGAAAGGGGTAAATGTGGAAAGTTACTAAAATTATGCCTTGGGGAACAATCCACTCCATTGCCGACTCGGATCGATATGGGGCAACATCGGGCCCGACGTTGGGAACGTCGGTCCTGGTCTCTAGCTGTCAATCTCGGGCCCGACGTGGTGGTGCTCGGTCCTGGGCCTCGATCCTTGTCTCTTCTTGGGTTTCCTTTGGTTCCTCTTCATTCTTGGCTTGGCTCCTCCGTTCCTTGACTTGGCTCCTTCATAAGCTCCTTCAAAATGTCCTCATTCTTGCCATTTTACCTATAAATCAAAGGAAACTCGCATAGTTTCCGACTCTTAAAGAAAACCGCGAACTAAGCTAAGAAAGAACGAAACTAACAAAGAAAGGAATGAAAAACACATATTTACAAGAGAAATTAACTACTAAAACACCTCCAAAATGAGAGACATCCGCCATCATATATGATGCGGGGCGAAAGCAAAACTTTGCTATGCGTGCGGCTGTAATATGGACTATTAGTGACCTCCCTGCATATTCGATGTTCAGGTATACATGTTTACTATGATATATATACTAAGGGAGTCGACGGGTCACCAAATTATACTAATTGAGTTCTTGTTAATATATATATATATGTCGTTTATGCCGGATGGAGCACTTCATGAAAATATGCTTGCCCTTATGACATGGAGAATACAAATGCATTTTATCTAACCCATGGCCATAAAATGTGTTGGTTTGATTGTCACGTGCATTTTATACTAGAAGATCATCGTTTTCGAAACAATAGGAATGATTTTAGGAAAGGTAAAAGGGTTAGAGGTCCCCCCCCCCTCCGCTTCGTGATGGTTATGAAATATTAGACCAAATCAATAATATGGGTCTACTTAGGATAACTAAAGTGGGAACCGATGAGCATAATGCCAGAGCGAGTAGAGATTCAGGTTGGAAAAAGAGGAGTATCTTCTGGGATTTACCTTATTGGCCGGCTCTACGTGTAAGACATAATTTGGATGTTATGCACATTGAAAAAAAATTCTTCGACAATGTGTTAACACCCTTTTGGATGTTCCGGGCAAGTCAAAAGACAAATTGAAAGCAAGAAAGGACTTTAGAGATTTATGCAGGCGTCCTGAGTTGGAACCCGATGACACAGACACTAGACGCAAAAGCTTGTTATACTCCAAACCGTGCTCAAAAGCAAGTACTTTTAGATTAGTTGAAAACTGTGCAATTTCCGGATGGTTATGCTTCCAACTTAAGTCGATGCATTGACTTGAATAAGCTGCGACTTTTTGGGATGAAGAGTCATGATTGTCACGTTTTTATGTAAAGGTTGTTGCCTGTTGCTTTCCGATCATTTCTTGATAATAAGGTTTGGGAGCCCATTGCACAAGTGAGTGCATTCTTTAGGGACCTCACTTGTTATGATCTTAAACCTCAAGTAGTCATGAATTTGCACGAGGAGATACCCATAATATTGTGCAATGATTCGGCCTATTTTGTATAGGTTAACTCTTTTATTTTAGGGCTATATTGAGTGTGTTTAGGTTAGAGTTGTGCGTAATTGTAATATCTAGGCCGAAGACACAAGAATGCAAGAATCGTGAGTTTTAGGCGTTTTGAGCTGTCTGCGCGACACCACTTGCTTGCGAAGGCCATATCTTGAGCTACAGAGGTCGGATTGAGCTGATTCCGGTTCCAATGGAAAGCTAACTTCAAGGGCTTCAATTCATCTTTTTACACCGAAGTCAGATTCTAAGCGGAAGATGGTCAAAACAGCCTCCGAAGTGACACCAGAAGTTCTGTCGAGATTCCGCGACCGCGGCCTGGCCGACGCGCCCGCGGTGGCCGCCGAGACCGACTTGTTCTCCTCTGTTGTAAAAGCGCGGGCGCGGTGGGAGCGACGCGACCGCGGTGATGCCGAATCCGAAGCGGGCCGAAATCTTTCTATCTTGTTTCCTTTTCTATCTTTTGCCTCTTTCCTTATCTATCTCGTGGAGCTTGTTCCTTGGGCTATATAAGGAGGAGTCCTCCCTAGGTTTTATTCATTCATATTCACATCTATCTTCTTTCTCTTAATTCAAGTTAGGTTTTTAGTTTAGTTATGGAGAGCTAGTCTCCTTGGGTTTGTTCAAGGGAGAAGCTCTGATGTATGAACTCGTGAGATTTTGGTAATTGATTTCTATCCTTTGGTTAATATTGATTCTCTTGTGCTTCATCTTATGATTGTTGATTGTTTCTCTAGGAGTAATCAACCTATTGAATTGATTAGCTTTCTACTGTTTGATTAGGTTTGGACCGTGGACAAAACTAATCTGTGAAAACAACTTAACCTAGACCTGTTGTCTATGCAACTAGGATTAAGAAGAGAATTGATTGTTTTATCTTACAATTGACTCGTAGCTTGATTGTTTGATATTATATCCTGCATATCCTTGTTCTCTATGCTAATTCTAGGTTAAGCGTCCTTGCCTAGGGTTATAGAATTGCTTGGACCGTGGACTTGCGATTGTTAATGATCAGGATAGGAATTAACCTTAGGTGTGAATGAAATCAATGGATAAATCTATGATCGAGGGATTATATCTTGAGTGGATCTTTTGAATGAACTTGTTTCTTTATCAATTGTTTCCCCCTATTTGCATGTTTGTTTATTTGTTTGTTTTGTTTTCTAGTTTAGTTTAGTATAGATTTCTCTCCTAAACCCCCCATATCTTTAGTTACTAGATTTATTAGTACTAGAAGCCATAGTTCTCTTGGGTTCGACCCCTTACTTGCATGCTATACTAGCTTTGTTAGTTTGTTTGTTTGGGTTATTTATCTTTGATCTTGGCACGACGACTTTAGCCGAGTCAACAAGTTGGAGCGAATATTTCCACCGGGGTTCTTTGATTCAATGGAGCACTTGCCGATCCATTTGCCAAGGGAAGCTGCAATCTGTGGCCCCGTACAATACAGATGGATGTATCCATTCGAAAGGTATGTAAACACTTAATTTTAACTATGCATTTACCTCAATCGTACATTATCAAAGTGTATTTTTGAATTTGCAGGTTCTTACGAAGGTTGAAGAACACAGTTGGGAACAAAGCCCGCGTGGAGGGCTCCATATGTAGTGCATATCTCGTTCAGGAGACATCCACATTTTTCTCGTACTATTTTAATTCCCACATCACAAGTAGTCAAATTGATCTCACTCGCAATGTAAGTTGCGGACTCAACGTCGGGGTTGATGCAAATGATTTGTCGATTTACACATTCTCGGGTAGGACATTAGGAAAAGCTATTCGGCGTCTACTTACAGATGAAGAGTACCATCTTATCCAAACGTATATACTTATGAACTACGAAGAAATTGAACCTTTCACATAGTAAGTACACAAATGTCTCTATTACATGTAGTTAACTGTGTATTTATTCAAATAATCCTTTAAATTTCTTGGATAGGTTCTTTTTTACAAAACTAGGTGCGACCCTCAAATCCAAACATAAGTGATAGTGAAGAGCAAGTCATATTGGAAACAAAATTTCGTCAATGGTTCTACGACTACGTAAGGCTAGCTTAATTGTATTAAATATCAACATACATGTGCCACATGCATTTCAATGTATTTAATATAATTAAATTGACACTTCATTAAAATGCTGTCGTATTTACAGTTTTGAACCTTTGATGTGTTGTTGAATACTAATAAATAAGTTGTTTAGTGTTATAGGATGATAAGTGTTGTATGATAGTGAATGATGTAGCCTTGTAGGTTGATCATTGTGGCTTAGCCAACGAAATCTAAGTTGTTGGGGATGCTGATTTTTTCTAATGTATTTATTTATTTTGTAGAAAAAAGATCTTGGTCGGGAGCCGACGCCTTTGCACATGAAGACACATAAGCGTAAAAATGGAGGGGAATTTGTAGACAACCGTGCTCGTTGTATCGCTGTGAGTAGTCCACACTTTGCATAATGTTACAATATTAACTAAGACTTGCATATGCAAATGACTTTATACATTGCTTCTGAAACTTGGTCATGTTTGCTCCTGAAATTTGCTTTGTTCAACTGTTGATAAGTGATTATGTAATCTGCTGATTTTTGCTTCTATAATCTGCTGAAAAATACTTGTAATTTGCTGAAGAATGATTTTAGGGTATTTGGATGTTGATGCACAACCAAATCAGTTCAAGATCAAATGAAATGCTTCTGTAATTACTTAGTGGATAGAAATTGTGTTTGAATATGCTTGATTGTTGTTGAAAATTGCTTATTATTGCTTCTGCAAATTGTTTCTTTAGCTGGAAATTGGTTATACACAATTGCTTCTGCAAATGAGATGCTTCTATAATTTGTTGGAAATTGATTTTAGTATTTTATGGTTGCCTGATTTGGGGAGATATTTACTTAGTTTAATGTTAGGAAGCACAACTTCTTTGGCTGAAAAGATTTGTGTAAATTAAATGGCTTTTGAAAATTCCTTAGTTTAAGGATCAAATGAATTTGTTAGTTAGCATTTTGTCTGATTTTGAGTAACTTGAGCTGAATTGATTTGGTTGCTTGAACTTGTGTCTTGATATTCATTGTCTTTATAAATTTTGTCAATTGAATTTAATCTCAAATTCTGCTTTGGTGGTTCTTTTGTACCGATTTAGGGTTTAAAGAGTGGTTTCCTCATTCCTACTCATTTGCTAGTGATTTGGATTGTCTTGCTAGTTTTAAGTTTCCTCATTCCTACTCATTCCTCCTTTGAATTTTGGAGAAATAGTTACTGAATTGTGGATTCATATTCATACTTGTGAGTTTTGTTGATTCTTATATTTCTTATAATCTGATTTGTTGTAGGAGAGGTCTCAAGAAATCATTGCAGCAAACTCTTCCCAATCTGACACCCCTTTGTCTTTTAAAGATCAGTGCGATGCTTATCTAGAGGCTGTTGGAGGTGTCGGGCCGGGAGGAACAATTTCTGGCCTCGGTTCAGCCGCTACTGAATATTACAGAGAGCAAACTGCAGCTCCTCGAAGAGCGTCACATCGAGTGGTAGAGCTCGAATGTGAAAACCTTACTTTATGTGCTAAAGTGGCTACTCTTGAGGAAACATAAACAACCCAAGCTACCCAGATTCAAGCTACAGCCACCCAACTTGAAGCCACAAACACGTCACTCCGAAACCTCGAGAAATTTATTGAAGAGATGAGGGTGAATCAGCTGGCGTAGATGTCCACACCACCAACTGCATAGTACTAGGATTATCGTATATATATGCTAGTTAGTGTCACCTGGCTTGCATTCTTAGACACTGACCCTACTTGATTAGCTTGGGCCTTTGTAGGCTTTTTTATTAGCTTGGTCCTTTTGGAATTGGTAGCTTGCATCGCATTTGTGTAACTTTTTTTGTGATGTATAACTATCTTAAACTCTCTATGTAAATTCTCTCCCTAATTTTTAATTACCAGCTAACCATAAAAAACACAATATGAATATATGCATTTTAAAATCATTAATACACGCTGGAACGCGCCTCACGCGCGCGACAGGGAATACGACAATCCAGGGTTTGTGCAGGTGTGTCATCCGCGCCGCCGGGGCCGATCCGAGGCCATGGCCAAAGGGAAAGGCACCGGGAGAAAGAAAAAAAGCGCTCACACGTCACCACATGCTGATGCGCCCTCCATACCAAGTGCTACCGCGGTTTCAGACGACACCATTCGAAACAACAACACTCGCATCCTTCAAAGCTCTGCAAGAACCAAGACCTTTGATTCTAATTGCTCTTCCTCGGAATCTAATGAAGCCTCTAGTGAAGCTGGAGCTCAGTCCCATGGTCAAGTACAAACTGAAGTTGAAACGAGCTCCCCCAGCTTTGTTTCCCCTTCCATTGTTCCTGATTCCAACAGTTCTCTGGAAGGTTCTCCCCTACAACAAAAGGACGTGGAGGATGGTGAATTCATCCCCACTGCTCAAGGTGACAACCAAGATACAGTGGCTCAATTCACACATCAAAAGCTCTCGTTCAGAGAAGCCTTAGCTGGTAACAGAGCAAACAAGGGTGGAAAAAGACTAAACTATGTTGCAGGTTTTGAAGATGGGATTATCAATTTTAGCAAAAAAGATGTAGCTAAAAATGTTGAGAAATGGAGGAATGCTCTTATTGGTATGATAGCAGGGAGTAGAGCCTCTTTCAATGTGGTCCAGAACTTTGCTAATGCTAGATGGGAGGTCAAATGCCAACCAAAAATTATTCTCACAGATTCAGGAGTCTTTATGTTCAAGTTTGAGAATGCAGAGGATGTGGACTGAGTGCTTGCAAATGGTCCTTGGATGATTGGAGGCACCAGGCCCTTGGCTCTTAAGAGATGGACAGAAGGAGTTAAACTAGACCCCTCATGCTTTGAAACCACCCAAGTGTGGGCAAGCTTCCCGGACCTGGATGTCAGGTTCTGGGATGAAGAATTCTTTGAAAAAATGGGTAGTGCCTTAGGTAACCCAATTATTATAGACAAAGTCACAGAGAATCAGGAGAGACTCTCTTTTGCCGGAATATTGGTGGAAATATCAGCTAGGAAGCCTACAAGGAAAGAGATTTCCTTTCATGGAGAGGATGGAGAGAAGGTGGTCCAAGGTGTACAGTATGAATGGATGCCAGATAAGTGTGATGCCTGTAGTGTATTTGGTCACAAGGAAGGAGAGTGTGTGAAAAAGACCTCTTCTGTGTTCCAGAGGTTAGTTCCGAGGAAGCAACCTCATTACCACAAGAAAGTGTGGGCAAAAAAGCCTCTCCAGAAGCAATATGAACAACCTGAATCTAGCAAGGCTACAGAGAGTAGGCCACAGATTCAAAGACTCACTAATGCAGCTCCATCAGTTGTCAGACCTATGAACAACACTTCTATAAGAATAAATGAGCCTTTTGAGTGGGAGACTGTCAAAAACAGAAGCCCAAGGAGAAGCATGAGTTCAGCTGAGCAATCAAAAGGCAAAGAGGTGGTCATACAGAAATCTAAATTTGCAGCTTTGGATGGTATTGCTGAAGGAACTGAGGATGCAATGGATGAGGATGATAGTGAAACCATGGTTTCCTATGGATAGTCTAAATATTTCAGCATGGAACATAAGAGGCCTTAATGAAGCCTCTAAATGTGACTTTGTTCACAAATTTGTAGCTGATAACAGAATTGATGTTCTAGCTTTATTAGAAACTAGAGTTAGAGAAAATAAATCTGAGGAGGTGTCCAGATCCTTGCTCAGAGGCTGGCAAAGATGCACTAAATGCATTGGAGCCAATGGTAGAATCTGGTTGTTTTGGAAACCTAATGGTAGAGTTAATGTCAACATTATGATTGAGGAAGCTCAGCTTTTACTTGTCTCTATTAGCTCCCCACTTCTCCAGCACAACACTCAAGCATCCTTCATATATGCTTCCAATGATGAGAAAGAGAGATCTGAGCTCTAGCACCTTATAGACCAAATTAACACCACAGTTAGTGATCTCCCCTGGATTCTGCTTGGAGATTTTAATGCAATTAAAGACCCCAGCAAAAAAGAGTATGGCAATTCTCCCAATGTATCTTTCAGTAAAGAGTTCCATGACTGCCTCAGTAGAAATGGTCTTGATGATGTAAGATACATTGGAGCATTCTTTACCTGGTCCAATAAGCAAAGTGATGAAGATCTTGTAAGATGTAAGCTTGACAGAATTCTCTCAAACCAGAAGTGGATTGATAACTTCACTAGTTTTGCTGCAAGCTTTGAAGCACCTAGATGTTCAGATCACTGCCCTGCAGTCTTGAAAATCTATGGCAGCAAAGAAAATTCAAAACCTCCTTTCAGATTCAACAACATATGGGCCGATCACCCTGAGTTCTCCAAAGTTGTGAATGATTCCTGGAACAACTCTTTTCTTCAGGGCCATAAGATGTTCAGAGTTGTCAGTAAGCTCAAGGCCCTCAAAGTTCCCTTAAAGAACCTCAAATCACAAAATCTTGACAGTGAAGAAAGAGAGATTACTAAGCTCCATAATGATCTCAAGAACATTCAGTATGATATTCAGAGAAAGCCTTCTTGTCCCATTCTCCACTCTGATGAAGTTGATGTCCTAAACAGACTCAAACTTGCCCTCAAAAGAAGAAGAACTCAACATCTTCAGCTTGCTAAGCTGCATTGGATCAAGAATCATGATAGTTGCAGTAGCTTTTTCTACAATTCTATTAAGCAGAGGAAAGCTCACAACAAGATCAGTTCTCTCACAAACGCCAATGGATTCACTACTTTTGATGAACAGACCATTAAAAACAACATTGTTCAACAATTCTCTGAGTTTCTAGGAGCCCCTACTCATTGCAGGCTTGCTGACAGAGATATTGTCTTGAAGGGTCCTATTGTTGACAATGAAGATAGAAGCATCATGATAGAAAAGAGGATGTGAAGAAGGCCCTCTGGAGCATCAGCAAAAACAAAGCCCCAGGCCCGGATGGATTTAATGCTCATTTTTTCAAAAGAGCCTAGCCAGCTATAGGTAATGAGATCTCTGAAGCCATTCTTGATTTCTTCTCTAGTGGCAGAATGCTCAAGGAGCTTGGCAACACTATTATAGCCCTCATTCCAAAAGTTGATAATGTCAGTATTATCAGTGACTACAGACCAATATCATGCTGTAATGTTTTATACAAAATCATTTCCAAGATGATTGTGTCCAGGTTGCAGAATATTCTTCCTAAAATTGTGGACAAAAACGAAGGTGCCTTCATTAAGGGGCGCAACATTCGCCACAATATCGCAGTCTGTCAGGACATCATCAAGAGCTATGGGAGAAAATATATCAGTCCTAGGTGTGCTCTCAAGATAGACCTAAGGAAAGCCTATGACACTGTGAGTTGGGACTTTCTTTTCAGCTTACTTGATCAGCTCAACTTACATCCTATCATGGTTAATTGGATTAGAGAATGTATCACCAGCTGCCAGTACACAATCAAAGTTGGCCAGGATTTTTGTGGTCACTTCAAGGCAAGAATAGGACTAAGACAGGGTGATCCAATGACTCCCTATTTATTTGTTCTTTTCATGGACTATCTGACAAGAGCCCTCAAGAACTGTGAAACTGCTAGCTCCTTCAAATTCCACCCTGGCTGCAAGAAAGCAAAGATTATTAATTTGTGCTTTGCTGATGACCTGTTTATATTCTCTCATGGAAGTGAAAGCTCGGCTAAGGTTATCAAGGACATACTGAATGAGTTTGGCTCTGCTACTGGTCTGGAAATGAACCTAAACAAATCAAAAGTCTTTTGTGCTGGTGTTAGCAGAGCTCAAGAGGATGACATTTGTAACACCCTTGGAATGACAGATGGCTCTCTCCTTGTCAAATATCTTGGTGTTCCTCTGTGTAGTTCTAGAGCTCAAAAGAAGGACTTTGTTGATCTTACCTACAAGCTCAGAAACAAGGCAAACTCCTGGGCTGCAAGACACCTGTCTTATGCTGGAAGGTTGGAAATCATCAGAGCAATTTTCCATGGCACCATTCAGTAATGGATAAAAAAATTTCTCCTGCCAAAAGCTGTTATAAATGAGCTTAATAGGACCATGAGAAACTTCCTGTGGAGTGGTGGAAGTACTAGTACTAGAGCCCCTGTAGCTTGGAAGAAAGTCTGTAGACCCAAGAATGAAGGAGGGCTTGGGATCAAAGATGTGTTTGCTTGGAACAAAGTCAGTGTCACTGAGCTCCTCTATGATATTTGCACAAACACTGACACAATTTGGAGCTACTGGACCAGATTCAACTACACACAAAGCCAAAGCATCTGGGAAGTGAACACTAAAGCCACCTCAAGTGCAATATGGAGGTCTGTTATTCAAATGAGAAATGAACTCAGAGAATCCATAAATGATGACACAAATGTCATAGTGATCACTTCTAGACATGGACGGTTTGATGCTAAGGGACTGTATGACTGTAAACGTAACAGAGGGGAGGAATGCAAGTGGAATGACCTTATTTGGAACAAACTGAACACCCCCAGGGTTGCTTTTATCAACTGGAAGATCATGATGAAGGGGGCAGTCACGAGAGACAAACTGCTTGCCTTGGGCCTTAGCTCTGATGATCATTGTGTCCTTTGCAACAATAACTCTCAAGAAACCATGGCTCACCTCTGGTTTGAGTGCAGCTATTCTAAGCAGGTTCTTCTCCAGACTTTGAGATGGGCTAAACTGGGTAGAAGCTGCTCCAGCCTGGATAACTGGATTGATCAGGCAAATGGACTTAGTGGCAAGACGTCTTTCAAGTTTAATCTGTGGAACCACTGCATAAGTGTAGTCATCTATTTCGTTTGGAAAGCTAGGAAGATGAAGATGTATAACCAACAAGATATGAGCATTGTTGAGTGTATTGTGATGTGCCAGAGGCATATAAGAAATTGTTGTAGCACAAGGTGGAATAAGGGGTCGAAAGACCTTAGGAAATTTCTGGAGTGCTTAGTGAGTGGAGACTATGTAATAGCTAGTGCAAACTAGCTCTTGTAATATTTTAATCTTAATACAATTACCCTTTTTACTTCAAAAAAAATATATGCATTTGTAATAATTAAAAAATAAAAATAAATAAAAATCTTTATGTTAATTGGTGATCAATATAAATATATGCTTTTAATTTTATTAAAAAAATAAATACAAAAAATCTGGTTGTTAATTAAAACAAGTGGACGTTAATTGGCGACCAAGTGTTAGCCAAATATCTGATTACAATTCGTGTCCAAGTGGACGTTAATTGGCGACCAAGTGGTAGCCAAATATCTGATTACAATTCACGTCCAAGTGGACATTAATTGGCGACCAAGTGGTAGCAAATATCTGATTACAATTCGCGTCCAAGTGGACGCGAATTGGAGACCATATAGTAGCTAAAGTTGGTCAAGCAATTTCGCTACCAGTTGGTCGCTAAGTCTATTGGTCGCAAAGTTAGCGACCAACTAGTCGCTAAAGAATTTGGCGACCGGTTATTTAGCGACCACATTTGGCGACCAAAGTTTGGTCGCCAAATTCACTTAGCGACCAAAATTTGTTAATTAGCGACCAAAGGTTTGGTCGCAAAATCTGTTTTTTGTTGTAGTGCGATCAAGCAAGTTTTTTTGGTGCACCGTCTTCCTCTGATTTTTGGGTAAGTCGCCACCAAACACAATCAAGTCTCACTGGAGCCGACGTAGTCATCAATAAGGTCACGTCGTCATCCGCACCAAGGTTGAACCCCTTCTTCATGTGGGTTAGGTTGTCGAGTCGTAGTCAAGGGATGAGTTTTGGGGTCGGATCAGAGCATCATTGTTGTCAATTCGTCGACTTCAGGCTTGAGATCCAGAAGGAGTCGGGTGTTGTTCGGACGGATCCGAACTTGAGCTGGGGAGTCGAGAGGTGGGCAGTGTGGAGTCGGGATCGGCGAGGGTCGGGTGGTTCGAAATCCAGTCTAGGTCGGGATCGAGCGGCGAGAGGCAAAGAGAGGGAGTTGGTTAGAGTCGGATCTGTTGAATTAAAAGATAGAGGATTTATGGGTATAACTTGAGCTTTCATTCATTGCTTATTTAGAACCGATCACATACAAGTCTTTATATAGGAGCATCTAACTACCTACTAGCTATCACTAAAATGATGGCACTAGTCATATACGTAACCCATTCATCTAAGCACTAGCCCACTAAACAACTTCCTAAGATTAAGCCGATCCCCTAACCTTGCTAACGACCATAGTAACTTATAACAACTAACAAATTCTTAATTAATTAAATTCCAACAGGGTCTGGGTTCATCGGGTCGGGTACAATCGGGGTGTCCAACGTAGGGTAGGTAGCTCGTGGTGGGTTAGGTGGCGGCACAATCTGGGTAGGGGGTAGGAAGGTCGGGCTCATCCAATCGCCGTGGGTTGTTGGTCGACCTTATCAAGTGTGAGCGAGCACAAGTCTTTGGGGGGCTGGGTTACGTCGGGAATGACCGACAAGTCAATTTTCGACTTGCTCGGTTCTACTCTAACTTGTTAGGTTTTGAATTGTGATCGTAAGATTGATTTTTAGAACTAGTCTCATCGACTTTTGAAATGTTTTTAATTTTAACAATGTGTGCTTTCTGTGAAAGGATTTTTTTTGTAAGGGTTGAATTTGAATACAAGTGTTTCATTTGTGTTTTAACTATGCTTGATTGAGTACGTGTATTGATTGTAAGTGTTTTTTTCGGTGATTAGAAAGAGCCGATATGCAATGATGGTGTAGGGTTACATCACCGGTTAGGAGTGCGGTCGTGTGTGAAGGGTTGCAGCTCTGCCTCACTAGGAAAGTGAGTATGGATATGTATCTGTGTGAGTATGGGTGCGTATGTGAAGAGACGTATGTCGTTGTGTGGAGTCGGTCATGTGTGAGAGTATGAAGACTTGAGATTGTGTTTGATCTTATAACTTTAATGGCGTTATTGACTTGTTTGATAAGTGAGTTCTTACTTCTTAGGTTAGACTAAGCTGGACCTAGGACTGGACTTAGTGTTATGTGTGCGTTTGTGGACTTTAGTTTGCTGACCTTATAACAACATCATTTTGAAACGTCTTATTGACTCGGCTAAAGTCGTCGTGCCAAGATCAAAGATAAATAACCCAAACTACAAACTAGTATAGTATGGAAGTAAGGGGTTGAACACAAGAGAACTATGGTTTCTAGTATTAATATAACTATCAACTAAATACAAGGGGGAAATCAAAGAGATATCTAAACCAAATTAATCTAGAAAGCAAATAACAAATAAATAAACAAATAGATAATAAGTAGGTTCATTCAAAAGATCCACTCATGAAATAATCACTCGATCATAGATTCATCCATTGACTTCATTCACACCTATGGTTAATTCCTATCCTGATCATTAACAATCGCAAGTTCACGGTCCAAGCAATTCTATAACCCTAGGTAAGGACGCTTAAACCTAGAATTAGCATAGAGAACAAGGATATGCAGGATATAATATCAAACAATCAAGCTACGAGTCAATTGCAAGATAGAACAATCAATTCTCTCTCTTAATCCAAGTCCACGGTCCTAGAATCAAGTTGTCTTCTAGAAAAGAGATGCTCACACAAACAATGAAACAAATCAATTCAGAATATAGAACAATGATAATTCAACAAGTTGGCCAAGCTCAAAGAATCATGCAAAGCTCATGGAATTAAACACAAAGAGAAGAGATATTAACCAAAGGATAGAAATCAATTACAAAACTTCACGAGTTCATACATCAGAGCTTCTCCCTTGAACAAACACAAGGAGACTAGCTCTCCATAACTAAACTAATGAATTAATTGGAAATAATAATGGATTAATGGATGGATATAACCTAAGGCAGGCTCCTCCTTATATAGCCCAAGGAACATGCTCCACGAGATAGATAAAGAAAGAGGCAAAAGATAGAAAAGGAAACATGATAGAAAGATTTCGGCCCGCTTCGGATCCGGCATCACCGCGGTCGCGTCGTCTCCACCACGCCCGCGCTTTCACGACAGAAAAGAATAGGTCTTCTCTGCAGCCACCGCAGTCGCGCTTCTCCCACCGCGGTCGTGGAATTCGGACATAAACTCTAGCGTCACTTCGGAGGCTGTTTTGACCATCTTCGGCTTCGAATCTGACTTTGGTGTAAACGATGAATTGAAGCCCTTCGAGTTAGCTTTCCAATGGCACCAAACGCAGCTCAATCCGACCACTTTAGCTCAAGGTATAGCATTCGCAAGCAAGTGGTGTCGGGAAGACAGCTCAAAACGCCTTAAAACTATTGAATCTTGCATTCTTGTGTCTTCGGCCTAGATATTACAATCACCATAAACTCTAACCTAAACACACTCAATATAGCTCTAAAATACAAGAGTTAACTCATACAAAATAGCCCGAATCACCTATGGTTGTCATGCTTAGTATAGGACCCTTCGGGAAATTGTCTTTCATTCCGGGTAGTAAGGATGTCTTGACCCAGCCTCGGCAAAATGGTGGTGCAGAATAGTAGCGCGCGCGTCACAATAGCTGGGGTTGGGTGTTGTTCTCTCTGCTAGGTGTTATTAACCTTTTAGTTTGGATATTATCAAGTGATTATGCATTAGACTGATTACATACCCGAGCTTTGTTATAATTCGTTTATGGTATTCTATTCTTAGGATTGATTCATGACAATTTGTTTTAAAGCATAAGTTTTATTTCTTTTATTATTACTAGACGAGGATGTTTTCATGTTTCT
The DNA here is from genome assembly GCA_934048045.1 of Polygonum aviculare. Lineage (NCBI taxonomy): Eukaryota > Viridiplantae > Streptophyta > Magnoliopsida > Caryophyllales > Polygonaceae > Polygonum > Polygonum aviculare. The sequence goes on along the minus strand of OW204023.1, from coordinate 22,998,439 downwards.
TGCTCGTGTTGCAAGATCTGAATGTTCTGTTGTCGAACTAGCTTGGTAGCGCCTCGTGAAGTCTACTATCGAGTAACGTCTTGTCAGAAAAACAGGGTGTTATAGCCCTGGCTAGACTTGCTCCGAAGTTCTACAAGTGAAGTAAATGGAAATCAGTAAAAACATAATACACGACACCTCTTTTATTTGCATGGAATAGATACACAATTTAGTAAAAACCTCTTCTACTTGAAGATGGCGGTTCTTCTCCAATAGTTATATTATTCAATGTTAGATGTTCTACTATCTTTTTTACTCGAGGAAGAGGTTCTCGTTGTTTTTTTTACCTAATTACAAATAATATAAAACACAATGATACAAATCAATAAAAGGAGGTGAACAAATAAAGAATGGAAAAGAACAAATAAAAACTTGAGTTGAACAAATTTGGCACATAGTAGAACAAACATGCAACAAGATTGAACAAAATTGGCCCTAAATGGAGCAATTATCTAATACAAATGAACAAATTCGCATGTAGGATTCAACAAACTTGGACCTCGGTTGAACAATTCGCTAATACAACTAAACAAAGTTATCATGCAAGATTGAACAAACGAAGCATACAGGTGAACAATTTTGAGATATCAAACACTTTTTAGATCTGACGAATTAATAATCAAAATGAACAAACATGGAACAAGATTAAACAAAATTGAAATGAACCACAAATCGAAGAAATAACCACACATACACACACGTATAAGCGAATCTTTTCGCAAGAAGAAACTAAAACATGGAACATGTATGTATAAGCACAAATCTAGAAAGTTCTAAAAATAATTAACAAAAAACACACAGATTTTTGAAGGACCACAAGCAAACGACTCCAAAGCATGAGGTAGGGGCAACAAATCAACTAAAAAATTATTCTAGTCACTAGTGAGCGCTTGAAAATGAATTCAACTATCTCATTCATCATCAAAGATCAAGTAGAACAAGTAGATAAAATGAAAAACCAAAAATCTAGGGTTTTAAAAAGCAAAACTCATAAATAAGCAAAATCTAGGGTTCAAATAAAGCATACCGGCCTCACTGGGTTCCAAAAGAGGATTTGGGTGTAACCATCGTTGATTGGCTTTACTTGACACTTGCTTGCAAAAATCGAAGATGGAACGAAACCGAAGAGATTGAGCAGTTCGGGAAAGACAAAGGACAACGTGAAAATGAAAAATGAGAGCGTGTTTTACATGCGAAAGAGGCACGCGCTCAATAAATTAAATTAAACACAATATTAGTTGTACGGTCAGGTTAATCAAAAGGAACAAGAGACATATTCTCTTAGAATTGTTTTTTTATTTTTAATAGGTTATTATAATAAAGTATATCATAATACTTAAAAGATAATCTTTATTTTTACATATATAAAAATCAGGTCGGACGAGTTGTGGTCGGGTTTCAACCCAATTAGTTTCGGGTCAATTGAGTTCGTTTTTTTTCCTTTGCTTGTTACTATTCGGATCGAGTCTCAAGTCTAAAATTTTTGATCGGTTCAGATTTTGACAACTCTAATATTCCATTTTGTAGAAAAATTATAAAGTATCTCTCAAAAATGCTCTTACATACAAATAGTTTTCCAATAAAAAATTATTCCCAACCGAGGGTTGAAGATCTTGGTCTGTGTCAAAAGTGTTTTTTCAATGGAGCCCATATAAAATGATTCGATTGCCATTGATGTAAGTTCAGACTTGTTTTGTTTTCTTGGTGGTGGATTAATGTACAACCTTGAAGTATTGAAAGTAGTATATGTAGTCCTAGGGTTGTCAATGGGTGACGGGTAACCGACCCACCCGTTTCACCCACCCAATATAAACCACCCATCACCCACTTTTGGCGGAGCGGGTGACGGGTGAAACAGGTTACGGGGCGGATATGGGTGCGAGTTCGTCACCCATTAACCCGAACCATTCACCCACCCACCACCCGACCCGTCACCCGTTTCACCCGACCCACCCACCTCACCCGTTTATATAAAAAAAAACAAAATTTTAACAATAGTTCCGTGACTTAATTTCTCGCTCAACCCTCAAGTGCTCAACCTTAATCTCTCAAAGATGTTGGAGAAAGCTTCGATAAGTTACAATCTTGCATCAGTTTATTGGAGGATAAAGATGTTGGAGAAACAAGTAGTGAGATGACAAGGGTATGTCACTGTAACTTTTTTTTTATGTAATTTTATAATATCAAAAATTTTAAATTGGTTGATTCTTAAAGTTATATATTCATTTTGTATTTCAAGATGTAGAGTTAGATGGTGATTTCACAATTTGAAGAAATATCTATGGGATGGCATCATTTCTTATCATATTTTGCAAATTTTAAATATCATGTTGAAGCACATTAATAATTCTGGATGTATTTTTTTATGTTTGCTTATGGATTTGCATCATTTAAATACTTAATATATTGATAATTTGCTTGCTTTATCTTTATTTTATTTTTATTGTATTGAATTATCAATATTAAAATGTCATATATAATGATACAGATGGTGGAAAAAAAGTATTAACGGTTTTTAACAGACGAATGGGTCACCCATTAAACCAACGGATGGCGGGTAGTTCGGGTGATGGGTGGAACACTCGGCGGGTGACGGGTGGGGCGGGTGGGCATTTATACTTGCGGGTCGGGTGGTGGAAGTGCTTCACCCACCCATAACCCGCCCCATTGACAGCCTAGTCCGTATCTATATCTATAGAAAAAAGCGATTCCTTAACGTTGTTTAATGTTGTTATTAAAAAGAGTTTTTCCTTTTACTTTATTATTCCTCGTCCGCCTCTTTTCCCGGCCGTTTTCGCCTCTTTCGCTGGTTTTGGATCTCGAGTAGCCGCTCTATTTGCCCTCCCTTTCTTCTCCTCTGGCGATTGATTGATGCCATTGTTGGCCGTCGTCCGCCTGTTCGCATCGCCTTCTCCTACAGGTTGGGGGTGGCTTTTCGTCTTTCGCCCATTATTGCGACCTCTTATTAGGGCGCCCGCTCAGGTACAAGCATTCTCCGTACTCGAAGATGGGACAAATTGTTCGTCCTTTTATTTTGCCAATTACATCTGCTCAAATTGTTCTTCCTTCTCTACAACAGTGGTTGGAGATAAATTGGAAGATGGGGTTTTGGAGAGGGATTTTGCTTCCATCTAGGTGTTTCTTCATCCTTGTGGGCTGCCTTCTCTTGATTATTTCTTGCCAGATGGTAATTTCGATTTAGATCGAGCGTTTGATTTCTGATGATAATGCAAATTTGCTTACTTTCTTCCTTGTTTCAACCTTAATTCATATCCTCTTGTTTTTTTCCTCTTGAAATTGATTCCCTGCACTAATTTATGTGGTGAGAAATTCTTCCATAAATATTTGGAATTTTGTTCATACTCTTTTTTTTTGGGATTGTAGGTTGCAGAGTGTAATCAATTTCTTCAAAGGATCCATCTTTTGGAATTATTGTCATAGGAAGTTAAAAATTACATTGCTTGAAAATCTAGAGTATGAAATTGGTGAATTTTTTGAAAAAGGATTTATCTTTTGGAATTGTTTTTTTGAGATTTACATTCTTAAAGAGCTCTTTTATTTACAATTCATCATCATCATTCATGATTCATCCGAGATATTTATCTGAATTTCAGCAGCTTGTGTCTTTGTTGATCTATACTGAGTTGTTCTTGCCTCTTGGCATGTTATGTAATTTGGTTATTGTTTAACATGGATGTTTGATAGAATGTACTTTTGTTTGCACTGAAATTCCAAAGTGCCGCTCTCTGACATATGTATATGAATGATGCATCATGCTGTTTAATTTTGTTTCACAGGAAATGACTCGTCAGATGACCAAATGATCTTACTTCCGAAGAGAACATTTCAACCGAGTACCCTTCGTCGTCAGAGGAAACATGGCTTCTTTGCTCGGTACAATCTCAATTTATCCATATTCATCTGAGATACTACTTGATTCAAATCATTTGCTTTTGTTGCTTGTTTTATAGCTGCATAGTGTATGGTTTAGTCCTGGTTGAAGTTTAAAAGATGAAGATTGCATGTTGAGTACATATAGGCTTATGGGAACCAGGAGACATTTAGAATGTTTGACTTAAGACATAACGGTTATTTTGGTCAAGGAAGCGGCCGCTACAGATTAATAAAGTTGCTTGGGGATAACTGCTTTCTCAAATGTAAAGCAAAGCCGATGAAGCCAGGGCTGGAGGCACTCAAGAGCAGATTCACAAAATTCGGATCACTTTTTCCTCTATGAATGCCAGGAATCTTAAAAAGGTCTCACTTTACTGTATATAATGTGGCTTCATTACTCGTTTCGTTTTGCACAATTGCATGCTTAGGAGAAGTCGTTTCCTTTGATTAGAAAATGCTCATTTCGTTTAATTCTGCGGTAAGTTGGAGTAAGAACTGAAACGAATTGAACTTGTATTGTAAAATTTGAATAGCTTTGCCAAATGCTTATTATCATCATTTCAAGTCTTCAACTTTGTTATCTGACTGATGTTTACGTTTAGAAGCTTATCATGAAGAAGCTCTGAATGTTGCTCATCATCCTGAGAGGTTGCTTGGCCCATTCGTAAGGGATTCAGTATCCAAGGTTTGTCCTACCCTTAATTTCAGTAATGATATTGTCTCTTCGAATTACTTTCATGATTTTATGGATCTATTTGCCATTAGAATTTTTTCCATCCAGAACGTGGAAAAAAGGAAATCAATTTTCTTCAACCGCACAAGGAGAAAACTTCTTATATGTTTCTAGGGGGTATTGCCTTCTCTTAGAACTTGTTACAGTGGGATTCTCTCCATTGTTTATTACTCTGTAATTTCTAATAAAGCTGATTACTATGTCCCTCATTATAGGACTGCTTTCAAAGTCTTGATTGCTTCCTTGTAGGTCATGGAAGAGAAGGAACATAGCTCTATATGTCCTTGTTTCCTCTCTTCAAAAGCCTTAGATAGGTCAGAGTGATAATTCCTTTCCTCACACTAAATCTTATTCACCTGAAGTACCATTCTCAACCATAGCTACATAAGTCCCTCATATGATTTTCAGCAAACATGTTAACTGCATAGTTAAACTCATCATCTCAAATCATTTTTAGCAAACATCTTACCCTATTTATAAATGAGCAGTTAGTTGCGCTTCAGGAGGTTGAAAATTAAAAGGAAGAAGGTCATCACCATGCTCGTCTAGGCATTCTACAAAGTACTTGTGAAATTAGAGCATGTATGAATTACTTAAAGATTTTGGGCTTGGATGTGGTTTCTTTTCCGTCTGGAACAAGAAGTTTGCGTACAGTAGCTTCAAAATAGGACATACGGATTTATTTTGAGGCAGATGGTTATGGGGGCATTTTGTTTTTAGAGAATTATGTTTCTTGGCTAGAAGCTAAGAATAATCAACTCTTGTCTTCCTCTGAAGGCTATAATCCTTGTTTTCTTGTTTCTTTATATCTATTTTTTTCCAAGCTTGTCCTTTACTTTCAATTTCTGACAAGTTTAGTTTCTCATTTCAGGTTCCAGAAAGCAACTAACTGTTAGTAGGCTGTTGGTAGTTAGTAGGTTGATGAATGGATCTGCGTCTAATGCTTTGGCATCATTGTTTTTGGTGGAGGCCATCTTGCAACACAATGGTTGGTCATTGTAGAAATGGAATGGGATCTATTATAATCCTGCTAAAAGGCAACATAATGGTAAACTAGTTTTTATCAAGTGTATATACTCTCTTTGATGCATTTTATTCCAAGTTGTTTTAGTTAACACTTTGTCACAGAAACAGCATCATAGTTAACAAAAAAGTTTGTTCAGTTAGCTACCTATTGTCATATTCAAAGATTCTCTTGAGTTGGGTTTTAGGGGTTCTCTTGACTTCTAAATTTGGCCATTTGAAAGACAGAGTATGTAAAACGTGGGAGTACTACATAGTAATCAGGCTTGGATTTTCTGCTTGCATTTGAGGTAAGCTTGTTTTTTTTTTTTGGATAAAAGAGGTAGGCTTGTTGGATGGATCTAATTTGTTAGGATTTTGCATTTTTATTTGAAGATAGGAACTTGCAAATATGGAGCATCGTGTAAATTTCCAATGCTTTTGGATGCAAAGTACCCAAAAGTGAAAATCAACATTTGAGATAGCCTATTCTTTTTCGAACTCAATATTTGGATGTTTTTGTTTGGTGGAATTTTAGGTCCTTGTATGGAGGGCTAATCTTGTGTTGTATTCTTCTGTTTGTGTTTATTGGTTGAAGATGGGTGGTAGAGCAGAACCTTAAAATAAGATGGATGGTTAAATGGGTTTTATTATGTTTGTGTTTGGTGGAATTCAGTAATATACTTATTCGTTATTGTATATAGACTTTCAGTAATAATGGGTTGAGAGCAGGCTTTGGATGGAGGAGAAGTTGGGATCAAGGGAGAAGATTGAAGATCAGGATAAGAATGAGTTTTCTTTGCTGGTGTATGCAAGTAAGAATTGAATCGAATTGAATGTTGTTTTTTTTTTACTGTGGGCAATTTATTTAAGGTTTAACCGCTTGGTGAATGTATGAGGAAAGAAAAGAGATTTTTCCATTTTTTTTATGGTGAAAAATACTGAAATTGGTGTGTGATTATGAAATACAGCTGATATAGTGTTTTTCTTGATGTCTAATTGTACAGTTTGATCAATCCATGGAAGTAATTTAATATCTTATTTTTCTGATTTTTGTGGTGGTATTTGGTTTGTATTTTAGCGGAATAGGGAATTATTTAGTCCAAAATCTTGAAAAGGAAGAGATAATAAAAAAAGGATTTTGGAATTTTTGGTTGTTAAAATTATTAGTATCATATTGACACATTTTGTTGTACCCTTTTACTGTATTATGGTAGTTTGTTTGGTTTCTTTCGTCATATTATTCTCATCTTGTGCCAACAATGTTCTACCACAAGACCATTAACGAGAATTACAACAACAATGTTCTACCAAAATATATTTCCATCACAACAACAAACTCTCACAAATAACAATCGCACGTTACAAACCAACACAACGTAAGCTTACGCCTAAAGCCCGTCCAACAGACGGGCATAGCTGGCTAGTAGTAGAGAACAAACTCTCGTATAAAAGAGCGGGTAATAAAGCGTAGCTGGCTAGTAGTAGAGAACAAACTCGTATAAAAGAGCGGGTAATAAAGCGTAGCTGGCTAGTAGTAGAGAACAAACTCTCGTATAAAAGAGCGGGTAATAAAGCGTAAACAATCATTTGAGGGGAACACGAGCCCCTAAGCCTATGTTTTGGGTACTCGCTTTTTTTTATCACGTGAACAGCTTTTGATGAACTCTTTATCATCACAAATTCACAATAACAATTTGGGTTGACCGACGACTGGGGTTTATACATGAAGATCTAAAAAATCACATTTATTGCCCAACAGAATTCAAAACCGAAAAATAAAATAAAACGGAGCCCCACTTTCTTTCGTCTTTTCCAACAAACCCACCGCCTTTTTCATTCAGATTCATCATCATTAGTCACTTGCAGAGTCGGAGCACCCACCACCAGCAACAACAATGGCGAATCCCACCTCCGTCCTCCGTCTTCTCCTATTGTCCCTCCTCTGCCTCCACAGCCACTCCGCCGCCCGATCCCCGGACTCCGATCCCCTGCTCGCCTTCAAATCCTCCAACAGCCTGGCGACGTGGACCTCGGACAGCGACCCCTGCTCCTGGTACGGCGTCTCCTGCCTCCACAACCGCGTCTCCAAGCTGGTCCTGGAAGACCTCTCCCTGACGGGCTCCGTGGCCCCCCTGGCCTCCCTGACCGGGCTCCGAGTCCTGAGCCTGGCCGGGAACAACCTCTCGGGCCCCATCCCGGACCTCTCGAACCTCACCTCCCTCAAGCTCCTCTTCCTCTCCCGCAACTCCCTATGGGGCCCCCTCCCGGAGTCCCTGCCCTCCCTCCCCCTCTCCCGCCTCGATCTCTCCTTCAACCGCCTCTCCGGCCAAATACCCCCGGGATTCAGCCGCCTCCTCACTCTCCGCCTCCAGGGGAACGCCCTCTCCGGCCCCATCCCCGCGTCGCTTTCCGGCTTCCCCCGCTCCTCTTTCGCCCGAAACCCGGGCCTCTGCGGGCCCCCTTCGTCCCCCTGCGAGCCCGCGCTTAACAGTACTCCTCCGGCTCCGGCCGAAACCAGGCGGCGGCACGGCGGGGCCAGGATGGGCTCGTCGGCGATAGTAGCGGTGGTGGTCGGCGACTTCGCCATCTTAGCCGTGATATCGCTCATTCTCGTCTGCTTCTTCTGGAGGAGCCACGCCCTCCAGAGGATCGCGTCGGATCAGTCCAAAGCCTCGGAGGGCGCCGCGGCGGACAACACGCGCCGCCGCTGCGACGGGAAGATGGTCTTCTTCGACGGCGGGGAGAGGTTCGAGTTGGAGGAGCTTCTCAGGGCGTCCGCCGAGGTCCTGGGCAAAGGGGCGTCCGGCACGGCCTACAAGGCCACGCTTGCTGACGGCAGAGTCGTCGCCGTCAAGAGGCTCAAGACGGAGGCCGCCTCAGCCGCCGTCGGAGGTGAGTTCGAGCGCCGGATGGAGGTGGTCGGGAGGGTCAGGCACCCCAATGTGGCCGAGCTCAGGGCCTACTACTTGGCCATGGAGGAGAAGCTGGTGGTCCTCGATTACATGCCCAACGGTAGCCTCTTTTGGCTCCTCCATGGTACGTGACTTCTTAACTACTATATTAATTACCTCATCCCTGTTTAATTAATTAACTCTCCGGGGTTAACGAGTGTTTGAGGATCTAGAAGATACAAGTGAAATTAGACAAAACAGAAAGTGACAAAGAGTAAAAAAAACGAGTCAAGTTACCATTGACAGATAAATTCCCATACACCTTTTATTTTTTTGTGCATGTGTTGAAGATAAGCCAAAACTCAAAATCGATGAGCAGTGGGATATGATAAATTGAATCACAGGATGGTCATTTTATTTAGGATGGCAACAAGAACAAGTTGTTACATGTGACCCCTTAATAAATTGTGATCAATGCATGGGAGAATGTCACTGTTTTTACTTCATCAGTGGCAGTAAATGCAACCCACTAGTAGAGTAATAGTAACATAATAATGCACCTTAATTTTGAACAGGAAACAGAGGTCCAGGGAGAACGCCACTGGACTGGACGACAAGGCTAAAGATTGCAGCCGGCGCGTCCCGGGGGCTCGCTCACATCCACTCGCTGAACCTCACCCACGCCAACATCAAGTCCACAAACGTCCTCATCGACAACTCCGGCGACGCCCGAGTCTCCGACTTCGCCTTTCCTCTGCCTCCTCCCTCCTTCAAGAGCAACTTCGGGTACCGAGCCCCGGAACTTGTGCACGGGACTCGACACCTCAACAAGAAAGCCGATGTTTATTCCTTCGGCGTTTTACTACTCGAGTTGATTACGGGAAAGTGTCCGGCCACGATGGAGGGGGCTGGGGCAGAGTCGGTGGATCTCCGACGATGGGTGGAGACGGTTATAAAGGAAGAGTGGACGGCCGAGGTTTTCGACGTGGAGCTCATGAGGTACAAGGATATTCAAGATGAGTTGGTTGGGTTTCTTCATATCGCCCTGTCTTGCACTTCGCCTTCGCCTGACCAACGCCCCACCATGGCTCAGGTGGTTAAATTGATCGACGACCTTCGTGGTGGCGATGCCTTGGTCTCCTCTGATGGCGCTTGACTATCCCTATGTTGTCACGCGCAGTTTCGCCTAGTTGTTCTAGATTTGAAGTAGTTAGTTATTCGTGTGGCTAAGCTAATGCTGGAGTAGTGGCTAGTTCAAATTTTCACTTGGTAACAGTATGTCAGTATGTGTACGAGATGAAATGCAAATGCTGATGTTGGCCTTTGAATACAAAATATGGTGGTGTCAATGTCGTATCGATAACGGATGATGGCTAAAAAATGTCATTACAAAATTAACATCAATTGGACCTTATCTAAGAGGTATGTATAATGGCAGGCATTAAAGGCCCAACTCTCATCCTTTGAGGGCGTGAGCCCATATTTGGCCCGCAATTTGGAGATTCAATAAAATTTGAGAAAAAGAAAAGGAACGGTAAAAAGGGTAAAGAAAATTGAATGAAAGAAGGAGCTCTTTTAACCTTCCCAACACACCGCGTCGACCAAACACAAGTACAACCGGAAGAAGACGAGAGATAGTTTGACGCCATTTTTCTCCGAGGTCCTCTTTGCTTTCAAGATGTGGAATAACCTAGTTTCATTGCCTGCGTATCTTTCTGCTCTTGATTTTCGCTTCTAGCTATTGCTTCCCCTTTCAAGAATCCTTAATTATTCCGCGAGCCATACCGATAGTAAAAGGTGAGCGATCCCGCAATTTGAATTTCAGGCTCTGAATCTGTGTCTCCACTTTGCTTGCTTTTCCCTGCAATTCGAATTCGCTGTCTCAATTTACAATGATTCTTGGTGGTAGATTTGCTCGAAAGCTGAGATTGCTGGGACCTGTTTGTTGTTGGTATTGGGGGCGTCAGGGAACGGATTGATAGGTTGTGAAGTCAAATCTTGAAGGCGAGAGTAAGCGGAGGAGGTGCACACACCGAGAGAGAATAGTTATGAGTTCGTTGGCAGGCGAACCTTCGTCCACGCCTCTGCGGAAGGATCCTTATGAGGTTTTGTCCGTCTCTAGGGATGCAACGGATCAAGAGATTAAGACTGCGTATAGAAAACTCGCACTCAAGTAAGTTTCTGCATTTCCTGCTGATTCTGGTCGATGGGATTGTTTGTTATTGCCACCGAATTTTGCTTGCAATTCTGTTGCATCTTGATTTTTTCTGCTATGTGGCACCGTGCTTGTAGTTGTGTTAGGAGCTAGCTTTTGGCAGATATGAATGCAATTGGTGAAAGGTTTGAAATAGTTAGTGGATTGAGCCAATACATATAACAGCAGTTGCTAGGGCACAATTTGACTCTTGTGCTGTAGTGTGGTATTCTGATCTGCTGAGAAGATTTCCTGGTTTCTGCAATAATCCATCTTTCCTAACCAGGTATCATCCTGATAAGAATGCAAGTAATCCCGAAGCTGCAGACCGGTTTAAAGAGGTTGCCTACTCTTATAGCATCTTATCTGACCCAGAGAAGAGAAGGCAATATGATCTAGCAGGATTCGAGGTGAAGTTCTTCTTGTTCTTCATTTGATGTCCTATATTACACGTTTGGTTTAAATATTATCTTTAGGTTCTTGATTTCCTCATTAAGTCACTCTTTGCAAAGGGGTTTGCTCTGAATGAATGTTATAGTGCTGTTTACTAAATACTAACTTGGCACATTCCACGTGTCTGTTATTATTTAGAATTTGTAGCTTAGAAAACTAATAAGACATTTGATTGTTACTTACTGTTATGCTCTATAAAAATTTACATGATTTTTACTTGATGAGGCATGTTGAGCCTTGGTCAGGTTTAGAGGGTCTTGGTTCCCTTTCACATATTTTCATCAGTGCTCTTCTGAGTCCAATATTCTGAAATCCATAATAGTTCACTCTATACCTTTTAGTTAGTAATTGTATGCCTTGAAGCCGGGGGAAAATCATGCTGTACTACAACAGAACTACAGAATGGTATGATATCGGAAAGGCTATATCTCCATAGCTGTTTGGATGTTTTTTTTTGTCACTCTTTAACTTCAACAAGAGAATAGGGGTTTTGGCAAGAGTGTTGTAGAAACGGAGGCTATGCATAGGGCTTATATAGTTAGCAAACACTTTTAAAGGTGCATTCTGCATTGGCTATTACATTTAGGAGAGTTTTTATATCTTCCTTCTGCTCTCGAGTATATCTCAATCCCTCAAAGTAAATCATGATTATTATGGGAATATGCTGATTATTGAAAATATTATAATGGCTTAACCGAATGGGGGCCAGAGGGATCAGAGTTCTTCCAAATGTTATTGTTATACTGTCTTCCAATGTAGCTCTTTGTTTCTTTCCATTCAAAGGGTTTTGTTTATTCCCCTTTATTCTAGGTTAAATGATTCCTTACATTTCACATGCAGTAAAAATATGCTTTTTGCTTGTGATGCTGGAGGATATTAAGTTAATGTTTTTAGTGTTTGTCATACTTCCTCTTATCATTATGTGGCATCATGAGTTTTCTAACCTTTTGGGAACAAATCAGGCTCTTGACGCGGAGGGTATGGATATGGAGATCGATTTGTCGAATCTCGGAACTGTGAATACAATGTTTGCAGCATTGTTCAGGTACATATTACTCTCAAGACAGTTTTTCTATGTGAACTATTTTCCCTGCTCATTGCCTTAACTTACTTTGATATTTGGTTTCTAGCAAGCTAGGGGTTCCAATCAAGACAACCATCTCAGCAAATGTCCTTGAAGAAGCTTTAAATGGAACCGTGACTATTAGACCGCTGCCAATTGGAACATCAGTTAGTGGAAAGGTGATTGGTTATTTATATCTAAATTCTAAATGTGACATATCTGTTGCACAAAAATGAATGTGATTTATATGTGTTTGAAATATAATTTTTATAATGTTTAGGTTGAAAAACAATGTGCCCACTTTTTTGGTGTTACAATAGTTGAAGAACAAGCACATTCAGGGATTGTAGTGAGAGTGACATCAGCATCCCAAAGCAAATTTAAGGTATTTCATATATGAGATAGTCAATTGCAATATACTGTGCAAACTCTTCTTGTAGGTTGATCTAACCGTGGAACATTCTTGTCCAGCTACTGTATTTTGAACAAGACACGAACGGGGGGTACGGTCTAGCATTGCAGGTATATTAACCTTTTGCTATACTTTTTCAGCTTTGTTTTTATATCTATGCTGCTTCTGCTAGAAACCCATTGTGACTTTAAGCTTAAAAACATGGCATTAAGTATTTGTGTTAGTGGTTTCCATTAGGAAATATGGATATATTCTCCAGAACTTTTTCAAGCTTCCTTGTCCAAAAGCTGGGCTAATTTTTCATACCAAAGTTCTATTGATTGGAAGTGGTGGCTGAAAGTATTCTTTTATCTCTTTGAAATGTTACTTGAACTTAAAATTTCCAGCGATGATGGCTAGACTGCTTATATCCCCATAGACATTGTCTTAGGCAAAATCTTGAATTCAGTATGTACTAGAGAGTAGAGACATGTCAACTGAGCTGGACCCATCATGAGAGGAAGAGCTATCGGGGTTTGTTGTCTTTTACTGTTTGAATACTAATGCTTTCGATGTAATTAGAATAAGCTCGTATCTATATGGTATCATACATCCAATACTATTATAATTGCAGTGTTGAGACATTAGGAAAAAGGTGTAGAGACCATATTCCATGGTCATGGCATCATGCTCTTACTTAAAAAGTTCACTTATTATTTCTCTATTATCTCTTGATTTTTCAAGCTCTTATCTGAATTCTGTTTTTGTAATAAATATTTCATTATTCAGAGTTCATCAAAATATATAATGTTTCAAACAGTGGAGATTTGTTTGTAAGACTTAGTAAATAAATTCTAAAAGTTTCTGAAACATATTCTATGTGTAACTTTATATACATTTCAAACCTAGTTTTTTAAATATTATACAGAAAATTGTTTAAATAATTTGGAAATATTTGAAACATCTCTTGAATTCTGACAAAATATTGAAAATAATATAAAAATATACCCCTCCCCCGTAAAAATTAAAATGGTACACCCATGCATTTTTATATTTCGGTGCTTGAGAGGGCAATAAATGGGAATGTCAATGAAACTGAGATGTGGCATATTTCTCTATTTCTACATTTTGCAGTTTCTGTTTTTCTTTCTAAAATGGTTGCAAGTCAATCTGCAGCGCTTTGGTTGCCACTCCTCCTTCTCCTATTACTACCATTTCCCCTGTGCCTGCTATCCTTCTCCACTACCATTTCCCCTCCCATAACCATTGCTCTCTTTCTCCAGGGTTAAATCATCATCATTCTCACTTGCCAGACCCCAAATCTGTCTTTTTGACATTTGCTGATCTCTTAAGCAATCTCCCATCCTTCCATTAAGAAGTCACCATTTAATATGCCCACTCAATTCTACTGGAGTACAAAAAATGGTATCTAATATGCCCTTAAGCCAGGCACTAGAATGTGGGCTCTTTTGCCTGTGATTCTTCAATGATGCAGCAGGTCGGAACCAATTTGGTTAAGTGCTAAACCATTGTGAATTGGCGAGTCGAATAGAAAATAAAGCAATCTTAGATTCAAATGGAACCATGAAAGTTTTAAAGGAGCTGATGTCAATCCTACATGCAATTCATCCTTTTTCCGCATGAAAAAAATTCTTTTTTATAACATATCTCAGTAATTCCCTCCCTGCTATCTCTTTGTCACCTGTTTCCTTCCCCTCTCCTAGCATCAGATATTGTTAGTCGCATTTTTTGTGGCTAAGGTTCTTCTACTGCTACTTTAATCGTGTCATTGTTGTCATGCTGCTCTGACATCCTTTATGAAGTGTACACAAGATTTCTTTTGTCAAATCCTACTTTCTGAGATGTTGTGGCATTTTATGGATTACAGGAAATACAGACAAACATTGTAGGCTTTATTGTTAAGCTTTCTATACATTCATCTCACTGCTTAATTTCTCCTTTACTGCATCAAGTGGTGCTCCATATAAAGCAATAAATACCTTTCATAATCCTATTTTCCATGCCCCTGTCCGTTTCTCATGAAACCCTAATTCTGCATGTTAATGTAATGACATTCTTAGAAATGTTACCAACACTACCCAATAACATTATCACTATACCTTGCTAGACATACTAAAGGTGACACCAGACCTATTTTGTTCTCATTCTATTAATGTACCAGGTTGAATGGATTAAGGCGGCATAATGTCGATTTGAATGTGTAAATAACAAATCCAACTAATTTTTATAGGGCTATTGATCTTATGCTAAAATACAATTTGAACTAGATTAGGTTTATAAGATTTAAATCCAGCAAAATCTTTAAATCATGCGAACCAAAGGGTACCTATGTTAGAAGCTAGAAAGCATCTATTTCATATTTACTGAACTATCTACTATCACAAGGCTTTTATATAATTTTGTGCAGAATTTTTTGTTCTTTAGTTTGTCCTTTCCATCTGAAATGTAGGAGGACAGTGAAAAGACTGGAAAGGTTACATCAGCTGGAATGTATTTCTTGCATTTTCAAGTTTACAGATTGGACACTACTGTCAATGCGGTATGTAAAGTTCATCATCTCCCTGATGTTTTTTTCTACCTTGGTGTCTTGTGGTTGTAATTTCAGATCCGGCTTGCCACCCTTCTAATAGAAAACTGCGCTGTAACTTTTTATGGTTTCACAGTTGGCTATGGCAAAGGATCCTGAAGCAGCTTTCTTCAAGAGATTGGAGGGCCTGCAGCCTTGTGAAGTCTCAGAGTTGAAAGCAGGAACCCATATATTTGCCGTTTATGGTAAAATCTTGGTTTCTATACTCTAATAGCTTTAGTTGTTGATATTTTTTCATGAACTTAACTTTGATAATGCTCTGCTTTCCTGTGAGATCTTCTTAGGGGACAATTTTTTCAAGCCTGCAACTTACACAATAGAGGCACTCTCTGCAAATTCATATGAAGAGACGACACAAAAGTTGAAGGGTGTTGAAGCAGAAATTTTGAGAAAGAGGAACGAGTTGCGTCAATTTGAAACTGAGTACAGAAAGGTATATAGCTTTTTCCTTGACAGCATTAGCTCTCTAGTTTGAGTTTTGGTGAGTGAACCTTCGACAGCAATTAAACCAAAATAGCACCACAGTGTTGTTTATCATACGACCACTTTATAACTAGAAATGTCATTTTAACATGGTCTATCAAACTAAGGCTTTAAAATAAGGTGTTTATTGTTTATCATCTTAACGTGCAGGCCCTAGCACGCTTCCAGGAAGTGACCAACAGATACAATTTCGAAAAACAGGCCGTATGTCATCTTTGCCTTGCTCCCTCCTACCTAATTTCTTTCTTTCTCTGTATATTTTTTGGACCCTTTAAACATATATTCAGTAGTGTCTGTGCTTGCTTTGAAAAAACAGGTAGATGAACTGCTGAAACAACGCGACAATATACATTCGACGTTCACTGTTGTGAAGCCAGCTAGTAGCGGCACAGCCAACGGGAGCACCAGCAGAGTTCCCGGCGAAGATGCAAAATCAGACAGTCCAGGAGATGAAGGTGGATCTGATGGAAAGGATAAATCCAGTAAGAAGAAATGGTTCAATCTCAATCTCAATAGATCCGATAAAAAGCAAGGTTGATTCAATTTCTTGTTTACAGTCGGGCTCATTTCAGTTCATCATTTGTCAGACACCCGTTCATATCAAACTGTATTTCTGTGTAATACACAAATCAAAGGACGTTAGTGTGAAAAGTTTTTTTTTTTTTTTGATAAGGAAATTTTTACTAGATATATTTTTATATTTTCGTTGATGAGTTATGAGTTTGATTTGAGTATCAAATACTCAACCAAATATTTAATTTGTATTCTTATATTTGTAATCAAAGTTTGATTTGGTCAATGTTTCATGGCCTGCTTGGGGCCTGTTTGTAACATACCTTGTTGTAATCCTATTCAATATTCCATTCTGTTCGTGTGTGTTCTAAATGGGCATGAGCCGGAGTAAGCTGACAAAAAAATCCTAAGGGTACTAAATGTAGAAACTGAAATCTTAAAATCCTAAAATAGAAATAGTGAATACGTCATAAAAAAGATTAAAAAAAACAAAATTTAAGATTTATCAAACCAATCAATTAGTAGCTGGCTTATTGAGTATAAATAATGATTTATAAAGTCCTTAATATATATATATATGATTATGATTTATAAAAGTATAAATAATTGACGTGGACGATTGTAAGGCATGGAGTACGGTGGTATAATTCTTGTACCAATGTTTAAGGAGAAACTAAATACCACTAACATCGTTTTAATATCACTCATATTTTACTAATATGGCTATCTTATATGCCAAACAACAAATACTTTTGATTCTTTGCATACGAGTATCTAATATTGATACCAAGAAGACTAAAATGTACGTATATTCATAATATTGTACAGTGTTGCAGTCTCGTCCAATTTGTTCATATACCGAAGTTGAAGTCCTCTCTCTCACATGTCATTCATCTGATGTAGATAAATTACGTTGTTTATTTTCTTATTTGCCCTTAATTCTCTTTCGTATATACATGTCCTAAATATTATTAGGGTCCAGATCCGGTAGAAATGATTATTATGGTAGGAAATAGGAATGAATCATAGCCATTGGATGAGGAGAGATCAAGTGCTCAAGAAAAAAGAGGGAAAAAAACGGCACAGGCGTATTTTTCGGAAAACGGCACGGGAGTCCTGACTTTGTGCAACTCTATGGCCAATTTGTGCAACCGTATTTGTGCAACCCTATGGCCGATTTGTGCAACTCTATGGCCGATTTGTACAGCCATATTTGTTCAACTTTATTGCTTATTTGTTCAACTCTATGATCAATTTTGCATTCATGTCATATTTTATAGCAGTCGAAGTTCGTATAGTTTGTTTCGCTTTAGCAATTTGTGCAACTCTATTGCCAATCTGTTCAACTCTATGGTCAATTTGTTCATCAATATTTGTTCAACTCAATGGTCAAATTTGTACGACTCTATGGTCAATTTGTTCATTAATATTTATTCAACTCTATTGCCAATGTGTGTGAATTCTATGGTCAATTTGTTCATCAATATTTGTGCAACTCAATGGTCAAATTTGTTCAACTCTATGGTCAATTTGTTCATTCATATTTGTTCAACTCTATTGCCAATGTATTGAATTCTATGTTCAATTTGTTCATCAATATTTGTGCAACTCAATGGTTAAATTTGTGCAACTCAATGGTTAAATTTGTACAACTTTATGGTCAATTTGTTCATTGATATTTGTTCAACTCTATTGCCAATGTGTTGAATTCTATGGTCAATTTGTTCATCAATATTTGTGCAACTCAATGGTCAAATTTGTGCAACTCAATGGTCAATTTGTTCATTCATATTTGTTCAACTCTATTGCTAATGTGTTGAATTCTATGGTCAATTTGTTCATCATTATTTGTGCAACTCAATGGTCAAATTTGTGCAACTCTATGGTCATTTTTTTCATTCATATATGTTCAACTCTATTGCCAATGTGTTGAATTCTATGGTCAACTAGGTATACCCGTCGTGCCATGCACGACAATGACTCACGCTTCACATTTTAAAATTATTTTTATTATAAATATGATATTAATAAGTGAAAACATATAATGAAAATTTTAGCATATGAAAATATTTTTTATAGACAAAAAGGATTATTTTTTCATATTTGTAGTACCACACGCATGAGATTCTAAAAATATAATAAGACGCATTCTAATTATAATACAATTTAGTAAATAGATTTTACTTACTTTTTCATCCTTCAAAATTTATCTCTAATGGTTAATATATATCATTGTCCCTATTATCACAATTTTAAGACATTATAACTCAATATAATATAAAATGAGATGTTTTAATTGATTATTTTAAAGTGATCTTATTTTTTGTTTTAATACTATAATTTTTTGGTATGAGATATAATTACTATGAATTTTTATCAAATTAAAAATATTAAAATATAATATCAAATTTTAGAAATATAAAATGCGCCAACATGATTCTAATGGCTTTATATATTTAAAAAAATAAATCATATTAATCAAAATTTATTTTATTATGAAAGATATAAGCTAAGCGATTATGATAATATATAAGTCAAGTACAAGATAGTAAATATATTTTGATTTAATATTAAAGATAAGAATATTAATTTAATTATAAAAAAGGATTCTATTTTTAAATTATTTTAACTTCAAAATTTATAAATTACTTCTTACATAAAGAGATTAAAAAGATAACTCATATATCGAAAAGGATAGAATATCTTATCAAAAATCAAATAATATCTTTTACATAAATTGATAATAAAGAATGTAATTAGATTAATTAAAATAAATGATTTTTTTCTATTTAGTCATGTCAGATAAAAGCTAAGTTATTAGGAACTTGATAATATATAATTTAAGTAAAAGTTAATAAATATAAATTGATTTAGAATCAAAGATAAATATAATAATTTATTTAGAAAAAGGGGCTTCCATTTGAAAATAATTTTTTAAACTCGAATTTCTTATATGGATAATATTGTTTATTGAAGGAATTGTTAAAGATGGATAATATTGTTTCAAAGATGGATATTAGATGATTAAGAAAAATATTAAAAAAATAGATAATTAATGAAGTTTAAAAGATAAATAGTATACCTTCAAAGATAAATATTAGATGGGTAAGAAAAAAGATATAATTAGAAATTAGATAATTTTAAAAAATAAAACATTGATTAACTGTTTTTTTATAAAATAAGTGTTTGTTGAATCATCGTGTAGGATAAATGTGAATTTGAGATCAATAAAATAGTTAACTTCATCTAGTTGTTAACAACGTACGTATTGTATAATTTAGCTATTGAATGATTTTGTTTACAACTATATTTTAAGTTCGTATCTATTTTCTAAAATATGTTAGGTATATTTTTTGACGAAATCTTTGTTATAAGGTTTAGGATAGAAAAGTAAGAAAAATAAAATTTAAGATAGATAATATGTCCTTAAAGATAAAATTGAGAATTAGATAATTAAGGAAAGTAAAAGATAAATAATTATCTATTTGAGTTGGAAAAAAAAAAAAAATTCAAGCGAGGGCCAGAATCAATGTGGTGGCTCTAAAACGGCCGGTTTTTATAATATATATTGATTTGGTTATTAATATTTATGTAGCTCAATGGTCAAATTTGTGCAAATCAATCGTCAAATTTATGCAAGCCTATGATCACATATAAGCAACCAATGACTTGAGGGCGCCTATCGGACAATAACCTAACTTTATTAATGAGCAAACAATGCCGTTAAACCAGCATTCAACAGGAGGATCAAATTAGATATTCATTCAGCATAAATTTGTAGGATCAAATTAGGTCTACTAATTTCACTTTCCAATCACAACAACCCCCACAAATACGGACCATGATACACTTACGCCAGTGTCATGACAATTAGAATAAAATAATATTAAGTGTAATTAAGTGGAGTAGAGTCCCAATAAAGGTGGTGTTTCTTTTATCTTTTCTTACTTAAATACATATCCGAACCACTAACAAAGCTATAGGTTCGGATGGTCCCACATTTTAGCTTTGTGTTGAAATTAGACTGGGCCTTCGAATCGGGCCGATTTTTGATCGGGCTTTTTAAATTTTTTTGGGCCTGCCGATTGGACCTATTTTATTTATCTTATATGTTTCAATTTAAATAACACTTAAGCCCAATACTTATATAATGCACCATTGTAAATAACACTTAAGCCCAATAATGCACCATTTATATCTGAATTTCCTTTAACTAAGCCACATAAATTAACTCCAATTGAATGTTGCTCCTCCCCAAATCCATTTGACCGACCGTTGTCTCTAAGCTCCCAAAAACACTGTTGTATTGCCTGAGCATAAGGATTCAAAACTCAACTAAGTGCAGGTAAGTACTTCGATATTTTTTGTTCATGAATAACAAGTGCCGATTTTCTTACCCTAATTGTAATGATTTTGTAAATTTATTTTTGGGATTTAGTTCGAATGGATTCCAAGAAACCCTTGATGTTTGATTTGAATTCGGATGTGAATGAGGATGAATGTGGTGGTTATAATGAGGATGTATTTGAGGTGATGGCCTTAGATGACGAGGATGATGAGTTTGAAAATGATGAGACGAACAATGATTTAGTTCAAAACATTGATGATGTTGAGGAAATTGCGAATGACGAAACCATTGAAGCACCAGAGCAGGTTGAAACGGAAGAGGTGCGTGAGCCAATGGTGGATATGATGTTCGAACCGGCTGGAGATTTGTTCCAATTTCTTCATGACTATGGTCAGTTGAAGGGATTCCAGATCCGGATTCGAAGCTCAAAAAGGAGAAAGGAAAAGGAAACCGAGAGGGAAACCGATGCAAATTCATCTCAACAAGATCCTTATCATGGGCTCATCAGCTTCCGGATTGTTTGTACAAAAGAAGGTGAACTCCAATCACAAGCTAGGAACCCTTCGAGGACACCATCAAGTGCTCGATGTAATTGCAAGTTTTCGGTGAATGCTCACGTGTGTGGCGACAGTACCTCTTGGTATATCAAGTCACTAACACTCAATCACAACCATGATCTTAAGCCGGACAACTCGAAGTTTTTGTCTAGCTATAGACAAATCAGTGGAGGCAATCGGATCATATTGTTGGACAACGATAGGGCTGGTATTCCAGTGGCGAAGAATTTCAACTCTTTCGTAGCTCGGTACGGAGGCCACGATAAAGTACCATTCTCCGAGAGGGATTGTCGCAATGCAATCAGCTTGGACAGAAGATTGAAACTCCAGAAGGGAGATTTTGCAGCGATGAGGGACTACTTCGAAACAATGATGACAAAGTCCTCAGACTTCTTCTACAGTTTCGATACAACGGACAAAGGCGAATTGAAGAATGTATTTTGGTCCGATGGACGTGCTCAGGCTGCATACAAGGACTTTGGTGACATTATATCATTCGACGCCACATATGTCAAAAACCGATATAGAATGCCGTTTGCTCCTTTCATCGGAGTCAACCACCACGGTCAATCAATAGTGCTAGGGGCTGCATTGTTGGGAAGTGAAGATGCCGTTAACTACATCTGGTTGTTCAAAACGTGGCTCACATGTATGGATAACAAAGCACCAAAGGGCATTATAACGGATCAATGCAAAGCAATGGGTAAGTTGTCTAACCATATTATGTTTCTAAGCTTTGTTAGACTTGTTATTTACTCCATACGTTCACGTACGTATATATGTCGTTTAAAATATTGTTGACGTAGAAAATATTAGGTTGTTATTCATAGGATCTCGTGTAATCTTATTAACGTATGTATCCTAACCATATACATGTCTTTGGCCGAATTTAGATATATTTTAAATATATACATAATGAAAATCTCACACGTACGTTAATTATCTCTATGTTTGTATTCAGAGAACGCTATCCTTGAGGTGTTTCCAAACACAACACACAGGTGGTGTTTATGGCACGTTATGAGGAATGCTAAGAAACACATGGAGAAACTCAAGGACACTGCACAATGGAATGACATCGCAAATGGAATGCACAAGGTGTTGCATTTCTCATACTCAGTGGACGAATTTGAGGCGAAATGGGAGCAATGGATATCTGAGTGTGGACTTGAAAGAAGCAACTGGTGTAGTTTCATGTACCAATCCAGAACCAAGTGGGTGCCAATCTACTTCAAAAGTGATTTCTGGGCTGGAATGTCTACTACACAAAGGAGTGAGGGCATGAATTATTTCTTCAAAGGGTTTGTTAATGGCAACACATCCCTACAAGAGTTTGTCAAGCAATATGGAACTGCAATGGCCAAGCGTGCAATGGCCGAGGATAAGGACCAATTTGATTCGATAAACAAGCCTTATCTATGTGCCACAAAGCATGAGTTTGAGGCTCCCTTCCAAATGCTCTATACAAGCAAGAAGTTCAGACAATTCCAAGCGGAAGTCAAGAATTTGACACATACTAATTCAGACAGGGTAGAAGTTATTGGCAAAATCAGAGTTCATGATATCGTCGTGAGGTGGTGGTATGGTGAGGTACATAAAAGCAGGACATTTAAGGTGTATTATGATCCAGAAAATCACGACGTTAGGTGCGCTTGTCAAATGTTCGAGTTCACTGGAATTATGTGTTGCCACACACTGGTTGTATACAATATGGAGGCAGTCAGAATAGTCCCTCAAAAGTACATCCTCGATCGTTGGAGGAAGGACTTGCCAAGAGAGCACATGAAGATTAGGGTTCCATACTACACTCTCGACAAATTTAAGCCGAAAGAGATGGAGAGGTATGAGTCAATGAAGTCAGACTTTGAGGCCATTGCTACTCTCTCGATGACAAACGAGGAGATGTTTTCTGTGGTCAAAGGAGCATTGAAAGATTTGAGCACAAAGGTCCAGGCCATATCTCAACATCTTGGCCTACCTTATCACTCGCTAGC
The DNA here is from genome assembly GCA_934048045.1 of Polygonum aviculare. Taxonomy (NCBI): domain Eukaryota; kingdom Viridiplantae; phylum Streptophyta; class Magnoliopsida; order Caryophyllales; family Polygonaceae; genus Polygonum; species Polygonum aviculare. Next base: position 22,975,273 of record OW204023.1, on the reverse strand, counting down.
CAAAACAGGGAGAGTTTATGGGCGTGGACTACGTTCCGATACAAATGTTGTGAACGAAACTGGCAATGCATCCAACAGTGGTGAGCCCGTGCATGATCCAGCCGATAAAAGGGGCAAGGGCCGACTGGCTGCTCGTCGAAAAGGACATGGAAATGACAAACCTGGCTATTGGAATCATCGCAAAGGTTCTCAGCCACAACAAGTGCCAAGCCCATACCACATGACACCACCACAACAAGTGCCATTCCGATACATATTACCACCTTTTCAAGTTGTCCATCATGGAGGACCAAGTAATCCACGTCCACCTCTTTACTACACATATCAACAAAAGTAATGTAAGGTTTTGCTCGACTTTTATTGTGAGTTGTACCACTAATTTGGACAAGTACACTTCTTTTGTGTTTTCATTGTGTCAATCATTGTTCCGCAAAGTGTAAGTCAGCTCAACTATTTGGTAAGTGACTTGTTGCGGATTTAGTTTGCTTTGCCATTGTAGCCTAAGTTGTTTTGGAGGAAAAGTTGATCACATAATGTAGTTCAATATGAAATTTTTTTAATGGACTTAAAATGCATTAAAGGGTGGTATTACCATATAGTGTATATCTGTCACGATTAGGGATTTAGGGTTAGGGTTATGGTTATGATTTAACTTAGAAAGAGATTGTATCGTACTTTAAATTCATTTGTGCAAGCTAATAATTTATAAATTCGACCAAAACAAAGATGACAGGAGTTTACGTATAAAAAACAAAATTAATTCTATAGGATTAGGGTTAGGATTTAAATTCAAACAGATTTATATCTTTTTCCTTTTGGAGCAACTACGTAATTGTTTGTTATTGTTGAGCAAGTATTGTGTTGAGCAAATCTCCATCCATATCTTTGTCCTTTTTATTTTTTTGGGGAGTAATTGAGAGTGGTTGATTAATTAGCTTTAGGGGATTTATTGTGTGGTCCTTTTTTTACTACTATTTACAAGGATTGACACAATTGTACAATGATAGAGTTAGACAAATGTATTGGAATAAATGGAAGCAAAACATATGAACATGAAATAAAGGGTGTAAGCAGAACATACATTATAACATGACAAAATAACGACCTTAACTTTGATCATAAAACCGATCGTTCACGTCCAACCGATCGTTCACGTCCAACAAAAGTTTGATCCTAAAGTCCCTAATTTCCAACAAAAGTTCGATCCTAACACCAACACGACAACATCTGATCAACAAAAAAACCACCACAACAGCTGACGTCAAACAACAACAACATGTTCCATGCCAACACCATAAAGTCATAAACCACAACATCTGATCAAGAAAAAAAAACATAAACCACAACACTAACAACAGTTTTCACGTCCAGCCACTACCAACTACCATGTACCATCATTCATCAACAAAGACCCGCCCCAACAACAAACAACCTTCCTTCCGGCAAAGACAAGTTAGAGAAAAGTCACCACTAAACCCTTATGGGTACACAGCCCGGCCTACATTAGCAAAAAGGAACCAGGCATTATAGTTATATTCATCCATAATTAAGGAATGTAATGTTTAACTAGGGTTTACCTTTCAATCTCCACATCGTACCGCTGTCGCTGCTGATCTTTAAGGATGAAAGTGAGGCGAGTGCCAACTTCCAAATCGTTAACGGTCTGGAACCTCTGCCAGCCATATACGAGCTCGACCCGGCATGGCCTGTTTTTCTCAAACTTGTATTCCACAATGAACTCCCGTGGTCCTCTTGGCCTTTTTGTGCGGAGCGTCATGGTTTTAATCCTGGAGGTGCCGCGAGGAATGTACTTCCTCGCAAATGCCGCAGGAACCCGCTGCAACAAGAAGTATGATGTGAGCAACAATAAAAACCATACTTAGAATACAACATAGTGCTACATAGTTATGCAGAATATGATTCCTTACCACACCATTGTTGGTTCCAATGCTGCGCTTCTTGACTTCCACCGTGAAATGCGGCTCGGCCGGTTCCGATGTTTCTGCAGAATGCTCAACGACTTGTCCTTTTGAATCCCCCTTCTCCTCCTCATCAGAATCATCCAGCAGAATGACCTCGACATTGTTTTGGGGCTCCAACACCTCAACCGAGTCTTCATTAGCTTCATCCTCCTCATCCTCTTCATCCTCTTCATCCTCCTCTTCATCGGACTCTTCATCTTCGATATCCTCTTCATCCTCTGATTCTTCACGGCGACGACCACGTCGACGATCAGAGCCCCAGTAGCCGGGCATGTCCATGGAATCATCGCTGAAATATAGGTTGTCATTCAGTCCGAAGAGAGGTTCAGAGTCCGAATCTCCAAAAAAACAGCCATCCACACTCCCGTCACTCATGTTTGAAGATGAACCTGTGATTTAAACAAATTTCACATGAGTTGAATGTGTCACCCTAAGAGAAATCAGTAATGGTGATCGAAAACTTAAGCACTTACCATCATCATTGCCGGCCATCATGCTCTCCCACGAATTTGTCCTCATGTTTCCTGTGATTTAAACCACAATTATAATCACAAACCACAAAGAACTAAACCAAATCCCTAATTTCCTATCTTACTAAACCACAAGTACTACAAGCACAAAGCATTCATAGTTATTTTCCAAGAACAGTCGTCAAACCTAAACCTACGAAATCCTAGCCCTAAACCACAAATCCTAGTTTCAAACAGAGCCCAAATCCATTAGATCTAAAACTGATGAACAAAACATATTTTAGTCCTTTGAAATCACGTGTTATCCCGTGTTATGAGGATTTCGAGTTTGGATTATAGGAAGTAAGACTCACCTTTGGGTTAAAGTGGATGGTAACTCGGCGATGGGCGATAGCTTCCTCAAAACTTCTTCTTCCCTTTTGCTCTGGAGCTTTCAACAGGGCATTGATTTTATTGAAATGTGATGTGAAGGGAGAAGAGGGAAGATTATACTGTTTTTTTTTATCAGCTAGGGCTATTAAAGGAGCAGTTGGCAATTTGGAATCCATCTTTATTCTTCATGTTCATAATTACCTTTCCCGTTATGGTTGACAATTAATATGTTGGTTTAGAAATAATTTTGTGGTAAGTCCTAACTTTATATTTGCAAAAATTTATAAGAAATACAATATGGTGTTACGTCAAATTAAATTTATAAATGAATATATTTACATAAATACAATCCAAAGTAAGTCAAAGTGACTAATCAGTTTAACAAAATAATTATAATGTTGAGTTACAACATAAATTTCTTAGCAATTAGGTGAAAAAGATAGACAATAGGTGAAAAAGATAGAAATTACATAAGACTCATCATGGAGTCATTCATTCAAACACTAGTTTTACACTAAATAAAGTTGAGACCAAACTGTTGTACACTATAAATAAATAAAATTATTCCTAACATATGGTGGAAATATGTTAAGCCGAGGTTTCACTATAATCACTACATTAATATTGAGCTCGAGCTTGGTTTGTGAATCAAGCTCGAGCTCGATGATCACTTAAACGAACCAAGCCCAAACAAAATATTGACCTCGATCGAGTTCGAGCTCGAATTGAGTGCGGGTTCGGGTCAATCGGGTTATAGGTCAATTCGGGTCGGGTCTTGACAAGTTATCGTGCGGGTCTTGACGAGCTCGATGATCACGTAAACGAACCGAGCCCAAACAAAATACTATTAGCTTTGCATAATAATATTTAATATTAACCTGTTATTTAATATCGCTTTTTATCATTATATTTTACTTTGAATAGATTTTTATCATAATATTTACTTACAATATAATATATTTAATCTACATATATAATAAATCGGGTCGGTAAGGTCGGCCTCGGTTTTCGGGTCGATTTTTCGGGTCGGGTCAGGTTTTGTCATCAAAACGACCATATTTAATACCATATCTTTTTCATTTTGAGCCCGAAATATATTCTTGGTTTTTACTTAAGTTAACCCGATTTATAAAAGAGTTAAAATCACCATTAATGTCCTTTTTTTTCCCGCACCATTTAATACGGTATTTGCATGTTAAAATCACCATGCATGGCCGAATTATAAAAAACCCTAAATTTCCATGCATGGAGCACTTGAAAGAGAAAACATTTTCTTGATTGTGTATTTTGAGCAAACATTTTCGCCTAAATTTGATCTACCAAACTTGATTGTGTATTTTGAGCAAACATTTTGAGCAAACATGTTGAATTAAATTTGCGAAGTTTGAATTAACCCAAATGTCTAATCCCCGTGTGAAAGCTTTCCAAATGCACAATGCATGCATTAATTATAGCAGGTTTCCAAAATACAAGTTGTTATCATTACTAGCTATTACTTTTTTTTTTGTTATTTTTTTTTGGTAATTATTTGTGTACCACAAGTTGTTAAACTTCAGCTTAAACTTACACTGTAAGTTTCAAATTTTTGACCAGAAGTTATTCTAAACCCTAAACCCTAAACCCTAAACCCTAAACCCTAAACCCTAAACCCTAAAATATATAATCGAGTTTTTTACATTAAGAAATGCACTTAATTTTGACCTAATAAATCATAATGTAATGTAGTGTATGATGCAAACGTTTTTGTATTAGCATTGATTTAAACCATAGTATTTGATATTTGTCCAGCACAAACCACACATAAATTTGAATGAATAAACCTATGCAATTTTTGGTCAAGGGATTTACAAATAAATATCACCATACTATAAACCAAATTAATGACTTCATATGAACAAGCTTATATCAAAAACAATAATGTCATCACAAGCATGTCCTTACAAGGACAAAATTAAACACTAATTTCATCACAAGCATTGTCAATGAAGTTACAAACACAAAAACCATTCAAAAGTACTGCACACTTAAACAAGACAATCAAATTAAACCCTTCAAAATCACCACACTCAAAATCACGACCACCATAGCATCATTCCAATTTAAACCCTTTTGATTTGCACATGGTATATCTGTCTGGCGGGATTATCCAAGATGAACTCCAATCGATCGTTCACTCGAAGGCTGTTCTTTGCAACAAACCCTTTCCATCCGTATCCCAGTTGATACCCGCCCCTATAACTCATGAACCGGTAATAAACTTCAAAAGATCCAGACCATGTTCTCAGTTCCATGCTCATGCTTCCGAATCTGTTCCCAGGTACGAATCGTCTTGCAAAATCCGTCGGGATATTCTGCAACGAGGAGTTGCCAACACAAATCAAACTCGCATATTAGTTATGTGTTTGGATTATATGTACTGAATTAATGACTACCACATCACTTACAATTCCATAGTGGCCGATAAGATTGTTGGATCGGACTGTAACGGTGAATTTTGGTCTGTTATCGACGTCGGACTCGGAGGCTCCAAAATCTTGAGAACTGCAGTAGGAGATCACATCACGTCCATCGGACTCTCCTTCTTCATCATCAGTGGCCGAATCTCCTTCTCCTTCTTCTTCAGCATCAGTGGCCGAATCAGAGGAACTTTTGTTAGATCCATAGCCTTCCCACTCGACTGAATCCTCTGTATCATATCCGCCAAAATCGGGATCCAGGCCTCGCATGAATGAATAACACGAAAGAGATGACTCCAGTTGTGCCAACGGATGACTATTATGACTTGAATCTGTCATGGTCCACAACAACAATAAACACACAACACTTTAGGATTATCTTAACTCCAAAATTAAGAAACCCAAACAAAATCAATAAACCCTAATCAAAATCAAGAAACCTTAAACCTTAAACAATACTTAACCACTAACCGGGGACCGTTTCAGAGTGATTGAGCACCTCCCTATTGTTCTCCATTTGTCCTTGAAACCTACCTTATATCAAAGAACAGGGTAAAGAAATTAAAGCCATTTGTCACGGAATATTAAACGATAACGAAATTAAAGTCATCACAAATCTAAAACTCACCGGCGGTGTAATCAAAATTCGATTCGGGTCACGGATGAAGAAATTTGGAAGAACTTTTGAAGGAGTAGGAAGAAATTGGGAAGAAGGAGGAAGGAATTGCTTGTTTTGAGTGTTTTGACGGCAAGGGGAGCATACTTTTAAAAATAATACATGCAAAGGGGAGCCTACTTTGAGGAGTCAATGTTAATGTCAAAATATACATTTCTTAACTCCGTATATGTTAATGTCAATATAACTAGTATATTAAACATGCTCCTATGATAGTTTTGAGTGATGAATTCATTTTAAGTGCTACATTAGATATTCAAGTGAACATACATTATCATTTTTTGGCCGAAAATGCAAGTAAACTATATTTAATAAAGTTAGAGTGATCAATCTTAATGAAATCTAATGTAATCTAAGCATAACTTGTAAAGTTTTGTTTTATTTGCATTAATTGCCCACTTGAGTTCATTCTTATATGTTATTATTATGTTTCGAGAATGGAGGAAAAAATTACATTGGTATATGCTTATGTTGTACAAGATTTCATAAGATTTCACATATATTAATATCATGACATTGGTATATGCTTAGGTTGTAAGACTTAAGCATGGAGAAAAATTAGATTGATTCACTATCTCAAAATTAGATTATAATGCCACTATTATAAGATTCTTTTCACAATTTCGTGTATGATCTAGTTTTGAATAGCAATTTCATAATTAAGGTGAAAGATGCTAGGTTAAATCCATTTATTTGATGAAATGCATTTTGCTAAGTGAAATTGTCCTTCGTATTTGTTATGCATTTCATAATGTTAAGGTCTTAGGGTTAAAAACATAGGACATGCACTTGTTTGTCTTTGGATTGTTTAAGTCATATTTTACTATTTCTTTATTATTTATTGCCGGACCTCAACATCAGTTTTGTGATTAGCTAACGGGCGGCCCAATGTCAATGTACTCATGAACTCTATAAAAGGCTAAAAATCTAGACATACTCATTAACTCTATAAAAGGCTTTTGTTGTAGTATTTGGTTTCTTTAATTTCGGCTATATAAGCTTGAAAACATTTAGAATTTCTATTAAATTTTACCATACTTGTTATAAGCATGAAAACATTTAGAATTTCAGGACATGCATTACCAATATTTGAATATTTATTTTGAGCAAAAATTTGGGAAATCTTAATTCAAAATTTCAAATTTGAATTACCATTTGAATTACCATTTGAATTACCCAAATTTGAATTAAGATTGCCCAAATTTGAGTATCATGCGTGTGCAAGCTTTGCCCAATTCACAAGTCATGCATTAATTACAGCAGGTTTCCAAAGCAACTATGATTGTAGGTGTTATCATTATTCAATTTGTGTTTCTTTTTGTAATTGTTTTGTACGGCAAGTTGTACAACTTAATCTTAAACTTATAGTCAACTTGAACTTAAATTTACACTATAAGTTTCATCATTTTGACCATAAGCTACTATAAGTCCTAAGCTTGTACTCGGGTGTTTTACACTAACAAATGCATTTAATTTTTAGCTAAGAATTCATAATTTAATATAGTGTATATAACAAACGTTTTTTACTTAGCATTGCCACTGATAGAACATTGAAAATGAATTGAAAAAATAGTATTTCAGATTTGGCCAGCAAAATCCACACATTAATTTGAATCATCGCAAAGTAAACCTATGTATTTTTTGGTCAAGGGTTTAAACCGGGTAATATGAACAACATCACAATCCTGGTACAAATATAAATATGAACAACTATAAACCAAATTAATGACTTTGTATAAAAAACATAGTAAATGATAACAAACCATATCCAAAAAACCACCATTCATGTCAACACAACCATGTCCTTACAACCACAATATTCATTGTCAATTCAAGCAAAGCACCACCACCACATAAGACAAAACGCAAATGAAACCTAAAGTCAAATGAAGCAAACCAAGCTAAACGAAGCTAAACAAAGCAATCCGCAAACAAAAAAAACCCTTCAAATTCCTCATATCCATCCAGAGCAGAGAACCACCTTGGCACCATCCACCATTCCCATTTCACCTAAGTTACCACAAATGAAATATTTATTTGAGTATTTCCACATTTCATAACAACATTAGCTTGAATAATTACAAGGATGATCAATATGTTGTATAGTGAAAAAACCTTATGATTTTCACTCGGTAGATCTGCTTGAATGGATTTTCCAACTCGAAATCCAATCCATCGTTAACAAGAAGATTGTTGGTTTTAGCAAACCTTTCCCATCCTAGTCCCAATTCTGCAGCCCAGCCTTTAAACATCTTGTGGAACCGGTATTGAACGACAAACGATCCATGTTCCGTCTTCAGTATCATGTTCTTGGCCCTGCTGGACTTAGCAGGCAAGAACTTTCTTGCAAAATCGGAAGGTACACGCTGCAAAAAAATGTATAAAGTTAGTTGAACAAGATTCTAACAATGGATTACAATATACTGAGAATGATAAACCTTACAATTCCATTGTTCCGAACGAGATGTCGGCTTTCGACTCTCACGATGAAGTGCGGTAGGTTGTAGATGAAGGATGTGGAGTCGTCGGAGTCCCATGTACTCTCATCGTCACCGCTAGAGTACGAGATTCTGTCAGATTGGTCGGAATCGGAGGGAATGTCATCAGAGTCCTCATCTATTGAGCAACTTCTTGGGGAATCTTGAAGAAGAGACCCGACGGAATCTGCATCGGACGAGTCCGACCATGCATCGGACGAGCCCGACCATGATGACGAACTACTACCATCGCTCCCTGAATCTGCCGTTAACATATTAGGGCTTAATTAGTGTTTAATTAGCCTTACTCATAGATCATTAAACAGTAAACAACAACGATATCACTTACCATCTTCGGTGGCTGAATTTTTGAACACATCTGTCTCTGTATAGTACTCCATTGTTCTTGAAACCCTAGCATCAAAGAACAGGGTATTGTGCATTAACTTACAGGAAAATATTGATTTTGTACAAATTAAACCTTGAGGCGGCTTTAGGGTGATCGGATTACTTTACAGAAAAACTCACCGGCGGAGATATTCGTGAGCGGATTCGGACGAGCGAGACTTTAGAGGAAGAAATTGGGAAGAAGGTTCAAGAAATTGGCGAGTCAGAGCGTTTTCAATGCAAGGTTACATATGTTTTGGCCGAAATTGGGGGCATTATATATTTTGGCCGAAAAAAGATAATTTCTTATGAAATGTAAACATAATTAATATTGTTAGAGTGATCAATTCATTTTAAGTTGTACATTGTAAATGCAAGTGAACATACATATTTTGAATTTTTTGCCGGAAATGCATGTTAACAATGACAAAATGGAATTGAGTGATCAATCTATATATGGAATCTAATCTTATAACCTATTAATATAGTTTAAATTTTGGATGAAGTCAAAAAAAAATTTTGAATTTTGGCATTAATTGGCCACTACAATTCATTCTTATATGTTACGGAGTATTATGTTTCTAGACCGACAGAATTATCCGTTTCAAGAACCGACCGAAACCGACTCATTCCGACCCAATTTAAACCGGATGCATGTATAAACAACCGGTTTCAAACCGAAACCTCAATAACCCGATCCGAAAATTGGTTACGATTTATATCCGAAACCCGAAACAATCCAAAGCCGATTATATAATTTCCATCGAAAATCACTTGAATTAATTTCCTTATTCGTATAAGGATATATAATTTCCTTATTTAACAGAAATCCGATTCATTAGAAAATTTAAAAACTCGTCTCAACTCTAGACCAACTCAATCGAAACCCGAATTAAAGTAAACCGAATTAATTTCCTTAGGGTTTGGATTCAGGTCGTGCACATGTTTTTTTTTTTGGTTGAGGATGGCTTGGAAGAAGTTTGATTTCCTTTTACTAAAAAATGAAAGATAATTTATTCACACATATAATATTTTTTTTAGGGTTTGATTTCCTTTTACTAAAAAATGAAAGATAATGACAAATGGAATAATTGGTCTGACAAGCATTTATTAGTGTAGGTTTCCAAATTCCTAAATATTGGAAAATCATTGGAAAATCATAATGTCTTTTTTTATTAAGAGGAGCTAGTACCAAATATTTTGTAACAAATCGAAATGTTACCAAATATTTTGTAACAAATCGAAATGTTACATATGTTGGTTATCATATATTCTTTAGTTATAATGTGGGATCCTACAATTCTAACAAATCGATTCTACGATCCGATCTATCTTGGTTATCATCATATGTTGATTCGATTCTACGATCCGATCTATCTTGCTTATCATCATATGTTCATTTGATTCTACGATCCGATCTATCTTGGTCATCATAATATGTTGATTTGATTCTACGATCCGATCTATGTTGGTTCTCATATGTTGGCTACGATTATAACGATCCGATCTATGTTGGTTATCATAAGTTGGGCACCTCAAAACCGATTCAACCGAAAACCGATTCAACCGAAACCCGATTCAACCGAAACCCGATTCAACCGAAACCCGATTCATTCGAACATTATAAAAGTCTAGTTCACAAATATTTGTTATTTCGTATTAGGTTAACATATGTTGTAATTGGATTTACGTTGTTCTAAAGTCTAAACCCTAAAGTTTATCATATATTCTTTAGTTATAATACAATTCTAACGACTCGATTCTACGATCCGATCTATCTTGGTTATCATCATATGTTGATTCGATTCTACGATCCGATCTATCTTGCTTATCATCATATGTTCATTTGATTCTACGATCCGATCTATCTTGGTCATCATAATATGTTGATTTGATTCTACGATCCGATCTATGTTGGTTATCATAAGTTGGGCACCTCAAAACCGATTCAACCGAAAACCGATTCAACCGAAACCCGATTCAACCGAAACCCGATTCAACCAAAACCCGATTCCTTCGAACATTATAAAAGTCTAGTTCACAAATATTTGTTATTTCGTATTAGGTTAACATAAGTTGTAATTGGATTTACGTTGTTCTAAAGTCTAAACCCTAAAGTTTATCATATATTCTTTAGTTATAATACAATTCTAACGACTCGATTGTACGATCGATCTATCTTGGTTATCATCATATGTTGATTCGATTCTACAATCCGATCTATGTTGGTTATCATAGGTTGGTTACCCGAAAACCGATTCAACCAAAACCCGATTCATTCGAACATTGAAAAAGTCTAGTTCACATATATTTGTAATTTCGTATCTTTGTATAGAAGAAAATATGTTTCATTTGCTTTTGTTAATAGTTTGAAATTACACTGACAAATAAAGTTAATTACATTGGGCGGCTGGCAATCTTTAATTAACCAGCTCAGGTTTCCAAAAGTGTAATCATCATATCAGTGCAATTTTTTTTGGTAGATATCTAGCAAAGCATTTTTGTAACATCCCCTTTTTTATAATAGAATTAACCATTTTATTCAAACAAAAGCAAAGTAATGCTTAAAGGGTGGTATTACCATATAGTGTAAATCCGTCTCGATTAGGGTTAGGGTTAATAAATTCATTTGTGCAAGCTAATTCGACCAAAACAAAGATGACAGGAGTTGAAGTAAACAAAAAAAAATATCGGATATTCTATAGGATTAGGGTTAGGATTTAACTTCAAAGAGATTTATAAACATTTTTTAAAGTGATATTCCGTATGTCAAAAAATAATATACGTAATAATGAAAATCAACTTAAAAGCATTTTTTGAGCAACTACGTAATTGTTTGTTATTGTTGAACAAGTCTTGAGCAAGTATTGTTGAGAAAATCTTCATCCATATCCTTTTCCTTTTTATTTTTTTTGGGAGTAATTGAGATTCGTACTTGATTACAGAAGTTTGGTTGATTAATTGGCTTTAGGGGATTTATTGTGTGGATACATCATATAATAATCAACTTTCAACCATTTACATATTACACCTAATTAATTAATTAATTAATTAGGTGGTTCGATTTATAGTAAATATTATATGTGTGAATAAATATTGCAACCCAAAACAAATGCATGAATAAATATTAGATCCATGGTTAGGGAAAGCTGTAATTCATTAGTAGTAGTAGAATAGGATTACAAAAGATTACAAATTTATAATCTGTAATAGTAGCAGAATAGTAGTACAAAAGATTACAGATTTATAATCTGTAATTAGCCCGCCGAAACAAGAAAAACAAGAACATGAAGAACAAGAAAGTCCATGCACTGAACTTCAAAAACACAAACACAAAAGCATAAATATTAAGGTTAAGCTTTCCCTTGCGCCAGTGTCGTGCATGACCTACTCCTCCAGGTCAATGATCTCGTTCTCTTCCACCACATCATCCGCCTTCTTCGTCTTCTTACGGGCGCAGACCCTCTTGGTGGTCTTGGTTGCACTCGTAGGAGTGTTGGTCAGGGTCGGTGTGCCCTCAGTGGAAAATGGGATCGGCCGTTTGGGCGTGGTATTTGCCGAGCAGATGCTCTGCTCGGCAGAAAATATCATTATAAGATCCACCAAGGGTGGATCCTCAGCCAACACTCCCCTCACGACCGCACCCATGCCTTTCTCAAGGGCACGGGTGAAAAACAGCCTTGCCTGGACGGAAACGTCGTTGGCCGTGACCTGGGCCTTTTCGTACATTTTCAGAAGCCCCGTCTCTGACACCGGCGTTGTTGCCACGCTTTCCACTTCGAACTTGGTAAGGGGAGTTTTGGGACTTTTTGATATTTGGGACATTTTTGTAGAGAAGAGAAGGACTTTGTAGATAAGAAAATGGTTTTTGTAGATAAGAGCAGGAGAAGGGAAGGAGATGTGAAGGAGATGTGAAGCTAGTGGTTCTTATTTATAGATGAGGTTTAGTGGTGTTTAGGGTTGTCTAGGGTTTGAACATGATACAATTTTATCTTTATTTGGCTCTTATTTAATGTAAGCAACATTAATACCTTTTTGGTCGAAAATCAACATTAATACCTTCACAAATGTCAAAACACTTGCATGAATAGGCACATTACCATAACAAAAAAAAATGTTGTACGAAATTTGAAATGTTAAATCGATCAATGTTAAATCGATTTATGTTAGGTTAAATGGAGTTATAACCTAAGTTTTTTTGTTTTGTTTGTATACAAGACCTAAGTTTTTTTATTCTGTTTGTAGACAAGACCTAAGTTTTTTATTTTTTTTTTGTTTAAATGTTTAGGGCTTTAACTTTTCATATTGTGCCTATAAGCTATATATAACATATGTACATTTTTCATTTAAAATAATGCTAATTTAAAGTTTGGAGGTGCCAAGTTAACTATATTTAGGGTACGTTTAGGGTTTTTTATTACTGATTGGAATTCGTAATCATGATGAGCATCTATGCATAGGGTGTGAAGGTAACGAGGAGGCTTTTGAAAAGTAAATTGAGGGAAAATTTAATCTTGGATTAATATGGTTAATATTTTCTTGTCTTATTTAGATATTAGAAATTGTAGGCGAAAAAAATGAGAATAATAAGATTACATTCTCTTTTTTTTTATCGTATATATTAGGGTACATGTTGTTTACAAAAGTTTTTTTGCTGTTATACTATATTTGTAGAAATGTTATGTTAGATGGATTTATGTTAGCAAGTGGATGTTGTGGTAACACCGAAGTTATTGTTATGGATGGAGACAATACATTTAAGGTAAATAACAATCCAACTACTAACTTTTCCCAATTACTTTGATTTTCTTGGTTCAAGAAATTTGTAATCATTTCACTTTTAAAGGCGTTTGAAGGAAACGAGGAGGTTACCAATTGCTTAAAATAAGATATATATGAAGAAAGGTTCAAATTACTTAATTTATGAATTATTTAATATATGCAGTTAGACATTTAATTAACTAAAAACATACCAGACGGATGATTAAAAAGGGAAATAAATAAACATATTATGAGTTCACTTTGGAATTGAATAATTTTGTTTGGAAGATTTGGAGGAAGTATAACAACGCTTTGTTTGCTACTCCGTATCTTCGTATTTTGGTCGAAAGTTTTGTATTATACTATAAGACATTAAGACTTGGAGGAAGTATAACACAGCTTTGTTTGCTATCTTTTTAATTTGGTCACTAGTTTTTTTACTACTATTTATAAGGATTGACACAAGTATAAGGATAGAGTTAGACAAATCTATTAGAATAAATGGAAGCAGAACATATGAACATGAAATAAAGGTTGTAAGAAGACCATACATTATAACATTACAAAATAACGACCTTAAGTTTGATCATAAAACCGATCGTTCACGTACAACCGATCGTTCACGTCCAACAAAAGTTTCATCCTAACACCAACACCACAACATCTGATCAACAAAAAGACCACCACAACACCTGACGTCCAACAACATGTTCCATGCCAACAACATAAAACACAGCATCTGACCAAGAAAAAAAGACATAAACCACAACACTAACAACAATTTTCAAGTCCAGCCACCAACTCCCAAGTACCATCAACAAACAACCTTCATTCCGTCGAAGACAAGGGTTTACCTTGCAATCTCCACATCGTACCGCTGTCACTGCTGATCTTTAAGGATAAAAGTGAGGCGAGTGCCAACTTCCAGCTCGTTATCGTCCTGGAAGATGTGCCATCCAGTTAAGAGCTCGACCCGGCCTTTCTTGTTTTCCTCAAACTTAAAAAACACAGTGTACTCCAGTGGTCCTCTTGGGCGGAGAGTGCGGAGCGTCATGGTTTGAATGCTGAAGGTGCTGCGAGGAATGTACTTCCTCACAAATGCCGCAGGAACCCGCTGCAACAAGAAGTATGATGTGAGCAACAATAAAAACCATACTTAGAATACAACATAGTGCTACATAGCTATGCAGAATATGATTCCTTACCACACCATTGTTGGTTCCAATGTTGCGCCTCTTGACTTCCACCGTGAAACGCGGCTCGGCCGGTCCTGATTTTTCTGCAGAATGCTCAACGACTTGTCCTTTTGAATCCTCCAACACCGGGTCTTCATTAGCTTCATCCTCCTTATCTTCATCGGACTCTTCATCTTCGGAATCCTCTTCATCGGACTCTTCATCTTCGGAATCCTCTTCATCCTCCTCTTCATCTTCGGTATCCTCTTCATCCTCTGATTCTTCACGGCGACGATTATGGCGATGACCACGGCGACGATCAGAGCCCCAGTAGGCGGGCAATGTCCACGGACTCATCGCTGAAATATAGGTTGTCATGAGGTCCGAAGTGAGGTTGGGAGTCCGAGGCTCCATAAAATCGGTCATCCATACTCCCGTCACTCCTGATTGAAGATGAACCTGTGATTTAAACAAATTTCACACGAGTTGAATGTGTCATCCTAATAGACATCAGTAATGGTGATCGAAAACTTAAGCACTTACCATCATCACTGCCGGACATCATGATCTCCCATGAATTTGTCCTAATGTTTCCTGTGATTTAAACCACAATTACAACCACAGACCACAAATCCCTAAACCAAATCCCTAATTTCCTATCTTACTAAACCACAAGTACTACAAGCACAAAGCATTCATAGTTATTTTCCAAGAACAGTCGTCAAAAAGAGTCATAAACCCCTAAACCTAAGAAATCCTAGCCCTAAACTACAAAACCTAGTTTCAAACAGAGCCCAAATCCATTAGATCTAAAACTGAAGAACAAACCATATTTTAGTCCTTTGAAATCACGTGTAGCATGTAATCTTCCGTGTTATGAGGACTTAAGGTTTGGATTAAGAAATAATACTCACCTTTGGGTTGAATTGGATGGGCGAAAGCTTCCTCAAAAACTTCTTCTTCCCTTTTTCTCTGGAGCTTCAAGAGGGCATTGAATTTACTGAAATGTGAAGTGAAGGGAGGAGTGGGAAGATTATACTTATTTACAAATTTTTTTATCTGCTAGGACTATTACGTATAGGAGCAGTTGGCAAGTTGGAATCCCTCTTTCAACAAGGCATTGAATCCCTCATTTTTTTAATCTGCTAGGACTATGGTTCACAATTAATATGTTGGTTTAGTAATTTTTTGTTGGTAAGTCCTAACTTTATATGAAATACAATATGGTGTTACGTCAAAATAAATTTATAAATGGATATATTTACATAATGTTGATTTACAAAGAAATTTCTTAGCAAATAGGTGAAAAAGATATACAATAGGTGAAAAAGATAGAAATTACATAAGACTTGATTATCATGAAGTCATTCATTCAAACACTAGTGTGTATATAGATACTCACTCATGCTTTCTATTACTTGAATTGTATAGTATGAGGTGGACTATAGTAACGAGGCCGATTGATCGATTCATTGTTGTAACCGTCTATTCATATGTTACGCCGAGGATGCACTATAATGACTACATTAATATGCATGTTTGTTTACAAGACCGTCCGAGTGTTCGTATGTGAACCAAGCTCGAGCCCGATGATCACTTAAACGAACCGAGCCCAAACAAAATATTGAGCTCTATCGAGTTCGAGCTCGAATTCGAGATCGTCTAATGAATATTGTGTGTCCTAAGGGCCCATAATAAGCATACCAAAAATGGAAACTAAAACCCTAATACCAAAAATAGAAACTAAAACCATAGGCCATGCATTTGGACTTAAGTCAAATAATATATGCAAATAATGGAAACTAAAATCCTATTTTTTTCCCTCACCATATACCAAATAATATATGCAAAGAATTAAGTAATTTTACAGGACGATAGATTTTTTTGTTAATTCTTTGTCTTTGGATTTTTTGACCTAAACATCTGTAATCATTAAGTCTATAAAAGGATTAAAAGGCCTTTGTTGTCGGATTTGGTGTCTTTTTCCTAATTTCTGTTATAAGCATTAAAAAAGTTAGTATATGCACTACATTTGAATTACCAAACTTGATTGTGTATCTTGAGCAAACATTTTGAATTAAATTAGCCAAAATTGAATTACCAAAATTTGAAATACCAAACTTGATTGTGTATTTTTAGCAAACATTTTGAATTCAATTAGCCAAATTTGTATTACCCAATTTTGAATTAAATTGCCCACTCAAGCATTCCAAATGGGTAATCCCGCGTGTGAAAGCTTTTCCAAATGAACAATTCATGCATTAATTATAGCAGGTTTCCAAAGCACTTACCATTGTAGGTGTTATCATTATTAGCTAGTACGGAGTACTACTTTTTTTGCTTTTTTTTATGGTAATTATTTTCAACTTAAACTTACACAATAAGTTTCAACTTCTTCAACTTCTTCTAATCTAATTTAAATTGCCTTACAAAACTTATGTATTGAATCCTTATAATCTGTAGCCGTAAGTCCCGTGCTAGTGGCCACTCAATAATATCAATATTGAGCATTTGTATTGGGTCAAATTTATATTTAAGTATCTATTGTTTACTTTTTTAAAGAAAGAATGTTGTAGTATTTTGGTCGAAAAAAGAAAGAATAATATCAACTTGCTATTGTACGCATATATTTTTTTTTGCAAACTAAAGAACAACAATTATGAATAAATATGAACAACTATAAACAAAATTAATGACTTCATTTGTAGAAGAAACATATTACTCCAAATCCAAACCAACCAAATCCAAATAACCACAAGCATGTCCTTACTAGGACAACATTAAACAAATTGTCAATTATGGCAAGCCACAACAAGAGGTCCTTAGCAAATCCAAAAGTCACCACCAACACCTTATGGATACACACACAACAACAAAACCTTCACACAACAGCAAAACCTTGAAGAAATCATGTCCTGATGCATGAAGAAACCTTAGATCTCGGCAGAGTTGTCCGGCCTAAATTAGCATAACGGAACGAGACATTATAGTTACATTCATCCTTAATTAAGGAATGTAAGGTTTAACTAGGGTTTACCTTTCAATATCCACATCATACCGCTGTCACTTCTGATCTTGAAGGATGAAAGTGAGTCGAGCGCCAACTTCGAGATCGTTAACGATCTGGAACCTATGCCAGCCATGTCCGAGTTCGACCCGACATTTCTTGTGTTTCTCAAACTTGTAGTCCACAGTGTACTCTCGTGGTCCAGCTTCTGGCAGGTTAGTGCGGAGCGTCATGATTTTAATCTTGGAGGTGCCGCGAGGAATGTACTTCCTCGCAAATGCCGCAGGAACCTGCTGCAACAAGAAGTATGATGTGAGCAACAATAAAAACCATACTTAGAATACAACATAGTGCTACATAGCTATGCAGAATATGATTCCTTACCACACCATTGTTGGTTCCAATGTTGCGCCTCTTGACTTCCACCGTGAAATGCGGCCTGTCCGGTTCCTCATTTGTTGAAAGCTCAATGACTTCAGCTTTGGAATCCTCCTCCTCCTCAGACGATCCTTTGTACTCCTTAGATGATCCTTGGCACTCATCCTCTGATGATCCTTGGGGCTGCTCCTCAGAGGAATCATCGAGCTGAATGATATCAACATTGTGTTGGGGCTCCAACACCTCAACCGAGTCTTCATTACCTTCATCCTCATCCTCTTCATCTTCGGTATCCTCTTCATCCTCCTCTTCATCTTCGGTATCCTCTTCATCCTCTGATTCTTCACGGCGACGACCACGTCGACGATCAGAGCCCCAGTAGCCGGGCATGTCCATTGAATCATCGCTGAAATATAGGTTGTCACTCCGTCCGAAGAGTACTTCGCTCTCGGAATCTTCTTCAAATCGGCCATCCACATTCCCGTCACTCCTGTTTGAAGATGAACCTGCGATTTAAACAAATTTCACATGAGTTGATTGTGTCACCCTAAGAGAAATCAGTAATGGTGATCGAAAACTTAAGCATTTACCTTCATCACTGCCGGCCAACAATCCCATCATGCTCTCCCACGAACTTGTTCTCATGTTTCCTGTGATTTAAACCACAATTACAATCACAAACCACAAATCCCTAAACCAAATCCCTAATTTCCTATCTTACTAAACCACAAGTACTACAAGCATAAAGCATTCATAGTTATTTTCCAAGAACAGTCGTCAAACCTATACCTACGAAATCCTAGCCCTAAACCACAAATCCTAGTTTCAAACAGAGCCCAAATCCATTAGATCTAAAACTGAAGAACAAAACATATTTTAGTCCTTTGAAATCACGTGTAGCATGTAATCTTCCGTGTTATGAGGACTTAAGGTTTGGATTAAGAAATAATACTCACCTTTGGGTTGAATTGGATGGGCGATAGCTTCCTCAAAAACTTCTTCTTCCCTTTTTCTCTAGAGCTTCAAGAGGGCATTGAATTTACTGAAATGTGAAGTGAAGGGAGGAGAGGGAAGATTATACTTAGTTAATTTTTTTTTCTGCTAGGACTAAAGGAGCAGTTGGCAATTAATTTTTGGAATTCCTCTTTATTCTTCATGTTCAAAATTACCGTCCACGTTATGGTTGACAATTAATATGTTGGTTTAGTTTATTTTTTGTTGGTAAGTCCTAACCTTATATTTGTACAACTTTATAAGAAATACAATATGGTGTTTCGTCAAAATGAATTTGTAAATGAATATATTTACATATATACAATACAAAGTAAGTCAAAGTGACTAATAAGTTTAACAAAATAATTATAATGTTCATTTACAAAAAAAAATTCTTAGCAAAAGAATTTAATTTATCAATGAATATTTTTAGATAATGTTGATTTACAAAAGAAATTTCTTAGCAAATAGGTGAAAAAGATAGACAATAGGTGAAAAAGCCCACAATTACATAAGACTTGATTGTGTATTTTGAGCAAACATTTTGAATTAAATTAGCAAAATTTGAATTACCCAAATTTGAAATAAATTGCCCACTCAAGCATTACCAAAATTTTAAATTTTTAAATACCCAAATGCTAAAGTCCCGCGTGTGAAAGCTTTTTCCAAATGTTGTTATCATTACTACCTACTACTACTTTTTTTTGTTTTTTTTGGTAATTACTTTTGTAACACAAGTTGTTAAACTTCAACTTAAACATACACTATAAGTTTCAACTTTTTGACCACAAGTTATTCTAAACCCTAAACCGTAATGTATATACTCGGGTTGTTTACAATCAGAAATGCACTTAATTTTGACCTAATAATTCATAATGTAATGTAGTGTATGTAACAAACGTTTTTTTATTAGCATTGATTGATAGAACAGTGAAAATGAATTGAAAACTTAGTATTTGATATTTGGCCAGCACAATCCACACATAAATTTGAATGAATAAACCTATGCTATTTTTGAGAATGTATAAGATCTCATATATATTAATATCATTACATTGGTATACGCTTATGTTGTACGACTTAAGCATAGAGAAAAAAATTATGTTATTTCAAATATAATATAGTTAACTCAAAATTAGATTGATTCACTATCTCAAAATTTTCAAATATAATATAGTTAACTCAAAATTATATTGATTCACTATCTCAAAATTAGATTATAATGCCACTATTATAAGATTCTTTTCACAATTTCGTGTATGATCAAGTTTTGAATAGCAATTTCATAATTAAGGTGAAACATGCTAGGTTAAATCCATGTATTTGATGAATTGCATTTTGCTAAGTGATATTGTCTTACGTATTTATTATGCATTTCATAATGTCAAGGGGTTTAGGGTTAAGTGCTTAGGGCTCATTTAGGGTTTAGGGTTAATTTCGGGTTTAAGGCTTAGTGTTAATTTAGGGTTTAGGGTTTGGATTCATGTCGTGCACATGATTCTTTTTTGGGTTGAAGATGGCTTGGAAGAAGTTGATTTCATTTTACTAAAAAAGGAAAGACAATGAAAAATGGAATAATTGGCCTGACAAGCATTTATTGGGAGGGTGATCATTGGAGAATGATAATGTCTTATATTTTTTTAAAAGGAATTAGTACTAATTGCCCCTATTTGATAAAATAAATAACGAAATATTTATATCAAGTAAAATAAATAACGAAATATTTTTTAAAAAATCGAAATATTACATTCATGTGTTGATTCGAATGTACGATCCGATCAATGTTGGTTAACATATGTTGATTACGATTCTACAATGCGATCTATGTTCGTTACGATTCTAACGATGGTTATATTCACCCTAAAAGAAGAATACAATTAGAAGTCAATTCTATTTGCCTATCTTTGGTTTTACTTGTTGACGTCTCTCATTTTGGAGGTGTTTTAGTGGTTAATTTCCTTTGTAAATATGTGTTTTTCATTCTCTTCCTTATAGTTTCGATCCCTTTTTAGCCTAGTTCCCGGTTTTCTTCAAGAGTCGGAGACTATGCGAGTTTTGTGTGTTTTTGTAGGTAAAATGGCAAGAATGAGAGCGATTTCAAGGAGATAAGGAAGGAGCCAAGTCAAGAAGGAAAGAGCCAAGCCAAGAATGAAGTGGAACCAAGAGAAACCAAGAGAAGAAAGCAAGGATCGTGGCCCAGGATCGAGTTCCACCATGTTGGGCCCGAGATCGAGCGACCAGCGAACGGGACCGAGGTTGGACAAAGTCGGGCCCGAGGTCACCCGTGTCGGTCCAAAGTCGGCAGAATTTTGGATTGCTCCCCAAGGCATATTTTTAGCAACTTTCCACATTTGCCCCTTTCTAAATTGGGATTCCTTAGTCCCCAATCCTTAGAAGGCTATAAATAGAGGTGATTAGAGAGCATCAAAAAAGAGGTTTTTTTGGGGGGGGGGATAGACCACAACCAAATCACTCTCTAAAGGCTCAAGGGAAGAATTTGGAGGGCAAGGAGAAGAAGGAGGAAGGAAGAGGAGAGAGGCCGGTGGAGAGAGAGAGAGGTCTAGTGAGTTTTTGTGCTTTGTTTTGCTTTGATCTAGTAGAATTGTACTTGGATTTTGTAGAGACCTTTTGAATTTGAATGAAATTGGAGTTTGGTTTGATGTTGATGATTGAGATTTGTTTGATTTCCCTTTTGATTTCGTTTTTCTCTTACTTGATGGAGTAGATTCCATAGCCTTGGGCTATGGGGGAAGCCCTTAGTTAGATTTGGGTAGAAAACCCCAATTCCATAGCCTTGAGTGCTTGATTTGTGAATCCTCTCTACACTAAGCTTCAATTCTCTTGTGAAAACAAGGGGCTTAGGGCTTGTGATTGGTAAGAGCAAAGCGAAAGCATCTCGAACCCAATTGCTAGACCTAACATCGAAGGAGAGTGAAAACTCCCTTGGGTCGAAGTGTAGATTGGAGAGATTTGGGGCGATCAACCTCGATCTCATTAAGATCAAACTCTTATTGGCTGAATTGGGGAAGAATATCCAAGTCTAGCTAGGTGTGGAACCCAAAAACCCAAGACCGATCTACTAATTTTGCTTAAATCGAGTTACCCAGTACATCGGGCCCGACTTGCATCAACGTCGGTCCCGGCCAAATCGACCTCGATCCACCCTCGGACCGAAGTGACCAGTGTCGGTCCGAGGTGATCTCTCTTTGCTTTTCTTTCGTTTTTACCTTGTTTTCATCCCTTTTTAAGTATTTCCGGGTACACTCGACACACGAACTCCCGTGTGTTCGACACCCTACCTCTTTACTACAATCTTGAGGTTCGGTTTTATAAATTTAAATTGTGAGACCTCCGATCCCGGACCGATCAGAATTTTGGCGCCGTTGCCGGGGAGTTCTACTTGTTCGAGGTACCCATTTTTGTTGAGTCTTTGATTTTGTAGTGATTTGGGTAAGGGATTAGCCCGAGCCCCTTGTTTTGTTTTGATTCGGTTTTTGTTTGTGTCTTTGGTTGTAGGTGCATGCGAGCTAGTTCCGTCCGAGGAACTCCTGAGCTCGACTTTGTGATTGACCCGGAGAGTATTCTAAGGCAAGCCCGCAAGAAGAAGAGGATGGCGGACCAAGCCCGAGATGAGGAGTTCGAGAGGTTGAGAGCCGAAATGGCTCGAATGCAAATTGAGATGGCAAACCGAGATGCCGAGGCCCGTAGGGAGAGGGAGCAAAGGATAAGATTGGAGGCCCAAATCAACACTCAACCCCGGAATGCTAGACAATACATGCATCCGGAGTTGAAGGTCCCGGAGCCGGCCATAGTCTTACCGGAGGTGTCGAGGAATTTTGAGATCAAAACTCAATTTATCTCGCTCATCAAGAGAGAGCAATTCCAAGGGAGGCCGAACGAGTGTCCGATCGAGCATGTCAAGCAATTCAAGGACCTTTGCGAGACCATTTCCACGGATGATGAGACACTTGAGTATGTGCTACTCAAAGCCTTCAAGTGGTCTTTGGGAGGAAAGGCTTTGCATTGGTTGGAGAGTTAAGCACCTCGATCTATCACCTCATGGAGAGCCCTAAATGAAGCATTCTTGATGAAGTTCTTCCCACCCACCAAGACGACGGAGCTTAGGCGGAAGATTGCTAGTTTTCAACAAGGAGCTTATGAGCCACTTTTTGAGGCGTGGGACCGGTTCAAAGAGATGTTGAGAGCATGCCCGACACATGGTCAACAACCTTATGTCCTACAAGACATCTTTTTCCAAGGGATCAACACCGCCACGAAGGACAAATTGAACCTCCATACCGATTGTGGGTTCATTGACTTGCCACCGGAGCAAGCGTGGGAGTTGTTGGACAAACTCTCGGATTATGAGGCGATGTATGGCACTAGCAACGTGGCCAAGGAGGGAAGAGTCCATGGAGAAGGCCCGAAGAAGCTCTACGACCCCAAGAGTGAAGAGGTGGACAAGGATGTGAAGATCCAATTCTTGGAGGACGAGTTGAACAAGATGAGGAGGAAGATGAGTTATGCCCAAACCACAAGAGCATGTGAAGAGTGTGGTTCCTTGAAGCATGGAGCTCAAGAGTGCCCAAATGAGCGCCAAGTCCGATTGGCAGAGCAAATTGAGAAGGCTCATTATGTTCAAAGAAATTTCGGAGGGAGAACCAACTTCAACAACAATGGAGGAAGGTGGAATCAAGGGCAAGCAAGTGGCTACAACAACAACTTCAACCAAAACGAGCCAAGAGCCCAACAACAACCATACCGACCTCCCGGTTTCTATGAGCAAACTCCACCATGGGCTCAAGATTTGAAGAACCAAGTTACCAACATGGAGAGGAAGTTTGATGATCAATTCAAGGAGTTGGGTGTATGGAGAAAGCAAGTGGACAACCAATTTGTTCACATGGCGAATCAACTTCCAAGAGAGGAAGGGAGACTCCCGGGCCGACCCGAGGAGAACCCCCGTGCCCCACAACAACAAAATGAAGTTCGAGCCATAGGATTGCGGAGTGGACGAAGTTTGCCCGAGCCACAAGAGCCAAAACCAAAAGAAGAGGAGCCAGCAACTCGGACCGAGTTACCCAGCAACTCGGGCCCGAGGTCCTCTGAAGTCGAACCAGAAGATGGAGGAAGTCCCCTGAGTCGGACCGAGATACCCAGCAACTCGGGCCCGACTTGCTCTGAAGTTGGCCCGATGTCCTCTGAAGATGGCCCGACTTGTCCGGAAGACTTTTGCCCTGGGACCGAGGTTCCAGAAGTCGGTCCCGAGGTACCTCCAACGTCGATCCAAGGTGATTTTGTCGAGAAGAGTCGATCCAAGGAGGATGATCCAAGCAAGAAGCAAAGTGGCACTACTCTTCCTTATCCTATGAAGAAGCCCAAGGAGATTGTTGAGGGCAAGTTCAAGCGGTTCTTAAAGCTTTTGCAAGGCTTGAACATCACTATTCCTTTCACCGATGCTCTAAGCGAGATGCCGTCTTATGCAAAGTTTTTGAGAGAGATCTTGAGCAAGAAGAGGTCGATCATTGAGATGCAAGACGAGGTGAAGATATTGGAGCTACCTCAAAAACTTGGAGATCCCGGAAGATTTGCCATCACCATAGGGATTGGTTCTCAACAATTCAAAGCTCTTTGTGATCTAGGAGCGAGTATTTCGGTTATGCCCATGAGCATATGGAGGAGGGCTAACCTTGGAGAGTTGGAGCCGGTCGATATGAGTCTCACCATGGCCGATGGTTCTTCAACAAAGGCTACCGGAATACTTGATGATGTCCCGGTTCGTGTGGGAAGATATTTTGTGCCCGATGACTTTGTGATCCTAGACATGAAAGAAGATCCAATGGTGCCCATTATTCTCGGAAGACCATTTCTAGCCACGGCGGGTGCCAAGTTTGATGTGAGGAATGGGAAAGTCACCTTCGAGATTGGAGAAGAGAAGGTTGAGTTCCATTTCAACAAGGCCCTAAACGAACCGGATGCATTGGCAATCTTGAAGCTTGAAGAAAGTGCCAAGTGCAAGAGAGAGAAGTTGGAGTCCACAAGAGAAGAAGCACCATTGAGAGACCATGACATGGTCAATGTTCAAATTCATGATGAGGCAAGAGATGGAGATGGAGCCAACCCACCAAACCATGAAGAGTATCCTAATCTATATCCTTTTGATGTGGGAGACTCTTTTATGAGTTTAGATGATTTGAAAGAAAATTTAGGAGATGACTATCTTTGCTTAGATGACTTGCAAAATGACTTGAGTTATGATGTTATAGAGTCTCCTAGAAATTCTTTAGACTTTTGTGATGTAGGTGACAAGATGCAAGATGAGTTGATGCA
Organism: Polygonum aviculare; assembly: GCA_934048045.1. Lineage (NCBI taxonomy): Eukaryota > Viridiplantae > Streptophyta > Magnoliopsida > Caryophyllales > Polygonaceae > Polygonum > Polygonum aviculare. Next base: position 22,949,809 of record OW204023.1, on the reverse strand, counting down.
AGAGGTGCAAAGCTACACTTTGGAGGATAAGGATGATGGAGGCCACATTTTCATCAAACATAAATGGTGGCATTTTGGCTATGATGATTGCGGAGATGTCTATGGCAAGGAGGACCAATTCACGGTTTTTCACCCTCCTTGAAGGGTAGAGGTTAGACGTCAAGCTAATGACGTAAAAAAAGCGCTTCTCGGGAGGCAACCCGGGTTTGGTAAATTCATTTTCGTAGTTTCTAGCTTGTTTCTTTTTGCCTTAGCTTAGATTAGTCCTAATCTCTTCTCTAGCTTGTATTTTGTGGAAATGTGTGTTATGTGAGCTTCATTAGCATGTGTGGTATTTGTGGAAATGATGCAAACGGTTGTTGATGGGAGTAACCAAAGTGTGGGATTTTTAGGAGCCAAAATCGGGTAGGACCGAGGTACCCAGTACCTCGGGCCCGAGGTGTCCAACATCGGTCCAAGCCAGCCGACTCACCTTAGCCTTGATTTTGTAAGAAATTCCTACTATACCCTCTTGACCCACCTTTGTTTTCTTCCCCATTTAAAGACCCATTTCCCTTACCTAACATCACCATCACCATAACTACTTTCCCAAAATACCCAATTCTCTCTCAAAAGCCAAAATCGATCCAACCTTCCCTCCATACTCGATCCTCAAGCTACCTCACCACAAGATCTCGATCCATCCCCTAGTTCACCCAAGCATTGAACCAAAAGCCAAAAAATCCTACCTAAAACCTATAGATCTTCATCATTCTTCTAGATCTAGAAAAGGAAATTTTGAGTTTTAAGGATTTGCTTGCTAGGAGTTCTTGTTTGCTTGATATTTGGTATGTGAATCTCGATCTCTACTTGATTCCTTGTGAATTTCATGATTTCATTGCTAAATTTGAGAGGTGCCATGATTGAGTAAGTTTGAACTTTGCACATCAATGGTGATTTGCATGTCTTATGAAATTTGTGCTTAATTGTTGCTAAATTCCACTTAGAACTTCGATTGATGATGATTGATGGTAGAATTTGGATTTTAGAGGCATGAATAGTTGTTGCATGATTGAATCTAGAGTGAAAAGTCGGATTAGACTCGGTCCGAGGTACCCAGTACCTCGGGACCGACGTTCCATATCGGTCCAATGACTCGGACCAAGGTCCCCAACCTCGGGCCCGACGTCACTTGCAAGTCGATCCAGTGCTTTTCGAGTTTCTCTTGCGTGATATTAAGATTTCTTGCACATGAATGTTGGTTATAGCATGCTATTCATGATATTATTTGAAGCTTGACCATTGATATGAAAATCTTATTTCATGCATGATTGACTTTTGTGGATTGAGTGTGCTAAGTTCAAGTATGGGGTTGTCTCCTTGAATGACAAGTTGTTGATAATGGAAGCTTGTGTTTGTGTTGGATTTTACCTTGTAGTTTCTTTGGTTTTTGATTGTGTGTAGGTGCCATGTCTACCCGAGCATCTTCTTCAAGGATGGAGAAAGCCACTAAGAAGTCCAAGAAATCGTCCAAGAGAGTCCAACGGATGGACGATGTTCGTATTGAGGATAAGGACGAGGCTAGAGAGTATGAGCGTCTCATGGGTCTATCCCACCACACCCGGTGGTTAGATTGGGAATCAATCCGTAAGATGTGCATGGATGAGGCTCTTACTCGATGCTACTCCACCATAGGGCTTAATGTCTTGCTAAGGTGCAACAACACTCACTTTCCCGCCTTGACGTCCGAGTTCATGGCGACTTTCAAATGCACTTATGAGGGAGTTGAGAGTGATGGCATTATTTCCTTCCAATTGGGCAACGAGTTGCAAGAACTCTCACTTCGGAATTTGGCGGTTTATCTTGGATTTCCTTTTCCAAGAGATGAAGCTTTTGTTGACAATGAGAAGGTCGACTATCTTTGGAAGTACATAGCCGGGATAAGTGAGATGAGGAAAGGCGCTTCAACAAATGAGATAGCAAACCCACTTTTCCGAGTGATGATCCGAGCCTTGGGTTGTTCTATCTTTGCAAGACATGAGCTAAGCAAGCCGATGAAGGAGGAGGCTATGCTACTCTACGAGATGTTGTTTGAGCATGAGAAGTCAATGAACCTCACGTGGGAATGGGTGAAGATGGTGAGGGACTTTCAAAGTTCTTCATGGATATACTTTGGAGGTATGATTGCCCGGTTAGCTCATAGTCTCGAGGTGGATTTGTCTACCTACACGCCGGCGGCAAATGGCGTGGAGTTCATGGACCTCAAGTATTTCAAGAAGGCCAACATTATCAAGGAGAAGGTTGTCCCCGGTTTCATGGACCGACTCATGCCCCATTCAAACTTTGGCAAGGTACAAGTCCCATTGGGAGCTCGACTCTTTGACCTTACTTCTTACTATAATTGGTATCAAGTATGGGCGGGGAACGACAATCCCTATGGAGAGCCGGAGGGGACACTCGAGGTTAGGAGACGTGCACGACATATACGTTTCACTACACCTCAAGCTTCCCCGGACACCGAAGAAGAGGAGGCCAATCAATTCGAGTTTGTAAGAAGAGATGATATGGAGGTGGATGCACCAAGAAATGAAGAAGAAGAAGAAGGAGGAGGTGGCTACCAACACTTGTTCACCGACCACTCCCCCACTCTCTTGGACCGAGGTACATCCGATGTCGGGCCCGACGTTCATCAACGTCGGTCCGATGTGTTTTTGCCCGATCCGGTCCCTAGTCACTTCGAGAGGGGCGAGGGAAGTGGAGCACACCAAGCGCCGCCTAGCTTCGGAGGATATGAGGGGTATGCCCAAATGGTATGGCCCCGGAATGGTCTTCCCCGAGCCGAGCCAAACGGTGGACATGAACTTCTTAGCAAACCAAATGGCACATCTCCAACTTCAACAACAATCAATGTTTCAAGAAGCCCACCAACTCAATTACCAACAACAACAACTTTTCCAACACCAAGAGAACTTCCAAGAGAGATTTGATGAGGTGAACCGAAACCTCGCATACACAAGGCACGAGGTGGAGGAATTGAGGGCGGCCGATGATCAAAGGTGGTCCATGCAAGCTAGTTTCAACGAGTGGATGTCCGGGAATTTTGCAACCCGTGAAGACCAATGGACACCTCCTGCACCACCAATCCAACCATCAAGCCATAACCTTTTCCAAGACCATGTGCATGAGCGAGAGCGGCACGCCCGGATTCAAAGGAGGCAACGCCGTGGTCATCCTCCGAATTAAGCCTCATCAAGCCATTTGCAAATAAGGAATTGTGAGTCTTCTTTACTCTTTTCTCTTTACTTTTGAGTTTTGATGGGGACATCAAAAGTTTTAAGTATGGGGTGGGTTAGTTGCTCATTAGTTCCATGTTTAGGTTGCTTTGTTTGTTTCTTGGTTATGGGATGTTTCATTTTGGATTGTGGCATGATGCATGAGAATGATGATTGATTTTATGGCATGTATGGATGAGTTTGTTTTGAGTTTGTTTGTGTCTTTGAGAAATTTTCGAAAAAATCCATAAAAATGTGAAAAATTTCGGTTGAAATGTCAAAAAGATTTTGTTTTTGGACTAGGAATTCCCATCTTAGATGTCCATATGAAGGCTAATGATGATGTGAGCATGTAAAGTCCTTTGCATATTTTTGGATAGTTTAGCCTCTAATTGGATGTTGTTTTTGATGTGATATGATATCTTGCATGTTTTTTATTGAGCACATGAGTTTTTGGAAAAGTTTTGATGCGACCAAGCTAGAGTGAACCTTGTGAGATTATTTTTGGCCATTTTAGGGATGTTCGTTCGATATTGCATATCCCTCATTTTCGTGTGTGATTAGCTCAAGCATGCTAAGTAATACTTGCTATTGAGGTGTTTATCTATTTTCCAAGACCAATATGAGATTTGTTCTATGCTTTGTCACATTGATTTGAACTTTATTTCATTTAGTCACAAAATGTTCCATATCCTACCTTGAAGATAAACCGTTGTTTGTAGCCCCGTTTTAGCCTTAGACCTTTGTTTGAAACTCCTCAAAAATATGATTCCTAGCCTATATGACTTGACCCTTATGGGATTGGACTTTAGTGAGAGGTTTGGAAGAATATTTGGAGAGTTGAGATTCTCTTTGGTGAAGGGCAAAGAAATGGTGTTATAAACTAAGTGGGTAGTGCATCTTTGTGTGAAAAGAAAGAAAGAAAAGTTGGAAAAATAGTGGATCGAAAAGAAGCAAAAAGCTTAAGTGTGGAAAATGAGTCGGACCGAGTTCAAAGTAACCTCGGGCCCGATGTCTAGTCAAAGTCGGTCCAGTGCAAAAATAAGTGAAAAAGTGAGAAAAATCCAACAAAAAGTGTAGTGCAAAGATGAGGTGGAATGTTTAGTGAAAAGTGTGGGTTGAAAGAAGAAAAGAAAAAGAGAAAATCAAAGTCTTTTGAATGAGAGAAAGTTGAAAGTGGAATAATTTGGTGAGTTTGGTGAGAGACTAGAAAAGTTCAATCCCCATTGTAAGCACCACAAGACCAAAATGATTCCCACCTTGAGAATTACCAAAAACCCCGTTACAACCCGGCCGAATGGAACCTCTTTGAGGACCTCCATTGAGCCAAGTTCATGTTCTTTGTGTGCATTGTAATAGGCATCTCTAGGTGGAAGAATTGGTGATATTAGCTTCAATTGTAAAGTCTTTACTTGCATGATTTTGAGTATGAGTGTTCATTTTCAAGCCTAAACACATGATGAGTGATACACATTTCTACATACCTAAAGTGAGGCTTTGTTGCATTAGACTTCATTCCTTGAACACTTGATCATGTGTGATGACATAATCTTGCTAGCATATCTATCACTTGTGCTTACTTGATTTTTCGTATGAGGCTTTACTTGAAGATTGTGCTTCGGTCTTGCTTATATTGTGATTGCTTGAGGACAAGCAAGTTTAAGTATGGGGTATTCTGATGTCTCTCATTTTGGAGGTGTTTTAGTGGTTAATTTCCTTTGTAAATATGTGTTTTTCATTCTCTTCCTTATAGTTTCGATCCCTTTTTAGCCTAGTTCCCGGTTTTCTTCAAGAGTCGGAGACTATGCGAGTTTTGTGTGTTTTTGTAGGTAAAATGGCAAGAATGAGAGCGATTTCAAGGAGATAAGGAAGGAGCCAAGTCAAGAAGGAAAGAGCCAAGCCAAGAATGAAGTGGAACCAAGAGAAACCAAGAGAAGAAAGCAAGGATCGTGGCCCAGGATCGAGTTCCACCATGTCGGGCCCGAGATCGAGCGACTAGCGAACGGGACCGAGGTTGGACAAAGTCGGGCCCGAGGTCACCCGTGTCGGTCCAAAGTCGGCAGAATTTTGGATTGCTCCCCAAGGCATATTTTTAGCAACTTTCCACATTTGCCCCTTTCTAAATTGGGATTCCTTGGTCCCCAATCCTTAGAAGGCTATAAATAGAGGTGATTAGAGAGCATCAAAAAAGAGGTTTTTTTGGGGGGGGGATAGACCACAACCAAATCACTCTCTAAAGGCTCAAGGGAAGAATTTGGAGGGCAAGGAGAAGAAGGAGGAAGGAAGAGGAGAGAGGCCGGTGGAGAGAGAGAGAGGTCTAGTGAGTTTTTGTGCTTTGTTTTGCTTTGATCTAGTAGAATTGAACTTGGATTTTGTAGAGACCTTTTGAATTTGAATGAAATTGGAGTTTGGTTTGATGTTGATGATTGAGATTTGTTTGATTTCCCTTTTGATTTCGTTTTTCTCTTACTTGATGGAGTAGATTCCATAGCCTTGGGCTATGGGGGAAGCCCTTAGTTAGATTTGGGTAGAAAACCCCAATTCCATAGCCTTGAGTGCTTGATTTGTGAATCCTCTCTACACTAAGCTTCAATTCTCTTGTGAAAACAAGGGGCTTAGGGCTTGTGATTGGTAAGAGCAAAGCGAAAGCATCTCGAACCCAATTGCTAGACCTAACATCGAAGGAGAGTGAAAACTCCCTTGGGTCGAAGTGTAGATTGGAGAGATTTGGGGCGATCAACCTCGATCTCATTAAGATCAAACTCTTATTGGCTGAATTGGGGAAGAATATCCAAGTCTAGCTAGGTGTGGAACCCAAAAACCCAAGACCGATCTACTAATTTTGCTTAAATCGAGTTACCCAGTACATCGGGCCCGACTTGCATCAACGTCGGTCCCGGCCAAATCGACCTCGATCCACCCTCGGACCGAAGTGACCAGTGTCGGTCCGAGGTGATCTCTCTTTGCTTTTCTTTCGTTTTTACCTTGTTTTCATCCCTTTTTAAGTATTTCCGGGTACACTCGACACACGAACTCCCGTGTGTTCGACACCCTACCTCTTTACTACAATCTTGAGGTTCGGTTTTATAAATTTAAATTGTGAGACCTCCGATCCCGGACCGATCACTTGTCATTTGTGACCATATCTTTTAAATTAAACTAATTTATACTCCAAAAGGTAAAAATATAAATATAAAATGAATTTGGACCTAAGAACATAAACCATAAGACATGCATTTGGACCTAAGTCATAGTTTGCATATCTTTGTCTTTGTATTGTTTAAGTTGTTTTAATAAAAACATAAGACATGCATTTGGACCTAAGTCATATTTTACTATATAATCAATACACCAACACCAATGACATATTTTTAAGGTATGAATCTCCATGTCTTTTTTTTTTCCCTCACCATATACCAACACTTTTTTACTTGTTTGTCTTTGAATTGTTTAACCCGGATAGGACTATTTTTAATGTTTTTTCCGGACCTCAACAACAATTTATGATTAGCTAATATAAAAATAAAAGAAAAAAACAAATGCACTTACTACAGTACAATAGAAGAAATCTTGTTGCAACTGTCATCATTAACGGGCGGCCTAATGTCAAAACCAAAACCTCCATTTTGCCTAAAAATCTAGATGTACTCATTAACTCTATAAAAGGCATTTGTTGTAGTATTTGGTTTCTTTTAATTACCAAACTTGTCATTTTTCACTACATGCACTTACCAATACTTGAATATTTATTTTTAGCGAAAATTTTGAATTAAGATTGCCCAAATTTGAATTACCAAACTTTCCACCAAAATTAGAATTACCCAAATTTGAATTAAATTGGCCAAATTACTTTACCAAAATTTGAACTTGTTAATTACCGAAATCTAAGTATCATGCGTCTGCGAGCTTTGCCCAATTCACAATTCATGCATTAATTACAGCCGGTTTCCAAAACAACTATGATTGTAGGTGTTATCATTACTCCACTAGTGCTAATATATTTTGTGTTTTTTTTTTGTAATTTTTTTTGTACCACAAGTAGTACAACTTAAACTTAAACTTACACTATAAGTTTCATCATTTTGACCATAAGCTATTATAAGTCCTAAGTTTGTACTCGGGTGTTTTACAATAACAAATGCATTTAATTTTGACCTAAGATTTCATAACTTAATATAGTGTATGTAACAAATGCCATTTAATTTTGACATAAGAGTCCATATCCAAAAAACCACCATTACTGTCATCACTTGTTCACAAATCACAACCATGTCATTACATTCACAAAAGTCATGGTATATTAATCAAACTATAAACCAAAAAACCACCATTAATGTCATAACAAACCAGCCACAAAATGCACCAAATCCAAACACAGCAAATCCACCATGATGTTACAAACAAAAAACCACTTGAAAAGTACTTCAAATTAAAACAAAACAATGCAAAATGCTCATATGCATGGAGAGCATTGTGAGAGAACCACCTTGGCACCATCCACCATTCCACCATTCCCATTTCACCTAAGTTACCACAAATGAAATAAAAATTAGAGTAATTCCACATTTCATAACAACATTAGCTAAAGATGATCAATATGTTGTATAGTAAAAAAAACCTTAGGATTTGCACTCGGTAGATTTGTTTGAAGAGATTGTCCAACTCGAAATCCAATATATCGTTAACATGAAGCTTGTTTGTTTGAGCAAATCTTTCCCATCCCAATCCGAGTTCCGCAGCCCAGCCTTTAAACCTCTTGTGGAACCGGTACTGAACGACAAATGATCCATGTTCCGTTTTCAGAATCATGTTTTTGGCCGTTGTCGACTTAGCAGGCAGGAATTTTCTTGCAAACTCTGAAGGTACACGCTGCAAAAAAGTGTATAAAGTTAGATAAACAAGAATCTAACTATGGATTACTATACACTGAGTTTGAAAAACCTTACAATTCCATTGTTCCGAACAAGATGTCGGTTTTCGACTCAGACTCTGAAGTGTGGTGGGTTGTATATGAAGGATGTGGATTCTTCGGAGTCCCTTGTACTCTCGTCATCACCGCTAGAGTATGATATTCCGTCAGTTACGTCGGAATCGGAGGGATTGTCATCGGAGTTGTCCTCATCTGTTGAGCAACTTCTCGGCGAATCTTGAAGAGGATACCCGACGGAATAATCGTCTGACGACTAGCCATCGTCGGACGAGTCCGTCCACGATGACCAACTACTACCATCGCTCCCTGAATCTGCCGTTAACATATTAGGGCTTAATTAGGGTTTAATTAGCCTTACTCACAGATCATTAAACAGTAAACAACAACGATATCACTTACCATCTTCGGTGGCTGAATTTTTGAACACATCTGTCTCTGTATAGTACTCCATTGTTCTTGAAACCCTAGCATCAAAGAACAGGGTATTGTGCGTTAACTTACAGGAAAATATTGATCTTGTACAAATTAAACCTTGAGGCGGCTTTAGGGTGATCGGATTACTTTACAGAAAAACTCACCGGCGGAGATATTCGTGAGCGGATTCGGACGAGCGAGATTTCAGAGGAAGAAATTGGGAAGAAGGTTCAAGAAATTGGCGAGTCAGAGCGTTTTCAATGGATGAGTGTGAGAGAAATTTCAGGGTCAATGGGTTTTATTTTTCAGTAATTTCTAGATAAGTTAATTAAACGGACAAATTTGTGGTACAATGTAAATGGGTTTTATTTTGGCCAAAAAAATATAATCTCATTTGAAATGTAAACATAATTAATATAGTTAGAGTTAACAATTCATTTTAAGTGGTACATTGTAAATGCAAGTGAACATACTTTTTTTAAATATTTTGCCGGAAATGCACGTTAACAATGAAAAATGGATTTTTGAGTGATCAATCTATGCAATCTATGTAATTCATTCTTATATGTTATTATGTTTCTAGACCGACGGAATAATCGGTTTCGAGAACCGACCGAAACCGACTCAATCGAAACACGAAGGTTTATCATATATTGTTTAGTTATAATATGGGACCCTACGATTCTAACGACTCGATTCAACGATCCGATCTATCTTGGTTATCATATGTTGATTCGATTCAACGATCCGATCTATCTTGGTTATCATATGTTGATTCGATTCTACGATCCGATCTATGTTGGTTATCATATGTTGATTCGATTCTACGATCCGATCTATGTTGGTTATCATATGTTGATTCGATTCTACGATCCGATCTATGTTGGTTATCATATGTTGATTCGATTCTACGATCCGATCTATGTTGGTTATCATATGTTGATTCGATTCTACGATCCGATCTATGTTGGTTATCATATGTTGATTCGATTCTACGATCCGATCTATGTTGGTTATCATATGTTGATTCGATTCTACGATCCGATCTATGTTGGTTATCATATGTGATTCGATTCTACGATCCGATCTATGTTGGTTATCATATGTTGATTCGATTCTACGATCCGATCTATGTTGGTTATCATATGTTGATTCGATTCTACGATCCGATCTATGTTGGTTATCATATGTTGGTTACCCGATAACCGATTCAACCGAAAACCAATTCAACCAAAACCCGATTCACTCGAACATTAAAAAAGTCTAGTTCACAAATACTAGTAATTTCGTATTAGGCTATCATATGTTGTAATTCGATTTATGTTGTTGTAAAGTCTAAACCCTAAAGTTTATCATATATTCTTTAGTTATAATGTGGGATCCTACGAGTCTAACGACTCGATTCTACGATCTGATCTATCTTGATTATCATAATATGTTGATTCGATTCAACGATCCAATCTATGTTGGTTATCATATGTTCATTCGATTCTACGATCCGATCTATGTTTGTTCTCATATGTTGGTTACGGTTCTAACAATTCGATCTATGGTGGTTATCATAAGTTGGTTACCCAAAAACCAATTCAACCGAAAACCGATTCAACCAAAACCCGATCCATTCGAACATTGAAAAAGTCTAGTTCACAAATATTTGTAATTTCGTATCTTTGTATAGAAGGAAAGATGTTTTATTTGCTTTTGTTAATAATTTGAAAATACAATGACAAATAAAGTTAATTACATTGGGCGGCTGACAATCTTTAATTAACCAGCGCAGGTTTCCAAGAGTGTAATCATCATATCAGTGCAATGATTAACCTTTTTTCCAATGAAGGCAAATGAAGTTGACCATTTAAATAATTAAATATACAACGGATGGATGTACATTCTAGCCTTTTAGTGTCCGCTTCAATTTTATCATGTACTCGAAGTTTAGCTTGTTTTAAGTTAATGAATGTATTTGTTTGATCATAAAAAATATAAAACAAATATCGTCCTCATATAATCATAACATATGATTCCTTATGCAATATATCTATGTACAAATGTTGTAGCCTTATTCTAAGTTGTAACCATATACGAATGGAAGAGTAATCTTATTAATTACCATTTTCAAATTAATTAGTCATTCATCCTTGTATACGATAATTCATGAAGCCATATTTTCTAATGCACAAATGACTCAAACTCACTTAGTTTGAGTGATCATTTCATATTTCCTTAATGCACAAATGACTTCAATACTCATTCGAGTTTGTAATGTTATAGTGATTAAATTCATACGGAGTATTACCATATGGAATCACAATATTGCTTACAAGGGTACCTCACCTAAAATATTACTTCACATATGTACATCAGTTTCTATATATTGCATAAGGAAATTGTACATATATTAGGACTATATAATAAATACATTAAAAAATATATAAAATAAATACTTTACCATATAGGGTTTTACATTACACATGTAGGGTTTAGGGCCTAGGGTTTAGGGTTTAGGGTTTTTAGGGTTTAGGGCTTAGTTTAGGTGATAATGGCTTAATACGATTATACAATACTTTAGGTAAACGTTTGTTTCAAGTTATACTTATATATTGATATTGTCAACTTTAATCACTAGAAAGCTTACTCAAAGACGTAAAGTATGTACATATATATGTCACGTGTACTTGTAAACAATGTTATCTGAATCCCAACTCGATCCTCCGATTCCAACGATTCTACGACCCTAAAGTCATAAATCGATCTAACGATTCTACGACCCTAAAGTCATAATTCCTTATGCAATATATCTAATGCACAAATGACTCAATCTCACTTAGTTTGAGTGATCATTTCCTATTTCCTTAATGCACAAATGACTTCAATACTCATTCGAGTTTGTAATGTTCTAGTGATTAAATTCATACGGAGTATTACCATATGGAATCACAATATTGCTTACAAGGGTACCTCACCTAAAATATTACTTAACATATGTACATAAGTTTCTATATATTGCATAAGGAAATTGTACATATATTAGGACTATATAAGAAAGCTTACTCTACGACGTACTATATGTACAATTGTACATATATATGTCACGTGTCCTTGTAAACGATGTTATCCGAAGCCCGACTCGATCCTCCGATTCCAACGATTGTACGACCCAAAAGTCATAAATCGATTGTACAATCCGATCTATGTTGGTTATTTTCCCTTACAATCGATTGTACGATCCGATCTATGTTGGTTCATATATGTTGAAATTGGATTCACGTTGGTTGTAAACTCTAAAACCTAAAGCGAAATCATAAATACAATATTGTTTATAAATAATCCTCAAAAAAAAAAAGGCTTAAATATTGTTTATAAATGGCAATCACAAAAATACAATATTAGTTCAATATTGTTTATAAATGAATTTATGCAGGACATAAACTATCTAAAAGCCTAAAACGAAATCAAATATACAATATTGTTTGTAAATAATCCTGGTGCATTCAATGTCACTTTATGTTAGGAAAATGAAGCCATGCATTGGCGGGAGACATGCATTGGCGGGAGACACAATAAGCAAGAAAAATCAATTCCTTCTAAAACACTCAAAGAGATTTCGAGTATTCATCAAATCAATCCTTCAGCTCAAAATTTTCAAAATTTCACTTCTCTCTCAAGCCAAAATTTTGAAATTTCAATTGCCTCTCAAGCCAAAATTTCACACTTTCAATTGCTTCTCAAGCCAAAATTTCAAACTTTCAATTGCCTCTCAAGCCAAAAATCGATCCTTCAATCCCTTTTGTTTATAAGGTATCTTTCATTTCATTGAATGTGTAAACCCTTCCTCAAATAAATCTGTAATTTCTTCTTTCTACCAAAAAATAAAATCTGTAGTTTCTTCAATCCATCTTTCTTTTTTCTTAATCGGTGTTCTAATCTTTCCAATTTGTGTAGATTTTGCTCGAGCTATTTCGAGGATGGATCATCAAGGATCATCATCAAGTACCAGATCTCCATTTAGACCAAAGAATGCGTATTGTAAGTGCAATCCACCAACTAAAGCTACAATTCGCATATCCGAGTCACCTAAAAACCCGAATCGTTTGTTCTTCAAATGTGACCATTGTGGGTTCTTCAAATGGTTAGATGGCTCCGACGATATAGACGAGACCCAACACTTTGGTGCTTACAGAGATGATCTCCAAGCTATTAAGCGTGATCTGAAGGAGCTAACCTCCTTTGTGCATAGAATAGTTCAAGTATCATTTGTCTTGTATTTTATTTTATTAATCATTATGCTAAGTTAAATGAAGATGCTCATGTAATCCATAATGGATCGTTTTGTATTGCAAGTTTCTTTTTATCTAAGTTTAATGTATGTTATCCGTAATGGATCATTTTATCTAAGTTTAATGGATGTTATACTATGCTTCATTTTATTAAGTTTAATGTATGTTATCCTAACCTTTACTATGCTTATTTATAGGTTATAGTTATTTCAATGTGTGAACTAATCTATAAATTAAAATAAAATTCATCCAAGACATCTATAAAATGAAATAATATCTTGATCGAAAAAAAAATAAGATACAAAACCCATCTAAATGAAAAAACTAGTGACATTTGATTAATGAGGTAAAGATACAATCAATGCTTGATACACAATCAAATACAATGAATTTATGATATTAAAAAAAAAGCTATGCTAAATAACAATATTAGGCCATTGGTAAACACAAATGCTTCAGATTAAGTATTGGGCCTAGCCCACGATAAATATAAAGCCCGCATGCAGCACTATGATAACATATGCTGCAATTTAGGATTTAACGTAGCAATTTATACTAACTTTGCCCTAAATCAATATACGATAAATCCACACAACATATCATGCATTTCAACTGAAAACATCAAATATACAAACACTAAATATCCAAACACCCAATATCCAAACACAACAACAAACCGACCAAATGTTCAAACTATACGAAAAACACAACCAAAGTTAAAAATCATTCAATAGAGCAAGTTCATTCATGGGCTGCATGGGAAACGTCCTTTCGCCTTGGGTCGTGGCAAGGATCCTCGACGTTACAGCGCCACAATCCTCCAACATTACCACACGTTTTGAAAGTGCAACTGCAATATACAACACGATATCATTCATTAGCACATTTACATTACCGAACCGATCTAGAATACGATCTCATGCATTAGCAAGTACACAATAACAAGCGTGAATAATACTTAGCATTAAAAGTGAAATAGACATTACCATCTATACTCCATCTATTGTGCAGCCAACTCCAATCCTCATGCATACCTAGAGAACATATGCGAACGAAAAAATATTTGGAGCACCAATTCGGTGGAATACGATAACTAGTACCATGAAATAGAGGACCCTTTCCCGGTTTACATACGAGTGATATTCTACCATGGTTGGCATACTCAATATCATAACAACTCATGAGATCGGCAATCTCATAACCCTCATGCATACGGTTAGTCACATATTCTATGCAGTATAGTATACGCCATGTTTGAGGCGTAAGTTGAGCGGGAGATAGACGAAAAACTTTCAAGAAATCCCTAGTCAACTGTGGAAAAGGAAAATGAAATCCCATAGAAAAGGGATATAGTGGCAAACATACCCAGCCCGGATGGAAACCGTCGGATCTCTCTTCATAATGGACGGGATACATTACTTCTACTTGGTCCGAAAATCCACAAAACCTTCTAACAAGCATGTCATCGCCAAGGGTGAGGACATCCTGCCGTGGAACTTCCTTTTGTAAGAAGCCTTGGCTAGGGAACTTGATTATCAAACCTTCCACTTGTTGTTGATGCTTTTGCATCTCCATATATGATTCATCAAGTGTTGCGTAGAAAATATACGGTAGCAAAGGACCTCGACTTCTTCTATATGTGAGTCATTCACATCATGCCATGAGTCATCCATCAACATGGTTGTTTGATTATGTTCAAGTAAAAAGCGTTGGATGTCAAAAGATACCAAAAGATCACGTTTATAATCAATAAGGAGAATTGTAACCGCTTAGAATTAACCACAATGGTTATAATTCTAACTGTATGGAGGCAAATAATCGGCCCAAATATAAGGCCCAACTACCAAGCCCATCGGCCCAAAGGATTAATTATGCACAAAGTATGATATATGAAGAATAAGTGTCTAAGATATGAAAAGTATGCTACTTTAGATAAAATATATATCATTTCGGAAAAAATAAATGTCATATTATTACTTGCATTTTTTTTGGCATAAGATTACGTATCATGCATAAATCGAGGGACTTAAACACTTATCACACTTAAAATCATATGGCAATATAAATTGTACTTAAAGAATTATAATGGAGGCTAGTAATACAGTTATTTTACATTAACTTTGACGGAAAAAAAAATAAGTTAAAAATCGCAATAACACAGTTGTCTTCAATCAAGATAAATCAATACTTATTATGGAGGTTAAATACTCTCTTAATTTGTTGTCTTCAATCACCAATAAAAATGCTCTAAGGGTGGAAATTTTGTTAAGTTAAAATACCACTTAAATTGGTCTAGGGCTTAAAACTATCAAGTATGTTTATGGGCTAAAATAAATTAAAACCCAAAGTTAACAAAAAAATGTGAAGTTGATCCATAAATTTCTACCCAAATTGAAGGCCCATTAAGTCTCTTGTACACAAACCTATGTGGGACCCGTCCGACCCTTTAGCTTCGGTTACCCACCAGAATTGTGAATTATTGTGATAAAGATAAATTCAAAAACACTTTATAGAAGCTATCACCCACTAACTACACTTTATTATTATTTTAATAAGGTTGTCATGACACCGGCGTAAGACAAACAATTTCCCACAAATACCAATTGCTCACAGATACCTATCCATACGAGGACTTAATATTGATTCTTAATTCGATTGATACTTAAGTGCTCGTTTTACAACCAAACATAATCATTTCTGTGACCAAACATTTCTCATAATTCATCGACATTAATCTTCAAACACAGTTACACAGACATCACAATTCTATCATTTTTCTTCCAAAGTAGCCAAAAAAATCCAGTTTTCTGCACATGAGACTAATATATTGAAGCTATAACTAGAAGCATTGCAATCTACAGACCAATTTTGAGCATGCAATTCCTACCTTCTTCAAACTATATACCAAATCCTAACTCCACATACAAACTCACAAACAGATCCGGAAAATTACCAACATAAACACCACATACAAACTCAGATCCTTGCGCGAATGTGCCTCTCCGCCAACAGCGGGAACTCCGCCAGACGACTTCCGACTCCACTCCCGTTGACTGCTCCGGTCGACATGCTCGAAACCCTAAGTTTGAGAGAAGAACAACTTGTCCGGAGGCGAGAGAGCGAACAGAGGTGTTGGTGGAGGCGAGGGAGATGAGCTCGTGTGGAGAAACGAAGAGGAAGGGAAGCGAATAATACCAGAAATTGCCGGCGATAATGGCGGTGTATGGTGCGACGGCGAAGGTGGACGGTGACAGCGTAGATCCCGATCTGTAACCTGGTGGTTTGTAGATGTGTAATTGTAGATCGATTTTGGGCCGAATCAGCTCAAGAAGGACGCTGGATTTTGGGCCGGAATGTTCGCCGGTCTCGGCGCCGCCTCGATACTCACCAATCCATCCCGAAGCTACCTCTTCGTCGTGGCCCGGGAAACGGTACATGCCTCCTCCTCCTCATCCGGAACCAAAGACTCCAGATCCCGCAGCAAGAAGATGGATGTAGGTAAATATTCTCTGCAAGGCAAAAATAAACGATCAATACGTTCAAGGAATGTAGGCCAATTAATTTGATGTGTTACTGCACTGCGTCGTGGACGGATCCACTGCCTTAGAAACAATACGCCCGGACACTGGTACAGATCCAAACGAGCGCTTGCCCCCCAAGGATTGAGCGCAGCTTCCCTCGAATCCGTGTACTCGGATAAGAAGGAGTGGGAACGGACGATTCAGAACAAGTGAAGAGAGGTACGGGATGAGTTGTTTAGAAAGTAGAAGAGAAGAGTTGGATGATCCTGAGAAGAAACGCTGATGGGGTTAAATAGATCTGACTACATCCACCATCCCACGATTCTCTCTCAACCACCCACGAAATCCTCTTCAGTTAAAACGAAGTGATAAACTCGTTTGACCAATTCAAATAATTAGTCCCCAAGTTTCGGAAACAGAAAACAAGTTGAAAACGGAGATTTGCGGAAGAGTTATCGGCAAACTAGTCCGCAAATCTCGGAGGCCCATTTTAACGAAATAGTTGAAAATTCCCGTAAAAAGATACGCCCCAGCACCACACCGCGCACGTGTCTCGAGCCGAGCCGGACGGACGGCGGCGGCGGCGCGCGCGAGGGAGCATTCCTCTCTTGACTCACTAACCCATGATATACCAATGTACAATATATAGTGGGTATGCTATCAACCCATTTGTCGATGTGGGAAAGCAAGGAGCTGAAAAGCCCTTTTACTCTTGCTCACGTGTACTGCATTACACAAGGAGCTTTAATGCTCCATTAATGCTCCAACAATCCCCCACTAATGTTGTACATCGATCAGGTTATGTTCTGAATAGGATTTTATGACTTAGTGCTTAAGCAGATGGTATCTTTCGATTTGAACCAACTGCTTTAGTGAACTAAGGGATGCTCTCAAGTCAAGAAGTGAACAAGTCTTGAACTTCTGACTATCGTTGAGAGTGTTACCTTAGAGCACACACTTTGTCAATTGTCCTTCCATTCCCGCGATGGAGATTTCACTTAGTGAATCTCGGTTTCTTGGGATGCTCATGAGTGCCCTCAAAGGTCTTCAGCCTTTTGGATTTTAACCAAATGCACTCACGTAGGTGACCTCATCAAGTTTGTCTCATTACAAACCATCCAAATTCGGGCTATGAGGTCATTAAGAGCTTGAAGCTCATCCTCTCAATTCTTATTCATTTCGCCATAGGATTAAGGAAGCTTAAGCTTTCACATGGGTCTCAACCCCATTCCCCTCGACGATTCCAGGACCATTTTCCTGTTCAACCCTTTTGTTAAGGGATCTGCCAGATTTCTTTCTGACCTTATGTACTCCATCGTGAGTACTCCATCGTGAGTACTCCATTCAAGATCAGGTGTCTCACAGACTCATGCCTGATACGTATATGTCTCTTTTTTCCATTATAAACACTACTCTTAGCAACCCCCATGGCTGCTTGAGAGTCACAGTGTAGAGATACGGGAGGCGTTGGCCTCCCCCACAATGGGATGTCAGCCATTAGGCTTCTCAGCCACTCGGCCTCTGTCCCTGCCAAGTCGAGAGCTATAAACTCTGACTCCATAGTAGATCTTGCTATAACCGTCTGCTTTGCAGACTTCCAGGATATAGCTGCACCACATAAAGTAAACACATAACCACTGGTAGAACTAACTCCATCATTGTCAGATACCCAGTTGGCATCACAATAGCCCTCAAACACATTAGGGAATCTCTTATAATGTAAACCCCAATCAAAAGTACCTTTTAGATACTTCAATAATCTTTTTAGGGCATTCCAGTGATCATTACAAGGGTTATGAGTATATCTACTTAATCTACTTACAGCATAGGCAATATCAGGTCGAGTATAATTCATTAAGAACATCAAACTACCAATTATCTTAGCATATTCAGATTGAGAGACAGTTTTCCCCTTATTTTTCTTCAAATGTATGCTAGGATCATAAGGTGTTCTTACAGGCGAGACATCAAAAGAATTAAATTTTCTTAGTATGTTCTCTACATAATGAGACTGACATAGAGTGAAGCCATCTTTCGTTTTTGTAACTTTCACTCCCAAAATTACATCAACTTCACCTAAATCCTTCATTTCAAATTTTGATGATAAGAAATCTTTGGTCTCATTAATTACATCTAAATGAGTTCCCATTATTAACATGTCATCAACATATAGACATACAATCACACATTTAGCATGCATCATCTTAGTATGTACACAAGCATCAGAACTGTTGACTACAAAGCCAAAACTCATAATAGTCTTATGGAATTTTTCATACCATTGCTTTGGAGCTTGTTTTAGACCATATAAGGATTTTTCAACTTACACACCCTGTTCTCTTGTCCTGGGATCTCGAATCCAGGAGGCTGGTGCATATAGATTTCCTCATCCAGATCGCCATTTAGAAAAGTTGTCTTAACATCCATCTGATGTACAAGAAAATTGTGAGTAGATGCTAATGCAATCAATACACGAATAGTGGCAATCTTAGTAACAGGTGAATATGTGTCAAAGTAGTCAATGCCGTATTTTTGAGTAAATCCTTTGATTACTAATCTTGCCTTGTACCTATCGATGGTACCATCGGTTTTTAGTTTTTTCTTAAAAATCCATTTACACCCAATGGCTTTACTACCTCTAGGCAAGTCTATAATTTCCCACGTCCCATTTGACACAATGGAATCTAACTCACTGTTAATGGCATCTTTCCAAAAACTCGCATCTATAGAACTCATAGTGTAACATACCCCTCCCACACGGGAACTGGGCTGTCAGGTCCGCAACCCAATACACTCCAACCTGATACCCAAAGCGCGAAGCTAAATGGGCAGGGTGTTGCCAAGGGTCCTCGAACCCATGACCTTTGGCATAACTTCCCATATGGGAGAGATATGTCAACCAAGTGTGCCGCTTTGGGTATCAGGTTGGAGTGTATTGGGCTGCGGACCTGACAGCCCAGTTCCCGTGTGGGAGGGGTGCATTTTTTTGTAACATACCCCTCCCACACGGGAACTGGGCTGTCAGGTCCGTAGCCCAATACACTCCAACCTGATACACAGCACACTTGGTTGACATATCTCTCCCATATGGGAAGTTATGCCAAAGGTCATGGGTTCGAGGACCCTTGGCAACACCCTGCCCATTTAGCTTCGCGCTTTGGGTATCAGGTTGGAGTGTATTGGGCTGCGGACCTGACAGCCCAGTTCCCGTGTGGGAGGGGTATGTTACACATAGCTTCTTCATAAGTTTTTGGGTCATTCTCTATCATATGAAGACTAATCACAAATTCATCTATTATATCTATGTCTTTGAGTTCCAGAAGGAAAGAGGTCACAAAGTCAGGACCAAAATCAGTTTCTATTCTACGCCTTTTGCTTGTCCTAGGTTGAACATCATCAACTGGTTTTCTAGGCTCAGACGTAGGTAACACATTCACAGGAGTAGAAACATGCATGGATTTCAAAGGATAAATATGCTCAAAGAATTCAGCATCATGATATTCACAAATGGATTTGTCATTCAATCTCATGAATCTATATGCAGCACTACAATCAGCATAACCAACAAACACACAATCAAAGGTCCTCGGACCAATAGTTTCACGTTTAAAGGAAGGAAAAGCCACTTTAGCTAGGCACCCCCACACTTTCAAATATGATAAATTAGGTGCATAGCCTTTCCAAAGTTCATAAGGAGTCTGTTCTAATTTCTTATGAGGTAACCTGTTTAAGACATGGTTAGCAGACAGAACAGCTTCACCCCACATGTTGTTAGGTAAACCAGAGCTAATTAACATAGCATTCATCATTTCCTTTAAGGTCCGGTTTTTCCTTTCAGCTATTCCATTTTGTTGAGGAGTATAAGGTGCAGTCATCTCATGAACTATACCATTATCTTGACAAAACTTTTTCAAGGACTCGGTTGAGTATTCTCCTCTTCGATCAGACCTAAGCCTTTTAATCTTTCGGTCTAGTTGGTTTTCTACTTCATTTTTATATATCATGAAAGTCTTTTCAGCTTCATCTTTAGACCTTAGCAGGTATACTTTAGTATATCTTGAAAAATCGTTCACAAAAGTGATGTAATAGCGCTTACCACCTCTACTTTCAGAATTTTTAAAATCAGCCAAATCTGAATGGATTAATTCTAGCAATTCTGAATTCCTGTTTTCTACAGGTTTTAAGGGTTTTCTAATAAATTTCGCTTCAGCACATACATCACATTTTTTATGGTCGGTTTTGGATAATTTTGGAATTAAACCTGCTTTAATCAATCGGTCTATAGCATTCACATTTACATGTCCCAATTTAGCATGCCAAACATCAAAGGACTCAATCATGTAAGCAGAAGAAGAAGCTTTATTATCAGTTTCAACAATAGCAGAATCGAGCACAATCAAACCATTTCCAGACATGAAACCCTTCCCCACAAATTCACCATTCTTGCTAATCACTAATTTCCCCCCATCAAACAGGAGTCTAAAGCCAGCCTTAATTAACAGTCCACCAGAAATCAGGTTCTTGCGCAAAGAAGGAACATGCATTACACTCATCAAGCATAGTTTCTTGCCAGAATTAAGTTTGAGAAGAATTTTCCCTTTACCGACAACTTCTGAGATGCTGGAGTTGCCCATGAAGACCTACTCGCCCTTTTCAGCAGGCTTGTAGTCGGAGAGGAGCTCCTTGTTGGTGCAGAAGTGCCTGGTGGCTCCGGTGTCCACCACCCATTCAGCCATATCCACCACATTCACTTCTGAGATTACAGCAACCAGGTCCTCCTCAGTCAGGTTGGCCTGATTATGCTCCTGGTTTGGTTTAGGGCTATTGTTCTGGAACCTGGCTTGGTTGTTCCGAGGCCCTTCGTTTCTATGGTGGCACTGAGCAGCCCGGTGCCTTGGCTTGCCGCAGACGAAGCATCCTCCTTTCATCTTTTCTCCCTTTCCACCTTTCTTAAAATTCTGGGTTCTCCTGTTCTGAAGAGGTTTGTGGCTCTTTCCAGAGTGTCCAGCAGCACCCTTTTTGAACCTGTCAACCTTCGGACCAGAAGATTCAACGATATTAGCTTTGACTGAATGATTAGAATTATTCAAGGGCTTATCTTTGAGGCGATTTGCCTCTTCAATCTTCAAGTGACCGACTAGCTCCTCTAGGGTCAGGTTCTTCTTCTTGTGTTTGAGGTGGTTGCGGTAGGTGGACCACGAATCTGGAAGCTTCTCAATCAGGAAGTTCGCCTGAAGGTACTCACACATCTCCATCCCTTCAGCAAGGATGTCAGCAACCAGATTCTCGTACTCGTGAACCTGCTCCATCACTGGCTTGTCGTCAGCCATCTGGAAGCGCAGGAGTTCTCCTGCGACATACTTCTTCTTCCCGGCATCATCTGAGCCATACTTCTTCTCAAGAGTCTCCCATATGGACTTAGCAGATTTGTTAGTAAGGATCAAATCAAACAAAGCATTGGACATATGGCTCAGTAAGATACCCCTTACAGTCTTATTGTCTTGTTCATACTTTTCGGTTTCAGCAGCAGCCTTAGCGGCGAGTTCAGCAGCTGCGGCGGTTTCTTCTGGCGTAGGGTGGGAGTCGTTGTCGGCCAGAGGAAGCGCCTTAAGAGGAGCTTCTGGAGGGTCTTTGGTGAGGATGTAGTCAACTTTGAGTTACTCGAAGACGATGAGCAGCTTCTGGGACCATCGGCGGTAGTTGGTCCCATCAAGCGGCTCGAGTTTGGACAGATCGAGAAGCTTGATGATTTGGCTCTCCATTCGAATAACAGCAGAGAGGTATTGTTTCTAATCTGTAGGTAAATATTCTCTGCAAGGCAAAAATAAACGATCAATATGTTCAAAGAATGTAGGCCAATTAATTTGATGTGTTACTGCACTGCGTCGTGGACGGATCCACTGCCTTAGAAACAATACGCCCGGACACTGGTACAGATCCAAACGAGCGCTTGCCCCCCAAGGATTGAGCGCAGCTTCCCTCGAATCCGTGTACTCGGATAAGAAGGAGTGGGAACGGACGATTCAGAACAAGTGAAGAGAGGTACGGGATGAGTTGTTTAGAAAGTAGAAGAGAAGAGTTGGATGATCCTGAGAAGAAACGCTGATGGGGTTAAATAGATCTGACTACACCCACCATCCCACGATTCTCTCTCAACCACCCACGAAATCCTCTTCAGTTAAAACGAAGTGATAAACTCGTTTGACCAATTCAAATAATTAGTCCCCAAGTTTCGGAAACAGAAAACAAGTTGAAAACGGGGAAGAGTTATCGGCAAACTAGTCCGCAAATCTCGGAGACCCATTTTAACGAAATAGTTGAAAATTCCCGTAAAAAGATACGCCCCAGCACGTGTCACGTGTCACGAGCCGAGCCGAGCCGGACGGACGGCGGCGGCAGCGCGCGCGAGGGAGCATTCCTCTCTTGACTCACTAACCCATGATATACCAATGTACAATGTATAGTGGGTATGCTATCAACCCATTTGTCGATGTGGGAAAGCAAGGAGCTGAAAAGCCCTTTTACTCTTGCTCACGTGTACTGCATTACACAAGGAGCTTTAATGCTCCATTAATGCTCCGACAATGGAGACGGAGAGGGCGAGTACGGCGACGAGGAGGCGGGGGGAAGAAAGCGAGGGAGAGGGAGGAGGGAGGGCGGCGATGTGGGAGCAGAGGGATTCCAACTTGCGTGATTGTGATTGGGCGACAACGAGGCACACACACGGAACCAAAACAGTGAGGCAGGAAGAGAAATTGACGGTACAGATCTGTATAATCTAACAGATGAAATCCTTTCCTATTTCCTACCGTAAGACTAATTCTTACATGAGTCTTTCTCATATTATTATACTATTTGTTATTATTACTAATCAGTTACTACATTCAACAAACTAATGATATAAAAAATGCCACAAAAGAATTTTTAATTATACTGTTTACAATATCTTTACAACTAATTAGCTCCCATTTTTTTGGTCGAATATAAGAACTACCATTTGAAACTTTTATTGAGGAAAATATTTTATTATAATGAATAATATTACACAAATTGGCTATTAAAACTTTTACTTATATATTAATCATATAAACGGATTTTTTATTAAGTATATGCCATGATAGGTATTGCTAGGTCATAGCAATAACCTCCGTTCTACTGTAGCGTTTTCAATAGCTTGTTCCGCTGCGAGGGGCGAAATTTTCTAAAAAATAACACCATTGTATACCCTCAAGTAAACTAGACTTCTACTAGCATTTTTCTTCCCCGCTCCTAGCTGGTAGTAGAGGTGAGCGGAGCCTATCTCAAAATTTAACCCCTATCCCATGTACGGATAATTGTAATAAATAAGTTAGATTTTTTCAAAAAATATTTTACGATAAAGATCACACTTTGATAATTAATAAAATTTAGTAGAGGATTACAACTAATTCTTGGTAAGGGATAATTCATAATTTTCGTGATACGGAATTGCCAGCGTCGAGGGCTATTCTTGAGGTTGCAGAAGCTTTTCAGGATCTTTAGTGTGTTTCGCCTGTTGCCCTTGCTCAATCTTTTCGCTTCTTACAAACACAAGGCTCGCCCTTGGATTGGATGATCCAACAAGGGTTGAAACCTTAGTGGTGTAGAGATAGGGCCGGTTGAAGAATTGACGCCCTATGGGCCACCTGCGATATTCACAACGTCGAATACCAATATGAGTAAGTTGAATTTTACGCAAGCTAACAAATTTATGTAAGTTGATGTTTGTTTTAGTCATGCAAATTATGGGTGAATTAAGAAGGGAAAACGAGAGAGAGAAAAGAGGAGTGAAGAGAGGTGCGAGTAGGAATTGCGAGTGCAATTCTACTCGCTGGCTTGGTGATGATTGACGAAGGATGACGGGATGATGTTGATGATGATGCTCGGCTGGGTGCAAGAACAAGGGCTCGAAAATCACCAAGTAAAGGTACGAACTTTGGTTGGATTTAATCCTGGGAAATCAACTTTTAATGCACGTTAGTTTCCAGGAAAACAAATCTGATTTTTATTGAATGCCAGGGTTCGAATATATAGTTACAAAAGCAGCCAAAGATTCTATCAACTAACAAATCCCTAAGATAGATCTTTGCTTGGAAAGAAAGCTAGAAAGATAAGATTTAACTAGTGAAAGATAACAACTTGTAACAAACTCTTATCTATCTTTTCAAGGATGAATTGCGGCCCAAGTCAGGCTGGAAGCTTCCGCCCTTCTCCATGCCGTGTCCCATACATGTGTGGGCGTGTGTGTGCCACTTCCTAGGGCGCTGGCTTCCTTGTGCCACAAGCCGTCCATACCTTGATAAAAATAGAAGGAATAAAAGTGGCAAGTGCTAAAAATAGCAAATTTCTTTAATCCTAAAAATAACTCAAAGATAAGCATGCCCAAATATCAATTCGGGACATGAGAGATGAGGGTGGTCCATTGTGGCCCATGTGAATCGAGCATAGCTGGGATGCGCGCCAAAAGAACTCTTGTCGCTTTCTTTATCTTCCGGGCTCGATCTCTAGTAATTGGTCCATCGAAGGGGACTCGGGCTAGGTCCTTGATCTCTTGCGGAGTCATTGGTGCATGGTTTGCATCATTTCGGTAATTTTTAAGCATATTTTATGGGATAAGATCATATGAGATTCTAACTACCTAATTTGTTTAAAAGAAGGCCCAATTGATTATATTATTATAAAAATGATACGTGATGCAATTTTTTTATGAAGACATTGACTCCACTTTAAACTAAAGTGGTATAGATATTTAGTATGTTAAGTGTAAATTTATAATGATAACCTTACCATTTTACAAAGAAGATACTCCCTTCATCTCTGGAAGTTTGTCCATCTTTCCTTTTCGAGCGTCCTTGAATGTTTGTCCATGTTGTCATACTTTTCATTTATATTATTATATTTTCACCATCTTACCCTCATACAATCTCATATATTACACCTATTATCTAACTTTCCCATCCATTTTATCTCTTTTCCCTATAAATTTATAAAATTATCATCATTCAATTTTATATATTGCCCCTCTTATCCCACTTTCTCATAAATATTATCACTTTTTCCAATCAACTATCCAACTCTTTTCAACAAATGTTCTTTATAGACGAAGTTTATAGTATTGAATTTCTTGCTTGGTATCCAATAATGTTGCATGAAGTGGATGGAAGCGAGTTATGTTTTAATATTGTATGGCATGAAGTGGATACATGAAACTTAGAAAAATACTGACCTCATGTATGCTCAAAGATACAAGTGCATGCTGTCATGCAATTAACTGCTTGTATTAGTTAAGTTATTAAATCAGTCTTTTCAATTGAATGAGATGGGCAATCTTTGCGTATCTTTGGATGAAGTAATCAATATTTGCTTAGCATAATTAATTATTGTTATAATTTATATTATTAGTACACTTGTTAGATAACTTGTCTCCCCATCCTTTTCATATTGTCAAATAGATTTGCGCCTCGTCTTCCCTGACTAGATTTCCATTTAGTCCTTTCTTTTTATCATACTAATAAATTACCATATACTACATTAAAATATTCGTCAGATGTATACGATCTTATATTAACCTCCCAGCAATTAAAATTTCACAAAAAGAAAAAGCATTTTTTCAGCAGCATTTATGTGAGTTACAAAATTACATAGTAAAGTATATTAGGTGGCCAATCTTTATAAAACTTATTTTATCATCCTGGTCAAATAGAAATAGGTTTGTAATTATTATTTTTCTTTTGATTTTTCAGGGTGATTGCACATTATTCATATATTTTTTTATTTTTTTTATTGAACATGATTTTTTGAGAAGTTAGTTGTATATGTCATAAATTGACAGAATAATTACGAACTTGGTTGTACTATAGGAGAGGAGTCGATGACAAATAAAAAGAAGACGACTATTTATGAAAAGTATTTATATTACAAAGTATATTTAAATTACAAACCATCTCTAAAATGTATTTAAATTGAAAAGTATATTAGATAGAATAAAGTTGTTCTATGAATAGTTTGTGAAATATAGAGTATTGATCAACAAATAAGATAATTAAATAGATATTTCAGAGTTGTAATGACTCCTCGTGTAAGCCAAACTAAGAATACAGGTGCTCACTTTGTCGCTCTTAGGTTATGAGTAAGCGAATCCGTACTAATTTGCTAACACATACTCCATCCGTTAAGAAATACTTGTCGTTTTAGCCTCATTGAGTTGTTAAGAAATACTTGTCATTTTAGATATTTAATTTTAGCACACTTTTTCCTATATTATCCTTACTAATAAGAAATAATTACCTAAATCAATAACACAAAATAAACGATGTTTATGAGATTGAGGGTTCTTTGGGTCAAATAATTTGACTTCTTAGTTTTAAGACAAAACTTAAAACGATATATTTTTCTTAATGGAGGGAGTACTTGTTTTAATGTTACATACTAATATTCAAAAAAGAATTAGAATGTATAAGCTTCTATAGTCATGTAACTATGGAAACATTACACCATGTAAAAACTATAGCCTAAACGATGATATATATTGTATACTTAGTGTATATTCGGTTAAAATTTAGCACTTTCATATATACAAAATAATAGAAATAAGAATCTTATTTCCAACCCATTCCATGATCGAGACAACTAAAGATCAAATGTTGAGATTATGGATAAAAGTGTTGATTAATCATATGTCATAACATCTAAAAAATATTACAACAAACCAATTTGCCCGTCTATCGAATCGGCCAAACTTTCTAGTTATTAATAACGATGATGAGGATAGTAATAATTTTGGTATATTTTTGTCAGTTTCAGTCATTCTAGTTTAAATAAGGATTATAGATTGCTCCTAGGATTATAGGCTAAGAAATTGTAAAATAAAAGCATGTCTCAAGTAAGAAATTCATGCATGAAAACGTGGAGATGAGAATCTTCGATCTATAAGCTTTAATTTGTAATCAAATCCAACCCACCGTGTCGTGAGACAATTTGTGGGCAAAGACAACCTTTAGTAAGTATTAATTACTATAATGATTATTAATCAATTAAAAACTCCTTACTAATTGCACATAATCTAGATAGCTTGCAAGTTGCAAGGAAATCGCTAGAAAGGGTACAGATATGTTGTAGTGTAAATATCAAAACAAGCAAATACTTACAAAGATAGTTTATCTAAATAAAGTTAGAGATGGTTAGGTGAGTAGTTAGTCAGGTAGGTCCAATGTCTATAAGAAATTGTGGCATCTCATGTATTCATGTGTCCTCAAATTGGTCACATGCTCAAATTTGTACGTGAGCAACAAGGTTCTACAATGAAATTTTGAGTTGAGGGAGAGTTTAAAGTGGAAGTGGGATAGAAAAATTATTCATCTATTTAGTACGATGCATAATTGTACGTGAACAACAAGGTTCAACAATGAAATTTTGACCTAAACCACTTGTTTTTTCAATGTCCTTTTACCGAGGCAATGATAATAAGATTGCAGAAACTACTAAATTACAACTTTAAAATTATTTCAGATGGTCACTTCAACCGAAATATTCAACAAACATTTGCAAATAACGAACATTCAACTTTTCTTGTGTTCCTTTGGTGGTTCATTTGGGCACATAGGAATGCAAAAAAAATTGACTCATATATCAAGACTTAACAAAAATAGTTTTCCATCAGATTTAGCTTTTTCAGGTGCTTTAGCCTGGGAAGGCTGTAAAAATACCACTACAAAATACAACAAAAAACCTAAAAGGAAAAATCACATGATTTGGAAGAAACCTCCTACTCAATGGGCCAAACTAAATTTTGACGCCTCAAGACTAACAAATGGATCAACACATGTTGGTTTCATCTTAAGAGACCACAATGGCTTTATCACTTCTTTAGGACGTCAACAACTTCAACCAATGACAATTGTGCAAGCCGAAGCTTCTAGCCTTCTCCACGCCCTAAGAAATATAGACTTATCAAATATTCAGAATCTTATTATTGAAGGGGATAATTTGATTGTCATTAATTCTTTAAAACGTACCTGGAAAGTTCCTTAGGAAATACACTCTATTTTAGCTGACATTAGAAATATTATATCCAGTATCACCTCTGTAGTTTTTTATCATTGTTTCAAGGAATCAAATGATGCTGCTGATTTCCCTAGCAAGAAGACAAATCAATCGTCAAAGTCCCAATAAAGCTCTACCACTTCATCCTTCGTACTTTTCATTTTCACATTTATCTGTAACACAATCAAGGTGTTTGTTGAGTCAACAACCCTTGCTGCTTGATTTTTTCAAAATCATCTGACATGATGATCTAGGTTATCCCTGTAACTAAAAGGTGACCTAATTTTGGCTTGTTCGAGCTAGTAGCTCCACAATAAAAAAAACACTGAAATTTTGAATCTAGATAGAAGGTAAGAAAAAAATAAAGAATTACGACATTTTTAGGAAAATCATCAACACTAGGCAAATATGTATTATAAAGGGTTTGACAAACTTTGTGAGTCTTGAGTATGATGGATTAGGAGCTTTATATAGATTTTGTGTTACATGAGGTATATTATTAGTTTGTTACAATCTGTAATAATTCAGCCAACAATCAAGAAAAAGGAAAAAGAAATGAGGAATTAGACTAGAAGAATGTAGATGGGAAGAACAATTCGAGAGCAAGAAGGAATTTCATTCTCTCGGACACCTCATTACACTACCATTGTTTCCCCATTTAGCTCTCACAACTCAAGAGGCTATATTTATCATCTCGGACTGATTTCCCTCGGGATCAGTCAGACAACATGATCTCGATCTCAAGATCAGTCTCATGTGTTTTGATGATGATAAATACCATAAGGTTTAATGGTTTGAGTTTTGCCAAAATATTTCAGGAGAAAAACAGGTGTGAAGAGAACAAGAGAACCAGAGAACAAGAGAAGGAAGACATGTTGATCTCAAAGGGATCAATGTGCTAGTCAGCCACGGACAAGAGGTCTATTTAAGGAAAGGGCGAGTTTCCTTATATTATGGACGTGTATTTACAACTGGATGGAGTTGTATTATATTTAAAATGATGATAATAATTATGGGAAGCATATCTTATCGATTTGGGAATTACTTGGAGCTCAAGGATTCTAAGAGATAGGATAGAAGTTCCCGTTGAAGATTTTATTGAGTGAATCCATTTATGGATGTTTATTAGGTGGAAAGAAATTATTTTATGGAAAGAAAATAATAGTATATCAGACCTATTCTTGTATTATAAATAGGAATAGGGTTTAGGGTTTTTAGTTATTCGTAAGAAACCCTTTGAAGTGCTTCTACTAGGGAGAAGGGGAGGCTTCAATGCCGAGAAGAGGGAATGACCTTAAAGAGCATTGAAGGCTTTTTAATCACTTAATTCTAGAAGGAAAATGAAGCCATTGGAGTTCTAAGAGGAGAGCTTCATCGTTGTTGGTAAGAGGATCGAAAATCAGCACAGTTTAAGGTACCAGTTGCAGCAAACGTATTTGTTGTAGTTGGTGAAGGACTAGACAAGCTGTAATGTCTGAGGGAACGGTGGTAGCATGATGAATTGTATTACTGGAGAAGGGCTGGATGATCTGTAGGGTCTGAGGGAACAATGACAACAGACGTACTTGTTGATCGTGCGGAAGGACCAGAACTGATTGAAGCTTCAGCGGTTAAGTTTTTGAGGTAAAGTGGTATACTTTGAGTTTTTTTGCGTTCTAAGGGCTAGAAGTTAGGATAGTATTCTAGGACGAGTCTAGCTTACGTTGGTACCTTAACCTGTCGTATATTGTTCGTGATAATCAATATAAGTAAGTACACCATTGAAAATCCGTCTAAGGAAGGTAGAGATTTTACTAAAGTAACTAGTTGGTTGCTTTAGGTTTCCTCTCTAAATATTATGTCCTTTGTGTGTGTTGTTTGCGTTTCGTAATAGATTAATCCCTACTAAGGATCAGTACTCAAAGTGCTACTTATTTTATGTTTGCTTCCGCTGTCCAGTTCTTTGACCCTCAAGGATCAGGGTTTGTATTCTAACACGTCGATCCAAAATATCCAAACCCTAACAATTGGATACTTATCTTAACAAACTGGATACCCTTTATTTAAGTCCCTATACAAGAATATAACATTGCCCCCCTCTTAAAAGTCTTGTCTTCAAGACTGTAAAACAAAATTTTTACAACGAATTGAATTTAGGAAATTGTTCAATAATGTGTCCTGCATGCTCCCAAGTCGCCTCAGATCGATCAAAAATCTTCCACCAAATCAATCATTCGGTAACCGGCTGGCCATTTATCAAACAAGACACCTTTGTATCCAAAATTGCTGCTGGTGCGATTTCAATTTCCCCTTCATTAGTCACCTCTAGAAGATCAGCAGAAAAACAGACCAAGGGACTAACACTCTTCTTAAGCTGAGAAATGTGGAACACATTACGAGTGACACTAGTGAACTTGTGTCTCCGAAGGACTGTGAGATACATGAGTCTAGCGTCCTTACACTATGAGTGTTAGGTTACAGTTTAGGCTAATGGGAGTGACACTAGTGAACTTAGGGACGGATGCCTTAGTTTTGAGAAGAGTGGAACTCGTCTTGTAAATTGTAAGGACTCACTTATAAATAAGATAAGGAAGCTACACGAAAATCCTCCTCAGTGGTAGAGGTTTACCCACAAGGATTACTTGGTCTTAGTGGGGTTTCTCTGTAAATCACATGCTGAGTCCTTAGCTTATTTTTGTCTTGAAAACTTGCAAAGTTTAACATTCCGCTGCCTAAGCACTCCTTCATAAGGGTGTCCTTACTCTTTACTACTAATAACGATCCAACAACCAGCTTAAAATTCTCTTTCAGTTCTTTTGCTATCCACCATCTACTTCATTCTTGGATGTGCTTGCAACAAATTCTTTTATAAATGAACCAAGGTCTTTTCACTCTTCTTCATCCAATCTCCCACTCTTATTGTTGTAACTATAGAAGCGTCAATGCCCAACTGAACAGGAGTGTACCATAAGAGAGCTTGGAATGGAGACATTTTTAGTGCACTATGGTAAGAGGTATTGTACCACCATTCCGCCAAATGCAGCCAGTAAACCCACTGCTTCGGTTTGTCACAAGTCATGCCCCTTAAGTATGCTTCTAAGCATTGGTTGACCCTTTCGGTTTGTCCATCACTTTGAGGGTGATAAGTAGTGGGCATACGCAATTCAGTACCCATAGCTATTAACAACTCCTTCCAAAAATGGCTCAAATGTTTTTGTCTCGGTTTAAAACAATTAAAGATGTCATTTCAAGATGTGTACCATGAATTCTTGAGCCACTTTAGCTGTTGAAAATGGATGAGTCAACAAAATGAAATGAGTATACTTAGTCAATCGATCCACCACTACCATGATGCAATCCTTTGTTGCAGATTTTGGTAATCCCTCAACAAAGTTCATGCTAATGTGGGACCAAGGAATCTCAAGAACTGGTAAAGGCTGTAACAGACTTGCTCTTTACGTGTTCATGTTTCTTCCTTTAACAGTTGGAATGATGTTGAACAAATTCCTCCACTATATACTTCATTCTTGGCCAGAAGAACAAACACTTAACTCTCTCATATGTAGCTCGTATGCCAGAGTGGCACCCAATTGGTGTCTCATGCAAAGTGCTAATCAATTTTGGTACGCAATGGGGTGATGGAGTCTACTACAATCTTGTTCTTATACTTCAATATACCTCTCAACACCTTGTATTTCCCATCTGCATACACAACTCTCTCAGAAATCAATTTCTGCACTTCAGAGTCCTCTTCACTCTTAACAATCTGTTGCATCCAAGAAAGTTCCACCATTGATAATGCAGTCACTGCCTCTTGTTCATCTCCTTCCCTACGAGACAAGGCATCAGCGACCTTGTTTTCCATTCCTTTCTTGTAAATAATAGAATAAGAAAGAATCAACAGCTTCCTAATGACCTTCCTTTGTAAATGAGTGGACAACCTCTGATCAAGCAAGTGTCTCAAAGATTGGTGATCAATTTTGATGAAGAAATGTGCAGACTCATCATTTATCCATTACCAATAACACGGACAAAAGTTCTTTCTCACAGGTAAAAAAATGGCAAAATACATACGGAGGCCCCCGTACTTGTACAAAATGTGGAACCAGCCCCGTACTTTTTTTTGTTCTATTGAACACTTGTACCTATCCAATTTTGTTCTATTGAGCACTTGTGTCCCAATTAGTGTTCGCGTGCATTTTACGCTCTCTGTTTAATTGCCATGTAATGACCACGTAACACGATTTTTGCCATTTAATGTCCACATAATGCAAATATAAGCCAAGTAACACTTTGTAATGTCATGAAACACCGTAAACAAAAAATTAAAAAAAAAATTGATTATGCTGTTTTACGGTGTTTCGTGGCATTACACAGTGTTATGTGGCTTGAATTTGCATTACGTGGATATTACTTGGCAAAAATCGTGTTCATGATCGTTACATGGAAATTAAACAGAGGGCGTAAAATGCACGCGGACATTAATTGGGACACAAGTGCTCAATAGAACAAAATTGGATAGGTACAAGTGTTCAATAGAACAAAAAAAGTAGGAGGGCCCGTTTGAACATTTTTTACAAGTACGGGGGTCTCTGTATGTATTTTTCTGTAAAAAAATGGCAATGAATATCCTTGATAGCCTGACTTATATAAGCTAGTGAACGCCCATTCTGTAACAGAACAGCTCCTATCACATTCTCACAGGCATTTGTTTCAATTACGAAGGGATTATTGAAGTCCCGTAACTTAAAACAGGAGTTGTCGACATTGCCTTCTTAAAAAACTCGAAGGCTTGCTCGATAGTCATTGTCCGCTAGAATTTTTCTAACTTAAGTAAATTAGTCAAAGTTTGGCAATTCCTCCGTAACCCGGTATAAATCTCCTACAATACCCTGTTAACCCTAAAAATCCCCGTAATCCTTTGAATGACCTAGGCATTAGCCAAATCATCATCACAATAACCTTACTAGGATTAGTGGACACTCCCTTTCTTGAATTAATATGACCTAGATACTCCACACTTAGCAAAGGCACACTTAGATCTCTTAGCAAACAACTAGTGAGTTCTCAATATCTATATTACCTCCCTCAAGTGACACGCATGAAGACCCGGATCCCTACTATACACCAATATGTCATCAAAGAATACCAATACAAATTTCCTTTATAGACCTTAAAACACAATATTCATCATATCCTTTATACACCAATGGTCATTACGAGTTTAAGGTAATGCCAAATAGCATTACCTTAAACTCGTAATGACCATTGTGAGTCTTAAAGGCTGTTTTTGGAATATCATCTTCACTCACTCGTACTTGGTGATATTCAGCCCTGAAATCTAACTTGGAAAACCAACAATCTCCTTTCAATTCATTCAACAACTTCTTAGTATTAGGGATAGGAAATTTATCTTAATAGTGATGTTGTTAAGCTGACTATAATCAACACCAAATCGCCAAGTACCATAATTTTCTTAGCTAAGAGGGTGGGAGATGCATAGGGAGATTGCCTAAGCCTGATACTTGCAAATTTCAACATCTCTTGAACCTATTTCTCTTATCTCATTTTTTGCAAATATGGGTACTTATAAGGTCTTAACAAACAGGATTGACACCTTTTTGAGAGAAATAGAATGTCCGTGACCTCGCAAGGGTGGCAACCCTTTAGGCTCATCAAACACTTCAAAAAACTCAGTAAACAACTTCTCAATTTCAATAGGCAACTGCATCTCACTACCCGTGATAGTAAAAAACTGAGCAAACTGTGCAATCATTAAGGAAACTTTCTTTTTGAATAACTTTTGCAAAATAACTCCTCTGATGCTCTTAAGACTGCCCTCTTTAGTTACACCTGCTTCCCATCTTTTTGGATAGAATTCTTGAGAGCTCTAAAATCAAATCGATTCGGGCTATACTCCCTAAGCCAATCACCTCCCAACACAAGATCACATCTACCCAATTTTAAAACTTTTGGATCAAAAGTGAAATCACAATCTTGTTGTCTAATGAAAAGACTGACATACTTGAGTGTTGTACATATTCTCTTCACTAGCCATTGACACTTCCATTACACTAGATTGTTTGAGTCTAAACCCTGCATCAGTAGCCCATCCAGGGTCGATGAACGAGTGTGTAGCCCCACTATCAATCAACACTATCAGTTCTTTGGCATTTGCGACTCCTTTGATTTCAATTGTCGTAAGAAGAATGCTACCCGACAAGGCATGAACATAATCTTTCATCTCTACAACAAGTTGTATTTCCTGAGTAATAGCATCTATCTGATCAAAATCCTCCAACTCTACTCTCTCGACATCTCCCAACTGAGCCGCTAACAAGTTATGCAAGGTCTGTTTTTTGCAACGATAGCCTACATAGGACTTATCGCCACACTTGTAACATAATCTTGAAGCTCGCCTCATCTCTCTGGTCTTTGAGTTCCATGAATTAACAACCGACTGACTGATCTTGGGTCCAACTGAATTGGTTGAAGACCCTTGCGAGCTCATTGTTGGCATCACCCAGTTTCTTGCTTCCCAACCCAAATTATTTTGAAAATTCACAGAAGAAGGCGCCTTCAATGGGTTCTTGCTAATCTTAACTATGGCTTGGAAAGCATTGTTGTGTAATCTAGCTTGATCAAATGCTTCTACTAGACCAGCCGGACGACTTAATTTGAAAAGAGTCGTGATCTCATTCGTAGCCCGTTGATATAGCTTGATACGAAATATGACTCCGGTAATTGAGGATTGATGCTCAACATACATGCTCAGAGCTCTTCAATGTATTTGTTGTATTCCTCCGTGTCGTCCATTGCTCAAGCTTGTTGAAGTCTTAAACAATGTCTTTGCCCTGTCTTTCACCAAATCTAACACAAACCGCTCCCTTGAACTCGTTCCATTCCACTTTTGATCGTTGCATCAAGACTCCCTACAACCAAACATTTGCTCGCCCATTGACATACATTGTAGAAAACTTCACTCTCTGAGCCTCTTGAATGGCGAAAATAGCAAAATACTTTTCGCACTTCCTGATCCAGCTTCTCGGTTTCTTTCCATTGAAGGTAGGAAAGTCGATCTTCAGAAATTGGTTCTCTCTATAATCTTGATTCCAATTCGAGTTGTGCTCCTCAACGGGTATGCACCTTCGATTCTTGATTTGTGTTCTTACGAGCGTCCAATTTTTCAAGCGGCCTCATCACGCCCTAGTATGCTTCTTTCGCAAGCGCCTCCATGCCAGGCAACGGATCTCCTTCTGACGCAAGAAGACCTCTACCCCGTGCTTCAACACTCGGATTTGGATCCAGAGTCGGTCCCGGTGTCCTCTACTGAGATAAAAATCTAGTGAATCATCGAAGCCAAATCTTTCTTGAGAACTTGGATATGTTGCTTCGTTTCATCAATGGACTTCTGAACATTATCTTCTTTGGCTCGGCTTTCCTCAATGAACGCCTCAACAAACTCATCAAATTGTTGCAATTATTGAACTTGTGTCTCAATCACCTTGAATCCGGTTCCGTCCGCCATCGCCGGATCTGAGAAGCTATAATACCAATTTGTTACAATCTGTAACGATTCAACCAACAATCAAGAGAATGGAAGAATAGATGTAGAAGAACGTAGCTTGGAAGAAGAATTTGAGAGAAAGAAGGAATGTCATTCTCTTGGATACCTCATTACACCGCCATTGTTTCCCCTTTTAGCTCTCACATCTCATGAGGTTACAGTTATCCGAACCCTAACAATTGGATACTTCTCTTAGCAAACGGAATACCCTTTATTTAAGCGTCTACACAAGGATATAACATAGTCAGTTAGATGTGTTATAGATTATGTGTTAGATATATTTTTAAAATTCTCAATATAAGACTTGTTATCCCACAAAGTTTCATGTTTCATTAAAATATGATTTACCAAACATGATTTTAGAGGATCTATGCTTAGTTGAGGTGCCTCCCACCTAAAGCTTCAAGAATGTATGTTCCATCTTCGCGACTGATGAGTTTTGTTTAATTAGATAGCCGCCTAATTGTCCCACCTAAATTAGTAATATAATCTACTCTCTCTTTAATTGACAAAAAAAAAAGTCACAGTTTTGTCCTTGATACCGATTGCGTTTGAAACTATATTTTAATTCCTATGGGCAAGAACTACGATTGATTAGTTTACTGTTGAACTAGGTAGCTTTGTTTTTATGAAGCTAGCCAATTGGACAAAGTTCTTAGACTTAATTAAGTATTAGTATCAACAAATTAATCTATTAATTAGGTGTTACATGTATAGACTGCAAGAAAAGACCAAGTCACTTCAATTCACATGACTTCAAACCATGTCCCACCAAACCTATGCATTATGTATTTATGTAAGAAAATTTTATCTTAATGTGTGGTTGCACTCTCTATCTCAACCTTTTAGAATTTTATAAAATATCATAAAATTTGAAGGTCGTTGTACACTCTACTCTATAAGTGTCCATACTTTATATATAATTATAATATTAACCCCTTACCTTTTTATTTGGTGATTAAAATGGTCAATTCATGTACAAATAAACAATTGAAAATTATAAATCTTATCCTTAAAAGAATAAAACATTACAAACCAATCATTTTTAGATCTATTTTGATTCTAAATATTCATAGTGGAAATCAATTTTGAAAACATTAATTATATATATATATATATGCAAATATTGGGTAAGCTTGATAATAATTTAGGTACATGTTAATAAGAGTGCTCATTGTCTTCATAATAAACCAATTAAGTTTTATAAACATATATAAATTGGTTATAACAATAATATTAACTTTGGACTAAAACTATTTCAAAAATAATAAAATAACCAGAAGTATTAAGACGAAGTACTTGATATGTCAAACTTATGATTTTATAGTTAATTATGAAACTAAGAATTTGTATTAGTCAATTAATAATGTTACTGACATTATTTTATTACGAATAAAAAACTAAACCTATGATGTTATATTATTACGTTGAACCTTATCTAAAAGATTATTAGTCTGATAAAATATATTTTATACAAAGAAAGTGATTTTCTAAATAATTTTTCTTGTAAGGATTCTTTAGAAACTATAGATATTTAAAATGATTATTTTTTAAAACTTTAATCATTTTAAAACAAGATGTACAATTTTTGAAAATTTATTTGTATACAGTTTGGACATAATTTTCACGAAATAAAAATTTCAAGGGTCAATCCATAACTTTATCTGAAATATGGACACTTCTAGATTACAATACACAACGATACTTAAAGTACAGAACATTTTATGAAATTTAGAAAGATCGCGCAGAGAGCTCATTAACATGAAATATTAGAAAAATTATAACAATTTTTCCTATTTTATAACAATAACACTAGTGCCCGTTCCTTGAAGGCGCGATTTGATTTGACAACAACTTTTTAAAATTTTATATATACAGATCTCAAGAAAATAGATAGATATAAAACCTTGTATTATTTAATTTAAGTTTCTTCTTATGAGATTTATTTTAAAAGGGAAGAAGGATTAGATAGATTTTAAGTAAAAAAAAGTGTCTGATTCAAAAGGTAAAAACATTTAATCTAAATATTCTTAAAATATATCGATTTATTTATGCATAGTTTTTTAATAAAAATTTAAGATCAATTTTTCATATCCAATATTTATATGGGATCTACAATCAACTTTAACCAATCTAAAATTATAACAATTTTTCGTATTTTATAACAATAATACGAGTAGTACTCCTTATACAATTTTTTTTTCGTTTAACCTTTTGGGAAACTCCGGATCGTTCCTGCAATTAGATGGATAGTAAAGTGAACCAGGACAAAAAAGGCAAACAATTGTTGACCAAGTTCGTCTCAAGGACTACGTCTAGGGGTACTACCAAACCAGGGCTTTTCCACTAGATCAGAGGCGGGTTACAAGGATTCTTCCTAAACCTAACCTCTCAGTCTCGTTTTTAAGATTTTCTCTCAATGTTTTTTGGTAACACACCCATTAAAATAATCAAGTCGAGTATAAATAAGAAAACTAGAGCTACAAGATACGGAGTATCTTTTTCCCTAAGAAACAATATCTCTCGAAAAGGATAAGATCTTCTCGTCGAAATTCGCGGAACGGCCCAAAACTCGGGCAAGTACATCAAACCGCGGGTGCGTTCCCAGCCCCCAGGCCACGGAACACCTGCCGAGGCCTCCGGCCCAAGATGTGGCCTGTGCTCCACAACACGCGGCCGCGTGATGCTGGCCTTGTCCGCGCCTTAGCTCGCCACCAAACCACGGGCGCGCGCGGCCAGCAAACTGCGCCCGCGGTTTGGCCTTTCGTGCCCGCGGTTCCAGCCCTGAGCCCCTATCGCCCTTGTGCAGTCTCCTCCGCCTTCTTTTCGACTTCTCTTCCTCGTCTTCGGTCCTTAGCTCGTTCAGTCTTCTTCCGCCTAATTGAATCAGCTCCATACTCAACATAACTTAAGTATTAGAAAAATGTTCATACAGATTATGCAACTCGTTGTACAGTATATAGAAGTGTTTATTACTTCAACTTTTTAAAGTCCATTAATCTCGTGGTTAATTATTTAATATCGAAATGTAAGCGGATTGGCCGGGCTATTCACATCACAAGAACAATAATCTTTAGACTGTGGGCCATTACTAGGAGTCTAGGATTTAGACGATCTAAAATTGAGAGCGATTTAAATATATTGTTTCAAAAGATTCATTGATATGAAATTAATTAAAGCGAAAACACATGGCAAAATTATACAATTGACAAACTAAATTGATGGTGGAAGCCACTGAGCACAGCAATGTCAATGTGATTAGCGCAAGTGGGTTAAAAGTGAAAAGAAAGGATACGTTGAAATCTGGAAAGCTGTGATTGGACATTGTACAATTAACACCATAATTGGTGTGTTAAACTAATACAGTACATACTCCTAAGTCCTATCAAGCTAATACGCCTATTACATAGTGTATTAAAAATACAAGATCATATATTTCTATAAAATATTATATATTTCTAGAATTATGGATA
The DNA here is from genome assembly GCA_934048045.1 of Polygonum aviculare. Lineage (NCBI taxonomy): Eukaryota > Viridiplantae > Streptophyta > Magnoliopsida > Caryophyllales > Polygonaceae > Polygonum > Polygonum aviculare. The sequence continues at coordinate 22,910,337 of OW204023.1, read as the reverse complement.
TCCACGTCAATCACGCAAACATAATGAACAGATGGCTCATGTTGAGCACGTAATGTGGGCCCTAATCCTTCGTAAGAACACAACACCTGAGAAGACTTGCATTTCCAATTTCTTATTTCTATCCAAAGGTGATTACTGTCCTCCCTTTTATAATAAGGATTTTTTATAATTTGTGCTCAAAAGAAAAAAGGATTTTTTTTTAATTTTTTCTTATTTCATAAAATTGTATTTTTAATATTTTTTCCAATTCCTCTTCACTTTTGTTGTCTACAAAAATATTATAGTTTTCTATTTGTAATTTTCTAGATAGAATATAATACACTTTGATAAGGGAGAAATACTACTTTAATAGAGGTATTATCGGGAAAAAAAAACTATTTCTAATATGTAGGTAAAAGGCTCTAAGGACAACTATTTTGAAATAGAGGAAGTATTTTTAAGGCCTTCTAACCCCATTCTCAAAAGATTGTCCGAAAGTACAAATCTCTTAGGTTATGAAAAGTTAAATTAAATGAGAGTATCTGGGGGGTAATTTTATAGAGAAAAATGGTAAAGTTGATAGAAAAGTTGGATAATGAGATTTATAAATTTGATTGAATGGGATATTTATTATAACAAAACAAGGATTTAAACAAAAAATATGAGAAAATAAACAAAAAATACGATCTTACCGAGATGAAGAGATCTCGTCTCATTTAAAAGTAGGGGAGTTTAGGCTTGTTTCCAACTTAGATTTTATCTAGACTAGTCCAACTAATAGTTGAGCTTGGGCTTGGTTTCGCCTTGGGGGTGGGCACAATCCGGTTCGGACTGGATTTTTAGTCGTTCTCGGTCCATGAAAATGGACTTTCTTGGTCTCGGTCCGGTTCGGTCCCGGTCTGAACCGGATGTTTATAAAATTTCATAAAAAAATTATATTTAAATATATATTATATCAATTGATAATGTTATATAGTTTTTTTAATATTTGAGTTTCACATTTATATCATATACTTAACAATAAAATATTTTTCACTAATCATATGTGCTTTTTTATTGGTAGAATACATGTACGACCCCTCAAAAAACTTGTAACTTTTTTCAACAAGACCCCTCAACAGAAAAATGTTCTATTAAACCCCTCAACTTACTAATTTTGTTCGATTGAACCCCTCATCACGCGCCATGTGCCAAATCAGCGCCACATCACTACCACATCAGCACCATGTCACTGCCACGTGGAACTAATGTGGCGGTGCCATGGCATTGTTGAAAAAACTATTTTATTAATTTGTATGTATTTTTTTTATCCAACTCATTCTAAGAAACACGCAATAAACGATTTAGCTCACGCAATAATTTTTTTATAATACATTTTATAATTAAAATAAAAATACCTTTTAATATTAAATAATATTACTTAATTAAAGTATTATTTTATAATACTTTCAGTCGCACTATATTGACGTTAATTTTTTACCGAACAGAGCTAGGATTACTCTTAGATGGTTGATTAGTAGAGCTGTCAAAACTTAATCAAACCTGCTAAGTCGACCCGAACCGATCACAAACTTTTAGGGTTGAATCCTGAAAATTTGAACTAAAAACCCAAAATGAGCTAAACCCGTTTTAACTTGAAACCGAATAGATTGAAATCCGAAACCCGTGGGGTTGGCCGATATAGTATATTTAAATAACGGAAATTTCGTGGTAAGCTCAAGTTTTAAGACAATTTCGCGTCGTACCCAACTAGTTTTAAATTTTCGCGTAGTGCCCCTCACATTTAAGCAAATTTTGCCCCATGCCCACCATGTTGATTGAAGTTAAATTTTGTTTTTTTGTTTATATTTGTATCCAATCACAAAAAATAAAATAAAACTATCATTATTTTAGAACAAAAAAGAGTAAAAAGTTATCATTATGTTTTTATAATTATTTAAAATAAAAAATTACATTTAATCCAAAAAAAAAACAAATAAAAAAAAATTATCATTATTTTAAAACAAAAAAGATTGAAAAGTTAGTATTATGTTTTTATCGTTATTTTAAAACCATAATTTTGAAGAAAAGAGTTGATAAGAAAAAAATGAAAAGTAATCATTATTTTAAAACCAAAATTTATGTTTTATCCAAAAAAAACAAAAATTGACTTTTAATTAACATAGAAATAACAAAATTTAACTTTCTAGACGGCACCGGCAAAATATGTTTAAATTTGAGGGGTACCACATGAAAATTTAAAACTAGTTGGGTACCACGTGAAATTTCCGTTTAAATAATGTATAAATTTTATTTTTAAAATTATAATATATTTTACTATTAAAATAAATAAATAACAATAATATTTTACTATTTAGTATTATTATTTAACTAAAATGTTGTTTTAACAACATTTCAGTCGCACAAGATCGGTGTGTATCACACACGCTATGCCAAGTCAGCTATAGGGGTTCAATTTAACAAAATTAGGGTTTCATAGAACATTTTTTATTTGAGGGATCTACTTAAAAAAGCATTACAAGTTCAAGGGGTTGTACATGTATTCTGCCTTTTTTAATAATTCATATATGATTTCTGTAAAAAAAAAAATATATAAATAAACATCCGGTCCGAAACTGGATCGCGGGACCGAACCAGACCGGAACCGTCCCTATTTTCTAGGGGTGGGAACCGGTATAGGATTGGACCGGGACCGGTAATATGGAAAAACATGGACTGGGATTTTTATTTTTTAAAAAAAATTAATTTCTTTATACAAAAAGTTATAATATAGTTAGAAAAATCATATATAATTAATAAAAAATATTAAAGTATTAAGTATATAATATAAATACAAAACTTTAATATTAAAAATAAACTATATACTAAAGCTAATAAATTATTTATTTAAATATAATTATTTATTTAAGTTTTATAAACATCCGGTCCGGACCGACCGGGACCGGGAAAGTCCATATTCATGGACCGAGGACCGGACCGGTATCCTCCCTACCTGCCCGGTCCGGACCGGATTTTGCCCACACCTACTATTTTCCCACTTTACCCCTGGTCCGGTCAGGTCCGGGTTTGGACCGGTGCCCAGCCATAGTTTTGCCAACTACTTATTCAAATTGTTTGTGAGTAAATTAAAGGAGTTCACACATTTACATTTCTTGGGTCATTTAAATAGAGAAATTTAGAAACTATCAATAAAATAACATATGTACATAATTTTATATATGATTATGAAAAATAATTTATCAAAAACGATATATAATAATGTCATACGGAGTATATGTTTTAGCTTGTTCATGAAATATAACCTTGTTCATGAAAATATAGCCGATCTTGTTCATGAACAAACAAGTTGATTTTTTTTTTTGAAAAAATTACGGTAACAAGTCGAGTTTTCTTATGCTCGTGGTTACCTCGTTAGCAGATCAAGTCAAATATGAACAAGTTTTAACTTTTACTGTGCCGAATATCGAATCTCTGATGAATGTACTACTCAATTTATTTTTAGCTCGGAAATTTCACCTTGTAACCCTATGGATAAGGCAATTTCACGTGGTACCCATATATTTATATTATTTCACAAGGTAACCCTGTAGGTATGACAAATTTTGTCAAATAACCCCGTCGTTACTTCATAGTTTAAAATGTTAAATTTTTTCTTTTTTCTTTTTACTTTTTTGAGAAAAAAAAATTTCTCAAAATCTTTATAAATGTCATATATCTAAGAATTAGTAGTCATTTTTTTTCTTACTAGGTAATGTTATTTTGACTAGAGTATATCATAATTATATTCTCCATGTATGTATATTATGATTTTTTTTCCCATTTTAGATTCAAATGGCATAATTTTATAAAGTAATCTCCTTATTACATGTATAATATCTTTTCTACATTATGTTAACTGTATAAATTTGAAAGGTTAATAATAAATTAATGAGTAATGAAATAAAAACTCTATTGCTATTTTAAAAGAGGGGTGCAACACCAGGACTTCCCAAGAGGTCACCCATCCTAGTATTACTCTCGCCCAAGCACGCTTAACTTCAGAGTTCTTATGGGATTCGGTGCGTTAGTGCTGGTATGATCGCACCGAAATAACACGCTGGAACGCGCCTCACACGCGCGACAGGAAAACGACAATCCAGGGTTTCTGGAGGTGTCTCAGGCCGCACCGCCGGGAGAAAGGAAGTGTCATTCATTGGAGAGGATGGAGAAAAGGTTGATCAAAGAGTACAGTATGAGTTGATGCCGGACAAGTGTGACAAGTTTAGTGTCTTTGGTCATAAGGAAGGTGAGTGTGTGAAAAAGAGTTCATATGTTTTCCAAAGACTGGGACCAAGAAAGCACCCTCCTTTTCACAAGCAAGGCTGTAGAAAACAGGCACACTGCTCAAAGAAACCATCATGTTACCATACCTGAGGTTAGACCAGTGAATAAGGGCTCCATCAGGATAAATGAACCAAACACTGAGTGGGAGACTGTCAAGAACAGGAGCCCTAGGAGGAATTCCAACTCAGTTGATCAACCCAAAGGGAAAGAGGTGGTGATTGAAAAATCAAAGTTTGCAGCCTTAGAAGGAATAGAAGAAGGCAGGGAGGAAGCTATGGATGAGGATGACAGCCAAACCATGATTTCTTATGGATAGTCTCAATATTGCTTCTTGGAATATTAGAGGCCTTAATGATGCCTCTAAGAACAGCTTTGTCCACAAACTGGTTGTTGATTATAATATTGATGTCTTAGCTTTGTTAGAGACTAGAGTTAGAGAGAATGAATCTGAGGAAGTATCCAGTACCTTGCTCAGAGGTTGGAACAGATGCATCAAATGCATATGTTCTAATGGTAGAATCTGGATTTTTTGGAATTCCCACGGCAGAGTTGATGTTAATGTTTTGATAGAAAAAGCCCAGCTCATGCATATCTCCATCAGCTCACCAATTCTTCCTAGGAACATTCAAACATCTTTTGTCTACACCTCAAATGATGATAAAGAAAGAGATGAGCTCTGGAACCTCCTTGATCAAATCAACACTACTGCCAATGATCTTCCTTGGATCATCATGGGAGACTTCAAAGCAATCAAGGATCCTAGAGAGAAATTATATGGCAGGGGAGTTAACTCTGACTTCAGTTGTGAATTTTTGGATTGCTGTAACAGGAATGGTCTTGATGATCTTAAGTTTTCTAGGGCTTACTATACCTGGTCTAATAAACAGCTTGGTGATAATCACATCATGTGCAAACTGGATCGTGTTCTTGCAAATCAACCTTGGATTGACACATTCAGTAACTTCTCTGTCAACTTTGGTGCCCCTTCTTGCTCTGATCACAGCCCTGCTGTCTTGAAAGGTGGTGGAACCAGCAACATCATAAAAAGACCCTTCAAGTTCAATAATATCTAGGCCAATCATCTTGACTTCTCTAAGGGCCCCTTAAGGAAGCTCAATTCCAAGAATTTAGACAGTGATGAAAGAGAGATTTCCAAGCTGCATGCTGACTTGAAAGATGTTCAACTTGATGTTATGAGTGGACCCTTGCAATGAAACCCTGTTGGCTGATGAAAAATCTATTCTGGAGAACTTGAAGAATGCAATCAAGAGGAAAAGAATTCAGCAACAACAACTAGCTAAGCTCCACTGGTTGAAATACCAAGACAGTTGCAACGGTTATTTTCACAATTCTATTAAGTAGAGGAAAGCCTTCAACTTGATCAACTCTATCTTGGATGATAGTGGCACAAATATCACAGATGAGCTTTAGATCAAGAATTACATTGTTCATCACTTCAAGAATTTCCTTGGGACCCCTAGTCCAGCCAGCTCCTTCAATAGCTCCTTTTTACAGTATGGCCCCCTTGTTGATCACTCTGATAAGCTGAATATGATTGCAAGATTCAAGAAAGGTGATCTTAAGAGAGCACTTTGGAGCATCAACAAAAACAAGGCCCCGGGACCTGATGGCTTTAATGCTCATTTCTTCAAGAGATCCTGGGATATCATTGGTGATGAATTCTCTGAGGCTGTGCTCGAGTTCTTCTCCAATGGTAAAATTCTCAAAGAGCTTGGTAACACTGTTATTGCCTTAATCCCCAAGGTTAACAATGCCAACACTATCAGTGATTTTCGTCCCATCTCATGTTGCAATGTGATTTATAAAATCATCTCAAAGATGATAGTGGCCAGAATACAAGATGTGCTCCCCAAGATAGTTGATAAGAACCAAGGAGCTTTCATTAAAGGGCGCAGCATTAGACACAACATTGCGGTGTGCCAAGATATTGTCAAAAGTTATGCTAGAAAGTATATTAGCCCAAGGTGTGCTCTCAAAATTGATCTCAGGAAGGCCTATGACACAGTGAGTTGGGATTTCCTATTCAAGCTCCATGAAAAGTTAAACTTTCACCCTATCATGATCAACTGGATAAAGGAATGCATCACCTGCTGTCAATTCACCATAAAAATTGGGCAAGAACACTGTGGTCATTTCCAAGCAGGAAGAGGGCTGAGACAAGGTGACCCCATGGCCCCCTACCTCTTTACTCTGATCATGGAGTACCTCACTCGTGCTCTCAAAGAATGTGCCAAAAATGCTCGATTAAAATTCCATCCAGGATGCAAGAAAGCTGAGGTTATTAATCTGTGCTTTGCTGATGACTTGTTCATATTCTCACATGGTAGCCCTGGCGCTATACAGAACATCAAGAATGTGCTCACAGAATTTGGCAAGTGCTCTGGTCTTGAAATGAATCTTGCTAAATCAAAGGTATTTTGTGCTGGTTTGGAAAGCTTTCAGGAAGACAACATCTGTGGCATTTTTGGAATGAATCTTGGAGAGCTTCCTGTTAATTATCTTGGTGTTCCTCTGTGTAGCTCTCGTGCTCAATGCAAGGATTTTCTTGAGCTGGTTTCCATTATTAGGAACAAGGCTAATACTAGGCACTTATCCTTTGCTGGAAGATTGGAAATCATCAGAGCAATATTTCATGGTGTGATACAATATTGGAGCAAGATCTTTCTTCTCTCCAAGGCTGTGATTAATGACCTCACTAGTACCATGAAAAATTTTCTTTGGAGTGGAGGAAGTAATGGGACTAGAGCTCCAGTGGCTTGGAGGAAAGTCTGTAGACCAAAAGCTGAAGGAGGTCTTGGATTGAAGGACCTTGGAACTTGGAACAAAGTATATGTCACTGAGCTCTTATATGATGCCTGTTTAAATGATGGCTCAATTTGGTCATGGTGGGTTGAGCAAACCCATACTCGTGGCCAGAATATTTGGGATCTCCCTTGTAAAAACTCAGATAGTGCAATCTGGAAGGCAGTGATGAAAATGAGAGATGACATGATTGAACCACTCAATGATAATGCCAATGTCTGCACTCTGAACTCAAGACTAGGCAGATTTGATGGCAAGAGTTTGTGATGCAACCCAGGCCCGAGCCCGGATCGATCGTGGTTAGACCAAGACCATGGCGTCCACCTTGGTCCCGACACGTCAACCAAAGAGGAAGAAGACGCTCTCCAACTCAAGTCCAAGGGTCCTATCACAAGGACCCGAGTCAAGAGCATCGTCCAAATCCCGGCTTGTTCCCAGAAGGGTCGGCCCCGACCCCACCATGGTCGGCCCCGACCTATTCCAGAGAATATTCACCAAGCTGATCTAGGTCGGCGCCGACCCCCACTAGGTCTCCTGCGACCCCCTCTGGCAAACGTCCGCGCGCGACCTCGGTTTCGAATTCCTTTCGAACCGCTTATCCTTAGTTAGATTTTCTTTTCTTTTAACTCAAGCTATTATTCTAGGATAATTATTTGACTTAATAATAGATAACTTGTTTCTTTAATTCCATGTTTTTATTTTTAGGATTTTTTTGTTACAAATCATATCTATATCTTTCCAAAGATAAAGATATGATTTGCTAGATTGTTCTTATCTCTTAGAAACCCTAGAGGTCCGACCCACCTCTATAAATACTCTTGTAATTCCTTTCATTAAGGTTATGCAATATTGAATTCCTGAAAAGTAAAGTCGAGTTTCTCCTTCTCTCGGGATACCGTTGCATCACTCATTCGTTCTACTTCGTCAATCGCTTCCGCATCGTTAATACTTCATCAACCATCATTCAATCAAGGGAAAACGCACTTACGCCTACGATCTCGATCGGGACATTCGTGTTCTTGTCGACCACGAGGGGGCAAGGACGCATCAGTTTGTATGACAGCAGGAGAAACAGAGGAGATAAGGTTCCCTGGGCTGATCTTGTATGGAATAAAATCAACTCTCCTAGGGTGGCATTCATCTCTTGGAAGATCATTAACAAGGGATTTCATACCAAGGACAAGTTGCACTCATGGGGCCTCTCAGCTGATGACCTTTGCCCCTTGTGTGACCTGTGCCAGCAGGAAACTCCAAACCACTTATGGTTTGAATGTAGCTTCTCAAATAAAGTGATCAATAGGGTGCTGTCATGGGCTAAGTTTGAACGCAGAATCACCAATATTGAAGACTGGATTAGCATTTCAAGTGTATTCAAGAGCAGGAAGTCATTTCGTTTTAACCTTTGGAATCATTGTATTTGCGTCAGCATGTATTTTGTGTGGAAAGCTAGGAATTTGGTGGTCTTTAGCCAGCAGAGATTGAGTGTGGAGGATTGCACTTGCATGTGCATGAATCACATTAGAAATAGTTGCAAAGCAAGATGGAAATATAGCTCTAGAGAGCTTAGGAAGTTTTTGGAGAGAATTGAGAGAGATATGCATGTAAATAGCTAGTCATTCTAGCATTTGTAACCTTTTATTAATCCAATTAACCGTTTTTCAAAAAAAAAAAACTCTTCAAATTTAGAAATGTATATATATACTCTCAATATATTTGATATATACCTTCTTCTACCTCAGACTTGTTCAACTTGATAAATACTAATTCGACCTCAAATTTCATAGGCGTTTAAGATTTATTATATTCTAAATGTTTATTTTTATCTTGATTTAAACTTGGTTTTGTCAAACATTGGCAAGATATGATCCTACATAATAAATTTCTATATTTTAAAATTAAGCACAATAATTAATTAACCCAAATCAACCAATTGTGACAATAGACAAGAATTTAAATTTTTTTAATCTATTATAATACAGTATAAAGCGGAATCCTAAGTCTTTGTTAAAATTTGTACCACGTCATCAATCCTATATAAAATATTGATTTTATTTTTTTACGGTAAAAAAATAAAATAATCCTTATGTTATACTTGATATCTTATCTAATTTCCTTATATTTACTTGATACTTTATCCAATTTTTGATAGCTTAACATTTTATTAAAGTTATGTCCTTATATGAATAAAAAACATTAAGTGATTTTTTTGAAATCTTAACAAATTTTCCTTATTAATTAGTATAACGGAATAATAAATAACAAATTTTCCTTATATGCTTTAGGACTACGTAACCTAAAATTTTCCTTATATCAATAGTATACTAAATAATAATATAAATATGAAAAATTCAATAGAATTATTTTAAAATTAACATTGCATTAATAAAAATACATGTATAGGGCAATAGGTTCAGACTCGGGTCTATCGGGATTGGACTGTAAATTCTCAAGTTAAAAACGGATTCGTGTCAAAATTCAATCTCGAATTGGTTAATTCGAGTTTTTATTTATGTTATTTCGTACATGGTACGGAATTTGTACTAGATTTTAATCAAATTTAAAACTTTGACGATAGAATAACGGTAGGATTACTTGATAAAATTTACCAAAACTACAGGGTTACTCACAAAATATTCAAATGAGTGCATATCACACTAAATTGTCTTAATCATATGGTTATAAGGTAAAATTTCCGTTTTTATAGTTCTATTTTCTGCTAGCATCGGTACTTTTTTTCTTTTTTTTGGATGAAAGTGAGTATCGGGACATGAAATACAAAAACTAATGGTTTCCCACTTTCCCTTATTTCAGGCAGGTGACATAATGATTAACCAAAAAAAGAAGTCATTTATAAAGCGATCGATCGAAACATGAAAATAGTCAATTACAACAAGTTTCTACCTAAACATCTGACCCAGATGAAGCCCGTCGATTACGTTTGGACATCTATTTTTTATGTTCAAATAAAATATCGGGGGACGGTGGATCAAACCACTTTAACCTCTCCGATTATAAAACATATACTATTATATTACATATTACATTTTCTAATGCCTTAAATACAATCCCCATGTTTCGATCATTTTTGTACTTCAAGTGTCGTTATTCGTTAAGGAAATATAAAGAAATATGATGGGTATTTGTTACTTTATTTGGTACATAGTGCAAGCATATCATTCATTAAGTACTGAGTGGGGCGATTTGCTTTCATTTAAAGCGTTAATGCTAGATAGTATATTCCTTAGCCTTCAGGCATTTAGTCAAAACGGTTAAGCCTTCAAAGGTAGTACCAAGAGGTCACCGGTTCGATTCTCATGGGCAGCGCCCTCAACCAAAAAAAGATAGTATATTCCTTAATTTTAGGTTACGTAGTCCTAAAACATATGTAATTGAATTTCACAAAAAAAAAGTAGAATAAAGTGTTTGAGGGAGTGTTTTGCTAATAAAAATGTGCATTAGCGTGATTTTCATACACAAAAGTCGATCAAAACAATTTCATATCATTAACGTTGGAACATTGTTGTAGTGTTATGATGGTTTCAAACCTGATTGTCGATAAAGGCCTTTGATCGTGGTCATCGACCTAAGATACACGCATGTGCAAAACGGCGAAGTTTTATTTCAAGAAACGCGAAGCTGATCGGTTATGGATATTTCGGAGTTGCTATTTGAGGATAAAATAGTTGCAAAAAAAAGAAGAAGAAATCGCATTGAAGATGCCGAAATGAAAATATTTTCGTATTTATAGTTTCATTTATTAGGAAATATATTGTAAGATTGTGTTTGATTTATTCCTTAATCGAATAGGAGTAAATGTAAATCATAAAACAACTAACCTAGTCTCTCATGCATTATATATTTGTTTGCTAAGTGCGAGAGAATATGGATGAGTATTGAGAAAGCATTGAGAGTGTGTTGCGTGAGTTCAACGTGAAATTGTTTCAAGATGGTTAAGTGATTGGTGAGCTTTGTTAGTAGTGGTGCATTACTTAGATAAGAGTGTAGTTCGAAAGTGAAAGATTCATTCTTGTATGCAAGTGAGAAGTTTGGGAGACAGTGTTTTTTCTCCTTGTAATTTAGTTGGTTTATAAAGAGTTCCTGCTCTAAATCAAAGTGTTTAACTACTGGTATTACATTTCTTCTTGTGTTTATTCCATTGCTAAAAGTTTTATCATATCTCTGATCATTGACATTGTAGATATCGACGACTTTTGAGTACTAACGATCCTACAATTAACAAATCACAACAAAAATTCAATGGAAAGTAACTCATGTATGCATGATATATACGTATATCCAGCATGCACCAAATCTCTCCCAAGCTAGCAAGGTAGATATATATATGCATACTATATTGAAGCATTGTCTATGTCAATGAAAATCGAACCGAAAATCTCTATACACTATTCGAGGTTTAACTGTGTATTAGATTCCCGAAGTATACACAATCACAATAATATATCTTAAAAATATTTTTTTCTTACCAATATAATAGTACATTAAATCAATACAAGTATGTATCTCTAATTATATGGCTAAATACATAAGGAAGTCCCTAAACTTGCGATGAATAGTCATTTTAGACCCTCAATTTTCAACTTTGTTGTTTTGGCCCTTGTACTTAACAATTGCAACCTATTGGGTCCTTGGTCGATATTTTTACGAGAAATCTTATACGTACAAGCCCCTAAACTTGAGCAATAGTCATTTAGGATCCTAAATTTTCAACTTTGTCAATTTGACACCTAATTTAACATTCCAAGCCTATTAGGTCTTTGGACGCTGACCTTGAGTGGAATAATCTCTCTTCTTTTATTTTTTATTTTTTTTTCATATCTTTTTGTTTTTTCGTCCTTCAACTCCCTTCATTTTACTAGAGTCAATGACATCGGTGGGTGGTAAGACCTTAATCATGGAAGATGTCGCCGGTCAAGCCTCTCTTAGATTTGTCATATCTCTTGAAAAAAATTACTGTAGTTAATTAGAAGATTTGAGATTTTTTATTTTATTTTCTTCTCTTTTTCCTATTGTTTGTATGTTTTATTTTATTTTATTTCAATAAATGTATGACATGACACACCTATACATGCTACGCACCGCAAAACAATTCCCAAGAAAATCATCAATAAAGGACCCAATAGGTCGCGAATGTTAAGTTTAAGTGTCCAAATGACCAAGATGAAAGTTTAGGGTCTCGTATATGTCTGTCGCCTGTGAAACTCATCAATCAAGGACTCAATAGGTCGTGATTGTTAAGTTTGGAGGTCAAATTGGCAAAGTTGAAAAATGAGGGTCTAAAATGACTATTCGTCGCAAATTTAGGGACCTCCGTATGTATTTTTCCCTAATTATATACCAAACTTCGACACCTGATTTGGTATATATACCTCAATCAAGTAGTCAAGTACACGTACGACGTCATGTAGGGGATGCATACATCATATATTCATATATGCAGAGGTTGTAGTTGGATAAATATGGTTGGAATTGGATACGCACACATTACTATTTGGGTTATTCTCAATCATATTGGGAGTTTCGGTTGAACGGGTCGAGGGTTCTAAAACTTCGAGCCTTATATATCTATTAAATAAGTACGAGTTATTTTGAGTTTAAATTGGTTGAACTCGTCATATGACGGGCACATGATATAAATTTTAGTAAAATAGAGCTAATTTTTGGAAAATGATCGAGTTTGGATGAAAAAAATTAAGATTGGGTTTGAAAAGACTGGACGTAAATGCATGTACCTAGTTCAATGTTTTGATGATTGAGGCCGGTCGTATATGTACATCGCTCTAGAAACGACGAGCCAAGTTAAATTTGAGATGAATTGCATTTCAAAAGATAGAACATATATATAGCTTGGTATTGTACTTAGCAAGTCATCTTAGTAATCCTCTACGTAATGATATAAATCTGTTTCCCTTTTCATGTATACAAACAAACAACAAGATTCGTCAAATCATCCAACTTTTATGAAAAGTATGTACATATATGTCCAAGTACAAATGCATTTGCAGTTTCATTCACAATTGATCTCTCCTTTTTTCTCACACATTAAATGCTTTTGTCAAAATCATTAATGTATTAAATTATTGCTGCTTCCTATTTGCACATCAATGATACGGACTATCAAATTAGCAATCATATACAGCAATTTAGCAGCATGCATCGTAAATGGAGATTACCTAAATTTCTTAGTGATAAGTAAATAAAAGAAAAATAAATTACTTTTAACTTTTGTTAGATTTGTGTAGATGTCTAATATAAACCTCTAGTGTAAAAACAAAGCAGAAAATATTTCTTTGATTTGTATCACAAATCTCCTTAATTGTTTTATTTTATTTTGTTAAATTTTAAGATATGGAGAAACATTTCTTGGTTATGTATGCTCTAACCAATCCAAATTCTATAAAACCAAAATTTTTAACGTTATTATGACATAATTGTCCAATTTATATTCTTATGTATGAATAAAGAATAAGAAAATATGAAGCTGAAGGTGGATAGTGCATGATCAAGTGTAAGAATTTTCTTAAAAAAAATACGTCAAAATAATATATAATGTTTTGTGTTTGTTTAGGTTTTATTCTATACTCTTCAGGCATGGGGCTGCATTTCATTGAATTCATCTTCATCCGGCTGATTAATTAAAGCCTGGCCTTGATCAAGAAAACAGTGTTTGAGGCTAATTTAATTTGTGGGGTTTTGTATATATATTAAAAATATGAATAATATATTTAAGTAACTCAATAATAATAGAATTAAGTAGATGAGCCGGCCAACGTATGTCACATGCATCACAAAACCTAGATTACCGGCGACTTTAGATATAGATCGGTTGAGATGGAGATTGATTAGTGAATAATCATATGTTGATGTCCTTAAGATGTTCATACTTAAATCCAAAAGTAAATACGAGCCAATCAGTATGTCTATTTATTTGATAGTGGCATGTGAAGACATAATGGGTTTTGGACTTTAGTATTACATTCATTGTAATTGATCTTATGAGATCAAATATAATATCCATATGTAGGAGACTAATCTAAGCTAGTGAATTACTAGCTGGAGAGAAATAATAACTTACCCCTTTGTATTAATTCTTGATTTATAAATTTGAGTTTTTAGAAATAAAAGCTAGCTTAGCCATAGCGCTATATTTTAATAGTAACAACAAATGTTTAATTAATATAAGTGATAGCCGGAGACTTTTAGATAGCTATAAAAAATATATGAAACCTAATCTACAAATGAAGCAACCTAAAATATATATAGTTGTTTCCATCATTTGCTCTTCCAATATTTAATAAAAGTCCAGATTTAAAAGCTGGTAATTCATTAAAAAAAGGGCCTATAGCAACGATTGAAAAAGCCTGAAAAATGTATACATATAGGACGAGTACACAACTAAAACTGTAGGATCTTCGTGTGTGAGAATACAGACGTTGATCCTTCGGAGGGATCAACGAACAGGGCAGCGGAATAAAAAACGATTCAAACAAGTATAAGTTCACACAAAGAGATTCAACTCAAGCCAGCCTTTTGTTATTACCAAGTATGAACTTACAATCGCGAATCCTTGATCTTAAGGTATATACAATACCTTCTACCCAGACCTTGATCCTTCAGCATCGGACACACTCGTAATTCGACTCAACGGACTTGACCCACACCCCTAACCCTCGTACACAACTCGGGTTAGAGTACTTCGTGTGTTCTTGCTCAAGCACACAACTCTCTCAACCTTTCTATGCTCGTTAAAAATAACCTGGTACATGAATCCTATTTATACTAATAGCTAGAAAGATTCTATCTAAAAATATAAATATAAACCAAATCAGATTTTATCTTATCTTGGGAAACAAGATAAAATCTTCCACAAACTAACATATCTTTCATATCTTTATAAGACACGTTATTTGTTTCAACCGATCCATCCACGCGTGTTTCCATATATAGTGCACAACTTCCGCGTTGATCCAACCTTCCATAAATAGCTTCAGGCCTTTGCGTTGATCCCATGATGATCTCATCAGGAATCAGCGAGCTTTTCAGCTATTCTCTTGTTTCCTTGGTTGTTCCTGCTTTTGTTTCTTGCTCAATTAGTCCTAATTAATCCTGAAACACTTAGCAAACATATTAAATACTTCACAAGTGTTCCATCATCATCAAAACTACTTGGGATCGTTATTGGGAACAATCACTATCCCAACAATTTCCCCCTTTTTGATGATGACAAACACTTGGAAAATTTAACATAAAACGTATGTAAATAACATAAAGTGCAAGAATTCCCCCTGAGTAGGACCTTCGTCGAACTTACTCGCCAGTTAGCATAATTTCCCCTTAGCATGTGGTTGATCCTTTTGTACCAAGAACTAGTCGCATCTCTACAGTTTTTCTAACTTCCCCCTTTTGGCATCATCAAATAACTCAATTTGATCCGTAATGAAACATTTTAACACTTAAGCACATAACAAATCAGAGAAACTAAGAGATATTTCATTCAATGCGTAAGAGTTTGATTACATAGCCAAGGAGCGACAAAAGATAGGTCCTGAGATAATCAAAATAGAAACATAGAAAACAAAAAAATCAAACACTCAGAAAATATAGGGAATATATGGCTAAGGATCAAGAAAGGAGTTCCACTCACGATTCAGTATCAGAGATATTGTTCCCTTCCTTGCTTAAAGAATGATTGAGAAGAACGTACGTGGTATCATTCATCTTCTCCATTTTTCCTGGAATCCGAGCACTTAAACTCCATCTCCATATCATCCATGTATCATTTCTCCCTTTTTTTTCTCTTTTTTTTTAAATCTCATCTCATCTTTTTTTTTAATCTCCTCTCTTTATTTTTATTTTTATTTTTTTACTGATACAGAGGGATCAATATACAACTTTCATGGACTAAACTCCAAGTACTCCTTTAAGAGTTTGCATCACACATCTCTTTCTTTGCAATTATCTCTTCCATCAAAATCCTCCTTCTTGCAATTGAGCCAATCAGAATTATACTCATTGATCCTTTGATACCAATCAATCAACAAATCTCCTCTTCTCTTGAGCTCCGGGATCAATAATCTTTACCATCACCATGAATGGAATAAAAAGGTCAGTTTTGGATGGAAATAAGGGTAGAATAATAAACTCACACGCATATCCAAAACAAATAAACAAACATGGCAAGGAAAGTCAATTGATCCAGACAAGTAAATCCCGTAAAAATAAGGTATCAAGAAGATTAAGTTCATAGGAAACGTTTATCTGGATCAAGGCTTAGGATGGCTTATGACTAACTATCATATCGGCTTATAACAAGGGATAACAAGATCAAGTTAGTCATTTTGGGATCAAAGAAAGAGTTTTCATGCTTCATATAATGTTATCTCAGAATTTTGAATGAATGCACCAAGGATCAATAATCAAAACAAGCAAATCATCATGAACACTTAGAATCAAAGAAGGTTATCACTTATCGGTGTTGTTCCCCCTGGATCAAAGAATTATTCTAGCCAATCATCGAGGGAATAGAGGACCGGGACTTGACTAGTTCATGGTGATCATGCCTAAGAGTATCCTTAGATGCTCATAGGGTTTTCTGTCCAATGCCTTGGTGAAAACGTTTGCCACTTGGTTTTCGGTCCTGCAATGATCCATCTTAACAAAACCTTTAGCAACATTTTCTCGTAAGAAATGGTAACGAATGTCAATATGTTTAGTACGAGAGTGTTGGACGGGGTTCTTGGAAATATCAATTGCACTAATGTTATCACAACGAATGTTAATAGTTTCAAGAGACATACCATAGTTACCAAGTTTTGTTTCCTAGATCCCTAGGAAACAAGACAAGGACCATTGAACTGAGTCATTCCCAAAGTGCTTTCTCGATCCACCTAGTGTCCAACATAGTCAACATCTATAAACCCCAAAAGATCAAACTCGAAGATCCTTCTTTCTTGTTACCAAAGGAAATTTTGTCCTTCGGCCCTTTTGTGAAGTGAGGGGAGGTTGTCAATGTTTCCTCTGAGTCTTCTTGTCCCCCCTCACTCCAACCTGCACAAGAAGGTTAGCTTTTGACGATCCAGGCAAGCTTACCCTTGCCTAGTCGTTTTTGGTAATAAACATGATGATCCCTGGGACTAACAGCATAGTAATCAAGCAAGTTCACATCATTACTAGCATTTTGAGACATGTTTCTCTTGATCCTAGATGACCCTTGGTTAGCACGCAGAAAATTTCTAGAAGGCCTACGAGTGTTGTTTCTGGGGGCTGCCTATGAGGTACCAGCATTGTTGTTCCTATGTCTATTCTTTTCAGATTGACACTTTCTTTTCTCACAATCTACTTTCCTATGTCCCCCATCACCACAATACCAGCAAGTCATAAAATAACCTCCCATATAATACTTAGGGTGTGACTTTTGAATTCTTCTCTGGTTGATCCTATCCTTATTAAGATCCTTAGGTTCATTTCCCTTTGACTGTTTTATGAACATTTTATGGGTCGGTTGTCCTACATACCACTCAGAGTCCTCACTAGGGTTTTTCTCCTCTCCTTGCTCTAAAACATGGATCCTTTTAGACAAATGCAAGTTCTTATCTTTAAGACTCTGTAGTTCCCTGCCACGTTGTTCATACAATTCAGCAGAATGAAAGTTCTTATGATCCTCATCCTTTTCTTTATCTCCAGTATATCCTATCCCAAACCTTTGGGGAACAAAGGTAGGACCTATGTCAACAAGTTCCTCCTTACCCTTAGCCTTTTCAAGTTTATTAAACAAGTCATCAATTTCACCATTCAAAGCAGCAATTTCATCATGCAATTCATCAATAGTGGTAGACATGTTAAGAACCTTGATTTCAAGTTTAGGGCAGGTTTTGCAAGGATCAACAGATTTATCCGAAGCACTATCAAGAGAATCTTTCAGGTCATTGCATAAATCATTAACTTTTGAAAATTCCAATTGAGCGTCAATGTTTTCATTATGCAACACAGTGATTATCCTAATTAAGCTATCTTTAGAAAGATCCTTTAAGGAGTCAAGAAATTCAGAATCAGTTACCTCTTCATCCTTTGAGGGCATAGCCATTAAGCACATCTTGGGATCAATCGTGGCTTCGGATTCTTCATCATCAGAATTGCCCCAAGTTGCCATGAAGGCCTTGTTGTTGATGTTGGGCTTTCCATCATGATCTCCCTTTGAGCACGAGCGAGCATAGTGACCCTTCTTACGACACTTGTAGCAAGTGACGTTCCTTAGGTCCCTTCTTTTAACATTGAGAGTTTTGCAAGATGATTTATCTTTCAAAGAACTCATCTTTTATTACCTGTTTGAAACACACACAATCAAGAGCACGCAGGCTCTGATACCAATAGTAGGATCTTCGTGTGTGAGAATATAGACGTTGATCCTTCGGAGGGATCAACGAACTGGGCAACGGAATAAAAAACGATTCAAACAAGTATAAGTTCACACAAAGAGATTCAGATATTAATCAAGCCAGCCTTTTATTATTACCAAGTATGAACTTACAAACGCGAATCCTTGATCTTAAGGTATACACAATACCTTCTACCCAGACCTTGATCCTTCAGCGTCGGACACACTCGTAATTCGACTCAACGGACTTGACCCACACCCCTAACCCTCGTACACAACTCGGCTTAGAGTACTTCGTGTGTTCTTGCTCAAGCACACAACTCTCTCAACCTTTCTATTCTCGTTAAAAATAACCTAGTACATGATTCCTATTTATACTAATAGCTACAAAGATTCTATCTAAAAATATAAATATAAACCAAATCAGATTTTATCTTATCTTGGGAAACAAGATAAAATCTTCCACAAACTAACATATCTTCCATATCTTTATAAGACACGTTATTTGTTTCAACCGATCCATCCACGCGTGTTTCCATATATAGTGCACAGCTTCCGCGTTGATCCAACCTTCCATAAATAGCTTCAGGCCTTTGCATTGATCCCATGATGATCCCATCAGGAATCAGCGAGCTTTTCAGCTATTCTCTTGTTTCCTTGGTTGTTCCTGCTTTTGTTTTTTGCTCAATTAGTCCTAATTGATCCTGAAACACTTAGCAAAAATATTAAATACTTCACAAGTGTTCCATCATCGTCAAAACTACTTGGGATTATTATTGGGAACAATCACTATCCCAACAAAAACACTAGTGCTTGTTTCTTTGTTGACGTTGGGAATATTAATTAAGCACGTACGTACGTACTAGCGCTAGTTGGTGTTGATGCTAGATAATTTGAAACGTGTGTCCAATTAAGGATTTGGGTTTGGATCTTGTGGGTATTGTGGATGGAGTCATGGACCGAGAGATGGAATCGAAAAGGTTTGTTTCTAGTGTTCATAAAGCCTTAATTTGCAATATTTAATTTAGATGTAGGGTGACTCTAACCGATTGATGAAATAAGGTGAAAGAAAAAAGAGGCTCAATGTTGGGAGTCGCCCAATATCCCATGCATAATCTATAGCGCAATAAGTAGGTTTACTACACATTAATTAGTGTATAAGCCTTATCAAACATAGGGCGTGGAATTTCATATTTGATCAAGGTCGAGGTGATGAGGGGAAGCTTTGATAGTGTATTGTATGCAATATAATGCACCCTCCGGATCTTGGGGACAAGGGCGTACACGACGTGACAATGAACCCCGATCCAGTGGGTAACAATTGGGTCGATGGTGTTGCTGTTGTTGTTGTTGTACGCACAATTATGCATGTGCATGATTAGTTTAATGGATCACGTATAGTCGGTATAGATCGATCATGAGGGGTTCTCATGGGATGGATTCATGCATGGTACTTGCGGCGGGCGGTTTGTCTTGTCGTTTGCACTTTGCCCTATATATAACACATGGTATGCTGAGACGACATATATAGCAGAGGCCATGTCCATGTCCATCTTTTTGAATTGGCTTGTTGCTGTTTACAATCAATCTATATATATGGGGACTCCTGATCCAGGGTACACGTAGAATCAGATTCCCTAACGCAGGTGCTTAATTGGTCAACAAATTAATACATAGCTTTGTCTCATGTGTAGATCGATATCGTCCATGGTAGTACGTATTAATCTAGTCTTGTCTCATTTTCAATCTGCCACGCACTTGTTCACATGTATGTATGTGGTGGTGTGAGATTCATAAAAGAAAGAGAGAGGGCAAAATGGTAAATAAAGGAGCGAGGAACACGTAGATGGTAATCTAGGAAGGACAAAGGTTGGCGGGGATGTGGGTGCAGAGTCCTTTTTGTCCCTCTCTTCTCTTCGTATTTGACTAAATACGCCACTAGATCCCACGTTAATAATTTTTTCCTACTTTTCTAAACTAATCCTTAACTAGACCTAATTATATTATTGCATATTCGTACTTGTACAGAGAAGATGTATACAGGCAACACCAATTAATTAACTTTGTACTTAAACCACATTAACATGCTCTACGTATCATATCATATCATAGCCGTCTTCTACGGGAATTAATTAATCAGCTTCCCCTTTTTCCTCTACTCCATTCTTTTATTGTCGTCCTACGTACTACGTATGTGAGCTTCAATTATTAACCCCTGCCCTCGTACTTGTACATATACACACACATGATATAACGTTCTATAAATACTCCTCCATCCTTACATGCATAATGCATTTCATTCCCCACTCCTAATAAACCTTATTACCCACGTACGTCCTATATACCTCTCTCTTTCATTGTTTCTCCATCTCATCATACATACTTATTTCTCTAGCTAACTTCCATGGCCGAGCTAGCCTTCCTCCGCCACAGCGCCAGCGCCACCAGCGCCCGCCTAAAACTATTCGGGTTCGACGTGGACTCCTCCTCCTCCGACGCCCACCACCAAGAGCTGCAAGAAGCGGCGGAGTCGGGCCTCCTCGACCACCACTCCTCCGGCTCCCCGGAGCCCCCCCTCGCCCCCGACGGCCGCAAATACGAGTGCCAGTACTGCTACCGGGAATTCGCCAACTCCCAAGCCCTAGGCGGCCACCAGAACGCCCACAAGAAGGAGCGCCAACAGATCAAACGCGCCCAGATCCACGCCTCACGCGCCGCCCGCAACCCCATCATCTCCGCCTTTGCGCCGCCCCACCACCTCCTGGCCTCGGCCCCTCCCTCCTCCTCGTGGGTCTACATGCCACGCGCCGTCCAGGCCCCCTTGCACGTCGCCCACGGCTGCGCCTTTCCCGCCCCCGCCATGAGTCCGGGCGCGATGTCGTACTCTGTCAGCGCACCGCCCGAGCCGACGCCCGCGACGGCGTCGTTTCACTACAGTCATCATCATCACCACCGGCAAGTAGAGCACGAGCACGCGGTGGCGCGTGGGATTGAAATGGGCCGGGATGGGCCCACTTCTTTGAGTAGGTTTTCAAATGGGCCGAGTTTTGATGACTCCGTCGGGCTTGACTTGCATCTCAGCTTGGCTCCGGCTGGCTCCTCGGCTTTATAGATGTAGTAGCCGGCTTCAACAGCTCAGCGAGCTCCAACTTCGGCTCCGTTTGTTGATCTGTGTTTATCAATTGATCTTCCTCCAAAACTCAATCTTTGTAAATTTCTAAATTAATTTCATTTAATTTTTTTCCTCCAACGGAACTAATCTTCTCGAGCAGATCAAGTTTATACATTTTCAGATCAGCGTACGTATAATTGTCATCTCTCTTTTTTTGGTTGAACGTACTGTAGTGTATACTTATTTATCGATTAATGCATAATTTTTAAATTTTGGTCACGCAATTGTTTTTGTCAATTACTGTTTGTTACAGATATCAATAAATCAATACACTACAATACTACATGGTACATTACTAGAATATATAAAAGCAACTAGAGGCTAGGAAAATGCAGCATGAAACCTACGCATATCAAGACCTCACCCTTTCATATCATGTTTCAAAACGAATGATTTCTACTAACATTTAGTTGTAAATATTTTAAAATACACACTTGTATCTCACGAGGCCTGAGCTGTTTTGAATCATATCGACAAAGTTTATATACCCTTAATGAAATTGCTATTATGAGATACAATTATGACTCGACGAAGCACTTTTGAGATTAATTATACGGTGTAATGCATTTCCGGTATCATAAAATAATAGTGTCAATTAGAAATGCAATTTTACGCCCTATGATGTGTTTTTTTCTTGACGTATATTCGCACATAACTTTTATTCTGCATTTGATTCAAAATCAATTTATATACCCTTAATGAAATTACTATTATACTGTAAGATACAATTATGGCTTATATACATGTGGCAAAGTCTTCAAGAACTCAACCCCCCTAATTAAAACAGGATTTAAAGTTGGAGTTCAACATCAACTTGAAACTTATTATCCAATCATGAATCAGCGGTAGGACCATTAATTTGTAGGCTTTAGCTTTCAACCAAAATAAAGTGAATGCAACGTTCAAAACAAGTTGTACGTACAATCGATGGACCGTGTTTTTCCTAGACCACAAAATACTCAACCATGTTTCGTAAATTGGACAACCAAAACCAAGTACAAGAAATTATTATAGTGGAGGTGGGAATTTTGATCCATCTTGTAAAGTTGCTTATAAAGCTAGAGCTTCAACTACCCTTGTGTTTTTCCACTTACATGGGTTTAGGTGTTTTCTTGTTTGTCAATTTCTTAGAAATCCTTGATATGATGTCTATGGCTTGAAATGGAGACATCAAACCCACCTCATTAATTACAAGTTTTTTTTTTCCGATTGCCCACTGGTTCACCAGCGCTTCCTCTTGGCTACATCCAGCTCGAACTGGGTCGCGCACCTGACTTTGGTGGGTGAGTCTCCCAAATAAATTTTTTTTACATTCACTGGAGTTGGGCCCCAAACCTCGTGGATGTGGAGCAGGCCGCTTACACCTGATCCAACTCCCTTTGGTATTAATTACAAGTTTTTGTTGATTATGATTTGTCATAACCTTATCTTTTTTGTTCAAACCAACATCACTTGACACTAATGACAAGTTGTTTATTGATTATGATTTGTCATGACCTTTTATTTATTGATTAAACTGCATTTTGTAGTTAAAAACTTCAAGGTATTGATTTGATTTGATCATAGTTTCTTGCAGATTCAATGGTCTGGTTGTAATTTGTAATCTATCTTTTCAAGTAATGAAATTAATTGTTTTTTTTTTTTTTGCTTAGAAAAATTTATATGGTTTTTAAATAAAGTATATTGTTTGAATAATAGTATCTGTAAGGGGAAAGTGTAGAAAACAGCCTCATCTTTGGGTGTATATTGCTCCAGATTTCAGAATTTTGGTTAATTGTCTTAACTAAAGGGTGAGTTGCTATCACTAACATAATATAGTATAAATATTTTTTAACGTGTATATTAACCATGATCAATCCTTATGCCGCATGATGAGTCATAATAATAATAAAAAAACGGCTTTGCATTTTAGTGCTTAGGCTAATGAGTGCAATTCACCCTCACCCAAATATATTCGTTTATTTCTGATATGTAAGATGTAATATATCACAAAATCCTGTAAAGATTGAGAGGTCAAAAAGATTCAATAAACGGATAAATGTGTACAAGGAAGCAAACATACGAAATTACTAAAACAAAAACGAAAAAAAAGGGAAATATGGTAGAGGGGACCAAATTCATGTTCGGTGTAAACATGGTCACACTCGACATGTGTAATAAACCTACGGGGGGTATAGATCGATTTGGATATCAAAATCGGGATACACTTATAACAAACCAGTTATTTACAAATTTGCATGGTATTTTTGGGATTATTAATGTAACATGTCTCCATCTTTGGTTACCAAATAACTATATACTGTATATATATTGTCTTTTCCATAATCAACAAAATGTTGCTTATTATGGGCATTCGGTAGGAGGGGTTCAGCAATAAGGTACGGAATTAGGGATTGAAAACCAATAATCTGTGTTTTTATAAATGATTTTTTAAGCTTCTAAATAAATACAAGAATCTCCACAAAATTTATTTGATACCCAAAAATGAAGGACTTTAATTTGATACCCAAAAAGAAATCAAACTCTAATCTATCAAATTCCAACCTCAATCTGATTTCGAGTTACACCAAATCAAATAAGATACTTGTCTCATGTTCAGACCACTTGAGTGCATCTCTATTTAGTGGGATCCTAGGTCACTTTTTATTATTATTATTTATAGAACCCCCCAAAAAAAGCCATAAATCTTTGCATAAATAGTTTTAAAGGGCTGGATTCTCATGAAGCTACCAAGACATTGGTTAGCAATAGCTTACTTTGACTAAGTGTAATGATTTGTACACAATTTCATTACTTAATTTCACATCAACCCTTTCTTTTTCACCTTTTTTGGGGTTTAATTTATAATGGTTTTATGTGATCTATGCATGTAGCAAAAGAACTAATCGGTGAGGAAATTTTCCAAAAAAGACAGGAGAAAACAGGTATTTGATGTTAGAAATACAAAAAGATTCCAAGAACTAAGAAAGGGATTACACTGCACACACATGCAACAACATGAGTGTTCAGATTGGATTGGATCACATAAAAAGCTCTTTCTAAGTTGTTTACTTTAGAAAAATTTGGCACAATTATAGTACTTGGGATCTAAAGGGAGACATTGATGGTGATATTAGCAATAAAAAGAAAGAAAAATGAAAAGAGAAGATTCTTGGATTAGATATTGTAATCATGGGTTTTGATTGATTTGTGTAGAATTCAGAATTTTTTGGGCTGCTTCTTTTGAGCTTATTAATTTTGACATTTGGGGTTAAACCCTTTCTTTTTTTTGGTGGGTGGATGAGGTAACATGCTTAGAAAATTACCATGCTCATTCCCACAACTTTGCCCTGAAAAAGCAAGAAAAGGGAGATTAATCTCAGCTTTGTTGTGGCTTTGGGTCCCAAATTGTTGGCTTTACAAGTGCTGTTTAAACTGGTCCTTATGATTTCTCCCTTCCCATTATTCTTCATTGTCGTCCATTCCGATTCCTTCTTTGGTAACTACACGCAGTTTCAAATGTCTTTTTTAGTTTATTTCACACCTGAATACTTTTGAAGTATAGAGTATAGATGGGCAATCAGATGTTGAAACAATCCATCAAAAAAAAAAGAAAACATGTTGAAACAAAAATAACACTAGATTTGGATTTGCTTCTTTTCTTACATTTGTGTTTGTGTCATAAGAGGCCAGGATGGTGAAAACTCGGCTTGCGTTTGTGTTTGACCAGCCAGGGTCAGGGTCATGTATGAGGTAAATCGGCTTGCATCAACCGGTTTGACCCAATGAAAGGGAGATTGCTGAAAGTAAATTTATACCCAAGCATAGGGACGAAAGCAAATATTAAAGATCAACGCCAAGATAGTGTTGGAGGTCCTTAGGGTTGCAAAAGTTAAGGTCTTAAAATCCTAAACAAATATCTACAATGTAACATTAATTCGATAATTTTGCCATACTAATAATATAAAGTATACGTGTGTTTCTTCTACAACATTACTTAATTTGACTTTTTAAATAAATCTCGCCACCAAAACATTGTAGAAAAAAAATTAAAATCTTCATAGTGAAGGAAGATCATTATATCGATCAATCTATCCTATGCCCTAAGGGTATAATATAAGTTTCCCGATTTTTGAAACTAAAATTCTAAAAGGAAATGCATAAACTCATCGTAAAAAAGGTTAAAATCCTTAAATAAATGAAAACAACAAACCTCTGTATTTTAAGATATTTAGGGCATAAGTTAGAAAATTTGTTAATACATTATATTTTCAAATTCAATTTCAAAAATAAGAATCTTACAAAATATTAGGTTGTGTTGGATAGTATGATGATTTGATCAAAGAATTTTAATCTTAATAGAATCATAACTACAGTTTTGCAAACACTTTTGGGAGATGACATTGCATTATTTTAGAAACCCTGTTTTCCACAGCAACATAGTACACAAGACACACTGACAAATAGGGAATTCTATTATCAACACTTTCAATTCTTGACAATAATGTTGTGTTCACATATACTGCAATCTAGCTTCTCTTCAGGGCTGAAGATGCAAGTTATGTGGAGTTGTGGACACTCATAATAGAGCATCATCAAGACATTACGACCCCACAAAACCACTCTACATATATCAAATGCCATCAACTTCTTTATAGTACAAAAGCGATGCACTGATTGGATTTTGGCATTTTTAGTTATCTGTGAGCTTGTGATGACTTTCATTGTAACCCACACAAGAAATTGCTAGTATACCCATCAAAATCATTGTTTTCGCATAAGTTGGGCCTAAAAGACGTCTTCAAAGGGTACTCTGCCAATAGCTTTTTGGATCTAAATCCTAAGCATTCTCAAGTGTTTCTAACAAACTTTAACAATCACCCAATTTGCTCACTTTACTAGGATCAGTAGGGACAGATTTCATCTGCATCTAAAAGTGTCCTTCTCAGATTGCACCACAATCCCTACCAGTCTGACCTTTATTGTAAGGCATGTGCCCTGCTAACTCTAATGCCTACATACTCATTGCACTAGATTGCTCATGCTCAAAGAACGAACAAGGATACAACAAATCACCAGTCTGAATATTCTGTTATATCATTGTCGCTATGAAAGCCTATGGTCAGTAGGCATTTAACCATGAGCTGTGATGGGTCTATTCATGAACGAATACAAAGAATCTAGCACCTTCCTACACATAATGTTTTACAATGATAGAGCTTCTGCAGGCCTAACCATTATGAATAAAGTAGCAAAAACTAGGAAGTGACTTCACGTTAGAAGATGCCTTACCTCGCACTAGGGTGCTGGCCCAAGATAAAGATGATCAATCTAAATCAGACCCAAAAGTTCTGCAACAATATAGTAATGAAAATTGAGTATATGAGATTTCATCTTAGCAATCAGTGAAACCCCCTGAACAATTTGCATGTAACACAACTGTATCAAGTTTTTTTTTTGCTCCAAGCAAACCGAGCGGTAAAGGGCAGATTTTTTTAACGAAAGTAAGCTTTGCCTATTTTTAACAGTGGGTTTAGGTCATTAGTCTTGGTAGATGAGGTGTCAAAAATAACCCAATTATCACAACATTACTGTGTTGAAGAAGGAGCATTTGCCTCTTCTCCTCCACTTGGTACAGGGGAAGCATTTGCCTGTTCACCTCCACTTGATACAGAAGAAGGATTTGCCTCTTCTTCTATACTTCGTACGCATGGCCTCCAAATTGTGTTGTCCTTGTCCACATCCATCAATGCAATGCCCAAAGTTGCTAAATCGCTCCGGACTTGATCACTCCTTTTGTACTCCTTGTTTTCCCTTGCTTCTGCTCTCTCTCTTATCTGTTGCAAGACATACTCTTCGGTTTTCCCTGCCCTAACTAATGCCTTTTCTTTCAGCTGCTGTAGAACCTGCACCATTGGCACTGATGGGGTTACAAACTCAAAAAGATGAAAACATATATTCTGATGATTCAGAAAGGAAAATAGAGCGATATAATAGCTGAAATTTATACCTCTGGATAAGGCAAGGCAGATAGCAACCCTAGGACCTCCAACACTACCTTGATTTGCTCCACTACTTCAGTGAGGCCCTTAACAATGGGTAGTTGCTGCTGCTTTTGCTTTAACTTCTGAAACCCTCAAAAAATACCATATGTCAATGAATGTAAGCATGTGCCAAAGGGAGAAGAGGATAGCAAGCTTCATACCTTAAGCTTGGTGATGGACGCATTTATGAACCTAAACGCGTCCTGAAGAGAAGCATTAAGAAAGAAAGGGGTATTCAGGTCATCAGACATTCCACTGCAGAAATCCTTCTTCAACTTTTCGATGCACTTCTTAGCATCATCAGGAATCTGGATTGGTTTTTTTGGCTTGTCATCTGAATTGCCTTTTTGAAGTGGCAACAAAGCTTCCTCGCAGTCTTGCAATGTCTGAACACAAATTAATCTAAGTTAACAAATAGAGGAGCCAAAATCAAATATATGGTCATCACATACATTTTACCAGTCTACCCATTGTTTGTCAAACGAATTAAGGCCAGAGCATAACACATAAATTAAGATCATCACATATAACTAACCAGTCTGCATTTATAATCATGCAGCTGGAATTCAGTATAGCAACATCATTTTATTGTTAAAATAGTTCTAAAACCATCATGCAGCCTTAATTTTCATTTATCAGCCCTGAAATAGTTTTAATAAATCCAACATATTACATATACACTGCATAGAGTTGATGCAACCAACTATACTCCATTGATCATTTGAAAGCAGTAAGATCATATTGGGAGTGATGTTTGGCATGATGATGACTTATGATCAAAGCATGCAAGAGAAATTCAGGTTTCATCTATTTGGCTCCACTTGTTTTTGTAAATCTAGAACAGGGCTATATGTAAGTGCAAGGACACCCAGCCATTCACCATGTCCAACCACACACAAATGCTAAAGAATCTAATTCGTTGTGAGATCTCTCAACAATAAATAACACATTACTTCCCAAAATTAAAATCTTGCTGATGGTCGAAAAAAGAAGAAGAGTGACTTCAGTGAATAAGAAATTCTAATAAAGTAACAATCTAGATTCATCTGCCAACCTGATAAATGTAGTAGACTGCATCCGATGCAATTTCTAGTTGATCAAGGGAGTAGTTGACTGGAGATCGGTAGTTCATGCTTACCAAAAAGTACCTCAAAGCCAAAGGGTGATATCTTTCAAACACCTAGAGAAAGGAAGATTGGAGCCATACAGAAACTTAGGAAGGGAATCTGAAAGCAGCAGGAGTCATAAGCTCATAATAAAAAAAATGAAGAGGTATAAAATAATAGCATAAAGATATTAAGAATAGCAACACGTTATACCGTACGGATTGTGAAGAAGTTTCCCAGTGATTTTGACATTTTCTCATTATTGACATTTACAAATCCATTATGTACCCAATAACTTATGTGTGTTTCTGAGCAAGCAGCACAACTTTGGGCCAGCTCATTTTCATGATGAGGAAATGTTAAATCCATTCCACCACCGTGTATGTCAAACGAGTGACCAAGGTAGCGAGCACTCATAGCACTGCATTCTATATGCCACCCAGGTCTTCCAAGTCCCCATGGACTGCCCCAACTTGGTTCGCCTGGTTTGGCAGCCTACAAAGCAAAGTTCACATCAGCAGCACGCATAAAAAACAACATTTTCAGATCTGGAAAAATAGAATACAGATTGATCACCTTCCACAAAGCAAAATCAGCTGGATTGCGCTTTCTGGAATCAACTGCAACACGTTCACCAGCTCGATTGTCTACGAGCTTTCTACCAGATAAGTCCCCATAATTTGGAAATTTATCAACAGAAAAGTACACATCTCCATCAACAGCATATGCAAAATCATTTTCTATAATCTGCAGAAACAAACAAAAAAAAAAGGAGTGAAGGACAGGTTTAATAGTTATTTAATTTTTAGAAACAGTGTGTCATAATATTTAGAAGGGAGGCATAACATGCATGGATAACAAAATTCTACAACACCGGTAAATATATTTTGAATCTTATAGCATAAGAGGGTTCATTGATGGTTTCTCTGCATTCAAACGTTTATACAGCAAATCATTAGATTCGCTTTTTTCATGAAAATAAGGCCATTATGTTTCTTCTCAACAGGAACTTGTAGAAAGTGGACTGAACTTAACCACAAAAACTCTTTCAACTGAAGCAATGGAAAGCACATAACTATACAGAAGACAAAAGAAACAAAAGCCTTCCTCTCATAGGAAGTCGAGAATCCGGTGAGTTATTTTTCAGTCCTAACATGTAACAGAAACGCTTCGCTATGGAAAAATCCATCCTGAATGTATAACTAGCTGCAATAAATGCATACACCAAAAAGGATTTGAAAGATCGTGACCTACTCAAACATAGAAAATTGGCAATCAGATGGTAATGATAAGCTCACCTTTGCTATCATCTCTACAATATCTTCAATGTGATCAGTAACACGTGGTTGAGAGGTAGGACTCAGGCACTGAAGAGCATCCATGTCAAGAAGAAACTCATCACAAAATCGTTTACTTAAATCCAGTGGGTCCTCCTTCGTCTCATTTGCTCTTTTGATTATCTGAGAATCAGTGTACAAAGCTTCATATGGGTATTTTGCACAAAGTGTATAGAAGATATCCCAAAACAGGTTTTATCAAGGAATGTCCAGTGACATTTTTAAGCTACAGTTGATAGTGGTCTTTGATCCGGTATCAAAAACAGCTAGGCATCCATTCAGTTT
Organism: Polygonum aviculare; assembly: GCA_934048045.1. Classification (NCBI taxonomy): domain Eukaryota; kingdom Viridiplantae; phylum Streptophyta; class Magnoliopsida; order Caryophyllales; family Polygonaceae; genus Polygonum; species Polygonum aviculare. Next base: position 22,879,897 of record OW204023.1, on the reverse strand, counting down.
TATAGTTTATAAATGAAACACACATTCATTGCACAATAAGACCCATATACAGGATAATGGAATGATGATTAATTAATTTAACTAAAATCTAAACTACAGCAGTCCTTGTCACAAAAGAAACAAGTCATTTTCGAAGAGAGCAGGCAGAGGCACAGAATGAGACAAAACATCCGACAGTGCATTGCAATCTAACCTTGTCATCGATATCAGTGAAGTTCCGCACATAATTAACTTCATAGCCCAAATATTTGAGATACCTGCAAAATTTTATAGTTCAAGCTGGAGAGGAGGTGGATAAAACAGCGAAATTAAGCTAGCATTATACTAATGAAAAATGAAAGAATAGAAGTAAACTCATACAATCTCTGGGGGCAAAATCAGCACACAAGTAATCCAAAAGTTTTCTCGAGGATCAAGTATTCACAACCAAGGAGAAAAACAAATTATAAATTGTTAAACAAATTTCGCAGACACCACAGATCCAGCCCAGAGTGTTAATTTAATGGACTCCTTAGGAAAATCCTATGTCTTAATCAGCCCAGCTAGCAAAGATCAGGAAATCAGACAAATCCAGCTAACAGGACAACTGAAAACCTATAAAGGAAATCAAGCATAGAGTTCGAGATAGAAACCTAGGGGAATTCCATCTTTCAAGCACCCTAACTAGCAAAATTCAGGGAAATCAGACAAATCAAATAAGAGGACAATTCGAAAAAAAAAACCTGTAAAGGACATCAAATGCGACGTAAGCACGGGCATGGCCAATGTGGCTGTAGTCGTAGGTGGTAACGCCACAGACATACATGCCGACCTTGCCAGGCACCTTCGTGTTGAAGTCCTTCTTCTCCTTCGTCAAGGTGTCATAGAGCTTGAACTTCGGTGCGCTATTATTCTCCATTCTTTGTTTCTTTCTCCAAGTGCGAGTACGACAGTCGTCTATCTGCTACACAGCCTAGCTTAAGGTTGGATTCAGATTGGAAATGGAGATCGGAAACAGGGAAATCGAGCTCGAGATTCGACGAGGGTTTTAGGATTTGGGGAAGAAAGGGGATCAATAATGGCGTGGACATAACGCTAGGGCTAAATTGGGCCTTTTTAGGCGACAATGTTTTTCTTTGGGCCTATCTATTCACAAGCCCATTACATAATTAAGCCCAATAAACAAATTCTAACGATATAAGCAAGAACAGGCAGAGAGAATAGAGCTTCGTAGTCTTAACGCTAACCCAGTTTCTCTCTCTTTTTTCCTCTCTCCATCTCTCTCGCTGTTCTCTGTAAGCCAAGCGAAGATGCAAATCTTTGTGAAAACTCTGACGGGTAAAACCATTACCTTGGAAGTTGAGAGTAGCGACACCATCGACAATGTCAAGGCCAAAATTCAAGTGAGTTTGCTTCTTCTTCTCCTCTTGATTAATGTTTGAAATTCGTCTTTGTTAAAAGTTTGATCTTTGTGGTTTTGGTGCTTTAGTATGGATTTTGGGGAGCAATTTTTGGTGCGTTTTTTTCTGAACAAAAGAAGTGAGCTTGCCTCTTGTAACCAGTATAAGATGTGAGGGAAAGAAAACATCTTTGGGGGCTTTTGATTGTGGATTTCTGTTGGTGGAAACTGAATAGTTGTGTGCAAATTCGAACAAGGGTTTTTAGGTCAATTTTGGGTGGCAAGGAAAGATTCTTTTTCGACAAGAAAGATAGCCTTTGGGTTCTGTCAATTTATATCAGGGCCATTCCAATTTCATTCTTATATGCTCAATTATCCTTTACTACTTATTGAAGTTCTCATCTAGGGAGTCATAACCAATTGCTGCTTAAGAAGCTGCAAACTTTTACTTGTATTAATACTTGATGCTAGTTTCTTCATGGTGTTGACTTGAAATTTTAGTTCATCTTTGGATTCATGACTGTGTAAGTAAGAAGGACATTGGATGTTAATATGCAAAGTAGATTTATGATATTAAGATTGTAAAAGTGTAATTGAAAGCGGGTATGATCTAGCATGGCTGAAAAGGATTACATCTTGATATAACAATGTTGCATATGTGTTAAATGTGCTTATTGCCTGGCTTTTGGATTAGTTTCACTTAATATCTGCATTCATGCTTTGCAGGATAAAGAGGGCATTCCCCCTGATCAGCAGAGGCTGATATTTGCTGGGAAGCAATTGGAGGATGGTCGTACTCTTGCAGATTACAATATCCAGAAAGAATCCACTCTTCACCTTGTGCTTAGGCTTAGAGGGGGGACGATGATCAAAGTGAAAACCCTTACTGGTAAAGAAATTGAAATCGACATTGAACCTACTGATACCATTGACCGTATCAAGGAAAGAGTTGAGGAGAAAGAAGGAATCCCACCTGTGCAGCAAAGGTAAAGGGTTCTTGTCTGTTAAATGTTGCCGAAATTTGTTGCTATGAATCTGATGTACACTTAACCCTAGATCATTTTCAGATTTGTTCACAATTAAAACATATATCTAGGGTTATGAAAACTAAATTTACAGTCTGTCATTCTGCAGAGAGACTTGTGTGTGAAATAAAGTATGTGATCTTAGGTATAGAAGTATGTGATAATCGGTTTCTGAATAAATATATTCCCATTGTTTTCCGATGCTGATCAAATATGATGTGCCAGAATTCAATTTCATATGTGCTCACTTTGCTGCAATTCACAGGCTTATCTATGCTGGGAAGCAGCTGGCAGATGACAAGACCGCCAAGGACTACAACATTGAAGGGGGGTCTGTTCTTCACTTGGTGCTTGCTCTTAGGGGTGGAAGCTTCTAAAGTGTTATTATCCAGTCATGTGAGCTACCTTTTACTCAAGTTTGGTAGATCTTCAATCTTCACATCTTTTGGTCACACTATGTGAGTAGTGGTTGTGAATTGTGATGAAGAAAACATAAAAAAAAAAAAAAGTATTGTGGATCAATGTTGAGCTTGTTCTCAGATGATGAATTGTGCTACTTCTGAATTGAGCATTGGAATTCTGGTTTAATAACATTGTCAATTACTGTAGATGCAATTGGACTAAGGTAACAGTTGCACTTACATTGTGAATTGTTGTTGGGTTATTCTGAGCATGTTTCTCATCTTGAATAGGTGCTTGCATCAGGTAAAGTTTCAATACAGCTTTTACAATTTGCAACGGTAATCGTTACAGCTGAGTTTTTACAATTGGCCACTCTTTGGTTATGAATGGGTTAGATAGATTTGTTATGAAAGGACTTAGTTGTAGTTGTCATATCCCAGATCTTTATCAATCAAAAAGTAGGCGTTTCTGCACAAATTTCTTGGCCAAGTTGTTTATTGAATACTTTGATGCCAGCTCTTTGGATTAAGTTTAGATTAAGATTCATAGAGACAGCATGCTGAATCAGGTTTCCAACTCTTTGTCGTGCACATCCATCCATGGATGCTCGATGCATCCGAGCATCGGATCGGATCAAATTATATATATGGGTAAAAATCAGATCCAAACTAGACGACAGATGGATTGAATGATGGGTTGTCGGATGCTGGTGAAGAGTCATCCAAACCACCATCCGATCTAATAGTAGCTTCGTGTATATGATGGGTGTGAATCAAGGAAGTTGAGTGCTTTTGAAGATAATGTCAATAGAGACCAATGATGAGTGAAGTTGACGAAATAATTCCTCGTTTATCTGGCTTATTTTTCGTTGTTTGGACTTTGGTATCTAATTCTCGATAGAAAATACGTACCTATTAACAAATCCAAAGCGAGGCCATGGATTTTGATTTTATCTCATTCTATAGCTTGTTCTTCTTCGATCGATTCCCACCTTTTTTTTTTGCCTCAGTGATTTTATCTACCACTTATCTCAGTAATTCTAATTCTACCTTGTTGGTTGGTCTACATGCTCAGGATTTATCATCGAAGGTGGATTTTTCGTAATAAAAAATAAAAGAATTCTTCTCCCTTTTATTGAAAGGAAAAAGTGAACCCTTTCTTCTAGTTTGATTGGGAGATTCATGTTGCAAGTTCCTTCAGGAACTAATCAAATACAGTATGATTATTTGCCTTGTACGTAAAAATACAAAAGGGGATGTGCCATAAGACTAGAGGATGAGATGGAAGTCGTAGATGGTAAAGGGGTGGACTGAGATGGTGAATCCGTACTCAATAAATATGACTTATGTTAGGTGTATGGGATTAAATAAGCAATTGGACTTGTAAAGTGTCATGTTGGAATAGATGCCCAATTAAAAGGGTGTTTAGCTACACGTAGAAAAATGAAATAGTGTTAGTTTGAAGATCAATCACCCACCACCCACCACCAATCCTCCTACGTAATCAATAAACTATTGAAGGTTGAAGGACGAAAGAATGTTTCAAGTTGTTGTGCATTTCATAGTATGGCTCTTTGTTGTTTGGCCAAACCAAGCAAACCCATATGGCTGTACCCAAAACCCAAGCCGAACTCGGTACGATAAAACGGCCGAACTAGTGCAGGAGTATAACGTGTCCTTGCTTGATGTGAGGTTTCCAAAAGCAGAAGAGCACATATTTTTCTGGGCAGAGGGAATGTGAAAGTTAAGAAGAATTTATGTCATTCAAACAATGGAACAAGAAATCTCAAGGATGGGCTTTGCCCCCATTGACACACCCTAATCCTTCTTCTAAACTTAACAGCATTCGACTCAGCATGTTCAGCTGCTGAAAATGCACAAACCCATTATGCAGACGCAAGAACAAACTAATGACAGAAGACCATACTAATTAGTTATATGAGATGCAACCAGTGCAGTTACAAATACTGCATTGTTTACACAGAAATCCTATGGAAAGCAGGTAGATGTATCATCAAACTCTGATCCACAAACACAAAACTCTCAAAATTAGCCAAAACCACAGTTTCTGCTACCCATGTACACCATTGAAGAAAGTCTGTCATGACACAAACATAATCAGAGAACCAATCCTTAATACTTGACACAAGTAAAATAACCAATCTCAAAGAAAGAATGCACCAAATCATCCATATTGGAAGAGAAAACCTTTTCATTGTATTTGATAGACCACAAAAATTAGCATCCAACAGAACAGTAGTAATCACATCAACAGGCAACAGGAATCAGCTGAGTTAGCATGAAACTCCTGCCCCATGAAAACACACTAGTGCTAGATTTACATCCCTACTACTCAAGTTTCAATATAACTTAACACCTGTGCATAGAAAAAGAACTAAAAAAGGCATCCCAAGTTCCAAGCAGCTCAATCTGAGCCTGCAATCCATGGATCCCCCAACTTATTACTTCTGCAAAGAGCAACACAGAAACCACACAAAAGTTTGTAATCAGATTCATGAAAGTAGGTAGGTTAGAGAACGCGGAACGCAAGGAATTCTATAATCTGCAAAAATAGATAGAGCAATCAATTACCTTGCGAGCTTCCGGATTCTCGTTCACCTTGTACATATCAGCTGTGATTTCCGAGAGCCACAACCCGGGGAAGAGCGTCTGCAAAAGGAGAGGAAAGGAATGTCAAATAAATCAAACAGTGACGTCTCCGATCGCCGGAGACGGCGGAAGATCTAGAATTTTTCCGGCGAGAGGAGAGAAATCGAAGCGCAATGTTTTGTACTTACGTCTAATTGCTTCTGGACGGCTCTCGGCCTCTTCTTAGGCCTCCTCGGGGGCCGGATCCCCGTAAGCGCGATGAAGTCTTCATCGATTTCCTGCTTCGAAAGAGGAACGGAGAACTTCGCCCTCGGCCTCTTCATCCCGCCGTATTCGGCGCTACCGACACCGCTCTGTCTGGCCGGCGATTTCTCCGGCAAAAGGCCTGAAGTCTCGTCGTCAGGCCGTTGACTCTTCTCTCCGCCGGCGCCGTTGACGTTCGGCTCCTTGGACACGGCTCTCCGGGACCTCAGGTTCCAGGGCTTGTCCTCTGTCCTTATCGGCGGCGGCTCAATCCCGTCGCCTCGCTCGCTCAGGACGGCGAATTTCATCCGGTCCATCTCCGTCTGGAGATCGAGCACGAGCTTCTTCCTAACCGCCTCGATCCCGTCGGAGGAGGAGTCGATCGCACGCCTCCGTCCGATCTCCGAAACCGGCGCCGCCGCCGCTGACGAGGACGACGATCTTCCAAAGTCGGCAGATCTCCTCCTCCTCTCCGGCTCCGGAGGCTTCCGAGAGAAGCCGCCGAAGTCGGCGTAGGTCTTGGAGCTCGTCGGCGGAGATCGGCGGCCGAGAGCTCGGAAGCGAGTCCCGCCGGCGTCCTCGTCGTCGCCGTGGACCCGAACGCAGCGGAGGTGCTTCTGGCCGCCCCACTGGAGGCACGGCAGGGAGAAATTGTGCAGAGTCCTGGATCTTTCCGGGCCCATCGCCATGTCAAATCTCGCCTCCGACGACTCCGAATCTTTTCGCTCCTGTCCGCCGACAAACACCATAACACGAAACCTCTCTGGCTTCTTCTTGTTCTTCAGTTGCCGTCAACGGTACTCCTCGTCCGTGAATCTCCGGCGTTCCGGATCGGGAGCGAGGGTTTTCGATGTTCCTAGAGAAAGGAAATATGAGATTTGTTTTTGCGCAGGCGGAAATCGCCGGGAAGAGGGAATTTATAAAGGGGAAGGGAGGTGCTGAGGTGAGGGTCGGGGATAGAGATAGAGAGAGAAAGGGAGCGGTTTTAACGTTCGTATTACTTGCGGGTCTCGTTGGGTTTGTTTTCCTTCCACTCATAGGGTCCTTGCTAATCTGCGCACCCTTGGTTTTGCTAGGGGCGTCGCCTCGAGGGTTTTTTCCTAATTCGTATTTTCGTATTTAATTTTTTCCTTTTGCCTACTATACTTCCCGGGTAAAACGTCGTTGTTTTTAGAGATGTGACAATTCTATCTTTTTGTTGATTTTAATATTCCTTTTCCTTCTTTAAAATGCTTAAATTTCTATATTTCCCTTTGCCTCCCTTCTAATTGTAACAAATCAACAGAACTGCATGAGTATTACAAGTCGTTATAATATGAATCGAACTAGATTTGAATAGTTTGGACCTAGATCAAATCTGATGATTTCTGTACGGTTCTATATATGTCCATAAATTCCCAAGGTTTTTGGCATCGGATCGATCGATTAGAGCAAATAAGATATAATGAAAGTTTATTAGTATATTTTTATGTTGAATGCACTTAACAAAAATAAGATAAAGCACCTGAGGCACATACAAAAAGAAAATTCAACCAAGGGTGCGCTGGTGTAGTGGTTGGGAAGCTACATTTGGTATGGAGAACCCCGTGTTCGATCCCTCGCAGCCTCCTTGGGTTCCTTCCAATTCATAGAGATATTGGGCTGCTTTAATGGTAGTCCTTACATTTTTCTTCACTATTCCGGTTTGGACGTAGGCCCATTATGCTAGCGCAGACTAGAAATCTGATCCTTGGGCCTCGATCCATTGGGACGAGCCGAACTAAACGTGAAAGCAAAAAAAATAATTAAAAAGGACAACTTTAATTTTATCTATTTTTTCCGTTTCCACATGGACTAGGAAATATATACCAATGTATACAAGAAAAAGAATGAGCAACATTACTATTTACACTCGACCAATATGGACAGATCAACTGGACTTATCCTAGTCCGATCCTCCATTCATAAATTTTGGTGATTCAAGTTCTAGTCCTGGTAACTATATAATAAAACCAAGCTTAAATAACAACTAAAATGATATATATCAAGTTCACGTCGAATCAGCTAATTATCATTTTTACTAAAATAATTTGATTGGTTCACCCACATGTATATAAAATCTATAAGAATATATTATTAAAACTCTATCTATTAAGGTTTTCTAAAAAATATAATTTATTAATCTTACTATATGCTAAATGGAATTTAAAATAATAATATAAAACAACATATGTCAACTCCAAATAAATATATAATTAAATCAATATTAATATTACTATATCTATCTAACCTACATGTAAAGTTTGAGCATTTTGCCATTAATTGTCCTCACTTCAATTAATTCATTCCTGTTATAGTATATATATTATTATGCTATTATATGCTATTTATTATCATATCTATCTACATCTAAAGTTGTATTGTTTGGCATTAAATGTCTTAATTGAATTCCATTTAACTAAATTGTATTATATTCAATATAATATGATATTGTTATTATTAGTTTGTTCTATAAGAATAAATAATAATAATAATAATTATTATTATTATTATTACTACTACTACTAGTACTATTATTATTATTATTATTATTATTTATTTTATTTTTTGTTATCAATATTAAATTATTATTAAGAATCCGAAAGGCTTTACATAAACTTATCTTAGCTTACATTATTATTATTATTATTATTATTAGTTTATACCATATATTATCTGAATAAACTTATCTTAGCTTACATTGTTAGATTTATTATATGTTATTACTTTATAATATATATAATATAACTTATCTTATTACATTTATTTCGGATTAAAGTGGTATTATTAATTAAATTTTCATTATTAAATGTATTATGTTACTCTTATTGATAAGTACGTAGATATATATTAAACATTATCTTATTGAATAAATATTTTATTAAATGATGCGGCCTACAAATTGAAAGATTTTATTTGCTTAATTCATAAGGATTTGAATCAAATGAAAACTTTTCTTAACCTATAAACTAAAAACCATGAACATTCAATATAAATGCGTGAACATAAAATCAATATACGTGAACACAAAATAGGAAATACGTGAACTCCAAAAATGTATGTGATTTTATGTTATTGTGTTATTATGTGTAATAACCTGGTCCATAACACATGATATTGAGAAATTTTGTTATTACATATATTAATACGATCCATAATAAAAACATGATTTTGTTCACATATTTCTTCATATTGTTCACATATTTATGTATTTTGTTCACGTTTTTAATTTATAGGATAAGAAAAGTTTTCGCCGGAATCAAACTCATTTTATAATAATTTATTTTCTTATTATAGTTTATACTATATATTATATAATATTTGTATGCATTGTAAATTTATTTTATCGTAATTAATTCCATCATCATGATTTATATCTCACTTTTGTTTATAAAAAGTTAAATGTTATATCATAAAAAATTATAAGATTCTTTTCATATGCTAAACAAATCGACCTGTTGGCTATTTAACTACTAATCTAAAATTGAATTTACAAAAAAACACGAGCAATGTACTGCAAAATCCCACCCAATAATAGGACTCAAAAATTTATTTGAATGTTATATATATATATATATTTAAAAGAAGATTGCCGCATAAGATTATAAGAAGTTTTGGAGAGGCGTGGAGATCAACGGATAATATGTGATGGCTATAAACCCTAACTTTGTAACCAGAGAAACCAAGAAGGCCGGGAAAGGAGAAAATTGAATGTCCTTAGAAAAGGACTTAAGTATAAATAGAGAGATTTGGGTCGGAAGACAATGGATTGATTCTGATTTGGACGCTTGGGCGCCCGTAAGGCCATATTTTTGGTTTTGTCAAGTATAAAAGTCCTCTTTTTTTTCCTCGTTCTCTCTCATCTTCTTGTTCTATTGCTCACCTCCTCTAGATTTCTCTCTCTGCAAGTTGCGAATGGCAGAAGGAAAACGATAAGCAGAGGGAGCGTCGATGCTACACAATCGTCGCCAGTATCTTCGTTGGACTCTAAGCGCAAGGCAACTTCAAGCTCCCTAAGAACTAAGAAGCTTCTACGATCCATCTTCTATCACAAGTCACAAGTAATTGAATTCGATCAGTGGTCCTAGGCCTGATTCCGGTAAGGAGAAGGCAGAATTTGGAGATCTGGATGAAGATTTTGCGAAGAAGGAACAACGGGGATGCCAATTTGAAGTTTTCTTGGTTTGGTACTTCTAGAGATGGAGTTGAGCGAATCATGCCAATTTCTCGCCAAGAATTCTAGAAGAAGCTCACTGGTTGGTAAATTTTCCGCAACAAGCATGAAGATGCTATTGTACGAGAAAGTTGTCAGTTGTTACAAGCTCCCCAAGATTTGCACTCTCTCTCTCTCTCTCTCTCTCTCGCTTTGAATCTAGTCTTTTTGTGTGGTTATTAGAAGATTTTGATTGGATTTCAGTTTTTGCTTTAAGTGCTTAGGTTTTTTTTGGAATGATCAATGATCCCACGCATGAAATCAATTCAATATGTTTGCTTGACGTGTTGAGATTGATTAGGAGTTGATTTTTTGAAATCGGATTGATAATTGCATTTTGAGAAGTTTCCAATCTAGTGTAGATTTGGCTTTCATCATGTTTGATTGGGGATTTATTTTTGTTGATCTCATTATTGAATATTCATTGAATTTATTTGGAAAGGAGGAATAATAAAGGGAAGAGCATTTAGTTCTTTTTTGTTTGTGCAGCTATCAAGATCTTATAATTGTATTGCTTTTCCATGTACCCGTATGAGCAACAAATTGTACATTTTAACACTGTAAGGCCTATATCAAGAAGCTTGGTAATTCATTTACGATGAAAAAAGAAGTGTCATTAATCCTATATCAAGTCTCTTTACAAGAAACTAAATTAGATTTTCAAAAACCGTATTTGCAGTCTTAGAATTCTCAATTGTAGTATTTAGGTGCATTGCATGTCTTTCAAGATATTTATGAAATGGTATGAAACTGTGCTACCTTTTCAACTTAACAGAAGACTAGGGATGAAAAGGTTAAAGAGTATATGCTCTTTTTGATCTATGCTAGTTTGAGTCAAGAGCTTTTTATGCGCTCTAAGATTTATTTATGTTATACATTTAGGTCATCAAGTGTAATTTAAATGCAATGACAGTTGATTAATTTGATTATTATGATGTGATGTCGAAGTGAGTGTCATCTTGTGGAACAAAGTGATTGTCATCATTCAATGAGTGACAACATTGTCATTAAGAGATGAAACTAAATCACCGAGTGATGACACTAAATATAGTGATGATTATACATTTTAATGATAATCTTCGAGTGATGACAATCACTAAATTTTATAGGAGTGTCATCACTATCATCGATTGATGATAGTGAATCGAGTGATGGAGTGATGACAATAGGAGTGTCATCACTTTTATCGAGTGATGATAATGAGTTGAGTGATTGACTATTGTCATCACTTGATGAGTGTCATCATTGTCATCGAATAATGATAGTGAATTGAGTGATAGAGTGATGGCAAGCAAAGTGTCATCACTTTTATCGAGTAATGACAATGAATTAGGTGATTGGGTGATGACAATTGTATTATCATCACTCGATGAGTGTATTACTGTCATCACTCCATAGAGTGATGACAATCGTCGAGTGATGACAGTCAACATCGGTCAATGGTCGGTCAAAAGTCGCACAACTAGTGGAGAGATAAAGTTGTTGGGGTTTTTTTGCTATCCATCTAATTTTACACATTTGCTTATAAATAACCAATTATGGTATATATTTATTGCTATATACTTAAATCCTACGAAAAATATTTAATTTAATTTAATTAATTAAGTTTTTTCTTCTATTATTTCTTGTTTATTGTAAAAAAAATAGGGAAATTTGCATTTAACCACCCCTTATTTTACACTTGTTGCATTTAACCACCCTTTATATTTTTTTCTACACTTAACCACCCCTTATTTATAAATAATTTCATTTAACCACCCATTTGAAAAAAATGGTATTCTCTTAAAAATAAATTACATTTTTTCCCTTACTTTTAATTTTTTTTAATAAAAATAAAAGAATTATTAAGCTCATATAGTATCTCCCAACTGAAAACATTAGTTTCAGATCCTAAAACTCCTCTTCATGTATAGTTGGTTCTCGAATTATATCTCTCTACTAAAAAAATAGTTTCGAACCCTAACACTCATCTAATGTTGTATAGTTTTTTGTGTTGAGAGTCTTGAGACCCGATCCAAAATCAATGGGTCAAAGAGAGACTCGACTCGGTCATTTATTGGATAAAACTTGAAACCCAAGATCTGGTGGGTCTACCCGACACATTGTTTTGTAAAAATAGTATATCATTCGTAATTGAATAATCTAAATACTTTTTTTTTATTAAGATGGATACATAAATAATTTTTTTATTTTATTATAATAATTTTAAAAATTAATTCTATTAACAGTTAGGTCAATCCAAATTCGTACGAACTCGAAGCGAACCAACCCGAACATGTAATAGAGGGAATCATATTTTTTATATAAGAAATGGGTGGTTAAGTGCAACTATTTGTAAATAAGAGGTGGTTAAGTGCATGCAAATATATAAAGGGTGGTTAAATATAACAATTTGTAAATAAGTGGTGGTTAAATGTAGAAAAAATATAAAGGGTGGTTAAATGTAACAAGTGTAAAATAAGGGGTGGCTAAATGCAATTTTCCCAAAAACATATACGCAAAGTATGATAGTGACTCGGGCAAAGTCGTTGTTCCCGAATCAAAGATAAATCCCGAACATGCAAACAATCAGTATAGTGAGCAAGCAAGGGGTCGAACCCAAGAGAATCAGTTTCAAGTAGATTTTAGTAGGTTTTCATGCAAGTATTCAAAGGGGGGATTTGAAAGTTGTTTTCAATTAAAGTTATCAAGTAGAGTTCATCCAATCAATTCCACTTTATTAATCCGTTGATCATGAATTCCTCCACTTCTTTATATGCCTAGGTCAATTCCAATTCCGATCATAAACAATTGCAAGTCCACGGTCCAAGCAATTCTATAACCCTAGGCAAGGACGCTTAACCTAGAATTAGCATAGAGAGCAAGGATATTAGGAAATCAAATCATGCAATCAAGCTACGAGTCTCATGCACAACTTAACCATTGAATACTCTTCCCTAAACTAGTCCACGGTCCTAGAATAGAGTTGTTTCGAGAAATAGGAAAGATGCATAGACAACAACCAATCCTAAATCAAATGATAGATCTAAGATAATTAAACAAGTTGATCAGGCTCATAAAATCAAACATAGATCATGGGATGAAGCACAAGAGTATCAATAAAGACCTAGGGATAAAGAAGTTACCAGAATTTCACAACTTCATAATAAAGCTTCCTTGATCGAATAAACTCCAAGGGAGAGTTAGTTCTCCATTACAATTAAAGTTCCAATATTTATTGAAAGAACAATTGATTACTCAGAGAATGAATGTCTTCTAAAAACCTAGAAAGGTTCCCCTTAAATAACCCAAAGAACAGCCTCTTCGAGATAGATAAGAAAGGAAATCGAAAGATAAGAAAGGAAACAAGATAGAAACAATAGAATTTCGTCCGTCTGAAAGTCGGCCGGCACCGCGACCGCGGCATCACCACCGCGCCCGCGGCGGTCTTCTTTTGGTCAAATGCTGAGTCGGCTTCTACCGCGACCGCGCCATCGACAGCGCGACCGCGGCCTTCATGGTCTTCAATGGTCCGTTACCTTGCGTCACCGCGCCCACGTCATAGACAACGCGACCGCGGTATCCATGCAGTGGCGAATCTTCGTCTTTAAGCTCTTTAACTCTTGATTCTTCATAACTTGTGTCTTCGGTCTTCATATTACAATAAAGCTCAAAACTAACCTAAACACTCTCAATAACATCTTATAATCTAAGAGCTAACCTATACAAAATAGACTGTATCAGATAGTAAAACACCAAAGGAGCATTCCTTGCCATTTAATGTAAACATGGGTAAGTTATGTTTTTCCAACTTATATTAGGGTATTTCTACAATTTTGCCTTTTTTTATTGGATAAAATTTTATTGTAGATACCACGTATACAAAATCAATTTATATGCATTTCTATCTTTTTGCCTTTGTTCGAAAAATCGTCCTAAAATTAGTGGGTTGAAAACCGCAAAAGTAAAACCGAAACCTGATAAAAAAATCAAGCCTGATTAATACAAATGTCATCAAGTTGAAATTCGAACTCGACCCGACCGTTAGGTTAGCTTGATTGTTATACGAAACTATAAAGACATATTTTCAATTAAATATTATTATTTAACCGTTATATTACTTTGATAATCATAAATTATTTTGACATTCTTAACCCATTGACCAACCCAAACCAACACAATAACCTATTATGATCCGACCCAACTTAACGCACAGCCCGACTAACCCGAAACTGGCTGAACCGACTCGTTTGATAGGTCTACTCTGACTACATGCTTGAATAATGCAATGACTAATTATTATTTTATTTTCTTTTTTTTTTTGCTTCAAGTCACAACTCAGTTTAGGTTGTGATTTGAGATAATGTGCCTTTTGTTGGCTTAGTAGAAATGTTTTCAGTCTTGGATCCGGTTTCAGAGCTAGCGGTTCGATTTCTTGGAATTTGGAACCAGGCTGTGATCGGTTATTTCGACTTGGTCCTAGTTTCGGTATTTTTCCGGTTCCAAGTCTATTCCGGTTTGAACCGATTTTTCTAAAAAAACGAGGTCACAACCGCGGTTTTGGTTACCCGGAATTCAGAATTAGGCTATACCTGGATCTTTCCGATTCCAAAACTGGACACATGACTACTATGTTTCTTTGAAGGAAGTATATGAATCCAAATATCCGATTGATAAGTGAATTGGGAATGTGTCGATATGGATGTACATGTGTGTATGGGATTCCATCCTAAAATCAATTCAAAATAGGAAGAGTAATCTAGAAATATATATGCTTACTAGGTTTGTTTTAGTTTACTTTTCAAAGGTGGGATACGTTTAATCTCCAACATACTCCCTCAAGTGTAACTAATAGAGTCAGTTGACACTTAGACATTGATAAGTTAAGTAAGGTATATAATGGGCAGGCAGTGACTCGCTAAGCCAACTCTAATCAGTAGTTAATTTAGGTAGATTAATGGAAGAGTAACAACTCACTTAGCCAAACGCAAGGTAGATAATGGGTCTATGGTCAAACCTCACCTGATGCCATAAGAAAAGATATAGGTTTGGTAGCCGATAGGTAGGTAAACTATATATGTGTCAATGTAAGCACACATGTGCATATGATATAACATATGCGTCCATAAATTTTCATTCTAAAACCAATTGATACTAAGAGAAACCATCCAATGATATATCATAATTCTTCTAGCATCTCATGACACCTTTTTAGGTCGGCTTCTTGCTGTCATGCTCTATGGTGGCTCTACACGTATGTGTATGTTTTTTTTCTAGCCCATTAACTTGCCTTTTTTCCTACCATGCCTTAGGCCTCTCTAGTTTCTTTGTTCAATTTCATGGACTTGTTCTTTATTTTTGTTTTGTTGATCTTTTTTCTCTTTGGGTATTGTTTCATTTCGGTTTGTGCGGTTACCAAACTTCATCCAAGTCTCTTAATATACCGAGTTTGTGTAGTTTATTGAATTCTTATCTAATAGAAAAACATCAATAATGGACGAAGGTGTTTAGTCAGATGAAGGTACTTGAGAGTCCTTAGAAAATTTGAGATGTATTTTGAATCAAATTAAGTAAAATTTAGGCCCCGTTGGACACGGGGATTGTGGTGTTTATTGTGTTTTTGGTGCTTTTCGTAAGTACCAGAAGGAACATACATATTGTTCGGTAATTGTGTTTAAAATGATAAACACCTTATCATACTTACTTAAGCTAATTTTGACAAGATGCCCCCACCTTATGGTGCTTATGGTAAGCCGTAAGCACCATTATTTCTAAGCTCCGTTCAACAATGACGAATTATGGTGTTTATCGTGTTTTTGGTGCATTACAAAAGTACCATAAGGAAAATTAAGCAATGCAGTTTAATCATTTTTAAATAATAAGCACATTATTGTACTTATGTAAGCTATTTTCGATAAGGTGTCTCCCCCACCTTTTCGTACTTATGCCTTGTCATAAGCATCATTTTTTTTTGAAATCAACCCCTCTCTCCTTTCCCCGTTGGCAAATTGTCCACCTCTCTCCCATCCAATGACATCCTCCACCTCTCTCCCATTTGGTGACACCGTCTACCTCTCTCCCCGTTGGCGGCATCGTCCTCCTCTCTCCCCGTCGGTGACGCTGTCCTCCCCCTCTCTACTGAGGATCACTGTTGCAATCACTATCCGATGCTGTCAACATTGCCGTTTGGTGTAGGTGGAAGGAAGAAGAAGGAAGAAAGGAAGAGGGAGGAGGAAGAAGGGTATTTTTATCTTATTTTTTAATAATAAATCATGTTCTTTTTTATCATTTTACAACCCTCTAAAATCTCATAAGCAACCCATATTCCCAAACACTTTTTATTAAATGCTCAGCTTCAACACTATTACAAGTACTAATATCAACATCGACATCATCAATGTATGTCTCAACATCAACATCAACACCAAATTGTCAAACACAACCCTAAGTCGCTTGCTTGTGAGAAGATTATTGCTCGTAAGTTCAATTCAATCAGCCTAAATGTCACATTATTCGAAATGATCAAGCAAGAAACCAACAGAAAAACCATGAGTTCGAACATCAGTATAACAATCTTTGACATAAGCGGTGCTGTCAGGAATGCCATCCCTAAACCATAGAAAGCACAATTCATGAACCTTCATACCATTATCTATTAACGTACAATCTCATATGAGCTTTACAAAAGAAAAACCCAACGAATAAAAATCTAAACCCTAATTTTATAATCCTCCATCATTAGAAAGTTAACCATTTGTTCGAACTGCTTAATACTATGATTTATCATATATATTATTAAAATCTCTGAATCCTAGGATTTACTTATAAAATTTATTTCTTACCTTCATCCATCCGTATATGAAATAGCATTGGGTTTGAAGATCTTCGATTCTTGTAGATAAACGATGAATTCTCTTCATTTGGTTGAAACTCCTTCGATGAAAATTTTGATTCTCTCGTTGATCTCATTTCCCTCCTTGATTGTTGATTAACTTTGTATGACGGAGAGAAAGAGTCCGGTTGACTCTTCTTCTCAAAAAATGCCATCGTCAATAAATTTATTAAATTGCGCATACGCGTTGTTGGTTGATATTCATTTTTATAATTTACTGTAGTATGAATCTTTGATCGTTTCGATTCGATAGACAATATTTATTCACAATTGTCATCTTAATATAGGCTCCAACTACCTCTACATTACTACATAAGACATCAAACAATGAACTTATTTGATTTTGAATTTTATAAATTTGCTAGCGTAACTCATCAAGTTTTACCCCCTAAAAGAATAGTACTGGTACAATCCAAGCTCCATGATATTGATATGAACTACTGACTCATATTCTTCGCATTGACCAACCAATATACACTTTTCGCAAACGACGAACTTGTAAACAGGCGACCGTTAAGAAACTTCGGGCTAGTGGGCCCATCTCTTGAGGCCCACGTCACCCACAGCTTCAGAGAATCCACTTGTAAGCTTTACCCATTCGTTCCTAATCTAAGCTTACAATTTCCAAAAGGTTTTTTTTACAAGTCGAAGCCTTTGAATCCTCCTCTCTCTAAGAACCAGCATTTGGAAAATTGGGGGGTTCTTTTTGTTGTCTGCTCCAACGAGGGGTCGAAATGTTAGCTGATAATCCATTAGAGTTGTTTCTGAGCATCAATTTGGACGAGAAAACCGCTAGTAATACGGTCGCTAACAATAAGGTCACCAATAATCTTGTATCTGTCATTCACGAGGTATCCATCTTCTTGGCCTTACCACACTTTTCAGCTCACTTTTTGGTAGAAAACTGGTCCAAATTTGTTATGATTTTGTTGGCTTAGGCTGGTGTTGTGAATGGATGCGACCGGAACATTGGCAATCTCCTTTACACGGTAAGTTTCTTGACTGTAATTAATCTGGGGTTTTACCAGATATTAATTCCATGTGGAAGTTTAGAATTTTTAATGGGCTTGATGTTTTGATTGTGAATTTTGTGCGATTCTGAAGTTGGAGATTGGGTCTGTATAAAGTCATTTATCATCTTACAATTATTCAGGTTGCAACAAGATTCCCTGCTCTTGCCTTGGTGCACCGTCCAAAGCTGTTGGAGTATATTGTCTCATCAAAGGTATATCAAGTTTGCTCTGCTGCTAAGCAATCCATTTTTCTTTTTGAAACATGTCTGCAGTATTAGCATCAATTTTTTGCAGATAAAAACCACAGCTCAGTTGGAGGCTGCATTATCCTTCTTTTCAAAGACTGGCTCTGAGAAATTTGAGGTGTCTGAGTTTGAGAATGCATGTGGAGTGGGTGAGTCTTGCAACAAAATGCCCCATGTGATGCTATTCTGTATATCTGCTTGACTTTGTTGTGGGTAGTATCTATGCTTGCTAATCACTATACTCTGCTTTTCAGTATGAAGTACTTCTTGACTGAGGGTTTTTATGGGATAAAAATCTTGAAATTATCAGTATTGCAGATAGCATGTTGCTCTTTTTGTTTACTGGATCTAAAAATCTCAGATCTTCTGTCTTGATCAGGAATTGAACTATCTACAGTTGACATCGAGAAAGCAGTCAATGCAGTTTTTGAAGAGAACAAGGCTGCAATTCTTGAGCAACGCTACCGGACAAAGGGTCAGTTCTCTTTGCTGGAGTTCTTTTCTTTCAGTCCTGTAATTCTAAATGCATATTTGTTATTGAAAACACCCTCCCGATGGGTGTCTTCAATTGTACATCTCGAACCTGCAGACCCTGCTGATACACTACGCAGCTCTTGTTGTTACATATTAATGTTTTCTTTTTTTATGTATACCTTGCTGTCTTATATTACGAATATTAAAATGTGATGAATTAGTACCTAATATAATGAGATGTATTTATGATTTATGTCAGGAAAATTTTTTGTCCCTTGGGGATGATGAATAGCCTCATGGTGTTCTTTAATATGAGATTCATTGGAGGACTCTTTAGGATGACTTCTTTTGTATTCGCTACAGTTCAATGCATTGTTGTTTTGAAATTTTTTTTTGATTGATTCTATTAAATATTTTTGTGTTTCTTTGTTAGTGGGTGAGTTATTTGCACATGTCAGGAAGAAGCAGCCGTGGTCTGATCCAAAGATTGTTAAGGTGTTCAGTCTGTCCAGTCTTTCTTGTAAATACGATGGTGAATCAAATCAACATTGTCTTTTGTTTAGTTGAAGGTTGATTCTGTCATTGTCATATATTCTTGCTGCACTTGTATGGTGCTTACAGGTAATTATTGAGAAAAAATTGTGCGAGTTACTCGGTGAAAGAACTGCAGCGGATGATGAAAAGCCTGTGAGAAAGAAGAAGGAAAAGCCTGCCAAAGTTGAGGTAGATTATGGGGCCCTACTGATTTGTCTCGATCCATTCCAGATGAGAGTAATTTTGTGTTCCTCTGTCCTCACTTTAGTTTCTTGTAGGAGCAAGCGGCTGCTGCTACTGACAGATCTCCCGGTCAGTCACCTGAAGAGGAACTTAATCCATTTGTAATCTTTCCACCACCAGATGAAAATTTCAAGGTATAAGCCGTGCATTTATTGCCTTTCAGGGCCAGCGATGTTTCTGTGTCAGAAAGAGGTTGGAATGTTACATATACTTGCATGATCCATTTCCTCTGAGGGCCTAGACAGAAAATCAATGTGTTCTCAGTTCTTGTGTAATTCATAGCAATTATAAATATTATGTCCGACAACAATTGTCTGGTGCTGACAGATGAGGCTCTATATCATTTTTATTACATGTTGCTCAATGACTATGGATGTTCCTCTTGTAATGATCTTGACCTGGAAGTATATAATTCGTTAAGCCACTTTCTGAAAAGAATTTTAGTATCTCAGATCCTATATCGTGTTGCTCTTTTGAAGATTTTATGTTAAGTGCCTCTGTACCTGTTTACTTTTCAGGTGCACACCGAAGTTTTCTTTAGCAATGGTCATGTCTTGAGAGCTTGTAATACAAGAGAGATTCTGAATGATCACTTGAAGAAAACTGGAGGAAAAGTTTATACTCGCTTTCCACCTGAGCCAAATGGTTACCTTCACATCGGCCATGCCAAGGCATGTCGTAAGTTGCTGTTGTTGTTTGGTTGAGATGTGCATATTAAACTTCAAACAGATAATATTTACATGCTATCAGTGATATCTACCTCTCTTATATAAGACCGTGATATGTTTTATATTGTTTAATGCTCATATGTGCAATGATTCAGGCAATGTTTGTTGATTTTGGCTTGGCAAAGGAGAGAGGTGGATGCTGTTACTTGAGGTGAAATTCCTTTCCTGATGGATATATTTTTCCCAGAGCTTTAAAGAAATGCCTTTGATCCACTTCTGCTTCTACTTGGTTTGGTTTTGTTTATGACTACGGATTATCGTAGTTTCACGTAATTGTGTTTTATCTTCATCTTTCGTCTTTTTAAGATACGAAAAAAAGTTCTGTTTAGTTTATTTTTCCCACAACTTAGTCACTTAGGATTTGTTAATTGATTTTAACAAGCCAATTTGCAAAGGCTATAGCCCTTTGGTTTCTGTTAAAATTTAGGTTTGCAAAGAGCATTAATGCTAGATACTTTTATTGTCTCAACTCTCGAATTTTGTCAGTTGACATCAGAAACTCAGTTTGGTAAGCTTTTATTGTTGATTTGTCTTCACTGAAAGTTGTGATATCCAATTCTATTCTATAATGTGAACCAACCCATTATGAAAAATTACTATAATGAAGGTAGCATTGGGGTTTGATTTGCTGACCCTTCAGGCTACTTAGATCATTATATCACGAAGATGAACTTGTTTCTATATGTAGAATTATTATATTAAACTTTTAGTAATTAATGGTTGTGGCTTTTCTAGGTACGATGACACAAACCCCGAAGCTGAAAAGAAGGAGTATATTGACCACATTCAGTGGCGGAGCCACGTTGGGACTAGTGGGGGCTGTAGCCCCCACTGGAGTTTTATAAAAAATTATTATAGTTATTGTTTTTTTTATTTTTTATTTTATGTAAGAAAAAAGAGGTGTAGGAAGTCTAATTTATTTTGAATAACTTAATGATATTACGGATGGAACCGTAAATTTGCCCATTGACCCGAAATCGTAAATCCGCAATCCAAAAATATAATCTAAATATTAGTTCAAAATCCACCTTGAGTTTAATAAAAACTTTAGTTTGTTTCGAAATTTATCAGTGTGGAGTTTGAACATGTCTAGTCTGTTTGAACTCTAAACTTGTCTAATTTCTTGGTAAGTGTGACTATAAAGCCTAATTTTTAAGACTTAGAAAAAAATATACACATTTTTTAATTTGTTTCATTTTCTTTGCTCGGATTATTACTAATTTTATACTTACATTAAGCTATTTTGGGTTTGTTCTAAATTTTAATGACTACATATTTAACTTGTTATAATGATTATACTTAGATTAAGCTACTTTCTACCAGAAAAAAAAAGATTAGGTATTTAGCCCCCTCTGGGGCAAATTCCTGGTTCCGCCACTGACCACATTGAGGAAATAGTTAAATGGATGGGATGGGAGCCATTTAAGGTATACAGCTTTTACCTGTATACTTCTATAGCTCCATATTTATTCTACTGAATATGTTTTATGGCCTCACAAGCATTCATATGATCTCTTGTCCTTTGACATTTTGCAGATCACTTATACCAGCAACTATTTCCAGGAGCTCTATGAGCTTGCTGTTGAGCTAATAAAGAGGGGCCATGCATATGTTGATCATCAGGTTGTGTATATATGCACAATATGCGATAATAGGAGGAACCCACTCTCAGCAAATTGCCCTTAAAGATGCATAAGTTTTTGTCTTTCTTTGGGTTGGTGGCTGATATTTGATTTTGAATTTCAGACTCCTGATGAGATAAAGGAGTACAGGGAGAAAAAGATGAACAGTCCCTGGAGGGATAGACCCATTGCTGAATCCTTGAAACTTTTCGAAGAAATGAAGACGGGCAAGATTGAAGAGGGAAAAGCCACCCTTCGAATGAAGCAGGACATGCAGAGTGACAACTTCAATATGTATGATCTTATTGCATACCGGATCAAGGCAAGCATGAACCTCAAAATACTGAATGAAAAATAATCTTTTCTGAGATACACATTGATTTTATGATGTTTGGCTCTTTTCTTCATGCAGTTCACTACTCATCCTAAAGCAGGAGATACGTGGTGTATTTATCCAAGCTATGATTATTCTCACTGCATTGTGGATTCCCTTGAAAATGTCACACACTCGGTATGGATTTATTATTATTATAGGTCTCTGGGCAGTTTAATTATTAGAGATATATGATTCGTTTGTGATGAGATAGCAATAGGAAGGAAGAAGATGGTGTGTGGTCTAAGTACTATCTTATATGTGGCCTAGATTTGCGAATATGTTATTTGGTCTTCAGTAAGGAAAGAGGATTTGAAATGTTACGTTTGAAGTCTTTTCTTATGATGGTGGAGTGACTAATAATGTTCTTTTAAACATTTTGCCCATATGTAATGTGTTCTGGGTGCTATCATTTGTTTTTTCTATTCTCAGCTGTGCACACTAGAGTTTGAAACTCGCCGTGCTTCCTATTACTGGCTGCTAGATGCTCTCGACCTTTATCAGCCTTATGTATGGGAGTATTCGCGACTAAACATCACCAATACTGTAATGTCGAAACGGAAGGTAAGATAATATTTAGACGGTACTCTTTTTGTTCACTTATTCTTACTAAAGTCTCTGTTCTGCTGCTCTTTCTTTGTTGGCAGCTGAATCGTCTAGTCACTGAAAAGTACGTCAATGGCTGGGATGATCCTCGATTGATGACTCTTGATGGTTTGTCTCGTAGAGGGGTGACTTCAACTGCTATTAATAGTTTTGTTCGAGGAATTGGCATCACCAGAAGGTATGAGATCTTCCCATTCTAAAATTCCACTGTGCTTAACTTTAGCAGTATTAACTTTTGTATCTTTCTCCACAGTGATTGTAGTACTATTCAATTAGGTCGCCTCGAACATCATGTAAGGGAAGAGATGAACAAGACTGCTCCTCGCACAATGGTTGTCTTAAATCCTCTGAAGGTTTGTGTTTGTTACTCAAAAAGTATAACTATAGAAATAAGGTTTTACATATATATATAGTGGCCAAATATGTTCCCTCCTTTCTCATGTAGGTCGTAATAACCAACCTTGGTAGCAATTCAATAATGGAGCTTGATGCCAAGAGATGGCCTGATGCGCAAATAGACGATCCCTCTTCTTTTTACAAGGTTCTTTCATTTTACACGAACAGGCTGCTTGAAATATATTCTGCCCTGGTGTTTCTTGAATAAAATTGTTTCAATAAATGACTAAAACGTATACTTTCAAAGTTGATGTAGATGGACATTAACTGTGAATGTGATCCTAAAGTTGATAGGTCACAACAACAACAACATATACCCAGTGAACTCCCGCAAAAGCAGGATCTGGGGGGTCAGGGCGGGGGCATTCCAGACCTAGATGAAATGCACCCAAAAACGACCCAAAGGACACATACTGGAGCACTCAATACCCTACTCCGAAAAGTTTAAAAACCAACAGCTAACCAAAACTACTACGAAGGCTAAAAGAAAGAGGAAAGACAACGAATGAACGACTCCACGAGTAAGTCCACAAAGCGAGAAACTGACGGTCAACAAAAGAAAGAACAACTGCACTTGACTCCACCAGCAAGCTGACTAGCTGTCTACCACGCTAATCCTCTCCCTCCAAGTCTTCCTGCATTGCGCCAACTCCTCTGAAATCCCTAAAAGCCTGAAATCCTGTCTTATGTTGTCCATCCAGCGCTTTTTCGGACGGCCTCTATCCCTCCGGTAAGCCCCTAAATCCAACCTCTCGCATCTCCTAACTGTTGCGTCTGGACTCCGTCTCTGGACATGACCGAACCAACGCAGTCTTGCTTCCCGCAGTTTATCTTCTATACAAGCCACCCCGAGCTTGCCTCGGATCTCCTCATTCCTAATCCTGTCCATCCTCGTGTGGCCACACATCCACCTAAGCATCCTCATCTCTGCAACTGCAAGTTTTTGCTCTTGAGCCTTAGTCGTCGGCCAACATTCTGCTCCATAGAGAATCGCAGGCCTTATAACAAATCTATAGAACTTTCCCTTAAGCCTGAGCGGGACCTTCTTATCACACAAAACCCCTGAAGCTGCCCTCCACTTTTGCCACCCACTCTGAATACGCGATCTAACATCCTCATCAATACACCCATCACTCTGCAGAACTGAACCCAGATACTTAAACTTGTCCTTCTGCGCAATGTCCTCCTCTCCCAGCTGAACCTCACTCCTAGGTTCATTTTCCCGCCCAAAAATGAACTCAACATACTCCGTCTTGGAGCGACTCAGTCTAAACCCCTTAAATTCTAATCTCTCCCTCCAAGTGTCCAGTTTGCTATTAACTTCAGCTCTGGAATCCTCCACCAAAACGATATCATCTGCAAACAACATACACCTCGGAACTTCTCCCTGAATATCCCTTGTCAGCACATCCAACACTAGCGTGAACAAAAAGGGGCTCAGAGCTGAACCTTGATGAAGACCCATACTCACCTCAAAATACTCTGTATCCCCACCTAGAGTACAGACACTAGTCCTCGATCCCTCATACATATCCCGAATGATTCTGATAACAGACTCTGAAACCCCCTTGGCTTCTAAGCAATCCCAAATCAACTTTCTAGGGACCCTATCGTAAGCCTTTTCTATATCTACAAACACCATGTGCAAATTTCTCTTTCTCTCCCTGTATGCTTCTGTCAACCTTCTCAACAAATGGATAGCCTCAATCGACGACCTCCCTGGCATGAATCCGAACTGGTTTTCTGACACCTGTACTAGGCTCCTCAATCTCAACTCGATTGCCTTCTCCCACATCTTCATTGTATGGCTAAGGAGCTTTATACCTCTATAGTTGTTACACTGCTGGATATCCCCTTTCTTCTTGTAGACTGGGATTAACTTACTAAGTCTCCATTCCTCAGGCATCTTAGCCGTCTTTAAAATGACGTTGAACAGAGTCACTAGCCACTCCACGCCTCGCATGCCCAAGCACTTCCAAACTTCAACGGGAATCTCATCCGGTCCTACAGCCTTTTTACTGCCCATTCTGCGGATAACCTCACCGACTTCTATCCTAGAGAACCGCCTGAATAGAGGGGGATTAACTTGATTACCTGCAGCTTGCTGACTCTCCATCGACTCGCCCCCCTCGTTGAGGAGGTTACAGAAGTACCTCTCCCACCGCTTTTTGATCTCAAGATCATCCACTAGCACGTTCCCATTTTCATCTTTGATACAACGTACTCTGTCAAAATCTGAGTTCATCTTATCTCTAGCTCTCGCAAGCCGAAACAAAACTCGCTCACCACCCTTATCGTCGAGCGCCTTGTAGAGGCTCTCATAAGATTTCTCCTTAGCAATTGCCACCGCTTTCTTTGCTTCCTTTTTTGCTAATCTGTACTCTGCTGCCCTTAAAACTCTATCTGGGTCGCTACTTCTCAACCAAGCTCTGAAAGCTAACTGTTTGCCCCTTACCTTCTCTTGCACCTCTTCGTTCCACCAAGCGACTGACTTCTTGTGCCCCGAATTGCCTCTCGACAAACCCAACACACCACACGCTGCTCTGCGAATACACTCTGCCATCTTACCCCACATCTCATCTGCATCCCTCTTTTCCTGCCAAGCCCCCTTTGCGTCAGCTTCCGCAAAGATCCTATCTTTCAGACTTTGCCCATTTTCCTCTGATAGACGCCACCATCTGATTCTCGGTTGTGGCCTACCGGACCCCTTCCTTTGAATACCCAAAGACTTAAAGTCCAAAATCAACAACTGATGTTGTGTCGAGAGACCTTCATAAGATATGACCTTGCAATCCTTACAACCTCCTCTATCCGCCCTCCTAACCAAGAAGAAATCAATCTGCGATTTACACGAAGCGCTTTGAAAAGTGATCAACTGCTCCTCCCTCTTTCTGAACCAAGAGTTAACAACTACACAATCAAACGCATCTGCAAAATCCAGCAACGCTCGCCCGCCCTCATTTCTGAGCCCGAACCCATAGCCTCCATGCACATCCTCAAACCCGTCCCTAGCTTCTCCGATGTGCCCATTGAAGTCTCCACCAACAACTACTTGCTCTGAACTCGGAACGCTCCTCATCAGGCCATCCAGGTTCTCCCAAAACAATCTTTTTTCCTCTGCACTTAAGCCTCCATGAGGGGCATAAGCGCTAATAACATTCAGAATCCTGCTTTCCAAGACAATCCTAAAGTTGATAGGTCATGAAAGAGATATATGACTTTCTAAGTTTCTGTTGTTTTAGGCACCATTTTCTAAGGTCATGTACATTGAAAAGTCTGATTTTCGGATGAAGGATTCGAAAGATTATTATGGTTTGGCTCCTGGAAAATCTGTTCTGCTCAGGTATGCAAAATATAGTCCATCTTTGCTGCTTATAACTATTTCTAATAATCTGGTATGGGGGATCTTACATGTATATGTAATGAATGCAGATATGCATTTCCTATTAAGTGCACTGATGTGATATTCAGTGACAATAAGGAGACTATTGTGGAGATACATGCAGAGTATGATCCTGAAAAGAAAAGCAAGCCAAAGGTTTGTGTATCTTGATCTAGATAGGTCCTTTACTGGTAGCAATTTTTGTGGGTCCACATAAATAATTTTGAATGATTTCATTGAAATGTGATTATCAGCTGCTAGTTCTTGGACCTTCTTTGATCTGTACAACCTCATTATACTAGGTTTATATAGTAGTAATACATACTGTTCAGTGACCTTATCTTTCTTCATCAGTTAAAGATTGCTTCATTCATGACAGAAATATGTTAAAACTCTAGGGAAAATTAATACAATGTACGTGAGAACAAGAGTCTTTTGCGCAGCTAACTTGAAAAGAACTTTATTGCTAAGATAAAAAAAAAAGAACTTTATTGCTGGATCGGTAATCAATTTGCAAATAAAAGATGCTGTACAAAGCGGCAATCGTAAGAATTTATACTAGAACAGATTTGATCCTAAAAAGGGGCTATTAACAGAAAGAAGTGCAAAATCTGCTAAGGCAAAATGACTGGGGGTGCAAGTCCAATAAGAACATAATAGTTTGCTCCTATCTTTGCTATGATAAAGTTTGCTATGTGATCTGAACATCACTTTCTTGTTGGAGCATTTTAATCCTAGAAGAATCGTTGTGCTATTCCTGAATGCAGGGTGTGCTTCACTGGGTAGCCGAGTCACCTCTCGGAGTGCAACCGTTCAAAGTGGAAGTAAGATTGTTTGACAAATTGTTCCTTTCAGAGGTTGGCATTCTATCTCTCTTTCATTTCTTTTGCTATTTCTCCTCGGGGCCAGTATTTCGGCGACCGAACCACCTAATCTTCACCGTTGACAACAGAACCCTGCAGAGCTTGATGATTGGCTTGGCGACCTCAACCCTCATTCCAAAGTGGTTATTCCTGATGCTTATGCTATGCCACCACTTAGAAACGCCGTGCTTGGGGAGAGCTTCCAGTTTGAAAGACTTGGTAAATCTCGAAACACTTAACCCTAAGCCGAATCCATAAAAATGCAACACAATCACATTGATCATTCATCCATGTACTTGATGTTTCCTTGCAGGATACTTTACAGTTGATAAAGATTCAACTCCAGAGAAGCCGGTCTTCAACCGTACAGTAACACTCAGGGACAGTTATGCCAAAGGTGGAAAGTAGGGTTGCACCTTTCCCTGGTTTTAAACTTTACTATGTATATAGTGTAATTAGCTAGCTTTGATGCTAAAGAACAATTTGTGACTGACAATTTCCATGTGTTGGATGTGAATACACAATTGATATTTTGTTGAAATGTCAGATGGTGCTTCTTGTTGTTTCAAAGTAATGTTTTTGCACAGTTTGAAGATGATTATATTTTCTCTTAAGACGATTTAGTGAATTTTGTATGTATATAAGGAAAATATGTTGCTCTTTGATTGTATTGGGAATCTGATATGGCCAATGAAGAACTTGGTTGTTATCTTGAGCTGTTGTTTGTTTCGGAGTTTTGCATTGACGGATTGGATTTTCCAGAACAGTCAATCCTAGTCTAAATCCTGGAAAATTAAGACAGTCCAAAGTAATACTTTGAAGCTTTGGCTTTGTATAAACTTGTGTTCAACGAAATCTAAGGCCTAGACAGAATAATAAAGCTCTTTCCCTTTGTTACTTGTTGAATTGAGCAAGACAGATGAGGTGAGGAAAATAGTTTGAAGTGACAGGCACAGGTCACCATCTGCACCAATTATCAACACCTTCCAACCCCTTTGTTAAATGTAATGAAAGCAATGGATATGAAAATTGCAGTTTTTTAGTTGTCATCTAGTAGTAGACTGTACTTGTATCATTTTTCTTGAGTTTTTCTCTTTGAATTTTCCTCACTTCATCTTATTCTTTGGAGGGGGATTATTTATCCCATAAACTTCCAAAGCTATCCTAAAATCAAATGCAAGGTTTTTCACATCAAATCCCATCATGCATCATGACAACAAAGTTGAACAGTGATAGGTTCTCTAGATGAAACAGCTTCTGAGAATTCATTCACACCTTTTATGATTGAATAGGATGAAGATTACATAAGATTGGTTATGATATAGTGCACATGGCAAAGAACAATGGATGCAACTTTTAAGTGGGGTTCTCCTATTTTTATGCATGCATGGAGCATCTATTTACTTTAGGTAGTTTAAAAAAGGAGATTTCTAGTGTCTTAAAACTCTTTGATAGTTTCTAGTGTCTTAAACTCTCTCATCACTTCAACCTTTCACTTCGTATAAACCGACCCCTTTTTTGAAAGTGACACTTGAAGCAATCAAAGAATTCTCCTTCTTTGAACTTCAGTTAATTGGAGTGGCCAGGAACCAACTCTTTCCCACATGCATTGTGTGATGGAGAATTGAAATATCACACTACAAAAGAAACACGAGATTGGGAAAGCTACAAGCTTAATCCACTTTTGTTACGTAATACATTCCAAGCTACCACTTTTTTTCACATGGCATCTCAGCCGACCTTATCACATGGCATTATTACATGCTCCCTTGGGAAGTTCATTCATCTAATGGGCATGGCTTATTTCCTTACCAAAGATCAAGTGTTCTTGAATTGTGCTTAGAATCATGACATAAGAAATGGGCATACTGTATTTTGTTCCTATCCATATCAAATGAATTATGAGTAATAACTCAGCTAGGAATAGGTAGCCTTTTCTTTTGGTGCACTAGGAAACTGAGTACAATGTGTAGTCTTTTTTTCTTTTCTTGTTTTTCTTTGTAAGTTAGCTCATCGAAATCCTACTGAAAACTGTATGCAAAGAAAAGGCTGCTCTGGTTCCAATCAAAGAAACCAGCCCAGTCTTGGAATACATCTGTTGGGAAATCATTACTACTGAATTTCCCTGCAGAAGAGAAAAATCTTATGGTACTTGGTACTGAACTTTGCTACTCATATTTTATTGCTAAACTTTTGGAGCTTGTACAGAAAAGTCATCTAATAATGCTCTAAAATACATGCCCAAGCCAAACATATAAAGTAGTGCAACAAAGCTTAAGGCTCCATCCCTGCCATCTCCTAGTCGCCCCCGGTCCGGACGGACCTTCAAATCCCACTACGAATCGCCGTTCCTCTGATCAAAAGCATTCTCTCCGGATAACAAACCTTAGTACTTTTGAAAGCTTTGGGTCAATCCAAAGAGATGAATGGTTGGCTTCTATGGTTGATCATGATAGGAAATTGTCACTCATCTCAAAATTGGATCTTTTTCTTTTCATGAAATGGACAGCAACTATGATTTTGAGCTCACAACCTGGGTCAGTTTTTACTTGATCTCGTTTCTCTTTGCACAAATAAGAAGTGAGTACAATAACAATCCATCAATCATAGATAAGTCGAGCCATGAAAACTACTCATCTTCAGTGCTTCCTTTTCAACTTTAGAGTACATACTACAGAGCCACCCACAATCTAAATTTGACTCATGCACTCAAGACTGCAACCATAAATATCAAAAGCAAACACAAAAATCAAAGGCCAAACTCATCAACAAAGCATTATTACATAATAATAATATGATGACTGTATTCATTACAGATGTTGAGAAGTACCTACCACAAATATCAATCAGGCTCCCCTCTATATTTTGTATTCATTTATTGGGCTAGCTACCAGAGACCACCCATGTTCCATGAGTCATCTGCCATGTCATTCGCCACGTAGGCATCTGACATGTAAGGTAACTTTTTCATCTCATAGTAAGAGTTATACACGTTATACCAGTTTTCTTCTGATGGCAATGCTGTGTCGTCTTTCCACTGCAGAACATCTCCTGGTGTGCAGCCATTCAAAGGGTTTGATGGTTGGATTGAACCCTCAACCGGGTTCAAACTTGAACTCGAATAGTCCATGTAAAATTGGTCATTGTGGTTGTCAACTTCAGGCTTTGATGGCGGAAATGATGAGCTCATGGATCCTTCCAGGGGCAAAAATGACGCCCCAGATTCCTGAGAATCCATGTTTGCAGAAGGGAATGAGTTTTGCTCAATTTTTTGTAGCAATCTAGGCATAAAGAAGCATCTGATGGCTTCAAAAAAGCTCGGGCTGTTGGATTCCATGTTAAGCTGCCTTGCTTGCTTTTGCACCCTTGTTCTCCAGTAGTTCTTGATTTCATTATCTGTTCTTCCGGGTAAATGTTGTGCAATCTTGGACCACCTATCCAGATTAAAACAGCTAGTGCTCTAATAACCCATGCTATGATCAAACCCAAAAGCATTTCCATATAGATGAAACTAATTAGGCTCACTTATTGCCCCACTTAGAGTGGAGTTCAAGAATCACAAGTTGTTCCTGAGGAGTAAGATTTCCGCGCTTGATGTCGGGTTTGAGGTAGTTCAGCCACCTTAGCCTGCAACTCTTGCCGGTTCGCTTTAGTCCTATAACAACATAGAAAAGTAATTAACCAAGGTTTCCTCGATCATTTAATCTCATCATGAGAAGTAAGTTTTACTACATGGATTGTGTTTCTTTTGGGCTATATATGGTGAATTGTGGAAACATCCTTACCAGCAGATTTTGCTACCAAATTCCATTTTCCTTCGCCGTTACGAGTGACGTAATGGATGAGAAGGTTGTCTTCATCAAGTGTCCAGGGCCCTCTTCTTACATCTCCATCTTCTTGTTCTTGCTGGTTTGGAGGAAATGGTTCCATAATTTTCTTCCTTGTGCAGCTACAAGCTATTAATCTCTGTTATGGACCGTTGGGGGGAAGGAATGAATTGTGTAATTTTTTCTTGTGTGTTGTTGTAAGTAAGAGGTGAGAAGCTTTGAAGGGGAAGTGGTGAAAGGAAAGGTGCAAAGATGGTTATTAGAAGAAAGAGTTTCACATAAAAGAACAAAAGTTCAATCAGGAAAGGACTTGTTGTAAATGTAAACATCAATGTCACTAATTGAAGTTCCATCTCATTTTGTGGTCACATGGTTTTTTCCCCATCCCTCAATTGGCGGAGTTATTTGCTTCTTTGGGAGGACACCGTTGCAATCGAAGCTCTAAATAAACCCAAGGAATACACTCTAATTAAGTTGTATCAGTTGCTTAGCATCTCATTTTGATCGCCATTTTTTTTTAAGTTATTTCTAAAAGTATGTAGAAAAGGTTTGTACTTACAACGAATTCGGGAGAATATATTACTTTCAGGAAAAAAAGTCGTAGGAAAATTTATAGTTTTTTAGAGGAAAGTTCAAAGAAACGTGCTAATTAGCTTGTCCATTCATCTATACTGTATATAATATAAAACGGAGACAAAGTCTTCACAAAAAGTTGCACCATGTGTCATATCTTTAATAAAATAATCAACCGGATCCTTGCGTATATAAAAAAACTAATCACAATAGAAAAATAAATATATATGATTTGATAAAAATAATCAGTTGGACCCTCATTTATATAAATTAGGTAGTTAGAATCTCATATAATCTTATCCCGTAGAAATTGTCGAAAATTATGAATTATCCCGAAACTAAGAATTATCCCTTACCAAGAATTAGTTGTAATCTTTAGGTAAATATTATTATTTAATAAAACGTGATATTTATCGTAAAGTAATTTTTGAGCAAATCCAACTTATTTATATTATGAGTTGATTTGCTATTGGTAAAAAACATTAATCATAATACTAAGACACATATGTATGATTCTATATTTTTAAAGTGATCATTGACGTTAAATATCTAATTAAATTGGGTTCTCGTACATGATACGGGAGTTAAACTAGTTTATGTGTATTCCAGCCAAATGCTGTAGTTTTAAAAAAAATACAGCTAATTAAGGTATATATATATATGGTCATTTCCCTCTCAATTTGAAGGCAGATCCAATTGACTTTTCTCGAAGTTCCAAAATTGTTGGCCACATTATTATGTATAGTGTCATCACACACATTACAACGCCTGGAGTGGGATCGATCAGCTTGGCTCGGGTATTCTGATTTTCATAACGAAACACGTCGAAGTCAATTCCTTAGTCCAATGACTGAATGAAGTTTCTTTTTTAACCACATTTTGAGCGCCCAATAACGTTATTTGTAGATACATGTCCATGAAACTATAATAATTAACAAAAAGTAGTTTGTTCATACTATAATTGTTGATAAATGAAGCCAACCATCATGGTTGATTGTTGAAATCTCCCACATAAGAGTCTTAATTTACTAGTGACTTTTCTATCAATCTAGCCACAATTTGTAGATTTCTATGTGAGTTGGGCTTTATTCTTATGGGCCATTTGACTAAGCCACTTCCGATCAAGGAGAGGAGTCCATCACAATTAGTATGGTTACGAAACATGGAAGATTCCAATAAAAAGAAAATGATGATATTTATCAAATGTGGTCAGAATTAGTATATAAGAAGCTACATCGTTTCTATGCAAATTCAAAGTTAACTAGTATAATCCCCGTTTTATGTATGGGCAAGTGTAATAAATTTGTCAGGCACCTTGATAAGAAAAACAATATATCTACAAAGTTTAGTTATTTGAAAAAAGATTTAATTAAACAATTTATAAAATATTATAAAGATATTTACATAGATAATTTAAAGTCTAAACTATCAAATAAATATATAAGATCTCAATTAATAAATATTATTAGATAATTTAAAATATCTTAAATCAATTGAAATTTACATACCTTAATTTAAAAGATCACGTTTAATATATATATATATATATAGATTCTTAGATAGAAAATTATATACATATAGATATAATTTAGATTATTTGTTATAAAAGATCCGCATTATATTTCAAAATATTTTATATTTGTTAAAAAATAATTTCAGAATTATATACCATCAATTACTTTCTAAATTTATCTTAATTGTTTGTTCACATGGAAGATCGTGTTTTATTATATTAGATAGAAAATCAGATACACATAGATATAGTCTAGAATAATTTATTTTTGAAAAATCCAAATTAAATTTAAAAATTACAAAAAAAAAGAATTATATTTCGAACATATATTCAAAATTAGTTATAGAATTATATTTTAGAAATTAATTTTTGATTTCATCTTGACTTTTTGTTTGAGTAAATTTGTTTTACAAAATCCGATTTATATTTTAATATATATTGTATTTGTTAAAAAATAGTTTGAGGATTCTACAACAACAACAACAGCAACAACAACAACAACAGCAACAACAACAACAACAGCAACAACAACATCAACAACATTTACCTAGGGAAAACCCGCAAAATGTAGGATCTGGGGGATCAGGATAGGGATATTCCAAACTTAAATGGAATGCGCCCAATATAACCTAAGTGAAAACAAACCACTAAACATACTAAACCTAATTAAAAGCCTAAGAAAAAGAACTCCACCAACAAGCAAGCTAGCAGTCTAACAGAGTGATCTTTTCCCTCCAACGCTCCTTGCACTGAGTCAACTCTATTGAAATCTCTAACAATGTGAAATAATATTTTCGGATTATATTTCAAAAATCCCTAATAATTTCAAGATTATATTTAAGAAATTACTTTCCAATTTTATCTTGATTCTTTATTTAAAGGAAAAGATATCATGTTTTATTAAATTAGATAGGAAATCTTATACATATAGATATAGTTTAAATTTTTTTATTGTCAAAAAAACCAAATTATATTTTAAAATGATAAAAGGTTTTGTTAAAAAGTATTTTTAGAAGTATATTTTAGAAATTACAAAGGTATAAAACTACTTAGCCACACAATGAAATTGTGGGAGAAGGCGTTTGAGCTGAGACTGAGGCAGTTAGTGCGAGTGTCAGAAAACCAGTTTGGGTTTATACTAAAGAGGTCGTCCGTAGAGGTTATTCACCTACTAAGGAGGTTGATAGAAGCATACAGAGAGAGAAAGAGAAGTCTACATATGGTGTTTGTGGACTTGGAGAAAGCGTATGATAGGGTACCTAGAGAGTTGATTTGAGAATGTCTAGAAGGCAAAGAGGTGCCACACTCGTTTATCAGAATATTCGAGACATGTATGAGTGGTCGAGGACGAGTGTCTGCACGCAAGGAGGGGATACAGAGTATTTTGAAGTGGGAATGGGGCTTCATCAAGGATCAACGCTGAGCCTGTTTCTGCTCACACTAGTGATGGACGTGCTGACGAGGGACATTTAGGCTGAGGTTCCGAGGTGTATGCTATTTGCAGATGACATTGTATTGGTGGAGGATTCGAGAGCTGAAGTTAGTCGCAAACTGGAAGTGTGGAGAGAGAAGCTTGAATCTAAGGGGTTCAAGTTGAGTAGGACTAAGACGGAATATGTGGAGTTCTTATTCGGCCAAGAGGATGAGTCTATGAGTGAGGTGCGGCTAAGAGGTGAGGTCGTTGCTAAGAAGGAGCACTTCAGGTATCTGGGATCTGTTTTGCAAAGCGACGGGTGTATTGAGGAGGATTTTAGGTCTAGAATCCAGAGAGGTTGGCAGAAGTGGAGGGCAACTTTAGGGGTTCTGTGCGAAAAGAAGGTTCCGCTCAAGCTCAAGGGAAAGTTTTACAAATCTGTTATAAGGCCTGCGATCCTCAATGGTGCAGAGTGTTGGCCGACAACAAAGGCGCAAGAGCAGAAACTCGCAGTCGTAGAGATGAGATGCTTAGATGGATGTGCGGTCATACGAGAATGGATAAGATCAAAAATTGAGAGATGAGAAGCAAGCTGGGGGTGGCCAACATAGGGGACAAACTACAAGAGGCAAGACTTCGTTGGTTTGGTCATGTTCAAAGACGGAGTTCGGACGCTACAGTTAGGAGGTGTGAGCGTTTGAATTTAGGGGTCTTAGCTAGAAGAGATAGTACGTGGTCGGCCAAAGAAATGATGGATGGAAAGTACACAATAGGATATCGGCTTGCTAGGGATTTCCGTGGATCTAGTGCAGTGCAAAGAGAGAGGATTAGGGTAGTAGATAGCTGATCGGCCGTTGGTGGAGCCAGTATTCGGGTGTTTAACGCCGATTTTTTTAGTCGGCTAGTTGCTGTTAGATCTAGTCTCGCTTTGCGCATAGTTCTAGTTGTAGTTATATGTTTCCTTCTTGTGTTTGAGGTTTGTCTGTTTAGTTTTTTGAGTGGTTTGGTTTTTGTTTTCACTTGGGTTGTATTGGGCGCATTCCATCTAGGTTTGGATTGCCCCCATCCTGACGCCCCAGATCCTGCGTGTTGAAGCCCGAAAATCTCGAACTAAATACGAGACAAAATTATTAAACTATCGGGCTTTTCGGCGCGCTAGAAACCGGCTCGTCTTACTTCGAGCTCTCCCACCCCCGCATTTTATTTTATTCTCTTTTCGGAGGCTTATAAGACTTTTTAAGGTCTTTCCCATAAAATAGTGCGAGCTCCTCGGAGACTCAAACACGTCGGGGCCCGTCCTTCGAGAACACGTCTCGGGACCGGCCATTTTCCGATCTGCTAGATCGTTATCACGCACCACTATATATAGAAAGTGAGGCGGCTGCTTGGACGTTTGTTTTGTCGATGTGGGACAACTCAAATGTTTTTTTTTTTTGAAAAAAGATACGTATATTGAAAAGAGATTAAAAGGATTTACAGAGGAGTCAAAGATGCCAGCTCAACAAAAGGCACATAGTGCTAGAGCAAGGCAAGCACACTAAAGGCGCAGCATCAAGAAAGAACAAAAGAATATGAATAGAGAAGTGTTAGATTCCAAAAGTGCTTCTCCAGGAAGCGATGTCTTGACTGTTCGAGCTCCAATTTGCTTGAATAGATTGCTTGATACTCAAATGTTGATTTCATCAAACAAGTGATGACGTAGCAAGCTAGTGTTGATTTCAGAAGAATATGGCCAAAGTGTATGTTTGATCACGGTTAAGGCCAAAGTGTATGCCGATCGCGATTAAGGCCATGCATATGCACATACCCGCTAATGATGATCTGGCAAGTGCCCAATTTTTCCTCCGTATGCTCGATGTGGGACGTTACGTACATACATGTCACCATACACGTACATTTATTTATTTTAGCTATTCGCGTACTTAGCGCGTTTAACGCGTGCTTAGCGCTTTAATCTTTTATGTCAATATTATTCATCTCGTGCACCAACGCGGTGATAATTCCGGGTATCAACACTGCGGAAGCGGGATTTATCTGGGTAATTGTTATTGTTTTATTTTAGAAATTACTATTCGCTTTTATCTTGATATGTTTTGTTCCAGTGAAAAGATCATTTGTTTATTACTAGTAATATTTTTTAGAAATTGCAGCATATTATATAAAAAAAGGACCTAATAAATTATTTTATTGTAGAAATAGGAAGTGTCAATTTTATTTTTAAAGACATTGACTCAACTTGTACTTCTCTCTGTGTGCAGGGATCCTCCAAATCCTCCTTGAGGGGAGCTATGAGGGTAGTGGTAGTTCGCTAATCATAGTTAGTTAGAAGCTAATTGTAGGCAGCTGTCATTAGCTTAACTTAGTCGGTAGCTGGCTTGTTTAGGCTAGCTTTTATGTAAAGTGCTAACTCTCCTGTACAAGCAGTTGCGCAACTTGCAACTAACTCAATGCAGGGAGAAACAATTTTCCCTCTCGTTCTTCTTCCTTACGATCGATCCAATTCTTCATAATAGTAGCATAGATTTGTGTGGTGAGTGTCAACTCGTTTAATTTGTCTGGCGTTCTTGCTCCTAATTTAACATCTAAATTAACGTATATTAAGGAGCGTATATATTTAGGGGACGTGAATCTAATTAGATTGGCCCTGCATGTTACGTTCACGTACGTTGATTCATACAAGAGTATATATTAGGCTTACGAGTGGGCAAACGCATACGTATTGTTAGGTGAGAGGAATTGCTATATATACACAAGAATAAACTAGTCAAACTACTACCACAACCGCTAAGCTCAATATCCTCTTGACCTAGCTAGCTTTGCTAGCTCATTAAAAGTGACACATACGTTTCGATCTCTCCTCTAGCTCAAACTCCGATACGGGCACGTACGATACGATACGATCGATATGCCTTCAATTAACACCACAGCCGCTAAGCTCAATCCTCTTGACCCAGCAACCCTAGAGCAAGAGGCAACTAAGGTGGTCAACTTCATTGCCAACTACTACCGAAATGTTGAGTCCTACCCGGTCCGAAGCCAGGTGGAGCCCGGGTACCTCGGGCCTCTGATCCCGGCCCATGCCCCGAATTCTCCGGAGAAGCTAGACCACATCCTCGAGGACGTGACTCGCACCATAATCCCGGGGCTCACACACTGGCAGAGCCCCAACTTCTTTGCCTTCTACCAAGCCAACGCTAGCAACGCCGCCTTACTCGGCGACATCCTCTCCTCCGGCCTCAACGTGGTGGGGTTCAACTGGGTCGCCTCCCCGGCCGCCACCGAGCTCGAGATGGCGGTGGTTGATTGGGTGGGCAGAATGCTCGCCCTCCCAAAGGACTTCCTGTTCTCCGGAGGCGGCGGCGGCGTCATGTATGCCAGCACGTGCGAGGCCATGGTGTGCACTCTCGCCGCAGCTAGGGACAGAGCCATAGAGTCACGTGACCACGACGTCATCACCAAGCTGGTCGTCTACTGCTCCGACCAGACACACTTCTCGCTGCAAAAGGCGGCCAAGCTCGTAGGGATCCCGCCACGTAACTTCCGGGCGGTCCCGTGTACCCGGTCTGGGCCCGGGCTGGAGCTCGAGCTCTCGCCGGATAGCGTGGCCGCCGTGATGGAGGGTGACGTGGCGAGGGGGCTTGTGCCGCTGTACCTCTGCGCCACGGTGGGAACGACGGCAACGGCGGCGGTGGACCCCGTGGAGGGGCTAGGGCGCGTGGCAAAGCGGTTCGGGGCGTGGTATCACGTGGACGCCGCTTACGCAGGGAGCGCGTGCATATGCCCCGAGTACAGGCAGTATTTGGAGGGGAGTGAGCTGGCGGATTCCATCAGCATGAATGCGCATAAATGGCTGCTCACCAATATGGAGTGTTGCTGCATGTGGGTTAAGGACCCAAAGCCATTGGTGGACTCGCTTTCTACAGACCCTGACATACTCAACAACAAGCATACCCTAATGGGGGAAGTTGTAGACTACAAGGATTGGCAGGTATATAATTAATTAGTACGTGTACGTACGTACGTACGTTTTTTAATCTGTACGTTGGCTGCGCATGCTCGTTTAATACATATATTGTTACACGTACCCTAACCATATGTATATGTCATATATATATATGTATATATATAATATGGTGGTGAACGTACAGATATCACTAAGCAGGAAATTCCGAGCACTAAAGCTCTGGGTGGTGATTCGTATGTACGGCATGTCGAACCTGATGGATCACATACGAAGCGATATCAAACTAGCTAAGCACTTGGAGTCGTTGGTGCAGAAGGACAAGAGGTTCGAGCTAGTAGTCCCCCGCAAGTTTGCACTCGTGTGCTTCCGCCTGAGGCCGTCCGACGACGATGATGAAGTGGGGGCGACGAAGACGAACCGGGAGCTGCTGGAAGCGGTGAACGCCAGCGGGGCGGCCTATATGATTCACACGACGCTGGAGGGCAAGTTCGTAATAAGATGTGCGATTGGCGGGACGCTGACTCAGCAGCGCCACGTGGATAGCCTCTGGAGTCTGCTTCAGGATAAGGCTGCTTGTGCGCTGCTGATGAAGCGTACGCAGCAGTAATAATGTAAGCGAATAAATGGGGCGACGCTGCTGCTTAATCATGGAGCTCGATGGGTTTTCGTCTGACGTCCGACACATACACGCGCGTTTTCTGAAGATTATGGGCGCCCCTGCCCTACATATATGTCTCAATATATATAATTTGTACTGCCCGCATGCATGTTGTCATAATTTTATAATTCAGCAACCTAGTGTTTTTGAATTTGAATTTGAATTTGGATATTATGTGTTTGTAAGCGCCACCCACAATGTACTACGTACGTGCTTTATTTTATTACTTTGGGTCAATAATATTTTATTTTTGTTTAAGGAGATTAATTACTCTTTATCACATCATGTCACCTATGGCCTCAATTTCATTTTTTCGTGTTGGACATAGCATTTTCAGAAAATACCACACTTAGTTACAACTTAAATTATTTTTTATCTAGCCCCGCCAATGATTTTGGAACAATATATTAGATGTAGGTGGGTAATTTACCGCCATAAATAAGGATAATATTTCCGTCAGCCAGGTAAGCATATCTAATAAATATCTTTATTAGCCTGTTAAATCCCGGTAGTTATCTAGTAATTGGAAGATTCTATCCTATTTAAGAAGATAGAATTATTGATTGGGCTCCAAGGAATTAACCCTAGCCCTCTCTCTCCACTATAAATACATGGCTTGGCCATGTAGAAAAAGGAGAGGAATACTATCCTAGAGGGGCTGATAATCGCTCGCCCTGACTCTAGAGGGGTTGATCATCGCTTGTGATTGCCCTACCCTGCGCCTTTCTCTCTACTGTTTACCCTTGCGAATACTCTACTGACTTAGGCATCGGAGGTGGATTAGGGGGTCCCCGTCCTCTTTGTCCATTGTTTTGCAAGTATAGGTCATTAGAACACTAATACAAATATCAAAGTTAATATCGGTCAAAAGTTATACCGGTACAAAAATCGATATGCGTTTTAGAAATATATACCGGTTATTGAAAATACGGTATAAGTTTAAAAAAAATAGTTCTATCATACCGGTTTTTTGATAAACCGATATAAATTTTTTAAAACGATAGACGCGGATACCGGATTTTATAAAAACCGGTATGTGTATCATTTTCATAAAAAAAATAATTATATTAATTTTCTAGCCAAAACCCCGGCCTTCTATCTCGCGTGACCTACTTGGCTTCTGCGCTCCATCCCAAACCCTAGCCTTTCCTTGATTTTCCATCGGAGCTCGCTCGCTCATCGATAGGAGCACGCTCACTTGTCACCGCAACCGGAGTGGCCTGGCCTATGGTGGACTTAGCCTCCTTCTCGGTTGACGACGACGACGGGGAGGCGGGGGAGGAGGAGGAGGCGCAGCTGTTGGGGTGAAGAGGTTCCAGGCGGCGAGGGCGTGGGCGGAGCCGCCGAGGGAGTGAAACTGATTGTGAGGAGTACAATAGGGAGAAGCAAAGCTCAGAGAGGGGAAATCGAGGCGGAGAAGCTTCTGGTGTCCAGATATGGAGGCGATTAAGAGGTAGGCGAGCAAGCTCAGAGAGCAAGTCACGAACCAACAACAGGTTCCGTACGGCGTATATATCATTTCTCCCTCTCCACATTTCCGAACACGCTTGTCAAGGGGATGTACGGCGACTTCCCTAGTTCGCTCATTGTCCGGATCTCCGTCTGGTCCAGGTCATCTCTTGCACTTCCTTTTCATCTTCTTTGCCGGCTCCGACTCAAGTGGTGTGCCGCCAAGAGGTTTGTGCTGGCATCATACTTCCCTCTCTCTGATCCTCTTACATTTACCATCGCTCTTGAGATCATCAAGCTCTTCTAGGTATTATCGCCAACTTAATTAATTAGTTTGCATTTCGATTCATATTCCATTGATGTTGAAATTGAACTTTGTGATTTGAGATCTAGGGTTTTGTGATTACTCGAAACCAGTTTAAAACTTAACAAACAATAGATGGTTTTCTGATAAACATGATTCGTGAAATTGCAGTGTAGCACATCTTCATATGCGAATCTACAATGTGCTTAGCAAGCCAATTCCATTACTTATTTCTCATCAAATTGGAAGTAAGAAAGTAGGCTGATACGGTTGGCATTAATCTTAGACCCTCCCTTGTATTAGAACTCGTAAAATTCTAGGATTGATTTGAGTATATTGTTTTCTTCATTTTAGACATTA
Organism: Polygonum aviculare; assembly: GCA_934048045.1. Taxonomy (NCBI): domain Eukaryota; kingdom Viridiplantae; phylum Streptophyta; class Magnoliopsida; order Caryophyllales; family Polygonaceae; genus Polygonum; species Polygonum aviculare. The sequence goes on along the minus strand of OW204023.1, from coordinate 22,838,597 downwards.
AGTACATGTAAATTTTTGGGAATGATAGAATGTGGACTGCCATCCTTCCCTGCAGTGGGTCTTTTTTCTACATTGATGAGTATGTAATGGAACATTATTTAGCATATAGCTTATCTACTTTCTAAGAATAAGATATGTTTGTTATGAAGACCGTATTCTGGCCAGGGTTATGGTCGCGTGACTTGTTAAATTTGTAAATCTGTAGTCAGTTTACAGAATATCAGCTTTTTTGTTGTCATACATGTAGTTGCAAAGACTAAGTTCAAGTTTTGTTGTGGTTCTTTGCCATGCAAGGAAGTTAATGCTAGATCCAGGTATACATGAAGAGTTCATCTGTTTGAAGGTCAATCATTATAGCTTTTGTTTCTACTATCTGCTGAGCTTTTACTTCCACATACTCTTTCCCATCTATTTTGTGATACAGGGAGTATTAGCTTGTTGTTTGGGTATATGTAAATTTGTGTGTGCGTGTGCATCTCTAATTACATGCTCCATCATATCTTGGTCATACACTATTTTTAACTTGTACTATTGTGAGCAACTCTGGTTTGACATGCTAATTTGTTTGTTCGATTGTAGAATCTTGTCAAAGAGAAGGAGAAAGAAATGAAAAAGAATTACAGGATAATGTTGTTGCCATAAGTAATCTGTAAGTACTCAAGACTCAACTTGAAGGTTTGTAACCTATATGTGCACTGTTTGGTGTTCACCTTATGTAATTTTCAGATATTAGAAATTAGATAGTAGCTTACTTTCACATATGGACTATTAAGAGGAGTAAAATGCTTTTATATTATTTGAAGCAATAAATTTGTACCTAGCTAGCCTAATTTTTAATGAGGTAAATAGTGGAAAGTTTCAAAGACTCCAACAATTCAATTATGAGTACGTTGCTTTCCAATCCAAAGGGCCCACACTCTATTTTTCTCTCTACATTCTTTAGGATGTATGTATTTTTTTAATATTGATTTTACTCTTGGTTTTTGCATACCAAGACTGGTTCAAAGAATCTAAAACAGATTGAGTTAATTTACTGCACACTATTTAGTTAATTTGGAGGTTGCTCTATTACTTGTCTTTTGATGCTTCTTCTATAAGTCTTATCATTTTTGCATTGGTGGTTTAAGTTCATATTTAAGGTCGGCTTGTTGCATGGCTTTAGTCATCAGATTCATTACGGTGACAAAACTCAGTATTTATTTAGAGACTTGAGTTACCCCTTTCATTAATTAGTTTTTAGTATTTTATTATGATTATTATGTTGTTTTCTTTCTATTGACCCCACTCTTGCTTGATGATAGGTGGCACGTCTTCTACATGATGATGTATCAGACGATGCTGAGACGAGACGAGTTATAGACTCCTTGAATGTTGTGATGGGAAATGAGGTAATGTTTGACCTTTCATAGTGTTCCTTGGTTAGATTTTTAGTTAGCATGCTTTTTTGATTGAATTTGAAAACTGACTTTGGTGTACAAAGTAAGCATATATGTTTCCAAAGTATATATGCTTTGTATAATAATAAAGGGTTTAATAATTTGAAAATTGGGTTTAATAATAAGTTAAGTTTGGTTTGGAAACCTAGTATGTGAAATTGCCCCACTCCTAGACCTGATTTGCTGTATAAGGGTTTAATAATGAGTTTGGTTTGAGTTAAATTAAGCTGATTTGCATAAAGAATGGGAAGTTCATCATGAGCTTGTTGTATTTACGGGATTCTTGCTCTATGTTTGTAGATAGGGTTTAGTCGTAGGTAATGTTTTGTTCCGTGTCTTCTGAGGACAGTGGTTTTGAAATTTGCGATCCTTTTCTATGTATTCTTTGTAGTCCTATGGAATTGCTGAAGTTCCTGATTGTGAGTGTGAACTTTTTGTTTTGTAACTTAGATGGTAGTGAGGATGAGGAGACAGAGAAGAGGAAGGACAAGGGCGAGACACTTGTTGAAGATTCAGTTGTTCAGAGTTAGTGAAAATGAGGAAACAAGAAGAAGGAAGGGCAAAAGGCACTTGTTGAGGATATAGTTGCACAATCTGCATTAGATTGTAGAGAAAATGAGGAAGCAAGAAGGCGGAAGGGCAAGGGCTTGACACTTTGAAGACACAGTTAACTGATTAATTTGCATTAGATGGTAGAGAAATTGAGGAAGAGAAAAGGAAAAAGGACAAGCTATATTATTTTTTTTTTAAAACATTGTGGTGGCATACCGGTTTTTCAGAAAACCGGTATGCCACTTTAGAATTTTTTTTAATATAAAAAAGGATCCAGATATTGGTTTTTAAAACCGGTATCTTTTCTCTTTATACCTGTTGTTTTATACCGGTTTAAAAAACCGGTATCCATCAGATTTTATATCGGTTGTTTTATACCGGTTTTAAAAACCGGTATCCGCCAGATTTTCATACCGGTTTTTATTTAACCGGTATCCGAATTTTTATTTCGGTGAGATTAAAAACGGATGAAAAACAGGTATGCGCTTTGAAAAAAAACCGGTATTAACTGCCATTTTTGTACTAGTGGAAGGAGGCTTGGAGAAAAAGTTCATTGAAGAAGGAATTGAGACTTGTACACCGACATATTTCGTGTACTAACATTTGGCGCCGTCCGTGGGGAACGAACAGGTTTTCGACCTTCGTCTCTTTTTTCCCTACGAGAACCGATCTGAGGAGGTTATGGATTGTCGATCCACGAGCCCGGATCGAGACAGCCGCCGGACGAACCGGCGAGACAACCCTGGGGCAATCGCGCCAGGCGAATCGCGCGATTCGCTTTCGGCAGCCCTAGAGCCGCGACCGCGGATCTCCACCCGCGACCGCGGGTCCGACGCCCGCGACCGCGGATCGCCACCCGCGACCGTGGGTCCGCCGCCTGCAGATCTCCACCTGCGACCTCGGGTCCAAAGCCCGCGACCGCGGATCGCCACCCGCGACCGCGGGTCCACCGCCAGCGACCGAGGGTCCGCTGCCAGCGACCGCGGGTCAAGGCCAGAGCACGCGACCTCAGAAATTCGCTCGGAGAACGAATCCCGACACGCGCAAACCCCGATATTCGCTCGGGAGATCGGACCACATCGCGATCCGTGCAAGGCGCCTTGCCCGGATCCGACTCTACCTATGACCTTGTCCTCCTTGCAAGCGCGTCTGTTCATCGCACAGACCTGTGGGGACTCGAGTCAGGGAACCGAATCACGAGTCATAGCATTGTAAGGTCTGAATCAACTAATCACTTCAAGTACGGGATTCGGCGGTGCGCCTCGGTAAATCGGACCTTGGATTGTCGATCCAAGAGGTTGCCCTAATCAAGAATCATTGTTGATTATCGATCCAATGAAAACCCTAGATTGGGGGCAACTCTAATCACAATCGCGTGTACGTAGCGCAGGGATATACGTATGAGCATACGGGACCGATCGCTAGAGCCCGGGGCGGGCGAGCGGTCGGTCCGATCCGTTACCCCAACCGAGCTGGGTCACGCCGTCGACGAAACCCTAAACGATTGGACCTGCGGTGCGCGGTCCAGGGTCCTGCAAGCACGGACCCACGTCGAAACGAACTCGGCGCGAGTTAAGAAGAGGGTTTCGGGATCGGACACCTGGACCTGCGGTGCGCGGTCCAGGGTCCCGCAAGCGCGGACCCACGTCGTAACGAACTCGGCGCGAGTTCGGAGGAGGGTTTCGGGATCGGATACCTGGACCTGCGGTGCGCGGTCCAGGGTCCCGCAAGCGCGGACCCACGTCGTAACGAACTCGGCGCAAGTTCGGAACTGGATTTCGGGATCGGACACCTGGACCTACGGGCGCGGTCCAGGGTCCCGCGATCGCGGTCTGGGGCAGAACCGCGGGCGCGGTAGCCCCGGCCGCGGGCGCAGTTTCGCTCCAGAGAACGTAACCTCTGTTCTGGGGCAAACCGCGACCGCGGGTCCCTCCCCCGCGACCGCGGGTAACCGATTGACAGAATTACCGATCGTGCTTCCGACTCACGTTTCGGGAGCTACGCTTATCGGATTCGGACGATCCACATATCGCCGGAAAGAGGAGGAGATAAGCTACAAATTATCTTCAGAAGTCGAAGCAAGAATCCTACTTGAAGTCAGTCAAAATTGGGCACGAACTGCACAGTCCAGAAATCGAGCCAAAGGGTTGGAGGATCAATCAATGTCCTTGACCATTGTGCAAATCATCAAAACACCGCTTCGAGATTTGGCAATACCATTGAACTGCGCTTCCGATCTTGAACTCGTATTGGTAGACCGCGAACGTCTGCACGGACGTTAGAGTGGTCAGGAGCAAGGTCCCTTCGCTAGGGCAAAGCGGCGACCTCGGTGCGCGGAGCCGTGACCGCACCCCTCAATCCGTGAGCACGGAATTGCAGCAGGGGCAGTGCGAGACAAAGATGATAAATCGTTACCGCGGCCCATTCGGGCATGATCGCGGTATCACTATTGCGCACTCTTCATGAGGCCCTCGTGTGGATGTTGAGTTGTTTAAAAACCCCGGCCGGGAAACTTTTCATTTTATTCATCGTTTTGTTTTCTTGAAATCTCAACAAATGACGCGCCTAAGGGTAAACGCAACGTTAGTTCATCGCACTAACGGACTCCTGCGTATGCTAGCTACGTTGGGGATTCCCGCGATATTCGCTCGCGGATGTTCCCGTGATATTAGCTCACGGACTATGGTTGGCCCCTATAGAGTTCCCATGAGTTTCACTCATGGACCTTGAGTTTCATTCATGGATCATGAGTTTCACTCATGGACCTTGAATGCCACTCACGGAGTTTGTTCCCGCGATATTCGCTCGCGGTGGTACCCGTGATCGCTCGTCACGGTGGTTCCCGTGTATTCGCCACGGAGTTTGTTCCCGCGATATTCGCTCGCGGTGGTACCCGTGATCGCTCGTCACGGTGGTTCCCGTGTATTCGCCACGGAGTTTGTTCCCGCGATATTCGCTCGCGGTGGTACCCGTGATCGCTCGTCACGGTGGTTCCTGTGTATTCGCCACGGAGTTTGTTCCCGCGATATTCGCTCGCGGTGGTACCCGTGATCGCTCGTCACGGTGGTTCCCGTGTATTTGCCACGGAGTTTGTTCCCGCGTCGCTCGCGCGGTGGTTCCTGCGATATTCGCTCGCGGTGTTACCCGTGATCGCTCGTCACGGTGGTTCCCGTGTATTCGCCACGGTGTTTTTTCCCGCGTCGCTCGCGCGGTGGTTTCCGCGATATTCGCTCGCGGAGCCCCCATGATATTCGCTCATGGGGGGTGGGGGGGTGGGACCGTGATATTCGCTCACGGGGGTTCTCATGATACTCACTCATGAACGTGCAAACGTGCCCGTCTCCTAATCCATATAAGTCACGCCAAGTCAATCCTAGAGTACCTACGTCTTAGTTACGCAACTAAGACGTAGGTGGGGCATTTGTAGGTGGGTAATTTACCGCCATAAATAAGGATAATATTTCCGTCAGCCAGGTAAGCATATCTAATAAATATCTTTATTAGCCTATTAAATCCTGGTACTTATCTAGTAATTGGAAGATTCTATCCTATTTAAGAAGATAGAATTATTGATTGGGCTCCAAGGAATTAACCCTAGCCCTCTCTCTCCACTATAAATACATGGCTTGACCATGTAGAAAAAGGAGAGGAATACTATCCTAGAGGGGCTGATAATCGCTCGCCCTGACTCTAGAGGGGTTGATCATCGCTTGTGATCGCCCTACCCTGCGCCTTTCTCTCTACTGTTTACCCTTGCGAATACTCTACTGACTTAGGCATCGGAGGTGGATTAGGGGGTCCCCGCCCCCTTTGTCCATTGTTTTGCAGGTATAGGTCATTGAAGGAGGCTTGGAGAAAAAGGTCATTGAAGAAGGAATTGAGACTTGTACACCGACATATTTTGTGTACTAACATTAGGCTTGTACAATTCCATTAAATGTATGCGAGAAAACCGATCCGATCCATCCGATCCATAACCCGACCGATATCAAAAAAAATAAGTGTAAGTGTAGTACCTACCAAACCGACTCAACCCAAGCCTAGAAATTATCTGAACCCGAAAATGACCCAAATCCGATTACGTCCGAATAGACCTATTTCGTATTAAACCGAAAGTAAATTTAACCGCCACAAATTACCCGATACCTGAAATGAACCGACCCGAAATCATTCGAAAATTAAAATCAACCGTATCGAAATCACCTGAAAAATTAAAAATTAACCGACCCAGAATCATCCGATGAAAATACCTTTAAGCTATAAGAGTATATGAAGTTGTTATAAGAGTGTTGTTATCAGTTGGCCAAAATTTGGCCACCATGGAAGAGAGACATTAAAATAATAATTTATGTAAAAAAAATAATGTGTATAGTGCTCATGACCAGTCATGCACACAAATTTGACATGTGTCCATAAAAGAATAAATAAATGTATATATGATTAGGTAGAGTAAAAAGTAGGAGAAAAAGGGATATGTATGTAATAAAAAATGAGATAGAATAATGAAATATTATTTTAATAATTACATGACCAAGTTAATTGGTCTACTACTAGACTTGTCAAAACCTGACCCGACCCGTAAACCTGACCCGACCTGATCCGAAATTTCTGGGTTTCAATCTGAAAATTTGAACCCGACACCAAGTTTGATCCCGAACCCGGTAAACCCGAAAATTTCTAGGTAAGGGTCTGGTCAAACCCGCTGGGTCATGAAATCTATAAGGCGGAAAACTTATTTTATAATACACTTTAATATAATGAAATGACAAATTGACGGGTAATTGTACACCCAAGGTTTTAAATTATATTACAATATATAAAATTTATTATAGAAAATTATGATATATTTATTATTAAAATATTTAAAAATAATATTTTGTTATTATATTTTATTATTTAAATAGTATTTTATTTAAGTTTTGGACAAAAAATTGATACTCTTGACCCGTTGGATTGATCCGACCCGACTCGAAAACCCGAAGCGACCCGACCCAGTTTGACCCGTAACCCGATTGACCCGAACCCGGAACGATCCGACTCGAACACGCCCGACCCGACCCGATTGATAGGTTTATCTACTACTATCAATGCTCTAATAACTATATATACTCTTTGGCCTTGGTAATATTATATTGTTTTTTTATTTTCTTGTTTTTTAAATTTGAACTATTTTAATAATAAAATCATATTTCAATACACTTGTCAAATGCTCCTTCACAGACCAAATTTTCATTTGGTCATCATGGTGACCCGTCACCAATTTTTCCTCCTCCTTTTCCCTTCATTTATTATTTTTATGCCTTCTCTCCTAATGAGGTCTACTGATAATTGTGCTCTAATTCCCCCAAGAAGAAAAACATAAAATATTACAATATCAATCATTTTAATTTTCGCTAGCTTTCAATTTGGGTTAACATATAATTTAATCTTGTTCTAGGTAGTTAGTTATTTTCTGGTCTTATAGTAATATTAAACTTGGATTTTAAATAATTTAATCTCACACTACAAAACCATTTTAAATTGTTTGGATTTGGGCCTTTGGCTTACGAGACTTATATGTTTTTTTTGTTCAATTTTTTTTGGCAGAATCCTTATGAGACTTACATTAGGCTAACTAGGTTTAGATTAATTATTGATTTTACTTTATTTAACTAGCTTGCTAAACAATTAATATATAGTTTAATGTTGTTATAATAATTATGACTTGGGAAAAAAGCTTTTATTAACTCCAAACATTTTCATTGCTAATTTACTTAATTTAGATTAATTATACATTTTATTATCGACCTATGAGACAATTTTATAATTTTTATTGATCTTTTTGCTTGAGTAATAGGACTCCAAGTAACTTGCGAGTTAAGAAATGAAACCGGATATTATAATGTATTTATCTAATTACCATATTTTAATGTATCAAAATAATATCTATATCTCTAATTTATCAAAATATTATCGTATATTTATAAACTATCCATATAACATCTATCTATACAATCTATCAATATCGTACTAACTAAGAAAATATTTAAATTTAGTTGAAAAACGGTATGTGGGCTGTGGGGGAAACCTAATGGGCCGGAAGACCCATGGCAGAAATAATTGTAGCAACTAGGCGGTTTTCCAAATTTAGGCCTGACCCCCCAAAAAAATTACGGGGCGTTGCCACTTTGCCTTCTTCTTCCCCACGGAACAAAACAGCCAATCCTCCTTGCGATTATCCCCGAAATCAGGCCACATTGCAGACGAAACGGGGGGAGAAGTTCTAGAGACAAGATCGATTGAGGTAATCCAACGAATTCATTTCGATCTTACGGTGTTTGTGAATGTAAAAAATCGCAAATCAGGGGTTATAGTGAGGAATTAGGTTTTCTCCGACTCTATCTTTCGACTCCGATCTAGCAAGCTCCAAATTTGTGACAGAGGTAAGGTTGTCTAGAAACAGATCATGAAAAACAACACGAGAAATAACAATATAATACAAATTAATTTAAAAATTGAATTCGAAAAAACCGGGTTTGATCGGTGACAAGCTTCGTTTGAGACGAAAACAAAGATGAAATAATTCGTATGTGAACACCAATAGATACAATATTGGAAAGAGATGACAAAATTCGGTTGTTTTTACAACAATTAGTTCATATTGATTAAGGTGAAAGCAAACGGATTATTTAGAAATAGTTACTTGATATTGGAATTTTGTTTCACCACACAGTGTATGACAAGATTGATTTTATTCATACGTGTTTATGTAGATGAAAATACTCACTATTTCATATAGAGGATAGTGGAACGCTAAATGCGAATATGTAGGTGACGTATCATCCAAGGCGATTGTCCTAAAGGATCAGATCAACTTGGAGGACTTGAAAACCACGATCAAGCAAAGATGCAACATGAAGCCATCGTCCAAGGATATAGTCCTATCACACTTAAACCCCTTCCAAGTAATTCGGAATCCCTACATTGTTTATAACGATGACGATTTGATGTTGTTCATGGATATTAATGATTTTCCAAGCGTTGAATGGAAAATGCCATTGTATGTCAGATTTGCTGATGTTAATGAGAAGACTGATGATAGCTCTGTGCAAGATGCGACACCTTGTTACCTAATAACTCCTCAGGAGCAACATGTGGAAACTATTGATGATGACTACTTACCAATAGGCGTTGAGGAATTCCAACCAATTGCTAGTGCAAGTATGACATATACAGATGGGGAAGGAGATATTGGTGACATGACAGACATGACAATGGGCCACATTGATTTCTTAGATGTTGTGATGATATACCATTCAAAGCAAGAACCAAAGTCTACAGTGGAAAAGCTGGCTGTCACAAGCAAATTTGGCTACCGTGTCACCAAGTCAAATAAAGGGATATACAAGCTGAAGTGTGTAGATGATTCTTGCCTATGGCATATGATGTCTGCAAGAGTTAAAGGGACAAACAACTTTGAAATTAGGAAGTTGACATACAACCATACTTGCTCGTTCGACATCAGGTTTACAAAACATCGTAAACCATCATATATAAGCATGGTTGACAACATAAGAACAAGGTCATATCTCTATGCTGTCATATTTTGGATTGACTTGTTGGTTACAATCTGACAATGATAACTTGTTGAACTATTGTATTACAGGTTTGAAGGTGTGAAGGAGTACTATGAAGCAATCAACAAATGGACGGCTAGGAAAGCAAGAGAAAGAGCTCAAAATTTGATTAGGGGAACACCAGAAGAGAACTATGCTGTACTCCCATCATATTGCCACATGATGAGTGTTGTGAATGAAGGGACATATACGAAGCTGATTATAGATGAATCAAATAGTTACAAGTATGTTTCCCTCGCATTTGGGGTGTCAATAAGAGGTTTCCAACATCTCCGAATGGTACAACCCTGTCATCAATCATGATGCAATTTTACTTCATTCTTGACAAGATCCTGTCATCGGAACCTGTCATCGGATCTTGTCATCTTAGAACACCCTTGGCAATAATCTGCCATCTTGTGATATTGAAGGTTATATTACTTGATGGCACGTTTCTTCATGAGAAATATTTTGGGAATTTGATGAGTGTTGCGGGTTCTGATGCAAATCAACAAGTATATCCTCTTGCATTTGCAGTGGTCAATTTAGAAAACGATAAGTCATGGAGATGGTTCTTCGAATAGCTACTACATGTCATTCCATGCTCACCAGACTTGGTGTTTGTCTCAAACAGGCATAAGAGCATTAAAAATGCAATGGGAAATGTTTATCCAACAATTAAGCATGTGTGTTGCATTAGACATTTGGAACAAAGTTTAAGGACATGATTCCATGATGTTGGAGCAATCGGCTTGTTCTCAAAAGCTGTAGAGGCATACACTAAATCAGAGTTTAATGCGCACTTCAATGATATATGCAAAGCTAATGTGGAAATTGGGAAATACCTTGCAGATGCTGGTTTTGACAAGTGGATCAGGGCTAATTGTGAAGGTGACAGTTTCAACATGATGACATCTAACAACTCAGAGTGTGTCAATTCAACTCTAAAGATTGCAATGTCATACCAGCTGGTGTCACTCTTTGAGTTCATTCGGGACATGGTGACAACTTGGTTTTAGAGAAGGAGGATTGTAACATCAAAGCTTTAGAATCAGCCCACATTGAAGCCGATGAAAATTTTGATGGAAAGACATAAGATATTAAATAGGTATGACAAGCCTTTGAATGACGCACAATTTGAAGTATGTGGAGGCAACTTTTCTGAAATTATTGATCTTGCAAGGAAGACATGCAATTGTAGAGTTTTTGATTTGGATCACAAACCTTGTGCACATGCCATCCGTGCAATGGAACATATGCAGTTGAAGACATCTGATTTCTTAGGTGTGTACTACACAAACAAAGCATGGTTGAAGGCTTTTGAGGAGACAATCTACCCATTGTCATCTAAGGCTAGAAAGGTTTTGCCAGAGGAAATTCGTCAAATATTTTATCATCCACCATTTGTGCGCATGAAATGTGGGAGACTAAGGGTGAATAGATTGCCTTTGGTGGGAGAATTTACAACCACAGTGAAGACAAAGAGAAAGACAACCACATACAAATGCAACACATGGGAAGATGCTAGTCACAGTAGGAAGACATGCCGAAGAAAAGAAAATTCTTCTCACACACAAGAGTAACTGCAATACCTTAGAGTGTGTCACCTATCACCAAAGTTTCTTAGTTTTGATTCTGTCTATTCACTATATGATGAGAGTTGTCACCGAAGTTTGAATCTCAATTTGTTGGTATGCTCGCTAGATGTTTTTCTAGGAGGGAATGATGAAACAGTTTTGTCATGCTTAAAACCATATGTGATAGGATTTGTTTTGATTTTATTACAATTACAATAATGGTGACAAATTAGCTTATGAGAATATGCTTATTCATTGCATTTACAAAGTTATGTACCTGTCATCTAAACCCTTGTAACCTACATATGGTCACACTGGTTACAAGTGACCCCTACACCCCAAAAAACTAAACCCTACACCACAAAAAGGTAAACCCTAAACCCCAAAAAGGTAAACCCTAAACTCTAATAAATTAAACCCTAAACCCCTAAAACTAAACCCTAAACCATAATAGAGTAAACCCTAAAACCACAACCTGCTATGTACCTGTCATATAAACCCTTGTCACCTACATATGGTCACACTGGTTATAAGTAACCCCTATACCTCAAAAAACTAAACCCTACACCCCAAAAAGGTAAACCCTAAACACATTTAAAGTAAACCCTAAACCCCTAAAACTAAACCCTAAATCCCAATATAGTAAACCCTAAAATCACAACCTATCATGTACGTGTCATCTAAACCCTTGTAACCTATATATGGTCACACTGGTTACAAGTAACCCCTACCCCCCAAAAAAACTAAAGCCTAAACCCTAAAAAGGTAAATCCTAAACCCTAAAAAGATAAACCCTAAACCCCAATAAAGAAAACCCTAAACCCCAATAGAGTAAACCTTAAAACCACAACGTGTTATGTACCTGTCATCTAAACCCTTGTGACCTATATATGGTCACACTAGTTACAAGTAACCCCTAAACCCTAAAAAATTAAACCCTACACCCTAAAAAGGTAAACCCTAAAACCCATTAAAGTAAACCCTATAACCCTAAAACCCAAAATAATTAGACTTGTAATGCATAATGCACACACCTTTAATAATATCATATTGTTCATAACTGTCATACAAAACAAAGATTGTTCATAGCTATCATACAAAAGAAACATTGTTCATAACCTACGTAGATCAACCTGTTTGCAATCAGTCTTAAATTCTAGATGACAGTAGATACAAAGGGACGATCATGTCTTAACTTCAAAAGATGCAAGTTATCAAAACCTACTACAACCACTTACAAAGATACAAATTCACTAGAAGTCATCATCACAAACCTAGATGTTGTTGTACAGTTCTATAGCCATCTTTTCCTTGTGTGCTTAGATGTTATTTTCATCCACCTTGAATTCAACACTGAAAGCAAGTGATTCAATGAACTTGATTGTAAACACACCACATTTACACTACAAAAACATAATAACAACAAATCAATACACAAAGTTATATGTAAACTTAGAAAAAGAAAAGGCAATGAGACAAGACATTACCCTTGAACATCCACAACAACATTTGGCACTCTAGAACAATTGAATGGGCTTTCCAAATCGACTAGATGAGATATTCTGTCGTAGCAATTGATAAAGTAAGGAAGCATGACACATAGAGGATAGAGACGTTCTTCCAATTGTGCATCAGTATAAAAATCTGGGTGACAATCATACACATTCACTTGATTTTCAGCCAGGATAATCTCTAGAGCAACCCAATGCTTGCCATCTTTGTTGAAGAGAGAGTATACCCTATTTGCATCAAACCATGACTCTCCAAATGAAATAGGCATCAGTCCATCCAGATAATCAGTCCAGCTCTTGCTGAAAAAGAAGGACCCATCAAACAGTTTTTCCATCACTCCAATAGTGAAACAATATATCTAGAGCATGTCAACGATGACATTTGCCCATCGTTCAACATCTGAATGAATCTTCTTCCTCATATGGAACAACGCTTCTATGATATGATGGAATAGAAAAATGAAGGTATGAGTAGACAATCAACATGAAAACATATAGAATAAGGTATATAAAACATATATGAAACCATGTCATCAGAAAGTGTACATACCTCATCACCCAACCAGCTCTTCCTTGTCAAAATCTCCCTAAAGAACTTCTTCATCAGAGTTGTTTAAGATCCACGAACACCAATATTATTGGTTCTGAAAATACAAAATACAAAGCAACATGATAAGTCCAAAAAACAATAAGCATGGAACAATGTATGTGACAAGAGTACAACGTGATAGATATACCTGTCATCCTTGTACCAGGAAAAGAAGGCAGCTCTTTCATCATCTCCATAAAAGGAATTCTTCGGTTACCTTGGAGCCTTCTTCTTTTTACTAGTGTATGGAGTACGCAACTTGTCACTTGGCTTAGCGTTCGTGGAATACGTTCTCAATGCAACTGCCTCATTCTTGTCATCAGGCTTTTTATCAAAGTCATCTTGCTTCACCTTGTCAACCTTGACTTGAACTTTAACATCAACTTTGATGATTTCTTCCTTGATCACAGTCTTTTCTTCAACAACTGCTTCTTCTTTGATTATAGTCTCCACTTTAACCTTTGCTTCTTGTTTTACAACTACTTCTTTAACTTTTTCCTCAACCACAACCTTGTCATCGACATTGTCTTCAGCATTTTCATGGATAGGAACCTTGTCATTTCCCTTTTCTTTAGTCTTCTCCTCGACCTCCACCTTGTCATCGACCTTATCTTCAACTTTTTCATCGACAGGAACCTTGTCATCTACCTTGTCTTCAGTTATTTCTTCGCCCTCCACCTTCTCATCTACCTTTACTACAACCACCTTGTTTTCAATAATTTCCTTCATTACAACCTTGTCACCGCCATTTACTTCAGTAGTTTCTTCCTCCACAACCACCTTCTCATCGCCAATTATTGGAACAATTTCTTCCTCCACAACCACATTGTGATCCCCCTTTAATACAACCTCTTCCTCCAAAGACACCTTGTCACCGCCAACTACTTCATCATTTCCGTCCACACCAATCTTATCACCGTCCTTCTCCTCTTCAATTTCAAGCACAACCATCTTGTCATCGACCTTTTCCTCAACAACTTGAGCAGAAATGTTGAGATCTATTCCAACTATGGCATCATCCACTTCCATGTTATCACTTTCATCCTTATCATGATCAAAATTCACACCTTCATCATTCTCTTCTTGAGGCTTCACACCAGCACCAACATCTTCATCCTCCACCATTTTGCCCTCAATATCTTCATGTAGACGAAAAAATAGGCTAGCATGCTCATCAAACTGAGAACAACCAACTTGAAAGGTTTTCTATACATGAGCATACTCCTCATCCATTGATTTCTACACTCTTGTAGCTTGTTGGGTGCTGGTTTCACAACCATTTGCAGAGCTTCCAAAAGCATTGCCTAAAGTCATAGAGTTTGGTGTGCATATCAACTTGTCTATCATTCATCAGCATAACCTGTATGGATAAATCTTGAACCTTCAATTAGACCGATTTTAGAGAATGACCAATAATCCTCAAGTCATCTCTTAATAATTTGGCCCACTTAGGCTCATCAATGTCATATATACTTATCTTGGCAACAAGCTGAGGCTTGCCATAAGGTTTGGCAGCACCAATCTTGTCATCTCCCTCGCCACATTTATTCTTCTTTTGGTGTTGGGGCTGCACACTCTCAATGCTAACTAGCTTACCACTTCTCAGCCTGGAGGAAACACCAACATCAACCTTGGTTTCCAACACACCAACAACCTCCTTAACTTTTGCTTCTTTTTTTTATTCTTATCCTCCTTGTCATCCTGCACAACCTTGCCATCATTCTTCTTCTTAGCAACAGCCTCCTCATCCTTCAAAACCTTGTTATCCTTCCCCACCTTATCATCCTTCTCGAGTTCTCGTCCATCACAACTTCTGTCCCTTCCTCCTTTTCACCATCATCTTCAACCTCCATATGCTCCTTGTCACCAACCTCCTTGTTACCTGACTGAACTTGTCTCATCAGCCTCCTTGTCATCTACAACCTTGTCACCAGGCTCCTTGTCACCTACCTCAACATGTTTCTCGACAACCCCCTTGTCATCTACTATCTTATCACCAACTTCATCTCCCATCAGGCTTCATAGACTGATCAATAGATTTGGAACCCTTCATAACAAATGTAACCTTCTTCTTCTTTGCAGATTTGGAAGCTAGATGTTTTCTACGAGATGCCTTGAACTTTTCCCCAAAATGATGCTTCCCAATTGAAACTAGACCCTTTTATCATCATGTACATCATCTTCATCTTCAGAAGACTCTTCTCTTCCCCTTTTTCTAGAAATTGATTTGTCATCAGCCTTAATCCTGATCTCATCACTGTCTTCGTCTTCATATTGGGATTTCATAGAAGAACCATCCATATGAGTCTACACAACATATTGCAATCTCAACCTCAGAGCCTTGTTTCCTACAGCCTTCTCCAACTCTACAGGCACAACATCTTGAGAACACCTCCATGTAACATAAGCATTAATGACAAAGTCCTTCTTCTCATCAGGCCACGAAAAGTCACCAAATATTACAAAGTCATACCAGCATATATTGAGCAACATTACATGACATAAACAATTAAATGTATTCAAACCTCCAAAACATAAACACATACCAAGCCACGTTGATGAAGAGATTCCTTGATTTTGACATAGGTCAGTTGGTAATCAGAGGAAAAGGAGTACAAGATAGGGCCACGGGGAATATCCTGACTGACTTTGAAGTTAACATTAGAGGTTCTACACAGAGATGGGAAAGTCTCAAAGATCCATATATATAAACACTACATGTTAGATATAACAATCATGAGTGAAAAAAATGCTGTAATCATTGGGCTATGACAAATACACAATATATTGTAAACATCAGAACATTTACCTGAAAGGCTAAAGGATAACCACACAGATTAAAACCTCTCCTCTCACACCCAGGATTTTCGGTCTCACATATCTTTGAAAGCTTGTCAATAGTGGCTAGGTACACCTTCCTCCCCCAAGAATAATGATAAAATTGTTCCATGTCAGAGAACATAGCAACAGACTTAGGATTGATCAAACCACCAGGCTTATGGGGAAGCAAGACACCCTCTAGCACTAACAAATGTGCCAACATCATCTTTCTCTTGAAGTTTTTCTCCTTGCAGAACAATTAAATTAGTTTAGACAGTTTGCATCTATGCACTCCTAATCCTAACACTTCATGCATACCTGCTGGATCGTAAGTCAGTTAGCGTGGGCGTTCTTAACTAGGTTAAGGGCGTTCTTAAATGTAGCGGAATAAAATGACTTAGACAGGAAAACGAATAAGATAAAGGACACGGGTATTTATAGAGGAACCCCACTAAGACCAACTAGTCTTATGGGTAAACCTCCACCTCCGTTGGAAGATTTTCGAATAACCGTCCTTATATTATTCAGAGAGAGTCCTTACAACTTATAGGCGAGATGTTACAACTGTCTGAGCTAAGCGTGCGTCTTTAATCTCACTAGTAACTCTAAACCTAACATGTAACCTAACTCTCTTAGCTATAAGGTAGCTAAACACTCACGTCTCTCACAATACGTTGTGAGAGACAATCTATCTTCGTAACTCTTTTGTGATTTGTTTTAGATTTGATGTGGTTGGAGTTTTCTTCTCTCACTTCAATCTCACTTGATCTTCTTGATCTTCGTTCTTGAACTTTAATGCTTCGGGAGTTTGCTCGAGAGAAAACCTTCAAAGTCTACACAGCTATGCATAACCTTTGGAGGGCATTTATAGCGGTACTGGTTTTTGTCCTGTAGCGTTCTCTGACGCTCCTACAAGATCCGTCGTCTTCCTTCAATGGTGCGATTTGCATCTTGAGGAAGTCAACTCTGTTGACGCTTGGGAAGCCTCCGCGTGGTCAAGGGACCATCTTCTGGAAAGCAACATCTTTGGAAGTGTTCGCACGTGCCAAGACATGGGAAGCTTCCTTCTGAGGACTATGGCCGATTATTATTTAATCATGTTGGGGCGGTGATGGCTTGCATTTAGTTCATGTTTATAGTGCACATTAGGTCATGTTTCGTAGCTTTCGGTATGCGTTCCTCTCTTAAAAGTTAGATTTTTACTTATTTTCGGTTTAGTCGCGCGATTTGGACTCTACGCTTTGTTCATTTTGAATTTCAGGAGATTTGGAGGTGAATGAAGTGTTGGAGATCAAGAGGACTCAAGGAGGCGACGAGAGCTCGAAGACGAAGTCAAGAAGAGGCCGAGAAGACGCCCAAGAAGCAAACCGAAGGCCGAGCAAGACGTGGCCGAAAGAACCGAAGGAAAAACAACAAAACCCGAGGCCACAGCCTTGGACCAGCCCGGGTCACGGGCCGGGTTGTTGCCCAGGTCTGGTGGCGTTGCCAACCAAAGAAAATGAAGTTATCAGTCTTCGACCCGGCCGGGTCACGGGCCGGGTCGGCGCCCAGGTCGGGCTGTTTGCATGTGTTTCGAGCGTGGCGTGTTCTCCAGAGCTGGACCCGGTCGGGTCACAGGCCGGGTTGGACCCCGGGTCACGCCGCCGCATCCCCTTTTTCCCGTTTTAGCCTTCTTTCCTTTACGGTTGTATAAATACCGTCTTCCTCGTTTTGGAAGGGAACCTTTTACCCAATTTAGAACCTCTTAAGTTTCCATTAAAACACTTTGGTGTTCTTAAGAGATTAAAGGATTTTGTTGGAGATTGGTTGTTACTAGTGAGGCTAAGGACGGACGCTTAGCTCAGAGAAGTGTAACGACTCACCTAAGTTGTAACGACTCTCTCTTAATAAGATAAGGACGGCTATTGAAAATCCTCCAAGCGGAGGTAGAGGTTTACCCATAAGACTAGTTGGTCTTAGTGGGGTTCCTCTATAAATACTCGTGTCCATTATCTTATCTTGTTTCCTGTTAACTCTAATTTCCCCTGCACCTAAGGACGCCCTTAACCCAGTTAAGGACGCCTTCACAAACTGACTTACGATCCAACAATTGGTATCAGAGCAGGCGCTCTAGATTAAGCTTGAGTTGTAGGAAACATGGAGATGGAACCCATAGGTATCTCAAGTGCGAAACCACCTCGCCTGACGGACAACAACTTCAATCGGTGGAAGACGAGGTTCGAATGCTTCGTGCGTAGTCAAAACTACCAATGCTGGCTGGTGATAAAGAACGGCGATCTCGAAGTCCCAGCTGCTAAGAAGGACAAGGAAGCAGAGTGGGGCCCTGACGAGTTCAAGCTTATGGAGGCAAATGCAAAGGCCATCTGTTTCTTACAGACGTCCCTCTGTGAAAGGGACGCCACCCGTGTGAGCAATCTTCCAACTGCTAAGCTTCAATGGGAAGCCTTGGAGAAGTATCATGTTGGGACGCCTGAGATGAAAGAAGATGTCCAACTTGAAGCCAAAAGGGACTTCTACAAATTCAGGATGTTCACAAATGAGACCATCACCGACTACTCCTTCCGTTTTGAGGCCCTTCTGACTAAGTTGAAAAACTTAGGTGTCAAAGAAACGGAGATCACTCAGAGGATGAAGGTTCAAGTCTTGATTGATGGACTCATGGGACCATGGAACTTCGATAGGATGACGTTCAAAGAAAACCAGGCCAACAAGGGACTATCCATGGAGGTAATCTATGGAAAACTCAAAGGGTATGAAGCAAGAAGGAACCAAGATTTGGCAGAAATGGGAAAGAGTTCCCCAAGTGAGCTGGCTCTAACTCTTGCGGCTAGGACGCCAGAGTATGAGCAATACTACCAAAGACAAAGAGAGCTGAACTCAATGCTAGAAGCCAAAACCCAAGAGCACCATGAGAATCTCCGTCTTCAAGCTGCGATAGAATGCAAAGGAAAAACGGAAGAACAAATTTCCGAGGAAGATGAGGTGGCCCTGTTGCACAAAACTCTTCGTGCAATGTACAAAAGAGGCAAAGTCCCAAGAATGAAGATGCCCTACAAAAAGGAAACTCGCAAACCTACAGATGTAGAAATGAAGGAGATAGTTTGCTACAAGTGCAACAGAAAGGGACACATGGCCAAGAAATGTACTACAGGGCTTACATCAAAGGAAATGAAGGAAAAGGCGCTAGTTGGTGCATTTGAGAGTGCATGGGACGACCTTGACTCAAGTGATGAAGAGCCAGACAATCAAGTGGCTTACATGGCTATGGAAGACGCCCCAGAGGACGTCTCTGAAACTGAGCAAGAGGTAACCCATGAAACCATGCTAAACTCTCTTGAAAGATGTTCAAAACCAAAGCTCATTAAATTGATAACTCAAATCATGCAAGAAAGCTATGCCATGAAACAAAGCTTTGAAGAAGTTGAATATGAGAATATTGTTGTGGAGTGTGAAAATTGCAATACCATGTCTTTTCAACTAGAGTCCTCTCAGGAAGAAGTCAAGTCCCTTAAAAGTCAAATTGTGTGCTTAAAGCTTTAAAATGCAAGCCTTAGGGACGAGGTCAAAGTTCTAGGAAAGAGTACTATGACTGAAACTGTAAATCCGATAGTCTTTGTTCCAGCCAGGAAGGGACTAGGATATGAATCAGGATCAAAGAACTCTCTCCCAAGTGACTTTGAAGCTAGCAAGACTACTGAACTAGAACTTGTGAAGGAAAAGACAAGAAACCTAGAAGAACGCATAAGAGTTCTAGAGAGTGGTGAGAAAGGACAAAAGGACTACTATAAAAATTCTGTCAGTCACAAAATCTACAAGAATAGCTAAGGGAAAAGGATCTAAGGTAGTGGACCCCGAGAAAATGAAAGAAAATAAAATTCAGCGTCCTAACAAAAAGTACTATCTTGGAAACTACTATAGGACGTGTTGGCATTGTGGCAAAGGTGGTCACTACCAGTATGAGTGTCTTAAGTTGATAAAGGATCTTGAGAATGGAAAGAAGGCTAGAAAGAGTCATGAGAATGCTAATCCTAAAGTTGTTGATAGGACGCATGCTAGTGTGCAAAATGCTAAATCTCGATCTCCTAGGACGCATACTAGAAGATCAAATGATGTGAATGTTTATGATCATTTGCCTATGAAGAAGTTTTACCCATGTAACGAACCAGGTAAGGGTCACCTTGCCTGGGTCGCAAAGAACTAACTCTTCTTTTCAGGTGGAAGTGAGAGGAAGCCCATGGATCATTGATAGTGGCGCTTCGAATCATATGACTGGAAGCCAGATCCATCTCACTTCTATCCAAGCAAATGCCACGGGAGGAACTGTCTCGTTTGACAACAAGGGAAAAGGAAAAATCAAAGGGACAGGAACCGCAAAGTTAAATCATTCCATCAGTGCGTCCAAAGTCAGTCTTGTCGAAGGACTGGGTTTCAACCTCCTTAATGTCTCTCAAATCTGTGATCAAGGTGAAAACCTAGTCACATTTGACTCTAATGAGTGCCTAGTCATCAACAAGAAAACAAATCAAGTCATTCTCAAAGGGACTCGCGAAAACAACGTCTACATCTTCAATCAAAAGTTCAAGCGTGCATCCAAATTGTGCTTATCTGTCTTTGCTGTGGACGCCGATCTCTGGCATCGACGTCTTGGACATGCGGGACCAAGCACAATCTTCAAGCTTCATCAAAAGGATCTTGTAAGAGGTCTTCCCCGAATTGATCCTGAGCAAATCGAAAAATGTGAAGCATGCATCAAAGGGAAGCAGACAAGATCGTCCTTCAAATCCAAGAATGAAGTAAGCACAAAGAAGCCATTGGAACTTCTTCACATGGATTTGTGTGGACCCATGCAAACCCAAAGCTATGGTGGAAAAAGGTACATGTATGTCATTGTAGATGATTTTTCCAGATTCACTTGGGTTCTTTTCTTGTTTTCAAAAGCAGATGCGTTTGGGATGTTCAAAATTTTCATCAAGCAAGTAGAAGTTGCCCTTGGGACGAGCTTGATAGCCCTAAGGTTAGATCATGGAACGGAGTTTAAAAACTCAGAGTTCCTTGACTTCTGTGACCAACATGGTGTCTCCCACAACTTCTCTTCTCCTCGAACTCCTCAGCAGAATGGTGTTGTTGAAAGAAAGAATAGGACGCTGGAAGACATGGCAAGGACGATGCTCTTGGCTAGCGGCGTCCCCAAACACTTCTGGGCAGAAGCCGTCGCCACCGCAACCTACATTGTCAATCGAGCTATGATTCGTCCTTTGCTCAAAAAGACGTCCTATGAGCTCCTAAATGGAAGAAAGCCAAACATTTCACACCTCAAAGTCTTCGGGTGTAAATGCTTCATTCACAACAACGGCAAAGACAACATCGGCACATTTGATGCCAGAAGTGATGAAGGAATATTTCTTGGATACTCCCTCACAAGTAAAGCCTATAGAGTCTTCAACATACGGACTCTTAAGCTTGAGGAAAGTATCCATGTGGTGTTCAAGGAAAATGCTTCTCTCAAGAAAGAACCAAGTAAGAAGAAACGTCGCTCCTCTCCAAGGGACGATGATGAAGATGATGAAGAAGAACCAAGAAGCTCCTCCGACAAATATTATGTTCCTAGGAACGCCCCTGAGTCTCGCGATGAGGTTTCAATGGGCATCCCTAGTGAACAACAAGAGCCTTCTCAAACGTGGTCGCTAAACCAAGTGGAAGCCGGCGAATCAAGTCAACAAGGAGAAAGGCACAGTGTGGACGCTCCAGCTGAGGGGGAACACACTGAGCCAACCAATGAAGACGACGGGTTTGACTCCGATGAATCTGATTGGACGGACCCTAGGTATACTCCTTCAAGGGACGCTACTCATAGGGGATCCAATATTTCAAGACTTCATTCCACATATCAAATCATCTCAGATATGTCAAAAGGAGTTCAAACAAGATTAGCTGTGAATCAGTCCCTCAACGCCAACATAGCGTTCTGTGCCTTCAATGCCTTCGTATCCTTAGTTGAACCTAAGAACATAAAGGAAGCACTCCAGGACGCTGATTGAATTCAAGCCATGCAAGAAGAACTCAATCAATTCGAGAGAAACAAAGTTTGGACTCTCGTCCCTCGTCCAAGAAACAAAAATATAATAGGGACGAGATGGGTCTATAGGGACGTTCGAGATAGATGGGGACGAGTACTCAATTGCTGAGGGTACCGTCCGCAACATGCTAGGTTTGCATCCTTCTCCACCAAATGCCCTGCACGACCTTCCCAACAAAAATTTTGGTCGTTTCTCCTAGGAAGAGATCTTCCATCGCATTTTCAACGGGAGACAGCCAGCGGCTAAGGACAAAGTCGCCCATTGCCTCTCCAGGACGGGCGTCCTTGCGCATCACTTCATTGTGCGCATGGCCGTCCCCCGCCAAGAAAAGAAGTCGATCGTCCAGATCACTGATAGTATCTTACTGGATGCCTTCTTGGAACGCAAGCCCATCAATTTGCCTCTACGTCCCCAAATCAGAACAGACCTTCGGGATCCATTGGGACGTCAGGCAAATCACCCTTCCTCCAGTTGGGAAGCTCAGGTGTGATGAGCCGCTTCCCTTTGTGAAGAGGCAATTGGCCAAGGAGAAAAAGGAAGCTGAACGCAAAGCTAAGGCCGCCGCTGCTGCTGCTAGAACTGCTCAAGGTGATCCAGAAGCTGAAAATCTTCAAGTAGTTGGGACGCCGGTTGAGGACGCTGCTGATGAAGAGGACGAGCTCGACGGTATGAGTGTCCCTGATGAGGCTGAGAAGCATTCAACGAAGTATTTGATGGGCATGATGATCGAGAACCAGTGCATGATGATTGATCTAATTCAGCAGGTTCACGACACCCTCCACACCCATACAGAACTCCTTGAACGCAACAATGAGCTCCTTGCGCAGAACAACTATCTTCAGGAGCAACACCTCAAGGCACTCGGCAAGCGTCCCAAGAAATGATCACTCCTCCCCTTCTCTTCCCTCAAAAAGTTTAATGTTTTGTTATGTTTTGTCAAGACTTTGGGACGATTTCCCTGTTTGGAATACTTATGTATAATATTCGTACTCCCTTTATGAATGCCGTTCATTCCATTCGCACTTCATTTTGTCTAAGCGTTCCTTTCTTTAGTTATGACTTGGTGCTTGCATGTTTTTCAATTTGTTCTCCTTTTCGATGATGCCAAAAGGGGGAAGTATAGTTTTGCAGAGATGCGATTGTCTTTAAGTTGTCATTGAACACATCTGTTTAGGGGGAATTTTGGACAAGTCCAAAGGACGCTAGTTAAGAATAAGACAGAACGCACTTAAAAGAATGTGTTGCATGCCAACCTAAGCTGAAAAGAAAATCAAGTGTAGTCTCTCATGCTAAAAGCTTTAATTTTGTGCGCATTGTTTGAAAGAGTTTGTCATCATCAAAAAGGGGGAAATTGTTGGGACAATATTAAGGACACCAGTCATTAATATCTAAACCAATAATAATCGTCCCTTGTTTTGATAATGACAAACTCAAATGTATTTAATAATTTGTCCAAGTTTTGATCTCAGGTAAGTCCAACAGACGCAAATGAGAGAAAAGGACAACAAGTGAACGACAGTCCCTAACTATGTAGGGACGCACATCATCAGAACTTCAAGCGCTGAGCGTAATTGGTGAAGTCTCTGCGTAGATAGGACGGTGTCCTCATCAAGAAGGGACGCGCGCCAAAATACGGACGAAGTTCAAATTCAAATCAAGGCCGCCTCAACATGATTACATCATACTCGGCCGTAGTCCTCAGAAGGAAGCTTCCTTTGTCTGGGCACGTTTAGACAATTCCAAAGATGTTGCTTTCGCAGCGATGGTCCCCTATCCACGCGGAGGCTTCCCAAGCGTCAACAGAGTTGACCTCCTCAAGAGGCTCATCGCACCGTTGATAGAAGATCAAGGATCCTACAAAGCCTCAGAGGACGCTAGAGGACAAGAACCACTTCCGCTATAAATACCCCCTCAAGGGTATGCATAGCGGTGTGGACTTTGAAGACTTTCTCTCAAGCTCTCCCGAAGCATTCAAGAACAAGAACGAGGATCAAGAAGGTCAAGGGAGCTTGAAGCAAGAGGAAGAAATTCCAACCAAATCAAATCCAAAACAAAGCACAAAAATAGTTAGAGTTGTAGTTTGTCTTTCACAACGTATCGTGAAAGACGTGAGTGATAGCTTCCTTATAGGTAAGAGAGTTAGGTTACTTTGTTAGGTGGAAAGGAGTGTTACTAGTGAGGCTAAGGACGGATGCTTAGCTCAGAGAAGTCTAACGACTCACCTAAGTTGTAAAGACTCTCTCTTAATAAGATAAGGACGGCTATTGAAAATCCTTCAAGCGGAGGTAGAGGTTTACTTATAAGACTAGTTGGTCTTAGTGAGGTTCCTCTATAAATACTCGTGTCCATTATCTTATCTTGTTTCCTGTTAAGTCTAATTTCCGCTGCACCTAAGGACGCCCTTAACCCAGTTAAGGACGCCTTCACAAACTGACTTACGATCCAACATTGGTGCCTTTTCAATCAATACAATGTTTGTGGGTATGAATTTCCTCATCTCTTCTTCATTTCTCTTGTTCTCCATGGATTGCTAAATTCCCAAATCCTAGGGTTTGGGGAAAACCCTATGAATTCTAGGTTGTGCTTTGAAATGCTTTCTTGAATAGAGATTTGAATTGTGGTTTGTGTCAATGCTATGTGCCTAATGCCAAATTGATTGTGATTTGAGACTTGTTGATGATTAGAACCGAGAGGTTAGGTTGTCAATAGGGAGATAGGTTAGGACTTGTGTTGAGAGACCTCTTGCCTAACTTGAACCATAGGATTGATGGACTGATTTCCCTTTGAAATGAGAATTGATTTGAGAACTCTTGAGAGGTTGACCTACCGATAGAGGGTTGAGTTAGACGAGCTCACTCAAGCCACGACGGTGGATGAGGGCTTGAACCAATTGAGCCCCTATTGAGCCTAAAGGGCCTAGTTTTGCATGTCAAGCCAAGAAAGTGGATGACTATCGTAATCTAGGTACGATTTGTTTGATTCGATAGAATTAGACAGTGATTCTAGGTAGATGCCTCCAAACCATGATTTGATTTAGATTCTTGTATGCTTTCAAGTGTTGCTTAGATCCATAGTGTGAGTACCTAGGCTCTAGGATTGTCTTTTCCATACTAAACTTGCATCAATTTGTTAGTGCTTTCTCCTTTTATTTAGTTGTTATTTGAATTCCTTTATTTCATTCTGAAATTGCCTCGCTTTTGCCTAGCTACTTTGATTGTCGGTTCACCAACTCGACTTAAGTCCTAGAGATCGACACCTTGGTACTACTCGACCCGTACAATTGCGGTATTGGTCTAGTAGCCTACCAGGCGGCCTTGGTTTGAATTTTGAACTTCTTCCGTATTTCGGCGCGCTGACGTCCTTTAACAAAATTATATCATGCGAAACATTTTTCAAGTGCGTCCTAACTTGTTTAAACTAGCGTCCTTTGGACTTGGCCGAAGCTCCCCCTAAACACATGCTTTATGTGATAACTTAAAACGAACGCATCTCTGCAAAACTATACTTCCCCCTTTTGGCATCATCGAAAAGGAGAACAAGTGATAAAGCATGCAAGCAAAAAGTCATAATTAAAGGAAAGAATGCTTAGACATTATGAAACGTAAAGTAATGAACACCATTCATGAAAATAGAGTGCAAAAGGGAGTTTAAATGGTTACAGACATTCATCACACAAATATTGTTCAAAATAAACCATTATATTCACAAAGTCTTAGCATAACACACAAAGAGATAAAATGTTTCAAGGGAGAGGACGAGAGAAGTGATCAGTGTGGACGCTTGCCGAGAGCCTTCAAGGTTTGACCAACCAGGTCGTTGGAGTACGTTCCATTAGGTCATTGTTGCGGCGGAGAGTATCATGAACTTGTTGGATAAGGTCAATCATTATACACTGGTTCTCAATCATCATACCCAGCAGTTTCTTGTGTGAGTATTTCTCGGCCATTGCATGAAAGTTCTCTAGATCTTCTTCATATGCATCCTCATGCTTAACCGGCGTCCCCACTACTTGCAAATTTTCTTGTCCTTCAGCATCAGTAACGGCAGCAGCGTCTTGAGCAGCTTTCAACTCAGCCTCTTGATAGGCTACTAGACCAATACCGCAAGTGCACGGGTCGCGTAGTACCAAGGTGTCGATCTCTAGGACATTAGTAGAGTTGGTGAACCGACAATAAAAGTAGCTAGGCAAATGCGAGACAATTAAGGATGGAAGAAACTTAAACTAATCAACTAGCAAACAAAGAGAACAAGCAACAAGATGATGCAAATATGAATAAGGGAAAAAGAAATCCTCGAGTCTAAGTACTCACACTATGGATCTATGCAACACTTTGAAAGCATACAAGAATCTAGATCAAATCATGGTTTGGATGCGTCTACCTAGAATCATTGTCTAATTTTATCGAATCAAACAAATCGTACCTAGAATATGATAATCATCCACTTTCGTGGCTTGATCCAAGACTAGGCCCTTTAGGCTCAATAGGGGCTCAATCGGTTCAAGCCCTCATCCACCATCATGGCTTGAGTGAGCTCGTCTAACTCAACCCTCTATCGGTAGGTCAACCGTCTCAAGAGTTCCCAAATCAATTCTCATTTCTAAGGGAAATCAATCAATCAATCCTATGGTTCAAGCTAGGGAAGAGGTCTCTCAACACAAGTCCCTAACCTATCTCCTTATTGACAACCTAACCTCTCGGTTCTAATCATCAACAAGTCTCAAATCATAATCAATTTGGCATTAGGCACATAGGATTGACACAAACCACAATTCAAATCTCAATTCAAACAAGCATTCAAAGCACTACCTAGAATCCATAGGGTTTCCCCAAACCCTAGGATTTGGGAATTTAGCTATCCATGGAGAACAAGAGAAATGAAGAAGAGATAAGGAAATTCATACCCACAAACATTGTATTGATTGAAAAGGCACCAATCTCCAACAAAATCCTTCAATCTCTCAAGAACACCATAGAGGTCTTAAAATGGGAAAAAGTCCCCAAAAGGGGGAAAAGAGATTGTCTTCCAAGGGGAAGAAGAGGTATTTATACAACCCTAAAAGGAAAAAAGGGATAAAAGAGGAAATGAAGGGCGCCGTCGCGTGACCCGGGGGCCGACCCGGGCCGTGACCCGGCCGGGTCCGAGTCGGGAAGGCTAAACACGAGCAAACGCGAAGAAAAGCCCTTACCCCGGCCACGACCCTGGCCGTGACCCGGCCGGGTCGGGGCCTGTTTTTTGCACTTTGGTCGGTTTTTGCAAGAATCGGCAACCCGGGCTGTGACCCGGCCGGGTCGGAGCCTGGAGGCCCAGTTTGGCTTCCTTTCTTCGACGTCTTGCTCTCGTCTTGATCGGCTTTTGGTTCGCTTCTTTTGGCGTCTTCTCGGCCTTTGCTTGACTCCGTCGTCGAGCTCTCATCGCCTGCTTGATTCCTCTTGATCTCCCATAGCCAAATCTCTTCCATTTTCACCTGAAAACGCACAAACAAGGCGTAGAGTCCGAACGAAGACACTAAACCGAAAACAACTAAAAAGCTAACTTAAAAGAGAGAAAAGCAAACCGAAACCAAATGAAACATGAACTAATATGCACTCTAATATGAACTAAATGCAATCCATCAAAATCCCCCAAACTTGAACCTTGCTTGTCCTCAAGCAAGCAATTAGACTCTTCATCCCACATCAAGTGCAATTCAAGAATTCACCTCAAAATAAAGCAAGCAATAATCAAAGAACTTGAAACTTAACAAACCGGTATCATTGCACATGTTTTATGACTCAAAAAGATGAAGACACATGAATCAATTCTAGGCCTCGCTAGGGGGTACGTGTTTGCTCTCTTGCTATGTGTTTGGGCTTCAAAGTTATCACTCAAATTCATCTATGATCCCTAAGCTACCATAAGCTTGAAAGAGATCTCAATCTCCACTGCTAAAGACAATGCAAGTGACACTAATCAAGAGGGCTTTTTAAGGGTTGTAGTGGAGCTAGGGTAAGAAGATTTGGGTAAGGAAAATTTTTGGACATGTGGTGCTAAGCTAGAGAATAAGAGTCATAACTTTCACTTCACAACCAAATAATTAATTCAAGCATTTGAACTCTCTCTCAAACCCAATGAATCACAATTTCAACACATCACAAATTTGAACTTCACTTTCCCACTTTCACTTTTCTTTCATTTGAAACTCAACCCTTTTGCATATGCTTTTCTTTTCTCAACAACACTTTGGTGACTTCCAAATTTTGCACATTTATTTTCATGTCACCGACTCAACTTTCAAGCACTAATTTTCAAGACTTTTCACTTCTCCCAAACATTTCCCATACTTTTGCATTTCTTTCTTTTGAAATTCTCTTCCACCAAATGATATTTTCTCTCAAACCCAAACTCACTTAAAATTCATCTCCCATGACTCCTATTCTCTAGGAAGGTCAAGCCATTTGGGCTAAGGAAACAATTTTTGTGGAGTTTTAAAGTATAAGCTTTTAGGCAAAGAATATTTGGGCTTCAAGAAAAATTGGCACTAATATAGGGTGGATAGGGGAAATAGTAGGGCTAATAAAACAATGCCTCTATCACATTAGTGTCACAAGCAAATGTCATGAATGCGGTCTTGACAAAGATACGATCTCAAGTTCTAGAGTTAGAGATGCATAGAGAAATCACACACACAAAGAAAAGAGAGGACAAAGTCCTAGAAATAGGCTAAAGAAGTGATCTCACTAGGTGCTCATTACCTAGAATCTCAACATTTGTTTACGACCTTAAGAGTCCACATGCTCATCCAAACATAAGTCAAGCAAACAAGCCATGATCCTGCAAGAAAATAAGGGTTTTCATCCATCCAAGCAAAGATTTTCCAAGTCATGAATTTAACTATGTTGAAGACAAGGGATTCTCATTTAAGAAAATTTGATGGCATCCTATTATGCATGAAATTTTTGGCATTTTGTCAAATTTTTCATTTTTTTTGGATTTCTAGCATGCAAATAAAAAGGCAAGAGAAAAGTAAACATGAATGCAAGACATGAATGCCTCTATCTAGCATGAATTACCTCCCCCAAACTTAAACATCACATTGTCCTCAATGTGAAAATAAAAGCAAGAAAGGAGAGAAGGAAGGACTCACCTTGTATCTATTGCGGAGGAGGAGGTAGAGGGAAGTGGAATTGAGGATTTCACCAATTTGGAGACGGAAGTATGAGTCAAGAATCTTTGCTGTGTGCCTACACACAACCAGACAAGAAATTCCACAAGCAACAATAACAAAATGTTGTCCCGGCAAGGACAACCACAAGCAAGCCTCAAGCAACATGGCAATCTAGCACTACCAAGCAAGCAACAAAGAGCACTTAGCAACAAATACCCATCTTTCCACTTCTAGCTTTTATTCAACTTAACCTACTAACAAAGAAAGACTTGGGTTGCCTCCCAATGGACGCTTGTTTAATGTCGATAGCTTGACCATGATGCCTTATCAAATGCTTAGATCAATCATTGTTAATGCTCTTAATAACCTATCAAAACTTTGTGAGCACATCTCACAAAGGTGTAAGTAGCCCAATGATGGTTTAAAAATGAATAATATAGCATTTAAAAACCTTTTTAACCTATCAAATAGGCTAGCACTACTTTCATGAGATGGAATATGTTGAAACCAATTTTGTTTGGGTGGAGGCTTCTCAAGATATATATAATATGGATCAAAGCTCTTTTGAGCACTTTCCTCAAAGGCAACCTCATAGTAATCTCTAGATTCCACTTTAGGCTCTAAACATGGCTTTTCATCATGCACATCTTGAATGACAATGGAAGAGAAATTAGGGAAGAACTTACATGGGGTATCTAAGACCGAGAGAGGAGATTCCCAAGTAGAACCTCTCATCAAAGAACCTCATCCCAAACCATCATGGGTTCTCTTATTATGATCAAAAATTTTAGCTTAGTTTTGGTTCTGATGGGGGTCGTCCGGATCAAGAATTTTGGTAGATGTCAAAGACACAAAAATTTAAACGAGGGATTATAAATTTTGATGTAAATTTATAAATTATTGTGTTCTCAAAATTCTGACGGGGGTCGTCCGGATCGGATGATATCAAAATTTAAATTTATAAACCGAACCCCAATTTTAGTATAAGGGTAGGGTGTCGAACACACGGGAGTTCGTGCGTTGAGTGTACCAAGAAGACTAAAAAGAGGTAAAAGAAAGGCAAAAACAAGGAAATTCAAAGGGAACAACCTGGACCGACTTTGGTCACTTCGGTCCGAGGTTGGATCGATGCGAGTTTGGCCGGGCCGACACTGGGAACGTCGGGCCTGAGGTACTAGGGAACTCGAACTAGGCAAAAATAGTAGATCGGTCTTGGGTTTTTGGGTTCCTTCCCTAACTAGATTTGGATGATTCCACCCCAATTCAGCCAATAAGTGTTGATCCTCGTGAGATCGAGGTTGTTAGCCTTCGATCCCTCCACTCTACACATCGACCATGGGAGGCTCCCGCTCCCCCTTCGATGCAAGGTCAAGTGTTGGGTTCGAGATGCTTCCACTCACTCTTACCAATCACAAGCGCTTGATCCTTTGTTTCCACTAAAGGATTGAAGCTCATGTAGAGAGGATTCCTAGATCAAGCACTCAAGGCAATGGAATTGGGGGTTCACATCCAATCCTAGCTAGGGGTTTCCCCCATAGCCCAAGACTATGGAATCTACTTCATGAAGTAAGAGTAAAAAGCAATCAATAGACAAAACAAGCAAATCTCAATCATCAAACTCAAATCAAAGCTAAATTGCATTCAAATCCTTAAGGGTTCACAAGATCTAAGTCTCAAATCCACTAAACAAAAGCAAAACAAGTTCAAACTCACTAACTCTCTCTAGCTCTCCACCAATTTCCTCTTCTCTTCTCCTCCTCCTTTCTCCTCCTTGCTCTCCAAGTCTTCCTTGAGCCTTTGAGAGTAATTAGATGTGGATTCCCCTTGGCCAAGGGTTTCTCTCCCCTCCAAGGAAAGGAATTCACCCAAATCCTCCTCTAGATCTTGGGTTCCTTCCCTCCCTTGGAGAAGAGTCCACCCCCTCAAGTGTCTAGATGATAGATGATGATAGATCACAAGAGTTTAAATAGAGATTTCCCTTCTAAACTCCTTGGGCTCCAAGGCTTGTCCTTGACCTCCAAGGCTTCTAGAACTCCTTGATCCCTAAGGCTTCTAGACTCCTTGATCTCCAAGGAAGCAAATATAATTTTGGGAATTAACAAGAAAATCCCAAAAAGAAAGGAATCCGGAGCCACGACCGACATGGATCGACACAGAGAACCTCGGGCCCGACTTGCTTCAACCTCGGTCCAATGGCATGTCTTTCATGAACCTCGGGCCCGACTTGCCACACCTCGGGCCATCACCTCGGGCCAACATAGTACCTCGGGCCCGACATGCTGGGTACCTTGGTCCTAAGGCATTTTTCAGCTTGATTCGCTCCGATCTCTCTCGTTTTAGCTCCGATTGACTCGATTCTTTCGCCATTCTCTTCGTCTTCACTTGAGGATTCTTTCCATGCATTTTTAGCTCCATTTTGGCTCCTTTTTCATCCTTGAATTCCTCCATGATTCCATGCTCCAATCTTCATGATTTTTGTTGCGAAATGCCTACAAAATGCACAAAACACGCATAGTCTCCGAATCTTATAGAAAATAGGAATCTAAGCTAAAAAGGGACAAAACACACAAGGAAAGGAAAGAAAGACACATATTTACATAGGAAAATCACCTAAAAAACACTACCAAAATGAGAGACATCAGAATACCCCATACTTAAACTTGCTTGTCCTTAAGCAATAACTTGGATTCAAAACCTCAACATGATCTTCAAGTAAAACTCTAAGTCAAAACCATTTTCAAGCACGTATGAATCCAAATATAAGCAATCAAACGTCATAACATGTGTATGCATGCTTCAAGTATGAAATACTACCACCTAGCCTCACTTTAGGGAAATGTAATCTGTTGGGACACTATCAAGGACGCCTACGTACTTGGTAGTGTGCCCACACAAACCGTCCCTTAGTTTTGATATGACAAACTCACTTTGATTCTAATAAATTTGTCTAAGTGTTCAGGAGCGCCAATTAAGAAAGGACAACAAGTGTGTGGGAGCGTTCCCTAGGCTTAGGGACGCCAGCTAACAGGAAGTAAGGACCAGCAAGAGACTACTTGAGCAAGGACGGAGTCCCAAGCAAGTAGGAACGCAAGAAAGGAGTCCTTACTCACTAGCCGATAGGATGACATCACTCGACAATGTTTGATCATCCAAGGACACGTGGAGACTGATTCTGTAGCAGAGTCCAACACTACGTGGAGGACGATCCTGTAGCAGAGTTCATCAACACGTGGCGGCCGATCCTGTAGCGGAGTTCATCACACACAGCTGGAGATAGAAGACTTCCTCTTCACCGTCATACTCGTGGAGGAAGATCCTGTAGCCACGTACCTGAAGGGCATGATCGTCAGAAGGAGAATGACGCCCTTCCCAAGTCCTATAAATAGCCCAAGGCATTTATTGTGACGCCAACGCTTTCAGAGAATATTCAGAGAGAATCAGAGGAAAGCGACTCACTCAAGAACACGAAGAACTAACTCAAGAACTCAAGAACAGTGCTAGGACTTGTGTTAGATCGAGTGAGACTTTGTACCCAAACCACAAAACAGTTTGTAACCAGAAAACCCAAAAAGAGAAAGAGAGTTCTGCGAAGTACTGTAGAACGTTGGAATAGAGTCCTTTAGTAGATTGAACTATAGCTTAAGTTGTAGGCTCAAAGGAGTTCTTTACAAGTGAACTTAGGAAAAAGCTAAGTGTCGGAGAACTGTAAAGACTCGCCAGTACAACTGTAAGAACGTTCAATATAAAGGAAAGAACTATTCAAAAATCCTCCAAGGAGGTAGAGGTTTACACTCAAGGACTACTTGGTCTTGAGTGGTTCCTCTATAATTTATTGCGTTCATTACTTACCTTTTTTAGTACTTTACTTCCGCTGCATTACTAAAGGACGCCCCTACTCCTCGTAGGGACGCCTGACCTTAGGACGCCTTTACTCAAAGTAGAGAACGTCCCTCAGTACTAACGATCCAACAATTGGTATCAGAGCAGGCGCTCTAGATTCTTATTGAGTTGCAGGCAAATATGGACATGGAACCTATTGGAATCTCTTTTGAGAAGCCTCCGCGTCTGACGGACGGCAACTTCAACCGCTAGAAGACTAGATTTGAGAACTTCTGCAAAAGCACAAATTATCAATGCTGGAACGTGATCAGAAAAGGTGATCTCAAAGTTCCCGATGACAAGAAAGACAAAGAGGACGAGTGGGGTCCTGATGAGTTTTAACTAATGGAAACAAATGCTAAAGTTGTATGCTTTCTTCAATCATCCCTCTGCGAAAGGGATGCCACAAGAGTTAGCAATCTCCCCACAACAAAACAACAGTGGGAAGCTCTTGAGAAATTTCATGTGGGAACTGCTGAAATGAAGGAGGACGTCCAACTGAAAATCAAGAAGGAGTTCTATGCTTTCAATATGTTGCCAAACGAAAAGGTGAATGACTACTCGTACCGTTTTGAGGCCCTTGTCACTAAGATGAGGAACCTGGGCATCCCAGAAATAGAAATCTCCATGAGGTATAGTTCAAGTGGTCATTGATGGGTTGACTGGAGTCTGGAACTTTGACAAGACAACGTTCAAAGAGAATACAACCAACAAAACTCTAGATATGGAAGAAATCTATGGGAAGCTCAGGCAGTACGAAGAAAGAAGGATCTCTGACATGGCTCAACTAGCAAACAATCCTCAAACTGATCTTGCTTTGGCGTCCACAACACCAGAGTACGCTGATTATATTTGTCGTCAACGAGAAATTTCCTTAATGGTGGAAGCCAACAAGAATGAGAACCGCGAAAAGATGCGCGTTTAAGCCTTAAAGGAGAAAGAAAGCAAGACTAAGGAACAACTTGATGAAGAGGAAGAAATTGCTCTCTTTAACAAAGTTCTCTGTGCTTTTAACAAAAGGAACAAATATTTCAACAAGCACAAGATGCCCAATAAGGAAAGTCGCAAGTACACTGAGGCAGAAATGAAAGAACTTACATGTTACAAGTGTAACAAGAAAGGGCACTTTGCTAAAAGGTGTACAACGGGAATGTCTTCAAAGGAAATGAAGACAAAAGCCCTCATTGGAGCGTTCGCCTCTGCATGGGACAATGGGAGTTCTTCTTCTTCTTCTGATGATGAAGAACCTGATGAACAAGTGGAGTACATGGCTATGGAGGACGTCACAGTTGTTGAGGAGAACGTTCCGAGATCTGAAAATGAGGTAACCCGTGAATCTATGATGAGTTCTTTAGAAAATTGTTCTAAATCCAAACTCATTAAACTTATTGGAAAAATCATGGAAGAAAGTGTTGTCATGCAACATAGAATGGATGAACTTGAACTTGAAAATGAGAATATTGTAGTTGAATGTAAAAACTGTAGTTCCATGACCATTCAACTAGAGTCCTCATATGAAGAATCCAAGTCTCTAAAAACTGAAGTAATGTGTCTCAAACTTGAGAACGCTAAGCTTAGAGAAGAAGTGAAAGTGTTGGGAAAGAGTCCCATAGTTGAGGAAGTTAAACCAATAGTTTTTGTCCCAGCTAAAAGAGGACTAGGATATGAGTCTGACATTAGGAACTCTCTCCCTAGTGACTTTGAGGCTAACAAAACTTCAGAACTTGAACTTTAACGGGAGAAAACCAAGAATCTTCTTGAAAGAATTAGAGTCCTAGAAAGTGGAGAAATAGGGCAAGAGGACTACTATACCAATTCCACCAGTCATAAAATTTACAAGAAAATTGCTAAAGGGGACGGTTCAAAGGTGTGCAATCCCCAAAAGATAAAACAAAACAAAATCCAACGTCCCAACAAGAAGTACTACCTCGGTACTTACTATAGGACGTGTTGGTACTGTGGACAAGGAGACCATTTCAAATATGACTGTGTGAAACTATAAGAATATATTGCAAGTGGCAAAACTGTTAGGACAAACAATGAGAATGCTAAGTCCGTTCCCAAAGCTAACCTTAGGCGTCCTAGATGTTCTAGGAGTTCTTTCCACAAGAATGCCATTTCTAATGATGTTAACATTAATGATTTTATGCTAGAACCAGAGTTCTACTTTTGTAATGAGCCAGGTAAGGAACACCTTGCCTGGGTCGCCAAAAACTAACCTTGTTTTGGCAGGTGGAAGTGAGGGGACGCCCATGGATCATTGATAGTGGCGCCTCAAATCATATGACAGGAAGCCAGATCCATCTCACTTCTATCCAGAATAGTGCCACGGGAGGAACTGTCTCGTTTGGCAACAAGGGCAAAGGAAAGATCAAAGGAACGGGAACTGCCATTCTTAACCCGTTCATCAAAGCAACTAATGTGAGTCTTGTTGAAGGACGTGGCTTCAATCTCCTTAGCGTCTCTCAAATGTGTGATCAAGGTGAAAACCTAGTCACATTTGACTCAAAGGAGTGTCTCGTCATCAACAAGAAGTCCAACAAAGTCGTTCTCAAAGGAGTACGCCAAAACAATGTCTACATCTTCAACCAAGAGTTCAAGCCTAAGTCAGAATTGTGTTTATCTGCTTCAAAGAAGGACACTGATCTTTGGCATCGCCGACTTGGCCATGCTGGACCTAGCACGATCCTTAAGCTACATAAAAGAAATCTTGTGAAAGGACTTCCCCGAATTGATCCTGAGACAGTTGAAAAGTGCGAAGCCTGTATCAAAGGGAAGCAAACAAGAACGTCCTTCAAGTCCAAGAATGAAGTAAGTACAAAGAAGCCTTTGGAACTTCTCCATATGGATCTTTGTGGACCAATGAAGACGTTGAGCTACGGTGGAAAGAGGTACATTTACGTTCTTGTAGATGATTTTTCTCGATTCACTTGGGTTCTTTTCTTGGTGTCCAAAGCAGATTGTTTCAATGCGTTCAAAGTTTTCATCAAACAAGTGGAAGTTGCCCTTGAGACGCCTCTTAAAGCCATAAGATCAGACCATGGGACGGAATTTCAGAATTCAG
This sequence comes from Polygonum aviculare, assembly GCA_934048045.1. Classification (NCBI taxonomy): domain Eukaryota; kingdom Viridiplantae; phylum Streptophyta; class Magnoliopsida; order Caryophyllales; family Polygonaceae; genus Polygonum; species Polygonum aviculare. Next base: position 22,802,350 of record OW204023.1, on the reverse strand, counting down.
AGTTCCTGGCCTACTGTGATCAACATGGTGTCTCGCATAACTTCTCAGCTCCAAGAACTCCTCAACAAAATGGAGTTGTAGAAAGAAAGAACAGGACGCTGGAGATATGGCAAGAACTATGCTTCTGGCTAATAGCGTCCCCAAGTACTTCTGGGCGGAAGCTATTGCTACAGTATGCTACATAATCAATCGTGCCATGATCCGTCCATTGCTGAAGAAGACATCTTATGAGTTGTTGAACGGAAAGAAGCCTCGCATTGATTATCTCAGAGTCTTTGGTTGCAAGTGTTTCGTTCACAACAATGATAAAGAGAAACTTGAAAAGTTTGATGCAAGGAGTGATGAAGCCATATTTCTTGGGTACTCTCTCACCAGCAAAGCATATAGAGTTTTCAACAAAAGGACTCTAAAGCTTGAGGAGAGTATTCATGTTGTGTTCAAGGAGAGCTCTTCTCACATAGAAAAATCAAGTAAGAAAGAACGCTCCTCGTCGCAACAGCAGGACGACTCTGAAGACGAAGCTGAAGATTGGTCCTCTGGAAAATACTATGTTCCTAAGGACGCTGCTCCAAATCCTGAAGAAGTCTCAGTGGACGTTCCTAGTGTTGTTCAGGGAGTTCCATCTCGTAGTGAATCTCCAGTTCAACAGGATGTGGCTGAATCAAGTCAACAAGTTGAGCAACGTCAAGGTGTGGACGCTTTCTCTGAGGGGGAACGCACCGACGATGATGCTCAAGATGATAGTGATGATTCTGATGGAGACATTGATCCAAGATTTGCTCAATTATTTCAAAGGGAGTCCCGCTTCTCTAGGGACCACCCAACATCCAAGATTGTCTCAGACCCTTCTCAAGGAGTTCAAACAAGGTCAGCTGCAAGCAAGTCCCAGAGTGCAAATTTAGCTTTTTGTGCGTTCAATGCATTTGTCTCTATGGTGGAGCCAAAGAATATCAAAGAAGCACTCCAGGACGCTGACTGGATTCAAGCGATGCAAGAAGAACTCAACCAGTTTGAAAGGAATAAAGTGTGGACCCTCGTCCCTCGTCCTAAAGGCAAAAACATCATAGGGACACGCTGGGTGTTCAGAAATAAGCTTGATGAAAGTGGACGTGTGTCAAGGAACAAGGCAAGACTGGTGGCTCAAGGATTCAAGCAAGAGGAAGGCATAGTATATGATGAGACCTTTGCTCCTATTGCTAGAATTGAGGCCGTTCATCTCCTTATTGCCTTCGCCGCTCACAAAGGATTCAAGTTATTTCAGATGGACGTCAAGACTGCATTCTTCAATGGAAAATTGAAGGAGGAAGTGTACGTTGCCCAACCGCCTGGTTTCGAGGACGCCTCTCACCCAAACCATGTGTACTACTTGGACAAAGCGCTCTATGGACTCAAGCAAGCCCCTCGTGCGTGGTACGAGAGGTTTGCGTCCTTTCTTTTGTTTCATGGGTACACTAGGGGTTCAATTGATGAAACTTTGTTCATAAAGAAAGTTCACAAGGACATTTTAATTGCCCAAGTTTATGTTGATGATATTGTTTTTGGTAGCACTAACATGAAACTTGTAGATGAGATCAAGTCCTTAATGAGTAGTGAGTTTGAAATGTCCCTCATTGGAGAACTCAATTTCTTCTTGGGACTTCAAATCAATCAACTCAAGGAAGGGACGCGCATTCACCAACAAAAATATGTTCGTGAAATGCTTGAGAAGTACGGGATGAACACGTCCAAACCTGTTGCAACCCCTTGTTCTCCAAATTCGCGTCTTTACGCAGATGAACAGGGAAAGGACGTTGATCAGAAGCTTTACAGAGGAATGATTGGTTCTTTGCTCTACTTGACCGCAAGCCGTCCTGACATTATGTTCGCCGTTTGCTTGTGCGCACGCTTCTAGGCAAATCCAAAGGAGTCCCACGTGCAAGAAGTTAAGAGGATCTTTCGCTACCTCAAAGGACGCGACGATCTTTGTCTTTGGTATCCTAGGAAGACGTCCTTCAAGCTTGTTGGCTACTCGGACGCTGATTATGCTGGTCATGTGATTGATAGAAAAAGCACTTCAGAAATGGCACAGTTCCTTGGTTCATGCTTAGTCTCTTGGGGATCTAAGAAACAGAACTCTGTGGCGCTTTCAACTGCGGTAGCTGAGTACGTTGCTACCGCCTCGTGCTGTTCACAAGTCATCTGGATCAAATATCAACTGGAGGACTACGGTATCAATCTTGAAACTATTCCCATTCGGTGTGATAACACAAGTGCTATTGAAATTTCTAAGAATCCTGTTTTTCATTCACGCACAAAGCATATTCATATAAGGCATCATTTCTTGCGTGATAATGTTGAATTAGGACTCATTAGTATGGAGCATGTAAGAACTGAAGACTAAATAGCTGATATTTTCACTAAGACGCTTGATAGACGTCCCTTTGAGCATCTCAGGTTGCTCTTGGGCATGATAACTTTTAAATAGCAAGTCCCGTTCTACTATTCCCTCAATTATTGGCTATGTTTGGTAGATTTTAAGTGTTTAAGGACTGTTATGCATTGAATTCATATTTGCAAGGACACTAGTCTAAAACTTCATATGTTTGCTACTTTGGAACGCCATTCAAATTTCTCTATTTGTCTTGAAAAGAGTATCCCTGATCACCCAACCCTCATTATAAGCCGAAATGATGGGAACTCTAAGCTTACTCTAGCCGAGAACTCAGCAAAAGCGTCCTATGAGCTTCATATTTTCTTTTACGGGGCGTACTTGCTTGGTTCCCAAATGGTTCGCAAGGTGATCACAAGGACGGTTGAATTGGTTCTAGATTTGCTTGAAGAGGTAATTTTTGCTAAGTATGAGAGAACGCTATGGTTTGAAAGAGAGAACGCCAGTTCAGTTTTAAGAAGCAGTTGAAGAGTCAGAAATTTGAATATTTGAAAGTTTGAAAAGTGACCGTTTCTTTTGCTCAATGCTTAAGGGGGAAGTTTCGCCACGTGTCGCACAGTAAAACAATGGTAATTACAGTTTGTGCCACCGCTTCCTCTATATAATTCCAGAACAGTCGCTCTCGTTCATTTATTATTCTCAATCACTTCTCTGCTCAGTTCAGGCTCTGACTTCTCTCTTGCTTTCCGGCAACTTTCTGTCACTAAAACTCACCAGAAAATGTCTCAAAGACAGATGAACGTGGCCGGATCTTCTACCGGCGGGAAGCGAAGAAGGTTGGTTATATCCAACACAATTGAGAAGCCTAAGCCCATCGTCCTTAATGAATCATTGGTGGACTTCATCAATAGGAAGCCCATCACTCTGTACAACTTGATAAGGGAACGGATGAGCTATCCTGATGTGAAGGGGGACGCCATCAAGACCAGGAACTACGAAAAGTTCATTGAACGGTTCATCATCCCAGGCCTTCACAAGACCAACTTCAAAGACTTACCGGGGAGGATGGACGGCGTTCTCTTCTTCTCACAATTTGGAGGTGAGAATCTTGCTCCATTACTCGATCGTATCCCAGACATACATAACGCCGTCCTACCAGAATTCCCAATGTACCCCAGGGACTCCTTGGCCTACAAGATGCTCAAAATCCGTGTGCCAAGTCCCTCTCCTCCTCCTCCTCAAGTCCCTACCATCACCACAAAAAACCTCCTCCCCTCAAAGCGTCTAACTCCCTCATCCCCTCTATCAAAAGCTTCCAAACCAACCTCCTCAAATCCAACTGATTCGGCCTATTTTGTATAGTTTAACTCTTGTATTTTAGGGCTATATTGAGTGTGTTTAGGTTAGAGTTATGCGTAATTGTAATATCTAGGCCGAAGACACAAGAATGCAAGAATCAAGAGTTTTAAGGCGTTTTGAGCTGTCTACGCGACACCACTTGCTTGAGAAGGCTATATCTTGAGCTAAAGAGGTCGGATTGAGCTGATTCTGGTGCCATTGGAAAGCTAACTTCAAGGGCTTCAATTCATATTTTTACACAGAAGTCAAATTCCAAGTCTAAGATGGTCAAAACAACCTCCGAAGTGACACCAGCGGTTCTGTCTGAATACCGCGGCCAGGCCGACGCGACCGCGGTGGCTGCCGAGACGAAGTGTTCCTTTCTGTTGCGAAAGCGCGGGCGCGGTGGGAGCGATGCGACCGCGGTGATGCCGAATCCGAAGCTGGCCGAAATCTTTCTATCTTGTTTCCTTTTCTATCTTTTGCCTCTTTCCTCATCTATCTCGTGGAGCATGTTCCTTGGGCTATATAAGAAGGAGCCAACCCTAGGTTTTATTCATTCACAATTCACAATATACATTCTTTCTTCTACCTTCTTCTTCAAGTTAGGTTTTTAGTTTAGTTAAGGTGAGCTAGTCTCCTTGGGTTTGTTCAAGGGAGAAGCTCTGATGTATGAACTTGTGAGGTTTTGGTAATTGATTTCTATCCTTTGGTTAATATTGATACTCTTGTGCTTCATCCCATGATTTATGTTTGATTTTATGAGTTTGGCCAACTTGTTTGATTGACTTAGATCTATTGTTTGATTTAGGATTGGTTGTTGTCTATGCATCTTTTCTACTTCTCGAAACAAGTCTATTCTAGGACCGTGGACTAGTTTAGGGAAGAGTATTCAATGGTTTAATTGTGCATGAGACTCGTAGCTTGATTGCATGATTTGATTTCCTAATATCCTTGTTCTCTATGCTAATTCTAGGTTAAGCGTCCTTGCCTAGGGTTATAGAATTGCTTGGACCGTGGACTTGCGATTGTTAATGATCAGGATAGGAATTGACCATAGGTGTGAATGAAATCAATGGATGAATCTATGATCGAGTGATTATTAAAGAGTGGATCTTTTGAATGAACCTGCCTTCTATCTGTTTGTTATTTGTTTCTAGTTTAGTTTAGTTTAGATTCTTCTCTTCAATCCCCCTTATTCTTTAGTTGATAATTATATTAGTACTAGAAGCCATAGTTCTCTTGGGTTCGACCCCTTACTTGCATACTATACTTAGTTTGTAGTTTGGGTTATTTATCTTTGATCTTGGCACGACGACTTTAGCCGAGTCACCAACCTAGATAGTGGACAAGTTTCCACCCCACATCAAGGAGGGACGCTCCAAGAAAACCCATGATCCAAGGCCCCTCAAAAAGGCCATGACCTCAAGCGTCCCTTCCTCCAAAACCACCTCCAAACGGCCTAGCTCCACAAAAAGGCCTTCCAACCTCTCAAAGGAATCCACTCCACCTTCCCAACCCATCACCATCGTCCAACTACCCACACCTCCCCCATCCCCTCAACCTTCAAAATCAAACGCTCTTATTACCTTCCCTCCCAAACCCTACTCTCCCCTTAATCTCGCAAACTTCCCATCTGCCCCAGCCCACATCTCACCGCCCAAGGACCCCGAGACTCCCAAGTCCCGCCATCCCTCTTCTGAAAGTGGCCCGGAGGATGCTGAACAACGTTCAACATTGGTGCACACCTTTCGCCGACGCAAAGCTGGCGAAAAGCCTAAGGTGTTGCTCACCAAGAACGCCCCAAAGCCTGAGCACATCTCCTCCTCCTCCTCCTCCAGCTCATCTGAGAGCCAAAGAGGAACGTCTGCTGGTGAGTCCTCTCCTTTTGTTGATGTTATCGGGGACTCCAGCGAAGAGGCGGAAGGAGTCGAGAATGCTCCTGCTGGAGATGAACAAGTAGCTAAGGACGCTGGCGAGCACCAAGTCGCTCAAAAGGACGCCGAGCCTTCCTTGTCTGAAGAGCTCGAGCGTGATGCTAATGAAGTCCCTCCTTACAACCAATCCCTCCCAATCCTCAACCCCTCCCAAGCTCCTCAAGAAAACCCCTCCCCCACAATCCAAATAGAATCCCACCAAGTCCCTGCGGATGCTGAGCCAACAACAGAACAACAATCAGAGGCTTAGGACGCCGAGGGAACGTCCCAAGGTCAAGGTTCCTCTACTGCTAATCAAACCACATCTGGTGGTAATGCTGAAACAGAACAAGGCACATAGAACGCTGCTGTCCAGGACGCCGATGAAAATGAGTCTGAGGACTCTGCTGATGAGGACAGTTCTTCCGATGGTGAAGATTCAAAGTCCCCCAAGGGTAAGCGCAAAAGAAAGCCTGATGGCGCGCCCTTTAAAGTTCTCAGCCCCCTCGTTTACTCCGAAGAGTGGCTCGCCTCCTTCAACGATGATAAAGTACAAGAGTTTCTCGAGTTGCTCAGATTCCAAGGGTGGTTGACCGTAGGGCCTGCGCCGGCTACAGTTGACAAAGAGCAGGTGAAGGCGTTCTACAAAGATCTGCGTTACAAATCAAAAGATGGCTCACTCCACTTCAAGATTGATGGTGAGAAAGCCTCTGTTAGTGAACACCAGATCCGTTCTTTCATGGGTCTCAATCCACAAAAATCCCCGTCCGATGCACTAAGCTCACTTCCAGAAGGCGGGTTTGAGACAACTGATGAAGAACTACCCTTGGTTGAACACGTATTTCAAGGCAAAAGGCCAATGGGACTGGACAGGGTAGCTCACGTGTTGAGCAAGGTAGGCGCCATCGCACACTACTTCATTTGTCGCGCCGTCCTTCCAAAGCAAGAAAAGCGCTCAATCGTTCAAACACATGACATTATCTTGATTGACGCTCTTCTAGAACGCCGCCCAATAAATCTTGCTAGAATTGCTATGCAACACATGGCTAAGTGTGGCAGGAAGAGGCATGCCTTGCCGTACCCAGGTCTGATGAAGCTGATCCTGCAGTCTCAAAAAGCTTATGATGAAAGCGCTCCTTCAGAAGAACTTGGACTTATGAAGGGACTGCTAGAGATCAGGCACAATGAGGAATTGCCTTCAGTGCTTAAACAGTTAGAGGCTGAAGCTGAGGAAGCCAGAAAGAAGGCTGAGGAAGAACGCTTGGCAGCTGAAGCTGAGGAAGAACGTCTTGCTTCAATAAGTCAAGAGCTTCCTCAAGAAGAAGAGCTCGCAGTCGACTTTGCTGCTCTTGATCAGATGCTTTTGGCTCCTTCTTTTGCTCAAGCACCTCCTATGGACGCCCCCTCCTCAAGTTCAGGCCAAGTGCCCCGTTCTGCTCCTGCTAACGTCGCCCAGCATCCTCCTGCAGAACTCTTGGGCGCCATAATGGACAATCAATGCCTTGTCTTCTCTGCCATCAAAGACTTGTCCACGGCTCTCACTAAGACGGCTGAACTTCAAGCACAACTTCTTAAGTTCTTTCAAGATCAGAATCGTCCTCAGTGATCGCCGTCCCCCACCCTTTAATCCCTTACTTTTTTGCTTTTGCTTCTTTTGTTTCAAACACTATGATCTTGGTTTGTAATAACCGTACTCTTATTTCGTTTGAATGGCAATCCATTATTTGTGTGCATTTGTGTGTTTAAGCGTTCCACTGCTTTTTAGTTATGTGTTTGTGCTATCGTCCTTATCACTTGTTATCCTTTTCGATGATGTCAAAAGGGGGAAGTGTAGTTTTGCAGAGATGCGCTATAAAATAGTTATCTAGAATAAGCAAGTGTTAAGGGGGAACTATTAAGTGAAAGGTCTAAGGAACGCCCATGCTAGAATAAAAGAGGACGCTAAGATAGTATTCTAGGTCGCGACTCTCTCCCTGAAATCCAAATGTTAGAGAATCAAAGAATGAAAACTTGTGCTTACTAAAATTTCTCTAAGTATTAGAGAACGCTTCTAAGGTCATGCATGCTAAGTCCCAATGTCAAAACTATTTGGCTGAAGAGTTTGTCATCATCAAAAAGGGGGAAATTGTTAGGACGCTATGAAGGACGCCTACGTACTTGGTAGTGTGCCCACACAAACCGTTCCTTAGTTTTGATATGACAAACTCACTTTGATTCTAATAAATTTGTCCAAGTGTTCAGGAACGCCAATTAACAAAGGACAACAAGTGTGTGGGAGCGTTCCCTAGGCTTAGGGACGCCAGCTAACAGGAAGTAAGGACCAACAAGAGACTACTTGAGCAAGGACGGAGTCCCAAGCAAGTAGGAACGCAAGAAAGGAGTCCATACTCACTAGCCGACAGGATGACATCACTCGACAATGTTTGATCATCCAAGGACACAGGGAGACCGATTATGTAGCAGAGTCCAACACTACGTGGCGGACGATCCTGTAGCAGAGTTCATCAACACGTGGCGGCCGATCTTGTAGCGGAGTTCATCACACACAGCTGGATATAAAAGGCTTCCTCTTCACCGTCATACTCGTGGAGGAAAATCCTGTAGCCACGTACCTGAAGGGCATGATCGTCAGAAGGAGAATGACGCCCTTCCCAAGTCCTATAAATAGCCCAAGGCATTTATTGTGAAGCCAACGCTTTCAGAGAATATTGACTCGGGCAAAGTCGTTGTTCCCTTATCAAAAATAAATCCCAAACATGCAAACACAAGTATAGTAGGCAAGCAAGGGGTCGAACCCAAAGGAATCAGTTTTATTCAGATTTTAATGGTTTTCATGCAAATAATCAAAATGGGTTTTGAAAGTTGTTTTCAATCAATGTTATCAAGCAGAGTTCATTCAATCAATTCCACTTTATTAATCCGTTGATCATGAATTCATCCACCTCTTTATATGCTTAGGTCAATTCCAATCCCAATCATTAGAAATCGCAAGTCCACGGTCCAAGCAATTCTATAACCCTAGGCAAGGACGCTTAACCTAGAATTAGCATAGAGCACAGGGATAATAGGAAATCAAATCATGCAATCAAGCTACGAGTCTCATGCACAACTTAACCATTGAATACTCTTCCCTAAACTAGTCCACGGTCCTAGAATAGAGTTGTTTCGAGAATAGGAAAGATGCATAGACAACAACCAATCCTAATTCAAACAATAGATCTAAGTCAATCAAACAAGTTGATCAGGCTCATAAAATCAAACATAGATCATGGGATGAAGCACAAGAGTATCAATAAAGACCTAAGGATAAAGAGATTACCAGAATTTCACAATTTATAATAAAGCTTCCTTGATTGAATAAACTCCAGAGGAGAGTTAGTTCTCCATTACAAAGAAAACTCTAATCTTTATTTGAAAGACAATTGATTGACAAGTATTGGATATTCTAAAAGCCTAGAAAGGTTCCCCTTATATATCCCCAAATATCAACCTTTTCGGACTAAATAAGATGGGAAACCGAAAGATAAGAAAAGAAATAAGATAAAAACGCCAAGATTTCGTCAGCTCCAAAGTCGGCTACCACCGCGACCGCGGCACCAGAACCGCGCCCGCGGTGGCCTTCAAATGGTCAAACCCGGTTCAGCTTCTACCGCGACCGCGCCGGAAGCAACGCGTCCGCGGCCTTCACGGTTTAGGTTGGTTCGCTCCTCCACGCCACCGCGCCCGCGTCATAAGTAACGCGTCCGCGGTATCCATGCAGTGGCGATTCTTCGTCTTTAAGCTCTTTAACTCTTGATTCTTCATGTCTTGTGTCTTCGGTCTTGATATTACAATAACGCTCAAAACTAACCTAAACACTCTCAATATAGCTCTAAAATACAAGAGTTATCCTATACAAAGTAGAGCGAATCAAATTCCCCCATACTTAGATCTTGCTCGTCCTCGAGTAAGCTCAAAACGAATATAACAAATAAGCACATCTAAGATCTCAGGAAATACAAGGGAAGATAAAAACACTCAACTCACAACCCGGAACCCAAAAATATAGAGAAATCATGAGCATAAAACAATGAAGCTCAAACACATGCCTCACAACAATGATATAACACTCAAGCTCTAAAAAGATGAAATAGAGCAACCTAGGATCTACCCAAATCTAACATAAAAGCCCCAAAGTCCCCAAGCAAGAATGATCTTAAACACTCAAATTTTACCGCTCAATTCTGCTTAGGCGCCCTTTCGGGTTTTCACCTAACCTCTCTTTTCATTTTTCAAAAGGTGTGCTCACAAAAACTCACAAATCACTCATGAACCTCATATTACCCCAGCCTAATGCTGGTCCGGGTTACCTGCTTATTACCTGAGCCGCCCTTTCGGGTTTTCGCCTCATCCCAGGATTTATATGCCTTTTTTCAATTTTTATGGCTTTTTCTATTTTTTTTTTTCTTTTATTTCTTTATTATGCAAAAACATATGGTGCAAGTGCTCCATGAAAAGAAGAAAATCAAAAATCTGAAGCAAATATCTAACTAAGCTAACTAGGATAAGCGAATGCGAGTACTCCTTCCCCCATACTTAAATCCTTCATTGTCCTCAATGAAGCAGAGAGAAAGGATAGAAGCAAGGAGAAAGGTATATCAGAAGACTCACAAACGATGAAGAGGGGTGGAATGGAAGAACTCTTCATATGCGGTAAAATAGAAAGCTTCGTACTTCCAATCGGGTGGCAAACCGCGGGCGCGGCACTAGGGGCGCGGGCGCGGAATCGGTGCAGAGATCGGAGTCATCATCGGGGGTCACCGCGGGCGCGGCTGATAAAGCGCGGGCGCGGTTCTCGTGCAGAAACAATGTCTTGACTTCGTCTCGAAAAACGTTCTGTGTAACGACTTTCGCATCTTGGCTCGTCTTCTTGGAAGATGTATCAATACTCGAACTCGAGCCATGGAGAAGAAAACTCTCGGGGAAACAAAGCTCCCCCATACTTAGGCTTTACACATAGCCAAAGAATGGAAAATACAAAGATGGATGAAAAAAAGAAATAGAAAGATGGAAAGATAGAAGATGGAATAGAATGGATATAAATGGATGTAAAATATAGAGGTAGAATGTGACCAAGAAGTCATCTTTTTGTCTTTTTTTTTTTTTTACTTTTTTTTTCACAAAGAAAACGAGCTAAAACCGAGACGCAGTATGGTTGCCACGAGCACGGGCTAGTACCTGTTCGTCGGGATGCGCTGACGATTCACTGCGGACGCGACCAAGGGGGAGCGGGCGCGGTTTCACGCCAGGCGTGTCCTTTCGGACCTAGTACCTGCATGTTAGCTAAAAACACAAGCAAGTCCTAAGCTAGGAATGGAAAAACAATCTATCTAATCTTTGGGTTGCCTCCCAAGCAGCGCTTTTGTTTAACGTCGTTGGCTCGACGTGGATACGATCAATACGGGTCCTCATCAACATCAATCCGGACCGTGTTGCCACCATGAGATATGGAAAGAGATCCTTTGGCAACGTCAATGACCGTGTTGGCGGTTTTCATGAATGGACGACCAAGTAAGAGAACTGGGTCGTACCGCCCTTCGCCTATCTCCATCACATAAAAATCTGCAGGAAAGATCAAACCCTGCACCTGCACTAAAACATCCTCAACTAACCCTTTCGGGCGCATATTAGAATGGTCAGCCAACTCAATAACAATATCAGATTCCTTCAAAGGACCAAGGCCTAACCTATCATACATGCAAGCTGGGAGAACATTAATGGAGGCACCTAAATCTAGCATAGCACGCTCAATTTTAGTTTCTCCAATAGTGACAGGGACGGTGAATCTTCCTGGGTCTGAGCATTTTTTAGGCAATTGCTTTTGGAGTAGGGAATTACAAGTCTCAATTTTGCTATCCTGAGTTTTTTCAACTAGAGCTACCTTTTTAATCTTAGGACTAGTCCTATTCTTTCTTTTTATGGTGCATAGCTCTTTCATGAATTTAGCAAAACGAGGGACACTTTGGATGAGATTAAGAAGAGGAACATTTACCTGACAATTGGCGAAGGTCTCGAAGAGTTCCTTGTCATGTGCCGGCTTCCTTGTGTCCTTGAGAGCATCGGGGAATGGAGGAGAAGGCTTGAAAGAATCCAATGGTGGAAGGGGTTGAGCCACATAGCCATCGTCCTCTTCTATTGCTGGAGCTCGGTTCCGTCTAGGAGAGCTTGGGCGAGGAGGTGAGTAGTTCTTGAAAGCATAGTCGAGCAAATCCTCGAAATTTCGCTCGGCCTCCTTGCCGCGGGCGCGGTGTTGGATCGTTAGTCAGAAATACAAGGGCGTCCTTAACAGAGTTAAGGTCGTCCTTCACCAGGATGTCCTTAATAGAGATCAAGGACTTCCTTGGTTCGCAGCGGAAATCAAAAGACTAAACAGGTTAAGACAATAAGTAAGGAACGCTTTTGATTTATAGAGGAACCACTCAAGTACCAACTAGTCCTTGAGTGTAAACCTCTACCTCCTTTGAGGATTTTGTAATAGCTTTTTCCTTTCTTATTAAGTTTCCTTACAATACACTGGCGAGCGGTTACACTTCTCTGGCACTTAGACTGGCGTCCCTAAGTCCACTAGTAACAACCCCTTTAAGCCTGTAGAGTAACCTAACTTAATTTCTCTAAAGGAAACTATCACCTCGTCCTTACAGTTCGTCGTAAGGACTCTCTCACTCTTTTTGTTCTTTTCTATTACAAACAGTTTGTGATTTTGTTGAACGCTTCTCGCTCGATCTAACACCTAAGTCTCACTTGTTCTTGAGCTTGTTCTTGGTGTTCTTGGTGTTCTTGAGCGACTTGACAAATTCTTTGAATATTCTCTGAAGCGTCACATCACAATAAATACTCTGGGGAGTATTTATAGTGACATTGGGAAAGGGCAACTTTATCTTTGACAATCATGCCCTTGGGGACGTTGCAACAGTAATCGGCTTCCACGTGTTGCTCTGATGATCAAGGAAGCCTACTGGCAATTCTGTTAGGCTTGGATGCGGGATCTTCTTCCACGTGGAGATCATGATCAAAGCTTGTCTGGTGATGTCACTTTGTCGGCCAGCTTTGAAGAACTCCAGTGTAATGATTAAGGACGGTGTCCTTGTTTGTATTTTACCAAGCCGTTCACTGAAGGATGTAGCGTCCTTACTTCCTGAGGACGGCTACCTAATCCTCAACTTGTTGTCCTTTTCAACATGCGTTCCTGAAACACTTGGACAACTTTATTAGATCAAGACGAGTTTGTCATATCAAAACAAAGGGACGCTAGGCACAATGTTAATTACTGAAGGCGTCCTTAACATTGTCCCAACAGTTTCCCCCTTTTTGATGATGACAAACTCTGGGCAATAAACATTTTGCACTTAAGCTCTAGCATGCTTTGAAAACTCAAAGAGCGTCCTTTCAACATTTCGAAATAATCTACAGGCACAAGTTTTCAATACTTGATCTAATCTTCCTTTTGGATTTTAGGGAAGGGACGGCTTTCTAAATCAAATATTTCTTTGTTAAATGGCGTCCCTTTTAAACTTAGTTCCTTTCACTGAAATTTCTCCTTAACACTTGCTTATTCTAGATAACTATTAAAAGCGCATCTCTGCAAAACTACACTTCCCCCTTTTGGCATCATCGAAAAGGATAACAAGTTAGCTTAAGGACGATAGCACAAAATCACAATTAGAGGCAAGAGAACGCTTAAACACACATATGCACACAAACACAAGAATTGCCATTGAAACGAAATGTAGTCATTACAGACAAGCAGACAAGTGTTTGAAAAACAAAAGAAGCACAGGCAAAAATAATGAGGGAATAAAGGGTTAGGTGGGAGGTGATCCAGCAGGACGGCTTTGATCATTGACATTGGCGTCCGTCGCAGCAGGTTCCTCTTCCTCTTGGGTGTCTCCCTCTGTACTATCCCTGTGAATTGACTGAACTAGCAGCTTGATCAAGTCATTTTGAGTCTTAACGGCCTGAAAGTAGTGGTAGTTCTGTTGCATGGCAGCGTTGTTCTGTTGAATGATGGCGTTCCCTTGTTGCGCAAGAACATTTTGATTGTTAAGGATGAGGGCGTACAGCTGCTTCTCAGAGTATGCTTCTGTGTTGGACGGAGCAGGAGAGCACTGAAAGTAGGACGGCTGTTGAATAGGAGGAAGATGTGAAGGCGAGAAGTTGAAGTCCATCTGATCGGCATTAAAGAAGGACGACAACTGATCAACTTCAGCATAGCGAGCAACACGTTCTTCCTCAGTATCAACTATCAAGGGAGGCTCAGAAGCAACAGTCTTCCCTTTCTTTGCAGCTTCTTGTCGAGCACGCTCATCCTCAGCAGCTTTCTTATCAGCTTCTTGCCTTAGTCGTTTCTCTTCAGCTCTCTTGGCGGCCTCTTCTTCTTTCTTTTTCTTTGCAGCCTCTTTTCTCTCTTTCTCAATTTGCTTCCTAATGGAGGGAAGCTCAAGGTTGTGCTTTATCTCCAGGACGCCATACTTTTGATCCCATGGCAATCCCAGAGTAGTTTCTTCTCCAGGAGTGTAGGCATCGTTCTCGATTAGGAGAGCTTTGACTAATCCTGGGTAGGGAAGAGCATGATTCTTCTTTGTGCACTTGGCCATGTGCTCGATCATTATTCTGGCCAAGTTGATCTTTCTGCCTTGAAGGAAGGCGTCCAAGAGTAGACAGTCAATAGTTTGCACAATCGACTTCTTCTCCTGCCTGGGGACGATAGTCCTGCAGATCATATAGTGTGCCATAGCACCAGTGTGAGACAGGACTGAAGCAACCCGGTCATTTGCATCTGGAGTCTTCCCATTGAAGATTCTCCGGAATAAGGCATTCAGTGCCTCGCCTTCTATCCCAAAACCGGAAGCCGGAACTCTGTGCAAAGCGTCATTTCCTGGACGCTGTTTGTCTAGCCCCATCAGTTGGCGAATGGTCTTCTCAGAAAAAGTAGCAGACTCTCCATTTGCCAAGAACGTCCCTGTGCCATTCTCGATGTTGATATTGAGAGAATCATAGAAGTCCTGCACAAGCTTGGGATCAACCTTGACGTTCTCTTCTGAGATCTTGAGCCACCCTTGAACTCTTAAAAGGTCAACGAGATCCTTGGCCTCAGAAAACTGGCTAAGGAAGGCTTCATCAAAGACTAGGGGAGGAAGAATATGCTCAGACTTCTTGTTTTTCTTTTTGGGAGGACCAGAAGTGCCGTCCTCATTCTCTTCTTCCTCATCCTCATCTTCATCTTCATTATTATCTCCTTCCTGGAGATTTTCATCAGCTTGTCCCTCAGATGGACCAGCTGCGTCCTTGGACGCCTTTGTTTTCCGTGGACGCTTTCCACCTTTGCCTTTGGGAGCAGGCTTGTCTCCCGCGTCCATTGGGACGGCTTCCCATGGGGGAGTCTCAAGAGCATCAGCAGAAAGTTGCTCATCGAGAGAGAGAGCGTCCTCTTGTACAACGTTGTCGCGTTGATTTGCAATTTGGCGACAAAGCTCTTCGTCCTCAGCAATCTGCTGTCTTGTTAGGTCGTCAAGGACGATTGTTGGAGAGATCTCCTCAGAGTTAGCAGAGCCAAACTCCGCTTCTATGGAGTCGTCCCTCTCAGCTGATTGGCCCCTTGATTTGGGAGTGGGAGGGGCGGAGGGGGAAGGGGAATTTTGAGGAGATGGGGATGGGGAGATGTCCACATCAGGGAAGGCCTGCTTTAATTGGAGAAGGGTAGGGTCAGGCATGGATGGGTCGAGAATGTCGATTGGTGAAGGTGAAGATGAAGGGGTGTCGAGGGGAATGGGATTGGGCTTGGCCTTGGCGAGCTTTCGCCTTTTGAGGGGTTTGGGGTGAGGACGGTCATGCTTGAATTTATTTCGCTCCTCCACAATAGGTGGAAATTTGTCAAAGATTTTTGTGGGTTGGGAGGAGGAAGCCTTTTGTGGGAGAGAGGAGCGGATAAGACGAGATGGAGGGGGAGTAGGTTTGGTGGTAATATCTTGGGGAAGGGATGAAGGAGAAAAGGGATTGGACTTTGGTTTTACTAACCTTTTCTTTGATGCTGTTGGGGGAAGATCCACAAATCGGGCATTGGAAAGGTCTGGGATGGATTCAATCAAGGGGATCCTCCAGTCTTGACCTTGGAACGCCTCTAAGAAAATGTTGGTGCCTCCACAGAAGGGAGCGTCCATTCCCCCTGTCTTCCTCAAAACGGGCACCACAAATCGATCCAAGAACGTCCTCAGATTGCGAAGACGGACTTGATCCTTGCAGTCCTTCATGTAGTTCACCACAGCAACATAGAGAGTGCGTGGCTTTGTGTCGATGAAGTCCTTCAAGATCTCGTCAATCTGAATTTCTGGAGGACCTTCGACGTAAAAGTTCCTCTTAGCAAGACGCTTGCGCTTCCCACTCAAAGACAAACCAGAAGTGTTCATGACCCTTGACATTCTGAGCTGATCGGAGAGAGGTTATCGGAGACTGATCGGAAAGCTAGAGAGATGTTGCCGGAAATCTAGAGAGAAGTCAGAGCAAAACGGAGCTTTGAGATTTTAGCGTGCGAAAGATCTGACAGCCGTTTCAATCAATGTATTTATAGGAGGTTGGTGAGGGGCACGCTGGTAACTTCCTCATTTCAAAATTCAAATGGCAACTGTTCAACTTCCAAAAAAGCGCGTTCCGAATGAACCTGTACTGTACTGGCGTCCTCAACTCAGATTATAGATGTCGTTCACAGAATTTACACATCCTTCCTGGGATCACCTTAGGAACCAATTTGAAAACTATGCAAGTACGTCCCGTAAAAGAAAAGTGAAGATCATAGGACGCTTTTGCAAAGTTTTCGGCTAGGGAAAGCTTAGAGTTCCCATCATTTCGGCTTATAATGAGGGTAGGGTGATCAGGGAAACTCTTTTTCAAGACAAATAGAGAAATTCAAAGGCGTTCTCATGATATGCACACAGCAGTTTTAGACTAGCGTTCTTGCAAAAGTGAAATTAGTGCATAAAGTACTTAGCAATTATGTAATCAACTAAACATAGCCAAGCATTGAGGGAATAGCAGAACGGGACTTGCTACTTAAAGGTTATCATCCCTAAGAGCAGCCTGAGATGCTCAAAGGGACGTCTATCAAGTGCTTTGGTAAAAATATCAGCTATTTGGTCCTCAGTCCTTACATGTCCCATGCTAATAATTCCTAGTTCCACATTATCACGCAAGAAATGATGTCTTATATGAATGTGCTTTGTGCGAGAATGAAAAACAGGATTCTTAGCAATTTCTATGGCACTGGTATTATCACATAAAATAGGAATAGTTTCAAGAGATATACCATAGTCCTCAAGTTGATATTTGATCCAGATAACTTGTGAACAGCACGAGGCAGCAGCAACGTACTCAGCTTCCGCAGTTGAAAGCGCCACAGAGTTTTGTTTCTTAGATCCCCATGAGACTAGGCATGAACCAAGAAACTGTGCCATTCCTGAAGTACTTTTTCTATCAATGACATGTCCAGCATAGTCAGCGTCAGAGTAGCCAACTAGTTTGAAGGACGTCTTCCTGGGATACCAAAGGCAAAGATCGTCCCGTCCTTTGAGGTAGCGGAAGATCCTCTTGACTTCTTGCATGTGGGACTCCTTTGGATTTGCCTGGAAGCGTGCACACAAGCAAACTGCAAACATGATGTCTGGACGGCTTGCGGTCAGATAGAGCAAAGAGCCAATCATTCCTCTGTATAGCTTTTGATCAACGTCCTTCCCTTGTTCATCTGCATAAAGACGTGAATTTGGGGAACAAGGTGTTGCCATTGGCTTGGACGTATTCATCCCGAATTTCTCTAGCATTTCACGGACATACTTTTGCTGATGAATGCGCGTCCCATCTTTGAGTTGGTTGATTTGAAGTCCCAGGAAGAAGGTGAGTTCTCCAATGAGAGACATTTCAAATTCACTACTCATTAAGGACTTGAACTCATCTACAAGTTTCATGTTAGTACTACCAAAGACTATATCATCAACATAGACTTGGGCAATTAAAATGTCCTTGTGAACTTTCTTAATGAACAAGGTTTTATCAATTGAACCTCTTGTGTAGCCATTAGACAGAAGAAAGGACGCAAACCTGTCGTACCATGCACGAGGAGCTTGCTTGAGTCCATAGAGAGCTTTGTCTAAGTAGTACACATGATCTGGATGAGAGGCGTCCTTGAAACCAGGCGGTTGAGCAACATACACCTCTTCCTTGAGTTTTCCATTTAGAAAGGCAGTCTTGACGTCCATCTGAAATAGCTTGAATCCTTTGTGTGCGGCAAAGGCAATGAGAAGACGAACGGCCTCAATTCTAGCAACAGGAGCAAAGGTTTCATCATAGTCAATGCCTTCCTCTTGCTTGAATCCTTGAGCCACCAGTCTTGCCTTGTTCCTTGACACACGGCCACTTTCATCGAGCTTATTTCGGAACACCCAGCGCGTCCCTATGATATTTTTCCCTTTGGGACGAGGGACGAGAGTCCAAACTTTGTTCCTTTCAAACTGGTTAAGTTCTTCTTGCATTGCTTGGATCCAATCAGCGTCCTGAAGTGCTTCTTTGATATTCTTTGGTTCCACCATAGATACAAAGGCGTTGAATGCACAGAAGGCTAAATTTGCACTTTGGGACTTGCTTGCAGCTGATCTGGTTTGAACTCCTTGAGCTGGATCGGAGACAATCTGAGAAGTTGGATGATCTCTTGAGAAACGGGACTCTCTTTGAAATAGTTGAGCAAACCTAGGATCAATTTCATCATCTGAAGAGGCGTCCTCGGTGTGTTCCCCCTCAGAGAGAGCGTCCACACCTTGACTTTGCAGACTTGATTCAGCCACATCTTGTTGAATTGGAGATTCACTTCGAGAAGGAACTCCTTCAACAATACTAGGAACGTCCACTGAGACTTCTTCATGACTTGGAGTGGCGTCCTTAGGAACATAATATTTTCCAGAGGACCCAAAATCAGCTTCGTCTTCAGAATCGTCCTGCTGTTGTGAGGAAGAGCGTTCTTTCTTACTTGGTTTTTCCTTATGAGAAACGCTCTCCTTGAACACAACATGAATGCTCTCCTCAAGCTTTAGAGTCCTTTTGTTGAAAACTCTATATGCTTTGCTGGTTAGAGAGTATCCAAGAAATATCGCTTCATCACTCCTTGCATCAAACTTTCCAAGTCGTTCTTTGTCATTGTTGTGAACAAAGCACTTGCATCCGAACACCCTAAGATAATCAATGCGAGGCTTCCTTCCATTCAACAATTCATAGGACGTCTTATTGAGCAGCGGACGGATCATGGCACGATTGATGATATAACAAGCTGTAGCAATAGCTTCTGCCCAGAAGTACATAGGAACGTTATTGGCTAAAAGCATAGTCCTTGCCATATCCTCCAGCGTCCTATTCTTTCTTTCCACAACACCATTTTGTTGAGGAGTCCTTGGAGCTGAGAAATTGTGCGAGACGCCATGTTGATCACAGAAGACCAGGAACTCTGAATTCTGAAACTCCGTTCCATGATCTGATCTTATGGCTTTAAGAGGCGTCTCCAGGGCAACTTCCACTTGTTTGATGAAGACTTTGAACGCATTAAAGCAATCTGTTTTGGAAGCCAAGAAAAGAACCCAAGTGAAACGAGAATAATCATCTACAAGAACGTAAATGTACCTCTTTCCACCATGGCTCAACGTCTTCATTGGTCCACAAAGATCCATATGAAGGAGTTCCAAAGGCTTCTTTGTGCTGACTTCGTTCTTAGATTTGAAGGACGTTCTTGTTTGCTTCCCTTTAATACATGCTTCACATTGTTCAATCTTCTCAGGATCAATTTGAGGAAGTCCTTTCACAAGATTTCTTTGATGCAGTTTGAGGATTGTGCTTGGTCCAGCATGTCCAAGACGACGATGCCAGAGGTCAGCGTCCTCCTTTGAAACAGATAGGCACAACTCAGATTTTGGCTTGAACTCTTGATTGAAGATGTAGACATTGTTCTGGCGAACTCCTTTGAGAACAACTTTGTTGGACTTCTTGTTGATCACGAGACACTCCTTTGAGTCAAATGTGACTAAATTTTCACCTTGGTCACACATTTGGGAAACACTCAGGAGATTGAAACCAAGTCCTTCAACAAGATTGACATTTGTTGCTTTGATGGACGGATTGAGAATAGCAGTTCCCGTCCCTTTGATCTTTCCCTTGCCCTTATTGCCAAACGAGACCGTTCCTCCCGTGGCACTACTCTGGATAGAAGTGAGATGGATCTGGCTTCCTGTCATATGATTTGAGGCGCCACTATCAATGATCCATGGGCGTCCCCTCACTTCCACCTGCCAAAACAAAGTTAGTTTTTGGCGACCCAGGCAAGGTGTTCCTTACCTGGTTCGTTACAGAAATAGAACTCTGGTTCTGGCATGTAGTCATTAATGTTCACATCATTTGAAGTAGCATATCTACGGAAAGAACTCCTAGAACGTCTAGAACGCCTAGACTTAGTCTTAGGGACGGACTCTTCATTTTCAATGTTAGTCCTAGCAGCTTTTCCCTTTTCAATGTCTTCCTTCAGTTTCAAACACTCATACTTGTAGTGATCTCCTTGACCACAATACCAACACGTCCTGTAGTAAGTACCGAGGTAGTACTTCTTATTGGGACGTTGGATCCTGTTTTGTTTCATCTTTTGAGGGTTGCAAACTTTAGAACCTTCCCCTTTAGCAATTTTCTTGTAAATCCTATGACCAGTGGAGTTAGTATAGTAGTTCTCTTCACCTTTCTCTCCACTCTCTAGGACTCTAATTCTATCAAGAAGATTCCTGGTTTTCTCCCTCTCTTGTTCAAGTTCTGTGGATTTACTAGCCTCAAAGTCACTTGGGAGAGAGTTCTTAGAATCAGACTCATATCCTAGTCCCCTTTTGGCTGGGACAAACATCATAGGTCTAACTTCTTCAACTACAGGACTCTTTCCTAGCACTTTGACTTCATCCCTAAGATTAGCGTTCTCTAACTTGAGACACATTAATTCAGTTTTCAGGGATTTAACTTCTTCACATGAGGACTCTAGTTGAATAGACATAGTACTGCAATTTTCACATTCAACAACAATGTTTTCATTTTCAAGTTCCAGTTCATCCATTCTCTTTTGCATAATCACACTTTCTTCCATGATTTTTCCAATGAGTTTTATGAGTTTAGTTTTAGAACAACTTTCTAAGGATTTCATCATAGACTTACGGGTTACCTCATTTTCAGATTTAGGAGCGTCCTCCTCATCAACTGTGGCGTCCTCCATAGCCATGAAAGCCACTTGATCATTATTGAAGGCGTCCTCAAGAGCAATGTAGGCCTCTTCTTCATCGGGTTCTTCATCATCAGAACTCATGTCATCCCATGCAGAAGCAAACGCTCCAATGAGTGCCTTTGTCTTCATATCCTTTGAAGACATTCCTGTTGTACACTTTTTAGCAAAATGTCCTTTCTTGTTACATTTAAAACAAGTAAGTTCCTTCATCTCTGCCTCTGTGTACTTGGGACCTTCCTTCTTGGGCATTTTGTGCTTGTTGAAATGTTTGCTTCTTTTTCCAAAAGAACGCAGAACTTTGTTAAAAAGAACAAGTCCTTCCTCTTCTTCAAGCTGTTCCTTAGACTTGCTTTCTCTTTCTTTCATCTTTTCACGGTTCTCATTCTTATTGGCTTCCACCATCATAGCAAGTTCTTGTTGACGACGAAGATACTCAGCGTACTCTGGTGTTGAGGTCATCAAAGCAATATCTGTTTGAGGATTTCTTGCCAATTCAGCCAAATCGGCTTCCCTTCTTGCTTCATAACCCCTAAGCTTCCCATAGATCTCTTCCATATCCAGGGTCTTGTTAGCGGTGTTTTCCTTGAACGTGGTTCTATCAAAGTTCCACTTTCTTGTGAGTCCATCAATGACTATTCCAACTCTGTTCCTCATTGAGACTTCAGCTTCTGGGATACCCAAGTTTCGCATTTTGATCACAAGGGCTTCAAAGCGACTTGAGTAGTCCTTTACAGATTCATTCGGCAGCATTCTGAAGGCATAGAACTCCTTTTTAATTTCAAGCTTGACATCTTCCTTCATCTCAGCTGTTCCTATGTGGTACTTTTCG
Source organism: Polygonum aviculare (assembly GCA_934048045.1). Lineage (NCBI taxonomy): Eukaryota > Viridiplantae > Streptophyta > Magnoliopsida > Caryophyllales > Polygonaceae > Polygonum > Polygonum aviculare. The sequence goes on along the minus strand of OW204023.1, from coordinate 22,780,583 downwards.
AGAGCTTCCCACTGTTTTTTTGCGTAGTCAAGTTGCTGACTCTGATGGCGTCCCTCTCACAGAGAGATGCTTGAAGGAAGCATATAGCCTTAGCGTTCGTTTCCATAAGCTTGAATTCATCAGGACCCCATTCATCCTCTTTGTCTTTCTTGTCTTCAGGGACTTTGAGATCACCCTTCATGATTACCTTCCAGCATTGATAATTTGTGCTTCTGCAGAAATTCTCAAATCTAATTTTCCAGCGGTTGAAGTTGCCGTCCGTCAGGCGCGGAGGCTTTACGAACGAGATTCCAATGGGTTCCATGTCCATCTTAACCTGCAACTCAGTAAGAATCTAGAGCGCCTGCTCTGATACCAATTGTTGGATCGTTAGTCAGAAATACAAGGGCGTCCTTAACAGAGTTAAGGTCGTCCTTCACCAGGATGTCCTTAATAGAGATCAAGGACTTCCTTGGTTCGCAGCGGAAATCAAAAGACTAAACAGGTTAAGACAATAAGTAAGGAACGCTTTTGATTTATAGAGAACCACTCAAGTACCAACTAGTCCTTGAGTGTAAACCTCTACCTCCTTTGAGGATTTTGTAATAGCTTTTTCCTTTCTTATTAAGTTTCCTTACAATACACTGGCGAGCGGTTACACTTCTCTGGCACTTAGACTGGCGTCCCTAAGTCCACTAGTAACAACCCCTTTAAGCCTGTAGAGTAACCTAACTTAATTTCTCTAAAGGAAACTATCACCTCGTCCTTACAGTTCGTCGTAAGGACTCTCTCACTCTTTTTGTTCTTTTCTATTACAAACAGTTTGTGATTTTGTTGAACGCTTCTCGCTCGATCTAACACCTAAGTCTCACTTGTTCTTGAGCTTGTTCTTGGTGTTCTTGGTGTTCTTGAGCGACTTGACAAATTCTTTGAATATTCTCTGAAGCGTCACATCACAATAAATACTCTGGGGAGTATTTATAGTGACATTGGGAAAGGGCAACTTTATCTTTGACAATCATGCCCTTGGGGACGTTGCAACAGTAATCGGCTTCCACGTGTTGCTCTGATGATCAAGGAAGCCTACTGGCAATTCTGTTAGGCTTGGATGCGGGATCTTCTTCCACGTGGAGATCATGATCAAAGCTTGTCTGGTGATGTCACATTGTCGGCCAGCTTTGAAGAACTCCAGTGTAATGATTAAGGACGGTGTCCTTGTTTGTATTTTACCAAGCCGTTCACTGAAGGATGTAGCGTCCTTACTTCCTGAGGACGGCTACCTAATCCTGAACTTGTTGTCCTTTTCAACATGCGTTCCTGAAACACTTGGACAACTTTATTAGATCAAGACGAGTTTGTCATATCAAAACAAAGGGACGCTAGGCACAATGTTAATTACTGAAGGCGTCCTTAACATTGTCCCAACACGCGGTCCGGACTCCGCGGGCGCGGGTCGCTACGACTCTCGTGCTCCATGTGCTCTGTTGGGATTTCACGGGCACGGAGGGGGAAGCGCGGGCGCGGAATCTCTACAGAGGCTTCGTCCTCTTGTGCCGTCGTCCCAGCGCGGTCGCGGCCAGAGGAGCGCGGGCGCGGTACGTCACCAGTGGGTGATGGCCGGATCGCTAGTGTTCTACCGCTCCTTAAATTCATGGCACTCACATTCTCCTTGTGATTGAGCGGTTGAGAGGGAAGTTTCCCGGAATCCTTAGACTCGAGCCTATTGATCATGGTAGCGAGTTGGCTCAGCTGAGTCTCAAGATTCTTTACAGCGGCTCTCGTCTCTTGGTTCTCCTTCAAGAGGGCAGTAATAGCGTCGTTCTGAGACGGAGCAGGCGCTCTCGGGGCATAGTTGTTGGACCGGAATTGTTGTTGCTGGCCCTGAGGAGCGTACTGCTGCTGCTGTTGTGGTGGATCTTGCTGCTGCTGGTTGTTCCACCTCAAGTTAGGATGGTTCGCCCACCCCGGATTATAGGTGTTAGAGTAAGGGTTATTCCGGGGCCGGGGCGCACCATAATTGCCAATAGCATTGACCGACTCCTCGGTCTCTTGAATAGTAGGGCATTGATCCGTGTGGTGGCTAGCATCATAACATAGACCGCAAGCGTTGACTTGCTGGGCCGTTCTCTTCGTGAGCAGCTGCTTCATAAGATCCTTGAGCTCCCTTACTTCAGCATTCAGGGACTCATTCACCACACTAACGGACCTCACATTGGTCCTGGACCTTTGATTGCGGGCTTGTTCCGCCAAGATCTCCACCTTCTGAAAAGCTGCAGCGGGGGTCAAGTTCTTATAACTACCCCCAAAAGATGCATTCACGAGCCTCTTGTCATTGTCGCAGAGTCCCTCAATTATGTAGCAAATAAGATCCTTGGCTTGGTAGCCATGGTAGGGACAACTCGCGATGAGCCTCTTGTAACGCTCGTAATAGTCATAGAGGTTCTCGTCTTCCCCTTGCTCCAAACTGCTGAGCTTCTTCTTAATGGATGTTTGTTTGGAAGCGGGGAAGTACTTCTCAAGAAACGCCTTCTTCATGGCCTCCCAAGTAGTAATAGAGCCCGGCACCAAATAAAGGAGCCAGTCCTTGGCGGTGTCTTCAAGAGAGAAGGGAAAAGCTCGGAGCTTGATTTGATCCTCCGTCACATCAGTGGGCTTCATACTCACGCATACCGCGTGGAATTCAGTGAGATGCTTGTTCGGGTCCTCACCGCTCAACCCATGAAATTTGGGCAAGTGGTGGATGAGGCCGGATTTGAGCTCGAACTTTACACCCTCCCCGAGCTCGGGGAATTTAACAACGAGCTGCTGTTGCTGGAGATCGGGCTCCGTGAGTTGGCGAATAGTTTGCTCCGCCATGGCGTCTTCTGGTTCAGAGTCAGAGAGAGAGAAAGATTCAAGAAGGTTGTAGGATGTAGAGGGTCTGGGGGCACTCCTTATCTTCCGAAGAGTCTTGTCAATTTCTGGATCAAAACGAACAGGAGAAGTATTAGTAGACCGGGTGCGGACCATGTGTTAGGTCCGCACCCCAAAGAGTGGTTTCTGCGTACGAACCGCGGGCGCGCCGAGGGGGCCGCGGGCGCGGTTTGGGCGCAGAGCCCGAAAAACACACAAAAATCCAAACAAGCAAAAGATTCCCTGGCAACGGCGCCAAAATTTGACTCGGGCAAAGTCGTTGTACCCTTATCAAAAATAAATCCCAAACATGCAAACACAAGTATAGTAGGCAAGCAAGGGGTCGAACCCAAAGGAATCAGTTTTATTCAGATTTTAATGGTTTTCATGCAAATAATCAAAAGGGGTTTTGAAAGTTGTTTTCAATCAAAGTTATCAAGCAGAGTTCATTCAATCAATTCCACTTTATTAATCTATTGATCATGAATTCATCCACCTCTTTATATGCTTAGGTCAATTCCAATCCCAATCATTAGAAATCGCAAGTCCACGGTCCAAGCAATTCTATAACCCTAGGCAAGGACGCTTAACCTAGAATTAGCATAGAGCATAGGGATAATAGGAAATCAAATCATGCAATCAAGCTACGAATCTCATGCACAACTTAACCATTGAATACTCTTCCCTAAACTAGTCCACGGTCCTAGAATAGAGTTGTTTCGAGAATAGGAAAGATGCATAGACAATAACCAATCCTAATTCAAACAATAGATCTAAGTCAATCAAACAAGTTGATCAGGCTCATAAAATCAAACATAGATCATGGGATGAAGCACAAGAGTATCAATAAAGACCTAAGGATAAAGAGATTACCAGAATTTTACAACTTCATAATAAAGCTTCCTTGATTGAATAAACTCCAGAGGAGAGTTAGTTCTCCATTACAAAGAAAACTCTAATCTTTATTTGAAAGACAATTGATTAACAAGTATTGGATATTCTAAAAGCCTAGAAAGGTTCCCCTTATATATCCCCAAAGATCAACCTTTTCGGACTAAATAAGATGGGAAACCGAAAGATAAGAAAGGAAACAAGATAAAAACGCCAAGATTTCGTCAGCTCCAAAGTCGGCTACCTCCGCGACCGCGGCACCAGAACCGCGCCCGCGGCGGCCTTCAAATGGTCAAACCCGGTTCAGCTTCTACCGCGACCGCGCCGGAAGCAACGCGTCCGCGGCCTTCACGGTTTAGGTTGGTTCGCTCCTCCACGCCACCGCGCCCGCGTCATAAGTAACGCGTCCGCGGTATCCATGCAGTGGCGATTCTTCGTCTTTAAGCTCTTTAACTCTTGATTCTTCATGTCTTGTGTCTTCGGTCTTGATATTACAATAACGCTCAAAACTAACCTAAACACTCTCAATATAGCTCTAAAATACAAGAGTTATCCTATACAAAGTAGAGTGAATCAAATATTCAGAGAGAATCAGAGGAAAGCGACTCACTCAAGAACACGAAGAACTAACTCAAGAACTCAAGAACAGTGCTAGGACTTGTGTTAGATTGAGTGACACTTTGTACCCAAACCATAAAACAGTTTGTAACCAGAAAACCCAAAAAGAGAAAGAGAGTTCTGGGAAGTACTGTAGAATGTAGGAATAGAGTCCTTTAGTAGATTGAACTATAGCTTAAGTTGTAGGCTCAAAGGAGTTCTTTACAAGTGAACATAGGGAAAAGCTAAGTGTCGGAGAACTGTAAAGACTCGCCAGTACAACTGTAAGAACGTTCAATATAAAGGAAAGAACTATTCAAAAATCCTCCAAGGAGGTAGAGGTTTACACTCAAGGACTACTTGGTCTTGAGTGGTTCTTCTATAATTTATTGCGTTAACTACTTACCTGTTTTAGTACTTTACTTCCGCTGCATTACTAAAGGACGCCCCTACTCCTCGTAGGGACGCCTGACCTTAGAACGCCTTTACTCAAAGTAGAGAACGTCCCTCAGTACTAACGATCCAACATAATCAAAGCACAACTCCCAAGTATGTATGGCTTAATGCATAAAAGTGATGCATCTCTCCACTCATGCCTTGTGCAAAGTCTACTTTTACCATTGAAGATAATATTACCAATCTATCTACCTAGAGATGTCAAAACAATACCAATACAAGATGAACTTGGGCTCAATGCAGATCCTCATGGAGAATTCCATTCGGCCGGGTTGTAATGGGGCTTTTGGTATTTCTCAGGGTGGGAATCATTTTGGTCTTGTGGTGCTTTCAAGGGGATTGAACTTTCTAGTCTCTCACCAAACTTACCAAATTCTTCCACTTTCAACTTTCACTTATCGAAAAGACTTTGATTTTTCTTTCTTTCAACCCACATTTCACTAAACATTCCACTTCATCTTTGCATTACACTTTTTGTTGGATTTTTTTCACTTTTTCACTAGGATCGACTTGCACTATAACTCGGGCCCGATGTGCACTTTAACTCGGTCGGAACCCCCCCCCCCCTTTTTTTTTTACACTTAAGCACTTTGCTTTTCAATCCACTACTTTTCCAACTTTTCTTTTCTTTCTTCACACTTTAAGCTTCACAAAGATGCACTACCTACTTGATTTTGCAACTCCATTTCTTGCCCTTCACCAAAGAGAATCTCAACTCTCCAAATATTCTTCCAAACCTCTCACTAAAGTCCAATCCCATAAGGGTCAAGTCATATAGCCTAGGAATCATATTTTTGAGGAGTTTCAAACAAAGGTCTAAGGCTAAAACGGGGCTACAAACAATGGTTTCTCTTCAAGGTAGGATATAGAACATTTTGTGACTAAATGAAACAAAGTTCAAATCAATGTGATAAAGCATAGAACAAATCTCATATTGGTCTTGGAAAATAGATAAACACCTCAATAGCAAGTATTACTTAGCATGCTTGAGCTAATCACACAAGAAAATGAGGGATATGCAATATGAACAAACATCCCTAAAATGGCCAAAAATAATCTCACAAGGTTCACTCTAGCTTAGTTGCATCAAATCTCATCCAAGAACTCATGTGCTCAATAAAAACATGCAAGATATCACATCACATCAAAAGCAACATCCATTTAGAGGCTAAACTATCCAAAAATATGCAAAGGACTTTACATGCTCACATCATCATTAGCCTTCATATGGACATTTAAGATGGGAATTCCTAGTACAAAATCAATATCTTTTTGTTCTTTTTCAACACAATTTTAGAATTTTTATGGATTTTTCTCAAAAAAAATTCTCAAAAATAAAACAAACTCATCCATACATGCCATTAAATTCAATCATCATCCATTCATCACATCATTCCACTATCCAAAAGAAAACATCCCTTAACAAAACGAAAACAAACACAAGACATCTACACATGAAACTATGAGCTACTAACCCACCCCATACTTAAAATTTTGATGTCCTCATCAAAACAAAGAGATCAAAACTCAAAAGTAAAGAAGAAGAGTGAAGATAGCTCACAATTTCCTATTCTTGAATAGCATGTTGAGGCTTAGTTTGGAGGGTGTCCTCGGCGGCGTCCCCTTTGGAGCCGTGCTCGCCTTTATCGCTCGTACACATGGTCGTGGAAAGGATCTTGACTTGGCGGTTGAATTTGAGGTGCGGGGCGCATCCATTGATCTTCACGGGAAGAGAAGTTCCCGGTCATCCATTCGTTGAAGCTCTCTTGAACGCTCCATCTTTGGTCCTCGACTGCTCTCAAGTCATCCACATCACGTCTAGTGTAAGCAATGTTGCGGTTCACTTCTTCAAATTGTGCTTGGAAATCTTCTTGTTGGTGGGAAAGTTGTTGTTGTTGAAAGTTGAGATGTTGTTGTTGAAGGCTGATTTGGTGTGCCTCTTGTAGCATGCTTGATTGTTGGAGTTGAAGGTGAGCCAAATGGTTGGCTAGGAAATTCATGTCCACCGATTGTTGAAACTCGGGGAACACCATCCCGGGCCCGTACCATTGGGCATACCCTTCGTACCCTCCATAGCTTGGTGGCTCTTGCCTTGCCCCACTTCCTTCACCCCTCTCGAAATAGCTCGGAACCGGATATGGCAAGTAGGTGTCGGACCGACATTGGTGGGCGTCGGGCCCGAGGTGGCTTGCATCTCGGTCCAAAAGTGTTGGGGCTTGATCGGTGAGCAAATGGCGATATCCATCATCTTATTCATCTTGAGGCGGATCAACATCCGTGGCCCTTTGTTGGACCGATATTAAGGACGCAAGTCATTAATATCTAAACCAGTAATAATCGTCCCTTGTTTTGATAATGACAAACTCAAATGTATTTAATAAGTTGTCCAAGTGTTGATCTCAGGTATGTCCAATAGACGTAAATGAGAGAAAAGGACAACAAGTGAATGGCAGTCCCTAACTCTGTAGGGACGCACATCATCAGAACTTCTAGAGCTAAACGTAGTTGGCAAAGTCCCTGTGCTGATATGACGGCGTCCTCATCAAGAAGGGACGCGCGCCAAAATACGGACGAAGTTCAAATTCAAATCAAGGCCGCCCCAACATGATTACATCACGTTCGGCCGTAGTCCTCAGAAGGAAGCTTCCTTTGTCTGGGCACGTGCAGACAATTCCAAAGATGTCGCTTTCCCAGCGATGGTCCCCTATCCACGCAGAGGCTTACCAAGCGTCAACAGAGTTGACCTCCTCAAGAGGCTCATCGCACCGTTGATAGAAGATCAAGGATCCTGCAAAGCCTCAAAGGACGCTAGAGGACAAGAACCACTTCCGCTATAAATACCCCCTCAAGGGTATGCATAGCGGTGTGGACTTTGAAGACTTTCTCTCAAGCTCTCCCGAAGCTTTCAAGAACACGAACGAAGATCAAGAAGATCAAGTGAGCTTGAAGCAAGAGAAAGAAAGTCCAACCAAATCAAATCCAAAACAAACCACAAAAATAGTTAGAGTTGTAGTTTGTCTTTCACAACGTATCGTGAAAGACGTGAGTGATAGCTTCCTTATAGCTAAGAGAGTTAGGTTACTTTGTTAGGTGGAAAGGAGTGTTACTAGTGAGGCTAAGGACGGACGCTTAGCTCAGTGAAGTGTAACGACTCGCCTAAGTTGTAAGAACTCTCTCTTAAATAAGATAAGGACGGCTATTGAAAATCCTCCAAGCGGAGGTAGAGATTTACCCATAAGACTAGTTGGTCTTAGTGGGGTTCCTCTATAAATACTCGTGTCTATTATCTTATCTTGTTTCCTGTTAAGTCTAATTTCCGCTGCACCTAAGGACGCCCTTAACCCAGTTAAGGACGCCTTCACTAACTGACTTACGATCCAACAATTGGTATCAGAGCAGGCGCTCTAGATTAAGTTCGAGTTGCAGGAAACATGGAAATGGAACCTATTGGTATCTCAAGTGCGAAACCACCTCGCCTGACGGACGGAAACTTCAATCGGTGGAAGACAAGGTTCCAATGCTTCGTGCGTAGTCAAAACTACCAATGCTGGCTGGTGATAAAGAACGGCGATCTCGAAGTCCCTGCTGCTAAGAAGGACAAGGAAGCAGAGTGGGGCCCTGACGAGTTCAAGCTTATGGAGGCAAATGCAAAGGCCATCTGTTTCTTATAGACGTCCCTCTGTGAAAGGGACGCCACCCGTGTGAGCAATCTTCCAACTACTAAGCTTCAATGGGAAGCCTTGGAGAAGTATCATGTTGGGACGCCTGAGATGAAAGAAGACGTCCAACTTGAAGCCAAAAGGGACTTCTACAAATTCAGGATGTTCACAAATGGGACCATCACTGACTACTCCTTCCGCTTTGAGGCCCTTCTAACTAAGTTGAAAAACTTAAGTGTCAAAGAAACGGAGATCACTCAAAGGATGAAGGTTCAAGTCTTTATCGATGGACTCAAGGGACCATGGAACTTCGATAGGATGACGTTCAAAGAAAACCAGGCCAACAAAGGACTGTCCATGGAGGAAATCTATGGAAAACTCAAAGGGTATGAAGCAAGAAGGAACCAAGATTTGGCAGAAATGGGAAAGAGCTCCCCAAGTGAGCTGGCTCTAACTCTTGCGGCTAGGACGCCAGAGTATGAGCAATACTACCAAAGGCAAAGAGAGTTGAACTCAATGCTAGAAGCCAAAACCCAAGAGCACCATGAGAATCTCCGTCTTCAAGCTGCAATAGAACGCAAAGGAAAATTGGAAGAACAAATTTCCGAGGAAGATGAGGTGGCCCTGTTGCACAAAACTCTTCGTGCAATGTACAAAAGAGGCAAAGTCCTAAGAATGAAGATTCCCTACAAAAAGGAAACTCGCAAGCCTACAGATGCAGAAATGAAGGAGATAGTTTGCTACAAGTGCAACAGAAAGGGACACATGGCCAAGAAATGTACTATAGGGCTTACATCAAAGGAAATGAAGGAAAAGGCGCTAGTTGGTGCATTTGAGAGTGCATGGGACGACCTTGACTCAAGTGATGAAGAGCTAGACAATCAAGTGGCTTACATGGCTATGGAAGACGCCCCAGAGGACGTCTCTGAAACTGAGCAAGAGGTGGAAGTGAGGGGAAGCCCATGGATCATCGATAGTGGCGCTTCAAATCATATGACTGGAAGCCAGATCCATCTCACTTCTATCCAAGCAAATGCCACGGGAGGAATTGTCTCGTTTGTCAACAAGGGCAAAGGAAAAATCAAAGGGACGGGAACCGCAAGGTTAAATTATTCCATAAGTGCGTCCAAAGTCAGTCTTGTCGAAGGACTAGGTTTCAACCTCCTTAGTGTCTCTCAAATCTGTGATCAAGGTGAAAACCTAGTCACATTTGACTCTAAGGAGTGCCTAGTCATCAACAAGAAAACAAATCAAGTCATTCTCAAAGGAACTCGCGAAAACAACGTCTACGTCTTCAATCAAAAGTTCAAGCCTGCATCCAAGTTGTGCTTATCTGTCTCTGCTGTGGACGCCGATCTCTGGCATCGACGTCTTGGACATGCGGGACCTAGCACAATCTTCAAGCTTCATCAAAAGGATCTTGTAAGAGGTCTTCCCCGAATTGATCCTGAGCAAATCGAACAATGTGAAGCATGCATCAAAGGGAAGCAGACAAGATCGTCCTTTAAATCCAAGAATGAAGTAAGCACAAAGAAGCCATTCGAACTTCTTCACATGGATTTGTGTGGACCCATGCAAACCCAAAGCTATGGTGGAATAAGGTACATGTATGTCATTGTAGATGATTTTTCCAGATTCACTTGGGTTCTTTTCTTGGTGTCAAAAGCAGATGCCTTCGGGATGTTCAAAATTTTCATCAAGCAAGTAGAAGTTGCCCTTGGGACGAGCTTGAAAGCCCTAAGGTCATATCATGGAACGGAGTTTAAAAACTCAGAATTCCTTGACTTCTGTGACCAACATGGAGTCTCCCACAACTTCTCTTCTCCTCGAACTCCTCAGCAAAATGGTGTTGTTGAAAGAAAGAGTAGGACGCTGGAAGACATGGCAAGGACGATGCTCTTGGCTAGCGGCATCCCCAAACACTTTTGGGCAGAAGCCGTTGCCACCGCAACCTACATTGTCAATCGAGTTATGATTCGTCCTTTGCTCAAAAAGACGTCCTATGAGCTCCTAAATGGAAGAAAGCCAAACATTTCACACCTCAAAGTCTTCGGGTGTAAATGCTTCATTCACAACAACGACAAAGACAACGTCGGCAAATTTGATGCCAGAAGTGATGAAGGAATATTCCTTGGATACTCCCTCACAAGCAAAGCCTATTTAGTTTTCAATAAACGGACTCTTAAGCTTGAGGAAAGTATCCATGTGGTGTTCAAGGAAAATGCTTCTCTCAAGAAAGAACCAAGTAAGAAGGAACGTCGCTCCTCTCCAAGGGACGATGATGAAGATGATGAAGAAGAACCAAGAAACTCCTCCGACAAATATTATGTTCCTAGGAACGCCCCTGAGTCTCGCGATCAGGTTTCAATGGGCATCCCCAGTGAACAACAAGAGCCTTCTCAAACATGGTCGCTAAACCAAGTAGAAGCTGGCGAATCAAGTCAACAAGGAGAAAGGCACAGTGTGGACGCTCCAGCTGAGGGGGAACACACTGAGCCAACCAATGAAGACGTCGGATTTGACTCCGATGAATCTGATTGGACGGACCCTAGGTGTACTCCTTCAAGGGACGCTACTCATAGGGGATCCAACCTTTCAAGACTTCATTCCACAGATCAAATCATCTCAGATATGTCAAAAGGAGTTCAAACAAGATCTGTGCCTTCAATGCCTTCGTGTCCTTAATTGAACCTAAGAACATAAAGGAAGCACTCCAGGATGCTGATTGGATTCAAGCCATGCAAGAAGAACTCAATCAATTCGAGAGAAACAAAGTTTGGACTCTCGTCCCTCGTCCGAGAAACAAAAATATAATAGGGACGAGATGGGTCTATAGAAACAAGCTTGATGAGAGTGGCCGCGTATCGAGGAACAAAGCAAGGCTTGTGGCTCAAGGCTATAGACAAGAGGAAGGGATCGATTATGATGAGAGCTTCGCGCCTGTCGCGAGAATTGAAGCCATTCGCCTCCTCATTGCCTACGCCGCCCACAAGGGGTTCAAGCTTTTTCAAATGGACGTCAAGACAGCGTTCCTCAATGGCAAGCTTAAGGAAGAGGTGTACGTCGCTCAACCTCCAGGATTTGAGGACGCTGATCACCCTGATCATGTATACTTCTTGGACAAGGCTCTCTATGGACTCAAGCAAGCCCCTTGTGCATGGTACGATAGGTTTGCGTCCTTTCTCCTGTCCAAGGGGTACACACGAGGTAACATTGACAAAACACTATTCTTAAAGAAAGTCCTTAAAGATGTTCTGATTGTCCAAGTCTATGTCGATGACATAGTCTTTGGAAGCACTAACATGAAACTTGTAGAGGAATTCAAGAACTTGATGAGTAGTGAGTTTGAGATGTCCCTCATAGGAGAACTCAACTTCTTCTTGGGACTCCAAATCACCCAGCTCAAAGATGGGACGCGCATTCACCAACAGAAATATATTCGTGAAATGCTCGAGAAGTATGGGATGAACTCTTCAAAATCCATTGATACTCCCATCTCCCCCAACACTCACCTTTACGTTGATGAAGAAGGCAAGAGTGTAGATCAAAAGCTCTATAGAGGAATGATAGGGTCCTTGCTATACGTAACGGCAAGTCGTCCCGATATCATGTTCGCTGTATGCTTATGCGCTCATTTCCAAACAAATCCAAAGGAGTCCCACATGCAAGAGGTCAAGAGAATCTTCAGATACCTCAAGGGACGTGATGACCTATGCCTATGGTATCCCAGAAGGACGTCCCTAAACCTGGTAGCGTACTCTGATGCAGACTACGCTGGCCATGTGGTGGATAGGAAAAGCACATCCGGCATGGCGCAATTCCTTGGGTCGTGCCTTGTATCTTGGGGATCCAAAAAGCAAAACTCCGTGGCGCTCTCTACCGCGGAAGCTGAGTACGTTGTTGCTGCTTCATGTTGCTCACAAGTCTTTTGGATCAAGTACCAACTTGAAGATTATGGTACGTTCCTCAACACAGTCCCTATCTTGTGTGATAACACCAGTGCTATAAGTATTGCCAAGAATCCTGTTCATCATTCTAGAACGAAGCATATTCACATAAGACATCATTTTCTTCGTGATAATGTTGAACTTGGATTAATCAAAGTAGATCATGTTAGGACTGAGGACCAAGTAGCCGATATTTTCACGAAAGCACTTGATAGACGTCCCTTCGAGCACCTCAGGTTGCTTTTAGGGATGATAACTTTTAAATGATCAAGTCCCGTTCTATTATTCCCTCCATGATTGACTATGTTTTGTTGAGAACTTGTTTTAAAGTGTGTTATTCATTTGAAGTCATCTTTAAAGGACGCTGGTCTAAGACATATGTTTTGCTTGTGTTTTTAAATGTCATTCATTTCGCTTTTCATCTCAAGAGTATCCCTGATCAAACTACCCTCATTATAAGCCGAAATGATGGGAACTCTAAGCTTACCTAAGCCGAGAATCTTGCAAACGCGTCCTATGAGCATTCTTTGTTTTATCTTTACGGGACGTACTTGCTTGATTTTCAAACATGGTTCTTAGTGATAAATGGGACGCATGTTAAGAGCTAAGAGTTGTTTGTACAGAGTTCTAAGATCAGTGGTTGGGACGCAGTGGTTCAGATCTGAGTAAAGCAATGTTGTGTGTTGAAAGGACGCCAGGTCCAAGTCCTTTGCAGTTGTGAGAAGTTTGAATTTTGAAAAAGGGAAGTTGAAACGTCGTGGGGAAGTTGAACGCGGATCTCAGGATATGTGTACCGGGTGCGCAACAGCTGTATTTCTTAGCAAAGAAGGAAGCCACGTGCGGGATTGCGGGTGGAAAAAGCCAAAGGAAAATACCCTTTTACCCTTGACCGTCCATCTTCGTCTTCTTCCTATAAATATGCCCCTGCACAACCCTGAAAACCTTCTTCGCTCCTCTACTGCTTACACCATTTTAGAAAACTCTCAAGTTCTCTCACCCAGATCCCGAAATCACCCTCTTAAACCCTAATCTTCCTCTATAAATTCATTCTCTCACAATGGCCAACACAAGAGCTTCAAAGAACCCTTCTCCTTCCTCGGCGGCGACAAACCCTAGCTCCTCGAGGTCTCCTCCAGTAAGAGGCCGGTCTCTGATGGACTCGAGAGGGCGACCTGCTGGGCGCCAAGAACCCCCTCGCCACCATTACTCTTCTCAAACCACCCAACACCGCCACTCCACCACCCCTCCCCAGCAACAACGATCCCAACCTCCTCCTCAAAGAGCCCAACCTTCCCGATCCAAACCCGCTCCCAAACGATTCCAATTCCTTGAAAAGCCCTTCAAACCGGAGCCCGGGTCGGAAAACGTTGCCAAGGGAACCGTTCAAGGCTTCCCCGCCCAACCAAAGCGCCGTCCTCCTCTCGACCCACTCGTTGAGGACTGGCTAGAAAAGGAACCGAGGACGCTCGCTAACATATGCCTACGGGCGTCCATAAGCGACTACCCTCCCAAAATCCAATGCCTCCTCCACTATTTCATGGTCACATACGTCCAACCCCGCCTCAAAGAAACCAATAACACCAACCCTCCATTCATGGGCCCTGGGATCATTTCTGACTCCTTCGGCGGAACCGTGGAGGAGCTCGTTAAATTACTCCCCGACATCTTGGAGTTTTTAGTCGCTCCTGCCGGCTCCGTCCCCTCCCAGAAACGAAAAAGGCCTTCCTCCCCCTCCCCCTCTAAACTCCAAGTCAAAGGCCCTCCCTCCTCTTCCCAAGCCAAACCAATCCCTTCCTCCCCGCCTCCCGCCCCAAAGCGACGCCTGAAGACGTCCGCTGAGCTCGAGGGCGTTACTGAGCAACAAATGGCAGCCATCCGCCTCTCCGAGCTGCAAATAGAGAAAGAGGAGAAGGCCAGGCAAGAGCAGGCTGAAAAGGACGCCATTGCTGCGGCGATCCAATAGAGTCTAAAGGACGTCCCTCGACTCCCTCCTCCTCCGCCAAGGGTAGAGGACGTAACTCCCGCTCTTGCTCCTGTGTCTACTTCAGATCCGCTCCAGGCGGAAGTCGAGGCGGATTTGGCCAAGCCTTTGCCCAAAGTCCCAAGAGCAGCCCCTCAAAAATAGGTCCCGGCCAAGGACGCTGTTCCAACTGTTATTGCTCTAGAGGACTCCCCGGCTAAGGTACCCCCTCCCCCCAGCTCCACTAAAAATCAAACCCATCTCCGTGGCCCCGCCTCGCCCCTCTGCCCCCACAAAAGCCAAAATAAGAACTCCCTCTCCCTCCCCTCCTAAAGCTCCCTCACCTCCTCCCAAAGCTCCCACTCCCCCTCCGCCTGCTCCGGCTGTTGAGGAAAGACCTCAAGTCCAGGGGACGGCTTCTGTTGAAGTCCCCATTGAGTCCTTGGTAAGGACTCCAGCGGTGGACGCGCCTCCTACAGAACAGGCGTCCACTGCTGAGGACACCGAGATGGTCGAGTCCCATGAGCAAGGGGACAACGTCTCGGATGAAGAGGAGGCTCCTCACCAGGATGAGGATCCTGAGGACGAGGAGGGTGACGGCGATGAAGAAGATGCCGGAGATGAGGTGATCGTGAGCAACGGCAGTAAGCAGAAACGTTTAAAGAAAATTCTGTCGCCGCTCTTGTTCACCGCCCAGTTTTCGGAAGAGAATCAAAGGCAAGAGTTTTTGGAACTGCTTGAGTTCTAGGGATGGACGCACTTGGGCGCCGAGGCCGCAGAAGTCGACCCCGAACAGGTTCTCCGCTTTTACTCAAAATTCGAAATATCAGAAGTAAAAGGGAAGCCTCAAGGGACGTTCGAGATAGATGGGGACGAGTACTCAATTGCTGAGGGTACCGTCCGCAATATGCTAGGCCTGCGTCCTTCTCCGCCAGATGCCCTGCACGACTTACCCTACAAAACTTTTGGTCGTTTCTCCCAGGAAGAGATCTTCCATCGCATTTTCAACGGGAGACAGCCAGCGGCTAAGGACAGAGTTGCCCATTGCCTCTCCAGGACGGGCGTCCTTGCGCATCACTTCATTGTGCGCATGGTTGTCCCCCGCCAAGAAACGAAGTCGATCGTCCAGATCACTGATAGTATCTTACTGGACGCCTTCTTGGAACGCAAGCCCATCAATTTGTCGCGGGTAATCTTGGAGCACATGGGCAAGTGCACAGGCGGTCGCCATTCTCTCCCCTTCCCTGGCCTGGTCAAGTAGATAATGCAGCAGCAAGGCCTCTACATCCCCAAATCAGAACAGACCTTCGGGATCCATTGGGACGTCAGGCAAATCACCCTCCCTCCAGTTGGGAAGCTCAGGTGTGATGAGCCGCTTCCCTCTGTGAAGAGGCAATTGGCCAAGGAGAAAAAGGAAACTGAACGCAAATCTAAGGCCGCCGCTGCTACTGCTGGAACCGCTCAAGGTGATCCAGAAGCTGAAAATCTTCAAGTAGTTAGGACGCCGGTTGAGGACGCTGCTGATGAAGAGGACGAGCTCGATGGTATGAGCGTCCCTGATGAGGCTGAGAAGCATTCAACGAAGTATCTGATGGGCATGATGATCGAGAACCAGTGCATGATGATTGATCTAATTCAGCAGGTTCACGACACTCTCCACACCCATACAGAACTCCTTGAACGCAACAATGAGCTCCTTGCGATGAACAACTATCTTCAGGAGCAACATCTCAAGGCTCTCGGCAAGCGTCCCAAGAAATGATCACTCCTCCCCCTCTCTTCCTGAAAAAAGTTTAATGTTTTGTTGTGTTTTGTTGTGTTTTGTTTGTTAAGACTTTGGGACGATGTCCCATTTGATTCCTTTTTCTGTAATGATCGTACTCTCCTCGTGAATGCAGTTCATAACATTTGTGATTCATTTTGTCTAAGCGTTCCTTTCTTTAGTTATGACTTGATGCTTGCATGTTTTTTCAACTTGTTCGTCTTTTCGATGATGCCAAAAGGGGAAAGTATAGTTTTGCAGAGATGCGATTGTCTTTAAGTTGTCATAGAACACATGTGCTTAGGGGGAATTTCGGCCAAGTCCAAAGGATGCTAGTTAAGAATAAGACAGAACGCACTTAAAAGAATGTGTTGCATGCCAACCTAAGCTGAAAAGAAAATCAAGTGTAGTCTCTCATGCTAAAAGCTTTACTTCTGTGCGCATTGTTTGAAAGAGTTTGTCATCATCAAAAAGGGGGAAATGGTTGGGACGATATTAAGGACGCAAGTCATTAATATCTAAACCAATAATAATCGTCCCTTGTTTTGATAATGACAAACTCAAATGTATTTAATAAGTTGTCCAAGTGTTGATCTCAGGTAAGTCCAACAGACGCAAATGATAGAAAAGGACAACAAGTGAATGGCAGTCCCTAACTCTGTAGGGACGCACATCATCAGAACTTCCAGAGCTAAATGAAGTTGGCAAAGTCCCTGCGCAGATAAGACGGCGTCCTCATCAAGAAGGGACGCGCGCCAAAATACGGACGAAGTTCAAATTCAAATCAAGGCCGCCCCAACATGATGACATCACGTTCGGCCGTAGTCCTCAGAAGGAAGCTTCCTTTGTCTGGGCACGTGCAGACAATTCCAAAGATGTCGCTTTCCCAGCGATGGTACCCTATCCACGCGGAGGCTTCCCAAGCGTCAACAGAGTTGACCTCCTCAAGAGGCTCATCGCACCGTTGATAGAAGATCAAGGATCCTGCAAAGCCTCAGAGGACGCTAGAGGACAAGAACCACTTCCGCTATAAATACCTCCTCAAGGGTATGCATAGCGGTGTGGACTTTGAAGACTTTCTCTCAAGCTCTCCTGAAGCATTCAAGAACACGAACAAAGATCAAGAAGATCAAGTGAGCTTGAAGCAAGAGAAAGAAAGTCCAACCAAATCAAATCCAAAACAAACCACAAAAATAGTTAGAGTTGTAGTTTGTCTTTCACATTGTACCGTGAAAGACGTGAGTGATAGCTTCCTTATAGCTAAGAGAGTTAGGTTACTTTGTTAGGTGGAAAGGAGTGTTACTAGTGAGGCTAAGGACGGACGCTTAGCTCAGTGAAGTGTAACGACTCGCCTAAGTTGTAAGAACTCTCTCTTAAATAAGATAAGGACGGCTATTGAAAATCCTCCAAGCGGAGGTAGAGGTTTACCCATAAGACTAGTTGGTCTTAGTGGGGTTCCTCTATAAATACTCGTGTCTATTATCTTATCTTGTTTTCTGTTAAGTCTAATTTCCGCTGCACCTAAGGACGCCCTTAACCCAGTTAAGGACGCCTTCACTAACTGACTTACGATCCAACACCTCTCTTCTTGCAAACTCAAATTGGTTGGGCTCTCCATATGGTCATGGGCATAACCGATATGCTCGCTCCTAAATTGCAAAGAGCCTTGAAGTTTTGGGATCCAATCCCCATGGTAATGGAAAATCTTCCGGGATCACCTAGCTTTTGAGGTAGCTCCAAGATCTTTACCTCATCTTGCATCTCCACAATCGACCTCTTCTTGCTCAAAATTTCCTTCAAGAACTTTGCATAAGATGGCATCTCACTTAGACCGTCGGTGAATAAGATGGTGATGTTCAAACCTTGCAAAAGCTTCAAGAACCTCTTAAACTTGCCCTCCACAACTTCCTTGGGCTTCTTCAACGGGTAAGGAAGAGTTGTGCCACCTTGTTTCTTGGTTGAATCCACTTCCTTGGACCGGCCTTGACTTCTTTCAACATTTTCGGCCTGGACCGATGTGGGATTGACATCGGGACCGACTTCTGGAACCACGGTCCTAGGGCAGGGCACATTTGAGAACTTCGGGCCGACTTCAGGGGATGTCGGGCCCGAGTTCAACTCCTCCTCGGTCTGGTTCAGGGGACTTCCTCCTTCTTCTGGATCGACATCTTGCACGTCGGGCCCGAGTTATTGGGCAACTCGGTCCGACCCTCTTCTCTTGTCCTTGGCATTTCTGGCTCGGGCAAACTCCGTTCACTCCTCAATCCTATGGCTCGAACTTCATTTTGTTGTTGTGGGGCACGGGGATTCTCCTCGGGTCGGCTTGGGAGTCTCCCTTCCTCTCTTGGAAGTTGATTCGCTATGTGAACAACTTGGTTGTCCATTTGTCTTCTCCATACACCAAATTCTTTGAATTGAGCACCCATACCATCAAATCTTCTCTCCATATTGATGAATTGATTTTTCAAGTCTTGAGCCCACGGTGGTGTTTGCTCATAGAACCCCGGAGGTCGGTATGGCGGTGGTTGGGCCCTTGGCTCGTTTTGGCTGTAGTTGTTGTTGTAACCATTGGCTTGCTTTGCTCGTTTTTCAATTCCCTCCATTGTTGAAGTTGGCTCTTCCTCCAAAGTTTCTTTGAACATATTGTGCCTCCTCGATTTGCTCGTCCAAGCTAACTTGGCGCTCATTGGGACACTCTTGGGCTCCATGCTTCAAAGAACCACATTCTTCACATGCTCTCGTGGTTTGTTGGAGATGATTCATCTTCCTCCTCATCTTGTTCAACTCATCCTCAAGGAATTGGATCCTCACATCTTTATCCACCTCTTCAATCTTTAGATCGTAGAGCCTCTTTGCACCTTCTCCTTAGACTCTTGCATCCTTGTTGACTTGACTCACTCCGTACATGGCTTCGTAATCGGAGAGCTTGTCTAGCAACTCCCATGCTTGCTCCGGTGGCAAATTAATGAACCCACAATCAGTGTGAAGGTTCAACTTGTCCTTGGTGGCGGGGTTGATTCCTTGGAAGAATATGTCTTGAAGGACATAAGGTTGTTGCCCGTGCGTCGGACATTGCCTCAACATTTCCTTGAACCGATCCCCAGCCTCAAAGAGTGGCTCGTGGACTCCTTGTTGAAAGCTCGCTATCTTCCTTCTAAGCTCCGTTGTCTTGGTTGGCGGAAAGAACTTCATCAAAAAGGCTTCGTTGAGTTATTTCTAAGCTTCGTTGAGTGGCTCCATGATGTGATGGATCGAGGTGCTTGGCTCTCCAACCAATGCAATGCCTTGCCTCCCAACGACCACTTAAAGGCCTTGAGTAGCACGTACTCAAGTGTCTCATCATCCGTCGAGATGGTCTCACATAGATCCTTGAATTGCTTCACATGCTCGATCGGGCACTCATTCGGTCTCCCTTGATGAGTGAGATGAATTGAGTCTTGATCTCAAAGTTCTTTGACAGCTCCGGCAAGACAATGGCCGGTTCCGTCACCTTCAACTCCGGATGCATGTATTGTCTTGCATTCCGGGGTTGGGTGTTGATTTGAGCCTCCAATCTCATCCTTTGCTCACGCTCTCTCCTAGCTTCGGCATCTCGGTTCGCCATCTCAAGTTGAATTCCAGCCATGTCGACCCTCATCCTATCAACCTGCTCATCACGTAGTGCTTGGTTCTCCGTCCTCTTCTTCTTTCGAGCTTGTTTGATGATGCTCCCGGATCACACACAAAATCGAACTCAAGTGTTCCTCAGACGGAATGAGCACGCATACACCTATAACCAAAGACACAAACAAAAACGAATCAAAACAAACAAGGGGTTCGGGCTAGTCCCTCACCCTAATCAATACCAAATCAAAGAATCAACAAAAGATGGTACCTCAAACAAGTAGAACTCCCCGGCAACGGCGCCAAAATTCTGACGGGGGTCGTCCGGATCGGATGATATCAAAATTTAAATTTATAAACCGAACCCCAATTGTAGTATAAGGGTAGGGTGTCGAACACACAGGAGTTCGTGCGTTGAGTGTACCAAGAAGACTAAAAAGAGGTAAAAGAAAGGCAAAAACAAGGAAATTCAAAGGGAACAACCCGGACCGACTTTGGTCACTTCGGTCCGAGGTTGGATCGATGCGAGTTTGGCCAGGACCGACACTGGGAACGTCGTGCCCGAGGTACTGGGGAACTCGAACTAGGCAAAAATAGTAGATCGGTCTTGGGTTTTTGGGTTCCTTCCCTAACTAGACTTGGATGATTCCACCCCAATTCAGCCAATAAGTGTTGATCCTTGTGAGATCGAGGTTGTTAGCCTTCGATCCCTCCACTCTACACATCGACCATGGGAGGCTCCCGCTCCCCCTTCGATGCAAGGTCAAGTGTTGGGTTCGAGATGCTTCCGCTCACTCTTACCAATCACAAGCCCTTGATCCTTTGCTTCCATCAAAGGATTGAAGCTCATGTAGAGAGGATTCCTAGATCAAGCACTCAAGGCTATGGAATTAGGAGTTCACACCCAATCCTAGCTAGGGGTTTCCCCCATAGCCCAAGACTATGGAATCTACTCCATGAAGTAAGAGTAAAATGCAATCAATAGACAAAACAAGCAAATCTCAATCATCAAACTCAAATCAAAGCTAAGTTGCATTTAAATCCAAAAGGGTTCACAAAATCCAAGTCTCAAATCCACTAAACAAAAGCAAAACAAGTTCAAACTCACTAACTCTCTCTACCTCTCCACCGATTTCCTCTTCTCTTCCCCTCCTCCTTTCTCCTCCTTGATCTCCAAGTCTTCCTTGAGCCTTTGAGAGTGATTAGATGTGGATGTGTGTTAAGGTCCTCTAAGATCCCTCTAATTATCCTCCTCTCTTGATTGGGGACCAAGGAATTCCAAATTAGAAGAAGGGCAAAAGTGGAAGATCACAATAATGTGCCTTGGAGCCCAATCCTCAACTTGCCGACTTGGACCGACACGGGTAGTGTAGGATCGACGTGTTAGAATACAGACCCTGATCCTTAGGGGATCAAAGAACTGGACAGCGGAAGCAAACATGAAACAAGTAGCAAGCAGTGTACTGATCCTTAGCAGGGATCAATCTATCACGAAATGAAAACAGCACACGCAAAGGACACAATATTTAGAGAGGAAACCCAAAGCAACCAACTAGTCACTTTAGTAAAACCTCTACCTTCGTTAGAAGGATTTTGAATCACGTACTCCTGTTATTAATAATCACGAACTACACAAGGCAAGCAAGGATACCAACGTACCTAGACTCTTTCTAGTACTCTCCTAACTTCCTAGCCTAAAGAACGTATTATTAACTCAAAGTAGACCAAAATCCAACTATACCTCTGAAACCTGACATCTCACCAAGCTGCAATGGTTTGAGTACTTCACCAGTATCAACAAGTGCGTCTGTTGTTACTGATCCCTGAGACTGTGCTGATTGTTGATCCTTTGACCAACGATGGTGAAGCTTCTTCTCTTAAGCTTCAATGGCTGGTTAAGAAGCCTCCAAAGCTCCTTTAGGACGCCGCCTATCTTCTCGTCGATGAAGTCTCCTATTCTCTCTAGTAGAAGCACTCCAAAGGGTTCCTTTCGAACAAGTAAAAAATAATATCTGATATGATATTATTTTCTTGCCATAAAATAATATCTTTCCACCTCACAATCATCCATAAACGGATTCACACAATAAAATCTTCAACAAGATCTTCTATCATATCTTCTTGACTCCTTGGGCTCCAAGTAATGACCAAATCAATAAGATATGCTTCCTGATGTCTCTCATTTTGGAGGTGTTTTAGTAGTTAATTTCCCTTGTAAATATGTGTTTTTCATTCCATTCTTTGTTAGTTTCGTTCCATCTTAGCTTAGTTCCCGGTTTTCTTTAAGAGTCGGAAACTATGCGAGTTTGCTTTGATTTGTAGGTAAAATGGCAAAGAACGAGGATGTTTTGGAGGAGCTTATGAAGGAGCCAAGTCAAGGAGCGGAAGAGCCAAGCCAAGAATGAAGAGGAACCGAAGGAAACCCAAGAAGAAGACAAGGATCGAGGCCCAGGACCGAGCACCACCACGTCGGGCCCGAGATCGAGCATCCAGAGAACAGGACCGATGTTCCCAATGTCAGGCCCGATGTTGCCCCGTGTCGATCCGAGTCGGCAATGGAGAAGATTATTCCCCAAGGCATATTTTTAGCAACTTTCCACATTTGCCCCTTTCTAAATTGGGAATTCCTTGGTCCCCAATCTTAGCAAGCTATAAAAAGAGGTGATTAGAGAGCATGAAGGCATGTTTGGATAGACCACAACCTAAAATCACTCTCTAGAGACTGAAGGAAGACTTGGAGAGCAAGGAGAAGAAGGGAGGAGGAGAAGAGAGGAGATCGGCGGCCTAGGGAGGAAGAGTAGTGAGTTTTGTACTTTGTTTTGCTTTGATTTGGTAAAATTAAGACTTGGATCTTGTTGACACTTTGAGATTTGAATGCAATTTGGCTTTGTGTTGATGTTGATGATTGAGATTTGCTTGCTTTTCCATTTGATTGCTTGTTTCTCTTACTTGATGGAGTAGATTCCATAGTCTTGGGCTATGGGGGAATCCCCTAGCTAGGATTGGGTGTGAACCCCCAATTCCATAGCATTTGAGTGCTTGATCTATGAATCCTCTCTACACTAAGCTTCAATTCTCTTGTGAAAACAAGGGGCTTAGGGCTT
Source organism: Polygonum aviculare (assembly GCA_934048045.1). Lineage (NCBI taxonomy): Eukaryota > Viridiplantae > Streptophyta > Magnoliopsida > Caryophyllales > Polygonaceae > Polygonum > Polygonum aviculare. The sequence goes on along the minus strand of OW204023.1, from coordinate 22,757,733 downwards.
GTGATTGGTAAGAGTAAGCGAGAGCAATCTCGAACCCAATCACTAGACCTAACATTGAAGGAGAGTGAAAACTCCCTAAGGTCGAAGTGTAGAGTGGAGGGATCGAAGGCTAGCAACCTCGATCTCATAAGGATCAACACTTATTGGCTGAATTGGGGTGGAGTTACCCAAGTCTAGTTAGGGAGGGAACCCAAAAACCCAAGACCGATCTACCAATTTTTGCCTAATCGAGTTACCCAGTCCTCGGGCCCGACGTTGAGCTAAGTCGGTCCCGGCCAAATCAACCTCGATCCACTCTCGGACCGAAGTGACCTGTGTCGGTCCGAGGTGATTTCTCTCGTTTTCCTTCGTTTTACCTTTCTTTTACACTTTTTCTAGTCTTTTCGGGTACACTTGACGCACGAACTCCCGTGTGTTCGACACCCTACCTCTTTACTACAAGTGAGGTTCGTTTTTATAAATTTAAAATTATGATACCCTCCGATCCCGGACCGATCATAATTTTTTGGCGCCGTTGCCGGGGAGTTCTACTTGTTCGAGGTACCCACTTTTGTTGAGTCTTTGGTTTTGGTAGTCATTTGGGTGAGGGACTAGCCCAAACCCTTTGTTTGTTTTGATTCGGTTTTTGTTTGTGTCTTTGGTTGTAGGTGCATGCGAGCTAGTTCCATCCGAGGAACTTTTGAGTTCGACTTTGTGTGTAATCCGGAGAGCATCATCAAACAAGCCCGAAAGAAGAAGAGGATGGCGGACCAAGCCCGAGATGAGGAGTTCGAGAGGATGAGAGCCGACATGGCTCGAATGCAAATTGAGATGGCAAACCGAGATGCCGAGGCCCGTAGAGAGAGGGAGCAAAGGATGAGATTGGAGGCTCAAATCAACACCCAACCCCGGAATGCCAGACAATACATGCATCCGGAGTTGAAGGTGCCGGAGCCGGCCATCGTCTTGCCGGAGGTGTCAAAGAATTTTGAGATAAAAACTCAATTTATCTCACTCATCAAAAGGGAGCAATTCTAAGGGAGACCGAACGAGTGCCCGATCGAGCATGTCAAGCAATTCAAAGACCTATGTGAGACCATCTCGACGGACGACGAGACTCTTGAGTACGTGCTACTCAAAGCCTTCAAGTGGTCTTTGGGAGGCAAAGCTTTGCATTGGTTGGAGAGTCAAGCACCTCGTTCTATCACATCATGGAGGGCTCTCAACGACTCATTCTTGATGAAGTTCTTCCCACCCACGTGATTGAGAGCGTCATTCACCATTGTCATTCCTTGCCAGCGGGAGGCCATGCTAAGAGTTCCAAGACCATGGCAAAGATTCTACATTGTGGTTTCTATTGACCAACCATGTTTAAGGATGTGCATGAGTATGTGAAGAGATGTCAAGAATGCCAAAGAGAGGGGAACTTGTCAAGGAGAAATGAGACTCCCCAAACCGGAATACTAGAGGTAGACCTCTTTGATGTATGGGGGATCGACTTCATAGGACCATTCCCCACGTCGGGCCCGTATAAATACATTTTGGTGGCCGTGGATTATGTTTCTAAGTGGGTTGAAGCCATTCCAACAAGGACCAATGATGAAAGGGTTGTGATGAAGTTCTTAAAAAGCAACATCTTTGCTAGATTTGGCGTGCCAAGAGTTCTCATTAGTGATGGTGGCCCTCACTTCATTGAAAAATGCTTTGAGAATGTGTTGATTAAGTATGGGGTGTCTCATCGAGTTGCTACACCTTATCACCCTCAAACAAGCGGGCTAGTGGAGGTTTCAAATCGCCAAATCAAGGCCATCTTGGAAAAGACGGTGTCTAAGTCAAGAAAGGATTAGGCCTCCAAACTTGATGATGCACTTTGGGCTTATAGAACCGCTTATAAGACACCTTTGGGGACTACACCTTTCAATCTAGTATATGGCAAGGCGTGTCATCTTCCGGTAGAGTTGGAGCATAAATCCAAGTGGGCTCTCAAAGAAATGAATTGGGATGTAAACTTGGCCGGAGAAAAAAGGTTCTTAGATCTTCATGAGTTAGGGGAGTTGAGGTTAAAAGCTTATGAGATTGCTAAGTTGTATAAGGAGAAGACAAAGAGGTGGCATGATAGGAAATTGATTCCAAAAACCTATCAAATTGGTGACAAGGATCTTCTCTTCAATGCAAGACTTCAACTCTTTCCCGGAAAGCTTCGAAACAAAGTGGAGTGGACCATTTGTGGTACATCAAATCCATTCTCAAGGAGCGGTAGATTTGGTTAGTGAGGATGGACGAATATTTCGAGTGAATGGCCATCGCGTAAAGAAGTTCTATGACAAAGTCGATCTAAGTGAGGAAGCAAAAGCCTCATGGCTCATTCTAGCAAACTAAGCCTCAGCATGCCATTCAAGAATAAGAAATTGTGAGCTTTCTTGACTCTTCTTCTTTACTTTTGAGTTTTGATTTCTTTGTTTTGATGAGGACATCAAAATTTTAAGTATGGGGTGGGTTAGTAGATCATAGTTTCATGGCTTGTGTTTGTTCTTGTTTTGTTAAGGGATGTTTTCTTTTGGATAGTGGCATGATGTGATGAATGGATGATGATTGAATTTAATGGCATGTATGGATGAGTTTGTTTTATTTTTGAGAAATTTATTTGAGAAAAATCCATAAAAATTCGAAAATTGTGTTGAAAAAGAACAAAAAGATATTGATTTTGTACCAGGAATTCCCATCTTAGATGTCCATATGAAGGCTAATGATGATGTGAGCATGTAAAGTCCTTTGCATATTTTTGGATAGTTTAGCCTCTAAATGGATGTTGCTTTTGATGTGATGTGATATCTTGCATGTTTTTATTGAGCACATGAGTTCTTGGATGAGATTTGATGCAACTAAGCTAGAGTGAACCTTGTGAGATTATTTTTGACCATTTTGGGGATGTTTGTTCATATTGCATATCCCTCATTTTCTTGTGTGATTAGCTCAAGCATGCTACGTAATACTTGCTATTGAGGTGCTTATCTATTTTCCAAGACCAATATGAGATTTGTTCTATGCTTTGTCACATTGATTTGAACTTTGTTTCATTTAGTCACAAAATGTTCCATATCCTACCTTGAAGGGAAACCGTTGTTTGTAGCCCCGTTTTAGCCTTAGAGCTATGTTTGAAACTCCTCAAAAATATGATTCCTAGCCTATATGACTTGACCCTTATGGGATTGGACTTTAGTGAGAGGTTTGGAAGTATATTTTGAGAGTTGAGATTCTCTTTGGTGAAGGGCAAAAGAATGGAGTTATAAATCAAGTGGGTAGTGCATCTTTGTTGTGAAGAAAGAAAGAAAGGTTGGAAAAGGTAGTGGATTGAAAGCAAGGTGCTTAAGTGTAAGAAAAAGAGTTCCGACCGAGTCAAAGTGGACGTCGGGCCCGACATATAGTGCAAGTCGATCCTTAGTGAAACAGTGAAAAAAATCCAACAAAAAGTGTAGTGCAAAGATGAAGTGGAATGTTTAGTGAAATGTGGGTTGAAAGAAGAGAAAAATCAAAGTCTTTTGGATGAGTGAAAGTTAAAAGTGGAATAATTTGGTGAGTTTGGTGAGAGACTAGAAAGTTCAATCCCCATTGTGAGCACCACAAGACGAAAATGATTCCAACCTTGAGAAATACCAAAACCCCCATTACAACCCGGCCGAATGGAACCTCTTTGAGGACCTCCATTGAGCCAAGTTCATATTCTTTATGTGCATTGTAATAGGCATCTCTAGGTGGAGGAATTGATGATATTAGCTTCAATGGTAAAGTCTTTACTTGCATGAATATTGAGTATGAGTGTTCATTTTCAAGCCTAAACACATGATGAGTGATACACATTTCCACATACCTAAAGTGAGGCTTTGTTATATTAGACTTTATTCCTTGAAGACTTGATCATATGTGATGATGTAATCTTGCTTGAATGTCTATCACTTGTGCTTATTTGATTTTTCATATGAGGCTTTACTTGAAGATTGTGCTTCGGTCTTGTTTACATTGTTATTGCTTGAGGACAAGCAAGTTTAAGTATGGGGTATTCTGATGTCTCTTATTTTGGTGGTGTTTTAGTGGTTAATTTCTCTTGTAAATATGTGTTTTTCATTCCTTTCTTTGTTAGTTTTGTCCCCTTTTAGCTTAGTTCCCGATTTTCTATGAGATTCGGAGACTATGCGAGTTTGTTGTGTTTTGTAGGAAAAATGGCGCATTTGAGGACGTTTAGGAGGAGTTTCTAAGGAGGAGCAAAGCTACGGAGCTAAAGAGCGGAAGAGCCATGCAAGGAACAAAGAGGAGCTCAAGGATAACTAAGGAAAGAAGAGGATCGAGGCCTTAGATCGATGTACCAAGGAGTCGGGCCCGAAGTTAAGCATTTCAGAGGCTCGGACCGAAGTTCCCAACATCGGGCCCGAGGTCTACCCGTGTCGGTCCAAGTCGGCAAGTTGAGGATTGGGCTCCAAGGCACATTATTGTGATCTTCCACTTTTTGCCCTTCTTCTAATTTGGAATTCCTTGGTCCCCAATCAAGAGAGGAGGATAATTAGAGGGAGCTTAGAGGAGCTTAACACACATCCACGTCTAATCACTCTCAAAGGCTCAAGGAAGACTTTGAGAGCAAGGAGGAGAAATGAGGAGAGGAGAAGAGAAGAGCAAATCGGTGGAGAGCTAGAGAGAGTTAGTGAGTTTGAACTTGTTTTGCTTTTGTTTAGTGGATTTGAGACTTGGATTTTGTGAACCTTTTTGGATTTGAATGCAATTTAGCTTTGATTTGAGTTTGATGATTGAGATTTGCTTGTTTTGTCTATTAATTGCTTTTTACTCTTACTTCATGGAGTAGATTCCATAGTCTTGGGATATGGGGGAAACCCCTAGCTAGGATTGGGTGTGAACCCCCAATTCCATAGCCTTGAGTGCTTGATCTAGGAATCCTCTCTACATGAGCTTCAATCCTTTAGTGGAAACAAAGGATCAAGGGCTTGTGATTGGTAAGAGTGAGCGGAAGCTTCTCGAACCCAACACTTGACCTTGCATCGAAGGGGGAGCGGGAGCCTCCCATGGTCGATGTGTAGAGTGGAAGGATCGAAGGCTAGTAACCTCGATCTGTTGAGGATCAACACTTATTGGCTGAATTGGGGTGGAATCATCCAAGTCTAGTTAGGGAAGGAACCCAAAAACCCAAGACCGATCTACTATTTTTGCCTAGTTCGAGTTCCCCAATACCTCGGGACCGACGTTCCCAGTGTCGGTCCCGGCCAAACTCGCATCGATCCAACCTCGGACCGAAGTGACCAAAGTCGGTCCGGGTTGTTCCCTTTGAATTTCCTTGTTTTTGCCTTTCTTTTATCTCTTTTTAGTCTTCTTGATACACTCAACGCACGAACTCTGATGCGTTCGACACCCTACCCTTATACTACAATTAGGGTTCGGTTTATAAGTTTAAATTTTGATATCATCCGATCCGGACGACCCCCATCACTAAAGGATTGAAGCTCATGTAGAGGGGATTCCTAGATCAAGCACTCAAGGCTATGGAATTGGGGGTTCACATCCAATCCTATCTAGGGATTTCCCCCATAGCCCAAGACTATGGAATCTACTCCATGAAGTAAGAGTAAAAAGCAATCAATAGACAAAACAAGAAAATCTAAATCATCAAACTCAAATCAAGGCTAAATTGCATTCAAATCCAAAAGGGTTCACAAGATCCAAGTCTCAAATCCACTAAACAAAAGCAAAACAAGTTCAAACTCACTAACTCTCTCTAGCTCTCCACCGATTTCCTCTTCTCTTCTCCTCCTTCTTTCTCCTCCTTGCTCTCCAAGTCTTCCTTGAGGCTTTGAGAGTGATTAGATGTGGATTCCCCTTGGCCAAGGGTTTCTCTCCTGTCCAAGGAAAGGAATTCACGCAAATCCTCCTCTAGATCTTGGGTTCCTTCCCTCCGTTGGAGAAGAGTCCACCCCCTCAAGTGTCTAGATGATAGATGATGATAGATCACAAGAGTTTAAATAGAGATTTCCCTTCTAAACTCCTTGGGCTCCAAGACTTATCCTTGACCTCCAAGGCTTCTAGAACTCCTGGATCCCCAAGGCTTCTAGACTCCTTGATCTCCAAGAAAGCAAATATAATTTTGGGAGTTAACAAGAAAATCCCAAAAAGAAAGGAATTCGGAGCCACGACTGACACGGATCGACACGGAGAACCTCGGGCCCGACTTGCTTCAACCTCGGTCCAATGGCATGTCTTTCATGAACCTTGGGCCTGACTTGCCACACCTCGGGCCATCACCTCGGGCCATCACCTCGGGCCAACATAGTACCTCAGGCCCGACATGCTGGGTACCTCGGTCCTAAGGCATTTTTCATCTTGATTTACACCGTTCTCTCTCGTTTTAGCTCCGATTGACTCGATTCTTTCGCCATTCTCTTCGTCTTCACTTGAGGCTTCTTTCCATGTATTGTTAGATCCATTTTGGCTCCTTTGTCATCCTTGAATTCCTCCATGATGCCATGCTCCAATCTCCATGATTTTTGCTCCGAAATGCCTACAAAATGCACAAAACACGAATAGTCTCCGAATCTTATAGAAAATCGGAATCCAAGCTAAAAAGGGACAAAACACACAAGGAAAGGAAAGAAAGACACATATTTACATAGGAAAATCACCTAAAAACACTACCAAAATCAGAGACATCAGGGTATAAAAGAACCTCTCATCAAAGATATAAATTATATATATGTACCTAAATATATCCATGGCTTAAATTTAAATTTGGTACAATTTATATGGTAGCTTAAAGGTAAAAATTGTTCAATTTACCAATATGGAGAGAAGATTTGATGATATGGGTGCTCAATTCAAAGAATTTGGTGTATGGAGAAGACAAATGGACAACCAAGTTGCTCACATAGCGAATCAACTTCCAAGAGAGGAAGGGAGACTCCCGGGCCGACCCGAGGAGAATCCCCGTGCCCCACAACAACAAAATGAAGTTCGAGCCATAGGATTGAGGAGTAGACGGAGTTTGCCCGAGCCACAAATGCCAAGGACAAGAGAAGAGGGTCGGACCGAGTTGCCCAGTAACTCGGGCCCGATGTGCCAAGATGTCGATCCAGAAGACGGAGGAAGTCCCCTGAACCAGACCGAGGTGGAGCGGAACTCGGGGCCGACATGCCTTGTAGTCGGCCCGACGTTCTCAGATTTGCCCTGCCCCAGGACCGAGGTTCCAGAAGTCGGTCCCGATGTCAATCCCACGTCGGTCCAAGATGAAAATGTTGAAAGAAGTCAAGTCCGGTCCAAGGAAGTGGATCCAACCAAGAAACAAGGTGGCACAACTCTTCCTTACCCGTTGAAGAAGCCCAAGGAAGTTGTGGAGGGCAAGTTTAAGAGGTTCTTGAAGCTCTTGCAAGGTTTGAACATCACCATCCATTCACCGACGCTCTAAGTGAGATGCCATCCTATGCAAAGTTCTTGAAGGAAATTTTGAGCAAAAAGAGGTCGATTGTGGAGATGCAAGATGAGGTAAAGATCTTGGAGCTACCTCAAAAGCTAGGTGATCCCGGAAGATTTGCAATTACCGTGGGGATCGGATCATGGAAGTTTCAAGCTTTGTGTGATCTTGGAGCAAGTACTAGTGTTATACCATACACCATATGGAAGTCCACCGCTATGGGACTCATTGCCCCGGTTAACATGAGGTTGACCATAGCCGATGGAACATCAATTGAGCCGATTGGAGTAGAGAAGGACTATCCGGTATGTGTGGAGGGACACTATGTCCCGGCGGACCTCGTTGTGGTTGACATGCTAGAAGTGTCGGGCGAGCCTATCATTTTAGGAAGACCATTCCTTGCTACGGCTGCAGCCATTATAGATGTGAAGAGAGGTCATTTGTCCCTTGAATTTGGAGGAGTAGAGCTCGATTTCTCCTTCAAACCAACCTCGAAAGAAGCTTTGCATAAAGAAGCCAAGGTAATTCAATATTTTCCAAGAGAAGTGCAATGGGAAGCTATACCCAACAAGCCAAGTTCAAGGAAGCTAGTGTTGAAGGCCATTCCACCACCTTATGGAATTGAAGTGACAAATGAAGGTTTAGCCACCAATCAAGAGAAAAATGAGAAAGTGGAGAGCGGGATGTCTTACTTGGAGGTGTTCAAGGCCGAAATGGAGGAAGCCCAAGCACCACCGGAGCCTTCTCATGAACTAAAGGAGCCTCCAAAGGACTTGAGGTATGCCTTCCTTGGTCCTAACTCTTCATTACCCGTAATTGTGAATGTTGATTTGAATGATGAGGAAGAGTCTAAGTTGTTAGCGGTCTTGAGGAAGGATAGAGGAGCTTTAGGGTATTCATTAGAGGAACTAAAAGGAATTTCACCATCAATTTGCATGCATAGGATTTACATGGAGGACAATCATAAACCCACTATTGAATCACAAAGAAATTCTGACGGGGGTCGTCCGGATCGGATGATATCAAAATTTAAATTTATAAACCGAACCCCAATTGTAGTATAAGGGTAGGGTGTCGAACACACGGGAGTTCGTGCGTTGAGTGTACCAAGAAGACTAAAAAGAGGTAAAAGAAAGGCAAAAACAAGGAAATTCAAAGGGAACAACCCGGACCGACTTTGGTCACTTCGGTCCAAGGTTGGATCAATGCGAGTTTGGCCGGGATCGACACTAGGAACGTCAGGCCCGAGGTACTTGGGAACTCGGTCTGGCAAAAATTAGTAGATCGGTCTTGGGTTTTTGGGTTCCTTCCCTAACTAGACTTGGATGATTCCACCCCAATTCAGCCAATAAGTGTTGATCCTCGTGAGATCGAGGTTGTTAGCCTTCGATCCCTCCACTCTACACATCGACCATGGGAGGCTCTCGCTCCCCCTTCGATGCAAGGTCAAGTGTTGGGCTCGAGATGCTTCCGCTCACTCTTACCAATCACAAGCCCTTGATCTATTGTTTCCAATAAAGGATTGAAGCTCATGTAGAGAGGATTCCTAGATCAAGCACTCAAGGCTATGGAATTGGGAGTTCACACCCATTCCTAGCTAGGGGTTTCCCCCATAGTCCAAGACTATGGAATCTACTCCATGAAGTAAGAGTAAAAAGCAATCAATAGACAAAACAAGCAAATCTCAATCATTAAACTCAAATCAAAGCTAAATTGCATTCAAATCCAAAAGGGTTCATAAGATCCAAGTCTCAAATCCACTAAACAAAAGCAAAACAAGTTCAAACTCACTAACTCTCTCTAGCTCTCCACAAATTTCCTCTTCTCTTCTCCTCCTTCTTTCTCCTCCTTGCTCTCCAAGTCTTCCTTGAGCCTTTGAGAGTGATTAGATGTGGATGTGTGTTAAGCTCCTCTAAGCTCCCTCTAATTATCCTCCTCTCTTGATTGGGGACCAAGGAATTCCAAATTAGAAGAAGGGCAAAAGTGGAAGATCACAATAATGTGCCTTGGAGCCCAATCCTCAACTTGCCGACTTGGACCGACACAGGTAGACCTCGGGCCCGACGTTGCCAACGTCGGTCCGAACCTCTGAAGCACTAACTCGGGCCCGACTCCTTGGTACATCGATCTGGGGCCTCGATCCTCTTCTTTTCTTGGTTTTTCTTGAGCTCTTCTTTGTTCCTCGCATGGCTCTTCCGCTCCTTTGCCCCCGAGCTTTGCTCCTCCTTAGAAACTCCTCCAAAATGTCCTCAAATGCGCCATTTTTCCTACAAAACACAACAAACTCGCATAGTCTCCCAATCTCATAGAAAATCGGGAACTAAGCTAAAAAGGGACAAAACTAAAAAAGAAAGGAACAAAAGACACATATTTACAAGAGAAATTAACTACTAAAACACCACTAAAATAAGAGACATTAGAATACCCCATACTTAAACTTGCTTGTCCTCAAGCAATAACAATGTAAACAAGACCGAAGCAAATCTTCAAGTAAAGCCTCATATGAAAAATCAATTAAGCACAAGTGATAGACATTCAAGCAAGATTACATCATCACACATGATCACGTGTTCAAGGAATAAAGTCTAATACAACAAAGCCTCACTTTAGGTATGTGGAAATGTGTATCACTCATCATGTGTTTAGGCTTGAAAATGAACACTCATACCCAAGAATCATGCAAGTAAAGACTTTACCATTGAAGCTATTATCACCAATTCCTCCACCTAGAGATGCCTAATACAATGCACATAAAGAATATGAACTTAGCTCAATGGAGATCCTCAAAGAGGTTCCATTCGGCCGGGTTGTAATGGGGCTTTTGGTATTTCTCAAGGTAGGAATTACTTTGGTCTTGTGGTGCTTACAATGGGGATTGAACTTTCTAGTCTCTCACCAAACATACCAAATTCTTCCACTTTCAACTTTCACTCATCCAAAAGACTTTGATTTTTCTCTTCTTTCAACCCACATTTCACTAAACATTCCACTTCATTTTTGCACTACACTTTTTGTTGGATTTTTTTTCACTTTTTCACTAAGGATCGACTTGCACTATATGCCGGGCCCGATGTGCACTTTAAACTCGGTCGGAACCCTTTTCTTCACTTAAGCACTTTGCTTTCAATCCACTATTTTTCCAACACCCTTTCTTTCTTTTACACTTTAAGCTTCACAAAGATGCACTACCCACTTGATTTTGTAACTCCATTCTTTGCCCTTCACCAAAGAGAATCTCAACTCTCCAAATATTCTTCCAAACCTCTCACTAAAGTCCAATCCCATAAGGGTCAAGTCATATAGGCTAGGAATCATATTTTTGAGGAGTTTCAAACAAAGGTTTAAGGCTAAAACGGGGCTACAAACAATGGTTTATCTTCAAGGTAGGATATGGAACATTTTGTGACTAAATGAAATAAAGTTCAAATCAATGTGACAAAGCATAGAACAAATCTCATATTGGTCTTAGAAAATAGATAAACACCTCAATAACAAGTATTTCGTAGCATGCTTGAGCTAATCACACAAGAAAATGAGGGATATGCAATATCGAACAAACATCCCTAAAATGGCCAAAAATAATCACACAAGGTTCACTCTAGCTTAGTTGCATCAAATCTCATCCAAGAACTCATGTCCTCAATAAAAACATTCAAGATATCACATCATATCAAAAGCAACATCCATTTAGAGTCTAAACAATCCAAAAATATGCAAAGGACTTTACATGCTCACATCATCATTAGCCTTCATATGGACATCTAAGATGGGAATTTCTAGTCCAAAAACCAAATCTTTTTGACTTTTTTCACACAATTTTCGAATTTTTATAATTTTTTTGCAAAAATTTTCTCAAAAATAAAACAAACTCATCCATTCATGCCATTAAATTCAATCATCATCCATTCATCACATCATGCCACTATCCAAAAGAAAACATCCCTTAACAAAACAAGAACAAACACCAGCCATGAAACTATGAGCTACTAACCCACCCCATACTTAAAATTTTGATGTCCTCATCAAAACAAAGAAATCAAAACTCAAAAGTAAAGAAGAAGAGTCAAGAAAGCTCACAATTTCTTATTCTTGAATGGCATGTTGAGGCTTAGTTTGGAGGGTGTCCTCGGCGGCGTCCCCTTTGGAGCCGTGCTTGCCTCTCTCGCTCGTACACATGGTCGTGGAAAGGATCTTGACTTGGCGGTTGATTTTGAGGTGCGGGGCGCATCCATTGATCTTCACGGGAAGAGAAGTTCCCGGTCATCCATTCGTTGAAGCTCTCTTGAACGCTCCATCTTTGGTCCTCGACCGCACTCAAGTCATCCACATCACGTCTAGTGTAAGCAATGTTGCGGTTCACTTTTCAAATTGGGCTTGGAAATCTTCTTGTTGGTGGGAAAGTTGTTGTTGTTGAAAGTTGAGATGTTGTTGTTGAAGGTTGATTTGGTGTGCCTCTTGTAGCATGCTTGATTGTTGGAGTTGAAGGTGAGCCAATTAGTTGGCTAGGAAATTCAAGTCCACCGATTGTTGAGGCTCGGGAAACACCAACCCGGGCCCGTACCATTGGGCATACCCTTCGTACCCTCCGTAGATTAGTTGCTCTTGCGTTGCTCCACTTACCTCACCCCTCTCGAAATGGCTCGGAACCGGATCGGGCTAGTTGGTGTCGGACCAACGTTGGTGGACGTCGGGCCAAAAATTCAAAAAATATGATGTCGGATCTCATAAGGATAAATTATAAATATCCGGATCCGGTCATGGACTTAAATTTATATTTAATTTTCACCAAATTGGTACATATTAAAGGAGATATTTATAAATTTAAATTTAAATTTATAAATGAATTTAAATTTACATATATATTTAAAATGATGGGGTATCCATCATCAAAGAACCTCTCATCCTCTAATTCATAATAAGAGAACGTCTCATCCTCACATAGATCACCCATCTCTTTTAAAGAATCGGAACTCTCCATCTCATCACCCCGGGATCCATCAAGCTCGTTGAGTTCTAAGGGCTCATCTATGACGACAATGTCTTCATTTGGCACAGCTAACTCATGGTCATTGGATTCCAATGTGACGTCTCTCGCTTTCTCATACTCATAGAATGGGCAAGTAGTTGTTGAGTGGAGAGAAGATTGACACTTATCACAATGCTCCACAACCAAGCTATTGACTTTGTTTGCAAGATCTTCTACCAAACTCTCAAGATAAGCATAAGAAGTTTCATCCGGTTGAGGAATCAGTGGAGATTCGACTTGCATACATTCATCACTCATGAAGTCCCAACACTCATCACTTCCCATATCCCATAATCTCCCTTACTCATGTACATTGCCAAATCAAAAGTTACGGGATTCATACCCTCAATTAAGCACTTGCACAACTCAAATTTTTGGTATTGATAACCCTAAGCATCATGTTCATACACAACTTGTAGAAATCTAGAGAAGTACTCATGGAAGTGCTCATCTTCTGATTGCTCAAGTCTCAACATACTCATGGTCTATGAAACCTACAATCAAAAACAAAAAGAAACAAAAGCAAAAGCAAAAGGACCTAGACTACCGGATGACGGAAACAACCAAAACTTGCAAAAGTCACCGGCAACGGCGCCAAAAAAACTTGATAGGCTACTAGACCAATACCGCAAGTGCACGGGTCGCGTAGTACCAAGATGTCGATCTCTAGGACTTTAGTAGAGTTGGTGAGCCGACAATCAAAGTAGCTAGGCAAATGCGAGGCAATTAAGGATGGAAGAAACTTAAACTAATCAACTAGCAAACAAAGAGAACAAGCAACAAGATGATGCAAATATGAATAAGGGAAAAAGCAATCCTAGAGTCTAAGTACTCACACTATGGATCTAAGCAACACTTTGAAAGCATACAAGAATCTAGATCAAATCATGGTTTGGAGGCGTCTACCTAGAATCATTGTCTAATCTTTATGAATCAAACAAATCGTACCTAGAATATGATAATCATCCACTTTCGTGGCTTGATTCAAGACTAGGCCCTTTAAGCTCAATAGGGACTCAATCGGTTCAAGCCCTCATCCACCATCGTGGCTTGAGTGAGCTCGTCTAACTCAACCCTCTATCGGTAGGTCAACCTCTCAAGAGTTCCCAAATCAATTCTCATTTCTAAGGGAAATCAATCAATCAATCCTATGGTTCAAGCTAGGGAAGAGGTCTCTCAACACAAGTCCCTAACCTATCTCCCTATTGACAACCTAACCTCTCGGTTCTAATCATCAACAAGTCTCAAATCACAATCAATTTGGCATTAGGCACATAGGATTGACACAAACCACAATTCAAATCTCAATTCCAGCAAGCATTCAAAGCACTACATAGAATCCATGGGGTTTCCCCAAACCCTAGTATTTGGGATTTTAGCTATCCATGGAGAACAAGAAAAATGAAGAAGAGATAAGGAAATTCATACCCACAAACATTGTATTGATTGAAAAGGCACCAATCTCCAACAAAATCCTTCAATCTCTCAAGAACACCATAGAGGTCTTAAAATGGGAAAAAGTCCCCAAAAGAGGGAAAAGAGATTGTCTTCCAAGGGGAAGAAGTGGTATTTATACAACCCTAAATAGAAAAAAGGGATAAAAGAGGAAAAGAAGGGCGCCGTCGCGTGACCCGGGGGCCGACCCGGGCTGTGACCCGGCCGGGTCCGAGTCGGGAAGGCTAAACACGAGCTAACGCGAAGAAAAGCCCTAACCCCGGCCACGACCCTGGCCGTGACCCGGCCGGGTCGGGGCCTGATTTTTGCACTTTGGTCGGTTTTTGCAAGAACCGGCAACCCGGGCTGTGACCCGGCCCTTGACCCGGCCGGGTCGGAGTCTGGAGGCCCGGTTTGGCTTCCTTGCTTCGACGTCTTGCTCTCGTCTTGATCGGCTTTTGGTTCGCTTCTTTTGGTGTCTTCTCGACCTCTTCTTGACTCCGTCGTCGAGCTCTCATCGCCTCCTTGATTCCTCTTGATCTCCCATCGCCAAATCTCTTCCATTTTCACCTGAAAACGCACAAACAAGGCATAGAGTCCGAACAAAGACACTAAACCGAAAACAACTAAAAAGCTAACTTAAAAGAGAGAAAAGAAAACCGAAACCAAATGAAACATGAACTAATATGCACTATAAATATGAACTAAATGCAAGCCATCAAAATCCCCCAAACTTGAACCTTGCTTGTCCTCAAGCAAGCAATTAGACTCTTCATCCCACATCAAGTGCAATTCAAGAATTCACCTCAAAATAAAGCAAGCAATAATCAAAGAACTTGATACTTAACAAACCGGAATCATTGCACATGTTTTATGACTCAAAAAGATGAAGACAAATGAATCAATTCTAGGCCTCGCTAGGGGGTACGTGTTTGCTCTCTTGCTATGTGTTTGGGCTTCAGAGTTATCACTCAAATTCATCTATGATCCCTAAGCTACCATAAGCTTGAAAGAGATTTCAATCTCCACTGCTAAAGACAATGCAAGTGACACTAATCAAGAGGGCTTTTTAAGGGTTGTAGTGGGGCTAGGGTAAGAAGATTTGGGTAAGGAAAATTTTTGGACATGTGGTGCTAAGCTAGAGAATAAGAGTCATAACTTTCACTTCACAACCAAATAATTAATTCAAGCATTTGAACTCTCTCTCAAACCCAAAGAATCACAATTTCAACACATCACAAATTTGAACTTCACTTTTCCACTTTCACTTTTCTTTCATTTGAAACTCAACCCTTTTGCACTTGCTTTTCTTTTCTCAACAACACTTTGGTGACTTCCAAATTTTGCACATTTATTTTCATGTCACCAACTCAACTTTCAAGCACTAATTTTCAAGACTTTTTAATTCTCCCAAACATTTCCCATACTTTTGCATTTCTTTCTTTTGAAATTCTCTTCCACCAAATGATATTTTCTCTCAAACCCAAACTCACTTAAAATTCATCTCCCATGACTCCTATTCTCTAAGAAGGTCAAGCCATTTGGGCTAAGGAAACAATTTTTGTGGAGTTTTAAAGTATAGGCTTTTAGGCAAATAAAATTTGGGCTTCAAGAAAAACTGGCACTAATATAGGGTGGATAGGGGAAATAGTAGGGCTAACAAAACAATGCCTCTATCACATTAGTGTCACAAGAAAATGTCATGAATGCGGTCTTGACAAAGATACAATCTCAAGTTCTAGTGTTAGATATGCATAGAGAAATCACACACACAAAGAAAAGAGAAGACAAAGTCCTAGAAAAAGGCTAAAGAAGTGATCTCACTAGGTGCTCTCAACATTAGTCTACGACCTTAAGAGTCCACATGCTCATCCAAACATAAGTCAAGCAAACAAGCCATGATCTTGCAAGAAAATAAGGGTTTCATCCATCCAAGAAAAGATATGGAATTTTCCAAGTCATGAATTTAACTATGTTGAAGACAAGGTATTCTCATTTAAGAAAATTTGATGGCATCCTATTATGCATGAAATTTTTGGCATTTTGTCAAATTTTTCATTTTTTTTGGATTTCTAGCATGCAAATAAAAAGGCAAGACAAAAGTAAACATGAATGCAAGACATGAATTGAAACATGAATGCATCTATATAGCATGAATTCCCTCCCTCAAACTTAAACATCACATTGTCCTCAATGTGAAAATAAAAGCAAGAAAGGAGAGAAGGAAGGACTCACCATGTATCTATTACGGAGGAGGAGGTAGAGGGAAGTGGAATTGAGGATTTCACCAATTTGGAGACGGAAGTATGAGTCAAGAATCTTTGCTATGTGCCTACACACAACTAGACAAGAAATTCCACAAGCAACAATAACAAAATGTTGTCCCGGCAGGGACAACCACAAGCAAGCCTCAAGCAACATGGCAATCAAGCACTACCAACCAAGCAACAAAGAGCACTTAGCAACAACTACCCATCTTTTCACTTCTAGCTTTTATTCAACTTAACCTACTAACAAAGAAAGACTTGGGTTGCCTCCCAATGAGCGCTTGTTTAAGGTCGATAGCTTAACCATGATGCCTTATCAAATACTTAGATCAATCATTGTTAATGCTCTCAATAACCTATCAAAACTTTGTGAGCACATCTCACAAAGGTGTAAGTAGCCCAATGATGGTTTAAAAATGAATAATATAGCATTTAAAAACCGTTTTAACCTATCAAATAGGCTAGCACTACTTCCATTGATCTTCACGGGAAGAGAAGTTCCCGGTCATCCATTCGTTGAAGCTTTCTTGAACGCTCCATCTTTGGTCCTCGACCGCTCTCAAGTCATCCACATCACGTCTAGTGTAAGCAATGTTGCGGTTCACTTCTTCAAATTGGGCTTGGAAATCTTCTTTTTGGTGGGAAAGTTGTTGTTGAAAGTTGAGATGTTGTTGTTGAAGGTTGATTTGGTGTGCCTCTTGTAGCATGCTTGATTGTTGGAGTTGAAGGTGAGCCAATTGGTTGGCTAGGAAATTCAAGTCCACCGATTGTTGAGGCTCGGGGAACACCATCCCGGGCCCGTACCATTGGGCATACCCTTAGTACCCTCTGTTGAAGGGTTTCTCGAACAAATAAATCTGTATTCAAGACCACGTTGCGTATAGCGAAGTCAGGATCGTCCACGAGAGTGAGAATAGTGCTAAGATTAATCGATAAACTATGAAAAGAGCAAAGGAAACACAAAAAGAATGACTCAGGTTCGATCTGAAGAGGGTCGATCTCGACCCTAGAGGGGTCGATCCTGAGAGCTAAGGAGATACGAACGCACACAATCATAAATGAGAGCTCGAACACGACGGAGGGAATCGGGATCAAGGCAAAAGATACGAATTTCAATCAATATAAAAGACAAATCCTAGGGCTAGGGCTACCACAACAACAACCATACATGCTTTCAACAAGAATGCACAACTATCATGCCATCTAGATCATAGAAAAGTCAACTTTCGCAAACAATTCGAGTTATTCAATCAACTTTCGCAAATCAAACAACTTTCTACCTATCCTTCAACCTAGGAATATCAACTTTCGCAAATAATCCTATTAGATAGAATCAAGCAACTAACTTTTCACTTTCGCTAGGGTTAATTACAAGACATGCCTCAATTTTCACCAAAGATTAAGCATAAGATAGGTTAGATATGATCATCAAGCATTAAAGTCATGAATTCAAGTAACAAACATGCATGATTGTGTTGGGTTTTTACCCAACCCTAGAACTTAAGAAGACTACTCACACATAGCAAAGAGAGAAGAGGAAGAAGAAGAAGACATGATCAAAACCAAACTAAAATTCAAATTAAACCAAAGATCAATCTTACAAATTCTCAAACTTGCTCTCCAAGTCTTCTTCCTAACTCTCCAAGTCTTGATGATTAATTGATTGAATGAATCAAAAACTATAGGTTCAACCTCCTTTTATAGAAGAAAAGGAGTCCTAATATAACTAGGAAACACAAAGAAACAACCTTCCTTAAATACAAACTAGGAAACTTCTACAATAAATCCGGATAAAGGAGAGTCGGTGCCTAGGATCGACCCCCTTAGGGTCGATCTCGACCCCCCTTAGGATCGATCCTGAGAGTGCTTTTTTCAGCTTCTTCTAACTTCTTCACTTGGCTCGAGCTCGACCCCTTCTAGCTCGATCCCGGGGTCGGTTTCTTCACTTTTCCTCTTGAGTTTGCTCCTCTTAGCTCTTCTCCTTAGCTTGTCCTCTCGAGATCTTCCTCATAGCTTGTCCATCCTCTCTTAGCATTGTTCCAAACTCTTCTTCGAGCTTCAAAACACCTACAAAACGACATAAATATGCGTAGTTTCCGAATCTCAAGGAAATACGAAAACTCATGCAAAAAGACTCAAAAACACATGACTCAACATAACTCAAACTATCCTATCTAAACCCTAAAAATCTACCTAAAAAAGCGGACATCACCCTCCATAGCTTGGTTGCTCTTGCCTTGCTCCACTTCCCTCACCCCTCTCAAAATGGCTCAGAACCGGATCGGGCAAGTAGGTGTCGGACCGACGTTGGTGGACGTCGTGCCAAAAATTAAAAAAATATGATGTCGGATCTCACAAGGATAAATTATATATATCCGGATCCGGTCAAGGACTTAAATTTATATTTAATTTTCACCAAATTGGTACATATTAAAGGAGATATTTATAAATTTAAATTTAAATTTATAAATTTATAAATGAATATAAATTTACATATATATTTAAAATGATGGGGTATCCATCATCAAAGAACCTCTCATCCTCTAATTCATAATAGGAGAACCTCTCATCCTCACATAGATCACCCATCTCTTTTAAACCATCGGAACTTTCCATCTCATCACCCCGGGATCCATCAAGCTCGTTGAGTTCTAAGGGCTCATCTATGACGACAATGTCTTCATTTGGCACATCTAACTCATGGTCATTGGATTCCAATGTGACGTCTCTCGCTTTCTCATACTCATAGAATGGGCAAGAAGTTGTTGAGTGGAGAGAAGATTGACACTTATCACAATGCTCCACAACCAAGCTACTGACTTTGTTTGCAAGATCCTCTACCAAACTCTCAAGATAAGCATAAGAAGTTTCATCCGGTTGAGGAATCGGTGGAGATTCGACTTGCATACATTCATCACTCATGAAGCAAAAGAAGTCCCAACACTCATCACTTCCCATATCCCATAATCTCCCCTTACTCATGTACATTGCCAAATCAAAAGTTACGGGATTCATACCCTCAATTAAGCACTTGAACAACTCAAACTTATGGTATTGATAACCCCAAGCATCATGTTCATACACAACTTGTAGAAATCTAGAGAAGTACTCATGGAACTGCTCATCTTTCCATTGCTCAAGTCTCAACATACTCATGGTCTATGAAACCTACAATCAAAAACATAAAGAAACAAAAGCAAAAGCAAAAGGACCTAGACTACCGGATGTCGGAAACAACCAAAACTAGCAAAAGTCCCCGGCAACGGCGCCAAAAAAACTTGATATGCTACTAGACCAATACCGCAAGTGCACGGGTCGCGTAGTACCATGGTGTCGATCTCTAGGACTTTAGTAGAGTTGGTGAACCGAAAATCAAAGTAGCTAGGCAAATGCGAGGCAATTAAGGATGGAAGAAACTTAAACTAATCAACTAGCAAGCAAAGAGAACAAGCAACAAGATGATGCAAATATGAATAAGGGAAAAAGCAATCCTAGAGTCTAAGTACTCACACTATGGATCTATGCAACACTTTGAAAGCATACAAGAATCTAGATCAAATCATGGTTTGGAGGCGTCTACCTAGAATCATTGTCTAATCTTATCGAATCAAACAAATCGTACCTAGAATATGATAATCATCCACTTTCGTGGCTTGATCCAAGACTAGGCCCTTTAGGCTCAATAGGGGCTCAATCGATTCAAGCCCTCATCCACCGTCGTGGCTTGAGTGAGCTCGTCTAACTCAACCCTCTATGGGTAGGTCAACCTCTCAAGAGTTCCCAAATCAATTCTCATTTCTAAGGGAAATCAATCAATCAATCCTATGGTTCAAGCTAGGGAAGAGGTCTCTCAACACAAGTCCCTAACCTATCTCCCTATTGACAACCTAACCTCTCGGTTCTAATCATCAACAAGTCTCAAATCACAATCAATTTGGCATTAGGCACATAGGATTGACACAAACCACCATTCAAATCTCAATTCAAGCAAGCATTCAAATCACTACCTAGAATCCATAGGGTTTCCCCAAACCCTAGGATTTGGGAATTTAGCTATCTATAGAGAACAAGAGAAATGAAGAAGAGATAAGGAAATTCATACCCACAAACATTGTAATGATTGAAAAGGCACCAATCTCTAACAAAATCCTTCAATTTCTCAAGAACACCATAGAGGTCTTAAAATGGGAAAAAGTCCCCAAAAGGGGAAAAAGAGATTGTCTTCTAAGGGAAAGAAGAGGTATTTATACAACCCAAAAAGGAAAAAAGGGATAGAAGAGGAAAAGAAGGGCGCCGTCGCGTGACCCGGGGACCGACCCGGGCCGTGACCCGGCTGGGTCCGAGTCGGGAAGGCTAAACACGAGCGAACGCGAAGAAAAGCTCTGACCCCGACCACAACCCTGGCTGTGACCCGGCCGTGTCGGGGCCTGATTTTTGCACTTTGGCCGGTTTTTACAAGAACCGGCAACCCGGGCTGTGACCCGGCCCGTGACCCGGCCGGGTCGGAGCCTGGAGGCCCGGTTTGGCTTCCTTGCTTCGACGTCATGCTCTCGTCTTGATCGGCTTTTGGTTCGCATCTTTTGGCGTCTTCTCGGCCTCTTCTTGACTCCGTCGTCGAGCTCTCATCGCCTCCTTGATTCCTCTTGATCTCCCATCGCCAAATCTCTTCCATTTTCACTTGAAAACGCACAAACAAGGCGTAGAGTCCGAACGAAGACACTAAACCGAAAACAACTAAAAAGCTAACTTAAAAGAGAGAAAAGCAAACCGAAACCAAATAAAACATGAACTAATATACACTCTAAATATGAACTAAATGCAAGCCATCAACTCTCTCTTGTCCTTGGCAAGTTGCTTCCTGACAGAGGGAAGCTCCTCACCATATCTCAACTTTCCAACTGGAGGCATTGTGATCTGCTTGACATCCCAAGGGATGCCAAAGACTCTTTCTTCCTTAGGCGCATAGAGGCCGAGCTGCACAAGGATCTTCTTGACTAAGCCAGGGTAGGGGAGAGAGTGGCGTCCACCAGTGCACTTCCCCATGTGCTCGAGTACTACTCTTGCCAAGTTGATTGGCGTGTGTCTTAAGAAAGTGTCCTGAATTATGCTGTCAGTTATCTGCACGATGGACTTCTTCTGTTGACATGGGACGACCATGCGCACTATGAAGTGATGCGTAAGGACC
This sequence comes from Polygonum aviculare, assembly GCA_934048045.1. NCBI lineage: Eukaryota > Viridiplantae > Streptophyta > Magnoliopsida > Caryophyllales > Polygonaceae > Polygonum > Polygonum aviculare. The sequence goes on along the minus strand of OW204023.1, from coordinate 22,736,380 downwards.
CCCGTTTTGGAGAGTACATGAGCTATGAAGTGATACGTAAGGACTCCCGTTTTAGAGAGTACGTGAGCTACCCTGTCCTTTGCCAGTGGCTGCTTCCCATTGAAAATGTTATCAAAAATCTCCTCAGGGCTGAAGTGGCCGAAACTCTTGCAAGGAAAGTCATGGAGAGCATTAGGAGTGGAGGGACGCAGGCCTAGCATGTTGCAAACGGTGCCCTTAGCAATTGAGTACTCGTCCCCATCAATTTCGAACGTCCCCTGTGGCTTGCCCTTGACCTCGGACACCTCAAATGTTGAGTAGAAGAGCTTGACCTAGTCAGGGTCCACAATGGCAGCCTCGACGCCCAGATGCGTCCATCCTTGAAATTCCAGCATCTCAAAGAACTTTGTGCGTCCATTCTCCCTTAGAAATTCAACATCAAAGAGAAGGGGCCCTAAGATCTTCTTTAGCCTCTTCTTCTTGTTGCCATTGCCAGTTACAATCACTTCATCAACTGCTTCCTCTTCATCTCCATCTCCTTCCTCATCTTCATTTTCCTCGTCTTGAGGATTATCATCGTCTTCATCTGAGGCCTCGTCCCCTTGATCTTGGGACTCAGCCATCTCACCGTCCTTCTCACCGGATGCCCTAACTTGCACATGGGCGTCCGATGTAGGAGTCTTTGCCAAGGACTCCGTAGGGACCTCAGCTGAAGGCGTCCCTTGGACTTGTACTTCCTCCTCAATATTTTCAGCCGGAGGAGCAGGAGATTTTGTTCTGGGAGGAGAGGGAGTGGGAGTGCAAATCTTAGCTTTGGAGGAGGTGGCACTCGGCTTGGCGGGAGCCGGAGGAGCGGAAGCTTGAGGAGCTGGAGGAGGAGGCTGTTTGGCGGGGGTGTCCTCCACGTTGATAACAGTGGGCGCATCGTCCTTGGCCTAGACCTGCGAGGGAGGAGCGTCCCTTGTGACCTTGGGCATCGTCTTTACCAGGTCGACCTCTATTTCCGCCTCCAGCGGATCCACTGTTGTTGGTGCGTCCTCTGTCCTTGGAGGAGGAGGAGGAGGAGTGGTCGCTCTCAATCGTGAGGGTCTCGAGAATACAAATTAACCCGACCCCGTTGTCGCACGTGGTGTGTGTCGAACGCTCGGGAATTCTGTCCGTTTGATGCACCAAGAGACTTAAAAACTAAAAAGAGAAGATAAAACGAAGGAAAACAAAAGAAACGCTCGGGACCGACACTAAGGTCACGTCGGGCCCGAGGTTGATCGACAAGAAAGAGAGTCGGGACCGACGTTCAGCAAGTCGAGCCCGATGTAGCTGGGGATGTCGAGCTTAAATTTGGAGAGATAGATCTCGGGTTTTTTGGTTCCTCCTCTAGTAGGTATGGGCTTTTCTACCCCAATACAAGCAATAAGTGTTGATCCTCGTAGGATCGAGGTTGTTCGCCTCATTCCCGCCACTTCTACACATCGATCCATAGGGAATTTGACCCCCCTTTCGATGCAAGGTCTCGTGATGGGCAATTGCTCACTTTCGTTCACTCTTGCCAACCACAAGCCCTTGATACCTTGCTTCCACAAGGAATTGTAGCTCTATGTAGAGTGTGTTCCTAGATCAATCACTCAAGGCTATGGAATTGGGGTTTCAAACCCAACCTAGATAGAGGTTTTCCCCATACCTTAAGATCAATGGAATCTACTCCATATGGCTAGAGTAAAAAGTAAACAAAACACTAAGCAAAACAATCTCAATCATCAATCTCAAATTAAAGCTAAATCTCATTAACCAAACAAAGGAAATGCACAAATCACAATTCAAATCCACAATTGCAAAGCAAAACAAAGCTAAACTCACTAGCTATCCCTAGATCTCTCCTTCTCCTCCACCGATTTCTCTTCTTCTCCCTCTCCTCTCTTTTCTCCTTCCTCCCCAAGTCTCCATAGAGCCTTTGAGAGGTGATTAGTGTTGTGTGTGTGTGTGGATTATTGTCCTCCTCTCTAATTAGAAGATAAGAAGGCCTAAAATAGAAGAGGGGTAAAAGAGGTAGTTCACAATTGTATGCCTTGAAGCCCAATCCTCCTTTTGACCGAATCGGACTGACACGGGGGAATGTCAGGCACGAGGTGCTGGGGACGTCGGTCTGAGGTTAAAACTAGATCTCGGCCCCGATGTTGCCTGGAACTCAGTCTTGTCTTCTGGCCACCTCTTCTTCTTGGCTCTTCTCTTGCTTCTCTTCATGGGTTGCTCCGCTCTTCCGCTCCTTGCCTCGTGTTTTTCTCCTTCCTCGGGTCTCCTTCAAAATAGCCTCGAATCATGCCAAAAACACCTGCAAAATACACAAAATTTGCATAGTTTCCGAATCTCATAGAAAATCGGAATCTAAGCTAAAAAGGGACAAACACACAAGAAAAGGAATGAAAGACACATATTTACAAAGGGAAAATGACCTATAAAACACCACCAATTTGAGAGACATCAGAATACCCCATACTTAAACTTGCTTGTCCTTAAGCAATAACAATTTAAGCAAGACCGAAACATAATCTTCAAGTAAAGCCTTGTATGAAAACACATTCAAGAACAAGTGATAGATATTCAAGCAAGATTACATCATCACACATGATTAAGTGCTCATAGGAATGGAGTCTATGCAACTAAGCCTCACTTTAGGGATATGAAAATGTGTATCACTCATCATGTGTATGGGTATAGCAATGAACACTCAAGCTCAAAAATCATGCAAGTAAAGACTTTACTATTGAAGCTAATATCACCAAATCCTCCACCTAGAGATGCTTATTACAATGCACACAAAGAATTTGAACTTAGCTTAATGGAGATCCTCAAAGAGGTTCCATTCGGCCTGGTTGTAATGGGGCTTTTGATATTTCTCAGAGTGGGAATTACTTTGGTCTTGTGGTGCTTACAATGGGGATTGAACTTCCTAACCTCTCACCAACTTTATCAAATTTCCACAATCAACTTTCACTCATCCAAAAGACTTAGCATTTTCTCTTCTCAACCCAAATTTTCACTTAACGTTCCACTTCATCTTTGCACTTAGGCTTTTTGTTGGATTTTTCATACTTTTCTCACTAGATCGACTTTGAATATACCTCGGGCCCGATGTTGTCTTAAACTCAGTTAGACCCTTTTTTTTCACTTAAGCTCTTTACTTTCTCAATCCACTTCCCATTTCCAACATTTTCTTTCTTTTCTTCTTTCTTTTTACTCACTTTTCTTTTATGTAGAACAAAGATGCTCTACCCACATGATTCATAGCACCATTCTTTGCCCTTAAACCCAAGAGAATCTCAACTCTTCAAATACACTCCAATACTCTCTTCTAAAGTCCAATCCCATTAGGGTCAAGTCATATAAGGCTAGGAATAATATTTTTGAGGAGTTTCAAACAAAGGCTTAGGCCAAAACGGGGATACAAACAAAGGATTAACTTCAAGGTAGCATATGGAACATTTATGTTACTAAAAGAATAAAGTTCAAAATCAATGTGACAATGCTAGTGCAAATCACATGACGGTCTTGGAAAATAGATAAACACCGCATTAGCAAGTTTTACTGAGCATGCATGAGCTAATCACACAAGAAACATGAGGGATATGTAAATATGAACAGAACTCATCCTAGAACTCACATGCCTAGTAAACCAAGCAAGATATCACGATCACATCAAAAGCAACATCATTTAAGAGGCTAAACCACCCAAAAATATGTAAAGGAATTTACATGCTGTCATCATCATTAGCTTTCTTTGAACATCTAAGACGGGGATCTCTTAGTCCAAAACAAAATCTTTTTGTTGTTTTCACACGAAATTTCTCAATTTTTTATGGAGTTTTGCAAAACGTTTCTCAAACAAAAACAAAAATAAAGACTCATCCATTCAAAACCAAATCAAACTCAATCATTCATGTCTTTCACCATTAAACCACTTATCCAAAAACAAACATTCCAAACACAAACTTAAGACAAACATCTTCAAAACAAACACATGAAACTATGAGCAATTACCCCCACCCCATACTTAAAATTTTGATGTCCCCATCAAACAAGGAAACCAAAACTCAAAATAAAAGAGAAGAGTTCGAAAAGCTCACAATTTCTTATTCTTCAACGCATGTCTAGATTAATCGAAGGGGTGCTCCCGCCGATATCCTCTTTGGAGCCTTGCTTGCCGCTCCCTCTTATACACTTGCTCTTGGTGGAAATCTTGGGTCGGTGGTTGAAGTTGAGGCTCCGGGCGTGTCCATTGATCCTCTTGGGAAGGATAATTCCGGCTCATCCAATTGTTGAAACTCTCTTGGACTTGCCACCTTTGATCCTCCACCATCTTAAGTTCATCCACCTCGCGCCTAGTGTAGTCGAGGTTCCGGTTCATCTCTTCTTGTTGAGCTTGGAAGGTGCCTTGTTGTTGGGGGAATTGTTGTTGTTGTTGGCACATGAGTTGTTGTTGGAGATTGACTTGATGGACTTCCTGGTGCACACTCTCTTGTTGGACTTGAAGGTGGGCCATTTGATTGGCCAAGAACGACATGTCCACCTAACTCGGGCAAAGTCGTTGTTCCCAAATCAAAGATAAATCCCGAACATGCAAACAATTAGTATAGTGAGCAAGCAATCCCGAACCCAAATGAATCAGTTTCAAGTAGATTTTAGTAGGTTTTCATGCAAGTAATCAAAGGTGGCTTTGAAAGTTGTTTTCAATCAAAGTTATCAAGTAGAGTTCATTAAATCAATTCCACTCTATTAATCCGTTGATCATGAATTCATCCACTTCTTTATATTCCTATGTGAATTCCAATCCCGATCATAAGCAATCGCAAGTCCACGGTCCAAGCAATTCTATAACGCTAGGCAAGGACGCTTAAACCTAGAATTTGCATAGAGAACAAGGATATTAGGAAATTAAATCATGCAATCAAGCTACGAGTCTCATGTATAATTAAACCATTGAATACTCTTCCCTAAAATAGTCCACAGTTCTAGAATAGAGTTGTTTCGAGAAATAGGAAAGATGCGTAGACAACAACCAATCCTAGATCAAACAATAGATCTAAGTAAATCAAACAAGTTGATCAAGCTCATAAAATCAAATATAGATAATGGGATTAAGCACAAGAGTATCAATAAAGACCTAGGGATAAAGAAGTTACCAGAATTTCACAACATCATAATAAAACTTCCTTGATTGAATAAACTCAGGAGGAGAATTAGTTCTCCATTACAATAAAAGCTCCAATCTTTATTGAAAGAACAATTGATTACTAAGAGAATGAATGTCCCTAAAAACCTAGAAAGGTTCCCCTTAAATACCCCAAAGAACAACCTCTTCGAGATAGATAAGAAAGAAAACCGAAAGATAAGAAAGGAAACAAGATAGAAAAGATAGAATTTCGTCCACGTGAAAATCGGCCGGCACCGCGACCGCGGCATCACCACTGCGCCCGCAGCGGTCTCTCTTGGTCAAATCGCTAAGTTGGCTTCTACCGCGACCGCGCCACATACAGCGCGACCGCGGCCTTCTTGGTCTTCAATGATCCGATTCTTCACGCCACTGCGCCCGCGTCATAGATTATGCGACCGCGGTATCCATGCAGTGGCGAATCTTCTTCTTTAAGCTCTTTAACTCTTGATTCTTCATAACTTGTGTCTTCGGTCTTCGTATTACAATAACGCTCAAAACTAACCTAAACACTCTCAAATATAACTCAAAATCCAAGAGTTAACCTATACAAAATAGCCTGAATCAAATTCCCCCATACTTAGATCTTGCTCGTCCTCAAGTAAGCTCAAAATAAATATAACACAGTAGCACATCTAAGATCTCAGGAAATACAAGGGAAGATAAAAACACTCAGCTCACAACCCGAACCCAAAATAGAGAGAAATCATGAGCATAAAACAATAAAGCTCAAACACACACCTCACAAAATTATGTATCACTCAAGCTCTAAAAACTTGAAAGAGAGCAACCTAGGATCTACCCAAATCTAACATGTAAGCCCCAAAGTCCCCAAGCAAGAATGATCCTAAACACTTGAATTTTACCGCTCAATTCTACTTAGGCGCCCTTTCGGACTTTCACCTAACCGCTCTTTTCATTTTTTAATAAGGTGTGCTCACAAAACTCATAATCACTCATGAACCTCATATTACCCCAGCCTATCGCTGGTCCGGGTTACTTGCTTATTACCTGAGCCGCCCTTTCGGGTTTTCGACTCATCCCAGGATTTATATGCCTTTTTTCAATTTTTATGGCTCTTTCCATCTTTTTCATTTTCTTTCTTTCTTTATTATGCAAAAATATGGTGCAAGTGCTCCATGAAAAAAAGAAAATAAAAAATCTGAAGCAAATCTCTAACTAAGCTAACTAGGATAAGCGAATGCGAGTACTCCTTCCCCCATACTTAAATCCTTCATTGTCCTCAATGAAGATAAGAGAAAGGATAGAAGCAAGGAAGAAGGTATATCAGAAGACTCACAAACGATTGAAGAGAGGTGGAATGGAAGAACTCTTCAAAGGGTGGTAGAAGAATGGACGAAAAGCTTTGGAATCACCATTCTGCAGGCTAACCGCGGGCGCAACGCTATGGGCACAGCTGCGGAATTGTGACAAAGAGCAATAGTCAGCATCGGGGAGCACCGCGGGCACGGCTGATGGAGCGCTGTCGCGGTTCTCATGCAGAAACTGCGTCTTGACTTTGTCTCGAAAAGCGTGATGTGCAAACAACCTTTGTATCTTGGCTCGTCTCTTGGAAGAGGGGTCAATACATGAACTCGAGCCGTGGAGAAGAAGTCCCGGGGGAACAAAGCCCCCCATACTTAGGCTTTACATATAGCCATAGAATGGAATGACAAAGATGAATGGGAAGAAGAAATAGACGGTGGAAAGATAGAAGATGGATAAAATGGATAGAGAGATGGAAAATATAGAGGTAGAATGGGACCAAAAAGTCCTCTTTTTTTTCATAATAAAGTAGAAAAACGAGCTAAAACCGAGACGCAGTATAGTTGCCACGAGCACGGGCTAGTACCTGTTCGTCGGGGCGCACTGGTGATCCACCGCGGGCGCGGCCTAGGCGGCGCAGGTGCGGTATCACGCCAAGTGTGTCCTTTCGGACCTAGTATCTGCATGTTATCTTTACAAACGAAACAAGCAAATCCTAAGCTAAGATTGGGAAAACTATCTAACGAATCCTTGGGTTGCCTCCAAAGCAGCACTTTTGTTTAACGTCGTTGGCTTGACGTGAATCAATATGGGTCCTCATCGACATGAATTCGGACCTCGTTGCCACCATGAGATATGGAAAGAGTTCCATTGGCAACATCATTAAGCGTCCTTACGGTTTTCATGAATGGGCGACCAAGTAAGAGAACCGGGACGTAACGCCCATCACCTATCTCCATAACATAGAAATCTGCAGGAAATATTAGACCATCCACCTGCACTAAAACTGTTGGGACGCTATCAAGAACGCCTGCGTACTTGGTAGTGTGCCCACACAAACTGTCCCTTAGTTTTGATATGACAAACTCACTTTGATTCTAATAAATTTGTCCAAGTGTTCAGGAACGCCCAATTAACAAAGGACAAAAAGTGTGTGAACGTTCCCTAGGCTTAGGGACGCCAGCTAACAGGAAGTAAGGACCAGCAAGAGACTACTTGAGCAAGGACGGAGTTCCAAGCAAGTAGGAACGCGAGAAAGGAGTCCTTACTCTCTAGCCGACAGGATGACATCACTCGACAATGTTTGATCATCCAAGGACACGTGGAGACCGATCCTATAGCAGAGTCCAACACTACGTGGCGGACGATCCTGTAGCAGAGTTCATCAACACGTGGCGGCAGATCCTGTAGCAGAGTTCATCACACACAGCTGGATACAGGAAGCTTCCTCATCACCGCCATACTCGTGGAGGAAGATCCTGTAGCCACGTACCTCAAGGGCATGATCGTCAGAACGAGAATGACGCCCTTCCCAAGTCCTATAAATACCGCAAGACATTTATTGTGACGTTAACGCTTTCAGAGAATATTCAGAGAGAATCAGAGGAAAGCGACTCACTCAAGAACACGAAGAACTAACTAAAGAACTCAAGAACAGTGCTAGAACTTGTGTTAGATCGAGTGAGACTTGTAACCAAATCACAAAAACAGTTTGTAACAGAAAAACCCAAAAAGAGAGAGAGAGTTCTGCGAAGTACTGCAGAACGTAAGAATAGAGTCCTTTGGTAGATTGAGCTAGCTTAAGTTGTAGGCTTAAAGGAGTTCTTTACAAGTGAGCTTAGGGAAAAGCTAAGTGTCGGAGAACTGTAAAGGCTCGCCAGTACAACTGTAAGATCGTTCAATAGAAAGGAAAGAACTATTCAAAAATCCTCCAAGGAGGTAGAGGTTTACACTCAAGGACTAATTGGTCTTGAGTGGTTCCTCTATAATTCACTGCGTTCATCTATTATCTGTTTAGTACTTAATTTCCGCTGCAATACTCAAGGACGCCCCAACACCTCGTAGGGACGCCTAACCTAAGGACTCCTTTAACAAAGTAAAGGGCGTTCGTCAGTACTAACGATCCAACAATTGGTATCAGAGCAGGCGCTCTAGATTCTTGCTGAGTTGCAGGTAAAGATGGACATGGAACCTATTGGAATCTCTTTTGTGAAGCCTCCGCGCCTGACGGTCGGCAACTTCAACCGCTGGAAGACAAGGTTTGCAAATTTCTGCAGAGGTCAAAATTATCAATGCTGGAAGGTCATTATGACGGGAGATCTCAAGGTACCCGCTGACAAAGCTGATAAGGAGGACGAGTGGGGTCCTGACGAGTTTAAGTTGATGGAAACCAACGCAAAATCCATGTGTTTCCTTCAAGCATCTCTATGTGAAAGGGACGCCACTCGAGTTGGCAACTTGCCAACAGCTAAACAACAGTGGGACGCTCTTGAGAAGTTCCATGTAGGAACAGCTGAAATGAAGGAGGACGTCCAGCTAAAGATCAAAAAGGAGTTCTATGCTTTCAGTATGTTGCCAAATGAAACAGTGAACGACTACTCGTACCGTTTCGAGGCTCTTGTCACTAAAATGAGGAACCTGGGCATCCCAGAGACAGAAATCTCCATGAGGAATAGAGTTCAAATGGTCATTGATGGATTGACTGGCGTCTGGAACTTTGATAGGACAACGTTCAAAGAGAATACAACCAACAAAACTCTAGATATGGAAGAAATCTATGGGAAGCTCAGGCAGTACGAAGAAAGAAGGATCTCTGATATGGTTCAACTAGCAAACAACCCTCAAACTGATCTTGCTTTGGCGTCCACAACTCCAGAGTACGCTGACTTTATTCGCCGTCAGCAAGAAATTTCCTTAATGCTGGAAGCCAACAAGAGTAAGAACCGCGAGCGGATGCGCGTTCAAGCCTTGAAGGAGAAGGAAAGCAAGACTAAAGAACAGCTTGAGGACGAGGAAGAACTTGCTCTCTTCAACAAAGTTCTTCGTGCCTTTGGCAAAAGGAACAAATATTTCAACAAACACAAGATGCCCAAGAAGGAGAGTCGTAAGTATACTGAGGCAGAAATGAAAGAACTCACATGTTACAAGTGTAACAAGAAAGGACACTTTGCTAAAAGATGTACAACGGGAATGTCTTCAAAGGTAATGAAAACAAAAGCCCTCATTGGAGCGTTTGCCTCTGCATGGGACAATGGAAGTTCTTCTTCTGATGATGATGATGAAGATCCTGATGAGCAAGTGGCGTACATGGCTATGGAGGACGTCTCAGTTGTTGAGGAAAACGTTCCGAAATCTGAAAATGAGGTAACTCGTGAATCTATGATGAGTTCTTTAGAAAATTGTTCCAAATCCAAGCTCATTAAACTGATTGGAAAAATCATGGAAGAAAGTGTTGTCATGCAACATAGAATGGATGAACTTGAACTAGAAAATGAGAATATTGTTGTTGAATGCAAAAACTGTAGTTCCATGACTATTCAACTAGAGTCCTCATATGAAGAATCTAAATCTCTAAAAACTGAAGTAATGTGTCTCAAACTTGAGAACGCTAAGCTTAGAGAAGAAGTGAAAATGTTGGGAAAGAGTCCCATAGTTGAGGAAGTCAAGCCAATAGTTTTTGTCCCAGCCAAAAGAGGACTAGGCTATGAGTTTGAACCTAGGAACTCTCTCCCTAGTGACTTTGAGGCTAGCAAAACCTCAGAACTAGAACTTGAACGGGAGAAAACCAAGAATCTTCTTGAAAGAATTAGAGTTCTAGAAAGTGGAGAAAAAGGACAAGAGGACTACTATACCAATTCCACCAGTCATAAAATTTATAAGAAAATTGTAAAAGGGGAAGGTTCAAAAGTTTGTGATCCCCAAAAGATGAAGCAAAACAAAATCCAACGTCCCAACAAGAAGTACTACCTCGGTACTTACTATAGGACGTGTTGGTACTGTGGACAAGGAGACCACTTCAAGTATGACTGTGTGAAACTGAAAGAAGATATTGCAAGTGGCAAAAAGGCTAGGACTAACAAGGAGAATGCTAAGTCTGTTCCCAAAGCTAATCTTAGGCGTTCTAGACGTTCTAGGAGTTCTTTCCGCAAGCATGCTATTTCTAATGATTTGAATATTAGTGACTACATGCCAGAACCAGAGTTCTACTTTTGTAACGAACCAGGTAAGGAACACCTTGCCTGGGTCGCCAAACACTAACTTTGTTATGGCAGGTGGAAGTGAGGGGACGCCCATGGATCATTGATAGCGGCGCCTCAAATCATATGACAGGAAGCCAGATCCATCTCCCTTCTATCCAAAGTAGTGCCACGGGAGGAACTGTCTCGTTTGGCAACAAGGGCAAGGGAAAGATCAAGGGAACGGGAACTGCTATTCTCAACCCGTCCATTAAAGCAACAAATGTTAGTCTTGTTGAAGGACTTGGCATTAATCTTCTTAGCGTTTCTCAAATGTGTGATCATGGTGAAAACCTAGTCACATTTGACTCAAAGGAGTGCCTCGTCATCAGCAAGAAGTCCAACAAGGTCGTTCTCAAAGGAGTACGCCAAAACAATGTCTATATCTTCAATCAAGAGTTCAAGCCCAAATCAGAATTGTGTCTATCTGCTTCAAAGAAGGACGCTGATCTATGGCATCGCCGTCTTGGCCATGCTGGACCTAGCACAATCCTTAAGCTACACCAGAGAAATCTTGTGAAAGGACTTCCCCGAATTGATCCTGAGACAGTTGAACAGTGCGAAGCCTGTATCAAAGGGAAGCAAACAAGAACGTCTTTCAAGTCCAAGAATGAAGTAAGTACAAAGAAGCCTTTGGAACTTCTCCATATGGATCTTTGTGGACCAATGAAGACGCTGAGCTACGGTGGAAAGAGGTACATTTACGTTCTCGTAGATGATTTTTCTCGATTCACTTGGGTTCTTTTCTTGGTGTCCAAAGCAGATTGTTTCAATGCGTTCAAAGTCTTCATCAAACAAGTGGAAGTTGCCCTTGATACGCCTCTCAAAGCTATAAGATCAGACCATGGGACGGAATTCCAGAATTCAGAGTTCCTGGCCTACTGTGATCAACATGGTGTCTCGCACAACTTCTCAGCTCCAAGGACTCCTCAACAAAATGGAGTGGTGGAAAGAAAGAACAGGACGCTAGAGGATATGGCAAGAACCATGCTTTTGGCTAATAGCGTTCCCAAGTACTTCTGGGCGGAAGCTATTGCCACAGCATGCTACATCATCAATCGTGCCATGATCCGTCCTTTGCTGAAGAAGACATCTTATGAATTGTTGAACGGAAAGAAGCCTCGCCTTGACTATCTCAGAGTCTTTGGTTGTAAGTGTTTCGTTCACAATAATAATAAAGAGAAACTTGGGAAGTTTGATGCAAGAAGTGATGAAGCCATATTCCTTGGGTACTCCCTCACCAGCAAAGCATTTTGAGTTTTCAACAAAAGGACTCTAAAGCTTGAGGAGAGTATTCATGTTGTGTTCAAGGAGAGCTCTTCTCACAAGGAAAAATCAAGTAAGAAAGAACGCTCCTCGACACAGAAGCAGGACGACTCTGAAGATGAAGCTGAAGATTGGTCCTCTGGAAAATACTATGTTCCTAAGGACGCTGCTCCAAATCCTGAAGAAGTCTCAGTGGACGTTCCTAGTTTTGCTTAAGGAGTTCCATCTCGTAGTGAATCTCCAGTTCAACAGGATGTGGCTGAATCAAGTCAACAAGGTGAGCAACGTCAAGATGTGGATACTCTCCTTGAGGGGGAACGCACCGACAATGATGCTCAGAATGATAGTGATGATTCTGATGGAGATATTGATCCAAGATTTGCTCAACTATTTCAAAGAGAGTCCCGCTTCTCTAGGGACCACCCAACATCCCAGATTGTCTCAGACCCTTCTCAAGGAGTTCAAACTAGGTCAGCTGCAAGCAAGTCCTAGAGTGCAAATTTAGCCTTCTGTGCGTTCAATGCCTTTGTCTCTATGGTGGAGCCAAAGAATATCAAAGAAGCACTCTAGGACGCTGACTGGATTCAAGCAATGCAAGAAGAACTCAACCAGTTTGAAAGGAACAAAGTTTGGACCCTCGTCCCTCGTCCCAAAGGCAAAAATATCATAGGGACGCGCTGGGTGTTCAGAAATAAGCTTGATGAAAGTGGACGTGTGTCAAGGAACAAGGCAAGACTGGTGGCACAAGGATTCAAGCAAGAGGAAGGAACAGATTATGATGAGACCTTTGCTCCTGTTGCTAGAATTGAGGCCGTTCGTCTCCTTATTGCCTTCGCCGCTCACAAGGGATTCATGTTATTTCGGATGGACGTCAAGACTGCATTCCTCAATGGAAAATTAAAGGAGGAAGTGTATGTTGCTCAACCGCCTGGTTTCGAGGACGCCTCTCACCCGGACCATGTGTACTACTTGGACAAAGCGCTTTATGGACTCAAGCAAGCCCCTCGTGCATGGTACGACAGGTTTGCGTCCTTTCTTTTGTCTCATGGGTACACTAGGGGTTCAATTGATAAAACTTTGTTTATAAATAAAGTTCACAAGGACATTTTAATTGCCCAAGTTTATGTTGATGATATTGTCTTTGGTAGCACTAACATGAAGCTTGTAGATGAGTTCAAGTCCTTAATGAGTAGTGAGTTTGAAATGTCCCTCATTGGAGAACTCAATTTCTTCTTGGGACTTCAAATTAATCAACTCAAGGAAGGGATGCGTATTCACCAACAAAAATATGTTCGTGAAATGCTTGAGAAGTACGGGATGAACACGTCCAAACCTGTTGCAACCCCTTGTTCTCCAAATTCGCGTCTTTACACAGATGAACAGGGAAAGGACGTTGATCAAAAGCTTTACAGAGGAATGATTGGCTCTTTGCTCTATCTGACCGCAAGCCGTCCCGAAATTATGTTTGCCGTTTGCTTGTGTGCACGCTTCCAGGCGAATCCAAAGGAGTCCCACATGCAAGAAGTCAAGAGGATCTTTCGCTACCTCAAAGGACGCGATGACCTTTGCCTTTGGTACCCTAGGAAGACGTCCTTCAAGCTTGTTGGCTACTCGGACGCTGATTATGCTGGTCATGTGATTGATAGAAAAAGCACTTCAGCAATGACACAGTTCCTTGGTTCATGCCTAGTCTCCTGGGGATCTAAGAAACAGAACTCTATGGCGCTTTCAACTGTAGAAGCCGAGTACGTTGTTGCTGCCTCGTGTTGTTCACAAGTTATCTGGATCAAATATCAACTAGAGGACTACGGTATCAATCTTGAAACTATACCTATTCGTTGTGATAACACAAGTGCTATTGAAATTTCTAAGAATCCTATTTTTCATTCACGCACAAAGCATATTCATATAAGGCATCATTTCTTGCGTGATAATGTTGAACTATGACTCATTAGTATGGAGCATGTAAGGACTGAAGACCAAATAGCTGATATTTTCATTAAGGCACTTGATAGACGTCCCTATGAGCATCTCAGGTTGCTCTTGGGGATGATAACTTTTAAGTAGCAAGTCCCGTTCTACTATTCCCTCAATGATTGGCTATGTTTAGTAGATTCTAAGTGTTTAAGGACTGTTATGCATTGAATTCATATTTGCAAGGACGCTAGTCTAAAACTTCATATGTTTGCTACATTGGAATGCCATTCAAATTTTCTCTATTTGTCTTGAAAAGAGTTGCCCTGATCACCCAACCCTCATTATAAGCCGAAATGATGGGAACTCTAAGCTTACCCTAGCCGAGAACTCTGCAAAAGCGTCCTATGAGCTTCTTATTTTATTTTACGGGACGTACTTGCTTTGTTCTCAAATGGTTCGTAAGGTGATCACTGGAACGGTTGTGTTGGTTATTGGTTTGCTTGAAGAAGGTAAATTCTCGATGAGGTAAATTTTGCTAAGTATGAGAGAACGCCATAGTGTGAAAGGGAGAACGCCAGTTCAGTTTTTGAGAAGCAGTTGAAGAGTCAGAAATTTGAATATTTGAAAGTTTGAACAGTGACCGTTGCTTTTGCTAAATGCTTAAGGGGGAAGTTTCACCACGTGTCGAACAGTGAAACAGTGATAATTACAGTTGTGCCACCGCTTCCTCTATATAAGGCCAGAATAGTCGCAATCAAATTTATTACGCTCAAAATCTCTCTAGAACTCCGGCCGCTTTCTCTCACTAAAATCTCACCTGAATCATGTCTCAACAACTAAAGAACATGGCCGGATCTTCTACCGGCGGGAAGAGAAGAAGACTGGTGAAGTCCCACCACATTGAAAAACAAAAGCCCATCGTTCTTAATGAATCTCTAGTGGACTTCATCAATTTGATAAGGGAACGCATGGACTTGCTTGAGGTCAAGAATGATGCAATAAAGACAAGAAACTATGAGAAGTTCATTGAACGCTTCGTTATGCCAAGTCTTCACAACACCAACTACAAAGACTTGCCTGTACGGATGGACGACGTCCTCTTCTTCTCTCAATTTGGAGGTGAGAATCTGGGTCCCTTGCTTGAACTTATTCCCGACCTCCACAACGCCGTCCTTCCGGACTTTCCCATGTACCCAAGGGACTCCTTGGCCTATAGAATGTTAAAGTCAAGAGTGTCAAGTCCCTCTCCCCCTCCTCCACAAGTCCCAACCGTCACTACCAAAAATCTCCTCAAACGTCCAACACCTTCTTCTCCCCTTTCAAAATCTACCCAACCCTTCTCCACCTCCAAACCAACGGAGATTGTGGATAAGTTCCCCTCCCACTTCAAGGAGGGACGCTCAAAGAAAGTCCACGACCCAAGGCCTCTCAAAAAGGCCAAGACCTCGAGCGTCCATCCTCCAAACCCTCTACAAAAAGGCCCAGCACCACTAAAAGGCCTTCCAACCTCTCCAAGGAATCCACCCCTCCCCCTCAACAAATCTCAATCGTCCAACTCCCTCCTACTCCTCCCCCGTCCCCTCAACCCTCCAAGCAAAATGCCTTAATTCCATTTCCTCCCCAAACCCTCTCTCCCTTAAACTTGGCCAACTTCCCTTCTGCCCCGGCCCACATTTCCCCACCGAAGGACCCCGAGACCCCAAGGTCCCGCCGTCCATCCTCTGAAAGTGGCCCGGAGGAAACAGAACGCACTCTTGAGCACACCTTTCGCCGAAGGAAGGCTGGTTCAAAGCCCAGGGTGTTGCTGGCCCAGGAAGTTCCTGCGCAGATTGAGCACGTTCCCTCCTCCTCTTCCTCCTCTAGCTCATCTGAGAGCCAAAGAGGTACGCCGGCTCAGGACTCCCCTTTCATAGACGTTGTTGGGGATTCGAATGATGAAGCGGAAGGAGAGGTGAACGCTCCTGCTGAACAAATTGAGGACGCTGGTGAGCACCAGGTCGCTCCAGAGAACGCCGAGCCTTCCTTGTCCGAAGAACTCGAGCGTGATGCTCAGGAAGTTCCCCCCTACAACCAATCCCTCCCCATCCTCCAACCTTTCCCAGCTCCACAAGAAAACCACTCCCCCACAATCCAAACAGAATCCCACCAAGTCCCGGCGGACGCTGAGCCCCTATCTGAAAATCCAACAGACGCTCAGGACGCTCAGGGGTCCTAGGGTCAGACCTCTGGTGCCAATCAAGCCACAACTGGTGGCGATGCAGAAAAAGAACAAGGTATAGAGGACGCTCCTTCAAAGGACGCTTCTGACAGTGACTCTGAGGACGAGTCAGATGATGCTGAGGACTCTGAGTCCCCCAAGGGCAAGCGCAAAAGAAAGCACGATGGCGCGCCCGTGAAAGTTCTTAGCCCTCTCGTCTATTCTGAAGAGTGGCTCGCCTCCTTCCACAAAGATGATAAAGTTCAGGAGTTCCTCGAGCTTCTGAGATTTCAAGGATGGCTGAACATTGGGCCTGCGCCCACTGTGGTTGATAAGGAGCATATCAAGGCGTTCTACAAAGATCTGAGGTACAAAGCAAAAGATAGCTCCCTCCACTTCAAAATTGATGGTGAGAAAGCTTCAGTAACAAAACGCCAGGTCCGTTCTTACATGGGTCTCAACCCTCAAAAACCACCGTCCAACGCTCTAAGCTCACTTCCAGAAGGCGGTTTTGAAACGACTGATGAAGAAATGTCGCTGGTTGAGAAGCTGTTCCAAGGCAAAAAGCCTTTCGGACTGGACAGGGTTGCCCACGTTCTGACCAAAGTAGGCGCCATATCTCATTATTTCATATGTCGCGCCGTCCTTCCTAGGCAGGAGAAAAGGTCAATCGTTCAAACACATGATCTCATACTAATTGACGCTTTTCTACAACGCCGCCCCATCAACTTAGCACGAATAGCAATGCAACATATGGCTAAGTGTGGGAGGAAGCGACATGCTCTGCCATACCCAGGGCTGGTCAAGCTGATTCTGGAGTCACAAAACGCCTATGATGACAGTGCTCCTTCAGAAGAACTCGGTCTGAAATGGAATGCCAAGAAATGACTCGTCGAGATAAGGCACAATGAAGAGCTACCGTCTGTGTTGAAACAGTTAGAAGCTGAGGCTGAGGAAGCAAGGAAAAAGGCTGAGCAAGAACGCCTAGCAGCTGCGGCTGAGGAAGAACGTCTTGCCTCAATGAGTCAAGAGCCTCCTCAGGAAGAAGAGCCAGTAGTTGACCTTAGTGCCCTTGATCAAATGCTCTTAGGGCCTTCTTCTCCTACAGCTCTTCCAACGGACGCTCCCTCTTCTAGCTCAGGTCCACGGCCCCGTTCTGCACCTGCAAGTATTGCTGAACATCCTCCTGCAGAACTCTTGGGTGTCATAATGGACAATCAGTGCCATGTCTTCTCTGCAATCAAAGATTTGTCCGCGGCCCTCACCAAGTCGGCTGAACTTCAAGAATAACTCCTAAAGTTCTTCCAAGACCAGAGCCGTCCTCAGTGATCGCCGTCCCCCATCTTTTATTCCCTCAACTGTTGTGCTTTTGCTTCTTTTTATTTCAAACACTTAAGTTCTTGGTTTGTAATAACCGTACTCTAATTTCGTTTGAATGGCTATTACATTGTTTGCTTGCATTGTGTGTTTAAGCGTTCCACTACTTTTAGTTATGTGTTTGTGCTAACGTCCTTATCACTTGTTATCCTTTTCGATGATGCCAAAAGGGGGAAGTGTAGTTTTGCAGAGATGCGCTATAAAATAGTTATCTAGAATAAGCAAGTGTTAAGGGGGAACTATTAAGTGAAAAGTCTAAGGAACGCCCATGCTAGAATAAAAGAGGACGCCTAGAAAATTTTCTAGAACGCAACTCTCTCCTTAAAATCCAAATGTTAAAGAATCAAAGAATGAAAACTTGTGCTTACTGAAATTTCTCTAAGTGTTAGAGGACGCTTTTATGTTTTCATGCATGCTAAGTTCCAATGTCAAAACTATTCTGTTGAAGAGTTTGTCATCATCAAAAGGGGGGAAATTGTTGGGACGCTATCAAGAACGCCTGCGTACTTGGTAGTGGGCCCACACAAACCGTCCCTTAGTTTTGATATGACAAACTCACTTTGATTCTAATAAATTTGCCCAAGTGTTCAGGAACGCCCAATTAACAAAGGAAAAAAGTGTGTGAACGTTCCCTAGGCTTAGGGACGCCAGCTAACAGGAAGTAAGGACCAGCAAGAGACTACTTAAGCAAGGACGGAGTTCCAAGCAAGTAGGAACGCGAGAAAGGAGTCCTTACTCTCTAGCCGACAGGATGACATCACTCGACAATGTTTGATCATCCAAGGACACGTGGAGACCGATCCTGTAGCAGACTCCAACACTACGTGGCGGACGATCCTGTAGCAGAGTTCATCAACACGTGGCGGCAGATCCTGTAGCAGAGTTCATCACACACAGCTGGATACACGAAGCTTCCTCATCACCGCCATACTCGTGGAGGAAGATCCTGTAGCCACGTACCTCAAGGGCATGATCGTCAGAACGAGAATGACGCCCTTCCCAAGTCCTATAAATACCGCAAGGCATTTATTGTGACGTTAACGCTTTCAGAGAATATTCAGAGAGAATCAGAGGAAAGCGACTCACTCAAGAACACGAAGAACTAACTCAAGAACTCAAGAACAGTGCTAGAACTTGTGTTAGATCGAGTGAGACTTGTAACCAAATCACAAAAACAGTTTGTAACAGAAAAACCCAAAAAGAGAGAGAGAGTTGTGCGAAGTACTGCAGAACGTAGGAATAGAGTCCTTTGGTAGATTGAGCTAGCTTAAGTTGTAGGCTTAAAGGAGTTCTTTACAAGTGAACTTAGGGAAAAGCTAAGTGTCGGAGAACTGTAAAGGCTCGCCAGTACAACTGTAAGATCGTTCAATAGAAAGGAAAGATCTATTCAAAAATCCTCCAAGGAGGTAGAGGTTTACACTCAAGGACTAATTGGTCTTGAGTGGTTCCTCTATAATTCACTGCGTTCATCTATTATCTGTTTAGTACTTAATTTCCGCTGCAATACTCAAGGACGCCCCTACACCTCGTAGGGACGCCTAACCTAAGGACTCCTTTACCAAAGTAAAGGGCGTTCGTCAGTACTAACGATCCAACAAAAACACCCTCAACTAACCCTTTCGGGCGCACGTTAGAGTGGTCAGCCAATTCAATAACAATATCAGATTCCTTCAGGGGCCAAGGCCTAACCTATCGTACATGCAAGCTGGAAGGACATTAATGGAGGCACCTAAATCTAGCATAGCTCGATCAATTTTAGTTTCTCCAATAGTGACAGGGACAGTGAATCTTCCCAGGTCTGAGCATTTTTTAGGCAATTGTTTCTAGAGTAGGGAATTACATGTCTCGGTTTTGCTATCATGAGTTTTCTCCACTAGAGCTACTTTCTCAATTTTAGGACTAGTCCAATTTTTCCTTTTGATTGTACAAAGCTCTTTCATAAATTTAGCAAAACGAGGTACACTTTGAATGAGATTGGGGATAGGAACATTTACCTGGCAATTGGTGAATGTCTCGAAGAGTTCCTTGTCATGTGCCGGCTTCCTTGGGTCCTTGAGTGCTTCCGGAAATGGAGGAGATGGCTTGAGAGAGCTCAGGGGCGGGAGTGGTTGAGCAACGTACCCGTCATCCTCCTCGGGTGCTGGAGCGCGGTCGCGTCTAGGGGAGCACGGGCGCGGAGGCGAATAGTTCTTGAATGCATAATCGAGCAAGGCCCCAAAATTTCGCTCGGCCTCCTTACCGCGGGCGCGGTTCGGGCTCCGCGGTCGCGGCGCCTCATCACACTCGTGGTCCGAGTTCTCTATTGGATTTCCGCGGGCGCGATGAGGAGAGCGCGGGCGCGGTATCTCTACAAAGGCTCGTTCTTCCTGATCCTCGGCCCCGACACGGCCGCGGCCAGGGGAGCGCGGTCGCGGTGTATCACCAGTGGGTGAATCCCGACTTGCCAAGGTTTTACTGCTCCTCAAGTTGATGGCACTCACATTCTCTTTGTGGTTGAGCGGTTGGGAGGGGAGTTTCCCGGAATCTATAGACTCGAGCCTATTGATCATGGTGGCAAGTTAGCTCAGCTGAGTCTCAAGATTCTTCACAACAGCCTTCGTCTCTTGGTTCTCCTTTAGAAGGGCGGTAATAGCATCGTTCTGAGACGGAGCAGGTGCTCTCGAGGCATAGTTATTAGAGCGGAATTGATGTTGATGGCCTTGAGGAGCGAACTGCTGCTGCTACGGTGGCTCTTGCTGCTGCTGGTTACTCCATCGAAAGTGAGGATGGTTCGCCCACCCCGGATTATAGGTATTAGAGAAAGGATCATTCCGGGGACGGGGCGCACCATAATTGTCAATAGCATTAACCGACTCCTCGGTCTCCTGAATGGTGGGGCATTGGTCGGTGAAGTGGCTTGCGTCATAGCAAAGACCGCATGCATTGACTTGTTGAGCCGTCTTCTTTGTGAGAAATTGTTTCATAAGATCCTTGAGTTCCCTTACATCAGCATTCAGGGACTCACTCACCACATTAGCGGACCTCACATTAGTCCTAGACCGCTAATTATGGGCTTGTTCCGCCAACATCTCCACCTTTTCAAAGGCTGCAGCGGGGGTCAAGTTCTTGTAACTACCCACACAAGATGCATTCACGCACCTCTTGTCATTGTCACAGAGTCCCTCAATGATGTAGAAAATAAGGTCCTTGGCAAGATAGCCATCGTAGGGACAACTAGCGATGGGCCTTTTGTAGCGCTCATAATAGTCATAGAGGTTCTCATCCTCCCCTTGCTCCAAACTGCTGAGTTGCATTTTTATAGAAGTTTGTTTTGAAGCGGGGAAGTACTTCTCAAGAAACGCCTTCTTCATGGCCGCCCAAGTAGTGTTAGAGCCCGACACCAAATAAAGGAGCCATTCCTTGGCGGAGTCCTCTAATGAGAAGGGAAAAGCCCGGAGGTTGATTTGATCCTCCGTCACGTCCTTTGGCTTCATACTCACGCATACCGCATTGAACTCAATGAGATGCTTGTTGGGGTCCTCACCACTCAACCCGTGGAATTTGGGTAAGTGATGAATGAGCCCGGACTTGAGCTCGAATTTCACGCCCTCCCCGAGATCGTGGAATTGAACAGCCAGCTGCTGTTGTTGAAGATCGGGCACCGTGAGTTGGCGAATAGTTTGTTCCGCCATGACGTCCTCCGGTTCAGAATCAGAGAGAGAGAGAGAGAGAGAGAGAGAGAGAGAGAGAGAGAGAGAGAGAGAGAGAGTCAAGAAGATTGTAAGATGTAGAAGGTCTGGGGGTGCTCCTTATCTTCCGAAGAGTCTTGTCAATTTCTGGATCAAAATGAACATGGGAAGTATTAGTAGACCGGATACGGACCATGTGTTAGATCCGAATGCAAGAGGAGTTTCTGGGCACGAGCAGCGGGCGCGCCGAGGTGGCCGCGGGTGCGGTTCAGGCATAGAACACGAAAACACACACAATCAAACAAGAAAACGGATTCCCCGGCAACGGCGCCAAAATTTGACTGGGGCAAAGTCGTTGTTCTTAAATCAAAGATAAATCCCGTACATGCAAACAATCAGTATAGTGAGCAAGTAAGGGGTCGAATCCAAAGGATTCAGTTTCAAGTAGATTTTAGTAGGTTTCATGCAAGTAATCAAAGGGGGCTTTGAAAGTTGTTTTCAGTCAAAGTTATCAAGTAGAGTTCATTCAATCAATTCCACTCTATTAATCCATTGATCATGAATTCATCCACTTCTTTATATTCCTAGGTCAATTCCAATCCCGATCATAAGCAATCGCAAGTCCACTGTCCAAGCAATTCTATAACCCTAGGCAAAGACGCTTAAACCTAGAATTAGCATAGAGAACAAGGATATTAGGAAATCAAATCATGCAATCAAGCTACGAGTCTCATACACAATTAAACCATTAAATACTCTTCCATAAACTAGTCCACGGTCCTACAATCGAGTTGTTTCGAGAAATAGGAAAGATGCATAGACAACAACCAATCCTAGATCAAACAATAGATCTAAGTCAATCAAACAAGTTGACCAAGCTCATAAAATCAAATATAGATCATGGGATTAAGCACATAAGTATCAATAAATACTAAGGGATAAAGAAGTTACCAAAATTTCACAACTTCATAATAAAGCTTCCTTGATTGAATAAACTCAAGAGGAGAATTAGTTCTCCATTACAATAAAAGTTCCAATCTACATTGAAAGAACAATTGATTACTAAGAGAATGAATGTCCTTAAAAACGTAGAAAGGTTCCCCTTAAATAACCCAAAGAACAACCTCTTCGAGATAGATAAGAAAGGAAACCGAAAGATAAGAAAAGAAACAAGATAGAAAAGATAGAAATTCGTCCGCGTGAAAATCGGCCGGCACCGCGACCACGGCATCACCACCGCGCCCGCGGTGGTCTCTCTTGGTCAAATCGCTGAGTTGGCTTCAACCGCGACCGCGCCACAGACAGCGCGACCGCGGCCTTCATGGTCTTCAATGATCCGATTCTTCACACTACCGCACCCGCGTCATAGACAACGCGACCGCGGTATCCATGTAGTGGCGAATCTTCGTCTTTAAGCTCTTTAACTCTTGATTCTTCATAACTTGTGTCTTCGGTCTTCGTATTACAATAACGCTCAAAACTAACCTAAAGACTCTCAAATATAACTCAAAATCCAAGCGTTAACCTATACAAAATAGCCTGAATCACCACCGGTTGTTGCCTCTCGGGAAAGGCCATGCCGAGGCCGTACCATTGAGCGTAGCCTTCATAACCGCCAAATTGAGGTTGCTCGTGCCTCGCACCACTCCCTTGACCTTGTTCATAGTACCTAGGGACCGGGTCGCCAAGATAGGCATCGGACCGACATTGTTGGATGTCGGGCCCAACGTATGGGACCGACCTTGTTCACCAGTTGACCCACTCCCAAGTGAGGTTCAAGGGCTTGTCGGTGTGGAAGAGCATTTCATGGAGCAACATCACCTCTTCCTTCATGGGTTTGCTCAACTCATGGTGTGCATAGATAGCACACCCCAAGACTCGCACCATTACTCGGAAAAGAGGGCTAGCAATCTTGGTTGTGGTAGCTCCTTTCCTCATTTCACTCTTCCCGGCCACTTGTCTCCAAACTTGGTTCACTTTCTCATTGTCCACTCCGGTCTCCTCTCTTGGAAAAGGAAACCCAAAGTAGGTTGCCAAATCCCCAAGAGTGAGCTCGTGGTCCTCATTGCCCAATTGGAAAGTGATGACGACTTCCTCATCTTCCACATCATGATAAGTGCACTCCAATGTGGCCATAAACTCCGATGTTAAGGCGGGATAATGCGGATTGTCCCACCTCAACATTCCATTGAGACCGATGTAGGCATAGCACCTTGTGAGAGCTTGCTCCATTCCCATCTTCCTTATGGACTCCCAATCAAGCCACCTAGTGTAGTGCGCTAGCTCTTTGTACCTTGCATAGCTCTCGGCTACATCATCATTTTCAAGCTAAACATCATCCAACTTGTGTTCTCTCGTATACTTTGACTTCTTTGAAGGCGTTTCCGCGTGAGATGAGGATGCACGGGTCTCCATCGTACCTACACACACTCAATCAAGTGAAGCTATAAGATAAGATCCATACAATCTCAACAACATCACACATATATACAACTCATAACCTCAACACACAAAGGTTACCCCATACTTAGGTTCTAAACAAGGAATTCCTAAGAAATGGTTAAGCTAATAAATATATCATATCATAATCAAGCTATTACCAACTATCAAACACGTGAATCCTCATGACATCACAAGTACAAAGCAAAAACAACAGGATCGACTTGCACATGACATCGGGCCCGATACACTTCCAACCTCGGCCCACTAAGTCGGACCGACTTCCACAAGTTGGACCCAAGGTACCTGGGTAACTCGACCTAGTTCATGCTTCGACTCCTTCACTCTATCATGCACCTAAAGTCCAAATTCAACCATCAATCATCCTTAATCGAAGTTCTAAAGGGATTAAAGCATCCATAAACAACATTGAAGAGCAATTTCACTACTTATGCAAATCCACCATTGATGCTCAAGCTTTGAATCCCAATCAAACATGGTAATACTCAATCTATGCTATGGAAGCACAAAATTCACAAAGAAATAGGTAAAGATCGAGTTGCACATACCGAAATTGAAGAGATTTCAACCTTTAAGCAAGAAATCAACTAGAACTCATTTTATCTCAGCCTAGGTCAAGATGGGGGATGAAGAACAATGTTGATCTTGAAATTTCTCTTTGGTTTTGGGTTGGGGAGGGCTTGTTGTGGTTGGATCGAGATGAAGAGAGGGGAAGTAGGATGGATCGAGTATGGTGAGAAGGGGGCCGATTTTGAGAGGTTTTGAGGGGAGAGGTATTTTGGGTGTGGTGGTTATTAATGGGAAAGAGACAATTCTTAGGTCAAAGGGTAAAATTGGTACTCCACTACACTCGACCGACGTGGAATGATGTCTTGGACCAACATACCCAAGTCGGGCCCAACTTACCTAGGCTCGATGCCGGTTTGATCTGGTCACCAAAATTACTCCATCTCGTTGCAACGTCTTTCTCCATGAATCCATTTATTTTTCACCATAACTCCTACACAATCTTGAAGAACTAATAAGACCACAAATCCACAAAATACTTGATAGTGAATGATTAGAGAAAAGCTAAGCTAAGCTAAGAAAAATCAAACTAAAACTTTGAAAAATCTACTAGCTCGGGTTGCCTCCCGAGAAGCGCTCGTTTAGAGTCAATAACTTGACTTCCTAACCTTCATCCTCATGGCCGGTGAAATACGGTGAATTGCTCGCCATCATCATGCCCTTACCATTACCCTCGTACCCATAGAAACACCATTTATGGTTAATGTAGGCATGGTTCTCCGGTCCTCTTGCACCATTCTCCTCCATAACATAAGCTTTCACCTCTTGACTTGCTTCATCATGATCCTTCTTTCCTACATCAAAAACACTCAAAGAATTCCTAGGAGATTCTATCAATTCATCTTTCAAGTCACTTAAGCAAATGTAGCTATCTCCTAAGTCATCTTTTAAGTCACTTAATCAAATGTAAGAATCACATGTTTTGAATGAATTATGGTCATCTCCAACATAAAAAGGATATGAGTAAGGACATTCTTCTTTGCTCCTAGGGCTAGCATTGATCCTTGACTCATCTTGTTGCTCAACTTGCTCCAACAACTCTCTAGCTTGAATTTGCTCATTGAATCTCACATCGCTCCTCAAAGGAATCGCTTCTCTTGCGATCACGACTTCCACTTCTTCTCTCTTTCTCTTGGCATTCTCTTCTAGCTTTAAGATAGCCAAAGCATCCGGCTCATTTAAAGCCTTGTTGAAGTGATCAACGTTTTCCTCTCCAATCTCAAAGGATACCTTCCCATTTTTGACATCAAACTTGGCCCCCGCCATTGCTAAGAACGGTCTTCCTAGAATTATAGGGACCAAGGGGTCCTCCTTCTTGTCTAGAATCACAAAGTCATCGGGAACGAAGTATTTTCCAACTTAAACCGGTACATCGTCCAATATTCCCTTAGCCTTGAGGATGGAGCCGTCGGCCATAGTAAGGGACATATCGGCCGGCTCAATTTCTCCGAGATTAGCCCTTCTCCAAATGCTAGTGGGCATAACCGAAACACTCGCCCCAAGATCACATAGGGCTTGAAAGCTTTGAGACCCTACACCTACAGTGATAGCAAACCTTCCCGGATCTCCTAACTTTTGAGGTAGCTCCAAAATCTTCACCTCATCTTGCATCTCAACTATGGATCTTTTTTTCCTCAAGATCTCCCTCAAAAACTTAGCATAGGATGGCATCTCGTTCAAAGCATCGGTGAATGGAATTGTGATGTTCAAACCTTGCAAAAGCTTGAGGAATCTTTTGAACTTGCTCTCAACAACATCTTTTGGCTTCTTCGAAGGGTAAGGAAGAGTTGTAGCACCTTGAATCTTGCTCGGATCAACCTCCTTAGACTTGCTCGACTCGTTCGCACCCTCCTTTGGCTGGACTGACTTGGGCACCACGTCGGGCCCGATGTCGTGCACCTCGGTCTGGGGGCAGAGCATGGGTTGAGTGGTCGGGCCGACATCTGGGCAAGTCAGGCCCAACTCCCTCTCAACCTCGGTCTTGGACAAGGGAGTTGCTCTGGCTGCAGGATCGACATTTTGGAACCTCGGACCCGACTCACCTGGCATGTCGGTCCGGTTTTCTTCTCTTGATTTGGGCACATGTGGCTCGGGTAGATTTCGACCACTCCTCAATCCAATAGCCTGAACTTCATTTTGATTATGTGGGGTACGGGGATTCTCCTCAGGTCGGCCCGGAAGTCTTCTATTCTCTCTCGGGATTTGAGTTGCAATTTGGGTAAATTGATTGTCGACTTGCGTCCTCCATGCACCAAACTCATTGAATTGAGTTTTTATCTCCTTGAATCCATCTTTCAACTCTTGTACCCATTGTGGTTGTTGTTGCTCATTAAATCCCGATGGTCTATATGGCGGTGGTTGTGCCCTGGGCTCGTTTTGGTTGAAGTTGTTCTTGTAGCCATTGGCTTGACCTTGATTCCACCGACCATTACCTCCATTGTTGAAATTGCCCCTTCCTTCATAATGCCCTCAAACATAGTGTGCCTTTTCAACTTGCCCGGCCAAGCGAACTTGGCTCTCATTCGGACACACTTGTGTAGCATGGGCAAAAGATCCACACTCCTCACAAGCTCTAGCGGTTTGCTTGTAATGATGGACTTGCCTTCTCAACTTGGTCACTTCACTCTCTAGGTTGGAGCCTCACATCTTTGTCAAGTAACTCCCATACATAGCCTCATAATCGGAAAGCTTGTCAAGTAACTCCCTAGTTTGCTCCGAAGACAAGTCTACAAATCCACAATCGGTATGGAGATTTAGCATGTCTTTAGTAGCCGGATTGATACCTTGGAAAAAGTTATCTTGAAGCACGTATGGTTGTTGCCCATGAGTTGGACATTGGCGCAACATCTCCTTGAATCGGTCCCATGCCTCGAAGAGAGGTTCATTTGATCCTTGTTGGAAACTTGCAATTTTTCTCCGGAGCTCGGTTGTCTTTGAAGGTGGGAAGAACTTCATCAAGAATGCATCATTAAGAGCTCGCCATGTGGTGATCGACCTAGGGGCTTGGCTCTCGAGCCAATGTGCGGCTTTACCCCCAAGTGACAACCTGAACACCTTAAGAAACACATACTTCAAAGTCTCCTCATCCGTAGAGATCATCTCACACATGTCAATGAAACGCTTGACGTGCTCAATTGGACATTCTTGCGGGCGTCCCTCAAACTGATCCCGCTTGATGAGAGAAATGAATTGCGTCTTGATCTCGAAATTCTTGGCAACCTCCGGTAGCACAATAACTGGCTCAGGCACCCTCAACTCCGGATGCATGTATTGACCTGCATTTCGGGGTAGAGCATTGAGTTGAGCCTCTATCCTCATACGTTGCTCACGTTCTCTTCTTGCTTCCACCTCTCGGTTATCCGCCTCAAGTTGCAATCTAGCCATCTCGGCCCTAATTCGAACCATCTCATCATCATGGAGTGCTTGGTTCTCCATCCTTTTCTTCCTTCGGGCTTCTTTGAGAATACTTTCCGGATCACTCACAAACTCAAACTCAAGTGTTCCTCGGGAGGAACGAGCTTGCATATACCTACAAAGCAAAAACACAAACCAAAACCAATCAAAAACAAACAAAGGGGTTTGGGTTATTCCCTCACTGAAATCACTACCAAAGCACAAAAGACTCAAAAATTTTGGTACCCAAAACAATTGAAACTCCCCGGCAACGGTGCCAAATATTTGTCGCTCTCAATCACGAGGGTCTTGAGAATACAAACTAACCCGAACTCGTTGTAGCACGTGGTGGGTGTCGAACGCACGGGAATTCTGTCTGTTTGATGCACCAAGAGACTTAAAAACTAAAAAGAGAAGATAAAACGAAGGAAAACAAAAGAAACGCTCGGGAGCGACACTAAGGTCACATCGGGCCCGAGGTTGATCGACAAGAAAGAGAGTCGGGACTGACGTTCAGCAAGTTGGGCCCGATGTAGCTGGGGATGTCGAGCTTAAATTTGGCGAGATAGATCTCGAGTTTTTGGGTTCCTCCTCTAGTAGGTATGGGCTTTTCCACCCCAATTCAAGCAATAAGTGTTGATCCTCGTAGGATCGAGGTTGTTCGCCTCGTTCCAGCCACTTCTACACATCGATCCATAGGGAATTTGACCCCCCTTTCGATGCAAGGTCTCGTGATGGGAAATTGCTCACTTTCGTTCACTCTTGCCAACCACAAGTCCTTGATACCTTGCTTTCACAAGGAATTGTTGCTCTATGTAGAGTGGGTTCCTAGATCAATCACTCAAGGCTATGGAATTGCGGTTTCAAACCCAACCTAGATAGAGGTTCTCCCCATAGCCCAAGATCAATGGAATCTACTCCATATGGCTAGAGTAAAAAGCAAACAAAATACTAAGCAAAGCAATCTCAATCATTAATCTCAAATTAAAGCCACATCTCATTAACCAAACAAAGGAAATCCACAAATCCCAATTCAAATCCACAATAGCAAAGCAAAACAAAGCTAAACTCACTATCTATCCCTAGATCTCTCCTTCTCCTCCACCGGTTTCTCTTCTTCTCCCTCTCCTCTCTTTTCTCCTTGCTCCCCAAGTCTCCCTAGAGCCTTTGAGAGGTGATTAGTGTTGTGTGTGTGTGGATTATTATCCTCTTCTCTAACTAGAAGATAAGAAGGCCTAAAATAGAAGAGGGGTAAAAGATCTAGGTCATAATTGTATGCCTTGGAGCCCAATCCTCCTTTTGACCGACTCGGACCGACACGGGGGCATGTTGGGTCCAAGGTGCTGGGCATGTCGGTCCGAGGTTGAAACTAGATCTCGGTCCCGATGTTGCTTGGAACTCGGTCTTGTCTTCTGGCCACCTCTTCTTCTTGGGTCTTCTCTTGCTTGTCTTCATGGGTTACTCTGCTCTACCACTCCTTGCCTCGTGTTTTGCTCCTTCCTCAGGTCTTCTACAAAATAGCCTCGAATCATGCCAAAAACACCTGCAAAATACACAAAATTCACATAGTCTCCAAGTCTCATAGAAAATCAGAATCTAAGCTAAAAAGGGACAAAACACACAAGAAAAGGAACAAAAGACACATATTTACAAAGGGAAAATGACCTATAAAACACCACCAATTTGTGAGACATCAAGGAGGAAGAGCCAAAACTTGTTTACTTTTTGAGGACGCCTCAACAATGGCGTCCTTTTCTTCTTGGGCCTTCTTGGCCAAATGCTCGTTCTCTAAGGCAATCTCAGAGAGCCTTATTGCCGCCATTTCTTCATCACTGACGCCCTCAAGTTGAGCAGAGGTTTTGAGGTGTCTCTTAGGAGCGGGAGGAGGTGTGGTAGGGATAGGCTTGAGTTGAGAGGAGGAGGAGGACTTGATCTTGAGTTTTTGTGGTGGAGGAGAGGACTTTCTCTTGCGCTTGGAGGGGACGGACCCTTCAGGAGCGACCAAGAACCCAGCAATATCCGGAAGGATGTTTACCAAGTCATCAACCGTCCCTTTGAATTCATGGCCGATAATAGAAGGGCGAACATAAGGAGGGTTGGTGAAGTTGGTCTCCCTCAAGCGAGGTTGGATGTAGGTTACAGTGAAGTAATGGAGGAGGCGTTGGACATTAGGAGGGTAGTTCTGGACAACGGCCCTTTGGCAGATGTTGCCAAGGGTCTTGGGCTCTTTCTCTAGCCAATCCTTGACCAATGGGTCAAGCTTGGGATGGTAGAGAGGCTAAGAGGGAAGTCCCATTGCACGTGCTTTAGCGGCATCCCCATCCGCCTCTAGCTTAAAAGGGGTTTCAAGGAATTTGAAACGTTGTGGGAGAGGAATTTGGCGTTTGGGTGGCTGGGAGTGGCTTTTAGATTGAGGAGAGGTGGTGTAAGGGTGGCGCTACGGTTAAGAGTGGGAAGAATGAGGGTTTCTAGAGGAGTCAGGCCGTCAGACATCTCTAGATCTTAACTACATCGGCGACCGACCTTTGATCGGAGTTTGAGATCTCGTTGCCGTTGAAGACGAAGGTTGAGTGGTTTTGCTTTGATTTCTGGTGTTGGCCATTTGAGAGATTTGGAGTTTATATAGAGGAGGTTAAGGTTGGAAACTGGGTAATTTCGAGATCTAGGATTGAGAGCTTTTTGGATTTGAGTAAGAAGGCAAGGGAGCCAAGAGTTTTTGCAGAGGGGGGCAGCGGCTATGTATAGGAAGAAGACGAAGGAAAGGCAGGGGCAACAGGGTCTTTTTCTTTGGCTTCCTCCAACCGCTTCCCAACACGTGTAATACTTCTTCGCTAAGTAACAACTGTTTTGCGCCAGTTACACAAATCCCGAGATTTTTGTCCGAAATCCCCACGATGTTTGACCTTCCCGTTTTCAAAAATTCAAATTTCCACAAAACTGCAAAGGACTCTGTCTTGGCGTCCTTTCAACACCACGCACCTTTTTTTGAGAACTGTACCACTGCGTCCCAAACCGATCTCAACAAGGTGAATCTTACTACTCTGTATTGGTGTCCTTTAGACTTCGACAAGCTTCCCTTTAATCACTTAGAACCATTTTTTGAAAATCAAACAAGTACTTCCCGTAAAGTAAAGACAAAGAAGGCTCATAGGACGCGTTTGCAAGATTCTCGGCTTAGGTAAGCTTAGAGTTTCCATCATTTAGGCTTGTAATGAGGGTTGGGTGATCAGGGATACCCTTGAGATTAAAAGAGAAGTGAAAGACATTCAAAACAAGAGCAAAACACATGTCTTAGACTAGCGTCGTTTCAAGATGACTTTAAATGCATGACATACTTTAAAACAAGTTATCAACAGAACATAGCCGATTATTAAGGGAATAATAAAACGGGACTTGATCATTTAAAAGCTATCATCCCCAAGAGCAGCCTAAGGTGTTCAAAGGGACGTCTATCAAGTGCTTTTGTGAAAATATCGGCCACTTGGTCCTCAGTCCTAATATGATCCACTCTTATTAACCCAAGTTCAACATTATCACGAAGAAAATGGTGTCTTATATGAATATGCTAGGTTCTAAAATGATGAACAAGGTTTTCGGCAATGCTTATAGCATTAGTGTTAATCACACAAGATAGGGACTATATCAAGGAACGTACCATAGTCTTCCAATTGGTACTTCATCCAAAGGACTTGTGAGCAACACGAAGCAACAACAACACACTCAGCTTCCGCGGTTGAAAGCACCATGGAGTTTTGCTTCTTGGATCCCCATGATACAAGGCAAGAGCCTAGGAATTGAGCCATTCCAAAGGTGTTGTTCCTATCCACCACATTGCCAGCATAGTCTGCGTCAGAGTACACCACAGGGTTTAGGGATGTCCTTTTGGGATACCAAAGGTAGAGATCGTCCCGTCCCTTGAGGTATCTGAAAGTTCTCTTGACTTCTTGCATGTGGGACTCTTTTGGATTGACTTGAAAGTGAGCACACAAGCATACAACGAACATGATGTCGGGACGGCTCGTGGTCAAGTACAAAAGAGATCATATCATTCCTCTGTAGAGCTTTTGATCCACACTCTTCCCTTCTTCATCAGCATAAAGTCGAGTGTTTGGTGAGATGGGAGTGTCTATGGATTTGGACGTGCTCATCCCATACTTCTTTTGCATTTCACGAATGTACTTCTGTTGGTGAATGCGCGTCTCATCTTTGAGTTGAGTAATTTGGAGTCCCAAGAATAATTTGAGTTCTCCTATAAGGGACATCTCAAATTTACCACTCAAGTTCTTGAATTCCTGTACAAGTTTCATGTTAGTGATTCCAAATACTATGTCATCGACATAGACTTGGACTATCAAAACATCTTTAAGGACTTTCTAGTAGGAACTCGAGCTAAACTGCCAGAGTCCATAACAAGCTATCAACATGATGAGATCACTAGACAGACCAAAATTGTCCAAGAAGCTTCGTTGATCAAAGAGGACACGTGGAAGCAGATCCTGTTCATCAGTTCTACACCACGTGGAAGTAGATCCTATAGCAAGGAACTGTGAAAACTGTCAAGAAGCTTTGTCCATCATCAATATGGACACGTGGAAGAGGATCCTTTTACAAGGGACTCTTGAGGGCAAATGGGTCACAAAAAAGGTAGCCTTCCCAATCAATATAAATACTCCCGTGGGTATTTATTATGACGTGAGTTCTCCGACACATTTCGGACCGAAAGCGACTAATCACCAGGAACACTCAAGAACAATGATGAATTGGTGTTTAGATCGTTAGAGAAGTTCACAACACCAAAACAAAGTGATTGTAACGAGTTTGGAAACTTGAAGGTTCGGAAGGATAAGGTTGGAAACTCGAAGGTTCGGATCAAAATTATCCATAAATGGTGATAATTCAACATTGGGGAGTCAAGGGTCAGTCCAAAATTTTATAGTCCTTCCATTACCTAGAAGCCACCTAAGGCCTTTGTAAAAAATACTTCTATAATTGATTAATCTGCCAAACTGCCAAGAGCAATTATTTTTGTGATAGTCAAATATCAAATCGGTGCATAAATACTTCTCAATAATGACTTTGACCCATAAATTTTGAGGTTGTGTAACAATTTTCCAAAGAAGTTTCATTTGTAATGATAGATTGATATTTTCCACTAATCGAAGGCCAAGGCCCCAGCTCTCTTTAGGAGAGCAAATACGATCCCAGCTAATGAGTGGATGATGATTTGGGGTAAATTTATTACAAAAAAAACTTTGCCTCAGTGGAGGGCGAGTTAGAGGGAGAAGATTAAGGTGTTCGACTACTAGTCAGCTAGGTGGTGGAGCGGTAAATATTTATATATTGATTTTATTGCGTTTTTATTTTATTTTTTTGTTCTTTTGGGTTGTATTGGACGCATTTTATCTAGATCTAAAATGCCCTCATCTTGACCCCCCAGATCCTACTTTTGATTGGAATTCCAACAAGAAGAACAACAACAACAAGAACAACAAGAACAATGACAACAAATACAACGACGACGACGACGACGACCCTTCTTCCTTTTATGGAAAGAGTGAAAGATCTCATGAGTAATAAGAACATTGTTTGAATCAGACGTCCTTTAACAAAAGCACTCTGAAGCGGATGTATAATTGACGGAAGAATATGTTGTATTCTATTTGATAATACTTTGCTAATAGCTTTATAAACGGTATTGCATAACATAATAGGCCGATAATGATTTAGAGAATTTAGTGTATCAATTTTCGGGATTAACGTGATAAAAGTTTTATTTACAGCGGTAAGCATTGATCCAAAATGGAAGAAGGCAACAACTACACGAACAACTGAAGCTCCAACAGTTGGCCAAAAATGTTGGAAAAATTCTACAGTAAATCCACTGGGACCATGTGTTTTATTAAGTACCAAGTCAAAGATAGCAACCTTAATTTCAGATGGGAAAGGCTGTTTGGAAATTGCTATGTTATCCACATCAAAGACAAGAAACGGACACCAGAATTGGAGTTAGATTGCAACCTCGACGCAAGTTCAAAAGTCGTATTAGTTAAGATGGCTTCATGATCAGAAATTACAAGGCCATCATGCGTTTAGTATTTTTATCAACATTTTATTTAAATCTACATACTGTAGATATTGTTTCAAAGTGTTTAGTATTTTTATCAACATTTTTTATCAACATTTTGTAAACTCAGCTTTGGCTCACTACAGCCAAAACTTATGGTGAAAAGTTACTAAGACATTATATTTATTGAGATGTTGTTGTAACTTTGTCAGAATAATTGGATTATAAGGATCACAAAGTAGATCATTTTGGTGTTGTTGTAATTGTCTTTCGAAGGTTTTTTTCTGCTCAAAATTATTATTAATATATATATATATATATATATATCGTTAAGCCCAATCTTTAATGTTGGGACGCTATCAAGAACGCTCGCGTACTTGTTAGTGTGCCCACACAGTCGTCCCTCAGTTTTGATATGACAAACTCACTTTGATTTTAATAAATTTGTCCAAGTGTTTAGGTACGCTAGTGACTAACAGGACAACAAGTGTGTGGACGTCCTTGAGGTTAAGGGACGCTAGCTGACAGGAAGTAAGGACAAGCCAAGTGACTACTTAAGCGAGGACGCAGTCCCAAGCAAGTAGGAACACAAGCTTCAACTCAGAAGCGTCCTTACTCAGCAGCCGACAGGATGACATCACTCGACAACAATTGATCATCCGGGACACGTGGAGACCGATCCTGTAGCAGAGTTCATCACCACGTGGAGGCAGATCCTGTAGCGGAGTCCATCACAGCTGGATACAGGAACCTTCCCTCATCACCGCCATACTACGTGGAGGAAGATCATGTAGCCACGTCCATGAAGGGCATGATCGTCCCATAGAAATGACGCCCTTCCCAAGTCCTATAAATAGTCCCAAAGCATTTATTGTGACGCTAATGCTTTCAGAGAATAAACAGAGAATCAGTGAGAAAGCGACCTCGATCAAGAACACGAAGAACAAGCTTAGAACTCTTCTAGACTTAGTGTTTGATCGAGTGAGAATTGTAACCAACAACACAAATTGTTTGTAAACCAGAAAAATAAAGAAAAAGAGAGAAGTCCTATGAAGTACTGTAGGACGTGGGAATAGAGTCCTTTAGCACATTAAGCTCTCTTAAGTTGTAGGTTAGAGGAGTCCTTTACTAGTGGATTTAGGACGTACACTAAGTGCCTTAGAAGTGTAAAGATCTCGCCAATACAACTGTAAGGACGCTTAATAAGAAAGGAAAAATCTATTCAAAAATCCACCAAGGAGGTAGAGGTTTACACTCAAGGACTATTTGGTCTTGAGTGGTTCCTCTATAAATCACTGAGTTCATTACTTGTTATTTTCACCTGTTTAGTTTGTTTATTTCCGCTGCACTTCAAGGACGCCCTTATACTTTGTAAGGACGCCTCACTCTAAGGACGCATTTACCAAAGTAATGGACGTCCCTCTTTATACTAACGATCCAACAATTGGTATCAAAGTAGACGCTCTAGATCTTTTTTGAGTTGCAGGTGACAATGGACATGGAACCAATCGAAATTAGTAGCGTGAAGCCTCCGCGCCTGACGGACGGCAACTTCAATCACTAGAAGACAAGGTTCGAGAGCTTTGTCAGGGGTCAAAATTACCAATGCTTGCGTGTAATCAAGAACGGTGCCATGCAAGGCAAGGAGGAAGTTTGGGGTTCCGATGAGTTCAAATTGATGGAAACTAATGCTAAGGAAATATGCTTTCTTCAAACGTCTCTTTTTGAAAGGGATGCTACCAGAGTTAGCAACTTGCCAACTACCAAGCAATAGTGGGAAGCTCTTGAGAAGTACCATGTTGGAACAGCAGAAATGAAAAAGGACAACCAGCTAGAAGTTAAGAGGGACTTCTATGCAGTCCGAATGCTGCCAAATGAAATAGTCAAGGACTACTTCTTCCGTTTCGAAGCTCTCATCACCAAATTCAAGAATTTGGGCATCCCAGATGATGAAATATCAATGAGGAACAAAGTTCAAGTGGTAATCGATGGATTGACAGGAATATGGAACTTTGACAGAACAACCATTAAAGAGAACCAGGCTAACAAGACTCTTGATATGGAAGAGATCTATGGGAAGCTAAGGTAGTATGAAGCTAAGAGGAACGCTGACATGGCTGAGCTAGGACGGAATCCTCAAACAGATCTTGCTTTGGCCTCAACAACACTAGAGTATCTTCGTTGGCAAAGAGATCTAGGTTTGATGATGGAAGCTAAGACAAGAGATCATCGCGAGAACTTGCGTGTTCAAACTTTGAAAGAAAATCAAAGTAAGTCGAAGGAACAGCTTGATGAAGAGGAAGAACTTGCTCTCTTGCTCAACGTTCTCCGTTCCTGGGCTGTAAGGAACAAAGCTCACTCAAAGACAAAAATGCCTTATAAGAAGAAGAGTCCCTAGTACACAAAAGCTGAGATGAAGGAACTTACTTGTTACAAATATAACAAGAAAGGACACTTCGCCAAGAAATGTACATCGGGACTATCCTTAAAAGATGTGAAGAAGAAGGCTTTGCTAAGTGCCTTTGAGGCTGCTTCTTTGTCAAGTGCCTAGGACGACGATTCAGAGGATGATGAACTAGCTGAACATCATGCTTATATGGCTGTGGAGGATGCTCTAGTTGTTGAGAAGAACGCCTCCGAAATTGAACAAGAGGTAACTCATGATTCTATGATAAGCTCTTTTGACAAATGCTCAAAATCTAAGTTGATTAAACTTATTGCTCAAATCATGCAAGAAAGTTATTCAATGAAACAAAAACTTGATGAACTTGAGGCGGAAAACATAATAGTTGAATGTGAGAACTGTGAAACAGTGTCTGTAAAACTAGAGTCCTCTGTTGAAGAAAATAAATCACTAAAAACTGAAGTTATGTGTCTCAAACTTGAGAACGCCAAACTTAGAGAAGAAGTTAAAGTTTTAGGAAAGAGTCCTATTACTGAAGAGGTAAAACCTATGGTTTTTGTTCCCGCCAAAAGAGGACTGGGATATGAGTACGACTCTAGGAACTCTCTCCCTAGTGATTTTAAAGCAAGCAAAACTTTCGAACTTGAACTTGAAAGGGAGAAAACTAAGAACCTTCTTAAGCGTATTAGAGTCCTAGAGAGTGGAGAAAAAGGACAAAAGGACTACTATACGGACTCTACAAGCAACAAAATCTATAAGAAAATTGCTAAAGAGGAAGGTTCTAAAGTTTGCAATCCACAAAAAATGAAAGAAAACAAAATCCAACGTCCCAATAAGAAATATTACCTTGGTGATTACTTTAGAACGTGCTGGTACTGTGGACAAGGTGGACACTACAAGTATGATTGCTTTAAGTTGAAAGAAGACATTGAAAATGGTAAAGCTGCTAGGACTAACAATGAAAATGTTGAGTCCGTTCCTAAGGCAAATGCTAGGAATCCTAGATGTTCTAGAAGTTCTTTCCGAAAGCATGTTACGTCCAATGATGTTAATATAAATGACTTCATGCCAGAACCAGAGTTCTTTTACTGTAAAGAACCAAGTCAGGAACACCTTGCCTGGGTCGCAAAAAACTAACTTTGTTTTGACAAATGGAAGTGAGGGGACGCCAATGGATCATTGATAGTGGCGCCTCAAATCACATGACAGGAAGCTCGATCCTTCTCACTTCTATCCAAAATAGTGCCACGGGAGGAACTAGCTTGTTTGGCAACAAGGGCAAAGGAAAGATCAAAGAAACGGGAACTGTTATTCTAAACTCGTCCATCAAAGCATCAAATGTCAGTCTTGTTGAAGGACTTGGCTTTAATCTTTTGAGTGTCTCTCAAATGTGTGATCAAGGTGAAAACCCAGTCACATTTGACTCAAAGGAGTGCCTTGTTATCATTAAGAAATCAAGCAAAGTTGTTCTTAAAGGAGTACGCCAAAACAATGTCTATATCTTCAACCAAGAGTTCAAACCTGCTACTGAGTTGTGTCTTTCTGTTTCAAAAGAGGACGCTGACCTCTGGCATCGTCGTCTTGGCCATGTTGGATTTCAAAAGAGGACGCTGACCTCTAACTCCCCTCCTCCTTCATTGCCTCACAAGGACGCTCTCTCTTCTAGTGCAGGCCCTTGCCCAATTCCTCCCCCGGAGAATCCAGAGTTGTATCCGCCACAAGAACTCATGGAGGCCGTTCTCCCCAATCAGTGCATTATGATACAAACGTTGATAGAGTCTGCGGAACTTCACGAGAAACTTCTCAAGTTTTACCAAGACTCTAGCAAACGCTCTTATTGATCACCGTCCCACCCCTTTAATCCCTCATATGTTATGCTTTTGCTTCTTTTGTTTTCAAACACTTGGTACTATGGTTTGTAATAACGTACTCTCTTTTTGTTTGAATGGCAAGTTCCATCGTTTGCATGCATATTGATTGTTTAAGCGTTCCACTGCCTTTATTTGTGTCTTTATGCTACTGCCCTTATTCACTTGTTATCCTTTTCGATGATGCCAAAAGGGGAAGTGTAATTTTGCAGAGATGCGCTATATATTACTCCCTCTGTCCCTATTTGATAGTCTTAAAGCACATTTTTTGCGGTTATTAAGAAAGGCATAAAGTAACATTGGTAGAAGATAAAGTGGGATGATGTGAGTTAAAGTAGAATTTAAATAGGGGTAGTTTTGTAATTTTATAGGTGTGAAAAGTTGAAAAGAGATAAAGTGGAAGGTAAAGTAGAATTTAGTAGGGGTAATATTGTAAGAAATTATTGATATAAAAGGAAGGGGGACAAATATTTAGGGACGACGAAAATAGAAAGGGGACGCACATTTATGGACGGAGGGAGTAGTTATTAAGAATAAGCAAGTGTAAAGGGGGAACTATTAGTGAAAGGTCTAAGGAACGCCATGCTAGAATAAAACAAGAGGACGTGTAGAAAGTTTCTAGGACGATACTCTTTCCCTAAAATCCAAATGCTAGTGAATCAAAGGCTGACAACTTGTGCTTACAAAATTTTCTCTTAGTCTTAGAGGACGCTTTTCAGTTTTCATGCATGCTAAGTTCCAATGTCAACACTTTTTTTGTTGAAGAGTTTATCATCATCAAAAAGGGGGAAATTGTTGGGACGCTATCAAGGACGCTCGCTTACTTGATAGTGTGCCCACACAACCGTCCCTCAGTTTTGATATGACAAACTCACTTTGATTCTAATAAATTTGTCCAAGTGTTTAGGAACGCTAGTGACTAACAGGACAACAAGTGTGTGGACGTCCCTGAGGTTAAGGGACGCTAGCTAACAGGAAGTAAGGACCAGCCAAGTGACTACTTAAGCGAGGACGCAGTCCCAAGCAAGTAGGAACGCAAGCTTCAACTCAGAAGCGTCCTTACTCAGCAGGCGACAGGATGACATCACTCGACAACAATTGACCATCCAGGACACGTGGAGACCGATCTTGTAGCAGAGTTCATCACCACGTGGAGGCAGATCCTGTAGCGGAGTCCATCACAGCTGGATATAGGAAGCTTCCCTCATCACCGCCATACTACATGGAGGAAGATCCTGTAGCCACGTCCATGAAGGGCATGATCGTCCCATGGAAATGACGCCCTTCTCAAGTCCTATAAATAGCCCCAAGACATTTATTGTGACGCTAATGCTTTCAGAGAATATTCAGAGAATCAGTGAGAAAGCGACCTCGATCAAGAACATGAAGAACAAGCTTATAACTCTTCTAGACTTAGTGTTTGATCGAGTGAGAATTGTAACCAACATCACAAATTGTTTGTAAACTAGAAAACCAAAGAAAAAGTGAGAAGTCCTACGAAGTACTATACGACGTGGGAATAGAGTCCTTTAGCAAATTAAGCTTGCTTAAGTTGTAGGCTTAGAGGAGTCCTTTACTAGCGGACTTAGGACGTACACTAAGTGCTAGAGAAGTGTAAAGAACTCTTCAGTACAACTGTAAGGACGCTTAATAAGAAAGGAAAAATCTATTCAAAAATCCTCCAAGGAGGTAGAGGTTTACACTCAAGGACTACTTGGTCATGAGTGGTTCCTCTATAAATCATTGAGTTCCTTACTTATTATTTTCACATGTTTAGTTTGTTTATTTCCGCTGCACTTCAAGGACGCCCTTATACTTAGTAAGGACGCCTCACTCTAAGGACGTCTTTACCCAAGTAAAGGACGTCCCTCTTTATACTAACGATCCAACATTTAAAGTATTTTTTAAGTAATTGCATTTTCATTGTAATTTTAAACATGAATGATCCTGTAAGTTTTATATTGGCAAACCTTATTAACGAAATTAACATATATAAGATGGTTTAGCAATCCATGCGTTTTCAAATCTAAACACATATTGTAAAATTTTCTTTATAATCTCTAAATCAAAAGAATTTAAAAAATGATCCGATGTTGTAAATGGACTGTGATGAACTTTTAGCGTAGGAAAAGACGTTACAAGGTCATTGTGCATAAGGACTCTATCTAATCGCTCAAATGTGTTATTTGTAGAAGTGGACCTCTTCCTCCAGGTAAAAGGAAAGCTGGAGAACTTAGTATTGAGGGTGTTCATTTTGTTTTGAAGTTAAGTAATCGACTAAATTTGCTAGGAGGCGGGGTAACACCCCCAAATTTATCCGTAATACAATCAATTTCGTAAAGGTTCCCGATTAGGAGGAATGGTAATTGATAAACATTAATGGTATTTTCTAGTTCATTCCAAAAGATGTAAAGGGGGATTCAATAGAACAAAAATGTAAAGTTGGGCGGTTTGATGAGTTATTTTAAAGTTGGGCGGGCCGTTTGCAAAAAATTGAAAAGTCCGGGGGGCCGTACATGTATTCTGCCATTCATTTTCCTCCATAGAAGGAGCATAGACAAATATTAAAAGAAAGGGATAAAATGGATTGTTAACCTTCATAATAATATATTTGGTGTTTGTAATATTAGTTGGCAAGATCTTCAGATTGATAAATAAACAATGCAATTCCGCCCTTGGTGCCAATTGATGGGAAAAAGATACAGTGATGGAACCCGATTTTTATTATAATTGCATTCAAAAGGATGAACGTCTGATTTCGTTTCTGTTAAGCGCGCAAAAAAATTATAATTTGTAAAGTTTTCATAAGAAGGCAATTTCATCCCAGAAATTAACCCTCATAATGCCCCTAACATTCCAATAGGCATAAGTCATGATAAAAAAAAAATTTGATATGATCGGTCAAAATAGGTAGTAGAATCATATGGAGATGTGTGAATTTGAACAAAAAATTGCAACCTGAGAAAGTACTTAGGCGTACACATAAGTGATACCAACCAAAAGCAAGGGAAACGGATAATGAACTGGAAAATATGCTAATCAACAAAGAAGATGAAAGTTGAACAAATACTAGAACTTGTTGTAAGGAAGTGGAAGTATTAACCAACGTCCTACAAACGTGAATTAATGCAACAGTGAAATACCAAGATGTATTTACAAAGACATTGAAGAGCAAAATAGCTTATATATGGAGATGGTATAAAACAAGGTTGTATTCTTCAAAGGGAATATACAAGGCAAACTAAGCATGCAAGCAGATGTACATTCGAGACAAATTAGGCAGAGAGCAAGAAATTAGAAAATAGTTTGCAATGAAGTGTAAAGGCAGGGGGTAATGTTGAATGTGTAAGCAGGAGCTTCCCAATGTGTTTATAAATTGGATAACTAGTGATACATTGAGATTGAAGAATAGTGATAAATTGAGATTAAAAATAATATCCATAAAGGTGTAAGTTGTGATGAATCAAAATAAAATTTGTGAACAAAGTCTGCAAAATAATCATATGAAAATGGGGTGAAGCCGCCCACCAAAATTGTGATATAGTGTAGTGATTAATTATTGGGTGAGTAATTAGAGGTTGAAAGGTGTTCCTGAAATGAATTTGACAAAGCCGTTGTAATAATACTGTGAGCAAGTGAGTTGAAGTGAATTAGGTTGATATAATGAAAATTACTTCCTGGTATGATAAGAGGCATGTGCATAACAATGGAGTTGATTATCATAGGAGTAGGTAATTAAGCAGAAGGAACCCCCCCGAGCAACCAGGGGCACCCAGTTTTCATCATTTGACTTTGCATGGGATGATAATATTGAAACAAGCAGAGCTACGTACAACCTCACTCATCAAGTGAGTGAGCCTAATCCTGCAAGCAAACATCAATAATTCCAGCTGCAAAGGAGAACAAGTGGCACATGGTAAGAGAGCACTTGATAACCAATTAGTGCCCAACCAATATGTAATCCTCACAAGGAAGATGACAAGAGAGCACTTGAGAAGCAATTAGTGCCCAATAAGCAGATAAGGTATGATTGGTTATATTCCATTTCAACAAGAGAAGCAGCAGACAAACATGATTCATATTTCCAACTATGTGGTGCCCATTAAGTAGTAAGAAGGAGTGAACCACAGTGTGAGAATGCTTACCCAAATGTTGATTGATAATGGTCATACAGCACAAGGAAAGTATATGAAAGATGTGTCATACCAAGTTTCACATAATTTATGATTAGGTGGTGTGCAATTTGTAGTAACAGTTGTCATTGTCACAGGGACAAATTAAAAGGGTCCCATTATTTGTCAATCACCCAATGACTCCAAAAAATACAACCTCTGCACGATGTGAAGCCATATGTTGGTACATACGCCCGCTGCCGAGTCTCTTGTACTACCGACTCCGCTCATGAACCTCGTTTAATTTGTGTGGCGTTCCTCGATTTAAAAAGACGGTCCCTCATCTCTTCCTTCTAATCTTACCTACATCTACATGTAAGCGTACGTATATTAAGGAGCATATTTAAGGCACGTGAATCTTACCCTGCATGTTAGGCTTACGTACGTTGATTCATACAGGAGGACGTACATATTAGACTTACGTACGAGTGGGCCTGTCCGCGAAATGAATTGAAGCACACGTACTTGTTAGCCAGGTGAGAGGAATTGCTATATATACACAAGAATAAACTAATCGTGCTGCGTGTATATTCGGCCTCGTACGTTTTCTTTCCTCTGTTAGCTCAAACTCCTATACGGGTACATACGATACGATACGATATGCCTTCAATGAACACCACAACCGCTAAGCCCAATCCTCTTGACCCAGCAACCCTAGAGCAAGAGGCAACTAAGGTGGTCAACTTTATTGCCAACTACTACCGAAACGTTGAGTCCTACCCTGTCCGAAGCCAGGTGGAGCCCGGCTACCTAGAGCCTCTGATCCCGGCCCATGCCCCGAATTCTCCCGAGAAGCTAGACCACATCCTCGAAGACGTGACTCACACCATAATCCCGGGGCTCACACACTGGCAGAGCCCCAACTTCTTTGCCTTCTACCAAGCCAACGCCAGCAACGCCGCCTTACTCGGCGACATCCTCTCCTCCGGCCTCAACGTGGTGGGGTTCAACTGGGTCGCCTCCCCGGCCGCCACTGAGCTTGAGATGGCGGTCATCGATTGGGTGGGTAAAATGCTCGCCCTTCCAAAGGACTTCCTGTTCTCCGGAGGTGGCGGCGGGGTCATGTATGCTAGCACGTGTGAGGCCATGGTGTGCACTCTCGCCGCGGCTAGGGACAGAGCCATAGAGTCACGTGACCACGACGTCATCACCAAGCTGGTCGTCTACTGCTCCGACCAGACACACTTCTCACTGCAAAAGGCGGCCAAGCTCGTAGGGATCCCGCCGCGTAACTTCCGGGTGGTCCCGTGTACCCGGTCCGGTCCGGAGCTGGAGCTTGAGCTCTCGCCGGATAGCGTGGCCGCCGTGATGGAGGGTGACGTGGCGAGGGGGCTTGTGCCGCTGTACCTCTGCGCCACGGTGGGGACGACGGCGACGGCGGCGGTGGACCCCGTGGAGGGGCTAGGGCGCGTGGCAAAGCGGTTCGGGGCGTGGTATCACGTGGACGCCGCCTACGGAGGGAGCGCGTGCATATGCCCCGAGTATAGGCAATATTTGGAGGGGAGTGAGCTGGCGGATTCCATCAGCATGAATGCGCATAAATGGCTGCTCACCAATATGGAGTGTTGTTGCATGTGGGTTAAGGACCCAAAGCCGTTGGTGGACTCACTTTCTACAGACCCTGACATACTCAACAACAAGCATACTCTAATGGGGGAAGTTGTAGACTACAAGGATTGGCAGGTAAATAATTAAATAGTGTACGTACGTTTTTTCAATCTGTACGTTGGTTGGATGCTTGTTTGATATATTGTTACACGGTGTTAGAAGTTCAATTTTGGATGCTTGTTTGATGCTTGTTTGATATATTGACACACGGTGTTTGATGCTCGATCGTTTTTTAATCCGTACGTTGGATGCTTGTTAAATATTAGTGTACGTACGTTTTTTAATCTGTACGTTGGATATGCTTGTTTGATATATCTGTACGTTAAAAGTTCAAACTTAATGGTTATGATGTGTACTACTCATATGGCAAGGACAACCCTTTACGGTAAGGAGTAACCTCGTCCATTAGATTTTCCTCCTTATCATATAATGGATGGTCCATATTATTTAAACTTTTTAATTTTCAAAAAATCAAAATAATTTTTTTTATTTTATAAATTTTTTTGATTTATTTTCATTTTCAAAAAAAATTGAATAATATAAAAATTGAGCTACCACGAAGAAAAAATTGAACTTATTTTACAAATAATTGAACCCGTAAAAATTACAAAATTGAACTTCTGGTACACGTAATTGAACTTTTAACATAATACATTGAACACTTTTGTTGTAAAAATTAAACTACCATATTTCAAGGTTATAGTAATTGTTTTTGTGAAGAAATTTATATTTTTATATTATTAAAAATTTAAATTTTTATTTATGTATGATAGTTGTAATTATTTGTAGGAAAAAATATTTTTGAATTAATA
Source organism: Polygonum aviculare (assembly GCA_934048045.1). Lineage (NCBI taxonomy): Eukaryota > Viridiplantae > Streptophyta > Magnoliopsida > Caryophyllales > Polygonaceae > Polygonum > Polygonum aviculare. The sequence continues at coordinate 22,691,924 of OW204023.1, read as the reverse complement.
AAATATTAAACTAAAATAAATTTATTTTTGTGAAAATTGAGTTATATTAAAAAATGAACTCAAAAGATATAAAAGTTGAACTCATGGACAAAAAATTGAACTAATACTTAAAAAAAATGGAAAAATGAATTAAAATAATACCAAGTATCAACATTGAACCAATAATAATACCAATTTGAAAAATCCTTAAAAGATATACTAACTATTCACATATTAACCGAAAACGATATGAGGCTATTTTCCAGGACAATCTGACAGACCCGCTGACCTGGCAATTGGAAAAATGACATGGCACATATATAATTTTCATCTCTTTTATATCTTTTTTTGAGATAAATCTAATACCAACTCATTATTATCAAAAAAAAAAAAAAGATATAAATATATAGTTCAAACCCAAATTGAACATCGTGGATTGCCAAATCTAACCCAAATCACATTAACCCAAATTGAACACAACAAACCTAATTCAAAGGAGGAACTCAGAGGGAAAAGAATTGAAATTTACAAACATGCTTTCTTCATCTTCTTCTCCTCTTCCTCAATGTCAAGCCTCGAACTCAAGACATGTACAAGGAGTAGTCCTTACCATAAAAGTAGTATTCACTTGAACCTACCCTGAGTTAGGTTTCGGTGAGGACTACTCTTATGGTAAGGACAACCTCTTACGGTAAGGAGTAACCTCATTTATTAGATTTATCTCCTTACCTTATAATGGATGATCAATATTATTTTAAATTTTTTTCAAATTTTTTTTTTAAGTATTTTTTATTTATTTTCATTTTTGAAAAAATTGAATATTGTAAAAATTGATCTTATTGTAATAAAAATTAAACAAACACTAAGAAAAAATTGAACTTATTGTGCAAAAAATTGAACCCACACAAATTACAAATTTGAACTTTTAGTACACATAATTGAACTTTTAACATAATAAATTAAACACTTTGGTTGTAAAAGTTGAACTACCACATTCCAAGGTTATAATCATTGTTTTTGTGAAGAAAGATATTATTTTTTTTATCTTTTTTAGTTTTTATTTATGTATTACAGTTCTTATTTTGTAGGAAAAAATATTTTTGAATTGTTAAAATATTAAACTAAAATAGTTTTATTTTTGTGAAAATCGAATTATATAAAAAATGAACTCAAAAGATATACAAGTTGAACTCATAAAACAAAATATTGAACAAATAGTTAAAAAATTGAACCCTTATAATATTGAAAATTGAACTTGTAGTATTTACAAATTGAAGAGAGTAGTATATTAATTTGAACTCTTTAGTGTATAAAATTGAATTGTCGTACTTAATTGTAATGGTACTTTTCTAAAAAAGAAAATAATATCATTTTCGTAAAAAAAACTTTTTCCTGAAAGTATTTATTTTTTTAAAAATCTGGACCGTCCATTATATAGTAAGGAGGTAAATCTAATGAATAAGATTACTCCTTACCACAAGGTCAGGAGAAGTCCTAACCATAAGAGTAGTCCTCACTTAACTTGAACCAAAACCCTCTAATCATATATGCCATATATATATATATATATATATATATATATATTATATATATATTTATAACATGATGGACGTACAGATATCACTAAGCAGGAAATTCCGAGCACTAAAGCTTTGGGTGGTGATTCGTATGTACGGGATGTCAAACCTGATGGATCACATACGAAGTGATATCGAACTAGCGAAGCACTTGGAGTCGTTGGTGCAGAAGGACAAGAGGTTCGAGCTAGTAGTCCCCCGCAAGTTTGCGCTCCTATGCTTCCGGCTAAGGCCGCCGGACGAGGATGAAGCAAGGGTGACCAAGACGAACCGGGAGCTACTAGAAGCGGTGAACGCCAGCGGGGCGGCATATATGAGTCACACGACAGTGGAGGGCAAGTTCGTAATAAGATGTGCCATTGGCGGGACGTTGACTCAGCAGTGCCATGTGGATAGCCTCTGGAGTTTGCTTCAGGACAAGGTTGCTAGCTTGTGCGCTGCTAATGAAGTGTACGCAGAAGTAATATAATGTAAGCGAATGAATGGGGCGCCACAAGGGGCGGTATAGTGCCACGGTGGGGCTATTCTATAATTTTTTTTTAAAAATATTATTATATTAATATATTATTGTCTCCGTATTAAAGTAAGGGTCCGGATCTGGTAGAAATGGATCTTACGGTAGGAAATAGGAATGAATCACAACTGTTGATCACGGGCGAACAAAACGCGCAAAATACGGCCCAAAATGCGAAAAAACGGCTGCCGAAAATTACAGTTCACGAGCGAAAACCCTAAACGCTATCAAGCTCCCGAAAATCAATGTTCACACGAAAATCGATGTCGCTTCTTCAACGCAACTCAGATTTGTGACACAAATTGAATTGCACAGCATCTCAGATCTTGTTTTCGACTTCAACGAATCTCTCTCCTTCATCCAGATCTCTCCCCATCAATGGATCTTTCGTTTTCGCCTCCTCTTCTACCAGCTCTGGTTTTCAGATTTGATTTTGCGAACAATCCTCAGTTCGAATAGAACAAACTTCGAACAGATCTCAGACGTTGTTTCGATTCGAACTCCATCAATTACGAAAGCAATGGAACCAGGTAGTTAAAACTTTTTTCGATTCTCTTGAAAAAATTTATAATGGTGCTCAACAAAACCGTTTGGTGTGTCATCGAAACCGATTGTTGTGCTCGAAAATAGTTATTAGAGATGCATAAATATGACATTTAATTGAACAAAATTAAAAAACTAGGATGGAGTACAAAAGTTGGCATCCTAGTTGAACAAATTGAGCATTATATATAACAAAATTGAAAAAGTTGAACAATTACATATATTAGTTGCACAAATGAAATGTATAGTTGATCAAATTCAAAATACGTATCAGATTACAAATGTCTTATAACGTGTTTTTAACATAGTTGAACAATTAATATACTAGTTGCATGATTATGATATAAGGTTGAACAGTATATGAATGCGGGAGATACGAAAAATCATGCTTACCTCCACTTGAACAAAAGATGGACATGGTTGCACAAACATGCTTTATGGATGTACAAAGTTTAGCACAGAGTTGAACAAAATAGTTTATTTCATTACTGGGGCTTCAATAACTTATTGATGATGTTTTTTCACACTAATGAAGGTAAAGCTGAAGAAGAGAAGGGGTTGAAGATTTTCATCTCTCCTAGAAACATTACGTATTACATCCCGTTTTGTGATGATAAACTCAGACCTCATGCGGGAATGGTGTTCCAAACTTGGCATAAATAAGCAAACTTCTATAAAGAATACGCTCGTGCATGTGGATTCCAGCCACGTAGCGGGACTGCGACACGATCTCGTGATCGGAGTATAATTTGGAAGTACATGTTGTGCAACAATGAAGGATTCAAAAAGGAATCAACTAAACAGATTGCACAAACTACAACAACATGTACAACTAAACAGATTGTTGCAAAAGCGGGAAAAAAAAAAAAGAAGAAGATGAAAAGTAGACGAAGAAGAAGAAGATGAAGGGGAAGAAGAAGAGGGAGGAGGAGGAGAAGGCGAGAAAGTACTCAAGGGAAAAAAAACTAAAGAATAGATGTGGTTGTATTGCTAAAATGGCTATGAGGATGTTGGAAATGATGGATATATAATCAAAAATGATTGAAGAACATCACAACTATATGATGTTGGATGATACACAGACGCACTTTGCAAAGAAGTATAGGAAGCTCAATACATTCCATAAAGAATTCATTATGAATTGCATCAAAGCAAACATTAGGACAAGCAAGTCATACAAGGTCTACAAGGTGTTTGTTGGATCATTCACCAAAATTGGTGCAACTATAATAGACTTCAAGAACTTCAAAAGAGATTTGAACTCCTTCATGATTTGATGTGATGCTCAGATGGTCATTGATGACCTATTCAAGACAAAGGCGAGGTGTGATGCCTTTTGCTTTGAATACGATGTTGATGAACATCAATAATTAACAAAATTGTTTTGGTGAGATTAGGGATACACATTTGCCCCGTAGGGATGGGAATCCGTGGGGACCCGCCCCTAATGGGGCGGGGATTCCCCGACTTGGTGGGGAGCGGGGCCGGTACGGGGGTTGGGTTATAGTTCCTCGACGGGGATGGGGCGGGGACGGAGAATCTACTATCCGCCCCATGTAATCCCCAACCCCTGTATTATTACTTTATTATCCGTGTACAACTATTTAATTTATACTAAAAGTCTAAAACTATAGGTAAAATATTATAAATTTGTTTTTATATAGGAAGTAAGTAATTACAATTACTATTATTAATAATTTTGCATGGATAGATTATTTTTAGGTAAAATGATATTATTAATTTTGTTTTTGGATGGATGATTTTTTAGTTTTAATAATTTCTATATTCTAATATAGATATGGTATTTAATTTTTGAGCTTATACATATATATATATATATATATGCTATTAAGTATAGATATAGTTTAATTTTGATTAGAATTTGAAGTAATTTTTAGGAATGTCAAAAAAAATAAAAGCCTTTAAGTAAAAATATTAATAAATGGGGCCCAATTAACGTACCCAAACCCAATGGGTATTTTACCGACCCACTACCCTCCGGGGATTAGATGGGGATGGAACGGGGATGGGGAAGACTAATATATACGAGTGGGGATGCGTATGGGGAATGCATTATCCACCCCGACCCGCCCCCACGTGCTTCTCTGGGTGTGATCCTATTGCAAGAAAAAACATTTCCTATTTTGAAGATGTCGTCTTTGTTGATGCAACATACAAGTCAAACATGTATGAACAAACAATTGGTTGAACAAAACATCAGGCTTTAATATCTGTTGTTTTCCTAACCAAATTGAACAAATTCATAACATAATTGAACAAATATCCCTACTAGTTGCACAAAAAGCTCAAATTGAACAAATTCATAACATAATTGAACAAATATCCCTACTAGTTGCACAAAAAGCTATCTCAGATGAACAATGTCTTATAGCATTTGAACGAAAGCATACTTTAATATCTACTGTGTTCTGTTGTTCAAAGGACAATTATGTAGTTGCACAAATCCTACTCCTAGTTGAATAGAGGCATATCCTAGTTGAACAAATTGCTCTTTCAATTGGTCAAATGCTTAACCTAGCTCAACAAAATTCTATCATATTCGAACAAAACTATATCCAGATTGAACAAACACCTAACCTTGTTTCACAATGCGTTGTTGCAAAAAATTCATAATTTTGCATTTCAGGTACGATATGGTATTCGTACCATTTACTGGAGTCGATAACAACAAGAAGAGCATTATATTTCCATTTGGATTGCTTCTGAACGAAGATGTGGAGGCGTATGTGTGGTTATTTCAGAACTTCAAGCAAGCTATGGGGCATGAACCGTTTATCATCTTAACCGACCAAGACCCTGCTCTATAACAAGCAATTGACAAAGTGCTTTAGACTGTTGTGCATCGCTTCTGCATGTGGCACATAATGTTCAAAATACCAACGATGGTCACAAGTGATATAACTAACGATGAACGGTCCAGAAGCAAGTTCAATAAGCTTGTATGGAGTAATGAGATTAGCTGCGAAGAGTTCGAGGGGACGTGGCATTCCATTATATGCGAGTTTGAGCTTGATTCAAACAACTGGTTGCAGGCCATGTGTGAACTACGTCGATTGTGGATACCTGTGTTCTTTCAACACGTTGAAATGGGTGGACTCCTAAGAACCACATCACGCTCTGAAAGCCAAAACTACTTCTTCTTACATTTCATTGGGGAGATGTCGTATCTAGTTATTTTCATGATGCAGTTTGAGAGTGCGATTGATTCGCAGATACATGAACAAGGGATGCTTGACTTTGAAACGTCTACTTGCTCTCCGACTCTGAAGACACCGCTTGAGTTGGAAAAGTATTGTGCATCTGTTTACACCATTAGCGTCTTCTATTATGTTCAGACAGAAATTGTTGCTTCGGTGTTTGAATGTCGCCTAACAAATCTGGTGAGGGAGGATGACATCCATACATACCATGTCAGTCACTCTAAGAAGGTGTACATTGTGCAACACGTACTGTCTACCGAAGAGTTTGTTTGCTCGTGTAACAAGTTTGTGAATATGGGGATCCCATGCTCACATATGTTTATCATTTTCAAAAACATTGGCTTGAAGAAGGTGCCTCCTCGATACGTAAAGAACAGATGGACAAAGAAAACAATTCTGACCCCAACCTTCGAGATTGATGGTGCAATTGTTGAAAAATCTGAGAAGATGAATGAGAAAACTTTCTTCTTGACTGAGGTATTAGGTGAAATACATCGATGCCATAGGGGAAAACACGGAGCAACTCAAGGAGTTATTACAAGCTCTAAAAGGACAAACTGAACGGTATGCTAGCAAAAACGGAGGAGAACATCCGCATCAACAACGACACAATTCAGAAGTTCCTGGAAAGCAAGCCTAAGGATGGTCAAGTGCATCCACCTAAACATGCGGTAACCAAGGGGAGGAAGAAAAAAGGGAGAATACAAGGAGGGAAGAGAAATTAATGAATAAAGCAGCAAAGGAATAAAGTGTTTGCAAAAAGTTCAAGAAGATTGGACACAATAGGAGGACATACAAAAAGTTTCTAACAAGTAGATGCACAAACATGGTTTTGGGTTGCACAAAACTATTTCCTAGTTCATAGATCCTCATCCTCTTGGACGTAGCATGTGTTACATTAGATATAAGAAGTGAAACAAAAAAGCTTAGGATGCTTTGGAGAGATGGTGGTAAAACAATAAAAGCTCAAGACTCTTCCAAAAAGTGAGGGTTGTAAAACAATGATGAAAAAAAATGATGGTAGCTTTAAAACCACTCAAACCTGCCATATCTAGGCATTGGGAAACATCTAAAGTAAGGTGTCATCTGAGTACATGTCATATCCAAGACAGACAAACTACAAGAATTGACCAGAAGTCATATCAGAGATGCAGAATAAAAAATTGTCAATATTTTTAAAATTGTTGCAAAATGAAGGCTTACGGTTGCACAATGAATGCATATAGTTGAACAATTAATCCATTCACTTGCACAGTCTGTTGTGGACAAACCAGTTATAAACCCGTTGAACAATATATCAACCAAATTGCAAAAACAATAGTCAGGATTGCACAATCAGTTGTGGGATTTAAAAGTATATGGACAAACTGTAATCAAAAGTATTCAAAAGTATATGATTATATCTAATACATTCATGGTTCACCTCTTAACCCTACCCCTCCTTCCCTTCCCCTTTGCTGTAGTTGGAGAGAATGTAGGTAACGCCACTAGAATGACATAGTCTTTTATGTACTAAACTATTTCGGCTCTACACGGGTTCCAAGGAGTAATCAACATTTCATAGCAATACTTCTTCCTCAAATAATCGAGTTGTTGTTGATCCTCTCTCCTCAGACCGCAGTCCCACCCGGCTAAGTCATTACCAAAGTATGCCATATGACGCATAAGGAAGATCCCGCAATCAACTTTGTTGGATGTGTCACTCCAACTCATTTGTAAGCGTTCAATACGAACCTTAGTTTCATCCAACAGAGCTAAAGCCCAGTGATACATTTTGTGGTACTTCAAATAATGAACAATAAATTTCCTCTTAAAAAAACCCCCGTAAATTTGTAAGATAGTATATCTGAACAAATGTCGCAACAGGTTGAACAAATATGGAAAAAGGTTGTACAAATGAGGGACAGGATTGAACTAACCACTTTAGAAGGCACATCGCCATACTTTGCTTCCACACTAGCTTCGGCTGCTAAGTTGTCAAGAATGTACAATCCTAAATTTCTTAGGTTCACTACAATACAATAAAAATGGCCATGAAAGCACATAGGGAAGAAGTCTTGAACGATAAAAATTAAAACAAATAATGATCAGATTCAGATTAACACATGATCATACTAAAAAAACAGTGATATTAGTCTAAGAAAATGGCACTTACAAAACCAATGGTGTAAGGCTCAAACCCCTTAAATTCCTTCATACAATTATTAAGCATTATAACAAAAAATGTATTGCCATCTTGTTCTTCCACCAAAGGAGATAACACATATGTCTACATATATAGCAGTTGCAGAAATCGGTATTGAGGTTGAACAAGTCGAACAATCAAATGAACATATACATACCGTGTCTTTTGATGACAAGAAAAACCTCAGCGGCTTTTCATCGCTCTTTAGCAACTCCTCAACGATATTTAAGAAAGCGCATCACATATCAATGATATTGGTACCGAGTTTACAACCTATAGCCATTGTTTTCTAAAATCCTATTTCTTCGCAGTGATTTTGCCCATCTTGAACAGGATAGAGCTACAAAACATAAGAGATCGCAAAATTAAACAAATTAAAAAAAAGAAACCTAGAAAAAGGTCTCGTTACCTCTGAACATCAGAAATATCACGTGTTAACCAAGAGAAAAAAAATTCAACATCGCATGATGACTTCTCAGACGTAACAACGCACCTATCAAGGTATGGTGACTTAAAGTAATCGGAAGGCTTTGATATCCTCTTGTCCATCACAACCACATTAATACCGACATCACCCATTGGAGACTCCATTGATACCTCTTTGTGCAATTCAAGCGGTGTGTTCAATAACATATAAGCTTCATCAAATATGCACTAGAGTTGAACAAAAAATAGATCAGAGTTGAAGAAAACAAGAACTACAAGTACATATGATTTAAACAAACATGATTTTAGGTTGAACAAACTGCAACTACAATTGCACAAACCTGATTTCAAGTTGAACATAAAATGTCATTAAGAGTATCTAGGCCAATAGAAATATCCATGACAACAAAATTACAGAATAAATCAGAACAACTTTTAAACCTGGGCAGATGCACTCCCAATATCGAGGTCAAGAATTTCCTTCACGCCTTCATCTCGAACTTCTCCTCCTTGAACTTCCTCGTGGTGCATGTCAGCTTATTGTTCTTTTCCTTCTTGTAGCTGGGGTCGTTCTTATTGTTCCATTTGTTGTTGTTCTTGTAGTTGGTGGTGGTGGTGCTGTTCTTCTTCCTCCTCTTGGTGTTTTGGTGGTGGTTTTTTTTTTTTTTTGCTTAAAAGCTGTTACTCCCCCCTTTATTTCTTTTAAGGAGAGGAAAATAATCGGTGGAGTCCTAATGGGATACTACGTAGACCACACATTAGAGACGAAGAAAACAAGAAAACAAACCACAAACCGAGCGTACCTAAGGAGCGACGCACAGGTCATCCTAACGGTACACACACCAACCAAACACGGTACGAAGGCCACACAACACGAAACAAAGCTACAAAAATACACCTAAGGACGAGCACACAGACCCTCCAAGCGGCGCCTCCATGAACATCCACACAAGGCACAAACGCCATACAAACAGGCAACCTAAAAAACAGTCCAAACCACCACAAAAACACCATCCAAAAACAAGACAAAAATCACAAATTACAAACATAAATGGGTGGAAACTTATCATGGAGAAGTCGGATAACATGAGATGTGATAAGCCGAGCGATGACAAGAATAGGCATGAAGTTGTCGTCAAAAATCTTCGCATTCCTCGCATGCCAAATATAATAAACAGAATAGGAAAGAGCATAACACCGAGCAAAGTCAAGACAATCCCACGGAGTGGCCCAAAGGGCACACATTGACCTCCTAAAACGCCGCAACCACCTAAGGGCGATCGGAATGGAACAAACCTTGGTTGGGATGAAGAACTTCACTTGGATTTCACTCCAAATAGCCTTAGAGTAAGAAAAATCAAAGAAGAGGTGTGCATGAGACTCCAAGTCATGGATACACAACCGGCACCCCGGATCCACATCCAAAAAGAACAACCGGTCATAAGTTGATAGTTTTCCGAGGAGAGAAAGCCACAAAATAAATGCATGCTTCGGAGTATTGTGTGGTTTCCAAACTTCTTTGGACCATTTAACGACACTAGCTCTTCTCCGAATGGAGTCATAGGCTTTAGAGACATTGAAACGCCCACTTACACACCAAGAGCGCATATCATTCTCGACACAAGTAGCATCACCAAAACAGTTGGAAACAAGGTCTCGGTCTTGAAGAATGTTATTGATCAAGGAAGAATCACGACGATGTTGTGGTGGTGGTTGTTGATCGTGGTGGTGGTGGTGTTGTTCAACTTGTTCTCCTAGTTTCTGTCCTTGGTAGTGGTGGTGGTGTTTTTGCTGTTCTTGTGGTTGTTGTGGTGGTGCTAGTGGCTGTTGTGGTCGATGTTCTTGTTGTGGTGGTGGTGGTTGTGGTTGTTGTTCTTGTTGTGGTGGTGGTGGTTGTGGTTGTTGTTCTTGTTGTTGTTGTGGTGGTGGTGGTTCTTGCTGGTGAGTCATCTTTTGCAACCTCCTCCTCCATTCTGTTCTTCTTGACACTGAACTTTAGCATTGTTTTTTCTTTCATAGGCAATGTATCGGCCTCTGCACAAATGTTCATCACAGTAGAACAAATAAGCGACATGGTTGAACAAATGTTGAATACAGTTGAAGAAATATTAAAAGGGTAGAGCAAGTAAGGGACATGGTTGAACAAATGTAGAACAGAATTGAAGAAACACTAAATAGGGTTGAACAAATGTTGAAACCAATTGAACAAATACTAGCTAGGGTTGCACAAATACATACCAGCAGCAACCATGGACTTTGCTCCATCCTCCTTATTCAACTCATTTTGCCTCTCGCACGACATCCTAGTTTGCCTAACAATCTCAGTCACAACATCGAGACTTGTTGTTGGGGACGGGGTGAGGTTAAAGGAGAATGAAGGCACATCAAACAAGTAACAAGCTTTGGCGTTCGCAGCAGCTTTGATCTCGTCCAAAAGCTTCGATGCCTCAGCCTAAAAGCTCTGTTGTCTCTCTGTCTCCTCATCCTCCTCATGAATAGCAGAATCCTTCATTCCAACAAGCTTCTCTAACGCACAATTCACCTTGAGGAAGAGGCCGTTCGAAGCGATATGAGAGGGCACTTGCTTCATGTGCTCCAAGAAGCTCTTCATGCTAGAGATGACCTCCATCCCCCTCATCAAATGCTCCTTGATAAATGACTGAGATAAATGAACAATAAAAAATCAGAACAACCCAAAAATGAAGGAAGAAAAAATACAAAAATATCAAAAACAAAAACATCGAAAAATGTGCTTACATCACCTTCAAAACATGGGGCTAGCACATTGTCAGCAGCAGGAGTAGAGCCAGCTTCCTGAGCAGTAGCAGAAGGTCCATGCTGAGCATGAGTTGCATTAACATAAGAAGAGCCCTCCAAAATCATAAATACCTACGGGCAAAAACCAACCCCGAACGCACTTTTTTCCATTTCAAATTTCTACCGACTAGAGAGCATAGACGTCGTGTGATAGGCGGCAATAGGGAAACCCCTTGGTGCGAAGTCTTTGGTGTAGGAGGGGAGGCAGTCGCAGTAGATAAGTTGTAACATAAACCATATAAATGAACATAACAACATATACAATACAGTTGAACAAATGTGAGTTACAATCGAACAAATATACATTATAGTTAAACAAATACATCAAACAGTATAACAGATGTGCAATTGACTTGCACAATTATATCAAAGGGTTGAACAAATATAAAACAAAGTTGAACAAATGTACAATACAATATAACAAAAAAAAGTACAATGTAGCTGAAAAAAATAATGCAATAGGAATACAACACAATTATATATTCATTTGAACAAATGATAAAACCAGTGGAACAAATATGCAATACAACTGTACAAATTAAAGTGAAAAGAGTTGTATCATACCAGGAGAAACAATGGAGAGCCTCTGAAAATGCCATTCGTCGTCTTCTTCCACGCCTCTGCATTTTCGATCGTCTTCTCCAGCAGAAGACCGCACCAGTCAAGTTCATGAATATTCCTTACATCAAGGAGAGCATCCAGAACCTTTGTATCCACTCCCCCGTTCTGGATTCTCTCCACAAACAACGTATAAAACAGCACAGTAAAATTATGGCGAAACCACGTCCTGTTGTTGGTAAAGTCCTTGATTATAGAAAATACACCTTGGGGTCTAGTGGCAGCAAAAGGTACCATAACCATGTTCTCATCAACAAACTGCTCCCTAAAACTATTATACAAACTAGACCTTGTTTGAACCTTCAAAACCTTAACCTTCTTGGTGCCATGAGGCAAACCAAGATACATATGCACAAGTTCGGGTGTAATATGAACCTCAGTATCGGCGACCTTTAACCTTCTAGTGGCAGGGTTGAAGTTGTTGACAACATGATGACAAAGACGGTTTGGCAGTTCAGTATACTTCCATTTGAAAAGATGCTCAAACCTCATCTCAATTATGGCATCCTTCTTGTGTTTACTCAACTCGCAATGCTGCATAATCTCACAAAGCAATGAAATGGAGGATCTTGTCACAAGTTAAGGAAGCTCATCAAAACTCAGCTTCGGGGGTGGCATCGACTCTTTAATGAACCTGAATCAAAAAACATAATGCACAAGTCTACATCAGAGTTGAACAAAATGTGTAATTTAGTTGTACAAATATGAGACAAAATTGAACAAATGTGCAATATGGTTGAATAGATACATAATAGAGTTGAACAAATGTAAACTATAATTGAAAAAAATGTGCAATAGGGTATCACAGAGGGATAGGTAAATTGGAATCTCTTTTGTGAAGCCTCCGCGTCTGACGGACGGCTGCTTCAACAGATGGAAGATAAGATTTGAGAACTTCTGCAGGAGTCAGAACTATCAATGTTGGACGGTAATCAGGAAGGGTGACCTCAAAGTTCCTGCTGATAAGGGCGACAAAGAGGACGAGTGGGGTCCCGATGAATTTAAGCTGATGGAAACCAATGCTAAGGCAATATGTTTTCTTCAAGCTTCCCTCTGCGAAAGGGACGCCACCAGAGTTAGCAATTTGGCAACAACCAAGTTACAATGGGATGCTTTCGAGAAGTTCCACGTGGGAACTACTGAGATAAAGGAGGACGTCCAGCTTGAAAGTAAAAGAGAGTTCTATGCTTTCAGAATGCTGCCAAATGAGACGGTCAAGGACTACTCCTACCGTTTTGAAGCTCTTGTCACCAAGATGAAGAACTTGGGTATCCCAGAAGCTGAAATCTCGATGAGGAATAGAGTTCAAGTGGTCATTGATGGGTTGACTGGAATCTAGAACTTTGATAGAACTACCTTCAAAGAGAATCAAGCCAACAAGACTCTAGACATGGAAGAGATTTATGGGAAGCTGAGGCAGTACGAAGCAAGGAGGAACTCCGACATGGCTGAGCTAGGACGGAACCCTCAAACAGATCTTGCTTTGGCATAAAAAACGCCAGAGTACGCTGAGTACTTACGTTGTCAAAGAGATCTAGCTTTGATGATGCAAGTTAAAACAACAGAACACCGTGAGAACTCGCATGTTAAAGCTTCAAAAGAAAAGGAGAGCAAGTCAAAAGAACTACTAGATGAAGATGAAGAACTTGCACTCTTGCACAATGCTCTCCGTTCTTGGAATAAAAGGAACAAAGCTTACCAAAAGAACAAAATGCCTTACAAAAAGGAGATTCCCAAGTACACCGAGGCAGAAATGAAGGAACTTACTTATACAAATGTAACAAGAAAGGACATTTTGCTAAGAAGTGTACCGCGGGAACGTCCTCCAGGGATAAAAGGAAAGCTCTCATAGGAGCGTGCGCAGCTGCATGGGACAATCTTAGTTCTGATGATGAAGAACCTGTGGATTAAGTTGCGTACATGGCCATGGAGGACGCCCCAACTGTTGAAGAGAACGCCTCCGAAAATGAACCAGAGGTAACACACGATTCCATGATGAGTTCCTTAGAGAAATGTTCAAAAACCAAGCTTATTAAAATAATTGGTAAAATCATGGAAGAAAGTCTTGCTATGAAACAAAGAATGGATGAGCTTGAAGATGAAAAAATAATATTTGAATGTGAGAACTGTGCTACAGTGTCTTCACAACTAGAGTCCTCTTTTGAAGAAAGTAAATCCCTAAAAACTGAAGTGATGTGTCTTAAACTACAGAACGCATGTTGGACCCAGAAATAATCCAAGCAGGAAGCAACCCAGTACCAGAGAAGTCCTAATGCCTTACAGCTACAAGGTACTGTTCGACTCAGGTTTTAGGCGAAGAAGTATCAATACATAGTCAAAGAAGTATCAAGACCCGATTAGTACTTCTTTGCTACCTCTTCAGAGTAAGACAAGACTTGCGGCGAAAAGAAAGTCGGTTAAAGAAGATAGATCTGAGGCAACAAGATAGAATCTTTCCAAGATATCTTCTTATATATGATAGATTCGCTACCAGAATGGATAAAGAAATCCAAGATATAAGATAGATTTTCCGGAAGGCTTGTTGGTTAAGATAGATTTATACCTTGTATAAGATAGAATTCCTACTTTTTATCTATAAATACCCATGTAACCCACGAAATTGGAGAGGAGAGACAGAGGATTATAGCATATCACATCAGATCAAACTCCATAGCCCTCGCCAGAGGCATACACTGTAAACCCTAGAAGGGGGGTCATACCTTCATACATCCATTGTAAACCCTAGAACGGGGTACCATGTTTTTACACATTCATACGCTTTTCTTATTAATACAAACACAATTTTCGTCCTTCTCTTTGATTTATTTCGATCTAGGCCCGATTTAAGCCAAAGTTCTTCCTTGTAAATTTTGGTTCAAACAATTTGGCGCCCACCGTGGGGCCGGAGATCGATACAATAATCAAAGGACAAAAGTCTCCACCTTTCTGGATGGAAAGACACAATATCAGGACTGGAAAACACCCATCCTGACCCTCTCGCTACGGGAACAACAAAAATCATAAAAATCAAAGCACTAGATCGTGAGGCGAGGAGATGGCAGAACTCCGAAAAAGTCCCAAAGAAGTTCCGAAGAAGTTTCGAGCGATCAGCGAAGCCAGGAGTGGGGCGATCATCAAAGAGACATTGATGATCATCAAACCAAAGCAAGGGATGATGCAATACTAGGGTTTGATTTGCAAACATCAAAGTCATGTGCTTCGTTATCTCCTCGTCAAATTTCTAGACAAGGAGAACTCTTCTTCCCATTCAATTCATTATATTACGTTTCTATATTTTAATTATGAAGACCTCATGCTAATAATTGAGTACAATTTGGTGGTTTGTCAAGGGACGTAAGGCAAGCCAATCGTTCATTGTTGGTCGCTAAAGAGCTTCTAAGCAACAACAAGGCGGATCGGACCAGTACTTAGCAACCTGGACGCAAACGGTCAAGTCGATCCTTCCGGACCACGTCTTCCATCCTTCATGTACTGGTTTCCTCGTTCCCTTATCTCACAATTCATTCCGTGTTTTGCTTCTCTATTCTAAAGAGTTCATATTTTGCCCTTATCCTTGTTTGATTACAATTTATCTAATATGCCGCTAAAAGATAGACTTTCTTTTTTAATTGCGCATCTTATAAATATCGACCTTTTATACTTATACGTATTTGTTGTTCACTTTACATGACACGTCATCCTAACTTGGATCGCGGGTGACAACACCAACGAGGAAGATTACGAAAGGCGCAATAGATCGGCCTGGACACAGCCATTTCAAGTAAGCCCACGTGCAACGGGACCACATATCCTCACGAACACGTGGCAATATACAAGCAGAAGATGATGGCAAGCGCAGTCCCCTACCATTCCAAAGAAGCTATGATGAACAAAGGGTTCGGCACAACCCTAACAGGGCCAGCCCTGACTTGATTCACTAGTCTCCCACGTGAGAGCATTCAGTCCTTTGCGGATCATTCGGATACTTTTCTCCCTCAGTTCACCTCTAGTCGAAAGCAATCCAACGATCTCGATAGGGTACTACTGATGTCCCAAAGATCCACCAGAGAATTCCTGAAACCATTTTGACCGCGAAAAAGTCTTAATCTAGTCTTGCGACACCACCACCACCTTCGCTAGACTCCCTTAAGCTCAACATCTCTACGGGCAAGCTCCTACAAAATATGACCAGGCTTGGGGAATACGTGAGGTGACCAAGAAAGGATAAGGCTCCAAAGGCCGATAGAGGTACCACCAAGTGGTGTGACCACCACGAGTATCATGGGCACCGGATTCACGACTGCATCATGCCAAGAAAAGAGTTGTCCCGTTTAATCATTGAGGGGCGGATCAAGGACATGGCAACGGACGCCCAAGTGCCCAAAGAAGTACTGAAGAATCTCCAGCCCGAGCGCTAAGAAAGGCGAGATCCTCCAACACTAGACAGAGCGGTCAACATGATATCTGGGGATCAAACATATGTGGTTGACATACTCAGCAGCAAATCTCAGTGCCAAAGAAAGCGATTTCTGGCCGACCCCAGCCATCGGGACACGCTGTCAGGAAATCTTTAGGACAAGCCATCGTGTTCGACGACACCGATGTAGAAAACCTCCCTCATAACCGGGCTGGGCACATATTGCTATCACGTAATGCCCTTCGGTTTGCGAAACGCCGGGGCTACTTTCCAATGATTAGTTAATCGGATGTTCCATAATCACATTGGAAAAACAACGGAGGTGTATATGGACGATATGGTGGTAAAGAGCACAAGCGCTTCCTTACACAGGGGGCACTTGGGAGAAGCGTCCAGAATCCTTGAAGAATACAACATGAAGTTAAATCCCCAAAATTGCATCTTCGGGGTACCATCTGGTACTTTTCTGGGGCACGTGGTGACCAAGCGAGAGATTGAGGCTAGCCCCGACCAAGTTTGGGCGATTGCTTCCCTGACATCCCCTCGAAGCAAAGAGGATGTGCAAGAGTTGACCGGCAAGATAGCCGCGCTTAGCCGGTTCATCTCCAAATCCTCAGATAAGTATCGACTATTTTATGAAGTACTAAAGAAGTATCAATTCATAGGTGCTCGCTGACTTCGTCGCCGACTTTACCCCAACCCCCGAGGAGAACGCGAAAGAAGAAATCCCGACAACGTCCCTCGATGATCCCTTGGACAAACGGTTACTGAACACCGAAGGAGACTCGAACGCAAGGGGGCAGGTCTCGGAGTCGTGCTAAAATCAGCAAAGGGGGAAAGAGCAGCTCAAGCGGTCAGATGTAACTTTGACACCACTAACAACGAATCAGAGTATGAAGCTCTCATCTTCGGGTTAGAATTGGCTATCGACCTATCCATCAAAAGAATCAGGGCTAAAGAATCACCACTCGAGCCACTCGCTCTAGATATTCTCCAAAGATCCACCATTCCAAGGGTCAGTCCAGTCGACCACTGGACCAAGCCATACCTAAACTGGTTCCTACATGGCAAAGCACCCAAGGACAAGATCAAAGCCAAAGCCCTATGATCGAAAGCAACACGCTTCACCATCCTAGATGGGATCTTCTTCCACGAATCTACCTCATGCTTCCTACAACGATACGTAGAAAAAGAAGAGGCCGAGAAAATCATGTGCGAAATGCACGAGGAAAACTACAGGAACCACACTGGGGGTCGAAGCTTAGCCAACAAGATCCTCAGGCAGGGGTGGTACTAGCTGACTATTCTCCAAGACTTAAACAGGTAGACCTAGGCGTACGAAGCATGTCAGCACCACACACCTATCCCACACCAACGACTAGAGATTCTCCATCCCTCGATCACCCCGTGGTCATTCATGAGATGGGGGATGGACATTGACGGAAAATTGCCTCCATCCACAAGTCAAAAAATTAGGGGTACCAAAAGAGATTACATGCGACGATGGATCACAATTCAGAAGCAAGAAGACGCGTACTTCCGTATGGAACATCGAACTAGTCATACCACCCGAAGGGAGCAACAGGTCAAACACCATTCTCCCTAGCGCATGGGTGTGAAGCCATCATTCCGGCAGAGATTAGAGCGCCCACCGCCAGATACTGGCTCACCAGTATGGAAAGCAATGAACGTGAACTTGAGTCAGGTTCGGACACCGTCCAAGAACTCAAGGAAGCGGCCCACGTTCGGTTCACAAAGTACCAATTCACCACGAGCTGGGGTTACTTGAACCAAGAAGCAACAAGATATTGGCTTAATTGTCCATGGTCAGGGGTCACTCCCCTGATTCAGAAAAATCAGGTTCAAGCAGCTTTCTGCAAAGAAGATCGCATAAGTCGGTATCTCCTTAGACAATCTCTAGGCAATCTCTAGGCAGTCGTTGGAAAATCTCCAAAGAAGTTTAGAAGATGGCTCCAAGGCCAAACATTTTCATCCGCGAAAAGATGTCAGGGGTGTAGTGACCTCGACACTAGAGCAAGCTACATCACCCCTCCAACATCCTTGCTTGGGCAACCAGCTAGGCCAGTCGCTCATCGTCAGCCTCTAGACAATGTCTAGGCAGTTGCTAGAAAATCTCCAAAGAAGTTACGAAGACAACTTCAGGGACAGACCTTTGATGGTTGCAAGAAGACAACAGGGGTTGTCTGATCTAACTACGACACTCCTTGGTCCCATTCTTTGGGAACGATCCAAGCCGATGAATCACTGATTGATCGCTAGATAGCCGCCAGGCCGCAGCTAGAGAATCACTATCCAGTTAGTCGGTATCCAGGAACCTTAGGTGAGAAGACAACGATGACAATAACCATTGTCACTAACATGATCCACTCACTGGAAAAATGCAGGTTCATTCATATCACTCCCTAAAACTATTGTTTTACATTTTGCTTTCCCTTTGCGGTTTCTTACAAAGACATTACTAACTTAAGCCTTGGAGGATCATTGGGGAAAACCCGTGATCACCTATTTTTGACTTCTTGATCATGCATTATCCAACCATGCAAAACGTCAATGGTCAGCCACGGCCCGAATACAGTCCCAAGGCGTTATACGCCAACATTAGCTACAAGACTAAGCTACTTACTTTTACTATCTATACTTCATTACTCGTTCTCATTCTTCCTACATTCTATAATGTCTTCCCGCTCATTCACGAGCCAACGCTAACAATAGTCGAGCGCGACTCACATCCGTTAAGACACACCTCACTTGAAGAAGTATCACTTCTGAGTCGGTTTGTTCTCATTAAAACTCTACTCAATACGTAGCTTTATTTTGAGACTTCTTTGAAACTTCTTTGATTCTTATTTTAATAACGACTCTGGGGCGCTAGCTCCCATTGTCGATACATTGTCTTTAAATCATAGTTTAGAAGTTTTCCAATTCTATTTGTGATGTTTTGCGAGAAAACAACTCTCCCACAACTCAACTACCGCTTCAAACGCACCCTACGCGCTATTTTACGTCACACCGACTAAATAAATTCGCGACAAAAAACACACAAAAAACCACTGTATAAATACATGGTTACCGTCTAGAAATGGCGATGTCGTCATGCATACAACGTGGTGAAGTAACCCATAAGTTGGTTACCCCCCATCTAAGTCCAATCAATGTAGTTACATTGGATTAGTACGGGAAGGGGAAAGTTATAGCAACGATAACCCGAGGCCACAATTCGCGGGACGCCGCGAGGACAATATATCCTAAGGACTAAACTTACGGATACAAAGGCGCCTAATCATAAGCAATTGTGCACGGACCTTTGCAGTACACAAAGCGCAAAGACTTGAAAATCTATTCAGGGTCGAACTAATGCGCTATGGGAGGAAGCCACATAACACTTCCTCTCGAATGCTGATCTACTAACGCATTCATACATACACAAATGCGTCCTTGGGCAATCTCCAAGACCGTCACCTCCCTCTAAATTTGCTAACTGACGCAAAACTAGCAAAACAGCATATATATATATATGAGTGCCATACCATGGCATCGAAGCTCAATACGAGAAAAACAAGACGTCCCCTACCAACGGACGATGTTTCTCTGGATATTCTCCGGATATTTACTTATACTAACATTATTGCAAAGTTATTTTATTTTAGTGCAGGGACAATACTGAAAGGCGTAGAAGAGCACCATACAAGGGCGTTGAAACAAAACAAAATACAAACAGGGAACACCCCATACAAATGTTAAAATCATGAGATCATAAGTTCACAGCATGCAAGAGTAACAAAGCAAAGTAATCAAGTTTTCGAAGAACGAACATACACCCAATCGGGGGTTCGCATTCGTTCACTCAAAGGAGTTAAGTCAAATAAGCGACAAAGGAAACAGTAGAACCACCCTTCAGTGGCTGGGGTCGAAGAAGCTGCCTCGTCCAAAGGCTCCTCGCCATTGACTTCCTTAATTGCGCCAGCATCATCGCTGGTTAAACGTACGTGAAGAAAAATGGCTCAAATGAACTCGCTAATCACGCGTCAGTACTTCTCTGGTCATTCTTTGGTTAAATGACAACTTTGTCTAGCCATGCCTAGTTAATAATCGATCAACATATGAAGATTGCACATAGATCCTGCGTTCAAAGAATCATTCTATCATCATGGGGTTAACTCAACCTCATAAATCAGACCCTTCATGACGAACGAGGCTAGGGTCTATTACCGCCTAAGCATCAGGTACGCCAATTACCTTATCCTCATCATCTAGAAGTTCCACGTCCACCTCAAAAGAAGATCATATGCTGGGGTACTGAGTGGATAATACTTGACAAAGGTATCTTATTACGTCATTGAGTCCCAACGATCGTTCTTTGCATCAGAAAAGTCTTGAAGAATCTCCAAGCGAGGCTTCATCAAATATTAAAGCAATCATTCTAACCTCCACATTGACCAAACACTGGTCACCTTCACAGCTTCTCATAGCTTCACATCCCTACCGCACTACAGCTCATCGAGTATTCGCTATCCTATGCGGAGAATCTCTGACGCAACCGACCAAGTGTACAACCTTAAGAGTACCTTCGGGACATAGCTTCCAAGACATAGACTCTCAATCCGAGACATGTATCTTCAGTCTCTCAAGTATCGCCTTTGCACGACAACGAGTGTAAGCTCTTGGTTTGTGACTTCAGTCGAGTCTATGCTATGGGCTAGCGACTTCGATCAGGCTAACACCCGATGCTCACGGTTATCGTCAAGTTAACATGCCCAAGGCTACACCACTTCGATTACACCAACGCTGGCGGCAAGAAGCTTCGGTCAGGTCCGTGCTTATAGCTGACGGCTTCGATAGAGTTCGCACCTCTTGTAAACACTTCTGTAACGAAGACGTCTGTTGTCCAGAAATTCAATCGTTTATATCAACGAACAACTCTTGCAAATAACGAAGATTCGTATCAAAGGCGTGAAATCCATCTTGTCCATCTCGGCGCCTCAACAACCAAGATGAATTTGGGGTATTGTTGGACCAAGAAATAATCCAAGCAGGAAGCAACCCAGTACCAGAGAAGTCCTAATGCCTTACAGCTACAAGGTACTGTTCGACCCAGGTTTTAGACGAAGAAGTATCAATACATAGTCAAAGAAGTATCAAGACCCGATTAGTACTTCTTTGCTACCTCTTCAGAGTAAGACAAGACTTGCGGCGAAAAGAAAGTCGGTTAAAGAAGATAGATCCGAGGCAACAAGATAGAATCTTTCCAAGATATCTTCTAATATATGATAGATTCGCTACCAAAATGGATAAAGAATATCCAAGATATAAGATAGATTTTCCGGAAGGCTTGTTGGTTAAGATAGATTTATACCTTGTATAAGATAGAATTCCTACTTTTTATCTATAAATACCCATGTAACCCACGAAATTGGAGAGGAGAGACAGAGGATTATAGCATATCACATCAGATCAAACTCCATAGCCCTCACCAGAGGCATACACTATAAACCCTAGAAGGGGGGTCATACCTTCATACATCCTTAGTAAACCCTAGAACGGGGTACCATGTTTTTACACATTCATACGCTTTTCTTATCAATACAAACACAATTTTCGTCCTTCTCTTTGATTTATTTCGATCTAGGCCCGATTTAAGCCAAAGTTCTTCCTTGGGTAAATTTTGGTTCAAACAACACAAAGCTTAGGGAAGAAGTGAAAGTGTTAGGAAAGAGTCCTATCATTGAGGAAGTCAAACAATAGTTTTTGTCCCAGCCAAATGAGGACTGGGTTATGAGTCTGACTCTAAGAACTCTCTCCCAAGCGACTTTGAGGCAAGCAAAACTTCGGAACTTGAACTAGAAAGGGAGAAAACTAAGAACTTTCTTGAGCGAATTAGAGTCCTAGAGAGTGGAGAAAAGGGCCAAGAGGACTACTACACTAACTCCACAAGTCATAGGATCTATAAGAAAATTGCTAAGGGGGAAGGTTCTAAAGTTTGCAATCCACAAAAAATGAAAAGAGAATGAAATCCAATGTCCCAATAAGAAGTATTACCTTTGTACCTAATACAAGACGTGCTGGTACTGTGGACAAGGAGATCACTTTAAATATGATTGTGTCAAGTTGAAAGAAGACATTGAAAATGGAAAAGCTGCTAGGACTAACAATGAAAATGATGAGTCCGTTCCTAAGACTAATGTTAGGCGTCCTAGATGTTCTAAGAGTTCTTTACGAAAGCATGATACTTCAAATGATGTTAATATAAATGACTACATGCCAGAACCAGAATTCTATTACTGTAACGAACCAGGTAAGGAACACCTTGCCTGGGTCGCCAAACACTAACTTTGTTTTG
This sequence comes from Polygonum aviculare, assembly GCA_934048045.1. NCBI lineage: Eukaryota > Viridiplantae > Streptophyta > Magnoliopsida > Caryophyllales > Polygonaceae > Polygonum > Polygonum aviculare. Next base: position 22,669,269 of record OW204023.1, on the reverse strand, counting down.
GCAGGTGGAAGTGAGGGGACGCCCATGGATCATTGACAGTGGCGCCTCAAATCATATGACAGGAAGCCAGATCCATCTCACTTCTATCCAAAGTAGTGCCACGGGAGGAACTGTCTCGTTTGGCAACAAGGGCAAGGGAAAGCTCAAAGGGACGGGAACTGCCATTTTGAATTCGTCCATCAAAGCATCAAATGTCAGTCTTGTTGAAGGAGTTGGCTTTAATCTTCTGAGTATCTCTCAAATGTGTGATCAAGGTGAAAGCCTAGTCACATTTGACTCAAAGGAGTGCCTTGTTATCAACAAGAAATCAAAAAAAGTTGTTCTCAAAGGAGTACGCCAGAATAATGTCTACATCTTCAACCAAGAGTTCAAGCCTGCATCTGAGTTGTGTCTATCTGTTTCAAAAGAGGATGCTGACCTCTAGCATCGCCGTCTTGGCCATCCTGGACTAAGCACAATCCTTAAGCTACACCAAAGAAATCTTGTGAAAGGACTTCCCCGAATTGATCCTGAGAAAGTTGAACAGTGCGAAGCCTGTATCAAAGGGAAGCAGATAAGAACGTCCTTTAAGTCCAAAATTGAAGTCAGTATGAAGAAGCCTTTGGAACTTCTCCATATGGATCTTTGTGGACCAATGAAGACGCTGAGCTACGGTGGAAAGAGGTACATTTACGTTCTCGTAGATGATTTTTCTCGATTCACTTGGGTTCTTTTCTTTGTGTCAAAAACAGATTGTTTCATCGCCTGCAAAATCTTCATCAAATAAGTGGAAGTTGCCCTTGGGACGCCTCTGAAAGCCATACGATCAGACCATGGGACGGAGTTCCAAAACTCAGAGTTCCTGGCCTACTGTGATCAACATGGCGTCTCTCACAACTTCTCAGCTCCAAGAACTCCTCAACAAAATGGTGTTGTGGAAAGAAAGAACATGACGCTGGAGGATATAGCAAGGACTATGCTCTTAGCGAATGGCGTCCCCAAGTACTTCTGGGCGGAAGCTATTGCTACAACTTGCTACATCATCAATCATGCCATGATCTGTCCCCTGCTGAAGAAGACATCCTATGAGTTGTTGAATGGAAGGAAGCCTCGCATTGACTATCTCAGAGTTTTTGGTTGCAAGTGCTTTGTCCACAACAACGAAAAGGAAAGACTTGGAAAGTTTGATGCAAGGAGTGATGAAGCCATATTCCTTGGGTACTCCCTAACAAGCAAAGCATATAGAGTTTTCAACAAAAGGACTCTTAAGCTTGAGGAGAGTATTCTTGTTGTGTTCAAGGAGAGTTCTTCTCACAAAGAAAAACAAAGTAAGAAAGAACGCTCATCGTCACAACAGTAGGACGACTCTGAACACGAAGTTGAATGTTGGTCCTCTGGAAAATACTATGTTCCTAAGAATGCCAACTCTAATCCAGAAGAAGTCTCAGTGGACGCTCCAAGTATTGATGAAGGAGTTCCCTCTCGTAGTGAATCTCTAATTCAACAAGATATGGATGAATCAAGTCAACAAGATGAGCAACGCCAAGGTGTGGATGCTCTTTCTGAGGGGGAACACATTGAGGACGATGCTCCAGATGATAGTGATGATTCTGATTGAGATATTGATCCAAGAATTGTTCAATTATTTCAAAGGGAGTCCCGTCTCTCAAGGGACCATCCAACAACTCAGATTGTCTCAGATATGTCTCAAGGAATTCAAACAAGGTCAGCTGCAAGCAAGTCCCAGAGTGCAAATTTAGCGTTCGGTGCGTTCAATGCCTTTGTGTCTATGGTGGAACCAAAGAACATCAAGGAAGCACTTCAAGATGCTGATTGGATTCAAGCAATGCAAGAAGAACTCAATCAGTTTGAAGGAACAAAGTTTGGACTCTCGTCCCTCGTCCCAAAGGCAAGAACATCATAGGGACGCGCTGGGTGTTCAGAAATAAGCTTGATCAAAGTGGACGCGTGTCAAGGAACAAGGCAAGACTGGTGGCTCGAGGATTCAAGCAAGAGGAAGGCAATGACTACGATGACACTTTTGCTCATGTTGCTAGAATTAAGGCCGTCCGTCTCTTTATAGCCTTTGCCGCGCACAAGGGATTCAAGTTATTTCAGATGGATGTCAAGACTGCCCTTCTCAATGGAAAACTCAAGGAGGATGTGTATGTTGCTCAGCCGCCTGGCTTCGAGGATGCCTCTCACCCAGATCATGTGTACTACTTAGACAAAGCGCTCTATGGACTCAAGCAAGCTCCTCGTGCATGGTACGACAGGTTTGCGTCCTTTCTTCTGTCTCATGATACACAAGAGGTTCAATTGATAAAACTTTGTTCATTAAAAAAGTTCACAAGGACATTTTGATTGCCCAAGTCTATGTTGATGATATAGTCTTTGGTAGTACTAACATGAAACTTGTAGATGAGTTCAAGTCCTTAATGAGTAGTGAGTTTAAGATGTCCCTCATTGGAGAACTCTATTTCTTTCTGGGACTTCAAATCAACCAACTCAAGGAAGGGATGCGTATTCATCAACAAAAATATGTTTGTGAAATGCTTGAAAAGTATGGGATGAACACGTCCAAGTCTGTCGCTACTCCTTGTTCTCCCAACTCGCGTCTTTACGCGGATGAACAAGGGAAGGATGTTGATCAAAAGCTCTATCGAGGAATGATTGGTTCTCTACTCTATTTGACCGCAAGCCGTCCCGACATCATGTTTGCCGTTTGCTTGTGTGCACGCTTCCAAGCAGATCCAAAGGAGTCCCACATGCAAGAAGTCAAGAGGATCTTTCGCTATCTCAAGGGACACGACGATCTCTGCCTTTAGTATCCAAGGAAGACGTCCTTCAAACATGTTGGCTACTCGGACGTTGATTATGTTGGTCATGTGATCGATAGGAAAAGCACTTCGGGAATGGCACAGTTCCTTGGTTCATGCTTAGTCTCATGGGGATCAAAGAAACAGAACTCTGTGGCGCTTTCAACTACGGAAGCCGAGTACGTTGTTGCTGCCTCGTGCTGATCACAAGTCATCTGGATCAAATATCAACTTCAGGACTACAGTATCAATCTTGAAACTGTTCCCATTCTCTGTGATAATACAAGTGCAATTGAAATTTCTAAGAATCCTGTTTTTCATTCACGCACAAAGCATATTCATATAAGACATCATTTCTTGCGTGATAATGTTGAACTAGGACTTATTAGTATGGAGCATGTAAGGACTGAAGACCAAATAACTGATATTTTCACTAAGGCGCTTGATAGACGTCCCTTTGAGAATCTCAGGTTGCTCTTAGGGATGATAACTTTTAAGTAGCAAGTCCCATTCTACTATTCCCTCGATGGTTGGCTATGTTTAATATATTCTATGTGTTTGAGGACTATCATGCATTGAATTCATATTTGCATGGACGTTAGTCTAAAACTTCATGTGTTTGCTACTTTGGAACGCCATTCAACTTCTCTATTTGTCTTGAAAAGAGTATCTCTGATCACCACATCATAAGCCGAAATGATGGGAACTCTAAGCTTACCCTAGCCGAGAACTCCGCAAAAGTGTTCTATGAGCTTCATCTTTTCTTTTACGGGACGTACTTGCTTTGTTCTCAAATGGTTCGCAAGGTGATCACAGGGACGGTTGCTCAGGATCTTAGTTTGCTAAAAGAGGTAATTTTTCTAAGTATGAGAGGAAGCCAGTTGTTTCTGAGAGAGGACGCCAGTTCAGTTTTGAGAAGAAGTTGAAGAGTCAGAAATTTGAAATTTTGAACGTTTGAACAGTGACAGTTGTATTTGCTCAAATCTTATGGGGGAAGTTTTACCACGTGTCGCATAGGATATCAATTTTATTTACAGTTTGTGCCACTGCTTCCTCTATATAAGGCAGCAACAATCGCTCTCATTCATTTATTGCTCTCAACAACTTCCCTGCTCTCAAATTGCTCTGCCTTCTCTCTAGCTTTCCGACGACTTTCTCACTCTAGAAATCAACCAGAAAATGTCTCAACTACTTGGGAAAGTGGCCGGATCTTCTGCCGGCGGCAAACGTCGAAAGCTTGTGAAATGCCATACAATCAAGAAGCCCAAACAAATCGTCCTGAATGAACCTTTGGTGGACTTCATCAATAAATAGCCAAAGATGCTCTATAAATTGATCAGGGAGCGAATGGACAAAGAGGACGTCAAGTAGGACGCCATAAAGACAAGGAACTCTACAACGATTTGTTATTCATGGTCTTCACAAGAATAACTACAAGGACTTGCCAGGAAAGATGGAGGACGTACTCTTCTTCTCGTAGTACGGTGGTGAGTCCCAAGCAAGTAGAAACGCAAGCAGAGCGTCCTTACTCACTAGCCGACAAGATGACATCACCCGACAACATTTGATCATCCTGGACACGTGTAGACCGATCCTGTAGCAGAGTCCAACACTACGTGGTGGACGATCCTGTAGCAGAGTTAAACAACACATGGCGGCAAATCCTGTAGCAGAGTCCATCACACACAACTAGATACAAGAAGCTTCCTCATCACCGCCATACTACGTGGAGGAAGATCCTGTAGCCACGTCCCCGAAGGGCATGATCGTCCTAGAGAATCAACGCCCTTCCAAAGTTCTATAAATAGCCCCAAGGCATTTATTGTGACGTTAACGCTTTCAGAGAATATACAGAGTGAATCAGAGGAAAGTGACTTACTCAAGAACACGAAGAACAAGTTCAAGAACACTCAAGAACCATTCTAGGCTTGTGTTAGATCGAGTGAGAATTGTAATCCAAATCACAACTTGTTTGTAATTCAGAAAACCCAAAAAGAGAGAGAGAGTCCTACAACGTACTATAGGACGTAGGGATAGAAGTCCTTTTAAGATTAAACTCGCTTGAGTTGTAGGCTTAAAGGAGAACTTTACTAGTGCACTTAGGACGCTACTAAGTGTCAGAGAAGTGTAAAGGACTCGCCAGTACAACACAAGGACGTTTAATAAGAAAGGAAAATCTATTCAAAAATCCTCCAAGGAGGTAAAGGTTTACACTCAAGGACTACTTGGTCTTGAGTGGTTCCTCTATAAACCGATGTGTTCTATACTTAGTAAGTTCACTTGTTTAGTTCCTTAATTCCGCAACATAACTAAAAGATGCCCTTTTACTTAGTAAGGACGCCTCACTGAAGGATGCCTTTACCCAAGTAAAGGACGTTCCTCTTGAACTAATGATCCAACATTCAGTTATCTTTCCAATAACACCAAATGCGAACGCAGCTGGCTCTTTAATTTAGTGTAATCTTCATCTGGGTTGTACGGATGCTAAATATGAGAGGAACATCATTGCAGAAAGAAAATGAAATTGCATTAGGGAAAAGCAAGTTATACGTAAACAAAAGAAAACAAAACTTTGCATGCAAGTCTCTGTTCCAGAGTTTGATTATCCCATGTTCAGTAGTGCATGCAATGTCATCTAATCACAATCAGTTAAGTTCACAGCCATACTACTTGCTTCACATTCAACTTTGAAATTATGAACACATTAAGATCTAAGAAAAACAGTAGTAGAATCCTAGGTACAACTTATTTACTATTTAACAATTCAGATGACAAGATTACAGTTGACAAAGTACGTAGCCAACCCTTTATACTTTCACAACATTAGCGACATTAGCTTCACAGTTGACAAAGTTTCTATAGAAACATTCTATAAAGGAATTTGCTTCTGTTAAGAATAAACTTCAATAATATTGCATTTACATATTTGTTGTTATTCACGATGATGAACGAAAAATTAGTCAAACATTAACAGCTCTCTATATGCTCTATTCACATACATTAGTTGGAAGATGCTGCAATCCAGCCAAAAACAGTTATTTATCATACATAATATAAAAAAATATCACGTAGTAACAGGGAAAAATTATATACAGTCAAGAAGGGATACAAGAAAAGTGTTCAAACAATTGCAAAGGAAGTTCAGAGAGCAATCGAGTAAAGACGCTTTCCCGTTAACTTAACACTTGCCAAACTTCTCCACCAAAAATTGAGCAGTTATGCAAGCAGTAGAAAAATGAGTAGCTGATAGAAACATAAAAATGAGCAAGCTAAAGACATGCAAATTGCAGCACCTTTGAAGCCAAGTCATCAACATTTTGTTGAAGGGTCAAGAGCTTCTTTGAAAGTTCTGACAACTTGGACTCAAGATCAGAGATATCAGGCCTGCAAACGAACTTTAATTAAAGGAGTGGTCACATTCTCTTCCTCCTATACTTCTATGCTACAGCAACCTGCAGACCACTTGTCCCAATTAATTCAAAAAAGCAAGGACACAACTTATCTTACAAAGGATATATGGATTGAATTTGTACATCTTTCAGCAATGACTTCAATAAGTTGTATGTCTTTCATCACCTGCTCATCAACACTTCAAGAAAAGAGGGGGGGGAATCAAAGAGTGAGACAATAGGAGGGAAGGATCAATACTTAATAGTAGAAACAGAAACCTATTAATGTTGTTATCTATAATACATCTATACTTCTACAACTATGAAATAATTGACACAATATAATTTATTTCAACCTCCAATCAGGATTGTCAGCATAGATACTGGCCTCCACAAGATCAACGAGAAGCTGAAGCATTTCAGTACGATCCTCATAACTTCCTCATTCCTGGAAGTTTCAGAAAAAGCAAGCAAGGATATTACCTATCAAGTAGGAAAGATCTCTTTTGTAAGATATTGGAAAGTGTGCAGACATATGTTCAATGACACTTTAAACCGATTAAATCACCCACCTGTAACGCATGAAATACATTCTATAAGAAAACAACAGAGCAAACCTAGTTGAACTGGACTCTGCATAAACATAAGCTCAAACCTCCTAATTCAAACTTTACTTCCCCACATTTGTTTACCACCAGAAGTATCTTTAGGGTCTAAGCCTGTGCAAAATGAATAAACTAAAAAAGAATTTGATAAAATCTGATTAATTACAGAATATACAAAGTTCATAAGACAAAATATCCTTTTCCCTCAGCCTTTCGCTCCTGAAATTTGCTCAAGTATCTCCGTCTATCTAAAAGGTATGGCACATGCAGTTTTAAATTTACAAGAAGCTTTGCACAAAAGAATTTTTTGAAGCAAAAAAGAGTTCCAAAATTGAACAATAGCAAGCAACTGACCTGGATGACATCCGTATCCATGGTTGTTGTAATACCCAGGAACTTTGCAATTTCTGCCATGTCTGTGAAGTAGAAGTTCAATGTTTTGACTATAATGAGGAATAAAATTTCACCAAGTTCAATGGTTCAGCACAAACTATAAGACAACAAAGCAACTATGCAGGATGTAATTTAGAATAATTCTCATGATTTTGATGCTGATAAGCATTAATAAGACAGGGAAACATAAATAAGGTGAGAACAAATTTAACCAAGATCTATCTAGAAAAGGAAACAAGATAAGCCGTGGATAATAGAAGACAAATGAATTTAGCGATTGCTGTAATAATTATAATTGATATTAAAGAGCCGATCCAGGCCATTTGGAAAACAATTACAAAAACATGCAGCATTAGAAGAAAAATACTCCTATCTTCTTCTTGATGTAGATTATAGCAATGAGATAGCTACAATGGAGAACAAGTAGTGGGATACACTGAATTCGAGAAGTCTCTTCATCACGATCAACACCATCTCCTTCCAGATTTTGCTGAGAGTAGGGTGATTTATCACCCAAGAGCCTGTAAAAGTAAAAGGAGAATAAATGTAAGAGCATAGCATCTGTAGTTCAAGTTCTTATACACCACTCAACACAACTGGGTTATAACTTGTACTAAAATTGAGTCCAGGAAACATCAGTCTTGAAAAATAGGTACTTGAAGAAGAGCCACTCGAGAAGAGTGTAGCGCTCTATACCGGCGAATAGGAGAGACTGAGCAGGGGCATTTGCTCTTGGATAGTTCAACATTGTCAATTTCTTTTGTGTCTCTTCCATTTTTTTTTTGTGTCTCTTCCATTTGCTTAGCAACCATAGCGTTTTCTTTTACAGGAACTGTAATCAAAGTCACCGAACGGAAGAAATCAAACAAATTCAAAACCGGAAAAGCCCTAGTTACATTGCTGCATAGATACTCTTCCTACAGGAAATGAAGGCATTATGAAACAAAATTCATATGTGAAGCACAAGTTCAAACCAATCAATTTTGGAGGCTAATGTTTAGAGGAGATATGTCGGCGGTGAAGAGTTCTTTCTCCAGAATCCGTCCTAGTTCTCTCCGGTCCTTCCTAAAGGTGTTTATTAGAGCATATATAGTGGTAGACTCAATTGTTTTGGTCATCATCATATTAAATTGGTTTTTCTCTTCTTTTTTTAAATATAAACTAATCTTTAAATAAGATTTTTATACTTGGCACCATCATATTGAAAGACAAAATTATTTTTGGCCATCCCATGACCAAGTTTCCCCCCTTTTCTTTCTTTTATTATTATTATTTTACTACCACTTTTCTACTATGGCCAACTTTTGGCCACCGGATGAGAATGCTCTTAGTTGAATGAACTTGGGCCTGATGATTCAAGACATGCTAACTAATCGCCTAATGAACCTTTTGGTGCAAAGTATTCAGTATTCAAATATTGAATAAAACTTGTATAACGAGAGTTTGAAAATCGTGCGAAATAGAGGTTTTATATTCGATAATACGCCAGGTAAAAAGGCATGATATATATATATATATACACTCCCTCCTTTCCTAAGAACTTGTCTATAAAGGAAATTTGAACAATAATTAAGACACATCACATCATGAGCAGTAGTAAAGTGTAAAGCAAAGCGCTTAAAATGACTTAGGGTTTTTACTTTATTCCTTGTGCTTTTAGTTCACCCATTAGAAGAGCAGATAAAAAATCTCAACCAATTAGGATGAAGTATACATTTTTACACAAATTGATGACTTGGCACATTTCGGCTTAAATATTTTTTTTATAAGAAATAGTTCTTCATTTAATTTGCTACTGGAATGCAAACAAAAATTACAAACACCAAGTGCATTCAAGGGAGAAAAGTATGAAATATTCTCTGCATCATTGCCAGGACTTCAATGGCTTTAGCATTTAATCTCAATGAAGACCCACCAGCTGAAAATAAAGCCCCACCTCACCAACAAGTCCCACTTTCCTTTGATTTGAATGATCAGCAGTGGAGGAGATAGGGGTGGCAGGGCAACACACAACAAGGCAAGGGAATAGTACACCAGCATCTTTTCATCATCAGCCATCAAATTCTAGGCTTAGCTTTGAGAAGCGTTTTCACATTCTGTTGAGGCTTCTACAAGTGCACACAACAACAAGCCATCTGTATAGGAGACATATACATGGAGTAGCATCAGAGTTTGGGATTTCAGCAAGAACAACATCAAGAATATGAAACACAGCTAAGGAACAGATGGATGCAGGACAAAGGCCCAATGTAAGCAACAAATGGCACAATAGTGGAAGAAAGAGGCAAGAGGTGAGCCAGGATGCAATTACAGCAATAACAATGGCAGACAGGACATGCTTATTGAATGAGTTAATCAAGAAGCAACAAAAAGAAGCAACAAAAAGGGTAACAAGAGATATGCTCATAAATCAGATTATTCCAACAATGAAGGCCAAATGGCCTACACATGGAGGAGCACAACAAGTCATATTTATTTAATAGGACAAGGCAAAAGCACACATATCACATCAGGATGCAGAGTGACAAAAAGTGTATCAACAAAATGGTTTCACATTCATCCTAACACAACAACCACCAAACTGTCCAGACCTCAACATATTAGACTTGGGATTTTTCAGATTAATACAATCATTGATGAACAAGAAGATGCCAAAGAATATGGATTTAATGATAGAAGTAGTAAATCAGGCATTTTATGAGCTAGACCCTAAGACACTAGGCAATGTTTGGATGTCTTTACAATATGTAATGAATGAAGTACTTAAGTGTAAAGGGTCAAATGACTATGATTTGCCACATGCAAACAAGAATAGGTTACAGGCACAAGGCACACTACCAAACCAGGTACAAGCCCCTATGTGGGCTGTGCTAGAAGCATGGGGGATTGTTCATGGCTAAGAAGCACAACATGGAATTCAACAACAGAATTTGCGTGGAAAGGGAGCAAACCAGGACACACAAGCAACCAATGCAAGAAATAGTGTTGGGACGCTATCAAGGACGCTTGCTTACTTGTTAGTGTACCACACAACCGTCCCTTAGTTTTGATATGACAAACTCACTTTGATTCTAATAAATTTGTCCAAGTGTTCAGGAATGCCAGTGACAAAAGGGCAACAAGTGTGTGAAGCGTTCCCTAGGCTTAGGAAAGCTAGCTACCAGGAAGTAAGGACCAGCAAGAGACTACTTGAGCAAGGACGGAGTCCCAAAAGCAAGTAGGAACGCAAGTAGAGCGTCCTTATTCACTAGCCTACAGGAAGACATCACTCGACAATATTTGATCATCCAAGGACACATGGAGAACGATCCTGTAGCAGAGTCCAACACTACGTGGCGGACGATCCTGTAGCAGAGTTCATCAACACGTGGCGGCCGATCCTGTAGCAGAGTCTATCACACACAGCTGGATACAGGAAGCTTCCTCATCACCGCCCTACTACGTGGAGGAAGATCCTGTAGCCACGTCCCTGAAGGGCATGATCATCAGAAAAGGAAAGACGCCCTTCCCCAAGTCCTATAAATAGCCCAAGGCATTTATTGTGACATCAACGCTTTCAGAGAATATTCAGAGAGAATCAGAGGAAAGCGACTCACTCAAGAACACGAAGAAAAAGCTCAAGAACTCTCAAGAACAGTTCTAGGCTTGTGTTAGATCGAGTGAGAATTGTAACCCAAACCACAAATTGTTTGTAACTCCGAAAACCCAAAAAGAAAGAGAGAGTCCTACAACGCACTATAGGACGTAGGGATAGAAGTCCTTTAGAAGATTAAACTCGCTTAGGTTGTAGGCTTAAAGGAGGACTTTACTAGTGGACTTAGGACGCTGTCTAAGTACTAGAGAAGTGTAAAGGACTCGCCAGTACAATGTAAGGTCGTTTAATAAGAAAGGAAGAATCTATTAAAAAATCCTCCAAGGAGGTAGAGGTTTACACTGAAGGACTACTTGGTCTTGAGTGGTTCCTCTATAAATCATTGTGTTCACCTTATTCACCTGTTTAGTTCTAATTTCCGCTGCACAACTAAAGGACGCCCTTACACCTCGTAAGGACGCCTGACCAAAGGACGCCTTTACCTAAGTAACGGACGTCCCTCAATTATACTAACGATCCAAATGTTCAGAAATGCCAGTGACAAAAGGACAACAAGTGTGTGATTCGGCCTATTTTGTATAGGTTAACTCTTGTATTTTAGGGCTATATTGAGTGTGTTTAGGTTAGAGTTGTGCGTGATTGTAATATCTAGGCCGAAGACACAAGAATTCAAGAATCAAGAGTTTTAAGGCGTTTTGAGCTGTCTGCACGACACCACTTGTTTGCGAAGGCTATATCTTGAGCTACAGAGGTCGGATTGAGCTGATTCCGGTGCCATTGGAAAGCTAACTTCAAGGGCTTCAATTCATCTGTTTACACCAAAGTCAGATTCCAAGCGGAAGATGGTCAAAACAGCCTCCTAAGTGACACCAGAGGTTTTGTCCGAATACCGCGACCGCGGCCTGGCCGACGCGACCGCGGTGGCTGGCGAGACCGAGTTACTCTTCTCTGTTGTAAAAGCGCGGGCGCGGTGGGAGCGACGCGACCGCGGTGATGCCGAATCCGAAGCGGGCCGAAATCTTTCTATCTTGTTTCCATTTCTATCTTTTGCCTCTTTCCTTATCTATCTCGTGGAGCTTGTTCCTTGGGCTATATAAGGAGGGGTCCTCCCTAGGTTTTATCAATTCACAATTCATATTCTACATTCTACCTTCTACCTTTTTCTTCAAGTTAGGTTTTTAGTTTAGTTATGGAGAGCTAGTCTCTTTGGGTTTGTTCAAGGGAGAAGCTCTGATGTATGAACTTGTGAGGTTTTGGTAATTGATTTCTATCCTTTGGTTAATATTGATACTCTTGTGCTTCATCTCATGATCTATGCTTGGTTTTATAAGTCTGGCCAACTTGTTTGATTGACTTAGATCTATCGTTTGATTTAGGATTGGTTGTTGTCTATGTATCTTTCCTATTTCTCGAAACAACTCTATTCTAGGACCGTGGACTAGTTTAGGGAAGAGTATTCAATGGTTAAATTGTGCATGAGACTCGTAGCTTGATTGCATGATTTGATTTCCTAATATTCTTGTTCTCTATGCTAATTCTAGGTTAAGCGTCCTTGCCTAGGGTTATAGAATTGCTTGGACCGTGGACTTGCGATTGTTAATGATCAGGATAGGAATTAACCCTAGGTGTGAATGAAATCAATGGATGAATCTATGATCGAGTGATTATTTCATGAGTGGATCTTTTGAATGAACTTGCCTCCTATCTATTTATCTATTTGTTTGTTATTTGTTTCCTAGGTTAGTTTAGATATCTCTTTGATTTCCCCCCATATCTTTAGTTGATAGATTCATTAATACTAGAAGCCATAGTTCTCTTGGGTTCGACCCCTTGCTTACTTGCTATACTTAGTTTGTAGTTTGGGTTATTTATCTTTGGTCTTGGCACGACGACTTTAGCCGAGTCAAATTTTGGCGCCGTTGCCGGGGAACTTTGGTTTCTTTCTAGTATTAATACTTTTATTGACTATGTAAAAAAAAATCAGGCTAATATGCAGGTACTAGGTTCGAAAGAACGTTCTGTGATTGAACCGCGCCCGCGGGTGCGCAACTGCGATCGCATTTCGAATACAGAAAGTCCCGACATACAGGTACTAAACCGCGCCCGCAGTGGTGATGTAGTTGGTTTGAAAAAAAAAAGAGAAAAAAAAAAGAAAAAAAAAAAAAAAAAGAGAAAAAAAAAAGAGGACTTTTTGGTCCCATTCTATCTCTATATCTTCCGTCTATCTATATCAATTCTTTTCCATCTTCTATCTTTCCACCTTCTATATTTTCTTTCCATTCATCTTTAGATTTCCATTCTTTTGGCTATGTGTAAAAGCCTAAGTATGGGGGAGCTTTGTTCCCTTGAGAGTTCTCTTCTCCACGGCTCGAGTTCAAGTATTTGTCCATCTTCTAAGAGACAAGCCAAGATACGAAGGTTTCTTGCACATCATCTGGTTCGAGCTGAAGTTAACAGTTCACGACTACACGAAGACCGCGCCCGCGCCACACCAGCCGCGCCCGCGGTTCCCTCCAGAAGTCGACTTTCCTCGCTGTGTTGATTCCGCGACCGCGGCTTGATTACCCGCGCCCGCGGTTAGCCTACAGAGCGGGATTCCAAAGCCTTTCCTCCATTCTTCTACTACCTATGAAGAGTTCTTCCATTCCACCTCTCTTCATCGATTGTGAGTCTTCTGATATACCTTTCTCCTTGCTTCTATCCTTTATCTTTGCTTCATCGAGGACAATGAAGGATTTAAGTATGGGGGAGGGAGTACTCGCATTCGCTTATCCTAGTTAGCTTAGTTAGAGATTTGCTTCAGATTTTTGACTTTCTTCTTTTCATGGAGCACTTGCACCATATTTTTTGCATAATAAAGAAAGAAAGAAAAGAAAAAGATAGAAAGAGCCATAAAAATTGAAAAAGGCATATAAATCATGGGATGAGTCGAAAACCCGAAAGGGCGGCTCAGGTAATAAGCAGGTAACTCGGACCAGCATTAGGCTGGGGTAATATGAGGTTCATGAGTGATGTGAGTATTTGTGAGCACACCTTGAGAAAAATGAAATGAGCGGTTAGGTGAAAACCCGAAAGGGCGCCTAATTAGAATTGAGAGGTAAAATTTGAGTGTTTTAGGATCATTCTTGCTTGGGGACTTTGGGGCTTACATGTTAGATTTGGGTAGATCCTAGGTTGCTCTCTTTCATGTATTTAGAGCTTGAGTGTTATATCATGTTGTGAGGTATGTGTTTGAGCTTCATTGTTTTATGCTCGAGATTTCTCTATATTTTTGGGTTCGGGTTGTGAGCTAAGTGTTTGTATATTCCCTTGTATTTTCTGAGATCTTAGATGTGCTACCTTGTTATATTTGTTTGAGCTTACTCGAGGACGAGCAAGATCTAAGTATGGGGGAATTTGATTCGGCCTATTTTTTATAGGTTAACTCTTGTATTTTAGGGCTATATTGAGTGTGTTTAGGTTAGAGTTGTGCGTGATTGTAATATCTAGGCCGAAGACACAAGAATTCAAGAATCAAGAGTTTTAAGGCGTTTTGAGCTGTCTGCGCGACACCACTTGCTTGCGAAGGCTATATCTTGAGCTACAGAGGTCGGATTGAGCTGATTCCTGTGCCATTGAAAAGCTAACTTCAAGGGCTTCAATTCATCTGTTTATACAAAAGTCAGATTCCAAGCGGAAGATGGTCAAAACAGCCTCCGAAGTGACACCAGAGGTTCTGTCCGAATACCGCGACCGCGGCTTGGCCGACGCGACCGCGGTGGCTGGCAAGACCGATTTACTCTTCTCTGTTGTAAAAGCGCGGGCGCAGTGGGAGCGACGCGACCGCGGTGATGCCGAATCCGAAGCGGGCCGAAATCTTTCTATCTTGTTTCCTTTTCTATCTTTTGCCTCTTTCCTTATCTATCTCGTGGAGCTTGTTCCTTGGGCTATATAAGGAGGGGTCCTCCCTAGGTTTTATCAATTCACAATTCATAATCTACATTCTACCTTCTACCTTTTTCTTCAAGTTAGGTTTTTAGTTTAGTTATGGAGAGCTAGTCTCTTTGGGTTTGTTCAAGGGAGAAGCTCTGATGTATGAACTTGTGAGGTTTTGGTAATTGATTTCTATCCTTTGGTTAATATTGATACTCTTGTGCTTCATCCCATGATCTATGCTTGGTTTTATAAGTCTGGCCAACTTGTTTGATTGACTTAGATCTATCGTTTGATTTAGGATTGGTTGTTGTCTATGCATCTTTCCTATTTCTCGAAACAACTCTATTCTAGGACCGTGGACTAGTTTAGGGAAGAGTATTCAATGGTTAAATTGTGCATGAGACTCGTAGCTTGATTGCATGATTTGATTTCCTAATATCCTTGTTCTCTATGCTAATTCTAGGTTAAGCGTCCTTGCCTAGGGTTATAGAATTGCTTGGACCGTGGACTTGCGATTGTTAATGATCAGGATAGGAATTGACCATAGGTGTGAATGAAATCAATGGATGAATCTATGATCGAGTGATTATATTGGAGTGGATCTTTTGAATAAACCTCCCTCCTATCTATTTGATTATTTGTTTGCTTATTTGTTTTGTTTTCTAGTTAGTTTAGTATAGATTTCTCTCCTAAACCCCCCTTATCTTTGGTTGATAATTGTATTAATACTAGAAGCCTTAAGTTCTCTTGGGTTCGACCCCTTACTTGCTTACTACACTTAGTTTGTTTGTTTGGGTTATTTATCTTTGATCTTGGCACGACGACTTTAGCCGAGTCAGTGTGTGAAAGGTTTAGGGTTTAGTTCATAGGGTTAGTTAGGGTCAGGGTTTAGGGTAGGGTTAGGATGAGTTTATAGGGTTAGGGTTTAGGGTTTAGGTTATGATTTACGGTTAGGGTTAGGCTTCAGGGTTTAGAGTTAGGCATTTTGTGTCTCGGGTTTGTATAGAGGTGTGGTTAAGTACCAAATGAAACAAGACTGATGTACACCAACACAATTGAACACCAATGAAGCACCAAGAAAATTCAATACAACCACATTTGTACACCAATTCAACACCAACAAAACTCAACACCAATCAAGCCCCAAATTGCATTTGAAGACCAACACAATGTGGACAGAATTTATGAAACATGTAGCCCCCTCTACACAACAAAGCAGAAAGAAACCATGCAACTCTTAGATCCAAGAGAACACGAATGCAGAAACAAACCACCAACACCAATGCAGCTCAAAACACAAAACAAAATCTAGGAGAACAACAATACAAAACAAACCATATAACTCTCAGATCCAACAATGGGATTCCACCACATGGTAATCCCCGTACTATCAAGGATCTAAAAAAACACATGAACAAATACAATCTAGGTTTACACAGGTCTATGATGTCTCTCATTTTGGTGGTGTTTTAGTAGTCAATTTCTCTTGTAAATATGTGTCTTTTGTTCCTTTCTTTATTAGTTTTGTTCTCTTTTAGCTTAGTTCTCGATTTTCTATGAGATTCGGAGACTATGCGAGTTTGTTGTGTTTTGTAGGTAAAATGGCGCATTTGAGGATGTTTTGGAAGAGTTTCTAAGGAGGAAGCAAAGCTAAGGAGCTAAGGAGCGGAAGAGCCACACAAGGAACAAAGAGGAGCTCAAGGAAAACCAAGGAAAGAAGAGGATCGAGGCCCTAGATCGATGTCCCAAGGAGTCGGGCCCGAGTTAAGCATTTCAGAGGCTCGGACCGACGTTCCCAACGTCGGGCCCGAGGTCTACCCGTGTCGGTCCATGTCGACAATTTGAGGATTAGGCTCCAAGGCACATTATTGTGATCTACCACTTTTGCCCCTCTTCTAAATTGGAATTCCTTGGTCCCCAATCAAGAGAGGAGGATAATTAGAGGAGCTTAGAGGAGCAATCAACAAGAATCTACATCTAATCACTCTCAAAAGCTCAAAGGAAGACTTGGAGAGCAAGGAGGAGAAAGGAGGAGGAGAAGAGAAGAGAGATCGGTGGAGAGCTAGAGAGAGTTAGTGGTTTTGAACTTGTTTTGCTTTTGTTTAGTGGATTTGAGACTTGGATCTTGTGAACCCTTTTGGATTTGAATGCAATTTGAGTTGGATTTGAGTTTGATGATTGATATTTGCTTGCTTTGCTATTTGATTGCATTTTACTCTTACTTGATGGAGTAGATTCCATAGTCTTGGGCTATGGGGGAAACCCCTAGCTAGGATTGGGTGTGAACCCCCAATTCCATAGCCTTGAGTGTTTGATCTAGGAATCCTCTCTACATGAGCTTCAATCCTTTAGTGAGAACAAGGGATCTAGGGCTTGTGATTGGTAAGAGTTAGAGAAAGTGGTCTCGTGGTCTCAAACCCAACACTTGACCTCCGTGAAGGGGTGTGGAGATGCATATGACAACAATGATCAATTCACCGTTTTTCACCCTCCGTGAAGGGTAGAGGTTAGAAGTCAAGCTAGTGACTTAAAAAGAGCGCTCCTCGGGAGGCAACCCGAGCTTAGTAGGTTCATTTTCGTAGTTTCTAGTTTGTTTTTCTTGTCTTAGTTTAGATTCCTTCTAATCTCTCTTTTGCATGTGTTTTGTGGAATTGTGTGATGTGTGAACTTCATGACTAAGTGTGGTAATGGTGGAAATAATGAAAGGACTTATGGGTAGAGAATTGCCAAGAAGAGGGAATTTTTAGGAAGCCAAACTGAGCCGGACCGAGGTACCCAGTACCTCGGGCCCGACGTTGGTGACGTCGGTCCGACTTGGTCGGTCAACATTGCTCTTGATTTGGAGAAAATACCCATTATACCCCTTTGACCTAACTTTGTCTCTTTCCCATTAAAGGCCTTCTTCCCCATACCTACAACCCATCACCCTCATAACTACCTTCCCAAAATACCAAGCCCCTTCACCAAAACCCCCAAATCGATCCTCTCCCCATCATACTCGACCCCAAGCAAAACCCCTCAACAATCTCGATCCAACCCCCTAGCATTCCCAAACATCGATCCCAAAAGCCAAAAATGTAACACACCCCTCCCACACGGGAACTGGGCTGTCAGGTCCGCAGCCCAATACACTCCAACCCATCACCTAAGAGGCCCAAGCCCCAAATAGGTAGGTTGTTGCCAAGGGTCCTCGAACCCATGACCTTTGGCATAACTTCCCACATGGGAGAGATATGTCAACCAAGTGTTTGTAACACCGCAAAATTATCTCGGGAATGCTACACGCCAGTGACCTTGGATTTCACACCCAAAGCCACCCAAGGCTTATACAGTAACAAAATAAAAAGAATAATATCCAAAATCCATAAATAGATCTCAAAAACTTATATTGTCTTACAATCTAAAACAACAAACGTGAATGATTAAAACGATAGTGCGGAAGTGCTTGATAACAAATGATCCTTACAATAAAAGTATCTCATTTATTCTCAAATAAATTCCAATGAAAAAATAACCTTGTAAGAAATACTCCAAGTCTTCAACTCACTCCTCTTGAGACTCCAACGGCTCGAATCCTGATGTGCCGCGACGTAAATACGGTTGACACCAGCCGACCATGCAAGGAAAGAAAACGGACGGTTAGTCTTGTGACAGACTAAGCAAATGGGTTTTAGAAAAGTGGTTCTTATGGTTAGACTCCACTATTAGTATTGAATACCGAATGAAAGCCGGTCAATAATCTAATAATGAAGTATCCCCATCGAAGGTAAGAAAGGAAATATGCTCGGGAAGAAAGATAGGACGCCACACGAGGTGGTTCCTTAAGCAAAGTATGCGATTGTTGGGAACTTATTATTCACACAAGTTTTCGAAAAAACCTCCGTCGAGTGATTGGGTCTACGACCAACCTCACCGCACAATAATTGTACGAATTCAGATTGGAAAGCAGACTTGGTCAATCGGGAGTAAGAACGGTTTTCCAAGTTGTACTAACCGTCCTGGTTCATTAATTATGTGCATAGGCACTTATCTTACTTACTTCCAAAACGGTACATTCAGGTTGATAGCTTTTAAAATATCGGATTCGACAATGGTCGAAACAAAACGAAGGAGATCTCAAGAATTCAATAAAGGCACTAGCTAGGTGCAATCACCCCTCATATTCGGATGAGGCGGCACGGTCATGACCAGGCACTAGGGTATAGGTCCATCCTAATGCAAATATTTTAAAGAGGCGTCCAGGGTCTAACCCACACCCCTAATACTACGCTAAGTCCACATCAAGTCTCAATGGAGACGAAACACATAAGGCCACAACATCGAGCCCTAAGTCCAAGTTCTAGCGCAGTCTAGCAATATATACATCCTACATATATAATGAGGTCATTAATGCTATAACAATAAATCCTAATTCATTTATTAGCACACAAAGTTCCCAACAACATTTAAAATCAGTTATGCAAGCGAGAAGCGTCCACTTGCCTTGATTCGAAGGCAAAAGAGAAATTTGTCAACAAGGTGAATCCTTACGAACAGGGTTCGTTTCCTGTTTCATTAACAACGACAAAATAAATTATAACAATTTATTTTGGTTTTTCGTTCTAGGAAAAGGTTGGATTCAAGATATATGCTAAAGATCTTATATGTATATAAATATTTTATTTATTATACATACTCATGTTCTTAATATATATCTTAATCATTATTTCATTCTTGATTTTAATTTCTTAAATATTACATATGTCTTAGCAAAACACTTTTGAAAATCTATTCTTTTAAATTGACCAACACTTAGTCATGATAAAAATTAAAGGAGCAAGAACAAGAATTTCATTTTTATGTTCATAAAGTAAAAATACATTCTTTTTAGCTAATTCTAATTCAATAGATAAATTACGATAAAATAGGTTATAATATAAATAAAAATTATTTAAATAATAAGAACATCTAAGTTACTTATTATTACTGAAATCTGTTAGTTTTTAAATTCGTAATTATTTTATTTAATTAAAAATGGTATTCTTTGCTTTAATACTCTATATTTTAAAAATAGCTTTCTTTAGGCATCAAAAGTCCAATTAAATATTTACAAAAACTGTATATAATTCAGAAAGCATCTTTACAGAACATATATAATTTATAGGAATTTATATAATTAATTTAAAATATAATACGAATTTATTTCGAAAATCAGGGTGTTTACTTAATCGAATTCATTAATTGGCAAAA
Organism: Polygonum aviculare; assembly: GCA_934048045.1. Classification (NCBI taxonomy): domain Eukaryota; kingdom Viridiplantae; phylum Streptophyta; class Magnoliopsida; order Caryophyllales; family Polygonaceae; genus Polygonum; species Polygonum aviculare. The sequence continues at coordinate 22,649,348 of OW204023.1, read as the reverse complement.
ACCACTTCATAAATTCTGAAAATTTTATAATTATTAGAAAACTTCATTATGTAATCATATAAATATTTGTATGATTTATAAGCAACTATAACTAATTCAAATCGATTTCATGAAACAATTGAATTTTCGGATTTAAAAGAATTTGAATTGAAGCAGGGATTTTACAGTGGTGACGAGACGTTTTTGGGCGGCTCGTTCTCCGTGGTCCAGCGGTGGTTCGACGCGGAGTTGGCGACAGTTGAAAGAGGAAGTGTTGGCCTACTTGCTGTCGGCAGTGGTGGTGGTTTTGGTGGTCCGACGGCGGCGTACCGTGGCTGTAAACTTGCTTCGTCAACACAGATATGCTCTGTTTTTGGCTGAGCAGGTGCGTGTTTTCGATCGGATTTTTGAGGGATGAAACGAACACATTAAGGGATGAAATTCTGGGATTTTGAAGAGATTGAAAAGAGGATTCTAGATCTGGTTTCGGTTTTGAGTTTTGTTGAGTGGTTTAGGAGAAATTAAACTCCGAAGCGGTGAAGTTACACAACTAGGGTTCCGGGGTATTGACTGATTTTGTGTGTGATTGTGACGGGATTTGGGGTTCGATTTATAAGGATTGGGTGGATTGAGATTCAAGGATTCGAGTTGTATGCTTTCCATAGATGTTAGGCCACGATTTGGGAATGATTCCTTTCAAAAACAAATCGGGTCTTTCATGAAGAAGGAAGGTGGTTTGAAGAAGGAAAGGAGGAAATGGGGAAGATCGTGGCTGCTAACCCACTTTTTAGGGTTAATTACAAAACAGGCCCAAAGATTTTAGATTGTGATAAAAGTGCCCTTTTCAATTATAATTGATCCGAAGAAACAAATTTCCTTATTTTAGATAATTTACTTTCTTTTCCTTTACATATATATGTAAGTATGTTTATAAATATCATTAATTATTTCCTTCATATTATTTTCCTTTATAAAAGGTTCTTTCTTACTTTTTATATAATATCATTCTAAAAGAATATTATTGTATTCTTTTATTATAATTTTCTAAAATCCAAAGATAAAGATACTATCTTTTAGTGGAAGCTCACCTCCCATTTTATTATCTTAAAATAATCATTCTAATTTAATATGGTTTATTAGTTTTATCTTCAAAGAATGTTTCATATAGTTTTATTTTAATATTTTGAACACTTTCTTTAGCATAGGCTAATAGGTACATGACCTATTGATGTGAGTTTAAAAGTATTATCATGACATTATCGGTTCTTATTAAATTTCTATTTAATAAATAATGTCAATACTTTTATTAATGGAAATTTTTTTTTAAGGGAAATTACAATAATAACCTTCTCGAAAAATAGGGTTATTACAAAAAATCCCAACAAAGACCCATAGATCTTCATCCCTCATTTAGATCTAAGAGGAGAATTTGAGTTCTAAGAGTTTGATTGCTAGAAGTCTTAGTTTCTTCAAAATTTGGTATGTGAATCTCAATCTCTACTTGATTCCTTGTGAATTTCATGCTTTCATTGTTTAAATTGAGATTTGCCATGATTGAATGAGCTTAGACCTTGAGCATCCATGGTGATTTGCATGAATAGTGGAATTTGTGCTTAATTGTTGATCATGCATGCTAGAATCTACTTGGAACTTCGATCGATGATGAGAAATGGTTGATTTTGGATTTTAGGAGCATGATAGAGTGATTTTTGGGTGAAATAGGTAGAGGAGTCGAATTGAGAGTCGGACCGAGATGCCCAGGATCTCGGGTCCGACGTTGCAAGTCGGTCCAAGACTCGGACCGAGGTTGAGAACCTCGGGTCCGACGTCTTATGTTGGTCGGTCCTGTGCTTTTTGGCTTTCTCCTGTGTGAGCTTTAGGATTCATGAGCTTGAATGTTGGTAAAGGCTTGTTTATCATGATACATCTTGTAGCTTTACCATTGTTATGTGATTCTTTGCTCATACATGTTGGATTTTGTGGATTGAGTGTCTTAAGAGCAAGTATGGGGTCATTTCCTTGTGTGATGAGTTGTTAGTTGTGAAAGCATGTGACCTTGTTGTGTTTGTATAGATCTTATCTTGTAGTTCTTTACTTTGATTGTGTGTAGGTACCATGACTACCCGAGCATCTTCGTCAAGAATGGAGAGATGAACAAAGAAGTCCAAGAAATCAAAGAGAGTGCAAAGGTTGGATGATGTGCACTTTGAGGATGAAGATGTGGCTAGAGAATATGAGCGACTCATGGGTCTATCTCACCACACTCGGTGGGTAGATTGGGAATCAATCAAGAAGATGAGTATGGATGAGGCTCTTATTCGGTGCTACTCGAACATTGGGCTTAATTTGATGCTAAGATGGAGCAACACTCACTATCCGGCTTTGACCTCCGAATTCATGGCTACTTTCAAGTGCACTTATGAAGGAGTTGAGGATGAGGGCATTGATGACAGGCCCGATGTGCTATACCGATCTAAGGATAGGGCCCCGGGTCAATCAACAAAAGAAATTTGTATCACGACCCTGTTGTAGTACGGTGGTCGAGGTCGATCACAGGGAATTATTTCATGCGCGTTTGAACGGTCGATTTGTCTAACACAAACACAATGGGAATAAAACACGCAAAGCAATTCGGGACCGAGGTTGTCAATCTCGGGACCGAGGTAGCTAGGCACAAACAAAGTCGGGCTCGAGGCTAGGGGACTCGGGCACGACGCAACAATCAATAAAAGGGAAGAAACAAGCTAGGCTAAGGGGATCCTAGGGCTAGGGGTTCATGCCAACATCAACTTCACATGCTCTCATATAGATCAATGAACTAGAGACTTCCGCCTTAGACATAGATCAACAAATCCAATCAAATCATGCCATTAATCTAATGGAACTAGGCTTTCGCATTCATTCAAGCCAAACGACTCTCTATCTACTCCTACTCGACTGCGGGATCAAGAGATCCTCTCTTCATCCCTTCGAACCGACTTCCCTAGGTTGTTAATATAAGAATCTTGATTATAAGGTAGATAGACATGGATCAAGGCAATCAAGTCATGAAATTGGTTCAAACACATGCAATTGAGCTGGGGTTTTCGCCCCCTACCCTAAGATCAAGCTAACTACTCACTAATAATGGAATTCAAGCTAGGAATCATCAAAGACCATAGATAAATCATGATTCATGCAAGTCAAATCCACAATCAACAAACAAATAAAAGCCAAAACAAACTTGAATTAAACTTAAGAAGAGGAATTCTTACAATCTCTACTCCCGCTCCAAGCCTAAAGGTTTCTTTCCTCTCCAAGGAAAGAAATTCACCCAAATCCTCCTCTAGATCTTGGGTTCTTTCCCTCCCTTGGAGAAGAGTCCACCCCCTTCTTTCTTCTACCCTCTCAAACGTCCCTCTCTACTCTCTCCCAAAGTGTATGTGATGATTGATTCATTCTCTAATGAGAGATTACAAGGGTTTAAATAGAGATTTTTCCCCTTACTACAAAGACTAGATTACCCCTCTAAACTCCTTGGGCTCCAAGGCTTGTCCTTGACCTCCAAGGCTTCTAGAACTCCTTGATCTCCAAGGAAGCAAATATAATTATGGGAATTAACAAGAAAATCCCAAAAAGAAAGGAATCCGGAGCCACGACCGACATGGATCGACACGGAGAACCTCGGGCCGACTTGCTTCAACCTCGGTCCAATGGCATGTCTTTCATGTACCTCGGGCCCGACTTGCCACACCTCGGACCACCACCTCTGGCCAACATGGTACCTCGGGCCCGACATGCTGGGTACCTCGGTCCTAAGGCATTTTTCAGCTTGTTTTGCCCCGTTCTCTCTTGTTTTAGCTCCGATTTACTCGATTCTTTCCCCATTCTCTTCGTCTTCACTTGAGGCTTCTTTCCATGCTTTTTTAGCTCCATTTTGGCTCCTTTTCCATCCTTGAATTTCTCCATCATTCCATGCTCCAATCTCCATGATTCTTGCTCCGAAATGCCTATAAAACATACAAAACGCGCATAGTCTCCGAATCTCATAGAAATGTGGAAACTAAGCTAAAAGGGGACAAAACACACAAGAAAAGGGACTAAAGACACATATTTACAAGGGAAAATCACCTAAAAAACACTACCAAAATGAGAGACATCAGAATACCCCATACTTAAACTTGCTTGTCCTCAAGCAATAACAATGTACGCAAGACCGAAGCACAATCTTTAAGCAAAGCCTCATATGAAAAATCAAGTAAGCACAAGTGATAGATATGCTAGCAAGATTACGTCATCACACATAATCAAGTGTTCAAGGAACAAAGCCTAATGCAACAAAAGCCTCACTTTAGGAATGTGGAAATGTGTATCACTCATCATGTGTTTAGGCTTGAAATTGAACACTCATACTCAAAAATCATGCAAGTAAAGACTTTACCATTGAAGCTAATATCACCAATTCCTCCACCTAGAGATGCCTATTACAATGCAAACAAAGAATATGAACTTGGCTCAATGGAGGTCCTCAAAGACGTTCCATTCGTCCGGGTTGTAATGGGGCTTTTGGTATTTCTCAAGGTGGGAATCACTTTGGTCTTGTGGTGCTTACAAGGGGATTGAACTTTCTAATCTCTCACCAAACTCACCAAATTTTTCCACTTTCAACTTCACTCATCCAAAAGACTTTGATTTTTCTCTTTCTTTCTTTTTTTTTAACCCACAATTCACTTAACATTCCACTTCATCTTTGCACTACACCTTTTTTTGTTGGATTTTTCACACTTTTTCCACTAGGATCGACTTGCACACTAACTCGGGCCCGAGGTCCTTTTGAACTCGGTCGGGACCCTTTTTAAAATTAAGCACTTTGCTTTCAATCCACTACTTTTTCCAACTTTTCTTTCTTTCTTTTCACTTAGCTTCACAAAGATGCACTACCCACTTGGTTTATAACTCCATTCTTTTGCCCTTCACCAAAGAGAATCTCAACTCTCCAAATACATTCCCAAAACCTCTCACTAAAGTCCAATCCCATAAGGGTCAAGTCATATAGGCTAGGAATCATATTTTTGAGGAGTTTCAAACAAAGTTCTAAGGCTAAAACGGGCTACAAACAACGGTTTCTCTTCAAGGTAGGATATGGAACATTTTGTGACTAAATGAAATAAAGTTCAAATCAATGTGACAAAGCATAGAACAAATCTCATCTTGGTCTTGGAAAATAGATAAACACTTCAATAACAAGTATTACTTAGCATGCTTGAGCTATTTCACACAAGAAAATGAGGGATATGCAATATGAACAATCATCCCTAAAATGACCAAAATAATCTCACAAGGTTCACTCTAGCTTAGTTGCATCAAAACTTATCCAAGAACTCATGTGCTCAATAAAAACATGCAAGGTATCACATCACATCAAAAGCAACATCCATTTAGAGGCTAAACTACCAAAAATATGCAAAGGACTTTACATGCTCACATCATCATTAGCCTTCATTTGGACATCTAATATTGGAATTCCTAGTCCAAATCAAAATCTTTTTGATATTTTTCACACAATTTTCGAATTTTTATGGATTTTTGCAAAAATTTTATAAAACAAAGCAAAAGACACAAACCACACATATGTACAAACACTAGGCACAAAAGAGTTTCCTTTTCCCATACCCCATACTTAAAATATGCAATGTCCTCATTGCATCCAAATAAGACCAAAAGGGAAAATGAAAAGGGGAAACTCACTAGAGAAGGCATTTGAAGCTAGGAAGAATGGTGAATTGTTGACATCGGCACATGGGGAAGGTGAATTCGAGCTCATCGTTCGAATCAAGAAGCACCTACAAGATCATACCAAAGATACATCCCAAAATACTTGCATTCAAGGGGTTTAGAGAAAGGGTTAGCACAATAAGCTCAAATCCTAAAAATAAGAAAACAAATAAAAAGGAAACAAAGGATACGAAGGATACGTCGGGTTGCCTCCCGAGAAGCGCTCTTTTAACGTCATTTGCTTCACGTGCAACCTAATCTCGGTTAGGGTGGAAAATAAGGCTCGGCGTCCATGAATTCTCCAAGGACCATCGCATCACTCAAGAAGAATTGAGGCCACTCTCTATAGTTCAACCAAACATGCGACTTGCGAGTTCTCAAGAGCAGAGTTGGTCCGACTTGCGAGCAACTCGGGCACAAACAAAGTCGGGCTCGAGGCTAGGGGACTCGGGCACGATGCAACAATCAATAAAAGGGAAGAAACAAGCTAGGCTAAGGGGATCCTAGGGCTAGGGGTTCATGCCAACATCAACTTCACATGCTCTCATATAGATCAATGAACTAGAGACTTCCGCCTTAGACATAGATCAACAAATCCAATCAAATCATGCCATTAATCTCATGGAACTAGGCTTTCACATTCATTCAAGCCAAACGACTCTCTATCTACTCCTACTCGACCGCGGGATCAAGAGATCCTCTCTTCATCCCTTCGAACCGACTTTTTTAGGTTGTTAATCTAAGAATCTTGCTCATAATGTAGATAGACATGGATCAAGGCAACCAAGTCATGAAATTGGTTCAAGCACATGCAATTGAGTTGGGGTTTTCGCCCCCTACCCTAAGATCAAGCTAACTACTCACTAATCATGGAATTCAAGCTAGCAATCATCAAAGACCATAGATAAATCATGATTCATGCAAGTCAAATCCACAATCAACAAACAAATAAAAGCCAAAACAAACTTGAATTAAACTTAAGAAGAGGAATTCTTACAATCTCTACTCCCGCTCCAAGCCTAAGGGTTTCTTTCCTCTCCAAGGAAAGGAATTCACCCAAATCCTCCTCTAGATCTTGGGTTCTGTCCCTCCCTTGGAGAAGAGTACACCCCCTTCTTTCTTCTACCATCTCAAACGTCCCTCTCTACTCTCTCCCAAAGTGTATGTGATGATTGATTCATTCTCTAATGAGAGATTACAAGGGTTTAAATAGAGATTTTTCCCCTTACTACAAAGATTAGATTACCCCTCTAAACTCCTTGGGCTCCAAGGCTTGTCCTTGACCTCCAAGGCTTCTAGAACTCCTTGATCTCCAAGACAGCAAATACTATTATGGGAATTAACAAGAAAATCCCAAAAAGAAAGGAATCTGGAGCCACGACCGACATGGATCGACACGGAGAACCTCGGGCCCGACTTGCTTCAACCTCGGTCCAATGGCATGTCTTTCATGTACCTCGGGCCCGACTTGCCACACCTCGGACCACCACCTCGGGCCAACATTGTACCTCGGGCCCGACATGCTGGGTACCTCGGTCCTAAGGCATTTTTCACCTTGTTTTGCCCCGTTCTCTCTTGTTTTAGCTCCGATTGACTCGATTCTTTCCCCATTCTCTTCGTCTTCACTTGAGGCTTCTTTCCATGCTTTTTTAGATCCATTTTGGCTCCTTTTCCATCCTTGAATTTCTCCATCATTCCATGCTCCAATCTCCATGATTCTTGCTCCGAAATGCCTATAAAACACACAGAACGCGCATAGTCTCCGAATCTCATAGAAATGTGGAAATTAAGCTAAAAGGGGACAAAACACACAAGAAAAGGGACTAAAGACACATATTTACAAGGGAAAATCACCTAAAAACACTAGCAAAATGAGAGACATCAGGCATGATTTCCTTCCAATTGGGAAATGAAGCACAAGAGCTCTCTCTAAGGAATTTGGCGGTTTACCTTGGATTTCGTTTTGCTAGAGATGAGGCTTTTGTCGACAATGACAATGTGAACTATCTTTGGAAGTATGTAGTGGGCAAAAGCGTGATGAGGAAAGGAGCCTCAACCAATGAGATCGCTAGTCCACTCTTCCGAGTCATGATCCGTATTTTGGGGTGCACAATCTATACCCGGCATGAGCTTAGCAAGCCGATGAAGGAGGAAGCCATGTTGCTTTATGGGATATCGATGTTGTTTCAAAATGAGAAGCCGATGAACTTCACGTGGGAATCTCAAGAAAGAACCAAGTAAGAAGGAACGTCGCTCCTGTCCAAGGGACGTTGATGAAATGATGAGGAAGAACCAAGAGGCTCCTCCGACAAATATTACGTTCCTAGGAACGCCCCTGAATCTCGCGATGAGGTTTCAATGGGAGTCCCTAGTGAACAACAAGAGCCTTCTCAAACTTGGTCGTTAAACCAAGTAGAGGCCGGTGAGTCAAGTCAACAAGGAGAAAGGCATAGTGTGGACGCTCCAGCTGAGGGGGAACACATTGAGCCAACCAATGAAGATGACGGCTTTGAGTCTGATGAGTCCGATTGGACGGACCCTAGGTGTACTCCTTCAAGAGACGCTACGCATCGGGGATCCAACCTTTCAAGACTTCATTCCACAGATCAAATCATCTCAGATATGTCAAAAGGAGTTCAAACAAGATCAACTGTGAATCAGTCCCTTAACGCCAACATAGCGTTCTGTGCCTTCAATGCCTTCATGTCCTTAGTTGAACCTAAGAACATAAAGGAAGCACTCCAGGATGCTGATTGGATTCAAGCCATGCAAGAAGAACTCAATCAATTTGAGAGGAATAAAGTTTGGACCCTCGTCCCTCGTCCGAAAAACAAAAACATAATAGGGACGAGGTGGGTCTATAGGAACAAGCTTGATGAGAGTGGACGCGTATCAAGAAACAAAGCAAGGCTTGTGGCTCAAGGCTATAGGCAAGAGGAAGGGATCGACTATGATGAGACCTTCGCTCCTGTTGTTGGAATTGAATCCATTCGCCTCCTCATTGCCTACGCCGCTCACAAGGGATTCAAGCTTTTTCAAATGGACGTCAAGACGGCCTTCCTCAATGGCAAGCTTAAAGAAGAAGTGTACGTCGCTCAACCTCCGGGATTTGAGGACGCGGATCACCCTGATCATGTGTACTTCCTGGACAAGGCACTCTATGGACTCAAGCAAGCCCCTCGTGCTTGGTACGATAGGTTTGCGTCCTTTCTTTTGTCCAACGGGTACACACGAGGTAACATTGATAAAACACTATTCTTAAAGAAAGTCCTAAAAGATGTTTTGATTGTCCAAGTCTATGTCAATGACATAGTCTTTGGAAGCACTAACATGAAACTTGTAGAGGAATTCAAGAATTTGATGAGTAGTGAGTTTGAGATGTCCCTCATAGGAGAACTCAACTTCTTCTTGGGACTCCAAATCACCCAGCTCAAAGATGGGACGCGCATTCACCAACAGAAATACATTCATGAAATGCTCGAGAAGTATGGGATGAACTCTTCAAAATCCATTGATACTCCCATCTCCCCCAACACTCGCCTTTATGCTGATGGAGAAGGCAAGAGTGTAGATCAAAAGCTCTACAGAGGAATGATAGGGTCCTTGCTATACCTAACAGCAAGTCGTCCCGACATCATGTTCGTTGTATGCTTGTGTGCCCGCTTCCAAGCAAATCCAAAGGAGTCCCACATGCAAGAAGTCAAGCGAATCTTCAGATATCTCAAGGGACGGGATGACCTATGCCTATGGTATCCCAGAAAGACGTCCCTAAACTTGGTAGCGTACTTTGACGCAGACTACGCTGGCCATGTAGTGGATAGGAAAAGCACATCAGGCATGGCACAGTTCCTTGGCTCGTGCCTTGTCTCTTGGGGATCCAAAAAGCAAAATTACGTGGCACTCTCAACCGCGGAAGCTGAGTACGTTGCTGCTGCTTCGTGCTGCTCACAAGTCATATGGATCAAGTACCAACTTGAAGATTATGGTACGTTCCTCAACACAGTCCCCATCTTGTGTGATAACACCAGTGCTATAAGTATTGCAAAGAATCCTGTTCACCATTCTAGGACAAAGCATATTCACATAAGACATCACTTTCGTCGTGATAATGTTGAACTTGGATTAATTAAAGTGGATCATGTTAGGACCGAGGACCAAGTGGCCGATATTTTCTCGAAAGCACTTGATAGACGTCCCTTCGAGCACCTCCGGTTGCTTTTGGGAATGATAACTTTTAAATGATCAAGTCCCGTTCTATTATTCCCTCCATGATTGCCTATGTCTTGTTGAGAACTTGTTTTTAAAGTGTGTTGTTGGATCGTTAGTCTGAGGGACGTCCTTTACTTTGAGTAAAGGCGTCCTTTGGTCAGGCGTCCCTACGAGGTGTAGGGGCGTCCTTTAGTATTGCAGCGGAAATAAAGACTAAACAGATAATAGATGAACTTAGTGAATTATAAAGGAACCACTCAAGACCAAGTAGTCCTTGAGTGTAAACCTCTACCTCCTTGGAGGATTTTTGAATAGATCTTTCCTTTCTATTGAACGTTCTTACAGTTGTACTGGCGAGTCTTTACAGTTCTCTGACACTTATCTTTTCCCTAAGTTCACTAGTGAAGAACTCCTTTAAGCCTACAACTTAAGCTTGCCCAATCTACTAAAGGACTCTATTCCTACGTTCTGCAGTACTTCGCAGAACACTCTCTTTCTTTTTGGGTTTTCTTGATACAAACAGTTTTTGTGATTTGGTTACAACTCTCACTCGATCTAACACAAGTCCTAGCACTGTTCTTGAGTTCTTGCGTCAGTTCTTCATGTTCTTGAGTGAGTCGCTTTCCTCTGATTCTCTATGAAAATTCTTCTGAAAGCGTTAGCGTCACAATAAATGCCTTGCGGTATTTATAGGACTTGGGGAAGGGCGTCATTCTCGTTCTGACGATCATGCCCTTCAGGTACGTGGCTATAGGATCTTCTTCCACGAGTTTGGCGGTGATGAGGAAGCTTCTTGTATCCAGCTGTGTGTGATGAACTCCGCTACAGGATCGGCCGCCACGTGTTGATGAACTCTACTACAGGATCGTCCGCCACGTAGTGTTGGACTCTGCTACAGGATCGGTCTCCACGTGTCCTTGGATGATCAAACATTGTCGAGTGATGTCATCCTGTCGGCTAGTGTGTAAGGACTCCTTTCTTGCGTTCCTACTTGCTTGGGACTCCGTCCTTGCTCAAGTAGTCTCTTGCTCGTCCTTACTTCCTGTTAGCTGGCGTCCCTAAGCCTAGGGAACGTTCATACACTTGTTGTCCTTTGTTAATTGGGCGTTCCTGAACACTTGGACAACTTTATCAGAATCAAAGTGAGTTTGTCATATCAAAACTAAGGGACGGTTGTGTGGAACACTAACAAGTACGCAAGCGTTCTTGATAGCGTCCCAACAATTTCCCCCTTTTTGATGATGACAAACTCTTTTGCAGAATAGTTTTAACATTGGAACTTAGCATGCATGAAAACTTAGAAGCGTCCTCTAACACTTAGAGAAATTTCAGTAATCACAAGTTTTCATTCTTTGATTCTTTAACATTTGGATTTTAGGGAGAGAGTCATGTCCTAGAAAATTTTCGAGACGTCCTCTTTTATTCTAGCATGGGCGTTCCTTAGACTTTTCACTTAATAGTTCCCCCTTAACACTTGCTTATTCTAGATAACTATTTTTTAGCGCATCTCTGCAAAACTACACTTCCCCCTTTTGGCATCATCGAAAAGGATAACAAGTGATAAGGACGTTAGCACAAACACATAACTAAAAGCAGTGGAACGCTTAAACAAACACATGCAAGCAAACAGAGGAATTGCCATTCAAACAAGAGTTAGAGTTATTACAGACCAATGGTCATAAGTGTTTGAAATTCAAAAGAAGCAAAGGCAAAATAACAGGGGATGAAAGGAGTGTTGGCAATCACTAAGAACGGCTCTGGTCTTGGTAAAACTTGAGCAGTTGCTCTTGAAGTTCCGCAGCCTTTGAGAACGCAGAAGACAAGTCCTTGAGAGCAGAGAAGATTAGGCACTGGTTGTCCATAATCGCACCCATGAGTTCTGCTGGAGGATGCTGAGAGATGTTCGCAGGAGCAGAACGGGGCAAAGGACCTGTGCTAGAAGAAGGAGCGTCCTGAGGGAAAGCTGGAGGAGAAGAGGGCCCTAAGAGCATTTGATCTAGAGTTGTAAGATCTACAGCAGACTCTTGATCGGTAGGGGACTCTTGAGATGTAGGAGCAAGCCTTGCGGCCTCAGCCTCAACAGCTAGGCGTTCTTCTTCTGCTTTCTTTTTCTCAGCTTCTAGCTGCTTTACCATAGAAGGCAACTCTTCATTGTGCCTTATCTCGACCAGTCCTTTCTTTGCATTCCATTTTAGGCCAAGTTCTTCCTGAGGAGCACTCTCATCATAGGCGTTCTGAGAGTCTAGGATTAGCTTGACTAGCCCCGGGTACGGCAAAGCATGTCTCTTCCTCCCACACTTAGCCATATGTTGCATTGCTATTCTTGCTAAGTTGATGGGGCGGCGTTCCAGTATAGCGTCAATGAGAATTATGTCATGAGTTTGAACAATTGACCTTTTCTCTTGCCTAGGAAGGACGGCGCGACAGATGAAGTAATGAGCGATGGCGCCGACTTTGCTCAGAACGTGAGCCACCCTGTCCAGTCCGATGGGCCTTTTGCCCTGAAAGATGTGCTCTACGAGAGGCAGTTCTTCATCAGTGGTTTCGAACCCACCTTCCGGAAGAGAGCTAAGAGCGTCGGACGGGGGCTTTTGGGGGCTAAGTCCCATGAAGGCGCGGACCTGGCGTTCATTGACAGATGCCTTCTCACCATCTATTTTGAAGTGGAGAGAGCCGTCTTTTGATTTGTACCTCAGGTCCTTGTAGAACGCCTTTACTTATTCCTTGTCCACCACAGCGGGCGCAGGCCCAACTTTCAGCCAGCCCTGAAATCGCAGAAGCTCGAGGAACTCCTAGACGTCATTATCTTTGTGGAAGGAAGCCAGCCACTCTTCAGAATACACAAGAGGGCTAAGGACGTTCACTGGTGCGCCATCATTCTTTCGTTTGCACTTTCCTTTTGGGGAGTCGAAGTCCTCAGCATCATCTGACTCGTCCTCAGAGTCACTATCAGAAGCGTCCTTGGAAGGAGCGTCCTCTGTGCCTTGTTCTTTTTCAGCATCGCCACCAGCTGTGGCTTGATTGGCATCAGAGGTCTGACCCTGGGACGTGCCCTCGGCGTCCTGAGCTTCTGTGGGATTTTCAGTTATTGTGGGCTCAGCGTCCGCCGGGACTTGATGGGTTTTTGTTTGGATTGTGGGGGAGGGGTTTTCTTGTGGAGCTGGGGAGGGGTTGAGGATGGGGAGGGATTGGTTGTAGGGAGGGACCTCTTGAGCATCACGCTCGAGCTCTTCAGAGAGAGATGGCTCGGCGTTCTCCTGAGCGACCTGGTGCTCACCAGCGTCCTCAATTTGTGCAGGAGCGTTCACCTCTCCTTCTTCTTCATTATTGGAATCCCCAGTAACATCAATAAATGGGGAGTCCTGAGCAGGAGTACCTCTTTCGCTCCCAGATGAGCTAGAGGAAGAAGAGGAGGAGGAGGGAACGTGCTCAACCTGCGCAGGAGCTTCCTTGGCCAGCAACACCTTGGGCTTTTCGCCAGCTTTCCTGCGGCGGAAAGTGTGCTCAAACGTGCGTTCTGCCTCCTCGGGGCCACTCTCGGAGGATGGACGGCGGGACCTTGGGGTCTTGGGGTCCTTCGGAGGTGATATGTGGGCCGGGGCAGATGGGAAGAGAGCCAAGTTTAGGGGGGACGGGGGAGGAAAAGGGATTATAGCGTTTTGTGTGGATGGTTGAGGGGACGGTGGAGGAGTTGGGAGTTGGACAATTTGGATTTGGGGGGGAGGAGTGGATTCCTTGGAAAGGTTGGAAGGCCGTTTTGTGGTGCTTGGCCTTTTTGTGGGGGTTTTAGAGGATGGGACGCTAGAGGTCTTGACCTTTTTGAGGGGCCTTGGGTCGTGAACCTTTTTGGAGCGTCCATCCTTTAGGTGGGAGGGGAACTTATCCACGATCTCCGTTGGATTGGATGTGGAGAATGGTTGGGAAGATTTTGAGAGGGGAGAAGAAGGGGCAGGACGTTTGATGAGTTTTTTAGTGGTTAAGGTGGGGACGGCAGGAGGAGGTGGAGAGGGACTTAGGACACGGTTCTTTGTCATTTTAAATGCCAAGGAGTCCTTTGGGTAGTTTGGAAATTCAGGCAAGACTGCATTGTGCAAGTCCGGTATAAGGTCAAGAAGAGGGCTTAGGTTCTCACCTCCGAACTGCGAGAAAAAGAGCACGTCGTCCATGCGTCCTGGCAAGTCTTTGAAATTGGTGTTATGGAGGCTGGGAACGACGAAGCGTTCAATAAACTTCTCATAGTTTCTCGTCCTTACTGCATCGTTCTGGATTTCAGGCAGCTGCATAAGTTCTCTGATCAAGTTGTACAGCGTTCTGGGCTTTCTGTTGATGAAGTCCAGAAGCGATTCATTGAGAACGGTAGGCCTGGGCTTCTCTATGTAGTGGGACTTGACGAGCTTTCTGCGCTTCCCGCCGGTAGAAGATCCGGCTGCGTTCACTTGTCTATGAGACATATTCTCAGGTGAGTTTTAGAGTGAGAAAGTCGTCGGAGTTCTAGAGAGAAGTCAGAGCCAATTTGAGAGCGAGAAAGTGGTTGAGCGTAATAAATTCGAGAGCGACTGTTCTGGCCTTATATAGAGGAAGCGGTGGCAGAATTGTAATTACCACTGTTTAACTGTTCGACACGTGACGAAACTTCCCCCTTAAGCATTGAGCAAAAGCAACGGTCACTGTTCACACTTTCAAATATTCAAATTTCTGACGTTTCAACTGCATCTCAAACACTGAACTGGCGTTCTCCCTTTCATACTTTGGCGTTCTCCCATACTTAGCAAAAAATTACCTCAGCAAGAATTTACCTTCTTCAAGCAAACCAATAGCCAACTTACCGTTCCAGTGATCAGCTTTCGAACCATTTGAGAACAAAGCAAGTACATCCCGTAAAATAAAATAGGAAGCTCATAGGACGCTTTTGCAGAGTTCTCGGCTAGGGTAAGCTTAGAGTTCCCATCATTTCAGCTTATAATGAGGGTTGGGTGATCAGGGCAACTCTTTTCAAGACAAATAAAGAAAATTTGAATGGCATTCCAAAGTAGCAAACACATGAAGTTTTAGACTAGTGTCCTTGCAAATATGAATTCAATGCATAACAGTCCTTAAACACTTAGAATCTACTAAACATAGCCAATCATTGAGGGAATAGTAGAACGGGACTTGCTACTTAAAAGTTATCATCCCCAAGAGCAACCTGAGATGCTCATAGGGACGTCTATCAAGCGCCTTAGTGAAAATATCAGCTATTTGGTCTTCAGTCCTTACATGCTCCATACTAATGAGTCCTAGTTCAACATTATCACGCAAGAAATGATGCCTTATATGAATATGTTTTGTGCGTGAATGAAAAACAGCATTCTTAGAAATTTCAATAGCACTTGTGTTATCGCAACGAATAGGAATAGTTTCAAGATTGATACCGTAGTCCTCTAGTTGATATTTGATCCAGATAACTTGTGAACAACACGAGGCAACAGCAACGTACTCGGCTTCCGCAGTTGAAAGTGCCACAGAGTTCTGTTTCTTAGATCCCCAAGAGACTAGGCAGGAACCAAGGAACTGTGCCATTCCTGAAGTGCTTTTCCGATCAATTACATGTCCCGCATAATCAGCGTCCGAGTAGCCAACAAGCTTGAAGGACGTCTTCCTGGGGTACCAAAGACAAAGATCGTCGCATCCTTTGAGGTAGCGAAAGATCCTCTTGACTTCTTGCATGTGGGACTCCTTTGGATTTGTCTGGAAGCGTGCACACAAGCAAACGGCAAACATAATGTCGGGACGGCTTGCGGTCAAATAGAGCAAAGAACCAATCATCCCTCTGTATAGTTTTTGATCAACGTCCTTTCCCTGTTAGTCTGCGTAAAGACGCGAATTTGGAGAACATGGGGTTGCAACAGGTTTGGACGAGTTCATCCCGTACTTCTCAAGCATTTCACGGACATATTTTTGTTGGTGAATACGCGTCCCTTCCTTGAGTTGATTAATTTGAAGTCCCAAGAAGAAATTGAGTTCTCCAATGAGGGACATCTCAAACTCACTACTCATTAAAGACTTGAACTCATCGACAAGTTTCATGTTAGTGCTACCAAAGACAATATCATCAACATAAACTTGAGCAATCAAAATGTCCTTGTGAACTTTCTTTATGAACAAAGTTTTATCAATTGAGCCTCTAGTGTACCCATGAGACAAAAGAAAGGACGCAAACCTGTCGTACCAGGCACGAGGGGCTTGCTTGAGTCCATAAAGCGCTTTGTCCAAGTAGTACACATGGTCCGGGTGAGAGGCGTCCTCAAAGCCAGGCGGCTGAGCAACGTACACTTCCTCCTTTAGCTTTCCATTGAGAAAGGCAGTCTTGACGTCCATCTGAAATAGCTTGAATCCTTTGTGAGCGGCAAAGGCAATAAGGAGACGAACGGCTTCAATTCTAGCAACAGGAGCAAAGGTCTCATCATAGTCTATTCCTTCCTCTTGCTTGAATCCTTGAGCCACCAGTCTTGCCTTATTTCTTGACACACGTCCACTCTCATCAAGCTTATTTCTGAACACCCATCACGTC
Source organism: Polygonum aviculare (assembly GCA_934048045.1). NCBI lineage: Eukaryota > Viridiplantae > Streptophyta > Magnoliopsida > Caryophyllales > Polygonaceae > Polygonum > Polygonum aviculare. The sequence goes on along the minus strand of OW204023.1, from coordinate 22,632,856 downwards.
CCTATGATATTTTTGCCTTTGGGACGTGGGACGAGAGTCCAAACTTTGTTCCTTTCAAACTGGTTGAGTTCTTCTTGCATTGCTTGAATCCAGTCAGCGTCCTGGAGTGCTTCTTTGATATTCTTTGGCTCCACCATGGAGACAAAAGCATTGAATGCACAAAAAGCCAAATTTGCACTCTGGGACTTGCTTGCAGCTGACCTAGTTTGAACTCCTTGAGAAGGATCTGAGACAATCTGGGATGTTGGGTGGTCCCGAGAGAAGCGGGACTCCTTTTGAAATAATTGAGCAAATCTTGGATCAATGTCTCCATCAGAATCATCACTATCATCTTGAGCATCGTCTTCAGTGCGTTCCTCCTCAGAGAGAGCGTCCACACCTTGACTTTGCCCACCTTGTTGACTTGATTCAGCAACATCTTGATGAACTGGAGATTCACTACGAGATGGAACTCCCTGAACAACACTGGGAACTTCTACTGAGACTTCATCAGGATTTGGGGTAGCGTTCTTAGGAACATAGTACTTTCCAGAGGACCAATCTTCAACTTCATCTTCAGAGTCGTCCTGCTGTTGTGACGAGGAGCGTTCTTTCTTTCTTTCTTTTTCTTTGTGAGAAGAACTTTCTTTGAACACAACATGAATACTCTCCTCAAGCTTTAGAGTCCTTTTGTTGAAAACTCTATATGCTTTGCTGGTGAGGGAGTACCCAAGGAATATGGCTTCATCACTTCTCGCATCAAACTTTCCAAGTTTCTCTTTATCATTGTTGTGAACGAAACACTTACAACCAAAAACTCTGAGATAGTCAAGGCGAGGCTTCTTTCCGTTCAACAACTCATAAGATGTCTTTTTCAAGAGAGGACGGATCATGGCACGATTGATGATGTAGCATGCTGTAGCAATAGCTTCCGCCCAGAAGTACTTGGGAACGCTATTAGCCAAAAACATAGTTCTTGTCATATCCTCTAACGTCCTGTTATTTCTTTCTACAACTCCATTTTGTTGAGGAGTCCTTGGAGCTGAGAAGTTGTGCGAGACACCATGTTGATCACAGTAGGCCAGGAACTCTGAATTCTGGAATTCCGTCCCATGGTCTGATCTTATAGCTTTGAGAGGCGTCTCAAGGGCAACCTCCACTTGTTTGATGAAGACTTTGAACGCATTGAAACAATCTGCTTTGGAAGCCAAGAAAAGAACCCAAGTGAATCGAGAAAAATCATCTACAAGAACGTAAATGTACCTCTTTCCACCGTAGCTCAGCGTTTTCATTGGTCCAAAAAGATCCATATGGAGAAGTTCCAAAGGCTTCTTCGTACTGACTTCATTTTTGGACTTGAAAGACGTTCTTGTTTGCTTCCCTTTGATACAGGCTTCGCACTGTTCAACCGTCTCAGGATCAATTCGGGGAAGTCCTTTCACAAGATTTTTCTGGTGTAGCTTAAGGATTGTGCTAAGTCCAGCATGGCCAAGACGGCAATGCCAGAGAATCAGCGTCCTTCTTTGAAGCAGATAGACACAACTCTGATTTGGGCTTGAACTCTTGATTGAAGATGTAGACATTGTTTTGGCGTACTCCTTTGAGAACGACTTTGTTGGATTTCTTGTTGATGACGAGGCATTCCTTTGAGTCAAATGTGACTAGGTTTTCACCTTGATCACACATCTGAGAGACGCTAAGAAGATTGAAGCCAAGTCCTTCAACAAGACTTACGTTGGTTGCTTTGATGGACGGGTTAAGAATAGCAGTTCCCGTTCCCTTGATCTTTCCCTTGCCCTTATTGCCAAACGAGACCGTTCCTCCCGTGGCACTACTTTGGATAGAAGTGAGATGGATCTGGCTTCCTGTCATATGATTTGAGGCGCCACTATCAATGATCCATGGGCGTCCCCTCACTTCCACCTGCCATAACAAAGTTAGTGTTTGGCGACCCAGGCAAGGTGTTCCTTACCTGGTTCGTTACAGAAATAGAACTCTGATTCTGGCATGTAGTCATTAATATTCACATCATTTGAAATAGCATGCTTGCGGAAAGAATTCCTAGAGCGTCTAGAACGCCTAGGATTAGCTTTAGGAACGGACTTAGTATTTTCGTTGTTAGTCCTAGCAGCCTTTCCATTTTCAACATCTTCCTTGAGTTTTAAGCAATCATATTTGTAGTGATCTCCTTGTCCACGGTACCAACACGTCCTATAGTAAGTACCGAGGTAGTACTTCTTGTTGGGACGTTGAATTTTGTTTTGCTTCATCTTTTGGGGATCACAGACTTTTGAACCTTCCCCTTTGGCAATTTTCTTATAAATTTTATGACTAGTGGAATTGGTGTAGTAGTCCTCTTGTCCTATTTCTCCACTTTCTAGAACTCTAATTCTTTCAAGAAGATTCTTGGTTTTCTCACGTTCAAGTTCTAGTTTTGAAGTTTTGCTAGCATCAAAATCACTAGGGAGAGAGTTCCTAGGTTCAGACTCATAGCCTAGTCCTCTTTTGGCTGGGACAAAGACTATTGGCTTGACTTCCTCAACTATGGGACTCTTTCCCAACACCTTCACTTCTTCTCTAAGCTTAGAGTTCTCAAGTTTGAGACACATTACTTCAGTTTTTAGAGATTTAGATTCTTCAAGTGAGGACTCTAGTTGAACGGTCATGGAACTACAGTTTTCACATTCAACAACAATATTCTCATTTTCAAGCTCAAGTTCATCCATTCTATGTTGCATGATAACACTTTCTTCCATGATTTTTCCAATCAGTTTAATGAGCTTAGATTTGGAACAATGTTCTAAAGAACTCATCATAGATTCACGTGTTACCTCATTTTCAGATTTCGGAACGTTCTCCTCAACAGCTGTGACGTCCTCCATAGCCATGTACGCCACTTGCTCATCAGGTTCTTCATCATCATCATCAGAGGAAGAACTCCCATTATCCCATGCAGAGGCGAACGCTCCAATAAGGGCTTTCGTCCTTATATCCTTAGCAGACATTCCTGTTGTACACTTTTTAGCAAAGTGTCCCTTCTTGTTACACTTGTAACATGTGAGTTCCTTCATTTCAGCATCAGTGTACTTGCGACTCTCCTTCTTTGGCATCTTGTGTTTGTTGAAGTATTTGTTCCTTTTGCCAAAGGCACGTACAACTTTGTTGAAGAGAGCAACTTCTTCCTCTTCCTCAAGTTGTTCCTTAGTCTTGCTTTCCTTTTCCTTCAAAGCTTGAACGCGCATCCTCTCGCGGTTCTCGTTCTTGTTAGCTTCCACCATCAAAGAAATTTCTTGCTGACGGCGAATATAGTCAGCGTACTCTGGTGTTGTGGACGCCAAAGCAAGATCAGTTTGAGGGTTGTTTGCTAGTTGAGCCATATCAGTTTTCCTTCTTTCTTCATACTGTCTGAGCTTCCCATAGATTTCTTCCATATCTAGAGTCTTGTTGGTTGTGTTCTCTTTGAACGTTGTCATGTCAAAGTTCCAGACTCCGGTCAATCCATCAATGACCACTTGAACTCTATTTCTCATGGAGATTTCTGTTTCTGGGATGCCCAAGTTCCTCATCTTGGTGACAAGGGCCTCAAAACGGTACGAGTAGTCGTTCACAGATTCATTTGGCAACATACTGAAAGCATAGAACTCCTTCTTGATTTTCAGCTGAACGTCCTCTTTCATTTCAGCTGTTCCTACATGAAACTTCTCCAGGGCGTCCCACTGTTGTTTAGCAGTTAGCAAGTTACCGACTCGAGTGGCGTCCCTCTCACATAGGGATGCTTGAAGGAAACACATGGCTTTTGCATTGGTTTCCATCAATTTGAACTCATCAGGACCCCACTCGTCCTCCTTATCAACCTTGTCAGCGGGCACCTTGAGATCTCCTTTCATGATGACCTTCCAGCATTGATAATTCTGACCTCTGCATAAGTTCGCGAACCTTGTTTTCCAGCGATTGAAGTTGCCGTCCGTCAGGCGCTTAGGCTTCACAAAAGAGATTCCAATCGGTTCCATGTCCATCTTTACCTGCAACTCAGTAAGAATCTAGAGCGCCTGCTCTGATAGCAATTGTTGGATCGTTAGTCTGAGGGACGTCCTTTACTTTGAGTAAAGGCGTCCTTTGGTCAGGCGTCCCTACGAGGTGTAGGGGCGTCCTTTAGTATTGCAGCGGAAATAAAGACTAAACAGATAATAGATGAACGCAGTGAATTATAGAGGAACCACTCAAGACCAAGTAGTCCTTGAGTGTAAACCTCTACCTCCTTGGAGGATTTTTGAATAGATCTTTCCTTTCTATTGAACGTTCTTACAGTTGTACTGGCGAGTCTTTACAGTTCTCTGACACTTAGCTTTTCCCTAAGTTCACTAGTGAAGAACTCCTTTAAGCCTACAACTTAAGCTTGCCCAATCTACTAAAGGACTCTATTCCTACGTTCTGCAGTACTTCGCAGAACACTCTCTTTCTTTTTGGGTTTTCTTGATACAAACAGTGTTTGTGATTTGGTTACAACTCTCACTGGATCTAACACAAGTCCCAGCACTATTCTTGAGTTCTTGCGTCAGTTCTTCGTGTTCTTGAGTGAGTCGCTTTCCTCTGATTCTCTATGAATATTCTTCTGAAAGCGTTAGCGTCTTAATAAATGCCTTGCAGTATTTATAGGACTTGGGGAAGGGCGTCATTCTCGTTCTGACGATCATGCCCTTCAGGTACGTGGCTATAGGATCTTCTTCCACGAGTTTGGCGGTGATGAGGAAGCTTCCTGTATCCAGTTGTGTGTGATGAACTCCGCTACAGGATCGTCCGCCACGTGTTGATGAACTCTGCTATAGGATCGTCCGCCACGTAGTGTTGGACTCTGCTACAGGATCGGTCTCCACGTGTCCTTGGATGATCAAACATTGTCGAGTGATGTCATCTTGTCGGCTAGTGAGTAAGGACTCCTTTCTTGCGTTCCTACTTGCTTGGGACTCCGTCCTTGCTCAAGTAGTCTCTTGCTCGTCCTTACTTCCTGTTAGCTGGCGTCCCTAAGCCTAGGGAACGTTCTTACACTTGTTGTCCTTTGTTAATTGGGCGTTCCTGAACACTTGGACAACTTTATCAGAATCAAAGTGAGTTTGTCATATCAAAACTAAGGGACGGTTGTGTGGAACACTAACAAGTACGCAAGCGTTCTTGATAGCGTCCCAACATGTGTCATGCATTGAAGTGTATCTTTAAAGGACGCTAGTCTAAGACATGTGTTTTGCCTATGTTTTGAACAAAATTCATCTCGCTTTTCATCTCAAGAGTATCCCTGATCAAACTACCCTCATTATAAGCCGAAATGATGGGAACTCTAAGCTTACCTAAGCCGAGAATCTTGCAAACGCGTCCTATGAGCGTTCTTTGTTTTACCTTTACGGGACGTACTTGCTTGATTTTCAAAAATGGTTCTAAGTGATCAAAGGGACGCTTGTTAAGAGCTGAGAGTTGTTCGTACAGAGTTCTAAGTTCAGAGGTTGAAATCAGTATTTTGGACGTAGTGGTTCAGATCTGAGTAAAGCAGTGTTGTGTGTTGAAAAGGACGCCTGGTCCAAGTCCTTTGCAGGTGTGAGAAGTTTGATTTTTGAAAAAGGGAAGTTGAAACGTCGTGGGGAAGTTGAACGCGGATCTCGGGATATGTGTACCGGGTGCGCAACAATTGTATTTCTTAGCAAAGAAGGAAGCCACGTGCGGGATTGCGGGTGGAAGAAGCCAAAGGAAAATACCCAATTACCCTTGATTGTCCACCTTCGTCTTCTTCCTATAAATATGTCCCTGTGCAATCCTGAAAAGCTTCTTCGCTCCCCTGCTGCTTACACCATTTTAGCAAACTCTCCAAATCTCTCAACCAGATCCCGAAATCTCCTTCTCCAACCCTAATCTTTCCCTATAAAATGGCCAACACAAGAGCTTCAAAGAACCCTTCTCCCTCCTCAGCGGCGAAAAACCCTAGCTCATCGAGATCTCCTCCGGTGAGAGGTTGCTCGCTAATGGACTCAAGAGGGCGACCTGCTGGGCGCCAAGAACCCCCTCGCCACCTCTCCAAACCTCCAGCCACCCAACGCCGCCACTCCACCACTCCTCCCCAGCAACAACGCTCCCAACCTCCTCGCTCCCAATCCAAACCCGCTCTCAAACGCTTCCAGTTCCTAAAGAAGCCCTTCAACCCCGAGCCTGAACCAGCCAATACCGCCAAGGGCTCTATCCATGGTCTCCTCTCCCAACCAAAACGCCGTCCTCCTCTGGACCCTCTTATTGAGGATTGGCTTGAAAGAGAGCCCAAAACCCTGGCTAACATTTGCCACAGAGCGTCCATTCATGATCACCCTCCCAAAATCCAACGCTTGCTACACTATTTTATGCTCACCTATGTCAATCCCCACCTCCAAGAAACCAACTACAAAAACCCCCCCTTCATGGGACCAGTGATCATCTCTGATTTGTTTGGTGGGACGGTAGACGAGCTCGCCAAACTTCTCCCCGATATTATGGAGTTCCTAGTGGCTCCAGCGGCCTCCGTCCCCTCCCAGAAGCGCAATCGGCCTTCCTCCCCTTCCCCTTCTAAGCCTCCCCCCTCAAAAGGCCCTTCCTCCTCCTCCCAAGACAAACCAACTCCTTCCTCCCCGCCTCCCGCCTCAAAGGGACGCTTGAAGACGTCCGCGGAGCTCGAGGGCGTTTCTGAGCAGCAGATGGCTGCAATCCGCCTCTCCGAGCTCCAAATCGAAAAGGAGAAGGCCAGGCAGGAACAGGCAGAGAAGGACGCCATTGCTGCGGCGATCTAACAGAGCCTAAAGGACGTCCCTCGACTCCCTCCTCTACCACCAAGGGTAGAGGACGTCACTACTGCTCCTGCTCCTGCTACTTCAGATCCGCTCCAGGCGGAAGTTGAGGCGAACTTGGCTAAACCTATGCCAAAGGTCCACAAGGGAGTCCCTCCAACACAGGTCCCGGCCAAGGACGCTGTGCCAATTGTTATCTCTGTGGAGGACTCCCCTGCCAAGCACACTCCTCCTCCTCCTCCTCCTGCGCCGCTCAAGGTCAAGCCCCTCTCCGTGGCTCCCCCCAGCTCTTCCTCTGCCCCCTCCACCAAGGCCAAGATAAGAACTCCCTCTCCCTCTCCTCCCAGAGCTTCAACTCCTCCTCCTCCTCCGCCCGCTCCGGTCGTCGAGGACATCACTCAAGTCCAGGGGACGGCTTCTGGTGAAGTCCCCATTGAGTCCTTGGCAAGGACTCCAGCGGTGGACGCGCCTCCTCCAGAACAGGCGTCCACTACTGAGGACACGGAAATGGTCGAGTCCCATGACCAAGGGGACGAGGCCTCAGATGAAGAAGATGCTCCTCACCAGGATGAGGATCCAAAGGACGAGGAGGGAGACGGTGATGAAGAAGATGCTGGTGATGAGGTGATTGTGAGCAATGGCAGTAAGCAGAAAAGATTGAAGAAGATTCTGTCGCCGCTCCTTTTCACCGCCCAGTTTTTGGAAGAGAATCAGAGGCAAGAGTTTCTGGAACTGCTGGAGTTCCAAGGATGGACGCATCTTGGCGCCGAGGCCGCAGAAATCGACCCCGAACAGGTTCTCCGCTTTTACTCCAAATTTGAAATCTCCGAAGTAAAAGGGAAGCCTCAAGGGACGTTCGAAATTGACGGGGACGAATACTCAATTGCTGAGGGTACCGTCCGCAACATGCTAGGCCTCCGTCCCTCTCCCCCATATGCCTTGCACGATCTTCCCAACAAAAACTTTGGCCGATTCTCACAGGAAGAGATCTTCAACAAAATTTTCAACGGAAGGCAGCCAGCGGCTAAGGACAGGGTCGCCCATTGCCTCTCCAAGACGGGCGTCCTTACGCATCACTTCATAGTGCGCATGGTCGTCCCCCGCCAGGAAAAGAAGTCGATCGTCCAGATCACTGATAGTATCTTATTGGACGCCTTCTTGGACCGCAAGCCAATCAACTTGCCGCGAGTAATCTTGGAGCACATGGGTAAATGCACAGGTGGACGCCATTCTCTTTGTAATAACCCTATTTTTCGAGAAGGTTATTATTGTAATTTCCCTTAAAAAAAAATTTCCATTAATAAAAGTATTGACATTATTTATTAAATAGAAATTTAATAAGAACCGATAATGTCATGATAATACTTTTAAACTCACATCAATAGGTCATGTACCTATTAGCCTATACTAAAGAAAGTGTTCAAAATATTAAAATAAAACTATATGAAACATTCTTTGAAGATAAAACTAATAAACCATATTAAATTAGAAGGATTATTTTAAGATAATAAAATGGGAGGTGAGCTTCCACTAAAAGATAGTATCTTTATCTTTCGATTTTAGAAAAGTATAATAAAAGAATACAATAATATTCTTTTAGAATGATATTATATAAAAAGTAAGAAAGAACCTTTTATAAAGGAAAATAATATGAAGGAAATAATTAATGATATTTATAAACATACTTACATACATATGTAAAGGAAAAGAAAGTAAATTATCTAAAATAAGGAAATTTGTTTCTCCGGATCAATTATAATTGAAAAGGGCACTTTTATCACAATCCAAAATCTTTGGGCCTGTTTTGTAATTAACCCTAAAAAGTGGGTTAGCAGCCACGATCTTCCCCATTTCCTCCTTTCCTTCTTCAAACCACCTTCCTTCTTCATGAAAGACCCGATTTGTTTTTGAAAGGAATCATTCCCAAATCGTGGCCTAACATCTATGGAAAGCATACAACTCGAATCCTTGAATCTCAATCCACCCAATCCTTATAAATCGAACCCCAAATCCCGTCACAATCACACACAAAATCAGTCAATACCCCGGAACCCTAGTTGTGTAACTTCACCGCTTCGGAGTTTAATTTCTCCTAAACCACTCAACGAAACTCAAAACCGAAACCAGATCTAGAATCCTCTTTTCAATCTCTTCAAAATCCCAGAATTTCATCCCTTAATGTGTTCGTTTCATCCCTCAAAAATCCGATCGAAAACACGCACCTGCTCAGCCAAAAACAGAGCATATCTGTGTTGACGAAGCAAGTTTACAGCCACGGTACGCCGCCGTCGGACCACCAAAACCACCACCAATTCCGACAGAAAGTAGGCCAACACTTCCTCTTCCAACTGTCGTCAACTAAGCGTCGAACCACCGCTGGAACACGGAGAACGAGCCGCCTGAAAACGCCTCGTCGCCACTGTAAATCCCTGCTCCTATTCACTTTCTCTTAAATTTCGAACACCATACTTCTGTTGTAAAATCGATTTTAATTAGTTAGATTTTCTTATAAATCATACAAAAATTCATATGACGACTTCATGTAGTTTTCTAATTGTCATAAAATTTTCATAAATTATAATGTCGTTTTTGCTGGTTAATAAATTCGATTAAACACACAGCCTGATTTTCGAAATAAATTCGTATTTTATTCTAAATTAATTATATAAATTACTATAAATTATATATGTTCTGTAAATATGATTTATGAACTATAAAAAGTATTTTTGAATATTTTATTCGACTTTTGATGCCTAAAGAAAACAATTATCACAATATAGAGTATTAAAGAAAAGAATACAATTTTTAATTAAATAAAATAATTACGAAATTAAAAACTAACAGATTTAAGTATTTCTAAGTAACTTAGATGTTTTCATTAATTACGTAATTTTTATTTATATTATAGCTTATTTTATCGTAATTTCACTAGTAAATTGTAATTAGCCAAAAAGAATGTATTTTTACTTTATGAACATAACAATAAAATAATTGTTTCTTGATCCTTAAATTTTTATCATGACTAAGTGTTAATAAATTTAAAGGATAGATTTTCAAAAGTGTTTTTCTAAGGCATGTGTAAGATTAAAGAATTAAAATCAAGAATGAAATAACACTTAAAATATATTATAAGAACATAGGTATGTATAACGAATAAAATACTTTAAGATCTTTAGCATATCTCTTGAATCCAACCTTTTCCTAGATAACGAAAAACCAAAATAAATTCGTATAATTTATTTTGTCGTTGTTAATGAAACAGGAAACGAACCCTGTTCGGAAGGATTCACCTTGTTAACGAATTACACTTCTGCCTTCGAATCAAGGCAAGTGGACGGTTCTCGCTTGCATAACTGGTTTTAAATGTTGTTGGGAACTTTGTGTGCTAATAAATGAATTAGGATTTATTGTTATAGCATTAATGACCTCATTATATATGTAGGATGTATATATTGCTAGACTGCGCTAGAACTTGGACTTAGGGCTCGATGTTGTGGCCTTATGTGTTTCGTCTCCATTGAGACTTGATGTGGACTTAGCGTAGTATTAGGGGTGTGGGTTAGACCCTGGACGCCTCTTTAAAATATTTGCATTAGGATGGACCTATACCCTAGTGCCTGGTCATGACCGTGCCGCCTCATCCGAATATGAGGGGTGATTGCACCTAGCTAGTGCCTTTATTGAATTTTTGAGAGCTCCTTTGTTTTGTTTCGACCATTGTCGAATCCGTTATTTTAAAAGCTATCAACCTGAATGTACCGTTTTGGAAGTAAGTAAGATAAGTGCATATGCACATAATTAACGAACCAGGGCGGTTAGTACAACTTGGAAAACCGCTCTTACTCCCGATTGACCAAGTCTTCTTTCCAATCTGAATTCGTACAATCATTGTGCGGTGAGGTTGGTCGTAGACCCAATCACTCGACGGAGGTTTTTCAAAAACTTGTGTGAATAATAAGTTCCCAACAATCGCATACTTCGCTTAAGGAACCACCTCATGTGGCGTCCTATCTCCTTCCTGAGCATATTTCCTTTCTTACCTTTGATGGGGATACTTCATTATTAGATTATTGACCGGCTTTCATTCGGAATTCAATACTAATGGTGGAGTCTAACCATAAGAACCGTTTTTTTCTAAAACCCATTTGCTTAGTCTGTCACAAGACTAACCGTCCGTTTTCTTTCCTTGCATGGTCGGCTGGTGTCAACCGTATTTACGTCGCGGCACATCAGGATTCGAGCCGTTGGAGTCTCAAGAGGAGTGAGTTGAAGACTTGGAGCATTTCTTGCAAGGTTATTTTCGTTTGATATTATTTGAGAATAAATAAGACCCTTTTATTGTAAGGATCGTTTGTTATCGAGTACTTCCGCACTTTCGTTTTAATTATTCACATTTGCTGTTTTGGATTGTAAGACAATATAAGTTTTGAGATCTATTTATGAATTTTGGATATTATTCTTTTTATTGATATGTACTGTATAAGCCTTGGGTGGCTTTGGGTGTGAACTCCAAGGCCACTGGCGTGTAGCATTCCCGAGATAATTTTGGGGTGTTACACTCTTCCCTTCCCAGGCCTGGTCAAGCAGATAATGAAGCAACAAGGCCTCTACGGCCCCAAAACAAAACAGACCTTCGGGATCCATTGGGACGTCAGGCAAATCACCCTCCACCTGTTGGCAAATTGAGGTGTGATGAGCCGCTTCCTTCTGTGAAGAAGCAAATTGCCAAGGAGAAAAAGGAAGCGGAACGCAAAGCTAAGGCCGCCGCCAATTCTCTCTTCACCTTGACTAATCTATTGCGGAATGCTAATAACCCAACTTCTTGGAATTATTAATCCTACTTCAATTCTAGTTATTAGCCCGACCAGTACTAACAACCCTAATTATCAAATAACCTAAGAGACCTCCTAGATTCAATTTGACAACAGCATTAAGAACCAAGTATCAATAGAAACATGTATTCAGAGAAACTAGACATCCAAATAACATGCAATTGAATTCTCTTCTCTAATCAACTAGTCCTAACAGTCCTAGATTGATTAAAGGTTCTACTTATGATCTAATTAACACCGACCGGTAATTAGAAAGATCTAGTTGTAATTCATCCTAGAAATCATATTAGGTGATCAAGGTAATAAAACCCTAGGCTGAAATTAATCAATTAAGCATGGAGAAAACAATCTAGTCAAGGAAAATTAAGAACAATCAAACCTCACAATAATACTTCGTTCACAATTTCAATTAACTAGTCAAGCAAAAGAGGTTTAGCTACTGAAAGACATTGAAAAGCTTACAAAGTTTCCCATAGGGTTTTCTTGTTCTCCAAATCTTCAATAACCAATGAAAGATTCAAAAGATAACAAGATAATCAAACCTAAAACTAGGGTAACTATATATTATATATGTCTTCCAAAAATATATCTAAAAACATAACCCAAAAAGAATCCCATAAAAATCTCGGACATAACTCGGACACGGGCGAAAACTCGGGTTAACACCTAGAAACTTGGCCGATTTTCTAAACCTCATCCCGCGTTTTCACCGCAGAGAGTCAGGTCACGAAACGCGGGCTGAACTCACGAGACGCGACCGCGTTTCTATGGCACCTGCCCGCGTTTCGCGCACTGGTCGACAGGTGACACTTCAGAGGCCGTTTTGACATACTTCGAGTTGGAATTTGGATCGGAGTAAAAAGATGAATTGTAGCTCTTCGAGTTAGCTTTCCAATGACACCAAAATCAGCTCAATCCAACCATTGTAGCTTCAGATCCATCTCTTGCAAGCAAGAGGTGTCGAAACAACAATTCCAATACATAGTCCGGATCCAAGTGTGCTTTCCCCATCACCTCTTGAGCTAATCTCATAGCTTGGCTCTCTTCTTTCCTGCTCGAATGTTTTGGCTTCACCTCCTCTACGCTTGTTGTCTTCACATCAACAATCAAAAACCACAACAAAGTGTAGATATCCGAATCTTTCTACAAACTAACAAAACTAGCAAAACTCACTAAAACTAAACCAAAAACCATAAAAATCCTAACTAAACATGCACTAACACACTACCTAACATGTGTCTATCAGTCTTCTTCATTCGAGACTAAGTAGTATGATTTCTTTTTCTCTGTCATACAAAACAACTTTTCATCAATATGTACAATGTTGTACATACCAATAAATTGTGGATCATGAGGCAAGCTATGCGGGTACAACATAGATATGCAAAACCGAAGTCGCGCCTATAACACCCAAAGAATTTAAAAGGGATTGAAGTGCTCCCCATGCCAACAAGAGTTCTTCCTTTTCATGGTTCGAGAGGTTAAAAGAACTATGAAGTTAAGCGTGCTAGGATGAGAGTAGTCTCAGGATGGGTGACTGTTGGATCGTTAGTATAATTGAGGGATGTCCTTTACTTATGTAAAGGCGTCCTTTGGTCAGGCGTCCTTATGAGGTGTAAGGGCATCCTTTAGTTGTGCAGCGGAATTTAAAACTAAACAAGTGAATAAAGTGAACACAATGATTTATAGAGGAACCACTCAAGACCAAGTAGTCCTTGAGTGTAAACCTCTACCTCCTTGGAGGATTTTTGAATAGATTCTTCCTTTCTTATTAAACGTCCTTACGTTGTACTAGCGAGTCCTTTACACTTCTCTGGTACTTAAACAACGTCCTAAGTCCACTAGTAAAGTCCTCCTTTAAGCCTACAACTTAAGCGAGTTTAATCTTCTAAAGGACTTCTATCCCTACGTCCTACAGTGCGTTGTAAGACTCTCTCTCTTTCTTTTTGGGTTTTCTGAGTTACAAACAAGTTGTGGTTTGGGTTACAATTCTCACTCGATCTAACACAAGCCTAGAACTATTCTTGGGTGTTCTTGAGCTTGTTCTTCGTGTTCTTGAGTGAGTCGTTTTCCTCTGATTCTCTCTGAATATTCTCTGAAAGCGTTGATGTCACAATAAATGCCTTTGGCTATTTATAGGACTTGGGGAAGGGCATCTTTCGTCTTCTGACGATCATGCCCTTCATGGACGTGGCTACAGGATCTTCCTCCACGTAGTATGGCGGTGATGAGGAAGTTTCCTGTATCCAGGTGTGTGTGATGGACTCCGCGACAAGATTTGCCGCCACGTGTTGATGAACTCTGCTACAGGATCGTCCGCCACGTAGTGTTGGACTCTGCTACAGGATCGGTCTCCAAGTGTCCTGGATGATCAAATATTGTCGAGTGATGTCATCCTATCGGCTAGTGAGTAAGGACGCTCTGCTTGCGTTCCTACTTGCTTGGGACTTCGCCCTTGCTCAAGTAGTCCTTTGCTTATCCTTACTTCCTGGCAGCTAGAGTCCCTAAGCTTAGGGAACGCTCAAAGTGAGTTTGTCATATCAAAACTAAGGGACGGTTGTGTGGTACACTAACAAGTACGCAAGCGTCCTTGATAGCGTCCCAACACTAACCTCCTGGGAAGTCTCTCGGGTAGACATGGGATAGCGCTTCTAGGGCATCGGGCCTTACAAATGGTATTAGAGCTAGGTTCTGGGTTATGAGTTGGCTTGGCCGGAGGGCGGTCACTCGACCTAAGGGGCGGTCCTTGTGCCTTGACGAGGTCGTCAAGTGCTTAGGTTGGGGAGATTGTAACACCGCGAGAATTTATAAGGGATTGAAATGCTCCCCATACCAACAAGAAGGGATTGAAGTGCTCCCCATGCCAACAAGAGCTCTTCCTTTTCATGGTTCGAGAGGTCAAAAGAACTATGAAGTTAAACGTGCTAGACGAGAGTAGTCTCAGGATGGGTGACCTCCTGGAAGTCTCTCGGGCTGGCATGGGATAGCACTTCCAAGGCCTCGGGCCTTACAGCGCCATCTTGTGCTCTTCTTTAAAATACGGCTTGATCGCATTTGAGTGACAATGAAGCTTGCCTTCCTTGAAGCATGAATGTAAAGTGACATGACTCACATCCAAAGAGTTAGCAAGCGATCTTAAGATTGGTCTTTCATTCAAAGGAAGTGTAGCTATACGATTGAAGTCAACTTATTTTCACTTTTAACCACTTTGCATGCGTCGTCTATCGGTCAAATCAACGACACTACCATTTCGGAACGATTTTGCTTGTTTACAAATCCTTTGAACACTCTGTATTGGCACTAAAAATAGTACAAAAACTTCTGTAGTCGTACTATGTTTTAATATTCCGTTCTCACTTCTCTGGAGCAAGGAGTCATATATCATCTTTCTTTTGTCTGATGATATGAGTCTACTAGTATTAGTTTGTCCAACTTCACTTTGAGACTCGTGTTCTAAGATCTTCTGCATTCATAAAAACATTTAGTTAAAACAAAATTAAACATTGTTCTAATCCAAATATTTGCTTTAATCTAGAGACATCAAAATTAAACACTATTGTGGAGAGGTAATGACAGTCATACTGTAATAGTGAAGACGAGCATCCTCTACAACAAATTCAAATATCAAGGGATGAAATACAAGACAACCTGTTGATTAACAACATTGATGAACCAATGAAGGAATATCTCATTAAAGTAAGCAGTTCACTTCCTTTCTGTTTGTTGGAGTTTAAAATCCCACTTTCCCGTTCCTAGTTGATGTCAAATGGACCCCTTCCATTCGTAAGTAAAGTTGGTTTCATACCGGCACTAATTTACAAGATTATTTGTCTCCTAGGAATTCAAAATCCAGATCAGATGTGTCATTTTAATGTAACATGAGACTATTTTTCAGTTATTATTGAAAGCATTCAAAAAAGACTTCCCTAGTCAAGTCTAAAATCTTGTCAATGTTTCTAATATGGAGATTGTAGCTTCACAGAGAGATAAAGTCGGAGCCGATCGGATCAAGGCGTGGGATTTGTTCTCTTGCAAAGTGAAGACCATTCACCAGGACAGTGTTACATTGGCTCTTGTTTAATTTGTTTTAATAAATGGGAACCCGTTTTATTGTATAAACCGGACCTATATATATTAACCTAGCTTTCCTCCTTTGCAAATTAAGAGACTGACTTGCCTTTCTCGTTTGAGAGCTTTTGCTCATGGTTGTATGAACTCAATTTGAGTTTCTCTTTCTTATTGAATAACAACAATTGCGGTTTTTATGATTTTCGTGTGTGCTTGAATTTCCTTTACTTGTGATTGTTTTCCTGTTTCGATCTCACCAAACTCCCACATCTAATTCAATTCAATCAAATCGAAAATCAAGAGTGAAATAAGAAGTAGGTAAATATCTAGATAATTCAGCTGAACGAGTCCAATCAAGTCTAAGTTCCTTGTGTTGATGAAGTAACAACTAGCAAGCAAGAAATCATTGCGATCTCTATCTTAAAAAAAAAAGAAAAGATGGTAGCAAATCACCCATCTTGGAATATGAACTAGTGTTATCCAAAATCATTGTAAACATACTGTAAAAGATCAAATCACTCATCTTGGAATATTAAAATGTACAGTAGAATCTATCTAACATAATGATTTTGATATAGTATCACAAACTTTTGTGACACGAAATCATATGCTGCAGTTCCATATGGTTTGCGTACAATTCACAAAAGCAGTCTACCAGAATTCTAATTTTGCATATCAAGTACTCCACATCAGCAAAGGAAATACATCAGCAAAGAGTTTCAAAAAACACTAACCTGAAGAACTACCCGCAGATTGATTGCTTTCTTCAATGATGTCTTCATGCCCATTAGCATTACAAGGAACTTGAAGAACCAAATCCATAATGAGTTAGTGAGTAATCGAAAACACAAGGACATTTTAATTCACAGAAAATGAAACAAAGAAAACATTTCAGGACAATGAATGGATTGTTCTTCCCTTTGTGATGGAGACAGTACATTAAGATCAATCTCTAATTCATCCAAATGAAATTCAAGAGATTCATTTGAAGAGTAATTGAGATCAAAGTGGCTCTCTAACGTATACGTATCCATGAACAACCTTTTTTTGCTAAGAATAGTAATGTGTACTGTATTTTGTATTTCTATTGTATCATGGAATGTTGCTGATTTTAGGTGATTTTGGCTCCAAAAACTTAAATCTGATTTTTTTTGTATGAGAGACTCAGATCGACCAAATTTGATTTTATTTTCGTGCAAAATTCATATTGGAGCAAAAAAACTTTGCCAATGTAAAACTCAATCTTCCACCAATAGTCCGTAAAAACCTCAAGGAAAAAAATTGCCAATTTCAATTCTTTTTTTGTTTTTGTATTGGAGGAGCCAACAAAAATCATCCATCATCTTCTGCACCGGTAGTCCGTAAAGTTAAAACTTTCTTCAATGAGTTCAATCTGCTTCTTCTCTTCTTCTTTTTTTTTTTTTTTTGAGAAAACTTCTTCTAATATGATGATACGTAGAACCCGCGTTTGAATTGGCAATAAAATAATTAAGTGGGAATAAAATAATTAGGTAAAATCACTTTAAAAGGGTATTTAAGTAAAAGTATACAGCGAAAAATAAAAATACCTAGAACGACATCGATCTTTTTCTTAACAGAATGGGTAATAAATAAAAATACCTTATGGTGGAAGATAGCGAAAAGTAATTAAAACGATTAATTTTTATCCGCTCACGAAAATACTCGAGTATCATAGGATAATTATTAGAAGTGTAACAAAACGTTATGAACTTGTCGATTAAAAGAATTTCATTTTTTTTTCTTTATTTTTTGGATGTGACGGTAACGGTAGGCACTGTGGTGTCTAAAGGTGTAACAAAATAATAGTGTCTCGGAATGAGTTCAAAGGGAAAAGGCTGAGATATTGCTTCATATGAACCGAGGGAAAAAAACACACCACGAAAACCAATTGCTCAATTTTATGGATTAGTCATTTTTAATGCATTATACGATAATCAGTTTGAGTAGCTTGATCTATATATAATCTGGGGTACGTAGGGAATTATAACCCGTGAAAATTCGAATTCTCAGACAAGTAAACGATATTTTGGACAATGAACCAGCCGGCCGGCCATCTCATACACATGGAAGCTTTATGACTTAAGGTAATTAGATTGGACCATTTCTGTTTAGATAAATGTCCAAATCCTAGCAAATTGGGAGTGGGCAACATTAACCGAAAACATAAGTGGAGTATAAAGCTATCTAAAATGTATAACTGATTTTTTAAAGCAAGCTATGCATATATTTCTAGATGAATGTGTGAAACTATTTATGAAATAGTATGAACTCAAGTTCATGTTCATTAGGGCCTACAAATTAAAATAGATCACTCATGCTCGTTGCATATGTCGCAACTCAACAAATGATAATTTTTCCTCTTTCATGATGCCCAATTGCCCATGCCCAAAGAAAAAAAATCACATATTTAAGAGTAGTATTAAATTTCCAAAGATTGATTTCCAACAAGATTAACATAGACCTAAGTGATGGACAAAGCATATGGGTGATGTGTACGAGTTTTACTAGAATTATTTGACAAAAAGGTGATTCTTTAAGTGTGGCCATATATTTAGGCGGCCATCACATTGCTACAAGTATGGGAAATTTTAGTATAGTGTAGGTGGTAAAAGAAAATGTGTTTACTGAAACAGCAAATTAAATATCATATAGGGATGGCCGAGGTGTTAAATTGATCTAAACCGAACTTCATAGCCCATGCCCTAAATTTAACTAACGTTTAGGGATATGGTGATTAATGTTATGAAATATAGGCTCATTATTTTAAGAAGATGTCTTCTTTCAAAAGGGTCAAATAATATACGACTAGTATTATTCCCGTGTCTTGAAGGCACGATTTTGATTTAACTAAAAAATGTAGTTTAAATTTTATATAAAGTTATTAAAGAAATAGTTTGATATAAATCTTGTATCATTTTATTGAATTTATTTCTTATGGGGTCTATTTTATTGATACAATATTCCGAATATAATATATTCTTTTAATCTAATAAAGATTTATAGAATTATAGTTTTTGTATAAGGACTGAATACTCTTAAGATTTATAGGATTTATTTTAATATTTATGGATTATAAATTTAATTATATATTAATTGAAGTTGACATATATTTTTATTTATTATTATTTTAATCTCAAATTTGGTATAGAGTAAGATTAATTAATTTTATATTTAAGAAAATCTACAAATACAATTTCAATGATGTATATCTAACCTATTAGTAAAGTTGGAACTTTTGGCATTAATTGCCCACTTCAATTCATTCCTTCATATGGATAATATATATGTTATTATGTCATTATATATAATCTATCTCATATCATTATTATCTAATCTAACCTACATGTAAAGTTGAAACTTTTTATCATTAATTGCCCCCATTTTAATTCATTCGTTTATAATACTAGAAAGTTCGCCCATCCGTTGGACGGACAATTTCTTTCACCGTATTTATCTAAAGGGTGAAAATTATAATCTTCGTCATAATACAATTTTGTTATAATTAATAAATTATGTAATTATTTTGTATTAGATTGTCCAAAAAATAGTAGATAAAATAAATATAAAATATGAAATTATTTTATTTCATTTTATTAATTTATTATAAGAATAATTTTGATAATATGGCTTTTCTGTTACAATTAAGTTTATAGCCGAATGAACATGTGTAGGGATTACTCTTTATAATTTTATAGACATTTTGGAGGAAATTTAAATCGAAACCATAAGGTTAACTCTTTAGGCTTTATATTCTCGCTCAAAAAAGAAAAAATGATAAGACTTTGCATTAAAGTTATAACATGATATATGTATGTAAAAAATATGACATAGTAGCATGCATTCATAATCAAATTACAAATAAAAAAGCAAAACAAAAAAAAGAAAAAATATAAAAACATGCATTTATTTGACAAGGAAAAGAAAAATAAGAGTTGTAGAGATAGATAATAATTCAACCAAAACAAAAAAAAATTAAAAACAATTAGAGAGAAGTCATTAATGTGACAAGAGGGGGAGAATTTCAAGTGTTGTATAGATAGATAGATGTGATTATATATTATCTATCCTATCTAACTTACATGTAAGTTTGTATTTATTTGCCACTAAATGCATTCAATTAAATTCCATTATATATATATATATCATCATTACTACACTATGTATTATAATATGTCATTGTTTTAATTGTATTATATGATAAAGCATGTCAAATGGATCAATCGAGTTGGATTGAAAAATGGTTTAGTTATTGGCTTGTTAAAATTTACGGTTTCGGTCGTTTTATGTTCAGTCGGGTCAAACTAATGGGTCGAGAAAATTATATTTTCAGAACTTTTTAAAAATTAGTAAGATTATATAATATTTTTAATGATATAATATTAATTTATATATTTTAATAAAAATTATATTATTCAACATCTTATATAATTTTATACGTTAAACAATATTTGGAATCGATCTAATGCCTCCCGGGTTTCAACACATTAGTGATTGGAACGAACAGGTCGAATCGTACTTTGACCCATAAATTTCAAATCAGGTTTCAACCCATAAATTTTTTGACGGTTCGGATTGTCGGGTTAAGTTTTGACGGGTATAGTTGCAATTAATACAATAAAAGCATTTCATTTTGATTTTAGTGTTTTTCATTGAATTGTATTCAAACGATCCCTTTTATCGTCATTTAAACAGTACCAATATAAACATAGAAATCAATGTTAAACTACCAACCCGGACAACATCGGACGTATATGTCTAGTTCTTCCATATTTTACATACATGTGGGGTCTACAATCGAATTTAACAAATTAATTCATTTTAATCAAGATAAGTGATGCGGTCCAATGAGAAGGTGACACATGTCGGGCTAAATATGATTTCTAACATCCGCTTTAATATATAGTTATGATTCCCTGACCTTTATCAAAATGGTCACTTTACCACCCGACCTTTGGATATTATCGATTAAGTCTCTCAGCTCCACATTTCGTGACTTATTGAACACTTGTGTCCAATTTTTCTCTTACGTGTAAGCACGCACTCCTAGTAATCACGTCAAAGCACTAATTGCAATAAAAAAAAGTTCAACACTAATATTTTCCAAATCATTGACACATCACTTGCCACGTTATGTAAGCAAATCTTGAAAATTGTTTGAAGAGCATTCTCAAGAAACAAACTCGTGTGGCACCCCAAATTTGCTTGAAGAACTATTATGACTTGCAAAGTCGATTTCGAAGCTTTGTATTGCGAATTCAAGGCTTTTCATAGGTGATTGCAAACCTTGTAGAGGCAAAATCGAAGCTTGGTTGATTCTATGCGAAAAGTCTTGCTCGTGATTGACGAAGGCTGTTAAGCAAGGTAAGCACCCTATACTTCCCTCTTTTGTAAATCATTCGCATAAACGTTAAGCTTTAGGGCTTTTATGAATTGCAAATGGGGGATTACGAATTGTCTGTTAGAAGTTGTGTGAGATTAAGGTTTAGATCTACAATTTAGAGATTCAAGAATGCATGAAGCAAATTTTGGGCATTTTTTCGATTGTATTGATTAGTTAGTAAATTCTTAATTCTATTTCGAATGTTGTTTATTTGAAGGACTTAGGATGCCCTTAGTGAATCTCGTGTGGCATGATGGTGGGAGATTCGTCGAATGCTCGGGGGGAATTGGATACATTGATGAATTTCCTCCAATATACAGTAATGGAATTGACGGATCACTTCTACTTCTTTGAGCTAGCATGGTATGTGAGAAGTATTAGCTATAAAGAATAATAGTTATGTTACTTTAGACTCTTATTTGTAAATTATATAAAATTGGTGTTTTATTATTAGTTTTTGTGTGTTATGAATAATAGTTATGTTAATTGAAAGTCTCAGAAACTTACATGTCAAAAACTTCAATAGTGATTGAACCCTAGGGTTTAGTTCTCTACAATCTCAAAAGTGACAACTTGATTAATAACCATCCCAGTCTGAAATTTAGGGTCCGTTCGGCAATTTGGTGCTGATACTGATGCTAAAGCTTAGGCTTATTGCTGACGGTGCTGATGTTGATAGTAGATGCTTAAAAGAGTGTTGAAGTTGAACACTTGATTAAACATGTGTTCGGAAATGTGTTTTACTTACGTGATTTTAGAGGATGTAAAATATAGATAGAAATAAATTAAAAGATATCGCAGGCTGGATAGCCGTGATCACGACTTTTATTGTAACGGTCGTGACCCTGCTCACAATGTCACTTTCAAAGGATGTTTTTACCATCTTTGCGTGAGAATTTGGACTAGGTGTAGGAACATGAAATGTAGCCCTACGAGTTATCTTTCCAATAACACAAAAATCACCTCACTCCAATAATCGTAGCTCTCAAACAAAGTATCACAAACTAGAGGTGTCGACAATACACCTCTAATCCATATGGCCATAAATAATCTATCGAAAAACTAATAACCTTGGTAAAACAAACTAAAATGTGCAAAACATTATATTGAAAATGTATAAAATATCATAATTTCACATCTTAAATGCATGTAATCAGTCATGTCTGAGAATTTTAAATTTTTGTGAAGAAAAGTGGTTGACTTTATTTATACATGTCAATTAGATGTTAAAAAAAAGGTTTTTTTTTTACCGGAAATCACCCGTCCAATAGGCCATGTTGCCCTATACCACCCCTTACATCCATATTTACCGAAAACCTCCCTTCTAATGCCCTCCGTCACGTTTTTTCCACCCTTTTATGAATTTTCGTTAAAAATTCCGTTAAACGGTGGTTTATGGGAATATGGCCTTGGGAGGGTGGTTTTCGTTATATAGGCACCTCTCCGCCACTATAAGACCAGGTCTGTGGCCTCCGTCGTCCACCACTGCTGGCCGACAGCCTCGCCTGGTCGGGAATCGTCACTCCCAAATCTGACCTTACATTTCATCGTTGCAGATTTCCACCGATAAATATCCGACGCTGCAGCTCATGACAGCGACTTCCCGAGATCTGTCAGCCGGAACCACAACCCAGCAGATTCGCACACTAGCGATCCGGTGACTTCCCCCACCAAATCTGCAGATCTACGAACTCCGTCGTCTTGCTCGCAATGCTGCCCTTCTTGCCTCAGATTTGCGCTGCCGCCATCATCCATGAAGCCTAGATCTATTCTTCCACTGAGGAGGCCGGGAAACCTGTCGAGGTGGCCGGTGAGTAGGAGGGCCGAAAAAATGGATTCGTAGGGCAGAGTACCGGGATGTGTTAGGGCGGAGCGGAGGGTGAGTCTAGCTTTTGGTTGCCGAGGTCGAGGCTGGGCGGAATGGCCGGTGTCCTAGAGGAGGCCGGTGAGAGTGGGGTTCCAGATCTGGGTTGGGGGCGGCCGAAGAGGCGGATCTGGACCCGGTGAGGGCGAATCTGGCCTCGATGAGGGAACTGCGAGGTGAGGGTGGCCAAGGAGGCCAGCGGTCTAGCGTCGACAAGGCAGGAAGAAGGAAGGGTAGGAGTGAGGAGAGGGGAGAAAGAGGCAGATCTACAACGACAAACTGCGAGGTCAAATCTGGGAGCGACGATTTCCGACTAGGCGAGGCTGTCGGCGAGCAGTGATGGACGACGACGGCCACAAACCTGATCTAATAGTGGTGTAGATGTGCCTATTTACCGAAAACCACCCTCCCAATACGTCATCTTCCCCTAAACCACCATTTAACGGAATTTTTAATGGAAAATCATAAATGGGTGGAAAAAACCTAACGGAGGGCATTGGATGGGTGGTTTTCAGTAAATATGGATGTAAGGGGTGATATAGGGGAATATGGCCTATTGGACGGGTGGTTTCCGGTAAAAAACCCTAAAAAAACATGAGGATTTTTTACTTATAAATGAAAATAAAGTAAAAATAAATTTTAACAAATTTGAGTTTTGTGTTGGAAAATCATAATGACTTGACTTTTTTTTGTAAAATACCCAATTAGTGTATATATATATATATGAATCACTTCAATAATATGTCTACGTGTGCCTAAGAGAACAAAGTGAATATAAAAATTTATATACGAAACATATTACTTTTGCATCAATGAGAAGGAGGACATGAATAAACAAGAGATATTTAAAAATCCTAAGATGTGAACTTGATATTGATATACAAAACATATTACTTTTGTGCACTTGCCCTTCTCATTTCTTTGAGTCGGCTCAGCGCTCTTTTGATCTGGCGCTTAGCTCTTCCTTAGAGCGTATTGCTATTGCTTCCGGTCTTGGGTTCAGTGGCTGACAATGGAGGCTAGCAACTTTACCCTTTACTTTTGGGAGTTTTGGTGTGCATGCTGCTTTTGATGTTAAGCCTTCCTTGCCTCGCGGCTACAGTCTGTTCCCTTGCAAAATAATCTCCTTCAGCAAGCGGGTATTAGGACTCCTAGTCCTACCTTTGATGATGCTTTGCGTCTGTTTAACGATGTTGTGGAGACTAACCTCTTGAGTAACCCTATTGAGATCGCTGCCCCCAAACTCTTGAAGAAACTGGCAGATATATATTTCACAAAGGTTGCTAGAATTGCGGAATCCACATTCTCATTATCCTCCCGACAGGTGCTCTATGGAAATCTCAACAAGGTGGTCACTCTTCTGATTGGCTTAGGGCCGTTCCGATTTCCAGATTGGGTCAGATCATGAATGGTAAGTCTTTTCGGTGTGTCTTATGCTACCGTTTGGGCATTCCTCTTTTCTCCCATTCGAGACCGTGCCCTGCTTGCTTCCGTGTTTTTGATGGTGATATCTATGGGGATCATGTCGTGTCTTGTGCTGGGATTGTTGGTATTAAACATCGGTATAATGTTGTTCGCGACACCCATGTTAAAATCTGCTACCGGTCCAGGAGTTTTGTTGGTAAGGAGGTTGATATTGTGTTGTGTGACGGGCATGATAGACCTCTTCGTCTTGCTGACGTGCTGCTCTACTCGTGGGAAGGGAGGCTTGATATGTGTCTAGACTTGACTGGGTCCTATCCGTTGACCCAATCCAGGATGTCTGATTTTGTGCCCGGGCGAGTGGTCACTGAGGCGGCGTGTCGTAAGCGTCTCAAGTATTAAGATAAGTGTGGGGCGCTTGGTTATAGTTTCCTCCCTTTCTTTTTCTTCTCATTGGGAGAATTAGAGACAGATACTATTTACTTACTTAACCGCATCCAGAAGTTCTCGAAGACCTAAGATATTGGGACGCGCGCTGTTGCTTATAATTTCACTAGAGCAGATTTTGTTATGCTAAAGGAGTGGGGGCTCAGATAGTATCTCGGATTCGCACTAGTTTTATGTAAAATCTTTCGGGTTTTTAATACAAATAATAATAATAGTAATAATAATAATAATAATAATAATAATATTAATAATAATATTAGATTGAATAGAAGACAATTTAATTGGATTGAATGCAACTAATGCAAAACAAATGTCAATTTTACATGTAGGTAGGATTTTCTTGAATACTATGGTAGATGGTCCATGCTATCGAAATCTCATAGATTAATTTCTATATTATACAAGATAATTTATATTTTTCATGTAATATTTGTTTTAAATATTTTGTATAATTTTTTTTGTATGTCAAAAAGAATTATCAAAACCTGACTCGATACGAGAAACAACTCAAATTGACAAAACAATTTATGGTTGAAACCTGACTTGAAAAGAAATTTGCGAGGGAAAGAAACTAAACTTGATTGACTTAAATCCGGTTAAGTTGAAACCCTAACCTGTTGGACTTACCCGATTTTTATATATTATTTATAAAAATCAATAAAAATTGAAGTTCTTGACCCGTTAGATCAATCCAAACCTATACAATAACCTATCAATACCCAACCAAACTTGACCTATTATCTAATTGACGTAAACACGCAATGAACCTGAACCCAAACCCGCCCGAACTGACATGTTTGACAGTTCTAATGTCAATGTTATGTGTATAAGTTTATCCACTTGGTCACTATCTCCCATTTATGATGATCAAGTTTTTTTCATTTTCATTTTCATTTTTATATTTATTAAATTGAGGATCTGTCATAAATGAGCAATTTTTTCAAATTAATATGTTTTATACATAGATGTTAAAAGAACAACTATCTTCATGCAGTAGGGGTAAGCCAAGAAATATCCCATTGAAAAACTGTATGAAAAAAACCTAAAAACAACACATTTTTTCGTTAAGTGGAGTGATAGATTATAAAAATAATAAGGAATCAAACCAAAAAAGAAAAATGACTCAAAATAATCTCAAGTATCAACTTTCAACCAAAAATAATCCGAAGTTTGAAAATCATCACTAACGATACAAGCTATGACAATATTAATCAAAAGCTTTAAGAATTCATTTTCTGACACGTTTTCCGATAGAATAGATGACGTAGGAATCCAACATACTTTAACCAAGTATGAGATATTTAAGTTGTAATGTCAAATTACTGATCAAAACATCATCAACTACACCAAAAATCTCATCAAAAAATGAATTTGTAATGTTTTTGGTTAATATTGCGATAATTCGTATCATTAGTGATGATTTTCAAACTTCAATTAATGTTTTTAGTTGCTAATTATTTGTATCATTTCAAATCGCTATTCAACCACATGGTAATGATATTATATCCAATTGTATGCTTCCCCCCACCCCCCATCTCTCGAATTACGAATCATAGTCTTTTTTAAATTCTCTCTCGTTGATAGCACCATCTGTCTTTTTTAATTTCTCTCTCGTAGATAGGACCATCTGTCATAATTACAACACGTCGAGTTTCTTTAAATGAGGTAATATCTTAAACTAGATATATATTTGGACCTTGAGTTCATTCACTATCTCTCGCTATTTTATAGGTGATGAAAATGGGGGTTTGTTATAAAGTTTCGATCTGGGAAAAATGAGCTAGTTGGTGAAATGTTGGTCGTTGGTTGGTGCGTGCTCCAATTCGATGGATGCTAAAATAGGCAACGTGTACAATCGCCATTGGTTGACGTCTTCGATGGGGTTTTGATGACTAGTATCTTGTTGTAATTTCGGTAGGAATGACATCTATTTGAGTCATTGGTGGGCATTTTGGCAGCCATCTTGTCTATGGGTCACTCTTGGACTTGAGTGGCACTACATTGAATACCAAAACACGTATTGGTCTTCTTGAGCCTTGAGGTGTGTGTTTCATTGCATGGCCTTTCAATACGCGGAATGATTCACTTCGTAGATCTTTTGGATATTGTGATTCGCAAGTTATTGATATTGGCTTTTCACATATGTTATTTCAAGATTTAGGCTCATGGAACTCTGAACCCGGTTAAGCCTCTTGATTATCTGTTTATTTCAAGGTGTCATTTGGCTACTAGTTTTATCGTTTAGCACACAGTTTACCTAGACACCACTACAAAGATGTGTTTATAATCTATGGTTGTAACTAGCTTGTACACTTGAACAATATGTACTAATTAAAGCATAGCACACATTAGGCTAGGTAGTACTTGACACTTAAGCGGATGTGAGCCATTACCAACTCCATTAGGCACAAGCTTGACCTTGGCACAACTCATGTGCTTGAGTCACTTGGCTGGATGGGCACTTGAGTAACCGATCAAAGTTTGTGCTTAGTGTTGAGGAATGCTTTGACTTTATCCTGTTATGTTCGAATGTTTGACTTCACTTGTGTTATTAAGCCAGTTGCTTGATTTAAGAGTCGAGCCCAAACCAATTGATGAAGTGTCTTCATATTTTGCTAAAGTCCAACAACGACATTTGAGCTAAATGGGAACCCCATATAAAAGCATTTAGGGTTTGTAAGTTTGCCTGAGTTGAGCCCTATCTTTACGACTTTGTGCTTTTTTCCTTCTCTTTCTGTCTTTGTGTTTTGCATTTTCCGTCTTTGTGTGTGTTCACTTGTAAGGCTCCGCAAAGTAGGTTTTTTCGAATTGCATTAACAATTTTCGTGTTCAACTTGTTTTTCGTTTTTATTTTTCAATTTCCAATAGGGTGATTTAGATAGATTTCAAAATGATCTTTACAAAATAATTCCAATCGAACTCCTAGCTAACATAGAAGGTCTAACAAGAGTACGTAACATGTATAGACTACATGTTAACTTAACCTAAAGGCTAATTAACTCTAACCCAAATCCTTATCACACTAAAATCCAAAACAAGAAAAAAAAGAAATGAAAAAGAAAGCACCAAGTGGTATTATAAGTTAAAGACAATGAGAGGAATTAGAGTGTAAGGAGGAGGACCCCTCATTCGATTTTCCACACCAATCTTTGCTCTCCAAGTATACTTTTCCCTCTCCCTAAAATTTTCTTCCTATTTACCCTCAACACTAATAATCTCTAAGAAAACAATGGAAGATGGAAAAGCCCTCCACAATAATCTTCTAGGGCTAAAACTCCCTTCATCTTCATCTTCCTCATCAAAGCCATTGCTGATCCCTCCTCCTCCGGATGCGGACGCCCTCCTCGACTTCTTCAACCATGGCGCCCCCACGGTGGCGGCCTTCACTAACCCTCTTTTCAACAGCTCCCCCATGTATGATCACCACTACAACCACCACCACCAACACCACCCTTGCTCTTCTTCCTCGTCTTCTTTCATGGGTCCTCCCGAGATCGCTCCGTCGAGCTTCATCGACCCTGCTCACGCCCTCCTCAGCTCAAATGTAACAACAAATTATTAGTTATCGTAAGATATATTAATTGTTGTTTGTAATGTGAATTAGTGAACTGATTTGGAAGGATTGATGATGGATTGAAACAGGGCGTGATGGGAGGGAAAAGGAGGAAGATGGGGGCGAATAAAGGCGGTGGAATGGAGAAGCCAAGGGAGGTCATCCATGTCAGAGCTAAGCGGGGACAAGCTACTGATAGCCACAGCCTTGCTGAACGAGTTCTTTACCTGCCCTTTTTCTCTTATCCTTGATTTAAATTAATTTGTACATACATTATTATCCTCTTTATTAATTAACTAAGTATAAGTACAATTATACTAAAACTGTTATCAATATGTATTATCTACTTTATATATCCAGGTTAGGCGAGAGAGAATAAACGAGAAGCTCAAAGTCCTCCAAGACCTCGTACCTGGTTGCTACAAGGTACAACAAACTCATTTTATTTTGCTCTAGTGAAAATGGTGAATTAATCTTGATTTCTAGCTTAATTTGTATATATCATTGATGTTACTTGTGATGAGGATGATGATCATATCTTGTACGTGAATGCAGACTATGGGGATGGCCGTGATGTTGGATGTCATCATCAACTATGTTCGCAACTTACAGAACCAAATTGAGGTAATTAACTAATTGTTCAATTGGATTCACATGAACTACTACTAGCTATAAACCGAGATCATATTTCTTATATATTTTCGCGTTACGAATACGTATAGACGAACGGTTTATCTTAACTTATAACGTACTTGGTTGCGGATTGTCCAGTTCCTTTCGATGAAGCTTTCTGCCGCCAGCATGTTCTATGACTTCAACTCTCCCGAAGCCGAGGCCATGGAAACGTTCCAGGTTCGTACTTAAAAACCCTAGATTGAAATCACTACTCATATAAATCATATGTTGTTGTTGATGATGAATTTAATTGCAGAGGACAAATCCGTGTGAAGCAATGGAAATGGAGAGGATGATGAGAGATGAAAGCTTCATGTATCAATCAGGAGATCCTCCTCCTGCTGATCACAATCCCCATTTTCATTAATACATACTTAAGCCTTAATTAATTAAGCTTGTAATCTTGTACTTGGAGCATAAAACCCAAAGTCGTACACTTGAAATGTCATAAGATACCAATCCTTTCGTCACTCTTATAGCTGGCTAGCTAGGCATATATATAAAGAGAGTACGGTACGTATAATTAATGATGCAAAAGTAAGATTGTATCGGATTAATATATAGTATATAGTTAACACGCGTACGCCAAAATATACACAATTATATATGTCCTATTAAATACATGATTTTTGTATTATTTTCTTGGTGATTATATTATGTTTTTCGTTTGTTCTATATATATACTTTTAATAAGAAGTTTGATATATACTTTCTACCACAAAAAATAAAAGAAATATGAAAAAGAAGACTGATACTGACTTTAGCATAAGTACGAAAAAAGTTCTATTTGTGATAAAGTGGGACAATCGCATACATATATTTATATGGGCCATGGAATGCCATGCTATTTAGCTCACTTCTCTTTACAATCATTGATAGCGGTGATCGATTAGGTTCTTCATTATTGATCGAGTTGGTAAGTGATGTAATTTGTCCACTTACGCACACCATAGATATTCCATCGATATAATGTGTCAATCTATCGATCGTTGGCTTTTCTTGTTCTCCTCATAAGCTTTAATGTTATCCATAAATTATTAATTACGTGCAACAACAAGCAAATTTAAAGGTACATTTCATCGGTACGTACTCACATCTTGAACCTCAAACCATATATGTCAAGTCATATGTTTGTACCTTTTGGTACGTTACGAAATTGGCCGGATCGATATGGGTCAGGACTAATTGGACGGATTAATGCGATGAATTGAATATATTTCTTTCATTTTACCTAATTCATGGTTATACTAGATGCAATATTTTAAAATAAGCCTAGTATGTATTTGATTTTAGGGTGAATGCTTCTGTTTTGTTTGACATGCATATACTAATGCATGGATGAACGTGTTTGCTAGCTCTCACGTTTAACATCGATCGGTTATTTGACAATTATATCCTTGCTATAGAGATGTGTGTCGGATAATTCGAAGGGTTGTGAGAGTAATAGATGGAAAGAAAGTATGAAAGACAACACAAGATTTGTTCATTAGATTCGTCTCAAGGATTATGTTGTCTTTGAGATTTAATACTTTTAGGTTGCACGCCAAATACAATAATCAAAGTTGAGTATAACTAAATACAAAGTTACAGTGAAAGATAGATAGAGATTTCCGAACGTACACGTGTTAAGATGTGGCTGGACCACACAAGACACGCCCGCATCTTGGGTGTCCAGTCCGCAATTCGGGTGCCGAGGCTTCTAGCCTCAACACGAGGGCCTGCTCGCTTTGGCATTCACTGGTGCCAAGCTTCTCTTCTCGTTTCGATCCTCGACTCGTTCCGTCTTCTTACCGCCTGACCCAAATCAGACTCCATACTGAACAACGTACAAGCTCCGAGTTTACTATCAAACATGAGTTTCTTGTCACCCACCAAAAAAGTGTCATCAACCAAACACTGGGAATGGGATAGCCGTTCCCCTTGGGGTAACCAAAGGCCATGAACCAGATCGAAATGATGTCGTACACCGATCGGATGATATCGAATTATTTGAAAATGAGAGGACATGATGGTTCGTCGTCGTCGGCAATCAATATGAATGACATTATATGGGATATGTCGTTATTGGGTTTGGAAAGGATGACCAGGTGCAATCCAACTTCATGGCCGGCCCCTGATGGAAGGGGATGGAAGCTAGAGAGACTCACGTTTAAAAAGGGTAGGCCTCCATCAATGGGTCCTCAAATGGCCCCGTTCCAACCATCAAATCAGATCCGTATCCAATCACTTCAATTCACTTCATTATCTTAACCAACAATATATTGCTGCAGCATTTTATATTTTGTCAATAAGTTATAAGTTTTGTGAGCACACTAAACGTGAAATTATCTAGACTAAACACATCGATCCAGCTAATCTAGAGTATAAATATGATTTTTTGTTAGTTTTCGAAGTTGGTTAGTCACAATGTCCATATAGTAGGTAGCTCTCTAAGAATTTGTTCCGTATCATAATTAGAGCCGATGATTTTTTCGAATAAGTCTTCTACATATTTTTTGTTAGTTTTCGAAGTTGGTTTAGTCACAATGTGAACTAGTTAATTTCATGTATCTTGTACAGTATGGTTATTAATAATTTTTTTTCAATGTTTACAATTAGTGAAATAATATATGATAATATCATAATTAATAATACCTTGTTAATCATAATTAGAATATCGGAATATTTTTAAACATTAAAATAAAAGTATTCTTCTTATTTAAAAATCTTATATAAATGTTAAGGTTTTAATGCAATGAAGACATTTATTTATAAATTTAATATAAGGGAAATTCATTTAACCACCCTTTATTTTGCACTTATTATAATTAACCACCTTTTATATTTTTTTCTACACTTAATCACCCTTATTTGTAATAATGCGCATTTAACCACCCATTTTAATGAAAAACATCATTTTCTCCGTTAAGTAAACTAAATTACGTTTTTCCTTTCTTTTTAAATTTTATCTACCATAAAAACATTAAGTTAAAACTGTTGATACCAGGAACCGTCACCGCGGTAAGGCCACCCTACTAAAACAAAATATTACTAACTTCCCAGAGGTGGCACCAAACCCTACACTCTACGGCCATCGCGGTATAATACAAGGCAAATTCCTTACAAGGCAGGTTCCCTACAAAGCGGAAGCTCGGTCCAGGGGGTCGCTCTCATCGCGTCATGGGAGGAGGCCGTCCCATCCACGCAAGTGGGTGGGCGGCAACGTCCCATCAGGGCGGCAGCGTCCCATCCAGGCCTCTGATTGGCCAGCTCCGCGGCCACCTCTCCGAGAGCCAACCAAAGAGCAACACGTACCTGGGCGACACTCGTCCCACATCGACATCTCGCTCCAACTCAGCTCAAACCTCAACTATAAATAGCGAGTTTTGTACACCAAAACAGGGATCGAAAAACTCGCGAACCACATATACTAAGTCTCGAGCTAAGATCATTGTTGTAACCCGATACACCCAAACGCGATAGAGAATCTCTATTTACTGTTGTAATCCCACAGCTAATACAAAACATCCTTCACACTACCCTCATCGCGTTGAGCACTACTAGCGACTACCTACTTTCCATCTCTTCGTTCGTTGACTCGGTTGAGTTCAAATCTCGTGCTCTCATCGTGTTACACCACTCTCGGTGTTTTCGGACCTCAACATTGGCGCCGTCCGTGGGGATCTCCTCAAATTAAGCAGGCACCGCTTCAACCAACGCAGAGTGATGGACGCTAAATGCAAAAACGCATATTATGCTGACGGCACCGCTTTCGGGATGCAGCCGCCACCTCCGTGGTACTACGGGTTACCACCCGCAGTACCCCAGGCTGCACCTATGCCAGGCTGGGGCCCAACCGCCCAACCACCACCACCTATGCCAGGCTGGAACCCGGCTTTTCAACAGGGTTTCCAACCCCAGGCCCCCTTCCAGGGCTATGTGCACGCGCAGTACTATCAAGAGTATGCGACCATGCAAGCACCATACGTGGAGGAATACTCCACCACCAACGGGAGCTCCACCGTGCAGGAGGTCGACCAAGACGCCCCCAATGCGTTGTCACCCCCCAACCCCAACTTCCAGGGCTACGCCCCCGCATACCACTACGGCCAAGGCGCATGTCCCATGCAACACGGCCAGGATGCTTACCCAATGCCCCACCAGCCCTATGTACCCGCTTACGCCGCGGGCTACGGGCCGGGCCAGGCATACCACACCCCGCCTCCAAGGGGCTCGAGTGAGGACATGAGCATATCGCGAGGGCGTTCCAACTCTCGGCCTCAGTCCACACGCTCCGGCTCCCGAAGCAACATGATGGTGGACGACCGCGGCACCTCTTACGGCAGCCCTTTCGCCGACTTAATACAAGATGAACCCATGCCGAAGGGGTTCCAGAAGCCGTCGACGACACTACAGTTCGACGGCACGAAAGACCTGGGAGAGCATGTCAGGCAGTTCTTCGCACACATGACGTTCAACACCTACAACGACGCCATGTACTGTCGGGTCTTTCCCTCCACCCTCAAAGCCGCCGGGATGAGGTGGTTCACCAACCTCCCAATGGGCTCCATCAGGTCTTTTAAGGATCTAACGCTGTAACACCCCCTTTTTAAAGCCAAAGGGTATTACCGCCAGTGACCTCGGATTTCACCGTCCAAAGTCACCCAAGGCTAAAAAGGTAACTTAACAAGATGATTCGAGAATAACCAATTTTATTTCATAATGTAAATCGGATTACAAGTGGGATAAGCTTCCCATAAGGTTACAATAATCGTTTAAAAGAGTTGCAGCGGAATTTAAAAGACATTTCTTAAAATGTAAATACATGTGGGACCCAAAACATGGTCAAAACAAAGACGTTTTGAAGACCTTCTTCCTTCCTTCCTTCCTTCAGATCCTGATGTCTTCGGCTTCCTCCTGAACAACCTTCCCTTTCCTATCTGATATTTCCATAGAAGACAAGAAATACCAGCCAACAAAGTTGGGAAAGAAAGAAGGGATGTTAGTCTAACGCGAGACTAAGCAAGTGGTAGAATAGGATTCGGTTCTTAGAAAGGGTTAGACATGAGGGCATCACGGACCAATTGAAAACCGGCTGATGCCCAACAGTCAAGGGTTCTTTGATGCGGAACGCATATTGATCTTTGAGCGAGAGGCTTTTAGACGAGCAAGGCTCAACAGAAAATGATAATTTTAGCTTGAGGCTTAATGAGATGTGGGGTTTATGAGAAATAAGATTTCTCGGAAGTAGGATACTACATGGAAGTAGCACCTAAGAAAGATATGTGTTTAAGATTTGTTGGGAACTTTATTAATTCAAGCAACAGTGAAAAAGCCTCCATCGACTAATCGGATCTATAACCACCCTCATAGCATACGTGTTGTGCATGTCCAGAGTGGAAAATAGAATCTTTCAAAGCCGGGAGCTAGAATGGTTTTCCAAGTTGTACTAACCATCCTCGTTCATTGATTAATGTGCATTGGGCACTTATCTTATTAGGTCATAAAACAAACAATTTAATTAACGTATTTTAAGTGACGGCTCGTCAAAGCTTGGCCACGGATTAACAGGAAAGCATGCGTCTCCTGAGCACTTAGCTAGAGTGCTATAGTCCATCGTAAGGAACGAGCATTAGTCATATGACCTTATTATTACGAGCATGCACTAACTACACCTCGTAACATGAGTTATTAAGAAATAACGAGAGTCTTAAATCTCGCATTCCTAGTCTTAAACTAGTCCACAACAAAGTCTCGAAAAGAGACTTGAAACAATCAAAGTCCACACATCAACGGTCCTAAGTCCATGTAC
The DNA here is from genome assembly GCA_934048045.1 of Polygonum aviculare. Lineage (NCBI taxonomy): Eukaryota > Viridiplantae > Streptophyta > Magnoliopsida > Caryophyllales > Polygonaceae > Polygonum > Polygonum aviculare. The sequence continues at coordinate 22,598,027 of OW204023.1, read as the reverse complement.
TAGCGCGTGCGATATTACAAACAATGGTCATTAATTCTAAGCAAAATAATCCTAATGAAATTATTAGCAAGAAAGTTTGTTCCCAACGTTTAATAAGATAACGGAAAGAAGTTTCACGATTATCGAGTAAATAGAAAAGGAGAACCATCCACTTGCCTTAAAGTAGATTTCTTTGGCACGCAAATCGAGAAAAGACCCGGACGGCACTTTGACAACGGCAGGGTCAACTGGAGTCAGGTTCAAGAAATAATCAAGTAAAAAGAGTTACTATATCTCATTTACTTAATCCGAAGCCCAAAATTCCCCTCGAACCTCTTAAGGGAATTTATCGAGTATTTGTCCTTTAATACTCCTTGTTAATATTATTACTCCTTTTAATAATAATATTAATCCTAAACTTTGGCGATAATAACGACGTCGAAAATATATCAAAGGGATCGAGGACAATACCGAGACAAGGTGACGACGAGGACACGAGAACAAGGCAAGGAACGAGCGAAGAACGACCCGGGAAATGGCTTGGAATGAAGCTCGACAACAAAGTGCAAGCTGGGCAGTTGCGGCGGGCGCTACCTTCTGGCGGCGGTCGCGGCCCCCCTGGCGGCGGTCGCTGCCTTTTGCAGTGACGACGGCGCGATTTTGCAAGCTTCCTCTTATCGATTCCGGCCACCTTTCGACGAGCTTTTGCCAACAGTAGAAAGAGGAACACTTCTACTCTTAGATTGTGGAAGATTTTGAGTGAGAGAGAGGAGGGAGAGAAGAGAGATTGGTGTGAGTTTTGCCCTCACCACACACCTCTATTTATAGTTTTCTCAAGCTGACTTTTGATCCAAAAGTGATGATGAATTCGGTTGCAATGATGCAATACATTGATGATGAAGTGAAGTAAAGGGATTTGAGGAGATATAAAGCAAAACTTGATCAGCTCACGAAACAAACGGCCGCACACAATAAAAGAGTGACGTCGGCAACTTGCAGCTGCAGAAGGCGGCGGTCGCTGCCTCTGTTGGCGGCGCCCGCTGCCCCTCCTGGGACTGGACAATGTTTCAGTAAAATTACGATAACTTTCTCGAGACTTATCTGAATTGGCTCAAATTTTGAGATATGAAATTAGACTCCTTTATCTACCATTAGGCTTTGGAATCACTCGATTCTAAGCTCTAACGAAGGTTTTATGAATTTTTGAAGTTAAGGGTTCCGTTTAGCGTTATCCAACGTTATACGGTTAATCGGGTATCCTTTTCCCTTTCTAATGTCGTTCCAAAGACAAAGTTAAGTCATAAAACTAAGGAGAATTTCATAATCCATTTTATAAAATTTGCGGATATTACAAACGCAGCGGTTCATGTCCCACTTTAGCGGGTCGCGAACGCGCATGAAGACAACGAAAGATCTCATGAGCGTGACACAGGGAGAGGAGGAGACCCTGGCAGCCTTCTTCACCCGGTTCGTCAACGCGGCGTCAGAGGTGCCTCACCTCAACGACACCTTCGCCCGCGACATGCTTATCCACAACCTCCGCGACGGAACCTTCAAAGTCAAGATGTGAGGGAAAACCCTGCACACCTACGAGGACGCCTGCAACGCCATCACCAAACGTGTTTTCGCGGCGGACGCGGCGGGGAAGCCTATGCAGGATCGCGGGAAGGGCAAAGCCAAAACCACCTTTGAGGCTCTCACCGTGTCCACCGTGTCCCTGGGACGGACGTCATTGATGAAGTTCCCGGCCGTCGCGTCCATCTATCACCTGGTCTTAAAGTTTCCTGTGGAGGATCGGGTGGACGTCGCCCATGGCCAACAGATTGAGGCACGAAAGTGCTATGAAGCATCAACCTGCGCTCGGCCAGCCGCGTACACTATCGCGGAAGGTCGCCATCAACCCTTTTCCCGACGTAGCCGAAAAACCGTTTGTTGGGGATTGCATGACCGGAGTGGACGCCGAAAGCCTACAAACTCTCCTGGCCCGTTCTTGCGACGTCTTCGCGTGGACGGCGACGGACCTGAAGGGCGTCCTCCCGAGGTGGCGCTCCATTCACTCCGAGTGAGCCCCGGGTCTAGGCCTGTCTGCCAGAGGCGTCGGAAGACCAACGAGGAGCGCGCTAGCGCAGCAAACGAGGAAGTTGAGAAGCTCCTGCGCGCCAACTTCATTCGCGAGGTCAAATATCCTACTTGGCTCTCCAACGTCGTGCTGGTGAAGAAGTCCAACGGGAAGTGGCGCATGTGTGTCGACTTCAAGGACCTCAACAATGCTTGCCCCAAAGACAGCTACCCCTTGCCTTCCATTGATGATCTGGTCGACTCCACCGCCGGTCACAGCGCGCTGAGTTTCCTCGACGCATATTCCGGCTACAATCAGATAGCCATGGATCCCCTGGATCAGGAGTCCACCGCGTTCATCACTCAACGCGGAACTTTCAGTTACAGGGTGATGCCGTTCGGCTTGAAGAACGCGGGGGCCACCTTCCAGCGCCTGGTGGACCATGTCTTTCGGAGACAGTTGAAGCGCAGCGTCTCGGCTTACGTCGACGACATCGTGGTCAAGAGCCACAGCGCGCAGGAGCACCTGGCCGATCTGGCTGAGGTATTCCAGACCCTGAGCGCCCACCGGATGAGTCTGAATCCGGAGAAGTGCGTCTTCGGGGTGAAATCGGGGAAATTCCTCGGTTTCATGATTTGCGCGAGGGTCATAGACGTCAATCCCGCCAAGGTTTCCGCTGTGTTGGACCTACGCTCACCAACTTTGCACAACGAGGTCCAGCAGCTGGCTGGTGCGGTAAATTATCTGGGACGTTTTTGCTCCCGGTTGTCGGACCGCGCTCTCCCTTTCTTCTCCTATCTAAAAGGCACCACCACCTTCGCCTGGACGGAGGAGATGGAGAGCGCGTTCCAGCCTCTCAAGGTCTACCTCGCCAATCTTCCGACGCTCTCCCCGCCCATCCCGGGGGAGGATCTGCAGCTGTACATTGCCGTGAGCCAGCATACTGTCAGCGTGGCCCTCACCCGCGATTTCAGCTACCCAGTTTACTTTACCAGCAGGGTGCTCCAGCCGGCGGAACGGCGATACTCACCCGCGGAGAAGATGTCTCTCGCCGTTGTGGTGGCGGCAAGGAAATTGCACTCCTACTTCCAAGCACACCCCATCCAGGTCCTCTCAGACCTTCATCTGTGCCAAATCCTACATCAACCCGCGTTGTCGGGAAGAATGACCAAGTGGGCGGTCGAGTTGTCGGAATTTGACATCTCGTACCACCTGCGGACCGCGATCAAGGCACAAGCCCTTGCCGACTTTGTGGTGGAGGTCACCTTCCCCGACACAAACGAGAGCCCCGACGAGTGGAGGGCCTTCGTCAACGGCTCGCACTGCAACCTGGGGTCGGGTACGGGGGTGGTCCTCGAGGGACCCTCCTACGCGTCCGAACATTCCCTCAACTTCGGCTTCGAGGCTACCAACAACGAGGCCGAGTATGAGGCGGTGATCGCGGGAATCGAGATGGCCCTGTTGGTGGGCGCGCGAAGAATATGGGTGTTCATAAATTCTTAGCTTGGGGGGCGCGGCAGGTCGGGGGCCAGTACGAGTGTACCGCGGGTTTTCTACCTCAATATCGCGCCAAGGTCAAGGCGTTGATTGCCTGCCTCGAGACTTTTGCCATCGAGTCAAAACCGCGTGCGGCAAATCCTAAGGCCGACGCGCTGGCCAGAATGGGTTCGGCTCTCCAGCCCGAAGTTGGCAATAAAGTCGTGATCGAGAGGAAGATGCAACGCGGTGTCACCCAAGCGGTGTTCGCACTGGCCACGGAAGGATGGATGACTCCCATAATCCGATATATCCAAACTGGGGAGCTGCCCCAGGACGATGCCATGAGCACGCGCAAACTCAAGCTCAAAGCGGCCCGGTACTACATCGAAGGCGACAAGTTGTATCGCCGCGGCTACGCAGAGCCCAACCTGCTCAGTGTAAACGAGGTCACCGTCTCAGAGGTCCTCGAGGAGGTGCATGGGGGCATATGTGGAGGCCATCCGGGCTGGCGGACTCTTGTCCACAAAGTAGTCTGGATGGGGATCTATTGGCCCACCCTGCGCCGCGATGCGGCGGCATACGTACAGAAGTGCGACAAGTGCCTGATGTCGGGTGTCGGTGTTGTAGTCCGGATCGGATGATGTCAAAATTTAGATTTATAAACCGAACCCCAATTGCAGTAAAAGAGGTAGGGTGTCGAACACACAGGAGTTCGTGCGTTGAAAGTACCGAAAAGACTAAAAAGAGGTGAAAGAAAGGTAAAAACGAGGAAAATCAAAGAGAACACCTCAGACCGACACAGGTCACTTCGGTCCGAGGGTGGATCGAGGTTGAATTGGCTGGGACCGACTTACACAACGTCGGGCCCGATGACTGGGTAACTCGAACTAAGAAAATTTGGTAGATCGGTTGTTGGGCCCTGATTTTCCTCACAAAAGTATCGAGACCCGGTTGAGACTTCTTCAGTACTTCTTCAAAGCACAGTGAGAGACGGCGGGGACCGAAGTCGGTTAAACGAGATAGAGTTAAAGATATAAGATAGATCTATTCAAGATATTTTATTAGGATCATGATTAGCTAGAATCTTGTATTTTCTTATCTTTTCCTATAAGATAGATCGATCCTAAAGGGCATTATAAAAGCCAATTGTACGCCCTAGAGCAGGGGGACGCTCTTTTACACATTCAATCATACTTTGAATACAATTCACGAGCTTTTATATCATACGTGTTCTTCGTGATTCACCTCGGACAGGCCCGATCTAGGTCAAGATTCCCTTTGGTGAATTTTGGCTCAAACAGTTTGGCGCCCACCGTGGGGCCGTGATCGGAACAATCACGCAAAGACACACCGCTCAGAACACCAACTCGAACTTCCCGGTTACGATGTCAGGCGACGGAAACGAGTCTCCAAAAACTCCCCTTGCCAACCACGGCAAGGATCCCGTGCTCCCTGAGAACCGGTCGCAAGACGAGGAGATGACCGACCTCAGGGAGCGGATGCAACTCCTCCAAAAGGAGCTGAGCGACCAGAAGAGCTTCTACGACGCCCATGTGGAACGCCTCACGCGAGAAAACAGTCAGTTAAAGCGGCAATATGAGGTTATCGCCACGGGCCGCCAATCTCTCCGCGTCAATCGCCGCACCGACGGCATAGTGCGAAGACTCGACTTTGGCGCAGGAGAAGGGACTTCCAAAGAGGACGAGATTCTGGACGCGCGTGACAAGACTCCAGTATTACAAGAAGATGCCCCAGAAGCTTTCGCCCGGCATCACCGTGAAGAAGTCCTTCTTGACAAAAATCCGCCAAGAAATCCCCGGTCAGAGGCTAGGAGACGCCGAACACCACCTCGGGACGCTTGGCCAGATAGGGGAGAGACCGACGAAGAAGATTTCTAAAGAGGGAGGCCCAGAGACCTCGACGCGGCCATACGAAGAAAGGTGACGAAGCAGATAGGGGTCATCGCTGATCAACTCCGGATCGGTCGAAAAAGTTTCCAACCTCTGGAACCGGAAGCTCCCGATGGCTTCGACGAGTCTCCTTTCTCCCGCCGCATTACCAGAGTGGAGATACCAAAGAAATTCGCCGTGCCGAACATGACTCCATACAATGGCACCGTTGACCCCGACGAGCACGTCGCGATCTATAAGTAAAAGATGATGACAAGTGCGGTCCCGTCGTACTCCAAAGAAGCAGTGATGTGCAAGGGGTTCGGCACGACTTTAATGGGTCCAGCGCTGACTTGGTTCATAAAGCTGCCACGCAGTAGCATCGGTTCTTTCGCCGAACTATCGAACTCCTTCCGCACCAAATTTGCCAGCAGCCGCAAATTCGAGAAACAATCCAGTGACCTCTGTCGAATCCATTAGAAGCAACACGAGACTACCAGAGAGTTCCTGGAACGGTTCAACCGCGAAAAAGTCTCGATACAATCTTACGACGTTACTACCGCAATGGAGGCGTTTAGGCAAGGAATTATCCCCGATGGCGGCCTATACAAAGAGCTCACCAAGCACCCCTGCTACCCCTTCGAGGAGGTTCAAGCCAGGGCCTTGGCTCACGTCCGGCTGGAGGAAGACAGGACCCTGCGAAAAAGAGCCTTAGAACTGGAGAAGTACGAGAAGAGGGGCCCAACCGACGGCCGTAAGGGCTCGCTTGTCAGAGGAAGGATCGTCGAGCACACCCGTATTCACGCCCTAGCCACGGGCAGGTGAACACAGCCAGAGCGCGACAGGCGGACGATCAATACCGTGACCCACCACCGCTAACGTTGGAGTCCCTCAAACTCAATATCTCCACGGATAAGCTTCTGCGAAACATGGCGAAGCAAGGGGAGTACGTGAGATGGCCCCGACGGGACAAGGCACCGAAAGCCGATAGGGACACCACCAAGTGGTGCGACTACCATGAGTACCACGGCCACTGGACCCGAGATTGCATCATGCTTAGGAAGGAATTATCCTGACTTATCGCAAAAGGAAGGATCAAAGATGTAGCACCTGACGCCCAGGTACCCAAAGAAGTAGTAGAGAACCTACAGCCCGAACCAAGGAGAAGGAAGGATCCCCCAACACCCGACAGAGTTGTCAATGTCATCTCAGGGGGGTCGAGTATCTGCGGCCTCACGTACTCAGCGGCAAAGCGACATGCACGCGAAAGTAGCTTCGATCGCCCGCGTCGTACCGGTGACTCTCGAAAAAGACAAGGTGGTGAAGATCGGAGAGCAGTTGGAGCCAACTATCAAAGAAGAATTAGTAAAGTTCCTAAAAAGTCACAAAGATTGCTTCGCTTGGAGCCACGAAGACATGACGGGGATCGACCCCTCCATCGTCACGCACAAGCTTAATGTCAACCCCGAACACCCACCTGTTAAACAGAAAAGGCGGAGGTTCGCACTAGATCGGGTCCAAGCGATTGAAGAAGAAGTAAAGAAGTTGTTAGGAACAGGAAAGATCAAGGAGGTAAAGTACCCAGATTGGCTAGCCAACGTAGTGGTGGTACCAAAGAAAAATGGAAAGTGGCGAGTATGCATAGACTTCACCGACCTCAACAAGGCCTGTCCCAAGGACTCTTTCCCTTTACCCCACATCGACACAATGGTCGACGCCACGGCAGGGTACGAACTCCTAACCTTCATGGACACCTTCAGCGGTTATCACCAGATTCAGATGGAGCCCCAGGACCAAGAAAAGACCTCCTTTATTACAAGGCAGGGCAACTACTGCTACCGGGTAATGCCGTTCGGTCTTAGCAACGCCGGCGCAACCTACCAACGACTGGTCAACCGGATGTTCAAATACCAGATTGGAAAAACCATGGAAGCATACATCGACGATATGGTGGTAAAGAGCACAGAAAGTTCCCTAGACAAGGGCCACCTTGAAGAGACCTTCAAAATCCTAGAGAAATACAACATGAAGCTAAATCCGCATAAATGCATCTTCGGAGTATAGTCTGGAACTTTCCTGGGACATGTTGTGACCAAACGGGGGATTGAGGCCAGCCCAGATCTGGTGCGAGCAATCGCTTCCCTGAAATCCCCCCGAAGCGTGAAGGACGTACAAAAGTTAGCTGGAAAAATAGTTGCACTAAACCGGTTCATCTCCAAATCATCGGACAAGTGCCGACTGTTCTACGAAGTCCTAAAGAAGAACAAGATTTTCCAATGGACCGAGAAACACGAAGCTGCCTTCGAGGAACTAAAGAAGTACTTCGCTAACCCCTTGTTGTTGGCCAAACCGGTCCCTGGAGAAGTTTTGCAGCTCTATATAGCGGTATCAGAGAACTCCCTGAGCGGGGTACTCATTAAGGATGAAGAAGGCCAACAGGTCCCAGTCTACTTCGTGAGCAGAACCATGGTGCCAGCGGAAACACGCTACTCTCCCACAGAGAAGCTGGTGCTAGCAGTGGTAATGTGCTCGAACAAACTACGGCCGTACTTCGAGTCTCACTCCATCATAGTCCTGACAAATTACCCGCTCCGGCAAATCATGCAAAAACCTGAGTTCTCGGGAAGGATGGCAAAATGGGCGATCCAGCTGAGCGGATACGACATCAGGTACGAGCCCAGGAGAGCAATTAAATCACAAGTTCTGGCTGACTTCGTTGCCGACTTCACCCCAACCCCCGAAGGAGTACTCAAAGAAGTCTTGGCTACCTCCAGCAACGATACCGAAGAAGAGTGGCTGTTACACACTGACGGAGCCTCGAACGTAAGAGGAGCAGGACTCGGAGTTGTGCTAAAGTCGACAAAGGGGGATCTGATAGCCCAGGTAGTAAGATGCGACTTCGAAGCAACAAATAATGAAGCCGAGTACGAAGCACTCATATTCGGCCTAGAGCTAGCTGCCGACTTATCCATAAAGAGAATCAAGGTACGCGCTGATTCCCTGCTCATCATCAACCAGATCTTAGGGGTCTTCAAAGCCAAGGACGACAGGATGATCAACTACCTCGGGATAGTCAAAACACTATCTGAGAAGTTTGACCAAATTGAATTCGAGCAGATCCCTCGTGAGCAAAACGCTTCGGCCGACGCCCTAGCAGGGCTAGGATCAACCTTGGACCCTCGGGAATTCTGCAGTATACCACTCGTCCACCTGCTACAATCAGCCCTCGTTGAGGTATCAGCGACACAGAGCAAAGATTCTTCCCCAAAGACTGAGGTATCAAAGAAGTATCATGATCCCGACGAGGCGAGAAAAGACACCAAGTCGAGCTGGACAAAACCATAACTCGATTGGCTTGTCAAAGGAGAAGCTCTTAAAGATAGAGACGAAGCCAAGGCCCTGAGGTCAAAAGCTACGCGTTTTGCTATCATTGATGGGATCCTATTTCACAAGTCAACGGCAGGCTTCCTACAACGTTGCATAGAGAAAGAAGACGCTGAAGAGTTCATGAGAGAAGTCCACAGCGGAGATTGCGGTAACCACACCGGGGGTCGGAGCTTGGCCAATAAAATCCTCAGGCAGGGGTGGTATTGGCCCACCATACGTCAAGACGCTAACATGTACGCCCAGTCTTGCGACGCGTGCCAGCGCCATGCCCTAGTACCTCACCAGCCACCGGAAATCTTCCACCCGTCAATTACTCCCTGGCCCTTCATGAGATGGGGAATGGACATTGTAGGGAAACTAGCCCCTTCCACGGGGCAAAAAGTATTTTTCCTGGCAATGACGGACTATTTCTCTAAGTGGATCGAGGCGGAGGCTTTCCGGGAAATCAAAGACAAGCAGGTCATCTCCTTCATAAAAAGAAACATCCTGAGCAGGTTCGGAGTGCCCGCGGAGATCACTTGCGACAATGGCTCCCAGTTCATAAGCAAAAGGATGCGCGACTTTTGCAAGGCTTGGAACATTGACTTAGTCACCTCCACACCTAGATACCCTCAGGCTAATGGCCAAGCTGAAGCAAGCAATAAAGTCATCATCAACAACTTGAAGAAGCGGTTAGCAAAAGCCAAAGGGAATTGGGCGGAAGAGCTACCTTTCGTCCTATGGGCCGACCGCACTACGCCCAAAGGCGCGACCGGCCAAACACCTTTCTCCCTGGTGCACGGTTGCGAAGCCGTCATACCAGCTGAGGTCACGATGCCTACCGCTCGATACGGGCTCACCACATCCGCAAGTAGCAAAGAAGAATTGGAGGCTGACCTAGACACGGTCCAAGAGCTCAGAGAAGTAGCACATACACGCATCTTGAAATACCAGCAGCAAGTCGCAAGGAGCTACAACAAGAATGTTCGCGTTAAGAGCTTCCGAGAAGGAGATTGGGTCTTACGCAAGGTATTCCAGAACACCGCAGAAGCCAACGCCGGCAAGTTGGGACCAACTTGGGAAGGGCCGTATAAGATCACTAAGGTAGCGGGAAATGGAGCATACCAGTTGGAATCCAGAGACGGCGAAGCAGTCCCCCGAAGCTGGAACGCAACACACTTAAAGAAGTATTACTTCTAACTCAGTTGTTCTCGATAAAATTTCAATCCCTTCTTTAGCATTAGTTTTGAGACTTCTTTAGGACCTAGTTGTTTCCTTTTCAATAAAAGACTCTAGGGTCACCACCCCCGATGTCTGTGCACTATTTTTTAATATACGATCTAGAACTTGTCTTTGTTAATGATTTGATACGTTTCGCGAGAACACAACTCTCCCACAACTCAAAGTCATCTCGTACAAAACATCTTTACAATCAAAACTCACACGCGACTAAAAGCGTCTTACTCAAATTGACCACTGTATGTTTGCATGGTTGTACCGTCTAAATATGACGATGTCGTCACGCATACAACGTGATGAAGTAACCCATAAGTTGGTTACCCCCCATCTAAGTCCAATCAATGTAGTCACATTGGATTAGTACGGGAAGGGGAACGGTATAGCACCAATACCCAAGGCCACATTCGCGGGATGCCATGAAAACACTACATCCTAAGGACTAAACTTATGGATCCAAAAGATACCTAATCATAAACAAGTATGCACGGTCCTTTGCAGTAAACTAAGCGCAATTACCAAAAACCTATTTCGTGATAATTATGCGCTGGGGAGGAGTCACATAACGCTTTCCCCGGATGCTGACCTACTAACGCATCTAAAACCATCAAACATTGCCAATCAAAACGCAAATTAAAGTAATAACAAGAAAACATCACGAAGCAGATAACCAAAAGCGCCATACAGTGGGCGTCAAAACGATTAAGTCTAATATTTTCCGGCCTACGGCCGAAAATATTAGAGAAGTATTGGCTCGATAGCCAAAGAAGTATTAGAAAAGTCTTAAACAACCAGAAAGTTTAGAAACAGACAGAAGAACATAAGGTTTGCATGATAAAAAGGCAGGGGTGATCAGTCATCGTTTGGGCTCGCCTTCCCCTCAGTCTTGTCCTCGGCATCTCCATCCTTGGCATTTTCCGCACCACCCGCGGCCGCAGCATCATCTTCAACACCAGGATTCTCGGCGGTAGTACCCGGGGTCCCGGCCTCCTTGGTCTTCTCCGAGTCCTCATCCTCGGCCACTTGCTCAGCAGTCTCTATGAACTCTTGGGCTGGAGGGGGGTTGCAGGATGGAAAATACTCTTCCAAAGAATCCTGCTCCGCGGCAAGCACCCAGTTCGCGCCTCTACCTTCGGCTTGGTCTTGAAGAAGTTCCACCCGCGCCTTTAGCGTGTAGTATCCAGCCACCTGGGTCACCACCTCGGTGAAATGCTTAGCTGACCTTTTCGTCTCATGCATCCAAGACTCCAGAGAGGCCTTCTCAGCTTGCAGGTCCTCTACTTGGATCGACAAGGTGTCGATAGTCGATTGGAGCTTGCATACCTTTCTCTCAGACGCTGCAGCGACATCTCTGGCACTCTTAGTGTCGGCTTCCAACCTCGACAGCTCCTCGTGGGAGCGGCAGTTGGTCGCCATCAGTTCTTGAAAGGCCTGCAATGAGCACAGCCCGATAAACAAAAAGGAAGTGCTGAAGTACGCACAAAAGAAGCAAAGAAGTATTGATAAAAAATGATAGAGAGGATCAACTTACCAGCCTGAGAGTGGTGCTCACACGACTAAAGGCCGCATCGAGGGACAGCGGTTGGAACTCTGCCTTGATGTTGGGTGATAGCTTGTCGCCGAAGGCGCTCAGAAGATCCTTGGGCTCTCTCTTCTTCGTGGCAGGGGACGGGGTCTCTTCGGTCCTTTTTCGCTTTGGAGGCTGAGACTTCTTGGAGTCCACTGAGGGAGTCGGGGATGTCAAAGCTTTGATACCACTAGACCTCAATCTCTTCACCATCCCGGCGGAAGACATATCAACCTTAGCACCTGCGTACGGCCAACTGTTGGCAAACCACGACGGAACGAGTTTGGAGGTACAAGATTTCGAATAAACAAAAACGAACCTGATTTCTTCCCAGAAGAACTCGCCATGTCGGAAGATGTTGGGATTTTGTTTGTCTCGGTCTCGTCCACGTCAGACTCTAATACTTCCACTTCCTCTATCGGTTCCTCTGGCTCTGGCTTAATCTTTTTTGGCTTGCGCTTCTCGACCTCAACCCTCAACAATCGCCGGCAAACGCCTGTGTCAGTACTCCTGGAATTGATTCCCACCGGAACTGCGCAAAGAAAAGAAAAACACAGGTCAGAATTAGTCACAACACAAAATCAAGGGGACAACAACAAAGAAAGACGCAGCGCCTTATGATGTCCGCGTTTTTAGGTAGATTTCTAGGGTCTAGATAGGTTGGTTTAAGTCAATTTTTGTAGTTGAGTCTTGTGTTTTTGAGTCTTTTTGCATAAGTTTTCGCATTTCCTTGAGATTTGGAAACTACGCGCTTTTGTGTCGTTTTGTAGGTGTTTTGGAGCTTGAAGAAGCGTTTGGAGCAAGACTTGGAGAGGATGGACGATCTAGGAGGAAGATTCAAGTGGAAGAGCCAAGAAGAAGAGCTAAAGAGGAGCAAAATCAAGAAAAGAAGTGAAGACATCGACCCCAAGATCGAGCCCAAGGAGGTCGACCTCGAGCCATTTGACCAAACATGGAACGCAAGGAACCAGAGCCTCAGGATCGACCCATAAGGGGTTGATATCGACCCTTGGAGGGTCGAACACGCATGAACGACTTCCTTCTATCCGGATTGCAAGCTGAAGTTTCCAAATCTGTATTTTAGGAAGGTGTTTTGTTTGTGTTTCCTAGGTAGATTAGGACTCTTTATTGTCTATAAAAGGAGGTTGAACCTATAGTTTTGGGGGATTCAAGAATGAATCCAAGACTTGGAGTTGGGAAGAAGACTTGGAGAGCAAGTTTAAGGTTTGTAAGATTGACCTTTGGTGTTTATTTGAATTTTAGTTTGGTTTTTGATCATGTCTTCTTCTTCTTCTTCCTTGTTCTTCTTTGCTATGTGTGAGTAGTCTTCTTAAGTTCTAGGGTTGGGCAAAAACCCAACACAGTCATGCATGTTTAAAACTTGAATTCATGACTTGAATGCTTGATGATCATATCTAACCTATCTTGTGCTTAATCCTTGGTGAAAATTGAGGCATGTCTTGTAATTTACCCTAGCGAAAGTGAAAAGTTAGTTGCTTGATTATATCTAATATGATTATTTACGAAAGTTGATATTCCTAGGTTGAAGGATAGGTAGAAAGTTGTTTGATTTGCGAAGGTTGATTGAATAATTTGAATTGTTTGCAAAAGTTAACTTTTCTATGATCTAGATGGCATGATAGTTGTGAATTCTTGTTGAAAGCATGTATGGTTGTTGTTGTGGTAGCCCTAGCCCTAGGATTTGCCTTTTATATTGATTAAAGTTCGTATCTTTTGCCTTGATCTCGACTCCCTTCGTCGTGTTCGAGCCCTTGATTGTGATTGAGTGTGTTTTCGTGTGCGTTTCGTGTGTTCCGCTCTCAGGATCGACCCCCCTAGGGTCGAGATCGACCCCCCTAGGGTCGAGATCGACCCTCTTTGGGTCGAGCCTGAGTTGTTCTGCCCTTGTTTTCTTGCTTTTCGTAGTTATCGACTAAACTTAGCACTACTCTCGCTCCCGTGGACGATCCTGACTTCGCTATACTCAGCGGGGTCTTGAATATAAATTTATTTGTTCAAAAAAACCCTTCAACAAATTGGCGCCGTTGCCGGGGAGTGTGCAATAGTGCCGAGTTTAGTTATATTCGGGTTTGGGAATAGCCCATACCCCTTGTGTGTTACTAATTCGTTTACTTGTGTTTGTGATTGCAGGTGTATGCCCTCTAGTTCACGAAGGAAAATCGACTATTTTCCCTTCGATCCTGAAATAGAGAGAACTTTTCATCGCAGGCTACGAGAACGACGAGCAATGGCCGACGCTGAGGCTCTTGCTCAACAAATGGAACAACTCCGTGCTCAGATGGAGCGTATGCAAATGGAGCGTGCTGCTCAAGATGCTGCTTTGCATCGAGAAAGAGAGGTTGTTGCCCGTCTCCAACAACAACTAGATGCTATTCCGAGGAACGCTAAGCAATACATGCATCCGGAGCTTAGAGTTCCCGAGTCCGCTATAGTACTCCCGGCGATTGAGCGTGCCTTTGAGATCAAGTCCCACTTCATCACTCTCATCAAGAGGTCTCAATATGAAGGCAAGACATCCGAATGCCCTATGGAGCACATTAAAAACTTCACCGATCTTTGTGACACCATCGCCGCCGATGGCGTGTCACTTGAATATGTGCTCCTCAAGGCGTTCAAGTGGTCTCTAACCGGGAAGGCACTTCATTGGCTCGAAAGTCTACCCGCTAGGTCCATCACTACATGGAAGGCTTTACACAACTTGTTCATGACGAAGTTCTTTCCACCGGCCAAGACTACCGAGCTAAGGAAGCGCATCGCTTCGTATCATCAACTTCCTAACGAGACTTTTGTTGAGACTTGGGAGAGATTCAAGGAGCTTCTTCGGCAATGTCCTACTCATGGACAACCTCCTTATGTTCTTCAAGAGATATTCTTCCAAGGGATCAACGCAGCCACAAAGGACCGCATCAATCTTCACACCGATTGCGGTTTCATTGAGATGGATCCCGATGAGGCATGGGCTCTATTGGACAAACTCACCAACTGTGATGCCATGTATGGGACCCAACAGCCCATCCGGATTCAAACAAAGAAGCTTTATGATCCGAATAGTGAGCCAATTGATCAAGATGTGAAGTTTCAATTCTTGCAAGATAAGATCAACCGGCTCGAGAAGCAAGTGAGTTACTACAAATCCGTTGCTCCCACTTGTCAAGAATGAGGTTCTCAATCTCATACCACCACTTCTTGCACAAATGTGGAGCAAGTTCGAGCTGCCGAGGCATATGCGGAGGCCAACTATATGCAAGGACCCTACCGAGGCCAAAACAATGCTTATACGGGGAGGAACAACAACAACTATTCTCAATGGAATAACAATGACCAAGGTCAAAGTTATCCACCTCCTCCACAAGAGCAAAGGGCCCCTCCTTATAGACCTCCCGGGTATCAAGCGGAGCCATCATGGATGCAAGAGTTGCAAGAAGGACTCATGCGAGGAATGCGGACTGAGCTGGAATCAAGGTTGGGAGACCTCGACTCATGGAAAAAGAATATTGATTCCCAACTTGGTCATCTAGCGGCTCAAATCCCACGAACTCAAGGACAACTTCCGGGCCGACCCGAGAAGAATCCTAGAGGCCGAGCAAGCAATGGTGAAATCCGAGCCATGAACCTTACGGAGAAAGAGGCAGTCTCAGGATCGACCCCACCTGGGTCGATATCGACCCCCTCCATGGTCGAGCTTGAGATCGCCAATGATGAGGATGAAGGGGCGATCGACCCCGATGTGGTCGAGCTCGCCCACCCTGCACCCGGGACGTCTTCCAACCCTTCTCCGCCAATCATTCCGGATCCTACTCCTTCCTCTTCTAAGGTACTTCCTTACCCTTCGAAGAAACCCAAAGACGCGACGGAAGGAAAGTTTAAGCGCTTTGTTAAGTTGCTTCAAGGCTTAAATCTTTCTATTCCTTTCGCCGAGGCCTTGAATGAAATGCCCGCTTACACCAAGTTCTTGAAGGAGATTCTATCTAGGAAGCGATCGATGTCGGAACTAACAGATGAGGTGAGGTCGTTGGACCTTCCCGAGAAGCTCGGTGATCCCGGGAAGTTCGCTATTACCATTGGTATTGGGGCTTATCGCTTCAAGGCATTGTGTGATCTTGGTGCTAGTGCTAGCTTGCTTCCACTCTCAATTTGGTCCAAGACCAACATGGGGCCATTAGTACTGGTGAACATGAGGTTATACATGGCGGATGGATCGTGTGTTCAGCCCACGGGTGTAGTTGATGATTTCCCCATTCAAGTGGGGAAGTTCTTTGTGCCTAATGATTTCATAGTCATGGAGATGCCCGAGGATCCGGTCGTTCCTATCATACTCGGATGACCCTTCTTAGCCACCGCGGGCGCGGTCATAGATGTCAAGAGTGAACTTCTTACTTTCAAGATTGGTGAGGAAGTGGTCGAGTTCCGGTTCAATCCAACATTGAAGGAATCAAGTCATGAGGAGGTCAAGATGCTCTACACACACTCCGACTACATCGAGTGCAACAACCCGACGGGACGATTCTTGACATGGGAACCTCTACCACCAAATTCGAGGCTCTCAGGATCGACCCCCATTGGGTCGATATCGACCCCCCCGGATGATGGCGAGGAGTCCATTCTTGCCTTGGATGCACTCAAGGCGGAGCACGAAGATGAAGTTAGCTTGCCCGAGCCCACTCCCGAGCTCAAGGAGCTTCCCGATTCTTTGAGGTACGCTTTTCTTGGTCCAAATTCTTCTCTCCCCGTCATTATTAATGCTAATTTAAGTGAGGATGAGGAGAACAAACTGCTTGATGTGCTTAGGACCCATAGGAAAGCCATAGGGTATTCTCTAGAGGAACTTAGTGGTATTTCACCATCATTGTGCATGCATAGGATATATATGGAGGATGACTACAACCCCACTATTGAGCACCAACGTAGGCTAAACCCCAACATGAAAGAGGTAGTGAAAAAGGAAATCCTTAGAATGCTAGATGCCGGTATCATATTTCCTATCTCCGATAGCAAGTGGGTTAGCCCCGTACATGTGGTTCCTAAGAAAGGGGGGATGACGGTTGTAGAGAATGAGAAGGGAGAGTTGATTCCTACCAGGACTACTACCAAGTGGAGGATGTGCATAGACTATAGGAAACTTAATAGTGCCACTAGGAAGGATCACTTCCCACTCCCCTTCATTGACCAAGTTTTGGAACGTTTAGCTCAACATGATTACTTTTGCTATTTGGATGGCTATAGTGGTTTTTGGCAGATTCCCATTCACCCCGATGATCAAGAGAAGACCACATTCACTTGTCCTTATGGGACTTTCGCTTACAAGAGAATGCCGTTTGGGCTTTGCAACGCCCCGGCCACTTTTCAAAGGTGTATGATGGCAATCTTCTCCGACATGATTGAGGAGATAGTGGAGGTGTTTATGGATGATTTCTCGGTTTATGGTTCCTCTTTTGATTCATGTCTTGTTAATCTTTCTAGGGTCCTTAAAAGATGTGAAGAAACGAACCTTGTGCTTAATTGGGAAAAGTGTCATTTCATGGTTAGAGAAGGAATCGTCTTAGGTCATCTAGTTTCTAAGCGAGGGATTGAGGTGGACAAAGAAAAAATTGAGCTTATTGAAAAATTGCCCCCTCCATCTTCCGTGAAAGACGTTAGGAGTTTCTTGGGGCATGCGGGGTTCTATAGGCGCTTCATTCAAGACTTTTCCAAAATTGCTAAGCCTTTGACTCACTTACTAGTGAAAGATGTAGAGTTTAGCATGTCTTCGGATTGTCTTGAAGCATTTTACAGGTTGAGAAGAGCTCTTGTGACAGCCCCCATCATGCAATCACCGGATTGGACACTTCCCTTTGAAATCATGTGTGATGCTAGTGACTATGCCATTGGTGCGGTTCTTGGGCAACGGAAGGACAAGAAGCTTCATGCCATCTACTATGCAAGTAAGACTCTTGATGAAGCTCAAAGTAAGTACACTACCACCGAGAAAGAGTTTCTTGCCGTAGTATTTGCATTCGAAAAATTCCGTTCCTATCTAGTAGGCTCTAAGGTGATTGTTTATACCGATCATGCCGCCATAAGATTTCTAATGGCAAAAAAGGACGCCAAGCCTAGATTGCTTCGTTGGATGCTTTTGTTGCAGGAATTTGATCATGAAATCCGAGACAAGAAGGGAGCGGAGAATCTAGTGGCGGATCACCTCTCTAGACTACCCCTTGAGCACATCATGGAGTCCGGCGGATCGATTCCCATCGATGATACACGCCCGGATGAGACCCTCATGCTAGGCAACAAAGATCACCATGAAGACATTGGAGGAGGAACTGCGGAGGTCTCAGGATCGACCCCCCTAGGGTCGAGATCGACCCCCATCGGCGAAGAGGAGCTCTCAGGATCGACCCCCATGGGGCCGATCACGACCCTTCCCATGGGTCGATCTGGTGCTTCTATACTTGCTATACATGGGTCGAAGGCCCCTTGGTTCGCGGATTTTGCTAACTATGTTGTCGGAGGCATTATTCCGGAAGGATTGACGTCCCAAGCTAAGAAGAAGTTCCTCCACGACGTCAAACGCTATTATTGGGATGATCCTTACTTGTTCAAGCAAGGGAGTGATCATATCTTTCGACGTTGTGTGCCGGACGATGAGATAGAGGGAGTCATCCGTCATTGTCATACTCTACACACGGGTGGCCATGCTAAGGGCTTCAAGACAACCGCTAAGATCCTTCAAAGCGGACTTTATTGGCCAACTCTCTTTAAAGATGTGCAAGCATATGTGACCACTTGTGATGAGTGTCAACGGTCGGGGAACATTACATGGAGGAACGAGAACCCGCTCACCGGTATCTTGGAAGTTGAGCTTTTTGATGTTTGGGGTATTGACTTCATGGGACCCTTCCCCTCTTCGGGTCCCTACAAGTACATACTCGTGGCGGTTGACTATGTTTCCAAGTGGGTCGAGGCCATAGCTACAAGGACGAATGATGCTCGAGTAGTGGCCAAGTTCATGAAAACCAACATCTTTCCCCGATTCGGTGTCCCTCGTGTCCTCATTAGTGATGGAGGCTCTCATTTCATTGAGCGGAGTTTTGAGGCGCTTTTGACCAAGTATGGGGTGTCTCACAAGGTGGCCACACCTTATCATCCTCAAACTAGCGGTCAAGTAGAAGTTTCAAACCGGCAAATCAAGAGCATTCTAGAGAAGACGGTGTCCCGCTCAAGAAAAGATTGGTCTTCCAAGCTTGATGATGCTCTATGGGCCTACCGCACCGCCTACAAAACACCGCTCTGCACCACTCCCTTCAATCTAGTGTATGGCAAGTCTTGCCATTTGCCCGTCGAGCTCGAACACAAGGCTTTATGGGCTCTCAAGAAGCTCAACATGGATCTCGATGCGGCCGGGGAGAAACGTTTCATGGAATTGCAAGAACTTGAGGAGTTGAGGCTCAAAGCATATGAGAACTCAAAAATTTACAAGGAGAGAACCAAGAAGTGGCATGATAGCAAGCTTGTGCCAAAAACCATCAAGGCCGGTGACCAAGTGCTCTTATTCAACTCAAGACTCCGACTCTTCCCCGGAAAGCTACGGGCCCGATGGAGCGGACCATTCACGGTTCACCATATTTACTTGCACGGGGCGGCCGATCTTATAGATGAGAATGGTGGGATTTTCAAAGTCAATGGGCATCGTTTGAAGAAGTACTATGCTAGGAAGGAACCCGACGAAGAGATCCGAGCCACTTGGGCTCTCACCACCTCGGACTAAGCTACAACACCCATCGTCAAGCTCATGACGTTAAAAAAGCGCTTACGGGAGGCAACCCGGTTTTTAGATTAGATTTTTTTTTTCCATTCTTTTTGATTTTCCAATTTCTAGACTAGATTTTTTTATTTTCTAACCTTCCTTAGATTAGATTAGGATATATTTTGTTTGGGATAGGATTTTTGTGATGTTTTTGCAGGTCTCTTAATTGCAAAACACGAGCTCAAAAAGACGGGACAAGACGATCTTACACAAGGATCAAAACGGATAAAAATCAACCCAGATGGGTCGATATCGACCCCCAGGGGGTCGTGATCGACCCTAGGCGCGAAATTCCGACTCTACCCCTTGGTGTAAGGTACTATGTCGGCTTCAAGCTCCAAACCTTCCAAGAGAGCAAGGAAGAGTGGCAAGTCCACTATCGATAACTACCGCATTGGCTCCAATTATGTTGAGGACTTCAAAAACCTCCGCGAGATGAAACACAAGACGCGGTGGTATGATGCGGCGGATGGGCAACGGTTGCACATTCATGAAGATGTCAAGGAGGCGTTCTCTTACATTGGAGCCGAGCACATATTAGAGTGGGACAATCATCATTACCCCATTCTAACTTGTGAGTTCACGGCAACCTTCTCCTCCGACATAACAAGCCCGGATTCTGACGAGAAGATGGAGTTTCAATTGGGCAACAAATGGTTCAAGCTCTCTCTAGAGCAACTCAATGACGCCTTTGGCTTCCCTAATCCGACGGAGAATGACCCGAGCCCCATTCCAATCTTCAACACTTGGAGCTATCTCTCCGGGAAGGAGGTGTCATCTTGCCACAACATGCAAGTCTCCAATCTTGCTAGCCCTCTCTTCCGGATCATCCTACGCATTCTAGGAAGCGTCCTCTTCCCAAGAACCGAGCTCAACCGTACTTCTAGAAGAGAGATGATTGTGCTAAGGACTATGCTCTTCACCTCTCCGGCTCCCGTCAATCTTGGCTACGAGTGGATCAAGAGTATTGAGGATTTCAAGGGCGGCTCGGGTGCCATATACTTTGGAGGAATGATAGCCCGGCTTGCAATGAGTCTTGGGGTAAACTTGAGGGCGTACACCGTAGAGAAGCCCATCTTTGTGGACATTCCATACATCGCCAACGCTAGGCTAATTGACAAACCTTCCAAAGGCGACACCACATTCCACTCCACCTACAATGAGAAGACGGTTGCTATTACTCGGGAGCGTGTGGACTTACTTCACATCCCGAATTGGTATGAGGTATGGGCTCCCGCAAGGTTTCCTTTGAGAATCCGGCCTACACAAGATGCATCATTGAGGGTCCGGCCACGTAGGTACCCAAGCCCCGCACCTCAAGATACCCATTACCTAGCCTTGCCCCCACCCACGGACAGCCCCAGGATCGACCCTATGGGGGTCGACCTCGACCCCTCTGGGTCGATCCCGCCACCCTTTCCCTCCTCTACCGGTCCACACTTTGAGTTTGGGGCGTCTTCGGGAGCTTACTCTGGCCCTTCCTACACCGAGCCACCACCTCATGAGGCCCCACCGACTTATGACATGGCTTACTTAGCCAACGAGATGGCCTCTATGCGTGTCTCGCAAAGGGGGCAATATGATGACATTATGAGAAGTCAAGCGGCCCTCATGGAGTACCAAACTCAAACCCGAGAGATGATGACCCAACAACACCAACAATTTCAACAATTCCAAGGATACTTCTATGCCCAACAAGAAGTGGATGATTATCGGTGGGCTCGAATGGAGGATTATATGCAATGGAACCAAGGCAACTTCCCCGATCGTGATGCATGGGCTCCCCCGGAGCAACCTCCTTTCCGCCCACGTCGTCCTCCTCCTCCTCCATGAGGAGCTCCATCTCCAACCAAGCTTCCACGAGTTTTTGTGAGTCTCCTTCTTCTTTTCTCTTTACTTTGTCATATGTTTTCATGCATGGGGACATTGCATGATTTAAGTATGGGGTGAGGAAGGGGAGTCTCACATGTTGTATATAATTGAGTCTTTACTTGATTTCTTTGTTTAAGTAGTTTGCTTTGTTAAGAGAAAATGTCAAAATTCCAAAAAAATTGCAAAATGTCGAAAAAACCAAAAATATTTGTGTATTTTGTTTTAGGATAGAAGAGCATTCCATCTTAGATGTCCTATGATGAAAATTAATCTTTATGCTTGTCATGTAATTCCTTTGGCATAATTGGATAGTGTAGCCCAAGTTTATGAGAAACTGCTTTTGATTGTGAATGAGACTTGTGATGAAATTGAGCATATGTGTCTTGAGTGAAAGTAGTTGCAATCCAACAAATTGTTACCTAGTGAGAATTTTGGCCTTATAGGGAGAACATCATTGATTCCCTCTTCTTGTTTGTGTGATTTTGCTCTATTTATGCATATGTCTCTTGTCATTGATATGATTATCTATTTCTTGAAACCGTTATGAGATTGTTCATGCATGTTGATTGTGATTAAGAACTTATTTCTTTTTAGCCTATATTCTTCCATGCCTACCTTGAATTGTCTTTGTTTGAAGCCCCGTTCTAGCCTTAGCCTTTTGTTTGAAGCTCCACAAAAATTATCCCTAGCCTATATTAGCTTGACCCTCTTCCGGGAATTGAACTTAGATTGTGTTGGGAGAAATTTTTGTTGAGTGATATTTGTGTTGGGTTTGAAAGAGGTGACATTGTTAAAAGGTAGAAAACAACTTGTTGATGTATAATGTAATAGGATTCTTGGCTTGGATTGCACCTTGTTGAAAAATTGAAGAGAAAAAGAAGGAAGAAGCTCGAGCTAGTAGCCTTAGGATCGACCCCCATAGGGGTCGACCTCGACCCCCTCTAGGCTCGAGCTAGTAAAAAAAAAAGAGAAGAAAAAAAAGGAAAGAAAAAAAAAGAAAAAAATGTTTAAGTGCAAAGCCAAGAATTCTTAGTGTTTATGAGTTGTATTATGGGAGTTTGGGTTAGAAATTGATGGGTATGAGTTTCATAGAAGTGTTTGGTTATGAGTTGGAAAGTGAAGAAGTGAGATAATTTGGTTTGAAGTGTTGTATTTAGGAGTTTGATTCCCGGATTTAGCACCACATGGCCAAATAACTCCCTACCTTATGTTATTACCGAGCCCCATTACAACCCGGCCGAATGGAGTCTTCTATGAAGATTTCATTGAGCCTAAGTTCTTTTGAAGATATCAGTGTCTTGACTTCTCTAGGTAGAGAGATTAGTGATATAAGTCTCAATGATAAAGTAGACTTTGGATAAAGATTGAGATGAGAGTTGATTTGTAAAGCCTAACACATGAGAGTTGAGTGAAATACATTTATATCCCTTGTGAGGTTGGATTGTGATTGCCTAGCTTGAGACTTATACATATGTGATGACGTTAAAGTTACTTGTCTTCTTTTCACTTGTGTTTAAAATGTTTTGACAAGGGCTATGCTTGAAGATTGTGTTATTGGTCTTGATTTGCATGATTATTGCTTGAGGACAAGCAAGTCTAAGTATGGGGTGTTTTGATGTCCGCGTTTTTAGGTAGATTTCTAGGGTCTAGATAGGTTGGTTTAAGTCAATTTTTGTAGTTGAGTCTTGTGTTTTTGAGTCTTTTTGCATAAGTTTTCGTATTTCCTTGAGATTCGGAAACTACGTGCTTTTGTGTCGTTTTGTAGGTGTTTTGGAGCTTGAAGAAGCGTTTGGAGCAAGACTTGGAGAGGATGGACGAGCTAGGAGGAAGATTCAAGTGGAAGAGCCAAGAAGAAGAGCTAAAGGAGAGCAAAATCAAGAAAAGAAGTGAAGACATCGACCCCAAGATCGAGCCCAAGGAGGTCGACCTCGAGCCATTTGACCAAACTTGGAATGCAAGGAACCAAAGCCTCAGGATCGACCCTGAAGGGGTCAATATCGACCCTTGGAGGGTCGAACACGCATGACCGACTTCCTTCTATCCGGATTGCAAGCTGAAGTTTCCAAATCTGTATTTTAGGAAGGTGTTTTGTTTGTGTTTCCTAGGTAGATTAGGACTCCTTTTTGTCTATAAAAGGAGGTTGAACCTATAGTTTTGGGGGATTCAAGAATGAATCCAAGACTTGGAGTTGGGAAGAAGACTTGGAGAGCAAGTTTAAGGTTTGTAAGATTGACCTTTGGTTTTTATTTGAATTTTAGTTTGGTTTTTTATCATGTCTTCTTCTTCTTCTTCCTTGTTCTTCTTTGCTATGTGTGAGTAGTCTTCTTAAGTTCTAGGGTTGGGCAAAAACCCAACACAGTCATGCATGTTTAAAACTTGAATTCATGACTTGAATGCCTGATGATCATATGTAACCTCTCTTGTGCTTAATCCTTGGTGAAAATTGAGGCATGTCTTGTAATTTACCCTAGCGAAAGTGAAAAGTTAGTTGCTTGATTATATCTAATAGGATTATTTACGAAATTTGATATTCCTAGGTTGAAGGATAGGTAGAAAGTTGTTTGATTTGCGAAGGTTGATTGAATAACTTGAATTGTTTGCAAAAGTTAACTTTTTTATGATCTAGATGGCATGATAGTTGTGAATTCTTGTTGAAAGCATGTATGGTTGTTGTTGTGGTAGCCCTAGCCCTAGGATTTGCCTTTTATATTGATTAAAGTTCGTATCTTTTTCCTTGATCTCGACTCCCTTCGTCGTGTTCGAGCCCTTGATTGTGATTGAGTGTGTTTTCGTGTGCGTTTCGTGTGTTCCGCTCTCAAGATCGACCCCCCTAGGGTCGAGATCGACCCTCTTTGGGTTGAGCCAGAGTTGTTCTGCCCTTGTTTTCTTGCTTTTCGTAGTTATCGACTAAACTTAGCACTACTCTCGCTCCCGTGGACGATCCTGACTTCGCTATACTCAGCGGGGTCTTGAATATAAATTTATTTGTTCAAAAAAACCCTTCAACACCTTACGAGATGTGTTCGATCCATCTCGAAAGACCACTAGCACGTCGTCATCTATACCCCTCAGGGATTCTAACTCAATAAAAAAGAACCGAGCTTGTAGGCTCCGAGAAGGTATTTTGGTCTTGGGAATCGGAGGGTTCTTGACATTCCGGGCATGAAGGGTGATCCTACCAGCTCTTTGAGGGACAATTTTGTAGGCAAGGAGGAGTTCTCCCATGGTCATCCTAAGACCCCGTTGTGTAGCGAGCTCGTCAATTCTAACAAGCGTACGCCAGGTCGTGGGAAGGATTTGGCAAGGTGAAACTTTTAGGGTATTAAGAAAATCCCGAATAAAATCGGAGAAGGGGAATTTCAAGCCTATGGAGAACAGGTAATCTAAGAAGCAGACCCAGCCCTTTCGCACCCAATCGATTTTTTCGAAAGTAGGAGCGTGGAATCGGGTTTCTCTGAAAAACCCCCAAATTCGACCCATTCCGCAATTTCATCCCGGGTCATGGTGCAGGGAAGAAGGTATTCCTTACTAAGGGCTTTGGAAGAGGTAAAGGGGGACCTCGGAGCCATGGAAAGCGAAAAAGAGAAGCGAAAAGGGGCGCAGAAGTACTTGGAGTGTTCGGAGAACGAACAACAGAGGAAGAAGAGAGAAAGGCGGACACGATTGAAGGCAAAGATGGAAAAGAAGGACGAAAGAGAGGGTTTAAGAACGGAACCTGCAAGATCCCGAAAATCGAGGCCTGACCACAACGTCAAATCATATAAATGCACCATTCAAAATTTGAAAGGGTTCAAAATCCGAACGCTGCATTTAGGGGTATTGTTGGGCCCAGATTTTCCTCATAAAAGTATCGAGACCCGGTTGAGACTTCTTCAGTACTTCTTCAGAGCACAGCGATAGACGGCGGGGACCGAAGTCGGTCAAACGAGATAGAGTTAAAGATATAAGATAGATCTATTCAAGATATTTTGTTAGGATCATGATTAGTTAGAATCTTGTATTTTCTTATCTTTTCCTATAAGATAGATCGATCATAAAGGGCACTATAAAAGCCAATTGTACGCCCTAGAGAAGGGGGACGCTCTTTTACACATTCAATCATACTTTGAATACAATTCACGAGCTTTTATATCATACGTGTTCTTCGTGATTCACCTCGGTCAGGCCCGATTTAGGTCAAGATTCCCGTGGGTGAATTTTGGCTCAAACATCGGTCCTGGGTTTTTGGGTTCCTTCCCTAACTAGACTTGGGTAATTCCACCCCAATTCAGCCAATAAGTGTTGATCCTTGTGAGATCGAGGTTGCTAGCCTTAGATCCCTCCACTCTACACTTCGACCTAAGGGAGTTTTCACTCGCCTTCGATGTTAGGTCTAGTGATTGGGTCCGAGATTGCTCCTGCTTACTCTTACCAATCACAAGCCCTAAGTCCCTTGTTCCCACAAGAGAATTGAAGCTCAATGTAGGGAGGATTCATAGATCAAGCACTCAAGGCTATGGAATTGGGGGTTCACACCCAATCCTAACTAGGGGTTTCCCCCATAGCCCAAGACTATGGAATCTACTCCATAAAGTAAGAGTAAAAAGCAATCAAATGGAAAAGCAAGCAAATCTCAATCATCAAACTCAAATCCAACTCAAATTGCATTCAAATCTCAAAGGGTTCACAATTTCCAAGTCTTAATTCTACTAAAACCAAAGCAAAACAAGTTCAAGACTCACTAATCTCCTCTCTAGCTCCACCGATCTCTTTCTCTTCTCCTCCTCCTTTCTTCTCCTTACTCTCCAAGTCTTCCTTTGAGCCTTTGAGAGTGACTTTGTGTGGGGTTGATTGATCCTCCCCTAATGCTCTCTAATTACCTCTAATTATACTCTCTCTTGGATTGGGGATCAAGGAATTCCCAATTTAGAAAAGGGCAAATTTGGAAGATCACAACATTGTGCCTTGGAGCCCAATCCTTCCTTTGCCGACTCGGACCGACACGGGGTGACATCGGGCCCGACGTTGGGAACGTCGGTCCTATGCTCTGGTGCTCGAACTCAGGCCCGACCTCGTGGTAACTCGATCTAGGGCCTCGGTCCTCTTCTCTTCTTGTTTTTCCTTGAGTTCCTCTTCGCTCTTTGCATGGCTCTTCCGCTCCTTAGCTCCCAAGCTTGACTCCTCTTTAGAAACTCTTCCAAAACGTCCTCTTTTGCGCCATTTTTCCTACAAAACACAACAAACTCGCATAGTTTCTGAATCTCATGGAAATACAGAATCTAAGCTAAAAAGGGACGAAACTAACAAAGAAAGGAATGAAAAACACATATTTACAAGTGAAATTAACTACTAAAACACCACCAAAATGAGAGACATCAGTGCCAGCGCTACGAAAACATCCAGCACGCTCCGGCACGAGAGCTGCGCGGCATCCAGCCGGCCTATCCGTTCGCGATGTGGGGCATGGACATCCTAGGTCCCTTCCCTAAAGCCGCCGGGCAGGTGCAGTTCATCCTGGTCCTGGTCGATTACTACACCAAGTGGGTGGAGGCCGAGGCCATGGCATGAATCACAAGCGCGAAGGTTTGCAGCTTTCTCTAGAAAAATGTGGTTTGTCGTTTCGGCGTCCCAATCGCGATAATGACAGATCACGGCCCCCAGTTCGACAGTGAAGAGACACGAGACTTTTGCGCAAGTTTGAGCATCGAGTTAAAGTTTTCTTCGGTTGTTCACCCTCAGTCCAACGGACTGCTGGAGAATGTTAACGCGAGGATACTCAACGACCTCCGGCGCAGGCTGGATGGCGTACAGGGCTGGTGGGCCGAGCTCTTACCACTTGTTTTGTGGACAAATTGCACCACCCCGTGCAGAGCAACGGGTGAAACACCTTTCGCGATGGCCTACGGCAGTGACGCTGTCGTGCCTGTCGAGGCCATGTTACTCACAGAGCGAGTCGCGGGGTACGACCAGTTCACCAACGACGAGGCTCTCATGGTGGAAATGTACCTTCGCGATGAGCGCCGAGAGGCGGCAGAGTTGCGCTCAGTCGAGTACAAGAGAAGGACCGCGACATACTACAATAAGAGAATCAAGCCCCGCGGCCTCAAGAAGGGCGATCTAGCCCTCCGAAGGGCCGACGGGGGCAAGTTTGACGCAAAGTGGGAAGGATAGTACCTCCTTTCCAAGGAGGTTGTCCCAGGAGCTTTTAAACTCACAAATCCAACGACGAGGCAAACTCTCACCAAGACATGGAATGAGGCACGCCTCAAGAAATACTATGTGTAAATAAGCTAGGATTATTATCGCGTTGTGGTTGGTTGTAATGTCTTTATTCCACCAGTTATCATGTGAATAAAACGAGACAACTACCGTACACTGTCCTAAAAATGAATTTGTCGTTAGGGAAACCCGAGTTGCCTTCCTCGCTTGGGATTGTCCGCTAACACGCGCGATGCGCTTAGGCGCACTTGAGTTGGGTTCCACCCCTCGCAGTTGCATAAAGCCTTAAAACATCAAAAACTCCACAGTCGTTAGGGAAACCCAAGTTGCCGTCCTCTCTTGGGGTTTTCCGCTAACGCGCGCGATGCTATTAGGCGCACTCGAGTTGGGTTCCACCCCTCGCAGTTGCATAAAGCCTTAAAACATCAAAAACTCCACAGTCGTTAGGGAAACCCGAGTTGCCGTCCTCGCTTGGGGTTTTCCGCTAACGCGCGCGATGCGCTTAGGCACGCTCGAGTTGGGTTCCACCCCTCGCAGTTCATAAAGCCTTCAAACATCAAAAACTCCATAGTCGTTAGGGAAACCCGAGTTGCCGTCCTCGCTTGGGGTTTTCCGCTAACGCGCGCGATGCGCTTAGGCGCACTCGAGTTGGGTTCCACCCCTCGCAGTTGCATAAAGCCTTAAAACATCAAAAACTCCACATTCGTTATGGAAACCCAAGTTGCCGTCCTCGCTTGGGGTTTTCCGCTAACGCGCGCGATGCGCTTAGGCACGCTCGAGTTGGGTTCCACACCTCGCAGTCGCATAAAGCCTTAAATACATCAAAAGCTTCACTAAGGTCATGCGCACAAGTCTAAGTTACATTGACCTAGTGTCAAGCGCGGTCCTAACACCTAGCTTGGCATGGGGTTGGGTACGGCGAGTTTTCGCAAAAGGCTAAGTTACATCGACCTAGTGTCAAGCGCGGTCCTAGCACCTAACTTGGCATAGGGTTGGGTACGGCGAGTTTTCGCAAAAGTCTAAGTTACATCGACCTAGTGTCAAGCGCGGTCCTAGCACCTAGCTTGGCATGGGGTTGGGTACGGCGAATTTTCGCAAAATTCTAAGTTACATCGACCTAGTGTCAAACGTGGTCCTAGCACCTAGCTTGGCATGGGGTTGGGTACGGCGAGTTTTCGCAAAAGTCTAAGTTACATCGACCTAGTGTCAAGCGCGGTCCTAGCACCTAGCTTGGCATGGAGTTGGGTACGGCGAGTTTTCGCAAAAGTCTAAGTTACATTGACCTAGTGCCAAGCGCGTTCCTAGCACCTAGCTTGGCATGGGGTTGGGTACGGCGAGTTTTCACAAAAGTCTAAGTTACATCGACCTAGTGTCAAGCGCGGTCCTAGCACCTATCTTGGCATGGAGTTAGGTACGGCGAGTTTTCGCAAAAGTCTAAGTTACATTGACCTAGTGCCAAGCGCGTTCCTAGCACCTAGCTTGGCATGGGGTTGGGTACAGCGAGTTTTCGCAAAAGTCTAAATTACATCGACCTAGTGTCAAGCGCGGTCCTAGCACCTAGCTTGGCATAGGGTTGGGTATGGCGAGTTTTCGCAAAAGTCTAGGTTACATTGACCTAGTATCAAGCGCGGTCCTAGCACCTAGCTTGGCATGGGGTTGGGTACGGCGAGTTTTCACTAGTTTTTTAGAACGAAAGGAAAAACACATCATAGTTAAAAGGCTGCATGGCCCCAAAGGGGCAAAAATAGTTCAAAAGTACAATCACAGCTGCAACGCGACAACAAACAATATTTGGGCCCCGAGGGCCGTGTGAAACATCAGTTCATAACACAAAAAACAGTAAATCTTCAGACTTGGCAAAGGAGGGTTCAGACGATGGGGGCATTGGCCGCGGTCTCAGAGGGAGGAGGGTCCTCAAGGGTTGGCTCTTTCTCCGGATCGGTGGCGGCGGGGAGTTCCGGATTGTCGTGGCTCTCCGCGTTGTCCTCCTCAACGGGAAACGGGAGTCTCGCCATCCCATTCTCCCAGATAGCTCCCATTTCGCGATGCAGGTCGGGAGCGAAGTACTTCACTTTGTACTTCTCGCAATACTGGAGGGCGGCCGTAACAGCGCTAAGAGCTTGGACCGTCCGCGCATCATCGACACGTCGGTCCATGTACTCTTGCGAGGCAAGGAAGTCGGGTATCGCGCTCTCCAATTGGAGAGCGCGATACCTCCAGCTAACCTCTCAGCTGGAGGCAACCTTGGAGGTTAGCTCCTCTTTCTGCGCTTTGAGCCCCGAGACATCCTTCTTCAACGCGGCAACCTGGGACCTAGCCGACTTGAGCGCCGCGGCATCTTTTTCTGCCTGCGCGCGCAACTCCTTAAGGGACGCCTCAGCCTCCTCCTTCGCCTTCACCGCTGCCTCCGCCATGGCCTCCTCCTCGCACACACGGTCAGGAAGATAGTTCAACCACACGTTGACCTGCGGATCAAAGCAGCATCAAAACAAAAATCAAAGAGCGAAAATCGAATGATAATAAAACACAAGACAAGCAGGGGCCGCGTACCATGTGGTCGTACTTCATACACTCTCCCTCGACCTCGGCCTCGTTAAGGGTTTGGAACCACTCCCTCTCCGAGTCATAAGCATACTGACCCTCCTGGAAGGTGCCCCAGCTTGGCCCAGCGCACACAAACCCCTCCACCTCGGTCCGTCGCGACCAGTGACAACGGCTGCCCGCGCCCGTCACGATCTGGGCGGGGCCCTTCGCGGTCTCGGAGGCCGGTTCCTCGGCCAAGGCCGCATCTTTCTTACCCCTCTTCGAGCTCGCCCCCTCAGCACGGACCGCGTCCTCCGCGGTCCTTCACTTCAAAGGACCTTGCGCGCGTCTATCTTTCAGCTCAGGAGGGTCGCTCCGCCCCTTCCGGTTATGAGCACCCTTCGCGGTATGCTCTTTCTTGCTCGGTGCCTGGGAAGAGGGGGCCGCGGAGTCGGTGGGGGCGGATTTACCCGAGACAAGGGCGGCGAACACGTCCATACCTGCACAACGAATCATCGGTGGTCAGAATTAGCGCGTTCAAAATACTGGGAAGGCATGCGTCAGAAACAAAACCAGAACCCAGGAGAAAACAAAAATACCCTCGCCCTCTAACGCCGGTGACGCGGTGGCCGACGATGATATCTCGACCACCCGGGGCGGCGCCGGCCTTAGGCTAAGCCCCGCGCGCTCAAGGCACTCCTGTGTTATCCAGGCACTCTGCTCCCTTTTAAAGGGCACGGCAAAGGCCTTCTTCGCCGCGGCGGCCTGTTTTGACGCACCGCGCCTGCGTTTGTAGGGGCGGAACCTGTCGGCAATTAGAGGGCAGAGCATGGTGTCGCCTTGGAAATCGTGCACAATGAACCACCTCTCGTTCCACCGCGGACCGACGTTGAAGGGAGTAATAATGAGATTGTAGTGCGTGAGGCTGAAATTCACAATGCCCCTATTATCCACTTTGATTGTAAGAATCTGTTGCAAATGCCCCGCGGAGGGGGGGTGCTTTAACTCTAGGCACCGTAGGTGGTACGCCGCGATGTAACTCCAGCAAATGGGGGCCATCGAGGCAGGCGCAAGCTCAAGATCAAATAGAAATTGAGAAACATAGCGCGGTAGCGGGATCCTGAAGCCCGCGATGAGGCTGGCCGCGTAAACCACGTGGCCCGCCTCATAGGCAGCGTAACTGTTTCCCCCTTCCAAAGGCAGCAGGAGTTCCACCCCTGCTGGCCAAGGGTATCCAGTCGCGATCTAATCCAACTCCTCGAGGGTGAGGATGGATGCGCAACCCTTGGCCAGTGTCGCTGGGTTCTCATAATCCGCCAGACGCGCGGACCTCGTCTGGCGAAAGCGAGGGACCTCCGCCCTAACACTCGTCAAGTATCGCGAGGGAAAGCTCCTCGCGGACCCAGAAGTAGACGCCTCGTCATGAAGGGCCTCGTCATGAAGGTCGTAGGGCTTGCACTGCGCCATCGATCGCGAAGACGATTCGCTCTTGGTGCGGGCGGCGGATATTGTGGTAGGGTCGTTCTTACTAAGACCGGCTGGCTCGCGAAAGTTGTTCTGAGAATCGCTCGTGGACATCTCTCGGATCTCAAGTGAGGGGTCAGGGGCATAGAAGTCGTCCCATTTCGCTATCCTATCACCGCGATCCACGCCTGAAGGGCAGGAGTCGCTGGAAAACCCCAAATCCAAGGCACGGAAGCAAAGAGGCTCCTGGAGGAAGAAAAAAAGAGATGATGTGCATGGGAAGAAACAATCATGGAGAGGCATATAGCAAGATATATACACATTAAGCGACAAGCATAGAAAACAAAAAAGGACAAGGAGCGCGGCGCCCCCACCACGGGCAGATGTCGCCTCGCAATAGGGCAAGAAGCCCCGTCAAAAACAGAAGGCCTGGGGGCGCGTGCACGTTGTGTCAAAGGAACATTCCGCCGTTCTCAACACGCATCCCCAGAGGTAGGCCGAGGCGGCAGGACACTGATAGGACGTGACGTCGCGGTAGACGCGTCATCTTCAGCCTCCCGCAGGCGGGACGTTTCTCCACCACGATGTTTCGCCTCCCCACGACACTTGGCCTTCCATACGAAGTTTGTCCTTCCCTCCACCACTCGAAGCGACCAGTCGTGGTGTGGACGCCTGCGGGCGGTAGCGGCCTACCCGAGTCTTGGCGAGGCAAGACCTTTCCATATATCGCTCCCCGCCGCCCAAAACCCATAGGAAACAAGGGGGGCCGAGGCCCCTAGTAGGGCGGTTTCTCAGGGGAGGCCGCTCCGAAAGCCGCCAGTACCCAACGGCGGTGTCACCGCTGAATTTAGGGCACCCCCGAAGAGCCGGCGAAGCAGAAAAATGAAGAAAGAGGAGAAGTGAGAAGAAAGGAGGGGAAGGAGAACATACCGGAGAGACAAGATGTGCGGTGTAGAGGCGGTTGTGGCGGTTGTCCAAACGATTCCAGACAGCGGGGGGCGAGAGCTTTCTTGAGAGCGAAAATGGCGTTTGCAAGTTGCGTTGAAGGAATGAGGAAGACGAGGGGCGGAATCCACCTTTTGTTCAAAATTCAGCGGGCCGCGGAGTAATGGGCCTCGTCTGGCTGACGGCCCACGAAGTTCCACGGCCCGAACGCTCTCCCTCACCGTTATCTTCGCCCGGCTCCCCCCCCCCCCGCTTACCCGCACATCTCCAAAGGTCTTGGCGCGCTCCTCACGCCGCGTCTCCGACTCTCAACTGCTGTTTGGACCCGCCCTCAAACAGGCATCGAGGCCCGGTCCATGGGGTTGTGTTGATACCAGGAACCGTCACCGCGGTAAGGCCACCCTACCAAAACAAAATATTACTAACTTCCCAGAGGTGGCGCCAAACCCTACACTCTGCGGCCATCGCGGTATAATACAAGGCAAATTCCTTACAAGGCAGGTTCCCTACAAAGCGGAGGCTTGGTCCAGGGGGTCGCTCTCATCGTGTCATGGGAGGAGGCCGTCCCATCAGGGCGGCAGCGTCCCATCCAGGCCTCTGATTGGCCATCTCCGCGGCCACCTCTCTAAGAGCCAACCAAAGAGCAACACGTACCTGGGCGGCACTCGTCCCACATCGACATCTCGCTCCAACTCAGCTCAAACCTCAACTATAAATAGCGAGCTCTGTACACCAAAACAGGGATCGAAAAACTCGCGAACCACATATACTAAGTCTCGAGCTAAGATCATTGTTGTAACCCGATACACCCAAACGCGATAGAGAATCTCTGTTTACTGTTGTAATCCCACAACTAATACAAAACATCCTTCACACTACCCTCATCGCGTTGAGCACTACTAGCGACTACCTACTTTCCATCTCTTCGTTCGTTGACTCGGTTGAGTTCAAATCTCGTTCTCTCATCGCGTTACACCACTCTCGGTGTTTTTGGACCTCAACAAAACCCAGTGGCGGATCCAGGACCGATCGTATGGGTGGTGGCGGATTTTGAACAAATTTGGTCTCCAAAAAGCCCTCTCCTAGACGCATAGTCGGTCTCGGTCATGGAATCTTCTACCTTCACTCGCTCGAATTTGACCACTCATCACTTGTTCTAACTTTTATAAAATGTATTTTTTTTCTCTACATCATCAACAGCTAAATAATATTAGCAATTTATTCTACTTATTTTTTTCGTAAGAAACATATTGTATTGATCAAGATCTACCAAAATTTTCCCACTTAATTTTAGTGTGGGGAACATTGGGCCCACTTAAAAATGAATGTAGGTAAAAATGAATGTATGGAAGGATGTTGATTACAGATTGGGCTTCTATTGGGCCAAGATCCACTATAAAAAGGTTTCAAATAAAAAGATCAAAAGATATACAGTTTACTTTCTTCCACCGTCGCCTCCGTCTTCATCCGGGCTGCCTGCAACTCCGGCACGCTCGACGCCTGCCCTCGCATCCTAGCGCCATTTTCAGCCCTCGCCCTCGCCTCCTAGCGCCATTTTCCGCCCCGACCCCGCTGCCCGACTCCACAGTACTTCTCCCTACTACACCAGCGAACGGGGGGCGGCCGCCCACCCACGCCCCCTGGATCCGCCGCTGGTTAAAACCATAATTGACATTTTCATGTTCTAAAATTCCGCTTTTTGTAACCCTTGCCTAATTTCCTCCATCATAATTCCTTTCCTCTATCCAATGGAGAAACAGAACCACGACTTTGTCGATGCAAAAATCATGGGTTTTGGATCTGATTCTAACGACTTTGAGCATCCCTTGGAGTCGATCATGTCTAATTTAATAGACGACGACTCGAGATTCAAAAGGTTGATATGTAGGCCTAAATCCAATGACGATGACATTTCAAGCTCAATTTATTTCTACATTCTTTTATTTATAGTAAATAAAATTTAAAAACAAGGGAAAAAACGCAATTTACTTTACTTAACAAAGAAAATAACGTTTTTCATCAAAATGGGTGGTTAAATGACATCTGGACAAATAAGGGGTGGTTAAGTGTAGAAAAAAAATATAAAGGGTGGTTAATTACAACAAGTGTAAAATAAAAGGTGATTAAATGCAACTTTCCCTTTAAAATATATACTAAACACAAACAAAATTGATGTTAGGAATAAATTTAAATTAATATTATACATCATACGACTTAAATAAGAAGAATTTCAAATACAATAATAATATATAAAACATGATTTTATCAATAGAATTAGGCTAAATACACGTTGCTTTATCCATGCAATTATCAATGTTGTACATGGCTTCATCTCCAACATTATCTTTCCAATTTTCTATATCATAGTCATCGAGCTCTATTTGTTTGATCAGATTTTCTGAATACTCTGGATCCTAATCCATCAGTCGATCCTAAAGGAACTCTTGACCCTTAGGCGATAAATATCTTCCATATTCAATTTGTGATAAGTAATATTGGATTGAATTAATTGGATGCCTCTATGGCTTCTAATTTGTAGTGTTTTAGGGTATATAAGTGAAACAGTTAGTTTCACAAAAGTCTCTATGTATAGACAGTTAGTTTGTTGTAGTATATAAGTGAAACAATGTCTCTATCTATAGACATCCAGTCGGTTGTATTTGACTTACAGAAATTGAATACAACAAGAAGTAGTTTCACAAAAGTCTGTTTGACAGTTACAATACTTGTGTTACACGTTTCAATTGAAGAGTTCATCCTTGAAACTAACAACCCCTAGATCGATCACAACATGGCGGGCTCTCAACGAGGCATTCTTGATGAAGTTCTTCCCACCAACAAAAACAATGGAGCTTAGGAGGAAGATATCAAGTTTCCAACAAGGAGCAAACGAGCCACTCTTTGAGGCTTGGGATCGGTTTAAGGAGATGTTGAGGCAATGTCCAACCCATGGGCAACAACCTTATATTCTCCAAGACATATTTTTCCAAGGAATCAACCCCGCCACCAAGGACAAGTTGAATCTCCACACCGATTGTGGGTTCATCGATTTGTCCCCGGAGCAAGCATGGGAGTTACTTGATAAACTCTCCGACTATGAGGCCATGTACGGGGTGAGCCAAGTCAACAAAGAGGTAAGAGTCCAAGGAGATGGTACAAGGAGGCTCTATGACCCGAAGAGTGAGGAGATTGACAAAGATGTGAGGCTTCAATTTCTTGAGGATGAGTTGACCAAGTTGAGGAGGCAAGTGACTCATTTCAAGCAAACCTCAAGGGCATGTGAAGAATGTGGATCTCTCAAGCATGTTACACAAGAGTGTCCCAACGAACGCCAAGTTTGCTTGGCCGAGCAAATCGAGGAGGCACACTCTGTTCAAAGGAACTATGGAGGAAGAAACAACTTCAACAATGGAGCCAACTTCAACAACGGAGGCAATGAAGGAAATGGACGATGGAACCAAGGCCAAGCCAATGGCTACAATAACAACTACAACCAAAACGAGCCAAGGGCCCAACCACCACCATACCGACCTCCGGGGTTTTATGAACAAACTCCACAATGGGAACAAGAGATGAGAGGTGAGTTCAAGGATTTGAAAACTCAATTCAATAATGATGAGAGTCTAGTTGATGAGGTGAGCACTTAATTCAACGAGTTCGGTGTATGGAGAAGGCAAGTTGACAACCAATTTGCTCACATTGCAACTCAACTTCCGAGAGAGAATGGGAGTCTCCCGGGCCGACCCGAGGAGAATCTCCGTGCCCCACAAAACCAAAATGAAGTCCGAGCTATTGGGTTGAGGAGTGGTCAAAGCCTACCCGAGCCACATGTGCCAAGAACAAGAGAAGAGATTCAGACCGAGTTAGGAACGAGTGATTCGGCCTATTTTGTATAGGTTAAGAGGAGGTCCCCTGCCTAGGACCGAGTGATTCGGCCTATTTTGTATAGGTTAACTCTTGTATTTTAGGGCTATATTGAGTGTGTTTAGATTAGAGTTGTGCGTAATTGTAATATCTAGGCCGAAGACACAAGAACTCAAGAATCAAGAGTTATAAGGCGTTTAAAGTTGTCTGCGCGACACCACTTTCTTGCAAAGGCTATATCTTCAGCTACGGTGGTCGTATTGAGCTGATTCTAGTGCCATTGGAAAGCTATCTTCAAGGGCTTCAATTCATCTTCTTACACCGAAGTCAGATTCCAAGCCGAAGAGGGTCAAAACAGCCTTCAAAGTGACGTCAGTGGTTCTGTCCCGATACCGCGACCGCGGCCATGCCGACGCGACCGCGGCGGCTGCCGAGACCGACTTGTTCTTTTCTGTTGCGAAAGCGCGACCGCGGTGGGAGCGACGCGGACGCGGTGATGCCGGATCCGAAGCGGGCCGAAATCTTTCTATCTTGTTTCCTTTTCTATCTTTGGCCTCTTTTCTTATCTATCTCGTGGAGCTTGTTCCTTGGGCTATTTATGGATGAGCCCCCTTAGGTTTTAGATACATTCTATATTCAACATTCTATCTTCTACCTCTTACCTTCTACCAATTCATCTCTTTTAGGTTTTAGTTATGGAGAGCTAGTCTCCTTGGGTTTGTTCAAAGGAGAAGCTGTGATGTATGAACTCGTGAGGTTTTGGTAATTGATTTCTATCCTTTGGTTAATATTGATTCTCTTGTGCTTCATCTTATGAATGTTTATTGTTTCTCTAGGAGTAGCTAACCTATTGAATTGATTGGTGTTCTACTGTTTGATTAGCCTTGGACCGTGGACAAAACTAATCTGTGCAAACAACTTAACCTAGACTTGTTGTATATGCAACTAGGATTAAGAAGAGAATTGATTGTTTTATCTTGCAATTGACTCGTAGCTTGATTTTTTGATATTATATCCTGCATATCCTTGTTCTCTATGCTAATTCTAGGCTAAGCGTCCTTGCCTAGGGTTATAGAATTGCTTAGACTGTGGACTTGCGATTGTTAATGATCAGGATAAGAATTAACCATAGGTGTGAATGAAATCAATTGATAAAACTATGATCGAGTGACTGTTAAAGAGTGGATCTTTTGAATGAACCTATTTCTCAAATTTGTTATTTGTTTTCTAGTTAGTTTAGTTTAGATATCTTTCTTAAACCCCCCCCTTCTTTGGTTGATAAATATATTATTACGAAGCCATAGTTCTTGGGTTTGACCCGTTACTTGCATGCTATACCTAAATGTAGTTTGAGTTATTTATCTTTGATCTTGGCACGACGACTTTAGCCGAGTCAAATTTTGGCGCCGTTGCCGGGGAGCTTAGGTTTCTTTCTAGTATTAATACTTTTATTGATTGTGTAAAAAAAAGTTGGGCTAACATGCAGATACTAGGTTCGAAAGAACGTTCTGTGCTTAAACCGCGCCCGTGGGTGCGCAACCGCGGGCGCGTTTCGAATACAGAAACTCCCGACGTACAGCTACTAGACACCGCGGTCGCGGTCCACAAACCGCGCCCGCGGTGGTGATGCAGTTGGTCTCGGAAAAAAATCAAAAAAAAAAAAGAAATAAAAAGGAAAAAAAAAACAAAAAGATGACTTTTTGGTCTCAATCTATCTCTATTTCTTCCATCTATCTATATCTCATTCTTTTCCATCTTCTATCTTTCCACCCTCTATTTCTTCTTTTCTTTCACCTTTGTATTTCCATTCTTTTGGCTATGTGTAAAGCCTAAGTATGGGGGAGATTTGTTCCCCCGAGAGTTCTCTTCTCCATGGCTCGAATTTAAGTGTTTGTCCATCTTCCAAGAGACGAGCCAAGATACGAAGGTTGCTTAAACATCACATCATTCGAGACGAAGTCGAGACATTGTCCCTGCACGAAGACCGCGCCCGCGCTCTATCAGCCGCGCCCGCGGTGCTTCACTTGACGAGTAATTCGCTCTCTGCAAAGATTCCGCGCCCGCGCCCTTAGTGCCGCGCCCGCGGTTAGCCTACAGAACGGTATTACGCAATATTTCCTTCTACCACCTTTGAAGAGTTCTTCCATTCCACCTCTCTTCATCGATTGTGAGTCTTTTGATATACCCTTCTTCCTTGCTTCTATCCTTTCTCTTTGCTTCATTGAGGACAATGAAGGATTTAAGTATGGGGGAGGGAGTACTCGCATTCGTTTATCCTGGTTAGGTTAGTTAGAGTTTTGCTTCAGATTTTTGATTTTCTTCTTTTCATGGAGCACTTGCACCATACCTTTTTTGCATAATACAGAAAGAAAGAAAAAGAAAAAGATAGAAAGAGCCATAACAAAATTGAAAAAAGGTATATAAATCCTAGGATGAGTCGAAAACCCGAAAGGGCGGCTCAGGTAATAAGCAGGTAACCCGGACCAGCATTAGGCTGGGTTAATATGAGGTTCATGAGAGTTGTGAGTATTTGTGAGCACACCTATTGAAAAATGAAAAGAGCGGTTAGGTGAAAACCCGAAAGGGCGCCTAAGCAGAATTGAGCGGTGAAATTCGAGTGTTTTAGGATCATTCTTGCTTGGGAACTTTGGGGCTTGATTGTTAGATTTGGGCAGATCCTAGGTTGCTCTTTCATACTTTTTGGAGCTTGAGTGTTATATCTTATTGTGAGGTGTGTGTTTGAGCTTCATTGTTTTATGCTCATGATTTCTCTATATTTTTGGGTTCAGGTTGTGAGCTGAGTGTTTTTATTTTTCCTTGTATTTCCTGAGATCTTAGATGTGCTTACTTGTTATATTTGTTTTGAGCTTACTCGAGGACGAGCAAGATCTAAGTATGGGGGAATTTGATTCGGCCTATTTTGTATAGGTTAACTCTTGTATTTTAGGGCTATATTGAGTGTGTTTAGGTTAGAGTTGTACGTAATTGTAATATCTAGGTTGAAGACACAAGAATTCAAAAATCAAGAGTTATAAGGCGTTTTAAGTTATCTGCACGACACCACTTTCTTGGAAAGGCTAAATCTTGATCTACGGTGGTTGGAATGAGCTGATTCCGGTGCCATTGGAAAGCTAATTTCAAGGGCTTCAATTCTTCTTTTTACACCGAAGTCAGATTCTAAGCCGAAGAGGGTCAAAACAGCCTCCGAAGTGACATCAGTGGTTCTGTCCCGATACCGCGACCGCGGCGGCTGCCGAGACCGACTTGTTCTTTTCTGTTGCGAAAGCGCAACCGCGGTGGGAGCGACGCGACCGCGGCGATGCCGGATCCTAAGCGGGCCGAAATCTTTCTATCTTGTTTCCTTTTCTATCTTTTGCCTCTTTCCTTATCTATCTCGTGAAGCTTGTTCCTTGGGCTATTTAAGGAGGAGCCTCCTTAGGTTTTAGATACATTCTATATTCTACATTCTATCTTCTACCTCTTACCTTCTACCAATTCATCTCTTTTAGGTTTTAGTTATGGAGAGCTAGTCTCCTTGGGTTTGTTCAAAGGAGAAGCTGTGATGTATGAACTCGTGAGGTTTTGGTAATTGATTTCTATCCTTTGGTTAATATTGATTCTCTTGTGCTTCATCTTATGAATGTTTATTGTTTCTCTAGGAGTAGCTAACCTATTGAATTGATTGGTGTTCTATTGTTTGATTAGGTTTGGACCGTGGACAAAACTAATCTTGAAAACAACTTAACCTAGACCTGTTGTCTATGCAACTAGGATTAAGAAGAGAATTGATTGTTTTATCTTGCAATTGACTCGTAGCTTGATTGTTTGATATTAAATCCTGCATATCCTTGTTCTCTATGCTAATTCTAGGTTAAGCGTCCTTGTCTATGGTTATAGAATTGCTTGGACCGTGGACTTGCGATTGTTAATGATCAGTATAGGAATTAACCATAGGTGTGAATGAAATCAATGGATAAATCTATGATGGAGTGACTATTAAAGAGTGGATCTTTTGAATGAACCTATTTCCCAAATTTGTTATTTGCTTTCTAGTTAGTTTAGTTTAGATATCTTTCTTAAATCCCCCCTTTCTTTGGTTGATAATTATATTAATACTAGAAGCCATAGTTCTCTTGGGCTCGACCCCTTACTTGCATGTTATACTTAGTTTGTAGTTTGGTTTATTTATCTTAGATCTTGGCACGACAACTTCAGCCGAGTCACCGAGGAAGAGGGAAAGCCGGGCCCGACATGCCTTGACGTCGGTCCGACACCCCAGTCGTTGCTCTGCCCCCAGATCGAGGACCAGAACATCGGGCCCGATGTGG
The DNA here is from genome assembly GCA_934048045.1 of Polygonum aviculare. Classification (NCBI taxonomy): domain Eukaryota; kingdom Viridiplantae; phylum Streptophyta; class Magnoliopsida; order Caryophyllales; family Polygonaceae; genus Polygonum; species Polygonum aviculare. The sequence continues at coordinate 22,557,451 of OW204023.1, read as the reverse complement.
AGCCTACATCGGTCCGAGTAGAGAAGGATGTGAGTGAGCCAAACCGGTCCAAGGAAGTCGATCCCAACAAGAATCAAGGCGGCACAACTCTTCCTTACCCGTCAAAGAAGCCCAAGGATGTTGTAGAGGGAAAATTCAAGAGATTCTTGAAGCTTTTGCAAGGGTTGAACATCACAATTCCATTCACCGATGCCCTAAATGCGATGCCTTCATATGCTATGTTGTTGAGATAAATTTTGAGCAAGAAGAGGTCGATAGTGGAAATGCAAGACGAGGTAAAAATCTTGGAGTTACGTCAAAAATTGGGAGACCCGGGGAGATTTGCAATTACCGTTGGAGTAGGGTCCCAAAGTTTCCAAGCTCTATGTGAGTTAGGAGCAAGCGTGTCGGTTATGCCCATGAGCATTTGGAAGAGGGCTAACCTTGGTGAGATTGAGCCGGTTGATATGTCTCTCACAATGGCCGATGGTTCTACTACAAAAGTCATGGGAATTTTGGATGATGTCCCGGTTAGAGTGGGGAAGTACTTCGTCCCCGACGACTTTGTGATTCTTGACATGAAGGAAGACCCTTTGGTTCCTATCATTCTAGGAAGGCCGTTTTTAGCAACGACGGGAGTAAAATTTGATGTGAAGAATGGAAAGGTGACCTTTGAAATTGGAGAAGACAAGGTAGAGTTTCACTTCAACAAAGCTTTGAATGAGCCGGATGCATTGGCGATTTTAAAATTGTAAGAGAATGCCAAGAGGAAAAGAGAGGAAGTGGAAGCCACAAAAGAGGTACCCTTAAGGAGCAATGAAAGGATCAATGCTCAAGTTCAAGAGAGAGAGTTAGTGGATCCATTTGAGCATGAAGGAGACTTAAGGAGAAAAGAAGAGTATCCTTCCTTATATCCTTTTGATGTGGGAGACTCTTATATTTGTTTGAGTGACTTAAAAGAGGATTTAGGAGATAGTTATTTGTGCTTAAGTGATTTGAAAGATGATGTGAGCTATAATGTTATTGAATCTCCTAGAAACTCTTTGAAAGTTTTTGATGTAGGGAAGGAAGGTCAAGATGAGAAAGTGCAAGAGGTGCAAGCCTATGCTTTAGAGGAGAAAGGTGAAAGAGAGTTGGAGGGCCATGCCTACATCAATCACAAGTGGTGGTTCTACGGCTATGAAGGCAATGGCAATGGGCATGACTATGTTGACCAATTCACCATCTTCCATCCACCATGAAGGCTGAGGTTAGAAGTCAAGCTAATGACTTAAAAAGAGCACTCCTAGGGAGGCAACCCGAGCTTAGTAGGTTTCTTTTCATAGTTTTAGTTTGGTTTTCTTAGTTTAGCTTAGACTTTCTCTAATCTTTCCTTAGCATGTATTTTTGGTGGATTAGTGGTGTTATGTGTGCTACATGATTGAGTAGAGGTAATGGTGAAAATAACAAAAGGATTTGTGGAAAACAAGTAGCTTTGATGTGGTAATTTTTGAGGTCGAACCAAGCCGGGTCGAGGTGCCTAGAACATCGGGCCCGACTTAGGCAACTCGTTCCGATTAGATCGGTCAACTTTGGTCAAGAGTTGTGAAAATCCCAATTTTACCCCTCTGACCTAGACTTTGTCTCTTTCCCATTTAAAGCCTTTTTCCCTTACCTACCTCCCATCACCTTCATAACCACCACCCCAAAAATACCTATCTCCCTTTCAAAACCCCAAAAATCGGCCCCCTCCTCCATCACACTCGATCCCCTTTGCTAGACCTCTACCATCTCGATCCAACACCATAAACACCCCCAAACATCAATTCCAAGAAGAAAACCCCAACAATTTCCATTGTTCTTCATCTCTCCCCTAGACCTAAGTGGAGAAATTTTGGGTTCTAAGTAGATTGATTGCTAAGAAGTCCTAATCTCTTCACTTTTGGTATGTGAAACTCGATTCCTATCTATTTCTTTGAGAATCATGTGCTTATGTTGCTTGAATTGAGTATTGCCATGTTTGATTGAGATTAAAGTTTGAGCATCAATGGTGGATTTGCATTAATAGTGAAATTGCTCTCAATTTGTTGAGTATGCATGATTGAATCCCTTTAGAACTTCGATTGGTGAAGATAAATGGTTGATATTGGATTTTAGGAGCATGATAGATTGATTTTGGATGAGTTTGTTTGAGAAGAAGAGCTTAGAACCGGACCGAGATACCCAGGTACTTCGGGCCCGACATAGACGAGTCGGTCCATCACTTCGGACCGAGGTTGAGAGCACCTCGGGCCCGATGTCTATACTTCCAAACCTCCTAATGGATTTACTTCGGAGGGATGATAGCTCGCTTGGCTAGTAGTCTCGAAGTTGATCTATCCAAGTATACACCGGCACCCAACGGAGTGGAGTACATGAACCTAGGGCTGAGCAAAATCCGGTTTGGACCGGATTTTTGGACCGGACCGGTACCAACCGGGACCGGACCGAGGCACTTCCGGTCCGGTCCCCGGTCCATGAATTTTAGATATCCGGTCACCGGTCCGGTCCCGGTCCGGTTCCGGTCCGGTCCGGTCCGGTCCAGACCGGATATTTATAAAAATTAAATAAAAAATAAATTTAAATAAAAAGTATATTAATTTTAATGTTTTTATAGTTAATTTTTAATATTTAAGTTTCACATTTATATTATATACTTAATAATATTATATTTTTATAATTTATATATAATTTCTCTAAATAAATTATAATTTTTTCAATAAAAAATTAATTTTTAATTCAAATAATATTTATTTTAAAAAAAATAAAAATCCGGTCCAAAACCGGACCGAACCTGGACCGGACCGGAGTTTTCCGGTCCGGTCCCCGGTCCATATATTTTAGGGAATCCGGTCCCCGGTCCGGTCCGGTCCGGTCCGGTTTTGGACCGGTGCTCAGCCCTACATGAACCTCTAGTACTTCAAAAAGGCCAACATCATCAAGGAGAAAGTCGTCACAGACCTCACCTCCCATCTAGCACCCCATTCAAACTTTGACAAGGTGGCCATTCCTTTGGGGCCCAAGCTCTTTGACCTTGCAAGCTACTACAATTGGTTCCGAGTTTGGGCCGGGAAGGAGAACCCATTTGGTGAACCGGAAGGGACAAGGGAGTGTCAACGTCGAGCTCAACATATCCGCTTTACCACTCCCCAACCTTCTCCAGAGTCCAATGATGAGCCCAACAACTTTGAGTTTGCTAGAAGAGAGGCCATGGATGTTGACACGCCTCCGGAAAAAGACGAAGGTTACCAAGTTTTGCTAGCCAACCTTCAAGCAAGAGACTAAGCGCCAACACTGCTGGACCGAGATGCAGGGCACCTCAAGCCCGACTTCCACCAAAGTCGGTCCGATGCCTATATCCCCGAGTCGGTCCCGAGTCGTTTTGAGAGAGGTGAAGGGAGCGAAGCTAGGCAAGAGCAACCACACTATGGAGGGTATGAAGGTTATGCCCAATGGTATGGGCCCGGAATGGTCTTCCCCGAACCTCAACAACAGGTGGACATGACGCTTCTAGCCAACCAAATGGCTCATCTTCAACTCCAACAATAAAGCATGCTTCAAGAGGCCCACCAAATCAACCTTCAACAACAACAAATGTTTCTTCAACAACAACAACTCTTCCAACAACAAGAAGTCTTCCAAGCTCAACAAGAGGAGATGAACCGGAATCTTGCCTACACAAGGCGTGAAGTGGACAATTTGAGGACGGTGGAGGACCAAAGATGGCAAGTTCAAGAGAGCTTCAGCGATTGGATGGTCGGGAATTACCCTTCCCGAGAGGACCCATGGACGCGCCCTACACCTCAACTCCAACCACCAAATCAAGATCCTTACCAAGCCCAAGTGTACGAGCGGGAAAGACATGCAAGGCTCCAATGAGGAAGTCGCCGAGGGCGTCCTTCCGACTAAATCTAGACATGTCAATCAAGAATAAGAAATTGTGAGCTTTTCTTACTCTCTTCTCTTTTATTTTGAGTAATGATTTCTTTGTTTTGATGAGGACATCAAAATTCTAAGAATGGGGTGGGTTAGTTGCTCATAGTTTCTCATGTTAGTTACTTGTGTTTGTTCTTAGTTTGTCTTGGGATGTTTTCTTTTGGGATAGTGGCATGATATGTTTCATGAATGATGATTGAGTTTGATGGTTTGAATGGATGAGTGTGTTTTATTTTGAGGAAACTTTTTGCAAAAATCCATAAAAATTTGAAAGTTTTTGGTTAAAAATAACAAAAAGATTTTGTTTTTGGACTAGGAATTCCCATCTTAGATGTCCAAAGAAGGCTAATGATAATGTGAGCATGTAAATTCCTTTGCATATTTTTGGATAGTTTAGCCTCTAAATGGATGTTGCTTTTGATGTGATGTGATATCTTGCATGTTTTTATTGAGCACATGAGTTCTAGGATGAGTTTTTATGCAACTAAGCTTGAGTGAACCTTGTGAGATGATTTTTTGCCATTTTAGGGATGCTTGCTCATTAATGCATATCCCTCATGTTTCTTGTGTGAATTAGCTTATGCATGCTTAGTAAAACTTGCTATTGCGGTGTTTATCTATTTTCCAAGACCAATATGAGATTTGTTCTATGCTTTGTCACATTGATTTGAACTTTATTTCACTTAATCACAAAATGTTCCATATCCTACCTTGAAGATAAACCGTTGTTTGTAGCCCCGTTTTAGCCTAGACCTTTGTCTGAAACTCCTCAAAAATATGATTCCTAGCCTATATGACTTGACCCTTATGGGATTGGACTTTAGTGAAAGGTTGTGGAGTGTATTTGGAGAGTTGAGATTCTCTTTGGTGAAGGGAAAAGAATGGTGTCATAAATCAAGTGGGTAGTGCATCTTTGTTAAGCATAAAGTGAAAAGAAAGAAAGAAAAGTTGGAAAAAGTAGTGGATTGAAAGCAAAGAGCTTTAGTGAAGAAAAAAAGGGGTCCCGACCGAGTTAGTAACCATATCGGGCCCGACGTGTGTTCAAAATCCATCCTATGTGCAAAAAGTGTGAAAAATCCAACAAAAAGTATACGTGCAAAGATGAAGTGGGATGTTAAGTGAAAAAGTGGGTTGAGGAAAGGAAAATTCAAAGTCTTTTGGAAGAGTGAAGTTGAAAGTGGAATAATTTGGTGAAGTTGGTGGGAGATTAGGAAGTTCAATCCTCATTGTAAGCACCACAAGACCAAAATGATTCCTACCTTGAGAAATACCAAAAGCCTTACAACCCGGCCGAATGGAACCTCTTTGAGGACCTCCATTGAGCCAAGTTCATATTCTTTGTGTACATTGTAATAGGCATCTCTACAGTAAAGTCTTTATTTGCATGATTCTTGAGTTTGAGTGTTCATTGCTATACCTAAACACATGATAAGTGATACATATTTTCATATCCCTAAAGTGAGGCTTAGTTGCATTAACTTCATTCCTTAAACACTTGATCATGTGTGATGATGTAATCTCGCTTGCATGTCCATCACTTGTATTTGATTGATTTTTCATATGAGGCTTTACTTGAAGATTATGCTTCGGTCTTGCTTACATTGTTATTGCTTGAGGACAAGCAAGTTTAAGTATAGGGTATTCTGACGTCTCTCATTTTGGTGGTATTTTAGTGGTTAATTTCCTATGTAAATAGGCGTCTTTTGTTCCTTTCCTTGCTAGTTTTGTTCCTTTCTAGCTTAGATTCCGATTTTCTATGAGATTCGGAGACTATGCGAATTTGTTGCATTTTGTAGGTAATTTGGCATGATTTGAGGAAGTTTCGGCAGGAGTCCCCATGGAGGAGCAAGGCACGAGAACAAAGGAGCGGAAGAGCCGAGCGATCAATGAAGAGGAGCTCAAGAAAAGCCAAGAAGAAGAGTGAACCGACGCCAGGATCGAGTTGCCCAACAACTCGGGCCCGAGATCGACTCATGGAGACCCGGACCGAGGTGTGGCAAGTCGGGCCCGAGGTACACGCATGTCGTTCCAAGTCGGCGGAATTGTGGATTGGGCACCAAGGCATACAAATGTGATCTACCACTTTTGCTCCTCTTCCATTTTTTGATATTCTTGGCCCCTAATTAAAAGGAGAGAGGAGAATTAGAGAAGGATCCAAGCTTAGACACAACTAATCACTCTCAAAGGCTCAAGGAAGACTTGGAGAGCAAGGAGGAAGAAAGGAGAGGAGAAGGAGAGGAATTTCGGTGGAAGATAGCTAGATCTAGGAAGAATTGTGAGTTTGAACTTGATTTGATTTGCAATTTGTGGATTTGAGTTTGGATCTTATGATTTCCCTTTGATCGATTTGAATGAGATTTGGTTTTCATTTGATTTGGATGATTAAGATTTGTTTGCCTTGTGATTTGTTTTCTTGTTACTTTAGCATTTTGGAGTAGATTCCATTAGTCTTGGGCTATGGGGGAAACCTCTAGCTAGGTTGGGTTTAAACCCCCAATTCCATAGCCTTAAGTGATTGATCTAGGAATTCACTCTACATAGAGCTACAATCTCTTGTGGAAGCAAGGGATCAAGGGCTTGTGATTGGAAAGAGAGAACGGAAGCGATCTTTTGCCTATCACTTGACCTTGCATCGAAAGGGAGGTAAAATTCCCTAGGGTCGATGTGTAGAGTGACGGGATCGAAGGTGAACAACCTCGATTCTACGAGGATCATCACTTATTGGCTGAATTGGGGTGGAATTACCCACATCTAGTTAGAGAAGGAACCCAAAAACCCAAGACCGATCTCTCCTATTTTGCCTAGTTCGACTTACCCAGACCTCGGGCCCAACTTACATCAGTGTCGGTCCCGTGCAAACCTTCGTCGATCCACCTCGGGTCGAAGTAAACATGTCGGTCCCGAGTGGTTTCCTTTGATTTTCCTTGTTTTTAGCCTTTCTTTTCCCTTTTTAAGTCTTTTTGGTGCACTCAACGAACGAACTCCCGTGTGTTTGACACCCTACTCAGTGCTTCAACTAGGTTTGGTTATAAATTTAAATTTTGAGACCATCCGATCCGGACCGATCATGAATAAGTTCATTTCATGGTGCAGCATTAGCAAAAAATGAAAAATAACAACATTTTCAATGTGTTTTCCCTCATTTTACTTACAGGCAGTTACGTGTGTTATATTTGTTTGTATAATGTATATTAACGTAGTGATAGAAGTTTGTATAATGTATAGAGAATCAGCCTCTAAATGTGTTGCATGAAATTAGATTGTGTAAATTTATTTGTATCTATCGGTCTCCGCGTACCGCGTATGGGGCACTAATTAGTATAATTCATTCTTCCTTACGGGCCAACATACAAAGTCTCCATCTAGAACCCTGATTCGACTCAAAATTGAAAATGTGGTTGTTTTTTGGGAGCTTATATTCATGTGAGATAACTTCTTTATTATTTTGTTTAGGATTTCAATGCCAAGAGACATAAAAAATATAAATGTTGATGCTCAAGAGTTATAATGGGGGGTTATTGTTCAAATAACAGAAGATATGGTCAAGGAGGATGACAAACGTTAGCGCTTTACTGAAACATTCTTTCTGGCTCCCCAGGAAGTAGGTTTTTTTGTCCTTAATGATGCATTCATATACCTGGAAGATGGTTATTTGGAAGCAGAGAATGAGGATCTGTTTCTAATGTCCAAAGTTTATTGAGATATTTTTTTATTACAATTAAAAGAAAACCATATACAAGTTAGTTGACGCGCCCTATCCAATAGTGATGTACATTTTATGATATAAAATAAGAATTGTGCAATATCATACTCATTTGAGTTAAGATGATCAATCATAACAAATTTCAAGCTCTTTTTTATCTTATGTAAAGTCATAACAAATTTTCTCTAACATTTTTACAAAAGAAAGATTGTTATTACTAATTAACTGCTCTCTCACTTTTTTTAAGGAGTTTTTTTTTCTGCATGATCCATGCATAAGGGTTTTTTGCTTTTTTTTTTCTTACTTCACATTCTCCAAAGCTTACATTTTCTCTATATGTTGTTAAGATCATAACGATAATTCTTAGTATATCACTAATTATCCTTCGTTGAGTATTTGTTTTTATAAACTAATATTTAGGGGTGGGGAACTAAATAAAATCCAATACCATAAGGTCCAAAGACATAAGATAAAAACGTAAAAAAAAATTCAAAATGCACTTTCTTTCTACAAAAACTCTTCAAAATTATTTATACAATTATTATTCAAAATGTTCAAATTTGTTTCAATATATCACCTAAAAACAAAAATATATATACCACAAAAATAAGAAAAAAAATGAGATATTCTAAAATTAGTCTTCTATTATATATTGATACTCACACATCCATAGTATGTATAAAAACAATCATCTAACACATGCAAATCAAATAGTTTTTGACTAATATAGAAAATAATACGTTTAACATCAATATTTTAAAGATTATTCTCTTAATAATATATACATATAGATAAAAATATATTCTAAAAATCTATTACAAAAATAATCTATTGGTGAAGTCTATATAAATGAGGTAATCTGAAGCTTCACATAATACAAATAACTTGAATGAAAAAAGGACAATACGGGCCCATGCAGCGCACAAGATTAACCATCAATTATTATATATAGTAGATACGAAATAGTCTCATTCCATATCGGGTCTAGCCATATGTTTACCTATTATACACGTCCTAGGATTAGAGAACTGATTAATCTACATTTCTTATTTAACACATCACCCATACTCATTAATATAATATATTCAGTTGTGTTACCCTGTCCATGTCTTAACTTATAATTAAACCTTTTATATTTGACTAATGTTCTAAAGGGATGCCAATATGCCATGAATAGTAATATATGCAATTAAGCCTCTATATATTAATAATATCGGGATAGGAGTATTTTATTGCTTTGTAATGATATTAATTCAGCGAGTAATTAATGTTTATTAATTTATAGAGATTTTAAGGATAAGAATATATCCAATTAAATATTATCTTTTGTGACTAAATTAAATTTATTTACTCAAAATAATACCAATTATTGTCATCGAACCAAAAATAATTCCAAATGCAAAATTCGTAAGTTAGAGATACCAATTAAATTAAATTTATTTACTTACCAAAAATATTATCTTTTGTGACTAAATTAAATTTATTTACTCAAAGTAATTGGTAAGTTAGAGATTCCAAATGCATAATTCCAAATGCAAAATAGCCAAACTCAAAATAATACCAATTTCCTGGCCAAATTTAGATGATGGGTATTATTGCACGTTCGTTATATATAAGTTAGAGATATAATTTACGTAGATTTAAGTTTTAAGAAAAAACAATCAACAATAAGATCATATTTTACCGGGTTTTGAAAAATCTCTTAGTTATATATATTTATGTTGTTTTTCGCATTATATTACTAGTTCATACTTTTACCGGAACCTTATATTTATATGGTGGTCTTTCGGTAATTTATTATCTTATTATCTTATCGTAAATTACCAAGTTTTACACTGGCCCAAGTTTGACCATTAATGTAATGAAAACGAATATGATTTTACTTTTTAAAATCAGGATACAATATTGTGGTTTTAGGTTTTAAGGTTTTGAGTTTTGAAAACATAAAAGTATTTTCATTCTCACAACGGTTTTACTAAATAGGGTTTGTATTATTTTTATGTGTTGAAAACCAAAAGTGGAAACTCGCATGGTTACCAAACAAACCCTTAACTTTTAAATAGATTTTTTCAAAATTGTAAGAGAATAATATTGGCATGCACGATATATTTGACGGAAATGTTAATAAATTACCAACGGTGAAAGTGATCAAGGACTAACGGAGTAATTTACCGTGTAATAAACTACTAGTGAGTAACTCACATGACATTTTAAAGAGTTAACTCACACAAGTGTCTCAAAACTAAATTACTGATCACGCAACTTAAGAGGGTAAACAACCAATCATGAGGCCACCGAGGCGATCGTGCCGAGACCGAGAGTGTTCAGATCTACAGCACAGGTCGTGGATCCGACGGCAATGCCAAAAGGGTGATCCCGAGGACAATGGCCAGGACAGCTTCAACGATGATGATGTCATGCATTCCTAACATAATAGTATGTCATAATTCTATAGTCAACTCCTCTTATCACTATCCTTTTTTTGTTTTGCTTTAAAGCTTAATTCGATTATGAGAAACCTCCCCCCCCCCCGTTATTTTTTCTAAGGGGAGAAAATTAATCTGCAGTTACAACCTGAAAAAACTAAAATAACCTAAGATGTGGCACAAAGCCAAAGCAACACACGGCTAGGACATAAATAAGGCAACACGCAAGTCGCTCAAAATGTGTACAAACAAACAAAGGCACGACGGCCAAACAACAACAAAGCACGAAGGCCAACCAACCAAAGGGCACAAAGGCCATACAAACGACACACAGCCTGTCCAAACAAACAACAAACAAGTTCAAACCAAAATCAAAACCGACACACATCCACAAGCGGAAAAGTGTCATGTGATAATCTAAGGACGTGAGAAATGATAAGACGAGCGACAACATGGATAGGCATGTTGTTGTTGTCGAAGATCTTTGCGTTCCTAGCATGCCACACAAAATAAACTGAGGCCGAAAGGGTGAAGCACCGAGCATAGTCACAACAATCCCGTTTCGGCGCCCCATTCAAACGACGCAAGCGTCGGGCACGCCTAAGCCACCTAAAAGCAATAGGCAGAGAAGAGACGAAGGCCGGAATATGGAACCGGACTTGAACTTCTCTCCAAATCTCCCTAGCATAAGAACATTCAAAAAAGAGGTGTTCGTGTATCTCCAAGATGTGCCCACAAAGACGACACCCCGCATCCACATCAAGAAACAAGAGACAATCATAAGTCGAAAGCTTACCGAGCTTGACGAGCCACAAAATGAAGGAGTGTTTAGGCGTGTTGTGCGGTTTCCAAATCTCCTTAGACCACCGAACCACCGTAGACCTACGACGAGTAGCATCATAAGCCTTGGAGACACTCAACCGACCATCCTTACGCTAGGACCGCAAGGTATCCGTAACCGAGGTGTTACCACCCCCATAATTAACCACAAGGTCGCGAGCACTCAGAATTGCTTTAATCAAAGAGTAATCAAGTTTGTGAACAACCCAATCAAAGGGCATTTGATACGTCGAGATACCTATGGTGAACCCACCTAACCCAAAGACAATCCCTTTGATCAAAAATATGGTTGAAAATGTTTGATCATGAAGGAAAAGTTCCAAGTTTGAAGATCCAATAAACCGAGACCCCCTTCAAGTCTAGGAAGGCAGACATTATCCCACCGAACTTTCGGCCTGTTCCACAAGAAATTCCGGCACAAGGCCACTAATCTGAACATAATCTCAGTAGGAATTGGCAAAATTCCAAGCCAAAAACCTTCAACTCCTTGAATCACAGAAGCGATGAGTTCCCTACACCCAACAAATGATATTGATTTCTCTCCCCAGGCATTGAGAAGACCACCAATTTTATTGAGCAAAGGATTAAACTGGATGACCCAAAGCTTATTAGGACTAATAGGTATGCCCAATTAGCGAAAGGGGAAGGTATCAACCTTAAAACCACTCATGTCGATGATGCCCTGCAACCCTGATCACTATCCTTTCATCTAACTTGTTGTGGATACTCGTCTATATTTGTTCTTCGTTATAGATGCTTCCACTTGATAACTCATATCCATACGTTGCCATGTAACGAGTCTGTGTTATATATGTCTGCACCATTTGATCCGTACACAATCATATTGCAACGAGTTCATCCGGATTAACCAAACATTCCAGCAGTTTGACGTGGCATGAGGATTGGATAAGAATAAGACACCAGTTGGACCGTCTGTTCCTAGAAGACAAGTGTAGGAAAATCAAGAAAGGTAGTTGAAACCCACAGCATTGAAGAAGACGCCGCTGGTTTTCACCATTATAATGTTCAAGCTCTTACCTTTATAGTATAAAAACATAATCATCCACCAGAACAAGAAGAAGAAACGAACATCTATCAAACGAAGAAGAAGAAGAAGAAGAAGAAGAAGAAGAAGAAGAAGAAGAAGATGGAAGGCGAAAGAAAGAAGAAGGTGATGATTGCAATCGACGAGAGCGAGTGCAGCCACATGGCCGTTGAGTGGGCCCTCGCCAATCTCAAGTCCGCCCTCACTTCCGACGCCGGAGTCCTCCTCTTCACCGCCCTCTCCAACGATTACGGCGGCCTCATCGCCGGAAGTTACGGCGTCGCTCGTCCGTCCAAACCCTAATTCTATTTGATACACAGAGACACTCTCTTGTTCCTCCTAATTAATATCACTTGCTCTTGTGCTGTGTAGTTCCGGAGCTGATAACCAACATTCAGGACAACCAGAAGAAGTCTGCAATCGCTCTGCTTGAAAGGGCCAAGCAACTCTGTGCTCAGCATGGGGTATTCCTCTTTGTAATTTTGTCCATCTTCTTCTGGGTTTTAGCTTGTGTTTGAGCACCTGAAGGGCTGAAATTGGTGTGTAATCCAACACAACAGGTAGCTCCTGTGGAGACTCTGTACGAGTTCGGAAATCCCAAAGATGCCATTTGTGATGCTGTGGACAAGTATCATGTTCAGTTGCTGGTCATTGGAAGCCACAGCAAGGGAGCTCTGCAAAGGTAGTAATTATCTTTGTGATGATTGTGATCATTATTGGTTCATTTGGTTTGATGCCTAAAATTGGAGCTCCAATTGTAGGGCTTTTCTGAGGAGTGTGAGCAACTACTGTGTTAACAATGCCAAGTGCCCAGTTATGGTTGTCAGGAAACCACAAGCCTGAAGACTCAAGACTGGTTCTTCCTTTATCACTACACATTACAAAGTCTTTGAATTGCCCATCATGCTTGTGTTGTAATATTATGTAGTCCTTTTCACTCTAGTTGTCTGTATTATGCATGTGTTGTAGTGTCACCAAGTCTCTGAGAACTGTGTACATAGCAATAAATTTTTCATTCTAATAAAGTTCTTCATCAGAAGTGCTACGGTTTGGCTGATATGTATGTATTGTAAATGTGTGGAGTAGTATTCTAATAGCGCTTTACTCATCAAAGGAGGGTAAAGTGCTCAGTGTTAGTTTGAGCTGGATCACCCTTAAAAGCAGAGAAACCAAGGAAAAGTTCATTCAAACAAGCAACTCATGGATGGGAAGAAAGTGATGATTGCGATAGACGACGGTGATTGCAGCCTCTTCGCCGTCGAGTGGGCCATCTCCAATTTCAAGCCACTCATACTCTCCGGCGCCCAGATCCTCCTCTTCACCGCCATCTCCAAAGATGTCGCCGCCGGAAGTTCGTAGTTTTCATTCCTTTATCCCCCAGTTAGATTTCACTCATTCATAGCTGCTGCTTGCTTCTGCTGATGATGTTGCATGCTTAATATATCATGGAATTTTCCCAGTAATGAAAACTTTTTTGAATTATAGAGGCCTGGTGGATTATCAGTATTGCCTGATTTTGGGCTTCTTTTTCTTTGTCCTGTTGTTACTTTAATAGGGTTTTATGAGCAAAAACATGGTAAACAGTCTCAGTCAGATGCTGAGTGACATAGCGGAGAATTTTGCTCCTTTTCAGCTCAGTGGGTAGATTGGTTCATCCTGTTTTAGGGTGATGCTATTTTATGGCTACAGGCCCTGGTCTCTAACATCACACTACTCCTGTGCTCGTAGCTCTGGATCTTGTAGCAACCATCCAGGAGAAGCAGGAGGAGTTTGCCATTGCACTCCTTGAGAGGGCCAAGAATCTTTGTGCTAAGTATGGGGTATCATTTCCGTCTTTTTAGGTTGATGGAATTATAAGTTTACATTGACAAGAATCATACGTCAGTGAATTTTTGTATTCTCTTGCATCATGTTGTTCCTCGAGACAGGTAGATGCAGAGACTGTTTATGAATTTGGAAACCCACAGGAGGAAATATGTGATGCTGTGGACAAGTACAAGGTTCAGCTGCTGGTTCTTGGAACCCATGGCAAGGGAACTATTCAGAGGTATTATTTCATTCATTCCATTTCCACATTATCACCTTGTAAAGAATGAATTTTATCCTTCTTTTTTCTTCATTGATTTCAGGGCTTTCTTGGGTAGTGTAAGCAACTACTGTGTTAACAATGCTAAGTGCCCTGTTATGGTGGTGAGGTATCCGCCATCCTAAAGAGTCAATATGAAGATTTCAGACTGCTCCTTTCTGTAAACTGAGTGTGTTCTGTGTGAGTATTGGACATATGTGGTCATATTATGCAGTGTTTGAGGAAATCTAAGGTCCCACTTCTGTGTTGTGGTAGCTACCTTTGTTAAGGGGTTCATGCACTGTTCATGTGAAATTAAATAATTGAAGGAAGTAAGATGAGTAAACTAACTCATTTGGTCCTCCTGTTGACTGATAGTTGAGACTCCTTCAACCACCACTCCTCCACCTACCATTATTTACCAGAAAAGGACAAATATTTCCATTGAACTAACTCTCACTCCACTTGAACACTGAAAAATTACTCATCATGACACACACTCCACTTAAGATTTAAATCTTAAATCCCACATCTGAAAAAAGACCCACCAAAGCGAAAACAAGGAGAAGAAATGGAAAGGGAAAGAAAGAAGGTGATGGTGGCCATTGATGAGAGTGAAGAAAGCTACTATGCTTTGCTGTGGGCACTTGAAAACCTCCATGAGATGCTAGTCTCTCAACAGCTTGTCATCTTTGCTGCTGAGCCCCCACCCAACTACGCCAACGTCTTCTCTGCCTCCTTCAGCTCTGCACGGCTTTACACCACTGCAAATCTCAGTAATTGACGTTCCATTCGTTTCCTTTCTACCTCTTCACTATTTTCTAATGGGTGTTGTTACTTTTTTTTTATGAGAAATCAGTTATAAGTTGGGTTACTTTTTCCTTCTTTTTTATTGGTGAAATGAGCAGCCCCAGATTTGGCAAAGTCTGTGCAGGAGATAGAGAAGAAGGTTGCAATCGGTCTTTTGGAGAAGGCTAAAAGTGTCTGCACTAGCCGAGGGGTAAGAGTCCTCTTGGAGCGATTTCCTTGTATTATCTTCGTTACACTCTTAACACTAATTCCTTTTGTAACCTTAGATCATTGCAGAGACAATTTTAGAGGAGGGAGACGCTAAGGTGGCCATTTGTGATGCCGTGAACAAGAATAAGATCAGTATCCTTGTACTAGCTGAGCAGCATATTGGAAGAGTTGAAAGGTGACCCTTAATGTATCTCTTTTCTTGTTTTTGACATGGCCATATGTGTTTCACCAGAGCTGATACAGCAACTTAATCTGCATAAATTTCGTATACGCAGCATGCTATCATGGAGTGTAAGCAACTATTGTGTCCAATATGCCAAGTGCCCTGTGCTCGTTGTCAAGAAACCTGAATGACTGGGGAGTTTTAGATGCCTAATTCATGTAAGAACTCATGTCGTAGTTGTTTTATTCTTGTTTACTTTGATGGATTTAGCTTTCGCTTGAATTGATGAAGAAGAAATCACAGTTCAAAACATGAATAGATACTACTACTATCCTCATAAAATGCTGAAAATAACAAGGTCCTAAAATCATTCAACTAGGACACACCTTATTTAGGTTTAATCTGCATGATACATGATTTTTAATCTCATACAAAGATACGGTTGAGGGTTGCTGCCAAACGGACTCCAGCTTGAGCTAACCGTAAATAGACAGTGGGCAAGCGTGAAAGAAAGTATTCATCTAGCAAAAAACAGAAACAGAGTTAGATATTTAGTTATAATAGTGTGAATAAGTTGTAGTGAATTTGGAAATGTAAGGATTACTACTTGCCTTCAAGGACTGAATCTTCTGTTACTCCTTTATATGCCCAATCACAAGCTGCAGTAATACTCTCCGATGCATATCTGTCGAAAACGAATTAGAAAAAGGTCAGCATTTTGGGTTTCGTGTAGAATGAAGTAAGCTAAGTCATGCTTTTAAGGTTGTTTAGCTTACGTGTTTGGACATGTTGTACTATTTTGAGCACACTCTGCCCATCCTTGTTCATCGGACGCCCATTCGGTCTGTTTCAACAGCAAAAGAACCCCAAGAACAAATAAATTGTCATGATCAGTTTAGAAGTGAAAACTTTTGAACAAACATGCTAAAATGATTATTTGGAAAAGGAAAGGATACAGTAGTATGAAAGATACCTCTATCTTATGCTTGAGTGCGTCAACTAACTCATTCACACTGCTGTCATCAAATCTTTCTTCTGCTGTTTCAACAATACTATCATCCCATACCTAAAACTCAGACATGAAGATCAGGTTAGGCAACTAAATCTGTTTGTTGCAGTGAAAAAATGTTTAAGAGCAGTTAAAAAACAAGGCTGAGAGGAAGACTCACATGATGAAGATTTCCCTTCCTATTGTACCAGTGTACATCAATCGTATTACCGCCTCTATCGCTGGTGTGTCCAACGTGCAGAGGCTGCATTTTAATTGATCAGTTTTCATTCAAAGCTCATCCTATTCATTCAATGGTAAATGTTTGTAGTTAAGAATTTTTTCTTCTTCTTTGATTGTACCTGGTGGATGTCACCCATGAGATGAGATAGGAAAAGAAGTGCTTCTGTGAGGTTATCTGTTCAAACAGGCCAAGAATTTCACAGTTTTACACTTGTAACTTTTTTACTGGCAACAAAATAGTTCTACAATGTTAGCAAGTACTCACATTGAGTTTGAGATGGATCACCCTTATAAGTAACAAGCTGTGTGGTGTAATTGTTGATTGCACCAGCCACACATCTTCCCTCAATCCCATCTTCATCTTTGCAATCCCCTAGATGGGTTGTGACCACAGGTCAGATAGATGACTAAATATGACCACAAAAACCAGTAAGAACAAAGTGGTTGGAAGCAAACTCTTGTATTGATAAGTGCAGACAGAATCAGGGACATCAATGTAGTGAAGAGCAGAGGACCAGTGGAATCTAAATTTGACATGGTCTGCCCATGAACACAATCCCGCCAAATCTCCTTGTGCATATTCCGGTAGCAGTAGGCTCACAGCCGTTGAGGCCCCATCATTCAAATATGCCTGCATAGTTTTCATATTTTTAAGAACAACCCACAAATTAAGCAAGGCGGAAATGAATGACCCAGAAAGGGTTTATCAACCTGTGCAATTTTGCAGACAGCAAAATGGCCATCAACTCCCCAGCCATGGACAGTCAAACCCAGAGATAGAAACACTGAAAGAGAGAGGAAACAGAGCGTTTGAGGATCTGTGTACTTGGCCATTTTTAAGCGCAGGCCAAAACTGGAAGAAGTGATGTGAAATGTGAATGTGTTTGTGGGTACAACAGTTTGATAGCGCTGAGGATCATTAAAATAGGCAAGAAATCATTGATGGAGAGATAACAAAGGGGTCTGTATGAAAATGGCTCAAGTGTGAACAGTTTGATTCTTTTTTCCCCCTTTCCCATAATGAGCATGTAATTTACCCTTTTCCGTTGATGAAGTCATAAAGAAAAGAAGAAAACAGATTTGTTCCTGTCATTGATTGATTGCATTTGGTTGTCACGCCCGTAAGCATCGATCGATTGATTTATGAAGACATATGGTTATGTGAAATGCGTAACACATTATGGTATAATAATACTGCATATTCCGTCACACACCCCAAAATAAACACATTGCAATCAACACTTAATCTCATGTCTCCAGCACAGAAAGTAGCTAATGGAAATAAAAGATTTCAGCCCAATTTAGGATTCAATAGTGGAAGAATCTGGACTGAAACCTCCATTAATTGGTTGTATAAATATTCCTTTTGAAGAACTTGGTCTCAAAATCATTTGTCAATAGAGAAAGGAATGGAAGTCAATGGGTAGTGTTAGTTGTCAAGTCTTGGACTTGTGGGAATGTTCACATCAACTTCTCTTAAATCAACAAGTAACAATGGTATTTTGCCGAAAGAAGTCCTTTTTACAAATTTTTGTACTCCTGATGGTTGTCTTCGATCGCATAAATTGATCGCTTAACAAACAGTTTCATTATAAGGTTGGGTACTTCAAAGCGCTAACTTCTTGAGTTGTTATACTTATGCATCACTAATTTCTTGAAAAGGCTACTAATGCAAATGCCACAGAGAAGCTCAAGCATGAATGAGTTTGTGCAAAAAATGAAAACCACACAAACCTGGGTATCAAACGTCTAAATTCAACCATATATGGCCAGGCACATATTACTTCAAATAAGCAGGCTGCACATTCGTATATTACGTTGAAGCTTGAGCTCGACCCGCAAAAAAAATAGCAAGAAAATTAAATTACAAGCCAAACATAAGGTTTCCCTAAAAAAGAGCATGGCTCTCAAACGAGATCAGGCAGGTGCCCAACCTAGATAAGGAATTTTATACGAAAGTTGAGTGACCAATGTGAAAGTATATGGCAACCTCAAACTGTAGTTAACTTCTCATTTTCTGACCCATTATAGAGCAACTTGCAATACTTGTCATTTGCATGAAACAATATAGTAGCAAATACGGAGTATATATATATTTTTTTGGTAGCATATATAGTAGCAAAATTTAAGCCGAAAATCCCACTGAAGGTTATATTTTTCACCTGATCATCTAACTTGTCATTTGTTGATCAAGGTTATATTTTTTGATAGCAAATACTTATCATTTTTCACCTGATCATCTAACTTAATTTTGTAACTTCAATTACAGCTAGTTAAAAAAATCTGTATGCACATCCAAACATGCCTTTAAATCAACACGCCCAAGCTATAACGGGTGATGAAAATGAAGTCTTAAATCAAAAATTCTGCAGATTCACACTCAAATGACTTCAGGCTGTGTTCAAGCTCCAAATCTCCTCTCTCCTCCACCCAGAAAAAATAACAGCGGAAGACCAGTGTTGAGTGCTGAATAGCCTGAACTTGACGGTAAAACCTTGATCAACAAATGGATGATGGTGGATTGCATGTTAAATATCTTATATGTGTATCCTCTTTGTTTTTTAGTTCAGTCCTTACAAGCATTTCCATCTTTCTGTGCAAATTTTGCATGTTACTTGTGAAACTATTATTCATCAATTGGATCAAAATCAGGTATATCCTTGTATCTTTAATCAGATTGCGTGTGCATTCTAGCTGACAGCTTCAACTTTGATTCTTAACCCTAACTAATCAAGCATTTAGGGTTATTGGACACTGGCTTTAACCTAAACTTACCGATTCGCCCAAAACACATGCGAGTAAATGGCTGATCAAGATCAATGTTGAAAGCAGAGATATGAGCTATTTGTCTTCCTAATTACCCTGATTTTGGGAGGAAGTAGTATTTTTCTTCTGCAATTTCTTGTTTTACAATGGCTTGGTGCATCAATTGACTGTTTCAGGGGTGGGTTTTCCCTAATTTAACTAACACTTTTAGGGTACTTCTAACACTAATTAGGAGACTGCAGAAGCTCAAGTATGAATCCAAATGATACACAAGTAGTGACACGTAAGGAAACGTTACACTTTGTTGATTGGTATTCACAGAGGAGATTACAATATATAGCACCAATGAACGTTTGGGCTCCAAGTATTAACAGTACAATTAGATAAGCATTAATTAACAAAGATAAACTACTTGTCCTTATCTAATATCCCCCTGCAATCTGAAGGTCTTGGAAAGACATGAAGATTGGACCGCATTTGAGCAAAGGCACGACCTGTCAATGCCTTTGTAAATACATCAGCACGTTGCTCTTTTGCTGGTATGTGACAGACGACAAGCTCTCCAGATTCAACTTTCTCACGCACGAAATAGTAGTCAAGACGAATATGCTTGGTACGAGATGTAACCACAGGATTCGAGGCAAGAAAAGTCGCCGACAAATTATCACACAGCAACTTAGGAGGAGACCGTAAAAGGAGCTCGAATTTCATGCAGGAGCTGCTGAATCCACATTAATTCTGTAGTGGCAAAGGCTATGGCACGGTACTCCGATTCGGTGCTGGATCGAGCGACAATACGTTGCTTTTTGGAGGCCCAACTCACCAAATTTCCACCATAGAAGATGGCGAAGCCATGTTGGGACCGTAAATCTGAGGGATCGGACATCCAACCGGCATCACTGTAGGCCACTAAATCACACCCAGAAGAGCGAGAGAACTGCAAGCCGTAGTCGGGAGTACCCTTTAAATAGCGAAGGATACGTTTAACCTCCCGCCAATGTGATTGTTTCGGCTCATGCATGTGTTGACACGCCTTATTGACGGCATAGCTAATTTCCAGGCGAGTGATCGTAGCGTATTGCAAGCTACCAACAACCTGCCTGTAAACTCGTGGGTCAAGAAGAGACTCTGAAGTTGGCTCGGCCATTGATGAAGGGCATGCTGGTGAGGAGATAGGCTTTGCTTCGGACATGCTTGATCGGTCAAGTAAATCACAAATATATTTGTATTGAGACATAAATAAGCAATCAGCAGTGTAAGACACCTCAACTCCCAGAAAGTATGATAAGGGTCCAAGATCCTTCAAAGCAAAGGCATTGTGTAGGCATTGAATGAACTTCTCAATGACAGATGGAGTAGAACCCGTAACAATTATGTCGTCCACATACACTAGGACATAAATGATCTCAGAACCAACATGTCGAACAAACAAGGACGTATCCGAAAAGCAGGCGCGAAAGCCGAGACGTATCAAGTGCATTTTGAGCTTTGTGAACCAAGCTCGTGGTGCCTGTTTTAGAGCATAGAGAGCTTTTTGCAACTTACACACAAAATTAGGATGATTAGAATCAACAAACCCCTTTGGTTGCTCCATGTAAACTGTTTCCTCTAGATCGCCATTCAAGAAAGCGTTGTTAATATCAAGTTGCCGGATAGGCCACCGTTTAGAGAAAGCAATAGACAAGATCAACCGTATAGTAGTCGGTTTCACCACAGGGCTGAAAGTATCGAAGAAATCAACGCCCTCTTCTTGGTGAAAACCTTTGGCAACCAAACGTGCTTTGTAACGCTCAACACTGCCATCAGCCCGGTGTTTGATCCGATAAACCCATTTGTTCCCAACAATATTGACTCCAGAAGGACGAGGAACAAGTTGCCAAGTTTTGTTTAAATGGAGAGCATGAATTTCATTCTGCATTGCAATCCACCATTCAGAGTGCTTACTAGCTTGAGCAAAAGTGCAGGGCTCACTTGCAATAGAGGAAGCCGATGGAGCCAGATGATGAGAGGCATGAAACGTCTTTGGCTTTAAATGCCCAGACCTGGCACGAGTAGTCATAGCATGCGTCGAGACATCAGATGCACGGAGATGAGGTAGAGCTACTGGAGCTTGTGAATCGGCAGCGGCAAGAGCACCATCGGGGGGCGTTAACGTAGGCAATACCGGGCTGCATGGGCTAGGGGGTGGTATTGGAGAGGTCACAGGAGAGGTGGCATGTGAGGGAGGTTGACGTGGAGATGTGGGTATATTAGATGGAGGGTTGGGGCCCGTTTGGGTGGAGGCTACAGATTGGAGAATGTTTGTGGATGTTGGTGGCAAAGGTAAAGTGGAGGTTGAGGAAGAGTGATGGGACCGTATGTTGGAATAGGGGTAGACAGATTCATCAAAGATGACATGAGTGGATATGTAAACACGTCCCGTGGAGTGATCGAGACAGAGATACCCCTTGTGTTTTGAGCTATAGCCAATAAACGTACATGGAGAAGAACGATAGGCTAATTTGGTAGGATTGTACGGTTTGAGGTAGGGGAAGCATAAACACCCAAAAGTTTTGAGTAGATTATAATTCGGGCACTTGTTGTACAAGACTTCAAATGGAGATTTGTGGTTGAGAAGAGGGGTGATGGTTCGGTTTGACAAATATACCGCCGTATGAAAAGTGTTTTCCCAAAATTCAAAGGGTAAGGATGCATGAGACAAAAGAGCGAGGCCTTTTTCTTGAATGACCCTATGACGGCGTTCAACAGCCCCGTTTTGAGATGGGGTGTGAGGGCAAGAGACGCGATGAAGAATACCCTCGGAATTCAGGTACGGGATTAGGGCGGTGAACTCACCACCACCGTCACTTTGAAGACACCTGATGTTGGTATTGAATTGGGTTTTTACCATTTTGTGAAACTGAATGAAGAATTGGCAGACTTGTGATTTGGAAGACAAAAAATAAACCCAAATGAACTTGGAGTAATCATCCACAAATGTAACATAATATTTAGAACCGTAGATTGAAGCTACGGAGGAAGGTCCCCAAACATCGGTGTAAACTAACTCAAAAGGTTTATTACTAGACTGATGAGGATTAGCAAACGGAAGCCTATGGCTTTTGCCAAGTTGACAGGGAGGACAAACATGAGACAAGCTCTTATTGGACACTGGTAAACGAAACGGCGAGACTAAACGACGAAGGACCGACTCGTGAGGATGACCAAAACGGTGGTGCCAACCGGTGAGAGAGGTGCGGACAGTGGAGAGAGCTGAAGGTGAGGAGTGTGGAGAGGCAGAGGTTGGCAGCCGGTATAGACCTCGATCAACGATGCCCGTCAAAATGATCTTGCCCTGCAAAGTTTTCACAAACCAACAATTAGGATGAAGCTCAATATAGACATTATTGTCTTTTGTAAAAGATGAAGCACTCAACAAGTTCTTAGAGATGTTCGGAGCGACGAGAACATCCTTTAAAATCAATGACTTAGAGCCTGAAAGATGCAAGTTACCAGTGTGGGTGATTGGAATAGTCTTACCGTCCCCTAGAGCAAGTTGATCCTGACCTCCATACTCAGATTTGAGAGACAGATTTTGCATGTTGTTTGTCACATGATGCGTAGCCCCTGAATCAACATACCATGGAGGGTGGTGAATGTCGGATGAAGCAGAGTAATTGGCGGATTTCAATGGGACTGGATTGTAAGGATAACTAGCTTCATCAAAGCGATTGTAACAATTCATAGCCTGATGTCCAGGAATGTTGCAAATCTGGCACACCGGTCGATTGGAGGACATGCCATCACGAGACTGTTGACGAGGCGAGTAACCAGAGTTTTGCCCGGAAGAATAACCAGAATTTGGCCTGGAAGACACGGCATTGTTCTGATTTGAAGAACCAGGAGCATGGTTAGAGAAAGATTGGCGCCCACGGCCTCGACCTCGATCACCACAGCCACGACCTCGACCACGGGAGGCATAGTTAGCATTAGGTTGAGTTGGTGCTGACGCGGAAGAAGCAACAGAACTAGAGACGGCTTTTTGCTCAGTGTCAAGACGTTCCTCTTCATGGAGGAGAAAACCAACAAGATCATCGGGATTCATGTCACCAGCCCGGATGTGAACAACAGTTTTAAGAGGTCCATAACTAGCATCAAGACCTTGAAGAAGACATGCCATAAAATCGTCATCACTGACAATACACTCACATTCAGCAAGGGCATCGATGATGGCCCTTTTCTTTTCGACATATTCAAACATGGATAAAGAACCTTTGACGAGAGACTGCAATTGACTTTTGAGATGCATGAGACGAGCCTTGGATTGTGATTGAAACATACGTGAGATCATGGTCCATAATTCGGAAGAGGAACCTGCTCGAGCCACATACGAGAGGAGGCGTTCGGTGAGCGTGGTCCGGAGCCAAACAAGGATAAGACGATCCTTTTTCTTCCACTTCTTGTAGGCCTCGACAGAATCCGCATCAGATGAGGCTGTCGGCTTCGGTAGTGGAGGATCGTCGACAAACGACTCGACTTCAAACGCTTCAAGTGTGGAGTAGATGACGCCACGCCAGGAGAAGAAGTTGTTGCGATCAAGCTTGATCGCAATGGTAGGGAATTGGAGTTGTTGGACATCGCCAGAAGCAAGCAAATTGGTGTTAAGGTTGGTGCCAGACATGATGCTTGATGGAGTGGACGGCGGGGAAACTGTGGGGGAGACGGATGGTGTTGTTTCTGGCGTAGGGATGGGGGAGGCAAGATTAGAGAGGGACATAAACCCTAGCAACTGATACCATAAGGAAACGTTACACTTTGTTGATTGGTATTCACAGAGGAGATTACAATATATAGCACCAATGAACGTTTGGGCTCCAAGTAATAACATTACAATTAGATAAGCATTAATTAACAAAGATAAACTACTTGTCCTTATCTAATAACACGCTTAAAATCAGGCAAGTGGGTAGCTAAAATCCAGCATCCAATTAGCAAGATTTGGGTGTTTCTGGGCGCTTACACTGCCCTGAAGAGGCTACAGACGTCTGTGCCAAAATGAAGCTGGAGTACGAATCACATTCTTCTTCACATACGATTACTGTTACCAACTCTGAGAATCACCTGGGCGTTCGGCGCCCAAAATCAGGAAAGTGGAATGCTAAGATCAAACATAACAAGGAAAGCATATGGCTGGGCACATATTCTACTCCTAGAGAGGCTGCAGAAGCGTTTAACATGTCGAAGCTTGCGCTAGACTCCCGCAGAAATGAGTGTTCAGGCAAGGAAGCAGCTAGCAGTGTGAACCAAGTGAGTAAGAAGAGAAAGTGGAAGATCTGTGAGTTAGACTTGAAACCAGCTGAGACCCAAAAATCTGGCTTTTCCCAACAAAGACAGCGCCATGCTTATAAAAGAAGTTCGGGCGGCTGGCAAAGTGAGGTAAGGAACCCAATAACAAAGGCTAGAGTTTATTTGGGAACTTTTGATACTGCCGAGGAGGCGAGAGAAGCTTACGAGAACAAGATGCGCGAGTTTGATTTGATGGTTTCTGGTCACGGGAAGAAGATATCGGATTGTGATGTTGCTGCAAAAGGTAAAGGTATGTCAGCAGGGTTCTACAAAAAGTATTGTAAAATTGTAGGTCCTTCAGTTATTAAAGCAGTTAAAAGTTTTTTCCATTCTGGAAAACTGTTACGCCAGATTAACAATACATTCATTAGCCTCCTCCCAAAGCGGGATAACCCTGAATCCACTAATCACTATAGGCCGATAAGTTTGTGCTCGACAATTTACAAAGTAATATCAAAAATTTTAACTGAACGTCTAAAGAAACCAGTTAGTAAGATTATTCACCCACTTCAAGGCGCCTTTATTGCAAATAGAGCAATTCAAGATAATGTGCTCATTGCACATGAGATATTTCACTCCTTCAAATATAAGAAAAACAAAGAGGGATGGGTTGCAATCAAACTGGACATGGAAAAAGCATATGACAGAGTGGATTGGGAATTTTTGGTAAGGACTATGGAAAAGTTAGGTTTCCACCCAACTTTCTTGGGATGGATTCAAGAATGCATTAAGACAGTCTCCTTCTCTGTCCTAGTGAACAATGGACCAACGGAGCCGTTTAGTCCTGAAAGAGGAATTAGGCAAGGTGACCCGCTCTCCCCGTATTTATTTGTAATTGGAGCAGAGATCTTGGCAAGAAAACTCCAACAAATGAGTAATTGTAATAACAAAACAGTAGGAATTTCTCTAGCACGAGGCAGAACCAAAATCCCTTTCCTAGCATTTGCAGATGATATGATAATTTTTACGAAAGCAACAAACGGGGCATGTACTAAAGTGAAACAAACCATAGATGAATATTGCATGATCTCTGGACAGAAGGTGAATTACCATAAATCCGCTTTCCAAGCATCCAAGATTGTCTCAAATCAACAAAAGGATACTATCCGTCATGTACTAAATATTACTACTATGAATGATTTAGAAAAATATTTAGGGTGCCCTATAATCAATGGAAAAGTTAACAGAGAAACCTTTAAAGAAGTGGTAAGTAAATCAAGAAACCAACTTTCAAAATGGAGAGCAAGCACACTATCTCAAGCAGGAAGATCAACCTTGATTCAAGCCAATCTAGCGGCAAAACCTATGTACCTAATGCAGAGTTTTTTACTGCCATCTAATGTCCTGAACGAGCTTGATCAAATAAACCGATGCTTTTTTTGGAATAAAGGTACTGATTTTAAACCTCTTATAGGATGGGATAGAATATGTAAACCAAAAGAATTTGGTGGACTTGGCATCAGGAAAGCAGAACACATGAATAAAGCTCTACAAATGAAACTTCTATGGAAACTAATTTCAGAGCCATATAACATTTGGGTACGAATAGTCAATGAAAAATACTTGAAAAACAAGGATCTGTTTAGCTATAAAAAACAATCGAACACGTCTTGGCAATGGACAAAATTGATGGGCCTAAGATCTAATTTTCAAAAAGGTTTACGATGGCAAATTGGAGATGGCAAGACAATCAAATTTTGGACGGACCGTTGGACAAACAAGGGACCACTAGAAAATTTTGCTAACGATCAGTCAATGATCAATAAGGAGATAACGGTAAGCGCATTCATGAACTCGAACAAACAGTGGGATATGAGAAAATTGGAAGAAATATTGCCTATGGAAATAGTCAAAATTATCTTGGAAGAACCAATTCCAGAGAATCAATTACAAGATCAATTGTACTGGGCACCTAGCAAAAATGGATGGTTTTCAACAGATTCAGCAGTGAACCTAATTATAAACACTGAACAATTGAACCAGAACCCAAATAAATGGATATGGAACCTTGATATATACCCAAAAGTCAAAAGTTTTCTATGGAAGGTAGATATGAATGGGCTCCCCACAAAGCAAAGATTATTACAACAACATATTGATATCCCGTCAAACTGCTTAATGTGCAATTGTAGCATGGAAAGTACATCTCACATATTGGTTACATGCTCTCATACCCAAGCTATTGTAAAGAAAATTAACGGTTTGACAGAACAAGTAATTAAAAACTATGATATAACTGACAAAAGTCCTAGACGAATTCTAGGTGAGCTAAAAGAAAGATTGGGACTCCAACAATTTACAGAACTGGCAATTATATGGTGGTGCATTTGGACACATAGAAACAAGTTAGTATTTCAACAAGAACCAAATAACTTTATAACCAATCTAGAATTGTATATAAAGCATCAAAGCCAAGCATGGAAAATAACAAAAAATTGGTCGGAGGAGGAAGAAAGCATGGATAGGCCAAATAGTTGCAGAAACATGAGAAACAAAAGGAAGATGGCATGTTGGGAAAAACCCTCTCATGATGTTTACAAAATTAACTTTGATGGCTCGAAGATCCACTCAGGAGAGACAACTTCAAGTTTCGTTATAAGAGATAAGGCAGGGAATATAATTGACATGGGAGTCCAGCGATACGGAAAAGTATCTGTATTGAAAGCGGAAACATTAGCTCTTAGAGATGGAATCAAATTAGCAAAAGAACGAGGACTGTCGAAAATAGAAATTGAGGGTGACAACCTAACAGTGATTATGGCGGTGGAAAACACCACCTCACATCCTTGGGAGATTGACATTCTGATTGCAGATATCTGGAGGTCTCTCCATTGCTTCAATTCAGTGAAATTCTCCCATATCGGTAGGGATTCCAACGTCGTGGCTGACAAATTAGCTAAAATGGGCCATGACTTCCCTGTCGAATCCATTCGAAACAATCAAGAGTTTAAGGCTCTCGTCCTTAAGGACGCGCTAGGTTGTTCTTCTTCTTAAGAGAACATCCTAATTCTTACTTTTTCAAAAAAAAAAAAAAAAAAAAAAAGGTAAAGGCAATTCAAACTATATGTCTGATGAGCCTTTTGTAACTACTGATGGAAGTTCTGTGCTTAGAGCCGGAGGCGATGAGGGAAACGAAAGCGGCATGGTCAATGTGAATGCTGGTGAGACTAAAGGAGAGTTTGATCTGAATGTTGTTGATAGTTATGAACGGTTGATTGGCGAGTTTAGCAAATTGGATGATGAGCTCTGGATATGTTGATACAAGGATTATTTCGCCTTAGAATGTGACCAAGGTCTCAAGTTATTTTGAACACGAATCTAGTATAAAGGGATTGATCCCAGCGTGTGATACGTATGCCGTATGACTGGTGTCTAAAAATCAGCTTTTAGAGGTTGGTTTTGCTATTTGACTGTTCTGTTGTAATAAGGTACTTTCGTTATTATGTGAACAAGGGTATTTTTGTCATTACGTTATATGTACCTTAAAAATGAGGGTCGTCGTCAGCATGATTCCACACCAGATGAAGAAGTCTGGAAAGTTCCTCTTCCCCATCGATTATGTGGTCTTTCATTCGCTCTTCAGACTGTTCTTGATCCAACCGCTTGGATTTCCATGTCAAAAACATTTGTTCGGAAGAAAAATGGGTTTTGGAATTCTTTCATTTCTGTCAATTGTTTTCTCTCGTTGCTGAGGTCTTCAAGGAACACAATGAGTGCCGATCGTTCTGCTTGAAAAATACTGTCGTCAAATTGGTAATGTTGATCGCAACCTTTCTTCCTCTTCTACTTGTTTTTGCCTCTTTTCTTGCGAGCATTTCCATTTTGCCGGATAATAGTGACATTGCTCAGAAATTGGAATTTATTTTCACTGGTCTTAAATGTTATGTAACCGAGAATTTAGGGTTCAATATTGGATAGTGGGTTGGGCATAATTACTGAGGAAGCTTTTAATCGGACTTGAGTTTTCATTTTGTGAAAGATGATAGCCCTAGAACTTTCGTATTTGCCCAACATTTGAGTATGAAAGCTCTGTCAATCAGTTTAAGCTGTAGATTTTCTGTTTCATAGTTCAGAGATAAAAGGGTAAAACTTCGACTCGTTTTACAAAAAAATCAATCATCTGTAAACACAGCCTTGTGTCTGTCCTGGATCAGAAATAACTCACTATCTCATTTTAAGATAGAATGGTGTTTTGCTGATGAAGCTTGATTTGCAGATAATGCAGTCCTTACAATTTCTTGTTGGGTTGGTTTGCTATAATATATGTTATGATGTTGGATACTTCAATGTGCAGTTCTTGTGTAGTTTTGCAGCATTAGTGCACACGAGATGTCTCCTTTGCCCGCAAATGACACAGATTTTGTGAATCACCACCCCGGCATTGAGTGCCTAAAATCAGGCACATGGATAGCTAAAATCCAGCATCCGATCAGCAAGGTTTGGGTGTTGTTGGGCACTTATACTTCTCCTCAAGCGGCCGAAGATACATGTACCAGAAAGAAGCTTGAGTACGAATCTTGCACTGTGCAGAAGTCAACACCTTCACCTTTCCATACAAGTACTAAAGACTATGAAAAGTGCCCGGGCATTAGGCGCTGTCACGGTAAGTGGCAAGCTCGAATCGTTCATAACAATGAAAGAATATGTCTAGGCAAATATACTACGCCAAAAGAAGCTGCAGAAGCATACATCCTATCCAAGCTTGAGCTTGACCCTCAAAATGGAGCGTGCATTCTTTCCAAGCTTCAGCTCAACTCTACAACAACTGGCCGTTCGAGAAGGAAAGATGGTAGTGTATACCAAGTGAGTGAGGGCAAGTGGAAAGCTGTGATTAGGACAGAAAAGGTTAAGCATTCTTTGGGAACTTACGCTACTGCTGAAGATGCTCAAGAAGCTATCAATAGAAAGAGATGTGAGTTAGACTGGAATGCTGGCACTAAAAAAACTGGGGTTTCCCAACAAACTGAGATAGGAAATCCAATAACTAAGTCTAGAGCTCATTCAGGGATTCTTGACTCTGCTCATGAGGCTGATGAAGCTTATAACAACATGATGTGTGAGTTTGATGAAACAGTTCATGCTCATAAGAAGAGCAGATGCGAAGATGATGCTAAAGCACAAGGTAAAACTGATTCGGCCTGTGTGTCTGATGAGCTTTCTGAATATACTGATATAAGTTCAGGGATTGGAGCTTATAACAGCATGATGCGTGAGTTTGATAAAATGGTTCATGCTCATAAGAAGAGCAGGTGCGAAGATGATGCTAAAGCACAAGGTAAAACTGATTCGCTCTGTGTATCTGATGAGCTTTATGAACATACTGATAGATGTTCAGGGATTGAACCTTATAACAACATGATGCGTGAGTTTGATATAACTGTTCATGCTCATAAGAAGAGCAGATGTGAAGATGACGCTATAGGACAAGGTAGAAGTGATTCGGCCTGTGTATCTGATGAGCTTTTTGAACATACTGATAGAAGTTCAGGGATCGAACCTTATAACAACATGATGCATGAGTTTGATATAACAGTTCATGCTCATGAGAAGAGCAGATGTGAAGATGACGCTGTAGCACGAGGTAAAACTGGTTCAGCCTGTGTATCTGATGAGCTTATTGTTCCTGCTGATGGAAGTTCAGGGATTGAAGCTGTTGAAGAAGAGGAAGCTGGGGATAGTATGATCAATGTGAATGTTGAAAGTGTGCCAGTAGTTGTTACTGAGGTTAAAAGAGAGTTTGATTCGGGTATTCTTGATAGTTATGGACTGTTAGTTGGGGAGTATAGCAGTTTGGATGATGATCTCTGGCTATGTTGATATGAGGACGATAACACCTTAGAACAAGACGAAGATCACAACTGCTGAAGATGTACTTGGAAGGTAATATATTTTATATAGAATGCCCCAAATGGTATTTGACTTTTCTTAACTTTGCACTTGTTGAGAGTGTGCTGTAAATTGCCCCATATGCTGAATATATATTCTAGTGATAGCAGGGGAGCTCCTAAAGGATAATTTAACTGTAAAGAATCTTTTATGAGGTTGAACTATAGAGAAGCTAGAAATGCAGGCAAGAAGCAAGTGGCTTCTGGCGTTCGAGACTTTGGGTTGTCATTTTTTTCATCGTTGTTTCAATCTTTGAAAATCTGGGAGTAGTTGGAACCATTGGATGCATCTTGAATCCAGGCTACAAAAATGGTTTAGTTTTTTCCTGGTTATTCAAGAATCTAATGTACTCAAACAACCTGAGTTTCAAAGTTGTGTTTGGAGCACTTTTGCAGTCATTGTAGAGTGATGATGGCTTTGATCAAAGACAAGCAAAGGGTCTTCCTCAACGTTGTACTGGAAAGGGAAAAGTTCATATTCCACAGACTGTCAGAAGTGACATTTCTTTGTTAGAATATGTGCAGCAAAACCGCTTGGATGTTGATGGGAGTACAAGTTAAGAATGTAGCCTACATTTAATTATTAACCAATTAATTGATGCTAATTGCACTGTAATCTCATAACTTTCTCCTACTTCTAAATTAGATTTAATCAAATTTCAGTCCTAAAAACTACTTCAATTTTTGCTTGCACATATACTCTTCAACGTTTTTAGAGATGCCTTCTTTCATCACCACTCGTGAACAACACATGAGTCATAGACTCTTATTCGGATACACTCGAATTAAGAGTCCGTTTAATGGATATATGTAAACGAGAAAGAAACGAATCTAGTCTACTTAGGCAGCTTAATACATTAACAAAATGTCATGTCCCGAACAATTTGAGAGGAATTAAGAGAGAAATTAAGGAGGAATTAGGGATAGAAGATGAGATTAGGGGGAAGAAAGGTTCAGGGAAGGGGAAGAACGAGGGAAAAGAACAAGAAAATAAGGGAAAGAGAGATGATAGGCAAAAAGGGTAATTTGATTATTATTCCAAAGATGAATCTCACTATTACAAATAGACTATATATACACTAATGTGTAGGTACATGACAGACAACGGAGGACTGAACATCAGGTGACGAAAATTATGGTGGCGTTCGAGAAGACGAGCAAGAAATTGGATGAGCAAGAGGCGAGAATTGAAGAACATAACGCCAAATTCCAGGAAATCTTGAATGCGCAGAAGATGAATGAGATCCAAATGAAGTGTATGGCGGCTGCGCTGCGCAACATCACTCGAGAGCTACTCAGGCGGTCTGATGGAGAAGCGCCGGCGGAAGAACACGGAGCCGGAGATGACGTCGAGACGGGAAATCTTGATCCGAATTTGAGGAGTCAAGGTCGACAGGGAGTGAATTCGGGTATGAATTCGACAATATCTCCGGGAGAGTTCGATCGAGCGTCGATTCTTGTGGCGACCGAAACCTTAGGTCGACAAGGACTTGAAGTTCCTAAAGCCTCATTGGAGACGATGCAGAACACAATTGAAGTTTCCGATTACGTGGTTGATGATGATCGACAAGAGGAGGTCGACATGGATCCGATGGACTACTCGATTTGGGAAAAAGAGTTCATGGACAAAGGCAATTCTGTGAAAAGAACTGGTGATCAAGAAGAAAGCAGGTTATGCATTGTGAGTCCATTACAAATTTCTTGTGCATATAAGATGTTTGATGAAATGTCAAGTAGAAAGTTTGATGGTTTTGAGGATTTTGTTCAAGTGAGCAATGTTCCAATTCTAATGGGGAGTTGTGTTTTTGATATGGGACTGAATTTCAAACCTGATGGCTTAAAGAAGCAAGCTGTTGTGGTTTTTTGATTCCGGTGGATCATGGTTGTGGTCCTTGATGATCTTTGCTTCTTGGGCATATGATGTAATCTTGAGTATTAAGGGCAACCAAAGGTCTGAATTTTCACTAGAGAGCAAAAGGCTAGTTTTTGATCCAGGTGGTGGAGGCTGTGTTTTTTGGTGAGCTTCAAAGTGAAATTCACGGCAAGTTTCCTTCAACTATAGTCTATAGATGACTTGGCTCTCCAAAGGACTCATGTTGAATCAATGGACTTATCTTGAACTATGTTCCTCTGGTTTGCCTCAATGTTGATTGGCTATCATGGTGTTGTTTGCTGATGCACGTGGATGATAGTAGTAAAATCAAGATCTATTAATGCTACTTGTACAAATGCTATTGTTGCCTGGATTTTCTACAACTTTGAGGACAAAGTTTTAAAGAGAGGGAGTAATGTCATGTACCTACACATTAGTGTATATATAGTCTATTTGTAACAGTGAGATTGATCTTTGGAATAATAATCAAATTACCCTTTTTGCCTATCATCTCTCTTTCCCTTATTTTCTTGTTCTTTTCCCTCGTTCTTCCCCTTCCCTGAACCTTTCTTCCCCCTAATCTCATCTTCTATCCCTAATTCCTCCTTAATTTCTCTCTTAATTCCTCTCAAATTGTTCGGGACATGACAAATTGGTATCAGAGCGGTACGATTCCGCGCTAATTCACGATAGAAATTCCCAAAATTTGACCTATTTTGTCAAAATTGAAGCTTGGCTATGGCAGAAGGTCAGCAATTAGATCCATGGCAGTCGAGTTATTTGCAATTGAAGAAGATGTCGGCTATGTTGAGTGACATCCATGACAAGATTTGCAAGACCGGCGAAGGACAATCGCGATCGGAGATAGCATGGCTTGGATCCAGTCCGAGCTTGCAAGAACAAGTGACATCCAGACCGGCTTGGATCGGTAAAGAAGTTCACCGAGAAGTTGAAGGAACCGGAATTCTACCTTCGAGCGTGCTTGGCGCCGGACCTGTAGAAAGGGCTCGAGAGATTGCAAGAACGGGTCCAATTCCGAGTCTGATTCCAACGATTTCGAGCTCTCGTTTCTCAGCCATGGCGGAGGGCACTCGGTTGAGAACTCTCGAAGAAGTCCCGACACAAAAAAGTGTCATCATGCCATGCGGCGACTCATTTATCATACCAAAATGGATGTACAAGTTCATATTTTCATTCTCCGTACATGAGATTAGAAGATAATTTTCATCTATGAATTATGATACCGAAATGAACTAGATTCGTTTCTTTTCCATTTACATTTTTTATAGTTTTGCGGCAAACAACTCCTATGGTTCATGGAGAAGCTAGGTCCAAGCATGCATGTAAACAGTGCTATTAGTCTACCATAAGAGACTCGTGACATGTATTAAATAGCCAAAAGCCAAACAAGAAATGGGAACAATCACAAAATATAATCACACCCACAAAAATCGTTATCTCTGGGAATTGCTGATGGGGACAAAATGGCTAGAGCAGATCCACGCAAGTATAGTTATCCATTCAAAAACTCGACCGTTATCACAAAGTATGACAAATTTTTCGAAGAAATAAAAAATCTCATGAAAAATCGAATGTCTTCTAATAAGGTCAAAAGTCAACATCTCAAATTGTATCAGAGTTGATTACTTGATTGGTTAATATTATAAGGCCTCTAACTCTGCAATTCGTGATCCGAAATGTCTCGTTTTTCAAATCGAAATTTACGTGCAACCATACTTAATACCACACACTTATTCCTTGTAGATGAAAGTAGAAATCATGCATTGTCAAATATCATCAAGAGAAGACAAAGGAAGCACATACGTGTATGGTTTTTGTTGTACAAGGTACAACAAAAACTCCACATTCCACAATGTTGTGTTGGTCTATAAAAGCTGCGTAGTACTTAAAAGTGATTAATTGTTTTCTTTGTCTAACAATATTCAAATCACAATAGTTTTGATAATTTGGTGCTTATCCTTGTTTCCGTGTTTGCAATCTTGCAACCGCCACAATGATTAGATGTTTTTTTTGGTGCAGGTAACACATGATTCGTTGCATCATATAATTAATTGGGATTTTGTATAAACAACTAAATATCACTCGTTCAAATGCATACCGCTCACTTTTTGTACGAGTGTTTGATTGGATTTAGATTAATTGCTCAATTTTTTTATAAATTGACCCTTATTTTTGTTAAACATATCGCTCAATTATATATACGTGAAAATTAGAAAGGCTTATACATTATTAAATGTGGAAATAGCTATTAATCGAATCAGACTCTATACTCAACTAATAATAATCTCAAATAATCATTAGATTTATCAAAATGATGTGGAAGTAGAAAATTATATATGGAATATTGAAAACACATTACTTCAAAACAAAAAGGAAATCCATCAGAAGACAATAGATTTAAATGAAGGAATGTCAAGAGAGTGGCAACATATAACTCAGAATTCTCAGCCCTCTACACAATTCCCAAAGGGGACCAACACCAGCAAGTCCCATTCTCTATGCAAATGGGCATTCTTTGTATTCGTAGGAAAAATCAACTCAAACCAAAAAACAGAGTCCTTTTCTTCTTTTAAATATAAAAACAGAGTCCTTTTCAAATTTTCTGATGAAAGGGGTTCAGAGAAAGCGAAACTGAGGTAAAATCCCTCAAATTATGAAATTATACTCTCTAAGATCAACTTTCTCTAATCTCTCAAATCTAACCCAATACTGGTGGGGTCCACGGGCAATCGCTTGCATCAGACCCTCAACCAATAAGGCAACACCCTTTAAGATCAGCCTGATAAACCCAGCCAATAGGATCCATCCCAGGAGCTGACTAAGCACGCCAACGTGGCCTGCAAAAGCGCAAACGTGGGACCACCACCTTCCTTGCTAAAAATTCCAAAGACTACAAATTATTGCCTCGCACCCTCTTTTTCTCTCAAACTCTCCTAATTACAACCACCTTTAACATTTCTTTCGCCCTCCATATCCAATCCAAAATTCAAAAGACAAAAAAAAAAACAAAAAAAAAAACAATGAGCGAGGCCATGGGTGCAAAGACAGCGCGCGCGTGCAACTACTGCATCCGTCGGCGGGCTCGGTGGTACTGCGCGGCGGACGACGCCTTCCTCTGCCAGGCGTGCGATGGCTCGGTCCACTCGGCCAACGCCCTCGCGGGGCGCCACGAGCGCGTCCGCCTCAAAACCGCGTCCCTCAAGCCGTGCATCCCCTCCTGGCACCGAGGGGTCCACACCAGGCCTAGGACACCGAGGCACGGGAAGAAGCACCACTCCAAAGTGGTGCTCCATCCGTCGCCACATGTCCCCGACCTCGGGCTCAGTACTACCACTACCACTACCACCACCACCACCACTACTACAACGTCTCGTGATGAAGACGCCGACCACTTGCAGTGTCTTTATAGGGTTCCGGTGCTCGATCCTTTCGTTTCCGAGCTCTGTAGCTCGAACGTGGGAGAGTCCAAGTACACCGAGCTAGTTTTGCTTGATTGTCAAGATAACAACAGTCATAAAACTCGCCACGAGGGCTTTCCTTTGGATTTCGATATGGATATGGC
The DNA here is from genome assembly GCA_934048045.1 of Polygonum aviculare. NCBI lineage: Eukaryota > Viridiplantae > Streptophyta > Magnoliopsida > Caryophyllales > Polygonaceae > Polygonum > Polygonum aviculare. Next base: position 22,521,593 of record OW204023.1, on the reverse strand, counting down.
TGAGTTTGCGGCCGATGTGGAGAATTTGCTCGGGAAGGGGCTTGACGAAGAAGGCTACACGTTTGATGAGCTAGTCAAGGCCGAGGAGGAGGAAGAGGAAAGGATGCCGTTTGAGCTGTTCTTTGACTACAGCTCGCCCGGGTCATCTGAGCCTAGGTCGACTAAGTACGATGAGGAGAAGAGTTCGAGAGAGTTGCGGATGTCGCTGAGGCTCGATTATGAGGCGATCAGAGCCGCTTGGGCTAGAAAGGGATCGCCCTGGATGAATGGAGAGAGGCCTCAGATTGGCCCAAATGATTGTTGGTTGCATAGTACTATGGTAAGTTTTCTTAAAAACCTCAAATACTTTTTGAAAGTTATAAATAATATATATACCCCACCCTAACAAGAGCTTCTTGGTGTGAGAGCAGGGGGGAGTTGGGTCGACGGTACGCGCATTTAGAGGACATGGAGCGAGCGGCGACGGAGGGAGGGAAGCGAGAGTTTCGAGGTACCGAGAGAAGCGAAGAACGAGGCTGTTCTCGAAGAAAATAAGGTACGAGGTGAGGAAGCTGAATGCTGAGAAAAGGCCTAGAATGAAGGGGAGATTTGTGAAGAGATCCTCTTTCAACCCAACAACAACTCCCATGGCAACATCATGACCAGATGATTGTTTTTTCTCATGCACGATTTGATCGAGCTTTTCTTGTGCACTGAGCATAGAAGAGTTAAAAATGAAATAAGAAGTGAATAATAGCTCGCTGATTACTTCATCGAAATAGAATCTCTAAATAATACTGTATCGTTATAATAATCCCAAATTTGTGGTTGTGGGTTATGTTTGAAACCTTAAACAACCCAACAATCCATGAGTTTTGTGCATGATTAACCTACCACCCCTGTTTTTCTTAAAGGGTAACGATACGAATGCCTATATTGGGAAACGGCCGTTACTTTGCAAATAAAGGGGTGTGAATGTGATGAGACTAACTAGCTAGAATGATGGGGTCATGGCCGGTGAAACAAACAAGACTACAAAAAAGGCATGTGAATGTACGTGGTCTCCAGCTAATTGTTCCACAGGACAATTCTACGAAATTGGTCCCCAACGACATTTCTAATTCAAATTCGGAATTACCGTTCTACACTTTGGAACGTATTGTTCATGCAAAAGATCAAAGCTAGCTTCATGCTATTTACCAAAATGTATTACAAGTTATAATGCTACTGAACAATGCTGGCTAGGCAAGATCTCTTGTACATCAACAATTATACGTAAGACTAACGATGACTAATATTGATATTTGTTCGGTTCCGATGGCCGAGCTTTGGGGCATTCGGAATGGACTTGCCATTGCGTGGGAGAAAGGTTTCAGAAACGTATGGGTTGAATCCGACTCCACCCTCGCGGTGCACCTCGCCCTCAAGGTCCCTAACGCCTCTCACCCCCTCTTCAGCCTGGCCAAGGAGTGCCAAGGCTTCCTTTCGCAGGATTGGAACGTCCGCGTTACTCATGTCTTCAGGGAAGCGAATGCCGTCGCCGACTCCCTCGCTCGTTTAGCTTTTGATTTTCCTCTCGGTTGTCATTTTCTTGTTGAGCCTCCTTGGGACTCTTTGCCTTTTTTGCTTGAGAACTTTGAGGGTCAGACTTTCTCTCGGCGTTCGAGATCTTAGTCCCCCTCCGCTAGGGCCTCACCCTTATTTGATAAAAAAAACGATGACTAATTAAGACATGACAATTATACATCAACAATTGTACAAGAACCATACATCCATCACTTCTTGATTACTACTATGTGGTACAGTAGTTTCTAATTAAGCAGTCATTCTCATTTGATGACTGCGTACCCTAGAGATCGGTTTGAAATGATTTGACACTTGTGCAGAATCTTATCCTCTTACGACCTTAAATTCTACTAAACCACCAAAAGGATAACTCAACAAGATAACAATAATTAATCCACTATATATATACTGTATATATATAGAGAGATATGTATATATCTATCTAGATAACAAGTTTGTACAGAAGAGACGTTACCGGAAGAATTTGGATAACAATAATTAAGCAGTCATCCAGGCTTGCTTGGCATTGTGCTCAAGAATATGAAAAAAAGAGTTGGTCCCTATGACTACGAGCTTCATATATATACTGATTGATATAATCACGTAGCTAGCTAGCTCAAAGCATTCATTTAAAATACACAGCACAGAAAGAAACAATTGATTACCACTAGCTACACATAAAACTGACTGAGATCTATATATCATACATCTCATTCATTATTGAGACACTTTTTTTGTTAATGATAAATGATTTAGCTAGCTAGGGGGGACCCAAAACTAAACTAGATTGTTTCCAATGGCATTCATTGGGGCACAGGTTCCTCCAAAACAGAGAAAAGTTGTTTTCCTTTCATTTGTGAATTCTGATGGTCCATGCAACCATGTTTTCTTGGAAGATTCTGCAACTACCCCATACTGTCAACGTGGTTGCTTATTTAACATAAGTTTCTATTCTTTGCTAGATTTTTTTCTTTCTCTTTTTCTTTTTGAACGACCACATTTGCAAGATAGTTGGTCGACTTGGAAAAAAGATAATGTTTTACTTGAGTGTCATGCCCAGCCGTACTTTGGTCAATCCAATACACATACATGCATATCCAAACTTATGAACAACAACATATGAACAACAACATACACAAAGAGTAAAATTTGGTCAATCCAAGATAACGTTTGTATGTGTTACAGCGTGTTCAATACCAAAATACGCATATCCAAACTTATGAACAACAACGTACACAAAGAGTACTATTTGTTCTCTTTGATTTCTAAAAGTTCAAGTTGGACCCAAAATATCAAAAGCCCAAATTGAAGTAGTCAAAGATCGACACTAACACCACCAAGATTATGGGGATTGGATCATGGGAATGAATGGCTGGATGAAAATCCCAAGAGCGCATTGTCATCCCGAACCATTAAAAACATTAGGAGATAACGCTCAAAACTTGTACATATATAAGATGGTGACTTTTTGTACAAGAGGCACGAACTCTCCAACCAATAAAAATCACATTCTTAGTTTTATTCTTCATTGTCTTCGTAGCAACTTCGCAAGACAATGAGTCTAAGCCTGAGTTAGTGATTTTGATCAAGTCTAAGCTATTGACTAGCTAGTGGTTTCGATTAGGTTAACACCCAATGCTAAAGGTTTCCATCAAGTTAAGCGTCCATGGGGACACAACTTCGATTCAACCAACGCTAAGGGTTGATCAAGTCCATGACTTTAGCAGATGACTTCAATCAAGTCCGTACCTTTGGCCAACAACTTTCATCATGAGGACTTCATTTGGCCAGAAACATAAACAATTTTATCAACAAGGCAGTGATGCATCCGACAAAAGGAAAAAAAATGAATTTGAGGTATTACCGGACTCAAAATATCTAAGGCCCAAATTGAAGTAGTTAAAGATCAACATTGTTGGATCGTAGTCCGTTAGAAGAATTTGGAATGCTTTATAGACGACTTCCCTAGACAGCGGAATAATATTAAGCAAATAAAACTTAAGTGTAGGAATTCAAATCTAGGGATGCCTTCTCATAAAGAAACCACACTTAGACTAATTAGTCTAATGGGCAAGTCTCTACCTCCGCTTGGAGAATTTCTGAATGACTTCCTTTCTTTTATTACTTGAGTCCCTATAGCTATTACAAGACAGAATACAAACTTCTCTGATCTACAAGAGTCCGTCTTTATAGAATCACTATTGCACTCTCTCAACCCTAAATATTCGTAAGCCTGACTCAATAACAAAGAAAGCTCAGTCAAACCTCACTTGAGTTCCCTCTTCTTAGGAAATTCAGACGCTAGGTGTGAATTGGACCAAGCTCACTTGAGTTCTTCGACCCAGTGACTTTCCACAAAACTTGGCTAAACCCCCTCTAAGCAAATGCAAGTCTATGATAATTTTTAATAACGCATCTCTACAGACCTATACTTTCTCCTTTTGACACCATCTGAACAACGAAATAATGCGCAATGGATCTTGTTCGAGCTAGGGCATGAACAACCCTATCTGAAGTTTGAGGGACTTTGCCTTTGAAGATTCGCGCAAGGGTCTCAACTTGATCAAAACGGCTGAAGTTCTTGCTAGGGACGTTATGCAATGCTTTTGGTGAAGATGGCTTCACATTCAGCAATTTACGAAGGACTACTTTAGCCATATAAATGTGCCCCCACTTATAGAGAACATTCCTTGCAAAGTCTCCTTTGTCAGCTTAGATACATGAAAGTTGTCGAAGAAGAGTCTAATCTGCTCTTGATGAACATGTGCAAAATCCTTCTGACGTGGGTCGGTGATGATCGGTCGTAGTCCGGATCAGATGATGTCAAAATTTAAATTTATAAACCGAACCCCAATTGTAGTAAAAGAGGTAGGGTGTCGAACACATGAGAGTTCGTGCATTGAGAGTACCGAAAAGACTAAAAAGAGGTAAAAGAAAGGCAAAAACGAGGAAAATCAAGGAGAACACCTCTGACCGACACTAATCACTTCGGTCCGAGGATGGATCGAGGTCGAATTGGCCAGGACCGACTCACACAACGTCGGGTCCGATGACTGGGTAACTCGAACTAGGCAAATTTGGTAGATCGGTCTTGGGTTTTTGGGTTCCTTCCCTAACTAGACTTGGGTGATTCCACCCCAATTCAGCCAATAAGTGTTGATCCTTGTGAGATCGAGGTTGCTAGCCTTCGATCCCTCCACTCTACACTTCGACCTAAGGGAGTTTCCACTCACCTTCGATGTTAGGTCTAGTGATTGGGTCCGAGATTGCTCCCGCTTACTCTTGCCAATCACAAGCCCTAGGTCCCTTGTTCCCACACGAGAATTGAAGCTCAATGTAGAGAGGATCCATAGATCAATCACTCAAGGCTATGGAATTGGGGGTTCACACCCAATCCTAGCTAGGGGTTTCCCCCATAGCCCAAGACTATGGAATCTACTCCATAAAGTAAGAGTAAAAAGCAATCAAATGGCAAAGCAAGCAAATCTCAATCATCAAACTCAAATCCAACTCAAATTGCATTCAAATCTAAAAGGGTTCACAATATCCAAGTCTCAATTCTACTAAAACCAAAGCAAAATAAGTTCAAGACCACTAACTCTCTCTCTAGCTCCACCGATCTCTCTCTCTTCTCCTCCTCCTTTCTCCTCCTTTCTCTCCAAGTCTTCCTTTGAGCCTTTGAGAGTGATTTTGTGTGGGATTGATTGATCCTCCTCCTAATGCTCTCTAATCACCTCTAATTATATCCTCTCTTGGATTGGGGATCAAGGAATTCCAAATTTAGAAAAAGGGAAAAATTGGAAGATCACAACATTGTGCCTTGGAGCCCAATCCTTTCCTTTGCCGACTCGGACCGACACGGGCGGACATCGGGCCCGACGTTGGGAACGTCGGTCCTATGCTCTGGTGCTTGAACTCGGGCCCGACTTGGTGGTAACTCGATCCGGGGTCTCGGTCTTCTTCTCTTCTTGGTTTTCCTTGAGGTCCTCTTCATTCTTTGCATGGCTCTTCCGCTTCTTTGCTCCCGAGTTTGACTCCTCTTTAGAAACTCCTCCAAAACGTCCTCTTTTGCACCATTTTACCTACAAAACACAACAAACTCGCATAGTTTCCGAATCTCGTAGGAAACCGGGAACTAAGCTAAAAAGAGACGAAACTAACAAAGAAAGGAATGAAAAACACATATTTACAAGGGAAATTAACTACTAAAACACCACTAAAATGAGAGACATCACCTTCCTAAGGTTTTCCAACTCTAGAATGCTAGCAGCTCTAGGAACTTAATTAGAGGCATCATTATTATCAAGGAGTTCCTTGGAGAAGATGCGGGGGCCTAAGATTTTGTGCTCCTCAGAGGCCTTTTTCTCTTTTTTTTGCCCTTAGACGCTCTGTGGTGTTGTTCCTCATCATCTTCCTCCTCTTCTTTGTTCTGCTCATCTTGGCGCCAAGGATCAACAATGTCCTCATCAATTATTTCTTCATTTCCTCCTTGGGCATGGGAGTTATCCTCTTGGAACTAGTCAAGAGCGTCCCCACCCTGTTCTTGAATCTCCTCAACTTGATCTGTAAGAGAGGGGGGATGGCTTATTGGTTGAGGAACCTCTACAGGGAGCATTCCTTGAACGTCTTCTATTTGAAATGGAGGTGGTAGAAAGGTTTGTCTTGTAGGCTCCTCTTATAGAGCCTCTTTCAAAACAAGAGGGTGAAAGAGGCGCGTCCTTTCCCTTTAATGGCTCCTTGATGATAAGGACTTTGTCGTCATCGTCTTCATCTTGAGCTTGAAAAGTCCCTTTGGGTCATTGACATACGCAGGCTCCTTAGCCAGAACCACATCAATCTCCACCATGAGCTCTATATCCCTAACACTTTGCTTTATGTACACCATTTCCTGAGTGACCACCTTAGGTTCAATGTACTTGGGCGGTGTGACTCGGCTAAAGTCGTCGTGCCAAGATCAAAGATAAATAACCCAAACAAACAAACTAACAAAGCTAGTATAGCATGCAAGTAAGGGGTCGAACCCAAGAGAACTATGGCTTCTAGTACTAATAAATCTATCAACTAAAGATATGGGGGGTTTAGGAGAGAAATCTATACTAAACTAAACTAGAAAACAAAACAAACAAATAAACAAACATGCAAATAGGGGGAAACAATTGATAAGGAAACAAGTTCATTCAAAAGATCCACTCAAGATATAATCCCTCGATCATAGATTTATCCATTGATTTCATTCACACCTATGGTTAATTCCTATCCTGATCATTAACAATCGCAAGTCCACGGTCCAAGCAATTCTATAACCCTAGGAAAGGACGCTTAACCTAGAATTAGCATAGAGAACAAGGATATGCAGGATATAATATCAAACAATCAAGCTACGAGTCAATTGTAAGATAAAACAATCAATTCTCTTCTTAATCCTAGTTGCATAGACAACAAGTCTAGGTTAAGTTGTTTTCACAGATTAGTTTTGTCCACGGTCCAAACCTAATCAAACAGTAGAAAGCTAATCAATTCAATAGGTTAATTACTCCTAGAGAAACAATCAACAATCATAAGATGAAGCATAAGAGAATCAATATTAACCAAAGGATAGAAATCAATTACCAAAATCTCACGAGTTCATACATCAGAGCTTCTCCCTTGAACAAACCCAAGGAGACTAACTCTCCATAATTAAACTAAAGAAGAATTGAATTATGAATGTGAATGTGAATGAATAAAACCTAGGGAGGACTCCTCCTTATATAGCCCAAGGAACAAGCTCCACGAGATAGATAACGAAAGAGGCAAAAGATAGAAAAGGAAACAAGATAGAAAGATTTCGGCCCGCTTCGGATTCGGCATCACCGCGGTCGCGTCGCTCCCACCGCGCCCGCGCTTTTACAACAGAGGAGAACAAGTCGGTCTCGGCGACCACCGCGGGCGCGTCGGCCAGGCCGCGGTCGCGGAATCTCGACAGGATCGCTAGTGTCACTTCGGAGGCTGTTTTGACCATCTTCCGCTTGGAATCTGACTTCGGTGTAAAAAGATGAATTGAATCCCTTGAAGTTAGCTTTCCAATGGAACTGGAATCAGCTCAATCCGACCTCCATAGCTCAAGATATATCCTTTACAAGCAAGTGGTGTCGCGTAGACAGCTCAAAACGCCTTAGAACTCTTGATTCTTGAATTCTTGTGTCTTCGGCCTAGATATTACAATTATGCTCAAATCCAACCTAAACACTCTCAATATAGCCCTAAAATACAAGAGTTAACCTATACAAAATAGGCCGAATCACGGTGCCACAATCAAGGTAGTCGATGTGGCTGGTGCTTGAAGAGTTTGGGACGGAGCAAAGGACACAATAGCAGCTCGATTGACGAACTTGAGCTTCTTTGAGGGTTGAATAACGTCCTTTGTGGCTTCCTTCGCCAAGACATTCTCAACCATCCTGACCGCTTCCATTTCCTTTTCAGATATCCCCTCTGTTTGGGCCTGGCATACCTTCGAAGTAGGGGAAGGGCTGGTTGAGGACTCAGAGATTTTTTGGGTTGAGAAGGCAGGAGGAAAAGAGATGGGAGTGGCAAAGGTTTTCTTCCTTTTGGATTGAGAGGGTTTGAAGGTGGCACCCAGAGTAATGAATTTCTTCGAAAGGTCAGGGATGATGGCGATGAGGTTCGCTGGCGTGCCGCTGAATTTTGCCGGAACAATGGTCGGGCCCATGAAGGGAGGGTCCTTGAAGCCAGTTTCCTTTAGCCTATAAAGAATAACATGTTGCATGAAGAGGTTAAGGATGGACTATTAGGCGGGCTCCGTGGCGATATCAATGGCTTTGATGACAATGTTGCCCAAGCCCTTCGGTTGTCAAAGCAACTAATCCTCTAGAAGTTCATCAAGCTTAAACGGATTGGATGAGGGTTTCTTTGTGGTTTTGGAGAAACTTTTGGATGGTTTTGGCTAAGATATTTTTCCAGAAGGGGAAACTTGCATTTTAGGGGCTATTTCTATGAGAGATTTGAGAAAGAAAGTTGCAGATTTGGAGGTTGAAGATAAAGTCTGAGAAGGTGATGAAGAGTTTTCTCTATTTGAAGATTCTCGACAATATTAAGTGGGAAAGGAAGAGTAGGGGGTACATATAGGATACAGGAGAGGCTAAAATTGGTAGGGGTAAAACGAGTAAGGAAAATGGCCAACCTTCCCTCTGTCTTCCACGTGGCATTGCTTTGTCGTTAAGGCTTGAGCGGTTCCCAATGCATTCGCTAGCTTTATTCAACTCAACTTCTCAACAAAAATGATTAGGATTCTCGAAAACTTCTCAACTTCTTCTTTTCAAAATTCAAAATGTTTAACTTCGTTCCTTAGGATTGTAGAACTTATTACGGGACGTGTCCTTATGATGATCACACTTTGGTAAATCATTCACTTCCTTCCTTAGGATTGTAGAACTTATGATCACACTTAAGCATTGACCTTTTGAGCGTTCATATGGGATAGGGACATCATTCAATTGTTGTCCTTTTTTAATTACTAGCGCCCTTGGAAATGTTACTAGGACCAACACTTGAATAAACATTAGTTCACCAAGAGTTTCTCATTATCAAAACTAGGGATGGATATCGTTGATCCAATGTGAGTGAACTAAGCGTCCCTTAAACCGTCCCAACAAACATTAACACCAACAAGATTTTGTGGACAAGATCAAGGGACATAATGGCTACGCAAAAATCCCAAGAGCGTGCTGTCATCCCGGACCATTAAAGACATTAGGAGGTAACGATCAAAACGTATATGTATATATAAGTTGATGAATCTTGTACCAAAGGCATGAACCCTCCAATCTATAACAATCGCATTTTTAGTTTTATTCTTTATTGTCTTCGTAGCTTTCCATTCAATTTTGATCGAGGATCGTTCTATACAACTATAACATTAGCTTTCTAATTACACCTCAAATCATTTTCGACCCCTTAGAATCATCATCACTCTCGATCTAGTCCTCATCTAGGTCATAAAAATGCGATACAAAAAAATGTGGGCCATTTATTTACTTAAGCAAAATAATGTGGCTATATATTGATTACTTTTAATATTTTATAATACCTCGAGGTTACCATATAGAATATGCAAAATCTCAAGGTTACCATGCGGAATTCTGAAAAGGTTTATATATCATGTAGAATTTACAAAACCTCAACATCAACATGCTAGTTATAACCCCGGGCCTTGCCCGGGACATTTTCAAATAAATTTAAAATATACTGATTTATTTATGGTATAAGTTTTATAAATTAAATATATATTTTATTTGATTCCAATAAGTATTATGAAAGCTAAAACACTTAGAATCGGTTAATTGGTTAATTTTAGCGACACAATCCTATGTAATGTAGAGCAAACTCAAATTTGATGTTGTGAAATCTCAATCTTTTATTTATAGGTTTATTCTAGATATATATTTTTATGAGATTTTAATAATAGTTGTTTTATAGATCATTATAATTTTTAAATGAGTATTACAACACAAATTTAGTTTATATATTTTTAAGATATTTTTAGATATCTATAGTTTAAATTTTAAATTTATGGGACAAAAAAAGATTGACAAAGAAATATGGCGAATGAAAATGATTATAAAAATGCAATAAAAACAAAAAATAAGAGTGACAAATAAGTTTAACAAATTAATTATAATATTTTTTTTGTTTTAAATTTTAAAGATATTTTTATTGTTTTAGAAAATAGGTGAAAAATATAGAAATTGGAAAAAAAAGATAGATGATAGATAATTAATAAGAATAAGAATATGTTAAAATTATTTTTTTGAATTTTATTTTCTTAAATGAAGTAGGGTTAGAATTAACGTTGAGGCTCGAAATTCCTCGAATTTAATATATAGTACAGATATAAATCAAATAAATTTTAACTTATATGTTTACTCCAAATGTAATATAAATCTTTAAAAAAAATCCCAAAAGAAAAAACTCTAGAAAACCATAATAAATATGAATTATTTTATCTTATCCTCTTAAAGTATATAAGATAGAAAATATACATGTCAATGTTTAGTTGTTCATTGTAAAGTGTAAACCAAAAGCTTGGAAATAATATTCCTAAATCCTATGTACGTACGCATATCGATCAAGGTTTATTAATTAGTTAAGAAAGATGGTTCTTAATTATAACACTATGTTAATCCGGCGGTAAGTAGTGCCTTAAAAATAATATATGTAAATATCTACCCGTGATCGGTATTATCTATTAAGTGTAAATGGATAGAAAATTTGTATAAAAAATCAGTTATTAAAAATAGGATAGATGGTTTAAAAAATCTTATTGACGAAACTGCCCTTAACTGCTTCAGGTTTAGAAGTATATACTAGTAACAGTGCCCGTGCCCGGGAGGGCACGACTTGAATTAAATAAATTATCTATGTTTCATTAATTGTTATTATGAAGTATCTTTTTTTAATTATTTATTTTTATTAGTTTTGCACATATCCAATTCATTTAGATATTTCTAATTAAATTACTTGCATTTTAAAAGAATTAAGAACTTTAGGTTATTTATCTATAAATTTAATAGTTTATATCTTATAAATTTCATATTTGAATTGGATATATTAGTTAAATAGATTTGGTAAGCTATATAGATTTTTTTTCGTTAGATTAGTTAGATAGATTTTTTTTGCTAGATTTTTTTGTGCAACATATACTGTTTTATTTCAAGCAATATATTAGATAGAGTTTTCTTTTAAAAAAATTGGTTAGATAAGAACCTATCTAATGTGGGGTCTACAATGAAATTTCAACCAATCAAATAAATTGAATTGTTTTATTAAAGATGAGTGACGTGGTCCAATAAGAAAGTACTACGTGTCGGGCTAAATATTAAATCTAACCTCCGCTTTAGTATATAGTTATGATATATTGATTATTAGATAGATAGTAAACCATTATCTTGATTATGTACGGTAATCAAATATTAACCATGTAACAAATTTAATAAGCGAATTCCAAGTGATATGGGATAATAGAAACAATTGACGTGCATGATACATGATACATGATACATGATAATTAAATATCAAATATTATGTACGTATGTGATACTTTGGCTATATCAAAAACTAGTTATAACCCGGGCCTTGTCCGGGAATTTTTCAAATAAGAGTTAAAATATTAATTTACTTGTGATATAAGTATTATAAATTAAATATATATTTTATTTGAATCCGATAAGTATTATGAAAGTTGCAAAATTTAGAATCTGTTCATTCGTTAATTTTATTGACATGAACCTATGTAGAGCAAACTTGAATTTGATAGTTTGAACATAGTTAATGATTGATACTTGTACGCAAAATCTGTTAAGTAAAAAATGTAATATCTTATTTTACATATGATCTATATATGGATACTATTTCTAACTTTAAAATTGCATACATAAAATTATTTAAATATAAATATCATTTTATTATTAAAACAAATAAAATAAATTATGTTCATTGTCAAGCTGGTCCGAAACAGCTAGTGTCAAACGAAAATGTAAAATAGTTGATTCTCATCATTAATTGATCAACCTAAACTTGCAAGGAAGTCATATATATTAACTTGGTCCAACTAACTATAAAACTAACAATGTGAGCATGTATTCAATCTGAACCAAACTGACTAACCCGGATTCAACTGAACCAAACTTACAATGACCAAACCTAATTGACATGTAAATTTCAACAACCCGAACTTGTACTCAATCCGAATTCAAACAAACAACCTAATGAACCGACCTTATTAATGGATATACTGTCCATATATAACATCTCAAACTTGTACTTAACTCGAACTCAAAATGATCAATCCATCAAACTGATCTTATCAATAAGTTTATTTTTCACATATAACAACTCAAACTTGTATTCAATTCGATCTCAAAATTTATTCTCCATGTTTAATAGCCCAAACTTGTACTCAATCCAAACTCAAAATTTTTAAACATACAAAACCGACCCATAAATAGGTTTTTTATCCACATATAACAACCCAAACTCAAAATGACCAACCAAGTAAACCGATTGTATTCAATAAATATTATTTCTGTATATAACAACTCAAACTGTCGACTTTATTAGGGTAACGACGAGCACGAGATAATTAATCAATCGCGAGATTTTTTTATAGTACCTAATACCCCAGATCATATAAGCCAGAGGTATTTGATCTGTTCTTTTACCTTTTCAAATACCTTTTCAAATACACCGGACTAAATAAGCCAGAGGTATTTGATACAACTAAACACTAACACTACGGACTATATCAGCCCAGTGTATTTGGTAAGCCCAAATACACCGGTTCAATGTCAATCCGCTGTATATAATACCATCATGATTCAAATACCCCGGGCTTATAACACCCGGTGTATTTTTCCTAGCATTTTTTAAGTCCGATACAATATACCTCAGATAACTTGCGCCCAGGGTATATACTACGAGGTAATAGCCTATTTTTGTAGTAGTGTGTACACGTGACAACAAGTTAGGGTGATAATTTAACCGATGATAAGTTGTTTACATGATGAAAAATTAGGGTGATGATAAGTTTTTTACTTGGTCGCAGGTGTATATGTGATGACAAGTTTGAAGACGGTTTAGGTGGTATTGGGTAGGGTGGTATTGATTGAGTTAAGTGATAATTTAGCTGATGACAAGATTTACCTCATGTTGAATGATGAAAAAAATATGTGATGAAAGAGTATGAAGATGATTTAATTGATGATATGTGATTCAAGCTATTTTGTATAGGTTAACTTTTAGATTTTAAGATATTATTAGGAGTGTTTAGGTTAGATTTGAGCATTATTGTATATGAAGATCGAAGACACGAGATGTGAAGAATCAAGAGTTCGTAGAGCTTAATTGAAGAGTTTGCCACTGCATGGATACCGCGGTCGCGTTGTCTATGACGCGGTCGCGGTGGTGTAAGGCGACGATGATGAAGACCCGTGAAGACCGTGGTCACGTTGTCTGTGACGCGGTCGCGGTAGAAGCCGACTCAGCCAAAGCCAAGTGAAGACCGCCGCGGGCGCGGCCAAGGCGGCGCGGTCGCGGTGTGTGCCGGATTCAAGACGGACGAAATCTTGTCTTTTCTATCTTGTTTCCTTTCTTATCTTTTCGTTTTCCTTTCTTATCTATCTCGAAAAACTTGTTCTTTGGGCTATTTAAGGAGGAGCCTCTCTAGGTTTTAGGACATCATTATTATCATCAGCATTATTATTCTTTCAAAAAAGATTTGTGCTTTCTTTATAATGGAGAACTAATCTCCTTTGGAGTTTATTCAATCAAGGAAGCTTTGTTATGAAGTTGTGAAATTCTGGTAACTTCTTTATCCTTAGGTCTTTATTGATACTCTTGTACTTCATCCTATGATCTCTGTGTGATTATATAAGCCTGATCAACTCGTTTAATTATCTTAAATCTATTGTTTGAATTAGGATAGGTTGTTGTCTTTGCATCTTTCCTATTCTCGAAACAACTCTATTCTAGGACCATTGACAAGTTTAGGGAAGAGTATTCAATGGTTAAGTTGTGAATGAGACTCGTAGCTTGATTGCATGATTTGATTTCCTAATATCCTTATTCTCTATGCTAATTCTAGGTTAAGCATCCTTGCCTAGCGTTATAGAATTGCTTGGACCGTGGACTTGTGATTGTTTATGATCAGGATTGGAATTGACCTAGGCATATAAAGAAGTGGATGAACTCATGATCAACGGATTAATAAAATGGAATTGATTGAATGAACTCTGCTTGCTAAACTTTGATTGAAATCTCTCTCAAAAACCCCCTTTGGTTACTTTGCATGAAAACCATTAAAATCAGATTAAGAAACTGATTCCTTTGGGTTCGACCCCGTACTTGCTTACTATACTTTTGTGTGTTGCATGTTTGGGTTTTATCTTTGATTTTAGCACAACGACTTTAGCCGAGTCAAATTTTGGTGCCGTTGCCGGGGAATCGTTTTTCTTGATTGATTTGCGTGCGTTTTCCGGTTTTGTGCCCGAACCGCGACCGCGGCCACCTCGGAGCGCCCGCGGTTCAAGCACAGAAACCTCCTTTGGGTTCGGACCTATCACATGGTCCATACCCGGTCTACTAATCCTTCTCTAGTTCGCTTTGACCTAGAAATTGACAGGACTCTTCGGAAGATAAGGAGTGCGCCCAAAGCTTCTGCATCCTACAATCTTCTTGAATCTCTCTCTCTTTGATTCGGAACTAGAAGAAGTAATGGCGGAGCAAACTATTCGCCAACTCACCGCGCCCGATCTCCAACTACAGCAGCTAGCTGTTCAGTTCCCTGATCTCGGGGAGGGCGTCAAGTTTGAGCTCAAGTTCGGGCTAATCCACAACTTACGCAAATTCCACGGGTTAAGCGGTGAGGACCCGAATAAGCATCTCACGGAATTCCACGTTGTGTGCGTGAGTATGAAGCCGATGGATGTCACGGAGGATCAAATCAAGCTCCGAGCTTTTCCCTTCTCTTTGGAGGACTCCGCCAAGGAATGACTCCTTTATTTGGTGTCGGGCTCTATTACCACTTGGGCGGCCATGAAGAAAGCCTTTCTAGAAGAAGTACTTCCCTGCTTCTAAACAAACATCCATCAAGAAGCAGCTCAGCAGTTTGGAGCAAGAGGAGGACGAGAACCTCTATGACTATTATGAGCGTTACAAGAGGCTCATCACTAGTTGTCCTAACCATGGCTATCTGGCCAAGGATCTTATTTGCTATATTATTGAGGGACTCTGCGACAATGACATGAGGCTAGTGAATGCATCTTGTGGAGGCAGTTACGAGAACTTGACTCCAGCAGGAGCATTTGAGAAGGTGGAGATCTTGGCGGAGCAAGCTCGCAATCAGCGATCCAAGACCAATGTGATGTCCGTTAGTGTGGTGAATGAGATCCTGAATGCTGAAGTAAGGGAACTCAAGGATCTCATGAAGCAACTACTCACATAGAAGACGGCTCAACAAATCAATGCTTGCGGTTTGTGCTATGACGCGAGCCACCACACCGACCAGTGCCCCACTATTTAGGAGACTGAGGCGTCGGTGAACACTATCGGTAATTATGGTGCGCCTCGGCCCCGGAACGATACTTTATCTAACACCTACAATCCGGGGTGGGCGAACCATCCTAACTTCCGTTGGAGCAATCAACATCAACAGGATCCACCACCATAACAGCAGCAGTAAGCTCCTCAGAGCCAGCAACAGCAATTCCGCTCTAATAATTATGCCCCGAGAGCGCCTGCTCCGTCTCAGAACGATGTTATTACCGCCCTTCTCAAGGAGAACCAAGAGACGAGAGCTGCTGTAAAGAATCTTAAAACTCAGTTGAGCCAGCTTGCCACTATGATCCATAGGCTTGAGTCTAAAGATTCCGGGAAACTTCCTTCTGAACTGTTCCACCATAAAGAGAATGTGAGTTCCATGCAATTGAAGAGCGGTAGAGCTTTGGCGAGTCGGGAACCACCCTTTGGAGGTATTCTGCGACCGCGTTCCCCAGGGCACGACCGCGCCGTCCAGCAGATGAAGAGGAGCAAGCCTCCGTTGAATTTCTGCGACCACACTCTCCCCACTACGCCCGCGGAAATCCAACAGAGACTTTGACGCCCACGACAGATGAAGAGCCGTGACCGCGCTCTCCCCACCGCGCCCACGGTAAAGAATTAGCAAAGAAGAATTTTGGGGCGTTGCTCGATTACGCCTTCAAGGTGTCCCTCGTTTTGCCCAACCACTTCCACCCTTGAGCTCTCTCAAGCCTTCTCCTCCTTTCCCGGAAGCACTTAAGGACACAAGGAAGCCGGCACATGACAAAGAACTCTTCGAGACCTTCGCCAATTTTCCAAGTAAATGTTCCTCTCGTTAATCTCATTCAAGGTGTCCCTCGTTTTGCTAAATTCATGAAAGAGCTTTGCACGGTAAAAAGAAAAAGTAGGTCTAAGCCTAAAATTGAGAAAGTAGCTCTAGTAGAGAAAAATGATGATAGCAAAACTGAGACTTGTAATTCACTACTCCAAAAACAACTTCCTAAAAAATGTGGAGACTCAGGAAGATTCACCGTCCCTGTCACAATTGGAGAAACTAAAATTGAGCGGGCTATGCTAGATTTAGGTGCATCCATTAATGTCCTTCCAACTTGCATGTATGATAGGTTAGGCCTTGGTCCTTTGAAAGAGTCCGACATTGTTATTGAATTAGCTAACCACTCTAATGTGCGCCCAAAAGGGTTAATTGAGGATGTTTTAGTGTAGGTGAATGGTCTAATCTTTCATGCATATTTCTATGTTATGGAGATAGGTGAAGGGCTTTACGACCCGGTTCTTTTACTTGGTCGCTCATTCATGAAAACCGCGAGGACGGTTATCGATGTTGCCAATGGATCACTTTCCATATCTCATGATGGCAACAAGGTCCGGCTTCACATTAATGAGGACCTTTATTGAGCGTATCCACTTCGAGTGATTCGGCCTATTTTGTATGCCTTATCTTGGTAGTTTTTAGGATGTTTTTGAGTGTTTTAGGCTAGTTTTTAGGCATATTTGTTAGATCAAGGCCGAAGACACAAAAGTTGATAAAGTGAAGATTTTGTGAAGATAGAGTCGTCTGTAGAAGAATCGCGGGTGCGGAGCCCTTGGCGCGACCGTGGAATCCTTACAGAGGCGTGAAGAAGTGTTTAAGTGAAGGCCACGACCGCGGGTTGGTGACCCGCTATCGCGGGTGGCGCCCAGCGGACATTTCCGCGTGATTATCTTGTTTCCTTTTATCTTTATATCTTTTGGGTATTTTCGGATATGTATTTTCCGAGACTATTTATAGGGTTTTTAGGTTGTATTTTGAGAGGACTCATAACTCATAACTCATAACTCATAATTCATAGTTAGGTTTTCAATTCTTCTTTAGTTATGGAGAGCTAGTCTCCTTGGGTTTGTTCAAGGGAGAAGCTCTGATTATGAACTCGTGAGATTTTGGTAATTGATTTCTATCCTTTGGTTGATATTGATTCTCTTGTGCTTCATCTTATGAATGTTGATTGTTTCTCTAGGATTCGCAACCATATTGAATTGATTAGCTTTCTACAGTTTGATTAGGTTTGGACCGTGGACAAAACTAATCTGTGAAAACAACTTAACCTAGACTTGTTGTCTATGCAACTAGGATTAAGAGAATTGATTGTTTTATCTTACAATTGACTCGTAGCTTGATTGTTTGATATTATATCCTGCATATCCTTGTTCTCTATGCTAATTCTAGGTTAAGCGTCCTTGCCTAGGGTTATAGAATTGCTTGGACCGTGGACTTGTGATTGTTAATGATCAGGATAGGAATTAACCATAGGTGTGAATGAAGTCAATGGATGAATCTATGATCGAGGGATTATATCATGAGTGGATCTTTTGAATGAACTTGTCTCCTTATCAATTGCTTTCCCATATTTGTTTATTTGTTTGTTTATTTGTTTGTTCTTTGTTTCTAGATTAGTTTTAGTATAGATTTCTCTCCTAAACCCCCTTTTTTTGTAGTTGGTAAATATATTAATACTAGAAGCCATAGTTCTCTTGGGTTCGACCCCTTACTTGCATTCTATACTAGTTTGTTTGTTTGGGTTATTTATCTTTGATCTTGGCACGACGACTTTAGCCGAGTCAAATTTTGGTGCCGTTGCCGGGGAACTTAAGGTTTCTTTCTAGTATTAGTATTTTTATTGGCTGTTGTGTGGACCTATCTTACGGTCCACACCTTTGCTACTGATTATTTTCCTAGTGCTGTCGTTGTTTTCAGGAGACAGGATGGTTATTGAGTACCCTACGCTAGCTGAAGGGGTGGACTTTGTGTTGAAACCCAGTCTGATTGTTCTTTTACCTCGATTCAGTGGGCAACCTGATGACAATGTAATTAAGCACCTTACAGAGTTTGATCATGTCTGTCTTTGCATAAAGCCTGCCAAGGTCACTGAGGATCAAATCAAGATGCGAGCTTTTCCGTTCTCTTTGACGTGATCCGCCAAGGAGTGGTATTTCTCAATATTAACCAATCCTCACTCTCAGCGGATCACAACATGGAGTCAGTTGAGGGATGCATTCATGGACAAGTACTTTCCCATACCAGTAAGGGCAACTATTAAGAGGAACATCACCAACCTTCAACAACATGACGGGGAGAGTTTGTACGATTATCTTGATCGCTACAAAAGGCTCGTTGCTAGTTATCCAGACCATGGGTTCACAGATCACGATCTTATTGAGTACATCATGTTTGGCATGCGCTATGAGCACAGCATATTCGTGAACGCTTTCATTTGGAGGCTCTTATCTAGACAAAGCTCCCCAAGAAGTCTTCAAGATAGTGGAGAACTTTGTTGAGGAGGATAGAAGCACAACACCCTCTTGTCCTGATGAGCCATCAGCTGAAGAAACTCCTTTTAGGAAACTAGAGGAGATGAATGAGCTATTTGATAGGAAACTCCAGGAGATGAAGTTGGCCATCGAGATGAGAATGAGGGAGATTTCCGAGAAGATCAATATTACTCCTCAAGCACTGGTGAATGTAAGTGCTATGTCATTAAGAAGTGGACGAGAGTTGGGCATAACGAATGACGCTCCTGCTGCTATTCCGCGACCGCGTCAGGCAGACCGCGACCGCGAAATCCCTACAGAGGCTCACGTTGATTACTCAGCGGATGATCCGCGACCGCGTCCACCATGCCGCGCCCGCGTGTTCTATGCAGAAGCGGTGAAATTTCAAGAAGAGCCTACCCGCGACCGCGGATCTCCTACCCGCGACCGCGGGTGTGTGGAAGCTGAGTTCGCAATTTCTGTCGACTGTTCGCGACCGCGGTCCACTCTCCGTGAGCGCGGATCTTCTGTTGTCGACGATGATGTATATGAGCAGTTGAACCTTCGTCCTTTGGTTCCTCAGAAGCCAAGTCCACTACTTCTAGAAGCACTCAAATATTCTATATGGGATGTGATGTCTCTCATTTTAGTAGTGTTTTATAGGTCTTTTTCCTTTGTAAATATGTGTCTTTAGTCCATTTTCTTGTGTGTTTTATCCCTTTTTAGCTTAGTTCCCGCATTTCTATGAGATTCGGAGACTATGCGTGTTTTGTGCGTTTTGTAGGCATTTTGGAGCAAGAATCATGGAGATTGGAGCATGGCATGATGAAGGAATTCAAGGATGAAAAAGGAGCCAAAATGGAGCTAAAGATGCATAGGAAGAAGCCTCAAGTGAAGACGAAGAGAACGGCGAAAGAATCGAGTCAATCGGAGCTAAAACGAGAGAGAACGGAGCGAAACAAGCTGAAAAATGCCTTAGGACCGAGGTACCCAGCATGTCGGGCCCGAGGTACAATGGTGGCCCGAGGTGGTGGACCGAGGTGTGGCATGTCGGGCCCGAGGTACCCAGAACGTATGCCCTTGGACCGAGGTTGAAGCAAGTCGGGCCCGAGGTTCCTCCGTGTCGATCCATGTCGGTCGTAGCTTTGGATTCCTTTCTTTTTGGGATTTTCTTGTTAATTCCCATAATTGTACTTGCCTTGGAGCCCAAGGAGTTCTAGAAGCCTTGGGGATCAAGGAGTTCTAGAAGCCTTGGAGGTCAAGGACTTGCCTTGGAGCCCAAGGAGTTTAGAGGGGTAATCTAGTCTTTGTAATAAGGGGAAAAATCTCTATTTAAACCCTTGTAATCTCTCATTTGAGGGAGAATTGAGGAAGAACTTTGGAGAGTGAGTAGAGAGGGACGTTTGAGAGTAGAAGAAAGAAGGGGGTGGACTCTTCTCCAAGGGAGGGAAAGAACCCAAGATCTAGAGGAGGATTTGGGTGAATTCTTTTCCTTGGAGAGGAAAGAAACCCTTAAGCTTGGAGCGGGAGTAGAGATTGTAAGAATTCCTCTTCTTAGTTTAATTCAAGTTTGATTTGGCTTTGATTTGGTGTTTGAATCGTTGATTGTGGAATTGACTTGCATGATTCATGATTTGCTTAGGGTGTTTGATGATTGCTAGCTTGAATTCCATGATTAGCGAGTAGTTATCTTGATCTTAGGGTAGGGGGCGAAAACCCCAACTCAATTGCATGTGCTTGAACCAATTTCATGACTTGATTGCCTTGATCCATGTCTATTTACCCTATGATTCTTAGATTGACAACCTAGGAGTAGGAGTAGATAGAGAGTCGTTTGGCTTGAATGAATGCGTGAGCCTAGTTCCATGAGATTAATGGCATGATTTGATTGGATTTGTTGATCTATGTCTAAGGCGAAAGTCTCTAGCTCATTGATCTATATGATAGCATGTGAAGTTGATGTTGGCATGAACCCCTAGCCCTAGGATCCCCTTAGCCTAGCTTGTTTCTTCCTTTGATTGTTGAGTCGTGCCCGAGTCCCCTAGCCTCGAGCCCGACTTTGTTTGTGCCTAGCTACCTCGGTCCCGAGATTGACAACCTCGGTCCCGAGTTGCTTCGTGTGTTCTCTCTCCCATTGTGTTTGTGTTAGACAAATCGACCGTTCAAACGCGCATGAAATAATTCCCTGTGATCGACCTCGACCACCGTACTACAACGGGGTCTTGATACAAATTTTTCTTGTTGATTGACCCGGGGCCCTATCCTTAGAATTGGTATAGCACATCGGGCCTGTCATCAGAATGGCGCCGTTGCCGGGGAATTATTGTGATTGTGCGTTTGTTTGGTTGATTTGTTTTGGGTAAGGGACTAGCCCGAACCCTCTTGTGTTATTTGATTTGTTTCTTTTTGTCTTTTTTGTAGGTTATTCCATCAAAAACAAAAAAATGGAATTTTATGATAGTGATGATGAGTGGGAGTTTTTCTACCTTCAAGTGAAGACGTCAAGTCTAAAAAGAAAACTCCACGAGTTAGATGAGCAATTGGAAAGAGAAAGGAGAGGTCGGATTCGAGCTCAAGAGGAACTTGATGCCCGGATTAGAATGCAACAAGAGATAGAGGAGAGAGCCTATGAGGAGGAGTGTTATATGAGGGGTTTGTATGGGAACCGAGACCACTATGATGGACGAAGTGGTGCTCAATCTTATTGGGGAAATCCCACTTACACTCAAATGCAAAGAGTACCTCCATACCAACCTCCGAGCTACGAAGAAACTCTTCCATGGGAACATATGTTGCAAGAGGAAATTGATGAGGAACCACCATGGGCTCATGATTTGAAAAACCAAGTTACCAACATGGAGAGGAAGTTTGATGATCAATTCAATGAGTTTGGTGCGTGGAGGAGGCAAGTCGATGCCCAACTCGTCTATTATTGGGCATCTCTCTCGAGTTCTCAAGAGCAACTTCCGAGCTATCATGATGAAGAGAGCTATGATGAGTTCCGAGTCGAGCCACCACAAGCCGAGGAGAGTGAGCAAGCCCGGACCGACTTACCCAGTGTGTCGGGCCCGAGTTGCTCACAAGTCGGTCCGACTCTACAATCCAGGACCGAGTTGGAGGACGTGTCGGGTCCAAGTTACCCAGACATCGGTCCACCTCCCTTGCCTCTACTCTGCCCCGGGACCGAGATGTCGGAAGTCGGGCCCGAAGTGGCTCCAACATCGGTCCACTCTGAAAAGGTTGCTAGCGAGATGGTGACGATGGAGGAAAACTATCTCATGGCTCTTGAGCGTGCAAGGATGGAAGTGAAGGAAAGCTCTCCCTCTCTTATGATTAAAGAAAAAGTCGAGTCTCGGTTCAAACAAGCTTTGGAGGAGACGCATGACGTCGGGCCCGATGTAGCTCCTATGTCGGTCCAACCCGAGAATCAAGCCTCCAAGATCATGTATGAGACTCGTATGCCCTATCTCCTTTGCTCTTTTGTGAGGATATCTTATGAGTCATATGGTGGAGATGAACCATACTCGGTAGATGTGATTTCCGACTATTCTTGGTCTAAGTATGGGGTCCCCCGCCATTATGACGAGGCCGAGGCGCATGTTTGGTTGAACTATAGAGAATGGCCTCAATTCTTCTTGAGTGATGAGATGGTGATTGGGGAATTCATGGACCCCGAGCCTTATTTTCCACCCTAACCGAGATTAGGTGGCCGGCACGTCAAGCTAATGACGTTAAAAAAGCGCTTCTCGGGAGGCAACCCGACGTATCCTTCGTATCCTAGATTTCCTTTTGTTTTGTTTTCTTATTTTTAGGATTTGAGCTTAATGTGTTAACCCTTTCTCTAAACCCCTTGAAAGCAAGTATTTTGGGATGTATCTTTGGTGTGATCTTGTAGGTGCTTCTTAGTGCAAATGATGAGCTTGAAAGGAGAAGGTGTATGATGCAAATGGACGAGCAACTAGGATGTGAGACGAGCAAGCGGTCTCGACCACCTCTCAAGTAGTTCGAGCCTCAAGTGCTCCACCTTCCCCTCCCCATGTGCCGATGTCAACAATTCACCATTCTTCCTAGCTTCAAAAGCCTTGTCTAGTGAGTTTCCCTTTTCATTTTCCCTTTTGGTTTTATTTGGATGCAATGAGGACATTGCATATTTTAAGTATGGGGTATGGGAAAAGGAAACTCTCTTGTGCCTAGTGTTTGTACATATGTGTGTCTTTTGTTTTGTGAGAAAATTTTTGCAAAAAATCCATAAAAATTTGAAAAATTGTGTTGAAAACAACAAAAAGATTTTGTTTTAGACTAAGAAATCCCCATCTTAAGTGTCCTATGAAATGGCTTGTGTTCATGTAATTCCTTCGCATGCTTTGGATGGTTAAGCCTAGTCTTATGATGTTGCTTTTATACATGATCCATGATTTGCACTCTATATTGAGCATGTGTGCTAAAAGATGACTTGTTTGCTACCTAGTATTGAGTGTACCTTGTGAGATTTGATTTTGGCTTTTTGGGATTTTTCTTTGCATATCCCTCTCTTGTTTTGTGAGTGTACTCTCTTGTGTCATAGTCTCTTTGTTATTGAGGTGTATATTTATTTCTTGAAGCCGCTATGAGAATTGATCATGCATGCTAGTATTAAGATTGAACTTGTATGTTTTTAGCCACATAAATATCCTTATTCCTACCTTGCATTAAACCTTGATTTGTAGCCCCGTTATAGCCTATTAGCCTTTGTTTGTAGCTCCTCAAAAACATATTCCTAGCCGATGAAAGCTTGACCCTTATGGGATTCGAACATAGTTGAGTGGTTGTGGAAATGATTTTGTGGAAATACTTTGGGTGAAGGCAAGAGTGTGGGAAACACATTTTGGTAGTGCATCTCCTAAGGAGAAAGTTGATGGATTTTTTTGGGAAATTTGCAAAAGGCAAAAGTGTGAAGAAAAAGTGAGCAAAATGCAAGTATGGGGTCAATCAAGCCGTGATCGAGTCTAGTAGACTCGGGCCCGACCTCCATAAAGAAAAAGAGTAAAAAAAAAAAAACGAAAGAGAAAAGGAAGAAGAAAACAAAGAAAGTGCAATCAAAAATCCAAGTGTTGAGATGTAAAATAAGGAAAGTGTGGGTGAAATGTTGGGTATGTGCCTTTGATTGTTGAGAGTTGTTTGGAGGAGTAGTGAGATGTGGAATCTTTGGAGATGTTGGTGAGTATTTTAGGTTGTTCGAGTCCCATTGTGAGCACCACATAGCCAAACGAATCCTTCCCTTATGAAACACCAAAAGCCCCATTACAACCCGGCCGAATGGAATTCTCTATGAGGATCTCCATTGAGCCCAAGTTCATCTTGTATTGGTATTGTTTTGACATCTCTAGGTAGAGAGATTGGTGATATTATCTTCAATAATAAAAGTAGACTTTGCACAAGGCATGAGTGGAGAGATGCATCACTTTTATGCATTAAGCCATACACACTTGAGAGTTGTGCTTTGATTACATTTCCCTAAACTGAGGCTAGGTGGTAGCATTTCATACTTGAAGCATGCATACACATGTGATGACGTTTGATTGCTTATCTTTGGATTCATACGTGCTTGAAAATGGTTTTGACTTAGAGCTTTACTTGAAGATCATGTTGAGGTTTTGAATCCAAGTTATTGCTTGAGGACAAGCAAGTTTAAGTATGGGGTATTCTGATGTCTCTCATTTTAGTAGTGTTTTATAGGTCTTTTTCCTTTGTAAATATGTGTCTTTAGTCCCTTTTCTTGTGTGTTTTATCCCTTTTTAGCTTAGTTCCCGCATTTCTATGAGATTCGGAGACTATGCGTGTTTTGTGCGTTTTGTAGGCATTTTGGAGCAAGAATCATGGAGATTGGAGCATGGCATGATGAAGGAATTCAAGGATGAAAAAGGAGCCAAAATGGAGCTAAAGATGCATAGGAAGAAGCCTCAAGTGAAGACGAAGAGAACGGCGAAAGAATCGAGTCAATCGGAGCTAAAACGAGAGAGAACGGAGCGAAACAAGCTGAAAAATGCCTTAGGACCGAGGTACCCAGCATGTCGGGCCCGAGGTACAATGGTGGCCCGAGGTGGTGGACCGAGGTGTGGCATGTCGGGCCCGAGGTACCCAGAACGTATGCCCTTGGACCGAGGTTGAAGCAAGTCGGGCCCGAGGTTCCTCCGTGTCGATCCATGTCGGTCGTAGCTTTGGATTCCTTTCTTTTTGGGATTTTCTTGTTAATTCCCATAATTGTACTTGCCTTGGAGCCCAAGGAGTTCTAGAAGCCTTGGGGATCAAGGAGTTCTAGAAGCCTTGGAGGTCAAGGACTTGCCTTGGAGCCCAAGGAGTTTAGAGGGGTAATCTAGTCTTTGTAATAAGGGGAAAAATCTCTATTTAAACCCTTGTAATCTCTCATTTGAGGGAGAATTGAGGAAGAACTTTGGAGAGTGAGTAGAGAGGGACGTTTGAGAGTAGAAGAAAGAAGGGGGTGGACTCTTCTCCAAGGGAGGGAAAGAACCCAAGATCTAGAGGAGGATTTGGGTGAATTCTTTTCCTTGGAGAGGAAAGAAACCCTTAAGCTTGGAGCGGGAGTAGAGATTGTAAGAATTCCTCTTCTTAGTTTAATTCAAGTTTGATTTGGCTTTGATTTGGTGTTTGAATCGTTGATTGTGGAATTGACTTGCATGATTCATGATTTGCTTAGGGTGTTTGATGATTGCTAGCTTGAATTCCATGATTAGCGAGTAGTTATCTTGATCTTAGGGTAGGGGGCGAAAACCCCAACTCAATTGCATGTGCTTGAACCAATTTCATGACTTGATTGCCTTGATCCATGTCTATTTACCCTATGATTCTTAGATTGACAACCTAGGAGTAGGAGTAGATAGAGAGTCGTTTGGCTTGAATGAATGCGTGAGCCTAGTTCCATGAGATTAATGGCATGATTTGATTGGATTTGTTGATCTATGTCTAAGGCGAAAGTCTCTAGCTCATTGATCTATATGATAGCATGTGAAGTTGATGTTGGCATGAACCCCTAGCCCTAGGATCCCCTTAGCCTAGCTTGTTTCTTCCTTTGATTGTTGAGTCGTGCCCGAGTCCCCTAGCCTCGAGCCCGACTTTGTTTGTGCCTAGCTACCTCGGTCCCGAGATTGACAACCTCGGTCCCGAGTTGCTTCGTGTGTTCTCTCTCCCATTGTGTTTGTGTTAGACAAATCGACCGTTCAAACGCGCATGAAATAATTCCCTGTGATCGACCTCGACCACCGTACTACAACGGGGTCTTGATACAAATTTTTCTTGTTGATTGACCCGGGGCCCTATCCTTAAAATTGGTATAGCACATCGGGCCTGTCATCAGGATGATGAGATGGATGATCCTGATTATGCCACGACGAAGGAGCCTAATGATGTTTTGGAGGTTTCCCTTCCGCCTGAAGAGATGTCTATGTCCCCTGCGGTGGAGCCATCAGTGGTGATCAATCACGATCCCTGTATCCTTTCCTCTTCTCCCTTATCCTCTATTGATTTTCCTCTAGTTACTGACATAGGTCTTGAGCATGATAGATTGCCTAATGAGATCTCACCTTTTAGTCCTAAATTAAGTGATAGTGCTAAAGTTGAATTTGTCTCTTCTGATGAATACTTTGAAAAACCACCTAATACTCCAAATTAGTTCCATCCTAATCAGCATGATCATAACTTCTCTAGCTACTTTGATAAATTGAAACGGTGCCTTAATGATATATTCAATTCATCTTTGTGATATGTATGCTTGCATGAGAGTTGTTCACAGACATTTGATAAATTGCTCAGGGCATTAACGATGTCCGATCATGAGTTAACTGAGTTCGTCGAGCCATCGACGTTAACCAAAGGCGCTTCTCGGGAGGCAACCCGAATTTGAGATTCTAGTTGAAATTGAAAATAAAATTTTTTCCGGGCTAACATGCAGGTACTAGGTTCGAAAGAACATTCTGTGGTAGAATCGCGCCTGCGGGGTGCGCAACCGCGGTCGCGTTTCGAATACAGAAGACCCAGACGTACAGGTACTAGAACCGCGACCGCGGGTTATCTCCGCGCGATCGCGGGTGTGTTGCTCAGAGAAAAAAAAATCCCATCCCGCGACCTAAAAGTCGTGGATGGCTTCTCTACCACTCTTCCGCCATCATCTTCATTCTTCCACAAAAGCTGTCGGCCCTCCTTCACCTCCGAATCGCCGGCCGTCCTCTCCACCACCAGCTCCGCCGTCGGTCTCTCCTCCTCCTTCGCCGTCGGCCCCTCTCTCTCTCTCTTTCCGGCATTGGCTGTCGGATTCCCCAGATCCAGATCTGGGTAGTTCGCGCAACACACCACCGGACGTCGTCGCAGCCCCGCGCCACCACTACTGTCCGTCCCGTCTCCGGCCTCTCTTGCGTCGTCAGCGCCACCAGTCGAAGCCATTCGGAGTTGCCGCCGCCATCTTCAAGTGCGGATCTCAGATCTGCGAAATTCGCAGGACCCGCGACCGCGTATCTTTGACCCGCCCCCACGGGTGGCTCTTGTTCGCAGCACAGGCTATTTCCCCACCCGCGACCGCGGCCCGTAAACGATTGTCGACCACCAGATCCGCTGGTCTTTCCATCTTTGCTTTGTTCACATCTGCTCTTTCCGCCGCGGGTCAGTTCAAGCAGCTTCATTCCGTATTGTCCTTATTCCGCGACCGCGGCCCGTACACCCGCGCCCGCGGTTCATCGACAGAGGGTTCACTCGTTTTCGTCAATTGGTAACTTCCTCTTCTGTACTCGATTATTTTCACTGCATTATGTCGCATCGAGTGAGGGATCTTACTAAGGGGCAGAAGAAGATTTGGGATGCTTTGAAAGACAGGGATATTATTTCTACCAAGTTCTTCCATGCTCCGACTTTGAGTGCGCTCGGGATGTTAGCTTGCACTCAAAGGATGCTTGTGCAGGGTGGTCTAGGGGGATTGATGCAGCTGTCTGAGGTTACGTACCGAAGTCTTGTGCTGGAGTTTCTAGCTACATTGCTTCTTAATGATGATGTGCTTTCTTTCCGGGCTTGTGGTAAGCCCTGTTCTGTGACCAAGGAGCAGATTAGAGGATTGTTTGGTGTCACCGCCCCGCCTACTGAGGGGTGGGATTATTTGACGACGAGTCAGGATTTCTTTGATTTCTGGTTCGCTATTACTGGATGCCAGTTTAACAACCTCAGTGGAGAGTACAACTACAAGATCCCGCACCCTTGTATTCGCCTTTGCCACAAGGTGCTTGCTATGACGTTTCTGGGTAAGGGTGAGGTGAACAAGGTTCCTCTTCATGATGGTCGCTTATTGTGGTGTCTGATGCCTACGCAGCCAGTAGTGCCTGATTGGGTGGAGCTTTTCATTAACACTTTGAAGAAATATCCCAAGAAGGCTGGGCGGATTGGTTTTGGCGGTCTGATTACTCGTTTGGCATTACCTCATGTGATTAGGGATGAGATCCAGATGTATCATGGTATGCCTTTGACAGATGATCATGAGTATGATGTCGCTCAGCTGAAGAAGGCGAGATGCTTGAGTGGTTCTGCTGAGTCGGGGTGGCTTTGGATGTTTGGTTCTCCTGCGGCTCGTTATTTGCGTCTTCCACGCCCATTTCTCTATGGTCAGCAAAACCATGATTTCTTTATTGCTCTTGAGGTTTTTGAGGAGGTTGCTGCTGCTGATGCTCCTATGCCTGATGCACCGCCAGCTGGTGGAGATCCTACTTGGGATGCTTATGCTACTGCTTATGCTTCTGGATCTGCTCGTGATTTTGGATCCTATGATCAGAGTCAGGAGACTCGGATGCAGCGACTTGAGTCTAGAGTTGATGATATGTCCCAGGCTGTAGCTGAGATGGTTGAGTTTCAAAGGAGGCAGGAGCAGTACTTTCAGGGTATGTGGCCAGGTTATCCTTCTTACTATTTTCAGCCACCACCTCCACCTCCTGATCAGCAGTGAGTCTTCTGATTCCCTTCTCTTTACTTTACTTCTTTGTTCTTAGCTTCATTGAGGACAATGAAGAGTTTAAGTATGGGGGAGGGGATTCACTGCTGTGTTTATGTACAGTTTCAGTCTTGATGAAAGAAAAATAAAAATAAAAATAAAAATAAATGAAAAAAAAGAGCCAAAAAATTGAAAAAAGGCATAGAAAATCCTGGGATGAGTCGAAAACCCGAAAGGGTGGCTCAGGTAATAAGCAGGTAACCCGGACCAGCATTAGGCTGGGGTAAAAAGAGGTTTATGAGAGATATGAGTTTTTGTGAGCACACCCTTTGAAAAATGAAATGAGTGATTAGGTGAAAACCCGAAAGGGCGCCTAAGTAGAATTGAGCGGAAAAATTGGAGTGCTTAGGATTTCATTTTACTTTGGGGCTTGGGGATTCATTGTAGATGTTGGGTAGATCCTTAGGATTGCTCTTTCATGATTTGGAGCTTTGAGTGATTTGATGTATTTTTGTGAGGTGTGTGTTGAGCTTTCATGTTTTGCTCATTATTTCTCTACTTGGGTTCGGGTTGTGAGCTGAGAGTTTATGGTTGTCGTATTCCCCTTTACTTCCTGAGATCTTTAGATGTGTTGATTTGTTGATGTACTTTGAGCTTACTCGAGGACGAGCAAGATCTAACTATGGGGGAATTTGATTCGGCCTATTTTGTATGCCTTATCTTGGTAGTTTTTAGGATGTTTTTGAGTGTTCTAGGCTAGTTTTTAGGCATATTTGTTAGATCAAGGCCGAAGACACAGAAGTTGATAAAGTGAAGATTTTGTGAAGATAGAGTCGTCTGCTGAAGAACCGCGGGTGCGGAGCCCTTGGCGTGACCGCGGAATCCTTACAGAGGCGTGAAGAAGTGTTTAAGTGAAGGCCGCGACCGCGGGTGACCAAGCCGCGGGCGCGGTAGAAGCAGCGAAGAAGAAGTTCGAGAATCGCCTGACCCGCGACCGCGGGTTGGTGACCCGCTATCGCCCCGCGTGATTATCTTGTTTCCTTTTATCTTTATATCTTTTGGGTATTTTCGGATATGTATTTTCCGAGACTATTTATAGGGTTTTTAGGTTGTATTTTGAGAGGACTCATAACTCATAACTCATAACTCATAATTCATAGTTAGGTTTTCAATTCTTCTTTAGTTATGGAGAGCTAGTCTCCTTGGGTTTGTTCAAGGGAGAAGCTCTGATTATGAACTCGTGAGATTTTGGTAATTGATTTCTATCCTTTGGTTGATATTGATTCTCTTGTGCTTCATCTTATGAATGTTGATTGTTTCTCTAGGATTCGCGACCCTATTGAATTGATTAGCTTTCTACAGTTTGATTAGGTTGTGACCGTGGACAAAACTAATCTGTGAAAACAACTTAACCTAGACCTGTTGTCTATGCAACTAGGATTAAGAAGAGAATTGATTGTTTTATCTTACAATTGACTCGTAGCTTGATTGTTTGATATTATATCCTGCATATCCTTGTTCTCTATGCTAATTCTAGGTTAAGCGTCCTTGCCTAGGGTTATAGAATTGCTTGGACCGTGGACTTGCGATTGTTAATGATCAGGATAGGAATTAACCTTAGGTGTGAATGAAGTCAATGGATGAATCTATGATCGAGGGATTATATCATGAGTGGATCTTTTGAATGAACTTGTCTCGTTATCATTTGCTTTCCCATATTTGTTTATTTGTTTGTTTATTTGTTTGTTCTTTGTTTCTAGGTTAGTTTTAGTATAGATTTCTCTCCTAAACCCCCCTTTTCTGTAGTTGGTAAATATATTAATACTAGAAGTCATAGTTCTCTTGGGTTCGACCCCTTACTTGCATGCTATACTAGTTTGTTTGTTTGGGTTATTTATCTTTGATCTTGGCACGACGACTTTAGCCGAGTCATCGAGCCAACGACGTTAAACAAAAGCGTTGCTTGGGAGGCAACCCAAGGATTAGTTAGATTGTTTTTCCCATTCTTATCTTAGGATTTGATTCGTTTTTCAAGCTAACATGCAGGTACTAGGTCCGAAAGGACAGCCTGGTGTGATTCCGCGACCGCACCATCCTGGCCGCGCCCGCGGTGGATCACCTGTGCACCCCGGCGAACAGGTACTAGCCCGTGTTCGCGGCAACCCTGCGTCTCGGTTTTAGCTCGTTCGTTTTATTCTCTGTAAAAAAAAAGAAGAAAAAAATGTAAAAGGAAAAAAAAAGAGGACATTTTTGTTCCATTCTATCTCTATACTAGGTTAACCTGTTGTGCCATGCACGACTATTACACTTAAAAATATTAAAATAAAATTATATGTATATGTGGAAGAGATTATATAAGTTTTATTATATGAACATGTTTTTTATATTTTAAAACGAATGGTATAATTTTTGAAGTTCATATAACCCAAAAAATATAGTATATAAGACATAACTTTTTCACTCATTTGTATATTTTTATAAAACCTGATTATAAGTATATAAATTGATATTTTAATTACAATTTTTATCATATATTAATAAAGGCAATCATAAATGTAAAAATAATTAAAAAAATTCATCAACTGATAAATTGATAAAGTTTATAAAAAATTAATAGAAATTGTCACAAATTTACTTGTATTAAAGAAAATAAGTTGAATCCAACATTTATAGATTTTCTTAATTTGTTTATGAAAGATTTTTCCCTATAATGCTTTTAGAATTAATAATTGACAAAAGCTTTCTCTTATAAGTAGATAAGAAGAAATTCAATAGGAAGTCCCTATATAATGCCAATAATAAAAATTAGTTTCTTTTATATATATGAGCTAGGGTAAAAATTAATGTGGTGGTTCAAGAAGGATCACTTGTACATTTGTATTATGAAAATAAGGGGCGTTTGTATAGCTTGAGAAAATTGTGGGATTATTTTGTAAATAAGTAAAAATTATGAAAAAGATGTATGCTATCAAGATATAAATCGAAAATATTATTTGGCTAAAAAATTAAATTTGTTATCAAGATAGAAAAAATCAAATATAATGAGTAAAAAAACATAGTAGATCATGTAAATATAGAAAATTATTAACTTAAGCTTAAAAATGCTGAATTTATTCATGTAAATCAAAATAATAAAGTAAAAAAATATTCTTTCTATTAAAAAATTATTTAAAAATTTATCTTAAAAATTATAAATTTAATTAAGTAAATAAAATATAATTATGTCATAGTAATTATATTTCGAACATTCAAGATATATATTAGAATCATGTTTTTCAATTAAGTGATATATTAAATAGATAGAATATCTTAACAAAACTCTATAATTTGCATATATATTTTACATAATTAGATAGTATAATTTTATCAAATTAATTGAAATACCAATACCAAAAACTATTTTTTTTTTATCAAAAACAAGGTGGGTCCAAAATCAACTTTAGAAAAGAGAAGTGATATATTAAAAAGATAGAATATCTTACTAGAATTTGAAAATTTGATCATGTCTTGTACATAAATAAATAATAAGAAATATAATTAGATTAGTTGAAATAGCATAAATAAAAGATATTTTTATCAAATATGCAGTGGGGTCAAAACCAACGTGGTGGCTCGAAAACGGTCGACTTTGGATATATAATAAATGAAATATTAGTATGAAATTTTAATAAATGTTTTAACATAATTTTGTTTCATTTAATATTAAAAGTTTTAATTGTTATATGACTAATTGAGAATATATTATTATGTAAATTACGTACTTATATTTTATAGTCAATAAAATACATTATTATGCAATTTATATTTACTTATATTTTAGTATGCAATTACTAACTTGATCTACCCAAATTAAATGTAGTTATTTAATCTTAATACTTTGCCTCTATATGCATGAATAGACCAAAAAACATATCTTATTAAATATAATATAAAATATAATATAATAATTAATTTAATTATAAAATAAAATATTAAGTACAAACAACATAGCTACGTGCAAAATAACTACAAAATAAAATATATGATAACCTAAATTATTCAACATTAATAACGTAGAATGATGTGAGTGAATATAATAAGATAAATAGATATATTGATGCGGTGATTTTCGAATTAAAGATAGACAACATGACTTTAAAGATAAAATTGAGGATTATACAATTAAGAAAAATAAACAATATAAAGTTGTTATTATCTATTTTAATTGGAAAAAAATAATAAAATCAAGCGGGATCGGAATCAACATGGTGGTTCGAAATTGTCCGGCTTTAAACCAATCAATCGGGCCAATTTGAACATGTCTTACCACATCAGGGGCCGATTGCATAGTCGTACATGGCTAGAATCAACCAATTAAATTCTAGTTACGGGTTCAATTTGATTTTCATCAATTCAATTCGTTTTTAAACCGATGTTCAAAATGTGTTGTTCATTTTTTCGTTTGATTTTTCATAGGTTTGGGCTAAATAACATTAAATTAAAGAAAATGTAAAAATCTAAAAAATCAAACAATTAAGAAAGATGATAAATTTATTTAAGAAAGATAAAATTAAAGATATATATTATGATTTTAAAGATAAAATTACGGATTAGATGATTAAGAAAATAAAATTAAGGATTAGATAATTAAGAAAAATAAAAGATACAAAGTCGTTATTATCTATTTGAGTTGGAAAATAAATTAAAATCAATCGGGGCTAGAATCAACGTAGTGGCTCGAAAACGGTCGGCTTTTATAATATATATTGATGATTTACGTAGAAAATATGAATGCAATGTTTATATAGGATGCAATATTAAAGATAGATAATATGGATAGATATATTAGGATAATATGGATAGATATGCAATTTTGGTATTTTGGTTGAATTATTTACGTAGCAAAGTCAAAATATATTGAAGATTTACCTACTATATTTTATGGATAGATAGTGTATATGGATATATATTGGATATGGATAGATATTGTATACAATTAATTATTATTATATTGTATGGATAGATTGCACTGAAAACAACCGTACTATATGTGATGGCTAGATATTGAAAATTATGGTACTTATTAAAAGGCTTTTTAAATTATGGATAGATTGCATTAAAAACAACCGTGCTATATGTGATGGCTAAATATTGAAAATCAATTAAATAAAAGGCTTTAAATTTTTTTTTGTTAAATATCTCGCGGGGCCAGAATCAACGTGGTGGCTCGAAAACGGTCCGCTTTTATAATATATATTGATTTCAATCTATCTACATCCATTCTCTTCCATCTTCTATCTTTTCCCATCACCTTCTATATTTTCTTTCCATCCACCTTTGTCAATCTCATTCTTTTGGTTATGTGTAAAAGTATAAGTATGGGGGAGCTTTGTTCCCCCGGGAGTTCTCTTCTCCACGGCTCGAGTTCAAGTATTAGTCCATCTTTCAAGAGACGAGTCAAGATACGAAGGTTGTTTGCACATCACATTGTTTGAGACGAAATCAATAATTCGTCCATGCATGAGTATTGCGCCCGCGCCCCATCAGCCGCGACCGCGGTGGTCCACCAGCCGCTGACTCTCGCTCTCTGTCGTGATACTGCGCCCGCATCACACTGTCCGCACCCGCGGTATGCCTGCCGAATGGTGATTTCAAGGTTCCTTTTCGTCCATTCTTCTACCAAGTATGAAGAGTTCTTCCATTCCACCTCTCTTCTTTGTTTCTGAGTCTTCTGATATACCTTTCTCCTTGCTTCTATCCTTTCTCTTTGCTTCATTGAGGACACTGAAGGATTTAAGTACGGGGGAGGGAGTACTCGCATTCGCTTATCTTAGTTAGCTTAGTTAGAGATTTACTTCAGATTTTTTATTTTCTTCTTTTCATGGAGCACTTGCACCATACCTTTTTTCATAATAAAGAAAGAAAGAAAAAGAAAAAGATAGAAAAAGCCAAAAAATTGAAAAAAGGCATATAAATCCTGGGATGAGTCGAAGACCCGAATGGGCGGCTCAGGTAATATGAAGGTAACCCGGACCAACATTAGGCTGGGGTAATATGAGGTTCATAAGAGTTGTGAGTATTTGTGAGCACACCTATTGAAAAAATGAAAAGAGCGGTTAGGTGAAAACCCGAAAGGGCGCCTAAGCAGAATTGAGCGGTAAAATTTGATTGCTTTAGGATCATTCTTGCTTGGGGACTTTGGGGCTTACATTGTTAGATTTGGGTAGATCCTAGGTTGCTCTTTCATGTTCTTAGAGCTTTAGTGTTATATTTTGTTGTGAGGTGTGTGTTAGAGCTTCAGTGTTTTATGCTCATGATTTCTCTATATTTTTGGGTTCGGGTTGTGAGCTGAGTGTTTTATCTTCCCTTGTATTTCCTGAGATCTTAGATGTGTTTACTTGCTGTATTTGATTTGAGCTTACTCGAGGACGAGCAAGATCTAAGTACGGGGGAATTTGATTCAGGCTATTTTGTATAGGTCAATTCTTAGATTTTGAGATATTATTAGGAGTGTTTAGGTTAGATTTGAGTATTGTTGTATATGAAGACCGAAGACACGAGATGTGAAGAATCAAGAGTTCGTAGGGCTTAATTGAAGAGTTCGCCATTGCATGGATACCGCAGTCGCGTTATCTATGACGCGGTCGCGGTGGTGTAAGGCGACGATGATGAAGACCCGTGAAGGCTGCGGTCGCGTTGTGTGTGACACAGTCGCGGTAGAAGCCGAATCAGCCAAAGCCAAGTCAAGACCGCCGTGGGCGCGGCCAAGGCGGCGCGGTTGCGGTGCGTGCCGGATTCGAGACGGACGAGATCTTGTCTTTTCTATCTTGTTTCTTTTCTTATTTTTTCGTTTTCCTTTCTTATCTATCTCGAAGAGCTTGTTCTTTGGACTATTTAAGGAGGAGCCTCTCTAAGTTTTAGGATATCATTAATATCATCAGCATTATTATTCTTCTAATAAAGATTTGTGCTTTCTTTGTAATGGAGAACTAATCTCCTTTATATTTTATTCAATCAAGGAAGCTTTGCTATGAAGTTGTGAAATTCTGGTAACTTCTTTATCCCTAGGTCTTTATTGATACTCTTTTGCTTCATCCTATGATCTCTGTGTGATTATATAAGCATGATCAACTTGTTTAATTATCTTAGATCTATTGTTTGAATTAGGATTGTTTGTTGTCTATTCATCTTTCCTATTCTCGAAACAACTCTATTCTAGGACCGTGGACTAGTTTAGGGAAGAGTATTCAATGGTTAAGTTGTGCATGAAACTCGTAGCTTGATTGAATGATTTAATTTCCTAATACCCTTGTTCTCTATGCTAATTCTAGGTTAAGCATCCTTGCCTAGGGTTATAGAATTGGTTGGACCGTGGACTTCCGAATGTTTATGATCAAGATTGGAATTGACCTAGGCATATAAAGAAGTGGATGATTCATGATCAACGGATTAATAAAGTTGAATTGATTGAATGAACTTTGCTTGCTAAACTTTGATTGAAACTGATTCCTTTGGGTTCGACCCCGTACTTGCTTACTATACTTTTGTGTGTTGCATGTTTGGGTTTTATCTTTGATTTTGCCACAACGAATTTAGCCGAGTCAATATGATAAGTGATGACCAGATAAGTGATGACAACACTTGATGATAAATTGAGTGATGACAAGATGAGCGGTGGCCGGTTAACGGTCGGTCAACGACTGGTCCACGCCGGTCAACGGTCGGTCAACAAGTCAACAACTGGTCAACGGTCAGCCAACACCGGTCAACGATTGCTGGTGGTAAGGAATGATAACGTCACCATTTGCCATTCATGACGTCATCCTATAAATTTTTTAAAAAAAGGGCAAATTTCAAAAAAAGACTAGTTTGTTAATTTTTTCGTTGTAGATTAGCTAGTACAATAATTCCCCTAATTAGCTTATTTGCGCAATTTCTCCAAAAAAAATCATTATAAAGTAGTCTTACTTTATTATTGGTAAATTCAAGGAGAGTTAAGCCATGACCTATGGATCGGTTAATAACCATAATTACCACTATGCTATGTTAGAGATTTTGTCTATATTCTTCACAATATAAATTATATAAATAATGTAATAACCGTAGTTCATGAAGATAATAAATTGGGACACCACCTAAGTTTCTCTCTATTGTTCTTCATCTACCCCTTTTTATCCATCTCCTCACTTCTACTTGTCATTTTATAAATTGTGCATACACCATCTCCTCACTTCTACTTGTCATTTTAGGTTCAAATTTTTGTTTATAAAACCTTATCTTTTAATTGATTTTGAACACAATTTACTTAATTTGATCCTTATATTTAATAAAAAAATTAATTAAACTTGTCTATTTTTATTTCCAATACTAAAGATAAGCATTTAATTAAGGATAATTTGGTACAAATTAAATTTTTCTTAATATATATCTCCAATTCTAAATGGACAATTAAAATTGAACAGATGGAGAATAGTTTTATGTTTTATATATATATATAGGTTCTATAGTGAACAAGGTTCTATGGGGAATAAGAAATTTGTAATAGATGGTGGGATTAGTAAGAATTTGTTAGGCTTACACATGTGTCATGACACAAGACTATTTTTTATTAATAGATGGAGATAGTGGTATGGTCCACACAAATTTATTTTTTTCATTTTTATTAATTCTGCTAGGGGTCCAAAACTATAGGTTCGGATGGAACCCACTAGTCAGATTTGAATAAATTGAAATGGGCTTCATGATTAGGCCTAAAACTTGGGCCTAAATCTACCATGTTTACAAATGAAAGAATTGGCAGATGCAACCCTAGTCCAAAAAAACTACTATCAAAATAACAAGATGTACAACATTTTAGGGACAAAAAAAAGTTATGCAGGAAAATCGAAAAGGGTTCTCAAGTAATTGTTTCTTCCAGACACTTATTTGGACAAATGTGCAATCGTAGAAAACTTATATGGACAAATACGTGCTTAAATGGAAAATGGTTTACATAGTCAAACCAAAATTCTAATCATTTCAAGTACGCTTAGAGGATCATTAAACTTACCTTGCCAAATAACACCTTCCATACAGTGCTGTGTACAAATGACAAAATACCCAATAGTCGTGTCTCCCTTCTATTTCCTTGTGGGATCAGAGCTGAAGTTCTTACTATCATAACTAGAGGGTTAATGTGCATAAAAAATGCACTCCATTTTCTTGCACAAACAAGCATATAGCATATGCTGAATCAAATACCCAGTATAATGAACTAGCCAAAGTAGATTATGATTGAAATTTTTTATTTAGCAGGAAGTATACTTTACTCTTTCCCCGTTGCAAAGAAGTTTTAGAACTCGAGCACCAACTGTGTAACTGTGATCTCCAAAAAAAATTCCAATTTCGAAAATAATGAAGTTGTGAAGTGATTCCCTAAAGAGGAAGATGAAACAGAGAGAACTGTGAGGAGTCCCTAGACAAGAGGCTGGAGGAAAATTTCGGAATATTGCATACGTAAAAAACAAAAGGTATAGGGTCTGATGGTTCGAACCCTCAACCTCTAGACAAAGGGGAAGGGAAGACATTTATCACTAGGGTAGGATCAATTCTTGCTTCCTTCACACAAATTGTACTTTTTATTATATACATTGAGTAGGCTAGAGGTTACTACAAAAACATCGATTCAATTATAACAATATATTTCGCATGTATATTATTCCTTTATA
Source organism: Polygonum aviculare (assembly GCA_934048045.1). NCBI lineage: Eukaryota > Viridiplantae > Streptophyta > Magnoliopsida > Caryophyllales > Polygonaceae > Polygonum > Polygonum aviculare. Next base: position 22,483,028 of record OW204023.1, on the reverse strand, counting down.
TTATTTGGACTCGCATATCAGATAATTAATAATTTCTACGTCGTTTACCAGAAAAAGGTTTTAATAATTCTAATATAGTTTGTTGGAAAAAATTCGGGTTTGTGATTCGGGTCATTAAGCTTAAGGTTAAGGGGAAAGTCGAGTGATCTTATACTTTAGGTTCTATGGTATATGGTTGTATAGTTTGAGTTCATCGGAGTTTAATGTATTGATCTGTATTGGGTTTTCACCTATAATAACCTATCTAATGTCATTAAGCTTAGGGTATAGGATCAAGTCGAGTGATCTTATGCTTTAATTTCTAGGGTATATTGCTATATAGATCGGATTCATTGGAGCATAATGTATTGATCTTAATGTATCGGTTTTCACTTATAGTAACCCATCTATCTAATTAATGTTATTAAGCTTGGGATTTGAGGTGTCAAGTGATCTTAATGTATGAGATTTTCACCTATACTAAAACATCTAATGTGAGGTCTCGGTTTTCGGGTTTCGCATAAAACTAATCAAGTAACTTAAAAGTAAAAGAAAAAAAACTACTAATAATAAAAACACATATATGTGTAAGTGTCAAGTGATATGTATAGATGGGTTTGAAGAAATGGAAGTCGGTCAACCAAATAAATGTGGGCATGTATATCTGTAGACGTATGGATAAGTGTAGAGGAACAAAAATCGAGCTTCTCCTTCCGAAGAAAGCAACGCTAGAATTCGCCGCCTTGAATTTCCTTTGTCCTAATCCACCAAACTTCCAAACTATCCTTCGTTCGTTCTGGACAAGAATTTGCCGTCGGGATCGAGTCGTGTTCCACGCATCATCATCATCTTGTTATTCTCGAGGGGTGTGCGATCAGAGACCGGTAAACCTCGTTCAATTTGTTTGCTTTGCCTCGTCGGGTTGGTATGAGTCGGAGTCGGGCTTGGGTTATTCAGTTCGGCGAGGGTCTGAGTGGGTCAAGCGAGCAGAGGCCGGAAATAGAGGGAGGGTTCGAGAGGCTTCGGAGTGGGTGTGTGGCGGCCGGCGAAACCGTGGCTGGCTTGTCTTCGGCTCAAGGACGAACGAGAGTGAGTGGCGAGAGAGAAGGCTAGCGAGCGGGTGAAGTCGAGAGAGGGTGGGTGAATGGCCGGCGTGCCGAGGGCGTGATTCGAGCGATAGAAATGGCCGGCGTGCACTCATCATCATCTATGTTGCCTTATTATGATGCCTAAAACCTTTGATGTTGGTCTTCATATCGTGCTGTGTTATCCCTATCGTTGCTATAGCCTTTGGCGGTTCCTTAAGTGCATTTGGGTTCCTTTTGTCCTTTGGTGCCTCTTTTTGCTTCATTTTGACTGTCACCTATGTTCAATTTTTGCTTATATTTCCCTTTGGATGGTTTCTTCTTCCTGGTTATATCTCTTCTTTGTCTCGTGTTTTTATTCCGTGCTCTATGAGACTTTGCTTGCCTTGCTTGCTTGCTGCTCCTCTGCTTGGCTTTGGTGTTGTTTGGGCCTGCTGGTTTTTGTGTTTATGTTGCAGGGTGTCGTGGGGGTTCTTTAGTGTCCTTTAGAGCCTTAAGGCTTCCTTCTGGATGCTCTTTCTGTTCACCTCCTGCCTCTGCTATGGTTCTAGGAGGGTTTACTGCCTTCCCAGCTCTGGTATTACCATGTCTCATCCCTCTACCAATAAACTTATCACCCTATGGGTGATTGAAAACTTGTGTGACCCCTTTGTCCTTGTGGCAATGAAAACTATTTTTTGAATTTTCTCTACCTCTTTTTCAACATCTTTATGAAATCTTAAATAATCTTTCACACATGAACACTATGCAGGTTTTTTGGTTTCTGAATTGGACTCCTTTAAAAAACCAGTCTCAAACTCTTATCAATCTGAGCTCTCCTTTTTTTGGGCTTTGCCTCTTCAAGGATGATGTTGTTCATTTTTGGAGTTGGGCAGAACCCTGGATGGGGGTCATCAGTGGAATTGAACATTTTTATACATCTCAAAATGGTATGATAATCTACTTATTTCTGATTGATAAAACTTCCATAGGAATATTCTTTTTCAATAAGACCTTCATAAGTGATCCTTTGATTTTTTACTTTGGGTTTGTGTTTCACTGGCTACAGATGATACTTCTCCTTACATATGATAAATGGATTCACCCATTTGGCATTAAGATAATTAAATTTACCACAATTTGTCTTACCCATTCTCAACTGCCTGGTGTCATGTGGTACAATCCTTTTCATTTTATACTTGGGGACTGGCTTGACAGTTCCCTGCTGTTGAATGGTAAGCTGTATCTGTTTTCAAATACGTTTACCTGGATACTCATGAATACTTGTTTGACAACTACACCATCATCTTACTTGTTACCAACTGTGATGAAGCTGAACTATCCCTATAGCTCTTTTGTGGTAAGGAGGAGGGCTAGGATTCAAGGGCTCTCAGGTGTGCTGCCTTGGGGAGTTTCCACTTTGATGGAGGTGTTGAATCCTTGTGCCTTCTGTTACTCAAAGTTTATATTTGCCACTTGCTCTCTCTATCAACTGGGATTGAAGATTCTCTGATGGCTTAGGCTCCTTCACTCCTGTGAGGTTGTAGCTCAGTCATTAGATGCTTCTTTGATCCATCAAAAGTCCAATGATGAAACATGGGAGTTCTTGGGTTTCCAGGAGTTCCTTCTGAGACTTTATCCTATAGAAAATCATTCTTTGTTTAACAATCCACAATTTATCTGTGTCATTCATCTATATACTGGTCAACTTACATATTACATGAATCACCTTAATTACAACATAACTATTCACAATCAACAAATTGCTTGCTGGATGCACTTCATTTGTGCTCCTTTGGGATCACTTATAAAAGTTCAGATAAAATTACAGTACCAAATCAAATGTTTTACATCAGCTTCCTTCTCCAGTTTTTGGGAGTGTGAATCATCGCCATCTGTTTGATCTCTGTATACTTCTCAATCACTATGCTTTTTGTATACACTACAATTTCACATCTGTACTGAATTGCCCTTTTTAGCTACTATTTCTATAACCTTGATTCATGTCTCCTCTAGTTACTCTTTCATGTATGACAGGTTTCACAGGTTTCAGTCCAACTATTGCCTACATATGTATTTGACAGGCTCCTCAATCATCCTCAAGTTTCTCGCAAATTGGATTAAAATTTAGTTCTTATATCACAATTGTCTTGAAATGTTCAGACTTGTGTTGTTATTCTTGTATTACTATGCACACCCATGTCAAAATTTGATCAAAAACAACTATCTTATGTCCCCTACAGATCTATTATCTAGTCTTTTGATGGTCAGTATGCAAACTATTGCTTCGCTATGTGGAAGTCCTACCATTTCTCAAACAAACAATACTTCTTTAGCACATTGCTTAACACCTGCTTATTTACTCTGCTGTCAGTATTTGCAATTAATCTATATAAATGAAAATTATCCCTACTCTTTTGTAAGATATCACATCTTCTTTGTTGATCTCTGTTGGATTTTGTGTATATTACTCCTTAGTTTCTCTGCAGGTTCATGGGCTTGTAGGCTTCTGATTTTACCCCTTCATCATGTCCTTTTTGTTTGCTTTGAGCATTTTTGGAATCTAAGTCTTACTACCTTGCATAAACTTCACAAATTACAAGTCAGTGTTTGCTGGTTTTTACAGACTTTCCAACCACGTGTTGATGTTGCAATCTGCCATCAACATCTTCATTATGTTCATCAAAACTGGCTATTTTATAGCTTCTTCTCAACTCTTTTATACATCAATTTGCAAACACACTTATTAAGCAATAATGCTATATATTTGAGTATGATGCTTCGGTGTGTTGCGAACGTCAATAAAATCGTGATTCATGCTTATATGCAATGGTTGTGGCTTTTGTTTCAAAGCCATGGCCATTGGTTATTAAACTTTGGTTCTACCACTTCTTATGACCACTCTCAAACGACCATTTTATTATGACTTGTGCCTACTGGAATGTGAGGGGTATTAGGAGGGTTAATTTCTGGGATGAAATTGCCTTCCTTCGAAAATTACACAAATTACAATTTCTATGCTTAACTGAAACCAAAACTAATATTCATCCCTCGAATGCTATAATTAGAAAGATCGGTTTTCACCATTGTATCTCGTGTCCTTCGGATGGCTCCAAAGGAGGCATTATTCTATTTATCTATCACACAGATTTCACTCGATCATGTAAATTGCTATTACAAACGCCAAATCTAATTATTATGAAAGTTGAAAATCCGTTTCACCCATACCTACTAATTTTTGCATATGCTCCTCGTGAGGAAAATAAAACGATTTTTTGGTCTGATCTTGAAAAGACAATTGAGCATTTTCACTTACCATTCTTATTAATCGGAGACCTCAATGAAATTGATAATAGTTCGGATAAATTTGGGGGTGTTGCCCCTCTACCAAGCAAATTTAATCGTTTACTCAACTTCCATAACAAAATGAACACACTAAACACCAAATTCTCTGGCTTCCCTTTTACTTGGAGGAAGAGCTCCAATTCTTCTAATAACACCTTTGAACGTCTTGATCGCGTTCTTATCCATCAAGATCTCGTATCTGCTTTCCCTAAAATTGTGGTTCATCACCACCCTTTTACAACTTCAGACCATTGTTTGATTTCTTTGAATTTAAATATTAAAAGAAAACTACTCAAATATCCGTTTAGGTTCGAGAACGCGTGGATCGATAAACCGTCTTTTACAAAATTGGTTAAAAAAGTGTGGGAATATAAACTTACAGGATCCTTTATGTTTAAAGTTACCATTAAAATGCAACTTCTCAAAAAATACTCTAAAGATTGGGCCAAACAATATATAAATAATAATTTTGAAAAATAAAAAAATATCTGAAAGACAGTTGCAACATCTACAAAACACACTACTTCGTGATCCTTATAGCACGACTATCCTTACTTATTTACAACAACATCTCAATAAATATAACGCACTAATGGACTTCCATCATAAATTTTGGGCTCAGCGAGCAAAATCAACTCATTTACAAAATATTGACAAAAATACAAAATACTTCCAAACTATCTCAAAAATACGCAGGTTTAAACAAAACATTACTTCTTTTCAAACTCATGATGGTTTGGTTATTTTCGATCATGACTCCATCTCAGCAAATATAACCTCAGAACTGACAGCTAGATTCCAATCTAACGCTAATGCATTTATTTCCCCGCAAGATTTAGATATAATACCATCTTTGGTATCCAATAGTGACAATATAGCAATTTCTAAGCAACCTTGATCATCTAAAATTAAAGCAACTATATTTGATTTAGCTCTTAATAAAACTCCGGGTCCTGACGGGTTCACTGCTGAATTCTTCCAAAAACATTGGCCTACTATGGGTGCATCGATTGTGCGCGCTGTGGTAGCCTTTTTTCATTCTGGATCTATGCTAACCGCTACAAACAAAACATTTATTATGTTGATTCCCAAAATTGATACTCCAAGCTCAATAAATCATTATAGACCTATCAGTTTGTGTAATACCATTTACAAGGCAATTACTAAGGTTTTGTCAATCAGAATTCAACATACTTTACCGACAATTATACACCCTCTTCAGAGTGCCTTCGTTAAAGGCCGTCTGATTCAAGATAACGTTCTGATTGCCCATGAAAATTTCCATTCCTTCCATAAAAGGAAAAAGGGACGCGTAGGTTGGATGGCTATCAAATTAGACCTAGAAAAAGCTTATGACAATATCAACTGGAATTTCATTCGTCTAGTTCTGACTAATTTTGGATTCCATCAAAAATGGATTCACCTGGTTATGACTTGTATCACCTCTTCGTCCTCATGAGTCTTAATTAATAATGAACCTAGTTCGGAATTCATACCTTCGTGTGGAATCCGTCAAGACGACCCAATGTCACCTTTTATCTTTTTTTTTTTTACGTATGGAATACTTAACTCGAACTCTACAACGTGAAACATCTATGGCCCAAAACCATGTAGGTATCCAGCTAACAAAGAATGGTTCGATCTTACCTTTCCTCAGCTTTGCTGACGACACTATTATCTTTGCAAACGCAAATGTCACAAACATGGAATTTATTAAAAACATACTCCATAGATTTTCTCAGGTGTCTGGATTATCTATTAACTATCACAAGAGCTCGCTCCAAACATCTGCTATTGTCACCCAACCAACGTCTATTGCCTTAGCTAGTATTCTTAATATTCAGATTACTTCCTCTATGGAAAAATATCTTGGAATACCGATCCTAAAAGGAAGAGTTCAAATTTTTATGTTCTCAGATGCAGTCTCTAATCTTAAAAAACAACTGTACCAGTGGAAAGCAAATTCCATATCGCAGGCTGGCAGAGTTGTTCTTATCCAATCCTGTCTCATAAGCAAAGTCAACTACCTCATGCAAAGTTTCATGCTACCTCAAGGTGTCCTTAAACAGATCGACCTTGTTTGCAAATCTTTCTTTTGGAACAAATTCATCCCGAATCATCATCCTCTCATTAGTTGGGATCATATCTGCTCTCCGAAAGAGAGTGGGGGCCTTGGTCTTCGATCTGCGGAAAATATTAATATCTCATTACAAATGAAGCTTTTATGGAAAATTTGTACGCGGAAAATGTTTGGGTAAAAGTCATAACAGAAAAGTATCTAAGCAGTGACTCGTTATTTGATTACCATAAAAATAACTACTCTTGGCAGTTTGGTAGATTAATGAATATTAGATGCATCTTTTCTAAAGGCCTTAGGTGGCTTTTGGGTGATGGAAAAACTATAAAATTCTGGAATGACCCATGGCTACCAAATGTAGACCTATCTTCTTTTATTGACTCTCTCGATCCGAACCTTAGAGTTGCTGAACGCATTCTTCCAATTTCTTTAAATCCTTGAATACTACACTTCTCGCCAAATTCTACCACCACATATTGTTAATATCATTATTGATATTAGAATCCCATTAACAGATACTCCAGATATTCTTGTCTGGTTGCCTCCTACGGATGTGGTCTTTTCCATTCATTCTGCAGCATCTCTCTTATCTATCCCAATTGATCCTACGATTGCTAATTTTGACTGGATTTGGAAATCTAAATTACAACCTAAAATTAAAAATTTCATGTGGAAATCATGTGTAGACTGTCTCCCTACGACAAATAGAATTAATCGTTTCTATAACTCGGTTCCAAACCTATGTTCCCTTTGCAAGATAAAAGATGAAAGCCTAAATCATTTCTTTTTCGAATGTCCATTTACGAAAGCTATGATTTCTAGACTACAAAAGTTACTAAATTACTCATTCAACATAACAACATCCTATACTTTCCACCAAAATATTCAAGAAACACTTGCAAATAACAAAAACAACATATCCCTTGCGTTTCTATCGTGGTTTCTTTGGACGCATAGGAATGCAAAAATCTTTGACCCATCAAGAATCAACCCCAAAAAAATTACCCTCAGATTTGGCCTTCTCCGGAGCACTTGCTTGGCAAAGTTGTGGGACAACTGCGCCACTAGTATCAAACAAGCCCAAAAGGAAAAATCACACAGTTTGGAAAAACCCACCTCCATGATGGTACAAGCTTAATTTGGATGCATCCAGACTCAAAACAGGAGCAACTCATGCGGTTTCGTTTTATGAGACCACAATGGATTCATTCGATCTATTGGATGACAACAGATACCATCCATGACAATAGTGAAAGCAGAAGCATCAACCTTACTTCATGCTGTTCGGAACATTGATTATTCTCACATTCAGAATCTTATAATTGAAGGTGACAATTTGATTGTTATTAATTCATTAAAACGCCTTTGAAAAGTTCCTTGAGAACCTCCATTATAGAAGGCATAAGAAATATTATTTCAGTTATCCCCTCTGTTATTTTTTATCATTGTTTCAGGGAATCTAATGCTCCTACTGATGTCCTGGCAAGAAGACATGTCAATCTTCAAAGTCTCTCTACAGCCATTCATTTTCATTCTTCGTCCATTCCTTTTTCACAATTGTCTGTACCACAGTTGAGGTGTTTGTTGAGTCAACATCCCTCGCTGTTTGAATTCTTAAAGATCATCCGGTGCGATGATTTAGGTTATCCTTGTAACTCAAAGGTGGCATAATTTTGGCTTGTTCGAGCTAGTAGCTCCGCAATAAAAAAAAAACAAAATTAATATAACCTAATAGGCAAGTATATATCATATTGATAAGTGATCACGGATTTCAATCCACGTGTGTATACAAAATCTTTTTATGTTACGTAATCTCCTATTTTAGTTGATATTCTCATATTAATTGAACTTTATCTTAAACTTTGACGGTAACTTTGCATGATTTTGACTTAATGATTTGTAATAAACAAAAGTTGTTATTTTTTTTTGTTCAAGGAAAGAGATTAGACTAGTTCCTATACAACATAAACTATCCTATAGCATCCAACAAGATGAGGTCCCTAAGGACCGGATCGGAACTGAGCGTGCAGGTCGTCACATGACAAAACGTGGCAGCGATGTGGTCCGCAACCGAGTTGGATTCTCTGAAAACATGCCGGATACCCCAACTCTGGAACTTCCCAAGCAAAAGTTGGACGTCTGCCCGAATGAGCTCCACCTACCACGGACAACTCCAATCGCCCAACACTGCATTAACCACCTGCAGGTTCTCGCCCTCAATCACCAGACGGGGAACGCCACACTGGATGGCTTCGAGAATCCCCTGCCGAAGCGCAAACGCTTCAGAAAACACCACGGAACGCCGTCCGAGAAGACCACCATCACAAGAAACAATGCCGCCTGAAGGGTTCCTGACTAATTGCGGGATTAAGCGCAGTTAGGGCCTGTCGAGCATGATTGCATTCAATAAAAAGGTGATATGCATCTTCATTCTCTGAGTTGCAGAATCCACATCCTTGCGGCACCGCTATATGGTTCGCAGCTAATCTGGATTTAGTTGGCAGTCCATTACGACAGACTTTCCAAATAAAGTTTTTTTGCTTCGGTGGGATGTTTAGCTTCCATATCCATTTGAGGTCAACTCTAGGACTTGTTTTGTTGTCTTGAATCCACTTCATTGTGCCATTGGTAGAGTACCATCCATTCTTGCTTGCTTTCCAGTACAGTCGGTCTGTTAAATTGTTGACCGGTAAGATAATCTTTGCTATCTCATTAGCATCGTCAGGGTTCAGGACATGTCTTAGTTTATGAAGATCCCAGGTTTTGTCAGCCCGTATGTATGAACACACGAGTTCTTCCTCATTGATTACATTACGAGCCTCCACTTTTGGTGTGATTTTTAAATTAGGAACCCAACAATCTTTCCAGAAACGGATGGTTTTCCCATCTCCAACTTGCCATGATAACCCTGAAAGGAAAAGATCCTTGAGGCTCATGAGTTTGGACCACTGCCATGAAGTGTTTGTTTGCTTGTTATAGTTCCAAAGGTTTTTGGTTTTTAGATATTTTTCATTAACGATTTTGACCCACAGATTTCTCGGGTCTGCAATTAGTTTCCAAAGAAGTTTCATTTGTAGTGCTTGGTTCATTTCTTCTGCTTTAGCGATACCAAGCCCCCCATGGTGAGTCGGTCTGCATATAGAATTCCAGCTTATTAATGGTTTGTACCCGCTGGCCTTATTCCAGAAGAAGTTACGGTTGATCTTGTCGAGTTCATCATGGGTGGATTTGGTTAGGTAGAATGATTGCATTAAATAGTTTGATTGTGTAGAGAGATTAGCCTTAATCAGTGTTATCCTGCCTTCTTGGGAAAGTGTGTTAACCTTCTATTTTGTCAGTTGATCCCTTGTTCTTGCTGTATATGCATTGAATGTGTTTTTGGTGACTCTTTCGTTAATGAGGGGACACCCTAGGTATTTATCTAGAGCTGTAGTATTTGAAATATGGAGAGTTTGTTTAATCTGATTTTTAGTCGCATTGCTTGTGTTTTTTGTAGCTTGAAATGCTGATTTATGGAGATTGACTTTTTGGCCAGAGGCTTGACAATAATCCTCAATAATGCTTTTAACATTGTGGCATGCATGATTGTTTGCCTTCGCAAAGATGATAATATCATCTGCATAAGCAAGGAAAGGGATTTTGGTACCTCCCCTCATGACCTGAATTCCAATACCACTCTTTGGGTCCATATTAGCACGCTGAAGTTGCCTGGCCAGCACTTCAGCTGCCAGTATAAACAAATATGGTGAAAGGGGGTCACCCTGTCGCAGACCTTTGTGGGGTTTGAATTATTCCGTTGTGCCATTGTTAACAAGGACTGAGAAGGACACTGTTTCAATACACTCCTTAGTCCATGAGATGAATTTTTCGTGGAAACCAAATTAAGAAAGTTGTTATGATAAATGACCAAGTTGATCTTTTAATTAATATTTGTAACAATAACTATTTTTATTTAATCTAATACCAAATCTTCTTAATAAATTATGATTTGTAAAAGTACTATTAATGAACACATTCTTAATTTATTCACACATATTGAACAATATATTTAATCCATTGTTTGATTATACCAAATCTTATATTAAATAAGTAGATTTAATTTGAATAAAAATATTAAAAAAAATTCTATTAATCAAATATTTTTGTTAATCAATCAGAATATTACAATCCTCTTTTACTAAAGATTCTTTTAATTTTAATAAAAGAGTGACTATGTTGATTTACGGGTTCAGTCAAGTTTGGTCATCTTGTGTTAGGGTTGAGTGTTTCATTAAAATTAATGGACCAATCGGTAGGGTTATTACAGGTTTTGTATGGGTTCAGGCAGACCAAAAAGTTAAGAGCGTCGACTTACTTAATTTTAACTAGATGTATCAATAAATATTATTTTTAAAAATAAAATAATGTCAATATATTTTAAAATATAATTGATAAATAAAAAATATGAAAACTAAGTTTGTGCTATAATGTTCATTTATAAGTTGTATTGATCTATAATGATATTATTATTACAGTAATTATAATTTTATAAGATCTATTAAAATATTCATTTTATTTTAAAAATTATTATCACTATAAAATATTTTTTTCTATAAGATTTATGTAACTAAGTAATAATTAACTTAATTTTTGATTTCTATCATCGTATATAAATCTTATTAATTATGAAAATATATATGTTGACAAATTATTTCAAATGAGAATGAGATTTCATTTCATATTACATATGACTTTTTACTTAATCAAATATGTTTTGGAATTAAATGATAATATTTTATCTATGATTTTTGTTTAAGTCATGTCATATAAATTTTAAATTTATATTTATTCTTAAAATTAAATCACGATTTTGGTTTTGGATAAAAAATATGATATGAATATTTAATTCCTAATAATACTATTATACATTATTTTATTAAATAAATAATACATCAAAAAATATTATTGATCGTGTCCCGTACAAGGTATAAGCAATAATTTAAAATCGGTTCGATAGGTTGTTCATATGAAAGCAGATTGGGTACAAGTTTGAGTTGTTGAAATTTCATGTGAACTGGGTAGGCTCATTGCAAGTTTGGTTAAGTTGGGTTCGGGTAAGTCGGTTTAGTTCGAGATTGAGTATAGGTTTACATCGTTAGTTTTATAGATCGGTTGGGCCAAGCCATTATGGTTTTTTTTTGCAAGATTCAGTTGACCGATGGGTGAATTGAGTCGACTATTTTATACTTCCGTTCGACACCTTTCTTTTGGACCAAATTGACGGTGAACAAAGGTTATTTGTATTTATTTTAATAAAACAATGTATATTTATATTTACATGGTTTTATATGTTCAAGTTTAAAGTTGACATGAAGCTATAGTATTCATAAATAATTTGTAACTTTTTGTATTAAACTTTTATTTAAAAGTGTTTTCGGACAAGTACTGGATCATTAACTAGATTCACTTCATCAAATTCGAGTTTGTTCTACATAGTTTCAGTGTAATAAAATTATCATTTATCCAATTCTAAATGTTATAGTTTTGAGATTTAATACATATTCGTTTCAAATAAATTATATATTCACTTTGTAATACTAATATCGTATGCAAATTAATATATTTTAAATTTTATTTGAAAAAACCCCGGGCAAGGCCCGGGTTATAACTAGTAATTAATTAAAGAGGTTCCGATGGAGATAAAGTAGGGTTGGTTTCGGGTTTGATCCGGGTTCGGTTTTGGGATTATTTGGGTACTTTAATATAATAATAGTCTTAATTATCTTAATTGAAAAATACATTTAATATCGTTAATTATCGTTTCTAGGAGGTTGAGTTCGTTGGGCGGTTGCGATTCCGTCCGTAGAGAAATTTCTTCGTCTTTCAGGTAAGTCGATTTTCGACTTGCTCAGTTCCTATTCTAATTTGTTAGGGTTTGCATGGTGATTATGGGATTGGTTTTGGGAATTAGTCGTACTCGATTTTTGTAAATGTTTTGGATATGTGTGCTATGTGTAAATCGTTTTGGAAACCTGTTTTAAAAGTTGATATATATCGTGTGTGTGTTTCATGACTGTTGTGATATGAGTGAATGTGCCTTAGTGTGATACTGTGTGTAATGTTGTGTTGATATGTTTCATGATTGTTGTGCTATGAGTAATCATGTGTTATGAATGATTGTTTGATTGGATTTGGAAAATGAGCCGTTGATGAACAACTTGTGGAAAATGAGCCGTTGACATACGGCCAGTGAAAATGAGCCGTTGAGGAACGGCCAGTGGAAAATGAGCAACAGATGTTGCCATTTGTGTGCAGTTTTGAACTGTTGTGGGTTTGTTATGCATGTTATAATGCTTTGTTTGATCATGTATCTATGTGTACCATTATGGATTCTCTGAGATTGTGTTGTAGCCTGCGATGTTGAGTTCGAACGAATGACTTGTTAAGTGATTATGTAGAATAGTTTGACTGTCTATATAAGGAGTTTGGAACTGATTATGACTAACATGAGTTAGGAAATGGACTAGTTATTTGTGTGGATGTGGACAGTTGGTTATTGACTTTAGGAAAAATGGTTTTGAAACGTCTTGTAGTTGCCTTTTTGATTCTAGCTTGATAGAGTAGGAGTTGATCCTCCGGGGAACTATTTTTTAGTTCAGGTGATCGGGTCGTGGTCGAGCCTCGGCAACATGGTGGAGTAGTGTAGTGGCGCGTGTCACAGTAGTAGATTTTTTGGGTTGTTCTTTAGCTAGTTTTTACTTTTTGTTTCTCGTATTGTTAAGTGAGAATGAGTTGGTTAGGTTGTTGGGCTTGGAGTTTTTGTTAGACGAGCTATTGTTAGAAGTTGTTCTGATTCGTCCTTGGGATTCCGTTCATGACGTTTCGGATGGTAAACTATAAATTTTATTTCTTTTCTTGTACAAGTTGAATGTTTTCTTGTTTTCTCGCCGTGCCCGCGTTGCAAGATCCAGTTGTTCAGTTGTCAAACTAAATTGGTAGTGCCTCGTGAGGTCTACGACCGAGTAACGTGATGTCTCTCATTTTGGTGGTGTTTTAGTAGTTAATTTCTCTTGTAAATATGTGTCTTTTGTTCCTTTCTTTGTTAGTTTCGTCCCTTTTTAGCTTAATTTCCGTATTTCCATGAGATTCGGAGACTATGTGAGTTTGTTGTGTTTTGTAGGTAAAATGGCGCAAAAGAGGACGTTTTGGAGGAGTTTCTAAAGAGGAGTTGAACTAAGGAACAAAGGAGCGGAAGAGCCATGCAAAGATCAAAGAAAGACTCAAGGAAGACCAAGAAAAGAGGAGGATCGAGGCCAGGACCGATGTCCCTCCAAGTCAGGCCCGAGTTTGGCACTCCAGAGACTCGGACCGACGTTGGCAACGTCGGGCCCGAGGTACATCCGCATCGATCCAAGTCGGCAAAGGAGAGGATTGGGCTCCAAGGCACATTATTGTGATCTTCCACATTTGCCCTTCCTCTAATTTTGGAATTCCTTGGTCCCCAATCCATGAGGGAGGATAATTAGAGGTGATTAGAGAGCATCTAACAACAATCCCACACCAAATCACTCTAAAAGGCTCAAGGAAGACTTGGAGAGCAAGGAGGAGAAAGGAGGAGGAGAAGAGAAGAGAGATCGTTGGAGACTAGAGAGAGTTAGTGGTTTAGAACTTGTTTTGCTTTGGTTTAGTGGATTTGAGACTTGGATATTGTGAACCCTTTGGATTTGAATGCAATTTAGCCTTGATTTGAGTTTGATGATTGAGATTTGCTTGATTTGCCATTTGATTGCTTTTTACTCTTACTTGATGGAGTAGATTCCATAGTCTTGGGCTATGGGGGAATCCCCTAGCTAGGATTGGGTGTGAACCCCCAATTCCATAGCCTTGAGTGCTTGATCTATGAATCCTCTCTACATTGAGCTTCAATTCTCTTGTGAGAACAAGGGATCTAGGGTTTGTGGTTGGTAAGAGTAAGCGAAAGCGATCTCGAACCCGTCACTAGACCTAGCATCGAAGGAGGTTAAAACTCCCTAAGGTCGAAGTGTAGAGTGGAGGGATCGAAGGTAACAACCTCGATCTCATAAGGATCAACACTTATTGGCTGAATTGGGGTGGAATTACCCAAGTCTAGTTAGGGAAAGAACCCAAAAACCCAAGACCGATCTACTAATTTGACTAGACCGAGTTACCCAGTACATCGGGCCCGACTTCCCCAGTGTCGGTCCCGGCCAATTCTCCTCGATCCACCCTCGGACCGAAGTGACCTGTGTCGGTCCGAGGTGTTCTCTTTGATTTTCCTTGTTTTTGCCTTTCTTTTACTTCTTTTTAGTCTTTTTGGTACTCTCAACGCACGAACTCCCGTGTGTTCGACACCCTACCTCTTTTACTACAGTTGGGGTTTGGTTTATAAATTTAAATTTTGATATCATCCCATCCGGACGACACCCCATCAGAATTTTGGTGCCGTTGCCGGGGAGTTCTACTTGATTGAGGTACCATCTTTTGTTGAGTCTTTGATTTGGTAGTGATTTGGTTGTGGGATTAGCCCAAACCCCTTGTTTGTTTTGATTCGGTTTTTGTTTGTGTCTTTGGTTATAGGTGTATGCGAGCTCGTTCCGTCCGAGGAACACTTGAGTTCGACTTTGTGTGTGATCCGGAGAGCATCATCAAACAAGCTCGAAAGAAGAAGAGAATGGAGAACCAAGCTCATGATGAGGAGGTTGATAGGATGAGGGCCGACATGGCTCGAATGCAACTCGAGATGGCAAACCGAGATGCCGAGGCTAGGAGAGAGTGTGAGCAAAGGATGAGATTGGAGGCTCAAATCAACACCCAACCCCGGAATGCAAGACAATACATGCATCCGGAGTTGAAGGTGCCGGAACCGGCCATTGTCTTGCCGGAGGTGTCAAAGAACTTTTAGATCAAAACTCAATTCATCTCACTCATCAAGAGGGATCAATTTCAAGGGAGACCGAATGAGTGCCCGATCGAGCATGTGAAGCAATTCAAGGATCTATGTGAGACCATCTCGATGGATGATGAGACGCTTGAGTACGTGCTACTCAAGGCCTTCAAGTGGTCGTTGGGAGGCAAGGCATTGCATTGGTTGGAGAGCCAAGCACCTCGATCCATCACATCATGGAGGGCTCTCAACGAAGCATTCTTGATGAAGTTCTTTCCGCCCACCAAGACGACGGAGCTTAGAAGGAAGATAGCAAGCTTTCAACAAGGAGCCCACGAGCCACTCTTCGAGGCTTGGGATCGGTTCAAGGAAATGTTGAGGCAATGTCCAACGCATGGGTAACAACCTTATGTCCTTCAAGACATTTTCTTCGAAGGAATCAACCTCTCCACCAAGGACAAGTTGAACCTTCACACCGATTGTGGGTTCATTGATTTGTCACCGGAGCAAGCATGGGAGTTGCCCAGTAACTCGGGCCCGACGTGCCATGATGTCGATCCAGAAGACGGAGGAAGTCCTCTGAACCGGACCGAGGTGGAGCGGAACTCGGACCCGACATGCCCTGTAGTCGGACCGACGTTCCCAGATATGCCCTGCCCCAGGACAGAGGTTCCAGAAGTCGGTCCCGATGTCACTTCCACGTCGATCCAAGCTGAAAATGTTGAGAGAGATCTAGGACGGTCCAATGAGGTGGATCCAACCAAGAAACAAGGTGGCACAACTCTTCCTTACCCAAAGCCCAAGGAGATTGTTGAGGGCAAGTTTAAGAGGTTCTTGAAGCTCTTGCAAGGCTTGAACGTCACCATCCCATCACCGATGCTCTAAGTGAGATGCCATCCTATGCAAAGTTCTTGAAGGAAATTTTGAGCAAGAAGAGGTCAATTGTGGAGATGTAAGATGAGGTCAAGATCTTGGAGCTACCTCAAAAGCTAGGTGATCCCGGAAAATTTTCCATTACCGTGGGGATTGGGTCCCAAAACTTCAAGGCTCTTTGTGATTTAGGAGCGAGTATATCGGTTATGCCCATGAGCATATGGAGAAGGGCGAACCTTGGAGATATGGAACCGGTTGACATGAGTCTTACTATGGCCGATGGTTCATCTACAAAGGCCGCCGGAATTCTAGATGACGTCCCGGTTCGAGTTGGGAGATATTTTGTCCCCGACGATTTTGTGATTCTCGACATGAAAGAAGATCCGTTGGTGCCCCTTATTCTTGGAAGGCCGTTTCTAGCTACGGCGGGTGCCAAATTTGACGTGAGAAATGGGAAAGTGACTTTCGAGATTGGCGAGGAAAAGGTGGAATTCCGTTTCAACAAAGGTCTTAATGAACCGGATGCTTTGGCGATCTTGAAGTTGGAGGAAAGTGCCAAGCGCAAAAGAGAGGAAGAAGAAACCGCAAAAGAGGAGGAAGCACCTTTGAGAGGTCGAGACATGGTTTATGCTCAAGAGCAAGAAAGGGAGTTACGAGATCCATTTGAAAGCTATGAAGAGTTAAGAAGTGGAGAAAGCCTGAAAAACCATGAAGAGTATCCTTCTTCGTATCCTTTTGATGTGGGTGACTCTTATATGTGTTTAAGTGACTTGAAAGAGTATCTAGAGGATAGTTTCATTTGTTTGAGTGATTTGAAGGAAGATTTGAGTTATAATGTTATTGAGTCCCCTCGAAATTCTTTAGATGTTTGTGATGTAGGGAATGAAGATCAAGTTGAGAAGGTGCAAGAGATGTCAACCTATGCTTTGGAGGAGAAGGGTGAGGGAGAAGTTGGATGCCACACTTTCATGAAACACAAGTGGTGGTTTTATGGCTATGAGGAGTGTGGAGATGCATATGACAAGGATGATCAATTCACCGTTTTTCACCCTCCTTGAAGGGTAGAGGTTAGAAGTCAAGCTAGTGACTTAAAAAGAGCGCTCCTCGGGAGGCAACCCGAGTTTAGTAGGTTTATTTTTGTAGTTTCTAGTTTGTTTATCTTTGCTTTAGCTTAGACTCTTTCTAATCTCTCCTTATCATATGTTTTGTGGAATTGTGTGTTGTGTGAGCTTCATGATTGTGTGTGGTATTGGTGAAAATAATAAAAGGACTTGCGGGTAGAGAATCACCAAGAAAAAGGAATTTTAGGAGGCCAAAACAAGTTGGACCGAGGTACCTGGTACCTCGGGCCCGATGTTACGACGTCGGTCCAACTTGGACGGTCAACATTGGTCTTGATTTTGTGGAAATGCCTATTATGGCCCTCTGACCTAAATTTATCTTCTACCCAATTTAAGCCTTCTTTCCCATACCTAACACCCATCACCCTCATAACCACCTTCCCAAAATACCAAGCTCCCTTCAAAACCCCCAAATCGATCCATCACCTCCACCATACTCGAACCCCAAGCAATCCGCACCACAAATCTCGATCCATACCACTAGCATCCTCAAACATCGATCCAAAAGCCAAAGATCCCAACAAAACCCCATAGATCTTCATCCCTCTTCTAGATCTAGAAGAGAATTTGAGTTCTAAGAAGTTGATTGCTAAGAAATCTTTGTTTTCTTCAAATTTGGTATGTGAATCTCAATCTCTACTTGATTCCTTGTGAATTTCATGCTTTCATTGTTAAACTTGAGATTTGACATGATTGAGTGAGCTTAGACCTTGACCATCCATGGTAATTTGCATGTATAGTTGAATTTGTGCTTAATTGTTGATCATACATGCTAGAACCTACTTGGAACTTCGATTGATGATGAGAAATGGTTGATTTTGGACTTAGGAGCATGATAGAGTGATTTTTGGGTGAATCTAGCTAGAGAAGTCGAATTGAGAGTCGGTCCGAGGTACCCAGAACCTCGGGACCGATGTTGCAAGTCGGTCCAAGACTCGGACCGAGGTTGAGAACCTCGGGCCCGATGTCTTGTGTTGGTCGGTCCTGTGCTATTTGACTTTCTCTTTTGTGAGCTTTAGGATTCATGAGCTTGAATGTTGGTTAAGGCATGTTTATCATAATGTATCTTGTAGCTTGACCATTGTTATGTGATTCTTTGCTCATACATGTTGGATCTTGTGGATTGAGTGTCTTAAGAGCAAGTATGGGGTCATTTCCTTGCATGATGAGTTGTTAGTTGTGGAAGCATGTGACCTTTTTGTGTTTGTATAGATCTTATCTTGTAGTTCTTTGCTTTGATTGTGTGTAGGTACCATGACTACCCGTGTGTTCGACACCCTACCTCTTTGATTGTGTGTAGGTAGCATCGGACCGAAGTGACTTGTGTCGGTCCTAGGTGTTCTCTTTGATTTTTCTTGTTTTGCCTTTCTTTTACCTCTTTTTAGTCTTTTTGGTACTCTCAACGCACGAACTCCCGTGTGTTCGACACCCTACCTCTTTTACTACAATTGGGGTTCGGTTTATAAATTTAAATTTTGATATCATCCCATCCGGACGACACCCCATCATAACGCCTTATCAAAAAGATGGGACGTTACATCTAATGTCGTTACACTTAGGTTTTTAGGGTTTTAGGATTTTTGGCTTTTGAGGTCTTAGGGTCTTAGGATTTTAGGGTCTTATGGTTTTACTGTTGGATCGTTAGTATGAAGGGGGACATCCTTTACTTGAGTAAAGGCATCCTTAGAGTGAAGCGTCCTTACTAAGTATAAGGGCGTTCTTGAAATGCAGTGGAAATAAACAAACTAAACAGGTGAAAACTAACAATTAAGGAACTCAGTGATTCATAGAGGAACCACTCAAGACCAAGTAGTCCTTGAGTGTAAACCTCTACCTCCTTGGAGAATTTTTTAATAGATTTTTCATTTCTTATTAAGCGTCCCTACAATTGTACTGGCGAGTTCTTTACACTTCTCTGCACTTAGTATACGTCCTAAGTCCACTAGCAAAGGACTCCTCTAAGCCTACAACTTAAGCGAGCTTAATGTGCTAAAGGACTCTATTCCCACGTCCTACAGTACTTCGTTGGACTGCTCTCTTTTTCATTGGTTTTCTGGTTTACAAACAGTTTGTGATTTTGGTTACAATTCTCACTCGATCAAACACTAAGTCTAGAAGAGTTCTAAGCTTGTTCTTCGTGTTCTTGATCGAGGTCGCTTTCACTCTGATTTTCTGAATATTCTCTGAAAGCGTTGGTGTCACAATAAATGCCTTGGGGCTATTTATAGGACTTGGGAAGGGCGTCATTTCTCTAGGACGATCATGCCCTTCGTGGACGTGGCTACAGGATCTTCCTCCACGTGGTATGGCGGTCATGAGGGAAGCATCCTGTATCTAGCTGTGATGGACTCCACTACAAGATCAGCCTCCACGTTGTGATGAACTTTGCTACAGGATCAGTCTCCACGTGTCCCGGATGATCAAATGATGTCGAGTGATGTCATCTTGTCAGCTGCTGAGTAAGGACGCTTCTGAGTTGAAGCTTGCGTTTCTACTTGCTTGGGACTCCGTGCTCGCTTAAGTAGTCTCTTGCTAGTCCTTACTTCCTGATAGCTAGCGTCCCTTAACCTCAGGGACATCCATACACATGTTGTCCTTTTTGTCACTGGCGTTCTTGAACACTTTGACAAATTTATTAGAATCAAAGTGAGTTTATCACATCAAAACTAAGGGACGGTTGTGTGGGCACACTATCCAGTACGAGAGCGTCCTTGATAGCGTCCCAACAATTTCCCCCCTTTTGATGATGACAAACTCTTCAACAAAAATAGTTTTGACATTGGAATTTAGCATGCATAAATACTTAAGAGCATCCTCCAAGACTTAGAAGGAATATAGTAAGCATAAGTTTTCACTTCTTTATTCTCTAGCATTTGGATTTTAAGGAAAGAGTATCATCCTAGAAACTTTCTAAGCGTCCTCTTGTTTTATTCTAGCATGGCGTTCTTTAGACCTTTCACTAATAGTTCCCCCTTAACACTTGCTTATTCTGGATAACTAATATATAGCGCATCTCTGCAAAAACTACACTTCCCCCTTTTTGCATCATCGAAAAGGATAACAAGTGAATAAGGACGGTAGCATAAAAACACAATTAAAGACAGTGGAACGCTTAAACAATCAATATGCATGCAAACGATGGAACTTGCCATTCAACCAAAAGAGAGTACGTTATTACAGACCATAGTACCAAGTGTTTGAAAACAAAAGAAGCAAAAACATAACATATGAGGGATTAAAGGGGTGGGACGGTGATCAATCAGAGCGTTTGCTAGAGTCTTGGTAAACCTTGAGAAGTTTCTCGTGAAGTTCCGCAGACTCTTTCAACGTTTGTATCATAATACATTGATTGTGGAGAATGGCTGCCATGAGTTCTTGTGGCGGATACAACTCTAGATTCTCTGGGGGAGGAATTGGACCAACACTTGAAGAGGGAGCGTCCGTGTGAGGCAATGTTGGAGGGGGGAATTGCTCATAAGCATTTGATCAAGGACATCATAGTTGACGGCGTCCTCTTGACCAGTAGCGGTTATCTAAACCTCAGAAGCAAAGTGTTTTTGTTCAACTTCTTGAGCTAAACTTTCCTGTTCTGCCTTCTTCTTTGCCTCAGCCTCAGCCTCTAGCTGCTTTCTAATGGACGGCAGCTCTTCTGAGTTCTTGATCTCAAACAGTCCCTTTTTCTTATCCCAGTTCAGTCCCAGCATCTCTTGAGGAGCAGACTCATCATATGCGTTCTGAGACTTAAGGATCAGCTTGACAAGTCCCGGGAATGGCAAGGCATGCTTCTTCCTAACACACTGAGTCATATGTTGCATGGCAATTCTCGCAAAGTTGATGGGACGGTGAGAAAGGAAGGCATCCAGCAGGATACAGTCATGAGTTTGTACGACGGACTTCTTCTCTTGCCTTGGCACTATAACACGATATATGAAGTAATGTGCTATTGCCCCAACTTTTGAAAAGATGTGTGCCACCCTATCAGTCCCATAGGGCTTCTTGCCACAAAATATCCTTTCAAGCAACTCATCCACCTTGTTGTCCTCCATGTCAAAGCCATTTTCTGGTAAGGAACTGAGAGCATCAGACGGCGGCCTTTTTGTACTGATTCCCATGAAGGAGCGGACTTGGCGTTCTGTTATAGAGGCGGGCTCATCATTAATCTTGAAGTGAAGTGCACCCTCTTTGGACTTGAATCTTAAGTGCTTGAAGAACGCACGGATCTGATCGTTGTGAATCTCAGCAGCCTGTAGTCCCAGAGTTGTCCACCCTTGAAAGCAAAGAAGGTCAAGAAATTCATTCACTTCTTTGTTGTTGAACGATGCGAGCCAGTCCTCTGTGTATAGCAGGGACCGAGTATGTTGACTGGCTCGTCGTCGTTTTTCTTCTTTATGCCTTTGCGCTTCGGGGACTTAGGCTCATCGTCCTCATCATCATCAGACTCATTCTCAACATCGTCCTTGGCACCAACATCCTCTGTGCCTTGGACATTATTATTGTTGCCACTTGAAGCAGCATTCTCAGTTTCTACTGGAGTCTGTTCTTGGGACGGCTCTCCTGCATCCTAAGCATCTGTTGGCTGTTCTGTGGGAGGCTCAGCGTCCATAGGAAGATTGGATTCTGTTTGGGTTTGAGGGGAGGGTTGGTTTTGTGGGGTTGGTTAGGGGTTAAGAATTGGGAGATTGGGGAGAGCATAAGGTGGGACTTTCACAACATCACGGTTGAGCTCTTCTTCCAGACTAAGATCACCATTCTTTTGTTGAGCGACCTGGTGATGACCAGCATCCTCAATGATTTGCACTTCCACAGCATCTGTCACTGGCTCTATTGGAGCATTCTCGACTCTTTCAGCTTCGTCTTGGGAGTCCCCTGTAATATCTATCATGAGGGAGGACTCGACGGCTGAAGTTTCGTGCTTGCTACTCTCTGAGGAAGAGCTAGCTGAGGAGGAACTAGAAGAGGAGATGTGATCGGGTTCAACAACTTCAGTTACAAGAACCCTAGGAGCTTCGCCTGATTTCCTTCTTTCGAAGGTGTGTTCAAGAGTGGGGCGTTCAGTGTCCTCGGGCGCAGATTCAGATGAAGAAGGCGCGACCTAGGGGTTTCAGGGTCCTTGGGTGGTGATATGTGAGCTGGGGCAGATGGGAATTGTGTAAAGTTTAGGGGAGAAAGACAAAAAGAGATGAGGGCCTTATCTTTTGTTGCTTTTGGGGAGGAAGGAGGAGTTGGGAGCTGTTCAATCGTTAAGGACCATTGGGCAGGGGCAAGCCTGGTTCTTTTAGGAGGGTTGGACGGGCCTTTTGTGGTGCTTGGCCGTTTTGAGGAGGGGACGGTGCATGACTTAGCCTTTTTGAGAGGGCGTTTGTCATGGCATTTCTTGGAGCGTCCCTCGGACAAGTCTTTTGAGAACTTATCCACTATCTGGGTTTCTTTTGAAGAGGAGGGAGATTTGAAGATTTTGAGAGAGGGGACGGAGGGGGAGCAGGGCGTTTGGATGGCAATATTGATTTTGAGGTTCTTTGAGGAGGAGGAGGGGGTGAGGGACTGGGCAATCTGTTCCCTAGCATGCGAAACGCGGGGGAATCGCTTGGGTACATGGGAAAGTCAGGTAGGATGGCATTTTGCAAATCTGGTATAAGGTCAAGGAGGGTTGAGAGATGATCACCTCCGTACTGAGAGAAGAATAGCACGTCCTCCATTCTGCCAGCTAGATCCTGATAGTTGTTTTTGTGAAGGGTGGGAAGAACAAATCTGTTGAGGAACTTCTCATAATTCTTCCTCCTTTAAGCGTCGTTCCTAACGTCCTCTTTGTTCATCCATTCCCTGATCAGCTTACAAATAGTCTTTGGCTTCTTGTTGATGAAGTCCAACAGTTACTCGTCCAGCTTTATTTGCTTGGGCTCCTCTATTGTTTGGGACTTCACAAGTCTCCTCTTCTTGCCGCCGGTAGAAGATTCGGCCACGTCCCGTAGTAGTGAAGACATTTTCTGATTGATTTTAGAGAGAGAAACTCGTTGGAATATTAGAGAGAGAGCGGAGCAATTGTGAGAGCAAAGAAGTTGTTGAGCGTAATAAATGAACGATGGAGACTGTTGAAGGTTTATATAGAGGAAGTGGTGGCACAATGGTAAATAGTACATTGAATCCCGGTCTGTGCAACACGTCGCAAAGCTTCCCCCTTAAGAGATGAGCGGTTACAACAGCCTCTATTCAAACGTTCAAAATTCAAATCTCATGACGCTTCAACTTCCTCACAAATTTGACCAAATCTCAACTGGCGTCCCACGCTGAAAATCAACTGGCATCCTCTCAGACTTAACACAATTACCGCTTTAGCAAACCAAGATCCTGAGCAAACATCCCTGTGATCACCTTTCGAACCATTTTGAGAACAAAGTAAGTACGTCCCGTAAAAGAAAATATGAAGCTCATACGACGCTTTTGTAGAGTTCTCGGCTAGGGTGAGCCTAGAGTTCCCATCATTTCGGCTTATGATATGGGTTGGGTGATCAGGGATACTCTTTGCAAGACAAATTGAGAAATTGAATGGCGTTCCAAAGTAGCAAACACATGAAGTTTTAGACTAGCATCCTTGCAAATATGAATTCAATGCATGATAGTCCTTAAACACATAGAATATACTAAATATAGCCAATCATCGAGGGAACAATAGAACGGGACTTGCTACTTAAAAGTTATCATCCCCAAGAGCAACCTGAGATGCTCAAAGGGACGTCTATCAAGCGCCTTAGTGAAAATATCAGCTACCTCGTCCTCAGTCCTCACATGCCCCATACTAATAAGTCCTAGTTCAACATTATCACGCAGAAAATGATGCCTTATATGAATATGCTTTGTGCGTGAATGAAAAACAGGATTCTTAGCAATTTCAATAGCACTTGTATTACCACAAAGAATAGGAATAGTGTCAAGATTGATACCGTAGTCCTCAAGTTGATATTTGATCCAACTAACCTGTGAACAGCACGAGGCAGCAGCAACGTACTCAGCTTCCGCAGTTGAAAGCGCCACAGAGTTCTGTTTCTTTGAACCCCAAGAGACTAGACAAGAACCAAGAAATTGAGCCATTCCCGAAGTGCTTTTTCTATCAATCACATGACCAGCATAATCAGCGTCCGAGTAGCCAAAAAGATTAAACGACGTCTTCCTTGGGTACATATACAACAGAGATCATCGCGTCCCATAAGATATCGAAAAATTATCTTGACTTGTTGCATGTGGGACTCCTTTGGACTCGCTTGGAAGCGTGCACACAAGCAACTGACAAACATGATGTCGGGACGGCTTGCGGTCAAATATAGCAAAAAGCCAATCATTCCTCTATAGAGCTTTTGATCAACGTCCTTTCCTTGTTCATCTGCGTAAAGACGCGAGTTGGGAGAACAAGGAGTGGCAACAGGCTTAGACATATTCATCCCATACTTTTTCAAGCATCTCACGTGCGTAATTCTATTGATGAATGCGTGTCTCTTCCTTGAGTTGGTTGATTTGAAGCCTCAAGAAGAAATTAAGTTCTCCAATGAGTGACATTTCAAACTCGCTACTCATCAAGGACTTGAACTCATCTACAAGTTTCATGTTAGTACCACCAAAGACTATGTCATCAAAAAAGACTTGGTCAATCAAAATGTCCTTGTGAAATTTCTTAATAAACAAAGTTTTATCAATTGAACCTCTTATATAACCATTAGACAGAAGAAAGGACGCAAACTTGTCGTACCATGCACGAGGAGCTTGCTTGAGTCCATAGAGAGCTTTGTCTAAGTAGTACACATGATCTGGGTGAGAGGCATCCTCAAAGCCAGGGGGTTGAGCAACATACACTTCCTCCTTCAGTTTTCCATTGAGAAAGGTTGTCTTGACGTCCATCTAAAATACCTTGAATCCTTTGTGAGCAACAAAGGCAATAAGGAGACGAACGGCCTCAATTCTAGCAACAGGAGCAAAAGTCTCATCATAGTCAATGCCTTCCTCTTGCTTGAATCCTTAAGCCACCAGTCTTGCCTTGTTCTTTGACACGCGTCCACTTTCATCAAGTTTGTTTCTAAACACCCAGCGCGTCCCTATGATGTTTTTGCCTTTGGGACGAGGGTCAAAACTTTGTTTCTTTCAAACTGATTAAGTTCTTCTTGCATTGCATGAATCCAGTCAGCGTCCTGGAGTGCTTCCTTTATGTTCTTAGGTTCCACCATAGACACAAAGGCGTTGAAAGCACAAAAAGCCAAGTTTGCACTCTGGGACTTGCTTGTAGCTGACCTTGTTTGAACTCCTTAGGAGATATCTGAGACAATCTGAGTTGTTGGGTGATCCCTAGAGAAGCGGGACTCCCTTTGAAATAATTGAGCAAACCTTGGATCATTCTCACCAATAGAATCATCACTTTCATCTTGCTCACCTTGTTGACTTGATACGGCCACATCTTGTTGAACTGGAGATTCACTGCGAGAGGGAACTCCATGATCAACACTAGGAACGTCCACTGAGACTTCTTCTGGATTTACATTGGCGTCTTTAGGAACATAGTGCTTTCCAAAGGACCAAACATCAACTTCGTCTTCGCAGTCGTCCTGTTGTTGTGAAGATGAGCGTTCTTTCTTACTTGGTTTTTCTTTATGAGAAGAACTCTCTTTGAATACAATATGAACACTCTACTTAAGCTTAAGAGTCCTTTTGTTGAAAACTCTATAGGCTTTGATTGTGAGGGAGTACTCAAGAAATATGGCTTCATCACTCCTTGCGTCAAACTTTTCAAGTCTTTCTTTGTCGTTGTTGTGGACAAAGCACTTGCATCCAAAAACCCTTAGATAATCAATGCGAGGCTTCCTTCCATTCAACAACTCATAGGACGTCTTCTTCAACAAAGGACGGATCATGGCACGATTGATTATGTACCATGTAGTCGCAATAGCTTCAGCCCAAAAGTATTTGGGGACGCTATTTGCTAGAAGCATAGTTCTTGCCATATCCTCTAGCGTCTTGTTCTTTCTTTCCACAACACCATTTTGTTGAGGAGTCCTTGGAGCAGATAAGTTGTGGGAGACGCCTTGATGATCACAGTAGGCCAGGAACTCTGAGTTTTGGAACTACGTCCCATGGTCTGATCTTATAGCTTTCAGGGGCGTCCCTAAAGCAACTTCCACTTGTTTGATGAAGATCTTGAACGCGTTGAAACAATCTGCTTTAGACACCAAGAAAAGAACCCAAGTGAAACGAGAAAAATCATCTACAAGAACGTAAATGTACCTCTTTCCACCGTAGCTCAGCGTCTTCATTGGTCCACAAAGATCCATATGAAGAACTTCCAAGGGCTTCTTTGTAATGACCTCATTTTTGGACTTGAAAGACGTTCTTGTTTGCTTTCCTTTGATACAGGCTTCACACTGTTCAACTTTCTCAGGATCGATTCGGGGAAGTCCCTTCACAAGATTTCTTTGGTGTAGCTTGAGGATTGTGCTTAATCCAGCATGGTCAAGATGATGATGCTAGAGGTCAGCGTCCTCTTTTGAAACAGAAAGACACAACTCAGTAGCAGGCTTGAACTCTTGGTTGAAGATATATACATTGTTATGGCGTACTCCTTTAAGAACAACTTTGTTTGATTTTTTATTGATTACAAGGCATTCCTTTTAGTCAAATATGACTAGGTTTTCACCTTGATCACACATTTGAGAGACACTCAGGAGATTAAAGCGAAGTCCTTCAACAAGACTGACAATTGATGCTTTGATGGACGAGTTTAGAATAGCAGTTCCCGTTCCTTTGATCTTTCCTTTGCCCTTGTTGCCAAACAAGACAGTTCCTCCCGTGGTACTATTTTCGATAGAAGTGAGATGGATCTGGCTTCCTGTCATGTGATTTGAGGCGCCACTATCAATGATCCATGGGCGTCCCCTCACTTCCACCTGTCAAAACAAAGTTAGTTTTTGGCGACTCAGGCAAGGTGTTCCTTACCTGGTTCGTTACGGTAAAAGAACTCTGGTTCTGGCATGTAGTCACTTATATTAACATCATTGGACGTAGCATGCTTTCTAAAAGAACTTCTAGAACGTCTAGGATGCCTAGCATTTGCCTTAGGAACGAACTCATCATTTTCATTGTTAGTCCTAGCAACTTTACCATTTTCAATGTCTTCTTTCAACTTAAAGCAATCATACTTGTAGTATCCACCTTGTCCACAGTACCAACACGTCCTAAAGTAATCACCAAGGTGATATTTCTTATTGGGACGTTGGATTTTGTTTTCTTTCATTTTTTGTGGATTGCAGACTTTAGAACCTTCCCCTTTAGCAATTTTCTTATAGATTTTGTGGCTTGTAGAGTCGGTATAGTAGTCCTTTTGTCCTTTTTCTCCACTCTCTAGGACTAATACGCTCAAGAAGGTTATTAGTTTTCTCCCTTTCAAGTTCAAGTTCGGAAGTTTTGCTTGCTTCAAAATCACTAGGGAGAGAGTTCCTAGAGTCTGACTCGTATCCCAGTCCTCTTTTAGCGGGAACAAAGACTATAGGTTTGACCTCTTCAGTAATAGGACTCTTTCCTAAAACTTTAACTTCTTCCCTAAGCTTGACATTCTCAAGTTTGAGACACATAACTTCAGTTTTTATGGATTTATTTTCTTCAACAGAGGACTCTAGTTGTACAGGCACTGTTTCACAATTCTCACATTCAACTATTATGTTTTCAACCTCAAGTTCATCAAGCTTTTGTTTCATTGAATAACTTTCTTGCATGATTTGAGGAATAAGTTTAATCAACTTAGATTTTGAGCATTTGTCAAGAGAACTTATCATAGAATCATGAGTTACCTCTTGTTCAATTTCGAAGGCGTTCTTCTCAACAACTGGAGCGTCCTCCACAACAATATAAGCATGATGTTCTGCTGGTTCATCATCCTTTGAGTCATCGTCCCAGGCACTTGACAAAGAAGCAGCCTCAAAGGCACTTAGCAAAGCCTTCTTCTTCACATCTTTTGAGGACAGTCCCGAGGTGCATTTCTTGGCGAAGTGTCTTTTCTTGTTACATTTGTAACAAGTAAGTTCCTTCATCTCAATTTCTGTGTACTCGGGACTCTCCTTCTTGTAAGGCATTTTTGTCTTTGAGTGAGCTTTGATTCCTTACAGCCCAGGAACGGAGAGCGTTGTGCAAGAGAGCAAGTTCTTCCTCTTCATCAAGTTGTTCCTTTGACTTACTTTGATTTTCTTTCAAAGTTTAAACACGCAAGTTCTCGCGATGATCTCTTGTCTTAGCTTCCATCATCAAAGCTAGATCTCTTTGCCGGCGAAGGTACTCTGCGTTATCTGGTGTTGTTGAGGCCAAAGCGAGATCTGTTTGAGGATTCCGTCCTAGCTCAGCCATGTCAGCATTCCTCCTAGCTTCATACTACCTTAGCTTCCCATAGATCTCTTCCATATCAAGAGTCTTGTTAGCCTTGTTCTCTTTAAAGATTGTTCTGTCAAAGTTCCATATTCCTGTCAATCCATCGATTACCACTTGAACTTTGTTCCTCATTGAGATTTCAGCATCTGGGATTCCCAAATTCTTTAATTTGGTGTTGAGAGCTTCGAAACGGAAGGATTAGTCCTTGACTGTTTCATTTGGCAGCATTTTGAATGCGTAGAATTCCCTCGCATTCTGAATGCATAGAAGTCCCTCTTGACTTCTAGCTGGACGTCCTCTTTCATTTCTGCTGTTCCAGCGTGGTACTTCTCAAGAGCTTCCCACTGTTGCTTGGCAGTTGGCAAGTTGCAAACTCTAGTAGCGTCCCTTTCACAAAGAGATGTTTGAAGAAAGCATATTGCCTTAGCATTAGTTTCCATCAATTTGAACTCATCTGGACCCCAAACTTCCTCCTTGCCTTCCATGGCCGGTGGAACTTTGAGATCATCGTTCTTGATTACACGCCAGCATTGGTAATTCTTACTCCTGACAAAGTTCTCGAACCTTGTCTTCTAGCGATTGAAGTTGCCGTCCGTCAGGCACGGAGGCTTCACGCTACTAATTCCGATTGGTTCCATGCCCATTGTCACCTGCAACTCAACAAAGATCTAGAGTGCCTATTCTAGTACCAATTGTTGGATCATTAGTATGAAGGGGGACGTCCTTTACTTGGGTAAAGGCGTCCTTAGAGTGAGGCGTCCTTATTAAGTATAAGGGCGTTCTTGAAGTGCAGCGGAAATAAACAAAACTAAACAGGTGAAAATAACAAGGAACTCAGTGATTTATAGAGGAACCACTCAAGACCAAGTAGTCCTTAAGTGTAAACCTCAACCTCCTTGGAGGATTTTTGAATAGATTTTTCCTTTCTTATTAAGCGCCCTTATAGTTGTAGTGGCGAGTTCTTTACACTTCTTTGGCACTTAGTATACATCCTAAGTCCACTAGTAAAGGACTCCTCTAAGCCTACTACTCAATCGAGCTTAATGTGCTAAAGGACTCTATTCCCACGTCATATAGTACTTCGTAGGACTTCTCTCTTTTTCTTTGGTTTTCTGGTTTACAAACATTTTGTGATTTGGTTACAATTCTCACTCGATCAAACACTAAGTCTAGAAGAGTTCTAAGCTTGTTCTTCGTGTTCTTGATCGAGGTCGCTTTCACTCTGATTCTCTAAATATTCTCTGAAAGTGTTGGCGTCACAATAAATGCCTTGGGGCTATTTATAGAACTTGGGAAGGGCGTCATTTCTCTGGGACGATCATGCCCTTCGTGGACGTGGCTACAGGATCTTCCTCCACGTGGTATGGTGGTGATGAGGGAAGCTTCCTGTATCCAGCTGTAATGGACTCCGCTACACGATCAACCTCCACGTTTTGATGAACTCTACTACAGGATTGGTCTCCACGTGTCCCGGATGATCAAATGTTGTTGAGTGATGTCATCCTGTCGGCTGCTGAGTAAGAACACTTCTGAGTTGAAGCTTGCGTTCCTACTTGCTTGGGACTGCGTCCTCGCTTAAGTAGTCTCTTCCTGGTCCTTACTTCCTGATAGCTAGCGTCCCTTAACCTCAGGGACGTCCACACACTTGTTATCATTTTTGTCACTGGTGTTCCTGAACATTTGGACAAATTTATTAGAATCAAAGTGAGTTTGTCAAAACTAAGGGACGGTTGTGTGGGCACACAATCCAGTACGAGAGCGTCCTTGATAGCGTGCCAACATTTAGGGTCTTAGGTTTTAGGATCTTAAGGTCTTAGGTTTTTCGGGTATTAGGGTTTTAAAGCCAAGACCAATGAGCTTATGATTTAGGTTCTAGGGTATATATTCAATCAAAACTTATCTATGAGGAGCACTAATAATATGATATACAATCAAAACTTATCTATCATTAACAACCTAATAATAAGAAATCTTATATATATATACATCGATCATGTAATTCATGCATGATAACAAATGTTGTATATATATAGTCATTCATCATGAATGTAGTTCATATATGGAATTGGTTACTTCATGCCTAAACATATATACATATAATTTATGTACATTATCTCTATATAATATATAAGAACTTGGCTCAAATATTACACATAGTCATTAATTAATCTTTTCTTAGTTAATTAAACATCTGATTGTATATAGTTTATCCTTTTAATTCTATGAATGATTGTAATTTTCATTTTTAAAATGACTATATAAATAAATATGATCATAATTTGCACAAAAATTATGAATTATGTATTTTATAGTACTATTAGTTATATTTAAATTTTAGTTGTATATGAGATCAATATTTTATTTATCACTGAGCATATTAAATTTAATTATTTTAATCAAATCCCGTACAAGGTACAAGAATTACACTAATATTAAACTAATTATGTTATGGGATCTAACCTAAACTTCTAACATCCAATCATTATAAAAAAATGAACAACTTTGATTTGTACCGTACTAAGCTTGTAACACAAATTAAATTAATCTCATCAAAGTTTTTGTACGACACTAAGGCTTCTAACCTCAACTTGTAAAAACATTTAATACTGGTGTAAGGCCTTGCTTTGGCCGTTGGTTGAACAAATTATCTTCAAGTGAGCCTCAAAAAGAAGAAAAGTAATTAAAGCTTCACATGGAATTCTACAAAAAGCAAATCATTAGTGTTTGTTAATTATTACTTTTTGGTTATTGGATACGTAATTTATTGGGACTATGGAAAACAAATGGGTGGTGGAAGTCCCTGCATGCGCTCCGCTCTCGAGTCTGTTCGTGTTCGACCTCACCTTCACTCCGGTCGTTGGCCCCACTAATATTCGCTCAGTTTCGGCCTGAGCCCGACCCCGCTCAGATTCGCTCACACGTTCGAAGATACGGTGTTTTTTTCGTCGGCGGCCTTCGTCTTCACTTTGACCGTCTCTTCCCTTCGCAAATTCGGGCACCGACGACCTTGCTTGGCGCCTTCCTGTTCTCGCCGATGACCTTGCTGCAGACGTGGCTTTTGCTCGCTGGCCAATTTTTACAAATTTGTCTAACAGTTTAACTTCAAACATACAATTTTGCTATTGCGCATGAATATTATTTATTGATGAAAAGTAAAATACTAAAATGAGTCCAAGTCTAAGCCAGAGTAATGTATCGATGAAGGATAACCATGATGAGTGTAGATCTACCGTGGAGCCGAATAACTTAAGGCAACATCTCATTCACTATCTGATTCAGTCATGGACACGGGTTAAAAATGCCCCGTTTGACGATCCGTAAAACCCGTAATCCGGGTTTCCGGGTTACGAGTTGGGTCTCGGGTCAAAATTTTTTATCTTACGGATCGGATTGGGTCGGGTCGACCCGTTGGACAACCCTACGTTAGAGGAAGAGGCCCAATTTAAACCTATAAAATCAAAACAATCAACTAGCTGTTATATTGTAGATCCAAATGTGAGGGCAAGTTTTAGGCCCAATCAAGAAACTCATTTCAATTTATCCAAATCTGAATAGTGGATCCCATCCGAACCTATAGGTTTAGACCCCTAGCTGAATTAATAAAAAAAAATTATTTTGTGCGGACGCTACCAATATCTCCATCTATTCATAAAAAAAATAGCCTTGTGTCATGACACATGTGTAAGCCTAACAAATTCCGGATTAGTGTCTACAATATCCATTAATAAGAAAATAGAAAAAAATCCAAAATAGGAGATATCTTCTCCCATGATTTACTCCTTGTAACCACCATATCATAATTTTGGAAAATAAAATTGTACACATTCTAGTAAATCGCAGGCCACCAAAATCACTCCACAAATTGTACGCATTTCCAAAATCGTCGGCCACCAACATCTTCTATTTCGCAGGAATTACGCCGGCCACCAACATCCTCCATTGCGCATGAATTACTTAGGCCACTAACATCTCTCCATTGCGCAGGAATTACGTCGGCCACGAACATCCTCCATTGCGCAAAATCGTGCGAGAAGATCGCCGGCCACCAGAGTCTCTCGCCGGCATCCACTGCTTGGCTTCGCCGGTCACCTCCTTGTCGCTGTCCGAACAACAATTCACTGCAACTACCACATCAAACCACCACGTCGCCAAAGCCAACACAGACAACCACGTTGCCAATTAACAATCGTACAAATATGGCATCAGGTAATTTTTGTATTAATTTTTTCATCATGTATATGATTGTTTTGATTTAGTATATGTCGTAAATTTATGTGTAAATTGTTTATTTGACCTATTCTTACAGACCAAGATGTATATATGTACAGTCATAAGGTATTTGACAACCTGAGGAATGTATATACGAAATTTGTTGTGGTTCGAATGTTTAGGTGACATATCCCTATGGATCAAGATGTATATATGTACACTAATAATGTATATGATAACCAGAGGAATGTATACACGAAATTTGATGTGGTTGGATTGTTTATGGTGGTGACCTACTTCTACAGATCAAGATGTATATATGTACAGTCATAAGGTATTTGACAACCTGAGGAATGTATATACGAAATTTGTTGTGGTTGGAATGTTTAGGTGACATATCCCTATGGATCAAGATGTATATATGTACACTAATAATGTATATGATAACCAGAGGAATGTATACACGAAATTTGATGTGGTTTGATTGTTTATGGTGGTGACCTACTTCTACAGATCAAGATGTATATATGTACAGTAATATTTTATATGACAAACTGAGGAATGTATATATATATATATACGAAATTTATTGTGGCTGGATTGTTTATGTGACCTACTTCTACATATCAAGATGTATATAAGTGCAGCAAAATTGTATATGACAATCTAAGGCATGTAAATATGAAATTTCATGTGGCTTAATTGTTTATCTGACGTATTTCTACAGATCAAGATGTATTTATGTACAGTAATATTGTATATAACAACTTGAGGAATGTATATACAAAATTTGTTGTGGCTGAACGGTTTATATGACCTAAATCATATATAACCCCCTATACTTTCACAAAGTTGTCACTTAGACACTCCACCTTTAAGTTGACCCTATTGAACACTCGAACTTATTATTTTGTACCCATTGAACACCTTGCGTGCCAGCTCGTAATACACGTCATTACATATTTTTTTCTTCTCCACATAAGCATTCTTGATTTAGCCAGCTAAGCAGGCCACATAAGCAATTTAAAAAAAAACACTAAAGGGAAAACCCTAATACCCTAAAACCCAAATCGCTACACATCAATTTCTTAATTATATTATTTATTTGTTTCTTTTTTCTTCTTTCCTCTGTTTCCTTCTTCATCAATTTCCCTTTCACTGCCCATATCAAAAGCCGCCGGCCAAGACCAACAACCCCGCCAACTACCTCGATCGCCACCGCTCCCTCGCCCAGCGCTAAACCCGACCAACCTTACCGAGCCACCCGGTCTCTACCTTCTATGTTTTGCGGGGCGGCAGACCGACGCCGGCCGTTTTACCCAGCCTCCCGACTTGACCCTGCGCTCCGCCCTAACGCCGCCGAGTACTCCTCTGCCCCATGAATCCAATCTTCCGGCCCGCCTCGACTCCGGCCATCCAAGACCCGACTCGAAGCCGCCTCCCGAACCCAACCTCCTCCTCGTCAGATCTGAGCCCGGCCTTTCTCAAGTTTCAAACACCGGCGCCCGACCAGCGGTTCCCCTCTCGCCCTCTCTCTCGCCGGCTCTGCTCAGCGCCGGAGTCCTCTGTTTCCGCCGGAGTCCTCGCCATATCTTAGTTATCGGCCAATGAGAATGGGCCGTGAGCTGGCTCGTCTGCACATCAATCTGGCTCGTTTAATTCGTTTTAAAGTTGATTATGTGAATTAAGTAAAAAAAAATTGAGCTGACGTGTGTTATGAGCTGGTGCACGAGGTGTTTAATGGGTACAAAATCATAAGTTTGAGTGTTCAATAGAACCAACTCAAAGGTGGGGTGTCTAAGTGGCAATTTTGTGAAAGTACATGGGGCTACATATGATTTGAGCCGAATAATATGTATATATGTATAGTATATTATATATGACAACCTAAGGAATGTATATACGAAATTTGTTGTGGTTGGATACTAATTGCATTATTATATGAACAACTAATGAAAAAAAATCTCATACATGTACAATTTGGATTATGCATACATTCGATAGCAGTATATTAACATTGAATTGTGGTTGGATACTAATTACATTATTATATGAACAACTAATGAAAAAATTTCTCATACATGTACAATTTGGATTATGCATACATTCGATAGCAGTATATAAACATTTAATTCAATGTTAATATACATGATTTCGTATGTTAACTATTTTTCATTATACGTTGAAAACCAAAAATGTAATTTAGGGTTTTAGATCCGAATTTGCAGTCGGATTTCTAGTTCGCAACTTCGGGGTGATTGAGGGCCGGACTTCGACAGCAACTTCGGGGCCAACGATTGGGGGCGATTCCGGGTGAACTTGGGGGCAGCAATTTCGCGTGACTGAGGCTAGGGCGGACTTCGACGGCTATTTCGGAGGCAGTGACGGGGGGCGAGCGAAAGGTGACTTGGGGGTGAGTGGTGATTGTCGACCGGAGGGGTGGCGATGGGCGAGCGAATGGTAGATTTGGGGTGAGCGTCGACGGGTGGAGTGTTTGGGAAGGGTTTTGTTCGATGTTGTACAATTTAGGGTAGAATTCGTGAAAAAGAAAAAAAAATGTAAATAAGATAAAATCAAATGCTATAATTTTTTTCCCAAGACAATAGAACTGAAAGTTTTTTGTGATTTTTCAAAAATTCTAAAATCAATCATCACTTCTTATAATTAAGGTTTGGTTTAATTTTGAAATTGGGTCAAATTTGTGTAAGTAAGCTGATCAATCCATTTGATTATCATCCAAAGGCCTACAATTGTTCTCTTGCTCCCTAATACTTATGTGTTCTCTATTGAACTTCCATATATATATATATATAGGTTTTCGTTCAAGTGAGGACTACTCTTATGGTAAGGACTACTCCTTGTGGTAAGGAGTAATCTCATCCATTAGATTTACCTCTATACTATGTAATGGACGGTCCATATTTTTTTTTCAAAAAAAATTTTAGGAAAAAGTTTTTTTAACGAAAATGATATTATTTTCTTTTTTGAAAAATACCGTTAGAACATTTAAGTATGACAATTCAATTTTATACGCTACAAAGTTCAAATTAATATACTATACAGTTCATTTTATAAATAATCCGCGTTCAATTATCAACATTATATAGGTTCCACTTTTTTTTAACTATTAGTTCAATTTTTTGTTTTATGAGTTCAACTTTTTTATCTTTTGAGTTCATTTTCTAAATAATTCGATTTTCACAAAAATAACTTTTTGTAGTTTAATACCCCCTCCGTCCCTATATGTATGTCCATAAAGTACAATTTTGCGTAAATTAAGAAAATGTGTAAGAGGTATTTGGTGGAGTAATATGAGTGGTTGAAATTAAGTAGGTGAAGATGGGTTAAGATTGAAAAAAATGGACCAAAATAGAGGTTGAGAAATTTAGCTCAAAAAATTAATCCAAATATACCTTAAATGGATGTTTTCTTAATGAAAAAAATTCAATAAGTATGAATATTCAAAAAATTATTGAAATATTGTTTATTTTTGGGTTTATGAGAGGTTATTTGTAATGTATTTGATGGAGATGATTGGATGGAGAGAGAAATGGGGAAGAAAATTAAGTAAAAAGTAGAATGTTTAAGGGTAAAAGTGTAAAAAAGTAGTGATATAAATTGAAAGAATAGAATTGTGGACAAACATTCCGGGACAACGAAAACGGAAAGATGGACAAACATAAAGGGGCGGAGGGAGTATTTTATTAATTCAAAAATATGTTTTCCTACAAAATAACAACTGTAATACATAAATAAACACTAAAAAAGATAAAAATAAAAAATAAAAATATCTTTGTTCACAAAAACAATGATTATAACATTGAAATGTGGTAGTTTAATCACCAAAGTGTTCAATTTATTATGTTAGTTCAATTACGTGTACTAATAGTTCAATTTTGTGATTTGTGCGGGTTCAACTTTTTTGTACACAATAAGTTCAATTTTTTTTCTTAGTGTTAGTTCAACTACTATTATTGTAATTAAGTTCAGTTTTTATATTTATCAAGTTTTTAAAAAAATGAAAATAAATCAAAATTAAATTTTTAAAAAAAATTGACTTTTTGGAAAATAAAATAAAAATAAAATAATATGAATCTTCCATTATATATAAGGTAAAGAGGTAAATCCAATGAATGTGGTTACTCCTTACCGTAAGGGATTATCCTTACCATAAGAGTAGTCATCACCGGAACCTAACTCTATTTGTGTGTGTGTGTGCGCGCATTCATGTCTACAACAAATAAAACATCATCCATATAACCTTTATAATATGCATATAGTGTATTAAAACAATACACATAATGTATTATAACCATGTATATAAATAAAGTTATCTTACTTCCTATAATTTCGGGATTGTGTATTCATGTATACTACCAATATAGCATCATGCATATATCTTTTATAATCATACATATATCGTATTAAAATCAAGCATATAACGTGTTATATATATCATGCATATATGTAACGTAATTTCAGCTCCCTATAATTATAGGATTATGCTCATTTTTCTCTAAACCATAATTTCAAAATTAAATCTCGTCCTTTTATTATATTTAGATCCAACACTCCATATTTATCAACTATTTATCCGGTTACTCACATAATGTGCTGAAGAATAATACATACCAGAAAGATTCAAATTTCACCGAAACAAGGCCTTGGAACAGACATAGAGGACTTGGACGGACATAAAGCAAGAGGACCTATGAATAGTAGAGATTTTTGGTACTCTGTATTTGAACATTATAAGGATGCGCAGACAGGTTTCCAAGTCATTGAAAGTTGAGCAACGTAAAAGTTGTTGGCGCTCTGATGTTTAGTCTTGTGAAGAAGAAAAATGCCAAGAAATAAGGAAAGGTCCAACAAATGGGATCGATGGATCAATCAAAGTCAATCGTGCATGATACCACGTATGTACGGACGTGCCCTTCATGCACCACCTTAATTCCCCACTTGTTGCCACCTTCCGTTACTTCTACTATCAACCATGATTCCAATTGGTCAACCCACTAGCTACTAGCACAATTCTAATATTATCTTTCCTTTAACTTTTTTAGGGCAAAACTCGCAATTAAAGACAAATTTGTATAAGATCCATGCGAAGTGCGACACTAGACATGTCGACATGTCAGTATGCCACTCTGATTGAAAGTATAGTATTTCTCAATTAAAGACAAATTTGTTTGAGATCCATGTTTTTCTCCTTTTTGACTTATATTGAAAGTATATTATGTCTCAAATTTGTACATATTTCAGCTTTAATAAAAGCATAAATATTTACGTAACCTAGAGCAACTTAAGTCCATCAAATCAATTAAGATCTCGATCAGACGTTAGTTCAGCAAAGCAAAAGACACACAAATCTTGAGAAGTATACATGCATCCTTTCAAGAGATACTTACTTACAATATCTTAAATCAATGGGTTCGTTTCATATTCAAAATCAATTCCTAGAGTTGAGTTTCTTCATAAGAAATGTTTTTTCAATCAATCGATTAGAGTCGAGTCCGACTATTGAAGAGAGGAAGGCATGAGATTGCAACCTGACCTAATCAAATGTGGAATTATTTTCACCATTCCCGCTTTTAGTTCGCCCCAACGGGTCAACCCAACTCAATGAGTTTTGACCCGAAATTTCTTGGGTAATCGGGTTCGGTTAAAATCAAGGTTCGAGTTTATGTTTTCGGGTTAAGACCCAAATATTTTTAAACGGTTCGGATTGATTTTTGGGCTGGGGTCATATTTTACGAGGTCTAGTTAGAACCCCTAGTTCACCGATCGGATATGGCTGAGGCTCCAACATTCTAATTGAAAACTCGAGTTAACGGAGCCATGCCTATTGATTTCCTCACCAGTACATTATGTGAAATGTCCTTCTATTTATCGGCTTAATTAATCAATGAACATGTCTAGAGTTATCCAAGTTCATGCAAGTAATTTACCGCTATGGTTTTAATTTCAATTTGGTGATTACGGTGGCATTAGTAATCCAAAGTCCTGAATGCATTTTCATATGATCGGGATTCACATCGATCAAAATAAAATTAATGAGCGTCGACATAATGTACTATAACACTGGCTAGGGTGTACAAGGTGCACGTCCATGAAAGTGGAGGTTGGTTCCAAAGACTAACGTAAGATCAAGGTGGCTATATGTAGGAGTTTACAACTTTGAAGTTACGAACCGAATGAGGTTGCTGACATGAATAATGTCGAATACTTCAGTAAGGTCCGTGAAGTTAGTGACATGTGACGTCTACGGGGTAAATGTCACCATGAGTACAAAAAACGTTTTGCATTAATCCTAATGTGCATGTTAAAACTAGTCGGAGGGCATATTAACCTTTTACGACGTGAGGGAGGTCATATAAACTTTCATGGACATGGGGGAGCTAATGGAGGGTTAGCAGTAATAGCTACTAACTATCACAGAGTTAACAACATCTAGAAAACTTCCCATCACAGTTTGGACATCCTAAAGCATATTTAAAGCCTTCCATGGGCTTTTGTGTGGTTGTTGACCTATTGTTTGTTGAGAAATACCAGTTTGTATACAATACTCTAAAGTCAATCATACCCCATGATAAGGACAAGAGGACTAATCTTATCTCTAATCTAATTTTGTGGTAACCCGACATTAAGGATAAGTAGGGGCGCAATATTGATTTAAGAGAGCTTTCACTTGATTTAAGTCTACATGTAGTTCGCTGATCAAGTTGCCCTGTTGTGTTCAAAACGTCAACGACATCACTAAAGTTATTGAAATTGAAGGGTCCTAGAGGTCCAGAACTTTGAAGAGCATGCAACCCATTTTCTTTGGCCATGTCCAACACCGACGATTAGAACAGACACATGACCTCACAACTTTTGATGGCTCCCCCAACCGTGAGGAACCAGCTGTTCTTGATCATCAAGCCGAACTGTCCGAGGTCGCGTAATGCCTCTAGGAACTTTTGAAGGATGTAGACGAAACCAAGAGCAAGTACCAAACCACATTGGATAGCGTGACGACGGACAGAGGCCAATTGGGAAGCCAAGTTCAGTCCCTCAACCGCTTGTGTGCCAGGAAGGTTTGAAAGAGTTGCCATCAAGGTCAATATGGATGGAGGCGAGGGTCCATCCGCTCGAACTCCTCGGACCAACAGTGCAACTAACGTGATGCCTCATGCCACATTAGTTGGCCTACTGACTTCCGTCCCTTCATACTCCTAGGGGGCGAGGACCATCAACGATCATCTGCTTGGCTAAGGAAGTCTCACCATTCTACTTCGATGAGCAATGGAGGGTGGAAGAAGAGGATGAAGAAGACTCTCCAAGGCGTAGGCCCGTCGATCTGGACGACTTAGTTTGGAAGAAGGTCCAAGAGCAACTCCCCACCTTCTCGTAAGAAGTTTTGGTTTAATTCTAGGAGTAGCTAGGCTAATTGAAAGAGTGGCGGAAGATAGATACTTCGAGTCTCCCTTTGTCCCATCTATATCCAGGGAGGAAATTCCTAAGAAGTTTTCCCTCGCTCCAATGACTTTGTACGATGGTACCACCGCTCCGAACGATCATATTGTTGTGTGTAAGTAGAAAATGACGATGGGCTCTATACCTCGGCACTCTATACAAGCTCTAATGTGCAAAGGGTTTAAGATAACCCTCACTGAGCCCATTTTGAAATGGTTCATTAGCCTTCCACGCGGAAGCATCATGTCTTTTGCACATTCTGTTCGCCAACAACATAATTCCAAAAGCAACAGGGAGATCTTTACCGGATACGCTAGGGATCCAACGAGCCAACTTGCGATTTCCTAGACTGCTACAACCACGATTAGATAGGTATCCCACGCTATGCCTCACATAAAACGAGGCATCCGGCTAGGGGCTACTCCCAACGGAAATATGCATAAGGAGTTGACGAAGTATTGTTGTCTAAGCTTTGAAGATGCTTAGTCCAAAGCCCTCGCCCATATCCATTTAGAGGAAGACTAGAAGTCAAAGAATGTCCCTACCGTATGGGATCGAGTAGAGCGGAAGCCATCTTATGAGTCATGACCATTGGATAGACCGACGAAGCCATCCTTACCATAGGACAAATAAACCGCTCCGGAGTCAAGGGGATTCAACGTGACTGAATGAAAAGGTGCAAACAAGAAGTACACAAAGTCACCAATCCCCCATCGCTAGAGGATTTCAAGTTGGACATTACCCTATAAAACATGGTAAAAAATCTCTCTAAATTGAGGAAGTTGGTCAGATGGCCCCAATGAGCCATAACACCCAAACGCTTAGTTATTACATAACCTTGATGAAAGAGATTTCTTTCTTGATCAATCGAGGATGTATCTTTAATGTCACCCCAAATTCAAACATCCTCAATGAATTGGCTAGAGCTCCTCCAACAACAGGCCTCTATCGCCCGTACTGACGTCACCCCAAATCCATACATCCTCAATGAATTGGTTAGAGCTCCTCCCAAAAGGCCTCTATTGCCCGTACTTGCTAAGGTTGTCCATGTGATATGTGGAGGCTCGAGCGTATCTAGCTCCACCTACTCCGCTGCAAAATGCTACACTAAAGAATATGCTTTCGCTACTCTTGTCAGTCCGACGGATCAAATGAGGCAATCAACAATCCGATAATCAACTTTGGGGAGAATGACACTGATGGTCTTATAGAACCACATCATGATGGGTTTGTTGTCTCCCTTATGATTGCCAATGTGCAAGTCAAGAGGATATTAATTGATACTAGAAACTCTACCAATTTGATGACATCGGACGCACTCAAAGAAATGGGGATCAACGAAGATAATATCAGCCGAAAGTCAATCACACTAGTTGGATTTAGTGGACAAGTTAAGCATACCATAGGGGAAGTCACACTCTTGACCTATGCTAAAGAGCCAAAGATCTAGGCTCACTTTTCCATAATGAATTGCCCATCCTGCTACAATATCATCTTGGAAGACTTAAGATTGGTGAGATGAAAGTTGTTCCCTCGACATACCATCAGACAGTGCAATTCCCCACCACTTAAGGAGTATAAGAGATTCGCGGTGGCTAGTGCTTGGTCCGAGAATGTTATAAGTCGATGCTCAAGCCGATGGCCGAGAGGCAGTCTACATTGTTGTTACAACACCAGGCTCTGATGCAAGAACCCGATGATGAAGAAATTAAG
The DNA here is from genome assembly GCA_934048045.1 of Polygonum aviculare. Lineage (NCBI taxonomy): Eukaryota > Viridiplantae > Streptophyta > Magnoliopsida > Caryophyllales > Polygonaceae > Polygonum > Polygonum aviculare. The sequence goes on along the minus strand of OW204023.1, from coordinate 22,440,917 downwards.
GAAGTTATCTTGGATGTGGCCAAGTCTGATAAGAAGGTTCACATCGACTACGACCTAGAGTTGATGTGAACCATAGTAGAAGTCTTGAAAAAGAACGGAAATCACTTTACGTGGTTGCATGAAGATATGACTGGGATACCCATAAATAATGAATGATAAACTGAATCTCGATCCCAGTCATCATCCAGTAAAGCAAAAGTGAATGAAATTCATATCGAAATAGAATGTAGCGGTTAATGAAGAAGTAGAGAAGCTTCTGCCCACTGGGAAGATAAGAGAGGTGAAGTATCCTGAATGGCTGGCGAACGTTGTCGTTATCCCTAAGAAAATGGGAAATGGCGAGTCTGTGTGGACTTCATCGACCTTAATAAAGGTTTCCCGAAGGCTCCCTTCCCTCTTTAACAAATCGATACACTAGTAGATGTGATTGCATGCCATGAGATATTGACAATCGTGGACACATTCAGTGGATACAATCAATTTAAGATGGAAGAGAGTGATCATGAGAAGACTGCCTTCATAACTACCCTGGATATACTGCTATCTAGTGATGCCATTTGGGCTCAATAATGTAGGAGCCACTTACCAAAGGTTGGTAAATAAGATATTATAAGAACAGATTGGCGAGACGATGGAGGTCTATATTGATGACATTCTCATCAAATCCAAGCGGAGAGAAAATTACATCGATCACTTGATTCACCTCGAAGGAGGGTTCCGGAAGCTCAAGGACGGAATGAAACTTAAACCTTCCAAATGCACGTTGGGGTATGATTAGGCAGGTTCCTTAGGTATACGTTCGCCCAAAGAGGGATTGAAGCCAACCTGGATCAACTGAGAACCATCACCAATTTAAAATCCCCACGCGATGCTACAGAAGTTCAGGATCTAATAGGAAAGCTGGTTTTGTTAAGTCATTTCATCTCCAAAGCATCGGACCGATGTCGGCTATTTTATGAAGTCTTAAAGAAGAACAAGAGCTTTAGCTGGATGTGTGAGCACGAAGAAGCATTCCACAAACCCAAAAGGTACTTCTTGAATATGTTGCTACTATCTAATCCAGAGCCAATGAAAGCTTTGCAACTCTATCTCATCGTCATCAAAGCAACAATGAGTGGGGTGCTTGTACGAGAGGAAGGTGGAAAACAAATACTCATATAATTTGTCAACAAAACCCTCCTCTTGACTGAGACTATATACTCGCAAATGGAAAAACTCATCTCGGCCCTCGTTATGTGCTCCAACAAGCTCATGCCATATTTTGAGACCCATACTGTTATAGTCCAAACGACATATCCTCTTCGGATGGTAATGTAGAAATCAGAGTACACATGATGGATGCCAAAATGGGTCATCCATTTGAGTGGCTTCGATGTACAATATGAGCCTCGAACTACAATAATGTCATAGGCGATCACAAGTCCGAAGCAAACAAAGAATAGGCGGTGTTAGTATGCTCATCCGATCTGGTTATCTAGACAATATTCACAAATGATGCAACTAATGCTCGTTGGACTAGAATTAGCGTGGCACTACCACAGGATGACAAGATAGTGCAAGTCGTACGTTGTTCATTCGAAGTGACCAACAACAAAGCCGAGTATGAAGTTGTGATATTTGGCCTTACTTTGAGAAAGGACCTATCAACCCGAAGGCACAAAGTCCGAAGCTATTCTTTGTTGGTCTTCAATCAAGTTCTTGGGATATACCAACTAGAGGCGCTTGCATAACAACTTATCTTAGAGAAGTCAAGCACTTGTCTGTCATATTCGAGCAGGTCCCTAGGGATTTCTCTTTAGTCTTGTTGGTTCACATCCTCACCCCGACCATCCTCTATACAAAAGTAGTGATGATATAAGTAAACACCACAAATAGGACGGAAGATCGGGTGAGAAACGATGAATGGCAACCATATGTCAAATGGTTGAAGAATGGGTTTGTTACGAGAAGATAGAGTTGAAGGCCGCATCCTCAAAGCTTAGGCTAGTCAGGTTCACGCTATTACATGGACATATTTTTCACTGATTGGTTGATGTCTCTTACTAAAGATGCGCCACCATAGAAGTTGAAAGGGGCGTTTGAAAACAGTACTGAGGGAAGAAACTTGTCTAATAAGATACAAAAAATGGGGCGGTATTGACCGATCATCTAACATGATGCCGCCAAGTACGCCAAAAATGCGACGCTTGCCAGTGGCACACACCAATAATACATCAACCCGTTGATGTAAATCGAATCCAGGATCAACGGGGTTTGGTTCGATTGAGTCTCGTGGAGGTGTCCTTGATAGCGTAGCAAAGAGAATCCAATATTTATTGATAATATTTTGTTGAAAGCAAGAGTTTGAGTTTACAAAGAAAAAGAAGGGTCTTGTTTGGTGGAAAAGAATGAAAGAGTGAGGAGTTGAATCCTTGTCGGAGAGTCACACTCCAACAAGATTCAACGAAGCTAGAAGTCGTCAGAGGATCTCCCCCGGCCCGTTCTCCCCTAAGGAGAAGAGACCGGATGAGTGGGCTTAAAGCTCTCCACTCAAATCCAATCTAAGAAATATGAACGCATAGACATCCTTATATAGTGGCGAGAAGAAGAGGAGGGCGGCAACACTTGGAGTGGGCGCCAAGCTTCATCAAATGAATGAGGAGGTGATGAAGATTGGTGGCCAAGGCAAGCACAAATCAGCCGGCCCTTGATGGCGATCCTTGGCGGCCAAGCAACTCATTAAATGCCTCTTTGATGATCAAACTTGGCGGCTAAGGAGTTGATTTAAGGACGGTTGTGTGGCGGCCAAGCTTCCTTCCAAATGGGCTTTAAAGAAACATCTTCATAATGGGCTTTGGGCCTAAGGAGACTCTCACTTGGGCTGAGCACTTGAAGACTAACAAACACCCCACTGAGTTTGTTATGTGGGGCGTGGGGTATTGCTAATTGGGCCCGAATTTGTTCTTGTAAGAGTTTAAGTCGTCGCCTCATCAAAGGTCCGGGAAGGTGGCTTGATTCCTTAGATGTGACCGACCTTGTGTTGGGTCGTGTCCGACCCGACGACGGGTGCGCAAGGGAGTGCCCGTTTCATGATGGACGTCGCTCGTGGGGTGCCTTGAAGGGGCACCGGGCCGCGCCTCGTTATCGCTTGTGGGGTGCCTTAATGTGTGTTGGGACGCTATCAAGAACGCCTGCGTACTTGGTAGTGTGCCCACACAAACCGTCCCTTAGTTTTGATATGACAAACTCACTTTGATTCTAATAAATTTGTCTAAGTGTTCAGGAACTCCAATTAACAAAGGACAACAAGTGTGTGAGCGTTCCCTAGGCTTAGGGACGCCAACTAACAGGAAGTAAGGACCAGTAAGAGACTACTTGAGAAGGACGGAGTCCCAAGCGAGTAGGAACGCAAGAAAGGAGTCCTTACTCACTAGCCGATAGGATGACATCACTCGACAATGTTTGATTATCCAAGGACACGTGGAGAACGATCCTGTAGCAGAGTCCAACACTACGTGGCGGACGATCCTGTAGCAGAGTTCATCAACACGTGACGGCCGATCCTATAGCGGAGTTCATCACACACAGCTGGATACAGGAAGCTTCCTCATCACCGCCATACTCGTGGAGGAAGATCCTGTAGCCACGTCCCGGAAGGGCATGATCGTCAGAAGGAAGAATGACGCCCTTCCCAAGTCCTATATATACCCCAGGGTATTTATTGTGACCCTAACGCTTTCAGAGAATATTCAGAGAGAATCAGAGGAAAGCGACTCACTCAAGAACACGAAGAACTAACTCAAGAACTCAAGAACAGTGTTAGGACTTGTGTTAGATCGAGTGAGACTTTGTACCCAAACCACAAAACAATTTGTAATCAGAAAAACCAAAAAGAGTGATTGAGTTCTGCGAAGTACTGCAGAATGTTAAAGGGTTTTTTGAACAAATAAATTTATATTCAAGACCCCGCTGAGTACAGCGAAGTCAGGATCGTCCACGGGAGCGAGAGTAGTGCTAAGTTTAGTCGATAAACTACGAAAGCATTGAAAACAAGGGTAGAACAACTCAGGCTCGACCCAAAGAGGGTCGATCTCGACCCTAGGGGGGGTCGATCCTGAGAGCAGAAACACACGAACACACACAAAACACACAAGGAATGGCTTTGAACACGACGGAGGGAGTCGGGATCAAGGCAAAAGGTACGAATTTCAATCAATATAAAAGACAAATCATAGAGCTAGGGCTACCACAACAACAACCATACATGCTTTCAACAAGAATTCACAACTATCATGTCATCTAGATCATAGAAAAGTTAACTTTCGCAAACAATTCAAGTTATTCAATCAACTTTCGTAAATCAAACAACTTTCTACCTATCCTTCAACCTAGGAATATCAACTTTCGCAAATAATCCTATTAGATGTAATCAAGCAACTAACTTTTCACTTTCGCTAGGGTTAATTACAAGACATGCCTCAATTTTCACCAAGGATTAAGCACAAGATAGGTTAGATATGATCATCAAGCATTCAAGTCATGAATTCAAGTTTTAAACATGCATGATTGTGTTGGGTTTTTGCCCAACCCTAGAACTTAAGAGGACTACTCCCCATAGCAAAGAGAAACAAGGAAGAAAAAGAAGAAAACATGATCAAACCAAACTAAAATTCAACTAAAAACCAAAGGTCAATCTTACAAACCTCAAACTTGCTCTCCAAGTCTTCTCCCTAATTCTCCAAGTCTTGATTGTTAATTGATTGAATTGTGCATTAAAAACTATAGGTTCAACCTCCTTTTATAGACAAAAAGGAGTCCTAATCTAACTAGGAAACACAAAGAAAACACCTTCCTAAAATGCAGATTTGGAAACTTCAACTTGTAATCCGGATAGAAGGAGAGTCTGTCACGAAGTTCGACCCTCCTAGGGTCGATATCGACCCCCTCAGGGTCGATCCTGAGACGTTTGTTCCTTGGGTTCCAAGTTTGACGATTCAGCTCAATCTCGACCTCCTTGGGCTCGATCTTGGGACCTTTTGCTTGACTTTTCCTCTTGCTTTGGCTTCTCTTTAGCTTCTCTTCTTGACTCTTCCACTTGAAATCTTCCTCCTAGCTCGTCCATCCTCTCCTAGTCTCGCTCCAAAACCCGTCTTCAAGCTTCAAAATACCTACAAAACGACACAAATATGCGTAGTTTCCGAATCTCAAGGAAATACGAAAACTCATGCAAAAAGACTCAAAAACGCATGACTCAAGCACAAAACACCACTAAATCTAGACTATCTAGACCCTAAAAATCTACCTAAAATGCGGACATCAAAACACCCCATACTTAGACTTGCTTGTCCTCAAGCAATTATCATGCAAATCAAGACCAATAACACAATCTTTAAGCATAGCCCTTGTCAAAACATTTTAAACACAAGTGAAAAAGAAGACAAGTAATTTTAACGTCATCACATATGTATAGGTCTCAAGCTAAGCAATCACAATCCAACCTCACAAGGGATATAAATGTGTTTCACTCAACTCTCATGTGTTTAGGCTTAACAAATCAACTCTCATTTCAATCTTTATGCAACATCTACTTTATCATTGAGACTTATATCACCAATCTCTCTACCTAGAGAAGTCAAAACACATCAATCTTCATAAGAACTTAGGCTCAATGAAATCTTCATAGAAGACTCCATTTGGCCGGGTTGTAATGGGGCTCGGTAATAACAATAGGTAGGGAGTTATTTGGCCATGTGGTGCTAGATCCGGGAATCAAACTCCTAAATACAACACTTCAAACCAAAACAACTCACTTCTTCTCTTTTCAATTCATAACCAAACACTTTATCAATGACACTCACACCCTTCAATTTCCAATCCAAACTCCCATACTACAACTTAGAAATACTAGGAATTCTTGGCTTTGCACTTAAATTTTTTTTTTTCTTTCTTCTCTCTTTTTTTTCCTCTGCTCGAGCCTACTGAGGGTCGAGGTCGACTCCTGGGGGGTCGAACCTGAGAGTTTCTTTTCTTCACAATGGGGTCGAGATCGACCCATTAGGGGGTCGATCCTGAGGGCTTTTGGTCGAGTTTCTTCCTTACTTCTCTCTTTTCTTTTCATCAATTTTTCAACAATGTGCAATCCAAGCCAAGAATCCTATTACATTACACTTCAACAAGTTGTTTTCTACCCATTAACCATGTCACCACTTCCAAACCCAACCCGAATTTCACTCAACAAAACTTATTCCCAACACATCATCATCTAAGTTCAATTCCCGGAATAGGGTCAAGCTAATATAGGCTAAGGATAATTTTTGTGGAGCTTCAAACAAAAGGCTAAGGCTAGAACGGGGCTTCAAGCAAAGACAATTCAAGGTAGGCATGGAATAATATGGGCTAAAAAGAAATAAGTTCTTAATCATAATCAACATGCTTGAACAATCTCATAGCGGTTTCAAGAAATAGATAACCATATCAATGACAAGAGACATATGCATAAAGAGAGCAAAATCACACAATCAAAGAAGAGGGAATCAATGATGTTATCCCTATAAGGCCAAAATTCTCACTAGGTAAAACTTTGTTGGATTGTAAATACCTTCACTCAAGACACATATGTTCAATTTCATCACAAGTCTCATTCACAATTAAGAGCAATTTCTCAAAAACTTGGGCTAAACTATCCAATTATGCCAAAAGAATTACATGATAAGCATGAAAATTAGTTTTCATCATAGGACATCTAAGATGGAACATTTTTCTATCCTAAAACAAAACACACAAATATTTTTTGTTTTTCGACATTTTGCAAAAAATTTTTTTTTTGGATTTTGACATTTTCTCAAATTTTTTGTATTTTTCAAGATTTTTCTTAACAAATCAAACTACAAAGCAAACAAACAAAGACTCAATTATATACAACATGTGAGATTTCTTCTTCCCCACCCCATACTTAAATCATGCAATGTCCCCATGCATGAAAACACATGAAAAAGTAAGGAGAAAAGAAGAAGAAAACTCACAAAAACTCTTAGAAGCTTGAATTGGAGGTGGAGATGGTGTGCTGGCACGACCCTCTTTAGGGTCGAGATCGACCCCCCCTAGGGTCGATCCTGAGAGGTGCATGAAGGGGAGGCAGAGCAAGGAGGAGGCCGTGATCGATCCTCATGGGGTCGGTCCTGAGGGCTCATGTACCTCATGTCAAGTTGTCTTTTCCCATCCTTTTTGAGCCCGTATTTGAAGCTTAGCACCTTGCAAAAATCCCACAAAGATCCTATCCAAACATTTGTATATCCTATTCTAATCTAATCTAAAAAAAATCAAAAACAAAATAAAAACAAAGAGTCTAATCTAAAGACCGGGTTGCCTCCCGTAAGCGCTTGTTTAACGTCGTTAGCTTGACGAGAGAGGCCTCAACTAGTTGGAGGATGTGAGTGCCAAGGTGGCTCAGATGTCCTCATCGCCACCCCATACTTAGCATGAGAAGAGAGGGTGGAAGAAGGTGTAGAGAGAGGAGTACCACAAAGCATGCAAGAAGAATGAGAATATTGACCTGTATCGACCGGAGGACGGGTCGGTGTCGAGTGGCTTTGTCCGGAGTCAAGCTTCTCTTGTTCATGAGGTGTGGTCGGTCTTGACCCAGGACTGGTCATGACCCATCTTGCATGGGTGATATCGAGCCTTAAGACCTCGCCTTTCCAAAGGTCCTCTTCCGGATGAAAGGTTTTGATGGGTACTACGTCTCTAGACTCCAAGATGCCCCTAATAGGTAGCCGAAACTCTACCACCTCATCACCAATTCCGAAGGTAAGGAGGCCCTTCTTCACATCAACCTTAGCTCCGGCGGTTGCTAGGAATGGTCGCCCAAGGATAATTGGTACGTCGGGATCTTCCGGCATATCCATGACAATAAAATCATTAGGCACGACAAACTTGCCGACTTGGATAGGAAAGTCGTCGACAACACCGGTAGGCTTCACACAAGAACCATCCGCCATGTATAACCTCATGTTCACCGGTACTAATGGCCCCATGTTGGTCTTGGACCAAATTGAGAGTGGAAGCAAGCTAGCACTAGCACCAAGATCACACAATGCCTTGAAGCGATAAGCTCCAATACCGATAGTAATAGCAAACTTCCCGGAATCACCGAGCTTCTCGGGAAGGTCCAACGACCTTACCTCATCCGTTAGTTCCGACATTGATCGCTTCCTAGACAGAATCTCCTTCAAGAACTTGGTATAAGCGGGCATTTCATTCAAGGCCTCGGCGAAAGGAATAGAAAGATTCAAGCCTTGAAGCAACTTAACAAAGCGCTTAAACTTTCCTTCCGTCGCGTCCTTGGGTTTCTTCGAAGGGTAAGGAAGTATCTTAGAATGGGAAGAGGAAGGAATGGGATCTGGAATGATTGGCGGAGAAGGGTTGGAAGACGCTCCGGGGGCAGAGTGGTCGAGCTCGACCTCCGCGGGATCGATCGCCCCTTCATCCTCATCATTAGCGGTCTCAGGATCGACCATAGAGGGGGTCGATATCGACCCAGGTGGGGTCGATCCTGAGGCAACATCTCTCGCCGTTTGCTTCGGTGGATCGGGTAATGCTTTGCCACTTCGAAGGTTCATGGCTCGGATTTCACCACTGCTTGCTCGGCCTATAGGATTCTCCTCGGGTCGGCCCGGGAGTTGTCCTTGAGGTCGCGGGATTTGAGCCGCTAGATTACCTAGTTGGGAATCAACATTCTTCCTCCATGCGTCAAAGTTTCCCAATTGGTCTTGAACGCCATCAAGTTTGCGGTCGAATCTTTCAAAGTAACCGTGAGCCCAAGCCGGTGGTTCTTCTTGATAACCGGGAGGTCTATAAGGAGGGGCCCTTTGCTCTTGTGGAGGAGGTGGATAACTTTGGCCTTGGCCATTGTTATTCCATTGAGAATAGTTGTTGTTGTTTCTCCCCGCATAAGCATTGTTTTGGCCTCGGTAGGGTCCTCGCGTATAGTTGGCCTCCGCATATGCCTCGGCAGCCCGAACTTGCTCCACATTTGTACAAGAAGCGGTGGTATGAGATTGAGAACCACATTCTTGACAAGTGGGAGCAACGGACTTGTAGTAACTCACTTGCTTCTCGAGTCGGTTGATCTTATCTTGCATGAATTGGAACTTCACATCTTGATCAATTGGCTCACTATTCGGATCATAAAGCTTCTTTGATTGAATCCGGATGGGTTGTTGGGTCCCACACATGGCATCATAGTTGGTGAGTTTGTCCAATAGAGCCCATGCCTCATCGGGATCCATCTCAATGAAACCGCAATCGGTGTGAAGATTGATGCGGTCCTTTGTAGCGGCATTGATCCCTTGGAAGAATATCTCTTGAAGAACATAAGGAGGTTGTCCATGAGTAGGACATTTCCGAAGAAGCTCCTTGAATCTCTCCCAAGTATCAACAAAAGTCTCATTAGGGAGTTGATGATAAGAAGTGATGCGCTTCCTTAGCTCGGTAGTCTTGGCCGGTGGAAAGAACTTCGTCATGAACAAGTCGTGCAAAGCCTTCCATGTAGTGATGGACCTAGCGGGTAAACTTTCGAGCCAATGAAGTGCCTTCCCGGTTAGAGACCACTTGAACGCCTTGAGGAGCACATATTCAAGTGACACGCCATCGGCGGCGATGGTGTCACAAAGATCGGTGAAATTTTTGATGTGCTCCATAGGGCATTCGGATGTCTTGCCTTCATATTGAGACCTCTTGATGAGAGTGATGAAGTGGGACTTGATCTCAAAGGCACGCTCAATCACCGGGAGCACTATAGCGGACTCGGGAACTCTAAGCTCCGGATGCATGTATTGCTTAGCGTTCCTCGGAATAGCATCTAGTTGTTGTTGGAGACGGGCAACAACCTCTCTCTCTCGATGCAAAGCAGCATCTTGAGCAGCACGCTCCATTTGCATGCGCTCCATCTGAGCACGGAGTTGTTCCATCTGTTGAGCAAGAGCCTCAACGTCGGCCATTGCTCGTCGTTCTCGTAGCCTACGATGAAGGGTTTTCTCTATTTTAGGATCAAAGGGAAAATAATCGATTTTCCTTCGTGAAATAGAGGGCATACACCTGCAATCACAAACACAAGAAAACGAATCAGTAATACACAAAGGGTATGGGCTATTCCCAAACCCAAATATCAACTAAACTCGGCACTATTGTACACTCCCCGACAACGGCGCCAATTTGTTAAAGGGTTTTTTGAACAAATAAATTTATAATCAAGACCCCGCTGAGTATAGCGAAGTCAGGATCGTCCACGGGAGCGAGAGTAGTGCTAAGTTTAGTCGATAACTACGAAAAGCAAAGCAAACAAGGGCAGAACAACTCAGGCTCGACCCAAAGAGGGTCGATCTCGACCCTAGGGGGGGTCGATCCTGAGAGCAGAAACACACGAACACACACAAAACACACAAGGAATGGCTTTGAACACGACGGAGGGAGTCGGGATCAAGGCAAAAGGTACGAATTTCAATCAATATAAAAGGCAAATCCTAGGGCTAGGGCTACCACAACAACAACCATACATGCTTTCAACAAGAATTCACAACTATCATGCCATCTAGATCATAGAAAAGTTAACTTTCGCAAACAATTCAAGTTATTCAATCAACTTTCGTAAATCAAACAACTTTCTACCTATCCTTCAACCTAGGAATATCAACTTTCGTAAATAATCCTATTAGATGTAATCAAGCAACTAACTTTTCACTTTCGCTAGGGTTAATTACAAGACATGCCTCAATTTTCACCAAGGATTAAGCACAAGATAGGTTAGATATGATCATCAAGCATTCAAGTCATGAATTCAAGTTTTAAACATGCATGATTGTGTTGGGTTTTTGCCCAACCCTAGAACTTAAGAGGACTACTCCCCATAGCAAAGAGAAAAAAGGAAGAAGAAGAAGAAAACATGATCAAACCAAACTAAAATTCAACTAAAAACCAAAGGTCAATCTTACAAACCTCAAACTTGCTCTCCAAGTCTTCTCCCTAATTCTCCAAGTCTTGATTGTTAATTGATTGAATAGTGCATTAAAAACTATAGGTTCAACCTCCTTTTATAGACAAAAAGGAGTCCTAATCTAACTAGGAAACACAAAGAAAACACCTTCCTAAAATACAGATTTGGAAACTTCAACTTGTAATCCAGATAGAAGGAGAGTCGGTCACGAAGTTCGACCCTCCTAGGGTCGATATCGACCCCCTCAGGGTCGATCCTGAGACGTTTGTTCCTTGGGCTCCAAGTTTGACGATTCAGCTCGATCTCGACCTCCTTGGGCTCGATCTTGGGACCTTTTGCTTGACTTTTCCTCTTGCTTTGGCTTCTCTTTAGCTCCTCTTCTTGACTCTTCCACTTGAAATCTTCCTCCTAGCTCGTCCATCCTCTCCTAGTCTCGCTCCAAAACCTGTCTTCAAGCTTCAAAATACCTACAAAACAACACAAATATGCGTAGTTTCCGAATCTTAAGGAAATATGAAAACTCATGCAAAAAGACACAAAAACGCATGACTCAAGCACAAAACACCACTAAATCTAGACTATCTAGACCCTAAAAATCTAACTAAAATGCGGACATCACAGAACGTAGGAATAGAGTCCTTTAGTAGATTGAACCATCTTTAGTTGTAGGCTTAAAGGAGTTCTTTACAAGTGAACTTAGAGAAAAGCTAAGTGTCAGAGAACTGTAAAGAGTCGCCAGTACAACTGTAAGAACGTTCAATATAAAGGAAGAACTATTCAAAAATCCTCCAAGGAGGTAGAGGTTTACACTTAAGAACTACTTGGTCTTGAGTGGTTCCTCTATAAATCACTGTGTTCATTATTCACCTGTTTAGTACTTTTATTCCGCTGCATTACTCAAGGACGCCCCTACTCCTCGTAGGGACGCCTGACCATAGGACTCCTTTACCTAAAGTAAAGGACGTTCCTTTGTACTAACGATCCAACAATGTGGCACCGGGCCACGCCTCAGCGTCGCTTGTGGGTTGCCTCGAAGTTGCACCGGGCCGCGCCTCGGCTTCATGATGTGAGCCAGTCGTGATCACTTCATCCATGTTCGGTGGTGGCCGGGCTCCTTAGTATGGTTCGGGCCGAATCACATCATCCTCCCCTAGTTGAGAAGGATTCGACCTTGAATCCCATTGGCCTATAAGATAAGCACACGAAGGCCATGCGGATAACATATGCCATGTAAAAGATATACGCACAACATAATCCCCAATTTCAAGATGATATGACATTCTACATGCATAAGCCCGATCACTTTTCTTTTTGGGCCTATATTGATTCAGATCAATCAAATTTTTAGGTTGATAAAACAATGTCATAAGAAGAGGCATATGCATCTTGGATGATATATATTGAGAAAGCGAGTTATGATGGATGCATGAATATATGCTCCTTGATGTGACATAGACATGAAATAATGTTGAATAGCTTTGACTTTTTGCATGTGTCATACCCATTTCATAATCAAAAGTAAAGTATAAAGGAGTTGACAAAACTCCCCTAAAGGATGAGCTCCCTTCATGCCTGAGAGTTGGTGTGATGAGCTCATTAGTTGCAACATTTCCAACGAAAGTGGCACACATATTAGACTCCCTAGATATGACCGGCCCAATGGGGGTTGGCTCATCGTCTTCTATAGCCAATGAGTCCAAGGGCAACGCCGATGCAAGTCTCAGGTGAGCATCCAACCAGGGAGTGTGCATGGAATTCAAGAAGATGGGAAGAGTGGTTGGTGGAAGCTCTTTGGCCTTTGCCATGAACTTAATGGTTCGTGGCTTCGAGGCATCGTCACCCTTGGTCTTTGTCGGAGATTCTTGGGCCATTCTACTTATGCCGTCCACGGGGGCCTTTGGGGTTGGGTCTATAATGTTGGCGACTTCTTTGAACCCTCCAACACCAATGAATGACTTATCATCTTGCAACGATTCAGTACAAGAACTATACTAATCCGTGTGCGTTGGTGGGGAGGCTAGCTTTACTTCATTTGGCTTTGAACACTCATCATAGGAAGCTTGAATCACTGGTTGTACCCTCATAGATTGGTGGCTTGGCTCTAGGACCCTCAAAGGTGGCTTTGGCATGATGGATTAAAAGCTTAAAGAAACCACCCTGGTTGAATCTTTTCGTTGAGGATACTCGTCAAGACTGTGAGTGTCATGCTTGATCCGTTCCACTTTGACTTTGGTACGATCAAGGTAGTCCTCGGGCACGAATCGATTTCGCATAGCTTTCTTAAGTTCGGCCCAGGTGCGAATGGGGTATTTCCCTTGATATTCTCACTCTTCGTTATCCTCTTGCCACCATGAGTAGGCAAAATCTGTGAAGTTTAGGGTGGCTATGGCCACTCGCTAGGCGTCATTATAATTATAGTCTTTGATTCCCACTCAAGATAGGGTTCGATGTTGGCCGTGCCAGCGAACGACTCAACGGTGAACTTATCGCCATGGTGAGGGTCCCTTTGTCGGACCCGAGGCTCTTCATAGCCATACTCATAGTCTTGGCCATGCAGACGAGCCCGACCCCTTGGAGCAAAAGGATCTTGTATGTTGGGTTGTGGGGCTGACAAAGGCACCATGGGTTCTCGGGTCAGGCGGCCTTGGGAACGCTTCGGCCAACCATGCCTATCGAACTCACCATGAGTTTTGGGTGCAGGCTTCTTAAGGGAAGGTAGAATGCCCTCTAAGTTTCGAGAGTCTCCTTTGAAAGAGGTGCTCTTCCTTTGATCCATCGATTCATGGTGGGAGGCCGAACGCTGAACTGGTTCAAATTTTGGGTCTAGAGAATGCCCTTGTGTCTGCGACCCACTTAACCACCGCTCTATCTTCTCATCCATGGTTCGAAGGAGATCATCGTGGAGCCGCTCAAAGGCTTCTCGGGATCTCGCTAGGTCCTCGTAAAGCTCCTTCCAAGGGTTCTTGCCCTTGTTCCGTTCCTGAGACATCATACAAAGAGTGAACAAAGAACGTTGTGAGGGGTTAGGTTAATCCAAAGACTCATCATGTGTTTGACTCGCGGTGTTTGATTTTTTGTACACTCCCTCACAACTCCAAACTCCCTCAGGTAACTTAGAGAAACCGGGTGGTTTACTCCAAGTTTTCCAATCCTCACCCGATGTCTCCCACTCACACTCGAAAAGCAGTAAAATAGGAGGACTGACTCGTGTTTTGACTCGATTTTTATGTGGCGTTCAACCTCACACACTCTACTAGAAAGGTTTCTTTCGCCACCGAAGTCTCTTGTTAAAAAGTTATCCTCCACACGTCCAAGAGAGCGACACCAAGAAGGAATCAAAGGGCAAGCGACTTGAGCTTGTGGGCGAGTATTTATGATACTCGCCCACAAGCTCAATCGATTTCGCATTTGAGGGTCTTGTTTGGTGGAAAAGAAGGAAGGAAAGAGCGAGGAGTTGAATCCTTGTCGGAGAGTCACACTCCAACAAGAATCAACGAAGCTAGAAGTCATCGGAGGATCTCCTCTGGCCCGTTCTCCCCTGAGGAGAAGAGACCGGATAAGTGGGCTTAATGCTCTCTACTCAAATCCAATCTAAAAAATATGAAGGCCTAGACGTCCTTATTGTAATATCCGCAAAGTTAATAAAATGGATCATGAAATTCTCCTTAGTTTTATGACTCATTTTTGTCTTTGGAACGACAAGAGAAAGGGCAATGGTCACCCGATTAACCGAATAGCGTTGGATAACGCTAAACGGACACTTTAACTTCAAAAATTCATAAAACCTTCATTAGAGCTCGGAATCGAGTGATTCCAAAGCCTAATGGTAGATAAAGGAGTCTAGTTTCATCCCTAAAAATTTGAGGTAATTCCAATAAGTATCCAAAAAGTTATTCCAATTTTACTGAAACTTTGCCCAGGCTCCAGAAGGCAGCGACCGCCGCCAAAATGGCAGCGACCGCCGCCTTGCTGCAGATGCAAGTGGCCGACGGGACGTTTTTCTTGTGGGCGCCGGGGTTTTGGGAGCTGTTGTAGTTTGGCTTGGAGATCTATCCTAAGACCTTTTGGGCAATGTCAACTATGGATTGTCAACCCCTTTTGGCTTGTTAGGCTAGATGTCAACTCTCTTTCTTGGATTATTAGGAAGATGGAACACTATAAATAGGGGTTGAAGATGATGGATTAAGGCATCCAAATCTCTCCTCTCTCCCTTTGAAACCTCTTCCATTATAAAGTTCAAGTGTTCTTCTTGCTACTGTTGGCAAAAGCTCGTCGAAAGGTGGCCGGAGCTGATCGGAGGAAGCTTGCAAAATCACGCCGTCGACACTTATACGGGCAGCGACCGCCGCCAGCATCCTAGCTTGTGTTTTGTTCCGGGCCGTTGCCTAGCCGTTGATCGGGCCGTGCCTTGCCTTTGCCTTGCCTCTTGCCTTGCCTTAGGCCTCTTCTAGGGCCTTTCTAGCCTCGACTCCACACCTCGATTAGCGTTTTTAAGAACGTCTTAAGGCAAGTGGATGGTTCTTCGTTTCCTTACTCGATAATCGATAAATTGCTTTCCGTTATCAAAATAAATCGTTGGGAACAAACTTGTTTGCTAATAATTTGATTAGGATTATTATGCTTAGAAATAATGACCATTGTTATTATTTATTACTATCGAATGCTAGACTTGGACTTAGGTCTCCGATGATGTGTGGCCTTTGATTGTTTCAAGTCTCTTTTTGAGACTTTGCTCTGGATTAGCTTAAGATAGGGATTGTCGGTTTAGTGATCCGCTGTCTCTTTATAACGTATTAGGAGGTATATTTAGCTATCGGCTTCTGATACTGGGTCATGACTCTACCTTTCTCCGAATAGAGAGGCTAACACTCTTGCAAAGTGTTGAGGACTATGTTCCTTACTTTGGCTCGTCCCTCATTAGGGCTTGCCTATCTCTAAAAGTCACTAAGTGAAGTGCTTTGATTTATAACTAATGAAAGATTAGTGCTTCGTGCATAGTAATCAATGAACGCGGGGTGATTAGTACAACTTGGAAAATCACTCCGGGTCCACATTATTGACAATCGCCTATCCAATCTGAATGCATAACTCGAGTTGTTAAAATGCCTATAAAATGGCAAGATGGGTTCAGGTGTATAAGCGTCCTTGTGGCCACCTCCCTGTCGGCATCGTCGAGTTATGATGAGGTTGATACGATTCGATATATGTTGGATTCTTTTCAAAATCTCAAATGTTTAAGTTCCCAACGAATCAATAAACACATTTCCTTTCCTAGGCGTTATCTTCTAATAACGTCCTATTCCCGAGGAAGTTCTATCTTCTCTCATTACCCTTCGTATACCGTGCCAAACACTTAAACCTCTCGTTCAGACTACTGTTTCGTCGTGATGAACCTCGACTAACGTGCACCTACGAGTCATCATATGGCTAGGGATTGCCGTTATGTCCGACCTTTCTCAAGACCGAAACATTACTCTCCCACTTGTTTAGTCTCGCGATAGACTAACATCCCTTCTTTCTTTCCCAACTTTGTTGGCTGGTATTCCTTGCTTTTATGGGGATATCAGATAGGAAAGGGAAGGCTATCCGGGAGTAACCGAAGACTACGATGGAAGGAAGGAAGGAAGGAAGAAAAGAAGGAAGCAAGACGTCTTCAAATATTTTGTCTACTTTATGGTTTCCACTCACTTTCGTCTCTATCCGAGACTTGTATATTCCGCTGCAAACTCCTTACTCTTGTATTACTAAACACCTTAAGGTGTATGAGCCTTTGTAACCGAATCTAGCTTTTGGTTATAAAATATGGTTTGGTTTTGTTATTCTCGTGTTATGATACTCAAGCCTTAAACGGCTTCGGACCGTGAAATCCGAGGTCGTTGGCGGTAATACCCTTATGCTTGTGAAATCGGGGTGTTACACTTATATAGTGGCGAGAAGAGAGGGAGGGCGGCAACACTTGGAGTGGGTGCCATGCTTCATCAAAGGAGTGAGGAGGTGATGAAATTGGCGGCCAAGGCAAGCACAAATCAGCCGGCCTCTGATGGCGATCCTTGGTGGCCAAGCAACTCGTTAAATGCCTCTTTGATAATCAAAATTGGCGGCCAAGGAGTTGATTTAGGGGTGGTTGTGTGGCGGGAAAGCTTCCTTCCAAATGGGCTTTAAAGAACCATCTTCATAATGGGCTTCAGACCTAAGGAGACTCTCACTTGGGATGAGCACTTGAAGACTAACAAACACGCCATTAGGTTGTTAAGTGGGCCGTGGGGTATTGCTAACTGGGCCCGAAGTTGTTCTTGCAAGTAATTAGCTCGTCGCCTCGTCAAAGGCCCGAGAAGGTGGCTTGATTCCTTAGACGTGACCGACCTTGTGTTGGGTCGTGTCTGACTCGACGGCGGGTGCCCAAGGGAGTTCCTGGTTTCATGATGGACGTCGCTCGTGGGGTGCCTCGAAGGGGCACCGGGCAGCGCCTCGGCGTCGCTTGTGGGGTGCCTCGAAGGGGCACTGGGTCGTGCCTCGGCGTCATAATGTGAGCCGATCGTGATCACATCAGCCATCTTCCGTGGTGGTCGGGCTCCTTGATGTGGTTACATCACCACCCTACACTAACATCATGGCCTTCATGCAATGTAGGATGGATATTGTGGGAAGCTCCCACCATCGACCGGGCAAAAAAAAATTTCGTCACGTTGACCAATTCCTTTTTAAAGTTGATAGAAGTCGAGGCTTATCATGAGGTTAAAGACACTTAGGTAATATCATTCATTAACCGGAACATACTTTGCAGGTTGTGGGTACCAGCGAAGATCGTTTCGATAATAGGTCGCACTTCATCGACAAAAAAACTCGTGACTTCTATGTGCGATGGAACATCGATTTTGATAGCCTCCACTCCTACATATCCGCAAGCCAACGACCTTGCTGAAGTAAGTAACAAAGTGCTGATATATAATCTAAAGAAAAGGCTAGGACATGCTAAGGGACGATGGGTTGAATGAACTATCGTTCATCCTTCCGGTTCGGTTAGACGGCACTTATAAGGACCATATGCTAGTATCCTTTTTCACTAGTGTATGGTCTTAAAGTTGTCATTCCTATAGAGATTGCCTTCTCCATAACATGTTCTCGTTTCAAGACATCTGGGTAGAATCGATCTGAGATGATGGTTGATTTGGCTAGAAGCTATAATCGTAACATACGAGTCTGAGTTTTGTATGTAGGTGTTTAGGTCTTAAGGAAAGTCTTCCAAAACACAACTGAGGTCAATGTAGGAAAGCTAGAGCCATCCTAGGTTAGGCCTTATAAGATAGCCAAAATCGTTGGCCAAGGGGCATACCAACTAGAAGCATCCGATGGGAAGATTGCACCCCGAAGTTGGAATGCCCTTCATATAAGAAAGTATTGCTTTTAATCTTATTAAGCCGTTAATTATGTACCATATGTTTAGTTAAAGACGTTCATTACAAAACACTTATCTTCCTAAATAACGAATCGCTTCTGAGGCCAATTGATGCTCGTTTGATTGTTTCACATGCATCATCTTGCCCGAATAAATTGACAAGATTAGTTAGTAGAGTTAAGATAGCAAAAACCGTTGGAGGCCAAGGTGTAGAACTTCTTCTTGATTGTGTACACCTTGGCCTCCTTCATCACCGCCTGTTGGATCGAGATTAGTTAGTAAGAGTTAAGGATGTATTTAGGGACAACGGCCTAGGCAACGGAATACTTAGTAAAATTTATAAGTGAAGGAAAAGATAAATAAGGACATAGATATTTATAGAGGAACCCCACTTTCGACCAACTAGTCTCAATGGGTAAACCTCTACCTCTAAGGAGGACTTTCAATGACTTTCTTATACTTGAATTAGAGTGAGTCCCTACACCTATTACAATCAAATATCACACTTCCTTAAACTACAGATGTCCATCCCTATAGTTTATTAATGATATTCCTTTTAGCCTTAACTCTATTACCCTAACACAGATTTGATTTTAGTTGGACTTCTTCTCTCTCTCTCTCTCTCTCTATCTATCTATCTATATATATATATATATTTGAGCTGTTCTTGGCAACTATGACGAAGGTGTGGAAGAAGTCACCTCAAAATAAATACAAAGGATGTATTTATAGTGAGTGAGACAAGGGTTCCTTTCCTAGGACCTTTTTGTCCTTCTGGCATCCTTAGAGACTATGTCAGGCATATCACTTTCCACAATGTTGTACATCTTTTTCTTCATCCGAAAGTTAGCTCTACTTTTGCTTGGGAGCTTCCACATGTATTTTGGGATGAGATGAGAAAGTTTTAGCCACAAACTTTGAGGGTCCTAGTCTTAGCAGATGGGGCGTGCAGACCTTGAAGGTTTGTCATTAGAATTTATTAGTATGCCTGTTGGATCGTAAGTCTGTTAGAATGGGCGTCCTTAACTGGGTTAAGGGCGTCCTTAGGTGCAGCGTAATTTAGACTTAACAGGAAACATAACAACATAATGGACACGAGTATTTATAGAGGAACTCCACTAAGACCAACTAGTCTTATGGGTAAACCTCTACCTCCGCTTGGAGGATTTTCAATAGCCGTCCTTATCTTATCAAGAGAGAGTCCTTACAACTTAGGCGAGTTGTTACACTTCACTGAGCTAAGCGTCCGTCCTTAGCCTCACTAGTAACACTCCTTTCCACCTAACAAAGTAACCTAACTCTCTTAGCTATAAGGAAGCTATCACACACGTCTCTCACGGTTCGTTGTGAGAGACAAACTACAACTCTAACTATTCAGTGGTTTGTTTTGG
Organism: Polygonum aviculare; assembly: GCA_934048045.1. Lineage (NCBI taxonomy): Eukaryota > Viridiplantae > Streptophyta > Magnoliopsida > Caryophyllales > Polygonaceae > Polygonum > Polygonum aviculare. Next base: position 22,421,161 of record OW204023.1, on the reverse strand, counting down.
ATTTGATGTGGTTGGACTTTCTTTCTGTTACTTCAAGCTCACTTGATCTTCTTGATCTTTGTTCTTGTACTTGAATGCTTCGGGAGAGCTTGAGAGAAAGTCTTCAAAGTCCACACCTCTATACATACCCCTTGAGGGGTATTTATAGCGGAAGTGGTTCTTGTCCTCTAGCGTCCTCTGAGACTTGGCAAGATCCTTGATCTTCCATCAACGGTGCGATGAGCATCTTGAGGAAGTCAACTCTGTTGACGCTTGGGAACCCTCCGCGTGGATAGGGGACCATTGCTGGGAAAGCGACATCTTTGGAATTGTCTACACGTGCCTAGACAAGGGAAGCTTCCTTCTGAGGATTACGGCCGAGTATGATGTAATCATGTTGGGGCGACCTTGATTTGAATTTGAACTTCTTCCGTATTTTGGCGTGCGTCCCTTCTAGATGAGGACGCCGTCCTATCTGCGCAGGAACTTCGCCAATTACGTTCAGCTTTGGAAGTTCTGATGACGTGCGTCCCTACGGCTTAGGGACTTCCGTTTACTTGCTGTCCTTTTCGCTCATGCGCGTCCGTTGGACTTACCTGAGATCAACACTTGGGCAACTTGTTAAATACTTTTGAGTTTGTCATTATTAAAACAAGGGACGATCATTATTGGTTTAGATATTAATGACTGGCGTCCTTAATATCGTACCAACAATTTCCCCCTTTTTGATGATGACAAACTCTTTCAAGCAATACGCACAGAAGTAAAGCTTTAAGCATGAGAGACTACACTTTGATTTTCTTTTCATCTTAGGTTGGCATGCAACACATTCTTTTAAGTGCGTCATATCTTGTTCTTAACTAGCGTCCTTTGGACTTGACCGAAATTCCCCTTAAACACATGCTTTCTATGACAACTTAAAAACGATCGCATCTCTGCAAAACTATACTTCCCCCTTTTGGCATCATCGAAAAGGAGAACAAGTTGAAAAGCATGCATACACAAAGGCATAACTAAGGAAAGGAATGCTTAGACAATATGAATCACAAATGTAATGAACGCCATTTAAGAAAGCAGAGTACGATCATTACAGACATTCACACATGTTCCAAAATGGGGACATCGTCCCAAAGTCTTGACACAATAGACACAAAAAGAGTTAAATTGTTTCAGGGGTAGAAGGGGAGGAGTGATCATTTTCGAGGACGCTTGCCGAGGGCTTTGAGATTTTACTCCTGAAGATAGTTGTTCTGCGCAAGGAGCTCATTGTTGCGTTCCAGAAGTTCTGTGTGTTGGTGGAGAGTGTCGTGAACCTGTTGGATTAGATCAATCATTATGCACTGGTTCTCGATCATCATCCTAAGCAAATACTTCTAGGAGTGCTTCTCAGCCTCATGAGGGACGCTCATACCATCGAGCTCATCTTCCTGTTCTTCAGCGTCCTCATGTTCAACTGGCGTCCCTTCAACTTGCAGAATTCCCTCAGTCTCACCTTCCACACCCTTTGCAACAGCAGCAGCAGCCTTATTTCTTCGCTCAGCCTCTTTCTTCTCTTTGGCGAGCTGTCTCTTAACGGAGGGGAGCGGCTCATCACACCTCAGTTTGCCAACTGGGGGGAGGGTGATCTGCCTAACGTCCCAGTGAATTCCAAAAGATTTTTCTTCCTTGGGGGCATAGAGACCTTGCTGCTTGAGGATCTGCTTGACTAAGCCAAGGAAGGGAAGGGAGTGGCGTCCTCCTGTGCACTTAACCATGTGCTCCAAGATAACCCGCGGCAAGTTGATAGGCTTGCGTTGTAAGAAGGCGTCCAGTAAGATGCTATCAGTGATTTGGACGATTGACTTCTTCTCTTGGCGGGGGACGACCATGCGCACAATGACGTGATGCGCAAGGACGGCCGTCTTGGTGAGGCAATGGGCGACTTTGTCCTTAGCTGCTGGCTGTCTCCCACTGAAAATGTTATTGAAAATTTCTTCTTGGGAGAATCGGCCAAAATTTTTACAGGGCAGGTCGTGGAGGGCATCAGAAGGGGATGGACGCAGGCCAAGCATGTTTCGGACAGTCCCCTCAGCAATGGAGTACTCGTCTTCATCAATTTCGACGTCCCTTGAGGCTTCCCTTTTACTTCAGATAGTTTGAATTTTGAGTAAAAGCGAAGAACCTGTTCGGGGTCGACTTCAGCGGCCTCAGCGCCCAGATGCATCCAACCCTGGAACTCCAGCAGTTCCAAGAACTCAGTGCGACCATTCTCTTCCAGAAACTAGGCAGAGAAGAGGAGCGGCGACAGAATTTTCTTTAGCCTTTTCTGCTTGCTGTCGTTGCTCACAATCACTTCATCGCCAGCATCTTCTTTATCGCCATCTCCCTCCTCATCTTCATGTTCCTCATCTTGAGGAGCGACATCATCTTCATCAGAGGCCTTGTCCCTTTGTTCATGGGACTCGACCATCTCTGTGTCCTCAGCAGCGGACGCCTGTGCTGGAGGAGGCGCGTCCACAGCTGGAGTCTTGGCCAAAGACTCGATGGGGACTTCAACAGACGTCTTTAGCCTTCTCTTTGGGGCGGGAGGTGGGGAGGAAGGGATAGGCTTTGGTTGAGAGGAGGAAGGGGGAGGGCCTTCAATTTGTAGTTTATTTGAGGGGGGAGGGGAGGAGGGCCTCTTTCTTTTCTGGGGAGGGACGGAGCCCGCAGGAGCCACTATGAACTCCATTATGTCGGGGAGCAGTTTAGCAAGCTCGTCCACAGTCCCACCAAATGAATCAGAAATAATGCCTGGGCCCATGATGGGAGGATTGGTATGATTGGTTTCACGGAGGCGGGGCTGGACATAGGTGATCATGAAATAGTGAAGGAGGCGTTGGATTTTTTGAGGGTATTCGCTGATGGACGCCCGTAGGCAAATGTTGGCGAGCGTCTGAGGCTCTTTCTCTAGCCAGTCCTCAATTAGAGGGTCGAGAGGAGGACGGCGCTTTGGTTGGGCTGGGAGTCTAAGGACAGAGCCTTTTGCACTGTTCGTTGGTTCTGGCTCTGGTTTAAATGGCTTCTCAAGGAATTGGAAGCGTTTTTGTGAGGGTTTGGATTGGGAACGGGAAGATTGGGGTTTTTGAGGAGGATGTTGGGATTGGTGTGGTTTTGGAGGAATGGTGGAAGGGCGGCGCTGAGATGGGTGCGAGGAATGCTGGTGCCGAGGAGGATCTTGCCGGCCAGCGGTTCTGCCTCGGGAGTCCATTAGCGACCGGCCTCTCACCGGAGTTTTGTATCTCGCTGGGTTTGGATTTTTCCCCGCCGACGAAGACGGAGAAGTCGAGGTGTTCTTGAGAGATCTGGTGTTGGCCATTTGAAGTTTGGGTTTTTATAGAGAAGGATTAGGATTGAGAAGAGGAGATTTCGAGATCTGGGATTTGGGATTTTGGCAAGATCTTGAGAGATTTCCGGATTTATGCAAACAGCAGGGAGGCAAAGAAGAGTTTTCAGGGTGCACAGGTGTATATTTATAGGAAGAAGACGAAGGAGAACGGTCAAGGGTAAACGGGACTTTTCACTCGGCTTCCTCCACCCGCAATCCCGCACGTGGCTTCCTTCTTTGCTTAGAAACACAACTGTTTTGCACCCGTTACACATATCCCGAGATATGCGTTCAACTTCTCAAAGATTGTTCGACTTCCCAATTTCAAATTTCAAACTTTTCACAACTTCAAAGGACTCTATCTCAACGTCCTTTCAACACACAACCCTGCTTTACTCAGAACTGATCCACAGTACCACAATTACATGCCTCTCTAAAGCGTGATTCATATATAATAATCTATAGTTTTACAAATAAGTTGTTTGCATTCTAACAAGATGGTCGTGACATTACCAACCTTTTTAAATTACACACAGGAATTATTTTTATATCCATCACTATACATGTAGCTTTATGAGAACATAGACTGACTATTTATATTCAATTTTAGTATTCATCATTATACTCTTATTGGGTCCAGATCCGGTAGGAATGGATCTTACGGTAGGAAATAGGAATGAATCACAGCCGTTGATCACGGGCGAACAAAACGCGTAAAGTACGGCCCAAAATGCGAACATTCGGCTCCCGAAAATCACTGGTCACGAGCGAAAACCCTAAACGCTCTCAAGCTCCCGAATATCATTGTTCAAGAGCGAAAATTGTTGTCGCTCCTTGAACACAACTCAGATCTGCGACACAAATTTAACCGCACAAGATCTCATATCTGGTTTTTGACTTCAACGAATCTCTCTCCTTCATCCAGATTTCTCCCCATCAACGGATCTCTCGTTTTCGCCTTCTCTTCTACCATATCTGGTTTTCATAATTGGTTTTGTGAACAAATCTTAGTTCAAATAGAACAAACTTCGAACAGATCTTAGATCTTGTTTTGATTTGAACTCCATCAACTACGAAAGCAATGGAACCATGTAGTTAAAACTTTCTTCGATTATCTCGAACAAATTCATAATGGTGCTCGATAAAACCGTTTGGTGTGTTGTCGAAACCGATTGTTGTACTTGGAATAATTATTAGAGATGTACAAATATGACTGTTAATTGAACATAATAAAAAAATCAAATTGGGAGTATAAAGTTCGCATCCTAGTTGAAAAAATTGAGCATTACATATAACAAAATTGAAAATAGTTGAACAATGTCATCTCTGAGTTGAACAAATGAAGTGTATAGCTGGACAAATTCAATACACGTATCAGATTACAAGGTGTTATAACGTGTTTATAACATAGTTGAACAATTACATATATTAGTTGCACAATTATGGTATAATGTTGAACAATTTATGAATGCGCGAGATATGGAAGATCATGCTTACATGCACTTGAACAAAAACATGAATATGGTTGCACAAACATGCTATAGATGTACAAAGTTTAGCACAGAGTTGAATAAAATAGTTTATTTCATTACTGGGGCTTCAATAACCTATTGTTGATGTTTTTAACACTAATGAAGGTAAAACTAAAGAAGAGAAGGGGTTGAAGATTTCCATCTCTCCTGGAAACAATACTTATTACATCCCATTTTGTGATGATAAACTCAGACCTCATGTGGGGATGGTGATGTGATCATGCCCGAGCTGCCTGCCCACTTGTCTCTCGGCGCCTGTGCCCCATCTTGGCACCCGGCCCCGCACACCGGTGCCTCACCTAGGCACCCGATTCTCCGCGTCAGTGCCCCATCCGGGCACCCATGTGGGCCGCGCCCTAGGGCTCTCAAAATGAAGACAAGCCCATTGGAGGTTTTTATTTGCCTTCAAGTGATCGGCCCAATAGCAAGTCCCACTAGGCCCGAAGCCCGCTTGGAAGAAGGCCATTCAAAGCCCACTTGGGAGGTTGCTTGGCCCCCACTCTTCTCCACCTCTTCTTGAAGCTTGGCGCCCACTCTTCTCCACCTCCTCATAAAGCTTGGCGCCCACTCTTCCTACACCTCCTCTTGATGCTTGGAGCCCACTCCAAGCTGCCACCCTCTTCCCTCTCCTCCTCCTATATAAAGATGTCTAGGGGCTTCATTTTTAGATAAATTAAGATTAAGCTTGAACCTGAACTTAAGAGACTTTTTGTCCCGTTCTGGGTTTTGGGCTTTCCCGGCTTGTGGGACTCAAGCCGTAGGGCTCTCGTGAGACTCGAGGGCCGGATGGCGAGCTATGGTTCGTGAGACTCGAACTTTGGCCTTGCCATTCTTATTTTTCAAACCAACCATGGGTTTTCGGGCAACCGGAGGCTCGGAGGGTGGCTTGGCTCGTGAGACTCGAGCCTAGCCTCGCCTTCCTTAGGCGTCCATACTTGGCTCACGCCGGGTGAGTTCACCTACCTATCCTTAGGGATGTTAGGGTTGTTAGGGTTCGGTTCCGCACCCCCATATCCCTTGGTCTTTTTCCCTCGGTGAGTTGACCGAACGGGGGGATCCGACTACTTATCCATTATTAATAAAATACCAAAAGAGATCCTTTCATAAAAAATTCCACACGTCCCAAAATTACCACTTTTCAATCAAAATTCCACAAGTTGGCAAGAGATCTCATCAAGGCGATATCAAGAAGCAACACGAACTCGCTCAAGCCAGAATCGAGTTCGATCCTAAGGCGATTCACATCAGATGGTGTTCCAAACTTAGCATCAAGGAGCAAACTTCTATAAAGAATACGCACGTGCATGTGGATTCCAGCCACATAGCGGGACTGTCACACGATCTCGGAAAGACGTCTATAGAGAATACCTCATGTGGATTCTAGCCAGATATTCTATAAAGAATACCTGCTGCTAGATGACTTCCTCAAAAAATGTCCCATCAATCTTGCACGAATTGCCATGGAACATATGGCTAAGTGTGCTCGGAAGAAGCATGCTCTACCTTATCTAGGACTTGTCAAGACAATTCTCCAACAACAGAATGCCTATGATGATTCCTATGAGGAAGAGCTTGGAATGCACTGGGACGTGCGCAAGGGACTAGTAAAAATCCGCAACGGTGAGGAATTATTTTCCATCAGGAAGCAGAAAGAAAAAGAGGCTAAGAAGGTTGAGTAAGAAAGGCTAGCAAGAGAAGCTGAAGAAGAACACCTCGCTAGTCTAGCAGATGAGTCTCAAGGGACGGAGCAAATAGAGCCTGACTACTTCCTCTTGGATTCCGTGTTGCTAAGGGACTCGTCTCCAACTCCTCCGCCCACTAACGTCCCTTCTAGTAGTCGTTTTGAACCAATTCGTCCTCCTAAGAGTCCTGAGCAGTATCATCCTCAACAACTCATGGCCACTATTCTTCAAAGTTCTTACAAAGCTGGTCACACAGTGACATCACCCGACAAGCCTTGATCATCAAGTACACGTGGAAGCAGATCCTGTAGATCAATTCATCACCACGTGGAAGCCGATCCTGTAGCCGAGTTCTAGAGTTGTTGCCAGGAAGCTTCCTTCATCACCACCAAGGACACGTGGAAGCCGATCCCTGTTGCAGCATACAAGAAGGGCATGATCGTCAAAAGAAAGATGCCCTAGCTTCCCAAGCACTATAAATACCCCTCGGGTATTTATTGTGACTTACGCTTCTCAGAGAATATTCAGAGCATATCATCACGATCACGAAGAACACCAAGAACTCACCAAGAATAGTGAAGAACTAGGTGTTTGATCGAGAGAGAAGTAAAACTCAAACACAAAACAAGTTTGTAAGAAAAACAACAAAAAGAAAGAAGTCCTAAGGGACGTAGGGATATCGTTCTTAAAGTATTGAGTTAGGTTATAGTGAACGGCTGAAACGAGTGTTACTAGTGGACTTAGGGACAGATACTTAAGTGCTAGAGAATTGAAAGACTTGCCTTGTAACTGTAAGGACTTTCAATAAAAAAAATAAGGAAAAAAGCTATTCGAAAATCCTCCACGGAGATAGAGGTTTACTCACAAGGACTACTTTGTTCTTGTGAGGTTCCTCTATAAATACCGGAGTCCTTTATCATATTGCTTTAACTGTTTAATATTTCAAGTACTTCATTCCGCTGCCCTAAGGACGCCTCTAAAGGACGCCCTTAGAACTTACTAACGTACTTGTGTGATCCAACAATCCTGGATGTAGACTGTTGAACAAGGGGAATTTAAGAAAGATGGGATGGTCTTTCATTGATGGTGAGTGGATCTCCAAAGATAGAGAAGTAGAATATGTGAAGGGTGGTGTCTCAGGAATGGAGTCGATGACTCTAGCTAAGGTAAAGACTCTAAAGAAACGAAATCTAAAGCTTGTGAAGATGTTTTCTAAGGTGATGAGGTTGTTGAATCTACTGGTGAAGATGTCGACAACATCAAGGAAGATGTGAACTCTCTGGGCTAGTCGCCGACTTTGTGTTTTCCATGAATTTACCACTATCCTGCTTCGCTATCCCTACCGCATTAAACCTTTCTCAAAATACTTTCTAAGTTCGATATGGTTGTAAGGATAATTACTCTTGTGTGTCTGTTTGCTTGACCTTGCCATGCTTCCATGGTCGTTGACTTGGTTGTTTCCATGATTACCTCTATTAGCTAATATGCTTGCTTTTGCTTATTTCTCTATGATGATTGAGCATTTTGATGATGCCAAAAGGGGAAAATAGTTATGGGTTTCATGTTTAAAAGGGGGAATCTGCTGAATTACTTATAAATATTGAACTGATGGGGAGCTTTTTAGAGTTTTTCATATTTGCCCTATATTTTGGATTGCGTTTGAAGATTTAAACAGGTTGAAGAAGAGCCCTAAAACATTGGTTAATTGTCATCATCAAAAAGGGGGGAATTTGTTTGAAAATTAGTCGTGTTTTGATGGTTCCAAACAATTACCGACTAGGAGTTAAAGCTGCCGACCTAGCCATGGTCGCCGACATGAAGAAGTGTTTTAGGTGTTATAGACTCGTGTTCGGGGAAAGGAATGAGCGAAGATCTATAAAAGGCAATACCACGTCATATGATTATGGGAATCACAAAGATTCTCTAAGAGTATATTTAAGGCAAGAACAAATGCAAAAAAAAAAGGAAAATCATCATGGAGTATTGAAGACATCTCAAGATGCTTTTATTGTGTCTTAAGGTTTTATTCTAGGAAAGATTTGTAACGGATTGTGTGCAATTCATTTCTTGTGCAAATGGGATGAATCGGGTATCCATCTTCCTAGTTTTATATATGCTTTTGTGTGCTTAATGTTAGAGCTAAGGAGCTAGAGCATTAATCTTGTATTCAAGAGTGTTGTGTGTAAAGAACGAGAGATTCATTCTTGGGTGGTTGAGTGCGAGAAAACTTGTATTGAGTGAGGGTTGAGTACATAGACAAAGTGTTAGCAAGAGAGTGTGTGATTCACTTCTTGGAATAAGAGTTCTTTGTAAGTCCAAGAGATCAATATAACAAGGTGAAGTACTCTTCTATGTCCTTTCAAGTAGGAGCTTGAAAGGCAAGTGGTTTTTCCCTATACAAACTATTTGGCTTTTAGAAGATCATCGTGTTTGATTTGGTAATTCGATATCTTTCTTGTTTGTTTTTATTCAGCTACATACTAAAGTCTTGACTCTAGTCACCGATATCGTAGGTGTTGATGACTTCAAGTACTAACGTTCATACAATTACTCTCCTCCCGAATCAAAAACTTCTTTAATTAGAGAAATTTAGGATGTTGTATATTCCTCGTACGTCTTTCATTGATCGAGTTCCACATAGTTCGAAACCTCGCCTTCTATGCTGCATACTTCAAAAGATTTGATGCTCTCTAGTTTATTTAGTTTAAATTAAGACACTTACCGTAATTTTCTTCCAAAAATCTAGTATTTTGTTTCTTAATTTCTTATGCCATCTCGGTTTAACTTAAAACGTGATCAATGATTTGGCATAATTTCCTAAGAACTCAATTTGGATTTTTGATTGCTACTCGCTCTTACTTATTTGTTTTAGAGGAAATTACAAAAAACCACCCGTTAAATAGGCCATTATACTAATAAACACCCTTATTGGGGAATTTATGTTAAACCACCCACAAATTGAAAATCGTTAACAAATAGCCACCCAAATCACTATTCCGTCAAAAAAAAACTTGTAAAATGCTGTGCTTTGACACTTTTGTTCTCAACTATTCATCTCTTTGATACTTTTTCCCTTTATCAATTGTTCATCTTCTTCCAACAGTCTAGATCTTACTTTCCTTTCCACTCCAATCTTCTGATTTGATTCAAGTTATCAAAGATCAGACCAAACATTTTCCGTTAGCTACAATATCTAAATCAAGTTGCAGAACATACAATATCCCTCAATGGAACAAAATTAACTGGACTTTAAAAAACTCGATCTGAAGTTCCTAATTCATTAGGGCATCAAAAATTTGATCAAAAAATTCGATCGTCGAAGCTGGTGATGAGCACCGCCGCCGCCGCCGCCATGAAAGTGTCGCTCAAGGACTCACATAAGCTGATGGGGTGGGATCAACAATTGTCGCAGCTGAACTCAACGAATCTGTGACCTTAATCGGACCCGCTCCTGCCGAATCGGGCGCCGGCGAAAAGCCTCTGGAGCCTTAGCCAACCAACATCTCGCACCTAGTGTTCGCCATTTTCGCCTCCTCCAAGCTCTGGTCCAAGCGGAAGGAATACCTAAAAATCTAGTACATGCCCAAGTCCGGCACGAGAGGCGCCATCTGGCTCGACAACCGGGTTCGGACCGCTCCTCCATGTTCAACATAGCGGCGCCTTTGAATCTCAACAGAACTCGCTCGTGCGAGCACCCGAAGCCGCGTTTTGGCAGCCTCGTCCGTAAGGCCTCGAGCACCAGCTCGGACACGTTCTCAGACGAGGAGTTCTCGACGAAGATTGAAGAACGCGCCACGAAATTCCAGTTCTCCGACGAAATCCGGCCATTGTCGTCGAGGAACCTTCAGTCCGGCTAGTTTAGGTGGGGGAAGGTCTATATAGAGCCGCCTGATTGGCCGGTTTTGGAAGGCGAGATCGTGGTCGAGAGGAAGGCAAACTTGGATCCGACGGAGAGGGAGGCGGTGATCGGGGAGGAGTCTGGAGATTCCGATGGAGGCGGCGGAAGCCATTGTTGAGGTTGAGTCGTTGAGGATGGGCGTTAATGGCGGAAGGGAAAAGATGAGGTTTGGGGTTTGGGAAGAGATCTTGAGGGAAAAACAGTAAAAACGCACGACTTAACGGTTTTTTTGACGGATTAGTGATCTGGGTGTCTATTTGTTAACGATTTTCAATTTCTGGGTGGTTTAAAACAAAGTCGCCAATAGGGGGTGATTATTAGTAATATGGCCTATTTAACTGGTCGTTTTTTGTAATTTCCTCTTTGTTTTATAATAGGATCATTCAACTTCATTCATTTCTTCTAATATGATACGTTTTTGATTTTTGCATCGCAATCTTGTTGAAGCAATGAAAGATCTCACTTTCACTAGAGTTGATATTTCCTTCACAATCTAACATATGTCTCTTCATACATGATTAGATATATCTATGGTATTGCTTCACTACACATTACCATTACAGTGTGACGAAAGCCTTCCTTGTTGCATATACCAGTCCTTATTAGTACCCTACTACTCGATGATACACATCTAGGTATTGTGTCTTTCTAGATGACACTCTTCTCTCTTGGTTTGCTAAGTGCCCGTCTCTTATCTCTTGATCTGTTGTAGAGGTTGAGTACTGCGGCGTTCATTGCAATATGTGCCTGGCTGAGAAATCGACTTCTTAAATTTCATGTTCCACTCTCATGCTTCCCTGGCGTATATCGATAATGTCTCAACCACTTAATTTATTTTATAATCCGATTCAACATCAATGTCAGTTTAAGGGCATATTAAGTTGGATATACACTTTGTTTGAGGTTTAACCAAATACATACGCGAACCCCTATACTTGCATCAAAAAGTAAGTTGAGCTCTCCAACTCCTCGGGTTTTAATTTAGACACGCGTATTCAACATTTTATAACAGATTGGACACCGAGATGCTGGCGTGGCATTACTTGGCAAGGCCTTGTAATGAGCGTGTATCTCAAACGCGGTCTGGTTAGAAAAATGCACACCTTCTCTACTTATGTGGAAATTGTGCTTAAAAGTAATTTAAATAAATCTACTTCTTCTTTCCTCCCCCTCCTTCCCCAACGATCACCCCCTTTCCTTCTCCATTTATAAAGATTCTTTGAATTCTCTCTTCTAAAAATTATTCAAATTCTCTCTTCCAACAAACAATCTCTTGTAAGAGACAATCGAATTCTCTCTTGCCAATTTAAGACCACGACATTTCGTCTTCTTCTTCAACTCTATTTTCTCGCACAGATTGACAACCTTCGATCGTGGTTTTGATGTGCAGGTGCGAAGCCGTGAAAGTCCTCAAACACTCATAAACAAAAGAAAATATAGGGAGGTGCTTCTTTGGTTGCCCATACTATGGGGTAAGTCAGATTATGGAAGTATGCCAAAAATCCTAAATTGGTAATTGCTAGGCCTCTAAGTGAAGTTGCAGATCTAAAAAATTCTAGGGTGTTCAGTTAATTGCTTAATTCTAACTTAAACTAATTGCATCTTTTGCTTGTTAGTAGAAAATGGAGGTTTGTGGTTTCCTTAGATGGATCGATCCTCCATTTTAGAAACACGTTAACCATGTCACCTCAAGATTGCTTTGACGTGTGAAGGAGAAAGAGGTTGAGAGGGATATATCAAAAAAGTGAACAAATTTTTTGTTGATTGTTGTCCTAGTGATTGTAGGAGCTCACTTCATTAGATTTTTGATGTCATATTAGTGATGCATGTTAGGTCTGTAATGTGCAACAACTTCAACAACTTGGCAAATTTGTAATTAGATTTGAGTGAACTACTGTAATGATAAATGAAGTTGGTGTTTCAACCAGAATCCAAACTTTGATCCTTACTTTGTTGTGTCAAAACTAAATCCGTGTTGGTAAATTCTTTCGATCATTTAAGCAAAGCTTGTCACACATGACATATGAATAGATTATGTAATAAGAAAACATGACTTAGTCACGACAAAGCATGATTAACTCAACTACATGACAATATTGATCCAAACAAGATGTCATTGTTATATTTAAAATATAGTTCGTAGTACAAAAACGTTTCATTCAAATGTAAAGGACATGTTGATCAATCTTAAACCATAAAATACCCAAGCTCATGACAATTGTAAAGTTTAGCAAAATAAGACAAATTCATGATTTTTGTGGCAACTATGGTATCTTAGAACTAGTTTTGGCTACTAAATGGGACTTGTACGTGTTTGAAAGTAGGGTTAGTGTTGCTTGAAATCTCTCTCCTCGTGACAGCTCGGTTACCCTGCCATTTCAAACCCTTGCTTTGGCTTGAAAAGTCAATACTTGCGCTTGCATTTTTAAGTGGTTGTGGACACCTCAAGATCCTCCTAGATGCATGTTCTAGTTGTGGAAATAAATCAAGCCAAATTCCGAAATAAACCAAACCATATAGTGGGAAAAATAAAATGGAAACACTTACATTTAAGATAGTCACACCGGGTTTAGAGTTTGTGTAAACACCTCTTCCCACCAACCTTGCCATTTTCTAAGGTCGTGGGTTTCCTCTGTTGTACCTTGAGACCTTCACCTATTAGCCTGCTGATTCGCTCTAGTTTGTATGGTTTAACTCTTGTATTTTAGGGTGTTATTGAGTGTGCTTAGGTTAGATTTGAGCGTTATTGTAATATGAAGACTGAAGACACAAGATTTGAGGAAACGAGAGTTTTTAGGGCTAAGTTCAAGAGAAGTTCGCCACTGTCCAAAATCCGTAGGTTCGGTGTCCGAGGCCTGGTCGAGGTGAAGTGAAGGTGAAAACTATTCATTCCCGAGAAGGCCGTAGGTGCGCCGCCATGGCCGCAGCCGCGGTAGAAGCCGACCTAGCCAACCCGAAGGAAGACCCGCCGCGGGCGCGCTGCCTACGCCACGGGCGTGGTGATACCGAATCCGGAGCGAATAAAATCTTTTCTATCTTGTTTCCTTTTCTATCTTTTGCCTCTTTTCTTATCTATCTCGGGGAGCCTATTCCTTGGGTTATATAAGGAGGAGTCTGCCTTAGGTTTTAGGAATCCAATTCATATTTCTTGGATTCCAACTTTTTCTGATATGTGACAACCTTCGGGGTGAAGGCCGCCACGCGTTGAAGCTGCCCAAGGATATGGATCTCGGGTTGGGGTGCGTTGGATTGTTGTTGATGAAGTTGATGATCGATGGAAGAGAAGTTGTTGTTGAAGAACAAGAGTGCAACGGATTTTGATTGCTCGAATTGCTTGAGTCAAAGATAATTTTGGGGATTAAAAATCTAAGGAATTAAACTTATCACAAGTTAATTCCCAGGTTCCAATCTCTGATTTTTATTGAATGAGAAAATTGCTTAAATAGACAAACTAGGAAGCCAAAATTCTATCTCTAACAATGATCCTAAGATAGAATTTTGCTTTGCTTGGAAAAGAAGCTATCTAATTAAATAAACCTAAAAAATCAAAATATATGAATAATAGTTAAATCAAGATATATTTCAGCCCTAACAAACTTCCTATGGCCGAAAATATCATAAAGACAATATCTAGTAATAGATAGAATTAATGCTAAAGATAAGATTCCCGTAAGACTTGACCAGCTCTCAGTAAATCACGATTCTGACCTCTTTCCAGTTGGATTCTGAATTCTCCATAAACTAAAAAGTTGTAGATCTTTTAATTATCTATCCAACGCAATTTGAACGGACTTGAGAGCAGTTTTGTAGCCAAAGTTATGACCATTTTACTGAGCATTGTTTTAAGTTTGACGGGCTTCTTAATTTTCGAGACTTCTATGACTTCATCCTCTTTCTTGGTGGCCTAGCACGCCATTGATGAACATAATCAAAGAATAATTTCAAATCCATGAAAACCTTCCTAAATTTAAATGATCGAGATCTTAGTAAGGGTCTTGTTCTTTGGCCTCCATTCGTCTTCAACAATTCATTCGCTTGGATCCACCCTTGATTTGTATCATTTTCTTAATTAATTGTTTTAGTTTTCTTTGCAATGGAGAAATAATCTCCCTTGCAGTTTATTCAATCAAGAAAGCTTTATTATGAAGTTGTGAAATTCTGGTAACTTCTTTATCTCTAGGTCTTTATTGATACTCTTGTTTCATTCCATGATCTTTGTTTGATTATATGAACCTGATCAACTTGTCTAATTGGCTTAGATATATTGTTTGAATTATGATTGGTTGTTGTCTATGCATCTTTCTTATTCTTGAAACAACTCTATTCTAGGACCGTGGACTAGATTAGGGAAGAGTATTCAATGGTTGTTTTATCCATGAAACTCGTAGTTTGATTGCATGATTCAATTTCCTGTTATCCTTGTGTGCATTGCATGATTTGAATTAAGCGTCCTTGTTCATATCATAGTTTTTCTAGGACCGTGGACTAGCGAATAATTAAGATAAGGATTGGAATTGACCTAGAAACATAAAGAAGTGGATGAATTGATGATCAATGAACTAATAAAGTGGAATTGATTGAATGAACTCTACCTGCTAATATTGATTGAAACCTCATTCAAAATGCCCCCTTTGCTTTGTTTGCATGTTTGAACTAAAATCAATCTAAGAAACTGATTCTCCTGGGTTTGACCCCTTACTTGCTATATTGTGCTTGTATTGACGCTTCGAATGGTAGCAGCCTTAGTTTGTGGTCATGATTGGATGTTCAATTTACATATTTTATAGCCGAAGAAAACATACTTGAATTAGAAACTATGAAAGAAGGTTAATTTATTATATTTTTTAATTTTTTAATTTGGTATAACGTTTTATTGTGTGTATGACATTTGTTAAACATTTATAGGAATGAAATGAAAAATTTGATATAGGAGTAGTCTTTATTGGAAATCGACAAGCTCATTTCAATTGAAGGTTCAAGATGCATTTGGACATCTCTAAGCTATGAAAACACAATGTTTGTTTTTTATGCTTTATGTTATTCCATGTAATATTAAGACTATGTATTTAAATTTTGATTTTTGGTATCTATTAAAGATGTGTAATATTTATTATACACGGTGTTAATGATCCATTAAGTACTTCAATTTATAATAAAAAATTTTAAATATAGTTATTGGTTAACCGAAAAACCGTACCGAAATTTTTGGTTAACCGGTAAAACAACCGCTATGGTTACGGTTATCACAGTTCAATAACCAAATTTCCGGTTAACCGTGAACCGATTAACCATATATCCGGTTAACCACCCGTGCCCACCCCTAATTTTAAAGATGTGGCCTAGTAAGTGGCCAAAACTAAAACAATGCAAAAACTTAAAAATGCAAAAAATTAAAGATGGCATAACAGAACCTATCCATCTTGAGTCACATGAGTGCCGCTAAGACCATCTTGGCTCCTTGTATGAGTAGCCTGTCCACCTTGTGCCACTTGAGGGGCACTAGAAGATGCAGGTGTCCTAGCTTTCCCACCTTGGCCACTTCTTTTCACTCCTATAAAAGCTTGACTCCCACTAGCATGCCCACCTCGAGTCCTTGGTCTAGCTTGACTACCACTAGCATACCCACCTTGATTAGAAGGGCAACCCTTTTTATTGTGCCCCTCACCCTTGCAAACTGAGTAAGTAATGACAATTTCCCTCCTCGATAGCTTCTTAGCCTTCTTTGACTCATTTCTAGGCTTCCTCCTGTATATCTTCTTTCTTTCTCTCTTCTTTGTAATTGGTGGAAGCTCCACTACTGGGTAAGTATTCTCTAGCCATGTGTTCATGCTCAACACAAGTTAGGAAATGGATAAGCATAGACTTTCAAATAAGTTATTTTTTTTAGCCAATGAGTAACATGATCATCAAGGTTAATCTTTATATGGTTCATTACACAGATAGAGTGGCACATGGAATCCATTTGAGTTGTCAACTTCTGCAAATATAGGTGTTGTTTCTTAATCAACAATATGGCCATAGTCTCCATCTTGGATCTCAAATACCCTATTCCCATTCCATATCATGTTGCACTCCAGTGCTTTCACCTTGTTCTTCCCTACCCTACTCAAAGTCATTGGCACAATATCACAAACCCACGCTCTTGCAAATTGATTCGTTTTTGCTAATCCTATCCATGACTTGTTTCAAGTATTCTTCAAGCATTAAAATCATGGTTTTATAGCTAGCTACTTTTATCCAATTGTTGAACGTCTCACATGTGTTATTCTCACAAGCATCACGCTGCACCTTTGTCCTAAAATATGGCTTGCAAAAGTTCTCTTTACCCTATTGTAGAAAATATCAAGAAGCTTTGAAACTTCCTTACCTAACTCAATAATGTTGTCTGTCAACTACACTTGGAAGTTTGACCAACAACATGCCTAGAATTTGTGCCTCCTTTCATACCTCTCAACTCTTTTGCCCAATTAGCATACATGCGTCTTGCATTGAACCGGTGTTTACCTTTTGACAACTCATTCCTCACAGCAGCTCTCAAACCCTACAAATTGGCACAATCACATAACACAATATAGAGAATAACAATCAATAATATGTTGTGACTAGAAAGTGAAAATTTAAGCCTTACAAAGTGCATGTTAGACATTACAGTAAGGCCTTCTCTAATTCCTATAACAAGGGCTTGTTTCAAGGTCTTTATAAATTTTGTCCATGACACGATTGATTCTTGAGTTGAAACCTCCTAAGCAATTGGAAACATCTGTCCATTTCCGTCCTTTCCAATTGCCATAAAAAGTTGACCCTCAACTAGTCTTTTCATGAAACAAGCATCTAGGCCCATTATTCTTCTACAACCCTTCTTCCACCATTGCTTCAAATAGTTCAAGCACACATATAGTCTCCTAAGTGACTCTTTTCCTAGAATAAGAGTCTTATCAACTACTACAAAAGCATTTGGAGCCTGGATTGGTTCTGTTAATTTTTTCTACATAGCCATGAAAATTTGCGTACTCCTCTTTGTAATCATCCATGTGCTTTGTTAAAATCCTATCTTTTTTCCTCCTATATAACATGATCCACACATATAATTTTAACGCTTTTCTACACAATGGTTGTATCTCCCACAACTTGATTTCTCGCTAATAAATGATTCTCCTCTCAAAACACTTAGCTAGAAATTTTGAGTTACACATTTTATTCGTATTGTACCTTCTGCACTTGTGCACATGCATATAAGTCTTGATTTTGAAATTCTGAGTTTTCACCTCGAAACTTGCATGCAATCTCCAATTACGACCGTCAAGCTTCACTTTGTAATCACCCTACGATCTTCAACCAACCTCAATTTCAACTTAACACCCATGTGAACACTATACTTTCACACACCTCTTTAAATTTTTGCACACTCTCAAACACCATATGAATCTATTAATTTGGACACACACAGTTACGATCATATACAACATGCTTTCTCCTTCTCCTGACATCAGTTCCTCCCCTCTCCTCAAACATAGACACATCTGCTTCAATGTTATAATCTGAATCAGATGCATAATAAGGCTCATCACCACCTACCTTTCCTTTATAAGCATTTGTAGCCTGACCCCAATTCTCATGGCCCTCAACAACACCCACTTCACCCATAACCACTTCAACATAGCCAAGTCTCTCCTCGTGCACCTTCTTCTTAGCCTTGTTTTCTCTAGCTTCTACTCGAAATTCCCTAAGCTCATCATCCACCTCACTATCATTTATCAACTCCATTGTAAAGCTCTTTGTATCACTATCTTCACTAACCAAAAACTCTAAATCACCACTATCCAATTCTTATACATTGAAATCCTCATCTTCTTCTCCACTAGATTCATCATACTCTTCTCGGCCAGCTCAATTATCTTCTTCTACACGTCATCTTCCACATCCATTAGTTGTGATGCGTTAAAACAAGTAGGAAATAGAATACACTTCATCCCCATCTTTAAGTGTGCTACCAAGTTCCACAAGAGATTTGTCGTCAGTTTCCCTAAAGCATGTATTATTCAAACCTTTGTAATAAATCCCCTCAACATCCACATACCCAAAAATATTCGCATACCACCTTAACTCAAACAAGCTCATCACTTTTGTGTCCATGCTATGACTATAAGAACAAGCCAACTCTCCAACATAAGCCGGCTTTGGAGTATCAGCAAATGTACCCCCATGGTGCCAAACAACATTCACCCTAGCCATCACTACACCTGCAATCAATTTGATATCCTAAAATTAAAATTGACGACAACTACAATAAACCACGGCTAAATTGATAAAATGCAAAAAATTGAAGTTTTATCTAAAACCTGTTACCCACGAACCCTATATACTGTAATCGAGCAAACCGCATCTCTCGATAGCCTTAGAATCCCAAATCCAAATGCTTGCATGTACATTTAGCTAACCTAAATGAAAAAATACCCAAAAGTTTAGATTCTAAAAACCTAAGTTTCTTCAATGATACAAAGCAACTAACCTTGGCGGAATTTTTGCTCCCGATTTCGAATTTGAGGAAGCAGTCCCAACTTTCGATTTGGAAAGGAATTTTGTGATGTGATCGTTGGATACCAAGCACACGGAGTCATTGAGTGCATTGGTGAATTGAGATGGAGGAGAGGAAATGTGAAAGTGAAAAGGGTTAGAATTTGGCGGTTCGTCTTCCGTGTTTGGTCAATTAATTTTTTTAAGGGCTTACTAATGGCGTGGAACAACTTATTAGTGTGATGCAACTCCATTTAGACTCCAACATGGAGCACATATAACACACGGACGATCTAGCCAACGTCCAGGTGTACAATCGGTCACAATATGTTGAGTTCAAGTGTCTAAGTGAAAACCCGAGAAGTTGGGGGTGCTAAAACCACTTTTCTGTGCAAGTACAAGAGGCGACAAATGTATTTGGCGTTTGAGATCAATCATGCGTATGGAAGGTGACCATCCGTGTAAATAGTCCAATTATGATGTAAATTTACACCAATATAATATAATGATCCACAAAATAAGCAATGGGAATATATTATACTACAACTTAGTGTATGTAAAACAGGGAAAATTAAAATAAGGCCCGTAAACCATAAAATTACTTTTAAACACCCAAGAACAAAACAACAAATGGATAGCAACTCGAAAAATGTTTGGGAGAAAGCTAATACCCCAAAAGATCGAGATCGATAAACCCCCTACTCCCCCCTCCCTCCCCCTCCAAAACGGAATGTAAAAGATAGAGACACACACAAACACAAAACAAAAATGTTTGGCACATTATGTGAGTAATTTGGAAAATATATATAAAACTTGATAACATAAAACTATATTCCTTCCCTTTTGTTCTAATTGTCCCTTTGGAATTGGGCATATATTGATACGTGAAAATCTTCGAGGTGAAGACGCGGAATAGTTTGATGCTCTTCGAATGTGATGAAGATGATGATCGATAGAAGAGAAGTGCAAAGAGAGAACTCTAGTGTTTTGAGTTAATTAAGACTCAAGGAACAAACTTCTCATAAGTTTATTCCCAAGGTTTAAGTCTCTATTTTATTGAACGAAAGAATGAGTTTAAATAGAAACAAACTAGGTCAATAATTCTATCTTTTCTAAGAAGCTTACCCTAGAAAAGAGATAGAATTATGCTATAAAATATCCTAAGAAATAATAAAATTAGCATAATATCAAAACAAGCTTAAAACAATCCAATGAAGTCGAGTACCATGGAAGGCATCGACTCTTCCTTTCTTATTTGGCAACTACTAATAAAAGTAAGTCCCATAATAGAAGACTATAACATTTACAAAAGATAGAATAACAAGTGCTATAAAAGTAATCTTCATCTACTTTATCTTCCAATGCCTACTTGAAAATGGCTCATAAACTTGATGCAGAATCTTCATAGCTTCGTTATACTTAAAATCCTGAGACCTCTTATAAGGACGAGGCCTACTTCTCTTCTTCAGTTGATGTTAATCGATCCATTCTGCATCATTCTCCTCCACTTGCCTACAAATCGTCCTTCACTTGCCTACAAATCGTCCTCGATTTATACAACGTAGAAAGGGGAATGCAACAAAATCTTGCAAAGAACTCAAGGAACTAACCACATACTCAGCTCCATATTCAAGATGATAATAATCAAATGAAGAATCAAGAAAACAATCAATAGAACCAAGTGATAATGGTGTAGATACATTCAAGGACAAGTTGCATGGTTCAGTCATCAAACATGCCCCAAAAGTGCTGAATTTTTCCGGAAATACCATTTGTGCAGCAACAATATCACTCAAAAAATTTGGTGTGAAGATCTCAAGTATTACCTGTGGAACAACCAGCAATGATGAAATTTCGGTATCCGAATAAGGTTGTGAAGGAACAACGGTTTAAGTAACTCTAAATTGACTGAAATTTTGCAAATCGTCTCCAACGTCAGTATCATAATGCACCACAAAATTGAATGACAATCAGACGAGTATTTCCTAGTGAACCTCATCTAAACTTTATGGCGCATCGTTGCAAAGCAAAGACTTGGTAACATAGGTTGTGGTGGCAGCCTCCTCCATGGTTTTCTTAGTAGAAAATTCCTCATCCTCTTGAGGTGGAGTTAACTTTTCTAATATAATTGCCTCACCATACCAATTAGATTCAATAATAAGCTCTTCCATGTCATGATAATCTTGTGCAAGTCTCACTAATTCATCCACATCATCTTTTGGTTGGCTCCTATCTATTAATCTTTCCAAATATCTCTTGATGGGAGTATTCAAAACAGCTAGAAATCTTATGCAAAATTTACTTGGTGTATACATAACTCCAACATGGACCATCAGTTCTTGAAGGTTCCTGAAGAAATCAAGTGGAGACCTAGAACCTTCATGACAATCTTTGAGCATTGTAACACGTCTTACGTGCTCAAATGGGATAAACTCTTGGAGCATAAAAAAAATCTCAATACTGGACAAGACATAATGGGTTGAAATCGATGATCATGACGGTGATTGTTGGGACTATATTAAGGACGCCAGTCTCTAATATCTAACCAATAATGAAAGAACCTAGTTTTGATACTGACAAACTCAATTGTATTTAATGTTTGTCCAAGCGCGTATCTCAGGAAAGTCCCAGGGATGCCCATGAGTGAAAAGGACAATAAGTGAATGAGAGTCCCCAAGAATAGGGACGCACTCCATCATAATATCCAAAGCTAAACAAGAATGAAGTCCCTACGTAATTAGGACAGCGTCCTTATCAAGAAGGGGCGCGTGCCAATTCAAAAACTATGATAAAGTTCAATTTCGAATAAGGCCGCCCCAACATGATTACATCATACTCAGCCGTAGTCCTCAGAAGGAAGTTTCCCTAGTCTAGGCATGTGCGCATACTTCAAAAGAAGTCGCTATCTAGAAGATGGTCCCCTAACCACGTGGAGGCTTCCCAAGCAACGAAAGTGTTGACTTCCTTAGGATGCGAATCGCACCGTTGAAGGGAAGCGACAGGATCTGCAACGGTCTCTGAGGAAGGACGCCCAAGGACAAAAGTCACCACCACTATAAATACTCCTCAAGAGCCATTCATAATGAGTGGACTTTTGAGTTTTCTCCCGAGCTCACTCCTGAAGCATTAAAGAACTCAAGAACGAAGATCAAGAAGATCAAGTGAGCTTGAATCGGAAGAAGAAGTCCAACAATCAATCACAAACAAATCACAAAGTTAGAAAGAAAGATTGTTTCTCATGAAGCTACTGTGAGAGATGTGAGTGTTCAGAATCCGTATGGAGAAGAGTGTTAGGTTACAGTGTTAGGCGAAAACGAGTGTTTACTAGTGAGGCTAAGGACGTACTCTTAGACGTAGAGAATTGTAAAGGCTCGCCTTGTACTCTGTAAGGACTCCCTCTAAATAAGATAAGGAAGGCTATTAAAAAATCCTCCTCGGAGGTAGAGGTTTACCCATAAGACTAGTTGGTCTTGGTGGGGTTCCTCTATAAATCTGAGAGTCCTTATCTTATCTGTTTTACATGCTTGAGTTTATTTTATTTTCACTGCCAAGGGACTCCTCCTAAGGACGTCCCTACTTTGACTACTAACGTATACGATCCAGTAGTGATGAACAAAATTAATCCACCAATCATCAGCAATATCATAAAAAGAACTAGTAACGGCACATAAGTTCTCATAATCATCATTGCCATTGGATTCCACAAACGAATTTGTGTAGTTTTCCCAAACAAAATTCCAATAAAGATCATAATCTCCATGAAAGTCATATACTCAATTGGGAAAAAAACTAGCATTGTACTTTCGTGGATGACAAGATAAGACCGAAACTTATGGTCCAAGGCAAACAAAGATCGTGGGGGCAGATTAGGGTTTGTCCTGAACACAACTTAGTATTTTGAGGTCTTTGGGGGTCAAATGAAGTCTATTTTTGACGAACTATTCTATATGCCTGGACTCGTATAGAAATCCACTACATAAATATCCAATCATATTTACGAAAACATCAAAGAAAACAATTTTGAAAATACCAGACAAACGATGAACTATGTAGATTTCTTATTGAAAAAGCGACTTATTTTGCAACTCGAAATCGTTGGGCTCTGATACCAATTGATACGTGACAATCTTTGAGGTGAAGACAATCACGACTTGAA
Source organism: Polygonum aviculare (assembly GCA_934048045.1). Taxonomy (NCBI): domain Eukaryota; kingdom Viridiplantae; phylum Streptophyta; class Magnoliopsida; order Caryophyllales; family Polygonaceae; genus Polygonum; species Polygonum aviculare. Next base: position 22,398,054 of record OW204023.1, on the reverse strand, counting down.
GTGCCTAGGATATGGATCTCGGATTGATACGCGTAATAGTTTGATGTTGTTCGAATGTGATGAAGATGATGATTGAGAGAACAGAGAGTGCAAAGAGAGAACTCGAGTGTTTTGATTGAAGACCCAAGAAACAAACTTCTCATAAGTTTATTCCCAAGGTTCAAATCTTCATTTTATCGAATGAAAGAATGAGTTTAAATAGAAACAAACTAGGTCAATAATTCTATCTTTTCTAACAAGATTATCCTAGAAAAGAGATAGAATTATGCTACAAAATATCCTAAGAAATAATGATAAAAGAATAAAGAAAAAACAAGCTTAAAACAATCCAAGGAAGTCAAGTACCATGTAAGGAATCTGCTCTTCACTACTAATAAAAGTAAGGCCCATAATAGAGAACTACAATAGATAATAAAGATAGAATAGCCAGTACTATAAAAGTAATCTTCATCTTCCGATGCCTACTTGAAAAACGCTCATAAACTTGATGCATAATCTTCATAATCTCCAGTTCTTCACATGACAACAATTGATCCATTATGCATCATATATATTAAGAAATTTTTAAATTTCACCAAATTACCTTTAATTAAATGCTTGATTATTGCATTGGAAAGGAAAATGAGATAAATTTAGTGAGCTTTTCATATTATACTAAGGGGGATACATATTATACTATAATTGAGCCGTAAAGCATGACAAACTAAGAGATGGTTTGTAAACCACCAAATTAGTCTAAACACCCGAGAACAAAAGATGATTGGAAACTCGGAAAATGTTGGCAACCAGCTAATAACAAGATAGATCGAGATCGACAAACCTCTTACGTACTCCCTCCCTCCAAAGTGGAATGTAACAGATTGAGGCACAAACTCTAAAACAAACACACAAAGACAAATGAAGACAAATGAGCTTTGCTTACGTACAACCTTCAAAATGTCCCTTGAAACTCCTGAGCTCATCACCTGACTCGTCACATACTTAACTTCCCCAGACTTTTACATCCCCCCCCACATACAAGGCCTAGCTAGCATTATAAACCACAACTCAAACCTAGTGTCTACCCTAGACCCGGATCCACCGAGCCCGGTCCAAAGCCGTGGGCTCCACGGTCTCAATCGAAAACATGCTCATTAAATCATCTGAGTGTCCGGGCCCATTGGGGTTTTTTGTTAAAAAATATTTTAATTTATTGATAAAATTTACTATCATTTAACACGTCTGTTTTTTGTTAAAATTATTTATTGATAAAATTATTTTATTTACTCATAATGCAAATAAAAAAAGTTATTTTTGACTAAATCACATCTTAAAATAAATTTCAACGTTAAGAAAGATAATAATTACCTCTAATTAAATGCAAATAAGAAATTTTTAAATTTTACCAAATTACCTTTAATTAAATGCTTGATTATTGCATTGGAAAGGAAAATGAGATAAATTTAGTGAGCTTTCTCATATTATACTAAGGGGGATACATATTATACTATAATTGAGTTGTAAAGAATGACAAAATAAAAGATAGTTTGTAAACCACCAAATTATTCTAAACACCCGAGAACAAAAGAACAGATGAATGGAAACTCGGAAAATGTTGGCAACCAGCTAATAACCAGATAGATCGAGATCGACAAACCTCTTACGTACTCCCTCCCTCCAAAGCGGAATGTAAGAGATCGAGGCACAAACTCTAAAACAAACACACAAAGACAAATGAGCTTTGCTTACGTACAACCTTCAAAATGTCCCTTGAAACTCCTGAGTCACCTGACTCGTCACATACTTAACTTCCCCAGACTTTTACATCCCCCCACCCCCCACATACAAGGCCTAGCTAGCATTATAAACCACAACTCAAACCTAGTGTCTGCTCTAGACCCGGATCCACCGAGCCCGGTCCAAAGCCGTGGGCTTCACGGTCTCAATCGAAAACATGCTCATTAAATCATCCGAGTGTCCGGGCCCATTGGGGTTTTTTGTTAAAAAATATTTTAATTTATTGATAAAATTTACTATCATTTAACAAGTCTGTTTTTTTGTTAAAATTATTTATTGATAAAATTATTTTATTTACTCACAATGCAAATAAAAAAAGTTATTTTGACTAAATCACATCTTAAAATAAATTTCAACGTTAAGAAAGATAATAATTTTAAATAGACTTAAAATGCTCATATCTTTGAATGTTAAAAAATAAACAAAAACACCTACTTAAAAAGTAATTTTGGGAAATTTATTAAGTAATAATTTAACAAGATTGATGCTTGAGATAAAAGTATTTAATATTAGATATCTCTAAAAATTAAATTAAATGATAACAACGCATTAGAGTATTACACACTTGATATTTTTCTTTTATTTAATTTACACGGCTTGACTAACTCTAAATTTTGTATCGTTTAATCAATATCAAAGTTGAACGTTTAAATGGTGGTATGTAGAGCTGTCAAACGGGTCGATTTGGGCGGGCATAAGTTGAGTGCGGGTTTGAGTCAATCGGGTCACTGGTCAAGTCAAGTTTGGTCATGTCAAGTTAACATGCAAGTTTGGGTCGACTTAACGAGTCAAAGAATTTCAATTTTCAATGATTATTAAAAAAATATCATGATTAAATAATATTATTTAATAATTATGAAATGTTTAAAATAAAATATATTTATTCTACAAATATAAAAAAACTGGAGCAAATCCAACTGGTCCGGGTCTCAATCCAATCTTATTCGGGTCAATCGGGTTCAGTTTTTTTGAGTTAGTTCAGTTTTTTACAACTCTATTATGTGATTATATTTTTTTTATACACAAAGTAAATAAAATAAAATACGTTTTTTTTAATTATAAAATTAACAAAATTTTTAAATATAATATATCGAACAAGCTTTATACTATCATATATTTTCTTTTTGGCTTTTATCTTTAGAGGATTCTGCTTCTTGTAACTGATCTACTCTAATCACCTCTCATAGTGAATCAAAAGGTTCTTACAATACAGAACTTTGGGATATTGCAATTTTCACCTTACATCTTTCATTGATCGATCGACTTCCTCGTAGTAAGATACCTCGCCTTCTAGTCTACACACTTTTAAAGATTCGATGCTCCCTAGCAGTCCCTTCTCTCACTCTTACTTGGTGTACACTGATAATGTTTCAACCACTTAATTAGTTTATAATCTGGTTCAAGCTGGTCAGTGTAGGGGCATATTGAGTTAGATATACATTTTTTTAAAGATCTAGTATGCATATACAAGGCGACCGACAATGTAAATATTCCAATTATGATGTGAATATACACCCATATAATATAAATGATGACCTATAAAAATAAGCTAAGGGGGATATATTGTACTATAGCTGAGTCGTAAAGCATGACAAATTAAAAGATGGTTTGTAAACCACCAAATATCTTGTAAACACCCAAGAACAAAACAACAGATGGATGAAAACTCGGAAAATGTTTGGGAACCAGCTAATAACCAGATAGATCGAGATCGACAAACCCTCTACATATTCCCTCCCTCCAAAACAGAATGTAAAAGATAGAGACACAAACACTAAAACACACAAACACAAAGACAAATGAGCTTTGCTTACGTACAGCCGTCAAAATGCCACCTGAAACTCCTGAGCTCATCACGTGACTCTCACATGACTCGTCACCTAGCTACTTAACTTCCCCGGCCTTTTATATTGTACCCCCCTACGTACAAGACTTAGCTTATAAACCACGGCCAAAACCCAATGTCAGCTCCAGACCCGCATCCGGATCCACAGAGTCTGGGTCAGCCCGGTCTGACACCGTAGGTTCCACGGTCTCAGTCGAAAACATGCTTATTAGATCATCGGAGTGGGCCGCCGGTCCGGGCCCATTGGTTTTGGAGGACACGTGGCGGATGTCACGAAGGCTAGGAGGGGGGATGATGACGTGGACGTTGTCGGCAGGGGGAGGTGGCATGGGTGTGGGGCCCTGCAGCTGGTGGATGGGAAGGCCCTTGAGGACGGCGTCCACGGCGGCTTGACAGTGGTGCCACTGGCCCGACCACATCAGCCCGGCCGACCCGTACACCGGATCCACGATCCGCCCGCATGCCTCGTACAACAGCGATTTGAATATTGCTGTCCATACAATTACAATCACAATTAAACCAACGAAAAATATTTGTGTACCCAAATATATGAATCAAAACTACTGTACATATAATAAATTAGTTTAATTTCAATTTATTGTACAGAAATTGTACATTTAAGTAGGTATCTAGTATGAAAGGGTCAAAAATAAAAACGTACGTAGTAAGATTATATGACAAGAAAATTTTGCTACACCTGATCAGACCACTCTGTCAATTATTGGAATGTTCACTAAAGTCAGGTGAAAAACAAAGGAATTTAAAATATGTCATCTATAAAAGTCTCCAAGAAAAATCAGTAGGAAAAAATGGTACTAATATCTCATTTTTATAATAATATTTCAGTTAGCAACACAGTTTGAAAGATGGATTGTTTTAGTGTATAACATATTATTAATTGTAATGGACCTATATACGCTTTACCAATTAAAAAAACACATAAACGACGCCGTAACACTTTGTGAAGTAAAAGAATAATAGGGGTACCAGGACGGAGGTTGGGAGGGGCAGCGGAGAGGAGGTTGAGGAGGCCGGCGCGGCCGTAGAACTTGGCGAGGAAGACGGTGGCGTTGGCCTGAGAGTCGGGGGACTTGATCCACTCCACGCTCGGCCTGATCGCGCAATCCTCGCTGCACCCTTTCCTCAGCACTCTGCACCCGTTGCAACTTGTTCTCATATCTCTGATCCGATTCCACCAGAATCCCAAAGTGTTTACTTGGTTGATTGCTAGTGCGCGTGATGTACGCAAGTGTTGAAGAGAGGAAAGCTCTGTAAGAAGCTATATAGCGTGAAGCTAGAATATAATGAGAGAGGGAGAGAGCTGGGTTAGTGGTTCTGTTGTTGTTGTTGTTGTTGTTGTTGGGTTTTGTAGCTTTTGGGGATACCACCAGAGCAGAGCAGGCAGATTATGTGAACCTGCCTGCCTAGGGTGCGTGTGTAGTGATCGATATGGCCTTTTCCTTGTTTTGGCACCTTCTACCTCCTCCCCATCCACATTTTTCTTGCTCTTATTTTTCCCAAATTTATATATTGAGTATTTATTTTTTCCAATGCCTTTTCTCAACCGTCCTCCTCCCCTCCACCGTGTACTCTTTTTCAATTTAAACCCTTCTTCTCTCTCTAGCTATACACATTTCCATCTCTACCATAATATGCTCACGCCTTCTAACAACTTAATTTAACATTAATTTCATATATTGGAATTTATGGTGATAAAACATTTGCTTATTTTTTGGACTATAGCTCTAACGTTCATTGGTCAATTTTATTTATAATATATAATAGAAAAAAGATACTTTAAATATATATCCGAAATGAGGATCGAAGTGCATGCAAAGCCCTCCCGAGAGGGCATAAGCAATAATATAGGCAGAAACAAATGAGTCAGAAAGTTTAGAGGAAAACGACAACAGCAGACGAAATTAATAGTACAATAATAACAATCACCTTAATTTAATTTATTTATTTTTTTGGTCGAAATTTAATTTATTTATTTAGGTAAAAAAGAGAGTGAGTGGAGGTGTAAGAAGAAGAGGAAGAAAGAAACGTGGAAGAGAGCGGTGGCAAAGGGCATGCATGCATAACTCACAAGCGAGTGTCGCCACATAATAATTCTAATTCATAACGCTCTCTCGCCCAAACCTACAACGTACCCGCGCCCCATTTCCTCCCGCTTTTCCGGAGGACTCCGTACACTATCATCCGGATCCGGATCCGAATTTCAGTTCCCCAACTTCCAAAACCACTTTGAGTTTACAGAGTGTTGATTCATCTTGAGTTTGTGGGCGCCCGTCGTCTTTGGCGCCACTGGTTTTCCAACGCCTTTAATTTGTTTCTTCTCGCCCTTTTTCCGTTTCTGGGTTTTGTTTCTGTTCTCCTTTTTTTTTATTATTATCCTACTTTCGAAATTCCAAACCCAAAATATAAAAAAGATTCCACCCTTCTGAGTTACGGAGTACTATTTCTTTTTTATACGGAGTTATATATGGATTATTATTTCTTAAGTTGGGTTATTAATTAGGCCAGCAGGCTGATTGTGGATTGCGTAAGAGTTATGGGATCTCCTTTTTTGATGAATGTTTGGTGATTAATTGGCCTTGAATCCCATCCCAACTGCCTCCACTTCCCATTCAAAAGGTGATAGCTAGCTACAGAAAGGAGTCCTAATTAGTTCACGACCGATTTTTGATTCATTATACTACTAGTAGTTAATTACATTTTGGGTAACCCCATTAGGAAAAGTAATCCCTGTCATTGCCTTAATTGGCACCTTTGTTGTGCTAAATGACGTAGATAAATGTCCACATTCTTCCACCTTAATTCTCCTTTTTTTCTCCTCTCCTTCTGTTCCATTATAGTGACATATAACTAACCTCGGCTCAATCCCACATCTTAATTAGTATCAGCCTTTAGTGTCTTCATTACAATCCCTGGAATATTATAACAGGCCATTGAGCTTAATGTACGTATTGATTGTTCGCTAAGCTCATTCGATCTACACAAACATATTAATATATACGTTGGTGATCATTTTAGTACTCATACATGCACGAAAGGTGTTGTGTTATTATAACAATTGTTAATTTATTTTAGAATTCAATCCCATTGAGTAAATTACGTACCAACATTTATGTATCATACGATTCATACCACATTTTTTTGCCAAACATCGAGAAAAATATATATAATATGTATTAAATCTCAAGTCATTAGCATGGGCTAACTAGATTTGATATTGAGCATTCGGATTGATCCGATCCAAAATGTAGCATATCCAGAATTTTTTTTTTAAAATTTCCGATCCGTAATGAGTTGGATATCCGGTTAGAGATATCCATTTGGATCGAATATCCGATTACGGATATTTCTAATATCCAAACTATCCGTTTTACTTTAAATTTTCAAATTAATACTAAAAATGTGAAAATTTGTTAAAAAAATAAAAACAAATAGAATTAATATATGAGAATTTAACCCTAGAAAAGCACACCTTTTACCATTTATTCCACTCAAATATATTACCATATATCCAAAAAATGCATATCAATATATACAATACCGGATCTACTGAATATCCAGTTATTGAAAACTTTGATAATCCTATAATGCATTAGATACGGATTTTATCGAATCGGATAATCTTGCTCAGCCAATATGGACGTACATTGTCATATGGTTTGTGTACAACTTTTTCCAGTGCAATTGCAGTAAACCTCATCCGTTTATTGCGGAAGATGATAATGGCACATTACTTTGTAAGTTCATTTATATAACTCCAATAACATCGAGAGAGCAAAACAATATCAACCTTCAAAAAAAAACAAAGAAAAGAAGTAAATATTGCCCAAATTGGTACTGGTACAGTGGTACACATGCATTTCACTCTTATAAATAAACGAACACTTTAAAAGGGAAATAAAAGCAAATCATAGCATTATCATTCGATCCGACACATCGTATAGCATCATGAAGTCCACGTCCTCAGGCTTTAAAACCAACAATTTTGGACCAAAGTAAATGGGGCATCGCATTAGTTAAGACGATTATAAGAACACACTAGATTTTTTTTTATCCGAATAATAACACACTAGATAATGCTACTAAAGTGAACAACTTTGTAAGGAACTCGATTGGGCCTGAATATGAATAACTAGAAAATTGGGCCTATGGAACGCATTTGGGTCAGTCCAGCTTAGGTATAACAATCCATCATTGCCCCCTTTTTTTTGGGAAAACGAAATTTCTGGGCCTATACATGTATACCTTGTCTTTTGGTTGGGAGCACTGCATATAGAAGTCGAAACGCTGACCTCTGTGTACTATCTTTGAAGACTTAATCGCTCGATTAGATGCCCAAAGGCATACCTGTATATCTTATGAATAAGATGGTACATCTCTGACCCATTTTAACAAGAAAATATTATCAATTCATTTAAATTAAATTCACATTTCATAATACAGTATCCTACACGCGAACATATATCGAATGCCCTTGTTTTGTTTTCACTACGTTGAATGAGCGGGGTTGTTACGTACAGGTTGATTTACTCGTTACATGCATCTCAATCTCTTGTACTAGGTCCTAAAACATACTCCTATATTCGAGTGCGGACTGTTTACTTACGTACTTTTAGCAATCTTCATATTATCATATGATTTATTAATTAAATGCATGGAAATAATGAAAAATGACGGTAAATCTACAACGAAGTTAGTAGGGGCACAGTAAACCCAACAGCTCCCTCACATATACTGTACTCACATGTCACATGTGGTAGGTAGATGCCTAAGGGTGTCGATGGATAGACCCACCCGTTTCACCCACATGCGATTAACCATTCATCACCCACCCGTTTCACCCACCCCTGAGTGATGGGCGGAGCGGATGACGGGTTACGGATCGGATATGGGTGCGAGTTTATCACCCAATAACCCGACCCATTCACCCACTCACCAACCGACCCGTCACCTGTATCACCAGAACCACCCACCTCACCCGTATATATATAAAAATATCAATCATTTTCCTTTTCTTTTTCCAAGTTTCATAATAGTTACTAATTAGGTCCCATGAGTTAAATTTCATATCAGAATCTCGCTCAACCATCATGACCTCACCGCTCAACCCTAATTCTCAAATCACTCAACCCTCGCTCTGCTCAACCGCTCTCCTGACAGTTCCCATAGGCCATAGCCTCTCGTTCTCCCATCGGAGTCCTCTCCCCTCGCTCTCCCGTATTAATTATATACTTAATGTATTTTTATGTTTGCTTATGGATTTGCATTATTTAAATACTTAATATATTGATAATTTGTTTGTTCAATCATTATCTTTATTTTATTTTTATCGTATTGAATTATCAGTATTAAAATGCCCCATATAATGATTCAAATGGTAAAAAAAATAAATAAAAGTATAACGATTATATACAGGTGAATGAGTCACCCATTAAACCAACGGGAGGCGGGTGGTTTGGGTGATGGGTGGAACATCCCGCGGATGACGGGTGGGTCTGGTAGACATTTATACTTGCGGGTCGGGTGGTGGAAGTGCTTTATCCACCTATAACCCCACCCATTGCCTCTCTCGTAACTGGCATGGGGATATATTGACATTAATGTTATACGGAGTATTTCATTGAAGCGCTGAATACATATCATATCCTAGACTGTTGTTGTTGTTATTCGATATACATATGATAGAAAATGAACAGGGGTATCAAATCATCTACATTTACTATTCACCCTTCCCGTTTGAATTTACCCATACGTACTGATGCATCAAAAGTAACCATATTGCATATATTATATAGATGATTAAACAATGCATGCACCTACCTTTTTTTTTCTTTGGTCAATGCATGCACCTACCTTTAGGTATGGACGATATATACATAAAATATACTTTGAAAACGAAATCATACAAATAAAAACAAAAATATACACTTGCTGTGTCAATACATACATACAAAAGATGGAGTAACACAACACGTACCTAGCTATATACAATACTTCCATTCGTTTGTGGGGCACCCCATTAATTGTCTTCTTCCTTCAACCACGGACACCCAGATGAGATCGATCATCATAGCGACTAGGCTACTAGCCATATTATAGATATTGCTGGACCGAAATGCCCTCGGGTTTCTCTTCAATTTATCGACCCCTCTGCATCTCCCATCAACAAATCAATGGAGTACGTTTTATAGGTCGAGTTTTACGGGAAGTATATATGTACGTACACATTTTATAACAAAAAAAAATGAAGAAGAAAATAGAAATAAAGAAATATACATAAAGTTTATGTAATTATGTTTACAAATGGATCGAATAATATATGCAAATTAAAGCTTAATTAAATAGGGGGTTGGAGGACGACGCGCGTGGGTCAGTTGTGGAGAGTATCAGGGCAGCTGGGTACTTGGCGGTGGCTCTCATCCAATCGTGGCCGTCGGCCATTGCTGGACGGCTCAGATCCGAAGCCCCGGCGGTGGTAGTTAAAGCTGTTGAAGAGCTCCTCGTTATTGCTCTTCCTGTTGGGAATTCTCACATTTGCCCCTGTGGCTGACCCCGCCAAGAGCAGCGCCAGGAGGAAGACAGCGGGGAGGACCCAAGGGTAGGATCGGAACTGTTGCGACGGCCTCTTGTGTTGCCGCCGGCGAGCCTGCGAGTACATGGAGGCCGGAGAACGGGATCGATGGGGAACTCAATTTATCGGTCGATCCAAACGTAAGCTAGCTAGGTAGCTAGGAGTTTGTTAATTTAGGGGTTTTATATATCGATTTTAATTTTAATTCTTGCTCCAACATATTTTTATGTCCGTTACTCCTAAAAATACAAGTCAAATTTGCCTTGTACTGTTTCTCTGTACCGCCTTGTCACGTGTCAACTTTAGTATAAATATAGGTATATGTACTGTGTAGCTCATATGTCACCTCATGTATTAATAATGTAAGTACCGGACCTACAACTTTTGTTATTGTAATTAACCATTTTCTCCAACACAACAATAACTTCTTCCTCTGAGATTTTTTTTTGGGTTCTAACTTTAACATGTTACCGTATATATTGAATGAAGTGAGCCTACCGAAACAGAGTGGTCGTGTTAGTGTGTTTGAAGTAAAATTACACCATGAGCTCAAAAAAAAAAAAAAGTAAAATTACTCCCAGTTACAGAATTAACAAAATAATAAGTAGGCCTATCACATAATTAGAGTTTTGCGTAAAATAATACAGAAAAGATTTCTACAGAAAGAAAAAGTTAGAATTTCCCTGACATAAATCCTCAAATATATTATTTTAATTTCAAAGAAATGTTGAGAGATTTCTCCGCTTAGTGGTGTTAGTGTGTTTGAACTAAAACTACACCCGGTTATAGAATTCACAGAATGAACAAAATAATAAATGGGCCTATCACGTTTTCCCTGACAAGAAAGAAGTGAGCCTACAGTAGCAGAGTGATGTTTGTGTGTAAGTGGCCCATTTCAACAAAAGTTTTTTATGGATCTATATAAATGTAAACACGAAAAAACGTCTTTATGGGCTTATTATGGCTATATCATTTTTTGGTGAAGTATTATGGCTATATCATCAGAGATCGTAATGCAGATATTATTGACTTGACTGTTTCTTCATTGGTAATCGTTAATTTGAATGTTGGGTTTGGAGACAATCGTGCCATGATCTGTACTAAACAATTACGAATTGACCAATTTGGATTTTGAATGATAGTAAGGGTCCGGTCCAAAAACCGGACCGGTCGAGACCGGGGCCGGATTACCCAAAAAGTTATGGACCGGATCGGGAAAATCAGGTCTGGTTTTAGATTGAATTTTTTTTTCAAATAAAAACTTTTTTTAAGAAAAAATATTTTTTTTATATAAAAAAATTATAATATAGTTAAAGAAATCATATATAATTAATGAAAAATAACATATTATTAAGTACATTATACATAATATAAATGTTAACTTACATTTTAAAAGTAAACTATATAACATTGAAATTAATATAAGTTTATTCAAATTTATTTTTTATTAAATTTTATAAAAATCCGGTCCGGATCGGACCGGGACCAACAACTTCCACTTTCATGGACTGAGGACCGGAATCGGTTCCTCCCGGTCCAGTCCCGATTCATGTCGGTCCGGTCCACCCATAGGATTATGTGGGACACTTCACTCTAGCTCTCACACACACAACACACTTGATTGACTACTTTGATCGATGCCCTAAAATGATCACACTTACCCCTATTTATACATGTTGTAGGAATGCTCTAAAACCAAACATTACAACTTTCAAAGTAGATATTTGCTTAGAGAATTCTAGTCCTTAACTTTCTCCTAGTTTCTAGAATTTTTCTTAACTAATTGTCAAATGCTCCCACTTATTGTAGTAAATTCTACAATAATCTCCACCTTTCCAATTCTTGGGCCTTATCTCTTTTGAACTCTTTTATTAACCTAAAATTAAACTATGGATATTTGAATTATGATCCAACATTTCCTCCCATAATGCATATATCCATATACGGTAAATTTCAACGTTTTCGGCTTCTTAGCTTCAACTTCACTGCATCTCCTCTTGACAACATGTCCGTCTAAGATGCAGATATTCTCCACGTTCTTTTGACCTGGCATGATCAAGCGTCTCCCTTTGAACACCTTACACCACTTGTATGTGCCAACCAGCCTATAACCTTTCGACATCATCGTACCTAACGAGATAATATTAACTTTGCTTGAAGGCACGTACCTCACACCATGAATAGTATGGCTTGTACCGTTATGAAGCCTTATCGTCACGTTTCTAGTACCCTCAATCATCAACTTCTCTCCTCCAGCTAGATTTAGATGGCCAAACTCTTCACCCGTCTTCAAGGTGTCTGATGTCTCTCATTTGGGTGGTGTTTTAGTAGTAGATTTCCCTTGTAAATATGTGTTTTTCATTCCTTTCTTTGTTAGTTTCGTCCCTTTTTAGCTTAGTTCCCGGTTTCCTACGAGATTCGGAAACTATGCGAGTTTGTTGTGTTATGTAGGTAAAATGGCGCGTTTGAGGACGTTTTGGAGGAGTTTATAAGAAGGAGCCAAGCAAGGGAGCTAAGGAGCGGAAGAGCCATGCAAAGAACGAAGAGGAACTCAAGGAAAACCAAGAAGAGAAGAAGACCGAGACCCCGGATCGAGTTACCACGAGGTCGGGCCCGAGTTCGAGCACCAGAGCATAGGACCGACGTTCCCAACGTCGGGCCCGATGTGCGCCCGTGTCGGTCCGAGTCGGCAAAGGAAAGGATTGGGCTCCAAGGCACAATGTTGTGATCTTCCAATTTTGCCCTTCTTCTAAATTTGGAATTCCTTAATCTCCAATCCAAGAGAGAGTATAATTAGAGGTGATTAGAGAGCATTAGGGGAGAAGGAATCAATTCCACACAAAATCACTCTCAAAGGCTCAAAGGAAGACTTGGAGAGCAAGGAGAAGAAAGGAGGAGGAGAAGAGAGAGAGATCGGTGGAGCTAGAGAGAGTTAGTGGTCTTGAACTTGTTTTGCTTTGGTTTTAGTAGAATTGAGATTTGGATATTGTGAACCCCTTTAGATTTGAATGCAATTGAGCCTTGATTTGAGTTTGAAGATTGAGATTTGCTTGTGACTCGGGCAAAGTCGTTGTTCCGTTATCAAAAATAAATCCCAAACATGCAAACAAAAGTATAGTAGGCAAGCAAGGGGTCGAACCCAAAGGAATCAGTTTTTATTTAGATTTTAGTGGTTTTCATGCAAGTAAACAAAAGGGGGTTTTGAAAGTTGGTTTCAATCAAGGTTATCAAGCAGAGTTTATCCAATCAATTCCACTTTATTATTCTGTTGATCGTGAATTCATCCACCTCTTTATATGCCTAGGTCAATTCCAATCCCAATCATTAGCAATCGCAAGTCCACGGTCCAAGCAATTCTATAAACCTAGGCAAGGACGCTTAAACCTAGAATTAGGATAGAGCACAGGGATAATAGGAAATCAAATCATGCAATCAAGCTACGAGTCTCATGCACAATTTAACCATTGAATACTCTTCCCTAAACTAGTCCACGGTCCTAGAATAGAGTTGTTTCGAGAATAGGAAAGATGCATAGACAACAACCAATCCTAATTCAAACAATAGATCTAAGTCAATCAAACAAGTTGATCAGGCTCATAAAATCAAACATAGATCATGGGATGAAGCACAAGAGTATCAATAAAGACCTAGGGATAAAGAGATTACCAGAATTTCACAACTTCATAATAAAGCTACCTTGATTGAATAAACTCCAGAGGAGAGTTAGTTCTCCATTACAAAGAAAACTCTAATCTTTATTGAAATACAATTGTTTGACAAATTGGATGATGATCTGAAACCTAGAGAAGGTCCTCCTTATATAGCCCCAAAGATCAACCTTTTCGGACTAAATAAGGTAGGAACCCGAAAGATAAGAAAGGAAACAAGATAAAAACGGTGAAATCTCATCAACTTGGAAGTCGGTCGAACCCGCGACCGCGGCACCATAACCGCGCCCGCGGCGGCCTTCAAACGGTCAAATCTTGAGTCGGCTTCTACCGCGACCGCGCCTTGGGCAGCGCGACCGCGGTATCCATGCAGTGACGAATCTTCGTCTTTAAGCTCTTTAACTCTTGATTCCGCATAACTTGTGTCTTCGGTCTTGATATTACAATAACGCTCAAAACTAACCTAAACACTCTCAATATATCTCTAAAGTACAAGTGTTATCCTATACAAAATAGGCCGAATCAAATTTCCCCATACTTAGATCTTGCTCGTCCTCGAGTAACCTCAAAACAAATCTAACAAGGTAGCACATCTAAGATCTCAGGAAATACAAGGGAAGATAAAAACACTCACCTCACAACCCGAACCCAAAATATAGAGAAATCATGAGCATACAACAATGAAGCTCAAACACACACCTCACAACAAGATATAACACTCAATCTCTCAAAACAAGAAAGAGAGCCACCTAGGATCTACCCAAATCTAACATGTAAGCCCCAAAGTCCCCAAGCAAGAATGATCCTAAACACTCAAATTTTACCGCTCAATTCTGCTTAGGCGCCCTTTCGGGTTTTCACCTAACCGCTCTTTTCATTTTTCAAAAGGGTGTGCTCACGAACCTCATATTACCCCAGCCTAATGCTGGTCCGGGTTACCTGCTTATTACCTGAGCCGCCCTTTCGGGTTTTCGACTCATCCCAGGATTTTATATGCCTTTTTTCCAATTTTTATGGCTTTTTCTATCTTTTTCTTTTTCTTTCTTTCTTATTATGCAAAAAGTATGGTGCAAGTGCTCCATGAAAAGAAGAAAATCAAAAATCTGAAGCAAATAGCTAACTAAGCTAACTAGGATAAGCGGATGTGAGTACTCCTTCCCCCATATTTAAATCTTTCATTGTCCTCAATGAAGCAAAGAGAAAGGATAGAAGCAAGGAGAAAGTATATCAGAAGACTCACAAATGATGAAGAAGGGTGGAATGGAAGAACTCTTCAAAAAGGGGTAGAATAGAGAAACTTCGTATTTCAAGTCTGGTGGCTAACCGCGGGCGCGGGCGCGGAATCTTTGCAGAGAGCGAAGTGCTCGTCAAGTGAAGCACCGCGGGCGCGGCTGATAGAACGCGGGCGCGGTCTTCGTGCAGGGACAATGTCATGACTTCTTCTCGGACGATGTGATGTGTAAGCAACCTTCGTATCTTTGCCCGGCTCTTGGAAGATGGACAAATACTTGAACTCGAGCAGTGGAGAAGAGAATTCCCGGGGAAACAAAGCTCCCTCATACTTAGGCTTTACACATAGCCGAAGGATGGAAAGTACAAAGATGAATGGAAAGAAGAAATAGAAGATGGAAAGATAGAAGATGGAATAGAATGGATGTAGATGGATGGAAAATATAGAAGTAGAATGGGACCAAAAAGTCCTCTTTTTTTTTTCTTTCTTTTCACTTTTTTTTCATAATAAAGACGAGCTAAAACCGAGACGCAGTATGGTTACCGCGAGCACGGGCTAGTACCTGTTCGTCGGGGCGCGCTGACGGTCCACCGCGAGCGCAGCCAAGGAGGTGCGGGCGCGGTTTCACGCCAGGCATGTCCTTTCAGACCTAGTCCCTGCATGTTAGCTAGAAAAACAAGCAAATCCTAAGCTAGGAATGGAAAAATAATCTATCTAATCCTTGGGTTGCCTCCCAAGCAGCGCTTTTGTTTAACGTTGTTGGCTCGACGTGGATACGATCAATACGGGTCCTCATCAACATCAATTCGGACCGTGTTGCCACCATGAGATATGGAAAGAGATCCATTGGCAACGTCAATGACCGTGTTGGCTGTTTTCATGAATGGGCGACCAAGTAAGAGAACTGGGTCGTATCGGCCTTCGCCTATCTCCATCACATAAAAATCTGCAAGAAAGATCAAACCCCGCACCTGCACTAGAACATCCTCAACTAACCCTTTCGGGCGCACATTAGAGTGGTCAGCCAATTCAATAACAATATCGGACTCTTTTAAAGGACCAAGGCCTAACCTATCATACATGCAAGCTGGAAGAACATTAATGGAGGCACCTAAATCTAGCATAGCACGCTCAATTTTAGTTTCTCCAATAGTGACAGGGACGGTGAATCTTCCTGGGTCTGAACATTTTTTAGGAAGTTGCTTTTGGAGTAGGGAATTACAAGTTTCAATTTTGCTATCCTGCGTTTTTTCAACTAGAGCTACCTTTTCAACCTTAGGACTAGTCCTATTCTTTCTTTTTATGGTGCATAGCTCTTTCATGAATTTAGCAAAACGAGGGACACTTTGGATGAGATTAAGGAGAGGAACATTTACCCGATAATTGGCGAAGGTCTCGAAGAGTTCCTTGTCATGTGCCGGCTTCCTTGTGTCCTTGAGAGCATCGGGGAATGGAGGAGAGGGCTTGAAATCCAATGGTGGAAGGGGTTGAGCCACATATCCATCATCCTCTTGTGCTGCTGGGGCTCGTGTCCGTCTAGGAGAGCTCGGGCGAGGAGGCGCATAGTTCTTGAAAGCATAATCGAGTAGAGCCTCGAAATTTCGCTCGGCCTCCTTACCGCGGGCGTGGTCCGGACTCCGCGGTCGCGGATCGCTACGCCTCTCGTGGTCCATGGGCTCTGTTGGAATTTTGCGGGCGCGGAGGGGAGAGCGCGGGCGCGGAATTCCCACAAAGGCATGGTCTTCATGTGCTTCCGCCCCGGCGCGGTCGCGGCCAGGGGAACGCGGTTGCGGTTCATCACAAGTGGGTGATTGCCGACTCGCCAATACTCTACCGCTCCTCAAATTCATGGCACTAACATTCTCCTTGTGATTGAGCGGTTGAGAAGGAAGTTTCCCGGAATCCTTAGACTCGAGCCTATTGATCATGGCTGCAAGTTGGCTAAGCTGAGTCTCAAGATTCTTTACAGCAGCTCTCGTCTCATGATTCTCCTTCAAGAGGGCGGTAATAGCATCATTCTGGGACGGAGCAGGCGCTCTCGGGGCGTAGTTATTGGACCGAAATTGTTGTTGCTGGCCCTGAGGAGCATACTGCTGCTATTGTTGTGGCGGATCTTGCTGCTGCTGGTTGTTCCACCTTAAGTTAGGATGGTTCGCCCACCCCGGATTGTAGGTGTTAGAGTAAGGATCATTCCGGGGCCAGGGCGCTCCATAGTTGCCAATAGCATTGACCGATTCCTCGGTCCCTTGAATAGTTGGGCATTGATCCGTATGGTGGCCCGCATCATAACATAGACCGCAAGCGTTGACTTGCTGGGTTGTCCTCTTTGTGAGCAGCTGCTTCATAAGATCCTTGAGCTCCCTTACTTCAGCATTCAGGGACTCATTCACCACACTAACGGACCTCACGTTGGTCCTTGACCTTTGATTGCGGGCTTGTTCCGCCAAGATCTCCACTTTCTGAAAAGTTGCAGCGGGGGTCAAATTTTCGTAACTACCCTCACAAGATGCATTCACGAGCCTCTTGTCATTGTCGCAAAGCCCCTCAATGATGTAGCAAATAAGATCCTTGGCTTGGTAGCCATGGTAGGGACAGCTCGCGATGAGCCTCTTGTAGCGCTCACAATAGTCATAGAGGTTCTCGTCTTCCCCTTGCTCCAAACTGCTGAGCTGCTTCTTAATAGATGTTTGTTTGGAAGCGGGGAAGTACTTCTCAAGAAACGCCTTCTTCATGGCCGCCCAAGTAGTGATAGAACCCGGCACCAAATAAAGGAGCTAGTCCTTGGCGGTGTCCTCAAGAGAGAAGGGAAAAGCCCGGAGCTTGAATTGATCCTCCGTCACATCAGTGGGCTTCATACTCACGCACACCGCGTGGAATTTAGTGAGATGCTTGTTCGAGTCCTCACCGCTCAACCCGTGAAATTTGGGCAAGTGGTGGATGAGGCCAGACTTTAATTCGAACTTCACACCCTCCTCTAGTTCGGGGAATTGAACAGCGAGCTGCTGTTGCTGGAGATCAGGCGCCGTGAGTTGGCGAATAGTTTGTTCCGCCATGGCGTCTTCTGGTTCGGAATCAGAGAGAGAGAGAGAGAGATTCAAGAAGGTTGTAAGATGTAGAGGGTGTGGGGGCACTTCTTATCTTCCGGAGAGTCCTGCTAATTTCTGGATCAAAACGAACAGGGGAAGTATTAGTAGACCGGGTACGGACCATGTGTTAGGTCCGCACCCAAAGGATGGTTCTGCGTACTGGCCGCGTGGCTCGGCTAAAGTCGTCGTGCCAAGATCAAAGATAAATAACCCAAACTACAAACTAAGTATAGTAAGCAAGTAAGGGGTCGAACCCAAGAGAACTTAAGGCTTCTAGTATTAATATATTTACCAACCAAAGAAGGGGGATTTAGAGAAGAGATCTAAACTAATCTAAACTAGAAAACAAAGCAAACAAATAAACAAACATGCAAATATGGGGAAACAATTGATGAAGAGATAAGTTTATTCAAAAGATCCACTCATGAAATAATCACTCGATCATAGATTCATCCATTGATTTCATTCACACCTATGGTTAATTCCTACCCTGATCATTAACAATCGCAAGTCCACGGTCCAAGCAATTCTATAACCCTAGGCAAGGACGCTTAACCTAGAATTAGCATAGAGAACAAGGATATGCAGGATATAATATCAAACAATCAAGCTACGAGTCAATTGTAAGATAAAACAATCAATTCTCTTCTTAATCCTAGTTGCATAGACAACAGGTCTAGGTTAAGTTGTTTTCACAGATTAGTTTTGTCCACGGTCCAAACCTAATCAAACTGTAGAACATAAATCAATTCAATAGGTTAGCTACTCCTAAAGAAACAATAAACATTCATAAGATGAAGCACAAGAGAATCAATATTAACCAAAGGATAGAAATCAATTACCAAAATCTCACGAGTTCATACATCAGAGCTTCTCCCTTGAACAAACCCAAGGAGACTAGCTCTCCACAACTAAACTAAAGAAGAATTGAATTATGAATTGGAAGTACCTAAAACCTAAGCCTGACTCCTCCTTATATAGCCCAAGGAACATTCTCCTCGAGATAGATAAGGTAAGAGGCAAAAGATAGAAAAGGAAATAAGATAGAAAAGAAAAGATTTCGGCCCACTTCGGATTCGGCATCACCGCGGTCGCGTCGCTCTCACCGCGCCCGCACTTTCATGACAGAGAGGAACTTCTCGTCTCGGCAGCCACCGCGGTCGCGTCGTCCATGCCGCGGTCGCGGAATCCCGACAGAACCTATGGTATCACTGCGGACGCTGTTTTGACCATCGTTCGCTTGGAATCTGACTTCGGTGTAAAAAGATGAATTGAATCCCTTGAAGTTAGCTTTCCAATGGCACCAGAATCAGCTCAATCCGGCCTCTGTAGCTCCAGATATGGCCTTCGCAAGCAAGTGGTGTCGCGCAGACAGCTCAAAACGCCTTAAAACTCTTGATTCTTGCATCCTTGTGTCTTCGGTCTTGATATTACAATCACGCACAAACTCTAACCTAAACACACTCAATATAGCCCTAAAATACAAGACTTAACCTATACAAAGTAGGCCGAATCACCGCGACCGCGCCGAGGGGGCCGCGGGCGCGGTTTGGGCGCAGAACCCGAAAACACACAAAATCAAAACAAGAAAAAGGATTCCCCGGCAACGGCGCCAAAATTTGGCTCGGGCAAAGTCGTTGTTCCGTTATCAAAAATAAATCCCAAACATGCAAACAAAAGTATAGTAGGCAAGCAAGGGGTCGAACCCAAAGGAATCAGTTTTTATTTAGATTTTAATGGTTTTCATGCAAGTAAACAAAAGGGGGTTTTGAAAGTTGGTTTCAATCAAGGTTATCAAGCAGAGTATATCCAATCAATTCCACTTTATTATTCTGTTGATCATGAATTCATCCACCTCTTTATATGCCTAGGTCAATTCCAATCCCAATCATTAGCAATCGCAAGTCCACGGCCCAAGCAATTCTATAACCTTAAGCAAGGACACTTAAACCTAGAATTATCATAGAGCACAGGGATAATAGGAAATCAAATCATGCAATCAAGCTACGAGTCTCATGCACAATTTAACCATTGAATACTTTTCCCTAAACTAGTCCACGGTCCTAGAATAGAGTTGTTTCGAGAATAGGAAAGATGCATAGACAATAACCAATCCTAATTCAAACAATAGATCTAAGTTGATCAGGCTCATAAAATCAAACATAGATCATGGGATGAAGCACAAGAGTATCAATAAAGACCTAGTTATAAAGAGATTACAAGAATTTCACAACTTCATAATAAAGCTTCCTTGATTGAATAAACTCCAGAGGAGAGTTTGATGTATGACACCGCTAGAAGAGATCTCTTCGACGTCACACAATCGCAAACGGAACCGATGGATCTAGACCTTGCACCAAGTCGAGTCTTGAACTTCTCCAAATCGAACACAATCAACGAACTCACAAGATCGAACAATTGAATGAATCAAAACCAAACTTGCATAAATCAAACTAGTCTCAATGTCGACAATCTCAAAGGCGCAGGAAGAGAACTCTGTTCTCTTCTCAATCTACGCTGAAAAACAAATAAGGGAAAACTAGAGTATTTATTCTATCCTAGAAAAAGAAATCCTAAATTATTATCATAAGATATAAATAATATCTCATAATAATAATCACAAATCTAGAAACCCAAAAATATGGAAATAGTTCGACAATAATAAAAGGAAACAGCTTGGGACGCAAGCTAAAAGGAAACAGCTTCGGACGCGTTCGGACGGATCTCAGGCTCGACCCTGGGAGGGTCGATCTCGACCCCCTGGGGGTCGATCCTGAGAGGATCTTGCAAGCCCTCAGGCTCGACCCTGGGAGGGTTGATCTCGACCCCTTAGGGGGGTCGATCCTGAGGGGATCTTCGCGTCTCTAGGCTGCTCGTCTTAGGTTCCTTGCAAGTAAGTGACCCACTTCGTCTTCTTAGGCTTCCTTGAATTTAAATGCTCGGGACTTCTTGAATGGTAAAGGCCTTCTTCTTGAGCTCGTCTTCCTCCATGACTCCTTCTTGAACTTGAATGCTCGCGACTTGTGGAATGGTCTTGGCCTTGCTTGTCGATTCATGATCTTCTCTATCATTCTTGTATTAGAGTTAGTTCTCCATTACAAAGAAAACTCTAATCTTTATTGAAATACAATTGATTGACAAATTGGATGATGATCTGAAACCTAGAGAAGGTCCTCCTTATATAGCCCCAAAGATCAACCTTTTCGGACTAAATAAGGTAGGAACCTGAAAGATAAGAAAGGAAACAAGATAAAAACAGTGAAATGTCGTCAACTTGGAAGTCGGTCGAACCCGCGACCGCGGCACCATAACCGCGCCCGCAGCGGCCTTCAAACGGTCAAATCTTGAGTCGGCTTCTACCGCGACCGCGCCCTGGGCAGCACGACCGCGGCCTTCATGGTCTTGGTTGGCTCGCTCCTCCACGCCACCGCGCCCACGTCATAGACAACGAGACCGCGGTATCCATGCAGTGACGAATCTTCGTCTTTAA
Organism: Polygonum aviculare; assembly: GCA_934048045.1. Taxonomy (NCBI): domain Eukaryota; kingdom Viridiplantae; phylum Streptophyta; class Magnoliopsida; order Caryophyllales; family Polygonaceae; genus Polygonum; species Polygonum aviculare. The sequence continues at coordinate 22,376,368 of OW204023.1, read as the reverse complement.
GCTCTTTAACTCTTGATTCCGCATAACTTGTGTCTTCGGTCTTGATATTACAATAACGCTCAAAACTAACCTAAAAACTCTCAATATAGCTCTAAAATACAAGAGTTATCCTATACAAAATAGGCCGAATCAGCTTGCTTTGCCATTTGATTGCTTTTTACTCTTACTTGATGGAGTAGATTCCATAGTCTTGGGCTTTGGGGGAAACCCCTAGCTAGGATTGGGTAGGAACCCCCAATTCCATAGCCTTGAGTGCTTGATCTATGAATCCTCTCTACATTGAGCTTCAATTCTCTTGTGGGAACAAGGGACCTAGGGCTTGTGATGGGTAAGATTAAGCGGGAGCGATCTCGGACCCATCACTAGACCTAGCATCGAAGGCGAGTGGAAACTCCCTTAGGTCGAAGTGTAGAGTGGAGGGATCGAAGGCTAGCAACCTCGATCTCACAAGGATCAACACTTATTGGCTGAATTGGGGTGGAATTACCCAAATCTAGTTAGGGAAGGAACCCAAAAACCCAAGACCGATCTACCAAATTTGCCTAGTTCGATTTACCCAGTCATCGGGTCCGACGTTGTGTGAGTCGGTCCCGGCCAAATCAACCTCGATCCACCCTCGGACCGAAGTGAACAGTGTCGGTCCGAGGTGTTCTCTTTGATTTTCCTCGTTTTTACCTTTCTTTTACCCTTTTTTAGTCTTTTTGGTACTCTCAACGCACGAACTCCCGTGTGTTCGACACCCTACCCTTATACTACAAGTTGGGGTTCGGTTTATAAATTTAAATTTTGATATCATCCGATCCGGACTAAGACCGATCATCACCCATCAGTGTCGAACATCGCATGATCTCCACACAAGTGCACTAAGGCGGCACTGTCCATTACCCACTCTGCCTTAGTAACCTCATCACTCGTTGCTAAGTACACATCATTAGAACCAACGTCATCGATCACATTCGTATTTGAGTCACCAATCTTCATCCGCAACTCTCTCAACTTCTTCAAGTCCTCCCTCACTTGGGGACACCTAGACTGCATATGACCCTTCTCCCAACAATAGTAGCACTCCACGTCACTCCAATCTTTACTCGGACGTGAGCTACCTCTACGTCTCGGGTCATCTCGCCCTCTTGACTGGTTCTTCCCTCGCTCCCTCACAACTAGTATGCGATCTCCACCGGTATCATTGGCGTCACTCTTCATCACTCTCTCACTCTCCCGCAAAGTGGTAGTCACCTCATCTAAAGTGAGGCATGTCCTTCCTACAAGTAATGTCTGCACCAAAGACTTGTAGGACTTCGGTAGTGACGCTAATAGAAGCAATGCCTGCTCCTCATCCTTAATGTTATCTCCTGCATTCATCAATTGTCATACTAGTTGACTAAATGAATTAACGTGGTCATGAAGATTACCTCCTTCATCCATCTTTAGTGAGTACAACTCCATCTTCAAACACAACCGATTCGTCAACGACTCCGACACATAAATGCTCTCGAGCTTCTCCCACAACGCCTTCGGACTCGTCTCCTTCAACAAGTTGAACTTAATCTCGGGAGCTAACGCCAACCGGATTGCACTCACCGCCTTCCTCTAGATTTTGCTCCATTCTTTGTTGCTCATGGTGCCGGGCTTCTCGTCCTCTAAAGTCTGATCAAGACCCTGTTGCACCAATAAGTCTTGCATCGTACTCTACCACAACGTGAAGTTCATCTTCCCATCAAAGAGTGGGATCTCGAACGTCTTCGACAAGCCAATCGACATCACACTAACACGAGATCTTTCGATTGACGAAATTTACCCGTATCTCCAACAACGACGCTCACCAACCTGTGCTTTGATACCACTGTTGGAAATCGACCCCTCCAAAGACTCTTGTACACCCACCCAACCCAACTGAGACAAAGACACAATATTACAAAAGTGACTTTGTATTATGCATAGTGGAAATGTACAAGGCTAATTATACGGATGACTCGAGACCCTTTATTATGTGGGACACTTCACTCTAGCTCTCACACACACAACACACTTGATCGACTACTTTGATCAATGTCCTAAAATGATCACACTTACCCCTATTTATACATGCTGTAGGAATGCTCTTGAGCTAAACTCAACAACTTTCAAAGTAGATATTTGTTTAGAGAATTCTAGTCCTTAACTTTGTCCTACTTTCTAGAATTTTCCTTAATCTTCTACTAATTGCCAAATGCTCCCACTTATTCCTGTAAACTTTACAATAATCCCTACCTTTCCAATTCTTGGGCCTTGTAGGCGGGCATGATTCCATATCAATTAGTTAGCATTTATTTCCCTATCTTATTTATTTTGCTAGCCATATTTATTATGCTTTATCCTTTAATAGGGTAGTTACTCTAGTTAGGATATTATTTATGGAGGAGAATCTTATCTTCGCCTGAGATAGGATATTTGGTTGACTTAGGGAGCAAGGCATCGCCCTAACCCTAGCGGGCTGATCCCCTAGAGGCGCGCGCCCCCCTCTTGTCCCTCTCCTCTATAAATATACATGTATACCATGTGAAAGGGAGGTTCTAAGCCATCGCTCTGCCTGACGCCTTTTAGTCGACATTGTACCTATTCTGACTTAAGCATCGGAGGTGGATTAGGGGTCGCTCGCCCCTTGGTCAATTGTTTTGCAGGTTGTTGAAGGCGAAGAGGCTGGGAGAAGAAGCTTGGAGAAGAAGGTTATTAAAGGAGTTGAAACTTGTACACGGCATATTTTGTGTACTAACATTTGGCGCCGTCCGTGGGGAACGAACAGATTTTCGACCTTCGTAAACCCTAAGAGAACCGATCTGAGGAGGTTATGGATCGCTTGTCCACGAGCCCGGATCGAGACCACCCCCAGCCGAATCGGTGCGATGGCCGCCAGCCCCGGGAATCGTATACGGCCGGTGGCCGATCGACCTCGCCGCGCGACCACGGCAGTCGATCCGGCACGAGACGCGGCACACGATACGCCAGACCGCCACCGTTGCGCCTACGCAGTGGCAGAAGCGGAGCCGATCGATCGGGCCGTCGCCCGATCAGGCCATTCCAGGTTCGCCAGCCGCGCGGATCGCCGAGCGATCTGTCGCGAGGACAGGACGACCCGTGGGCGCAGGTCGGTGAACCGCGGTCGCGGGTTCTACGCAGAACCCCCCGCTCGATTTCCGTACGCAAGCCGCGGGCGCGGCTCGGGGAACCGCGGGCGCGGGGCATCCCCTGGGCACTTTGCCCGATTCCGCTGAACTGCCCGCGGGCGCGGGTCGGGCATCCTTGATCGCGGATGGATCGCCATGGGTATCCGTCGACGAAACCCTAGGTCATCTGACACGAGAACCTGCGTGCGCGGTTCAAGGTCCTGCGAGCGCGGACCCGTGTCATAACAAGGGTGCCGGGATCGAAGCCGATCCCGAGGCCTACGAGGGCTTGTCTTCGGATTACCTCCAGAAGGTGACCAACGTTGGATTGCAACCCCGGGATAAATCCATCGACGAACTAACCGCAGTTCCGGCAGGAGAGGATCCCGAAAAGGTCTTTTACGTCGGAAAAAGGCCTATCCGCCCAAGAGCCCTTGGAGAGTCTGCGTGGACTTTACTGACATCAACAAGGCATGCCCTAAAGATCTCTTCCTCTTCCGAAGATTGATCAGCTGGTGGACACCACAGCGGGGCATGAGCGGATGAGCTTTTTGGATGCCTACCGAGGATACCATCAAATTCCTTTGCATGAGGAGGATCAAGAAAAGACCGCATTCATAACTCCTCGAGGGATCTTTTGTTATAAAGTGTTGCCCTTTGGATTGATGAATGCAGGGGTAACCTACCAACGTCTTGTGACTAAGTTATTCGACGAATACTTAGGAAAGACGGTTGAGGCCTACATTGACTATATGGCCGTAAAGAGTCGACAAGCATCGACCCACTTAGATGACTTGCAACGCGTCTTTGATGTGCTACGAGCCGCCCAAATGCGTCTAAACCCCGCCAAATGCGCTTTTGCGGTTGGCTCGGGGAAGTTCCTGAGGCACCTAGTGACCCGGAGGGGAATTGAAGAAAGCCCAAACCAGATTCGCGCTATAAATTCCTTGGTCAGCCCTAAAGACGTGAAGGAGGTGCAGAGATTGACCAATATGGCTGCCGCTCTTAATCGGTTCATCAGTAGATCCTCGGACAAGTGCCATTCGTTCTTCAAAGCGCTGAAGAAAAAGAGCACGTTCGAGTGGGATGACGATTGTGAGCGAGACCTTCAAAGGTTAAAGACTTACCTGCAATCGCCACCGGTCCTCACCGTCCCGTCAAAGGGAGACGTCCTCAAAGTCTACTTGGCCGTATCGTCTAAGGCAGTGAGCGCAGTGCTAGTTAAGGATATCGGGAAGGAGCAACACCCGTATACTATACTAGCAAAACCCTGCTCGATACAGAGACCCGTTACTCACCTATGGAGCGACTACTCTTAGCTCTGGTCACGGCTTCTCGCAAGCTGAATCACTATTTCCATGAGCATGCGATCCAGGTGGTGACCGGTTATCCTATTCGATCTCTTCTTGGCAGCTCCGACCTATCCGGGCAGATTGCGAAGTAGGCCGTCGAGCTGGGCCAATACGACATCGAATACGTACCGCGAACGGCTATCAAGGGGCAGGTCCTAGCTGACTTCATCGCAGAGTTAACCGAACCTGTCAAAGGAAGCACGCCGGCGACACCAGCCAGCACGGGCCGAGATTCCGCGATCACGAGCGGACGAGCCGCGGCCGCGGGGCCAGAGGCCGCGATCGCGGTAGGCCTCCCAAGCGTTTTGCCAGATTCCGCTGAACTGCCCGCGGGCGCGGGTCGGGCATCTGCGATCGCGGATCAGTCCGACGGCAGTCTAAGCCCGATTTCGCACAATTGGGTTCTAGAGGTGGACGGAGCAAGCAACGTGCAGGGGTCGGGTGTCGGGATCGTTCTCACATCGCCGACCCAGGAAGCATTGCAGCTAGCCGTACGGATCGACTTCGGCACCACCAACAACGAAGCCGAGTACGAGGCCTTGATCCTCGGTCTCGAGACTACAGCAAACCTAGGAATCCAAAGTTTACACGTATTCTCCGACTCGCAATTTATCGTTAATCAAGTGCTCGGAGTCTACGAAACCAAGGGCGAGAAACTGGCTAGGTATGCCGAGCAGGCTCGAACCATGATGGCATCTTTCGAGCACATCGAGCTCGAGCAAAGGTCGCGAAGGATGAACCAGGCAGCAGACGCGCTTACCAGTTTAGCATCCCTGTCGGGGAAGTCGCTTGCTTCCACCATCAAACTAGAGACGTCCGAATGTCCTCTGGTGCAGGACGACGTCAGTTTGGTGATGACGGGTGAAAATCCCGCTCCGGACGGGCTTCCGGAAAGCGGAGAGGTGGAGGATTTAGGATGGCAAGAGCCCTTGATCCGCTACCTTAGGGAGAATGTGCTCCCGGAGGATCCTCAAGCGGCCCGAAAGACTCGCACAAGGGCAGGAAGATCCTGGATATCGCGAGAAGGAATCCTGTACCGAAGGTCTTTCGGTGGACCCTATCTGAGGTGCGTCGCTCCCGGAAAGGTTGAGCCCCTCCTCTACCAACTCCACGAGGGGAGCTGCGGAATGCACGCCGGCGGTCATAGCCTGGCAGCGCGTGCTCGCACTCAGGGTTACTGGTGGCCCTACATGCAAAAGGATGCGGAAGCTTACGCCCGACGGTGCGCGAAATGCCAGCATTTTGCCCGTCTGACGCATTTGCCTGCGGAGGATCTTCACACCATCACGAGCCCTTGGCCGTTCGCGCTGTGGGGATTGGACATCGTCGGTCCATTCCCTAAAGCCCCCGGAAATGTGCGGTACCTCATTACCGCTACCGACTACTTCACCAAGTGGGTTGAGGCCAAGCCCCTGGCTAACATCCGTGACTCGGATACGCGCAAGTTCGTTTGGGAAAATATTATTACCCGCTTCGGGATCCCAAAGGCGCTTATATCCGATAACGGGACGCAATTCAACAGCGCAAACTTCCAGGAGTATTGCAAGGGATGGGGCATCAAGAACATCTATTCATCCGTGGGCTACCCTCAGTCGAACGGACAAGCGGAGGCGACAAACAAGATCATCGTAGACGGGCTCAAGAAACGTCTCGATCAGGCAAAAGGACGATGGGCGGAAGAGCTTCCGGCTATCCTATGGGCATATCGCACCACCCCCCGAAAGTCAACAAGCGAGTCGCCCTTTGCTATGACTTACGGCACTGAGGCAGTCATCCCGCTGGAGGTGGGACTCCCGACGTTACGAACGACGCTCAGCCGGGACCAGAATGACCAGGCTCTCGCTAGAAGCCTCGACTTCGCCGAAGAGCGGCGAGAAGCCGCAGCGGTGCGCCTCGCAGCCTACCAAAGTGTCGCTAAACGAGTCGTCGCGCGACGAGCTCGTCTACGGAGCCTCCAAGTTGGCGAATTAGTGCTTCGAATGGTCATGGGAAGCGCACGCGACCCCACTGACGGGAAGTTGGGGCCAACTTGGGAAGGACCATACGTAGTAGCCGCGGCCTTAGGGCAAGGAGCATACGTGCTGAAGCACTTGGATGGTCGACCAGTGCCGCGCACATGGAATATAGCGAAATTGAGAAAGTTCTACCCATGAGAAAAGTGCAAGGTCCATCATGCTAGTAACGGCGCGCCGCCTTTTTCGTCTTCCTTTTGTTTGTTTTCATTTCAAACGATTTTGTTTTTAATAAAAATCCCGGGAACTCTTTTTCATGTCTTTTTGGTTTCAAGTGTTTTTTCCTAGCATGGGGGGCCGAACACTCGACTCAGGGCCGGAATGGCACCGTGTGCAACGCTATCACACGTATTACGCAGGTCACGCGTTGTACATACGCGTTTGGCCAACGAATATATGAATATACGAATATACGAATATACGAATACACGAGTGTACGAATGTACGAATATACGAATAAGAGCACCTAATCTGCATGTCCACTCACCGCTTAAGCTCTGGCCCCTATACACGGGATAGTACAAGGTACACGAGTATAGGATTCCGGAGGGGGCAATTGTAGGCGGACATGATTCCATATCAATTAGTTAGCATTTATTTACCTATCTTATTTATTTTTCTATCCATATTTATTATGTTTTATCCTTTAATAGGGTAGTTACTCTAGTTAGGATATTATTTATGGAGGAGAATCTTATCTTCGCCTGAGATAGGATATTTGGTTGACTTAGGGAGCAAGGCATCGCCCTAACCCTAGCGGGCCGATCCCCTAGAGGCGCGCGCGCCCCTCTTGTCCCTCTCCTCTATAAATACACATGTATACCATGTGAAAGGGAGGTTCTAAGCCATCGCTCTGCCTGACGCCTTTTAGTCGACATTGTACCTATTCTGACTTAAGCATCGGAGGTGGATTAGGGGTCGCTCGCCCCTTGGTCCATTGTTTTGCAAGTCGTTGAAGGCGAAGAGGCTGAGAGAAGAAGCTTGGAGAAGAAGGTTATTAAAGAAGGAGTTGAAACTTGTACACGGCATATTTTGTGTACTAGCAGGCCTTATCTCTTTTGGGCTCTTTTATTAACCCAAAATAAACTATGGATATTTGAATTATGATCCAACAATCCGGTGGCCAGATATCAGATCGATAATGACGGAGGGGACGACCATCTGCGCATTTATGTGAATGGATCAAATACATAAGCTTATGAGGTTCCATCCTAAAACCAATTGCAACATTAAGAGTAACCATGTATTTATATAGTAGACAAATCAACTCAATACTCTATATATGATAACATTATATAACCAGATTTCAAAAGGTGTAATTCAAATGAGATACCATTCCTACTCCTCCAACCCCTTTTTCCTCGTTAAAAAGGTTTTACATGGCATGTCCATTCCGTAATTGTGTGTAGGAGTTGGACCACGCCCAATTGTGTGCATACAAATTATAAAGAAATAAATACGAACACCAACTTATTTGCAAATTGTTTGAAAGAGAATATCCATTACATATATATATATATATATATATATATATATGAGCATATGTTCATTTTTAAAGTAAGAAGACGTGTACAGCTTGATCAAGGAAGAAATCCTTGTTTATCAACTACAGGATTTACACGGTATACGTGGAGGCATCAAATATACAAAGCTATCAACCAAGTGGGGGACTTCAAAAAATAAGCTAGTGCATAGTGACAAGAACTGAAAATCCAGCAGATCTTCTCAGCTCAAATTACATACTACAGTATATAATTCAATTTTTTATTTTGTTTAGAAAAAGACTCCTATCCATACTTTGTCAATTATTGAGCGAATACGTCATCATCCATTCATAAGGAGAAGCATTCAATGCCATTCATTGACCATGGATTCGTACACAAACCAACTTAATTACGGTGAAGTTACTTTTACAACTAATTAGAAAGTTTGGTTCGTTGGATGGGGAGTATGTCGCAGTTTTTTTAGGATGAATGATATACTCCATCCATTTTGAAAAAATTTGACTAGTTCGATATTTCACACATATTAAGGATTATTTATGTATACCTAAATTACTCTTATACAATACGGTAAAATACATACGGAGGCCCCCGTACTTATACAAAATGTGCAAATAGACCCCCATACATTTTTTTGTTCTATTGAGCCCCTGTACCTATCCAATTTTGTTCTATTGGGCACTTGTGTCCCAATTAGTGTGAGCGTGCGTTTTATGTGCTCTGTTTAATTGCCATGTAAGGACCATATAACACGATTTTTGTCATTTAATGTCCACGTAATGCAAGTTTAAACCACATAACACTCTGTAATGCCACGAAACACCGTAAACAAAAAGTTAAAACAAAATTGATTATGGTGTTTTACGGTGTTTCGTGGCATTACACGGTGTTACGTGGCTTGAATTTGCATTACGTGGACATTACATGGCAAAAATCGTGTTACATGGTCATTACATGACAATTTAACAAAGCATGATTAGTATGGAAAAAGATGATATCATTACATCATAGGTTATTATGGAGGCAAATTTGAAAAAAAAATAGAAAAATATATGAAATGGACAAGTTTTTTGAAATAATATAAAGTGTCCAAAGGGTCAAGTTTTTTGAAACAGATGGAGTATGCATAATCAATATTTTGGTTCATCATTTCAACATTTTATCCTCGCCTCCGTCCTAGAACGAGATAAAAATAAAATTCTTATTTGTATTATTTTGTATTTATGAAAATGCTAAGTCTTAATTGAATATACATCAAGTATATGCATTATCATTTAGACAAAGTTTTCACATAATGTAATGTTCCAATAACTAAATGATTATAGAAGTTGATATATTCTATTTTTTTAATATTGAATATGTAACACCAAGGCAAGTAGGTACTAGGAAGTTAGTACGTATTCGAGTCAACAATTGTTCATAACATGAGACAACCATTTGTGTGCAACAAAGTAATCAAATGTATTCTTATTTTTGCTTACTTGAGAAACTATTACAAATTTCAATTATTTAATTATCTCAAATGGTGATCAATCCTCTATTTCACAAGTTATTCATAGTACAACTTCATTTAAACTAAATATACTTTCTAATTTAAATACATTTTAAAAAATACTTTGTAATTTAAATACATTTAGAATAAATACATAATTAACTTTTCTATAAAAAACATGTTTGGAAATTAAAAGAAATATAAATTATAATTAAATATGACTAATGTGCCATCACCTTTAAAAGCGTAAAAATAATAATTAAATATGAATAATGTGCAATTACCCTTAAAAGGCCAAACACAAAAAAAAAAAGAAGCTTACATTTAATGGATAAGGAAGACAAAAATAAGTGTTGTATAGAAGATTTAAATTTATTTAATTTCATGGTATGACTTTTACGGTGCAATATAATGCAATGATGTAATGTAACTTTTGTGGGTTGAAAATAATAATAGTAACAATATGAATAATAATAACAATATTGGTTCTCTCGTTCGGGCAATTGGGGGGCTAGGGTTTGATCGTCGCGTATCGGCTGGTCTAGGGTTAGGTTGTCGTGAGTCGGTGGTTGGCCTGGTTCGGTTGTGCTAGTTGTCATCGGGTGTTGATTGTTGGGTTTTGTCGTCGGGCATCGGGTTGCGTTCTCCGGTCTCTTCGGTCTTCTTTGGCAGGTTTTGTCATCGGGTGTTGTTAGTGGTCAGGCGTTCTGTTACGGGTGTGCGGCCTGGTGCTAGTCGGCGTTGAGTTGTTGCTTGTTGTTGCCGATATGCTTTCCATTTGTCTTTAGTTGTGGATCTACTGCTTGTTGTCATCAGTCGGGTGTTTGTTCTGGTGGTGTTCAGATGTTGCTTGTTGTTTGTCGTCGTTGGTGATCAGTTGTAGTCATCAGTAAAGTAATTGTTGCAGGCCCTGGTTTGTAGTTTGATCTTGTTTTATGCTGATCAGTTGTTGTTGCTTTTTTGTTGTTGTTTTCCGTTTTGTCGCTTTTGGTGATCTCTTTTGTGTGGGCTACTATTCTGGCTTGCTCTTGTGCTCTTGTATCGTCTCCTTTTTGTTGTGTTGTTTTCCACGTCTGTTTGTATGTTTGTTGATGTGGTGCGTATTCATTTCCCTTTTATGGGTCTTAGTGGCTATTAGGATGGAGATGGGCGTGGTATTACTAAAAGTTCTCTGATCACACATCTTCTTGATCGTCATTGTTCTGGGGATGCACAGGAGATCACTCGTCTTTCTCTTTCCTCTGTCTTGGATGTTTTTCTCGGGGCTGAGACTTCCTTTAAAAATATGGGGATTTGGCTTTGTGGTGTTTGCTTCAAGACACATTCCCTTCATTCTAAGTGTCGTCATGGTAGTGGCTCTGATTTTATGTCAACCTGATGTTTGTGATGGTGTGGTGAGGTTTGTACTTTATGATTTTATCAAGCTACATGTCTCTTCTTGCCCTGCTCCGTCTATTCCGGCTACTAGTGGGGTGCATGGATAACGTTGTGGTTTTCAAGTGGCTCTCCTGGATGCCTTGCTCTCCAAACAGTTATGTACTGTGAAGTATAGCCATCCCAAGTGTCGTTTAGGGTTTTCTCGGGTTTTAAAAGGAGCTCTTGATGTGGTGATTGGCAAGCCTGATGAAGTTGCTTGTTGGGTTAGTTTGCATGTGTTGCCCCTTTGTACTCTTAAAGCTTTTCGCCCACAAAGTAGTCTTGAGTGAAAATCTCGTGTTAAACTGCAACGTCAAGAAGAGAGTACCTCCTCCTATAGGGGATGTTGATGAGGGTCTGGATTTGTGCGAGTGTAATGTCAAGCAGTGTAAGAGGAAGATTTGTGATGGCCACTATACGGCGGCAATCAGAGTTCTTTCTTCTTCTGGCAATCCTTTTAAAATGCCACCCTTGAGGACTTACATGCAAAGCATCCTTTCTCGCCAGCTCCTTCCTTGTTGAGTGTTCCCATTGACCAACCTCACATCTCTCCTTCAACTCCTGTTGTTTGGACATGATTAAGAGTTTTCCTCATGGCACGTCATGTGGGTGGGACGGTTTGCGTGCTCAGCATCTCTTTGACTGCTTGAGTGGCGCTACGGTTGCTATTCTTGACGAGTTAGTGGCTTCTATTTCCCAGGATAGCAATCTCTTTCTTGATGGGAGGTGTCCTAAGGTGTTGGGAGAGTATAGTGCTAGTGCTCCTCTCACGACTCTTGTTAAGCCAGGCGGAGGTGTTCGTCCTATTGCGGTGGGTACTGTTTGGAGGCGCTTGATTTCTAAGGTTTGTGCTGTCATCATTGGCCCTTCCTTGAGTGGTTATTTGAGGGGTCTACAGTTTGGGGTTAGGGTTCTTGAAGGGGGTGATGCCATTCTTTATATTGTGAATCGTTTAGGTGAAGATCGTGGTGATGTTGTTTGCCTTTCTATGTTGTTGGTGGACTTTAAAAATGCTTTCAACTTGGTGGATCGAGAGGTCATGCTGCGAGAAGTTCGTCTTCGGTGCCTTGCTATTTCTTGTTTGGTTGAGTTCTACTACTTTGATCTTGCTCGGCTTTATTATGGCGGTCATGCGTTATGGTCGTGTCAAGGGGTACAATAGGGTGATCCTCTTGGTCTTTTTCTCTTCGCTCTAGTTTTGCATCCCTTGGTTTGTAAAAATAGGGATTCTTTCGATTTGTTTCTACAGGCCTCGTACTTGGATGATGACACTATTATTGGTGATACCGTTGTTGTGTGGAAGGCTTTGGAGTTGATTATGTTGGAGGGTCCTCGTTACGGCTTACATCTCAATGTGGCTAAAACTGAAGTCTTTTGTCCTAAGGAGGATCCTCGTAGTAGGTTTGTTGGTGTCTTCCCGTCTAATATTGTTAGGCCTCTACATGGTGTTAAATTGCTTGATGGGCCTATCAATGTGGACTCTACTTTTAGTAGTGGACTTGTGTTGTAGAGATTTTCCAAAACGGCCGATCTTATGAATGTGTTTGCTAGGATTAATGATCCTCAATGCGAAGTGTTGCTTCCTCGTGCTTGCATCGGAGTCTCTAAGCTCTATTTCGCTTTGCACACTTGTCCTCCTCGTTTCTTTGAGTCCGCTTAGCGCTCTTTTGGTGTGGCGCTTTGCTCTTCCTTAGAGCGTATTGTTATTGCTTCCGGTCTTGGGTTCGGTGGTTGGAAATGGAGGTTGGCAACTTTACCCTTTTCTTTTAGGGGTCTTGGGATGTATGTTGCTTTTGATGTTCTTCATTATTCCTTCCTTACCTCGCGGTTGCAATCGGTTCCCTTGCAAAATAATCTCCTTCAACAAGCGGGTAATGTTACTCCTTGGCCTACCTTTGATGATGCTTTACGTTTGTTTAACGATATTGTGGAGACTAACCTCTTGAGTAACCTTAGTGAGATCACTGCCCCCAAACTCATGAAGAAACTGACAAATATAAATATTTTACAAAGGTTGCTAGAACTACGAAATCCACATTCTCGTTATCCCCTCGACAAGTGGCTTTTTGGAAATCTCAACAGGGTGGTCACTCTACTGATTGGCTTAGGGCTGTGCCGATTTCTGATTTGGGTCAAACCATGAATGGTAAGTCTTTTCGGTGTTTTATGCTACCGTTTGGGCATTCCTCTTTTATCCCTTTCGAGACCGTGCTCCTCTTGCTCCCGTGTCTTTGATGGTGATATCTATGGGGATCAAGTCGTGTCTTGTGTTAGGATTATTGGTTTTATACATCGGCATAAAGTTGTTCGCGACACCCTTGTTGATATCTGTTATTGGTCTAGGATTTCTGCCGGTAAAGAGGTTGATATTGGGTTGCCTGACGGGTAGGATAGGCCTCTTCCACCTGTTGATTTGCTGCTCTACTCATGGGAGGGGGGACTTGATATGTGTGTAGAATTGACCGGGTCCTCTCCGTTGACCTAATCTGGGATGTCTGATTTTGTGCTTGGACGTGTGGTCATAGAGGCGGCGCGTTGTAAACGTCTTAAGTATCAAGATAAGTGTGGTGTGCTTGGGTATAGGTTCCTCCCTTTCTCTTTCTCCTCATTGGGAGCATTAGAAACAAAGACTATTTCTTTGCTTAAGCGCATCCAAAATTTCTCGAAGGCCCAAGATATTAGGGCGCGCACTGTTATCTATATTTTCACCAGAATTGTTTTACTTTTGCCAAAAAAGTGGGGGCCCAGATAGTATCTCGACTTCCTACTAATTTTATGTAAAACCTTTTGGGGGCCTTGATGTGTGTGTGGACTTGGCCGGGTCTTCACCGCTGACCCAATCTGGGATGTCTGACTTTGTGCTCGGGCGTGTGGTCACTGAGGTGGCGCATCGTAAACGTCTCAAGTATCAAGATAAGTATGAAGCGCTTGGGTATAGTTTTCTCCCCTTCTCTTTCTCCTCATTGGGAGAACTAGAGACAAAAGCTATTTCCTTACTTAAGCGCATCCAAAAGTTCTCGAAGGCTTAAGATGTTGGGGCGCGTGTTGCTGCATATATTCCCAGTAGAATTGGTTTTGCTATTGCTAAAGGAGTGGAAGCTCAGATAGTATCTCGGCTTCCCACTAATTTTATATAAAACCTTTTGAGTATATAATATAACTATTATTCATAACAATAATAATAATAATAATAACAACAACAACAACAACAACAATAATAATAATAATAATAATAATAATAATAATGATAATAATAATAACAATAATAATAATAATAATAATAACAACAACAACAACAATAATAATAATAATAATAATAATAATAATAATAATAACAATAACAATAACAATAACAATAACAATAACAATAACAATAACAATAATAATAATAATAATAATAATAATAATAATAATAATAATAATTTTATGTAAAACCTTATGTAAAATCTTTTTCTTGATGGGAGGTATCATAAGTTGTTGTGAGAGTATATTGCTAGTGCTCCCCTCATGCCTCTTGTTAAGCCCGGTGGATGTATTCGTCATATTGCGGTGGGTACTATTTGGAGACGTTTGGCTTTTAAAGGTTGTGTTGTCATGATTGACCCTTCTTTAGGTGGTTATTTGAGGGGTCTCTAGTTTGGGGTTGGGGTTCTTGGAGGGACTGATGTCATTCTTCATGTTGTGAACCGTTTGATTGAAGATCATGGTGATGATGTTGGCCTTTCTATGATGTTGGTGGATTTTAAAAACGAGTTTAACTTAGTGGATCGTGAGGTCATGTTGCGGGAAGTTCGTCTTCGTTGCCCGGCTATTTCTTGTTGGGTTGAGTTCTGCTACTCTAATCCTGCTCGGCTTTATTTTGGGGAGCAATACCTTGTTGCCATGCCAGGGGGTGCAGCAGGGTGATCCTCTTTGTCTTTTGCTCTTTGCTCCAGTGTTGCATCCCTTGTTGTGTAAAATTAGAGATACTTTCGACTTGTGTCTATAGGCCTGGTATTTTGATGTTGACACTATTATTGGTGATACCCTTATTGTGGGGAAGGCTTTGGAGTTGATTATGTTGGATGGTCCTCGTTTCGGTTTACATCTCAATGTGGCCAAAACTGAGGTCTTTTGGCCCACGGAAGATCCTCGTAGTAGGCCTATAGGAGTCTTCCCGCCTAATATTGCTAGACCTCTGCGTGGTGTTAAATTGCTTGGTGGGCCTGTCAGCATGGATTCTGCATTTGGTAGTGTGCTTGTGTTGTAGAGAGTTTCCAAAACTATCGAGCTTATGGATGCAGTCGCAAGGATTAATCATCCTCAATATGAGTTCATGCTTCTCCGGGCTTGTACCGGAGTATCAAAACTATATTTCGCTTTGCGTAGTTGCCCCCCTCATTTTTTTGAGTCGGCTCAATGCTCGTTTGATGTGGTACTTCGATCTTCTTTAGAGCGTATTATTGTTGCTTCCGTTCCTAGGTTCAGCAGTTAGCAATGGAGGTTGGCAACTTTGCCCTTTGCCTTTGGAGGCCTTGGTGTGTATGCTGCGTTTGATGTTCTACACTACGCTTTCCTTGCTTCGCGGTTCAGCTAAAGTCGTCGTGCCAAAATCAAAGATAATCCCTAAACTAGCAAAGCTAGTATAGCATGCAAGTAAGAAGTCGAACCCAAGAGAACTGAGGCTTCTAGTATTAATAATTTTATCAACCAAAGATAGGGGGAAATTAAGAGAGAAATATCTAAACTAAACTAATCTAAGAAAACGTATAAAACAATCAAACTATGAAAGGAAACAAGTTCATTTAAAAGATCCACTCTGAAATAATCACTCGATCATAGATTCATTCATTGATTTAATTCACACCTATGGTTAAGTCCTATCCTGATCATTAACAATCGCAAGTCCAGGGTCCAACAAATTCTATAACCCTAGGCAAGGAGGCTTGACTTAGAACTAGCATAAAGAACAAGGATATGTAGGATACATGCAAAAACAATCAAGCTACGAGTCAACTGCAAAAGCATACAATCAATTCTCTTCTTAATCCTAGTTGCACAGACAACAGATCTAGATTAAGTTGTTTTCACATATCACTTTTTGTCCACGGTCCAAACCCAATCCAACAGTAGAAAATCAATCAATTCAACAAGTTGGCCAGACATGCAAAACCAATCAACATTCATGATATGAAGCACAAGAGAATAATTAATATTAACCAAAGGATAGAAATCAATTACCAAAACTTCACGAGTTCATACATCAGAGCTTATTCCTTAAACAAGCCCAAGGAGACTAGTTCTCCAAAAAACAAACTAAACTCAATAATTAATTTTATGTGAATTGAATCTAAGATAGAAGGTAGAAGGTAGAAGGTACTCGAAACCTATGGCAAGGCTCCTTCTTATATAGACCTAGAGAACATGCTCCCCGAACTAAATAAGGATAAAGGAAAGATAAAAAAAAAAAGGAAAGAAGATAGAAATCCGGCCTTCTCGAATCAAGCATGCACCACTGGGGTTTCAGGTTCACCGTGCCCGTGCTTTCGCGCACAAAATGAACAGGTTGTCTCTAGGCAGCCACTGCGGGCGCGTCGGGTCCACCGCAGGCACCGTACTGCTCACTGACGGCACTTCTAAGGTTGTTTTGACCATCTTGGGCTTGGAATCTGACTTTGGTATAAAAAATAATTAAAGCTTTTCGAATTAGCTTTCCAATGACACTAGAATCAGTTCAATCCGACCACTATAGCTCCAGTTATAGCCTTTGCAAGCAAGAGGTGTCGCGCATACAGCTCAAAACGTCTTAAAAACTCTTGAATCTTGAATCCTTGTGTCTTCGGCCTAGATATTACAATTACGCACAATATCTAGCCTAAACACAATCAATATAGCCCTAAGATACAAGAGGTAACCAATACTAACGAGAGCATATCACGGTTGCAGTTTGTTTATTTGCAAGATAATCTCCTTCGGCAAGCGGGTATTGTTGCACCTAGACCAATTTTTGATGATGCCTTGCGTCTGTTTAACAATGTTGTGGAGACTGACCTTTTGAGTAACCCTAGTGAGATTGCTGGCCTCAAACTCATAATAAACTGGCAGATATATATTTCACAAAGGTTGTTAAAACTACGGAATCTACATTCTCGTTATCCCCTCGACAATTGGCTCTATGGAAATCTCAACAACAACAACAACAAATACTTCCTCTGTCTACTCTTATTCGACCTTTTGATACACAAATATTAAGACAATCATATATTTTTTAAAATGCCCTTATGAAAGCATCAGTAATGTAATTAATTCTCCTCATTTACTATGAACTTTACAATTTTTAAGAACCAAATTAATGAATTAGTTAAGAGTAAATTTTAACCTTATTGGAAAAAATTAGGCTAAAAGACCAAATAGAAGTAAACAAACATTTGAGTCTAAGAGGCCAAATAGAAGTAGACAGGGAAAGTAATAAAAATTTAAATTGAACAATAGAGATTTGAACATTTATGGGCAAAGGTCTACAAAAATTCAAGTTGTTTAGATTTATAAGCTCCTCTTCTTGTCGTTTCAAAATAGTTGTTCAAATAGCATTTGTACAAGTATTAAGAAAAACTTATTTTTCCTATATTACCCCTATTAATATACAACAACAACAACACAAAAACAATCACCCAGTGTAGTTCCCCTTAAGGGGAATCTGGGGGGTCAGGATGGAGGCACCCCTGGCTAACGCAGAAGGGGACGTCTAAAAGACCCAACGGAAAAACCCCATATACAAGAAAGTGGAGTACAAAACAAAACTAGGATAGAAATAAATCAAACAACCCACCCAAGCATAAAGCACAAACCCAACAGAACAAGGCATAAAACAAACATCAAAGGCAAATCCAAAAACTAAAGCTAGCTGATCAGAAAACAAAGCACAGACCCCTATTAATATAAAGTTAATTAATTCATTTTTTTTGTACGAAGGAGGGGCTATCCCTTTTATTTAAAAATATAGAAAATGGTTACATATGATCACTCATCCAAATATCAACCTCCATAAATGACATCAGTCCGTCTAGCGGGTTATCGAAAAGAACAAAGTCACCAATGCACTCATCACCTACTTAGTCGTCCAATCTGCCACTTGATTTGCACTTCTAGAAATATGCCTGACCCTAGTGTTCCATTCATTACAATGTATTAGCTCCCTACACTCAAAGATCACGTTCCAGTGAATGTTTGGAGTCAGATCATCAACAGTGATCGCCTTAACAACTTCCAAGGGGTCTAGCTCAATCTCAAGCTTATCACTACCCATTTGCTTTAATATCCCAATGGCTTTAGCAATAAAAGCGAAGCACACATTTATTTTAAAAGTATAGCCTTTAAGGAACTCACCATTGTAATTTCTGATAAGGTGACCAACCCGACCTCCATTCTTCTCATGGTTCAACGCAGCATTGGAATCCAAATTACACCACCCCTAGAGAGGTCTTTTCCACCAGGATAAAGCATCTCCACCGAAAAAGCCAGTGTTCTTGTGATTTTCATAAAGATTAATATACTCCTTGCCTTTCTGAATGATGAATGTTGTCGATTGCCTACCATATTCGTTGGCCCGTTAAAAATCCTAGCATTTCTCCACTTCCAGATCCACCAAAGGTCGTATGAGAAAGTTCTATGGCCAACTACCATTACGAGAGAGGTTCCTTGTGATTAAGGTCCTAAGGTCACCAACAAAGAAAGCCTCTCTTTTTCGTCAGCTAAGAATTCATTCCGGATTTCCCTCACAGCCGAACAATCTCTCGGAATATGCAGAGTAGTCTCCTGAGTGTTAGCACAAACCAAGCACGAGTCTTCTTTATAGAGGTAGCGTCTTCATTATAGAGGTGGTCTCTTCTCCTATTACGGTATTTTCCACGAATAACCCAGCCCATAGAGAGTCCACTTTTGTTATGAGCATCCAACTCATCTCGTTCATGAAGGCGGAATTGGCTTGTCTCATGCTTCGCATCTCTAGACACCTTGCAATTTTTGGTTTTTTTAGGGTCTCCCAATTCGGTAAGTGAATGCTTCTTTTTTCCGCAATTGAGCCCCACACAAAAGAACACGTTTTCTTCTCGAGAGCGTTAGAGATATGGAGCGGGAGATTTAGTTGTTTGCATAAAGTAATATGGAACACTTTCGATATCACGATTTGTTGTTTGCATAGACTAATATGGAACACTTTCGATATCAGACGTGACAAGCATGACACATCCTACTATCGAGAGGACCCTGGCCTTCCATCCTGCAAGCTTGTTATTGATTTGATCGAAAGAGATGGAAAAAAACATCACGATTAAGATAAAATTAATTATTAGAGATACAAATAAAAATACATGAAAACAAAATATGAAATGTACAAGTATTTGGAAAAAAAAAATTAATGTTTTTGACAACTATTTGAGCATTGTTTTACTACCAAGACCCAATTCAACCATTTGGTGAATTCCCCTTGAGAATTATTTTTTTTCCAAGCAAATGAAGACGGATCACAACTAGAGCTATCAATTGAGTCGGGCGGGTCAGGTTCGGGTCAACTTCAAGTCGGGTCATTTCGGGTCACAACTTTAACAGGTCCAAATAGATCGGGTCACTATGGGTTTGTTGCGGGTTCGGGTCAACCCAACGGGTTAAAGAACATTGTTTTTCAAATTTATTTTTCACATTTATATATTATTTTTTTGTCGATATTAATTCATGACTCGCTTATCATAATATATACTAAAGCGGAGGTTAAAAATAATAATAGCACGACATATATCAAATTCTCATTGGACTGAATCATCGATCTTTTTAAAATAATATAATTTGTTTAATTAGTTGAAATTTTATTATAGACCCCATGTTAGAACTCTCTTTATCTACTAATTTCCATTTTATTTTTTTCTAAAGAAAAATTAAACTTTAAATTTTATACATAATGTTTCTCGAAAAAATCTTATCTACTAATTTCAATCAATCTTAATATTTTTTAATAAAATCGCGCCCTTTAGCAAGATAATTAAAATAATAATATGAAAAACATATGTCAACTACAATTAAACTTACAGTTAATAAACATTAAAATAAATCGTACGAATCATAGGAGCATTCAATCCTTATACAAAAGTTATAATGCTACATATCTTTATTCGATTAAAAGCATATACTATAGTAGAAATCTTATATCATTAAAATAAATCCCTTGAAAAACAAACTAAATAAAATAATGCAAGATTTTATATCCAACTATAATTTTGAATAGCTTTATATAAAATTTAAACTATGTTTTTACTTAAATCAAATTCGTGCCTTCAAGGTCCGGGACTAATACTAGATCACTTATAAAGTTATAATATATTTTAGAGAAATTTGCACTAAACCACCCGTTAAATAGGCGAATTTACACTTAACCACCCGTTATACAAAAATTTGTTTTAAACCACCCAAAACTTCGATTTCGTTAACAAATAGCCACCTATAGCGTTATTCCGTCAAAAAATCCGTTAAATCCTGTGATTTGACCATTTTACCCTCAAAAAATCTGTCATCTTCTTCATCCTCTTCTTACACCACTGCACATCACTCCTCTTCATCCTCTAATTCAACAGCTACAATCGGAGATGATTATCAGTCAATTGCAATCAAATTAAAACATGAATCAGAGGCAAAAGTATGATTTAACAGTAAAGTTCAAAGTGGGAAGAAAGAACCCTAACATTATTGCCCTTCCAAGCTTGACAAATCCTTTTAGATTGGTCGGACGCCATGGAAAAAACCTCCAGATGACCTTCAAACCAAACCAAAAACCCACCAAAACACCTCAACTTCCTGGTTTCTATGATTTACAAATTAGCTAGAGATTGCAGAGGCTCCCCGTTTCTATCAATTACAATAACAATTGTGAAAGTCTAACCTTTCTAAGGCTCAGTATTTTCTCATAGAGGTCAACGACGAGCTCCAAATTGGCAGAGGAATTTCTATTGCTTATATTAATGGCGACAACTTCCTTGTTCTCCCGAATCCATCGGAAATCAACGGCCGCCTTCCAATGAGGCTTCTCAACTGGATTCGAACCAAACAAAACCCTAACTTTCAACATTACGTAGATCAAATCAAACTGTAAATTCGACGAGTTAGAGTACCTTTCTCGGAAGGGGATGAGAAAGCTTTGAGCAAGAGTTGAATTGGATGACGAGAATGGCGTCGAATGATGGTCACAAGGTTGAAGAGTGACCTCCTGTAAAGCATGTAGACTGAAGGTGTTGCCGTCTCTACAACTACTAATTAAGACTCGATTTCGCGGAATGTACTGGCCGGGGATGGATGTGATGAAGGCGGATCTGGTGAGCCGGACGAATTGGCGCCGCCAGGAGAAGACGGAGATGGTTGGGGAGTGGAAGGCGAAGGTGTTTGATGCGCAACAATGGAGATTCCTCCTCTGGAGCTAGAGCAGGACTCGGAGGAAGGATTCCTGGTGGCGGAAAACCCTAGCTCGTGGGTGAGCGGCGCCGCCGACGGGATCTTGGAGGGGGTCGTCAGAGTCATGCGTGGAAGAAGATTAGAAGAGGATGAAGGAGAGGGTCAAATGGTCAAATCACGGGTTTTGACGGAATAATGCCATGGGTGGCTATTTGTTAACGGAATCGAAGTTTTGGGTGGTTTAAAACAAATTTTTGTATAACGGGTGGTTAAGTGTAAATTCACCTATTTAACGGGTGGTTTAGTGCAAATTTCTCTATATTTTAATTTCAGCCTAAATATAAGGATTTAGATTTTTAATAGAAAGGTTACACTTCGGCTTTGTACTCACTATTACAAATAATGAATCATAATGTGATATCTAACTATTTTAACAAAATTTTTGTAATCAAGAATGTGCTCGACTAAGTGGGGTGAGTGAGCTATACAAAGACAACAAAAACAAGTTCCAATTTCACATTCATGATGTCCGCTAGAAGAATTTCAATAAGAAATGATAAATCTCAAAGCTCAAATCCTAAGAGATTCAAAATTAATTATGAAGAAAAAACGAACACATTAGATTCATAAAAAGTAATTTCAATAAAAAATTAAATCTTAATGTCCCGACCAAAAAAAATTAAATCCTAAAGTTCTGGTATGTATATATTAGAATACATATATCAAACTAGAAAAACAAATCTTACAATTTACATATTTTAATAGTATAATATTTCTCAATTTTTACATATTTCAACTTTGATAAAGATATAAGTAACCTACGACAACTTTACAAATCAATTAAGAACTTAAATTCTTGTTCAGCAAAGCAAATAAAATTCAATCATTGAGAAGTATACATCAATTTAAGAGAGACTAATTTAGTACATCTTTAACCGATTGATACGTTTCATGTTCAAAATCAATTCCTCGAGTTGATTATCTTCATAAAAAAACATCTTTCAAATAATCAATTGAAGTTGAGTTCGGCTATTGACAAGAGGAAGGCAAGTCATTACAACCGAAACCAATAAGGCATGAAACTTCTTCACCATTCCCGTTTTTAGTTCGACCTAAAAATTTCTCGAGTCATCGGGTTCACTTAAAATAAGGTGTCGAGTTTATTTTTTTGGGTTATACACAGACAATTTCGAACAGGTCTGGGTGACAATAATTCTTTAAGATTTGAGGATACCAAAATGTACAAATTAGATGATAGTAGTACAAATACAAAGACGACCAAGAACACAAAACTAGTAGCTTTCTTTACAAACACAAAGGTTTCACTCTTGTTTTACCTTCGTCTTCTCTCTAAACATAATCTTAAACACAAAGGCTCCCTTCATCAGACAACTCCAGTCCCATTTACACCAATCTGACCATGGAGGAAAACAAAACCCTACAACTTCTCTGAACTCCCTTCTCAACTTATTTACTGCAAAACTACTCTCATTTTGTACTTGCACATAGAGACCTCCTTTACTTACAAAAGTAGCATCCCAACCCTATTTACACCTCATTTCTCAACTCCAAACAAAAACTCACATCTTTTGTAACCATTTCTTCTTCCTTCTCTCCGCTATATTTACTTTTCTTCCTTGTCAACAGCTTTACTCAGCAGTGCTAATCGTGAACAAGACCTCAAATGGACAGACCCTCATTCAGAAAAATGCCTAAAAGCTAAGCCAAGGCAGGGATCCTGCAGTTTCTGCTCCGATCCCTGTCAAGGCAATCGAACCCTTCGACTCTGACAGCCGGGTTTTTCCCAAAACTCGCCCTCACACACCCGCCTTTCCTTGCAGCAGCCGAAGTTGGAGACATAGGGGATCCTGACGCGCCAGCTGGCGGTGGGGCGGAGGGGGACGAGCTAATGGCAATGGGACAAGGAAAGTGCTTTTCCTCATGAAACCGAGCGTCCTGAATCAACGGGTTCGAGACCCTGCTCGGTGGTGACCCGCAGAAAAACGGGGGTGACGACGAGCCCACTTGTGTGTTGCTGTATCCATGTCCTCCCTACAACAAACCAAACAGATGCAAGGAATATATTTAGACCAGATCCAAAAAACCAGCAGCATCAGATTAGAGATTAATTGTTTGGAGGAAAAAAAGGGTGTCCCTTTCCCCTTTTGCTTTCTCAACCACTGAAATAATGGGTGAGAAAAGTCCTCCACATATCATAATAAATACGGAGTACTAAAAAATGATACAATTATCAACCACAACAAACATGACCTTGGCTTTTGGCATGAGAGGAAGGGTATAAAATGGACCCACACATGATGCGTTTGTTCTTCTTCAAAGTTTTTGACACCTCAACTTTCATGATATCCTGCCTAACACCCACCTACCTTTCGGTTTCTTTAATCTTTCTAATGGAGGAATATGGTTCACACCTACTTTACTTCACACCAAGTTTTTTTGTATTTATTTCTTAAAGAAGAAAACTTTGAGTGGGGGATCCCTTTTGTAAACACACAAAAGACGCCTAAACATGAATAATTGCACATAGCTAACAGGCAAAATAAGAGGCTAAAGTAAGCTGGTCTTTAAAAGAATTTACCTTGGTAAGGATCATGTCCAAAAGCTCAGAACGTGCCTTGGAATCCGAAAGATCTGCTTCATGGCTGGCATACATGAGACGAATTAGACCCATTATTTTCAGCAAATCTGAAACAGAATAAGGACAGAGATCTGAGAAACAGAGAGCTTTTAGTACCTTAAATAAGGGCGAGGGGGCCTTGAGAATTCGTTGACGGAGCCGTTAAGGAGGCCCACGCGCCGAGGCTTGGGACAGAGGACGGACTCACGGCGTTGGCGGTGGTCCGGCATCAACACATCCTCCCCAGATCTAACGACGCCGTTTCTCTGGATCGCACAAGGGTTCATGCTTTCTTTTCTTTTGTCTGCCTATGTACAGAAGATGAAATTGGGAGCCTGTACAACAACACACAAGTTAGGGGCCGTGGTTAAAATCGCCAGATCCACCGGAGAACTATGTGCAAGGCGTGAGATCTGGGTGAATTCGGGGTCAGAACAGATGAGAAAGAGAGAAAGAAAGATAAAGGTTCAATCTTTTTGATTCGAATTCAGTGGGGTCAACAGAGAGGCCATGAGTACAACAGAAGGAGAGCAGAATTGGAAGAGAGGAGATTAGGGGAGAGAGAGAGAGGTGCACCTTATGAGCGAGAGAGAGCTCCGGAACAAACCCTAAGAAGGGCGAACAAGAGTTTGGTGATGGGAAAAGGGGGTACGGGGGCAAAAGAGTGTGGCGAAGATGGACAAGTGAGGAGGGGGTTGAGTTTTATACCAAAAGCCTAGTTGTACCCAACCCTAAACAGTAATCCCAACCAAACGAGTACCAAAAAAATCAAATGGGCTCCGTGAATATTTGTTTTTAAAAAAAAAGGGAAAAATAAAAGAAATGGAAAAATCTGACAGGGAAGATATTCGCAGGAGGAGGGGAGGAGACAAGGGAATCAGGAAAAGATAGAAAAGAGAGAGATACAGAGATACAGAGATACAGAGAGAGTGGCCTGCCCCTGGCTCAACACAATGCAGAAGAAGAGCCCTGCAAGACTTGAAAACCTTTTTTTAATCACACCCTGACCCTACTACTGTAGTCTGTATTTGATTAATGGGGGGATTTTTGTATGCTTAAAAAGGCTAATTAATTCGAAAAGGAGATTGAAGATTTTTTGCCTGATGATGATTACTATTGTGTATTATGGTATTAAACTATAGTCCATAGTTTGACAAAGAAAAAAAAAACCGTAGTCCATAGTTATGACTTATCAAGGGTGCTTTTGGCAATGTTACGGTGGGCCCACTTTGCTAGACATGTGCAAATCCCTCCCACTTGGCCCGTCCGTCCACACATACTATGTGCAGTATGGCTATGCCCGTTATGCCCATCTACTATTACAAATTTACAATTATAAACTCATTTCTTATATATTCATTGGAAACGCTTCACGTGAGAATAAAAATTGTAGAGAGAATTGAAAAATGCTCATCAGTCGTTGATGTGTTTCAATCGAATGGTGAGATTTTGTAAACGTGAGTTTCTGTTATTTGTTCATGAGTTTATCCCCTCATTTGTAATGCACGCGTCTTTTAATTTTTTTAAATTTAGTATGTTTTTTAGTTTGGATTAACAATTGAAGTAGTTGTTCGAAATCAGGTTTTTAGATGATCATATGGTGTTTTGTGTGTTTTTGCTTTGTGTTTTGAAGCCGATGAAGTTCCTCAAGTTGTAGGATCCGTTATTGAAATCGGATCAATCAATTCCGGTTGTTGTTTTGAATAGAGAAACTCGAAGCAAGAAGCGACAAGATCATGTGTTGGTTGTCGAATATGGTATTCAATTTTTTTGAACTTGATGTGTGTTGATTTTGTTATTGTTTGTGTGTTTGTATAATATGTGTTCTTTCCAAGTACATAATAGATTTATGTGTGTTATTTGAACTCTGTGTATTCTAAATTAAGTGTTTGTGTGGTTGTCTAATAAGTGTCTGTGTGTTTTGTATCAATTGTCTATGTGGTTGTGTATTAAGTGTATGTATGTTCTAGAATACATGTTTGTGTGGTTGTGTATTAACTGTCTGTGTGTTTTTTAACAAGTATCTATACGTTGCATATTAAGGTGTTTGTGTATTATATTTTTCTAGCTAGGGCTGGGACTTTAGACCCGAAAAACCAAAGAACCGAACCGAACAAAATAAATAAGGTGAAAACAATCGGTTCAGATCTTTACTTTATTTCGGGTTCCGTTCTTGCATTTAAACTTTAAAAAACCGAGATTTGAAGAATACTCGTACTGTTTTCACTTGTGACCCCGACTCCCGAGCCCTAGCCGCCAATTGTAGAGCCTCGTTCCTTCTCATCGTTCCCGAGCCTTAGCCATTGCCATTTGTAGATCCCTCCCCGGCCGCTTGCGAGTTCCCAAGCCCTAGTAGTTGTTGGTCACTCCGTCCTGTTCGCAAGATATAGTCGCAGTTCGAGCCTTGTCCTGCCATGTCATCTGAGCCTCATCCTGTCATGCCGTCCTAGCTTGCGTCCCCGTTCAGTCACGCCGTCCTCGTCTTGTCACGCCGTCCTCGTTTTGGAGAGGTATAGTCTTCACTCTTCAGATAAGCATCTAGGTTTTAGGCTTTGTTCGTCTTTCAACTTCGAAACAATTTTCTGTTGTTAGATGAGAAATTCTTGTTTAATTTGTAGCAGATTTATAGGAGATTCTTGTTTAATTTTATGAAACAATTTTGTAGAAAATTGTAATCGACGATTTTGTGGTATTGGATAAAAAATTCCTGTTTAATTTGTAGCAAATTATAATCGATCTTATAGTAGATTTGTGCAAAATTTTGGTTTGTAATCTATGGAATCCGTGGTGTGTTCTTGCGAGTTTGGTTACAAGGTGACCTCTCTTGCTACTTTGATTTTGCTGATTAGATTGAATGTATATAGCATTGACCAGATTTGATTTTACTTTGAGCTGCAACAATACGAGTTACAACAAATGGCACTCTGTTACGAGATCAGAATGCTTCTTATAGAGTCATGTTTGAATCCCTATGATTCGGCCTATTTTGTATGGGTTAACTCTTGTATTTTAGGGTATTATTGAGAGTGTTTTTGTTAGATTTGAGCGTTATTGTAATACGAACAACGAAGACACAAGATGTGAATATCAAGAGTTTTTAGAGCTTAACTGAAGACAAGTTCGCCACTGCATGGATTATGTGGTCGCGCTGCCTCTGACGCGGTCGCGGTGAAGCAAGGCGACGACATTCAAGACCCGTGAAGGCCGCGGTCGCGCCGCCATGGACGCAGTCGAGGTAGAAGCCGATTCAACCATTCCGAGGATAGACAGCCGCGGGCGCGGTGGGAGTGCCACGGTCGGTGCCGTGATCCGAGTGGACGAAATCTTTTCTTTTCTATCTTGTTTCCTTTCTTATCTTTCGCCTCTTACCTTCTCTATCTCGAGGAGTGATCGGTTCGGAATGCGAGGGTCAAAATTCAATTTATAACCAAACCTAGTTGTAGCACAAGGTAGGGTGTCGAACACTCGGGAGTTTGGTCGATGAGTGCACCTAAAGACTTGAAAAAGGGAAAGAAAAGCTAAAACAAAGGAAAAACAAGAGAAACCACTCGGGACCGACACAAGTCACTTCGGGCCCGAGGTGGATCGATAGAGTTTTGCCCGGGACCGACACTAATCAAAGTCGGGCCCGATGTCTGGGGATATCGAACTTGCAAAAATAGAGAGAGAGATCTTGGGTTTTTGGGTTCCTTCTCTAGTAGATGTGGGTTATTCCACCCCAATTCAGCCAATAAGTGTTGATCCTCATAGGATCGAGGTTGTCCGCCTCAGCCCCGCCACTTCTACACATCGACCCTAGGGGGTTTTACCTCCCTTTCGATGCAAGGTCAAGTGATAGGCAATTGATCGCTTCCGTTCACTCTTGCCAATCACAAGCCCTTGATCCCTTGCTTCCACAAGAGATTGTAGCTCTATGTAGAGTGGGTTCCTAGATCAATCACTTAAGGCTATGGAATTGGGGGTTCGAACCCAACCTAGTTAGAGGTTTCCTCCATAGACCAAGATCAATGGAATCTACTCCATATGGATAGAATAACAAGCAATCAAATCACAAAGCAAACAAGTCTCAATCATCAAACTCAAAGGAAAGCCAAATTTCATTCAAAGCAAAGGAAATCCACAAAGTTTAATCCAAATCCACAAATTGCAAATCAAAACCAGAACAAACTCACAATTTCTCCCTAGATCTATCCTTCACCACCGATTTCCTCTTCCTTCTCCCCTCTTCTCCTTCTCCTTGCTCTCCAAGTCTTCCTTGAGCCTTTGAGAGTGATTAATTGTGTGTAATAATGTCTACTCTCTTAATTGTCTTCTCCCCTTTAATTAGAAGCTAAGAATATCCAAAATAGAAGAGGGGCAAAAGTGGTAGATCACATTTGTGTGGCTTGGTGCCCAATCCACACTTCCGCCGACTTGGACCGACACGGGGCAACCTCGGGCCCGACTTGCTGGCACCTCGGTCCGACGTGCTGGAGTCGATCTTGGGCCCGAGTTGTTGGGGAACTCGGTCCTAGCCTCGGTCCATTCCTCTTCTTGGCCTTTCTTGTGCTTCTCTTCATGGATCGCTCGGCTCTTCCGCTCCTTTATGCTCGTGCTTTGCTCCTCCTTCGGGTCTCCTTCCAAAATCTCCTCAAATTATGCCCAATCACCTACAAAATGCACCAAATTCGCATAGTCTCTAAATCTCATAGAAAATCGGAATCTAAGCTAAAAAGGAACAAAACTCACAAGAAAAGAAACAGAAGACACATATTTACATGGAAAATTAGCCTATAAAACACCACCAAATTGAGAGACATCAAGGAGAATGTTCCTTGGGCTATATAAGGAGGTGCCTCTCTAGGTTTTAGGGAGATCCATGAATTCAATTGTTCTTTCAATAAAAGTGTTTGATTTCTTTGTAATGGAGAACTAATCTCCTTTGGAGTTTATTCAATCAAGTTGTGAATTTATCCCTAGGTCTTTATTGATACTCTTGCGCTTCATCCAATGATCTTTGTTTATTTATATGAGCCTGATCAACATGTTTAATTGGCTTAGATCTACTGTTTGAATTAGGATTGGTTGTTATCTATGCATCTTTCCTATTCTCGAAACAACTTTATTCTAGTACCGTGGACTAGTTTAGGGAAGAGTATTCAATGGTTGTTTTATGCATAAGACTCGTAGCTTGATTGCATGATTCGATTTCCTAATATCCTTGTGTGTATTGCATAATTTGAATTAAGCGTGCTTGTTCATATCATAGTTTTGCTAGGATTGTGGACTAACGAATAATTAAGATAAGGATTGGAATTGACCTAGGAATATAAAGAAGTGGATGAATTCATGATTGATCGCTTACGGATGCGAGGGTCTAGAGATACATTTGTAACCCGACCCCGTTGTAGTATGTGGTGGGTGTCGAACACTCGGGAAGTCTACTCGATTGTTATGCCAAAATACATGAAAACGGGAAAGGAGAACTTAAAACAAAGGAAAATGAAAGGAACAATTGGGACCGCCACAAGGTCACGTCGGGCCCGATGTTGGCAAGGACAGAGGACATCGGGACCGACACTGAGAAAGTCGGGACCGATGTACCCGGGGATGTCGAACTCAAGGGATTGAAAGTAGATCCTGGGCTTTGGGTACCTTCTCT
The DNA here is from genome assembly GCA_934048045.1 of Polygonum aviculare. Lineage (NCBI taxonomy): Eukaryota > Viridiplantae > Streptophyta > Magnoliopsida > Caryophyllales > Polygonaceae > Polygonum > Polygonum aviculare. Next base: position 22,346,759 of record OW204023.1, on the reverse strand, counting down.
AGTAGATTGAGCCTATTCCACCCGAATTCAAGCAATAAGTGATGATCGAGGTTGGATCAAGAGGCTTTCACCGTGTCCAAACCACTTCTACACATCGATCATGGGGAGATTGGCTTTCACTTCTTCCCTTCGATGCAAGATCTCGTGATGGATGCTTTTCACTTTCGTTACTTCGCCAATCACAAGACTTGATCCCCTACTTTCGCAAGGAATTGTAGCTCTATGTAGAGTGGTTCCTAAATCAAGCACTCAAGGATTATGGAATTGGGTTTCTAGCCCAACTGACTCGGCTAAAGTCGTTGTGCCAAGATCAAAGATAAATAACCCAAACAAACAAACTAATATAGCGTGTAACCAAGGGGTCGAACCCAAGAGAAATATGGCTTCTAGTATTAATATAATTATCGACTAAAGATATAGGGGATTTAGGAGAGAAATCTAAACTAAACTAACTAGAAAACAAAACAAATAAACAAACAATCAAATATGGGAAACAAGTTCATTCAAAAGATCCACTCATGAAATAGTCACTCGATCATAGAATCATCCATTGATTTCATTCACACCTATGGTTAGTTCCTATCCTAATCATTAACAATCGCAAGTCCACGGTCCAAGCAATTCTATAACCCTAGGCAAGGATGCTTAAACCTAGAATTATCATAGAGAACAAGGATATGCAGGATATAATATCAAACAATCAAGCTACGAGTCAATTTCAAGATAAAACAATCAATTCTCTTCTTAATTCTAGTTGCATAGACAATAGGTCTAGGTTAAGTTGTTTTCACAGAATAGGTTTGTCCACGGTCCAAACCCGTCCAAACAATAGAAAATCAATCAATTCAATAGGTTAATTACTCCTAGAGAAACAATAAATAATCATGTAATTAAGCACAAGAGAATCAATAATAACCAAAGGAATAGGAAAAGGATTTAGAATCTCACAAACTAATCAATCAAAGCTTCATCGATGAACAAACCCTAGAGAGGTTTAGTTCTCCATAATCTTTATAAAACTCAAGTCTTCAAACAAAGGTTGAATAATGATTACAAAACAACCTTCAATCCCTTAAATATGTCTTGGGACGAAAGAAATATCCAAAAATAAAACAAAGCATTAAAAACGGCCCAAAGATAGATCCGCGCGTTCCGCTGAAGTCGGTTCCACCGTGCCCGCGCCGACACCGCCGCGACCGCGGTCAACACCCGGTCAATTCTGTTGGCAGCTTCTACCGCGACCGCGGTAAGTGCACCGCGCCCGCGGCCTTCGGGTCTTCAAATCTCCGTTCCTGTGAAGTGCCACGACCGCGTCCGGAGCTCTGCGACTGCATTTTCCATGTGGAGACGACGTCTCTTGCAAAATCTTCATTTTAACACCTTCTGTGTCTTCAGCCTTGATGTAACACTTAAGCCTAAAAACTAACCTAGAACACCCAAAAACATCCTAACAAAACCAAGATAAGGCATCTAAAAGATGGCGAATCAAATTCCCCCATACTTAGAACTCGCTCGTCCTCGAGTAAGCTCAAAGTACATATACAAATCAACACATCAAAAGATCTTAGGAAGTAAGGGGAAACATGACAACCAAAAACTCTTAGCTCACAGCCCAAACCCAAGTAGAGAAATAATGAGCAAAACATGAAAGCTCAACACACACCTCACAAGAATACATCAAATTACTCAAGCTCCAAATCATGAAAGAGCAATCCTAAGGATCTACCCAACATCTACAATGTAACCCCAAGCCCCATAGTAGAACGAAATCCTAAACACTCCAATTTTTCCGCTCAATTCTACTTACGTGCCCTTTCGGGTTTTCACCTAATCACTCATTCCATTTTTCAAGGGTGTGCTCACCAAAACTCACATCTCTTTTTAACCTCTTTTTACCCCAGCCTAATGCTGGTCCGGGTTACCTGCTTATTACCTGAGCTGCCCTTTCGGGTTTTCAACTTATCCCAGGATTTTCTATGCCTTTTTCTATGCCTTTTTCTATCTTTTCTTCTTCATTTTTCTGATTTTTTTCTTTTTCAATTTTTCGGATTGAAACAACAACTATACGTATGAACATCAGTGAATACACTCCCCCATACTTAGACCTTGTATTGTTCTCAATGAAGATAAGAACAAGAATTAAAGTAGAGGGAAGAACTGAAGACTCACTAACGAATGAAGAGTGGTGGAATGGAAGAACTCTTCAAAGATGGTAAAAAGGATGGAAGAAAAGCTTTGGAATACCGTTCTAGAGGCATACCGCGGGCGCGTTGTAAATGGCGCGGTCGCTTAATCACGACAGAGAGTGAAAGTCAGCATCGGGTGGATCGCCGCAGGCGCGGCTGATGGAGCGCGGTCGCGGCAGTCGTGCAGGGACGATGTCTTGCCTTCGTCTCGAACAATGTGATGTGCAAACAACCTCCGTATCTTGACTCGTCTCTTGGAAGATGGAATAATACTTGAACTCGAGCCGTGGAGAAGAGAATTCTCAGGGGAACAAAGCTCCCCCATACTTAGGCTTTTACACATAGCCAAAAGAATGGAATTACAAAGGTGAATGGAAAGAAGAAATAGAAGGGGTGGAAAGATAGAAGATGGATAGAATAATATAGATGGGTGGAAGATATAGAAATAGAATGGACCAAAAAATCTTCTTTTTTTTTCTTTTTTCTTTTTTTTTTTCTTTTTTTTCTTTTCTTTTTCTTTCGAACCAGAGGCCCTCCGTGGGCGCGGCGTGAGGACCGCGACCGCGGGGGTCTAGTATCTGTACACCGGGGGTGCTGGGCTTGGCCGCGAGCGCGGTGTGGTTGCTGCGACCGCGGCTTTGCACCAGAAACGTCCTTTTGGACCTAGTACCTGCACGTTAGTCCGAATAAAGCAAAAACAACCTAAGCTATGAATCAAAAACAATCTATCTAATCCTTGGGTTGCCTCCCAAGCAGCGCCTTTGGTTAACGTCGTTGGCTCGACGTTCTTCAGCTCATCTAGACTCATACATCGTCTAAGCCCGAAGCATCCTATCAAATCCTTGTGAACAACTTATATGCAAGCAAATATAGCACAATGATGAATTGAAAATAAATAATATAGCATTTAGGCATCGTTTCAATTTATCAAATTAGCTAGAGAAGTTAGGGCCAGATTGTTTAGGATGGGACCAATTGAGAGGGTGAGCTAGTTCTTCAAAAGTTATGATTTTTATGTCAGGACTATTACCCTTAGATTTGGAGAAGTCATTAGGTAATTTAGCATGCTCATGACCCTTTTTAGACATGGTAGGAAAACAGACATCAATGGAAAATAGGGAAGCAGAAGGAAGGATACTGGGATCATGATTACTTACAATAAAGGGCTCCATAGTAGGAGGTATAGACTTCTCCTCAAGTGGAAGGGGTATCTCCATCACATCATCTAGCTCCTTCGTCGAGTCATATGCCTCGTCATTGTCACTCCAAGAGTCGTCAAACTGAAGGAAATACTCCTCCTCCATCATAACATGACGATGATCATCCATCTTTTCATCCCGAGTAGGGACTTTGAGTGCCTCTGGAAAGGGAGGAACTGTCTTATACGAGCTGAGAGGAGGGAAGTACGGCCGAACATAATCATCGACTGGTTCCGTAGCCAAACCGCAAGCGCGGTGTGCCTGGCGCGGTCGCGCCGCATCCGAATTCTTGGAATTTCCGAGACCTCCGTAAGCGCGGGCGCGGTCTAGCTCCATAGAGTTGAAGTCATGTTCTATAGGATTTCTGCGCTCGCGGTGAGTGGGGCGCGGTCGCGGCACATCAAAGGGAAACTCATCCATGCTCTTTGGAGGATTTCCGCGGTCGCGGCCAGTGCAGCGCGGTCGCGTCTCATCCATGGAATTCTCAACATTAGCTACTGGAGGGATTTTGCGCTCGCGATCCATAGGACGCGGTCGCGGTGGTTCCTCCGAAGAGCTATTTTCTATGCCCAGCTCTTGTCCACTCCTCAATGAAATAGCACTTACATTCACTAGTGCCGGAGGAGAAGGGTTGATTTTTTCCGACAACTCCTTGATTGTCCTCTCGAGAGTAGAGTTTAAGTCTTGGAACTTCCTGGTGAACGCCTCATTCATCTCTTTCAATGTCTTGGTGAGATTTTCCTCAAATGATAGCATGTTAGGGCTAGGAGGTTTTTGACTTCTAGTCCCATCAACAAAGTTCTCCACTATTTGAAAGAATTCATGGGAAGATTTGTCTAGGTAGGAGCCTCCACAAGAAGCGTTCACTAGTCTCCTGTGCTCATAGCACATGCCAAACATGATGAACTCAATAAGATCTTGATGTGTAAACCCATGGCCTGGATAATTAGAAACGAGCCTTTTGTAGCGATCAAGATAATCGTACAGGCTCCCCCCGTCATGTTGTTGAAAATTGGCGATTTTCCTCTTAATAACTGCCCTCAATGGTATGGGAAAGTACTTGTCCAAGAATGCAACCCTCAACTGACTCCATGTTGTGATCCGCCGGGAAAGAGGATTGTCTAATATGAAGAGATACCATTCCTTAGCTGATCCGGTCAGAGAGAACGCAAAAGCTCACATCTTGATTTGATCCTCAGTGACCTTAGCAGGCTTCATGCTCTGACATACATAATCAAACTCTATAAGGTGTTTAATTGTATCGTCATCAGGCTGCCCGCCGAATCGAGGTAAAAGACCAATCAAACTGGGTTTCAACATGGAGTCCACCCCTTCAGCTAGCACGGGGGACTCAACAACCATCTTGTCTCCTGAAACCAACGACAACACTTGGGAAATAATTTGTAGCAAGGGTGTGGACCGTAAGATAGGTCCACACAATAGTCAATAAAAATACTAACACTGCAAAAGAAACCTAAGTTCCCCGACAACGGCGCCAAAATTTGACTCGGCTAAAGTCGTTGTGCCAAGATCAAAGATAAATAACCCAAACAAACAAACTAATATAGCCTGCAAGTAAGGGGTCGAACCCAAGAGAACTATGACTTCTTGTATTAATATAACTATCGACTAAAGATATGGGGGATTTAGGAGAGAAATCTAAACTAAACTAACTAGAAAACAAAACAAATAAACAAACAATCAAATATGGGAAAGAAGTTCATTCAAAAGATCCACTCATGAAATAATCACTCGATCATAGATTCATCTATTGATTTCATTCACACCTATGGTTAATTCCTATCCTAATCATTAACAATCGCAAGTCCAGGGTTCAAGCAATTCTATAACCCTAGGCAAGGACGCTTAAACCTAGAATTAACATAGAGAACAAGGATATGCAGGATATAATATCAAACAATCAAGCTACGAGTCAATTGCAAGATAAAACCATCAATTCTCTTCTTAATCCTAGTTGTATAGATAATAGGTCTAGGTTAAGTTGTTTTCACAGAATAGGTTTGTCCACGGTCCAAACCTGTCCCAACAGTAGAAAATCAATCAATTCAATAGGTTAATTACTCCTAGAGAAACAATCAATAATCATGTAATTAAGCACAAGAGAATCAATAATAACTAAAGGAATAGGAAAAGGATTTAGATTCTCACAAACTAATCAATCAAAGCTTCATTGACGAACAAACCCTAGAGTAAACCCTCCATAATCTTCATAAAACTCAAGTCTTCAAACAAAGGTTGAATAATGATTACAAAACAACCTTCAATCCCTTAAATATGTCTTGGGACGAAAGAAATATCCAAAAATAAAACAAAGCATTAAAAACGGCCCAAAGATAGATCCGCGCGTTCCGCTGAAGTCGGTTCCACCGCACCCGCGCCGACACCGCCGCGACCGCGGTCAACACCCGGTCAATGGTCTGTTGGCAGCTTCTACCGCGACCGCGGTAAGTGCACCACGCCCGCGGCCTTCGGGTCTTCAAATCTCCGTTCTTGTGAAGTGCCGCGACCGCGTCCGGAGCTCCGCGACCGCGCTTTCCACGCAGAGACGACGTCTCTTGCAAAATCTTAATTTTAACAACTTTTGTGTCTTCAGCCTTGATGTAACAGTTAAGCCTAAAAACTAGCCTAGAAAACTCAAAAACATCCTAACAAAACCAAGATAAGGCATCTAAAAGATGGCGAATCACCAACCTAGCTAGATCATTCCCACATCACCCAAGATCAAGGAGATCTACTCCATGTGGCAAGTAATGAAAGTAACAAAATCACAAAGCATCACAATCGTCATTAACAATCTCAAACCAAGCCCAAATTTCATTCACAAATCAAAATCAATCCACAATCTCCAATCCAAGTTTCCAAATCCAAAAGATCAAACCAAAGCAAAGCTAAACTACCAATCAAACCTATCAATCTCTTCCTCTCCTTGGCCGATTCTCTCTCTTCTCCTTCCTTTCTCCTTGCTCTCCAAGTATTCTCTTGAGAGGATTGTGTGTTGATTAGTGTGGGAACCCCCCTCCTAAGCTTCGTTCTCCTTTAATTAGAAGACAAGAGGGATTTTGTAGGTGAGGGGCAAATGTGGAAGTCTACATCTTAATGCCTTGGCGCCCAATCCACACGAGACCGACTCGAACCGACACGAAGGGCTGTCGGGCCCGAGGTATTGGGCAACTCGGTCCGACGTTGAATTCTCATCTCGGGCCCGGCGTCGATCAATCTCGATCCATAGCTCGTGCCACCTCTTCTTCTTGGCTTTTCCTCTTGTTTTCTTCATGGCTTGCTCCTCTCCTTCCTTCTTTGCTTCATTCCTTGCTCCATGCCTTGATTCTCCTTCAAAATGATCCTTGATCTTTGCCAAAATGCCTACAAAACACATGAAACACGCATAGTCTCCAAATCTCATAGAAATGCGGGAACTAAGCTAAAAAGGAACAAAATACACAAGAAAAGAAGGGAAAAGGTATAAAACTGCTAAGGAAATCACATATAAAACACCACCAAATTTGAAGGCATCAATGATCAACGGATTAATAAAGTGGAATTGATTGAATGAACTATGTCTGTTAACTTTGATTGAAATCTCTCTCAAAACCCCCTTTTGGTTACTTTGCATGAAAAACACTAAAATATGATTAAGAAACTGATTCTCTTGGGTTCGACCCCGTACTTGCTTACTATACTTGTGTTTGCTTGTTTGGATTTTATCTTTGATTTTTGGCACAACGACTTTAGCTGAGTCAAATTTTGGCGCCGTTGCCGGGGAATCCTTTTTCTTGATTGATTTTCGTGCGTTTTCCATTTCTTTGTCAGAACCGCGACCGCGGCCCCCTCGGCGCACCCGCGGCTCGAGCCTAGAAACCTCCTTTGGGTTCGGACCTATCATATGGTCTGTACTCGGTCTACTAATACTTCTCCTGTTCGCTATGATCCAGAAATTGACAAGACTCTTCGAAAGATAAGGATTGCTCCGAGAGCTTCTGCATCCTACGATCTTCTCGAACCTCTCTCTCTCTCTCTCTTTGATTTTGAACTTGAGGAAGTCATGGCACAACAAACCATTCGCCAACTCACCGCGCCCGATCTTTAACAACAGCAGCTGGCTGTTCAATTCCCCGATCTTGGGGAGGGCGTCAAGTTCGAGCTCAAGTCCGGGTTGATCCACCACTTACCCAAATTCCACGGGTCGAGTGGTGAAGACCCGAACAAACATCTAACAGAGTTCCACGCCATATATGTGAGCATGAAGAAGGCCATATATCTAACAGAGTTCCACGCCATATACGTGAACAAACATCTAACAGAGTTCCACGCCATATATGTGAGCAAGAAGCCGACGGATGATCAAATAAAGCTTCGAGCTTTTCCCTTCTCATTGGAGGACTCCGCCAAGGAATGACTCCTTTATTTGGTTCCAGGCTCGATCTTTACTTGGACAGCTATGAAGAAGGCCTTTCTAGAGAAATACTTCCCTACTTCCAAACAATTCTCTACCAAGAAGCAGCTTAGCAGTTTGGACCAAGGGGAGGACGAAAATCTTTACGATTATTATGAGCGCTACAAGAGGTTCATCGTTAGTTGTCCCTACCATGCCTATCTTGCCAAGGATCTCATATGCTATATTATTGAGGGACTCTACGACAATGATAAACGGCTTGTGAATGCATCTTGTGGAGGCAGTTACAAGCGTTTGAAAAAGTTGAGATTTTGGTTGAGCAGGCTCGCAATCAGTGAGCACGGACCAATGTGAGGTTCGTCAATGTGGTAAACGAGTCACTAAATGTTGAAGTAAGGGAGCTCAAGGATCTCATGAAGCAGCTGCTCGTAAAGAAGGGTGCACAACAAGTCAATGCTTGCGGTTTATGCTTTGACACAAGTCACCACACCGACCAGTCCCCTATGATCCAGGAGACTGAGCCGTCGGTGAACGTCGTCGGTAATTATGGTGCGCCTCGGCCCCGGAACGATCTTTCTCCAACACTTACAATCCGGGGTGGGCAAACCATCCTAACTTTCGGTGGAACAATCAACAACAACAGGAGGCACCACCATAACAGTTGCAGTTCACTCCCTAGGGCCAACAACAACAATTTCGCTCTATCAATTATGTCCTGAGAGCGCCTGCACCGTCTCAGAATGATGCTATTACCGCCCTTATTAAGGAGAACCAAGATACGAGAGCTGTTGTAAAGAATCTTGAGACTCAATTGAGCCAACTCGCCACTATGATCAACATGATCGAGTCCAAGGATTCCGGGAAACTCCCTTCTCAACCTCTCAATCTCAAGGAGAATGTGAGTTCCATGCACTTGAGGAGCAGAAGAGCATTGGCGAGTCAGGAACCACCCTCTGGAAAAATCCCGCGACCGCGTTCCCCATATTGCGACCGTGCCGATCCACTAGAGGACGAGAAGCAAGCCTCTATTGAAGTTTTGCCACCGCGTTCTCCATGTCGCGCCCGCGGAAATCCAACAGAAACTTCGGAGCCATCTGCGGAAAAGGTGTTGCGACCGTAGAGCCCCCGACGCGACCCCACGGCAATGCTACAAAGAAGAACTTCGAGGTGTTGCTCGATTACGCCTTTAAGAATTACTCACCGCCACGACCGCGCTCCCCTGGCCGTGATCGCGCCACCACACTCGAGGAGGATGACGGGTATGTTGCACCCAAGCTTCCACCCTTGAGGTCTCTCATGCCTTCTCCTCCTTTTCCAGAAGCACTTCAAGACACGAGGAAACCAGCACATGACAAGGAACTCTTCGAGACATTCTCCAATTTCCAGGTAAATGTTCCTCTCTTGAATCTCATTCAAGGTGTTCCTCGGTTTGCTAAATTCATGAAAGAGCTTTGGATAATTAAAAGGAAAAATAGGTCTAAACTTAAAATTGAAAAGGTAGCTCTAGTGGAAAAAACTAAGGATAGCAATACCGAATCGTGTAAGTCACTTCTCCAACAACTACCTAAAATGTTGAGATCTAGGAAGATTCACCGTCCCTGTCTCGATAGGAGAAACCAAAATTGAGCATGCCATGCTAGATTTAGGTGCATCCATCAATGTCCTTTTAGCTTGCATATATGATAGGTTAGGCCTTGGTCCTTTGAAAAATTCAGATATTGTTATTGAATTGGCTGACCACTCTAATGTGCGCCCGAAAGGGTTAGTGGAGGATGTTTTAGTGCAGGTCGATGGTTTGATTTTCCTTGCAGATTTCTATGTCATGGAGATTGGTGAAGGGCGTTATGACCCGATTCTTTTACTTGGTTGCCCATTCATGAAAACCGCTAGGACGATTATTGATGTTGCCAATGGTTTACTTTCCATATCTCATGGTGGTAATGAGGTCCGGATTCACATTGACAAGGACCCTTACTGATATCCATGTCGAGCCAACGATGTTAAACAAAAGCGTTGCTTGGGTGGCAACCCAAGGATTAGTTAGATTGTCTTTCCCATTCTTAGTTAGGTTTATATTTGTTGTTTTAAAGCTAACATGCAGGTACTAGGTCTGAAAGGACAACCTGGTGTGATATCGCGACCACGCCGCATCAGCCGCGACCGCGGTGGATCACTAATGACGCCCCGATGAACAGGTACTAGTATGTGCTCGCGGCAACCATACTACGTCTCGGTTTTATCTCATTTTCTTTATTATGAAAAAAAGAGAAAAAAAAGAGAAAATAAAAAAAAGGGGGACTTCTTGGTCCCATTCTATCTCTATATCTTTCATCTATCTATATCCATTCTTTTGCATCTTCTATCTTTCCACCCCTTCTATTTATTCTTTTCGTCCACCTTTGTAATTCCATTCTTGTAGATATATGTTAAAGCCTATGTATGGGGGAGCTTTGTTCCTCTGAGAGTTCTCTTCTTCACGGCTCGAATTCAACTACTTGTCCATCTTCCAAGAGACGAGCCAAGATACGAAGGTTGTTTACACATCACATGGTTCAAGACAAAGTCAAGACCTCGTCCCTGCACAAGTTCACGTCCGCGCCACAACAGACGCGCCCGCAGTTTCCCCCAGAAGTCAAGTTTGCTCGCTGTGTTGATTCCGCGACCGCGCCCTCCACAACGCGCCCGCGGTATGCCTCCAAAATGGGATTTCAAGGTTCCTTTTCGTCCATTCTTCTACCACCTTTGAAGAGTTCTTCCCTTCCACCTCTCTTCATCGTTTGTGAGTCTTCTGATATACCTTTATCCTTGCTTCTATCCTTGCTCTTTGCTTCATTGAGGACAATGAAGGATTTAAGTATGGGGGAGGGAGTACTCGCATTTAAGTATGGGGGAGGGAGTACTCGCATTTAGGGCTGTTCATCGGTTCAAAACCGAACCGAACCGACCAAAACCGAACCGAACCGAAACCGATATTTCTGAAATATGTGAACCGAAAACCGAACCAAATTTTTTTGGTTCGGTTCGGCTCGGTTTCGGTTTGTGCCGGTTCGGTTCACATACAAACCGAAAAAAAACCGAACTTCAAAAGTTCAAAATCTGCATCTTTGAAACTAGTGAGTTGTGACTCATCAATTAGTGACTAATTAGCACTAACTAGGGACTAATTAATTAATTAGTGAAACCTACACTACACCATTTGGCCATGGATGCAAAGAGACTGAGGTTCAAAACTTCAAGGTTCAAAATACAAGAATTCAGGAAATTGGTGTGAGCGACGAACGACGGCGTGAACGACGTGAATTTGAGGCTTCAGCCGGTGTGAACGACGACGACTCCGACTCGAGGATATTAGGGCGAAGAACGATGGCGACGTACCGAAACCGGCGTGAACGACGAACCTTCTAATCTAATACTACAGTCGACTCCTCGAGGCTCTTAACAACAACCGGTGACCAAGCGTGAACGACGGCGGCGAGAGGGCGACGGGCCGACGGCGTCAGCGGGCGAGCGAGAGAGCTTGGATTGGGGGAAGTTGTGGCTGGCGGCTGTTGGTGTACGTGTGGGGGACTAAAGAACTTAGGTTATGTTTTTAGCCTTCCACCGAATGAAGAAACAAAAGAAGGCTTTGGGCCTTTGGCTTAGGCAAAATTACAAAAGCAAGCAGCCCAGCCCACTACATAAAAGAAATCAAAACTTATTTTTTTAAAATTCGGTTTAAACCGAACCGAACCGATAATAAACCGAACCGAACCGAAACTGATATTTTTGAAATCAGTGGACCAAAAACCGAACCGAATTTTTTCGGTTTCAGTTCGGGTCGGTTCGGTTCGGTCTGTTCGGCTAAAATCTTCGGTTTTGGTCGGTTCATGAACAGCCCTACTTGCATTCGCTTATCCTAGTTAGTTTGGAAGTTTGCTTCTGATTTTTGATTTTCTGCTTTTCATGGAGCACTTGCACCATACTTTTTGCACACTAAAAAAAGAAAGAAAAAGAAAAAGAAAAGATAGAAATAGCCATAAAGATTTGAAAAAAGGCATATAAATCCTGGGATGAGTCGAAAACCCGAAAAAGCGGCTCAGGTAATAAGCAGGTAACCCGGACCAACATTAGGCTGGGGTAATTGATGTCTCTCAAATTGGTAGTGTTTTTTAGGTGATTTTCCCTTGTAAATATGTGTCTTTAGTTCATTTTCTTGTGAGTTTTGCCCCTTTTTAGCTTGGATTCCGATTTTCTATGAGATTCGGAGACTATGCGATTTTTGTGTATTTTGTAGGTGTTTTTGGCATGTTTCGAGGACATTTTGAAGGGGACCCGAAGAAGGAGTAGGACACGAGTCAAGGAGCGAAAGAGTGAAGCAATTCATAAAGAGAAGCAAGAGAAGAACTAAGAAGAAGAGGTGGCTAGAGACCAGGACCGAGTTCCAGGACACATCGGGCCCGAGATCGAGTTTTGAACCTCGGACCGACGTGCCAGCACATCAGGCCCAACTTCCCTCCGTGTCGGTCCGAGTCGGTCGAAAGAGGATTGGGCACCAAGGCAAAAAAATGTGATCTACCACTTTTGCCCCTCTTCCATTTTGGGGTGTTCTTAAGCTTCTAATTAGAGAGAGAAAAAGGGGGGATCAACATACACAACACCAATTACCTCTCAAAGGCTCAAGAAGACTTGGAGAGCAAGGAAAAATCGGTGAGAAGAAGAGAAATCGGTGGAGAAGAGGAGAGAATTAGGGATTGTTAGTGAAGTTTGGATTTGGTTTGCTTTGCTATTGTGGATTTGGATTGGTACTTGTGCATTTCCTTTGCTTTGAATGAGATTTGGATTTGGTTTGAGTTTGATGATTGAGATTAATTTGCTTTGTGCTTTGATTGCTTTTTACTCTAGCCATATGGAGTAGATTCCATTGATCTTGGGCTATGGGGGAAACTTCTAGCTAGATTGGGTTTGAACCCCCAATTCCATAGCCATGAGTGATTGATCTAGGAACCCACTCTACATAGAGAGCTACAACTCCTTGTGGAAGCAAGGCATCAAGGGCTTGTGGTTGGCAAGAGTGAACGGAAGTGATCGATTGCCATCACGAGACCTTGCATCGAAAGGGAGGTAAAATCCCCTATGGGTCGATGTGTAGAAGTGGCGAGAACGAGGCGATCAAACTCGATCCTACGAGGATCAACACTCGTTGCTTGAATTGGGGTGGGATTGCCTTTATCTACTAGAGGAGGAATCCAAAAACCCGAGATCCATCTCTCCAATTTGAAGTTCGACTTTCCCAGCAACATCGAGCCCGACTTGCTAGTGTCGGTCCTGACTCTCTTTTCGTCGATCCACCTCGGGCCCGAAGTGACCGGTGTTGGTCCCGAGCGATTTTTCTTGTTTACCTTTGTTTTAGCTTTCCTTTTCCGTTTTCGAGTCTTTTAGGTACACTTAACAACAGAATTCCCGAGTGTTCGACACCCACCTTATGCTACAATGGGGTCAGGTTAAAAATTGTATTCTCGTGACCCTCGCGTTTGAGAACGATCAAAATTTTGGCGTCGTTGCCGGGGAGTTCTAATTGCTTTGAGGTACCAAGTTTATTGAGTCCTTTGTGCTTTGGTAGTGCTTTGGATGAGCGAGTAGCCCGAACCCCTTGTTTGTTTTTGATTGGTTTTTGTTTTTGTTTGTGCTTTGAAGGTGTATATGAGCTCGTTCCGCTCGAGGAACACTTGAGCTTAAGTTTGTGAGTGATCCAGAAAGTATTCTCAAAGAAGCCCGACGAAAGAAAAGGATGGAGAACCAAGCACTCCATGATGATGGGGTGGCTCGAATGAGGGCCGAGATGGCTAGAATCCAACTTGAGGCAGATAACCGAGAGGAGGAAATAAGGAGGGAAGGTGAGCAACGAATGAGGATGGAGGCTCAACTCAATGCTCTACCCCGGAATGCACACCAATACATGCATCCGGAGTTGAGGGTTCCCGAGCCGGCCATTGTTCTACCGGAGGTTGCCAAGAATTTCGAGATCAAGACTCAATTCATTGCTCTCATCAAGGTGGATCAATTCGAGGGACGCCCGCATGAATGTCCAATTGAGCACGTCAAGCGTTTCATTGACATGTGTGAGACGATCTCTACGGATGAGGAGACGTTGGAGTATGTGCTTCTCAAGGCATTCAAGTGGTCGCTTGGGGGTAAGGCGGCACATTGGCTCGAGAGCCAAGCCCCTAGGTCGATCACCACATGGCGAGCCCTTCATGATGCGTTCTTGATGAAGTTCTTTCCACCTACCAAGACAACGAAGCTCCGGAGAAAAATTGCAAGCTTTCAACAAGGACCGAACGAACCTCTCTTCGAGGCGTGGGATCGATTCAAGGAGATGTTGCGCCAATGTCCAACCCATGGGCAACAACCGTACGTGCTCCAAGATATCTTTTTCCAAGGCATCAACCCGGCCACCAAGGACAAGCTAAATCTCCACACCGATTGTGAATTTATAGACTTGACCCAAGAGCAAGCTTGGGAGTTACTTGATAAGCTTGCAGACTACGAGGCTATGTACGGGGTGAGCCAAGCCAACAAGGAGGTGAGAGTGCAAGGTGATGGCACAAGAAAGCTATATGATCCAAAGAGTGAAGATGTGGACAAAGATGTGAGGCTCCAATTCCTAGAGAATGATGTGACCAAGTTGAGAAGGCAAGTTCACCATTACAAGCAAACTGCTACAGCTTGTGATGAGTGTGGATCTCTTGCCCATGCTACACAAGTGTGTCCAAACGAGAGCCAAGCTCGCTTGACCGAGCAAATTGAGGAGGCACATAATGTTCGAGGGAATTTTGGAGGAAGAATAAACTTCAACAATGGAGGCAATGGAGGAAATGGCCGGTGGAATCAAGGTCAATCCAATGGCTACAACAACAACTACAACCAAAACGAGCCAAGGGCCCAACCACCGCCATATCGACCTTTGGGGTTTAATGAGCAACAACCACCTCAATGGGCGCGAGAAATGAAGGATGACGTCAAGGAGATAAAAACTCAATTCAATGAGTTTGGTGCATGGAGGAGGCAAGCCGACAACCAATTTGCTAAAATTGAAACTCTACTTCCGAGAGAGAATGGGAGACTTCCGGGCCTACCCGAGGAGAATCCCCGTGCCCCGCAAAATCAAAATGAAGTCCAAGCTATTGGGTTGAGGAGCGGTTGAAACTTGCCCGAGCCACATGTGTCAAAGTCAAGAGAAGGGAGTCGGACCGACTTGCCTAGTAAGTCGGGACCGACATGGCAGGATGTCGATCCAGGAACCAGAGCCACTCCCCTACCTAGGACCGACGATGAGAGGGAGTCGGGCCCGACTTGCTTAAATGTCGGTCCGACCTCCCAGCTAGTGCTCTGCCCCCAGACCGAAGTGTAGGACATCGGGCCCGACGTGGTGCCCATGTCGGTCCAAATAGAGGAGGGTGTGAACGAGTCGAGCCAACCCAAGGATGTCTATCCTAACAAAATTCAAGGTGGCACAACTCTTCCTTACCCGTCGAAGAAGCCCAAAGATGTTGTTAAGGGCAAGTTCAAAAGATTCCTCAAAATTTTGCAAGGGTTGAACATCACAATCCCATTTACCGACGCTCTAAATGAGATGCCATCCTATGCTATGTTTTTGATGGAGATCTTGAGCAAGAAAAGGTCTATAGTGGAGATGCAAGATGAGGTGAAGATTTTAGAGTTGCCTCAAAAGCTAGGAGATCCGGGACGATTTGCTATTACCGTTGGCGTGGGATCTCAAAGTTTTCAAGCCTTGTGAGATCTAGGAGTGAGCATATCGGTTATGCCTACTAGCATATGGAGAAAGGATAACCTTGGAGAAATAGAACCAACCGACATTTGATTCGGCCTATTTTGTATAGGATAACTCTTGTATTTTGAGATGATTTAGAGAGTGTTTAGGTTAGTTTTGAGCGTTATTGTAATATCATGACCAAAGACACAAAGTATGAAGAATCAAGAGTTAAAGAGCTTAAAGACGAAGATTCGCCACTGCATGGATATCGCGGTCACGTTGTCTATGACGCAGGCGCGGTGGCGTGAAGGAGCGAACCATGAAGACCAATGAAGGCCGCGGTCGCGCTGTCTGTGGCGCGGTCGCGGTAGAAGCCGACTCGAACTTGACCATTTGAAGACCGCCGCGGGCGCGGTTGTGGTGCCGCGGTCGCGGTGCGACCGACTTTCAAGCGGACGAGATTTCACCGTTTTTATCTTGTTTCCTTTCTTATCTTTCGGTTTCCTATCTTATTTAGTCCGAAAAGGTTGATCTTTGGGCTATATAAGGGGAGCCTTTCTAGGTTTTTAGATATCCAACTTACTTGTCAATCAATTGTCTTTCAATAAAGATTAGAGTTTTCTTTGTAATGGAGAACTAACTCTCCTCTTGAGTTTATTCAATCAAGGAAGCTTTATTATGAAGTTGTGAAATTCTGGTAACCTCTTTATCCCTACGTCTTTATTGATACTCTTGTGCTTCATCCCATGATCTATGTTTGATTTTATGAGCCTGATCAACTTGTTTGATTGACTTAGATCTATTGTTTGATTTAGGATTGGTTGTTGTCTATGCATCATTCATATTTCTCGAAACAAATCTATTCTAGGACCGTAGCTTGATTGCATGATTTGATTTCTTATTATCCCTGTGCTCTATGCTAATTCTAGGTTAAACGTCCTTGCCTAGGGTTATAGAATTGCTTGGACCGTGGACTTGCGATTGGTAATGATTGGGATTGGAATTGACCTAGGCATATAAAGAGGTGGATGAATTCATGATCAACGGATTAATAAAGTGGAATTGATTGGATAAACTCTGCTTGATAACCTTTGATTGAAACCGACTTTCAAAACCCCCTTTTGATTACTTGAATGAAAACCATAAAATCTGAATAAAAACTGATTCCTTTGGGTTCGACCCCTTGCTTGCCTACTATACTGTTGTTTGCATGTTTGGGATTTATTTTTGATAAGGGAACATCGACTTTGCCCGAGTCAAATTTTGGCGCCGTTGCCGGGGAATCCTTTTTCTTGTTTTGATTTTGTGTGTTTTCATGCTCTGCGCTCAAACCGCGCCCGCGGCCCCCTCGGCGCGCCCGCGGTTCATGCGCAGAACCATTCCTTAGGTGCGAGCCTAACACATGGTCCGTACCCGGTCTACTAATACTTCCCCTGTTCATTTTGATCTAGAAATTGACAAGACTCTTCGGAAGATAAGGAGTACCCCCAGACCTTCTACATCTTACAACCTTCTTGAATCTTTCTCTCTCTCCGATTCGGAACCAGAAGGCACCATGGCGGAACAAACTATTCGCCAACTCACGGCGCCCGATCTCCAGCAACAACAGCTCGCTGTTCAATTCCCCGAACTCGGGGAGGGTGTGAAGTTCGAACTGAAGTCAGGCCTCATCCACCACTTGCCCAAATTTCACGGGTTGAGTGGTGAGGACCCGAACAAGCATCTCACCGAATTCCACGCGGTATGCATGAGTATGAAGCCCACTGACGTAACGGAGGATCAAATCAAGCTCCGGGCTTTCCCCTTCTCTCTTGAGGATACTGCCAAGGACTGGCTCCTTTATTTGGTGCCAGGCTCCATCACTACTTGGGCGGATATGAAGAGGGCGTTTCTTGAGAAGTACTTCCCCACTTCCAAACAAACATCTATTAAGAAGCAGCTCAGCAGTTTGGAGCAAGGGGAAGACGAGAACCTCTATGACTATTATGAGCGCTACAAGAGGCTCATCGCAAGTTGTCCCTACCATGGCTATCAAGCTAAGGATCTTATTTGCTACATCATTGAGGGGCTTTGCGACAATGACAAGAGGCTCGTGAATGCATCTTGTGAGGGTAGTTACGAAAATTTGACCCCCGCTGCAACTTTTCAGAAAGTGGAGATCTTGGCGGAACAAGCCCGCAATCAAAGGTCAAGGACCAACGTGAGGTCCGTTAGTGTGGTGAATGAATCCCTGAATGCTGAAGTAAGGGAGCTCAAGGATCTTATGAAGCAGCTGCTCACAAAGAGGACAACCCAGCAAGTCAACGCTTGCGGTCTATGTTATGATGCGGGCCACCATACGGATCAATGCCCAACTATTCAAGGGACCGAGGAGTCGGTCAATGCTATTGGCAATTATGGAGCGCCCCGACCCCGGAATGATCCTTACTCTAATACCTACAATCCGGGGTGGGCGAATCATCATAATCTGAGGTGGAACAATCAGCAGCAGGAAGACCCACCACAACAGCAGCAGCAGTACGCTCCTCAAGGCCAGCAACAACAGTTTCGGTCTAATAACTATGCCCCGAGAGCGCCTGCTTCGTCTCAGAATGATGCTATTACCGCCCTCTTGAAGGAGAACCAAGAGACGAGAGCTGTTGTAAAGAATCTTGAGACTCAGCTGAGCCAACTTGCCACTATGATCAATAGGCTCGAGTCTAAGGATTCCGGAAAACTTCCCTCTCAACCGCTTAATCACAAAGAGAATGTCAGTGCCATGAATTTGAGGAGCGGTAGAGTATTGGCGAGTCGGGAATCACCCACTGGTGACGAACCGCGACCGCGTTCCCCTGGCCGCGACCGCGCCGGGGCAGCAGAGCATGAAGACCAAGTCTCTGTTGGAATTCCGCGCCCGCGCTCTTCCCTCTGCGCCCGCGAAATTCCAACAGAGGACTTGGACCAAGAAAGGCGTAGCGAGCCGCGACCGGGGAGTCCGGACCGCGCCCGCGGTAACGAGGCCGAGCGGAACTTCGAGGCTTTACTCGATTATGCTTTCAAGAACTATTCGCCTCCACGCCCGAGCTCTCCTAGACGGAACCGAGCCCCAGCAACAGAGGAGGACGATGGTTATGTGGCTCAACCCCTTCCACCATTGGATTCTTTCAAGCCCTCTCCTCCATTTCCCGATGCTCTCAAGGACACGAGAAAGCCGGCACATGACAAGGAACTCTTCGAGACCTTCGCCAATTGTCGGGTAAATGTTCCTCTCCTAAATCTCATCCAAAGTGTCCCTCGTTTTGCTAAATTCATGAAAGAGCTATGCACCATAAAAAGAAAGAATAGGACTAGCCCTAAGATTGAAAAGGTAGCTCTAGTTGAAAAGACACAGGATAGCAAAATTGAGACTTGTAATGGAATACTCCAGAAACAATTACCTAAAAAATGCTCAGACCCAGAAAGATTCACTGTCCCTGTCACTATTGGAGAAACTAAAATTGAGCGTGCTATGCTAGATTTAGGTGCCTCCATTAATGTTCTTCCAGCTTGCATGTATGATAGGTTAGGCCTTGTTCCTTTAAAGGAGTCCGATATTGTTATTGAATTGGCTGACCACTCTAATTGCGCCCGAAAGGGTTAGTTGAGGATGTTTTAGTGCAGGTGCGGGGTTTGATCTTTCCTGCAGATTTTTATGTGATGGAGATAGGCGAAGGGCGGTACGACCCGGTTCTCTTACTAGGTCGCCCATTCATGAAAACCGCCAATACGGTCATTGACGTTGTCAATGGATCTCTTTCCATATCTCATAGTGGCAACACGGTCCGAATTGATGTTGATGAGGACCCATATTGATCGTATCCACGTCGAGCCAACAACGTTAAACAAAAGCGCTGCTTGGGAGGCAACCCAAGGATTAGATAAATTGTTTTTCCATTCCTAGCTTAGGACTTATTTGTTTTTCTAGCTAACATGCAGGTACTAGGTCCGAAAGGACACGCCTGGCGTGAAACCGCGCCCGCGCCTCTTTGCCCGCGCCCGCGGTGGACCGTCAGCGCACCACGACGAATAGGTACTAGCCCGTGCTCGCGGCAACCATATTGCGTCAAGGTTTTGGCTCATTTTTATTAAAAAAAAGAAAAAGAAAAAAAGACAAAAAGAGGACTTCTTGGTCCCATTCTACCTCTATATCTTTCATCCACATTCATTCCATCTATCTTCTATCTTTCCACCTTCTATTTCTTCTTTCCATTCATCTTTGTACTTTCCATTCTTTGGCTATGTGTACAGCCTAAGTATGGGGGAGCTTTGTTTCCCCGAGAGTTCTCTTCTCCACGGCTCAAGTTCAAGTATTTGTCCATCTTCCAAGAGACGAGCCGAGATACGACGGTTGCTTACAGATCACGCCTTTCGAGATGAAGTCAAAACCTCATTCCTGCACGTGAGCCGCGCCCGCGCTCTAGCAGCCGCGCCCGCGGTGATCATCCGACGCTTACTTCGCTCTCTGCATCAATTCCGCGCCCGCGCCCCTTGTGCCGTGCCCGCGGTTTAGCCACAGACTTGGATTACGAAGCTTTCTATGCTACCACCTTTGAAGAGTTCTTCCATTCCACCCCTCTTCAATCGTTTGTGAGTCTTCTGATATACCTTCTTCCTTGCTTCTATCCTTTCTCTTTGTTTCATTGAGGACAATGAAGGATTTAAGTATGGGGGAAGGAGTACTCGCATTCGCTTATCTTAGTTAGCTTAGCTAGATATTTGCTTCAGATTTTTGATTTTTTTTCTTTTCATGGAGCACTTGCACCACATTTTTTGCATAATAAAGAAAGAAAGAAAAGAAAAAGATAGAAAAAGCCATAAAAAATTGAAAAAAGGCATATTAAATCCTGGGATGAGTCGAAAACCCGAAAGGGCGGCTCAGGTAATAAGCAGGTAACCCGGACCAGCATTAGGCTGGGTTAATATGAGGTTTATGAGTGATGTGAGTATTTGTGAGCACACCCTTTTGAAAAATGAAAAGAGCGGTTAGGTGAAAACCCGAAAGGGCGCCTAAGTAGAAGTGAACGGTAAAATATGAGTGTTTAGGATCATTCTTGCTTGGGGACTTTGGGGCTTACATGTTAGATTTGGGTAGATCCTAGGTTGCTCTCTTTCATGCTTTTTAGAGCTTGAGTGTTATATTTTGTGTGAGGTGTGTGTTTGAGCTTCATTGTTTTATGCTAATGATTTCTCTATATTTTTGGGTTCGGGTTGTGAGTTGAGTGTTTTTATCTTCCCTTGTATTTCCTGAGATCTTAGATGTGTTACCTTAATGTATTTGTTTTGAGCTTACTTGAGGACGACCAAGATCTAAGTATGGGGGAATTTGATTCGGCCTATTTTGTATAGGATAACTCTTGTATTTTGAGATGATTTAGAGAGTGTTTGGGTTAGTTTTTAGCGTTATTGTAATATCAAGACCAAAGACACAAAGTATGAAGAATCAAGAGTTAAAGAGCTTAAAGACGAAGATTCGCCACTACATGGATATCGCGGTCGCGTTGTCTATGACGCGGGCGCGGTGGCGTGAAGGAGCGAACCATGAAGACCTATGAAGGCCGCGGTCCCGCTGTCTGTGGCGCGGTTGCGGTAGAAGCCGACTCGGACTTGACCATTGAAG
The DNA here is from genome assembly GCA_934048045.1 of Polygonum aviculare. Taxonomy (NCBI): domain Eukaryota; kingdom Viridiplantae; phylum Streptophyta; class Magnoliopsida; order Caryophyllales; family Polygonaceae; genus Polygonum; species Polygonum aviculare. Next base: position 22,325,572 of record OW204023.1, on the reverse strand, counting down.
ACCGCCGAGGGCGCGGTTGTGGTGCCGCGGTCGCGGTGCGACCGACTTTCAAGCGGACGAGATTTCACCGTTTTTATCTTGTTTCCTTTCTTATCTTTTGGTTTCCTATCTTATTTAGTCCGAAAAGGTTGATCTTTGGGGCTATATAAGGGGAGCCTTTCTAGGTTTTTAGATATCCAACTTACTTGTCAATCAATTGTCTTTCAATAAAGATTAGAGTTTTCTTTGTAATGGAGAACTAACTCTCCTCTTGAATTTATTCAATCAAGGAAGCTTTATTATGAAGTTGTGAAATTCTAGTAACCTCTTTATCCCTAGGTCTTTATTGATACTCTTGTGCTTCATCCCATAATCTATGCTTGATTTTATGAGCCTGATCAACTTGTTTGATTGACTTAGATCTATTGTTTGATTTAGGATTGGTTGTTGTCTATGCATCTTTCCTATTTCTCGAAACAACTCTATTCTAGGACCGTGGACTAGTTTATGGAAGAGTATTCAATGGTTTAATTGTGCATGAGACTCGTAGCTTGATTGCATGATTTGATTTCCTAATATCCCTGTGCTCTATGCTAATTCTAGGTTAAGCGTCCTTGCCTAGGGTCATAGAATTGCTTGGACCGTGGACTTGCGATTGCTAATGATTGGGATTGGAATTGACCTAGGCATATAAATAGGTGGATGAATTCATGATCAACGGATTAATAAAGTGGAATTGATTAGATAAACTCTACTTGATAACCTTTGATTGAAACCGACTTTCAAAACCCCCTTTTGATTACTTGCATGAAAACCATAAAATCTGAATAAAAACTGATTCCTTTGGGTTCGACCCCTTGCTTGCCTACTGTACTGTTGTTTGCATGTTTGAGATTTATTTTTGATAAGGGAACAACGACTTTTCCCGAGTCAACATGTCTCTCACCATGGCCGATGGCTCCGTTATCAAGGCTAGAGGACTATTGGATGATGTTCCGTTTCGAGTTGGAAAGTACTTCGTTCCAGATGACTTTGTGATTCTAGATATGAAGGAAGACCCTTTGGTTCCTATTATCCTAGGAAGGCCGTTCTTAGCAACGGCGGGAGCTAAATTCGATGTCAAGAACGGACAAGGATCTTTCGAGATTGAAGAGGAAAAAGTTGAGTTTCACTTCAACAAGGCTTTGAATGAGCCGGATGCTTTGGCCATCTTGAAGTTAGATGAGAATGCCAAGAGAAAGAGATAAGAAGTCGAAGTTGAAAGAGAAGTGGTGCCATTGAGGAGTGATGTAAGATTCAACGAGCAAGTTCAAGCTAAAGAGTTGTTGGAACAAGATGGGCAAAAAGATGAGTCAAGGGTCAATGCTAGCCCAAGGAGCAAAGAAGAATCTCCTTACCCATATCCTTTTGATGTTGGAGATGACCATAATTCTTTCAAAACATGTGATTCTTATATTTGCTTGAGTGATCTAAAAGATGACTTAGGAGATAGCTACATATGCCTAAGTGACTTGAAGGATGAATTGATAGAATCTCCTAGGAATTCTTTGGATGTGTTTGATGTAGGAAAGAAGGATCATGATGAGGCAAGTCAAGAGGTGCAAGCTTATGCCATGGAGGATTATGATGCAAGAGGACCGGAGAACCATGCCTACATTAACCATAGATGGTGGTTATATGGGTACGAGGGCAATGGTAGCGGGCATGATGATGGCGACCAATTCACTATATTTCACCCGCCATGAGGTCGAGGTTAGGAAGTCAAGCTAGTCACTCTAAACAAGCGCTTCTCGGGAGGCAACCCGAGCGAGTTAGTATCCATTTTTGTAGTTTTAGTTTGATTTTTCCTAGCTTAGAGTAGCTTTTCTCTAGTCATTCCCTTTAGAGAATTTTGTGGATTTGTGGTGTTATTGGTTCTTCAAGATTGTGTAGGAGTAATGGTGAAAAATAAATGGATTCATGGAGAAAGATGTTGCAATTGAGATGGAGTAATTTTGGTGATCGAATCAATCCACATCGAGCCCAGGTAAGTCGGTCCCGAGTTGTGCATGTCGGTCCATGATGTCGGTCCACGTCGGTCGAGTGTTGTGAAGTGCCGACTTTACCCTTTGACCTAAGAGTTGTCTTTTTTCCATTTAATCCCCTTCCTTTACCTACCTACCAACCTCATTATAACGACCATACCCAAAATTCCCATTTCCCCTCAAAACCCCTCAAAATCGGCCCCTCTCTCCCTCACTCGATCCACCATACTTGCCCATCTTCATCTTGATCCAGCCACAACAAACCCTTTCTAACCCAAAACCAAAGAAGGAGTCCAAGTTTGACATCATTCTTCATCCCTCATCTTGACTAGGGTTGAGATAATTTGAGTTCTAAGTTGATTTGTTGCTTAAAGGTTGAAAATCTCTTCAATTTTGGTATGTGCAACTCGATCTCTACCTATTTCTTTGAGAATTGTGTGCTTTCATTGCATAGATTGAGTGTTACCATGTTTGATTGAGATTGAAAGCTTGAGCATCAATGGTGGATTTGCACGAATAGTGAAATTGCTCTTCAAAGTTGTTTATGCATGCTTTAATCCCTTTAGAACTTCGATTAAGGATGATTGATGGTTGAATTTGGATTGTAGGTGCATGATAGATTGAATTGGGTTGATTTGTTGAAGTAGACGAAGCATGAACTAGGTCGAGTTACCCAGGTACCTCGGGCCCGATTTATGGAAGTTGGTCCAACTTAGTGGACCGAGGTTGATAGAGTGTCGGTCCCGATGTCTTGTGAAAGTCGATCCTGTTTGTTTTTGCTTCCTTCTTGTGGTATCATGAGGAATCATGTGTTTGATTGTTGGTTATAGCTTGACTATGATATGATATATCCCTTAGCTTAGCCATTGCTTAGGAATTCCTTGATGATTCATGTTGGATTCATAAGATGAATGCTTGGAGCTTAAGTATGGGGTAATCTTTGTGTGTTGAGCTTGTGAGTGGTATATATGTGTGTTGTTGTTGAGATTGTATGGATCTCATCTTGTAGCCTTTTTCTTGATTTGAGTGTGTGTAGGTACAATGGAGACCCGCGCATCCTCATCTCATGCGGAAAGGCCCTCAAAGAAGTCGAAGAAGTCAATGAGAGAGCCTAAGATGGATGATGTACGGCTCGGCAATGATGATGTGGCCGAGAGTTTTGAGAGGTACAAGGAGCTAGCGCACCACACTAGGTGGCTCGATTGGGAGTCCGTAAGGAAGATGGGAATGGAGCTAGCTTTCCCACGACGCTACTCATACATAGGCCTCAATGGAATGTTAAGGTGGGACAACCCACATTATCCCGCCTTGACATCGGAGTTCATGGCCAAGGTTGAGTGCACTTATGACAACGTGGAGGATGAGGACAGCATGATCACTTTCCAATTGGGCAATGAGACACATGAGCTTACTCTTCAGGATTTGGCAACCTTCTTTGGGCTTCCCTTTCCAAGAGAGGAGGCCGTCGTGGACAATGAGAAGGTGAACTATGTATGGAAGCACGTGGCGGGGAAGAGTGAAATGAGGAAAGGAGCTTCAACAACCGAGATTGCTAGTCCTCTTTTCCGTGTCATGGTGCGCGTCTTGGGGTGTGCGATCTATGCACGCCATCAGTTAAGCAAGCCCATGAAGGAGGAGGTGATGCTACTCCATGAGATGCTCTTCCACAACGACAAGCCTTTGAACCTCACTTGGGAGTGGGTCAAGATGGTGCGAGACTTCCAAAGCACCTCTTGGATCTACTTTGGTGGGATGATTGCTCGTCTTGCCATGCGTCTAGAGGTTGATCTTTCCAAGTGCACTCCGGCTCCTAATGGTGTGGAGTACATGAACATCAAGTACTTCAAAAAGGCCAACATAATCAAGGAGAAGGTGTACATGACTTCTTTGGCTCCTCATTCAAACTACCAAAGTTTTGCTATCCGGTTGGCTCCCAATCTCTTCGATCTATCAAGGTACCATAATTGGTACCAAGTGTGGAACGGAAAGCCTCATTCATTCGGTGATCCGGAAGGTTCAAGGGAAGGTCGTCAACAACCTCAACACATCCGATTCACGACTCCCTCGTCTTCACCGGATTCCGATCAATACAACTTTGAGTTCGCGAGAAGAGATGCAATGGATGTTGATACACCTCCGGAAGAAGACGAAGGCTTCCAAGGCTTATTGGCTAACCTCCGTGCAAGGCAACAAGCTCCAACACTTCTAGACCGAGATGTAGGGCATGTCGGGCCCGACTTCCAACAGAGTCGGTTCGACGTGTTTCTTCCCGAGTCGGTCCCGCGGCACTATGAACAAGGTGAAGGGAGCGGTGCAAGGCACGAGCAACCTCAATTTGGCGGATATGAAGGATATGCACAATGGTATGGCCCCAGCATGGTCTTTCCCAAGAGACAACAACCGGTGGACATGACGTTTTTGGCCAATCAAATGTCCCACCTTCAAATCCAACAAGAGAGTGTGCTCCAAAAGGTCCACCAAGTCAACCTCCAACAACAACTCATGTACCAACAACAACAACAACTCCTCCAACGACAAAGTGCCTACAAAGCCCAACAAGAAGAGATGAACCGGCACCTCGGCTACGCTAGGCGCGAGGTGGATGATCTTAGGACGGTGGAAGATGCAAGGTGGCGCGTCCAAGAAAGTTTCAACAATTGGATGAGCGGGAATTATCCTTCCCGAGAGGATCCATGGACACGCCCGGCGCCTCAACTCCAACCACCGACCCAAGATCTTTACCAAGAGCAATTGTATGAGAGGGAAAGGCAAGCAAGGCTCCAACGAGGATATCGGCGGGAGCACCCCTTTAACTAAATCTAGACATGCCAATGAAGACTAAGAAATTGTGTGCTTTTCGAACTCTTCTCTTATGCTTAGAGTTTTGGTTTCCTTGTTTGATGGGGACATCAAAATTTTAAGTATGGATTGGGGGTTAGTTGCTCATAGTTTCATGTTAGTTTGCTTGTGTGTTGCTTTGAAGATGTTTGTTCTTAGTTTGTGTTTGGAATGTTTGCTTTTGGAATGTGGTATGATGAAAGACATTAATGATGTTTTTGGTTTGAATGGATGAGGTTTTTTTTTGTTTTTTGGCTTTGTTTGAGAAAATTTTGCAAAAAAAAATCCATAAAAATTTGAAAATTTCGTTTAAAAACAACAAAAAGATTTTGTTTTTGGACTAGGAATCCCTATCTTAGATGTCCAAATGAAGGCTAATGATGATATGAGCATGTAAATTCCTTTGCATATTTTTGGATAGTTTAGCCTTCAAATGAATTTTGCTTTTAATGTGATCATGATATCTTGCTTGTTTTTATTGAGCACATGAGTTCTAGGATGAGTTCTTATCCAACTAAGTATGAGTGAACCTTGTGAGATTTATTTTTGACCATTTTAGGGATACTTGTTCATGATTGCATATCCCTCATGCTTCTTGTGTGATTAGCTCATACATGCTTAGTAAAACTTGCTATTGCGGTGTTTATCTATTTTCCAAGACCGTCATGAGATTTGTCTATGCATTGTCACATTGATTTTGAACTTTATTTCTTTTAGTTACAAAATGTCTATATTCTACCATGAAGTGAATCCTTTGTTTGTAGCCCCGTTCTAGCCTAGACCTTTGTTTGAAACTCCTCAAAAAATATGATTCCTAGACTTATATGACTTGACCCTTATGGGGTTGGACTTTAGAGGAAAGGTTTGGAGTACATTTGGAGAGTTGAGATTCTCTTTGGTGAAGGGCAAATAATGGTGTTATAAGTCAAGTGGGTAGTGCATCTTTGTTGAGCATAAAGTGAAAAGAATGAAAGAAAATGTTGGAAGTAGGAAGTGATTGAAAGAAAAATGCTTATGTGAAGGAAAGTGGTCCGACCGAGGCCAAAACCATGTCGGGCCCGAGTTAGTGTGAAAGTCGATCCACTATGCAAAAGTGTGAAAAATCCAACAAAAAGCCTTAGTGCAAAGATGAAGTGGAATGTAAAGTGAAGTTGTGGGTTGAGAAAAGACAATGTTAAGTCTTTTGGATGAGTGAAATTGAAAGTGGAATTATTGGTGAAATTGGTGAGAGATCAGTAAGTTCAATCCCCATTGTAAGCACCACAAGACCAAAATAATTCCCACCTTGAGAAATACGTACCAAAAGCCCCATTACAACCCGGTCGAATGGAGCCTCTTTGGGGACCTCCATTGTGCCAAGTTCGAATTCTTTGTGTGCATTGTAAAAGGCATCTCTAGGTGGAGGACTTGGCGATATAAGCTTCAATAGTAAAGTCTTTACTTGCTTGATGTTTGAGCTTGAGTGTTCATTGATATACCCATACACATGATGAGTGATACACATTTTCATATCCCTAAAAGTAAGGCTTAGTTGCATTTGACTCTATTCCTATGAACACTTGATCATGTGTGATGATGTAATCTTGCTCGCATATCTATCACTTGTACTTGATTGTGTTTTCATATGAGACTTTACTTGAAGATTATGTTTCGGTCTTGCTTACATTGTTATTGCTTATGGACAAGGAAGTTTAAGTATGAGGTATTCTGATGTCTCTCAAATTGGTAGTGTTTTTTAGGTGATTTTCCCTTGTAAATATGTGTCTTTAGTTCCTTTTCTTGTGAGTTTTGCTCCTTTGTAGCTTGGATTCCGATTTTCTATGAGATTCAGAGACTATGAAAATTTTGTGTATTTTATAGGTGTTTTTGGCATGATTCGAGGACATTTTGAAGGAGACCCGAAGAAGGAGTATGACACGAGTCAAGGAGCGGAAGAGCGAAGCAATTCATGAAGAGAAGCAAGAGAAGAACCAAGAAGAAGAGGTGGTTAGAGACTAGGACCAAGTTCCAGGACACATCGGGCCCGAGATTGAGTTTTGAACCTCGGACCAACGTGCCAGCACATCGGGCCCGACTTCCCTCCGTGTCGGTCCGAGTCGGCCGAAAGAGGATTGGGCACCAAGGCAAACAAATGTGATCTACCACTTTTGCCCCTCTTCCATTTTGGGGTGTTCTTAAGCTTTTAATTAGAGAGAGAAAAAGGGGGGATCAACTTACACATCACTAATCACCTCTCAAAGGCTCAAGAAGACTTGGAGAGCAAGGAGAAAGGAGAGGAGAGTGAGAGGAAGAGAAATCGGTGGAGAAGAGGAGAGAATTAGGGATTGTTAGTGAAGTTTGGATTTGGTTTGCTTTGCTATTGTGGATTTGGATTGGTACTTGTGCATTTCCTTTGCTTTGAATGAGATTTGGATTTGGTTTGAGTTTGATGATTGAGATTAATTTGCTTTGTGCTTTGATTGCTTTTTACTCTAGCCATATGGAGTAGATTCCATTGATCTTGGGCTATGGGGGAAACCTCTAGCTAGATTGGGTTTGAACCCCCAATTCCATAGCCATGAGTGATTGATCTAGGAACCCACTCTACATAGAGAGCTACAACTCCTTGTGGAAGCAAGGCATCAAGGGCTTGTGGTTGGCAAGAGTGAACGGAAGTGATCGATTGCCATCACGAGACCTTGCATCGAAAGGGAGGTAAAATCCCCTATGGGTCGATGTGTAGAAGTGGCGAGAACGAGGCGATCAACCTCGATCCTACGAGGATCAACACTCGTTGCTTGAATTGGGGTGGGATTGCCTTTATCTACTAGAGGAGGAATCCAAAAACCCGAGATCCATCTCTCCAATTTGAAGTTCGACTTTCCCAGCAACATCGAGCCCGACTTGCTAGTGTCGGTCCTGACTCTCTTTTCGTCGATCCACCTCGGGCCCGAAGTGACCGGTGTTGGTCCCGAGCGATTTTTCTTCTTTACCTTTGTTTTAGCTTTCCTTTTCCGTTTTCGAGTCTTTTAGGTACACTCAACGACAGAACCCCCGAGTGTTCGACACCCACCTTGTGCTACAACGGGGTCGGGTTAAAAATTGTATTCTCGTGACCCTCGCATTTGAGAGCGATCAGTAATATGAGGTTCATGAGTGATGTGAGTTTTGTGAGCATACCTTTGAGGAAAATGAAAAGAGCGGTTAGTTGAAACCCGAAAGGGCGCTTAACCAGAATTGAGTGGTATAATCCAAGTGTTTAAGGATCATTCTTGCTTGGAGACTTTGGGGCTTCATGAAAGATTTGGGTATATCCTAGGTTGCTCTACACTTTTTAGAGCTTGAGTGATATTTCTTGTTGTAAGGTGTGTGTTTTAGCTTTATTGTCATATTTTTGGGTTCGGGTTGAGAGTTGAGAGTGTTTTGTTTTCTCTTGTATTTCCTGAGATCTTAGATGTGCTTTCTTGTCATATTTTGTTTGAGATTACTTGAGAACGAGCAAGATCTAAATATGGGGGACTATGATTCGGCCTATTTTGTATGGGTTAACTCTTGTATTTTAGGGTATTATTTAGAGTGTTTTGGTTAGATTTGAGCGTTATTGTAATACGAAGACCGAAGACACAAGATGTGAAGAATCAAGAGTTATTAGAGCTTAATTGAAGACATGTTCGCCACTGCATGGATTATGCGGTCACGTTGCCTATGACGCGGTCGCGGTGAAGCAAGGCGACGACATTCAAGACCCGTGAAGGCCGCGGTCGCGCCGCCATGGACACGGTCGAGGTAGAAGCCGATTCAGCCATTCTGAGGATAGACCGCCGCAGGCGCGGTGGGAGTGCCGTGGTCCGTTCCTTGATCCGAGACGGAACGGACCGCGGCTTATCTTTTTTATCTTGTTTCCTTTCTTATCTTTCGCCTCTTACCTTATCTATCTCAAGGAGCATGTTCCTTGGGCTATATAAGGAGGACCCTCTCTAGGTTTTAGGGACATCCATGAATTCAATTGTTCTTTCAATAAAAGTGTTTGCTTTCTTTGTAATGGAGAACTAATCTCTTTTGGAATTTATTCAATCAAGGAAGCTTTATTATGAAGTTGTGAAATTCTGGTAACTTCTTTATCCTTAGGTCTTTATTGATACTCTTGTGCTTCATCCCATGATCTTTGTTTAATTATATGAGCTCGATCAACTTGTTTAATTGGCTTAATTAGATCTATTGTTTGCATTAGGATTGGTTGTTGTTTATGCATCTTTCCTATTCTCGAAACAACTCTATTCTAGGACCGTGGACTAGTTTAGGGAAGAGTATTCAATAGTTGTTTTATGCATGAGACTCGTAGCTTAATTACATGATTCGATTTTCTAATATCCTTGTGTGTATTGCATGATTTGAATTAAGCGTCCTTGTTCATATCATAGTTTTTCTAGGACCGTGGAGTAGCGAATAATTAAGATAAGGATTGGAATTGACCTAGGAGTATAAAGAAGTGGATGAATTCATGATATACGGATTAATAAAGTGGAATTGATTGAATGAACTCTGTCTGTTAACTTTGATTGAAATCTCTCTGAAAACCCCCTTTTGGTTACTTTGCATGAAAAACACTAAAATCCGATTAAGAAACTGATTCTCTTGGGTTCGACCATGTACTTGCTTACTATACTTGTGTTTGCTTGTTTGGGTATTATCTTTGATTTTTGGCACAACGACTTTAGCCGAGGCACCCTGACTCTCCTTCATGGCCTTCGCTTGCTGCAAAATTGTGGCCTCAACTCCATCTCCATAGAAATGGACTGCTCCCAGCTTGTCATTTTGGTGAATGCTGAAGTTCCTACAACTCACCCTGACTTTTATGTGTTAGAGGAATTCCATACACTGTTGCTGACTCGGCTAAAGTCGTTCTGCCAAAATCAAAGATAAAACCCAAACATGCACACACACAAGTATAGTAAGCAAGTACGGGTCGAATCCAAGAGAATCAGTTTCTTAATTAGATTTTAGTGTTTTTCATGCAAAGTAACCAAAGGGGGTTTTTGAGAGAGATTTCAATCAAAGTTAACAAGCAGAGTTCATTCAATCAATTCCACTTTATTAATCCGTTGATAATGTATTGATCCACTTCTTTATATGCCTAGGTCAATTCCAATCCTTATCTTGATTATTCGCTAGTCCACGGTCCTAACAAAACTATGATATGAACAAGGGCGCATAATTCAAATCATGCAATACACTCAAAAGTATTAGATCAAGCTACGAGTCTCATGCACAAATTAACCATTGAACACTCTTCCCTAAACTAGTCCACGGTCCTAGAATAGAGTTGTTTCGAGAATAGGAAAGATGCATAGACAACAACCAATCCTAATTCAAAGAATAGAACTAAGCCAATTAAACAAGTTGATCAGGCTCATGTAATCAAGCAAAGATCATGAGATGAATCAAAAGAGTATCAATAAAGACCTAGGGATAAAGAAGTTACTAGAATTTCATAACTTCATAACAAAGCTTCCTTGATTGAATAAACTTCAAAGGATATTAGTTCTCTATTACAAAGAAAGCTAACACTTTTATTGAAACAACAATTGATTACAATCAAAGATAAGATGTCAGAGATATCTAATACCTAAAGAGGTTCCTCCTTAAGTAGCCCAAAGAACAAGCTCTTCGAGATAGATAAGGAAAGAAACGAAAAGGTAAGAAAGAAAACAAGATCGAAAAGACAAAATTTTGTCTGTTTCGGATCCGGCACGCACCGTGACTGCGCCGCCTTGGCCGCGCCCGCGGCGGTTTATCCTTGGCTTGGCTGAGTCGGCTGCTACCGCGACCTCGTCATAGACAACGCGATCGCGGCCTTCATGGGTCTTCATCATTGTCGCCTCACTCCACCGCGACTGCGTCATAGACAATGCGACCGCGGAATCCATGCAGTGGCGAACTCGTCTTCACTGAGGCTCTAAAAACTCTTGATTCTTCACATCTCGTGTCTTCGGTCTTCTTATTACAACAACGCTCAAATCTAACCTAAACACTCTCAATAACATCCTAAAATCTAAGAGTTAACCCATACACAATAAGCCGAATCAGTTGCAGAAACCTGATTGGCACATCACAGTCCGCCACATATCCCGCCAGGCTAACAAAGTTCTTGATTTTTTTGCTAATATGTATTTTATGCTTAGTTGTGATGTCTTTTTTGATTTTCCTCCTCCTGAACTGTTTCCTTTGTTGAATTCGAACCTTTGCAATAAATAAACCCTGGGCTTAAGGCCCTCTTTCTGACCTAAAAAATAACTGTTGGGACTATATAGGAGTGTTTTCGGGGAACCGAATTAGTATGATTATTTTGACTCCTCACTAAAATTCGTAGGAACCGACCCGAACTAAAAACAAAATTACCCTATGGGTATGTTGAAAAAAACCCAAGAAGCGAAGTATCCAAGCCCTATGTTTTTCCAAGCTGTTCATAGTAGATGTATGTGTGTTTTTATTGGGACGATGTTAAGGACTCCTAGTACTCAGCATCGTGCCAGTAATGTTTCACCAACGCATGTGATGATAAAAGGCCAACATGTGTGAAGCCGTTCCTAAGGAGTAGGGACGTTACCTTTCAGGAAGATGGACACGAATAGGTTTCTACGAGATAAGGACACAGTCCCCAACAAGTAGGAACACAAGCTTAAAGTGGTAGAGTCCTTACAAGTCCGTCACCAAAATGACATCAGTAGACATGATCATAGAGCACACGCGTAAGCAGATCCTGCTCACCAGTCTATCACCACATGGAAGCAGATCCTGTAGCAAGGGACTGCGGAAATTGCCAGGAAGCTGCGTTCATCATCTACAGAGACACGTGGAAACAGATCCTGTAGCAAGGGACTCCAAGGGCATGATGGGCAGAGGAAAGATGTCCTTTCCAACCACTATAAATACCCCCGTGGGTATTTATTGTGATGTAACTGCTCAAAGAATATTCAAATTGAATACGACCTATCACCAAGAACACTAAGAACGCTCAAGAACAGTGACGAACTGGTGTTTAGATAAATAGAGAAGTTCACCAAAACCACAAAACCTGTTTGTAAGAAAGAAAGAAAGAAAGAAAGAAAGAAGTTTGTCTCTCACGAAGAACTGTGAGAGACGTGTGTGTCTAGCGTCTTTATAGAACGAGAGTTAGGTTACAAGTTTTAGGCTAAAAGGAGTGTTTAATAGTGATCTTAATGATGGACTCTTAAGTTTAGAGAAGTGTAAAACTTGCCTTTGTAAACTGTAAGGGCTCTCTCAATAAAATAAGGTAAAACTATTCGAAAATCCTCCAAGGAGGTAGAGGTTTACCGGCAAGGACTACTTGATATTGTGGGGTTCCTCTATAAATACTTGCGTTCTTATCTTATTGCTTATTACCTGCTTAACTCTTTAATTCTACTGCACAAGGACGCCCTTGGCTCTTAACTACTAACGTATGATCCAACAATTGGTATCAGAGCATGCGCTCTAGATTCTTAGTAGTTGCGGGTAAAGGTGACTGACATGGAGCCTATTAGGATTAGTGGAGCCAAACCCCAACGGTTTACAGATGGGAACTACAATCAGTGGAAGGATAGAATGGAAATTTTCATCAAAGGTCATAACTACCAATGCTAGCAAGTTATCAGGGATGGTGACTTTGAATTTCCTTAGCCAAAATGGAATAACGAGAAGTCATGGGGTCCCGATGAGCTTAAGCTAATGGAGACTAACGCAAAGGTGATGTCTCTCATTTTGGTAGTGTTTTAGTAGTTAATTTCCTTTGTAAATATGTGTTTTTCATTCCTTTCTTTGTTTAGTTTCGTTGCTTTTTAGCTTAGTTCCCGGTTTTCTTTAAGATTCGGAAACTACGCAAGTTTGTTATGTTTTGTAGGAGAAATGGCACAAAAGAGGATGTTTTGGAGGAGTATCTAAGAGGAGCTAAGCTCGGGAGCTAAGGAACGGAAGAGCCACGCAAGGAATGATGAGGAACTTAAGGAAAGACCAAGAAAAGAAGAAGGACCGAGGCCCAGGATCGAGTTCATAACAAGTCGGGCCCGAGAACGAGCACCAGTGTACAGGACCGATGTTCCCAGATGTCGGGCTCGAGGTTGCCCCGTGTCGGTCCGAGTCGGCGATTGAGAAGATTAGGCCCCAAGGCACAATGTTGTGATCTTCCAAGTTTGCCCTTCTTCTAAATTGGGAATTCCTTGGTCCCCAATCCATGAGAGGCTATAAATAGAAGTGATTAAGAGAGTATTAGGGGGGGGGGAGCTTAAGGAGAAACAAACCAAATCACTCTCAAGGAAGACTTGGAGAGCAAGGAGAAGAGAGGAGGAGGAAAGAGAGAGGAAATTGGTGGAGTCTAAGAGGAGATTAGTGAGTTTGTACTTGTTCTTAGTAGATTTGGATTTGGATATTGTGAACCCCTTTGGATTTGAATGCAATTGAGCTTTGATTTGAGTTTGATGATTGAGATTTGCTTGCTTTGCCATTTGATTGCTTTTTATTCTTATCTTATGGAGTAGATTCCATAGTCTTGGGCTATGGGGGAAACCCCTAGCTAAGATTGGGTGTGAACCCCCAATTCCATAGCCTTTGAGTGCTTGATCTATGAATCCTCTCTACACTAAGCTTCAATTCTCTTGTGGAGACAAGGGACCTAGGGCTTGTGATTGGTAAGAGTAAGCGAAAGTGATCTCGGACCCAATTACTAGACCTAGCATCGAAGGAGAGTGAAAACTCCCTTAGGTCGAAGTGTAGAGTGGAGGGATCGAAGGCTAGCAACCTCGATCTCACTTGGATCAACACTTATTGGTTGAATTGGGGTGGAATTACCCAAGTCTAGTTAGGGAAGGAACCCAAAAATCCAAGACCGATCTACTATTTTTGCCTAATCGAAGTACCCAGCACATCGGGCCCGACGTAGTGTAAGTCGGTCCCGGCCAATCTGACCTCGATCCACCCTCGGACCGAAGTGACAAGTGTCGGTCCGAGGTGATTTCTCTTGTTTTTCCTCGTTTTACCTTTCTTTTACCTCTTTTTAGTCTTTTCGGTACATTCAACAAACGAACTCCCGAGTGTTCGACACCCTACCTCTTTACTACAAGTGAGGTTCGGTTTATAAATTTAAATTTTGACCACCCACACCCGGACCGATCAGAATTTTGGCGCCGTTGCCGGGGAGTTCTTCTCGTTTGAGGTACCATCTTTTGTTGAGTCTTTGATTTGGTAGTGATTTGGGTGAGATACTAGCCCAAATCCCTTGTTTGTTTTGATTCGGTTTTGTTTGTGTCTTTGGTTATAGGTGTATGCGAGCTCGTTCCGTCCGAGGAACACTTGAGTTCGACTTTGTGTGTGATCCGGAGAGTATCATCAAACAAGCTCGAAAGAAGAAGAGAATGGAGAACCAAGCTCGTGATGAAGAGTTCGAGAGGATGAGGGCCGACATGGCTCGAATGCAAATTGAGATGGCGAACCGAGATGCCGAGGCTAGAAGGGAGCATGAGCAAAGGATGAGATTGGAGGCTCAAATCAACACCCAACCCCGGAATGCTAGACAATACATGCATCCGGAGTTGAAGGTGCTGGAGTCGGCCTTAGTCTTGCCGGAGGTGTCAAAGAAATTTGAGATCAAGACTCAATTCATCTCACTCATCAAGAGGGAGCAATTTCAAGGGAGACCAAATGAGTGCCCGATCGAGCATGTGAAGCAATTCAAGGATCTATGTGAGACCATCTCGACGGATGATGAGACACTTGAGTATGTGCTACTCAAGGCCTTCAAGTGGTCTTTGGGAGGCAAGGCGTTGCATTGGTAGGAGAGCCAAGCACCTCGATCCATCACATCATGGAGGGCTCTCAATGAAGCATTCTTGATGAAGTTCTTCCCACCCACCAAGACGACGGAGCTTAGAAGGAAGATAGCAAGCTTTCAACAAGGAGCCCACGAGCTACTCTTCGAGGCTTGGGATCGGTTCAAGGAGATGTTGAGGGCATGTCCAACACATGGGCAACAACCTTATGCCCTTCAAGACATTTTCTTCCAAGAAATCAACCCCGCCACCAAGGATAAATTGAACCTTCACACCGGTTGTGGGTTCATTGACTTGCCTCCGGAGCAAGCATGGGAGTTGCTAGACAAGCTCTCCGATTACGAAGCCATGTACGGGGTGAGTCAAGTGAACAAGGAGGTGAGAGTCCATGGAGACGGTCTGAAGAGGCTCTACGATCCAAAGAGTGAAGAGGTGGACAAAGATGTGAAGATCCAATTCTTGGAGGATGAATTGAACAAGATGAAGAGCCTCTATCACCAAAAGCAAACCGCAAGAGCTTGTGAAGAATGTGGTTCTTTGAAGCATGGAGCCCAAGAGTGTCCGAATGAGCGCCAAGTTCGATTGGCCGAGCAAATTGAGGAGGCACACTATGTTTAAAGAAACTTTGGAGGACGAGTCAACTTCAACAACAATGGAGGAAGGTGGAATCAAGGCCAAGCCAATGGCTACAACAACAACTTCAACCAAAACGAGCCAAGGGCCCAACCACAACCATACCGACCTCCGGGTTTCTATGAGCAAGTTCGACAATGGGCACAAGAGATGAGAGGCGAGTTCAAGGATTTGAAGAATTAATTTACCAATGTGGAGAGAAGAGTTGATGAGATGGGTGCCCAATTCAAAGAGTTTGGTGCATGGAGAAGACAAGTGGACAACAAATTTGTTCACATGGCGAATCAATTTCCAAGAGAGGAAGGGAGACTCCTGGGCCGACTCGAGGAGAATCCCCGTGCCCCACAACAACAAAATGAAGTTTGAGCCATAGAATTGAGGAGTGGACGGAGTTTGCCCGAGCCACATGACTCGGCTAAAGTCGTCGTGCCAAGATCAAAGATAAATAACCCAAACAAACAAACTAGTATAGCATGCAAGTAAGGGGTCGAACCCAAGAGAACTTAAGGTATCTAGCCTAATATTAATGTCAACCAAGAACAAAGAGGGGGATTTCAATGCAAGAGTTTCAATCACCAAAGCAAGAAGAAGAGTAGACAGTTTCACAAGATCAATCAAAATACTAAAAGCAGGTTCATTCAACAAATCCACTTTAAAAGAGTCGTTTGATCATTGATTCAACCAATTCCTTTTAATCCAATGGTTAATTCCAATCCTAATCTTGACTAATTTCCTGTCCACGGTCCAGGAAATACTTAACAATGATAGAGGACGCTCAAATCAATATTAGCATTAAGAACAAGGATATATAGGATGCATGCAAGAGAAATCAAGCTACGAGTCAATTTCACAAGCAAACAATCAATTCTCTTCTTAAATCCTAGTTGCATAGACACAGATCTAGGTTCAAGTTGTTTTCACAGAATAGGCTTGTCCACGGTCCAAACCCGTCCCAACAATAGAAGATTAATCAATTCAATAGGTTCATGACTCCTAAAGAAACAATCAATAATCATGTAATTAAGCACAAGAGAATCAATAATAACCAAAGGAATAGGAAAAGGATTTAGAATCTCACAAACTAATCAATCAAAGCTTCATTGATGAACAAACCCTAGGAAGGTTTAGTTCTCCATAATCTTCATAAAACTCAAGTCTTCAAAACAAAGGTCCAAGATCCGTCACAAACCTAAAGAGACTCCTCCTTAAATAGCCCAAGGAACATGCTCCACGAGATAGATAAGGAAAGAGGCAAAAGATAGAAAAGGAAACAAGATAGAAAGATTTTCGGCCCGCTGGGAGTCGGCCCGCACCGCGGCCGCGTCGCCATCACCGCGTCCGCGCTATCACAACAGAGAAAAGCTTCTCGTCTTGGCAGCCACCGCGGACGCGTCGGGAGCTCCGCGGTCGCGGAATCTCGACAGACTCGCCGGTGTCACTTCGGAGGCTGTTTTGACCATCTTCCGCTTGGAATCTGACTTCGGTGTAAAAAGATGAATTGAAGCCCTTGAAGTTAGATTTCTAATGGCACCGGAATCAGCTCAATCCGACCTCTGTAGCTCAAGATATGGCCTTCGCAAGAAAGTCGTGTCGGGAAGACAGCTCAAAACGCCTTAAAACTCTTAATTCTTGACTTCTTGTGTCTTCGGCCTAGATATTACAATTACGCTCAAATCTAACCTAAACACACTCAATATATCCCTAAAATACAAGATTTAACCTATACAAAATAGGCCGAATCAAATTCCCCCATACTTAGATCTTGCTCGTCCTCGAGTAAGCTCACAACAAATATAACAAGGTAGCACATCTAAGATCTCAGGAAATACAAGGGAAGATAAAAACACTCAACTCACAACCCGGAACCCAAAAAATATAGAGAAATCATGAGCATAAAACAATGAAGCTCAAACACACACCTCACAACATGATAAGACACTCAAGCTCTAAACACATGAAAGAGAGCAACCTAGGATCTACCCAAATCTAACATGTAAGCCCCAAAGTCCCCAAGCAAGAATGATCCTAAAACACTCGAATTTTACCGCTCAATTCTGCTTAGGCGCCCTTTCGGGTTTTCACCTAACCGCTCTTTTTATTTTTCAAAAGGGTGTGCTCACCAAAACTCACAACTCTCATGAACCTCATATTACCCCAGCCTAATGCTGGTCCGGGTTACCTGCTTATTACCTGAGCCGCCCTTTCGGGTTTTCGACTCATCCCAGGATTTAATATGCCTTTTTTCAACTTTTTATGGCTTTTTCTATCTTTTTCTTTTTCTTTCTTTCTTTATTATGCAAAAAGATATGGTGCAAGTGCTCCATGAAAAGAAGAAAATCAAAAATCTGAAGCAAATCTCTAACTAGGCTAACTAGGATAAGCGAATGCGAGTACTCCTTCCCCCATACTTAAATCCTTCATTGTCCTCAATGAAGCAAAGAGAAAGGATAGAAGCAAGGAAGAAGGTATATCATAAGACTCACAAACGATGAAGAGGGGTGGAATGGAAGAACTCTTCATAGGTGGTAGAAGAATGGAAGGAAAGACTTCGGAATCACCATTCTGCAGGCCAACCGCGGGCGCGGGTGTACGGGCCGCGGGCGCGGAATCAACACAGCGAGAGAAAACGTCAACTTCTAGAAGGAAGCCGCGGGCGCGGGCAATGTGTCGCGGCCGCGGCCCTGGTGCAGTCTCATGCATCTGACTTCTCTTGAACCGGATGATGTGCAATGAACCTTCGTAACTTGGCTCGTCTCTTGGAGGATGGACAAATACTTGAACTCGAGCCGTGGAGAAAAGAACTCTCGGGGAAACAAAGCTCCCCCATACTTAGGCTTTACACATAGCCAAAGAATGGAAAATACAAAGATGAATGAAAAGAAGAAATAGAATGGTGGAAAGATAGAAGATGGATAGAATGGATATAGATGGATGGAAAATATAGAGGTAGAATGGGACCAAAAAGTCCTCTTTTGTTTTTGTTTTTTTTTTCGATTTTTTTTTCTTTTCTTTTTTTTTTTTCAAAGAAAACGAGCTAAAACCGAGACGCAGTATGGTTGCCGCGAGCACGGGCTAGTACCTGTTCGTCGGGGCGCACTGACGGTCCACCGCGGGCGCGGCCAATGAGGCGCGGGCGCGGTTTCACGCCAGGCGTGTCCTTTCGGACCTAGTACCTGCATGTTAGCTAAAAACACAAGCAAATCCTAAGCTAGGAATGGAAAAACAATCTATCTAATCCCTGGGTTGCCTCCCAAGCAGCGCCTTTATTTAACGTCGTTGGCTCGACGTTCTTCACCTCATCCAAGCTCATACATCGTCAAAGCCCGAAGCATCCTATCAAATCCCTGCGAACAACTCATGTGTAGAAGAGTATAGCACAATGATGAATTGAAAATGAATAATATAGCATCTAAGCACCGTTTCAATTTATCAAAGTAGCTAGAGAAGTTAGGGGCAGATTGTTTAGGATGGGACCAATGGAGAGGGTGAGCTAGTTCTTCAAAAGTTCTAGTTTTCATGTCAAGACTATTACCCTTAGATTTGGAGAATTCATTAGGTAATTTATCATGCTCATGATCCTTTTCAAACAAAGGTGGCATCCAGATATCAATGGAAAATAGGGGAGGACAAGGAGGGAAACAAGGACCATGATCTCTTACAGCAGAGGGCTCCACAAAAAGTGTATTAGAGATTATCACAGGGAGTGATTCTTTCTCTCCAAGAAAAGCAGAATTGAGCTGCTCAGGGGGTTGCTTCAATTCAATCTCGGGTGCCTGCACTATAGAGGGGACAAGTTCCTCTTTCGGGAAGGTTAGTAGCGGGGGCCCAATGGCCAACACATCATTCTCATTCCTATTCATGCTACCAACAACATCATTCATCACAGCAGGCAAGGCAAATTCCACATTAGAAGATTTTTCATCACACTCTACGGAAGATTTTAGTGCATTATCATGATTTTGGTCAAAGTAATTTTGCACTAAAGGATCAAGAATATCAATAGAGCATAGCAAAGGATCATCAGAAGGGAATTTCATGGCTTCAGTGACATTGAATTCAACTTGTTCTCCCTCAAATTCCATAGTTAACGTGCCTTTACTCACATTAATGCATGTTTTAGCAGTTTTCATGAAAGGACGACCAAGCAATAATGGAGTAGCATGTGAATCATGATTCATGTCAAGTATGTAAAAATCAGCAGGAAAAATCAAGGAATCAAACATGATAAGAACATCTTCAACCAAGCCTCTAGGACGAATAGTGGACCTATCAGCTAATTGAACTACTATATCAGTTTCCTGCAAAGGCCCTAGACCTAAAGATTTATACACAGCATGAGACATAACATTGATTGAAGCACCCAAGTCAAGCATCGCATTTTCTATCCTAGTATCACCAATAACACAAGGAATAGCAAACACTCCTGGATCACCACACTTTTTAGGCATGCGTTTTTGAAAGACAGCAGACACACATTCAGGTTCTTTGACAGGCTTCTTAGGTTTCCCTTTCAATTTTTGGTTCCTTTTAATGGTGCACAATTCTTTTAGAAATTTAGCATAGCGAGGAACACTTTTAACAAGTTTGAGTAAAGGGATATTGACCTCACAATTGGCGAATGTTTCGAACATGTCTTTGTCCCTGTCAAGCTTCCTTGTATCCTTAAGAGCATCCGGAAATGGTGGAGGTGGCTTGTAAGAGTTGAGAGGTGGAAAGTACGGCCGAACATAGTCATCCACTGGCTCTGGCCTGATACCGCGGGCGCGGTCCCTCTGGCGCGGGCGCGGCGAATCCGTGATTTCGGTGTTCCCGCAGCCTCCGTCGTCTGTCGAATTTTCGCGGCCGCGGCTAGGCGAGCGCGGGCGCGGTGAATCCGCTGGATCTTCATTGTGAGACTCTGTCGAGATTTCGCGGGCGCGGTTCGGCAAGCGCGGGCGCGGAATCTCTACAGAGGCGTCTCTCGTTGTGCTCAGCTCTCGTCCACTCCTTAATGAAATAGCACTTACATTCATCACTGCTGGAGGAGTAATATTGATCTTCTCAGAAATCTCCCTCATTCTCCTCTCGAGCTCTAAGTTCATATCCCGGAATTTCCGATCGAACAACTCATTCATCTCCTCCAGTTTCCTAGAAAGATGGTCTTCAGCTGATGGCTCGTCAAGGGAAGAGGATGTTATGCTTCTCTTTCCTTCAGCAAAGTTCTTCACTATCTTGAAGACATCTTGGGGTGCCTTATCAAGAAAAGATCCCCCACAAGAGGCAATTATCAGATCCTTGTCTGCAGTGCGCAGACCACTCATGAAGTACCACACCAAGTCGTGATCGGGGTACCCATGACACGGGCAACTAGCAATGAGCTTGCTGTAGCGATCATGGTAATCGTACAAGCTCTCCCTGCTTTGCTGCTGCAAATTGGAGATGTCCCTCTTCAGAGCTGCCCTTAGTGGAACAGGGAAGTACTTGTCTAAGAATGCAACCCTCATCTGATCCCACATTGTAATCTGCTGAGAGTAAGGATTGCGGGATATGAGCATATACCACTCCTTGGCGGAGTCAGTTAGTGAAAACGGGAATGCTCGCAAACTGATTTGATCCATAGTGACCCCAACAGGCTTCATGCTTAGACAGACAAATTCAACCTCCCTGAGGTGCTTAATTGCATCATCCGCAGGTTGCCCACCAAATTGAGGCAAAAGATTAATCAGCCCAGGCTTCACCACAAAGTCTACCCCTTCAGCTAAAGCGGGGTGTTCAACAGCCAGGTGCTCTTGTTTGAGACCGGGAGCACATAATTGCCTGATCGATTGGTCAGTCATCCTGTCTCCTGAAATCAACGACAACACTTGCAAAGAAATCAGTAGCAAAGGTGTGGACCGTAAGATAGGTCCACACAGCAGTCAACACAAATATCACACTAGATAGAACCTAAGTTCCCCGGCAACGGCGCCAAAATTTGACTCGGCTAAAGTCGTCGTGCCAAGATCAAAGATAAATAACCCAAACAAACAAACTAGTATAGCATGCAAGTAAGGGGTCGAACCCAAGAGAACTTAAGGTATCTAGCCTAATATTAATGTCAACCAAGAACAAAGAGGGGGATTTCAATGCAAGAGTTTCAATCACCAAAGCAAGAAGAAGAGTAGACAGTTTCACAAGATCAATCAAAATACTAAAAGCAGGGTTCATTCAACAAATCCACTTTAAAAGAGTCGTTTGATCATTGATTCAACCAATTCCTTTTAATCCAATGGTTAATTCCAATCCTAATCTTGACTAATTTCCTGTCCACGGTCCAGGAAATACTTAACAATGATAGAGGACGCTCAAATCAATATTAGCATTAAGAACAAGGATATATAGGATGCATGCAAGAGAAATCAAGCTACGAGTCAATTTCACAAGCAAACAATCAATTCTCTTCTTAAATCCTAGTTGCATAGACACAGATCTAGGTTCAAGTTGTTTTCACAGAATAGGCTTGTCCACGGTCCAAACCCGTCCCAACAATAGAAGATTAATCAATTCAATAGGTTCATGACTCCTAAAGAAACAATCAATAATCATGTAATTAAGCACAAGAGAATCAATAATAACCAAAGGAATAGGAAAAGGATTTAGAATCTCACAAACTAATCAATCAAAGCTTCATTGATGAACAAACCCTAGGAAGGTTTAGTTCTCCATAATCTTCATAAAACTCAAGTCTTCAAAACAAAGGTCCAAGATCCGTCACAAACCTAAAGAGACTCCTCCTTAAATAGCCCAAGGAACATGCTCCACGAGATAGATAAGGAAAGAGGCAAAAGATAGAAAAGGAAACAAGATAGAAAGATTTTCGGCCCGCTGGGAGTCGGCCCGCACCGCGGCCGCGTCGCCATCACCGCGTCCGCGCTATCACAACAGAGAAAAGCTTCTCGTCTTGGCAGCCACCGCGGACGCGTCGGGAGCTCCGCGGTCGCGGAATCTCGACAGACTCGCCGGTGTCACTTCGGAGGCTGTTTTGACCATCTTCCGCTTGGAATCTGACTTCGGTGTAAAAAGATGAATTGAAGCCCTTGAAGTTAGATTTCTAATGGCACCGGAATCAGCTCAATCCGACCTCTGTAGCTCAAGATATGGCCTTCGCAAGAAAGTCGTGTCGGGAAGACAGCTCAAAACGCCTTAAAACTCTTAATTCTTGACTTCTTGTGTCTTCGGCCTAGATATTACAATTACGCTCAAATCTAACCTAAACACACTCAATATATCCCTAAAATACAAGAGTTAACCTATACAAAATAGGCCGAATCACCACACGAGCCAAGAACAAGAAAATAAAACATGACCGAGTTACCCAGCAACTCGGGCCCGATGTGCCATGATATCGATCCAGAAGATGGAGGAGGTCCAGCAACAAGGACCGAGTTACCCAGCAACTCGGGCCTGACATGCCCTGAAGTCGGCTCGATGATCCCAGAAGTCCCCTGCCCCAGGACCGAGGTTCCTGAAGTCGGCCCCGACGTCACTCCAACGTCGATCCAGGTAGAAATTGTTGAGAAAGATCAAGATCGGTCCAAGGAGGTGGATCCAAGCAAGAAACAAGGTGGCACGACTCTTCCATACCCTTTGAAGAAGCCCAAGGAGATTGTTGAAGGCAAGTTCAAGAGGTTCTTGAAGCTTTTGCAAGGCATGAACATCACCATTCCATTCACTGACGCTCTAAGCGAGATGCCATCCTATGCAAAGTTCTTGAAGGAAATCTTGAGCAAGAAGAGGTCAATTGTGGAGATGCAAGATAAAGTCAAGATCCTAGAGCTACCTCAAAAGCTAGGTGATCCCGGAAGATTTGCCATCACCGTGGGGAATGGATCCCAAAACTTCAAAGCTTTTGTGATCTAGGAGCGAGTATTTCGGTTATGCCCATGAGCATATGGAGACGGGCTAACCTCGGAGATACGGAACCGGTTGATATGAGTCTTACCATGGCCGATGGATCATCTACAAAGGCCACCGGAATCCTAGATGACGTCCCGGTTCGAGTTTGGCGATATTTTGTCCCCGACGATTTTGTCATCCTCGACATGAAAGAAGATCCAATGGTGTCCCTCATTCTTGGAAGGCCGTTTCTAGCTACGGCGGGTGCCAAATTTGATGTGAGGAATGGGAAGGTGACTTTCGAGATTGGAGAGGAAAAAGTGGAGTTCCATTTCAACAAAGCTCTCAATGAACCGGATGCTTTGGCGATCTTGAAGTTGGAGGAAAATGCCAAGCATAAGAGAGAAGAGTTGGAACTCACAAGAGAGGAAGAAGCGCCTTTAAGAAGTCAAGACATGATCAACATTCATGAGCTAGAAAGGGAGTTGCACAATCCACTTGAGAACCATGAAGAGCTAGGAGATCAAGATAGCCCGAGAAACCGTGAAGAGTATCCTTCTTCGTATCCTTTTATTGTGGGAGACTCTTATATGTGTTTAAGTGATTTGAAAGAGGATCTAGAGGATAGTTTTATTTGCTTAAGTGATTTAAAGGAAGATTTGAGTTATAATGTCATTGAATCCCCTAGAGATTCTCTAGATGCTTTGGATGCTTGTGATGTAGGTAATGAAGAGAAAGTGGAGAAGATGCAAGAGATGCCACCCTACATTTTGGGGAATGATGGAGGAGTTGGATACCCCACTTACATTAAACATAAGTGGTGGTACTTTGGCTATGAGGAGTGTGGAGATGCATATGACAAGGATGATCAATTTACCGTTTTTCACCCTCCTTGAAGGGTAGAGGTTAGAAGTCAAGCTAGTGACTTAAAAAGAGCGCTCCTCGGGAGGCAACCCGAGTTTAGTAGGTTTATTTTTGTAGTTTCTAGTTTGTTTTCTTTCCCTTAGATTCTTTCTAATCTCTCTCTTTAGCATGTGTTTTGTGGAATTGTGAGTTATGTGAGCTTCATGATCATGTGTGGTATTGATGGAAACAATAAAAGGTCTTATAGGTAGAGATTTGCCAAGTCAAGGGATTTTTACAAAACCAAAACGGGTTGGACCGAGGTACCCAGTACCTCGTGATACGGGGTTAGCCGTGAATTGGCCCGATCTTCGACAATCAACGACTTGAAAACAAGAAAACAAGCAAATGGTCAGAAATGCAACAATGGAGACTCGACTGAACTGAAAAACGAAATGGAAATAACAAGACTCGATGAAAACGATAGGGAATGAAGATCAACCAAATGAAACAACAAAGAGACCCTCGTTGCTTTGAAAACGAGAACCAAATTGAATGATCAAGTGACCAACCTTGTACGACTCCACACAATCAAGGATCCAGCCTTGAAAGCACGAAGAAGATGCTCGTATTCGACTAGCACACCAACTATGGACGATAATTGATGCAATCAAGACAAACCAAGCTGAAATTGCAATACTTGAAGAACAAAGTCTTCGATTCTCACTATGGAGAGAAAACACTCAAGTTTTATGATCAAGGTTGTCTAACCGAAATAAAGAGCAGCTAAAGGCTATTTATATGTCTTCTAAAACCAATAAAACGACTAAGCAAAATGACAGAAGGGGCGGCCCAAAGTGGCCTAACAAGCCCAAGCTCGTCGCACACATTTTGGCACGCAGGAGGCAAAGCGCGAGATGACAAGGCAAAGCGCGATCACGCTTTAGGGGATTTGCTCACGCTTTGCCGGCTGAGGCAAACTTGTGTGCGCAAGTACACAGGAGGCGAAGCGCGACATGGCAAGGCAAAGCGCGATCACGCTTTAGGTGGTTTGCTCACGCTTTGCCAGCTGAGGTGAACTTGTGCGCTGAAGACGAGGCACATGAGTGATGACTTGTTCTCAGGGGCATTTTTGGCTTCCTTGACTCCATGGTACGCCACAAATGCAAACAAGTCCCTTTGAAGCTTCTTAGCTCGCGCCCTTGTTATTGGACCATCAAAGAGGATGGGCGTGCTCGGTGGTGACTTGACGGATGGTCCCTCATCATCCTCCCCTTCTTGAAAAGGATTCGACCTCGAATCAAGGTCTTCATCCACAGCAAGATAAGGAGTAAGGTCAGCCACATTGAATGTAGCACTCACGCCGTACTCTCCGGGCAACTCCAGCTTGTATGCGTTATCCCCAATGCGTTGAAGCACCTTGAAAGGCCCATCTCCACGTGGGGACAGTTTGGATTTCCGTTGCTCGGGGAACCTCTCCTTCCTCAAATGCACCCATACTAGATCTCCGGGCTGGAAAACAATCTTGCGCCGGCCCTTGTTAGCTCGATTGGCATTATACTCGGCCCTTTGTTCCAGCTTTATCCTTGTCCTCTCATGTAATTCCTTAATGAACTCAACCTGTTTTCCTGCATCAAAGATTTCTTTTTCCCTCATCGGAAATGGGGTAAGATCTAAAGGAGTTAGGGGGTTAGTACCATAAACACACTCAAATGGAGTAAGCATAGTAGATGAGTTCATTGTCCACTTAGAAGCTAATAGGACGGAGGAGGGTGTAGGGTTGTTGGTTTGGCTCGTCTTACGGCGAGCTTTCCCTTTCTTCCCATTCTCCCCCTCCCCCTCACCATTTACCTTACTTTCCATGCCCTTGTCGAAGGCCTCGGACACCTGGGTGGGCGTCATAGGCTTGAGCACGACATTCTGGCCCTTATACACAAAGGAGTGGCGGTTGGTGTATCCATCATATGTCACCTTCCGATCGAATTGCCATGGACGTCCTAGTAAGATGTGACAAGCCTGCATAGGAACTACATCGCATAAAATATGATCTTCATAAAGACCAAGCTTAATAGTAACATGCGTTTGCTTATTCACTCTCAATTCACCACTATCATTCATCCAATGCAATTTGTAAGGCCTAGGGTGATGAAAAATAGGAAGTTGCAGTTTTTGTACCATTTCCATGCTAGCTATGTTACAACAAGTACCGCTATCAATTATTAAGTTGCACACCTTGCCTTGAACTAAACAACGACTATGAAATAGATTTTCCCTTTGATTATCTTCACATGGGGCAGGTTTAGCATGAAATGTTCTCCTAGCAATCAAAGACTCCCCAGATTCATATTCTACTTCATCATCGTCTTTATCATTGTTATCATGAAAATCAGATTCATTTTCAACACAAGCATTCTCATTATCATCATCAACTTCAGATTCATACTCTCCTAGATGATTAATCAAAAGAGTTTTAGAATTAGGACAATCTTTCATGTAATGACCTCTCCCTTGACATTTAAAGCACACTATGTCCCTAGCTCTAGAAGAGGTGTTAGAATTACTCCCCTTAGGGGCTGTGGAAGCTCCCTTAAAGTTGCCCTTGTTGTTGGATGACGAATTGCTCCATGGGGTCTTGCTTCGTCCCCCTTGTTCTCCTTGGGCGCCAGCTGCGCTCCCCTTCTCCTTGTGAGGCGTGGCTTCCTTTCCTTGGCCAGCTTGTGCACTCCGGTTTTGGCTCCTCCAATTACTCGGCTGGCTGGGCGCGCCTCGACCTCCT
The DNA here is from genome assembly GCA_934048045.1 of Polygonum aviculare. Classification (NCBI taxonomy): domain Eukaryota; kingdom Viridiplantae; phylum Streptophyta; class Magnoliopsida; order Caryophyllales; family Polygonaceae; genus Polygonum; species Polygonum aviculare. Next base: position 22,298,825 of record OW204023.1, on the reverse strand, counting down.
TGGTTCCTGAACCTGAATTTCCTTTCTACTTTGGTAGCTAGATGCAAAAGGTCAGTCATAGTAGAATAAGGATAAAGATCAACCTCATTAGCTAAAGAAGGATGGAGAATGCAAAGGAACCTGGCCATCGTGGCTTCGTTGTCCTCAACCACGTTAGCTCTCACCATCGCCACTTGCATGGCGTTGTAGGTTTCCTCGACGCTCATCGATCCTTGCTTGAGACACTCCAGCCGCTGTCTTAGCTCCTGGGCGTAGTTTTGAGGTATGAAACGACCCCTCATCAACGCCTTCATTTGCTCCCAGCTGGCTATCGGTGCGTCCAAGTTGCGCCTCCTCTCTTTCACCAAGTTATCCCACCATATGAGGGCATAACCGGAGAACTCGAGGACAGCGAGTTGCACCTTCTTGGTCTCGGGAAAATTGTGGCAGCTCCAAATGTGCTCAATTTTCGTCTCCCACTCCATGTACACGTCGGGGTCACATCGGCCCTCAAACAAGGGTATTTTCACCTTGACCTTCCCGACACCATCCTGCTCCTGTTCTCGGGGTCTCCTTGGACGCCTATCATCTCGGCGCTCCCTTCCTCCCCTTCTTGAGAACCGCTCCCAGTTATCCTCCTCCTCGCCTTCATACTCATCATCATATAGGTCCATGTCGCTCGGCGATCCCCTTTGGTCCTGAAATCCTTGAAAACTATTAGCACGATTATGCTCATCCCGTAAGGGAGTGAGATGGGGACCAATAGGCACTCTTCTAGGAAGATTGCCCGAGGAATTACGCAATGGATTAGAGTTATGAGGCACTTCCCTTGTTTGGTTTTGGAAACCTTGTTGTCGTGATGTGGACGCCCTGAACGGATCACCATGGGACTGGTTGGTGGCGTCTTGGTTCTGGCCATCGCCCTCAGCTTGGGCGTGTGCATCAACGCTAAGCGTTACACCGGTGGTTGGCAACGCAAGTGCTCGCGTCTCCAAGGCCGACATCCTAGAGTTGAGGCGTGTGATGTTGTTGTTGAGCGATGTCAACAACTTGAACACCTCGGGATGGATTGGCTCCGGGCTCTTGGGTGTGTTTGTGTTGTCACTACTCTCATTAGACATCCTGCACAATCAACAAAAACACTTGACAAGCAAACTTGTTGGGTTAGTGTAATCCAAAACAGCCTCGCAAAGTGTTTCGCTCACACTCTCCCTCGTGTATTGCAATTATGCTCGTTGTTTCAATCTGCCTTGAAAGAATCAAAACTCAAATTCAAAAGTCAGTGGTAGCTTCAACTCACAAAATCAAGTTTAGACACAAGATCGAAAAGAAGAAGTTGGACGTTTTGAGAAGATGGCAGAAATGTGACGAAATAGCAACGAGGTGAAAGGACTCAAACAAAGAAAGAAATCAGACCTTGGTTAAGCTTTCTCTCGCCTCGAGTACTTACTCCAAGTAAGTCACCTTAATGTGTGGTTTGTAGGACAAAAGGTGGCTCTTTGTGGAGGTGAAAGGTATCTTCAATGGCGCCCCAAAGATGAGAAGAGAAGAGAGATGATGCAAACTATGCAATATACAATGTAGAATGCAACTATATGATATGAATGAAAGAAATAAAATTCTGATTTCTGATTTTTTTTTTCTTTCTTTTTTTTTGATTTTCGAACTCTTTTTTTTTTGATTTCTTTTTTTTTCGAATTTCTTTTGTTTTTTTGCAATATCAGAAATAATCAGAAATTAAATGCAATAAATAAAATGCTATTACAAAGTGCAAATGAAATAAAATGCAAGACTTAAGATGCAATTGGCGTTTGAATTTTGAATGTGGGGCGTGGGGAATAAGGTCAAAGCTGATAATGTGGAGGAAGAATAGGGTGGTTGTGGTTGAATTTTGAATTTGAATGGGGATTCCTAAGAAATAGGAGGCGTGGGTATTGTTTTGTGGAGCTGGAATGAGTTTGTTTTCAGCTAGAGAATAAAATCCCTTGAATGTAGGAGGCTGAAAAGGGTGGGTTTTGAATTTAAATTTAATTAAAAGAAATGATCCTTTAATTAAATAAATTCGTGGCTGGGGTATTGATAAAGATGGTGGACGTTTTTGGTGGTGGTGGTGGGCATAGGGTGGCTGAATAGGTGGCTCAGGCAACAAACCACTACACGTCAGGCAACAAACCGGTTAGTAACTTCTCGAGAATGATAAACGAGATAGGATTAACCAAACCTGACTTCGAAGAACTCTTTTTGGTGTTTTTGGATTTTTGATGGAGGACTCCAATGGTGGACGAGTTGAATGTCGGAAACCTCGCTCTGATACCAATTTGATACGGGGTTAGCCGTGAATTGGCCCGATCTTCGACAATCAACGACTCGAAAACAAGGAAACAAGCAAATGGTCAGAAATGCAACAATGGAGACTCGACTGAACTGAAAAACGAAATGGAAATAACAAGACTCGATGAAAACGATAGGGAATGAAGATCAACCAAATGAAACAACAAAGAGACCCTCGTTGCTTTGAAAACGAGAACCAAATTGAATGATCAAGTGACCAACCTTGTACGACTCCACACAATCAAGGATCCAGCCTTGAAAGCACGAAGAAGATGCTCGTATTCGACTAGCACACCAACTATGGACGATAATTGATGCAATCAAGACAAACCAAGCTGAAATTGCAATACTTGAAGAACAAAGTCTTCGATTCTCACTATGGAGAGAAAACACTCAAGTTTTATGATCAAGGTTGTCTAACCGAAATAAAGAGCAGCTAAAGGCTATTTATATGTCTTCTAAAACCAATAAAACGACTAAGCAAAATGACAGAAGGGGCGGCCCAAAGTGGCCTAACAAGCCCAAGCTCGTCGCACACATTTTGGCACGCAGGAGGCAAAGCGCGAGATGACAAGGCAAAGCGCGATCACGCTTTAGGGGATTTGCTCACGCTTTGCCGGCTGAGGCAAACTTGTGTGCGCAAGTACACAGGAGGCGAAGCGCGACATGGCAAGGCAAAGCGCGATCACGCTTTAGGTGGTTTGCTCACGCTTTGCCAGCTGAGGTGAACTTGTGCGCTGGAGACGAGGCACATGAGTGATGACTTGTTCTCAGGGGCATTTTTGGCTTCCTTGACTCCATGGTACGCCACAAATGCAAACAAGTCCCTTTGAAGCTTCTTAGCTCGCACCCTTGTTATTGGACCATCAAAGAGGATGGGCGTGCTCGGTGGTGACTTGACGGATGGTCCCTCATCACCTCGGGCCCGAGGTTGGTGAAGTCGGTCCTCTTTGGCCGAGTCAACTTTGGTCTTGATATTGTGAAATGCCTATTATGCCCCTTCGACCTAACTTTGTCTTCTACCCCATTTAAAGCCTTCTTCCACATACCCATCACCCATTACCCTCACAACTACCTTCCCAAAATACCAAGTCCCCTTCAAGAACCCCTAGCCGATCGATCCCCTTCACCATACTCGATCCAAGCCAAATCCCACCCACAAATCTCGATCCAACACTCTAGGAACCCCAAAAGTCGATCCAAAGCCAAAAATCCCAACAAAAAAAACCCATAGATCTTCATCCTTCTTCTAGATCTAGAAGGAGAATTTGAGTTTTAAGAAGTTGATTGCTAGAAGTCTTTGTTTCCTTCAAATTTGGTATGTGAATCTCTATCTCTACTTGATTCCTTGTGAATTCCATGCTTACATTGCTAGATTTGAGATTTGCCATGATTGAATGAGCTTAGACCTTGAGCATCCATGGTGATTTGCATGAATAATAGAATTTGTGCTTGAATGTTGATGATGCATGCTAAAACCTACTTGGAACTTCGATTGATGATGAGACATGTTTGATTTTGGATTTTAGGAGTATGATAGAATGAATTTTGGGTGAAGTTAGAAGGAGAAATCGAATTGTAGTCGGCCCGAGTACCCAGTTCCTCGGGAACGATGTTGCATGTCGGTCCAAGACTTGGACCGAGGTTGAGAACCTCGGACCCGATGTCTTGAGTTGGTCGGTCTTGATCAATATGGCTTTTTCTTGTAAGAGCTTTAGGATTCATGAGTTTTAAATGTTGGTTAAAGCATGATTATCATGATATATCTTGTAGCTTGACCATTGGTATGTGAATCTTTGCTCATATATGTTGGATCTTGAGTAGTGAGTGTCTTAAGAGCAAGTATGGGGTCAATACCTTGCATGATGAGTTGTTAGTTGTGGAAGTGTGTGTTCTTGAGGTGTTTGTATAGATTTTATCTTGGAGTTCGTTGCTTGATTGTGTGTAGGTACCATGACTACCCGAGCATCATCTTCTAGGATGGAGAAAGCAACAAGGAAGTCCAAGAAGTCATCAAAGAGAGTGCAACGTATGGATGATGTGCGCTTCGAGGACGATGATGTAGCTAATGAGTATGAGCGACTCATGAGTCTATCTCACCACACTCGGTGGGTAGATTGGGATTCAATCAAGAAGACGCACATGGATGAGGCTCTTGTTCGGTGCTACTCGAACATTGGGCTAAATGTGATGCTAAGGTGGAACAACAACCATTATCCGGCTCTTACTTCCGAGTTTATGGCTACTTTCAAGTGCACATATGAGGGAGTTGAAGATGAGGGCATGATCTCCTTCCAATTGGGTAATGAAGCACAAGAGCTCTCCTTGAGGAATTTGGCGGTTTACCTCGGATTCCCTTTTGCTAGAGATGAAGCTTCGGTTGACAATGACAAGGTTAACTACCTTTGGAAGTATGTGGCGGGCGAGAGCGAGATGAGGAAGGGAGCCTCCACCAATGAGAATGCTAGCCCGCTATTCCGAGTTATGATCCGCATCTTAGGGTGCACGATCTATGCCCGTCATGAGCTTAGCAAGCCAATGAAGGAGGAAGCCATGCTACTTTACGAGATGTTGTTCAAAAATGAGAAGCCATTGAATCTTACTTGGGAATGGGTGAAGATGGTGAGGGACTTCAAAAGTTCCTCATGGATATACTTTGGTGGCATGATAGCTCGGTTGGCCCGGGCACTTGAGGTGGATCTATCCTTGTACACACCGGCTCCGAATGGTGTGGAGCTCATGGACCTAAAGTACTTCAAGAAGGCAAACATTGTCAAGGAGAAAGTGGTTCCCGGCTTCATCGACCAACTCATGCCCCATTCCAACTTCGGCCAAGTGCAAGTTCCTTTAGGGCCTCGCCTCTTCGACCTCACAAGCTACTACAATTGGTATCAAGTATGGGCGGGCAATGTGAACCCTTATGGCGAGCCGGAGGGGACACTTGAGGTTATGAGACGAGCACAACATATTTGTTTCACTTCTCCTCAAGTTTCCCCGGACACCGAAGAAGAGGAACCCAACCAGTTTGAGTTCGTGAGAAGAGAAGACATGGAGGTTGACAATCAAAATGAAGATGAAGAAAAAGATGAGGGTGGCTACCACAACATGTTCACCGATCACTCCCCAACACTATTGGACCGAGGTGTGTCTCACGTCGGGCCCGACGTCCACCAACGTCGGTCCGACACATTTTTGCCCGATCCGGTCCCGAGCCAATTTGAGAAGGGTGAGGGGAGTGGAGCAAGACAAGAGCCACAAAGCTATGGAGGGTATGAGGGGTATGCCCAATGGTATGGCCCCGGAATGGTGTTCCCCGAGCCAAATCGAACGGTGGACATGAATTTCCTTGCCAACCAAATGGCGCATCTCCAACTTCAACAATCAAGTATGCTCCAAGAAGCACACCAACTCAACCTTCAACAACAACACCTCAACAACCAACAAAAACAACTTTTCCACTACCAAGACGACTTCCGAGCTCAATTTGATGAAGTGAACCACAACATAGCCTACACAAGACGTGATGTGGACGACTTGAAGGCGGTCGAGGACCAAAGATGGAGCGTCCAAGAGAGTTTCAATGAATGGATGACCGGGAACTTCTCTTCCCGTGAAGATCAATGGATGCGTCCCGCCCCACAAATTCAACCACCAAGTCAAGATCCTTTCCATGACCATGTGTACGAGCGTGAGCGGCAAGCTAGACTCCAAAGAGGTCGACGTCGAGGACATCCTTCCAACAACTAAGCCTCTTCATGCCATGCAAGAATAAAGAAATTGTGAGTTTCCTTTACTCTTCTCTTTACTTTTAAAGTTTTGGTTTCTTTGATGAGGACATCAAAACTTTAAGTATGGGGTGGGTTAGTAGCTCATAGTTTCATGTTTAGGTTTCTTGAGTTTTCTCTCGTTTTGTTTAAACGGATGTTTCTTTTGGATTGTGGCATGATGAAGTGCATGAATGATGTATGAATTTGATGGCATGAATGGATGAGTTTGTTTTGATTTTGAGGAAATTTTTGCAAAAATCCATAAAAATTCGAAAATTATGTGAAAAATATCAAAAAGATTTGGTTTTGGACTAGTAATTCCCATATTAGATGTCCATATGAAGGCTAATGATGATGTGAGCATGTAAATTCCTTTGCATATTTTTTGGATAGTTTAGCCTCTAAATGGATGTTGCTTTTGATGTGATATGATATCTTGCATGTTTTTATTGAGCACATGAGTTCTTGGATGAAGTTTTGATGCAACTAAGCTAGAGTGAACCTTGTGAGATTATTTTTGGCCATTTTAGGGATGTTTGTTCATATTGCATATCCCTCATTTTCTTGTGTGAATTAGCTCAAGTATGCTAAGTAATACTTGTTATTGAGGTGTTTATCTATTTTCCAAGGCCAATATGAGATTTGTTCTATGATTTGTCACAATGATTTGAACTTTGTTTCATTTAGTCACAAAATATTCCATATCCTACCATGAAGATAAACCGTTGTTTGTAGCCCCGTTTTAGCCTTAGAACTTTGTCTGAAACTCCTCAAAAATATGATTCCTAGCCTAAATGACTTGACCCTTATGGGATTGGACTTTAGTGAGAGGGTTTGGAAGAATATTTGGAGAGTTGAGATTCTCTTTGGTGAAGGGCAAAAAAGAATGGAGTTGCAAAACCCAAGTGGGTAGTGCATCTTTGTTGAAAAGAAAGAAAGAAAAGTTGGAAAAGTAGTGGATTGAAAGCAAAGTGCTTAACTGTAAATCCAACAAAAAGGGTACCGACCGAGTTCAAAGTGCACATCGGGCCCGAGTTGTGTTGCAAGTCGATCCTAGTGGAAAAAATGTGAAAATCCAACAAAAAGTGTAGTGCAAAGATGAAGTGGAATGTTTAGTGAAAAGTGGGTTGAAGAAAGAAAAGAAAGAAAAGAAAAAAAAATCAAAGTCTTTTGGATGAGTGAAGTTAAAAGTGGACGACTTTGGTAAGTTGGTGAGAGACTAGAAAGTTCAATCCCCATTGTAAGCACCACAAGACCAAAGTGATTCCCACCTTGAGAAACACCAAAATCCCCATTACAACCCGGCCGAATGGAACCTCTTTGAGGACCTCCATTGAGCCAAGTTCTTATTCTTTGTGTGCATTGTAATAGGCATCTCTAGGTGGAGGAATTGGTGATATTAGCATCAATAGTAAAGTCTTTACTTGCATGATTTTTGAGTTTGAGTGTTCATTGCTAAGCCTAAACACATGAGAGTATTAGGGGGAGAGCTTAAGGAGAAACACACCAAATCACTCTCAAGGAAGACTTGGAGAGCAAGGAGAATAGAGGAGGAGGAAAGAGAGAGGAAATCGGTGGAGTCTAAGAGGAGATTAGTGAGTTTGTACTTGTTTTTAGTAGATTTGGATTTGGATATTGTGAACCCCTTTGGATTTGAATGCAATTGAGATTTGATTTGAGTTTGATGATTGAGATTTGCTTGCTTTGCCATTTGATTGCTTTTTACTCTTATCTTATGGAGTAGATTCCATAGTCTTGGGCTATGGGGGAAACCCCTAGCTAGGATTGGGTGTGAACCCCCAATTCCATAGCCTTTGAGTGCTTGATCTATGAATCCTCTCTACACTAAGCTTCAATTCTCTTGTGGAGACAAGGGACCCAGGGCTTGTGATTGGTAAGAGTAAGCGAAAGTGATCTCGGACCCAATTACTAGACCTAGCATCGAAGGAGAGTGAAAACTCCCTTAGGTCGAAGTGTAGAGTGGAGGGATCAAATACTAGCAACCTCGATCTCACTTGGATCAACACTTATTGGTTGAATTGGGGTGGAATTACCCAAGTCTAGTTAGGGAAGGAACCCAAAAACCCAAGACCGATCTACTATTTTTGCCTAATCGAAGTACCCAGCACATCGGGCCCGACGTAGTGTAAGTCGGTCCCGGCCAATCTGACCTCGATCCACCCTCGGACCGAAGTGACAAGTGTCGGTCCGAGGTGATTTCTCTTGTTTTTCCTCGTTTTACCTTTCTTTTACCTCTTTTTAGTCTTTTCGGTACATTCAACAAACGAACTCCCGAGTGTTCGACACCCTACCTCTTTACTACAAGTGAGGTTCTGTTTATAAATTTACATTTTGACCACCACTTGAGTGAGCAACCTCAAAACTGCCAAAGATCAATGGAAAGCCATTGAAAAGTTATATGTTAGGAGTGTTGACATGAAACTGGACTCTTAGAAGATTGACAAGAGAGTTCTTCTACATTCAGATGTTGTTAGACGAGACTGTCACTAACTATGCCTATCGCTTTGAGAACTTGAGTGTCAAGATGAAGAACTTGGGAATTCCTGAGAATGAAATCACACAAAGGATGAAAATCCAAGTTTTGATTGATGGGTTGACTGGAGAGTGGAATTTGCATTGATAGAACGACCTTTAAAGATAAACCAACCAACAAGGTAGTTACCATGCAAGAAATCTACATGAAGCTCATGAACTATGAGAGAAGGAAGGTAAAGGATAAGAATGATGTAGAACAGAAAGGACTTGCTATAAGGTTGGATGCTAGTTGCAAGGAGCATGTTGAAAGGCATCAATTCTACATCCTTGTAATTGAGCAAGATGAAAATGAAGCTGAAGGTATTGAGGATGATGAGTTGGCCCTCATGCACAAGACTTTCCATGCCTGGATGAAGAAAGGAAAGTTCAAGAAAGGTCCCACCAGTTCCAAAGACAAGGGTTATAAACCAACTGAGCAAGAGATGAACGACTTTATGAGCTACGAATGCAACAAGAAGGGTCACTTTGCAAAGAGCTGATTCTTTGGTTTGAATGGAAAAGTGAAGAAGCAACTAGCGCACTATGCTGCATAGGATAACATCAACAGTGATGAAGACTGGCATTCCCAAGACATGGCCTTATAGCTATTGGGGACGATTCAAATGAGGCCTCTAATGTTGAAAAAGAGGTAACTCGAGAAACTGTCTTAAAATCCCTTGATAAGTACTCTAACGCTAATCTTATCAATTGTTTGCGAAACTCCTTCATGAAAGTGTTGCTATGAAAGAAAAATTCGAAATACTAGAGGAAGAGTCTGAAAGCGCTGAAAAGGATTGTGAAAATTGCTCTAAAGTGTTAATTGAACTCGAGTCCTCATAAAAACTAGCTAAGTCTCTAAAATCTGAATTAAAATGACTAAAATCTGAAAATGATAAGCTTAAGACGAGATCAAGGTTCTAGGCAAGACTCCTTCTACTGAACCGATCAAGCCTATCCTGTTCATTTCATCAAAAAGGGGACTTGGCTGTAATCCTTCTTCAAGTGCTAAGGACTCTTTACCAAGTGATTTTCAAGCTAGTAACACAACTGAACTTGAACATGAAAGAGAAAAGACTAGAAACCTTGAGGAGAGAATTCGTAGGCTTGAAAGTGGTAGTTCTGGTCACAAGGACTATGATAGAGGTATTTTAGTCGCCTGAATACCTATCAAAATAATCCAAACAACCCAACTAATGTAGTAGGGAAGTAAGGGTCGATCCCACAAAGACTCAGGTTTCAGTGTTATTGCTATATTACTCAGGAAAAAGGGGGGTTTTGAATATAAATCTAAAATCTAAACTAACTAATGGATGCAAAACTAAAGATGAGATGTAAAATATAGGAGAAGTATGCTTAACCAGTTAATATCCATTGCGAACTTGATTATTGATCATTGATTATCAAAATTCTCTTTTTACCTTGACCAATCTATTGTGGAATGCTAATAACCCAACTTCATGGAATTATTAATCCTACATCAATTCTAGTTATTAGCCCGACCGGTACTAACAAACCCTAATTATCAAATAACCTAGGAGACCTCCTAGATTCAACTTGACAACAACATTAAGATTCAAGTATCAATAGAAACATGTATTCAGAGCAACCAGACATCCAAATAACATGCAATTGAATTCTCTTCTCTAATCAACTAGTCCTACCAGTCCTAGATTGATTAAAGGTTCTACTTTTTATCTAATTAACACCGACCGGTAATTAGAAAGATCTAGTTGTAATTCATCCTAGAGATCATATTAGGTGATCAAGCTAATAAAACCCTAGGCTGAAATTAAGCAATTAATCACAGAGAAAACAATCTAGTCAAGGAAAATTAAGAACAATCAAACCTCGCAATAATACTTCGTTCACAATTTTAATTAACTAGTCAAGCAAAAGGAATTTAGCTATTGAAAGACATTGAAAAGCTTACAAAATTTCCCATAGGGTTCTTGTTCTCCAAGTCTTCAATAACCAATGTCAAAGATTCAAAAGATATGAAGATAATCCAAACCTAGAAAACAAAAGCTATATATATGTCTCTGAGGTTCCCAAAAATATATCTAAAAAGATAACCCAAAAGGCCCAAAAATAATCCCATAAAAATCTCGGACATAACTCAGACACGGGCGAAAACTCGGGCAAGCACCCAGAAACGCGGTCGCGTTTTCGATGCCTTGCCCGCGCTTTCACGGTAGAGACTCAGGTCTCGAAACGCGGGATAAACCCCCGAGACGCGGCCACGTTTCTATAGCACCTGCCCGCGTTTCTCGCACTGGTCGATAGGTGACCCTTCAGAGGCCGTTTTGACACACTTCGAGTTGGAATTTGGACTCGGAGTAAAAAGATGAATTGTAGCTCTTCGAGTTAGATTTCCAATGGCACCAAAATCAGATCAATCCGACTACCATAGCTCCAGATCCATCCCTTGAAAGCAAGAGGTGTTGAAACAACAACTCCAATACATAGCCCGGATCCAAGTGTGCTTTTCCCATCACCTCTTGGGCTAATCTCATAGCTTGGCTCTCTTCTTGCTTCCTCCAATGCTTTGGCTTCACCTCCTCTACACTTGTTGTTTTCACATCTACAATAAAAAACCACAACAAGGTGTAGATATCCGAATCTTTCTAACAAACTACAAAACTAGCAAAACTAACTAAAACTAAACCAAAAACCATGAAAATCCTAAATAAACATGCCCTAAAACACTACCTAACATGTGTCTATCAAATTCCCCCATGCTTGAACCTTGCTTGTCCTCAAGCAAGAAATAAAATCAAAGTCACACCACAACTAGCAAGTTAAAGAATTCATCTCAATATTAATCCACATTTCATCAAAAAGTTAAACCTTGACCAAGACATCATTGCACACATGTTTGAGAAGCTTTCAAAATCATATTATTCATCCATTCTAGACATCACCAAGGTAATGTGTTTTGCACTCTTACTCAAGTGTTTAAGGGATATGTGTTTCACTCAAAATCAACTTTGAAAGCTAGACTACCATAAGCTTGCATCAGTGTTCTAAATCTCCACTACGAATGATTAAACACACAACAAAAATCATGAGGACTTTTAGGGTTGTAATGAGGTCAAGGTATAAACAAGTAGGTAGGGAAATATTTGGTCATGTGGTGCTAAAAATCCGGGAACTAGTACGCGCAAAAACCCAAATTACAAAAAACCACTATCAACTTCACACTTCCACCACTTATTTTGCCTTCTTCTCATCACTTTTCTTTAAGCACTTCATCCATTCTCTCATATTTTTTTTTCTTTTTTTTTTCTTAAGAGACATATTTTTTTCTTTTTCATCTCCTTATCTTTTTTCTTTTTTTTTTCCAACACAACACTCTTCCTTTTCTTTCTTTCCAAACCATCCCCATAGTACCACAAAGAACAACTCTAGCTAAATCCTAATTCCCGGATGGGTCAAACTTATCAAGGCTAGGAGTTATTTTTGTGGAGCTACAAAATAAGGCTAATAGGCTCAAAAATAAGGCCTATCAAACAAAGGAATAATGCAAGGTAGATAAGGATAATATGAGTTAATGAACATGCCTCAATCATCTTAATGTCATGCATTCAAATCATGTAGTGTAGCCTTGAAAAAGATTCTAAACGCAAGTTCTAGAGCTAGCAATCAAAGTGATACACTCAAGAAAAAAATGCAAATATGCAATAAAAAAAGCTCAAAATAATCTCACAAGGCATATATGTCTAGAACTTCATAAACAATTCAAAATTTAAACTTCTTATGCATGCTCAATCCTATAATCAAGATTAATAACTGAAGAATCATGCTTCAATCCAAGGAAACTTCAACCAACAAGCTAGTCATGGGTTAGATAATACTCTTAACTTAGAGAGACAAGTGGACAAGTAGGGAAATTTGGATCCTAAAATGCAATATTTTTGTGATTTTATAATTTTTCAATTTTTTTTTATTTTTTTCAAAATTTAATCAATGCAAAACAAGAAATTAAACATGCAAAAATGCAACTATATGAATGCAATCTAAGACTAAGCAAGAAATCCCTTCCCCCATTCTTAAATTTTACATTGTCCCCAATGTAATGTAAAAGTAAAGAGAAAAGAAAAACTAACCAAGTCATCTACTGATCCAGATTCTGAGGTGGTGGTGGGAAGCACTCGGCAGCCGAGCTATGGCATGTGCAACCTGAGTTATGAGACTTGTACGCCGGGCTAACTAGAAACAAAACCAAAAAGCAAACAAAAACAAAACTACTCTAAACTAATACTAAGAATCAAAGCAACTATCCTAATCACTTGGGTTGCCTCCAAAGAAGCGCTTATTTTACGTCTTTAGCTTGATGAGTTACCGCTCATAGGATCAAACATTGTCAATGCCCTTAATAACCTATCAAATACCTGCGAGATCATCTTAATGAAACATAAATAACACAAGAATAAGTTGAGTCCAATTTTCATAAGATGGCATATGATGGCATATGCTCGAACCAATGCGAATCAAGTGGTGGCTTTTCAGTATATGTATGAAATGAATCAAAGCTCTTACCAGAAATACCACTTTCAATCAAGATGTACTCAGATAAATCCCTAGAATTTTCATTATGCTGCAAACTTGGTTCATCGGATGAATAAGCAATAGGAAGGAATGCAATCGGCTCATTGAGTTTGGTGGCCTCTTCTTTAGCAATATAGACTCCACAAGGCTCATCTATGGTCTCCTCGAGATGAGTAGCATCACATGAAACATCAAAGTCACCATCATTACCCAACTCATGTGTAGGGAATTGCTCCTCCACATGCATTTGAGTATCTAATTTAGGGGCTCTTGAAATGTCAGGAACCTCATCCGATTGGAGTATTGATGAAGATGATCCGACCAACAAACACTGACGGCCCATATAACAAAGAAAATCCCAACACTCCATAGGTTCCATACATAGAATTCGTCCATTGCTCATGTATTCGGCCAACTCAAGAGTTTCATGATTCATACCCTCAATAATGCCCATGTAAAAGTTTCCAATATCAATATGAAGTCCTTGAGCACCAAGTCCATCCATTAAATCTTGGAATCTAACGAAGTACCAATGAAATTTCTCATCCTGAAACTGTTTACATTCGAACAAAGCCATAGATTAGTAGCACAAGTGTGGACCGTAAGCTAGGTCCACACAAGAGTAACAAAACAATAAACACAAGAAAACAGCCGAGTCCCCGGCAACGGCGCCAATTTGATAGAGGTATTTTAGTCGCCTTAATACCTATCAAAATAATCCAAACAACCCAACTAATGTAGTAGGGAAGTAAGGGTCGATCCCACAGAGACTCAGGTTTCAGTGTTATTGCTATATTACTAAGGAAAAAGGGGGTTTTGAATATGAATCTAAAATCTAAACTAACTAATGGATGCAAAACTAAAGTTGAGATGTAAAATATAGGAGAAGTATGCTTAACCAGTTAATATCCATTGCGAACTTGATTATTGATCATTGATTATCAAAATTCTCTTTTTACCTTGACCAATCTATTGCGGAATGCTAATAACCCAACTTCATGGAATTATTAATCCTACTTCAATTCTCGTTATTAGCCCGACCGGTACTAACAACCCTAATTATCAAATAACCTAGGAGACCTCCTAGATTCAACTTGACAACAACATTAAGATTCAAGTATCAATAGAAACATGTATTCAGAGCAACCAGACATCCAAATAACATGCAATTGAATTCTCTTCTCTAATCAACTAGTCCTACCAGTCCTAGATTGATTAAAGGTTCTACTTTTTATCTAATTAACACCGACCGGTAATTAGAAAGATCTAGTTGTAATTCATCCTAGAGATCATATTAGGTGATCAAGCTAATAAAACCCTAGGCTGAAATTAAGCAATTAATCACAGCGAAAACAATCTAGTCAAGGGAAATTAAGAACAATCAAACCTCACAATAATACTTCGTTCACAATTTCAATTAACTAGTCAAGCAAAAGGAATTTAGCTATTGAAAGACATTGAAAAGCTTACAAAGTTTCCCATAGGGTTCTTGTTCTCCAAGTCTTCAATAACCAATGTCAAAGATTCAAAAGATATGAAGATAATCCAAACCTAGAAAACAAAAGCTATATATATATCTCTAAGGTTCCCAAAAATATATCTAAAAAGATAACCCAAAAGGCCCAAAAAGAATCCCATAAAAATCTCGGACATAACTCGGACATGGGCGAAAACTCGGGCAAGAACCTAGAAACGCGGTCGTGTTTTCGATGCCTTGCCTGCGCTTTCACGGCAGAGACTCAGGTCTTGAAACGCGGGATGAACCCCCGAGACGCGGCCGCGATTCTATATCACCTGCCCGCGTTTCGCGCACTAGTCGATAGGTGACCCTTCAGAGGCCGTTTTTACACACTTCGAGTTGGAATTTGGACTCGGAGTAAAAAGATGAATTGTAGCTCTTCGAGTTAGCTTTCCAATGACACTAAAATCAGCTCAATCCGACTACCATAGCTCCAGATCCATCCCTTGAAAGCAAGAGGTGTCGAAACAACAACTCCAATACATAGCCCGGATCCAAGTGTGCTTTTCCCATCACCTCTTGGGCTAATCTCATAGCTTGGCTCTCTTCTTGCTTCCTCCAATGCTTTGGCTTCACCTCCTCTACACTTGTTGTCTTTACATCTACAATAAAAAATCACAACAAGGTGTAGATATCCGAATCTTTCTCACAAACTACAAAACTAGCAAAACTAACTAAAACTAAACCAAAAACCATGAAAATCCGAAATAAACATGCCCTAAAATACTACCTAACATGTGTCTATCAGACTACTACATTAAGTCTAAAAGCCACAAGATGTACTAGAAAATTGAAAAGGGTGAAGGATTTAAAACCTTTAACCTTGAGAAAATGAAAGAAAACAAGATTCAAAGTCCTAATAAGAAGTACTACCTTGAAGAATACTATAGAACTTGTTGGCATTGTGGAAAGCATAGTCACTATCATTATGAATGTGCTAAACCCAACGACGATGCCCAAAAGGGTAGGACGGCTTGGAATGAAAACAAGAAAAATGCTAAATCTAAGTATGTTCCTAGGATGCATGTTATTGTGCCTCGTGTTGCTAAAGATTCTGCAAGAAAGCATGTTAGAACTTCAAATGATGTGAACTTGCATGATTATTTGCCTAGGAAAGAAATGCATTATTGTCACGAACCAGGTAAGGAGCACCTTGCATTGGTCACAAAGAACAGACGTTCTCTTGCAGGTTGGAGTGAGGAGCGGCCCATGGATCATCGATAGTGGCGCTTCAAATCACATGGCTGGAAGCAAGATCCATCTCACTTCTATCAAGGCAAATACCACGGGAGGGATGAATCTTTTGGTAATAAGGGCAAGGGCAACATCAAAGGAATAAGGGCAAAGGAAAATACCAATAGTGGCGCAATGTTAATCTGGTTGAGGACTTAGGCTTTAATCTCTTGAGTGTCTCTTAAATGTGTGACCCAGAGAACAACTTAGTTATATTTGACTCTCAAGAGTGCTTGGTCATCAACAAGAAAACCAACAAAGTTCTTCCTAAAAGAGTTCGTGAAAACAATGCGTACATTCTCAACGAAGAGTTCGAACATCCTTCAAAGCTATGTTTATCTGTTTCTTTCGAGGAAGCTGATCTTTGGCATCGCCATCTTGGTCATGTCGGACTTAGAACAATCCTCAGACTTTACTAACAAGATCTTGTTAGAGGACTTCCCCAAATCGATCCTAATCAAGTTGAGCAATGCGAAGCGTGTATCAAAGGGAAGCAAACAAGAATGTCCTTCAAGTCCAAGAATGAAGTGAGTACAAAGAATCCGTTGGAACGCCTTCACATGGATTTATGTGGACCTATAAGGACGAAGAGCTTCGGTGGAACAATGTACATGTACGTTCCTATAGATGATTTCTTTGTGATTCACTTGAGTTCTTTTCTTGGTGACCAAAGTAGATGCTTTCGAGATGTTCAAGAGTTCCATAAAACAAACAAAAGCTGCCTAGGGGACGCATTTGAAAGCTATAAGGTCAGACCACGGGATGGAGTTCGAAAACTCAGAGTTCGTGCCTTCTTTGACCAGCAAGGTGTTTCCCACAACTTCTTAGCCTCAAGAACTGCTCAACAAAATGATGTTGTGGAAAGGAAGAATAGGATGCTGGAGGATATGGCAAGGATTATGTTGTTGGCAAGCGTAGTCCCCAAACACTTTTGGGCTGAAGTCGTTTCAATAACTACATACATCAATAATTGTGCCATGATGCATCATTTTCTCAAGATGTCCTATGAGCTACTCAATGGAAGAAAGCCAAACATTGCACATCTCAGAACTTTTAGGTGTAAGTGTTTTGTCCATAACAATGGCAAAGACAATCTTGAGAAGTTTGATTCAAGGAGTGATGAAAGTGTACTTCTTGGGTACTCCTTCTCAAGCAAGGCTTATAGATTCTTCAACAAAAGGACTCTGAAGTTAGAGGAGAGTATTCATGTTGTGTTCAAGGAGCATTCAACCTTCAACAAAGAACCAAGTCAGAAGGAACGTTCTCAGTCTTCACCAAAGGACGATGATGTTGATGAAGATGAGGAAGAATGGTCTTCAGCAAAGCATTACACTCCCGGGAACACCTTAAGAAATAGAGATGAATTTTTGTGGGAGTCCCTAGTAGTGTGCAAGAACCTTCTCAAACTTGGTCACTTAATCAACAAGACGCCGCTGAATCAAGTCAGCAAGGTGAACTAAGGCAAAGTGTGAACGCTGTTTTTCAGGGGGGAAACACTGAGCCTAAGGATGAAGATGACGACTCTGATGGTGATTTTATTGATCCTTGCTGCATTCCTGAAAGGGATGCTAGGAAATGGGAGTCCCAGCTTGTGAAGTATCACCTGGTTGAGCAGAATGTTATAGGAACGCTTTGGGTCTTCCGGAACAAACTTGATGAAAGCGGAAGAGTTTCAAGAAACAGGGCAAGACTCATGGTACATGGACTCAAGCAAGAGGAAGGCATCGACTATGATGATACGTTTGCTCCAGTAGCCAGAATTGAGGCCATTCATCTTTTGATTGCCTTTGCCGCTCACAAGGGATACAAGTTGTTTCAAATGGACGTCTAGACTGCCTTCTTCAATGGAAAATTAAAGGAAGAAGTATACGTTGCTCAACCTCCAAGTTTTGAGAACAAGAATTACCTAGTGCATGTGTACTACCTTGACAAGGCGGTTTACGTACTCAAGTAAGCCCCTCGCGCTTGGTACGATAGGTTTGTGTGTTTTCTCCTGTCAAATAGTTACACTAAAGGTTCCATTGATAAAACTATGTTCATAAAGAAAGTCCACAAGGATATTTTGATTGTCCAAGTCTATGTCGATGACATAGTCTTTGGAAACACTAACTTGAAACTTGTAGAGGACTTCAAGACTTTGATGAGTAGCGAGTTTGAGATGTCTCTCATAGGAGAATTCAACTTCTTCTTGTGACTTCAGATCACTCAATTCAAGGAAGGGACACACATTCACCAATAAAAATACATCAGAGAAATGCTAGAGAAGTATGGTATGAACATGTCCAAACCAATTGCTACTCTAATCTCTCCCAACACATGGCTCTATGTTGATGAGGATGGTAAGTGTGTTGATCAAAAGCTCTATCGAGGTATGATAGGCTCACTGTTGGATCGTTAGTCAGAAATACAAGGGCGTCCTTAACAGAGTTAAGGTCGTCCTTCACCAGGATGTCCTTAATAGAGATCAAGGACTTCCTTGGTTCGCAGCGGAAATCAAAAGACTAAACAGGTTAAGACAATAAGTAAGGAACGCTTTTGATTTATAGAGGAACCACTCAAGTACCAACTAGTCCTTGAGTGTAAACCTCTACCTCCTTTGAGGATTTTGTAATAGCTTTTTCCTTTCTTATTAAGTTTCCTTACAATAAACTGGCGAGCGGTTACACTTCTCTGGCACTTAGACTGGCGTCCCTAAGTCCACTAGTAACAACCCCTTTAAGCCTGTAGAGTAACCTAACTTAATTTCTCTAAAGGAAACTATCACCTCGTCCTTACAGTTCGTCGTAAGGACTCTCTCACTCTTTTTGTTCTTTTCTATTACAAACAGTTTGTGATTTTGTTGAACGCTTCTCGCTCGATCTAACACCTAAGTCTCACTTGTTCTTGAGCTTGTTCTTGGTGTTCTTGGTGTTCTTGAGCGACTTGACAAATTCTTTGAATATTCTCTGAAGCGTCACGTCACAATAAATACTCTGGGGAGTATTTATAGTGACATTGGGAAAGGGCAACTTTATCTTTGACAATCATGCCCTTGGGGACGTTGCAACAGTAATCGGCTTCCACGTGTTGCTCTGATGATCAAGGAAGCCTACTGGCAATTCTGTTAGGCTTGGATGCGGGATCTTCTTCCACGTGGAGATCATGATCAAAGCTTGTCTGGTGATGTCACTTTGTCGGCCAGCTTTGAAGGACTCCAGTGTAATGATTAAGGACGGTGTCCTTGTTTGTATTTTACCAAGCCGTTCACTGAAGGATGTAGCGTCCTTACTTCCTGAGGACGGCTACCTAATCCTCAACTTGTTGTCCTTTTCAACATGCGTTCCTGAAACACTTGGACAACTTTATTAGATCAAGACGAGTTTGTCATATCAAAACTAAGGGACGCTAGGCACAATGTTAATTACTGAAGGCGTCCTTAACATTGTCCCAACAGTTTCCCCCTTTTTGATGATGACAAACTCTGGGCAATAAACATTTTGCACTTAAGCTCTAGCATGCTTTGAAAACTCAAAGAGCGTCCTTTCAACATTTCGAAATAATCTACAGGCACAAGTTTTCAATACTTGATCTAATCTTCCTTTTGGATTTTAGGGAAGGGACGGCTCTCTAAATCAAATATTTCTTTGTTAAATAGCGTCCCTTTTAAACTTAGTTCCTTTCACTGAAATTTCTCCTTAACACTTGCTTATTCTAGATAACTATTAAGAGCGCATCTCTGCAAAACTACACTTCCCCCTTTTGGCATCATCGAAAAGGATAACAAGTTAGCTTAAGGACGATAGCACAAAATCACAATTAGAGGCAAGAGAACGCTTAAACACACATATGCACACAAACACAAGAATTGCCATTGAAACGAAATGTAGTCATTACAGACAAGCAGACAAGTGTTTGAAAAACAAAAGAAGCACAGGCAAAAATAATGAGGGAATAAAGGGTTAGGTGGGAGGTGATCCAGCAGGACGGCTTTGATCATTGACATTGGCGTCCGTCGCAGCAGGTTCCTCTTCCTCTTGGGTGTCTCCCTCTGTACTATCCCTGTGAATTGACTGAACTAGCAGCTTGATCAAGTCATTTTGAGTCTTAACGGCCTGAAAGTAGTGGTAGTTCTGTTGCATGGCAGCGTTGTTCTGTTGAATGATGGCGTTCCCTTGTTGCGCAAGAACATTTTGATTGTTAAGGATGAGGGCGTACAGCTGCTTCTCAGAGTATGCTTCTGTGTTGGACGGAGCAGGAGAGCACTGAAAGTAGGACGGCTGTTGAATAGGAGGAAGATGAGAAGGCGAGAAGTTGAAGTCCATCTGATCGACATTAAAGAAGGACGACAACTGATCAACTTCAGCATAGCGAGCAGCACGTTCTTCCTCAGTATCAACTATCAAGGGAGGCTCAGAAGCAACAGTCTTCCCTTTCTTTGCAGCTTCTTGTCGAGCACGCTCGTCCTCAGCAGCTTTCTTAGCAGCTTCCTGCCTTAGTCGTTTTTCTTCAGCTCTCTTGGCAGCCTCTTCTTCTTTCTTTTTCTTTTCAGCCTCTTTTCTCTCTTTCTCAATTTGCTTCCTAATGGAGGGAAGCTCAAGGCTTTGCTTTATCTCCAGGACGCCATACTTTTGATCCCATGGCAATCCCAGAGTAGTTTCTTCTCCAGGAGTGTAAGCATCGTTCTCGATTAGGAGAGCTTTGACTAATCCTGGGTAGGGAAGAGCATGATTCTTCTTTGTGCACTTGGCCATGTGCTCGATCATTATTCTGGCCAAGTTGATCTTTCTGCCTTGAAGGAAGGCGTCCAAGAGTAGACAGTCAATAGTTTGCACAATCGACTTCTTCTCCTGCCTGGGGACGATAGTCCTGCAGATCATATAGTGTGCCATAGCACCAGTGTGAGACAGGACTGAAGCAACCCGGTCATTTGCATCTGGAGTCTTCCCATTGAAGATTCTCCGGAATAAGGCATTCAGTGCCTCGCCTTCTATCCCAAAACCGGAAGCCGGAACTCTGTGCAAAGCGTCATTTCCTGGACGCTGTTTGTCTAGCCCCATCAGTTGGCGAATGGTCTTCTCAGAAAAAGTAGCAGACTCTCCATTTGCCAAGAACGTCCCTGTGCCATTCTCGATGTTGATATTGAGAGAATCATAGAAGTCCTGCACAAGCTTGGGATCAACCTTGACGTTCTCTTCTGAGATCTTGAGCCACCCTTGAACTCTTAAAAGGTCAACGAGATCCTTGGCCTCAGAAAACTGGCTAAGGAAGGCTTCATCAAAGACTAGGGGAGGAAGAATATGCTCAGACTTCTTGTTTTTCTTTTTGGGAGGACCAGAAGTGTCGTCCTCATTCTCTTCTTCCTCATCCTCATCTTCATCTTCATTATTATCTCCTTCCTGGAGATTTTCATCAGCTTGTCCCTCAGATGGACCAGCTGCGTCCTTGGACGCCTTTGTTTTCCGTGGACGCTTTCCACCTTTGCCTTTGGGAGCAGGCTTGTCTCCCGCGTCCATTGGGACGGCTTCCCATGGGGGAGTCTCAAGAGCATCAGCAGAAAGTTGCTCATCGAGAGAGAGAGAGTCCTCTTGTACAACGTTGTCGCGTTGATTTGCAATTTGGCGACAAAGCTCTTCGTCCTCAGCAATCTGCTGTCTTGTGAATTCGTCATGGACGATTGTTGTAGGTATCTCCTCAGAGTTAGCAGAGCCAAACTCCGCTTCTATGGAGTCGTCCCTCTCAGCTGATTGGCCCCTTGATTTGGGAGTGGGAGGGGCGGAGGGGGAAGGGGAATTTTGAGGAGATGGGGATGGGGAGATGTCCACATCAGGGAAGGCCTGCTTTAATTGGAGAAGGGTAGGGTCAGGCATGGATGGGTCGAGAATGTCGATTGGTGAAGGTGAAGATGAAGGGGTGTCGAGGGGAATGGGATTGGGCTTGGCCTTGGCGAGCTTTCGCCTTTTGAGGGGTTTGGGGTGAGGACGGTCATGCTTGAATTTAGTTCGCTCCTCCACAATAGGTGGAAATCTGTCAAAGATTTTTGTTGGTTGGGAGGAGGAAGCCTTTTGTGGGAGAGAGGAGCGGATAAGACGAGATGGAGGGGGAGTAGGTTTGGTGGTAATATCTTGGGGAAGGGATGAAGGAGAAAAGGGATTGGACTTTGGTTTTACTAACCTTTTCTTTGATGCTGTTGGGGGAAGATCCACAAATCGGGCATTGGAAAGGTCTGGGATGGATTCAATCAAGGGGATCCTCCAGTCTTGACCTTGGAACGCCTCTAAGAAAATGTTGGTGCCTCCACAGAAGGGAGCGTCCATTCCCCCTGTCTTCCTCAAAACGGGCACCACAAATCGATCCAAGAACGTCCTCAGATTGCGAAGACGGACTTGATCCTTGCAGTCCTTCATGTAGTTCACCACAGCAACATAGAGAGTGCGTGGCTTTGTGTCGATGAAGTCCTTCAAGATCTCGTCAATCTGAATTTCTGGAGGACCTTCGACGTAAAAGTTCCTCTTAGCAAGACGCTTGCGCTTCCCACTCAAAGACAAACCAGAAGTGTTCATGACCCTTGACATTCTGAGCTGATCGGAGAGAGGTTATCGGAGACTGATCGGAAAGCTAGAGAGATGTTGCCGGAAATCTAGAGAGAAGTCAGAGCAAAACGGAGCTTTGAGATTTTAGCGTGCGAAAGATCTGACAGCCGTTTCAATCAATGTATTTATAGGAGGTTGGTGAGGGGCACGCTGGTAACTTCCTCATTTCAAAATTCAAATGGCAACTGTTCAACTTCCAAAAAGAGCGCGTTCCGAATGAACCTGTACTGTACTGGCGTCCTCAACTCAGATTATAGATGTCGTTCACAGAATTTACACATCCTTCCTGGGATCACCTTAGGAACCAATTTGAAAACTATGCAAGTACGTCCCGTAAAAGAAAAGTGAAGATCATAGGACGCTTTTGCAAAGTTTTCGGCTAGGGAAAGCTTAGAGTTCCCATCATTTCGGCTTATAATGAGGGTAGGGTGATCAGGGAAACTCTTTTTCAAGACAAATAGAGAAATTCAAAGGCGTTCTCATGATATGCACACAGCAGTTTTAGACTAGCGTTCTTGCAAAAGTGAAATTAGTGCATAAAGTACTTAGCAATTATGTAATCAACTAAACATAGCCAAGCATTGAGGGAATAGCAGAACGGGACTTGCTACTTAAAGGTTATCATCCCTAAGAGCAGCCTGAGATGCTCAAAGGGACGTCTATCAAGTGCTTTGGTAAAAATATCAGCTATTTGGTCCTCAGTCCTTACATGTCCCATGCTAATAATTCCTAGTTCCACATTATCACGCAAGAAATGATGTCTTATATGAATGTGCTTTGTGCGAGAATGAAAAACAGGATTCTTAGCAATTTCTATGGCACTGGTATTATCACATAAAATAGGAATAGTTTCAAGAGATATACCATAGTCCTCAAGTTGATATTTGATCCAGATAACTTGTGAACAGCACGAGGCAGCAGCAACGTACTCAGCTTCCGCAGTTGAAAGCGCCACAGAGTTTTGTTTCTTAGATCCCCATGAGACTAGGCATGAACCAAGAAACTGTGCCATTCCTGAAGTACTTTTTCTATCAATGACATGTCCAACATAGTCAGCGTCAGAGTAGCCAACTAGTTTGAAGGACGTCTTCCTGGGATACCAAAGGCAAAGATCGTCCCGTCCTTTGAGGTAGCGGAAGATCCTCTTGACTTCTTGCATGTGGGACTCCTTTGGATTTGCCTGGAAGCGTGCACACAAGCAAACTGCAAACATGATGTCTGGACGGCTTGCGGTCAGATAGAGCAAAGAGCCAATCATTCCTCTGTATAGCTTTTGATCAACGTCCTTCCCTTGTTCATCTGCATAAAGACGTGAATTTGGGGAACAAGGTGTTGCCATTGGCTTGGACGTATTCATCCCGAATTTCTCTAGCATTTCACGGACATACTTTTGCTGATGAATGCGCGTCCCATCTTTGAGTTGGTTGATTTGAAGTCCCAGGAAGAAGGTGAGTTCTCCAATGAGAGACATTTCAAATTCACTACTCATTAAGGACTTGAACTCATCTACAAGTTTCATGTTAGTACTACCAAAGACTATATCATCAACATAGACTTGGGCAATTAAAATGTCCTTGTGAACTTTCTTAATGAACAAAGTTTTATCAATTGAACCTCTTGTGTAGCCATTAGACAGAAGAAAGGACGCAAACCTGTCGTACCATGCACGAGGAGCTTGCTTGAGTCCATAGAGAGCTTTGTCTAAGTAGTACACATAATCTGGATGAGAGGCGTCCTCGAAACCAGGAGGTTGAGCAACATACACCTCTTCCTTGAGTTTTCCATTTAGAAAGGCAGTCTTGACGTCCATCTGAAATAGCTTGAATCCTTTGTGTGCGGCAAAGGCGATGAGAAGACGAACGGCCTCAATTCTAGCAACGGGAGCAAAGGTTTCATCATAGTCAATGCCTTCCTCTTGCTTGAATCCTTGAGCCACCAGTCTTGCCTTGTTCCTTGACACACGACCACTTTCATCGAGCTTATTTCGGAACACCCAGCGCGTCCCTATGATATTTTTCCCTTTGGGACGAGGGACGAGAGTCCAAACTTTGTTCCTTTCAAACTGGTTAAGTTCTTCTTGCATTGCTTGGATCCAATCAGCGTCCTGAAGTGCTTCTTTGATATTCTTTGGTTCCACCATAGATACAAAGGCATTGAACGCACAGAAGGCTAAATTTGCACTTTGGGACTTGCTCGCAGCTGATCTGGTTTGAACTCCTTGAGCTGGGTCTGAGACAATCTGAGAAGTTGGATGATCTTTTGAGAAACGGGACTCTCTTTGAAATAGTTGAGCAAACCTAGCATCAATTTCATCATCTGAAGAGGCGTCCTCGGTGTGTTCCCCCTCAGAGAGAGCGTCCACACCTTGACCTTGCAGACTTGATTCAGCCACATCTTGTTGAATTGGAGATTCACTTCGAGAAGGAACTCCTTCAACAATACTAGGAACGTCCACTGAGACTTCTTCATGATTTGGAGTGGCGTCCTTAGGAACATAATATTTTCCAGAGGACCCAAAATCAGCTTCGTCTTCAGAATCGTCTTGCTGTTGTGAGGAAGAGCGTTCTTTCTTACTTGGTTTTTCCTTATGAGAAACGCTCTCCTTGAACACAACATGAATGCTCTCCTCAAGCTTTAGAGTCCTTTTGTTGAAAACTCTATATGCTTTGCTGGTTAGAGAGTATCCAAGAAATATAGCTTCATCACTCCTTGCATCAAACTTTCCAAGTCGTTCTTTGTCATTGTTGTGAACAAAGCATTTGCATCCGAACACCCTAAGATAATCAATGCGAGGCTTCCTTCCATTCAACAATTCATAGGACGTCTTTTTGAGCAGCGGATGGATCATGGCACGATTGATGATATAACAAGTTGTAGCAATAGCTTCCGCCCAGAAGTACATAGGAACGCTATTGGCTAAAAGCATAGTCCTTGCCATATCCTCCAGCGTCCTATTCTTTCTTTCTACAACACCATTTTGTTGAGGAGTCCTTGGAGCTGAAAAATTGTGCGAGACACCATGTTGATCACAGAAGACCAAGAACTCTGAATTCTGAAACTCCGTTCCATGATCTGATCTTATGGCTTTAAGAGGCGTCTCCAGGGCAACTTCCACTTGTTTGATGAAGACTTTGAACGCATTAAAGCAATCTGTTTTGGAAGCCAAGAAAAGAACCCAAGTGAAACGAGAAAAATCATCTACAAGAACGTAAATGTACCTCTTTCCACCATGGCTCAACGTCTTCATTGGTCCACAAAGATCCATATGAAGGAGTTCCAAAGGCTTCTTTGTGCTGACTTCGTTCTTAGATTTGAAGGACGTTCTTGTTTGCTTCCCTTTAATACATGCTTCACATTGTTCAATCTTCTCAGGATCAATTTGAGGAAGTCCTTTCACAAGATTTCTTTGATGCAGTTTGAGGATTGTGCTTAGTCCAGCATGTCCAAGACGACGATGCCAGAGGTCAGCGTCCTCCTTTGAAACAGATAGGCACAACTCAGATTTTGGCTTGAACTCTTGATTGAAGATGTAGACATTGTTCTGGCGAACTCCTTTGAGAACAACTTTGTTGGACTTCTTGTTGATCACGAGACACTCCTTTGAGTCAAATGTGACTAAATTTTCACCTTGGTCACACATTTGGGAAACACTCAGGAGATTGAAACCAAGTCCTTCAACAAGACTGACATTTGTTGCTTTGATGGACGGATTGAGAATAGCAGTTCCCGTCCCTTTGATCTTTCCCTTGCCCTTATTGCCAAACGAGACCGTTCCTCCCGTGGCACTACTCTGGATAGAAGTGAGATGGATCTGGCTTCCTGTCATATGATGTGAGGCGCCACTATCAATGATCCATGGGCGTCCCCTCACTTCCACCTGCCAAAACAAAGTTAGTTTTTGGCGACCCAGGCAAGGTGTTCCTTACCTGGTTCGTTACAGAAATAGAACTCTGGTTCTGGCATGTAATCATTAATGTTCACATCATTTGAAGTAGCATATCTGCGGAAAGAACTCCTAGAATGTCTAGAACGCCTAGACTTAGTCTTAGGGACGGACTTATCATTTTCAATGTTAGTCCTAGCAGCTTTTCCTTTTTCAATGTCTTCCTTTAGTTTCAAACACTCATACTTGTAGTGATCTCTTTGACCACAATACCAACACGTCCTGTAGTAAGTACCGAGGTAGTACTTCTTATTTGGACGTTGGATCCTGTTTTGTTTCATCTTTTGAGGGTTGCAAACTTTAGAACCTTCCCTTTTAGCAATTTTCTTGTAAATCCTATGACCAGTGGAGTTAGTATAGTAGTTCTCTTCACCTTTCTCTCCACTCTCTAGGACTCTAATTCTATCAAGAAGATTCCTGGTTTTCTCCCTCTCTTGTTCAAGTTCTGTGGATTTACTAGCCTCAAAGTCACTTGGGAGAGAGTTCTTAGAATCAGACTCATATCCTAGTCCCCTTTTGGCTGGGACAAACATCATAGGTCTAACTTCTTCAACTACAGGACTCTTTCCTAGCACTTTGACTTCATCCCTAAGATTAGCGTTCTCTAACTTGAGACACATTAATTCAGTTTTCAGGGATTTAACTTTTTCACATGAGGACTCTAGTTGAATAGACATAGTACTGCAATTTTCACATTCAACAACAATGTTTTCATTTTCAAGTTCCAGTTCATCCATTCTCTTTTGCATAATCACACTTTCTTCCATGATTTTTCCAATGAGTTTTATGAGTTTAGTTTTAGAACAACTTTCTAAGGATTTCATCATAGACTTACGGGTTACCTCATTTTCAGTTTAGGAGCGTCCTCCTCATCAACTGTGGCGTCCTCCATAGCCATGAAAGCCACTTCATCATTATCGAAGGCGTCCACAAGAGCAATGTAGGCCTCTTCTTCATCGGGTTCTTCATCATCAGAACTCATGTCATCCCATGCAGAAGCAAACGCTCCAATGAGTGCCTTTGTCTTCATATCCTTTGAAGACATTCCTGTTGTACACTTTTTAGCAAAATGTCCTTTCTTGTTACATTTAAAACAAGTAAGTTCCTTCATCTCTGCCTCTGTGTACTTGGGACCTTCCTTCTTGGGCATTTTGTGCTTGTTGAAATGTTTGCTTCTTTTTCCAAAAGAACGCAGAACTTTGTTAAAAAGAACAAGTCCTTCCTCTTCTTCAAGCTGTTCCTTAGACTTGCTTTCTCTTTCTTTCATCTTTTCACGGTTCTCATTCTTATTGGCTTCCACCATCATAGCAAGTTCTTGTTGACGACGAAGATACTCAGCGTACTCTGGTGTTGAGGTCATCAAAGCAATATCTGTTTGAGGATTTCTTGCCAATTCAGCCAAATCGGCTTCCCTTCTTGCTTCATAACCCCTAAGCTTCCCATAGATCTCTTCCATATCCAGGGTCTTGTTAGCGGTGTTTTCCTTGAACGTGGTTCTATCAAAGTTCCACTTTCCTGTGAGTCCATCAATGACTATTCCAACTCTGTTCCTCATTGAGACTTCAGCTTCTGGGATACCCAAGTTTCGCATTTTGATCACAAGGGCTTCAAAGCGACTTGAGTAGTCCTTTACAGATTCATTCGGCAGCATTCTGAAGGCATAGAACTCCTTTTTAATTTCAAGCTTGACATCTTCCTTCATCTCAGCTGTTCCTATGTGGTACTTTTCGAGAGCTTCCCACTGTTCTTTTGCCGTAGTCAAGTTGCTGACTCTGATGGCGTCCCTCTCACAGAGAGATGCTTGAAGGAAGCATATAGCCTTAGCGTTCGTTTCCATAAGCTTGAATTCATCAGGACCCCATTCATCCTCTTTGTCTTTCTTGTCTTCAGGGACTTTGAGATCACCCTTCATGATTACCTTCCAGCATTGATAATTTGTGCTTCTGCAGAAATTCTCAAATCTAATTTTCCAGCGGTTGAAGTTGCCGTCCGTCAGGCGCGGAGGCTTCACGAACGAGATTCCAATGGGTTCCATGTCCATCTTAACCTGCAACTCAGTAAGAATCTAGAGCGCCTGCTCTGATACCAATTGTTGGATCGTTAGTCAGAAATACAAGGGCGTCCTTAACAGAGTTAAGGTCGTCCTTCACCAGGATGTCCTTAATAGAGATCAAGGACTTCCTTGGTTCGTAGCGGAAATCAAAAGACTAAACAGGTTAAGACAATAAGTAAGGAACGCTTTTGATTTATAGAGGAACCACTCAAGTACCAACTAGTCCTTGAGTGTAAACCTCTACCTCCTTTGAGGATTTTGTAATAGCTTTTTCCTTTCTTATTAAGTTTCCTTACAATAAACTGGCGAGCGGTTACACTTCTCTGGCACTTAGACTGGCATCCCTAAGTCCACTAGTAACAACCCCTTTAAGCCTGTAGAGTAACCTAACTTAATTTCTCTAAAGGAAACTATCACCTCGTCCTTACAGTTCGTCGTAAGGACTCTCTCACTCTTTTTGTTCTTTTCTATTACAAACAGTTTGTGATTTTGTTGAACGCTTCTCGCTCGATCTAACACCTAAGTCTCACTTGTTCTTGAGCTTGTTCTTGGTGTTCTTGGTGTTCTTGAGCGACTTGACAAATTCTTTGAATATTCTCTGAAGCGTCACGTCACAATAAATACTCTGGGGAGTATTTATAGTGACATTGGGAAAGGGCAACTTTATCTTTGACAATCATGCCCTTGGGGACGTTGCAACAGTAATCGGCTTCCACGTGTTGCTCTGATGATCAAGGAAGCCTACTGGCAATTCTGTTAGGCTTGGATGCGGGATCTTCTTCCACGTGGAGATCATGATCAAAGCTTGTCTGGTGATGTCACTTTGTCGGCCAGCTTTGAAGGACTCCAGTGTAATGATTAAGGACGGTGTCCTTGTTTGTATTTTACCAAGCCGTTCACTGAAGGATGTAGCGTCCTTACTTCCTGAGGACGGCTACCTAATCCTCAACTTGTTGTCCTTTTCAACATGCGTTCCTGAAACACTTGGACAACTTTATTAGATCAAGACGAGTTTGTCATATCAAAACTAAGGGACGCTAGGCACAATGTTAATTACTGAAGGCGTCCTTAACATTGTCCCAACACTCACTTCTATACTTGACTGCGCGCAGGGTTGATATTATGTAAGTTGTATGCTTATATGCTCGCTTTCAATCTAACCCCAAAGAATCACACATGAAAGAAGTGAAAAGGATTTTCAAGTACCTTAAGGGACGCGATGATCTTTGCTTCTGCTATCCAAGGAAGACGTCCCTGAAGCTTGTAGGGTACTCAGATGTGGACTACGCTGGTCATGTCGTTGGCATGAAGAGTACTTCAAGAATGGCCCAATTCGTAGGCTCTTGCCTCGTCTCGTGGGGATCTGATTCGGGCTATTTTGTATAGGTTAACTCTTGTATTTTAAGGGTATATTGAGTGTGTTTAGGTTAGAGTTTGTGCCAGTTGTAATATTTAGGCCGAAGACACAAGAATGAAGATTCAAAAGTTTTAAGGCGTTTTGAGTTGTCTGCGCAACACTACTTGCTTGAGAAGGCTATATCTGGTGTTATAGAGGTCGGATTGAGCTGATTCTGGTGCCATTGGAAAGCTAACTTCAAGTGCTTCAGTTCAGCTTTTTACACCGAAGTCAGATTCCAAGCCAAAGATGGTCAAAACAGCCTCCGAAGTGACGCCAGAGGTTCTGTCGAGATACCGCGACCGCGGGCATAGCGACGCGACCGCGGTGGCTGCCGATACGAGAAGTTCTACTCTGTTGTGAAAGCGCAGACGCAGTGACGACGACGCGACTGCGGCGATGCCGGATCCATAACGGGCCGAAGATCTATCTTCTTTCTATCTTCTTATCTTTTCTCTTTCCTTTTCTATCTTTTCTCCTTTCCTAATTAGATTAGGGGAGCATGTTCCCTGGGTCTATATAAGGAGGAGCCTCCTTAGGTTTTAGATACATTCTACCTTCTACCAATTCTATCCTTTTTAGGTTTTTAGTTTAGTTTTGGAGAGCTAGTCTCCTTAGGGTTTGTTCAAGGGAGAAGCTCTGATGTATGAACTGATGAGATTTTGGTAATTGATTTCTATCCTTTGGTTGATATTGATTCTCTTATGCTTCATCTTATGAATGTTTGTTGTTTCTCTAGGAGTCATGAACCTATTGAATTGATTTATGTTCTACTGTTGGATTAGGTTTGGACCGTGGACAAAACTAATCTGTGAAAACAACTTAACCTAGACCTGTTGTCTATGCAACTAGGATTAAGAAGAGAATTGATTGTTTTATCTTACAATTCACTCGTAGCTTGATTGTTTGATATTATATCCTGCATATCCTTGTTCTCTATGCTAATTCTAGGTTAAGCGTCCTTGCCTAGGGTTATAGAATTGGTTGGACCGTGGACTTACGATTGTTAATGATCAGGATAGGAATTAACCATAGGTGTGAACGAAATCAATGGATAAATCTATGATGGAGTGATTATTAAAGAGTGGATATTTTGAATGAACCTATCTCCCATATTTGTTTGTTTGTTTGTTCTTTGTTTCTTAGATTAGTTTAGTAGAGATTTCTCTCCTAAATCACCCTTTCTGTAGTTGATAATTGTATTAATACTAGAAGCCTTAAGTTCTCTTGGGTTCGACCCCTTATTTGCATGTTATACTGGTTTGTTTGTTTGGGTTATTTATCTTTGATCTTGGCACGACGACTTTAGCCGAGTCAAATTTTGGCGCCGTTGCTGGGGAACTTTGGTTTCTTTCTAGTGTTAATGCTTTTATTAACTATGTAAAAATAAATATAAAAATCGGGCTAACATGCAGGTACTAGGTCGAAAGAACGTTCTGTGCTTGAGCCACGCCCTTGGATGCGCAACCGCGGTAGCGTGTTGAATACAGAACCCATCCCGACGAATAAGTACTAGCGCTGTGGTCGTGGTACTCGTACTGCGCCCGCGATTATCATGCAGTGGGTTTTGGAAAAAAAAATTACCGCGCCCGTGCCTCGTATACCGCGCCCGAGGTGAGGCCGGGGTTTGGAAAAAAAAAACTTTCGGGCATCTATATCTATATCTTTCATCTATCTATATCCACTATTTTCCATCTTCTATCTTTCCACCTTCTATTTCTTTTCTTTTCACCCACCTTTGTAATTCCATTCTTTTGGCTATGTGTAAAAGCCTAAGTATGGGGGAGTTTTGTTCCCTTGAGAGTTCTCTTCTCCACGGCTCGAGTTCGAGTATTTGTCCATCTTCCAAGAGACGAGCCAAGATACGACGGTTCCTTGCACATCATCCGGTTTGAGCGGAAGTCAGGAGCTCAAGTCTGCACGAAGACCGCGCCCGTGCCATACTGGCCGCGCCCGCGGTTCCCCTCTAGAAGTCGATTTTTTCTCGCTGTGTTGGATCCGCGACCGCAACCCATACACCCGCGACCGCGGTTAGCCTCCAGAATGGTGATTCCAAAGCCTTTCGTCCAATCTTCTACCACCTTTGAAGAGTTCTTCCATTCCACTCCTCTTCTTCGATTGTGAGTTTTCTGATATACCTTTCTCCTTGCTTCTATCCTTTCTCTTTGCTTCATTGAGGACAATGAAGGATTTAAGTATGGGGGAAGGCGTACTCGCATTCGCTTATCCTAGTTAGCTTAGTTAGAGATTTGCTTCAGGTTTTTGATTTTCTTCTTTTCATGGAGCACTTGCACCATATTTTTGCATAATAAAGAAAGAAAGAAAATAAAAAGATAGAAAAAGCCATAAAAAAATTGCAAAAAGGCATATAAATCCTGGGATGAGTCGAAAACCCGAAAGGGCAGCTCAGATAATAAGCAGGTAACCCGGACCAGCATTAGGTTGGGGTAATATAAGGTTCATGAGAGTTGTGAGTAATGTGAGCACACCTTAAGAAAAATGAAAAGAGCGGTTAGGTGAAAACCCGAAAGGGCGCCTAAGCAGAATTGAGCGGAAAAATATGAGTGTTATAGGATCATTCTTGCTTGGGGACTTTGGGGCTTACATGTTAGATTTGGGTAGATCCTAGGTTGCTCTACACTTTTTAGAGCTTGAGTAATATATCTTGTTGTGAGGTGTGTGTTTGAGCTTCATTGTTTTATGCTAATGATTTCTCTATACTTTTGGGTTTGGGTTGTGAGTTGAGTGTTTTTATCTTCCCTTGTATTTCCTCAGATCTTAGATGTGCTTCCTTGTTATATTTGTTTTGAGCTTACTCGAGGACGAGCAAAATCTAAGTATGGGGGAATTTGATTCGGGCTATTTTGTATAGGTTAACTCTTGTATTTTAGGGCTATATTGAGTGTGTTTAGGTTAGAGTTTGTGCCAATTGTAATATTTAGGCCAAAGACACAAGAATGAAGATTTAAGAGTTTTAAGGTGTTTTGAGCTGTCTGCGCGACACTACTTGCTTACAAAGGCTATATCTTGTGCTATAGAGGTTGGTTTGAGCTGATTCTGGTACCATTGGAAAGCTAACTTTAAGGGCTTCAATTCCGTTTTTTACACCGAAGTCAGATTCCAAGCTAAAGATGGTCAAAACCGCCTCCGAAGTGACTCCAGAGGTTCTGTCGAGATACCGCGACCGCGGCCATAGCGACGCGACCGCGGTGGCTGCCGAGACGAGAAGTTCTTCTTTGTTGCGAAAGCGCGGGCTCGGTGATGACGACGCGACCGCGGTGATGCCGGATCCGAAGCGGGCCGAAGATCTATCTTCTTTCTATCTTCTTATCTTTTCTCTTTCCTTTTCTATCTTTTCCCCTTTCCAAATTAGATTAGGGGAGCATGTTCCCTGGGTCTATATAAGGAAGAGCCTCCTTAGGTTTTAGATACATTCTATTTTCTAACAATCTTCTCTTTTTAGGTTTTTAGTTTAGTTTTGGAGAGCTAATCTCCTTAGGGTTTGTTCAAGGGAGAAACTATGATGTATGAACTGGTGAGATTTTGGTAATTGATTTCTATCCTTTGGTTGATATTGACTCTCTTGTGCTTCATCTTATGAATGTTTATTGTTTCTCTAGGAGTCATGAACCTATTGAATTGATTTATGTTCTACTGTTGGATTAGGTTTGGACCGTGGACAAAACTAATCTGTGAAAACAACTTGACCTAGACCTGTTGTCTATGCAACTAGGATTATGAAGAGAATTGATTGTTTTATCTTACAATTGACTCGTAGTTTGATTGTTTGATATTATATCCTACATATCCTTGTTCTCTATGCTAATTCTAGGTTAAGCGTCTTTGCCTAGGGTTATAGAATTGCTTGGACCGTGGACTTGCGATTGTTAATGATCAGGATAGGAATTAACCATAGTTGTGAATGAAATCAATGGATAAATCTATGATCGAGTGATTATTAAAGAGTGGATCTTTTGAATGAACCTATCTCCCATATTTGTTTGTTTGTTTGTTCTTTGTTTCTTAGATTAGTTTAGTATAGATTTCTCTCCTAAACCCCCCTTTCTATAGTTGATAATTGTATTAATACTAGAAGCCTTAAGTTCTCTTGGGTTCGACCCCTTACTTGCATGCTATACTGGTTTGTTTGTTTGGGTTATTTATCTTTGATCTTGGCACGACGACTTTAGCCGAGTCAGGATCCAAGAAGCAGAACTATATGACGCTCTGCATTGCTGAAGCTGAGTACGTTGTTGCTACCTCGTGCTGTTCACAATATCTCTAGATCTAGTACCAGCTTGAGGACTATGGTATGTCCCTTAGCACCGTCCCTATACTTTGTGATAACACCAGTGCCATTAACATAGCTAAAAATCCTACTCATCATTCGCGCACAAAACATATACATATTAGACATCATTTCTTACATGATAATGTGGAACTAGGACTGATTAGTATGAAGCATGTAAGAACTAAGGACCAAGTAGCTGATATTTTTACCAAGGCACTTAATAGATGTCCATATGAGCATCTCAGGTTGCTCTCAAGGATGATAACCTTTAAGTAGCAAGTGCCATTCTACTATTCCCCCAATGATTAGCTATGTAAAGTTGATTGCAAGTGTTTTAAGACTTTATGCATTGAAATCATTTTGTGAGAACGCTAGTCTAAATCATCTTTTGTGCATTGCATTTGAACGTCAATTCATATCTATATTGTCTTGAAAAGAGTATCCCTGATCATCCAACCCACATCATAAGCCGAAATGATGGAAAATTTAAGCTTACCCTAGCCGAGAACCTTGCAGAAGCGTCTTATGAGCTTCATATTTTCTTTTATGGGAGATACTTGCTTGGTTCTTCAAAATGGTTAGAAGGTGATCATCAGGACTGTCATGGTGCTCTAAAGTTGCTAAGAGGAAGTCAGGTTAAGACAGGTCAGGACGCCAGCTTTCAGTTTAGATTACAGCTCGTTCAGATTTGTCAGGGACGCCGTTCTTGTGTGTTTTCTCATAAAGTATAAGGAATTTGAAGAGTCACATGTGTTTTTGAAATTTGAATTTTGAAATGGAAGGTAGTTATACATGGGAACCGCTCTTTGTGTAATTGTTCTTAGCTTAAGGAGGAAGTATTACGCGTGTCATTCGTCGAGACATTGTGCAAATGACGAGCGTGCTCCCAATCCCCTTATCTATACAACCTTGCCTTCACTCTTCCAATCTTTACTACACTTAAATTCTCAAGCTCTAAAAACGCTCTGCCCTTTCTCTAATACTCCGATCAGTTTCTCACTCTACCAACTCACTCAAAATGCCTCGCCAACCAAAGAGTGTCGACGGATCTTCTGCCGTCAGCCAGAAAAGAAAGAGAAAAGTGAAAAGGTCGATTGAGGATCCACAACCAATTGTTCTTGATGAGATGTTGGGAGATTTAGTCAAGTCCCAACCAAGGACGTTCTTTAATTTGGTTAAGGAGAATATGTTGACTTGTTCTCCAGCCCAGTTAAAAAATCTGAGAACATTCTTGGAGCGATTTGTGATTCCTCGCCTTCAACAGCTTGGAGGCCGGTCGGGACGAGCCTTACATGGGAGGGACAAACCTGTTTTTGGAGGCCTATGAAGCTCATGGGGAGAATTGGGTTCCCGTCCTTATAGAGGCAATACCCGACCTCTCCAATGCTATAGTGCCGAACATTCCTCCTCCTCCTACGAACTTTCTAAGGTCAACTCTTTCCCTCTCTCCTCCTCAATGACTCTCACCAGCTAAAAGGCCGTCCTCTCCCAAACCCTCACCTCTCTCCAAATCATCTCTTCCATCAAAACCTAAACCGTCTAATCCCGCTAAAATCGTGGATTTCTTTCCAGATGAAGTGAGGACCAAGGGTAAACATGACTCAAAGCCTCTTAAGAAAAAGGCTAAGCTCAACCCTCCTTCCTCCACAAAATCTAAGACGACACCGTCTGCAAAATTGTTGGATCGTTAGTATGAAACGGGACGTCCTTTACTTGGGTAAAGACTTCCTTAGAGTGAGGCGTCCTTACTAAGTATAAGGGCGTCCTTAGAGTGCAGCGGAAATAAACAAAACAGGTGAAATCTAATAGATATGGAACATAATTATTTATAGAGGAATCACTCAAGACCAAGTAGTCCTTGAGTGTAAACCTCTACCTATAGGGAGGATTTTTGAATGGATTTTTCCTTTCTTATTAAGTGTCCTTACAGTTGTACTGGCGAGTTCTTTACAGTTCTCTGGCACTTAGTATACGTCCTAAGTCCACTAGTAAAGGACTCCTCTAAGCCTACAACTTAAGCGAGCTTAATGTTCTAAAGGACTCTATCCCAACATCCTACGGTACTTCGTAGGACTTCTCTCTTTTCTTTGGTATTCTGGGTTACAAACAGTTTTGGTTTTGGTTACAACTTTTCTCTCGATCAAACACTAAGTTTAGAGGAGTTCTAAGCTTGTTCTTCGTGTTCTTGATCGAGGTCGCTTTCTCTCTGATTCTGTGAAAGCGCTAGCGTCACAATAAATGCCTTGGGGCTATTTATAGGACTTGGGAAGGGTGTCATTTCTCTGGGACGATCATGCCCTTCGTGGACGTGGCTACAGGATCTTCCTCCACGTAGTATGGCGGTGATGAGGGAAGCTTCTTGTATCCAACTATGATGGACTCCGCTACAGGATCGGCCTCCACGTGGTGATGAACTCTACTACAAGATCGGTCTCCACCTGTCCTGGATGATCAAATGTTGTCGAGTGATGTTATCCTGTTGGCTGCTAAGTAAGGAAGCTTTTAAACTGAAGCTTGCGTTCCTACTTGCTTGGGACTGCGTCCTCGCTCAAGCAGTCACTTAGTTGGTCCTTATTTCCTGGTAACTAGCATCCCTTATCCTCAGGGACGTCCACACACTTGTTGTCCTTTTGTCACTGGCGTTCCTGAACACTTGGACAAATTTATTAGAATCAAAGTGAGTTTGTCATATCAAAACTAAGGGACGGTTGTGTGAGCACACTAACAAGTACGCCAACGTCCTTGATAGCGTCCCAACAATTTCCCCCTTTTTGATGATGATAAACTATTCAGCAAAATAGTTTTGACATTGGAACTTAGCATGCATGAAAACTTAGGAGCGTCCTCTAACACTTAGAAGAAATTCTCTAAGCACAAATTTTCACCCTTTGATTCTTTAGCTTTTGGATTTTAGAGAAAGAGTGTCGTCCTAGAATACATTCTAGGCATCCTCTTGTTTTATTCCAGCATGGCATTCTTTAGACCTTTCACTAATAGTTCCCCCTTAACACTTGCTTATTCTAGATAACTAATATATAGCGCATCTCGGCAAAACTACACTTCCCCCTTTTGGCATCACCGAAAAGGATAACAAGTGAATAAGGATGGTAGCATAAAAACACAATTAAAGGCAATGGAATCTTAAACAATCAATATGCATGCAAAAACAGTGGAACTTGCCATTCAAAAGAAATTAGAGTACGTTATTACAACCTGTATTGTATGAAACAAAAGAAGCAAAAGCAATAAGTCATGAGGGATTAAGATGGGGGACGGCAATCACTAGGGGCGTCTGCTTGAGTCTTGGAAGAATTGAAGAAGCTTCTCATGTAGATTAGCAGACTCCTTGAGCGTTTGAATCAGAACGCACTGGTTATGGAGAATGGATGCCATGAGTTCTTGCGGAGGATACAACTCTGGGTTCTCCGAGGAGGAATAGGAGCAGGACCAGTATTGGAAGAAGGAGCAACCACATGAGGTAAGGTTGGAGGAGGAGAGTTAGAATTGAGCATTTGGTCAAGGACGTCATAGTTGATAGCCTCCTCCTGACCATGAGATGACATTTGATTCTCAGAAGCAAGTCTTTCATGTTCGGCTTCTTGAGCAAGCGGTTCTTGTTCAGCTTTCTTCTTAACTTCTGCTTCCTCAGCCTCTTACTACTTTCTGATGGACGGCAGTTCCTCTAAATTCTTTATTTCAATCAGTCCTCGCTTCTTATCCTTGTTAAGTCCTAACATTTCGTGAGGAGCAGACTCATCATAGGCGTTCTGAGACTGTAAAATCAGCTTAACAAGTCCTGGGTATGGTAGGGCATGCCTCTTGCATAAAGAACGCTCTAATTTGATCATTGTTAATTTCTGCTGCCTGAGGTCCCACTGTTGTCCAGCCTTGGAAGCGCAACAAATAAAGAAACGCATTAACGTCCTTGTTGTTGAACGAGGCGAGCCAGTTCTCCGAGTAAATTAGGGGACCGAGTATATTAACTGGCTTGTCGTCGTCCTTCTTCTTTTTTCCTTTGCGCTTGGGGGACTCAGATTCATCGTCCTCATCATCATCTTCTTCTTCTTCGTCCTCAAACTCATGATCAACGTTGTCCTTGGCACCAGCGTCCTCTATGCCTTGGACGTTTTCAGTGTTGCCACCTGAAGCGGCGTTTTCAGTTTCAGCTGGAGTTTGTCCTTGGGACGGCTCTCCTGTGTCCTGATCATCTCATTGGTTTTCTATTGGAGGCTCCGCGTCCAGAGGGAGATTGGATTTTGTTTGGATTTGAGGGGAGGGTTGGTTTTGTGGGAGAGATTGAGGGTTAAGGATTGGGAGATTGGGAAGAGCATAGGGTGGGACTTCTACAGCATCACGGTCGAGCTCCTCTTCCAGACTTAGCTCACTGTCCTTTTGTTGAGCGACTTGGTGCTGACCAGCGTCCTCAATGACTTGTACTTCCTCAGTATTTGCCACTGGCTCTGCGGGAGCATTCTCAACTCTTTCAGCTTCATCTTGGGAGTCCCCTGTTATATCTATCATGGGGGAGGACTAGACGGCTGGAGTTCCATGTTGGCTACTCTTTGAGGAAGAGCTAGCTGAGGAGGAACTAGAAGAGGAGATGTGCTCGGGTTCAACAACTTCAGTTACAAGAACCCTGGGTGCTTCGCCAGTTTTCCTTCTTTTAAAGGTGTGCTCAAGGGAAGGACGGCTCTCAGCGTCCTTCGGAGCGGATTCTGATGAGGGACGGCGGGACCTGGGAGTTTCAGGTCCTTGGGTGGAGATATGTGAGCTAGGGTAGATGGGAAATGAGCAAGGTTAAGAGGTGAAGGGCAGAAGGGGATTAGGGCTTCATCTTTTGTGGTTGTTGGGGAATCGGGAGGAGTTAGGAGCTGTTCAATCCTTAAAGACGATTGGGTAGGGGCAAGCCTGGTTCTTTTGTGAGGTTTGGAAGGGCCTTTTGTGGAGGAGGGGACGGTTGATGACTTGGCCTTTTTAAGGGACCGTTTGTCATGTATTTTCTTCGAGCGTCCCTCGGTTAGGCTTGGGGGAAACTTGTCCACGATTTGAGTTGGTTTGGAGGTTTTAGGGTTAGAAGATTTTGAGAGGGGAGACGAAGGAGGAGCAGGGTGTTTTGTGGGTAAGATGGATTTTGCGGTTCTTTGAGGAGGTGGGGGAGAGGGACTTGGCAAACGGTTCCCTAGCATACGAAACGCTGGGGATTCCCTGGGATACATGGGGAAGTCAAGGAGGACGACATTATAGAGGTATGTGATTAAATCGAGTAAAGTATAGAGATTCTCACCACCGTACTGAAAGAAAAACAATACGTCCTACATTCTGCCTGGTAGATCCTGGTAGTTGAGCTTGTGAAGGGCAGGAAGTATGAACCTGTTGAGGAACGTCTCATAGTTCTTTCATTTCTGAGCGTCGTTCCTAACATCTTCTTTGTTCATGCGTTCCCTTATCAGTTTGCAGAGAGTTTTTGGCTTCTTATTGATGAAGTCCAACAATGACTCGTCTAGAATAATCTGCCTCGGCTTCTCTATTGTATGGGACTTCACAAGCTTTCTCTTCTTCCCGTCGGTAGATGATCCGTCCGCCACGTTCCTTAGAAGGAAGACATTATTCTAATTAAATTTAGAGAGAGAAACTCATCGGAGACTTAGAGAGAGGGCAGAGCAATTTGAGAGTAGGGAAGTTGTTGAGCCTAATAAATGAATGATGGAGACTGTTGAGAGCTTATATAGAGGAAGCGGTGGCACAAGTGATAAATAGTACTGAATTCCTGTGCAATACGTGGCGAAACTTCCCCTGTAAGTATTGAGCGGTTACAATTGTCTCTGGTCAAACGTTCAAAATTCAAATCTCATGACGTTTCAACTTCCTCACAGATCTGACCAAATCTTAACTGGCATCCCATACTGAACAATTGTCGTCCTCTCTTACTTAACACAATTACCTCTTTAGAAAACCAAGAACCTGAGCAAACATCCCGGTGATCACCTTGCGAACCATTTGAGAACAAAGCAAGTACGTCCCGTAAAGAAAAATATGAAGCTCATAGGACGCTTTTGCAAAGTTCTCGGTTAGGGTAAGCTTAGAGTTCCCATCATTTCAGCTTATGATGTGGGTAGGGTGATCAAGGATAATCTTTTCAAGACAAATAGAGAAATTGAATGGCGTTCCAAAGTAGCAAACATATGAAGTTTTAGACTAGCGTCCTTGCAAATATGAATTCAATGCATGATAGACCTTAAAGACTTAGAATCTACTAAACATAGTCAATCACTGAGGGAATAGAAGAACGGGACTTGCTACTTAAAAGTTATCATCCCAAGAGCAACCTAAGATGCTCAAAGGGACGTCTATCAAGCGCCATAGTGAAAATATCAACTACCAGGTCATCAGTCCTTATATGCCGCATACTAATAAGTCATAGTTCAACATTATCACGCAAGAAATGATGCCTTATATGAATATGCTTTGTACGAGAATGAAAAACAAGATTCTTAGCAATTTCAATAGCACTTGTATTATCACAAAGAGTGGGAATAGCTTCAAGAGTGATACTGTAGTCCTCAAGTTGATATTTGATCCAAATAACTTGTGAACAACACAAAGCAGCAGCAATGTACTCCGCTTCCGCAATTGAAAGCGCCACAGAGTTTTGTTTCTTTGATCCATATGAGACTATGCATGAACCAAGGAACTGTGCCATTTCTGAAGTGCTTTTCCTATCGATCACATGACCAGCATAATCAGCGTCTGAGTAACAAACAAGCTTGAAGGACGTCTTCCTTGGATACCAAAGGCAGAGATCGTCGCGTCCCTTAAGATAGCGAAAGATTCTCTTGACTTCTTACACGTGGGACTCCTTAGGACTCGCTTGAAAGCGTGCACACAAGCAAACAGTGAACATGATGTTGGGATGGCTTACAGTCAAATAGAGTAAAGAACCAATCATTCCTCTGTAGAGCTTTTGATCAACGTCCTTCCCTTGTTCATCGGCGTAAAGACGCGAGTTGGGAGAATAAGGAGTAGCAACAGGTTTGAACGTGTTCATCACATACTTCTCAAACATTTCACGGACGTACTTCTGTTGGTGAATGCGCGTCCCTTCCTTGAGTTGGTTGATTTGAAGTCCCATGAAGAAGTTGAGTTCTCCAATGAGGGACATTTCAAACTCACTACTCATTAAGGACTTGAACTCATCTACAAGTTTCATGTTAGTACTACCAAAGACTATGTCATCAACATAAACTTGGGCAATCAAAATGTCCTTATGAACTTTCTTAATGAACAAAGTTTTATCAATTGAACCTCTTGTGTAACTATTAAACAAAAGAAAGGACACAAACCTGTCATACCATGCACGAGGAGCTTGCTTGAGTCGATAGAGAGCTTTGTCTAAGTAGTACACATGATCTAGGTGAGAGGCGTCCTCGAAGCCAGGGGGTTGAGGAACATACACTTCCTCCTTGAGTTTTCCGTTGAGAAAGGCTGTCTTGACGTCCATCTGAAATAACTTGAATCCTTTGTGCGCAGCAAAGGCAATAATGAGATGGACGGCCTTAACTCTAGCAACAAGAGCAAAGGTCTCATCATAGTCAATGCCTTCCTCTTGTTTGAATCCTTGAGCCACCAGTCTTGCCTTGTTTCGTGACACGCGTCCACATTCATCAAGTTTGTTTCGAAACACCTAGCGCGCCCCTATGATGTTTTTACCTTTGGGACGAGGGACGAGGGTCCAAACTTTGTTTCTTTCAAACTGATTGAGTTCTTCTTGCATTGCTTGAATCCAATCAGCGTCCTGGAGTGCTTCTTTAATGTTCTTGTTTCCACCATAGACACAAAGGCATTGAACGCACAAAAAGCCAGATTTGCACTCTGGGACTTGCATGCAAATGACCTTGTTTAAAGCCCTTGAGAAATATCTAAGACAATCTGAGTTGTTAGGTGATCCCTAGAGAAGTGGGACTCCCTTTGAAATAATTGAGCAAACCTTAGATCATCTCACTATCAGAATCATCACTATCATCTTGAGCATCGTCCTCAGTGTGTTCCCTCTCAGAGAGAGCATCCACACCATGGGGTTTCTCGTCTTGTTGACTTGATTTGGCCACATCTTGTTGAACTGGAAATGCACTACAAGAGGGAACTCCCTGATCAACATTAGAAGCGTCCACTAAGACTTCTTCTGGATTTGTGTTGGCGTCCTTAGGAACATAGAACTTTCCGGAGGACCAGACTTCAATTTCGTCTTCAGAGTCGTCATGTTGATGTGAGAAAGAGCGTTCTTTCTTACTTGGTTTTTTATTGTGGGAAGAACTCTTTTTGAACACAACATGAATACTCTCCTCAAACTTAAGAGTCCTTTTGTTGAAAACTCTATATGCTTTGCTTGAGAGGGAGTACCCAAGAAATATGGCTTCATGATTCCTTGCGTCAAACTTTCCAAGTCTTTCTTGTCGTTGTTGTGAACAAAGCACCTGCATCCAAAGACTCTGAGATAATCAATGCGAGGCTTCATTCCATTCAACAACTCATAGGACGTCTTTTTCAACAAAGGACGGATCATGGCACGATTAATGATGTAGTATGCAGTAGCAAGCCTAAAAGTACTTGGGGACGCTATTCGCTAGTAGCATAGTCCTTGCCATATCCTCCAGTGTCTTGTTCTTTCTTTCCACAACACCATTTTGTTGAGGAGTTCTTGGAGCTGAGAAGTTGTGGGAGACGCCGTGTTGATCACAGTAGGCCAGGAACTTTGAGTTTTGGAACTCTGTCCCATGGTCTGATCTTATGGCTTTTAGAGGCGTCCCAAGAGCAACTTCCACTTGTTTGATGAAGATTTTGACGGCGTTGAAACAATTTTCTTTTGACACCAAGAAAAGAAGCCAAGTGAATCGAGAAAAATCATCTACTAGAACGTACATGTACCTCTTTCCACCGTAGCTCAGCGTCTTCATTGGTCCACAAAGATCCATATGAAGAAGTTCCAAAGGCTTCTTCGTACTGACTTCGTTTTTGGACTTGAAGGATGTTCTTGTTTGCTTCCATTTGATACAGGCTTCACACTATTCAACTTTCTCAAGATCAATTCGGGGAAGTCCTTTCACAAGATTTCTTTGGTGTAGCTTGAGGACTGTGCTTAGTCCATCATGACCAAGGCGGCGATGCCAGAGGTCAGCGTCCTCCTTTGAAACAGATAGACACAACTCAGTAGCAGGCTTGAACTCTTGGTTGAAGATGTAAACATTGTTCTCGCGTACTCCTTTGAGAACAACTTTGATTGATTTCTTGTTGATAACGAGGCATTCCTTTGAGTCAAATGTGACTTGGTTTTCACCTTGATCACACATTTAAGAGTCACTCAGGATATTGAAGCCAAATCCTTCAACCAGACTGACATTTGATGCTTTAATGGACGAATCTAAAATAGCAGTTCCCGTCCCTTTGATCTTTCCTTTGCCCTTGTTGCCAAACGAGACAGTTCCTCTTGTGGCACTATTTTCGATAGAAGTGAGATGGATCTGGCTTCCTGTCATATGATTTGAGGCGCCACTATCAATGATCCATGGGCGTCCTCTCACTTCCACCTTTCAAAACAAAGTTAGTGTTTGGCGACCCAGGCAAGGTGTTTCTTATCTGGTTCGTTACAATAAAAGAATTCCGGTTCTGGCATGTAATCATTTATATTAACATCATTGGATGTAGCATGATTTTTGAATGAACTTCTAGA
Source organism: Polygonum aviculare (assembly GCA_934048045.1). Classification (NCBI taxonomy): domain Eukaryota; kingdom Viridiplantae; phylum Streptophyta; class Magnoliopsida; order Caryophyllales; family Polygonaceae; genus Polygonum; species Polygonum aviculare. Next base: position 22,254,937 of record OW204023.1, on the reverse strand, counting down.
ACGTCTAGGACGCCTAACATTTGCCTTAGGGACGGACTTAACATTTTCATTGTTAGTACTAGCAGCTTTGCTATTTTCAATGTCTTCCTTCAGTTTAACACAATCATACTTAAAATGATCACCTTGTCCACAGTACCAGCACGTCCTGTAGTAATTACCAAGGTAATATTTCTTGTTAGGACGTTGGATTCTATTTTCCTGCATTTTTTGTGGATTGCAAACCTTGGTGCCTTCCCCCTTAGCAATTTTCTTATAGATCATATCACTGGTGGAGTTAGTGTAGTAGTCCTTTTGACCATTTTCTCCACTCTCTAGGACTCTAATGCGTTCAAGAAGGTTCTTAGTTTTCTCCCTCTTGAGTTCTAGGACTCTTTCCTAAAACTTTAACTTCTTCCCTAAGCTTAGCATTCTCAATCTTGAGACACATGACTTCAGTTTTTAGGGATTTGTTCTCTTCACTAGAGGACTCTAGTTGTAAAGACACTGTTTCACAGTTCTCACATTCAACTATTATGTTTTCATCCTCAATTTCATCCATTCTATTCTTCATAGCATAGCTTTCTTGCATGATTTTTGAAATAAGTTTGATAAGCTTAGGCTTTGAACATGTTTCTAAGGACCTTATCATGGAATTATGAGTTACCTCTTGTTCATTTTCGGAGGCGTTCTCTTCAATAACTGGAGCGTCTTCCATAGCCATCTACGCGACTTGGTTTGCAGGTTCTTTATCATCAGAACTTAGATCGTCCCATGCAGTTGCGTACGCACCTTGATATAGGCTATTTTGTATAGGTTAACTCTTGGATTTTGAGTTGTTATTGAGAGTGTTTAGGTTTGTTTTGAGCGTTATTGTAATACGAAGACCGAAGACACCGCGGTCGCGTTGTCTATGACGCAGGCGCGGTGGCCCTAAGGTGACGGACATTGAAGACCATGAAGGCCGCGGTCGCGCTGTCGATGGCGTGGTCGCGGTAGAAGCTGACTTAGCATTTAACCAAAAGGAGACCGCCGCGGGCGCGGTGGTGATGCCGCGGTCGCGGTGCAGGCCGACTTTCAGACAGACGAAATTCTAGTTTTTCTATCTTGTTTTCTTTCATATCTTTCGGTTTCCTTTCTTATATATCTCGAAGAGGTTGTTCTTTGGGCTATTTAAGGGTAACCTTTCTAAGTTTTTAGAAGACATTCATTCTCTCAGTAATCAATTATTCTTTCAATAAAGATTTGAACTTTCATTGTAATAGAGAACTAATCTCCCTTGGAGTTTATTCAATCAAGGAAGCTTTATTATGAAGTTGTGAAATTCTGGTAACTTCTTTATCCCTAGGTCCTTATTGATACTCTTGTGCTTCATCCTATGATCTATGTTTGATTTTATGAGCCTGATCAACTTGTTTGATTGACTTAGATCTATTGTTTGATTTAGGATTGGTTATTGTCTATGCATCGTTCCTATTTCTCGAAACAACTCTATTATAGGACCGTGGACTATTATAGGGAGGAGTATTCAATGGTTTAATTGTGCATGAGACTCGTAGCTTGATTGCATGATTTGATTTCCTAATATCCTAGTTCTCTATGCTAATTATAGGTTTAAGCGTCCTTGCCTAGGGTTATAGAATTGCTTGGACCGTGGACTTGCGATTGTTTATGATCGGGATTGGAATTGACCTAGGCATATAAAGAACTGCATGAATTCATGATCAGAGGATGACTCGGCTAAAGTCGTCGTGCCAAGATCAAAGATAAATAACCCAATCTACAAACTAAGTATAGCAAGCAAGGGGTCGAACCCAAGAGAACTGAGGCTTCTAGTATTAATATATTTACCAACTAAAGAAAGGGGGAAATCAAAGAGATATCTAAACTAACCTAGGAAACAAATAACAAATCAAACAAACAAATAAATATGGGAAAGCTGGTTTATTCAAAAGATCCACTCATGAAATAATCACTCGATCATAGATTCATCCATTGATTTCATTCACACCTATGGTTAATTCCTATCCTGATCATTAACAATCGCAAGTTCATGGTCCAAGCAATTCTATAACCCTAGGCAAGGACGCTTAACCTAGAATTATCATAGAGAATAAGGATATGTAGGATATCAAATCATGCAATCAAGCTACGAGTCAATTGCAAGATAAAACAATCAATTCTCTTCTTAATCCTAGTTGCATAGACAACAGGTGTAGGTTAAGTTGTTTTCACAGATTAGTTTTGTCCACGGTCCAAACCTAATCAAATAGTAGAACATAAATCAATTCAATAGGTTAGCTACTCCTAAAGAAACAGTAAACATTCATAAGATGAAGCACAAGAGAATCAATATTAACCAAAGGATAGAAATCAATTACCAAAACCTCACGAGTTCATACATCATAGCTTCTCCCTTGAACAAACCCAAGGAGACTAGCTCTCCATAACTAAACTAAAACCTAAAAGAGATGAATTGGTAGAAGATTGTAGAATGTAGAATGTAGAATGTATTCAAAAACCTAAGGTTGGCTCTTCCTTATATAGCCCAAGGAACAAGCTCCACGAGATAGATAAGGAACGAGGCAAAAGATAGAAAAGGAAACAAGATAGAAAGATTTCGGCCCGCTTCGGATTCGGCATCTCCTCGGTCGCGTCGCTCCCACCGCACCCACGCTTTCACAACAGAACAGAATAACTCGTCTCGGCAGCCACCGCGGTCGCGTCAGCCAGGCCGCGGTCGCGGTATCGGGACAGAATCTCTAGCGTCACTTCGGTGGCTGTTTTGACCATCTTCGGCTTGGAATCTGACTTCGGTGTAAAATGATGAATTGAAGCCCTTGAAGTTAGATTTCCAATGGCACCGGAATCAGCTCAATCCGACCTCTGTAGATCAAGATATTGCCTTCACAAGAAAGTGATGTCGTGCAGACAGCTCAAAACGCCTTTAAACTCTTGATTCTTAAATCCTTGTGTCTTCGGCCTAGATATTACAATTACGCACAAACTCTAACCTAAACACTCTCAATAAATCCCTAAAATACAAGAGTTAACCTATACAAAATAGCCCGAATCACAACATGGCGGAACGCACTATTCGCCAACTCACTGCGCCCGATCTCCAACAACAGTAGTTGGCTGTTCAATTCCCCGATCTCGGGGAGGAGGTGAAGTTCGAGCTCATGTCCGGGCTCATCCTTCACTTGCCCAAATTCCACGGGTTGAATGGTGAGGACCCAGATAAGCATCTCACTAAGTTCCACGCGGTGTGCGTGAGCATGAAGCCAACAGATGTGACGGAGGATCAAATCAAGCTCCGGGCTTTCCCCTTCTCATTGGAGGAATCTGCCAAGGAATGGCTCCTTTATTTGGTGCCAGGCTCTATTACTACTTGGGCGGCCATGAAGAAGGCGTTTCTAGAGAAGTACTTCCCTGCTTCTGTTGGATCGTTAGTAACTGAGAGACGTCCTTTACTTTTGTAAAGGCGCCCTTTGGTCAGGCGTCCCTACTAGGAGTATGGGCGTCCTTAGGTAATGTAGCGGAATACTAAACAAGTAAAAGTGAACACAGTGAATTATAGAGGAACCACTCAAGACCAAGTAGTCCTTGAGTGTAAACCTCTACCTCCTTGGAGTATTTTTGAATAGCTTTCCTTTATATTGAACCTCCTTACAGTTGTACTGGCGAGTCCTTATAGTTCTCTGGCACTTAGCTTTTCTTCCTAAGTCCACTAGTAAAGGACTCCTCTAAGCCTACAACTTAAGCGAGTTCAATCTTATAAACAACTCTATCCCTACGTCCTATAGTACTTCGTAGGACTCTCTCTTTCTTTTTGGTTTTTTCTGAGTACAAATAGTTTTGTGTTTTGGGTTACAATTCTCACTTGATCTATCACAAGTCTAGAACAGTTCTTGAGAGTTCTTGAGCTTGTTCTTCGTGTTCTTGAGTGAGTTGCTTTCCTCTGATTCTCTATGAATATTCTCTGAAAACGTTGATGTCACAATAAATGCCTTGGGCTATTTATAGGACTTGGGAAGGGCGTCTTTTCTCTTCTGACGAACATGCCCTTCATGGACGTGGCTACAAGATCTTCCTCCACTTAGTATGGCGGTGATGAGGAAGTTTCCTGTATCCAACTGTGTGTGATGAACTCCGCTACAGGATCTGCCGCCACGTGTTGATGAACTCTACTACAGGATCGTCCGCCACGTAGTGTTGGACTCTGCTACAGGATCGGTCTCCACGTGTCCTTGGATGATCAAATATTGTCGAGTGATGTCATCCTGTCGGCTAGAGAGTAAGGACTCCTTGCTTGCATTCCTACTTGCTTTGGGACTCCGTCCTTTCTCAAGTAGTCTCTTGCTGGTCCTTACTTCCTGTTAGTTGGCGTCCCTAAGCCTAGGGAACGCTTCACACACTTGATGTCCTTTTGTCATTGGCGTTCCTGAACACTTGGACAAATTTATTAGAATCAAAGTGAGTTTGTCATATCAAAACTAAGGGACGGTTTGTGTGGGCACACTATCAAGTACGCAAGCGTCCTTGATAGCGTCCCAACAATTTCCCCCTTTTTGATGATGACAAACTCTTCAGCAAAATAGTTTTGGCATTAGAACTTAGCATACATGAAAACTTAGAAGCGTCCTCTAACACTTTGAGAAATTTCAGTAAGCACAAGTTTTCATTCTTTGATTCTCTAACATTTGGATTTTAAGGAGAGAGTCGCGTCCTAGAAAACTTTCTAAGCGTCCTCTTTTATTCTAGCATGACGTTCCTTAGACCTTTCACTCAATAGTCCCCCCTTAACACTTGCTTATTCTAGATAACTATTTCATAGCGCATCTCTGCAAAACTACACTTCCCCATTTTGACATCATTGAAAAGGATAACAAGTGATAAGGACGTTAGCACAAACACACAACTATAAGCAGTGGAACGCTTAAACAAACACACGCAAGCAAACAATTGAATTGCAATTCAAATAAAAGTGTACGGTTATTACAAACTAGAGCAATGTGTTTGAAAGTAAAAGAAGCAAAAGCCAAATAATATGGAATAAAGGGGTTAAGGACGGCGATCACTGAGGACGGCTTTGGTCTTGGTAAAACTTGAGAAGCTTCTCGTGAAGTTCTGCCGACTTGGTGAAGGCCGAAGACAAGTCCCTTAGAGATGAAAGAATCAGACACTGGTTGTTCAATATAGCTGTCATGAGTTCTACAGGAGGATGCTGTTCAGGATTAGCCGGGGCAGGAATAGGCGCGGGACCAGAGCTGGAAGAGGGAGCGTCCACATGAGGTACAGAGTAAGGAGGGGACGACGCCATCAACATCTTGATGCATAGAGGCAAGACGCTCCTGTGTAGCTTCAACGGCGAGGCGTTCTTGCTCAGCTTTCTTCTTAGCTTCCTCAGCTGTAGCCTCTAACTGCTTCTTGATTGAGGGCAGTTCCTCATTGTTCCTTATTTCAACAAGTCCCTTCTTTATATTCCAATTCAATCCTAGCAGTTCTGTGGGAGCACTGTCATCATAGGCGTTTTGGGACTTAAGGATCAGCTTGACCAGACTAGGGTACGGCAAAGCATGTCGCTTCCTCCCACACTTAGCCATATGCTGCATAGCAATTCTGGCAAGGTTGATGGGGCGGCGGTCGAGAAAAGCATCTATCAATATGATATCATGTGTTTGAACGACAAAACGCTTTTCTTGCCGAGGAAGGACGGCGCAGCAGATAAATTAATGTGCAATGGCGCCAACTTTGCTCAAGACATGAGCTAACCTATCCGTCCCATATGGTCGTTTTCCTTGAAAGACTCTTTCAATCATAGCCACTTCTTCATCGTCCGTCATTTCAAAACCGTTCTCTGGAAGAGAACTTAGTGCGTTGGATGGAGGCTTTTGAGTGCGAGTCCCAAGAAGGCACGGACTTGGCGTTCATTGACAAAGGCTTTCTCATCCTCTATCTTGAAGTGTAAAGAACTATCCTTGGACTTGTAGCGCAGGCTTTTGTAGAACGCACGGACTTGTTCTTTATCGACCTCTGTAGGAGCGGGTCCGACGTTCAACCAGCCTTGAAACCTTAGAAGCTCAAGGAACTCCAGAACTTTATTTTATTTGGTGAAGGAGGCAAGCCATTCCTCTGAGTAGACCAAGGGGCCTAAGACGTTTACAGGAGCGCCATCATCCTTGCGCTTTTTCTTGCCTTTTGGGGACTCGGAGTCCTCATCATCGGAACTGTCATCAGCATCATCGTTCTCCGATTCATTTTCTGCAGCGTCCTGGGCAACAGCGTCCTTAGAGCCTTGTACATTTTCTTGATTGCCATCAGCAGTGACCTGTCCTGTTTCTGAAGGCGCTCTGCCTTGGGACGTCTCCTCTGCGTCTTGAGCCTCTGCTTGAGTTTCTTGGGCAGGCTCAACGTCCGCAGGGACAAGGGTTTCTGTTTGGATCGTGGGGGAGGGGTTTTCTTGAGGAGTTGGGAGGGGATTGAGTAGGGGAAGGGATTGGTTGTAGGGTGGGATCTCAGCAACATCACGCTCGAGCTCATCAGAGAGAGTAGGCTTGGCGTCCTTGTGAGCGACCTGGTGCTCACCAGCGTCCTCAGCTACTTCAATAATTTCTGCTTCCATTTCATTAGGAGTAGTCTCAATAATCTCAGCCTCAACATTCTCAGCCTCATCTTGGGAGTCCCTTGTTATATCAACAAAGGGGGTGGACTCATTAGCAGGAGTTCCTTGGTTACTCTTCGCTGAAGAGCTTGATGAAGAGGAAATGGATGAGGGGACGGGTTCTAGCGCTACCACTTCCTTGACAAGCAACACCTTAGGTTTTTCACCTGTTTTGCGGCGGCAAAAGATGTGCTTAAAAGTAGAACGCTGCTCAACGTCCTCCAGGCCACTTTCTGATGAAGGACGACGGGACCTGGGAGTCTCGGGGTCCTTTGGAGGGGAAATGTGGGCAGGGGCGGAGGGGAAGTTGGCAAGATTAAGAGGGGACGGGCAGAAAGGAATTAGGTCATTTGCTTTTGAGGGTTTAGGGGACGGAGGAGGAGTTAGGAGTTGGACGATTTTGAGAGGTTGTTGTGGAGGAGGAGTGGATTGCTTGGAGAGTTTGGAAGGGCCTTTTGTGGAGCTTGGCCTTTTAGAGGAGGGGGTGGTAGATGACTTGGCCTTTTTGAGAGGCCTTATGTCATGAATCTTTTTGGAGCGTCCCTCCTTTAAATGGGGTGGAAACTTGTCCACAATCTCTGTGGGTTTGGAGGAGGTGGGTTTGGAGGATTTTGAGAGAGGGGACGACGGGGCTGGACGCTTTAAAAGCTTTTTGGTGGTGATGGTGGGAACTTGAGGAGGAGGGGGAAAGGGACTCGGCAATCGGTTTTGTAACATTTGGAAAGCGGGGGAGTCCCTTGGGTACATGGGAAAGTCGGAAACGACTTGGCTATGTAAATCAGGTATGAGGTCGAGAAGGTTACCCAGTTGTTCTCCTCCAAATTGAGAGAAGAAGAGAACGTCCTCCATACGGCCAGGCAAGTCCATGTAGTTGTTTTTGTGGAGGCCGTGGATGACGAAGCGTTCTATGAACTTCTCATAGTTCCTTGTCTTTTCCGCATCCTGCTTTACATCTGGTCTATCCATGCGTTCCCTTATCAGCATGTAGAGCGTCTTGGGCATCTTGTTGATGAAGTCCACAAGAGATTCATTTAGAACAATAGGCTTGGGCCTCTCTATGTGGTGGGACTTCACCAACTTCTTCCTCTTACCGCCGGCAGAAAATCCGGCCACGTTCACAAGTCTTTGAGACATTTTCTCACTGAATTTAGTGAGAGAAAGTCGTCGGAAAACTAGAGAGAGGGCAGAGCAAATTTGAGAGCAGGGAAGTTGTTGAGGGTAATAAATGAATGAGAGCGGCTGTTGCATCCTTATATAGAGGAAGGGGTGGCACATTCTGTAATTAACACTGATTTTCTGTGCAACACGTGGCATAACTTCCCCCTTAAACTTTGAGCAAGTACAACAGTCACTGTTCAAACTTTTAAAAGTTCAAAATTTCTGACTCTTCAACTTCTTCTCAAAACTGAACTGGCGTCCTCTCTGACAAACCACTGGTGTCCTCTCAAACTTAGCAAAAATTTACCTCTTCAAGCAAACCAATGACCTTGACTACCGTCCCTGTGATCACCTTGTGAACCATTTGAGAACAAAGCAAGTACGTCCCGTAAAAGAAAATATGAAGCTCATAGGACGCTTTTGCAAAGTTCTCGGCTAGGGTAAGTTTAGAGTTCCCATCATTTCGGCTTATATTGTGGGTTGGGTGATCAGGGATACTTTTTTCAAGACAAAATAGAGAAAAATTTGAATGGCGTTCCAAAGTAACAAGCATATGAAGTTTTAGACTAGTGTCCTTGCAAATATGAATTCAATGCATAACAGTCCTTAAACACTTAGAATTTACTAAACATAGCCAATCATTGAGGGAATAGTAGAATGGGACTTGCTACTTAAAAGTTATCATCCCCAAGAGCAATTTGAGATGCTCAAAGGGACGTCTATCAAGCGCCTTAGTGAAAATATCAGCTATTTGGTCTTCAGTCCTTACATGCTCCATACTAATAAGTCCTAGTTCAACATTATCACGTAAGAAAGGATGTCTTATATGAATATGCTTTGTGCGTGAACGAAAAACAGGATTCTTACAGATTTCAATAGCACTTGTATTATCACAGCGAATGGGAATAGTTTCAAGATTGATACCATAGTTTCAAAATCTAGAGCGTCCGCTCTGATACCAATTGTTGGATCGTTAGTAACTGAGGGACGTCCTTTACTTTGGTAAAGGCGTCCTTTGGTCAAGCGTCCCTACGAGGAGTAGGGGCGTCCTTAGGTAATGCAGCGGAATAAAATAATAAACAAGTAAAAGTGAACGCAGTGAATTATAGAGGAACCACTCAAGACCAAGTAGTCCTTGAGTGTAAACCTCTACCTCCTTAGAGGATTTTTGAATAGCTTTTCCTTTATATTGAACGTCCTTACAGTTGTACTGGCGAGTCTTTACAGTTCTCTGGCACTTAGCTTTTCTTCCTAAGTCCACTAGTTAAGGACTCCTCTAAGCCTACAACTTAAGCGAGTTCAATCTTATAAAGGACTCTATCCCTACGTCCTACAGTACTTCGTAGGACTCTCTCTTTCTTTTTGGGTTTTTCTGAGTACAAATAGTTTTGTGTTTTGGGTTACAATTCTCACTCGATCTATCACAAGTCTAGAACAGTTCTTGAGAGTTCTTGAGCTTGTTCTTCGTGTTCTTGAGTGAGTTCCTTTCCTCTGGTTCTCTCTGAATATTCTCTGAAACCGTTGATGTCACAATAAATGCCTTGGGCTATTTATATGACTTGGGAAGGGCGTTTTTCCTCTTGTGACGATCATGCCCTTCATGGACGTGGCTACAGGATCTTCCTCCACGTAGTATGGCGGTGATGAGGAAGCTTCCTGTATCCAGCTGTGTGTGATGAACTCCGCTACAGGATCTGCCGCCACATGTTGATGAACTCTGCTATAGGATCGTCCGCCACGTAGTGTTGGACTCTGCTACAGGATCGGTCTCCACGTGTTTTTGGATGATCAAATGTTGTCGAGTGATGTCATCCTGTCGGCTAGACAGTAAGGACTCCTTGCTTGCGTTCCTACTTGCTTTGGGACTCCGTCCTTGCTCAAGTAGTCTCTTGCTGGTCCTTACTTCCTGTTAGCTGGCGTCCCTAAGCCTAGGGAACGCTTCACACACTTGTTGTCCTTTTGTCATTGGCGTTGCTGAACACTTGGACAAATTTATTAGAATCAAAGTGAGTTTGTCATATCAAAACTAAGGGACGGTTTGTGTGGGCACACTATCAAGTACGCAAGCGTCCTTGATAGCGTCCCAACAGCTTCCAAACAAACTTCTATTAAAAAGCAACTCAGCAGTTTGGAGCAAGGGGAAGATGAGAACCTCTATGACTATTATGAGCACTACAAGAGGCTCATCGCTAGTTGTCCCTATCATGGCTATCTTGCCAAAGATCTTATTTGCTACATCATTGAGGGACTCTGCGATAGTGACAAGAGGTTGGTGAATGCATCTTGTGGAGGCAGTTACGAGAACTTAACTCCCGCTGCAACCTTTGAAAAAGTAGAGATCTTGGCGGAGCTAGCCTGCAATCAGCGGTCCAGGACCAATGTGAGGTCCGTAAATGTGGTTAACGAGTCCCTGAATGCTGAAGTAAGGGAGCTCAAGGATCTTATGAAGCAGCTGCTCACGAAGAAGACTGCTCAACAATTTAATGCTTGCGGTCTTTGCTATGACGCAAGCCACCACACGGACCAGTGCCCTACTATTCAGGAGACCGAGGAGTTGGTCAATGCTATTGGCAACTATGGTGTGCCCCGGCCCCGGAATGATCCTTTCTCCAACACCTACAATCCGGGGTGGGCGAACCATCCTAACTTCAGGTGGAGCAATCAGCAACAGCAAGAGCCACCACAACAGCAGCAGCAGTACGCTTCTCAAGGCCAGCAACAACAATTTCGTTCTAATAATTTTGCCCTAAGAGCGTTTGCTCCGTCTCAGAATGATGTTATTACTACCCTTTTGAAGGAAAACCAAGAGATGAGAGCTTTTGTGATCTCGAGACTCAGCTGAGCCAACTTGCTACCATGTTCAATATACTCGAGTCTAAGGATTCAGGGAAACTTCCCTCTCAACCGCTCAACCACAAGGAAAACGTCAATGCAATGAATTTGAAGAGCGGTAGAGCGTTGGCGAGTCGGGAATATCCCTCTGTAGGAATTCCGGGACCGCGCTCCCCTGGCCACGACCGCGCCGGGGTCGAAGAACAAGAGGAACGAGCTTTTGTTGGATTACCGCGACCGCGCTCCCCTCTCCGCGCCCGCGATAATCCAGCAGAACACTCGAACGACGAGACGGATGAGGCGCCGGGATCGCGGAGCCCGGGCCGCGCCCGCGGTAAGGAGGCAGAACGTAACTTCGAGGCTTTGCTTGATTATGCTTTCAAGAACTATTCTCCGCCGCGTCCGTGGTCCCCTAGACTTGACCGCTCCACAGCACCAGAGGAGGATGACGGGTATGTTGCACCACCACTTCCACCCTTGAGCTCTCTCAAGCCATGTCCTCCATTCCCGGAAGCACTCAAGGACACGAGGAAGCCGACACATGGCAAGGAACTCTTCAAGACCTTCACCAATTGCCAGGTAAATGTTTCTCTCGTTAATCTCATTCAAGGTGTTCCTCCTTTTGCTAAGTTTATGAAATCATTGTACAACTAAAAGGAAAAATAGGACTAGTCCTAAAATTGAGAAAGTAGCTCTAGCGGAGAAGAGTCAAGATAGCAAAACCGAGGCATGTAATTCCTTACTCCAGAAGCAATTGCCTAAAAAATGTTCAGACCCAGGAAGATTCATTGTCCCTGTCCCTATTGGAGAAACTAAAATTGAGCGTGCTATGCTACATTTAGGTGCCTCCATTAATGTTCTTCCAGCTTGCATGTATGATAGGTTAGGCCTTGGTCCTTTGAAAGATTCGAATATCACTATTGAATTGGCTGACCACTCTAACATGCGCCCGAAAGGGTTAGTTGAGGATGTTTTAGTGGAGATGGATGGTCTAATCTTTCTTGTAGATTTCTATGCTATGGAGATAGGTGAAGGGCGTTACGACCCGGTTCTCTTACTTTGTCGCCCATTCATGAAAACCGCGAGGACGGTTATTAATTTTGCCAATGGAACTCTTTCATGGTGACAACGAGGTACGATTCCATGTTGATGAGGACCCATATTGATTGTATCCACGTCGAGCCAACGACGTTAACAAAAGAGCTGCTTGGGAGGCAACCCAAAGATTAGTTAGATTGTTTTTCCATTCTTAGCTTAGGACTTGTTTTGTTTTTGAAGCTAACATGCAGGTATTAGGTCCGAAAGGACACGCTTGGTGTGATACCGCGCCCGCGCCGCCTTGGCCGCGCCCGCGGTGGATCACCAGTGCGCCCTGACGAACAAGTACTAGCCCGTGCTCGCGGCAATCATACTGCGTCTCGGTTTTAGCTCGTTTTTTTTATTTATGAGAAAAAAAACAAAAAAAAATAAAAAAAATAAAAGGACTTTTCGGTCCCAATCTATTTCTATATCTTCCATCTATCTTTATCCCATTCTTTTCCATCTTCTATCTTTCCACCCCTTCTATTTCTTCTTTCCATTCATCTTTGTAGTCCCATTCTTTGGCTATGTGTAAAGCCTAAGTATGGGGGAGCTTTGTTCCCCTGAGAGTTATCTTCTCCACGGCTCGAGTTCAAGTACTCATCTATCTCTCGAGAGACAAGCCAAGATACGAAGGTTATTTGCACATCACGTAGTTCGAGACGAAGTCAAGACCTCGTCCCTGCACAAGAACCGCGACCACGCTCCACTAGCCGCGCCCTTAGTGCCGCGCCCGCGGTTAGCCATCCGACCTGGATTACGGAGTGTTTCATTCTACCACCTTTGAATTGTTCTTCCATTCTACCTCTCTTCAATCGTTTGTGAGTCTTCTGATATACCTTTCTCCTTGCTTCTATCCTTTCTCTTTGCTTCATTAAGGACAATGAAGGATATAAGTATGGGGGAAGGAGTACTCGCATTCGCTTATCCTAGTTAGCTTAGTTAGAATTTGCTTCAGATTTTTGATTTTATTCTTTTCATGGAGCACTTGCACCATACTTTTTGCATAATAAAGAAAGAAAGAGAAAGAATGAGAAAGATAGAAAAAGCCATAAAAAGATGAAAAAAGGCATATGAAATCCCGAGATGAGTCGAAAACCCGAAAGGGTGGCTTAGGTAACAAGCAGGTAACCTGGACCAGCATTAGGCTGGGGTAATATGAGGTGTATGGGTGATTGTGAGTTTTGTGAGCACACCCTTTTGAAAATAGAAAAGAGCGGTTAGGTGAAAACCCGAAAGGGCGACTAAGCAGAATTGAGCGGTAAAGTTAGAGTGTTTTAGGATCATTCTTGCTTGGGGACTTTGGGGCTTAGATGTTAGATTTGGGTAGATCCTAGGTTTCTCTATACTTTTTAGAGCTTGAGTGTTATATCTTGTTGTAAGGTGTGTGTTTAAGCTTCATTGTTTTATGCTCATGATTTCTCTATATTTTGGGTTCGGGTTGTGAGCTGAGTGTTTTTATCTTCCCTTGTATTTCCTGAGATCTTAGATGTGCTACCTTGTTATATGGGGGAGTTAGATACAGGCTATTTTGTATAGGTTAACTCTTGGATTTTGAGTTGTTATTGAGAGTGGTCAGGTTAGTTTTGAGCGTTGTTGTAATACGAAGACCGAAGACGCAAATTATGAAGAATCAAGAGTTAAAGAGCTTAAAGACGAAGATTCATCACTGCGATATACCGCAGTCGCGCTGTCTATGACGCGGGCGCGGTGGCGCTAAGGTGACGGACATTGAAGACCATGAAGGCCGCGGTCGCGCTGTCGATGGCGTGGTCGCGGTAGAAGCCGACTCAGCATTTGACCACCGCGGGCGCGGTGGTGATGCCGCGGTCGCGGTGCCGGCCGACTTTCAGACGGACGAAATTCTATCTTTTCTATCTTGTTTCCTTTCTTATCTTTCGGTTTCCTTTCTTATCTATCTCGAAGAGGTTGTTCTTTGGGCTATTTAAGGGGAACCTTTCTAGGTTTTTAGAAGACATTCATTCTCTTAGTAATCAATTGTTCTTTCAATAAAGATTTGAGCTTTCATTGTAATGGAGAACTAATCTCCCTTGGAGTTTATTCAATCAAGGAAGCTTTATTATGAAGTTATGAAATTCTGGTAACTTCTTTATCCCTAGGTTTTTATTGATACTCTTGTGCTTCATCCTATGATCTATGTTTGATTTTATGAGCCTAATCAACTTGTTTGATTGACTTAGATCTATTGTTTGATTTAGGATTGGTTATTGTCTATGCATCATTCCTATTTCTCGAAACAACTCTATTATAGGACCCTGTTCTATTTTAGGGAGAAGTATTCAATGGTTTAATTGTGCATGAGACTCGTAGCTTGATTGCATGATTTGATTGAATAAACTCCAAGCCCAAGGTATATATTGTGACATCAACGCTTTCAGAGAATATGCAGAGAGAATCAGAGGCAAGCGACTCACTCAAGAACATGAAGAACAAGCTCAAGAACACTAAAGAATAGTTCTAGGCTTGTGTTAGATCGAGTGAGAATTGTAACCCAAACCACAAACTGTTTGTAACTCAGAAAGCCCAAAAAGAAAGAGAGAGTCCTACAGCTCACTGTAGGATGTAGGGATAGAAGTCCTTTAGAAGATTAAACTTGCTTAGGTTGTAGGCTTAAAGAAGGACTTTACTAGTGGACTTAGGACGCTGTCTAAGTGCTAGAGAAGTGTAAAGGACTCGCCAGTACAACGTAAGGACGTTTAATAAGAAAGGAAGAATCTATTCAAAAATCCTCTAAGGAAATAGAGGTTTACACTCAAGGACTACTTGGTCTTGAGTGGTTCCTCTATAAATCATTGTGATCCCTTTATTCACTTGTTTAGTTTCAAATTCCGCTGCACAACTAAAGGACGCCCTTACACCTCGTAAGGACGCATGACCAAGGACTCCTTTACCTATGTAAAGGACGTCCCTCAGTTATACTAACGATCCAACATTAATAGGAAAATGAATCATGCAATCAAGCTATGAGTCTTATACAAAAATCAACCATTGAATACTCTTCCTAATCTAGTCCAAGGTCCTAGAATAGAGTTGTTTCGAGAATAGGAAAGATGCATAGACAACAACTAGTCCTAATTCAAACAATAGATCTAAGCCAATTAGACAAGTTGATCAGGCTCATATAACCAAACAAAGGTCATGGGATGAAGCACAAGAGTATCAGTAAAGACCTAAGGATAAAGAAGTTATCAGAATTTCACGACTTCATAATAAAGCTTCCTTGATTGAATAAACACCAAAGGAGATTAGTTCTCCATTACAAAGAAAGCAAAGAGTTTTATTTGATAAGAATTGAGATAACAAAGGATACCTAAAACCTAAGGCAGGCTACTCCTTATATAGAACTAAGGTACAAGCTCCTCGAGATATACAAGGAAAGAGGCAAAAGATAGAAAAGGAACAAAGATAGAAAAATCTCGCTCGGCTCGGATGCGGACACCACCGCCCCCGCGGCATGTCGGCAATTGGGTTCTTCAAGCCGGCTTCTACCGCGGCTGTGGCCAAGGCGCCGCATCTGCGGCCTTCTCGGGAATGGATCGTCGTCACCTCTTCTTCACCGAGACCGCGGCTTGGACACCGCACATGGTGATCTTGGACAATGGTGAAGTTCTCTTGAAACTTAGCCCCAGAAAACTGTCGTATCTTCAAATCTTGTGTCTTCGGCCTTCATATTACAATTACGCACAAACTCAACCTAAACACACTCACTAGAGCCCTAAAATACAAGCGCTAACACACAAACTAGAGCGTATCAAGAGGAGATTCAAGAGTAGGGATGTTGGCGCTACTCCAAATGTCATAATGCCAAAGTCCCCATCTAACAAGTCTGCTTCTCCTTCGGCCAAGTCTCCTGAGGACTCACCTGTTGTCAACCCTTCTCTGATCATTAACATTGGTGAAGATTCTGACAGGGAATCAAGAGTGTCAAAGGACAGAGAAGATTTTGTGAAATAACATGAGGACGCTCAAGTATCTCATGAAGAAGGTGAGGAAGCTGAGTTTGCTCTTAATGATCAGCTACCAGAGGATACTCCAAAGGACGCTGATGAGCCTCAAAATGTTAAGAATCAAGAAGCTCAATCTGATGAGCTCGAGCAGCCAAGTGGAAAGTGATGGGTTCCGGATCGGAGGGTCAAAATTTAAATTTATAAACCGAACCCCTATTGTAGTACAAGGGTAGGGTGTCGAACACACGGGAGTTCGTGCGTTGAGTGTACCAAAAAGACTCAAAAGGGGAAAAGAAAGGCAAAAACAAGGGAAATCGAAAAGATCAACTCGGGACCGACTTACGTCACTTTGGCCCGAGGTGGATCGAGGTTAGTTTTCACGGGACCGACATGGGGAACGTCGGGCCCGATCTACTAGGTAACTCGAACTAGGCAAAATAGTAGATCGGTCTTGGGTTTTTGGGTTCCTTCCCTAACTAGACTTCGGTGATTGCACCCCAATTCAGCCAATAAGTGTTGATCCTCGTGAGATCGAGGTTGTTAGCCTTCGATCCCTCCACTCTACACATTAACCATGGGAGGCTCCTGCTCCCCCTTCGATGCAAGGACAAGTGTTGGGTTCGAGATGCTTCCGCTCACTCTTACCAATCACAAGCCCTTGATCCTTTGTTTCCACTAAAGGATTGAAGCTCATGTAGAGAGGATTCCGAGATCAAGCACTCAAGGCTATGGAATTGGGGGTTCACTCTCAATCCTAGCTAGAGGTTTCCCCCATAGCCCAAGACTATGGAATCTACTCCATGAAGTAAGAGTAAAAAGCAATCAATAGACAAAGCAAGCAAATCTCATTCATCAAACTCAAATCAAGGCCAAATTGCATTCAAATCAAAAGGGTTCACAAGATCCAAGTCTCAAATCCATTAAACAAAAGCAAATCAAGTTCAAACGCACTAGTCCTCTCCTAGTGTCCAACGATTTCTCTCCTCTTCTCCTCTTCCTTCCTCCTCCTTGCTCTCCAAGTCTCCCTTGAGCCTTTGAGAGTGATTAGATGTTGATTCTCCTCCTCTAAGTTGTTCTCTCTCTCTCTCTCTCTCTCTCTCTCTCTCTAATTATCCTCCATCTAGATTAGGGACCAAGGAATTCCAAAATTAGAAGAATGGCAAAAGTGGTAGATCACAATAATGTGCCTTGGAGCCCAATCCTCTTTTTAGCCGACTTGGACCGATGCGCATGGACCTCGGGCCCGACGTTTCCAACCTCGGTCCGAGCCTCCAATACTCTAACTCGGGCCCGACTTCTTGGTACATCGTTCCGGGGCCTCAATCTTCTTCCCTTCTTGGCTTTCCTTAAGTTCCTCTTCGTTCCTTGCATGGCTCTTCCGCTCCTTTGCTCCCGATCTTTGCCTCTCTTTAGAAACCCCTTCAAAACGTCCTCAAACGTGCCATTTTACCTACAAAACACAACAAACTCGCATAGTCTCCGAATCTCATAGAAAATCGGGAACTAAGCTAGAACGAGACAAAACTAACAAAGAAAGGAATAAAAAACACATATTTACAAGAGAAATGAACCACTAAAACACCACCAAAATGAGAGACATCAGAAAGGACGCTACTCAACCTTCTAAGGACGCCGGTCAAGAAGACGGCGACAATGTTGAGAACAAGGAGGACGACAAAGTAAGAAGATAAAGAAGATGAAGAGGAGTCCTCTAGGAAAAAGAAGGGAAAGAAGAAGAAGAATGATGAACACATCTTGAGTCCCCTTCTATTCAATGAGGACTTCCTTCATCAACTCCCTAAAGTAAGAGAGTTCTTGGAATTGCTCCGTTTCAATGGGTGGACTCACCTTGGACCGGAATCCGTGAAAATAAATCCAAGGCAAGTTCAAGACATCTACAACTCTCTTGAAATCAAGGCTAACAATGGCACCGAGACGTTCGAAGCTGAAGGTGAACCGCTGTCCTTCTCAAAGCTGAAGGTGAACAGATGTTCACAAGATGCACATTCCCACTCAAACAAGGGCTCTCACACACCACTTTATATGCACAATGGTAGTCCCTCGTCAAGAGAAAAAAAGCATTGTGCAGACTATTGATTGTCTACTCCTCGACTCTTTCCTCTCCCGCCATCCCACAAGCTTGGCCCGAATTGCCATGGAACACATGGCCAAGTGCACAAGAAAAGACCGTGCTCTCCCCCATGTTGGCCTTGTAAAATCCCTGTTGAGTAAGAGTTTGGCATGCACTGGGATGTGCGGGACATTAAACAGATTAGGCACAGTGTAGAGCTGCCGTCCATCTAAAAGCAACAAAGGGAAAAAGAGGAAGCTAGAGTGAAAGCAGAGGAAGCAAAGAGGAAATAGCAACAGAAGATGGCAAAGGAGGCCGCAAAAGCTGCTAAGGCAACAAAGAACGTCGCAAAGGATGATGCTCCTACTTTAGGTGAGCCAACTAGAGAGGAACAACTTGCATATCTTGCAAATATACTTATGTATTCCCCTCCTGTGGACGCTACCAAGGACGCGCCTCCTTCCTCAAGCCGTTTCAGAACTCAAGCAGCCCTTGTAGATCATGAAGCTTACTCTAGCAAAGCTCTCCTTGCAATGATAACAACCAGTGCATCCTTAATGATCAGTTGAACGTCCTCATCAACCAACATCAAAGCTATAGAATGTCATGGCCGATCTCCCCAAGAGTGTTGGTGCTCAAATTGATATCATACAAGCACTAAAGCAAGACAAGAGAATACAAGGACCTTGACTGATCACCGTCCCATCTCTTCTCCCAAAATTATTTTGCCTATGCTTCTTTTATTTTCAAACACCTGGTCTATAATAACATTTTAACTTCATTGAATGGTAGTTCCATGTTTTGTGCATTATGACTGTTTGAGTGTTCTTGCCTCTAATTATGATTTTATGCTATCGTCCTCTAACACTTGTGATCCTTTTCGATGATGCCAAAAGGGGGAAATTTAGTCCTTTAAAGATGCGCTATATTAAATTTATCTAGAATATGCAAGTTCTAAGGGGGAACTAATCCAAACATTCAAAGAACGCCGCTCCAAATAACTTGAGGGAAGTTTAGAAATTGTTTAGAACGCTAACCCTCACCCTAAATGTCCAAAGAGTTAGAAAGATCAAAGAAATTGCCAGGTCCCAAGGGACACTCTTGAGTTTTCATGCATGCTAAAGCTTTATATTGAAAGTATTTTGCTAAGGATTTGTCATCATCAAAAATGAGGAAATTGTTGAGACGAGGTTAAGGATTCCTAGTACTTAGCATTGTATTTATAACAATCGTCCCTAGGATTTTGATAATGACAAACTCTCTTTGATCTAATAGTTGCCCAAGCAATGTTTCAGTAACGCATATGATTATAAAAGGACAAGTGTGAAGTCGTCCCTACGAAGTAGGGATGTATGCTACCTTCAAGCAATCAAGCTACGAGTCAATTGCAAGATAAAACAGTCAAATCTCTCTTTTAAGTTGCGTTCTACAAAATATATGCTCACATAGACAATGAAACAAATCAATTCTAACGATAGAACAATAATAATTCAACAAGTTAACAGGCTCAAAGAATCATGCAATGCTCATGGAATTAAGGACAAAGAGAAAAGATATTAATCAAGGTAAGAAATTGTACCAGTGTAACATCCCCGACCAAAATGCATATGTCATAGTGCATTCATTGCATACTCATAGCATAATTGCATAGCACATGATAGAATTTTTAAAAAGTAACTTGTTTTTAAATTAAAGTTATTTACATTTTAAAAGTTTTTAAAGGTAAAAGTAATTAATTGAAAATTTTGGGTAAGGTTTATAATAAGGAGAAATCAAGGGTGGATATTGTAATTTTCTATAAAGTTTTGCCGACTCATTCACAAGTTGATATATACGTACACACGTTCATACATATATGTACACATGTGTGTCTTTGTGTTCCCTACGAGAGAAGTAAACAAGAGGAAGCTCACAACTCCATCGTTTCGTTTCCCTGCGAGAGAAGTGAAGAAGAGGAAGCTCACAGCTCCATCGTTTCGTTTGATCCATCTATTCGGTTCTTCGATTTTATCTGTTTTTGAAGTTCAAGATTAATATTTGGTAAGTTTTAATCAGTAATTAAGTTTAATAAGACTTAACTAGTTTTGGTTTGTTCGAGTTCTTTAATTTCCATGATCTAGGTTTATAACTGATACTGATATGGAACTTAGTTGATTTATAGTTGTCAGTGGGCGTTTTCAATATTGGATATATAATTTGTTAAAGATTTAAGAATGATTTTAGGGTTTCGTTGTAATGATATTTCGGTGACCTTCGGTCAAGATTTTCAAAAGGCTTTCTACTAACAAGATGATCTTCTATATGCATAGTATATGCTGGTAAAGTTTCATAGTAATCGGAGATATATGGTGAAAGTTATGATGCATCTTGGCATTTCATTGCATTTAGGGTGAGGGTTTGTAATAGTTTATAGGCTAATATTGCATTGGGTTATTGATATAGGAGCACGAGGGATAAATCGTGTTCAGGAGAAGGAAGCAGAGTTCAGAAATCTTCCCTAGAAGGTGAGTATAGACCGGAGATTCAACATTACGTGTTATATGATGTGCTACAATGTGTGTATATATGCTATGTGCTATATATATTATATGGATATATGTGTGTGATATACGCTTTCTCTGGAATGTCTATGATTTTTCGCATAGATTCTGCAGTTGCAAATAATACGTGATATATGATGTAATTGAACATATCATTTTAGCATGAGATTAAAGGATTTGTGATTGTCTTGCCTTGAATTTGTAATCACAAGAGACCTAAAAAAAATCTAAACACATGGGACTTATAAGTTCATATCTCAAGAGACCTAAAAGGCCAATTCGTATGAGACCTACGGGTCTAAATCACATGGGACCAAAAGAGTCCATTCACAGGAAACCTGGGGCAGATTCAGCCTTGCACAGTTCATAGAATAATAACTGGACACATGAGCATTTGCATGCGCATAAGTTTATTCATATGGAATATATATGTATATGTGCAAGGATTAATTGTTTGGCTATGAGTGAAATAATTGATGATGGTTTATATTCACTGAGTGTGCGACTCACATAAATCGCAACCAATTTTTCAGGTTTAGCTAGTTTTTCTAGCATGTGTCTCATAGATGTCAGATTTGCATAGGTTGGCCGGCTAATGCCTTATACAACCTTCTCCTCCTCATTTTACATCATAGACATATGTATTGTAATAGAAGTTAGATAGAGATGTATTAGTATAAGAAGTAACTAGATACAAGTGTGTGTATCAATGTGTGTTTTACTTATGATTGTTAAGTTTTGTTATATGTTTATGTGATCGGATGTGAGCTTATGTGAATTATATGTGAGCTTAAGTTATTCGTAGTTCACGTCAGAGGGGTGTGAGGGTGTCATAATGTAGATTTTGGTATCAGAGCAGGGGTATGATCTTTTGGGGCGTTATGCATTCATAAGCCTCATATAGCATATGTAATTGGCATTAAAACTGCATTGATTTAGCAACATGGCCAATCATGAGCATGATCCACAAAGGAGACAAGGTTTAGGTGTGCCGAATCGATGTATAAAGGCATGTCATTCCGCACGAACATGCATTGGTATATTCTAGATCCACTCATTCATTCATATCATCTACCAAGCATCTGAAATTCACAAAGAACCTGAATCCCTAGATCATAGTTTAGGAGTGCATACTCCATTAGGTGAAGTGGTAAAGGTACACACAGTATATAGGGATTGTGTAATACAAGTGGATACAATAGAGTTACCAGTTGATATGATATTGTTGTTCTTGTATGAGTTTGATGTCATATTGGGCATCAATTGGTTGTCAACGCATACAAAGGAAGTAGTGATAGACTCACCTGGGAAAGCTAGGGTGATCTTTTATGGTGATCGACAATTGGTGCCCACTTGTTTAGTATCTACTACATCAGCTTTTCGCATGATCATAGAGGGATGTGATTCATATCTGGCACATGTTATAGATCGTATTGTTCTATGTGATGAGGTTGGAGATATTCCAATTGTTAAGGATTTTTTTGATGTTTTTCCAAAGGATCTTCCAAGATTACCACCTGATAGAGAGATACAATTTAATGTCGAGTTAATACCAGGAACTGCACCGATTTCTATTCCTCCATATCGGATGGCCCCACTAGAGTTATAAGAGCTGAAGAAATAGTTGTAAGAGTCGTTAGAGAAAGGGTTCATCAGAGCTAGTGTATCACCATGGGGTGCACCAGTACTATTTGTGAAAAAGAAAGATGGTACAGTTCGGTTGTGCATAGATTATCGAAAATTGAATCAGGTTACAATAAAGAACAAATATCCATTGCCGATGATAGATGATTTGCTTGATCAACTTCAAGGTGCACAAATATTTTCTAAGATAGATCTTTGATCTGGGTATCATCAGTTAAAGATAGCCAAAGATGACATTCCTAAAACAACATTCAGAACAAGATGCAGGCATTATGAATTTCTAGTGATGCCATTTGGTTTGACGAATGCACTAGCAGCATTTATGGCTTTAATGAATAAAGTGTTCCAACCTTTCCTTGACAGATTTGTGATCGTCTTTATTGATGATGTATTGGTGTATTCATGAAGTATAGAGGAGCATGCTGATCATTTGCGTACTATATTACAAGTCCTACGAGAGAAACAGTTATATGACAAGTTTAATAAATGTGAATCCTGGTTAGATCATGTGGTATTTTTGGGACATATAGTATCTGGAAGAGGTATAGAGGTTGATCCTAAAAAGATTGAAGTAGTGATAAACTGGAAAGAAACCAACTATAGTCACAGAACTTCGTAGTTTTCTAGGTATGGCTGGATATTATAGACGATTTGTGAAAGGATTCTCTATTGTAGCTGCACCACTCACTAAATTGTTACAGAAGAATGCTTCTTTTCATTGGGATCATGCATGCTAACAAAGCTTTGATGAGTTAAAGCATCATTTGACCACAGCACCAATATTGACGATTCCTACAGGTACAGGAGGATTTGTTGTTTACAGTGATGCTTCATATCATGGTCTAGGTTGTGTGTTAATGCAGAATGGAAAGGTGATCGCTTATATATTGCGATAGTTATGACTACATGAAGTTTCTTATCCTGTACATGATCTAGAAGTAGCAGCAGTGGTATTTTCCTTGACGATTTGGCGACACTATCTATATGGAGAAACATTTCAGATTTTTACTGATCATAAGAGTTTAAAGTATTTGATGAGTCAGTAGAAGTTAAATATGCGACAAAGTTGTTGGATCGAACTGCTTAAAGATTATGATTGCACAATTGAGTATCATCCAGGCCAATGTTGTAGCAGATGCTTTGAGTCGAAAGTCCAGTGTCACAATGGCCAGTATGCACATGACTCCATTTTCAGATTTGATTTCTTTGCGATGTCTAAATGCGAGACTATAGTTGAACTTAAAGGGAGTAATGATTGCTACTTTGGAGATTCGAACTGTGTTGAGATAGCGAATTCAAGATGCACAAGTAAGAGATGACAAATTGGCAGAAATTGTTGAGCAAATACAATAGGGTCGTTATACACCGTTTGTTATGCAAGATAACACATTGATGTTTGGAACCAGGTTATGTGTACCAGACGTTGATAATCTGAGGCGAGAAATTTAGATGAGGCACATACTGCACCTTATGCTATGCATCCAAGTACGTCAAAGATGTATCATACTTCGAAACAACATTATTGTTGGCTAAGGATGAAGAAAAAGGTTGTTGAATTTGTTTCCAAATGTCTTACTTGTCAACAAGTTAAAGTAGAGCATCAGCCACCTACAGGTACGCTGAGACCTATATCTATTCAATTTTGGAAATGGAGCGGATTACAATGGATTTTGATGTGGGATTACCACGTACACAAAAAGGAAATGATGCCATTTGGGCGATTATTGATAGATTGACTAAATCAGCACATTTCTTACCTATACGATGGGGTTGCTCCTTGGATTAGTTGGCAAAGTTATATATGAAAGAAATTGTTCGATTTCATGGAATACTAGTGTCCATTGTATCAGATAGAGATCCGAGATTTACTTCCCGTTTTTGGAAAACTTTTCAAACAGTTATGGGGACCAAATTGCATTTTAGCACAACTTACCATCCTCAGACAGATGGACAGTCAAAGAGGACTACACAAACATTGGAAGAAATGCTTTGTGCTTGTGTTATTGAGTTTCAGGGTTCTTGGGATAGATACATTCCTCTAATGAAATTTGCCTATAACAACCTGTTTCATAGCAATATTGGGATGGCACCGTACTAGGCATTATATGGAAGAAAATGTAGAAGACCGTTGTATTGGGATAAAGAAGGCAGATAAATTATAGAAGGGTCTAAGATCATACAAGATAGAGTTGATAAAATCGATATTGTTAAGAGTAAAATGAAGGTTGCACAGGACCGATAGAAGAGTTATTTTGATCAACACTGAAAAGAGATGGAATATCAGGTTGGTGATAAAGTGTTTCTACGAGTTTCTCCATGGAATTGTGATATGAGATTTGGTAGTATAGGAAATTAAACTGAGTCCTCGACATGTTGTGCCATATGAGATTATAGAAAGAGTAGGACTATTAGCATATAAGTTAGCATTGCCTGCTAAATTGGCTCAAATTCATAATGTTTTTCATGTCAGTATGTTGCGACGATATCGATCTGATCCATCACATGTGTTAAGAGATTCTGAAGTGCAGATTACAGAAAACTTGAGCTATATGGAGGAGCCGGTCAGAATAGCATAATACAGAATCAAACAATTAAGAAACAGAAAGATTCCAATGGTTAAAGTAATCTGGAAAAATCTTGGTATAGAGGAAGTCACTTGAGAAACAGAAGAGAAAATGAAAAACTCTTATCCGCATTTGTTCAATGGTAATTAACCTCATAGCATATTGCGTTAGATAAAGCATTAGAGAATTTTGAGGACAAAAATCTTATAAAGGGGGAGAAATGTAATATCCCCGACCAAAGTGCATATCTCATAGTGCATACATTGCATACACATAGCATAATTGCATAGCATATGATGAATTTTTCAAAGTAATACTTGTTTTTAAATGAAAGTTATTTACGTCTTAAAAGTTTTTAAAGGTACGAGTAATTAATTGAAGATTTTGGATAAGGTTTATAATAAGGAGAAATTAAGAGTGGAAATTGTAATCTTCTATAAAGTTCTGCCGACTTCTTCACAAGTTGATATATACGTACACACGTTGATACATATCAGTATACATGTGTCTTTCTGTTCCATGCGAGAGAAGTAAAGAAGACGAAGCTCACATCTCCATCGTTTTGTTTGATCCATCAGTTCGGTTCTTCGATTTTATTTGTTTTTGAAGTTCAAGATTACTATTTGGTCAGTTTTAATCAGTAATTAAGTTCAATAAGATTTAACTAGTTTTGGTTTGTTCAGGTTTGTTAATTTCCATGATCTAGGTTTATAACTGATACTGATATGGAAATCAGTTGATTTATATTTGTCAGTGGGCGTTTTCAATAATGGATATATAGTTTGCTAAAGATTTAAGAATGATTTTAGGGTTTTGTTGTAATGATTTTTCGATGACCTTCGGTCAAGATTTTTAAAAGGTTTTCTACTAAAAAGATAATCTTTTATATGCATAGTATATGCTGGTAAAGTTGCATAGTAATCGGAGCTATATGGTGAAAATTATGATGCATCTTGGCATTTCATTGCATTTAGGGTGAGGGTTTGTAAGAGTTTATAGGCTAAGATTGCATTGGGTTATTGATATAGGAGCACGAGGGATAAATCGTGTTCAGGAGAAGGAGGCAGAGTTCATAAATCTTCCCTAGAAGGTGAGTATAGACCGGAGATTCAATCTTATGTGCTATATGAAGTGCTACAATGTGTATATATATGCTATGTGCTATATATATTGTGTGTGATATATGTTTTCTCTGCAATGTTTATGATTGTTTGAATAGATTATGCAATTGCAAATAGTACGTGATATATGATGCATTTGAGCATATTACATTGGCATGAGTTTAAAGGATATGTGGCTGTCTTGCCTTGAATTCATAATCACAAGAGACCTAAAAAAATAAAAGTCTAAACACATAGGACCTATAAGGTCATATCACAAAAGACCTAAAGGCCAATTTATATGAGACCTACGGGTCTAAATCACATGGGACTAAAAGAGTCCATTCACAAGAAACCCGGGGCAGATTCAAGCTTGCACAATTCACAAAATAATAGCTAGACATGAGCACTTGCATACGCATAAATATATTCATATGGAATGTATATGTATATGTATATGTATATGTATATGTACAAGGATTAATTGTTTGGCTATGAGTGAAATAATTGATGATGATTTATATTCACTGAGTATGCGACTCACATAAATCGCAACCTATTTTTCAGGTTTAGCTAGTTTTACTAACATGTGTCTCATAGATGTCAGATTTGCATAGGTCGGCCGGCTAATGCCTTATACAACCCTCTCCTCCTCATTTTGCATCATAGACATATGTATTGTAATAGAAGTTAGAGAGAGATGTATTATTATAAGAAGTAACTAGATACAAGTGTGTGTATCTATGTGTGTTTTACTTATGGTTGTTAATTTTTGTAATATGTTTATGTGATCGGATGTGAAGTTATGCGAATTATATGTTTGTATAATAAGTAAGTTATTCATAGTATACGTCAGAGGGGTGTGAGGGTGTCATAATCAGTACTTCACGCATTCATCAACAATGCATCACTTCATAAATAATCCCCAAAAGGGATTTAGTTATGCATAATACAAACTGAAGCTAAACAATTGAATCTAAGGAATAATGGATAAGTCTAAAACCTAGAGACTACCTCTACTTAAATAGTGGTCGGAATACATGCAAACCGTGGATAAGTCTAAAACCTAGAGACTACCTCTACTTAAATAGTGGCCGGAATACATGCAAATTGATACTACATAATAAGGAAAAAGGTAAGAAAAAAGAAAGAAGATAGAAAAATAGCTATCTCGGATCAATAGCAAAACCGCCTATGCGCCAGGGTCCCTGCGCTCGCGATCAACGTCGGGTCAAAGACATCTTCATTAGCTTCTACCGCGCACGCACCACTCTATCCATGCACACAACCTTCACAAGATAGAATCTCTGGTCTTTGGCACCACCGTACCCGCTGCTCACATACCGCGCCCGCGGTTTTTCACCAGTGTCTAATGGTCACTTCGGGATCCTATCTCGAAAACTCTTCTATCTTGAATCTTTGTGTCTTTGGTCTTCATATTACAATTAAGC
The DNA here is from genome assembly GCA_934048045.1 of Polygonum aviculare. Classification (NCBI taxonomy): domain Eukaryota; kingdom Viridiplantae; phylum Streptophyta; class Magnoliopsida; order Caryophyllales; family Polygonaceae; genus Polygonum; species Polygonum aviculare. Next base: position 22,227,889 of record OW204023.1, on the reverse strand, counting down.
ACAAAACACTAATCTACAACACTCAATATACCCCTAAAATACAAGAGTCAATCGACACTAAAGAGAGTATATCAAATTCCCCCATACTTAGATCTTGCTCGTTCTCGAGTAAGCTCAAATTAAATATAACAATCAACACATCAAAGATCTCAGGAAATACAAGGGAAAAAAATACTCAAGTCTCAACCCGAACTCAAAATAATAATAAGTGATCATGAAACAATAAGATCAAGCACATGCCTCGCAACATGATAATAACCCCAACGTCCCCAAGCAAGAACAATGCTAAATCACTTTAACAACGTCCCCAAGCAAGAACAATGCTAAATCACTTTAACTTTTCCGCTCAATTCTGTTTAGGCGCCCTTTCGGGTTTTCACCTAACCGCTCTTTTTATTTTTCAATAGATGTGCTCACAAAACACACAATCACTCATCAACCTCATATTACCCCAACCTAATGTTGGTCCGTGTTACCTACTTATTACCCGAGCCGCCCTTTTGGGTTTTCAACTCATCCCAGGATTTATATGTCTTTTTTCAAATTGTTAGGCAAAAATTGTTAAAATAAAACAACTATACACAAACACCTCTTATATAATTTTTAAGTTCGACCCTTATCTGTACATCCTTACAACTTTGAAAATAATACAGATACATAGAGAAAATTTGGGGTTGATTTTCCATGCATCAGAGGAACAGGCTTAAACCCACATTCGAGGAAGGGTTGTCTAAGCTTAATTCAACTATCATTTGCATGGAGTAAGAAACTTTAAACCCACCTTCTAGGAATAGTTGTCTAAATTCCTCACTAAGGTTTTGGTTTTTTCGGTTTGAATGTGGCTAACTCCGATACTCGATTTTGTTTCGTGAGTTTTGACTTCGGAAAGAAACTTTTTGGTTTTGAGGGTATGACTGAACTCGGCGAGCATTTGCTATATGTCAAGCTTCCTACTTACCCCATTTTGTGGGGATCAAATCGAACGTAGTTCTTAAGAGACTTCGTTTTGCTTTTATCCTTGTGGCTGAATTCAAGGTCCGCTTGAACTTGACGTCGAACTTCCTACCTATCCGTTTGGTATGGAATCAAGTCTTAGTAGTTCTTAGATTTGGCTTGATTTGGCATTTGGACGATTGTACTCAATATTTGATATCGAGTTACCTACGTAGCCTTGTATTTGGCCTCAAGTCTTTACGTAGATCTACGATGGTGTTTAACTTTTAGTTGGGACATGTGACTGAATTCGGGGCTCACTTAAGCTTGAGGTCGAATTTCCTACTTATCCGTTTGAGACAGAATCAAGTCTATGTTGTTCTATCAAAAGAGATCTTTTCCGATCGGTCTCATAATCTAGCTTTAAACAGAACATGAATCTTTTTAGCATGAAATTGCATGATGGATTTACGTACACATACATGCACATTATACTTGACTTGAGATTTGTATTGCTGGGGCTGATCATATATAGACCTATATTGTAACATCTACCCCACTATATAGTGAGTCATGGGTTACTATATAGTGGATTGGATTTGTTAATGACGTGTCTTCGAGCGGATTGATCTTCCAATGAAGAGTGGTCTTAGCTCCAGCAATTGCGTAAGACAAGTATGATCGATCGCCTCTCCTGTACAAGAGCTACTAGCTATAGCTAGCAAGCCTTGATGTCCTTTGTACTTCGACTAGTGATAAGTAACATTAACAAAGCTTGTACGTTGAACTTTCTTGTTTCCATCAAAATTTGACTCTAACATGCAAACTACAAAATCTTTGATCTTGGCACAACGACTTTAGCCAAGTCAAATTTGACTCTAACGTACAAAATCTTTGATCTTAGTCTTTAAGCTTGAGGTTGAACTTGTTTCAATATCACTTGTTTCCCATAAATGTTTATTTGTTTTGTTTTGTTTTCGAGTAACCTCAAAAAACAAATTGGGCTAACATGCCGGAAAGGAAGACAAAGCTTGTACGACGATATTCCGGGCCCAGCAATAAAATTTGACTCGGCTAAAGTCGTCGTGCCAAGATCAAAGACAAATAACCCAAACTACAAACTAGTATACTATGCAAGTAAGGGGCCGAACCCAAGAGAACTAAGTCTTCTAGTATTAATATAATTATCAAGTAAAGATAAGGGGAGTAAAGAGAAGAATCTAAACTAAACTAACCTAAGAAAACAAAACAAACAAATAAACAAATAGATAAGAGGCATGTTCATTCAAAAGATTACCTCATGAAATAATCACTCGATCATAGATTCATCCATTGATTTCATTCACACCTATGGTTAATTCCTATCCTGATCATTAACAATCGCAAGTCCATGGTCCAAGCAATTCTATAACCCCAGGAAAGACGCTTAAGCCTAGAATTAGCATAGAGAACAAGGATATTAGGAAATCAAATCATGCAATCAAGCTACGAGTCTCATGCACAATTAAACCATTGAATACTCTTCCCTAAACTAGTCCACGGTACTAGAATAGAGTTGTTTCGAGAATAGGAAAGATGCATAGACAACAACCAATCCTAATTCAAACAATAGATCTAAGTCAATCAAACGAGTTGATCAGGCTCATAAAATCAAACATAGATCATGGGATGAAGCTGATAACGATGATTTAGTCGTTTTAAACCACAATTATGCAAAGAATACCACACTAACTTAAACCTAAGTATAAAGCAAGTAAGGGTCGATTCCACAGGGAGACAAGTTATCTTTAGCAGAGAATTATGTGTCAAACAGAAGTAACAAGGGGGGTTTTTAGGTTTTGTTCACACACTAACATGCAAAGCATACGAATTCGAGAGTTTATCAATCAGTATTTAGAAACACTTAGGCAAACAAATATCCGCATTCGCTTGACAAGTTGATCATTGATTTCATTCAATATCTATGCAATGGAAATTCCAATTCCTTTTCAAAAGTAATTAATAGCACAACCAGATACTATTAACCCTAACTAGATAAATAATCATGAAACTATCAAGATTCAATCTAACTAGCAGCATTCAACAACAGGAACATAATTGGATACAAACTAAGATAAAACAACCAGCTTTTACCCTAGAATGCAAATCAATTCTCTTATGCATAAGACTAACACAACCAGATATTAGCACGATGCAGTTGCTACTTATGAATTAGAGATGCTCAAACAGAAACACTCTAAATCTAGCAATAACCTAATAACAATAAATCCTAGATGATCAGGCTAAAATTCATTGAAACAAGGCAATAGCAATTCAAGCAAGAGAAGAGATTAAATCCATGCAATCGATAAGGAATTAGAAATATCACAACTGAATCAGAACGAACACTTCAATTGTCTGTCTAAGCAAAGAGGCTTAGTTCTCCATAGGTTTTCAAAACACAAAATAATTCCAAACTCAAAAACTAGGTCTAAACAAAGGGTTCCAAAGCCCTTAAATATGAGAAAACATCTATCTAAAAATACATAAAAATCGGACCTAAAACAATATCCAAAAGGTCACTAAACAAAACGCAGCGTTTAAAGTAGAAAATCGCCTCGGTAAAACCTATGGGGCAGCGGTCGCCGTCAGCCACAGATCGTCAATCTCTTCGTTTCTTCAATCCAGCTTCAAGTGGTCTTCAGGGTACCTCGGCTCTTCCTTCTTTAACGCTTCAAACTCCAGCTTTAGCACCTAAAACAAGACTAAAAGTATGCTAAAACCCCATCTAAATACACAACATAAATGTGTATATCAAACTCCCCCACACTTGACTCTCACTCGTCTCGAGTGAATCAGAAAACTAACACTCGTAATCAATAACAACCAAGATCATCAAGTGTCAAAAGAGTCTACAGCTAAGGGTAATAGCATATATCGTCAAAGCTCCTATCCAACCATCCCATAACAAGATATAACATAATCAGCGCCAGCATCCATCAATCCTAACAATACAACTCAAATCAACACAACTCAACACTACAACTCAACCATCAAACTATCTAACACCTACTCCACACATCCAACATCTATCAACAATATGCATCAATAAAGAAGATGTCAATCAAGAAACTACACCTTATCCCTCCAAGTGAAAACCTACCCGAAAACACTCCTATTCTCCACTTCTTATGTCGCCAGCTCCAGTAAAAAGAACATCCTAAAACACTCTTTTTTTCTTTCACTCTTTTTGCTTAGGCGCCTTTTCAGGTTTTCACCTAACATCTCTCTTTTCATTTATTCAATGTTGGACTCACCATCTCACATCACTCAAAAATCTATTTTTGCCCAAGCCTAATGCTTGTCAGATTACCTGCTTTTTACTTGAACCGCCCTTTCGGGTTTTCAGTTCACCCCAGGAATTTTCTGCCTTTTTCTCTTATTTTTATGGCTTTTTTTTAGTAATAGAAATAGTAATATAAATCCAACTCCCCCACACTTATAATAAACATTGTCCTCAATGTAGAAAGACAAAAATAATATAAGGGGAAGTAACGAAAAATACCACTACTGTGAAGGTGGTGGTGGTGGCGGGTAGTCAGGGTAGGATGGATATCCAGGCCACTGCTGTTGAAAGAATGCCGCCTGTTGCTGAAAGTAGTGAGCCTGCTGCTCATGGTACTGATGCATCCTGTCCATGGAACTCGCCAACTCATCACGACGAACTGACAAACGACCCATCTGAGCAGACATCTGATCCTGCCAATCTGAGTACTGACCCCAACAAGTGGGTCGAGCGGTAGCCTGCTCCTCCTGTATATATGCAGCAGCCTGAGATGCCCAAGTAGGAGGCTGAGGGGCTGGATCCTCCTGCATCCTATCCAGCTCCTCATCCTCATCATCATCATCCTCATCATCCTTAGAAGTCTCCTCATCAACAGCAGCAACAACAGAAGAGGAGCTAGGAGCGCGATAGCCAACAGTGTACCGACGAATATCAAAATCACGACCAGATGGCCCAAAGCGCATAGGAATAGGCAGAGGAAGAGGAATCCGATGACAGCCCCGAGAACCATACAAGTAATAGCGCTGTTCTCCAACATCAGAAAGAACGCCCACATGGCGTAACTGCCTCAGATCATAGGTGTAGTGGCGAGAGAGCTGCTCAGCTGGAGAGGGCACAGTAACTGCCATCCAAGCTCCTAATAAAGAGATCATGCCACCAATAGTAATCTTTCCGGGCTTGTCAGACTGACACTTCAGACAACTAGCAATGAAGTAAGCCCGCCACTCGCGCACCAAAGTGCTCTGCGGGGTCATAGTCCAAACTGCACTCAAGTCAAGGTGTGGCACCTTGTTCAACTCAGATTGGCCCAGCCAAGCCATACGAATAACCTTGTGAGCTAGACGAAGACACGGATGAGACCACTTATAATTATACTCCCCAGCCTTTGGATCATACTCCCTTGACCATGTAGAATCAACCCAAAATTGAATCTGCGGATTTTTGGGATCCCCTTCTGTAGGCTGCTTGGATATCCCAAGTGCCTCATCAATTTGCCCATAGTCCAAAGTATGATCCCTGCCCCCGAGTCGAAACTCAATGGAACCCGCATCAGGATAATGCTCAAAAGTGGCCAAAAATTCCCGAGTCCACTCAGGGTAAGTAGGAGCACGCATATCATAGAACGGACCAAGCCCACAATGTACAAACATCTGCCTAGTACAAGCTTCTAGCCCAAGCTCCCTCATAGCATCATGATCAAAGAACAAGGTATTAACAATTTTTTTCTTTGCAATCAATTTCAATCTAGCCTCCTCTTTCACGGAGTACTTATGGCGGGATCTAGATGATGAAGCTCTACGGGTACTCATACTCAACAATGGAAGCAAAAATCACAAGAGCACAAGAGAAAACTGGTACCGAATTCGCCGTTTTTTCGCGTCTGTTGCTGGCGGCGGTCGTTGCCAAGGGGGCGGCGGTCGCTGCCTTTTTCAGATCCGAAAATTTGCGCAGCGAAGGCGGCGAGCGTGGCAGCGGCTAAGGGCGGCGAACGCTGGCGCGGCGGGCTGGCGGGGGCGGCGAGCTGTGAAGAAGGCGGCGAGCTGGGTGTCTTCTTCCTCCTTCTCTCTACACTCTTCCTCTCTCTTGGTCTCTCTTTTTTGGCTGCGTGTGTTGTGGTGTTTGATATTGTGCTGATGCCTTTAACCCTTATCCTCTCATTCCCTCTTTTCTTTTCTTTTTTTTCGATTTTTCTGATATCTTTGTTTTTTTTTCGATATTTGTATTTTGTTTTTCAAGGGAAAGGTGTCGAACCTGATAAATGGCAGCGGTCGCTGCCATTTATTTTGCTGAATGCCGTAGCTGACCTGTTGGATCGTTAGTCTGAGGGACGTCCTTTACTTTGAGTAAAGGCGTCCTTTGGTCAGGCGTCCCTACGAGGTGTAAGGGCGTCCTTTAGTATTGCAGCGGAAATAAAGACTAAACAGATAATAGATGAACGCAGTGAATTATAGAGGAACCACTCAAGACCAAGTAGTCCTTGAGTGTAAACCTCTACCTCCTTGGAGGATTTTGGAATAGATCTTTCCTTTCTATTGAACGTTCTTACAATTGTACTGGCGAGTCTTTACAGTTCTCTGACACTTAGCTTTTCCCTAAGTTCACTAGTAAAGAACTCCTTTAAGCCTACAACTTAAGCTTGCCCAATCTACTAAAGGACTCTATTCCTACGTTCTGCAGTACTTCGCAGAACACTCTCTTTCTTTTTGGGTTTTCCTGATACAAACAGGTTTTGTGATTTGGTTACAACTCTCACTCGATCTAACACAAGTCCTAGCACTGTTCTTGAGTTCTTGCGTCAGTTCTTCGTGTTCTTGAGTGAGTCGCTTTCCTCTGATTCTCTATGAATATTCTTCTGAAAGCGTTAGCGTCACAATAAATGCCTTGCGGTATTTATAGGACTTGGGGAAGGGCGTCATTCTCGTTCTGACGATCATGCCCTTCAGGTACGTGGCTACATGATCTTCTTCCACGAGTTTGGCGGTGATGAGGAAGCTTCCTGTATCCAGCTGTGTGTGATTAACTCTGCTACAGGATCGGCCGCCACGTGTTGATTAACTCTGCTACAGGATCGTCCGCCACGTAGTGTTGGACTCTGCTACAGGATCGGTCTCCACGTGTCCTTGGATGATCAAACATTGTCGAGTGATGTCATCCTGTCGGCTAGTGAGTAAGGACTCCTTTCTTGCGTTCCTACTTGCTTGGGACTCCGTCCGTGCTCAAGTAGTCTCTTGCTCGTCCTTACTTTCTGTTAGCAGGCGTCCCTAAGCCTAGGGAACGTTCATACACTTGTTGTCCTTTGTTAATTGGGCGTTCCTGAACACTTGGACAACTTTATCAGAATCAAAGTGAGTTTGTCATATCAAAACTAAGGGACGGTTGTGTGGAACACTAACAAGTACGCAAGCGTTCTTGATAGCGTCCCAACATGACCGAATATTGGCGGTGGTCGCTGCCATTTTGGCAGCGATCGCTGCAATTATTCGGTACAATGTCGTAGCTGACTTCGTTTTGACGGCGCTCGCTGCCTCATGGGCGGCGGTCGCTGCCAATGCGTTGTGGTCCTTCTAGTTCCTGCAGTTGGAGCTTCCAAGCTTCTCATGCCTCCTCTAATTCCATGTTGCATTTCTTAATAGCCTAATAAGCTTTGTGCTCAAGTTCAACCGGGAGATAACATGCCTTTCCAAAAACCAACCTAAAGGGCGACATGCCAATAGGTGTTTTGTTGGCAGTGCGGTACGCCCAAATTGCATCGTCAAGCCTTTGACTCCAATCTTTTCTGTTGGGGGATACCGTCTTCTCCAAGATGGATTTTATCTCTCTGTTTGACACTTCAGCTTGGCCATTGGTTTGTGGATGGTAGGCTGTGGAAACTCTCTGTGTAACATGGTACTTCTTTAATAGAGCGGTGATCGTTCTATTACAGAAGTGAGTTCCTCTATCGCTTATGAGTGCCTTTGGGATCCCAAACCTAGCAAATATGTGGGATTTCAAGAATTCTGCAACAATCTTAGAGTCATCAGTCCTGGTGGCCTTCGCTTCCACCCATTTGGAAATGTAGTCCACCGCAATCAAAATATATATGTTACCCCCAGAGTTAGGAAATGGCCCCATAAAATCAATACCCCAAACATCAAATATTTCACAGAAAATAAGACTTGTTTGTGGCATCTCATCCCTACTAGATATGTTTCCTACCCTTTGACATTTATCACTTGATTTGCAAAAGTTATGAGCATCTCTAAAAATAGAAGGCCACCAAAATCCTGCATCTAACACTTTCCTAGCAGTCCTTTGCACCCCAAAATGTCCACCACATGCTCCTGAATGACAAAGTGTAAGGAGAGAATGTACCTCAGTTTCAGGAATGCAACGAAGGATCACCTGGTCAGCGCAATGTTTCCATAGATATGGGTCATCCCAAACAAAGTGTCTTGCTGAACTGCGTAGCCTGTCTCGTTGAGCTTTATTGAATGGTGAAGGAAATTCCCCTGTGTTGAGGAAGTTCACCAAATCTTCATACCATGGCTCTATAGTGCTCAACTTAAGGACCGACTCATCAGGAAAGTTTGTTTGAATATGATTTTCAGGGAGATTCTCTGCCTGGACAATTCTGCTAAGATGATCAGCAACAAGATTCTCAGCGCCCTTCTTGTCCTTTATCTCAATGTCAAACTCGCTGAGCAATAGGACCCACCGAATCAATCTTGGTTTCACCTCCTTCTTTGTCAACAAATAGCGCAGAGCAGCATGGTCAGGGTAGATGATGACCTTTGTACCAAGGAGGTACTGTCGGAACTTCTCAAGAGCAAATACTACACAAGCATTTCCTTCTCTGTGGTGGAGTAGTTCCGTTGTGCATCATTCAGTGTCATAGAAGCATACTGAATCACATGTGAAGCTCTCGCTTCTTTCTGGCCTAGCACTGCCCCCACAGCATAATCACTAGCATCGCACATGATCTCAAAAGGTTTTGACCAATCAGGAGCTTGGATAATAGGGGCGCTTGTCAAGCGAGCCTTTAGGTCATCAAAGGCTACCCGACACTCAGTTGTGAATTCAAATGCCATATCTTTCTTCAGAAGTTCGCATAGAGGTGCTGAGATCTTTGAGAAGTCTTTAATAAACCTGCGATAGAAACCTGCATGGCCTAGAAAAGAATGAACTTCGCGCACATTAGTAGGATAGGGCAAAGATTGAATGACTTCAACCTTTGCCTTATCGACCTCAATACCCCTAGACGAGACAATGTGACCTAGGACAATACCCTGTTCTACCATAAAGTGACACTTCTCAGAATTAAGAACTAAATTAGTGTCAACACATCTAGAAAGCACAAGTGATAGGTGTTTTAAGAATGCATCAAAGTCATCTCCATGTACAGTAAAGTCATCCATAAAGACCTCTATGAAATTCTCAATGTACTCGGAAAAGATGCTCACCATACACCTTTGGAAAGTTCCTGGAGCGTTGCATAGACCGAATGGCATCTGACGGTATGCAAATGTGCCGAAAGGACATGTGAACGTAGTCTTCTCTTGATCCTCAAGGGCAATGGCTATCTGAAAGTAGCCTGAGTACCCATCTAGAAAACAATAGAATGCACGCCCAGCAAGCCTTTCCAACATCTGATCAATGAATGGGAGAGGGAAGTGGTCCTTCCTAGTTGCCGCATTCAGCTTGCAGTAGTCAATGCAGACTTTGTAACATGTTTGTAGCCTTGTTGGAACAAACTCTCCTTGCTGATTTTCCACCACTGTAATTCCTCCTTTCTTTGGGACAACCTGCGTGGGACTGACCCATTTGCTATAAGAAATAGGGTAGATCATCTCTGCCTGTAAGAGTTTCATGACCTCTTTCTTCACAACCTACATCATAGGTGGGTTCAAACGTCTTTGGGGCTGCCTAGATGGCTTCTCTTCACCCTCCAACAATATGCGATGCATGCAAGTAGTTGGGCTAATTCCCTTGGTGTCAGCAATAGTCCACCCAATTGTTGTCTTATACTGTTTCAGCACTGTTATTACTTGCTTTCTTGCTCCTTTGTAAGCTTGTTGGAGATGATGACTGGCAATGTTTCCTTGTCTCCAAGAAACACATACTTGAGGTGGTCTGGGAGTTGTTTCAATTCAACTATCGGTGCCTGCACAACAGAAGGCAAAAGCTTTTCGCTAGGCGAAGTTAGTGGCAAAGGAGCTTTTCCCGGTAGCTCATAAGGGAGCGCACGGTAAGCATCCAACTCATGGACCATCTCCTGCAGGTTAGTTGAGCATGCGAAATCTAAATTGGAATCAATAATAAAAGATTGCACTTCATCCAAATAGTTTTCATCAAACACATCTTGCACTACAGGCTCAAGCACATCAATGTAAGAGACAGAGTAATCATCAGAAGGATATTTCATGGCTTCATAGATATTGTAACTTATGGTTTGTCCATCAAATTCCATGGTTAGGGAACCACTACTAACATTGATCTTAGTGTTTGCTGTTTTCAGCAAAGGTCTTCCTAACAGAATAGGGGTTGCATGCTTGTCATGTTCCATATTAAGAACATAGAAATCAGCAGGGAAAGTAAGATCACCAACCATTACCAGCACATCTTCTACGATTCCTATTGGACGAACATTAGACCTATCAGCTAATTGAATGGAAATATTAGTCGCATGCATAGGTCCTAGTTTCAAAGATTCGCAGAGAGAAGAAGGTAGCACATTAATGGAAGCACCCAAATCAAGCATGGCTTTATTGAACTTAGTACCTCCAATAGTGATAGGGATAGTGAACATACCAGGATCCCCGCACTTCTTAGGTAAGCGTTTATGAAATACAGCTGAAACATGCTCGCTTACTTTCACCTTTTTCTTGGCATTAAGATCCTGATTCCTCTTGGTGGTGCACATCTCCTTCAAGAACTTCGCATAACGAGGAACAAATTTGGTCAAATTGAGGAGAGGAATGTTGACCTCAACGTTTCTGAACATCTCAAACATGTCCTTGTCCTGCGTAAGTGGCTTTCTACGCTTCAGAGCAAATGGGAATGGTGCTACAGGCTTGAACTCGGGAATAACAGAAGGTTCAGCATTTTCCTCAACATCTTGGACGCCAAGGGACTGGCGGCGGTCGCTGCCAGGTGGGCGGCGGTCGCCGCAATTTTCGGAAATCGCGTCCGTCGGTGAGGAAAAATGGCAGCGGTCGCTGCCATTTTGGCGGCGGTCGCCGCCATTATTTTCAGCAATGTCGAGAGCAGCTTCGTTTTGGTGGCGCTCGCCGCTGTCGGGGTGGCGGTCGCCGCTATCTTTTTCTTCAATTTCGACTATCTTTTCACCATTCAGAGCCTTCCCACTTCTCAGAGTAACAACACTGACATTGCGAATTTTCGGGTTTGCCTCAGTTTGAGAGGGAAGCTTACCCGAATCCTTCGCTTCAAGTTTGCTCACAGCTTGAGATATCTGACCCATTTGCCTTTCCAAGTTCTGAATACTTGCTGATGTAGTTTCTTGGAATTGCAATTGGCTCTATGTCAGCTTTGATACATTCTCTGAAAGACTGATATTGCTCTGCATCAACATCTTCATCATATTATCCTTGGAAGGAGCTGCATTATAGTTCTGTCCCTGAGGTCTAGCCGCAGGTGGCCCAGCTTGCGGTGGATGTTTTTGAGATTGATTTGGATTTGAGTTGTTCCATTTAAAGTGAGGATGATCCTTCCACCCAGGGTTGTAGTGGTTAGAATAAGGGTCATACCTCTACTTTATCTGAAATCGCCCAACTGCATTTGCTTCTTCTTGAAGTGTTGGACATGAATCAGTAGGATGCAAGTCGTCATTACAAACTTCACAGGCCTTAAGTTGTTGAGGTGTACCCTTCAGTTTTAGACGCCTTACTTCTACCTTCAACACATCAAAATCAGTTGGATCAATTTTTGAGTGCGAACTAGCAGCTGACAAGCTTTGAGAGCCTCTCCCACTGTATTGTCTAGAGTCATCCGCTAGTGTAGCGAATACCTCTAGAGCTTCCTCGTAGGTCCTCTTCATAATATTTTCTCCACAAGCAGAGTTCACCATCCGACGGTCATCCTCACGAAGCCCTCCATGTAAATAGAGAATAAGATCATGATTAACATAGCCATGATAAGGACAACTCTTCACCAGTTTCTTGAAGCGCTCAAAGTAGTCATAGAGAGATTCATCATGAAGTTGCTCTATGTTGCAAATCTTCTTCTTGAGCTGATTAGATTTAATAGCCGGAAAGTATTTGTCAAGGAACACTTTCTTCAGATTCACCCAGGTGGTGATGCTTCCTGGTGGTAGAGAATGGGATCCTCAAGTGGGGTTCCATTGAATTTCGGGAGCAGATGGACCACTCCTGTCTTAAGCTCAAATTTGACACCCTCATCAAGAGCCGGAAATTGCACTGCACGAGTTGGTTGCTCCAAGTTAGGAGCTGTGAGAGATTCAAGAGTCACTCGATTTACCATTGCTACTGTCTCTTGAAATAAAGCACGCACAGCCTTCCGATTCCTTAATAAAGTCCTCTCGATCTCTGGATCAAAAACAAGAGGTAGATTATTAGTAATACGGGTGTGAACCATAAGATAGGTTCACACTAAGTTTGGCACAAAAATTCACACCAAAGATAATTGTTGCCTCCCCGACAACGACGCCAATTTGATAAACGGTATTTTAGTCGCCCTAATACCGATCAAAATAAACCAAACTACCTACAAGGAATGTAGTAGGGAAGCAAGGGTCGATGCCACAGAGACTCAGGTTTCAGTGTTTATTGTTACGTTACTCAAAGTAAAAAGGGGGGTTTTGGAATTAATCTAAAAACTAAACTAACTAATGAATGCAAAATCAAAGATGAGATGTAAGATATATGAGAAAGATGCTTAACCAGTTAATATCCATTGCGAACTTGATTATTGATCCTTGATTATCAAAATTCTCTCTTTACCTTGACTACTCTATTGCGGAATGCTAATAACCCAATGACTCGGGCAAAGTCATTGTTCCCTTATCAAAAATAAATCCCAAACATGCAAACAAAAGTATAGTAGGCAAGCAAGGGGTCGAACCCAAAGGAATCATTTTTCATCCATCTCTTTATATGCCTAGGTCAATTCCAATCCCAATCATTAGAAATCGCAAGTCCACGGTCCAAGCAATTCTATAACCCTAGGAAAGGACACTTAACCTAGAAATAGCATAGAGCACAGGGATAATAGGAAATCAAATCATGCAATCAAGCTACGAGTCTCATGCACAATTTAACCATTGAATACTCTTCCCTAAACTAGTCCACGGTCCTAGAATAGAGTTGTTTCAAGAATAGGAAAGATACATAGACAACAACCAATCCTAATTCAAACAATAGATCTAAGACAATCAAATAAGTTGATTAGGCTCATAAAATCAAACATAGATCATGGGATGAAGCACAAGAGTATCAATAAAGACCTAGGGATAAAGAGATTACCAGAATTTCACAACTTCATAATAAAGCTTCCTTGATTGAATAAACTCCAGAGGAGAGTTAGTTCTCCATTACAAAGAAAACTCTAATCTTTATTGAAATACAATTGATTGACAAGTTGGATGATGATGATATCCCCCCTAGAAACCTAGAAAAGGTCCCCCTTATATAGCCCCAAAGATCAGCCTTTTCGGACTAAATAAGGTAGGAACCCGAAAGATAAGAAAGGAAACAAGATGAAAACGGTGAAATCTCGTCAACTTGGAAGTCGGTTGAACCCGCGACCGCGGCACCATAACCGCGCCCGCGGCGGCCTTCAAATCGTCAAATCATGAGTCGGCTTCTACCGCGACCGCGCCCTAGGCAGCGCGACCGCGGCCTTCATGGTCTTAGTTGGCTCGCTTCTCCACGCCACCGCGCCCGCGTCATATACAACGCTACCGCGGTATCCATGCAGTGGCGAATCTTCGTCTTTAAGCTCTTTAACTCTTAATTCCGCATAACTTGTGTCTTCGGTCTTGATATTATAATAACGCTCAAAACTAACCTAAACACTCTCAATATAGCTCTAAAATACAAGAGTTATCCTATACAAAATAGGCCGAATCAAATTCCCCCATACTTAGATCTTGCTCGTCCTCGAGTAAGCTCAAACAAATATAACAAGGTAGCACATCTAAGATCTCAGGAAATACAAGGGAAGATAAAAACACTCAGCTCACAACCCGAACCCAAAATATAGAGAAATCATGAGCATAAAACAATGAAGCTCAAACACACACCTCACAACAAGATAAAACACTCAAGCTCTAAAAAGTGTAGAGAAACCTAAAATCTACCCAAATCTAACATGTAAGCCCCAAAGTCCCCAAGCAAGAATGATCCTAAAACACTCAAATTTTACCGCTCAATTCTGTTTAGGTGCCCTTTCGGGTTTTCACCTAACCGCTCTTTTCATTTTTCAATAGGTGTGCTCACAAATACTCACAATCACTCATGAACCTCATATTACCCCAACCTAATGCTGGTTCGCGTTACCTGCTTATTACCTGAGCCGCCCTTTCGGGTTTTCGACTCATCCCAGGATTTATATGCCTTTTTTCAATTTTTATGGCTTTTTCTATCTTTTTCTTTTTCTATCTTTCTTTATTATGCAAACAATATGGTGCAAGTGCTCCATGAAAAGAAGAAAATCAAAAACGTGAAGCAAATCTCTAACTAAACTAACTAGGATAAGCGAACGCGAGTACTCCTTCCCCCATACTTAAATCCTTCATTGTCCTCAATGAAGCAAAGAGAAAGGATAGAAGCAAGGAGAAAGGTATATCAAAAGACTCACAAACGATGAAGAGGGGTGGAATGGAAGAACTCTTCATAAGTGGTAGACTAGAAAGCTTCGTATTTCCAATCTGATGGCAAACCGCGGGCGCGGCACTAGGGGCGCGGGCGCGGGATTGATGCAGAGGGCAAGTCATCACCGAGTGGTCACCGCGAGCGCGGCTGCTGGAGCGCAGGCGCGGTTCTCGTGCAGGAACATTGTCTTGACTTCGTCTTGAAAAACGCGATGTGTAAGCAACCTTCGTAACTTGGCTCGTCGTCTTGGAAGATGGATCAATACTCGAACTCGAGCCGTGGAGAAGAGAACCTCCCGGGGAAACAAAAATCCCCCATACTTAGGCTTGACACATAGCCAAAGAATGGAACTACAAAGGTGGATGGAAAGAAGAAAATAGAAGATGGAAAGATAGAAGATGGAATAGAATGGATATAGATGGATGGAAAATATAGAGATAGAATGGGACCAAAAAGTCCTTTTTTTTCTCTTTCTTTTTTTTTCTTTCTTTTCTTTTTTTTCATAATAAAGATAAAAACGAGCTAAAACCGAGACGCAGTATGGTTGCCGCGAGCACGGGCTAGTACCTGTTCGTCGGGGCGCGCTGACGATCCACCGCGGGCGCGACCAAGAAGGCGAGGGCTCGGTTTCATGCCAGGCGTGTTCTTTCGGACCTAGTACCTGCAGGTTAGCTAGAAAACCAAGCAAATCCTAAGCTAGGAATGGAAAAACAATCTATCTAATCCTTGGGTTGCCTCCCAAGCAACGCTTTTGTTTAACGTCATTGGCTCGACGTGGATACAATCAATACGGGTCCTCATCAACATCAATTCGGACCGTGTTACCACCATGAGATATGGAAAGAGATCCATTGGCAACGTCAATGACCGTGTTGGCGGTTTTCATGAATGGGCGACCAAGTAAGAGAACCGGGTTGTACCGCCCTTTGCCTATCTCCATCACATAAAAATCTGCAGGAAAGATTAAACCCCGCACCTGCACTAGAACATCCTCAACTAACCCTTTCGGGCGTACGTTAGAGTGGTCAGCCAATTCAATAACAATATCGGACTCTTTTAAAGGACCAAGGCCTAACCTATCATACATGCAAGCTGGAAGAACATTAATGGAGGCACCTAAATCTAGCATAGCCTGCTCAATTTTAGTTTCTCCAATAGTGACAGGGACGGTGAATCTTCCTGGGTCTGAACATTTTTTAGGAAGTTGCTTTTGGAGTGGGGAATTACAAGTTTCAATTTTGCTATCCTGCGTTTTTTAAACTAGAGCGACCTTTTCAATCTTAGGACTAGTCCTACTCTTTCTTTTTATGGTGCATAGCTCTTTCATGAATTTAGCAAAACGAGGGACACTTTGGATGAGATTAAGTAGAGGAACATTTACCCGACAATTGGCGAAGGTCTCGAAGAGCTCCTTGTCATGTGCCGGCTTCCTTGTGTCCTTGAGAGCCTCGGGGAATGGAGGAGAGGGCTTGAAAGATTCCAATGGTGGAAGGGGTTGAGCCACATAGCCATCGTCCTCTTCTGCTGCGGGGGCTCGGTTCGTCTAGGAGAGCTCGGGCGAGGAGGCGCATATTTCTTGAAAGCATAATCGAGTAGAGCCTCGAAATTTCGCTCGGCCTCCTTACCGCGGGCGCGGTCCGGACTCCGCGGTCACGGGGCGCTACGTCTCTCGTGGTCCGAAGGTTCTGTTGGAATTTCGCGGGCGCGGATGGGAGAGCGCGGGCGCGGAATTCCCACAGAAGCTTGGTCTTCATGTGTTGTCGCCCTGGCGCGATCGCGGCCGGGGGAGCGCGGTCACGGTTCGTCACCAGTGGGTGATTCCCGGCTCGTCAATACTCTACCGCTCCTCAAATTCATGGCACTGACATTCTCCTTGTGATTGAGCGGTTGAGAAGGAAGTTTGCCGGAATCCTTAGACTCGAGCCTATTGATCATGGTGGCAAGTTGGCTCAGGTGAGTCTCAAGATTCTTTACAGCAGCTCTCGTCTCTTGGTTCTCCTTCAAGAGAGCGGTAATAGCATCGTTCTGAGACGGAGCAGGCGCTCTCGGCGCATAGTTATTGGACCAAAACTGTTGTTTCTGGCCCTGAGGAGCGTACTGCTGCTGCTGTTGTGGTGGATCTTGTTGCTGCTGGTTGTTCCACCTCAAGTTAGGATGGTTCGCCCACCCCGGATTGTAGGTGTTAGAGTAATGATCATTACGGGGTCGGGGCGCACCATAGTTGCCAATAGCATTGACCGACTCCTCGGTCTCTTGAATAGTAGGGCACTGATCCGTATGGTGGCTTGCATCATAACATAGACCGCAAGCGTTGACTTATTGGGCTGTCCTCTTCGTGAGCAGCTGCTTCATAAGATCCTTGAGCTCCCTTACTTCAGCATTCAGGGACTCATTCACCACACTAACGGACCTCACGTTGGTCCTGGACCTTTGATTGCGGGCTTGTTCCGCCAAGATTTCTACTTTTTGAAAAGCTGCAGCGGGGGTCAAGTTCTCATAACTACCCCCACAAGATGCGTTCACTAGCCTCTTGTCATTGTCGCAGAGTCCCTCAATGATGTAGCAAATAAGATCCTTGGCTTGGTAGCCATGGTAGGGACAACTCGCGATGAGCCTCTTGTAGCGCTCATAATAGTCATAGAGGTTCTCGTCTTCCCCTTGCTCCAAACTGCTGAGCTGCTTCTTAATAGATGTTTGTTTGGAAGCGGGGAAGTACTTCTCAAGAAACGCCTTCTTCATGGCCGCCCAAGTAGTGATAGACCCGGCACCAAATAAAGGAGCCAGTCCTTGGCGGTGTCCTCCAGGGAGAAGGGAAAAGCCCGGAGCTTGATTTGATCCTCCGTCACATCAGTGGGCTTCATACTCACGCACACCGCGTGGAATTCAGTGAGATGCTTGTTCGGGTCCTCACCGCACAACCCGTGAAATTTGGGCAAGTGAATGATGAGGCCAGACTTCAGTTCGAACTTCACACCCTCCCCGAGTTCGGGGAATTCAACAGCGAGCTGCTGTTGCTGGAGATCAGGCGCCGTGAGTTGGCGAATAGTTTGTTCCGCCATGGCATCTTCTGGTTTAGAATCAGAGAGAGAGAGAGATTCAAGAAGGTTGTAAGATGTAGAGGGTCTAGTAGACCGGGTACGGACCATGTGTTAGGCCCGCACCCAAAGGATGATTCTGCGTACGAACCGCGGGCGCGGTTTGGGCGCAGAACCCGAAAACACACAAAATCAAAACAAGAAAAAGGATTCCCCAGCAACGGCGCCAAAATTTGACTCGGGCAAAGTCGTTGTTCCCTTATCATAAATAAATCCCAAACATGCAAACAAAAGTATAGTAGGCAAGCAAGGGGTCGAAGCCAAAGGAATCAGTTTTTATTCAGATTTTAGTGTTTTCATGCAAGTAAACAAAAGGGGGTTTTGAAAGTTGGTTTCAATCAAAGGTTATCAAGCAGAGTTCATCCAATCAATTCCACTTTATTAATCCGTTGATCATGAATTCATCCATCTCTTTATATGCCTAGGTCAATTCCAATCCCAATCATTAGAAATCGCAAGTCCACGGTCCAAGCAATTCTATAACCCTAGGCAAGGACGCTTAACCTAGAATTAGCATAGAGCACAGGGATAATAGGAAATCAAATCATGCAATCAAGCTACGAGTCTCATGCACAATTTAACCATTGAATACTCTTCCCTAAACTAGTCCACGGTCCTAGAATAGAGTTGTTTCGAGAATAGGAAAGATGCATAGACAACAACCAATCCTAATTATAACAATATATCTAAGTCAATCAAATAAGTTGATCAGGCTCATAAAATCAAACATAGATCATGGGATGAAGCACAAGAGTATCAATAAAGACCTAGGGATAAAGAGATTACCAGAATTTCACAACTTCATAATAAAGCTTCCTTGATTGAATAAACTCCAGAGGAGAGTTAGTTCTCCATTACAAAGAAAACTCTAATCTTTATTGAAATACAATTGATTCACAAGTTGGATGATGATGATATCCCCCCTAGAAACCTAGAAAAGGTCCCCCTTATATAGCCCCAAAGATCAGCCTTTTCGGACTAAATAAGGTAGGAACCCGAAAGATAAGAAAGGAAACAAGATGAAAACGGTGAAATCTCGTCAACTTGGAAGTCGGTCGAACCCGCGACCGCGGCACCATAACCGTGCCCGCGGTGGCCTTCAAATCGTCAAATCTTGAGTCGGCTTCTACCGCGACCGCGCCCTGGGCAGCGCGACTGCGGCCTTCATGGTCTTGGTTGGCTCGCTTCTCCACGCCACCGCGCCCGCGTCATAGACAACGCGACCGCGGTATCCATGCAGTGGCGAATCTTCGTCTTTAAGCTCTTTAACTCTTGATTCCGCATAACTTGTGTCTTCGGTCTTGATATTACAATAACGCGCAAAAGAGGTTTAGCTACTGAAAGACATTGAAAAGCTTATAATGTTTCCCATAGGATTTTCTTGTTCTTCTCAAGCTCCAACAATAATATCCAAAACAAGTTTCTGTCCAAAAGCCCAAGCCCATACAAAATCTCGTTTTCGCTGACGCGGGGAGAAACGCGGCCTGGAACTAAAGCGCGGGCGCGCTTTGGCTTGCTTGCCCGAGTTTTCACGCCAGACGCTCAAGTGTCGAAGCGCGGGGTACACCTCTAAAGCGCGGGCGCGCTTTCGTACCTGCCCGCGTTTTCAACACTGGTCATCACGTATCACTTCAGAGGCTATTTTGGACTTGGAGTAAAAAGACGAATTGTAGCTCTTCGAGTTAGCTTTCCAATGACACCAAAATCAACTCAATCCGACCACCGTAGCTCCCGATCCAGCCCTTGCAAGCAAGAGGTGTCGAAACAACAACTCCAATACATAGTCCGGACCCATGTATGCTTTTCCCATCACCTCTTGGGCTAATCTTATAGCTTGGTTCTCTTATTTCCTCCTCCAATGCTTCAAGTTCACCTCCTCTACACTTGTTGTCTTCACATCTATAATCAAAAACCACAACAAAGTGTAGATATCCGAAACTTTCTACAAACTAACAAAACTAGCAAAACTAACTAAAACTAAACCAAAAACCATAAAAATCCTAACTAAACATGCTCTAAAACACTACCTAACATGTTTCTATCAAATTCCCCCATGCTTGAACTTTGCTTGTCCTCAAGCAAGAAATAAAATCAAAGTCACACCATAACTTAGCAAGTTAAAGCATCCATCTCAATATCAATCCACATTTCAACTAATAAGCTTAACCTTAACCAAGACATCATCGCATACATGAAATAGAAGCTTGCAAAATCAAATCATCCATTCTAGACCTCACCAAGATAATGTGTTTTGCACTCTCACTCAAGTATTTAAGGGATATGTGTTTCACTCAATATCAACTTTGAAAACTAGACTACCATAGGCTTGCATCAGTGTTCTAAATCTCCACTACGAATGATTAAACACACAACAAAAATCATGAGCACTTTAAGGGTTGTAATGGGGCAAAGGTATAAACAAGTAGGTAGGGAAATATTTGGTCATGTGGTGCTAAAAATTTGGGAACTAGAACGCGCAAAAACCCAAATTACAAAAAACCACTATCAACTTCATAATTCCACCACTTATTCACCTCTTTCTCATCACTTTTCTTTCAACACTTCATCCATTCTCTCATATTTTTCTTTCTCTTTTTCACTTTTTTTTTTCTTTTCATAAGAGACATATTTTTGATTTTTCCGTCTTTCAACTCCTTATCTTTTTTTTTTCTTTTCAAACTCAACATTATTCATTTTCTTCTTTCAATCCATCCCCACAATACCACAAAGAACAACTCTAGCTAAATCCTAATTCCCGGATGGGTCAAGCTTATCAAGGCTAGGAGTTATTTTTGTGGAGCTACAAAATAAGGCTAATAGGCTCAAAAATAGGGGTTATCAAACAAAGGAATAATGCAAGGTAGATAAAGATAATAATGAGCTAATAAAAATGCCTCAATCATTTTAATGTCATGCATTCAAATCATGTAATGTATACTTGAAAAAAAAAACTAAACCCAAGTTCTAGAGCTAGCAATCAAAGCGATACACTCAAGAAAAAGATGCAAATATGCAATAAAAGGCTCAAAATAATCTCACAAGGTATACATGTCTAGAATTTCATAAACAATTCAAAATTTCAACTTCTTATGCATGCTCAATCCTATAATCAAGATTAATAACTTACGAATCATGCTTCAATCCAAGGAAACTTCAACCAACAAGCTAGTCATGGGTTAGATAATACTCTTAACTTAGAGAGACAAATCGTCAAGTAGGGAAATTTGGATCCTAGAATGCAATATTTTTGTGATTTTGTAAATTTCCAATTTTTGGTATTTTTTCAAAATTTTAGTCAATGTAGAACAAGAAATTAAACATGCAAATGCAACTATATGATCGCAATCTAAGACTAAGCAAGAAATCCCTTCCCTCATGCTTAAATTTTACATTGTCCCCAATGTAAAGTAAAAGTAAAGAGAAAAGAAACACTAACCAAGTCATCTACTGATCCGGATCCTGAGGTGGTGGTGGGAAGCACTCGGCGGTCGAGCTATCGCATGTGCAACCCGAGTTATGAGACCTGTACTTCGGGCTAAATAGAAACAAAAACAATCAAAAACACAACTACATTAAGCTAATACTAAGAATCAAAACAACTATCCTAATCACTTGGGTTGCCTCCCAAGAAGCGCTTATTTTACGTCGTTAGCTTGACGAGTTACCGCTCATAGGATCAGACATTGTCAATGCCCTTAATAACCTGTCAAAACTCTGTGAACTCATCTCACAAAAACATAAGTAACACAAGCATAAAGTGAAACTACTTAACATACCAATTAAACACCGTTTCATTGTGTCAAACTTGTGAGACCAATCTTCATGACATGGCATATGCTCAAACCAAAACAGTAAAAGTGGTGGCTTTTCGAAATAATTACTAAATGGATCAAAGCTCTGATCAGTATTACCACTTTCACCCAAGATGAACTCAGAGAATTCCATAGATTTTTCATTATGCTGCAAACTTGGTTCTTCGGATAAATTAGCAATGGGAAGGAATGTAATCGGCTCATTGAGCTCGGTGACCTCTTCTTTAGCAATATAGACTCGACAAGGCTCATCTATGGTCTCCACGAGATGAGTAGTATCACATGGAACATCAAAGTCACCATCTTTACCCAACTCATGTGTATGGAAGTGCTCCTCCACATGTATTTGAGTATCAAATTCAGGGGCTCTTGAAACGTCAGAAGCCTCATCAGGTTGGAGTATTGATGAAGATGATCTGACCAACAAACACCGACGGCCCATATAACAAAGAAAATCCCAACACTCCATAGGTTCCATACATAGAATTCGTCCATTGCTCATGTATTCAGCCAACTCAAGAGTTTCATGATTCACACCCTCAATAATGCCCATGCAAAAGCTTCCAATATCAATATGAAGTCCTTGAGCACCAAGTCGATCCATATAATCTTGGAATCTAACGAAGTACCAACGAAATTGCTCATCCTGAAACTGTTTACATTCGAACAAAGCCATAGATTAGTAGCACAGGTGTGGACCGTAAGCTAGGTCCACACAATAGTAACAAAACAATAAACACAAGAAAACAGCCGAGTCCCCGGCAACGACGCCAATTTGATAACGATGATTTAGTCGTTTTTGTTGGGACGCTATCAAGAACGCCTGCGTACTTGGTAGTGTGCCCACACAAACCGTCCCTTAGTTTTGATATGACAAACTCACTTTGATTCTAATAAATTTGTCCAAGTGTTCAGGAACGCCCAATTAACAAAGGACAACAAGTGTGTGAACGTTCCCTAGGCTTAGGAACGCCAGCTAACAAGAAGTAAGGACCAACAAGAGACTACTTGAGCAAGGACGGAGTCCCAAGCAAGTAGGAACGCAAGAAAGGAGTCCTTACTCTCTAGCCGACAAGATGACATCACTCGACAATGTTTGATCATCCAATGACACGTGGAGACCGATCCTGTAGCAGAGTCCAACACTACGTGGCGGACGATCCTGTAGCAGAGTTCATCAACACGTGGCGGCCGATCCTGTAGCGGAGTTCATCACACACAGCTGGATACAGGAAGCTTCCTCATCACCGCCATACTCGTGGAGGAAGATCCTGTAGCCACGTACCTCAAGGGCATGATCGTCAGAACGAGAATGACGCCCTTCCCAAGTCCTATAAATACCGCAAGGCATTTATTGTGACGTTAATGCTTTCAAGAATATTCAGAGAGAATCAAAGAGAAAGCGACTCACTCAAGAACACGAAGAACTGACGCAAGAACTCAAGAACAGTGCTAGTACTTGTGTTAGATCGAGTGAGACTTGTAACCAAATCACAAAAACAGTTTATAACAGAAAACCCAAAAAGAAAGAGAGAGTTCTGCGAAGTACTGCAGAACGTAGGAATAGAGTCCTTTGGTAGATTGAACTAGCTTAAGTTGTAGGCTTAAAGGAGTTCTTTACAAGTGAACTTAGGGAAAAGCTAAGTGTGAGAAAACTGTAAAGGCTCGCCAGTACAACTGTAAGAACGTTCAATATAAAGGAAAGAACTATTCAAAAATCCTCCAAGGAGGCAGAGGTTTACACTCAAGGACTACTTGGTCTTGAGTGGTTCCTCTATAATTCACTACGTTCATCTATTATCTATTTAGTTCTTAATTTCCGCTGCAATACTTAAGGACGCCCCTACACCTCGTAGGGACGCCTGACCAAAGGACGCCCTTACTCAAAGTAAAGGACGTCCCTCAGTACTAACGATCCAACATTAGCTTTTCCCTAAGTTCACTTGTAAAGAACTCCTTTAAGCCTACAACTTAAGCTAGTTCAATC
The DNA here is from genome assembly GCA_934048045.1 of Polygonum aviculare. Lineage (NCBI taxonomy): Eukaryota > Viridiplantae > Streptophyta > Magnoliopsida > Caryophyllales > Polygonaceae > Polygonum > Polygonum aviculare. The sequence goes on along the minus strand of OW204023.1, from coordinate 22,204,190 downwards.
TACCAAAGGACTCTATTCCAACATTCTGCAGTACTTCGCAGAACTCTCTCTCTCTCTTTTTGGGTTTTTCTGTTACAAACTGGTTTTGTGATTTGGTTACAAGTTTCACTCGATCTAACACAAGTTCTAGCACTGTTCTTGAGTTCTTGAGTTAGTTCTTCGTGTTCTTGAGTGAGTCGCTTTCCTTTGATTCTCTCTGAATATTCTCTGAAAGCGTTAGCGTCACAATAAATGCCTTGCGGTATTTATAGGACTTGGGGAAGGGCGTCATTCTCGTTCTGACGATCATGCCCTTCAGGTACGTGGCTACAGGATCTTCTTCCACGAGTGTGATGGTGATGAGGAAGCTTCCTGTATCCAGCTGTGTGTGATGAACTCCGCTACAGGATCGGCCGCCACGTGTTGATGAACTCTGCTACAGGATCGTCCGCCACGTAGTGTTGGACTGTGCTACAGGATCGGTCTCCACGTGTCCCTGGATGATCAAACATTGTCGAGTGATGTCATCTTGTCGGCTAGAGAGTAAGGACACCTTTCTTGCGTTCCTACTTGCTTGGGACTCCGTCCTTGCTCAAGTAGTCTCTTGCTAGTCCTTACTTCATGTAAGCTGGCGTCCCTAAGCCTAGGGAACGTTCACACACTTGTTGTCCTTTGTTAATTGGCGTTCCTGAACACTTGGACAAATTTATTAGAATCAAAGTGAGTTTGTCATATCAAAACTAAGGGACGGTTTGTGTGGGCACACTACCAAGTACGCAGGCGTCCTTGATAGCGTCCCAACAATTTCCCCCTTTTTGATGATGACAAACTCTTCAGGAGAATAGTTTTGACATTGGAACTTAGCATGCATGAAAACTTAAAAGCGTCCTCTAAGACTTAGAGAAATTTCAGTAAGCATAAGTTTTCATTCTTTGATTCTTTAACATTTGGATTTTAAGGAGAGAGTCGCGTCCTAGAAAATTTTCTAGGCAACTTCTTTTATTATAGCATGGGCGTTCCTTAGACTTTTCACTTAATAGTTCCCCCTTAACACTTTCTTATTCTAGATAACTATTTTATAGCGCATCTCTGCAAAACTACACTTCCCCCTTTTGGCATCATCGAAAAGGATAACAAGTGATAAGGACGTTAGCACAAACACATAACTAAAAGCAGTGGAACGCTTAAACACACACAATGCAAGCAAACAGTGTAATAGCCATTCAAACGAAATTAGAGTTATTACACAGACATGATCATAAAAAGATCAAGATTTTTGAAATTTAAAAGAAGCACAAGCAAAATAGTGGGGATAAAAGGGGTGGTGGCAATCACTCAGAACGGCTCTGGTCTTGATAAAACTTGAGCAGTTGTTCTTGAAGTTCAGCAGCCTTGGAGAATGCAGAGGATAAGTCCTTTAGAGCAGAGAAGATTAGGCACTGGTTGTCCATAATTGCGCCCATGAGTTCTGCTGGAGGATGCTGAGCTATGTTTGCAGGGGCAGAACGGGGCAGAGGACCTGTACTCGAAGAAGGAGCGTCCATTGGAAGAGCTGGAGGAGAAGAAGTGCCCAAGAGCATTTGATCAAGAGTGTCAAGATCTACTGCGGGCTCTTGGTCCTGAGGGAACTCTTGAGACGTACAATTAAGCCTTGCGGCCTCAGCCTCAGCAGCTAAGCGTTCTTCCTCAGCTTTCAGTCTGGCTTCCTCAGCCTCAGCTTCTAACTGTTTAAGCACAAACGGCAGCTCTTCATTATGCCTGATCTCGACAAGTCCCTTCTTAGCGTTCCATTTCAAGCCGAGTTCTTCTGAAGGAGCGCTGTCATCATAGACATTTTGGGACTGCAGAATCAACTTGACCAGCCCTGGGTACGGCAAGGCATGTCGCTTCCTCCCACACTTAGCCATATGTTGCATTGCTATTCTTGCTAAGTTGATGGGGCGGCGTTCTAGAAAAGCGTCAATCAAGATAAGATCGTAAGTTTGAACGATCGAACGCTTCTCTTGCCTTGGAAGGACGGCGCGACATATGAAATAATGTGCAATGGCGCCAACCTTGCTCAATACATGAGCAACCCTGTCCAGTCCGAAGGGCTTTTTGCCCTGGAACAACTTCTCAACCAGCGGCATTTCTTCGTCAGTCGTTTCAAAACCGCCTTCTAGAAGTGAGCTTAGAGCGTTGGACGGTGGCTTTTGAGGGTTGAGACCCATGAAAGAACGGACCTGGCGTTCTGTTACTGATGCTTTCTCTCTTTCTATTTTGAAATGAAGAGAACCATCTTTAGCTTTGTACCTCAGATCTTTGTAGAACGCCTTGATCTGCTCCTTATCAACCACAGTGGGCGCAGGCCCAACTTTCAACCACCCTTGGATTTTGAAAAGCTCGAGAAACTCCTGAACTTTATCATCATTGTGGAAGGAGGCGAGCCACACTTCTGAGTAGACAAGGGGACTAAGGACTTTAACGGGCGCGCCATCAGGCTTTCTTTTGCGCTTGCCCTTGGGGGACTCTGAGTCTTCACCATCTGAAGAACTGTCCTCATCAGCTGAGTCCTCAGACTCATTCTCACCGGCGTCCTGGCCAACAGCGTTCTCGGTGTCTTGTTCGTTTTCAGGATTACCACCAGCTGTGGCTTGAGCAGCACCAGAAGAACTCTGACCTTGGGACGTGCCCTGAGCGTCCTGAGCTTCTGTTTGATTTTCAGATTGGGGCTCAGCATCCGCCGGGACTTGGTGGGATTCTGTTTGGATTGTGGGGGAGGGGTTTTCTTGTGGAGCTTGGGAAGGTTGGAGGATGGGGAGGGATTGGTTGTAGGGGGGAACTTCTTGAGCATCACGCTCGAGTTCTTCTGACAAAGAAGGCTCGGCGTCCTTATGAGCGACCTGGCACTCGCCAGCGTCCTCAGCTCCTTGTTGTTGAGCAGAAGTATTTTCAACTCCTTCTGCCTTGTCACTAGAGTCCCCAATAACATCAATAAAAGGGGAGTACTCACCAGCAGGCGTTCCCCTATGACTCTCAGATGAGCTAGAGGATGAAGAGGAGGAGGAGATGTGCTCAGGCTCTGGGGCAGCTTGGACCAGGAGCACTTTTGGTGATTCACCGGCTTTGCGACGTCTGAACGTGTGCCCTAGTGCTGGACGTTGCTCAGCATCCTCTGGTCCACTCTCAGATGAAGGACGGCGAGATCTGGGGGTCTCGGGGTCCTTTGGGGGAGAGATATGGGCGGGAGCAGAAGGAAAGTTGGCCAAGTTTAGAGGGGAGTAGGGTTTGGGAGGAAAGGGAATGAGGGCATTGGTTCTTGAAGGTTTGGGGGACGGAGGAGGAGTTGGGAGTTGAACGATTGAGATTTGTTGAGGGGGAGGAGTGGATTCCTTGGAGAGGTTGGATGGCCTTTTTGTGGTGCTAGGCCTTTTTGAGGAAGGTTTGGAGGATGGGACGCTCGAAGTCTTGGCCTTTTTGAGGGGCCTTGGGTCGTGAACTTTCTTGGAGCGTCCCTCCTTTAAATGGGAAGGAAACTTATCCACAATCTCCGTTGGTTTTGAAGTGGAGAAGGGTTGGGAAGATTTTGAGAGGGGAGAGGAAGGTGCAGGACGCTTTAGCAACTTTTTGGTAGTTATGGTAGGAACGGCAGGAGGAGGGGGAGAGGGACTCGGCACTCTTTCTTTGAGCATTTTGTAGGCCAAGGATTCCCTAGGATACATGGGAAAGTCCGGAAGGACGGCGTTGTGGAGGTCGGGAATAAGTTCAAGAAGAGGGCCAAGATTCTCACCTCCGAACTGAGAGAAAAAGAGCACATCGTCCATCCGTCCAGGCAAGTCTTTGTAGTTGGTGTTGTGAAGACTTAGCATGACGAAGCGTTCAATGAACCTTTCATAGTTCTTAGTCTTCGTTGCATCATTCTTGACTTCTGGCAAGTCCATGCGTTCCCTTATCAAATTGTAAAGGGTTCTTGGCTTCCTATTGATGAAGTCCACCAACGATTCATTAAGAACGACGGGTTTTGGTTTCTCGATGTAGTGGGACTTCACCAGCTTTCTTCGTTTCCCACCGGTAGAAGACCCGGCCACGTTCAACTGTCTTTGAGACATTTTTCAGGTGAGCTTTAGAGTGAGAAAGTCGCCGGAGTTCTAGAGAGATGTCAGAGCAGATTTGAGAGCGAGAAAGTGGTTGAGCGTAATAAATGAACGAGAGCGACTATTCTGGCCTTATATAAAGGAAGCGGTGGCACAACTGTAATTACCATTGTTTTTCTGCGCGACACGTGGTGAAACTTCCCCCCTAAGCATTGAGCAAAAGCAACGGTCACTGTTCAAACTTTCAAATATTCAAATTTCTGACTCTTCAACTGCTTCTCAAAACTGAACTGGCGTTCTCCCTTTCAAACCATAGCGTTCTCCCATACTTAGTAAAAATTTACCTCAGTAAGAATTTACCTTTTCAAGCAAACCAATAACCAACACAACAGTTCCTGTGATCACCTTACGAACCATTTGAGAACAAAGCAAGTACGTCCCGTAAAATAAAATAAGAAGCTCATAGGAGTTCTCGGCTAGGGTAAGCTTAGAGTTCCCATCATTTCGGCTTATAATGAGGGTTGGGTGATCAGGGAAACTCTTTTCAAGACAAATAGAGAAATTTGAATGGCGTTCCAAAGTAGCAAACATATGAAGTTTTAGACTAGCGTCCTTGTAAATATAAATTCAATGCATAACAGTCCTTAAACACTTAGAATCTACCAAACATAGCCAATCATTGAGGGAATAGTAGAACGGGACTTGCTACTTAAAAGTTATCATCCCCAAGAGCAGCCTAAGATGCTCATAGGGACGTCTATCAAGTGCCTTAGTGAAAATATCAGCTATTTGGTCTTCAGTCCTTACATGCTCCATACTAATGAGTCCTAGTTCAACATTATCACGCAAGAAATGATGCCTTATATGAATATGCTTTGTGCATGAATTTTTGTTATCACAACGAATGGGAATAGTTTCAAGATATATACCGTAGTCCTCTAGTTGATATTTGATCCAGATAACTTGTGAACAGCACGACGAAGCAGCAACGTACTCAGCTTCTGCAGTTGAAAGCACCACAGAGTTCTGTTTCTTAGATCCCTAGGAGACTAAGCATGAACCAAGGAACTGTGCCATTCCTGAAGTGCTTTTTCTATCAATCACATGACCAGCATAATCAGCATCCGAGTAGCCTACAAGCTTGAAGGACGTCTTCCTAGGGTACCAAAGACAAAGATCATCGCGTCCTTTGAGGTAGCGAAAGATCCTCTTGACTTCTTGCATGTGGGACTCCTTTGGATTTGCCTGGAAGCGTGCACATAAGCAAACGGCAAAGATGATGTCGGGACAGCTTGCGGTCAAATAGAGCAAAGAGCCAATCATTCCTCTGTAAAGCTTTTGATCAACGTCCTTTCCCTGTTCATCTGCGTAAAGACGCGAGTTTGGAGAACAAGGGGTTGCAACAGCTTTGGACGTGTTCATCCCGTACTTCTCAAGCATTTAACGAACATATTTTTGTTGGTGAATACGCGTCCCTTCCTTGAGTTGATTAATTTGAAGTCCCAAGAAGAAATTGAGTTCTCCAATGAGGGACATTTCAAACTCAAAACTCATTAAGGACTTGAACTCATCTATAAGCTTCATGTTAGTGCTACCAAAGACAATATCATCAACATAAACTTGGGCAATTAAAATGTCTTTGTGAACTTTCTTTATGAACAAAGTTTTATCAATTGAACCCCTAGTGTACTCATGAGACAAAAGAAAGGACGCAAACCTGTCGTACCATGCACGAGGGGCTTGCTTGAGTCCATAAAGCGCTTTGTCCAAGTAGTACACATGGTTCCGGTGAGAGGCGTCCTCGAAACCAGGCGGTTGAGCAACATACACTTCCTCTTTTAATTTTCCATTGAGGAATGCAGTCTTGACGTCCATCTGAAATAACTTGAATCCCTTGTGAGCGGCGAAGGCAATAAGGAGACGAACGGCCTCAATTCTAGCAACAGGAGCAAAGGTCTCATCATAATCTATTCCTTCCTCTTGCTTGAATCTTTGAGCCACCAGTCTTGCCTTGTTCCTTGACACACGTCCACTTTCATCAAGCTTATTTCTGAACACCCAGCGCGTCCCTATGATATTTTTGCCTTTGGGACGAGGGTCCAAACTTTGTTTCTATCAAACTGGTTGAGTTCTTCTTGCATTGCTTGAATCCAGTCAGCGTCTTGAAGTGCTTCTTTGATATTCTTTGGCTCCACCATAGAGACAAAGGCATTGAACGCACAGAAGGCTAAATTTGCACTCTGGGACTTGCTTGCAGCTGACCTAGTTTGAACTCCTTGAGAAGGGTCTGAGACAATCTGGGATGTTGGGTGGTCCCTAGAGAAGCGGGACTCTCGTTGAAATAATTGAGCAAATCTTGGATCAATATCTCCATCAGAATCATCACTATCATTATGAGCATCATCGTCGGTGTGTTCCCCCTCAAAGAGAGCATCCACACCTTGACGTTGCTCACCTTGTTGACTTGATTCAGCCACATCCTGTTGAATTGGAGATTCACTACGAGATGGAACTCCCTGAACATCACTAGGAACGTCCACGGAGACTTCTTCAGGATTTGGAGAAGCGTCCCTAGGAACATAGTATTTTCCAGAGGACCAATCTTCAACTTCATATTCAGAGTCGTCCTGCTGCTGTGCCGAGGAGCGTTCTTTCTTACTTGATTTTTCTTTGTGAGAAGATCTCTCCTTGAACACAACATGAATACTCTCCTCCAGCTTTAGAGTCCTTTTGTTGAAAACTCTATATGCTTTGCTGGTGAGGGAGTACCCAAGGAATATGGCTTCATCACTTCTTACATCAAACTTTCCAAGTTTCTCTTTATCATTATTGTGAACAAAACACTTGCAACCAAAGACTCTGAGATAGTCAAGGCGAGGCTTCTTTCCGTTCAACAACTCATAAGATGTCTTCTTCAACAAAGGACGGATCATGGCACGATTGATGATGTAGCATGCTGTAGCAATAGCTTCTGCCCAGAAGTACTTGGGGACGCTATTAGCCAAAAGCATAGTTCTTGCCATATCCTCTAGCGTCCTGTTCTTTCTTTCCACAACTCCATTTTGTTGAGGAGTCCTTGGAGCTGAGAAATTGTGCGAGACACCATGTTGATCACAGTAGGCCAGGAACTCTGAATTCTGGAATTCCGTCCCATGGTCTGATCTTATAGATTTGAGAGGCGTCTCAAGGGCAACTTCCACTTGTTTGATGAAGACTTTGAACTCATTGAAACAATCTGCTTTGGACACCAAGAAAAGAACCCAAGTGAATCGAGAAAAATCATCTATGAGAACGTAAATGTACCTCTTTCCACCGTAGCTCAGCGTCTTCATTGGTCCACAAAGATCCATATGGAGAATTTCCAAAGGCTTCTTTGAACTTACTTCATTCTTGGACTTGAAAGACGTTCTAGTTTGCTTCCCTTTGATACAGGCTTCGCACTGTTCAACTGTCTCAGGATCAATTCGTGGAAGTCCTTTAACAAGATTCCTTTGATGCAGCTTAAGGATTGTGCTAGGTCCAGCATGGCCAAGACGGCGATGCCAGAGATCAGCGTCCTTCTTTGAAGCAGATAGGCACAATTCTAATTTAGGCTTGAACTCTTGATTGAAAATATAGACATTGTTTTGGCATACTCCTTTGAGAACGACTTTGTTGGACTTCTTGTTGATGACGAGGCACTCCTTTGAGTCAAATGTGACTAGGTTTTCACCTTGATCACACATTTGAGAAACGCTAAGAAGATTGAAGCCAAGTCCTTCAACAAGACTCACGTTAGTTGCTTTGATGGACGGGTTAAGAATGGCAGTTCCCGTTCCCTTGATCTTTTCCTTGCCCTTGTTGCCAAACGAGACAATTCCTCCCGTGGCACTATTCTGGATAAAAGTGAGATGGATCTGACTTCCTGTCATATGATTTGAGGCGCCACTATCAATGATCCATGGGCGTCCCATCACTTCCACCTGCCAAAACAAGGTTAGTTTTTGGCAACCCAGGCAAGGTGTTCCTTACCTGGCTCATTACAATAAAAGAACTCTGGTTCAGGCATGAAATCATTAATGTTAACATCATTAGAAATGGCATGCTTGCGGAAAGAACTCCTAGAACGTCTAGGACGCCTAAGATTAGCTTTGGGAACAGACTTAGCATTCTCATTGTTAGTCCTAGCCTGTTTGCCACTTGCAATATCTTCTTTCAGTTTCACACAGTCATACTTGAAGTGGTCTCCTTGTCCACAGTACCAACATGTCCTATAGTAAGTACCGAGGTAGTACTTCTTGTTGGGACGTTGGATTTTGTTTTGCTTCATCTTTTGGGGATCACAAACTTTTGAACCTTCCCCTTTTGCAATTTTCTTATAAATTTTATGACTGGTGGAATTGGTATAGTAGTCCTCTTGTCCTTTTTCTCCACTTTCTAGGACCCTAATTCTTTCAAGAAGATTCTTGGTTTTCTCCCGTTCAAGTTCTAGTTCTGAAGTTTTGCTAGCCTCAAAGTCACTAGGGAGAGAGTTCCTAGGTTCAGACTCATAGCCTAGTCCTCTTTTGGCTGGGACAAAAACTATTGGCTTGACTTCCTCAACTATGGGACTCTTTCCCAACACTTTCACTTCTTCTCTAAGCTTAGCGTTCTCAAGTTTGAGACACATTACTTCAGTTTTTAGAGACTTAGATTCTTCATATGAGGACTCTAGTTGAACGGTCATGAAACTACAGTTTTTGCATTCAACAATAATATTCTCATTTTCAAGTTCAAGTTCATCCATTCTATGTTGCATGACAACACTTTCTTCCATGATTTTTCCAATCAGTTTAATGAGCTTAGATTTGGAACAATATTCTAAAGAACTCATCATAGATTCACGAGTTACCTCATTTTCAGATTTTGGAACGTTCTCCTCAACAACTGTGATGTCCTCCATAGCCATGTACGCCACTTGCTCATCAGGTTCTTCATCATCATCATCAGAAGAAGAACTCCCATTATCCCATGTAGAGGCGAACGCTCCAATGAGGGCTTTTGTCTTCATATCTTTTGCAAACATTCCTGTTGTACACCTTTTAGCAAAGTGTCCTTTCTTGTTACACTTGTAACATGTGAGTTCCTTCATTTCTGCATCAGTGTACTTACGACTCTCCTTCTTGGGCATCTTGTGTTTGTTGAAATATTTGTTCCTTTTGCCAAAGGCACGAAGAACTTTGTTGAAGAGAGCAAGTTCTTCCTCTTCCTCAAGTTGTTCCTTAGTCTTGCTTTCCTTCTCCTTCAAGGCTTGAACGCGCATCCTCTCGCGGTTCTCACTCTTGTTGGCTTCCACCATTAAGGAAATTTCTTGTTGACGACGAATATAGTCAGCGTACTCTGGTGTTGTGGACGCCAAAGCAAGATCAGTTTGAGGGTTGTTTGCTAGTTGAGCCATATCAGAGATCCTTCTTTCTTCGTACTGTCTGAGCTTCCCATAGATTTCTTCCATATCTAGAGTCTTGTTGGCTGTATTCTCTTTGAACGTTGTCCTGTCAAAGTTCCAGACTCCAGTCAATCCATCAATGACCACTTGAACTTTATTCCTCATGGAGATTTCTGTTTCTGGGATGCCCAGGTTCCTCATCTTGGTGACAAGGGCCTCAAAACGGTACGAGTAGTCATTCACAGGTTCCTCATCTTTAGTTGGACGTCCTCCTTCATTTCAGTTGTTCCTACATGTAACTTCTCAAGAGCTTCCCACTGTTGTTTAGCTGTTGACAAGTTGCTAACTCGAGTGGCGTCCCTTTCACATAGAGACACTTGAAGGAAACAAATAGCTTTTGCGTTGGTTTCCATCAACTTAAACTCGTCAGGACCCCACTCGTCCTCCTTATCGGCTTTGTCAGCAGGTACCTTGAGATCTCCTTTCATAATGACCTTCCAGCATTGATAATTTTGACTTCTGCAGAAATTTTCAAACCTTGTCTTCCAACGGTTGAAGTTGCCGTCCGTCAGGCGCGGAGGCTTCACAAAAGAGATTCCAATAGGTTCCATGTCCATCTTTACCTGCAACTCAGTAAGAATCTAGAGCGCCTGCTCTGATGCCAATTGTGGGATCGTTAGTATTGAGGGACGCCCTTTACTTTGGTAACGACGTCCTAAGGTTAGGCGTCCCTACGAGGTGTAGGGGCGTCCTTGAGTATTGCAGCGGAAATTAAGTACTAAACAGATAATAGATGAACGCAGTGAATTATAGAGGAACCACTCAAGACCAAGTAGTCCTTGAGTGTAAACCTCTACCTCCTTAGAGGATTTTTGAATAGTTCTTTCCTTTCTATTGAACGATCTTACAAATGTACTGGCGAGCCTTTACAGTTCTCTGGCACTTAGCTTTTCCCTAAGTTCACTTGTAAAGAACTCCTTTAAGCCTACAACTTAAGCTAGTTCAATCTACCAAAGGACTCTATTCCAACATTCTGCAGTACTTCGCAGAACTCTCTCTCTCTTTTTGGGTTTTTCTGTTACAAACTGTTTTTGTGATTTGGTTACAAGTCTCACTCGATCTAACACAAGTTCTAGCACTGTTCTTGAGTTCTTGAGTTAGTTCCTCGTGTTCTTGAGTGAGTCGCTTTCCTCTAATTCTCTCTGAATATTCTCTGAAAGCGTTAGCGTCACAATAAATGCCTTGCGGTATTTATAGGACTTGGGGAAGGGCGTCATTCTCGTTCTGACGATCATGCCCTTCAGGTACGTGGCTATAGGATCTTCTTCCACGAGTGTGACGGTGATGAGGAAGCTTCTTGTATCCAGCTGTGTGTGATGAACTCCGCTACAGGATTGGCCGCCACGTGTTGATGAACTCTGCTACAGGATCGTCCGCCACGTAGTGTTGGACTCTGCTACAAGATCGGTCTCCACGTGTCCCTGGATGATCAAACATTGTCGAGTGATGTCATCCTGTCGGCTAGAGAGTAAGGACTCCTTTCTTGTGTTCCTACTTGCTTGGGACTCCGTCCTTGCTCAAGTAGTCTCTTGCTAGTCCTTACTTCCTGTAAGCTGGCGTCCCTAAGCCTAGGGAACGTTCACACACTTGATGTCCTTTGTTAATTGGCGTTCCTGAAAACTTGGACAAATTTATTAGAATCAAAGTGAGTTTGTCATATCAAAACTAAGGGACGGTTTGTGTGGGCACACTACCAAGTACGCAGGCGTCCTTGATAGCGTCCCGACACAAAATAATTCCAAACTCAAAAACTAGGTCTAAACAAAGGGTTCCAAAGCCCTTAAATATGAGAACACATCTATCTAAAAATACATAAAAATCGGACCTAAAACAATATCCAAAAGGTCACTAAACAAAACACAACGTTTAAAGTAGAAAATCGCCTCGGTAAAAGGCAGCGGTCGCCGCCTATGGGGCAGCGGTTGCCGCCAGCCACAGATCGTCAATCTCTTTGTTTCTTCATTCCAGCTTCAAGTGGTCTTCAGGGTACCTCGGCCCTTCCTTCTTTAACGCTTCAAACTCCAACTTTAGCACCTAAAACAAGACTAAAAGTATGCTAAAACCCCATCTAAATACACAACATAAATGTGTATATCAGAAGCACAAGAGTATCAATATTAACCAAATGATAGAAATCAATTACCAAAATCTCACGAGTTCATACATCAGAGCTTCTCCCTTGAACAAACCCAAGAAGACTAGCTCTCCAAAACTATACTAAAAGAGAAGAGTTCAATTATGAGAAAGAATATGCTAAAAAACTAAGGTTGGCTCCTCCTTATATAGCCCAAGGAACAAGCTCCACGAGATAGATAAGGAAAGAGGCAAAAGATAGAAAGGGAAACAAGATAGAAAGATTTCGGTCCACTTCGGATTCGGCATCACCGCAGGCGCGCCGCCATCACCGCGCCCGCGCTTTCGCAACAGAATGGAACAAGTCTTCTCGGCAGCCACCGCGGTCGCGGATCCTCCGCCACGGTCGCGGAATTCGGACAGAACCTCTAGCGTCACTTCGGAGGCTGTTTTGACCATCTTCGACTTGGAATCTGACTTCGGTGTAAAACGCTGAATTGAAGCCCTTGAAGTTAGCTTTCCAATGGCACCGAAATCCGCTCAATCCGACTTTTGTAGCTCAAGATATAGCCTTCACAAGAAAGTGGTGTCGCACAGACAGCTCAAAACGCCTTAAAACTCTTGATTCTTGCACTCTTGTGTCTTCAGCCTAGATATTACAATTAGCACAAACTCTAACCTAAACATACTCAATATAGCCCTAAAATACAAGAGTTAATCCATACAAAATAGCCCGAATCACACTCCCCCATACTTAGATCTTGCTCGTCCTCGAGTAAGCTCAAAACAAATACAACAAGGTAGCACATCTAAGATCTCAGGAAATACAAGGGAAACAAAACACTCAACTCACAACCCGAACCCAAAAATATAGAGAAATCATGAGCATAAAACAATGAAGATCAAACACACACCTCACTACAAGATATAACACTCAAACTCTAAAAAGTGTAGAGCAACTTAGTATCTATCCAAATCTAACATGTAATCCCCAAAGTCCCCAAGCAAGAATGATCCCAAACCCTCATATTTTACCGCTCAGTTCTGCTTCGGCGCCCTTTCGGGTTTTCACCTAACCGCTCTTTTCATTTTTCAAAAGGGTGCGCTCACAAATACTCACAATCACCCATGAACCTCATATTACCCCAGCCTAATGCTGGTCCGGGTTACCCGCTTATTACCTAAGCCGCCCTTTCGGGTTTTCGACTCATCCCAGGATTTATTTGCCTTTTTTCAATATTTATGGCTTTTTCTGTCTTTTTTCTTTTTCCTTCTTTCTCTTATTAAAAAATATATGGTGCAAGTGCTCCATGAAAAGAAGAAAATCAAAAATTTGAAGCAAATCACTAACTAAGCTAACTAGGATAAGCATATGCGAGTACTCCTTCCCCCATACTTAAATCCTTCATTGTCCTCAATGAAGCAAAGAGCAAGGATAGAAGCAAGGAAGAAGGAAATCAGAAGACTCACAAACGATGAAGAGAAGTGGAATGGAAGAAGTCTTCAAAAGTGGTAGAAAAATGGATGAAAAGCTTTGGAATCACCATTCTGTCGGCTAACCGCGGGCGCGGGTGTACGGGCCGCGGTCGCGGATCAAACGCCGTAAGCAACATCATCCACCGTGAGCCAACCGCGGGCGCGGCATGGGATGCGAGGTCGCGGCCTTGAGCGATTGCGAACTTAGACGTCTCCTCGAACATGAATGCTCAAAGTGGCTCTCAGATATTGGGCTCGTCTTCTTGGGACATGTATGGAATCTTGCACTCGAGCCTCAATGATGCTATTCTTCGGGGGAACAAAGCTCCCCCATACTTAGGCTTTGAACATAGCCAAAAGAATGGAATTCTAAAGATGGATGAAAAGAATATATAAAAGGTGGTGGAAAGAGATAGATGGAAAGATAGAATGATGAAAAGATAGAAGGATGATAAAGATACATGGAAGGTAGAAGATAGAATGGGACCAAGTAGTCCTCTTTTTTTTTCACTCTTTTTTTTTCTTTTTCTTTTTTTTCCCTTTTTTTACCAGACCCGGCCTCACCGCGGGCACGGTACCCGAGGCGCGGGCGCGGTAGGTTTTTTTTTCGAACTCACTACATCACCACCGCCGGCGCGATTTGTGGACCGCGACCGCGGTGTCTAGTACCTGTTAGTCGGGAGTTTCTGTATTCAAAACGCGACCGCGGTTGCGCATCCGCGGGCACAGTTCAATCACAGAACGTTCTTTCGAACCTAGTACCTGCATGTTAGCCCGATTTTTTTTTTACATAGTCAATAAAAACATTAACACTAGAAAGAAACCAAAGTTCCCCGGCAACGGCAATTTGACTCGGCTAAAGTCGTCGTGCCAAGATCAAAGATAAATAACCCAAACTACAAACTAAGTATAGCAAGTAAGTAAGGGGTCGAACCCAAGAGAACTTAAGGCTTCTAGTATTAATAAATCTATCAAGCAAAGATAGGGGGAGTAAAGAGAAGAATCTAAACTAACCTAATCTAAGAAACAAATAATAAATACATAGATAAATAAGGGAAACAAGTTTATTCAAAAGATCCACTCTAATATAATCACTCGATCATAGATTCATCCATTGATTTCATTCACACCTATGGTTAATTCCTATCCTGATCATTAACAATCGCAAGTCCACGGTTCAAGCAATTCTAAAACCCTAGGCAGGGACACTTAAACCTAGAATTAGCATAGAGAACAAGAATATGCAGGATATAATATCAAACAATCTTGCTACGAGTCAATTGCAAGATAAAACAATCAATTCTCTTCTTAATCCTAGTTGCATAGACAACAGGTCTAGGGTAAGTTGTTTACATAGATTAGTTTTGTCCACGGTCCAAACCTAATCAAACAGTAGAACATCAATTAATTCAATAGGTTAGCTACTCCTAGAGAAACAATAAACATTCATAAGATGAAGCACAAGAGAATCAATATTAACCAAAGAAGAAATCAATTACCAAAACCACACAAGTTCATACATCAGAGCTTCACCCTTGAACAAACCCAAAGAGACTAGCTCTCCATAACTAAACTAAAAGAGAAGAATTGAATTGTGAGAAAGAAGATACTAAAAACCTAAGGCTGACTCCTACGTATATAGCCCAAGGAACAAGCTCCACGAGATAGATAAGGAAAGAGGAAAAAGATAGAAAAGGAAACAAGATAGAAAGATTTCGGCCCGCTTCGGATCCGGCATCACCGCGGTCGTGTCGTCTACACCGCGCCCGTGCTTTCACAACAGAGAAGAACAAGTCGGTCTCGGCAGCCGCCGCGGTCGCGTCGTCCAGGCCGCGGTCGCGGTATTGTGATAGAACCTCTAGCATCAATTCTGAGGCTGTTTTGACCATCGTTGGCTTGGAATTTGACTTCGGTGTAAAAAGATGAATTGAAGCCCTTGAAGTTAGCTATCCAATGGCATTGGAATCCGCTGAATCCAACCTCCGTAGCTCAGGATATGGCCTTTGCAAGCAAGTGGTGTCGCACAGACAGCTCAAAACGCCTTAAACCTCTTGATTCTTGCACTCTCGTGTCTTCGGCCTAGACATTACAATTAGCACAAACTCTAACCTAAACACACTCAATATAGCCCTAAAATACAAGAGTTAATCCATACAAAATAGCCCGAATCAATTGATCTCCTGGGGCATTATATAAATCGATTGTAAACCCTAGAGTAGGATTATGCTCTTTTGCACATCAATACATACATCTAACACGATTCACAACTTTCAACCTTCAGTTTGTTCTTTGTGATTCATCTCGGTTAGGCCCGATCTAGGCCAGAATATCCTTTGGTAAATTTTGGCTCAAACAATACCCAAGAGAACTAAACTAAGAAAACAATTAACAAACAAATAAACAAATATTAGAGAAACAAGTTCATTCAAAAGATCCACTCTGAAACAATCGTTTGATCATAGATTCATCCATTGATTCACTTTAAACCTATAGTTAATTCCTATCCTAATCATTAGCAATCGCAAGTCCACGGTCCAAGCAATTCTGTAACCCTAGGCAAGGACTCTTAGCTTAGAATTAGCATAGAAAAAAAGGATATGCAGGATACTTGCAAAAGCAATCAAGCTACGAGTCAATTGCAGAAACATATAATCAATTCTCTTCTTAAATCCGAGTTGCATAGACAACAAGTCTAGGTTCTAAGTTGTTTTACAAAACAGGTTTGTCCACGGTCCAAACCCAGATCAAACAATAGAAAATCAATCAATTCAACAAATTAGTTATTCATGCAGAATCAATCAATATTCATATAATGAGGCACAAGAGATTTAACATTAACCAAACGATATAAATCAATTACCAAAATCTCACAAAGTCATACATCAGAGCTTTACCCTTGAACAAACTAGGAGACTAGTTCGCCATAATACATAAGAAAACTAAAGAATTGATCTAAGAGATAATGGATATGAATTGGATACCTAAAACCTAGAGAAAGCCTCCAAATATATAGTAGTCGAAAGACATGCCAACTGGACTAATAAAGATAGAGGAAATATAGAAAAAGGAAAGAAGATAGAAATAAAGCTTCTTGGGTCTGGCACCAAACCGTGGGCGTGGTTTCCTTGGTCAACTTTGGTCAACTCTGCGTGAAAAATCGTGCGCACTTCGTTAATCACCCTCTACCGCACACGGTTTTCTCCAATGTAAAGTAGACTTCCTTAGGATGATTCCGCGCCCATGGCCATGCCACCACGATCGCGGTTTATGTACATAATCGGCTTCTTCTTCATCAGAAAGTCATGAAAACTCTTGAATCTTGAATCCTTTTATGTTCGGTCTTGATATTACAATTAAGCACAAAGTCTAACCTAGAACACTCAATATAACCCTAAAATACAAGAGTTAACACATCCTAAATAGAGTATATCACACTCTTTTTCAGGTCATAGTCTTGAGCCAAACATACTTAAGATCATATCTGATAGGTTCAATCATTTGGCGCAAAATAACTAACCCATCATGAACACACAAGTTTAAAATATGGCAAGCGTATCGGACATGAATATACTTGTTTCCAAAAACCGGCTGACAAGCTCAAATCAAATCATTAATAAAAGCGGTGTTGTTAGAAGCATTATCAAATGAAATTGTAAAGACCCTATGGAGAAATCTATACTCTTCTATAACCGGACGAATGATGTTGGAAATATTTTGGGCGGTATGACTTTCGTCAAAATCCCTAAAAGCCAAAACACTTGTTTGCATAACAAAACAATCATAATAAAATGACAAGTAATACCCATGTATGAATAATCTTTGAGTACTATCACTCCAAATAGAAACATGTATATCATTTTCACAAAAGAATTTAATCAATTCACTCTTACGAGTTCTATATGTTTTCATGACATACTTCTTAATGATTTTTCTAGTAGTTGGTTTAGAGACGGGTTGCACATCAGTAACAATAAAATCATTAATTCACATATTTTCCGCAAATGAAAATGACAAATGACAGCACAAATAACTTCGGACAAACCATGAATTATATATTCTTGATTATAAAAAACAAAGCATTTGGTTGTTGTGAGGAAGAGGATGCATACTCGGGGAATTGTGTTTGGCCTCGTATGACGCCCAACTCTTCCAGATATTTAATTTGTTGTCCATGTGCATCTTCAATGCACTATAGCCACCATTTTTCTTCCAATTGTATGTTTGTCCACAATAGTTTTACTTGACCAAATATTGCTCTTGAGCATCCAAGACCGTGCCTTTGGCTTTGGCTCTCACCGGCACCGCTCCCATCATTTTGTTGGCTTGAGATATGAGTTGAACGGGAAATGTTGAATCCCATGTTTTGATCATGAGATTGAGAGGGAGAGGCTTGTGGTTGTGAACCTTGTCGTTGCATTTCTTGAGGTAGAGGAGGAAGGTTTGGAGGATATTGGTTTTCTTGTGAACCAACTCCAAAAAACTCATTAATGTAATCCTTCATATTTTTTATTAAGAATTGAGAGAAATAATGCTTAAGAGAGCTAAAAGATGTGTGGTATGAAATGAGATTGAGAATGATATTTATATTATACTAGAAGAGGCAAATATGTAAGAGAATGGAAAAAAACGGCTAGTTTGAAGAACTAGTGTTGGAACGGCAAAGGTAATAAGGAGACGGGCGGCCTCAATTCTAGCAACAAGAGCAAAGGTGATCACAGGGACGTTTACACAGGCTCTTGTTTTGCTCAAAGAGGTAATTGTGGTTACGTCAGAAAGGACGCTAGTTGTTCAAGTTTTTAGTGTAGGACGTTCTTTGATTGAGATCTTATCAGACAGTTTTGCAAGGCGAAGCGTTGTGGGATTTGAATTTTTGAACTTTGAACTTTGTGTTTGGAAAACAGATGTAACTGCCCAAATCTTAAGGGGGAAGCTTTGCCACGTGTCGCTTAGGGAAAACAGTACTAATTACAAGCGTACCCCTGACTCCCCTATATAAACCAACTCCTCAAACTACTGAACAGCAGAACCAGCCTGTTTAGGATCAGGAAGAGAACGCCAATCAGGGTGGCAATGATCAAGATGAAAATGTCCAACGCATAGAGGACGCTGGTAATGACAGTGCCGAGGATGAAAGTGATGATTCTGATGAGGATGACGATGATGAACCAAAGTCCCCTAATAGAAAAGGGAAGAAGAAGAAGAAGAAGAAGAAGAAGAAGAAGAAGAAGAAGAAGAAGAAGAAGAAGAAGAAGAAGAAGAAGAAGAAGAAGAAGAAGAAGAAGAAGAAGAAGAAGAAGAAGGACTATGAGCCAGTCCACATTCTTGGTCCTTTACTTTACAAGGAGGATTGGCTAGCCTCCTTCGACAATGCAGATGTGCGAAATTTCTTGGAGCTACTTCGCTTCTAAGGTTGGACTAACCTAGGACTGGAGTCAGCCAAAATAAATCTCAATCAAATCCAAGAGTTTTACAACTCACTGAGATTCAAGAAGGACGGCTCTATGACATTCAAGATAGATGGAGAGACCGCTTCATTCATTGAGAGCAACGTTCGCGCGTACTTGGGACTTGGAACAAGAATCCAGGCCCAGAAGCTCTCATTTCTTTGCCATCCAGTGCATTTGATATGACGGACGCTAAGGTGGAAGAGCTCCTTGAACGCATTTTCTGTGGGAAGAAGCCTTATGGCAATGACAAGGTGGCGCACGTCCTTTCCAAAACAGGAGCGATCGCTCACTACTTCATTTGCAAGACTGTAGTCCCTCGTTAGGAGAAAAAGAGCATAGTCCAAACAATCGACTGTCTTCTATTGGATGCCTTCCTCAACCGCCGTCCCATCAACCTTGCCCGCATCACAATGGAACACATGGCCAAATGCGCAAGGAAGAAGCATGCCCTTCCTTACCCCGGTCTCGTCAAAATCATACGTCAACACCAGAACGCTTATGACGATTCCGTGGAAGAGGAGTTGGGAATGCACTGAGATCATCGCAAAGGACTGCTAAACATCAGGAACTCAGAAGAGCTGCCGTCCATTAGAAAACAACTCAAGGCAGAGAAAGTTGCGGTTGAAAAGAAGGCTGAACAAGAAAGCCTTGCTGAAGAGGAAAGCCTTGCTTCCACAAGACAAGAGCTCGCTGGTACAGGTTTGGAGGACGTTGCTGATTTTGATTTGTTGGACCAAGTGCTGCTAAGGGATTCGCCTCCTCCAATGCAACATTTGGAAGCTCCCTCAAGCAGTTCCCGCCTTCAACCTATTCCTCCCCCAGAGAATCCTGAGCAGTACCCTCCTCAAGAACTAATGGCTGCTATTCTCCATAATCAGTGTGTCCTGATCCAAGCTATGAAAGAGTCCGCTGAACTTCATTAGAAACTTCTAAGGCACTTTCAAGAGTCTCGCGGGCCTCCTCAATGATCACCGTCCCTCCTCTTAAACCCTCAACATTATGTGCTTTTGCTTCTTTTCATTTTCAAACACTTAAACATTTCTTGGCAGCTCTCTCGTTTTTATGCATTGATTGGTTAAGCGTTCCCTTGCTTCTAATTATGCTTTTATGCTACCGTCCTTATTCACTTGTTATCCTTTTCAATGATACCAAAAAGGGGGAGTGTAGTTTTGCATAGATGCTACCTATATTAGTTATCTAGAATAAGCAAGTGTTAAGGGGGAATTTTCAGTGAAAGGTCTAAGGGACGCTATACCAAATAAATAGAGGACGTTTAGAAATCTTTCTAGGACGATACTCTTTCTCTAAAATCCAAATGCTAGAAAGATCAAAGGCTGAAAACTTGTTCTTATAGAATTTTTTGATAAGTCTCAAATTACACTCTTAAAAGTTTTCATGCATGCTAAATCTCCATGTTGAATTATTTTGCATAAGGGTTTGTCATCATCAAAAAGGGGGAAATTGTTGGGACGATGTTAAGGACTGCCTTGTACTTAACATTGTGTCTATACAATCGTCCCTTAGTTTTGATATGACAAACTCACTTTGATCTAATTAAGTTGTCCAAGTGTTCAGGAACGCTAGTGATGAAAAGGACAACAAGTGTGTGGACATCCCTGAGGTGAAGGGATGCCCCCATCCAATTGTAAGGACCAGCGAAGTTACTACTTAAGCCAAGGACGCAGTCCCAAGCAAGCAGGAATGCAAGCTCAACTCCAAGCGTCCTTACAAGGCAACCCGACAGGATGACATCACTCGAGTAGATTTGATCATCCAGGACACGTGGAAGCCGATCTTGTAGATCAGTCCATCACGACGTGGAAGTCGATCCTGTAACGGAGTTCTACAGCTGGTGCCAGGAAGCTTCCCTCATCAACGTCATAACAGGTGGAAGCCGGTCTTGTAGCCGCTTACCTGAAGGCCATGATCGTCAAAGGAAAAGACGCCCTTCTCCAAGTGCTATAAATACCCCCTGGGCATTTATGGTGACTTAAGCCTTTAAAAGAATATTCAAAGCGAATCAGAGTGATTGCGACATCGATCAAGAACACCAAGAACAAGTCAAGAACTCTTCAAGAATAGGTGTTAGATCGAGTGAAAGGCTGAACCAAAATCACAAAGTTGTTTGTAAGAGAAAAACAAAAGAAAGAGAAGTCCTTACGACGTATTGTAAGAACGTGTGAGTAGCGTCCTTTAAAAGTTAAGATAGGTTACTTTTATAGGCTTAAAGGGTTTTTAATAGGGACTTAGGACGCATTCTAAGTGCCAGAGAAGTGTAACTACTCGCCAGTATAAATGTAAGAACGCTTAATATGAAAGGGAAAAGGTTATTCGAAAATCCTCCAAGGAGGTAGAGGTTTACACTCAAGGACTACTTTAGTCTTGAGTGGTTCCTCTATAAATACACGCGTTCCTTACGTATTCATTTACCTGTTTAGTGTTTAACTTTTCACTGCAGCAGAAGGACGTCCTTAATCTCTATTAAGGACTCAAGGACTCTTCAATTCAAGGACGCCCTTAACATCGTTATGGACGCCTAATGTCTCTCATTTTGGTGGTGTTTTGGTGGTTAGTTTCCCGTATAAATATGTGTCTTTAGTCCCTTTTCTTGTGTGTTTTGTTCCTTTTTAGCTTAGATTCCGATTTTCTATGAGATTCGGACACTATGCGAATTTGTTGTGTTTTGTAGATAAATTGGCGTGTTTTGAGGAAGTTTCGGAAGGAGTCTCTAAGGAGGAGCAAGGCATGAGCACCAAGGAGCGGAAGAGCCGAGCGACCAACAAAGAGGAGCTCAAGAAGGACCAAGAAGAGAAGAAGACCGAGGCCAGGATCGAGGTGCCCAGCAAGTCGGGCCTGAGATCGTTACATGGAGACCCGGACCGAGGTGTGGCAAGTCGGGCCCGATGTTGATCCATGTCGGTCCAAGTCGGCGAAGTGTGGATTGGGTACCAATGTGATCTTCCACTTTTGCCCTTCTTCCATTTTTTGGGTATTCTTGGCCCCTAATTAAAAGGAGAGAAGGCAATTAGAGATTTATCCAAGCTTAGACACAATTAATCACTCTCAAAAGGCTCAAGGAAGACTTGGAGAGCAAGGAGGATGAAAGGAGAGGAGAAGAAGAGGAGAAATCGGTGGAGGATAGCTAGATCTAGGAATGAATTGTGAGTTTAAACTTGTTTTGTTTTGCAATTTGTGGATTTGAGATTAGATCTTGTGAATTCCCTTTAATTTGAATGAGATTTGGCTTTGATTTGAGTTTGATGATTGAGATTTGTTTGCTTTGTCTTTTGATTGCTTGTTACTCTTTCCATATGGAGTAGATTCCATAGTCTTGGGCTATGGGGGAAACCCCTAGCTAGGTTTGGGTGTGAACCCCCAATTCCATAGCCTTGAGTGCTTGATCTAGGAATCCTCTCTACATAGAGCTACAATCTCCTGTGAAAGCAAGGGATCAAGGGCTTGTGATTGGTAAGAGTGAGTGAAAGCAATCTCTTGCCTATCAATTGAACTTGTATCGAATGGGAAGTCAATTTCCCTAGGGTCGATATGTAAAGTGGCGGGATCGAAGGCGAACAACCTCCATTCTACGAGGATCAACACTTATTGGCTGAATTGGGGCGGAATTACCCACATCTAGTTAGGGAAGGAACCCAAAAACCCAAGACCGATCTACCCATTTTGCTTAGTCCAACATTCCCAGACCTCGGGCCCGACTTCAACTGTGTCGGTCCCGTGCAGTCGATCCTTCTCGGGCCGAGGTGACCTATGTCGGTCCCGAGAAGATGCCTTTGACTTTACTTGTTTTTAACCTTTCTTTCCTCTTTTTAAGTCTTTTTGGTACACTCAACGCACAAACTCCCAAGCGTTCGACACCCTACCTTGTACTACTACGGAGTTCAGTTTTTAATTGAATTTTGACCCCCCAATCCAGACCGATCAGAATTTTGGCGCCGTTGCCAGGGAGTTCTACTTGTTTGAGGTACCACTTTTGTTGATTCTTTGAATTTGTAGTGATTTGAGTGAGGGATTAGCCCAAACCCCTTGTTTGTTTTGATTTGGTTTTGTTTGTGTATTTGGTTATAGGTGTTTGCGAGCTCGTTCCGCCCGAGGAACACTTGAGTTCGACTTTGTGAGTGATCCGGAAAGCATCATCAAAGACGCTCGAAAGAAGAAGAGAATGGAGAACCAAGCACAACATGGTCATGAGATTGCTAGGATGAGGGCCGACATCGCTCGAATGCAACTTGAGATGGAAAACCGGAATGCCGAAGTAAGGAGAGAGTGTGAGGAAAGGTTGAGATTGGAGGCTCAACTTAACACCCAACCCTGGAATGCACGCCAATAGATGCACCCGGAGTTGAAGGTGTTGGAGCCGGCCATTGTCTTACCGGAGGTTTCAAAGAACTTCGAGATTAAGAGTCAATTCATATCACTTATCAAGAGGGACCAATTTGAGGGGGGACCGAATGAGTGCCCGATTGAGCATGTGAAGAGGTTCAAGGATATGTGTGAGACTATCTCGACGGATGAAGAGACGCTAGAGTACGTGCTACTCAAAGCTTTCAAATGGTCTCTTGGAGGCAAGGCGGCACATTGGCTAGAGAGCCAAGCTCCTCGATCCATCACAACATGGCGGGCTCTCAATGAGGCATTCTTGATGAAGTTCTTCCCACCAACAAAAACAACGGAGCTTAGAAGGAACATAGCAAGTTTCCAACAAGGAGCAAATGAGCCACTCTTTGAGGCTTTGGATCGGTTCAAGGAAATGTTAAGGCAATGTCCAACGCATGGGCAACAACCTTGTGTTCTCCAAGACATATTTTTCCAAGGAATCAACCCCGCCACCAAGGACAAGTTGAATCTTCACACCAATTGTGGGTTCATCGATTTGCCACCGGAGCAAGCATGGGAGTTACTTGATAAACTCTCCGATTACGAAGCCATTTACGGAGTGGGCCAAGTCAACAAGGAGGCAAGAGTCCAAGGAGATGGTACAAGGAGGCTCT
Source organism: Polygonum aviculare (assembly GCA_934048045.1). Classification (NCBI taxonomy): domain Eukaryota; kingdom Viridiplantae; phylum Streptophyta; class Magnoliopsida; order Caryophyllales; family Polygonaceae; genus Polygonum; species Polygonum aviculare. Next base: position 22,180,672 of record OW204023.1, on the reverse strand, counting down.
ACGACCCGAAGAGTGAAGAAGTTGACAAGGATGTGAAAGCTCAATTCCCTGAGGATGAGTTGAACAAGATGAGGAGGCAAATGAATCACATCATGCAAACCTCAAGGGCATGTGAAGAATGTGGATCTTTCAAGCATGTAGCTCAAGAGTGTCCCAATGAACGCCAAGTTCGCATGGCCCAGCAAATCGAGGAGGCGCCCTTTGTTCAAAGAAACTATGGAGGAAGAGCCAAGTTCAACAACGGAGGCAATGGAGGAAATGGAAGGTGGAACCAAGGCCAAGCTAATGGGTACAACAACAACTACAACCAAAACGAGCCAAGGGCCTAACTACTACCATACCGACCTCCAGGGTTTTACGAACAAACTCCACAATGGGCACAAGAGATGAGAGGCGAGTTCAAGGACTTGAAAACTGTTGGATCGTAAGTCAGTTAGTGAAGGCGTCCTTAACTGGGTTAAGGACGTCCTTAGGTGCAACGGAAATTAGACTTAACAGGAAACAAGATAAGAAAATGGACACGAGTATTTATAGAGGAACCCCACTAAGACCAACTAGTCTTATGGGTAAACCTCTACCTCCGCTTGGAGGACGTAGAGGCCTTGCTGCTGCATGATATGTTTAACCAGACCTGGGAAGGGAAGAGAGTGACGGCCTCCTGTGCACTTGCCCATATGCTCCAAGATTCCCCGCGGCAAGTTGATGGGCTTGCGTTGTAAGAAGGCGTCCAGTAGGATACTGTCAGTGATCTGGACTATGGACTTCTTCTCTTGGCGGGGGACGACCATGCGCACAATGAAGTGATGCGCAAGGACGCCCGTCTTGGTGAGACAATGGGCGACTCTGTCCTTAGCTGCCGGCTGTCTCCCACTGAAGATGTTATTTCCTCTTGGGAGAAGCGGCCAAAATTTTTGTTGGGCAGATCATGAAGGGCATTAGGAGGGGAAGGACGCATGCCAAGCATATTGCGGACGGTACCCACAGCAATTGAGTACTCGTCCCCATCTATTTTGAACGTCCCTTGAGGTTTCCCTTTTACTTCAGATACTTCATATTTTGAGTAAAAGCGGAGAACCTGTTCGGGGTCGACTTCTACGGCCTCTGCACCAAGATGCGTCCACCCCTGAACCTCGAGCAATTCCAAAAACTCTGTACGTCCATTCTCCTCCAAGAATTGGGCATTGAAGAGGAGCGGCGACAAAATCTTCTTGAGGCGTTTCTGCTTGGAGTCGTTGCTTATGATGACCTCGTCACCAGCATCTTGTTCATCGCCCTCCTCGTCTTCGTGGTCCTCGTCCTGAGGAGGAGCCTCTTCCTTATCAGAGGCCTCGTCCTCTTGGTCTCGGGACTCGGCCATTTCTGTGTCCTCTGCAGGGGACGCTTGTTAAGGAGGAGGAGCGTCCTCAGCTGGAGTCCTTGCCAGGGACTCTATCGGTACTGCCTCAGAATCCGTCCCTTGAACTTTGATATTTTTCTCGACGGCTGGAGCAGGCGGAGGAGGAGGAGTAGAAGCTCTAGGAGGAGAGGGAGTTGGAGTTCTGATCTTATCCTTTGGTGCGGGGGCAGAGGAAGAGCTGGGGGGCGCCACTGAGAGGGGCTTGACTTTGAGTGGCGCAGGAGGAGGAGGCATTTGCTTTGCAGGGGAGTCCTCCACAGAAATAACAATTGGCACAGCGTCCTTGGCCGGGACCTGTGTTGGAGGGACTCCCTGGTGGACCTTTGGCATTGGCTTCGCCAAGTCCGCCTCAATTTCCGCATCCAGCGGATCCGCAGCCTCCTTTGGAGCGGGAGTCACGTCCTCTACCCTTGGTGGTGGTGGAGGGAGGAGAGGGACTTCTTGGAGACTCTTTTGGACCGCCACAGCAATGGCGTCCTTTTCAGCTTGCTCCTGGTGCGCCTTCTCTTCTTTCTCAATTTGCAGCTCAGAGAGGCGGATAGCTGCCATCTGCTCTTCAGTGACGCCCTCAAGCTGAGCAGATGTCTTCAACCTTCGCTTAGGAGCGGGAGGCGGGGAGGAGGGGACTGGTTTGGCTTGAGAGGAGGAGGGAGGGCCTTTAACTTGAAGTTTAGAAGGAGAAGGGGAGGAGGGCCTCTTACGCTTCTGGGAAGGGACGGAACCCGTAGGAACGACTAAGAACTCCAAGATATCGGGGAGTAACTTAGCGAGCTCCTCCACGGTTCCACCGAAGGAGTCGGAGATGATCCCAGGGCCCATGAAAGTTGGGCTCTTTGTGGAGGAGGTTGGGAGCGTTATTGTTGGGGAGGGGTGGTGGAGAAACTTAAACTAATCAACTAGAAAACAAAGAGAGCAAGCAACAAGATGATGCAAATATGAATAAGGGAAAAAGCAATCCTAGAGTCTAAGTAGTCACACTATGGATCTAAGCAACACTTTGAAAGCATACAAGAGTCTAGATCAAATCATGGTTTGGAGGCATCTACCTAGAATCATTGTCTAATTCTATCAAATCAAACAAATCGTACCTAGAATATGATAATCATCCACTTTCGTGGCTTGATCCAAGACTAGGCCCTTTAGGCTCAATAGGGGCTCAATTGGTTCAAGCCCTCATCCACCGTCGTGGCTTGAGTGAGCTCGTCTAACTCAACCCTCTATCGGTAGGTCAACCTCTCAAGAGTTCCCAAATCAATTCTCATTTCTAAGGGAAATCAATCAATCAATCCTATGGTTCAAGTTAGGGAAGAGGTCTCTCAACACAAGTCCCTAACCTATCTCCCTATTGACAACCTAACCTCTCGGTTCTAATCATCAACAAGTCTCAAATCACAATCAATTTGGCATTAGGCACATAGGATTGACACAAACCACAATTCAAATCTCAATTCAAGCAAGCATTTCAAGGCTACCTAGAATCCATAGGGTTTTCCTCAAACCCTAGGATTTAGGAACCTACCTAAACATAAACAAAGGAAATGAAGAAGAGAGAAGGAAATCCATACCAAACTTCATTCAGTTGATTGAAAAGAGGGAAGAATCTCCAACACTTTCTCCAATTCTTCACAAGAGACCAAAGTTCTAAAATGGGAAAAAGTCCCCAAAAGGGGGAAAGAAGAACCTCCTCCAAAGAGAGGAAAACGGCTATTTAAACAACCCTAAAAGGAAACAAGGCTAAAATGGGAAAATGGGACGCGGCGGCGTGACCCGGGCTCCAACTCGGGCCGTGACCCGGCCGGGTCGGACTCTGGAGGGTCAAACGCACCCATACGCGAAGAAAAGCCCCGACCCCGGCCACGACTCTGGCCGTGACCCGGCCGGGTCGGGGCCTGATTTTTGCATTTCGGGCATGATTTGGCAAGGGACCCCGACCCCGGCCATGACCCTGGCCGTGACCTGGCTGGGTCGGGGGCTGTGGCCCCGGGTTTGGTTCCGTTGCTCGTCTTTTCGGCTCTCGTCTTGCTCGGTCTTTGGTTTGCTTCTTGTGGCGTCTTTTCGGGGCTCTCCTTGACTCCGTCTTCGAGCTAATGTCATCTTCTTAAGCTCCTTTTGATCTCCCATCACCAAAACTCTTCCATTTTCACCTGAAAACGCACAAACAAGGCGTAGAGTCCGAACGAAGGCACTAAACCGAAAACAACTAAAATACTAACTTAAAAGAGAGAAAAACGAACCGAAACCAAATGAAACATGACCTAATATGCACTCTAAGCATGAGCTAGATGCAAGCCATCAAAGCTATGTCCCGAAGGTTCTCTTAAGGTAGTACACTTGACTGGTTTTAAGGTCTGCATCGGAGATTCTTCGCGTAAGATAGCGAATACTCGATGAGTTGTACTGCGCTTGGGAAGTGAAGATGTGAGAAGCTATGAAGGTGAAGTAGTGTTTGTTCAACATGGTAGTTAGCATGGTTGCGTTAGTATTTGATGGAGCTTCGCCTAGAGATTCTTCAAGACTTTTCCGATGCGGGGAACGACCGTTGGGACTTAATAACATAGTAAGATACCTTTGTCAAGTATTATTCACTCGGTACCCCAGCATAGGATCTTTCTTTGAGGTGGTCGTGTAACTTCTAGATGACGCCGGAACGATCAATCATGAGGATAGGGTGATTGACGTACCTGATGTTTAGGCGGTAAAAGACGCCAGCCTCCTTCGTCATGAAGGGTCTGATTCATGAGGTTGAGTTAACCCCATGATGGTAGAATGATCTTTTGAGTGTAGGATCTATGTGCAATCTTCGTATGTTGATCGATTATTAACTAGGCATGGCTAGATAAAACTGTCATTTAACCAGAGAATGACCAGAGAAGTACTGACGCGTGATTAACGAGTTCATCTGAGCCATTTCTGGTGAATCTTCACGTACGTTTAACCAGCGATGTTGCCGGCGCAGCTAAGGAAGTCGATGGCGAGGAGCCTTCAGACGAGGCGGCTTCTCCGACCCCAGCCACTGAAGAGTGTCTCTAGTGTTTTCCTTGTCGCTTATTTGACGTAACTCCATTGAGTGAACGAATGCGAACCCTTGATTGGGTGTGTGTTCGTTCTTAGGAAACTTGGTTATCTTGGCCCAAACTTTGCGGTGCTTTGCTTTGTTGTCCTTGTATAGCGTGAACTTACGACCTCCCATTGGTACGAGGTGTTCTCTTTTTGTATTTTGTTTTGCTCCAACGCCCTTGTATGGCGTGCTTCTATGTCTTTCTGTATTGTCCTGCACTAGAATAAGATAACTTTGCAACAATGTTAGTACAACTAAATATCTAGAGAATATCCAGAGAAACATTGCCCGTTGGTAGGGGATGTGTTGTTCACTCGTATTGAGCTTCGATGCCATGGTATGGCGCTTATATATATGTTGTTTTGCTAGTACCCTTTTATTTGCGTTAGTTAGCAAATTTAGAGGGAGGCGATGGTCATGGAGATTGTCCAAGGACGCATCTGTGTGTGTATGGATGCGTTAGTAGATCAGCATCCGGGGAAAGTGTTATGTGGCTTTCTCCCATGGCGCATTAATTTGACACTGAAAAGGTTTCCAGGTCTTTGCGCTTTGTGTACTGCAAAGGTCCGTGCATAATTGCTTATGATTAGGCGTCCTTTGGATCCATAAGTTTAGTCCTTAGGATGTAATGTGTTCACGGCGTCCCGCGAATGTGGCCTCGGGTTATCGGTGCTATAGCGTTCCCCTTCCCGTACTAATCCAATGTGACTACGTTGATTGGATTTAGATGGGGGGTAACCAACTTATGGGTTACTTCACCACGTTGTATGCGTGACGACATCGCCATTTCTAGACGGTATAACCATGTATTTATACAGTGGTTTTTTGTGTGTTGTTTTTCGCGTATTTGTTTAGTCGATGAGACGTAAAATAGCGCGTAAGGTGCGTTTGAAGCGGTAGTTGAGTTGTGGGAGAGTTGTTTTCTCACAAAACATCACAAATAGAACTGAAAAACTACTAAGCTATGAATTAAAGACAATGTATCGACAATGGGAGCTAGCGCCCCAGAGTCGCTTATTAAAATAAGAATCAAAGAAGTTTCAAAGAAGTCTCAAAACAAAGCTACGTATCGAGTAGAATTTTAATGAGAACAGACCGACTCAGAAGTGATACTTCTTCAGGTGGGGTGTGTCTTAACGCGTGTGAGTCGCGATCGACTTAGTCTTGTAGCCAATGTTGGCGTATAGCGCCTTGGGACTGTATTCGGGCCGTGGCTGACCATTGACGTTTTGCATGGTTGGATAATGTATGATCAAGAAGTCAAAAATAGGTGATCACGGGTTTTCCCCAATGATCCTCCAAGGCCTAAGTTAGTAATGTCTTTGTAAGAAACCGCAAAGGGAAAGAAAAATGTAAAACAATAGTTTTAGGGAGTGATACGAATGAACCTGCATTTTTCCAGTGATTGGATCATGTTAGTGACAATGGTTGTTGTCATCGTTGTCTTCTCACCTGAGGTTCCTGGATACCGACTAACTGGATAGTGATTCTCTAGCTGCGGCCTGGCGGCTATCAAGCGATCAATCAGTGAGTCATCGGCTTGGATCGTTCCCAAAGAATGGGTCCAAGGAGTGTCGTAGTTAGATCAGACAACCCATGTTGTCTTCTTGCAACCATCAAGGTCTGTCCCTGAAGCTGTCTTCGCAACTTCTTTGGAGATTTTCTAGCAACTGCCTAGACATTGTCTAGAGGCTGACGATGAGCGACTGGGCTAGCTGGTTGCCCAAGCAAGGATGTTGGAGGGGTGTTGTAGCTTGCTCTAGTGTCGAGGTTGCTACACCCCTGACATCTTTTCGTGGATGAAAATGTTTGGCGTTGGAGCCATCTTCTGAACTTCTTTGGAGATTTTCCGACGACTGCCTAGAGATTGCCCTGAGATTGTCTAGGGAGATTCCGACTTGTGCGATCTTCTTTGTAGAAAGCTGCTTGAACCTGATTTTTCTGAACCAGGGGAGTGAACCCCTGACCATGGACAGTTAAGCCAATATCTTGCTGCTTCTTGGTTCAAGTAACCCCAACACGTGGTAAATTGGTACTTTGTGAACCGAGTGTGGGCCGCTTCCTTGAATTTTTGGACGGTGTTCGAATCTGACTCAAGTTCACGTTCGTTGCTTTCCGTAGTGGTGAGCCAGTACCTGGCAATGGGCGCTCTAATCTCTGCCAGATGATGGCCTCACATCCGTGCTTTAGAGAGAATGGTGTTTGAACCGTTGCTCCCATTGGGTGGCGTGATTAGTTCGATTTTCCACTCTTTACGGAAGTACGCGTCTTCTTGCTTGTGAATTGTGATCCATCATTGCATGTAATCTCTTTTGGTACTCCTAATCTTTTGACATGTGGATGGAGGCAATTTTCCGTCAATGTCCATCCCCTATCTCATGAATGACCATGGGGTGATCAAGGGATGGTGAATTTCTAGCGGCTAGTGTGGGATAGATGTGTGGCGCTGACATGCTTCGTACGCCTAAGCGTACCTAGTTAAGTCCTGGAGAATAGTCAGCTAGTACCACCCCTGCCTGAGGATCTTGTTGGCTAAGCTCCGACCCCCAGTGTGGTTTCTGCACTCTCCCTCGTGCATTTCGCACATGATTTTCTCGGTCTCTTCTTTTTCTACGCACCTCTGTAGGAAGCATGAGGTAGATTTTGTGGAAGAAGATCCCATATAGGATGGTGAAGCGTGTTGCTTTCGATCTTAGGGCTTTGGCTTTGACTGTCGGATCTGACCCCTAAACTGGTGGATCTTTGGTGCATTTTTGGGACCAGTGACTTAGATGGAGATTCTTTAGCCTGTGCAGCAGACGTTTCAACTATGGCCGACTATAGTAAGTAGACCAGTGGTATGTTGTTGAACTCTTGAGGATCTAGGGTTGAACCTAGCCCGGCTAGGGCGTCGGCTGAGGCGTTTTGCTCTCGAGGGATTTGTTCAAATGCAATCGGGTCAAAGCTTTCGGATAGTGTTTTAACTATTCCGAGGTAGCCGATCATCTTATCGTTTCTAGCTTTAAAGATGCCTAATATTCAGTTAAAGACCAGCAAAGAGTTGACTCGTACCTTAAGTCTCTTGATGGATAGAGCCTTGGCTAGCTCTAGTCCGAAGATAAGAGTTTCGTATTCCGACTCGTTGTTAGTGGTGTCAAAATTACTTCTGACTTCTTGAGCTGCTCTTGCCCCCCCTTGCCGATTTTAGCACGACTCCGAGACTTGCCTCCTTACGTTCGAGTCTCCTTTGGTGTTCAGTACCATTCGTGCTCTCCTCGAGGGTTGGGGTAAAGTCGCCAACGAAGTCAGCGAGCACCTGTGACTTGATTTCTCTCTGTGGTTCGTACCTAATGTCGTACGCGCTTATGTGGATGGCCCACTCCGCCATTCTTCCCAAGAATCCTAGCTTTTGCATGATTTGCCTGAGCGGGTACTTTGTCAGGACAAGTACGGTATGCGACTCGAAGAATGATCAGAGTTTATTCAAGAGAATTACGACCGTTAAGACCAGCTTTCCTGTTGGAGAGTAATGTGTCTTGTTGGAAAACATCATCCTACTCACGAAGTAGACTGGAACCTATTGGCCCTCTTCCCTTTTGACGAGGACTTAGCTTAGGGCGCTGTGCGACACGACTAAGTAATGGTGCGGTACCTCCTGTGGCGGTGGTTTAGCCAGTAGCAACTGATTGGCAAAGTATCCCTTCAGGTCCTGGAATGAGCCCTCGTGCTTTTCTATCTATTGGAAGCTTTAGTTCTTCTTTAGTACCTCGTAAAATAGTCGATACTTATTTGAGGATTTTGGCAGATGAACCGGCTAAGTGCGGCTGTCTTGTCGATCAGCTTTTGCACATCCTTTACGCTTCGAGGGGATTTCAGGGAAGCAGTTTCCTGAACTTGGTCAGGGCTAGCCTCAATCCCTCGCTTGGTCACCACGTGCCCCAGAAAAGTACCAGACGGTACCACGAAGATGCACTTCTGGGGACTTAGCTTTATGTTGTATTCTTCAAGAATTCTGGATGCTTCTTCCAAGTGCCCCTTGTGTAAGGAAGCGCTTGTGCTCACCATATCGTCGATATACACCTCCATTGTCTTTCCAATGTGACTATAGAACATCTGATTGACTAATCGTTGGAAAGCAACCTTGGCGTTTTGCAAGCCGAAGGGCATTACACGGTAGCAATGTGTGCCTTGCCCGATTATGAAGGAGGTTTTTTTTGCAACGGTGCCGTCGAACACGATGGCTTGTCTTGATGATTTCCTGATGGCGTGCCCCGATGGTTGGGGTCGGCCAGGAATCGCTTTCTTTGTCATGGCGATTCGCTGCTGAGTATGTCAACCACATATGTTTGATCCCCCGGATATCATGTTGACCGCTCTGTCTAGTGTTGGAGCATCTCGCCTTTCCTAGCGCTCGGGCTGGAGATTCTTCAGTACTTCTTTGGGCAATTGGGCGTCCGACGCCAAGTCCTTGATCCGCCCCTCGATGATTAAACGAGACAACTCTTTTCTTAGCATGATGCAGCCGCGATTCCGGTGCCCATGATACTCGTGGTAGTCACACCACTTGGTGGTATCTCTATTAGCCTTTGGAGCCTTATCTTTTCTTGGCCACCTCACGTATTCCCCAAGCCTGGTCATATTTCGTAGGAGCTTGTCCGTAGAGATGTTAAGCTTAAGGGAGTCTAGCGAAGGTGGTGGTGATGTCGCAAGACTGGATTGAGACTTTTTCCCGGTTGAAATGGTTTGGTGAATTCTCTGGTGGATCTTTGGGACTTTAGAAATACCTCGTAGAGATCGTTGGATTGCTTTCGACTAGAGGTGAACTGAGAGTGAAATAGTATCCGAGAGATCCACAAAGGACTGAATGCTCCCGCGTGGGAAATTAATGAATCAAGTCAGGGATGGCCCTGTTAGGGTGTGTCGAACCCCCTGTTCATCATAGCTTCTTTTTTTTGGTCGGAGTTCATCATAGCTTCTTTTGAATGGTAGGGGACTGCGCTTGCCATCATCTTCTACTTGTATATTGCCACGTGTTTGTGAGGGTATGTGGTCTCGTTGTACGTGGGCTTACTTAGAATGGAGATTCTTCGAAGCCGTCTGATGATTCGGGTTTCACGGGCCGCAGTCCCTGGTGATTTGATCGACTATGACGCCTTTTTGCTCAGCAACCTTCTTTTCTATGGCCGTGTCCAGGCCGATCTACTGCGCCTTTCGTAATCTTCCTCGTTGGTGTTGTCACCCGCGATCCAAGTTAGGATGACGTGTCATGTAATTGAAACAAGTGAACAACAAATACGTATAAGTATAGAAGGTCGATATTTATAAGATGCGCAATTAAGAAAGAAAGTCTATCTTTTAGCGGCATATTAGAAAAATTATAATCAAACAAGGATAAAGGCAAAATATGAACTCTTTAGAAGAGAGAAGCAAAACACGGAATGAATTGTGAGATAAGGGAACGAGGAAACCAGTATATGAAGGATGGAAGACGTGATCCGGAAGGATCGACTTGACCGTTTGCGTCCAGGTTGCTAAGTACTGGTCCGATCCACCTTGTTGTTGCTTAGAGGCTCTTTAGCGACCAACAATGAATGATTGGCTTGCCTTGCTTCCCTTGACAAACCACCAGATTGTACTCAATTATTAGCATGAGGTTTTCATAATTAAAATATAGAAACGTAATATAATGAATTGAATGGGAAAAAGAATTATCCCTGCTCTGGAAATTTGACGAGGAGATAACGAAGCACATGGCTTTGATGTTTGCAAATCAAACCCTAGTATTGCATCATCCCCTGCTTTGGTTTGATGATCATCGATGTCGCTTTGATGATAGCCCCATTACTGGCTTCGCTGATCGCTCGAAAATTCTTCGGAACTTCTTTGGGACTTTTTTGGGACTTTGTCGGAGTTCTGCCATCTCTTCGTCAACGTGATCTGGTGCTTTGATTTTCGTGATTGCTGTTGTTCCCGTAGCGAGAGGGTCAGGATGGGTGTTTTCCAGTCCTGATATTGTGTCTTTCGATCAAGAAAGGTGGAGACTTTGGTCCTTTGATGATTGTATCGATCTTCGGCCCCACGGTGGGCGCCAAATTGTTTGAACCAAAATTTACCCAAGGAAGAACTTTGGCTTAAATCGGGCCTAGATCGAAATAAATCAAAGAGAAGGACGAAAGTTGCGTTTGTGTAGCTGAAAAAAGTGTATGAATGTGCAAAAACATGGTACCCCGTTCTAGGGTTTATAATGGATGTATGAAGGTATGACCCCCCTTCTAGGGTTTACAGTGCATGCCTCTGGCGAGGGCTATGGTGGGTAATCTGATGTGATCTCCTATCTCTCTTTTCCAATTTCGTGGGTTTACATAGGTATTTATAGACAAAAAGTAGGAATTCTATCTTATACAAGGTATAAATCTATCTTAACCAACAAGTCTTCCGGAAATTCTATCTTATATCTTGGATATTCTTTATCTTGTCAGGCAGCGAATATATCATATATCAGAGGATATCTTGGAAAGATCCTATCTTGTTGCCTCGGATCTATCTTCTACAACCGACTTTCCTTTCGCCGTAAGTCTTGTCTTACTTTGAGGAGGTAGCAAAGAAGTACTAATCGGGTCTTGATACTTCTTTGACTATGTATTGATACTTCTTCACCTAAAACCTGGGTCGAACAGTACCTTGTAGCTGTAAGGCATTAGGACTTCTCTGGTACTAGGTTGCCTCCTGCTTGGATTATTTCTAGGTCCAACAGCTTACTTCTTTGCTAAGAAACACAGCTGTTTCGCACCCGGTACACATATCCCGAGATCCGCGTTCAACTTCTCCAGGACGTTTCAACTTCCCATTTTCAAAATTCAAACTTTTCACAACTGCAAAGGACTCTGTCTTGGCGTCCTTTCAACACACAACCCTGCTTTACTCAGAACTGAACCTCGGCGTCCCAGACACTGATCTCAACCACTGAACTTAGAACTCTGTACGGACAACTCTCAGCTCTTAACACGCGTCCCTTTGATCACTTAGAACCATTTTTGAAAATCAAGCAAGTACGTCCCGTAAAGATAAGACAAAGAACGCTCATAAGACGCGTTTGCAAGATTCTCGGCTTAGGTAAGCTTAGAGTTCCCATCATTTCGGCTTATAATGAGGGTTGTTTGATCAGGGATACTCTTGAGATGAAAAGCGAAATGAATGACATTCAAAAACACAAGCAAAACATATGTCTTAGACTAGCGTCCTTTAAAGATGACTTTAAATGAATACCTTTCTTTAAAACAAGTTCTCAACAAAACATAGCCAATCATGGAGGGAATAATAGAACGGGACTTGATCATTTAAAAGTTATCATCCCTAAAAGCAACCTAAGGTGCTCGTAGGGACGTCTATCAAGTGCTTTTGTGAAAATATCGGCCACTTGATCCTCAGTCCTAACATGATCTACCTTAATTAATCCAAGTTCAACATTATCACGAAGAAAGTGATGTCTTATGTGAATATGCTTTGTCCTAGAATGATGAACAGGATTCTTTGCAATACTTACAGCACTGGTGTTATCACACAAAATGGGGACTGTGTTGAGGAACGATCCATAGGACTTGTGAATAGCACGAAGCAGCAGCAACGTACTCAACTTCCGCGGTTGAGAGTGCCACGGAGTTTTGCTTTTTGGATCCCCAAGATACAAGGCATGAGCCAAGGAATTGTGCCATGCCGGATGTGCTCTTCCTATCCACCACATGGCTAGCGTAGTCTGCGTCAGAGTACGCTACCAGGTTTAGGGAAGTCCTTCTGGGATACCATAGGCATAGGTCATCCCGTCCCTTGAGGTATCTGAAGATTCTCTTGACCTCTTGCATGTGGGACTCCTTTGGATTTGCTTGGAAGCGAGCACACAAGCATACAGTGAACATGATGTCGGGACGACTTGCCATTAGGTATAGCAGGGACCCTATCATTCCTCTGTAGAGCTTTTGATCTACACTCTTGCCTTCTTCATCAGCATAAAGGCGAGTGTTGGGGGAGATGGGAGTATCGATGGATTTTGAAGAGTTCATTCCATACTTCTCGAGCATTTCACGAATGTACTTTTGTTGGTGAATGCGCGTCCCTTCTTTGAGCTGGGTGATTTGGAGTCCCAAGAAGAAGTTGAGTTCTCCTATGAGGGACATCTCAAACTCACTACTCATCAAGTTCTTGAATTCCTCTACAAGTCTCATGTTAGTGCTTCCAAAGACTATGTCATCGACATAGACTTGGACAATCAAAACGTCTTTAAGGACTTTCTTTAAGAATAGTGTTTTATCAATGTTACCTCGTGTGTACCCGTTGGACAAGAGAAAGGACGCAAACCTATCGTACCATGCACGAGGGGCTTGCTTGAGTCCATAGAGTGCCTTGTCCAAGAAGTACACATGATCAGGGTGATCAGCGTCCTCAAATCCTGGAGGTTGAGCGACGTACACTTCTTCTTTAAGCTTGCCATTGAGGAAGGCTATCTTGACATCCATTTGAAAGAGCTTGAACCCTTTGTGAGCAGCGTAGGCAATGAGGAGGCGAATGGCTTCAATTCTAGCGACAGGGGCGAAGGTCTCATCATAATCGATCCCTTCCTCTTGCCTATAGCCTTGAGCCACAAGCCTTGCTTTGTTCCTTGATACGCGGCCGCTTTCATCAAGCTTGTTTCTATAGACCCACCTCGTCCCTATTATGTTTTTGTTTCTCGGATGAGGGACGAGGGTCCAAACTTTGTTCCTCTCAAATTGATTGAGTTCTTCTTGCATGGCTTGAATCCAATCAGCGTCTTGGAGTGCTTCCTTTATGTTCTTAGGTTCAACTAAGGACACGAAGGCATTGAAGGCACAAAACGCTATATTGGAGTTGAGGGACTGATTCACAGCTGATCTTGTTTGAACTCCTTTTGACATATCTGAGATGATTTGATCTGTGGAATGAAGTCTTGAGAGGTTGGATCCCCTATGAGTAGCGTCCCTTGAGAGAGTACACCTAGGGTCCGTCCAATCAGATTCATCGGAGTCATAGCCGTCGTCTTCATTGGTTGGCTCAGTGTGTTCCCCTTGAGCTGGAGCGTCCACACTGTGCCTTTCTCCTTGTTGACTTGATTCGCCGGCTTCTACTTGATTTAGCGACCAAGTTTGAGAAGGCTCTTGTTGTTCACTAGGGATGCCCATTGAAACCTCATCGCGAGACTCAAGGGCGTTCCTAGGAACATAATATTTGTCGGAGGAGCTTCTTGGTTCTTCTTCATCATCTTCCTCATCGTCCCTTGGAGAGGAACGACGTTCCTTCTTACTTGGTTCTTTCTTGACAGAAGCATTTTCCTTGAACACCACATGGATACTTTCCTCAAGCTTTAGAGTCCGTTTGTTGAAGACTCTATAGGCTTTGCTTGTGAGGGAGTATCCAAGGAATATTCCTTCATCACTTCTGGCATCAAATTTGCCGACGTTGTCTTTGCCGTTGTTGTGAATGAAGCATTTACATCCAAAGACTTTGAGGTGTGAAATGTTTGGCTTTCCTCCATTTAGGAGCTCATAGGACGTCTTTTTGAGCAATGGACGAATCATAGCTCGATTGACAATGTAGGTTGCGGTGGCAACGACTTCTGCCCAGAAGTGTTTGGGGACGCCGCTGGCCAAGAGCATCGTCCTTGCCATGTCTTCCAGCGTCCTATTCTTTCTTTCAACAACACCATTTTGCTGGGGAGTTCGAGGAGAAGAGAAGTTGTGGGAGACCCCTTGTTGGTCACAGAAGTCAAGAAACTCTGAGTTTTTAAACTCCGTTCCATGATCTGACCTTAAGGCTTTCAAGCTCGTCCCAAGGGCAACTTCTACTTGCTTGATGAAAATTTTGAACATCCCGAAGGCATCTGCTTTTGACACCAAGAAAAGAACCCAAGTGAATCTGGAAAAATCATCTACAATGACATACATGTACCTTTTTCCACCATAACTTTGGGTTTGCATGGGTCCACACAAATCCATGTGAAGAAGTTCCAATGGCTTCTTTGTGCTTACTTCATTCTTGGATTTGAAGGACGATCTTGTCTGCTTCCCTTTGATGCATGCTTCACATTGCTCGATTTGCTCAGGATAATTTTGGGGAAGACCTCTTACAACATCCTTTTGATGAAGCTTGAAGATTGTGCTATGTCCCGCATGTCCAAGACGTCGATGCCAGAGATCGGCGTCCACAGCAGAGACAGATAAGCACAACTTGGATGCAGGCTTGAACCTTTGATTGAAGACGTAGACGTTGTTTTCGCGAGTCCCTTTGAGAATGACTTCATTTGTTTTCTTGTTGATGACCAGGCACTCCTTAGAGTCAAATGTGACTAGGTTTTAACTTTGATCACAAATTTGAGAGACACTAAGGAGGTTGAAATCCAATCCTTCGACAAGACTGACTTTGGACGCACTGATGGATTGGTTTAACTTTGCAGCGCCCGTCCCTTTGATTTTTCCTTTACCCTTGTTGCCAAATGAGACAGTTCCTCCCGTGGCATTTGCTTGGATAGAAGTGAGATGGATCTGGCTTCCAGTCATACGATTTGAAGCGCCACTATCGATGATCCATGGGCTTCCCCTCACTTCCACCTGAAAAGAAGAGTTAGTTCTTTGCGACCCAGGCAAGGTGACCCCTACCTGGTTCGTTACAAGGGTAAAACTTCTTCATATGCAAATGATCATAAACATTCACATCATTTAATCTTCTAGCATGCGTCCTATCAGTAACTTTAGGCTTAGCATTCTCACGACCATTTTTAGCTTTCCTTCCATTCTCAAGATCTTGTTTCAGCTTAAGACACTCGTACTGGTAGTGACCACTTTTGCCACAATGCCAGCACTTCCTATAGTAGTTTCCAAGGTAGTACTTTTTGCAAGGACGTTGAATTCTATTTTCTTTCATTTTCTCAGGGTCCACTACCTTAGATCCTTTTCCCTTGGCAATTTTCTTGTAAATTTTGTGGCTGACAAAATTTGTGTAGTAGTCCTTTTGTCCTTTCTCTCCACTCTCAAGAACTCTTATGCGTTCTTCCAAGTTCTTTGTCTTTTCCCTCTCATGTTCTAGTTTAGTTGTTTTGCTAGCTTCGAAATCACTTGGGAGAGAGTTCTTTGATCCTGATTCATACCCTAGTCCCTTCCTGGCTGGAACAAAGATTATCGGATTTATAGTTTCAGTCATAGGACTCTTTCCTAGAACTTTGACCTCATCCCTAAGACTTGCGTTTTCGAGTTTTAAGCACACAAGCTGATTTTTGAGGGACTTGACTTCTTCTTGAGAGGACTCTAGTTGAAAAGACATGGTATTGCAATTTTCACACTCCACAACAATATTCTCATATTCAACTTCTTCAAATCTTTGTTTCATGGCATGGCTTTCTTGCATGATTTGAGTTATCAATTTAATGAGCTTTGGTTTTGAACATCTTTCAAGAGAGTTTAGCATGGTTTCATGGGTTACCTCTTGCTCAGTTTCAGAGACGTCCTCTGGGGCGTCTTCCATGGCCATGTTAGCTACTTGATTTTCTGGCTCTTCATCACTTGAGTCGAGATCGTCCCATGCACTCTCAAATGCACCAACCAACGCCTTTTCCTTCATTTCCTTTGATGTAAGCCCTGTAGTACATTTCTTGGCCATGTGTCCCTTTCTCTTGCACTTGTAGCAAACTATCTCCTTCATTTCTGCATCTGTAGGCTTGCGAGTTTCCTTTTTGTAGGGCATCTTCATTCTTGGGACTTTGCCTCTTTTGTACATTGCACAAAGAGTTTTGTGCAACAGGGCCAACTCATCTTCCTCGGAAATTTGTTCTTCCGTCTTTCCTTTGCGTTCTATTGAAGCTTGAAGACGGAGATTCTCTTGGTGCTCTTGAGTTTTGGCTTCTAGCATTGAGTTCAGCTCTCTTTGCCTTTGGTAGTATTGCTCATACTCTGGCGTCCTAGCCGCAAGAGTTAGAGCCAGCTCACTTGGGGAACTCTTTCCCATTTCTGCCAAATCTTGGTTCCTTCTTGCTTCATACCCTTTTAGTTTTCCATAGATTTCCTCCATGGATAGTCCCTTGTTGGCCTGGTTTTCTTTGAACGTCATCCTATCGAAGTTCCATGGTCCCGTGAGTCCATCAATCAAGACTTGAACCTTCATCCTCTGAGTGATCTCCGTTTCTTTGACACCCAAGTTTTTCAACTTAGTCAGAAGGGCCTCAAAGCGGAAAGAGTAGTCGGTGATGGTCTCATTTGTGAACATCCTAAATTTGTAGAAGTCCATTTTGGCTTCAAGTTGGACGTCTTCTTTCATCTCAGGCGTCCCAACATGATACTTCTCCAAGGCTTCCCATTGAAGCTTAGCAGTTGGAAGATTGCTTACACGGGTGGCGTCCCTTTCACAGAGGGACGTCTGTAAGAAACAGATAGCCTTTGCATTTGCCTCCATAAGCTTGAACTCATCAGGGCCCCACTCTGCTTCCTTGTCCTTCTTAGCAGTAGGGACTTCGAGATCGTCGTTCTTTATCACCAACCAACATTGGTAGTTTTGACTACGCACGAAGCATTCAAACCTTGTCTTCCACCGATTGAAGTTGTCGTCCGTCAGGCGAGGTGGTTTCGCACTTGAGATACCTATAGGTTCATGTCCATGTTTCTTGCAACTCAAACTTAATCTAGAGCACCCGCTCTGATACCAATTGTTGGATCGTAAGTCAGTTAGTGAAGGCGTCCTTAACTGGGTTAAGGGCGTCCTTAGGTGCAGCGGAAATTAGACTTAACAAGAAACAAGATAAGATAATGGACACGAGTATTTATAGAGGAACCCCACTAAGACCAACTAGTCTTATGGGTAAACCTCTACCTCCGCTTGGAGGATTTTCAATAGCCGTCCTTATCTTATTAAGAGAGAGTCCTTACAACTTAGGCGAGTCGTTACACGTCAGTGAGCTAAGCGTCCGTCCTTAGCCTCACTAGTAACACTCCTTTCCACCTAACAAAGTAACCTAACTCTCTTAGCTATAAGGAAGCTATCACTCATGTCTTTCACGATTTGTTGTGAAAGACAAACTACAACTCTAACTATTTTGTGGTTTGTTTTGGATTTGATGTGGTTGGACTTCCTTTCTCTTGGTTCAAGCTCACTTGATCTTCTTGATCTTCGTTCGTGTTCTTAAATGCTTCGGGAGAGCTTGAGAGAAAGTCTTCAAAGTCCACACCGCTATGCATACCCCTTGGGGGGTATTTATAGCAGAAGTGGTTCTTGTCCTCTAGTGTCCTCTGAGGCTTTGTAGGATCCTTGATCTTCTATCAACGGTGCGATGAGCCTCTTGAGGAAGTCAACTCTGCTGACGCTTGGGAAGCCTCCGCGTGGATATGGGACCATCGCTGGGAAAGCGACATCTTTGGAATTGTCTACACGTGCCCAGACAAGGGAAGCTTCCTTCTGAGGACTACGGCCGAACGTGATGTAATCATGTTGGGGCGGCCTTGATTTGAATTTGAACTTCGTCCGTATTTTGGCGTGCGTCCCTTCTTGATGAGGATGCCGTCCTATCTGCGCAGGGACTTCGCCTAATTACGTTTAGCTCTGGAAGTTCTGATGATGTGCGTCCCTACAGAGTTAGGGACTGCCGTTCACTTATTGTCCTTTTCGCTCATTTGCGTCCGTTGGACTTTCCTGAGATCAATACTTGGACAACTTATTAAATACATTTGAGTTTGTCATTATCAAAACAAGGGACGATCATTATTGGTTTAGATATGAATGACTGGTGTCCTTAATATCGTCCCAACAAAAACTCAATTCACTAATGTTGAGAGGCGAGTTGATGAGATGGGCGCCGAATTCAAGGAGTTTGGTGTATAGAGAAGACAAGTTGTCAACCAATTAGCTCATATTGCAACTCAACTTCTGAGAGAGAATGGGAGACTCCCGGGCCGACCCGAGGCGAATCCCCATGCCCCACAATACCAAAATGAAGTCCGAGCTATAGGGTTGAGGAGTGGACGGAACTTGCCCGAGCCACATGTGCCAAGAACAAGGGAAGAGAGTCGGACCCGAGTTACCCAGCAACTCGGGCCCGACATGCTAGGATATCGAGCCAGCAGTCGGAAGAGGTCCCCTGACTAGGACCGAGGAAGGGAGGAAGTCGGGCCCGACATGCCCTGAAGTCGGTCCGACTCCCCAGACAGTGCTCTGCCCCCAGATTGAGGACCAGCACATCGGGCTCGACATCGAGCCAACATTGGTCCAAGCAAAGAATGATGTGAGTGAGCCAAGCCGGTCCAAGGAAGTTGATCCAAACAAGAATCAAGACGGCACAACTCTTCCTTACCCGACAAAGAAGCCCAAGGAAGTTGTAGAGGGCAAGTTCAAGAGGTTCTTGAAACTTTTGCAAGGGTTGAACATCACAATAGCGTTCACCGGCGCTCTAAATGAGATGCCTTCATATGCCAAGTTCTTGAGAGAGATTTTGAGCAAGAAGAGGTCGATAGTGGAAATGAAAGACGAGGTGAAAATCTTAGAGCTACCTCAAAAATTGGTAGACCCCGGGAGAATTGCAATAACCGTGGGTATTGGATCTCAAAGTTTTCAAGCTCTATGTGATTTAGGAGCAAGCGTATCGGTTATGCCAATGAGCATTTGGAAGAGGGCTAACCTTGGTGATATAGAACCGGTCGACATGTCTTTTACAATGGCCAATGGGTCAACTACAAAGGCCACAGGAATTTTGGATGATGTCCCAGTTAGAGTGGGGATGTACTTTGTCCCCGACGATTTTGTGATCCTTGATATGAAGGAAGATCCTTTGGTACCTATTATTCTAGGAAGGCCATTTGTAGCCACGGCGGGAGACAAATTTGATGTGAAGAATGGAAAGGTGACTTTTGAGATAGGAGAAGACAAGGTGGAGTTTCACTTCAACAAAGCTCTATATGAACCGGATGCCTTGGCAATTTTGAAATTGGAAGAAAATGCCAAGAGAAAAACGGAAGAAGTGGAAGCCACAAGAGAAGAAGAAGCACCTTTGAGGAGCCATGAAAGGGTCAATGCTCAAGTTCAAGAGAGAGAGTTGGTGGATCCATTTGAGCACCACGAGGAGTCAAGAGGTGATGATAGTCCAAGGAGCAAAGAACAATATCCTTCCTTGTATCCTTTTGATGTGGGAGACTCTTATATATGTTTGAGTGACTTGAAAGAGGATCTAGGAGATAGTTATATGTGTTTGAGTGATTTGAAAGATGATTTGAGCTATAATGTTATGGAATCTCCTAGAAATTCTCTAGATGTTTTTTATGTAGGGGACAAAGATCAAGTTGAGAAGGTGCAAGAGGTTCAAGCATATGATCTAGAGGACAAAGGTGAAGGAGAATTTGAGTGCCATGCCTACATCAACCACAAGTGGTGGTTCTACGGCTATGAAGGGAATGGCAATGGACATGACTATGGTGACCATTCACCATTTTTCACCCACCGTGATGGTTGAGGTTAGAAGTCAAGCTAATGCATTAAAAGAAGCGCTCTTCGGGAGGCAACCCGAGCTTAGTAGGTCTATTTTCGTAATTTTAGTTTAGTTTCCTTAGCTTAGCTTAGATTCTTTCTAATCTCTCCCTAGCATGTGTATTTGTGGAATTGTGGTGTTATGTGAGCTTCATGATTGAGTAGAGGTAATGGTGAAAATAATAAATGGATTTGTGGGAAAGGAAGTTGCATAGATGAGGGAATTTTTGGACATCGAACTAAGCCGGATCGAGGTACCCAGGACATCGGGCCCGACTTAGGCAAGTCGGTCCGACTAGATCGGTAAACCTTGGTCAATATTTGAAGAAAATCCCCATTATACCCCTCTGACCTAAACTTTGTTTCTTTCCCATTTAAAGCCTATTTCCCATACCTACCTCCCATCACCTTCATAACTACCTTCCCAAAGTACCAAGCTTCCCTTCA
Source organism: Polygonum aviculare (assembly GCA_934048045.1). Lineage (NCBI taxonomy): Eukaryota > Viridiplantae > Streptophyta > Magnoliopsida > Caryophyllales > Polygonaceae > Polygonum > Polygonum aviculare. Next base: position 22,160,288 of record OW204023.1, on the reverse strand, counting down.
AAACCCCAAACTGCCCCCCCCCTCTCCACCACACTTGATCCCCTTTGCTTGTCCCTCTATCATCTCGATTCAACACCCTAAGCCTTCCCCAAGCATTGATCCCTAAGAGAAAACCCCAACAAGTTCCATTGTTTTTCATCTTTCTCCTAGATCTAGGTGGAGAAACTTGAGTTCTAGGTTGATTGTTTGCTAAGAAGTCTAGATCTCCTAAATTGTGGTATGTGGATCTCGATTCTTCTCTAATTCCTTGTGAATTTCATGCTTTCATTGCTTGAATTGAGTGTTACCATGATTGAATGAGTTTAGATCTTGAGCATCCATGGTGTTTTGCATAAATAGGAGAATTTGTTCTTAAGTGTTAATTGTACATGATTGAACCTACTTGGAACTTCGATTGATGAAGATAGATGGTTGCTATTGGATTTTAGGAGCATGATAGATTGATTTTAGGTGAATTTGATTGAGAAGACGAATTTAGAACCGGACCGAGGTACCCAGGTACCTCGGGCCCGACATAGTAGAGTCGGTCCATGACTGCGGACCGAGGTTGAGAGCACCTCGGGCCCAACGTCTTGAGTTAGTCGGTCCTTGTTCTAGTTGTCTTTCTCTTGTGTTGAGATTAGGATTCATGAGTTTGATTGTTGGTTATGGCTTGATTATCATGATATATTTACTAGCTTGACCATTGTTTTGTGATCCTTTGTTCAAGCATGTTGGATTTTGTGAGTTAAGTGTCTAGAGGGTAAGTATGGGGTCATTCTTGTGTGATAGGTTGTTAGTTGTAGATACATGTGATATTGTTGAGGATTGTAAGGATCTTGTCTTGTAGTTCTTTGCTTTGAATGTGTGTAGATACTTTGACAACCCGAGCATCTTCTTCACGCATGGAGAGACCTTCTAAGAAGTCAAAGAAATCAAAGCAAGCACCAAAGATGGATGATGTGCAATTAGACGATGATGATGTGGTTACAAGTTATGAGCGGTACATGGGTCTAGCTCACCACACAAGGTGGCTAGATTGGGAGTCCATAAGAAAGATGGGGATGGATGTAGCTCTCCCCTCTTGCTACTCTCACATTGGCCTTGATGTGATGTTGAGGTGGAACAACACTCACTACCCCACCTTGACATCGGAGTTCATGGCCACCTTCAAGTGCACATATGAAGATATGGAGGATAATGAGGCATGATCACCTTCCAATTGGGCAATGAGACACAAGAGCTCTCTCTCCGAAACTTGGCGGTCTATCTTGGGTTCCCTTTTCCAAGAGAGGAAGCTTTTGTGGACAATGAGAAGGTGAACTATCTTTGGAGGTATGTAGCGGGGAGGAACGAGATAAGGAAAGGAGCTTCAACTAATGAGATAGCTAGTCATCTTTTTCGGGTGATGATCCGAGTCTTGGGGTGCGCCATCTTTGCGCACCACGAGCTAAGCAAGCCCATGAAGGAGGAAGCTATGTTGCTATATGAGATGCTCTTCCAAACCGACAAACCGTTGAATCTCACGAGGGAATGGGTGAAAATGGTTAGGGACTTCCAAAGCTCATCGTGGATTTACTTTGGAGGGATGATAGCCCGCTTGGCTAGTTGTCTCGAAGTTGATCTATCCAAGTACACGCCGGCACCAAATGGAGTGGAGTATATGAATCTCAAATACTTCAAGAAAGCCAACATCATCAAGGAGAAAGTCGTCACCAACTTCACCTCTCGTCTAGCACCCCATTCCAACTTTGACAAAGTGGCCATACCTTTGGGGTCACGGCTCTTTGACCTTGCAAGCTACTACAATTCATTCCAAGTTTGGGCCGGGAAGGAGAACCCATTTGGAGAACCGGAGGGGACGATTGAGTGTAGACGACGTGCTCAACACATTCACTTTACTACTCCTCAATCTTCTCCGGATTCCGATGAAGAGCCCAACAATTTTGAGTTTGCAAGAAGGGAGGCCATGGATGTTGACTCGCCTCCCGAAGAAGAAGATGAAGGATACCAAAACCTGCTAGCCGATCAAGCTCCAACACTCTTGGACCGAGATGCAGGGCACCTCGGGCGCGACGTACATCAACGTCGATCCAATGCCTATTTGCGCAAGTCGGTCCCTAGCCACTTTGAGAGAGGAGAAGGAAGTGGAGCAAGGCAAGAGCAACCGCACTTTGGAGGGTACGAGGGTTATGCCCAATGGTATGGGCCCGGAATGGTCTTCCCCGAACATCAACAACCGGTGGACATGACCTTTCTAGCCAACCAAATGGTTCATCTTCAATTCCAACAATCAAGCATGCTTCAAGAGGCACACCATATCAATCTTCAACAACAACAAATGAATCTTCAACAACAACAACTCTTCCAACAACAAGAAGTCTTCCAAGCTCAATATGAGGAAATGAACCGAAATCTTGCTTACACAAGGCGTGACGTGGACGATTTGAGGACGGTGGAGGACCAAAGGTGGCAAGTTCAAGAAAGCTTCAATGATTGGATGGTTGGGAACTACCCCTCCCAGGAGGACCCTTGGACGCGCCCTTCACCTCAATTCCAACCACCAAATCAAGATCCTTACCAAGCCCAAGTGTACGAGCGGGAAAGACAAGCAAGGCTCCAAAGAGGACGTCGTTGGGAGCATCCTTCCAACTAAATCTAGACATGCCAATCAAGAATAAGAAATTGTGAGCTTTCCTAATCCTCTTCTCTTTTCTTTTGAGTTTTGATTTCTTTGTTTTGATGAGGACATCAAAATTCTAAGTATGGGGTGGGGGTTAGTTACTCATAGTTTCATGTGTAGGTTTCTTGTGTTTGTTCTTAGTTTGTTTTCTTTTGGATAGTGGCAAGTTATGTTGCATGAATGATGATCGAGTTTGATATGGTTTGAATGGATGAGTTTGTTTTATTTTTGAGAAAATATTTTGCAAAAAAATCCATAAAAATTCAAAAATTTCGTGTGAAAACAACAAAAAGAATTTGTTTTTGGACTAGGAATTCCCATCTTAGATGTCCAAAGAAGGCTAATGATGATGTGAGCATGTAACGTCCTTTGCATATTTTTGGATGGTTTAGCCTCTAAATGGATGTTGTTTTTGATGTGATGTGATATCTTGCATGTTTTTATTGAGCACATGAGTTCTAGGATGAGTTTTGATGCAACTAAGTATGAGTGAACTTTGTAAGATGATTTTTGTCCATTTTAAGGATACTTGTTCATCATTGCATATCCCTCATTTTCTTGTGTGAATTAGCTCATGCATGCTTAGTAAAACTTGTTATTGCGGTGTTTATCTATTTTCTGAGACCAATATGAGATTTGTTCTATGCATTGTCGCATTGATTTGAACTTTATTTCATTTAGTCACAAAATGTTCCATATCCTACCTTGAACATAAACCGTTGTTTGTAGCCCTGTTTTAGCCTTAGACTTTTGTTTGAAACTCCTAAAAAATATGATTCCTAGTGACTCGGCTAAAGTCGCCATGCCAAGATCAAAGATAAATAACCCAAACTACAAACTAAGTATAGCAAGTAAGTAAGGGGTCGAACCCAAGAGAACTATGGTTTCTAGTACTAATATAATTATCAACTAAAGAAAGGGGGGATTGAAGAGAGAAATATAAACTAAACTAACCTAGAAAACAAAGAACAAACAAATAAGTAAATAGATAAGAGACAGGTTCATTCAAAAGATCCACTCATGAAATAATCACTCGATCATAGATTCATCCATTGATTTCATTCACACCTATGGTTAATTCCTATCCTGATCATTAACAATCGCAAGTCCATGGTCCAAGCAATTCTATAACCCTAGGCAAGGACGCTTAACCTAGAATTAGCATAGAGAACAAGGATATTAGGAAACCAAATCATGCAATCAAGCTACGAGTCTCATGCACAATTAAACCATTGAATACTCTTCCCTAAACTAGTCCACAATCCTAGAATAGAGTTGTTTCGAGAATAGGAAAGATGCATAGACAACAACCAATCCTAAATCAAACGATAGATCTAAGTCAATCAAACAAGTTGATCAGGCTCATAAAATCAAACATAAATCATGGGATGAAGCACAAGAGTATCAATATTAACCAAAGGATAGAAATCATTTACCAAAATCTCACGAGTTCATACATCAGAGCTTCTCCTTTGAACAAACCCAAGGAGACTAGCTCTCCAAAACTAAACTAAAAACCTAATTTGAGGAAGAAGATAGAAGGTAGAATGTATCTAAAACCTAAGGCAGGCTCCTCCTTATATAGCCCAAGGAACAAGCTCCACGAGATAGATAAGGAAAGAGGCAAAAGATAGAAAATGAAACAAGATAGAAAGATTTCGGCCCGTTTCGGATCCGGCATCGCCGCGGTCGCGTCGATCCCACCGCGCCCGCGCTTTCACGACAGAGAAAAACAAGTCGGACAATCCGCGGTTGCGGTATCGGGACAGAACCTCTAGCGTCACTTCGGAGGCTGTTTTTACCATCTTCCGCTTAGAATCTGACTTCGGTGTAAACATTTGAATTGAAGCCCTTGAAGTTAGCTTTCCAATGGCACTGGAATTAGCTCATCCGACCTCCGTAGCTCAAGATATGTCCTTTGCAAGAAAGTGGTGTCGCGCAGACAACTCAAAACGCCTTAAAACTCTTGATTCTTGCATTCTTGTGTCTTCGGCATAGATATTACAATTACGCACAAATCTAACCTATACACACTCAATATAGCCCTAAAATACAAGAGTTAACCTATACAAAATAGAGCGAATCAAATTCCCCCATACTTAGATCTTGCTCGTTCTCGAGTAAGCTCAAAACAAATATAACAAGTTAGCACATCTAAGATCTCAGGAAATACAAGGGAAAATAAAAACACTTAGCTCACAGCCCGAACCCAAAAATATAGAGAAATCATGAGCATAAAGCAATAAAGCTCAAACACACACCTCACCACAATATATAACACTCAAGCTCTAAAAACATGAAAGAGAGCAACCTAGGATCTACCCAGATCTAACATGTAAGCCCCCAAGTCCCCAAGCAAGAATGATCTTAAACACTCGAATTTTACCACTCAATTCTGCTTAGGCGTTCGGGTTTTCACCTAACCGCTCTTTTCATTTTTCTCAAGGGTGTGCTCACAAATACTCACAATCACTCATGAACCTCATATTACCCCAGCCTAATGCTGGTCCGGGTTAAAGCTCAAACACACACCTCACCAGAGTATATAACACTCAAGCTCTAAAAACATGAAAGAGAGCAACCTAGGATCTACCCAGATCTAACATGTAAGTCCCAAAGTCCCCAAGCAAGAATGATCTTAAACACTCGAGTTTCACCACTCAATTCTGCTTAGGCGCCCTTTCGGGTTTTCACCTAACCGCTCTTTTCATTTTTCTCAAGGGTGTGCTCACAAATACTCACAATCACTCATGAACCTCATATTACCCCAGCCTAATGCTGGTCCGGTTTACCTGCTTATTACCTGAGCCGCCCTTTCGGGTTTTCGACTCATCCCAGGATTTAAATGCCTTTTTTCAACTTTTATGGCTATTTCTATCTTTTTTTCTTTTTCTTTTTTTCTTTCTTTGTTATGCAAAAATATGGTGCAAATGCTCCATGAAAAGAAGAAAATCAAAAATCTGAAGCAAATCTCTAACTAAGCTAACTAGGATAAGCGAATGCGAGTACTCCCTCCCCCATACTTAAATCCTTCATTGTCCTCAATGAAGCAAAGAGAAAGGATAGAAGCAAGGAGAAAGGTAATAAGAAGACTCACAAACGGTGAAGAGAAGTGGAATGGAAGAACTCTTCAAAGGTCGTAGACGAATGGAAGAAAAGGAACTTCGGAATACCGTTTCTGTAGGCTAACCGCGGGCGCGGGTGTACGCGCCACGGGCGCGGGTGTACGCGCCACGGGCGCGGAATCAACACAGCGAAAGAAAACATCAACTTCCGGAAGGAAACCGCGGGCACGGCCGGTGTGGCGCGGTTGCGGCCTTGGCGCAGTCTCGTGCATTGTTGACTTATTCTCGAACCGGGTGATGTGCAATGTAACCTTCGTAGCTTGGCTCGTCTCTTGGAAGATGGACAATTATTTGAACTCGAGCCGTGGAGAAGAGAGCTCTCGGGGGAACAAAGCTCCCCCATATTTAGGTGTTTGCACATAGCCAAAAGAATTGAATTACAAAGGTGGATGGAAGAAAATATAGAAGGGTGAAAAAATAGATGGAAAGATATAGAGAATGGAAAAGATAGAAGGATGGAAAGATAGATGGATGGTAAAGATATATGGAAAGTAGAAGATAAATGCTCGAAACTTTTTTTTTCGATTTTTTTTCAGATTTTTTTTTTTTTGCCGGACCCTAGCCTCACAGCGGGCGCGGTAAAATTTTTTTTTTCGAGACCATTTGCATCACCACCACGGGCGTGGTATGTGGACTACGACCGCGGAATTGAAGTTAGCTTTCCAATGCCATTGAAGCCCTTGAAGTTAGCTTTCCAATGGCACCGGAATCAGCTCAATCCGACCTCTGTAGCTCAAGATATGGCCTTTGCAAGCAAGTGGTGTCGCGTAGACAGCTCAAAACGCCTTAAAACTCTTGATTCTTGCATTCTTGTGTCTTCGGCATTGATATTACAATTACGCACAACTCTAACCTAAACACACTCAATGCAGCCCTAAAATACAAGAGCTAACCTATACAAAATAGAGCGAATCACCTAGCCTATATGACTTGGCCCTTATGGGATTGGACTTTAGTGAGAGGTTGTGGAGTATATTTGGAGAGTTGAGATTCTCTTTTGTGAAGGGCAAAGAATGAAGTTACAAATCAAGTGGGTAGTGCATCTTTGTTGAGAATAAGAAGAGAAAAAAAAGGAAAGAAAAGTTGGAAAAAGTAGTGGATCAAAAGCAAAGAGCTTAAGTGAAGAAATGGGTCCGACCGAGTTTAAGGGTACATCGGGCCCGAGTTGTAGTGAATGTCGGTCCAGTGCGAAAAAGTTTGGAAAATCCAACAAAAAGTGTAAATGCAAAGATGAAGTGGAGTGTTAAGTGAAAAGTGGGTTGAAAGGAGAAAAATCAAAGTCTTTTGAATGAGTGTGAAAGTTGAAAGTGAAATAATTTGGTGAAGTTGGTGAGAGACTAGGAAGTTCAATCCCAATTGTAAGCACCACAAGACCAAAATGATTCCTACCTTGAGAAACACCAAAAGCCCCATTACAACTCAGCCGAATGAAACCTCTTTGAGGACCTCCATTGAGCCAAGTTCATATTCTTTGTGTGCATTGTAATAGGCATCTCTAGGTGGAGGAATTGGTGATATTAGCTTCAATAGTAAAGTCTTTACTTGCATGATTCTTGAGCATGAGTGTTCATTACTAAACCTAAACACATGATGAGTGATACACATTTTTCATGTCCCTAAAGTGAGGCTTAGTTGCATTTAACTTCATTTCCTTGAACACTTGATCATGTGTGATGATGTAATCTTGCTTGCATATCTATCACTTGTGCTAGATTGATTTTTCATATGAGGCTTTACTTGAAGGTTGTGCTTCGGTCTTGCTTACATTGTTATTGCTTGAAGACAAGCAAGTTTAAGTATGGGGTATTCTGATGTCTCTCATTTTGGTGGTGTTTTAGTGGTTAATTTCCCATGTAGATATGTGTCTTTAGTCCCTTTTCTTGTGTGTTTTGTTACTTTTTAGCTTAGATTCTGATTTTCTATGAGATTCGGAGACTATGCGAATTTGTTGTATTTTGTAGGTAAATTGGCGTGTTTTGAGGAAGTTTCGAAAGGAGTCTCTAAGGAGGAGCAAGGCATGAGCCCCAAGGAGCGGAAGAGCCGAACAATCAACGAAGAGGAGCTCAAGAAGAACCAAGAAGAGAAGAAGACCGAGGCCAGGATCGAGGTGCCCAGCAAGTCGGGCCCGAAATCGACACATGGAGACCCGGACCGAGGTGTGGCAAGTTGGGCCCGATGTTGATCCGTGTCGGTCCAAGTTAGCGAAGTGTGGATTGGGCACCAAGGCACACAAATGTGATCTTCCACTTTTGCCCTTCTACCATTTTTTAGATATTCTTGGCCCCTAATTAAAAGGAGAGAAGACAATTAGAGATTTATTCAAGCTTAGACACATTTAATCACTCTCAAAAGGCTCAAAGAAGACTTGAAGAGCAAGAAGGAAGAAATGAGAGGAGAAGAAGAGGAGAAATCGGTGGAGGATAGTTAGATCTAGGAAGGAATTGTGAGTTTGAACTTGTTTTGGTTTGCAATTTGTGGATTTGCGATTGGATCTTTTGAATTCTCTTTGATTTGAATGAGATTTGGCTTTGATTTGAGTTTGATGATTGAGATTTGTTTGCTTTGTCTTTTGAGTGCTTGTTACTCTATCCATATGGAGTAGATTCCGTAGTCTTGGGCTATGGGGGAAACCCCTAGCCAGGTTTGGGTGTGAACCCCCAATTTCCATAGCCTTGAGTGCTTGATCTAGGAATCCTCTTTACATAGAGCTAAAATCTCTTGTGAAAGTAAGGGATCAAGGGCTTGTGATTGGTAAGAGTGAGTGAAAGCAATCTCTTGCCTATCAGTTGAACTTGTATTGAATGGGAAGTCAATTTCACTAGGGTGTTGGGACGTTATCAAGGACGCTCGCGTACTTGATAGTGTGCCCACACAAACCGTCCCTTAGTTTTGATATGACAAACTCACTTTGATTATAATAAATAGCCCAAGGCATTTATTGTGAAATCAACGCTTTCAGAGAATATTCAGAGAGGATCAGAGGAAAGCGACTCATTCAAGAATACGAAGAACAAGCTCAAGAACACCCAAGAACAATTCTAGGCTTGTGATAGATCAAGTGAGAATTGTAACCCAAAACACAAACTGTTTGTACTTAGCAAAACCAAAAAGAAAGAGAGAGTCCTACGACGTATTGTAGGACGTAGGGATAGAGTCCTTTATAAGACTAAACTCGCTTAAGTTGTAGGCTTAGAGGAGTCCTTTACTAGTGGACTTAGAAAGAACGCTAAGTGTCAAAGAACTGTAAAGACTCGCCAATACAATTGTAAGGACGTTTAATATAAAGGAAAAGCTAATCAAAACTCCTCCAAGAAGATAGAGGTTTACACTCAAGGACTACTTGGTCTTGAGTGGTTCCTCTATAGTTCACTGCATTCACTTTTACTTGTTCAGTACTTAATTCCGCTGCACAATCAAAGGAGGCCCCTACACCTCGTAGGGACGCCTGACCAAAGGACTCCTTTACCAAAGTAAAGGACGTCCCAAGTTATACTAACGATCCAACTGTTGGATCGTTAGTCTGAGGGACGTCCTTTACTTTGTGTAAAGGCGTCCTTTGGTCAGGCGTCCCTACGAGGTGTAGGGGCGTCCTTTAGTATTGCAGCGGAAATAGACTAAACAGATAATAGATGAACGCAGTGAATTATAGAGGAACCACTCAAGACCAAGTAGTCCTTGAGTGTAAACCTCTACCTCCTTGGAGGATTTTGAATAGATCTTTTCCCTTTCTATTGAACGTTCTTACAGTTGTACTAGCGAGTCTTTACAGTTCTCTGACACTTAGCTTTTCCCTAAGTTCACTAGTAAAGAACTCCTTTAAGCCTACAACTTAAGCTTGCCAAATCTACTAAAGGACTCTATTCCTACGTTCTGCAGTACTTCGCAGAACTCTCTCTTTCTTCTTGGATTTTCTTGATACAAACAGTTTTTGTGATTTGGTTACAACTCTCACTCGATCTAACACAAGTTCTATCACTGTTCTTAAGTTCTTGAGTTAGTTCTTCATGTTCTTGAGTGAGTCGCTTTCTCTTTGATTCTCTCTGAATATTCTTGAAAGCGTTAACGTCACAATAAATGCCTTACGGTATTTATAGGACTTGGGGAAGGGCGTCATTCTCGTTCTGACGATCATGCCCTTCAGGTACGTGGCTACAGGATCTTCTTCCACGAGTTTGGCGGTGATGAAGAAGCTTCATGTATCCAGCTGTGTGTAATGAACTCCGCTACAGGATCGGCCGCCACGTGTTGATGAGCTCTGCTACAGGATCGTCCGCCACGTAGTGTTGGACTCTGCTACAGGATCGGTCTCCACGTGTCCTTGGATGATCAAACATTGTCGAGTGATGTCATCCTTTCGGCTAGTGAGTAAGGACTCCTTTCTTGCGTTCCTACTTGCTTGGGACTCCGTCCTTACTCAAGTAGTCTCTGGTTGGTCCTTACTTCCTGTTAGCTAGCATCCCTAAGCTTATGGGACGCCCATACACACTTGTTGTCCTTTGTTAATTGGGCGTTCCTGAACACTTGGACAACTTTATCAGAATCAAAGTGAGTTTGTAATATCAAAACTAAGGGACGGTTGTGTGGAACACTAACAAGTACGCAAGCGTTCTTGATAGCGTCCCAACAATTTCCCCCTTTTTGATGATGACAAACTCTTTTGCAGAATAGTTTTAACATTGGAACTTAGCATGCATGAATACTTAGAAGCGTCCTCTAACACTTTAGAGAAATTTCATTAATCATAAGTCTTCATTCTTTGATTTTTTAACATTTGGATTTTAGGGAGAGAGTTGCGTCCTAGAAAAGTTTCTAAGCGTCCTCTTTTATTCTAGCATGGGCGTTCCTTAGACTTTTCATTTAATAGTTCCCCCTTAACACTTGCTTATTCTAGATAACTATTTTATAGCGCATCTCTGCAAAACTACACTTCCCCCTTTTGGCATCATCGAAAAGGATAACAAGTGATAAGGACGTTAGCACAAACACATAACTAAAAGCAGTGGAACGCTTGAACAAACATAATGCAAGCAAACAGTGTAATAGCCATTCAAACAAAAGTAGAATTATTACACAAACGTGATCTCAAAAAGATCAAGTGTTTTTAAAGAAAAGAAGCAAAGGCAAAATATTGAGGGATTAAGAGGTCGGGAACGGCGATCACTGGGAACGGCTCTGGTCTTGAAAGAACTTTAGAAGTTGTGCTTGAAGTTCAGCCGACTTAGTGAGAGCCGCGGACAAGTCTTTGATAGCAGAGAAGACATGGCATTGATTGTCCATAATGGCACCCAAGAGTTCCGCATGAGAATGCTCAGAAACATTTGCAGGAGCAGAACGGGGCCTTTGTCCGGAACTGGCTGGAGGAGCGTCCATTGGAGGTTCTTGAGAAGGAGAAGGAGCCAAAAGCATCTGATCAAGAACGTTAAGGTCTACTTCTGGCTCTTCTTCCTGAGGGAACGCTTGACTCATGGAAGCAAGGCGTTCTGCTTCAGCATCAGCTGTCATGCGTTCTGCCGCTTCTTTCAGTCTGGCTTCCTCAGCCTCAGCCTCTAACTGTTTTAAAACGGACGGCAGCTCTTCATTATGCCGTATCTCGATAAGTCCGTTCTTGGCATTCCATTTCAGACCGAGTTCTTCTTGAGGAGCGCTGTCATCATAGGCGTTCTGAGATTTCAGAATTAGCTTTACCAGCCCCGGGTACGGCAGAGCATGTCGCTTCCTCCCACACTTAGCCATATGTTGCATTGCTATTCTTGCTAAGTTGATGGGGCGGCGTTCAAGAAAAGCGTCAATTAAGATAATGTCGTGTGTTTGCACGATTGAACGCTTCTCCTGCCTTGGAAGCACGGCGCGACAGATGAAGTAGTGAGCTATGGCGCCTACCTTGCTCAGAACGTGAGCAACTCTGTCCAGTCCCAATGGCCTCTTGCCCTGAAAAACATGTTCAACCAGGGGCAGTTCTTCATCAGTTGTTTCGAACCCGCCTTCTGGAAGAGAGCTTAGAGCGTCGGACGGGGGCTTCTGAGCAGCTAGTCCCATGAAAGCTCGAACCTGGCGTTCACTAACTGTGGCTTTCTCACCATCTATTTTGAAATGGAGAGAGCCATCTTTGGGCTTGTAACGCAGATCCCTGTAGAACGCTTTCACCTGCTCCTTGTCAACCACAGCAGGCGCAGGCCCAACTTTCAGCCATCCCTGAAATCGTAGAAGCTCAAGGAACTCCTGGACTTTGTCATCTTGATGGAAGGAGGCGAGCCACTCTTCAGAATAAACTAGAGGGCTAAGAACTTTCACGGGCGCGCCATCATGCTTTCTTTTGCGCTTGCCCTTAGGGGACTCGGAGTCTTCGCCATCCGAAGAACTGTCCTCATCAGCAGAGTCCTCAGACTGATTCTCACCGGCGTCCTGGCCAGCAGCGTTCTCTGTGTCTTGTTGTGTCTCAGCATTACCACCAGATGTGGTTTGAATAGCAGCAGATGAACCCTGACCTTGGGACGTTCCCTCGGCGTCCTGAGCCTCTGTTTGATTTTCTGTTTCTTGCTCAGCGTCCGCAGGGACTTGGTGGAATTATGTTTGGATTGAGGGGGAGGGGTTTTCTTGTGGAGCTGGGGAGGGGTTGAGGATGGGGAGGGATTGGTTGTAGGGAGGGACCTCTTGAGCATCACGCTCGAGCTCTTCAGAGAGAGATGGCTCGGCGTTCTCCTGAGCGACCTGGTGCTCACCAGCGTCCTCAATTTGTGCAGGAGCGTTCACCTCTCCTTCTGCTTCATCATTGGAATCACCTCTCCTTAGTGAGTAAGGACTCCTTTCTTGCGTTCCTACTTGCTTGGGACTCCGTCCTTGCTCAAGTAGTCTCTGGTTGGTCCTTACTTCCTGTTAGCTAGCATCCCTAAGCTTATGGGACGCCCATACACACTTGTTGTCCTTTGTTAATTGGGCGTTCCTGAACACTTGGACAACTTTATCAGAATCAAAGTGAGTTTGTCATATCAAAACTAAGGGACGGTTGTGTGGAACACTAACAAGTACGCAAGCGTTCTTGATAGCGTCCCAACACCAACAATTGGTATCAGAGCAGGCGCTCTAGATTTTGTTGAGTTGCAGGTAAAAGATGGACATGGAACCGATTGGAATCTCTTTTGTGAAGCCTCCGCGCCTGACGGATGGCAACTTCAATCGCTGGAAAACAAGGTTTGAGAATTTCTGCAGAAGTCAGAACTATCAATGCTGGAAGGTTATCATGAAGGGTGACCTCAAAGTTCCTACTGACAAAGTTGACAAAGAGGACGAGTGGGGTCTTGATGAATTCAAGCTGATGGAAATAAACGCTAAGGCGATATGTTTTCTTCAAGCGTCTCTCTGCGAAAGGGACGCTACCAGAGTTAGTAATTTTCCCACAACAAAACAACAGTGGGAAGCTCTTGAAAAGTTTCATGTAGGAACGGCTGATATGAAGGAGGACGTCCAACTGCAGATCAAAAGAGAGTTCTACGTCTTTAGAATGCTGCCAAATGAAACTGTCAATGACTATTCATACCGCTTTGAAGCTCTTGTCACCAAGATGAAGAACTTGGGCATCCCAGAAGATGAAATTTCCATGAGGAATAGAGTCCAAGTGGTCATTGATGGACTTACAGGAATCTGGAACTTCGATAGAATTACTTTCAAGGAGAACCAAGCCAACAAGACGCTTGATATGGAAGAGATCTATGGGAAGCTAAGGCAGTACGAAGCAAGAAGGAACCCTGACATGGCTGAGCCAGGAAAGAATCCTCAAAATGACCTTGCTTTGGCGTCCACAACACCAGAGTACGCTGAGTATTTGCGCCGCCAAAGAGAGCTAGCATTGATGATGCAAGGTCAAACAATAGAAAAATGTGAGAACTTATGTGTTTAAACCTCAAAGGAGAAAGAGAGCAAGTCAAAGGAAGTAATTGACTCAGATGAAGAACTTTCTCTTATTCACTAAGCTCTTCGTTATTATAACAAGAGGAACAAGAACGGGAGCAAGAACAAGGTGTCTTACAAAAAGGAGAGTCCCAAGTACACAGAGGCAGAAATGAAGGAACTCACTTGTTACAAATGTAACAAGAAAGGACATTTTGCTAAAAAGTGTACCGCGGGAACGTCCTCCAAGGATAAAAAGAAAGCTCTCATTGGAGCTTGCACAGCTGCGTGGGATGATCTGAGTTCAAGTGATGAGGAGCAAGAAGATCAAGCTGCGTACATGGCACTGGAGGACGCACCAGTTGTTGAAGAGAATGCCTCCGACAATGAACAAGAGGTAACTCACGATTCCATGATGCGTTCCTTAGAAAAATGTTCAATACCAAAGCTTCTTAAACTTATTGGTAAAATCATGGAGGAAAGTCTTGCTATGAAACGAAGAATGGATGAACTTGAAGATGAAAACATTGTGGTTGAATGTGAAAATTGTAGAACTATGACCTTTCAACTAGAGTCCTCATGTGAAGAAACTAAGTCTCTAAAAACTGAAGTAATGTGTCTTAAACTTGAGAACGCCAAGCTTAGGGAAGAAGTTAAGGTCTTAGGAAAGAGTCCTATGATAGAAGAAGTCAAACCAATTATTTTTGTCCCAGCCAAAAGGGGACTAGGTTATGAGTCTGACTCTAGGAACTCTCTCCCAAGTGACTTTGAGGCTAGCAAAACTTCAGAACTTGAGCTAGAAAGGGAGAAAACCAAGAACCTTCTTGATTGTATAAGAGTCCTAGAAAGTGGAGACCAAGGTCAGAAGGACTACTATACCAACTCTACAAGTCATAAAATTTACAAGAAAATTACAAAGGGGGAAGGTTCAAAAGTTTGTGATCCCCAAAAGATGGAGAAAAATAGAATCCAGCGTCCTAATAGAAAATATTACCTCGGTGATTACTATAGGACGTGTTAGCACTGTGGACAAGGTGGTCATTACAAATATGATTGCTTGAAGTTGAAAGAGGATCTTAAAAAGGGAAAAGATGCTAGGACTTGTAATGAAAATGTTGAGTCTAATCCAAAAGAAAATGCTAGGCGTCCTAGATCGACACATGGAGACCCGGACCGAGGTGTGGCAAGTCGGGCCCGATGTTGATCCGTGTCGGTCCAAGTCGGCGAAGTGTGGATTGGGCACCAAGGCACACAAATGTGATCTTCCACTTTTGCCCTTCTTCCTTTTTTGGATATTCTTGGGCCCTAATTAAAAGGAAAGAAAACAATTAGAGATTTATCCAAGCTTAGACACAATTAATCACTCCCAAAATGCTCAAGGAAGACTTGGAGAGCAAGGAGGAAGAAAGGAGAGGAGAAGAAGAGGAGAAATCGGTGGAGGATAGCTAGATCTAGGAAGGAATTGTGAGTTTGAACTTGTTTTGCTTTGCAATTTGTGGATTTGAGATTGGATCTTGTGAATTCCCTTTGATTTGAATGAAATTTGGCTTTGATTTGAGTTTGATGATTGAGATTTGTTTGCTTTGTCTTTTGATTGCTTGTTACTCTTTCCATATGGAGTAGATTTCATAGTCATGGGCTATGGGGGAAACCCCTAGCTAGGTTTGGGTGTGAACCCCCAATTCCATAGCCTTGAGTGCTTGATCTAGGAATACTCTCTACATAGAGCTACAATCTCTTGTGGAAGCAAGGGATCAAGGGCTTGTGAGTGGTAAGAGTGAGTGAAAGCAATCTCTTGCCTATCACTTGAACTTGTATCGAATGGGAAGTCAATTTCCCTAGGGTCGATATGTAGAGTGGCAGGATCGAAGGCGAACAACCTCGATTCTACGAGGATCAACACTTATTGGCTGAATTGGGGCGGAATTACCCACATATAGTTAGGGAAGGAACCTAAAAACCCAAGACCGATCTACCCATTTTGCTTAGTCCGACATTCCCAGACCTCGGGCCCGACTTCAACTGTGTCAGTCCGTGCAAAACCTACGTCGATCCTTCTCGGGCCGAAGTGACCCATGTCGGTCCCGGGAAGCTGCCTTTGATTTTTCTTGTTTTTAACCTTTCTTTCCTCTTTTTAAGTCTTTTTGGTACACTCAACCCACGAACTCCCGAGCGTTCGACACCCTACCTTGTACTACTACGGGGTTCGGTTTTTAATTGAATTTTGACCCCTCAATCCGGACCGATCAACGCCCCTCTGCTAGACTAACATTCCAACAACTAGCCTTTGGGATAATCCGCGAGCTCGGACTGAGAAATTGCGATCACGGTCCAAATTGTGCCCGTGGTTGGCCTTCCAAAGAGGAACCGATGTTCTTTGGATCAAAATCATGGGCATGTCCTTCTAGAGAGTAACCAATCCTCTCTGGATCAAAACCGCGAGCACGGGTCCCGAACCGTGTCCACGGTTCATATCTTGAGAGATTGGTTACTCTCTATAGATGAACTGCGAGCGCGGTTGTGAACTTGCGCTCATGGTTTAGCAGCCGTCGTTTGACAAAAATTATCCTGTAGCTGACCACCGGTTTCGGTTTGGGCCGTTAGTTTGGAACTGGGTCATACCGTCGGTTTGGCAATTCCCGGATTTCCAAATCCGGTTGTTCGATTTCGGTTCGGTCACTGGTTCGAACCGAACCGGACCCATGACTACTTGAAATTAGTTTACGTATGTCCAATTTTTTAATTTTTATAAATTTTTATTTAAATAATCAGATTAATGGATATAAGATATCAAATTGAAGCCCTAAAAAATGAATATCTATAATTAAAAAAATTGGATTGAGGTGGCCATCTTACCTCCGCCTATGTGGTCAAGGGTCAAAACTCGGAATCCATACGGTAAAGTACTTAATATTGACTTTTCCCAAAAAAACAAAAAAAAAAAGAGCACTTTTTAGTATTGTCGTCTGAAACTGGCTGCTAATTGTTAGAATTGAGCTCTTGATGGTTGTTTAATTTGAATAAAATAAGTTCAACATATGAATGCATCTCAAATTGAGAGAAAAAGAGATAATATAATTTCTATCTATATTCGAACTAGCTTGTGTCTAAAATGATGATGGTATTCATTTATTCACACAAGACCTTTGATAAGTCTAAAATAATACAATTTCAGCGTACGTTAGTACGTAGCTCATTTCAGCCTAATTGCAAAACTTGCATTAATAATGAATATTTATTTTAATACTTAAAATTGTGCTACCAATATTACCACAATAAACGAACACTAGCCTCTTCTAAAAAATTCGTGGCTTATATACATTTTCTAGCTCTTACGATATTAGCATATAAAATTGTGATAGTATATATATATATATATATATATATATATACAACAAGTAGTACGTCTTATAATTAACAAGTGGGCATGCTCGATGATCAAATTCACATGCATAAGCAGACAGACCTAATATCTATTGGGTTGGCCAAGTTGGTATAAAATTAATTAATAACTAGTACAAATCAATGTAAATGTAAATCAGACTTAATTGATCTAAGATCGAATTTTGATACAAGTCTGTTTTTTATTCAAGAATGTACAATTTCAGACCGATAGACCCAAGTTCGAATCTATTAACCTATATATGTATTTTATTTTTTATAATTTTGATTATAAAATCTATTACTTTAATTAAATATGTAGAATCTTCATAAAAATGAAAAAAATTGCTTTTACCTAAATTAGAAAACATTTAGATGAAAACTATATTTTCATATCAAAATTAAGTATGATATCAAAACTCATTTTTCCTATTGGCATGGTTCTAGCAAATTTGTTATTGATTTATATTAAGAAAAAAAATTAACCTATCAAAAATTGGATAAGATACTGAGTAGATATAAATGTTAGTTACCATTGTTAAAATAAAATAATGATTATTTTATTCAACATTGATTACGTGGCTTAAATAATATTTTTTATTCAACGTTGATGAGGTGGTGCAAATTTTAACAAAGACATAAGTTCTGCTTTATAGTGTATTATAGTAGATATGGACAGACTTCTAACTCGAGTCAATTATTGACCTAGACCGGTATTACAAATGTCCTTTCTAAAATTACTCAATCACAATTTTAAATACTAATGAATATGGGCAGTTTTAAATCTGAGAGCTAGGTTAATCATTTAAACAGATTTTGTTTTACAAAATTGATCTATGTAGGTAGTTTTAATGTTTTATTATGTTTTTTTTAATGGTATATAACCTTTTTGGCTTTTGTGCATACGTTTTTTAATAGGAAATACAAAAATCACCCGTTAAATAGGTTATATTACTAATAACACCCCTTATTTATGATTTTACTTTAAAACACCCATAATTTTAATTTCGTTAACAAATAGCCACCCATAAGCCTTCTCAGTCAAAAAAACCCGTTAAATTTCATGGGTGTAATTAAAAAGCTTTATTGATGAGCAGTTGAGGGGTAAAGTGACAAAGCACAGGATTTAGCGGATTTTTTTGATGGAATAACTCGTGGCCGGGTGACTATTTTTTAACGGAATTGAAGTTGTGCGTGATTTAAAGTAAAATCGTGAATAAGGGTTGGTTATCAGTAACAAGCTAACACGGTCTATTTAACGGGTGGTTTTTTATAATTTTTTTTAATGTATGCTTTTAATTTTAGAATATATACAGTATATGTTCAATTCTGAGCTAAAATGTTTTTAGTGTGTGTTGCTCAATAAAGTTAAACGTATTGAACATATGCTTACAAAATTTCGTGAAATAGATAAAAGAAAAGAGTTTACCTATTTTGTGGTAGAAAGTAATTGTTAACTAAGAGCATACACAATGGTAAACCAAAATCTTTGTCATACCAAAAAGAGGGTATATTTAATAATAAAATAATATGAAAAGTAAGTTTTGGTCATCAATTTGGCCTTGTGAAGGCCAAATTGATGGCCAAATGGTGTTTTGGTCTTTGCATGTGTTTGTGTGTGACATGTGTACAATTCCACTACTTCTTTTTTTATTTTTTATTTACCTAGTAAAATAATTAAAAAGAAATACAATTTTATATTTTGATGACCAAGATTTTTGGGCAACCACTATTAATGCTCTAATAAAACTTAACAGGATAATTACGTATTGGCTATTAATTTTCTCACCAGGAAAGATTATTGGTATTAACTTTCTTAGGAAAGTAAACATGGTCGTCACCCCCTTTTCGACCGAGTTGTTCAATGACAAGGCTTCAATAGCGGGAAGTGGATTTTTCCACCCTATTTGTTCAATGACGAGCTTAATCAACATGAATTTTACTATCCAATCCTATCATGTGTATCGTGAGGTGAATATCGTTGCGGATCGCCTCATATCTATTGCTTTTTCTTATCTTTTAGGATTTTATGTACTGAGTTATGATGTAAGGGATTGGACTACCCTTGTTTACTGACTACTTAATGATTGTGTTCATGTACTAAGTTACATAGGACGAAGAAAACTGAACCCCAACCCTCGTTTCACTAGGTTAATGAATTCGATCAAACCCGAAATATAATAGTTTGCAGACACGTGAATAAAAAAAATATTACATACAAACACATATTTCAATTCAGCACTCGGCCACCACACACATGATATTTCTAACTAATAAATTGCCAATTTATATATGTAACAACTAGACACACATGCATGCATGAAAACCTTGCAATATTAATGCATTTCATATTCATCATAATCACACATTCTCACGCAAACAAATTAAGAAGCACAACAACAGTTGCTTCCTCCTCACCTTCTTCGGAATTGAACCATCACCAAATGCACACCCTTTTCAAATTTAATTCATCTCGTCAACGGTCAGACTCACAATATAAAAAATTAATTGGTTATATGGCATATTCCCTTTATAAATATCCACCGTTCCTTCTCTTTGATCTCATCCACCAACCGTAACTCGATCTCTTGCCTCACTCATCTCCAAAGTCAAAACTTGAAAACCCGGCCGAGCGCACCATGTATCATACTCTTGATCAAAACATTAATGGATTCAAGAACAAAGGGCTACCCATCATCAACGGCGCCCGCCCGACGCCTCTAAGGATCAACAAGAACTCGAGCCTTATCCATAAGAAGCCCTCCAAAAAGCCGAGCCAACCGGTCATCATCTATGCCTATTCGCCGAAGGTGATCCACACTCGCCCCCAAGACTTCATGGCATTGGTGCAAAGCCTAACGGGGCTCGATTCATCGCAACCGAGATCCACGGATTACATGGATCATGGTGGTCGGAGTCGATGTTATGAGGAGGAGGAGGTTCTCAAAGGCTTGCCGATTAGCGGAAGCGATCATCGGCTTCAAGATTGCGGTTATTACGATCATGGGTATTCTTCTACGTCTTTGTCTGATGATCAGAAGAATATGATTGATGATAATGTTGATGATGTTGAGATTAAAGAAGAAAGTATGGATGGTAAGAATAATAATAATAATAAAGGAGGGTGGTACTTGGTTTCTCCTAACATGTTTAGAATGTCTCCGACCAAAGCTAGGATTGGAGACATTCCTCTCTATACTCCGACAGGGATAGACTGGGCTTTCTAGCTAGCTCTTAATTAGTTCATTCTTTAATTGCAATGTAAATGTGAGATTCATATGCACTATGTGCTATTTGCCAAATGTAGATTGCTAATGGTGTGTGCATATTCATATATATGCCTATTGGGATAGATTTGTATTGCAAAGAAATGCATTATATATGTTTGGGAATTGCTTTAATAAGTCCCAATTTATTATAATTTATTTGCTCGAATATGGTCGCTAATTTTATACAAATACTGGTAAGACATTTATCATAACCAAAACTATATTCAAATTCACCTAAGTCAAAACAGAGAACACGGGCGTTAAAAGAAGGATCAGTCCATGTTCAAACCGTATTTTACCTTAATACTTAATCTAGAGAAAAGCATGGCATTCAACCAGGGAAAAAAAGAAGAGGAGAAAAGTATGGCGCTACGTTGTAGCTTAGAACAAGCTAGTATACCCCTTAATTGCGGGTTTTACCATTTAACTAATACTACAAGAACAACGCATTAAAACTAAATAATTAGCCGGAATATAAGGGTTGGTGGTGATTACGTTATGTACGTCTGCCAATTTACGTCTGCGTTTACATGTGCGCAAATATCTCACTTCAAAACTTGCAGAATATTTTAGCAATGCTTATAAGACTTAGGTTCCGCGCGTATATATGGACTTTGGCCACGAAACCATATAATGTGTTAATGAATAAAATTTCGCCTTTAATGCACTGATAGGTTTCCTTCTTCAATCTTCGTTCTACCTAAATTAGTTAACCTATGACCTTCAAAATAATAGACAAAGGAGGCGGGGACCCCCTAATCCACCTCTGATGTTTACGTCAAAAGAGAAGCCATCAAAAAAAAGAGAGAAGCCGTCAAACGAGCATCGAAGTAAGGGAGAAAAGTCGGTAGAAAGGTAGAAGTTAAAAAGCTCATACGTCCATATAGTATATGACAAGACATGTATCATCATAACTATATAATAAACCGGAAGTGAAAAATAATATTTAGCATGGCACGTGTTAATTTCTCATTGGACCGCATCTCTCATATTTATTAAAACAATTTAATTAGTTTAATTGGTTGAAATTTCATTGTAGACCCCACATTAAATTGTACATATAATAAATCTATCCAAATCTTTAACACATAATGAAAATTCACTCTTTATTGTTTCCAATAGAGATATTTTTGTTAAGGTATATTTTTAATCTAGAATTTATTAAATATGTTATGTATCTTATCCTTTCCTTATACAATAATTGTAAAACTTTGTTATTTAAGTAAGTCAATAAATAAAGTTATAAATTTTGACCGGAAAATCCAGAATTATATGAAATTTGATTTCTTTTTATTTTTCTATCAAAGTTTGACTTGCATAGGAGTGCTCAATGTTTATACAAAAATTATAATCCTACAAATCTTTATATTAAAAGAATGTATTATAGCAAAAACACTATATCATTAACATAAACCCCATAAGAAACAAACTAAATAATCTAACACAAGAATTTATATCAAACTATTCTTTTGAATAACTTTATATATAGTTTAAACTAAAATTTTAGTTAAATCAAATTCGTATCCTCAAGGAACAAGATTAATGCTAGTTTATAATAGAAGATAGAGGGTTAAGGAGAGAAAAATCTATCCCCATCTTGCTATCAAATCCAGCGATAATTTTATTTTACAATAAGGTAGAATCTTCCATTACCACCCTTAACTGCCACATTAATCATGATAATAAAGTACTTTAAAGATAGAAAAGCATAATTAATAAAATAAATAAAAATACCTCTACCACATAATATATTAATGACAATTAATTTACCCACTCAAAATATGAATACCAAACTCTCGTTAAATAAAGGAAAAAAATGCAACATCAAATAATTTTATGGGAACAAATGTATATTGTATAACTGATTGTACATAATCTTATTCTAAAGCGTGCAACATACCATAACAAAATGCATGATTCATGTTTTTGCAACATGATAGATGACACGCACATCCAAAAAAGTTGGTTAGCTTTACAGTTTACAATAGCCAATGGAGGAATCACAGTATTGTTTCTATCCTTTACAAATGGCATCCTTATCGTTACAAAAACTACCTTAATCACATGCCAACAAGTGAAATACTTAAGAATATTACATCATTTCAGGGTAACTTTAGTAAATCAACCTTCTAGGTAACAAAGAATGTCATAAACCAACAAAAATATCTAACACAACATGTTTAAAGCATTATAATTGCACCCAACGCTCAAAAATATCTTTGTTGCTCGACAATCAACTGTCAGGATAAGAAAGACATTTGTGATGATGTTTTAAAAAACAGATAAGAATCAACTCACAGTATGAAAAATGACCAAAAAGTAAGAATAAGGCTTACTTTAATCAAATCTAAATGTGAAACTCAGCTACCTAATACAAAGTGCCTAAAACATACGCAGTCCCCTAAACTTGCACACATTAGTCATTTTAGCACCTCAATTCCTCGGGTATTCACTTAGACACCTGCTTTTATGATCACCGATCAGACACTTGGACGTTGACATGGCAAAAAAAATTGCCACGGGAGAGCCACGTCACGTGTCATGTCACTATTTAAATTTAAAAAAATCAATAAACCCCTAATTAAAAAAAAACAAAAAAAACAGAAAAAAAAAACATTTTCCCCAATCCCCAATCTCTCCTCCCTCTTTCAATGAGATTCCGAAAACCAGGTCACAAGCTACGTCGTCTGATTCTTCAACAATACGCTCAAGCGTTTCGAACACGAGTTTGCAATCAACCACGTGTTTGACGAAACCCTCCATACTAGGCTGCTAAGTACCTGGCACAGATTCAGACGCTGGTTCATTCCCATTCGATTCCGAATCGTTCTCATCCTCGCTGTCTTTCTCCTCAGAAGAACGCGATGAATCCGAGTCCAAATTCGAATTCGAGTTCGTATCGTCTCTTTAGGAGCGCACTGATTTTGTGTTGCGGAGTTTCATGGCGACGAATCTTATTTCTTCGGTAATCCCCTTGCTTTCTCCGGCATACGCTTTTATGTACCTCTTCTTCTTACTGAGAAGCGGTGGCGGCAAAGATGTTCGGCCGTTAGGCAGCGTAGTTTCAGACGAATGATCTTCCATTTCATCATCCTCCTCATCTTCTTCGTCTTCGTAGCTCTTGTCGTCCAAGGATTGGGGATATAAGGCCGGCGTTTGAGTTTGACAACGGCAACGGCTGGAGCATCCGAACCGCGAATTCGAAAATTGCGGTCGGTTTTTGAGCAATTGAGGGGCTAGGGTTCCGGAATTTGAAGTGAATGTGCTGAGGGGAACGCTTCTTCACGCTCAACAATTATAGCAATGGCGGAAAAAACAAAAAAAAAACATTTTGCAAGATGGTTTTTTTAATTGTTTTTGTTTTTTCTTTTAGTTAGGGGTTTATTGATTTTTTAAAAATTTAAATAGTGAGATGGCATGTGATGTGGCTCTTTCGTCAGCGGCCCAAGTGTCTGATCGGTCACAAAACGTTGAGTTCAGGTGTCAAAGTGAATACCCGAGGAATTGAGGTGCTAAAATGACTAATGCGTGCAAGTTTAGGGGGCTACGTATGTTTTAGGCCTAATACAAAGCCTCATATTATCAAACTCAATTCATAAACAATTGACCAATTTAAAAGATGTTTCTTTTGGAACAAAGGTATTCAATTCCAAGGGTATGAGACCATGTTTGCAAGTCACCCAAGAAATGATGCCCCAATATTGGATACACCAAGAAAACGAGTCCGGTTCTACGAAGGAAAATTTTTTGGAAGATTTTTACAAAACCCAAAAATCTTGAAAGAAGGAAAAGAAATTATGAAAATGGAGAAAACTGATTGAATTAAGAGATATGTAAAAGGACTTACTTGACAAATTTGTGAGTAGTGTCGAATAATGGTGTTTGGAGACCCCGTTTCAAAATTATAAAAGAGCCCAATAAAAAATAAAATATTAACCTCAAAATGCATATTTTCTAAAGAAACAGTGCAAACTACATCTGGTTCGCTAGAAATATTACATATGGACGGTAAACAAATCATTAGATTACACCTGCTTAAATAATATAAAAAAATTACATATGAGCTTTCAAAACAATTTGGGCCCTATTATTTTAGGGATCCCGTGCGGGGGCATAGGTTGCACCTACATGCCTTGGGCCACCCCTATTGGTGAGAGTGAGACAGTGAATAGTCTGATCTACTGTTAGATAACAAATAGTCGAATTCATTCCTCTTGGTCTTGCTAGATTTCAGCCAAATATTCGAATAGTCAAATTCATTGATGAAAATAAGAACTAAAAATAAATGACACTTAACGTTACCTCCTAAATAAAAAGTAGTTAGCAAAGTGAAATATTTCGGAACCACAATATGTTCTAAAAAATGCCCTAGGCGGCTGCGCGCCTAGGCGTTGGGCACCCATAAAACGAACAAATTTGTGCTTTTTCTGGGATCTAAGCGGATTTATAATTTAAACAACCCATTAGGCAGTCTAGGCGGTACCTAAACGGGTTGGGCGGATTTTAAACGGGTAGGAGGATTGGGCTTAGGGTTATTTTTTTACCGTGTAAGCTTTTACCCATTCTTTCTCTCTCTTCCCATGCATTCAAACACTTGGTCGCTTCTTCTCTTTGTCAATGGCAACGACTTCTCAATCCTCAATCTTCACCATCCACATCCTCAAGGTGAAATCTGATCGTCAGATCGAGCTATCAGAGGAGTGAGGCGGTTTCCTTTAAGGAGACGATCAGAACATTGAAGGGGTTATCATCAGTGAGAAAATCGAATGCTTGGGCTGTAGATTTGGAAGTTGACAGTGAGAAATTCAAGTCACCTGATCTACCCACAGCCTTAGTCGACTCCTCTAGTGTAGTAGTGCTCGCTGCTCCTCTTCCACGGTTCTGTACTAGGTCAGATTTGAAAGTTGACGGTGAGACTATGTATAGTATGAAGGGATTAATTGTATATTGGTTCTACTATTGAGTTTATTGTTAATGTCTTATTCAGTTACTTATTTGGGTTATATGACATCTGCCATGGATGTGTATATAGTGCACTGTGTTGTTCCTGTATATAAATAATAAACTACTTGTGTGGCATGTGTTCTCAATTCCATGAAGTTCTAATAAATTAAGAATCTAATTACTAAGGATGCTTGATGATGCTATCTACAATGATTGATTTTCAGTTTTTGATTAAATAAATAAGAAGTGTAACATTTTCCATTTGGCCATTAATGATGCTTGGATTGATCGTGCACATGAAAAGTACTTGTATCATCAATCTCTGCCTCAAAACTAAAAAGAAATAGTGATAATAATGGGTGGGAATATGGAATTTTATGCAATCCTTTGAATCAATACAAGTGGAAATGCATCAAATGTAGGAAATAATTAAGTGGATGAGTAAATCGAATCAAGCTTCACATTGTCCGTATAAGGGAAAATATTGCACCGTGTTTGAGGGCTTTAAAGGAAGACCAAAAACGATGCAAGGATGCACTTGACGACGTTAAGAGGAAAAAGGTGGAGTTGAGAGAAGCAAGTGAAAGTATTAGAAGAGAAGTTGAAATTGATGAGATTGAAGAAATTGAGTACATTGGAGATCAAGCAACAAAAAAGCCACCTCATTTTCTTGGATCAATGAATACATTTGTTTCTAAAATCCACGTTGATGACAACTCTTTGAGTGCAAGCCAAAGAAGGAGGCAACAAAACATAAATGACGCTCTTTACAAAGAACAAAGTCATCGACTTCAAAACATTTGTCAAGGCGGTTGGACAATTTGGTCCCGCTTATCAACCACCAACCCAATATCAACTTAGAGAGTCACTCTTGAAAGGGGAAGTTGATAGAATGAAGGCATTACTTAGGGTTCAAGAGGAAGAATGAGAGACAAATGGGTGTTCTAAAATGACCGATGCTTGGAGTGATAAAAACAGGAGAAGCATTATGAACATGTGCATGAATTCTCAAAATGGGACGACTTTTCTTGAGTCTAAAAAGGCTTCATTGGATGCACACACCAGAAAATATATATTTGATTATGTGGATGCATGCATCGACATTGTTAGAGAAAAGAATGCGGTACAAGTAGCGACCAACAATGCTTCGAACAATATGGTCGCTGCACACATGTTGCTTGTAAAAAGACCTCAAATCTTTTCGACAACATGTGCTACTCACATCATCTTATGCTTGAAGGCATCAGTAAGCTTTCGATTTTCCAAGATTCAATTATGAAAGCCAAAAGTTTTACCGTCTTTTTCTATTCTCATCACAAGACTTTGTCATTATTGAGGAAGCGTACAAAGAGAAATATAATCCACCCCGGAGTTACTAGATTTGCCACCTCTTTGTTAACCTTGCAAAGTTTACTTGATAAGCAAGAGGAATTGGGGCAAATGGTGAACTCCAACGAATGGGAAGATACGAAATGGTCAAAGAGCAAAAACGGAAAAGCCGCTTACGCTAGCTATCATAATCGATCCATCCTTTTGGAATGGTGTAGTTCTATGGTTGAAGATATTCACTCCATTGGTTAAGGTGCTTATACTTGTTGATGAAGATGTGAAAACGGCAATGGCCTTTGTGTATGGAGTTGAAAAAAGCAAAGGAAGAAATAAAAGAGACTTTAAAGCATATAGAGGAGAGGTATAATGATGCGATCGCCTTCTCGGGACTCCAGAAAGGACTCGCTTGGCCAAGGATCTAGGTTACGATTTGGGCCTTATCCGACTATAGAGGAAAGTATAGAGAAGCGAAAGCTGAGTTAGGGAAGGTGGAAGCTGAGATAGGGAAGCTGGTAGCGAAGGTAGGGAAGCTGGTAGCCGTGGTAGGGAAGCTGGTAGCCGTGCAAGGGAAGCTGGTAGTTGTGGTAGCGAAGCTGGGGGATGTGGTAGGGGCGCTGGTTGTTGGGATAGGGAAGATGGCAGGGACTCGACGGGTGGAAGAACTCGCCATCGAACGAGGAAGCGACTAGAGGTCGGGGAAATGAGGGCATCGGAGAAGAGGGATAGAAGGGGTGACGTTCACGGTTTTTGGGAAGAGATATCACTCGATTCAAACCAAAACTCATTTAATGAAAACATAAGGATTACAAGTAAGAGGAGAGCTCTTTTTATGGTGGAGGCTCTTAGGCAATAAAAGGAAACCCTAACATTTATGGGTTGGGCCTAAAACATGTACGTCTTAACCCAACACCCTATGCATACTATATATGGCCAGACAACTAATTCGACTTAAAATTCTTGTCCTTACTACAAAAGGTGATACTTATCCATAAGCTATATAGGAAAAGGAAGACAATAACACTAAAGCAAACGAGTCTTAGGGACTCTACTCATGAGCTGAGGGACTCTGCTGATGGGGACGCTAGAAGGGAAGTTGTTGGAGTTGTAGGGACGCTTTGGTGCAGTCCCTAGGATTGTCCTTGAGAGAAGGCAACCTCCAGAAATAGGGACTTCTAGGGTGTTGGTAGGGACGCCAAGTCCCCTTCCTCAAGATTGGCTTTAAGGACGCTCAACACCGAAGTAGTTAGTTCTTCAAGGACTAAGTTAAGGGACTGGGAGGCTCGCCATACAAAGGACGTTGTTGTGCAGGTGATGGCCTTAGCACGAGCCCGAGTAATGGATCCGTCCGAACGCATTGTCATCGCGTCTTCCTCTTCCTTGGGAGTTAGGGAAGGGATCGCATCATATAAGCCTATACTTGACATGGTGGATGTGAAGGGAAAGGGACATATCAATACTCCACTTCATTTGATGTCTTACTTATTAAAAATCCATATTACTACTCACGGTCCGCCTTTGAGAAATGAAACTATTATGGATGTGGTATTTTCATGTATTGAACGGTTCTATCCGAACTTGGATACAAAATGAAAAGTTGGAGTTGGGGAAGTAAAAGGATCGGGAAGGTGCATTTGAAAGACCTTTGGCAACAAAAGGATGTGAGAAAAAGGATGGCACTTATGATCAAGGTATGATTATATCTCTTTCTCTTAGCTTTTACTTCATTTTATTTTGAGCTATCTTACAATCTCCAATTTTACTTCTTTCTCTTTCATTATTCTTTTTTTATACTTGTATTGTTTAATACCTTATTAATTTCAAATTTTTAATGTCTTCCTTATAATATATAGTCGTGTGGTGGTCTAACTATGGAAACGGCGTACCTAGTTGCAAAAAGAATTCTTTCTTTGACAACAAGTTCATCTAATTGTGAAAGAAATTTGAGTGTCTTTGAAGGAGTAATTGAAAGAATCGCTACTTATAGTATAACATGTGTCAATGAATGGGTGATTGTTTACTACCTAAGAATTAATTATTTTTTGCTTTTAGATTCACACAAAGAAGAGGACTAGACTCGATACCGATCGGATGAACAAGCTAGTATATGCTCAATTCAATTCAAGATTGATAGAGAAGAAAACGAAGAGTGATAAACATGAGTTGCTTCTCGCACATGATTCTACTTTTGCACAATCGTGGATGGTTGATGGAGTTCATGATGAAGATGAGTAGGTCACTGCTACATGGGATATAGGAAGTGAAGCATTGGGAGGAAATGAAGAATTGAGAGAGCCCGAAGAAGATGATTTTATATCCGATGGCACGGAGGATGAAGGAGACATTGATGAAGAGCTTGAGTTTGAGTCCGACAAGGAGCCTAATATGGAAGAACTTGGAAATGAAGGGATGGAAGTTTAGCTTATAAACTTCTTTAATTATTAGATCATATGAACTATTATTTAATTATTAGATCATATTAATTAGTATATGGTGTTGATGGAATTCTTTAGCAAACATATAACTTATGGACATTAACTAGTTATTAGTTTTTTTTTTGAAAAGGAAGGATTAGGAGGACCCACTTAAGGGGGTCGTCCTACAGCATCCCAACGGATGAGAGCAGAAAGCTCTACATGATTCAAAATGTGCTTGATAGGGAGAGTGTGGCCCAACTTTGCAATTTTATTAGCCACGGAGTTGAAATCCCTACCCACATGAGATACACGACAGGACTCAAACATTTGGATCATAGCCGAGACGTTTGAGATCAACATATCTATTTCCCAAGTGGATTGTCTAGTTCCTTCGGCTACTCTGATGACTGTTAAGTTGTCACCCTCTATTAGGATTTTTTTAAACCTCTTTGTTTTGTTGCGGCAATTCCTTCTCTGAGGGCTCGTGCTTCGGTTTTTAAAAATGCACTGGCTCAATTTTTGTTTGTTCCTATGCAAATGGTGTTGCCATTGTGATCGCGAATTATAAATCCTGTAGATGCAGACCCATTGTCTAAGACCGATCCGTCAAAGTTGATTTTGACCCATCCTTGTTCTGTTTTTTCCCAATGTTTTGATTTTTGTTTCCATCTACTTTTAGTTTTTACCTTAGTTTCTATTTTCTCCTCGTCCTTTGTACACACTTTGATCTTGGTCCATAAACAAATTTAGGATTGGATATACTCATCAAGGTCACGGATAAAGTCATTTGGTTGTTTTTGGAAAGTTAATTTGTTTCTTTGCTGCCATATGCACCACCAACTCACCACTAATTCGGAAAATTGTTTCTCTCCTAGTAGTTGTTGTAAATCAGTTCAGATGTTTGAGGGGTTCTTGATAGACGCAACCTTAGGATCAACTCGAATCTGGTTCGAAGGAGTTCCAACGGACTCGAAACGAGTGGAGGTGTTCTTGATTTGAGATTGTATGAGGTTCAAAATGATTTATTAATAAGAGGACAAAATGTGTGTTTACAATTGAAAGGTAATGAAAGAGTTTAAATGAAAGAAAGGATTAAATGGAATGATCAAGCTAAGGATTAAACAAGAATTGGCGGAGGCTAGAAGTTAATCAAAGGGAACTCCCCCGGCCCAATCTCCCTTGAGGAGAAGAAACCGGATGAGTAAAGCTTAAAGCTCTTTTTACTCAAATCTAATCTACCAAAAATGAGAGGCCTAGTGCCCCTTTTCTAGGCAAAGGCAGGGGCGGCAAGCTTGGAGCCCAAGGAAGAATTTAATGAGGCGGTGGAGTGCCTTGGCCGCCAAGGAGTATACTTGCCTTCCAAGTGAAGCGTCTTCAATAGGGGCGACTTGATGACCGTGCATTGATGACATTGTTGCTTGCGGTCCAAGGTGTGTCTTAAATGCCAAAATAGGAACCTTACGCTCCAAGTATGTTGCTTGGATGTCAAGGCATGCCATGAAAGATGAAGATGGGTCGTGGCTAGCTACTTTTGGTGGGCTTTTGTTGGCGTGGCCCGTTTCAAGTGGACTTGGCCCATGAGTTTGTGGTAGCCTGAATGGGCCATCTTGTACTCCACTCAATGGGGCGTCCAACGTTGATAGACCCTCATTAAGCGCTTCTTGTAGGAGCCGAGCCCTATGGCGTGTGATGGGACCAAGCGTGGCCGGTTGGGCGGGTGGTGGCTCGTCCGAGTTAGCGACGGTCCATAAATCATGATGTGGATCGGTCCATGACACATCATCCCCTCCCCCTTGGAAAGGATTCGTCTTCGAATCTTCATCATCGTAGTCACCTTCTCTTGTTACAAAAGGTGCTATATCCGATACATTAAATACATCATGAACTCTGTACTCACTTGGAAGGGTCCATCTCCACGTGGCCTCAGCTTAGATTTCCGAAGATCCGGAAATCGATCCTTGCGTAGATGCAGCCACACGAGATGTCCAGGTTCAAACAACACTTCTTTCCGCCCTTTGTTGGCTTGTTTGACGTACTCTTGCGTACGTTTCTCGATTTGTAGTCTTGTACTTTCGTGGAGTGCTTTGATTTTCTCGGCTCTACCCAATCCTTCATGATTTTCTTTATCTTTGAGAGATAGAGGCACAAGATTTAAGGGAGTGGTAGGGGTCTTGCCATAGACGACCTCAAAGGGCGTCCTTTTGGAGGCCGAGTGGACTGAGCGGTTATAAGCAAATTATATGAAGGCTAGACATTCCTCCCACATGCGCAAGTTAGTCTGCAACAAAGAACGTAGCAATGCACCCAAAGTACGATTAACAACTTTGGTTTGCCCGTCTATTTGCGGGTGATATGAGGTGGAAAATAGTAACTTAGTTCCCATCTTAGCCCATAGAGTCTTCCAAAAATAGCTCAAAGTTTTAGCATCCCTATTAGACACAGTAGTCTTGGGAACACTGTGAAGTCTAACTATTTCATGGAAGAAAAGGTCAACCACATAGGTTGCGTTATCGGTTTTATGGCAAGCTATGAAGTTAGCCATTTTAGAGAACCGGTCAACCACTACAAGTATTGAGTCATGCCCCCTCTTGGAGCGTGGTAATCCTAACACGAAATCCATGGAAATATCTTCCCAAGGAGCGTGTGGAATGGGTAAGGGTGTATACAAGCCATGGGGGTTAAGTTTGGATTTTGCTTGTAAGCAAGTAACACATGTTGCACAAAATTTCTCCACATCCTTAGACATGCGGGGCCAATAGAAATGTTCCTTCAGAATTAACAAAGTTTTTACAACCCCAAAATGCCCCATTAACCCGACCCCTATGAGATTTATGCACCGACAACCTACGGATGGAACTATCGGGTATGCACAGCTTATCCCCTCCAAACAAGTAGCCATCATGTATGTAATATGCTTCCTTTCTACCATGAAAGACTTCCCAAGGAGCATTGTTCTTATAAAATACTAAAATCAGGATCAGTGGCATACAGACTTCTCATGAAAGTAAATCCTAGCATGCGTGCATCTAAGAAATAGATACCATGTACCTCCTACAGAGAGCATTGGCCACCGCATTTTCTTTTCCCTTTTTGTGTTTAATCATGCATGGAAAAGATTCAATAAATTCCACCCACTTAGCATGCGTCTTGTTCAAGGTGGCTTGCCCTTGAAGATACTTAAGAGCTTCGTGATCCGAATGTATAACAAATTCTTTAGGACATAGGTAGTGCTCCCACATTTTAAGGACCCAAACCAATGATAAAAGCTCTTGATCATAAGTAGGATACCTTAACTCAGCCCCATTTAGTATATCACTATAGTATGCCACCGGCCGGCCTTCTTGCATTAGAACGCCTCCTAATCCGACGCCCGAAGCGTCGCACTCGACTTCGAATGTTTTGGCGAAGTCGGGTAGGGCTAGTAAGGGCGTGTTGGTGAGTCTTTCCTTGAGAGTTTCAAAAGCTCTCAACTGATTAGGCCCCCATACAAAGGGAACACTTTTCTTTGTGAGTTCGGTGAGTGGAGTTGCGAGAGTGCTAGTCTCGCACAAACCTGAGATAGAATCCGGCCTTAACTTTACTTTCATCGACCTGCACCCCTGTCTTGCTCACAACAAATCCAAGGAAAACAACATGATCGGAGCAAAAATGGCATTTGCCAAAGTTAGCATATAGTCGTTCTCGTTTGAGCACTTCTAAGACTTGCTTTATATGTTGCACGTGCTCATCGAGGGTTCGACTATAGATCAACATATCGTCAAAATATTCCACCACAAATCGACCAATGAATGCTCTAACTACATGATTCATGAGTCGTATGAAAGTACTCGAAGCATTTGTAAGACCGAAGGGCATGACTAACCATTCGTACAAACCTTGCTTGGTTTTGAATGCGGTCTTCCATTCGTCGCCCTCTTTCATTCGGATCTGGTGATATCCGCTCTTGAGGTCGATCTTAGAAAAGAGGTTGGACCCATGGAGCTCATCCAACATGTCATTCAATCGCGGAATAGGATGGCGGTACTTGACAGTGATGTTGTTAATAGCTCGACAATATACGCACATGCGCCAACTACCATCTTTTTTGGGCACCAAGATAACGGGCACTGCGCACGGGCTCAAGCTCCACAGTACATATCCCTTATCCAACAAGTCTTGCACCTGCCTTTGTAACTCTTTGGTTTCGGTGGGGTTAATACGATAGGCTTCGCGGTTGGGTAGGGTAGCACCGGGTATAAAATCTATTTGGTGCTCTATCCCGCAAAGAGGAGGTAGTCCACTTGGTGTTTCATCGGGAAACACATCCTCGAATTCTTTTAAGAGGGAAGAAATCTTCGGAGGTAAAGCTGCCAAATCACTTTCAGCAAAGAGGTTATCTTTAAAGACGAGGATTAAGCACATATTTCTTCCATTGATGGTTTGGTGGACTTCTCGCCCTCGGGCTATCATGAGGTGTTTGGAGCTTCCTTCAAAGGCCTTAAGCTCCATTTTCTTCTTTTTATCAGTTTGCCTTCTTAGCTCAATGGAAGCTTGGTCGGCGGCCACCTCATGTGGGGCTAGAGGGTGTAATGTGAACTTCTTTCCCTCCATACGAAAGATATACTCGTTGGAAACCCCTTGATGAACTGCTGCCCGATCATACTGGCATGGGCGTCCAAGAAGTAGGTGGCAAGCCGTCATTGACACCACGTCACATACGACCTCATCTTCATAAGGTCCGATGGTAAATTTGATCTTGGCTTGCTCCTTTGCCATCCCTGGCTCATTAGAGTTGAGCCAATGCAATGAATAGTGCACCCATTGTGGAGTAGTTGGGAGGTTGAATCGAGCCACTACCTCGGCGTCCACAAGATTTCTACAAGAGCCCCCATCTATAATAACACTACACACCTTGCCTTGAATGAAGCCACGGGTATGGAAGATATTTTCCCTTTGTGACGGTATGCTCGGGGATTCACTGTTTAGCAAGGTGCGCTGGATCATGAAGCAATCACCCGTGACGGGAACTACATCAAGGTCTTCCTCATCTCGGCCACCACCGTTGGCAAAGTCATCCTCCTCGTTCTCGAACTCATACTCCCCGGCGGCATTAAGAAGGATTTGCCGTTGAGTCGGCCTCGGCACTTATAACACCTAAGGTCCCTCGTTCGGTTAGAGGGTTCCTCTTTTGAAGGAGTGACCGTACTTGGAGGGTCCTTCTTTGTCATAGCAAGGGTTGTTTCCGATTTAGACTCTAAGCCTTCACTCCGTTTTTGTGGTTGAGGGTTGGAGGAAGACCCGGCCCCCATAGAGCGATTGATATTTCCAGTCCGCCTTTTGTGAAGACTTTGGTGGACTTGGTTGGTTTAATGGAGAACTTCTTCGATACTAGGGTTGGGTCCAAATCGTTGCGTCTCCACGTGGTAGGCCAAGTCGGAGTTGAGCCCGCCAATGAACTTTGAGATGATGTAACTCTCCGGAAATTGTACTTGGGACTTAAACAACAGGCGGCGAAGGTCCTTGTAGTACTCGTGCGGTGTCCGACTGCCCTGTTTCACTCGCTCCAACTGAACTTGGATACGAGATTCATAGTCATTGGGTACAAAGCGTTCCCGCATGACTCTCTTAAGCTCTTGCCACGTAGTAATAGGATCTGCCCCACGATACCGCCTTTGTTGTTTTAGATCCTGCCACCAAGATTGGGCAAACTCGGTGAAATGTATGGCCAAGGCCACGCGTTGGTTATCGTAGTATTGGTAGTAGTCAAAAACTTCTTCGGTCCTCGTCTCCCAATCTAGATACGCCTCGGCGTCAAAGGATCCAGCTAAGTGTTGAATTTGGAGTTTAACTCCATGGGGTTGCTCCCATCTATGGCCGTGGATCTGTTGCATGTTCTCGTGCACTTGGTCTAGGTGAGGACCTCTTTCCCGAAGGGCGTCGGGGTTAGGCACCTACCGCCGTGGCTCGTTTAGGCCACCTCCCGGCCCTCGGTTTGGGTGCACGTTGGGTCGGGGCAAGCGGCGCAAGAACTCGCCTGGTTGATCCGGGTTGGGTGGACCCCGAGGTGGGGGTAATATGTTTGCCAACTCGATTGCCGCATTCCGTGGCACATCCTCACGAGTTTCGTTGTGAGATTCCTCATTTTGGTTATTTGCCTCGTGCGCGTCCTCTTCTATTTGATCTTCACTTTGACGTTGTCCTAGGACCTCATTGGATTCTTGTGAGTTTTTTGGAAGAAGGACACTAAGCCTATCTTCGATGGTCCTTAGGGTTGGTTAGTTTGCTCCTTCTACTCTCGCACGGCATCTAGCATAGATTTCACACTTTGTTGAATGAGTTGTACAATACGCTCCTCGGATATGATAGTACTTGAGGAGGGATCGCTCGGCTTATCCTTGTTAACTTTTGAAGACATGATTCACAAGCAAGAAACACAGAACTAGTTAAGGTTAGCTTAATCCAAATGACACACTTGTGTTTGGACTCAATGTGTTTGCTCTCTTTTTGTGGCTCTCACTCACTCTTCTTGATTTTGCTTTGATATAGTCTCTGCCAAGAAACACCAAAAGATTAGAAATACTTGAGTCATCACTAAGGATTTGTCAATCAAAGGCACTTTAAGACAAGCCAAAAACGAGCTTGTGGGCGAGTATTAGCAATCTCTTAACTTCCTTTCGATAAGCTCAACGGTAGGGCAAGAAGACACGAAGGTAGAGAGCAAAGGACTCTTATAAATTCACACAATATTGGTGTGTGTATATATATATATATTTTTGAAGATAGAAGTCGCTTCTTTTCACGACTTGTCTAGAGAAGTATAGGATTATTTCTCCCTTACTTCTCTCAATTTTTTTATTATTATTTTTAATACTTTCTAGGCTCGAACTCAACTAATCTCTTTGCACTAGGTTTTAACACAAGTCGAGTCTTCTTCCTTTTTTTTGACGAAATTCGAGCACTCACTTTTGAGATCACCCTCCTTCTTTTCGAAGGTAAACTTTCTTTCTTTGGATCAAAACTTTTAGGATAACGAGAAGGGTTATAGGTTGGCCAAAGACAAGGCTGAAAGTGTTGAGCAAATCAAAAGCAAGTATGAGAGAAAGCAATTCGTACCCCCACAACATGAGGAACTAGCTACGACAGGCTCTGATACCAAATGATAGACGCAGCCTTAGGATCAACTCGAATCTAGTGTGAAGGAGTTCCAACGGACTTGAAATGAGTGGAGGTGTTCTTGATTTGAGATTGGTGAGGTTCAAAATGATTTATTAATAAGAAGACAAAATGTGTGTTTACAATTGATAGGTAACGAAAGAGTTTAGATGAAAGAAAGGATTAAACGGAATGATCAAGCTAAGGATTCAACAAGAATTGGCGAAGGCTAAAAGTTAATCAAAGGGAACTCCTGATATACACATTTATGTTGTGTATTTAGATAGGTTTTTAGCATACTTCTAGTCATGTTTTAAGTGCTAAAGATGGAGTTTTGAGCATTGAAGAAGGAAGGGCCGAAGTGCACCAAAGACCACTTGAAGCTGAAGCGAAGAAAACGTGATTTTTGGGTGGCGGCGACCGCTGCCAGTACACGGGCAAAATCCGTCTTAAACGCTGTGTTTTATTTAGTGACCTTTTGGATATTATTTTAGGTCCGGTTTTTATGTATTTTAGATAGATTGTTTTCTCCTATTTAAGGAGCTTTGGACCCTTTGTTTAGACCTAGTTTTTGAGTTGGGAATTATTGTGTATTTTGGAGATCTATGGAGAACTAAGCCTCATTGCTTAGATAGACAATTGAAGTGTTCGTTCTGATTCAGTTGTGAGATTTCTAATTCCTTATCGATTGCATGGATTTAATCTTTTCTCTTTCTTGAATTGCTATTGACTTATTTCAATAATTTCTAGCCTGATCATCTAGGATTTATTGTTATTAGGTTATTGCTAGATTTAGAGTGTTTCTGGTTAAGCATCTCTAATTCATAAGTAGCAACTGCATTGTGCTAATATCTGGTTGTGTTAGTTGTATGCATAAGAGAATTGATTTGCATTCTAGGGTAAAAGTTGGTTGTTTTATCTTCGTTTGTATCCAATTATATTCCTGTTGTTGAATGCTACTAGTTAGATTGAATCTTGATAGTTTCATGATTATTTATCTAGTTAGGGTTAATAGTATCTGGTTGTGCTATAAGATACTTTTGAAAAGGAATTGGAATTTCCATTGTATAGATATTGAATGAAATCAATGATCAACTTGTCAAGTGAATGCGGATATTTGTTTGCCTAAGTGTTTCCAAATATTGTTTTATAAACTCTTGAATTCGAATGATTTGCATGTTTTGTGTGAATTAAACCTAAAAACCCCCCTTGTTACTTTTGTTTGACACATAATTCTCTGCTAAAGATAACTTGTCTCCCTGTGGAATCGACCCTTACTTGCTTTATACTTAGGTTTAAGTTAGTGTGATATTCTTTGCATAATTGTGGTTTAAAACGACTAAATCATCGTTTATCAAATTGGCGCCGTTTCCAGGGAGGCAATAATTGTCTTTTGTGTGATTTTTGTGCCAAACTTGGTGTGAACCTATCTTATGGTTCACACCACCTGTGCTACTAATCCATGGCTTTGTTCGAATGTACACAGTTTCAAGATGAACACTTTCATGAGTACTTGGCTAGATTCCAAAATTATGCAGATGACCTTGATGCTTGGCGATATCATTATACTGTGGGTGATGTTTGCAATGGCATTGTCAAGGGTATGAATCTTGAGACTCGAAGGATGGCCTACTACATGAGTAATAGAAGGTTTTTTGTTATGGAACCTATGGAATGTTGGGATTTCCTCTATTTTATGAGCCATCAATGTCTTTTGGATGAATCATCTCAATCAATACCACAACCGGTTGAGACTTGTGATGCTTCTCTTGAGGATATGATGAAGGATCTTGCTAAGAGGATGGATGATATGAGTACGGAGTCTACACATCACTATGAAAGGTGCTACTCACTTTGTCATCCAACAACTTCAGATAAGTCCATAGAAATCAATGAGCCAGATGCATCCCTTCCCACACGAATTGAGGAGATTGAAGTTTATATTACTTTGAAGGAAGAAGAGTTGTTCTCTGATAGTGATATCTTCTTTGAAGATGATATGGGAGACTATATGAACGACAATGAGCAAGATGACATCATAGAGGATTGTGCTTTAACAACAAAGTTCCCCATGCCTTCTACTCCGAAATCAACCTTGTTGGTTGTTGACGATCTAGGTATCCCTTATTCCAATCTCCCATTAACCATTGTTCTTTATTCCCCCAAAGAGTCAAGTTTAAAGCCTAATGAAGAATCTAGAAATTACTTTAAGTTCATGCATAATGAAAGTGGTACTGCTAGTAAGCGATTTGACAATTTTTGTTCATATTCTAAAAAGCCACCACTTATGTTGAATTGGTTCGAGCATATGCCATTTTATGAAGATTGGACACACAATTTTGATAAGTTGAAACGATTTTTGAATGACATGTTATTTAGTTTCAATTTATCTTTCGGCTACTTATGCTTCTTTGAGATGAGCTCGCGAGAATTTGATAGGTTGTTAAGGGCATTGACAATGTCCAATCTTGTGAAATCATACGAGGCGTCGAGCCACGACGATAATCAAGGCGCTTATCGGGAGGCAACCCGATGTAGTTGATTTCTTTCCTTTAGATTAGCTTAGATTAGTTTCCCTTTGTTATCTATTGCGTCGAACTAACCTGTAGAAAGCCGAAGAATCACGACACACTAGTAGCGACCGCCGCCCCAAGGCAGCGACCGCTGCCAGAACAAGCTCAGCTACGACATTCTACGAATTAATGGCAGCGATCGCCACCATTATTTCCAGAAAAACGACGGTGTCCGTGGCGGCAACCGCTGCCCCACAAGCGGTGACCACCGCCAATTCTACCTCAGCTACGGCTTTCTTCAAAAAAAATGGCAGCGACCGCTTCCATAAAGGCGGCGCCCGCTGCCTTTTCGGGTTCGACAAAAAAAAATTCAAAACAAAAATTCAAAATTTTTTTTTTCGGGCAATCTTTTTGCTCGCTTCTTTCTTCCTCGCTACCTAGAGATTAACCATCAACAGGCTACTTCTTCTTCTACTATTGTCGCCCCTACATCTATTGAAGTTGAGTTTAAGGAGGGGGCGAATGATGATTCTGAGGACGAGGAGGATGAGATGCTCAAGTTGTGACTGTTGTTGGGTATCCAATTGGCTATCAAAGGCCTATTTGGAACATGATTTAGAGCATGGATACTTGTCAACATGATCGTAGAGGAGGATTTCTTACTTTTCATGAGGAGGAGAGGTAGTACCATAAGCTGCAAACACACTACTTTCAACAACAGGAGGCATTCTTTCAGCAGCAGTGGCCAGAATATCTATCCTACCCTGACTACCCACCGCCACCACCACCTTCACTGTAGTGGTATTTTTCCTTCCTTCCCCTTATATTATTTTTGTCTTTCTTCATTGAGGACAATGCTTATTATAAGTGTGGGGGAGTTGGATTTATATTACTATTGCTATTCACTAAAAAAAAAAGAGCCATAAAAATAAGAGAAAAAGGCAGAAAAATCTTGGGGTGGACTGAAAACCCGAAAGGGCGGTTGAGAGATGTTAGGTGAAAACCTGAAAAGGCGCCTAAGCAAAAAGAGTGAAAGAAAAAAGAGTGTTTTAGGATGTTCTTTTGACTGGAGTTGGCGACATAAGAAGTGGAGTTTAGGAGTGTTTTTGGGTAGGTTTTCACTTGGATGGATAAGGTGTAGTTTATCGATTTCCATCCTCTTTGTTGATGCATATTGTTGATAGATGTTGGATGTGTGGAGTAGGTGTGAGATAGTTTGATGGTTGAGTTGTAGTGCTAAGTTGTGTTGATTTGAGTTGTATTGTTAGGATTGATGGATGCTGGAGCTGATTATGTTAAATTTGGTTATGGGATGGTTGGGTAGGAGCTTTGATGATTATTGTTATTACCCTTAATTGTAGGCTCTCTCTATACTTGATGATCTAGGTTGTTATTGTATCGAGTGTTAGTTTTCTGATTCACTCGAGACGAGTGAGATTCAAGTGTGGGGGAGTTTGATATACACATTTATGTTGTGTATTTAGATAGGTTTTTAGCATACTTCTAGTCATGTTTTAGGTGCTAAAGATGGAGTTTTGAGCATTGAAGAAGGAAGGGCCGAAGTGCAGCAAAGACCACTTGAAGCTGAAGCGAAGAAAACGAAGAAAACGTGATTTTTGGGTGGCGGCGACCGCTGCCCCATAGGCGGCGACCGCTGCCAGTACACAGGCGAAATCCGTCTTAAACGCTGTGTTTTATTTAGTGACCTTTTGGATATTATTTTAGGTCCGGTTTTTATGTATTTTAGATAGATTGTTTTCTCCTATTTAAGGAGCTTTGGACCCTTTGTTTAGACCTAGTTTTTGAGTTGGGAATTATTGTGTATTTTGGAGATCTATGGAGAACTAAGCCTCATTGCTTAGATAGACAATTGAAGTGTTCGTTCTGATTCAGTTGTGAGATTTCTAATTCCTTATTGATTGCATGGATTTACTCTTTTCTCTTGCTTGAATTGCTATTGACTTGTTTCAATAATTTCTAGCCTGATCATCTAGGATTTATTGTTATTAGGTTATTGCTAGATTTAGAGTGTTTCTAGTTGAGCATCTCTAATTCATAAGTAGCAACTGCATTGTTCTAATATCTGGTTGTGTTAGTTGTATGCATAAGAGAATTGATTTGCATTCTAGGGTAAAAGCTGGTTGTTTTATCTTCGTTTGTATCCAATTATATTCCTGTTGTTGAATGCTGCTAGTTAGATTGAATCTTGATAGTTTCATGATTATTTATCTAGTTAGGGTTAATAGTATCTGGTTGTGCTATTAATTACTTTTAAAAAGGAATTGGAATTTCCATTGTATAGATATTGAATGAAATTAATGATCAACTTGTCAAGCGAATGCGGATATTTGTTTGCCTAAGTGTTTCCAAATATTGATTTATAAACTCTTGAATTCGAATGATTTGCATGTTTTGTGTGAATTAAACCTACCCCCCCCTGTTACTTCTGTTTGACACATAATTCTCTGCTAAAGATAATTTGTCTCCCTGTGGAATCGACCCTTACTTGCTTTATACTTAGGTTTAAGTTAGTGTGGTATTCTTTGCATAATTATGGTTTAAAACGACTAAATCATCGTTATCAACTCCCCCGGCCCAATCTCCCTTAAGGAGAAGAGACCGGATGAGTAAAGCTTAAAGCTTTTTTTACTCAAATCAAATCTAACAAAAAATGAGAGGCTTAGTGCCCCTTTTATAGGCAAAGGTAGGGGCGGCAAGCTTGGAGCCCAAGGAAGAATTTAATGAGGCGGTGGAGTGCCTTGGCCGCCAAGGAGTATACTTGCCTTCCAAGTCAACTGTCTTCAATAGGGGCGACTTGATGGCCGTGCATTGATGACATTGTTGCTTTCGGTCCAAGGTGTGTCTTAAATGTCGTAATAGGAACCTTGCGCTCCAAGTATGTTGCTTGGATGCCAAGGCATGCCATTAAAGATGAAGATGGGTCGTGGCTAGCTACTTTTGGTGGGCTTTTGTTGGTGTGACCCGTTTCAAGTGGACTTGGCCCATGAGTTTGTAGTAGTATGAATGGGCCAGCTTGTACTCCCCTCATTGGGGCGTCCAACGTTGATAGGCCCTCATTAAGCGCTTCATGTAGGAGCGGAGCCCTATGGCGT
The DNA here is from genome assembly GCA_934048045.1 of Polygonum aviculare. Classification (NCBI taxonomy): domain Eukaryota; kingdom Viridiplantae; phylum Streptophyta; class Magnoliopsida; order Caryophyllales; family Polygonaceae; genus Polygonum; species Polygonum aviculare. The sequence goes on along the minus strand of OW204023.1, from coordinate 22,118,523 downwards.
GTGATGGGACCAAGCATGGCCGGTTGGGCAGGTGGTGGCTCGTACGAGTTAGCGACGGTCCATAAACCATGATGTCGCTCGGTCCGTGTCACATCAGTTCTTATCGGTCGTATCTATTATGTTAATCAAGTTTCCGGTATTTGGATTAATTTTGGCGTAGAACTTGTTTAGTGTGGGGCGATGAATCATCAAGTGGGGGGTCTTCAAACGTGTTGTGACACATTAGACAACCTGGAGGGGTTGGTATGTGTTGTTCCCTTAGTCGATCTTTTGTTGGAAGACTGTTTTTATTAATTTTCCATAAAAAGTGTATGACTTTGGGAAATGTGTCTAATTTCCATATCCATATGTTAGTTTTTGGGTTGAAGGCATTAATTTTACTTATCAGTTATATTGCTGACGATGTCGAGAACCATCCTTTTTTGCTTGGGGCCCAATATACTCTATCTCGAAGTGTTGATATTGGGATAGGTATTTCTTTCACATGGTCAACTATGTTCGATGGGAGGATTGTTGCAAATTTATGGGTTATCCATTGTCTATCCGAATGAATGAATTCACTTACAATCATTTGTTTATTACATTGATCTTGGTCTATTGCATAGTTGACGAGTGGTTTGTTAAGCGCCCATTTATCGGTCCAAAACTTAATTGTTTTTCCATCCCCCACTTCTAAACTAATCCTTCTTCAAATTTCGGGCGTAATCTCATTAGTTTGCTCCACTGTCATGAGGTGTTCGACTTTTTCTTGTATGAAAGGAGGAAAAACAATTAGTATTTCTATTATTCCTATATAAAGTTATGAACTATTATAATATGTTTAAAGGAATGTAGGAATTATAAAAAAAAACATAAATGGGGATGAAAAACTTAAAATGAAAGAAAATAATCTATATTATTTTAATCCGCCTAGGCACCTGCCTAGTCCTTGCCTAGCCGTCTAGGCGCTAGGTTCCTGCTGACCGCCAAGCTTCTGCCTAGCATTTTTTAGAACATTGACCAGAATCTATCAATGATAGACTATATTGGTAACTTTGTAAAAATGGTTAATTCTTCACATCATCATGCATGGAACTGATGAATGACTCCATAGACAACTTGTAAAAACCCCAAAAACAGGGGAGTGCTAACATGAGTTATAGTTTCATCTCGAAAGTTGGACATCTGCCCTAAAGTTAGAAATGTACAATGAAAACTTTGTAATGGTCTATCTACAAAAGAAAATTTGACACAAAATCATGCCGTGGTGTTAATGAGGCGTTCTTCACACGAATCTAAACACCTCTGTCTAAAAGTATCACAAACATTACTAACAATTGTGATAGTCCATCGACCTTCTAGAAGGGTAAAAAATGGAATCCGAAAAAACAACAAACCATTTCTAGACATCGTACCAAAACATAAAATCCATAATCACCAATCAAGAATTTACAAAACCTGCTTTGATCTTGTGATGCCCCTAGCACAATCAAAACAAGATCATTATGTGAAACACTGAACAAACTAATCAAAGACTTGGAATCTGATGAGATTGTTGGCTTCTCAGTTTTCGGCTCCGTGGATTTGCTTTGGGGACTTTAACGAGATTATGGAGGAGAATGAAAAGAAAGGAGGGGCGATTAGGAGCAGGAGGCAAATAGAGGATTTCAAAGAGGTGGTTGAGGACCTTGATCTCCAAGATTTAGGCTTCACTGGCCATAAATACACCTATGATAATTGAAGATTGGGGACTAATAATGTCCAATGCCGCCTAGACAGGTTCCTTGCTAATAAGGAATGGTAGGAGCTCTTCCCGGACGCGCTGGTGAAACATCTGGTTCGGGAAAGATCTGATCATGCTCCTATCAAGGCTGTTTTGCAAAAGGAGGAAAGGGCTGCAAAAAAGAAATTATTCAGATTTGAGGAGGCTTGGGTTGAGAATGAGAGGTGTAGGGAGATTGTGGAGGAGGTGTGGAGGATGGATAGCGAGGGAGTTTTGGATGCAGTTGATGAGTGTGCGGTGAAGCTTTCAGCTTGGGCTCTCGACGAAAGAAAAATAAGAAGGCTGCTCCAAAAGAAGAGGAAGCAATTGGAGGCTTTGAACCGGGGAAATCTAAACCAGGAGATGTGGAGGAGTCGGGAACAACTTGTTAGAGATATTGAGGCTCTGGTGAGGGAAGAAGAGATGTATTGGAGGCAGCGAAGTAGAGCTATTTGGATTTGCAAAGGCGAAAAAAATACAAGTTTCTTTCACAAGTCAGCTACGATCAGGAGAGAGAGCAATAAGATCACTAGGCTGGTTAATGAGGAAGGGGAGATGTGCTCGGGCAAGGATCAGATTAAGAACGTTGTGTGCACTTATTTTTCGAACATTTTCTCGAGTAGCCGACCTTCAGGTATAGAGGATGTCCTTGAAGATGTTGATAAGGTGGTAACGAGGGATATGTCGGAGGAGCTGGAGAGGTGTTTCAAGAAAGAGGAGGTTGATGAGGCCCTTAAGCAAATGCATCATCTTAAAGCACCAGGGCCAGATGGCATGTATGCTTTGTTTTATCAGACCTTTTGGGATGTGGTGGGGAGTAAGGTGTCGGAGGAGGTTCTGGATTTTTGGAATGGGGGGGAGCTGAATGAGAAATGCAACAGGACCTTTATTGTGTTTATCCCTAAGAAGAAAAAGGCAGTGGAGATGAAGGATTTCAGACCGATATCCCTATGCAGTGTGTATTGCAAGCTAATCTCCAAAGTCCTAGCGAATAGGCTGAAGAGTATTCTAGAAAGGACTATAAGCCCTAGCCAGAGTGGTTTTGTCCCTGGAAGAATGATCACGGATAATTTTATGATAGCTTTTAAGATCTTCCATCATCTTTCTAGTAGTGGGAAGAACTTGAGGCATCTTGTTTTCAAGCTAGATATGTCTAAAGCCTATGATCGTGTAGAGTGGAGCTTCTTGGAGAGGATGATGCATCAAATGGGGTTCCGGAGTTTGTGGATTTCGAGAGTTTTGAGATGTGTGTCCTCTGTGCAGTATTCAGTGCTAATTAACGGGGAGCCTTCCAAAAGTTTTTCTCCTCATCGGGGGATGAGGCAGGGGGGCCCTTATCCCCTTACCTCTTTATTCTCTGCAGCCAAGCTCTCTCGACCATGATTGAGAAGGCGGCGAGCAGGAGCAAGCTATCTGGAATTCGGGTTTCTCCTCAAGCGCCGAGTGTGACTCATCTTTTGTATGCGGATGATTGCTTGATGTTTGCTGATGCTTCTCCAGCTCAAGCTTTGGAGATTAAAAGAATTCTGAAGTTGTACGAAAAAGCTTCTAGACAGGTTATCAATTTTGACAAGTCAGAGATTTGTTTCAGTAAAGGGGTAGGACTACAGGCCAGGTTGGAAATTCAAGGTATTTTGGAGGTGGCTGGTGTAGAGCACTTTCAAAAGTACCTAGGACTCCCGACTTGGGTTGGCAGGGCTAAGAATGAAGTGTTTGGTGCTATAAGGAGAAGAGTGGAGAAGAGGCTAGGGGGTTGGAAGAGTATGTTGTTGTCTAAGGCAGGTAGAGAAACCCTGATCAAGGCAGTAGCACAGTCGATCCCTACATACTGTATGAGCCTCTTCAAACTTCCAAGTTCCTTCACCGACCATGTACAAGCTATAGTGAGGAGATTTTGGTGGGGCCAAAAGAAGGAGGAAAGGAAAGTTCACTGGTGTAATTGGAAAAAACTTTGCAAGCCAAAGGCAGTTGGAGGTTTGGGGTTTAAGGAGATCGAGTTATTCAACTTAGCCTTGTTGGGAAAGCAAGGGTGGAGGATCTTGACTAATCCAGGCCTGCTTGCGGCTCAGATTATGAAAGCTAGGTACTTCCCGTTCAAACCCTTTCTTGAGGCAGAGTTGGGAGCTAGACCGAGTTATGTGTGGCGATCGATCTTTGGAGCAAGGTGGGTGGCAGAGAAGGGGGCTAGATGGCAAATTGACAATGGAGCTTCAGTCTATGTGTGGAAGGACCCATGGAATGTAGGCAACGCAAATTTCAAAGCAATCTCTAAGGGGCATCCTTTGGGCGAATTTACAAGGGTTTCAGATCTCATACAAGTTGGTGGAGGTAGCTGGAAGGAAAGCCTTGTTGATGAGCTTTTCTTACCATTTGAAGCTCAAAGGATCAAAGCCATCCCTTTACCTTTTTCAAATGTGGAGGATCGAATCATTTGGAGTTTATATAAGTGGGGAAGGTTCACTGTCAAAAGCGCATATGCAGCAATTAGAAAGGCAGAGGATGTGGAGGGTGTTCCATCTTGTAGCTCTCTGGACTTGAAAGTTTGGGGGAGAATTTGGTTTGCTCAAACTCTGCCAAGAATCAAGATGTTCGCCTGGAATGTTTGTAGTGCGACCCTTCCTACGATGGACAGGCTTAATAGTAGACTGGGCTCTAGAGATGGCGTGTGCCCGTGTTGCCTTCAGGGGGTTGAAGACGATGTTCATGTGCTCAGGGATTGTAGGCTCAGCAAGGAGGTTTGGAGAAAAAGTCGGTTGGTGCTAGAGAAGGCTTGTCGGAGTGGACTCGACCTTTTGGATGTGATGGCTGGCAGACTTTGTGCTAGTGATTTCTCCAAGTTTCTTTGTATATGCTGGAAGTTATGGACTAGGAGGAATTCATGGGTTTTTGAGCAGGTCTTTAAAGAAGCCGAGGTTATTTTGGAGGAAGTGCAGCATTTGCTGGAGGAATTGCATTGTGGGAGATCCCCCAGGTCCGTTGCTGCCACTTTTGACGAGGTTTTGAAGTGGTGTGCCCCGGAAGAGGGTTGGTTCAAGGTGAACTCGGATTCTAGCTGTTTCGATGGAAAAGGTACAGGGCTGGGAACGGTGATCAGAGATTCTCAAGGTAGAATGTTGGTTGGCATATCGGAGCAATTGGAGATGGAGTTCTCTTCGTGTGTTGCCGAAGCAAAACCCTTGCAGAGGGGGGTGCAGTTGGCAAGGCTTCATGAGCTGAAGAAGTGTTAAGGGTTGTGTTGGACTTTGCCTCTCTCGTACATATCAATCTGCAAGGAGCGGATCAATTTAGCCTTCGTTCGTAAGCCTCAAACAGCCGCACTCCTTCCTCCCTCCATAGTTGTGCCGATGTCGTTCGCCGTGTCCCTTCCTTCCTCAACGCGTCATCTAGGTTCAATAGCCATGCCGGTGTTGTTTTCGTTAGTCCCACCGCCGTTCGTTCGTGTGTCGACGGTAAGTTACCCGGTTTCTTTCCTTTAGAGTCTTGGCAGTTGGCATCGCGTCGGGAGTAGCCGAAGTCGCCGGTCGGGGTCGGGCAAGCTAGTGCTCGGGTTTTGGGATAGAGAGAGATAGGGGTCGGGCTGGTGTGGTTCGGTTCGGAGTGGAAGCTTGGTGGTGTGGGGCTGGGTGGTTGTTGGCATGAGTGAGGGAGGTTAGAAGAAGCCTTAAATAAGGGAACTAGGTAGAATAGGTGATTAGGAACTAAGTAGGATTTGGCTACGTACTTGTAACTTGTGTGAGGAGTATTGGGGATCATTGCGTAGTCGGGCTTTGGTGTGGTTAGGAGAAGTAATTAGAAGATCTTAATTAGTGGGTTGATCGTAAGAGTCAGGAGTTGAAATTAGATAAGGAAGCTACTATAATTGTGAAAAATGGGTCTTTTACGAACTCTAATGGGTATGGTTATTAGTTATTAGCTAGGCTTGAATCATGAGAATTAATTAGTGGAAGAACTCTAATTGAATGTGTATATACTATGGTGGTGTAGAGTAATGTTACTGAAGTGGTCGTGGCTATATATATATAACTCATGTAGAAAGTCGGTAAGGTCATATTTTAATTAGGTAGTGGGCAAGTTGGTTCAGTCGGGTTCGGTTTCGGGTTTGATCCGGAAGTTGGTTCGTATTTTTTTTGGTTAATAAACTTTGTCATTTGTTGAACCTTAAATTGCTATTAAAATATTCAGGGGCTCGGAGTAACTCGTGTTGTATCTCTCAAAAAGTATTTCGGACTCATCATTTTTGAGTTAAGTCGATTTTTGGCTTACTCGGTTCTATTCTAACTTGTTAGGGTTTGTATTGTAATTATGAGATTGGTTTTGGGAATATGTCCCGCTCGATTTTGAAATGCCTTTTCATGATTATTGTGCTATGAGTAAACCTATCTTATAAAGGATTGTTGATTTGGTTATTTAAATGAGTAGTCATTGATTGCCATTTTGTGTGCGAGTTTGATGTGTTGTGGGTTTGTTATGAATATGGTGATGATATGTATGGCTTGGTTTGATCAGTGCCTCTGAGTGTATTGTTACAGATTGTGTTGTAGCTTGTGCAAGTGTGATATTGTGTGCAATGTGGTTTCATATGCTTTGTTGAGTACGCGTGTTGCTTGTAAGCGGTTCCTGATGATTAAGGAAAAGCCGGTGCAATGATAGGAGAAGGGTTGCATACCGGCAGACGTACAATGATGGAGGCGCAATGTAGATGAAGGGTTGCAGCTCCGCCTCACTAGGACAGTGAGTGGAGGTATATGTTTGTGTGAGTATGGGCGTGTAAGTGGAGAAGTGTGTGTCGTTGTGTGAAGATGGTCGTGTGCAAGAGCAGGATGGGACGGTATGTTTGTATGTGAATGTGTGGATTTGTGAACGTGTGTAAAGAAGTGTGTGTGTGTGTGTCAATGTGTGGGTTCGTGATTGTGTGTGTGTGTGTTAAATTGATGAACTTGGTTGAGTGCGTTGTTAAGTGATCGTGTGTAGTAATTTAACTACCTAGATATGAACTTTGGAACTGATTGAGACTAACTGAAGTTAGGAATGGACTAGAGTTATGTGTGTGTTTGTGGACTCTTGGTTCCTGACTTTAGAAAAATTGTTTTTGAAACGTCTTGTAGTTGCCCTACTTATTCTAGCATGATAGAGTAGGACCTGACCCTTCGGGAACACTATTTTTCAGTTCAGCTGATTTCAGGATGTCATGATCAAGTCTCGGCGGAATGGTGATGCGGAGTAGGGATGGATATGTTCTAGATAGACGAGTGTTCATTGTTGCTATGATTTTTTTTTATTGGCATTGATGTGTTGTTGTTCAGAGATTGTATAAGTTAGGATCATGACGTTTTACTTGAACTGTAATTTTTATAAAATACGAGTTGGATGTTTTTCTTGTTTTCTCGCCGTGCCCGCGTTGCAAGATCCAGATGTTCAGTTGTCAAACTAGCTTGGTAGTGCCTCGTGAGGCCTACTACCGAGTAACGCCTTGTTAGAAAAACGGGATGTTACAACAGAGGAGGGTGCAGTTGGCGAGGCTTCATGAGCTAAAGAAGGTTGAATTTGAGGGGGATTGCCAAGAGCTGATTTTTGCTCTGCAGGGGGTTAAGGATTGCCCAGCTGAGGTGTGTTTTATTGTTCAGGATATTTTGCAGCTCTGTAACTCTTTTTATTCCTTTCGCTTTAATTTTGTTAAGAGGAAGTGTAATGAATTAGCCCATGAGCTTGCTAGGTGTGTTCCTTGGGTTGTTGGAAATAGGATGTGGGACTGTTATCTCCCTCCTGCTGTGTGTAAAATCTGGTTGAATGAAATGAATGCTGAAGGTTAGCCTTTGGGCGCCGTTTCTCTTCAAAAAAAAAAAATAAGATAACCTTCTTACATAAATAGAACAAAGGAAGGTTATTTACCAGGGGGAAACAATTAGGGAAAGGTCCTAGATTTCTTAATAGAAATTTTGGTTTAGGTTTCAGAAGAGATTATTATAGGGATCGCAATCTCAAGGACTTTGATGTTGCTGAGTTGTATAAATAACGTGTTATGAAATTTCGCATTTATTGAAAATGATTCAATAGTTAGAACGATGTCAGAATAGAAAAAAAAAATGTGGTAGTGAAAAGCATCGGTATATTGATCAAGTTGCTTTTTATATATTAACTAATACAAACCCCGTACCATGTACGGATAATGTAAATATAAAACCGAATTAATCGATTTGAGATCGAATTTTGATACAAATACACTTTTAACTCGGGAACTTATAATCCAAATCCGATAGACCAAAGTCCGAACCTATTGACCTATATATGTACTTTTATTCATACAATTTTAATTCTAAAATAGTTCTATTCAAATTAATATTATTAATGAATATACTATTGACACATGTGAAATTTTTTCACTATTCTTCAAGATTCAATAGTGACAAAAATGTATCATAAATTCCTAATTAATAAGAAAAAATTGTAAGGAATATAAAAGAAAATCACTTCAATTTCCTTATTCGTATAAGGATATATAATTTAGTAAGGTATTAAGTATACATAAGGAAATTGGAAAAGATATCAAGAAGATATATAAATTATTTTTTGAAAATCAATGCAAAAAGTAAAATTATTAATTTATTCAGGGTTGATGACGTCGCGCAAATTTTAACAAAGACTTGGATTCTGCTTTATACTGTATTATAGTAGATAATTAAATTTAAGGTAACAATCCGAAGGACATTAATTGTGAATGAAACAATAAAGGTAAGGTAGGATGCACTATAAGCATCCTAAGTATTACACGGGGTTGCAATTTGCCATCCTAAGTATTACACGGGGTTGCAAATTGCAATTTGCCAATTTCATGACACATTGGGAGGACATGAATGGCAAAATTCAAATTTGCTCTGACGCAGAGATAACTCATCTACTGGGCCACGTTACGTGGGCATCGTTCAGCAAAACAACTCATCTACTCCAGCCCATATATGAATTGGGCTGAGCTTCCAACAGTTCTAAAAACAGTTTGGATTTGCACTCTACCTTTTTTTCGGTCAGATTTGCACTCTACTCCAAAAAAGAAAATAAGTATGCATCTTCACCTTTTTTCAAAGGAAAAAAAACACAAAATACATCAAAGAAGTGTGAATACAATTACAAGGATCCATTCGTATGGATGTCAATATTGGACACCATACTCTCCAATGCCTAGAACGATGTGGAATACAATTACAAGGATCTTGTCCTTCTTCTCAACTAGAGGCTTCGATTCTCAAGTATGAATCCGATTATGCTCATTAAAAGAAAAAAAAATATGATAAAAGTTTAAAATGCATCATTTTGGATCATTCGATTTCTCAATAAATAAATAGGATTTTAAGATTATTATACTTATGTCAATACGCTCATCGAGGAACTGAAGGATTCAGAAAAGGCCTGAATCAGACCGGCAGTTCAGGTTCCAAGGACAGTTATGGTTTCGGTTCCCCTGCCTCCGGAACCGGGAACCAGGGGTTCTCCGGTTCCGAACCACTAATTCCAAATTGGTCCAAACCGTCGGTTTTTCATCTTTTTTACATAAATTATACCAAACTTACAAAAAAATATAAATCAAGCTCTAATTGTTTATATATAATAATCGAAATCAAATTTATACGCCAAAAGACGTCAAATATACCCGAACTCACCAAAATTCATCTAAAAAAAACTTCTTAATTTTTTTTTATTTTTGACCGGTTCTAAACCGGAAAACTGGCCAAGAATTGGTTCCATGAAATGTGGAACCGGTACCGACGTTCCCAAACTGATATAGTACCCAAGTTCGATTAAAAGACTATCCTTGGATGTGGTGCATTTATTTGGCTCCACGATGTTATGTCAATTGTCAACACATCGGTCACCTAATTTAGTACCAATATCACAATATGATCTTGCAAAGCAGCCTTTGTTGTTCAATTCAAGTGATCCACAGGGCCCATGCATGACTTTCCCACACAAAATAAACAGCCTATTAGCTAGACTTCTTTCACGTACTAAATATATGTAATATATATGTTTTGACCAAAAATATATATAAACGATGAATTATCCATTAATTACATAGATTTTATAACCGAGAAAAAACGTTTATTTGATCTAAGTTAATTCATCCAAAAAAAAATTGGAAAAACTTTGAAGTCTGGATTGATAACAATTAACAAGCTCACCAAAGATAAGCAAATCTATTAAGAAGCTCACGAAAGATGACAAAATTATTATTACGTTATTTTAATTAAAGTATTAAATTGTGATTGAACGATATTAAACTGATTTTATAATTAAAGTATATGGACCATCTGGTTGCCCATTTCCCGTCAATCACGCAGAGACTCAAGTAGTCACTAAAAAAGATAAACCTCAACCAAAATGCTCGAGTGATGCTTTTTTTTTTTTTTGATCATAATAAGCATACATTTCCTGCCGTCTGAATTTCCATGTGATAAATAAATCACGGAATAATGCAACAGCAATTATTGAACTGATTACAGACTTGTAAACACTCCTTGTTCATGAAAATCATTTATAAATAGTAACCATGTCATGTGAGTGATTGAGGGGCAAGCCCATCGTGTGTTTTTGCAGGGAAAAAGTCAATGATAAATGAATGGTTTTGATCGTCAAACTAGGAAGAATTTTGGGAGCACCATTATTGGGTTTTGATGATTAAGCATGCATCATGTTGCTTCAAACAACAGCAAAAATCAAAGGTTAGGCTAAGTGTGGAGGGGTCCAACTCACGTGGAAATTTCAATAATCTTGGCATGCACTCCGCAGCCACCACTCCACTCTCCTACATGTCCTTTTATTACGTAGTATCTAAGATTATGCTTCCATATCATCATGTAGTTCAATACTGCTGCATATAATAGAGTGCAAAAATGTTATTAAAACACTTACCTACCATACCTACGTTATGTATTATTTTGTACACTTGATCATACGTACATAAATAAGACGAATCAAGGAAGAACACTCTCTCAGATGAGAACAGTGAGAACGGTTCAAACTTCAAAGTTTTTGTATGGTGGTGGTGATGGTGAGCCCCAAAGTATTCGGAAAAAAAGTGTTAGCTTATGTATTTTTGGAACTTTTTTAATCCATGGTTGATTGCGATGCTCGACCTTGTAACTGGTCGGACTCCGATCATGATCAATTGGCGTTGAGTGACCGACCCCGACGTCGTCTTTTTATTTTTTTGCCTTTGGGCAAATATTTTTTTTCCAATTTTTCAAACTCCAATTTCAAATATAGTGAAGCTTAATAATATACGTGGATTTTAGCAATAATAATATACGCACACATAGTATAAAGGTTGAATGCAATTTTCGTTTAAAAATGATATAATATTTTATATTCTAAACTCTTAAAAGTAAAACATGTTTCTTTGATCATGTAAAAATTTACATCATTTTTTAGCTGTATCTTTCGATTGCACGGTATTTGCATTTACGTTCGCACTATATGTTTATTAGCAAATGTCTACGGAAAAACAGCTCGAAAAACCAACATTGAGCGAAAAAACAGTGTGCATAATCTTATTATTGAATGTGTGCTGATCGTAAACATGTGTAGGTGGGTAATTTACCGCCATAAATAAGGATAATATTTTCGCCAGTCACGTAAGTATATCTAATAAATATCTTTATTGGCCTGTTAAATCCTGGTAGTTATCCAATAGTTGGAAGATTCTATCTTATTTAAGAAGGTAGAATTATTGATTGGGCTCCAAGGAAGAAACCCTAGCTCTCTCTCCACTATAAATACATGGCTTGGCCATGTAGAAGAGATATACAAGAACTACCCTAGGAGAGCTACCCTAGAGGGGCCGATAATCGCTCGCCCTGACTCTAGAGGGGGCTGATGATTGCTTGTCTCAGCCCTAGCCCTGCGCCTTTCTCTTTACAGTTTACCCTTGCGAATACTCTACTGACTTAGGCATCGGAAGTGGATTAGGGGGTCCCCGCCCCCTTTGTCCATTGTTTTGCAGGTTATTGAAGGTGAAGAGGCTTGGAGAAGAAGAAGGAATTGAGACCTGTACACCGACATATTTTGTGTACTAACAACATGAAGCCGCAAAAATACAAATGAATTTGCATGGCAATAAGTCAATAACAATGTTCACTCGGTTCTGGTCATGCACACCTAGTTAACTAGTTTTCCTTCGTAGTATTATCAATCAAGTCATCCACACTTGATCAATCGGAGCGGTCATGCATAAGTAATTACTCCTTCCGTTCTTAAATGATTGTCAATAAAGTATAAAAGCTCATAACACGTTCCTTGTGTTTTTTAAAAGCCCTAATATAACATCTTAAACAATAAATGGGATGTGTTTATGTGACAGAAGATTCGGATCGATCGGTAATTTAGGTAATATATTAAAATACATAAGGATATTTTTATAATTTTGTAGAGAAAAAAGGTAAAACAAAATGATAAAGTTGATAAAAAAAAGTTGGATAATGGGAGATAATTTGTAATATTAGATGAAGATACTTTTGGAGTCAATTCAAGACCAAAACAATGAACCCATCCGAAGAACGCGTGGCCACGCGCCCTAACCCTTCTTCCAATCCCCCGTCAAAACCCTAGCATATCTTCACCGCGCCACCACCTAACATCGCTCTCGACCGGCGCCGAGCCCACAGGTGCACTGTCAATTTAAATGTACAACTACTCCCCGTCCGGTATGTGCGATACCGAGGAATGAGAAGAGAAGTTCCCTCCTGGCCTCCCCGCTTGGAGCAAGGGCTCGCCCATCGTGTCGCTAACAAGTTCGTGAAATGGGTCGCCAAAATCATTGCAAGTTGTATCTCGTTCTTGTGTGTCCTTCTAAAGAACCAGATCCCATACGAAGAATCCAAACGCGAAGAGATCGCGAAGTTGCATCACTACCCTAGCTAGTCGCTCCTTTGCGCTGAGATATAGGGGAGTTTGCATTAGCCATTGGCGGCGTTTCAAGAGAAAGGGACGAGCCTTTCGATGGTGGTGGCGGAGCCTGCTGCGGTGTCATTCCAGTGATTTCCGGCTTGGCCTCGGACGCTTCCTAGCTCTCTCCCTTGTCGTTTTCATTGGGATTTCTAGCTGGTGTAGTCGTTATATCTGTCCTCTCGCCGCCCTCTGTTTGTTGTGCTCGATCAAGATATGGGGTTGGAGTCATATACCAACAGAGTACCAAGCCCCAAATACTAAACCTCACAAAACAAGGTACGTAACTATTTGGCTTGATAATAAGCTTGCTAATGAGAAACTTGACTCTAGTCTCATAAAGACCATTTACCTTTTGAACAATTCATGGTGTGATACATGTATTTCAAAAGGTGGTAGAACAAGGCTTTGCTTTGATCATATATTTTATTATTATGGAAATAATTGTTGTCGTTGTTCAAGCTTTGAAAGTGGGTGTTTTGTGATCCCAAATTTTGTTTTTTATCCTTATGCAAACAATCACCTTGTTGTGTGTGGGAGTTATAAAACCCAAAGGTCTATATTTGACTCTTTCAATTCAATTTTATGCTGCAACTTACATATTAGTGGAAGGATCAACTCTCTGATCCCAAATACACTCCTTAGTATCCTCGGATTAGCCAACAGGTGTGGCCAATTAAGTCTGGCGTGCTTCACTAACAGTCTCCCTAAGTTTGTTGGGTTGCGCCTTCGGTCCATCCGGGCGATTCTTCTACAGCAGAGCTGCTGTCTACAGCGATCGCTGACTTTTTGGGACTTACACATCACCCAAAACCATTGGTCTAAGTTTGCGTGTAGTGCTTGTTGGCCGATTGACAGGTTTGAGGCTTGGATTACAACCAAGCGGCTTGTTGCTTTCAAGGGTAGAATGAATGGAGGGTGGTACAACCAGCTAGGGACGTCCTGCTTCATGGTTTTGTGTAAGTGGGTCAACTCCCTTTCCCTTTTGATTAGTCTTATCTTGATGATTAGGATGATCACCATAAAGGAGCGTTGCTCTCTGGTCTGGATCACACGCTACGTGAATTCTGTTGTTTGCTTGGATTGTGTATCTTTGTAAGGATTTGTTGTAGGGGCTCTCGTTCACATCCCCCTTTACATTTCTTGCCAAACTATATGGTTTATGGCTTTATGTTGTTTCATCACCCATTTCAAAGGTGTAGCAAATACATACATAATTTCTATGTGTTCTCATATGTATTTTTTCACAAGCCCATGTGCTTCCAAGTATTTTGTGTTAGCAGTTTAATTTGATGCTATGTTGGTGGTTTTGTTTGCTAATGTGTTTTGGAGACAAACTCTTGCAGGATAGCATTTTTTTGTGTTGTTGCACAACATCAAATGCATAGCCAATTAGGGGCTCACAAAGTGGATCAAATATAAACCCATTCAAACAAGGTTTTTTTATGAAGATCTACCTATGGAATTGTAGAGGGCTGAAAAAACAAAATAGTTGGACGGAAATAATCATTATAATTACATTAAAAATATTTAGCCATAAATTCCTGAAATTCATTTTAAATACAGAACTGAAAAATAGAAAAAGAAAAAGAAAATATAAAATAAGAAAATATTTTGGAAAAAAAATTGGAAAAAATTAAGATATTGTTGAAGATATGATTAAGAATTTTATCTAATAATATTATGAAACATATATGCATACGTATCATTATTATCGTTGTTTCCAAATATATATATATAGGGTTGTACATCGGTTCGAAACAGACCCGAACCGACAAAAACCGAACCGAAACCGAGATTTCCAAAAATTGTTAACCGAAAACCGAACCGAAAATGATCGGTTCGGTTCGGTTCGATTTCGACTTTAGACGGGTCGGTTTTCAAACAAACCGAGCAAAATTGAAATGTTGTCTTCCCCAATCTACCTTTCTTGTTCAAGTCGGTGAAAAACTGCATTTCCACCCCATGTACGTTCAACCACCAGTACAAGGGCGAGAAGGAGGAGGGGGTAGAGAAGTCGATCAGAACGTCAGAACCAGGGCACTAGGTATTAGTAGACAGCGAACTGGCGAAGCCCGAATCGGTCCATCTCGACGACGTCCGAACTGGACGAGGGCGAGAGGAGTATAGGAAGGAGGTAGAGGCACGAGTGGACGGCGACGGGAAAGAGGCGGCGACGGTTACGGGCTGGCGATTGGAACCATGGGATTGGCATAATGAGGAGAAGCGGCGACGAGGGTAGTCGAGGCCGGCGACGAGGGGAGTCGAGGAGAGGGAAGACTCAGGAGAGGGCCGGGAGTCGAGGCCGGCGACAGGCGACGGGCGACGAGATGATTCCGGAGGGAGAGGGATGGAGTAGATTTGGGTTGCGATCGAGAAGCTCAGAAACGGCGCAAGATTTGTGGGGAATGGGGGAGGACCTCAACCCTAATTATTAATTAGAGAAAAAGGAAAATAGAAAAATCTTTTCTTTTTTTTAAATTCGGTTTAATCGAACCAAACCGAAAAAAATCCGAAACCGAAATTCGGAAATTTCTTAAACCGAAAACCGAACCGAACTCCGTCGGTTTCGGTTTGGTTCGGTTCGGTTCGGCTAGTTTTTTCGGTTTTATCGGTTCGGTGTTCAGCCCTACATATATACGCATGATTTTCGAAGATATGGCTTTCGAAGATTATTCGAGTTCTACGCTATGGGTGAGATACATCATGTCACCCTCAGTAAGTATCCTATCATACGCAACAAAATATCTTGTCATCCTTTTGTAAAATACTACCATTATTTCGAAGTTAGGGTTTTCGAAGATTATTCGAGTTCGGTGCTATGGGTGAGGTTCATCTTGTCACACTCCGTATCCATCCTATCATGCACAAAAAAACATCCTATCACCCTCTGTAAAATACTATCATTGTTTTCCTGTTAAAAACATGAGGACGAAGGTCGGCCGACGAGAAGGTGCGGGATTTGCAGCGGAGAGCGAATTTACTCAATGTTAGCGAGAGAGGAGAGTCTGAGGGGGGCGGAGAAGGTTGGCCAGCGAGAGACGGTGGGAGCGAAAGTCGGCTGACGAGCGAGGGGCGAAGGTCGGCCGCCAAGCAAGACGATGGCGGCGAGCGAGAAATTTTTCGTTTCGTTGCTCTTCGAATTTGATTGATTTTTTTTTTGTTTGTTTGTTTTTAGGGACGATGGTAATCTATATCCGGAGAGATTATTTGCCTTTTTTTTGTAAGATTTTCAATTTTTTATTAAATTTCAAAAAGGATAGATCAAAAAACGAAATCTTGTTTTAACATTAAAATATTTATAAAATATTATTATTTATATATATTTTCAAATTTGGATAAAACAATTTTTTGTTAAAATATATTATTTTTCAAAAACAATATTATAAAAATAATAATTTTTTATTTTTTAAAAAATATTTCGTTTTTTATTTTATTTGATAAAAATTAGTCATTTTGGGTAATGTAATACTTTTAGGCATTTTTGCAAGTAGAATAATAAATGTCATATTTGCAAACTGATTATCAAATATGGGCACTAGGTACTAATTCCTTTTTTTTTTCCACATAGCTATTTGATATTGACTTTGGATATGAAAAAATGTTTTTTTTAATAATTGTTTGGCATATAAATTAAGGCATTTTCTTAACCGATCGATTATATGATTTTTTTTTTGGTAGAAGTTATATGATTTTTTAACCACATCTTTGATATCTTTGTTTAATGGCAAATCCCTTAAAATATATATTCAAATTAATTTGGAGTATGAGCATTCACGAGCAAGGTTGTCGGATCGAGATCCTTGGATCGGATCGGAAAGGGGTAGGAGAATCGGATCGTAAAATCGGATCGTTAGGATCGTAAGATACTACATTATTTAATGGAAAAGAGACATAAACGTTGATCATGGTAATAATATATAAATATAATAGTGATTGTTTGTAGGATCGTTAGAATCGTCGTAGAATCGTTAGAGTCGTGTGTAAAATCAAAATCCAATTAAAATTTTATGTTAACTCATTTAAGATCCTAGTTTTAAAGATCCTACTTAGGATCGTGAATCGATTTATGACTTTTGAGTCGTAGAATCGTTAGAATCGTAGGATCGAGTCGGAATTCTGATAACCTTGTTCACGAGGTCTAAACTAATCAACTTAGCTAAAGTGCAAATCATATTGGAAAACTAACTAAGGCTCCGTTCGGCTCGTCCAAAAAAGAAGCTAGCTGGAGCTTTTTCTAACGTTTTTTTTGCCAAAAAAGCTACCCCTAGGGGGTAGGAGCTTTTTGAAAATGCTAAATAAAATGTTACCACTAGCTTCTTTTAGCATTTTCAAAAAGCTCCTACTCCCTAGGGGTAACTTTTTTGGCAAAAAAACGCTAGAAAAAGCTCCATCTAGCTTCTTTTTTGGACGAGCCGAACGGAGCCTAAGCAGAGATTCGGAGAATCAACTCACAAAATTTATTAGCCATTTCCTTAAAGTTCTTGGACATACAAATTAAGCCATTTCCTTAACTGATTGTATGGATTATTATTTTTTACTAAATCTTTGATATTTTTTTCTTAAATTAAAAAAAAAGTTTTTAAGCAAAGTGATGTCAATTAACTAAATTATACTCCATATATAATAAAGTCTATGATATGATTATAAGAAAAGTGATAAAACTTGGTCATTTTGTCAAATTATACAAAAACATATGCTTTAAAGATATCGGTTCTATATTTGAAAAATATATCGATTGATTTTTCAAGATTTTTTTTGTTGTTCTCAAGTTGCTTTGTCTTCTAGGTAGATTTTTTTTTTTTTAGATATGAGATGGAAATATTAATAATGAGACAACCGTATTTTTCCATTGTTACACAATGTCATGGTTTTAAATAACACTACGTAATATAAAAGTATAGAATTGATATTGGTACAAAATTTTATTTTATTTCTTTGAAAGGCATAGGGTATACACTAATTGTTTCCTTAAAGAGTTAATCAAAATTTTAAAAATAATTCACATATAAATATTTTTTTTTCTTTTGAAGATTCATTGATAAATACTTGTAACTAGATTTTATGATATCCTACTTTTTAATTAGATACATGCATATATTCTCATAACTAACAACTATGTCGGTTTGAATTTTAAAGGGGCCACAAACTATCAAAATAAACATTTACAACAAAAATCATAATTCAGTAAATTATCAAACACATAATTAAGTTGATATCAAATTTAGACCCAAATGAACTAATTTAACTTATAGTTTTACTATACAACAATAATATTTTTCAATTTGATAGTATTAGTTTAAATTGGACAATAGTTATTATATTGATATTTATTACTTAAAATATTAATTGGTATATATAAATGTATATTCAAAAGTATTAGATATGTGTTCAATCTGTTAACATGAATACCATTCAAATCAAGATCTCAAAATAACGTATTTTTTAATACCGTATCTATGACACAATATCTAAACAAAATTACAAAAAAATCCGCGCTTGGCATGGGAACTACACTAGTTTATCCTGTTTCCCCTTTTTTCATCACAACCAATCAATCACCCACAAATTTCTACAATCTCAAAAATCCCACATAAATATCTCCAAAATCCCATATTTTTTCCTTCTTCCTTTTCCCACAATCTTAAGTACTCAAACAATTTTTGCCCATAATCTGAGTCTTCCGTACTTAAATATTGAAAAAAAATAGATCATTTTGTTTACGATGTCCTGTCCTCCGTTATGTAGCCATAGGAAATAGAAATATACAAAGGGTTTTGCTATCTGTCGCCCCGGGGGTGATAAATAGATTTTTGTCTGATTTAAATGTTTAAATTTATGTTTTCAACTATCAAAATCAAGAGTATATTCTAAATAGTTAATGACCAAATCTGTTTGGATTTGATTAATAACTAAATAGATTTCTTTCCTTTAATTGTTTAACACTTTATCGGTTTAAACAATTACATTGTAAAGAAAGTGGTAAGCACATAGATTTATATCTTTAAAAGGCACACTATTAAGAAGTACATAACTACGTAGAACAAATATACACTCCAAAAGTTAGACTAAAATCATTGCTAACGTAAACCAAAACAATAAAAAATCACTGCTAAGGTTTTCGTACAATTTGGTGGTCCGTAAACACTAAATAGCCACTTCACATGAATTGAGTTCATAGGAAATGTTTATTAATAAAAACTAAAAAACAAAACATAGGAGAAACTAATTTTGCAAAGGTATGAAATGACAAAAAATTAAAGTAAAAGGAATTTAGTTTTTTTAAATCAATTTAAAATAAAAAAAATAAGCTTACAATATATTTCGTGATAGCCTTACAAATTTGTTTCAAAATCACTCCACATATTATTAATTTAATAAGTTGAAAACTGAAACCAAAATAAATGAAATAAATTGAAAATTGTTTTAGTAGATTATAAATATGATAATTAGTTAGTAGAGTAAGATTGTAGATACAGTAATTATTTTAGTAGATTTTAAATCAAACTAATTTCTATTTTTAGGATTTTATTTATCGCCCTCGGGACGACGAATAGCAAAGCCCATATACAAAAGGTTTTACTCACCATCTCATGTTGTTTTCTTTCAGAGTGGAAATGATAAAATATACAGTTGGTGGATATTGGATACACCGTGTAAGGTAGATCATACATTTAGCAATTGAACTTGAATATCAATAAGACTTTACTTGAGCTTTAGATGTTTTGTAAATAATCGATTAAGTCTTTAAGATAGTACGTCGTCTCTGGTTCATTTCTAATAGGTTTTTGACAAAAACAATATATATATATATATATATATATGTGTGTGTATAACATTAGTGAATTTTTTGTATTTGACAAATTCGGGTTAAATCTAAATAATATATATATATATGTGTGTGTGTATAACATTAGTGAATTTTGTGTATTTGACAAATTCGGGTTAAATCAAGTAGATTTGTATTCTAAGTTCTAACGTAGCTAATTGATTGATTAGATTTCATACTCACACAAGTAACCTTATCTGGTGTGATGAGACCTGTCAAATGGGTCGTTGGGATTGGGTTTAGATCGGGTCGTTCAGGTCAAACAGTTACCTTGGGTCTTGTTCGGTTCGGGTTCGGATTCGGATGTTGCGCGGTTTTGGATCTAGTTCAGATTCGGATCATTTTCGGATTGTAATATTTCGGGATTACTTTGGATCGGATTAGTTCCGATGTTGTTCGGTTTTGGGTCTAGCTCAGCTCGTGTCCTCTACGAATTGCTTCAAATCGGATCATTTTGAATTGGGTCAATTCGGATTCGGGTGTTATTTGGATTCAATTGTTTTTGGAGGATTATAATGCTTAATGTTATTTCGGTTATTTAGGATTGGCCTTTCTTCAGGTTTTTAAATAATAAACATGACTCTTAATATCTTATTATCGGATTTTAAATCTATACATAACATTAAAATGTTGTGTACAAGGTGCATTTATCGTACATATTAAATTCATGCACACAATCATATATAAATTTTAACTTTTCAATAAGTAATACTAATCTCATAGGAGAATGGTTAAAGTGATTAGATAGTCATGTTGGGGTCAAGGTTCAAATCTCTTGAGATGTATTAAGATCAATTTTTCTATTTTGATTTTATACCAAGTACTTGCAAAAGTATTTTCACAAATTTAATATTACGTTCATTATTAATGTATATAATAATAATCTTTAATATTTTTTAAGGATTCAAATAATAATTTATTCACAATGTATACATCTAGCATATTTGAATATACAATTTAAAATAAAATTACAATGTATTGCAAAGTTTTTTTCCGACAATTCGGTTGCTATTAAAAGTGTAGACATATTTGTTCGGTCTTTGTTATACATTGTTTGTGTCCACCATTCTAATATTTTGTACAATTACTATTTAATTTTTGTTTATATTTTTAATACTATATCTAATCTTAATATTCAATTCGGATGATTTCAGGTCAGATTTATTTTGGGTCGTTTCGAATAGGGTCATTTTGATTTAGGTGATTTCGGTTTAGATTTAGTTCGGGTCATTTCGGATAATATTTAGTTCGGATCAGTTTTGGATTGGATCGGATTTAGATCGGGTTTGAGTCATGTTCGGATAGTTGATTTTTCGTTGTTCGAGTCCAATTTCGGATTCGGTTCAGTTCGGATTTCGGATTCCAGTCAATTTTTACTAGGTCTAGGTGTGATGGATGCAAGGGGACCAAAAGCTGAATGCTAATGCCGATGAATACCAATCAGCCACCACCGCCTTTCCCTTTAGCATCGTAGAGATTCTGTTCTCCAAACGGTGGTGGGGGAAGAACTTATTATGGTTGCATTAAACAAGTGGGGGAATAAGTAGCTTTCAATCCCACCTGTAGAATCCCTTATGAAAACACCATCTATTTCCAACAAACAAGATCAACATCACTTCAATGCCAACCACCATTCATGTGTTTGTTGGTTCAATGATATTAAATCTTCAAACACCATCAAACCACAATCTATATATACTAACAAAAATGTTATTTTTATCACTTATCATATTCTGGTTCATTTCGTCTTTGTATCATAACATTATCTAATTGCCTACTTCGACCCGTATGTGGGTTCTTTAGTTTTTGTTGGACGATATCCAAGATAGGACTCTCCAGAGCTTGTTTTCATTATAATTTTTCTTTAAAATATTACCATCAATATCACACATACACTAGATGTCAAAAGAAGAGCAAATTCAGCAAAACTGATTGAGATGATAGAATAGAGAAGAGAGACAACCACTCATAAGTCATAATAGAATTTGACAATAACTCATTTAAACTCAAACTCTGAAAAGTAGAGAGGAAGAAGACCAATGGGACTGCTATAACAGCACAGGAAAACCCAATGGCATCTTCCTAACTCAAACAACGTCTTATAGCAAAACAAGAAGAACAGCTCACTCGAAAAACCACAATTATCTCAGGGATCCCTAGTCTCAGAGACCAATGAGACAAAGCTGTGATGAGGGTAACATATATATAAAAGCCTATATAGATGATATAAATAAGACTGCTAGCAGTAAATACTCATGCTAATAAATACTAACTTTCTAGCTACAAAACTTAGGGACAGCATGCAATGTTGATGGCATCGGGTTCTCCGATCCACTCAAGCTCCTCGTTACCCAGCTCGAAATCAGGCAAGTCGAAATCAAAATCAAAGTCGGGAAGGTCACTGGGCTCATCCCCATCAAACCCGCAAATGGGAAGATCATCAAACAAGCTTGCATCATCAAAAACTTGTCCATAGTCATTGATAAACAGAGAATCCAGCTCAAGCTGCATATCAAGCTCTTCAGCAACAGTGCACTCAAATTCCTTCTGGATTGATGTAGAATTAAGGACTTCAAACTCGTTCATCATCTCCTCCATAACATCAGATTTCTTCTCAACCTCATCCTTTCTCTCAAGCACATCAGCATCCTTCTCTTCACTCCAGTTGTTGATCTTAGAAGAAGAAGACGAGTCAATCTCCATCGCAGCAGATGAGGAAGAGGTGTGTGACAGGAGACTCTCAGAAACGTTTGAACAGGAAGTGTTCTGGCTCTTAGAAGCAGCAACAAGAGCATC
This sequence comes from Polygonum aviculare, assembly GCA_934048045.1. Lineage (NCBI taxonomy): Eukaryota > Viridiplantae > Streptophyta > Magnoliopsida > Caryophyllales > Polygonaceae > Polygonum > Polygonum aviculare. Next base: position 22,096,225 of record OW204023.1, on the reverse strand, counting down.
AAACTCAATCTTCTTCAGCTGATAAGCACTAGCAGCTTCTTCTTCAGTATGGTAAGTGCCCAGCCAGAGTCTGGTGCCAAGGATTGGGTGTCTAATCTCAGCTGCCCATTTCCCCCATTTCCTCTGCCTAACGCCCTTGTACTTGGAGTTGGGAGATCTCCTTGCAGGTTTGTTGTCCAAAACCCTCTTTTTACCGGGGAGGGTTTTGGCTCCATTGGTGTTGCTCTGCTGGCAAGAGAGCTCAGTTTCAGCTTGGCTGGTGGCGGTTAAAGGAGCTGGTGTAAGCGTGATCTCCTGGACAAAGCGCTTCTTGAGCCCAGATGGCTTCTTGGGGGCCTTAGGACGGACACGGGCCGTATCTTCATCTTCAGAAGAGGAATCGGTGGCGTACGGATCATTGCAAATGACCCGAATCTTTCTGACGGAGTTCAAATCCAACATTCCTCGCTTGCTTTTGGACTTGCTGTAGTAGGAGGAATCTTGGCTTAGCGGTTGCATGCTTGACCCTGACATCTTTGGGTTTTACAAAACCCACAAACTAGAAACCAGATAGAAGAAGGAACGAAGGCTGGAAACCCCCTCAAAACCCAAGAAAGTTTTTTTGGTTTGGCAGAGATGCGGAGAGAAAAAAAATGGTAAGAATTAAAGGGGATGTTTTTGGTGGGTTTTAGGGGGTTATACTACTGGTGAGGGTTTCTCTCAGGAAAATGAAGAGGGAGATAACCGATCTATGTGGAATCCTCCAAAACACACTACTCCTGAACAAGTCCTGCACAACACAAATCAATCAAAAAGTCATGAAAACCCACTTTCACACCAGAACCAACCCTTGACAAGCACACCAAACAAACTTTGAACATTCAAGGCGGAGTAGTAAATGCAAACAAAAGCCCACAAAAATCAATTCAACCACACAAAAGTAAGGGAGTTAATGGAAGAAGAGAGGGGAGAAAGGGTGATACCTCCTTGGCCTCAAACGCATCGAAACGGGAGAAGAACACAGAAGGTCCTTCTGCTGGAAACAGCAGACCAGAATTTGCACACAGTGGAGAAGAAGAACTAGCCAGAGCTTCAACGAAGCAGTACCGATAAGCAAGACAGACTTTGCCGACATAAAATCCGCTAAGACGCCCCTGCAACAAAACTCACTCGCTATTCAAAACGATAGAGAAATGAATCAGAAACACCCAAAACAAAGCCCCTTTTATCTTTTTCCTCTTCTTCTTGCTCAAATCTTCTCTTACTTTGCGAAACGGAGAGAAAAAGAGAGAAGCGGAAAAGAGGAAAAGCTAAAGATCTGCAAGCGTCTGTGATATAAAGCGAGGAAGATGAGCCGATTAGGTATCTATGGCTGTAAATTTCTCTCTCTATAATCTGACAAAATGAATAAAATACTCGTAACAATTCTAGGGTTTTGTCAGATTCTTCAGTTCACTCAGTGAAAAAACGAAGATTCAAATAGTAAAAATTACGAACCGGAAAGAAGAAGACAGCAGTAGAGCGAAACCCACTTCGTGTACGAAAACAGTGAATCGAGTGCAGACAAGAAGCAAGTGAAAACAGTGAACGGAAACGCAAATCTCCATGAAATTTTATTATATAAAACCAAACCAAATTTCCACTACGAATTCGGAGAAAACACGAAAACCGGAAGAGGAATCGGGATTAAAGAAAATCAAATTGCGATTAAAGCCTATTGATTATACCTGGAAGTGGTGAAATCTGACTCTTTCTCGCTCAAACGTGCCCGTCTCTGTCGGCCGAGGGTTTACTGGTTCACTCTCTCTCTCGCAAGCGGTCAAAATGGGGCATTAAAAGGGATGGTTGGCGGATTCCCAAATCGCAAATGTGGAAAATTATAAAACCCTAATTTTACTGCTTTTTATTTTCTGAAATTTTCTTTTCGCCTTTTCTTTCGATAATTACAAATTGAGGGGGTTGGGTTTGGTGGGTATGAGCTGGCATGGAGCGGGAATGTAGATTAGCATGACACATAACCAACATCCATGTCATGCACATCATGCCTTGCCCATGCTTGGCCGTACGATTTTCCCTACGTGTCAAATACTGTTGCAAAATGGAATGATGAGAATTTTTGCTAGAATTCAAGATGATAATGATAACCTTCGAAAAAAACCTTAAACCAATGAAACCAAGATCACACTAGATGGGCAAAAAAAGATATCAAACAATAATGCTTGTTTAAGAAATTTTGGTGAAGATTTTGCTAAACTAAATATGCGTAGAACGAAATATTTGGTAACTCAAACCAATTGAGTAAAAAATGATTATACGTATCACTAAAGTAAGAAAAAAGATATCATCATAAGGGTCCGGATCCGGTAGGAATGATTATTGTGGTAGGAAATATGAATGAATCATAGCCATTGGATGAGGAGAGATCAAGGGCTCAAGAAAAAAAAAAGGGAAAAAAACGGCACGGGCGTATTTTTCGAAAAACGGCAGGGGCGTCCAGATTTGTGCAACCGTATGGCCTATTTATGCAACCGTATTTGTGCAACTCTATGGCCGATTTGTGCAACTATATGGCCGATTTGTGCAGCCATATTTGTGCAACTCTATTGCTTATTTGTGCAACTCTATGATCAATTTTGCATTCATGTCATATTTTATAGCAGTCGAAAGTTCGTATAGTTTGTTTCGCTTTGGCAATTTGTGCAAGTCTATTGCCAATGTGTTGAATTCTATGGTCAATTTATTCATCAATATTTGTGCAACTCAATAGTCAAATTTGTGCAACTCAATAGTCAAGTTTGTGCAACTCAATGATCAATTTGTTCATTCATATTTGTTCAACTCTATTGCCAATGTGTTGAATTCTATGGTCAATTTGTTCATCAATATTTGTGCAACTCAATGATCAAATTTGTGCAACTCAATGGTCAAGTTTGTGCAACTCAATGGTCAATTTGTTCATTCATATTTGTTCAACTCTATTGCCAATGTTTTGAATTCTATGGTCAACTTGTTCATCAATATTTGTGCAACTCAGTGGTCAAATTTGTGCAACTCAATGGTCAAGTTTGTGCAACTCAATGGTCAATTTGTTCATTCATATTTACTCAACTTCTATTGCCAATGTGTTGAATTCTATGGTCAATTTGTTCATCAATATTTGTGCAACTCAATGTTCAAATTTGTGCAACTCAATGGTCAAGTTTGTGCAACTCAATGGTCAATTTGTTCATTCATATTTGTTCAACTTCTATTGTCAATGTGTTGAATTCTATAGTCAATTTGTTCATCAATATTTGTGCAACTCAATGGTCAAATTTGTGCAACTCAATGGTCAAATTTGTACAACTCCGAACCGCTCGATTTTGCTCCGATCTATACCAAAATCGGAGGCCGGAACTGCGGCTCGAGTTTTCCAAACGTGTAGTCCGCCGGCAGATTGAAGTTTTCCGTACGAGCGTCATGTAGTCCGAGAAATAAAATGAATCAAGAATCGGAGCGTAATGAGAAAGGGAGGAGCACGAACTCGTAATCGAGGGACGCCGACGAGAGCGACTTGGGAGGAGGCGTTGCAGAGATAGAATTCGAACCGAAAAAACATCAGAGAACAGATCTCGTCCGGGAGATCCTAGATCTGAGCGAGCAGATATGAATACCTATCAAAATCGAGCAATTGAGGGAGGACGAGTGGACGGAAGAGGCAGAGGAGTGGAGGAAGAAGGCGGCGGAGGCGGCGCCGAAGACCAGGTCGGAGGGGGAGAGGGGAGTCGGAGGAGAGATGAGGAGGACGGAGGCCGAGAGAGAGAGAGAGAAAGAGGAGGACGCAGAGAAAAGTGGCGTGGCATCAAATTAACCGTATTTTTTTTTTAGCAAATTGACGGTAGAGATTTAGGGTTGAGATCCATTCCTATTTCTCACACTAAAACATATTCCTACATGACTCTTTCTCTCATCACAAATTAGAATTATTAGCATTATGTCTATGTTCATAATCTAGTAATTCTATTAACTAAAAATATCACAGTTTCTTTTCAAGCAATGAAGAGTCTACCATCTATCGGGGTGTTATGTAAATCATTTTACCCCACTAAAGCGGAAACAAATTCTATCATAATATTACGTCATATTATCTCTTATTAAAAATTATTTAATTAAATCTTAATTTTATTATTTGGATCTTAATCTTATACATATTAGTATTAGTCTCGGGACACGATTTTGATTTTAAACAAAATTACTTCAAGTCAATTCAATATTTATCTATCTATCTATCTTTTATTACTATATACTAAAGCGGGAGCAAATTCCGTCATCATATTGTGCCACATCACCCCCTTACAAAAAAATTTATCTTATCAACCTTAGTTGAAAGGTCAATCTTATACATATTTAATTGAAATATTAGTTATATCTTAAATTGTGTTGCTTTCTATTCTAATATATAAATCTCAATCTTATCATCAGTTTGATAGTTATTTGAAATCAGAGGTTATATGAATTTCAATGCATTGATAACTATCAAAGTAATATTATAATAACCTAATTTCATATAGTACATGATAGTTATTTTAATAAAACTACCAAATTAATATTAAGTCGACACATACTTTCCATTATTTGATCGCTTAAATTAATCAAATTAATTTAATAATTGATCACGTCAGATTATTAGTTAAACTTGATAGTATAGTTTTATTTTGATACAACTCATGGATCGACAGTAAGTTAGTAGAACATCTTTATTATTATGTTTTAATTTTTCAATTGAGTAGCTTGATCTCTGCCTCTTATTTTCCTAGTAAAACATATAAGTGTTCGTTTTCGAACAACCACATTAACTTTCACCCTAACTTATATCTAAAAACCTAATCAATATATATTATCTATCTGTACTATATATCAAAGTCGGGATCTTTCGAGACTTCACGTTAATTGTGGTCTCACCTCATATTACATTAATTATAAATCAATATATTTTCAAGTTATATATCCTTACTGATTCCCAATTAAAACATTTCAATATGTCTTTATCAGCTAGTTACCATATATTAATATATTAAAACTAATATCTATACTCATAATCTTTCAAAATAATATCCTACACATACAAACTATCCAGTTAATATCTACCTATACAATCTAGATTTATCCTAAATATTTGTCTTTATCTAATTATCTTGTATTAATAGTAAAATAATATCTATATCCATAATCTATGAAAATAATATCCTATATATATAAACTATCCAAATAATATCTATTAAGTTATGACAAACTTTATCAAATTTCTTTTATATTTAAATTGGTATGAATATATGAGAAAATTTGTAAGTAAAATATCAATGCATATTTTTATAATCAAGTTTTATTAAAATATATAAATAAGAGTAAACATTATGTTAGTAAATATTATATTATTCGGGTTATATGAATTTCAAAAACAATATCACTGTTTTTAGAAAAAAAACATGTTTATACACTAAAATTTATATTATATTTTTTCTTATCAATGCTCTACTAGAAGATATCTAATATTAATTTTATTATTTTTAAATATAACAGTCGTACATCATTCCGAAATTGATTTTCTTTGCCATTGTCAACTTCATGTACTATATGGTCAATTGAAGGTTAAGGTACATACATCACTCACGTACTACGTTGTCATATAACTAACATTTATTTAATTAATTTTGAAATTCATAGAATTTTAAAATTTATATAAAAAAAAATTACTCTCACCCCACTTTATGTTTTGGGAAATTCCGCCCGGTAACCACGAGGTTTTGCCAATTCCGCATGGTACCCAAAGGTTTTCGGTATTCCGTGTGGTAACCACGAGGTTTTGCAGATTCCGCGTGGTAACCTTGGTCTATTATAAAAAAGTTAAAATTATATAAAAATCTACCCAACCTTTCTATTTAATTCCACAAATTACCCTTTTAAAGTTTTTTTTTAAAAAACTATCTAATCTATTTTTATAAAACACCTAACTTCATAATTTTAGTATTATATTTTTTATTTACTCTTTTTCCATGAAACTATATATTGTTATTTTACAAAATCTTATATTATTAATTATTATAAAAAGAATCACATTTTTCAAATTTGTATAAAAAAATAGTTCTTTTTTTCAAATTGCAATATCTAATATATAAATTAATCCTTTGGAACTACATAAAGTTGGATGGAAGCCTCGAAACAAGTTGAGCTCCTACACCCTTCTGAATACAAAAGCTCAATCTATGAGAAATAAAAGTACCACTTTTAACATTATTAGAGTGGCTAATAGCGAGAGACTTAATACGCGCGAGCGTGTCTAAAGCCTCCTCCTCGAGTTCCCCAAATGTAGAAAAAGCGAAGGGAATAAATTTGTATCCGTGCTCCTCACATTTGGACTCATACTTCCTCCTTTTCTTCTCAGCAGCATTGTGCAAGGCCAACCCGGGCGCCCAAGAACTCGCACCCATACCAGCAAAGGGAGAGATCCCGGTCACATCCACACACGCGTCTTTCCCCTGATGCCAACCGAAGAGTAAAAGATCAGCGGGCCTAAGATCCTGCCCATTCTCCGAGAGGAAACCCATGGGAGCCTCCTTCCGCACCGCGACCCCAACTTTGGCACAAATATCAACAAGAATATCTCACACAAGATTATGCCTGAACTTCACACCCACCTCACTAGAACAGTGGACAGCGTGATCCCCCCACTTGTCCATCCTGGGAGCGTTACAACTCGAACAAATACTACCATCAGGAAATAGAGGAATCATAAGTCTGTAGCACAACACAGAACGAAACTGCCGATGGTTCATCCTCTGTCCCAAACCATCAATAGGGATAGTGAACAAAAAATCCTGAGCATGGGGAGCACGAATACTGCTAATGACAGCAACCTCCCTCGGGCCAAGCCTGTACCTATCAACGAGACTGTTCTCAACAACACCAAAGTAGCACCTTGCCAAAGTCTTCATGAATTGGGGGGCAGGAGAAACGGTGGTGAAGGAGGTAGCATCAACGTTGCAAAAGGTATTGAAATCATTAAGGACATGCTGAAATGAAGGGCCAGGAGATACTATACCCGTATTCAACAAAATCTTAGCCTGCAGATTGCTCGTCTGAAGCCGAGAAGCAAGAAAAGCATAACGGATAACATCCCCAGCAGCATAGATACCAAGACCACCTCTTTTGATGGGGAGAGTTGCCAAACGCCACTGCCAATCACCAAAACCCGGCCCAGCTGCAGTGACAACCTTCTCCAAAGAGAGTCGTAAAGCATGATCAAACTGAACTTGAGCCTCCTTGAAAGCTATAGGAGAGCAAGTTCTTAAAGCATAGGACAACTTAGCAACCCCAGCACAGCTACGGAGGAGAAGGAGCTCACATTGGGGGTCATTTAGCCGATTGACCGCCTCCATTAAAGCAACAGATTTAGAGACCCTCTTCAAGGCTAAGTCCCGGCTGAAACCTGCGTCTAAGCTAACCGACCCACCAAGAAGTTTGACTCCATTGCGTGGGCGAGAGATATTCGAAGGGAAAACACCTTCCACCAAACTTCTAGGATCCTCCACAGGCCAAAATAGCTCAGTTTTATCAACATTCAAGAACAAACCACGCGCGGGCCCAACATCCTCAATAATGTGAAGCGCCTTGGCCACCATAAGGGTATCCCCAATAATGGTGCCATCATCAAGATACCAAGCCTGAAGGGTGAGATTGCAAGCCAGATTAATGGATTGGATCAAAGGATGCAGAACTAGAGCGAAGAGCAAAGGCCCTAAAGGATCACCCTGCTGGACCCCCTGACAAGACCAAAGTATAGAATCTTCATAGTAGAGCCTAGCAGGTTGAGAGTAACAAAACTCAACCCATGAAGCAATAGACGGACACCTCAACCTAGTTTCCTGAAGCATGACACTCCTATCAACAAGGTTGAAAGCATTCCTAAAGTCCACCAAAAGCATAGAATGACCAACCTCCTCGCCCTTAACCTCAACGAGCCTGTTCACAGAATGCAAAACAGCCTCACACCCCCCAGGAACACCCACTCCAAACTGAAAATCCTCCAAATAACGGTTCACAGAGGGGCCAACCATAGAGGAAGCAACCTTGGAAACAAGCCTTCTCCAAACAGTGCCAACAACAATAGGGCGCACACCACCACCCGGCTTAACCAAGGCAGTCAGAGGAGCACTGGCAATGAACTCACCCAACTGGCTCGGACACTGACCCCGCAAGAACAAGTTAACAACTCCAGTGATAGATCCTAACACATCATCAGACACTGCAGACGCAGCCCCTCCCAAAATATCAACAAAATGCTGAGCCCGAAGCCCATCACGCCCACAAGAAGTCCCTTTAGGAAAGCTGCGAATCCTGCCAAGCACCACGTCTTTGCTAACAGAGAGAGAATCCTCACCCAACGTGGAGGCCGGCAAAATTGGAGGGGGGGCATAGGGGTGCTTGGCCTCCAGCTGACGAAGGGTATCAGTGCAAAAAGGGGCAACTCCAGAAGATGTAAGAACCTTAATAGCAGCGGAGAAGTGCCCGTCCCCAATCTTACGCTTACACTGAGAAAGATTAACTTCGTCAGGACCTCTTGACCTCACCACCCCCCTGTAGGGAGACACCACCTCAGACACTCGATCAAGTACCAAACCCAGCCTCTCACAAGGATCCCTCCACCGAATAAGGGCGCGAGAAATACAATCGAACTGACAACGCTCCCGCTCCCCCGACCGCCGTTGAACCCTATTAGAAGGCACAAAAGTAGACAAAATACAGCTAGGTAAAATAAGAAGCTGCACCCAAGCAGACACGTCACTCGGGCTAGCCAGGACCTTGTCAAGAGCACTAAGGTAAACTCTAGCAAAACCCAGCCGCAACTTAGGGGGAATACACTTAACCGTTCGCAGTTTCCTGGAAAAAACACGATTAAGGAGATGAATATCAAAACAAGCAGGAGCATCCCCAGAGCACGGCAACTGAGAGGGAGCAATAGAAGCGCTACCAATCTCACCAACCGCAACATTAGAAACCAACACAACAGGCCTAGGAGGCTCGGAAATACCATGGATCGCAACATCATCAAAACTAGGAGCCGGAATCACAACACCATCAGCGTGTTTACAATTTTTACTAAAAGCATGGGTGCGCATACACACACCACAAAGCCAGATACCAGCCTGATGAAATACGGAGTCCAAAGCAGTAAAAAGGTCCAAGTCACTTGCAACCCGCGCTTTGTGAGAAGCCGCCAAATTATCCGAACAAAAATGACGCGCTCTCAGGTGGGCAATAAAATACTGCTTCGAAAGGCCCCTGGCACCCCCACTATTACACCCATCAAATCCTTTTAAGGGGCATAAAAAACGGATGGAGTTGACACTGGCCATGAAAGCCACCCACTGCTCCAAAACAAAACACTACACCAAAACAAAGCAAAAAAACCACGAACAGCACCAAACACAAAGCAACAGCAACAAATCAAACTCCACAAAACAGCACCAATCACAAAGCAACAGCAACAACCACAAAAACAACACCAACAACTCGAACAAACAAAAACAAAGCCGAACACCAAAAGCCAACTCGAACAAACAGCAGCAGCAAGGCCGTAGACCGTTGGCGGAACAACAGCAGGCAAAGATCGACAGCGAAGAACAGCAGGCGAACCAACAACCGACTGAACGCAAACAACCGACGCACAAACGACAGCAGCAACGAAACCCCCGATCGCCCAACAACAGCAAACGAAACCACCCAAAAACCAATAGCGACTGCCCGGAACAAAGACCAACGGCGATGACGCAGACCGCACACACTGACGACACTGCCCCGGACACCCAACCAGCGGCCCGATGAACGCCCTAAAACACCGAACGCCCTAGACCCCCGGCGATCGCCAAAACCCACCAAAAGCATAACTAATTAATTTTTAAAAAACTACCATTTCTTATTAACAAAATATAAACTTGAACTTTGTTAATAGTTGATCCTTTAAGAGGGTGTTCTTTAAAAGTTGGTGCATTAGTTCAAGTAATTTGTCTTTAAAATAAAATAAAATTGTTTTTCTTAACATAATGTACATATATCATGACATTAAAAATAAAATATAAGATTCTGTAAAATAATAATATACATGTACAACTTTAGGCAATTTTTGTATTTATAATATAAGATTTTGTAAAATTGTGTAAACATTATAGGTTTTTTAACGACATGTACAACTTTAGGCAATTTTTGTATTTATAATAAATTAACATTTAAAAATAAAATATGTATTAAGTAATACTTCTCACTAAGTATTTTAAGAAAATAGATTTGATAGTTTTGTTGAAAAAACCTATTTAAATGATACTTCAAATTAGGTATAATAAATTGTTTTTTATTTTTTCAACAAACCTATCAAATCTATTTTAATTTTTTAATACAAATTTGAAAAATGTGGTTCTTTTTTTAATAATTAAAAACTATAAGATTCTGTAAAATAATAATATATAATGTCATGGAAAGATTAAATAAAAAAAGATATATATAATACTAAAACTATAAAGTTAGGTGATTTATAAATAGATTAGATAGTTTAAAAAAAAATAAAGATAGGGTGATTTGTGTAGTTAAGTATAAAGGGTGGGTAAGTTTTTAAATAACTTTAACTTTTTATAATAGACCAAGGTTACCACGTGGAATTTGCAAAACCTCGTGGTTACCACACGGAATACCGAAAACCTTTGGGTACCACGCGGAATTTGCAAAACCTCGTGGTTACCGGGCGGAATTTCCCTTATGTTTTTTATAAATATTTTTAATAGTTTCTATTAATTTCCTAATACTTTCTATACCAATTGTTTTTTAGATTCAAAATATCATGATCTTTGAAATATATTATATTTTAATAGGATATTTTTTTGGTCTATTCGATGAAATTAAACTATTTTAAAACCGATCTCAAAATAATTATGTTAAAACTTTTATTATACATTTCACATTAATATTCTATTTATTATATATTCAAAACTAAATTTAAAAATATAAGTCGTGCATAGCACGACGGGTACAACTAGTTTTATATAAGTTATTTAAAAGAATAGTTTGATATCATAAAATATTGTATTATTTAATTTAATTTAATTTTTATAGGATTTATTTTAGTAATAGATTATTTTTGTTATAATACATTCTTTTAATCAAAGAAAGATGTGTACAGTTTTTGTGTACGCACGGATTGAATACTTGCTTTTATTAATAAGTATGTTTTTTTAGTAATGATAATTGTTTTTTTATAGGTATTTGGTAAAAAAATTCTAAATTATATATATAGTTTTTTTTATATGTGTAGAATCTACAATAAAAATTTTAACCAATAAAAAATAAGTCAATTACATGTCAACCAAACAAATTGATTTACTAAAATGGTTATTTGGTTTATTTTATCTTAAATATACTACTACTATGAGGTAGATTGCCGTCAGAAGAGTCCTTATGGTGAGGAATAACCTCATTAATTGGATTTAACTTCTTACTAAATTATGGATGATCCATATTTTTTTTTTCAAATTGTTTTTGATTTATTTTCGTTTTCAAAAATATCAAATAATATAATTTGAACCTAAGGTAACCAAAAAATGAACTAACAATAAAGATTATAAGATTATTACTTTTTTATTTTTTTTTATTTTAGCTCATTAGATTATTTTAATAAAGATGGGTGATATGATCCCATGAAAGGTTGACACGTATCGTTACTATCGATGAACTTTTCATTTTAACATCTTCTTTAGTATATAGTTATGATAAATCTCAATCTTATCGTTATGCCTATTCAAATAATAAACAAATCTATCTTAAATTTTGTATTTTTAAAAAATTATTGTATTTAATTCAAAATGTATACATCACAATGATATTTTTTTGACCCATTTAATAAAATATTATTTTTAATTATAAGGTATTCTTCGTAATTTTAAAGATTCTCAATGCTAGCAAATTCTGCCACTATATTTACGTCACATCTTTCTCTTAATGAAATAATATATTAAATAAATTTTTTACGATATCATATTAAAATCTCAATACAATATTAAAACAAAGATGAGATGATATATTTACCTTAAAATACATTTGAACATTACATACTAATTTGTTTTAGATAATGGATAGATTTCTTAAAGTATATTTACCTTATTTAACTAATTTTTCACAACATAATAACATATATACAAGCAACAACAAATAATAACAATAACCGAGAGCAATTTGGGGGTCAAGATGGGGCACCTTGGCTAAACGCAGAGGGGACGTCCTAAAGACCCGACAAACACAACTAGAATAGCCCATCATAGGGCACTTAAACACGAAATCACAAAAAGCAAACCAATTGGGATGACAAATCACAATTAAAGCACACAAACAAGCACATATCAAAACAAACAAAGCGACATAACTAAAACCAAAGCTTGTCGGTCTGTTCAGGGTCTAGTCATCCACAAGGTGAATCTTTTCCCTCCAACTATCCCTGCATAGTGCCAGCTTTGTCGAAATGCCCACATACTGGTCCTAGAGCCCTCATATATGTCTATGACTACTCTATGGAACGAACCAACCACTTTTTTAGCTACCAAAGAATCCCAAATCAACTCTATCGACACCCTATCGTAAGCTTTCTCCAAGTCGATGAAGACCTTATGCAGATCATTCTTAGATGACCTTTCGAGCATAAAACCAAATTGGTTTTCTGACACCTTGATTAGCCTCCTCAACCTCTGCTCGATAACTTTTTCCCACACGTGCATTGTGTAACTAAGCAGTTTGATACCTCTATAATTGCCACACTATTGAGCATCTCCCTCGTTTTTATAAATCAAGATTAACTTATTAAGTATCCCCTCTTCGGGCATTTTGGTTGTCTTGAAAATAACATTAATGATGGCTACTAAGTGTTAACCACTCTAGGCCTCTAACTCCATCGAAATTTCATCCGGCCTTAATGCTCCACTATTAACCATTATATTTGGCGGATCACGACCCTTATTTCCTCTTTAGATAAACATATGTGAAAGCAAAAAAAATTCTTGTGGTTTTCTCGACCCGATTGGTTGAGTCGACTCTCCTCCAAAGCATAATCCTCATTTAGGAGCTCCAGGAAATATCTCTCCCACCGCTATCTAATATAGGAGTTTTCCACTATAACACCCGTCCATCATCATCTTTAACACACTTCATGTTGGATCGAAAGTAGTTAGTAACAGATAAGGACGCCTTAAGGGACAACGTCCTATGTAGAGGTAACTTAACTAAAACATAAATGAAGTAATAAGACAAGTAAGGACAACACAATGATTTATTAAGGAACCCCACTTAGACCAACGAGTCTAAATGGGTAAACCTCTACCTCCGAGGAGGGATTCTGAATGACTTCCTTTTTACTTTTATTACGTGAGTCCTTACAACTATTGTATATATAGGCGAATTTCACACTTCTATAAACTATAAGATTTTGTCTCTATAGTTTACTAGTGAAATTCTTCTAAGCCCTAGATGTCGTAACCTACCACAATAATCGCAACTACACAAGGAAATCAAACCTCTCGTGTTTCACAATCCTTAGGAAACACACTACACTCTTTGTTACAAACAGTTTTGGTTTGATTTAGACTTCTTCTTCGCATCTGAGACTCTCTCTCTCTCTCTCTCTCTCTCTCTCTTGTTTTTGAGATGTTCTTGGTGTTCTTAGCAGCTCACGAAAGTGTGTAGAAGCAGTTGCCTCATAATAAACACAAGTGATTTTATTTATGGTGAGTGAGACAAGGTTCCTTTCATAGGACCCTTTTTCCCAACCTTGTCTTCATCCGCAAGTCAACTCTCCTTTCGCTGGGGAGCTTCCACGTGTATCTTGGGGATGAGATGAGAAAGCGACATCCTAGCTTCATACATTTTTGTTTTGTGATATTTGAAGCTTATGAGGACTGCGGCCGTTGATGATGTCATCTTTGTCGGGCAGCCTTAACTTCATTTGAATTTGAACGTTGGTCATTTTGGCGCACGTCCCTATTCAATAGGGACGGCTTCCCTATCTCGTAGAAACTCTTTCTTGTTCAACTTGATCATGAAGTTCTAGGCGTCCCTTTGGTATAGGGACAGCTATCACTTGTTCTTTTCACATGATGATCATTATTGGAAGCATTCATGGGATAAACACTTAGACAACACATTAGACAATATTGAGTTTGTCATTATCAAAATCAGGGACGGAGATAGTTGATCCGGTGTTAATGACTGACGTCCCTAACACCGTCCCGATAATTTCCCTCTTTTGATGATGACAAACTCTTAATAGAATAAGCACAAGTTAAAGCTTAAAGCAGTTGTGAGAAGGCTTTTGAGCATCCTTTAGTCTTAGCACATTTCAATATGTTTAAGGTTTCCTCAAGTTCTCAAGTCAAAGGTTTCAATTTTCTCAAAGAATCATTTTTAGGTGAGCGTTCTTATGACTTAGCTTAATTCTCCCTAAACACATGCATATCTATGATAACTTTCAACAAGTCATTTCTGCAGATATTATACATCCCTCTTTTGACATCATCGAAAAGGAGAACAAGTGCTAGTATTGCTAGCATAAAATCGCAATTGAAGTTAAGGATGCTTAGACACAGATGCATGCAAAAACTTGGCACTTCATTCACAAAATGAGCGATTATGAGAGTACATGAAATGAAGTTCAAGTAAAACGAAAAAAAACAAGGATGAAGGAGGGAACGGGAAGTGATCAGTCCGTATTTCCTAAGAGTCCGTCCTTAAGGTCCTTGAGAAGTTCATTCTAAGTCGCCATACTCTGGGACAGAGAGACCAAATTCTAAGACAGTCCCATAAGGCTGTCTATCATAATGCACTGATTATCGCTCATCATACCCAACATATCCTTGGTGGAGTAGTCATTGACATTATGCAACACAGAGAACGGCTGGTGATGGCCTTGAGAAGTGGAGGCGGAGAGAGGAGACGTCCCTAGGAGTTACTCATAAAGTTGCAAGTTGGCTTGAGCTTCGGCCTCAACAACTGGTACAATAGTGGCCTGCTCTTCCAAAAGACATTGTCGTTTCTCAAAAGGAAGGTCCTCGTCACATCTGATCTGAGTGAGTTGGTGGATGTCCCAATGTAGCTCAAAAGTGAGTTCCTCAACGGCCTCATAGACGTCCTCTTCATGAGGCCTTGACGAGCTCGGGGAACGGCAAAGAGTTATCCTTCCTCGTACACTTAGCCAAATGCTCGATCATCACTCGTGGTAGGTTAATAGGCTGGCGGTTGAGGAAGGCGTCCACAAGTATGTAGTTAGTGCTTTGGATGATCGATTTTTTCTCTTGCCTGGGGACTACGATCCTCACTATGGCGGTTGAGGAAGGCATCCACAAGTATGTAGTTAGTGCTTTGGATGATCGATTTTTTCTCTTGCCTGGGGACTACCATCCTCACTATGAAACGGTGAGCAATGACTCCCATCTTGGTGAGTGCATGGGCCACTCAATCAGCAGTTTGGGGGAGTTTACCCATGAAGATTCTGGCAAGCATTTACTCTTACTTGAATCGTACGAACCCCTTGCTGGGTAAATCATGGAGGGTGCCAAATGGAGATTGTATTAGCTTAAGGAGACATCACACAACCCATTTTAAGAAACATATAAAATGTCAAAATAATTTTTTATCAATTTTTAATAAAATTTTACCATACATCTGATATTTTTTCATTCATCCTTGATTATTCAAATATAATTTTATGTGTGTAAAAACATAGATACAAAAATAAAATATATTTTTAAATAAATATTTGATGTATACAAAAATTATGCTATTTTTAATGAAAAAGATAAGCGCTGTATTAAAACAAATTATATATATGATAATACTTGTAATTATTATAGAAAATTCATATAGTAAGTAATAAATTAAATAAACAACACCTGCATATAATGTGTGGGTCATATGCTGATAGACTATAAAGCATAACTCAAGTCTCTATCAAAATTTACATCACATCATCCAGGTTTAATAGAATAATGACTATGGCTCTGTTCGGGAACATTAACTAGAACAGGAACTGGACTGGATAAATAGCTGGAACTAGAACGGACTAGATTAGTAACTGGATTTGAAATTAAAGTTTACGAGCTGAACTATGATTTAAGTGTTCGGTATTACGAGCTGGATGATGGGCGAATTTACCGAAATGGGTATGATTATTTTATTATTTTCTTTTTCTTTTTCTTTTTCTTCTAATTTGACCCAAAGACCATCATCTTCTTCCTTAATTCTTCTTCCCCGACTCTTCTTCCCCAAATCCTATCTTCCACTAGATCTCTTAACTAAGCAGCATCTTTAATTTTCTATTGCTTCTCCTCCCTCCTTTATTTCTTGAAATTTCAATTGTTTCATATTGTGGGAGCGGACAAAGGTTGTAGATCTACAGGGGTTTACAGTGCACTGGTCCGGAGAAGCTCGACAGCGGCACGACGGCGGCACGACGACGGTACGGTGGAGGTGTAGAGTAGAGTTCATTGACGGATCTGTCCGTGGACCCTGTAATTGCTATTTCAGATCTGATTTGGGGAAAACAAATGAGTTTTTTAGCCCAGATCTCGATGGTTCCGACCGGCCAGTGGGGACGACGACCAGGACGAGGGTTCGATGCATCTCAATGCCCACTTTTGGTGCTCGCTTTCTCCAATCTCCTGCTGTTCGCTTCCTCCAATCTCTTTGAAGACAAACGATGAAGGAGGGTATCGGGGTCCAAAAACAAGTGAAGACTATGGGAGGAGCTGAACAAGCTCATAAAGCTTGGGGGGAGGAGCTCGATTTTTCCGGCGAAATCCAGCCATGGTCAGCTACTAAAGCTCCTCAACAAGCCATTTCACCGAACGGACCACGGAAGCTGACCGTGGCTGGAAATTGTGATTTCAGTCAAGCTAAGCTTTGAGAAGCTGTTAACGAACGCAGCCTATATTTTATTTTAATTGTATCGAAAAATAATCTTTGTATACACTTTGTATCTTACCCAATTTTTGGTATCTTATATATCTTATCCAACTTTTGATATCTTACTTAATTAATTTTGATGTTTTAAGATTATATAGCTTATACTTAAATAATTAAAATGTTTTCATTTTGTATAAAATATATTTTTTTCATTTTTATGAAGAATCTAGATAACTAATTAAAATAATGGTTTACAGAATTAAAGTTATTGTGTTTTATTTAAAGATAAAATAAAAATATATATTATCAAACAAAAATAAAAATCTTAATAAACTAATACAAAACAATTATTTCAATAAGTATTACTTGGGAAACTAATCTTAATCAAATTGATTAAATTTATTTATTTATTGATAAAATTTAAAAAAAGATATATTATGTGTTGGATCGTTAGTACTGAGGGACGTCCTTTACTTTGGGTAAAGGCGTCCTAAGGTATGGCGTCCCTACGAGGAGTAGGGGCGTCCTTGAATAATGCAGCGGAAGAAAAGTACTAAATAGGTAAATAATGAACGCAATGAATTATAGAGGATCCACTCAAGACCAAGTAGTCCTTGAGTGTAAACCTCTACCTCCTTGGAGGATTTTTAAATAGTTCTTTCCTTTATATTGAACGTTTTTACAGTTGTACTGGCGAGTCTTTACAGTTCTCCGACACTTAGCTTTTCCCTAAGTTCACTTATAAAGAACTCCTTTGAGCCTACAACTTAAGCTATAGTTCAATCTACTAAAGGACTCTATTCCTACGTTCTGCAGTACTTCGCAAAACTCTCTTTTTCTTTTTGGGTTTTCTGGTTACAAACTGTTTTGTGGTTTGAGTACAAAATCTCACTCGATCTAACACAAGTCCTAGCACTGTTCTTGAGTTCTTGAGTTAGTTCTTCGTGTTCTTGAGTGAGTCGCTTTCCTCTGATTCTCTCTGAATATTCTCTGAAAGCGTTAGCATCACAATAAATGCCTTGGGCTATTTATAGGACTTGGGGAAGGGTGTCATTCTCGTTCTGACGATCATGCCCTTCAGGTACGTGGCTACAGGATCTTCTTCCACGAGTATGGCGGTGATGAGGAAGCTTCATGTATCCAGCTGTGTGTGATGAACTCCGCTACAGGATCGGCCGCCACGTGTTGATGAACTCTGCTACAAGATCGTCCGCCATGTAGTGTTGGACTCTGCTACAGGATCGGTCTCCATGTGTCCTTGGATGATCAAACATTGTCGAGTGATGTCATCCTGTCGGCTAGAGAGTAAGGACTCCTTTCTCGCTTCCTACTTGCTTGGGACTCCATCCTTGCTCAAGTAGTCTCTTGCTGGTCCTTACTTCCTGTAAGCTGGCATCCCTAAGCCTAGGGAACGTTCACACACTTGTTGTCCTTTTTTAATTGGCGTTCCTGAACACTTGGACAAATTTATTAGAATCAAAGTGAGTTTGTCATATCAAAACTAAGGGACGGTTTATGTAGGCACACTACCAAGGACGCAGGCGTCCTTGATAGCGTCCCAACAATTTCCCCCTTTTTGATGATGACAAACTCTTCAGCAAAATATTTTTAGCATTGGAACTTAGCATGCATGAAAACTTAGAAGCATCCTCTAACACTTAGAGAAATTTCAGTAAGCACAAGTTTTCATTCTTTGATTCTCTAACATTTGGATTTTAAGAAGAGAGTAGCGTCTTAGAATACTTTAGCATCCTCTTTTATTCTAGTATGGGCGTTCCTTAGACTTTTCACTTAATAGTTCCCCCTTAACACTTGCTTATTCTAGATAACTAATTTATAGCGCATCTCTGCAAAACTACACTTCCCCCTTTTGGCATCATCGAAAAGGATAACAAGTGATAAGGACGGTAGCATAAAGACACAGCTATAGGCAATGGAACGCTTAAACACACATAATGCAAGCAAAACAATGTAATAGCCATTCAAACGGAAATAGAGTTATTACACAGCAATGATCACAAAAAGATCGTGTTTTTGAAAAAAAAAAGCAAAGGCAAATAATTGAGGGATTAAGAGTTGGGGGACGGCGATCACTGGGGACGACTCTGGTCTTGAAAGAACTTGAGAAGTTGTGCTTGAAGTTCAGCCGACTTAGTGAGAGCCGTGGACAAATCTTTGATGGCGGAGAAGACAAGGCACTGATTGTCCATTATGGCGCCCAAGAGTTCTGCAGGAGGATGCTGGCCGATGTTAGCAGAGCAGAACGGGGCACTTGGCCTGAACTCGAGGAGGGGGCGTCCATAGGAGGTGCTTGAGCAGAAGAAGGAGCCAAAAGCATTTGATCGAGAGCAGCAAAGTCGACTGCGGGCTCTTCTTCTTGAGGAAGCTCTTGACTCATTGAAGCAAGACGTTCTTCCTCAGCTGCAGCTGCCAGGCGTTCTTGCTCAGCCTTTATCCTTGCTTCCTCAGCCTGAGCTTCTAACTGCTTTGCCACAGAAGGCAACTCCTCATTATGCCTGATCTCTACTAGCCCCTTCTTAGCGTTCCATTTCAGTCCTAGCTCTTCAGAAGGAGCGCTTTCATCATAGGCTTTTTGGGACTGTAGAATCAGCTTGACCAGCCCTGGGTACGGCAAGGCATGTCGCTTCCTCCCACACTCAGCCATATGTTGCATCGCGATTTTGGCTAAGTTGATGGGGCGGCGTTCTTGAAAAGCGTCAATCAGTATAAGATCGTGAGTTTGAACGATCGAACGCTTCTCTTGCCTTGGAAGGACGGCGCGACATATGAAATAATGTGCAATGGCGCCAACCTTGCTCAACACATGAGCGACCCTGTCCAATCCGAAGGGCTTTTTGCCTTGGAACAACTTCTCAACCAGCGGCAGTTCTTCGTCAATTGTCTCAAATCCGCCTTTTGGAAGAGAGCTTAGAGCGTTGGACGAGGGCTTTTGTGGGTTGAGACCCATGAATGAACGGACTTGGCGTTCTGTAACTGATGCTTTCTCTCCTTCTATTTTGAAGTGAAGAGAACTATCTTTAGCTTTGTACCTCAGATCTTTGTAGAACGCCTTGATCTGTTCTTTGTCAACCACAGCGGGCGCAGGCCCAACGTTCAACCACTCTTGGAATTTGAGAAGCTCGAGAAACTCCTGAACGTCATCATCGTTGTGGAAGGAGGCGAGCCACTCTTCAGAGTAAACGAGGGGGCTAAGAACTTTAACGGGCGCGCCATCAAGCTTTCTTTTGCGCTTGCCCTTGGGGGACTCAGACTCTTCACCATCGGAAGAACTGTCCTCATCAGCGGAGTCCTCAGACTCATTTTCATCGGCGTCCTGGCCAGCAGCGTTCTCTGTGCCTTGTTCTGTTTCAGCATTACCACCAGATGTGGTTTGATTAGCAGCAGAGGAACCCTGACCTTGGGACGTGCCCTCAGCGTCCTGAGCTTCTGCTTGGTGTTCTGGTGTTGGCTCAGCGTCCGCATGGACTTGGGATTCTGTTTGGATTGTGGGGGAGGTGTTTTCTTGAGGAGTTTGGGAGGGGTTGAGGATTGGGAGGGATTGGTTGTAGGGGGGACTTCTTGAGCATCACGCTCGAGTTCTTCAGACAAAGAAGGCTCGGCGTCCTTTTGAGCGACCTGGTGCTCGCCAGCGTCCTCAGCTCCTTGATCATTTCCAGCTGGAGCATTCTCAACTCCTTCCGCCTCTTCGCTGGAGTCCCCGATAACGTCAATAAAAGGGGAGGACTCACCAGCAGGCGTTCCTCTTTGACTCTCAGATGAGCTAGAGGATGATGAGGAGGAGGAGATGTGCTCGGGCTCTGGGGCGTTCTTGGTGAGCAACACCTTAGGCTTTTCGCCAGCTTTGCGTCGGCGAAAGGTGTGTTTCAGAGTTGAACGTTGTTCAGCATCCTCCGGGCCGCTTTCGGAAGAGGGACGGCGGGACTTGGGAGTCTCGGGGTCCTTTGGAGGTGAAATATGGGCCGGGGCGGATGGGAAGTTTGCAAGATTAAGGGGAGAGAAGGTTTTGGGAGGGAAGGGGATAAGAGCATTGGTGTTGGAGGGTTGAGGGGATGGGGGAGGTGTGGGTAGTTGAACGATGGTGATGGGTTAGGGAGGAGTGGATTCCTTGGAGAGGTTGAAAGGCCTTTTTGTGGAGCTTGGCCTTTTTGAGTGGGTTTTGGAGGAGGGGACGCTTGAGGTCTTGGCCTTTTTTAGTGGCCTTGGATCATGTGTTTTCTTGGCGCGTCCCTCCTTGAGATGTGGTGGAAATTTATCCACTATTTGTGTGGGGTTTGAGGAGGTTGGCTTAGAGGATTTTGAGAGGGGAGATGAAGAAGTTGGACGCTTGAGGAGAGTTTTGGTGGTGATGGTTGGGACTTGAGGAGGTAGGGGAGAGGGACTTGGCACTCTTGTTTTGAGCATTTTATAGGCCAAGGAGTCCCTAGGGTACATTGGGAAATCTGGGAGAACGGCGTTGTGGAGGTCTGGGATAAGATCAAGTAAGGGTGCTAGATTCTCACCTCCAAATTGCTAAAAGAAGAGAACGTCGTCCATCCTCCCCGGTAAGTCCTTGAAGTTGGTCTTGTGGAGGCCTGGGATGACGAACCGTTCGATGAACTTTTCGTAGTTTCTGGTCTTGATGGCGTCTCCCTTCACATCAGGATAGCTCATCCGTTCCCTTATCAAGTTGTACAAAGTAATGGGCTTCCTATTGATGAAGTCCACTAGTGATTCATTGAGAACGATGGGCTTGGGCTTCTCAATTGTGTTGGACTTAACCAACCTGCGTCTCTTCCCGCCGGTAGAAGATCCGGCCACGTTCTTTAGTTGTTGAGACATTTTCAGATGAAGTTTTAGTGAGAGAAAGCTGCCGAAGTTCTAGAGAGAAGTCAGAGCACTGATTCAAGCAGAGAGTGGTTGAGAATAATAAATGAACGAGAGCGACTGTGCGACACGTGGCACAAACGGTAATTACCACTGTTTTACTGTGCGACACGTGGTAAAACTTCCCCCTTAAGCATTAAGCAAAAGCAACGGTCACTGTTCAAACTTTCAAATATTCAAATTTTTGACTCTTCAACTGCTTCTCAAAACTGAACTGGCGTTCTCTCTTTCAAACCATAGCGTTCTCTCATACTTAGCAAAAATTACCTCTTCAAGCAAATCTAGAACCAATTCAACCGTCCTTGTGATCACCTTAAGAACCATTTTGAGAACAAGGCAAGTACGTCCCGTAAAAGAAAATATGAAGCTCATAGGACGCTTTTGCAAAGTTCTCGGCTAGGGTAAGCTTAGAGTTCCCATCATTTCGGCTTATAATGAGGGTTGGGTGATCAGGGATACTCTTTTCAAGACAAATAGAGAGATTTGAATGGCGTTCCAAAGTAACAAACATATGAATTCAATGCATAACAGTCCTTAAACACTTAGAATCTACCAGACATAGCCAATCATTGAGGGAATAGTAGAACGGGACTTGCTACTTAAAAGTTATCATCCCCAAGAGCAACCTGAGATGCTCAAAGGGACGTCTATCAAGCGCCTTAGTGAAAATATCAGCTATTTGGTCTTCAGTTCTTACATGCTCCATACTAATAAGTCCTAGTTCAACATTATCACGCAAGAAATGATGCCTTATATGAATATGCTTTGTGCGTGAATGAAAAACAGGATTCTTAGAAATTTCAATAGCACTAGTGTTATCACACCGAATGGGAATAGTTTCAAGATTGATACCGTAGTCCTCTAGTTGATATTTGATCCAAATGACTTGTGAACAGCACGAGGCAGCAGCAACGTACTCAGCTTCTGCAGTTGAAAGCGCCACAGAGTTCTGTTTCTTAGATCCCCAAGAGACTAAGCATGAACCAAGGAACTGTGTCATTCCTGAAGTGCTTTTTCTATCAATCACATGACCAGCATAATCAGCGTCCGAGTAGCCAACAAGCTTGAAGGACGTCTTCCTAGGATACCAAAGACAAAGATCGTCGTGTCCTTTGAGGTAGCGAAAGATCCTCTTAACTTCTTGCATGTGGGACTCCTTTGGATTTGCTTGGAAGCGTGCGCATAAGCAAACGGCGAACATAATGTCGCGACGGCTTGCGGTCAAGTAGAGCAAAGAACCAATCATTCCTCTGTAAAGCTTCTGATCAACGTCCTTTCCCTATTCATCTGCGTAAAGATGAAAATTTGGAGAATAAGGGGTTGCAACAGGTTTGGACGTGTTCATCCCATACTTCTCAAGCATTTCACGGACATATTTTTGTTGATGAATGCGCGTCCCTTCCTTGAGTTGATTGATTTGAAGTCCCAAGAAGAAATTGAGTTCTCCAATGAGGGACATTTCAAACTCACTACTCATTAAGGACTTGAACTCATCTACAAGTTTCATGTTAGTGCTACCAAAGACAATATCATCAACATAAACTTGGGCAATTAAAATGTCCTTGTGAACTTTCTTTATGAACAAAGTTTTATCAATTGAACCTCTAGAGTACCCATGAGACAAAAGAAAGGACGCAAACCTGTCGTACCACGCACGAGGGGCTTGCTTGAGTCCATAGAGCGCTTTGTCCAAGTAGTACACATGGTTTGGGTGAGAGGCGTCCTCGAAACCAGGCGGTTGAGCAACATACACTTCCTCCTTCAATTTTCCATTGAGGAATGCAGTCTTGACGTCCATCTGAAATAACTTGAATCCATTGTGAGCGGCGAAGGCAATAAGGAGACGAACGACCTCAATTCTAGCAACAGGAGCAAAGGTCTCATCATAGTCTATGCCTTCCCCTTGCTTGAATCCTTGAGCCACTAGTCTTGCCTTGTTCCTTGACACACGTCCACTTTCATCAAGCTTATTTCTGAACACCCAATGCGTCCCTATGATGTTTTTGCCTTTGGAACGAGGGACAAGGGTCCACACTTTGTTCCTTTCAAACTGGTTGAGTTCTTCTTGCATTGCTTGAATCCAATCAGCGTCTTGGAGTGCTTCTTTGATATTCTTAGGCTCCACCATAGAGACAAAGGCATTGAACGCACAAAAAGCTAAATTTGCACTCTGGGACTTGCTTGCAGCTGACCTTGTTTGAACTCCTTTAGAAGGGTCTGAGACAATCTGGGATGTTGGGTGGTCCCTAGAGAAACGGGACTCCCTTTGAAATAATTGAGCAAATCTTGGATCAATGTCTCCATCAGAATCATCACTATCATCTTGAGCATCATCGTCGGTGCGTTCCCCCTCAGAGAAAGCGTCCACACCTTGACGTTGCTCACCTTGTTGACTTGATTCAGCCACATCTTGTTGAACTGGAGATTCACTACGAGATGGAACTCCCTGAACAACACAAGGAACGTCTACTGAGACTTCTTCAGGATTTGTAGCAGCATCCTTAGGGACGTAGTATTTTCCAGAGGACCAATCTTCAGCTTCGTCTTCAGAGTCGTGCTGCTGTTGCGACGAGGAGCGTTCTTTCTTACTTGATTTTTCTTTGTGAGAAGAGCTCTCCTTGAACACAACATGAATACTCTCCTCAAGCTTTATAGTCCTTTTGTTAAAAACTCTATATGCTTTGCTGGTGAGAGAGTACCCAAGGAATATGGCTTCATCACTCCTTGCATCAAACTTTCCAAGTTTCTCTTTATCATTGTTGTGAACGAAACATTTGCAACCAAAGACTCTGAGATAGTCAATGCGAGGCTTCTTTCCGTTCAACAACTCATAAGATGTCTTCTTCAGCAATGGACGGATCATGGCACGATTGATTATGTAGCATGATGTAGCAATAGCGTCCGCACAGAAGTACTTGGGGACGCTATTAGCCAAAAGCATAGTTCTTGCCATATCCTCTAGCGTTCCGTTCTTTCTTTCCACAACTCCATTTTGTTGAGGAGTCCTTGGAGCTGAGAAGTTGTGCGAGACACCATGTTGATCACAGTATGCCAGGAACTCTGAATTCTGGAATTCCGTCCCATGGTCTGATCTTATAGCTTTGAGAGGCGTCCCAAGGGCAACTTCCACTTGTTTGATGGAGAGTTTGAACGCATTGAAACAATCTGCTTTTGACACTAAGAAAAGAACCCAAGTGAATCGAGAAAAATCATCTACGAGAACGTAAATGTACCTCTTTCCACCGTAGCTCAGCGTCTTCATTGGTCCACAAAGATCCATATGGAGAAGTTCCAAAGGCTTCTTTGTACTTACTTCATTCTTGGACTTGAAAGACGTTCTTGTTTGCTTCCTTTTGATACAGGCTTCGCACTGTTCAACTGTCTCAGGATCAATTCGGGGAAGTCCTTTCACAAGATTTCTTTGGTGCAGCTTAAGGATTGTGCTAGGTCCAGCATGGCCAAGACGGCGATGCCAGAGATCAGCGTCCTTCTTTGAAGCAGATAGGCACAATTCTGATTTAGGCTTGAACTCTTGATTGAAGATATAGACATTGTTTTGGCGTACTCCTTTGAGAACGACTTTGTTGGACTTCTTATTGATGACGAGGCACTCCTTTGAGTCAAATGTGACTAGGTTTTCACCTTGGTCACACATTTGAGAGACACTAAGAAGATTGAAGTCAAGTCCTTCAACAAGACTCACATTAGTTGCTTTGATGGACGGGTTAAGAATGGCAGTTCCCGTTCCTTTGATCTTTCCTTTGCCCTTATTGCCAAACGAGACAGTTCCTCCCGTGACACTATTCTGGATAGAAGTGAGATGGATCTGGCTTCCTGTCATATGATTTGAGGCGCCACTATCAATGATCCATGGGCGTCCCCTCACTTCCACCTACCAAAACAAGGTTAGTTTTTGGTGACCCAGGCAAGGTGTTCCTTACCTGGCTCATTACAAAAGTAGAAATCTGGTTCTGGCATAAAATCATTAATGTTAACATCATTAGAAATGGCACTCTTGCGGAAAGAACTCCTCGAACGTCTAGGACGGCTAAGTTTAGCTTTGAGAACGGACTTAACATTCTCATTGGTAGTCCTAGCAGTTTTGCCACTTGCTATATCTTCTTTTAGTTTAACACAGTCATATTTGAAGTGGTCTCCTTGTCCACAGTACCAACACGTCCTATAGTAAGTACCGAGGTAGTACTTCTTTTTGGGACGTTGGATTTTGTTTTGCTTCATCTTTTGGGGATCACACACTTTTGAACCGTCCCCTTTTGCAATTTTCTTATAAATTTTATGACTGGTGGAATTGGTATAGTAGTCCTCTTGTCCTTTTCCTCCACTTTCTAGGACCCTAATTCTTTCAAGAAGATTCTTGGTTTTCTCCCGTTCAAGTTCAAGTTCTGAAGTTTTGCTAGCCTCAAAGTCGCTAGGGAGAGAGTTCCTATTGGCTTGACTTCCTCAGCTATGGGACTCTTTCCCAACACTTTGACTTCTTCTCTAAGCTTAGCGTTCTCAAGTTTGAGACACATTACTTCAGTTTTTAGAGACTTAGATTCTTCATATGAGGACTCTAGTTGAACGGTCATGGAACTACAGTTTTTACATTCAACTACAATATTCTCATTTTCAAGTTCAAGTTCATCCATTCTATGTTGCATGGCAACACTTTCTTCCATGATTTTTCCAATCAGTTTAATGAGCTTAGATTTGGAACAATTTTCTAAAGAACTCATCATAGATTCACGGGTTACCTCATTTTCAGATATCGGAACGTTCTCCTCAACAACTGTCACGTCCTCCATATCCATGTACGCCACTTGTTCATCAGGTTCTTCATCATCATTATCAGAAGAAGAACTCCCATTGTCCCATGCAGAGGCGAACACTCCAATGAGGGCTTTTGTCTTCATTTCCTTTGAAGACATTCCCGTTGTACATCTTTTAGCAAAGTGTCCTTTCTTGTTACACTTGTAACATGTCAGTTCTTTCATTTCTGCCTCAGTGTACTTGCGACTTTCCTTCTTGGGCATCTTGTGTTTGTTGAAATATTTGTTCCTTTTGCCAAAGGCACGGAGAACTTTGTTGAAGAGAGCAAGTTCTTCCTCTTCATCAAGTTGTTCCTTAGTCTTGCTTTCTTTCTCCTTTAAGGCTTGAACGCGCATCTTTTCGCGGTTCTCATTCTTGTTGGCTTCCACCATTAAAGAAATTTCTCGTTGACGATGAATATAGTCAGCGTACTCTGGTGTAGTGGACGCCAAAGCAAGATCAGTTTGAGGATTGTTTGCTAGTTGAGCCATATCAGAGATCCTTCTTTTTTCGTACTGCCTGAGCTTCCCATAGATTTCTTCCATATCAAGAGTTTTGTTGGCTGTATTCTCTTTGAACGTTGTCCTGTCAAAGTTCCAGACTCCAGTCAATCCATCAATGACCACTTGAACTCTATTCCTCATGGAGATTTCTGTTTCTGGGATGCCCAGGTTCCTCATCTTGGTGACAAGGGCCTCAAAACGGTACGAGTAGTCATTCACCGTTTCATTTGGCAACATACTGAAAGCATAGAACTCCTTCTTGATTTTCAGCTGAACGTCCTCCTTCATTTCAGCAGTTCCCACATGGAATTTCTCAAGAGCTTCCCACTGTTGTTTTGCTGTGGGGAGATTGCTAACTCTTGTGGCATCCCTTTCGCAGAGGGACGCTTGAAGAAAGCATACAACTTTAGCATTTGTTTCCATTAGTTTAAACTCATCAGACCCCACTTGTCCTCTTTGTCTTTCTTGTCATCGGGAACTTTGAGATCACCTTTTCTGATCACGTTCCAGCATTGATAGTTTGTGCTTTTGCAGAAGTTCTAAAATCTAGTCTTCCAGCGGTTGAAGTTGCCGTCCGTCAGACGCGGAGGCTTCACAAATGAGATTCCAATAGGTTCCATGTCCATTTTTACTTGCAACTCAGTAAGAATCTAGAGCACCTGCTTTGATACCAATTGTTGGATCGTTAGTACTGAGGGACGTTCTTTACTTTGGGTAAAGGCGTCCTAAGGTATGGCGTCCCTACGAGGAGTATGGGCGTCCTTGAGTAATGCAGCGGAAGAAAAGTACTAAACAGGTAAATAATGAACGCAATGAATTATAGAGGAACCACTCAAGACCAAGTAGTCCTTGAGTGTAAACCTCTACCTCCTTGGAGGATTTTTGAATAGTTCTTTCCTTTATATTGAGCGTTCTTACAGTTGTACTGGCGAGTCTTTACAGTTCTCCGACACTTAGCTTTTCCCTAAGTTCACTTGTAAAGAACTCCTTTGAGCCTACAACTTAAGCTATAGTTCAATCTATTAAAGGACTCTATTCCTACGTTCTGCAGTACTTCGCAGAACTCTCTTTTTCTTTTTGGGTTTTCTGGTTACAAACTGTTTTGTGGTTTGAGTACAAAATCTCACTCGATCTAACACAAGTCCTAGCATTGTTCTTGAGTTCTTGAGTTAGTTCTTCGTGTTCTTGAGTGAGTCGCTTTCCTCTAATTCTCTCTGAATATTCTCTGAAAGCGTTAGCGTCACAATAAATGCCTTGGGCTATTTATAAGACTTGGGGAAGGGTGTCATTCTCGTTCTGACGATCATGCCCTTCAGGTACGTGGCTACAGGATCTTCTTCCACGAGTATGGCGGTGATGAGGAAGCTTCCTGTATCCAGCTGTGTGTGATGAACTACGCTACAGGATCGGCCGCCACGTGTTGATGAACTCTGCTACAGGATCGTCCGCCACGTAGTGTTGGACTCTGCTACAGGATCGGTCTCCACGTGTCCTTGGATGATCAAACATTGTCGAGTGATGTCATCCTGTCGGCTAGAGAGTAAGGACTCCTTTCTCGCGTTCCTACTTGCTTGGGACTCCATCCTTGCTCAAGTAGTCTCTTGCTGGTCCTTACTTCCTGTAAGCTGGTATCCCTAAGCCTAGGGAACGTTCACACACTTGTTGTCCTTTGTTAATTGGTGTTCCTGAACACTTGGACAAATTTATTAGAATCAAAGTGAGTTTGTCATATCAAAACTAAGGGACGGTTTGTGTAGGCACACTACCAAGGACGCAGGCGTCCTTGATAGCGTCCCAACATTATCAAATAAGATACAAATTTATCTTGTACAAACTCAAATAAAAAAGCAAACTTAGATCAAAATTCGATCTTGGATCAATTTGATCGGGTTTATATTCACACATTATATATAGATGGTATGAGATTTGTATTGGTTTGGTTAAAATTAAGAGAGTGAATCATGTGTAACATACACCTTATATGTTGGATGAGGTATATTATTGGTCATTGGATACACTTTTTCTACGATTCAGATTAAAAGTACGATGCATTTTTTATGGTTTATGATGTATCTTTTCAGCTCCATTTATGAAAGCATTTTTCATGATTTAAAATGCACTTTTAATGTTTTACGATGCACTTTCTATATATGAAACATTATTGGCTATTAATACTCACCATTCCCTCAAGTCCTCATAATGAAAATAGTCTTGAAACCTTATTGCTTCTCCGTGGTCTTTCAACCACATTCTTTTATAAGGAATCTTCATCGAATTTCGCAAGAAAGAGATCTTCTTGTGGTGGTTTGAATAACCATTATATTCCATTCTTATTCTCTCAAAGTTCCAAACATAGCACATTTGTCGTGGACACTATTGTAGGGATGCATTGATGTTCCTTTATTCAATTACTTAGTAGTCGTAGGTTTTGGTGAAAGCTACTCTTAAGAAGTCATTAAAGGAAAGCAATTCCAAAACCTGAGGGTTTATATCTTGAGAATATGTAATAGAATACACTATTTAGGTTGTCTTCTTATGTTGATGGAAGCCATCTAGCACCCAAGGTTAATTACTTGCGAGATTCTTCTCGAGTTAGTTATGAAGAGTCTTTGTTGATGCCACCCTAATCCGACAAGAAATGTTGACTTTTCATAGCCGATAAAGTCGTAAGTTGACTAAAAGTAAAGCAACACATGAGTCTTTCTGATTCATCTTAGATTCTTAGATGAAGAACAAAGAGTTCTTTAAGAGGTACTTAAGTGTGCATCTTCTTTTATTGTAATAAAAAATTCTAGTTGTACTCAATCCTTTTTGATACCTTAACTTTTGTGGTTTTCATATTGGTTTTGGGGTCGAAACTATTCGTAAGGGGTATTGTTCTAACATTCACAATATTTATACGAGATTATGTAATTAATTGTCAAGGTGATATGATTAAAAATGGCTTAATGATGAGATTATTTCAAAGTTGTTAAAATCTTCTTTAAAAAATAAAAAATGTCAATAATGATCATAAGAGATGCCCTTGGCAAAGTATAATCTAAGAGTAGTGTAAAAAAGAGAATAAAAATGAAAAAAAAAATGAAGAACCAGACAACTACGGTTGATATACGCGACCATGGGTTTGAACAGCAAGTTGCATTGATAGGACTATGGCGTGTGACGAAAACGACTCCTATGGTTTTTGCAAGCGGTTTTCTCTTCTTCCACCTATGCCTCCTCTGTCACACCTTTCGTCACATGCCCCTATGGTGTCCCATAAAGCCCTTCACAGCCTAAGCTTAGAGTTTGGCTTGGTGTCTTCCTCATTCCTTTTCTTCTCCCACTTGTTCTTCAAGTAATATAGAGTAGAATTTCCCCTCTTATAGTTGTTGGCGAAGGATATCTAAGAGGTGAAGTGGTTTTTTCAAGAAAGGCTGGAGTTTCAACTTCTTGACAATCTATTCATCCATGATCAAGGGGGTGGGAAAAAAAATCGTAACCATTGAACTGAAACGTTAAAGTTGTAACCGATTGCTTTTTTCCGGTTAACCGTGTCGAGAAAAACCGAAAAACCGAAAAACCGGTTATTGTTAACCGACCAAAACTTTAAACGGTTTAACGTTTCGGTAATGGTTATACACATTTTTCCAACCGGTTAACCAATAAACCAATAATATAATATATATTTTTTTGAAAGAGAGTAATATAAATAAGCTAGTTTTATATTATTAGGCTTTTTTAATAAGTCTTTAATTCAGATGCAACTAATTATATATGTTTAATACTATTATCTCCCAAAATAGCAAGTGTAATTAACTAATTAACGGTACCAGTATATGTACCGATTTTCATGGTTAACCAATACCGGTTAACCGGAACATAACAGTTTGGTAATGGTTATCATAATTTGACAACCAAATTTCCGGTTTCCCATCCGTGCCCACCCCTAATCGTGGGTTAGGATATTGCGACCACGAATTGACTGGGAGCTCGCCTCACCAGATCTATACTTTTGAGTGTGCGGAATAGAACCGCGCCAACGACAATCACCCGCAAATTTGTTCCAATGGAACCTTGTACATGCATTGATGTCTTATTGTCTCGTTTCTCGTGCCTCGTCATCATCAAGTCTTGGTCAACCTTCGAGTGGATATCTTTAATGCTAGGCCTACATCACAAATCTCAAAGGCAACGCAGATGGTTCTCTTTTCTATTCGACAATCGTGAAACTGTTTTTCGTTATCATATCCTTGTGTTGAAAACAAAATTGTTTACTAATAACCCGACTTAGATTTATTATACTATAGAGAGAGTGATCATTGTTATTATTCTTGTTATTGTAACACATTAGTATTTAGACTTAGGCTTCCGATGGTGTATCACCATGATTTGCTCTCTTTAGTATAGGTTAAATCTTGTATTTTAGGGCTATATTGAGTGTTCTAGGTTAGAGTTTGTGCTTAGCTGTAATATCTAGGCCGAAGACACAGGGATACAAGTTTCAAGAGTTTTCAAGATGTTTTGAGTTGTATACCCGACACCTCTTGCTTGCAAAGGCTATGTCTGGAGCTACAGTGGTTGTATTGAGCTGATTCTGGTGTCATGGGAAAGCTAACTTGAAGAGCTTAAATTCATGTTTTTACATTGAAGTCAGATTTCAAGCCTAAGAGGGTCAAAACAGCCTTCAAAGTGCTGATAGTGAATAGTACCAGCGAGCGCGGTTTGGTGCCAAAGATAGAGTTCTTATCTTTAGAAGAATGCGAGCGCGGTTTACAAAGTGCGGGCGCGGTTTCACGACAGATTTGAGCGGCGCGTTTTTCTATCTTCTTTCTTTTTTCTTATCTTTTATCTGTCCTTATTCAGTTCGGGGAGCATGTTCATTGGGTCTTTATTGTCTTAGGTTTTAGGCATCCAATCTCATAATCCAATTTTAATCCATTATTCATCCAATTTATTCTTTAGTTTAGTTTGTATTATGGAGAGCTAGTCTCTTAGGGTTTGTTCAAGGGAGAAGCTCTGATGTATGAACTCGTGAGATTTTGGTAATTGATCTCTATCCTTTTGGTTACTATTAATTATCTTATGCTTCATTATTATGAATGTTGATTGATTCTATAGGAGTAGCTAACTTGTTGTCTTGATTGATTTTCTATTGTTGGATTGGGTTTGGACCGTCGACAAACCTGTTCTGTGAAAACAGCTTAACCTAGACTTTTGTCTATGCAACTAGGATTAAGAAGAGAATTGATTGTATGCTTTTGCAGTTGACTCGTAGCTTGATTGCTTTTGCATATATCCTACATATCCTTGTTCCATATGCTAATTCTAGGTTAAGCGTCCTTGCCTAGGGTTAAAGAATTGCTTGGACCGTGTACTTGCGATTGTTAATGGTCAGGATAGGAATTAACCATAGGTGTGAATGAAATCAATGGATTAATCTACCATCGAGTGATTATTTCAGAGTGGATCTTTTGAATTAACTTGTTTTCTTCATTGATTTGTTTGATTGTTTTATTTGTTTTCTAGTTTAGCATAGTTTAGATATTTCTCTTAAATCCCCCTATCTTTGGTTGACAAATGTGTTAATACTAGATGCCTTAGTTCTCTTGGTTTGACCCCTTACATATCTTTGATCATGATACGGCGACTTTAGCCGAGTCACACCATGATGGTTCTAACTCTCTTTTGAAGAATTTGTATAGACTAATATAAAATAGGAATGTCATACATGAGTCTTGGATTGCCTCTAAACAATGTCCATTAGGTGGGTCATGACTCTACTTTCATTGTTGGTCAAGCCTTGAACATGATAAAGTATGAGTTTGTATAAAGTTTTAGAGCGATGCCATCTTATAATCAAAGGTTGGCCATGTCGATCTCTAGCAATGTCGCCTTAAAAATCTTATAGGTCACCTAAATTTTGGAACTATATTGCACTAGAAAATTATTAGCTTCATATCCTCTTAGAGTTGAGTTTTTTGTTAGTTGTATCCCTCTTTAGGGCATGACATAACTAAAATTTATTAAGTGATTAATGTCGTGACTAATAAAAGATTAGTGTCTCGTGTGTACTAACTAATGAGCGCAATGTGGTTAGTACAACTTTGAATACCATTTTAGCTCCTCGAAATGAAAGATTCTATTTTCCACTTTGAATATGTATCACATGTATGGTATGAGGGTGGTTATAGGCCAGATTACTCAATGAATGCTTTTAAGCTATGTCTAGAATTGTGAAAGTTGCTAACAAAACATGTTTATATTTCTTAGAAATTACTTTCATGTAGTGTCCTACTTCCAAGAAATATCGTATTTCTTCATTCTCATGCCATTGTTATCCTTATCTGTTGAGCCTTGTTCGCTCGATGTCTCTCGCTCAAGGATTTAGATACTTCTTGCTTGAAAGAAAACTTGATTAATGTGTATCATCCCACTTTATATGGCTTAGGATGTCATCATGTCTGATATTTTCTTAGAACTAATTCATATTCTATTATTTGATTTGTCTCGCATAAGAGTAACATCTAAATGCAATTAAGTGTAAGGTCTTCTTTGACGGATTGAGTAGTATAGAGAAACTTGAAATGAATAATACTCTGGAAATTGAACAAGGCATAAATCTAATAAGATACCATGGAATGCCTTTACACTCCGGACAATCCAAATTAGGTGATCGAATACATGCCTTTGATTAACGAATTTATCACTTGTATTTATAAGAGAATTTTAGGATGCTTGTCCTATGATGAGAAGATCAAGTAATAAGGTCCATCTTATGGTAGTAAGTTCTTTCGTGATACAAGCTTACTTGATTCATAAGGCAATGATGAATAAGCTCCTTAGCATATGCAAGGCTTATGTGACCTAGCTTTGAAGGCAAAAAGATTTTGGTAGCTTGGTCAAGAAATTAATTGATTTTATCTACAAATGAAACAAGGGTGAATCATCCTTCATCAATGTAAGCATTAAAATTAGAAAGGGAAGCGTGGGTTTCACTCACAATAGTATTGTAGTTTATGTAATATGACGTTCTGATATGAGTGTGTGGGTCATTATTATCGTCACAAAAGAATTGTTTGGATTGTTTTTCACAAGGATAGGGTCGTAAAAGAGGGTGTGTAATAAGTCATATAACACGGGGCTCCCAACTCAAAATTTTTTGGAACCTGTGCAAAAAGGCTAATTTTTTTTCTTAATATAAAGACCTTAAAAAATAAAATAGGACCCCCAATATCTTTAAGATGGGTGTGCATGAGAAATCGAGTTTGAACATTAAAATGAAAGAGAGAATTAAGGAAAGAAAATGTTTTTTTTTTTTGGTTGTTTATTTGTTTACTGAAGTTTTGTCTTGCTTACGTCCAATTCGTCTCGGATCACACACTTAACTTACTTTTACGTGTGCGTATGCATTCTTATGCTATAGGCAAAACAGATGGAGTAGTAGATCTACTGATCTAGACATAGTGTACTGCCATGTTTCTTGCACGTACCAGTTGATTATAATTGTATATTACTAGTAATAAAAATCTTTGCCTTCACGTGATAAACCCTGCACGTACAAGAAGATCAACGGTGAACATGCCTCCAGAGTCAGTCGGTCTTTATCTTCAAATCATAATTTAATGACCAACTTTGTTGGATTAAATTAAGAAACTGACCATCCATCGTGTAACATGTTACCGTTTAATTAATTAATTAAGTTTGTTTAATAAAAAACTCGGTGTTTATGCCCCCCTTAAGCAGCTTTTGTTATTTTGACTGACTTTAGTCTACAGTTCGTGCTCGTATAAAATAGTAGAGTGCCGGGCCCACATTACTGGGTCACGTGACACTGTTGCATGTACTGATGATCATGGGCCCTTCGTGGTTCCATGTGCTGTCTCATGGGCTCTATTATGCACCATACCCATTAAATGTACATGCCATATCATGCATCATGATTCAACCGGTCAAAACTAGGGGTGATAAATTCTGACCCGATCCGAATTAACTGACCGAACCGAATTGTCTGTTTTGAGAACCGACCGAGACCCGAATTTTTTTATCAATCAAAATCCGAATGAGACTCAATCCGACCGAATTTGACCCGGAGGTATAAACAACCCGATTAAGAATGACCGGAACCCAATTACATTCAAAAATCTACCTGGTTTCAAACCGAAACCGAAATAACCTGATCCAAAATATACCTGACCGAGTTATATCCGAAATCCGAAACAATCTGAACCCGATTATACCCAACATCCGAAACAATCCGAACCCGATTGTACCCGATAAGTATATATGATATCCGAAACAATCCGAGCTTAGTATGATATTATATGTAATAGAATATAATATTATTAGTATAAAGTGTAATACAAAAATGCAAATGTAAGAGATTGTATAATCATATATTTTTGAACTGTGATATTTTTTATGTTGTTTTAAAACTATTGATCATAATTTGGCCGATATTTATAATTTAATATTATCATTCATGACTATATATTTGTTTGACAAAATATAAGATCTTATTTATCGGTATATGAATATGATCATGAGAATGGATATGATTTTGAGAATGTATAAGATCTCGTAGATATTAATATCATTATATTAGTATAAGCTTATGTTGTACACTTGAAATATAGAAAAATAATATATTATTTAAAATATAGTTAAATCAAAATTAGATTGATTCACTATTCGAACTATCAAAACCTAATTATACAAACACACTTTTACTGAGACCCAATTCAATAAAGAATTGATCTAACAAAAACTGATTTAGCCGAAACCAATTCAACCGAAAAACGCTTCAACCGAAATCCGATTCAATCAAAAATTGAAAAAACCGACTCAACCCGAAACCGACCCAACTGAAACCCGAATCAAATTAACCGATTATAACCCGCTAACCCGAGTTATCCGACAATTTGAATATCCGACCCGATTTGACCCGACCCGATTTGACCCGACCCGAATGCACCCGATTATCTGTTCATATCCGATACTATTCACATCCGAATAACACGAAACCGAATTATCCGACAACCAGACCGATTATCCGAATTTCCACCCCTAGTCAAAACTTAAGGCCGAATACATATACAACTCCTGGACTTGAAACTTTTTTCAACCAAATCCCCAACTAAAAATTGTTTTACTAGAGCACATTCAATGATAGGCTATTATTTTTGGTCATCACAATATTTTATTCATTTTCTTTTTTATTTCTTAAAAAGCAAACAGCCTTTTACGTAAAGGGTGGACACATTCCACATAAGGTTGAAAGACCAAATTTAATTTTGGTCTACCTCATGACCAAACTTCCCTTCTTTTCATCATTTTATTAATTTTTTATTGCTTTTTTTATATGGTGACCAACTTTTGGTCAACCAATGCTAATGCTCTTAAACTTTTTAATATACTAATTTTGTTCTATCAAGCCCTCATCACGCGTCATGTGCCACGTCAACGCTACGTCACTGTTACGTGTTGTGACACGGGTTGATTTGACATTGTTAAAAAACTATTTTATCAATCTATATATAATTTTTTACTTAAATCGTTCTATGAAACACGCAATAACAGATCCAGCTCACGGAACCATTTTTTTTTATAAAAAATCTTCTATTATTAAATAGTATTGCTTAATCAAAATATTTTTATAATATTTTCAGTCAAACTACAATAGGGTTAACTTTTTTACCGAACAAAGTTAAAGTTCCTCTTACATGATTGATTAGTACAACTATCAAAGCTTGATTGAATCTGCTACGCCAACCCGAACCGAGCGAGGGTTGAATCCTAAAAATTTGAACCCAAGACCCGAAATGAATTGAGCCCATTTTAACCTAAACCCGAATGGATTGAAATCCGAAACTCATTGGGTTGACCGATTTAGTATATTTAAAGAGGGATTGGGGTGGGGAGGGTGAATTTGGGGTGAATTTGGAGAGGATAGGCTAGCTTAAAAAAAATGAAGTAAGTAGGCTATTCTTCCTCTATAAAACCCCCAAACTCTCTCTTTTTCTCTCTTTTCCTCATTTTTTGTTCTCTCCTTCCTCTCTCCTTCACCTCACTCTCTCCCTCTCCTACACTCTCTCCCTCTCATCTCCATTTTCATTCATCCCCACCGCCCACCCTCCCTCTCCGTCGCCGCCGTCGCCCACCCGCCATCCCTCTCCGTCGCCGCCCTCCCTCTCCGTCGCCCGCCCTCCCTCTCCGTCGCCGCCCGCCCTCCCTCCTCGCCGCCGCCCTCTCTGACCACCTATGCCACCGCCGTCGATTTCAGGTTCGTTCACCCTCTCCCTCTCCACCCCCTCATCCCTCTCTTCTAGATCTAGGCTCGTTGGAGCCAGATCTGGGCTCGTACGAGCCAGATCTAACTAGATCTAGTCTCGTACGAGCCAGATCTAGGCTCGTACGAGCCAGATCTAGGCTCCTACGAGCCAGATCTAGACTTGTTCGAGCCAGATCTAGGCTCCGACGAGCTAGATCTAGGGTTGGGTTTTTGGGTTTTTGGCTTTTGGGGTTTTTAGGATGACAAGATTATTTTTGGGGGGTTTGGGATGATTTTATGATTTTAGGTGATGACAAGTGGTTTTTTATGAATTTTAAGCAATTTAAGTTTGTTTTACGAATCTGACTGATGACAAGTTTTTTTAAGGGGTTTTGGGATGATTTTAAATGACTGAGTGATGACAAGTTGTTTTTAATAGGTTTTAGCGATGACACGTTTGTTTTTAATGTGTTTTGCTGATTATAAGTTTGTTTTACGAATCTGAGTGATGACAAGTTTGTTTTGAGGTTTTTGGGATGATTTTGGGTGATGACAAGTTAGTTTTACGGATTTGACTGATGACAAGTTCGATTTGAATGATTTTAAAGGGTTTTAGGAAGAATTTATGGGTTTGGGGTGATGACAAGTTCGTTTTGAAGTGTTTTGATGATTATAAGTTTGATTTACGAATCTGGGTGATGACAAGTTTGTTTTAAGGGTTTTGGGATGATTTTATAGTTCTGGGTGATGACAGGTTGTTTTATATGGGTTTGGGTGATGACAGGTTGTTTTATATGGGTCTGGGTGATGTCAAGTTCGTGTTTATAGGTTTTGGCGATGACAAGTCCGTTTTTAATGTGTTTTGATGATGACAAGTTGTTTTACGGTTCTGGGGGTGATGACAGGTTTGTTTTAAGGTTTTTTTGGATGATTTTATGGGTTTGGATATGTTTTTGGACTTTTTTGATGACAACTTTGTGTTTCAGATTTAAGTGATGACAAGTTTTGTTGTGGGTTTAGGGGTTTTGAGTTTGTGGGTTTTTTGGATGACAAGTTCATTTTAGGGTTTTTTTTGGGATGATTTTATGATTTAGGGTGATGACAAGTGATTTTTTATGAGTTTTGAGCAATTTAAAGTTGTTTTACGGATCTGATTGATGACAAGTGCGTTTTAAGATTTTGGGTGATGACAAGTTATCTTTTATTGGTCTGGTTGATGACAAGTCCGTTTCCATGGGTTCTGGCGATGACAAGCCTGTTTTTAATGTGTTTTGGTGATGACAAGTTGTTTTTTGGATGACAGGTCTGTTATAATGTTTTTGGGATGATTTTATGGGTTTGGGTATGTTAGATTTGTATATATAGTACTTATAATTATGGCTTATTAGCTCAAATGGTAGAGCAATGTGCTTGATGCACAATAATGTGGGTTCAAATCCCACATAGGTCAATTTCGTAACTGGTCATCACCGATGACACATTTTTTGCGTGAATGATGGGTTTTACCTCAACTTGTCATTAGATGACAAGTTGAGTACGTGATCGAAATTACAAGTTTTTGTACGTGGACTGATGACAAGTAACGTGTCATCTGATGACAAGTTACTTGCCATCACTAATGACAAGGCGGTCAATGCCGGTCAACGACTGGTCAACACCGGTCAACGACTGGTCAACGTTGATAGTGGTGAGGGGTGCTGACGTCATCATATGTCATCGATGACGTCATCTTGTAATTTTTAAAAAAAAGGTAGGGGCAAAATTGGAAAAAAGCCTATGGGGGCTCATTTTTTTTCCTTGTAGCCTATTTGCTTCATTTTTGGTTGCCCATAGCCCATATACCCATTTTCGTCATATTTAAATAATGTATAGAATTTATTTTTTAAATTATAATATATTTTATTATTATTGTATAATAAATAAAAATTAATAGTATTTAATTATTAAATGTTATTACTTAATGAAAATATTGCTTTAATATTTCAATCACACAAGATTGACGCGATGCCACGTTGGCAAGAGGGGTCTAATAGAACAAAATTAGTAAGTTGGAGGGTTTAATAGAATATTTTTTTGTTGGGGGTTTGGTTGAAAAAAAGTTACAAGTTCGGGGGACCGTACATGTTTTCAGCCCAAAACTTAACCCTAACTAATGATTTTGGCTTAATCAAATAAACATACCCTTGTACTTGTACGGTTTTTGCAAAAAACTCCTCTACTTAAACATGTTCTATTAGACTCTTCTAACTTATACAAACCACCCAACTTGTAACTTTGTTCCTTTCGGACCTTAACTAAATTTTTTTCTATTAAACCCTTTGGCTTACTAATTTTATTCTATTAGATCCTTATTGATGGGGCGACATCGCGCATGTGATATACGCCGATCTTATATGGCTGAATTTATTGTTAAAGCGATATTTTAATAAAATAATAATATTTAGTAATAAATTATTATTGTATTATATTTTAATAATAAAATATATTATAATTTAAAAAATGAATTTTATATATTCTTTAAATATACTAAATCAGTCAACACAACGTTTTTAAATTTCAATCCATTTGAGTTCGGGTTAAAATGGATTCAGTTCATTTCGGGTTTTGAGTTCAAATTTTTGTGTTTCAACCCTAAAACAGGTCGGTTCGAGCCGACTTAGGAGGTTTGATCAAGTTCTGACAATTCTACTAACAAATTATGTAAGAGGAACCCTTGCTTTGTTTGGTAAAAAAGTTAACGCTAATATTGTGCGTTTGAAAATATTATTTTAATTAAGTACTACAGAATTATTTGATACTAAAAGATTTTTTATTTTAATGATAAAATATATTATAAAAAACTATTGCTTGAGTTGAATTTGTTATTGTGTGTTTCTTGGAACGAGTTGGATAAAAAAGTTATATATAAATTCATAATTTTTAAGAAAATTAACAATGTCATGTCACTGCCACACTAGTGCCACGTCATTGTCATTTCAGCGCCATGTGGCATTGATGTAGCGGTGATGCAACGCTGATGTGGCACATGACACATCACGAGGGTCTAATAGAATAAAATTAGTATGTTGAGGGATTTAATAGATGATTTTTAGTTTGAGAGTCTAAAAAATAGTTACAAGTTGAGGGGCTTGCATATGCATTCGACCCTTCTATATGGGTAAAACCCAGCTCAAGCCCGACCCACTCAACACGGGTAGTGATGAGTTGGAGTTCAAAACTCGTTTGATCGATCGAAAACATTACTTTACAAAAAATATATATCATTTATATTAAATATTGAAGTACTACATATACTATTCTGTATACTTGTCGCGAATAGTCAATTGGATATTTGTACTTTGACAATGTTCAAGTAAACTCCTAGACATACATTTTGGATTTTGTTGAGCACCTTAGCTCATTTACAAGGCCAATATTAGGCTGCCTGGAAACTACAAGGTCAACCTAAATTATCACAACGGATGATCTTAAAAAAATCACGAAACAAAGGCTGACGACTAAACAACAGCCAAAAATCAACTAAATTAAAAACCGAATCTAAAACAAAATTAGTAGATAAACTTGTTATGGCATGACGAATCTGCAAGATATTGATATGTCTTTAAGCTAAGAAGTCGGCAGTAGAGTTACCTTCCTTGAAACAATGAAAAAACACAACATTAGGAATACCCCCGACCAAATTTCTGATATTCATCATAGTTGCATAAATTTCCAATAAACTTTCCAAAAGTTTTTTAAAGAATTAATAATAACCAAGCTATTTTCTTCTATAATAAGTTTAGAAATATTCATTATTTTAGCATACTTGTTGAGCACCCGAATGGTCATGTGGAATGTCCAAATACTAGCATGACAAAGGGCCCTGGTTTGGCGACCAAAAAATGCTCTTTTTGCCAATGCCAAACTCACCGATTGTGGTGCCGGAAACCCCGACCTCGCCCATAGACATTGACTCGGCTAAAATCGTCATGCCCAGATAAAAGATAAATAATCCAAACTACAAACTAGTATAGCATGCAAGTAAGGGGTCGAACCCAAGAGAACTAAGACTTCTAGTATCAATATAATTATCAACCAAAGATAGGGGGAATTCAAAGAGAGATCTAAACTAAACTAAACTAGGAAAACAAAACAAACAAACAATCAAATAAACAAATAAGGGAAATAAGTTCATTCAAAAGATCCACTCTGAAATAATCACTCGATCATATACTCATCCATTAATTTCATTCACACCTATGGTTAATTCCTATCCTGATCATTAACAATCGCAAGTCCACGGTCCAAGCAATTCTATAACCCTAGGCAATGACGCTTAACCTAGAATTAGGATATAGAACAAGGATATGCAGGATATAATATCAAACAATCAAGCTACGAGTAAGATAAAACAATCAATTCTCTTCTTAATCCTAGTTGTATAGACAACAGGTCTAGGTTAAGTTGTTTTCACAAATTAGTTTTGTCCACGGTCCAAACCTAATCAAACAGTAGAACATTAATCAATTCAATAGGTTAGCTACTCCTAGAGAAACAATCAATATTCATAATAATGAAGCACAAGAGAATCAATATCAACCAAAGGATAGAAATCAATTACCAAAATCTCACGAGCTCATACATCAGAGCTTCTCCCTTGAACAAACCCAAGGTGACTAGCTCTCCATAACTAAACTAAAAACCTAAAAAGAGAAGAATTGAATTATGAATTGGAATGCCTAAAACCTAAGGAAAACTCCTCCTTATATATCCCAAGCAACAAGCTCCCGAGATAGATAGGGAAAGAGGCAAAAGATAAGAAAGGAAACAAGATAGAAAGATTTCTTCCCGTTTCGGATCCGACACGCACCGCGACCGTGGCACTCCCACCGCGCCTGCGGCAAGTCTAACTTCGGGTTGGTCAAGTCAGCTTCTACCGCGACCGCAACCATGGTGGCGCGACCGCAGCTTTCACAGGTCTTGAACGTCGTCGCCTTGCTTCACCGCGACCGCGACATGGGCAGCGCGACCGCGGAATCTACGCAGTAGCAAACTTGTCTTCAATTTAACTCTAAAAACTCTTGATTCTTCACATCTCATGTCTTCGGTCTTCGTATTACAATAACGCTCAAATCTAACCTAAACACTCTCAATAATACTCTAAAATACAAGAGTTAACCTATACAAAATAGGCCGAATCAGACATCAACGTGAAACACCACATGATACCCAACACCCTCGTGAGCCGCCTGACCCGCCCAGAACGTGGAGGGAAATGGTGGTGGGGGAGAGGGGTCAGCAAAGGCTGAAACTAGCCCTCGAGTTCCTGGAAAATAGAGTCTGAATCTCCTTCCCGGAGGAAGAGAATGGCGAGCCTGAGATTGCCATTGTCCCAGAGGTTTGCATTCGGAGGTCTTCGCTGATAGTGAAGATCCTAGGTGGGTTTGTGCCCTACACGATCATGCACAAAAAGGGGATGGGACTATGGAAACCGGTGGGCAGGATGGGACTTGTCGACCTCCCCAATGGGTAGTGCATGGTTTGGTTCGAGTCCGAGAACGATTACTTCAATGCACTGTCAAGTGACCCGTGGACAATCTTTGGCCACTATTTTATCATCAAAGCTTAGACACCGGAGTTCAACCCGGACGAAGATGTCATTACCGCTTCGTCGGCGTGGGTTCGGGTTGCCAAACTCCCGCTCGCTCTATATGAATAGGGAATCCTCCTCCGAGTCTTTGAAGGGATAGGAAAGACAATCAAAGTCGACACGAGGACGTTGTTCACGAATAAAGGGCTATATGTGAGGGTGTGTGTGTGGAAGTGGATCTCACGAAGCCACTAAAGCCCTCCATCCGCATCGACGGTAAGCGTTACTATTTGGAATATGAAGGTATGCAACTAGTTTTCTTTCATTGTGGCAGGTATGGTCACTTGGCATCTCATTTTCCATCGGTGGAGTAGGGAAAGGTGAGCGGAAAACAAAAAGGAGGGGCGAGTGAGCCACCAAAAACCCAGGAAATACAAGTGATGGAGAAAGGGGGGAATCAACTGGCTC
The DNA here is from genome assembly GCA_934048045.1 of Polygonum aviculare. Classification (NCBI taxonomy): domain Eukaryota; kingdom Viridiplantae; phylum Streptophyta; class Magnoliopsida; order Caryophyllales; family Polygonaceae; genus Polygonum; species Polygonum aviculare. The sequence continues at coordinate 22,052,799 of OW204023.1, read as the reverse complement.
CAAAAAAGCAGCCGACAGCAGTTCAAGAGACCTATAGGCCGTGGATTATGGCCTCGAGACGACGCCGACCGTCCAAAGGCTAGGAAAAAAATACGGCTACTAACAAACCTCGGACAGAAGCTCCAACGGGTTTGTGGAGCTACAAGGCATCGAATAGGGGGGGAGTAGAAGACCAGGAGAAGACCTTGCCCAATCTTGGTAAAGGAAGGTTCCAGGAGAATGGATACTTTGAGAGAAAAGACTTTGGAGCTGAAACAGAAAGAAAGTAGTAGCAAGTTTGAGGAGGGTGCATCGACTGGAAACAACAAGAAGGTAGAGAAAAGGGTTGTGACTCAGAGACAAATGAAAAAGACAATATTTGGAGGGTTTGGCCATCAAGAAAGTGGTATAGTGGGATCCAAGAAGAGGCAGAAAGGGAATAATGAAAGGTTGGTGGGCCTAGCTCATCAACTAAAGCCCAAATGTCCTCATTTAATATGGCCTAAGGTGACTCAAATAAAACGGACGAGACAAAAGAAGCAAGCCCCAACCGATTGTGATTAGGAGAGTTGGCCAGAAAGCTCAACAGGCTGAGCAAATTGAAACACAAAACATACAAGTGGTGGAGAACCGGCCTATTGGAATCGAAGACTTTGCTCAGGAAGGGCAACAAGGAGGTCTTGCCGATGAAACGATGACGTCTCTAGAGGACGAGTCTCATGCGACAGAAGTTCAAGGATGTTAGTAGCCTTGAACCGACTCTCCCATAGTCCAAATGAATCTCCTTCTTTGGAATTGTTGCAGAGTTGCCAAGGGTGGATTCTGTAGAGAAGTTAGATACCTCATCAGAAAGTTTAACATTGATATCATGGATGTATTTGAAACTAAAGTGTCAAGCGAAAGAGCTGAGAGAATTTGTGAGGGCTCAAGCTTCACGGATTGGCATAGGGTGGAAGAGAGTGGCCTCAAGGGAGGAGTGTGGAATTTCTAAAGCGAGGTTGTTGTAAGTGTTGAGATAGTGTAGAAGTATGATCACTTCATTCTCTCCCTAGTGTAGACGGGAGATATGAGTTTCCATTTAATAACTTTATATGCTCCCCCTTCACCAAGTAGGAGAAGAACGTTTTTCTCCGATCTCACTAGTGCAACTCTTTGTGTGCGTGGTCCCTTTTTTTTGTGTGTGTGTGGGGGGGGGGGGACTTCAGTTGCACCACGTAGGTCTGAGAAAAACAAGGCAACTCTGGTTGTTTGTCCTTGGGCTCAGGAAGGTTCCAAGATTGGATCAATCGGGTAGCGATGGTCGATTTGGGGCTCACAGGTCCAACCTTCACCAGTCGTGGGTGACATTGAGTGATACCTGGATTGTCAGGAGGCTAGATAGAATCTTTGCTAATGAATTGGGGTAAAAGGATTGGCCAGAGGCCAGAGTGTTGCATCTCCCAGCTCCGAGCTCGGATCACTCTCCTTTGTTACTCCAATTGGAGCCCCAGGTCCATATGAACAAGAACCGAAGATCGTTTCGCTTCGAGGTAGAGTGGACGAGCCATCTGGAGTTCCTGGATTTTATCAATGCTAATTGGGACTCGGAAGCTAGTTTTATCAGTGCCTTAGAAAGACTAAAGGAAAGGCTCAAGGCCTCGAACCAAAGTGTGTTTGGGAATATTCATATTCGGAAGAAATGCCTTATTGCTAGAATTGATGGTTTCCAAGCGGCACTTCGTAGGGCGATTAGTCAAAAGTTGTTGAATCTAGAATCGAAACTTCAAGCAAAACTCAATCAAACGTTGGAGCAGGAGGAATTATTATGGTTCCAAAAATCCCACAAGTAGTGGTTGATAACGGGGGACAAGAACACGTCGTTCTTTCACTTGATGACTATAATCAAGTGGCGTAATAATAGAATTGATGCATTGAGAGACCATTTGAGTTGAGGCTGAGACGGCTAGTTCAAGTGTTAGAGAAATAATTCAGTTTTATGCCAGGGAGATCATCCATAGAGGCTATTTATTTGTTGAGGAGGCTGACAGAAGCGCACAGAGAGAGGAAGAAAAATTTGCATATGGTGTTTGTGGACTTGGAGAAAGCCTACGACAGAGTTCCTAGAGAGTTGATTTAGGAATGTTTGGAAGCTAAGGAGGTCCCAGACACGTACATCGGCATCATTCGAGACATGTATGAGCGTTCGATGACGAGTGTTTGTCTGCAAGGAGGTGATATAGAATTTTTCGAAGTGTGGATGGGCTTGCATCAAGGATCAACTCTGAGTCCATTTCTTTTCACGCTAGTGTTGGACGTGCTGACAAGGGATATCCAAGGAGAGGTGCCGCGGTGTATGTTATTCGCAGACGACATTGTGTTGGTGGAAGATTCCAGAACTGAGGTCAGTAACAAGTTCGAAGTGTGGAGGGAGAGGTTGGAAGCTAAGTGGTTTAGGCTAAGTAGGAGCAAGACAGAATACGTGGAGTTCCCTTTCGGACGGGAAAATAAGCCTAGGAGTGAAGATCAGTTGGGAGGTGAGGCCATTATGCAGAAGGAAAAGTTTAAGTATCTGGATTCAGGTTTGCAAAGCGACAGGTGTATTGATGAGGATGTTAGGTCTCGTATTCAGAGAGGGGGGAAAAGTGGAGGGCGGCTTCAGGGGTTTTATGCGATAAGAAGGTGCCTCTCAGGCTGAAGGGAAAGTTCTACAGATCTGTTATAAGGCCTGTGATCCTCTATGGAGCAGAATGTTGGCCGACAACTAAGGCTCAAGAGCAGAAACTTGCAGTCGCAGAGATGAGGATGCTCAGGTGGATGTGTGGCCACACGAGGATGGACATGATTAGGAATGAGAAAAACAGAGGCAAGCTTAGGGTGGCGAGTATAGGAGACAAGCTGCGGGAAGCGAGACTGCGTTGGTTCGGACATGTCCAAAGACAGAGCCCAGACGCAATAGTTAAGAGATGTGAGCGGTTGGATTTAGGAGCTTATCGGAGGGATAGAGGCCGCCCAAAGAAGCGTTGGATGAACAACATAAGACAGGACATCAGGCTGTTAGGGATTTTAGAGGACATGACGCAGTGTAGGGAGAGGTGGAGGGAGAAGATCAGCGTGTTAGACAGCTAGTCAGCTTTTTGGTGGAGCCATGTATGCTTTTGGTGGCTGGCAGTTTAACTTAGTTTGCTTGCTTAGTAGGTATTTTTGTATAATCTTTTTCTTCCTTTTATTTTCCCTTCTTTTACCCTTAGTGGTAGATGTTGGTCTTCGGTTAGATTCTAAGTTTTTCAGTATAGTTTGTTGAGTAGTCTGGTCTGTGTCCTTTGGGTCTTATTGGGCGCATTTCATCTAGGTTTGAAATGCCCCTCATCCTGACCTCACAGATCCTGCTTTTACGGGATTGTCTGGGTATATGTTGTTGTTGTTATTGTTGTTGTTGTTGTTGTTGTCGTTGTTGTTGTTGTTGTTTTTGTTTTTGTTGTTGTTGTTGTTGCATTAAGGACCATGATGGAGGGATTGTGTGTGAGAAGGATGCCATGCCAAAGTTGGCGGTTGATTACTTTAGGAACCTTTACAACTTGTCAGAAGAGGAAGAGAGGGCTCCCACCTTCCCTAAAGGGAGATTCCTAGTCCTGGACAACACCCAATGGAGGGAGGCCAATGCACCGTTTAAAAAGGATGAAGTGAAAGTGGCTATTAGTGAGATGGCTCCAATCAAGGCCCTAAGTGAGGATGGATTCTAACTAGTGCTCTACCATAGGTGCTAGAACATTGTTGGGAGTTCAGTTGAAGAGGCAGTAGAGCAATTCTTTGATCCCTAAAGTTGCAAAACCAGAGTTGATTAGTCAATTCCGCCCTATAAGTCTCTACAACGTTCTTTACAAAATGATAACCAAGATCCTCGTGAACCAAATTCGACCCCTTCTTGATTCTCTTATTAGTCTAGTACACTCGAGTTTCACTCCTGGCCGAGCTATCACTGACAATGTTGTTGTTATGTAGGAGGTCGTTCACTCAATGCGCAAGAAGATAGGAAAGAAGGACTGAATGTTGCTCAAAATTGATCTCGAGAAGGCATATGGCCGACTCTAGTGGGATTTTATTACGAAGACTTTGAGGGATGTAGGATTCTCAGAGAGGTGGATCGGGTGGATCAACGAGTGCGTGGGTACTTCCACCATGAAGCTCTTGTGGAATGATGAACTCATGGACTCCTTCAAACCTTCGAGAGGAATTCAATAGGGCAAGCCCCGATCTCACCCTACTTTTTTGTAATCTTTATGGACAGATTGAGTTAAGCTCTCAAGGAAGCAGTTGATGAGAAAGGGTGGAAGCCTATAAAGATCACTAGGCAGGGCCTGAGCCTTTCACATATGCTATTTTCGGATGATGTTGTCCTCATGGAAAAAGCTTTGATGGATCAATTGAGAATCATCAAAGACTGCCTTGATGAATCTTGTAAGAACTCAGGATAACGAATAAGTGAAGTGAAGTCCAAGTTGTTTGTTTCGCCCAATGTGGCTTGATCAACTTAGAGACAAATGTGGCTTTGAGGTGACCTAGGATCTGGGAAGTTATCTCAGCACGCCTATCTTGTATAAAAGGGTGTCTAAAGAGACTTTCCAACCTCTGATCAATAATATTGGAAGGAAATTAGTGGATTGGAAGAGTAAGCAACTGAGCTTCGCGGATAGAGTGGTGTTGGCAAAATCGACGTTGTCCTCCATTCTTGTCTACTCTATGGGCACGACTTGTCTTCCGAATTCGGTTTGTAGCAAGATCGACCAGATTACGAGGTCCTTTATTTGGGGATACTAAAACCAACAAAAGAAAATTTGCAAGGTGGCCTGGAGAGAGCTATGCCGCTCGAAAGAACAAGGGGGTCTTGGGCTCCGATCAATCACGAGTCTCAATCAGGCGATCATTACAAAGTTAGGAAGGCGATTCTTGAGATATGGTGACAGCCTCTGAACTCAGGTGTTAAGGAAGAAGTATATTCGTCAGGATGCTAAAGAAGTTGCATGCGCCTCACATACTTGGCGAAGCATGCGTTTTGGAATCAGGAAAGTGATGGTCAATGGGTGTCGTTGGCTGCTCGGGAATGGGTGACTAATCAACTTCTGGCGCGATTCTTGGGATCTCAAGGACCCTCGGCCTTGTCGAGAATTCCAATCAAGAGATCCCCCAAGCTGTGTTGGAAGCTATTGTGAGAGATTACTAGATTGAGAATCAGGGATAGAATTGGAGCACCTTGTCTCCTCTCTTGCCGGTGAATGTCCTTCTTACTTTGGCCGCCGCTCCGATCAGCAACGAACCAAGCGTCGAAGATGAACTTAGCGGGGGGCAGAATGCGAACGGGGAGTACTCCATCGGGTTTGCGTATTTGATCGCCGTCGGTGAAGAAACCCGATTGGGGAATGATGAGCTGGTCTTTAGGGGGGGGGGGGGTGGCGCCTCTAAGTGCTGGAAAGAATTAGATACTTTGTTTGCCTTACTATCAAGGGGGCTATGTTTACAAACAAGGAAATGCGGCGCCGCCACCTAACGGATGATGGTCGCTGTCCGGTTTGTGAAGCAAAGGTCGAAACCCTGGAACACCTCTTCAGGGATTACTCTAGAATCAGACCGTTGTGGAACACCCTCAAAGTCCTAAAATTGAGCAAGGACTTCTTTGAGCTTCCGTTTGCGGCGTGGATTAGATAGAAACAAAAAGGTCTTCAGGTTAGCGAATCTGATACACATTGCCAGAAGGTTTGTCTTGGATTGAGCTTTAGAATATAGGAGGGCGTGGGCCCCAACGTAAGAACTCTAGGTTAAAATCATCTAAAATAGATAACCCAAATTACATGGGAAAGGCCTAACGTTGGGTGAAGAAAATTAACACTAATGGCTCCAAAACAAGTGAGGGACGAGCTATAGTTGCAGGTGTTATTAGGGATGAGAATGGCGACTAGGTTTGTCGATTCGCCCATCACATATGACATTGCTCGGTGCCGAAAGCTGAGATTTGGGGCATCCTGAACAGGCTTAGGCTTGCTGATATGCTCTCTTTAGTATAGGTTAACTCTTGTATTTTAGGACTCTATTGAGTGTTCTAGTTTTGATGCAGACCTTGCACCAATGACTCTGCAAGAGATCGAAGACCTAGCCCAAATTCTCTTTGATGGCCCCATTACAAGAGACCGAGCCAAGAAGCTAAGAAAAGCCGCGAGGGCCTTATTGGCGCGCATTCCAACCATGGTCGAATCTCACAAGCCATGATGGGCCACCCTCATCTCTCATGTCCCAAATTGATATTTGGGTCATGCTTATCTTAGTGGTAATTTTTAGACTTAGAATTATCCTTGAATTTTGGGCACTTGCCCTTATTTTTCTATGTCTTCTAAAGACCAGGCCGCACCTCACTCATCCATGGGCCGCACACCTTCTCTCCCCTATGTGGCCCGCGCCACCTTGCTTACATCCCAAGGCAGACCGTCCCTCTCATCATGTGAAGGTTGCGTGCCAGCCTGCCCCTTTCCACGTGGAACTCGCGCCCTTGGCTTAGGGCGCAAGGCATGCGCATATCTTTAGAAATATATAGTTTGTTAGCTTTTAGTTAGTTTGTTATCTAGTTTGATATTTTCTTATCTTAGCTAGATATTTCCATATCTTTTAATTATTTTCATATATTTTAGCAAAATTCTATTCTAGGCAATTTCTTAGAAAGATAAAATATTGCCTAAGTTTTGCCTATTTAAACCTATTGAACAATCAATAAAATTCAGTTTTGATGCTTCAAAATTGACTTATTGAAGTTGATTTCCTAGAAGATTAACCACAAGAATTTCGTGTCTTGCCTTAATGGTTCGTCCAATCAACAACAACAACACTTAAGATCTCTCGTGTTCTTCCTAGAACACCCCTCCCTTTGTCACACTATTCTCTCATTCTCACGATCTCTCTTCTCTCCTTCTCGTCAATTGCATGAAAAATCAACAAGTTAATTTACATAGTTTCTTTACAAATCATGAATTAAATTATACTAAAGTTGGTGTTTTTCATGCGCAATTCCGCAGGTGGCCAAGAGGTTCTACTACCTCGAGGCACTCGTTCATCCACAAGGTCAAGGTTTCAACCCTTATTGGTAAACCCAATCCAAGGGCGAGCCTCACTCTCTTAAGGTGCAAGAAGGATTAACGCAAGAGCAGTAGGCAACACGAATCGATCTTGCGACATTCGTTCATCTTGTGGCTTCCTACACAAGATTGTGGCAATCGATACATGCAATCACTCATCAAGTGGTACTTAGATCCTATCTTGTTTTTTCAAGTTCTGTTTCAATTTGCTTGCATAGTCAGTTTTTGCCTAACTTGTCCTAAAAATCACAACTTTGCCCCCACAAAATCACAAACCAAACCCTAACTCGATTGAAACCATCCTCCACCAAAATTCCGCACCAAAACCTAGCCTTTTGGCTAATTCACAATTGGACTCCCAACCCCCTCTCGTGGTCTACTTGTTACTTGTTCCCCAAGTTGTGTCCTTTTAGCCAAGATCATGTTTAGATTATGTTTTCTCATTGATTTGTTTTAAAGGTCATTGTATAGATTAACTTGATTCATTATTGTCCATGTTTACATGCTCATTACTTGTGCGCGTTATAAGTATTGTGGGTTGCATATTCGGTTGATTTTGATTGCATGATGATTTTTGTACTTTTGTCCCTAATTTCTTCCACATAAATTAGCCTTTGCTTCCCCTTGTTTTATTTTTGCTCCTAGGTAGTTTCATTGGTATTATAAGTCGATTTACGTTCTTAAATTGCATGCTTTATTTTTGTTTTTATTAAAAAAAGAAGCTCTTTGCTGAGAGCAATAAAAAAACGGTTGAAAGCTCCTTGCTTTGCTTGCTTTCTTTTCTTGTGTGATCGCTTGAAATTGCATGCTAAAATCGGCCTACCCTGCCTAGTTGAAGCATCGTTTCACCCCTTGTCTACATTGCTTATTGTGCTTGAAACTAGAACTTGCATTGTACCCCTTGTCTTTTCTGGATCGTGCACTAGCATCTTAGTAATTCGCATGTCATAAGTGCACATTAATAGCCGATTTATTTTTTTGGCCCTTGGATGATTGTCTTGCTTATTACTATCTCCATCTTGTGAATGCCTTTTATACTTGATATAAGTAGTTAACTTGCAATTAAATACTTCTTTGATTCTTATCATCTTGCATATCAAGCTCATTTCTTTGGGTGCATATCTACTTGATCTTCTAGAGCTTCGGTGACCATATCTACTGATTGTGTGGAGTACCTTGTTGCTCCTTGCATTACTTGGGTTTCTATACTACTCTATTGCCTGTCTTTGCCGCCTTTCTCTACTTCTGTAGGCACCATGGTTGACGATCGTAAGTCCCCTATGCCCCCTCTTGGCATCGAGCCCGACAACCCCACCATTAAGTTGATCGTGGACGAGGTTGAGGCTCAAATCAAAGAGGCCATTCCGAACATGGTCACCGAAGCTATCAAGGCCATGGATACGGCTTAGTCTCTTCACTAGACGTTTATTGAGGAGCACCTAAATGCTCTTGCTCCACCTAGTGGTTCTCCTCCTAAAACGGTCCAGGACAACGTCCCCACGGTGAAGACGCCTCCCCCCCATTCTTATGGTATTCGGATCCAACAATAGAGGCAAAGCACCTCTTGTCCAAGAGCTCCACACTGGTTATTTGGCGAGCTTCAAGGACAACCCTCCGGGCTATTACTCTAAAGGCTCTCAGTTGTCGTCGGTCCCTCTACACCACCAACGGCATGACACAACCCTGATCCCCCTAGGCACCCATGCTGCGGTGCGTCTCCCTGGCGTAGAAGACCCTCTTGATGGTCTACCGTACGAGCAAGACCATGAGTACCAAAGGCCCTACGACGAATTCTACTAGGAGCTCGAGGAGGAACCCGAGGAGTTGCCCCATGCCTATGGGCGTGGCCAGCTTCTTCTTCAAAATATAGGTAACTCCTCCCACAAAGGCGATGCGAAGATCAAGGTTCTTCCATTCGACGATGCATACAATCCTGAGAAGTAACTCGAATGGGAGGAAAGCACAGACCTCGTACTCGACTTCCTTGAGTATGAGCAACATGAAAGAGTCGGCGTGGTTACCGTGCAATTCACCGGTCAAGCGAAGAATTGGTGGTTGCACACCAAGGCGCGGATCGCTATAAGCAAAGCTTGCCTCCAGTCGAGACGTGGCCACAACTCAAGTTTTTGTGCAAGAAAAAAGCATGTCCCAGAGGACTACCTAGAGACGATGAGGCTCAAGGTTGCGTCTTGTAGGCAAGGGAACCGAGACCCCACCACCTATTTTGATGAGCTCGACGACCTCATATATGTTGGATCGTAAGTCTGTTAGAATGGGCGTCCTTAATTGGGTTAAGGGCGTCCTTAGATGCAGCGAAATAAAGACTTAGACAGGAAACGTAATAAGACAATGGACACGAGTATTTATAGAGGAACCCCACTAAGACCAACTAGTCTTATGGGTAAACCTCTACCTCCGTTGGAGGACTTTCAATAGCCGCCCTTATCTTATTAAGAGAGAGTCCTTACAACTTAGGCGAGCTGTTACAATCCTCTGAGCTAAGCGTGCGTCCCTACCCTCACTGGTAACACTCCTTTCAGCCTAGCAAAGTAACCTAACTCTCTTAGCTTACAAGAAAGCTATCACTCATGTCTCTCACGGTCCGTTGTGAGAGACAAACTACTACTCTAACTATTTTGTGGTTTAGTTTGGATTTGATGTGGTTGGACTTTCTTTCTCTTGCTTCAAGCTCACTTGATCTTCTTGATCTTCGTTCTTGAACTTGAATGCATCGGGAGAGCTTGAGAGAAAGTCTTCAAAGTCCACACCGCTATACATACCCCTTGGAGGGTATTTATAGCGGTATGAGTTCTTGTCCTCTAGCGTCCTTTGAAGCTTGGGCAGGATCTGTTGTCTTCCTTCAACGGTGCGATTTGCATCTTGAAGAAATCAACTCTATTGACGCTTGGGAAGCCTCCGCGTGGTCAGGGGACCATCTTTGGGAAAGCGACATCTTTGGAATTGTTCACACGTGCCTAGACATAGGAAGCTTCCTTCTGAGGACTACGGCCGACTATGATGTAATCATGTTGGGGCGGCCTTCGTTTGAATTTGAACTTCGTCCGTATTTAGGAGCGCGTCCCTTCTCGATGAGGACGGCGTCCTATCTGCGCAGGGACTTCGTTCTTGTCATTCAGCTCTGGAAGTTCTGATGAGGTGCATTCCTACAGAGTTAGGGACTCTCACTCACTTGTTGTTCTTTTCGCTCATGTGCGTCCACTAGACTTACCTGAGATCAATACTTGGACAACTTATCAAATACCTTTGAGTTTGTCATTATCAAAACTAGGGACGGTCATTATTGGTTTAGATATTAATGACTGGGGTCCTTAATATCGTCCCAACAATATACAAGGTCAAGATTCACCAATCGCAACGGTCTCTAAAGACCCAATTCTTGGCTGACCTTAATCAGCCTATTCGGGATGCGCTAGAGATTCACTCGATCACCGATGTGAACAAACTTGTTCCAAAGGTGCAACTGCTTCACAATCAGCTTCAAAGAAGACGACCGCAATACTCCTATCCGACATCAAGAAGGTACACTCCTAACCCTTCAAGTTCGGTTTGCTAATATCTCTTCTTCTTCTCAGCCACGGGGTGTCCCGAACACCACCAAGGTAACATCTCAGGTTTCGGCACAAGCCCGAACGCGTAACTACACTACCTCAGCTTCCAAACCCATGGAGCATGTGCGTGATATCTGGTGCTTTAGGTGATACGACAATATTATTTATTATTAATATTTTTAATTATTGTAATCTTTTAAATAGAGTTACTCCTACTTGGGTTTTCTTCCCCGGGATGCTTTATTTGAACCGTTAGGGTTTAGTATTAGGGTTTAGTATAAATACCGCATTGTAACTCATTTATCGTTAACAAGAAAATATTACTGCCCTAATCTCTCTTCTCGTTATTTCCTCTACGTGTGCCTCGCCTCCTTTCCCAGCTCTGGCCGACTTCACCAACCTTTCCTTTCTACCCCCTTTCACTCGTCTCTCTCCCTCCAGGCCATCGGCCTTTCCCTGGTTTGATTCCGTCAACCTCGGTTGACAAGTTTGGTATGGTAATTCAACTACTACCGTCTCAATTGGTGCTTTCATCCCGAGCTCTCCGTTACCATGACAAACCACATTGTACCTCCTCGTTTCAATGGTTACGATCCGGTCGATTGGGTATATCAAGTACAAGCCTATTTCTTTTATTTTCATACCACGACCATTGACCGCCTTGAACTGGTGGGCTTGTTATTCGATAATCCGGCCTTGGAGTGGTTTCGTACTCAACGACGGTATAATTTCATCCGCACTTGGGAGGAATTTTTGGACGTTGTTCAACAGAGGTTCGATGGTGGATCAATCAATAATCACGTACAGACTCGCACATTGCTTGTCAAGATTCACTCGATGGTGTACCGAATTTCATGCGATGTGTTAGCGTTAGTGTTTTCCAGATTTGGAACTTTAGAAGACGTTGAGATATTGAGTGCAAAAATGGGGTTTCATTCACGGATTCGCTTCACAAATAGGGACTCAGCCATAGATGCTTTCAACGTTCTCAATGGGAGAAACATTTATGACGGTTGTTGTCAATTGGAATTGTGTGTGGTCGCCGTCGTCGTCAACTTCAATCGCCGGCAAGCCAACAACAGTCGTCACCAAACCAACAACGGTCGCTAGGGGTGGGCATGGGTGGTTAACCGAATTTTCAGTTAACCGGAAATTCGGTAATTGATTTGTGATAACCGTAACCGTACTGGTTTAAACCGGTTAACCGATATCAGTTAATTGGAAGTTTCGGTACGATTTTTCGGTTAACCGATAACCATATCTTAAAAAAAGCTTATAAATTAAAGTCTTTAGTGGAGTGTTAACCCGGTCTTTAATACATATTACACATCTTTAATAGGTATCAAAATAGAATATTCAAACACATAGTCTCAATTTCATTTCACAATACATAAAACACAAAAAACAAACATTGTTTTTTTTCATAGCATAAACATATCCAAATGCATCTTCAATCGTCAAATTCCATCAAAGGTTGCTCCAAAGTCAAGCCTCTCATTCCTACAAATGGCAAGAAATGTCAAACACACCATAAAATGTTGTACTCAAATAAAAAACAAATATAATAAATTAACCTTCTTCCAAAGCTTCTAATTAAAGTATATTTTCTTCAGCGGTAAAATATGTAGATGAAATGCGCATCCAATCCTGACCACAAACTAAAGCTTCCACCATTCGAGGGGTCAATGAAGTACGGAAAGAATCAAGTATACGACCTTCGTAAATCTTCAACAATGTTAGAAACGAAAAAACACCAACTATCCATGAAATGAACAATTAAAGCAAATAATTTAAATGAATAACGGGATATACCTCCAGTACTTGAAGCAATGCTTGTAGTCTTGAATTCTTGATGATTTAACTTTGGGCCTTTTCAAGTGCCAGTTGGGTTGGCTTTACCCGTTTAGCTTGGGCATGTAACTAAGCAATAAGGCTGCAACACAGTGTGTAAAAAATAACAAATATAACTTGATCTTACCGACTTATCTGATATCAAATTAGGTCTAATATCATGAAATTGCCTTATATAGGTTGTTCTCTTTATAATAATATATATATATATATTATATATTCGGTTATTCGGTTAACCATATATTAAAAAACTAGTAATCGAAACTGAACCGTTTAACCAGAAAATGTTTCGGTCGGTTAACCGTAACCGGTTTTTCGGTTTTTTCGGTACGGTTAACCGGAAAAGGTGATCGGTTATCGTTTATTCGTTTCGGTTATTGGGTTACGGTTTTTTTTGCCCAGCCCTAGCGGTCGCCATCAAAGCCGTCGTTGAGAACGAGCTCGTGCAGTTTGCAACGAACCCCAACATCCAGGTCGCGTCCCATGTCACCGGCCAGATCCAGACCACTAGCGCCGCCACACAAATTGCAGCCGACGCACACCCTAACGGGTCGTTTGCGAGGAGCGCGATTGGGGGTCTCTCGCCCACTCAGATCTGGGCGCCGTGTCCACCAGTGGAGGCCCTCGCCGGCCAACATCAGCCGCTCACGTCGCACCCTGTCGTCGGCCAGTTCACGCCGCTAGAAGCAGTGGGCACTGCTTGCCCCCCGCCGAAAGTAGTCACCGTCGCCTCTCCACCACTACCACATCAGATCAGGTCGCAAACGATGGCAAACACGATGGCGGCTCCAATCGAATTTGTTCCTTAAATTGATGACATCAAGAGCTTTGATGATAAGTTGGAGTAACCCACGCAACCCATGAGAATTCTCTTGTCGGAAAAGTCTCTTGATGCTTCACTGGATATGATTGAAATCGGGAAGCAGCTGGATGCTCTTGATGAACACCACATGTTTAATGAAAGTACGATTGAAGAAATGGGGTTGAATCAATTTCCATGTTCTAATCCTCATCCAGGAAGTAGAGTATTGGACCGAAATATTCTTGGGAAGCCACCCGAGGAGTCAGATTTTGGCTTCAAAGAGCAATTGGTGGATGAATTCATGGAATTTCGTGAGGAAATTGAAGTTTCAAACCAAAGGCTTAGTTTTTGCACGGATCGTGAAGAGTTGGTGCAAAAGCATCATGTCCCAGGCAATGCCAAATCCCCATGAACTGAAGCCAATTGTTCAGCAGCTGAATTTTGATGTATATACTGACGATTGTGATAGCTTCAAAAAGGACACAAGTTGGAAGATGACAGGACCTGACATTTCTTGGAGAAAATGGAAAGAAGCTCTTTGGAAGCCTGGAGATTGGCCTCGAAGCAGTTTCGGCGTGAAGACTATTTCATGTCCAAGCAGAGAATTGCGGTTGTTAGTTTCCATTCCTGGGTTTGTGGCTGAATTGTTGAGTGGGTTTCGAGACTCCGTTGGACATTATTCAAGTAATTTTTGGGGAATTTCAGTTGCACACAAGGTACTTGTTGAAAGTACAAGTTATGCCTTGCTTGAAAGGGAATCAGTAGTGGTGCGCCAAGAGAGCGATGCGATTTCAGTATCAAGTCTGGGATTGGTATTGAGCTATATGATTGTGTTCAATACTTTCTTCACTCCGATCGACCGGATATATGTTAGGACAGAGATTGTAATATTTCAGCTAAGAGGATATTACTGGAATTATGTGTAATTAGAGGGGTAAAAAGGGAAGGGAGTTTATGTGCCTTGGGGAGCAAGTGTGACTAGCTTAAATAGAGGAGGGTTTCCAGTTTAGAAGGCATCCAGAAATCTGTAGAAGGATCAGGCCTTGGGCTCTTTGGAGAGAAATTCTCCACTGAGATTGTTGGCTCAATTGGGTTTATCCCATTGAGATTGTTTATTTTCCTGAAATTAGTACTCAATCAAGTGTGTTTTGGTTCTAAGCATCCTCTTGTCTAACAATATACTAGCTTGTTTGTGTTTGATCCAGGGGGTGTTGACATGCTTAGTGCATGGGTTGCGATGCTAGTTCGAACTAATCAATCTACCGTGTCGCTAGGTGTTAATATGGAGAAGAATTTTCTTGGAAGTGGACTTCTGCAACAGAGCACTTTGATATGTGTTGATCTGCATAATGACAGAATTTTCTTAGATTTTGGTGAGCAGGCCCACAAGTTTCTGATGCAGTTGAGAATTTTCTTAGGCGTGCTCAAACAAGATGGGCATGGTATTGATTTTGGTGATGGGTTTACTTATACGGATCTTAGGGTCTATATGCAAAAAACAAGTTTACCCAAATTTGACCCAATATGTGGAACTCCAACTGGCAAGAGCCGTGGGTATTTTCATGTATTGCAAAGGAATGCTTCGTGGGACCCCGTTGACCAACTGCTGACGTCTGTTCCTGATTTACGACTTGAGGTAAGTCGACTCTCCTCCACGGGGAAGTAATTGATATAGCAATATTATTTATTACTAGTGAAGTTTCCCGTGCCTTGCGCGGATTTTGTTAAAGTTTTAATTAAGTTATTCGTTATTTAATCTATATTAGTTCCGTTGCAAGGGCGTGGATTTTGTTAAAGTTTTAATTAAGTTATTCGTTATTTAATCTACATTAGTTCCGTTGCAACATGGTTATTTGGATTATTTTTCTTCAAAAAATATACTCCCTCCGTCCCATAATGTTTGTCCACTTTTCTTTTCCGTCGTCCCAAAATGTTTGTCCACTTTCCTTTTATATCAATAACTCTCTTCCAATATTACCCCTATTAAATCTCTAAATTTACCCACAATATCCAACTTTTCCACCTACTTTATCTCTTTTCAACTTTTTTCCCTTATAAATTTACAAAAGTACCCCTATTCAATCATATATTTTACTCACTTTATTCTACTTTTTCATTTTCCAATATCACTTTATACCTTTCATTAAAAACCGCAAAAACTGTCCTTTTGGACAAACATTATGGGATGGAAGGAGTATTATATAATATATTATAATTTTGTTTTTTTCTTTGAAAGTAGGGTACATTAATGACTTAGATTGTAATATGGAGTAGACCTTGTACATGTAAAGGAGATGATTGAATTATCTTTCTTATTAGACTTCCACATCGAATTACACGAACTTCTTGTACATGTTTTGACTCAAAATAATATATGTGTTATGATGCATTTTGTTAGATCTCGTTGAATAGATCTGCATTTTTCAAACGGTCTATCTAACCTATGGTATTAGGCAGTATGATAAGCTTCCCGATTTTTGAAAACTATATAGTTTTTTGAAAACTATATAGTTTTAAGATTGAAGATTTGATGAATATAAATAACTTTTAACATAGATAACAAATCAATATAAAGTAGAAAGAGTAAATCAAGAGATAAAATGACATATTATGAAAGACGATAAATATTTAGTTGGAACAAAAAAATGAGCCATAAACTGGTGCATTTTTAAATTTTGATGTCTGAATAATACTTATACAAAATAATTTTTTACTCAAATTTGGAAATGCACCAGTTTGGAAAGAATTGATCATATCATGTAATATCTTTTATTTATATTTCAAATAAATGAAAATACCAATTTTAATGATTACAATTTGGTTTTGGCAAAATTTGGTTAACTAAATTTGGAACTTTTAAGAGCATCATATTTGTTTATATTTTTAGTTATCAAAGATTATTTTATAAAAATTTATTCTTATCAATACAAACATGTTTATAAGTTATTTTGATTATTATTTTCAGGAATAAAATAATATATTATATTAAATTTAGTTTAATGAAAAAACAATTATAGAAATGTCATTATAAAAATTGGAAATCTTTGGACTCATATGAATAGAAAAAGAAATGATTTCGTATAATCTTCCTATAAATAAAAAGACGACCGATGTTGTGATAAAAAAAATAGAATATATCGTATAATTTACTTTTTACAATGATAATTTAATAAATTTATGAAACAAAAATATTGTAGGTGTATACAAATACGGATATACCCATATCTTTAAATAATCTTAACCATAAAAAGATATCTTTGAATATTCAATCTAGAAAATCTAAATTGATCACAATTTTTATTGTAAACAATATAATAGTAGTAAATACCAAAAATATTGGAAACAAAGTTATTTTTACCAAAAAAAATTTGCTTCTCTATATAGAACGATATATAAACTAACAAAATTAATTTATCGGTAATTTACCCTAACCAATTCGAACAAAAGATTCACCAAATAATAACGCTTGTATATATGGAAAGACTTATAAATTCACCATTTTAATTTACAAAATTCAAAAAAAATCAATAAAAATACTAAACGTAAACTGGTTCAATCTTTGATATTTTTAACAAAAAAACTCTTTGGAATTAATGTGAGAACGAAGTAGTAAATTGTTAGTCAATCAAAGATTTGTATCCCAGATCATATGGAAGAAACTAAAAATACGTAAATAATTGTTTGTATTATATATATATGGAAATTAAAAAAAAAATCCTTTTACAATTATGATAATAGTTTGACCGTGTTGAATATGTAAAATACGTAGCCTTGAGTGATTGTTATTGATGAGAATTACTGAATTAGTTTAATTATAGGGTTTAGCGGAGCACGTACTGGAGCCCGTCAAAACCTAAACAATAAGTAGTTAATAATATCCGTTCTAAAAAAAAGTAGCTAATATCGTGCAAACATAATTTGATCTAACAACTTTTCTAATAGCTAATATTACTTTTAACAATATTTGAAAAATTAATTAATTAATTGTACCTTGAACGGGGCCATATTTTTCGTTCCATAATCATAAATCAATCTTTCAAGAATCGTGCAAGATAACTCTGCAAGATAATGATCTTTATCTACCAAAAAATAGTGAAAATATTTCGTAAAACTTATTCATGATAGAGTGGAGATCTTATGGATTTCAGTTGGCACAATTTTGAATAAAAAATTGATAATTGTAGATTATATTGGATTTGATACGTAAAAAACTCACCAAAAAGCATGGCATTTGGGGACATGTCATGATCTTCATCTAATCTTCAAGAACCCAAAGTTTCATCTTCATTCTAATCTTGATTGGATCCGGATAAGATAAGTCATCTTGCATCAAATTGTCACCGTTCCATAATCATGCTTTCTCAGTTTCATCCATATACGAATGTTGTTGGTTAAATTTACTTTTCAATCCGCAATTGTTTGGATCTTCTCGACGGTGGCTATCGATTTTATTTTTAATACACAAAACATTTTCATGGAAGTAACTTGATCCAATATCCATGGAGAAATTGGGATGATAGGATATTCAGAGTCTAGGAGAAAAGTATAACCACTGAGTGAAAGTGAAGCAAAAAAGAGAACGATTACAAATTTTAATCATAATTTTTTATTAATATGACATGTAAAACACATTGCTTAATGAAAGAGTGAGGTGGAAAATAATTATGATGTGTAAATAATGTGATTTAATATTGTAATTAAGTGGCTTAATATTGGTGTGACATGTGGCAAAATCCTAGGTGGATTAACCTGGATTTGCCATGTGTTAAATGCTGACGTGGCTTAATACGGTGACTTTAATCCTTAGTGCTTTTAAATATATATAATAGATTAGTATTTTTAATTATTGTAATATTTTAAATAGAGTTTATAACTCCTACTCGGGTTTTCTTCGCCGGGACGCTTTATTTGAACCGTTAGGGTTTAGTATAAATACCGTATTATAACCCTTTTATCGTTAAAAAGAAAATATTACTGCCCTAATCTCTCTTTTCGTTATTTCCTCTACGTCTGCCTCGCCTCCTTTCCCGGCTCCGGCCGACTTCACCAACCTCTCCTTTTGACCTCCCTTTCACTCGTCTCTCTCCCTCCATGCCATCGGCCTTTCACTGTTTCGATTACGGTAATTCAACTACTACCGTATCATTAGGTGCCAAGGCGGCAGGCGTATCTCTAAAGAGTGGGGCTCGAGAGCATATATTGGCGGGAGTTTGCTTCCATTTCCCGCCATATAGGGGATGACGTGGCTTGGCTGGCGGCCGCTTTTTATTTTATTGGCAAACGAAACACCACCACGTTGTACAACGCGCTGACCCACCAAGCAGATTCGTACACGTGGCATCGCTTTTTTCAAGTGCTTCTGCTCAGCATTTGCCACGTTTCATTGACGATAAGAGCAAATTGATCATCAATCGCGCACATCCACATGGACCACATGCATGTTTGATAAAGCCTTTGTACGTTGTTGTGAATATATATGTGCTTAACGTAACGGCAAACGTCTATAATCACTCGCCTCGCTCCTAAAGTACGTGATTGTTGTTTCGAAAGGTTTCATCGAATTCTACAATCTTATATAAGTTGACCGAATGATCCTCGGTATGTGAATTCAATAATGAAGTACGTCTTGAAACCAATTCTCATAGAAAAATACTGTATAACTTACCAACTTTATATTTTAAGTTTTAGTAGTCATAGTATTCTAAATTCAATAAGAGATCATATTAAGTTGTTTAGATAGACTTGATTGCAGAACTCCATTAATCACCCTTAATCGGCCTCTAGCCACTCTTAATTGATATGTAATGCCAGTTCTTACTTCTTAGTGTAGCTTATTTTTGACAAGCTTTAATGTGTTGGCTTAGGCACACTATCTGCAATTTGAAAATATGTGATATGAGAAACGAACCAATCTGAATATTTGAAATGGATCACCCCTCGAAACGGGTAAACATAAAGTGGGGTTTACCCCAATTCCTCAAAACTCAAAAGATAGAGGAAATAATAAAATGATCAAAGATGCATCATGCCTAAAAATCGAAAGGAGCAGAAATATATTAATGGGCTCCGTATAGGAAACTAAATTGGTACAAGCTTGTAAAAATGACCTCAAATTACCTGCAATTGTGTATGAATGAAGTCCCATGGTTGGACAAATAGACTAACTATGGCTGCCGGTTGTTCCTTCTAGATCGAATCAATTGATCTTATGAGAGCATCGAACACAGTACATATGTCCGAGTGTGACGTTATTAGTACTCTGATGTAAAAAACAAAAGTATGAATCTTGTTGATACAGCAAATGGGTCCAACTCCAACAGATGAATTAGGGCTTGGAATTGGAGGTGGCATTAACATTCCAAAACTTGGGTAGGCCAAGAGTGAAAGCCGGTGATCTTTGGTAGACAACGGATGCAGCTTTGATCAAGATCCCTGCAGTTAGTGCATATATCACATACCAAGTGTCGTTGGCCGCCTTGTAGTCGAAGTAATGCAACAGATACTTGTCTCCCATCCATTCCTTTTCCTCTTCTCTCCGATCTTCATCCTGATTGATTAATGTTCAAAATTCACGGAGGACAGTTCCATTTGTATTAGCAAGATCCAGATGAATGAATCAAGATGTACATTTGAAGTTGGAAGAGGTGAATTAACCTTGAGGAACATTTCTAGTGGTGCATCGAAGATATCTTCGACTTCATCCGGGTTCAGTGTGGGCTCGAACGAGCTCTTGTCCGCCAGCAATCCGACCACCGGAACCACCATCATCCCATACTACATAGCCAATCAAAACCAGTCAACAATAAGATGAGTACTCCAATTGACTTAAAGAGTTCAGCGAATCAGTGCAAATGAAATAGTTCTTACCTTCATGATGATAGGGTCGAGAACAGTGACAACCTGAACAAGCCAAGGGCGTAGGCCGATCTCCTCCTCTGCTTCCCTGAGGGCGGTCGCGGCGTCGTCTTGGTCGCCTTGGTCTGCCTTCCCACCGGGCAACGCCACGTGGCCTGCGTACGAGGAGAGCTTGGACGAGCGTTTGGTGAGAATGACTCGCAGCTCTCCGTTCTCGCCTTCGAAGACGCAAACAAGAACGGCAGATCTCTTGCAGGGGACGTTGTTGGGTGCATACTTACATCCTTGGGAAATTACGAGCTTGCCATCGTCCGGACCGAAGCTGAGGGTGAGCTTGTCGGCGGAGAACGGAGGATCGAAGAGTCGGAGCTGTCGAGACAGCCTTGCTAGGATCCCGCCTGAGCGGTGGTTGTCAGCCATAGCTTGATGGTGAAGGGGATAATTTAATTGGAAGGTGAGAGGTAGGTTTTGATTTGTTCAAAACCTTTCACCTAACAATCTCTCAACAACGAGACCAACGGTAGGTGCGTACCGTACCGTGTCACTCCAAACAAGCAATATATAGTGTACGTATTGTTCTACCAATCAAAAATATTATACGTATTGTCCATTTGTCCTGCAAAGTTTATAAAGCTAAAATGCTTTATAGGTGAAATACATAAAGTTTAAACCGTTTCTTACTTTTTTTTTGGTCAAGCAAATCGTTTCTTACTTACGGTTTGATAGAAACAAATACCGTAATATACATCCGATTTAATTGATCCGAGATCGAGTGACTCGAACTTGATTTTTACTCAATAATGTAAAACCCAAATATATTTATACGATTATATCTTATTTGGTAATATGTACTTTTATGTTTTATCCATAAATAAATACATTCAATCAATTTGATTAAGATTATTATATAAGATTACTTTCCCAAGTAATATTTCTCGAAATAATATTTTTGTGTTATTTTATTAAGATTTTCAATTATATCTAATAGTATGGCTATTTGTATTTTAATTAATTATCTAGAATCTTTATAACGATAATTTGAAAATTTTCTTTTGCCTAAAAGGAATTTTTTAAAATTATTTACAAGGAAAATTTATAATATCAAGATACCTAAATTTGGTAAGATATCAAACATATCAAAAAATGGAAAAGATATCCAATAGGAATAAACATTATTTTTATAGGATATACTTAAATAAATAAAATTATTATTTATTTCATCTTGATGACGTGGTGCAAATTTTAACAAAGACTTGAGTTACGTTTTATACTATAAAATAAAAGATAGTAGATTTAGAAATACTTAATTGATATTTGTAAGAAATACATACAATAATAACATTTACTCGAGCGCTAATCTTGGACGTGTTCATTATATTTTTAAATGTCTAGGTTTTTATAAATTGTAATATATGATTACGTATATTAAATTAGAGTTACTTGAATTGCATTAGAAAATACTATAACTGATCATATAAGTCTGGGCTAATCCCGTCCATTGGATGGAGTAAATATTATATGTTCATTACATTTTTAAATGTATATGTTTTTGTAAATCATAACATATGATGAAGTATATTAAGCTAGAGTTACTTCAACTTCATTGAAAATAGTATAATTAATCATATAACCAAAAACATATGTCTATACTATTTAATCATTTAATAATAAATATAAACTTTAGATATAAAGATTTGTTTTGTGTCTAAATTTGATAGTCAGTCATTCAAGTATTATTTTTTTATTCTTTGTCAAATATACCATAATTCTTTGCCCTGGGTTTACCACAATTGTTTTTGTAATTGTTACTTTTTGTTTAATCTCATAGTTGGCTTCCCGGCGATCGCGACAATTTGTAGTCTTCCCCTCTCTCGATTCTTTGTATCTACCAGCTTTACTCTCTCGATATGTCTCTTCGACCTTACATCTTCTTGTTTCAACCTTAAACTGAAATCGGTAAACCCGGGACCGGTCAATGAGTTTTGGAGGCCCTATTCTTAATTCTTAATTCCTATAATAACCCAACATTCTTAAAAATGAAAATCAATTATCATAGTCAATTAGTTGTTTTAATTTATTATAATTACCAAATTTATAAATATAAGAAATACAACGCTATATTGAGTAGTCAACTTTTAATATAATGTTTGGTCAAGTGAATTTTGTGAGGATTATTTAAGAAATTGGAAAAAAACTTATCAAAAAAGGAGGGGAAAGCACATTGAATTTTATGCACACACTATTTTATTTACTAGTAAACATCACACCCGAGAATTTGAGGATATAAATTAATGTTTTAATAGTAAGAAACTAACATGAATGAGAATATAAAAGAACTTAATTTTTTCATTTGATCATCCAATAAAAAAGCTAAACAAATCTAGTATTCTGTTTGTTGTATCCACATGGGTAGTATTTAAGCACAAAATAATCTACCTAAAATTAATTTTTCTTTTGGTCAAAGATCTACCTAACTACTTGCAGTGGTAACAAAATGAGAAGAAAATGAAAATGGGACCTCATCAAACAAGTAAAACTTAAATAGTGAGCTAAGAAAAATTAATAAAGAGATAATAGAGGGAGGAAAGGGGAACAATAACATGATTCCAAAAAGATATAAAAGGAGAGAACCGTGATTCAAACCTGGGTAATTGGTTACCAAAACACTTCACGTACCACTAAGGCAAGTTGCTTCTCATGTAAAAACAAGGTGTTGTTTTTTGTTATGTTAACAACGTTACTAGGATTTCAGGCCCCATACTTAAACACACGCCATGTGTAGGTGCACACCTTGCACCTGTCCAAACCGGGCCTGGCTAAACCATCCTTGATATAAAAACCTAAATATATGAATTGAAAAAATTGATGGTGAATTAATGAATTGAAAAAATAGAATAAAATTTTATAGATTGCATGAATGTTAACAGTGAAAGAAGGAGTCGGAGATGGTGATGAAGAAAGTTGCAAAGCGACTGTAGCTAGGGTTTCAGCGGCTGAGTCAGGATTGACGATGGTCTCGCATAATTGGACTTGGTTAAATACTAAGGGTGCACTCTTTAACTTTATGGTTACACTTTTTTAGTTTTCTAGATTAAATACTATGAGTGAACGATTCTATTTAAAGTTGCACTTTTTAATATTATTACTGTACTTTTGGATACTACAGTTGCACTTTTTCAGATTCTGTATGAAAGGATGCACAATTTCTAGCTAAGGATACACTTTTTAAAGTTACAAATGCACTTTTTGATGTTCTGAATGCACTTTTTAAGTTTCCAGATGAAATACTATGGATGTACGATTTCTTACTAATGCTGCGATATTTGATGTTACCACTGCACTTTTTGATACTATGGATGTACTTTTTCACTTCTGTATGCAATGCTTCGGATGCACGATTTCTTGTTAAGGATGCACTTTTTAAAGTTACAAATGTACTTTTTAATGTTATGTATGCATTTTTTCAGTTTCTAGATGAAATTCTACGAATGCACGATTTCTTTAAAAGGCTACACGATTTGATGTTACCACCACAATCACTTCTTAAAGTTACGAATGCACTTTTTGATGTTATGTCTGCACTTTATAAGATTACGATTGCACTTTTTCAAGTTGCTGCTCTATCATGCACTTTTTGCTTATAAACTTTTTGTATCTAATAACGTCGCATTTTTCCTATTTTTTAGTGCACTTATTGAGGTTCTTAATGCACTTTTTTGTTTTGTTTTGTTTTGCGTTTGGTGCACCACCACGTTCTTGTTCAATAGTTCAATTTGGTTCTATTCTTACCAAAAAGGCCACGGTGACATAAACGTAAATAATCAGAACTTGTGCATGTATAATAAGTGCAGTGTTAATTCGAGAAAAGTGTAGTTCTAACCCACAAAAGTGCACTCGCAGGACATAAAATGCAAGAAGAAATCGAGTTACCAGTGCACTTTTGAAAGTTAAGGATGCAATTTTGCAATACTCGTTAGCAGTGCACTTTTCACGGTTATGAGGGCACTTTTGAGGGTTACGAGTGCAATTTTCACCTAACATTGCACAAGCGTAAAACTCCACTTATTTACGATTATGCCACCGCGTGGATTCTTCTCCCCTTTTGATCTTGGCCGCCCATTCCTCCCCATCCAATGGGCCAAACCTTGCCTCATGTTACATCTTAGCAATGTGTAACCTATTATTAGACCTGTCCAAATGCGGGTTTGGGCCGGGCCAAAAACTTTTTTTTTCCCATATGTGCGGGTCGGGTCAGGCCTGGTCCCATATATGGGCTGAACATGTTGTCCATACCCGCCCGACATTACGGGCCGGGCTGGCCCATGGACAACCTATACGCAGGTACAAAACCACCCTTTATAATAAAACCACAACTTATTTATACTTGTTTGTACAAAACTATCCTTTATAATAAAAAATTGCAAAAAAAAACACCCTTTAGTACAAATTAGCTACACAAAATCACCCCTTATAAAAATATTGCAAAGCACCACCTATTGTTACTAATTAGTTGAACAAAACTACCCCTTATTTATTAGTATTTGCAATTAAGCACCCAAAATCATGCTTTATTTAACTATTCACTAATTATTTTGCCAAGTTTGTTTGAGTACATCATAAAACTTGATAAAGATAATGATAAGACCTATTATCTTTAAAAATTCTAAAATTTATTTTATGATTGATAATTGGTTTTAATCTTGTTTTAGGTGATTTTGGATCTAACAAAAAGTACTAATACGAGAAATTTAAATTTAATGTCTGGTTGACAAATATTAACCTCTTTTGTTTTAAATGTTCAATTAAAACTTTAGTTGTTTGATTAGGAGAATTACTTTGGCCGAATACATATACAACCCCTCGAACTTGCAACTTTTTTTCAACCAGGCCCCTCAAATAAAAATTTTCCCATCAAACCCCTCAACTTACTAATTTTGTTCGATTGAACCCCTACTACTGACGTGGCAGTGCGTGTGATACACGCAAATCTTGTGCAAATGAAATATTGCTAAAGCAAAATTTTAATTAAATAATGATATTAAATAAATAGTAATATTAAATAAATAGTAATATTAAATAAATAGTAATAATAATATTTATTTATTTTAATAATAAAATATATTGTAATTTTAAAAATAAATTTTATACATTCTTTATATGTACTATATCGGTGAACCTAACGAGTTCCGGATTTCAATCCATGCAGGTTTGGGTTAGAACGGGTTTAGTTCATTTTGGGTTTTCGGTTCAAAATTTTGAGATTCAACCCTAAAATTTTTTGATCGCTTCGGGTCGTCTTAGCAAGTTCGATTAAGTTTTGACAGCTCTACTAATCAATCATGTAAGAGTAATTCTAGCTCAGTTCGGTAAAAAAGTTAACGTCAATGTAGTGCGACTAAAAATATTATAAAACAATATTTTAATTAAGACATTTTATTTGATACAAAGGATATTTTTGTTTTAATGATAAAATATATTATAAAAAATTATTGCATGAGCTAAATTTTTTTATTGTGTGTTTCGTAGAACGAGTTGGATAAAAATTATATATAAATTAATAAAATAGTTTTTACAACAACGCCACGTCATCACCACGTCATCGTCATGTGGCAGTGATATGGCGCTAATGTGGCACATGACGCGTAATGAGCGGTCTTGTTGAAAAAAAGTTACAAGTTCGGTGGGCCGTACATGTATTCGGCCGATTTTGTTTTTGTTACTGAATAATTTAATATAAATATAATCATATTAGCATATGTTAGTTTGGTATTTTCTTTTGAACTAAAAATTATTGATCTAATTCGTCCATAATTGATTTTTTTATCAAAACGAGTACACCAAAGTTAATGAAAAGTATTATAAAAAATTAGAACATTATGATTTTTTCTATATTTAAATTTAATAAAAATTAATTAGCAATAGAAGACGTGCGTGGTTATTCTCAAACATTTGTGATTATAGGTGGTCTTATGCAAATATTTTTATAATGGGTGGTTTAGCGCAAGATAGTTTTGGATAATTAAACTTATAATGGGTGGCTTTGTTCATATAAGTATAACTAAAGGGTGGTTTTGTGATTTTTTTCCCTTTATTTTTTGTTTAAAGATGCTGCATATGAGACGAATCGATAACCTCTAGATACTACTCTTAAAGATTTAACACTTAACTAGGCCCGACGGGCAATATGGTGCACTTATTAATTTTTGGTAGAAATATATGGTGTATTTATAACCATGGGTGGGAGAAAATATGTATAGACGAGTGACGCCTTGTTAGCTAATTGTTTGGAATTCTTAATTTCACTAGTGTTTTCATATATATAAACTGGTATAATAGTTTAGTGGCGTGGTTCCCTGGTTGGTTTTCCCATTTTACCACTTTTTTAAAAGCATCATTTAAACAACTTTGTAAAAAAGAAACTATAAAACTGTTGATTCATTACTTTTCATCACTTAAAAGCATCAAGACAACTCTTCTTTTTTTTCTTTTTCGCCTTTTCGATTTCTCATCTACCCCAATTCAACATCTTTACATTTCCCACTTAATTCATTACTTTTCACGTACAAAACTTCGGGAAGCAAGACTCCGATGATTTGGTCATGTACTCACGTCCAAAGACGGGCCCCAAATGCTATAGTGAGCAGGTGCGAACACTTTGAGTTTGGGGCTTGCCGGATGGGTAGAGGGCGTCCGAAGAAACGCTGGATGGACAACATTAAAAAAATATCAATTTGTTAGGGATTTCAGTGGAGTTGGCTCAGTGTAGGGAGAGATGGAGAGAGAGGATCAGAGCGGTGGATAGCCAGTAGGTTGGTTGGTAGAGCAGACTTTCTTAGCCTGAAGGATCAAGCCTTGGTACTAGATACCTAGTTTAAAGTTTTTTAAGCTTTCTTTTACTTTTAGTTAATTTTCAAAAGTAAAAGAAAGCTTAAAAAATTTAAACTAAGTATCTAGTACCAATGTTTGATCCTTCAGGCTAAGAAAGGCTTGATCCTTTTAGTTGTTGGGTGATTTGGGTTGTTTCAGGCGTATTCCATCTAGGTCTGAAATACCCCATCTTGACCCCCTAGATCCGGCATCTGCGAGACTACTTTGGTAATTGTTGTTGTTGTCGTCGTCGTCACATGCAAAAAAGAAATGGCTTAATACATCAGGAGACCTTTGTACTTTAACATTTTTTTTTCAAACAGACCCATCTACTTAAAAATATTCTATTAGACCCATTTACTAATATGAATTTGTTCTATTGAACCCCTCATCACTAATCATTTGTTACTTAAAACAATCGAGCACTGACTTGACTCTCATAATTAATGACTAATCATTATATTATCCAATTTTATATCACATACGACTTCATTAGCTATATAAACCACGTACAATAACATAATATATCGGAAACGGTGGTTCATTTTCTGTATTGAGTCTATCTTATTGCCGTAATTGTGACTAACATAGTCAGATGTGGCTTAAAATTGGATTAAATGACAATTACTCATCAATTATGAGAGCCAAGTGATTCGCTCTACTTTGTATGGGTTATCTCTTGTATTTTAGAGCTTTATTGAGAGTGTTTAGGTTAGTTTTGAGCGTTATTGTAATATCAAGACCGAAGACATAAGATTTGAAGAATCAAGAGTTAAAGAGCTTAAAGACGAAGAATCGTCACTGCATGGATATCGTGGACGCGTTACACATGGCGCGGGCGCGGTGAAGTGGAGGAGCGAACCATCTTAACCCGTGAAGGCCGCGGACGCGGTGCCTCTGGCGCGGCCGCGGTAGCAGCTGAACCCGGTTTTACCATTTGAAGACCGCCGCGGGCGCGGATCTCCTGGCGCGGCCGCGGTGGTAGCCGACTTCGGATTTGACGAGATCTTGGCGTTTTATCTTGTTTCCTTTCTTTTCTTTGGGTTTCCTACCTTGTTTAGTCCGAAAAGGGTGATTTTGAGGGCTATATAAGGGGAACCTTTCTAGGCTTTTAGATATTCAAATTTTCTGATCAATCAAGTGTAATTCAATAAAGACTAGAGTTTTCTTTGTAATGGAGAACTAACTCTCCTTGGGAGTTTATTTAATCAAGGAAGCTTTATTATGAAGTTGTGAAATTCTGGTAACCTCTTTATCCTTAGGTCTTTATTGATACTCTTGTGCTTCATCCCATGATCTATGTTTGATTTTATAAGCCTGATCAACTTGTTTGATTGACTTAGATCTATTGTTTGAATTAGGATTGGTTGTTGTCTATGCATCTTTCCTATTCTCGAAACAACTCTATTCTAGGACCGTGGACTAGTTTAGGGAAGAGTATTCAATGGTTAAATTATGCATGAGACTCGTAGCTTGATTGCATGATTTGATTTCCTATTATCCCCGTGCTCTATGCTAATTCTAGGTTAAGCGTCCTTGCCTAGGGTTATAGAATTGCTTGGACCGTGGACTTGCGATTTCTAAAGATTGGGATTGGAATTGACCTAAGCATATAAAGAGGTGGATGAATTCATGATCAACAGATTAATAAAGTGGAATTGATTGAATGAACTCTGCTTGATAACTTTGATTGAAACCAACCTTCAAAACCCCCCTTTTTTGATTGTTTGCATGAAAACCACATAAAATCTGAACAAAACTGATTCCTTTGGGTTCGACCCCTTACTTGCTTACTATACTTAGTTTGTTTGTTTGGGTTATTTTATCTTTGATCTTGGCACGACGACTTTAGCCGAGTCAAATTTTGGCGCCGTTGCCGGGGAATCTTTTTCTTGTTTGATTTTTGTGTGTTTTCGCGTTCTGCGCCCAAACCGCGCCCGCGGCCCCCTCGGCGCGCCCGCGGTTTGTACGCAGAACAACCCTTTTGGTTCGGACCTATCACATGGTCCGGACCCGGTCTACTAATACTTCTCCTGTTCGCTTTGATCCAGAAATTGACAAGATTCTTCGGAAGATAAGGAGCGGCCCCAGACCTTCTACCTCCTACAATCTTCTTGAATCTTTCTCTCTCTCTAACTCTGAACCAGAAGACGCCATGGCGGAGCAAACTATTCGTCAACTCACGGCGCCCGATCTCCAGCAACAGCAGCTCGCTGTTCAGTTCCCCGAACTCGGGGAGGGTGTGAAGTTCGAGCTCAAGTCCGGCCTCATCCACCACTTGCCCAAATTCCATGGGTTAAGCGGTGAGGACCCGAACAAACATCTCACTGAGTTCGACGCAGTATGCGTGAGTATGAAGCCCACCGATGTGACGGAGGACCAAATCAAACTCCGGGCTTTCCCCTTCTCTCTTGAAGACACCGCCAAGGATTGGCTCCTTTATTTGGTGCCAGGCTCTATCACTACTTGGGCGGCCATGAAGAAGGCGTTTCTTGAGAAGTACTTCCCCGCTTCCAAACAAACATCTATTAAGAAGCAACTCAGCAGTTTGGAGCAAGGGGAAGACGAGAACCTCTACGACTATTATGAGCGCTACAAGAGGCTCATCGCAAGTTGTCCCTATCATGGCTACCAGGCCAAAGATCTTATTTGCTACATCATTGAAGGACTCTACGATAATGACAAGAGGCTCGTGAATGCATCTTGTGGGGGTAGTTATGAGAACTTGACCCCCGCTGCAGCTTTTCAGAAGGTGGAGATCTTGGCGGAGCAAGCCCGCAACCAAAGGTCCAGGACCAATGTGAGGTCCGTGAGCATGGTGAATGAGTCCCTGAATGCTGAAGTAAGGGAGCTCAAGGATCTCATGAAGCAATTCCTCACGAAGAGGACGGCTCAGCAAGTCAACGCTTGCGGTCTTTGCTATGACGTGAGCCACCACACCGACCAATGCCCTTCTATTCAAGAGACCGAGGAGTCGGTCAATGCTATCGGCAACTATGGTGCGCCCCGACCCCGGAATGATCCTTATTCCAACACCTACAATCCGGGGTGGGCAAACCACCCTAAAATGAGGTGGAGCAACCAGCAGCAGCAGGACCCACCGCAGCAGCAGCAGCAGTACGCTCCTCAGGGCCAGCAACAACAATTCCGGTCCAATAATTTTGCCCCGAGAGCGTCCGCTCCGTCTTAAAATGACGCTATTACTGCCCTCTTAAAGGAGAACCAAGAGACGAGAGCCGCTGTCAAGAATCTTGAGACTCAGCTGAGCCAACTTGCCACCATGATCAATAGGCTCGAGTCTAAGGATTCCGGGAAACTTCCCTCTCAACCGCTCAATCACAAGGAGAATGTGAGTGCCATGAACTTGAGGAGCGGTAGAACATTAGCAAGCCGGACATCACCCTCTGGTGACGTACCGCGCCCGCGCTCCCCTGGCCGTGGCCGCGCCGGGGTGATTGCCCAAGAGGAAGTCCCTGCATCAATTTCGCGCCCGCGTTCCCCTGGCCGCGACCGTGCCGGGGTGTCAAAAGACGAGGACCAAGCTTCTGTAGAGATTTCGCGGCCGCGCTCTCCCCTCCGCGTCCGCGGAAATCCCACAGAACTTCCGGAGCCCGAGAGCCATAGCGATCCGCGCCCGCGGTAAGGAGGCCGAGAGGAATTTCGGGGCTTTGCTCGATTATGCTTTCAAGAACTATTCGCCTCCTCGTCCAAGCTCTCCAAGACGAAATCGAGCTCCAGCAGTAGAAGAGGATGACGGTTATGTGGCTCAACCTTTGCCACCATTGGATTCCTACAAGCCCTCTCCTCCATTCCCCGAGGCTCTCAAGGACACAAGGAAGCCGGCACATGACAAGGAACTCTTCGAGACCTTCGCCAATTGTCGGGTAAATGTTCCTCTTCTTAATCTCATTCAAAGTGTCCCTCGTTTTGCTAAATTCATGAGAGAACTATGCACCATAAGAAGAAAGAATAGGACTAGTCCTAAAATTAAGAAAGTAGCTCTAGTGGAAAAAACTCAGGATAGCAAAATTGAGACTTGTAATTCCCTACTCCAGAAACAATTACCTAAAAAATGCTCAGACCCAGGAAGATTCACCGTCCCTGTCACTATTGGAGAAACTAAAATTGAGCGTGCTATGCTAGATTTAGGTGCCTCCATTAATGTCCTTCCAGCTTGCATGTATGATAGGTTAGGCCTTGGTCCTTTGAAGAAATCTGATATTGTTATTGAATTGGCTGACCACTCTAATGTGCGCCCGAAAGGGTTAGTTGAGGATGTTTTAGTACAGGTGCAGGGCTTGATCTTTCCTGCAGATTTCTATGTGATGGAGATAGGCGAATGGCGGTACGACCCGGTTCTCTTACTTGGTCGTCCATTCATGAAAACCGCTAACACGGTCATTGACGTTGCCAATGGATCTCTTTCCATATCCCATGGTGGCAACACGGTCCAACTTGACGTTGATGAGGACCCGTATTGATCGTATCCACGTCGAGCCAACGACGTTAAACAAAAGCGCTGCTTGGGAGGCAACCCAAGGATTAGATAGATTGTTTTTTCCATTCCTAGCTTAGGATTTGCTTGTGTTTTTAGCTAACATGCAGGTACTAGGTCCGAAAGGACACGCCTGGCGTGAAACCGCGCCCGCGCCACCTTGGCCGCGGCCGCGGTAGACCGTCAGCGCGCCCCGACGAACAGGTACTAGCCCGTGCTCGCGGCAACCATACTGCGTCTCGGTTTTAGCTTGTTTTCTTTAAAAAAAAAAAAAAAAAAAAAAAAAGAGGACTTCTTGGTCCCAGTCTACCTCTATATTTTCCATCCATCTATATCCATTCTTTTCCATCTTCTATCTTTCCATCTTTCTATTTTTTTCTTTCCATCCATCTTTGTATTTTCCATTCTTTGGCTATGTGTAAAGCCTAAGTATGGGGGAGCTTTGTTTCCCCGAGAGTTTTCTTCTCCACGGCTCGAGTTCGAGTATTGATCCATCTTCCAAGAAGACGAGCCAAGATACGAAGGTTGCTTACACATCACGCTTTTCGAGATGAAGTCAAAGACGATGTTCTTGCACAAGACCCGCGCCCGCGCCACTCTGGCCGCGCCCGCGGTGCTTCACTTGACGAGCACTTCCCTCTCTGCATTGATTCCGCGTCCGCGCCATACCGGCCGCGCCCGCGGTTCGCCACCCGATTGGATATACAAAGCTTCTCTATTCTACCACTTATGAAGAGTTCTTCCATTCCACCTCTCTTCATCGTTTGTGAGTCTTCTGATATACCTTTCTCCTTGCTTCTATCCTTTCTCTTTGCTTCATTGAGGACAATGAAGGATTTAAGTATGGGGGAAGGAGTACTCGCATTCGCTTATCCTAGTTAGTATATTGAGAGTATTTGCTTCGGATTTTGGATTTTCTTCTTTTTATGGAGCACTTGCACCATACCTTTTTTTGCATAATAAAGGAAGAAAGAAAAGAAAAAAGATAGAAAGAGCCAAAGAAATTGAAAAAAGGCATATAAATCCTGGGATGAGTCGAAAACCCGAAAGGGCGGCTCAGGTAATAAGCAGGTAACCTGGACCAGCATTAGGCTGGGGTAATATGAGGTTCATGAGTGATTGTGAGTTTTTGTGAGCACACCCTTTGAAAAATAAAAAGAGCGGTTAGGTGAAAACCCGAAAGGGCGCCTAAGCAGAATTGAGCGGTAAAATTTGAGTGTTTTAGGATCATTCTTGCTTGGGGACTTTGTGGCTTCATTATAGATTTGGGTAGATCCTAGGTTGCTCTCTTTCATGTTTCTAGAGCTTGAGTGATATATCTTGTTGTAAGGTGTGTGTTTGAGCTTCATTGTTTTATGCTCATGATTTCTCTATATTTTTGGGTTCCGGGTTGTGAGTTGAGTGTCTTTATCTTCCCTTGTATTTTCTGAGATCTTAGATGTGCTCTCTTGTTATATTTGCTTTGAGCTTACTCGAGGACGAGCAAGATCTAAGTATGGGGGAATTTGATTCGCTCTACTTTGTATGGGTTATCTCTTGTATTTTAGAGCTTTATTGAGAGTGTTTAGGTTAGTTTTGAGCGTTATTGTAATATCAAGACCGAAGACATAAGATTTGAAGAATCAAGAGTTAAAGAGCTTAAAGACGAAGAATCGCCACTGCATGGATATCGTGGACGCGTTACACATGGCGCGGGCGCGGTGAAGTGGAGGAGCGAACCATCTTAACCCGTGAAGGCCGCGGACGCGGTGCCTCTGGCGCGGCCGCGGTAGCAGCTGAACCCGGTTTTACCATTTGAAGACCGCCGCGGGCGCGGATCTCCTGGCGCGGCCGCGGTGGTAGCCGACTTCGGATTTGACGAGATCTTGGCGTTTTATCTTGTTTCCTTTCTTTTCTTTGGGTTTCCTACCTTGTTTAGTCCGAAAAGGGTGATTTTGAGGGCTATATAAGGGGAACCTTTCTAGGCTTTTAGATATTCAAATTTTCTGATCAATCAAGTGTAATTCAATAAAGACTAGAGTTTTCTTTGTAATGGAGAACTAACTCTCCTTGGGAGTTTATTTAATCAAGGAAGCTTTATTATGAAGTTGT
Source organism: Polygonum aviculare (assembly GCA_934048045.1). Lineage (NCBI taxonomy): Eukaryota > Viridiplantae > Streptophyta > Magnoliopsida > Caryophyllales > Polygonaceae > Polygonum > Polygonum aviculare. The sequence continues at coordinate 22,019,196 of OW204023.1, read as the reverse complement.
GAAATTTTGGTAACCTCTTTATCCTTAGGTCTTTATTGATACTCTTGTGCTTCATCCCATGATCTATGTTTGATTTTATAAGCCTGATCAACTTGTTTGATTGACTTAGATCTATTGTTTGAATTAGGATTGGTTGTTGTCTATGCATCTTTCCTATTCTCGAAACAACTCTATTCTAGGACCGTGGACTAGTTTAGGGAAGAGTATTCAATGGTTAAATTATGCATGAGACTCGTAGCTTGATTGCATGATTTGATTTCCTATTATCCCTGTGCTCTATGCTAATTCTAGGTTAAGCGTCCTTGCCTAGGGTTATAGAATTGCTTGGACCGTGGACTTGCGATTTCTAAAGATTGGGATTGGAATTGACGTAAGCATATAAAGAGGTGGATGAATTCATGATCAACAGATTAATAAAGTGGAATTGATTGAATGAACTCTGCTTGATAACTTTGATTGAAACCAACCTTCAAAACCCCCCTTTTTTGATTGTTTGCATGAAAACCACATAAAATCTGAACAAAACTGATTCCTTTGGGTTCGACCCCTTACTTGCTTACTATACTTAGTTTGTTTGTTTGGGTTATTTTATCTTTGATCTTGGCACGACGACTTTAGCCGAGTCACCAAGTCAGCATGTGTTTGTTTTATGTAACGAAAGATCAATGATGAGAGGTTTAATAGAACAAATTTAATTGAGTAGAAGGGTCTAATAAGACATTTTCAAGTAGAGGGATCTGTTAGAAAAAAATTGGCTTGAAACATATCTAGCCCCCCGAACTTACGCAAATTTGTCACTTAGACACCTCACCTTTGATTTGGACCTATTGGGTACATGAACTTATATTTTTTGATCTATTGAACACCAGTTTGCTAACGTGTACAAAAACAATTGCCAACATGGCGCCATGTGTACACCATGTGTACACCATGTGTATGCCACCTCATTGTTTTTAATTAAAAAAATTTAAAAAAATAAGAAAATGAAAGAAAAAAGAAAATTAATTACATTTTTCAGATCTGAAAAAAAGAAAAACAATTAATTACATGTGTATGCCAACTTTATGTAATTGGTATTGGTATTAATGAGAAACAATTATCAAGATTAATAGAAACAACATAAGAAAAAGCAAGAAAAAGAAAATTAAAAAAAAAAGGATGATTTGGGTAAGTGGCCCTAACGGGCCACTTTTGGAGGCGTTTAGGCGGCTCCAAAAATAAATTAGCTATGAGGCCGGTTTTCCGAAAATGCCCCTGGGCAAAAAAAAAATTACAACCATGCCACCGCATCCCAACTCACACCCCCTGTCACACCTGTCACACAAAAAACGACCTGTCATACAAAAAAAAATTTTACACCCATTCCACCGCATCCCACCTCACACCCCCTGCCACACAAAACCTGTCATACAAAACCTGCCATACGAACAAAAACCGACCTGTCATACAAAACCCTCAATTTTCGTTCATTATCCACATACAAAAGGCTTGTCACCACAAAACCTGTCACACAAAGCCTATGTGGGATTTGAACCCACATTACCGTGCATTTAGCACGTTGCTCTACCATTTGAGCTAATAGGATATGATTATAATTACTATATAAACAAAACCAAATTTGTCACACACAAAATCCATAAGAAAACCCCCTGTCATACACAAAAAACGAGCTGTCACACACAAAACTCATAACAAAAGCCCTGTCACACACAAAACTCATAACAAAAACCTATCACACACACACAAACCTATAAACACAAAACCTGTCATACGAACAAAAAACGAGTTGTCACACACAAAACTCATAACAAAAGCACTGTCATACACAAAACTCATAACAAAACCCTGTCACACACAAAACTCATACAAAAAACATGTCACCACTAAAACTCATAAACACAAAAGCTGTCACACGAGTAAAACAATCTTTCACATACAAAAACCATAACAAAAAACTTGTCACACACACAAACCTATTAACACAAACCTTGTCATACGAACAAAAACTCAACTGTCACACAAAAAAACAGACCAAAAACCCTGTCACACACGTCTGCCACACAAAACCCATAACATAAAACTTGTCACACACAAAAAACATACCAAAAACCCTGTCATACATAAACCCTATAACAAAAAACCTGTCACACACACGCTACCCATAACAAAAACCCCTGTCATACACAAAAAAACAGACCAAAAACCCTGTCATACACAAAAAAACAGACTAAAAACCGTGTCACACAAGTCTGCCACACAAAACCCATAACATAATACTTGTCACACACAAAAAACATACCAAAAAACTGTCATGCATGAAACCTATAACAAAAACCTTGTCACATACACACAACCAATAACAAAAACCCCTATCATACAAAAAAAACAGACCAAAAAACCCTGTCACACAAAAAAAACTCATAACAAAACCCCTTGTCATACACAAAAAACGAGCTGTCACACACAAACCCCATAACAAAAACCCTGTCACATACAAAACTCATAACAAAAACCTGTCACACACACAAACCTATAAACACAAAACCTGTCATACGAACAAAAAACGAGTTGTCACACACAAAACCCATAACAAAAGCACTGTCACACACAAAACTCATAACAAAAACATGTCATACGAACAAAAACGAGCTGTCACATACAAAATCCGTAACAAAAAGCTTGTCACCACTAAAACCCATAAACACAAAACCTATTACACTAAAACCCATAACCCATAAACACAAACCTATAACAAAAAGCTTTTCTAGATCTAGGGTTTCTAGATCTAGATCTACAATTTTTGATCTATATCTAGAAACCCTAGATCTAGATCTATCTCTACAGACGTTGCTTACCTCACTTGTCGCCACCGTTGTCGTCGTCGGAAGCCTCGGGGAACCACTTCGCTCGCCGCCACCGTTCGTCGCCGTCGGAACCCTCGGTCAACCACCTCGCTTACACCCAACGCTCGTCTCGCTGCGGCTTCCGGCTCGCCGCCTCACCTTGCTGGCCGTCGTCGCCGACACCGGTGGTCGTCGCTGCAGATTTGGAGGATGAAAAAAAGAGGGGGAGAGAAGAGAGAGTAGAGAGAGAGAGGGAGAGAGTGAAATGGAGGAAGAAAGAGAAGAGAAATGAAAAAAGGGAGTAGGGTTTTTTTGGGGGGTTTTTATAGTGCCAAAAAAGAGGCCTCATAGTGCATTTATTTTGTTAGGAGGCTAGGGGCTGAACAAATGTGAAGTGGGCGGCTTCGCCCCTCAAAAAAAAATTACATTTTTCAGATCGGTGGATTTTCTCCCCCGAATCCCGACTATCCCTGTTCATTGCCCTCTCAACCCTTCGCCGGCCGTGGAGCGGTTCCGGCCGCCGGCTCGCCCTGCCCTCGTCGCCTTGGCTCCGTCCCACACTCCGCCCTCGCTCCGTCCTACACTCCGCCTTCGCCCTCGCTCATCGCTCCGCCCCGCGACTGGCTCCGCCCTCGCCTCGCTAGTTGCTCCGCCCTCGCCTCGCTCGTTGCTCCGTCGCTCGTCGCACCGCCCTCACCGTCGCTCGTCGCACCGCCCTGGCCGTCTTTCGTCGCACCGCCCTCGCCGTCGCTCGTCTCACCGCCCTCGCCCCGCTCTGCACAGATCTGAAATAAAAGTAATTAGTTTTTTTTAAATTTTCTTTTTCTTATGTTGTTTCTATTAATCTTGATAATTGTTTCTCATTAATACCAATACCAATTACATAAAGTTGGTATACATGTAATTATTTTTTTTTTCTTTTTTCAGATATGAAAAATGTAATTAATTTTCTTTTTTCTTTCATTTTCGTATTTTTAAAATTTTACTTAATTAAAAACAATGAGGTGGCATACACATGGGGTACACGTGGCGGCATGTTGGCAATTGTTTTTGTACACGTCAGCTAACAGGTGTTCAATAGGTCAAAAAATATAAGTTAAGGTACCCAATAGGTCCAAATCAAAGGTGAGGTGTCTAAGTGACAAATTTGCGTAAGTTCGGTGGGTTAGATATGTTTTAAGCCGAAAAAAATTTTAGAATACATGGATCTTTTGATATATTTTTTTTCGATCAGAAAACGGGTAGCCCCTGCGATTTTATTTAAATAAAACTTTAGTTTACCCCAATAGGGGTTACAATGTCACTTTGAAGAGCACTAAGAATAGCACTAGGTGGATCATCTAGTAACTGGAAAGGAATATCAAGAGAGAGAGCCATATTTGCTAGAATATCAGCAGCCTTGTTGTACTCCCGTTTGATGTGGATAATGCGCAGCTCGCTTGGGTAATGAGCTCGGAGGTCCCTGCACTGCTGCACTAAGTGGAAGTCCCGCAGATGTTCGACATTGGGTTCATTGAGCAGACGCACTGCCACCAAAGAATCAGACTGAAGAGTGAGAGCTGAGAAGCCTCGCTGTGTTGCAAGCTCCAAACCATACTTAATCGCCCATAGCTCTGCGGAAATAGCTGGACAGTTGCCACAAGTAAACATGAAGCCAGTAATGAATTGCCCCAAAGAATCACGCACCAGCCCACCACCACCGGCCACGCCCGGATTTCCTTTGCTTGTAGCATCTACATTCAGAGCTAAGCAGCCCGGAGCAGGGTGTGGCCACGACAGACTAGTGTGAGGAGGATTCGGGTTAGCCTCAGCTACACCCCAAACCCGATTAGATCTTTGCAGAGCCTCAGAATATGCTTGACTTATGGAGATCACCCTAGTCGACAGGCTTGAGATATCATCTTTGGAATCAAAAACAAGCTTGTTTCGGACCTTCCACGATTGCCAAATCATGTTGCTGAATATAGAACTCCATTCCCTGGACCGAGAGACGTTAGACAAGATCCAAGCCTTGACATCTTGCTCCGGGGAAAAATCAGCGGGTATATTGTTACCGAGCAGCGCCAACCACACAGACTTGATGGCCGGACAGTCACGCAACAAGTGAAGAAGAGACTCAACATCATTGCATCGAGGACACGCCGCGGAGACAGCTAGGTGCCGGCGCAATCTTTCTTGGTTACAGAGCACAACTTTGTGACACACCAGGAACAAAAAATGGCGGGCTCTTTGTTGAGTAGGGATACTCCAAACTAAATTCCAAATAGGGTCAACAGGCGCCGTGGGCAACCCCTGGGCAAGGCGACGTGCCGACTTGGTAGAGAAATTCCCAGACACCGAGGGATGCCAAAGAAATTTATCATTGCTCTCACTTGTATCTCTGAGAACCACAGACTGTAACCTAAGCAAGATATCAGCTGGAAGGAATGGGCTGAGGAGGTCCCACGACCACGAGTTACCAGACCAACATTCAGCAACAGTCAAGCCAGATATGTCATCCGGAATCTCAGCCACAGCAACATCCGACAAAGGACGATCCAAAAGCCAACAATGGTCCCAAAACAGAGTAGAACGCCCATTCCCGACAGACATTCCAAGACCTTGACGCAAAACCGCAGCTCCTTGGATGACGCCCTTCCACATTGAAGAAGCCCGAGGCCTAGCTTGGAACATGTCAATATCACACCGACTGCCACAGTATTTTCCCCGGAGGACCCGACTCCAGAGAGCATTAGGTTCGTTTAATGCTCGCCATCCAAGTTTTGCAAGGAGAGCATCATTCGAATCCCGCATTGTCCGCACTCCAAGGCCACCACAAGAACGTGGCTGCGTGATCTTTTCCCATGGGAGCAGATGGATTTTGCGCTTTTCACTAGAGGAGCCCCAAACAAAGTTCCGCACATGCTGATCAATATCATCGCAGAGCGACCGAGGAACCAAGGACGATTGCATGACATACACCGGCATGCTTGTCAATACTGAGTTTGCAAGGGTCACGCGGCCAGCTGCGGAGAGGTTTCTAGCCTGCCAGCCCCGTAATCTTGACGAAACCTTGTCCAGAAGGAACGAGTACCGTTCCCGAGTCATCCTACTAGAGAGCGACGGCACCCCAAGATACATCCCAAAATCGTCAGCAATAGGGATGGACATGGAATTACTGATGGCCTGCTGAATTGGTTGAGGGACTTTCCTAGAGAACTGCATAATACTCTTTTCGTAGTTGACTTTCGACAGAACTCATCAAGGCAATTCTTGATAACCAAAGCATGTTCCACTGATGCCTCAGAGAACAGGACGAGGTCGTCAGCGAAGAAGAGGTGTGAAAGCCGAACCCCTCCTTCGATTCAGTTTGGATCTTCTGATATATTAAGCCAAAAACAATTAATGAACGTTTTTTCTAAACCTACATTTTGTATTTTTGACCGACTTATTAACAGCGGTAAAAAATAGTGGAGCGCCGGTCCCATGACTGGGTCACGTGACACTCTGTTGCACGCATTCATTGATCAGGGCCTACGTGATGTATGTATTCGTATAGCCTAGCATCAATATCATAGACATGATGATATACATACCATACATCATACATAGTGAATCAATTTGTATTTCCTAGCCCGGCTAATTCATTCACCCTATCCGCTAAACGAAATCCAGTTAACGTGATAGGCCCGGCCCACAAAAGATACCCGACTCAACGAAAAAGACGGCCGGGCCGACGCCATGCAAGTGGATTGGAGCGAGTTCGCTTCCTTTTCCCGCCAAATTGGGTGATGTGGCCTGCCGCGCTCCCGCTTCTTTTTTGGCGGTAAACCAACCCCACATTCTACGATCAAAGGATAATGTCTATATCTTCTTCCAATATTTAAAGATAAGGGCGTTGGTTTGGTTGATCTTCCCTCCCATATTCCAACACAAACCATACATCTCACTCAATTGTAACATGAAATTTCTTGAAATAGGAGGAGCTGACTGGTTTAAGTCTTGTTAGGTTTTTCACTGGTTTGGTACTAAAAAATAACAATCCAAGATTAATAGAAGTTGATTCATCTATAATAGAGAGGGGGAGTGTACACTCTCCATTAATGCCTCTTCTTAACATCTAATCACTGGTCCAATCTTCTTACAGTAAACTTTTATTTCATGACAAAACTAGATCAACAAAGGAGCATTAAGACCCCATCTTCCATGACGCCGCAAAGTTCTTCCCTAGAGGCAACGATAACCCGCTAATTTGCACCGCCACACTCTTCTTCGTATCCCCATCGCTCGCATTGTCAACTCGTTTTCGATCCAACGACTTCGTCTCCACACTCCATCTCATATCCTTCACAACATTACCATCAATCTCAACTTTGATGGGTCCGGCATTTCCTAGCAAACCCATAACGATCACCTTCTCAATAAGCCAACCCTTACTCAATGCAAACTCGCCTTCTTGAACCTCCGACCACACCTTCACAACATTGTCGTCGCCTACCATTGCATAAAACTCGACATAAGTGGCAGACCCACCTCCTAGTTTCATCTCCGGGAGCTCATCTTCGTCCACAAAAACACTCCCTTTAGCCATGCCCTTACCACCGCCATAAGGAAACGTTACGACAAGACTGTAAGGAGTCATCCTCGCTTCCTTAGACACCATCCCACCTTGTTGCATTGGAAGAATTGTGTATTCGTAGAGATGAACGTTGATAACATGTAACGGTGCATCAAGCGTCACATATTCTCCCTTAGACTCGACAGCTTGAGCCATGTCGAATATGTTGTACCAACTTCCTTGGGGAAACAACGCCTTCACGGACGTCGCTCCCTGCTCTAGCACGGGGGACACCATTAGCCCACTCCCAAGTAAGAATTGCGTGCTCAGCCCATAGCAATCAGTGTAGTTAGGGAAGGAGAAGAACAATGGCCTTGCAATAGGCGCGCCAGTCGTGTGAGCCTCGTAGCTCAAAGTGTAAAGGTAAGGCAAAAGCTTATACCTCAAACCAAGAGCGTTTCTCGCGGACTCTGCAACCGAGTCCCAAACATATAACTCTTGTCTCGGGCTGTAGTAGTTGGCATGGTCCCTAGAGAAGGGATAAAACGCACCCAACTCAATCCACCGGTTACAGAGCTCCTCAGTCGGCTGTGGATAGAATCCACAAATGTCGGATCCAACCATAGGCACACCAAACAAACCGAAATTCAACATGGTCGAAATCGAGTACTTCAAATCATTCCAGGTTCCTTGGTTGTCTCCGGTCCAATGCGCAGTGTAATGACCCGACCCAACAAAGGTCGATCTCGACAAGATAAACGGCCTCTTACCCTCAAGAGATTGCAATCCTTTATGAGTAGCAACCACCTCCGAAAACCCGTAGATGCTATGTGCGTCATACTCCAAGACTCCGTTGTAATGAGCCGCGCTCGTGGCAATAGTCTTGTATCCAACCGGAAGGTGAGAACCCGAGGCGTTGATCTTGTAAGGAGGATCGTCCCATTTGGTGTCCGTTATGTTCTTGCAATCCAAGCAACAATCCCACCCAGGCCCGGTCCCCGTGGGGCATTGTCTCCCCTGGGGAAGCGTGCACAAACCCGAGCAGAAGCTCGAAGCCTCGTTCATGTCGATCCACAGGCCATCCACGGGGACAAGATCATGGAAGCGACGAATCTCGTCAGCCCACCAGTCAACGGTCACGGGGTTAAGGTAGTCAGGGAAGTTGACGGCCCCGGGCCAGACTTGGGCGAGGTAGGGCTGGCCGTGATACTTGATGAACACGTCTTTGGCGAGGGCCCGTTGGTAGACGCCGTAGGAGGAGTTGACGGAAATGCCGGGGTCAATGATGACAATGTATTTCATGCCTAAGGAGTGGACGTTTTCGAGGAAGGCGAGGAGCTGAGGTCGAGGGTAAGTGATTGGGTTGAGAGTGAAGTCTTTGTGGAAGTCCATGTGGTCGTCGTCGTTCCAGATCACGTCGAGCGGGATTTGAGCTTTCCGGTAGTTTGCGACGACGTCTTCTACGACGGAGAGGTTGTGGTAGCCCCATCTGCACTGGTGGAAGCCTGGAGAATGGTTTGAAACCGTGACATCAGTAGACTAGCTAAGCGTTAGCAATGCCAAGTTCCTAAACATAGGCTAAAATACACACATAAAGTTAATGATGGTCCGAACTCCAGGGGTCATGGTTCTGGTAAAATATTTCTAAACCAGATCTAATATACTAGCAAATTCCAAAAATAAATTATGATATGATTTATCCACCTACAAACCCACTATCTCATAACAAATAAATCCTGACCATCTGGATCAAAAACAAGGAATTTTTTTGACCAAACCAAATCAGCACTTAAGCACTAATGAGTCAGACAAACACACACATGTAGGCATTATTACATCACGGACCCACTCAGCAACAGGGCAAATATTCCCACCCAGATTAACATTTTATACTGCTATATACATACATGCCTTCTGGGTAGTGCAAACTAATACTGTACTAAAAAGTGCTGATCTTATCCCCTTACTAAGAAGATAAATTCTCATGAATTGTGTAACTCTGAAAAAAGAAATTAAAAAAGGGTAAGAAATAATTACCAAAAGCCCAGTAAGGCATAGCAGCTGGCCTTCCAATCAAGCTAGTGTACTGATCCACAACACCAAGAGGAGAACTACCAGCAAAGAAGTAGAAATCAAGGACACCTCCAATAACTTTGTATGTCAATGAACTCCCCTTATAAAACACATCCATTCCATTGCTGTTCAACAGCAGAACTCCATGAGCAGAGGCCTGCCCACCCAGATTCCTGAGATCCATATAAAAGGGATGAGACCCATACAGATCAGTGTTCAGATTGATGGCAGAGGCATCAGTTGTCCACAGAGTATAAGGGTCACTAGGGTAAAGCTTAATCCCATGAGGCTGAGTGTTTTCCCCAAACCCATAAAGTGAAGCTTCAGAAGGCAATTTGGTGGAGATTTCAAGATATTGGTCCTTGAAGACCAAACTGCTATATGGGTCTTGCTCATTTGATGCTGTGTCAAAAAGGGTTTCACCATTTGACTTCCTTTTGACAGAGAAGGTAAATGGGTCTGGAGTGTAGCTGAAGACCAGCTCATCTCCTGACAGTTTGGAGGTAGAAAGTGGGATCTTTCTCGATCTTCCAATGGATTGCTTTAATGGCGGAGGCTGTTCTCTTGGTAGAAGATTGTATGGGACTTCCCATCTGGGTTTGTCTGAATCTGTAATGTGAACCCTCAACCGGTTCTCTGTTTCATGCCTGAAAATGTGCTCACAAAGAATTTCACCTAAGAAGTAAGAAAGGGTGATCATATAAAGGTGAAGTCATTAGAGGATGCAGAAGCTGAGTTTTCCCACTTACTTCACGTAGAGTCTCAAATTAGGGATATCAGAGCCATATATTTTGTTCTTGTTCTTGACTTGTAAGTATCCTACAATGCCACCATTTGAGGCTTCTTCAATGGAAACTAAGCGGTACCCATTTCCAATCTTGGTAGGGGCGTCTGAAGAAGAGGTTTTACTTGAGGGTTTAGCCAGGCATAGAAGAGGAGCAAAGCAAATGAGGAACAAGCACAGAAATGAGGGAAAATTAGGAAAGGATAAAGGCATTGGCATTTTGGAAGAAGACATGGCTTTCCAAGTTCAAAAAGAGATCTTCAAAGCACTGAGATAAGAAAGTGGAGTGCTTGCATTGGGTATAAGAGGGGAAGGGGCCAAGGAGGAGGGAAAACAAAAATAGAGAAAATCGCATGAGATTGTATTATTGCAAAATCCACTATTGAACAATCTGTTCTTATTAGGAAATGATTATATATTTTAGACGTGTTTGATAAATCAGGAAAATTGATAGTTAGTTGGAAGATTTACTATGAGAGCATATAAAGAATAGAAAAGGCTAGTTAAAGAAGGAAACAAACAAACCGATATAAAAGGTTTGAAGATCGTAAAACCTGCATATGAATACGCATATGATGTTTGGATTTATGGATTTAAAGTGGCCGGTGTCATATGCTGACTGTCCTGCTGTAGCATCCGTGACTGCTGAGTGGCGTTACATGCCAGATTTTATATATAGTCGTATGCACAATATAATGCACCTAATAGGTCAATTGCTAACTCTTCTTTGTACGGGTGACAAGAAATGGTTCAAGTCTTTTTTGTGGGTTGCCCACTGGTTCACCAGAGTTTCGTCTTGGCTACATTCAGCTTGACCCGAATCGCGTACTTGACTTTGATGGATGAGTCTCTCAAAGAGAATTTTTTGACATCCATTGAAATTGAACCCTATACCTGATTGACGTGGAGCAGGCCGCTTACACCTGAACCAAATCTCTGGTAAATGGTTCAAGTCTTTTTCTTTGCTAAAAGAAGTACACGTTTAATTATCTACAAGTAAACATTCACATATATGATAGACGAAGAAACATTAGCAGGGTAGAGCTAGAGTACTTGAGACAATGACCTTGTGATAAATGTAACATGATGACATCAATGCCCAAATATCACGCTTATATTGATGTTTATCATCGATTCATCGTTCATAATCATCATCATTGAGAAACTGTAAAATGTACGTATTAACCGCGTATCAATAATTTAATTCAATTTAGTTAAGATTATAGCATTATGCTAAATAAATCAGAGCAATATATAATTTAAAGGTTGTGTAGTATCTCGAAACTTGATCGATGGATCTGAAACTAATTGGTAATTAAGAAAACGGGATTTTGTCTCCAAGTTAATCTGCTAATTAATCTGAGGTCAGTGGGTGCTTGGTATCTCTGCTAATTTGGGGAGCTCCTCAGTGGTCAGAAATCAGAATAACTCAGATTTGTCGTCCTTTTGGATCTGTTTCTAGATCATATACTCTATTGCGCTATGTAAAAGGTTGTTAATTAGGGTTTAAGGATCGGATTATTGAGAGATTTTTGAATTGGATTATAAAGTTTCATGTTTGAATTCAGGCCTCCTGTACAAAATTTTTCTACAGCTGTTCAAGTTTTGATTATACAAATATTTGTTTTTTAAAATTAAATTTATTTTTATTCGTTAATCAAGTTTTAGCCATAGTAAAATAATTCTAAAAAGGGAAAATGTATCGAGTATATAACATATCCATAGTCAGGAGATATGATACAACAACAACAACATTTACCTAGGTAATCCCGCAGACGCACGATTTGAGGAGTCAAGATATATGAGGGTATATATTTTAGGTCTGGATGGAATATGTCTGAAATAACCCAAGCCAAACGCGCCAAACCCACCAGCAAGCTAAAAACAACAAGCTTAAGAGACCACAAAGAGAACTAAAACTAACACTACACTCAAGTGAAAGCTTAAGAAAATTAAAACTAGCTATCTAAGACCATGACTTTATCTTTCAACTTAAGAAAGCCTGCTCCGCCAACCCGAATCAATAAATCCCTAATTTTTGAAATTAAACCAAAAACATAATTTAGGGTTAAAATTGAACTTACAAAAAATTATAGATCAGGCTCATAAGAGCTTTTTTGATAAATAAAAAAAAATCATTAGACTTATTTTTTTTGTTTAAAGTGAAGAGTCAAACTATACGATATCATAGGCCTAAACTTTAGGACGGCTGAAACGGTTAACATGTTCTTTCAACTAAAATTGTCGGTGAAATATTTTAACGAGCCAACCAATATGTGGGTTCGGATCGTGACTGAGAAATATATCCGCTCATCTAACATCCTTGATTATGAGAATAAACCAAACCTTTCTTCAAAGTTTAGTCGTCTTTTACTTCTACGAGACACCTTTCGAAAAGGGATACGCTGGCAACTTGGCACGGGGCAAAGTATCCGGTTTTGGACAGATCCTTGGGCCATGGACACCCCGTTGCTCCCTTTCTTTGATGGCAACAACATTAATGCCCCTATTTCGGATTCGATCACCCATGACAAGAAAAAGGACACTAATAAACTACTCCAGACCATCCCAACGAATATTGTAAACCAGATTTGTGATATCCACATTCCGATGGCTGACGTTGAAGACCGTATTATTTGGACAACAACCTTGACGACGCATTCTCGGTAAAATCTGCCTCGAAACTTCTCCATTGACTGCCTGACGTCATTTTATAAAAAGGATTATGAAATTTTCCTTAGTTTTATGACTCAAATTTGTTTTTGGAGCGATAAGAATAAGGATAGAGGTCAACCGATTATTCGTGTAATGTTGGATAACGCTAAACGGAACCCTCAACTTCAAAAATTCAGAAATCCTTCATTAGAGCTCAGAATTGAGTGATTTTCAAAGCCTAATGGTAGATAAAGGATTCTTGTTTCATCCTCAAAATTTGAGGCCATTCCGATAAGTATCTAGAAAGTTATGCCAATTTTACCAAAACATTACCCAGTCCCGGGAGGGCAGCGATTGCCGCTATGAAACTGGCGGGCGCCGCTTTGCTGCAGACGCAAGTGGCTTAACGGGAAGCTTTTATTGTGGGCGCCGTGGTTTTGGGTGCTGCTATAGTTTTTGTTGGAGATCAATCTTAACACCTTTATACAATGTCAACTTCATCAAATGTCAACATGCTTCGGATTATTAGGCTCAAAGTCAACCTCATTTGGATCATTAAAGGATTGGAAGACCTACAAATAGGAGGTGGATGCGAAGGATAAATTTGCACCTTTCCCTCTTCTCTCTCATTCAAAATCCTCCACAATCTAAGAGTAACAGTGTTGCTCTACCTATTGTTGGCACCGGTTCCTCAAGAGGTGGTCGGAATCGATAGAAGGAAGCTTGCGAAATTGCACTGTCGACACAGACAAAGGCATCGACCACCGCCAAGGGGCAGCGCCCGCCGCCAGTGCACTTGCTTGCACCTTGTTCCGGGCCGTGTCCTAGCCGTTGCTCAGGACATTCCTTGCTTTTGCCTTGCGTTTTGCCTTGCCTTAGGCCTCGTCTTGTGCCTTGTGTTGGGCCCTAATGACCAAAAGCCCAGGGCACATACTAGAGCGGCCTGGAAGGAGTCAGCAAAGCCCAGCGGAGACATTCTAGAACATGGTCCAAATAACAAGTCATGATTTCGGCATATTTGACCATCTAAGTATAGGATAGATTTAAAATATATCTTATAAGATCTATCTCTATCCGATGTAACAAGAATCGCATTAAGACTAGGGATATTATATCTTCCACGATTTATCTATCTAGTTATCTCTATATCTTGTAAAGCACTCTATCTTTAGGACCCCTATAAATACATAGAGGGGTCACAATTTGTACGGTTACGCATTCATACATAAATACAATCGGATACACACGAGTTCAATACAATTTTCGCATTCTTTTTACTTGATTCCTGAGTTCGTATTGCTTAGTTCAAGCCCGATCTAGGCTAAGGGATCACCAATCTTGCTTGGTTGATTTCTAGCTCCAACACCTTGCTAGCCTCGGCTTCTCACCTCGATTAGCGTTCCTAGGATCGTTTTAAGGCAAGTGGATGGTTCTCCTTTCCTCTTTACTCAATAATCGTGAAATTGCTTTCCGCTATCAAATTAATTTTTGGGAATAACCTTGTTTGCTAATAGCTGGATTAAGATTATTATGCTTATAATTAATGACCATTATTTTTAATATCGTACGCGCTAGTACATGGACTTAGGACAGTTGATGTGTGACCTTGATTGTTTCAAGTCTCTTTTCGAGACTTTGTTGTGGACTAGTCTAAGACTAGGAATGCCAGATTTAAGACTCTCGTAATTTCTTAATAACTCCTGTTACGAGGTGTAGTTAGTGCATGCTCGTAATATTAAGGTCATATGACTAATGCTCGTTCCTTAAGATGGGCTATAGTACTCTAGCTAAGTGCTCAGGAGACGCTTGCTTTCCTGTTAGTCCGTGACCAAGCTCCAATGAGCCGTCACTTAAAATTCGTTAATTGAATTGCTCTGTTTTATGATTTAATAAGATAAGTGCCCAATGCACATTAATTAATAGACGTAGGGTGATTAGTACAGCATGAAAAATCACTTTGGGTCCACATTATTGACAGTCGTCTTTCTAATCTGAATGCATACGTGAATTGTTAAAATGCCTATAAAATGGCAAGATGGGTTTGGGTGCATAAGAGTCCTTGTGGCCACCTCCCTGTCGGCATCTTCTTGTTATAATGAGGTTGATTACAATTCCATTAGTGTTGGATGCTTTTTCACTGTTACTTGAATTAATTAAGTTCCCAACAAATCCTAAACACAAATCTTTCTTAAGTGCTACTTCAATGTAGCATCCTACTTTCGAGAAATCTTATTTTTCATAAGCCTCACATCTCATAAAGCCTCAAGCTAAAATTATATATTTCTTTTGAGCCTTGCTCGCCTAAAGCCTCTCGCTCAAAGAGCCATATGCATTCCGCATTAAAGAACCCTGACTGTTGGGCATCAACCAGTTTTCAATTGGTCTGTGATGCCCTCATGTCTAAACCTTTTTTATGAACGAACCCTATTCTACCACTTGCTTAGTCTCGCGTTAGCTTAACATCCCTTCTTTCTATCCCAACTTTGTTGGTTGGTATTCCTTGCCTTTACGGGGATATCCGATAGGATAGGGAAGGTTGTTTAGAAGGAAGCCGAAGACATTAGGATCTGTAGGAAGGAAGGAAGGAAGGAAGGAAGGAAGAATTTTTAAAAACGTCTTTTGGTTTGACCATATTTATGGGTCCCACAAGCTTTTACATTCTAAAGATTTTTTTTTAAAATTCCGCTGCAACTCTCTTTTAAATGGTTATTGTAACCTTATGGGAAGTTTATCCCACTTGTAATCCAATTTGCATTAATGAAATTGAGTTCATTTTTCTCGAATCACCTCATTAAGTTATGCTTTTAGCCTTAGGTGACTTTGGACGGTGAAATCCGAGGTCATTGGCGGTAATACCCTTTGACTTTAAGAAGGGGGTGTTACACAGGACATCTCGCACAATTTTCAAAATTAGTCCAAATTTTCCATTGTTTCCGTGAATGTAACCAAGCGGCAGATTTTCAGGCCAGAAAAGACACCCCGGACTCCTTTTTGGACCACTACTTCAACTTCATTGGTCATTACTCAAGAAGCGCGAGACTTCCAACCCTGGAAACCTGAAGTTCGGAAGTTGTCTCTCTTCTAAAGGAGTTTAGTACAATATTCCGCAAGGATGATCTAGGTCGGCCCTATTTTAGAAAGGGAGCATAAGGTTTACCTTTTTCCAAAAAAAAACTATACGGTATCATATACTTTATAAAAAAAACTCTTCTTGGTGGATACCAAAAATTCCAATTTTTGACCACCAGATTCATCTCCTCCGGCTGCCGATTCAACCAGAAACAATAAGAAAATCAAGTGTGGAGATTTCAGAAGGACCCCTCTCATGGCACACACCTCTTGATTTCCCAACCATTGTTGAAGCTATGAGGAATATTACTAAATGAAGAAACTTGGTTTTCTATAAAGACTTTGTAACAGGTACTAGATCATAAGGGATGATGATGGAATACAACAACCCCTTCTGGGAAGATGACACTATTGATGAGGAGATTGACGACAATGTCATGCCAAACAACATTGATCCGAACTACCCTATTGTTCTTCTCTCTGCTGAAGATAAAAGACGCATCCGTCAACCTTGGAAGAACTCCATCATCACTAAGGTTCTGGACAGAAGCGTAGGCTACACCTATTTTAGGGCTAATCTGACACACAAATGACAATTGAAAGGCGAATTTTCTATGATAGATAGTAGTAATGACTACTATGTCATCAAAATCTAAAATGAGGAGGATCTTAACCATGTGCTAACGGATGGGACATGGATGATAGGAGAAAGCTACCTTACTATCCAAAGGTGGAGACCGAACTTCATTGCTATGGAAGAACCCTTAGAATTTGTTGCCTTGTGGATACGTATTCCTAGCCTATCCATGGAATATTTCGATCCTTAAGTCCTCAAGGATCTAGGCTCGAAATTGGGGAATGTTTTGACAAAATGACGAGATCTATAGAGAGAGGACGTTATACTGGACTCTACGTGGAACTTGACATTTCTAAACCCCTCTAGTCCAAGTTTTGGATGAATGGGAGAATCTGGAGATTTCAATATGAGGGGTTATGTATGGTTTGCTTCAAATGCGGCAAAGTGGGTCAAGTAATGGACCAATGCACAGTTAACCAAACTCCAAAATGCCCAGAGGTGACTGAGACCACTCAAATGGAAGTTATGGAGTCTAACCCAAAATTGAATGAAAAGTTTGGAGAATGGATGATTTCTAAGAGAGATTTTAAGAAGAAAACAACCAAAGATCAACAAGGTAAGAATACTGCTTATCCCCTAGGAAGCCATATGGAGGCTAGTCGGGTGACCGGAGAAGGTGACACCAACACTGGCTCGGCGGGGATCCAAAGCAATAACAAAACCAAGAAATTCCAAAAATGCTGGCGAGCCTGGGTCACAAAAAAATGGACGAAAAATCCAAAGAAAAATCAAAAGAAAATTTTGGGTCAAGATTTTCCATATTGTGAGAAGATGATGAAGATTTGGGGGAGCTGAATGTGAATAATAGCAAATCAGAGACAACACAATGAAATGAATTGCAAGGGGATAGGATGGAAAATAAGGCTAGTCAGAAAAAAGGATACACCAAAAAGAATTGTACAAAAGGAAAGGAAATGGAAAAGGGTGTTAAGGGCAATAATTCTAACGACGATATTGGGGGAAATTCTACAGCCTCGAATAAGAAAGTTGGCAATAAGAAATCTTAAGGAATAAAAATTGACAAGTCCGAGCCAAGGATAGAATCAAAGAACATCAACATGGAAACCCTAGTGACAAGAAATATAGAAGAGAAAAATATGACAATTCAGAAAGGAAAACCAATAATAGGTATAAGGATAGAAAATCATTCGATTTCCTTAAGGATTACATGGCAGAATCAAAGCCCGAATAATGATAAAACCAGGGGTGTGACTTCTCCTAGAGCACAGGAGCTATCGCACTCTATCTCAGACACCAAACACACAGGAGATCCCCCAGGAAACAATGACAGGTCAATGACGATGGTTAAGTCCATCATCCAAACCAAGGGTGAGCAGCGTTCAATTGTGGACACCCGAATGAAGGATTATGATGATGAAGGGTATGTCTCTATACAATAATTCAATGGTGGCGAGATTGTGACACCAACATGGTCACACAAAATGTCTAAGAATGTGTGTGTTGGTTTGTGAATGATCCCCACCTATACAATGATAGTTCCTAACCTTAAAATCATCTCTTGGAATGTTCAAGGTACATGAACTAAGGCGTTTCATCATACTCCGAAAGAACTGATCAGGAACGATGACCCTTATATCTTGGTTCCACTACCAGAAAACACGGCACATCTCGACGCTTTTTAACGTAATTTTCGACACATAAAAGCGTCGAGATTTTCATTCTCGACGCTTTACAAAGGCGTCGAGATTTTCAACGTCGCAATTTACAGACACTAAAAAGCGTCGAGATATGTGACACTTAAAAGCGCCGACAAATGTAGCGACGTTAAAAAGTGTAGAGATTTTTGTTGGGAACTAAAATGTTTGCCCATTAGTGACACAAAAAAGTGTCGATATTTGGACAAATGATGACGTATAAAAGCGTCGAGAAATTTCTTGACAACAAAAGGCGTCGAGATTCTAAACAAAAATAGACGTACAAAACCGTCGAGAATTATACGACAAAAGAAAACGTCGATATTTTGGTAGGGCGCTAAAACATGAACCCTTTTATGATACAAAAAAGCGTCGAGATTTCAATCATCAAAAATAAAAAAAATAAAAGATTATGTATAAATGAGGTGCTTCTATAGTCTAATCCTGTTTTATTATCAATAGAAGTCTAATAAAATGAAACTATTACATAGCAAATATCTACTATTGCAGAATAAGGACGTTATATATCCATGAGTAATAGATTAAAAAGATCTACAGCAAGGACAATTGATCAAGTCAGGCTCAAAAAACACAAACAGGAATGAAAAAATTCAAGTCAGGACGTTATCCATGAGAAAATATCTTTTGTTCCTTGGTCCTTCTATGCAGCATATCTAATTTCACACCCATGGCGATGCTTACAACTTTGAGATGGCATAGTCCAGGACATCCACAAAGAAATCTACAACGGAGGAATCACAATTCATAGAACTAGAGTTATTGATCAATGGTTTTGCCTACTGTTCAAGCAGAAGCAAGGTATGACCAAAAAATACCTCCATCATCCTTTGAGAAACACATGGATGGTTTAATCCTGAATAAATTTCCATGAATTCCCCCCTTGCCAACTAGGATACCAAGTTCTATGCCAAAACAAAAATACATGTCATTCTTTAAGTACCTTTAGCAAATCATCGAATTAAAAACAAGGCATCTATCAAGGAGTTTTTATACTTCTTTTACTTGAAAGGACTGATCAATTACCTCTAAGGTGCTCAAACGGAGCAACAGTTTCTGCCTTGGCAAGGGTCTATTCTTTCCTATCAGTAACCAACTCTACCTCCACCATCAAGCCTCTACCTCTCACATCACCAGTTATTGAAAAAAAACATGTATTATTATCAATAATAACATCAACATTATAAATGGATACTATTATCTAGAAAATATTTAGCAAAGGCTTTATCTATGAGAAAATAGATTAATGATATTCATAGCAAGGACAAAGGATCCAAGTCAGGCTCAACAAACACAAACAGGAGTAAAAAAATTTCAAGTCATGTTAAGAATATTACTATCAAATGGGAACCAACTTCTGCACAATGTTCTTGACACTTCTCCTTCCAGACCGGGTAAATACCCTTGAGAAAGTATGTAAGGTATTCCATGAAAAAACTAATATATCAGAGATAACAAAAAAAGATATAACAAATAAAGTAGTGGGGAAGTGTTTTCACCGCCTTAGTAAAATATGTTGGAGACTTATTGGTGACAACATCTTCTCTAGAATAATAAATAAAGTTAGCTTATAATAGTAGATGATAAAAGTCAGAGCAGGATAATTTCCATGTTTAAGAGATCGACAAAAAGTTAGGCACATATATGATATATCACTCATACATTATTAGTCATTACCTCGTTGGTGATTTATAGGTTTGAGTGTTTGATTTGGGATTTCATGTTCTTACCCACAAAGTAGGGACCCATAAACCAAATATATACAATAAATAGAAAACAGTACATGTCATTTATTTCTCACAGAAATAACATTAATTGGTTTGTACTTTAAATATCTACTGTTCCACTTTATGCAAGGCTTCTTTAGTACTGGTCCTAAGTTATTCACTAAGCCAACCAGCCAAGAAAATAACACAAGGGCGAGAATGTACCAAATATGTGTTAAATAGATTACCTTATACTTGAAAAGGCGGAGAATCTGCAAGTCTAACACTTCCATGTAGGATTCTGAGTTAACTCTTCCTAGACAGAATATGATCCTGCATAAAATGCAGAAAGAAATAGTGAGAAGAATAAAGAATACCCAATATTCTATTTTCGCCAAGGATGTGTTTCAAAGCATTATCCAAGTAAACTACAAGATGTAGTTTCAAGTTCAATCACACTTCAGGATTGGAGCAAATGCTATGCTCATTTATATGAAACCTCTTAGTGTGATACTTAGATATGAATAAACCCCAGGACGTGGACCCATGTCATCACTCAATGGAATGACTAAACACTAAAGGTTTAACTTTCGTGTACAAATAGTTATGAATTCAAGAAGATGAAATCATCACCTGATATCCTTCTAATCCCATTTTGTTAAGAATCCTCTGACATGCAACCTTATCATCATAGCTGCCAAAGTGAACACTCAGCAGCATTTCACAAGTCAATTACTAATACTAATAAAAGAAGCTAGTGAAGACGATATAAAAAAGAAGAAATTTCATTCAATTTCCTTCCAACACTTCTAAAAGAAGTCAGTTACTAATAAAAGAGTGAGAAATCAAGAGTGAGAATATATATAGTTGTGGGTTCTAACCGGCTCATCTCGAGAATGATAACCATGTTCCTGAGGTGGTTCTAACCAGCTCAGGCTTCTCACCAGCTGGGGCGTCAAGTTTCTGATCGTCGAACAAGAAAAAAAAAACATTATTGATACAAATATAAATATGCGTGTAGTTAATCAACTTTCAAACTCGATATCAAGGCTGATCCTTTTATAAACTACACAAGAACTACATGCACCAATGTAAATGGCAATTAAAAGGGCATATCCATTACTAAACTAGCACACATTTCATTTCTCAATCAATCCAAAGAATATCAAATACCAATCCATGATAGGCCAAACTTATCACAAATTAATTTCAAGGTGGAATACTAATTGGATGAGGAAGTAGATGAATGGGACCTTGCCTCTACCTGTATTTCCCAAACAAAAGAATCCACAAGCATAAAAGAAAAAATGGCAAGCTCATCCAATTGTAGGTAGCTTTTATCACTTGACCACTAAACAATGATCAACACAAGTGGAATGAAGCCAAGCAGACTACTTTGACAAAAGAACTTCAACCCGAATACAGTTTCCTGTAAGAACTGCTTAGGTACTTTGCACTGATGTTCAGAAGTAATCCAAAAATTGGCCAGCCAGACCAGGATAACAACTAATTCTGCCCATGAGAAAAGAGGTGAAGCAAGAATGTGAATGTGACAACTTATCTATTTGATGCATTTAGTCGCCTGATCGCACTGTCATGTGAGAATCCAAGCCATACTAATCGAGAAAGCTACACCGTTACCCCCTCAAAACCCCAATTGTGATCCTATATTCACTCATGGAACGAAGGCAGGAAATCAAAAACAATCAAAAGCCAGAATTGTCAAAAGTGATGAACATACAATGGAAGATATGCTTGGCAAGGGTATCATTGGGCATGAACTCAGCGACGAGCAAACTGTCATCTCCCTCGCAACAATACCCGATCAGATTGGCAAGCCTTTTGTGCCTAAGCTTCCCAACTTCCTTCGCTACCTCCTGAAACCCAAAATCAAGTCATATGAAAATCCCTAAACCACAAAACACTAATTGCTCAAAGCCCTAACCCTAAATCCCAAACAAGACGTCGGAGTTGAAATCAAAATCATACCACGAACTGCTTAGGATCGGGCCAGGCGAGCTTGGAGAACTTCTTGACGGCGATCCAGCGCTGATTCCGGAGTCGGCCCTTGTAGACGACGACATTGGGGGCCTTGTCGCCGCTGCCGGAGACGACGAAATCGAATGCTGACATGTTAGGCGACCGAGGAAGTAGAACTCGGTGTCGCCAATCTGGAGGAGATCCTGGGAATCGAGCTTGATGGGAGGGTTTCCGGGGAGGTGGAGGACGCCTTCGACGAGGCAGCCGTTCTTGCCGAGGACGTCCCTGGGCGAATCGGCGACGCTGGAAGTCGTAGTAGATCTGGGCGTGGTTGCGGGAGAGATCCACGTCCACCGAGGATTTCTTGCTGTTCCGGCCCAGCACGATGGAGGAAGGCGATCGAAGCCCTAGGTATAGACGCGAATTAAGAGGAAGGGCGATGGGATTCGTAGAAAGAGGGTTTCGGTGGAACTGAGAGGGTTTTCTACGGAGAGCATCGGCGGTTTGACGGTTTCAGGATTATCAAAGCCCTAGGTATAGACGCGTGTAAATATCGACACTTTTTTACTCAAACTCGACACCATAAAGCGTCGGGAGTTTCGACACTTGAAAGCGTTATCAAAAGCGTCGAGATATGCCGCGTCCTTGACAATTTCCAACGACACTATGACAAAGCGTTGATGAAAAAGTGTCGATATTTAAACCATTTTCTAGTAGTGTTCTACTCGAACCTAAAATTAGTGGCAAGCAAACTGAATGTGTTTGTGATTCTATAGGTTTTGATGGCAGAATCAGGGCTGAGGCTAAATCCCTACATGAAAGAACTGGATCCTCTTATGAGCTGAGAAGGAGATCTAATAATTTCAAAAATTGGATCAACGAAGATATGGAGATGATTGATCTCGAATTCTCTAGACATCGATTTACTTGGAACCGTGTACCGACCCGGGCTAGTGGAAGACTAGATAGAGGGATTCGTAATCATTGAGTGATGAAACTTGTTTGAGAATGGAGGTATTAAACACTTGGCTATTGTGCAATCTAATCACTCCCCATTGCTCCTATCTTCTAAAGGCTTCGATGGCTTCTAAGTTGTTCCGCTTCCAAGCCGCTTGGCTTACTCATAACGAGTTCCAACATTTTCTTGCTCAACACTGGGACAAAGATGCCCCTCTCTATGCCACTTTGTCTAATCTTGTTGTTCTCTTAGAGGAGTGGAACCGTAACGTATTTGGAAATCTTTTTAGAAAACAGGACAAACTTTGAAGAATGCTTGAATGTATTTGATTCGGCCTATTTTGTATAGGTTTACTCTTGTGTTTTAGGGCTATATTGAGTGTGTTTAGGTTAGAGTTGTGCGCAATTGTAATATCTAGGCCGAAGACACAAGAATGCAATAATCAAGAGTTTTAAGGCGTTTTGAGCTGTCTGCGCGACACCTCTTTCTTGAAAAGGCTATATATTGAGCTACAGAGGTCGGATTGAGCTGATTCCGGTGTCATTGGAAAGCTAACTTCAAGGGCTTCAATTCATCGTTTTACACCAAAGTCAGATTCCAAGCCGATCATGGTCAAAATAGCCTCCGAAGTGACGCTAGAGGTTCTTTCGAGATTCCGCGACCGCGGATTGTCCACCGCGACCGCTGTGGCTGCCGAGAGACGAAGTTCTTCTCTATCGTGAAAGCACGGGCGCTGTGATGGCGGCGCGACCGCTGTGATGCCGAATCCGAAGCGGACCGAAATGTTTCTATCTTGTTTCCTTTTCTATCTTTTGTCTCTTTCCTTATCTATCTCGGGGAGTTTGTTCCTTGGGCTATATAAGGAGGAGTCTGCCCTAGGTTTAAGGTATTCATAATTCCAATTCATAATTCAATTCTTTAGCTTAGCTTAGTTATGTAGAGCTAGTCTCCTTGGGTTTGTCTATGCATCTTTCCTATTTCTCGAAACAACTCTATTCTAGGACCGTGGACTAGTTTAAGGAAGAGTATTCAATGGTTTAATTGTGCATGAGACTCGTAGCTTGATTGCGTGATTTGATTTCCTAATATCCTTGTTCTCTATGCTAATTCTAGGTTTAAGCGTCCTTGCCTAGGGTTATAGAATTGCTTGGACCGTGCACTTGCGATTGTTGATGATCAGGATAGGAATTAACAATAGGTGTGAATGAAATCAATGGATGAATCTATGATCGAGTGATTATTTCATGAGTGGATCTTTTGAATGAACTGCCTCTTATCTATTTGTTTATTTGTTTGTTATTTGTTTTCTAGTTTAGATTAGGTTAGATCTCTCTTTGAAGTCCCCCCAAATCTTTAGTTGATAATTATATTCATACTAGAAGCCATAGTTCCCTTGGGTTCGACCCATTGCTTGCTCACTATACTAGTTGTTTGCATGTTCGGGATTTATCTTTGATTTGGGAACAACGACTTTGCCCGAGTCAAATTTTGGCGCCGTTGACTTAGGTTTCTTTCTAGTATTGATATTTTTATTGACTATATAAAAAAAAATTTGGGCTAACATGCAGGTACTAGGTTCGAAAGAACGTTCTGTGTTTAAACCGCGCCCGTGGGTGCGCAACCGCGGTCGCGTTTTGAACGTACAGGTACTAGACACCACGGTCACGGTCCACAAACCGCGCCCGCGGTGGTGATGCAGTTGATTTGAAAAAAAAGAAAAAAAAAGAAAAAACAGAAAAAAAGAGAAAATAGGACTTTTTTGTCCCATTCTCTCTCTATATCTTTCCATCTATCTCTTTTCACCACCTTCTATATATTCTTTTCAACCATCTTTAGATTTCCATTCTTTTGGCTATGTTCAAAGCCTAAGTATGGGGGAGCTTTGTTCCCCCGAATAGCATCATTGAGGTTCGAGTTCAAGAGTTCACACATGTCATGAGAAGACGAGCCCAATATCCGAGAGTCATATTTAGCATTCATGTTCGAGGAGACGTCCGAGTTCGCATTCGCTCAAGGCCGCGCCCGCGCTTCCCTTACCGCGCCCATGGTTGGTTCCCGAAGGTTGATGTTGCTTACGGTGTTGGATCCACAACCGCGCCACCCACATCGCGCCCACGGTTAGCCTCCAGGACGGGATTTCAAGGTTCCTTTTCGTCCATTCTTCTACCTCCTTTGAAGAGTTCTTCCATTCCACCTCTCTTCATCGTTTGTGAGTCTTCTGATATACCTTTCTCCTTGCTTCTATCCTTTCTCTTTGCTTCATTGAGGACAATAAAGGATTTAAGTATGGGGGAGGGAGTACTCGCATTCACTTATCATAGTTAGTGCAGTTAGAGATTTGCTTCAGATTTTTGATTTTCTTCTTTTCATGGAGCACTTGCACCATACTTTTTGCATAATAAAGAAAGAAAGAAAAAGAAAAAGATAGAAAAAGCCATAAAAATTCAGAAAAAGGCATATAAATCCTGGGATGAGTTGAAAACCCGAAAGAGCGGCTCAGGTAATAAGCAGGTAACCCGGACCAGCATTAGGCTGGGGTAATATGAGGTTCATGAGTGTTGTGAGTATTTGTGAGCACACCCTTGAGAAAAATGAAAAGAGCGGTTAGGTGAAAACCCGAAAGGGCTCCTAAGCAGAATTGAGCGGAAAAAATATGAGTGTTTAGGATCATTCTTGCTTGGGGATTGTGGGGCTTACATGTTAGATTTGGGTAGATCCTAGGTTGCTCTACACTTTTTAGAGCTTGAGTGTCTTATCATTGTTGTGAGGTGTGTGTTTGAATTTCATTGCTTTATGCTCATGATTTCTCTATATTTTTGGGTTCGGGTTGTGAGTTGAGTGTTTTATCTTCCCTTGTATTTCCTGAGATCTTAGATATGCTTTCTTATTATATTTGTTTTGAGCTTACTCGAGGACGAGCAAGATCTAAGTATGGGGAATTTGATTTGGCCAATTTTGTATAGGTTTACTCTTGTATTTTAGGGCTATATTGAGTGTGTTTAGGTTAGAGTTGTGCGCAATTGTAATATCATGGCCGAAGACACAAGAATGCAAGAATCAAGAGTTTTAAGGCGTTTTGAGCTGTCTGCGCGACACCACTTTCTTGTAAAGGATATATCTTGAGCTACAAAGGTCCGATTGAGCTGATTTGGGTGCCATTGGAAAGCTAACGTCAAGGGCTTCAGTTCATCATTTTACACCGAAGTCAGATTCCAAGCCAAAGATGGTCAAAACCGCCTCCGAGTTGACGCTAGAGGTTCTGTCGAGATTCCGCGACCGCGGATTGTCCACCGCGACCGTGGTGGCTGCCGAGAGACGAAGTTCTTCTCTGTCGTAAAAACACGGGCGCGATGATGGCGGCGCGACCGCGGTGATGCCGAATCCGAAGCGGGCCGAAATCTTTCTATCTTATTTCCTTTTCTATCTTTTGTCTCTTTCCTTATCTATCTCGGGGAGCTTGTTCCTTGGGCTATACAAGAGGAGTCTGCCCTAGGTTTTAGGTATTCATAATTCCAATTCATAGTTCAGTTCTTTAGCTTAGCTTAGTTATGGAGAGCTAGTCTCCTTGGGTTTGTTCAAGGGAGAAGCTCTGATGTATGAACTTGTGAGGTTTTACTTATTGATTTCTATCCTTTGGTTAATATTGATACTCTTGTGCTTTATCCCATGATCTATGTTTGATTTTATGAGCCTGATCAACTTGTTTAATTATCTTAGATCTATTGTTTGAATTAAGATTGGTTGTTGGCTATGCATCTTTCCTATTTCTCGAAACAACTCTGTTCTAGGACCGTGGACTAGTTTAGGGAAGAGTATTCAATGGTTTAATTGTGCATGAGACTCGTAGCTTGATTGCATGATTTGATTTCCTAATATCCTTGTTCTCTATGCTAATTCTAGGTTTAAGCGTCTTTGCCTAGGGTTATAGAATTGCTTAGACCGTGAACTTGCGATTGTTAATGATCAGGATAGGAATTAACAATAGGTGTGAATGAAATCAATGGATGAATCTGTGATCGAGTGATTATTTCATGAGTGGATCTTTTGAATGAACCTGCCTCTTATCTATTTGTTTATTTGTTTGTTATTTGTTTTCTAGTTTAGATTAGGTTAGATCTCTCTTTGAAGTCCCCCCATATCTTTAGTTGATAATCATATTCATACTAGAAGCCATAGTTCCCTTGGGTTCGACCCTTTGTTTGCTCACTCTACTCATCGTTTGCGTGTTCGGGATTTATCTTTGATTTGGGAACAACGACTTTGCCCGAGTCAGTATTCCAAAAGCGCTTTGTTACCGGCCTCACAGGGGTCTCTTGGAGCTAGAAGAAAAGCTTCGAAAGAAAATCATGATTGTTCTTGAATATATCAATATATTTTGGTTGTAGAAGACCAGATCATATATTTTGTTGGATGGAGATCGAAATACACGCTTTTTTCATACTAGTGTTGTGGTTTGTCGGTGTTGGAATAAGATCTATGGGCTCAAGAATCCCGAAGGAGATTGGATTGGATCAAGGGGGCTTGTAGAGTATGGTCTCAAATCACTTCCAAAAGTTGTATAAGGAAGAAAACACTATTGATGATCCGTTTGACATACCCTCGGGCAGATTTCAAGAGTTGTCCGAGTCTGCATACAGAGAACTAAGCAAGTCCTTCACTAGTCAAGAACTAAAAGATGTTGTTTATAGTATTGGCCCATTCAAAGCTCTGGGGCCAAACGGATTTCATGTCGTCTTTTATCAAAGGAAGTGGAATTGTGTATGTGAAGAGGTTGAAGCTGCTACTTTAAGCATGCTCAAGGGACAAGAAATTCCTGAGGCCATGAATGAAACTCTAGTGGTTCTAACAACAAAGATTGAGAATCTTGAAACTCCAAGCCATCTAAGGCCTATCAGTCTTTGCAACGTTGCCTTTAAAATTGCTACCAATGCATTGGTGGCCAGGCTTAAACCAATCATGTAGAATATTATAGCTCTAACTCAGTCGAGTTTTTTCTTGGGAAGACAAAATTCTAACAATATTGTCATAACTGAAGAAGTGATCCACTTAATGAGAATGAGAACTAGGAAGCCTTTCATGGTATTGAAAATTGTTGAATCATTAGTCTTAATACAGAAGGCGTCCTTAACAAAGTTAAGGGCGTCCTTGACCGAGGCGTCCTAAATATTGATTAAGGACGTCTTTGGTTGGCAGCGGAAAAACAAAGACTAAACAGATAAAGGCAAGAAGTAAGGAGCGCTTTTGATTTATAGAGGAGCTACTCAAGTACCAACTAGTCCTTGAGTGTAAACCTTTACCTCCTTGGAGGATTTTGTAATAACTTCTTTCCTTTCTTATTAAGTTTCCTTACAATACACTGGCGAGTAGTTACACTTCTTTGGCACTTAGAAGGCGTCCCTAAGTCCACTAGTAACAACTCCTTTAAGCCTGTAATGTAACCTAACTTAATCTCTCTAAAGGATGCTATCACCTCGTCCTTACAGTTCTTCGTAAGGACTCTCTCTTTCTTTTTGTTCTTTTCTATTACAAACTGTTTGTGGTTTTGTTGTACGCTTCTCGCTCGATCTAACACCTAAGTCTCACTTGTTCTTGAGCTTGTTCTTGGTGTTGTTGGTTGTTCTTCAACGATTGACAAATTCTCTGAATATTCTCTGGAAGCGTCAAGTCACAATAAATGCTCTGGAAGAGTATTTATAGTGACATTAGGAAGGGCATCATTCTCTGACGATCATGCCCTTGAGGACGTTGCTATAGTAATCGGCTTCCACGTGTCTCTGTGATGATCAAGGAAGCTTACTGGCAATTCCGTTAGGCTTGGCTGCAGCATCTTCTTCCACGTGGAGATCATGATCAAAGCTTGTCTGGTGATGTCACCTTGTCGGCCAGCTTTGAGGGACTACAGTGTAATGATGAAGGACGGTGTCCTTATTGAGATTTTGCCAAGCCGTTCACTTAGAGATGTAGCGTCCTTACTCCTTAAGGACGGCTACTTGTACAACAACTTGTTGTCTTTTTCAACATGCGTCCCTGAAACACTTGGAAAACTTATTAGATCAAGACGAGTTTGTCATATCAAAACTAAGGAACACCAGGCAAAATGTTAATTACTAAAGGCGTCCTTAACATTGTCCCAACAAAAATTGACTTAGAGAAGGCATATGACCGGTTCCGTTGGTCATTTCTTTAGGATACTTTTCATGATACTAGGATGCCAAGCAGTATGGTGGATATCATTATGAATTGTGTCTCTTCTTATTCCATGAAAATTTTATGGATGGTACTGTCGGAGATAGCTTTACTCCCTGTCATACATGGTGTCCGCTAGGGAGACCCGATTTCGCCTTATTTGTTTGTCCCCTACATGGAGTGACTAGGGCATATTATTGATGAAGTTGTTATGGCTGGCGCTTTGAAATCTATAAGTATCTTCAATGGTGGTCATGAGCTTTCTCACCTCTTTTTGCTGATGACCTAATCCTATTTGGTGAGGCTTTCATGAACCAGACAAATGTCATGAGGTTTTGTTTACAAAAATTCTGTACGTGATGCTTCAAGAGCCAACATTAATTTCTAAAAATACAAGATCCATTTTTGAATAACACACCCTTTGAACTTTTTGAGGAAATTAACAACTATGCTAATATTCCTTATACAAAAGAACTTGGTATGAACTTGGGGATGCCTGTCTCTAAGAAGAAGGTGACTAGAGATACGTTCAAGCATGTTCTAGAACAAATCAATTCCAAACTCGCAAGATGAAAAGCTTGTGTTCTCTCTATAGCGGGTGGGACGACGATGGCCAAGTCTGATATTGGGAGTGTGCCCTTTTTTTCAATACATACATCAAGCCTCCCTTTTCATATATATGATGTAGTGGAGAAGAAACCTATAGCGTTCGTCTGGGGTTCGACTGAAGAGAAGAGGCGAATTCATTTGTTAAACTGGTAGACTCTTAAGCAACCAATACTCTTTGGTGGCCTAGGAATTAATGAGAAGCACGAGACAAGAAAAATTTGTTTTCATGAATAAAATGGGGTGGAGGCTTATGACTGACGAAGATTCTCTATGGGCTCGGGTAGTGTGGAGTAAGTACTGCAATGGTAAAAGAGATAGGAATATGTTTGAGTTAAGAATTAGAGCCTCAAACCTCTGGAACGGAGTGGTGAAGAGAAAATCGTCTCTTTTATAGGGCGTCCAACCAGACTAGAATTGGTGATAGGCTAAGGACCATATTCTGGGATTAACGAGGCCCATCATTGATCAGGCTATTGGTGAGGTTACTGAACAAGACATTGGAAGAACGATGGTGCAGTATTGGAATCGGGATCAATGGAGTTGGCAGGAATTTCGCATCTCTTGCCTATTGATGTGCTATGAGAGATTGAAAACTGAGGGTGATCAGCGAAGGAGTTGAAGATAACTTCTTTTTGAGCCATTCGTCTTCAAGGCAATTTTTTGTGTGGTCCGCTTTGGAAAACAGTAGCATATTGGAGGTTGTTGAGGTAGATAGGATTTGGAAGATGTATTGGTCTGTTCATGCTGCTGAATGAGATTGCAATTTCCTCTGGTGGGTGGCCCATGTTTCTTTCCTTTATAATGCTAACAAATGGAGACACCACCTTGCTGATGTTGATTTTTTCCCAAGATGCGAGGGAACCCTAGAAACTACTATCTATATTCTCAAAGATTGCCCTTTTGCTGGAGATCTATTTTGAATGACTTCTTGATGGAAAGTAGGAGGTAAGCATTTTTTTATGGAGATCCGCGGAATTGAATTTCTTCAAACTTAGCTTCAAACCTCTCACATACCAATTTTGTTAAATTTTCGGTATGTGTTGTATTTTTTTATTTTAAAAAATATGGTGATACCGGTTTTATGAAAGATCATGATCTTTTAGGAGTCATCACATGCGACCTCTGCTTCTTTAGTGTGTGATATTTTGATTTCATGGTTATGGTGATTTTATATCTTATGAACCGTTCATGTTTGTATAAACTTGAACAATTTTCTTTTGTTGCAACAAAAGTTATAATGTAATGCAGTTTTTATTATCTTCGATGAATTAACTATATTGCTAATCTTGAGCATTTGTTTGAGGGGATAAATTTGAAATGAAGAAGCTTTTGAAATTTTAATCAATGCTCGTGTTTCCTTTTCCCAACCAAACACTAGGAAATTTAGTTAATTAAATGATGTTTGAGATCCTGAGCAATCCTTCAACCATTGTTGTTTGATCGTTAGTATAACCGAGGGACGTCCTTTACTTAGGTAAAGGCGTCCTTTGGTCCGGCGTCCTTACGAGGTGTAAGGGCGTCCTTTAGTTGTGCAGCAGAAATTAGAACTAAACAGATGAATAAAGTGAAAACAATGATTTATAGAGGAACCACTCAAGACCAAGTAGTCCTTGAGTGTAAACCTCTACCTCCTTGGAGGATTTTTGAATAGATTCTTCCTTTCTTATTAAACGTCCTTACGTTGTACTGACGAGTCCTTTACACTTCTCTAGTACTTAGACAGCATCCTAAGTCCACTAGTAAAGTCCTCCTTTAAGCCTATAACCTAAGCGAGTTTAATCTTCTAAAGGACTTCTATCCCTACGTCCTACAGTGCATTGTAGGACTCTCTCTTTCTTTTTGGGTTTTATGAGTTACAAACAATTTGTGGTTTGGGTTACAATTCTCACTCGATCTAACACAAGCCTAGAACTGTTCTTACGTGTTCTTGAGCTTGTTCTTCGTGTTCTGGAGTGAGTCGCTTTCCTCTGATTCTCTCTGAATATTCTCTGAAAGCGTTGATGTCACAATAAATGCCTTGAGCTATTTATAGGACTTGGGGAAGGGCGTCTTTCCTCTTTTGACGATCATGCCCTTCAGGGATGTGGCTACAGGATCTTCCTCCACGTAGTAGGGCGGTGATGAGGAAGCTTCCTGTATCCAGCTGTGTGTGATGGACTCTTCTACAGGATCGGCTGACACGTGTTGATGAACTCTGCTACAGGATCGTCCGCAACGTAGTGTTGGACTCTGCTACAGGATCGGTCTTCACGTGTCCTTGGATGATCAAATATTGTCGAGTGATGTCATCTTGTCAGCTAGTGAGTAAGGACACTCTGCTTGCGTTCCAACTTGCTTTTGGGACTCCGTCCTTGCTCAAGTAGTCTCTTGCTGGTCCTTACTTCCTGGTAGCTAGCGTCCCTAAGCCTAGGGAACGCTTCACACACTTGTTGTCCTTTTGTCACTGGCGTTCCTGAACACTTGGACAAATGTTTTAGAATCAAGATGAGTTTGTCATATCAAAACTAAGGGACGGTTGTGTGGTACACTAACAAGTATGTAAGCGTCCTTGATAGCGTCCCAACAAATTCCCCCTTTTTGATGATGAGAAACTCTTTAGCAAAATAGTTTTGGCATTGAAACTTAGCATGCATGAAAACTTAGAAGCGTCCTCTATCACTTAGAGAAATTTAAGTAAGCACAAGTTTTCATTCTTTGATTCTCTATCTTTTGGATTTTAAGGAGAGAGTAGCGTCCTAGAATACTTTCTAAGCGTCCTCTTATTTATTCTAGCATGGCGTTCCTTAGACCTTTCACTAATAGTTCCCCCTTAACACTTGCTTATTCTAGATAACTATTTTATAGTGCATCTCTGTAAAAACTACACTTCCCCCTTTTGGCATCATCGAAAAGGATAACAAGTGATAAGGACGTTACCACAAAAACACAATTAGAAGTAGTGGAATGCTTAAACAAACACATGCAAGCAAACAATGGAATTGCCATTCAAACAAAAGTAGAGTACGATTATTACAAACCAAGAGCCAAGTGTTTGAAATGAAAAGAAGCAAAGGCAAAACAATGAGGGAATAAAGAGTAGGACGACGATCATTGGGGACGGCGGCTTTGGTCTTGATAGAACTTAAGAAGCTTTTCATGAAGTTCCGCAGACTTAGTGAATGTCGTGGACAAGTCCTTGAGAGAAGGTAGAATGAGGCACTGATTATTCAGAATTGCAACCATGAGTTCTGAGGGAGGGTGCTGATCAGGATGAGCCGGGGCTGGAATGGGCGCAGGACCAGAGCTTGAAGATGGGGGCGTCCATAAGAGGCAAGGAGGAAGGAGGAGAGGAAGCCATCAACATTTGATCAAGAGCTGCAAAATTGACAATGGGCTCTTCTTGAGAAGCTGGCTCTTGATGCATTGAGACAAGACGCTCTTGTTCAGCTTCCAGAGCGAGGCGTTCTTGCTCTGCTTTCTTCTTAGCTTCCTCTGCTTCAGCCTCTAACTGCTTCTTGATGGAGGGCAGTTCCTCACTGTTTCTGATTTCCAACAGTCCCTCCTTCTTATTCCATGTCAATCCCAACATCTCAGTGGGAGCTTTGTCATCATAAGCCTTTTGAGATTTGAGAATGAGCTTGACCAGACCCGGGTACGGCAAAGCATGTCGATTCCTCCCACACTTAGCCATATGTTGCATAGCAATTCTGACAAAGTTGATGGGGTGGCGGTCGAGAAATGCGTCTAGTAGAATGCAGTCATGAGTTTGAACCACAGAACGCTTCTCTTGCCTAGGAAGGACGGCGCGGCAGATGAAGTAGTGTGCAATAGCGCCAACTTTGGACAACACATGAGCAACTCTGTCCGTCCCATAAGGTCTCTTTCCTTGGAAAATTCTCTCAATCAACGCTACTTCTTTGTCGTCCTTCATCTCAAAACCATTCTCTGGAAGAGAGCTTAAGGCATTGGACGGTGGCTTTTGAGTGCTGAGTCCCATGAAGGCGCGGACTTGTCGTTCAGTAACAGATGCTTTCTCATCATCTATCTTGAAATGCAGTGAACCGTCCTTGGACTTGTAGCGGAGACTTTTGTAGAACGCTCAGACTTGTTCTTTATCAACCTCTATAGGCGCAGGTCTAACGTTCAACCAGCCTTGAAACCGTAAGAGCTCAAGGAACTCCTGTACTTTCTCATCATTGAAGGACGAGAGCCATTCTTCTGAATAGACCAAGGGGCCAAGAACGTTCACAGTCTCGCCATCGTCCTTTCGCTTTTTCTTATGCTTCGGGGACTCAGAGTCCTCATCATCAGAATAGTCCTCATCAGTATCAGCGTCCTCAGAATCATTTTCGGCATCGTCCTCGGCAGGAGCGTCCTCAGTTCCTTTAGCTGTTTCATCATTACCACCAGCTGCGGCCTGTTCAGTTTCAATAGGAGTTTTGCCTTGGGACGTCTCCTCGGCGTCCTAAGCCTCTGTTTGTGTTCCAGGGGAGGGCTCAGCGTCCGCAGGGACTTGAGATTCTGTTTGGATTGTGGGAGAGGGGTTTTCTTGTGGGGTTGGTTGGGGGTTGAGGATGGGAAGGGATTTGTTGTAGGGTGGGATTTCGGGAGCATCACGCTCGAGCTCAGTAGATAGAGTGGGCTCGGCGTCCTTTTTAGCGACCTGGTGCTCACCAGCGTCCTCAACAACTTCAATTACTTCAACTTCTTTTGCTGTCGGAGCATTCTCAACACCTTCTGCCTCATCGTTGGAGTCCCTTGTTATATCAACGAAGGGGGAGGACTCACCGGCAGGCGTTCCTTGATTACTCTTCTCAGATGAGCTTGAAGTGAAGGAACTAGAGGTGGAGATGTGCTCCGGGACAACAGCTTCCTGGATCATCACCTTGGGCGTTTCACCGGTTTTACGGCGTCTGAATGTAAGCGCAAGGGTGGGACGTTGCTCGGCGTCCTCTAGACCAGATTCTGAAGAAGGACGGTGGGACCTGGGAGTCTCGGGGTCCTTTGGTGGGGAGATGTGAGCAGGGGCGGAAGGGAAGTTGGCAAAATTTAGTGGTGAAGGACAGAAAGGGATAAGAGCATTTGCTTTGGAAGGTTTAGGTGACGGAGGAGGAGTTGGGAGTTGGACTATTTTAAGAGCGGGTTGGGGTGCAAGAGTGGATTTCTTTGAAGGTTTGGATGGGCCTTTTGTAGAGCTTGGCCTTTTAGTGGTGGAGGGGACGTTGGATGACTTAGGCTTTTTGAGAGGCCTTGGGTCATGTTTTCCTTTGGAGCGTCCCTCTGACAAGTGTTTAGGGAACTTGTCCACTATTTCTGTTGGTTTAGAGGAGGTTGGTTTTGTGGATTTTGAGAGAGGGGACGATGGAGCTGGACGTTTGGAGGGCAAGAGCTTCTTTGTGGTGATTGTGGGAATTTGAGGAGGTGGGGGAGAAGAACTTGGCATGCGGTTCTTCAGCATTTGGAAGGCTAGGGAGTCTTTTGGGTACATGGGAAAATCAGGAAGGACGGCATTGTGCATATCAGGGATGAGATCAAGTAAAGGAGCAAGATTCTCACCACCGTACTGCGAGAAAAAGAGCACGTCCTCCATTCTCCCGGGCAAGTCCTTGTAATTGTTCTTGTGGAGGCCATGAATGACAAAGCGCTCCAACAACTTCTCATAATTCCTTGTCTTGATTGCGTCCTGCTTGACGTCTGGTTTGTCCATGCGTTCCCTCATTAGCCTGTAAAGCGTCTTGGGCTTCTTGTTGATGAAGTCCACAAGAGATTCGTTGAGAACTATCTGTTTGGGTTTCTCAAGAGTATGGGACTTCACCAGCTTCCTTCTCTTTCCTCCGGCGGAAGAGCCGGCCACGTTCCCTAGTAGTTGCGACATTTTCTGATGGCTATTTAGAGAGAGAAACTCGTCGGAAAGCTAGAGAGAAGTCAGAACAACTTGAGAGAAGGGAAGTTGTTGAGAGTAATAAATGAGAGATAGCGACTGTTACTGCCTTATATAGAGGAAGCGGTGGCACAAACTGTAATTAACACTGATTTTCTATGCGACACGTGGCATAACTTCCTCCTTAAGAGTTGAGCAAGTACAACGGTCACTGTTCAAAAGTTCAAATTTTCAAATTTCTTACTCTTCAACTTCTTCTCAAAACTGAACTGGCGTCCTCCCTTACAAACGACTGGCGTCCTCTCAAACTTAGCAAAAATTACCTCTTTAAGTAAACCAAGAACCATGACAACCGTCCCTGTGATCACCTTGCGAACCATTTGAGAACAAAGCAAGTACGTCCCATAAAGGAAAATATGAAGCTCATAAGACGCTTTTGCAAAGTTCTCGGCTAGGGTAAGCTTAGAGTTCCCATCATTTCGGCTTATGATGCGGTTTGGGTGATCAGGGATACTCTTTTCAAGACAAAATAGAGAAATTGAATGGCGTTCCAAAGTAGCAAACACATGAAGTTTTAGACTAGCGTCCTTGCAAATATGAATTCAATGCATGATAGTCCTTAAACACTTAGAATATACTATACATAGCCAATCATCAAGGGAATAGTAGAGCGGGACTTGCTACTTAAAAGTTATCATCCTCAAGAGCAACCTGAGATGCTCATAGGGACGTCTATCAAGCGCCTTAGTAAAAATTACAGTTATTTCATCTTCAGTCCTTACATGCTTCATACTAATAAGTCCTAGTTCAACATTATCACGCAAGAAAAGATGCTTTATATGAATATGCTTTGTGCGTGAATGAAAAACAGGATTCTTAGAAATTTCAATAGCACTGGAATAGTTTCAAGATTGATACCGTAGTCCTCAAGTTGATATTTGATCCAGATGACTTGTGAACAACACGAGGCAGCAACAACGTACTCGGCTTCCGCAGTTGAAAGCGTCACAGAGTTCTGTTTCTTAGATCCCCAAGAGACTAAGCAAGAACCAAGGAACTATGCCATTCTTGAAGTGCTTTTTCTATCAATCACATGACCAACATAATCAGTGTCCGAGTAGCCAACAAGCTTGAAGGACGTGTTCCTGGGGTACCAAAGGCAAAGATCGTCGCGTCCCTTGAGGTAGCAAAAGATCCTCTTGACTTCTTGCATGTGGGACTCCTTTGGCTTCGCCTGGAAGCGTGCATACAAGCAAACGGCGAACATGATATCGGGACGACTTGCGGTCAAATAGAGCAAAGATCCAGTCATTCCCCTATAAAGCTTTTGATCAACGTCCTTCCCTTGTTCATTTGCGTAAAGACGCGAATTGGGAGAACAAGGAGTAGCAACCGGCTTGGACGTGTTCATCCCGTACTTCTCAAGCATTTCACGAACATATTTTTGTTGATGAATACATGTCCCTTCCTTGAGTTGGTTGATTTGAAGTCCTAAGAAGAAATTGAGTTCTCCGATGAGGGACATCTCAAACTCACTAGTCATTAAGGACTTAAACTCATCTACAAGTTTCATGTTAGTACTACCAAAGACTATATCATTAACATAGACTTGGGCAATTAAAATAGCCTTGTGAACTTTCTTAATGAACACAGTTTTATCAATTGAACCTCTTGTGTACCCATGAGACAAAAGAAAGGACGCAAACCTGTCGTACCAAGCACGAGGGGCTTGCTTGAGTCCATAAAGCGCCTTGTTCAAGTAGTACACATGTTCCAGGTGAGAGGCGTCCTCGAAGCTAGACGGTTGAGCAACATACACTTCCTCCTTGAGTTTTCCATTGAGAAAGGCAGTTTTGACGTCCATCTGAAATAACTTGAATCCCATGTGCGCGGCAAAGGCAATAAGGAGACGGACGACCTCAATTCTAGCAACAGGATCAAAAGTTTCATCGTAGTCTATGCCTTCCTCTTGCTTGAATCCTTGAGCCACTAGTCGTGCCTTGTTCCTTGACACGCGTCCACTTTCATCAAGTTTGTTTTTGAACACCCAGCGTGTGCCTATGATGTTTTTGCCTTTAGGACGAGGGACGAGGGCCCAAACTTTGTTTCTTTCAAACTAATTGAGTTCTTCTTGCTTTGCTTGAATCCAGTCAATGTCTTGGAGTGCTTCTTTGATGTTCTTTGTTTCCACCATAAAAACAAAGGCATTGAAAGCACAGAAAGCTAAATTCACACTCTGGGACTTGCTTACAGCTGACCTGGTTTGAACTCCTTGAGAAACATCTGAGACAATCTGAGAGAGAGGTTGGGTGGTGCCTAGAGAGGCAGGACTCCCGTTGAAACAATTGAGCAAATCTTTGATCAATCTCTCCATCAGAATCATCACTATCGTTGTGAGCATCATCCTCAGTGTGTTCCCCCTCAAAGAGAGCGTCCACACCTTGGCGTTGCTTGCCTTGTTGACTTGATTCAACCATGTCTTGTTGAACTGGAGATTCACTACGAGAGGGAACTCCCTGAGCAACACTAGGAGCGTCCACTAAGACTTCTTCAGGATTTGGGGTAGCGTCCTTAGGAACTGGAGACTTCTTCAACTTCGTCTTTAGAGTCATCCTGTTGTGGTGAGGAAGAGCGTTCTTTCTTACTTTGTATTTCTTTATGAGAAGAACTCTCTTTGAACTCAACATGAATACTCTCCTCAAGCTTAAGAGTCCTTTTGTTGAAAACTCTATATGCTTTGCTTGTGAGGGAGTACCCAAAAAATATGGCTTCATCACTCCTTGCATCAAATTTTCCAAGTCTTTCATTGTCGTTGTTGTGAACAAAGCACTTGCATCCAAAAACTCTGAGATAGTCAATGTGAGGCTTCCTTCCATTCAACAACTCATAGGACGTCTTTTTCAGTAGAAGACGGATCATGGCACGATTGATGATGTAGCAAGCTGTAGCAATAGCTTCCGCCCAGAAGTACTTGGGGACGCTATTCGCTAAGAGCATAGTCCTTGCCATATCCTCCAGCGTCCTATTCTTTCTTTCCACAACTCCATTTTGTTGAGGAGTCCTTGGAGCTGAGAAGTTATGGGAGACGCTATGTTGATCACAGTAGGCCAGGAACTTTGAGTTTTGGAACTCCGTCCCATGGTCTGATCTTATGGCTTTTAGAGGCGTCTCAAGGGCAACTTCCGCTTGTTTGATGAAGACTTTGAATGCGTTGAAACAATCTGCTTTTGACACCAAGAAAAGAACCCAAGTGAATCGAGAAAAATCATCTACGAGAACGTAAATGTACCTCTTTCCACCGTAGCTCAGCGTCTTCATTGGTCCACAAAGATCCATATGGAGAGGTTCCAAAGGCTTCTTCGTACTAACTTCATTTTTGGACTTGAAGGACGTTCTTGTTTGCTTCCCTTTGATACAGGCTTCGCATTGTTCAATTTTCTCAGGATCAATTCGGGGAAGTCCTTTCACAAGATTTCTTTGGTGTAGCTTAAGGATGGTGCTTAGTCCAACATGGCCAAGACGGCGATGCCAAAGGTCAGCGTCCTCCTTTGAAGCAGATAGACACAACTCAGATTTGGGCTTGAACTCTTGGTTGAAGATGTAGACATTATTCTGGCGTACTCCTTTGAGAACCACTTTGTTTGATTTCTTGTTGATAACAAGGCACTTCTTTGATTCAAATGTGACTAGGTTTTCACCTTGATCACACATTTGAGAGACACTTAGAAGATTGAAGCCAAGTCCTTCAACAAGACTGACATTTGTTGCTTTAATGGACGAATTGAGAATGGCAGTACCCGTCCCTTTGATCTTTCCCTTGCCCTTGTTGCCAAACGAGCTAGTTCCTCCCGTGGCACTACTTTTGATAGAAGTGAGATGGATCTGGCATCCTGTCATATGATTTGAGGTGCCGTTATCAATGATCCATGAGCGTCCCCTCACTCCTACCTGCCAAAACAAAGTTAGTGTTTGGCGACCCAGGTAAGGTGTTCCTTACCTGGTTCGTTGCAATAATAGAATTATGGTTCTGGCATGTAGTCATTTATATTAACATCATTTGAAATAGCATGCTTTCGGAAAGAACTTTTAGAACTTCTAGTTTTAGCCTTAGGGACGGACTCAGCATTTTCATTGTTAGTCCTAGCAGCTTTTCCACTTTCAATGTCTTCCTTTAGCTTTACACAATCGTATTTGAAGTGGTCTCCTTGTCCACAGTACCAGCACGTCCTATAGTAAGTACCGAGGTAGTACTTCTTATTGGGACGTTGGATTTTGTTCTCCTTCATCTTTTGAGGGTTATAGACTTTGGAACCTTCTCCCTTAGCAATTTTCTTGTAGATCCTATTACTTGTGGAGTTAGTGTAGTAGTCCTCTTGACCTTTCTCTCCACTTTCTAGGACTCTAATGCGCTCAAGAAGGTTCTTAGTTTTCTCCCTTTCTAGTTCAAGTTCTGAAGTTTTTCTTGCCTCAAAGTCACTTGGGAGAGAGTTCCTAGATTCAGACTCATAGCCTAGTCCTCTTTTGACTGGGACAAAAACTATTGGTTTGACTTCCTCAATGATGGGACTCTTTCCTAACACTTTTACTTCTTCCCTAAGCTTAGCGTTCTCCAGTTTAAGGCACATTACTTCAGTTTTCAGGGATTTGCTTTCATCATAGGAGCACTCTAGTTGTAAAGACACTGTAGCACAGTTCTCACATTCAACTATTTTAATTTCATCTTCAAGTTTATCCATCCTATGCTTCATTTCAAGACTTTCTTCCATGATTTTACCAATCAGTTTAATAAGCTTTGATTTTGAACAATTCTCTAAGGAACGCATCATGGAATCGTGAGTTACCTCTTGATCATTTTCTGAGGCGTTCTCTTCAATAGCTGGTGCGTCCTCCATTGCCATGTATGCAACTTCATCATCTTGGTCTTCATCATCTGAACTAATATCGTCCCAAGCAGCTGCGTACGCCCCAATGAGAGCTTTCTACTTCATTTCCTTGGAGGACATTCCCGTGGTACACTTCTTAGCAAAATGTCCTTTCTTGTTACATTTAAAACAAGTGAGTTCCTTCATCTCTGCCTCTGTGTACTTGGGACTTTCTTTCTTGTAAGGCATCTTGTGTTTGTTGAAGTATTTGTTCCTCTTACCATAAGAACGGAGAGCTTTATGAATGAGGGAAAGCTCCTCTTCTTCATCTAGCTGTTCTTTTGATTTGCTTTCTTTCTCCTTCAATGCTTGGACGCGCATTTTCTCACGGTTCTCATTCTTATTGGCGCCCACCATCAAAGCCAGTTCTCTTTGGCGACGTAGGTACTCAGTGTACTCTGGTGTTGTTGATGCCAAAGCAAGATCTGTCTAGGGGTTCCCTCCTAACTCAGCCATGTCAGAGTTCCTTCTTGCTTCATACTGCCTCAGCTTCCCGTAGATCTCTTCCATATCAAGCGTCTTGATGGCTTGATTTTCCTTGAAAGTAGTTCTATCGAAGTTCCAGATTCCTGTAAGTCCATCAATGACCACTTGAACTCTGTTCCTCATTGAAACTTCAGCTTCTGGAATACCCAAGTTCTTCATCTTAATGACAAGAGCTTCAAAACGATATGAGTAGTCCTTAACCGTTTCATTGGGCAGCATTTTGAAAGCATAGAACTCTCTCTTGATCTTGAGCTGAACGTCCTCCTTCATCTCAGCAGTTCCTACGTGGTACTTCTCGAGAGCTTCCAACGGTAGTTTGGCAGTTGCCAAATTGCTCACTCTGGTGGCGTCCCTTTCACAG
Organism: Polygonum aviculare; assembly: GCA_934048045.1. Lineage (NCBI taxonomy): Eukaryota > Viridiplantae > Streptophyta > Magnoliopsida > Caryophyllales > Polygonaceae > Polygonum > Polygonum aviculare. Next base: position 21,977,857 of record OW204023.1, on the reverse strand, counting down.
AGGGACGCTTGAAGAAAGCATATTGCCTTAGCATTTGTTTCCATTAGCTTAAATTCATCAAGACCCCACTCGTCCTCTTTGTCAGCAGGGACTTTGAGGTCACCCTTCATGATTACTTTCCAACATTGATAATTCTGACTCCTGCAGAAGTTCTCGAACCTTATCTTCCAGCGATTGAAGTTGTCGTCCGTCAGGCGCGGAGGCTTCACAAAAGAGATTCCAATCGGTTCCATGTCCATTTTTCACTTGCAACTCAACAAAATCTAGAGCGCCTACTCTGATACCAATTGTTGGATCGTTAGTATAACTGAGGGATGTCCTTTACTTAGGTAAAGGCGTCCTTTGGTCAGGCGTCCTTACGAGGTGTAAGGGCGTCCTTTAGTTGTGCAGCGGAAATTAGAACTAAACAGGTGAATAAAGTGAACACAATGATTTATAGAGGAACCACTTAAGACCAAGTAGTCCTTGAGTGTAAACCTCTACCTCCTTGGAGGATTTTTGAATAGATTCTTTCTTTCTTATTAAACGTCCTTACGCTGTATTGGCGAGTCCTTGACACGTCTCTGGTACTTAGACAGCGTCCTAAGTCCACTAGTAAAGTCCTCCTTTAAGCCTACAACCTAAGCGAGTTTAATCTTCTAAAGGACTTCTATCCCTACGTCCTATGGTGCGTTGTAGGACTCTCTCTTTCTTTTTGGATTTTCTGAGTTACAACCATTTGTGGTTTGTGTTACAATTCTCACTCGATCTAACACAAGCTTAGAACTGTTCTTGAGTGTTCTTGAGCTTGTTCTTCGTGTTCTTGAGTGAGTCGCTTTCCTCTGATTCTCTCTGAACATTCTCTGAAAGCGTTGATGTCACAATAAATGCCTTGAGCTATTTATAGGACTTGGAGAAAGGCGTCTTTCCTCTTCTGACGATCATGCCCTTCAGGGACGTGGCTACAAAATCTTCCTCCACGTAGTAGGGCGGTGATGAGGAAGCTTCCTGTATCCAGCTGTGTGTGATGGACTCTGCTACAGGATCGACCAACATGTGTTGATGAACTCTGCTATAGGATCGTCCGCCACGTAGTGTTGGACTCTGCTACAGGATCGGTCTCCATGTGTCCTTGGATGATCAAATATTGTCGAGTGATGTCATCATGTCGGCTAGTGAGTAAGGACGCTCTGATTGCGTTCCTACTTGCTTTTGGGACTCCGTCCTTGCTTAAGTAGTCTCTTTCTGGTCCTTACTTCCTGGTAGCTAGCGTCCCTAAGCCTAGGGAACGCTTCACACACTTGTTGTCCTTTTGTCATTGGCGTTCCTGAACACTCGGACAAATTTATTTGAATCAAGGTGCGTTTGTCATATCAAAACTAAGGGACGGTTGTGTGGTACACTAACAAGTACGCAAGCGTCTTTGATAGCGCCCCAAAAATTGTGTTAAGCACATCAGTCAGAAGTCATAAGATTGCTTTGATAAAAATACTCATCAAAAGAACACGATCACCATAGTGTAAAAAGCTGATTAACTAATTAAAGAGAACACTAGTAGCAAACACCAGTGTACGTAAGCAAACACCAGTGTACATAAGCAAAGTTCTAAATCCTCTATGTTCAAGCTACTGGAAATAACAATATTACAAAGTTCATGAATTTGACGGTTTGTCTCAGATGGAGATGAAATTTTAGGTTCCTAATAAGAGTTTCTTGTGACTCTTCATTGAATTCAAAGAAAAAAAAACCGTGTTATACAATACTTGCTCACAAGGTTGGAATTGAAGCTCTGCTTTTGTAGGCTTTTTAAGTTCTTTGAAACATACTATATAGGATAGATTTTTCTTCTAGGATTTTATAAATAGTCTAACATTTTTAATATCCTTGCTTAAATTTCATTTATGCTATTTTTGATACTTATTGGGTTCTCAAAGGTTCTAGTGTCATTTACAGTCGGTGAAATATTGTAGAACAACAATCTATTTAAAACATAAACAACATGCGGTGAAGGAATGCTACAAAGTTAGTTTCCATCTTACTGCGATGAAGACAAATCAATTTGTGGTTGCACGCACTACAAACAGAATCGCAAGATCATTATCACATGTTGAAACCAATACGTATAAGAACCAATACATTAAAAGAACAAGATCATCGTAGTGTAAAATATTTGATCAACTAATTAAAGAGAATACTTTTGATAAAAAAATAAATAAAGAGAATGCCAGATGTAGGACACACTTCACATGCCTTTAGAATACAAAGCTCAAGACCACCAATATATTAATAAATCAGTCACGTCTTGCACCAGTACATAAAAAACTTCTATTTATGGGCTCTTAAAGCACCAGTGTACATAAGCAAACACCAGTACATATAGGCACCAATACATAAAAGAAAACACCAATGGAAAACACCAGTACATATAAGAAAACACCAATAGAAAAAACTAGCACATATAAGAAAACACCAGTAGCAAACACCAGTACATATAAGCAAACATTAGTAGCAAAATCATTTCATTCTAGTAATAAATGTAGTAGAAGATAAAGAGTGCTCTTATAGCTCTTATGGGAGTACTTCTATTCATGGGCTCTTAACACATTCATGACATTTTCATACACATCAGGAGGACATTCAATTTCTCTAGCATGACAACCTCTTCTTTCTAAACTAAGCTTACCACTATGAGGAATTTTATAATTATTCGACCCTTCAGATTTCATAGTTTCCTTCATGCAGTCTTGTAAAGTCAATAAGACGTGATTGATCTGTTTTGTTGGATATGCTTCAAATGCCCACTAAACCGCTTCAATAAGATCATCAACTGTCCTTACACACTCCTTATCTCGCAAAGACTGGATAGCATTAAAAAAAAAGATCTAAGACATTCATGTCCGGAGAATTAACTGGTTGGCAAAGTAGTCTAATATCGAATCCACTTAGTGAAGATGCAATATGAAACTCCGCGTCATCCAGTCGAACATGTGTCCGCGCATTGTCTTGTTGAATGAAAATTGTTTTCCCTAACTCCTCAGCTGGCCACTTCGCTTGAATAGATGGAATGATCTTTTCAAGTAGGAAGGCTCTTATGGTTTCGTTTGTAACAGACGTGATTGGTTTCGTTACCAATGTCTCAACTGCTCGGTTTCGACTTTGTCTTACAGCTGGTTCCTTGGTTACATATTGAAATACACCTATTTTTTCGGAAAATACCTCATTGCCTTCCTCATCAATCTCGGTCTTACAGCCGTAGCGATGAACATTACTCTTACAATGAAATTCTTGCACTGGTATGAGCGCACTAGATCATCCTCTTTTGGGAGTAAGCAGTATGATGTTGTCTTCTTTGACATATAGAACCACTTCTCGTCAATATGCACAATGTTATACATACTTGAAAATTTTGGTGCTCGTGGTAGACTAATCGGGTCCAACATGGATATGCAAAACTTGAGTCGTGCTAGCTTGCGTTCCTCCTTTAAAAGTGGTTTGATGGTAATAGAATGACGTCGGAGAACACCTTTCTTCTTGCGTCTGTATACTGTAGAATGACTGACTTTTGAGGAACTAGCAAGTGACCGTAGTATTGTTCTTTTAGATAAAGGTGTCTCTGCAATGTGATTGTAGTCAACCGTAACTCGCTCTCGGACACTATTTCTAACTCTTCAATCTGACACATCAACAAACAAATAAAGTGGGGTTTGTTTTGCATGGTTCAAGATTCGTCGCATGGTTCTACGTCGCACCGAGAAGAAAGACATAATTTCCTTCGTTATAACACGTTTCAATTTCCCGTTCATACTCCTTTCAAGCAAAGCATTATAGATCATTTGTCTTTCTTGATTTGTCAATCTCCTATTCTTTGGTTGTTGAGCTTCACTTTAATCATACCAGAGTACCACTAAAAACATTAGCATACATATATGCTTGCATATATGCTTTTTAGGTATTATGTAAAATATCGTCCCAAGCAGGTGAAAAAACAGAACGTGCAGCAGCCTGCATATATGCTTTTTCTTTTTGATAAACAGTAGGCATGACTTTATTTAGGATGATTATTATGGTGCAAGGCTAATTTAGGTATTATGTAAAATTCTTTATATGCGTGAAATGTTGAATAGGTCAAGTATTTTGAAACAGAGGTAGTATATTTTAAAAAGATAATTTTTTTTGGTATATTCACGCATATAGAGACAACAAATTATTCATTAAGTTTTATGATTAATAGAACTACATGTTTAATTTGGTTATATCAAGTTGGTGATTTGCATGCTAACATATATGTAAATATAAATTGTAAATAATATATGATAATGGCTAGACAAGTCAAAATGTGACCCGACCCGACCCGGTTGAAAGTTTCAAGGTTTCAACCTGGGAATTTGAATTCAAAACCCATTTTCAACCCGACCCGACGATGTGTCCACGCCTAGGCCACATCAAGGAGTAAGGCCATCCTCAAGCAAAGGCACACCCGTGCCCGCCTAAGCGACAACACCACAATCCGAGGTTAAATCACCGACCGTGACCTATGGCAAAGGCCAAGCACCCCGAGCACTCGCGCCATATGTGGCCCCAACACCAAGTGCAACTCTACCTCTTTCGGCGCCGTGGCCTTTGGTCGTGCCTACGCCTGCGCCCGTGCCTTGACCCGTCCCAGCGCCTGGCACGCCCGTGTCCTAGCCGATGCTGCAACCCATGTCTTCACTAAAGCCACGAACCCTTGCACCCGAGCAACCTTCCTTGGCCCAATGACCAGTTGTCGTGCTAGGCTTCTCCAAGACCAACTTTGGGCTGGCTTGGCCATCTTAATCCATCAACTTTATAATGAGGTCGAGGCCTTTACCGTGCTTTGTGTGGCTGGCTCAATGGATTATTCAAGTGCGCCCAAGCCCACATCACTTCATGGCATCACTTACACATCTTCTCCATCAAGTCAAAGCCTCCTCCTCTCCAAAACTTGGAGGCTACTCAAACCCGAAGGCTACTCAAAGACCCTTTACTGCTTCTCATTTCTCTTAATATATAAAGGCCTCCTTGACCATTGTTTTAGATAGACTAGTTTTTACACAAACCTTTAAGAACACTTTGTTGCTCATTTTTGTACGAGTTTGGGGCGTATAACCAAACTCTCCCTTCGTGAGCTTATTGAAGGCTTGGTTAGATCGGCTTGGGGGCGTTTATCCCAATCCGATTATAGCCTTAGTTGTTCTAGCTTGGTGAGTCTATCCAAGTTGGTTCGATCATTTATCAATCCCCTTTCTCAATATAAATCGAAATTGATTTTGGTTACATTTGAGTTTTGTCAAGTTCTTTATCAAACACCATCGTCTTTCTTCCACCCACAAACTCCACAATCACTCAAAATTCCCTTTGGGGCCACCCCTCGAAGTCCTTCGAACCTGCATTGTGTCGATCCAAGGAGGCATAACCTATCACAGTATTCTCATCTTTACGATCTTCAACCTGAGGGGTATGGTTGTGGTGCTATCCCAGGACTTCACTGGTCTCATGGGAGGCGATGAGAAATAATGTGCTCAGCCGTTGGTCAGAATCATCCTTTCATCCGTGGTCTAGATCAGGTCTTTTTTGCTCAGTCTTGGGCGTCTAGCATCGCCTTATGTGCGGTTTTTATTCTTAGGTTGAGCATTTATTGCATAGTTTCTAAAGAAATGCCCGTACTTGAGCTGGCGTCGTCGGTCACCTTGTCTTTTCCATTATTATCTAAAGACATATTTAAGCAAAGAAACACGGAAAAGAGGGTAAGGTTTAATCCAAAGACACTTGTGTTTGGACTTGATGTGTTTGATTTATGTGCGCTCCCTCAACAATTCCAAATTGCCTTTGTTAGTTTAGAGAACAAGGTGTCACCTCTAAGTATTCTTTCTTCACCCGATGTCTCCCACTCACGGCTCGGAATTAAAACAACAAAGAAGGACTAACTTGTGTTTGAAGCTTTTTCTATGGCTCTCTTCTCACATTCTCACAAGTTGGTTTCTGAATCACAAAGGTAAGAATTACTTGAGTCAATCACAAAGGTTTCTAAATCAGAGGTATTAACAAAACAAGCCAAAGACGAGCTTATGGGCGAGTACTTACAACCTCAAAATCTCAATTAAAATGCTCAACGGTGTGGCTTAAGATAGAAAGAGAGTGCAAATGCGTCAACGGAAGAATTTCGTTTAGTCAAGATAACTTGGCACCCAAGTGATTGTAATTTTAACCAATATGTATTTATTTTTCGAGCACAAGGATTTCATTTGCTTCTTGTTTTTTTTTCTTTTTGACTTTCTTGTGTACTTCCTTCCTTTTTTCATTTACATATGATGAATTGGCTTAAAACACAAGGCAGTTTGCCTTTTAGAATTTGGACCGAGAATTTTGTGCATGCGACGCACTTTCGATGATTTGACGGTAAAGATGACCTTTCAAGTAGAAAATCAACAACTCTCGGACGTTATCTCAATTCCAATCAAGTTTAAAGATCACGAGTGGAAATGGGGAGGTTTTAGAAAGGACATTTTATGGCTCAAAAGTTGTTTAAGATAAAAGGTGGCCTTATTTATGATACCTTAGTTATGGGAAAAGAACTAAGTACTCGATCAAGACAAAATTTCAGATTTGCATATGTCACCATTTTGATCAAAACTCATGTAGAGCATAGGGTCATCGACTAGCAAAAAATCAAGGCTGAAAGCATGGGCAAATCGAAATTCTTTTTAAGGGAAACAATTCGTAACCCCAGAACTTGAGGAACTCACTTCGACAGGCCCTGATACCACTTGACGTATATGTCCTCGGATCACTTGGGTTCGGGTTCGATGTAGTTTCTCGTTTGGGTGGTATCCCGATGCTCAAACATCTAAAAACAAATAAACGATTTGGGGCTCTTTTTGGTGGATGAACAACACGTATGCATGGAAGTTGTTTGATTAGAGTAAGTAAGGGTAGGTGCTTGACTAGTCATATGGATAAACGCACCATACAATCACTCATAAAAGCCAAGCATAAAGTGGGATAAACGCAACCAAACCGTGCTCGACAACCCCTTGATAAACACACAATGGACGTCTCTCACTTGGTTATACACCACATGGAGGAAACAAGAACTCATAAAGCTTTCAACTTAATCTTTTCAAAACTAAATGAGTTGCTAAAAACCATGGCCAATATGGCCTTATATAGTTCAAGGAAACCAAAAATAATTCTAACAATTGGGCCTTCAACTCTTTGGTGGGAGAGCCTTTAACTCATTGCGGGAGGGCCTTCTTCTCATGGTCGTGGGTGTCGAGAAAGGTTACCCAAAATGGGCCCTCATTAGCGTCGGGCCTCAAGAAAAGTTGCTTCATGAAGAGTGGGATGGAGATGCTAGATTTTGGGCATGGCATCAACCCCATGGCAAGCGAGCCTCGGAAAGTGGCTTGTGGGATCGGGTTGAGAGAGGCCATGCTCAGCGCAATTGGGGGCTTAGCATTGGGCACGTGTAAGGACGTGGCCTAGGGCCAAGGAGTAGACATGGGTATAGGCGCCGGTATGCGAATGGGCGTTAAGGACAAGGCCGGCCTCGACACTAGCATGGGCACGCGTGGCCTAGGCCTTGGAGTCATCGTGGCCATAGTCACGGGCAACTCTGGCCGATAGCTTGGGCGTGTGGCCGGACAAGGTTGCTCCTCCATCGGTTAGCTCGGGCCAAGGGCCGCATGTAATGGTGAGGGCATAGTCGTGGCCAGGTTGGGCCATACTCCATGACGTGGCTCGGGTCGCTTCATATCGTCCAGTAAACCCGGAAATTTTTGGGTTAGGGTGAGTTCAACTTGGCGGGTCATGAAATTTTCAAGCATTAAATTTATTTTAAATTTTGAAAATGGTGGGTCATACGCTACTGGCCCAACCCAAACCACATCGTACTTTAGCAAAATTTATAACCTAAATTTGTCTTATCAATTCTCTTTCTTCGATCTGCCTCTTTAATTGCTCCTCTACCTCTCCAACTCATTTCAACCGGCTGTTGCTCGCATCTCCAATTGGACCTCCTCCTCCCTGATTCGCTCTACTTTGTATAGGATAACTCTTGTATTTTAGAGCTATATTAAGAGTGCTTAGGTTAGTTTTGAGCGTTATTGTAATATCAAGACCGAAGACACAAGACATGAAGAATCAAGAGACGAAGAATCGCCACTACATGGATACCGCGGACGCGTTACTTATGACGCGGGCGCGGTGGCGTGGAGGAGCGAACCAACCTAAACCGTGAAGGCCGCGGACGCGTTGCTTCAGGCGCGGTCGTGGTAGAAGCTGAACCGGGTTTGACCATTTGAAGGCCGCCGCGGGCGCGGTTCTGGTGCCGCGGTCGTGGTGGTAGCCGACTTTGGAGCTGACGAAATCTTGGCATTTTTATCTTGTTTCCTTTCTTATCGTTCGGTTTCCCATCTTATTTAGTCCGAAAAGGTTGATCTTTGGGGCTATATAAGGGGAACCTTTCTAGGCTTTTAGAATATCCAATACTTGTCAATCAATTGTCTTTCAAATAAAGATTAGAGTTTTCTTTGTAATGGAGAACTAACTCTCCTCTGGAGTTTATTCAATCAAGGAAGCTTTATTATGAAGTTGTGAAATTCTGGTAATCTCTTTATCCTTAGGTCTTTATTGATACTCTTGTGCTTCATCCCATGATCTATGTTTGATTTTATGAGCCTGATCAACTTGTTTGATTGACTTAGATCTATTGTTTGAATTAGGATTGGTTGTTGTCTATGCATCTTTCCTATTCTCGAAACAACTATATTCTAGGACCGTGGACTAGTTTAGGGAAGAGTATTCAATGGTTAAGTTGTGCATGAGACTCGTAGCTTGATTGCATGATTTGATTTCCTATTATCCCTGTGCTCTATGCTAATTCTAGGTTAAGCTTCCTTGCCTAGAGTTATAGAATTGCTTGGACCGTGGACTTGCGATTTCTAATGATTGGGATTGGAATTGACCTAAGCATATAAAGAGGTGGATGAATTCATGATCAACGGATTAATAAAGTGGATTGAATGAACTCTGCTTGATAACTTTGATTGAAAACAACTTTCAAAACCCCTTTTGATTATTTGCATGAAAACCATTAAAATCTGAATAAAACTGATTCCTTTGGGTTCGACCCCTTGCTTGCCTACTATACTTGTGTTTGCATGTTTGGGATTTATTTTTGATAAGGGAACAACGACTTTGCCAGAGTCAAATTTTGGCGCCGTTGCCGGGGAATCTTTTTCTTGTTTGGATTTTTGTGTGTTTTTCGGGCTCTGCGCCCAAACCGCGCCCGCGGCCCCCTCGGCGCGCCTGCGGTTCATACGCAGAACCACTCTTTGGGGTGCGGACCTAACACATGGTCCGTACCCGGTCTACTAATACTTCTCCTGTTTGTTTTGATCCAGAAATTGACAAGACTCTTCGGAAGATAAGGAGTGCCCCCAGACCCTCTACATCCTACAACCTTCTTGAATCTTTCTCTCTCTCTGACTCTGAACCAGAAGACGCCATGGCGGAGCAAACTATTCGCCAACTCACGGCGCCCGATCTCCAGCAACAGCAACTCGCTGTTAAATTCCCCGAGCTCGGGGAGGGTGTAAAGTTCGAGCTCAAATCCGGCCTCATCCACCACTTGCCAAAATTTCGTGGGTTGAGCGGTGAGGACCCGAACAAGCATCTCACTGAATTCCACGCGGTATGCGTGAGTATGAAGCCCACTGATGTAACACCCCAAGAATTTATAAGGGACTGAGGTGCTTTCCATGCCAACAAGAGTTCTTCCTCTTCATGGTTCGAGTGGTCAAAAGAACTATGAAGTTAAGCGTGCTAGGGCGAGAGTAGCCTCAAGATGGGTGACCTCCTGGGAAGTCTCTCGGGTTGGAATGGGATAGCGCTTCTAGGGCCTCGGGCCTTACAAATGGTATCAGAGCCGACTCTGGGTTACGAGTTGGCTTGGCCGGAGGGCAGTCACTCGACCCAGGGGGCGGTCCTTGGGCATTGACGAGGTCGTCAAGTGCTTAAGTGGGGGAGATTGTAACACCCCAAGAATTTATAAGGGACTGAGGTGCTTTCCATGCCAACAAGAGTTCTTCCTCTTCATGGTTCGAGTGGTCAAAAGAACTATGAAGTTAAGCGTGCTAGGGCGAGAGTAGTCTCAAGATGGGTGACCTCCTGGGAAGTCTCTCGGGTTGGAATGGGATAGCGCTTCTAGGGCCTCGGGCCTTACAACTGATGTGACGGAGGAACAAATCAAGCTCCGAGCTTTTCCCTTCTCTATTGAAGACACCGCCAAGGACTGGCTCCTTTATTTGGTGCCGGGCTTTATCACTACTTGGGCGGCCATGAAGAAGGCGTTTCTTGAGAAGTACTTCCCCGCTTCCAAACAAACATCCATTAAGAAGCAGCTCAGCAGTTTGGAGCAAGGGGAAGACGAGAACCTCTATGACTATTACGAGCTTTACAAGAGGCTCATCGCGAGTTGTCCCTACCATGGCTACCAAGCCAAGGGATCTTATTTGCTACATAATTGAGGGATTCTGCGACAATGACAAGAGGCTCGTGAATGCATCTTGTGGGGGTAGTTACGAGAACTTGACCCCCGCTGCAGCTTTTCAGAAGGTGGAGATCTTGGCGGAACAAGCCCGCAATCAAAGGTGCAGGACCAATGTGAGGTCCGTTAGTGTGCTGAATGAGTCCCTGAATGCTGAAGTAAGGGAGCTCAAGGATCTTATGAAGCAACTGCTCACGAAGAGAACGGTCCAGCAAGTCAACGCTTGCGGTCTATGTTATGATGCTAGCCACCACACGGATCAATGCCCTACTATTCAAGAGACCGAGGAGTCGGTCAATGCTATTGGCAATTATGGTGCGCCCCGGCCCCGGAATGATCCTTACTCTAACACCTATAATCCGGGGTGGGCGAACCATCCTTACTTGAGGTGGAACAACCAGCAGCAGCAAGATCCACCATAACAGCAGCAACAGTACGCTCCTCAGGGCCAGCAACAACAATTCCGGTCCAACAACTATGCCCCGAGAGCGCCTGCTCCATCTCAGAACGACGCTATTACTTCCCTCTTGAAGGAGAACCAAGAGACGAGAGCCGCTGTAAAGAATCTTGAGACTCAGCTGAGCCAACTCGCTACCATGATCAATAGGCTCGAGTCTAAGGATTCCGGGAAACTTCCCTCTCAACCGCTCAATCACAAGGAGAATGTGAGTGCCATGAATTTGAGGAGTGGTAGAACACTGGCGAGCCGGCCATCACCCACTAGTGACGTACCGCGCCCGCGCTCCTCTGGCCGCGACCGCGCCGGGACGACGGCACAGGAGGACGAAGCCTCTGTAGAGATTCCGCGCCCGCGCTTCCCCCTCCGCGCCCGCGAAATCCCAGCAGAGCACATGGAGCACGAGAGTTGTAGCGACCCGCGCCCGCGGCAAGGAGGCTGAGCGAAATTTCGAGGCTTTGCTCGACTATGCTTTCAAGAACTACTCACCTCCTCCCCCAAGCTCTCCTAGACGGAACCGAGCTCCAGCAGTAGAAGAGGACGATGGCTATGTGGCTCAACCCCTTCCACCATTGGATTCTTTCAAGCCTTCTCCTCCATTCCCCGATGCTCTCAAGGACACAAGGAAGCCGGCACATGACAAGGAACTCTTCGAGACCTTCGCCAATTGTCGGGTAAATGTTCCTCTTCTTAATCTAATCCAAAGTGTCCCTCGTTTTGCTAAATTCATGAAAGAGCTATGCACCATAAAAAGAAAGAATAGGACTAGTCCTAAGATTAAAAAGGTAGCTCTAGTTGAAAAAACTCAAGATAGCAAAATTGAGACTTGTAATTCCCTACTCCAAAAGCAATTGCCTAAAAAATGCTCAGACCCAGGAAGATTCACCGTCCCTGTCACTATTGGAGAAACTAAAATTGAGCGTGCTATGCTAGATTTAGGTGCCTCCATTAATGTTCTCCCAGCTTGCATGTATGATAGGTTAGGCCTTGGTCCTTTGAAGGAATCTGATATTATTATTGAGTTGGCTGACCATTCTAATATGCGCCCGAAAGGGTTAGTTGAGGATGTTTTAGTGCAGGTGCAAGGTTTGATCTTTCCTGCAGATTTTTATGTGATGGAGATAGGCGAAGGGCGGTACGACCCAGTTCTCTTACTTGGTCGTCCATTCATGAAAACCGCCAACACGGTCATTGACGTTGCCAAAGGATCTCTTTCCATATCTCATGGTGGCAACACGGTCCGGATTGATGTTGATGAGGACCCGTATTGATCGTATCCACGTCGAGCCAACGACGTTAAACAAAAGCGCTGCTTGGGAGGCAACCCAAAGATTAGATAGATTGTTTTTCCATTCCTAGCTTAGGATTTTCTTGTGTTTTTAGCTAACATGCAGGTACTAGGTCCGAAAGGACACGCCTGGCGTGAAACCGCGCCCGCGCCCCCTTGGTCGCGTCGGAAGTGAATCGTCAGCGCATCCCGACGAACAGGTACTAGCCCGTGCTCGCGGCAACCATACTGCGTCTAGGTTTTTGCTCGTTTTCTTTGTAAAAAAAAAAAAAGACAAAAAGATGACTTCTTGGTCATATTCTACCTCTATATTTTCCATCCATCTATATCCATTCTATTCCATCTTCTATCTTTCCATCTTTCTATTTCTTCTTTCCATCCATCTTTGTATTTTCCATTCTTTGGCTATGTGTAAAGCCTAAGTATGGGGGAGCTTTGTTTCCCCGAGAGTTTTCTTCTCCACGGCTCGAGTTCGAGTATTGATACATCTTCCAAGAAGACGAGCCAAGATGCGAAGGTCGCTTACACAGGACGTTTTTCGAGACGAAATCAAGACATTGTTTCTGCACGAGAACCGCGCCCGCGCTTTATCAGCCGCGCCCGCGGTGACCCTTGATGATGACTCCGATCTCTGCAACGATTCCGCACCCACGCCCCTAGTGCCGCGCCCGCGGTTTGCCACCCGATTGGAAGTACGAAGCTTTCTATTTTACCGCACATGAAGAGTTCTTCCATTCCACCCCTCTTCATCGTTTGTGAGTCTTCTGATATACCTTTCTCCTTGCTTCTATCCTTTCTCTCTGCTTCATTGAGGACAATGAAGGATTTAAGTTTGGGGGAAGGAGTACTCGCATTCGCTTATCCTAGTTAGCTTAGTTAGATATTTGCTTCAGATTTTTGATTTTCTTCTTTTCATGGAGCACTTGCACCATATGTTTTTGCATAATAAAGAAAGAAAAGAAAAAAAAAGATAGAAAAAGCCATAAAAATTGAAAAAAGGCATATAAATCCTGGGATGAGTCGAAAACCCGAAAGGGCGGCTCAGGTAATAAGCAGGTAACCCGGACCAGCATTAGGCTGGGGTAATATGAGGTTCATGAGTGATTTGTGAGTTTTTGTGAGCACACCTTTTGAAAAATGAAAAGAGCGCCTAAGCAGAATTGAGCGGTAAAATTTGAGTGTTTAGGATCATTCTTGCTTGGGGACTTTAGGGCTTTTATGTTAGATTTGGGTAGATCCTAGGTTGCTCTATTTCATCTTTTTAGAGCTTGAGTGTTATATCATTGTTGTGAGGCGTGTGTTTGAGCTTCATTGTTTTATGCTCATGATTTCTCTATATTTTTGGGTTCCGGGTTGTGAGTTGAGTGTTTTTATCTTCCCTTGTATTTCCTGAGATCTTAGATGTGCTTATTTGTTATATTCGTTTTGAGCTTACTCGAGGACGAGCAAGATCTAAGTATGGGGGAATTTGATTCGCTCTACTTTGTATAGGATAACTCTTGTATTTTAGAGCTATATTGAGAGTGTTTAGGTTAGTTTTGAGCGTTATTGTAATATCAAGACCGAAGACACAAGACATGAAGAATCAAGAGTTAAAGAGCTTAAAGACGAAGAATCGCCACTACATGGATACCGCGGACGCGTTACTTATGACGCGGGCGCGGTGGCGTGGAGGAGCGAACCAACCTAAACCGTGAAGGCCGCGGACGCGTTGCTTCCGGCGCGGTTGCGGTAGAAGCTGAAGCGGGTTTGACCATTTGAAGGCCGTCGCGGGCGCGGTTCTGGTGCCGCGGTCGCGGTGGTAGCCGACTTTGGAGCTGACGAAATCTTGGCGTTTTTATCTTGTTTCCTTTCTTATCTTTCGGTTTCCCATCTTATTTAGTCCGAAAAGGTTGATCTTTGGGGCTATATAAGGGGAACCTTTCTAGGCTTTTAGAATATCCAATACTTGTCAATCAATTGTCTTTCAAATAAAGATTAGAGTTTTCTTTGTAATGGAGAACTAACTCTCCTCTGGAGTTTATTCAATCAAGGAATCTTTATTATGAAGTTGTGAAATTCTAATAATCTCTTTATCCTTAGGTCTTTATTGATACTCTTGTGCTTCATCCCATGATCTATGTTTGATTTTATGAGCCTGATCAACTTGTTTGATTGACTTAGATCTATTGTTTGAGTTAGGATTGGTTGTTGTCTATGCATCTTTCCTATTCTCGAAACAACTATATTCTAGGACCGTGGACTAGTTTAGGGAAGAGTATTCAATGGTTAAGTTGTGCATGAGACTCGTAGCTTGATTGCATGATTTGATTTCCTATTATCCCTGTGCTCTATGCTAATTCTAGGTTAAGCTTCCTTGCCTAGGGTTATAGAATTGCTTGGACCGTGGACTTGCGATTTCTAATGATTGGGATTGGAATTGACCTAAGCATATAAAGAGGTGGATGAATTCATGATCAACGGATTAATAAAGTGGATTGAATGAACTCTGCTTGATAACTTTGATTGAAAACAACTTTCAAAAACCCTTTTGATTATTTGCATGAAAACCATTAAAATCTGAATAAAACTGATTCATTTGGGTTCGACCCCTTGCTTGCCTACTATACTTATGTTTGCATGTTTGGGATTTATTTTTGATAAGGGAACAACGACTTTGCCCGAATCACTCCTCATCAGTCTCGTTCCAGATTAGGAGGTGAATAGCTCAACATTGTACATATGTGTACAATATGCGTTCTAATAGGTTTTAATTATATTATAAGATAAGATAGAACTGGGAAATGAAATAAATTTGTTTGCAAAAGCATGACCCTTTCTATTACTACATTTTTTTTTTTCGATCAAATTCTATTACTACATTTGTTGCTTACATGTTGTTTAAATTGAGGAGAACTGCTTTGGTGCAAAATCTTTCTGCTATTGTTTATGGTATATATAGATGAAGTTTGTTGATGTTGATGTAGGTTACAAAACTATACTCTTGGAGTGGTTTTGTAAATCTTATCCTTAAGTAATATATTTGCCCCTTTTCAAAAAAACAAAAAGTGGTAGGTGAGGATCTATAGAAATTTGCACATCGAAGCATCGTAAACTAAGTAACAAAACTCAAATATTGCAGAGCATTTATCAAAAGTTATTCCGCCAACTCTATTGTCACTATAAGGATTTTGTAATTAATAAGTAGAAATAGATAATCTTGCAACGATGTATATGACCAGACAAACAAAGACAAATCTTTTTCTATGATTTTGATGTCTTCACTAATCCTTTTCTTAATTGCTACAATATAAGAATTCCAAAAGACAAGATGGGTGCCATTAGAGTTGTTGGCTGATTAGTTAGTGTATTGATTATTGTTGTGAGAAGTTCAAGTTTCAAGAGGATTTTAGTGTAGATATATTTCTACATCTGAGGTAATTTTTCTCTACAGGTTCCTAATTTCTACTATATTAATTTTCACATATATCTCTATCGGCACTACATTGTTTTCCGTGGTCTTAGCTGCATATGAATTGGATTTTTTAACATTTAAGCCAAATGGAAAGATGAAATAAGAGTGAACAAAAGATATGCAATATTATGCATTCATGGAGGATATGTTCTTGTTCTTAGTGGTCAATTAGAATACTATATTATATTGGAGTTGATCAATTGGGATGTTAACATTAAATCGGCAAATTCATTATGTATGCATGATGCAAGCACATAGCTTTTTTGTTTTGTGTGTGCTGAATATGAAGATATTTACTATGAGTTTTTCAATTATAGAGAGGTAAAGGAGATTTAGTTTTTTATAGGTTAATTATTGATTGGAGAAAATGTCACCATGACAACGAACCCCTTTTCCATCTAAGACAACTCAATCTTCTGTTTCATTTCAGAACGATTGTGGACTTTGTCTTGATGTTATACCATCAGCATCTACATCTCCAGCATTGTCTCCAACAAGTAATTACACTCTTAGGTACTTTTTAGTATAGTTTTATTGTTCACGTATTTTTTCACTTTTAGTACATTAATTAACAATTAGAATTTCACTGCAGTACATTTCTTCCATTCATCTATGAGTTCATTTTCTATAGATGAGAATTCAGTTTCTCCTGTTGTTTTGGTTGCCCCTTCAGTAGGGAATAAAAGGAAATGGAGTTCTGATACTCGGCTAAAGTCGTCAGGCCAAGATCAAGGATAAAAAACTCAAACAAACAAACTAGTATAGCATGCAAGTAAAGGGTCGAAACCAAGAGAACTATGGTATCTAGAATCAATATTATTATCAACCAAAGAAAGAGGGGATTTAAGGAGAGATATCTAAACTAAGCTAAACTAAGAAAACAAATAACAAATCAAACACACAAATATGGGAAATAGGTTCATTCAAAAGATCCACTCATGAAGTAATCACTCGATCATAGATTCATTCATTGATTTCATTTACACCTATGGTTAATTCCTATCCTGATCAATAACAATCGCAAGTCCACGGTCCAAGCAATTCTATAACCCTAGGCAAGGATGCTTAAACCTAGAATTAGCATAGAGAACAAGGATATTAGGAAATCAAATCATGCAATCAAGCTACGAGTCTCATGCATAATTAAACCATTGAGTACTCTTCCCTAAACTAGTCAACGGTCCTAGAATAGAGTTGTTTCGAGAAATAGGAAAGATGCATAGACAACAATCAATCTTAAATCAAACGATAGATCTAAGATAATTAAACAAGTTGATCAGGCTCATAAAATCAAACATAGATCATGAGATTAAGCACAAGAGTATCAATATTAACCAAAGGATAGAAATCAATTACCAAAACCTCACAAGTTCATACATCAAAGCTTCTCCTTTTAACAAACCCAAGGAGACTAGCTCTCCATAACTAAACTAAAAGAAAAGAATTGAATTATGAATCGGAATTGTAAATAAAACCTAAGGCAGACTCCTCCTTATATAAACCCAGGGAACATGCTCCTCTAATCTAATTAGGAAAGAAGAAAAGATAGAAAAGGAAAGAGAAAAGATAAGAAGATAGAAAGAAGATAGATCTTCGGCCCGCTTCGGATCCGGCATCGCCGCGGTTGCGTCGCCATGGCCGCGCCCGCGCTCTCACAACTGAAAAGAATAGGTCGTCTCGGCAGCCACCGTGGTCGCGTCGGCCAGGCCGCGGTCGCGGTATCGGGACAGAACCTCTGGCGTCACTTCGGAGGCTGTTTTGACCATCTTCGGCTTGGAATCTGACCTCTGTTGCTCAAGATATAGCCTTCACAAGCAAGTGGTGTCGCGCAGACAGCTCAAAACGCCTTAAAACTCTTGAATCTTGCATTCTTGTGTCTTCGGCCTAGATATTACAATTACCACAAACTCTAACCTAAACACACTCAATAACATCTCAAAATCTAAGAGTTAACCTATACAAAATAGCCCGAATCAATTGTTATAATGGAGAATTGTTGGGCCCTAATGACCAAAAGCCCACGGAGCATACTGGAACGCGCCTGCGAGTAGCCCACATAGCCCAGTGGCAAGCTTCTAGAAGGTTGATCGAGTAAGTGGGTATCGAAGCATGATGATTCGCCCGATTAAGTATAAGATATATCTACATTATATCTTGTAAAGATTATTTCTATCCTATGTAACGAAAATTACATCGTATTTAGGTATAGATTATCTAGAAAATGTGTATCTATCTAGTTATCTTTATATCTTGTAGAGCACTCTATCTTTTAGGCCCCTTGACTCGGCTAAAGTCGTCGTGCCAAGATCAAAGATAAATAACCCAAACAAACAAACTAAGTATAGTAAGCAAGTAAGGGGTCGAACCCAAGAGAACTAAGGCTTCTAGTATTAATATATTTATCAACTACAGAAAAGGGGGGATTTAGGAAAGATATCTAACTAAACTAATCTAAGAAACAAAGAACAAACAAATAAACAAACATACAAGTATGGGGAAACAATTGATAAGGAGACAAGTTCATTCAAAAGATCCACTCATGATATAATCCCTCGATCATAGATTCATCCACTGATTTCATTCACACCTATGGTTAATTCCTATCCTGATCATTAACAATCGCAAGTCCACGGTCCAAGCAATTCTATAACCCTAGGCAAGGACGCTTAACCTAGAATTAGCATAGAGAACAAGGATATGCAGGATATAATATCAAACAATCAAGCTAGGAGTCAATTGCAAGATAAAATAATCAATTCTCTTCTTAATCCTAGTTGCATAGACAACAGGTCTAGGTTAAG
Organism: Polygonum aviculare; assembly: GCA_934048045.1. NCBI lineage: Eukaryota > Viridiplantae > Streptophyta > Magnoliopsida > Caryophyllales > Polygonaceae > Polygonum > Polygonum aviculare. Next base: position 21,959,311 of record OW204023.1, on the reverse strand, counting down.
TTGTTTTCACAGATTAGTTTTGTCCACGGTCCAAACCTAATCCAACAGTAGAAAGCTAATCAATTCAATTGGGTCGCGAATCCTAGAGAAACAATCAACAATCATAAGATGAAGCACAAGAGAATCAATATTAACCAAAGGATAGAAATCAATTACCAAAACCTCACGAGTTCATACATCAGAGCTTCTCCCTTGAACAAACCCAAGGAGACTAGCTCTCCATAACTAAGCTAAAAACCTAACTTGTGGAAGAAGGTAGAAGGTAGAATGTAGAATATACTCAAAACCTAAGGCAGGCTCCTACTTATATAGCCCAAGGAACAAGATCCACGAGATAGATAAGGAAAGAGGCAAAAGATAGAAAAGGAAACAAGTTAGAAAGATATCGTCCGTCGGGAAGTCGGCCCGCACCGCGACCGCGTCGACACCACCGCGCCCGCACTTTCACAGCAGAATAGAATCTCGACTTTTGGCTGTGCACCGCGACCGCGTCGCTCTTGCCGCGCCCGCGACAATCTCCGTTTGGCATATTGCTGAGTCGGCTTCTACCGCGACCGTGCCATCGACAGCGCGACCGCGGCCTTCATGCTCGCCACCGCGCCCGCGTCATAGACAACGCGACCGCGGAAATCATGCAGTGGTGAACTTGTCTTCAATTATGCTCTAAGAACTCTTGATTCTTCACATCTCATGTCTCTGGTCTTCATATTACAATAGCACTCAAAACTAACCTAAACACACTCAATATAGCCCTAAAATACAAGAGTTAACCTATACAAAATAGCCCGAATCACCCCTATATATATATAGAGGGGGTCATACATTGTAGGATTCACGCACATACACTTTCATACATTAATACAATTGGATACATACGAGTTCAATACAATTTTCGCATTCTTTTTACTTGATTCTCGAGTTCGTATTGCTTAGTTCAAGCCCGATCTAGGCTAAGGGGTCACCAATCTTGCTTGGTTGATTTCTAGCTCTAACAATTTGGTGCCCACCGTGGGGCACAGAATCTGGCAAATTACGAACGAAGAATCGCTTGTTGTTCAATTTTCCCATCTAAGACAATGTCAAAATCTAGAGAATTCATGCTAGAGAAGAACAACGCCCCCCAACAAGAAGAGATCTTGTCTAAACAGCGAGAGGACGAGATGGCGGACGTTCGGCGTCGCATGGAGCTTCTCCAAAAAGAGCTCGAGCAGCAAAAAGGCTTCTTTGATGCCAGCATGGAACGTTTAACTAATGAAAACAACCAGATTAGGAGCCAGAACCAGTTATTGACTACGGCAAGAGAACCCGCCAACGTCACTAGAAACACCGAGGGCCTGGTGACTCGGCTGAATTTCGACTCCGGAGAAGGGACTTCGGGGGGTAACCACGGGAACGACATCCAAGGTGGAATCTTGAACACTCAGCAAACGCCCGCCCCCGAAAACAATCGCGAGCAGGCCGCGAACAGGGAGGTCTCCGGAATCCAGGTCACTCCTCCGGGTAACACCTATAGAACCCGCTCCGGAAACGTATGGATAGCTGAGAACGCTTACACTGAAAGACACAAGGAGGTGGACCTAGACGCTCTCATCAGAAAGAAAGTCATAAAGCAAATCGGGGCCATCTCTAGTTACTTAGTTTCTTTCATGCTATAGAACGTTTTAGATTTTCTTCTTTTTCGGGGGGATGCAAGGGGGTTCCTGAACCATCACCCCACTTTTATTTCTAGATCGTAGTTCTAGCATCAGGCAGTAGTTATGACACTATTTTACATTCTTGTGATTCTTATGGGTTATGAATGAAATTTATTACAAATTACTTCGTTTATACACATATGCTCCTCGAGAGCACACCCTTGTAAATTTCGCACGACACAAAAATCCACACCAGGGTACACGCCTAGTAGCCCCGATCAAGCTACGAAAAGGCAAAAATCCCACAAAACTCGTGGACGTATCAATTAGGCCCATAAGTGACCTAGGCATTTATCGCCAGATATCCCACAAAACTCGTGGACGTAATGATTAGGCCCATAAGAGACTTAGGCAAGTATCGCCAGTACTACAAAACTCGCACGAAAATTTGAATCCACAAATAAGGCACAAATCGCCTAACATATATGCTAGCATCCAACGGATTAATCCACTCACATCAACTGGCTGTACAACCAAGATATACTGTCAAGCATCACAAAGCTAACGTTAGCACCTCATACAAACAAGCTTGTTTCTTACAGATAATAACCGCTAAGATGCATTGGGTACCTACGTAACCTTTGTCGATAACAAATACATTTTTCTAGTTACAGTCTCTAGACAAAGGCAGTTCTCCCCCAAATAATACAAGTGGTATTGAATCCGCCAACAACTACATCGCTGCGCTACGACGACTTAACTAATCACGTGATTATTAAGGTTACATCCGCCTATATCACTTCTAGACTCTTGCTCTAGAGATATACGTTTACAATCTCTCGCACTTTTTTAAAACACTAGCATGCTTCTCTGATACGTTTTTCAGAATATGGGTCAAGGGCGCCCCACGCAAAACAAGGGGTGTTGAGCTTTACCAGTAAAGCCTGCTTAAGGCATCATCTCCGAAAATAAGTGTCATTCTAGACATCACAAATACGATAACTCTCTAGAAATGACATCTAGACTTATACCCTCGATAAATGAGTGTGGGGACAGCCGCACTCCCAGATAAGCATCTAAGTAACGATAAAAGGGGTTAGGCCCCAACATTATATGATCTCGTTTGCTATCAAGCCTTGAACGCTAGCAAAGAACGGAGACTAAGTTACTTTTTAGGATTTAGTCTCGAATACAAGTAGCTATCAAAAGTTAGGCAAGCATTGCCAAAATCGAGAATGCAGCATAAGTAAACGACCATACAGAGGGCCTATAACGGTTAATGAGAGTTGAAAGTTTTTACACTGGGGGTACCAAGTTTTCCCCCATGAAGATAAGTCTTGGCACGAAGGCCACCAAAAAACAATCATTCAAGTCTTACGGCAATAGACATTGCCAACAGAAAGTTCTTAACACCAAGGAGAACCAAAAGAAGCATAAATTCGCTAAGCTGACGGAGATCACTTGGTTGGAGAAGAGGTCTGCGACGAGAGGTCCTCATCCTTATCTCCCTGCTGGACCACCTCGTCAGAACCTACAGCTGGAACAATATCTGCTGGAGCGGGGGAATTGGCATTATCATCCAGATCTTCGTTAGGCAAGAAATCCTCCCCTGGGACCTTGGAGCCATGAGGGAATAGCTCATCAAAGGTAACCATCAACTCCTCCAGGTTCCAGCGGTCGCTCTCCCCTCTAGCAACACTTTCTAGGACTTCGATCTTGGCCTTGGTAGAGTAGTATGTGCCAATCCTTACGACTTGTTGGGTGAATACATCCGCGGCTCCCTGGAGTTCGGCAATCTTCCTGGCTTGCTCAGATACTTCTCCCTGCAGCTTGGCGACTTGAGCACGGTGAGAACCCTGCGCCTCTTCAAGGACGCGATTCTGACGACCGGCCTCCAACGTTGCTTCCGAGACGTGTTTCTCCTTAGACTTTAACTGGCTAATCTCCCTCATATGCACGTCCATGGCCAGAGCAAATTCTTGGGTTGCCTACAAGGAACGCTAAATTAAACAACCACAACACCAAGAAATTAGTTTGACAAATGAGAAAGGTCGAGCGAACATACCTTTTTCATAGCCGCCCTAGATCGCGTCAACGCTTGTTCCACATCACCTTTGACAGAGGCAGCCCTAGCCTCACCAGAAGTAGACTCCAGCACGACGCCCCAGAAATCAACAATGTCGTCCTTGGAAAGATCTATAGTGGGGGGGGGGGGGTTCCAGCTAGCGCTTCTGTGTAGGGCGTTCTTGCTGAACCTCTTTCTTCGGTACCAAAGGAGGGTTTGAGCTACGAGATCTCAGCATTCATTGCAGTATGGCATTAGTGGAAGTGTTTCTCTCGCGGCCTATTCACATGACGCCCCAAAGGTCAGATTCTGTACCGAAAAGGTCTGTTTAGAACACAGAAGAGGAAGTACCGCCGAGGACTTACCAGAATTGGTGGGTTTAGAAGTGCTTGACATTTTGACAGCAGGGGGTGAGGTTTCCGGCTCTGTAGTCTCGTGGCTAGAGCTCTGGGGTTGGTCCTCCTCTTTGGGCTTCTCCGGCTCGTTAAACACCTTGCTAGGGGCACGGTTCTTGGGTTCAGTGGTCAATAGCACCTTGATAAGCTTTCCACTGGACGACCTGGAGTTGAAGTTCTTTGGCACTGCACAAGGTGTCACCAGATGAATATTAGCAACATACACTATCCAGGATAACAGATCTAAGTTATACACACTAGTAAAGACCACAAAAAACAGAGCCAGCAAGGCTCTTACGGGTGGTGTTCCAAGCATCTAGGAAAACATCCTTATCGATTTCCTCTAATTCACCCAAAGAGCGTCTTTCCACGAAGAAATAGCGTGACTGCCATCCCGTATTAGGGTTCTTGACACCGGGGATCAAAGGGTCGTGGGTATTTCTAGAGTGGACAGAGATTCTACCCGGCCTAGAGGGTACTACCTTGTAGGCCAATTAATTCATCGACACACCTTAGTATACGCCATGTCGTAGGCATAATTTGAGAAGGCGAGACCCCTAAATCCCTAAGGAAATCCCTAATAAAGGGGGAAAACAGAAACTTTAGCCCTAGCGAGAATGGAAATTTGGTAAAACAGATCCACCCTGGTCGGATCCAATCGATTAGTTCATCTTGAGGGCAGTAGGTCACAGTACCGGCCGGAAACTCTCCCTCGGATATGATTCTGGCTACGTCGTCCGGCGTAAGGTTACACTGGAACTGGTCTTGAGCCATTAGCGAATGTGAAGGAGCGAAGAGAGGGGTCTCGGCCATTGTAAGAAGAAAGATGGACAAGGGGTGAAAGAAAAACCTAAGCAAAAGAAAAGGGAGAAACCAGGTTTAAGGGAATAGCGGAAGGAAGAAGATGAAGACGAAGAATAAGAGAGAGAAGTGTGTACCTGAGTTGAAAGTTGAAATGACGCCTCTATGGCAAATAAGAGACTAGGGGTATATTAATACAAAGTAATGATGCCCTGGTTAAACGATTTTCAAGGCAAACAAACTGGCAATTGGGGGTTCAGTTCAATCCCAACTTCAATTTTCAAAATTTGAAATTTTAAGTTTGAAATTGAAAGGGGTATTGTTGGGCCCTAATGACCAAAAGCCCACGGAGCATACTTGAACGGCCTGCGAGTAGCCCACATAGCCCAGCGGCAAGCTTCTAGAAGGTTGATCGAGTAAGTGGGTATCGAAGCATGATGATTCGCCCGCTTAAGTGTAAGATATATCTACATTATATCTTGCAAAGATTATTTCTATCCTATGTAACGAAAATTACATCGTATTTAGGTAAAGATTATCTAGAAAACGTGTATCTATTTAGTGATCTTTATATCTTGTAGAGAACTCTATCTTTTAGGCCCCTATATATATATATATATAGAGGGGGTCATACATTGTAGGATTCACGCACATACACTTTCATACATTAATACAATTTGATACATACGAGTTCAATACAATTTTCGCATTCTTTTTACTTGATTCTCGAGTTTGTATTGCTTAGTTCAAGCCCGATCTAGGCTAAGGGGTCACCAATCTTGCTTGGTTGATTTTTAGCTCTAACAAGAATCATTTGAAGACGGTGAGGATAGACCCATCTGCAAGAACTGTAAGGTTGGACCGATTAGTGCTGATCCAGAAAACGATACCAAAAACTTTATATACCATTATCAATCTTGTGAAGCTATTTGTGGTACAAATGCAATAACTAAAGATGGAACTTTGTTGCAAAGATTTGATCAAAAGGTCTACAAGGAAACGATCTCACTTGCTATCATTAGGCATGGGTATCCTTTTACTTTTGATGAGCATGAGGAAAATAGAAGTATCCATAGCTTCTTGCATAAAGGATTCAAACCAATTAGTAGAAATACATCAAAGAACCATTTTAGGAAAATTCATAAGAGAGAGAAACAGAAGTTTAGGGACCTGATGCATGAAGTTTCTGGAAATATTTCATTATCTTGTAATATGTGGACCTCGGTCGTAAAGCACAAATATATTTCCTTGAAAGGACATTTTATTGATGACGAATGGAATTTGCATGCAAAACTTTTGGACTTTTGTCATGTGGAACCACCTCACACAACAAAAAATTTACATGATAAAGTTTTTAGCCTTTGGTCTTTCTAGGATTTGGATTTTAGGGAAAGAGTAACGTCCTAGAAAAGTATCTAAGCGTCCTCTAATTATTTAGCAAAGCATTCCTCAGACCTTTCACTCATAGTTCCCCCTTAACACTTACTTATTCTATATAACTAATATATATAGCGCATCTTTGCAAAACTACATTTCCCCTTTTAGCATCATAGAAAAGGATAAGAAGTGAATAAGGACGGTAGCATAAAAGCATAATTAGAGACAAGGGAATGCTTAAACAATCAATGCACATAAGAGATAGAACTACCATTCAAGGAAATTAGAATTAATGTCATTACAGACCAAGAATATAGTGTTTAAAATCAAAAAGAAGCACAAGCACAAAATGATGAGGGAGTGGGGGGGGGGACGACAATCACTGAGGAGGCCTGCGTGAGGACTATTGATAATGCTTTAGAAGCTTCTCATGTAGTCTTGCAAACTCGCACAAAGCTTGAATCATTATGCACTAGTTTTGAAGGAAGGGTATGCTTCTTCCTTGTGCATTTGGCCATGTGCTCCATTACTATGCGTGTAAGGTTGATGGTACGTCGTTATAGAAAGGCGTCCAGAAGAAGACAATCAATCGTTTGTACAATGTTGTTTTTCTTCTGGCGCGGGACTATGGCTCTACATATGAAGTAGTGAGCGATCGCCCTTGTTTTGGAAAGGACGTGCGCCACTCTATCATTGCCATAAGGTTTCTTGCCACAGAAGATTCTTTCAAGGAGAGCGTCCACCTGAGCGTCCATCAAGTCAAAACCACTTGGAGGCAACGTACTAAGGGCTTTAGAGCCTGGCTTCTTGTTTTCAAGACCAAGGTAGGCCCGAACGTTCATCTCGGTGAAGGACTCTGTGATGCGGAACCCCACTAGGCCCAAGCACCCTATGGGCCAGCCTAGCTCTGCAGCGGCGCGCTGCCCGGTCCGCGCTTGGCTGCCACAGGACACAAGGGTTAAACCTAGCAGGACCCCGGATCGTCTGGTCTGCAGCCCAGCACACCCAACCCTATCTGCAGTACACATGGTTGACATATCTCTCCCATTTGGGAAGATATGCCAAAGGTCAGGGGTTCAATTCCCCCTCGCAACAACCCACCTGGGTAGGATGGTATATTCCTGCTTGGGAGATAGGGTTGGGTGTGCTGGGCTGCAGACCAGACGATCCGGGGTCCTGCTAGGTTTAACCCTTGTGTCCTGTGGCAGCCAAGCGCGGACCGGGCAGCGCGCCGCTGCAGAGCTAGGCTGGCCCATAGGGTGCTTGGGCCTAGTGGGGTTCCGCATCACTTTGTCTCTCGATCAATCTTGAAGGTCATGGAGTCGTCCTTCTTAAACCTTAGAGAATTATAGAAATCTTAGATTTGATTAGGATTTATTTTTGCTGAATCCAGTCCCAGGTTAGTCCAACCTTGCAATCGAAGCAGCTCCACGAATTCTTCGGCGTCGTCGAAGGAGGCCAGCCATTCTCCTTTGTAAAGCAGGGGGCCAAGAATGTGGACTTGATCATTAGCCTTCTTTTTCTTCTTCTTGCCCTTGGGGGACTCAGGTTCATCATCATTGTCATCCTCATCAGAGTCATCACTGTCGTCCTCAGCATTGTCTTTACCAGTGTCCTCTATGCCTTAAACATTTTCAGCTTATTCTTCGCCACCATGATTGGTGTTCTCAGTTCAACAGCCTGTTCCTAATTCTATCGTTGGAATTGCTATTTAGAGGTAGTAGCGTCCTATCCAATAGCATCAAGAGGAGTACCTTGGAGTTAGATGATTGGGAGGACTGGGAGGGCATAGGGGACTTCCTCAACAGCATCTCATGCGAGCTACTCGTCCAGACTCAGCTCGGCGTCCTTTCGTTGAGCGACCTGTTGCACAACAACGTCCTCAACTACTTCAACAAATTCTTCATCAGCTTTTTGTTGCTCAACTTCCACATCTTGAGCATTACCAACCACCTGAACCTCGTCGTTGGAGTCCCTTGTTATATCAATGAGGGGGGACGATTCGACGGCAGCCGTGCCTTGGTTGCTTGCTGAAGCGCTAGCAGAAGAGGAGGAGCTGAAGGACGGCACATGTTCTGGCTCAACTGCTTCAGTAACTAAGACTTTAGGATCAATCCCAACTTTTCTTCACTTCAAGGTTTGTCCTAAGGAGGGATGAGCTTCAGCTTCCTCAGTGGCAACGTCCCCTTGAGCTGATTTCTTAGACAAAGCGTACCTCTCAGAAGATGGGCCTCTGAACTTGGGGGTTTCAGGGACTTTTTGTGGAGATATATGTGAGGGAGTAGAGGGAAAGTTGGCAAAGTTTAAGGGAGAGGGGCAATGGACGATTAAGGCCATGTCTTTTGGGTCTTTTGGAGGAGTGGAGGAGGGAATGGGCAGTTGTTCGATTCTGATGGGAGGAGGTGATGGGACTTTGTTGGATGGCGCCGCTTTAGCAGAGGACGGCATCGCCTTTGATTTGGAGGAAGGAACTTTTGTGGTGCTTGGGTTTTTAGGTGGAGGAGCTTTGAAAGTCTTGGCCTTTTGAGGGGCCGTTTATCATTGGCTTTCTTGCTCCTGGCTTCCTTAAGTTCTAGGGAGAACTTGTCAAGGATTTGAGTTGGATTTGAGGGAGCTGGGAGAGGGGATTTTGAGTGTGGCGATTTTTGAGGGGCAGAACGTTTTGTAGGGAGTATCTTTTGTGGAGGAGGTGGGGAGGATGTTTGGTTTAGCATTCGGTAGGCTATAGAGTTATTTGGGTACAAAGGGATATTAGGAAGGACGGCATTGTGCATTTCTGGAATTATATCAAGAAGTGTAGAGAGTGTTATTGGTCCATATAGACGATATAAAAGAACGTCCCATCCTACAAACTTCTGATCTTCGTACTCGTGCTCATGAAGTTTTTGAAGGACAAACCTGTTGATAAAGATCTGGTAGTTCTTCTGTTGAGTAGGATTTGTGGACGGCAAGCTCATTCTCTCACGTATCAACCGGTAGAGAGTCTTGGGCTTTTAGTCGATGAAGTCCACGAGAGTTTCATCCAATTGAAGTTTTTAGGTTTGGTGATAGTACTGGACTTCACCAACTTTCTCCTTTTACTGCCGGCAGAAGATCCGGCCATGTCCTTAGGTTATTGAGGCATTTTTCAGGGGATTTTTAGAGTGAGAAAGTGATCGGAAAGCTAGAGAGAGGGCAGAGCGATTTGAGAGCAAGGAAGTTTTTGGAAACGGTAAAGTTTGAGTGGGGGAGAGGAGTTAGTTTATATAGGGGAGCCGGGGGTACGCTGGTAATTAGTATAGTACTTTCCTGAACGACACGTGGCAAAACTTCCCCCTTAAGCATTGGGCGGTTAAAACTGTCTTCCACAAGCAAAATTCAAAGTTCATAATTCAAATCCCACGACGCTTCACCTTCCATAACCGCCTGATCAAATCTCTTCAAAGAGCGTCCCATACTAAAAACTTGAACAACTAGTGTCCTTTCTGACTTAACCATATTTTCCTCTTTAGCAAAATAAGAGCCTGAGTAAACGTCCTTGTGGTCATCTTTTGAACCATTTGAGGACCAAGCAAGTACATCCTGTAAAGAAAACACAAAGCTCATAGGACGCTTTTGCAAAGTTCTCGGCTAGGGTAAGCTTAGAGTTCCCATCTTTTCGGCTTATGATGCGGGTTGGTTGATCAGGGATACTCTTTTCAAGACAATAGAGAAGATTGAATGGCGTTCCAAAGTAATGCACAAAGAAAGTTTTAGACTAACGTCCTTGCAAGAATGAATTCAATGCATGATAGTCCTTAAACATTTGAAATCTACTAAACATAGCCAATCATTGAGGGAATAGTAGAATGGGATTTGCTACTTAAAAGTTATCATCCCCAAGAGCAAACGGAGATGCTCAAAGGGACGTCTATCAAGTGTTATAGTGAAAATATTAGTTACTTGGTCCTCAGTCCTTATATGCTCCATACTAGTAAGTCCTAGTTCCACATTATCATGTAAGAAATGATGTCTTATATGAATATGCTTCGTGCGGGAATGATGAACAGGATTCTTAGCAATATTGATAACACTAGTATTATCACAAAGAATAGGAACGACTTCAAGAGTTATACCTGACTCGGGCAAAGTCGTTGTTCCCTTATCAAAAATAAATCCCAAACATGCAAACAAAAGTATAGTAGGCAAGCAAGGGGTCGAACCCAAAGGAATCAGTTTTTATTCAGATTTTAGTGTTTTCATGCAAGTAAACAAAAGGGGGTTTTGAAAGTTGGTTTCAATCAAAGGTTATCAAGCAGAGTTCATCCAATCAATTCCACTTTATTATTCCGTTGATCATGAATTCATCCACCTCTTTATATGCCTAGGTCAATTCCAATCCCAATCATTAGAAATCGCAAGTCAACGGTCCAAGCAATTCTATAACCCTAGGCAAGGACGCTTAAACCTAGAATTAACATAGAGCACAGGGATAATAGGAAATCAAATCATGCAATCAAGCTACGAGTCTCATGCACAATTTAACCATTGAATACTCTTCCCTAAACTAGTCCACGGTCCTAGAATAGAGTTGTTTCGAGAATAGGAAAGATGCATAGACAACAACCAATCCTAATTCAAACAATAGATCTAAGTCAATCAAACAAGTTCATCAGGCTCATAAAATCAAACATAGATCATGGGATGAAGCACAAGAGTATCAATAAAGACCTAGGGATAAAGAGATTACCAGAATTTCACAACTTTATAATAAAGCTTCCTTGATTGAATAAACTCCAGAGGAGAGTTAGTTCTCCATTACAAAGAAAACTCTAATCTTTATTGAAATACAATTGATTGACAAAGTGGATGATGATATCTAGAAACTTAGAAAAGGTCCCCCTTATACAGCCCCAAAGATCAACCTTTTCGGACTAAATAAGGTTGGAACCCAAAAGATAAGAAAGGAAACAAGATAAAAACGGTGAAATCTCGTCAACTTGGAAGCCGGTCGAACCCGCGACCGCGGCACCATAACCGCGCCTGCGGCGGCCTTCAAATCGTCAAATCTTGAGTCGGCTACTACCGCGACCGCGCCTTGGGCAGCGCGACCACGGCCTTCATAGTCTTGGTTGGCTCGCTCCTCCACGCCACCGCGCCCGCGTCATAGACAACGCGACCGCGGCCTTCATGCAGTGGCGAATCTTCGTCTTTAAGCTCTTTAACTCTTGATTCTGCATAACTTGTGTCTTCGGTCTTGATATTATAATAACGCTCAAAACTAACCTAAACACTCTCAAAATAGCTCTAAAATACAAGAGTTATCCTATACCAATTAGGCCGAATCAAATTCCCCCATACTTAGATCTTGCTCGTCCTCGAGTAAGCTCAAACAAATATATCAAGGCAGCACATCTAAGATCTCAGGAAATACAAGGGAAGATAAAAACACTCAACTCACAACCTGAACCCAAAATATAGAGAAATCATGAGCATAAAACAATGAAGCTCAAACACACACCTCACAACAAGATATAACACTCAAGCTCTAAAAAGTGTAGAGCAACCTAGGATCTACCCAAATCTAACATGCGAGCCCCGAAGTCCCCAAGCAAGAATGATCCTAAAACACTCGAATTTTACCGCTCAATTCTACTCTTTTCATTTTTCAAAAGGGTGCTCACAAATATTCAGATCACTCATAAACCTCTTATTACCCCAGCCTAATGCTGGTCCGGGTTACCTGCTTATTACCTGAGCCGCCCTTTCGGGTTTTTGACTCATCCCAGGATTTAATATATGCCTTTTTTCAATTTTTATGGCTCTTTCTATCTTTTTCTTTTCTTTCTTTCTTTATTATGCAAAAAGTATGGTGCAAGTGCTCCATGAAAAGAAGAAAATTCAAAATCTGAAGCAAATATCTAGCTAAGCTAACTAGGATAAGCGAATGTGAGTACTCCTTCCCCCATACTTAAATACTTCATTGTCCTCAATGAAACAAAGAGAAAGGATAAAAGCAAGGAAGAAGGTAATCAGAAGACTCACAATCGATGAAGAGCGGTGGAATGGAAGAACTCTTCATAGGAGGTAGAATAGAAAGCTTCGTATTTCCAGTCGGATGGCAAACCGCGGGTGCGGCACTATGGGCGCGGGCGCGGAATCAATGCAGAGAGCGGAGTCATCGTCGGGTGGTCACCGCGGGCACGGTTTCACGCCAGGCGTGTCCTTTCGGACCTAGTACCTGCATGTTAGCTAAAAACACAAGCAAATCCTAAGCTAGGAATGGAAAAACAATCTATCTAATCTTTGGGTTGCCTCCCAAGCAGCGCTTTTGTTTAACGTCGTTGGCTCGACGTGGATACGATCAATACGGGTCCTCATCAACATCAATCCGGACCGTGTTGCCACCATGAGATATGGAAAGAGATCCTTTGGCAACGTCAATGACCGTGTTGGCGGTTTTCATGAATGGACGACCAAGTAAGAGAACCGGGTCGTACCGCCCTTCGCCTATCTCCATCACATAGAAATCTGCAGGAAAGATCAAGCCCTGCACCTGTACTAAAACATCCTCAACTAACCCTTTCGGGCGCACATTAGAGTGGTCAGCCAATTCAATAACAATATCAGATTTCTTCAAAGGACCAAGGCCTAACCTATCATACATGCAAGCTGGAAGGACATTAATGGAGGCACCTAAATCTAGCATAGCACGCTCAATTTTAGTTTCTCCAATAGTGACAGGGACGGTGAATCTTCCTAGGTCAGAGCATTTCTTAGGTAATTGCTTTTGGAGTAGGGAATTACAAGTCTCAATTTTGCTTTTCTGCGTTTTCTCAACTAGAGCTACTTTCTCAATTTTAGGACTAGTCCTATTCTTTCTTTTTATGGTGCATAGCTCTTTCATAAACTTAGCAAAACGAGGGACACTTTGGATGAGATTGATGAGAGGAACTTTTACCTGGCAATTGGCGAAGGTCTCGAAGAGTTCCTTGTCATGTGTCGGCTTCCTTGTGTCCTTGAGAGCGTCGGGGAATGGAAGAGAGGGCTTGAAAGAATCCAATGGTGGAAGGGGTTGAGCCACATAGCCATCATCCTCTTCTGCTACTGGGGCTCGGTTCCGTCTAGGAGAGCTCGGTCGAGGAGGCGAATAATTCTTGAAAGCATAATCGAGTAAAGCCTCGAAATTCCGCTCGGCCTCCTTACCGCGGGCGCGGTCCGGACTCCGCGGTCGCGGGTCGCTACGTCTCTCGTGTTCCGAAGGTTCTTTTGGAATTTCGCGGGCGCGGATGGGAGAGCGCGGGCGCGGAATTCCCACAGAGGCTTGGTCTTCATGTGCTGTCGCCCCGACGCGGTCGAGGCCAGGGGAGCGCGGTCGTAGTTCATCACCAGTGGGTGATTCCCGACTCGCCAATGCTCTATCGCTCCTCAAATTCATGGCACTGACATTCTCCTTGTGATTGAGCGGTTGAGAAGGAAGTTTCCCGGAATCCTTAGACTCGAGCCTATTGATCATGGTGGCAAATTGGCTCAGCTGAGTCTCAAGATTCTTTACAGCTGCTCTCGTCTCCTGGTTCTCCTTCAAGAGGGCGGTAATAGCATCATTCTGAGACGGAGCAGGCGCTCTCGGGGCATAGTTATTGGACCGAAATTGTTGTTGCTGGCCCTGAGGAGCATACTGCTGCTGCTGTTGTGGCGGATCTTGCTGTTGCTGGTTGTTCCACCTCAAGTTAGGATGGTTTGCCCACCCCGGATTATAGGTGTTAGAGTAAGGATCATTCCGGGGTCGGGGCACACCATAATTGCCAATAGCATTGACCGACTCCTCGGTCTCTTGAATTGTAGGGCACTGATCCGTATGGTGGCTTGCATCATAACATAGACCGCAAGCGTTGACTTGCTGGGCTGTCCTCTTCGTGAGCAGCTGCTTCATAAGATCCTTGAGCTCCCTTACTTCAGCATTCAGGGACTCATTCACCACACTAACGGACCTCACGTTGGTTCTTGACCTTTGATTGCGGGCTTGTTCCGCCAAGATCTCAACTTTTTGAAAAGCTGCAGCGGGGGTCAAGTTCTCGTAACTACCCGCACAAGATGCATTTACGAGCCTCTTGTCATTGTCGCAGAGTCCCTCAATCATGTAGCAAATAAGATCCTTGGCTTGGTAGCCATGGTAGGGACAACTCGCGATGAGCCTCTTGTAGCGCTCATAATAGTCATAGAGGTTCTCGTCTTCCCCTTGCTCCAAACTGTTGAGCTGTTTCTTAATAGATGTTTGTTTGGAAGCGGGGAAGTACTTCTCAAGAAACGCCTTCTTCATGGCCGCCCAAGTAGTGATAGAACCCGGCACCAAATAAAGGAGCCAGTCCTTGGCGGTGTCCTCAAGAGAGAAGGGAAAAGCCCGGAGCTTGATTTGATCCTTCGTCACATCAGTGGGCTTCATACTCATGCACACTACGTGGAATTCAGTGAGATGCTTGTTCGGGTCCTCACCGCTTAACCCGTAAAATTTGGGCAAGTGGTGGATGAGGCCAGACTTTAGTTCGAACTTCACACCCTCCCCGAGTTCGGGGAATTGAACAACGAGCTACTGTTGCTGGAGATCTGGCGCCGTGAGTTGGCGAATAGTTTGTTCCGCCATGGCGTCTTCTGGTTTAGAATCAGAGAGAGAGAGAGAGAGATTCAAGAAGGTTGTAAGATGTAGAGGGTCTGGGGGCACTTCTTATCTTCCGGAGAGTCCTGCTAATTTCTGGATCAAAACAAACAGGGGAAGTATTAGTAGACCGGGTACGGACCATGTGTTAGGTCCGCACACAAAGGATGGTTCTGCGTACGAACCGCGGGCGCGCCGAGGGGGCCGCGGGCGCGGTTTGGGCGCAGAACCCGAAAACACACAAAATCAAAACAAGAAAAAGATTCCCCGGCAACGGCGCCAAAATTTGACTCGGGCAAAGTCGTTGTTCCCTTATCAAAAATAAATCCCAAACATGCAAACAAAAGTATAGTAGGCAAGCAAGGGGTCGAACCCAAAGGAATCAGTTTTTATTCAGATTTTAGTGTTTTCATGCAAGTAAACAAAAGGGGGTTTTGAAAGTTGGTTTCAATCAAAGGTTATCAAGCAGAGTTCATCCAATCAATTCCACTTTATTATTCCGTTGATCATGAATTCATCCACCTCTTTATATGCCTAGGTCAATTCCAATCCCAATCATTAGAAATCGCAAGTCCACGGTCCAAGAAATTCTATAACCCTAGGCAAGGACGCTTAAACCTAGAATTAGCATAGAGCACAGGGATAATAGGAAATCAAATCATGCAATCAAGCTACGAGTCTCATGCACAATTTAACCATTGAATACTCTTCCCTAAACTAGTCCACGGTCCTAGAATAGAGTTGTTTCGAGAATAGGAAAGATGCATAGACAACAACCAATCCTAATTCAAACAATAGATCTAAGTCAATCAAACAAGTTCATCAGGCTCATAAAATCAAACATAGATCATGGGATGAAGCACAAGAGTATCAATAAAGACCTAGGGATAAAGAGATTACCAGAATTTCACAACTTCATAATAAAGCTTCCTTGATTGAATAAACTCCAGAGGAGAGTTAGTTCTCCATTACAAAGAAAACTCTAATCTTTATTGAAATACAATTGATTGACAAAGTGGATGATGATATCTAGAAACCTAGAAAAGGTCCCCCTTATATAGCCCCAAAGATCAACCTTTTCGGACTAAATAAGGTTGGAACCCGAAAGATAAGAAAGGAAACAAGATAAAAACGGTGAAATCTCGTCAACTTGGAAGTCGGTCGAACCCGCGACCGCGGCACCATAACCACGCCCTGCGGCGGCCTTCAAATCGTCAAATCTTGAGTCGGCTACTACCGCGACCGCGCCCTGGGCAGCGCGACCGCGGCCTTCATGGTCTTGGTTGGCTCGCTCCTCCACGCCACTGCGCCCGCGTCATAGACAACGCGACCGCGGCCTTCATGCAGTGGCGAATCTTCGTCTTTAAGCTCTTTAACTCTTGATTCTGCATAACTTGTGTCTTCGGTCTTGATATTATAATAACGCTCAAAACTAACCTAAACACTCTCAAAATAGCTCTAAAATACAAGAGTTATCCTATACAAAATAGGCCGAATCAATACCATAGCCCTCAAGTTGATATTTGATCCAGATGACTTGTGAATAACACGAAGCAACAGTAACTTACTCAACTTCCATAGTTGAAAGCGCCACAAAGTTCTGTTTCTTTGATCCCCAAGAGTCTAAGCATGAACCAAGAAATTGAGCCATTCCCGAAGTGTTTATCCTATCAACGACGTGACCAACATAGTCAGCGTCCGAGTAGCCAATAAGCTTGAGGGATAAATTCTTTGGATACCAAAGACAAAGATCGTCGCGTCCCTTGAGATATCTGAAGATCCTCTTGACTTCTTGCATGTGGGACTCCTTCGGATTTGCTCGAAAGCGGGCACACAAACAAACGGCAAACATGATGTCTGGACGGCTTGCGGTCAAGTAGAGAAGTGATCCAATCATCCCACAATTGAACTTTTGATCAACATCCTTTCCTTGCTCATCCGCGTAAAGACGTGAGTTAGGAGAGTAAGGAGTATCAACAGGCTTGGATGTACTCATGCCATACTTCTCAAGCATCTCTCGGATGTACTTCTGTTGGTGAATGCGTGCCCCATCCTTGAGTTGGTTGATTTGAAGCCCCAGGAAGAATTTGAGTTCTCCTATGAGCAACATCTCGAACTCGCTACTGATCAAAGACTTGAAGTCCTCTACAAGTTTCATGTTAGTACTTCCAAAGACTATGTCATTGACATAGACTTGGGCAATCAAAATATCCTTATGGACTTTCATTATAAACAAAGTTTTATCGGTTGAACCCCTTGTGCGACCATTAGACAAGAAAAAGGACGCAAACCTGTCGTACCATGCATGAGGAGCTTGCTTGAGTCCATAGAGAGCCTTGTCGAGGTAAAACACATGATCGGATGATTGGCATCCTCAAAGTCAGGGGGCTAAGCAACGTACACTTCCTCCTTCAGTTTCCCGTTAAGGAAGGAAGTCTTGACATCCATTTGAAACAACTTGAATCCTTTGCGAGCGGCAAAGGCAATGAGGAGACAGACGGCCTCAATTCTAGCAACAAGAGAAAACGTTTTCATCATAATCAATGCCATCCTCTTGCTTGAATCCTTGAGCCACAAGTCTTGCTTTATTCCTTAATACGCGTCCACTCTTATCAAGTTTGTTTCGAAACACCCAGCGCGTTCCAATGATGTTTTTGTTTTAAGGACGAGGGACGAGGGTCCAAACTTTGTTTGTTTCAAACTGATTAAGTTCTCCTTTCATAGCTTGAATCGCGTCAGCGTCTTGGAGTGCTTCTTTTATGCTCCACCATGGACAAAAAAGCATTGAAGGCACAATAAGCAAGATTTGCACTCTGGGACTTGCTAGCAGCTGACCTAGTTTGAACTCCTTTAATACTATCTGAGATTATTTCATCTCTTGGATAATACGTTGAGAGGCGGGACTCCCTTTTAAACAGCTGGGTAAACCTTGGATCAATGCTATCATTAGAATCCTCATCTTCATCTTGAGCTTCGTCCTCAGTGTGTTCCCCCTCAAAGAGAGCGTCCACACCATGTCGTAGCTCACCTTATTGACTTGATTCAGCCACATCTTGTTGTGTTGGAGACTCAGTCCTAGAAGGAACTTCTTGATGAACACTAGGAACGTCCACTAAGACTTCTTCTGGATTTGTATTGCCGTTCTTAGGAACATAGTATTTTCCTGAGGACCAGCCATCGACTTCGTCTTCAAAGTCGTCCTGCTGTTGTGAAGAAGAGTGTTCCTTCTTACTTGGTTTATCCTTGTGTGTGGAACTTTCCTTGAACACAACATGAACACTTTCCTCAAGCTTAAGAGTCCTTTTGTTGAAAACTCTATAAGCTTTGCTTGTGAGGGAGTATCTAAGGAATATTGCTTCGTCACTTCAAGCATCAAACTTTCCAAGCTTCTCCTTGTCGTTGTTGTGGACGAAACACTTGCATCCAAAAATCCGAAGATGGTCAATACGAGGTTTCTTCCCGTTCAACAACTCATAGGTAGTCTTCTTTAGCAAAGGACGGATCATAGAATGGTTAATGATGTAAACAAGAGTAGCAACTTCTTCGGCCTAAAAGTGCTTGGGGATGCCGTTTGCCAACAACATAGTCTTTGCCATATCCTCCCTAGTGTCATGTTCTTCCTTTCCACAACACCATTTTGTTGAGGAGTCCTTGGGGCTGAGAAGTTGTGGGAGACACCGTTTTGATCACAAAAGGCCAAGAACTCTGAGTTTTGGAACTCCGTCTCATGGTCTGATCGTATAGCTTTCAAGTGCGTCCCTAGAGCGACTTTCACTTGTTTGATGAACACTTTGAAAGCGTTGAAACAATCTGCCTTTGACACCAAGAAAAGAACCCAATTGAATCGAGAAAAATCATCTACGAGAACGTACATGTACCTCTTTCCACCGTAGCTCTGCGTCCTCCTGGGTCCATAAAGATCCATATGAAGAAGTTCCAAGGGCTTTGTCATACTCACTTCATTCTTGGATTTGAAGGACGGTCTTATTTGCTTCCCTTTGATGCAAGCTTCACATTGTTCAGCTTTCGCAAGATCGATTCGAGGAAGTCCTCTTACAAGATTTCTTTGGTGTAGCTTGAGGATTGTGCTTAGTCCAGCATGACCAAGACCTCGATGCCAAAGGTCAGCGTCCTCAGTTGGACAGATAAGCACAACTCAGTAGGAGGCTTGAACTTTTGATTGAAGATGTAGACATTGTTTTGACGGACTCCTTGAGAATGACTTTGTTTGTTTTCATGTTGATATCAAGGTACTCCTTGGAATCAAATGTGACTAGGTTTTCACCTTAATCAGAAATTTGAGAAACACTAAGGAGGTTGAAGCCAAGTCCTTCAATAAGACTAACATTTGATGCTTTGATGGACGAATTCAGAGTTGGAATGCCCGTCCCTTTGATTCTTCCTTTGCCCTTGTTGCCAAATGAGACAGTTCCTCCCGTGTGGCACTAGATTGGATAGAAGTGAGATGGATCTGGCTTCCAGTCATATGGTTTGAGGCACCACTATCAATGATCCATGGGCCTCCTCTCACTTCCACATGTTAAAAAGAGTTAGTTTTTGGCGACCCAAGCAAGGTGTTCTTTACCTGGCTCGTTACAATAAAAGAACTCCTTTTCTAGCATATAATCATTTAAATTGACATCGTTAGAAGTAGCATGCTTTCTAAATGAAGTCCTTGAATGATTAGGATGTCTTGCATTTCTTGTAGGGACTGACTCATGATTTTCATCCTTAGTCCTAGCATTTTTGCCATTTCCAAGGTCTTCCTTTAGTTTAAAACAATCATACTTATAATGACCTCCTTGACCACAATACCAGCACGTCCTATAGTAATTACCAAGATAATAATTTTTGGTAGGACGTTGGATTCTGTTCTCTTTCATTTTCTTGGGGTCACAAACCTTTGAACCTTCTCCCATAACAATTTCCTTGACCACAATACCAACACGTCCTAGAATTTTGCCATTTCCAAGGTCTTCCTTTAGTTTAAAACAATCATACTTATAATGGGGTTACTAAGATGGGCCTCTTATATGTTCTTCTAGGTTCTTGGTTTTTTCTCTTTCAAGTTCTAACTCTGATGTTTTACTAGCTTCAAAGTCACTACGAAGGGAGTTCTTTGAGGTAGACTCATACCCTAGGCCTTTCTTGGCAGGAAAAAAAACATGTTTCACAGCTTCGGTCATAGGACTCTTTCCTAAAACCTTGATTTCATCCAGAAGGTTGTCGTTCTCTAGCTTGAGACACACAATTTCAGTTTTAAGGGATTTTGTTTCTTCAAGTGAGGAATCTAGTTGAAATGTGATTGTGTTACAGTTCTCACACTCAACAACAATATTTTCAGATTCGAGTTCATCAAGCCTTTCTTTCATGGAATAACTTTCTTGCATGATTTTAGCAATAAGTTTTATGAGCTTGGGCTTTGAGCAATTATCAAGAGAGTTGATCAAGGACTCATGAGTTACCTCTTGTTCATCTTCAGAGTCGTCCTTATGAGCATCTGGTGTGTCCTCCATTGCCATGTAAGCAACATGTTCGGACGGTCCTTCATCATCTGAGTCAATATCGTCCCATGCAGCCTCGTACGCACCAATGAGTGCTTTCTTCCTCATTTCTTTTCCCGCCCCACAGTGCTTGGCAAAGTAACCTTTCTTGTTGCATTTGAAACATGTCACTTCCTTCATTTCAGCCTCTGTGAGCTTGGGACTCTCTTTCTTGTAAGGCATTTTCAACTTTGAGACTTTGCCTCTCTTGACCCATGAACGCAAAGTTTTGTGCAAGAGAGCTAGTTCTTCTTCCTCAACAATTTGTTCTTCATACTTTCCTTGACGTTCCAATAAGGCTTGAAGACGCATATTTTCATGATGCTCCTTTGTCTTGGCCTCAAGCATCAAGGCTAGTTTATTTTGCAGACAAAGATACTCTATTTGCTCTGGCGTCCTTGCTTCAAGGGTCAAGGCTAAGTCATTCTGCGGACTTTTTCCTAACTCAAGCAAATCTTGAGCTCTTCTGGCTTCGTATGCCTTCAGCTTTCCGTAGAACTCTTCCATTGACAGACCCTTGTTAGCTTGATTTTCTTTGAAGGTCGTCCTGTCAAAGTTCCAAACTCCTGTCAAGCCATCTATCAACACTTGGACTTTCATTCTACGTGTGATCTTAGTTTCAGTGATTCCCAAGTTCTTCAACTTGGTCAATAGGCCTTCAAAGAGGAAACAATAGTCGGTGATTGTTTCATTTGGAAACATCTTGAACTTGTAAAAGTCCCTCTTAGCTTCCAACTGGACATATTCCTTCATCTCTGGTGTCCCTACGTGGTATTTCTCAAGTGCTTCCCATTGGAGCTTAGCTATTGACAGATTACTCATGCGAGTAGCGTCCCTTTCACAGATGGAAGTCTGCAGGAAACATATAGCTTTGGCATTCGTTTCCATAAGCTTAAACTCATCAGGACCCCAGACTTCCTCTTTGCCTTCCATGGCATGAGGAGCTTTAAGATCACCGTCCTTAATCACCTTACAACACTGGTAATTTTGATTGCGCACAAAGTTCCCGAACCTGGTTCTCCAACAGTTATAGTTGTTGTCCATGAGACATGGAGGCTTCACTCTACTTATGCCAATTGGTTCCATATCCATCTTGCCTACAACTCAACAAAATCTAGAGCGTCTGCTCTCATACCAATTGTTGGGATCGTAAGTCAAACAGAGGCGTCCTTGACTTGGTTAAGGGCGTCCTTAGGTATGGCATCCTTAACGAGAGATTAAGGGCGTCCTTTAGTTGCAGCGGAAATAAGACTTAACAGGATAGATGAATTAGTAAAGAAGACGACTACTTATAGAGGAACCACTCAAGACCAAAGTAGTCCTTGAGTGTAAACATCTACCTCCTTGGAGGATTTTCGAATAGCTTCTTTCCTTTCTTATTAAGTGTTCTTATAGTTATACTGGCAAGTGATTGCCCTTCTCGGGCACTTAGAATGCGTCCCTAAGTCCACTAGTAACACTCCTTTATGCCTATAATAGTAATCTAGCTTAACTTCTAAAGGACGCTACTCACTCGTCCTTATAGTACTTCGTAAGGACTCCTTCTTTCTTTTTGGGTTTTCTTTTACAAACAAGTTTGTGGTTTTGGTTCGGCCTTTCACTCAATCTAACACTTAGTCTTTGAGAGTTCTTGACTTGTTCTTGGTGTTCTTGATCGCTATCGTATTCGCTTTGAATATTCTCTGAAAGGCTTATCTCACCATAAATGCCCGAGGGGTATTTATAGCACTTGGGGAAGGGCGTCTTTTTCTCTGACGATCATGCCCTTCAGGTACGGGGCTATAGGATCTGCTTCCACGTGTTGATGGCGGTGATGAGGGAAGCTTCCAGGCACCAGCTGTAGAACTCCGCTACAAGATCTGTTTCAACGTGGTGATAGACTGATCTACAAGACCGGCTTCCACGTGTCCCGGATGATCAAATCTTGTCGAGTGCTGTCATCTTGTCGGGTTGCCTTGTAAGGACTCCAGAGTTGAAGCTTGCATTCCTATTTTCTTGGGACGGGGTCCTTGGCATAAGTAGTAACTTCGTTGGTCCTTACTTTTGAAAGGTGGCGTCCCTTCACCTTAGGGATGTCCACATCACTTGTTGTCCTTTTCATCACTAGCGTTCTTGAACACTTGGACAACTTTTTTAGATCAAAGTGAGTTTGTCATATCAAAACTAAGGGACGATTGTATAGGCACAATGTTAAGTACAAGAGAGTCTTTAACATCGTCCCAATATTGCATCTCTTGAATAATTGGGGAGCTGGGGAGAAAGTGCTTTCCGTTACACTTGATAATGCTAGGTGCAATGATTGTATGCAATAAATGTTAACCCATAGTCTCTCTACGTAAAGCTGTTTGCCTTATGGCGGTGATTATTTTCATGTACAATGCAATGCTTATACTTTGAATTTAATTGTTCAAGAAGGCTTAAAAGTGATTGGTGATGTTGTGATTAAGATCAGAAAACTAGTAGTTTGGGTTGTTGGTTTAGAGTGTAGGAAGTTGAACTTTAGAGAATCTCCTATCTATAGTGGTATTGATTGCTCTAAAAGTTTATGCTTATATTGCCCTATTAGGTGGAATTCTACATATACATGTTAGATAGGGCATTGACATATCATAAGGTCTTTGAAAGGAATCCATAACTTTGTGAAATTAGCTATCCTCCTCTCCTAGATAGCGAAGATTAGTGTAGGATAGAAAAGATTTATGCTCTTTTGTGCCCTTTCGATGAGCAGACTACTCTTATGTCTGGAAACTATATCCTACAACCAATTTGTATTTCAAAAATGACGGGAGTATTGAGATTTTATTGGTGAAATATGCTTCTTATAAGGATGATTTTTAGAGGAAGATGGCATCGACCATGAGAGTGAAGTTTGACAAGTACTAGGCAACTTATAGCATGGTCTTTTCATTTGCTGACATGCTAGATCCTCGCTATAAATTTGAACTTGCTTAATATTGCTTTAGAGAGTTATGTTGAAACCTCCACATCAAAGGCTAGTCATGTGAAATCCCAATTCAACAACTTATTTGATGAGTATGCAAGGGCCCTTGGTCATCACAACGAGCAACCATAAGTGAGCTTCCAAATAGGAGCAGGGACCTTTAAGGGTGAGCTACTGAACTAGTCTAACTATGCTTTTGTCAATGTGTGATTGTTGTAATGCTGCATTTTCTGTTATATATTCTCTATTGCTTTAATATCTGATTTTCTAGCTTTAGATGTACTTCAAAAGGTAAATCTGAATTAGATGCATATTTAGATGTTGGTAGGAGTGAATAGACATAAAATTTAGATGTATTGAATTGGTGGAAGGAGAATGCAATCAAATATCTTATTGTTGCTTAACTAATAAAGGATATCTTAGCCATTCTGATCAATAATGTAGCATCAGAGTCAACCTTTAGTATGGGGAGTATAGTACTCACAAAATGGAGTTCTTCTCTTGATGCATACACTATTGATGCGCTTTTGTCAACCCGCTCTTGGTTATTCGGATTCGACATACAGGGAGGTAACTTCATTTTATTGTCTGTGAATTAGTTGTTAAATCTTATTTTTATAACTTAATTTACATGAATTAATCAATGTGTAGATGTTGAGAACCAAGAATTACAACAACAACAACAACAACATATACCCAGGGAATCCCACAGACGCAGGATCTGGGGGGTCAAGATGGGAACATTCCAGACCTAGATGGAATGTGTCCAATGCGACCCAAGAGAAATCAACCACTTTAGAAACTAACCCAAAAACCAAAAAATACAAAAGGGAAACTACCTTAAAGCTAAAAAGGAAAGCAAAAGCGAAGACAAGAAAATAACTCTAAGACTAACAGAAACTAGTAGATCTTCTCCCTCCAAATCTTCTCCCTCCAACAAGCCATCTAGCTGTCTAACACCGCAATCTTCTCCCTCCAAATCTGCCTACACTGTGCCAGCTCTACAGAAATCCCCAACAAGCTGATATCTTGCTTTATGATGTCCATCCAACGCTTCTTCGGGCGACCTCTCTCCCTCTTGAATACCCCTAAATCCAAGCGCTCACACCTCCTAACTGTAGCATCCAGACTCCGCCTCTAAACATGACCAAACCAACGAAGTCTCGTTTCTCGAAGCTTGTCCCCAATACTAGCTACCCCCAGTTTGCTTCTGATCTCCTCGTTTCTAATCTTATCCATCCTTGTGTGCCCACTCATCCATCTAAGCATTCTCATTTCTGCGACTGCGAGTTTCTGCTCCTGAGCCTTTGTCGTCGGCCAACACTCTGCTCCATAAAGGATCGCCGGCCTTATAACAGATCTGTAAAACTTGCCCTTAAGTTTGAGTGGAACCTTCTTGAGAACCAAGAATTACATGGACTTGAATTTCAAGTTTCTACCAACCATGACCACAATTAAGATGAAGAGATAGAGGGTTGAACCTGAAGGGTTTTAAAATTGTGTTGTTGCATTTCTATATGATGAATTGCAGTTCTTTTTTTGTAAACTTGTTTGCTGCATTTTGTTCACCCCTAACTTGTGAAGCTTGTTTTCACTATGAAAGATGTCATCATTGATTGAAGTATACAGATGATTAAAAGTAGTAAGTTAAATCAGTTTGTGGACTTTTATAAGCTCACATGCATTTGTATTTGTCTTAATGCTTGGCTGATTGTTTTTATTATGAGTCATTCATGGCTAAATCCAAATGTAGCTTTCCCTTTTTTTACAAAAAAATTGAGATGATAACAAAGAATCAAATTAAGTTAGGAACTTCATTTCTACTCATGTCATATAAGATATCTAAAATTTTGTTTGTATATATATATATAGATTTTAATGGACGGTAAGATTTGTAGAGAGAGAGAGAGAGAGAGAGAGAAGAGAGAGAGAAGAGAGAGAGAGAGAGAGAGAGAGAGAGAGAGAGAGAGAGAGAACAATTCTATAGCGTTAGATCTATTTTAATGGACGGTAAGATTTGTAGAGAGATTATAGTTATTTTAGAATTTTTGTAATTACGGAAAATAGGAGAGATGAGAATAATCACAATATCCGTGATTTTCTCCTTATAATAAGCAATTACTATAATTAATTAACATGATTTTCACCACCAAAATTAGAAATTAACATTCTTAATTATTATTTTTTGTTAAACCATGTCTTCACTACTGGGTAGTTGCAATTTTGTATTCATTGCATGTGTATCAATTGATAGCAAAGGAGATCATGAACCGACGAGCTAGACCAAGACCATTCCACAACTCACGAGCATTCAAATTCAAGACGGATGAAGCCATTCAAGTTGAGCTAAGAAGATCACAAGAGGGACAACCTTGGCCCTTGAATGCTTGTCTTCGAGGCTTGAAGAGAGTTCCAAGAAGAAACCGGTCATGTTGCTTAAAAGTCGGGAGAACGAAGCCATCATCGACCAAGATACTCCCAGGACCAACCCTCCCAGGGTCGTGCCAGGATAGAGTTTGGATATTATTTTATTTTTAGGATAGATATTTGGGAACCCTAGATGCTATAAATTGCATTAGCTCTACCTCTTTTATTTTCAGCGTATTCTAAGAAGAGAACTTGGTTTCTCTTCCTACGCCATTGGAGACTTTTGTTGCTTTGGTTGATTTGAATCAAGAGTGTGCTAGTTTGGTTTGCAATTGTTGTTGAATCCTTGTTCGTG
Organism: Polygonum aviculare; assembly: GCA_934048045.1. Classification (NCBI taxonomy): domain Eukaryota; kingdom Viridiplantae; phylum Streptophyta; class Magnoliopsida; order Caryophyllales; family Polygonaceae; genus Polygonum; species Polygonum aviculare. The sequence continues at coordinate 21,933,222 of OW204023.1, read as the reverse complement.
TGCTTGTTCATTGGTGTGTGTGTGTTCGAATTGGTGTGAGAATCAACAAGGATTGAAGAAGACGAGTCTTGTCCAAAGTCTAGATCCTAAAACTTATTAATTTATAATTTCGACTCGATCCGGTCCAAACCGGAATAACTCCGATTTTGGACCGCATTGAAATCCGAAAATCGATAATTTATAGACCGAGGATTGGACTGAAATCCACCGGTCCGGTCCGGTCTCGGTCCGTTCTTTTTTCATATGGTCCGGACCGAATTTTGTATAGTTCTACCAATTTTCATCACCGTCAAAAGAATCAATTCTGGTTTTCAACCACAAAAAGAGGGGGTATGTGCTTTGAAGTTCACAGCCTTGTATCATTCATTGAGTATTTTAGGTGATTAGGTCCATTCAACAAAAGTTATTAGCCCAAATTTATACAAATGCAGCCCAAACAAGCACATTCATTGAGAATCTATCTATATATATATATAAGTTAGGTAGTGTCCCCATTAATTGCTCGATTTAGTATCGGTTGCAATCTTCCCTATATAATAAACACTATGCAATCATAATCAAAACAACCACAATAGCATAGTACGTGGTACAACCTTCCTCTAGTTACCCAATAGTTTGGGGTTCAATCCTCTCTAGCACATTTTTATTCAAATATTTTTTTAAACCTATATATATAACTACCTATAGTTTAAATGAACATGTAAACGTACGGGTAATGTACATATCAAAATGTATATGTTGTTAGTTGAATTCTATTATGAAATGCCATAACTATCAAATTAAATGTCAAAAGCTTACATATACATATTGGTACGGGTAACATAAATCACAAAATATATTTATACCCTAAATAATAAAATATGTGTATTTTTTAAACGTGTTTTGTGTGTATTTGTTGTACTATTTGTATATATGATCCAAGTATATAAATAAATCCATAATGTTTTTTAACGCAAATCACAAAATATGTGTATACCATAAATCATAAAATATGTGTATTTTTTTTAACGAAAATCACAAATTTTATTTATACCCTAAATCATAAAATATGGGTATTTTTTCATTAAATTTGTATAGTTTTCATGTATATAAATTTATTTTGAATAACTGATTCGGCCTATTTTGTATGGGTTAACTCTTATATTTTAGGGCTTTATGGAGTATGTTTAGGTTAGAGTTTGTGCTAATTGTAATATCTAGGACGAAGACACAAGAATTCAAGAATCAAGAGTTTTAAGGCGTTTTGAGCTGTCTGCGCTACACCACTTGCTTGCGAAGGCTATATCTTGAGCTACAGTGGTCGGATTGATCTGATTCCGGTGCCATTGGAAAGATAACTTCAAGGGCTTCAATTAATCTTTTTACACCCAAGTCAGATTCCAAGCGGAAGATGGTCAAAACAACCTCCGAAGTGACGCTAGACGTTCTGTCGCGATTCCGCGACCGCGGATTTGGCGACGCGACCGCGGTGGCCGCCGAGACGAATTGTTCCTTTCTGTTGCGATAGCGCGGGCGCGGTGATGGCGACGCGACCGCGGTGATGCCGAATCCGAAGCGGGCCGAAATCTTTCTATGTTGTTTCCTTTTTTATCTTTTGCCTCTTTCCTTATCTATCTCGTGGAGCTTGTTCCTTGGGCTATATAAGGAGGAGTCCTCCCTAGGTTTTATTCACAAATCACATTCACATTCTACCTTCTACCTTCTTCTTCAAGTTAGGTTTTTAGTTTAGTTATGGAGAGCTAGTCTCCTTGGGTTTGTTCAAGGGAGAAGCTCTGATGTATGAACTTGTGAGGTTTTGGTAATTGATTTCTATCCTTTGGTTAATATTGATTCTCTTGTGCTTCATCTTATGATTGCTGATTGTTTCTTTAGGAGTAGCTAACCTATTGAATTGATTTATGTTCTACTGTTTGATTAGGTTTGGACCGTGGACAAAACTAATCTGTGAAAACAACTTAACCTAGACTTGTTGTCTATGCAACTAGGATTAAGAAGAGAATTGATTGTTTTATCTTACAATTGACTCGTAGCTTGATTGTTTGATATTATATCCTGCATATCCTTGTTCTCTATGCTAATTCTAGGTTAAGCGTCCTTGCCTAGGGTTATAGAATTGCTTGGACCGTGGACTTGCGATTGTTAATGATCAGGATAGGAATTAACCATAGGTGTGAATGAAATCAATGGATGAATCTATGATCGAGTGATTATTTCATGAGTGGATCTTTTGAATAAACCTGCCTCCTATCTGTTTGTTTATTTGATTTGTTATTTGTTTCCTAGGTTAGTTTAGTATAGATTTCTCTTATTTCCCCCCATATCTTTGGTTGATAATTATATTAATACTAGAAGCCGTTAGTTCTCTTGGGTTCGACCCCTTACTTGCTTATCATATTAGTTTGTAGTTTGGGTTATTTATCTTTGATCTTGGCACGACGACTTTAGCCGAGTCAATAGCCAACAATAGTATTTTAATCTTTCATATGGTTTCTATAGGTTTCTATATCTTTCATATGGACGTAATTGCATTTAGATGCAAATAATGAGTGTTTCTCTCACAAGTGAATTATATTTTCAATTGATTTATTTCTTATGGAATATTTATCTATTTTATACATAATATAATCTATCATATTTTACATTATCATACATTGGTCCATTTTGCACATTCATGCAATTCTATGCAATTTTCAATTAAAGTTGATTAATAAATCTTCAAAATAGTTTTTAAACCCGTGCGTAGCACGGGTCATGAATTCTAGTTATCTTTAAATCAAAGGATGCCTAGAATTTAAAATATAAAGCTTAGTTTTGTTAAGTTGGGTCTTTCTTAAAGGAGTCTCCTTGAAGTGCATTTGGGAAAGGCACTTGCTGCCCAATTTGTTGATCCATCGGATTAACTTTTGTAATCTAACACGTGTAGATCCGACATAAAAAGTTTAGAGGCAAAAGTCATTCAAAAATGTAGTTGATAACCCTTTTAGAGAGGGGAATGGAGTCACTGGTGGCTTCAGAGAACAACAAGTTGAACTCTCCAACGCAAGTGATGAGTGATAATTAGAAAAAAATCTTGGCGCATGCATGCCTTAAAACGGGTACTAAAAAGTGGGTTTCCGAGTCTTGTTAAGGGCGAATGAATTCTAACTTTGCGAAGCATAAATACGATTTTAGATGGTCACAACCTCACAGCCGTCAACGCAACGATTCTAAGGAGACTTCCTATCAAGCTATAGAAGGCAGGGTATGAAGCAATCACGAGATGGGTGGTTAACTTAAAGGAAAAAAGTTTAATTTTGATCATATATTTAGCCCAACGAACAATCCGAACACATAACTATCATGACTCATACCATTCACACTCTAATTCATTCATAATATATGTTGGCTCATTTTTCGACTCAATCACAAATATAATAATTTCAAAATCTAATTAGACAAAAATTGAAACTTCCGATAATCAAATCAAAATTGAACCAAAAATCCATATTAATCTAATTAATGGAACACCCAACTAAAAACAACCCAACTCAAATTGATTTGATCATCAAAATATCTAAATTTTGTCCAAATGCAAACTCATCCGAATTTGTAAAGAACTCCGATTGACATCCGTAGGTGGAAGTGCCCGTAATTTGGGCTTTAAAGCTTATGGCGTGTTGTCAGATGTAAGTTGTCGTGCAATGAGATGTGTGAGCAATACTTTTGTCACGTATTGCTGCCCACTTCCATTTTGGATTATTCTCCTCCCAACTTTTGCGATAAAGTTACTTTCCATGATTCCTCGTACTAATTGTTTTGGTTCAAGTGATTTCTCTCACTAGTACATCCTTGTGTAGCTTTTGTTCCGAAGTTTAGTAGTAGAAAATAATTCTACATATAACTTTGTTATATTAAAAATTTATATTTACAAGATCATGCAGGTTTGATTTCTTAGATTAGATGTAGCAATGAATGATTAATCAACTTGAAGATCAATTAAATGAATACTAATTACAAATAAATAAAAATATAGCAAGTTGGTACGATCACAATTGAAAATTAAATAGGCTCACATTAAATAATATTTTTTGGGTTTGTAGGGTCAAACTATTATTTTTTATTATGTCATGCATTGTGTTGGTTTTGGTTCGTTCCAACATGTATGTTTTAGAAAATTGTCTTTTTGTAGCTCTACATTACTTAAATTGTTAATTACCCTTCACATCAATATTATAAAATCAATTTACTTGGAATTATATTTTTAATTACATCTTCTCTAAGGTTCCTATGTGCCTGTTCTTGCTCACTAACTCCGAACTACCCACACTCAATCTTGAATAGTGACTACAGATTAATTAATTAAGATCCCCACCAGTTAGTCAAACGCCAATCTTAAAACTGAAATCACCCCACAAAAGCTTATGTATATAAAAAGGTTAGTCAATGAGCCACTTCTTGAACATCAGCTTGCAAGCTCAACTCAAGTTTTCTTCTTCAAAATGAAGGATGAGAAGATGGAGGAGATCACCATTGAAGAGCTTGCAAGCTCAACTCAAGTTTTCTTCTTCAAAATGAAGGATGAGAAGATGGAGGAGATCACCATTGAAGAGACTAGTGAAAGGAAGTTTGATGGGAAGGGAGGGCTTTCTACAATGCCATTCATTTTGGGTAAGTTCTAACATTTTTTCTCACTTGGGTCTTGTTAAACTAGAATTCCCTTTTGATTATAGTCTCTAAATTTTTTGAAAATTAATGAAGGATTGGAGGCTAGTGAGAAAATGGCATTGGGTGGGCTAAAGAAGAACATGATGAACTATTTGAGAAGAGAGTTCCATTTGTCCATTACTAAATCAGCAACCATTCTCACCAACTATAGTGGCACTGCTTCCTTGACTCCATTGATTGGGGCTTTTGTTTCAGATTCCTTTGCAGGAAAGTTTTGGACTCTCTCTTTCTCTTCCATTTTCATCCTACTTGTAAGTAAACTTCTACTTGAAGCTTTCATTTTCTTTTAGTTTGTTTTGCATTTCCATGTGTTTGTCTTTCTTCAGAACATTGGAACTCCAAATTACCAATTTCAATGTCTGGCAAGAGGGTAGAATCAGCAATATACATGTTAAATTGTCTCATTGATTAAGTGAAAATGGGTATCCCACATCACATGATAATGGATAGAGGAACCACGTCTTTAGACCTCTTTTGTACTATAGTTTGATACAATTAAGTAGCTACGGACTTACCACTTGTTCATAGATAAAAACAATAGCAGTATGCTTGTGACATTGTAGATGAGAGCATGAGTATCCGAAATGATGATAGCGGATACCTGCTACATGGGTCCTTAGTAATTCTATATGTTTATAGGTTTTGGGTATACAAAATCAATAAAATGTCGTTGTGTCCGTTTTTGTACGGCATTAGGAAGAATTTTCTTTGTCATACATTGATAAATTGATAAATTATGATATATAATATAATGGGAAGTACGTGGGAACTTTGCTGACAAGTGCACTTCAATTTTGACTCTAAAAAAATAGGGCTTTATATGCATCACAGTATCAGCCACAATTCCTAAGCTGAAACCACCACCATGCCACCTGAACCAAGATTGCCAACCTCCCAAACCCTATCATATGGCCTTCCTATATGCTTCCCTCGTATTAGTAGCAATCGGATCCGGTGGGATCCGATCCACGATGTCAGCATTCGGAGCGGACCAACTAGCGAAATCCGACGGTCATGGAAAAACCATGAGCACCAAGAAATCATCCTTCTTCAGCAGCTATTTCCTTGTGAATGCCTCTTCCAAGCTTGTAGCTGTGACTTTGTTGATCTACATTCAGATACATGTTGGGTGGGGCTGGGGATTTGGGATCCCTGTGCTCTTGGTTCTGCTCATGGGCCTAGTTTTTGTCATTGGGAAGCCGAGGTATATGTTGTTGGATCCGAGTGGTAGCCCGTTTGTTCGGCTATTCCAAGTGGGTGTCGCTGCGTTTAGGAAGCGACACCTGACCATGATGTCTGATCCGGCGTTCCTTTTTCGCGATGATGAACTTGATGCCTCGATTTCGAATGATGGAACACTACACCACACAAAGCAACTCAAGTAAGCTCCTCATCTTTCATGTGCTCTCTATACTCATGGTCATGTTTGTTGAATTATTTAGCGTAAGTATCCTATGGACAATGACTGCTAAGGACTACTTCAAGAAAAATCATAAAAGTAAACCGATGAGTATCAATGTTTGGTGGGTTACTCTTTCTATTGTCGATAGATTTATCGCGCCAATATATTGGGTCTATTGCACATATCAGACGTACGGATAAATAGTTCTTTGTTAATACTTACGTGCCAGGCATTAGCATCAACCAAGGTAAGCAAAACATTTAAAAACAAACAAACTCAAAAATTCTGTAAAAGTAGCAGAAGATTACATCTTACTTTTATTATAATTTTATAGAAGCAAACAAAAGGATTTCAATACTTATTTTTGCAAGTTTTTTGATGGATTTTTAATTTGCTTCAATCAAATTGGTCATTACAACCTCAGGTTCTTGGACAAGGCAGCAATAATCACAGACCAAGATTTTCTAAACAACACTTTATCACATAAGCCAAATCTTTGGAGGCTAAGCACAGTCCATAGAGTAGAGGAGCTAAAATCCCTCCTTCGTATGACACCCATATTGGCAGCTGGGATCCTCTGCTTCGCGGTCGGAGCCCAACAAACCACCTTCTCCTTAGAGCAAGCCAACACCATGAACCGTCACCTCTTAAGCTCGAGCTCATTCAAGATCCCATCTGGGTCCATGTCACTCTTCACCATGGTCTCCATGCTCATAACAATATCACTCTTCTTTCGCGCCTTTAGGATCACCCACCTCCAAAGGATGGGCATTGGGCTAGTCATCTCCACCGTGGCGACTCTTGTGGCGGGATTTGTCGAGATCAAGAGGAAGAAATCGGTTGCAACCGGACCACCTTCAGTTTTCTGGCTAGTCCCACAATACGCCCTACATGGTGCATCTGAGGCGTTCTTGTCAACCGGGTACGACAAATGGCTTTTCGGTTTTAGAGTATTTAAAATATGAAAGTAATATAATAGATCAGATCAATGTTATAAAAAAAACTAAGCAGCCTATAGCCGGAGAGGGACCGCCTAGCGCCTAGGCGGCCAATACGATTGCCTAAGCAGCCTAGATGGACACTTAGGCCCTGCCTAGGTGGGTTAAAAGGCTAGGCAGATAAGAGCTGACTAGTTCCTAGACGAGATCTAGGTAGGACCTAGAAGAGATTTTTAGAACACTGGATCAGATATATAAGATTGTTGGGCTACTTCATAAATTGCCAAAACATATGGAATGATCACTAAATTCATATTGTATACCTAGGATAATGTCATATAGGGTAGAAACAATTGTATATTTACATAAGGATATGTGCTATCATTTACTATATGCATATACTTTGGTTATATAAAACGGTGTTATATTCCTATCATGTTATATAGGCACCTACATTTCTCGTATGATCAGGCGCCGGAGAGCATGAGGACAACGACAACAGGTCTATTTTGGGGGACGATGGCGATGGGGGATTATGTGAGCTCGTTGTTGGTGGGGTTGGTACATAAGTGGAGCTTAAGACCAGATGGGTCAAATTGGTTGCCTGATCATGATCTAAATAAGGGGAAGTTGGAGTGGTTTTATTGGGTGCTCACTGGAATTCAGGTTATTAATGTTGGATATTTCATGGTTTGTGCAACACATTACACTTTGAAGCCGATTAAGGCGGAAAGTGAAAGGGGCGGTGGTGATGACTATATGGGTAAGGTGGGGTATGGAAATGTTAGCCAAGCTTAATTAGGATTTAGATTGACTTTTGTACTTTGGTGTACCGATTGTTTGCTGTATGGATCCGACCTCGTGGCCTAATGGTCATGTTTAGGGGTAGAGTGGGCGTAAGCCCAAGGCTTAAAAGTTTAGAAGTTTAATATTTTCAAGAGAGTGCAAATATGTACACACACAAATGCAAGTTTGGTGAGTGGAAAATTATTTACTCTTAGCAAGTCTTGTGTTTAATTTCGGTTGATGCAGTGCAAATCTAGCAAAACTCTACAATAGTCCGAATATCTTATGCAAAAACTTGTGCTTCAAGTTAAGTCTCCAAAACTCCATTTTTTGTTTCTTCCTCCATGGTATATGGTGTTAGCCATCCATGACGATGATATAGCCGCTAATGAATTGTCAGGTCCAAGATAAGACACCACAAGCGGAGATCGTGACAGCATTCGAACAACTTGTCGACAAAGCGGTGAACACCAAAATGATCTCCCTTTGTAAGAATTTTGCCAAGCCTGCACTCTCGTCTCTGTCCTTTTCAATTCTTCCAGAATCGCTTTCAAATTCGTCGAGGTGGAGTTTTGCCCTCAAGTGAAACAACAAATTTCCTCTTTGTTCTAGCTCTTGTCTATTGCCAACTTTATTTGGAAATTTTCATCCTTCATGTTTCACTTGATTTTGGTATGACATCCATCCCTTTGTTTATAGTTAATCACTATCATAACCATCGCACCTTCTATATGACAAAGTTATGAGGTTTTGAAATAGAATATAAGGATACAAATGGACATCCTAAATCAAAATAGAGTGAAGAAATTTTTATGAATTAAAAATGTTGAGTTTTATGCCTTTATAGTGTGGGTCACGTTAAAATAAAACTTGTTACGTACATGAAACATGTGTCGTTGTTTATATTCAATTTATTGTTATGTATTCAATTTGGCATGTGTTAACTTGCATTAATATGTGTATCTAGATTCAGACTAATTGCTTCTACGTTTATTTGAATACATGGTATTGAATATTGAATATTGAATATGAAAGATTAGAGTGTCAAATATATGAATAACATTATGCAATTGTAAAATGCTTAAATAAAACAACCAATTAGTTTGAATGTGCAAAGCCATAGACTTGAATAATTGGTTTTGAATAGTGAATATGAAGGAATATGACTCTAAGTATACATATACCATTGTACAATTTAGATATATCTATCAATTAATTTGAACATGAATAACCAAGAATTTGAATGTTTAGTAGTGAATAGCGAATAAGAAGACATATATTTTGAATGTACCGATAGTATTATGGAGTTGCAAAATGTTTGAATATAGATACTAATTAGTTTGAGTACACATTTTCTTACATATTCACACGCGTGTATTGAATATACATAATAGTAGTATTTGTTTTTTTGAAAGGTAAAGCTTCAAAGAACCCACCTAAGGGGGTCGTCCTAGAGGATCCCGACATGTGAGAGTAGTCAACTTAATATGATTCAAAATGTGATTGAGAAGGAGATTGTGGCTCAACTTTGCAATTTTATCAGCCATAAAATTAAGATCCCTACCCACATGCGACATACAGAAAGACTCAAATGTTTGGGTGATGGCCAGGATATCAACATGTTAATTTCCCAAGGGGATTGACAAGCTCCCTGGGCCACCTTGATGACTGGTAGGTTGTCACCCTCAATTAAGATTTTTTTAAATCCCCTTTGTTTTGTTGTTGCAATTCCTTCTCTTAGGGTTCGAGCTTCAGTTCGTATAACTGAACTAGACCGAGTTCTGTTTGTGCATATACAAATGATGTTGCCATTGTGATCACGAATTATAAAGCTTGTAGACATAGAGTTATTTTGTTAGTCGCTGAGATGAGGATGAGGATGCTGAGGTGGATGAGCAGGCACACGCTGCTGGACAGAATCAGGAATGAAGTGATCAGGAGTAGGTTGGGGGTGGCCAGCTTAGCGGATAAGCTTCGGGAATCAAGACTAAGGTGGTTTGGGCATATCCAAAGACGGGGCCACGAGGAGCCAGTTCGTAGATGCGAGAGCCTGGACTTGGGAGTCTTTCGTAGAGGGAGGGGTCGGCCGAAGAAGCGTTGGCAAGATAGTATAAGGCAGGATGTCAGTCTTTTGGGGATTTCGACAAAGCTGGCAGTATGCAGAGATAGCTGGAGGGAGAAGATTCGTGTGGTGGATGGCTAGATCCTGCTCAGACCGTCATGCTTGAGTTTTGGCTTTCTCTGAGTTTGTCTATGTTTTGTTTTGGGCTCTGTGTTGGGTGGTCCTTGAGCTTTTGGTTTTTGCGTTTTATTGCCTTTGATCTGGGTCTTGGTGTTTTTGTTTGCGTTTGTGATTTTGGTTCGTGTGCTTTATGTGTTTCGTTGTTGGGTCTCTTAGTCGCCCCCCCCCCCCTCTGCGCTTAGCAAGGGGTGCCACTATTTTGACCCCCCAGATTCTCCGCTAGGGGAAGTCCACTGGGCTATTTGTTGTTGTTGTTATTGTAGAGGTAGAGTTGTTTTGCAAGCCTGGTTCGTTAAAGTTGATTTTGACCCTTCCTTGTGTCTATTTTATCTCAAAATTTTTATTTTTGTTTCCTTCGACTTTTGGGTTTTACCTTATTTTCTCTTTCCTCCTCGTCCTCACTCCAAATTTTAGTCTTGCTCGATAAAAGAAATGGGATTTTATATGTTTATTCAAGTCATGGATAAAGCTATATGGTTCTTTTTGAAAGATTAATCTATTTATTTGCTGCCATATGTACTACTAGCTCATCGCTAGTTCGGTAAATCGTCTACCTCACAACTATTGCTATAACTCAACTAAATATATGAGGGGTTCTTATTGGTTCTATCTGTTGGGACGATATTAAGGACGCCAATCATTAATATCTAAACCAATAATAATCGCCCCTTGTTTTGATAATGACCAACTCAAAGGTATTTGATAAGTTATCCAAGTGTTGATCTCGGGTAAGTCCAGTGGACGCACATGAGCGAAAAGGACAACAAGTGAACGAGAGTCCCTAACTCTGTAGGGATGCACTCCATCAGAGCTTCCAAAGCTGAACGTAATTGGCGAAGTCCTTGCGCAGATAGGACGCAGTCCTCATCAAGAAGGGACGCGCGCCAAAATACGCCGCCCCAACATGATTACATCATACTCGGCCGTAGTTCTCAGAAGGAAGCTTCTCTTGTCTGGGCACGTGTAGACAATTCCAAAGATGTCGCTTTCCCAACAATGGTCTCCTATCCACGCGGAGGTTTCCCAAGCGTCAACAGAGTTGACTTCCTCAAGATGCTCATCGCACCGTTGATGAAAGATCAAGGATCCTGCCAAGTCTCAGAGGACGCTACAGGACAAGAACCACTTCCGCTATAAAAAAGCCCCTAAGGGGTATGCATAGCGGTGTGGACTTTGAATACTTTCTTTTAAGCTCTCCCGAAGCATTCAAGTTCAAGAACGAAGAACAAGGAGACCAAGTGAGCTTGAAGCAAGAGAAAGAAAGTCCAACCACATCAAATCCAAAACAAACCACAAAATAGTTAGAGTTGTAGTTTGTCTCTCACAACGAACCGTGAGAGACGTGTGTGATAGCTTCCTTATAGCTAAGAGAGTTAGGTTACTTATTAGGTGGAAAGGAGTGTTACTAGTGAGGCTAAGGACGGACGCTTAGCTCAGTGAAGTGTAACGACTCGCCTAGGTCGTAAGGACTCTCTCTGAGTAAGATAAGGACGGCTATTGAAAATCCTCCAGCGGAGGTAGAGGTTTACCCATAAAACTAGTTGGTCCTAGTGGGGTTCCTCTATAAATACTCGTGTCCATTATCTTATCTCGTTTTCTGTTAAGTCTATTTTCCGCTGCACTTAGGGACGCCCTTAACCCAGTTAAGGACGCCCATTCTAACAGACTTTCGATCCAACAATTGGTATCAGAGCCAGGTTCTCTAGATTAAGCTTGAGTTGCAGGAAACATGGAGATGGAACCTATAGGTATCTCATGTGCTAAGCCTCCTCGCCTCATCGATAGAAACTTCAATCGATGGAAAACAAGGTTCGAGTGCTTCGTGCGAAGTCAAAACTATCAATGCTGGCTGGTGATAAAGAACGGTGACCTCGAAGTCCCTACTGCTAAGAAGGACAAAGAAGGAGAAGGGGGTCCCGATGAATTCAAACTCATGGAAGCAAACTCCAAAGCTATCTGCTTTCTACAAGCGTCTCTTTGTGAAAGGGACGCTACCCGCGTGAGCAATCTTCCAACTGCTAAGCTTCAATGGGAAGCCCTGGAAAAGTATCATGTTGGGACGCCCGAGATGAAGGAGGTGATGGGATCCAGCCCCAGGCTGAACCCGGCTCAGGAGACCCCGAGTCGTCCGAGACCTTGGCGTCCCCCTTGGACCGAGACACGGCCTAGCCGAGCCTTAATCGGTGTCTGTCTAGCTATTTCTATATTTGGCAGTTTCTATATAATAGTTTCTATTTCTATTTTTGGGTTGGGTCCATTTGTGCCTATTTGGGCTGGCCCATATATGCTTTGCATTTTCTATTTAAGTTGAGTTGTTATTGTATTTCTGGTCACGTTTAGCATATTGAAGTTTGAGTTGAGAGTTTCCTCCTTGTATGCCCTGCGTCATTGTCGTTTTCAATTTAGTCATTCAATTCAGTTTTCAATTGTCTAGCCCTCGTCTCCATCACCGTCGGATCCCCGACACCCTAGTCTCGAGAAATCTCGAGTCATATCCCGGTTCCTGCGACGCTTAAAGACCGGATCCTTGGAGAAACGTGACCCGACCCCCGTCGGATCACATCAGGAGGACGCCTAACTTGAAGCAAAAAGGGACTTCTACAAATTCAGGATGTTCACAAATGAAACCATCACCGACTACTCCTTCCGCTTTGAAGCTTTACTCACAAAATGGGTGTCAAGGAAACGGAAATCACCCAAAGGATGAAGGTCCAAGTCTTGATTGATGGACTCACGGGACCATGGAACTTCGATAGGATGATGTTCAAAGAAAACCAAGCCAACAAAGGACTGTCCATGGAGGAGATCTATGGAAAGCTTAAAGGCTACGAAGCAAGGAGGAATCAAGATCTCCTGGAAATGGGAAAGAGTTCCCAAAATGAGCTGGCTTTAACTCTTGCAGCAAGAACGCCAGAGTATGAGCAATACTATCAAAGACAAAGAGAGTTGAACTCAATGCTAGAAGCCAAAACTCAAGAGCACCAGGAGAATCTTCGTCTTCAGGCTTCGATAGAACGCAAAGGGAAGACGGAAGAACAAATTTATGAAGAAGATGAGCTAGCTCTGTTGCACAAAACTCTTCGTGCATTGTACAAAAGAGGCAAAGTCCCAGGAATGAAGATGCCTTACAAGAAAGAAGGTCGCAAACCTACAGATGCAGAAATGAAGGACATAGTTTGCTACAAATGCATCAGGAAAGGACACATGGCTAAGAAATGTACAATAGGGTTATCATCAAAAGAAATGAAAGAAAAGGCTCTAGTTGGTGCATTTGAGCGCGCATTGGACGACCTTGACTCAAGTGATGAAGAACCAGAAAATCAAGTGGCTTACATGGCCATGGAAGACGCCTCAGAGAACGTCTCTGAAACTGAGCAAGAGGTAACTCATGAATCTATGCTAAGCTCTCTTGAAAAATGCTCAAAGCCCAAGCTCATCAAACTAATCACTCAGATCATGCAAGAAAGCTATGCCATGAAACAAAGTTTTGAGGAAATTGAATCCGATAATATTGTTGTGGAATGTGAAAATTGCAATACTATGTCTTTTCAACTGGAGTCCTCTCAGGAAGAAGTCAAGTCCCTTAAGAGTCAGCTTGTGTGCCTAAAACTTGAAAATGCAAATCTTAGGGACGAGGTGAAAGTCCTAGGAAAGAGTCTCATGACTGAAACTGTGAATCCGATAGTCTTTGTTCCAGCTAGGAAAGGACTAGGGTATGAATCAGGCTCAAAGAACTCTCTCCCTAGCGACTTTGAACCTAGCAAAACCACTGAACTAGAACTTGAGAGGGAAAAGACAAAGAACCTAGAGGAACGCATAAGAGTCCTAGAGAGTGGTGAAACTGGTAAAAGGGACTACTATACAAATTCCACTAGCCATAAAATCTACAAAAAGATTGCAAAGGGAGAAGGATCTAAGGTAGTTGATCTTGAGAAAATGAAAGAGAATAGAATTCAACGTCCTAACAAGAAGTACTACCTTGAAAACTACTATAGGACGTGCTGGCATTGTGGCAAAGGTGGTCACAACCAGTATGAGTGTCTTAAGCTAAAATAAGATCTTGAGAATGGAAGAAAGGCTAGAAGTGGCAGTAAGAACGCCAATCCTAAATCTGTTGATAGGACTCATGCTAGTGTGTCAAATGCTAAAAATCAATCTCCTAGGATGCATGCTAGAAGGTCAAATGATGTGAATGTGTATGATTACTTGCCCATGAAAGAGTTGTACCCATGTAACGAACCAGGTAAGGGTCACCTTGCCTGGGTTGTAAAGAACTAACTCTTCTTTTCGGGTGGAAGTGAGAGGAAGTCCGTGGATCATTTGATAGTGGCGCATCAAATCATATGACTGGAAGCCAGATCCATCTCACTTCTATCCAATCAAATGCCACGGGAGGAACTGTCTCGTTTGGCAACAAGGGTAAAGGAAGAATCAAAGGGACGGGCACCGCAAAGCTAAATCAATCCATCAGTGCGTCCAAAGTCAGTCTTGTCGAGGGACTAGGCTTCAATCTCCTTAGTGTCTCTCAAATATGTGATCAAGGTGAAAACCTCGTCACATTTGACTCTAAGGAGTGTCTGGTCATCAGCAAGAAAACAAATCAAGTCATTCTCAAAGGGACTCGCGAGAACAATGTCTACGTCTTCAATCAAAGATTCAAACCTACATCCAAGTTGTGATTATCCGTCTCTGCTGTGGACGCTGATCTCTGGCATCGACGTCTTGGACATGTTGGACCTAGCACAATCTTCAAGCTTCATCAAAAAGAACTTGTAAGAGGACTTCCCCGAATTGATCCTGAGCAAACTGAGCAATGTGAAGCATGCATCAGAGGGAAGCAGACAAGATCATCCTTCAAATCCAAGAATGAAGTGAGCACAAAGAAGCCACTAGAACTCCTTCACATGGATTTGTGTAGACCTATGCAGACCCAAAGCTATGGTGGAAAGAGGTACATGTACGTTATTGTAGATGATTTTTCCAGAATCACTTGGGTTCTCTTCTTGGTGTCAAAAGCAGAAGCCTTCCAGATGTTCAAAATCTTCATCAAGCAAGTAGAAGTTGCTCTTGGGACGAGCTTGAAAGCTCTAAGGTCAAATCATGGAACGGTGTTCAAAAACTCAGAGTTCCTTGACTTCTGTGACCAACAAGGAGTCTCCCACAACTTCTCTTCTCCACGAACTCCTCAGCAAAACGGCGTTGTTGAAAGAAAGAATAGGATGCTAGAAGATATGGCAAGGACAATGCTCCTGGCCAGTGGCATCCCAAGCACTTTTGGGCAGAAGCCGTGGCCACTGCTACCTACATTATCAATCGAGCCATGATTCGTCCTTTGCTCAAAAAGACGTCCTATGAGCTCCTAAATGGAAGAAAGCCAAACATTTCGCACCTCAAAGTCTTTGGGTGTAAATGCTTCATTCACAACAACGACAAAGACAACATCGGCAAATTTGATGCTAGGAGTGATGAAGGAATATTCCTTGGATACTCCCTCACAAGCAAAGCCTATAGAGTCTTCAACAAACGGACTCTTAAGCTTGAGGAAAGTATCCATGTGGTGTTCAAAGAAAATGTTTCTCACAAGAAAGAACCAAGTAAGAAAGAACGTCGTACCTCTCCAAGGGACGATGATGAAGATGATGAAGAAGAACCCAGAGGCTCCTCCGACAGATGCTACGTTCCTAGGAACGCCCCTGAAGCTCGCGATGAGGTTTCAATGGGAGTCCCTAGCGAACAGCAAGATCCCTCTCAAACTTGGTCGCTAAACCAAGTAGATGCTGGTGAATCAAGTCAACAAGGAGACGAAAGGCACAGTGTGGACGCTCATCCTGAGGGAGAACACACTGATCCTATCAATGAAGATGATGATTTTGACTCCGATGAATCTGATTGGAAAGATCCTAGGTGTACCCCCACAAGGGACGCCACTCATAGGGGATCCAACCTTTCGAGACTTCACTCAACATATCAGATTATCTCGGACATGTCAAAGGGAGTTCAAACAAGATCGGTTGTGAATCAGTCCCTCAACGCCAACATAGCGTTTTGTGCATTCAACGCCTTTGTGTCCTTAGTTGAACCTAAGAATATTAAGGAAGCACTTCAAGACGCTGATTGGATTCAAGCCATGCAAGAAGAACTCAATCAATTTGAAAGAAACAAAGTTTGGACCCTCGTCCCTCGTCCAAAAAACAAAAACATAATAGGGACGAGGTGGGTCTATAGAAACAAGCTTGATGAAAGTGGTCGTGTATCAAGAAACAAAGCAAGGCTTGTGGCTCAAGGCTATAGGCAAGAGGAAGGAATCGATTATGATGAGACCTTCGCTCCTGTTGCTAGAATTGAAGCCATTCGCCTCTCATTGCCTACGCTGCTCACAAAGGGTTCAAGCTCTTTCAAATGGACGTCAAGAAGGCCTTCCTCAATGGCAAGCTTAAGGAAGAAGTGTACGTCGCTCAACCTCCAGGATTTGAGGACGCTGATCATCCTGATCATGTGTACTTCTTGGACAAAGTGCTCTATGGGCTCAAGCAAGCCCCTCGTGCCTGGTACGATAGGTTTGCATCCTTTCTTTTGTCCAACGGGTACACACGAGGTAACATTGACAAAATCTTGTTCTTAAAGAAAGTCCTTAAAGATGTTTTGATTGTCCAAGTCTATGTCGATGACATAGTATTTGGAAGCACTAACATGAAACTTGTAGAGGAATTCAAGAACTTGATGAGCAGTGAGTTTGAGATGTCCCTTATAGGAGAACTCAACTTCTTCTTAGGACTCCAAATTACTCAACTCAAAGATGGGACGCGCATTCACCAATAGAAGTACATTCGTGAAATGCTTGAGAAGTACGGGATGAACTCTTCAAAGTCCATTGACACTACCATCTCTCCCAACACTCGCCTTTATGATGATGAAGAAGGCAAGAGTGTAGATCAAAAGCTCTACAGAGGAATGATAGGGTCCTTGCTCTATCTAACGGCAAGTCGTCCCGACATCATGTTCGCTGTGTGCTTGTGCGCCCGCTTCCAAGCAAATCCAAAGGAGTCCCACATGCAAGAGGTCAAAAGAATATTTAGATACCTCAAGGGACGGGATGACCTATGCCTATAGTATCCTAGAAGGACGTCCATGAACCTGGTAGCGTACTCTGATGCAGACTACGCTGGCCATGTGGTGGATAGGAAGAGCACCTCAGGAATGGCTCAATTCCTAGGCTCTTGCCTTGTATCATGGGGATTCAAGAAGCAAAATTCCATGGCCCTTTCAACTGCAAAAGTTGAGTACGTTGCTGCTGCTTCGTGCTGCTTACAAAAGCTATGGATCAAGTACCAACTTGAAGACTATGGTACGTTCCTCAACACATTCCCTATCTTGTGTGATAACACCAGTGCTATAAGTATTGCCAAGAATCCTGTTCATCATTCTAAAATGAAGCATATTCATATCAGACATCACTTTCTTCGTGATAATGTTGAACTTTGGGTTAATTAGAATGGATCATGTTAGGACTGAGGACCAAGTGGTCGATATTTTCACAAAAGCACTTGATAGACGTCCCTACGAGCACCTCCGGTTGCTTTTAGGGATGATAACTTTTAAATGATCAAGTCCCGTTCTATTATTCCCTCTATGATTGGCTATGACTTGTTGAGAACTTGTTTTAAAGTGTGTCATGCATTTAAAGTCATCTTTAAAGGACGCTAGTCTAAGACATATGTTTTTGCTTGTGTTTTGAACGCTATTCATTTCGCTTTTCATCTCAAGAGTATCCCTGATCACCCTACCCTCATTACAAGCTTACCTAATCCGAGAATCTTGCAAACGCGTCCTATGAGCGTTCTTTGTTGTATCTTTAAGGGACGTACTTGCATGATTTTCAAAGATTCTTTCAAATGGTGCTTTCAAATGGTGTATTTTTTATCTGTCCACCCATAAGATGCTTTCAAATGGTGGAGGCATAAGATGCTTTAAGAGCATCTTTTAGTAAAAAATCATTGTACATCTCGCGCCATTGCTTCCAAGTACTCACTTACTCTGTCCTCATATGCTAATAATGGCTTTTGTTTGTTTGATTTTTTTTTCAAGGGAGGATCGGACAGCCATGGCCGTATCCTTGTCTTCCAACCTCGTCAAGCTATACTCTCCAGCAACCGGACAATTCCTTGGCGAGTGTAAAGGCCATGGCGCTACGATCAACCATATCGTCTTCTTCACGCCAGATTTGTTGCATTTGTGCTCCTCCGATGGCACACTACGAGCCTGGGACACTAGAACTTTCCAACAGGCATTCAACTGAAATGGCATTGGTTTTGTTTCGAGTTTTGTCGATGAACTGGTGTATTTTTGTTGTAGGTTTCGATGATTAATGTAGGTCTTTCATAAGAAGTCTTCAGCTTCTCATTTGCCAGTGGAGGCAACCTTCTTGCTGGCGCATGTAAATCTCTGGTAATCATATCATGAGCTAATGAGTATGAATTTGTTGGATAGGTTATTTTGGTGACTTACATGAAGATACATATGTATTTGTAGACAAGTCTTTTTGAGTGAGCTGCAGGCCAATATCAAAGAGCCTCATTGAAAAACATAAATTGGCATTATAATATGCGGAGTATCTAGATGTATTCTGCATTTTGTTATAACAATGGTCTTTACTTCTTAAAGATGGATTGCAACTTGTTTGTTCTAAAGATTTTTAGCAATGTAATCTCTGGTTGGGGTGT
This sequence comes from Polygonum aviculare, assembly GCA_934048045.1. Classification (NCBI taxonomy): domain Eukaryota; kingdom Viridiplantae; phylum Streptophyta; class Magnoliopsida; order Caryophyllales; family Polygonaceae; genus Polygonum; species Polygonum aviculare. Next base: position 21,914,430 of record OW204023.1, on the reverse strand, counting down.
AAATTTAATATAAGTTTGTTTACTCCATTGCCTAATTTGTTAAACTTGTCTATTAACTCCAAGATGTCCAAGAGTAGTACTTTTTCCAGAGGAGTTAACATATCTGACGTTTAAATGTAATTAAAAAATATATTATGCTTTTACTTTTTTCTGGATACCATTTATTGTAAAACTGGTATCCGTGTTTTGAGAAAAATGAGAAAACATAGATACCGGTTTTTGGAATGAGTGGTATGCATTTAAATCATTCTGGATACCACTTATTTTAAAATCGGTATCCGTTTTTGGAAGAAGTGAAAAAAGAGGAAACAAAATAGATACCGGTTTTTCAAAAAACTGGTATGCGTTCGTTTCACATACCACACAAATAAAATCCGGTATGCGTGTGGTAGATACCATCTCCATTCATACCAGTACGAAAACCGGTATCCGTGTCATATAAAATCTGGTATCCACCCCCTACATGTGTACTTAACTGAATAGTTTTTGCATCTCCCATTTGCCAAATTAGTCCCTCTTCAAATTCCAAAAGTAAGCTCATAAGCTTGCTCTACTACCACGAGGTGTTCGACTTTTTCTTGTATGAAAGGAGAAATTCGTTCTTCAAATATTTTTCATTCATTAAGTAGACCCAAATAAATCAAATATAATTTGTTATGTTTTGTAATCTATGCTTGTAAAAGTCAAACTATGTAACATATGCATACTAAAGAGACTAGGTAGGAGCCAAGTGGTTGGAGGGTCGATGAGCCCCTTTAGTAACTCCATCACACTTGAGTTCACTTGATCCACACTTGGTGTTGGGCTCTGGCTCATGGCTTATGTGTGGTTTGGACTTGTTTATGTTGTTGAGGACTATCATAGACTCTACCTGATGTTATTTTTGCTTGCGCTTTTTTTTTTTATGGTTGAAGGCGAGCGGCCCAAAATACTAAGAGAGGCTTGTTTCCCTTGTCTAGATGCATATGTTCCATGATTGTGAGCTTCCACACTTTCTTATAAACACTACGGTCAATTAGAAAAGCATCACAGTTAGCACAAATGATTTCATAAGCTGAAGAAGTTGTATACTGGTCAGACGACGATGGCAACCAACAAAGGACATCGGGCCGGCCTCTTCAGTATGGACCGCTAAATTGAACCAAATATTGTGATTAAAGTCTTATGACAATAATGTTGATATTTATGCTTAATGTTTTCATTTTATATCTTAATTTATGTTTTTGTTTGTATTATCTTGATGTTATTCAAGATTTTAATATTAGTAGTAATCAGTTTATATTGAGTAATATGATTTTTATTAATTGTTAAATTTATTCATTAATTAATTAAAATAATTATCATGATTTCAAATGAATAAATCTAAAATAAATTGATAATATGAATAAATGGCATAATATATGTATAAAAATTTGAAAGAGAGGAGAAGAAAGAATTCTCTTGGTTGTAAGTGAAAATAGAAAGAGAGGAAGAGAAAGAGGAAGTAGTGAGGTAAAAAATAGAATAGGTGAGGTGTTGAGAGGAGATCTATAATCCCCTTTATAGCACATCCTCGGTTTTTGTTGAAGGAAGAAATGCTCGATTTTTTGTTGAAGGAAGAAATGCTCGGTTTTCATTTTGTGTTCGGTTTCTCTAAGATATGCAAAATACAATGAGATGATTATTATTTGTTTCATCATTAGAACTTGGTTTTGATAAGTGAAACTTTTCAAACACAATATGGTTGCTATTAAAAGTGTAAACGTATTTGTTTAGTCTATGTTATACATTGTTTGTGTGCATCATTCCAATATTTTGTAGCATTACTTTTTAATTTTGGTTTTCATTTTTAATAGTATATCTAATCTTAAGATTTAATTTGGATGATTTCGAGTCATTTTGGATCGGGTGATTTCGGGTTAGATTTAGTTTGGGTCGTTTCGGATCGGGTCATTTTGGGTCCGATTTAGGTCGGATCATTTTGGATCGGGTCATTTCGGTTCGGCTTAGTTTCAGATCTGATAGACTCAGTTTCAGATCGGGCCTGGGCAGTGACGGACCTGGGTGGGGTCCAATGGGGATCGGTGCCCCCACTTTCGCTCGGCCGGAATTACTATTAGAAGGAGCCGGAGGAATGGAGAATTAGTCGTCGGCGGTGTTCCTGTGAAGATCCGTTCAAGTGTGAGAAAGAAGAAGGCAAAAAATTAGGGAAAAAACATTGATCAAAACGACACCATTTTGATAAAAAAGAGTTGTAATTTAGAAATTTTAAAGTTTGTTTAATGAAAAAAAACAGTAATTACCCCCAAAACCCACGATCCTGACGATCGGATTGGTGAGTAGAGGCGGCAATGCAGTTACGCAGAGAAAGAGGTTTGCCCTCTTCATCGTCGTTGACGGCCGCGCCTGATCTTCTTGAGCCTCGTTCGTCTTCTTGCTCTCATATCTTCCGTAGTTTCCATAATTCTTTTAACTTTGTTTGTTAATTGCAAGTTACAAAATAACATTGAGTGCAAACTGGGTTCTTCGGGTTTTTATTTCTTGTCTAGTTGTGTTACTTGAATTGGTTGTTTGCTAACTAATCAATACATATGCATCTAATTTTGAAGTCTTGTAAACAAAAATGACTAGAATTGCATCTGCGTTTTTGAAAACCAATTGACCTTCAACTGATTTGAATAATTTTTTTGAACTATATATTTTCAGGATTATGGACAAATTTGTTATTTGAAGTAAAAAAATTTCAACTCCCGTAGTGGTTGAACCAAGCAACTCTAGTGAACCTCGAGCTATAGATCATGATGTGGGTGGATCGAGTCATAAAAGACCGCGAATGGAGACGGTAATTGTGGATGAAATTATTAGTGATCCGGCATGGAGGATATTGATGAATGATTACGAGCCTCGAATTAGAGATGACATCAGAAGCGAATATGTTCTTAAGGGTCCTTGTCAACCATGCTCTCGTGATTTACCAAGAAGCAACTTTGGTAAAAAGCGAGGTGTTTTCAAGTTGGATGGTTCAAGAATTGGGAATGGTTGGAATATACAGTTTCTCGACGTGCCGCATATTGCTTTTGGTGCTATCTTTTTAAAGGGTATAGAGGCCAAAGATGTGGAGATATAGCATTTGTGAAAGCAAGGTCTCGTAATTGGAAAAAGACTTGTGAAAGATTTAAAGATTACGTGGGAGCAGTTGGTAGTGTGCATAACGAGGCTCGGACATTCTTTTTTGCGTTCAAAGACCAAAGGCAAAGTTTGACAAGAAAGGTGGCTTCGGGAAGGAAAGAACTAGGTAATGCATATCGTATTCGTTTGCCCGCAAGAGCGGATGTTATTAGATTGCTACTTGGAGAAGGGTTGGCTTTTTGGAGGGATGACGAGTCGGCAAGCTCACTTCATAGAGGAAATTTTCTTGAAATTATTGATTGGTATAGCTCACGTAATATTGAAGTTGGAAAGGTTGTGAAAGCAAATGCACCGGCAAATCATCAACTTACTTCTCCTCACATTCAAAGGGACATCTTAAGTGCTTATGCATCAGAGACAACAAAAGTCATCATTAGAGATATTGGAGAGAGATTTTTTTTTTCTATATTGATTGATGAGGCTCGTGATAGTTCGATAAAGGAGCAAATGGCTATTGTTTTGAGATTTGTAGATGATCATGGATTAGTGAACGAACAATTTCTTGGTGTTGTTCATGCTGTTGACACCACCGCACTCTCTTTGAAAAGTGGTGTTGATGAGTTTTTTGCTAGACATGGAATATCAATGTCTAAACTAAGAGGTCAAGGGTACGATGGAGCTTTAAATATGCGAGAAGAGCTTAATGGTTTGAAGACGCTTATATTAAATAAAAATCCGTCTGCAAAATATATTCATTATTTTGCTCACCAATTGCAATTGGTTGTTGTGGCGGTTTCATAAAACAATCAACCTATGATGGATTTCTTTGAGCTTCTTGCAAAAGAAAAGATCAATACAGACAAAAACAACATGAAGATATGGTGAAGAGCTTAGAAAATGATGAAGTTTCTATAGGGAGAGGATTGAATCAAGAAAGTAGCTTAGCTCGACCGGGAGCTACACGTTAGGTTTCTCACTTTACTACCATTGTTCGCATTTTATCTTTGTGGTCTCCAACGATTGAAGTGCTTGAAAATATAATTGATGATGCCACTGACCCGAAAACTCAAGCAAGTGCCTTTAGCTTGGGTGAAAAAATGAAAATTTTTGAATTTGTTTTCATTGCTCACTTCATGAAGCTAGTTTTAGGTTTTACAAATGTTTTGTCGCAATTCTTGCAACAAAGGATCAAAATATTCTTGAAGTCGTGAGTTTGGTTCAAAGCACTAAGAAGAAGCTGCAAGATGTGAGAAATAATGCATGGGAAGAGCTACTAGAAGAAGTCAACATTTTTTGTGCTAAACATGATACCGCCATTCCAAATATGGTTGATAGGGTTCCTGGTCATTTTCGGTCTAGACGTGCTGGATATGCAATAACATATCACCATCACTTTAACGTTGAAATATTTAGTCAGGTATCTTCTTATTTCTCTATTAACTATTTACAATTTTCCTTGTAATAAATTAATTTTGTGATGTGTTTTTAGGTTCTTGATCAAATGGACCAAGAGATGGAGCATCGTTTTAGCGAGTCAAGCACAAAATTACTCAAATGTATATCATGTCTTGAATCCAAAGAATTCCTTCTCTAACTTTGATGTGTCAAAGCTACTTCGACTTGTAGAATTATACCCACAAGACTTTTCAATAAGTGATCAAATGAAGCTTAAAGGACAACTGGAGTTGTGGATTTATGAGGTGAGAGATAATGAAAAGCTTGCACAAGTACAAAGTATTGAGATCTTGCTCAAAAGATGATTGAGGATGGAATTCAAAATGCCTTTGAGTTGATATATTGTCTCATTGAGTTGGCTTTAATGTTACTTGTTGCTACTGCTATAGTGGAAAGAGCCTTTTCTGCAATGAGTTTTGTCAAGACAGATTTGCGTAACAAGATGGGAGATGACTTTTTGAATGATTGTCTATTATGCTATATCGAGAAAGAGGTTTTCAGAAACATTGACAACGAAGAAGTCATCCAACATTTTCAGAATATGAAAACTCGTAGGATTGATTTACCCCCTTTAGTGGTTGAAAAGTCAAAAGAGACATGATAATTTGACTAATAGTAGTCTTTCTTGTAGCAAAGACTTTTGTTATTAAAATCTCTTATAGTAAGTACATGGTGCCCCCACTTAAAATAATTACTGCGTCCGTCCCTGGGCTTGGGTCATGTTTGGAATGTTTTTTTTTTGTTGTTCGGGTCAAATTTTGGATTCGGTTCGGATTAGGGTTGAGCATCGGTTCAAAACCGAACCGAACCGAACCAAAAAAAACCGAAACCGAAATTTGGGATTTTGGTGAGCCGAAAACTAAACCGCAATAATTCGGTTTGGTTTGGTTTTTTCGGTTTTCAATAAATATAAGGTTTTTCTTTTAAAAAATAAAACCGAAGGGAAATCGAAATTCAGAAGTTTCATGAACCGAAACCGAACCGAACTTTATCGGTTTCGGTTCATTTCAGTCAGCTCGATCAGTTTTTATGGTTTCGGCTAAAAGGTACTCAACCGTAGTTCGGATCGGATTTCGGATTCGAGTCACTTTTTGCCGGGTCTAGCCACAAGCGTTATAACTAATGATAACAGGGGCCGATCACGAGTCCCTTCTTCTTCTTTCTTTTTGGGTCTAGCGGGCCCGTTTGAAGGCAGGCCCATGTTCATTCAATTGAGAAACTACCCTAAGGAAGGAACAGACAGAGATTTACCAAAAAGAAAAAACAAAGAAATAGAGAGAGAATCAGGACGAAAAGAACGACGGCCTCGGGAGGAAGAATCCTTCACCGCCGGCAGATCTTCCCTGCCTCGTCGAAGTGTACAAATTCATCCCCATAATCGATCGGTTTAAACTTGTACTTCTCAATTGAATTGAATTGAATTGAATTGTATTGTATTTCGTTTCCTAATGTCCGTATATCAACTGCTGTTCTTATTTCTCAATTGAGAAAAGAGATCCAAATTTTCAATTGTTTTGTGCCGCTGGCGCCTGGCTGAGAAATCTCGGCCACCGATGCCTCCACCAATGGTAACAATAGGTGCTCATGAATAATCTGTTGATCAGATTCGGGGCAACAGATATAAGTTTCCCTCGGCCATATAATTTCTGACCAATTACTACTCTGTTGTGTTCTATCGTCTATGGCTTATGAGTTTGGATGCGAGGATTGTGTTGATTGTAAGCCTTCTTTCGTGTGGATGGGAGTCTCGATTTTTTCTGTAAACTGACTAGCCAGTGGATATTATTAACCATAGTCCATGCCAATTGTTTTTCTGTCTTGAGTAGTATATGAGGCAGAACTTAATAGATTTATGGTGTAGAAAATGATTTTGGGGAGATCAATATCTGATCTTATGTTGTAAGCCAGTGGATTATGATATAGAAGTTATCTTAATTTAGTGATTACTGATTACTAATGGATTAGTTGTATAGTTGAAAATGCATGGCATCAATGCATCATTATGATTATTGCATGGTATGTGCATAAAAGTACCAATATCATTGACAAACCTGTCTTGATATAGCTCATAAGTCTAGGATAATGATTTTTTTCCTATCATATTTTAACCAGTTTTGTTTATAATGCTCTGTTCATTCCTAACTCAATTGCCTGATTTTGACTTTTTGTTATCTTTGAATTAGTGTGCTCATATTCTCGTATTTGTGTTTCACATCTTGATTTTACTTGTACACGCCTTTTTCCCTTCCCCAGGATATTATTACTGGTGATCTCTGAATTGTATATGCTTGTTTACTAAACTTATCTGCTGTTGTTATGTTGTGACTTTGAGGTTACTGATGACTAGTTTCTCTAATTTTTATTTTGCAGTGTAATTGAACTTGTGAGAGAAAATGGCTACCGTTGATGAGCCACTGTATCCAATTGCTGTTCTAATAGACGAGTTGAAAAATGATGACATCCAACTACGTTTGAACTCTATTCGTAGGCTTTCCACAATTGCCCGTGCTCTTGGAGAAGAGCGAACAAGAAAAGAATTGATCCCTTTTCTCAGCGAAAACAATGACGATGACGATGAAGTCATGCTTGCAATGGCTGAAGAATTGGGAGTCTTTATACCATATGTGGGAGGTGTGGAAAATGCTTATGTACTTATACCTCCATTGGAGACACTTTGCCCAGTTGAGGAAACTTGTGTGAGGGATAAAGCAGTAGAGTCACTGTCTAGAATTGGATCTCAGATGAGAGAGAGTGACTTGGTTGACTATTTTATTCCAATGGTGAAGGTCAGTTGCCTTTATTGGATTTTGTTCATACTTTATTTCAGCAGTTAGAGTAACTGGAGCTCTGGATAATACTTCATGCACATAATATCATCAAACAGCCATTTCTCTTGTTTGTAGGGAAGTTATCTTTGAAATGGATAGTGGTTAGGGACTATATGTACTCCACAGTAATACTAAAGGTGTTTTTGTTAAATAAAAGAAGTAAAGAAGTCATTGCTTCATTGAATAATTGGTAATATTGAGATCTGAAATGGTGCATATGGAGGATCTGACCAAAATATTTTCATTGCTAAATATCATGAGAGGTTCTTTTCTCTTACATTATGTTTTTTTTGTTTGGTTCAGAGGAAAACAGCTTTATATATTTCTTTTCCACGAAATACCATCAAACAAGGAAAACTTATTCTGCCAACCATTTATGTTCAACAAATAGAGCCTGATAATAAATCATACCAAGTGACCCAGTTGTGTTTGACAGTTTGTTCTAAAATTAGTGGATTATCTACCTGCATATTCTGTTATTCCAGTGTCTTCTGCTTGTAGAATTTATTGGTACAATTTCTAGAGTTGATTATGTTTCAAATGTTCTCAACGAGTGGCTCTGTTTAACTCTGTAGAGCTTCTCTGTGAATTTCTTCTCTGTAAACTACTATAACTTCTCATATGGTTTACCTTGTCTCCCTCTAGAGATTGGCAGCTGGTGAGTGGTTTACTGCTCGAGTATCGGCCTGTGGATTGTTTCACATAGTGTACCCAAGTGCCGCTGAAAGTCTAAAGACAGAGTTGAGGTCAATATACTCTCAGTTGTGTCAAGATGACATGCCTATGGTAAGGAGATCTGCTGCTACAAATCTGGGAAAGTTTGCAGCCACAGTTGAACCTGCTCATCTCAAGAGTGATATAATGACATTGTTTGAGGAGCTTACACAGGATGGTAAGTAAACCAAATTTTCTCATCATCTGTTTTATTTTTCTTCCGTTAATTGCTAGTTTGCTACTGAAGTGGCTATCTTGATTTTATCATAATGATGTATCATATAAATATAGGGGATTATAACTGGCTTATGTGAAGGTATCTCGTAGCGCATTGTGTTTACCACTAATTATGAGAAAAGCAGATGCTGATCTATTGCAGACTCCTTTAATGGCTCTTGAATATTGGCATTACCGCTAGTTTTTTTCACCAGTTGCCTTATTCTGTATGTTTGGGGATTTTATTTCTTAGGTTGTGTATTGAATGTTAATATATATCATGATATAGAAGAAGCACTTATCCTGTGACGAAACTATATAAAACGTTAGCTGCACGCGTGTGCAAGAAAACATACACTAATATATAAATATTCCTATGTGATTCTATTCATCTCTCCAAAAGCAAATACAAGGGTGTTTTCTTAACTCCTTCCCGTTTTTCTTATTATGGCAGAATGAAACAGACTAGTATAGTGATTACTCTATAGATTGTAGTATACAATTAATAATCACCTCTGCCCCTATAACCTTATCTATAATTTCATGACTCTAAAATATAGGACGTTTAAAGTGATTTAGAGGATGCCTTATGAAGCGTACAAAAAGGAATTGAACATTATTTAATAATGTAATAAATTGGAAAAGATGCAATTTTGTTTCATTATCAGAAGATATAGTAGCACATAAGTTGGATTGGAGATAGCTAATGCAAATCAGATTTAATAACATTTTAGTTTATGACTAAATGTTTTTTTTTAATTCAGATCAGGATTCTGTACGCTTATTAGCTGTTGAGGGCTGTGCTGCACTTGGAAAACTACTAGAACCCCAGGACTGTGTTGCCCATATTCTACCTGTTATTGTCAACTTCTCGCAGGTAATTTTTTTTATGTGCAAGGCTGCGTACTTTGTGCAATTTGAACATGTAGTATACTGTTAGCTATTCTGATGCTAATAATACTGACCATTACAAAGTCAGCAATTTTGATTAAATATGTAGCTCTTTACTGATTGGTTTTGAACTGAATGTAAGTCAATAACTCCCTCTTTTGTTGTCACGGTAATACATTCTTATTCCATCTCAGGATAAGTCTTGGCGTGTGCGCTATATGGTTGCCAATCAGCTTTATGAGCTCTGTGAGGCGGTAGGGCCTGAGCCAACCAGGTAATTGCTGATTCCACAGTGTGTTTCATTGGTTTTGTGGTTGTTAATTTTGGTTGGTACCCCCGAGTTTTTTGCTTTTCCGGATGGTGCCCTCGAAAAAAAACTATTCCGGAATCTACCCCTGTGTTTTTGTCTTAGTTCGTCCCGTACCCCTTTCCTCATCTCCCATCCACTCCCCGTTAAATTATGACTAAAAGGAAAGGTAAAGTCTTTTAGAAATTAAAAAAAAAGCTTGCCATTTTTCTTGCTCAGGGAGCTGCACTTGTCCGCCGACGTCCCACACCTCCAAATCCAATTCCCTGCCGCCGTACCCAGCCCAAGTCCACTCCTTGATCTCACCCACCAGTGCCGAGATTCTCCAAGTCTACTCCTCGACCTCACCCAAGTCCACACCTCCAAATCCCCACCGCAGTACCCAGCCCAAGTCCACACCTCCTCACCATCGGCGGCACCGCCCTGACGGCCACCGTCGTCTTCTCCTCTAACAGCCTCCAGATTCTCCAATCCCTCCTTTCCAGCCACCCGCTCTCAGCGCCGAGAGCACTGTCGCCGAGCTTGTTCAAGTACTGGCAATTAGTGAGATTCGTCGGGATCTCGCAATGGAGATGATATACGAAGGTGAATGACATATATATATTAAAGAATTGATACAAAAATCAACCAATTTCAACTAATTCGAGGTGGGAGGAGCAGAATTGAACACCAATTTTCTCAATTCCCCAAACAGAATCAACCAATTTCATCCCTTAAACCGATACAAAAACCACATGCATCACAATCACACAATTTCATTTCGCAAGCAAAGAAACCACAGATTGAAGCCTCCAATTTACAAATCTAACTCAATCTCAGCAAAAATACCTCTCCAATTCCAGAAGCAAACATGCTCAATTTCTGAAATCGAAAGCTTCCGTATCGGAAGTAGAGGACTGCCAGAACCGCCACAACTACGCCGCCGATCAGGGATCCGGCCACCGGAAACCAATTCTCATCGTCGTGGTTCGAGCCTCTCAAGCCTCCGTCTCCGTCTCCGGCCTCTGCAATCTCGTCGATTCCATCGAGCGTTGCCGTTCCAGTCATTGGCTCTTTAGCTCAAATGGATATTGAAATGTTTTTTTTTTGTTTTTCTAATTTCTAAAAGACTTTACCTTTTCTTTTAAACATAACTTAACGAGTAGTGGATGGCAGTAGTATAAAGGGGTACGGGACGAACTAGAACAGAAACTCGGGGGTAGATTCGGGAATAACTTTTTCTTGAGGGCACCATCCGGAAAAACACAAAACTCGGGGGCACCAAACGGAATTTCCCTTTATATTGTTTCCCTCTTTTCCTTCATCTTCCACCATGTCCATATATTTTTCCTTAATAAGATGATTCCTTTTAGGTATTCATGACTTCTAGTTGTGACAATCTCATCAATTATTGTCACAATGATGATTTAATTTGCAAGTCTGCATAAGTATCCATTTTGAACGATTGTAGGCATTATTGAATATTCAGAACATTGACAAGCTTGCTCAAAAAATGAAAATATTCCTTCATTGTCAGTGGAAATCCAGGGGATTGGTTCTGCTTCTCATTCATAATAATTCTGTAATCGTTTTGTCTAACCTAGGGCATAGGTTAATGTTACTAATTTTAGAAACTAAAAGTCTAAAACCCTGCAAGGAGACTGAAAAGCCCTCTGAGTTAAATGTCCCTATAACATTATTTAATGATCAATCTCCATTTTAAGCTTCTAAATTGACATGACTGGGCTTATTCCACTTCTATGAAATACTTGATGTAGCCACTCTGTTCGCCTATAAGAATATAAGAGCAATTCAGTGAAAGTTTCTTGGTAAAGTAGGTTCTTTCAGTTTTGTGCTTTCTCTGAACTTAAGGTGTGCTTAAAATACGAAACTACAAGGAGTAGGACATATAATTTTCTGAGAGAACTGACACGTATCAGTTAATGTTTTCTAGATATAATTGTTTAGTAATAACTACAGGGCTAGGCAGTTTCCTAAGGAGTGATCAAGGTATCTATATTAATGGAAGATGTGTATGATATGTTCCGAAAGAACTGAATAGTATTGGTTAACAGTTTTTAGAGATAACTGTAGTGTATAATTGTCTTGCAGTTTCTATTGCAATTGTTTTTAGCTCTTTGTTGGTTATCTTTTCTTCCTGGTCCAATTGACTTGCTTAAACTAATGCTTACTTTATTTTAGGACCGAGTTAGTTCCTGCCTATGTGCGCTTGCTTCGTGATAATGAAGCGGAAGTACGGATTGCAGCTGCTGGTAAAGTAACAAAATTTTGCCGAATTTTGAATGCAGAGTTGGCAATTCAGCACATTCTACCCTGTGTGAAGGTTTGCATTTAGCTGAAAGCTTACCAGTGTTGTTTGGTGTTTTGTGATGCCATATTTTACATGATGTCATTTCGAAATTTTCAGGATCTGTCATCTGATTCTTCTCAGCATGTACGTTCAGCTCTGGCATCTGTTATCATGGGAATGGCACCTGTTTTGGGAAAGGTAAATCTTTGAGGTCATGTGATTGAAAATTTTGTCGTGATAAATTCATATATCTAAACAAAAAATTGGTAGTTTTTTTTGTTGTTCATTAATTGTCAAATATGGGTCTGGTTTTTGTTTGTGAGAATAAGATTATGTTCTGGAGTCTGATGAAAATACTTGTTTTGTGCATGTTGTTTTTTATATAGGGTCAAGTTTTCTATTACTTTTATTAATCTACTAGGGAATGTCGGCTCTTAATCTGGCTGAAGATAATTAAGCAACTTGAGGAACAAACATATATGATAGCTTCAAGTGTGTCTAAGATGCAAGCTATGGGAATATTGAGGATATACCATTTTCTGGCCTTTTAATATTGAGGGTTCAACTTTGTGTTGAGGCTGAACTGGCCAATTGTTTCATGCTTTCCTCAGTTTGGTTTGGGTTATGAATGTAGTATGATTCACTGTCTTTTATATTCATGTACGAGTTAAATAATTGTTTTTAATAAACGCAGGAGGCTACGATTGAGCAGCTTCTTCCGATTTTTCTCTCCCTGCTAAAGGACGAGTTTCCAGATGTACGCTTAAATATAATAAGCAAACTTGATCAAGTGAACCAGGTTTGTCTTCTAAAGCTCAGTCGTTAGTATCATGCATTTATCTGCATCGCATGCAAGGTCGATTTGGTTTGTGAGCTGAGAGTGTCATGCATCTTGTGTAAAAAGATGTATTTTTAAAGAATATATCAAGTTAGACTGCATGCTTGTCTCTCATTTGATTTGCAGAACCAAATAGTTTGACAAAGGATTCAAAGGCTCCTGCAGTACCCTTACTGTTATAATTAGTGCTGCAAACATAAAACTGCATTTCATTTTTGCAAGCAACCATTTAATATGTACTAGTATCATTTGTGGTTCTTGTATTAAGTATGCCATGATTTAAAGATCTGCATGCGCCCATTAATGTTTGCCTAAGTGTGAGTTGTCTGATTTTGCTTGGATAAGAAAATGATAGATACCTCTCAAGGAGAATGTCTTAACGTGTTTGATAATTCAATTCAAGAATCAAGTATGCTACACACTGATTCTTGGACAAACTTATATAGAGAAACTAACATGGTCTAATAACAGTTACTAGAGAAATGCTTCGACTGACTAAAAATAGGGGAGCCACTACTCCACTAAATCACCAACTGACAAACTGACATTTTCTGAGACTCCACTAACCTGAATATTAGGAATAATCTGATTAATTAAACTAACAAAGTAAACTAAATTTATTTAATCCTTAATATCTAGCAAATCTGTTGAATGGTGGGTCATGCTAGGACAGCTTACAGCGAGGTACGTATCAGAAAATGGGCAATCTTGTTTGGGATGAAAAATATGTGTTGCTTCTAACGTAATCAAACAAATGTGGACACCTGCCTCAACTTCTTGCTTCTCACTGATTTTTTTAGAAATTCATCAGATATATCAACTGTCAGATACATTGAAATGAAAATGATATACGTGGTTAAGTGTAACGTATAAGAAAACTTGCTCAAGAGATGAGTCAAGTATGACCCTATAACTCAGTTTGAATATGGGAATATGGAGATGGAATCTTATTACATCTTTCAGCCAGCATATGTAAATATTCTCCTCTCCATGCCATGTTGTTTTTAGAAGTATAGAACTTTGTAATTTATCTGAACCAATTTTGCAGGTTATTGGAATTGATTTGCTTTCCCAATCTCTCTTGCCTGCTATCGTTGAACTTGCTGAGGATAGACATTGGAGAGTGCGTCTAGCAATCATAGAGTACATACCACTATTGGCAAGTCAGCTTGGTGTTGGGTTTTTTGATGATAAGCTTGGTGCCCTTTGCATGCAGTGGTTGCAAGATAAGGTTTGTTGCTCTTTTGTGTGACTTTAAATTGGGGTTGTTTGACTTTTCAACCTATGCCTTTAGGGCTTATGTTAGGAAGCTTGTTTGTTGATCGGTGTTTCTGTACATACACCATGGAGTTTGTTGCTTGTAATTTTGAATTGAGTTGTCTCCACTGTAATGTTTAATCTGCTTGCTCATTTTCTCAAAAAGTCATCATGTGGACTCGATTTATGCTTCAGATGCACAAGTAATGCATTATGATATATGACTGAGATCCATCCCTTATGCTTGTGATGCATGTAAACTCATAGCTGAGTACTGAAGGTGCGATAATGCAGGTTTATTCTATTCGTGATGCTGCTGCAAACAACGTTAAACGCCTTGCAGAGGAATTTGGTCCAGAGTGGGCAATGCAGCACATAGTACCACAGGTTTGTCTTTGACCTGTATGTCTATTCATTTATTCCAGAAAGAAAAACTACACCTTATTGAACTTGAGGAATACATATATCTGTGGAGTGTGGAATGCATTTAGAGCTCTAAACCTTACAATCCTCTGAGCTTTAGTTGATGAAATTGCACTTGGAATAAACCTCTGTTAACATGATTTTGCTGTCTGTTTCAGTATACAACAGTTGTTGGAACCTGTTTTCTTCATTTAACTTTTTCCCCCTCTTTACTGAATTCTGTAATATTTGCAGGTCCTTGAAATGATGAACAATCCACACTATCTATACCGGATGACAATTTTACATGCAGTTTCACTCCTTGCCCCTGTGTTGGGCTCAGAAATTACATGTTCAAATCTGCTGCCAGTGGTGGTCAGTGCCTCAAAGGATAGGTAATAAACCAAACCTTTGCCGCTTTTATCCAATCTTCAGAGTTGTCTCTCTTCTACTGGCTCCTTAAATTTCGAAAACCTTTCTCCAGAGTCCCAAATATTAAGTTCAACGCGGCAAAGGTGCTGCAGTCTCTTGTTCCAATCGTTGATAACTCCGTAAGTATTCCTAAAACTCTGAAGAGGGATAATATGAATGCTTTTGAGTTGCGTGCGTGGTTATGTGAATTTTTCCTTTTCAACCTTGCTACGTGGTGAGTTTTTCAGGTTGTGGAGAAAACCATACGCCCTGCTCTAACTGAGTTGAACGAGGATCCAGACATCGATGTTCGTTTCTTTGCCAACCAGGCGCTCCAGTCAATTGACCATGTGATGATGTCAAGTTAGACAACTCTTAAAAAAACAAAACATCCTTGATGACGTTCCTCGAGCTAGCTCTTGTTATAAGCAAGTAGCAGCTCTAATCTGTTTGACCAAATTTTTTGCTTACTAGTGTTGTGTAATCTTTAAGTAACTCAACCTTTTCTTAATGTTGTATTTGATATGAGCTGTATTGAATCTATCGTGACATTTGGTAAATTTTAGGCATTGATAATGTTTTTTTGATTGAAGAGTTACTAGTTCAAACAAGCCAAAGTTAGTAATTTTAGGCATTGATAATTGAAAGAATATGCTCAGCTAGACTTGAGATACAGCGAAAAGTGGTCATGTTCTTGTGTACACGCTGAAATTTTTGCAGAAGTAAAACATGCATCAATGGAAGTCTCATATTCTGGGCTGTGCCTAAGTTCATGCGGCCCAACTCCAATTTTCCCTAGTTGTGGATCGTTTTGTAGGTTATCCCGATTTCTGCATGTGTTCCAAACTGCAACTAGTAATTGAGTTGCATGGAAGCATATAGGCAATTGGGCATGATAATTTATTTTGCGTTGATGTCGGTTCGTATTCATTGTGGTCCGACCAATCGGGCATGATGAGAATTCAGGGGTATGAGGAATATAGGACCTAGACCCAGCTTAGTCCTTAGTTTATTTCATTGTGTTTTGTGTTTTGCATCAACTTCAGGGATGGAATCCCATTTGTAGCACCGCTGAACTTCTTACTTAAGCAACAAGATGTCGTTGCAAAGCTCTTCCTTTTCTCCTTTTTTTCCGTGTGTTTGCTCACTATTTATTTGCTTGTCAAGACACTAGCTGGTTCCTGTGTGTTCGCATGGTATCAAAACTTTGGTGTTGAGGAATCTCGGTCTCTTCGATCAGCTTGTGTTCAGGTAGCAAGGTGCCTCCTTTTCTTTTTTGTTTTCGCAGTAGGTGAGATTCTGCTCTTTAGTGTTATTTTCGAGTTGTGAGTTGCTGGTTTTCTAGCTTTGTTGTTGTGTTCTGGTGTTGTGTTACAAGCTGTCATTTCCCGGTTTTGGGTTGCAAGTTAGCGACTTTCTTCTTTGTTTGAGTGGATACAAGGTGTAAGCCACAGATTTCTAATTAAAGATGTCGATCGGGGACAGAGAGTCGGTTACAAGGGAAGATCTCAATGACTTGAATCTGTTTGGGTCATAGTACAAAGGCAACAACAACAACAATTTCGATCCTTATTTTTTTGTGAAATTCAGATCATCTAGGGATGTCTATTGTGACGGCTCACTTCGACGGTAGTAACTTTCAGACTTGGCATAGGAACGTCAAGTTAGCTCTTGGAGTGAAGGTGGAACTAGGTTTCCTCAATGGTGGGTTGCCAAAGCCGGATAAAGATTCTGATTTGTATGAAAAATGGCAACGTTGTGACTGTATGGTTATGAGTTGGGTGATTAAATCCATGGTAAGTGATGTGGGCAGGAACTTCTTGTATGCTACTTCAGTAAAAGAGTTATGGGACGAGCTGTGTGAGTGCTATGTTGAGTCGAGCACACCGTTAATTTATCAACTTCAATGTGAGATGTGCAAAACCAAGCAAGAGAACTTGTTTGTGGGAGAATACTATAACAAACTAAAATGTTGATGGGATGAGCTCCACATTATTGAGGCCATTCCCACTTGCTCTTGTGGCATGTACATGTAATGTACTTGTGGGCTGATGAGGAGAATTCTTGACAAGGAGAACACCACAAAAATTAATGCAGTTCTTGATGGGTCTTGTTGATATACGTTCATTATTCACATATTTTGGTCAAAGTCAGAGTCTGTATTTTTGCTCTATTTTTGCTCTTTTATTCTTGGTTGTAAACGCTGCGTTTTGTCCAAGCTAGCTCACATATAAGAACACCAGCTGTAACAAACTCTGACACTTATCCAATGCAATAGCACCATTTCTTGCGCTTCAATCCTCTTTTCTCCCCTCTCTCGTTTGCTTCCCAAATTCATCATTTTCATTTCCCAGAAATGTATTATGGTATCAGAGCGTAGATCCATTTCATTGTTTTGATTGATTAGCTTGATCTTCCTTTGTGATGGCTAATTTGGAGGAACAATTGGATGCTATGGTGTTTCCAAGGGAGGATCCACCACCAGATCTGACAACGAGAAACACTGCTGAGCTTGCGATTTCAGATCCGAATCATTGGCTTTATTTGCATCACTCCGATCATCCCAACTATTCCTTAGCTACTCAGCTTCTCAGTGAAACAAACTATAATCAATGGCGTCGAGCTGTTGAGGTTTCTCTCAAGGCGAAAAACAAGCTTGTTTTCGTCACTGGATCTTATGTGAAGCCTGCAGAAGGATCTATTCTGGAGATGCAATGGAGTCGTTGCAACAGCATGGTTATTGCTTGGCTTCTTCATTCAGTAGAGAAGGGAATCGCAGAGACATTACTTTACTATGACACAGCTGCTGAGATCTGGACTGAGCTTCGTGAACGCTATGGTCAGCCAAGCCTCGCGAGGATGTATCAAGTTCAGAAAGAGCTTTTCACCATTTCTCAGGGTAATGTTCCTGTCCCTACTTACTACACAAAATTCAAGCGTCTATGGGATGAGTACATTGTTTTAGCTGAGATTCCTAAGTGTGGAAGATGTGATATGGCTATTAGTACTCCTAAAATGGTATTGCATCAACAAATCCTGCAATTCCTAGTTGGATTGAATGATTCTTATGCTGCTGTGCGTGCAAACATTTTGATGATGAAGCCGACTCCAAATTTTGGAGAAATGTATCAGATGGTGTTACAGGAAGAGAAACAAAGAGGACTGTCCAATAGATCTGCCTCTGTGTCTGGAGATTCAACTGCCTTGAGTGTTTTCCCAAAACCAAAGCAGAGCTCTAATAATTCTAATCAGCAAAGTGGTCAGAATTTCAATCCAAAGCCTGGTTCTCAGAGTTCAACCGGGGGAGGACATTCCAACAACTCTTCTGGTAGCTCTTCTTCAAACAACAACACTGGGAGTAGTTCTAGTGGAGTGATGAGAAGAGTGAACTACTACTGTGATCACTGTAAGGTTCCCGGGCACTCTATGAGCAGATGCTTCAAGATTCATGGCTACCCTAAGGATAGGGAGAGAAAATTTGATGGGAATACTTCTGTTGGTGAGGACAACAAAGAAAATGCTGACAAAGGAGTGATGGTTTCTAGATCACAGTATGACAGGCTCATGGCATTATTGGATCAACAACAGACTGGAGCAAGCTCTTCCGCAGACAACAACAAGTCCTGTATGCTAGCAGGTAAATCATTTTGTTTCTCTATTCATGGTAATAATTCTGTTTGGGTTATAGATACTGGAGCCACACACCATATTTCACCTCATTTACACCTGTTTTCTTCATACCATCCATATACTGAAACAAATTTCATTACCCTGCCTAACAACAAACAAGCCAAAATTTCTCATGTTGGAATCATACATCTTACCCCAACCATTACACTTAAGAATGTCTTGCATGTTCCAGAGTTTACCTTTAACCTTTTGTCTGTGAGTCAGCTTACCATTGATCTTGATTCTAATGTTCTTTTCACACCTACTGAATGTCTTATTCAGGACCATTCAATGAGCACGCCTCAGGTGCTTGGTAGAGTTTCAAGGGGCCTTTATCTTTCCCACACTCCTCATGACCACTCTGGCAAGGGGAGCTCCAACTGTTTTTCAGATTTTCCTAGTACTTTTGAGTCTATCTCATCAAATTGTAATAAAGGCTTAGACCATTTACCTTCTGTTTACTCCAACAGTGCTGTGTCACTTGAGTTGTTGCATTTGAGACTTGGGCATGTCTCTTTTGATTCCATGAGTAAATTTCCCTTTTATAAAGACATTCAATGTGTCAAGCATCATCAGATTTGCACTATATGTCCTAAGGCTAGACAACATAGGTCTTCCTTTCCCATTAGCAAAATCCAAACCAATTATGCTTTTCAACTCCTGCATACAGACATTTGGGGACCATACAAAGTCAAAACTTATAGTGGTTTCAGCTATTTTCTATGTGTAGTAGACGACTACACCAGAACCACTTGGGTCCATTTGCTCACTCACAAGAGTAATGCCTTTCCTATACTCAAAGATTTTATCATCTTTGTTGAGAAACAATTTTCACAGCCTGTTAAAACTGTAAGATCAGATAATGGAGGTGAATTTTGCAGCCTTGATGCTAAAGGTTTTTTTTCTGCTCATGGCATATTACATCAAACCTCGTGTGTGGATACACCACAACAAAATGGGGTGGTTGAACGCAAACACAAACACTTACTTGAGACTGCTAGAGCTCTTCTCTTTCAGTCTAATTTACCTGACAGTTTTTGGGGAGAGTGCATCCTCACTTCTACCTTCTTGATCAACCGTTTTCCTTTGGCCAGTATAAACTTTTTAACACCTTATGAAAGGCTATATGGGAAACCACCAGATTACTCATACCTCAAGCCCTTTGGATGCCTTTGCTATGTCTCCACACTTAAGAGAGACAGAACCAAACTTGACCCTAGAAGTTCACCTTGCATTTTTCTTGGTTATCCAGTTGGTACTAAGGGTTATAAAGTCCTTGATATAGCCACACAAAAGG
This sequence comes from Polygonum aviculare, assembly GCA_934048045.1. Lineage (NCBI taxonomy): Eukaryota > Viridiplantae > Streptophyta > Magnoliopsida > Caryophyllales > Polygonaceae > Polygonum > Polygonum aviculare. The sequence goes on along the minus strand of OW204023.1, from coordinate 21,894,747 downwards.
TCCATATCTCACGTGATGTTCATTTTCATGAGCTCACTTTTCCATTACACATCCCTAATGTTAAACTTGCCTCATCTTTCCCTCTTCCCAATCCACAAAATTGCCTTGATCCCATATTTTTTCCTTCCTCCACACCATTTACATCACCAACTGAGCCTCCTATCCCTTCACCTGATCCCCTACATTTTTTACCAACCTCTTTGGATGATGTCATTTCCCCTGCTCAACCCACTCCTTCGCCTTCACCTCCATCCACTCATTCACCTCAACCTGAACCATTACCGTCCCCTGGCTCACCCTCTCCCTCACCTGCACCTGCACCTGCACCTGCACCTCCTCTAAGAAGGTCTCAAAGACTTCATCAACCACCATCTTACTTTCAGGATTATGTGGTTGGTTTCTCTGATGCTGTGACACAGTTTCCTCTTATCCATGGTTTTTCCAATTCTTTTTTTGCTCCTAAAGCCTTTTCCTCCTCCATTTCACATACTTTTTCTGAACCTAAAACCTATCTCCAGGCTTCTAAAAACTCAAACTGGATTGTTGCTATGAATAAGGAACTTGATGCTTCGTCTGCTAATCATACATGGACTGTTGTAGATCTTCCTGCAGGTAAGAGAGCTATAGGTTGCAAATGGGTGTACAAGATTAAACTCAAAGCTGATGGTAGCATTGAGAGATATAAGGCCAGGCTTGTGGCTAAAGGGTACACTCAGCAACATGGTTTGGACTTTGATGAAACCTTTTCTCCAGTGGTTAGATTAACAACAGTTCGGGTTCTTATTTCTCTAGCTTTGAAAAGAGGATGGCAAATTTCTCAGCTTGATGTGAATAATGCTTTTTTACATGGTGATTTAGTAGAAGAAGTTTACATGAAGATGCCCGAAGGTGTTGATAATCCTGACAATAAAGTTTGTTTGCTCAAGAAGAGTTTGTATGGTCTTAAACAAGCATCAAGACAGTGGTTTCACAAATTGACAACTACTTTGGTCACTCTGAATTTTGTGCAATCTAAACATGATTCTTCTCTTTTTCTTCATCAGACATCAACCAGCTGCACTATCTTGGCTATCTATGTAGATGATATTTTGCTCACAGGGTCTGATCAGGCTTTTATTCAGAAAGTTAAGCAAGCTTTGGACACTCTTTTCAGTATTAAGGATCTTGGACAGTTAAACTTCTTTCTTGGCATTGAAGTTCTCTATCGTGGTAATTGCATGGTTCTTAATCAGTCTAAATTTGCAAGAGAATTGATTGAGGATGCTAAAGTTCAACAGCTGCATACTCGAGCTACACCATTACCTATTCATTTCAAACTTGGTGATTATGGTAGTGGTGATATTTTGCCTGATCCTTCTATCTACAGAAGTCTTGTTGGTAAGCTTAATTATCTTACTAACACTCGGCCAGATATTTCATTTGCTGTGCAAATTCTTAGCCAGTTTCTACAGAAACCTCTTGTTTCTCATATGGAGGCTTTGAATCATCTTTTATGCTATGTGAAAGGGACAGTTCATTTTGGTCTTCTTTTTCAACCTGGTGATGGTGTTAAACTTCAAGCTTTCTCAGATTCTGACTGGGCAGGTTGTCCTACTACAAGGAGGTCTGTCACAGGTTATGTGGTGCTACATGGTTCCAATCCTGTTGCTTGGAAATCCAAGAAACAGGCAACAGTTTCTCGCAGTTCATCAGAGGCAGAATACAGGGCTCTTTCCCAGGCTGCTGCTGAAGTCACTTGGTTAGTTAACCTATTGCAAGAGCTTGGTGAGACTAATCTTCAGCCTGTTACACTACACTGTGATAATAGGTCTGCTATACACATCAGTCAAAATCCAGTGTTTCATGAGAGAACTAAACACTTGGAGATCGATTGTCACTTCACTAGAGAGAAGGTCATGGATGGTCTTCTCCAACTGTCCTATTTACCTACTTCAAATCAACTAGCAGATGTGCTCACAAAAATCCTTCCTTCAGCGCACCATAAGGAGCTTTTGATCAAACTGGGCATGGATATTTCCAACAACCATGCTCCAGTTTGAGGGGGGCTGTTGATATACGTTCATTATTCACATATTTTGGTCAAAGTCAGAGTCTGTATTTTTTCTCTATTTTTGCTCTTTTATTCTTGGTTGTAAACGCTGCGTTTTGTCCAAGCTAGCTCACATATAAGAACACCAGCTGTAACAAACTCTGACACTTATCCAATGCAATAGCACCATTTCTTGCGCTTCAATCCTCTTTTCTCCCCTCTCTCGTTTGCTTCCCAAATTCATCATTTTCATTTCCCAGAAAAGTATTAGGTCTCAACGACGCTTATGAAGGAGTGAGGAGCACCATCCTATCTACTAAACCATTAATGATTGTGAATCAAGATTTTCACACCGTCATGAGGATTGAGAAGCAAAAAGAGGTGACGGAAAAGTTCATCTCATGCTCACGATGTGTTGCCTTTTAATAGATTCAATGGAAAGGGGCATGGTAGAGACAACAATTTAGGCTACAAAAACAATGTTCCTAATCAAAATCAGAGTTATGGTGACATAGGAAGACAACATGGATTTTAGCAGGGATACACTAATTTGGGAAGGAATGCAGGAACAAAAGATGCCGGTAGAGATTTCAACAGAGATTTTAAGAAGGCGAGTTTGATCGAAAATGCGCCTTTTGCCAAGAGAATGGGCATGCTGCCAAGGAGACATGTTTTAAGCTTATTGGATACCCGGAGTTGTGGAAAGGACCTAGAGTTGAGGGGCATGGAAAGAAGATGGAAAATGTGCAAGATATGGAGCCTTACAACAACCCTCTCAATGTGGAAGAAAGGGAGGGACATAAATGTGAGTCTTCAAGAATGTTGGGGTTCAGGGTCTGCTTAAGGCCATCAAGAGAAAGGGAGTCATGGAAGAAAGCTCAAGAGGGCATCACATTAACTATGGAGGTAATATGGCTTTAGTTCCACATGAATTTAATTTTGTTAATCAGAGGTACACATGGATAATAGAATTGGGAGCAACCGATCATTTGACATATGAGAGAAGTTTGTTTTCATGTTTGAAACCTTTAGATAAGGTGATTGTAACACCCCCAAATTATCTCGGAAATGCTACACGCCAGTGACCTTGGATTTGACATCCAAAGTTACACAAGGCTTATACAATAACACAACAATAGAAATAACATCCAAAATTCATAAATAGATCTCAAAACTTTTATTGTCTTACAAACTAGAATAGTAAATGCAAACGTTAAAACGAAAGTGCGAAAGTGCTCAATAACGAAATGATCCTTACAATACAAGAATCTCATTTATTCTAAAATAATTCAAAGGAAAATAACCTAGCAAAAAATACTCCAAGTCTTCAACTCACTCCTGTTTTAGACTCCAATGGCTCGAATCCTGATGTGCCGCGACGTAAATACGGTTGACACTAGCCAACCATGCAAGGAAAGAAAACGGTTTGTTAGTCTTTTGACAGATTAAGCAAATGGCTTTTAGAAAAGTGGTTTTTACGTGTATACTCAACTATTAGTATTGAATACCGAATGAAAGTCGGTCAATAATCTAATAATGAAGCATCCCCATCGAAGGTAAGAAAAAGAAATATGCTCTGGAAGAAAGATAGGACGTCACACGAGGTGGTTCCTTAAGCGAAGTATGCGATTGTTGAGAACTTATTATTCACACAAGTTTTCGAAAAACCTCTGTTGACTGATTGGATTTACGACCAACCTCACCGCACAATAATTGTATGAATTCAGATTAGAAGGCAGCCTTGGTCGATCGAGAGTAAGGACGGTTTTCCAAGTGTTACTACCTGTTATGTGCATAGGCACATATCTTACTTACTTCCAAAACGGTACATTCAGGTTAGTAGCTTTTAAAATAACAGATTCGACAATGGTCGAGACGAAATGAATGAGAGCTCAGAGTTCAATAAAGGCACTAGCTAGGTGCAATCACTCCTCATATTCGGATGAGGCGGCATGGTCATGACTATGCGCTAGGGTATAGGTCCATCCTAATGCAAATATTTTAAAGAGATGTCCAGGGTCTAACCTGCACCCCTACTACTATGTTAAGTCTACATCAAGTCTCAATGGAGACGAAACACACAATGCCACAACATCGAGACCTAAGTCTAAGTTCTAGAGCAGTCTAGCAACATATACACCCTACATATATAATGAGGTCGTTAATGCTATAACAATAAATCCTAATTCATTTAATAACACAGAAAATTCCAAACAATGTTTAAAACAATAATGCAAGCAAAAACCATTCACTTGCCTTGATTCAAAGACAAAAAGAATAGTTTGGTCAACGAGGCGAATCCTTACGAATATGATTCGTTTCTTGTTTCATTAACAACGAAAAATAAACGATATGAATTTATTTTATTAATGGTTATTTAGAAAAAGGTTGGATTCAAGAGTTATGCTAAAGATCTCATATGCATATAAATATTTTATTTATAATACATACTCGTATTCTCATAATATATTTTAGTCATTATTTCATTCTCAATTTCCATTCCTTTAGTCTTACATATATCTTATAAAAACACTTTTGAAAATCTATCCTTTTGAATTATTAACACCTAGTCATGATAAAAAAAATTAAGGATGAAGGATCAAGAATTATGTTCATAAAATAAAAATATATTTTTTTGGCTAATTATAATTCACTAGTTAAATTGCGATAAAACAGGTTATAATAAGATAAATTACAATAAAACAGGCTATAATACATTCCAAGGTGGCTCTCTCCGAGTGTATCATGTGCCCACTGATGATTAGCTTGCGGATGTTTTAACTAAACTGCTCAATCGCCCAAGATTCACTAGCATCGTCGCCAAGCTCGGGTTAACTAATTAAGCATTCTTGTATTATCATTATTGGTTAAACTTGATCTATCTCGAGTTGACCTGGTAAAATGACATGAACCCAGAACATACTCTTTTTTGTTCTTGGGTCGATAGCATACCTATCCGTGATGAACACGTTTTGTCGGTCAAGTCGTAAATAACCCGAAATAGAAAATAAATACAGAAGAATGTTGGCAAATAATTAAAAATTGAAGGAAATTGACAAAGAAACTAAGAAAGGGGGTTTCTCCCAATTTCCCCGTATGAAGTCTTCCCCGATCAGTCTCTGATGAAATCGGAAGCCCTCCCCCCAAATTCTGACAATTAATCTCCTAATTGGGTAAGGATTGGGCTGAAATCTCGTGTGTTCTCATCCTCTGGGTTTCCCTCTGCCAAGAAGAAACTCTGATTTGAAGTCTGAAAGATTCAATTGTGTTCTTGGGGAGAAGATGATGCTTCAGTTGAGAGGCTTGACGAAGCTCAAAACTAAAAGGGTACTTTCCCCCTCTCCCTCCCTTTCTTTCGTTCTTCTTTCTTTAGCTTAGATATTGTTAATTCATTACTACAACCCCTAATTTAAATGGGTTTGTTTAATCATTGGGGGTTGTTAATTGCTGATGCCTGATGCTTGTTTGTTTGTGAACCTTCTTCTGGGGCAAAAAAATAGCAGAAGGTTTCTTTTGTGACGTTGAATTCTGATGCTTTTGCAATCAAAATCATCTATGTGGCGTTATTTGAATCACTCCTTGCACAAGTGATTTGGATTTGACCACCTGAGGCTGTGGGTGATTGTCTTGTGGGTTTTGATGTGTTGCTTTGCCTGAATAAACAAAACTTGACAACAAGTTCATTGAACTTGGATTTGCAAATGTGTAACCCTTCAATGCCTTCCAGCTTGGATTTAAGCTCTTGCCCCAGGATACCTATGAACTCGTATGATTCACTACAGATCGTATCAAAAGTGCTCGTTTTCTTGTATGTCCACTGCCTTCTAGTTTACATGAATGTGTATGAGTAATAGTTTCCTATCCAGGAATGGGACTTTAGAGTGTTATAAAGTTAGTGTAGCAGTAAGCTCTTGTTCTGTGTATGAGTAATAATTTCAATGATACTTACGTTTGTCTTGCTGAATTTTGTGCTTGACAATGAGGATGTTGTATGGAAACATAACTTACATAGTCGTTGTTCTTGTTTACATCCTCAGCTTGTGTTTGAAGACGTGTTTAGAGCAGGTGACTGTGCCACTCTTGAGTTTCTAAGAGAACTAACCGCAAAACGTAGACCAATTGAGGAATCTATTAATCAGACTAGCTCTATCACAGAAGCAATTGAAAGAGAGAGGTCAGGAGGGCTTACCTCTACTCATGAGCAGGTAAAGTGAATCATGATGTGTTACCAAATCATTTAAGGCTTTTTCTTTCTTTGTTTATAAAACAGTTGATTATATGTTGATTAGGGGCATTTCTAGGTTAATTAGTTTGATTTTGGTTTTTTTTTTTCAGGAGCTCCATAAGCTGGAACAATATCTTCCGTTGTTGGAAGAGTTCATTCATTTTTCTGATTCAAGTGACGACAAAATACGCATGATCGAGTGGATCTCTCAGTTGAAGATACAGTGGACCAGCGCTCTCAACTCATCGTCTTTCCTAAAACCAAGAAACACAACTTTCTATCAGATTAACAGTCTACACTATGAACATGGGATGTGCCTTTTCCTATATGCTGCCATTCTTCATGAACAGGCTCTTGAAGTAACCTCAAAAGGTAAAAACAATACATCCTATTTACTTTTTCCTTGGGTTGTATCTTCACCCTTGTATTCACTTGGAAATTACCTTGGCAGATTTGGTGATATCAGCTACCCTTTTGAGGAAAGCAGCTGGAGTTTATGATTACCTAGCTTCACTGGTTCTTCCACTTCTTTTGCCTTTGCTATCATCAGAGAGGCCTATGGAGATTACACACCAGATATGTTCTGCTATGGGTCTTGTGTGTTTGGCGGAGGCTCAAGTAAGATTCTAACTTTCCGTTCACAAAAGATGAAAGCTTATTGCTCAGCATTTTGTGGAGATTTGAATTTTAAAGCCTAATAGGGTTGAATATTGGATTAGGCAGTCACCATCAAAAGGGCAGAAGTGAAAGGAAGCACTACTGGTGTTTTATCCAAATTACATTTTGGCGTTGCACAATTCCTTGAAGAAGCAATTCTTGCTTTGCAATCAGGATGCAGAGACTTGAAACAGATTTCATCACAGTTTGTGGTAAGTTAGAATTCTGCACATTTCTGGTATATTCTGTTTATTATCAAGCAAATATGATGAAGTAATAAACTGTTAATAATTCTCATTCATAATGAGACAATCCTAAAGTTATTTACTCAGCTCACTGCATTATGTGTTTCATAGGATTTCATATACTCTTCCAAAGCTCTGCATGAGTTGAGAGGGTATAGATACCTTGCTGACAGCTACAGGCTAGCCGATCAGCTTGGCATTGCCATTGGCCTTCTTACTTACGGCTTGTACTGGGCTCAAAAGAAAATGCCCGAAGAACAAGCATGGAGGTTAATCTTCAAAGCAGAAGTCGATGAAGTCATTGAGTTGCAAAAGAAGTACAAGGATGACAATGATTTCCTTTCGCGAGAGAAAGTCCCTTTAGAACACGAGTTGCCCCAACCAGAGTGTAAGAAGATTGTAAGTTGTACACCATATCAACCTCAAGCATCACATTTAGGGAGAGAGCTTTGCTTTAATTTATGAAACGGAATAAAACTCTTGTAAAGTATATACGAATATGAAGACATACGTTTGTTAAGGATTCGAGCACTTGATTATGCAAAAATAAAAAAAAAAAAATTGGCATCTATGTGATTGCATTCCTTTTTAGGAAGCTTGTATGCTTACTGGTTATTCATAGATCCCAAAAATTCACATCTCTGCACATTTTCACTTTGCTATTGAATAAAAAGAGAAATCATGTTTCTTGTATATGGTACAGTTACAGCAATTCCATTCTCCAGGAACCAAGCATAAACAGCACAATGTATCCCTATGTCCTAAATCCGAAGCAAATGAATGTTTATATACACTATACGTGATTACACCCATATTCCACATTCACCTTCTTTGCAAGTATACGAGCATTAAGCAAAAGGAATGAAGCTGTACCAATTGAGTCCAAAGTCCAGAAGCTAAGGATCAAATGCTGGAACTTCGTTTGTAAATCCGTTTGCAGCCTGGTATTGTGCTCGAGGCAATATACTTCTGTATGGATCATGTTCTCTTTTCTCCTTGAGATACTCAAGGCATCTTTGTACTTCTGATTTAACATGCAAATATAGCTCTTGAGCTTTGTCTTTGTCCTTCAGCTCCTCTTTTCTACCTGTCACAGCAAAGGATTTCCAAGTTTAAAACACTTTAAAAGTATGAAAAGACCGTTTTCACAATTCTATAGTACGAAAGCGATACCTTGTGTTTCTATAGGCTTCCCGATCAAGTAGTATATACGACCAGGAGGTTTAGGTACAACTCCGGGAAGGTACACGGCTTGGTTTGCTACCTCACCAGTCATATCAGTCCTGTGAACCGTGTTATATTGGTTAAAATGCGATGGGATACAAAAATAATAGGCTTCATATGGACAAACTATGGAGGTGGATAGCCGAGAGGCTAAAATGAACCAATCGGATACCTTAGCTTCGCCAATTTGTTTGTTATGTCTTCAATTTGCTTCTTGAAGTACGGAATTCTCATGTAGTCGTTATAATCAACAACCAGCTGTAAAAATTGAAATTACTAATATGTCACATAAGAAGTCAAAGGAAGTTGTATAGTTTAAGGGGTAATGTACCGATAGTTGAAACCATTAAGATCTCTTACTATAAGCTTTTTGTGAAAATTAGACAGGAAAATCCACGGTCTTCGCACTTACGTCTGTAATATCATCTTCTCCCACAGCCCCGAAAGGGACGATTTTAGCTCCAAATCTAGCTGCCATCCTTACAAACTCTGACTGTTCTGGCCAGAATAACTGATACGCCTCACCCTATGAATTTACAATATATGGATGTAAATGGCTAACCCAATAAATGTGCTTTAGTCAGCTATTTATCACAGAACTTCAATCTTTTCATTTCAGAAATCTAACCAATGAAGAAATTATCATGAGTCTTACCTTCCGATGAAGAGCCTCTCTAACACCACCAGGATAAAGTAGAATATGAGACTTAGACCCAAGCAGCTTAAACATATTCTTCCCTGATACAGGAACTGCACCCATTAGCCTATATGTGTCAAACATGGATGAATCAAGACCCTTCAGTTCTCCTGGCTTCATGAACATCATTGGATGAGCCATTCCATGCACAAGTATGTTCTTCTCGTCATAAATACGGCTTACAAGTGGATACAATTCAAATCCCATTAACATGTGATAGCCAACATATATGACTGGTCCTTCAGAAGGAATTCCAGAAAGTCCCTTTACAATCTGGCCATCCTCTAATGTGGAGAATATTACAGGACTTGTAGCAAAATCAAACAATCTAGACAGTGAATCAAATAGTTAGGTATATGTCAGAAGGCAGATAATCAGTGGCAGTATTTTTGATAACCGCTTTTGTAATTACCTATATCCCTCACATACTTTACGGTATTCAGAGTAGTTTGGCAACATATAGTCAGCTACGAAATCACGATTCCTCCCACGCCGATAAAAGGCAGAAGCCTTAAGTGTGGTTACTAGATCAACACCGTCCTCCTATAGCCAGTTGCATCGATGCATTAAATATTGACCAGTGGTGACATAAGAAAATGAAGTACATTACGTGTGAAGTATCTCTGACGTACTAAATTGTAAATGATCTTAATAATACAGCCTTAGTCTTCAAAACATGAACCTACATGCTTACGTATAAGAGCAGATGTATATTGAGCATAATACCATAGGTACATGAACAACTGTATTGGAATAAACGCCAAAAGAGAATAGACATATACACATATCTTCTTATGCAGACACTAAGGAAAGAGGTGATAAAGAAAGATAGGGAGAAATTTAATCCTACCATGAATAGAAAATGACCATTTTCACTGAACTTGCGAATCTCACAATGAGGTAGCAGATTCCGAAGCCTTTCACCTTCTTCTTGACTAGGCAATAATGGATCCATGCCACTAAAATGATACACCAATTTAAGAGCTTCAATTAATAAAATAAATGCAACAAGTGGTGCATATGATATGGTTTAGTAGAGCAATTTGCCCATTAAAAAGTAAAACATACTAGAAAGGCTTAAACTTACAAACCTGGATAGCACAAGTGTTTGGGCCTTGACAGCATGAAGGCGCGAGTTAGCATGGGAAGCAGCTATTTTGAGAAGCTCCATCTTCCACAACAAGGTCTCTCTTGGTAGAACATCACCAATTACCTGTTATGGCTTAAGCTAATCAATTAAGAGGAAATGAAATCTTAAAGGAGGAGACTATTGGCAATATTAAGATAGCATACTAATCCATCAAAGAATCATCTCACTGCCAAATTTCTCCACGGGCATGCTAAACATATTGATGTACTATAATAAGAGTACATAATATTTTTCCCTTGTCCTTCTTTAATTTGCGAATTAAAATTTTAAAACGAAAATCAGCATTGAAATTTTCCTATGGCCTTAGTGAGTCATCAGTCATGTGTACAACATTAACATACTTATTTGTAAAATCCTTTGAATACAATCTATCATGTATAAACATAAATTTACTTAACCACTAATTTCTTGGGTGACCATACATTATACTCTGTAGGATAGAAAGATGATCTTAATTTCCACTACTCAACATATTGTGGAAGTGTATGTACCATCATTCTACAGACATCTATACACTCATCAATAGTATGCATGCCTCTTCATGAGCATGAGACGGCTAGAAGTAAAATTCGAGCTCTTAAGTGAACTTACAGAAAAATTTGCAGGCAATGCAAGAAGACTCCTTGATAAATCTTCAGAAGCCTGTGAATCCAAGAGACTTTTCCCTAGATTAGATCAAAGACATCGTTTTAGGATCATCTAAAGTACATAGCAGGATTGTTAAGAAATCAATCCATGAATACCATGATAATAACAGAGTTCTAATACTGCATTGCTTTTATCTTTATATAAACCTCTAAGAGGAAATTCTTAACATTACTCAAGAGCTCAGAAGTGCCATGCTATATGACATATAAAACAGTGATGACTGACCTCTTACTAAACTCAGAAGATAAGGAATGCTGACAAAAGGGTCACTCGGAATGAATCCCAGCATAGGAATCAGTCGCTGCAATTGTGAATTGTTGAAAGATGTAGCTGTCCAATAAAAAAAAGCCAGCTAATGATTAGAACTTCAAGAGATGACACTAGTAGGATTTGCTGGTCATATATCGTGGTGAAAGCATTTGCTGCTTTCAAACAGACTCACACAACTGTTAAGCACTTCTTTTTTATTCCCTGTTATATTATTATAGCCATGAAACGACACAGGTTCACAGATGCATATATCCCAGAATAACATCTCCAAACATATAAGAATTAGAAATGTGAGGTCGAAGAGACGAAAGCAGTAGAGACTAGACACTATCACTAGCATAAGGTCCTCCTAATTATCATACATAATTTTAAAAAAAAAATCTGATATTGACTAGCCTAAAAAGAACCTTTAATTAACACTTAAGTCAATCTCTATAGTTACTTCTCAACACCTCCATATTCTCCACCAAATTTTAACTTTTAAGTAGCTCATACTTAATTTTTTTTTTTCAGAATAAAACTTGCAAAAGGAAGTAAAACTATACCAGGGTTAGCCAGAATCAGAACCAGATCAATGTTAGGATTACGGGCTGCAACAACCATAGCAAGGCACCCTCCGAGAGATTCCCCCACTAAATATATGGGTCTATTTGGTGAGTGTTTGTGCTCTTGTCTAACTGTGTTTTCAACCAGTTTAACCAAGTCTGCAGTTCAACAACACCAAACATACATAATAAATCATTTTTAAACAACTTTGCAAGTACAGAGTTCATGAGCATATTAAGAATCAAGGACCATGGAAAAACGAAAGGAAATTTATAACTATTCAAGTTTGTATGGTGAGTGAAAAAATAAATTACAATGGCTGTCTGAAACTCCTTCATGTATACATTTCATTGAACGACCAATTCTGGACTCGGAAAATCGATCCATCTACCTCCATCATACAACAATCTGTTTGCATATGTTGGTGCTTTCTATTAAACAAAGCAAGACGTACAACCAACCAAGCTTGCAAGACAATATCGTCCATCACATTCAGAAAAGAAAAACCTTCCTAATGTTGAAAGGGAGTACTCATAGTGCCATAGTACGCTTTTTGCAGAACAGAAGTGCTTAATTGGACTCATTTGCTCAATAAGTAAGAAACTGCACAAACAGCTGGAGAGAAGAACTATACCTGTAAATGATGTTCTATCCATAACGGGGATATGCAAGCACCACACGTCAAACATCCTAGATTAACAAAACCAGGAAGCATGTTAAATTATTTTCCAACTGATCCTAAATTCATTATTTTCCACCTTGCTGGAATGCTAAATTTTCATGAATTCAAATTTGTTCTGGCGGGATCAAATGGTTACCTAAACTGTATCATTCAGTTTTGAAACAGTCACATCAACTATTCCTGGTCAACGTAAAGCAAAACAGACTTGAAATATTCAGAAGCATCCGCTACTAAACTTACTTGCCAAGCCTCCGATGGTGTCGTGTGAGCCCGAGGCCGACGCCATCGATTCCTGCAAAGCTCAAATGTCCAGATTCTTAACTCAATCCATAAAGAATTCGAGCTGTGCACGATAGCAGAGAGTCCGCATTATATGCTTAAAAAAGGAGGACTAACCAGGCAAATAGAGAAGCAGAGGCGCATTCTTGATCCTCTTTCCACCTCCGCTACACTCCAATGGCGAAAACCACCGCGGAGGCCCGCCATCCGGCCTAATCAGAACCTTCGCCTGCTCGAAGTAATCGGCGGCGCTGCCTTTCAGTTCGTCGTCCAGACCGTCGGCGTCAGCCACCAGCTTCGAATCCCGTCGGAGGAGCGAGCCATTCGGAGCTTCCGGAATCTTCCTCAGGCTTCCGTTCGGCGCCGGAGACGAAGACGCAGAGGTGGATGTGGACGCTCGATCCGGCGGCGAGAGAGTTGACCTAGGCCAGGCTGTAGGCTTCCGTGGAAGCCGATTGGCGACGGAGAAGGAGACGGCGGCGGTGGGGAGAAAGGAGGCTCCGGCAGCGGCCATTAGAGGAATCGGCAAAAGTGGCGAGGGAGGGAGGGAGGGAGGGAGATGGTTATATATACAGACACGGTACAGGGGTTGGGATCTGACTTCTAAGATGTATGGAGGTGTGTAGAGGGACGTGGAAGGGAACCAATCGACAGAGGAGGGAGAGATGGTGGATTATTGGAACTCTTTTGGTCTGCCCATTGTCAATTGTACAAATGTGAAACACGGCTCCTTCATGAATCGGTACACTTCAATTTCATCACTATAAAATAAAATATATATATATATAATATTTTTTTATTCATAATCAAGACAGACCGAGACCACTTCGAATTTATAAATTAAATGGTAATTAGAGTAAGTGCTAAGTGCAATAGTAGGAAAATGTTAGTCATACCCATTGGGTAGACTACCCTAATGATTTGGCAATATATGCATTAAAATCAAATTAAATGGTAATGCTGACATGTACCATCTTCTCTCTCACCTTAATTGTTTCCATAAATCTTGCTTCATATCTCACTCCATTTCTCTTTTTCTTTAACAGAAGAAAAGAATCAAACATCAATATCAATATATATATCTTTTGCAATATTATCAAAATAAAAAATAACATTGTAAAAAAGCTTAAAAAATCCCACATAAGGGTCAATAATAAATACAAGTTCATACATAGTACTGTAGTATTGTACCTAATTACCTATATTCGTTTTTAAGTGCAAATCTTAATAGATAATATATGAGTGTACAAGCTTAAGATTTATAACTTATGTACAATTAGGCCATGAGCATTAGATATATAGGGTATGTATATTTTATCGACCAAAAAATAGGGTATATATATTTAATTCGTATCTACTATAATACAGTATAAAGCGGAACCCAAGTCTTTGTTAAAATTTGCGCCACGTCATCAACCCTGAATAAAAAAATAATTTTATTTTTTGCATTGATTTTCAAAAAATAACTTATATATCTTCTTGATATCTTATCCAATTTCCTTATGTATACTTAATATCTTACTCAATTATATATTCTTATACGAATAAGGAAATTGAAGTGATTTTCTTTTATATTCCTTACAATTTTTTCTTATTAATTAGTATACATTTTTGTCATTATTGAATCTTGAAGAATAGTGAAAAAATTTCATATGTGTCAATATTATATTCATTAATAATATAAATTTGAATATAACTATTTTAGAAGTAAAATTGTATGAATAAAAGTACATATATAGATCAATAGGTTCGGACTTTGATCTATCGGATTTGGATTATAAGTTCCCAAGTTAAAAACGTATTCGTATCAAAATTCGATCTCAAATCGATTAATTCGGTTTTATATTTATATTACCCGTACATGGTACGGGGTTTGTACTAGTTTGGAAGTATATGCTTACCGTCTAAAATAATTTGGATGGGAATGCATTTTAGATTAATACTTTCTCTGTCGATATGTATATATTATTTTGGTCACATTTTTTCGTTCAATAGTATTTTTTGATCGTTTGACATGTTTAGTCATTTTTAAAAATTATTCTCATTACTTTAAAATAATTATATAAATTTATAATAGAAGTTAAGTAGCTTGACATATTTAGATATGTATATATAAATTTAAAGAATGTATATAAATTTTTAAAATAATAGTTAGTCATTTGATCATCTTGAGAATATAGAGATGGAGTAGCTAAGTCAAATCATTCTACTTGTAATTTTTAAGACGAACTCAAGACTGACGTGTAAATATATATAAACGGAGTGAGTATCGGTCTACCATATCAAAGGCTTCATTCGGGATAGGTTTGTGGAGATTTTTCAAATTTTTAATTACTCCAAGTTTACTCAAATTAGTGTTTGGTAGAACAAAACTTTTAATGGGATGGAGAGTTTAGGAGATTGTTCATAAGATTCAAAACTACAAAATTCATCAGCTCGTATGTTTAGGGTTGTTGTGTAGATTTTTAGGTAAGAGTCTAGGGTTTTAGCTAGATTTAGTATTTAGGATTACTGGGGTTAGGATTTAACATTCAAGGTTCAACATTTAAGATTTTAGAATAAAAAGAGTTAGTGGTCTAAGGTTTTGACTATTTTTTAGAAAAATTCTTATATTTTTTAGAAGTTCAAAAAAAGTATTAGAAAGAAAATAACAAAATTAATTTATAAGGGTATTTTGGTCAAAACATGATAACTTTTCACAAGAAATTAGTTTAATATGTTTAAACTTGGGTGTTTACATCATAAAAGGTAGTTTCACACAAACGACAGTTTAAGAGGTGGATTTTTTTTAAAAAAAATTGTTTTATAAGGTGGTTTTTGTCAAAAATAAGTAAATAACGCATAATATTATAAAACTCCTATATTCAATACATCTAACTTTCCTTTATAATACAATAATATACTAGTTTAATATGTATTAGAGGATATAAGATTTAGAGTAAACGCTGATATAGATGTAATGAAGCATGATAGAGAAATCTAGAAATGAAAATATTTTCTTGAACTTTTTGTTAGATCTAATTTTCAAAAATTTACAACCATTAATATACCAAAATTCTATGGAAACTCCTCACAAAATTGGGACACCTTTTTACTTCACCTGACCTTATATTATATACAATATACTAATATACGAGCTACGTAATAACTTATAGGTATATACTATTTATTTTAGGGTTTATGGATTTAGTATATACGGAGTACTATTTTATTTTCAAGTAACAAGTAAGATGATTTAAAGTTTAGAGTTTAATATATATTACTTTATTTTTGGGTAAAAAGTAAGATAAATATATAGAATAAATACTAGATTATTATATATTCTAGTATGTCATATGATGAATGGATTAAATTTAAAAGTAGTTTCATTTTTTATAAAATTTATCTTAGACTACAATTTTGTTTGTTCAAAATTTATTACATCATCTTAATTATACTATGATCATAAGATGAAAGGAATAATTTCAAAATATATACTTCTAGGTCGATGGTACCTATAAGAATCAAACCGAAAACCTAGGTGCTACCCTAGAGGCTTAACCGATTGACTAATTGCCCAAATACACTAATTTAATGATACTACATAATTCATACAAAAAATCAATATATACTATAAAAGCCGACCGTTTTCGAGCCACCACGTTGATTTTGGCCCCGCTTTATTTTTTTTTCAACTCAAATAGATAATTACAACTATATATCTTTTATTTTCCTTATTTATCTAATCTTCAATTTTATCTTTAAAGTCATTCTATCTATCTTTAATTTATATTCCTTAAATAATTTTATCTTCAATTTTCTTTTATAAAAAATACCCAACATGGATTCAGAAACACCATTCACATACAATACATTCATGTAATACGTACAACAAATTTTGATTTTTTTTTGAGTCTTCTACGTGCAATACATGGATTCAGGTATGTTATATTTTTGCGTTTCTTCATTCATCCACAATATTGTATTCTGTAATGGTTCGTTCATATCAAATATTCCACTAATAGTTTTTGAGGGTGTTGAGGTCAAATATTCCACTAATAGTTTTTTACGGTGTTGAGGTTTTTTTTTTTTTTTTGGTCGGGTGAGGTTTGTGTTTATGGTTATGAGTGTTTATGTTTTGCGTTCGTTCCTTCGTTATTTCATTAATATTCAGTTTGTCCGTTTTTAGACGTGAGTCTCCATCTATTGGATGTTTTATAATATTGATTACTTGATTAGCCATACTTTTGGGTTGAAAAATTATGTATGACCGTTTTCGAGCCACCACCTTAATTCTGGTCTCACTGTATATTTGATAAAAATAGCTTTTATTTATGTTATTTTAATTAATCTAATCATATTTCTTATTATCTATTTATGTAAAATATATGATCAAATTTTTAAATTTTGGTAAGATATTCTATATTTTTAATATATCACTTATCTTTTTTAAAGTTCATTTTGGACCCACCTTATTTTTGATAAAAAAAAAATAGTTTTTATTTGTGGCATTTCAATTAATTTTATAAAATTATATTATCTATTTATGTAAATGGTATATTCAAAGTTTTGAATTTTGGTAAGATATTCTATCTTTTTTAATATATCACTTAATTGAAATACATGATTCTAATATATATCTTGAATTTTCGAAATATAATTGCTATAAACTAATTATATTTGACTTACTGAATTAAATTTAGAATTTTAAGATAAAAGTTTAAACTATTTTTTAAAAGAAAGACTAATTTTGTTACTTTATCATTTGATTTACTTGAATAAATTTAGCATTCTTAAGCTTAAGTTATTTATTTTTTGTATTAACATGATCTACTAATTTTTCACCCATTATATTTATTTATTTTTTCTATTTTGAAATAAAATTTGATTTTTTAGCCAAATAATAATTTTGATTTATATCATGATAATGTACATCTTTTTAAATTTTTTTACTTATTTACAAAATAATCCCACAATTTTCTCAAATTATACAAACGCCTCTTATTTTCCTACTACATACTTACAAGCGGTCGTTTTTGAACCACCAAAATAATTTTGACCCTACCTCATATATAAAAAAAACTAATATTTATTATTCACATTATATAGGGTTTTCCTATTGAATTTCATCTTGTATACTTATAAGAAAAAGCTTTTGTCAATTATAAATTCTTAAAGCATTACAGGAAAAAATCTTTCACAAACAAATTAAGAAAAATCTATGAATATTGGATTCAACTTATTTCTTTAATATATTAAATTTTTATAAACTTTATCAATTTATCAGTTGATGAATTTTTAAAATTATATTTACATTTATGATAGTCGTTATTAATGTATGATAAAAATTGTAAGTAAAATATCAATTTATATAAATGAGTGAAAAAATTAAGCCTTATATATATATATATTGGTTATATGAATTTCAAAAACAATATCACTCTATTTAAAAGATAAAAAAACATGTCCATATAATAAAACTTTTATAATATTCTCAAGATAAATATTTAAGTATAAAATACATAATTTTATTTTAATATTTTATAGTAAAATAGTCGTGCATGGCACGACAGGTTAAGCTAGTTTTGCATAATTTGCAAAATAATTAGATGTATATAATTGCTTACGAATATTGGAAAAATAAGTTATATTGTTGAAATGGGTTAAGTTATACATATATATACATATATATATATATTGTATATTGGAGGGGTTATAACTTATAATACATAGAGTAGTTTTTTGTTTACTATACATAGTATACTAATAGTGTAATATAATACTAGTGGTATACTACATACTAAAAAATTTGTGAAGGATGAGGGTTCAAAAACTTTCCTTTTAGATACGGCTTAGAATTAGGAAGGTAATTTAAATTTTATTAATGTCCATAAATACTCTAATATTTTTGAACTAGTATCCTCTATTACACACTCACACATACTTAAATGACATGTCATAATGTGTTATGATGTGGCATTAAGGTAATGACATGGCAAAAAAATGGGTGATTTGGTAAGTGGGTAGACTACCCTATGGGTATCTCTATCACTCCCCGCAATAGTATTGCACACATTTATTTATAGAACATAAATATTGCCTTAAAGGAGTAAAAACCCACACTTTCCGACCAGAAACTTTGGACGTGTAACTAACTATATTAGTTTCTATTCGTACATCTAGTCAAACGGTTAAGCCTCTAAGGGTAGTACCCAGAGGTCACCGGTTCGACTCTCATGGGCAGTGCCCTCAACCCAAAAAAAAACTATATTGGTTTCTTGACAAAAAACTACCTTAGTTATTGTCTTGACCGGTAATAAATCAACCTGTAGAAGGAGATGAGTTTAAATAGCACGTTTGCGTGGGCCTGTTTTGCACTTATGGTCGAGGTTCTTGTACTTATGGTCGAGGTTCTTGTCCTTTACCTGGGGATTCAAGAAATCGTACATTATAGGTGTGGGCGAGTAAATTTCACAATTAATCAAGTAACAATATCTTTTATCATTGTATTTATAACTAGTATATTTTTTTATTAAGCATGTGTCTTCGTTGTTAAGTTGATATTTTGTATATTTTTATTATAATAGTTATTCTGGTTATATATGGTAGAATATTCTATCATAAATAAATGATAGATTATTGGATGGATTAGCCAACAAGTAATCGACTTGTTTGGGCCTGAGATACTCGATCTGATCGGCCCATAGGGTGTTTCCTCAAAACCCTAGCACCGATTTCGCCTTCCACTATGAATACACATATCATCGCCATATGTAGGTAGGTATGAACCATACATCGGTTTATCTTAACGTTGTTCGACATTGTCCTTGCTTACTTAAGCATTGGAGGTGGATTAGGAGGACCCTCGCCCTCTGTTCCATTGTTAGGTCTTGAAGGTTGAACGACATCCAAGAAAGATTCATTGAAGATGAAGGAGAGACTTGTACACTAAGACTTTTGGTGTATTAACATTTGACGTCGTCCATGGGGACGAATGGATGGTCGATCCATGAAGTTTCCTTATTCGAAAATAATTGTTGATTATTGATCCAATGAAAACCCTACATATGGGGCATGACCGATAACACTCGAGCACATACACGGGTAAGTGAGATCGGTTTGTACCATTGCCACACGTATGTACGTACATAAAGAGCAATTCGTCCATTGTTTCTATGGATGATACGAATACACAAATTGGCTTTGGTGAACGGCATGTGATGACCGAGCCAACAAGCAATTTGTTTTTTGTTTTTTTAAAAGGTGAGAATTAGGGTCTCTCCTAATACAGAGAGCGCCCTAGAGTATCCTTATGTATGGATGAGATTGTTAATCGACAATTAGAGAGTGAAAATCGGAACTCATGGAAATCAATGATTGAGTACGATGGTGATCGACCATATCAATTAAGGAGATTAATTTAAATTTGATTAAATCCGTACATGATAGGGAACGTCATGGATAGATTAATTATCCATTAGTCAAAATCCAATCTTGACAACAATAGGATTTGTGAATCGAATGAAACCCTAATTTGTAATTTCATACAAAGTCAAGAAAAATCCTAAATCAAGATCCGTGTTCGACGACGAGTAAAAGAGCATTGCTTGGCAAAAAAAAAAGTCTTGTTTGTACAAAGCACCAAACTTTTGGGCTAAAAGCAAAGAGCGAGATGATCGGAATTTGTTGGGGCATCGAGCATAATGGGGGAAACCGACTTTGTAAATCAACATGAAGATTTGGTCGTAGACTTCAACTCCCTCAAAACTCTAATCGACATGGTTTGACGAAAAGCCTTAACGGATCAACAACAATCAATCTCGCATAACGCCTTAAAACTTAAACATTAACTCCAAGCCCTATAACGGCGAGCGTGGGCTGTTGAGCCGCGATCGCGGGTCGCCGAGCGACGACCGCGAGCTGTCGAGCCACGATCGTGGGTCTCCAAGCGGCAACCTCGGGCTATTGAGCCGCGATCGCGGTCGTAGAGCGGCAAATGAAGATCATTAACCACGACCGTGCGAATGTTTAACTGTTATCGCGGGTACCCAAGCACCCTCGAGTGCGAACCCTAGTCCTGCTGCGGGATTGGAACAACCGGATGTCATCGGGATAATGTCGACTAAGCTCTAAGAGGTGTCGTATGCAGAGGCACGATAAGGCAAGACATCAGACCTTGTGAAGTCTAGGAGTCTACCATCGGCAAGCACATACTTGATGTAGCAACGTCCATGAGCGGAGAGTGCGACTCTCCCAAACCCTAATCAACACAAAATCGGAAAGGAGTATTGATAATGGATTCCAAAACCGATAAGTAGAAGGACGTAGCACAAAGGCGGAGACTTTACTCCAATCGAACCTTGATCGACATGACATCTAGAAAGGGTTACCCCCTATACGTCATGACTCGCAAAACCAAACTTTAGAGTTCTTATCACGGAATCCGAATTCATCACATATCAGCATAGAGGAAGTTCGACAATGATTCTCGGAACGGGGCAAGAGATCGAGCCCAAAGAATCGAATGGCTTGGTCATCCTCCAGCGATTGACTTGAGACCCACGATCTTGCAACGACTCGTTAGGGCTCCACAATGGTCAGAACGAGATGATTCAAGAGGCGCTGAAAAGTAGATTGCGAATTCTACGATCTCATTCACACACTAGATCCAGATACTTGTCGCAACTGGGTCGAAATCACATCCCAAAAAGCTACAACCTATTTCGCTTGAGGGATCATTGAGCAAGCTTCCGACGAGTCGTTCGGATGCTATAATGGCCAGATTCTGGTGATCCATATATCAATGGAAAGAGAAAAGTACTAACTGCAAATCATCTTCAGATAGCAGGCCAGGAAACCATCTTGAATGGGGTCTAAGAAGCGTCCGAAGATTGCTGTCCTAAAAGCACGCATAATAGAGAAGCCTACTTCCAACCCCTCATTCGGGAGTTAGAGACATTGAATATTCACAAACTTTATGTTGCTGGAAAGCTGGAGAAATCATCTGCATGTGCCCTTTTGATGGCCAGACCAGAATCGCACTCTAACCGATCCAAAATCGCACATCAAGACAAAGCAGTCTTGTTCTCGTGACAGCATCGTACTGCTGCATTGCACAAGCTCATTCGGAAGCTACGGTTGTCTATTTGAGATGATTCAAGATGTTTTGGAAAGATCATAGAACGTACTATCTTTAATCATTCAAGGCCGATACTGGAAACTCACTCCAAGTGGCTCGAAATTGGGTACGAACCTGAGTACGAGAAAAATATGACTCATGCGAAGGGAATAATTGATCCAATTTATGAAAGAAATCGCTTTCATTAGGTAGTTCATGGTTTCGAGAATGCTCTCAAGGATATTGGTGACCTTACAAGAAGAAATACACGAAGGATTACGTGATGAAGTGTTAGAAGTGTTTATGGTTCGCAAGGCTAACTCACAACCGGTTGAAGATCCACACCGAAACAGGCCGCCTATAGCCTCTTGCGCGATGAGACTCGGGATTATCGTTCCATTCTTACCTCATTAAGCCTTTAGCCGATATTCATGGCCTAGATAATAAGAGGTTTCCTTTGGGAACATATCATCACAAGGTTAGACATTCCGTTATCTCTTATCTTTGATAATGGGACTTGATTAAACGGCGAGAAGCCCAAGGACTACTCCAAGGGAATGGGCTTCAAGCGCGTCTATTTGTCAATAGGATAATTCCATGCGAATGAACAAGCCGAGGCCACATCATCTTCAAAAGGGTAAAGAAACATCTCGGTAGGGCTAAGGGAAGATGGATTGAGAAATTGTCAGCCGTTGTATAAGCTAATCTAGCCACCTCATGGTAGTCAACCGGAGAGTCACCCTTCATGTAAACTCACAACTTGGAAGTGGTAATCCCGCTAGAAGTAAGCCTCCCAAATTTGAGAACGACGTTCATCGACCACAAGAAAATGAGCAGGCTTGGTCAAACACCTCGACTTTGCCGAGGAGTGACAAGAGGTCATGTCGATACATCTCGCAACCTACCAACAAGCAATCAAACGTTTTGTGGATCATCGTGTGTGATATCGTACTTACTTCTCGAGTCGGTGACCAAGTGTTTTGACAGGTCATAAGAAGCACATATACCGAGTAAACGGTGACGCTCGGCCATAAGACCTAGACATTGCAAACTTAAAGAAAGTCTATCCTTAATTTGAGTACGAAATTTGTTGTATTGATGGAGCACCCCTTTAATTAAATTCTTTTTGTTTCCGACACTTTTTCTGAATAAAAACTTCTGGTCGGGAAAGATTTCATCAATTATTTTTGTTGTTTTTACTTTTCTTTTCATCAATATTACAATTGAAATACTCAAAAGTGAGGGTAGACGAAGGCCTTATGCGACATTTGCATGGGTTGTAGGTATTCCCACACTCATGCCGTGTGGATGTACGAATATACGAATTCACGAATATACGAATAAGAGAACACTGCATGGTCACTCAACGCTTTTGTATTTGAGTCATGTATGCGGCCTAGTAAGTTGAACACATGCATGATTCAAATTGGGCAATTGTGGGCGGGTAAATTCCGCAATTAATTAGGTAGCAATATATTTTATTATCTTATTTATAGCTAGCATATCTTTTCAATTAAGCATGTGCCTTATTCGTTAAGTCGATATCTTATATATGTTAATTAAGGTAGTTATTCTAGATTAGGTTATTTATGGTGGAAGATTCTATCATAAATAAACGATAGATTCTCGGATGGATTAGACAACAAGTAATCGACTTGCTTGGGCTTGAGATACTTGATCCGATCGGCCCATAGGGTGTTTCCTCGGAACCCTAGCACCCATCCCGACTTCCATTATAAGTGCACATGTCATCGCCATGTGCATGTAGGTCTGAACCATACATCGCATAACCTGAACGTTGTTCGACATTGCCCTTTCTAACATAAGCATCTAAGGTAGATTAGGGGGAACCTCGCCCCCTATTCCATTGTTTTGTAGGTGTTGAAGGGTGAACAACATCTAAGGAAGATTTATTTTAATATTTATTAAAATAAATCTTCCTTAGATGGATGTTGAAGGGTGTTGAAGGGTGAACCTCGCCCCCTATTCCATTAGGATTGAATACTCTTATGCTTTGTAAGATTTATTTTAATATTTATGTATTATAATTTTAATTATATATTTAACTGGAGTTGATATATGTTTTTCTATATTATTATTTTAATCTCTTATTTAGTATATAGTATGATTAATTAGTGTGAGCGGGTAAAATTTTGTTATCTTAATTAAGGTTGCAATCTTCCGCGAGCTAGGTAAGTTTACTTATTAAGTTATTTTCTATCTTTATTTGTTTATTTATTTTTTTGTTAAATCGCGGTAGTTATCCGGTAGTTGGAAGGTTCTATCTTATTTAATAAGATATAATTATTGCTGGATTGGATAGCAAGATAACGCTTGCTCTAGGATAGAATTATCGTCTTCCAACCTTGTCTCTTCCACTATAATTACATTTCTTCGCCATGTAGAGAGGATATACAAAACCTATCTTGAATACGTTGATCTTCGCTCAGCCTTCTAGCCCTATCACCCATTTGCATTATTTACCCTCGCGCTTAATCGACAAATACTCTTTTAACTTAGGCATCGAAGGTGGATTAGGGGGTTTGTTGGATCGTAAGTTTGTTAGAATGGGCGTCCTTAACTGGGTTAATGCCGTCCTTAGATGCAGCGGAAAATAGACTTAACAGGAAAACGTAATAAGATAATGGGCACGAGTATTTATAGAGGACCCCCACTAAGACCAACTAATCGTATGGGTAAACCTCTACCTCCGTTGGAGGATTTTCAATAGCCATCCTAATCTTATTCAGAGAGAGTCCTTACAACTTAGGCGAGTTGTTACAATCCCCTAAGCTAAGTGTGCGTCCTTAGCCTTACTAGTAACACTCTTTCCAGCCTAACAAAGTAACCTAATTCTCTTAGCTTATAAGGAAGCTATCACTCACGTCTCTCACGGTTCATTGTGAGAGACAAACTACTACTCTAACTATTTTGTGGTGTAGTTTGGATTTGATGTGGTTGGACTTTCTTTCTCTTACTTCAAGCTCACTTGATCTTCTTGATCTTCGTTCTTGAACTTGAATGCTTCGGGAGAGCTTGAGAGAAAGTCTTCAAAGTCCACACCGCTATGCATACCCCTTGGAGGGTATTTATAGCGGTGTGAGTTCTTGTCCTCTAGCATCCTCTGAAGCTTGGGCAGGATCTATCGTCTTCCTTCAACGGTGCGATTTGCATCTTGAGGAAGTCAACTCTATTGACGCTTGGGAAGCCTCCGCATGGTCAGGGGACCATTGCTGGGAAAGCGACATCTTTGGAATTGTTTACACGTGCCCAGACAAGGGAAGCTTCCTTCTGAGGACTACGACCGAATGTGATGTAACCATGTTGGGGCGGCCTTGGTTTGAATTTGAACTTCGTCCGTATATTGGCGCGCATCCCTTCTTGATGAGGACGTCGTCCTATCTACGCAGGGACTTCATTCTTTTCGTTCAGCATTGGAAGTTCTGATGAAGTGCGTCCCTACAGCTTAGGGACTCCCGTTCACTTGTTGTCCTTTTCGCTCATATGAGTCCTGAGATCAACACTTGGACAACTTATCAAATACATTTGAGTTTGTCATTATCAAAACTAGGGACGATCATTATTGGTTTAGATATTAACTAGTTATAACCCGGGCCTTGCCCGGGGTTTTTTCAAAGAAAGTTTAAAATATGTACAACTTTCAAAGAAAGTTTAAAATATAATTTTACATATGATTTATAAGTATTATAAATCAAATATATAATTTATTTGAATCCAAAAGTTTTGTCAAAACTGCAACATTTATAATCGGTTAAATGATTAATTTTATTGACATGAACATATGTACGTAGAACATACTCGAATTTGATGGTGTGAACGTAGGTAATGACCGGTGCTTGTTCGAAAACTATTTTAAACAAAAAAATGTAATATGATAACCGATTATAAAAATTTATGCATAGTACGTATAGTTTAATGTCATATTTCTAACTATAAAAATTGCATATGTAAAATTATTTAAATATAAATATACATTTAATAACTAAAATACATAAATAAAAATAGCTTTTGTTCGTCAAGATGATCCAAATGGTTGGTGTGAAACGGAAGTATAAATAGTCGACTCTCTTCACCAACTGGTCAACCTAAACTTGCAAGAAAATCATAATGACTTGGTTCAACGAACTTATAAAATCAACAACGTGAACATATACTCAATCCCGAACCAAATTGACTCACTTGAAACCAACTAAATTAAACTTGCAATGACCCTACCAAATTGGCATGTAAACTTCAACAATCCAAACTTGTACTCAATCCAAATTTAATTGAACAACCTATACGTTGAAGCCGACCTTATTAATGGATACACTCTCCATATATAACATTTGAAATGTGTACTCAATCTAAATTCAAAAGTGATCCATCTATTTAACTGATTTCATCAATTGGTTTATTTTTCATAGATAATAACTCGAAGTTATACTCAATTCGAACTCAAAATGACCTACGTGCCGAACCTATCATATTTAACTTTATTCTTCATATGTAATTGTCCTAACTTATACTCAATTCAAACTCAAAATGACCAATGTACAAAACCGACTCACAAATATGTTTATCCTCCATATATAAAAGTTCAAACTTATATTCAATCTGAACTTAATAAAGTAAGAAATTACTTCAATATATATTAGTCTTGGACAATAGGAAGATAAAATTTTGGATTATAAAGTAATGTATAATAATATTATGCGAGATCTTCACATATATATTTTATTTGTACTTTAGTTATAAAATCAAAATAGAATGTACCAATATATAAATAGATATGATATTATACGTATCATAAAACATCACTAATTAACAATAAAAATTTTAGCTAAAAAAAATAAAAATAATTTTTATATTAAACTCGAAGGAATATAGACCTTGGCGTTTGAACCCTCAAATTCGAACTTTCCTCCTATTAATTTATAACATTTGCTCCAATAAAACATAGATTTGAACTCGTTTAATTTGAGCATTTGAACCCTAAAAAAACCAATAAAGAAGATTGCGCGGTATGAGGAAGAAGAGAGAGGAATTGCATTAAATTGAATAAAACAATAAACGGATAAATTGAAAGGGTTTAGGTTTAGATATGATAACTTTCAAAAAAATCAAAATAAAAGAAATATAATATCTACATGTAATCTATTAAATATATATAGATAGAAAATCGTCATAATAAATTACTTAATTAAAAACAGGATGGGTGGTTTAAAAATGCTTATTGACGAAACTGCCCTTAAATGCTTCAGAATCTTTTTCTCTAATATTAATTTAATATTAGAGAAATAGAATCTTTTATATATACAAAATTAAATATATATAACATGGATAAATAGATATGATGTACCTTAATAATAATAAAAATTTACAACGTGCAGCAATAATAGATCGGCATGTGTCAAAACAAAATGGTTGATTTTGTTCATATGTTGATAAATAGATATGTGGAGCAATAATTTGCGCAAGGCGGACGTCATAATCTAAGATAAAAAAATTAGATAATAATTTAAAAAATTAATTAACTCATTTGCTCATATGTTGATTTGTTTTCAGACATTACTATAGTTCCAAAATAGAATCTTTTCTAACAAAATTGTATTTCTAAGGCGATTTTATCTCCAACGTCTTAAGTATTTAATCAGATGGTGAGTCTACTTTTAGAATTCTGATTTGGTTGAGAAAATTGGGTTGTGGGAATTCTATAATGGTTTGGAATGATATTCTTTGCCATATTAGAAGATAATGATCGAGCATGTTTTTGATAAGAAAGGATCGATGATATCATGTAAGAATGTTCATATGAAGAGAAAATTAATGACTTTCAAAGGTTGCTGATTACTGAAAGACTGTAGAATGGATTCAACAACATCAGTTATATGGCTTACTAATGCAAATGCTGTTTGATTATTATTGCTGTGATGTTCATCTGTACATAGATGCAGGAGACTAAATCGTGTCCGTAGCTGGATTTTGTAGATTGTTTTCCATGTTATTTGGTATGAGTGCGGTTCACGGAATGTAATTTTCTTTTACTTCAATAATCAATATATATATTTACTTTTGCTCCAATAAAAGATAGATTTGAACTCGTTTAATTTGAGCATTTGAACCCTAAAAAAACCAATAAAGAAGATTGCTCCGTATGAGGAAGAAGAAAGAAGAATTGTATTAAATTGAATAAAAAATAAACGGATAAATTGAAATGGTTTAGGTTTAGATATGATAATTTGCAAAAAAAATCAAAGTAAAAGAAATAATATATTAAATATAAATAGATAGAAAATCACCATAATAAATCACTTAATTAAAAGCATGATGAGTGGTTTAAAAATACTGATTGATGAAATTTCCCTTAACTGCTTCAGGTTTAGAAGTATATATTGATGACTGACGTCCTTAATATCGTCCCAACAAGGTCCCCACCTCCTTTTCCATTGTTTTGTAAGATCTAGGTCATTAAAGGAGCTTGGAGAAGAAGGAATACGAAGGAGCTACATAAGTGCATTGAAAGCGAATTTTTGTGCACTTAGAATTGGTGCCGTCCGTGGGGGTAATTATGGTGCTGGAATCGACCCCAAGCAATGAAGAAACGATCTTAATCGACCCTGGGCAATTGCAGCAGGCGCATCACGCGATTCGCCTTTCGCAAGCGTTACCGCGACCCGGTCGACCCACCGCGTGCGCGGTGTCGCAACCCGCGACCGCAATCCCCCAGCCGCGAGCGCAGATCGAAGGGCGATCAGCAAACTCTGAATTCACTCGAAGGACCAAACCCGCGACCGCAGATCCATCACCTGCGACTACAAATCTCCACCCGCGACCGCGGTTCGAGGGCAGAACTAGTGGACTTTGCAAATCGCTCGGCCGAGCGCGTGTTGGTCCCGATATTTGCTCAAGAAATGAAACCACATCGCTCTTCAAGAAAGGCTCCTTGCTCGGATCCGACTCAACCCGTGACCTAATCCCCCTCGCAAACGCATTTGTTTATCGCTAAGACCTACGGGGACTCGCGTCAGGCAACGGAATCGAGAGTCATCCCTGCATATGGTCTGAACCAACTGAGTACAATCGAATACGAGATTCTACGATACGCATCACCGAGTCCAAAGCAAAGCGCAATTGCCAGCAGCAACTCGAGACCGTATGGGTACCCGACCGCAAAAACCCTAATTCGCGACATGAGAAGGGTCGATCGAGTTATGCCAATCCGAGCGCGGGAGTGGGGCATCGACCACCATTAAAAGCAAGGGGGATGGAGAGATGGTCTATACTCTGGTTTTCACCCTTAAAGAGAGCAAGAAGCAACGCGCTCAGGCCAAATTCCGCTTGGAACATGCCTTAGAGGAAATCGCAAGACTAAAGCAAACTTTAAAAGAAGTCCGGGGCAGGCACTATGTCAGCGAACCGACATTTGACAAGACTACTCGACAACTTGCTAATATTGTCGAATTCGTTGGCAGTTACTATAGTCCTGATCCGATCAGCTGTGACGAATCAGAAGAGACGCAGACTGATTACGACAACGATCGCAGGGCACCTAGAGGTTGAAGAAGGAAGAGGAATCGTGATCTACCCTCGAGTAAGAAATCTCGAGTCACGGACCAGCCTCAACAAAATGATTCCATCTTGAACGAATCAGCAAACTCCAACGATCGCGGGATTCGCCGCAGCCTAACTCGTACCACGGGCTATACACCCGCGACTACGGGCCTAAAACCGCACCTGTGGCCCATGCACCCGCGCCTGCGGTCGGAGCGATCAACGAAGCGAATTTCGCAAATACGAAGGCGAAATTTACGGCCCTTCCGAAAATCCTAATTCAACCCACAATTGGGCAAATAAAAGGAAAAGATAGCACAACCTTGCAGGTTTGGGTATTTTGCCCGCTGGTATTGCAGTTCCTTATGTTTGGTTTGCCTGCTGTGGGTAAGGATTTTGCTTCTAACCTTTCTCCAAAACTTATCATCCTGGGAACTCCCATCTTGGGGTTTTGCCTCTGCAGGGTTGTCTTAGCACAACCTTGCAGACTGGTAGAGCTCCTTCTTGGGTTACCTAGGGTGATTGAACACTATTATGAGCACTCTGGTATGCAACTTTACTCTACCACTCTTGATGACAAATTGCATGACAACTTCAGTTACACTGTCTTTATCACCCATTCTAACCCAAAGTCATATGATGAAAATTGGGTGTCCCTGCATATGCAAGGGTACCCTCTGAAACTTAATACCAACAATAACCAAGTCATTCTACTTCCTACAACATCTTATATGATCATGATACTTATCACCTGTTTTTGTAAAAGCAAAATTCCACCTTATATAATCATATTTTTTAGCTTCACCCATCTTAATCTGATTTTCAACATGCTTCACAGATTGCCTCCAAATCATACCGACTTTACCACTCCACTTGTAACAACTATCATTCATCACAGTTTAATGTTCATTGCATATTTACCAACTGGTTTTATCAATTTAACAGTCCAGACTACAACTTGCTATACTTACCCACAGAGAATATGCCTATCATTTTCTCACAATTACACCAAAATATTATTATGGTATGTAAATTGCAAATTCAATTTACCACTGTATAATCAACTTTGCTGCTCTTGCTTGTGTTTCTCACAAATTGATCAATTATATTGTTGTTTGCTCCTGTTACTAGTGTACCAAAGTATAACACCTCTGTATGAACTACCTGCTACAGCTACCTGTATAATACTAATGTATGAAATTTCAACCCATATCCTACTTTTTTCAGTTAAATGCTATACACTATATACCTTTTCCCTTACAACTAGTTTTTCTTCTTTAATTCATCAAAACAGAAGGTTTTTCTTTCTGTTTTCTTGCATTACTGATCAAGCTACTTATCACTTATGTAATACACTTTCTTTGACTATTACAAATTTTCTTTCTTGCAAGACTTCTCATTTCTGTCTATACTTCAATTGCAACATCCACTGCATAGCTTGTGTGTTTACAGCTTCTTGTCTTGGATCACTTGTATGCTATCAAGCCATTTTTTTGGTATTAGATCAATCTGAATCATTTTTCCACTTTCCCTGCCTGTGGTATGATTTATCTAACTTCATGTTTTATGATCTCTTCTCTTACAATTGCTTCTGCATTCTTGCCTACAGATACATCATCCTTTATCAAACAGCTCTAAGGATCTTTATCTTTGCTGTTCTGCAACAGATTCCATGCTCCATGTCTTGCTTCATTTCCTTGCTCTACTTTGCAATTCACTTTTGGATCTGGCTCATCGCTTGTATTCATAATTCATCTATTACCTTGCTATGTATGCTACAATCGATGTCAAACAAAATATTTATTAGCAAGTTTCTAGATCATCCTGTTCAGTACTATAATTCAGACTTGAATTACACCTCTCACTATAATCTTCCTATTCTAATTCATGCACAATTAATTCCACTGTTGTCATGTTACCTTATGAACAATAGTGCTTCCCAGTTTTGTTCTTGCTTTAAGCTCATCTATAATGGAACGTTTACCTATTTTGTGTACATCACTGTAACAGTCATATACTGTGGGTATTTTCTTGTTCAGTTTTGTTTAACATTTTGTATGGAACACCTTAAAATTCATCATCAGCTTATGGATCATTCAATCTTGTGTATTCTATATGAAAAGTATCCAATTCTATTAAGCTTTCAAATCAAATATAAGAAAGCTATGTGCACGCTTCTAGATTATAATTCACGTACTTCTCAATCCAAATTTCTCTACTGTGGCAATCAAATTATTCAAATATTTACTCTCAATTTTTGTTTTGATACTTATATGACTCCTACTTCTCTTAGTTCGGTAGCAAAGATCAGACTTCATTCCTCTCCTTTCTGCTCGGCCTTTGTTGCAAACTATGCACTCAAAATGTACCTCTATAGGCTTTTCAGTGCCTTTGGAAGTGGGTTGACTATTCACTGCCTCCATGTCTCCATTTGCTGCTCAACCTATTTTGCAAATCGTGTTTTCAAAATGTCCCATTATGGGCTACCAATTCTAAATACAAACTTATATGACCGTCCGTATATAAAATCATTATTATGACCTGCGCCTATTGGAATGTTCGGGGTATTAGAAGGGCCAATTTCTGGGATGAAATTGCCTCCCTACGAAAACTTCATAAATTACAATTTTTATGTTTAGCACCTTTGAGCGTCTTGATCGGGTCCTTATTCATCAAGATCTCACAACAATTTTTCCGTCATTACAAATTCATCACCACCCGTTCACTACCTCGGACCACTGCCTAATCTCGTTCAACTTAAATGTTAAAAAGAAATTTATTAAATACCCTTTCAGATTTGAGAATGCGTGGACCGCCAACCCTGCCTATGCAAAATTGGTTGATAAAGTCTGGAAATATAAACTTTCGGGCTCTTTTATGTTCAAAATCTCTATGAAAATGCAATTACTCAAAAATATTCCAAAGCTTGGGCTAAGCAACATATAAACAATAATTTCGAGCAGTTAAAAATTGCGGAAAAACAGTTACTCCGTCTACAAAATGAACTCCTATTAACACCTCAAAATACGATTATCATCACCAAACTACAACAACACCTCAATAAGTACAACGCTTTAATGGATTTCCACCATAAATTCTGGCAGCAACGAGCTAAAACAAACCATATGATTAATGTTGACAAAAATACAAAATACTTCCAAACAATTTCGAAAATAAGAAGATTCAAACAAAATATAGTTTCTTTCCAAACTCATGATGGTCTGGTTGTTTCGGATCATGCCTCCATTTTAGCAAATATTACGTCTGAGCTAGCCTCGAGATTCCAAAGTTCATCTGCTTTGCTCATTAGTAATGATGACTTACAAGTCATCCCTACAATTGTAAGCCAAATTGACAATATTTCCCTTGCTAAAACACCAACTCCTTCGGAAATCAAGTTATTAGTTTTTGATCTCGCCTTAAATAAAACCCCGGGTCCTGATGGATTTACGGCTGAATTTTTCCAACACTACTGGCCCACGGTTGGTCAGTCTGTCATTCGTGCAGTCTCAGCTTTCTTCCATTCGGGTTCAATGCTTACTGCTGCCAATAAAACATTTATCACATTAATCCCAAAAATCGATTCCCCAATATCAATTAACCATTTTCGACCAATCAGCCTTTGCAACACCATTTATAAAGTCATAACTAAACTTCTATCGAATAGAATTCAACATATGCTTCCATCTATAATTCATCCCTTACAAAGTGCTTTTGTGAAAGGACGCCTCATCCAAGATAATATACTAATAGCTCATGAAATCTTCCATTCTTTTCACAAAAAGAAAAAAGGCCGCCTCGGATGGATGGCCATTAAACTAGACCTCGAAAAAGCTTATGATAAAATCAACTGGGAATTTATTCGGCTTATCCTGCAAAAGTTTGGATTTCATCCTAAATGGATTCAACTTGTGATGACCTGTATCACATCTTCCTCCTCGTCTGTCCTCGTCAACAATGAACCTGGTACAGAATTCCTCCCTCGATGTGGTATTCGTCAGGGAGATCCAATGGCACCGTTTATTTTTGTCCTATGTATGGAGTATCTTTCAAGAACTTTGCAAACTGAATCTTCATCTTCCCCTAACCATGTTGGTATTCAATTAACTAAGAATGGTACCAAGTTACCTTTTCTTAGCTTTGCGGACGATACGATAATCTTTGCTAACGCAACTGTCCAGAATATGGAATACATTAGAAACACACTCAGTAAATTCACATCAATCTCTGGATTGGCAATCAACTACCATAAAAGTTCAATTCAGACTTCTGCGAATATCTCTCAAGCTACTTCGACTGCTTTGGCTAGTATTATTAATGTACAAGTCACAACTTCAATGGAAAAATATCTTGGGATCCCAATTCTCAAAGGACGAGTCCAAAACTCTATGTTCAATGATTCTATCTCTAATCTTAAAAAACAATTAGCTCATTGGAAAGCAAATTCCATTTCACAGGCAGGGCGTGTGGTTCTCATCCAGTCCTGTCTTTTAAGTAAAGTTGACTATCTAATGTAGAGTTTCATGTTACCTCAAGGTATTCACAAACAAATTGATAGTGTCTGTAAAGCCTTCTTTTGGAACAAATTTATCCCTAACCACCATCCGCTTCTCAGTTGGGAGAAGATTTGTACACCAAAGCACGAAGGGGGTTTAGGGCTCCGCTCGGCTGAAAACATCAACCTCTCACTTCAGATGAAACTTCTGTGGAAATTAGTAACCCAACCCTCCAATGTGTGGGTTCAAGTTATTACGGAAAAATACTTAAAAACAGACTCAATCTTCGATTACCATAAGAATAACTATTCTTGGCAGTTTGGCCGTCTTCTCAATATTAGAGATACCTTCTCCAAAGGACTTAGGTGGTGTATTGGTAACGGTTTAACTATTAACTTCTGGAAGGACCCTTGGGTTCCAGATATTCACCTTTTACCTTTTATTGACTCAGCCGACCCAAATCTTCGAGTTGCAAACTTCATCCTACCCGATCGCTCTTGGAATGTTGCGTCCCTCTTACAATTGCTACCACTACAGATTGTTGATATCATTTCCACAATTAGAATACCGATTACAAATCAGCCCGACCGACTAGTTTGGCTTCCGTCTTCTGACGGGGAGTTTTCTGTTCAATCGTCAACTTCAATAATAAACAACAACACAGTAGCTCATAATGATGGTTGTTCTTGGATTTGGAAAACTAATCTACCTCCCAAAATTAAGAATTTTCTCTGGAAGGCAACTTCGGACTGTCTTCCCACCACAGACCGGATTAATAGATTCCATAACTCTGTTCCAAATCTTTGTTCTCTCTGTGAGCTACAAAATGAAAATCTTAACCATCTATTCTTTGAGTGTCCCTTTACCAAAAACATGATCGCCAAATTAGGGAATCTACTAAATCATAAATTTAACATTGCCACAAATGACACATTCCACAATAATATTCAAAATACCTTAGCAAATAAAAAATATAATAACCAACTCTGCTTCCTCTGGTGGTTCATTTGGGCCCATAGGAATGCTAAAATCTTTGACCCAGCAAGGATCAACCCAAAAAAAATGCCTTTTCAACTAGCCTTTTCAGGTACGCTTGAATGGGAGAGTATAAACAACCCAATTAGGAAAATTTATAGCGCCACTCGCAAAAGGAAAAATAACTCCATTTGGAAGAAACCGCCCTATCAATGGTCTAAACTAAATTTTGATGCGTCCAGATTAAACAATGGCACTACCCACGCCGGCTTCATCCTACGAAAATATAATGGGATCATTCAGTCGCTTGGTCGCCAACGACTACCACCTATGTCAATACTCCAGGCTGAAGCCTCTGCTCTCTTATACGCCCTTAGAAATATTGACTACTCTAACATTCACAAATTAATCATTGAAGGAGATAACCTAACTGTCATTAATTCATTAAAACGCCAATGGAAAGTCCCTTGGGAAATACATTCAATTATAACTGATATTCGAAATATCATTGCAAATATCCCCTGTGTGTTATTTTATCATTGTTTCAGGGAATCCAACGTTTTTGCTGATTTCCTTGCAAGAAGACCAGTCAACATTCAGAGTCTTAATGCAGCTATCCAGCTTTCATCTTCGTCTCTCTCCGCTTCTAATTCATTTGTAACTCAGTCAAGGTGTTTGTTGAGTCAACAACCCTTGCTGTTTGATTTTTTAAAGATCATCCGTTGTGATGATTTAGGCTATCCTTGTAATAGATAGGTGGCCTTATTTTGGCTTGTTCGAGCTAGTAGCTCCTCAATAAAAAAAAACATGAAGGCGAGGTCGAAGAGGAGCATGAAGAGAGGGACCGAGCATTCGAGCGCATTGAAAAGAGATTGCTTGGTCTTTTAAGAACGCAAGGTGGCACCTTGCAATCAACCTCAAGAAAGAGTAGAGCGTAACTTGGCCATGGTGACATCAACACCATTCCACAAGGATATTCAGTGCGCTAAACCTCTAGCAGAGTTCTCTCCACCAACATTCAATCTCTACGATGGGCATTCGGACCCCGTGAGTCTATGAAGTGCAAGATGACGTTATGGGCATCCGAAGAGGCTATGAAGTGCAAGATGTTTCCGAGCAGCCTCACCAAGGGATCTCTCAAGTGGTTCCTAGGCTTGGAACCCAGGTCGATACGAACGTGGGAGCAACTTGCCACTTTGTTCGTCAAGCATTACATCGCCAATAGCCGAGACGCGGTGTCCTTTGACAAATGCTTTGATCTTAAGAAGAATCGAGATGAGAGCTTACGCCACTTCTCGAATCATTTCATGGAGTGCTACGCCAAAGTTGAGGGATGTGACGAGAAGACCGCAATTGCCGCTTTTAAGGGAGCGATCCCACTTAAAAGCAAATTGAGAGAGGACTTGATACTTCGTCTTGCCTCCACCATTGATGAACTCCGAGAGCGTATTCGCTAATATGTGAGCTTAGAAGAGGCTAATCGCGAGGCAAGAGGGAAATCACCTTTCTCGCCTTGAGCCTTGTACCAAACCGAAAGCAAGAACTTCATGATGGAGAATCACTCGTCAGAAAGCCGAGAAAAATCTTACACCTCGTTCAACATCCCAATCTATAAGATGATACCACGTATAAAAGACAAGGAGTGCTTCCACTTTCCTCCAAGAGATGAGCATACCCAAGACGACCCCAGAAGCCGAAATTATTACATGTACGACAAAGGCGGGGACACATGACTGAGAAGTGCAAACCGTATAAGAAGCTTCTCGAGAGCTTGGTCCAAAAAGGGCACTTGCATAAGTACCTCAACCGAGACACCCCATAAGACCAAGAGGAGCAAGGGAAAGAGCAGGTCGAAGACGTCCAAGTAATATCCCTTTCGTACGCACACTAAGACGAGTCGAGAGAAGACGACCAGGCGCGTAACCGCACCCACGGGTCACTACGCCGTAGCCGCGGCTCCCAAACCGCGATCACGGTTCAGGTCCAGAACGTAGAGTCCCCTTTTTGGAACAAAATCGTGTGCGCGCCCCTTACTCCGCAAGCGCGGAATCGCAGCAGGGTAGTTAACTTCGAAGATGATAAATCGCAGTCGCGGCCCACACGAACATGATCGCGGTACCCATTCTCCCTAGCGCGGGAATTCCGGGATTAGGAAATTCATATAGGTCGAGGCACTCTTTTTCCCATGTGGTTTTGATGAGGCCCCAAGGTTGTTATTTTTAATTAAGCTAGTCCTTATCATCATGTCATTCACGTTTATTTTTAATCAGTTTTTGCATTAGTAGAGTCTTGCATAAAAAATATATGCACAACGTTCCCTCGTACGTTAGTTAATCGTACTAACGGACTCCTACATATGCTAGCTACGTAAGGGGTTCCCGTGATACTTGCTCACGAATGTATGAATATACGAATATACAAGTATACGAATGTATGAGTATAAGAATATACGAATATACGAAAATGTGAATATACGAATATACAAAACGTGGCGGTCCCCTAATCTGCATGGCCACTTCGAGCCAGTCCTATTGTACCCTACGTCTTAGTCGCAGACAAAGACGTAGGTGAGGCATCTGTGAGCGGGTAAACTTTCGTTATCTTAATTAAGGTTGCAATCTTCCGCTAGCCAGGTAAGTTTATTTATTAAGTTATTTTCTATCTTTATTTGCTTATTTAAAGTTGATTAAATCACGTTAGTTATCCGGTAGTTGGAAGGTTTTATCTTATTTAATAAGATAAAATTATCGCTGGATTGGGTAGCAAGATATCACTTGCTCCGGGATAGAAATATGATTTCCCAACCCTGTCTCTTCCACTATAAATACATATATATGTCTTCGCCATGTAGAGAGGATATACAAAAACTACCCTATAATACGCCGATCTTGGCTCAACCTTCTAACCCTATCGCCCTTTCGCATTATTTACTATCACGCTCAATCGATGAATATTCTTCTGACTTAGGCATCAGAGGTGGATTAGGGGGTTCTCACCCCCTTGTCCATTGTTTTGTAGGATCTTGGTCATTAAAGTGCTTGAAGGAGCTATATAAGTACATTAAAGGTGAATTTTTGTGCACTTACAGTTAGTTATGTATATATGTATATAAAGAAAACTTATAGATACATGATATTTATTTTTTTATATTTTAAATATATGTGGGGTTTACAATCAAAATTAACTAATTCTATTATTTTGATAAAGATGATTGATGTGATCAATATGAAGTTGGCACGTGTAATGCTAATTTTTATTTTTAACCTTCACTTAATATATAGTTATGATGATGCTGATACAATGATATATAATATATTGCCAAAGCTTTCCTTAGAGTTTCCTCTAAACCATGGCCTTTAGAGTCTCATCATGAGTACATTCCAAGACAAGGAGGAGAGCGCTACACGTTGAATAGAATCTCCATAATTATTTTCTTATAAACAAATACATGTTGAAAATTATAATATTATCAAATATATTTCACTATTAACTACAACCTCTTTTCTGGACCAACTGAAATTATTCTAAGGACGTTAGACAAACACATGCATCCTTAATTATTTTTTGGAAGAACCAAACGTATAATAATTAAGGAGCAACATGAAATATATATTATGTATGGTAGATTGGTATAGGGCATTAAATTTCGGTATAAAATATTTGATTTAACATATTATATATGGTTTATATGATAGATCGAATATTATTGTAGGGTTAAAAATATAGTTAATTGTAGTAAGGATCTCCTAACCTTATAGTTAATCTAGTTCTTATCAATCTCATCCATAGGGATAGTCTACTTCATATATTGTATGTTTACATATCAAAACTAAATTGGACTTTGCTGTCTTTTCGTATTTCGATAATTTCATCTATAATAATGTTTCAAAGTGGTGTGCTAGTAGATGATATTAAAAAAAACCTATAGTTTGTCACTTTTATTTTACGATTTAAGTTGAAAATTAGGTGTTTGTTAGAACAGCCGATAAAAAGACGGGAAAAAATAAATAGTACGTCATGAGCAATTTAAACAGGCCCGTCCCAATGTTTTTAGGGGTCCTATTCAAATAAAAATATAAGGCCACTAAAAATATAATTTTATGTTGAGTAAAATAGTGTAATTGTTATTTTTTAATATTTACATTTATTAATTTGATGATTATAAAAATATAAAAATCATAGAAACAAATTATTAAACTTTGTTTTGAATATAGTTAAAGGTTGCTATAAAAAAAAAGAATATAGTTAAAGGAGAAAACTACAAATGGAGTATCGAAGTCGGATAAATTCAAAAAAACATGTACATCATTCCACTACCAACTGGGCTAGCAAGACACTAATTCTAAAGTTATGTGATTTTTTTATACTAAAGTATGAAAACGAGTAAATTTCATGGGCCCTATCAATCCGGGGCCCTGTGCAACCGGACCGGTTGAACCGCCCCAGGCCGGCCCGGAATTTAAAACACCTATGAAAAAAGTATGGTCATTCTATATTTTTGGTCGACGTGATCAAGTCAATCACGTCTCTCATCTAAGCTTCCTTTATCAAGCTCATGACAGTTTTGGACTTTTGGTATTATTGCCAATGCCTCCAAGTCCTATCACTCAATTAACTAACTTGTTCACAAGGAAAACCATTAAATGATGAAGTTCGGGAGAAGAAGGAACCAGAGTTCTCTACTTGCCCGCCATTGTATTCAGGAGCGGACCCACTCATTTTTAAGAAACATACTCCCTCTGTCCCCGAAAGTTTGTCCGCCTTTCTTTTTCGGGCGTCCCGGAAAGTTTGTCCATCTCTATTTTATTTCTATTTATATCATTATGTTTTTACAATTTTACCCTCATACAATTTCATATACTATCCCCATTATCCAACTTTTCTCTCAACTTTATCATTTTTTCCTATAAAATAAAAAAATTATTCCCAACCAATCTTACAAATTACTCCTTTTTATACCCTTTCTATCCACTTTAACACTTTTTCTCATCACTTATGAAACTTTTTACTTTACATTAATCCGCGTGCAAATATGCTTTATGGACAAACTTTCTAGGATGGAGGGAGTATATTATTAAAAATATATATGCATTCTTTAACCTTTGATCTCAACTGGAAATTAACAAAAAGTAATTATATCTTAATGTATTAATCTGATATAAATCGATATTCGAAATTACCAAATAAATAATCATCTGAAAATTCAGCATTACCCGACTCATTATCATTTGAAAAAAATAAAGTTCCCCGACTTAGAAATACTGGATTCAAAATAACCTGTAATGTTGAATTCAATGAACAAATTTATATAAAATTATCTCATATAGTTATATGTACTTTAAAAAAAAAAATGCATATCAGCTGACAAAATAATTTAGATACATTAAATATGTATAAATATGTTTAAATAAATATTTTATTTTACAACTTAATAGTAATCGATATTTGGTATGGTTATATTTTGAATTTAAATTTAATTACACTAAATTTTATTGTCAAAGTTGATTTAACTAGGACAAAAACCATCATTCAAAATATGGTCAAAGTCAGATTTTGAGTCAACCAAAATCTCAAAAACTGGATCGAAGTTGACCCAAAACCCCATTAAATGAAAAGCCGACACGAAATTATTTAACCCGATTATCAAAATATTAAGATTTGAATCAAATTCGGATTGGTATGAACCCCTAATTAAACGATCAGGCCCGAACTCGTCGTGACCCACCCGATTGAAAGCCTTAGCTACTCATATAACCTTGTTCACAAAAATTGTGTCTTTTGTATATTTAGCCCCCGCTCGATGAGATTCCTAGGCCATTGATTGTATTCAGTATAATATATATATATATATATATAGAGAGAGAGAGAGAGAGTCGGGTTCCGGTAGGGGCTATCTTATAGTAAGGACTAATCCCATCCGTCCATTTAAATAAATAAAAGAATCAGATTAATTCTTACAAGTTAAAGGCGTGCGTTTGGCATTTCTCTCTCTCCATTTGTCTGCTGCTCTCCCCGACTGCTACTCTCCCCAACAACCACAACTCCTCTCCCCGACTCCAATCGCTCTTCAATCGCTGGTGTCCGTCGACTTTGGTTAATCGTTGGTGTCCAATCGCTCTCCATTCGTCGATTTGCGCTGATTTTTGTTGGTATCCGTCGAGTTCAAGTCACTCTCGCTGATTTCGAACAGGTTAGGGTTGATTTCTTCGATTTCGAACAGGTTAGGGTTGATTTCTTCGATTTCGAACAGGTTAGGGTTGATTTCTTCGATTTCGAATAGGTTAGAGTTGATTACTTCTGACCTAGGGTTGATTTCTTACATGTTTCTCACATTGTGTGTCAAATTGATGTAGCTGGTTTTACATATGAACTGAAGTAAGCCTGGTTTGCTGGCCATGGCTTGTTATTGGCTTCACATTACTGTCATAGAAGCTAGGGACTTGATGTTTTGAGCAATTGATTGTGATATCATAGTTCATAGTATGACACTTGCTAAGGTTGTTCTGCCTGAATGCTTCTGTTCACTGCAATTGTTATAATTAGATGCTTTATTTTTGAAGAGGGACTAGTTCAATTTTTTTTGTGAGTAGTTCAACTTTTTATAAGTTGAAGTTCAAAAAGTTGTTATTGATTCCTGCGTGGGATTCTTAGGTTTTTGGCAGTTTAGGGGTTAAGTCTAGTGCTTGCTTGTTATGTTTTTATGTGAGGACGTGTTGGTGTGTTTTGTGCTAAATCTGTTTGTGTTTTTGCTGGTGTTTGCTTAAATTGACAAGACACTTCTCGTTTAGGTTTTTGTTTATATTTGTTTAGATTTGCTGGTTAAATTGTAGCTGGTTAAATGTATGTTTCAACTTAAATTGTAGCTTGTGTTCTGTGATCATGTTTTGCAATCATGGCTGGCATGCCATGCCATGATTGTTTAATTTGTACTAATAGTTCAATGTTGATAGTTCAATTTTTTGTGTAAGTAGTTCAAATTTTTCTTTAACGATTTTCTATTGGATTTATTTAAAACCTATCGTGTTTACTTGAACTGGTGTACACTAAAAAGGAAAAAATGCCTCCAAGGAAAAGGCAATTTGTTGATGAAGGTGAGTATGCGAAAATGTAGCTAAAGCTTGACTAGTTCAGAATATATCTAAAAGCGTTCAATTATTTGTTCTGACTGTTCAATTGTTTTAACTAATGTAGATGACACAACGTTGGCTGAGATGATTCCCAAAAAGAGAAACAAAAAGCAAGTTCCTCAACCAGAACACTCTAAAGATTCTAGTTCGTTTGGGGATGAATCTGAGGAGCTGGAAGATGCTATTGTAGATGACGATAATGATGTTGAAGAAATGGATGATGAAGAAGATCCAAGCTTTCATGGGGATGATGGGGATGTATATTGGTTCTCTGTGGATCTTGATTCCTTCGAAGACTAAATTGCTCTGATTTTGTTATAATTTGTAGTTGTCTATTCATTTTGCTATGATTTTATTACTGATTTGTCTTATGAACTTCTTGTTCATAAGAGTAGTACTTCTGATTTTGTGATTTCTCTTGTCCTTTTTCTCTTGCTCTTGGCTCTGCCGTCCTGTGAAATTTGTGAGATCGTCATTTTTTGCTGTGAAATTTGTCTTAGGATTATTTTCTTTCTTTCTCTTGATCTTGTTCAATTTTTTATGTGCGTAGTTCAAAATTTTATGGATGGAAGTTCAAAAAAATCTTTATGGTTTACGCGAAAAATTGGTAGAATCAGAATATATAAATAGTTGTATAACACTTGGATAATTTCCATTCAAGGCCATAGAACAGACCTTGATCCAAGAGGGAGGTACAAAGCCACGTAAGCAAACAACTCTAAGAGGCACTGTCAAAAAAAAAAATGTCTTAGACTTCCAATTTTCAAAAGCCTTCCTCAAGTCTTCACTCTCAGCATCATCTTCACCAGTCTTTTCACGTTCTTTATCTGCATCAGAAAATTGCACATGAGGTATAGCTTGTAAAAGTTTTTTCACACCATTCAATTGCCTCAAAATATCTAATCTGTTGGTCATGAGTTAGCTTCCTAATCTAACGAGTTAACCTCAAACAATTGAGGTAAACTAATCAGAGATGGTGAGAACTCTTACTACCTTCAGTTGCGGACTCCTATGAAATTTGTGAGATCACCATTTTTCTGCAGTGAAATTTGACCTGGGATTATTTTCTTTCTTTCTCTTGCTCTTGTTCAATTTTATATGTGACTAGTTCAAACTTTTATGGATGGAAGTTCAAAAAATTGCTATTGATTCCTGCGTGGGATGCTTAGGTTTTTGGCAGTTTAGGGGTTAAATCTAGCGCCTGCTTGTTATGCTTAGGGTAATGTTAGTCATGGGATCACCTGGTATTGACCCACTTTATAGATTATAACTCAGGTCTAATTTTGTAAGTGTTTTGAAATCCCAGATGGGATTGCACCAAGAACCGGTTTTGAGTTGCTGCAAACCGTGAGCGCGACATGATATTGGCTAGATTTCCTGGTATAGGACCAGTGAGGTTGTTAGATGACACTATTAACATGGACACCTCTCCTATCCTAGAAGATAAGTTCCCATTGAAGTGATTTGAGCTAAAATAAATGAGTGTCAAGTTCTTGCATTCAGCAAGGTGACTTGGGATTGGACAACTCAACTGATTAATATTATCACAATCAGATCATACGAAAGCAAAATTGAACACAAAAAAAACCAACACTTAATTTGCTGTCAAGTGTATTTGAACATAAAAAATAAGAATCAAGTTCGGTACAATCACTTAAAATTCAGCACAAAATTCATATCATCACTGAAGGGAAGCGCTACTGTGTCATTACCATTGACCGTTGATGGACCCTGATTAATATCTATAAAATACAAACACATAGTTCAGAAAAATAATGATATGAGTTCAAAAACTAGAGAACATGAGTTCAAAAAAAGTTGCACAAAAGCAGAGCATGTCATACGAACCTAAATAAAATCATACTTGACAATATACAGAAAACTGTCATAGAAAAACATGTGTGAGCTGATTTTTTTGTCTGAGCCATACCAATTGGAATTGAAAATTACAAAAAGCTATCCATCTCCAAACGACAGACTTATGAGATAAAGCACAGTCGAACTTCAGTAGAACGTAGCTAAGGCACAAACTCCATCGTTAGCTCACTAAAATTGAACTTATGCAATACTTTAGAGCCATTTTTCTATTTAGGTGCAACTCCACCACCAATGTGTAACAAGTTCAGTAAAAATCACGGGAGTCACAATGTATGTACTAGCTACAAAATCTCAAAACACGATCCAGGCCTAAATCACATGGAATATGTCGGATCCGGATACAATAAAAGCATGACCTCAAAATTCCCTATTTGAAACTAGCAACACAAAAGTCAATGGCAAGAGAGATATACCTTGGCCAAAGACAGCAAGTTGTGGAAGCTGGTTCAGAACGACTATAAGTAGGAAGTAAACATACGCTACTCTATGAAACTGCTCAAACAAATTCCTTGAAAACTTTTTTGTCCTAACCAAATTCCCTGAGAACTCACGTCTCTTATCAGCCTGGAATCCTCATCACCAATCTCCCTATTTGGAAACCCAAACCTTTCAGAAACAACCCTCCTAGGTCTGAATGTGACAGACTTGCCATCCAAATCCCCATCATAAATGTTCAAGTCCATGCCAGAAACTAAAGCTTAGCTCTCACAAACCAGAGGACAGGGTTAAAGAGTACTTGTGAAGGAATCAACAATTGCCCACTAGAAGAAGCCATCATCCAAAGACCATAAAAGCATTGAGCATCAAGCAATTCAACCATTCATAAGCTCATACACCAAAACCCAATACCACTTTCACAGAGTAGTAAAAACCACACAGGAAAAACACAAATTGAGGCCACACAATCAGCACACTTAATCAACAAATCAACACACTAATTGAAGGAATTTGCTG
The DNA here is from genome assembly GCA_934048045.1 of Polygonum aviculare. NCBI lineage: Eukaryota > Viridiplantae > Streptophyta > Magnoliopsida > Caryophyllales > Polygonaceae > Polygonum > Polygonum aviculare. The sequence continues at coordinate 21,850,014 of OW204023.1, read as the reverse complement.
TCAAATTCGCAAATCAACACAAATCAACACACTATTTGAAGGATTTTGCTGTCAAATTCGCAAATCAACACACTAATTGAAGCAAATTCGCAAATCAGCACAAATCAACACACTAATTGAAGCAAATTCGCAAATCAACACACTCATTGAAGGAATTTGCTGTCAAATTCGCAAATCACTTGAAAAATCAGCATAAATTGAAGAAAATCGATCAATTTCGGCCCTAATCTCTGGATTTCGTTTGGATTTCATTTGGATTTGAAGAAAATCGATCAATTTCGGCCCTAATCTCTAGACTTCGTCATGGATTTCGTCTGGATTTCACCTGGATTTCGTCTGGATTTCGTCACTGGAGTTGAAGCAATCTCTCGATTTCGTTTGGCTTGGAGCGCACAAAAGAAACGCGCGTTGGTGTAGCAGGAATTTTTCTTTTTTTACTATCCTTATAATTTGGACCGTTTATTTAATAAAATCAAGGGCTAAGATGAGTCCCTACTATAAGCACCTCTCCTTACCATAAGGTTGGTCCCTACCGAAACCAAAACCTTGTAATATATATATATATATATTTATTTATTATATATCGTTAAGTGATCGAAGATTGAAACGACCATTTATGTCATGTATGTGTGTATTAATTTCTCCCAATAAGCTAGGGAAGAAACACAAGCCTGGCAAACCTCGCAAAATTTATTAGTGGGAAACAATTAACTACCTAAATTGGATTGAAGGGTAAAGAAAGTGAAAGTATAGGAGTTTTGCAAGAGCTGGTTGATTACAAGTAGGTGGTAAACCATCAAGTCTACGTTGTTTATATGCGTTTTCGATCAAATATTATATGCTAGCTATTATGTGCATCAGTGGCGGAGCCAGGAATGTTTGCAGGGGGGGCGGACTTCGACAGTTAGTGTCAGACAAATCGATCTATTCTATCATACAGATACATACCTAAAGCTCGTTCAATATAAAATGCACAAAAATATAAGGGAAATTGCATTTAACCACCCTTTATTTTTCACTTGTTACAATTAACCACACTTTATATTGTTTTCTACACTTAACCACCCCTTATTAGTAACTATGTGCATTTAACCACCCATTTTAACGAAGAATGTCATTTTCTCCGTTAAGTAAAGTAAATTATGTTTTCTCCTTTCTTTTTAAATTTTATTTACAATAAATAAATAAAGGAAAAATCATAATTGGCACTTTTAAGTTCTAATATGCCGATTTTTGCAACTCTTGCCTATTTCCTTCATAATAATTCTTTTCCTCTATCCAATGGCGAAGAAGAACCACGACTTCCCCGATGCAAAGACCATGGGTTTTTTTATCTGATTCTAGTGACTTTGAACATCTCTTGGAGTCAATTGTGTCTAAGTTGATAGACGACGACTCGAGATAAAAAAAGGTTGATATGTAGGCTTAAATCTAATGACATTGACATTCCAAGCTCAATTTATTTCCAAGTTCTTTTATTTAGTGTAACTACAATTAAAAAAGAAAGGCAAAAACGTAAATTACTTTACTTTACGAAGAAAATAACGTTTTTCATGAAAATGTGTGGTTAAATGCACATGTTTACAAATAAAGGGTGGTTAAGTGTAGAAAAAATATAAGGGTGGTTAATTACAACAAGTGTAAATAAAGGGTGATTAAGTACAATTTTCCCAAAATGTAAATCCAAAGTTCTTTAACATTCAATATAAAGCAGCAGAATCGGAACCCTCCACAGATTTCAATTTGAAAGCCCATTTGACTATTTAACTAATTTAAGGCCCACTGACCAAGCCCAAGCCAATTGTATCATCTACACAAATCATCACACGATTCACACATTCACAGTGTCACACCGATTCACCCGTATGCCTCCACCTACAAGCTTCCAACCGGCGATCAACTTCCAACCTCCGACCTTCGATAAGCGACGACGTCCTCTACCCCCGCCTTAAAAAACTCAGCGAATCCGCCCCCGCCCCATGCCTCCACCTACAAGCTTCCAACCGGCGATCAACTTCCAACCTCCGACCTTCGATAAGCGACGACGTCCTCTACCCCCGCCTTAAAAAACTCAGCGAATCCGCCCCCGCCCCAAGCTAATCCCTTGGGGCGACTCCTTATGTACTCCCGCTCCCCGGGGCGACGGTGGGGGCGGCCGCCCCCACCCGCCCCCCCTCCCTCCGCCACTGATGTGCATGCATGCCAACCTGTTAATCGGGTTGGGTTGGTCGGGTACGGATCGGGTCGTCTCGGGTTCAGGTTAAAATAGGTCGGGGCGGCAATGGGTCACGGGTCAATTGAGTCAAGCCGTTGCAGGTTTTTGGATCGGGTCGGATTAACCTAACGGGTCAAGAGCATCAATTGTTTTCCCAAACTTTAAGTAAAATATTATTTAAATAAAAAATAATTACAATAAAATATTACTTTTTTAATAATAAAATTTAACATAATTTTCAAAACATACTTTATATATTATAATATAATCTAAGCTATAATAAATCGGGTCCGATCCAATGGGTTCGGGTTAACCCAATGGGTTCGGGTCACAATTGGGTCGGGTTGAAACTAGGTCACAGGTCAAATTTTCGGGTTGAAAGCTAAAAATGTCGGGCTGGGTTCGGTCCAATTTGCGGGTCGGGTTAGTTTTTGACAAGTCTACGTGCATGCATAGGTATTACTTATGTACTGGATCGGTTAAAGTGGTGGGTATTGAAAAGTCTCATAGTATGGATTGGAGAATTGGAGAATAGAGGGAACATATATAACCCTCGGTTACAACATCTATTATCGATTAATTTTATCATAAAACTCCATCGGACTTATATATCAAGTCTAACCAGGGGCGGAGTCATGATACAAGTATTGGGGGATTGACTATTGTTGGACCCGATAATATCAAAGTCCAATTTATCCAGCCAGTTAGTTGTGTAACAAGACCGAGCCTAATGGAGAAGTACCAGAAATCCTATCGGTGGAAGATATGATAGAAAATTCATCTAGATATTCTTAGCAACTTTTACATAAGATAGAGATGAGGGAGAAAGTATAAATAGAGGAGGCTATAGGAGGTTCATTCGTTCATATTAGAAGAAACCCTAATATACAATATTGAACGATCTTGTTTTCTCTTGTATTGTTCGATCATTGCCCGATTTAAGCTAGTTGTTATCGTTAGCATATGTTAATCTCTAGCTCAAACAATTTGGCGCCTACCGTGGAGCAAGATCGAAGTAAGTGAGAATATAGAAACTACCTTAGTACCAGTTCCAATCATGTTAGAGGCAGATTAAGAACGTCGTGTTGAACTAGACCGGTGGAGGTGGAGTCCTCAACCAAGAGGAACAAAATGCAAAAGCCCAAGAGGATGAGATTGGAACTTTCATGTAAGCTTACAAACTTTCATCTCAAGAAGTATTACTTACAAACTTTCCAAGTAATTTTCTTTGATTTTACGTTCACATCTAGAAATTTCCAAGTTACATCATTTTATCATTTATAGTGGTATTAATAATCCGGTGGGCCCTGGACGCCCCGATAAACATTTAAACATTGAACAATTTTCGCTTAATTCAAGATATTCGCACGAAATAAACAAGTCTCTTTAAATTCTCTAGCCACACCTGGCTAGCAATCGATATTCGCACGAAATACGCAAGTCACTTTGATTTCTCTAGACACACCTGGCTAGCAATCGATATTTGCACGAAATACGCAAGTGACTTTGATTTCACCAGCCACACCTGGCTAGCAATCGATATTCGCACGAAATACGCAAGTCAATTTAAATTCTCTAGCCACACCTGGCTAGTAGTTGATATTCGCACGAATTACGCAATTCACTTTGATTTCTCTAGCCACACCTGGTTAGCAATCGATATTTGCAAAAAATGTGCAAGTCTTTATATATTCTCTAGCCATGCCTAGGTAGCAACCCATGTACGCACATGAAACACAATATTTTAGTTTCTTTAACTCACGTGAGGTTAACAATCGATGTATGAATCACATTAACTTTCATGACTAGTAACCAAAAACTCGTGTAAAACACACCATTAACTAACTTCTATAGCGCTAATCGACTGAGAGCCGACTACAAATAAAAACAAGAATTTCCTTGAGTCTCATCCGACGAAGCAACTAGAAACATTTCATTGAGGGTCAGTATTCAAATCCATCTATTGGTTGGAGGACGTATGTTATAAACATCTATTCCTCATGCGCTAGTGGCCAGTAGAGCCCCGAAAGACCCTGGACGTTTCAGCACACATCTTACCAACAAAGTAATTACAAAACAAAGTGTAGAAAATAGCTAGAAATCAAGAAGCATGATAACTAAATCGAAAGGTAGCCGAAACAAAGAAAATGAAAACATCAAAAGCCAACGCTACGGTAAGGCTAGAGTCCAAAATCCCGTGCTACAACACAGCTAAAATATCAAATGTTTGGGCCAACCGGGCCATTGTCAAGAGTTTTTTAAAGGAGCAATACTTAAGCATGGGAAGATCAGAGAAACATCTTAATAGAGGGGTCAATCCCTGAATCCTAATGACTGAAGTTCCATCGATATGTCCTTAGTAGGATCCTGATTGGGCATAGCATCTTTGTCCTTTACTTCTTGAATGGTCGTCCCAATATCATCAAGAAGATCCTTGTTGACTAGAAACATAGATCTCGACACTAGAGCATCAGAAGGAAAGTACATCACAAAAGTCTCTTGTTGTTTAGCCAGATCCTAAGTGTTGCTTTTCCCATCAAGAAATTCCTGCACACTCGATGCATGCCTTCATTGAGTAATACACCCCCACATCGACTATCACACTTGCGAATGACTGAAGGGACTTCTCATCAATGTCTAGCTTCTTCGCCTACGAACGAATCTGCCTATGGAGTTCTTCTATGCGTGCAAACTACACCCGAGTAGCGGACTAAAGTTCCCATATTGTCTACCAGCGGCCAAGGCAGCATCAGAGGCATGCTTTTCCTTGGTTTGCAAAGTCGCTAGATCCTCCCTAAAATGATTGGTAGTCGTTAGTAGTTCTTGGTTACCCTATCAACAAGAAAAAAGACAAAGAAATAAGCCTTAAGAAGAATTTTACAAGCAAAGGTTGTGGTCGAGTGTAGCTACCTTCTGCATATTAGCCCGACATGACTGAAAGCCACCTCAGGTGAGTAAGCTTGGAACGACACGTTCACAGGTGGCATTAAAATGCCACCATAAGCCGACAGGAGATCTTTAGCCACTTCTTCAAAAAGTTCAACCACATAGGCGTCATGAGCACGACGCTTCTACAGTGTAAGTTTCTTGTTCCCTTCTAACTTGGGCTTCACAATCAAGGGTGGTTTACATCATCGGACCTCAATTTACGACGGATCATCGCATCGGCAGAGGAATCAGGTTTTCTATCTATTCAGCACTAGAATAAAGAAAAAACCAGCTTGAACCTAAGTGAAAATATCGTACCTAAAGCGCAAAGCTTAGATGAGCTAGCCTTGATGCACGCCATAGGTTGAACGTCCAGAGTCGTGACTTCAGTTACACCGCCAAAAGAAGCACCGTTACTAGCCGAGCCCTCATGATCTAAGAAGATCTTACTCGAGTGGAGATCGTCGGTTAGAAGCTTTAGAAAATGCGAGCAGACTCCAATATTGGTATCATTCAAATTGATACCTTTAGGCACTGCAAAAGAAGATGCAAAAAAGGGAACACATCAAGAATGGACGAAACAAAAGGAGACATAGATTCTGGTTCTCTTACAAGAAATATTCCACTCATTTCGGAAAGACGACCTAAACCATAATCCCCTAAGCAACTCTTTTTCGACAAAGAAGAAACGAGAATGCAATTAGGTGCCGTCATTTTGGCTTTGGGAATCAGAGGGTTTTGGGAATCATGAGTTGATGTCTCTCAATTTGGTAGTGTTTTATAGGTGATTTTCCTTTGTAAATATGTTTCTTTCCCCCCTTTTCCTGTGTGTTTTGTCCCTTTTTAGCTTAGCTCCCGCTTTTCTACGAGATTCGGAGACTATGCATGTTTTGTGTGTTTTGTAGGCATTTCGGAGCAAGAATCATGGAGATTGGAGCATCATGGCATCATGGAGGAATTCAAGGATGAAAAAGGAGTCAAAATGGAGCTAAAGATGCATGGAAAGAAGCCTCAAGTGAATACCAAGTGAAGGGCAAATGAATCGAGTCAATCCGAGCCGAAACGAGAGAGAACAGAGCGAAGAAAGTTGATTTTTGCCATAGGCCCGAGGTTTGGGCAACTTGGGCCCGAGCTCCATGGTGGACCGAGATGGTGGCCCAAGGTGTGGCAAGTCGAGCCCGAGGTCTCTGGAAGATATGCCTTTGGACCGAGGTAGAAGCAAGTCGGGCCTGAGGTTCTCCATGTCGATCCATGTCGACCGTGGCTCTAGATTCCTATCCTTTTTGGGATTTTCTTATTCATTCCCACAATTATATTTTCTTCCTTGGAGATCAAGGAGTCTAGAAGCCTTGGAGATCAAGGAGTTCTAGAAGCCTTGGAGGTCAAGGACTTTCCTTGGGGATCAAGGAGTTTAGAAGGGTAATCTAGTCTTTGTAATAGGGGAAAAAATCTCTATAAAAGCCCTTGTAATCTCTCATTTGGGGGACATCTAGAAGCTTTGGGGGAGAGAGAAGAAGGAAGAAGGGGGTGGACTCTTCTCCAATGGAGGGAAGAAACCAAGATCTAGAGGAGGATTTGGGTGAATTTCTTTCCTTAGAGATGAAGAAACCCTTAGGCTTGAGAGAACAATTATCCACACACACAACACTAATCACCTCTCTAAGGCTCTAGGGAGACTTGGAGAGCAAGGAGAAAGGAGAGGAGAGGGAGAAGAAGAGGAATCGGTGGAGGAGAAGGAGAGATCTAGGGATAGTTAGTGAGTTTGGCTTTGTTTTGCTTTTCTATTGTGGATTTGAATTGGTATTTGTGGATTTCCTTTGTTTGGTTAATGAGATTTGGATTTGATTTGAGTTTGATGATTGAGATTGTTTTGCTTTGTGTTTTGTTGGCTTTTTACTCTAGCCATATGGAGTAGATTCCATTGACCTTGGGCTATGGGGGAAACCTCTAGCTAGGTTCGGTTTGAACCCCCAATTCGATAGCCTTGAGTGATTGATCTAGGAACCCACTCTACATAGAGCTACAATTCCTTATGGGAGCAAGGGATCAAGGGCTTGTGGTTGGCAAGAGTGAACGAAAGTGAGCAATTGCCCATCACGAGACCTTGCATCGAAAGGGAGGTCAAATTCCCTATGGGTCGATCTGTAGAAGTGGCGGGAACGAGGCGAGCAACCTCGATCCTACGAGGACCATACATACTAGAGGAGGAACCCAAAAACCCGAGATCTATCTCTCCAATTTGAAGTTCGACATACCCAATAACATCGGGCCTGACTTTGTCTGTGTCGGTCCTGACACCCTTTCTCGTCGATCCACCTCGGGCCCGACGTGACCTAGTGTCGGTCCCGAGCGATTTCTTTTGTTTTCTTTCTTTTTATCTTCTCTTTTCCACTTTCAAGTCTGTTAGGTACATCAAACGACAGAACTCCCGAGCGTTTGACACCCCTCACGTGCTACAACGGGGTCGGGTTATAAATTGTATTCTTGAGACCCTCGCGATCCACACCGATCATGAGTGTGTAAGGTGATTCACCCTAGTCTATTAGGGACCACTTTATAAGCATGGAGGAGTGCACCAACAGTCATGGTGAGACCTTGGCTGGCCGCGAGATCATCAATCCAGTTAAGGATTTGCCACGTGGTAGGGAGAATTCTTGATGACCCGGATAGCCGCTTATATTGGCCTGAATTAATAAAGGACCCACTAGATCTTCTATTTTGGCCCATTAAATAGGCCTAAGAGTCTTCTACGTAATGTTACAAACCCAATAACACTCATCTTGCATACATCAAGCAATGGTTGTGTTTAGGTAATACTAGCAGATGACCCGTACCTTATACGGAGATGTTATTTATTTATTTATTACTTTGTGTATGAATTTGTTATGACAATTACAAAATTTATCATATGTATACTTTATTTTGTAGCGCTTATAATAATCATAGAGATTCTCGTCCCCCCTTGCTCCAAACTGCTGAGTTGCTTTTTGATTAAAGTTTGTTTGGAAGCAGGGAAGTACTTCTCTAGAAAGGATTTCTTCTTGGCCGCCCAAGTGGTAATAGAGCCTGACACCAAATAAAAGAGTCATTCCTTGGCAGAGTCCTCCAAAGAAAAGGGAAAAGCCCGGAGCTTGATTTGATCCTCCGTGACATCCGTGAGAAGCTTATTTGGGTCTTCACCACTTAACCCGTGGAATTTAGGTAAGTGGTGGACAAGCCCGGACTTGAGTTCGAAATTCACGCCCTCCCCGAGATCGGGGAACTGAACAGCCAGTTGTTGTTGTTGGAGATCGGGCGTAGTGAGTTGGCGAATAGTTTGCTCCGCCATGACTTCTTCTGGTTTATAATCAGATAGAGAGAGAGAGAGAGAGAGAGAGAGAGAGAGAGAGAGAGAGAGAGAGAGAGAGAGAGAGAAGAATGTAGGATGCAGAAGCTCTGGAAGCACTCCTTATCTTCCAAAAAGTCTTGTCAATTTCTAGATCAAAGTGAACAGGAGAAGTATTAGTAGACCGGGTACGGACCATGTGATAGGTCCGAACCCAAAGGAGGTTTCTGGGCTCGAACCGCGGGCGCGCCGAGGTGGCCATTGTTGCGGTTCTAGCACAGAACCTGAAAACGCACGCAAATCAAACAAGAAAAAGATTCCCCGACAACGGCGGCAAAATTTGACTCGGCTAAAGTCGTGCCAAAATCAAAGATAAAACCCATACACGCAACACACAAAAGTATAGTAAGCAAGTACGGGGTCGAACCCAAAGGAATCAGTTTCTTAATCCAATTTTAGTGGTTTTCATGCAAAGTAATCAAAAGGGGGTTTTGAGAGATGTTTTAGTCAAAGTTAACAAGTAGAGTTCATTCAATCAATTCCACTTTATTAATCCGTTGATCATGAATTCATCCACTTGTTTATATGCCTAGGTCAATTCCAATCCCGATCATAAACAATCACAAGTCCACGGTCCAAGCAATTCTATAAGTCTGGGCAAGGACTCTTAACCTAGAATTAGCATAGAGAACAAGGATATTAGGAAATCAAATCATGCAATCAAGCTACGAGTCTCATGCACAAACTAACCACTGAATACTCTTCCCTAAACAAGTCCACGGTCCTAGAATAGAGTTGTTTCGAGAAATAGGAAAGATGCACAGACAATAACCAATCCTAATTCAAACAATAGATATAAGATAATTAAACAAGTTGATCAGGCTCATATAATCACACAGAGATCATGGGATGAAGCACAAGAGTATCAATAAAGATCTAGGGATAAAGAAGTTACCAGAATTTCACAACTGCATAATAAAGCTTCCTTGATTGAATAAACTCCAAGGGAGATTAGTTCTTCATTACAAAGAAAGCACAATTCTTCTTAAAATAATAATAATGTTGATAATAACAATGAATGAATCCTACAACCTAGAAAAGTTTCCCCTTAAATAGCCCAAAGAACAACCTCTTCGAGATAGATAAGAAAGGAAACAAAAAGATAAGAAAGGAAACAAGATAGAAAAACAGGATTTTGTCCGCCTCGAATCCGGAACACCTCGCGACCGCGCCGCCTTGGCCGCGCCCGCGGCGGTCTTCACTTGGTTTGGCTGAGTCGGCTTCTACCGCGACCGCGTCATAGACAACACGACCGCGGCATTCATGGGTCTTCATGGTCGTGGCCTCACACCACCGCGACTGCGTCATAGACAACGCGACCGCGGTATCCATGCAGTGGCAAACTCTTCAATTAAGCTCTACGAACTCTTGATTCTTCATAACTTGTGTCTTCGGTCTTCGTATTACAATATCACTCAAATCTAACCTAAACACTCTCAATAGCATCTCAAAATCTAAGAGTTAACCTATACAAAATAGTCTGTATCATATTCCCCCATACTTAGATCTTGCTCGTCCTCGAGTAAGCTCAAAATAAATATAACAAGTTAGCACATCTAAGATCTCAGGAAATACAAGGGAAGATAAAACACTCAGCTCACAACCCAAACCCAAAATAGAGAAATCATGAGCATAAAACAATGAAGCCCAAACACACACCTCACAACATAATATAACACTCAAGCTCTAAAAACATGAAAGAGAAACCTAGGATCTACCCAAATCTAACATGAAGCCCCAAAGTCCCCAAGAAAGAATGATCCTAAAACACTCGAATTTTACCACTCAATTCTGCTTAGGTGCCCTTTCGGGTTTTCACCTAACCACTCTTTTTATTTTTCTCAAGGTGTGCTCACAAATACTCACAATAACTCATAAACCTCATATTACCCCAGCCTAATGCTGGTCCGGGTTACCTGCTCATTACCTGAGCTGCCCTTTCGGGTTTTTGACTCACCCCAGGATTTATATGCCTTTTTCCAACTTTTATGGCTTTTTCTATCTTTTCTTTTCTTTCTTTCTTTATTATGCAAAAAGCATGGTGCAAGTGCTACATGAAAAGAAGAAAATCAAAAATCTGAAGCAAATATCTAACTAAGCTAACTAAGATAAGCGAATGCGAGTACTTCCTTCCCCATACTTAAATCCTTCATTGTCCTCAATGAAGCAAAGAGAAAGGATAGAAGCAAGGAAGAAAGGTATATCAGAAGACTCACAAACAATAAAGAGAAATGGAATGGAAGAACTCTTCAAAGGGTGTAGAAGGCATGGACGAAAGCTTTGGAATCACCATTCTGCAGGCAAACCGCGGGCGTGTTATGGATAACGCGGCCATGGAATCACGGCAAAGAGCTAAAGTCATGGGCTGGCGAACCACCGCGGCCGCGGTTGATGTGGCGCGGTCGCAGTACTCGTGCAGGGACGAGTTCTTGACTTCGTATCGAGCAATGTGATGTGTAAACAACCGTCGTATCTTTGCTCGACTCTTGAAAGATGGACTAATACTTGAACTCGAGCCGTGGAGAAGAAATCCCGGGGGAAGAAAGCTCCCCCATACTTAGGCTTTTACACATAGTCAAAAGAATGGAAGTACAAAAGTGGATGGAAAGAAAAGAAATAGAAGGTGGAAGGATAGAAGATGGAAAAGAATGGATATAGATGGGTGGAAGATATAAAGATACAATGGGACCAAAAAGTCCTCTTTTTTTCTTTTTTTCATAATAACAAAAAACGAGCGAAAACCGAGACGCAGTATGGTTGCCGCGAGCATGGGCTAGTGACTATTCGTCAGGGTTGCACTAGTGATCCACCGCGGGCGCAGGCGAGGAGGCGCGGGCGCGGTATCACACCAGGTTGTCCTTTCGGACCTAGTACCTGCATGTTAGCTTGAAAACGAAACAAAACCTAAGCTAAGAATGGGAAAAACAATCTAACTAATCCTTGGGTTACCTCCCAAGCAACGCTTTTGTTTAACGTCGTTGGCTCGACGTGGATACGATCAATAAGGGTCCTCATCATTGTGAAGTTGGACCTCGTTGCCATCATGAGATATGGAAAGTGATCCATTAGCAACATCAATAACCGTCCTTGCGGTTTTCATGAATGGACGACCAAGTAAAAGAACCGGGTCGTAACGCCCTTCACCTATCTCTATAACATAGAAATCTGCAGGAAAGATTAGACCATTCACCTACACTAAGACATCCTCAACTAACCCTTTCGGGCGCACATTAGAGTAGTCAGCCAATTCAATAACAATGTCGGACTCTTTTAAAGGACCAAAGCCTAACCTATCATACATGCAAGCTGTAAGGACATTAATGGAGGCACCTAGATCTAACATGGCATGCTCAATTTTAGTTTCTCTAATTGTGACAGGGACAGTGAATCTTCCTGGGTCTATACATTTTTTAGGAAGTTGTTTTTGGAGTAGTGAATTGCAAGTCTCGTTTTTGTTATCATTTTTATCTATTAGAGCTACTTTCTCGATTCTAGGCTTAGACCTACTTTTTCTTTTTACAGTGCAAAGCACTTTCATGAAATTAGCAAAACGAGGGACTCCTTGAATGAGATTAATGAGAGGAACATTTACCTGGCAGTTGGCGAAGGTCTCAAAGAGTTCCTTGTCATGTGCCGGTTTCCTTGTGTCCTTAAGTGCTTCCGGGAATGGAGGAGAATGCTTGATTGAGCTCAAGGGTGGAAGTGGTTAGGCAACATACCCGTCATCCTCCTCGGGTGTTGTGGCGCGGTCGCGTCAAGGGGAGCGCGGGTGCGGTGGGGAAGAGTTCTTGAAGGCGTAATCGAGCAACGCCCCGAAATTCTTCTCTGCCTATTTACCGCGGGCGTGGTGTGGGCTCCGTGGTCGCGGCTCTTCATCCGTCGTGGGGTCCGAGCTCTTTGTTGGATTTCCGCGGGCGCGGGTGGGAGGGCGCTGATGGGTGTCCGGATAAGGGGTCAAAATCCAATTAAATACCGAACCCCGTAGTAGTACAAAGGTAGGGTGTCGAACGCTTAGGATTTCGTGCGATGAGTGTACCAAAAGACATGCAAAAGGGAAAGAAAGGGTAAAACAAGGAAGATCAAAGGTAGCTTCTCGGGACCGTCATAGGTCACCTCGGCCCGAGAAGGATAGACGTTGGTTTTGCACGGGACCGACACTGTTTGAAGTCGAGCCCGAGATCTAGGTAAGTCGGACTAGGCAAAATGGTAGATCGGTCTTGGATTTTTGGGTTCCTTCCCTAACTAGATGTGGGTAATTCCACCCCAATTCAACCAATGAGTGTTGATCCTCGTGAGATCGAGGTTGTTTGCCTTCGATCCTGCCACTCTACATATCGACCCTAGGGAATATTACCTCCCATTTCGATACAAGTTCAAGTGATAGGCAAGAGATTGCTTTCACTCACTCTTCCTAATCACAAGCCCTTGATCTCTTGCTTTCACAAGAGATTGTAGCTCTATGTAGAGAGGATTCCTAGATCAAGCACTCAAGGCTATGGAATTGGGGGTTCACACCCAAACCTAGCTAGGGGTTTCCCCCGTAGCCCAAGACTATGGAATCTACTCCATGTAGAAAGAGTAAAAAGCAATCAAAAGACAAAGCAAACAAATCTCAATCATCAATCTCAAACCAAAGCCAAATCTCATTCAAATCAAAGGGAAATCACAAGATCCAATCATTCCACAATTTGCAAAACAAAACAAGTTCAAACTCACAATTTCCTTCCTAGATCACCTAACCTACACCGATTTCTCTCTTCTTCTCCTCTACCTTCTTCCTCCTTGCTCTCCAAGTCTTCCTTGAGCCTTTGAGAGTGATTAGATGTGTGGATTAGTCTCTTTCTCTTAATTGTCTGCCCTCCTTTTAATTAGGGACCAAGGATCTCCAAAAATGGAAGAGGGGCAAAAGTGGTAGATCACAACTGTATGCCTTGGAGCCAAATCTTCACTTTGCCGACATGGACTGACAGGGGCCACCTCGGGCCCAACTTGCCACAACTCGGTCCAAGCCTACATAAGTCAATCTCGGGCCCGACTTGCTGGGCATGGCGATCCGGGCCTCGATCCTCTTCTCTTCTTGGTTTTCCTTAAGCTCCTCTTCATTGATCGCTCGGCTCTTCCGCTCCTTTGCACTCATGCTTTGCTCCTCCTTAGAGACTCCTTCCAAAACTTCTCAACACACGCCAAATTACCTACAAAACACAACAAATTCGCATAGTCTCCCAATCTCATAGAAAATCGGAATCTAAGATAAAAAGGGACAAAACTAGCAAAGAAAGAAACAAAAGACACATATTTACAAAGGAAATTAACCACTAAAACACTACCAAAATGAGAGACATCAGGCGCGGTCGTGAAAATTAAATAGAGGCTCGTTCCTCTTCTTCTGCTGCCCCGGCGCGGTCGCGGCCAGGGGAACGCGGTCGCGGAATTCCACCAGAGGGTGGTTTCTGACTCGCCAATGCTCTACCGCTCTTCAAGTTCATGACACTCACATTTTCTTTATGGTTGAGCGGTTGAGAGGGAAATTTCCCGGAATCTTTCTACTCGAGCCTATTGATCATTGTGGCAAGCTGGCTCAACTGAGTCTCAAGATTCTTTACAACAGCTCTTGTCTCTTGGTTCTCCTTCACAAGAGCAGTAATAGCATCGTTCTGAGACGGGGCAGGCACTCTCGGGGCATAATTATTAGAGCGGAATTGTTGTTGCTGGCCCTAAGGAGCGAACTGCTGCTGTTGTTGTGGTGGCTCCTGCTGCTACTGGTTGCTCCACCGAAAGTTAGGATGGTTCACCCACCCCGGATTGTAGGTTTTAGAGAAAGGATCGTTCCGGGGCCGGGGTGCACCTTAATTACCGATACCATTCACCAACTCCTCAGTTTCCTGAATAGTGGGGCACTGATCGGTGTGGTGGCTCGCGTCATAGCATAGACCGCAAGCATTGACTTTTTGAGCCGTCTTCTTTGTGAGAAATTGATTCATGAGATCCTTGAGTTCCCTTACTTCAGCATTCAGGGACTCATTCACCATACTAACAGACCTCACATTGGTCTTGGACCGCTGATTACGAGTCTACTCCACCAAGATCTCCACTTTCTCAAATGCTCCTGCGGGAGTCAAGTTCTCGTAACTGCCCCCACTAGATGCGTTCACGAGCCTTTTGCCATTGTCGCAGAGTCCCTCAATAATATAGCAAATAAGATCCTTGGAAAGATAGCCATGGTAGGGACAACTAGCGATGAGCCTCTTGTAGCGCTCATAATGATCGTAGAGATTCTCGTCCTCCCCTTGCTCCAAACTGCTGAGTTGCTTTTTAATTGAATTTTGTTTGGAAGAAGGGAAGTACTTCTTTAGAAAGGATTTCTTCATGGCCGCCCAAGTGGTAATAGAGCCTGGCACCAAATAAAGGAGTCATTCCTTGGCGGAGTCCTCCAAAGAAAAGGGAAAAGCCCGGAGCTTGATTTGATCCTCCGTGACATCCGTCGGCTTCATGGTCACGCATACAACGTGAAACTCTATAAGATGCTTATTCGGGTCTTCAACACTTAACCCGTGGAATAATCCCTCCCCGAGATCAAACTTCACGCCCTCCCCGAGATCGGGGAACTGAACATTCAGCTGTTGTTGTTGGAGATCGGGCGCAATGAGTTGGCGAATAGTTTGCTCCACCATGACTTCTTCTGGTTCAGAATCAGAGAGAGAGAGAGAGAGAGAGAGATTCGAGAAGATTGTAGAATGCAGAAGCTCTGGGAGCAGTCCTTATCTTCCGAAGAGTCGTGTCAATTTCTGGATCAAAGTGAACAGGAGAAGTATTAGTAGACCGGGTACGGACCATGTGATAGGTCCGAACCCAAAGGAGGTTTCAGGGCTCGAACCGCGAGCGCGCCGAGGTGGCCGCGGTCGTGGTTCTGGCACAAAACCTGAAAATGCACGCAAATCAAACAAGAAAAAGATTCCCCGGCAACGGCGTCAAAATTTGACTCGGCTAAAGTCGTTGTGCCAAAATCAAAGATAAAACCCAAACATGCAACACAAAAAAGTATAGTAAGCAAGTACGGGGTCGAACCCAAATGAATCAGTTTCTTAATCCAATTTTAGTGGTTTTCATGCAAAGTAATCAAAACGGGGTTTTGAGAGATGTTTCAATCAAAGTTAACAAGTAGAGTTCATTCAATCAATTCCACTTTATTAATCCGTTGATCATGAATTCATCCACTTCTTTATATGCCTAGGTCAATTCCAATCCCGATCATAAACAATCGCAAGTCCACGGTCCAAGCAATTCTATAACTCTAGGCAAGGACGCTTAACCTAGAATTAGCATAGAGAACAAGGATATTAAGAAATCAAATCATGCAATCAAGCTACGAGTCTCATGCACAAACTAACCATTGAATACTCTTCCCTAATCTAGTCCACGGTCCTAGAATGGAGTTGTTTCGAGAAATAGGAAAGATGCATAGACAACAACCAATCCTAATTCAAACAATTGATCTAAGATAATTAAACAAGTTGATCAGGCTCATATAATCACACAGAGATCATGGGATGAAGCACAAGAGTATCAATAAAGATCTAGGAATAAAGAAGTTACCAGAATTTCACAACTTCATAATAAAGCTTCCTTGATTGAATAAACTCCAAGGGAGATTAGTTCTCCATTACAAAGAAAGCACAATTCTTCTTGAAATAATAATAATGCTGATGATAACAATGAATGAATCCTAAAACCTAGAAAAGGTTCCTCTTAAATAGCCCAAAGAAGAACCTCTTCGAGATAGATAAGAAAGGAAACAAGATAGAAAAGACAGGATGTCGTCCGTCTCGAATCCGGCACACACCGCGGTCGCGCCTCCTTGGCCGCGCCCGCGGCGGTCTTCACTTGGTTTGGCTGAGTCGGCTTCTACCGCGACCGCGTCATAGACAACGCGACCGTGGCCTTCACGGGTCTTCATGGTCGTCGCCTCACATTACAGCGACCGCGTCATAGACAACGCGACCGCGGTATCCATGCAGTGACGACTCTTCAATTAAGCTCTATGAACTCTTGATTCTTCATAACTTCTGTCTTCGTTCTTCATATTACAATATCGCTCAAATCTAACCTAAACTCTCTCAATAACATCTCAAAATCTAAGAGTTAACCTATACAAATTAGCATGTATCAGTATTCTCCATTCTTGAGTGGGTGTGGCACCAAGTCGAGGGGCGTGTGTGGATTCAGCCCGTAGATAACCTCAAATGGACTCTTCTTTGTCGCCGAATGCCTGGATCTATTATAAGAAAACTCGACAAAAGAAAACAAGTCCTCTCACCGCCGTGGGCTGGTCTTGAGCACGGGTCGTAAGAGCACGCCCAAGGTACGGTTGGTCACTTCAGTTTGACCATCCGTTTGGGCATGATAAGAGGTAGAGAAAAGGAGATGAATATCTAGTTTATTCCATAGGGTTCTCCAAAAATGACCTACAAACTTGGTATCCCGATCACTAATAATAGTTTTAGGAATACCATGTAGTTTTACCACACGATCAAAGAACAATGTTGCAATTTCTTGCGCATTATTGGTTTATTTACATGCAATAAAGTGAGCCATTTTGGAGAATCTATCAACAACTACAAAGATAGAATCCTTACCTCTCTTAGTCGTTGGAAGCCCGGTGATTAAGTCCATGCTCAAATCCTCCCAAGGTGATGAAGGAATCGGCAATGGTGTGTATAGGCTGTTGGGCTCCAAACGTGAATTAGCCTTGTTGCATACAACGCATGCCTAGCAAAACTTGTGAACATCTCTGATTCGGCCTATTTTGTATAGGTTAACTCTTGTACTTTAGGGCTATATTGAGTGTGTTTAGGTTAGAGCTGTGCGTAATTGTAATATCTAGGCCGAAGACACAAGAATTCAAGAATCAAGAGTTTTAAGGTGTTTTGAGCTGTCTGCGCGACACCACTTGCTTGCGAAGGCTATATCTTGAGTTACAGAGGTCGGATTGAGCTGATTCCGGTGCCATTGGAAAGCTAACTTCAAGGGCTTCAATTTATGTTTTTACACCCAAGTCAGATTCTAAGGGGAAGATGGTCAAAACAGCCTCCGAAGTAAGACCAGTGGTTTTGTCCGAATACCGCGACCGCGGCCTGGCCGACGCGACCGCGGTGTCCGCCGAGACGAGAAGTTCTTCTCTGTTGCGAAAGCGCGGGTGCGGTGATGGCGACGCGACCGCGGTGATGCCGAATCCGAAGCGGGCCGAAATCTTTCTATCTTGTTTCCTTTTCTATCTTTTGCCTCTTTCCTTATCTATCTCGTGGAGCTTGTTCCTTGGGCTATTTAAGGAGGAGCCAGCCTTAGGTTTTGAGTACATTCACATTCTACCTTCTACCTTCTTCCACAATTTAGGTTTTTAGTTTAGTTATAGAGAGCTAGTCTCCTTGGGTTTGTTCAAGGGAGAAGCTCTGATGTATGAACTCGTGAGATTTTGGTAATTGATTTCTATCCTTTGGTTGATATTGATTCTCTTGTGCTTAATCTTATGAATGTTTATTGTTTCTTTAGGAGTCATGAACCTATTGAATTGATTGATGTTCTATTGTTTGATTTAGGATTGGTTGTTGTCTATGCATCTTTCCTATTTCTCGAAACAAACCTATTCTAGGACCGTGGACTAGTTTAGGGAAGAGTATTCAATGGTTTAATTGTGCATGAGACTCATAGCTTGATTGCATGATTTTATTTCCTAATATCCTTGTTCTCTATGCTAATTCTAGGTTAAGCGTCCTTGCCTAGGGTTATAGAATTGCTTGGACCATGGACTTGCGATTGTTAATGATCAGGATAGGAATTAACCATAGGTGTGAATGAAATCAATGGATAAATCTATGATCGAGTGATTATTAAAGAGTGGATCTTTTGAATGAACCTATCTTCCATATTTGTTTGTTTGATTTGTTATTTGTTTCCTAGTTTAGATTAGTTTAGATTTCTTCTCTTAATCCCCCATATCTTTAGTTGATAGATTTATTAATACTAGAAGCCATAGTTCTCTTGGGTTTGACCCCTTACTTGCTCGCTATACTTAGTTTGTAAGTTTGTAGTTTGGGTTATTTTATCTTTGATCTTGGCACGACGACTTTAGCCGAGTCAATCTCGTGTAAGGTTAGGCCAAAAGAAGTTCTCTCGTAGCATGGCAATCATCTTTTGTGATCCAAAGTGCAAAAGGCCCTCATGTGCTTCCTGTATCAACAAAGCACAAATAGAAGAAGAGGGAATGCAAAGCTTTCCTCTCCGGTATAAGTAGCCATTATCAAGAAAATAACCATCATGCACACGCCTAGAAGACAAGCTCTCAATAATCATCGGCAATGGTGTGTATAGGTTGTTTAACTTGCACATGAGTAAGAAGCACATACCTTCGGGATAAAGCGTCGTCAACAACATTATCCATACCTTTCTTATGCGCAATTACATTGATGTCTCTCATTTTGGTGGTGTTTTAGTAGTTAATTTCCCCTGTAAATAGGTGTCTTTCATTCCCTTCTTTGTTAGTTTTGTCCCTTTTTAGCTTGGATTCCGATTTTCTATGAGATTCGGAGACTATGCGAATTTGTTGTGTTTTGTAGGTAAATTGGCACGTTTGTAGGACATTTGGAAGGAGATTCTAAAGAGGAGCGAAGCTAAGGAGCAGAGGAGCGGAAGAGCCAAGCATGGAATGAAGAGGAACTCAAGGGAAACCAAGAAAAGAAGAGGACCGAGACCCGGACCGACGTTCCCAGCAAGTCGGGCCCAAGGAGGATCATTGGAGGCCAGGACCGAGGTTAACAACGTCGGGCCCGATGTGTCCCCACGTCAGTCCAAGTCGGCTTAAGTGAGGATTGGGCTCCAAGGCACATAATTGTGATCTACCACTTTTGCCCTTCTTCTATTTTTAGAATTCCTTGGTCCCCAATTAAGAAAGGAGGATAATTAGAGAGAGAAGACAACTTTGGAGAAGAGGAATCGACATCTAATCACTCTCAAAGGCTCTAGGAAGACTTGGAGAGCAAGGAGGAAGAGAGGAAGAGGAGAAGAAGAGAGAAATCGGTGGATCTTAGGGAGGATTAGTGAGTTTGAACTTGTTTTGCTTTTGTTTAGTAGATTTGAGATTTGGATCTTGTGAACCCTTTTGATTTGAATGCAATTTGGCCTTGATTTGAGTTT
The DNA here is from genome assembly GCA_934048045.1 of Polygonum aviculare. Taxonomy (NCBI): domain Eukaryota; kingdom Viridiplantae; phylum Streptophyta; class Magnoliopsida; order Caryophyllales; family Polygonaceae; genus Polygonum; species Polygonum aviculare. The sequence goes on along the minus strand of OW204023.1, from coordinate 21,830,299 downwards.
GATGATTGAGATTTGTTTGATTTGCTATTTGATTGTTTTTTACTCTTACTTGATGGAGTAGATTCCATAGTCTTGGGCTATGGGGGAAACCCCTAGCTAGGATTGGGTGTGAACCCCCAATTCCATAGCCTTGAGTGCTTGATCTATGAATCCTCTCTACATTGAGCTTTGATTCTCTTATGGGAACAAGGGATCAAGGGCTTGTGAATGGTAAGAGTAAGCGGGAGCAATCTCGAACCCATCACTTGACCTTGCATCGAAGGGAAAGCGAAAGCCCCCATGGTCGATGTGTAGAGTGGAGGGATCGAAGGCGAACAACCTCGATCTCACAAGGATCAACACTTATTGGCTGAATTGGGGTGGAATTACCCAAGTCTAGTTAGGGAAGGAACCCAAAAACCCAAGACCGATCTACTATTTTGCCTAGTTCGAGTTACCCAGTACATCGGGCCCGACGTTCCCAGTGTCGGTCCCGTGCAAACTAACCTCGATCCACCTTGGGCCGAAGTGACATAAGTCGGTCCCGAGTTGATCTCTTTGATTTTCCTTGTTTTTGCCTTTCTTTTCCCCTTTTGAGTCTTTTCTGTACTGATACAGGCTATTTTGTATAGGATAACTCTTGTATTTTGAGATGATTTTGAGAGTATTTAGGATAGTTTTGAGCGTTATTGTAATATGAAGACCGAAGACACAAGTTATGAAGAATCAAGAGTTAAAGAGCTTAAAGACGAAGATTCGTCACTACATGAAGGCCGCAGTCACGTTGTCTATGACGCGGGCGCGGTGGTGTGGAGAGACGAATCAACCAAGACCATGAAGGCCGCGGTCGCGCTGTCTCTGGCGCAGTCGCGGTAGAAGCCGACTCAGCGATTTGACCAAAGAAGACCGCCGCGGGCGCGGTGGTGACGCCGCGGTCGCGGTGAGGCCGACTTTCACGCAAATGATATTCTATCGTTTCTATCTTGTTTCCTTTCTTATCTTTCGGTTTCCTTTCTTATCTAGTCCGAAAAGGTTGATTTTTGGGGCTATTTAAGGGGAACCTTTCTAGGTTTTTAGAATATTCAACTTACTTGTCAATCAATTGTTCTTTCAATAAAGTTTAGAGTTTTCTTTGTAATGGAGAACTAACTCTCCTCTTGAGTTTATTCGATCAAGGAAGCTTTATTATGAAGTTGTGAAATTTTGGTAACCCTCTTTATTCCTAGGTCTTTATTGATACTCTTGTGCTTCATCCCATGATCTATGTTTGATTTTGTGAGCCTGATCAACTTGTTTCATTGACTTAGATCTATTGTTTGATTTAGGATTGGTTGTTGTCTATGCATCTTTCCTGTTTCTCGAAACAACTCTATTCTATGACCGTGGACTAGTCTAGGGAAGAGTATTCAATGGTTTAATTGTGCATGAGACTCGTAGCTTGATTGCATGATTTGATTTCCAAATATCCTTGTGCTCTATGCTAATTCTAGGTTAAGCGTCCTTGCCTAGGGTTATAGAATTGCTTGGATCGTGGACTTGTAATTGCTAATGATTGGGATTGGAATTGACCTAGGCATATAAATAGGTGGATAAATTCATGATCAACTGATTAATAAAGTGGAATTGATTGGATAAACTCTACTTGATAAACTTTGATTGAAACCGACTTTCAAACCCCCCCTTGATTTCTTGCATGAAAACCATAAAATCTGAATAGAAACTGATTCCTTTGGGTTTGACCCCTTGCTTGCCTACTATACTGTTGTTTGCATGTTTGGGATTTATTTTTGATAAGGGAACAACGACTTTGCCCGAGTCAGGTACACTCAACGCACGAACTCCCGTGTGTTCGACACCCTACCCTTGTACTACAATAGGGGTTCGGTTTATAAATTTAAATTTTTACCCTCCGATCCGGAACCCATCATACATAAGGAAAGGTCTTTATGAACTCCTCATCTCGCGTGTTTCCTATTCAATGTTGTTTGGCTCTTAAGGTAGGCGAGCGCGCTGTGGTCGGTGTTGATGAAAAACTCACTCAGCCACAAAGATTGTTGCCATGTTTGTAAGCATCGAATTAGGGCATACAACTCCTTGTAATAGGTGGGATAGTTGAGGGTGGCATCCGTGAGCTTTTCGCTGAATCAGGAGAATCCTGAGCAGTACCCTCCTCAAGAACTTATGACTGCTATTCTCCAAAATCAATGCATGATGATCAAGACTATGAGAGAATCTATGGACTTGTATGAAAAGCTTCTTAAGCATTACCAAGAGTCCACACGCAGACCTCCCCAATGATCACTGTCCTCCCACTTCATCCATCATATCTTTTGCTTGTGCTTCTTTTATTTGAAACACTTAATTAAGTACTTTGGTCTGTAATAACATTATTCTGTTTTGATTGAATGGCAGTTCTCTTGTTTGTGTCCATTGATTGTTTAAGCGTTCCCTTGTCTCTATTTTTTTTTTTTTGCTACCATCCTTATTCACTTGTTATCCTTTTCGATGATGCCAAAAGGGGCAGTTTAGTTTTGTAGAGATGTGCTATATATATTAGTTATCTAGAATAAGCAAGTGTTAAGGGGAAACTATTAGTGAAAGGTCTGTGGAATGCTGCTCCAAGTAATTTGAGGGACGCTTAGATTTTGCCTAGGACATTACTCTCTCTCTCTCTAAAATCCAAATGTTAGGAAGATCAAAGGTTGAAAACTTGTGCTCATAGAAAATTGCTAGGTCCTAGAGGACGCTCTTAGAGGTTTCATGCATGTTAAGCTTTAATATCAAATTATTTTGCCTAAGGGTTTGTCATCATCAAAAAGGGGGAAATTATTGGGACGATGTTAAGGACTCCATTGTACTTAACATTGTGCCTATAACAATTGTCTCTTAGTTTTGATGTGACAAACTCACTTTGATCTAAGAGTTGTCCAAGTGTTTCAGGAACGCCAATTATGAAAAGGACAACAAGTGATGTGTCCGTGCCTGAGGAGAAGGGACACCACTTTCCAGAAGTAAGGACCAACGAAGTGTCTACTTATTCAAGAACGCAGTCCCAAGCAAGTAGGAACGTGAGCTCAACTCTGGAGTCCTTACTAGGCGATCCGACAAGATGACATTACTCGACAAGTTTTGATCATTTGGGACAAGTGGAGGCCGATCCTGTAGATCAGTCCATCACCACGTGAAGCCGATCTTGTAGTAGAGTACTACAGCTATTGCCAGGAAGCTTCCCTCATCACCTCCAAGGACACGTGGAAGCCGATTTTGTAGCAACATACAAGAAGGGCATGATCTTCAGAGGAAAGACGCCCTTCCCTAACTACTATAAATACTCCTCGGGTATTTATTGTGACTTAAGCCTTTTAGAGAATATTCAGAGAGAACACGACAGCGATCAAGAACACAAGAACAAGTCAAGAACTCTCAAGAACTAGGTATTAGATCGAGAGAAAGGCCAAACCAAACCACAAGAATGTTTGTAAAGCAAAAAAAAGCCAAAAAAAGAAGTCCTTACGATGAACTGTAAGGACGTGGGAATAGCGTCCTTTAGAGATTGTGTTAGGTTATAGTGAATGGCTCAAAGGAGTATTACTAGTGGACTTAGGGACGTATACTTAAGTGCCAAAGAAGTGTAATCCTCGCCTTGTAACTGTAAGGACTCTCAATAAGAAAGGAAGAAAGTTATTCGAAAATCCTTCAAGGAGGTAGAGGTTTACTCTCAAGGACTGCTTTAGTCTTGAAAGGTTCCTCTATAAATAGCCGCGTTCTTTACTTATATGTTTACTTCCGCTGCTTACAAGGACGCCCTTAGATCATAAGGACGCCCACTTCACTGACTTACGATCCAACAATGTCTCTTCGGAATGCTCCATTGATTTCTTCCAAGAACGCTACCTGAATGATCATAAACCAATCGAGAGGATCAAAGATCACAATGGAATGTTGCCTTGGGAACGCTTTAAGTCTATGACTTAACCCTTAACCACACGGTTTTGAAAAACGGCTTAAGGTATCGGTTGGCTTAAGGTGTACTCGAGACAATGGCAAAATCAAAACAATCCAAAAAGATTCAATGAACAATAACAACGAACAATGCAAGGAGGTCTCTTAAGAACTTGTTACACTTCAAAACTTGTTGCTTGGAGTGCAAGTTATCTTATTTTGGCTTTCAATGCATCGATTTTTTTTTCTTGATCTTGTAAAGGTTACCTTATTTTGGCTGTTCTTCATAATTTTTTTTTAAATTCGCCGAACCCTAATGTGCACGGGGGTCAGCCACGACCTGTAGGAGGTCGAGTACGACCTATATATGACGGAAACAAAAATTGCTATAAACAAGGAAATAAATCTAGCAAAGATTAAAATCATATCTTTTCTAGAAAAGGTCTCTAACTAGGAAATTTTGTGCCCCCTAGGTCTCTAACTAGGAAAGATTAAAATCTAGCAAATCATATCTTATCTTTGGAAAGATAGAGATATGACTTGTTACAAAAATCCTAAAATAAAAGATATCAATAAAAGTGTTGGATCGTTAGTACTGGGGGACGTCCTTTACTTTGGATAAAGGCGTCCTTTGGTTAGGCGTCCCCACGAGGAGTAGGGGCGTCCTTGAGTATTGCAGCGGAAAAAAATGTACTAAACAGGTAGTAAATGAACGCAATGAATTATAGAGGAACCACTCAAGACCAAGTAGTCCTTGAGTGTAAACCTCTACCTCCAGGGAGGATTTTTGAATAGTTCTTTCCTTTATATTGAACGTTCTTACAGTTGTACTGGCGAGTCTTTACAGTTCTCCGACATTTAGCTTTTCCCTAAGTTCACTTGTAAAGAACTCCTTTAAGCCTACAACTTAAGCTATAGTTCAATCTACCAAAGGACTCTATTCCTACGTTCTGCAGTACTTTGCAGAACTCTCTTTCTCTTTTTGGGTTTTCTGGTTACAAACTGTTTTGTGGTTTAGGTACAAAATCTCACTCAATCTAACACAAGTCCTAGCACTGTTCTTGAGTTCTTGAGTTAATTCTTCGTGTTCTTGAGTGAGCCGCTTTCCTCTGATTCTCTCTGAATATTCTCTGAAAGCGTTAGCGTCACAATAAATGCCTTGGGCTATTTATAGGACTTGGGAAGGGCGTCATTCTAGTTCTGACGATCATGCCCTTCAGGTACGTGGCTACAGGATCTTCCTCCACGAGTATGGAGGTGATGAGGAAGCTTCATGTATCCAGCTGTGTGTAATGAACTCCGCTACAGGATCGGCCGCCACGTGTTGATGAACTCTGCTACAGGATCGTCCGCCACGTAGTGTTGGACTCTGCTACAGGATCGGTCTCCACGTGTCCTTGGATGATCAAACATTGTCGAGTAATGTCATCCTGTCGGCTAGTGAGTAAGGACTCCTTTCTTGCGTTCCTACTTGCTTGGGACTCCGTTCTTGTTCAAGTAGTCTCTTGCTGGTCCTTACTTCCTGTTAGTTGGCGCCCCTAAGCCTAGAGAACGTTCACACACTTGTTGTCCTTTGTTAATAGGCGTTCCTGAACAGTTGGACAAATTTATTAGAATCAAAGTGAGTTTGTCATATCAAAACTAAGGGACGGTTTGTGTGGGCACACTACCAAGTACGCAGGCGTCCTTGATAGCGTCCCAAAAATTTCCCCCTTTTTGATGATGACAAACTCTTCAGCAAAATAGTTTTGACATTGGAACTTAACATGCATGAAAACTTAGAAGCGTCCTCTAATACTTAGAGAGAATCCAGTAAGCACTAGTTTTCATTCTTTGATTCTCTAACATTTGGATTTTTAGGAGAGAGTTGCTACCTAGAAAACTTTCTAAGCGACCTCTCTTATTCTAGAATGGGCGTTCCTTAGACTTTTCACTTAATAGTTCCCCCTTAACACTTGCTTATTCTAGATAACTATTTTATAGCGCATCTCTGCAAAACTACACTTCCCCCTTTTGGCATCATCGAAAAGGATAACAAGTTGTAAGGACGTTAGCACAAACACATAACTAAAAGCAGTGGAACGCTTGAACAAACACATGCACACAAACAAAGGATTGCCATTCAAATGGAATTCAGAGAACGGTTATTACAAACCAAGATCATAGTGTTTGAAAATCAAAAGAAGCAAAAGCATAATAGTAGGGGATTAAAGGGTGGGGAACGGCAATCACTGAGGACGGCTTTGATCTTGAAAGAACTTGAGAAGTTCTGCTTGAAGCTCAGCCGACTTGGTGAGAACCGTGGATAAATCTTTGATGGCGGAGAAGACAAGACACTGATTGTCCATTATGGCACCCAAGAGTTCTGCAGGAGGATGTTGGGCAATGTTAGTCGGAGCAGAACGGGGCACCTGGCCGGAACTTGAGGAGGGCGCGTCCAGGGGAGGAACTTGAGGAGGTGAACGAGCCAAGAGCATCTGATCAAGAGCTGCAAGATTTACTGGGTGCTCTTCTTCTTGAGGAAACTCTTGATTCATTGAAGCAAGACGTTCTTCCTCAGCTTCAGCTGCTAGGCGTTCTTGCTCAGCCTTTATCCTTGCTTTCTCAGCCTCAGCTTCTAACTGCTTTGCCACAAAAGGCAACTCCTCATTATGCCTCATCTCTACCAATCCCTTCTTAGCGTTCCATTTCAGTCCTAGCTCTTCAGAAGGAGCGCTCTCATCATAGGCGTTTTGGGACTGTAGAATCAGCTTGACCAGCCCTGGGTACGGCAAGGCATGTCGCTTCCTTCCACACTTAGCCATATGTTGCATCGCGATTTTGGCTAAGTTGATGGGGCGGCGTTCTAGAAGAGCGTCAATCAGGATAAGATCGTGCGTTTAAACGATCGAACGCTTCTCTTGCCTTGGAAGGACGGCGCGACATATGAAATAATGTGCAATGGCGCCAGCTTGCTCAACACATGAGCGACCTTGTCCAGTCCGAAGGGCTTTTTGCCTTGAAACAGCTTCTCAACCAACGCCAGTTCTTCGTCAGTTGTCTCAAATCCGCCTTCTGGAAGGGAGCTTAGAGCGTTGGACGGGGCCTTTTGTGGGTTGAGACCCATGAAGGAACGGACCTGGCGTTCTGTTACTGATGCTTTCTCTCCTTCTATTTTGAAGTGAAGAGAACCATCTTTAGCTTTGTACCTCAGATCTCTATAGAATGCCTTGATCTGCTCTTTATCAACCACAACAGGCGCAGGCCCAACGTTCAGCCACCCTTGGAATCTGAGAAGCTCGAGAAACTATTGAACTTCATCATCATTGTTGAAGGAGGCGAGCCACTCTTCGGAGTATATTAGGGGGCTAAGAACTTTGACGGGCGCGCCATCAGGCTTTCTTTTGCGCTTGCCCTTAGGGGACTCAGAATCTTCACCATCGGAAGAACTGTCCTCATCAGCAGAGTCCTCTGACTCATTTTCATTTGCGTCCTGGCCAGCGTTCTCTGTGCCTTGTTCAGATTCAGCATTGCCACCAGATGTGGCTTGATCAGCGCTAGAAGGAGCTTGGCCTTGGGACGTGCCCTCGGCGTCCTGAGCCTCTGATTGATGTTCTGTTGTTGGCTCAGCGTCCGCAGGGACTTGGTGGGATTCTGTTTGGATTGTGGGTGAGGGGTTTTCTTGAGGAGCTTGGGAGGGGTTGAGGATTGGGAGGGATTGGTTGTAGGGGGGGACTTCTTGAGCATCACGCTCGAGTTCTTCTGACAAAGAAGGTTCGGCGTCCTTTTGAGCGACCTGGTGCTCGCCAGCGTCCTCAGCTCCTTGATCATTTCCAGCAGGAGCATTCTCAACTCCTTCCGCCTCTTCGCTGGAGTCCCCGATAACATCGACAAATGGGGAGGGCTCACCAGCAGGCGTTCCTCTTTCACTCTCAGAGGATGAGCTAGAGGATGAGGAGGAGGAGGAGATGTGCTCGGGCTCTGGAGCGGCTTGGACCAGGAGCACCTTTGGAGATTCGCCTGCTTTGCGGCGTTTGAATGTGTGCTCAAGTGCGGGACGTTGCTCGACGTCCTCCGGTCCGCTCTCTAAGGATGGACGGCGGGACCTAGGGGTCTCGGGGTCCTTCGGCGGTGAAATATGGGCCGGGGCGGATGGGAATTGGGCTAGGTTGAGGGGAGAGAGAGTTCGTTTGGGAGGGAAGGGGATAAGAGCGTTTGATTTTGAAGGTTGAGGGGATGGGGGAGGAGTGGGTAGTTGGACGATGGTGATGGGTTGGGGAGGAGGAGTGGATTCCTTGGAGAGGTTGGAAGGCCTTTTTGTGGTGCTTGGCCGTTTTGTGGAGGTTTTGGAGGATGGGACGCTTGAAGTCTTGACCTTTTTAAGGGGCCTTGGATCATGGGTTTTCTTGGAGCGTCCCTCCTTTAAGTGTGGTGGAAACTTATCCACAATCTCAGTAGGTTTAGTGGAGGAGAAAGGTTGTGAAGATTTTGAAAGAGGAGAAGAGGGGGCAGGACGTTTGAGGAGTTTCTTGGTGGTGACGGTGGGGACGGTAGGAGGAGGAGGAGAGGGACTCGGCAAACGGTTCTTTAGCATTTTGTAAGCCGGGGAGTCCCTTGGGTACATTGGGAAGTCAGGGAGAACTTGATTGTGGAGATCGGGAATAAGGTCAAGTAAAGGACCGAGATTCTCACCTCCAAACTGTTGGAAGAATAGAACGTCCTCAATGCGGCCAGGCAGATCTTTGTAGTCGTTCTTGTGCAGGCCGTGAATGACGAAACGTTATATGAACTTCTCGTAGTTTCTTGTTTTCACAGCATCTTGCTTGACACGAGGAAGCTCCATACGTTCCCTGATCAACATGTACAGCGTTCTGGGCTTCTTGTTGATGAAGTCCACTAGAGATTCGTTGAGAGCTAAGGGTTTTGGCTTCTCAATTGTGTTGGACTTCACCAACCTTCTTCTCTTCCCGCCGGTAGAGGATCCGGCCACGTTCAACTGTCTTTGAGACATATTCTGACGATTTTTAGTGAGAGAAAGTTGTCGGAAAGCTAGAGAGAAGTCAGAGCCTGAACTGAGCAGAGAAGTGGTTGAGAATAATAAATGAACGAGAGCGACTGTTCTGGCCTTATATAGAGGAAGCGGTGGCACAAACTGTAATTACCACTGTTTTACTGTGCGACACGTGGAAAAACTTCCCCCTTAAGCATTGAGCAAAAGCAACGGTCACTGTTCAAACTTTCAAATATTCAAATTTCTTACTCTTCAACTCCTTCTCGAAACTGAACTGGCGTTCTCGCTTTCACACCATGGCATTCTCTCATACTTAACAAAAATTTACCTCTTCAAGCAAACCAACAACCAATTCAACCGTCCCTATGATTGCCTTGCTAACCATTTGAGAACCAAGCAAGTACGTCCCGTAAAAGAAAATAAGAAGCTCATAGGACGCTTTTGTAGAGTTCTCAGCTAGGGTAAGCTTAGAGTTCCCATCATTTCGGCTTATAATAAGGGTTGGGTGATCAGGGATACTCTTTTCAAGACAAAATAGAGAAATTTGAATGGCGTTCCAAAGTAGCAAACATATGAAGTTTTAGACTAGCGTCCTTGCAAATATGTATTCAATGCATAACAGTCCTTAAACACTTAGAATCTACCAAACATAGCCAATCATTGAGGGAATAGTAGAACGGGACTTGCTACTTAAAAGTTATCATCCCTAAAAGCAACCTGAGATGCTCATAGGGACGTCTATCAAGCGCCTTAGTGAAAATATCAGCTATTTGGTCTTCAGTCCTTACATGCTCCATACTAATGAGTCCTAGTTCAACATTATCACGCAAGAAATGATGCCTTATATGAATATGCTTTGTGCGTGAATGAAAAACAGGATTCTTAGAAATTTCAATAGCACTAGTGTTATCACACCGAATGGGAATACTTTCAAGATTGATACCGTAGTCCTCTAGTTGATATTTGATCCAGATGACTTGTGAACAGCACGAGGCAGCAGCAACGTACTCAGCTTCCGCAGTTGAAAGCGCCACAGAGTTCTGTTTCTTAGATCCCCAGGACACTAAGCATGAACCAAGGAACTGTGCCATTCCTGAAGTGCTTTTTCTATCAATCACATGACCAGCATAATCAGCGTCCGAGTAGCCAACAAGCTTGAAGGACGTCTTCCTAGGGTACCAAAGACAAAGATCGTCGCGTCCTTTGAGGTAGCGAAAGATCCTCTTAACTTCTTGCATGTGGGACTCCTTTGGATTCGCCTGGAAGCGTGCACACAAGCAAACAGCAAACATAATGCCGGGACGGCTTGCGGTCAAGTAGAGCAGAGAACCAATCATTCCTCTGTAAAGCTTCTGATCAACGTCCTTTCCCTGTTCATCTGCGTAAAGACGCGAATTTGGAGAATAAGGGGTTGCAACAGGTTTGGACGTGTTCATCCCGTACTTCTCAAGCATTTCACGGACGTATTTTTGTTGGTGAATGCGTGTCCCTTCCTTGAGTTGGTTTATTTGAAGTCCCAAGAAGAAATTGAGTTCTCCAATGAGGGACATTTCAAATTCACTACTCATTAAGGACTTGAACTCATCTATAAGTTTCATATTAGTGCTACCAAAAACAATATCATCAACATAAACTTGGGCAATTAAAATGTCCTTGTGAACTTTCTTTATGAACAAAGTTTTATCAATTGAACCTCTAGAGTACCCATGAGACAAAAGAAAGGATGCAAACCTGTCGTACCACGCACGAGGGGCTTGCTTGAGTCCATAGAGTGCTTTGTCCAAGTAGTACACATGGTTCGGGTGAGAGGCATCCTTGAAACCAGGCGGTTGAGCAACGTACAATTCCTCCTTCAATTTTCCATTGAGGAATGCAGTCTTGACGTCCATCTGAAATAGCTTGAATCCTTTGTGAGCGGCGAAAGCAATAAGGATATGAACGGCCTCAATTCTAGCAACAGGAGCAAAGGTCTCATCATAGTCTATGCCTTCCTCTTGCTTGAATCCTTGAGCCACCAGTCTTGCCTTGTTCCTTGACACACGTCCACTTTCATCAACCTTATTTCTGAACACCCAGCGCGTCCCTATGATGTTTTTGCCTTTGGGACGAGGGACGAGGGTCCACACTTTGTTCCTTTCAAACTGGTTGAGTTCTTCTTGCATCGCTTGAATCCAGTCAGCGTCCTGGAGTGCTTCTTTGATATTCTTTGGCTCCACCATAGAGACAAAGAATATCCTTGAGAAAGCTAAATTTGCACTTTGGGACAGGCTTGCAGCTGAACTTGTTTGAACTCCTTGAGAAAGGTCTGAGACAATCTGGGATGTTGGGTGGTCCCTAGAGAAACGGGACTCCCTTTGAAATAATTGAGCAAATCTTGGATCAATGTCTCCATCAGAATCATCACTATCATCTTGAGCATCATCGTCGGTGCGTTCCCCCTCAGAGAGAGCGTCCACACCTTGACGTTGCTCACCTTGTTGACTTGATTCAGCCATAGATTGTTGAACTGGAGATTCACTACGAGATGGAACTCCCTGAACAACATTGGGAACGTCCACTGAGACTTCTTCAGGATTTGGAGCAGCGTCCTTAGGAACATAGTATTTTCCAGAGGACCAATCTTCAGCTTCGTCTTCAGAGTCGTCCTGCTGTTGCAACGAGGAGCGTTCTTTCTTACTTGATTTTTCTTTGTGAGAAGAGCTCTCCTTGAACACAACATGAATGCTCTCTTCAAGCTTTAGAGTCCTTTTGTTGAAAACTCTATATGCTTTGCTGGTGAGAGAGTATCCAAGAAATACGGCTTCATCACTCCTTGCATCAAACTTTCCAAGTTTCTCTTTATCATTGTTGTGAACGAAACACTTGCAACCAAAGACTCTGAGATAATCAATGCGAGGCTTCTTTCCGTTCAACAACTCATAAGATGTCTTCTTCAGCAATGGACGGATCATGGCACGATTGATTATGTAGCATGCTGTAGCAATAGCTTCCGCCCAGAAGTACTTGGGGAGGCTATTAGCCAAAAGCATAGTTCTTGCCATATCCTCCAGCGTCCTGTTCTTTCTTTCCACAACTCCATTTTGTTGAGGAGTCCTTGGAGCTGAGAAGTTGTGCGAGACACCATGTTGATCACAGTAAGCCAGGAACTCTGAATTCTGAAATTCCGTCCCATGGTCTGATCTTATGGCTTTAAGAGGCGTCTCAAGGGCAACTTCCACTTGTTTGATGAAAACTTTGAACGCATTGAAACAATCTGCTTTGGACACCAAGAAAACAACCCAAGTGAATCGAGAAAAATCATCTACAAGAACGTAAATGTACCTCTTTCCACCGTAGCTCAACGTCTTCATTGGTCCACAAAGATCCATATGGAGAAGTTCCAAAGGCTTCTTTGTACTTACTTCAATCTTGGACTTGAAGGACGTTCTTGTTTGCTTCCCTTTGATACAGGCTTCGCACTGTTCAACTGTCTCAGGATCAATTCGGGGAAGTCCTTTCACAAGATTTCTTTGATGTAGCTTAAGGATTGTGCTAGGTCCAGCATGGCCAAGTCGGCGATGCCAAAGATCAGCGTCCTTCTTTGAAGCAGATAAACACAATTCTGACTTAGGCTTGAACTCTTGATTGAAGATGTAAACATTGTTTTGGCGTACTCCTTTGAGAACGACTTTGTTGGACTTCTTGTTGATGACGAGGCACTCCTTTGAGTCAAATGTGACTAGGTTCTCACCTTGTTCACACATTTGAGAGATGCTAAGAAGATTGAAGCCAAGTCCTTCAACAAGACTCACATTAGTTGCTTTGATGGACGGGTTAAGAATGGCGTTCCCGTTCCTTTGATCTTTCCTTTGCCCTTATTGCCAAACGAGACAGTTCCTCCCGTGGCACTGTTCTGGATAGAAGTGAGATGGATCTGGCTTCTTGTCATATGATTTGAGGCGCCACTATCAATGATCCATGGGCGACCCAGGCAAGGTGTTCCTTACCTAGCTCATTACAAAAGCAGAACTCTGGTTCTGGCATAAAATCATTAATGTTAACATCATTAGAAATGGCATTCTTGCGGAAAGAACTCCTAGAACGTCTAGGACGCCTAAGATTAGCTTTGGGAACAGACTTAACATTCTCATTGTTAGTCCTAGCAGTTTTGCCACTTGCAATATCTTCTTTTAGTTTCACACAGTCATATTTGAAGTGGTCTCCTTGTCCACAGTATCAACACGTCCTATAGTAAGTACCGAGGTAGTACTTCTTGTTGGGACGTTGGATTTTGTTTTGCTTCATCTTTTGGGGATCACACACTTTTGAACCGTCCCCTTTTGCAATTTTCTTATAAATTTTATGACTGGTGGAATTGGTATAGTAGTTCTCTTGTCCTTTTTCTCCACTTTCTAGGACCCTAATTCTTTCAAGAAGATTCTTGAATTTCTCCCGTTCAAGTTCAAGTTCTGAAGTTTTGCTAGCCTCAAAGTCGCTAGGGAGAGAGTTTCTAGGTTCAGACTCATAGCCTAGTCCTCTTTTGGCTGGGACAAAAACTATTGGTTTGACTTCCTCAACTAAGGGACTCTTTCCCAACACTTTCACTTCTTCTCTAAGCTTAGCGTTCTCAAGTTTGAGACACATTACTTCAGTTTTTAGAGACTTAGATTCTTCATATGAGGACTCTAGTTGAACGGTCATGGAACTACAGTTTTTACATTCAACTACAATATTCTCATTCTCAAGTTCAAGTTCATCCATTCTATGTTGCATGACAACACTTTCTTCCATGATTTTTCCAATAAGTTTAATGAGCTTGGATTTGGAACAATTTTCTAAAGAACTCATCATAGATTCACGGGTTACCTCATTTTCAGATCTCGGAACGTTCTCCTCAACAATTTTGACGTCCTCCATAGCCATGTACGCCACTTGTTCATCAGGTTCTTCATCATCATCATCATCAGAAGAACTCCCATTGTCCCATGCAGAGGCGAACGCTCCAATGAGGGCTTTTGTCTTCATTTCCTTTGAAGACATTCCCGTTGTACACCTTTTAGCAAAGTGCCCTTTCTTGTTACACTTGTAACATGTGAGTTCCTTCATTTCTTCCTCAGTGTACTTGCGACTTTCCTTCTTGGGCATCTTGTGTTTGTTGAAATACTTGTTCCTTTTGCCAAAAGCACGGAGAACTTTGTTAAAGAGAGCAAGTTCTTCCTCTTCATCAAGTTGTTCCTTAGTCTTGCTTTCTTTCTCCTTTAAGGCTTGAACGCGCATCTTTTCGCGGTTCTCATTCTTGTTGGCTTCCACCATTAAGGAAATTTCTTGTTGACGACGAATATAATCAGCGTACTCTGGTGTTGTGGACGCCAAAGCAAGATCAGTTTGAGGATTGTTTGCTAGTTGAGCCATATCAAAGATCCTTCTTTCTTCGTACTGCCTGAGCTTCCCATAGATTTCTTCCATATCTAGAGTTTTGTTGGTTGTATTCTCTTTGAACGTTGTCCTATCAAAATTCCAGACTCCAGTCAACCCATCAATGACAACTTGAACTCTATTCCTCATGGAGATTTCTGTTTCTAGGATGCCCAGGTTCCTCATCTTGGTGACAAGGGCCTCAAAACGGTACGAGTAGTCATTCACCGTTTCATTTGGCAGCATACTGAAAGCATAGAACTCCTTCTTGATTTTCAGCTGGACGTCCTCCTTCATTTCAGCGGTTCCCACATGGAACTTTTCAAGAGCTTCCCACTGTTGTTTAGCTGTTGGCAAATTGCTAACTCGGGTAGCGTCCTTTTCACAGAGGGACGCTTGAAGAAAACAAATTGCTTTAGCATTGGTTTCCATCAGCTTGAATTCATCAGGACCCCACTCGTCCTTCTTATCAGCTTTGCTAGCGGGTACCTTGAGATCTCCCTTCATAATGACCTTCCAGCATTGATAATTTTGACTTCTGCAGAAATTTTCAAACCTTGTCTTCCAGCGGTTGAAGTTGCCGTCCGTCAGGCGCGGAGGCTTCACAAAAGAGATTCCAATGGGTTCCATGTCCATCTTTACCTGCAACTCAGTAAGAATCTAGAGCGCCTGCTCTGATACCAATTGTTGGATCGTTAGTACTGGGGGACGTCCTTTACTTTGGATAAAGGCGTCCTTTGGTTAGGCGTCCCTACGAGGAGTAGGGGCGTCCTTGAGTATTGCAGCGGAAAAAAACGTACTAAACAGGTAAGAAATGAACGCAATGAATTATAGAGGAACCACTCAAGACCAAGTAGTCCTTGAGTGTAAACCTCTACCTCCTTGGAGGAATTTTGAATAGTTCTTTCCTTTATATTGAACGTTCTTACAGTTGTACTGGCGAGTCTTTACAGTTCTCCGACACTTAGCTTTTCCCTAAGTTCACTTGTAAAGAACTCCTTTGAGCCTACAACTTAAGCTATAGTTCAATCTACCAAAGGACTCTATTGCTACGTTCTGCAGTACTTTGCAGAACTCTCTTTCTCTTTTTGGGTTTTCTGGTTACAAACTGTTTTGTGGTTTGGGTACAAAATCTCACTCGATCTAACACAAGTCCTAGCACTGTTCTTGAGTTCTTGAGTTAGTTCTTCGTGTGCTTGAGTGAGCCGCTTTCCTCTGATTCTCTCTGATTATTCTCTGAAAGTGTTAGCGTCACAATAAATGCCTTGGGCTATTTATAGGACTTGGGAAGGGCGTCATTCTCATTCTGACGATCATGCCCTTCAGGTACGTGACTACAGGATCTTCCTCCACGAGTATGGCGGTGATGAGGAAACTTCCTGTATCCAGTTGTGTGTGATGAACTCTGCTACAGGATCGGCCGCCACGTGTTGATGAACTCTGCTACAGGATCGTCCGCCACGTAGTGTTGGACTCTGCTACAGGATCGGTCTCCACGTGTCCTTGGATGATCAAACATTGTCGAGTGATGTCATCTTGTCGGCTAGTGAGTAAGGACTCCTTTCTTGCGTTCCTACTTGCTTGGGACTCCGTCCTTGTTCAAGTAGTCTCTTGCTGGTCCTTACTTCCTTTTAGATGGCGTCCCTAATCCTAGGGAACGTTCACACACTTGTTGTCCTTTGTTAATTGGCGTTCCTGAACACTTGGACAAATTTATTAGAATCAAAGTGAGTTTGTCATATCAAAACTAAGGGGCGGTTTGTGTGGGCACACTACCAAGTACGCAGGCGACCTTGATAGCGTCCCAACAAAAAGGAAACACGCTATCTATTATTAAGTCAAGTAACTATCCTTAAATAATAACTTGACTTAAAATAAAAGAAATCTAATTAAGGATAGGCGGTTCGAAAGAAATTGAAACCGAAACGCGGATGTTCGCCAAGAGAGGGTCGAGGCCGAACAAGGGAGGTCGGGATCAACCTTGTTCATCAGGGAAGGGTCGCCAAGAGACGGTCGTGGGCGACCTAGCTAGGTCGGGTCTGACCCTTCTGGGGGCAAAGCCGGGCTTGCTAAGGTCGAGTCCGAGCTCAGCCTGGTGGAGACGCTAACCCATCTCGTGACGTCCGAAGAGCCTTGCGATCGGGAGACTCGGGCCACTAAGGATTGAGTGGCTTGGGCGATGCTCTTGGCTCGGATCCTTGTAATAGGACCCTTGGACTTGAGTTGGAGAGCGTCTTCTTCCTCTATGGATGACATGGTGGGCAGGGGCGCATTAAGATCACGGGCATGTTGAGGAGTTTTTTATGGAGCGGAAGATATGATGGGAGGAAGGCGCCAATAACTCGGAAGAAGCTATGTAGGCCGAAGGAAGAAGGTGGCTTAGGCATCAAGAACATTCAGGCTTGGAAGAGATAGTATCTAGAGTGTCAAGTGCAAGAACATTGTTGTGTAGTTTGGAAGGTAGTGCTGAAGTTTCGTGATGATATTCTTGACTCGATGGAGGAAGGTAATATGCCAATTGTGTTGTTGACAAGGAATGGGAAGTTGGATGTATATGCTTTGTATAACAGATTCCGAATCAGGCAAGAAGAGACGGCCTGGTGTGATGTGGCTTGGAGTAAGTTGGCGACTCCAAGAATTGCCCTCAACGCTTGGAAAACGATTAGTGGAGGCGCCTTGACCAAGGATAAGCTGCTGAGAATGGGCTTGATTCAAGATGATGTGCGTGTGCTTTGTAAGGAGGGAAAGGTGGAGACGGCAACCCACTTATGGTTCGAGTGTGGGTACGCCAAGCTGGTGCTACAGTATGTGATGAGATGGGCCAATCTGGGTAGGAGTCCGGCCAGCATTGCAGATTGGCTGGTGCAAGCAGCTCAGCTGCAAGAAAGAAGGAGTTTGAAGTTTATTTTGTGGTACTTATGTGTTAGTGTGGTCATGTATTATGTTTGGCTTGCTAGAAACAAGAGTATATTCAAGGAAGAGCAAGTGGATGTGGAGGTTTGTAAAACCATGAGCATAAACTTGATTAGGAATTTCCTCAAAGCTTGATGGAAAGTTAAAACTAGGGAGGCTAGAAGGATTTTTGAAAAGTTGGGTATTAAAGGGGATGTAAAAGGCTAGTTCTATCCAATGGCGGAACGACGTTGTGCCCCACTGGGATTTCATAATTTATATATATATAATTATTAATATATTAATATATATTTCCTATGTATTAAAATAATTGCTCAAATAACATTTGTACATATATTAAGAAATATTATAGGGTAAAATTATTAGTGTAAAGAAACATGAAGAAACGTACATGATTATGATATAATTAATTATTCGGGGTATAGATAGAAATTGATGGAAAAAATATAAAATTAACAAGTATTGTGAAACAAGAAAAGGTAGTTATATAGACAACTATTTCGAAACAGGCGGATGGGGTATTAAAAACACACACACACACACACATATATATATATATATAAAGAAGAACAATCATACACTATAATTGAAATGAAGTTAGGCCGTAAAAAAAATGATGAAACATGTGTTTAGTGAAAAATATTATATAGTGGCTCATTGTTAAAAAAAGAGATAGATTTTTTTGTATAATAATGGACGAAAATGTATACAAAAGAGCCCTTAATTAATTTTTGCTCAAGGCCTCTAATTTGTTAGGACCGGCCTTGTCTATCTCAGATTTACCCGCCTCTGTCCGCCAACCGATTCACTTACACATTTTCACCTGCATCCACAATGGCGACGCCATCCGCCTGTCCAAACACGTTCCACCTGTATTGTATACAAAATTTATCGGGTTGAACTGTCAGTTGGATCATAATGTTTTCTGAAATCCATTTTGGGTTTAATAAGAACTTAATTTTGTTTCAATTTCTTTACTCAAATTAGGACTAATCTTAAACTTATAGATTAAGTATTTGGGGTTTATTCCAAGTTCTAATGATTAATAGATTGATCATATTTCAAACAATTACACTTAAATTAAGCTATTTAGCCCATGACTAAAATCCTTGTTCCGCCGCTGGTTCTATCTAGCTCATTTTTGTACTGTCGTTTATTTTGACAATATACTAACCTTTTATTCAAAAAAAGTATTGAATTATAAGTATGAAACCACGTACCCAACAAACCACATGAAACTCTCTATGCTTCAAGATTAAATTAATGTTCTTTTATTTAGGCTCTATATATGGCTAGCTCGCACATCTGTACCTATTTTCTCCATCTATCACTTGTTTCTCCCACAAATTACACAATACAACAACAAAACAAGACAAAATCATATTTTTAGATTGATTCACTCTCCAAGGAAACAGGTTGAGATTGGATCTTTAAGGAGCCTGAACTAGTAGTAGGTTGTGGTGTGGAAGCAGTGGTTGCAAGAGTAGAAGGCGAAGCGGCTGGAGAGTAAAAGACGCCTCCTACCAACACGAACTGAGGAGCGTGCGCCTTCGCGTTGCTGCGGGTTGCTGGAGTCGGTCTTCTTGTATGCAGCCGGTATTTCTGAAAGAAACCAATGATCGATCCATCGATCGACGGAATCATTAAGTTGCGTCCAATGCTTGGCATTTACAAAATCATCATCGCTCTTTCTAACCTATATCTTTACAATTATTTGTGTTTTGAAACTGTTTTTCTAAATTGAAACAGAATATCCACTTGATGAACATTCCAGCTAGCATTTTGCATTTTAATACAACAATAATATGGTTGAAAAGGAATCATCAGATGGTGGACATGCATATTCTACGTACAGATGGCAAATGTTACTTTCAAATTCCAGGAATCACAACTGGGTGTCAATACTATGATCTTTGATTACTTGGTAAAGATAATACTAATAAAAATACGTTAAAAAATGCTATAAGAAAAGTATGCACAAATTACCTGCAAGTGGCTCTTAACTTCATCATTTGTAAGGCCATCCACCTTCATCAGCTCCCTAATCTGCTTGGGCGTTGCAGCTGCAGACCACAAAATCAAGACATGCGGCTAAATTAACAACTAAGTTCAGATTAAATAAGCAGCCTTGACTAACCTCAAAATAAAACTTCTAAATAATTACCATGTGAGCCACCAAGCTGTTGAAGTGCATTAAGAAACGTCCTATGCAACTCGGGCGACCAACACCTCCTCGCCTTCCTCGCCGCCTCATCCTTCTTGGCGGCTGCCGCCCTGCAACCGCTGCCAGCAGCAGCAGCAGCCGCCTTTTCCACGGTGGAGCAAACGACGGTGGCTGTGGTGTTATCACAATAGGCATTGATCTCCTTCTTGTTCTTGAAGGGTTGGAATGCACCTCCATTAAAGCTCTTCACCTCCACAACCTTCACTTTCTTGGATTGATAGCTTTGATTCTCCTGTATCAAAATGAACAATAACTTGTAAAAATCCAATCAAAAGACAGTTCTTTGAAGCATTCAAAAGTTACGTACAGTACAGTAAGACTTTAAGTAGCCAAACCTCATTTGTGGGTGGATTTGGGGATTGATTCCAAAGTTGAGCAGATCTAAGCCAATCTGATTTCTTCCCAGAAGAAAACTCATCAACATCATCATCATCATGATGTTTTTGTTGTTCTGATGAGCAGCTTTCTTTGATGGGCATCAACTCTTCAAGCAAACGGCCTTCATCACAAATTGTCTGCTCAGAGCAGTCAGACTGCCCATTTGTACACTCAGTGGCGTTGGCCGATAATTGTTGCTCTTTATATTTCTCTATTGCTGCCAAATTAATCCACCAAGAAAAATTACTCTACAGATTGTCAGATCCAATGAAATGTAAATGTACCTAAAACCCATTTCTGCTATAAAGACACCAACAAATTAAGAAGATCAAAAGAAGCTACTTTTAACTTGGAAGAGTTCAATTACCTTGAGTAACGAGATGAAGAGAGAGAGGAAGCTCACGTTTAAAAATCTCAATTTTACGCCTTTCTTCCTCTAGAGCCTTCACATAATCATCGTCACATTTCTGGAAACCCTGATCTCTGTAATCCATCATGGAATCGAAAGTGATACTGAAAAACGCGTTTTATGGGTATAGATGTGGAGGTATACAGTTTAATTTGGGGGATGGATAATGAATTTGTAAGAAGAAGAAGATGGAACGATGGGGTTGGGATAATAAAGGAATCTTCGGGGGGAATCAGAGAAGGGCATAAACTTGAGATCCAAGTTAGTATAATAAATGGGCTTGGGAGTGCAATTTGTGAGATGGAAGAGTCGTCAATCGGTGGGGGTATCAAGGTCGCGGCGTCGCACGCAGAACACGAATCGAATCTTTGGTATTAATCCAATCCAATCCAATTTTTATTACTGGTATTAATTAAACTTAGAACTTGGGAGAAAGAAAGAGACAGGGGAAAAAGTGGGGCCCATGGGGAGTATGGTATATTCCAAGGATTGATTCCGTTTTTTGGTAGGTGAGCTGGCAGGTGGGCCACACTTTAAACAAATGTAAGATCCATTCCACAAATTTCCACGTGAGGAAGGTAACACCGTAACAACAGATTGGATATTATTTTTAGTAACTGCATGCTGTGTAGTAGTTTACTAAACTATCATTCTTGTTTGCTCAAAAAAAAAGGGAAGATTTGCGCACTCCGTTTTTTCATTTTCGGACACCAACTTGTGCGGATCCACAATCCGCACAAGGTTTTTTAAAAAAAACTGGGTTTTTCTTGTGCGGATCTGGGATCCGCACAAGAAAAAGGAATTTCCCAAACAGGAATTTCTTAATGCACTTCAACAGCTTGGTGGCTCACATGGTAATTATTTAGAAAAAGGAATTTCCTTTTGGTACCCCTCTATTAGAGGGGTACCAAAAGGAATTTCCCAAACAATAAAAATATTAGGTAATAAGCAATACAAATATTGAATAGACAAGCAATAAAAAATATTCCTAATTTATTAAATATTGAATATTGAATATTTTTAATTTATAAAAATATTGAGTAGACAAGCACTAAAAAATATTCTAAACTAGTAATAATAGGTAATAAGCAATAAAAAAATGTTCTTAACTAGTAGCAATAGGTAATAAAAATTATGAAAATAAAAATTAAAAAATACTGTAATTATAAATTAGGAATCAGGTATAGAGTTTTTATTTGTTTAAGATAATGTTCTAAATCACTTGTATTATGATTCTGTCGAGGGCGGCCGAGCAACGGGTCCCTTCTATTTATGAGCGAGGGGAGGCGTTGAGGATGGCGAAGGAGACGGCGAGATGTGACACAACGGGCGAGGATCGTGGACCCCCTGAGAGCATAGTGGGCAGAGGAGTAGTTTGTTATTTATTTGGATTCGTAATTTGACTTTTGGATTCGTAGTTTGTTTATATTTTGGATTCGTAGTTTGACTTTTGGACTGTTTGTTTGTTCTTTACTCGTACCTCGTATTTTAGGATTCATATAATTTCGAGCCCAAATTCTCACCGTGATAGCTCAAAACATTTAATAAGGACGAGGGTTTAGGGTTTAGCGGCATAGGAAGGGTTTAGTGATGCGCAAATAGGGTCGGAACTAAAACCCTATGTGCGGATCCAGGATGAGCACATGAGGTTTAGGGTTGGAACTAAAACCCTATGTGCGGATCCAAGATGAGCACATAGGGTTTGGGGTACGGTTTAGGATTTAGACGTTTTCTTTTGAAAAACGTTTAATAATGATCGATAAATGAATTGTTCTACATCATACATGCAATTCTCGTACGTTACATATATAATTATAGACTAACTCTTCGAGAAACATATCAAGTATGTTAATCTTTATCTTTATGAGTTGGACTCGAGCTTAAGTGAGGTTTAAATCTAAAAGATTTGGACTCGAAACATATCACGTATAACAAGATGATACATAAACGTAAACTTTCGATATAGATATAGTATTGTAAATCATGAAATTCGTGAATGCACATGGTTGAACATTACGATGATTCGATCTAACATATGTATGGATCATGAAGCCGTACAAGAATGACTTTGCATAAAAGGATGATACATAAACATTTAACTTTCAATATAGATATAGTATTGAAAATCATGAAATTCGTGAATGCACGTGGCTAACACAGGAAGAAGATTCGATCTCACATATGTGTGGATCCAGGATCCGTACAAGAACACTTCCGCACAATGACAAACTCGGCTGCTCTTGTGCGGATCCTTGATCCGCACAAGAGTGAGTCTGTACAAGGACGAGCTCAACTGCTCTTGTGCGGATCCAGGATCCGCACAAGAGCGAGTCCAGGCAACAGCGAGGTCTACTCTTGTGCGGATCCTGGATCCGCACAAGGTGCAGAACCCTGATCTGGTGCGGATCCAGGATCCGCACAAGAAGGGCAGTCACTATGTTTTATGGGCGGTATTGGGTGGTCAACTTGTGCGGATTCTGGA
Source organism: Polygonum aviculare (assembly GCA_934048045.1). Classification (NCBI taxonomy): domain Eukaryota; kingdom Viridiplantae; phylum Streptophyta; class Magnoliopsida; order Caryophyllales; family Polygonaceae; genus Polygonum; species Polygonum aviculare. The sequence goes on along the minus strand of OW204023.1, from coordinate 21,807,588 downwards.
TCCGCACAAATGGCCCGGTTTTTTTCCGAACCGCTCATCTTTACATGTGCGGTTTGTCCATCCGCACATGGTTCACGTTAAACCGGGTTTAGCATGTGCGGATCCACGATCCGCAGAAGTCGGTGTGCGAACATTAAAAAACGGTGTGCGCAACGGAACGGGCAAAAAAAAAACTATCATTCTTGTACATCTTTGTTACACAACAATAACTATATACTAAAGCGGAGTTTAAAAATATTATTTAGCACTATATGTGTCAACTTCTCATTGAGCTAATGTTCTTTACAAACAACAACTCAAAACAAGATACCTCATGATCGATCAACAAGTAAATCCAATGGAAGCCATAGATTTTATTGAAAGGAAAAGAGCATTACAATTCGCATATCCATCATAGAGACAAAGTTGTTGTTTATAGTTCAACAAACTCTCAAAACAGAATTTACATTAGCTCATGGGATTAAAACACGTGGCATAACCAGAATTATCGATTATGAGTTGAGGGTTAATAGAGGTATGATAAGATGTGTTGTACCATAATTCCACTAAGGGTAGCCACTTACTCCACATGTGAGGCCTATCACTGGTCATACATCTCATATATGTTTCAATACACTTGTTAACCACCTCTGTTTGACCATCTATCTGCGGGTGATAGGCACTAGACAGTTTCAATGATACCCCTTGCAACAAAAATAACTCTTCCTAGAACTCATTGAGAAAGACCGCATCTCTATCACTTACTATAGACTTAGGGAAGCCATGTAACTTGAACACATTGTCTAAGTAAGCTTGTGCAATTGTAGAGACAAAATAAGGATGTGCAAGAGCTATAAAGTGTGTTGATTTACTCAACCTATCAACTACTACAAATATGATAAATTTACCAAATGATAGAGGCAACCCACTAATGAAGTCCATAGATGTATCAACCTAAACAGATTCAAGAATTGGTAAAGGGTTGTAGAAGGCCAAGAGAAGGAGCATTGTCATACCTACATTGCTGGCAAACTTAACAGCTTCGAATGTACTATTGAATATCCTTGGCCATCCCTTTCCAATAAAACAAGCTCTTCACTCTCTGATTAGTGACATCCCTCCCTCAATGTCCATTTGTGCTCGAACAATGCAACCATCCCAAGATCTTGTTCCTAAGCATGCTGTCATTAGGAACAACCAACTTACTTTTCCTTCTCAAAATACCTCTAGTCTAGGAATAATGTTTTTTAGCTGAATCAATCTTTAGAGCTTCAATGATTTCAGCCAAAGTAAGATTAGTCTCATATCCAGCTTGAATTTGTTGCATGATATCACATTCTAAGATAGACAAAGCCATGTTTAATATCTTTACACCATCCATCCTAGACAAAGCATCAGTAACCAAATTCTCTTTTCCCTCTCTGTATTGTATTTCATGGTCAAATTCTAGCAATTTAGGTCACCACTACGTACTACTGGATATGAGTGTTCAACCTTTGCGCCAACAAATACTTCAAGCTCCTTTCGTCAGTCTTAATAACAAAATGACCAATAAGAAGGTAATGTTGCCATTTTTGAACTGAAAAGACCACAACTCTGGTCCTAACTACCTCAAACTAATTATGATATTCAAAAATTCCATCCTTCTTTGGCAGAATTTTCAACTATGCTATTGGATCATCAACTCACTTTCTATCCCTTAAACCTAGGGAATCAATCTTGGAGATTCGAGTCATACGTGAATAGCCTTGTCTGTTTTGAGTCAGATCTTGAAGGTTTTCCTGATTCTGTTGATTCGCAAATGAACTCTCAACTCCAATTGCTGGCAATTGAGCTTTTATTGATTGGAATTTGATCGTTGTGGATTACATTTCCTTGATTAGGTGAAATCAACGATTGCTTCGAATAGATTTGCCATATTCTCTCTCAATTCGGCATCCATCTTCTACATATGAGCTTCCAAGCCTTCAAACTTTGACGCGACGGCTTTTTCAACTTCTTTCATCACCATCTCCCTCAAAATCGCATGTGATATGGATTCCACCATTGTCGCAGGTTGTTGAAGCTCTGATACCTTTAATACAGTAAACTGCTCTTCTAAGAACCGAGAGTGATAATTCGAGCTAATGTTCTTTACAAACAACAACTCAAAACGAGATACCTAATGATTGATAATACTGGAGAAATACGATCAACAAGTAAATCCAATGGAAGCCATAAATTTTATTGAGAGGAAAAGAGAATTACAATTCGCATATCCATTACAGAGATAGAGTTGCTATTTATACTTCAACAAGCTCTCAAACAGTGAATAAAAAGGCGAGCGCCTCTCGCCTAGGCAGTAAGGCAATGCCCTCATCGCCTTTCATAGGTCAAGGCGGGCAGTTTCCAAAAGGCGAGCGCCTTTGCCGCCTAGGCACTTGCCTCTCGCCCGCTCGCCTTTAGCGCCTTTTGGTAAAGTATTTTTTTAGAAAAAAATAAAAGAAAAATATTTTTAAAAAAGTAGTAAATTTTTGAATCTTTGTTAATTTTAAACCTAATTATAAGTAAAAGAAAACAAATAGACATCTTCCATCTCCTGATTTGTCTTCTATCGATATCTACCTATGCATAAGTTAACACTAAGTGCTTAGTTATGATGATTAAGATGTCTAACTTATAAGTTTTCATTAATTAATGTATATGTATGTGTGTTCTTATATCTAAAACTTAGGATATATACATATTGCATTATGGAGCGCCTTGATACAAAAGGCGTTCGCTTTTCGTCTCTCGCCTAGGCAATGAGACCTATATCGCCTTTGTTCGCCATTCACCTTTTTATTCACTGCTCTCAAAACAAAACTACATCAGCTCATAGGAGTAAAACACGTGGCATAACCACAACCCTCAGATGTTTAAGCTAAAATTCTGTTAAAAGATCGTTTCTCTGTAACAGGCTATCCCCCGCTTGACGACTACTTAGCCATTTTTCTTTCTTTTCAATAAAACGCTTCATCGGAGGAGCCGGAGAGTATCGTCTCTCTTCCAACCAAAAATAAAGAATTTAACTTTTTTCGTATGCCTATTGATGTCGCTGTTTGTTAGCTTTTGAGGCGGTTAGGTTTTCCTATGTTGTAATCCTTTTTTTTCTTGTACTTGTCTGATTGCCTATTTATTTCAAGATTTTCGACTTATTAAACTTATCGGGCATGTTAAACATTTTTCTTATGAACAAAAAACCTCGCGTAACCCAAATATATATATATATAAAAGGATAAAACTCGCCGAAATCACGGAATCCTATCTGGAGGTCGCCTTTGCCAAGCGAGGAAGAGGACTGAATAATAGGGCGTAAAATGGATCCATCAGTAGCCATATCCATATATAATACTAGTATACGGAGTATCATATTTGCGACTTGTGTATCCTTCTTTTTAAAAAATTTGTTTTGCAAAGGGCAAATGATATGATGGGGTAAATTATTCTTGTCCGGCCTTTCAAGTTTTCAAAGGGTAGTTAATAGAAATTAATTTAATCCCCGTACAATATGCGGGTAATGTCATTATAACCCAATTTAGTATTGATATATATCATCAATGAACATGTTAAACTTATAGGATAATAGAAATTAATTTAATCCCCGTACAATATACGGGTAATGTCATTATAACCCAATTTAGTATAGATATATATCATCAATGAACATGTTAAACTTATAGGATCATATATATTTATCCTCGTATTGTGATTAGTGTTTTTTTAACCATAGTAAATCAACTCATAATATATAAATATGTTGAATTTGTTCAAAGATCACTTTACGATAAAGATCACGTTTTATTAAATAATAATATTTATCAGAAAATTACAACTAATTCTTGCTAAGGAATGTCATAACTTTTGGGATAATTCATAAATTCGGTACTTTTAAGAAATTTTTACGGGATAAGATTATATGAGATTCTAACTACCTAATTTGTATAAAAGAGGACCCAAGTGGTTATTTTATTATAGAAATGACACGTGGCGCTAATTTTTAAGAAGACATTGACTCCGCTTTATAGTATAGTAGTATAGATATAAATAAATATAATTATAGTATCTCACCTCCTCTCGCAAATTAGTATCTTGAGCTAGCTGGCTAACACTGAAACTAGGGAATGAATCATGTAAGAACGAAATCTAAGAAGAGAAATGAGAATGAATCTCATCCGTTGGATGGCGTGCGTGTGCAATTTTTTTTTACGTTCTCGGAGACTAAATGTAACAAATAACTGTGTACTTTCACTTAACTTAACTATGTGTTTCTATATAACATGACTGTGTGGTTTTGATTAATATGAATGTGCGTGTTCGTAATCGCAATGTGTGAGATTTTTCATGTGAGTGGGTAATAAAGAGTAAAGAGTGTGTAGAATAAGACAAAATTGAATGTGTATTTTCTCTTAAATTGATTGTTCCTTTTTGAATTACATGAATGTGAGTTTAAGTTTAATCTAAATGTACATGATCTAAATTGTATCGTGTGTGAGTTTTTTTCATACATTTGTGTAATTGACAAATAATTGTGAATTTTTTCATATAAGATGAAATGTACTTTCACTTAACATGACTGTGCATTTTCAAATAACATAACGGTACATGCTCTATATTTCATTGTGTTTGATTTTTTCCAATATAAGTGTGTAATTGACAAATAACTGAGCCATTTTCATATAAGATGACTATGTATTTTCCCTTAACATGACAATGCCATTTCAAATAACATGACTGTGCATGCTCTACATTACTATATATCACTGTGTGTGAGTTTTTTCTCATTAAAGTTTGTAATTGACAAATGAATGCACCTTTTTCCTATAAAATGATCGGTACTTTCACTTAACATGAATGTGAATTTTCATAAACATAACTATGTATGTTCAAATACCATAACTATAAGATGATTGGTACTTTCATCATGTATGATTTTTTTTCATATAAGTGTATAAATAACAAATAACAATGCCATTTTCATTAAATATGACTGTGTATTTCTTCTTATTGCGTCATTTCCAATAACATGACTATATATGCTCTATATCTCGACATGCTATTTAATTACGGAGTATAATCTATCGATTCTATCCAATTACCAATTGAATTACATACACCTACAATATATGGCAAGTAATTAATCCCAGTCTTGATCGATCATATGTTTACACGCATTAACCTAAAGTAGATCAACGAGTGGTTACAATATATATATATATAGATTAAAGTTCAATAGTGAACAATTAAATATGAGTGAACAAGTGAACAATTGTAGGCCTTTAGATGCTATTCCAATAAATGGTCCAGATTACATATCAAAAAGAAATCCCTTAATTATAGGGAGTGTTAATTAATTTTCGGATTTATAGAAAAATCACAAAAAGAAATCCCTTAATTATAGCTAGTGTTGCTTAATTTTTAAATTTCAACTCAATCTCGTAATTATAGCAAGTGTTAATTATATATTGGATATCCACACGTCTTGTACGAATTATTAAATATATATACATGTTATAGTGTTGTATATAGTGTTGTATATACATCTTGGGATCATTATATATTGGATATCCACACGTCTTGTACGAATTATTAATTATATAGTGTTGTCTATACATCCTGGGATCATTATATACACTATATTTACAGTATTATTAAATATATATTTGTAGAAATAGGTCACATAAACAATCCAACTACAAGAAATTTCGTATATACATGCCTTAGGTTGTCATATACAATATTACTGTACATATCTACATCTTCATCTGTAGAAATAGGTTACATAAATAATCCAACCACAGCAAATTTCGTATATACATTCATCAAGTCGTCATATACAATATTCTTATACATATATACAATAATTGGCAACGTGGTGTTAGTGGTGGCTTTGGCGACGTGGTGGTTCAATATGGTGGTTCCGACGGCCGACGCAATGGTGGTTCGAGGTGGCCGGCGCAATGGTGGTGGCCGGCGAAGTGGTTCCACCGGCGAAGTGGTTATTCCGAGCGCAATGGTGGTTCGATGTGGTGGTGAGATTAGTGTCCGGAACAATGGTGGTGGCCGGTGAAATACGGTTGAGGCCAACGAAGTGGTGGTTCTGCGAAGTGGTTACATTGGTGGTGAAGTTGTGCTTCGGCAAAATTCGTATACATATTAATCTGTATGAAAAGATCACATAAACAATTCAGCCACAACAAATTTCGCATATACATTCCTCAGGTTGTTATATACAAAAGTACTGTACATATATACATTTTTATCTGTAGCAGTAGGTCACATGAACAATCCAGTCACAACAAATTTTGTATATAAATTCCTTAGGTTATTATATACAAAATAACGGCACATATATACATCTTGATAGGTAGGAATAGGTCAAATAAAAAATCCAGCCAGAACAAATTTTGTATATACATTCCTCATGTTTTCGTATACATTATTACTATACATATATACATATTGATCTATAGGAATATGTCACATAAATAATCCAGCCACAACAAATTTCGTATATACGTTTATCAGATTGTTATATACATTATTAATGTACATATATACATCTTGATCTGTATGAATATGTCAAATAAACAATTTACACTTAAATTCACGACATATACAAAATCAAATCAATTATATACATAATGAAAAAATTATATACAAAAATTACCTGATGTCATATTTATACTATTAATAATTCTCAATGTGGTGGTTCGTGGTGCCTTTGGCGACGTGGTGGTTTCAGCGACTTGGTGTCTTCCCACGGTGAATGGCCGGCGCAAAAGAGGTGAACGGCGATACCTAGTAGTGGAGGCCGGCGAGTTGTTGGTGGCTGGTTTTTGACGGCCGGTTTTTTCGATTTTTGAACGCCGACGATTTTGACGGCCGGTTTCCACGGTTTTGAACGCCGGTTTGTGTTGTTGGTGGCCGGTTTCCAGCGAATTGGTGGTTCCGACGATGCTGATCGAAGTGGTGGTTCGGTGGAGGATTGTCTCGTGGTGGTTCGCCGGAGGCTTGTCTCATGGTGGCTTGCCGGAGGCTTGTCTCGTGGTGGCTCGCCGGAGGTTTATGGGATGGATTTCTGCACAGCGTCAAAATCTCCCAATTTGCACAGCGTAGAATTGAAACTAACGTGAATTATGGGAGGTAGGTTATATTGCTGATTTTTCCAAAATAAATAATTTAAATATGGTAGTTACAAATCAAAGAGGAAATCACGTTATTGTGGATGCAAATCAACCTATTTTGGATTTTTTTTGATATTTCCTATTTTTGTTAATTGGGATGTAAATCCCACCATCCATTACAAATCTCATCCGTAAGATGAGATTTGTTCACTTGTTCTCTATAGAAGGTTGTTCACTATATAACCTACCTCTCTCTCTCTCTCTCTCTCTCTCTCTCTATATATATATATATATTAAAGTTCAATAGTGAACACATAAGTATTAGTGAACAAGTGAACATTTGTGGGCCTTTGGATGATAATCAAATGGATGGCTTAGATTATATTTACAAAATTGGTGCAATTTCAAAATTAAACCAATCCCTAAATTTTAGGAAGTGATTGATTAAGTTTAGAATTTTAGAAAAAAAAAAAACTGATCGGTTGTGTTCTTTTTTCGGGTAAAATTTTTATTAATAGATTTTATTTTTTTATCCTATATATTCCCAAATCAATATATATATTATAAAAGCCGACCGTTTTCGAGCCACCACGTTTATTCTGACCCCACTTGATTTTAATTTTTTTTTCCAACTCAAATAGATAATAACAACTTTACATCGTTTATTTTTGTTAATTTTATCTTTAAAACCATACTATCTATCTTTAATTTTAGTTTCCTTAAAATTTTTTATCTTCTTCCTTAATTCTTTAATATTTTTAAACTAATTATAGTCTTTTCATCCAAGCTCGATCCCTATTTTCAATATGGTTTTCGTAGTGCTTCTTGATTTGAACCAATTAGCATTTGAAGAAACAAATCCAAAAACGTATCAATATTGGGAGAAGAGGAGTATTATCTATATCTCAAACAACTCAAATAGAGAATAACAACTATATATCTTTTATTTTCCTTAATTATCTAATTCTCAATTTTATCTTTAAAGTCATACCAATACCATCTATCATTAAATTTATTTTCCTTAAAAAGGTCACCACAAAAAAGTAAGAATTTTGGAATTTAGTAATATTTATTCTATTATTTATTCCTATAGTATCAATAGGCCATTATATTCTTTTTTTCGTATTTGAATAATAAAATTGGAAGTCATATAACTAACATTTATTTAATTAATTATAGGAATCATAAAGTTTTAAAATTTATATGAAAGAACTTTAATCTCACCCCACCTTATATTTTCTTTTAAATTTCTTTTAACAATTTCTATTAGTTTCCTAATATTTTCTACATTCAGCATATTATAATCTTTGATTATATTATATTTTAATAAGATTTTTTTGGGTCTATGCATACATATAGAGGCAAAATATTATTCATTAAATATTAAGATAAAATAACTACATATTTAATTTGGGTATATCAAATTGATGCTTTGTATACTAAAATATAAGTAAACATAAATTGCATTATAATGTATTCTATTGACTATAAAATATAAGTACGTGATTTGCATAATAATATATTCTCAATCAATCATTCAACAATTGAAAACTTCTAATATTCGATGAAACCAAATTACGTTAAAACTTCTATTATTCATTTCATATTAATATTCTATTTATTATATATCGAATAATTATTTGAAAAATATAAGTCGTGCATGGCACAACGTGTAAAATATAATAACTATTTATTATATATATATATATATATTATAAAACGCGGCCATTTCGAGCCACCACGTTGATTCTAGCCCCGCTTGATTTTAATTCATTTTCAACTCAAATTGATATTAACAACTTTATATTTTTTTGTTTTCCTTAATTATCTAATCCTCAGTTTTATCTTTAAAATCATACTATCTATGTTTAATTTTTATTTTCCTTAAATAATTTTAACTTTAATTTTCTGTTATAAAAGATAAATTTGTTATTTTATCTTTATAACAACTCATGCACGTGGCTTAAAATATGCAGATCAAACCACTAATTAGTACTAGCAAGTTTTTAATCTTTGATTTCAACTAATCTCTTTAAAACCAAACTTCTTTAATTTGTTTTATCTTCAGTAGTTATTTTCCTTAATTAATCAAGTGAGGTTAGTTATGTTACAATTTTTGTGAAAGTCATTCAACTTTACAACCAATCTCTTTGATTTTTTTTTTGCTAAAAGAGATATTGAATAAAAAAAATTGGAAGTCATATAACTAAAAACAACAACAATTTATCTATACTAAATGACCCAAAATTAATTTGCATTTCTATATTAATTTCCTAATATTTTCTATACCAATTGGTGTTCAGATTCAAAATATCATGATCTTTGAAATGAATTATATTTTAATAAGATATTTTTTTGTCTATTCATATATGTAGAGGCAAAATATTATTCATTATTCTATGATTAAAATAACTACATGTTTAATTTGGCTATATCAAGTTGGTGCTTTGCATACTAAATCATAACTAAATATAAATTGAATAATAATGTATTTTATTGATTATAAAATATAAGTATATGATTTGCATAATAACATATTCCCAATCAATCATTTACCCTTAAAAACTTCTAATATTCGGTGAAACCAAATTATGTTAAAACTTTGATTATGTATTTCACATTAATATTCTACTTATTATATATCCAAATATAAATTTTAAAATACAAGTCGTGCATGGCACGACGGGTACAACTAGTTGTACCCTAATAGAGAACTCCCCCAAATTCCTTCTCATACAATTTCTCTAACCACAACAAACTTCGTATATACATTCCCTAGCTTATTATATACAATATCTCTGTACATATATACATCTTGATCTGTAGAAATATGTCACATAAACAATCCGGCCACAAGAAATTTCGTATATGCATGCCCTAGGTTATCATATACAATATTACTATACGTATATACATCTTGATCTGTAGAAATATGTCACATAAAAAATTCAGCTTCAATAAAATTCGTATATACATTCCTCAGGTTGCCATATACAATATTATTGTACATATATACAATAATTGGCAACATGGTGGCTTTGGCGACAGGGTGGTTTCGAAGGGGCCTTCCAGCGAATTGGTGGTTCGGATGGCCGGCGCAATGGTGGTGGCCGGTGAAGTGGTTATTCCAAGCGCAATGGTGGTTCGATGTGGTGGTGAGATTAGTGTCCGGCGCAATGGTGGTGGCCAGCGACATACGGTGGAGGCCAACGAAGTGGTGGTTCGGCCAAGTGGGCACACCGGTGGCGAAGTGGTGGTTTGAAAAAATTCGTATACATCTTGATCTGTAGGAATAGGTCACGAAAACAATCAAGCCACAACAAAATTTGTATATACATTCTTTATGTTCCTATATACAAAATTAATTTACATATATACATCTTGATCTGTAGAAATATGTCACATAAACAATCAAGCCACATCAAATTTCGTATATACATTCCTCAGGTTGTCATATACACTATTAATGTACATATATACATCTTGATATGTAGGGATAGGTCACCTAAACAATCCAGCTACGACAAATTTCGTATATACATTCCTCAGGTTTGTTTATACAACATTATTGTACATATATACATCTTGATCTGTATAAAATAGGTCACAAACAATCCAGCCATAACAAATTGCTTATATACATTCCCCAGGTTGTCATATACATAATTGTTGTCCATATATACATCTTAATCTACATGAACAGGTCACATAAACAATCCAGCCTCAATAAAATTCGTATATACATTCCTCAGGTGGTCATATACATTACTTATGTAAATATATACATCTTGATATGGAGAAATAAGTCACATAAACAATCGCGACACAACAAATTGCGTATATACATTCCTCAGACCATCATATACTCAATTACCTTACATATATACATATTGCTCTGTAGGAATTGGTCAAATAAAAAATTTACACATAAATTCACGACATATACTAAATCAAAACAACCATATACATAATCGAAAAATTATATACAAACATTACCTGATGTCATATTGATTTGTAGGACCGCTCGAGTTACGGTGGCCGGCGTAATTTTGTATGTATTCCGGCGACTAAGAGGTGGCGGCGTAATTCCTGTATTCACAAAACCCGTAGTTATGATCAAATATGAAGGTCGCCGGTGAAAATTATAACACTTGAAAAATCACAAAACCTATATTCACGATTTCGGATCTCCGTAATGGAGGTGGCCGGTTTTCTCGATTTTGGAAGACGGAAGCAATGGAGGTTGCCGGCGATTAGACGAAAGCAATGGAGGTTGCCGCTTTTTGGTAGACGGAAGCAATGGAGGTGGCCGGAGTTGGAAGTCGGGAGCAATGGACGATATGGTGGCTGACGATTTTGGAACGATGCTCTGACGATTTTCCCCGATTTTGGAACTGCTTGCATACTAGAATGGATTTGTTTCTATTTTCCAAAAATATATTTTTGGTAGTTACAATAATGGGAGAAGATCTCTCCTATTTTGAATTTTTTCTCTCTTTTCTTATTTTTGGATATTATAGAAACTAATCTCACCCTCTATTACAAATCTCATCCTACAGATGAGATTTGTTCACTTGTTCTCTATAGAACCTAATACATATATATATATAGAGAGAGATTAAAGTTCAATAGTGAAAACATAAGTATTAGAGAACAAGAGAACAATTGTGGGCCTTTGGATAATAATCAAATGGATAGCTGAGATTAGATATCAAAATTCAAAATTAAACTTAAACACCTTAATTATAGGAGCTGGTATTTTTCGATTTTTAAGGAAAATTCAAAAAATATGTTCGGATGAGATACGGTGAAAATCTTCATTTTTTTTATTTTATCTTAGTTTTTCTTTTTCTATCCTATTAACCCATATTTATCGCAGACTTTTTGTAGGAAGAAGTCATATAAACAATCCAGTCACAACAAATTTCGTATATACATTCCTTAGGTTGTGATATACAATATTACTGTACATGTATACATCTTGATATGTAGATTAGGCCACATAAACAATACATCCACAAGAAATTTCGTATATATATTCCGTAGGTTGTCATATACAATAGTAATGTACATATATACATCTTGATCTGTGGAAATAGGTCACATAAACAATCCAGCCACAACAAATTTCGTATATACATTTCTCAGGTTGTCAAATACATTGTTACTGTACATATATACAGCAATTGGCAACATGGTGTTAGTGGTGGCTTTGGCGACGTGGTGGTTCAATGTGGTGGTTTCGATGGGGCCTTCCAGCGAATTGGTGGATCCGACGGCCGGCGCTATGGATCACCTAAACAATCCAGCCACGTCAAATTTCATATATACACTTTTAAGGTTATCATATACATTATTAATGTACATATATACATCTTGACATGTAGGAATAGGTCACCTAAACAATCCAGCCACATCAAATTTCGTATATACACTCCTAAGGTTGTCATGTACATTATTAATGTACATATATACATCTTGATCTGTAGGGATATGTCACCCAAACAATCCAGCCACATCAAATTTCGTATATACACTCCTAAGGTTGTCATGTACATTATTAATGTACATATATACATCTTGATCTGTAGGGATATGTCACCCAAACAATCCAGCTATATCAAATTTCGTATATACACTCCTAAGGTTGTCATAGACATTATTAATGTACATATATACATCTTGATCTATAGGGATAGGTCACCTAAACAATTTACACATAAATTTACAACATATACATGATGCAAAAATTATATACAAAAATTACCGGATGCCATATTTATACAATTAATTTGGGCATCTAGGAGGTGACCGGCGTGGTGGTCCATGTTGGTTGTGGCGACATGGTGGTTACAACGAATTGGTGTAGTCCAACGGTGACAAGAAGGTGACCGGCGAAACCAAACGGTGGACGCCGACGAGAGACTCTGGTGGCCGGCGATCTTCTCCCTCTATTTTGCGCAATGGAGAGACACTTGTGGCCGGAGGTTTTCCTGCGCAATAAAGGATGCTGGTGGCCGGCGAAGTGGTTATAATTATCGTGGCCGTCAACGTGGTGACCGGCGAAGTGGTAGAGGCTGCAATGGAGGCCGATGATTTTTGGGAGCGTCTCTTATGGATCTACAAGAGAGCGTAAATTCTGATTTTACATAATTGTATTTATGGTAGTTACAATTGATAGATGATGGAAAAAATCTCTCCTATTTTAGATTTTTTGTGATTTTATTATTTTTGGATATTGTGGACTAATATCTCACCAGCCATTACAAAATCTCATTCTCTTGTTCTCTATATAAGCTTGTTCTGTATAGAACCTACCTCTCTCTCAGTATATATATATATATATATATATAGGGTCCGGATCCGGTAGGAATGATTATTGTGGTAGGAAATAGGAATGAATCATAGCCATTGGATGAGGAGAGATCAAGGGCTCAAGAAAAAAAAGGGAATAAAACGGCACGGACGTATTTTTCGGAAAACAGCACGGGCGTCCAGATTTGTGCAACCGTATGGCCTATTTGTGCAACCGTATTTGTGCAACTCTATGGCCGATTTATGCAACTCAATAGCCGATTTGTGCAACCATATTTGTGCAACTCTATTGTTTATTTGTGCAACTCTATGATCAATTTTGCATTCATGTCATATTTTATAGCAGTCGAAAGTTCGTATAGTTTGTTTCGCTTTGGCAATTTGTGCAAGTTTATTGCCAATGTGTTGAATTCTATGGTCAATTTATTCATCAGTATTTGTGCAACTCAATGGTCAAATTTGTGCAACTCAATGGTCAAGTTTGTGCAACTCAATGGTCAATTTGTTCATTCATATTTGTTCAACTCTATTGCTAATGTGTTGAATTCTATGGTCAATTTGTTCATCAATATTTGTGCAACTCAATGGTGAAATTTGTGCAACTCAATGGTCAAATTTGTACAACTCTAAGGTCAATTTGTTCATTCATATTTGTTCAACTCTATTGCCCACGTGTTGAATTCTATGGTCAATTTGTTCATCAATATTTGTGCAACTCAATGGTTAAATTTGTGCAACTCAATGGTCAAACTTGTGCAACTCAATAGTCAAATTTGTGCAAATCAAAGATCAAATTTGTCGAACTCAATGGTCAAATTTGTGCAACTCTATGATCAATTTGTTCATTCATATTTGTTCAACTCTATTGCTAATGTGTTGAATTCTATGGTCAATTTGTTGATCAATATTTGTGCAACTCAATGGTCAAATTTGTGCAACTTAATGGTCAAATTTGTACAACTCTAAGGTCAATTTGTTCATTTATATTTGTTCAACTCTATTGTTAATGTGTTGAATTCTATGGTCAATTTGTTCATCAATATTTGTGCAACTGAATGGTCAAATTTGTGCAACTCAATGGTCAAATTTGTGCAACTCAAATGGTCAAATTTATGCAACTTTAAGGTCAATTTGTTCGTTCATATTTGTTCAATTCTATTGCCAATTTGTTCACGTCTATAGTCAATTTATTCACCACTATAGTCAATTTGTTCATCTACATTTATATTTTCTCCCCTAAGTAGATATCTTTCACCAATACTACCTTTCTCCATGGCTGCTGCACGTCTATCTGGTACATCATTCACATGGTTGAAAGAATGCTTATCACATCCATCTCCAACATAACCAGGTAAACGCCAAATAAAGCGCTCCACTATCTCTGCAATTAAAGAAATGTTGAGTTCTTCTATCGCTATAATTAAATTGTTCAATTGCATGAATAATTGTAGATAAAGGGAATAGTTTGACTTATAGCAGGTAAAAGAAGAGGAAGAAAAACACAAAGGTGTTCACACCAGCGAAACTTTGTTAAGGAAATAGCTGGGAAACTACTTTGAAGGTAAACGCCCCTTGCCGGCGGAGGTGTCTACTTTGAAGAAGCTCCACCACCTCGAGCTTGCATGAACCTACTTCTCCGGTGAGATCCATGAGAGCTACTCGGAGATCGAGAGCTTGGAGTACCTTGGCCTGAACACGAACTCCCTCACCGGCAGGATTCCGGTGAGCCTTTCTCGTCTGTCGAAGCTAGAGCGCTTGTTCGTCGGATACTTCAACGTCTTCTCCGGAGGGATTCCAGAGGAATTCGGTGGCCTGAGCGAGCTCCGACGTTTAGACATGGCGTATTGCAACATCAGCGGCGAAATCCCGACGTCTTTGGGGAAGTTGAAGAAGCTGGACACCTTGTTTCTTCAGAACAATAGATCGACAAAAACGTCCAAATTAAACTACAAAGTCATCAATTGAGCGAGCTCCTTCTCCACCATCGGCGCCGGAAGAGCCACAAGCTCTTTCTTCGGCCTCCGCAACTCCCTCTCCGAGAATCCTCACATTTACAGCTTCTCTCAGATCCGAACCGCCACCTCCAATTTCAAGCGCTCCACCAGATCCGGACTCTTTGCCGTCGAGTTCGATCCACCGAATTCGGACTTCAATCCATCCCGGCCACCTTTTGACCGTCGAGTTTCCAGACTCCACCAGAGCGAAGACGTTGTGAATGAGCCGATGGCGGAATCGCCTGAAATCGGATGCTGGAACTACGGATTCGAGGCGGAGGATTGCTCGCGGAAGATCCGGAGATCTGCGGTGGAGGAAGGAGTGAAGGACGGCGGAGGAAGACGCTGTCGTCGTCTTCGGAGGCGGAGACGGACGAATTGGAGGCGGTCGATCGAGTTTGGGCAAACGTGAATTGGAGGCGGTCGATCGAGGAAGACGATGCACGGGCGTAGGAAGATGCCCTTATTCTTTCTTTCTTTTTTATAATTTTTTTTAATCTGCGATCGAGAAAGCTTGTAGATATCAAGGACAATCGGACGGTTCACAATTATTCCTATTTCTCACTTTAAGACTCATTCTTACATGAGTCTTTCTCATATATATATTATTTTTGTGACGGGTTCATTGTTTTCTTTTTAAGATTTTAGTTTTTGTTTTTGGTATGCTTATCATATGCCCTTAGGAAATATATATATATATGTGCATGCTATTGATTAAAATTATTATTATTATTATTTAGGGAAAAAAGAGGGACGCAAGCTACCAGATCGGAAGAGAAAAAAATACTCCAGTATTGGTTCAAATTAATTATGGGTTGGCTTTTAAATAGGGCTAAATACATACGGAGGCCCCCGTACTTGTACAAAATGTGCAAACGGGCCCTCGTACTTTTTTTTTGTTCTATTGAGTACCTATACTTATCCAATTTTGTTCTATTGAGCACTTGTGTCTCAATTAGTGTTCGCGTGCATTTTATGCCCTCTGTTTAATTGTCATGTAATGACCATGTAACACGATTTTTGCCATGTAATGTCCACGTAATGCAAATTCATGCCATGTAACACTGTGTAATGCCACGAAACACCGTAAAACACCACAATCAATTTTGTTTTAATTTTTTATTTACGGTGTTTTGTGGCACTATAAAGTGTTACGTGACTTGAATTTGCATTATGTGGACATTAAATGGCAAAAGGCGTGTTACGTGGTCATTACATGACAATTAAACAGAGCGTGTAAAATACCCGCGAACACTAATTGGGACACAAGTGCTCAATAGAACAAAATTGGATAAGTACAAGTGCTCAATAGAACAAAAAAAAGTACAGGGACCTGTTTGCACATTTTATACAAGTACGGGGGCCTCCGTATGTATTTTGCCTTTTAAATAGCGGGGGAGGTCAGTTTCATGGAATTTATAATTAAATTTAAAATAATGTAGGAGGTGTGCACATGGAGGCCGACAATATTATATACTCCGTAATATATATGCAAGAGTACGTGTAATAATATGGGTCCGGATCCGGTAGGAATGATTATTATGGTAGGAAATAGGAATGAATCTCGGTTGTCCATCACGCGGAGGGAAAACAGCCCAACAAGCCACACGGGCGTATAATACGCGAATTATTCGCGTATTATTCGCATTTTATACGCGTTTTTAATACGCGAATAATTCGCGTATTATACGCGAATTATACGCGTTTTTTTCCGTTTTCGTTTTTTCCGTTTTTTTCCCGATTTTTTTTTGATTTTTTTTTTCGTTTGTGCAACTCAATGGTCACGTTTGTGCAACTCAGTGGTCAATTTGTTTTTCAACTCTATTGCCAATGTGTTGAATTATATTTGTGCAACTCAATGGTCACGTTTGTGCAACTCAATGGTCACGTTTGTTCAACTCAATGGTTCAATTTGTTCTTCAACTCTATTGCCAATGTGTTGAATTCTATGGTCAATTTGCTCATCAATATTTGTGCAACTCAATGGTCAAATTTGTGCAACTCCATGGTCAAATTTGTCCAACTCTATTGTCAATTTGTTCATTCATATTTGTTCAACTCTATTGTCAATGTGTTGAATTCTATGGTCAATTTGTTCGTCAATATTTGTGCAACTCAATGGTCACGTTTGTGCAACTCAATGGTCACGTTTGTGGAACTCAGTGGTCAATTTGTTCTTCAACTCTATTGCCAATATATTGAATTCTATTTGTGCAACTCAATGGTCACGTTTGTGCAACTCAATGGTCCATTTGTTCTTCAACTCTATTGCCAATGTGTTGAATTCTATGGTTAATTTGTTCATCAATATTTGTGCAACTCAATGGTCAAATTTGTGCAACTCCATGGTCAAGTTTGTGCAACTCTATGGTCAATTTGTTCACTCATATTTGTTCAACTCTATTGCAAATGTGTTGAATTCTATGGTCAATTTGGTCGTCAATATTTGTGCAACTCAATGGTCACGTTTGTGCAACTCAATGGTCATGTTTGTGCAACTCAGTGGTCAATTTGTTCTTCAACTCTATTGCCAATGTGTTGAATTCTATTTGTGCAACTCAATGGTCACGTTTGTGCAACTCAATGGTCACGTTTGTGCAACTCAATGGTCATGTTAGTGTAACTCAATTTGTTCTTCAACTCTATTGCAAATGTGTTGAATTCTATGGTCAATTTGTTCATCAATATTTGTGCAACTCAATGGTCAAATTTGTGCAACTCCATGGTCAAGTTTGTACAACTCTATGGTTAAAATGTGAATAAGTCCGAAATCACAAACCACAATAAAGCAAATGAACGATTCCTTGATTTTCTAAACTCAAATTTGCACATTCTACTACGTGAATTTCAACTGCAATGCGACAAATTCAAGCAGAGATCCAGCACAGAATCAAGAAAATCTAGAAAGCATCACAAAGCTAATAGCCAGATCTGCGAAAAAGATTGCAAAAGAAGCGAACAATGTCGCAAATGAACATCTTCTCGTAGTTCATCACACGCGTCTCTAAATAGCACCAATCCCAGCCTCTAGCTATGCACATCCTTAACTTCTTCTTCTTCAAACTCTTAACCTCCTCATTAACCTCCGATTTCCTCCCTCTGGTCCTCAAAGCAGCAGATCTCTCCTCATCCTTCTCAAGAATCTCAGCATAATCAGCCACCAAATCAAAATCATCCTTTAGCTTCTTCACAAGCCTCCTCTTCCTCCTTCCGCCATCAACGGCCTCTTCTTCCTCCTTCCGCCATCAACGGCCTCCTCTTCCTCCTTCCGCCATCAACGGCCTCCTCTTCCTCCTTCCGCCATCAACGACCTCCTCTTCCTCCTTCCGCCATCAACGGCCTCCTCTTCCTCCTTCCGCCATCAATGGCCTCCTCTTCTTCTTCCTCCTCCGTTAGAAGAGCGAGCCTCCTGCTCCTGCTCCTCTTTGTGAGGATCAGAGTCGGAGGAGGTGAATCGGAGAGATAATCCTCAAATTCTGGCTCGTCTTCGCCGATTCCAGCGATCGGAGTAACTGATAGAGCATATAGGTTGTAGTATTTAGGACATGTTTTGATTAGTTTTTCATGTATTTTTAGTTAGATTTTCCTTTATTTCGTAGCTTAGCTTTAGTGTTGGAAGTTTCGGAATCTACACTCTTTTGGTTGATATTTGCAGATATGTTGATTGAGTGCCGGAATCATGGTGATGGTGGACTTGGATGTGAGCTTGAAGGTGTCAAGGGAGTGTGCAAGAACGAAGGCTAAGGAAGAATTCAAGTGCCCGAAGTGTTCAAGTGTCTCGTTGGAAAGGTGCAAAAACGTGGGCAAGGATGGCAGAAGCGCGCCCGCGCTTCAGAGGGTTAGGCCGCGTTTCTATGACAGAGCCTCTGGCTTGAAAACGCGGGCAAGGCTGCCAAAGCGCGACCGCGCTTTCATGGATCTGCCCGCGCTTTCACTCGCGTGTCCGAAAACGTGATATTTTGTATGGGTTTGGGCCTTTGAGTTGAAACTTGTTTTTGGATAGTATTTTTAGAAACTCCTTAGATATATTTTTCGATATTAGTTTCTAGTTTATATTCGATAACTCTTCACGTTGAGGATCATATATTGTGGGAGCTTGAGAATCTCAAGAATCCTTTGGAAGAATTGTAAGCTTTTCAATGTCTTTGAACAACTAAACCTCTTTTGCTTAACTAGTTAATTGAAGTTGTGAATTTAGATTTATTGTGTGATTTGATTGTTCTTAATTTCCCTTGACTAGATTGTTTTCTCTATGCTTGATTGAATAAGTTTGATTTAGGGTTTTGTTAGACTGGCCATCTAATTGAATCTCTAGGTTGAATTACAACTAGATCTTCCTAATTACCGGTTGGTGTTAATTAGATCAAAAGTAGAACCTTTAATCAATCTAGGACTGGTAGGACTAGTTGATTAGAGAAGAGAATTCAATCGCATGTTATTTGGATGTCTGGTTGCTCTGAATGCATGTTTCTATTGATACTTGAATCTTAATGCTGTTGTCAAATTGAATCTAGGAGGTCTCTTAGGTTATTTGATAATTAGGGTTGTTAGTACCGGTCGGGCTAATAACTAGAATTGAAGTAGGATTAATAATTCCATGAAGTTGGGTTATTAGCATTCCGCAATAGATTGGTCAAGGTAAAAAGAGAATTTTGATAATCAATGATCAATAATCGAATTCGCAATGGATATTAACTGGTTAAGCATACTTCTCTCTTATTTGATAAATCATCTTTAGTTTTGCATGTTCAATTTATTAGTTGATAGGATAACACTCGAAAACCCCCCGTTTTACATTCATTTGAGTATTCAAATTCAATACACAAAAACACAAGTCTCTGTGGGATCGACCCTTACTTCCCTACTACATTAGTTGGGTTGTTAGGTTTACTTTGATAGGTATTAAAGGCGACTAAAATACCGCTTATCAAATTGGCGCCGTTGCCGGGGACTTCGTCGTCTTTGTGTATTTAATTTGTTTACTTTATCTGGTATGAACCTGTCATATGGTTCATACCCGTGCTACTAACTCTTCACCCTTGTTGTTTGATTCAGATATTGACAGGATTTTATTCAGGGTTGAGGAAGGAGATTCGCAATTCCTTTCACGAGCTACCTTTTGATTCTGACGTTGAGTCTGACGAGATGGGTGACGGTAATCTAGATGATGTGGCACAGACTTTGAGGCAGCTGACTGCACCGGATCTGACCCAACAACCGTTGGCGGTGCAATTCCCTGAGCTGGCCGACGGAGTCAATTTTGAGCTGAAGTCGGGGTTGATCCACCTTCTTCCCAAGTTTCATGGGTTGAGTGGAGAAGACCCTAATAAGCACCTAAGTGAGTTTCATGCAGTCTGCTCAAGCATGAAGCCTAGAGAGGTTACTGAGGATCAGATCAAGCTGAGGGCTTTTTCCTTTCTCGCTAAAGGATTCAACCAATGACTGGTTCTATTATCTGGCACCTGGGAGTATTGACACCTGGCACAAGATGAAGAAAGCATTCTTGGAGAAATACTTCCCAGCTACGAGGTCTAACAACATCAAGAAGAGCATCAGTAATATTGAGCAGGCATCTGATGAGACCTTGTACGAGTATTATGAGCGGTTCAAGAGGTTGATTGCTAGCTGTCCTTATCATGGTTATTCTGACGAGGATCTCATCTTGTATCTCTTTGGAGGTCTTCTGGATGATGAGAGGAGAATGGTTAATGCTTCTTGTGGGGGTTACATCCTTAATAAGACTCCCGCGGGAGCATTCCAACTATTTGATGAGCTATCTGAAGGTTCACGGAAATTCAACAAGTCTACCAGATCAGTGAATTCTGCAGTCACTCAGTCATCATTGCATGAGGAAGTTTCAGAGCTGAAGAATATGGTGAAGCAGCTCACAATGTCTGGTGGGAAGCAGCAGGTTAAGGCATGTGGAATCTGTTTAGATGTTATGCACCCAACAGATGCTCGCCCTACACTCCAGGAGCCGCAAGCTGAAGTCAATGCAATGGGTGGATATGGTCCACAAAAGCAGAGATATGATCCCTTTTCTAATACTTACAATCCTGGATGGAGGGATCATCCTAGCCTTCGATATGGAAATTCCAATCAGCAGCAGCAGTACAATCAAACTCGATGCCAAGAGGAGAATGATTCGAAGCCTGCTTACAGGCCTCCTTTCAATCCGAAGCCTCAAGCACCTGCTTCAAACTCGATGTCAACCGAGGACATGATTCGGGCCCTTGCTCAGAGTGTGACTACGATACAAGGTTCTATGACCCAATTTCAACAAGAGACCAAGTCAAGTGTCCAAAATTTGGAGAAGCAGGTGAGCCAAATTGCTAATGCTGTAAGCAAGTTGGAGGCCAAGGATTCTGTTAAACTGCCGTCTCAACCCGAGCTCAACCCGAGGCAAAATGTGAATGCCATAACATTACGATGTGGTAAAGTGCTTGAAGATGCCCCGGGAAAAGCTCCTCATGCTACACAAGAAGAGAAGCCCTTGGAAGAAGGGGTCACAGGAGAGAAATCCTATTCGGGTGTACAGCTATGAAAACTCGGGCAAGACATTGAAAACGCGCCCGCGCTTTCAGACCCCAACCCGCGCTTTGACTCCAGAGACGATTCCTTAGAAGCGCGGGCAGGTACATCCCGAAGCGCACCCGCGCTTTCAAGCGACGTCCCGTGCTTCTCCACCCGAGCTTCAGGTCCCGAAACGCGGCCTATGACAGGCGAAAGCGCGGCCGAGTTCTCGAGCCCTCCCGCGTTTCCGATCGCAGAGGCGACTTCTCCCAAGTCTTCCCCCAAGTCTTCACCGACACCTCATATTTCACTTCCACCTTTTCCAGAGGCTCTCAAACGGACCCGAAAGCTTGAGAATGACAAGGAGCTCTTCGAGACATTTAGCAAGTGCGAGGTCAACATCCCGCTACTCAAACTCATCAAAAGTATTCCTCGCTATGCTAAGTTCTTGAAGGAGATCTGCACAATCAAGAGAACTCAAAAGCTAAAGGGACAACAGAAGGTCAAAGTAAACGAACACATCTCAGCTGTGTTTCAAAGGCGTATGCCCAAGAAATGCGGAGATCTAGGTATGTTCACTATCCCATGTGTGATTGGTGAAACAAAAATTGATAAGGCCATGCTAGATTTGGGTGCTTCTATCAATGTTATCCCTTATTCTCTGTACAAATCTCTTGAGCTTGGACCTTTGCATGATACTAGAGTTGTGATCCAATTAGCTGATAGATCTAATGTGTATCCTAAGGGAATAGTTGAAGATGTGCTTGTTATGGTTGATAAGTTGATTTTCCCTGCTGATTTCTACGTGCTAGATATGGAACATGATAAGCATGCCTCACCTATTCTTTTGGGTAGACCTCTTTTGAAGACAGCTAACACTAGGATTGATGTTTGTAGTGGATCTCTCACCATGGAATTTGATGGGGAAAGGGTAGAGTATAATATCTATGATGCTATGAAATACCCTGCTGATGTGAACTCTTTGTGTGCAATTGATGTGATTGGACCTCTTGTTCAAGAAACCTTTAATGTGAACGGCATGCATGAGTTGCAATCTGCTCTTGACAATTCTTTGGTGAACAACATGCTAGATTTCGAGCTTAATGCTAACCTGCAGGAAATTGTGGCTGAGTTGAACACTCACTATGAGCGTCCACTCTTACCACCGGGCTCCAAGCCCATGCTACTAACCTTGCCAAGCGAGCAGCTTGTTCCTTCTATTGTGCAGGCCCCAGTGATAGAGTTGAAGCAACTTCCGGATCATCTTAAATATGCCTTCCTAGGTGATGGAGAGACCTTACCGGTGATCATCTCTAACAAACTCACGAAAGATCAAGAACACCGGTTGATTGAGGTTTTGAGGGAGCATAAAACCGCCATAGGATGGATTATTGCAGACATAAAAGGAATTAGTCCCTCCACATGTATGCATAGAATCTTATTGGAGGACGAAGCAAATCCCTCAAGACAACCTCAAAGGAGGTTGAATCCGCCAATGATGGAGGTGGCGAAGAAGGAGGTTCTCAAACTTCTCCAAGCAGGCATGATATATCCCATCTCTGATAGTCAATGGGTGAGCCCTACCCAAGTTGTACCCAAGAAAGGAGGTATTACAATCAAGGAAAACGAGCAAGGTGAATTGATTCCCACCAGAATCCAAACCGGATGGCGTGTATGCATCGATTACCGCACGCTCAATGCGGTTACTCGGAAGGATCACTTCCCCTTGCCCTTCATTGATCAAATGCTTGAGCGACTTGCTGGTCGCCCTTTCTATTGCTTTTTGGATGGATATTCTGGATATTTCCAACTGCCATTGCACCCGAAGATCAAGAGAACACGACGTTCACTTGTCCGTTTGGAACTTTCGCCTACCGAAGGATGCCATTTGGGTTGTGTAACGCGCCTGCCACTTTCCAAAGGTGTATGGTTAGTATCTTTTCCGAATACATAGAGCATTTCATTGAGGTTTTCATGGATGATTTCACCGTACATGGGGATGACTTTGATTCTTGTTTAAATCACTTGACACTTGTGCTTAAAAGATGTAAGGATACTAATCTTGTTCTAAATTCTGAAAAATGTCACTTCATGGTTGAACAAGGAATAGTATTAGGTCATATAGTGTCCGCTAGGGGTATTGAGGTCGATAAGGCAAAGATTGAAGTAATTCAATCCTTGCCTTATCCTACTAATGTCCGCGAAGTGCGTTCTTTTCTTGGCCATGCAGGTTTCTCTCGCAGGTTCATTAAAGACTTTTCAAAGACAGCTTCACCTCTTTGTGATTTGCTCAAGAAGGAGACAACCTTTGATTTTGGTGATGAGTGCAAGAAGGCTTTTGATGAGCTGAAATTACGTCTCACCACCGCCCCTATTATCCAAGCCCCGGATTGGTCTCTACCCTTTGAGATCATGTGTGATGCAAGTGACTACGCAGTGGGGGCGGTATTGGGGCAAAAGGTTGGGAAGGCGTCTCATGTGATCCATTATGCATCCATGACTTTGAATGAGGCGCAGAGGAACTACTACACCACCGAGAAGGAACTATTGGTGGTGGTGTTTGCTTTGGAGAAATTTCGGTCTTACTTGCTAGGGACCAAGGTGATTGTCTACACCGATCATGCAGCCCTTCGTTACTTGTTGACGAAGAAGGAAGCTAAGCCCCGATTGATACGATGGATCTTGTTGTTGAGCAAGTTCAACATTGAGATCAAGGACAAGAAGGGGGCTGAGAATGTGGTAGCGGACCACCTTAGTCGCTTGACATGTGAAGGGGAGAGCGGTCCACAAGTTTCACCTATTCGAGAAGAGTTCCCGGATGATACCTTGTTCGCAGTGCGTGTCATTCAACCTTGGTATGCAGATTTGGTGAATTTTCTCGCTACGGGTGAGCTTCCATCGGTTCTGACCAAAGCCCAAAGAGACAAGCTTAAGAGTGAAGCAAGGTACTATGTGTGGGATGATCCATATCTTTAGAAGCATTGCGCAGATCAGGTCATTCGTAGATGTCTTCCCGAGAATGAGGTAACCTCCGTTTTGACCTTTTGTCATTCATATACTTGTGGGGGGCACTTTAGCGCTAGAAAGACTGCTAGGAAGGTGTTGGATGCAGGATTTTATTGGCCTACCATCTTTCGGGATGCTAACGCTTTTTGTAAATCCCGTGACCGATGCCAACGAGTCGGGAATATATCCCAGAAAGATGAGATGTCCCAATCTCCCATGATTTTTTGTGAAGTTTTTGATGTTTGGGGCATTGATTTCATGGGACCATTTCCTAACTCTTTTGGGAACTATTATATTTTGTTAGCGGTGGACTACGTTTCCAAGTGGGTGGAAGCGAAGGCCACCCGTACTGATGATTCCCGAGTTGTGGCAGATTTCTTGAAGACTCACATCTTTAACAGATTTGGGATCCCTAGAGCTTTGATTAGTGATAAAGGAACTCATTTTTGTAACAAGACGGTGGGTGCACTTTTGAGGAAGTACCATGTCACACACCGAGTCTCTACAACATACCACCCTCAAACAAATGGTCAAGCCGAGGTGTCCAACCGAGAGGTCAAATCCATTCTTGAGAAGACGGTGTCACCAAACCGGAAGGATTGGAGTATCCGGCTAGATGATGCACTTTGGGCCTATATGACTGACTCGGCTAAAGTCGTCGTGCCAAGATCAAAGATAAAATAACCCAAACAAACAAACTAAGTATAGTAAGCAAGTAAGGGGTCGAACCCAAAGGAATCAGTTTTGTTCAGATCTTATGTGGTTTTCATGCAAACAATCAAAAAAGGGGGGTTTTGAAGGTTGGTTTCAATCAAAGTTATCAAGCAGAGTTCATTCAATCAATTCCACTTTATTAATCTGTTGATCATGAATTCATCCACCTCTTTATATGCTAAGGTCAATTCTAATCCCAATCTTTAGAAATCGCAAGTCCACGGTCCAAGCAATTCTATAACCCTAGGCAAGGACGCTTAACCTAGAATTAGCATAGAGCACAGGGATAATAGGAAATAAAATCATGCAATCAAGCTACGAGTCTCATGCATAATTTAACCATTGAATACTCTTCCCTAAACTAGTCCACGGTCCTAGAATAGAGTTGTTTCGAGAATAGGAAAGATGCATAGACAACAACCAATCCTAATTCAAACAATAGATCTAAGTCAATCAAACAAGTTGATCAGGCTTATAAAATCAAACATAGATCATGGGATGAAGCACAAGAGTATCAATAAAGACCTAAGGATAAAGAGGTTACCAGAATTTCACAACTTCATAATAAAGCTTCCTTGATTAAATAAACTCCCAAGGAGAGTTAGTTCTCCATTACAAAGAAAACTCTAGTCTTTATTGAATTACACTTGATTGATCAGAAAATTTTGATATCTAAAAGCCTAGAAAGGTTCCCCTTATATAGCCCTCAAAATCACCCTTTTCGGACTAAACAAGGTAGGAAACCGAAAGAAAAGAAAGGAAACAAGATAAAACGCCAAGATCTCGTCAAATCCGAAGTCGGCTACCACCGCGGCCGCGCCAGGAGATCCGCGCCCGCGGCGGTCTTCAAATGGTAAAACCGGGTTCAGCTGCTACCGCGGCCGCGCCAGAGGCACCGTGTCCGCGGCCTTCACGGGTTAAGATGGTTCGCTCCTCCACTTCACCGCGCCCGCGCCATGTGTAACGCGTCCGCGATATCCATGCAATGGCGATTCTTCGTCTTTAAGCTCTTTAACTCTTGATTCTTCAAATCTTATGTCTTCGGTCTTGATATTACAATAACGCTCAAAACTAACCTAAACACTCTCAATAAAGCTCTAAAATACAAGAGATAACCCATACAAAGTAGAGCGAATCAAATTCCCCCATACTTAGATCTTGCTCGTCCTCGAGTAAGCTCAAAGCAAATATAACAAGACAGCATATCTAAGATCTCAGAAAATACAAGGGAAGATAAAAACACTCAACTCACAACCTGGAACCCAAAAATATAGAGAAATCATGAGCATAAAACAATGAAGCTCAAACACACACCTTACAACAAGATATATCACTCAAGCTCTAGAAACATGAAAGAGAGCAACCTAGGATCTACCCAAATCTATAATGAAGCCACAAAGTCCCCAAGCAAGAATGATCCTAAAACACTCAAATTTTACCGCTCAATTCTGCTTAGGCGCCCTTTCGGGTTTTCACCTAACCGCTCTTTTTATTTTTCAAAGGGTGTGCTCACAAATACTCACAACTCTCATGAACCTCATATTACCCCAGCCTAATGCTGGTCCGGGTTACCTGCTTATTACCTGAGCCGCCCTTTCGGGTTTTCGACTCATCCTAGGATTTCATATGCCTTTTTTCAATCTTTATGGCTTTTTCTATCTTTTTTTTTCTTTCTTTCTTTATTATGCAAAAAAATATGGTGCAAGTGCTCCATGAAAAGAAGAAAATCCAAAATCTGAAGCAAATCACTAACTACACTAACTAGGATAAGCGAATGCGAGTACTCCTTCCCCCATACTTAAATCCTTCATTGTCCTCAATGAAGCAAAGAGAAAGGATAGAAGCAAGGAGAAAGGTATATCAGAAGACTCACAAACGATGAAGAGAGGTGGAATGGAAGAACTCTTCATAACTGGTAGAATAGAGAAGCTTTGTATATCCATCGGGTGGCGAACCGCGGGCGCGGCCGATATGGCGCGGGCGCGGAATCAATGCAGAGAACGAAGTCTTCCTCAGGGAAACGCCGCGGGCGCGGCCAGAGTGGCGCGGACGCGGTTCTCGTGCAGGGACAATGTCTTGACTTCGTCTCGAAAAGTGTGATGTGTATGGAACCTTCGTATCTTGGCTCGTCTTCTTGGAAGATGGATCAATACTCGAACTCGAGCCGTGGAGAAAAGAACTCTCGGGGAAACAAAGCTCCCCCATACTTAGGCTTTACACATAGCCAAAGAATGGAAAATACAAAGATGGATGGAAAGAAAAAAATAGAAGATGGAAAGATAGAAGATGGAAAAGATTGGATATAGATGGATGGAAAATATAGAGGTAGACTGGGACCAAGAAGTCCTCTTTTTTTTTTTTTTTTTTTTTTTTAAAGAAAACAAGCTAAAACCGAGACGCAGTATGGTTGCCGCGAGCACGGGCTAGTACCTGTTCGTCGGGGCGCGCTGACGGTCTACCGCGGGCGCGGCCAAGGTGGCGCGGGCGCGGTTTCACGCCAGGCGTGTCCTTTCAGACCTAGTACCTGCATGTTAGCTAAAAACACAAGCAAATCCTAAGCTAGGAATGGAAAAAACAATCTATCTAATCCTTGGGTTGCCTCCCAAGCAGCGCTTTTGTTTAACGTCGTTGGCTCGACGTGGATACGATCAATACGGGTCCTCATCAATGTCAAGTTGGACCGTGTTGCCACCATGGGATATGGAAAGAGATCCATTGGCAACGTCAATGACCGTGTTAGCGGTTTTCATGAATGGACGACCAAGTAAGAGAACCGGGTCGTACCGCCCTTCGCCTATCTCCATCACATAGAAATCTGCAGGAAAGATCAAGCCCTGCACCTGTACTAAAACATCCTCAACTAACCCTTTCGGGCGCACATTAGAGTGGTCAGCCAATTCAATAACAATATCAGATTTCTTCAAAGGACCAAGGCCTAACCTATCATACATGCAAGCTGGAAGAACATTAATGGAGGCACCTAAATCTAGCATAGCACGCTCAATTTTAGTTTCTCCAATAGTGACAGGGACGGTGAATCTTCCTGGTTCTGAGCAGTTTTTAGGTAATTGTTTCTGGAGTAGGGAATTACGAGTCTCAATTTTGCTATCCTGAGTTTTTTCCACTAGAGCTACTTTCTTAATTTTAGGACTAGTCCTATTCTTTCTTCTTATGGTGCATAGTTCTCTCATGAATTTAGCAAAACGAGGGACACTTTGAATGAGATTAAGAAGAGGAACATTTACCCGACAATTGGCGAAGGTCTCGAAGAGTTCCTTGTCATGTGCCGGCTTCCTTGTGTCCTTGAGAGCCTCGGGGAATGGAGGAGAGGGCTTGTAGGAATCCAATGGTGGCAAAGGTTGAGCCACATAACCGTCATCCTCTTCTACTGCTGGAGCTCGATTTCGTCTTGGAGAGCTTGGACGAGGAGGCGAATAGTTCTTGAAAGCATAGTCGAGCAAAGCCTCGAAATTCCTCTCGGCCTCCCTACCGCGGGCGCGGCTCGGGCTCCGCGGGCGCGGATCGCTATGGCTCTCGGGCTCCGGAAGTTCTGTGGGATTTCCGCGGACGCGGAGGGGAGAGCGCGGCCGCGAAATCTCTACAGAAGCTTGGTCCTCGTCTTTTGACACCCCGGCGCGGTCGCGGCCAGGGGAACGCGGGCGCGAAATTGATGCAGGGACTTCCTCTTGGGCAATCACCCCGGCGCGGCCGCGGCCAGGGGAGCGCGGGCGCGGTACGTCACCAGAGGGTGATGTCCGGCTTGCTAATGTTCTACCGCTCCTCAAGTTCATGGCACTCACATTCTCCTTGTGATTGAGCGGTTGAGAGGGAAGTTTCCCGGAATCCTTAGACTCGAGCCTATTGATCATGGTGGCAAGTTGGCTCAGCTGAGTCTCAAGATTCTTGACAGCGGCTCTCGTCTCTTGGTTCTCCTTTAAGAGGGCAGTAATAGCGTCATTTTGAGACGGAGCGGACGCTCTCGGGGCAAAATTATTGGACCGGAATTGTTGTTGCTGGCCTTGAGGAGCGTACTGCTGCTGCTGCTGCGGTGGGTCCTGCTGCTGCTGGTTGCTCCACCTCATTTTAGGGTGGTTTGCCCACCCCGGATTGTAGGTGTTGGAATAAGGATCATTCCGGGGTCGGGGCGCACCATAGTTGCCGATAGCATTGACTGACTCCTCGGTCTCTTGAATAGAAGGGCATTGGTCGGTGTGGTGGCTCACGTCATAGCAAAGACCGTAAGCGTTGACTTGCTGAGCCGTCCTCTTCGTGAGGAATTGCTTCATGAGATCCTTGAGCTCCCTTACTTCAGCATTCAAGGACTCATTCACCTTGCTCATGGACCTCACATTGGTCCTGGACCTTTGGTTGCGGGCTTGCTCCGCCAAGATCTCCACCTTCTGAAAAGCTGCAGCGGGGGTCAAGTTCTCATAACTACCCCCACAAGATGCATTCACGAGCCTCTTGTCATTATCGCAGAGTCCTTCAATGATGTAGCAAATAAGATCTTTGGCCTGGTAGCCATGATAGGGACAACTTGCGATGAGCCTCTTGTAGCGCTCATAATAGTCGTAGAGGTTCTCATCTTCCCCTTGCTCCAAACTGCTGAGTTGCTTCTTAATAGATGTTTGTTTGGAAGCGGGGAAGTACTTCTCAAGAAACGCCTTCTTCATGGCCGCCCAAGTAGTGATAGAGCCTGGCACCAAATAAAGGAGCCAATCCTTGGCGGTGTCTTCAAGAGAGAAGGGGAAAGCCCGGAGTTTGATTTGGTCCTCCGTCACATCGGTGGGCTTCATACTCACGCATACTGCGTGGAACTCAGTGAGATGTTTGTTCGGGTCCTCACCGCTTAACCCATGGAATTTGGGCAAGTGGTGGATGAGGCCGGACTTGAGCTCGAACTTCACACCCTCCCCGAGTTCGGGGAACTGAACAGCGAGCTGCTGTTGCTGGAGATCGGGCGCCGTGAGTTGACGAATAGTTTGCTCCGCCATGGCGTCTTCTGGTTCAGAGTCAGAGAGAGAGAAAGATTCAAGGAGATTGTAGGAGGTAGAAGGTCTGGGGCCGCTCCTTATCTTCCGAAGAATCCTGTCAATTTCTGGATCAAAGCGAACAGGAGAAGTATTAGTAGACCGGGTCCGGACCATGTGATAGGTCCGAACCAAAAGGGTTGTTCTGCGTACAAACCGCGGGCGCGCCGAGGGGGCCGCGGGCACGGTTTGGGCGCAGAACGTGAAAACACACAAAAATCAAACAAGAAAAAGATTCCCCGGCAACGGCGCCAAAATTTGACTCGGCTAAAGTCGTCGTGCCAAGATCAAAGATAAAATAACCCAAACAAACAAACTAAGTATAGTAAGCAAGTAAGGGGTCGAACCCAAAGGAATCAGTTTTGTTCAGATTTTATGTGGTTTTCATGCAAACAATCAAAAAAGGGGGGTTTTGAAGGTTGGTTTCAATCAAAGTTATCAAGCAGAGTTCATTCAATCAATTCCACTTTATTAATCTGTTGATCATGAATTCATCCACCTCTTTATATGCTAAGGTCAATTCCAATCCCAATCTTTAGAAATCACAAGTCCACGGTCCAAGCAATTCTATAACCCTAGGCAAGGACGCTTAACCTAGAATTAGCATAGAGCACAGGGATAATAGGAAATCAAATCATGCAATCAAGCTACGAGTCTCATGCATAATTTAACCATTGAATACTCTTCCCTAAACTAGTCCACGGTCCTAGAATATAGTTGTTTCGAGAATAGGAAAGATGCATAGACAACAACCAATCCTAATTCAAACAATAGATCTAAGTCAATCAAACAAGTTGATCAGGCTTATAAAATCAAACATAAATCATGGGATGAAGCACAAGAGTATCAATAAAGACCTAAGGATAAAGAGGTTACCAGAATTTCACAACTTCATAATAAAGCTTCCTTGATTAAATAAACTCCCAAGGAGAGTTAGTTCTCCATTACAAAGAAAACTCTAGTCTTTATTGAATTACACTTGATTGATCAGAAAATTTTGATATCTAAAAGCCTAGAAAGGTTCCCCTTATATAGCCCTCAAAATCACCCTTTTCGGACTAAACAAGGTAGGAAACCGAAAGAAAAGAAAGGAAACAAGATAAAACGCCAAGATCTCGTCAAATCCGAAGTCGGCTACCACCGCGGCCGCGCCAGGAGATCCGCGCCCGCGGCGGTCTTCAAATGGTAAAACCGGGTTCAGCTGCTACCGCGGCCGCGCCAGAGGCACCGCGTCCGCGGCCTTCACGGGTTAAGATGGTTCGCTCCTCCACTTCACCGCGCCCGCGCCATGTGTAACGCGTCCGCGATATCCATGCAGTGGCGATTCTTCGTCTTTAAGCTCTTTAACTCTTGATTCTTCAAATCTTATGTCTTCGGTCTTGATATTACAATAACGCTCAAAACTAACCTAAACACTCTCAATAAAGCTCTAAAATACAAGAGATAACCCATACAAAGTAGAGCGAATCAATGACAGCTTACAAAACACCGATTGGAATGTCCCCTTTTCGGTTGGTGTTTGGTAAGGCATGTCACCTTCCATTGGAGATCCAACACAAAACATATTGGGCAGTAAAGCATTGTAGCATGAAATTGGATGAGGCTGGTGCATTAAGGAAGCTACAGTTGCAGGAGCTAGAGGAGCTAAGGATGGAAGCCTATGACAATTCCGCCATCTACAAAGAGAAGACCAAAGCTTGGCATGAC
Source organism: Polygonum aviculare (assembly GCA_934048045.1). Lineage (NCBI taxonomy): Eukaryota > Viridiplantae > Streptophyta > Magnoliopsida > Caryophyllales > Polygonaceae > Polygonum > Polygonum aviculare. Next base: position 21,775,185 of record OW204023.1, on the reverse strand, counting down.
AAACATATTTGGTGCAAGCACTTCAAAGTTGGAGACAAAGTTTTGTTATATCAATCTCGTCTTAAGCTTTTTCTAGGAAAACTAAGGTCGAGATGGACGGGACCATTTGTTGTGGCGCACACATATCCACATGGAGCGGTTGACATCTACGATAGTACTACTCACTCCACCTTCAAAGTGAATGGCCAGAGATTGAAGCCTTATTTCGATGGGTTTAGCAATGCTATACTTGACGAAACGGCTTTACAGGAACCCGAGCCAGCAACATGAGCAGCGGACCGTCGAGCTAACGACGTTAACCAAGCGCTTCTTGGGAGGCAACCCAAGCTTTAAGATAGTTGTTTTTGATTTTTAGTGGTAGATTAGTATTAGTATAGAGTAGTTTTGTTTTGTTGTTTTTCCTTTGTTGTGTGTTTTTTCAGCCCGGCGTACAGGTCCTAAAACTCTTTGACGAGCCCCAGAAACGCGGCCGCGTTTCGGTACACCAAACCGCGTTTTGGCTCCAGAGCCTCAGCTCCAGAAATGCGGGGCCATAAGGTGAAAACGCGCCCGCGTTTTCAAAGACCAAGCCGCGTTTTGCCACCCGAGACTCATCTTCAGAAGTGCGGGCAGGCAGGCGAAAGCGCGGCCGCGTTCTCGCACCATCCCGCGTTTCCGTTCGCTCACAGCGAAGGTTAAAACGCGGCCGGCCCTTTCCTTCCTCATTCTACATCAGCAAAAACGCAGCCTCCCCCTCAAGAGCTCGAGCCTCCCTCCATTGTTGAGCACACCAAGCCCCAAACAACACCAAATCAAGTGATTCTTCTCTCAAATCCACTCCTCTTCATCAATCATCAAGTAATCTTCTCTCTACTCTTCTCTTTTCCTTGATTAATTTGTGATTTTTGAGCTTGAACTTGTAAACCTAGGTTTTGCATAATTTCTCTAGATTTGTCAATTTCAACTCAAATTTGCATGATTAATTGCTACTTGTTAGTTCCTTTGCATGATTCTAGCATGATTCATTGATTGCCTTGCTTGTTCTTGTGAAATTTGGATAGTGATTGATTTTGCCTAAAACTAACCTAGGTAGTGGGGGAAGAGACTGTTTGAGAGTGTTATTTGCATAATTGTTGGATTGTTGTTGGAATTGTTGTGAGATTGTCCTTGCCGGGACAATCAAATTTGCTTGTGGTGTTTTGTTGATTTGTGGTGCAGGAACAAGTACAGAATGCCTCCTCGTCCATCAATCCGTAGAGGCTCTTCTAAGGCCTCATCTTCTCGTACCCGTGCCCCAGTTCATCTTCTGCTCGCCCCCAAGCCCATCTCACTCCGCCTACGGTTGTAGGGGAAGTGACCCCATCTCAGTTCGGGTTCAGTTTGAGCGACCCTGTGCACTTTGCTCGATTCAGGCTCCTCCGTTCACGACCAATACATGCTCCTCGGTACTTGGATTGGGATTTTCTGACAGAATTGGGATTGAGGGATGAGCTTAGGAAATGTCAGAATGGCCAGCACTTGAGAGCTTTTCTCCACCTACAGCAGCCTGCTTACAAGGGGCTTGTTTTGGAGTTCCTGAGTACTCTAGAGACACATATCCTTTCTGGGGCAAATTCCAGAGTGGGGGAGTGCACCTTCCAGCTTGGGGGTGTGGAAGGCGAATCGATCTAGATGAGGTCAATACAGCTTTTGGTTTCTCCAGTCCTGGTGAGAGTGTGGAGAGATGGGAAAGCCAAGCTTATTGGCTCGGTGATTCACAGTGGAGGAGTATGACGAGAAAGGCAGAATACAAGGCCTCTAGAGCAAAGGATTCTTCTATTACCCATCTTGTGCTCCGGATACTACAGCGTTATTATGCTCTGTCTATTACAGGAAGGGGAGAAGGAGAGGGTAATGCACCAAGGAAAGATGTGATGCTCTTGGCTGCATTCTTAGAGAAGAGGAGGGTGAACTATGGTGCAGTTCTTATGAACAATCTGGCACACATCAGCAGGAAGGGTACAGGGCCTATTACTATCGGAGCCCTTGTCACTGTTTTGGCTCTACATTACCAGCTTGATTTGACTCGGGTTGGCGGGAGGATTGAGCCCGTACCGATGGACTTTGCCTTCTTCAACAAGATGGGTGTCCTGCATTTGCACTTTGGTCGCTATTTCTGGAGGATTGGAGATACCAGGAGGGTGATGCAGCTCCCTGATATGCAGAGAGTTGTCATAGAGACTGGACGAGATGGTGCCGATACTTGGATGATTATTCCTCGAGTGGGTGATCTCCCGCTTGAGGCTGTTGAGAGCCATCGGGGCAAGAGGCGGCGCATTCAGAGGAATGTTGAGGAGTCTGAGGATGAGGCTACAGCAGACGATTCTGAGGGTGATGAGGATTTCATAGCTGAGGAGGAGCTCGAGCCAGAGGATGCTGATGAGGAGGATGCTGATGAGGATGTGGATGTTCAGGGTGTTGGTGGTTATCCTCAAGGCCAGTTTGATCAGTTAGTGAGCATGATGGGAGGGCTCACTACACAGATGTCTCAATTCCAGGCTCACGTGAATCAGAGATTTGATTATCAGGAGCAGAGGATGGATCACTACAGGCAGTACCACGACGAGCAGCTTCATCAGCTTCACACTCGTATGGATGGTTGGACTCAAGAGGGTGGATTCCCAGCGTATCAGTATTATCCATACCCAGGCTATCCACAGCAGTTCCCACCACCACCACCATCGGAGTAGATCCCACTTCCGTCCTATTTGGATGACTCGGTTAGTAATTTCGTCTTCTTTTCTTTTATTTTACATTGGGACAATGTAAAGTTTAAGCTTGGGGGAGGGGATTATTGGTTGAATCATCTCATCTTTGCATTCATATAGTTGCACTTGCATGTTTAAATTATAGTTTTGCATCGATTAAAATTGAAAAAAAAAATTGAAAAAATCACAAAAATATTGCATCTTAGGAACCAAATTTCCCTACTTGACCATTTGTCTCTCTAAGTTAAGAATATTATTGATTCGCTCTACTTTGTATGGGTTAACTCTTGTATTTTAGAGCTATATTGAGAGTGTTTAGGTTAGTTTTGAGCGTTATTGTAATATCAAGACCGAAGACACAAGATTTGAAGAATCAAGAGTTAAAGAGCTTAAAGACGAAGAATCGCCACTGCATGTATACCGCGGACGCGTTACCTATGGCGCGGACGCGGTGGCGTGGAGGAGCGAACCAACCTAAACCGTGAAGGCCGCGGACGCGGTGCCTATGGCGCGGCCGCGGTACAAGCTGAGCCCGGTTTGACCGTTTGAAGACCGCCGCGGGCGCGGATCTGGTGCCGCGAGCGCGGTGGTAGCCGACTTCGGAGCTGACGAGATCTTGGTGTTTCTATCTTTTTTCCTTTCTTATCTTTTGGTTTCCTATCTTATTTAGTCCGAAAAGGTTGATCTTTGGGGCTATATAAGGGGAACCTTTCTAGGTTTCTAGATATCATTCAATTCTTGTCAATCAATTGTAATTCAATAAAGACTAGAGTTTTCTTTGTAATGGAGAACTAACTCTCCTCTGGAGTTTATCAAATCAAGGGAAGTTGTGAAATTCTGGTAACCTCTTTATCCTTAGGTCTTTATTGATACTCTTGTGCTTCATCCCATAATCTATGTTTGATTTTATGAGCCTGATCAACTTGTTTGATTGACTTAGATCTATTGTTTGAACTAGGATTGTTTGTTGTCTATGCATCTTTCCTATTCTCGAAACAACTCTATTCTAGGACCGTGGACTAGTTTAGGGAAGAGTATTCAATGGTTAAGTTGTGCATGAGACTCGTAGCTTAATTGCATGATTTGATTTCCTATTATCCCTGTGCTCTATGCTAATTCTAGGTTAAGCGTCATTGCCTAGGGTTATAGAATTGCTTGGACCGTGGACTTGCGATTTCTAATGATTGGGATTGGAATTGATTTAAGCATATAAAGAGGTGGATGAATTCATGATCAACGGATTAATAAAGTGGAATTGATTGAATGAACTCTGCTTGATAACTTTGATTGAAAACAACTTTCAAAACCCCCTTTTGATTACTTGCATGAAAACCACATAAAATCTGAATAAAACTGATTCCTTTGGGTTCGACCCCTTGCTTGCCTACTATACTTGTGTTTGCATGTTTGGGATTTATTTTTGATTAGGGAACAACGACTTTGCCCGAGTCAAAAATTTTCCTTATCTACCTTATACATAATCCTTTGCTTGATAGCCATTTGTTGAGCCTATTAGCCTTATTTTGTTGCTCCACAAAAATTTTCCTAGCCTATATAAGCTTGACCCTTTCCGGGAATTAGGATTTAGCTAGGGTGTTTTTGTGTAGTTGGAGATGATTCTTGGGTGAGTTGATTGAAAAGAAAGGATTTGTGTGGAGTTGAAGGAAAAGAAAAAGATAAGGAGTTGAAAAAGAAAAAAAAAATGATGAAAGAAATAAAAAAAAATGTTTGATTGAGGTAAATTAAAGTGTGAAATCAAGTTGAAAAGCCTCAAGTGAGTTCAAAAAGAAAAATGAGCAAAAGTGTAGAAACAAAAGTGATGGAGAAATGGTGAAGCAAGTTGGTGAACATATGAAGTGAAGTGGTTAAAGTTCGGGTAGTTAGCTAGTTCTAGTTCCCTGTTTTAGCACCACATGACCAAATATTTCCCTACCTACTTGTTTATACCTTGGCCCCATTACAACCCTTAAAAGTCCTCATGATTTTTGTTATGTGTTTAATCATTCGTAGTGGAGATTTAGAACACTGATGCAAGACTATGGTAGTCTAGTTTTCAAAGTTGATATTGAGTGAAACACATACCTTAAACACTTGAGTGAAGAATGCAAAACACATTGCCTTGGTGAGGTCTAGAATGGATGAATGATTTAATTTTGAAAGCTTCTCATACATGTGTGTAATGATGTCTTGGTCAAGGTTTAACTTATTGATGAAATGTGGATTGACATTGAGATGGATGCTTTAACTTGCTAGTTGTGGTGTGATCTTGATTTTATTTCTTGCTTGAGGACAAGCAAGGTTCAAGCTTAGGGGAATTTGATAGAGCATATAGGTTGTAGTATTTAGGACATGTTTTGATTAGTTTTTCATGCATTTTTAGGTAGATTTTCCTTTATTTCGTAGCTTAGCTTTAGTGTTGGAAGTTTCGGAATCTACACTCTTTTGGTTGATATTTGCAGATATGTTGATTGAGTGCCGGAATCATGGTGATGGTGGACTTGGATGTGAGCTTGAAGGTGTCAAGGGAGTGTTCAAGAACGAAGGCTAAGGAAGAATTCAAGTGCCCGAAGTGTTCAAGTGTCTCGTTGGAAAGGTGCGAAAACGCGGGCAAGGATGGCAGAAGCGCGCCCGCGCTTTAGAGGGTTAGGCCGCGTTTCTACGACAGAGCCTCTGGCTTGAAAACGCGGGCAAGGCTGCCAAAGCGCGACCGCGCTTTCATGGATCTGCCCGCGCTTTCACTCGCGTGTCCGAAAACGTGATATTTTGTATGGGTTTGGGCCTTTGGGTTGAAACTTGTTTTTGGATAGTAGTTTTAGAAACTCCTTAGATATATTTTTGGATATTAGTTTCTAGTTTATATTCGATAACTCTTGACGTTGAGGATCATATATTATGGGAGCTTGAGAAGAACAAGAATCCTTTGGAAGAATTGTAAGCTTTTCAATGTCTTTGAACAACTAAACCTCTTTTGCTTAACTAGTTAATTGAAGTTGTGAATTTAGAATTATTGTGAGATTTGATTGTTCTTAATTTCCTTTGACTAGATTGTTTTCTCTATGCTTGATTGAATAAGTTTGATTTAGGGTTTTGTTAGAGTGACCATCTAATTGAATCTCTAGGTTGAATTACAACTAGATCTTCCTAATTACCGGTTGGTGTTAATTAGATCAAAAGTAGAACCTTTAATCAATCTAGGACTGGTAGGACTAGTTGATTAGAGAAGAGAATTCAATCGCATGTTATTTGGATGTCTGGTTGCTCTGAATGCATGTTTCTATTGATACTTGAATCTTAAATGCTGTTGTCAAATTGAATCTAGGAGTTCTCTTAGGTTATTTGATAATTAGGGTTGTTAGTACCGGTCGGGCTAATAACTAGAATTGAAGTAGGATTAATAATTCCATGAAGTTGGTTTATTAGCATTCCGCAATAGATTGGTCAAGGTAAAAAGAGAATTTTGATAATCAATGATCAATAATCGAATTCGCAATGGATATTAACTGGTTAAGCATACTTCTCTCTTATTTGATAAATCATCTTTAGTTTTGCATGTTCAATTTATTAGTTGATAGGATAACACTCGAAACCCCCCCGTTTTACATTCATCTGAGTATTCAAATTCAATACACAAAAACACAAGTCTCTGTGGGATCGACCCTTACTTCCCTACTACGTTAGTTGGGTTGTTAAGTTTACTTTGATAGGTATTAAAGGCGACTAAAATACCGCTTATCAGTAACGCCTTCTCGGATTTCTCCCTCTTCTTTTGGAGCTTCTTGACATTGCAGACCTCGTCAATCCAAATTTCGAAACGTTGCAGATCGGAGTAACAAATATGAATCAACGTCACAGATCTCGTCAATCCAAATGTCGTCGGCGACAGCGGATTTTGATATCAGCCGTTATTGCTTCCAATTCCTGCCATCTCTGACAAAATCGCCGTGCTAATCGACCGATCGATGCCTCGTAGGAACCAGGGATCGTGTTTTAGGGCTTCGATCGAGGTCCATCTGCTCGGATCTGGCGTGAGGATCTTCCCGATGAGCTTTCTGGCTCCGTGAGGGAATCCAGGCCGGAACTCGTAGTCCGCCTTGACGATCTTCTGGCACGACTCTCGTCTACAATCTGAGCGGAGGAGGATTTAGGGAGAGGAAGATTGGAGCGTTTGGGGAGAGGAAGATTGGAGCGTCTTCCATCTGAGCGGAGAAGAATGGTCTTATTTTTTTTTATTTTTTTTGGAAGTAACGTGTTAATTTTGACGGGGAGATGGACGATGCAGATCTATTCCTAATTCCTACACTAAGATACCTTCCTACATGACTCTTTCTCAAATAATATAATCAACCAAATTAAGGGTAACAAACAAAGCATGCAATGGAATACCGGGGTACATTGTATATGTAACAGGTCCTAACGAGGGATGATGCATTATGCATATACCATGCAATCATGCATGAATGATGAACCCCCTTCATTTCTCGATGGATCTCTCTCAATGAGTACGAATATCATCTAGAAGATCTTTTTTCTGTTCCTCGATCAAATATCATTGTTGTCCTTGTGCTAATTGACAATCTTATCCTTCTACCAAAAGCAAATGACAATCTTATCCTTTAGGTCAGACCATAAAAGCATGTGTAATGGTGAGGAAGTTCTCAATTTTATTATATTTTTCTCAATTTGATATATCGATTTCTCTTTAATCCACATCATTTCTCACTATTTTTTTTCGATTAATAAGAAATTACATAAAGTTGGATGGGAGCCTAGAAACAAGTTGGGCACCCACACCCTTCTGAATGCAAAAACTCAATCTATGCAAAATAAAAGAACCACTCATCACATTATTAGAGTGCCTAATAGCGAGAGACTTAATGCGTGTGAGTGTGTCCAAAGCCTCCTTCTCGAATTCCCCAAATGTAGAAAAAGCAAAGGGGATAAATTTATATCCGTGCTCATGACATTTGGACTCATACTTCATCTTTTTCCTTTCAACGGCGTTGTGCAAGGCTAACCCCGGGGCCCAAGAACTCGCACCCGTACCAGCAAAGGGGGAGACCCCAGTCACATCCAGACATGCATCCTTGCCCTGATGCCAATTAAAGAGTAGAAGGTCAGCGGGCCTAAGATCCTGCCCATTCTCCGAGAGGAAACCCATGGGAGCCTCCTTCCGCACCGCAACCCCGACTTTGGCACAAATATCAACAAGAATATCTCGCACCAGATTATGTCTGAACTTCACACCCACCTCGCTAGAGCAGTGGACAACATGATCCCCCCATTTGTCCATCCTAGGAGCATTACAGCTCGGACAAATACTGCCATCAGGGAATAGGGGCACCATAAGTCTGTAGCACAATACAGAACGAAACTGTCGACAGTTCATCCTCTGTCCCAAACCGTCAACAGGGATGGTGAACAAAAAATCTTGTGCATGAGGAGTACGAATACTGCTAAGAACGGCAACTTCCCTCGGGCCAAGGTTATACCTATCAACAAGACTATTCTCAACAACACCAGAGTAGCACCTTGCCAGAAGTTTCATGATTTGAGGGGCACGAGAAACAGTGGTGAGGGAGGTAGCATCAACGTTGCAAAAGGTATTGAAATCTTTAAGAGCATGCTGAAAGGAAGGGCCAGGAGAAGCTATACCCGCATTCAACAGAATCTTAGCCTGCAGAGTGTCCGTCTGAAGCCGAGAAGCAAGGAAAGCATAACGGATAATATCCCCAGTAGCAAAGATACCAAGACTACCTCTTTTGATAGGGAGAGATGTTCGAAGGGAAAATACCCTCCACCAAACTTCTAAGTTCTTCCACAAGGCAAAAAAGCTCAGTTTTATCAACATTCAGGAACAAGCCACGCGCGGGCCCATCAGACCTAATAATATGAAGAGCCTTGGCCACCATAATGGTATCTCCGATAATGGTACCATCATCAACATACCAAGCTTGGAGGGTGAGACTACATGCCAAATTAATGGACTGGACCAAAGGATGCAGAGCTAGAGCGAAGAGCAAAGGCCCCGAAGGATCACCCTGTTGGACCCCTTGACAAGACCAAAGGACGGAATCTTCATAGTAGAGTCTAGCAGGTTGAGAGTAACAAAACTCAACCCAATGAGCAATGGATGGACACCTCAACCTAGTTTCTTGAAGAAGGACACTCCTGTCGACCAGATTGAAAGCATTCTTAAAGTCCACTAAAAGCATAGATAGGCCAACCTCCTCGCCCTTAGACTCAACAAGCCTATTCACAGAATGCAGAGCAGCCTCACACCCCCCAGGAACACCCACTCCAAACTGAAAATCTTCCAAATAATGCTTCACAGAGGGACCCACCATAAACGAAGCAACCTTGGATACCAACCTCCTCCAAACAATGCCAACGGCAATAGGACGCAACCCACCACCTGGCTTAACCAAGGCAGTCAAAGGGGCACTAGCAATGAACTCACCTAGCTGGCTCGGACACTGACCCCGGAGAAACAAGTTAACAACCCCAGTGATAGATCCCAACACATCATCCGCAACCGCTGACGCAGCCCCTCCCAGAATATCAACAAAATGTTGAGCTCGAAGCCCATCACGGCCACACGAAGTCCCTTTAGGGAAGCTGTGGATTCTGGCCAGCACCACATCTTTACTAACAACGAGAGAGTCTTCGCCCAACGTGCAATCGGTAAGATCGGAGGGGGGACAAAGGGGTGTTTATCCTCCAATTCCCAAAGAGTATCAAGGCAAGAAGGTGCCACTCCGGAAGAAGTAAGAACCTTAATAACAGCGGTAAAGTGCCCATCCCCAATCTTACGCTTACACTGATAAAGGTTAACTTCGTCAGGACTTCTTATCTTCACCACACCCCTAGTGAGAGACACCGCCTCAGACAACCGATCAAGCATCAAACTTAGCCTCTCACATGGATCCCTCCACCGAATAATGGCTCGAGAAATACATTCAAACTGACAATGCTCCCGTTCTCCCGACCGACGTTGAACCCTATTGCTAGGCACAAAAGAAGTCAAGATGCAGCTAGGGAAAATAAGGAGTTGTACCCAGGCAGATACGTCGTTCGGGCTTGCCAAGACCTTGTCAAAAGCACTAAGGAAAACTCTAGCAAAGCCAAGCCTCAACTTAGGGGGGATACACTTAATAGTTCGCAGCTTCCTAGAAAAGACCCGATTAAGGAGATGAATATCAAATCAAGCAAGAGCATCCCCGGGGCAAGAGACCTGAGAGGGAACCACAGAAGCGCTACCAACCTCTCCACCTAGACCATTAGGAACCACCACAGCATGCCCAGGAGGCTCGGAAATACCCTGAATTGCAACGCCGTCAATTCAAGGTGCATGAACCACAACACCACCAGCATGTTTACAATTCTTATTAAATATATGAGTGCAAAAGCAATCCCCACAAAGCCAAATACTAGCATGATGAAGCGCAGAGTCCAATGCGGAAAAAAGGCCAAAGTCACTAGCTAACCGCACTTTGTGAGAAGCCACCAAATCCAACGAACTAAAATGACGCCCCTTCAAGTGGGCAATAAAATACTTCTTCGAAATCCCTTTGTCTCCTCAACTATTACACCCATCAAAGCCTTTCAGCGGACACAAAAAAAGGTCAAAACTTGCATCCGCCATGGAAAAGCTACCAGGCACCAAACACACCAAAAAACCAAAGCACATGAACAAGCAAAACAAGACAAAAGCACACCACAACACAACCAAACAACCCACAACACTTGGCAGAGAAAGAACACCACAATAAAACCACAATACAACCAACGACAGCAGCAAACAAAGCAACCTAAACCACACCTCCACGACAGCAAAAACGGGACAGACCACAAAACGGCGATGACAGCAAAATCCCATGATAGACTGCTGCCACGACGCACCTCCACAACAGCAAAGCCGGAATAGCTCCCACGGACGACTTGCAAAACAACCCACCTCCACAACAACAGCGAAGAAGCCAACCACTACCAGAAACCCGATGACTTGCACAGCAAAACAGCCCCACGACGCCGCCAGAAACCCGAGCCCTAACGAACACGAAACCCCTACGATCGCCCACAACCGGAACCCGGGCGAACGCGGAACCCCGACTATCGCCCTAACCGCTATCGCCTAACCCCATTGCCGGAACGCCCTACCCGCTGCCGGAACACCCTACCCCCTGCGATCGCCCTACCCGCTGTCGCCCTCACTATTGAGTTCCTCATTCCTTTCCACTTTTACTATTTTTCTCGACAACACGAAGAATCCTCATGTAGTATGTTGGGTTGTATATATATATATATATATATAAAAGTAAATATAAGCCATTTGATGAGATTCGATTTAATGACTTAGATTGATTCACAAATCTGACCCAATTTTTCAAATTTTTTAAAAATTAGAAAAGGAAGGTAGTATGTTGGGTTGTTTTTACCCATATCATTTTTTCAATTTTACCATATTTTCCGAATTCTACTTTCCCATTCATCTTTACCCAAATCTAGGTTTTACTCTTCCCGTCGGAAAACTTGGCCTCCCTCTACTTATCATTCTCATTCCAACCAACTTTATTGATAATACTTTGGTAAGAACAAGTGTTGTGGCTACAAACAAAAGAACAGTCTTGACTAATGGAAGAGATGAAAGGAGAGAGTGAGAGGTTCAATCCTTGTTGGAGAGTCGCACCCCAACAAGAGCCAATGAAGCTAGAAAGCCGAAAGATGATTCTCACCCCAACCCGTTCTCCCAAAAGGAGAAGAGACCAGATGAGTGGCCTTATAGCTCTCTACTCAAATCCAATCTAAGCAAAAATGAGCCTCCTAGGCATCTTTATATAGGATGAGGTGAGGGGAGAAAGGCGGCATCTTGGAGTGGGCACCAAGCAACATTGAATGGTGGAGGTGATTGCGAAGATTGGCGCCCAAGTTAAGCAATCAAGCCTGGCCCCTTAATGACGAAGATTGGCGGACGAGTAACCCACTTAATGCGCCTCTTTGATGATCCAAACTTGACGGTCAAGGAAGAGTATTAATGGTTGATATGTGGCAGCCAAGCAACATCTTTAATTGCCGTCTTTGATGAGTTTTGTGCTTTATAAAAGACTCCTCCTTGATGGGCAAGTAATCTTGAGGAGGTGATGAAGTCATCGACTCTTGGAAGAGCTTGGACGCGACTTGGGCTTAGGCCCACTTGATGCATGGATTGGCCCGTTATCAGAGAAGGGTGGTGGTGCTTGACGGGGGTCGTCCGGATCGGATGATATCAAAATTTTCAAATATATAAACCGAACCCAAATTTGTAGTATAAGGGTAGGGTATCGAACACACGGGAGTTCGTGCGTTGAGTGTACCAAGGAGACTAAAAAGAGGTAAAAGAAAGTCAAAAACAAGGAAAATCAAAGGGAACAACCCGGACCGACTTTGGTCACTTCGGTCCGAGGTTGGATCGAGGAGAATTTGGCCGGGACCGACACAGACAACGTCGGGCCCGATGTACTGGGTAACTCGAACTAGGCAAAAATAGTAGATCGGTCTTGGGTTTTTGGGTTCCTTCCCTAACTAGACTAGGGTGATTCCACCCCAATTCAACCAGTAAGTGTTGATCCTCGTGAGATCGAGGTTGTTAGCCTTCGATCCCTTCACTCTACACATCGACCATGGGAGACTCCCGCTCCCCCTTCGATGCAAGGTCAAGTGTTGGATTCGAGATGCTTCCGCTGACTCTTACCAATCATAAGCCCTTGATCCTTTGTTTCCACTAAAGGATTGAAGCTCATGTAGAGAGGATTCCTAGATCAAGCACTCAAGGCTATGGAATTGGGGGTTCACACCCAATCCTAGTTAGGGGTTTCCCCCATAGCCCAAGACTATGGAATCTACTCCATGAAGTAAGAGTAAAAAGCAATCAATAGACAAAACAAGCAAATCTCAATCATCAAACTCAAATCAAAGCTAAATTGCATTCAAATCCAAAAGGGTTCACAAAATCCAAGTCTCAAATCCACTAAACAAAAGCAAAACAAGTTCAAACTCACTAACTCTCTCTAGCTCTCCACCGATTTCCTCTTCTCTTCTCCTCCTTTCTTCCTCCTTGCTCTCCAAGTCTTGCTTGAGCCTTTGAGAGTGATTAGATGTGGATGTGTCTATGTGTCTTAAACTCCTCTAAGCTCCCTCTAATTATCCTCCTCTCTTGATTGGGGACCAAGGAATTCCAAATTAGAAGAAGGGGTAGATCACAATAATATGCCTTGGAGCCCAATCCTAATCTTGCCGACTTGGACCGACACGGGTAGACATCGGGCCCGATGTTGGGAACGTCGGTCCGAGCCTCTGAAACGCTTAACTCGGGCCCGACTCCTTGGTACATCGATCTAGGGCCTCGATCCTCTTCTTTCCTTGGGTTTTCCTTGAGCTCCTCTTTGTTCCTCGCATGGCTCTTTTGCTCCTTAGCTCCTTAGCTTTGCTCCTCCTTAGAACCTCCTCTAAAACGTCCTCAAATGCGCCATTTTACCTACAAAACACAACAAACTCGCATAGTCTCCGAATCTCAAAGAAAATCGGGAACTAAGCTAAAAGGGGACAAAACTAACAAAGAAAGGAATAAAAGACACATATTACGAGAGAAATTAACTACTAAAACACCACCAAAATGAGAGACATCCGAATATTCCATACTTAAACTTGCTTGTCCTCAAGCAATAACAATGTAAACAAGACCGAAGAACAATCTTCAAGTAAAGCCTCATATGAAAAACACAAGTAAGAGCAAGTGATAGATATGCTAGCAAGATTACATCATCACACATGATCAAGTAGCAATAAAGTCTAATGCAACAAAGCCTCACTTTAGGTATGTGGAAATGTGTATCACTCATCATGTGTTTAGGTTTGACAATGAACACTCATACTCAAAAATCATGCAAGCAAAGACTTTACTATTGAAGCTAATATCACCAATTCCTCCACCTAGAGATGCCTATTACAATGCACACAAAGAATATGAACTTGGCTCAATGGAGGTCCTCAAAGAGGTTCCATTCGGCCGGGTTGTAATGGGGCTTTTGGTATTTCTCAAGGTGGGAATCATTTTGGTCTTGTGGTGCTTACAAATGGGGATTGAACTTTCTAGTCTCTCACCAACTTCACCAAATTCTTCCACTTTCAACTTATCTAATCCAAAAGACTTTGATTTTTTTTTCTCTTTTCAACCCACTTTTCACTAAACATTCCACTTCATCTTTGCACTACACGTTTTTTGCATTTTTCAAACTCGGTCGGTTAACTTTTCTTACACTTAAGCACTTTGCTTTCAATCCACTATTTTTCCAACTTTTCTTTCTTTCTTTCATAACAAAGATGCACTACCCACTTGGTTTATAACTCCATTCTTTGCCCTTCTCCAAAGAGAATCTCAACTCTCCAAATATTCTTCCAAAACCTCTCACTAAAGTCCAATCCCATAAGGGTCAAGTCATATAGGCTAGGAATTATATTTTTGAGGAGTTTCAAACAAAGGTCTAAGGCTAAAACGGGGCTATAAACAATGGTTTATCTTCAAGGTAGGATATGGAACATTTTGTGACTAAATGAAACAAAGTTCAAATCAATGTGACAATGCATAGAACAATTCTCATATTGGTCTTGGAAAATAGATAAACACCTCAATAACAAGTATTATTAAGCATGCATGAGCTAATTCACACAAGAAAATGAGGGATATGCAATATGAACAAACATCCCTAAATTGGCCAAAAATAATCTCACAAGGTTCACTTTAGCTTAGTTGCATCAAAACTCAACAAAGAACTCATGTGCTCAATAAAGACAAGCATGATATCATATCACATCAAAAGCAACATCCATTTAGAGGCTAAACCATCCAAAAATATGCAAAGGACTTTACATGCTCACATTATCATTAACTCTCATATGGACATCTATGATGGAATTCCTACTCCAAAACAAAATCTTTTGTTGTTTTCAACCGAAATTTTTCAATTTTTATGGACTTTTGCAAAAACATTTCTCAAAAATAAAACAAACTCATCCATACATGCCATTAAATTCAATCATCATCCATTCATCACATCATGCCACTATCCAAAAGAAAACATCCCTTAACAAAACAAAAACAAACACAAGACACCTACACATGAAACTATGAGCTACTAACCCACCCCATACTTAAAATTTTGATGTCCTCATCAAAACAAAGAAATCAAAACTCAAAAGTAAAGAAGAAGAGTCAAGAAAGCTCACAATTTCTTATTCTTGAATGCCATGTTGAGGCTTAGTTTGGAGGGTGTCCTCGGCGGCTTCCCCTTTGGAGCCGTGCTTGCCGCTCTCGCTCGTACACATGGTCGTGGAAAGGATCTTGACTTGGCGGTTGAATTTGAGGTGCGGGGCGCTTCCATTGATCATCGCGGGAAGTGTAGTTCCCGGTCATCCATTCGTTGAAGCTCTCTTGAACGCTCCATCTTTGGTCCTCGACCGCTCTCAAGTCATCCACATCACATCTAGTGTAAGCAATGTTGCGGTTTACTTCTTCAAATTGAGCTTGGAAGTCTTCTTGTTGGTGGGAAAGTTGTTGTTGTTGAAAGTTGAGATGTTGTTGTTGAAGGTTGATTTGGTGTGCCTCTTGTAGCATGCTTGATTGTTGAAGTTGAAGGTGAGCCAATTGGTTGGCTAGGAAGTTCATGTCCACCAATTGTTAAGGCTCGGGGAAGACCATTCCGGGCCCATACCATTGGGCATACCCTTCATACCCTCCATAGCTTGGTGGCTCTTGCCTTGCTCCACTTCCCTCACCCCTCTCGAAATGGCTCGGAACCGGATCGGGCAAGTAGGTGTCGGACCGACGTTGGTGGACGTCGGGCCCGAGGTGGCTTACATCTCGGTCGAGAAGTGTTGGGGCTTGGTCGGTGAGAAAATGGCGGTACCCATCATCTTCTTCATCTTGAGGCGGATCAACATCCATGGCATCCCTCATTGCAAACTCAAATCGGTTGGGCTCTTCATCATCGGTGTCCGGAGAGGATTGAGGAGTAGTGAAACGAATGTGTTGTGCTCGTCTTCTACACTCAAGCGTCCCCTCCGTCTCTCCATAAGGATTCTCATTCCCCTCCCATACTTGGAACCAATTATAGTAACTTGTGAGGTCAAAGAGTCGAGGCGCCAAAGGTACTTGTACCTTGCCAAAGTTGGAGTGAGGCACAAGTCGATCCATAAAGTTGGAAACAACTTTTTCCTTGATGATATTGGCTTTCTTGAAATACTTGAGATCCATAAACTCTACACCATTCGGGGCCGGCGTATACTTGGACAAATCAACATCAAGGGCATGAGCCAACCGAGCAATCATTCCTCCAAAGTAAATCCATGAGGAACTTTGGAAATCCCTCACCATTTTCACCCATTCCCACGTGAGGTTCATCGGCCTCTCATTTTGAAACAACATCTCGTAGAGCAACATGGCTTCCTCCTTCATCGGCTTGTTAAGCTCATGCCGAGCATAGATTGTGCACCCCAAAATATGGATCATGACTCGGAAAAGTGGAATAGCGATCTCATTGGTTGAGGCTCCTTTCCTCATCTCGCTTTTGCCCGCTACATACTTCCAAAGATAGTTCACCTTGTCATTGTCGACAAAAGCCTCATCTCTAGCAAAAGGAAATCCAAGGTAGACGGCCAATTTCCTTAGAGAGAGCTCTTGCGCTTCATTGCCCAATTGGAAGGAGATCATGCCCCATCCTCAACTCCGTCATAAGTGCACTTGAAAGTGGCCATGAACTCGGAGGTCAAAGCCGGATAGTGAGTGTTGCTCCATCTTAGCATCACATTAAGCCCAATGTTCGAGTAGCACCAGGTAAGGGCCTCATCCACATCTTTTTGATCGATTCCCAATCTACCCACCGAGTGTGGTGAGATAGACCCATGAGTCGCTCATATTCCCGAGCCACATCATCATCTTCAAAGTGCACATCATCCATCCTTTGCACTCTCTTCGACTTCTTAGACTTCTTTGTGGCTCTCTCCATTCTTGAAGAAGATGCTCGGGTGGTCATGATACCTACACACAATCAAAGCAAAGAACTACAAGATAAGATCTATACAACCACAACAAGGTCACATGCTTTTACAACTTACAACCTTTCACACCAGAAAATGACCCCATACTTGCACTAAAGACACTCAATCCACAAGATCCAACATGTATGAACAAAGAATCACACCACAATGGTCAAGATACAAGATATATCATGATAAACAAGTCTTTACCAACATTCAAGCTCATGAATCCTAAAGCTCACACAAGAGAAAGCCAAATAGCATAGGACCGACCAACACGAGACATCGGGCCCGAGGTTTTCAACCTCGGTCCAAGTCTTGGACCGACTCTACAACGTCGGACCCGAGATTCTGGGCATCTCGGTCCGACTCTCTATTCGACTTCTCTACCTATTTCACCCAAAAATCACTCTATCATGCTCCTAAAATCCAAAATCAACCATTTCTCATCATCAATCGAAGTTCCAAGTAGGTTCTAGCATGCATGATCAATAATTAAGCACAAATTCCACTATACATGCAAATCACCATGGATGCTCAAGGTCTAAGCTCATTCAATCATGGAAAATCTCAATTCAAACAATGAAAGCATGAAATTCACAAGGAATCAAGTAGAGATTGAGATTTACATACCAAATTTTGAAGAAACAAAGACTTTTAGCAATCAAACTCTTAGAACTCAAATTCTCCTCTTAGATCTAGAAGAGGGATGAGGATCAATAGGACTTGGTTGGGATTTTTGACTTTGGGATCGATGTTTGGGGATGCTAGGGGGTTGGATCGGGTTTGTTGTGAAGTTTTCTTGGGGTCGAGTATGATGGGGAGAGGATCGATTTGGGGGCTTTGGTGAAGGGGGCTTGGTATTTTGGGAAGGTGGTTATGAGGGTGATGGGTGGTAGGTATGGGAAAGAAGGATTTAAATGGGAAAAAGACAAAGTTAGGTCAGAGGGGTATATCGGGTATTTTCTCCAAATCAAGACCAATGTTGACCGGCCAAGTCGGACCGACGTCACCAACGTCGGGCCCGAGGTACTGGGTACCTCAGTCCGGCTTGATTCGGCTTCCTAAAATTCCCTTTTCTTGGCAATTCTCTACCCACAAGTCCTTTCATTATTTCCACCACTACCACACTTAATCATGAAGTTCACACAACACACAATTCCACAAAACACATGCTAAAGAGAGATTAGAAGGATTCTAAGCTAAGACAAGAAAAACAAACTAGAAACTACGAAAATGAATCTACTAAGCTCGGGTTGCCTCCCGAGGAGCGCTTCTTTTAAGTCACTAGCTTGATTTCTAACCTCTACCCTTCATGGAGGGTGAAAAATGGTGAATTGATCATTGTTGTCACGTCCATCCTCATGCCCCTCATAGCCATAATACCACCCCTTATGATTGATGAAAGTGTGGCCTCCAATTTCTCCTTCACTCTTCTCCTCCAAAGTGTAGGGTTGCATCTCTTGCATCTTCTCAACTTGATCTTCATTCCCTACATCACAAACATCTAGAGAATTTCTAGGAGACTCAATGATATTATAGCTTAAATCCTCTTTCAAATCACTCAAACAAATGAAACTATCCTCTAGATCCTCTTTTAAATCACTTAAACACATATAAGAGTCTCCCACATCAAAAGGATACGAAGAAGGATACTCTTCATGGTTTCTCGGGCTTTCTCCACTTCTTAACTCCTCATGGTGCTCGATTGGATCTAGCAACTCTTTTTCTTGCTCTTGAACATTGATCATGTCATGATCTCTCAAAGCTAGTGCTTCTTCCTCTCTTGTGGGTTCCACCTCCTCTCTCTTACGCTTGGCATTTTCCTCCAACTTCAGGATCGCCACAGCATCCGGTTCGTTAAGAGCTTTGTTAAAGTGAAACTCCACCTTATCCTCGCCAATCTCGAAAGTCACCTTTCCATTTCTTAGATCAAATTTGGCACCCGCCGTAGCTAGAAACGGCCTTCCAAGAATAAGGGGCACCAACGGATCTTCTTTCATGTCGAGGATCACAAAATCGTCGGGGACAAAATACCTCCCAACCATAGTAAGACTCATGTCAACCGGTTCCATATCTCCGAGGTTAGCCCTTCTCCATATGCTCATGGGCATAACCGATATGCTTGCTCCTAAATCACAAAGAGCCTTGAAGTTTTGGGATCCAATCCCCACGGTAATGGCAAATCTTCCGGGATCATCTAGCTTTTGAGGTAGCTCCAAGATCATTACCTCCCCTTGCATCTCCACAATCGACCTCTTTTTGCTCAAGATTTCCTTCAAGAACTTTGCATAGGATGGCATCTCACTTAGAGCGTTGGTGAATGGTATGGTGATGTTCAAACCTTGCAAAAGCTTCAAGAACCTCTTAAACTTGCTCTCCACAACTTCCTTGGGCTTCTTCAATGGGTAAGGAAGAGTTGTGCCACCTTGTTTCTTGGTTGAATCCACCTCCTTGGACCGGCCTAGATCTCAAAATTTTCATCTTGGACCAAGGTGGGATTGACATCGGGACCGATGTATGGAACCTCGGTCCTAGGGCAGGGCACATCTGGGAACGTCGGGCCGACTTCAGGACATGTCGGGCCCGAGTTCCGCTCCTCCTCGGTCTGGTTCAGGGGACTTCCTCCGTCTTCTGGATCGACATCTTGCACACGTCGGGCCCGAGTTACTGGGCAACTCGGTCCGACCCTCTTCTCTTGTCTTTGGCAATTGTGGCTCGGGCAAACTCCGTCCATGACTCGGCTAAAGTCGTCATAGCATCGGAATCATCTCAATCCGACCTCTGTAGCTCAAGATATGGCCTTTTCAAGCAAGTGATGTCGCGCAGACAGCTCAAAACGCATTAAAACTCTTTATTCTTGAATCTTTGTGTCTTCGGCCTAGATATTACAATTACGCACAACTCTAACCTAAACACACTCAATAAATCCCTAAAATACAAGAGTTAACCTATACAAAATTGGCCGAATCAAATTCCCCCATACTTAGATCTTGCTCGTCCTCGAGTAAGCTCAAAACAAATACAACAAGGTAGCTCATCTAAGATCTCAGGAAATACAAGGGAAGATAAAAACGCTCAACTCACAACCCAAACCCAAAATATAGAGAAATCATGAGCATAAAACAATGAAGCTCAAACAGACACCTCACAACAAAGATATAACACTCAAGCTCTAAAAACATGAAAGAGAGCAACCTAGGATCTACCCAAATCTATCATGTAAGCCCCAAAGTCCCCAAGAAAGAATGATCCTAAACACTCGAATTTTACCGCTCAATTCTACTTAGGCGCCCTTTCGGGTTTTCACCTAACCGCTCATTTCATTTTTCAAAAGGTGTGCTCACAAAAACTCACAACACTCATGAACCTCATATTACCCCAGCCTAATGTTGGTCCGGGTTACCTGCATATTACCTGAGCCGCCCTTTCGGGTTTTCGACTCATCCCAGGATTTATATGCCTTTTTTCAATTTTTATGGCTTTTTCTATCTTTTTCTTTCTCTTTCTTCCTTTATTATGCAAAAAGTATGGTGCAAGTGCTCCATGAAAAGAAGAAAATCAAAAATCTGAAGCAAATCAACTAACTACTCTAACTAGGATAAGCGAATGCGAGTACTCCTTCCCCCATACTTAAATCCTTCATTGTCCTCAATGAAGCAAAGAGAAAGGATAGAAGCAAGGAGAAAGGTATATCAGAAGACTCACAAACGATGACGAGGGGTGGAATGGAAGAACTCTTCATAAGTGGTAGAATGGAAGAGAATAACTTTGGAATCACCATTCTGCAGGCTAACCGCGGGCGCGGGTGTACGGGCCGCGGGCGCGGAATCAACACAGCGAGAGAAAACGTCAACTTCTAGAAGGAAACTGCGGGCGCGGGCGATGTGTCGCGGTCGCGGCCTTGGTGCAGTCTCATGCATTTGACTTCTCTCGAACCGGATGATGTACAATAAAACCTTTGTATCTTGGCTCGTCTCTCGGGAGATAGACGAATACTTGAACTCGAGCCGTGGAGAAGAGAACTCTCGGGGAAACAAAGCTCCCCCATACTTAGGCTTTTACACATAGCCAAAAGAATGGAATTACAATGGTGGATGGAAAGAAAATATAGAAGGGATGGAAAGATAGAAGATGGAAAAGAATGGATATAGATAGATGGAAGATATAGAGATAGAATGGGACCAAAAAGTCCTCTTTTTTTTCGTTTTTTTTTCTCTTTTTTTTCTCTTTTATTTTTTATAAAGAAACACAAGCTAAAACCGAGACGCAGTATGGTTTCCGCGAGCACGGGCTAGTACCTGTTCGTCGGGGCGCGCTGACGGTCCACCGCGGGCGCGGCCAAAGAGGGCGCGGGCGCGGTTTCACGTCAGGCGTGTCCTTTCGGACCTAGTACCTGCATGTTAACTAGAAACATAAGCAAATCCTAAGCTAGGAATGGAAAAACAATCTATCTAAGCCTTGGGTTGCCTCCCAAGCAGCGCTGTTGTTTAACGTCGTTAGCTCGACGTCTTCATGATCGGACATCGTCAATGCCCTAATCATCAAATCAAAGTCCTGCACAGCTATCTTACAACAGGACAAATAACATGTTGACAAATTATCAAGAAATAAGAAATAGTTCAAACTTCTTTTTAACCTATCAAACATGTTTGAGCAATTAGGATGAGATTTTCTAGAGTGAAACCAATTAGGTGATTTATGTAATTTTTCAAAGTATTTATCAAAGCATGCAAATCTCCTAATTGGGTTATCACTTTTATCAAATAAAAAATACGAGAAGTCATCAACTACCCTATCATGCTCAAAAAGTGACTCCTTAACAAAAGATTGACATGCAAGAACAAAGCAAGGATCAAAGAAGAGAGAAGAAGTAGAATAAAGGATATAGGGATCATCCAAACTGATTTCCGGAATCTCGGAGTCGACACCTTGAATGTTGGAATTCGGGACATCATTGAAAAAACCCTCGTGGATGGAAGGTGGCGGACCAACTTCTTCAGGGGCCGCGGGCGCGGTTTGTGGGCCGCGGTCGCGGCACTCGTCCAGGGGCAGCTCCTCCATTCCTGCGTCGGAACCTTGGTCGCGGTATGGTGGCCGCGGTCGTGGATCATCCGCTGAGAGATCGTCGTGAGCTTCTGTAGGGATTCCGCGGTCGCGGTCTGCCTGACGCGGTCGCATAATAGCAACAGGAGCGTCATTCGTTATGCCCAACTCTTGTCCACTCTCCAATGACACAGCACTTACAGTCACCAGTGCTTGAGGAGTAACATTGATCTTCTCGGAAATCTCCCTCATTTTCAACTCGATTGCCAAGTTCATATCTCGGAGTTTCCTATCAAATAGCTTAATTATTCATCTCCTCCAGTTTCGTAGAAAGTTGTTCTTCAGCTGGTGGCTCGTCAGGGCAGCGAGGCATCCATCTTCTGTGATCCTCAGCAAAGTTCTCAGGAATCTCCATGGGAGCGAATACGAAAATTTCTGACGGTGAAGAAGAAATCTCTATAACAGCATCTGGCTCCTTCGGCGAGTCATCAGGCTCGTCGTTGTCACTCCAGGGGTCACCATACTAAAGGAAATACTCCTCATCTGTCATTACATATCGTTCCTCCTCAGGCTCAATCTCGGAAGCTTGATCTATCAAAATCGGGGGCGAAGCCTCCAATGCAATATCTCGAACCTCCACTTGCTCCAAACCATCCAGGAATTCACTAAATATCGCCCAATCCTCTTCTTCTGTGGTCTCGTCATCTTGAGTTGACTCTTTCTGCCATATGAACTCGAGCATGGGGAGCCCCTCAGGCATTGAGATAGGGTAATCGAGCTTTACAACCGGAAATGGAACATCGTCGGTGAAGACAGGATCGCCATTGAGAACCGGTGGCCCGAACTCCTCGGCGGCCGCGGGCGCGGTTTGTGGGCCGCGGTCGTGGTTTTCCTCCAGGGAGAAATCCTCCGTTTTTGCATCGGAACCGCGAGCGCGGTCCAAGGGGCGCGGTCGTGGTTCTTGGTCAGAAATCTTTCCGGTATTAAGCTTGTCCTGCAGCGACAAACTCTCGTCGAACATGGCCCAGAAAATTTCAAATAATTCCTTCTCAGGTCTCAATTTGGCATATCCTTTCTCAGTCCTGCGATACACCTCATCCTGCATCTCCAATGTCATGCCACGACGGATTTCTTCGCTAAGATCATATGCACAGACATAGACTCCACGAGCACTTAGGTCAGTTGCCTCATCCAGAACTCTCTCAAAATAATCACAGAATGGTTCACCCTGAAATTGCTTAAACTCATAGAAAGGCATCAGAATATACAAGTGTGGACCGTAAGATAGGTCCACACAAAGTCAATAAAAATATTAACCCTAGAAAGGAACCAAAGTTCCCCGGCAACGACGCCAAAATTTGACTCGGCTAAAGTCGTCGTGCCAAGATCAAAGATAAATAACCCAAACTACAAACTAAGTATAGTAAGTAAGTAAGGGGTCGAACCCAAGAGAATTATGGCTTCTAGTATTAATATAATTATCAACCAAAGATAAGGGGGGTTTAGGAGAGAAATCTATACTAAACTAATCTAAGAAACAAAGAACAAACAAATAAACAAACATGCAAATATGGGAAACAATTGATAAGGAGACAAGTTCATTCAAAAGATCCACTCATGAAATAATCACTCGATCATAGATTCATCCATTGATTTCATTCACACCTATGGCTAATTCCTATCCTGATCATTAACAATCGCAAGTCCACGGTCCAAGCAATTCTATAACCCTAGGCAAGGACGCTTAACCTAGAATTAGCATAGAGAACAAGGATATGCAGGATATTATATCAAACAATCAAGCTACGAGTCAATTGCAAGATAAAACAATCAATTCTCTTCTTAATCCTAGCTGCATAGACAGCAGGTCTAGGTTAAGTTGTTTTCACAGATTAGTTTTGTCCACGGTCCAAACCTAATCAAACAGTACAAAGCTAATCAATTCAATAGGGTCGCGAGTCCTAGAGAAACAATCAACAATCATAAGATGAAGCACAAGAGAATCAATATTAACCAAAGTATAGAAATCAATTACCAAAACCTCACGAGTTCATACATCAGAGCTTCTCCCTTGAACAAACCCAAGGAGACTAGCTCTCCATAACTAAACTAAAAACCTAACTTGTGGAAGAAGGTAGAAGGTAGAATGTGAATCAATAAAACCTAGGGAGGACTCCTCCTTATATAACCCAAAAAACAAGCTCCACGAGATAGATAAGGAAAGAGGCAAAAGATAGAAAAGGAAACAAGATAGAAAGATTTCGGCCCGCTTCGGATTCGGCATCACCGCGGTCGCGTCGGCTAGGCCGTGCCCGCGCTTTTACGACAGAGAAGAACAAGTCGGTCTCGGCGGCCACCGCGGTCGCGGTATCGGTACAGAACCTCTGATGTCACTTCGGAGGCTGTTATGACCATCTTCCGCTTGGAATCTGTCTTTGGTGTAAAAGGATGAATTTAAGCCCTTGAAGTTAGCTTTACAATGGCACCGGAATCAGCTCAATCCGACCTCTGTAGCTCAATATATGGCCTTTGCAAGCAAGTGATTTCGCGTAGACAGCTCAAAACGCCTTAAAACTCTTGATTCTTGAATCATTGTGTCTTCGGCCTAGATATTACAATTACGCACAACTCTAACCTAAAAACACTCAATAAAGCCCTAAAATACAAGAGTTAACCTATACAAAATAGGCCGAATCAGTCCACTCCTCAATCCTATGGCTCGAACTTCATTTTGTTGTTGTGGGGCACGGGGATTCTCCTCGAGTCGGCCCGGGAGTCTCCCTTCCTACCTTGGAAGTTGATTCGCCATGTGAACAAATTGGTTGTCCACTTGTCTTCTCCATACACCAAACTCTTTGAATTGGGCACCCATTTCATCAACTCTTCTCTCCACATTGGTGAATTGATTCTTCAAGTCCTTGAACTCGCCTCTCATCTCTTGTGCCCATTGTGGAGTTTGCTCATAGAACCCCGGAGGTCGGTATGGTTGTGGTTGGGCCCTTGGCTCGTTTTGGTTGTAGTGGTTGTTGTAGCCATTGGCTTGGCCTTGGTTCCACCTTCCATTCCCTCCATTGTTGAAGTTGGCTCTTCCTCCATAGTTTCTTTGAACATAGTGTGCCTCCTCAATTTGGTCGGCCAAACGAACTTGGCGTTCATTGGGACACTCTTGAGCTCCATGCTTCAAAGAACCACATTCTTCACATGCCCTCGTGGTTTGTTGGAGTTGATTCATCTTCCTCCTCATCTTGTTTAACTCATCCTCAAGGAATTGGATCTTCACATATTTATCCACCTCATTATTCTTTGGGTCATAGAGCCTCTTTGCACCTTCTCCTTGGACTCTTGCCTCCTTGTTGACTTGACTCACTCCGTACATGGCTTCGTAATCGGAGAGCTTGTCTAGCAACTCCCATGCTTGCTCCGGTGGCAAATCAATGAACCCACAATCGGTGTGAAGGTTCAACTTGTCCTTGGTGGCGGGATTGATTCCTTGGAAGAATATGTCTTGAAGGACATAAGGTTGTTGCCCATGCATTGGACATTGCCTCAACATTTCCTTGAACCGATCCCAAGCCTCAAAAAGTGGCTCGTGGACTCCTTGTTGAAAGCTCGCTATCTTCCTTCTAAGCTCCGTTGTCTTGGTTGGCGGAAAGAACATCATCAAAAAGGCTTCGTTGAGAGCCCTCCATGATGTGATGGATCGAGGTGCTTGGCTCTCCAACCAATGCAATGCCTTGCCTCCCAACGACCACTTAAAGGCCTTGAGTAGCACATACTCAAGTGTCTCATCATCCGTCGAGATGGTCTCACATAGATCCTTGAATTGCTTCACATGCTCGATCGGGCACTCATTTGGTCTCCCTTGAAATTGATCCCTCTTGATGAGTGAGATGAATTGAGTCTTGATCTCAAAGTTCTTTGACACCTCCGGCAAGACAATAGCCGGTTCCGGCACCTTCAACTCCGGATGCATGTATTGTCTTGCAGTCCAGGGTTGGGTGTTTATTTGAGCCTCCAATCTCATCCTTTGCTCACGCTCTCTCCTAGCTTCGGCATCTCGGTTTACCATCTCAAGTTGCATTCGAGCCATGTCGGCCATCATCCTATCAACCTCCTCATCACGAGCTTGGTTCTCCATTCTCTTCTTCTTTCGAGCTTGTTTGATGATGCTCTCCGGATCACACACAAAATCGAACTCAAGTGTTCCTCGGACGGAACAAGCTCGCATACACCTATAACCAAAGACACAAACAAAAAGGAATCACAACAAACAAGGGGTTCGGGCTAGTCCCTCACCCTAGTCACTACCAAATCAAAGACTCAACAAAGATGGTACCTCAAACAAGTAGAACTCTCCGGCAACGGCGCCAAAATTCTGACGGGGGTCGTCCGGATCGGATGATATCAAAATTTAAATTTATAAACCGAACCCCAATTTGAAGTATAAGGGTAGGGTCGAACACACGGGAGTTCGTGCGTTGAGTGTACCAAGAAGTGTAAAAAGAGGTAAAAGAAAGGCAAAAACAAGGAAAATCAAAGGGAACAACCCGGACCGACTTTGGTCACTTCGGTCCGAGGTTGGATCGAGGAGAATTTGGCCGGGACCGACACAGACAACGTCGGGCCCGATGTACTGGGTAACTTGAACTAGGCAAAAATAGTAGATTAGTCTTGGGTTTTTGGGTTTCTTCCCTAACTAGACTTGGGTGATTCCACCCCAATTCAGCCAATAAGTGTTGATCCTCGTGAGATCGAGGTTGTTAGCCTTCGATCCCTCTACTCTACACATCGACCATGGGAGGCTCCCGCTCCCCCTTCGATGCAAGGTCAAGTGTTGGGTTCGAGATGCTTCCGCTCACTCTTACCAATCACAAGCCCTTGATCCTTTGTTTCCACTAAAGGATTGAAGCTCATGTAGAGAGGATTCCTAGATCAAGCACTCAAGGCTATGGAATTGGGGGTTCACACCCAATCCTAACTAGGGGTTTCCCCCATAGCCCAAGACTATGGAATCTACTCCATGAAGTAAGAGTAAAAAGCAATCAATAGACAAAACAAGCAAATCTCAATCATCAAACTCAAATCAAAGCTAAATTGCATTCAAATCCAAAAGGGTTCACAAAATCCAAGTCTCAAATCCACTAAACAAAAGCAAAACAAGTTCAAACTCACTAACTCTCTCTAGCTCTCCACCGATTTCCTCTTCTCTTCTCCTCCTTTCTTCCTCCTTGCTCTCCAAGTCTTCCTTGAGCCTTTGAGAGTGATTAGATGTGGATGTGTCTATTTGTCTTAAACTCCTCTAAGCTCCCTCTAATTATCCTCCTCTCTTGATTGGGACCAAGGAATTCCAAATTAGAAGAAGGGCAAAAGTGGTAGATCACAATTATATGCCTTGGAGCCCAATCCTAATCTTGGCGATTTGGACCGACACAAGTAGACCTCGGGCCCGACGTTGGGAACGTCGGTTCGAGCCTTTGAAACGCTTGAATCGGGCCCGACTCCTTGGTACGTCGATCTAGGGCCTCGATCCTCTTCTTTCCTTGGTTTTCCTTGAGCTCCTCTTTGTTCCTCGCATGGCTCTTCCGCTCCTTAGCTCCTTAGCTTTGCTCCTCCTTAGAACCTCCTCTAAAACGTCCTCAAATGCGCCATTTTACCTACAAAACACAACAAACTCGCATAATCTCCGAATCTCATAGAAAATCGGGAACTAAGCTAAAAGGGGACAAAACTAACAAAGAAAGGAACAAAAGACACATATTTACGAGAGAAATTAACTAGTAAAACACCACCAAAATGAGAGACATCAGTGCTCTTGATTCTTCTAACTTGGTGTTGGCTTGTCTTGGTCGGGCCCTGGGAGCTGGAATCTCGTGGAAGTCTTGCTCATCCTCACAATATTGGGACCAAGGAAAGGCCAAACTCCACGTTGCTTCGGGCGTCGTGGATGCATGGCTTTTGGCATCGTAAGACGCGGCTAGAGGCATCCAGGTGTGTTCCTAGGTAAGGCACTAGCATGGGGCGCACTATGATGGGCATGCGCCAGAGATGAGTGCCTCGGTGCCGAGTGGGGTGTGGAAAAAAATGGGCCTTGGAACAAGGCTGCGGCCAAGGATAGCATAGGCCATGGCGCGCCTAATGTCGTTGATAAGAGTGGCGGTGGGGTCATCTCAGGTGGCTATCCTGGTTCCTTGATGTGGTTCTGGCCGAATCACATCGTCTTCCCCTAGTTGAGAAGGATTCGACCTCAAATCCCATTGGCCTATAAGATCAATAAGAGAAGGCCACAAATACAATCCATAATATATTACTGATTTAAACACAACAGAACTCCCAATTTCAAGATGATATGACATTATACAAGCATAAGCTCGACCGCTTTTCTTCTTATCCCTATATAGCTTTCAGTCAAGCAAATTTCTAGAATGGTGAAACAATGCTATGAGAGAGCTATATGCATCTTGGATGATACATATTGAGAAAGAGAACTATAATGGATGCATGAACATCTACGCCTTGATGTGACATAAGCATGAAATAATGTTTAATAGCTTTGATATTTTGCATCTGCCACACCCATTTCATAATCAAAAGTAAAGTATGAAGGAGTTGAGAAAACTCTCCTAAAGGATGAACTCCCTTCATACCTGAGAGCTGGTGCGATGAGCTCATCGGTTGCAACACTATACCAATGGAAGCGACACACAACTTAGACTCCCTTTATATGATCGACTCAATGGGGGCTGACTCATCGTCTTCTCTAGCTAATGATTTCAAGGGAAAAACCAATGCAAATCTCGGATGAGCATCCAACCAAGGAGTATGCATGGAATTCAAGAAGCTATAGAAGAGTAGCTGGTGGAAGCTCTTTGGTCATTGGTACGAACTCAATGGTTTTGGACTTTGAGGCAACATCACCCTTATTCTTTGAAGTACCCACCTGGGGTGACTCACTTAGGTAGTCCACTTAAACTTTTGGTTTTGGGTCGATATCGTTACTGACTTCGTCAAGCCCTCCAACACCTTCTTCTTCATGAAGCTCTTGTACTTGGTATGGCTCCATATAGAACTCGTCGGAGGACGATAGCCTACCCAATGGGGGTACCTCCTCCATGAATTCCTCTTCGTCCTGGCTCATGTGGGCCTCCAACTCGATGAAGTCCTCCACCTCTCCTAGTCCATTCCCTTAGTCCTCCATGAATTCCTCAAGGCTCGGGTCACTTTCTTCATCACTTGAGATTTCAATGATCTCTTCTCGCCTTGCCATGTCACACTTGGTGGTGACTTGAGAAGGTGGTGTCAAGGGTGGGCCTTGGCTGAGAGGGCTCTCGACCTTACCTTGGGCCTTAGGACCCACATTCTTGACCCGCTCGGCGTTGGCTATGCTCAAGTCGATCTTCTTCCCATATGGCATCACAAAAGTCATTTCTAAGTCTTAGCGAGTTGTGGGGAGGTGGCCTCGTCCTTGAATAGACTTGGTAACTTCTTTGAAACCTCCAACACCCAAGGATGACTTTGTAACTAGCGAAGGTTCAACACAAGAACTCCGTTGTTCCATAGGTGTTGGCAGAATGGTGGGCTTCACCTCAATCGGCCTTGAAAAATCAACACAAGAAGCTTGAGTCGTTAGTTGAAACCTCACAGACTCAAGTCTTGGCTCTTGGACCCTCAAAGGTGGCTTTGGCAACAGATTCAAAACTTGAAGGAGCAAACTTGGTTGAATTTTTCCTTTGTTGATACTCGTACTCCTTGTTAACTTCTTATAGGACATATGATAAAGGCATTCTAAACCCAAGCCTATCCTTCTTAACTTATGAGCGTAGGTCAGAGGTCAAACCACTAACGAATATATATAGAATGTACCCTTCATTGTTGAGGTGGTTTGAAAAGAACATAAGTTCTGACAACTCTTCGTAGTACGCAAGAGGAGATCGATTGCGTTGCCTACACCTATCTATTCTGTCTTTGAGGCGTAACTTATAACTTATAATCTTGGAGAAGAAAGGTACTTCTAAGGACAGTTGTTAGATCCTCCCACGTGCGGATCGACGGGTACCCAAAGTAAGCACAATCTGTTTTATAATCATCCAACCAATCATTTGCATATTCTTCAAAGCAACTAATGGCAAGAGTTGCTTGGCCGTATATTCATACTGATTAAAGAAACGCTCAATTTTCCACTCCCAAACCAGGAATTCAACAAAGTCATCAATACCATGGAAGGTCTAGGGAGTGGGTTCTTCTTCTAAATAATGCTCCATTAGATCCTAAACACATCAAAGACGGCAAACACGGAACTAGTAAGGGTTAGAGTAATCCAATGACACAAATGTATTTGGCTCGATGTGTATGCTTTTATGTGCACTCCCTCACCAACTCCAAACTCCCTCCGTTAACTTGGAGAAATCGGGTGGTTAGCTCCAAGTTTTCAGGTCCTCACACCATGTCTCCCACTCACGCTCGGAAAGCAATAAGAAAGAGGAGGACTGACTCGTGATTGACTCAAATTTTGTGGCGCGCACTCAATCTCACACTCTCAAAGGTAGAGATTCTCTTTGCCACCAATGAATCTATAAGGAAGTTGGTCACAATATGACCACAAGATCGGAATAAAATAGTGAAGGAATCAAGGACAAGCGACAAGAGCTTGTGGGCGAGTATTTACTAACCCCACAAATCAGGCATTAGTTACTCGAGGTTTAGGAAAGACAAAGGGTAAGGGTAGCAAGCAAGCTATGGTAGAATAGGGTAGGGTAGCAAGTAAGTGCAAGCAAGAGGTTGATGACTTAGCAACACCAATCGAAGGCCTAAGACTCGATCTTTCTTTTTCTTTCTTTTTTCCTTTTTTTTTATAATGAAGAGGTACTGCCTCTACTTTTTTCTTTTGACAAATGGAAAGATACTATCTCTCTTTCTTTTCTTTTTATTTTCTCAAAAGTCGGATACAATTAAGAGGCAACCGGACCTAGGCATAATAATATGTGTATGCACACGAAAGGCTCTTATATCCAAATGATTTGGGTTGCCTTTTATGTCTCTCACTTTGGTGGTGTTTTAGTAGTTAATTTCCTTTGTAAATATGTGTCTTTTGTTTATTTCTTTGTTAGTTTTGTCCCTTTTTAGCTTAGTTCCCAATTTTCTATGAGATTCGGAGACTATGCGAGTTTGTTGTGTTTTGTAGGTAAAATGGCGCATTTGAGGGCGTTTTAGAGGAGTTTCTAAGGAGGCGCAAAGCTCGGGAGCAAAGGAGCGGAAGAGCCATGCAAAGAACGAAGAGGAGCTCAAGGAAAACCAAGGAAAAAAGAGGATCGAAGCCCCAGATCGATGTACCAAGGAGTCGGGCCCAAATTGGCGCTTTAGAGGCTCAGACCGATGTTGGCAACGTCAGGCACGAGGTCTACCCGTGTCGGTCCAAGTCGGCAATTTAATGATTGGGCTCCAAGGCACATTATTGTGATCTACCACTTTTGCCCTTCTTCTAATTTTGGAATTCCTTGGTCCCCAATCAAAGAAGAGGATAATTAGAGGGAGCTTAGAGAAGCTTAACATATCCACATCTAATCACTCTCAAAGGCTCAAAGGAAGACTTGGAGAGCAAGGAGGAGAAAGGAAGAGGAGAAGAAAAGAGGAAATCGGTGGAGCTCTAGGAGAGGATTAGTGAGTTTGAACTTGTTTTGCTTTTGTTTAGTGGATTTGAGACTTGGATATTGTGAACCCCTTTGATTTGAATGAGATTTAGCTTTGATTTGAGTTTGATGATTGAGATTTGCTTGCTTTTCTATTTGATTGCTTTTTACTCTTACTTGATGGAGTAGATTCCATAGTCTTGGGCTATGGGGGATTCCCCTAGCTAGGATTGGGTGTGAACCCCCAATTCCATAGCCTTTAGTGCTTGATCTATGAATCCTCTCTACATTGAGCTTCAAATCTCTTGTGAGAACAAGGAATCTAGGGCTTGTGATCGGTTAGAGTAAGCGAAAGCAATCTCGAGCCCGTCACTAGACCTAGCATCGAAGGAGATTGAAAACTCCCTAAGGTCAAAGTGTAGAGTGGAGGGATCGGAAGTAAACAACCTCGATCTCACAAGGATCATCACTTATTGGCTGAATTGGGGTGGAATTACCCAAGTCTAGTTAGGGAAGGAACCCAAAAACCCAAGACCGATCTACTATTTTTGCCTAATCTAGTTACCCAGTACATCGGGCCCGACTTCCCCAGTGTCGGTCCCGGCCAAACTCGCATCGACCCAACCTCGGACCGAAGTGACCAAAGTCGGTCCGGGTGGTTCCCTTTGATTTTCCTTGTTTTTGCCTTTCTTTTACCTCTTTTTAGTCTTCTTGGTACAATCAACGCACAAACTCCCGTGTGTTCGACACCCTACCCTTATACTACAATTGGGGTTCGGTTTATAAATTTAAATTTTGATATCATCCGATCCGGACGACCCCCATCAGAATTTTGGCGTCGTTGCCGGGGAGTTCTACTTGTTTGAGGTACCATCTTTTGTTGAGTCTTTGATTTGGTAGTGATTTGGGTGAGGGACTAGCCCAAGCCCCTTGTTTGTTTTGATTCGGTTTTTGTTTGTGTCTTTGGTTATAGGTGTATGCGAGCTCATTCCGTCCGAGGAACACTTGAGTTCGACTTTGTGTGTGATCCGGAGAGCATTATCAAACAAGCTCGAAAGAAGAAAAGAATGGAGAACCAAGCATTACGTGATGAGGAGGTTGATAGGATGAGGGACGACATGGCTCGTATGCAACTTGAGATGGCGAACCGAGATGCCGAAGCTAGGAGAGAGCGTGTGTAAAGGATGAGATTGGAGGCTCAATTCAACACCCAACCCCGGAATGCACGACAATACATGCATCCGGAGTTGAATGTGCCGGAACCGGCTATTGTCTTGTCGGAGGTGTCATAGAACTTTGAGATCAAGACTCAATTCATCTCACTCATCAAGAGGGACCAATTTCAAGGGAGACCGAATGAGTGCTCGATCAAGCATGTGAAGCAATTCAAGGATCTATGTGAGACCATCTCGACGGATGATGAGACACTTGAGTAAGTGCTACTCAAGGCCTTTAAGTGGTCTTTGGGAGACAAGGCATTTCATTGGTTAGAGAGCCAAGCACCTCGATCCATTACATCATGGAGGGCTCTCAACGAAGCCTTTTTGATGAAGTTCTTTCCGCCAACCAAGACAACGGAGCTTAGAAGGAAGATAGCGAGCTTTCAACAAGGAGCCCACGAGCCACTCTTTGAGGCTTGGGATCGGTTTAAGGAAATGTTACGGCAATGTCCAACGCATGGGCAACAACCTTATGTCCTTCAAGACATATTTTTCCAAGGAATCAACCCCGCCACCAAGGACAAGTTGAACCTTCACACCGATTGTGGGTTCATTGACTTGCCACCGGAGCAAGCATGGGAGCTGCTTGACAAGCTCTCCGATTACGAAGCCATGTACGGAGTGAGTCAAGTCAACAAGGAGGCAAGAGTCCAAGGAGAAGGTGCAAAGAGGCTCTACGACCCAAAGAATGAAGAGGTGGATAAAGATGTGAGGATCCAATTCCTTGAGGATGAGTTGAACAAAATGAGGAGGAAAATGAATCATCTCCAACAAACCACAAGAGCGTATGAAGAATGTGGTTCTTTGACGCATGGAGCTCAAGAGTGTCCCAATGAACGCCAAGTTCGCTTGGCCGAGCAAATCGAGGAGGCGCACTATGTTCAAAGAAACTATGGTGGAAGAGCCAACTTCAATAATGGAGGGAATGGAAGGTGGAACCAAGGCCAAGTCAACGGCCACAACAACAGCTACAACCAAAATGAGCCAAGGGCCCAACACCACCATACCGACCTCCGGGGTTCTATGAGCAAACACCACCATGGGCTCAAGACTTGAAGAATCAATTCACCAACATGGTGAATCAACTTCCAAGAGAGAAAGGGAGACTCCCGGGCCGACCCGAGGAGAATCCCCGTGCCCCACTACAACAAAATGAAGTTCGAGCCATAGGATTGAGGAGTGGATGGAGTTTGCCCGAACCACAAATTCCAAGAACAAGAGAAGAGAGTCGGACCGAGTTGCCCAATAACTCGGGCCCGACGTGCCAAGAAGTCGATCTAGAAGAAGGAGAGAGTCCCCTGACCCGGACCGAGGAGGACTTGAACTCGAGCCCGACATGCCCTGTAGTCGGACAGACGTTCCCAGATTTGCCCTACCCTAGGTCCGAGGTTCCAGACATCGGTCCTGATGTTGATCCTACGTCGGTCCAAGCTGAAAATGTTGAGAGAGATCTAGGCCGGTCCAAGGAAGTGGATTCAGCCAAGAAACAAGGTGGCACAACTCTTCCTTACCCATTGAAGAAGCCCAAGGAAGTTGTGGAGAGCAAGTTTACGAGGTTCTTGAAGCTCTTGCAAGGCTTGAACATCACCATCCCATTCACCGACGCTCTAAGTGAGATGCCATCCTATGCAAAGTTCTTGAAGGAAACTTTGAGCAAGAAGAGGTCGATTGTGGAGATGCAAGATGAGGTAAAGATCTTGGAGCTACCTCAAAAATTGGGTGATCCCGGAAGATTCGCAATTACCGTGGGGATTGGATCCCAACACTTCAAGGCTCTTTGTGATTTAGGAGCGAGCATATCGATTATGCCCATGAGCATATGGAGAAGTGCTAACCTTGGAGATATGGAACCGGTTGACATGAGTCTTACTATGGCCGATGGTTCATCTACAAAGGCCACCGGAATCTTAGATGACGTCCCGGTTAGAGTTGGGAGGTATTTTGTCCCCGACGATTTCGTGATCCTCGACATGAAAGAAGATCCGTTGGTGCCCATTATTCTTGGAAGGCCGTTTCTAGCCACGGCGGGTGCCAAATTTGATGTAAGAAATGGAAAGGTGACTTTCGAGATTGGCGAGGATAAGGTGGAGTTTTACTTCAACAAAGCTCTTAACGAACCGGATGCTTTGGCAATCTTGAAATTGGAGGAAAGTGTCAAGCGTAAGAGAGAGGAGGTGGAACCTACAAGAGAGGAAGAAGCACCTTTGAGGAATCATGACATGATCAAGGTTCAAGAGCAAGAAAGAGAGTTGTTAAATCCAATTGAGAACCATGAAGAGTCAAGAGGTGGAGATAGCCCGAAAATCCATGAAGAGTATCCTTCTTCGTATCCTTTTGATGTGGGAGACTCTTATATGTGTTTGAGTGACTTGAAAGAGGATCTAGAGGATAGTTTCATTTGTTTGAGTGATTTGAAAGAAGATTTGAGCTATAGTATCATTGAATCTCCTAGAAATTCTCTAGATGTTTTTGATGTAGGGAATGAAGATCAATTTGAGAAGGAGCAAGAGATGCAACCCTACACTTTGGAGGAGAAGGGTGAAGGAGAATTTGGAGGCCACACCTTCATCAATCACAAATGGTGGTTTTATTGCTATGAGGGACGTGGAGATGGACATGACAACAATGATCAATTCACCATTTTTCACCCTCCGTGAAGGGTAGAGGTTAGAAGTCAAGCTAGTGACTTAAAAAGAGCGCTCTTCGGGAGGCAACCCGAGCTTAGTAGGTTTATTTTCGTAGTTTTTAGTTTGCTTTTCTTTGTCTTAGCTTAGATTCCTTCTAATCTCTCTTTAGCACGTGTTTTGTGGAATTGTGTGTTGTGTGAACTTCATGATTAAGTGTGGTGGTGGTGGAAATAATAAAAGGACTTGTAAGTAGCAAATTACCAAGAAGAGGAAATTTTAGGAAGCCAAACTGAGCCGGACAGAGGTACCCAGTACCTCGGGCCCGACGTTGGTGACGTCGGTCCGACTTTGCCGGTCAACATTGGTCTTGATTTGGAGGAAATGCCCATTATACCCCTCTGACCTAACTTTGTCTCTTTCCCATTTAAAGCCTTCTTTCCCATACCTACCACCCATCACCCTCATAACCACCTTCCCAAAATACCAAGCTCCCCTCAAAACCCCCAAATCGATCCACACCTCCATCACTCTCGATCCCCAAGCAAACTTCGACACATATCTCGATCCAACACCCTAGCCATCCCCAAACTTCGATCCAAAAGCAAAAATCCCAACAAAGTCCCATTGTTCTTCATCCCTCTTCTAGATCTAAGAGGAGAATTTGAGTTCTAAGGAATTTGATTGCTAGAAGTCTTTGTTTCTTCAAATTTGGTATGTGAATCTCAATCTCTACTTGATTCCTTGTGAATTTCATGCTTTCATTGTTTGAATTGAGATTTGCCATGATTGAATGAGCTTAGACCTTGAGCATCCATGGTGATTTGCATGAATAGTGGAATTGTGCTTAATTGTTGATCATGCATGCTAGAACCTACTTGGAACTTCGATTGATGATGAGAAATGGTTGATTTTTGGATTTTAGGAGCATGGTAGAGTGATTTTTGGGTGAAATAGGTAGAGAAGTCGAATCGAGAGTCGAATCGAGAGTCGGACCGAGATGCCCAGAATCTCGGGTCCGACGTTGTAGAGTCGGTCCAAGACTCGGACCGAGGTTGAAAACCTCGGGCCCAATGTCTCGTGTTGGTCGGTCCTATGCTTTTTGGCTTTCTTTTGTGTGAGCTTTAGGATTCATGAGCTTGAATGTTGGTAAAGACTTGTTTATCATGATATATCTTGTAGCTTGACCATTGTGGTGTGATTCTTTGTTCATACATGTTGGATCTTGTGGATTGAGTGTCTTAAGTGCAAGTATGGGGTCATTTTCTTGTGTGATGAGTGATAAGTTGTGAAAGCATGTGACCTTGTTGTGGTTGTATGGATCTTATCTTGTAGTTCTTTGCTTTGAATGTGTGTAGGTACCATGACTACCCGAGCATCTTCTTCAAGAATGGAGAGACCAACAAAGAAGTCCAAGAAGTCGAAGAGAGTGCAAAGGATGGATGATGTGCACTTTGAGGATGATGATGTGGCTCGAGAATATGAGCGACTCATAAGTCTATCTCACCACACTCGGTGGGTAGATTGGGAATCAATCAAGACGATGAGTATGGATGAGGCCCTTACCCGAGGCTACTCGAACATTGGGCTTAATGTGATGCTACGATAGAGCAACACTCACTATCCGGCTTTGACTTCCGAGTTCATGGCCACTTTCAAGTGCACTTATGAAGGAGTTGAGGATGAGGGCATGATCTCCTCCAATTGGGCAATGATGCGCAAGAGCTCTCTCTAAGGAATTTGGCGGTCTAACTTGGATTTCCTTTTGCTAGAGATGAGGCTTTTGTCGACAATGACAAGGTGAACTATCTTTGGAAGTTTGTAGCGGGCAAAAGCGAGATGAGGAAAGGAGCCTCAACCAATGAGATCGCAATTCCACTCTTCCGAGTCATGATCCGTATTTTGGGGTGCACAATCTTTGCCCAGCATGAGCTTAGCAAGCCGATGAAGGAGGAAACCATGTTGCTCTATGAGATGTTGTTTCAAAAATGAGAAGCCGATAAACCTCACGTGGGAATTGGTGAAAATGGTGAGGGACTTCCAAAGTTCTTCATGGATTTACTTTGGAGGTATGATTGCTCGATTGGCCCATGCCCTTGAAGTTGATTTGTCCAAGTATACGCCGGCCCCGAATGGTGTAAAGTTCATGGATCTCAAGTATTTCAAGAAAGCCAACATCATCAAGGAAAAGTGATACAAATCAAGGGAGGATCCAAGAGAATGATTCGTTGAAGATGAATGGAGACCAAAGACCAAGACCTTTACTAAGATCCCAATCATTTAAATTTAAAAAGGTGTTCATCGATCTGAAATTATCCTTTGATTATGTCCATCAATGGCGTCGAAGGCCTCCCCGAAAAAGGATTAAGCTTGAAGATATTTTCGGAAGTTTCAAGTTCTCGTCACAGCTTGAGTACTGTTCAGTAAAACAGTCATAACTTTGGCTAGGAAAATGATCTCGAGACGGTTCAAGATGCGTTGGAAAGCTTATTCAAAGATCTACAACTTCATAGTTGACGTCAAGATGATAATCCGACCAGAAGATCGTCCAAAATGCGTTTTACTGAGAGTAGTACAAAATCATACGGGAATCTTTAAGTTTCCTTATTTCTATCTTTAAGATTTTAGCATATCTTAGGAAATTCAAGTTTGTTAGTTTGTTAGAAGTTTATTATCTTTGTTATTTCCTTTTATCTAATTAGTTATTTCAATATTATTAGTTAGATAGCTTCTTTTCCAAGCAAAGTTCTATCTTAGGCAAGTGTTAGAAGATAGAATTTTGGCTTCCTAGTTTGTCTATTTAAACATAATTTTCCATTCAATAAAAATCAGATTGAGACCTAGGAATTAACTTGTGATAAGTTTAATTCCTTAGGTTTTTGATCCCCAAAATCATCTTCTTGATTCAAGCAATTCAAACAATCAAATTCCGCTGCACTCTTATTCTTCAACAACTTCTCTCCATCGTTCTTGTTCTTCATCAACAATCCTGCGCCTACCAATCCGAGATCTATATCCTTGGGCAACTTTAACGCGTGGCGGCCTTCATGATACAAATCAAGGGAGGATCCAAGAGAATGATTCGTTGAAGACGAATGGAGGCCAAAGACCAAGACCTTTACTAAGATCCCGATCATTTAAATTTAAAAAGGTGTTCATGGATCTGAAATTATCCTTTGATTATGTCCATCAATGGCGTCCAAGGCCTCCGCGAAAAAGGATTAAGCTTGAAGATATTTTCCGAAGTTTCAAGTTCTTGTCACAGCTTGAGTACTGTTCAGTAAAACAGCCATAACTTTGGCTAGGAAAATGATCTCGAGACGGTTCAAGATGCGTTGGAAAGCTTATTCAAAGTTGATTTCCCGGGAGTGAAGGCCGCCACGCGTTAAAGTTGCCCAAGGATATAGATCTCGGATTGGTAGGCGCAAGATTGTTGATGAAGAACAAGAACGATGGAGAGAAGTTGTTGAAGAACAAGAGTGCAGCGGAATTTGATTGTTTGAATTGCTTGAATCAAGAAGATGATTTTGGGGATCAAAAACCTAAGGAATTAAACTTATCACAAGTTAATTCCCAGGTCTCAATCTGATTTTTATTGAATGGAAAATTGTGTTTAAATAGACAAACTAGGAAGCCAAAATTCTATCTTCTAACACTTGCCTAAGATAGAACTTTGCTTGGAAAAGAAGCTATCTAACTAATAATATGGAAATAACTAATTAGATAAAAAGAAATAACAAAGATAATAAACTTCTAACAAACTAACAAACTTGAATTTCCTAAGATATGCTAAAATCATAAAGATAGAAATGAGGAAACTTAATGATTCCCGTATGATTTTGTACTGCTCTCAGTAAAACGCATTTTGGACGATCTTCTGGTCGGATTCTCATCTTGACGTCAACTATGAAGTTGTAGATCTTTCTTTGAATAAGCTTTCCAACGCATCTTGAACCGTCTCGAGATCATTTTCCTAGCCAAAGTTATGGTTGTTTTACTGAACAGTACTCAAGCTGTGACGAGAACTTGAAACTTCCGAAAATATCTTCAAGCTTAATCCTTTTTCGGGGAGGCCTTGGACGCCATTGATGGACATAATCAAAGGATAATTTCAGATCCATGAACACCTTTTTAAATTTAAATGATCGGGATCTTAGTAAAGGTCTTGGTCTTTGGCCTCCATTCGTCTTTAACGAGTCATTCTCTTGGATCCTCCCTTGATTTGTATCACTTCATTCCGAAGGTTGTCACGTATCAATTGGTATCAGAGCCCAGCGGTTTCGGGTTGGAAATCAAGTAGCTTTATCCGCTAGAAGTCTACACTCGTTCGAATCTGTTCTGGTATTTTTCGAAAATTTTTCTTTGTGATTTTTGGAAATATGATTGGATATTCTTGTAGAAAATTTCGATACGGGTCCAGGCATATAAGATTCATCAAAATCGGAGTTCGTTTGACCCCCTAAAAGGTCAAAATACTAAGTTGTGCTCAGGCCAAGTCCTAATCCGCCGTGGCTATCTTTGTTCGCCTTGGAGCACAAGTTTGGATCTTCAATGTATGTTAGTGCGGATTTTTATGAGCGTCTTCAACTTCACTTGGAGATTACGGAAAGCATCAACCCCGAAGTTTGCTCATATGACTACCCAATCGTAGACAATGACGAGTGCTCTTCAATTGTCAACAATCTTTTCACATATTCCAGCCATATGGGTGAGGAAAATTGTGATTTTGAGGAGTACAAAAATGAAGGGGAACTGCCAAATTTGCTTTCTTTGGATCCTATTGAAGATTCTTTTTCTTGGCCAACATTGTCATCATCAACGCCGATCCTTCCACCTCCTAGATCAGCCCCAACATGGGTGAATGTGAAACCCAAAGAGGTACCAAAGGCAACCCGACTTGTGGCCATCGTTGAGAAGGAAGAAGAGATATCAACACACAACACAAGTATGGTATGTCCAAACATCCTTGAATTGGTGCCTATGCAATACAATGAAGATCTTCTTTTAGAGAATTCATACCAAGTCCTTTTGTTCTTTACCAACGTCGCCTTGAGGACAAGTCGAATTCAAAAAGGGGAGAATGATACAAATCAAGGGAGGATCCAAGAGAATGATTCGTTGAAGACGAATGGAGGCCAAAGACCAAGACCTTTACTAAGATCCCGATCATTTAAATTTAATAAGGTGTTCATGGATCTGAAATTATCCTTTGATTATGTCCATCAATGGCGTCCAAGGCCTCCCCGAAAAAGGATTAAGCTTGAAGATATTTTCGGAAGTTTCAAGTTCTCGTCACAGCTTGAGTACTGTTCAGTAAAACAGCCATAACTTTGGCTAGGAAAATGATCTCGAGACGGTTCAAGATGCGTTGGAAAGCTTATTCAAAGATCTACAACTTCATTGTTGACGTCAAGATGAGAATCCGACCAGAAGATCGTCCAAAATGCGTTTTACTGAGAGCAGTACAAAATCATACGGGAATCTTTAAGTTTCCTTATTTCTATCTTTAAGATTTTAGCATATCTTAGGAAACTTAAGTTTGTTAGTTTGTTAAAAGTTTATTATCTTTGTTATTTCCTTTTATCTAATTAGTTATTTCCATATTATTAGTTAGATAGCTTCTTTTCCAAGCAAAGTTCTATCTTAGGCAAGAGTTAGAAGATAGAATTTTTGCTTCCTAGTTTGTCTATTTAAACACAATTTTCCATTCAATAAAAATCAGATTGAGACCTGGGAATTAACTTGTGATAAGTTTAATTCCTTAGGTTTTTGATC
The DNA here is from genome assembly GCA_934048045.1 of Polygonum aviculare. Taxonomy (NCBI): domain Eukaryota; kingdom Viridiplantae; phylum Streptophyta; class Magnoliopsida; order Caryophyllales; family Polygonaceae; genus Polygonum; species Polygonum aviculare. The sequence continues at coordinate 21,734,104 of OW204023.1, read as the reverse complement.
CCCAAAATCATCTTCTTGATTCAAGCAATTCAAACAATCAAATTCCGCTGCACTCTTGTTCTTCAACAACTTCTCTCCATCGTTCTTGTTCTTCATCAACAATCCTGCGCCTACCAATCCGAGATCTATATCCTTGGGCAGCTTTAACGCGTGGCGGCCTTCACTCCGAAGGTTGTCACGTATCAAAAAGGTTGTCTCCGGCTTTATGGATCAACTCGTGCCTCACTCCAACTTTGACAAGGTGCAAGTTCCTTTGGGGCCTCGTCTCTTCGATCTTACATGCTATTATAATTGGTTTCAAGTGTGGGCGGGAAAAGAGAATCCTTATTGAGAGCCGGAGGGGACGCTTGAGCGTAGAAGACGAGCACAACACATTCGTTTCACTACCCCTCAATCTTCTCCGGACACCGAAGATGAAGAGCCCAACCAATTTGAGTTTGCAAGAAGTCAGGCCATCGATGTTGACTCGCCTCGAGAAGAAGAAGATGACGGATACCGCCATTTGCTCACCGACCAAGCCCCAACACCACTCGACCGAGATGCAAGCCACCTCGGGCCCGACGTTCATCAACGTCAGTCCGACACCTACTTGCCTGATCCGGTTCCTAGAGGTTATGAGAGGGGCGAGGGAAGTGGAGCAAGGCAAGAGCAACCAAGCTATGGAGGGTACGAAGGTTATGCCCAATGGTACGGGCCCGGAATGGTCTTCCCCGAGACTTATGAATCGGTGGATATGAACTTCCTAGCCAACCAATTGGCTCACCTTCAACTCCAACAATCAAGCATGCTACAAGAGGCACACCACACCAATCTTCAACAACAACATCTCAACTTTCAACAACAACAACTTTCCCACCAACAAGAAGATTTCCAAGCTCAATTTGAAGAAGTGAACCGCAACATTGCTTACACTAGACGTGATGTGGATGACTTGGGAGCGGTCGAGGACCAAAGATGGAGCGTTCAAGAAAGCTTCAACGAATGGATGACCGAGAACTACTCTTCCTGTGAAGATCAATGGATGCGCCCCGCACCTCAACTTCAACCGCCAAGTCAAGATCCTTTCCACGACCATGTGTACGAGTGAGAGAGGCAAGCGCGTCTCCAAAGGGGACGCCGCCGAGGACACCCTCCAAAACCTCTCACTAAAGTCCAATCCCATAAGAGTCAAGTCATATAGGAAAGTTGAGCCTATATGACTTGACCCTTATGGGATTGGACTTTAGTGAGAGGTTTTTGTTGGATCGTAAGTCTGGTAGAATGGGCGTCCTTAACTGGGTTAAGGGCGTCCTTAGGTGCAGCTGAAATTAGACTTAACAGGAAACAAGATAAGATAATGGACACGAGTATTTATAGAGGAACCCCACTAAGACCAACTAGTCTTATGGGTAAACCTCTACCTCTGCTCGGAGGATTTTCAATAGCCGTCCTTATCTTATTAAGAGAGAGTCCTTACAACTTAGGTGAGTCGTTACACTTCACTGAGCTAAGCGTCCGTCCTTAGTCTCACTTGTAACACTCCTTTCCACCTAACAAAGTAACCTAACTCTCTTAGCTATAAGGAAGCTATCACACACGTCTCTCACGGTCCGTTGTGAGAGACAAACTACAACTCTAACTATTTTGTGGTTTGATTTTGATTTGATGTGGTTGGACTTTCTTTCTCTTGCTGCAAGCTCACTTGGTCTCCTTGTTCTTCGTTCTTGAACCTGAATGCTTCGGGAGAGCTTGAGAGAAAGTATTCAAAGTCCACACCACTATGCATACCCCTTGGGGGGGTATTTATAGCGGAAGTGGCTCTTGTCCTCTAGCGTCCTTTGAGACTTGGCAGGATCCGTGATCTTCCATCAACAGTGCGATGAGCATCTTGAGCAGGTCAACCTTTTTGACGCTTGGGAAGCCTCCGCGTGGATAGGGGACCATTGCTGTGAAAGCGACATCATTGGAATTGTTTACACGTGCCCAGACAAGGGAAGCTTCCTTCTGAGAACTACGGCCGAATATGATGTAATCATGTTGGGGCGGCCTTGATTTGAATTTGAACTTCATCCGTATTTCCGCGCGCGTCCCTTCTTAATGAGGACGCCGTCTTATCTGCGCAGGGACTTTGCCAATTACGTTCAGCTTTGGAAGTTCTGATGAAATGCGTCCCTACAGAGTTAGGGACTCTCGTTCACTTGTTGTCCTATTCGCTCGTGTGCGTCCACTAGACTTATCTGAGATCAGCACTTGGACAACTTATCAAATACCTTTGAGTTTGTCATTATCAAAACAAGGGACGATCTTTATTGGTTTAGATATTAATGACTGACGTCCTTAATATCGTCCCAACAGTTTTGGAGTATATTTGGAGAGTTGAGGTTCTATTGGGTGAAAGGGCAAGAAATGGAGTTGCAAAACCAAGTGGGTAGTGCATCTTTGTGAAGTATAAAGTGAAAAAGAAAGAAAGAAAATGTTGGAAAAGTAGTGGATTGAAAGCAAAGTGCTTAAGTGTAAGAAAATGGGTTCCGACCGAGTTAAAGTGCACATCGGGCCCGACGTATGTTGCAAGTCGATCCTATGTGAAAAAGTTTGAAAAATCCAACAAAAAGTGTAGTGCAAAGATGAAGTGGAATGTTTAGTGAAAAGAGTGGGTTGAAAGTTGAAAGAAGAGAAAAATCAAAGTCTTTTGGAAGTGTGTAGTTGAGAGAGGAAGAATTTGGTAAGTTTGGTGAGAGACTAGAAAGTTCAATCCCCATTGTAAGCACCACAAGACCCAAAGTAATTCCTACCATATGAAATACCAAAAGCCCCATTACAACCCGGCCGAATGGAACCTCTTTGAGGACCTCCATTGAGCCATGTTCATACTCTTTGTGTGCATTGTAATAGACATCTCTAGGTGGCGGAATTGGTGATATTAACTTCAATAAGTAAAGTCTTTACTTGCATGAATTTTTAGTTTGAGTGTTCATTGCTAAATCTAAACACATGATGAGTGATACACATTCATATACCTAAAGTGAGGCTTTGTTGCACTAGACTTTATTCCTTGAACACTTAATCATGTGTGATGGTGTAATCTTGCTAGCATATCTATCACTTGTGCTTACTTGTGTTTTCATATGAGGCTTTACTTGAAGATTGTGCTTCGGTCTTGTTTGCATTGTTATTGCTTGAGGACAAGCAAGTTTAAGTATGGGGTATTCTGATGTCTCTCATTTTGGTGGTGTTTTAGTAGTTAATTTCCTTTGTAAATATGTGTCTTTTGTTTCTTTCTTTGTTAGTTTTGTCCCTTTTTAGCTTAGTTCCCGATTTTCTATGAGATTCGGAGACTATGCGAGTTCGTTGTGTTTTGTAGGTAAAATGGCACATTTGAGGACGTTTTAGAGGAGTTTCTAAGGAGGAGCAAAGCTCGGGAGCAAAGGAGCGGAAGAGCCAAGCAAAGAACGAAGAGAAGCTCAAGGAAAACCAAGGACAGATGAGGATCGAAGCCCCAGATCGATGTACCAAGGAGTCGGGCCCAAATTGGCGCTTTAGAGGCTCGGACCGATGTTGGCAACGTCAGGCACGAGGTCTACCCGTGTCGGTCCAAGTCGGCAATTTAATGATTGGGCTCCAAGGCACATTATTGTGATCTACCACTTTTGCCCTTCTTCTAATTTTGGAATTCCTTGGTCCCCAATCAAAGAAGAGGATAATTAGAGGGAGCTTAGAGAAGCTTAACATATCCACATCTAATCACTCTCAAAGGCTTAAAGGAAGACTTGGAGAGCAAGGAGGAGAAAGGAAGAGGAGAAGAGAAGAGGAAATCGGTGGAGCTCTAGGAGAGGATTAGTGAGTTTGAACTTGTTTTGCTTTTGTTTAGTGGATTTGAGACTTGGATATTGTGAACCCTTTGATTTGAATGAGATTTAGCTTTCATTTGAGTTTGATGATTGAGATTTTCTTGCTTTGCTATTTGATTGCTTTTTACTCTTACTTGATGGAGTAGATTCCATAGTCTTGGGCTATGGGGGAATCCCCTAGCTAGGATTGGGTGTGAACCCCCAATTCCAAAGCCTTGAGTGCTTGATCTATGAATCCTCTCTACATTGAGCTTCAAATCTCTTGTGAGAACAAGGGATCTAGGGCTTGTGATTGGTAGGAGTAAGTGAAAGCAATCTTGAGCCCGTCACTAGACCTAGCATCGAAGGAGAGTGAAAACTCCCTAAGGTTGAAGTGTAGAGTGGAGGGATCGGAGGTAAACAACCCCGATCTCACAAGGATCATCACTTATTGGCTGAATTGGGGTGAAATTACCCAAGTCTAGTTAGGGAAGGAACCCAAAAACCCAAGACCGATCTACTATTTTTGCCTAATTGGGTTACCCAATACATCGGGCCCGACTTCCCCAGTGTCGGTCCCGGCCAAACTCGCATCGATCCAACCTCGGACCGAAGTGACCAAAGTCGGTCCGGGTTGTTCCCTTTGATTTTCCTTGGTTTTGTCTTTCTTTTACCTCTTTTTAGTCTTCTTGGTACAATCAACGCACGAACTCCCGTGTGTTCGACACCCTACTCTTATACTACAATTAAGGTTCGGTTTATAAATTTAAATTTTGATATCATCCGATCCGGACGACCCCCATCACCTTTCGTCTCTCTCTCTCTCTCTTTTTTTTTGTGTTCGACTCAGCCAACACTTTATCACTCATCTAGACCTTGGCTTGATCGAGCACTTAGGGTGTTTTAGACACCACGCTGCACTTAAAAAAGGTTAAGGAATACCCTTTAAGGAGTTTGAAATTTTTTGGGTGAGTAAATCAAAGAGGTAGGTCGCAAGAAAAAAATTGTTGGTGTTCCTTACTCAAGTTTCGAGTATGAACACATAATTGAAAACTCTCAAAAGAAGGAGTTTTTTTAAGGACGTTGTTTTGGGATAAAGCAAATGGAATTTGGACAAAAGATAGGGAAAAAATGAGGCTTGCTTTAAAAAGGCAAAGAAGGTGTTTCGAAAAACCGAAAACCGAATTGTAAGGAAGTAATTCGTACCCCCACAACTTGAGAGACTCAAGTTGACAGACTCTGATACTAAATGATGTGATTCGATCCAAGATTGGCGGGGACTTGTTCGATGAATCTCGTGGAGGCATTTTTGAAAGGTGTTGCAAAGAGAAACCAACTTTATTTATAATACTTTAGTAAGAAGAAGTGTTGTGTTTACGAATGGAAGAACGGTCTTGACTAATGGAAGAGAACGCCTCTCTTTAACATCGTTCAAGCAATCCAATACGAGACCATACCAATTGGATTATTTTATCCTTGACATTTCGACTAGAGGCATCGCAAGTGTTTGGTTGCAAACACCACTCTCTGTTGGTTCAAGGGGGCAGGAAAAAAAGAGCACATTGAAGTCTTGTTGCACCTCGTTAATGTCTTTTGAAGAAACCATAACGTTCGACACATCCGAGGGTCTAATAGTATGTTCGTATTGCTCGTCCTTCTTTTTTGTTGGATCGCAAATCTGTTAGAATGGGCACCCTTAACTCAGTTAAGAGCGTCCTTAAATGCAACGGAAAATAGACTTATACAAGAAATAGAATACGATAATGGACACGAGTATTTATAGAGGAACCCCACTAAGACCAACTAGTCTTATGGGTAAACCTCTATCTCCGTTGGAGGATTTTCGAATAGCCGTGCTTATCTTATTCAGAGAGAGTCCTTACAACTTAGGCAAGTCGTTATAATTCTCTGAGCTAAGCGTCCGTCCTTAGCCTTACTAGTAACACTCCTTTCAGCCTAATAAAGTAACCTAAATCTATGACTATAAGGCAACTTAACACTCACGTCTCTCACTGTACGTTGTGAGAGACAAACTAACTTTCTAACTCTTTTGTGGTTTGATTTGGATTTGATGTGGCTGGACTTTCTTTCTCTCGCTTCAAGTTCACTTGATCATCTTGATCTTCGTTCTTGAGCTTGAATGCTTCGGGAGTGAGCTCGAGAGATAGTTTTCAAGGTCCACACCGCTATGCATAACCCTTAGAGGGTATTTCTAGCGGTAGTGGTTCTTGTCCTCTAGCGTCCTCTGAAGCTTGACCAGGATCTATCGTCTTCCTTCAACGGTGCGATTTGCATCTTGAGTAAGTCAACTCTGTTGACGCTTGGGAAGCCTCTGCGTGGTCAGGGGACCATCTCTGGGAAAGCGACATCTTTGGAATTGTTCTCACGTGCCCAGACAAAGGAAGCTTCCTTCTGAGGACTACGGCCGATTATGATGTAATCATGTTGGGGCGGCCTTGGTTTGAATTCGAACTTCGTCCGTATTTAGGCGCGTGTCCCTTCTTGATGAGGACGCCGTCCTATCTACGCAAGGACTCCATTCTTTCATTCAACTCAGGAAGTTTTGATGGAGTTCATCCCTACAGCTTAGGGACTCTCGTTCACTTGTTGTCCTTTTCGCTCATGTGCGTCCTCTGGACTTACCTGAGATCAACACTTGGACAACTTATCAAATACCTTTGAGTTTGACATTATCAAAACTAGGGACGATCATTATTGGTTAGATATTAATGACTTGTGACTCGGGCAAAGTCGTTGCTCCCTTATCAAAAATAAATCCCAAACATGCAAACAACAGTATAGTAGGCAAGCAAGGGGTCGAACCCAAAGGAATCAGTTTTTATTCAGATTTTAGTGTTTTCATGCAAGTAATCAAGGGGGGTTTGAAAGTCGGTTTCAATCAAAGGTTATCAAGTAGAGTTTATCCAATCAATTCCACTTTATTAATCCGTTGATCATGAATTCATCCACCTCTTTATATGCCTAAGTCAATTCCAATCCCAATCATTAGCAATCGTAAGTCCACGGTCCAAGCAATTCTATAACCCTAGGCAAGGACGCTAAACCTAGAATTAGCATAGAGCACATGGATATTAGGAAATCAAATCATGCAATCAAGCTACGAGTCTCATGCACAATTAAACCATTGAATACTCTTCCTTAAACTAGTCAACGGTCCTAGAATAGAGTTGTTTCGAGAATTAGGAAAGATGCATAGACAACAACCAATCCTAAATCAAACAATAGATCTAAGTCAATCAAACAAGTTGATTAGGCTCATAAAATCAAACATAGATCATGGGATGAAGCACAAGAGTATCAATAAAGACCTAGGGATAAAGAGGTTACCAGAATTTCACAACTTCATAATAAAGCTTCCTTGATTGAATAAACTCAAGAAGAGAGTTAGTTCTCTATTACAAAGAAAACTCTAAACTTTATTGAAAGAACAATTGACTGACAAGTAAGTTGGATCTTCTAAAAACCTAGAAAGGTTCCCCTTTAATAGCCCCAAAGATCAACCTTTTCGGACTAGATAAGAAAGGAAACCGAAAGATAAGAAAGGAAACAAGATAGAAACGATAGAATTTTGTCCGCGTGAAAATCGGCCGCACCGCGACCGCGGCGTCAACACCGCGCCCGCGGCGGTCTTCCTTGGACAACTCGTTGAGTCGGCTTCTACCGCGACCGCACCACAGACAGCGCGACCGCGGCCTTAATAGGTCTTCATGGTTCGTCTTTTCCGCCACCGCGCCCGCGTCATAGACAACGCGACCGCGATATTCATGCAAGCTCTGTTCGTTGACAACAACTTATTGAAAATAAGCTCTTTTTTTTGGTTCTAGAAAGTCTCTTCCCTCACATGCACAAGTTTCAAAGCATAAAATAAGCTATTATAGGGGATAAGCAAATGCAGCCGAACAAACCTGCAGTGGCGAATCTTCGTCTTTAAGCTCTTTAACTTTTGATTCTTCACAACTTGTGTCTTCAGTCTTAATATTACAATAATGCTCAAATCTAACCTAAACACTCTCAAAATAGCCTGTATCAAATTCCCCCATACTTAGATCTTGCTCGTCCTCGAGTAAGCTCAATACAAAATATAACAAGGTAGCACATCTAAGATCTCAGGAAATACAAGGGAAGATAAAAACACTCAACTCACAACCCGAACCCAAAATATAGAGAAATCATGAGCATAAAACAATGAAGCTCAAACACACACCTCACAACAATGATATAACACTCAAGCTCTTAAAACATGACAGAGAGCAACCTAGGATCTACCCAAATCTAATATGTAAGCCCCAAAGTCCCCAAGCAAGAATGATCCTAAAACACTCAAATTTTACCGCTCAATTTTGCTTAGGCGCCCTTTTGGGTTTTCACCTAACCACTCTTTTCATTTTTCTCAAAGGTGTGCTCACAAATACTCACATCTCTCATAAACCTCTTTTTACCCCAGCCAAATGCTGGTCCGGGTTACCTGCTTATTAGGAAATCAAATAATGCAATCAAGCTACGAGTCTCATGTACAATTTAACCATTGAATACTCTTCCCTAAACTAGTCCACGGTCCTAGAATAGAGTTGTTTCGAGAATAGGAAAGATGCATAGACAACAACCAATCCTAAATCAAACAATAGATCTAAGTCAATCAAACAAGTTGATCAGGCTCATAAAATCAAACATAGATCATGGGATGAAGCACAAGAGTATCAATAAAGACCTAGGGATAAAGAGGTTACCAGAATTTCACAACTTCATAATAAAGCTTCCTTGATTGAATAAACTCCAGAGGAGAGTTAGTTCTCCATTACAAAGAAAACTCTAATCTTTATTGAAATACAATTGACTGACAAATTGAGTGATGAATTGACGATATCTAAAAACCTAGAAAAGGTCCCCCTTATATAGCCCCAAAGATCAACCTTTTCGGACTAAATAAGGTAGGAACCCGAAAGATAAGAAAGGAAACAAGATAAAAACGGTGAAATCTCGTCAACTTGGAAGTCGGTCGAACCCGCGACCGTGGCATCACAACTGCGCCCGCGTCATAGACAACGCGACCGCGATATCCATGCAGTGGCGAATCTTCGTCTTTTAAGCTCTTTAACTCTTGATTCTTCATAATTTGTGTCTTCGGTCTTGATATTACAATAACGCTCAAAACTAACCTAAACACTCTCATTATAGCTCTAAAATACAAGAGTTAACCTATACAAAGTAGGCCGAATCAAATTCCCCCATACTTAGATCTTGCTCGTCCTCGAGTAAGCTCAAAACAAATACAACAAGGTAGCACATCTAAGATCTCAGGAAATACAAGGGAAGATAAAAACACTCAACTCACAACCCGAACCCAAAAATAGAGAAATCATGAGCATAAAACAATGAAGCTCAAACACACACCTCACAACAAGATATAACACTCAAGCTCTAAAAACATGAAAGAGAGCAACCTAGGATCTACCCAAATCTAACATATAAGCCCCAAAGTCCCCAAGCAAGAATGATCCTAAACACTCATATTTTTCCGCTCAATTTTGCTTAGGCGCCCTTTCGGGTTTTCACCTAACCACTCTTTTCATTTTTCAATAGGTGTGCTCACAAATACTCACATCTCTCATAAACCTCATATTACCCCAGCCTAATGCTGGTCCGGGTTACCTGCTTATTACCTGAGCCGCCCTTTCGGGTTTTCGACTCATCCCAGGATTTTTATGCCTTTTTTCAATTTTTATGGCTCTTTCTATCTTTTTCCTTTTTCTTTCTTTCTTTATTATGCAAAAAGTATGGTGCAAGTGCTCCATGAAAAGAAGAAAATCAAAAATCCGAAGCAAATCTCTAACTAAACTAACTAGGATAAGCGAATGTGAGTACGCCTTCCCCCATACTTAAATCCTTCATTGTCCTCAATGAAGCAAAGAGAAAGGATAGAAGCAAGGAAGAAGGATGAAACTTCGTATGTGGTAGAAAAATGAAACTTCGTATTTCCGATCTAGTGGCTAACCACGGGCGCGGAATTCATACAGAGAAGGAAGTCATCGTCAGAGGTCACCGCGGGCGCGGCTGAGGTAGCGCGGGCGCGGGTCTCGTGCAGGAATAATGTTTTGACTCCGTCTCGAAAAACGTGATGTGTAAGCAACCTTCGTATCTTGGCTCATCTCTTGGAAGATGGAGCAATACTCGAACTCGAGCCGTGGAGAAGAGAATCTCTCGGGGAAACAAAGCTCCCCCATACTTAGGCTTTACACATAGCCATAAGAATGTAAAATACAAAGATGAATGGAAAGAAGAAGTCGAAGATGGAAAGATAGAAGATGGATAGAATGGATATAGATGGATGGAAAATATAGAGGTAGAATGGGACCAAAAAGTCCTCTTTTTGTCTCTTTTTCTTCTTTTTTTTCTCTTTTTTCATAAAAAAACGAGCTAAAACCGAGACGCAGTATGGTTGCCGCGAGCACAGGCTAGTACCTGTTCGTCGGGATGCGCTGACGATCCACCGCGGGCGCGGCCAAAGAGGCGCGGGCGCGGTTTCACGCCAGGCGTGTCCTTTCGGACCTAGTACCTACACGTTAGCTAGAAACACAAGCAAATCCTAAGCTAAGAATGGAAAAACAATGTATCTAATCCTTGGGTTGCCTCCCAAGCAGCGCTTTTATTTAACGTCGTTGGCTCGACGTGGATACGATCAATACGGGTCCTCATCAACATCAATTCGGACCGTGTTGCCACCATGGGATATGGAAAGAGATCCATTGGCAACGTCGATGACCGTGTTGGTGGTTTTCATGAAAGGACGACCTAGTAAGAGAACCGGGTCGTACCGCCCTTCACCTATCTCCATCACATAAAAATCTGCAGGAAAGATCAACCCCTGTACCTGCACTAGAACATCCTCAACTAACCCTTTCGGGCGCACATTAAAGTGGTCGGCCAATTCAATAACAATATCGGACTCCTTTAAAGGACCAAGGCCTAACCTATCATACATGCAAGCTGGAAGAACATTAATGGAGGCACCTAAATCTAGCATAACACACTCAATTTTAGTTTCTCCAATAGTGACAGGGACGGTAAATCTTCTTGGGTCTGAGCATTTTTTAGGTAATTGCTTTTGGAGTAGGGAGTTACAAGTCTCAATTTTGCTATCCTGCGTTTTTTCAACTAGAGCTATCTTTTCAATCTTAGGACTAGACCTGTTCTTTCTTTTTGTGGTGCATAGCTCTTTCATAAACTTAGAAAAATGAGGGACACTTTGGATGAGATTAAGGAGAGGAACATTTACCCGACAGTTGGCGAAGGTCTCGAAGAGTTCTTTGTCGTGTGCCGGCTTCCTTGTGTCCTTGAGAGCATCGGGGAATGGAGGAGAGGGCTTGAAAGAATCCAATGGTGGAAGGGGTTGAGCCACATAGCCATCATCCTCTTCTGCTACTGGGGCTCAGTTCCGTCTAGGAGAGCTCGGTCGAGGAGGCGAATAATTCTTGAAAGCATAGTCGAGTAGAGCCTCGAAGTTCCGCTCGGCCTCCTTACCGCGGGCGCGGTCCGGACTCTGCGGTCGCGGGTCGCTACGCCTCTCGTGGCCCATGGACTCTATTGGGATTTCGCGGGCGCGGAGGGGGAAACGCGGGCGTGGAATCTCCACAGAGGCACGGTCTTCATGTGCTTCCGCCCCGGCGCGGTCGCGGCCAGGGGAGCGCGGGCGCGGTTCATCACCAGTGGGTGATTCCCGACTCGCCAATATTTTACCGCTCCTCAAATTCATGGCACTAACATTCTCCTTGTGATTGAGCAGTTGGGAAGGAAGTTTCCCGGAATCCTTAGACTCGAGGCTATTGATCATGGTGGCAAGTTGGCTTAGATGAGTCTCAAGGTTCTTTACAACAGCTCTCGTCTCTTGGTTCTCCTTCAAAAGAGCGGTAATAGCATCATTCTGAGACGGAGCAGGCGCTCTCGAGGCATAGTTATTGGGCCGAAATTGTTGTTGCTGGCCCTGAGGAGCATATTGTTGCTGCTGTTGTGGTGGATCTTGTTGATGCTGGTTGTTCCACCTCAAGTTAGGATGATTCGCCCACCACGGATTGTAGGTATTCGAGTAAGGATCATTCCGGGGTCGGGGCGCACCATAATTGCCAATAGCATTGACCGACTCCTCGGTCTCTTGAATAGTAGGGCATTGATCCGTGTGGTGGCTCGCATCATAATATAAACCACAAGCATTGACTTGCTGGGCCGTCCTTTTCGTGAGCAGCTGCTTCATAAGATCCTTGAGCTCCCTTACTTCAGCATTCAGGGACTCATTCACCACGTTAACGGACCTCACATTGGTCCTTGACCTTTGATTGCGGGCTTGTTCCGCCAAGATCTCCACTTTCTGAAAGGCTGCAATGGGGGTTAAGTTCTCGTAACTACCTCCACAAGATGCATTCACGAGCCTCTTGTCATTGTCCCAGAGTCCCTTTATGATGTAGCAAATAAGATCCTTGACTTGGTAGCCATGGTAGGGACAACTCGCGATGAGCCTCTTGTAGCGCTCATAGTAGTCATAGAGGTTCTCGTCTTCCCCTTGCTCCAAACTGCTGAGCTGCTTCTTAATAGATGTTTGTTTGGAAGCGAGGAAGTACTTCTCAAGAAACGCCTTCTTCATGGCCGCCCAAGTAGTGATAGAGCCTGGCACCAAATAAAGGAGCTAGTCCTTAGCGGTATCCTCAAGAGAGAAGGGAAAAGCCCGGATCTTGATTTGATCCTCCGTCACATCAGTGGGCTTCATACTCACGCACACCGCGTGGAATTCAATGAGATGCTTATTCGGGTCCTCACCGCTCAACCCGTGGAATTTGGGCAAGTGATGGATGAGGCCAGACTTTACTTCGAACTTCACACCCTCCCCGAGTTCGGGGAATTGAATAGCGAGCTGCTGTTGTTGGAGATCAGGCGCCGTGAGTTGGCAAGTTTGCTCCGCCATGGCGTCTTCTGGTTCATAATCAGAGAGAGAGAGAGAGATTCAAGAAGGTTGTAAGATGTAGAGGGTCTGGGGGCACTTCTTATCTTCCGGAGAGTCCTGCTAATTTCTGGATCAAAACGAACAGGGGAAGTATTAGTAGACCGGGTACGGACCATGTGTTAGGCCCGCACCCAAAAGATGGTTGTGCGTACGAACCGCGGGCGCGCCAAGGGGGCCGCGGGGGCGGTTTGGGCGCAGAACCCGAAAACACACAAAATCAAAACAAGAAAAAGATCCCCCGGCAACGGCGCCAAAATTTGACTCGGACAAAGTCGTTGTTCCCTTATCAAAAATAAATCCCAAACATGGAAACAAATGTATAGTAGGCAAGCAAGGGGTCGAACCCAAAAGAATCAGTTTTTATTCAGATTTTAGTGTTTTCATGCAAGTAATCAAAAGGGGGTTTTGAAAGTTGGTTTCAATCAAAGTTATCAAGCAGAGTTCATCCAATCAATTCCACTTTATGAATCCGTTGATCATGAATTCATCCACCTCCTTATATGCTTAGGTCAATTCCAATCCCAATCATTAGAAATCGCAAGTCCACGGTCTAAGCAATTCTATAACCCTAGGCAAGGACGCTTAACCTAGAATTAGCATAGAGCACAGGGATAATAGGAAATCAAATCATGCAATCAAGCTACGAGTCTCATGCACAATTTAACCATTGAATACTTTTCCCTAAACTAGTCCACGGTCCTAGAATAGAGTTGTTTCGAGAATAGGAAAGATGCATAGACAACAACCAATCCTAAATCAAACAATAGATCTAAGTCAATCAAACAAGTTGATCAGGCTCATAAAATCAAACATAGATCATGGGATGAAGCACAAGAGTATCAATAAAGACCTAGGGATAAAGAGGTTACCAGAATTTCACAACTTCATAATAAAGCTTCCTTGATTGAATAAACTCCAGAGGAGAGTTAGTTCTCCATTACAAAGAAAACTCTAATCTTTATTGAAATACAATTGACTGACAAATTGGATGATGAATTGATGATATCTAAAAACCTAGAAAAGGTCCCCCTTATATAGCCCCAAAGATCAACCTTTTCGGACTAAATAAGGTAGGAACCCGAAAGATAAGAAAGGAAACAAGATAAAAACGGTTAAATCTCGTCAACTTGGAAGTCGGTCGAACCCGGACCGCGGCATCACAACCGCGCCCGCGTCATAGACAACGCGACCGCGATATCCATGTAGTGGTGAATCTTCGTCTTTTAAGCTCTTTAACTCTTGATTCTTCATAACTTGTGTCTTCGGTCTTGATATTACAATAACTCTCAAAACTAACCTAAACACTCTCAATATAGCTCTAAAATACAAGAGTTAACCTATACAAAGTAGGCCGAATCATAAAGCTTCGTAATTCCAATCGGCAGGCATACCGCGGGCGCGGCACAAAGGGCGCGGTCGCGGAAACACAACAGAGAGAGAGGTCATCCTCGAATGGTCACCGCGGGCGCGGCTGATGGAGCGCGATCGCGGCACATGTGCAGGGGCGGGGTCTTGACTTCGTCTCGAAAAGTGTGATGTGAAAAGAACCGTCGTATCTCGGCTCGTCTCTTGAAAGATGGATCAATATTCGAACTCGAGCCGTGGAGAAGAAGTCCCGGGGGAACAAAGCTCCCCCATACTTAGGCTTTTACACATAGTCAACGAATGGAAATACAAAGATGAATGAAGCAAAGAAATAGGAGATGGAAAGATAGAAGATGGATAGAATGGACGTGGATGGATGAAAGATAAAGGGGTAGAATGGGACCAAAAAGTCCTCTTTTTATTTCTTGTTTTTTTTCATAATAAAAAAACGAGCTAAAACCGAGATGCAGTATGGTTGCCACGAGCACGGGCTAGTACCTGTTCGTCGGGGCGCACTGGTGATCCACCGCGGGCGCGGCCAAGGTAGCGCGGGCGCGGTTTCACGCCAAGCGTGTACTTTCGGACCTAGTACCTGCATGTTAGCTAGAAAAAAACAAGCAAATCCTAAGCTAGGAATGGAAAATCAATCTAAACTAATCCTTGGGTTGCCTCCCAAGCAACGCTTTTGTTTAACGTCGTTGGCTCGACGTGGATACGATCAATATGGGTCCTCGTCAACATCAATTCGGACCTCGTTGCCACCATGAGATATGGAAAGAGATCCATTGGCAACGTCAATGACCGTATTGGCGGTTTTCATGAAAGGACGACCAAGTAAGAGAACCGGGTCGTACCGCCCTTCTCCTATCTCCATCACCTAAAAATCTGCAAGAAAGATCAAACCATGCACCTGCACTAGAACATCCTCGACTAACCCTTTCGGGCACACATTAGAATGGTCAGCCAACTCAATATCAATATCGGACTCCTTTAAAGGTCCAAGGCCTAACCTATCATACATGCAAGCGGGAAGAACATTAATGGAGGCACCTAAATCTAGCATAGCACGCTCAATTTTAGTTTCTCCAATAGTGACAGGGACGGTGAATCTTCCTAGGTCAGAGCATTTCTTAGGTAATTGCTTTTGGAGTAGGGAATTACAAGTCTCAATTTTGCTTTTCTGCGTTTTCTCAACTAGAGCTACTTTCTCAATTTTAGGACTAGTCCTATTCTTTCTTTTTATGGTGCATAGCTCTTTCATAAACTTAGCAAAACGAGGGACACTTTGGATGAGATTGATGAGAGGAACTTTTACCTGGCAATTGGCGAAGGTCTCGAAGAGTTCCTTGTCATGTGTCGGCTTCCTTGTGTCCTTGAGAGCGTCGGGGAATGGAAGAGAGGGCTTGAAAGAATTCAATGGTGGAAGGGGTTGAGCCACATAGCCATCGTCCTCCTCTGCTGCTGGGGTGCGGTCTCGTCTAGGAGAGCTTGGGCGTGGGGGCGAATAGTTTTTTAAAGCATAATCGAACAAAGCCCCAAAGTTTCGCTCGGCCTCCTTACCGCGGGCGCAGTCTGGGCTCCGCGGTTGCAGTGCCTCTCACCTTTCGTGATCCAAGTCCTTTATTGGATTTCCGCGGGCACGGAAGGGAGAGCGCGGGCACGGATTCCCAACAGAGACGTGGTCTTCACCTCCTACTGCCCCGGCGCGGTCGCGGCCAGGGGAACGCGGTCGCGGATTATCACCAGCGGGTGATTCCCGACTCGCCAATGCTCTACCGCTCCTCAAATTCATGGCACTCACATTCTCCTTGTGGTTGAGCGGTTGAGAGGGAAGTTTCCCGGAATCCTTAGACTCGAGCCTATTGATCATAGTGGCAAGTTGGCTCAGCTGAGTCTTAAGATCCTTTACAACAGCTCTCGTCTCTTGGTTCTTCTTCAAGAGGGCGGTAATAGCATCATTCTGAGATGGAGCAGGCGCTCTCGGGGCATAATTGTTGGACCGAAACTGTTGTTGCTGGCCCTGAGGAGCGTACTGCTGCTGCTGTTGTGGTGGGTCTTATTGCTGCTGGTTGTTCCACCTTAGGTTAGGATGATTCGCCCACCCCGGATTGTAGGTATTAGAGTAAGGATCATTCCGGGGCAGGGGCGCACCATAATTGCCAATAGCATTGACTGACTCCTCGTGAGCACTGATCCGTGTGGTGGCTCGCATCATAGCAAAGACCGCAAGCATTGACTTGCTGAGCCGTCTTCTTCGTGAGCAGCTGCTTCATAAGATCCTTGAGCTCCCTTACTTCAGCATTCAGGGACTCATTCACCACACTAACGGACCTCACATTGGTCCTAGACCTCTGATTGCGGGCTTGTTCCGCCAAGATCTCGACCTTGTGAAAAGCTGCAGTGGGGGTTAAGTTCTCGTAACTACCCCCACAAGATGCATTCACGACCCTCTTGTCATTGTCGCAGAGTCCCTCGATGATATAGCAAATAAGATCCTTGGCAAGGTAGCCATGGTGGGGACAACTCGCGATGAGCCTCTTGTAACGCTCGTAATAGTCATAGAGGTTCTCGTCTTCCCCTTGCTCCAAACTGCTGAGCTGCTTTTTAATAGATGTTTGTTTGGAAGCGGGGAAATACTTTTCAAGAAACGCCTTCTTCATAGCCGCCCAAGTAGTGATAGAACCCGGCACCAAATAAAGGAGCCAGTCCTTCATACTCACGCACACCGCGTGGAATTTAATGAGATGCTTGTTTGGGTCCTCACCACTCAACCCGTGGAATTTGGGCAAGTGGTGGATGAGACCAGACTTCAGTTCGAACATCACACCCTCCCCGAGTTCGGGGAATTGAACAACGAGCTGCTGTTGTTGGAGATCGGGCGCCGTGAGTTGGCGAATAGTTTTTTCCGCCATGACGTCCTCAAGTTCAGAGTCAGAGAGAGAAAGATTCAAGAAGATTGTAGGATGTAGAAGGTATGGGGACACTCCTTATCTTCCGAAGAGTCTTGTCAATTTCTGGATCAAAACGAACAGGAGAAGTATTGGTAGACCGGGTACGGACCATGTGTTAGGTCCGAACCCAAGGGATGGTTTTGCGCACGAACCGCGGGCGCGCCGAGGGGGCCGCGGGCGCGGTTTGAGCGCAGAGCACGAAAACACACACAATCAAAACAAGAAAAAGGATTCCCCGGCAACGGCGCCAAAATTTGACTCGGTCAAAGTCGTTGTTCCCTTATCTAAAATAAATCCCAAACATGCAAACAACAATATAGTAGGCAAGCAAGGGGTCGAACCCAAAAGAATCAGTTTTTATTCAGATTTTATGGTTTTCATGCAAGTAATCAAGGGGGGTTTGAAAGTCGGTTTCAATCAAAGGTTATCAAGTAGAGTTTATCCAATCAATTCCACTTTATTAATCTGTTGATCATGAATTCATCTACCTCTTTATATGCCTAAGTCAATTCCAATCCCAATCATTAGCAATCGCAAGTCCACGGTCCAAGCAATTCTATAACTATAGGCAAGGGCGCTTAACCTAGAATTAGCATAGAGCACAGCGATATTAGGAAATCAAATCATGCAATCAAGCTACGAGTCTCATGCACAATTAAACCATTGAATACTCTTCCCTAAACTAGTCCACGGTCCTAGAATAGAGTTGTTTCGAGAATTAGGAAAGATGCAAAGACAACAGCCAATCTTAAATCAAACAATAGATCTAAGTCAATCAAACAAGTTGATCAGGCTCATAAAATCAAACATAGATCATGGGATGAAGCACAAGAGTATCAATAAAGACCTAGGGATAAAGAGGTTACCAGTATTTCACAACTTCATAATAAAGCTTCCTTGATTGAATAAACTCAAGAGGAGAGTTAGTTCTCCATTACAAAGAAAACTCTAAACTTTATTGAAAGAACAATTGACTGGCAAGTAAGTTGGATCTTCTAAAAACCTAGAAAAGTTCCACTTAAATAGCCCCAAAGATCAACCTTTTCGGACTAGATAAGAAGGGAAACTGAAAGATAAGAAAGGAAACAAGATAGAAACGATAGAATTTTTGTTGGGACGCTATCAAGGATGCCTGCGTACTTGGTAGTGTGCCCACACAAACTGTCCCTTAGTTTTGATATGACAAACTCACTTTGATTCTAATAAATTTGTCCAAGTGTTCAGGAATGCCAATTAACAAAGGACAACAAGTGTGTGAGCGTTCCCTAGGCTTAGTGACGCTAGCTGACAGGAAGTAAGGACCAGCAAGAGACTACTTGAGAAGGACAGAGTCCCAAGCAGATTCCAACACTACGTGGCGGACGATCCTGTAGCAGAGTTCATCAACACGTGGCGGCCGATCCTGTAGCGGAGTTCATCACACACAGCTGGAAACAGGAAGCTTCCTCATCACCGCCATACTCGTGGAGGAAGATCCTGTAGCCACGTCGTTGAAGGGCATGATCGCCAGAAGAAGAATGACGCCCTTCCCCAAGTCCTATAAATAGCCCAAGGCATTTATTGTGACGCCAACGCTTTCAGAGAATATTCAAAGAGAATCAGAGGAAAGTGACTCACTCAAGAACACAAAGAACTAGCTCAAGAACTCAAGAACAATGCTAAGACAAGCTAGATCGAGTGAGATTTGTAACCAAAACCACAAAACAGTTTGTATTCAGAAAAACACAAAAAGAGAAAGAGAGTCCTACGAAGTACTGTATGACGTAGGAATAGAGTCTTTTAGGAGATTGAACTCGCTTAAGTTGTTGGTTTAGAAGAGTCCTTTACTAGTGGACTTAGGGAAAAGTTAAGTGCCAGAGAACTGTAAAGACTCGCCAATACAACTGTAAAGACGTTCAATATAAAGGAAAAAGCTATTCAAAAATCCTCCAAGGAGGTAGAGGTTTACACTCAAGCACTACTTGGTCTTGAGTGGTTCCTCTATAATTCACTGCGTTCATCTTTACTTGTTTAGTATTTCATTCCGCTGCATTACTCAAAGGCGCCCCTACTCCTCGTAGGGACGCCTGACATTAGGATGCCTTTACCAAAGTAAAGGACGTTCCTCAGTTACTAACGATCCAACAATTGGTATCAGAGCAGGCGCTCTAGATTCTTATTGAGTTGCAGGTAAATATGGTTATGGAACCTATTAGAATCTCTTTTGTGAAGCCTCCGCGCCTGACGGACGGCAACTTCAATCGATGGAAGATCAGATTCGAAAATTTCTGCAGAAGTCAGAACTATCAATGCTGGAGAGTGATCATGAAAGGTGACCTTACCATTTCTGCTGACAAGAAAGACAAAGAGGACAAGTGGGGTCCTGATGCATTCAAGCTAATGGAAACAAATGCTAAGGTTATATGCTTCCTTCAAGCGTCTCTTTGTGAAAGGGACGCCACTAGAGATAGCAATTTGGCAACTGCCAAACAACAATGGGAAGCTCTTGAAAAATTCCACGTAGGAACTGCTGAGATGAAGGAGGATGTTCAGCTCGAAATCAAAAGAGAGTTTTATGCTTTCAAAATGCTTCCAAATGAAACGGTGAAGGACTACTCATATCGTTTTGAAGCTCTTGTTACTAAAATGAGGAACTTGGGAATCCTAGAAGCTGAAATTTCAATGAGGAACAGAGTTCAAGTGGTCATTGATGGACTTACAGGAAAGTGGAACTTTGAAAGAACAATGTTCAAAGAAAATACAGCTAACAAGACTTTGGATATGGAAGAAATTTACGGGAAGCTAAGAGGATATGAAGCAAGGAGGAACTCTGATATGGCTGAGCTGGGACGGGATCCTCAGACAGATCTTGCCTTGGCAACAGCAACACTAGAGTACGCTAAGTATATGCGTCGCCAAATAGAAATTGCTTTAATGGTGGAAGCCAATAAAAATGAGAACCGTGAGAAGATGCGCGTTCAAGCCTTAAAGGAGAAAGAAAGCAAAACTAAGGAGCAGCTTGATGAAGAGGAAGAAATTGCTCTTATTCATAAAGCTCTCCGTTCTTATGGAAAAAGAAGCAAACACTTCAACAAACACAAGATGCCTTACAAGAAAGAAAGTCCCAAATACAGAGGCAGAAATGAAAGAACTTACTTGTTACAAGTGTAACAAGAAATGACACTTTGCTAAAAAGTGTACAACGGGAATGTCTTCAAAAGAAATGAAGACAAAGGCCCTCATTGGAGCGTTCGCATCTGCATGGGATAATGGTAGTTCTGATGATGATGATGATGATGAAGAACCTGATGAACAAGTGGCGTACATGGCTATGGAAGACGTCCTAGTTGTTGAGGAGGACGCTTCCAGATCTGAAAATGAGGTAACTCGTGAGTCTATGATGAGTTCATTAGAAAATTGTTCTAAATCCAAGCTTATTAAACTCATTGGTAAAATCATGGAAGAAAGTGTAATCATGCAACACCGAATGGATGAACTTGAACTTGAAAATGAAAATATGTTGGTTGAATGTGAGAACTGTGCTACAGTATCAATGCAACTAGAATCCTCATGTGAAGAAAACAAATCTCTAAAAATTGAAGTGATGTGTCTTAAACTTGAGAATGCTAAGGTTAGGGAAGAAGTGAAAGTGTTAGGAAAGAATCCTATCATTGAGGAAGTCAAACCAATAGTTTTTGTCCCAACCATAAGAGGACTAGGCTATGAGTCTGACACTAGGAACTCTCTCCCTATCGACTTTGAGGCTAGCAAAACTTCAGAGCTTGAACTAGAAAGGGAGAAAACTAAGAATCTTCTTGAAAGAATTAGAGTCCTAGAGAGTGGAGAGAAAGGTCAAGAGGACTACTACACTAACTCCACTAGTCATAGGATCTATAAAAAAATTGATAAGGGGGAAGGTTCTAATGTTTGTAACCCTCAAAAGATGAAAGAAAACAAAATTCAACGTCCCAACAAGAAGTACTACCTTGGTACTTACTATAGGACGTGTTGGTACTGTGGACAAGGAGACCACTTCAAATATGATTGTGTGAAACTAAAGGAAGATATTGCAAGTGGAAAAGCTGCTAGGACTAACAATGAAAATGTTGAGTCTATCCCTAAAGCTAACACTAGGCGTCCTAGACGTTCTAGGAGTTCTTTCCGAAAGCATGCTATTTCAAATGATGTTAATATAAATGATTACATGCCAGAACCATAATTCTATTTTTGCAACGAACCAGGTAAGGAACACCTTGCCTGAGTCGCCAAACACTAATTTTGTTATGGCAGGTAGAAGTGAGGGGACGCCCATGGATCATTGATAGTGGCGCCTCAAATCATATGACGGGAAGTCAGATCCATCTCACTTCTATTCAAGGTAGTGCCACGGGAGGAACTGTCTCGTTTGGCAACAAGGGCAAGGGAAAGATCAAAGGGACGGGAACTGCTATTCTCAATCCATCCATCAAGGCAACTAATGTGAGTCTTGTTGAAGGACTTGGCTTCAATCTTCTTAGCGTCTCCCAAATGTGTGACCAAGGTGAAAACCTAGTCACATTTGACTCAAAGGAGTGTCTCGTCATCAACAAGAAGTCCAACAAAGTTGTTCTCAAAGGAGTTCGCCAAACAATGTCTATATCTTCAATCAGGAGTTCAAGCCTAAATTAGAATTGTGCCTATCTGTTTCAAAGGAGGACGCTGATCTCTGGCATCGCCGACTTGGCCATGCTGGACCAAGCACAATCCTCAAGCTACACCAAAGAAATCTTGTGAAAGGACTTCCTCAAATTGATCCTGAGAAAGTTGAACAGTGCGAAGCCTGTATCAAAGGGAAGCAAACAAGAACGTCTTTCAAGTCCAAGAACGAAGTAAGTACAAAGAAGCCTTTGGAACTTCTCCATATGGATCTTTGTGGACCAATGAAGACGCTGAGCTACGCTGGAAAGAGGTACATTTATGTTCTCGTAGATGATTTTTCTCGATTCACTTGGGTTCTTTTCTTGGTGTCAAAAGCAGATTGTTTCAACGCATTCAAAGTCTTCATCAAACAAGTGGAAGTTGCCCTTGAGACGCCTCTCAAAGCCATAAGATCAGACCACGGGACGGAGTTCCAAAACTCAAAGTTTCTGGCCTACTGTGATCAACATGGCGTCCCGCACAACTTCTCCGCTCCAAGGACTCCTCAACAAAATGGAGTTGTGGAAAGAAAGAACAGGACGTTGGAGGATATGGCAAGGACTATGCTCTTAGCAAATAGCGTTCCCAAGTACTTCTGGGCGGAAGCTATTGTTACAGCTTATTACATAATCAATCGAGCCATGATCCGTCCTCTGCTGAAGAAGACGTCATATGAGTTGTTGAATGGAAAGAAGCCTCACATTGATTATCTCAGAGTTTTTGGGTGCAAGTGCTTCGTCCACAACAATGATAAAGAAAAACTTGGAAAGTTTGATACAAGGAGTGATGAAGCCATATTTCTTGGGTACTCTCTCACCAGCAAAACATATATAGTTTTCAACAAAAGGACTCTACAGCTTGAGGAGAGTATTCACGTTGTGTTCAAAGAGAGTTCTTCTAACAAAGAAAAATCAAGTTAGAAAGAACGCTCTTCACAACAACAAGACGACTCTGAAGACGAAGTTGAAGATTGGTCCGCTGGAAAATACTATGTTCTTAAGGACGCTACTCCAAATCCCGAAGAAGTCTCAGTGGACGTTCCTAGTGTTGTTCAGGGAGATCCCTCTCGTAGTGAATCCCCAGTTCAACAGGATGTGGCTGAATCAAGTCAACAAGGCGAGCAACGCCAATGTGTGGACGCTCTCTTTGAGGGGGAACACACTGAGGACGATGCTCAAGATGATAGTGATGATTCTGATGGAGATATTGATCCAAGATTTGCTCAATTGTTTCAAAGGGAGTCCCGCTTCTCTAGGGACCACCCAACATCCAATATTGTCTCAGATATATCTCAAGGAGTTCAGACTATATCAGCAGCAAGCAAGTCCCAGAGTGCAAACTTTTTTTTGTGCTTTCAATGCCTTTGTCTCTATGGTGGAACCAAAGAATATCAAAGAAGCACTCCAGGACGCTGACTGGATTCAAGCGATTCAAGAAGAACTCAACCAGTTTGAAAGGAACAAAGTTTGGACCCTCGTCCCTCGTCCCAAAGGCAAAAACATCATAGGGACGCGCTGGGTGTTCAGAAATAAACTTGATGAAAGTGGACGTGTGTCAAGGAACAAGGCATAGACTACGATGAGACCTTTTCTCCTGTTGCTAGAATTGAAGCCGTTCGTCTTCTTATTGCCTTCGCCGCTCACAAAGGATTCAAGTTATTTCAGATGGACGTCAAAACTGCCTTTCTCAATGGAAAATTGAAGGAGGAAGTGTACGTTGCTCAACCGCCTGGTTTTGAGCACGCTTCTCACCCAGATCATGTGTACTACTTGGACAAAGCTCTTTATGGACTCAAGCAAGCCCCTCGTGCATGGTACGACAGGTTTGTGTCCTTTCTTTTGTCTCATGGGTACACAAGAGGTTCAATTGATAAAACTTTGTTCATTAAGAAAGTTCACAAGGACATTTTAATTGCCCAAGTCTATGTTGATGATATAGTCTTTGGTAGTACTAACATGAAACTTGTAGATGAGTTCAAGTCCTTAATGAGTAGTGAGTTTGAAATTTCCCTCATTGGAGAACTCAATTTCTTCTTGGGACTTCAAATCAACCAACTCAAGAAAGGGACGCGCATTCACCAACAAAAATATGTCCCTGAAATGCTTGAGAAGTATGGGATGAACTCGTCCAAACCTGTTGTAACCCCTTATTCTCCAAATTCGCGTCTTTATGCAGATGAACAGAGAAAGGACGTTGATCAGAAGCTTTACAGAGGAATGATTGGTTCTTTGCTCTATTTGACCGCAAACCGTCCCGATATCATGTTTGCCGTTTGCTTGTGTGCACGCTTCCAAGCGAATCCAAAGGAGTCCCACATGCAAGAAGTCAAGAGGATCTTTCGCTACCTCAAAGGACGCCACGATCTTTGTCTTTGGTACCCTAGGAAGACGTCTTTCAAGCTCGTTGGCTACTCGGACGCTGATTATGCTGGTCATGTGATTGATAGAAAAAGCACTTCAGGAATAGCACAGTTCCTTGGTTCATGCTTAGTCTCTTGGGGATCTAAGAAACAGAACTCTGTGGCGCTTTCAACTGCGGAAGATGAGTACGTTGTTGCTGCCTCGTGCTGTTCACAAGTCATCTGGATCAAATATCAACTGGAGGAAACGGTATAAATCTTGAAACTATTCCCATTCGCTTTGATAATACAAGTGCTATTGAAATTTCTAAGAATCTTTTTTTTCATTCACGCACAAAGCATATTCATATAAGACATCATTTCTTGCGTGATAATGTTGAACTAGGACTCATTAGTATGGAGCATGTAAGGACTGAAGACCAAATAGCTGATATTTTCACTAAGGCGCTTAATAGACGTCCCTTTGAGCATCTCAGGTTGCTCTTAGGGATGATAACTTTTAAGTAGCAAGTCCCGTTCTACTATTCCCTCAATGATTGGCTATGTTTAGTAGATTCTAAGTGTTTAAGGACTGTTATGCATTGAATTCATATTTGCAAGGACGCTAGTCTAAAACTTCATATGTTTGCTACTTTGGAACGCCATTCAAATTGTCTCTATTTGTCTTGAAAAGAGTATCCCTGATCACCCAACCCTCATTATAAGCCGAAATGATGGAAACTCTAAAGCTTACCCTAGCCGAGAACTTTGCAAAAGCGTCTTATGAGCTTCATATTTTCTTTTACGGGACGTACTTGCTTTGTTCTCAAATGGTTCGCAAGGTGATTACAAGGACGGTTGAATTGGTTCTTAGTTTGCTTGAAGAGGTAAATTTTGCTAAGTCTGAGAGAACGCCTTTGGTTTGTAAAAGATGACGCCAGTTCAGTGTTGAGAAGAAGTTGAAGAGTCAGAATTTTGAACGTTTGAAAGTTTGAACAATGACCGTTGTACTTGCTTAAAGCTTAAGGGGGAAGTTATGCCACGCGTCGCACAGGAAATCAGTGTTAATTACAGTTGTGCCACCGCTTCCTCTATATAAGGCCAGAACAGTCGCACTCAGAATTTATTATTCTCAACCACTTCCTTGCTCTCATAAGTGCTCTGCCCTCTCTCTAGAATTCCAACGAGTTTCTCTCTCTAAAAGTCATCAGAATCATGTCTCAACTTCTAGGGAACGCTGCCAGACCTTCTGCCGGCGGGAAGAGAAGGAAATTGGTGAAGTCCCACACTACTGAGAAGCCAAAACCCATTGCTCTCAACGAATCACTCGTGGACTTCATCAACAAGAAGCCCAAAACCCTTTACATGTTGATAAGGGAACGCATGGACCGTCCAAAGGTCAAGCAGGACGCCGAAAAGACGAGGAATTATGAGAAGTTTATTGAACGCTTCGTCATTCAAGGCCTGCACAAAACCAACTATCATGATCTGCCTGGCCGGATGGAGGACGTTCTATTCTTCCAACAGTTTGGAGGTGAGAATCTTGGTCCCTTACTTGATCTTATCCCCGAACTCCACAACCAAGTTCTTCCAGACTTCCCTATGTACCCAAGGGACTCTCCGACTTACCAAATCCTCAAAAACTGTTTGCCGAGTCCCTCTCCCCCACCTCCTCAAATTCCCACTGTCACAACAAAGAAGCTTTTAAAGCGTCCAACTCCCTCGTCCCCCCTCTCAAAATCAACCAAACCCACCTCTTCCAAACCAACTCAAATTGTGGACAAGTTTCCACCCCACATTAAGGAGGGACGCTCCAAGAAAACACATGATACACGGCCCCTTAAAAAGGCCAAATCCTCGAGCGTCCCCCCTTCTAAAAGCTCCACAAAACGGCCTAGCACCACAAAAGGCCCCTCCAAGCTTTCAAAGCGATCCACTCCTCCTCCTCCCCTCCAACCCTTCAAAATCGTCCAACTACCAAACCCTCCTCCGTCCCCCAAGCCTTCATTAGAAAATGCCTTAATCCCATTTTGCCCCTCCCCTCTAAATCTAGTGACTCGGCTAAAGTCGTCATGCCAAGATCAAAGATAAATAACCCAAACTACAAACTAGTATAGTAAGCAAGTAAGGGGTCGAACCCAAGAGAACAATGGCTTCTAGTACTAATATAATTATCAACTAAAGATATGGTGGGAAATCAAAGAGATATCTAAACTAACCTAGGAAACAATTGACAAACAAATAAACAAATAGATAGGAGGCAGGTTCACTCAATAGATCCACTCTTTAATAATCACTCGATCATAGATTCATCCATTGATTTCATTCACACCTACGGTTAATTCCTATCCTGATCATTAACAATCGCAAGTCCACGGTCCGAGCAATTCTATAACCCTAGGCAAGGACGCTTAACCTAGAATTAGCATAGAGAACAAGGATATTAGGAAAACAAATAATGCAATCAAGCTACGAGTCTCATGCACAATTAAACCATTGAATACTCTTCCCTAAACTAGTCCACGGTCCTAGAATAGAGTTGTTTCGAGAAATAGGAAAGATGCATAGACAACAACCAATCCTAAATCAAACAATAGATCTAAGTCAATCAAACAAGTTGGCCAGACTTATAAAATCAAACATAGATCATGGGATGAAGCACAAGAGTATCAATATTAACCAAAAGATAGAAATTAATTACCAAAATCTCACGAGTTCATACATCAAATCTTCTCCCTTAAACAAACCTAAGGAGACTAGCTCTCCATAACTAAACTAAGCTAAAGAAGAATTGGTATAAGGTAGAATGTATCTAAAACCTAAGGAGGCTCCTCCTTATATAGACCCAGGGAACAAGCTCCCCTAATCTAATTAGGAAAGGAGAAAAGATAGAAAAGGAACGAGAAAAAAGATAGAAAAGGAACGAGAAAAAAAGATAGAAAAGGAAACAAGATAGAAAATTTCAGCCCGCTTCGGATTCGGCATCACCGCGGTCGCGTCGCCATCACCGCGCCCGCGCTATCACAACAGAGAAGAACAAATCGGTTTCGGCAGCCACCGCGGTCGCGTCGGCCAGGCCGCGGTCGCGGTATCGGGACAGAACCTCTGACGTCACTTTGGAGGCTGCTTTGACCATCTTTGGCTTGGAATCTGACTTCGGTTTAAACATATGAATTGAAGCTCTTGAAGTTAGCTTTTCAATGGCACCGGAATCAGCTCAATCCGACCTCCGTAGCTCAAGATATAGCCTTCACAAGCAAGTGGTGTCGCGCAGACAGCTCAAAACGCCTTAAAACTCTTGATTCTTGTATACTTGTGTCTTCGGCCTAGATATTACAATTATGCACAAACTCTAACCTAAACACACTCAATATAGCTCTAAAATACAAGAGTTAACCTATACAAAATAGGCCGAATCACCTAGCAAACTTCCCCTCCGCCCCGGCCCATATATCTCCTCCAAAGGACCCCGAGACTCCAAGGTCCCGTCGTCCTTCCTCAGAAAGCAGCCCGGAGGATGTCGAGCAGCATACCACATTTGAGCACATCTTTCGCCGTCGCAAAACTGGTGAACAACCTAAGGTGTTGCTAGTCAAGGACGCTCCGCAACCAGTGCCCCTCTCCTCCTCAAGTTCCTCTAGTTCAAGCTCTTCAGAGAAGAGTCAACATGGAACTCCTGCTGGTGAGTTCTCCCCGTTTATTGATGTCACTGGGGACTAAAGAGATGAGGCAGAGAAACCTGAGAACGCTGGTGCTGCTGAAAAAGAAGCAGAGATTGTTGAAGTTGCTGAGGACGCTGGCAAGCACCAGGTCGCTCCAAGGAATGCTGAGCTCAATCTGGACGATGAGCTTGAGCGTGATGATCAAGAAAACCCTCCCTACAACCAATCCCTTCCTATCCTTAATCCCCTCCCAACTCTACAAGAAAACCCATACCCCTCAATCCAAACAGAATCCCACGTCCCTGCGGACACTGAGCCCCCATCTGAAAATCAACAAGAGGCTCAGGACGCTGAGGACACGTCCCAAGGCCAAGCTCCCTCTAATGCTGATCAGGTGACTCGGCTAAAGTCGCCGTGCCAAGATCAAAGATAAATAACCCAAACTACAAACTAAGTATAGCAAGTAAGTAAGGGGTCGAACCCAAGAGAACTATGGCTTCTAGTATTAATACAATTATCAACTAAAGATAGGGGGAGTTAGGAGAAAAATCTAAACTAAACTAAACTAGAAAGCAAATAACAAATCAACAAACAAATATGGGAGATAGGTTCATTCAAAAGATCCACTCTTTCATAATCACTCGATCATAGATTTATCCATTGATTTCATTCACACCTATGGTTAATTCCTATCCTGATCATTAACAATCGTATGTCCACAGTCCAAGCAATTCTATAACCCTAGGCAAGGACGCTTAACCTAGAATTAGCATAGAGAACAAGGATATTAGGAAATCAAATCATGCAATCAAGCTACGAGTCTCATGCACAATTTAACCATTGAATACTCTTCCCTAAACTAGTCCACGATCTTAGAATAGAGTTGTTTCGAGAAATAGGAAAGATGCATAGACAACAACCAATCCTAAATCAAACAATAGAACATAAATAATTTCAATAGGTTCATGACTCCTAAAGAAACAATAAACATTCATAAGATGAAGCACAAGAGAATCAATATCAACCAAAGTATAGAAATCAATTACCAAAATCTCACGAGTTCATACATCAGAGCTTCTCCCTTGAACAAACCCAAGGAGACTAGATCTCCATAACTAAGCTAAAACCTAAAAGAGAAGAATTGGTAGAAGGTAGAATGTGAATGTGAATGTATAAAACCTAGGGAGGACTCCAACTTATATAGCCCAAGGAACAGGCTCCACGAGATAGATAAGGAAAGAGGCAAAACATAGAAAAGGAAACAAGATAGAAAGATTTCGGCCCGCTTCGGATCCGGCATCACCGCGGTCGCGTCGCCATCATCGTGCCCGCTCTATCGCAACAGAGAAGAACAAATCGGTTTCGGCAGCCACCGCGGTCGCGTCGGCCAGGCCGCAGTCGCGGTATTCGGACAGAACCTCTAGTGTCACTTCAGAGGCTGTTTTGACCATCTTCCGCTTGGAATCGGACTTCGGTGTAAACAGATGAATTTAAGCCCTTGAAGTTAGCTTTCCAATGGCACCGGAATCAGCTCAATCCAACCTCTGTAGCTCAAGATATAGCCTTCGCAAGCAAGTGGTGTCGCGCAGACAGCTCAAAACGCCTTAAAACTCTTGATTCTTGCATTCTTGTGTCTTCGGCCTTCGTATTACAATAATGCTCAAATCTAACCTAAACACTCTCAATATAGCCCTAAAATCTAATAGTTAACCTATACAAAATAGGCCGAATCATCAGGCCACAACTGGTGTAAATGATGAAAATGCACAAGGCACCAAGGACGCTGCTGACCAGGACGATGTAGAAAATGAGTCCGAGAACAGTGATGATGACAGTTCTGATGATGAGGACTCCGAGTCCCCTAAAGGCAAAAGAAAGCGCAAGGACGATGGAAGCCCTGTCAATGTTCTAGGCCCTGTGGTGTATTCTGAGGAGAGGCTCGCATCCTTCCACAAAGAAAAGGAAGTCTTGGAATTCCTTGAGCTTCTAAGGTTTCAAGGATGGCTGAACGTCGGACCCGCCCCCGCTGAAGTTAATAAAGAACAGGTCCGAGCGTTCTACAAGAGCCTGCGCTACAAGTCCAAGGACAATTCTCTCCATTTCAAGATAGAGGATGAAAAAGCATTTGTCAATGAACGCCAAGTTCGAGCCTTCATGGGACTGAGCTCTCAAAAGCCGCCTTCCAATGCTCTAAGTTCACTCCCAGAGAACGGCTTTGAGATGACAGATGAAGAAGAAAATGATATGATTGAGAGAGTGTTTCAAGGCAAAAGGCCTTATGGACTTGACAGAGTAGCTCACGTGTTGAGCAAAGTTGGCGCAATTGCACACTACTTCATCTGCCGCGCCGTCCTTCCCAGGCAAGAGAAGCGTTCTATCGTTCAAAATCATGACATCATCTTGATAGACGCCTTTCTCGATCGCCGCCCCATAAACCTTGTCAAAATTTCTATGCAACATATGGCTAAGTGTGGGAGGAAGCGACATGCTTTGCCTTACCCAGGACTGGTCAAGCTGATTCTCAAGTCTCAAAACGCTTATGATGACAGTGCTCCCACAAAAGTTCTAGGATTGAAATGGAATCCGAACAAAGGACTTGTTCATATCAGACACAATGAGGAGCTGCCTTCCGTCATCAAACAGTTGGAAGCTGAAGCTGAGGAAGCCAAGAAGGAGGCTGAACAAGAACGCCTAGCTGCTGAAGCTGAACAGGAACGCCTTGCTTCTTTGCATCAAGAGCCCGTTCATGAAGAAGAGCAACCAGTTAATTTTGCAGCTCTTGATCAGCTGATGAGGGCGTCGTCTCCTCCTTCATATGTACCTCATGTGGACGCTCCCTCTTCAAGTTCTGGTCCCATGCCTCGTCCTGCCCTAACTAACCCAGCACAGCACCCTCTTGCAGAACTCATGGGCGACATCTTGAACAATCAGTGACTTATCTTCTCAACTCTCAAGGACTTGTCAACGGCCTTCACCAAGTCGGCAGAACTTCATGAAAAGCTTCTAAAGTTCTATCAAGACCAAAGCCGTCCTCAGTGATCGCCGTCCTCCAACCCTTTATCCCTCAACTGTTTTGCTTTTGCTTCTTTTACTTTTAAACACTTGGTTTGTAATGACAATGATTCTCATTTTGTTAGAATGGCAATTCAATAGTTGTGTGCATGTGCTTCTTTAAGCGTTCCACTGCTTTTAGTTGTGTGTTTGTGCTAATGTCCTTATCACTTGTTATCCTTTTCGATGATGCCAAAAGGGGGAAGTATAGTTTTGCAGAGATGCGCTATAAAATAGTTATCTAGAATAAGCAAGTGTTAAGGGGGAACTATTAAGTGAAAGGTCTAAGGAACGCCATTCTAGAATAAAAGAGGACGCGACTCTCTCCTTAAAATCCAAATGTTAGAGAATCAAAGGATGAAAACTTGTGCTTACTGAAATTTCTCTAAGTGTTAGAGGACGCTTCTAAGTTTTCATGCATGTTAAGTTCCAATGTCAAAACTATTTTGCTGAAGAGTTTGTCATCATCAAAAAGGGGGAAATTGTTGGGACGCTATCAAGGACGCCTGCGTACTTGGTAGTGTGCCCACACAAACCGTCCCTTAGTTTTGATATGACAAACTCACTTTGATTCTAATAAATTTGTCTAAGTGTTCAAGAACGCCAATTAACAAGGGACAACAAGTGTGTGAGCGTTCCCTAGGCTTAGGGACGCCAACTGACAGGAAGTAAGGACCAACAAGAGACTACTTGAGAAGGACGGAGTCCCAAGCAAGTAGGAACGCAAGAAAGGAGTCCTTACTCACTAGCCGACAGGATGACATCACTCGACAATGTTTGATCATCCAAGGACACGTGGAGACCGATCCTGTCGCAGAGTCCAACACTACGTGGCGGACGATCCTGTAGCAGAGTTCATCAACACGTGGCGGCCGATCCTGTAGCGGAGTTCATCACACACAGCTGGATACAGGAAGCTTCCTCATCACCGCCATACTCGTGGAGGAAGATCCTGTAGCCACGTCCCTGAAGGGCATGATCGTCAGAAGAAGAATGACGCCCTTCCCCAAGTCCTATAAATAGCCCAAGGCATTTATTGTGACGCCAACGCTTTAAGAGAATATTCAGAGAGAATCAGAGGAAAGCTACTCACTCAAGAACACGAAGAACTAGCTCAAGAACTCAAGAACAGTGCTAAGACTTGTGCTAGATCGAGTGAGATTTGAAACCAAAACCACAAAACAGTTTGTATTCAGAAAAACACAAAGAAGAGAAAGAGAGTCCTACGAAGTACTGTAGGACGTAGGAATAGAGTCCTTTAGGAGATTGAACTCGCTTAAGTTGTAGGCTTAGAGGAGTCCTTTACTAGTGGACTTAGGGAAAAGCTAAGTGCCAGAGAGCTGTAAAGACTCGCCAGTACAACTGTAAGGACGTTCAATATAAAGGAAAAAGCTATTCAAAAATCCTCCAAGGAGGTAGAGGTTTACACTCAAGGACTACTTGGTCTTGAGTGGTTCCTCTATAATTCACTACGTTCATCTTTACTTGTTTA
Source organism: Polygonum aviculare (assembly GCA_934048045.1). NCBI lineage: Eukaryota > Viridiplantae > Streptophyta > Magnoliopsida > Caryophyllales > Polygonaceae > Polygonum > Polygonum aviculare. The sequence goes on along the minus strand of OW204023.1, from coordinate 21,701,773 downwards.
GTATTTCATTCCGCTGCATTACTCAAAGATGCCTCTACTCCTCGTAGGGACGCCTGACCTTAGGATGCCTTTACCAAAGTAAAGGATGTTCCTCAGTTACTAACGATCCAACAATTGTCCGTGTGAAAATCGGCCGCACCGCGACCGCGGCGTCACCACCGTGCCCGCGGTGGTCTTCCTTGGTCAACTCGCTGAGTCGGCTTCTACCGCGACCGCGCCACAAACAGCGCGACCGCGGCCTTCATAGGTCTTCATGGTTCGTCTCTTCATGCCACCGCGCCCGCGTCATAGACAACGCGACCGCAATATCCATGCAGTGGCGAATCTTCGTCTTTAAGCTCTTTAACTCTTGATTCTTCACAACTTGTGTCTTCGGTCTTAATATTACAATAATGCTCAAATCTAACCTAAACACTCTCTAAATCATCTCAAAATACAAGAGTTATCCTATACAAAATAGCCTGTATCAACTGGCGTACTTAATATCGTCCCAACAATTTCCCCCTTTTTGATGATGACAAACTCTTTAATCAATGCGCAGATAAAATGGGCTTTTGGCATGAGAAACTACACTCTATTGTCCTTTTTACTAAGGTTGGGCATGCAAATCATTTTCCAGGTCCGTTCTAGCTTTCTCTACACTAGCATCCTTTAGACTTGGCTGAAATTCTCCCTAAACACATGCTTTCTATGATAACTTAATAATGAACGCATCTCTGCAAAACTATACTTCCCCCTTTTGGCATCATCGAAAAAGAGAAGATGTGATAAAGCATGTAGGAACAAAGTCATAACTAAAGGAAAGAACGCTTAGACACAATGAAATGCACATGCAAGGAATGCCATTCATAAAAACAAGAATAGCAGTAGCCAAGTACGGTTATTACAAACATTCTTCAAAAAGATGTTCAAAAGAGGACAACGTCCCAAAGTCTTAAACACTCACAAGCAAAGAGATTAAATTTTTCAAGAGTTGGAAGGGAGGAGTGATCAACGCGGGCGCTTGTCAAGAGCCTTGAGAGTCTGGGCGTGAAGATCATTTAATTGTGCGAGAAGCTCATTGTTGCGTTCAAGCAGGTCAGTATGCTGATGAAGAGTCTCATGAAATTGCTAGATGAGGTCTATCATCATGCATTGGTTCTCAATCATCATCCCTAGCAAAGACTTCTGAGAGCATTTCTCAGCTTTGGCATGAACGTTCTCAGGCACCTCTTCATCGGCGTCCTCAACATCAACCGGCGTCCCCAGCTTATAAATTTGCCTTAGCATCCCCTTCAGCAGCAGCTTCCTACGCAGCTCTCAGCTCGGCCTCTTTCTTTTTTTTGGCAATTTGCTTCTTAAGCTCTTCATCATATCTCATCTTGCCGACTAGAGGCGCTGTTATCTGCTTTACATCCCAATGAATACCAAAGACTTTTTCTTCCGTAGGGATGTAGAGGCCTTGCTGCACCAAGATATTCTTGACTAAGCCAGGGAAGTCTTGACTAAGTCAGGGAAGGGGAGCGAGTGACGTCCTCCTGTGCCTTTCACCATGTGCTCCAAGACAACCCTCGCCAAATTGATTGGTGTGCGGTTCAAGAAGGCGCCCAATATGATGTTGTTAGTGATTTGCACAATGGACTTCTTCTCTTGTCTTGGGACGACCATGCGCACAATGAAGTGATGCGCAACGACGCCCGTCTTGGATAGCACATGAGCAACCGTGTCCCTTGCAAGTGGTTGCTTCCCATTGAAAATAATGTTGAAGATGTCTTCTTGGGAGAAGCGGCCAAAGCTCTTGCAGGGTAAGTCGTGAAGAGCCTTTGGAGGGGAAGGAGTAAGACCTAGCATATTTCGGACTGTACCCTCAGCAATAAAGTACTCGTCCCCATTGATCTCGAACGTCCCCTGAGGCTTCCCTTTCACTTCAGAGACCTCAAACTTGGAGTAGAAACGCAGAACCTGATCTAGATCAATCGTAGCAGCTTCAACGCCCAAGTGCGTCCAACCATAGAAGTCTAGCAGATCTAGGAACTCTATACGGATGTTCTCTCGGAGGAAGTTGACATCAAACAGAAGCGGCCCCAAAATCTTCTTGAGCCTTTTCTTCTTGTTGCCATTGCCGGTCACTATTACATCATCGCCGGCATCTTCCTCATCTCCATCTCCCTCCTCGTCTTCATTCTCCTCATCATTTGGAGGAGCGTCTTCTTCATCAGAGGCCTCGTTCCCTTGATCGTGGGACTCGGCCATCTCCGTGTCCTGCGCATCGGACGCCTCTACATGGACAATGGCGTCCTTTGCAGGAGTCTGTGCTAGGGACTCCGTAGGGACTTCAGCAGTAAGCGTCCCATGGATTTGTACATCCTCCTGAATAATTTCAGCTGGAGGAGGAGGAGTTGGAGACTTAGCTTTGGGAGGAGAGAGAGAGGGAGTATGGATCTTGGTCTTTGGTAGAGCAAAGGAGATGGGCTTAACGACGGCCGGAGGAGCAGGGACTGTAGGAGCTTTAGCTTGAGGAGCTGGAGGGGGAGGCTTCTTGGCCGGGGAGTCTTCAACATCAATAACAGTGGGCGCAACGTTCTTGGCCGGGACCTACGGGGGAGGAGCTTTGCCAGGTCTGCTTCCATTTCCGCCTCCAGCGGATCTGTAGTATACGATTGTGCGTCCTCAATCCTTGGTGGAGGAGGAGGAAGGACCATTACCTCTTTTCCTTTTGAGGACGCCTCAATAGCGGCGTCCTTCTCAGCTTGGGCCTTCTTGGCCAATTGTTCCTTTTTGAGCTCGGCGAGCCGGATTGCCGCCATTTTCTCATCACAGACACCCTCAAGTTGTGCCGATGTCTTGAGGCGTCGCTTGGGAACGGGAGGAGGTGTAGAAGGTATTGGTCTTTGTTGGGAGGAAGAGGAAGATTTGATTTTGAGCTTTTGAGGGGGAGGAGGAGAGGCTTGCCTTTTACGTTTTTGTGAAGGGACGGAGCCAGTAGGAGCCACTAGGAACTCCATGATGTCGGGGAGGAGTTTGGCTAGTTCATCCACCGTCCCACCAAACGTGTCAAAAATGATGGCAGGGCCCGCGAAGGGAGGGTTAGTGAAGTTGGTCTCCCTGAGGCGGGGCCGGATGTATGTCACCATAAATTAGTGGAGGAGGCGTTGGATTTTTGGAGGGTGGTTTTGTATGGACGTCCTGTGGCAAATGTTTGCCAGGGTCTTTGGCTCCCTTTCTAGCTAGTCCTCTATCAACGGGTCAAGTTGAGGACGGCATTTAGGTTGAGCGGGGAGTCCCCTGATTTGGTACTTGGTGAGGCTCCCTTGCTCGGGCTCAGGGACGAATGACTCATCGAGGAATTTGAAGCGTTTTCTAGGAGGTTGGGAATGGCGTTGAGATTGTGGATGGGATTGAGATTGTTGAGGTTTGGGACGGGTGGTGGAAGGGCGGCGATGGCTAGACTGGGAGGAGTGCTGGTGGCGCGTTTGATCTTGCCGTCCAGTGCTTCTTCCTCTAGACAAGGAAGAAGACGGAGAGGGTTTAGGGTTCTTGGTGTTTTTTGTGTTGGCTGATGTGTTCCGGATCAGAGGGTCAAAATTTAAATTTATAAACCGAACCCCTATTGTAGTACAAGGGTAGGGTGTCGAAAACACGGGAGTTCGTGCGTTGAGTGTACTAAAAAGACTAAAAAGAGGAAAAGAAAGGCAAAAACAAGAAAAATCAAAGAGATCAACTCGGGACCGACTTATGTCACTTCGGCCCGAGGAATTCGCATAGTCTTTAGAATCTCCTTCCAAATGTCCTCAAAACGTGCCAATTTACCTATAAAACACAAGAAATTCGCATAGTCTCCGAATCTCATAGAAAATCGGAATCTAAGCTACAAAGGGACAAAACTAACAAAGAAGGGAATGAAAGACACATATTTACAAGGGAAATTAACTACTAAAACACCACCAAAATGAGAGACATCAGAATACCCCATACATAAACTTGCTTGTCCTTAAGCAATAACAATGTAAACAAGACCGAAGCACAATCTTCAAGTAAAGCCTCATATGAAAAATTCAATCAAGTAAGCACAAGTGATAGACATGCTAGCAAGATTACGTCATCACACATGATGAAGTGTTCAAAGAATAAAGTCTAATGCAACAAAGCCTCACTTTAGGTATGTGGAAATGTGTATCACTCATCATGTGTTTAGGTTAAAACAAAGGTAGGATATGGAACATTTTGTGACTAAATAAAACAAAGTTCAAATCAATGTTACAAAGCATAGAACAAATCTCATATTGGTCTTGGAAAATAGAAAAACACCTAAATAACAAGTATTACTTAGCATGCTTAAGCTATTTCACACAAGAGAATGATGGATATGCAATCATGAACAAACATTCCTAAAATGGCCAAAAATAATCTCACAAGGTTCACTCTAGCTTAGTTGCATCAAAACTCATCCAAGAACTCATGTGCTCGATAAAAACATGCAAGATATCTCATCACATCAAAAACAACATCCATTTAGAGGCTAAACCATCCAGAAATATGCAAAGGACTATACATGCTCACATCATCATTAGCCTTCATTAGACATCTAAGATGGTAATTTCTAGTCCAAAAACAAAATCTTTTTGACATTTTTCACACAATTGTTTTTCGAATTTTTAGGGATTTTTGCAAAAATTTTCTTAAAAGCAAAACAAATTCATCCATACAAACCATCAAATTCAATCATCATTCATACACATCATGCCTCTATCCAAAAGAAAACATCCCTTAACAAGACAAGAACAAACACAAGAAACTACACATGAAACTATGAGCTACTAACCTCACCCCATACTTAGAATTTTGATGTCCTCATCAAAACAAAGAAATCAAAACTCAAAAATAAAAGATAAGAGTTAAAGAAAGCTCACAATTTCTTATTCTTGATTGGCATGTTGAGGCTTAGTTTGGAGGGTGTCCTCGGCGGCATCCCCTTTGGAGCCGTGCTTGCCTCTCTCGCTCATACACATGGTCGTGGAAAGGATCTTGACTTAGCGGTTGAAGTTGAGGTGTGGGGCGCATCCATTGATCTTCACGGGAAGAGTAGTTCCCGGTCATCCATTCATTGAAGCTTTCTTGAACGCTCCATCTTTAGTCTTCTACCGCTCTCAAATCATCCACATCACGTCGAGTGTAAGCGATGTTGCGGTTTACTTCTTCGAATTGAGCTTGGAAGTCTTCTTGTTGGTGGGAGAGTTGTTGTTGTTGAAAATTCAAGTGTTGTTGTTGAAGGTTGAGTTGGAGCCTCTTGTAGCATGCTTGATTGTTGGAGTTGAAGGTGAGCCAATTGGTTGGCTAGGAAGTTCATGTCCACCGATTGTTGAGGTTCGGGGAAGACCATTCCGGGCCCGTACCATTGTGCATACCCTTCGTATCCACCAAAATGCGGTTGCTCTTGTTTTGCACCACTTCCCTCACCCCTCTCGAAATGGCTAGGAACCGGATCGGGTAAAAATGTGTTGGCCCGACGTTGATGGACGTCGGGCCCAAGGTGCCCGGCATCTCGATCCAATAGTGTCGGAGCATGGTCAGTGAGCAAGTTGCGGTATCCGTCATCTTCTTCTTCGAGAGGCGAGTCAACGTCCATAGCCTCTCTTCTTGCAAACTCAAATTGGTTGGGCTCTTCATCTTCGGTGTCCGGAGAAGATTAAGGAGTAGTGAAACGAATGTGTTGTGCACGTCGTCTACACTCAAGTGTCCCCTCCAGCTCTCCATAAGGATTCTCTTTTCCCGCCCACACTTGGAACCAATTATAGTAGCTCGTGATGTCAAAGAGAAGAGGCCCCAAAGGAACATGCACCTTGTCAAAGTTGGAGTGAGGCACAAGTTGGTCGATGATGCCGGAAACAACTTGTTGGGCCCAGATTTTCCTCAGAAAAGTATCGAGACCCGGTTGAGACTTCTTCAATACTTCTTCAGAGAACAACGAGAGACGGCGGAGACCGAAATCGGTTAAACGAGATAGAGTTAAAGATATAAGATAGATCTCTTCAAGATATTTTGTTAGGATCACGATTAGCTGGAATCTTATATTTTCTTATCTTTTCCTATAAGATAGATCGGTCATAAGGGGCACTATAAAAGCCAATTGTACGCCCTAGAACGGGATACGCTCTTTTGCACATCTAATCATACTTTGAATACAATACACAAACTTTTACATCATACGTCTTCTTTGTGATTAACTTCGATTAGGCCCGATCTAGGCCAGAATTCCATAGGGTGAATTTTGGCTCAAACAGTTTGGCGCCCACCGTGGGGCCGTGATCGGAACAATCACGCAAAAGACACACCGACTCGGACTTCCCAGTTACGATGTCAGGCGACTGAAACGAGACTCCAAAAACTCCCCTTGCCGACCACGGCAAGGACCCGTGCTCCCTGAGAACCGGTCGCAAGATGAGGAGATGACCGACCTCAGGGAACGGATGCAACTCCTTCAGAAGGAGCTGAGCGACCAGAAGAGCTTCAATGACGCTCATGTGGAACGCCTCACGCGAGAAAACAGTCAGTTAAAGCTACAATATGAGGTTATCGCCACGGGCCGTGATTCGGCCTATTTTGTATAGGATAACTCTTGTATTTTAGAGCTTTTTTGAGAGTGTTTAGGTTAGTTTTGAGCGTAATTGTAATATCAAGGCCGAAGACACAAGATATGAAAAATCAAGAGTTAAAGAGCTTAAAGACGAAGATTCTCCACTGCATGGTTATCGCGGTCGCGTTGTCTATGACGCGGGCGTGGTGGCGTGGAGGAGCGAGCCAACCAAGACCATGAAGGCCGCGGTCGCGCTGTCTGTGGCGTGGTCGCGGTAGAAGCTGACCCGGATTTGACCATTTGAAGGCCGCCGCGGGCGCGGTTCTGGTGCCGCGGTCGCGGTGGTAGCCGACCTTGGAGCGGACAAAATCTTGGCGTTTTTATCTTGTTTCCTTTCTTATTTTTTGGTTTCCTATCTTATTTAGTCCGAAAAGGCTGATCCTTGAGGCTATATAAGGAGGACCTTTTCTAGGTTTTTAGATATCAATTAGTCAATCAATTGTAGTTCAATAAAGGTTAGAGTTTTCTTTGTAATGGAGAACTAACTCTCCTCTGGAGTTTATTCAATCAAGGAAGCTTTATTATGAAGTTGTGAAATTCTGGTAATCTCTTTATCCTTAGGTCTTTATTGATACTCTTGTGCTTCATCCCATGATCTATGTTTGATTTTATGAGCCTGATCAACTTGTTTGATTGACTTAGATCTATCGTTTGAATTAGGATTGGTTGTTGTCTATGCATCTTTCCTATTCTCGAAACAACTCTATTCTAGGACCGTGGACTAGTTTAGGGAAGACTATTCAATGGTTAAATTGTGCATGAGACTCGTAGCTTGATTGCATGATTTAATTTTCTAGTCTCCTTGTGCTCTATGCTAATTCTAGGTTAAGCATCCTTGCCTAGGGTTATAGAATTGCTTGGACCGTGGACTTGCGATTTCTAATGATTGGGATTGGAATTGATCTAAGCATATAAAGAGGTGGATGAATTCATGATCAACGGATTAATAAAGTGGAATTGATTGGATGAACTCTGCTTGATAACTTTGATTGAAACCAATTTTCAAAACCCCTTTTGATTACTTGCATGAAAACCATAAAATCTGAATAAAACTGATTCCTTTGGGTTCGACCCCTTGCTTGCCTACTATACTTTTGTTTGCATGTTTGGGATTTATTTTTGATAAGGGAACAACGACTTTGCCCGAGTCAAATTTTGGCACCGTTGCTGGGTATCTTTTTTCTTGTTTGGATCTTTGTGTGTTTTCGGGTTCTGCGCCCAAACCGCGCCCGCGGCCCCCTCGGCGCGCCCTCGGTTCGTACGCAGAACCATCCCTTGGGTGCGGACCTAACACATGGTCATTGACGTTGCCAATGGATCTCTTTCCATATCTCATGGTGGCAACACGGTCCGAATTGAGGTTGACGAGGACCCGTATTGATCGTATCCACGTCAGGCCAACGACAATAAACAAAAGCGCTGCTTGGGAGGCAACCCAAGGATTAGATAGATTGTTTTTCCATTCTTAGCTTAGGATTCGCATGTGTTTTCTAGCTAACATGCAGGTACTAGGTCCGAAAGGACACGCCTGGCGTGAAACCGCGCCCGCGCCTCCTTGGCCGCGCCCGCGGTGGATCGTCAGCCCGCCCCGACGAACAGGTACTAGCCCGTGCTCGCGGCAACCATACTGCGTCTCGGTTTTAGCTCGTTTATTATGAAAAAAAAGGACTTTTTGGTCCCATTCTACCTCTATATTTTCCATTCATCTATATCCATTCTATCCATCTTCTATCTTTCCATCTTTCTATATCTTCTTTCCATCCATCTTTGTATTTTCCATTCTTTGGCCATGTGTAAAGCCTAAGTATGGGGGAGCTTTGTTTCCCCGAGAGTTTTCTTCTCCACGGCTCGAGTTCGAGTATTGATCCATCTTCCAAGAAGACGAGCCAAGATACGAGGGTTCCCTACACATCACGTTTTTCGAGACGAAGTCAAGACATTGTTCCTGCACGAGAACCGCGCCCGCGCTTCATCATCCGCGCCCGCGGTGAACCCCGACGATGACTTCCCTCTCTGCATCAATTCCGCGCCCGCGCCCATGGTGTCGCGCCCGCGGTTAGCCACCAGATCGGAAATACGGAGTTTCATTCTTCTACCACTTATGAAGAGTTCTTCCATTCCATCTCTCTTCATCGTTTGTGAGTCTTCTGATTTCCTTTCTCCTTGCTTCTATCCTTTCTCTTAGCTTCATTGAGGACAATGAAGGATTTAAGTATGGGGGAAGGAGTACTCGCATTCGCTTTTCCTAGTTAGCTTAGTTAGAGTTTTGCTTCAGATTTTTGATTTTCCTCTTTTCATGGAGCACTTGCACCATATTTTTGCATAATAAAGAAAGAAAGAAAAAGAAAAAGATAGAAAGAGCCATAAAAATTGAAAAAAGGCATATTAAATCCTGGGATGAGTCGAAAACCCGAAAGGGCGGCTCAGGTAATAAGCAGGTAACCCGGACCAGCATTAGGCTGGGGTAATATGAGGTTAATGAGTGATTGTGAGTATTTGTGAGCACACCTTTTGAAAAATGAAAAGAGCGGTTAGGTGAAAACCCGAAAGGGCGCCTAAGCAGAATTGAGCGGTAAAATATGAGTGTTTTAGGATCATTCTTGTTTGGGGACTTTGGGGCTTACATGTTAGATTTGGGTAGATCCTAGGTTGCTCTCTTTCATGTTTTTAGAGCTTGAGTGTTATATCTTGTTGTGAGGTGTGTGTTGGAGCTTCATTGTTTTATGCTCATGATTTCTATATTTTTGGGTTCGGGTTGTGAGTTGAGTGTTTTTATCTTCCCTTGTATTTCCTGAGATCTTAGATATGCTTTCTTGTCATATTTGTTTTGAGCTTACTCGAGGACGAGCAAGATCTAAGTATGGGGGAATCTGATTCGGCCTATTTTGTATAGGATAACTCTTGTATTTTAGAGCTTTTTTGAGAGTGTTTACGTTAGTTTAGAGCGTAATTGTAATATCAAGGCTGAAGACACAAGATATGAAAAATCAAGAGTTAAAGATCTTAAAGACGAAGATTCGCCACTGCATGGTTATCGCGGTCGCGTTGTCTATGACGCGGGCACGGTGGCGTGGAGGAGCGAGCCAACCAAGACCATGAAGGCCGCGGTTGCGCTGTTTCTGGCGCGGTCGCGGTAGAAGCTGACCTGGATTTGACCATTTGAAGGCCGCCGCGGGCGCGGTTCTGGTGCCGCGGTCGCGGTGGTAGCCGACCTTGGAGCGGACAAAATCTTGGCGTTTTTATCTTGTTTCCTTTCTTATTTTTTTGGTTTCCTATCTTATTTAGTCCGAAAAGGCTGATCCTTGAGGCTATATAAGGAGGACCTTTTCTAGGTTTTTAGATATCAATTAGTCAATCAATTGTAGTTCAATAAAGATTAGAGTTTTCTTTGTAATGGAGAACTAACTCTCCTCTGGAATTTATTCAATCAAGGAAGCTTTATTATGAAGTTGTGAAATTCTGGTAATCTCTTTATCCTTAGGTCTTTATTGATACTCTTGTGCTTCATCCCATGATCTATGTTTGATTTTATGAGCCTGATCAACTTGTTTGATTGACTTAGATCTATCGTTTGAATTAGGATTGGTTGTTGTCTATGCATCTTTCCTATTCTCGAAACAACTCTATTCTAGGACCGTGGACTAGTTTAGGGAAGAGTATTCAATGGTTAAATTGTGCATGAGACTCGTAGCTTGATTGCATGATTTAATTTTCTAGTATCCTTGTGCTCTATGCTAATGCTAGGTTAAGCGTCCTTGCCTAGGGTTATAGAATTGCTTGGACCGTGGACTTGCGATTTCTAATGATTGGGATTGGAATTGACCTAAGCATATAAAGAGGTGGATGAATTCATGATCAACGGATTAATAAAGTGGAATTGATTGGATGAACTCTGCTTGATAACTTTGATTGAAACGAACTTTCAAAAACCCTTTTGATTACTTGCATGAAAACCATAAAATCTGAATAAAACTGATTCCTTTGGGTTCGACTCCTTGCTTGCCTACTATACTTTTGTTTGCATGTTTGGGATTTATTTTTGATAAGGGAACAACGACTTTGCCCGAGTCAGGCCGCCGATCTCTCCGCGTCAATCGCCGCACCGACGGCATAGTGAGAAGACTCGACTTTGGCGCGGGAGAAGGGACTTCCAGAGAGGACGAGATTCTGGACGCGCGTGACAAGACACCAGTATTACAAGAAAACGCCCCAGAAGCTTTCGCCCGGCACCACCGTGAAGAAGTCCTCCTTGACAAAGATCCGCCAAGAAATCCCCGGTCGGAGGCTAGGAGACGCCGAACACCACCTCGGGATGCTTGGCCAGATAGGGGGGAGACCGATGAAGAAGATTTCGAAAGAGGGAGGCCCAGAGACCTTGACGCGGCCATACAAAGAAAGGTAACGGAGCAGATAGGGGTCATCGTTGATCAACTCCGGATCGGTCGAAAGAGTTTCCAACCTTTGGAACCAGAAGCTCCTAACGGCTTCGACGAGTCTCCTTTCTCCCGCCACATTACCAGAGTGGAGATACCAAAGAAATTCGCCGTGCCGAATATGACCCCATACAACGGCACCGCTGACCCCGACGAGCATGTCGCGATCTATAAGCAAAAGATGATGACAAATGCGGTCCCGTCATACTCCAAAGAAGCAGTGATGTGTAAGGGGTTCGGCACGACTTTAACGGGTCCAGCGCTGACCTGGTTCATAAAGCTGCCACGCGGTAGCATCGGTTCCTTCGCCAAACTAACGGACTCCTTCCGCACCCAATTTGCCAACAGCCGCAAATTCGAGAAACAATCCAGCGACCTCTATCGGATCTGTCAGAAGCAACACGAGACTACCAGAGAGTTCCTGGAACGGTTCAACCGCGAAAAAGTCTCGATACAATCTTGTGGTGTTACTACCGCAGTGGAGGCATTTAGGCAGGGAATCATACCCGATGGCGGCCTATACAAAGAGTTCACCAAACATCCCTGTTACACCTTCGAAGAAGTTCAAGCCAAGGCCTTGGCTCACGTTAGGCTGGAGGAAGATAGGACCCTGCGAAAAAGAACCTTAGAAGTGGAGAAGTACGAGAAGAGGGGCCGAACCGACGGCCGTAAAGGCTCGCTTGATTAGAGGAAGGATCGTCGAGCACACCCATATTCACGCCCTAGCCACGGGCAGGTGAACACAGTCAGAGCGCGACAGGCGGATGATCAATACTGTGACCCGCCACCACCATCGTTGGACTCACTCAAGCTCAACATCTCCACGGATAAGCTTCTGCGGAACATGGCGAAACAAGGGGAGTACGTGAGATGGCCACGGCGGGACAAAGCCCCGTAAGCAGACAGGGACACCACCAAGTGGTGCAATTACCACGAGTATCACGGCCACTGGACCCGAGATTGTATCATGCTCATGAAGGAATTATCTTGCCTTATCTCGGAAGGGAGAATCAAAGATGTAGCACCTGATGCCCAGGTAAACAAAGAAATAGTAGAGAACATGCCGACCCAAGGAGAAGGAGAGATCCCCCAATACCCGACAAAGTTGTCAATGTCATTTCAGGGGGTTCAAAAATCTGCGGCCTCACGTACTCAGCAGCGAAGCGACACGCGCGTGAAAGCAGCTTCGATCTTCCGCGACGTACCGGGGGGGGGGGGGGGGGTCGTCCGGATCCCCTATTGTCTTCGACGACAGCGACGCGGACTTCTCCGCCGAACCCCACCACGATGGCCTGGTGATCTCCCTACACATGGAGAACGTACTGATGAAAAGAGTCTTAATTGACACCGGGAGCTCCACCAACCTCATGACACTCGATGCTTTGAAGGAGATGGGGTTGTCCGAGAACGACATCCACAAACATCCGGTTCCACTGGTAGGTTTCAGCGGCGAGGTTAAACACACAGTAGGAGACATTGCTCTCACCACCTTTGCCAAAGGGATTAACAAGCAGGTCGATTTCCTCGTGGTGGATTGCCCCTCCTACTATAACGTCATCCTAGGGCGACCATGGCTACACGACATGAAAGCCGTCGCATCCACTTACCACCAGACTGTGAAGTTCCCAACACCCTGGGGAGTAGAGGAAATCCACGGGGATCAAAGGTTGGCTAGGGAGTGCTACAAAGCGGCTCTCAAGCCAACCACTCTACGACCGGAAGCATAGCAATTACAGAGCGTCACCCCTCCGCCAGCACAGATCGAAACCGAAGAAAAAGCGGAGGAAGTGACTCTCGAAGAGGGGAAGGTGGTGAAGATCGGAGAAAAGTTGGAACCAACTATCAAAGAAGAATTAGTAAAATTCCTAAAATGTCACAAAGATTGCTTCGCTTGGAGCCATGAAGACATGACGGGGATCGACCCCGCCGTCATCACACACAACCTCAATGTCAACCACGAACACCCACCTGTTAAACAGAAAAGGCGGAGTTTCGCACCGGATCGGGTCCAAGCGATCGAAGAAGAAGTAAAGAAGTTGTTAGGAACAGGGAAGATCAAGGAGGTGAAGTACCCAAAATGGCTAGCAAACGTAGTGGTGGTACCAAAGAAAAATGGAAAGTGGCGAGTATGCGTAGACTTTACCGACCTCAACAAGGCTTGTTCCAAGGACTCGTTCCCTCTACCCCACATTGACACGATGGTAGACGCCACGGCAGGGTACGAACTCCTAACCTTCATGGACGCCTTCAGCGGTTATCACCAGATTCAGATGGAGCCCCAGGACTAAGAGAAGACCTCCTTTATTACAGGGCAGGGCACCTACTACTACCTGGTAATGCCCTTCGGTCTCAGGAACGCCGGTGCGACCTACCAGCGACTGGTCAACCGAATGTTCAAGGACCAGATTGGTAAAACCATGGAAGCATACATCGACGACAAAGTGGTAAAGAGCACAAAAAGTTCCCTGCACAGGGGCCATCTTGAAGAGACCTTCAAAATCCTGGAGAAATACAACATGAAGCTAAATCCGTAGAAATGCATCTTCGGGGTACAATCTGGTACTTTCCTGAGGCATGTCGTGACCAAACAGGGGATTGAGGCCAGCCCAGATCAGGTACGAGCAATCGCCTCCCTGAAGTACCCCCGAAGTGTGAAGGACGTACAAAAGTTAGCTGGAAAATTAGCCGCACTGAACCGGTTCATCTCCAAATCGTCTGACAAGTTCCGGCTGTTCTACGAAGTCCTAAAGAAGAACAAGAGTTTCCAGTGGACCAAAAAACACGAAGCTGCCTTCGAAGAACTAAAGAAGTATTTTGCTAACCCCTTGCTATTGGCCAAACGGGTCCCTGGAGAAGTCTTGCAGCTCTACATAGCGGTATCAGAGAACGCCCTGAGCGGGGAACTCGTCAAGGATGAAGAAGATGTTGGGACGCTATCAAGAACGCTTGCGTACTTGTTAGTGTTCCACACAACCGTCCCTTAGTTTTGATATGACAAACTCACTTTGATTCTGATAAAGTTGTCCAAGTGTTCAGGAACGCCCAATTAACAAAGGACAACAAGTGTATGAACGTTCCCTAGGCTTAGGGACGCTAGCTAACAGGAAGTAAGGACCAGCAAGAGACTACTTGAGCAAGGACGGAGTCCCAAGCAAGTAGGAACGCAAGAAAGGAGTCCTTACTCACTAGCCGACAGGATGACATCACTCGACAATGTTTGATCATCCAAGGACACGTGGAGACCGATCCTGTAGCAGAGTCCAACACTACGTGGCGGACGATCCTGTAGTAGAGTTCATCAACACGTGGCGTCCGATCCTGTAGCGGAGTTCATCACACACAGCTGGATACAGGAAGCTTCCTCATCACCGCCAAACTCGTGGAAGAAGATCCTGTAGCCACGTACCTGAAGGGCATGATCGTCAGAACGAGAATGACGCCCTTCCCCAAGTCCTATAAATACCGCAAGGCATTTATTGTGACGCAAACGCTTTCAAGAATATTCAGAGAGAATCAAAGAGAAAGCGACTCACTCAAGAACACGAAGAACTAACTCAAGAACTCAAGAACAGTGATAGAACTTGTGTTAGATCGAGTGAGAGTTGTAACCAAATCACAAAAACTGTTTGTATCAAGAAAACCCAAAAGGAAAGAGAGAGTTCTGCGAAGTACTGCAGAACGTAGGAATAGAGTCCTTTAGTAGATTGGGCAAGCTTAAGTTGTAGGCTTAAAGGAGTTCTTTACTAGTGAACTTAGGGAAAAGCTAAGTGTCGGAGAACTGTAAAGACTCGCCAGTACAACTGTAAGAACGTTCAATAGAAAGGAAAGATCTATTCAAAAATCCTCCAAGGAGGTAGAGGTTTACACTTAAGGACTACTTGGTCTTGAGTGGTTCCTCTATAATTCACTGCGTTCATCTATTATCTGTTTAGTCTTTATTTCCGCTGCAATACTAAAGGACGCCCCTACACCTCGTAGGGACGCCTGACCAAAGGACGCCTTTACTCAAAGTAAAGGACGTCCCTTAGACTAACGATCCAACAATTGGTATCAGAGCAGGAGCTCTAGATTCTTACTGAGTTGCAGGTAAAGATGGACATGGAACCGATTGGAATCTCTTTTGTGAAGCCTCCGCGCCTGACGGACGGCAACTTTAATCGCTGAAAAACAAGGTTCGCGAACTTCTGTAGAGGTCAAAATTATCAATGCTGGAAGGTCATCATGAAGGGAGATCTCAAGGTGCCCGCTGACAAGGTTGATAAGGAGGACGAGTGGGGTCCTGATGAGTTCAAATTGATGGAAACCAACGCAAAAGCCATGTGTTTCCTTCAAGCATCCCTATGTGAGAGGGACACCACTCGAGTCGGTAACTTGCCAACTGCTAAACAACAGTGGGACGCCCTGGAGAAGTTTCATGTAGGAACGGTTGAAATGAAAGAGGACGTTCAGCTGAAAATCAAGAAGGAGTTCTATGCTTTTACTATGTTGCCAAATGAATCTGTGAACGATTACTCGTACCGTTTTGAGGCCCTTGTCACCAAGATGAGGAACTTGGGCATCCCAGAAACAGAAATCTCCATGAGGAATAGAGTTCAAGTGGTCATTGATGGATTAACCGAAGTCTGGAACTTTGATAGGACAACATTCAAAGAGAACACGGCCAACAAGACTCTAGATATGGAAGAAATCTATGGGAAGCTCAGACAGTACGAAGAACGGAGGAAAACTGATATGGCTCAACTAGCAAACAACTCTCAAACTGATCTTACTTTGGCGTCCACAACACCAGAGTACGCTGAATATATTCGTCGTCAGCAAGAAATTTCTTTGATGGTGAAAGCTAACAAGAACGAGAACCGCGAGAGGATGCGCGTTCAAGTTTTAAAGGAAAAGGAAAGCAAGACTAAGGAACAGCTCGAGGAAGAGGAAGAAGTTGCGCTCTTTAACAAAGTTGTACGTGCCTTTGGCAAAAGGAACAAATACTTCAACAAACACAAGATGCCAAAGAAGGAGAGTCGCAAGTACACTGATGCTAAAATGAAGGAACTCACATGTTACAAGTGTAACAAGAAGGGACACTTTGCTAAAAAGTGTACAACAGGAATGTCTGCCAAGGATATAAGGACGAAAGCCCTTATTGGAGCGTTCGCCTCTGCATGGGATAATGGGAGTTCTTCCTCTGACGATGATGATGAAGAACCTGATGAGCAAGTGGCGTACATGGCTATGGAGGACGTCACAGCTGTTGAGGAGAACGTTCCGAAATCTGAAAATGAGGTAACACGTGAATCTATGATGAGTTCTTTCGAACATTGTTCCAAATCTAAGCTCATTAAACTGATTGGAAAAATCATGGAAGAAAGTGTTATCATGCAACATAGAATGGATGAACTTGAGCTTGAAAATGAGAATATAGTTGTTGAATGTGAAAACTGTAGTTCCATGACCGTTCAACTAGAGTCCTCACTTGAAGAATCTAAATCTCTAAAAACTGAAGTAATGTGTCTCAAACTTGAGAACGCTAAGCTTAGAGAAGAAGTGAAGGTGTTGGGAAAGAGTCCCATAGTTGAGGAAGTCAAGCCAATAGTCTTTGTCCCAGCCAAAAGAGGACTAGGCTATGAGTCTAAACCCAGGAACTCTCTCCCTAGTGACTTTGAGGCTAGCAAAACCTCAGAACTAGAACTTGAACGTGAGAAAACCAAGAATCTTCTTGAAAGAATTAGAGTTCTAGAAAGTGGAGAAATAGGACAAGAGGACTACTACACCAATTCCACTAGTCATAAAATTTATAAGAAAATTGCCAAAGGGGAAGGTTCAAAAGTCTGTGATCCCCAAAAGATGAAGCAAAACCAAATCCAACGTCCCAACAAGAAGTACTACCTCGGTACTTACTATAGGACGTGTTGGTACTGTGGACAAGGAGATCACTACAAATATGATTGCTTAAAACTCAAGGAAGATTTTGAAAATGGAAAGGCTGCTAGGACTAACAACGAAAATGCTAAGTCTGTTCCTAAGGTTAATCCTAGGCGTTCTAGACGCTCTAGGAATTCTTTCCGCAACCATGCTATTTCAAATGATGTGAATATTAATGACTACATGCCAGAACCAGAGTTCTATTTCTGTAACGAACCAGGTAAGGAACACCTTGCCTGGGTCGCCAAACACTAACTTTGTTATGGTAGGTGGAAGTGAGGGGACGCCCTTGGATCATTGATAGTGGCGCCTCAAATCATATGACAGGAAGCCAGATCCATCTCACTTCTATCCAAAGTAGTGCCACGGGAGGAACTGTCTCGTTTGGCAATAAGGGCAAGGGAAAGATCAAGGGAACGGGAACTGCTATTCTTAACCCGTCCATCAAAGCAACCAACGTAAGTCTTGTTGAGGGACTTGGCTTCAATCTTCTTAGCGTCTCTCAGATGTGTGATCAAGGTGAAAACCTAGTCACATTTGACTCAAAGGAATGCCTCGTTATCAACAAGAAGTCCAACAAAGTCGTTCTCAAAGGAGTACGCCAAAACAATGTCTACATCTTCAATCAAGAGTTCAAGCCCAAATCAGAGTTGTGTCTATCTGCTTCAAAGAAGGACGCTGATCTCTGGCATTGCCGTCTTGGCCATGCTGGACCTAGCACAATCCTTAAGCTTCACCAGAAAAATCTTGTGAAAGGACTTCCCCGAATTGATCCTGAGACGGTTGAACAGTGCGAAGCCTGTATCAAAGGGAAGCAAACAAGAACGTCTTTCAAGTCCAAAAATGAAGTCAGTACGAGGAAACCTTTGGAACTTCTCTATATGGATCTTTGTGGACCAATGAAGACGTTGAGCTACGGTGGAAAGAGGTACATTTACGTTCTCGTAGATGATTTTTCTCGATTCACTTGGGTTCTTTTCTTGGCTTCCAAAGCAGATTGTTTCAATGGTTCAAAGTCTTCATCAAACAAGTGGAAGTTGCCCTTGAGACGCCTCTCAAAGCTATAAGATCAGACCATGGGACGGAATTCCAGAATTCAGAGTTCCTGACCTACTGTGATCAACATGGTGTCTCGCACAACTTCTCAGCTCCAAGGACTCCTCAACAAAATGGAGTTGTAGAAAGAAAGAACAGGACGTTAGAGGATATGGCAAGAACTATGCTTTTGGCTAATAGCGTTCCCAAGTACTTCTGGGCGGAAGCTATTGCCACAGCATGCTACATCATCAATCGTGCAATGATCCGTCCTCTCCTGAAAAAGACATCTTATGAGTTGTTGAACGGAAAGAAGCCTCGCCTTGACTATCTCAGAGTTTTTGGTTGTAAGTGTTTCGTTCACAACAATGATAAAGAGAAACTTGGAAAGTTTGATGCGAGAAGTGATGAAGCCATATTCCTTGGGTACTCTCTCACCAGCAAAGCATATAGAGTTTTCAACAAAAGGACTCTAAAGCTTGAGGAGAGTATTCATGTTGTGTTCAAAGAAAGTTCTTCTCACAAAGAAAAAGCAAGAAAGAAAGAACGCTCCTCGTCACAACAGCAGGACGACTTTGAAGATGAAGTTGAAGATTGGTCCCCTGAAAAGTACTATGTTCCTAAGAACGCTGCTCCAAATCCTGATGAAGTCTCAGTGGAAGTTCCCAGTGTTGTTCAGGGAGTTCCATCTCATAGTGAATCTCCAGTTCAACAAGATGTAGCTGAATCAAGTCAACAAGGTGGGCAAAGTCAAGGTGTGGACGCTCTCTCTAAGGGGGAACGCACTGAAGACGATGCTCAAGATGATAGTGATGATTCTGATGGAGACATTGATCCAAGATTTGCTCAATTATTTCAAAGGGAGTCCCGCTTCTCTCGGGATCACCCAACATCCCAGATTGTCTCAGATCCTTCTCAAGGAGTTCAAACTAGGTCAGCTGCAAGCAAGTCCCAGAGTGCAAATTTGGCTTTCTGTGCATTCAATGCCTTTGTCTCTATGGTGGAGCCAAAGAATATCAAAGAAGCACTTCAGGACGCTGACTGGATTCAAGCAATGCAAGAAGAACTCAACCAGTTTGAAAGGAACAAAGTTTGGACCCTCGTCCCACGTCCCAAAGGCAAAAATATCATAGGGACGCGATGGGTGTTCAGAAATAAGCTTGATGAGAGTGGACGTGTGTCAAGGAACAAAGCAAGACTGGTGGCTCAAGGATTCAAGCAAGAGGAAGGCATTGACTATGATGAGACCTTTGCTCCTGTTGCTAGAATTGAAGCCGTTCGTCTCCTTATTGCCTTCGCCGCTCACAAAGGATTCAAGCTATTTCAGATGGACGTCAAGACTGCCTTTCTCAATGGAAAGCTAAAGGAGGAAGTGTATGTTGCTCAGCCGCTTGGCTTCGAGGACGCCTCTCACCCGGACCATGTGTACTACTTGGACAAAGCTCTTTATGGACTCAAGCAAGCCCCTCGTGCCTGGTACGACTGGTTAGCGTCCTTTCTTTTGTCTCATGGGTATACTAGAGGTTCAATTGATAAAACTTTGTTCATAAAAAAAGTTCACAAGGACATTTTGATTGCTCAAGTTTATGTTGATGATATTGTCTTTGGTAGCACTAACATGAAACTTGTTGATGAGTTCAAGTCTTTAATGAGTAGTTAGTTTGAGATGTCCCTCATTGGAGAACATAACTTCTTCTTGGGACTTCAAATCAATCAACTCAAGGAAGGGACGCGTATTCACCAACAAAAATATGTCCGTGAGATGCTTGAGAAGTACGGATTGAACTCGTCCAAACCTGTTGCAACCCCATGTTCTCCAAACTCGCGTCTTTACGCAGACGAACAAGGAAGGGACGTTGATCAAAAACTATACAGAGGGATGATTGGTTCTTTGCTCTATTTGACCGCAAGCCGTCCCGACATTATGTTTGCCGTTTGCTTGTGTGCACGCTTCCAGGCAAATCCAAAGGAGTCCCACATGCAAGAAGTCAAGAGGATCTTTCGCTATCTCAAAGGACGCGACGATCTTTGCCTTTGGTACCCCAGGAAGACGTCCTTCAAGCTTGTTGGCTACTCGGACGCTGATTATGCAGGTCATGTGATTGATCGGAAAAGCACTTCAGGAATGGCACAGTTCCTTGGTTCATGCCTAGTCTCTTGGGGATCTAAGAAACAGAACTCTGTGGCACTTTCAACTGCGGAAGCCGAGTACGTTGCTGCTGCCTCGTGCTGTTCACAAGTTATCTGGATCAAATATCAACTAGAGGACTACGGTATCAATCTTGAAACTATTCCTATTCGTTGCGATAACACAAGTGCTATTGAAATTTCTAAGAATCCTGTTTTTCATTCACGCACAAAACATATTCATATAAGGCATCATTTCTTGCGTGATAATGTTGAACTAGGACTCATTAGTATGGAGCATGTAAGGACTGAAGACCAAATAGCTGATATTTTCACTAAGGCGCTTGATAGACGTCCCTATGAGCATCTCAGGTTGCTCTTGGGGATGATAACTTTTAAGTAGCAAGTCCCGTTCTACTATTCTCTCAATGATTGGCTATGTTTAAGTAGAATCTAAGTGTTTAAGGACTGTTATGCATTAAATTCATATTTGCAAGGACGCTAGTCTAAAACTTCATGTGTTTGCTACTTTGGAACGCCATTCAAACTTTCTCTATTTTGTCTTGAAAAGAGTATCCCTGATCACCCAACCCTCATTATAAGCCGAAATGATGGGAACTCTAAGCTTACCCTAGCCGAGAACTATGCAAAAGCGTCCTATGAGCTTCCTATTTTATTTTACGGGACGTACTTGCTTTGTTCTCAAATGGTTCGAAAGGTGATCACTGGAACGGTAAGTTGGTTATTTGTTCTCAAATGGGAGAACGCCAAAGTATGAAAGGGAGAACGCAAGTTCAGTATTTGAGAGGCAGTTGAAGTGTCAGAAATTTGAATATTTGAAAGTGTGAACAGTGACCGTTGCTTTTGCTCAATGCTTAAGGGGGAAGTTTCGCCACGTGTCGAACAGTTAAACAGTGGTAATTACAGTTCTGCCACCGCTTCCTCTATATAAGGCCAGAACAGTCGCTCTCGAATTTATTACGCTCAACCACTTTCTCGCTCTCAAACTTGCTCTGACATCTCTCTAGAACTCCGGCAGCTTTCTCTCACTATAATCTCACTTAAATCATGTCTCATCAACTAAAGAACGTGGCCGGATCTTCTACCGGCGGGAAGCGCAGAAAGCTCGTCAAGTCCCACTACATTGAGAAGCCCAAACCCATCGTTCTTAATGAATCGTTGGTGGACTTCATCAACAGAAAGCCCAGAACGCTGTACAACCTTATCAGAGAATGCATGGAACTGCCAGAAATCAAGAACGATGCAGTGAAAACAAAGAATTATGAGAAGTTTATTGAACGCTTCGTCGTTCCCAGCCTCCACAAGACCAACTTCAAAGATCTACCCGGAAGGATGGACGACGTACTATTCTTTTCTCAGTTCGGAGGTGAGAATCTTGACCCTCTTATTGAACTTATACCCGACCTCCATAACGCCGTCCTCCCTGACTTTCCCATGTACCCTGAGGACTCCTTAGCCTACAAAATGCTAAAGTCCCGAGTACCAAGTTCCTCTCCCCTCTCAACATCATCCAAACCCTTCTCCTCCTCCAACCCAACTGAAATTGTGGACAAGTTTCCACCTCATATCTCGGAGGGACGCTCCAAGAAGGTTCACGACCCTAGGCCCCTCAAAAAGGCCAAGACTTCTAGCGTCCCATCCTCCAAACCCCCCACAAAAAGGCCAAGCACCACAAAACGGCCTTCAAACCTTTCCAAGGAATCCACTCCTCCCCCCCAAATCCAAATTGTCCAACTCCCAACTCCTCCACCGTCCCCTCAACCATCCACATAAAACGCTATAATCCCTTTTCCTCCCCCGTCCCCCCTAAACTTGGCTCTTTTCCCATCTGCCCCGGCCCACATATCTCCTCCAAAAGACCCCGAGACCCCAAGATCCCGCCGTCCATCCTCCGAGAGTGGCCCCGAGGAGGCAGAACGCACATTTGAGCACACCTTCCGCCGCAGGAAAGCTGGCGAAAAGCCCAAGTTGTTGCTGGCCAAGGAAGCTCCCGCGCATGTTGAGCACGTTCCCTCCTCCTCCTCTTCTTCCTCTAGCTCATCTGGGAGCGAAAGAGGTACTCCTGCTCAGGACTCCCCATTTATTGATGTTACTGGGGATTCCAATGATGAAGCAGAAGGAGAGGTGAACGCTCCTGCACAAATTGAGGACGCTGGTGAGCACCAGGTCGCTCAGGAGAACGCCGAGCCATCTCTCTCTGAAGAGCTCGAGCGTGATGCTCAAGAGGTCCCTCCCTACAACCAATCCCTCCCCATCCTCAACCCCTCCCCAGCTCCACAAGAAAACCCCTCCCCCACAATCCAAACAGAAACCCATCAAGTCCCGGCGGACGCTGAGCCCACAATAACTGAAAACCCCACAGAAGCTCAGGACGCCGAGGGCACGTCCCAGGGTCAGACCTCTGATGCCAATCAAGCCACTGCTGGTGGCGAAGCTGAAAAAGAACAAGGCACAGAGGACGCTCCTTCAAAGGATGCCTCTGACAGTGACTCGGAGAAAGCTGAGGACGAGTCAGATGATGATGAGGACTCTGAGTCTCCCAAGGGCAAGCGCAAAAGGAAGAACGCTGATGTGCCCGTTAAAGTCCTTAGCCCTCTCATTTACTCTGAAGAGTGGCTAGCCTCCTTCAACGATGACTCAGTTCAGGAGTTTCTTGATCTTTTGAGATTTCAAGGATGGCAGAACGTTGGATCAGCGCCGACCATTGTTGACAAAGAACAGATCAAGGCGTTCTACAGGGATTTGCGCTACAAGACAAAAGATGGCTCCCTTCACTTCAAAATTGAAGGTGAAAAAGCTTCAGTGACAGAACGCCAAATGCGCTCCTTCCTTGGTCTTAGTCCACGCAAGCCACCGTCCGATGCTCTTAGCTCACTTCCCGAAGGCGGTTTTGAAATGACAGATCAGGAACTGCCTCTGGTCGAGCACGTCTTTCAGGGCAAAAGGCCTATGGGACTTGACAGGGTAGCTCACGTTCTGAGCAAAGTTGGCGCAATCGTTCACTACTTCATTTGTCGCGCCATTCTTCCAAGGCAGGAAAAGCGTTCAATTGTGCAAACACACGATATCATCCTTATTGACGCTATTCTTGAACGCCGCCCAATCAACTTAGGCAGAATTGCTATGCAACACATGGCCAAGTGTGGAAGGAAGAGGCACGCCTTGCCATACCCTGGAGTAGTAAAGGCAATATTGCAGTCCCAGGACGCTTATGATGAAAGCCGTCCCTCTGAAGAACTTGGCTTAAAATGGAATGCCAAGAAGGGACTTGTTGAGATAAGGCATAATGAAGAGCTCCCGTCCGTTCTGAAACAGTTAGAAGCTGGGGCTGAGGAAGCTCGACTGAAAGCAGAAGAAGAACGCCGCTTAGTTGCTGAGGCTGAGGCCGCAAGGCTTGCTCCTACGTCTCAAGAGTCC
This sequence comes from Polygonum aviculare, assembly GCA_934048045.1. NCBI lineage: Eukaryota > Viridiplantae > Streptophyta > Magnoliopsida > Caryophyllales > Polygonaceae > Polygonum > Polygonum aviculare. The sequence goes on along the minus strand of OW204023.1, from coordinate 21,678,211 downwards.
CCTACCAATCAAGAGCCTGCTGTAGATCTTACAACTCTAGATCAAATGCTCTTAGGGCCCTCTTCTCCTCCAGCTTTCCCTCAGGACGCTCCTTCTTCTAGCACAGGTCCTTTGCCCCGTTCTGCTCCTGCGAACATCTCTCAGCATCCTCCAGCAGAACTCATGGGTGCGATTATGGACAACCAGTGCCTAATCTTCTCTGCTCTCAAGGACTTGTCCTCTGCGTTCTCAAAGGCTGCTGAACTTCAAGAGCAATTGCTCAAGTTTTACCAAGACCAGAGCCGTTCTTAGTGATTGCCAACACTCCTTTCATCCCCTGTTATTTTGCCCTTGCTTCTTTTGAATTTCAAACACTTATGACCATTGGTCTGTAATAACTCTAACTTTTGTTTGAATGGCAGTTCCACTGTTTGCTTGCATATGTTTGTTTAAGCGTTCCACTGCTTTTAGTTGTGTGTTTGTGCTAACGTCCTTATCACTTGTTATCCTTTTCGATGATGCCAAACGGGGGAAGTGTAGTTTTGCAGAGATGCGCTATAAAATAGTTATCTAGAATAAGCAAGTGTTAAGGGGGAACTATTAAGTGAAAAGTCTAAGGAACGCCCATGCTAGAATAAAAGAGGACGCTTAGAAACTTTTCTAGGACGCAACTCTCTCCCTAAAATCCAAATGTTAAAGAATCAAAGAATGAAGACTTATGATTAATGAAATTTCTCTAAAGTGTTAGAGGATGCTTCTAAGTTTTCATGCATGCTAAGTTCCAATGTTAAAACTATTCTGCAAAAGAGTTTGTCATCATCAAAAAGGGGGAAATTGTTGGGACGCTATCAAGAACGCTTGTGTACTTGTTAGTGTTCCACAAAACCGTCCCTTGGTTTTGATATGACAAACTCACTTTGATTATGATAAAGTTGTCCAAGTGTTCAGGAACGCCCAATTAACAAAAGACAACAAGTGTATGAACGTTCCCTAGGCTTAGGGACGCTAGCTAACAGGAAGTAAGGACCAGCAAGAGACTACTTGAGCAAGGACGGAGTCCCAAGCAAGTAGGAACGCAAGAAAGGAGTCCTTACTCACTAGCCGACAGGATGACATCACTCGACAATGTTTGATCATCCAAGGACACGTGGAGACCGATCCTATAGCAGAGTCCAACACTACGTGGCGGACGATCCTGTAGCAGAGTTCATCAACATGTGGCGGCCGATCCTGTAGCGGAGTTCATCACACACAGCTGGATACAGGAAGCTTCCTCATCACCGCCAAACTCGTGGAAGAAGATCCTGTAGCCACGTACTTGAAGGGCATGATCATCAGAACGAGAATGACGCCCTTCCCCAAGTCCTATAAATACCGCAAGGCATTTATTGTGACGCAAACGCTTTCAAGAATATTCAGAGAGAATCAAAGAGAAAGCGACTCACTCAAGAACACGAAGAACTAACTCAAGAACTCAAGAACAGTGATAGAACTTGTGTTAGATCGAGTGAGAGTTGTAACCAAATCACAAAAACTGTTTGTATCAAGAAAACCCAAAAGGAAAGAGAGAGTTCTGCGAAGTACTGCAGAACGTAGGAATAGAGTCCTTTAGTAGATTGGGCAAGCTTAAGTTGTAGGCTTAAAGGAGTTCTTTACTAGTGAACTTAGGGAAAAGCTAAGTGTCAGAGAACTGTAAAGACTCGCCAGTACAACTGTAAGAACGTTCAATAGAAAGGAAAGATCTATTCAAAAATCCTCCAAGGAGGTAGAGGTTTACACTCAAGGACTACTTGGTCTTGAGTGGTTCCTCTATAATTCACTGCGTTCATCTATTATCTGTTTAGTCTTTATTTCCGCTGCAATACTAAAGGACGCCCCTACACCTCGTAGGGACGCCTGACCAAAGGACGCCTTTACTCAAAGTAAAGGACGTCCCTTAGACTAACGATCCAACAAAGGCCAACAAGTACCAGTCTACTTCGTAAGCAGAACCATGGTGCCGGCGGAAACACGCTACTCTCCCACAGAGAAGTTCGTGCTAGCAGTGGTAATGTGCTCGAACAAACTGCGGCCGTACTTCCAGTCTCACACCATCGTAGTCCTGACAAATTACCCACTCCGGTAGATCATGCAAAAGCCTGAATTCTCGGGAAGGATGGCGAAATGGGCGATCCAGCTGAGCGGATACGACGTCAGGTACGAACCCAGGAGAGCAATTAAATCACAAGTTCTGGCTGACTTCGTTGCCGACTTCACCCCAACCCCCGAAGAAGGAGTACTCAAAGAAGTCTTAGCTACCTCCAACAACGATACCAAAGAAGAATGGCTGTTACACACTGACGGAGCCTCGAACGTAAGAGGTGCAGGACTCGGGGTTGTGCTAAAGTCGACAAAGGGGGATCTGATAGCCCAGGCAGTAAGATGCGATTTCAAAGCAACAAACAATGAAGCCGAGTACGAAGCACTCATATTCGGCCTAGAGCTAGTTGCCGACTTGTCTATAAAGAGAATCAAGGTACGCGCCGATTCCCTGCTCATCATCAACCAGATCTTAGGGGTCTTCGAAGCCAAGGACGACAGGATGATCAACTACCTCGGGATAGTCAAAACACTATCCGAGAAGTTTGACCAAATTGAATTCGAGCAGATCCCTCGCGAGCAAAACGCTTCGGCCGACGCCCTGGCAGGGCTAGGATCAACCTTGGACCCTTGAGAGTTCAGCAGCGTGCCACTGGTCCACCTGCTACAATCAGCCATCACTGAGGTGTCAGCATCACAAACCAAAGATTCTCCCCTAAGGACTCGGGTATCAAAGAAGTATCATAATCCCGACAAGGCGAGAGAAGACACCAAATCAAGCTGGACAAAGCCATACCTCGATTGGCTTGTCAAAGGGGAAGCTCCTAAAGATAAAGATGAGGCCAAGGCCCTAAGGTCAAAAGCAACGCGTTTCGCTATCATCGATGGGATCCTGTTTCACAAATCAGCGGCAGGCTTCCTGCAACGATGCATAGAGAAAGAAGACGCTAAAGAGGTCCTGAGAGAAGTCCACAACGGAGATTGCGGTAACCACACCGGGGGTCGAAGCTTGGCCAATAAAATCCTCAGACAGGGGTGGTATTGGCTCACCATACGTCAAGACGCTAACAATACGCCCAATCTTGCGACGCGTGCCAGCGCCATGCCCTAGTACCGCACCAGCCGCCGGAAGTCCTCCACCCGCCAATTACTCCTTGGCCCTTCATGAGATGGGGAATGGACATCGTAGGGAAACTACCCCCTTCCACGGGGCAAAAAGTATTTTTCCTGGCAATGATGGACTATTTCTCTAAGTGTGTCGAGGCAGAAGCCTTCCGGGAAATCAAAGACAAACAGGTCATTTCATTCATAAAGAGAAACATCTTGAGCAGATTCGGAGTGCCCGCGGAGATCACTTGCGACAACGGCTCCCAGTTCATAAGCAAAAGGATGCGCGACTTTTGCAAGGCTTGGAACATCGACTTGGTCACCTCCACACCTAGATACCCTCAGGCTAATGGCCAGGCTGAAGCAAGCAATAAAGTCATCATCAACAACATGAAGAAGCGATTAGCAAAAGCCAAAAGGAATTGGGCGGAAGAGCTACCTTTCGTCCTATGGGCCGACCGCACTACACCCAAAGGCGCGACCGGCCAAACACCCTTCTCACTGGTGCACGGTTGTGAAGCCGTCATACCAGCTGAGGTCGCGGTGCCTACCGCTCGATACGGGCTTACCACATCCGCAAGTAGCAAAGAAGAATTGGAGGATGACCTAGACACGATCCAAGAGCTCAGAGAAGTAGCGCATGCACGCATCTCAAAATACCAGCAGCAAGTCGCGAGAAGCTACAACAAGAATGTTCGCGTTAAGAGCTTCAAAGAAGGAGATTGGGTCTTGCGCAAGGTATTCCAGAACACCGCAGAAGCCAATGCCGGCAAGTTGGGACCAGCTTGGGAAGGGCCGTATAAGATCACCAAGATAGCGGGAAATGGAGCATACCAGTTGGAATCCAGAGACGGCGAAGCAGTCCCACGAAGCTGGAACACGACACACTTAAAGAAGTACTACTTCTAAACTCAGTTGTTCTCGATATAGTTTCAATCTAGTCTTTAGCATTAGTTTTGAGATTTCTTTAGGACCTAGCTGTTTCCTTTTTCAATAAAAGACTCAGGGGCCACCACCCCCAACTTCGAGGCATTGTTTTTTAATATACGGTCTAGAACTTGTCTTTGTTAATGATTTGATACTTTTCGCGAGAACACAACTCTCCCACAACTCAAAGTCATCTCATACAAAACATCTTTACGATCAAAACTCACACGCGACTAAAAACGTCTTACTCAAATTGACAATTGTACGTTTGGATGGTTATGCCGTCTAAATATGACGATGTCGTCACGCATACAACGTGATGAACTAACCCATAAGTTGGTTACCCCCCATCTAAGTCCAATCAATGTAGTCACATTGGATTAGTACGGGAAGGGGAACGCTATAGCACTGATACCCAAGGCTACATTCGCGGGACGCCGTGAAAACATTACATCCTAAGGACTAAACTTATGGATCCAAAGGATACCTAACCATAAACAACTATGCACGGACCTTTGCAGTAAACTAAGCGCAATAACCGAAAGCCTATTTCGTAATAATTACGCGCTGGGGAAAAGTCACATAACGCTCTCCCCGAATGCTGACCTACTAACGCATCCAAAACCATTGAACATTGCCGATCGAAACGCAAATTAAGGCAATAACAAGAAAACATCACAACGCGGATAACCAAAAGCGCCATACAGTGGGCGTCAAAACGATTAAGTCTAATATTTTCCGGCCTACGGCCGAAAATATTAGAGAAGTACTGGCTCAACAGCCAAAGAAGTATTAGAAAAGACTTAAACAACCAAAAAGGTTAGAAACTAACAGAAGAACACAAGTTTTGCATGATAAAAAGGCAGGGGTGATCAGCCATCGTTTGGGCTCGCCTTTCCCTCGGTCTTGTCCTCGGCAACGCCGTCCTTGGCATCTTCCGCACCACCCGCGGCTGCAGCATCATCTTCAGTACCAGGGTTCTCGGTAGTAGTGCCTGGGGTCCCGGCCTCCTTGGTCTTCTCCGAGTCCTCATCCTCGGCCGCCTGCTCAGCAGTCTCTATGAATTCTTGACCTGGAGGGGGGTTGCAGGATGGAAAATACTCTTCCAAAGACTCCTGCTCTGCGGCAAGCACCCAGTTCGCGCCTCTACCTTCGGCCTGGTCCTGAAGAAGTTCCACCCGCGCCTTTAGCGTGTAGTATCCAGCCACCTGGGTCACCACCTCAGAGAAATGCTTAGCTGACCTTTTCGCCTCATGCATCCAAGACTCCAAAGAGGCCTTCTTAGCTTGCAGGTCCTCTACTTGGATCGACAAGGTATCGATAGTCAATTGGAGCTTGCGGACCTTTCTCTCAGACGCTGCAGCAGCATCTCTGGCGCTCTTAGTGTCGGCTTCCAACCTCGACAACTCTTTGTGAGTGCGGTAGTTGGTCGCCATCAGTTCTTGAAAGGCCTACAGTGAGTGCAGCCCGATAAACAAAAAAAAAAAGGGGAAATGCTAAAGTACGCACAAAAGAAGCAGAGAAGTATTGATAAAACATGATAGAGGGGATCAACTTACCAGCCTAAGAGTGGTGCCCACACGACTAAAGGCCGTATCGAGGGATAGCGGTTGGAACTCTGCCTTGATGTTGGGTGATAGCTTGTCGCCAAAAGCGCTCAGAAGATCCTTCGGCTCCCTCTTCTTTGTGGCAGGGGATGGGGTCTCTTCGGTCCTTTTTCGCTACGGCGGTTGAGACTTCTTGGAATCCCGGCGGCAGACATATCAACCTTAGCACCTGTGCACAGCCAACAGTTAGCAACCAAAACACAACAAGGAATTTGAAGATGCAGGATTTCGAATAAGCAGATTCAAACCTGATTTCTTTCCAGATGAGCTCGCCATATCGGAGGATGTTAGGGTTTTACTTGTCTCGGTCTCGTCCTCAAACTCCAATGTTTCCACTTCCTCTACGGGATCTTCAGGCTCAGGTTTGATCTTTTTCGGCTTGCGCTTTTCAACCTCGACCTTCAGCAATCGCCGGCAGACGCCTGTGTCAGTACTCCTGGAGTTGATTCCCACCGGCACTGCACAAAGAGAAGAGGAAAACCAAATCAGAGCCAGTCACAACACAAATTCAAGGGATAACAGCGAAGAAAGGCGCAGAGCCTTACGAGATGTGTTCCATCCATCTCGAAAGACTGCTAACACGTCGTCATCTATACCCCTCAGGGATTCTAATTCAATAAAAAAGAACCGAGCTTGTAGGCACCGAGAAGGCATTTTGGTCTTGGGAATCAGAGGGTTCTTGACATCCCGGGCGTGAAGGGTGATCCTACCAACTCTCTGGGGGACAATTTTGTAGGCAAGGAGGAGTTCTCCCATGGTCATCTTAAGACCCCGCTGCGTAGGAAGCTCGTCGATTCTAGCATGCGTACGCCATGTCGTGGGGAGGATTTGGCAAGGTGAAACTCTCAGGGTATTAATAAACTCTCGGATGAACTCAGAGAAGGGTGTTGGATCGTTAGTCTAAGGGACGTCCTTTACTTTGAGTAAAGGCGTCCTTTGGTCAGGCGTCCCTACGAGGTGTAGGGGCGTCCTTTAGTATTGCAGCGGAAATAAAGACTAAACAGATAATAGATGAACACAGTGAATTATAGAGGAACTACTCAAGACCAAGTAGTCCTTGAGTGTAAACCTCTACCTCCTTGGAGGATTTTTTGAATAGATCTTTCCTTTCTATTGAACGTTCTTACAGTTGTACTGGCGAGTCTTTACAGTTCTCCGACACTTAGCTTTTCCCTAAGTTCACTAGTAAAGAACTCCTTTAAGCCTACAACTTAAGCTTGCTCAATCTACTAAAGGATTCTATTCCTACGTTCTGCAGTACTTCGCAAAACGCTCTCTTTCCTTTTGGGTTTTCTTGATACAAACAGTTTTTGTGATTTGGTTATAACTCTCACTCGATCTAACACAAGTCCTAGCACTATTCTTGAGTTCTTGCGTCAGTTCTTCGTGTTCTTGAGTGAGTCGCTTTCTCTTTGATTCTCTTTGAATATTCTTGAAAGCGTTAGCGTCACAATAAATGCCTTGCGGTATTTATAGGACTTGGGAAGGGCGTCATTCTCGTTCTGACGATCATGCCCTTCAGGTACGTGGCTACAGGATCTTCTTCCACGAGTTTGGCGGTGATGAGGAAGCTTCCTGTATCCAGCTGTGTGTGATGAACTCCGCTACAGGATCGGCCGCCACGTGTTGATGAACTCTGCTACAGGATCGTCCGCCACGTAGTGTTGAACTCTGCTACAGGATCGGTCTCCACGTGTCCTTGGATGATCAAACATTTGTCGAGTGATGTCATCCTGTCGGCTAGTGAGTAAGGACTCCTTTCTTGCGTTCCTACTTGCTTGGGACTCCGTCCTTGCTCAAGTACTCTGGTTGGTCCTTACTTCCTGTTAGCTAGCGTCCCTAAGCTTATGGGACACTTATACACACTTGTTGTCCTTTTGGTCACTGGCGTTCCTGAACACTTGGACAACTTTATTAGAATCATAGTGAGTTTGTCATATCAAAACTAAGGGACGGTTGTGTGGAACACTAACAAGTACGCAGGCGTTCTTGATAGCGTCCCAACAATTTCCCCCTTTTTGATGATGACAAACTCTTCAGCAAAATAGTTTTGACATTGGAACTTAGCATGCATGAAAACTTAAAAACGTCCTCTAACACTTAGAGAAATTTTAATAAGCACAAGTTTTCAATCTTTGATTCTCTAGCTTTTGGATTTAAAGGAGAGAGTCGCGTCCTAGAAAAGTTTCTAAACATTCTCTTTTATTCTAGCATGGGCGTTCCTTAGACTTTTCACTTAATAGTTCCCCCTTAACACTTGCTTATTCTAGATAACTATTTTATAGCGCATCTCTGCAAAACTACACTTCCCCCTTTTGGCATCATCGAAAAGGATAACAAGTGATAAGGACGTTAGCACAAACACATAACTAAAAGCAGTGGAACGCTTAAACAAACACATGCAAGCAAACAGATGAAATGTCATTCAAACAAGAGTTAAGATTATTACAGACCAATGGTCATAAGTGTTTGAAATTCAAAAGAAGCACAGGCAAAATAACAAGGAATGAACGGGAGGTGGGCAATCACTAAGAACGGCTCTGGTCTTGAAAGAACTTTAGAAGTTGAGCTTGAAGTTCAGCCGACTTAGTGAGAGCCGCGGACAAGTCTTTGATAGCAGAGAATACATGGCATTGATTGTCCATAATGGCACCCAAGAGTTCCGCAGGAGGATGTTCAGACAAATTAGCAGGAGCAGAACGGGGCCTAGAACCTGAACTAGAAGAGGGAGCGTCCTGAGGAAGAGCTGTAGGAGAAGAAGGCCCTAAGAGCATTTGATCGAGAGTTGTAAGATCTACAGCAGGCTCTTGATCCTGGGAGAACTCTTGAGGCGTCGAAGTAAGCCTTGCGGCCTCAGCCTCAGCAGCTAAGCGTTTTCCTCAGCTTTCTTTCGAGCTTCCTCAGCCTTAGCTTTCAACTGTTTTAGAACAGACGGCAGCTCTTCATTATGCCTGATTTCGACCAGTCCCTTCTTGGCATCCCATTTTAAGCCAAGTTCTTGTTGAGGAGCGCTCTCATCATATGCGTTCTGAGAGTCTAGGATCAACTTGACTATCCCTGGGTACGGTAGAGCATGTCGCTTCCTCCCACACTTAGCCATATGTTGCATTGCGATTCTTGCTAAGTTGATGGGGCGGCGTTCTAGAAAAGCGTCAATGAGAATAATATCGTGTGTTTGAACGATTGACCTTTTCTCTTGCCTAGGAAGAACGGCGCGACAGATGAAGTAATGAGCGATGGCGCCGACTTTGCTCAGAACATGAGCCACCCTGTCCAGTCCTATGGGCCTTTTGCCCTGAAAGATGTGCTCTATTAGAGGCAGTTCTTCATCTGTTGTTTCGAACCCGCCTTCCGGAAGAGAGCTTAGAGCGTCGGACGGGGGCTTTTGGGGGCTAAGTCCCATGAAGGCGCGGACCTGGCGTTCATTGACGGAAGCCTTCTCACCATCTGCTTTGAAGTGGAGAGAGCCGTCTTTAGCTTTGTACTTCAGGTCCTTGTAGAACGCCTTGACTTGCTCTTTGTCCACCACAGCGGGCGCAGGCCCTACCTTCAGCCAGCCCTGGAATCGCAGAAGCTCAAGGAACTCCTGGACTTCATCATCTTGGGCGAAGGAATCAAGCCACTCTTCAGAGTATACAAGAGGGCTAAGGACTTTCACGGGGGGGCCATCGGGCTTTCTCTTGCGCTTGCCCTTGGGGGACTCAGAGTCCTCATTATCACTAGACTCGTCCTCAGAGTCATTATCAGAAGCGTCCTTGGAAGGAGCGTCCTCTGTGCCTTGTTCTTTTGCAGCATCGCCACCAGATGTGGCTAGATTGGCATCAGAGGTCTGACCCTGGGACGTACCCTCGGCGTCCTGAGCATCTGTTGGGTTTTCTGTTTGGGGCTCAGCGTCCGCCGGGACTTGAATGGTTTCTGTTTGGATTGAGGGGGAGGGGTTCTCTTGTGGAGCTGGGGAGGGGTTGAGGATGGGAAGAGATTGGTTGTAAGGGGGGACCTCTTGAGCATCACACTCGAGCTCTTCAGAGAGAGATGGCTCGGCGTTCTCCTAAGCGACCTGGTGCTTACCAGCGTCCTCAATTCCGGTAGGAGCGTTCGCGTCTCCTTCCTCTTCATCATTGGAATCCCCAGTAACGTCGATGAAGGGGGAGTCCTGAGCAGGAGTGTCTTCCTCGCTCCCAGATGAACTAGAGGAGGAAGAGGAGGAGGAGGGAACGTGCTCAACCTGCACCGGAGCTTCCTTGGCCAGCAACACCTTAGGCTTTTCGCTAGCTTTCCTGCGGCGGAAGGTGTGCTCAAATGTGCGTTCGGCCTCCTCTGGGCCACTCTCGGAGGATGGACGGCGGGACCTTGGGGTCTCGGGGTCCTTCGGAGGAGATATGTGCGCCGGGGCAGAGGGGAATAGGGCCAGGTTTAGCGGGGACGGTGGAGGAAAGGGGATTATAGCATTTTGAGAGGAGGGTTGAGGGGACGGGGGAGGAGTTGGTAGTTGTTCAATTTGGATTTGGGTGGGAGGGGTGGATTCCTTAGAAAGGTTGGACGGCCGTTTTGTGGTGCTTGGCCTTTTAGTGGAGGGTTTGGAGGATGGGGCGCTTGAGGTCTTGGCCTTTTTTAGGGGCCTTGGATCGTGAACTTTCTTGGAGCGTCCCTCCTTAATGTGAGATGGGAACTTATCCACAATCTTTGTTGGATTAGATGTGGAGAAGGGTTGGGAAGATTTTGAGAGGGGAGAAGAAGGGGTTGGACGCTTGGATGGGAGGATTGATTTTGTGGTGATGGAGGGGACTTGAGGTGGTGGTGGAGAAGGACTTGGTACTCGGGATTTTAGCATTTTGTAGGCTAAGGAGTCCTCAGGGTACATGGGAAAGTCAGGGAGGACGGCGTTATGGAGGTCGGGTATAAGTTCAAGGAGAGGGCCAAGATTCTCACCTCCGAACTGAGAAAAGAATAGTACGTCGTCCATCCTTCCAGGTAGATCTTTGAAGTTGGTCTTGTGGAGGCTGGGAACGACGAAGCGTTCAATAAACTTCTCATAATTCTTTGATTTTACTGCATCGTTCTTGACTTCTGGCAGTTCCATGCGTTCTCTGATAAGGTTGTACAGCGTTCTGGGCTTTCTGTTGATGAAGTCCACCAACGATTCATTGAGAACGATGGGTTTGGGCTTCTCAAGGTAGTGGGACTTGACGAGCTTTCTGCGCTTCCCGCCGGTAGAAGATCCGGCTACGTTCATTTGTCTTTGAGACATGTTTTCACGTGAGTTTTAGAGTGAGAAAGTCGTCGAAGTTCTAGAGAGAAGTCAGAGCCAATTTGAGAGCAGGGAAGTAGTTGAGCGTAATAAATTCGATAGCGACTGTTCTGGCCTTATATAGAGGAAGCGGTGACAGAACTGTAATTACCACTGTTTGACTGTTCGACACGTGGCGAAACTCCCCCCTTAAGCATTGAGAAAAAGCAACGGTCACTGTTCACACTTTCAAAAGTTCAAAATTCTGACTCTTCAACTGCGCCTTAACAACTGAACTGGCGTTCTTACCAACAACCACTAAGCGTTCTCTCATACTTTCTAAATTTACCTCTTCAAGCAAACCAACAACCAACTTACCGTTCTTGTGATCACCTTTCGAACCAGTTGAGAACAACGCAAGTACGTCCCGTAAAAGAAAATATGAAGCTCATAGGACGCTTTTGCGGAGTTCTCGGCTAGGGTAAGCTTAGAGTTCCCATCATTTCGGCTTATAATGAGGGTTGGGTGATCAGGGATACTCTTTTCAAGACAAAATAGAGAAAGTTTGAATGGCGTTCCAAAGTAGCAAACACATGAAGTTTTAGACTAGCGTCCTTGCAAATATGAATTTAATGCATAACAGTCCTTAAACACTTAGATTCTACTTAAACATAGCCAATCATTGAGAGAATAGTAGAACGGGACTTGCTACTTAAAAGTTATCATCCCCAAGAGCAACCTGAGATGCTCATAGGGACGTCTATCAAGCGCCTTAGTGAAAATATCAGCTATTTGGTCTTCAGTCCTTACATGCTCCATACTAATGAGTCCTAGTTCAACATTATCACGCAAGAAATGATGCCTTATATGAATATGTTTTGTGCGTGAATGAAAAACAGGATTCTTAGAAATTTCAATAGCACTTGTGTTATCGCAACGAATAGGAATAGTTTCAAGATTGATACCGTAGTCCTCTAGTTGATATTTGATCCAGATAACTTGTGAACAGCACGAGGCAGCAGCAACGTACTCGGCTTCCGCAGTTGAAAGTGCCACAGAGTTCTGTTTCTTAGATCCCCAAGAGACTAGGCATGAACCAAGGAACTGTGCCATTCCTGAAGTGCTTTTCCGATCAATCACATGACCTGCATAATCAGCGTCCGAGTAGCCAACAAGCTTGAAGGACGTCTTCCTGGGGTACCAAAGGCAAAGATCGTCGCGTCCTTTGAGATAGCGAAAGATCCTCTTGACTTCTTGCATGTGGGACTCCTTTGGATTTGCCTGGAAGCGTGCACACAAGCAAACGGCAAACATAATGTCGGGACGGCTTGCGGTCAAATAGAGCAAAGAACCAATCATCCCTCTGTATAGTTTTTGATCAACGTCCCTTCCCTGTTCGTCTGCGTAAAGACGCGAGTTTGGAGAACATGGGGTTGCAACATGTTTGGACGAGTTCATCCCATACTTCTCAAGCATCTCACGGACGTATTTTTGTTGGTGAATACGCGTCCCTTCCTTGAGTTGATTGATTTGAAGTCCCAAGAAGAAGTTAAGTTCTCCAATGAGGGACATCTCAAACTCACTACTCATTAAAGACTTGAACTCATCAACAAGTTTCATGTTAGTGCTACCAAAGACAATATCATCAACATAGACTTGAGCAATCAAAATGTCCTTGTGAACTTTCTTTATGAACAAAGTTTTATCAATTGAACCTCTATTATACCCATGAGACAAAAGAAAGGACGCAAACCTGTCGTACCAGGCACGAGGGGCTTGCTTGAGTCCATATAGCGCTTTGTCCAAGTAGTACACATGATCTGGGTGAGAGGCGTCCTCGAAGCCAGGCGGCTGAGCAACATACACTTCCTCCTTTAGCTTTCCATTGAGAAAGGCAGTCTTGACGTCCATCTGAAATAGCTTGAATCCTTTGTGAGCGGCGAAGGCAATAAGAAGACGAACGGCTTCAATTCTAGCAACAGGGGCAAAGGTCTCATCATAGTCTATGCCTTCCTCTTGCTTGAATCATTGAGCCACTAGTCTTGCTTTGTTCCTTGACACACGTCCACTCTCATCAAGCTTATTTCTGAACACCCATCGCGTCCCTATGATAATTTTGCCTTTGGGACGTGGTACGAGGGTCCAAACTTTGTTCCTTTCAAACTGGTTGAGTTCTTCTTGCATTGCTTGAATCCAGTCAGCGTCCTGAAGTGCTTCTTTGATATTCTTTGGCTCCACAATAGAGACAAATGCATTGAATGCACAAAAAGCCAAATTTGCACTCTGGGACTTGCTTGCAGCTGACCTTGTTTGAACTCCTTGAGAAGGATCTGAGACAATCTGGGATGTTGGGTGATCCCGAGAGAAGCGGGACTCCCTTTGAAATAAATGAGCAAATCTTGGATCAATATCTCCATCAGAATCATCACTATCATCTTGAGCATCGTCTTCAGTGCGTTCCCCCTCAAAGAGAGCGTCCACACCTTGACTTTGCCCACCTTGTTGACTTGATTCAGCTACATCCTGTTGAACTGGAGATTCACTATGAGATGGAACTCCCTGAACAATACTGGGAACTTCCACTGAGACTTCATCAGGATTTTGAGTAGCGTTATTAGGAACATAGTACTTTTCAGAGGACCAATCTTCAACTTCATCTTTAGAGTCGTCCTGCTGTTGTGACGAGGAGCGTTCTTTCTTTCTTGCGTTTTCTTTGTGAGAAGAACTTTCTTTGAACACAACATGAATACTGTCCTCAAGCTTTAGAGTCCTTTTGTTGAAAACTCTATATGCTTTGCTGGTGAGAGAGTACCCAAGGAATATGGCTTCATCACTTCTCGCATCAAACTTTCCAAGTTTCTCTTTATCATTGTTGTGAACGAAACACTTACAACCAAAAACTCTGAGATAGTCAAGGCGAGGCTTCTTTCCATTCAACAACTCATAAGATGTCTTTTTCAGGAGAGGACGGATCATGGCACGATTGATGATGTAGCATGCTGTAGCAATAGCTTCCGCCCAGAAGTACTTAGGAACGCTATTAGCCAAAAGCATAGTTCTTGCCATATCCTCTAACGTTCTGTTCTTTCTTTCTACAACTCCATTTTGTTGAGGAGTCCTTGGAGCTAAGAAGTTGTGCGATACACCATGTTGATCACAGTAGGCCAGGAACTCTGAATTCTGGAACTCCGTCCCATGGTCTGATCTTATAGCTTTGAGAGGTGTCTCAAGGGCAACTTCCACTTGTTTGATGAAGACTTTGAACGCATTAAAACAATCTGCTTTGGAAGCCAAGAAAAGAACCCAAGTGAATCGAGAAAAATCATCTACAAGAACGTAAATGTACCTCTTTCCACCGTAGCTCAACGTCTTCATTGGTCCACAAAGATCCATATGGAGAAGTTCCAAAGGCTTCCTCGTACTGACTTCATTTTTGGACTTGAAAGACGTTCTTGTTTGCTTCCCTTTGATACAGGCTTCGCACTGTTCAACCGTCTCAGGATCAATTCGGGGAAGTCCTTTCACAAGATTTTTCTGGTGAAGCTTAAGGATTGTGCTAGGTCCAGCATGGCCAAGACGGCAATGCCAGAGATCAGCGTCCTTCTTTGAAGCAGATAGACACAACTCTGATTTGGGCTTGAACTCTTGATTGAAGATGTAGACATTGTTTTGGCGTACTCCTTTGAGAACGACTTTGTTGGATTTCTTGTTGATAACGAGGCATTCCTTTGAGTCAAATGTGACTAGGTTTTCACCTTGATCGCACATCTGAGAGACGCTAAGAAGATTGAAGCCAAGTCCTTCAACAAGACTTACGTTGGTTGCTTTGATGGACGGGTTGAGAATAGCAGTTCCCGTTCCCTTGATCTTTCCCTTGCCCTTATTGCCAAACGAGACAGTTCCTCCCGTGGCACTACTTTGGATAGAAGTGAGATGGATTTGGCTTCTTGTCATATGATTTGAGGCGCCACTATCAATGATCCAAGGGCGTCCCCTCACTTCCACCTGCCATAACAAAGTTAGTGTTTGGCGACCCAGGCAAGGTGTTCCTTACCTGGTTCGTTACAGAAATAGAACTCTGGTTCTGGCAAGTAGTCATTAATATTCACATCATTTGAAATAGCATGCTTGCGGAAAGAATTCCTAGAGCGTTTAGAACGCCTAGGATTAACCTTAGGAACGGACTTAGCATTTTCATTGTTAGTCCTAGCTTCCTTTCCATTTTCAACATCTTCCTTGAGTTTTAAGCAATCATATTTGTAGTGATCTCCTTGTCCACAGTACCAACACGTCCTATAGTAAGTACCGAGGTAGTACTTCTTGTTGGGACGTTGGATTTGGTTTTGCTTCATCTTTTGGGGATCACAGACTTTTGAACCTTCCCCTTTGGCAATTTTCTTATAAATTTTATGACTAGTGGAATTGGTGTAGTAGTCCTCTTGTCCTATTTCTCCACTTTCTAGGACTCTAATTCTTTCAAGAAGATTCTTGGTTTTCTCACGTTCAAGTTCTAGTTCTGAGGTTTTGCTAGCCTCAAAGTCACTAGGGAGAGAGTTCCTGGGTTCAGACTCATAGCCTAGTCCTCTTTTGCTGGGACAAAGACTATTGGCTTGACTTCCTCAACTATGGGACTCTTTCCTAACACCTTCACTTCTTCTCTAAGCTTAGCGTTCTCAAGTTTGAGACACATTACTTCAGTTTTTAGAGATTTAGATTCTTCAAGCGAGGACTCTAGTTGAACGGTCATGGAACTACAGTTTTCACATTCAACAACAATATTCTCATTTTCAAGCTCAAGTTCATCCATTCTATGTTGCATGATAACACTTTCTTCCATGATTTTTCCAATCAGTTTAATGAGTTTAGATTTGGAACAATGTTCTAAAGAACTCATCATAGATTCTCGTGTTACCTCATTTTCAGATTTCGGAACGTTCTCCTCAACAGCTGTGACGTCCTCCATAGCCATGTACGCCACTTGCTCATCAGGTTCTTCATCATCATCATCAGAGGAAGAACTCCCATTATCCCATGCAGAGGCGAACGCTCCAATAAGGGCTTTCGTCCTTATATCCTTGGCAGACATTCCTGTTGTGCACATTTTAGCAAAGTGTCCCTTCTTGTTACACTTGTAACACGTGAGATCCTTCATTTCAGCATCGGAGTACTTGCGACTCTCCTTCTTTGGCATCTTGTGTTTGTTGAAGTATTTGTTCCTTTTGCCAAAGGCACGTACAACTTTGTTAAAGAGAGCAACTTCTTCTTCCTCCTCGAGTTGTTCCTTAGTCTTGCTTTCCTTTTCCTTCAAAGCTTGAACGCGCATCCTCTCGCGGTTCTCGTTCTTGTTAGCTTCCACCATCAAAGAAATTTCTTGCTGACGACGAATATAGTCAGCGTACTCTGGTGTTGTGGACGCCAAAGCAAGATCAGTTTGAGAGTTGTTTGCTAGTTGAGCCATATCAGTTTTCCTCCGTTCTTCGTATTGTCTAAGCTTCCCATAGATTTCTTCCATATCTAGAGTCTTGTTGGCCGTGTTCTCTTTGAACGTTGTCCTGTCAAAGTTCCAGACTCCGGTTAATCCATCAATGACCACTTGAACTCTATTCCTCATGGAGATTTCTGTTTCTGGGATGCCCAAGTTCCTCATCTTGGTGACAAGGGCCTCAAAACGGTACGAGTAATCGTTCACAGATTCATTTGGTAACATAGTAAAAGCATAGAACTCCTTCTTGATTTTCAGCTGAACGTCCTCTTTCATTTCAGCCGTTCCTACATGAAACTTCTCCAAGGCGTCCCACTGTTGTTTAGCAGTTGCCAAGTTACCGACTCGAGTGGCGTCCCTCTCACATAGGGATGCTTGAAGGAAACACATGGCTTTTGCGTTGGTTTCCATCAATTTGAACTCATCAGGACCCCACTCGTCCTCCTTATCAACCTTGTCAGCGGGCACCTTGAGATCTCCTTTCATGATGACCTTCCAGCATTGATAATTTTGACCTCTACAGAAGTTCGCGAACCTTGTTTTCCAGCGATTAAAGTTGCCGTCCGTTAGGCGCAGAGGCTTCACAAAAGAGATTCCAATTGGTTCCATGTCCATCTTTATCTACAACTCAGTAAGAATCTAGAGCGCCTGCTCTGATACCAATTGTTGGATCGTTAGTCTAAGGGACGTCCTTTACTTTGAGTAAAGGCGTCCTTTGGTCAGGCGTCCCTACGAGGTGTAGGGGCGTCCTTTAGTATTGCAGCGGAAATAAAGACTAAACAGATAATAGATGAACACAGTGAATTATAGAGGAACCACTCAAGACCAAGTAGTCCTTGAGTGTAAACCTCTACCTCCTTGGAGGATTTTTTGAATAGATCTTTCCTTTCTATTGAACGTTCTTACAGTTGTACTGGCGAGTCTTTACAGTTCTCCGACACTTAGCTTTTCCCTAAGTTCACTAGTAAAGAACTCCTTTAAGCCTACAACTTAAGCTTGCTCAATCTACTAAAGGATTCTATTCCTACGTTCTGCAGTACTTCGCAAAACGCTCTCTTTCCTTTTGGGTTTTCATGATACAAACAGTTTTTGTGATTTGGTTATAACTCTCACTCAATCTAACACAAGTCCTAGCATTGTTCTTGAGTTCTTGCGTCAGTTCTTCGTGTTCTTGAGTGAGTCGCTTTCTCTTTGATTCTCTTTGAATATTTTTGAAAGCGTTAGCGTCACA
The DNA here is from genome assembly GCA_934048045.1 of Polygonum aviculare. NCBI lineage: Eukaryota > Viridiplantae > Streptophyta > Magnoliopsida > Caryophyllales > Polygonaceae > Polygonum > Polygonum aviculare. Next base: position 21,660,572 of record OW204023.1, on the reverse strand, counting down.
ATAAATGCCTTGCGGTATTTATAGGACTTGGGAAGGGCGTCATTCTCGTTCTGACGATCATGTCCTTCAGGTACGTGGCTACAGGATCTTCTTCCACGAGTTTGGCGGTGATGAGGAAGCTTCCTGTATCCAGCTGTGTGTGATGAACTCCGCTACAGGATCGGCCGCCACGTGTTGATGAACTCTGCTACAGGATCGTCCGCCACGTATTGTTGGACTCTGCTACAGGATCGGTCTCCACGTGTCCTTGGATGATCAAACATTTGTCGAGTGATGTCATCCTGTCGGCTAGTGAGTAAGGACTCCTTTCTTGCGTTCCTACTTGCTTGGGACTCCGTCCTTGCTCAAGTACTCTGGTTGGTCCTTACTTCCTATTAGCTAGCGTCCCTAAGCTTATGGGACGCTTATACACACTTGTTGTCCTTTTGGTCACTGGCGTTCCTGAACACTTGGACAACTTTATTAGAATCATAGTGAGTTTGTCATATCAAAACTAAGGGACGGTTGTGTGGAACACTAACAAGTACGCAGGCGTTCTTGATAGCGTCCCAACAAAGGGGAATTTCAAACCTATGGAGAACGGATAATCTAGAAAGCACACCCAACCCTTTCGCACCCAATCGATCTTTTCGATGGTAGGGGCGTGGAATCGGGTTCCTCTGGGAAAACCCCCAAATTCGACCCATTCCGCAATTTCATCCCGGGTCATGGTGCAGGGAAGAAGGTCTTCCTCACTAAGGGCTTTGGAAGAGGTGAATGGGGACCTCGAAGCCATGGAAAGCGGAAAAAGAGAAGCGAAAAAGGGTGCAGAAGTACCTGGAGCGTTCAGAGAAAGAAGAACAGAGGAAGAAGAGAGAAAGGCGGACACGGTTGAAGGCAAAGATGGAAAAGAAGGACGAAAGAGAGGGTTTAAGAGGTCTGCAGAATCTCGAAATCCAAGGCTTGACTGCAACGTCAAATCAATTAAATGCACCATTCAAAATTTGAAAAGGTTCAAAATCCGAACGCTGCATTTAGGGGTATTGTTGGGCCCAGATTTTCCTCACAAAAGTATCGAGACCCGGTTGAGACTTCTTCAATACTTCTTCAAAGCACAGCGAGAGACGGCGGAGACCGAAGTCGGTTAAACGAGATAGAGTTAAAGATATAAGATAGATCTCTTCAAGATATTTTGTTAGGATCACGATTAGCTGGAATCTTGTATTTTCTTATATTTTCCTATAAGATAGATCGGTCATAAGGGGCACTATAAAAGCTAGTTGTACGCCCTTGAACGGGATACGCTCTTTTGCACATCCAATCATACTTTGAATACAATACACGAGCTTTTACATCATACGTCTTCTTTGTGATTAACTTCGATTAGGCCCGATCTAGGCCAGAATTCCCTAGGGTGAATTTTGGCTCAAACATAACTCTTTCCTTGATGATGTTAGCTTTCTTGAAATACTAGAGATCCATGAACTCTACACCGTTCGGGGCCGGCGTATACTTGGACAAATCAACTTCAAGGGCATGGGCCAAGCGAGCAATCATACCTCCAAAGTAAATCCATGATGAGCTTTCGAAGTCCCTCACCATTTTCACCCATTCCCACGTGAGGTTCATCGTCTTCTCATTTTGAAACAACATCTCATAGAGCAACATGGCTTCCTCCTTCATCGGCTTGCTTAACTCGTGTTAGGCAAAGATTGTGCACCCCAAAACACGGATCATGACTCGGAAGAGGGGACTCGCTATCTCATTAGTTGAGGCTCCTTTCCTCATCTCGCTTTTGCCCGCTACATACTTCCAAAGATAGTTCACCTTGTCAGTATCCACAAAAGCCTCATCTCTCGTAAAACGAAATCCAAGGTAGACCGCCAAATTCCAAAGAGAGAGCTCTTGCGCCTCATTGCCCAATTGAAAGGTGATGATGCCCTCACTATCCTCAACGCCCTCATAAGTGCACTTGATAGTGGCCATGAACTCCGAAGTCAAGGCCGGATAGTGAGTGTTGCTCCATCTTAGCATCACATTAAGCCCGATATTTGAGTAGCACCGGGTAAGAGCCTCATCCATAATCATCCTCTTGATAGATTCCCAAACTACCCACCTTTTGTGGTGAGATAGACCCATGTATCACTCACAGTTTCGAGCAACATCATCGTCCTCAAAGTGCACATCATCCATCCTTTGCACTTTCTTTGACTTCTTGGACTTCTTTGTTGGCCTCTCCATTCTTGAAGAAGATTCTCGGGTAGTCATGGTACCTACACACATTCAAAGCAATGAAATACAAGATAAGATCTATACAACCTCAACAAAATCACAAGCTTCCACAACTAACAACGTATCACGCAAGAAAATGACCCCATACTTGTCTTCTAGACACTTAATCCACAAAATCCAACATGTATGAATAAAGGATCACACAACAATGGTCAAGCTAAAAGATATATCATGATAAACAAGCCTTAACCAACAATCAAGCTCACGAATCCTAAAGCTCACACAAGAGATAGCCAAATAGCACTAGGACCGACCAACACAAGACGTCGGACCCGAGGTTCTCGACCTCGGTCCGAGTCTTGGACCGACTTGCAACGTCGGACCCGAGATTCTAGGCATCTCGGTCCGAGTCTTAATTCGACTTCTCTACCTATTTCACCCAAAAATCATTCTATCATGCTCCTAAAATCCAAAATCAACCATTTCTCATCATCAATCAAAGTTCCAAGTAGGTTCTAACATGCATAATCAACAATTAAGACCAAATTCCACTATTCATGCAAATCACCATGGATGCTCAAGATCTAAGCTCATTCAATCATAGCAAATCCCAATGCAAACAATGAAAGCATGAAATTCACAAAGAATCAAGTAGAGATTGAGATTAACATACCAAATTTGAAGAAACAAAGACTTGCTAGCAATCAAACTCCTTAGAACTCAAAATCTCCACCTAGATCTAGGAGGGGGATGAAGAACAATGGGACTTTTTGGGGATTTTTGGCCTTTGGATCGATGTTTGGGGGTGATTAGGGTTTTGGATCGAGATTGTTGAGAGTTTTTGCTAGGGGATCGAGTGTGTTGGAGAGGGGGGTCGAATTGGGGTTTTTGAATGGAGCTTGGTGTTTTGGGAATGTGGTTATGAAGGTGATGGGAGGTAGGTATGGGAAAGAAGGCTTTAAATGGGTAAGAGACAAAGTTCAGGTCAGAGGGGTATAATGGGCATTTCCTCAAAATCAAGACCAAGGTTGACCGGCTAAGTCGGACCGACGTTGCCTACGTCGGGCCTGAGGTACTGGGTACCTCGATCCGGCTCGGTTTGGTTTCCTAAAATTCCCTCTTCTTGGCAATTCTCTACCCACAAGTCCTTTTATTATTTCCACCATTACCACATTCAATCATGAAGTTCACACAACACACAATTCCACAAAACACATGCTAAGGAGAGATTAGGAAGAATCTAAGCTAAGAGAAGAAGAGCAAACTAAGAACTACGAAAATTAAACCTACTAAGCTCGGGTTGCCTCCCGATAGCGCTTCTTTTAAGTCACTTGCTTGACTTCTAACCTCAACCTTCATGGAGGGTGAAAAATGGTGAATTGATCACCGTAGTCATGTTCATTTCCACGCCCTTCATAGCCATAAAACCACCACTTCTAACCTCAACCCATAACTTCTCTTCTCCAAGAACTCCTCAGCAAAATGGCGTCGTTGAAAGAAAGAATAACTTTGGCTCAAAAGTGTTTGGGGACGCCACTTGCCAATAGCATCGTCCTTGCCATGTCCTCCAACGTCCTATTCTTTCTTTCAACGACGCCATTTTGCTGAGGAGTTCTTGGAGAAGAGAAGTTATGGGAGACTCTATGTTCATCACAGAAATCAAGGAACTTTGAGTTTTTGAACTTCGTTCCACGATATGACTTTAGAGCTTTTAAGCGTGTCCCAAGAGCAACTTCTACTTGCTTGATAAAGACATTAAACATCTGGATGGCCTCTGCTTTTGACACTAAGAAAAGAACCCAAGTGAATCTTGAAAAATCATCTACAATAACATACATATACCTCTTTCCACCATAACTTTGAGTCTTCATAGGTCCACACAAATCCATATGAAGGAGTTCCAATGGCTTCTTTGTGCTCACTTCATTTTTGGATTTGAAGGACAATCTTGTTTGCTTCCCTTTGATGCATGCCTCGCATTGTTCAATTTGTTTAGGATCAATTTAGGGATGTCCTCTCACAAGCTCTTGTTGGTGAAGTTTGAAGATGGTGTTAGGTCCAGCATGACTAAGACGTCGATGCCAGAGATCGGCGTCCACAGTAGAGACAGATAAGCACAATTTTGATGCAGGCTTGAACTTTTGGTTGAAGATGTAGACATTGTTTTCACGAGTTCCCTTGAGAATGACTTGATTTGTTTTTTTATTGATGACTAGGCACTGCTTAGATGCAAATGTGACTAAATTGTCACTTTGATCATAAATTTGAGAGACACTAAGGAGTTTGAAGCCGAGTCCCTCAACAAGACTAACATTGGACGCTTTGATGGATTGATTCAGTTTTGCGGTGCCCGTCCCTTTGATTCTTCCTTTACCCTTGTTGCCAAAAGAGACAGTTCCTCCTATGGCACTAGATTTGATAGAGGTGAGATGGATCTGGCTTCTTGTCATGTGATTTGAGGCGCCACTATCAATGATCCACGGGCTTCCTCTCACTTCCCCCTGAAAAGAGGAGTTAGTTCTTTGTGACCCAGGCAAGGTGACCCTTACCTGGTTTGTTACATGGGTACATCTCTCTCATGGGCAAATAATCATAAACATTCACATCATTTGACTTTCTAGCATGCTTCCTAGAAGATTGATTTTTAGCATCAGGCACACTAGCATGCGTCCTATCATCAGATTTTGGCTTAGCATTCATATTACCACTTCTAGTCTTTCTTCCATTCTCAAGATCTTCTTTCAACTTAGCCCACTCATAGTGGTAGTGACCACCCTTGCCACAATGCCAGCACGTCCTATAATAGTTTCCAAGATAGTACTTCTTGTTAGGATGTTGAATTTTATTCTCTTTCATTTTCTCGGGATCAACTACCTTAGAACCTTCTCCCTTGGCAATTTTCTTGTAAATCTTATGGCTCGTGGTGTTTGTGTAATAATCCTTTTTCCCTTTCTCACCACTCTCGAGAAATCTTATGTGCTCTTCTAGGTTCTTAGTCTTTTCTTTCTCAAGCTCTAGCTTTGTTGTCTTACTAGACTCAAAGTCACTAGGGAGAGAGTTCTTGGAGCTAGACTCGTACCCTAGACCTTTCTTGGCAGGAACAAAGACAACTGGTTTGAAGGTTTCAATCACAGGACTCTTTCCTAGAACCTTTACCTCGTCCCTAAGATTAGTGTTCTCTAGCTTGAGACACACGAGTTGAGTTTTAAGAGACTTTACTTCTTCTTGAGAGGACTCTAGTTGAAAAGAAATAGTATTGCAACTTTCACATTCTACAACAATATCTTCTGATTCAAGTTCATCCAGTTTCTCTTTCATGGCATAGCTTTCTTGTATGATTTTAGTGATGAGTTTGATAAGCTTGGGCTTAGAACACTTGTCTAGAGAGCTCATCATGGATTCTTGGGTTACCTCTTGTTGAGCTTTAGAGGCGTCCCTTGGAGAGTCTGAAACATCCTCCATAGCCACATAAGCTACTTGATTTGGAGGTTCTTCATCATCTGAGTCGATGTCGTCCCATGCAGCTTCATAGGCACCAATGAGAGCTTTCTTCTTGAGATCTTTCGTTGAAAGTCTTGAATTGCAATTCTTAGTATAGTGACCCTTCTTGCTACATTTGTAACATGTCACTTCCCTCATTTAAGCGCCTGACAACTTGGGAGTTTCCTTCTCGTAAGGCATCTTCATTCTTGGGACCTTGCCTCTTTTAGCCCACGAACGAAGAGTTTTGTGCAAAAGGGCTAGCTCATCTTCTTTAGAGATTTGTTCTTCCGTCTTCCCTTGTCGTTCTAGTAAAGCTTGAAGACGAAGAGTTTCGTGATGCTCTTGAGTTTTGGCCTCAAGCATCAATGCCAGTTCCTTTTGCCGTTGGTGATATTGTTCGTGCTCTGGCGTCCTTACTCCAAGAGATATAGCTAGTTCATTTTGAGGACTCTTTCCCATTTCTAGCAAGTCTTGATTCCTTCTCGCTTCATATCCTTTAAGCTATCCATAGATTTCCTCCATGGACAGTCCTTTGTTGGCTTGGTTTTCCTTGAACGTCATCCTATCGAAGTTCCATACTCCCGTGAGCCCATCAATTAACACTTGAGCTTTCATTCTCTGAGCGATTTCTGACCCTTTGACACCCAAGTTCTTCAACTTGGTTAGGAATGCTTCAAACCGGAAGGAATAGTTAGTGATGGTCTCATTTGGAAGCATTCTGAATATGAAGAAGTCCCATTTTGCTTCAAGTTGGACGTCCTCCTTCATCTCAGGCATCCCAACGTGGTACTTATCCAGAGCTTCCCATTGGAGCTTAGCAGTCGATAGATTGCTCACATGGATAGCGTCCCTTTCGCAGAGGGACGTTTGTAAGAAACAGATAGCCTTGGTGTTCGTATCCATGAGTTTGAACTCCTCGGGACCCCATTCCTCTTCTTTGTCAACCTTGGCAGCAGGGACTTTGAGGTCTCCGTTCCTTATCACCAGCCAACATTGGTAGTTTTGACTCCGCACGAAGTTCTCAAATCGGGATTTCCAAAGGTTGAAGTTGCCGTCTGTGAGGCGGGGAGGCTTCGCACTTGAGATACCTATAGGTTCCATCTCCATGTTTCATGCAACTCAAACACAATCTAGAGCGCCTGCTCTGATACCAATTGTTGGATCGCAAGTCTGTTAGAATGGGCGTCCTTAACTGAGTTAAGGGCGTCCTTAAATGTAGCGGAAAATAGACTTAGACAGGAAACAGAATACGATAATGGCCACGAGTACTTATAGAGGAACCCCACTAAAACCAACTAGTCTTATGGGTAAACCTCTACCTCCGTTGGAGGATTTTCGAATAGTCGTCCTTATCTTATTCAGAGAGAGTCCTTACAACTTAGGCAAGTCGTTATAATTCTCTGAGCTAAGCGTCCGTCCTTAGCCTTACTAGTAACACTCCTTTTAGCCTAACAAAGTAACCTAACTCTCTGACTGTAAGGCAACTAAACACTCACGTCTCTCACTGTACGTTGTGAGAGACAAACTAACTTTCTAACTCTTTTGTGGTTTGGTTTGGATTTGATGTGTTTGGACTTTCTTTTTCTCGCTTCATGTTCACTTGATCTTCTTGATCTTCGTTCTTGAGCTTGAATGCTTCGGGAGTGAGCTCGAGAGATAGTCTTCAAAGTCCACACCGCTATGCATAACCCTTGTCCTCTAGCGCCCTCTGAAGCTTGAGCAGGATCTGTCGGCTTCCTTCAACGGTGCGATTTGCATTTTGAGGAAGTCAACTCTGTTGGCGCTTGGGAAGCCTCCGCGTGGTCAGGGGACCATCTCTAGGAAAGCGACATCTTTGGAATTGTTTACACGTGCCTAGACAGAGGAAGCTTCCTTCTGAGGACTACGGCCGATTATGATGTAATCATGTTAGGGCGGCCTTGGTTTGAATTCGAGATTCATCCATATTTAGGCGCGTGTCCCTTCTTGATGAGGACGCCGCCCTATCTACGCAGGGACTCCATTCTTTTATTCAACTTTGGAAGTTTTGATGGAGTGCGTCCCTATAGCTTAGGGACTCTCGTTCACTTGTTGTCCTTTTCGCTCATGTTCGTCCTCTGGACTTACTTGAGATCAACACTTGGACAACTTATCAAATACCTTTGAGTTTGACATTATCAAAACTAGGGACGATCATTATTGGTTAGATATTAATGACTGACGTCCTTAATATCATCCCAACATTTTTTCCATCAATGCCAAGATGTGCTCTCTAGTTGGATACGATGGTTTTGTTGTCTTTTGGAAGGGTCCTGATCACGGGTTACTTTCCACGTGGATTCCCAAGCCAAAGCTCACTGTCTAACTCATCAATATTAAGTTTTTGTCCATACGGCAGCATAACAACACTCCTCCTAAAATCTTAGTTGCTCACTAACCAATTACCAAACTTCTTGTTGTTCATGAACATGAAAAAGTGAAGCTCAACAACTGAATAAGTGTTATTCATTAGTATAAACATGAGAAATTAAATTCTGAACTAAAACTATCCAAAAAGTGATAGTATTAGCCTAAATCAGTGATGGCCAAATTCCGATTATGTGCTTTACATGAACATGATATATTATGATAAAGTTCTAAATAAGTGCTATTCATGAAAATGAACATGAATAATCAAAATTATGGACTCTTGTTATCCATGAAAAAGTGATATTATTATGTTGAAAAAGTGATGGCTAGATTCCGAACACTTGATTTGAATGAACATGTAGAAATTATTATCAAATCCTGAATATATAAATGTTATTCATAAAATCATATACAATCAATCTCTAAATTAGTGCTACCCGTATATATTAAAAAGGTGATAATCTTATTCTAATAAGTACTATTCCTAATATTTAGATTATTTACACTAATTAACAAGACAAAACTTCAAAATTAGTTCAACATAAAAAATCCAATGTAACACATTCAGTAGTTAACAAAAATCTCAATGAGTATGAGTCCTGAATGTCCTGTGAATAAGACTAGGCTACGAAGCTTTCTCCTCAACTCTCTCCTGGAGAATCACATTATTGCTATCCTTCTCTTGGACTTTTTCCTTCTCATTTTTCACTATATGGTCCTGAATGTCCTGTGACGCAGCTTTGTTCTTCTGCTTCTTTGGCAACACAAGCTTCTTCTTCTTACTTGTAGTGGATTATACATCTTTTGCCTCAATTGATTCACCTTTCTTGAACAGTTTTTTACCTGTGCCAAACAAGAGATTTGTGCCAACAAGAGATTTTTCTTAATGTGAAACGAAAACTGAAACAACATTTATTTCATTATCGAACTCTAATTAGAATATAACACATCTAACTATTAAGAAATTACCCTTCTCACCTCTAGGCTTTTCTGATGCCATCAATCTTTGAGCAATCGGAACATCATCTAACTCATCATCACATTGATAGTTGGCTACCTTTATCATAATAGATAAAATAAAAATAAATAAACATCATCACTCTCTTATAATTAATTCAATTTAAAACTTTATTAATAGATATGGACAACAACATTTTTGATAAATAACTATCATACCTCTATTGCCCTCTTGATTGACAAAAATTTATTCTTCCTCGTTAGTACATTGTTGTATTTAATTAACATTATCTTCTACCTCATCATTGAATTGTTGCATTTCATCACTCTCTTCTGGACTTAAATCGGACAAGTCTTCTTGAGACTTACGAGCTTGAGCCTTAGAACGCTTGAAAGATTGTCTCTCAATTACATATTGGGACTCAGTCCCCGAACAATTATCATACCGGAAAAAGTTAGATGAATCCATGGATGAATATGAACATGACCAATATTGCTTACCTGAAAATTTATCATACAAAACGCACAAACAAAACAATGGATAAACATGAACATGAACATGCAATGTTATATCAATCTATGAAATATAAAAACGAATATGGTAGGAACACATACAAACCCAGAATTCACAGAACTCGATCTTTGTAATGAACATGAGCAACATAACCAATTTAAAAGCTTAGATACTAATACAACAAACTGGCCCATATTTGAACATGAACATGATCAATCTCAAGGTTTCTACATTGCATGTGAAGATTGAACATTGTCAACATGCTCAAAAATTGCAACAGGTTCCTACATCATAAACTAATGATAGACACAAAAGACCCATATTTGATTTAAACAATCTGGGTGAAACAGTTTGTCAATAGGATTAATATAAGTATGAAAAGGGGTGGGGAGGAGGATGGTCAAATAGTCTGAATGAACTCGGAGCAAACTATAAGAAAGACATATCCAAATTTAATAAATAAAACAAATAAAATAGCTTGTAAGGAAGTACACTATTGACAAACTCACTTAGTAGATGGGATTTTATACAGCTAAGAAAAGGTTGCTAAATTGGAATGTAGAGGACAAACAAATAAGGCCAAGGAATTTGCTTAAGAGTCATCCATCACTAAGAAGTGTACAAGCAAGAGATCACAAAATAATAATACAAAATCGGACTGCATAATTTAATCTAACACCTCTATGAAACATCAGTACAACCTAAACCAAGGGTTCTCTAGTGACAACTTTGAGAATGAATGGTCAACCATGTTGCTTTGAAGTTCATTGATTTTACACTCATACACTTCATTACACATACGCTTCAATAACCAACACAGAACACAAACACACAAATATGGTGTCATTACAGATATTGAGTTCGATCATCCTATACCAAGCAAATAACATACCTTTTTCAGGTCTTCGTTGGAGCATGTTCTTCGACTTTGGAGACTTTGCCATAATGTTTAGACCTCTGTAAAAAAACACAATGTTCATGAATACACATCAATTGAAGGAGGTGGATGCGGGTAGTATAGGGTTGTATTTTTTAAAATGTTTTTAAATTGTTTTAAGGGTAGTTTTGTCAAAACACATTTTACATATACAATATCAGCAAATCGTCTAACCAAGCACCCTATTGTTTATCTAAAAAAATAAGTTTTAATTTAAGTCACGATATCAGCAATTTATATTAGCATTAGTAATCGATTAGCATCAACAATCGATCAATATCAGCAACGAATTGCCGAACAAAGACTAAATAGTACTTGGAAGACAAGTCATCCAAAACTATAAGATAAGAAAAAGAAAAGAAGATAGAAAAATAAAACCTTCTCGGATCTGGCGCTCACCTTGCATGCACACGCTCCACCACACTCGCCGTTAACTCTTATGAAAAATCGCTCGCACTTTGCTAATTGCCCTCTACCGCACACGCCTTTCGAGATCCGCACTCGCGGTTTTCTCCTGCGTAAAGTAGACTTCCCTGGGATGCTACCGCGCCCGCGGCCATGCCATTGAGCTCGTAGTTTATGTACCGAATCGGCTCTTCCTCTTCTTCATTTAAACGTCATGAAGCCTCTCGAATCTTGAATCCTTATGTCTTCAGTCTTGATATTACAATCAAGCACAAACTCTAACCTAGAACACTCATTATAGCCATAAAATACAAGAGTTAACACAACCTAAATAGATTATAACATTCATCCTTATTTGTCTTAATTCTAGAATGAGTTGCAAGTACAAATCTTATTTCTATTATTTTATATTGAAAATGCTAAATTTTAATTGAATATACACTAGTTATACAATATATATATAGTCAATTAGGTTTACACAATGTAATGTTTCAATAGTTAAATGACTAGATGATCGGACTAGAAATTATTGAAACAAGTCAATAGCAATTCAAGTAAGAGAAAAGATTAAAACCTTGCAATAGATAAAAGAATTAGAAATCTCCCAACTTAATCAGAACGAACACTTCAATTGTCTGTCTAAGCAAAGAGGTTTTGTTCTCCATAAAAGGTCTCCAAAATACAAAATATTCCAAACTCAAAAGCTAGGTCTAAATAAAAGGTCTAAGGCTCCTTAAATAGGAGAAACCAAAGTATCCAAAAAACATAAAAACAGGACCAAAAACAATATCCATAAGGCTAATATATACAACGCAGCATTTAAAGATGGAATTCGCCTCGGCACTAGCAGCGGTCGCCGCCTCTCACATAACGCTTTTCTTCGACTTTTCTTCACTTCAGATCCAAGTGGTCTTCAGGGTCCCTGAACTCTTTCCTTCTTCAACGCTCCAAACTCCATCTTAAGAACCTAAAACAAGACTAAAAGTATGCTAAAACCCCATCTAAGTACACAAAATAATTGTGTATATCAAACTCCACCACAGTTGAATCTCACTCATCTCGAGTAAATGAGAAAACTAACACTTGTAATTAATAAAAGCCTAGATCATCAAGTGTGGACAAATCCTACAACTAGGGTAATAACAATAATCATCAAAGCTCCTAACTACCAAACCCATATCAAAATATAACATCATCAGCACCAGTATTCAACAACCCTAACAACACAACTCTAATCAACACAACTTAGCATACTAAAATCAACCATCCACCTATCTAACTCCGACTCCACACATCTAGCATCATTAACAATAAGCATCGATAGAGAGAATGAAAATCAACATACTACACCTTATTCCTTCGAGTGAAAACCTACCTGAAAACACTCCTATACTCCACTTATGTCGCCAGCTCCAGTCAAAAGAATATCCTAAAACACTCTTTTTTCTTTCACTCTTTTCGCTTAGGTGCCTTTTCAGGTTTTTACCTAACATCTCTCTTTTCATTTTTAATGTTGGACTCACCATCTCACATCACTCAAAAATCTATTTTTTCCCAAGCCTAATGCCTATCAGATTACCTGTTTTTTACTTGAACCGCCCTTTCAGGTTTTCAGTTTACCCTAGGGTTTTTCTGGCTTTTACTCTATTTTTGTGGCTCTTTTTTTTTTTGAAGTAACAATAATATAAATCCAACTCCCGCACACTTATAATAGACATTGTCCTCATTGTAGAAACACAAAATAAAATAAGGGGAAGTAAGGAGAAATACCACTACTGTGAAGGTGGTGCTAGCGCCGGGTAGTCAGGGTAGGATGGATATCCAGGCCACTACTGCTAAAAGTATGCCACCTGTTGTTGAAAGTAGTGTGTCTGCTGCTCATGGTACTGGTGGATCCTATCCATGGAACTCGCCAACTCGTCCTGACGAACTAAAAGACGGCTCATCTGCGCAGACATCTAATCCTGTCAACTTGGTAACAGACCCCAAGTAGAACTCTGAGCAACACCATGCTCCTACTACTTATATGCAGCAGCTAGCCTCAAAGGCCCAAGTAGAGGTAGCTGGATCCTCTTGTATCCTATAAGACTCGTTTGTGGCATCTCATGGCCCCATGAAATCAATACACAAAACATCAAATATTTCACAAAAAATAAGACTCGTTTGTGGCATCTCATGACTACTAGATATGTTTCCAACTCTTTGGCATTTATCACATGACTTGTAAAAATTATATGCATCTCTAAAATTAGATGGCCACCAAAATCCTACATCTAACACTTTTCAAGCAGTCCTTTGCACCCCAAAATGTCAACCATATGCTCCTGAATGACAAAGTGTAAGGAGAGAATGTACCTCATTTTTAGGGATGCAACGATGGATTACCTGGTCAGCATAGTGTTTCCATAGATATAGGCCATACCAAACAAAGTGCCTTGATCAGCTGCGTATCCTGTCTCGTTGAGCTTTGTTGAATGGTGAAGGGAATTCCCCTGTGCTGAGGAAATTTGCCAAGTCTGCATATCATGGCTCAATAGTACTCAGTGTTGGATCGTTAGTATACCTGAGGGACATCCTTTAATTAGATAAAGGCGTCCTTGGTCAGGCGTCCTTACGAGGTGTAAGGGCGTCCTTTAGTTATGCAGCGGAATTTAAAACTAAACAGGTGAATAATGAACGCAGTGATTTATAGAGGAACCACTAAAGACCAAGTAGTCCTTGAGTGTAAACCTGATCGGTTCGGGATCGGAGGGTCTCACAGCTTTAAATTTATAAAACCGAACCTCACTTGTAGTAAAGAGGTAGGGTGTCGAACACACGGGAGTTCGTGCGTCGAGAGTACCCGAAAAGACTAAAAGGTGTAAAAGAAAGGCAAAATAAAGGAAAACGAGAGAAAATCACCTCGGACCGACACAGGTCACTTAGGTCCGAGGGTGGATCGAGGTTGATTTGACCGGGACCGACGTGGTTCAAAGTCGGGCCCGATGACTGGGTAACTCGATTAGGCAAAAATTGTAGATCGGTCTTGGGTTTTTGGGTTCCCTCCCTAACTAGACTTGGGTAATTCCACCCCAATTCAGCCAATAAGTGTTGATCCCTATGAGATCGAGGTTGCTAGCCTTCGATCCCTCCACTCTACACTTCGACCCAAGGGAGTTTTCACTCTCCTTCGATGTAAGGTCTAGTGATTGGGTCCGAGATTGCTCTCGCTTACTCTTACCAATTACAAGCCCTAAGCCCCTTGTTTTCACAAGAGAATTGAAGCTTAGTGTAGAGAGGATTCATAGATCAAGCACTCAAAGGCTATGGAATTGGGGGTTCACACCCAATCCTAGCTAGGGGATTCCCCTATAGCCCAAGACTATGGAATCTACTCCATCAAGTAAGAGAACTAAGCAATCAAATGGAAAAGCAAGCAAATCTCAATCATCAATCTCAACTCAAAGCCAAATTGCATTCAAATCTCAAAGTGTCAACAAGATCCAAGTCTTAATTCTACCAAATCAAAGCAAAACAAAGTACAAAACTCACTATCCTCCTCCCTAGGCCACCGATTTTCCTCTCTTCTCCTCCTCCCTTCTTCTCCTTGCTCTACAAGTCTTCCTTGAGTCTCTAGAGAGTGATTTGGGTTGTGGTCTATCCAAACCTGCCTTAATGCTCTCTAATCACCTCTATTTATAGCCTCCTTAGATTGGGGACCAAGGAATTCCCAATTTAGAAAGGAGCAAATGTGGAAAGTTACTAAAAATATGCCTTGGGGAACAATCCACTCCATTGCCGACTCGGATCGACACGGATGCACCTCGGGCCCGATGTTGGGAACGTCGGTCCTGGTCTCTGGCTGCTGGATCTTGGGCCCGACGTGATGGTACTCGGTCCTGGGCCTCGATCCTTGTCTTCTTCTTGGGTTTCCTTTGGTTCCTCTTCATTCTTGACTTGGCTCTTCCGCTCCTTGACTTGGCTCCTTCATAAGCTCCTCCAAAACGTCCTCATTCTTGCCATTTTACCTACAAATCAAAGCAAACTTGCATAGTTTCCGACTCTTAAAGAAAACCGGGAACTAAGCTAAGAAGGAACGAAACTAACAAAGAAAAGAATGAAAAACACATATTTACAAGGAAAGTTAACTACTAAAACACCTCCAAAATGAGAGACATCAGAATACCCCATACTTAAACTTGCTTGTCCTCAAGCAATAACAATGTAAGCAAAACCGAAGCACAATCTTCAAGTAAAGCCTCATATGAAAAATCAAGTAAGAACAAGTGATAGACATGCAAGCAAGATTACATCATCACACATGATCAAGTGTTCAAGGAATAAAGTCAAGTACAACAAAGCCTCACTTTAGGTATGTGGAAATGTGTATCACTCATCATGTGTTTAGGCTTGAAAATGAACACTCATACTCAAAATCATGCAAGTAAAGACTTTACCATTGAAGCTAATATCAACAATTCCTCCACCTAGAGATGCCTATTACAATGCACACAAAGAATAAGAACTTGGCTCAATGGAGGTCCTCAAAGAGTTTCCATTCGGCCGGGTTGTAATGGGGCTTTTGGTATTTCTCAAGGTGGGAATTAATTTGGTCTTGTGGTGCTTACAAGGGGATTGAACCTTCTAGTCTCTCACCAAACTCACCAAATTCTTTCCACTTTCAACTTTACTCATCCAAAAGACTTTGATTTTTTTCTTTCTTCTCTTTCTTTTCTTTTCTTTTTCAACCCACACTTCACTTAACATTCCACTTCATCTTTGCACTACACTTTTTGTTGGATTTTTTCACACTTTTTCCACTTACTTTGCACTGGACCGACTTTGAACTCACATCGGGCCCGAGGTCCTTTTGAACTCGGTCCAAACCATTTTTTTCACTTAAGCATTTTGCTTTCAATCCACTATTTTTTCCAACTTTTCTTTCTTTCTTTCTCAACAAAGATGCACTACCCACTTGGGTTTATAACTCCATTCTTTGCCCTTCACCAAAGAGAATCTCAACTCTCCTAATATTCTTCCAAACTCTCACTAAAATCCAATCCCATAAAGGTCAAGTCATATAGGCTAGGAATCACATTTTTGAGGAGTATCAAACAGAGGTCTAAGGCTAAAACGGGGCTACAAACAACGGTTTCTCTTCATGGTAGGATATGGAATATTTTGTGACTAAATGAAATAAAGTTTAAATCAATGTGACAAAGCATAGAACAAATCTCATATTGGCCTTGGAAAATAGATAAACACCTCAATAACAAGTATTACTTAGCATGCTTGAGCTAATTCACACAAGAAAATGAGGGATATGCAATATCGAACAAACATCCCTAAAATGGCCAAAAATAATCTCACAAGGTTCACTCTAGCTTAGTTGCATAAAACTCCATCCAAGAACTCATGTGCTCAATAAAGACATGCAAGACATCATATCACATTAAAAGCAACATCCATTTAGATGGCTAAACTATCCAAAAATATGCAAAGGACTTTACATGCTCACATCCTCATTAGCCTTCATATGGACATCTAAGATGTGAATTCCTAGTCCAAAACAAAATCTTTTTGACATTTTTTAACACGATTTTCAAATTTTTATGGAATTTTTGCAAAATTTTTCTCAAACACAAAACAAACTCATTCATTCATGCCATCACATTCAATCATCATTCATACACTTCATCATGCCACTAACCCAAAATGAAACATCCCTTAAAACAAGACAAAACACATGAATCTAGACATGGAACTATGAGCTACTAACCCACCCCATACTTAAAATTTTGATGTCCTCATCAAAAGAAATCAAAACTCAAAAGTAAAGAGAAGAGTAGAGAAATCTCACAATTTTCCTTATTCCTTGCATGGCTTTGAAGAGGCTTAGTTCGCCAAAAGGAGAGCCCATGTGGCCCTTACTTCTTCACCTGGGTCCATCTTATCATAAAACGTTTTCACTCGATGACCGTTCACCCGAAAGATCCTTCCATCATCACTTATCAAGTCGACCGCTTCTTGAGAAAGTATTTGATGTACCACAAATGGTCCGCTCCACCTTGTTCGAAGCTTACCCGGAAAGAACCGAAGTCGTGCATTAAAGAGAAGAACCTTGTCTCCGACTTGGTAAGTTTTGGGGACCAACTTCCTATCATGCCACCTCTTAGTCTTCTCTTTATACAACTTGGCGTTTTCGTAGGCCTTCAAACGTAACTCACCTAACTCATGTAAGTCTAAATGCCTCTTTTCTCCGGCGAGATTTATATCCCAATTCATCTCCTTGAGAGCCCATTTAGATTTGTGCTCCAACTCTACCGGCAAATGGCAAGCCTTTCCATAGACTAGGTTGAACGGTGTAGTCCCTAGGGGTGTCTTGTAAGCCGTTCTATAAGCCCAAAGTGCATCATCAAACTTAGATGACCAATCCTTTCTCGACTTAGACACCGTCTTCTCCAAAATGGCCTTGATTTGACGATTGGAAACTTCCACTAGCCCGCTTGTTTGAGGACGATAAGCAGTAGCAACTCGGTGAGACACCCCATACTTGATCAACACATTCTCAAAGCATCTTTCAATGAAGTGTGGACCACCATCACTAATAAGAACTCTTGGCACTCCAAATCTAGCAAAAATGTTACTCTTTAAGAACTTCATCACAACTCTTCCATCATTGGTCCTTGTTGGTATGGCTTCTACCCACTCAGAGACATAATCAACGGCTACCAAGATGTATTTGTACGGGCCCGATGTTGGGAATGGTCCCATAAAGTCGATCCCCCATACATCAAAGAGCTCTACCTCTAGCATTCCGGTTTGTGGAGTCTCATGTCTCCTTGATAAATTCCCCTCTCTTTGGCACTCCTCACATTTCTTCACATACTCATGCACATCTTTAAACATGGTTAACCAATAGAAACCACAATGAAGAATTTTGGCCGTGGTTTTTGAACTCTTAGCATGCCCTCCGGTTGGCAAAGAATGGCAATGACGAATGACACTTTCAATCTCCTCACTTGGAATGCACCTTCTAAAGATTCTATCACTCCCTTCCTTGTATAGGTATGGATCGTCCCAATAGTATTTCCTTGCATCATGTAAGAATTTCTTCCTAGCCGAGTAAGACAAATTTGGTGGGATCACTCCCCCTACAACAAAGTTAGCAAAGTCCGCAAACCAAGGGGTAACCCCTCGTTTTACGGTCTCAATAGATAGAAGACAAGTAGGAGGTGGAGATTTAATCAATTTAGGACGAGAAGGAATGGAGACCGAGTGAAGGATCTTACTTGAATTCATGGTTCGACATTGCAAGGTATTGAGCCCGACATGTGGAGACGTCGATCGGGTCGAACAAGTGCACATCTCTCCTGGGACCGACGTTGAAGACTTCGGGCCCGAGGTACTGGGTACCTCGGTCCGATGTTCCATACTTCGAGCCCGACTCTCTGCCTTGGTCGATCCATCCTTCCTTTCTTTCTTGCTACTCATTAGACCTTCATCCGCCCTGATGTTATCTATTTCCACACCATCCTCCATCTTATTCATGTACTCCACGGGCAACCGAGATAGATGATCGGCCACCAAATTCTCCGAACCCACCTTATCCTTGATCTCATGGTCAAATTTTTGAAGAAGAAGCATCCATCTCAAAAGCCTTGGTTTTGCAACTTTCTTCTTCATGAGGTACTTGATTGCCACATGATCCGTATAAACGATCACCTTAGATCCCACAAGATATGACCGGAATTTTTCAAATGCAAACACCACCGCTAGGAATTCCTTTTCCGTAGTTGTGTACTTGCATTGAGTTTCATCCAAGGTTTTACTTGCATAGTAGATGGCATGCAACTTTCCCTCCTTTCTTTGCCCAAGAACGGCTCCTACGGCAAAATCACTTGCATCACACATTATTTCAAAAGGAAGATTCCAATCGGGAGACGCCATGATAGGTGCCGAAACCAAAGCATCTCTCAACCTACAAAAAGCACTCATGCAATCCTCGGAAAATTCGAATGGAACATCCTTCATCAAGATGTTAGACAATGGTTTTGAGATTTTAGAGAAATCTTTGATAAAGCGTCTATAAAAGCCCGCATGACCTAAGAAACTCCTAACATCACGCACACAAGTAGGTGGGGGAAGTTTTTCGATTATCTCAATTTTGGCCCTATCAACTTCTATTCCTCTACTAGAAATGAGATGTCCTAGGACTATTCCTTCCTTAACCATGAAATGACATTTTTCCCAATTAAGCACAAGGTTAGTCTCTTCACATCTAGCCAACACTCTATCCAAATTAGCCAAGCAAGCATCAAAAGAGGATCCATAGACCGAAAAATCATCCATGAATACTTCCACTATTTCCTCTACCATATCGGAGAAGATAGACATCATGCATCTTTGAAACGTTGCCGGGGCATTACACAAACCGAAAGGCATGCGTCTATAGGCAAAGGTTCCATAGGGACATGTAAAAGTCGTCTTCTCTTGATCATCGGGGTGAATAGGGATTTGGCAAAATCCACTATACCCATCAAGGTAGCAAAAGTATTCATGTTGTGCTAATCTTTCAAGAACTTGGTCAATAAAGGGAAGGGGGAAATGATCCTTACGAGTTCCACTATTCAACTTTCGGTAATCAATGCACATGCGCCATTTTGTAGTGGTTCTTGTAGGAATCATTTCTCCTTTCTCATTTTTAACTACGGTCAATCCACCCTTTTTAGGAACTACATGCACGGTACTAACATATTTGCTATCCGAAATTGGGAAAATGATTCCCGCATCCAACATCCTAAGTATCTCACTTTTAACCACTTCTTTCATATTAGGATTTAATCTTCTTTGTGGTTCAATAGTGGGCTTATGGTTGTCCTCCATGTAGATCCTATGCATGCAAATTGATGGTGAAATTCCCTTAAGTTCCTCTAATGAATACCCTAAGGCTCCTCTATGCTTTCTTAAGACCGCTAACAAATTAGACTCTTCTTCTTCATTCAAGTTAGCATTCACGATTACGGGTAATGAAGAGTTAGGGCCAAGGAAGGCATACCTCAAGTCTTTTGGAAGCTCCTTTAGCACATGTGAAGGCTCCGGTGGTGCTTGGGTTTCCTCCATTTCGGCCTTGAATACCTCCAAGTAGGACATCCTACTTTCCGCTTTCTCATCTTCCTCTTGGTTAGCAATCATCCCTTCGTTCTTCACTTCAACTCCATAAGGTGGTGGAATGGCTTTCAATTCTAGCTTCCTTGAACTTGGCTTATTAGATATAGCTTCCCATTATACTCCACTTGGAAGGAATTGGACCATCTTAGCTTCTCCATGCAAGGCTTCCTTCGAAGTGGGTTTGAAGGAGAAATCGAGCTCCACGCCTCCAAATTCAAGGGACAAGTGACCTTTCTTCACGTCTATCACGGCCCCCACCGTAGCAAGTAATGGTCTCCCCAAGATGATAGGTTCACCCGGCACTTCTAACATGTCAACCACAACGAAATCCATGGGGACATAGTGCCCCTCTATACATAATGGGTAATCTTCCACCACTCCAATTGGCTCAATCGATGTCCCGTCGGCTATGGTCAATCTCATGTTAACCGGGGCAATGAGTCCCATGGCGGTCGACTTCCATATTGTATATGGTATCACACTAGTACTTGCTCCAAGGTCACACAACGCTTGAAACTTCCTTGGTCCGACACCCACGGTGATGGCAAATCTTCCGGGATCACCTAGCTTTTGAGGTAGCTCTAGGATCTTGACTTCATCTTGCATTTCCACAATTGACCTCTTCTTGCTCAAGATTTCCTTTAAGAACTTTCCATAGGATGGCATCTCACTTAAAGCATCGGTGAATGGAATAGTGATGTTCAAGCCTTCCAAAAGCTTTAAGAACCTCTTGAACTTGCCCTCAACAATCTCCTTGGGCTTCTTCATAGGATATGGAAGAATGGTAGCACCTTGCTTCTGATCGGTCCGGGATCGGAGGGTCTCACAATTTTAAATTTATAAAACCGAACCTCACTTGTAGTAAAGAGGTAATGTGTCGAACACATGGGAGTTCGTGCGTCAAGTGTACCCGAAAAAGACTAAAAAGGAATAAAAGAAAGGCAAAACAAAGGAAAACGAGAGAAATCACCTCGGACCGACACAGGTCACTTCGGTCCGAGGGTGGATCGAGGTTGATTTGGCCGGGACCGACTTAGCTCAACGTCGGGCCCGAGGACTAGGTAACTCGATTTGTCAAAATTGGTAGATCGGTCTTGGGTTTTTGGGTTTCTTCCCTAACTAGACTTGGGTAATTCCACCCCAATTCAGCCAACAAGTGTTGATCCTTATGAGATCGAGGTTGCTAGCCTTCGATCCCTCCACTCCACGCTTCGACCTTAGGGAGTTTTCACTCTCCTTCGATGTTAGGTCTAGTGATTGGGTCCGAGATTGCTCTCGATTACTCTTACCAATCACAAGCCCCAAGCCCCTTGTTTTCACAAGAGAATTGAAGCTTAGTGTAGAGAGGATTCATAGATCAATCATTCAAAGGCTATGGAATTGGGGGTTCATACCCAATCCTAGCTAGGGGATTCCCCCATAGCCCAAGACTATGGAATCTACACCATCAAGTAAGAGAAACAAACAATCAAATGGAAAAGCAAGCAAATCTCAATCATCAACATCAACTCAAAGCCAAATTGCATTCAATTCTCAAAGTGTCAACAAGATCCAAGTCTTAATTCTATCAAATCAAAGCAAAACAAAGTACAAACTCACAACTCTTCCTCCCTAGGCCACCTATTTCCTCTCTTCTCCTCCTCCCTTCTTCTCCTTGCTCTCCAAGTCTTCCTTGAGTCTCTAGAGAGTGATTTGGGTTGTGGTCTATCCAAACATGCCTTAATGCTCTCCAATCACCTCTATTTATAACCTCCTAAGATTGGGGACCAAGGAATTCCCAATTTAGAAAGGGGCAAATGTGGAAAGTTGCTAAAAATATGCCTTGGGGAACAATCCTCTCCATTGCCGACTTGGATCGACACGGGTGCACCTCGGGCCCGACGTTGGGAATGTCGGTCCTGTTCTGTGGATGCTCGATCTCGGGCCCGACGTGGTGATACTCGGTCCTGGGCCTCGATCCTTGTCTTCTTCTTGGGTTTCCTTCGGTTCCTCTTCATTCTTGGCTTGGCTCTTCCGCTCCTTGACTTGGCTCCTTCACAAGCTCCTCCAAAACATCCTCATTCTTGCCATTTTACCTACAAATCAAAGCAAACTCGCATAGTTTCCGACTCTTAAAGAAAACCGGGAACTAAGCTAAGAAGGAACGAAACTAACAAAGAAAGGAATGAAAAACACATATTTACAAGGGATATCAGAATACCCCATACTTAAACTTGCTTGTCCTCAAGCAATAACCATGTAAGAAAGACCGAAGCACAATCTTCAAGTAAAGCCTCATATGAAAAATCAAGTAAGAACAAGTGATAGATATGCTAGCAAGATTATATCATCACACATGATCAAGTGTTTAAGGAATAAAATTCTAATACAACAAAAGCCTCACTTTAGGTATGTGGAAATGTGTATCACTCATCATGTGTTTAGGCTTGAAAATGAACACTCATACTCAATATCATACAAGCAAAGACTTTACTATTGAAGCTAATATCACCAATTCCTCCACCTAGAGATGCCTATTACAATGCACACAAAGAATATGAACTTGGCTCAATGGAGGTCCTCAAAGAGGTTCCATTCGGCCGGGTTGTAATGGGGCTTTTGGTATTTCATAAGGTGGGAATCACTTTGGTCTTGTGGTGCTTACAAGGGGATTGAACTTTCTAGTCTCTCACCAAACTCACCAAGTTTTTCCTTCTTTCAACTTCACTCATCCAAAAGACTTTGATTTTCTTCTTTTCTTTTCATTCTTCAACCCACTTTTTCACTAAACATTCCACTTCATCTTTGCATGCCCTACACTTTTTGTTTTTTTTTTTGTTGGATTTTTCACTTTTTTCCACTAGGATCGACTTGCACTACAACTCGTGCCCGAAGTTACTTTGAACTCGGTACGAACCATTTTCTTCACTTAAGCACTTGCTTTCAATCCACTACTCTTCGAACTTTTCTTTCTTTCTTTTTTCACAAAGATACACTACCCACTTTGATTTATAACTCCATTCTTCGCCCTTCACCAAAGAGAATCTCAACTCTCTAAACATTCTTCCAATCCTCTCACTAAAGTCCATTCCCATAAGGGTCAAGTCATATAGGCTAGGAATCATATTTTTGAGGAGTTTCAAACAAAGATCTAAGGCTAAAACGGGGCTACAAACAATGGTTTCTCTTCAAGGTAGGATATTGAATATTTTGTGACTAAATGAAATAAAGTTCAAATCAATGTGACAATGCATAGAACAATTCTCATATTGGCCTTGGAAAATAGATAAACACTTCAATAACAAGTATTACTTAGCATGCTTGAGCTAATTCACACACGAAAATGAGGGATATGCAATATGAACAAACATCCCTAAAATGGCCAAAAATATTCTCACAAGGTTCACTCTAGCTTAGTTGCATCAAAACTTATCCAAGAACTCATGTGCTCAATAAAAACATGCAAGATATCACATCACATCAAAAGCAACATCCATTTTAAGGCTAAACTATCCAAAAATATGCAAAGGGCTTTACATGCTCACATCATCATTAGCCTTCATATGGACATCTAAGATGGGAATTCCTAGTCCAAAACAAAATCTTTTTGACATTTTTTAACACGATTTTCAAATTTTTATGGAATTTTTGCAAAATTTTTCTCAAACACAAAACAAACTCATCCATTCATGCCATCACATTCAATCATCATTCATACACTTCATCATGCCACTAACCCAAAATGAAACATCCCTTAAAACAAGACAAAACACATGAAACTAGACATGGAACTATGAGCTACTAACCCACCCCATACTTAAAATTTTGATGTCCTCATCAAATTGCTCTTGGAAGTCTTCTTGGTGGTGGGCAAATTGTTGTTGTTGGA
This sequence comes from Polygonum aviculare, assembly GCA_934048045.1. NCBI lineage: Eukaryota > Viridiplantae > Streptophyta > Magnoliopsida > Caryophyllales > Polygonaceae > Polygonum > Polygonum aviculare. The sequence goes on along the minus strand of OW204023.1, from coordinate 21,636,659 downwards.
GATTGAGTTAGTGCGTCTCTTGAAGCATTGAGGATTGTTGAAGTTGGAGATGCGACAATTGGTTGGCCAAGAAGTTCATGTCCACCGATTGGTTTGGCTCGGGGAACACCATTTCGGGTCCATACCATTGGGCATACCCCTCATAACCTCCATAGCTTGGTGGTGCTTGATGTGCTCCACTTCCCTCACCCCTCTCAAATTGGCTTGGGGCCGGATCGGGCAAGTATGCGTCGGACCGACGTTGGTGGATGTCGGGCCCGACTTGTGATGCACCTCGGTCCAGTAGTGTGGGGGCGTGGTCGGTAAGCAAATTGTGGTAACCACCATCTTCCTCTTCTTCTTCACCTCTAGGCACATCCACTTCCATGTCATCTCTTCTCACGAACTCATATTGGTTGGGCTCTTCTTCTTCGGTGTCCGGGGAAGCTTGAGGAGTAGTGAAACGAATGTGTTGTGCTCGTCTCCTAACCTCAAGTGTCCCCTCCGGCTCTCCAAAAGGATTGACATTTCCCGCCCATACTTGAAACCAATTGTAATAGCATGTGAGGTCGAAGAGACGAGGTCCCAAAGGGACTTGTACCTTGCCAAAGTTTGAGTGGGGCATGAGTCGGTCGATGAAACCGAGAACAACTTTCTCCTTAATGATGTTGGCCTTCTTGAAATATTTGAGGTCCATGAACTCCACGCCATTTGGTGCCGGCGTGTAGGTAGACAAATCAACCTCGAGACGGTGAGCTAGTCGGGCAATCATACCTCCAAAGTAAATCCATGAAGAACTTTGGAAGTCTCTCATCATCTTCACCCATTCCCATGTGAGGTTCATTGGCTTCTCATTCTCAAACAACATCTCATAGAGTAGCATGGCCTCTTCCTTCATCGGCTTGCTCAATTTATGTCTAGCAAAGATAGAACAACCCAAAGCTCGGATCATAACTCGGAAGAGTGGGTTTGCTATCTCATTTGTTGATGCACCCTTCCTCATCTCACTTCTTCCAGCTACAAACTTCCAAAGATAGTCAACCTTCTCATTGTCAACATAGGCCTCTTCTCTCGGAAAAGGATATCCAAGGTAAACCGCCAAATTCCGGAGAGAGAGCTCTTGCAACTCGTTGTCCAATTGGAAGGAAATCATGCCTTCACTCTCGACTCCTTCATAGGTGCACTTGAAAGTCGCCATGAACTCGGACGTCAAGGCGGGATAGTGAGTGTTGTTGCACCTTAGCAAGACATTTAGCCCAATGGTGGAATAGCACCGAGTAAGAGCCTCATCCATGCACATCTTTTGAATTGATTCCCAATCTAACCACCGGGTGTGGTGAGATAGACCCATGAGACGCTCATACTCTCTACCCACATCCTCATCCTCAAAACGCACATCGTCCATCCTTTGGACCCTCTTGGATGACTTCTTGGACTTCCTAGTTGCTTTCTCCATCCTTGAAGAAGATGCTCGGGTAGTCATGGTACCTACACACAATCAAAAACCAAAGAACTCCAAGATAAAATCCATACATTCACAACAAGAGCACATACTTCCTCAACAAACAACTCATCATGCAAAGAGATGACCCCATACTTATTCTTAACATACTCAATACACAAAATTCAATCATGCATGAACAAAGGGTCACATATCAATGGTCAATTCACAAGACATATCATGATAAACATGTTATAACCAACATTCAAGCTCATGAATCCCTAAGTACACACAAGAGAAACTCGAAAAGAGTAGGACCGACATTCAGAAGACATCGGGTCCGAGGTTCTCAACCTCGGTCCGAGTCTCTGGACCGACATTCAACATCGGTCCCGAGGCACAGGGTACCTCGGGCCGACTCTAATCCGACTTTCTACTTCGAAACACCCATTAAACACTCTATCATGCTCCTAAAATCCAAAATTAACCATTTCTCATCATCAATCGAAGTTCTAAGTGGGATTTAGCAACAATTAAGCACAAATTTCACAATGCAAGCAAATCACCATGGATGCTCAAGGTCTAAGCTCACTCAATCATGGCACATCTCAAATCTAGCAATGAAAGCATGAAATTCACAAAGAATCAAGTAGAGATTGAGATTCACATACCAAATATGAAGAATCAAAGACTTCTAGCAAACAATCTCTTAGAATCCAAATTTCTCTTCTAGATCTAGAAGAGGGATGAAGATCTATGGAGTTTTGGTTAGGATTTTGGCTTGAGGATCGATGTTTGTGCATGCTAGGTGTTGGATAGAGTTTTTGTGGTGAGATTTCTTGGAGGTTGGAGTATGGTGGGGGATGGGATCGATTTGGGGTTTTTGAGAGTGAATTGGTATTTTGGGAAGGTAGTTATGGAGGTGATGGGTGTTAGGTATGGGAAAGGGGGCTTAAATGGGGTAGAAGACAAAGGTAGGTCAGAAGGGTAAAATTGGAATTTCCCTCAAAATTCAAGACCAAGATGATCGGTTGGCTTGGATCGACGTTGGGACCTCGGGCCCGAGGTACTGGGTACCTCGGTCCTACCCGATTTTGGTTCCTAAAGTTCCCTCGGCTTAGCAATTCTTACCCACAAGTCATTGCATCATTTCCACAAATACCACACATGATCATCAAGCTCACATAACATATATATCCACAAAACACATGCTAGAGAAAAGATTAGGAAGAATCCATGCTAAAGCAAAGAAAAACAAACTAGAAACTACGAAAATGAATCTACTAAACCCGGGTTGCCTCCCGAGAAGCTCTTCTTTTAAGTCACTAGCTTGACTTCTAACCTCTACCCTTCAAGGAGGGTGAAACACGGTGAATTGATCCTCCTTGTCATATGCACCTCCATTCTCCTCGTAACCAAAGTACCACCATTTGTGTTTGATGAAAGAGTGGCCTCCAAATTCTCCATCATTCGTCTCCTCCAAAGTGTGAGTGGGTATCTCTTGCATCTTCTCAACTTGCTCTTCAGTACCTACATCACAAACATCCAAAGCATGTAGAGAATTTCTAGGGGATTCAATAACATTGTAACTCAAATCTTCCTTTAGGTCACTTAAGAAAATGAAACTATCCTCTTGATCCTCTTTCAAATCACTTAGACAAATGTAAGAATCTCCCACATCAAAAGGATACGAAGAAGGATACTCTTCACAGTTTCTCGGGCTATCTTCCTCATGGTTCTCAAGTGGATTGTGCAACTCCCTTTCTAGCTCATGAATGTTGATCATGCCTTGACTTCTCAAAGGTGTCTCTTCCTCTTTCGTGGGCTCCAATTCTTCTCTCTTACGCTTGGCATTTTCCTTCAACTTCAAGATCGCCAACGCATCCGGTTCATTTAGAGCCTTGTCGAAATGGAACTCCACTTTTTCTTCACCAATCTCGAAAGTCACTTTCCCATTCCTCACATCAAACTTGGCACCTGCCGTAGCAAGAAACGGCCTCCCAAGAATAATGGGCACCATCGGATCCTCTTTCATGTCTAAGATCACGAAATCATCGGGTACAAAATATCTTCCAACTCGAACCGGGACGTCATCTAGAATTCCGGTGGCCTTTGTTGATGAACCATCGGCCATGGTAAGACTCATATCGACCGGCTCCATGTCTCCTAAATTAGCTCGCCTCCATATACTCTTAGGCATCACCGATATACTTGCCCCAAGGTCACAAAGGGCTTTGAAGTTTTGAGATCCTATCCCTACCGTGATGGCAAATCTTCCGGGATCACCTAGCTTTTGAGGTAACTCTAGGATCTTGACTTCATCTTGCATCTCCACAATTGACCTCTTCTTGCTCAAGATTTCCTTCAAGAACTTTGCATAGGACGGCATCTCACTTAAAGCATCGGTGAATGGAATAGTGATGTTCAAGCCTTGCAAAAGTTTTAAGAACCGCTTGAACTTGCCCTCAACACTCTCCTTGGATTTCTTCATAGGATATGGAAGAATGGTAGCACCTTGCTTCTTGCTTGGATCCACCTCCTTGGATCGATCTTTCTCCTTCTCAACGATCTCAGCCTGGACCGATGTTGGATCGATGTCGGGACCGACGTCAAGCATCTCGGACCGGGGGCAGGGGATTTCTGGGTAACTCGGGCCGACTTCAGGGTATGTCGGGCCCGACTTGGGTTCTACCTCGGTCCGACTCAGGGGACCTCCTCCGTCTTCTGGATCGATGTCTGGGTACGTCGGACCCGAGTTGCTGGGTAACTCGGTCCGACTTTCTTCTCTTGCTCTTGGAACTCGTGGCTCGGGCAAACTCCGTCCACTCCTCAATCCTATGGCTCGTACTTCATTTTGTTTTTGCGGGGCATGGGGATTCTTCTCGGGTCGGCCCGGGAGTCTCCCTTCTTCTCTTGGAAGTTGGTTCGCCATGTGAACAAATTGGTTGTCCACTTGCCTTCTCCACACACCCAACTCCTTGAATTGATCATCAAATTTTCTCTCCATGTTGGTGACTTGATTCTTCAAATCTTGAGCCCATGGTGGTGTTTGCTCAAAGAATCCCGGGGGTCGGTATGGTGGTGGTTGGGCCCTTGGCTCGTTTTGGTTGAAGTTGTTGTTGTAGCCACTAGCTTGGCCTTGGTTCCACCTTCCTCCATTGTTGTTGAAGTTGGCTCATCCTCCATAGTTCCTTTGAACATAGTTGGCCTCCTCAATTTGCTCGGCCAATCGGACTTGGCGCTCATTTGGGCACTCTTGACCTCCATGCTTCAAAGAACCACACTCTTCACATGCTCTTGTGTTTTGTTGGAGATGAACCATCTTCCTTCTCATCTTGTTCAACTCATCCTCCAAGAATTGGATCTTCACATCTTTGTCCGCCTCTTCACTCTTGGGGTCGTAGAGCCTCTTCGGACCTTCTCCATGGATTCTCACTTCCTTTCTCACTTGATTGACTCCATACATGGCTTCGTAATCCGAGAGTTTGTCGAGCAACTCCCACGCTTACTCCGGAGGCAAGTCAATGAACCCACAATCGGTATGGAGGTTCAATTTATCCTTGGTGGCAGGGTTGAATCCTTGGAAGAAAATGTCTTGAAGGACATAGGGTTGTTACCCATGTGTTGGACACGCCCTTAACATCTCTTTGAACCGGTCCCATGCCTCGAAAAGTGGCTCATGAGCTCCTTGTTGAAAACTAGCAATCTTCCTTCTAAGCTCCGTCGTCTTGGTGGGTGGGAAGAACTTCATCAAAAATGAGTCGTTGAAAGCCCTCCATGATGTAATAGAACGAGGTGCTTGGCTCTCCAACCAATGCAACGCTTTGCCTCCCAAAGACCACTTGAAGGTTTTGAGTAGCACGTACTCAAGTGTCTCGTCATCCGTCGAGATGGTCTCACATAGATCTTTGAATTGCTTGACATGCTCGATCGGGCACTCGTTCGGCCTCCCTTGGAATTGCTCCCATTTGATGAGTGAGATAAATTGAGTTTTTATCTGAAAAATTCTTTGACACCTCCGGCAATACGATGGCCGGCTCCGGCACCTTCAACTCCGGATGCATGTATTGTATAGCATTCCGGGGTTGAGTGTTGATTTGAGCCTCCAATCTCATCCTTTGCTCCCTCTCTCTACGGGCCTCGGCATCTCGGTTTGCCATTTCAATTTGCATTCGAGCCATGTCGGCTCTCATCCTTTCGAACTCCTCATCTCGGGCTTGGTCCGCCATCCTCTTCTTCTTTCGGGCTTGTTTGATGATGCTCTCCGGATCACACACAAAGTCGAACTCAAGTGTTCCTCGGACGGAACGAGCTCGCATGAACCTACAACCAAAGACACAAACAAAAACAGAATCAAAACAAACAAGGGGTTTGGGCTATTCCCTCACCCAAATCACTACCAAAATCAAAGACTCAACAAAAGAGGGTACCTCGAACAAGTAGAACTCCCCGGCAACGGCGCCAAAAATTCTGATCGGTCCGGGATTGGAGCGCCAAAAACCTCACTTATAGTAAAGAGGTAGGGTGTCGAACACACGGGAGTTCGTGCGTCAAGTGTACCCGAAAAAGACTAAAAAGGAGTAAAAGAAAGGCAAAACAAAGGAAAACGAGAGAAATCACCTCGGACCGACACAGGTCACTTCGGTCCGAGGGTGGATCGAGGTTGATTTGGCCGGGACCGACTTAGCTCAACGTCGGGCCCGAGGACTGGGTAACTCGATTTGTCAAAATTGGTAGATCGGTCTTGGGTTTTTGGGTTTCTTCCCTAACTAGACTTGGGTAATTCCACCCCAATTCGGCCAATAAGTGTTGATCCCTATGAGATCAAGGTTGCTAGCCTTCGATCCCTCCGCTCTACACTTCGACCCAAGGGAGTTTTCACTCTCCTTCGTTGTTAGGTCTAGTGATTGGGTCCGAGATTGCTCTCGCTTACTCTTACCAATCACAAGCCCTAAGCCCCTTGTTTTCACAAGAGAATTGAAGCTTAGTGTAGAGAGGATTCATAGATCAAGCACTCAAAGGCTATGGAATTGGGGGTTCACACCCAATCCTAGCTAGGGGATTCCCCCATAGCCCAAGACTATGGAATCTACTCCATCAAGTAAGAGAACTAAGCAATCAAATGGAAAAGCAAGCAAATCTCAATCATCAATCTCAACTCAAAGCCAAATTGCATTCAAATCTCAAAGTGTCAACAAGATCCAAGTCTTAATTCTACCAAATCAAAGCAAAACAAAGTACAAAACTCACAACTCTTCCTCCCTAGGCCACCGATTTTCCTCTCTTCTCCTCCTCCCTTCTTCTCCTTGCTCTCCAAGTCTTCCTTGAGTCTCTAGAGAGTGATTTGGGTTGTGGTTTATCCAAACCTGCCTTAATGCTCTCTAATCACCTCTATTTATAGCCTCCTTAGATTGGGGACCAAGGAATTCCCAATTTAGAAAGGGGCAAATGTGGAAAGTTACTAAAAATATGCCTTGGGGAACAATCCACTCCATTTCCGACTCGGATCGACACGGATGCACCTCGGGCCCGACGTTGGGAACGTCGGTCCTGGTCTCTGGCTGCTCGTTCTCGGGCCCGACGTGATGGTACTCGGTCCTGGGCCTCGATCCTTTTCTTCTTCTTGGGTTTCCTTTGGTTCCTCTTCATTCTTGACATGGCTCTTCCGCTTCTTGACTTGGCTCCTTCATAAGCTCCTCCAAAACGTCCTCATTCTTGCCATTTTACCTACAAATCAAAGCAAACTTGCATAGTTTCCGACTCTTAAAGAAAACTGGGAACTAAGCTAAGATGGAACGAAACTAACAAAGAAAAGAATGAAAAACACATATTTACAATGAAAATTAACTACTAAAACACCTACAAAATGAGAGACATCAAAACGTCTACCTCCTTGGAGGATATTTGAATAGCTTCTTCCTTTATATTAAACGTCCTTACAGTTGTACTAGCGAGTCTTTACAATTCTCTGGTACATAGCGTTCTTCCTAAGTCCTCTAGTAAAGGACTCCTCTAAGTCTACAACTTAAGCAAGTTTAATCTTCTAAAGGACTTCTATCCCTACGTCCTACAGTACGTTGTAGGACTCTGTTTTTCTTTTTGGGTTTTTCTGAGTATAAACAAGTTGTGATTTTGGGTTACAAATCTCACTCGATCTAGCACAAGCCTAGCACTGTTCTTGAGAGTTCTTGAGCTAGTTCTTCGTGTTCTTGAGTGAGTCGCTTTCCTCTGATTCTCTCTAAATATTCTCTGAAAGCGTTGATGTCACAATAAATGCCTTGGGCTATTTATTGTACTTGGGGAAGGGCGTCTTTCCTCTTTTGACGATCATGCCTGACTCGGGCAAAGTCGTTGTTCCCTTATCAAAAATAAATCCCAAACATGCAAACAAAAGTATAGTAGGCAAGCAAGGGGTCGAACCCAAAGGAATCAGTTTTATTCAGATTTTAGTGTTTCATGCGAGTAGACAAAAGGGGGTTTTGAAAGTTGGTTTCAATCAAATTTATCAAGCAGAGTTCATTCAATCAATTCCACTTTATTAATCCGTTGATCATGAATTCATCCACCTCTTTATATGCTTAAGAAAATTCCAATCCCAATCATTAGAAATCGCAAGTCCACGGTCCAAGCAATTCTATAACCCTAGGCAAGGACGCTTAACCTAGAATTAGCATAGAGCACAGGGATAATAGGAAATCAAATCATGCAATCAACCTACGAGTCTCATGCATAATTTAACCATTGAATACTCTTCCCTAAACTAGTCCACGGTCCTAGAATAGAGTTGTTTCGAGAATAGGAAAGATGCATAGACAACAACCAATCCTAATTCAAACAATAGATCTAAGTCAATCAAACAAGTTGATCAGGCTCATAAAATCAAACATAGATCATAGGATAAAGCACAAGAGTATCAATAAAGACCTAGGGATAAAGAGATTACCAGAATTTCACAACTTCATAATAAAGCTTCCTTGATTGAATAAACTCCAAAGGAGAGTTAGTTCTCCATTACAAAGAAAACTCTAATCTTTATTGAATTACAATTGATTAACTAATTGATGATGGATGATCTCTAGAAACCTAGAAAAGGTCCTCCTTATATAGCCTCAAAGATCAACCTTTTCGGACTCAATAAGGTAGGAACCCGAAAGATAAGAAAGGAAACAAGATAAAAACGATGAACTCTCGTCAAGTCGGTCGAACCTGCGACCGCGGCTTCACATCAGCGCCCGCGGCGGCCTTCAAATGGTCAAATCTTAAGTCGGCTACTACCGCGACCGCGCCCAGGGCAACGCGACCGTGGCCTTCAAGGGTCTTGGTTGGCTCGCTCCTTTACGCCACCGCGCCCGCGTCATAGACAACGTGACCGCGGTATCCATGCAGTGGCGATTCTTCGTCTTTAAGCTCTTTAACTCTTGATTCTTCATACTTTGTGTCTTCGGTCTTGATATTACAATAACGCTCAAAACTAACCTAAACACTCTCAATATAGCTCTAAAATACAAGAGTTAACCCATATAAAATAGGCCGAATCAAATTCCCCCATACTTAGATCTTGCTCGTCCTCGAGTAAGCTCAAACAAAATATGACAAGACAGCACATCTAAGATCTCAGGAAATACAAGGGAAGATAAAAACACTCAGCTCACAACCCGAACCCAAAAATATAGAGAAATCATGAGCATAACACAATGAAGCTCAAACACACACCTCACAACAAGATATAACACTCAAGCTCCAAAAACATGAAAGAGAGCAACCTAGGATCTACCCAAATATCTACAATGTAAGCCCCAAAGTCCCCAAGCAAGAATGATCCTAAACACTCATATTTTTCCACTCAATTCTGCTTAGGCGCCCTTTCGGGTTTTCACCTAACCGCTCTTTTCATTTTTCACAAGGTGTGCTCACAAATACTCACAATTCTCATAAACCTCATATTACCCAAGCCTAATGCTGGTCCGGGTTACCTGCTTATTACCTGAGCCGCCCTTTCGGGTTTTCGACTCATCCCAGGATTTATATGCCTTTTTTTTCACTTTTTTGGCTTTTTCTATCTTTTTTCTTTTCTTTCTTTCTTTATTATGCAAAAAGTATGGTGCAAGTGCTCCATGAAAAGAAGAAAATCAAAAATCTGAAGCAAATCTCTAACTAATCTAACTAGGATAAGCAAATGCGAGTACTCCTTCCCCCATACTTAAATCCTTCATTGTCCTCAATGAAGCAAAGAGAAAGGATAGAAGCCAGGAGAAGGTACATCAGAAGACTCACAAACGATGAAGAGAGGTGGAATGGAAGAACTCTTCATAGGTTGGTAGAATAGGCAGCTTCGTACTTCCAATCTGGTGGCAAACCGCGGGCGCGGCTGATGGAGCGCGGGCGCGGAATTGATACAGAGAACGAAGTCTTCCTCGGTGGTCACCGCGGGCGCGGCTGATGGAGCGCGGGCGCGGAATTGCTACAGGGACAATGTCTTGACTTCGTCTCGAAAAACGTGATGTGTAGGAAACCTTCATATCTTGGCTCGTCTTCTTGGAAGATGGATCAATACTCGAACTCGAGCCGTGGAGAAGAGAACTCTCGGGGAAACAAAGCTCCCCCATACTTAGGCTTTACACATAGCCAAAGAATGGAAAGTACAAAGATGGATGGAAAGAAGAAATAGAATGGTGGAAAGATAGAAGATGGATTAGAATGGATATAGATGGATGGAAAATATAGAGGTAGAATGGGACCAAAAAGTCCTCTTTTTGTCTCTTTTTTTTCATTTTTTTTTTAATAAAAACGAGCTAAAACCGAGATGCAGTATGGTTGCCACGAGCACGGGCTAGTACCTGTTCATCGGGGCGCGCTGACGATCCACCGCGAGCGCGGCCAAGGAGGCGCGGGCACGGTTTCACGCCAGGCGTGTCCTTTCGGACCTAGTACATGTATGTTAGCTAAAAACACAAGCAAATCCTACGCTAAGAATGGAAAAACAATCTATCTAATCATTGGGTTGCCTCCCAAGCAGCGCTTTTGTTTAACGTCGTTGGCTCGACGTGGATACGATCAATACGGGTCCTCATCAACATCAATTCGGACTGTGTTGCCGCCATGAGATATGGAAAGAGATCCATTGGCAACGTTAATGACCGTGTTGGCGGTTTTCATGAATGGACGACCAAGTAAGAGAACCGGGTCGTACCGTCCTTCGCCTATCTCCATCACATAAAAATCTGCAGGAAAGATCAAACCCTGCACCTGCACTAGAACATCCTCAACTAACCCTTTCGGGCGCACATTAGAGTGGTCGGCCAATTCAATAACAATATCGGACTCCTTTAAAGGACCAAGGACTAACCTATCATACATGCAAGCTAGACCTGTCCAAACGCGGATCGGCCCGCCCGGCCCGCCCGGCCCGCCCGCAAATAAGGGTGGGCTTGGACAAGGGTTCAGGCCCTACGGGCCAGGCCCAGCCCGCCCATATTTAATCCGGGCCGGGTATGGGCTGACGGTTTAGCCCATGCGGGCCGCTAGGCCCGGCCCGGCCCATAACATTTTATAAAAAATATATATATCGAAATATATTTTATACATCTCATGCCTTTTGAAATTAACCTAGCCTCCTAGACTCGATGCATCTCTCTATTCTCTTAGACTCTCGTTCACGTTCACTTCCCCATCTCCCTCTCTAGGAGTCTATTCCCGATCTGCCTCTTTGTCCTCGCTCACGCACCGCTCACGCCATTCCCGATCTACTCTCTTCTCGGTCGGCGGTCGTCATTCTCTTCGAGGTTTAGCATTAGTCGGTCGGTAGTCTTTTGATTTTTTTCGGCATTCCTAGTCTTCCCGGTCGCCATTCTTTTTTCGTATAGGTTTGCATATTGGCAAAAACAAATGCTAGATTTTTTGCGGGCCGGGTTGTCCATGGGCCAGCCCGGCCCGCAATGTCGGGCGGGCTTGGGCCGCATTTTCAGCCCATTTCTGCGGGCCGGGCCTGGCCCGGCCCGCACATACGGGCAAAAAAAAAGTTTAAGCCCGGCCCAGGCCCGGCCCAAGCCCGCATTTGGACAGGTCTAATGCAAGCTGGAAGAACATTAATGGAGGCACCTAAATCTAGCATAGCACGCTCAATTTTAGTTTCTCCAATAGTGACAGGGACGGTGAATCTTCATGGGTCGGAACATTTTTTAGGCAATTGCTTCTGGAGTAGGGAATTACAAGTCTCAATTTTGCTATCCTGCGTTTTTTCAACTAGAGCTACCTTTTCAATCTTAGGACTAGTCCTATTCTTATTTTTTATGGTGCATAGCTCTTTCATGAATTTAGCAAAACGAGGGACACTTTGGATGAGATTAAGAAGAGGAACATTTACCCGGCAATTGGCGAAGGTCTCAAACAGTTCCTTGTCGTGTACCGGCTTCCTTGTGTCCTTGAGAGCATCGGGGAATGGAGGAGAAGGCTTGAAAGAATCCAATGGTGGAAGGGGTTGAGCTATATAGCCATCGTCCTCTTCTACTACTGGAGCTCGGTTCCGTCTAGGGGAACTTGAGCGAGGAGGTGAATAGTTCTTGAAAGCATAATCAAGTAAAGCCTCAAAGTTCCGCTCGGCCTCCTTACCGCGGGCGCGGTCCGGACTCCGCGGGCGCGGGTCGCTACGACTCTCGTGATCCATGGGCTCTGCTGGATTCTCGCGGGCGCGGAGGGGGGAGCGCGGGCACGGAATTCCTACAGGGGCATGGTCTTCATGTGCTTCTGCCCCGGCGCGGTCGCGGCCAAGGGAGCGCGGGCGCGGTTCATCACCAGTGGGTGATGCTCGACTCGCCAGTATTTTACGGCTCCTCAAATTCATGGCACTAACATTCTCCTTGTGATTGAGCGGTTGGGAGGGAAGTTTCCCGGAATCCTTAGACTCGAGCCTATTGATCATGGTGGCAAGTTGGCTCAGCTGAGTCTCAAGATTCTTTACAGCAGCTCTCGTCTCTTGGTTCTCCTTTAAAAGAGCGGTAATAGCATCGTTCTGAGACGGAGCAGGTGCTCTCGGCGCATAGTTATTGGACCGAAGTTGTTGTTGCTGGCCCTGAGGAGCGTATTGCTGCTGCTGTTGTGGTGGATCTTGCTGCTGCTGGTTGCTCCACCTTAAGTTAGGATGGTTCGCCCACCCCGGATTGTAGGTGTTAGAGTAAGGATCATTCCGGGACCGGGGCGCACCATAATTGCCAATAGCATTGACCGACTCCTCGGGCTCTTGAATAGTAGGACATTGATCCGTGTGGTGGCTAGCATCATAACATATACCGCAAGCGTTAACTTGCTGGGCCGACCTCTTCGTGAGCAGCTGCTTCATAAGATCCTTGAGCTCCCTTACTTCAGCATTCAGGGACTCATTCACCACACTAACGGACCTCACATTGGTCCTTGACCTTTGATTGCGGGCTTGTTCCGCCAAGATCTCCACCTTCTGAAAAGCTGCAGCAGGGGTCAAGTTCTCGTAACTACCCCCACAAGATGCATTCACGAGCCTCTTGCCATTGTCGCAGAGTCCCTCAATGATGTAGCAAATAAGATCTTTGGCTTGGTAGCCATGGTAGGGACAACTCGCGATGAGCCTCTTGTAGCGCTCATAGTAGTCATAGAGGTTCTCGTCTTCCCCTTGCTCCAAATTGCTGAGTTGCTTCTTAATAGAGGTTTGTTTGGAAGCGGGGAAGTACTTCTCAAGAAACGCCTTCTTCATGGCCGCCCAAGTAGTGATAGAGTCTGGCACCAAATAAAGGAGCCAGTCTTTGGCGGTATCTTCAAGAGAGAAGGGAAAAGCCCGGAGCTTGATTTGATCCTCCGTCATATCAGTGGGCTTCATGCTCACACACACCGCGTGGAATTCAGTAAGATGCTTGTTCGGGTCCTCACCGCTCAAACCGTGAAATTTGGGCAGGTGGTGGATGAGGCCGGACTTGAGTTCGAACTTCACACCCTCCCCGAGTTCGGGGAATTGAACAGCGAGCTGCTGTTGCTGGAGATCGGGCGCCGTGAGTTGGCGAATAGTTTGCTCCGCCATGGCGTCCTCTGGTTCAGAATCAGTGAGAGAGAGAGATTCAAGAAGGTTGTAAGATGTAGTGGGTCTGGGGGCACTTCTTATCTTCCGGAGAGTCCTGCTAATTTCTGGATCAAAACGAACAGGGGAAGTATTAGTAGACCGGGTACGGACCATGTGTTAGGTCCGCACCCAAAAGATGGTTCTGCGTACGAACCGCTGGCGCGGTTTGGGCGCAGAACTCGAAAACACACAAAATCAAAACAAGAAAAAGATTCCCCGGCAACGGCGTCAAAATTTGACTCGGGCAAAGTCGTTGTTCCCTTAGCAAAAATAAATCCCAAACATGCAAACAAAAGTATAGTAGGCAAGCAAGGGGTCGAACCCAAAGGAATCAGTTTTATTCAGATTTTAGTGTTTCATGCAAGTAGACAAAAGGGGGTTTTGAAAGTTGGTTTCAATCAAAGTTATCAAGCAGAGTTCATTCAATCAATTCCACTTTATTAATCCGTTGATCATGAATTCATCCACCTATTTATATGCCTAAGTCAATTCCAATCCCAATCATTAGAAATCGCAAGTCCACGGTCCAAGCAATTCTATAACCCTAGGCAAGGACGCTTAACCTAGAATTAGCATAGAGCACAGGGATAATAGGAAATCAAATCATGCAATCAAGCTACGAGTCTCATGCATAATTTAACCATTGAATACTCTTCCCTAAACTTGTCCACGGTCCTAGAATAGAGTTGTTTCGAGAATAGGAAAGATGCATAGACAACAACCAATCCTAAATCAAACAATAGATCTAAGTCAATCAAACAAGTTGATCAGGCTCATAAAATCAAACATAGATCATAGGATAAAGCACAAGAGTATCAATAAAGACCTAGGGATAAAGAGATTACCAGAATTTCACAACTTCATAATAAAGCTTCCTTGATTGAATAAACTCCAGAGGAGAGTTAGTTCTCCATTACAAAGAAAACTCTAATCTTTATTGAATTACAATTGATTAACTAATTGATGATGGATGATCTCTAGAAACCTAGAAAAGGTCCTCCTTATATAGCCTCAAAGATCAACCTTTTCGGACTCAATAAGGTAGGAACCCGAAAGATAAGAAAGGAAACAAGATAAAAACGATGAAATATCATCAAGTCGGTCGAACCCGCGACCGCGGCTTCACATCCGCGCCCGCGGCGGCCTTCAAATGGTCAAATCTTGAGTCGGCTACTACCGCGACCGTGCCCAGGGCAACGCGACCGCGGCCTTCAAGGGTCTTGGTTGGCTCGCTCCTTTACTCCACCGCGCCCGCGTCATAGACAATGCGACCGCGGTATCCATGCAGTGGCGAATCTTCGTCTTTAAGCTCTTTAACTCTTGATTATTCATACTTTGTGTCTTCGGTCTTGATATTACAATAACGCTCAAAACAAACCTAAACACTCTCAATATAGCTCTAAAATACAAGAGTTAACCCATACAAAATAGGCCGAATCAATGCCCTTCATGGACGTGGCTACAGGATCTTCCTCCACGTAGTATGGTGGTGATGAGGAAGCTTCCTGTATCCAACTGTGTGTGATGAACTCCGCTACAGGATTGGCCGCCACGTGTTGATGAACTCTGCTACAGGATCATCCACCACGTAGTGTTGGACTCTGCTACAGGATCGGTCTCCACGTGTCCTTGGATGATCAAATGTCGTCGAATGATGTCATCCTGTCGGCTAATAAGTAAGGACTCTCTGCTTGCGTTCCTACTTGCTTTGGACTCCGTCCTTGCTCAAGTAGTCTCTTGCTGGTCCTTACTTCCTGTTAGCTAGCGTCCCTAAGCCTAGGGAACGCTCACACACTTGTTGTCCTTTTTTCACTGGCGTTCCTGAACACTTGGACAACTTACTTAGAATCAAAGTGAGTTTGTCATATCAAAACTAAGGAACGGTTCGTGTGGGCATACTACCAAGTACGCAAGCGTCCTTGATAGCGTCCCAACACTCAGCTTAAAGAGCGACTCATCAAGAAAGTTTGTTTGGATTTGATCATGTGGGAGATTCTCCTCCTGGACAATTCTACTAAGATGGTCAACAACAAGATTTGCAATGCCCTTCTTGTCCTTTATCTCAATGTCAAACTCACTGAGCAATAAGACCCACCGAATCAATCTTGGTTTCGCCTCTTTCTTTGTCAACAGATAGCGTAGAGCAGCATGGTCAGTGTAGATGATGGCCTTTGTACCAAGGAGGTATTGTCGAAACTTTTCAAGAGCGAATACTACAACAAGCATTTCCTTCTCTATGGTGGAGTACTTCCGTTGTGCACCATTCAGTGTCATAGAGGCATATTGAATCACAGGTGAAGCTCTTGCTTCCTTTTGGCCTATCACCGTTCCCACAGCATAATCATTGGCGTCGCACATGATCTGGAAAGGTTTGGACCAATCGGGAGCCTGGATAATAGGGGCACTTGTCAAGCGCGCCTTTAATCATCACAGGCTGCTTGACACTTAGTTGTGAATTCAAAAGCCATCTCTTTCTTCGAGATTTCGCATAGAGGTGTTGAAATTTTAGAGAAGTCTTTATTAAACCTGCGATAGAAACCTCCATGGCCCAAAAAAGAACGAACTTCGTGCACATTAGTAGGATAGGGAAAAGTTATCGGCCTCAATACCCCTAGACGAGACAATGTGACCTAAGACAATACCATGCTCTACCATAAAGTGACACTTCTCAGAATTAAGAACTAAATTAATGTTAACACATCTAGCAAGCACAAGTGATATGTGGTTTAAGCATGCATCAAAGTCATCTCCATGTACCATAAAGTCATCCATAAAGACCTCTATGAAGTTCTCAATGTACTCGGAAAAGATGCTTACCATACACCTTTGGAAAGTTCCTGGAGCATTGTATAGACCGAATGGCATCCAACGATATGTAAATGTACCGAAAGGGCATGTGAACGTCTTCTTCTCTTGATCCTCAAGGACAATGGCTATTTGGAAGTAGCCTGAAAACCCATCTAGAAAGCAATAGAATGCACGCCCAACAAGCCTTTCCAGCATCTGATCAATGAATGGTAGAGAGAAGTGGTCCTTCCTAGTCGCCGCATTGAGCTTACGGTACGTAGTCAATGCAGACTCTATAACCTGTCTGTAGTCTTGTCGGGACTGACTCTCCTTGTTGATTCTCTACCACTATAATTCCTCCTTTCTTTGGGACAACCTGTGTGGGGCGGACCCATTAGCTGTCAGAAATTGGGTAGATCATCCCTGCTTGTAAGAGTTTCATGACCTCTTTCTTCACAACATCCATCATCGGCGGGTTCAGATGTTTCTGGGGTTGCCTAGATGACCTCTCTTCTCCCTCCAGCAATATGCAATGCATGCAAGTAGTTGGGCTGATTCCCTTGATGTCAGCAATGGTCCACCCGATTGCTGTCTTATACGATTTCAGCACTGCTACTAACTTGTCTTCTTGCTCCTATGTATGTCGGTGGGGATGATGACTGCCAATGTTTCCTTGTCTCCAAGAAACACATACTTGAGGTGGTTTGGGAGTTGATTCAGTTCCACGACCGGTGCCTGCACAACAAAAGGTAAAGGCTTCTCGTTAGGGCAAAGTTAGTGGTAAAGGAGCTTTTCCCGATAGCTCATAAGGGAGCGCACGGTAAGCATCCAACTCATGGACCATCTCTTGTAGGTTAGTTGAGAATGCGAAATCTAAATTGGAATCAACAATAAAAGATTGCACTTCATCCAAATAGTTCTCATCAAACATATCTTGCACCACATGCTCAAGCATATCAATAAAAGAGATAGAATGATCATCAGAGGGATATTTCATGGCTTCATAGATATTATAACTTATGGTCTGGCCATCAAATTCCATAATTAAGGAACCACTACCAACATTGATTTTAGTGTTTGTTGTTTGTAGGAAAGGTCTTCCTAACAGAATAGTGGATGCATGCTTGTCATGTTCCATATTAATTAAGCACATAGAAATCAGCTAGGAAAAGTAAGATCACTAACCATTACTAACACATCTTCTACGATTCCTATTAGACGAACATTAGACCTATCAGCTAAATTGAATGGAAATATTAGTTGCATACATAGGTCCTAGTTTCAAGGATTCACAAAGATAAGAAGGTAACACATTACTGGAAGCACCCAAATCAAGCATGGATTTGTTGAACTTAGTACCTCTAATAGTGTTATGGATAGTGAACATACCAAGATCCCCAGATTTCTTAGGTAATCATTTTTGGAGCACAACTAAAACATGCTCGCTTACTTTCACCTTTTTCTTACTATTAAGATCTTGGTTCCTCACATCTACTTTAAGAACATAGCACAGCGAGGGATAAATTTGATCTCATTGAGGAGAGGAGTGTTAACCTTAACGTTTCTGAACATCTCAAACATGTCCTTGTCTTGCATAAGGGGCTTTGTATGCTTCAGAGCAGATGGGAATGGCGCCACAGGCTTGAACTCGGGAAGAATGGAAGGTTCAGAGTCCTTCTCATCATCTTGGGCACCAAGAAACTGGCGGCGATCGCTGCCTAATGGGCGGTGGTCGCCGCTTTCTTCAGAAATTTGTTCCGTCAGTGATGCTCCGTGGTGGCAGTCGCTGCCATTTAAGCAGCGGTCGCCGCCTTTAATTTCAGCATTGTCGAGAGTAAGGTTCTTTTGGTGGCATTCGCCGTTATCCTCGTCTTCAGCTACGAAAATCTTTTCACCATTCAAAGTCTTCCCACTTCTCAAGGTAACAACACTGACATTGCGAATGTTCGGGTTCGCCTTAGTTTAGGAGGGAAGCTTACCCGAGTCCTTCTCTTCAAGTTTGCTCACGGTTTGAGATATTTGGCCCATTTGCCTCTCTTTGTTCTGAATACTTTCAAAGGTAGTTTCTTGGAATTGCAACTGGCTTTGTGTCAGCTTTGATGCATTCTTTAAGAGACTAATATTGCTCTACATCAACATCTTCATCATATTGTCCATGCAAGGAGCTGCATTATAGTTTTGTCCCTGAGGTCTTGGCGCAGAGGACCTATCTTGTGATGCATGTTCTTGAGATTGATTTGGATCTAAGTCTCTCCATCTAAAGTTAGGATGATCCTTCTAACTCGGGTTGTAGTGGTTGGAAAAAGGGTCATACCTAGGCTTCATCTGAAATCCTCCAACTGCATTCGCTTCTTCTTGTAGTATTGGACCTGAATCAATGGGATGCAAGTCGTCATGACAAATCTCACAGGCCTTAACCTGTTGAGGTGTACCTTTCAACTTAAGAGGCCTTACTCCTTCCTTCAACACATCAAAATCAGCTTGTGCAATTTTTGAGTGTGAATTGGAAGCTGACAAGCTTTGAGAGCCTCTCCCAATGTATTGTCTAGAGTCATCCTCCAGTGTAGCGAATACCTTTAGAGCCTCCTCGTAGGTCCTCTTCATAATATTTCCTCCACAAGCAGAATTTACCATCCGACGGTCATCTTCATGAATCCCTCCTTGTAAATAGAAAATAAGATCATGATTAGCATAGCTATGATTAGGACAACTCTTCACTAGCTTCTTAAAGCGCTCAAAGTATTCATAGAGAGACTCATTGGGGAGTTGCTCTATGTTGCAGATCTTCTTCTTGAGCTGATTAGATTTAGTAGCCGGAAAGTATTTGTCAAGGAATACTTTCTTCAAATTCACCTAGGTGGTGATGCTTCCTGATGGTAGAGAATGGTATCAGTCATTAGCAGATTCCTTCAGATAAAAGGAAAATACTCTCAACCTCATCTGATCTTCAATAATATCAGATGGATGCATACTGGTGCAAACTTCAAGAAATTCATCCAGATTCTATATGGGATCCTCAAGTGGGGTTCCATTGAAATTCGGGAGCAGATGGACCACTCCTGTCCTAACCCAAATCAAGAGTTGGAAATTGCACTACACGAGTTGGTTGCTCCAAGTTAGGAGCCGTGAGAGATTCAAGAGTCACACGATTTGCCATTGTTAATGTCTCTCGAAATAAAGCACGTGTTGCCTTACGAGTTCTGAATAAAGTCCTCTCGATCTCTAGATCAAAGATAATAGGGAAATTATTAGTAATACGGGTGTAGACCATAAGATAGGTTCACACCAAGTTTGGCTTAAAAATTCACACCAAACATAATTGTTGTCTCCCTGGCAATGACGCCAATTTGATAAGGGTGATTTAGTTGTTTTAAACCACAATTATGCAAAGAAAACCAAACTAAATTAAACCACAGTTTAAAGCAAGTAAGGATCGATTCCACAAGGAGACAGATTATCTTTCGCAATGAAGTTTGTGTCAAACTGAAGTAACAAGGGGGGTTTTTGGTTTAATTCACACACTAACATGCAAATCCTATAAATTCAAGATTTAAATTTAATCAGTATTTGGAAACACTCAAACAAATAAATATCCGCATTTGCTTGACAAGTTGATCATTGATTTCAATCAATATCTATGCAATGGAAATCCCAATTCCTTTTCAAATATATTTAATAGCACAAACAAATACTATTAACCCTAACTAGTTAAATAATCACGAAACTACCAAGATTCAATCTAACTAGCAACATTCAATAATAAGAATATAATTGGATACAAACTAAGATAAAACAACTAGCTTTTATCCTAGAATGCAAATCAATTATCTTATGCATACAACTAACACAACCAAATATTAGCACAATGGAGTTGCTACTTATGAAATAGAGATGCTCAACAAGAAACACTATAAATCTAGCAATGACCTAATAACAATAAATCCTAGATGATCGGACTAGAAATTATTGAAACAAGTCATTAGTAATTCAAGCATGATAAAAGATTAAATCAATGCAATACAAAGAATTAGAAATCTCACAACTTAATCAGAACGAACACTTCAACTGTTTGTCTAAGAAAAAGAGGCTTAGCTCTCCAAAAAGGTCTTTGAAATACAAAATAATTCCAAACTTAAGAACTAGGTCTAAATAAAGGTCTAAGGCTCCTTAAATAGGAGAAACCAAAGTATCCAAAAAACATAAAAACAGGACCAAAAACAATATCCATAAGGCTAATATATACAACGCAGCACTTAAAGACGGAATTCGCCTTGGCACTGGCAGCGGTCGCCGCCTCTCACATAACGCTTTTCTTCGACTTTTCTTCACTTCAGCTCCAAGTGGTCTTCAGGGTACCTTAGCTCTTCTTTCTTCAATGCTTCAAACTCCATCTTAAGCACCTAAAACAAGACTAACAGTATGCTAAACCCCCATCTAAATACACAACATAATTGTGTATATCAATGTTTCCCAGTCCAAGAAGAAGGAATACTGAAGAGCTCAGATGATCGAGCTTCTTTTTAGGGTGAGACCCAAGTTTTTTTTGTTTTTGGTCTAAAAAATTTAGGATGAGGGGATGTTGACCTAGACTAAGGGCTGAGAAGACTCAAGTGTCCATAGAGTTCTTGCAAAGGAATATACATTAAGGGTGTCAAACGGGTCATCCCGACCCGACCTGTAACCCGGTTTACGTGTCACGGGTGCCCATAATCTAAAAACGGGTTACGGGTTTTATTGGTCGGGTCACGGGCTGACAAATTTGACCCGTTGACCGGTCAAAATGGGTCAAACGGGTCAAAAATCTGTTTGACCCGTGATTAAAGCAACAACATACAATTGCCAACAAAGATTATTAAAAGCTTAAATAATGATCTACATGAAGACTAATTATCTACTGATGCACATCATTATTTACAAGCAATTAGTCATCAATTGCATTTCCTAATTTGAACTATTCAGACTTGCATTTTCTAATTGCATCATGCAAGAGCAATATGTTAGGTCTGGCGAGCGATTGCAGGAGAGCGCATGTTAAGTCAAACGAGCAAAGGCGCACTACGGGAGAGCGTGAGTCAGGTCGCCGCCGACAAGGACTCGAGCAAAGGTGAGCGAAAAGCAGGCATGGACTCGGGGTCAAGACTCGAGCGAAGGTGAGCGAAGGCGGACTGCAGGGGAGATCAGGGACGTCGGAGGTTCGTGGTCAGGTCGCTGCCGCCAGGGACGTCGAAGTAGGTCAGCAACGCTGAGTTGGGCTGAAGGAGTGCGGCGCCGAGTTGTTGGCTTCTAAATCTAGCGTTTTTCGGTCGATTTTGAAAAGGAGGACGGTTTGTAAATTCCAAATTGCTACTCAACTATAATTCCTTCTCATATATAAACATAAAAAGGGATATTCCGCGTGGTGACTGATCGCTCACGTATGCGAGGGTCTAGAGATACGTTTATAACCCGACCCCGGTGTAGTAAGTGGTGGGTGTCGAACACTCGGGAAGTCTATTCGATTGTAGTGCCAAAATACTTTAACATGAGAAAGAAGAACTTAAAACAAATGAAAATGAAAGGAACGATCGGGACCAACACAAGGTCACGTCGGGCCCGATGTTGGCAGAGGCAGGGGACGTCGGGACCGACACTGGTAAGTCGAGACCGATGTACCTGGATAACTCGAACTCAAGCGTTTGAAAGTAGATCCTGGGTTTTGGGTTCCTTCTCTAGTAGATTGAGTTTATTCCACCCCAATTCAAGCAATAAGTGATGATCGAAGTTGGATCATGAGGCTTCCACCTTCTTCAAACCACATCTACACATCGATCCTTGGGAGATTGGCTTACGTTCTTCCCTTCGATGCAAGGACTCGTGATGGATGCTTTTCACTTTTGGTTCCTAGATCAAGCACTCAAGTCTTATGGGTTGGATCGGTTTGGATCGAGCACTCAAGGCTTATCGGTTCGGTTCACTTGCAATCTGTCCTTAGTCTCTGATGTTCCTACTCGGTGGAATTCAACATACTTGATGTTGGATATTCCTTTGAAGTTTAAGAAAGTGTTTCCTCGATTGACTTATTTGCCAATAGATGATGAGGGTCGCTTTCTAGGAGACATTTCTGATGAGGAATGGACTACAATTGAGGTGATTGTGAAGTTTTTGAAACAGTTCTATGACTTCACAAACACGGTGTCGGGCTCTTTATATGTGACCGTGAGTAATGTATATTTATACATTGGTCAAATTTGCAATTTGTTGAATCAAGCTGTGGAAAGTGATGATCCGATTTGTAGATCTATGGCTATCCCGATGAAGAAAAAATGTGACAAATATTGGGGTGATGTTGAAAAGATGAATGTGAACATCTTTGTTGGTGTAATCCTTGATCCAAGGTATAAGTTTGATGGATTGAAGTGTGTGCTTAAGAAGTTATTTGGTGAAATGAAAGGGATTGAATATGCCACTTTGATAAAGGAATCTGCAAAGAGTATCTTTAATGAGTATAGAGAAATGTATGCTCCTAAACCAGCAACTAGTACAGATGGGACAGATTTGGCTGCTGTTGGGCAGATTGGTAATCGAGGTGGAGATTTGGATAGTTTTGTAAATCAGATAGCTTCAGAGGTGCTTCAGATTGGTGAATCTAGTGGTCCAAGTTATTCTAGTGAATTTGATCGGTACTTCCACGAGCTGATTTGTCGAGATCATGATGCTTTGACATGGTGGAAACTAAATGGCCACAGATTTCCAATTCTTGCTATGATGGCTCGTCATGTATTAGTTGTACCAGTCACAACGGTTCCATCTGAGTCAGCGTTTAGTACAGGAGGCCGGACTGTATCTTCCTACCGAAGCTCACTATCTCCCAAGGTTTCATCTATTACCTTTCAAGCATTTTATCCACACTTTATCATATATTAAGTAGAAACTGAATTTTTTGTGTCGTTGAGTACCAAAATTTACAACATCTTTATATTATATATCTGCCTAAACTGAATTTTCAGTGTTGTTGAGTAGCAAAATTGACAGCATCTTTATATTATATATCTGCCTAAACTGAATTTTCAATGTTGATGACCAAAAGTGACAGAAACTGAATTTTTCAGTGTTGTTAAGTACCAAAAAAGTGACAGAAACAGAATGGTGACAAAAACTGAACTTTCATTTTTCTTCTATGGTCATTTGTTTAAATTGTGAGTAGATGGTTGAAGCCCTTGTTTGCACACAAGATTGGATTCGGGCAGCTGTGAAAGCTCGTCTATGTAGTGCGGAAGAAGTAGACTCTATCATGAAAGAGCATGAAGTGTATTATGAGAGTGAAAAGATTACAGAAGTTATCTAAACTTTTTAATCAATTTATTCTTTTAATATGAATTTGACCTTTAATTGTATTATTGTAACCCCACTTTGTTTTGTTTCCTAGATGCAAACCAAGACTGATGTTTGGAGAAGAAAATGAATTGAAGTATTTGGATTTTGGAGAAGACTTATGAAACTTATGTAGTTATGTTGGTTTATTTTCTAGTACTTTTGCAATTTATATTTTGGAGTTTATGTGGTTTTTTGGACTTTAGATTGGTACTCATGTGGGGAATTTAGATGAGACAATGTACCAGATTATTGGTTTATGCATTTCAGATTTTCAGGTTAAAAAATCGTGGTTATTTCGATCGGATCTAGTTTGGATCGAGTAAGAAATCAGTCCAATCGGATATTTGGATCGGGTCCATTTCGGTTTTATTTGGATCGGGGCCATTTCGGTTTTATTTGGTTCGGATCCCATTTGGATTGGATCGGATCTGTTTTTTTTTTTAATTTGGGCCACAAAAAAAATCCAACTTACACAGTTCGGTCCATTCGGGCAGAACCGAATCGAAACCGAAAAAACTGAAACCGAACCGAACCGATCCAGTCCAATTCGGGTCGGTTTTCGGTTCTAGGTTTTGCTGAGTACGGTTCTCGGGTTCGGTTCGGTTTTCTCGGTTCGGGTCGGTTTTGGCCCAATGAACAGCCCTAGTTTCTAGCCCAACCTAGCTAGATCATTCCCCCATCATCCAAGATCAAGGAGATCTACTCCATATGGCAAGTAAAGAAAGCAACAAAATCACAAAGCATCTCAATCATTATCAACATTCTCAAATCAAAGCCAAATTTCATTCACAAACAAAATCAATCCACAAACTCCAATTCAAGTTTCCAAATCCAAAGGACCAAAACAAAGAAAAGCTAAACTACAAATCAAACCTAGCAATTCTCCACCTCCTTGGCCGATTCTCTCTCTTCTCCTTTTCCTCTCCTTTCTCCTTGCTCTCCAAGTATCTCTTGAGAGAGTTGTGTGTTGGTTGTTGTTGGGAATTTTTTCAATTAGAAGAATAAGAGGGCCTTAGTACATGAGGGGCAAATGTTGAAGTCGGTCCGAGGTTGAAAATCCATCTTGGGTCTGGGTTTGCTTCTACCTCGATCCGGACCTCGTTCCACCTCTTCTTCTTGGCTTTTCCTCTTGATTTCTTCATGGCTTGCTCATCTCCTTCCCTCTTTGCCTCATGCTTTGCTCCATGCCTCGATTCTCCTTCAAAAGGATCCTTGATCCTTGCCAAAACACCTACAAAACACACAAAAACGTGCATAGTCTCCGAATCTCATAGAAATGCGGAAACTAAGCTAAAAGGGAACAAACCACTCAAGAAAAGAAGGAAAAAGGAATAAAACTACTAAGGGAAACACACTTAAAATACCACAAAATAAAGAGACATCAGTAACCATGAGGTTTTGCGAATTTCGCGTGGTACAAAAGGTTTTTAAGATTCCGCGTGGTGACCCTGAGATTTTGCAAATTCCGTGTTATAACGTCGACATATTATAAAAGCTAAAAATATATAAAACTCACCCTTAATATTTACTTAATTATATAAAATCACCCTACATTGTATTTTTTTTTAACAAAACTAGCAAATCTATTTTATTAAAACACCTAAGTTTATTATTATAGAATCATATACTTTTTATTTAATATTTTTCCATGTCACTATATGTTATTATTTGTAAAAAATCAATTTATTTTTCCATTTAAAAAGAACCACATTTTTCAAATTTTATAATAGTTAATATTTTAAGGGAGTGTTTTTTAAGAGTAGGTGCACTAATTCAAGCATTTTGTGTTTAAAATAATATAAAATTGGTTTTCTAAGTATAACGTGCATATATATTATATAGTGACCCAAAAAAATGCGCTAAAATGATAGAGTTAATTATGACGTGTACAAATTTTAGTAAATTTTTTTATAACATTTAAAAATAATAAATATTATGTGTATCAAGTGATAATTATCATTAAGTCTTTTAAGAAAACAGACTTGCAAAACTTCAATGTCACCACGCGAAATCTCAAAAACATTTCTGTACCATGTGGAATTCGTGAAACCTCATGGTTGGAATTCCCCTAAAAAAAATTACGGGTTTACAGGTCGACTTGTAACCCATCAAGTCAACCCGTAACCTGACCCGTAACCCGTAAATGTAAATATATTAACCAGTCAAATTTACGGGTCGGGACGGTCCAGGTTACGGGCGATTCGGACCGTTGGAAAGTCCTAATATACATATATCTTACCTTAAGGAAATTAGTGAAGGATCGAACGTGCAACCTGTCAGATATATATCCTGTCTTACCCCACTAGACCAACCCTACGAGTTTTGCTATAAAATCTTGAGTTATATTCCTATACTCATAAAAAAATGATTTTGAGGTTCTTTATGTTTATATTGTCTTATTAAAAAACTCTCTTTTCCCCGAGTTTGATCTACCCATATAAATGGGCCGCATAAAATGGGGTCCAAGTGAGAGTCCACAGAAAAGATTGGACCGTTGGGCTTTCGATTACCGAACCAAATTTATCTTCCTCAACGACATTGTTTCATGTGTTTGGGATTTGATTTAATAAACTCAGCTTTATGGCAGTTACAATTACTATTTGCTTGCATATGCTTCCAAAAAAGACAATAAACTTTAGAAGCAAAGTTTAAATAACACCAAAAAAGAACACAAACCAAATCATTCTAATTAAAGCTGGTTCAATCTGCCTTCGGGCATCTCGTTCAACGTCGACGGGTTATTCGATCATCGTTCCGAACCCCACGGACAACCCAATTTGCCCTTTCTTACTAGAATTAGGCGAAAAATATACAACTTGGACGAAATTGTTAATAAATAACATATCGCACATTATTTGGACAACAAGATGCTAAGAATGATGATATAATTTGGACAGAAGAAAAATTAAAGCAAATTAATCGCACATTATTTATTTTTCATAAGTTTTGTTACCTCAAAAAAAGGAAGAGGAAGAGCGCAAATACAAGGTGATTAATGGTGGATTGGTGCCCCCCTTGAACCTGAAGGCTGAGCGTCTTTAGTAATATGTCACTTTCCTCCTTTTTATCTCACAATCTCGCATTCTTCCCAGAAGGGCCTCGTCTCGTCCATCTCCGCATTTTTTCACTATTAGCATCTTGGAATAAGTATTTAATTTTGTCACTTGTGAATATTTTTGGGGCAAACTGGAAGACAACTAGTCGTTAAATAGTTACTCGTCACGATTGACAGAACATTAAACAAGAAGCCTTGTGATGAATTACTGACAAAGAAAATCTCCTAGCTTATAAGCTTATATTATACTATTAAAGAAGTGACCATCATTAACGAGCAATTGGTTTTGCTAAATTATAAATGGAAATTGTAAGACCCGAGGCCCTAGAAGCGCTATCCCATGCCAAACCGAGAACTTCCCAGGAGGTCACCCATCCTGAGACTACTCTCGTCCTAGCACGCTTAACTTCATAGTTCTTGTGACCTCTCGAACCATGAAAAGTAAGAGCTCTTGTTGGCATGGGGAGCACTTCAATCCCTTATAAATTACCGGGGTGTTACAATCTCCCCCACTTAAGCACTTGGCGTCCTCGTCAAGGCCCAAGGACCGCCCCCTGGGTTGAGTGACCGCCCTCCGGCCAAGCCAACTCGTAACCCAGAGTCGGCTCTGATACCATTTGTAAGGCCCGAGGCCCTAGAAGCGCTATCCCATGCCAACCCGAGAACTTCCTAGGAGGTCACCCATCCTGAGACTACTCTCGTCCTAGCATGCTTAACTTCATAGTTCTTTTGACCTCTCGAACCATGAAAAGGAAGAGCTCTTGTTGGCATGGGGAGCACCTCAATCCCTTATAAATTACCGGGTTGTTACAAAAATTTTAAACATTTTCCTTTCGAAAATAGGACTCAAAATAATTGCAAGTATTAACCAAAAATAATCGCAAGTACTATCATGAAATTAACCAAAAACGATTCCGAAGCGTTTTTTGACGGGTTGCGGGGATAAAAATCTAACAAAATAACTTGATATTTTACACTAAGTTTAAATATTTTCTAGCGCCATATCAACGATTCCACCGGAAAAAAACGTTGGTAAAAGCTTCCAGGTTGTTTTTGCTTAATTTCGTAATAGTCATATCGTTGGTGATGATTTTTCAAACTTGAGATTATTTTTTATTGAAATTTGATACTTGATATTATTTTGAGTCAATTTTTTTTTCAGTTTATTGATAAATCCTCATGTATGTTTAAAGTACAACTCTTTGAAGTTCTATCCTTCAGCCATGTGATAACCGCTACAAGCCTTTACTATTAAATTTTTTTTATTCAATTAATTTTAGTCTATTTCTCTTATCTCTTCTAAATTCTAATTTCTCAACTTCCACATCCTTCTTTTTCAATCTACTCTTTTCTTAACTTCCATAAACTTCTCTTAATTTCTATTCATATTTGTTTTTACTTTTTTTATTTATAGTTTTCTTTATTAATCTGAGTATGTAATCTCTTTATCCTTTACATTCAACTACAATGATACAATTCCCTTTCATGTATATTATTTATTAAACTGAAATAAGTGAGCTGATCATATATGCTATATTAACAAAATTATTTTTAGTTTATGAACCATAGAATAACATTTAACCACTTAATTTATATTTTAATTTATAACTACTTTTAAATTTATGCAAATTGAAAAATAAATTGTAAGGAATAAGATCTACATAAATATATATACATATATAATTTTTGTAAGCAATAAATATAGGTAATATTGGTTATATAGATGTCTAAATAGAAAGTTGCTATCTTTTTATTAATTTTTATTTTTTCATAACTCAAGAATCATGGGTAGTAGTATACTTTTTTTTATCTTACTATGTTCTTACAACATGTTTTTCCAACTTTCATATGCAACCATGTCACAATTTCTTTAACATCTTTTCAAGCAATTTTATTTATTTATTTCTCCATCAATCCTATCCTATCCTTCTCCATTTTAACCTTTCTCAACTCCTTTTTTTAACCTCTCTTAATTTCTATCAGCTTAGCATGCCATTAGATCCCCCATTTTATATACATTATATTTTACTTTTCTTAACCTTTTTCAACTTCACTCTTAACCTCTTTATGATTTTTTCACCTTGGTGGTTAAAGGATTGTTTTGTTAAACGTTTTTTCTATTGTGTGCCTTACGGCACACGCTAAGTGTACTAAATATAGAAACTAAAATCCTAAAATAGAAATAGTGAAATCATTGAACATATCACAGACACATAATAGAAAATTTTGGTAAATTTAAGATTTACCAGATTTTTACATTAATAGTTGTTTATAGTATACCCTCAGGACACATAATAGAGAAGTCCTTTGTTAAATTATTGAACATATCACGGATAATTTTTTTATTTTGTATATTCTAAGTGGGATCATGTGAGGAGCATTGTTAGGATATGAAAAGCTAAGCTGGAGTGACAAAAAACCGTGCACAATATAACTTTATTTCCTTACAGTTTTTGTGTCATAGGTTTGCATGGCATACATGATTTCAAATTTAGTAAAACCCTTTAGTTATGGTGTAACCAGTGCAATAATATTAACATTAGATTAGTATTAATCAAGGAACCAAATTTCATTAATTAATACGAAACCCTAGAGCGTTAGAGAGAACAACCGGCGATTGTCTCGTTGCAATTTCTTCGAGTGTTCTGGCTTCTCTCCGGTCGGTGGTCATGAGAGCTAGAGTATCCTGCCATCTCGTGCGGGTTTCACTGGATTTCTGTGTGTACGTAATATGTTACTGAGATTGAAAGAAGTATGGAGAACGGGATCCAACGTGATTTGCTTCTTACAACACAAGAATGTCAAGAGATCGAAGTCGCGCCTCAGAGAGGGAGGGAGGGTTGTGATACAACGTCGCTATCTCTAGTAGGTTCTCTTCTCACTAATAGACCGTTTAATGCTTATGCGTTAAACACCACGATGAAAGAGGCTTGGCGTCTTCGACAGGGTTTCGTCTTCCGAAAACTTTGAAACAACCTGTTCTTGTTCAGCTTTGCTACTTGTGAAGATAAGGAAAAGGTGTTGTTGGGAGGTCCCTGGACGTGTGATAAGGTAATTCTTGCCCTAAAGGAACCATGAAGCGAACAACCCTCGAAGATTGTGATCTATTGTGTGCCTTTTTGGGTAAGAGTTTATGACGTCCCATTGGAGGCCATGAATGTGGAGACTGCTAGAGCCATTAGTGGGTTGTTCAAGGGCTTAGAGGAGATAGATGATGAAGAGTTGTTGGTAAAGTTTGGTGGAAGAAGGTTGTGGCTGGTTTTGAACTATGAGAGATTACCAAATTTCTGCTATGCTTGTAGTAGGATCGGGCATGTTGAACTTGATTGTGGGGATGAAGAAGCAAAGGCGATGCATAGGGAATATGGAGACTGGTTGAGAGCAATGCCTTTGAAACCGCAGTCGATACGTCTTCAAGCAGAAAGAGAGCGAGAGAAGGTTATTCTTATAGGGAAAACTGATAGAAAGGGGAGGGTTCGGGAGGTAAAGGAGGAGGAAGGGCTCGGAAATCTTTACTAGATTTGATTGAGAGGGGTAATGAGCCGGATGAGGAAGAGAGTGCTACAGGGGATATTGAGGAGACCTTAGCGGTGGTAAGTAAAGTTGGGGTGCTTTCTATTAATGAGAAGGAGAATGAGGGATCAGGGAAAGACCAGGAGGAAGATTTGCATGGGGATGTGGTGTTAAATGAAGGTGGAAAATAAAAAAACGTGAGGGGAAAGGTAGGTCAAATTAATGAGGTGCCAAAGAAGGGCTAAAAGAAGGGGGGATTGTTCAAAAGGAAAAAGGTTTGGGAAAAGGTAAAGAAAAGATGTCTAGTCGAGGAGGACCAGTGCAAGATTCAATAGAGGGTAAAAAACGAAGTTGGTAAAAAAGAGGACGTGAGAAAGAGGGGAATGATAATGGAAAGGAGGGAGGCAGCAATAAGAGAAAAGCAGCTGATTCAATGGAGATTGACGAGCAACAGGTGTTGAATAACAAAAAACTTATAATATCGGTGGGAGAGATGGATGATCTCTCTTGCCGGGAATCATGAATATCCTAAGCTACAATTGCCGGGTATTGGGGACGGCCCGTGAAATTGTGAGAGTTACTAGTTTAGTGAGAAGGGAGGCCTTGAAGGCAGTTTTCTTATGGAAATGAAATGTGTTCGTAGGAGAATGGAGGAGGTTCGTATAAAGCTGGGATTTGAGGGTTGTGTTATGGTGGACTCCGTAGGGAGGTCAGGAGGTCTTTGTTTACTGTGGGAGAATTATTTTAAGTGACGTTGAGATCGTATACCAAGCACCACATTTATGTGGATATGGTGCAGCGTAGTGATGGGAAGTCGTGGCGGTTTACGGGTTTTTATGGTTGGCCATCTAAGGATGAGAAGCATCAGTCGTGGTCTCTTCTTAGGCGCCTGTCTGAGGATGAACATGAAGCTTGGATAGTAATTGACGACTTCAATCAAGTGTTAAGTCGGGAAGAAAAAGAAGGCGGTTTGGAGCCGGATTGGAATGAGATGATCGCCTTTAGCCAGGCTATTGATGATTGTGGCTTCACTCGGGTGAAAAGTAGTGTTGGAAAGTTTACATGGGATAATGGTCGGGAAGGGGTGGATCTCATTCAGGAAAAGCTTGACAGAGGCATTGCAAATGAAAAGTGGTTCGATCTTTTTCTTACTGGAAGGATGCGGCACTTAGAACTTTTTGGCTCTGATCATTTGCCTATTTTACTTGAAGCTTATCAGTGTGGCGATGGTGATGTGGAAGACCGGAAGGGGCCCCGTACTTTAATGTTTGAAGCAATGTGGACACATCATGATGGGTGTGAAGTAGTGATCAATAACTGCTGGCGAAACCCAAATTGAAGTGCAAGAGGGGATGTAATGGAGAAGTTAAGTGTGTGTGCTCAGGAGCTTAAAGTCTGGAATAATGTAGAGTTCGGTAATGAGTGTAAGCAGCTTGTTGATGTGAGGGAGAACTGCGGAGAATGCACAAAGCTGGTATGAAAGGGGACCGGGTTCATCATAGAAGGGAGCTGGAGAGAAGGGAGCGTGAGCTTATGGAGAAGGAGGAGTTGTTATGGTACCAAAGGGCTAAGGCAAATGAGATGAAGTGGGGAGATCGAAATTCTAGATTTTTTTCATAGAAAGGCTAATGGTAGGAGGAAAAGAAATCAGATTCAAAGGCTAGTGGATGATGAGGGCTATAAGTGGAGAAGCCGGGAAAAGATGACTTGGGTGGCGGTGAAGTACTTCCAATATCTCTTTAAAACCGATTCAAGTACACACTTTAACGGATGAGGATAACCTGATGCTTTCTCACCCATTCACTAGTGAAGAGGTTCGTATCGCTCTTTTCTCAATGCATCCCACAAAGTCGCCGGGTCCTGATGGTATGTCAGAGTTGTTTTTTCAACAACATTCGCATATCGTTGGGCTAGAAGTCATCTCTTTTGCTCTAGGCATTTTTCATGGAAATCCTTTTCTTAATCGTCTTAACCATATTTTTATTTCTCTCATTCTGAAAGTTTCTAATCCTTTTCGCATGTAGGACCTTAGACCTATCAATTTGTGTAATGTCATCTACAAGATTATTTCCATAGTTTTGGCGAACAGGTTCAAGATGGTGTTGGATAAAGTGATTTCTGAGTCTCAAAGTGCATTTGTGCCGGGAAGATTGATAACGGATAATGTGCTATCTGCTTTTGAGATTTTTCATTATATGAACAACAATAGAACAGGGAAAAGGGTTACATGGCCCTTAAGATTGATACGGCCAAAGCTTATGATAGGGTGGAGTGGAGCTTTTTGGAAAACAAGATGAGAGGGTTGGGTTTCCATGAACAATGGATCGGCTTGAGCATGAGATGTGTCTCGTCGGTTACTTTCTCGGTTCTCATGGCTGGAAGCCCTTCCTGTGAGTTTTCTTCAACTAGGGGAGTTCGACAAGGTGACCCTCTTTCTCCTTATTTGTTCTTGATTGTGGCGGAAGGTTTCTCTGCTCTAATCCGGAAGAGTGAAAGGGAGGGTCGTTTCAATGGGATTCGAATTGCTAGGACGGCCCCGAGGGTGTCTCACTTATGTTTTTGCTACTGATAGTATCATGTTTGCTCAAGCGTCTTGTCAACAGGATTCTGAAATTGTTAATATCCTCTACTGTTATGGAGCAGCGTCGAGCCAAAAGCAGAAGACGCTCTCCAACAACAAGTGATGCGACGCTGCCCACCATGTCGGCCATAGAAGAAGAAGACGCTCTCCAACTTAAGTCCAAAGGTCCTATCACAAGGAGTCGAGCCAAAAGCATAGCCCAAGCCGGCCACTCAATCCTTAGTGGCCCGAGTCTCCCGATCTCAAGGCTCTTCGGACGTCTCAAGATGGATTAGTGTTGGGACGCTATCAAGGACGCCTGCGTACTTGGTAGTATGCCCACACAAACCGTCCCTTAGTTTTGATATGACAAACTCACTTTGATTCTAATAAACTTGTCCAAGTCTTCAGGAACGCCAATTAACAAAGGACAATAAGTGTGTGAACGTTCCCTAGGCTTAGGGATGCCAGCTTACAGGAAGTAAGGACTCTTAAGAGACTACTTGAGCAAGGACGGAGTCCCAAGCAAGTAGGAACGCAAGAAAGGAGTCCTTACTCTCTAGCCGACAGGATGACATCACTCGACAATGTTTGATCATCTAGGGACATGTGGAGACCGATCCTGTAGCTGAGTTCAACACTACGTGGCGGACGATCCTGTAGCAGAGTTCATCAACACGTGGCGGCCGATCCTATAGCGGAGTTCATCACACACAGCTGGATACAGGAAGCTTCCTCATCACCGCCATACTCGTGGAAGAAGATCCTGTAGCCACGTACCTGAAGGGCATGATCGTCAGAACGAGAATGACGCCCTTCCCCAAGTCCTATAAATACCGCAAGGCATTTATTGTGACGCTAACGCTTTCAGAGAATATTCAGAGAGAATCAGAGGAAAGCGACTCACTCAAGAACACGAAGATCTAACTCGAGAACTCAAGAACAGTGCTAGAACTTGTGTTAGATCGAGTGAGACTTGTAACCAAATCACAAAAAACAGTTTGTAACAGAAAAACCCAAAAAGAGAGAGAGAGAGTTCTGCGAAGTACTGCAGAACGTAGGAATAGAGTCCTTTGGTAGATTGAACTACCTTAAGTTGTAGGCTTAAAGGAGTTCTTTACAAGTGAACTTAGGGAAAAGCTAAGTGCCAGAGAACTGTAAAGGCTCGCCAGTACAATTGTAAGATCGTTCAATAGAAAGGAAAGAACTATTCAAAAATCCTCCAAGGAGGTAGAGGTTTACACTCAAGGACTACTTGGTCTTGAGTGGTTCCTCTATAATTCATTGCGTTCATCTAATGTCTGTTTAGTACTTAATTTCCGCTGCAATACTCAAGGACGCCCCTGCACCTCGCAGGGACGCCTAACCTTAGGACGCCTTTACCAAAGTAATGGGCGTCCCTCAGTACTAACGATCCAACAATTGGTATCAGAGCATGGGACGAAATTCCAGAATTCCAGAATTCCAGAATTCAGAGTTCCTGGCCTACTGTGATCAACATGGTGTCTCGCATAACTTTTCAGCTCCAAGGACTCCTCAACAAAATGGAGTTGTGGAAAGAAAGAACAGGACGCTAGAGGATATGGCAAGAACTATGCTCTTGGCTAATAGCGTCCCCAAGTACTTCTGGGCGGAAGCTATTGCTACAGCATGCTACATCATCAATCGTGCCATGATCCGTCCTTTGCTGAAGAAAACATCTTATGAGTTGTTGAACGGAAAGAAGCCTCGCCTTGACTATCTCAGAGTCTTTGGTTGCAAGTGTTTCGTTCACAATAATGATAAAGAGAAACTTGGAAAATTTGATGCAAGAAGTGATGAAGCCATATTCCTTGGGTACTCCCTCACCAGCAAAGCATATAGAGTTTTCAACAAAAGGACTCTAAAGCTTGAGGAGAGTATTCATGTTGTGTTCAAGGAGAGCTCTTCTCACAAAGAAAAATCAAGTAAGAAAGAACGCTCCTCGACACAGAAGCAGGACGACTCTGAAGATGAAGATGAAGATTGGTCCTCTGGAAAATACTATGTTCCTAAGGATGCTGCTCCAAATCCTGAAGAAGTCTCCGTGGACGTTCCTAGTACTGTTCAGGGAGTTCCATCTCGAAGTGAATCTCCAGTTCAACAGGATGTGGCAGAATCAAGTCAACAAGGTGAGCAAAGTCAAGGTGTGGATGCTCTCTTTGAGGGGGAACGCACCGACGATGATGCTCAGAATGATAATGATAATTCTGATGGAGATATTGATCCAAGATTTGCTCAATTATTTCAATGAGAGTCCCGCTTCTCTAGGGACCACCCAACATCCCAGATTGTCTCAGACCCTTCTCAAGGAGTTCAAACTAGGTCAGCTGCAAGCAAGTCCCAGAGTGCAAATTTAGCCTTTTGTGCGTTCAATGCCTTTGTCTCTATGGTGGAGCCTAAGAATATAAAAGAAGCACTCCAGGACGCTGACTGGATTCAAGCAATGCAAGAAGAACTCAATCAGTTTGAAAGAAACAAAGTTTGGACCCTCGTCCCTCGTCCCAAAGGTAAAAATATCATAGGGACGCGCTGGGTGTTCAGAAATAAGCTTGATGAAAGTGGACGTGTGTCAAGGAACAAGGCAAGACTGGTGGCTCAAGGTTTCAAGCAAGAGGAAGGAATAGATTATGATGAGACCTTT
Organism: Polygonum aviculare; assembly: GCA_934048045.1. NCBI lineage: Eukaryota > Viridiplantae > Streptophyta > Magnoliopsida > Caryophyllales > Polygonaceae > Polygonum > Polygonum aviculare. The sequence goes on along the minus strand of OW204023.1, from coordinate 21,601,227 downwards.
GCTCCTGTTGCTAGAATTGAGGCCGTTCGTCTCCTTATTGCCTTCGCCGCTCACAAGGGATTCAAGTTATTTCAGATGGACGTCAAGACTGCATTCCTCAATGGAAAATTAAAAGAGGAAGTGTATGTTGCTCAACCGCCTGGTTTTTGAGGACGCCTCTCACCCGGACCATGTGTACTACTTGGACAAAGCGCTTTATGGACTCAAGCAAGCCCCTCGTGCATGGTACGACAGGTTTGCGTCCTTTCTTTTGTCTCATGGGTACACTAGGGTATCAATTGATAAAACGTTGTTCATAAAGAAAGTTCACAAGGACATTTTAATTGCCCAAGTTTATGTTGATGATATTGTCTTTGGTAGCACTAACATGAAGCTTGTAGATGAGTTCAAGTCCTTAATGAGTAGTGAGTTTGAAATGTCCCTCATCGGAGAACTCAATTTCTTCTTGGGACTTCAAATTAATCAACTCAAGGAAGGGACGCGTATTCACCAACAAAAATATGTTCGTGAAATGCTTGAGAAGTACGGGATGAACACGTCCAAACCCGTTGCAACCCCTTGTTCTCCAAACTCGCGTCTTTACGCAGATGAACAAGGAAAGGACGTTGATCAAAAGCTTTACAGAGGAATGATTGGCTCTTTGCTCTATTTGACCGCAAGCCGTCCCGACATCATGTTTGCCGTTTGCTTATGTGCACGTTTCCAGGCAAATCCAAAGGAGTCCCACATGCAAGAAGTCAAGAGGATCTTTCGTTACCTCAAAGGACGTGATGATCTTTGTCTTTGGTACCCTAGGAAGACGTCCTTCAAGCTTGTAGGCTACTCGGATGCTGATTATGCTGGTCATGTGATTGATAGAAAAAGCACTTCAGGAATGACACAGTTCCTTGGTTCATGCTTAGTCTCCTGGGGATCTAAGAAACAAAACTCTGTGGCGCTTTCAACTGCGGAAGCTGAGTACGTTGCTGCTGCCTCGTGATGTTCACAAGTTATCTGGATAAAATATCAACTAGAGGACTACGGTATAAATCTTGAAATATTCTCATTCGTTGTGATAACACAAGTGCTATTGAAATTTCCAAAAATCCTGTTTTTCATTCACGCACAAAGAATATTCATATAAGGCATCATTTCCTGCGTGATAATGTTGAACTAGGACTCATTAGTATGGAGCATGTAAGGACTGAAGACCAAATAACTGATATTTTCACTAAGGCACTTGATAGACGTTCCTATGAGCATCTTAGGCTGCTCTTGGGGATGATAACTTTTAAGTAGCAAGTCCCGTTCTACTATTCCCTCAATGATTAGCTATGTTTGGTAGATTCTAAGTGTTTAAGGACTGTTATGCATTGAATTCATATTTGCAAGGACGCTAGTCTAAAACTTCATATGTTTGCTACTTTGGAACGCCATTCAAATTTCTCTATTTGTCTTGGAAAGAGTTTCCCTGATCACCCAACCCTCATTATAAGCCGAAATGATGGGAACTCTAAGCTTACCATAGCCGAGAACTCTGCAAAAGCGTCCTATGAGCTTCTTATTTTATTTTACGGGACGTACTTGCTTTGTTCTCAAATGGTTCGTAAGGTGATCACTGGAACGGTTGTGTTGGTTATTGGTTTGCTTGAAGAAGGTAAATTCTCGCTGAGGTAAATTTTGCTAAGTATGGGAGAACGCTATGATGTGAAAGGGAGAACGCCAGTTCATTTTTGAGAAGCAGTTGAAGAGTCAGAAATTTGAATATTTGAAAGTTTGAACAGTGACCGTTGCTTTTGCTCAATGCTTAAGGGGGAAGTTTTGCCACGTGTCGCGCAGTAAAACAGTTCTATTTGCAGTTGTGCCACCGCTTCCTCTATATAAGGCCAGAACAGTCGCTCTCGTTCATTTATTACGCTCAACCACTTTCTCGCTCTCAAATCTGCTCTGACATCTCTCTAGAACTCCGGTGATTTTCTCTCTCTAAAGCTCATTTGAAAAAATGTCTCAAAGACAGTTGAACGTGGCCGGATCTTCTACCGGCGGGAAGCGTAGAAAGCTGGTAAAGTCCCATTACATAGAGAAGCCCAAACCCATAGTTCTTAATGAACCTCTAGTGGACTTCATCAACAGGAAGCCAAGAACCCTTTACAATTTGATAAGGGAACGCATGGACTTGCCAGAGGTCAAGGATGATGCAACGAGGACTAAGAACTATGAAAGGTTCATTGAACGCTTCGTCATGCCAAGTCTTCACAACACCAACTACAAAGACTTGCCTGGACGGATGGACGATGTGCTCTTTTTCTCTCAGTTCGGAGGTGAGAATCTTGGCCCTCTTCTTGAACTTATTCCCGACCTCCACAACGCCGTCCTTCCGGACTTTCCCATGTATCCTAGGGACTCCTTGGCCTACAAAATGCTCAAAGAAAGAGTGCCGAGTCCCTCTCCCCCCCCTCCTGCCGTTCCTACCTTAACCACAAAAAAGTTGCTAAAGCGTCCTGCACCTTCCTCTCCCCTCTCAAAATCTTCCCAACCCTTCTCCACTTCAAAACCAACGGAGATTGTGGATAAATTTCCTTCCTATTTAAAGGAGGGACGCTCCAAGAAAGTTCACGACCCAAGGCCCCTCAAAAAGGCCAAGACCTCGAGCGTCCCATCCTCCAAACCTTCCTCAAAAAGGCCTAGCACCACAAAAAGGCCATCCAACCTCTCCAAGGGATCCACTCCTCCCCCTCAACAAATCTCAATCGTTCAACTCCCAACTCCTCCTCCGTCCCCCAAACCTTCAAGAACAAATGCCCTCATTCCCTTTCCTCCCAAACCCCATTCTCCCTTAAACCTGGCCAACTTCCCTTCTGCCCCGGCCCACATTTCCCCACCAAAGGACCCCGAGACCCCAAAGTCCCGCCGTCCATCCTCTGAAAGTGGCCCGGAGGAGACAGAGCGCACGCTTGAGCACACTTTTCACCGAAGAAAGGCTGGTGAAAAGCCCAGGGTGTTGCTCGCCAAGGACGTTCCTGCGCAAATTGAGCACGTTCCCTCCTCCTCTTCCTCCTCTAGCTCATCTGAGAGCCAAAGAGGCTCGCCCGCTCAGGTCTCCCCTTTCATAGATGTTGTTGGGGATTCAAATGATGAAGCGGAAGGAGAGGTGAACGCTCCTATTGAACAGATTGAGGACGCTGGTGAGCACCAGGTCGCTCTAGAGAACGCTGAGCCAACTCTTTCTGAAGAGCTCGAGCGTGATGCTCAGGAAGTCCCACCCTACAACCAGTCCCTCCCCATTCTCAATCCCTCCCAAGCTCCACAAGAAAACCCCTTCCCCACAATCCAAACAGAATCCCATCAAGTCCCCGCGGACGCTGAGCCAGGAACCGAAATTCAATCAGAGGCTCAGGACGCCGAGGGCACGTCCCAAGGTCAGACCTCAGGTGCCGATCAAGTCACAGCTGGTGGCGATGCAGAAAAAGAACAAGGCACAGAGGACGCTCCCTCAAAGGACGCTTCTGACAGTGACTCTGAGAACGCAGATGAAGAGTCAGATGATGATGAGGACTCTGAGTCCCCTAAGGGCAAGCGCAAAAGAAAGCCTAATGGCGCGCCCGTTAAAGTCCTTAGCCCCCTTGTCCACTCAGAAGAGTGGCTCGCCTCCTTCCACAATGATGATAAAGTTCAGGAGTTTCTCGAGCTTCTCAAAATCCAAGGGTGGTTGAAAGTTGGGCCTGCGCCCGCTGTGGTTGATAAGGAGCAGATCAAGGCGTTCTACAAGGATCTGAGGTACAAAGCTAAAGATGGTTCTCTTCATTTCAAAATAGAAGGAGAGAAAGCATCAGTAACAGAACGCCAGGTCCGTTCTTTCATGGGTCTCAACCCTCAAAAGCCACCGTCCAACGCTCTAAGCTCACTTCCAGAAGGCGGTTTTGAAATGACTGACGAAGAAATGCCGTTGGTTGAGAAGTTGTTCCAGGGCAAAAAGCCCTTCGGACTGGACAGGGTTGCTCATGTATTGAGCAAGGTTGGCGCCATTGCACATTATTTCATATGTCGCGCCGTCCTTCCAAGGCAAGAGAAGCGTTCGATCGTTCAAACTCACGATCTTATCTTGATTGACGCTTTTCTAGAACGCCGCCCCATCAACTTAGCAAGAATAGCAATGCAACATATGGCTAAGTGTGGGAGGAAGCGACATGCCTTGCCGTACCCAGGGCTGGTCAAGCTGATTCTGGAGTCCCAAAATGCTTATGATGATAGCGCTCCTTCAAAAGAACTCGGCTTGAAATGGAACTCTAAGAAGGGACTTGTTGAGATCAGGCACAATGAAGAGCTGCCGTCTGTGCTTAAACAGTTAGAAGCTGAGGCTGAGGAAGCCAGACTAAAAGCTGAGGAAGAACGCTTAGCTGCTGAGGCTGAGGCCGCAAGGCTTAATTCTACGCCTCAAGAGTTCTCTCAGGACCAAGAGCCCGCAGTAGATCTTACAACCCTTGATCAAATGCTCTTAGGGCCTTCCTCTCCTCCAGCTCTTCCTACGGACGCTCCTTCTTCGAGTACAGGTCCTTTGCCTTGTTCTGCCCCTGCAAACATAGCTCAGCATCCTCCAGCAGAACTCATGGGCGCAATTATGGACAACCAGTGCCTAACCTTCTCTGCTCTAAAGGACTTATCCTCTGCATTCTCCAAGGCTGCTGATCTTCAAGAACAACTGCTCAAGTTTTATCAAGACCAGAGCCGTTCTGAGTGATTGCCACCACCCCTTTTATCCCCCACTATTTTGCTTGTGCTTCTTTTAAATTTCAAAACACTTGATCTTTTTGTGATCACGTCTGTGTAATAACTCTAATTTCGTTTGAATGGATATTACACTGTTTGCTTGCATTGTGTGTGTTTAAGCGTTCCACTGCTTTTAGTTATGTGTAACGTCCTTATCACTTGTTATCCTTTTCGATGATGCCAAAAGGGGGAAGTGTAGTTTTGCAGAGATACGCTATAAAATAGTTATCTAGAATAAGCAAGTGTTAAGGGGGAACTATTAAGTGAAAAGTCTAAGGAACGCCCATGCTAGAATAAAAGAGGACGCCTAGAAAATTTTTCTAGGACGCGACTCTCTCCTTAAAATCCAAATGTTAAAGAATCAAAGAATGAAAACTTGTGCTTAATGAAATCTCTCTAAGTGTTAGAGGACGCTTTTAAGTTTTCATGCATGCTAAGTTCCAATGTCAAAACTATTCTGCTGAAGAGTTTGTCATCATCAAAAAGGGGGAAATTGTTGGGACGCTATCTGTTGGGACAATGTTAAGGACGGCTTCAGTAATTAACATTGTGCCTAGCGTCCCTTAGTTTTGATATGACAAACTCGCCTTGATCTAATAAAGTTGTCCAAGTGTTTCAGGAACGCATGTTGAAAAGGACAACAAGTTGAGGAATAGGTAGCCGTCCTTAGGAAGTAAGGACGCTACATCCTTCAGTGAACGGCTTGGTAAAATACAAACAAGGACACCGTCCTTAATCATTACACTGGAGTCCTTCAAAGCTGGCCGACAAAGTGACATCACCAGACAAGCTTTGATCATGATCTCCACGTGGAAGAAGATCCCGCATCCAAGCCTAACGGAATTGCCAGTAGGCTTCCTTGATCATCAGAGCAACACGTGGAAGCCGATTACTGTTGCAACGTCCCCAAGGGCATGATTGTCAGAGATAAAGTTGCCCTTTCCCAATGTCACTATAAATACTCCCCAGAGTATTTATTGTGATGTGACGCTTCAGAGAATATTTAGAGAATTTGTCAAGTCGCTCAAGAACACCAAGAACACCAAGAACAAGCTCAAGAACAAGTGAGACTTAGGTGTTAGATCGAGCGAGAAGCGTTCAACAAAATTACAAACTGTTTGTAATAGAAAAGAACAAAAAGAGTGAGAGAGTCCTTACGACGAACTGTAAGGACGAGGTGATAGTTTCCTTTAGAGAAATTAAGTTAGGTTACTCTACAGGCTTAAAGGGGTTGTTACTAGTGGACTTAAGGACGCCAGTCTAAGTGTCAGAGAAGTGTAACCGCTCGCCAGTGTATTGTAAGGAAACTTAATAAGAAAGGAAAAAGCTATTACAAAATCCTCAAAGGAGGTAGAGGTTTACACTCAAGGACTAGTTGGTACTTGAGTGGTTCCTCTATAAATCAAAAGCGTTCTTTACTTATTGTCTTAACCTGTTTAGTCTTTTGATTTCCGCTGCGAACCAAGGAAGTCCTTGATCTTTATTAAGGACATCTTGGTGAAGGACGACCTTAACTCTGTTAAGGACGCCCTTGTATTTCTGACTAACGATCCAACAATTGGTATCAGAGCGGGCGCTCTAGATTCTTACTGAGTTGCAGGTTAAGATGGACATGGAACCCATTGGAATCTCGTTCGTGAAGCCTCCGCGCCTGACGGACGGCAACTTCAACCGCTGGAAAATTAGATTTGAGAATTTCTGCAGAAGTACAAATTATCAATGCTGGAAGGTAATCATGAAGGGTGATCTCAAAGTCCCTGAAGATAAGAAAGACAAAGAGGATGAATGGGGTCCTGATGAATTCAAGCTTATGGAAACGAACGCTAAGGCTATATGCTTCCTTCAAGCATCTCTCTGTGAGAGGGACGCTATCAGAGTCAGCAATTTGACTACGGCAAAAGAACAGTGGGAAGCTCTCGAAAAGTACCACATAGGAACAGCTGAGATGAAGGAAGATGTCAAGCTTGAAATTAAAAAGGAGTTCTATGCCTTCAGAATGCTGCCTAATGAATCTGTAAAGGACTACTCAAGTCGCTTTGAAGCCCTTGTGACCAAAATGCGAAACTTGGGTATCCCAGAAGCCGAAGTCTCAATGAGGAACAGAGTTGGAATAGTCATTGATGGACTCACAGGAAAGTGGAACTTTGATAGAACCACGTTCAAGGAAAACACCGCTAACAAGACCCTGGATATGGAAGAGATCTATGGGAAGCTTAGGGGTTATGAAGCAAGAAGGGAAGCTGATTTGGCTGAATTGGCAAGAAATCCTCAAACAGATATTGCATTGATGACCTCAACACCAGAGTACGCTGAGTATCTTCGTCGTCAACAAGAACTTGCTATGATGGTGGAAGCCAATAAGAATGAGAACCGTGAAAAGATGCGAGTTCAGGCTGTGAAAGAAAGAGAAAGCAAGTCTAATGAACAGCTTGAAGAAGAGGAAGGACTTGTTCTTTTTAACAAAGTTCTGCGTTCTTTTGGAAAAAGAAGCAAACATTTCAACAAGCACAAAATGCCCAAGAAGGAAGGTCCCAAGTACACAGAGGCAGAGATGAAGGAACTTACTTGTTTTAAATGTAACAAGAAAGGACACTTTGCTAAAAAGTGTACAACAGGAATGTCTTCAAAGGATATGAAGACAAAGGCACTCATTGGAGCGTTTGCTTCTGCATGGGATAACATGAGTTCTGATGATGAAGAACCCGATGAAGAAGAGGCCTACATTGCTCTTGAGGACGCCTTCGATAATGATCAAGTGGCTTTCATGGCTATGGAGGACGCCACAGTTGATGAGGAAGACGCTCCTAAATCCGAAAATGAGGTAACCCGTGAGTCTATGATGAAATCCTTAGAAAGTTGTTCTAAAACTAAACTCATAAAACTCATTGGAAGAATCATGGAAGAAAGTGTGATTATGCAAAAGAGAATGGATGAACTGGAACTTGAAAATGAAAACATTGTTGTTGAATGTGAAAATTGCAGTACTATGTCTATTCAACTAGAGTCCTCATGTGAAGAAGTTAAATCCCTGAAAACTGAATTAATGTGTCTCAAGCTAGAGAACGCTAATCTTAGGGATGAAGTCAAAGTGCTAGGAAAGAGTCCTGTAGTTGAAGAAGTTAGACCTATGATGTTTGTCCCAGCCAAAAGGGGACTAGGATATGAGTCTAATTCTAAGAAATCTCTCCCAAGTGACTTTGAGGCTAGTAAATCCACAGAACTTGAACAAGAGAGGGAGAAAACCAGGAATCTTCTTGATAGAATTAGAGTCCTAGAGAGTGGAGAGAAAGGTGAAGAGGACTACTATACTAACTCCACTGGTCATAGGATTTACAAGAAAATTGCCAAAAGGGAAGGTTCTAAAGTTTGCAACCCTCAAAAGATGAAACAAAACAGGATCCAACGTCCCAATAAGAAGTACTACCTCGGTACTTACTACAGGACGTGTTGGTATTGTGGTCAAAGAGATCACTACAAGTATGAGTGTTTGAAACTAAAAGAAGACATTGAAAAGGGAAAAGCTGCTAGGACTAACATTGAAAATGATAAGTCCGTCCCTAAGACTAAGTCTAGGCGTTCTAGACGTTCTAGAAGTTCTTTCCGCAGATATGCTACTTCAAATGATGTGAACATTAATGACTACATGCCAGAACCAGAGTTCTATTTCTGTAACGAACCAGGTAAGGAACACCTTGCCTGGGTCGCCAAAAACTAACTTTGTTTTGGCAGGTGGAAGTGAGGGGACGCCCATGGATCATTGATAGTGGCGCCTCAAATCATATGACAGGAAGCCAGATCCATCTCACTTCTATCCAGAGTAGTGCCACGGGAGGAACGGTCTCGTTTGGCAATAAGGGCAAGGGAAAGATCAAAGGGACGGGAACTGCTATTCTCAATCCGTCCATCAAAGCAACAAATGTCAGTCTTGTTGAAGGACTTGGCTTCAATCTCCTGAGTGTTTCCCAAATATGTGACCAAGGTGAAAATTTAGTCACATTTGACTCAAAGGAGTGTCTCGTGATCAACAAGAAGTCCAACAAAGTTGTTCTCAAAGGAGTTCGCCAGAACAATGTCTACATCTTCAATCAAGAGTTCAAGCCAAAATCTGAGTTGTGCCTATCTGTTTCAAAGGAGGACGCTGACCTCTGGCATCGTCGTCTTGGACATGCTGGACTAAGCACAATCCTCAAACTGCATCAAAGAAATCTTGTGAAAGGACTTCCTCAAATTGATCCTGAGAAGATTGAACAATGTGAAGCATGTATTAAAGGGAAGCAAACAAGAACGTCCTTCAAATCTAAGAACGAGGTCAGCACAAAGAAGCCTTTGGAACTCCTTCATATGGATCTTTGTGGACCAATGAAGACGTTGAGCCATGGTGGAAAGAGGTACATTTACGTTCTTGTAGATGATTTTTCTCGTTTCACTTGGGTTCTTTTCTTGGCTTCCAAAACAGATTGCTTTAATGCGTTCAAAGTCTTCATCAAACAAGTGGAAGTTGCCCTGGAGACGCCTCTTAAAGCCATAAGATCAGACCATGGAACGGAGTTTCAGAATTCAGAGTTCCTGGTCTTCTGTGATCAACATGGTGTCTCGCACAATTTTTCAGCTCCAAGGACTCCTCAACAAAATGGTGTTGTGGAAAGAAAGAATAGGACGCTGGAGGATATGGCAAGGACTATGCTTTTAGCCAATAGCGTTCCTATGTACTTCTGGGCAGAAGCTATTGCTACAACTTGTTATATCATCAATCGTGCCATGATCCGTCCGCTGCTCAAAAAGACGTCCTATGAATTGTTGAATGGAAGGAAGCCTCGCATTGATTATCTCAGAGTGTTCGGATGCAAGTGCTTTGTTCACAACAATGACAAAGAACGACTTGGAATGTTTGATGCAAGGAGTGATGAAGCTATATTTCTTGGATACTCTCTAACCAGCAAAGCATATAGAGTTTTCAACAAAAGGACTCTAAAGCTTGAGGAGAGCATTCATGTTGTGTTCAAGGAGAGCGTTTCTCATAAAGAAAAACCAAGTAAGAAAGAACGCTCTTCCCCACAACAGCAGGACGATTCTGAAGACGAAGCTGATTTTGGGTCCTCTGGAAAATATTATGTTCCTAAGGACGCCACTCCAAATCCTGAAGAAGTCTCAGTGGAAGTTCCTAGTATTGTTGAAGGAGTTCCTTCTCGAAGTGAATCTCCAATTCAACAAGATGTGGCTGAATCAAGTCTGCAAGGTCAAGGTGTGGACGCTCTCTCTGAGGGGGAACACACCGAGGACGCCTCTTCAGATGATGAAATTGATCCTAGGTTTGCTCAACTATTTCAAAGAGAGTCCCGTTTCTCAAAAGATCATCCAATTTCTCAGATTGTCTCCGACCCAGCTCAAGGAGTTCAAACCAGATCAGCTGCGAGCAAGTCCCAAAGTGCAAATTTAGCCTTCTGTGCGTTCAACGCCTTTGTATCTATGGTGGAACCAAAGAATATCAAAGAAGCACTTCAGGACGCTGATTGGATCCAAGCAATGCAAGAAGAACTTAACCAGTTTGAAAGGAACAAAGTTTGGACTCTCGTCCCTCGTCCCAAAGGGAAAAATATCATAGGGACGCGCTGGGTGTTCCGAAATAAGCTCGATGAAAGTGGTCGTGTGTCAAGGAACAAGGCAAGACTGGTGGCTCAAGGATTCAAGCAAGAGGAAGGCATTGACTATGATGAAACCTTTGCTCCCGTTGCTAGAATTGAGGCCGTTCGTCTTCTCATTGCCTTTGCCGCACACAAAGGATTCAAGCTATTTCAGATGGACGTCAAGACTGCCTTTCTAAATGGAAAACTCAAGGAAGAGGTGTATGTTGCTCAACCGCCTGGTTTCGAGGACGCCTCTCATCCAGATAATGTGTACTACTTAGACAAAGCTCTCTATGGACTCAAGCAAGCTCCTCGTGCATGGTACGACAGGTTTGCGTCCTTTCTTCTGTCTAATGGCTACACAAGAGGTTCAATTGATAAAACTTTGTTCATTAAGAAAGTTCACAAGGACATTTTAATTGCCCAAGTATATGTTGATGATATAGTCTTTGGTAGTACTAACATGAAACTTGTAGATGAGTTCAAGTCCTTAATGAGTAGTGAATTTGAAATGTCTCTCATTGGAGAACTCACCTTCTTCCTGGGACTTCAAATCAACCAACTCAAAGATGGGACGGGCATTCATCAGCAAAAGTATGTCCGTGAAATGCTGGAGAAATTTGGGATGAATACGTCCAAGCCAATGGCAACACCTTGTTCCCCAAATTCACGTCTTTATGCAGATGAACAAGGGAAGGACGTTGATCAAAAGCTATAAAGAGGAATGATTGGCTCTTTGCTCTATCTGACCGCAAGCCGTCCAGACATCATGTTTGCAGTTTGCTTGTGTGCACGCTTCCAGGCAAATCCAAAGGAGTCCCACATGCAAGAAGTCAAGAGGATCTTCCGCTACCTCAAAGGACGGGACGATCTTTGCCTTTGGTATCCCAGGAAGACGTCCTTCAAACTAGTTGGCTACTCTGACGCTGACTATGCTGGACATGTCATTGATAGAAAAAGTACTTCAGGAATCGCACAGTTTCTTGGTTCATGCCTAGTCTCATGGGGATCTAAGAAACAGAACTCTGTGGCGCTTTCAACTGCGGAAGCTGAGTACGTTGCTGCTGCCTCGTGCTGTTCACAAGTTATCTGGATCAAATATCAACTTGAGGACTATGGTATATCTCTTGAAACTATTCCTATTTTATGTGATAATACCAGTGCCATAGAAATTGCTAAGAATCCTGTTTTTCATTCTCGCACAAAGCACATTCATATACGACATTATTTCTTGCGTGATAATGTGGAACTAGGAATTATTAGCATGGGACATGTAAGGACTGAGGACCAAATAGCTGATATTTTTACCAAAGCACTTGATAGACGTCCCTTTGAGCATCTCAGGCTGCTCTTAGGGATGATAACCTTTAAGTAGCAAGTCCCGTTCTGCTATTCCCTCAATGCTTGGCTATGTTTAGTTGATTACATAATTGCTAAGTACTTTATGCACTAATTTCACTTTTGCAAGAACGCTAGTCTAAAACTGCTGTGTGCATATCATGAGAACGCCTTTGAATTTCTCTATTTGTCTTGAAAAAGAGTTTCCCTGATCACCCTACCCTCATTATAAGCCGAAATGATGGGAACTCTAAGCTTTCCCTAGCCGAAAACTTTGCAAAAGCGTCCTATGATCTTCATTTTTCTTTTACGGGACGTACTTGCATAGTTTTCAAATTGGTTCCTAAGGTGATCCCAGAAAGGATGTGTAAATTCTGTGAACGACAGCTATAATTTGAGTTGAGGACGCCAGTACAGTACAGGTTCATTCGGAACGCGCCCTTTTTGGAAGTTGAACAGTTGCCGTTTGAATTTTGAAATGAGGAAGTTACCAGCGTGCCCCTCACCAAACTCCTATAAATACATTGATTGAAACGGCTGTCAGAACTTTCGCACGCTAAAATCTCAAAGCTCCATTTTGCTCTGACTTCTCTCTAGATTTCCGACAACATCTCTCTAGCTTTCCGATCAGTCTCCGACGACCTCTCTCCGATCAGCTCAGTATGTCAAGGGTCATGAACACTTCTGGTTCGTCTTTGAGTGGGAAGCGCAAGCGTCTTGCTAAGAGGAACTTTTATGTCGAAGGTCCTCCAGAAATTCAGATTGACGAGATCTTGAAGGACTTCATCGACACAAAGCCACGCACTCTCTATGTTGCTGTGGTAAACTACATGAAGGACTGCAAGGATCAAGTCCGTCTTCGCAATCTGAGGACGTTCTTGGATCGTTTTGTGGTGCCCGTATTGAGAAAAACAGGGGGAATGGACGCTCCTTTCTGTGGAGGCACCAACATTTTCTTAGAGGCGTTCCAAGGTCAAGACTGGAGGATCCCCTTGATTGAATCCATCCCAGACCTTTCCAATGCCCGATTTGTGGATCTTCCCTCCACAGCATCAAAGAAAAGGTCAGTGAAACCAAACTCCAATCCCTTTTCTTCTTCATCCCCTCCCCGAGCTATTACCACTAAACCTACTCCCCCTCCATCTCGTCTTATCCGCTCCTCTCTCCCACAAAAGGCTTCCTCCTCCCAACCCACAAAAATCTTTGACAGATTTCCGACTAATGTGGAGGAGCGAACCAAATTCAAGCATGACCGTCCTCACTTCAAACCCCTCAAAAGGCGAAAGCTCGCCAAGGCCAAGCCCAATCCCATTCCCCTCGACACCCCTTCAACTTCACCTTCACCAATCGACATCATCGACCCATCCATGCCTGACCCTACCCTTCTCCAATTAAAGCAGGCCTTCCCTGATGTGGACATCTCCCCATCCCCATCTCCTCAGAATTCCCCTTCTCCCTCTGCCCCTCCCACTCCCAAATCCAGGGGCCACTCAGCTGAGAGGGACGACTCCATAGAAGCGGAGTTTGGCTCTGCTAACTCCGAGGAGATCTCTGCTAACGTTGTACAAGAGGACGCTCTCTCTCTCGATGAGCAACTTTCTGCTGACGCTCTTGAGACTCCCCCATGGGAAGCCGTCCCTATGGACGCGGGAGACAAGTCTGCTCCCAAAGGCAAAGGTGGAAAGCGTCCACGGAAAACAAAAGCGTCCAAGGACGCAGCTGGTCCATCTGAGGGACAGGCTGATGAAAATCTCCAAGAAGGAGATAATAATGAAGGAGAAGAAGATGAGGATGATGAAGAAGAGAATGAGGACGGTACTTCTAGTCCGCCCAAAAAGAAAACCAAGAAGTCTGAGCATATTCTTCCTCCCCTAGTCTATGATGAAGCCTTCCTTAGCCAGTTTTCTGAGGCCAAGGATCTCGTTGACCTTCTAAAAGTTCAAGGGTGGCTCAAGATCTCAGAAGAGACCGTCAAGGTTGATCCCAAGCTTGTGCAGGACTTCTATGATTCTCTCAATATCAACATCGAGAATGGCACAGGGACGTTCTTGGCAAATGGAGAGTCTGCTACTTTTTCTGAGAAGACCATCCGCCAGCTGATGGGGCTGGACAAACAGCGTCCAGGGAATGACGCTTTGCACAGAGTTCCGGCTTCCGGCTTTGGGATAGAAGGCGAGGCACTGAATGCCTTATTCCGGCGAATCTTCAATGGGAAGACTCCAGATGCAAATGACCGGGTTGCTTCAGTCCTGTCTCACACTGGTGCTATGGCACACTATATGATCTGCAGGACTATCGTCCCCAGGCAGGAGAAGAAGTCGATTGTACAAACTATTGACTGTCTACTCTTGGACGCCTTCATTCAAGGCAGAAAGATTAACTTGGCCAGAATAATGATCGAGCACATGGCCAAGTGCACAAAGAAGAATCATGCTCTTCCCTACCCAGGATTGGTCAAAGCTCTCCTAATCGAGAACGATGCTTACACTCCTGGAGAAGAAACTACTCTGGGATTGCCATGGGATCAAAAGTATGGCGTCCTGGAGATAAAGCACAGCCTTGAGCTTCCCTCCATTAGGAAGCAAATTGAGAAAGAGCGAAAAGAGGTTGCAAAGAAAAAGAAAGAAGAAGAGGCCGCCAAGAGAGCTGAAGAGAAACGACTAAGGCAGGAAGCTTCTAAGAAACCTGCTGAGGACGAGCGTGCTCGACAAGAAGCTGCAAAGAAAGGGAAGACTGTTGCTCCTGAGCCTCCCTTGATAGTTGATTCTGAGGACGACCGTGCTGTTCGCTATGCTGAAGTTGATCAGTTGTCGTCCTTCTTTAATGCTGATCAGATGGACTTCAACTTCTCGCCTTCTCATCTTCCTCCCCTTCAACAGCCGTCCTACTTTCAGTGCTCTCCTGCTCCGTCCAACACAGAAGCATACTCTGAGAAGCAGCTGTACGCCCTCATCCTTAACAATCAAAATGTTCTTGCGCAACAAGGGAACGCCATCATTCAACAGAACAACGCTGCCATGCAACAGAACTACCACTACTTTCAGGCCGTTAAGACTCAGAATGACTTGATTAAGCTGCTAGTCCAGTCAATTCACAAGGATAGTACAGAGGGAGACACCCAAGAGGAAGAGGAACCTGCTGCGACGGACGCCAATGTCAATGATCAAAGCCGTCCTGCTGGATCACCTCCCACCTAACCCTTTATTCCCTCGTTATTTTTGCCTGTGCTTCTTTTGTTTTTCAAACACTTGTCTGCTTGTCTGTAATGACTACATTTCGTTTCAATGGCAATTCTTGTGTTTGTGTGCATATGTGTGTTTAAGCGTTCTTTTGCCTCTAATTGTGATTTTGTGCTATCGTCCTTACGCTAACTTGTTATCCTTTTTCGATGATGCCAAAAGGGGGAAGTGTAGTTTTGCAGAGATGCGCTTTTAATAGTTATCTAGAATAAGCAAGTGTTAAGGAGGAATTTCAGTGAAAGGAACTAAGTTTAAAAGGGATACTATTTAAGAAAGAAATATTTGGTTTAGAAAGCCGTCCCTTCCCTAAAATCCAAAAGGAAGATTAGATCAAGTATTGAAAACTTGTGCCTGTAGATTATTTCTAAGTGTTGAAAGGACGTTCTTTGAGTTTTCAAAGCATGCTAGAGCTTAAGTGCAAAAATGTTTATTGTCCAGAGTTTGTCATCATCAAAAAGGGGGAAACTGTTGGGACAATGTTAAGGACGGCTTCAGTAATTAACATTGTGCCTAGCGTCCCTTAGTTTTGATATGACAAACTCGCCTTGATCTAATAAAGTTGTCCAAGTGTTTCAGGAACGCATGTTGAAAAGGACAACAAGTTGAGGAATAGGTAGCCGTCCTTAGGAAGTAAGGACGCTACATCCTTCAGTGAACGGCTTGGTAAAATACAAACAAGGACACCGTCCTTAATCATTACACTGGAGTCCTTCAAAGCCGGCCGACAAAGTGACATCACCAGACAAGCTTTGATCATGATCTCCACGTGGAAGAAGATCCCGCATCCAAGCCTAACGGAATTGCCAGTAGGCTTCCTTGATCATCAGAGCAACACGTGGAAGCCGATTACTGTTGCAACGTCCCCAAGGGCATGATTGTCAGAGATAAAGTTGCCCTTTCCCAATGTCACTATAAATACTCCCCAGAGTATTTATTGTGATGTGACGCTTCAGAGAATATTTAGAGAATTTGTCAAGTCGCTCAAGAACACCAAGAACACCAAGAACAAGCTCAAGAACAAGTGAGACTTAGGTGTTAGATCGAGCGAGAAGCGTTCAACAAAATTACAAACTGTTTGTAATAGAAAAGAACAAAAAGAGTGAGAGAGTCCTTACGACGAACTGTAAGGACGAGGTGATAGTTTCCTTTAGAGAAATTAAGTTAGGTTACTCTACAGGCTTAAAGGGGTTGTTACTAGTGGACTTAAGGACGCCAGTCTAAGTGCCAGAGAAGTGTAACCGCTCGCCAGTGTATTGTAAGGAAACTTAATAAGAAAGGAAAAAGCTATTACAAAATCCTCAAAGGAGGTAGAGGTTTACACTCAAGGACTAGTTGGTACTTGAGTGGTTCCTCTATAAATCAAAAGCGTTCTTTACTTATTGTCTTAACCTGTTTAGTCTTTTGATTTCCGCTGCGAACCAAGGAAGTCCTTGATCTTTATTAAGGACATCCTGGTGAAGGACGACCTTAACTCTGTTAAGGACGCCCTTGTATTTCTGACTGACGATCCAACACTATCAAGGACGCCTGCGTACATGGTAGTGTGCCCACACAAACCGTCCCTTAGTTTTGATATGACAAACTCACTTTGATTCTAATAAACTTGTCCAAGTGTTCAGGAACGCCAATTAACAAAGGACAACAAGTGTGTGAACGTTCCCTAGGCTTAGGGACGCCAGCTTACAGGAAGTAAGGACTAGCAAGAGACTACTTGAGCAAGGACGGAGTCCCAAGCAAGTAGGAACGCAAAAAAGGAGTCCTTACTCTCTAGCCGACAGGATGACATCACTCGACAATGTTTGATCATCCAGGGACACGTGGAGACCGATCCTGTAGCAGAGTCCAACACTACGTGACAGACGATCCTGTAGCAGAGTTCATCAACACGTGGCGGCCGATCCTGTAGCGGAGTTCATCACAACAGCTTGATACAGGAAGCTTCCTCATCACCGCCATACTCGTGGAAGAAGATCCTGTAGCCACGTACCTGAAGGGCATGATCGTCAGAACGAGAATGACGCCCTTCCCCAAGTCCTATAAATACCGCAAGGCATTTATTGTGACGCTAACGCTTTCAGAGAATATTCAGAGAGAATAAGAGGAAAGCGACTCACTCAAGAACACGAAGAACTAACTCGAGAACTCAAGAACAGTGCTAGAACTTGTGTTAGATCGAGTGAGACTTGTAACCAAATCACAAAAAACAGTTTGTAACAGAAAAACCCAAAAAGAGAGAGAGAGTTCTGCGAAGTACTGCAGAACGTAGGAATAGAGTCCTTTGGTAGATTGAACTACCTTAAGTTGTAGGCTTAAAGGAGTTCTTTACAAGTGAACTTAGGGAAAAGCTCAGTGCCAGAGAACTGTAAAGGCTCGCCAGTACAACTGTAAGATCGTTCAATAGAAAGGAAAGAACTATTCAAAAATCCTCCAAGGAGGTAGAGGTTTACACTCAAGGACTACTTGGTCTTAAGTGGTTCCTCTATAATTCACTGCGTTCATCTATTGTCTGTTTAGTACTTAATTTCCGCTACAATACTCAAGGACGCCCCTGCACCTCGCAGGGACGCCTAACCTTAGGACGCCTTTACCAAAGTAATGGGCGTCCCTGAGTACTAACGATCCAACAATTAGCGTCTCCACTTAGCTGAGCTCGGCCTCGACCTCAGCAAGCTCGGAATCCTGCCCAGAAGGGTCGGCCCCGACCCCATCCAGGTCGTCCGCGACCTATTCCAGGGAATTCTCACCAAGATGATTTAGGTCGGCGCCGACCCCCTATAGGTCGGCTGCGACCTCCTTTGGCGGACTTCCGCACGCGACTTCGGTTTCGAAATCCTTTCGAACCGCCTATCCTTAGTTAGATTTTCTTTTCTTTTAAGTCAAGTTATTATTTTAGGATAAGTATTTGACTTAATAAAAGATAGCTTGTTCTTTTAATTCGATCTTTTTATTTTTAGGAACTTTTGTAACAAATCCTATCTATATCTTTCCATAGATAAAGATATGATTTGCTAGTTTGTTCTTATCTAGTTAGAAACCCTAAGGGTCGAAATTCCCCTATAAAACTCTTGTATTTGCTTCATTATAATTTATGCAATATTGAATTCCTGAAAAGTAAAATCGAGTTTCTCCTTCTCTCGGGATACCGTTGCATCACTCGTTCGTTTTACTTCATCAATCGCTTCCGCATCGTTAATACTTCATCAACCATCATTAAATCAAGAGAACGCACTTACGCCTACGATCTCGATCGGGACATTCGTGTTCTTGTCGACCACGAGGGGGCAAGGACGCATCAACTCGCATCAGAGCCAAGGATCGTTTGAGTCTAGTAAGTACTTTTCTCTTACTCCACACGGAATTTTTTTTTTCCACATCCTCAAATTTTCGTCCCTAGACCCAAATCACCCTTCATCCATCTAGGTTTTACCCGAAAATTTTGCTTTGAATTCATTAAGTTGAAACGAAAGCCCTATCCTTGCTCGAACATAGTATTTTCATTACTTGACATTGAATTCGTGTCTCTGCCAATTTGAATTTTGCAGAAGAAGAAAACTCTTAAGTTCGTCACTCTCTTTCCTTGTTTTTTTCGTTTTTGTTTGTTTCCGTCGTAGGTCGTTCCCGACCCCCTATAGGTCGCGGCCGACCCCCCTGCTACATTAGGGTTCGGCGATTTTCAAAAAAAAAAATTGTGAAGAACAGCCAAAATAAGGTAACCTTCACAAGATGAAAAAAAAAACATCGGTGCATTGAAAGCCAAAATAAGGTAACTTGCACTCCAAGCAACAAGTTTTGAGGTGTAAAAAGTTCTTAAGAGGCCTCCTTGCATTGATCGTTGCCATTGTTCATTGAATCTCTTTGGATTGTTTTGTCTTTGCTATTGTCTCGAGTACTCCGTAAGCCAACCGGTACCCTCAACCGTTTTAAAAAAAAAACCGTGTGGTTAAGGGTTAAGTCATAGACTTAAAGCGTACCCAAGGCAACGTTCCTTTGTGCTCTTTGATCCTCTCGATTGGTTTTGTGATCATCCAGGTAGTCTTCCCGGAAGACATCAATGGAGCATTCCGAAGAGACACAAACCGATCCCACCCTCCTTCCCTTGCAAACCGACAAAGACGAGCTCATTCGTCAACTTTAGGAGCGTACTCGGCTCGCTGAGGAGCACACGGCACAGCTTGCACAAGAGCTGGCCGAACTTCGCTCCCACATCATCACACCACAGGTCGTGAACGACCCGAATCCGGTCACTAACACCAACGTGGCGCCCGAGTCCGCTTCGCAAGCGGCACACCTCCTTGCTCATGCACTCAAGGGTAAAGATCCCGCCACTTCACAACCTCCCTTGCATTCCAAGAAGACGAATGGCCAGGATTCCCGCCCCGGAGTGACGATTCAAGAGGAAGCCATCGTTCCCGACACGGAGAGTGATAAACTCAAGGATGACCACGATGCTACGATTCGCCGTAGCCAACGCTCATCAAAAGTTCATCATGATCCTAAAGGGAACAAGCATAAAAGTAAGTCTTCTAAACCTCGTCAATACACTTATCATACTAATGAGTTTGTTGTTGATGATTTAGAGGTACAACGCTCTACAACGTCACCTTACTCCGACTACTCAAGTGAAAACGACAATCCTAGTGATTCGTTCGATGAGTTTGAGGAGGACGTTGAAGAGGGAGATTATGATAATCATGACGATTATCATCCATCATTGGGAGACCCACTGGAGCATCAAGGTCGTTCATCGGATTGGTTCTTACCACCAAACCTTCCACAAAATCGCCGCGCCTATGACGAGGCGATGGGACGCAAACACAACAACGGAAACCGAGGCGGCCGAGGAGGTCGTGGACGAGGAGGCGCCCCACCAAGAGGGGGAGGAGGTGACGATCCACATGATAGTGATGGATCCAACCATGGTCCGCGCCATGCGCCACGCCGTGCGGCACAGGGTCACTAACATGCACCGCAAGCTCCTTTACGGAATAACGCCCACTTGCGGCGAGAGGTTAAAATGAAAACCCCTTCTTTTGATGGTACATACGATGCTCCTAAATTTCTTGAATGGTTGCAGAAAACCGAAGGTGTTTTGAGATTTTTAGGGTATGAGGAACACGAGAAGGTGGAGGTCGTTGCGCTACACTTTGAGGAAGGCGCCCAAGCTTGGTGGAACCGGACTTGTTCGGATCGTCATCGTCGGGGCCAACCTCCTATTGTGGAGTGGCAACAACTTGTCCACGTCATGACCAAGAAGTATGTACCTCGGGCTTTTAGGGACCACATGCGCACCGAGATTGCTAAGGCGACTCAAGGCTCAATGACGCCCGAACAATTTTTCACGCATCTTGAGAAATTGTACAACCGGGCCAATTCCCACATCGCCCCTAGCATCTAGAGGACTCGCTTCATTACGGGGTTGAACCGGCCAATTAGGGAGCAATTGGAGATTCTCAAAATCCGTGATACCGGTGATGTCATTCATACGGCCATGCTTCTACACCATCAACTTGAAGAAGAGAAGACGATTCGAAAACGGTATGGATCTAACCCTAGTCAATACGGTTTGTCTACTAATTCTTCCTCTTCTTCTAGTTCCAAAACAGGCCGTGATTCTAGGGACAAGCCCGTCAAGTCTTCGGCACCATCATCGGCTCCGACGTCCGCGGCGCCCGGTAGTGAGCGTAGCCGTGACGTTATTTGCCACAAGTGTGGTGGCCGTGGTCACTTCCAATGGGATTGTCCCAATGCCAAGAAGATTCTTTTAGTAGGGCATCATACATATGTGAGTGAGGACGACGTCTCCGAGCATTCCGAGGAGGAGCCTTCGGAGGAGTACGACGTTGACGCCCTGGACACCGATGGCGTAGCCACTCTCGGGCTCTATGTTGCTATGCGTGCCCTTACTTCTAGCAATGGAATGGACAATGGCCAGCGCCATAATCTCTTCCGGACGAGATGCATCGTCCAAAACACTTCCTTGAGCGTGATTGTTGATAGTGGTTCATGTGCGAACTTTTTGAATGAGAAGGTCATTAGCCACTTCAACTTGAAGACCACTCCCCATCCATGTCCTTACAAGCTTCAATGGATTTCCGAGTCGTCCAACAATTGGGTAACAAGGCAAGTACTCCTATCTTTTTCAATTGGTCCATATCAAGATGAGTTACTTTGTGATGTTGCCCCGGGTATGGACGTGACGCACTTGCTTCTCGGCCGCCCGTGGTAATATGACCGTCGCGTACTTCACGATGGCTATTTGAACACCCTCATGTTCAATTGGCACGGGAAGCGCATGACACTTAACCCTATGGATGTTGATGAGATTATCGAGGATGAAGCTGCAAGACACCGAGAGCGACTTAGACAAGCACAAGAAAAAGCATCGTCGGAAACGAAGATGTCACCCTTTGGAGAAGGTCGCTGCCGACCCCCATCTAACTCGGCATCGACCCCCCCGGAGACCAAGAAAAGTCCGTCGCTCTCTGTCGAAGGCCGCGGCCGACCCTCAACTACCTCGGCGCCGACCACACCAAGGTCGGAGCCGACCCCCACTAGGTCTCCCGTGACCACCGACAGCATACAGTCAGGCTCTGTCGTAGGTCGCCGCCGACCCCCTGCACCGTCGGCGCCGACCCCCCTGTGTCGGTTCCGAAACCTTCGGCTCCGATCCACATCAAGCACAAAAAGGAGAACCCGAAGCAACTCAAGTCCGACCCTATACACATTGACGACAAGCCACCACTTCTCGGCTCTTGCAAGAAGCGCTTGCTCTTAGCCCGACAACGTGATGTAGCGCCCATGACTCGAGGTAAATCCCCTTGCTTCTTGGTTATTCCTTTGCTTACTTCTACACCCTCTTCTCCATCACCCCCGGACTTGGCATTGCCGAGTACCATATATTCTCTTCTTAAGGAATTTCAGGATGTTATGCCCGCCGAGCTCCCCATAGGTTTGCCGCCCATTCACGGTATTGAGCATCGGATTGACTTCATTCCGGGTGCGTCTTTACCAAACCGAGCCGCATACCGTACCTCACCTAAGGAGATGGCCGAGCTACAACGTCAAGTGGAGGAACTTTTGGAGAAAGGATACGTAAGGGAATTGATAAACGGTATTTTAGTCGCCGTAATACCGATTAAAATAAACCAAACTACCTACTAGGAATGTAGTAGGGAAGTAAGGGTCGATCCCACAGAGACTCGGGCTTTCAATGTTTATTGTTATGCTACTCAGAGTTAGAAAAGGGGGGTTTTTGAATGTGATTCTAACAACTATCAAAACTAAACATGCAAAATTAAGATTGAGATATCAAATATGAGACAAGTATGCTTAACCAGTTAATATCCATTACGAATTCGATTGTTGATCATTGATTATCAAAATTCTCTTTTTACCTTGACCAATCTATTGCGGAATGCTAATAACCCAACTTCATGGAATTATTAATCCTACTTCAATTCTAGTTATTAGCCCGACCGGTACTAACAACCCTAATTATCAAATAACCCAAGAGACCTCCTAGATTCAATTTGACAACAGCATTAAGATTCAAGCATCAATAGAAACATGCATTCAGAGCAACCAAACATCCAAATAACATGTAATTGAATTCTCTTATTTAATCAATTAGTCCTACCAATCCTAGATTGATTAAAGGTTCTACTTTTGATCTAATTAACACCGACCGGTAATTAGAAAGATCTAGTTGTAATTCAACCTAGAGATTCAATTAGATGGTCAGTTTAACAAAACCCTAAATCAAACTTATTCAATTAAGCATAGAGAAAACAATCTAGTCAAGGGAAATTAAGAACAATCAAATCTCACAATAATTCTAAATTCACAACTTCAATTAACTAGTTAAGCAAAAGAGGTTTAGTTGTTAAAAGACATTGAAAAGCTTACAATTCTTCCAAAGGATTCTTGTTCTTCTCAAGCTCCAACAACAATCCTCAAAGTCAAGAATTATGAGAATATAAACTAGAAACTAATATTCAAAAATATATTTAAGAGGTTTCTAAAAATACTATCCAAAACAAGTTTCAACCCAAAGGCACAAGCCCGTACAAAAATATCACTCTCGCGGACACGGGTAGAAACGCGGTATGACCCTGAAGCGCGGGCGCGCTTTGGCCTGGTCGCCCGCGCTTTCACACCAGACGTTTTGACGCTGAAACGCGGGTTGGTACTCTGAAGCGCGGGCGCGCTTTCGTGTTTGTGGCCGCGCTTTCAAGCCTGAACCAACATACTCTCGACCACTTCGGGCACTTGAATTCTTCTTTAGCCTTCGTCCTTGCACACTCCCTTGGCACCTTCAAGCTCACTTCTAAGTCCACCATCACCATGGTCCGGTACTCGATCACTCATATCTGCAAATATCAACCAAACGAGTGTAGATTCCGAAACTTCCAACACTAAAGCTAAGCTACGAAATAAAGGAAAATCTACCTAAAAATGCATGAAAAACTAATCAATACATGTCCTAAATACTACAACCTATATGCTCTATCAAATTCCCCCAAGCTTGAACCTTGCTTGTCCTCAAGCAAGAAATAAAATCAAGATCACACCACAACTAGCAAGTTAGAGCATCCATCTCAATGTCAATCCACATTTCATCAAAAAGTTAAACCTTGACCAAGACATCATTGCACACATGTATGAGAAGCTTTCAAAATCAAATCATTCATCCATTCTAGACCTCACCAAGGCAATGTGTTTTTCACTCTCACTCAAGTGTTTAAGGGATGTGTTTCACTCAATATCAACTTTGAAAGCTAGACTACCATAGGCTTGCATCAGTGTTCTAAATCTCCGCTATGAATGATCAAGCACATAACAAAAATCATGAGGACTTTTTAAGGGTTGTAATGGGGCCAAGGTATACACAAGTAGGTAGGGAAATATTTGGTCTTGTGGTGCTAAAAATCCGGGAACTAGAACGCGCAAAAACCCAAATTACAAAAAACCACTATCAAATTCACACTTCCACCAGCTTGTTTCACCTTTTCTCCATCACTTTTGTTTCTACACTTTTGCTCATTTTTCTTTTTGAACTCACTTGAGGTTTTTCTTTCATCATTTTTTTTCATTTTCTCATTTTTTTCTCAACTCCTTATCTTTTTCTTTTTCTTTTCCTTCAACTCTACAAAAATCCTTTCTTTTCAACCAACTCACCCAAAAATCATCTCCAACTACACAAAAACACCCTAGCTAAATCCTAATTCCCGGAAAGGGTCAAGCTAATATAGGCTAGGAAATTTTTGTGGAGCTACAAAATAAGGCTATAGGCTCAACGAATGGGCTATCAAACAAAGGATCATGCATAAGGTAGATAAGGATATAATGAGCTAATAAAAATGCCTCAATCATTTTAATGTCATGCATTCAAATCATGTAATGTAGCCTTGAAAAGATATCTAAACGCAAGTTCTAGAGCTAGCAATCAAAGCGATACACTCAAGAAAAATATGCAAATATGCAATAAAAGGCTCAAAATAATCTCACAAGGCATATATGTCTAGAACTTCATAAACAATTCAAAATTTCAACTTCCTATGCATGCTCAATTCTATAATCAAGATTAATAACTTAAGAATCATGCTTTAATCCAAGGAAACTCCAACCAACAAGCTAGTCATGGGTTAGATAATATTCTTAACTTAGAGAGACAAGTGGTCAAGTAGGGAAATTTAGTTCCTAATATGCAATATTTTTGTGATTTTTCAGATTTTCAATTTTTTTGTGATTGTTCAATTTTTTTCATTTTTTTTTTCAAATTTAATCGATGCAAAACTATAATTTAAACATGCAAATGCAACTATATGAATGCAAAGATGAGATGACTCAAGCAATAATCCCCTCCCCCAAGCTTAAACTTTACATTGTCCCAATGTAAAATAAAATAAAAGAAGACGAAAATACTAACCGAGTCAACCAAATAGGACGGAAGTGGGATCTACTCCGGTGGTGGTGGTGGTGGGAACTGTTGTGGGTAGCCTGGGTATGGATAATACTGATACGTTGGGAATCCACCCTCCTGAGTCCAACCATCCATGCGAGTGTGAAGCTGATGAAGTTGCTCGTCGTGGTACTGCCTGTAGTGATCCATCCTCTTCTCCTGATAATCAAATCTCTGATCCACGTGAGCCTGGAACTGAGTCATCTGTATAGTGAGCCCTCACATCATGCTCACCAACTGATCAAACTGGCCCTGAGGATAACCACCAACATCCTGAACGTCCACTGCATCAGCATCCTCATCACGATCACCAATCCCCGGCAACGGCGCCAATTTGATAAACGGTATTTTAGTCGCCCTAATACCGATTAAAATAAACCAAACTACCTACTAGGAATGTAGTAGGGAAGTAAGGGTTGATCCCACAGAGACTCAGGCTTTCATTGTTTATTGTTACGCTACTCAGAGTTAGAAAAGGGGGGTTTTTGAATGTGATTCTAACAACTATCAAAACTAAACACGCAAAATTAAGATTGAGATATCAAATATGAGACAAGTATGCTTAACCAGTTAATATCCATTGCGAATTCGATTATTGATCATTGATTATCAAAATTCTCTTTTTACCTTGACCAATCTATTGCGGAATGCTAATAACCCAACTTCATGGAATTATTAATCCTACTTCAATTCTAGTTATTAGCCCGACCGGTACTAACAACCCTAATTATCAAATAACTCAAGAGACCTCCTAGATTCAATTTGACAACAGCATTAAGATTCAAGCATCAATAGAAACATGCATTCAGAGCAACCAGACAACCAAATAACATGCAATTGAGTTCTCTTCTTTAATCAATTAGTCCTACCAGTCCTAGATTGATTAAAGGTTCTACTTTTGATCTAATTAACACCGACCGGTAATTAGAAAGATCTAGTTGTAATTCAACCTAGAGATTCAATTAGATGGTCAGTCTAACAAAACCCTAAATCAAATTTATTCAATTAAGAATAGAGAAAACAATCTAGTCAAGGGAAATTAAGAACAATCAAATCTCACAATAATTCTAAATTCACAACTTCAATTAACTAGTTAAGCAAAAGAGGTTTAGTTGTTAAAAGACATTGAAAAGCTTACAATTCTTCCAAAGGATTCTTGTTCTTTTCAAGCTCCAACAACAATCCTCAAAGTCAAGAATTATGAGAATATAAACTAGAAACTAATATCCAAAAATATATCTAAGAGGTTTCTAAAAATACTATCCAAAACAAGTTTCAACCCAAAGGCACAAGCCCGTACAAAAATATCACTCTCGCGGACACGGGTAGAAACGTGGTATGACCCTAAAGCGCGGGCGCGCTTTGGCCTGGTCGCCCGCACTTTCACACCAGACGTTCTGACGCTGAAACGCGGGTTGGTACTCTGAAGCGCGGGCGCGCTTTCGTGTTTGTGGCCGCGCTTTCAAGCCTGAACCAACATACTCTCGACCACTTCGGGCACTTGAATTCTTCTTTAGCCTTCGTCCTTTCACACTCCCTTGGCACCTTCAAGCTCACTTCTAAGTCCACCATCACAATGATCCGGTACTCGATCACTCATATCTGCAAATATCAACCAAACGAGTGTAGATTCCGAAACTTCCAACACTAAAGCTAAGCTACGAAATAAAGGAAAATCTACCTAAAAATGCATGAAAAACTAATCAAAACATGTCCTAAATACTACAACCTATATGCTCTATCAGGAATCTCTTAGCCCTTGCGCCGTGCCGGTCATTCTTGTGCCGAAAAAGGATGGAACTTGGCGGATGTGTGTCGATTGCCGCGCCATCAACCAAATCACCATCAAAATAGATGCTTGATGAGCTACATGGGGTGTAACTATTTTCCAAAATAGACCTCAAAAGTGGCTATGATCAAATCCGAATGCAAGAAGGGGACGAGTGGAAGACGGCATTCAAGACCAAGCACGGCTTATATGAATGGTTAGTGATGCCTTTTGGATTAACAAATGCACCTTCAACTTTCATGAGGTTAATGAATCATGTCTTGCGTGATTTTATTGGGAAGTATGTTATTGTGTATTTTGATGACAACTTGATTTACTCAAGCTCACTAACCGATCATGCCCAACACCTTCGAGCAGTCCTCGAGTGTTTGAGGCGTGAGAAACTATATGCCAACCTTGCCAAGTGTATTTTTTGCAGCGATACGACTAACTTCTTGGGTTTTGTTGTGTCCAAAGATGGCTTGAGAGTTGACGAGGAGAAAATTCGGGCAATCCAAGATTGGCCCATACCTACTAACCCCACTATGGTCCGTAGTTTTCATGGCCTTGTAGGTTTCTACCGGCGCTTTGTTAGGGACTTCTCCTCCATTGCCGCCCCACTCCACAACCTCACCAAGAAAGCAACCACCATCAAGTGGAGAGATGAGCATGAGCACGCCTTTCAAGCTCTTAAGCGTGCCTTGTGCAATGCACCACTTCTTCAACTCCCGGGCTTTTCAAGGAGGTTCGAGATTGAGTGTGACGCCAGCGACTTCGGCATAGGTGGCGTCTTGATGCAAGAAAAGCGTCCGGTAGCTTATTTCAGCGAGAAGCTCACGGGTGCCACCCTCAACTACCCCACCTATGACAAGGAGTTTTATGCCCTGATTCGGTGCCTACAAACTTGGCAACATTACTTGTGGCCGGGTGAGTTTGTCATCCACACCGACCATAGCGCGCTCGCCTACCTTAAGAGCCAAACGACATTGAATAGGCGGCATGCGAGATGGGTCGAGTTCATGGAGACCTTTCCTTATGTAATTGCGCATAAGAAAGGTAAGGATAATGTCGTCGCCGACGCTTTATCCTGAAGGTATGTGCTTCTTACTCATGTGCAAGCTAAAGTTATGGGTTTTTCTTTAATTAAGGACTTGTATAAGAATGACACATTTTTTGGTCCTATTATTGAGAACTTGTCTTCTAGGCGTGTACATGATGACTATTTTCTTGACAATGGCTACTTATACTGGAGAGGAAAGCTTTGCATTCCCTCTTCCTCTATTCGTCATCTATTCGTGCTTTGGATCACAAAAGACGATTGCCATGCTACGCGAGAACTTCTTTTGGCCCCACCTTCCGAGAGATGTTCACAAGTTTTGCAAGGCATGTGTTGTGTGCAACAAGGCAAATGCATGTTTGCCGCCCAACGGTCTCTACACCCCATTGCCGATCCCTTCATCACCTTGGGAGGACTTGAGCATGGACTTCATTACCGGGTTGCCAACGACTAAGAAAGGTAAGGATTCTATCTTTGTAGTTGTTGATAGATTCTCCAAAATGGCTCACTTTATTACATGTAAAGGGACCAACAATGCGCAAGAAATTGCAACTTTGTTCTTTGATCATGTGGTAAAACTACATGGTATTCCTAAAACTATCATTAGTGATAGGGACACCAAGTTTGTAGCTCATTTTTGGAGAACCCTATGGAACAAACTAGGTACTCATCTCCTTTTCTCTACCTCTTATCATCCCCAAACGGATGGTCAAACTGAAGTGACCAACCGTACCTTGGGCGCGCTCTTACGAGCCGTGCTCAAGACCAACCCACGGCGGTAAGAGGACTTACTTTCTTTTGTCGAGTTTTCTTATAATAGATCCAGACATTCGGCGACAAAGAAGAGTCCATTTGAGGTTGTCTACGGGCTGAATCCACACACGCCCCTAGACTTGGTGCCACGCCCGCTCAAGGATGGAGAACACCCCGGAGGAGCCGCTCGAGCCGAGCATGTTCGTAGCTTGCATGAGCGCACCAAAATCCAACTTGAACGGCGTGCGGAACAATTGCGTGCTCCAAAAACAAAAAACGGAAGGAATTGATCTTTGAGCCCGGGGATCTCGTTTGGATGCACCTCAAGAAGGAACGCTTTCCATCCAAGAGGAAGACCAAGCTTGATCCAAGAGGAGATGGCCCATTCAAAGTGTTGAGACGCATTGGCAACAACGCTTATCAACTCGAGCTACCAAAGTCTTATGGGATCCATCCTACCATCAATGTGGCTGACTTGAAGCCGTACATCGAGCCTCCATTCGGTTTTGATGAAACGGGGAAGTTTCCAAGCCAAGAGGGGGAGGATGATGCGACCCTGCCCACCATGTCGGCCATAGAAGAAGAAGACGCTCTCCAACTTAAGTCCAAAGGTCCTATCACAAGGAGTCGAGCCAAAAGCATAGCCCAAGCCACTCAATCCTTAGTGGCCCGAGTCTCCCGATCTCAAGGTGATTCGGCCTACTTTGTATAGGTTAACTCTTGTATTTTAGAGCTATTTTGAGAGTGTTTAGGTTAGTTTTGAGCGTCATTGTAATATCAAGACCGGAGACACAAAGTATGAAGAATCAAGAGTTAAAGAGCTTAAAGACGAAGATTCGCCACTGCATGGATATCGCGGTCGCGTTGCTCATGGCACGGGCGCGGTGGCGTGGAGGAGTGAGCCAACCAAGACCATGAAGGCCGCGGTCGCGTTGCCCTGGGCGCGGTCGCGGTAGTAGCCGACTCAAGATTTGACGATATGAAGGACGCCGCGGGCGCGGATGTGAAGCCGCGGTCGCGGGTTCGACCGACTTGACGAGATTTCACCGTTTTTATCTTGTTTCCTTTCTTATCTTTCGGGTTCCTACCTTATTTAGTCCGAAAAGGTTGATCTTTGAGGCTATATAAGGAGGACCTTTTCTAGGTTTTTAGATATCATCAATCCATCATCCAATTTGTCAATCAATTGTATTTCAATAAAGATTAGAGTTTTCTTTGTAATGGAGAACTAACACTCCTCTGGAGTTTATTCAATCAAGGAAGATTTATTATGAAGTTGTGAAATTCTGGAAACCTCTTTATCCCTAGGTCTTTATTGATACTCTTGTGCTTCATTCCATGATCTATGTTTGATTTTATGAGCCTGATCAACTTGTTTGATTGACTTAGATCTATTGTTTAAATTAGGATTGGTTGTTGTCTATGCATCTTTCCTTTTCTCGAAACAGCTCTATTCTAGGACCGTGGACTTGTTTAGGGAAGAGTATTCAATGGTTAAAATTTGCATGAGACTCGTAGCTTGATTGCATGATTTGATTTCCTATTATCCCTGTGCTCTATGCTGATTCTAGGTTAAGCGTCCTTGCCTAGGGTTATAGAATTGCTTGGACCGTGGAC
This sequence comes from Polygonum aviculare, assembly GCA_934048045.1. Taxonomy (NCBI): domain Eukaryota; kingdom Viridiplantae; phylum Streptophyta; class Magnoliopsida; order Caryophyllales; family Polygonaceae; genus Polygonum; species Polygonum aviculare. Next base: position 21,571,124 of record OW204023.1, on the reverse strand, counting down.
TTGCGATTTCTAATGATTGGGATTAGAATTGACCTAGGCATATAAAGAGGTGGATGAATTCATGATCAACGGATTAATATAGTGGAATTGATTGGATGAACTCTGCTAGATAACTTTGATTGAAACCAACTTTGAAAACCCCCTTTTGATTACTTGCATGAAAACACTAAAATCTGAATAAAACTGATTTCTTTGGGTTCGACTCCTTTCTTGCCTACTATACTTTTGTTTGCATGTTTGGGATTTATTTTTGATAAGGGAACAACGACTTTGCCCGAGTCAAATTTTGGCGCCGTTGCCGGGGAATCTTTTTCTTGTTTTGATTTTGTGTGTTTTCGGGTTCTACGCCCAAACCGCGCCCGCGGCCCCCTAGGCGCGCCCACGGTTCGTACGCAGAACCATATTTTGGGTACGGGCCTAACACATGGTCCGTACCCGGTCTACTAATACTTCCCCTGTTCGTTTTGTTCCAGAAATTAGCAGGACTCTCCGGAAGATAAGAAGTGCCCCCAGACCCTCTACATCTTACAACCTTCTTGAATTTCTCTCTCTCTCTCTCTGACTCTGAACCAGAAGACGCCATTGTGGAGCAAACTATTCGCCAACTCACGGCGCCTGATCTCCAGCAACAGCAACTCACTATTCAATTCCCCGAACTCGGGGAGGGTGTGAAGTTTGAACTCAAGTCCGGCCTCATCCACCACTTACCCAAATTTCATGGGTTGAGCGGTGAGGATCCGAACAAGCATCTCACTGAATTCCACGCGGTGTGCGTGAGCATGAAGCCCACTGATGTGACGGAGGATCAAATCAAGCTCCGGGCTTTTCCCTTCTCTCTTGAGGATACCGCCAAAGACTGGCTCCTTTATTTGGTGTCAGGCTCTATCACTACTTGGGCGGCCATGAAGAAGGCGTTTCTTGAGAAATACTTCCCCGCTTCCAAGCAAACATCTATTAAGAAGCAACTCAGCAGTTTGGAGCAAGGGGAAGACGAGAACCTCTATGACTACTATGAGCGCTACAAGAGGCCCATCGCGAGTTGTCCCTACCATGGCTACCAAGCCAAGGATCTTAATTGCTACATCATTGAGGGACTCTACGACAATGACAAGAGGCTCGTGAATGCATCTTGTGGGGGTAGTTACGAGAACTTGACCCCCGCTGCAGCATTTCAGAAAGTAGAGATCTTGGCGGAACAAGCCCGCAATCAAAGGTCCAGGACCAATGTGAGGTCCGTTAGTGTGGTGAATGAGTCCTTGAATGCTGAAGTAAGGGAACTCAAGGATCTTATGAAGCAGCTGCTCACGAAGAGGTCGTCCCAGCAAGTTAACGCTTGCGGTATATGTTATGATGCTAGCCACCACACGGATCAATGTCCTACTATTCAAGAGACCGAGGAGTCGGTCAATGCTATTGGCAATTATGGTGCGCCCCGGCCCCGGAATGATCCTTACTCTAACACCTACAATCCGGGGTGGGCGAACCATCCTAACTTAAGGTGGAGCAACCAACAGCAGCAAGAGCCACCACAACAACAGCAGCAATACGCTCCTCAGGGCCAGCAACAACAGTTTCGGTCCAATAACTATGCCCCGAGAGCGCCTGCTCCGTCTCAGAACGATGCTATTACTGCCCTCTTGAAGGAGAACCAAGAGACGAGAGCTGCAGTAAAGAATCATGAGACTCAGCTGAGCCAACTTGTAACCATGATCAATAGGCTCGAGTCTAAGGATTCCGGGAAACTTCCTTCTCAACCGCTCAATCACAAGGAGAATGTCAGTGCCATGAATTTGAGGAGCGGTAGAGTATTGGCGAGTCGGGAATCACCCACTGGTGATGAACCGCGACCGCGCTCACCTGGCCGCGACCGCGCCGGGGCGTAAGCACATGAAGACCCTTCCCCTATGGGAATTCCACGCCCGCGCTCCCCCCTCCGCGTCCGCGAAATCCCAACAGAGGCTATGGGCCACGAGAGGCGTATCGACCCGCGACCGCGGAGTCCGGACCGCGCCCGCGGTAAGGAGGCCGAACGAAATTTCGAGAATTTACTTGATTATGCTTTCAAGAACTATTCACCTCCTCGCCCAAGTTCTCCTAAACGGAACCGAGCTCCAGCAGCAGAAGAGGATGATGGCTATGTGGCTCAACCCCTTCCACCATTGGATTCTTTCAACCCTTCTCCTCCATTCTCCGATGCTCTCAAGGACACAAGGAAGCCGGCACATGACAACGAACTCTTTGAGACCTTCGCCAATTGTCGGGTAAACATTCCTCTCCTTAACCTCATCCACAGTGTCCCTCGTTTTGCTAAATTCATGAAAGAGCTATGCACCATAAAAAGAAAAAGTAGGACTGGTCCTAAAATTGAGAAGGTAGCTCTAGTTGAAAAAACGCAGGATAGCAAAATTGAGACTTGTAATTCCCTACTCCAGAAGCAACTACCTAAAAAATGCTCAGACCCAGGAAGATTCACCGTCCCTGTCACTATTGGAGAAGCTAAAATTGAGCGTGATATGCTAGATTTAGGTGCCTCCATTAATGTTCTTCCAGCTTGCATGTATGATAGGTTAGGCCTTGGTCCTTTAAAGGAGTCCGATATTGTTATTGAATTGGCTGACCATTCTAACGTGCGCCCGAAAGGGTTAGTTGAGGATGTTCTAGTGCAGGTATGGGGTTTGATCTTTCCTGCAGATTTTTATGTGATGGAGATAGGTGAAGGGCGGTACGACCCGGTTCTCTTACTTGGTCGCCCATTCATGAAAACCGCCAACACGGTCATTGACGTTGCCAATGGATCTCTTTCCATATCTTATGGTGGCAACACGGTCCGAATTAATGTTGATGAGGACCCGTATTGATCGTATCCACGTCGAGCCAATGACGTTAAACAAAAGCGCTGCTTGGGAGGCAACCCAAGGATTAGATAGATTGTTTTTCCATTCCTAGCTTAGGTTTTGCTTGTTTTTCTAGCTAACATGCAGGTACTAGGTCCGAAAGGACACGCTTGGCATGAAACCGAGCCCGCGCCTTCTTGGTCGCGCCCGCGGTGGATCGTCAGCGCGCCCCGACGAACAGGTACTAGCCCGTGCTCGCGGCAACCATACTACGTCTCGGTTTTAGCTCGTTTTTATTTTTTTGAAAAAAAATGGAAAAAGAAAAAAAAACGGACTTTTTGGTCCCATTCTACCTCTATATTTTCCATCCATCTATATCCATTCTAATCCATCTTCTATCTTTCCACCATTCTATTTCTTCTTTCCATCCATCTTTGTACTTTCCATTCTTTGGCTATGTGTAAAGCCTAAGTATGGGGGAGCTTTGTTTCCCCGAGAGTTCTCTTCTCCCCGGCTCGAGTTCGAGTATTGATCCATCTTCCAAGAAGACGAGCCAAGATACGAAGGTTACTTATACTTCACGCTTTTCGAGATGAAGTCAAGACATTGTCCCTACACGGATTCCGCGCCCGCGCTCCATCAGCCGCACCCGCGGTGACCACCCGACAATGACTTCGTTCTCTGCATCAATTCCGCGCCCGCGCCCCTAGTGCCGCGCCCGCGGTTAGCCACCAGATCGGAAATACGAAGCTTCTATATTCTACCACCTATGAAGAGTTCTTCCATTCCAACTCTCTTCATCATTTGTGAGTCTTCTGATATACCTTCTCCTTGCTTTTATCCTTTCACTTTGCTTCATTGAGGACAATGAAGGATTTAAGTATGGGGGAAGGAGTACTCGCATTCGCTTATCCTAGTTAGATTAGTTAGAGATTTGCTTCAGATTTTAGATTTTCTTCTTTTCATGGAGCACTTGCACCATACTTTTTGCATAATAAAGAAAGAAAGAAAAAGAAAAAGATAGAAAAAGCCATAAAAATTGAAAAAAGGCATATAAATCCTGGGATGAGTCGAAAACCCGAAAGGGCGGCTCAGGTAATAAGCAGGTGACCCGGACCAGCATTAGGCTGGGGTAATATGAGGTTTATGAGTGATTGTGAGTATTTGTGAGCACACCTTTTGAAAAATGAAAAGAGCGGTTAGGTGAAAACCCGAAAGGGCGCCTAAGCAAAATTGAGCAGTAAAATTAGAGTGTTTTAGGATCATTCTTACTTGGGGACTTTGGGGCTTACATGTAAGATTTGGGTAGATCCTAGGTTGCTCTCTTTCATATGTTTTAGAGCTTGAGTGTTATATCTTGTTATAAGGTGTGTGTTTGAGCTTCATTGTTCTATGCTCATGATTTCTCTATATTTTTGGGTTCGGGTTGTAAGTTGAGTATTTTTATCTTCCCTTATATTTCCTGAGATCTTAGATGTGCTACCTTGTTATATTTGTTTGAGCTTACTCGAGGACGAACAAGATCTAAGTATGGGGGAATTTGATTCGGCCTACTTTGTATAGGTTAACTCTTGTATTTTAGAGCTATTTTGAGAGTGTTTAGGTTAGTTTTGAGCGTTATTGTAATATCAAGACCGGAGACACAAAGTATGAAGAATCAAGAGTTAAAAAGCTTAAAGACGAAGATTCGCCACTGCATGGATATCGCGGTCGCGTTGCTCATGGCGCGGGCGCGGTGGCGTGGAGGAGCGAGCCAACCAAGACCATGAAGGCCGCGGTCGCGTTGCCCTGGGCGCGGTCGCGGTAGTAGCCGACTCAAGATTTGACGATATGAAGGACGTCGCGGGCGCGGATGTGAAGCCGCGGTCGCGGGTTCGACCGACTTGACGAGATTTCACCGTTTTTATCATGTTTCCTTTCTTATCTTTCGGGTTCCTACCTTATTTAGTCCGAAAAGGTTGATCTTTGAGGCTATATAAGGAGGACCTTTTCTAGGTTTTTAGATATCATCAATCCATCATCCAATTTGTCAATCAATTGTATTTCAATAAAGATTAGAGTTTTTTTTGTAATAGAGAACTAACTCTCCTCTGAAGTTTATTCAATCAAGGAAGCTTTATTATGAAGTTGTGAAATTCTGGTAACCTCTTTATCCCTAGGTCTTTATTGATACTCTTGTGCTTCATCCCATGATCTATGTTTGATTTTATGAGCCTCATCAACTTGTTTGATTGACTTAGATCTATTGTTTGAATTATGATTGGTTGTTGTCTATGCATCTTTCCTATTCTCGAAACAACTCTATTCTAGGACCGTGGACAAGTTTAGGGAAGAGTATTCAATGGTTAAAATGTGCATGAGACTCGTAGCTTGATTGCATGATTTGATTTCCTATTATCCCTGTGCTCTATGCTGATTCTAGGTTAAGCGTCCTTGCCTAGGGTTATAGAATTGCTTGGACCGTGGACTTGCGATTTCTAATGATTGGGATTGGAATTGACCTAGGCATATAAAGAGGTGGATGAATTCATGATCAACGGATATTAATAAAGTGGAATTGATTGGATGAACTCTGCTTGATAACTTTGATTGAAACCAACTTTCAAAACCCCCTTTTGATTACTTGCATGAAAACACTAAAATCTGAATAAAACTGATTCCTTTGGGTTCGACTCCTTGCTTGCCTACTATACTTTTGTTTGAATGTTTGGGATTTATTTTTGATAAGGGAACAACGACTTTGCCCGAGTCACAAGGCTCTTCGGACGTCTCTAGATGGATTAGCGTCTCCACTCAACTGAGCTCGGCCTCGACCTCAGCAAGCTCGGAATCCTGCCCAGAAGGGTCGGCCCCGACCCCATCCAGGTCGTCCGCGACCTATTCCAGGGAATTCTCACCAAGCTGATTTAGGTCGGCGCCGACCCCCTATAGGTCGGCTGCGACCTCCTCTGGCGAACTTCCGCGCGCGACTTCGGTTTCGAAATCCTTTCGAACCGCCTATCCTTAGTTATATTTTCTTTTCTTTTAAGTCAAGTTATTCTTTTAGGATAATTATTTGACTTAATAAAAGATAGCTTGTTCTTTTAATTCCATCTTTTTTTTTTTAGGAACTTTAGTAACAAATCCTATCTATATCTTTCCATAGATAAAGATATGATTTGCTAGTTTGTTCTTATCTAGTTAGAAACCCTAGGGGTCGAAATTCCCCTATAAAACTCTTGTATTTGCTTCATTATAATTTATGCAATATTGAATTCCTAAAAAGTAAAGTCGAGTTTCTCCTTCTCTCGGGATACCGTTGCATCACTCATTCGTTTTACTTCATCAATCGCTTCCGCATCGTTAATACTTCATCAACCATCATTCAATCAAGAGAACACACTTACGCCTACGATCTCGATCGGGACATTCGTGTTCTTGTCGACCACGAGGGGGCAAGGACGCATCAACAAGTGAACTTGAGCAAGTCGGAACTGTGTTTCAATAAGAATGTGGGGGAGAATCAACGAGAGTTGCTTTAGAGTATTCTAAATGTATCTGAGGTGGAAAAACATGATCGGTATCTCGGGCTTCCGACAATGGTAGGAAGGTCGAAGAAGTTGATTTTTTCGACTGTTAAGGATCGATTCTGGAAAAAGTTCCAAGGATGGATGGCAAGTTAGCGGTCGAGAGCTAGGAAACAAGTCCTTATTAAATATGTAATACAGGTTGTTCCCTCGTACATCATGTGTTGTCCGAAAGAATTAGGAGGACTGGGTTTTATGCGGTTGATGGATTTTAACCTTGCTCTCCTGGCTCAACAAGGGTGGCGTTTAATGTAGGATCCATCTTCCCTTGCGGCTCGTTTGTTCAAAGCAAGATACTTCCCTTGAAAGAACTTTCTGGAGGCTACGGTAGGGTACAATCCGAGCTTCTGTTGGCGAAGCATCATTAAGGCCAAAGAGGTGTTGCTTGAGGGAAGCTACTGGTTGGTGGGTTATGGTGTAGACATCCGGGTGGGGCGGGACAGATGGATTCCAAGGCGAACTCAGTTCAGGCCATTAGGGAATTTTTTTGAGAGTCCTGATGATCTCAGAGTAGTGGACCTAATTGATTGGGATAGAAGATAGTGGTCTGAGGATAAATTTTCGAAGTGGCTTTTACCATTTGATGTTGAGGCGGTAATGAAGATTCATCTTGTTGATGTCTGTAGCTTGGACAAGCTGGTTTGGCACTATACATCCAACGGTATTTTTTTTGTAAAATCAGCATGTAGAATGTTGGAGAGCAAGCGAAGGGCGTTGACTGCAGGGGAACAAGTAGATGGAGGGCGTGTTGCTAAGCTTTGGAAGAATTTATGGAGGATCCGGGTTCCGCCAAGAGTTCGATCGATGATCTAGAGAGTAGCTAAGTCTATACTGCTGACTCGGCTAAAGTCGTCGTGCCAAGATCAAAGATAAATAACCCAAACAAACAGACTAGTATAGCATGCAAGTAAGGGGTCGAACCCAAGAGAACTTAAAGCTTCTAGTATTAATATAATTATCAACCAAAGATATGGGGGATTTAAGAGAGAAATCTAAACTAATCTAAACTAGAAAACAAATAACAAATCAAACAAACAAATATGGGAGATAGGTTCATTCAAAAGATCCACTCTTTAATAATCACTCGATCATAGATTCATCCATTGACTTCATTCACAGCTATGGTTAATTCCTATCCTGATCATTAACAATCGAAAGTCCACGATCCAAGCAATTCTATAACCCTAGGCAAAGACGCTTAACCTAGAATTGGCATAGAGAACAAGGATATGCAGGATATAATATCAAACAATCAAGCTATGAGTCAATTGTAAGATAAAACAATCAATTCTCTTCTTAATCCTAGTTGCATAGACAACAGGTCTAGGTTAAGTTGTTTTCACAAATTAGTTTTGTCCACGGTCCAAACCTAATCAAACAGTAGAACATAAATCACTTCAATAGGTTCATGACTCCTAGAGAAACAATAAACATTCATAAGATGAAGCGCAAGAGAATCAATATTAACCAAAGGATAGAGATCAATTACCAAAACTTCACGAGTTCATACATCAGAGCTTCTCCCTTGAACAAACCCAAGGAGACTAGCTCTCCATAACTAAACTAAAACCTAAAAAGAGAGTATTGAATTATGAATTGGAATGTGAATTGAATCTAAGGCAGACTCCTTCTTATATAGACCCAGAGAACATGCTCCCCTAATCTAATTAGGAAAGGAGAAAAGATAGAAAAGGAAAGATAAAAGATAAGAAGATAGAAAGAAGATAGATCTTCGGCCCATCACGGATCCGGCATCGCCGCGGTCACGTCGCCTCCACCGTGCCCGCACTCTCACAACAAAATAGAACAAGTCTTCTCGGCAGCCACCACGGTCTCGGTAGACAATCCGTGGTCGCAGAATTCGGACACAACCACTGGCGTCACTTCGGAGGCTGTTTTGACCATCTTTGGCTTGGAATATGATTTCGGTGTAAAAATATGAATTGAAGCCCTTGAAGTTAGATTTCCAATGGCACCAGAATCAGCTCAATCCGACCTCGGTAGCTCAAGATATAGCTTTTGCAAGCAAGTGGTGTCGCGCAGACAGCTCAAAACGCCTTAAAACTCTTGAATCTTGCATTGTTGTGTCTTCGGCCTTGATGTTACAATTAGCACAAACTCTAACCTAAACACACTCAATAACATCCTAAAATACAAGAGTTAACCCATACAAAGTAGGCCGAATCAACTGCCATGTATGTCCAACCTTGCTCGAAGGAGAATCACTACAGATGCAAGATGCCACTTTTGCCAGGGGGAAAAGTCTACCATGCATACCCTGTTTTCTTGTAAGCTGCCAAGGATGGTGTGGAATAATTTCCCTATCTTCCAGAACTTGGGTGAGAATTCTTCTCACTTTTTGGACTAGGCGGAAAGAGTTCTCGAGCTTTCGGAGGTGGAAAAGAGTCCTTGGGCCTTCCTTTGTTGGGAGATTTAGAAGTACATCTAGTCTAGAAATAAGGCGGTGTTTTCAAGTTATCTGGTGGATGTTGGTGATATAATTCACTACAAGAAAACAGCCTTTGGGCGACAAAAAGCAGGAACAAAGGCGACAAATTATATTGTCAGAGGTGTTACTAACTAATTTTACATTTTAGAGAAAATATCAAGCTGGAAATTCATCTCAAACATCAAAACAAACCACTCAAAGTACTGAGAATGGAACTCAACCTTCATCAGGCACAGTTGTAGGATCAAATGAGGTGGAATCACCACTTGAGCCTGAGTATATTAGATTATGGATATTGACAAAAAGGTAAATTTATTAAAAGTTCTTTTAATATTACAAAAGGTTGTATGTATTGCCTTATATATATGTATCTAATAATCCTCGATCTCATGTATAGGCACAAGGACAATTCTTGGGATAAGGCTGCTGAGGAGAGACTAGAAGAGTTTAAAGAACTCCATAAACAACAACTAGAGTTATATGGGGTTGATAATCTTACAGTGCAAGAGGCATATTTGAAGATTTTGGGCACATCATCGGGCTACATAAATGGTTTAGGTTTTGGGCCAAAACCGCCTAAACGCATCCGAGAAGGGACGTCGAGTGGAGAAGGTATTGAAATTGCACACCAAATGTCTCAACAAATAGAGCGAATGGAGACTGAGACAAGGGAAAGGGAATCTGCATTGAAGGGAGAAATTGAAAGACTTAAAGAGGAAAGGCTGAGATGCAAGCTGAAATCGATGCAAAGATTGAGAAATTAAAACAAGAGGTTGAAGCAAGAGAAGCAAAGATGAATGCAGATTTTCTTGCAATGTAAGAGAAACTTACAGCCTTCTTTGTTGCACATCCCCAAACATAAGGTATTAATCTCTGTGCAAACCTACTTCTAATTATTTTCACAATATTAGATCGAATGTGTGATGATATAATTTGATGCACTTATATGTTTAGTGTTATGTATGAATCTAGTTGGAGTTTATAGAACTGATAAAAATACCTCATGGTAGAAGTCTTTCAGCTGATTGATTTAAGGTTATGTATGAATCTGGTTGGAGTTAATATTTTAACAATTGAAAGCTTAGAACAGCTGGTAGCTCATCTGCGAAATTTTTTTTTCGTATAAAGATGATTTACATGAATTTGTTGGATCTCATTTCACTATCAAAAGAATGGAGTGCTGTATAAATTAGAAACAATATCAACAGAGCAATATTTAATCTCAGATTTCATGGCTATGCAATTCTAATTCATCAATAATGATACTCATGTTATTTGGTAAATCAGCTAATTGTGTCCAGTTTTGAGAGAAGTAGCAACTTCATTTTAATGAGTCTGTGTGAAGAATTAAATGAATTTTTATTTGATTTAGAAGTGTGTCTAAATGTGCAACTCATTCAAGAGCATCTTCTTTGTGTGATTCTTGGACCTGGTTGGCTGTTATGATCTTGAATGCTCGAGTGTTCATTGAGTTTCTACTAATTTTGATTAGTTTGTAGTTAAACACATTGCAACCATATGATGCATACTATGATGACTGACAAATATCTTTTTCCTGTTAGGGGTATCATGGTTTTAATATTCATATTTTGGCTTTTCTATGTCACTGTTGCAGATGGGATCCAAGTTTGTGAGAACAGAATTTACGTTCAAGATGGTATGGATGATTGTCACGTCAACTCGTGCTGCTTATTTTGAATTATATTACTTGATCAGAACCTTCAAGTTTGTTGCTTGTGAATTTATGAGTAATATGCACTATAATAGTTTTGAAACAAGTGGCTTATGATGTACCAACATCAGTAACATTTGTCTAGAAGTCTTCCAAGGAATGAATTGTGCTAATATCATCTGTTTTGTTGGATGATAAGTACTGGAACAAGTGTATTGATGGATGATTAACTTCTGGAATATCACTTGTATTAACTTTTGGCTAGAAAGTAGTTGAATGATGATATCTTTGCAGTTTGATGGATGATGTATCTTTAGTTAATGTGTGTATTTGAATATATAGGTGCAATTGAAAAACCAATTTTGGTTTGCCATGCACTGATAATACTATGGCGACAAATTTACGAATACATAGCACAAAATAATGGGCGACATTTAGCCTTTTCGCAGCACACTAGTATGGGCGACATCTACCTTTTATGTAGCACAACAAAGTTGACGACAAAAGAATCATTTGTAGTTCAATATTATGGGCGGCAAAGGAAGCTTGTGTGGCACAACATTAGGGGCGACACAAGGCCCTTATTTTGCACAATATTATGTGCCACAAAACTCAGCCCTTGTCGCACATGTTCCTTTAGGCGACTCAGGATCACCTTGACGCCCATGATCAAGGGAGACTTGCCTAAGGCGACATTCCCACGACATAATTTCCTTTGTCCTGATAACGTTTGTGCGACATAAAACCATCTTTGGGCGGCAAAAATGTGTGTCGCCCAAAGGCCGTTTTCTTGTAGTGATTGCTGGATGTATGGATATGCGGGATGAGTTTTATAAGGCAATGGAAGGGGAGGGTCGTTCGGATGGAAGTGACTCCTCTAGCGTTCAGTCCTGGCAAAAACCAGCAGCAGGATGGATTAAAATAAATGTGGATGTTGTTGTTAAGGGAGATGAGTGTGCCGTTGGTGCCATTGGGCGGAATAATCAAGGAGAGGTGGTCTTTGCTGCAGCGAAGAGAATCCAATAGGGCACTTTGGTTCATGTGGCCGAGGGGGAAGTGGCTAGATAGGGGCTAGAATTGGGATCTGATCTGGGTTTTGAAAGAATAATTTTAGACACTGATTCACTTATCGTAGTGCAACATTTGAACAACCCACGGCCGTGTCGATCGACTTTTGGAGCGGTGCTTACATTGGTAAAGAGGTTGACTTCAAGGTCCCAAGGCTATGAATGGCGGTATGTGAGAAAGGAGGCAAATTAGGCTGCCAACTGGCTTAGTAGTTGGAAGTCAGTTGTTTCATATTTTGTGTCAAACAATTTTTCTTTTCCTAAAGAACTTGTTGATGTACTTTCGTTGGATGCTGGTTTGGAACAATACTTAATTGGTTGTTCGATTAAAAAAATCATTAATTAGGGTGCAATGTGGATGAAATTAGTGTAATACACCAAATCATTTCTCTCGTATTACTATTTCTCTCCATATCAAATATTATCCTTCCCAAAAAAAATCCAAAATTAAATATTGATTATCTTCCCACATTTCGAAATATTTGCTCAATCTACTTTTGGTATGCACATTATTTCATTTTATTTATTTGTACTGCGATGTTTCATCTTCCATCAATCTTCCTCTATTCCCTCTTTCAAAAATCCAACTCAAGCAAGTCCATCTCACTTTGAATGAAGGATCCGAAGAAACCTTATATGCTCTATTTAGTATAGGTTAACTCTCGTATTTTAGGATTATATTAAGTATTCTAGGTTAGACTTTGTGCTTAATTGTAATATTAAGACCGAAGACACAAGGATTCTGATAGACACATGTTAGGAAGTGTTTTAGAGCATTTTTAGTTAGGATTTTTATTGCTTTTGGTTTAGTTTTAGTTAGTTTTGCTAGTTTTGTTAGTTTGTAGAAAGATTCGGATATCTACACTTTGTTGTGGTTTTTGATTGTAGATGTGAAGACAATAAATGTAGAGGAGGTGAAGCCAAAGCATTGGAGGAGGCAAGAAGGGAACCAAGCTATGAGATTAGCCCAAGAGGTGATGGGAAAAGCACACTTGGGTCCGGACTATGGATTGAAGTTGTTGTTTCGACACCTCTTGCTTGCAAGAGATAAATCGGGAGCTATAGTAGTCGGATTGAGCCGATTTTGGTGTCATTGAAAAGCTACAATTCGTCTTTTTACTCCGAGTTCAAATTCCAACTCGAAGTGTGTCAAAATAGCCTCTGAAGTGTCACTTGCTAACCAGTGCACGATACGCGGGCAATAGTGTTCAAGACGCGGCCGCGTCTCATGGTTACAAACCGCGTTTCAGGCTTTTACTCTCTGCGGTGGAAACGCGGGATGAGGCTTTGAAACTCGACCGAGTTTCCATGGTGCATGACCGAGTTTTCGCCCGTGTCTGCGAGACGTCCGAGTTTATTATGAGAATGGGCCTTTTTGGGTTATGTTTTTAGATATACTTTTGGAAGACATATTATTTATAGTTATCCATAATTTTAGGTTTCATTATCTTTTGAATCTTTGTTTGGTTATTGGAGACTTGGAGAACAAGAACCCTATGGGAAACTTTGTAAGCTTTTCAATGTCTTTCAATAACTAAACCTCTTTTGTTTAACTTGTTAATTGAAGTTGTGAACGAAGTATTATTATGAGATTTGATTGTTCTTAATTTCCCTTGACTAGATTGTTTTCGCTATGCTTAATTGAATAAATTTGATTTAGGGTTTTGTTAGACTAGCCATCTAATTGAATCTCTAGGTTGAATTACAACTAGATCTTTCTAATTACCGGTCGGTGTTAATTAGATCATAAGTAGAACCTTTAATCAATCTAGGACTGGTAGATCTAGTTGATTAGAGAAGAGAATTTAATTGCATGTTATTTGGATGTCTGGTAGCTCTGAATGCATGTTTCTATTGATACTTGAATCTTAATGTTGTTGTCAAGTTGAATCTATGAGGTCTCTTAGGTTATTTGATAATTAGGGTTGTTAGTACCGGTCGAGCTAATATCTAGAATTGAAGTAGGATTAATATTGTCATGAAGTTGGGTTATTAGCATTCCGCAATAGATTAGTCAAGGTAAAAAGAGAATTTTGATAATCAATGATCAATAATCAAGTTCACAATGGATTTTAACTAGTTAAGCATACTTCTCCCATATTTTACAAATCATCTTTTATTTTGCATTCCTTAGTTAATTTAGTTTTTAGATTCATATTCAAAACCCCCCTTTTCTAACTCTGGCTAATACAACAATAAACACTGAAAACCTGAGTCTCTATGGGATCGACCCTTACTTCCCTACTACATTAGTGTTGTTTGGATTACTTTGATAGGTATTAAGGCGACTAAAATACCGCTTATCAGATTCAATATTCAAGAGTTTTCATGGAGTTCCCAGTGAAGAAGAAGAGCCGATTCTATACATAAACCATGAGCGCGGCGGCATGGCCGCGGACGCGGAATCATCCCAAGGAAGTCTACTTTACACCAGACAAAACCGCACACGGGTGGATTTTGAAAGGCGTGCGCGGTAGAGGGCGATTAGCGAAGTGCGTGCGATTTTCCGCACAGAGTTTACCAGAGCACACCAGGGAAACCGAGCCCGTGGTGGCGCACGCGGTTTAGCTACAGAACCGAAAAGCAAATTTATACCTTCTTTCTTTTTTCTTATCTCTCCTCTATCTTTTGTAGTCCAATTGGTATGTCTTCCGACTACTATTTATTTGGAGGCTTTCTCTATGTTTTAGGTATCGAATTGACATCCTTTATTCATCCAATTCACATCAAATATTCTTTTCTTTTAATTTTGATTTCTTTTGTATTAAGCAGAACTAGTCTCCTAGGGTTTGTTCAATGGAGAAGCTCTAATGTATGAATTCATAAGATTTTGGTAATTGATTTCTATCCTTTGGTTAATATTAATTCTCTTGGGCTTCGTTATATGAATGTTGATTGATTCTACATGAGGAGCTAACTTATTCAATTGATTAATTTTCTATTGTTGGATATGGGTTTGGATCGTGGACAAACCTATTTTGTGAAAACGACTTAGAACTTAGACTTGTTATTTATGCAACTCGGATTTAAGAAGAGAATTGATTATATGATTCTGCAATTGACTCTTAGCTTGATTGCTTTTACATGTATCATGCATATCCTTGTTCTCTACGCTAATTCTAGGTTAAGCATCCTTGCCTAGGGTTAAAGAATTGCTTGGACCGTAGACTTGCGATTGTGAATGATCAGGATCGGAATTAACCAATGGTGTAAAAGGAATCAATGGATGAATTTGTGATCGAATGATTAATTTAGAGTGGATCTTTTGAATAAACTTGTTTCTCTGTTTGATGTGTTTATTTGTTTCATAGGTTAGTTTAGTTTAGATATCTCTCTTAATTTCCCCCTATCTCTAGTTGATAGAAATATGGATACTAGAAGCCTTAGTTCTCTTGGGATCGACCCCTTACTTACTTACTATACTAGTTTGTAATTTCGGGTTATTTATCTTTGATCTTGGCACGACGACTTTAGCCGTGTCAAATTTTGGCACCGTTGCCGGGGAACTTTGGTTTAATTCTAGTATTAATATTTTTATTGACTTTGTATAAACCTATCTTACGGTCTACACTTGTATATTTTGATGTATGTGTTTAGGTTTCGTCAGTTGCATGACGAACCCTTCCATGAGTACTTCACTAGGTGCCAGGAATGATTGTATAAGCTTTCTATGTGGGGGATAGACATAGGGCTTCATGATGCTTGTAGAAACATCATCAGTGGGATGAATCTTAAGTCCCAACTGAAAGTGTGTAATGTCATCTGTTAGAAAACAGAGTTCGTGTTTTGATGGTTCCAAACCGAAGAGGTTGCCGAGAGGTCGCCAACCTCAGTTTCCAGAAGCGAAGCGCGTGCGGAAATTCAGAAAAGGAAACAGTGTGTTTTTCTTATATGGAAATCACGTCTAGCATATTCAGCAGTTCGTTTAAGGCAAGAACAAGATCATAAAGATGGAAAATCATCAAGAGATCAAGGAAGATATTGATGATGATTTTATTGTGGCTTAAGATTTTATTTAAGGAAAGATTTTGTATGGATTGTGTACAATTCATTCCTTGGGCAAAAAGGATGAATTGTGCAGCAATCTTCTTGGTTCTTTATATATAATTTCGTAGGTACATTGTAGAAACCAAGAGAGTCAAGAGAAAAACTTGTATTGAGAGTGTGTGGTGTAGAAGAGAGGATCGTGGGATTCGGTCCTTGGGAAGGTTGAGTATGAGCGAGTTGTATTGAGTGAGGGTTGAGATAAAAGGCAAGAGTACTTGCAAGAGAGGGCGTGGGATTCGCCGCAGCGTGAGATGCGCATCTTGAAGTAGGAACACCTTTTGTAGCCCGAGAAATCAATATAGCGAGCGAAGTGCTCTTCAAGTACTTCTAAGTTGAAGTTTAGAAGGCAAGTGGTTTTTCTCCTTGCAAGCACGTTGGCTACAAGGAGTTTCCACTCTAAATCATTGTGTCAATCTGGTACTTCGTAATCTTTCCTGTGTATTTGAATTCCGCTGCACAACCTAAGGTTGTTAACTCTGGTCGCCAACATCGTAGGTGTCGACGATCTCTGAAGTACTAACACAGATCCTACAATTGGTATCAGAGCTTTGACTCTAGATTTTTCTAGTACTTTGCAGGAAAGATGTCTACCACCAACACCGCTATCAATGACTCCTTTTGGAAACCTACAGTTCTCAAGCCCGGAGAGTATGATTGGTGGGTAAAACAAATGCAAACCCACATTTGCTCTTTGGATGGACAACTTTGGAAAGTAATTTCCATTGGTCCTGAGAAATTCCTCAAACCTGATGGCAAAGTGAAGGAAGTCACGGAGTATGACGACGCTGACTTCAAGAAGCTTGAAAAGAATGAACGTGCCAAGAAGGTTCTTCACCATGCACTTACTAGCAGTGAGATCAAGAAAGTCATAGGCTATGACACTACTAAGGAGATTT
This sequence comes from Polygonum aviculare, assembly GCA_934048045.1. NCBI lineage: Eukaryota > Viridiplantae > Streptophyta > Magnoliopsida > Caryophyllales > Polygonaceae > Polygonum > Polygonum aviculare. The sequence goes on along the minus strand of OW204023.1, from coordinate 21,554,593 downwards.
TGGATGCTCTCAAACGTCTCCATCAAGGAAATGATGATGTCAAAAAGGACAGAATCATAACCCTTGAGCGAGAATATGAGAATCTATTCCAAGGGAAGAATGAGTCGCTCCATGAGTACCACTCAAGATTCCAATCAATGGTCAATCAGCTAGAGTTCCTTGGAGAGAAGCTTCCTCAATGGAAGCAAACAAACAAGTTGATTTCTGGCCTCAACAAGAAATGGGATAGGATGGCGACTTCTCTTCTTACTCAAAAGGAGACGAAGTCACTGACCTTGGAGGATGTGGTTGGTCAACTGACCATGCTCGGAGGAATCCAAGAAAGGAGGGAAGATAGACATGACTCTGAGAGGGCCAGGGGCATTGCTTTTAAGGTTGAAAAAGCATTTGATCTTGCTCAAGGTCATGAAGACATGGAGGATGTCGAAGACGACGTATCTCTTATCTTTAGAGCTATGATGAGACTTTGGAGTCGCAACGAGGCTCAATCTAAATCCCCCAAACTAAGTAGAGAAGTGATATGTTATCACTGCAAAGAAAAGGGACACTTTGCCAAAGAATGTCCAAAGAAGGAGGTTGGGAAGAGCTTGTTCGCGACTTGGGACATGTCAGATGATGAAGAAGACAGGGCGCCAACCAAATGAGCATGTTTCATGGCTTTGGGAGATGACTCTTCAACTGAGCTAAGTAATTCTGATCTCTCATCTCTTCTGGCTAAAAAGTCTAGAGAACAACTTTGTGCTATCATTGAAAAACTTGGTCTTCAAGTTTCGGAGGTAAGTGAAGAAATTGATGAAAAAGATGAAAAAATTGCTAATCTGATTGATGATAACAAAGTTTGGTCTTCTAAGGCTATTGATCTAGAAAAGAAAACTGTCTCTAAACCTGTTGTTTGCATTAAATGTCCTAACCTTGAGTCTCAGGTTGTTGACTTTCAGAAACAGGTTGACGACTGTTAGAGCTAGAAATCAACCAAGTAGAATTGGCGACCCCTTAGCCTAGATCGGGCGTGAATTAAGCTATACGAACTTTAAGAATCGAAAGAAAGAATGCGAAAATTATATTTAGTACTTGTGGGTATTCTATTGTATTAATGTATGAATGTGTAGCGTACATAGGTGTGACCCCCTCTATGTATTTATAGGGGCCTAAAAGATAGAGTGCTCTACAAGATATGAAAATAGCTAAATGGATAGACAAATCGTAGAAGACATATCAACCCTAAAATCGTTATGATCCTGCCTATACAAGATAAAAAAGATCCTAAATAGATATAATTCAATCCTATCGTTAGGCCTGGATGGTCAAAGAGATATACTCGGTCAAACACAGCTTGACCGACCTTCTAGAAACGCATGGATGGTATCCTTAACATCTCGCGGGCCGCTCTAGCACATATCTTGGGCTTCTTGGTAGTTAGGGCCCAAAAATACCCCTTTTGATTTAAATTTGGAATTCCAAATTCGAAATTCAAATTTGAATCAAATTAAACCCCTGCAATCCGGTTTGCTCGCCTCATAATTCGTTGCGCCAGGCCATCATTACTCGTATTTATAAGCCCCTAGCCTTTTCTTTTACCACAGAGGCGTCACTTCCATTGTTCACATCAGGTACATACTTCCCTCTCTTTCGCTTCATCTTCTTCTCTGCTTCGTCTTTCCTTTGCTCTCTCTACCATCTCTTTCTCTGTTTCTCCCAAAAACCCCGTGTCTTCCAAACCATGGTTGAGTCCCCCCTTTTCGCACCATCCAATTCGTTAATGGCGCAAGACCAGTTTCTGTGCAATCTCCTGCCGGACGACGTGGCTAGGATCGTCTCCGAGGGAGGGTTTCCGGCCTACACCGTGACATACTGTCCCCAAGAAGAGTTGATCGACTGGATCCGACCAGGGTGGATCTGCTTCACCGAATTTCCGTGAAAGAAACGTCTCTACTGATGCCATGTTGCAACGCATGTTGAGGTCCCGCAGCTCGAACCCTCCTCTGGTGCCAAAGAAAGAGGCTCAGCAAGAGCGGCCCTCCTTGAAGCGCAAACTAGAGTCTCTTCCTACCATCGACCTTTCCAAAGAAGACGCTGCTGATTTCTGAGGTGTCATACTAGAGTCTACTTCTGGCGAAGCTAGGGCCACCTCCATTAAGGGCGGAACGGAACAGGCGCTGACGCGATCCAGGGCAGCCATGAAGAAGGTAAACTCGCGTGACTCCCTACTTGTCAAACTAAACTCGTTACCGCTGTGGTTACTTACTCTAGCGTCTCTTATAGGCTACCCAAGAATTTGCCTTGGCCATGGACGTGCATATGAGGGAGCTTAGCATGCTGAAGATCAAGGAAAGACAGGCCTCGGAGGCAGTGCAGGAAGCCGGTCGCCAGAACCGCATTCTCGAAGAGGCCCTAGGCTCCCACCGAGCCTAAGTCGCCAAGTTGCAAGAAGAGGTATCTTCTCAAACCAGAAAGGTTGTCGAGCTTCAAGAGGCCGCAAGCGAGTTCACGCAGCAGGTGGTAAGGATCGGCACGTATTATTCCACCAAGGCCAAGATTGAAGTGCTGGAGAGTGTCGCTAGCGGGGAGAGCGGTCGTTGGGACCTGGAAGAGCTAAAGGCCACTTTTGACGCATTATTCCCCCCTGGTCCTAAGGTACCCGGAGAAGAATTCCTGCCTAATGAGGACTTGGATGATGATGCCAATTCCCCAACGCCGGTGGATACCGCCCCAGCTGTAGGCTCTAGTGATGTTATCCAGCAAGAAGACAAGGACGAGCGCCTTTCATCGCAGACCCCTTCTCCGGTTAAGTGATCTTTCCAAGTAAAAAACTTATTTTTGCTTTTGGTTGTTATAATTTCATCTCCCTGGGTTTAAGGACGTACTCTGGCAATGTCTATTGCCAAAAGACTTGATGACGATTTTGGTAAGGCCCGTGCGCCAAAACTTGATTTTACGGGGGAAAACGTCGTACCCCTGGTGTAGGAACCTCTATTTATGGGCCCTCTGTATGGCCTTGCTTTATTTGACTATGAATGGTTTTTTTCTCCTAAAATTTGCCGAAGTAGCTAAGCATTTTCCTCCGAACGCTTAGGAATAGTTCTAGTAGTGTTCTCTAGCTTTTAGAGCTCATTTTAAGCAGCTGGGACTCAATCCTTATTACTCAATTGACTCTTAAGAGTGTGCCTAGCTCCCATGATTTTGCGTCAGATGGGGCTCTACCTGCCTTATCTAGAGACGAGATGTCTTACTTGGATAAGGCATGTCGGGGGACCTAGCAAGACTTGTCTTTTTAGGAATGTACTTGCAAATTGTACTCTGGAGAATGTTCCCAGAAAAAGTATGCTTGTGTTTTAAACAAACGCCTGCCAATGTGTATTTCTAGAGTCGGAGTTTAGATGTAATCTTAGGCGGTTAATAGATTTGTCATAATATGGTAATGTGATTGGCAGTGGACTCACTACCCCTGGTATTATTCGGGGAGGGACCATCCTTGTCTAGAGATTGTAATAAGAAAAGCGTGCTTTGTCGTTGCTAGTAGTGGTGTAGGTACCTAGTGTGTCGTAGTGGTTGTTATTTGTAAGAAACAAGCTTGTTCGTATGCCGTGTTAACGTTAGCTTTTGTGATGTCAAATGTTGGTAGCATATCTGGGTTGTACAACCAGCTAATAAGTGTTGATTAATCCGTAAGTGCTAGCGTATGTGTCAGGCGACTTGTGCCTTATTCGTGGATCCAAATTGTTCGTGCGAGTTTTGCAATACTGGCGATACTTGCCTGGGCCTCTCATGGGCCAAATCATTACGTCCACGAGGTTTGTGGGATTTCTGGCAATAAATGCCTAGGTCACTTATGGGCCTAATCGTTACGTCCACGAGGTTTGTGGGAAAATTTGCCTTTTTGTAGCTTGATCGGGGCTACTAGGTGGGTACCTAGGTGTGTCTATTTGTATCGTGCGAAATTTGCAAAGGCATGCTTTCGAGAAGCATATTCTAGTTGTTCGTGTGTATAAACGAGGTAATTTGTAATAAATTCTATGATCTAGAAATAATTGGTGCTAATTACTGGAACTATGATCTAGAAATAAAGTGGGGTGATGGTTCAGGAACCCCCTTGCATCCCCCCGAAAAAGAAGAAAATCCAAGACCTTCTAATATGCAAAACAAACTAAGTAACTAGAGATAAAGTTTCTAGAAATAATACTTCTTGAGGTGAGTGGCATTCCAACTCCGAGGTACTGGTTCTCCTTCTTCGGACTCCAGCTGGTAAGCTCCTTGCCCTACGACCTTCGTAATCCTGTACGGTCCTTCCCATCCAGGTGCCAGTTTTCCCGCGTTTTGCTCTGCCGTGTTCTGGAACACCTTGCGAAGTACCCAGTCCCCAACTTGGAAGACCTTAACTCTTACGTTCTTGTTGTAGCTCCTGGATACTTGCTGCTGGTATCGAGCTACTCTGAGGTGAGCCGCTTCTCGTAACTCTTGGACCGTGTCTAGGTCTGCCTCGAGTTGCTTCTTGTTCTGGTGAAGCGTAGCTAGACTATACCATGCGGTTGGGACCTGGATTTCAGCTAGGATGACTGCCTCGCACCCATATACCAGAGAAAAGGGGGTATGCCCTGTTGCCTTCTTGGGAGTGGTGTGATCAGCCCAAAGTACGTAGGGTAGCTCTTTCGCCCACTTGCCTTTGGACTTGGTTAGTCTTTTCTTCAGATTGTTTATGATCACCTTGTTTGAGGCTTCTGCTTGCCCATTCGCCTGGGCGTATCTGGGAGTTGATGTGACTAGGTCGATGTTCCACCCCTGGCAGAATTCTCTCATTCTCTGGCTAATGAACTGGGAACCGTTGTCACAAACGATTGTTGCCGGGATTCCGAAGCGGCATAGGATGTTGCGCTCGATGAACGAGATTACGTGCTTGTCCTTGATCTCTCTATATGCCTCAGCTTCGATCCACTTGGAGAAATAATCCGTCATAGCCAGGAAATATACCTTTTGCCCTGTAGATGGAGGTAACTTCCCCACGATATTCATTCCCCACCTCATGAAGGGCCAAGGAGTGAGGGTTGGATGTAGGCTCTCGGAGGGTTGGTGGGAAGTTGGTGCATGCTGCTGGCAAGCCTTGCACTCTTGGTGATGTCGTGCTTATTAGTTGATTTTCTAGGTAGTTTTCTAGCTTGTTTTGCATGCTTTTCCTTTGTGTTTGTGTGTTTTGCATAAGATTTCCACTCTCTTTCGAGGGTTGGAGTTGTTTGTGTGTTGTTTCGTGTTGTGTAGGTATTTGGAGCCGTTTGGAGAAGTTTTCATGCATTTTCGGAGCTTTCTAGGAACCGATAGTCTTCAAGAGTCAAAGTGTCAAGAGCCAAAATCCAAAGTTGCAACCAAGGGAGCCTCAAAGAAGTACAAGGAACTCAAGAAAATCAAGGAGCAAAAGGGAAAAAGCACCCAACAAAAGCCCATCCAATCGGAGCAAGAACAGAACAAAACGAAGTAAATTCCACGCCCTGCAGATGGTTGGCGCCGACCCCCATATCGTCGCGGCCGACCCCTCTCAGCATCCGAAGATAAATCCGTGCGCTGCAAGTAACGCTTTTGGGCGGGATTTTCGAAACCCGAAAAAGTAGGGTGGCTGTGCAGGCTTGTGGCAGAGATGTGGCAGTAGAGGAAGCTTCCTTCTCTTGCTTTTGTGAGCTGCTACAAAGACCCATTTTGTCTCCCTTTCAAAATCAGCTTTTCCAAGGGGGGAAAACGGCTCAAGAGAGAGGAGAGAGGAGAGAGAGTGGGCTGATGAAGAAGAGGAAGGGGAGTTTGAAGAAGAACGTGAAGGTGAAGAAGAAGAGTGTGGGTTTGAGAGAGCGAGAACTTGTGTAAGGGAAGGGTAGTGAAGAAGAAGCTTGTTCTAGTTGTAGAGAAGAAGAGGAAGACAACAATGGTGTTTGAAGAAACTTGTGGGTTTTGCCTAAGTTTGTAAGTTTGGATCTTGGTTTAATTGAAGTTGTTTGTTTGTGATGATGATTCTCTCTTCCCTTTTGTTGTTTGTGTGTTCGATTATGTGTGAGTAGTTAGCTTGCTAGGGTTGGGGTGAAACCCACCATGAAAGTGCATTTGAGACCTTGATTGTTCTGGATCCATGCTTAGCTTGAAATCTTCCCCCAAAATCCCTCTTGTGTGCTTAAAACCCTTGAAGAAGGGGGAATGTTCTTGTTTTCTGCCTAATTGCAAGATTATGTTGTGAACAAAGACTATCATCGAACCCTCCGAAGAACAAGTTGGATTGCATGTTAACCCTTTCATGTGAATGGAAGCTCTTGATGTGTTCTTTTGTGACGAAAGTCACCCATGAGGTTTCAAGTTAAGTTGGTTCTTTATAATTGTTTGAATATATGCTTGTGGTGTGGTGAATCCCCTCCCCTAGTTGTTTCTCCTTGATTTTACAAAACCCATTTTCGTGCCTAGATAGGTCAGCCGCGACCAGTTGCAGGGTCGGCCGCGACCTCCTCTGTAGTGTTTTCCGTGTGATTGTTTGTGATCTGTTGAAGGTCGGCCGCGACCTCCCTAGGGTCGGCCACGACCATTTCCCGAGACTTGTGTTTTTGCGTTTGTTTGCTTGTTTTGCTTTGTTTTGTTTTGTTTTGCTTTTGTAGTTTGATTGCTAGACTATAGAACTACTAATTCCCGTGGACGATCCTGACTTCGCTATACTCAGCGGGGTCTTGACAAATTTATTTGTTAAGGTATACCCTCTCAACACTTGGGCGTACTTGGTGGCGTCGCGTCGTAGCGTTGGCCAGTACCACCCATGTCTGAGTATCTTATTTGCCAAGCTCCTACCGCCAGCGTGATTCCCACAGTATCCTTCATGGATTTCTTTCATAACACTCTCTATCTCTTCTTCTTCCGCGCATCTTTGTAAGACCCCAGACGAAGACTTGTGGTAGAGTACGCCCTGGTGGACGACGAATCGAGTGGCCTTTGCTCTTAACGCTCTTGCGTCCGCTTTATCCTCAGGCGCCTTCTCGTGTACCATCCAGTCCAGATATGGTTTGATCCAGCTGCCGGGCTTTGATCCAGAAGGTGCGTCAAGGTTGGCTACCGGAAGCGTGTGTAGCGTGGATGTCTCTTCGGGATGCTCGATTGCCGAGTAGAGAAGGTGTACTAGCGGGATCTGAGAGTATTCACTTGGATTGAGTACTGAGCCTAAGCCTGCTAAGGCGTCGGCCGACGTGTTGCTCTCCCTAGGTACCTGTTCGAAGGTAACCTACTGGAATTCTCCCGCCAATGCCCTCGCTTTTTCCAAATAAAGAGCCAAACTTTCGTCCTTTGCTTCGAACAGGCCAAGTATTTGGTTAATCACTAAGAGTGAGTCGCACCTTACTTGAAGATTCTGGATTGCTAGGTCTTGTGCTAGCCCTAATCCGAAAATCAAAGCCTCATACTCCGCCTCGTTGTTTGTGGCGTCGAAAGCGCATCTTACAGCCTGAGCTAGTCTATCTCCTTTGCTGGATTGGAGGACCACCCCTAGCCCTGCCCCTCTGGCGTTGGAAGCCCCGACCGTGTTGAGCGTCCATGTGTCGTGTGTTTCGCTCGGGACAAGAGCGGGTGTGCTTGTGTTTGCCGCCTCCTCTAGATCAGGCGTGAAGTCAGCGACGAAGTCAGCTAGGACTTGTGACTTTATGGCTTTGCGTGGTTCGTATTTGATGTCGTAGCCGCTGAGTTGCACCGCTCACTTGGTCATTCGTCCAAAAAACTCCAGCTTTTGCATCACCTGTCGCAAAGGGTAGCTGGTTTGTACCGCGATCGTATGTGATTCGAAGTAAGGGCGAAGCTTATTCAAACCCATGACGACGGCGGGGACCATTTTTTCGAGGGGGGTGTACCTAGTCTCTGCTGAAGTCATCATCTTGCTTACGAAGTAAACAGGCATTTGTTGTCCGTCGGCTTCCCTGACTAGAACCACGCTCAATGTACTTCCCGATACTGCTAGATATAGCTGCAAGAACTCTCCTGGCACCGGCTTGGCTAGTAATAATGGATTGGAGAAATAACCCTTGAGCTCTTGGAAAGCCTTCTCGTGCCGTTCGTCCCACTGGAAACTTTTGTTTTTCTGGAGTATATCGTAGAACAAACGGCACTTGTCGGCGGATTTGGATATGAACCTGTTAAGGGCAGCGATTTTCCCTGCGAGCTTTTGTACTTCCTTGATGCTCTTAGGCGATCTCAGGGAGGCTATTGCTTTCACTTGATCGGGACTGTCCTCAATCCCCCTTTTAGTCACGATGTAACCTAGAAATTTTCCAAACTGAGCTCCGAATGTGCACTTTTGAGGGTTGAGCTTCATATTGAATTTTTCGAGAATGTCAAAAGCTTCCTCGAGGTGCTGTTGGTGCTGAACCGCCATCGTGCTCTTGACCACCATGTCGTCGATGTATACCTCCATGGTTTTCCCGATTTGATTTTGGAACATATGGTTGACGAGACGTTGGTAGGTTGCACCAGCGTTTCTTAAGCCGAAAGGCATGACTTGGTAGCAATATGTCCCCTGTCCTGTTATGAAGGACGTTTTCTCTTGATCTTCGGGTTGCATTTGGATCTGGTGATAGCCGCTAAAGGCGTCCATGAATGTCAAGAGTTCATGACCACTGGTGGCGTCGACCATCGTGTCAATGTGTGGGAGTGGGAAGGAGTCTTTAGGACAAGCCTTGTTCAGGTCGGTAAAGTCCACGCAAACCCTCCACTTCCCGTTCTTCTTTGGGACCACCACCACGTTAGCTAGCCACTCTGGATATTTCACCTCTTGGATTTTGCCTGTGTCTAGTAATTTCCTTACTTCCTCGTCAACTGCCTGGATTCGTTCCGGGACAAACCTTCTTCTTTTTTGTTTTACGGGGGCGAAGCTAGGATCGGTATTGAGCTTGTGCGTGATCACCCCTGGGTCAATCCCAGTCATATCCTCGTGGCTCCATGCGAAGCACTTCTGGTGTTTCTCCAAGAAGGACACAAGTCCTGCCTTGATGGACGTGTCTAGTCCGATGCCCAGGCGGACGATCCGTCCTTCCCCTATTGCTACCTCCTCCACTTCTTCTTCTTCCTCTTGAGTCTGGGTAGGAGGGGTAGCGCTCTGTAATTGCTATGCCTGCGGCCCAGCGGCCGTAGGTTTTAGAGCAGTTTTGTAGCATTCTCTAGCTAGCCTCTGATCTCCCCGGATTTCTTCTACTCCCCTGGGCGTAGGGAATTTCACCGTCTGGTGGTAAGTGGAAGCCACCGCTTTCATGTCGTGTATCCAGGGACGGCCTAGGATCACGTTGTAGATGGATGGGCAATCTATCACCATGAACTCCACTTGCAAGTTCACCCCTTTTGCGAAGGTTGGTAGGGTTATGTTTCCCGTGGTATGCTTTACCTCTCCACTAAACCCTACGAGGGGGGCTGGTTGCTTGTGGATGTCGTTTTCAGACAAACCCATCTCTTTGAGCGCGGTGAGTGTTATGAGGTTGGTAGAGCTATCGATGTCGACCAGTATTCTCCTCACAAGGACGTTCCCTATGTGCAAGGAGATGACCAAACCATCATGATGGGGCCCGGTCTGGTTTTCTATGTCGGAGTCGTCAAAGACTATCGCGAACCCGGTGGGCTGTCTAGGTCGCCTTTCCATATGGGTTGGCTTTCCCAAGTGCCCCTCTCGCGCGTGTCTCTTGGCTGTTGAGTAGGTAAGACCACACACGCTTGAGCCTCCGGTGATTACGTTCACCACCCTCTCTGGGGTAGGGGGTGTTTTCTCGCTCGCCTTTCTGGAGTAGGGATTGTCTAGAAGCTCGCAAGGGACTCTGGCGTCTGGAGCCGCTTCTCGGATCTTGCCTTTAGAGATTAAGTGTGCCACTTCCCTTCTTAGCATAATGCAATCTTTGGTCCAATGGCCGTGATTGTCGTGGAACTCACACCACTTATTCTCGTCTGCCCCCGCCTTGGGTCCCTTGTCTTTTCTAGGCCACCTAACCAGATCTCCCATCTTAGAGAGATTTTTCACCAGTTGTGATGGCGAGATTTTGAGGTTGTAGTCCTCCAGGGGCGGTGGCAGCGGATCGCGTTCCTTCTCTATTGGCGGTTTATTGCGTGCTACGTTAACCCGTTTGGCTGGGTGTCTTTAGTAGGACCGATCACGCCTGCCCCTTCTCTGGTCGAAGGGTGACCGCCTTCGCTCTGGATACTCCCTCTTGCGATCATTGCTGCCATTCCTATCGGAGTTCCTGGGCTCGGCCGACCTTCTTCGGAGAGACCTATCTTCTTCCAGCTGTACGTGTGCTAGCGCTTTTGACTGGACTTCCTCGAAAGTGACACATGGGTGTTTGGTCAGCTCCTGGTACAATCCTCCGTCTGGTATGATTCCTTGTCGGAAAGCTTCAATCGCGGTGGTGGTATCGCAATTTGGGATGGTTACTTTTTCTTTGTTGAAGCGGTCTAGGAAAGCTCTTGTGGTCTCATGATTATTTTGTTTGACCCGGTAGAGGTCGCTAGACTGCTTCTCGAACTTACGACTGCTTGCGAACTGGCTCCGGAAGGTGTCCGAGAGGTCGGCGAAGGACTTGATGCTTCCTCTGGGTAGACCGATGAACCAGGTGAGGGCTGGTCCAGTCAGGGTCATTCCAAACCCTTTGCACATCACGGATTCCTTTGAGTGATTGGTAACCGAGCTAGTCATCATCTTTTGTTTGTAGATAGCTATGTGCTCGTTAGGGTCCGTGGGGCCGTTGTAGGGGTTCATAGAGGGGATAGTAACTTTTCTAGGAATCTCGTCCCGAGCAATCCTGGGGACGAATGGGGATTCGTCGTATCCATCTTGGGCCTCCGGTTGCACCGGCTGGTACCCGGTGTGGCTTCTGACAACTTGGTCGGAGATTGCTCCGATCTGCTCTATAACTTTTTTCCTGATGAGAGCGTCTAGATCCACTTCCTGGTGTCGTTCGGTGTATGTGTTTTCAGCAATCCACACGTTTCCGGAGCGAGTCCTGTAGGTGTTGCCCGGTGGGGTGACCTGGACTCCCGGGATCTCCTTGTTTGCGGCCTGCTCGCGATTATTCTCAAGGGCGAGTGTTTGTTGAGTGTTCAAGACTCCACCTTGTGTGTCGTTCCCATTGTTACCCCCTGACGTCCCTTCTCCGGAATCGAAGTTCAGCCGCGTTACCAGACCCTCGGTGTTTCTGGTGACATGGGCGGGCTATCTGGCCGTAGTCAACAATTGGTTCTGGCTCCTCAACTGGTTGTTTTCATTAGTTAAACTTTCCATGCTGGCTTCAAAGAAGCCTTTTTGTTGTTCGAGTTCCTTCTGGAGGAGTTCCATGCGACGCCGAACGTCCGCCATCTCATCCTCTCGTTGTTTAGACAAGATTTCTTCTTGTTGGGTAGCGTTGTTCTTCCCCGGCACAAACTCTCCAGATTCTGACATCGTCGTTGACGAGAAACTTGAACAGCAAGTGATTCTTGTTCGTAAGTTGCCAAATTCCTGGCCCCACGGTGGGCGCCAAATTGTTAGAGCTAGAAATCAACCAAGTAGAATTGGCGACCCCTTAGCCTAGATCGGGCGTGAATTAAGCTATACGAACTTCGAGAATCGAAAGAAAGAATGCGAAAATTATATTTAGTACTTGTGGGTATTCTATTGTATTAATGTATGAATGTGTAGCGTACATAGGTATGACCCCCTCTATGTATTTATAGGGGCCTAAAAGATAGAGTGCTCTACAAGATATGAAGATAGCTAAATGGATAGACAAATCGTAGAAGATACATCAACCCTAAAATCGTTATGATCATGCCTATACAAGATAAAAAAGATCCTAAATAGATATAATTCAGTCCTATCGTTAGGCCTGGATGGTCAAAGAGATATACTCGGTCAAACACAGCTTGACCGACCTTCTAGAAACGCGTGGATGGTATCCGTAACATCTCGTGGGCCGCTCTAGCACATATCTTGGGCTTCTTGGTAGTTAGGGCCCAACAACGACCTAGAAAAACATGTGTCTAGTCTTGAAGGAGATAAAATCATGCTGAAGCTGGGAAATGCTAAGTTGTCTAATGATCCTGAAAATCTGAAGATAGATAATGAAGCAAAGAAACAAAAATGGAAAGATGAGTTTGTCGCCGACAGGGTCCAAGAAGTCAAACAAGACTTCGGAAGAAGGTTTGTTAAGGTTGTGGAGCGACCTGGTCTAGGTTATGAGAAAAACCAAACTGAAAAGGGGAACGCTTCTACCTCCCAAACATCTAAGGGAAAATCTCCTATGCTTGAGCACAACGCAAGTTGTTCGTCGCATGTAGTGGATCCCAAAGGTAAAGGGAAGCAGAAGTGGTATCCTAATCAAAAGGTTTGTACCATGTGGGAAAACCAAGTCCAGAAAGCCGGCCCTTCACGAATTGACTGTTGGATCGTTAGTCAGAAATACAAGGGCGTCCTTAACAGAGTTAAGGTCGTCCTTCACCAGGATGTCCTTAATAAAGATCAAGGACTTCCTTGGTTCGCAGCGGAAATCAAAAGACTAAACAGGTTAAGACAATAAGTAAGGAACGCTTTTGATTTATAGAGGAACCACTCAAGTACCAACTAGTCCTTGAGTGTAAACCTCTACCTCCTTTGAGGATTTTGTAATAGCTTTTTCCTTTCTTATTAAGTTTCCTTACAATACACTGGCGAGCGGTTACACTTCTTTGGCACTTAGACTGGCGTCCCTAAGTCCACTAGTAACAACCCCTTTAAGCCTGTAGAGTAACCTAACTTAATTTCTCTAAAGGAAACTATCACCTCGTCCTTACAGTTCGTCGTAAGGACTCTCTCACTCTTTTTGTTCTTTTCTATTACAAACAGTTTGTGATTTTGTTGAACGCTTCTCGCTCGATCTAACACCTAAGTCTCACTTGATATTGAGTTTGTTCTTGGTGTTCTTGGTGTTCTTGAGCGACTTGACAAATTCTCTGAATATTCTCTGAAGCGTCACATCACAATAAATACTCTGGGGAGTATTTATAGTGACATTGGGAAAGGGCAACTTTATCTCTGACAATCATGCCCTTGGGGACGTTGCAACAGTAATCGGCTTCCACGTGTTGCTCTGATGATCAAGGAAGCCTACTGGCAATTCCGTTAGGCTTGGATGCGGGATCTTCTTCCACGTGGAGATCATGATCAAAGCTTGTCTGGTGATGTCACTTTGTCGGCCAGCTTTGAAGGACTCCAGTGTAATGATTAAGGACGGTGTCCTTGTTTGTATTTTACCAAGCCGTTCACTGAAGGATGTAGCGTCCTTACTTCCTAAGGACGGCTACCTATTCCTCAACTTGTTGTCCTTTTCAACATGCGTTCCTGAAACACTTGGACAACTTTATTAGATCAAGGCGAGTTTGTCATATCAAAACTAAGGGACGCTAGGCACAATGTTAATTACTGAAGACGTCCTTAACATTGTCCCAACATTGACTTCCAAGCCCGGGTTGACAACAAACCTATCTACCCAGGATATAGTAAGTATGTAGGGTTGAAATCTCATATCACATGCTGGTATTGTGGCAACGGAGGCCATTACCAACATGAGTGTTTCAAAAGCTCTAGCATGCTTTGAAAACTCAAAGAACGTCCTTTCAACACTTAGAAATAATCTACAGGCACAAGTTTTCAATACTTGATCTAATCTTCCTTTTGGATTTTAGAGAAGGGACGGCTTTCTAAACCAAATATTTCTTTCTTAATTAGTATCCCTTTTAAACTTAGTTCCTTTCACTGAAATTCCTCCTTAACACTTGCTTATTCTAGATAACTATTAAAAGCGCATCTCTGCAAAACTACACTTCCCCCTTTTGGCATCATCGAAAAAGGATAACAAGTTAGCGTAAGGACGATAGCACAAAATCACAATTAGAGGCAAAAGAACGCTTAAACACACATATGCACACAAACACAAGAATTGCCATTGAAACGAAATGTAGTCATTACAGACAAGCAGACAAGTGTTTGAAAAACAAAAGAAGCACAGGCAAAAATAGCGAGGGAATAAAGGGTTAGGTGGGAGGTGATCCAGCAGGACGGCTTTGATCATTGACATTGGCGTCCGTCGCAGCAGGTTCCTCTTCCTCTTGGGTGTCTCCCTCTGTACTATCCCTGTGAATTGACTGGACTAGCAGCTTAATTAAGTCATTCTGAGTCTTAACGGCCTGAAAGTAGTGGTAGTTCTGTTGCATGGCAGCGTTGTTCTGTTGAATGATGGCGTTCCCTTGTTGCGCAAGAACATTTTGATTGTTAAGGATGAGGGCGTACAGCTGCTTCTCAGAGTATGCTTCTGTGTTGGACGGAGCAGGAGAGCACTGGAAGTAGGACGGCTGTTGAAGGGGAGGAAGATGAGAAGGCGAGAAGTTGAAGTCCATCTGATCGGCATTAAAGAAGGACGACAACTGATCAACTTCAGCATAGCGAGCAGCACGTTCTTCCTCAGTATCAACTATCAAGGGAGGCTCAGGAGCAACAGTCTTCCCTTTCTTTGCAGCTTCTTGTCGAGCACGCTCGTCCTCAGCAGCTTTCTTAGCAGCTTCTTGCCTTAGTCGTTTCTCTTCAGCTCGCTTGGCGGCCTCTTCTTCTTTCTTTTTCTTTGCAGCCTCTTTTCTCTCTTTCTCAATTTGCTTCCTAATGGAGGGAAGCTCAAGGTTGTGCTTTATCTCCAGGACGCCATACTTTTGATCCCATGGCAATCCCAGAGTTGTTTCTTCTCCAGGAGTGTAAGCATCGTTTTCAATCAGCAGAGCTTTCACCAAACCTGGATAAGGAAGGGCATGGTTCTTCTTTGTACACTTGGCCATGTGCTCAATCATTATTCTGGCCAAGTTGATCTTTCTGCCTTGAAGGAAGGCGTCCAAGAGTAGACAGTCAATAGTTTGTACAATCGACTTCTTCTCCTGCCTGGGGACGATAGTCCTGCAGATCATATAGTGTGCCATAGCACCAGTGTGAGACAGGACTGAAGCAACCCGGTCATTTGCATCTTGAGTCTTCCCATTGAAGATTCTCCGGAATAAGGCATTCAGTGCCTCGCCTTCTATCCCAAATCCGGAAGCCGGAACTCTGTGCAAAGCGTCATTCCCTGGACGCTGTTTGTCCAGCCCCATCAGCTGGCGGATGGTCTTCTCAGAAAAAGTAGCAGACTCTCCATTTGCCAAGAACGTCCCTGTGCCATTCTCGATGTTGATATTGAGAGAATCATAGAAGTCCTGCACAAGCTTGGGATCAACCTTGACGGTCTCTTCTGAGATCTTGAGCCACCCTTGAACTTTTAGAAGGTCAACGAGATCCTTGGCCTCAGAAAACTGGCTAAGGAAGGCTTCATCATAGACTAGGGGAGGAAGAATATGCTCAGACTTCTTGGTTTTCTTTTTGGGCGGACTAGAAGTACCGTCCTCATTCTCTTCTTCATCATCCTCATCTTCTTCTCCTTCATTATTATCTCCTTCCTGGAGATTTTCATCAGCCTGTCCCTCAGATGGACCAGCTGCGTCCTTGGACGCTTTTGTTTTCCGTGGACGCTTTCCACCTTTGCCTTTGGGAGCAGACTTGTCTCCCGCGTCCATAGGGATGGCTTCCCATGGGGGAGCCTCAAGAGCATCAGCAGAAAGTTGCTCATCGAGAGAGAGAGCGTCCTCTTGTACAACGTTGTCGCGTTGATTTGCAATTTGGCGACAAAGCTCTTCGTCCTCAGCAATCTGCTGTCTTGTTGGTTCGTCAAGGACGATTGTTGTAGAGATCTCCTCAGAGTTAGCAGAGCCAAACTCCGCTTCTATGGAGTCGTCCCTCTCAGCTGAGTGGCCCCTTGATTTGGGAGTGGGAGGGGCAGAGGGGGAAGGGGAATTTTGAGGAGATGGGGATGGAGAGATGTCCACATCAGGGAAGGCCTGCTTTAATTGGAGAAGGGTAGGGTCAGGCATGGATGGGTCGAGGATGTCGATTGGTGAAGGTGAAGTTGAAGGGGTGTCAAGGGGAATGGGAATGGGCTTGGCCTTAGCGAGCTTTCGCCTTTTGAGGGGTTTGGAGTGAGGACGGTCATGCTTGAATTTGGTTCGCTCCTCCACATTAGTCGGAAATCTGTCAAAGATTTTTGTGGGTTGGGAGGAGGAAGCCTTTTGTGAGAGAGAGGAGCGGATAAGACGAGATGGAGGGGGAGTAGGTTTGGTGGTAATAGCTCGGGGAGGGGATGAAGGAGAAAAGGGATTGAAGTTTGGTTTCACTGACCTTTTCTTTGATGCTGTGGAGGGAAGATCCACAAATCGGGCATTGGAAAGGTCTGGGATGGATTCAATCAAGGGGATCCTCCAGTCTTGACCTTGGAACGCCTCTAAGAAAATGTTGGTGCCTCCACAGAAAGGAGCGTCCATTCCCCCTGTCTTCCTCAATACGGGCACCACAAAACGATCCAAGAACGTCCTCAGATTGCGAAGACGGACTTGATCCTTGCAGTCCTTCATGTAGTTCACCAGAGCAACATAGAGAGTGCGTGGCTTTGTGTCGATGAAGTCCTTCAAGATCTCGTCAATCTGAATTTCTGGAGGACCTTCGACGTAAAAGTTCCTCTTAGCAAGACGCTTGCGCTTCCCACTCAAAGACGAACCAGAAGTGTTCATGACCCTTGACATTTTGAGCTGATCGGAGAGAGGTCGTCGGAGACTGATCGGAAAGCTAGAGAGATGTTGCCGGAAATCTAGAGAGAAGTCAGAGCAAAACGGAGCTTTGAGATTTTAGCGTGCGAAAGTTCTGACAGCCGTTGCAATCAATGTATATATAGGAGGTTGGTGAGGGGCACGCTGGTAACTTCCTCATTTCAAAATTCAAACGGCAACTGTTCAACTTCCAAAAAGGGCGCGTTCCGAATGAACCTGTACTGTACTGGCGTCCTCAACTCAGATTATAGCTGTCGTTCACAAAATTTACACATCCTTCCTGGGATCACCTTAGGAACCAATTTGAAAACTATGCAAGTACGTCCCGTAAAAGAAAAGTGAAGATCATAGGACGCTTTTGCAAAGTTTTCGGCTAGGGAAAGCTTAGAGTTCCCATCATTTCGGCTTATAATGAGGGTAGGGTGATCAGGGAAACTCTTTTTCAAGACAAATAGAGAAATTCAAAGGCGTTCTCATGATATGCACACAGCAGTTTTAGACTAGCGTTCTTGCAAAAGTGAAATTAGTGCATAAAGTACTTAGCAATTATGTAATCAACTAAACATAGCCAAGCATTGAGGGAATAGCAGAACGGGACTTGCTACTTAAAGGTTATCATCCCTAAGAGCAGCCTGAGATGCTCAAAGGGACGTCTATCAAGTGCTTTGGTAAAAATATCAGCTATTTGGTCCTCAGTCCTTACATGTCTCATGCTAATAATTCCTAGTTCCACATTATCACGCAAGAAATGATGTCTTATATGAATGTGCTTTGTGCGAGAATGAAAAACAGGATTCTTAGCAATTTCTATGGCACTGGTATTATCACATAAAATAGGAATAGTTTCAAGAGATATACCATAGTCCTCAAGTTGATATTTGATCCAGATAACTTGTGAACAGCACGAAGCAGCAACAACGTACTCAGCTTCCGCAGTTGAAAGCGCCACAGAGTTCTGTTTCTTAGATCCCCATGAGACTAGGCATGAACCAAGAAACTGTGCCATTCCTGAAGTACTTTTTCTATCAATGACATGTCCAGCATAGTCAGCGTCAGAGTAGCCAACTAGTTTGAAGGACGTCTTCCTGGGATACCAAAGGCAAAGATCGTCCCGTCCTTTGAGGTAGCGGAAGATCCTCTTGACTTCTTGCATGTGGGACTCCTTTGGATTTGCTTGGAAGCGTGCACACAAGCAAACTGCAAACATGATGTCTGGACGGCTTGCGGTCAGATAGAGCAAAGAGCCAATCATTCCTCTGTATAGCTTTTGATCAACGTCCTTCCCTTGTTCATCTGCATAAAGACGTGAATTTGGGGAACAAGGTGTTGCCATTGGCTTGGACGTATTCATCCCAAATTTCTCCAGCATTTCACGGACATACTTTTGCTGATGAATGCGCGTCCCATCTTTGAGTTGGTTGATTTGAAGTCCCAGGAAGAAGGTGAGTTCTCCAATGAGAGACATTTCAAATTCACTACTCATTAAGGACTTGAACTCATCTACAAGTTTCATGTTAGTACTACCAAAGACTATATCATCAACATAGACTTGGGCAATTAAAATGTCCTTGTGAACTTTCTTAATGAACAAAGTTTTATCAATTGAACCTCTTGTGTAGCCATTAGACAGAAGAAAGGACGCAAACCTGTCGTACCATGCACGAGGAGCTTGCTTGAGTCCATAGAGAGCTTTGTCTAAGTAGTACACACTATCTGGATGAGAGGCGTCCTCGAAACCAGGCGGTTGAGCAACATACACCTCTTCCTTGAGTTTTCCATTTAGAAAGGCAGTCTTGACGTCCATCTGAAATAGCTTGAATCCTTTGTGTGCGGCAAAGGCAATGAGAAGACGAACGGCCTCAATTCTAGCAACGGGAGCAAAGGTTTCATCATAGTCAATGCCTTCCTCTTGCTTGAATCCTTGAGCCACCAGTCTTGCCTTGTTCCTTGACACACGACCACTTTCATCGAGCTTATTTCGGAACACCCAGCGCGTCCCTATGATATTTTTCCCTTTGGGACGAGGGACGAGAGTCCAAACTTTGTTCCTTTCAAACTGGTTAAGTTCTTCTTGCATTGCTTGGATCCAATCAGCGTCCTGAAGTGCTTCTTTGATATTCTTTGGTTCCACCATAGATACAAAGGCGTTGAACGCACAGAAGGCTAAATTTGCACTTTGGGACTTGCTCGCAGCTGATCTGGTTTGAACTCCTTGAGCTGGGTCGGAGACAATCTGAGAAGTTGGATGATCTTTTGAGAAACGGGACTCTCTTTGAAATAGTTGAGCAAACCTAGGATCAATTTCATCATCTGAAGAGGCGTCCTCGGTGTGTTCCCCCTCAGAGAGAGCGTCCACACCTTGACCTTGCAGACTTGATTCAGCCACATCTTGTTGAATTGGAGATTCACTTCGAGAAGGAACTCCTTCAACAATACTAGGAACTTCCACTGAGACTTCTTCAGGATTTGGAGTGGCGTCCTTAGGAACATAATATTTTCCAGAGGACCCAAAAACAGCTTCGTCTTCAGAATCGTCCTGCTGTTGTGGGGAAGAGCGTTCTTTCTTACTTGGTTTTTCTTTATGAGAAACGCTCTCCTTGAACACAACATGAATGCTCTCCTCAAGCTTTAGAGTCCTTTTGTTGAAAACTCTATATGCTTTGCTGGTTAGAGAGTATCCAAGAAATATAGCTTCATCACTCCTTGCATCAAACTTTCCAAGTCGTTCTTTGTCATTGTTGTGAACAAAGCACTTGCATCCGAACACTCTGAGATAATCAATGCGAGGCTTCCTTCCATTCAACAATTCATAGGACGTCTTTTTGAGCAGCGGACGGATCATGGCACAATTGATGATATAACAAGCTGTAGCAATAGCTTCTGCCCAGAAGTACATAGGAACGCTATTGGCTAAAAGCATAGTCCTTGCCATATCCTCCAGCGTCCTATTCTTTCTTTCCACAACACCATTTTGTTGAGGAGTCCTTGGAGCTGAAAAATTGTGCGAGACGCCATGTTGATCACAGAAGACCAAGAACTCTGAATTCTGAAACTCCGTTCCATGGTCTGATCTTATGGCTTTAAGAGGCGTCTCCAGGGCAACTTCCACTTGTTTGATGAAGACTTTGAACGCATTAAAGCAATCTGTTTTGGAAGCCAAGAAAAGAACCCAAGTGAAACGAGAAAAATCATCTACAAGAACGTAAATGTACCTCTTTCCACCATGGCTCAACGTCTTCATTGGTCCACAAAGATCCATATAAAGGAGTTCCAAAGGCTTCTTTGTGCTGACTTCGTTCTTAGATTTGAAGGACGTTCTTGTTTGCTTCCCTTTAATACATGCTTCACATTGTTCAATCTTCTCAGGATCAATTTGAGGAAGTCCTTTCACAAGATTTCTTTGATGCAGTTTGAGGATTGTGCTTAGTCCAGCATGTCCAAGACGACGATGCCAGAGGTCAGCGTCCTCCTTTGAAACAGATAGGCACAACTCAGATTTTGGCTTGAACTCTTGATTGAAGATGTAGACATTGTTCTGGCGAACTACTTTGAGAACAACTTTGTTGGACTTCTTGTTGATCACGAGACACTCCTTTGAGTCAAATGTGACTAAATTTTCACCTTGGTCACACATTTGGGAAACACTCAGGAGATTGAAGCCAAGTCCTTCAACAAGACTGACATTTGTTGCTTTGATGGACGGATTGAGAATAGCAGTTCCCGTCCCTTTGATCTTTCCCTTGCCCTTATTGCCAAACGAGACCGTTCCTCCCGTGGCACTACTCTGGATAGAAGTGAGATGGATCTGGCTTCCTGTCATATGATTTGAGGCGCCACTATCAATGATCCATGGGCGTCCCCTCACTTCCACCTGCCAAAACAAAGTTAGTTTTTGGCGACCCAGGCAAGGTGTTCCTTACCTGGTTCGTTACAGAAATAGAACTCTGGTTCTGGCATGTAGTCATTAATGTTCACATCATTTGAAGTAGCATATCTGCGGAAAGAACTCCTAGAACGTCTAGAACGCCTAGACTTAGTCTTAGGGACGGACTTATCATTTTCAATGTTAGTCCTAGCAGCTTTTCCCTTTTCAATGTCTTCCTTTAGTTTCAAACACTCATACTTGTAGTGATCTCTTTGACCACAATACCAACACGTCCTGTAGTAAGTACCGAGGTAGTACTTCTTATTTGGACGTTGGATCCTGTTTTGTTTCATCTTTTGAGGGTTGCAAACTTTAGAACCTTCCCTTTTAGCAATTTTCTTGTAAATCCTATGACCAGTGGAGTTAGTATAGTAGTCCTCTTCACCTTTCTCTCCACTCTCTAGGACTCTAATTCTATCAAGAAGATTCCTGGTTTTCTCCCTCTCTTGTTCAAGTTCTGTGGATTTACTAGCCTCAAAGTCACTTGGGAGAGAGTTCTTAGAATCAGACTCATATCCTAGTCCCCTTTTGGCTGGGACAAACATCATAGGTCTAACTTCTTCAACTACAGGACTCTTTCCTAGCACTTTGACTTCATCCCTAAGATTAGCGTTCTCTAGCTTGAGACACATTAATTCAGTTTTCAGGGATTTAACTTCTTCACATGAGGACTCTAGTTGAATAGACATAGTACTGCAATTTTCACATTCAACAACAATGTTTTCATTTTCAAGTTCCAGTTCATCCATTCTCTTTTGCATAATCACACTTTCTTCCATGATTCTTCCAATGAGTTTTATGAGTTTAGTTTTAGAACAACTTTCTAAGGATTTCATCATAGACTTACGGGTTACCTCATTTTCAGATTTAGGAGCGTCCTGCTCATCAACTGTGGCGTCCTCCATAGCCATGAAAGCCACTTGATCATTATCGAATGCGTCCTCAAGAGCAATGTAGGCCTCTTCTTCATCGGGTTCTTCATCATCAGAACTCATGTCATCCCATGCAGAAGCAAACGCTCCAATGAGTGCCTTTGTCTTCATATCCTTTGAAGACATTCCTGTTGTACACTTTTTAGCAAAATGTCCTTTCTTGTTACATTTAAAACAAGTAAGTTCCTTCATCTCTGCCTCTGTGTACTTGGGACCTTCCTTCTTGGGCATTTTGTGCTTGTTAAAATGTTTGCTTCTTTTTCCAAAAGAACGCAGAACTTTGTTAAAAAGAACAAGTCCTTCCTCTTCTTCAAGCTGTTCCTTAGACTTGCTTTCTCTTTCTTTCACAGCTTGAACTCGCATCTTTTCACGGTTCTCATTCTTATTGGCTTCCACCATCATAGCAAGTTCTTGTTGACGACGAAGATACTCAGCGTACTCTAGTGTTGAGGTCATCAATGCAATATCTGTTTGAGGATTTCTTGCCAATTCAGCCAAATCAGCTTCCCTTCTTGCTTCATAACCCCTAAGCTTCCCATAGATCTCTTCCATATCCAGGGTCTTGTTAGCGGTGTTTTCCTTGAACGTGGTTCTATCAAAGTTCCACTTTCCTGTGAGTCCATCAATGACTATTCCAACTCTGTTCCTCATTGAGACTTCGGCTTCTGGGATACCCAAGTTTTGCATTTTGGTCACAAGGGCTTCAAAGCGACTTGAGTAGTCCTTTACAGATTCATTAGGCAACATTCTGAAGGCATAGAACTCCTTTTTAATTTCAAGCTTGACATCTTCCTTCATCTCAGCTGTTCCTATGTGGTACTTTTCGAGAGCTTCCCACTGTTCTTTTGCCGTAGTCAAGTTGCTGACTCTGATGGCGTCCCTCTCACAGAGAGATGCTTGAAGGAAGCATATAGCCTTAGCATTCGTTTCCATAAGCTTGAATTCATCAGGACCCCATTCATCCTCTTTGTCTTTCTTGTCTTCAGGGACTTTGAGATCACCCTTCATGATTACCTTCCAGCATTGATAATTTGTACTTCTGCAGAAATTCTCAAATCTAATTTTCCAACGGTTGAAGTGGCCGTCCGTCAGGCGCGGAGGCTTCACGAACGAGATTCCAATGGGTTCCATGTCCATCTTAACCTGCAACTCAGTAAGAATCTAGAGCGCCCGCTCTGATACCAATTGTTGGATCGTTAGTCAGAAATACAAGGGCGTCCTTAACAGAGTTAAGGTCGTCCTTCACCAGGATGTCCTTAATAAAGATCAAGGACTTCCTTGGTTCGCAGCGGAAATCAAAAGACTAAACAGGTTAAGACAATAAGTAAGTAACGCTTTTGATTTATAGAGGAACCACTCAAGTACCAACTAGTCCTTGAGTGTAAACCTCTACCTCCTTTGAGGATTTTGTAATAGCTTTTTCCTTTCTTATTAAGTTTCCTTACAATACACTGGCGAGCGGTTACACTTCTCTGGCACTTAGACTGGCGTCCCTAAGTCCACTAGTAACAACCCCTTTAAGCCTGTAGAGTAACCTAACTTAATTTCTCTAAAGGAAACTATCACCTCGTCCTTACAGTTCGTCGTAAGGACTCTCTCACTCTTTTTGTTCTTTTCTATTACAAACAGTTTGTGATTTTGTTGAACGCTTCTCGCTCGATCTAACACCTAAGTCTCACTTGATATTGAGTTTGTTCTTGGTGTTCTTGGTGTTCTTGAGCGACTTGACAAATTCTCTGAATATTCTCTGAAGCGTCACATCACAATAAATACTCTGGGGAGTATTTATAGTGACATTGGGAAAGGGCAACTTTATCTCTGACAATCATGCCCTTGGGGACGTTGCAACAGTAATCGGCTTCCACGTGTTGCTCTGATGATCAAGGAAGCCTACTGGCAATTCCGTTAGGCTTGGATGCGGGATCTTCTTCCACGTGGAGATCATGATCAAAGCTTGTCTGGTGATGTCACTTTGTCGGCCAGCTTTGAAGGACTCCAGTGTAATGATTAAGGACGGTGTCCTTGTTTGTATTTTACCAAGCCGTTCACTGAAGGATGTAGCGTCCTTACTTCCTAAGGACGGCTACCTATTCCTCAACTTGTTGTCCTTTTCAACATGCGTTCCTGAAACACTTGGACAACTTTATTAGATCAAGGCGAGTTTGTCATATCAAAACTAAGGGACGCTAGGCACAATGTTAATTACTGAAGACGTCCTTAACATTGTCCCAACATTGACTTCCAAGCCCGGGTTGACAACAAACCTATCTACCCAGGATATAGTAAGTATGTAGGGTTGAAATCTCATATCACATGCTGGTATTGTGGCAACGGAGGCCATTACCAACATGAGTGTTTCAAAAGGTCTAGAGATTCTGAAAAGGCTAGGAAGTCGAGGACTTCGAGAAAGAAACCTAAAGTCACCAACTTTGTCAAGAATCCAAAACCTGCTAATGTTAATGTTTCTACTAATGCTGTGAAATCTGTTGATCGAACCAGAAGAGTTGTGAAACAACTCTGGGTTCGTAAAAACTAATCTTGTTTGTGCAGGTTGAAGTGAGTGTCGACGACCCCTGGTTTATCGACAGTGCATGCTCAGCTCATATGACTGGAAAATCTGAAGATTTTATCTCACTTCAACAACACAACGGAGGTAATATTACCTTCAGAAATAATAGCAAAGGTGTGGTTTCTGGAATGGGTAAAGTAAAGATCTCAAGTAAGGTTTCAGTTTCTGATGTTAGTCTGGTTGACAACCTTGGTTTTAACTTATTGAGCGTTGTTCAACTGTGTGCTAACGGGAAAAATAAGTTGTCTTTGATCATAAGCAATGCCAGGTGATTGAAATAAGTACAGGTAGGACGCTTCTGAAGGGATTGTGCAAAAACAATGTTTACAAAGTGGATCCCTGCTTCCAACCTGAAGAGAGTTTGTGCTTGAAGTCTGCTGCAGAGGTTGCCGACCTCTGGCATAGTAGATTCTGTCATGCTAGCCCGCAGTTACTAATCAAATTGCACAGAGAAGAGCTAGTTCGTGGATTGCCCAAGTTTGATGTCTCAAAGTCTGGTGTATGTGATGCTTGTGTGAAGGGTAAGCAAGTAAGGTCTTCCTTTAAGTCCAAGAAGGAGGTGAGCACCTCCAAGCCGCTTGAGTTGATTCATATGGACTTGTGTGGACCGATGCGCGTACAAAGTAGAGGAGGAAATAGATATGTCTATGTGATTGTTGATGATTATTCACGCTATACTTGGACTATCTTCCTTGCTTCTAAAGATCAGGTGTTTAAAGAGTTCGAGACTTGGGCAAAGACTGTTGAGAAGACTCTTGGAAATTCTATAGTGGCCATCAGATCCGATCATGGCACAGAGTTTGAGAACTATGAATTTCTGGAGTATTGTAGGAAGAACGGTGTCAGCCACAACTTCTCGGCGCCTAGAACCCCTCAACAGAATGGCGTGGTCGAGAGAAAGAATCGAGCTTTGGAGGAGATGTCGTGGACCTTGCTCATCTCTAGTGGTCTCCCAAGGAATTTATGGGGAGAAGCTATTCATGCAGCTTGCTACGTGATGAATAAAGCCATGTTGCGTCCACTACTTGAAAGAATCTTTATGAGCTCTTGAGAGGAGTTAAGCCTAATGTCGCCCACCTTCGCATCTTCGGGTGTAAATGTTATGTTCATAACAATGGGAAGGACAGTCTGGGCAAGTTCGATCCAAGGAGTGATGTTGGCACCTTTGTTGGATACTCTCCAACAAGCAAGGCTTACAAGGTGTACAACAAGAGGACCAAGAAGATCGAAGAAAGTGTTCATGTGGTGTTCGATGAAAACACCATGGCAGGTTCTCTGATTCAAGATCATGATGATGGTGATCAAGGCTACTTCTTAGGCCTTGAATATGTCTCTGACAAGGACAGTGTTGAAGGTTCGTCTGAGGTCGCCAATAGTGACAGTGTCATAGACCCCAATCAGAATGCAGGGACAGGTCAGAATCAGGTTCAGGATCTGGTTGCAGATGCTGTGCAGAATCAGGACGTATCAGAGGCTAGTGGATCAGGTCAAGCAGTTCAAAGATCAGATCAAGCAGTGCAAAGTTCTATTCCAGGTAGTTCGTCGCAGACTCTAGTGGTCGACGACCTGACTCAACTACCTATCAGGAATTATCAGCAGAAGGATGCTCATCCGGTCACCAACATCATTTCTGATTATTCGAAGGGTGTGCAGACGAGATCCTCACTCAATCTCTTTGCATTCAACGCCTTCATTTCTATGTTGGAGCCAAAGAATATCGAGCAAGCTTTAAAAGACTCGGATTGGGTCATTGCCATGCAAGAGGAACTTCATCAGTTTGAGCGCAACAAGGTGTGGCATTTGGTCCCAAGACCGAAGGAAAGAACAGTGATTGGAACACGATGGGTGTTCAGGAACAAGCTGGATGATGAAGGAAATGTTGTTAGAAATAAAGCCCGGCTTGTGGTGAAAGGATACAATCAACAAGAGGGAATTGACTATGATGAAACCTTTGCCCCGGTCGCTCGTCTCGAGGCTATAAGGTTGTTGATTGCTTACTCTACCTTTCATGGATTCAAATTGCAGCAAATGGATGTCAAGACCGCATTTCTTAATGGGTACTTGAAGGAAGAAGTTTATGTTGAGCAAACCCCAGGTTTTGAAGATGTCTCCAACCCAGATCATGTTTATAAGCTTGATAATTTATATGGGTTGAAGTAGGCTCCTCGTGCGTGGTATGATAGGCTATCGCAGTTCTTAATCCAGCATGCATATGTTCGAGGAGAGATCGATAAGACCCTATTCTTGTTGAGGAAAAAGAATCACACTCTGGTGGTTCAGGTCTACGTCGACGACATCATCTTTGGCTCAACAGATCCAAAGTTAGTGAAGGAGTTCGCCAACCTCATGTCGAGTGAATTTGAAATGAGCATGGTAGGGGAACTCAAGTTCTTCTTAGGACTTCAGGTCGTGCAGAATGAAGAAGGTACCAAGATTCATCAACAAAAGTACCTCAGGGAGTGCGTGAAGAAATTTGGTCTTGAGAGTTCTCGCTCTTTTGATACTCCCATGTCGACGACCACTTCACTTGGAAAAGATGAAAAGGACCCAAAGGTCAATGCTACTGTGTATCGAGGTATGATTGGATCTCTCTTGTATCTTACAGCTAGTAGGCCGGATATTATCTTCGCCGTGTGCCTTTGTGCAAGATTTCAGGCCGATCCAAGGGAATCTCATCTAAAAGCTGTGAAGAGGATCATTCGCTACCTCAAGTGTAGTGACAACTTGTGCCTGTGGTATCCACGGGTCATCGACTTCGACCTAGTCGGCTACACCGTTGCAGATTTTGCAGGGAATCGTGTTGATAGAAAGAGTACATCAGGGATGACCCAGTTTCTTGGCTCGTGCTTAGTTTCTCGGGGATCCAAAAAGCAGAATTCAGTTGCTCTATCTACCGCCGAAGCCGAATATGTCGCCGCCGCAGCTTGTTGTTCACAACTCTTGTGGATGAAGCAACAACTCAAGGATTATGGTGTTGAGTGTGGGTCCGTACCCATACTTTGTGACGTCACGAGTGCCATTGATATCTCGAAGAATCCGGTGCAACACTCCAAGACAAAGCACATCGAGATACGACATCATTTTCTTAGAGATTGCGTGGAGAAAGGCATGGTATCCATGGAGTTTTGTAGGACGGATGAGCAAAAGGCAGATATTTTCACCAAGGCTTTAAATCGTGAACCCTTGAAACGACTTCACATGGAGCTAGGTATGATCTCTCTTGATTAACTTGTTACCTTGCTTGCTACCCCTCAATGACTGGTTGAAATCTGATTGTTTATCATGTGAGAATAACATGCTTATGTGTTGTAAGTCTAATAAGGTAATCATGCTTTGATTGATGATTCACTTTGCTTGTGTGTGCATGTCGACGACCTCCTGCTTGTTGTGATTATGTTTGCAATTATATTGAACTTTTTCTTTGAGCCCAAAAGAATCAACCTGATGACCCTTTAACCCTCATTAGAAGCCCAAATGATGGTTGATTTTATTGTTGTCCCCGACCTATCATGCTTGAGAGTCTCTATGAGCCAATTTGCTTATTTGTGTCATTAAAACTGAGAGTTATCAACATGATCGACAAATGCCACAAAATATTATTTTCATGCTTGGGTTGCTTTTACACTACCCGGTGTGACCCAACCCCCAAGCTACTTCAAGTGGTAAATGTCATGTTGCATTCAGTCTGATTGATTATACTCAGGAGTGTAAGTACAGGTGAAGGTCGACAACTTCTCTTGTATATATGTCGGTTGAGGTCGACGACTTGGCAGTTTGTTTTAGGGTTTTGCTCGGAAAAAGTGAAGTGTTGAAGAGAAATGGAGAAAGTTTTTTTTGGATTCGACGACATCATTGTTGTCTCCGACTAATCAGTGCGAAAGCGCACGTGTTATTTTTGGGCGAAATATTATAACAAGATTATGCACTCAAATGGAGTATAGTTGCCTTGTCGAAAGAGGGTGAAGTCTAGAAGATGTTGGACTCGTTTGATGGAGTTAAAAAAAATGAGAGGAAAGAAAAATGAAGCCGAAAAAATGAAAAAAATGAAAAAAGAAAAAGATGGGTGAGTAGGGAAGAGTTGTCAACTCTGCATGCTAAGATGAAGAATCGGATTCTTGAGCTGGCAAAGGGAATGAAACAGATGCTCAAGCTAATGGGAAATGTTGGTGAAGATTTTGACGACATCAAGGAAACGCATAGAGCTATGTCTTAGTCGTCGACTGGTGCACTTCTGACTTTACCACTATCAAGCTTTCTATCCCTAACACATTATTCCTCTCTCTAAAACTTTTTCTTAAGTTTGATATGGTTGCAAGATATTAGTACTCTTGCTGTGTGTGTTCTGTTTGACATTGCCATGCTTGCATGGTCGTTGACTTGGTTTCTGCATGCTTTTGCCTATATTAGCTAATATGTTTGCCTTGCTTATTTCGCTATGATTTATGATCTTTTTTATGATGCCAAAAGGGGGAAATAGTTGAAGGTTGCATGCTTCATTGTGAGGATATGTTGAATTTCAAGTGAATGTTGAACTTAGGGGGAACTTTTGAAAAGTTAAGGGGGAATATCTTTGCTTGCCTTTGTAGTTTGTTTGTTTGAGATGCTGAACAAGTTAATGAAGACCCCAGAACCAGATTAGAGAAGATGAGTGTTTGTCACCATCAAAAAGGGGGAATTTGTTAGAAAACCGAGTTCGTGTTTTGATGGTTCCAAACCGAAGAGGTTGCCGAGAGGTCGCCGACCTCAGTTTCCAGAAGCGAAGCGCGTGCGGAAATTCAGAAAAGGAAACAACATGTTTTTCTTATATGGAAATCACGTCCAACATATTCAGCAGTTCGTTTAAGGCAAGAACAAGATCATAAAGATGGAAAATCATCAAGAGATCAAGGAAGATATTGAAGATGATTTTATTGTGGCTTAAGATTTTATTTAAGGAAAGATTTTGTATGGATTGTGTACAATTCATTCCTTGGGCAAAAAGGATGAATTGTGCAGCAATCTTCTTGGTTCTTTATATATAATTTCGTAGGTACATTGTAGGAACCAAGAGAGTCAAGAGAAAAACTTGTATTGAGAGTGTGTGGTGTAGAAGAGAGGATCGTGGGATTCGGTCCTTAGGAAGGTTGAGTATGAGCGAGTTGTATTGAGTGAGGGTTGAGATAAAAGGCAAGAGTACTTGCAAGAGAGGGTGTGGGATTCGCCGGAGCGTGAGATGTGCATCTTGAAGTAGAAACACCTTTTGTAGCCCGAGAAATCAATATAGCGAGCGAAGTGCTCTTCAAGTCCTTCTAAGTTGAAGCTTAGAAGGCAAGTGGTTTATCTCCTTGCAAGCACGTTGGCTACAAGGAGTTTCCACTCTAAATCATTGTGTCAATCTGGTACTTCGTAATCTTTCCTGTGTATTTGAATTCCGCTGCACAACCTAAGGTTGTTAACTCTCGTCGCCGACATCGTAGGTGTCGACGACCTCTGAAGTACTAACACAGATCCTACATGATCAATGGAGGTTATATGATTTAGAAGTCCATAGACTGTTGGATCATCTTTTGTAAGATCCGAGCCGAAGAGGTCGAGGCCGGTGTAGAGATTGGAGAACCAAATTGGGGATACACTCGAGGAGATGTCTATGCCTCCTATCGTGAAGCCCTCTATTTTAATCGATTGTGGTCCTTGTATCCTTCCCTCTTCTCCCTTACCCTCCACTAATATCTCTCTGTCTGTTGTATCTACAAAAGGTCCTAAGTAGGATAAGTTATCTAGTGAATTCTCAAATCTTAAGAAAGGTAGTGTTAACATAAAAATCATTACTTTTGATTTATATTTTGAAAAACCACCTCGTCCTCTCAACTGGTTCTTTCCTAACCCATCTAACCTTGACTTCGCTTGTAGGTTTGATAGATTGAAACGAGGTTTGAATACCACATTATTTGTTTTCAATTTATCATTGTGCTACATATGCCTCCATGAGAGTTATTCACAGGGATTTGATAGATTGCTCAAGGCATTGACAATGTCCAATCATAAAGAAATCGAGCCACTAACCTTAAATATAGGTGCTGCTTGGGAAGCAACCCAAAGGTAGATAGATTTCTTCCTCCTCCTTTCTTTTCCTCCTTTAACTTAGCTTGATTTTCATTTTTGGAGACTTACGTGCAGGTATGAGGTCCGAAAGGATGTCTCTAGTGCAAAACCGCGCCCGCGGCAGCTATACCGCGCTCGCGGTGGGGCACGAGAAGCCATCCCGAAAAACATGTACTAGTGACCGCGCACGTGTCCCTAAGGAAAAATCAAAAAAACGACGATCTTCAATCTCTATCTACTATCATCATCTACTTTCCACCAACTTCTATTTAATTCTTTCCATCCCTTTTGGAGTTCTCGTTTGTTGGCTCTATGTAAAGCCTATGTATGGGGGAGCTTTGTTCCCCCGAGTTTGTGTTGCATTGGCTCAAGTTCGAGAATTCACAAGCTCTCAGAGTTAAGCCCGAGAGTCCCGAGAGCATGAGTTTAGCAGTTCGTGTTCGTGGTTCAGAGTCCGTGTTCGCTGTCACCCCAAGCCGTGCCCGTGCCTCCCTTTCCACGCTCGCGGCTGGCTCCCAGAAGTTGTTATTTGCTCTTAGACGACACAGATCCGTGCCTACAGCCTGATCACCCGCGCTCGCGGTTTGCATGTAGAACGGTAATTCTAAAGCTTTTCGTCCATTCTTTCTACACTTTTGAAGAGTTCTTCCATTCCACCCCTCTTCTTCATATGTGAGTCTTCTGATATACCTTCTTCTTTGCTTCTATCCTTACTCATAGCTTCATTGAGGACAATGAAGGATTTAAGTATGGGGGAGGGAGTACTCGCATTCGCTTATCCTAATTAGTGTATATAGTTGTTTGTGCTTCGATTTGCTTCAGATTTTTTATTTTCTTCTTTTCATTGAGCACTTGCACCATACGTTTTTGCATAATAAAGAAGAAAGAAAGAAAAAGAAAAAAAAGCAATAAAAGTTTGAAAATAGGTATATAAATCTTGGGATGAATAGAACCCAGACCAGCATTAGGCTAGAGTAATACGAGGTTTATGAGTGGTTATGAGTTTTTGTGAGCACACCTATTGGAAAGTGAAAAGAGTGGTTAGGTGAAAACCCAAAAGGGCGCCTAAGTAGAATTGAGTGAAAAAATCCGAGTGTTTTAGGATCTTTCTTGCTTGGGGACTTTGGGGCTTACATATTAGATTTGGGAATGTCACCTAAGTTGCTCTACACTTTTTAGAGCTTGAGTGTTTTTATGGTACTATGAGGTGTGTGCTACGAGCTTTACTGTTTTGCTAATGATTGCTCAATTATTTTGGGTTCGGATTGAGAGTTGAATGTTTTTTTGTCTTCCGTTGTATTTCCTAAAATCTTTATTGTGTTGATTGCTATATTTAGTGTGAGCTTACTCGAGAACGAGAAAGATCTAAGTATGCGGAAATTTGATATACTCTATTTAGTATAGGTTAACTCTTGTATTTTAGGGCTATATTGAGTAATCTAGGTTAGACTTTGTGCTTAATTATATTACAAAGACCAAGGATTCAAGATTCAAGAGTTTTCATGGCATTGTAGTGAAGAAGAAGAGCCAATTATGTACATAAACCGCGAGTGCGGAATCATCCCAAGGAAGTCTACTTTACACCGGAGAAAACCACGTGCGTGGATCTTGAAAGGCGTGCGCGGTAGAGGGCGATTAGTGAAGTGTGAGTAATTTTTTGCGCAAAGTTGACCAGAGTTGACTAGGGAAACCGCGCCCACGATTTTGCTATAGACCCGAAAAGCCAAATTTCTAACTTCTTTCCTTTTTCTTATCTTTCCTCTATCTTTGGTAGTCCGGTTGGTATGTCTTTCGACTACTATATATTTGGAGGCTTTCTCTAGGTTTTAGGTGTCGAATTGACTTCCTTTATTCATCCGGTTCACATCAAATTAATTCTTTTCTTTTAGTTTAGATTTCTTTTGTATTATGGATAACTAGTCTCCTAGGGTTTGTTTAAGGGAGATGCTCTAATGTATGAACTCGTGAAATTTTGGTAATTGATTTCTACCATTTGATTAATATTAATTCTCTTGTGCTTCATTATATGAATGTTGATTAATTTTGCATGAGTAGTCAACTTCTTAAATTGATTGATTTTCTATTGTTGGATCTGGGATTGAACCGTGGCAAACCTGTTCTGTGAAAACGACTTAGAACCTAGACCTGTTGTCTATGCAACTAGGACTTAAGAAGAGAATTGATTATATGTTTCTACAATTGACTCGTAACTTGATTGTTTTTGCATGTATCCTACATATCCTTGTTCTCTATTTTAATTCTAGGTTAAGCGTCCTTGCCTAGTGTTAAAGAATTGCTTGGACCGTGGACTTGCGATTGTGAATTATCAGGATAGGAAATAATTAATGGTGTAAAAGGAAACAATGGATAAATATGTGATCGACTGATTATTTCAGATTGGATCTTTTGAATAAACTTGTTTTTCTATTTGATTTGTTTAATTGTTTCATAGCTTAGTTTAGTTTATATATCTCTCTTAATTTCCCCCTATTTGTAATTGATAAAATATTGATACTGGAAGACTCAGTTCTCTTGGGTTCGACCCCTTACTTTTACTTACTATACTGTAATTTTGATAAATTTATCTTTGATCTTTGCACGACGACTTTAGCCGAGTCAAAACCCTACTCAATAAACGACCCCATCGTAAGACTCTCTCGGCAAGAAGTATGATCAATGTTTATGTTGTAGATCAAATTTGTGGTTTTTTTATACTATAAAACGATTGTGTTCATGCTCTAAAACTCCCAGGGTTTAAATTTGTTCTTTAACTTTAATTTAATGATTTAGTAAAATTTTGATTTTGGGCTTTTTGTTGTAGGAATTATGTATTGTCTCCAAAGATAAGTAAAGTATCAAGAGGAAACTCATTAAAGGTGGTGCGTTTTGTGATTTTATCCTCGAGCATTTTTATTATATGTGAATATACGTTGATTTTTTTTACCAAGGCATAAACTGTTTTTTTATTTCACAACTTTAAATTTATATGTGAATATATGATGAATGAGTGATTCAAGTAATGGGTCCATTTGGAGAAATTAGATTTTAATTTGCTCGCATATCATCCTAAATTGTTTATCTATGTTTCTGAATATGCGACACCTGATAGTGGGTTGAAATAATGGGTTAAATTTGTAGATACTACATTTGAATTTATACGCATATCGTCTTGAATTTGTAATGTTTGTATCTGAATATATGAAGCTAAATGTTGGCACATCAGTGAATTTGTGAAATGTATTTGAAGTTAGTGCATTGTATCTTGAATTTTTTAGATAATCACATGAATCTTCTTATGAATTATTTGAATATAGCATATTGTAAAGTATGGTTTGAATAGATGATATAACCTGAATGTTTCTAGGTATGTTTTCAAATGTCCAATATTAGACGGATATGCATATTAATAGTGCATATCTAGTAAGATACAAGTGATAATAAGTATGTTAAGGTGTATGCTTTATAGTGCATATTTATTCAAAATTACATGCATACAAAAAAAAGTGTACGAGTCACATGAGAATGATCTCTTGAGATAGAAATGAGAATGAATCTCAACCACTTGTCACATGCGTAGGTGCACTACCTTTGGGTTATAAGTTTTGAGACATAACTGTGTAGTCTCATACAACATGACTGTGCATTTTCATACGTAATATGGTTGTATATGACAACACTAAATAATATGTATACCTTTTCAACAAATGTAGATTATATTACATGTACAATTGTGTATCATATATACCTGAAAAGCTAGGAACACTCTTCTTTACCAAGACAAATCCACCACCACTATGGACTACAACCGTTGCATCATACATGCCATGGAGCAGTACACCTTGTGAATTGGAACAAGAAGGGCAATGAATTTCATCATTGGAGAAGATTGCTTAGAATCTGATTTTGGTTTTAATTTTTTTATTCCTCATTTTTGCTTTATGATAGCTGATTGGTACAAGCTTACACTTCTTTGTGAATTTTTTTAGCATGTAAATTCTGATTATCAATAGTAACTATTGCACCATGCAAAAAAAAACACATTATATTACATGTGACAAAAGTCATACACCATGAGTGGAAGCTTCTCTCTTAGTCAAACAGGTGCTCAATGACTTCAGTGTTTGCTCAGGATTGGGGATCAACTCTAGCAAATCTCAGGTGTTTCTTGCTGGATTGTCAAGTTAGGATGAGGAAGATATCTGCTCTATCTTGAATATGGAGAAAGGTGAGCTCCCTGTAAAGTATCTTGGTGTTCCTTTATGCAGCTCTAGAGCTCAATGCAAAGATTATACTCGGCTCATCTGTAAGATCAAAAAGAAAGCCAACTCTTGGGCTGCTAGGAATCTTTCTTATGCTGGGAGATTGGAAATTGTCAGAGCAGTTTTCTATGGAACCATTCAATATTGGTGCAAGGTTTTCACATTACCTGCCTCTGTGGTGAAGAAAATCAACTCAATTCTCAGAAGTTTCCTATGATAGGGTTGTAGTGAAGGAAGAAGTGCTCCTGTTGCCTGGCACAGAATTTGCAAACCAAAAGAAGAGGCTGGACTGGGATTGAAGGAAGTGGTAACTTGGAATAAGGTTAACACAGCAGGTCTTCATTATGATGCTCTCGTGGAGTCTGACTCTATATGGTATCATTGGGTCCAGAGCAATCTTACTAGAGGTTCCTCAGTTTGGGAGGCTAGAAGTAAGAGCACCTCTAGTGCTGTTTGGAAGATGGTTCTTCAGATGAAAGACAAGATTGTTGATTCTCTCTTGGTTAGTGATAATCCTATCATCTTACATACTAGATTTGGTAAGCTTGACAGCAGAAGACTTTATGATGACTTCAGAGTCAATGGGAATGAAGTGCAATGGTGCAACATGATCTGGACAAGGCTGAATACCCCTAGGGTTGCATTCATTGCATGGAAAGCTATCAGTGGTGGTGTGAGAACCAAGGATAAGCTCTGTGATTTGGGTGTCACTCAAGATAACCTTTGTGTACTTTGTGCTGAAAACAAAACTGAAAATACAAACCACTTATGGTTTGAATGCTCATATTCCAAAGTTGTTCTTGACAAAGTGCTGCATTGGAGCAAGACTAGCAGAAGAAGCAACAACTTGGAGAACTGGATTAGTAACACGGCAAGCTGGACTGGGAGTCAATCTCTGATCCATAACTTGTGGAACAATTGCCACTGTGTGGTCATCTACCACATCTGGAAAGCTAGGAATGCTAAAGTGTTTAATAATCAGATTATTAGCATGGAAGATTGTAGTGAAATGTGCATTAGACACATTAGAAACTGTCTTAAGGCTAGATGGAAAAATTGCAATAGGCAGGATAGAAGAGTTATGGAGAGATTAGAGTTAGAGCAAATTGTAAATAGCTAGTCATGCTAGCAATTTTGTAACCTTTATTTTTGAGTAATAAATTACCCCCTTTTATTCAAAAAAAAAAGTCATACACCATGAGATAAGAGCATGCACATTTATGTTAAGTGTACGTAGATGTATATTCATGTTGAGTAAAAAGCATAGTCATATGATATGAAAATACACAATCATTCGTCACATATTACACACTTATTACACAAGAGCATGCATAATCGTGTTATATGAAATAGCACATTCATGTTGTTTCAAAACTACATAGTCGTATTATTTGAAAATACATAGTTGTTGAAATGCGAAAAGATGAATATGCAAACAACGAGAAAGAGTGATATTTTATGAACTCAAAGCAAGACTTTACCAAGGAGATCAAGTTTCTAGGACAATAGCGTGTTGTTTACAAAGAAGGATCGAAAATAAGCTTTTGGAGTTTGGCTAATGGGGTTGCAAGTGTTTGGATCTAAAAACCTTCTTGTAATAGTGAAAAGAGCGCATAGAACGCGAAATAGATCCAAACAATTTTTTGAGCCAGGTCGAAAAACCTTCTTGAGACAGAGATTACTCATGACTAAGAGCTCGACTTGTTGAAGCATTGATAAGAGTGCACAGAACGCGAAATAGATCCAAACACTTTTTGAGCCAGGTCGAAAAACCTCCTTAAGCCAAAGATTACTCTTGATTAGCAACTCGACTTGTTGAAACAATGATAATAGCGTACAAAACGGGAAATAGATCCAAGCACTTGTAAGCCTGTCAACTAAAATCCAAAAGCCTGTTTCCGATCTCGTTGTAAAGGCTTGCCTTGAGTTAATAAAATATAACTCTTTCTCGTTATTTCCGTATTCATCTTTTCGTGGTTCAACAATAGTCATTCGTCACTTACATACTTATATGGAAAAAATCAAGCACAATGAGATAAAAGAGCATGTATAGTCGTGTCATTTGGAAAGACACAATCACATTATTTGAAAAAAATATAGTGATTTTCGTCACATCTTGCACACTCATTACACACTCAAATGAAAAAATCACACACAATGCGATATAGAGTATGTACATTCATGTTAATTGAAATGACACAATCTTATTATTTGAAATGTCAAACTCAAGTTAAGTGAAAATGCACTATCATTTAATTTGTTACCTTATGCCTCCTTGGATGTAAAAATAAAAATAAAAATTTAGACGCACTCAATCTAATTTTTTATATAATGCATTCATCTAATTTTTTATATAATCATTCACACAGATGAGTCCACTCTCATTTCTCTGCTTGGATTTTATTATCACGTGATCCACTTCGTACAAAATCAAACACGTTAAGTTTGCTAAAGTGCATAACATGCTAAAACACCTCTCTAGGTAGTGCAAATTTAACTACTTATTTGAACCTAAAAATGTAAAACAGAAAAATACTTGGCATTAATCAAGCATGGGTCAACTTGTTAGCATATTTAAAAAATGTACCAAACCAAGCGTCTTAAACATAACTAAATTCTAAGCCTAGTGACTAAAGGTTATCTAAGACCAAAAAGAAGTAAAATTCTGTAGCAAAAAGTGGCATTTAGATGTCCATGAGTTGCCATTGTGTTTGCTCCTAATCCAATTTACCTGAGCTTTCATTTCATCGAGTACATAATTTGATGCGCATATTCGTCTGGAATGGTGACAATGTCTTGATAAAGCAACTTATTTCTCGTAGACCATGTGTAATAGACCAGATTATAGAGGCTATTGCATCATAATTTGTAGAAGAGGGATTGTCGACTTGTGCTTTTTCAAGAGCCACATCTTTCTTGATTTTAGATTTTGGATTCAATACATAACCATATGATGATGATTTTATTACCAAAGTAGGTGTAGGAGCATTTTTCAAATTTGACATGTGGCACCTAGACGGAGAGGGACTGCCTAGAACCTAGACGGTTTAACAGTGGATCATTGTATTCAAATTATGCATAAGTAATCCAAGTACATCACGAGAGTGTTTGTAGAGAAAAGTAGATTAATCCCAGATATTAGCATAAGATATCACAGACTATAATCAAGAGTAAGTAAAAAGAGAATCTTAATTAAAGCAAAAAATAATAATTAAATTAAGATATTCAATCTTCCTTAAGAATGATAAGGAGATTGATCATAAAAGATAAAAACAAGCTTAAAAGATAGAAGGAAACTAGAAGAAAACTTGTAGAGATTCAGAAGACACGGACGCATCTTGGGCACTAGCAAGTGGCCGATCGGGCACACTTGGAGAGCGTAGATAGAACGCTACACGCGGATCAATGGGGCACCCTTAGGCGTGCCGTCATTCTTTCTTCATTTCCTTGGGCGCGCCTATCATTTCCAGGCGTGCCATTGTTTGTGATAGAGAACTTCAAAATGGAGAGCTACACCCGACTAAGGCTTGGGACTCGTCCGGTGGATCGTGGCACGTCTCAATGGGCTTGGCTTGATTCGATATTGGGCTCGATGATGCAGCTTGATGTTCTTGGCCCGAAATAATTGGTGAAGGGGAAGGCGAACTCAAGATGGAAAGGCTAACCATTTTAGGGGCATGGCTCAACCCAAAGCTTGACATGGCTCGAACTAGTGATAGAGTGGCTTAGGCGACTTGTTTGGCACGGTTTCAAGTGATGGATCCTGTCGAGCGTAATTGGAAGGC
Source organism: Polygonum aviculare (assembly GCA_934048045.1). NCBI lineage: Eukaryota > Viridiplantae > Streptophyta > Magnoliopsida > Caryophyllales > Polygonaceae > Polygonum > Polygonum aviculare. Next base: position 21,516,383 of record OW204023.1, on the reverse strand, counting down.
TTCCACCTCCTTCAATGCTAACATAGATCGATGGCAAGGACACATTATTTTTCCTATTGACAATTGGTCCATTAATAAATGTCAAATATGATCCAGCGACTTTAACATATGCGATACATAGTTGCTCAATTAATAAATGACTCAACAATAACTATATGTAAAATGACACAAAACCAAATATCATTAAATTAGAGCCCATGATATATATGCAGATCGATTGACACAACATTGTACATTTATGGAGTACGTTGATTACATCAATTTTCACTTTGGGGTAGCACACTGAGTATACATTTATAGTAAAGGAAGGGGAGCAGATAATAATACATAGAGGGAGTGAGACTCTGCATGCATGTTCCAGCTCTTTGTGTATAGTGATTTGTGAGCACAGATGCAATTCAATTCTCACACTGCAGAAATCTCAGTCACAACTTCAAGTTTGAAAGAGAAATCAAATCAAAAGTAGCTCCTCTACTCTCAAGATAGAAGAAAGGGGAACGCCTTCCAACGCACATTTCCATTTTATCATCACTAAGACTTTGCAGGCTTACTTGTCTCCTTCATTCCCCAATTCCCATACACTCCAAAAAAAAAACCTGCAATTTCTCACTTCATTTTTACTTCCCCTAATCTCATTTTCCTTTTCCTTTTTCACTTTCACCTCCACGTGCTTTCTCCCAGAGGCCTCTCTCTCTTTGTCAGTCTGGTTTTTGTATCTTCATTCCCCTACATATACTCACGTTAAAGATATATCGTCCCTTTTAACTTATAAAGTAAGTACTAATTAATATATGTAATTTGCTAGATAACTATATGCTGGATTGTTGAGCATGCATGTACAAAAGAGGCAATCAAACGCCCCATTGCATATAGATATAAGATACATATGACTATGAGGCATATGATAAGCATACCAAAAACAGAAACTAAAATCATACCCTACAAAGGAAGTAGTGAACACATCATAAAAAAACCAAAAATCTAATATTTACAAAACATTTCCATTATTAACCACATATATATGGTATGCCCTTTAAGACACATGGTAACTTACTTAAGACCTAGGAGATCAACTTGAGATAATTGATAACTATAGGAGAGCTTTTGTTGTGCAACGCAAGTTTAGTGGTTTAGGATTTGATGGCTAGGATTTTTGGGTTTATGTCTCGGAGTAGCTTCACGTCTTTTATATGCCGTCTCTTGTTCTCGTTTTAGTTGGTTTATGGAATAGATCGATTATGTGGAGCGTCGTGAAATTAAGATGGAGTAGGAAAAACGATAACCATGAAAAACGTATATGGAGAAGTTTTTGAGAAATGACACATCATATTTGAACTCGTAAAGAGAGCTTTAAGACATATATCGATCACATGTCCACGACTTTTCCTAACAATCACCGTCAATCTGCCAAATACTAGCTGGACAAAAAACAAAGCTGAAGTTCTTATAGCTAGCCCCACAGATCAACAATATGGAAACATGTTTAAAAATTGATCGCATAAGAGTAATTTATAGATGGTCGGATCGATTAAAACTGCTTCAGGATTAGAATTAGTGATGTACGTCATAGAGAATTTGGACTGTGTATATATCACCTAGCAGTATTTAATTGGTGATGGCAAAATCCAAGATATGTAGCTCGGATGCAAACACCTAGCTAGCTACATAGCTATATTTATATGTGCTCCTCATTCTTTATTCTGTCATTATTAATAAGTCTCTCTTGTCCCCCCCTCTGCTCTCTCTCTATCCTCCCCACAACACCACAACCCTTCATCCAAACAACAACAACAACAATAAAAACCCTAATTCTCCTTCTTGAATTCAACTCCCACCACCCACTAATCAAACAAATGTCTTCAAGCGATCAAAGCGCTTGTTTAGAGGCCGAGGAAGACGACGAAGATCTGTTCGAGCTCTCGCTGGGCCCACCTGGCCGGAATCCACCGAGCTGCTGCGCCTCCCTAGATGTCAATGTGCCCGCAGACGAAGCAGCAGCTTCTGCTGGTGGTGGTGGCGGTGGCGGCGCCGCCTCAGTGACGGTGGCCCTTCGCATTGGGCCGCCGCCTTTGCAGGCCGCTGCCGCCACCACCCGGCTGCCGGAAGGCCAGTACTGGATCCCTTCTCTGGCCCAAATCCTTGTGGGCCCCACCCAGTTTTCTTGCTCTGTTTGTAGCAAAACCTTCAACAGATTCAACAACATGCAGGTGTTTCATTTGTTCTTGCAATACAACCTAGCTAGCTAATTTTGGTTTTTTTTATTTAAACCTTTTCTATAAAAGAAATTAATTCCTATGGTCTTCCCCAATTACGTCTCTTCTCCACTTTAATTTATATTATGAATTCTACATTCCGTTAATTCCCAGATCTTTTTTGGTTGAACCCTTAGTGTCTACATGGATCAGTTTAGCTAGGGGCAGTCTAATCTGGTATTTGCACTTTGTTTCCTTTTCATTACATTGATAAATGAATTTAACTTTTGTAGTTAAAAAATACCAGTATACTAATTAACCCTAATCAATCAATCTACCTTTTTTTCCCTCTCTCTCTCACTTATGATAAAGAAGCTTAATTTGAGTAGCCATTTATGTAAATTGCGCTATATATGACTAAGCATGTCGAAAATGGACATCCAATTTTCTAATTCCCTCTTTAGGCCACTTTTTGTTCATGAACTGAAGCTAATTAGGGTAATCAAATCAGTCACATTGATTTCATAGCAAATCCGTAGGTCACTGAACCCAAAACATGCTTGATTAACTAACTTACCTAATTTCTACCAAAAAAACTACCTTACCTATTAGAGGCCAGTATCTATGTTTGCAATTAACTGTAAACATCTTTTTTTTTTTTGGTCGAACTGTAAACATCTTTTACATAATACAAATTCACATTACATAGATAATAGCGTTATCTATAAAATATACTTAAGTTGTCAAACACTCCTTATATGAAAGATCTATGTTGTGACATCTGACCAATTAGTTTCATGTACACACAACATAGATGCACATGTGGGGCCACGGATCGCAATTCCGAAAGGGCCTAGACTCACTAAGAGCAACAAGCAGGGCACCAAATAACGATTCGTCTTCTTCCTCAATGGCCTCCATGCTACGGCTACCGTGCTATTGTTGCACAGAGGGTTGCAAGCACCACATTGACCACCCAAAGTCGAAGCCGCTGAAGGATTTCCGGACCCTCCAGATCCACTACAAGCGCAAGCATGGGGCTCGCCCCTTCTCCTGCAGGAAGTGCTCCAAGTCGTTCGCCGTCAAGGGCGATTGGCGTACCCATGAGAAGAATTGTGGTAAGCTGTGGTTCTGTGTTTGTGGATCGGATTTTAAGCATAAGAGGTCGCTTAAGGATCATGTTCGATCTTTTGGTGAAGGCCACGCGCCTCGATCCGTGGAGTCCGGTTGGGACGTTGTTGGTTCTAGGGTTTGTGGGTATCCTTGTGATGATGATTTGGACGGAGGAGAGGAGGGAGAGAATTAGTTCGCTGCTTGATTGACTGTGCTATGTGTACTGTGTGTGGTGGTTAATTAAGTAGTTAATTTAGTATTATTAGGGTACGTAATGAGCCAAGCTAAGCTAGTGCTTGTTTTGCTCCAATGCTAGCCACTGAAATTCTAGGAGCTTTTTGGTGGACAATGACTTCATAAAAGTACCTATAAAATTAATGATCTTAATGATTTTTTTTAAAATATGCGGTCTTAATGATTTGAAAACTTCTGTTCAATTGAAAACACATGTTTGTTCAATTGAAGTAATTTTAGTTTATTCTTATAATCAAAGAAAGAACTTTGTGTGTGAAACATATATTTTGTGGGATTTCAACCAGAAAAAACATATTTGTGGGATCAAGGTTCAAGAGAGAGGGAGAAGTTCTGTAAGCCGATAAATTGGCATGGGAAATCATAAAGCAAAAAATGGCAGCTCATTGAAGAGAAAACAGCTAAACAACATGAAAAGGTATATGAAACGGTGAACGTATTTCTAAATTTTTAACAGTAGAATCATTGTAACAAATTTCAGCGCGAACCAGAAACACCTCGATGAATACAGTAGTAGACAGATGTTATCTATGAGGATAAGATTAATTGCATTTAATTTCTTCTATATATACACGCATACTTCAAATTAATAGTGCATTTCTAATTTGAAGGCACTTTACATTGTTGTTGTGGGCATGCTTCTATATTCTACTTCTGACATGTACATATGATCTTGAAATTGTGCTTGGTCGATCTTTCTTTTATACCCACCGGCCTCACTAGTTCTGCTCCCAGGAACATAAAATAGTCTATCGACGATCTTCCGGTGTTCAAGCACTTTCCCAATCTACATTACATTTGGGAAACATATGTGACCTTCAAAATCGTTTTGTACAATATAGGTGGATGGCTTGAGCAAAGTCTTTAGGCTTGTCAGTGTGGCACGCTGTCTAGGTAGGCTGTGAGGCGAAATATATGTGACAATTAAGTGCTATACATATTGCATGCGTAGGGATATTATATATGTTCAAGCACGCTCTCAAATACTACTATATAATGGCCCAACATTTCCAATCGCTATATATGCACCTAAAGCTAAAAATCAAAATGTGAATGCTAAACTGATCGATTTGAACATGTACGTTATGTTTAACACAAAAAATATCAAGGAAAACCGGTACATGATACCAAAGTTCAACTAGCATGCTATGACTGCAGGGTAAAACTAGATGAACAGGTGGTGGAATTTTGACCAAGCATAAGAAAAAGAATATATAATGTATTATACTGCCAGTGCACCAATTCAAGTACGTGGGTTTTCTTTTTTGTCTGTATTAATTGGAATAATTGGTAAGGAACAAGAGAAAGAAGAAGGTAGCTAGGTACAGTAGTAGAATCAAAGCCATGAATTGAAAGAGCAATTTAATGGCACGGGATTAATTGAGAGTGAATGAGTGAGTGAGCTCAAACTGAAGTGGATCCAGTTGCCTTCTTGGTCAAAAGTAAACGACGACTAGCCGTACATTTGTATAACCTAAGATCTTGTGTACTTGTATTTAATAGCCCTAGAGAGTAGAGAGGCCATATTAATTCAGACAGTTTTCCCAAATTCTCTATCGTTTCATGGTATCGGAATAGGTTTCATTAACCTCGTTTTTTCCACCCTCCCGCCCTACCACCGCCAGCCACCAGTGGTCATCTCCCTTCCGTCCTCAGGTTCGATCTCTTGCCAGCCATGTCTAACTCGGAAACGGACAACCTCAATCCCACCGTTCTTGGGGAGCCCAAACAGGCTACTCTTGATCCCACGAGTCCGTTTTTTTCTTTTGAATAAAAGGGGTTAATTTATTCACAAAAAAGTGGGATTACAAAATTTGGGTACTAGCTTAACTAGCACATTACATTACTTTCAATGCCATGATAGGCAAAAATGCCTCTAGCCTCTCTATTCTTGACCTTCCATCTTGCCTTAAGGCAATTTCTCACCATGTTAATGCATATACTAATACACACATCAGTATCCATTCTCTCATTCTTAAAGATAACTCCATTCCTTGCTTGCGATACAAATTACATCAACCCCATGAAGTCTGTTTTACCTTCACCCATCGGACCATCCCGGGCTTAAGATTTGTCACGTCACTCTCAAGGGTGACAAGTTTCAAGAATGGAGTACCGCCATGAAGAATTCCTTCCGAGCCAAGCACAAGATGGGCTTTCTTGTTTGCCGTATTCTGAAACCGACCGGCAACTCTGTTGATCTCGACGATTGGTGAAGCGTCAACGCCATGATGATCGGTTGGACTTTTCAGTCCATTGATTCCTCTCTTTGTTCCTCCATCACTATTCTTGAAACTGTTGCCAAACTCTGGGAGGAACTTCATTAGTGTTTCCACGTCAGTAACGACCCCTACATTCTTCAATGATGTGCCAAAATAGCTACTTTTCCTCAAACTGGGCATTCGGTTCAATCCTACTACATCACTCTCAAGCAACTATGGGACAAAGTCGCTCAATAGGATCCGCCTCGTGTTTGTACATCTGGTACTTGCACCTGCAATCTCTCTGCCTATCATACAACCAAGAGAGAAGAGGATCGAGTTCACCAGTTCTTGCTCAGTCTTGATGATTCGATCTTCAACACATTCCGCTCCAATATGATGGCCAAAGATCCACTTCTTCTACTTGGTCGTGTTTATGCTCTATGGTCCAAGAAGAACAACAACACAATATGGCCAAGGAGCGTGATTCAAAGGCGATGGATTCCCTGGCGCTCGCGTCTCAACAACGCCGCTCATCTACGGACTCCAAACCTGATCGGCAAATGTGCTCTCATTGTGGAATTGTTGGCCATGATGTTTCGATGTGCTATCGTCTTCATGGTTATCTTGACGGATTTTTTTTTTGTGGCGATAGTGTTCAGAAAAACGGTGAGCGTGTTCCTGATTCCACCACTTTTGGCGACAACTCTACTTAGCCTCCTAGAGGTCGCATTCGTGGTAAGCCGGCGGGCGCCACCCCCTTTTGCGCATTCCGCCCAAGGTCAATCGTTGACTTATAATGATCGTGTTGCATTTGGTAAGGCTATCACTCCTGATTACTGGAACATCGTCCTTTCCGTCTTTAACTCTCTCAACACTAATCCTTCCTCGTCTGGTAAGTGCTCTTAGATCTTGGACATTGGGTGATTTAGGCTATTTTGTATAGGTTAACTCTTAGATTTTAGGTTGTACGTCATTGAGAGTGTTTAGGTCAGACTTAAGTATTATTGTAATATGAAGACCGAAGACACAAGTTATGAAGAATTAAGAGTTCATAGAGCTTAATTGAAGAGTTCGCCACTGCATGGTTACCGCGGTAGCGTTGCCTGTGAGGCGGTCGCGGTAGTGTAAGGCGACGATGATGAAGACCCGTGAAGGCCGCGGTCGCGTTGTCTATGATGCGGTCGTGATAGCATCCGACTCAGCCAAAGCCAAGTGAAGCCTACCGCGGGCGCGGCCAAGGCGGCGCGGTCGCGGTGTGTGCCGGATCCGAGACGAACGAAATCTTGTCTTTTCTGTCTTGTTTCCTTTCTTATCTTTTCGTTTCCTTTCTTATTTATCTCGAAGAGCTTGTTCTTTGGGCTATTTAAGGAGGAACTTCTCTAGGTTTTAGATATCTCTTATCACTTTGTAATCAATTGTTCTTTCAATAAAGATTTGTGCTTTCTTTGTAATGGAGAACTAATCTCCCGTGGAGTTTATTCAATCAAGGAAGCTTTGCATGAAAACCATTAAAATCTGACTAAGAAACTGATTCTCTTGGGTTCGACCCCGTACTTGCTTACTATACTTGTGATGTGCATGTTTGGGTTTTCTCTTTGATTTTGGCACAACGATTTTAGCCGAATCAAATTTTGGCGCCGTTGCCGGGGAATCCTTTTTCTTGATTGATTTGCGTGCGTTTTCCAGTTCTGTGCCAAAACCGCGACAGCGGCCACCTCGGCGCAACTGCGGTTCGAGCCTATAAACCTCCTTTGGGTTCGGACCTATCACATGGTCCGTACCCGGTCTACTAATACTTCTCTTGTTCGCTTTGATCTAGAAATTGACAGGACTCTTCGAAAGATAAGGAGTGCTCCCAAAGCTTCTTCATCCTACAATCTTCTCAAATCTCTCTCTCTCTCTCTCTGATTCTGAACCAGAAGATGTCATGGCGGAGCAAACTATTCGCCAACTCACTGCGCCCAATCTCCAACAACAGCAGCTGGCTGTTCAATTCCCCGATCTCGGGGAGGGCGTCAAGTTCAAGCTTAAGTCCGGGTTGATCCACCACTTACCCAAATTCCACGGGTTGAGTGGTGAAGACCCGAACAAGCATCTCACGGAGTTCCACGCTGTATGCGTGAACATGAAGTCGACGGTTGTCACGGAGGATCAAATCAAGCTCCGAGCTTTCCCCTTCTATTTCGAGGACTCCGCCAAGGAATGGCTCATTTATTTGGTGCCAGACTCTAATACCACTTGGGCGGCCATGAAAAAAGCCTTTCTAGAGAAGTACTTCCTTGCTTCCAAACAAACTTTAATCAAAAAGCAACTCAGTAGTTTGGAGCAAGGGGAGGACGAGAATCTCTATGACTATTATGAGCGCTACATGAGGCTCATCGTTACCTGTCCCTACCATGGCTATCTTGCCTAGGACCTCATCTGTTATATTATTGAGGGACTTTGCGACAATGACAAGAGGTTGGTCAATGCATCTTGTGGAGGCAGTTATGAGAACTTGACTCTCGCAGGAGCCTTTGAGAAAGTGGAGATCTTGGCTGAGCAAGCTCGAAATCAGCGATCCAGGACCAATGTGAGGTCCGTTAGTGTGGTGAATGAGTCCCTGAATGCTGAAGTAAGGGAACTCAAGGATCTCATGAAGCAACTGCTCACAAAGAAGATGGCTCAACAAGTCAATGCTTGTTGTCTGTGTTATGACGCGAGCCACCACACCGACCAATGCTCGACAATCCAGGAGACCGAGGCGTCGGTGAACTCCATCGGTAATTATGGTGCGCCCCGACCCCGGAACGATCCTTTCTCTAACACCTACAATCCGGGGTGGGCGAACCATCCTAACTTTCGGTGGAGCAACCAACAGTAGTAGGAGCCACCACAACAGCAGCAGCAGTTCACTCCTCAGGGACATCAACAACAATTCCGCTCTAACAATAATGCCCTGAGAGCACCTGCTCCGTCTCAGAACGATGCTATTACCGCCCTTCTCAAGGAGAACCAAGAGACGAGAGTTGATGTAAAGAATCTTGAGACTCAGCTGAGCCAGCTTGCCATTATGATCAATAGGCTCGAGTCTAAAGATTCCGGGAAACTTCCCTCTCAACCGCTCAACCATAAAGACAATGTGAGTTCCTTGCAATTGAGGAGCGGTAGAGTTTTGGAGAGTCGGGAACCACCCTCTAGAGGTATTCCACAACCGCGTTCCACCGGGCGCGACCGTGCCGTCCCAGCATATGAAGAGGAGCAAGCCTCTGTTGAATTTCCGCAACCGCGCTCTCCCCACCGCGCCCGTGGTAAAGAAGCAGAGAAGAATTTTGAGGCGTTGCTCGATTACGCTCTCAAGAATTATTCGCCACCGCGCCCGTGCTCCCTTAGACGCGAGCGCGCCACAGCACCCGAGGAGGATGATGGGTATGTTGCACCACCACTTCCACCCTTGAGCTCTCTCAACCCTCCTCCTCTATTCCTAGAAGCAATCAAAGACACGAGGAAGCCGGCACAGGACAAGGAACTCTTTGAGACCTTCGCCAATTGCCAGGTAAATGTTCCTCTCCTAAATCTCATTCAAGGTGTTCCTCGTTTTGCTAAATTTATGAAAGAGCTTTGCACAGTAAAAAGGAAAAATATGTCTAAACCTAGAATTGAGAAAGTAGCTCTAGTGGAGAAATCAAAGATAAAACCCAAACATGTGAAAGGTTGTAGTCGAAATATGGTTGTTTCTATTTGGAAAATCTAGGATGGAACTTGAGATTAATCTCTAATGTTGATTGTTTTTCATAGAATTTCTAGGTTAATAAATTGAATTTGGTGCATCATGAAAGTGGGACAGGTTTGATTTCTGGTCCAGGGTTCTAAGTGCGTAAAGGGCATTTTTCGATTTTGTTTAACCACGAAAGTGAGTTCTTAGTTTGATATTAGTACAACGAACTTGCTTTAAAAACATTTGGTTTATGACTTCAGATAATAACCTTTATAATATAATTTCCAACTTGGTTTTGAGCAGATGTGAGATTCAAAATCAGTGGGTCAAAGTTGTGGGGAGTCTTAACCTTGGAACTTTGCATTCTTATATATTCCGTCATATTTCATCGTTTTATTGCTTTTGATTTGTTGTTTTTAATTTTATTTAACTTAGTTAGAAATAGACTAAATACCCATTCTATACTTGGCTTAGCAATTGGTTCTTAGAATTAGATAAAGCAGGCATAATCCTCGTGATTCGATCCTAGTCTACACTGCAATAGATCTCATATTCTTGCGAGTGTTAGGTAAAACCTACATCAGTAGCATGCATAGTCAAGAACTCGAGTATTTAATGATGATTAATCTTGTTGAAAAGTTTATATCGTAATGGGCTACGTCGTCTCGTTTTGGTATTGACTCGCTTGATGTTATTAGTCTTATCTCACCCCTTTTTTAAGACCAGCTATTACATATGGTCCATTCAAAGTCATATTTTAACGAGTGTAGTGACAATTTAGCAATAGACATAACTAACTTTTTGAGCATTGATTTTCAAAAAAACATTAAAGGTAAACATTGAGAGTGATGGTTTGTCTCACATGTGTGACCTAGTGCTAGATTTTTTATATGAGGGAAAATGATACATTCTCCATTGATTGATTTACGTATATATAGATTTACATATGGAGGATAAGCATAACCTAAAACCATAACCTTGGAGAGCAAGGCTGATGAGCGCAGCCTTAGGATCAACTCGATCCGGGTTCGAAGGAGTTCGTGGAGGTGTTCTTGACGTAGGTGTGGTGTGTATGAGATTCAAACGAAATTATCAATAAGATGAAGGAAATGTGTGATTACAATTGAAAGGTACGAATTGGTCTCGATGAAAGAAGGGATCGAAAGGAATGTTCAAGCTAAGGATTCGACAAGCATCGGCTATGGCTAGAAATCAACGAAGGGGACTCCTTCGGCCCGTTCTCCCCTGAGGAGAAGAGACCGAATGAGTAAGGCTTATAGCTCTTTTACTCAAATTCAATCTACCAAAATGAGAGGCCTAGTGCCCCTTTTATAGGCAAAGGTAGGGGCGGCAAGCTTGGAGCCCAAGGAAGAATTTAATGAGGCGGTGGAGTGCCTTGGCCGCCAAGGAGTATGCTTGCCTTCCAAGTCAAGTATCTTCAATAGGGGCGTCTTGATGGCAGGGCATTGATGACGTTGTTGCTTGGGGGCATTGATGACGTTGTTGCTTGGGGCCCAAGGTGTGTCTTAAATGCCTTAATGGGAACCTTGCACTCCAAGTATGTTGCTTGGACGCCAAGGCAGGCCATTAAAGATGAAGATGGGCCGTGGTTAGCTACCTTTGGTGGGCTCTTATTGATGTGGCCCGTTTCAAGTGGACTTGACCCATGAGTTTGTATTAGCATGAATGGGTCAGCTTGTACTCCACTCATTTGGGTGTCCAACATTGCTAGGCCCTCGTGAAGCGCTTCTTGTAGGAGTCGAGCCCTATGGCGTGTGATGGGGCCAAGCGTGGCCGGTTGGGCGGGTGGTGGCTCATCCGAGTCAGCGACGGTCCATAAATCATGATGTGGCTCGGTCCGTGACACATCATCCCCTCCCCCTTGGAAAGGATTCGTCCTCGAATCTTCATCGTCGTAGTCACCTTCTCCTGCTACAAAAGGTGCTAGATCCGCTACGTTAAATACATCATGAACGCCGTACTCACCTGGCAACTCCAAGCGGTAAGCATTGTTGTTTATCCTTTCAAGCACTTGGAAGGGTCCATCTCCACGCGGCCTTAGTTTAGACTTCCGAAGATCCGGAAATCGATCCTTCCGTAGATGCAGCCACACGAGATCTCCAGGTTCAAACAATAGTTCTTTCCGCCCTTTGTTGGCTTGCTTGACGTACTCTTGAGTACGTTTCTCTATTTGTAGTCTTGTACTTTCATGGAGTGCTTTGATTCTCTCGGCTCTATCCAATCCTTCGTGATTCTCTTTATCTTTGAGAGATAGAGGCACAAGATCTAAGGGTGTGGTAGGATTCTTGCCATAGACGACCTCAAAGGGCGTCCTTTTGGTGGCCGAGTGGACTGAACGGTTGTAAGCAAATTCTATGAAGGCTAGACATTCCTCCCACCTGCGCAAGTTAGTCCGCAACAAAGAACGTAGCAATGCACCCAAAGTACGATTAATAACTTCGGTTTGCCCGTCTGTTTGCGGGTGACATGAGGTGGAAAATAGTAATTTAGTTCCCATCTTAGCCCATAGCGTTTTCCAAAAATAGCTCAAAAATTTAGCATCCCTCCTTGAGAGAGCATCGGCAACCACATTTTCTTTTCCCTTTTTGTGTTTAATCATGTAGGGAAAAGATTCAATAAATTCCACCCACTTAGCATGTCTCTTGTTCAAGGTGGCTTGCCCTCGAAGATACTTAAGAGCTTCGTGGTCCGAATGTATAACAAACTCTTTGGGACGTAGGTAGTGCTCCCATGTTTTAAGGACCCGAACTAATGCTAAAAGTTCTTGATCATAAGTGGGATACCTTAACTCAGCCCCATTCAGTTTTTCACTATAGTATGCCACCGGCCGGCCTTCTTGCATTAGAACCCCTCCTAGTCCGACGCCCGAAGCGTCGCACTCGACTTCGAATGTTTTGGCGAAGTCGGGTAGAACTAATAAGGGCGCGTTGGTGAGTCTTTCCTTGAGAGTTTCAAAAGCTCTCAACTGATTAGGTCCCCATACAAAGGGAACACTTTTTTTGTGAGCTCGGTGAGTGGAGTTGCGAGAGTGCTAAAGTCTCGCACAAACCGGCGATAGAATCCGGCCAACCCGAGGAAACTCCTCACTTGAGTCATGGTGGTTGGTGTGGGCCACTCCCGAATGGCCTTAACTTTACTTTCATCAACCTGTACCCCTGTCTTGCTCACAACAAATCCAAGGAAAACAACATGATCGGAGCAAAAATGGCATTTGCCAAAGTTAGCATATAGTCGTTCTCGTATGAGCACTTCTAAAACTTGCTTTATGTGTTGCACGTGCTCATCGAGGGTTCGACTATAGATCAATATGTCGTCAAAATATACCACCACAAATCGACCAATGAATGCTCTAAGTACATGATTCATGAGTCGCATGAAAGTACTCGGAGCATTTGTAAGACCGAAGGGCATGACTAACCATTCGTACAAACCTTGTTTGGTTTTGAACGCGGTCTTCCATTCATCGCCCTCTTTCATTCGGATCTGATGATATCCGCTCTTGAGGTCTATCTTAGAAAAGAGGTTGGATCCGTGGAGCTCGTCCAACATGTCATCCAATCGCGGAATGGGATGGCGGTACTTGACGGTGATGTTGTTAATAGCTCGACAATCTACGCACATGCGCCAACTACCATCTTTTTTTGGCACTAAGATAACGGGCACGGCGCCTGGGCTCAAGCTCTCCCGTACGTATCCCTTATCCAACAGATCTTGCACCTGTCTTTGTAACTCTTTGGTTTCGGTGGGGTTAGTACGATAGGCGGCGCGGTTGGGTAGGGAAGCACCGGGTATAAAATCTATTTGGTGCTCTATCCCGCGAAGAGGAGGTAGTCCACTTGGTGTTTCATCGGGAAACACATCCTCGAATTCTTTTAAGAGAGAAGAAATCTTCGGAGGTAAAGCTGTCAAATCATTTTCAGCAAAGAGGTTATCTTTAAAAACGAGGATTAAGCACATGTTTCTTCCCTTGATGGCTTGGTGGACTTCTCGCCCTCGGGCTATCATGAGGTGTTTGGAGCTTCCTTCAAAGGCCTTAAGCTCCATTTTCTTCTTTTTATTAGTTTGTCTTCTTAGCTCGTTGGAAGCTTGGTCGGCGGCCACCTCATGTTGGGCTAAAGGATGTAATGTGAACTTCTTGCCCTCCATATGAAAGATATACTCGTTGGACACCCCTTGATGAATTACTGCCCGATCATACTGCCATGGGCGTCCCAGAAGTAGGTGGCAAGCCGTCATTGACACTACGTCACATACGACCTCATCTTCATAAGGTCCGATGGTAAATTTGATCTTGGCTTGCTCCTTTACCATCACGGGCTCATTAGAGTTGAGCCAATGCAATGAATAGTGCACCCTTCTTGGAGTAGTGGGGAGGTTGAATCGAGCCACTACCTCGGTATCCACAAGATTGCTACAAGAGCCTCCATCTATAATAACACTACACACCTTGCCTTGAATGAAGCAACGGGTATGGAAGATATTTTCCCTTTGAGATGGTATGCTCGGAGATTCACTGTTTAGCAAGGTGCGTTGGATCACGAAGCAATCTCCCGTGACGGGAACTACATCAAAGTCTTCCTCTTCTCGGCCACCTCCGTTGGCTCCGTCAACCTCCTCATCCTCGGACTCATATTCCCCGGCGGCATTAAGAAGGATTTGCCGCTGAGTTGGGCAATTCCGAGCATAGTGCCCTCGGCCTTGGCACTTAAAACACCTAAGGTCCCTCGTTCGGTTGGACGGTCCCTCTTTCGAAGGAGTGACCGTACTTGGAGGGTCCTTCTTTGTCATAGCAGGAGTTGTTTCCGATTTGGACTCTCGACCTTCACTCCGTTTTTGTGGTGGAGGGTTGGACGATGAACCGGCCCCCATAGATCGATTACTATTTCCAGTCCGCCTCTTGTGAAGACTTTGGTGGACTTGGTTGGTATAATGGAGAACTTCTTCGATACTAGGGTTGAGTCCAAATCGCTGCGTCTCCACATGGTAGGCTAAGTCGGAGTTGAGCCCTCCAATGAATTTTGAAACAATGTAACTCTCCGGAAATTGTACTTGGGACCTAAACAACAAGTGGCGAAGGTCCTTGTAGTATTCGTCCGGTGTCCGACTCCCCTATTTCACTCGCTCCAACTGAACTTGGATACGAGATTCATAGTCGTTGGGTACAAAGCGTTCCCGCATGACTCTCTTAAGCTCCTGCCACGTAGTAATAGGATCCGCACCGCGATATCGCCTTTGTTGTTTTAGATCCTGCCACCAAGATTGGGCAAACTCGGTGAAATGTATGGTGGCCAACGCCACGCGTTGGTTATCGTAGTATTGGTAGTAGTCGCAAACTTCTTCGGTCCTCGTCTCCCAATCTAGATATGCCTCGGCGTCAAAGGATCCGGCAAAGGGTTGAATTTGGAGTTTAACTCCATGGGGTTGCTCCCTTCTATGGCCGTGGATCTCTTGCATGTTTTCGTGCGCTTGGTCCGGGTGAGGCCCTCTTTCCCGAAGGGCGTCGGGGTTAGGCACCTGCCGCCGTGGCTCGTTTAGACCCCCTCCCGGCCCTCGGTCTGGGCGCACGATGGGTCGGGGCAAGCGGCGCAAAAATTCGCCTGGGTGATCCGGGTTGGGTGGTCCCCGAGGTGGAGGCAATGCGTTTGCCAACTCGATTGCCGCATTCCGTTGCGCATTCTCACGAGTTTCATTGTGAGATTCCTCGTTTTGGTCATTTGCTTCTTGTGCGTCCTCTTCTATTTGATCTTCGCTCCGGTGTTGTCCTAGGACCCCACTGGATTCTTGTGAGTTGTTTGGAAGGAGGACACTAAGCCTATCTTCGATGGTCCTTAGGGTTCGGCTAGTTTGCTCCTTCTCCTCTCGCACGACATCTAGCAAGGATTTAACACTTTGTTGAATGAGTTGTACAATACGCTCCTCGGATATGGGAGTACTTGAGGAGGGATCGCTCGTCTTATCCTTGCTAATTTCTGAAGACATGATTCACAAGCAAGAAACACGGAACTAGTTAAGGTTAGCTTAATCCAAATGACACACTTGTGTTTGGACTCAATGTGTTTGCTCTCTTTTTTTTCTTTTTTTTGTGGTTCTCACTCACTCTTCTCGATTGTGCTTTGATATAGTCTCTGCCAAGAAACACCAAGAGATTAGAAATACTTGAGTCAACACTAAGGATTTGTCAATCAAAGGTACTTTAAGACAAGCCAAAACGAGCTTGTGGGCGAGTATTTGCAAACTCTTAACTTCCTTTCGATAAGCTCAACGGTAGGGCTTAAAGAAGACTCAAAGGTAGAGAGCAAAAGGACTCTTTTAAATTCACACAATAATCGTGTGTAGAGAGATTTTTTTTTTTTTCTAGGCTCGATCTTTCTTGATCTTTGTTCGTACTTGTTTGAACACAAGGCGAGCCCTTTTTTTTTTTTTTTTTTGGCGAAATTCGATCACTCACTTCGGAGATCAACCTTCTTCTTTTCGAAGGCAAACTTTCTTTCCTTTGGATCGAATTTTCTTTTTGTTTTGTAGGATATTGAGAAGGGTTATAGGCTGGCCAAAAACAAGGCAGAAAGTGTTGAGCAAATCAAAAGCAAGTATGAGAGAAAGCAATTCGTACCCCCACAACTTGAGGAACTCGCTTCGACAGGCTCTGATACCAAATGATGAGCGCAGCCTTAGGATCAACTCGATCCGGGTTCGAAGGAGTCCGTGGAGGTGTTCTTGACGTAGGTGTGGTGTGTATGAGATTCAAACGAAATTATCAATAAGATGAAGGAAATGTGTGATTACAATTGAAAGGTACGAATTGGTCTCGATGAAAGAAGGGATCGAAAGGAATGTTCAAGCTAAGGATTCGACAAGCATCGGCTATGGCTAGAAATCAACGAAGGGGACTCCTTCAGCCCGTTCTCCCCTGAGGAGAAGAGACCGAATGAGTAAGGCTTATAGCTCTTTTACTCAAATTCAATCTACCAAAATGAGAGGCCTAGTGCCCCTTTTATAGGCAAAGGTAGGGGCGGCAAGCTTGGAGCCCAAGGAAGAATTTAATGAGGCGGTGGAGTGCCTTGGCCGCCAAGGAGTATGCTTGCCTTCCAAGTCAAGTATCTTCAATAGGGGCGTCTTGATGGCAGGGCATTGATGACGTTGTTGCTTGGGGGCATTGATGACGTTGTTGCTTGGGGCCCAAGGTGTGTCTTAAATGCCTTAATGGGAACCTTGCACTCCAAGTATGTTGCTTGGACGCCAAGGCAGGCCATTAAAGATGAAGATGGGCCGTGGTTAGCTACCTTTGGTGGGCTCTTATTGATGTGGCCCGTTTCAAGTGGACTTGACCCATGAGTTTGTATTAGCATGAATGGGTCAGCTTGTACTCCACTCATTTGGGTGTCCAACATTGCTAGGCCCTCGTGAAGCGCTTCTTGTAGGAGTCGAGCCCTATGGCGTGTGATGGGGCCAAGCGTGGCCGGTTGGGCGGGTGGTGGCTCATCCGAGTCAGCGACGGTCCATAAATCATGATGTGGCTCGGTCCGTGACACATCAAAGGCAATATACAAAAAGATTACAAGAGGATAAGCATAAAATAAAAGATATGTATGAGATAAAAACTATCGTAATATATCTCTAGCATCCCCCCCCCCCCCCCGCCCCCCGCTAGTTCATGGTGGATGAACCAAAAACTTGGACAGTAGTTATTGAAAACAAGCAATACCAAAAACATTGATCAAGATATCAACAAATTGAGCATGAGAACACATATGACGAACTATGAGATCACCTTCTTGCACCTACTGTCTGACAAAATGATAGTCAAGCTTAATGCGTTTAGACCGTTGATGAAGAACATGATTAGCGGAAATGAAGGTGGCACTCAGATTGTCACATAAAATGATCGTTGGATGATGAACCGAGATAGACATCTCATGAAGAAGCTCCAAAATCCAAATAAGCTCAGCTGCGGAAAATGCAATGGCGCGATACTCAGCTTCAGTGCTAGATCAAGCAATAACCTTTTACTTTCTAGAAGACCAACTGCTCAGGTTGCCACAAAAGTATACAGAAAACCCATGTTGAGACTTACAGTCATCAGGGTCAGAGGCCCAACCAGCATCACTGAAGGTGACAAGGCGATTGTCAAAAGTAGGCCAATGTATATTTGTAGGATTGTGCATGAAGTGACAAACTCTGTTAACAACATAAGAGATTTCCGGCCTGGTAAAAGTGCAATATTGTAGAGCACCAACTGTACTACGGTAGAGATGAGGATCAACCATAGGATTCCCTTTTTGAGAAAGGCGAGATCCCGGCTCAGTAGTTGAAGCAATAGGGTGAGCCTCAATCATCTTACTGTGATCAAGAATGTCACAAATGTACTAACTGAAGACAATTAGAGGAACAAAGAGCCTCAATGCCAAGAAAGTAATACAAATCACCAAGATCCTTAAGAGAGAAGACCGAGTTCAAGTAGGTAATGAACTTGTTGATGAAAGGAGAATGAGAACCTGTGATGATAAGATCGTCTACATAGACAAGAACGTAGATGATCTCAGTGACGTGGTGCTTAATGAAGAGCGAAGTGTCATATTTTCTAGAAGGGAAGTCATACTGAAAAAACGCTTGTTGGCGTTTGAAGAAGCACATGTGAGGAGCTTGTTTAAGGCCGTAGAGAGCCTTTTTAAGCCTGCAAACTAGATCCGGCTAAGAGGAAGAGATGAATCTTGGAGGCTAGCTTATGTGATAGGGAACAAAATATGAACAAGAATCTTCGTCTTGTCTGTCACCCATTATCAAGCCACCATTGGAAAATGAAGGGCGCGCATGTGCGTTAATGGTAATCACATCCAAGGGTTGTTTGCATGATGGCCCTAGATTGCTATTATTAGAATTTCCTAGACTTAGAATTGTTTTGGATTTTGGCCAGTATAGGGCAAACGCATGGGACACCCCTCTCAGGACCGACCCTCCAAAGGTCGCGCACTGACTCGGGTAAAGTTAGATCTCCATAACAAGAGAGCAAAATATAATAATGTTCTAGGAATAATGGATATCTAAAGCCTAAGACAGGCTCCTCCTTATAATGGCCAAGGGAACATGCTGCCCGAGATATACAAGGAAAGAGGCAAAAGATAGAAAAGGAAACAAGATAGAAATATCCTCGCTCGGCTCCGGATCGCACACCACCGCGCTCGCGGCACCTCCACCGAGCCAGCGGCACCTCCACCGCACCCGCGTTGAGTCAGTCTTCGAGATCTCTATGTCGCCTTCTACCGCGACTACGGCCAAGGCGGCGCACTTGCGGCCTTCTCGGGAGTGGATCATCGTCACCTTGCTTCACCGCGACCCCGGCTCGGACACCGCACCTGCGCATCTGGGTCAGTGGCGAATCTTCACTTGAAACTTAGCCCGGAAAACTCTCGTATCTTCATGTCTTGTGTCTTCGGTCTTCATAATACAGTAAGGCTCAAACTCTAACCAAAACACACTTACTAAAGTCCTAACATACAAGAGTTAAGATATCCTAAAGAGAGTATATCAAATTCCCCCACACACAGATCTTGCTCATCCTCGAGTAAGCCATAACTAAACATAAAAGAAAGACCTTAGGAAATACAAGGGAAGATAAAAACACTCAACTCTCAACCCGAACCCAAAATAGAGAAATCATGAGCATAAACAATAAAGCCACACACACCTCACAACAAGATATAACACACAAGCTCTAAAACGTATAGAGCAACCTAGGATCTACCCAAATATCGACAATATCAGTTGAATTTTACCGCTCAATTTTGCTTAGGCACCCTTTCGGGTTTTCACCTAACTGCTCTTTTCATTTTTCTCAAGGTGTGCTCACAAATCTCACAATCACTCATGAACCTCATATTACCCCAGTCTAATACTGGTCCTTGTTACCTGCTTATTACCTGAGCCACCCTTTTTGGTTTTCGACTCATCATAGGATTTATATGCCTTTTTCAAAATTTTGGCTTTTTCAATCCTTTTCTTTTTCTTTTTTATTTTGCAAAAAGGGTATGGTGCAAGTGTTCCATGAAAAGAAAAAAATCAAAAATCTAAAGCAAATCACTATCTACACTAACTAGGATAAGCGGATGCGAGTACTCCCTCCCTCATACTTAAATCCTTCATTCTCCTCAATGAAGCTAAGAGAAAGGATGGAAGGAATGAAGAATGAAATCAGAAGACTCACAAACAAAGAAGAGGGGTGGAATGGAAGAACTTGTTAAAGGTGTAGAAAGAATGGAAGAAAAGACCTCGGAATACCATTCTAATGGCAAACCGCGGGTGCATAGAGAGAAGCGCAGGCGCGGAAATACGATAGAGAGCAGAAGTCGATGTCAGGTGGACCACCACCACGGACGCAGCCGGTGTGGCGCGGGCGCTATAATGCCCCGCCTTTACACCGGGGCATTACTTGGTAGTAGACCTCAAGAGGCGCTACCAAGCTAGTTTGACAACATAACTTTCGGTTCTTGCAACGCGGGCACAGCGAGAAAACATTGAAAAACATCCAACTTGTATTACGAAATAAAACTTTTACAAAACCATTCATGATCCCAACTCAACACAAGATTAACAAATACAAACTTCCCCAAACCCCTTACACATTTAACTAACAACGTACGTCATAAGAGTAAACATGATAATTCAAATAATATAATAAAATAACAACAACCCTTCCCAAAAACCCAAATCATTCTATGACACGCATCGCTGCTTCGCACCACCAATTCGCCAAGCCCCTACACGGATTCCTAGATACCTACAATCTGAAAAATAGTTCCCCGAAGGGTCAGCTACTATCCTTATCCAAGTCAGAGAACATACGGTACAAGCAGAACATTTCAAAACGAGTTACTAAAGTTAGCAAATAAGTCCGCAATCACATGTATAGCTCTAGTTCAGTCCTAAGTCCAGTTAGTCACACACGTTCAAATTCACTAGCAGAATCACAATAATAAATCCTCTTACATACACATTCACCAGTCCACACATTCACACACACGCACAACATACACACACACGATACATACCCTATCCTGTGCCGAGTAGTGTTAACGGCCTCCACCGTACACTGTCCCGCGCCGAGTAGTGTTAACGGCCTCCACCCACACTACCCGCATCTAAGGCATCCTCCAGCCAATCTCCGCTCCACACACTTCTAACCCCTGGTCGAGTCCCTACTAGAGCACTCGCCAAAACATTTTATATAATTTTTGAAGGGACTCTCCTTGTCATACGACCATGCCTCTAGAACTCCCCTTCTCCTCGAAAATCCGAGAACAAGGTCGTACTGGTAGATGTCAACACACAGAAAACACTTGAAAACTTTTCATACGATAAAACCCTTTTGAAAACTAGTTGCACACATAAACACATACGATCACACACACATATATATTAATAAAACATTTTATTAAACCAATATTGTAGGGACTAGTTCCCCAAAACCAATCCTACCAGCACAGCATCCAATCCAACAAGAATTGAATAGAACCACCTACCTGAGCAAGTCGCAGAACGACTTACCTGAAAGACGAAAGAATTTCTTGACGAGCGAGGAATGACAACGGCTTAGGAAAAATCAATCTCCTAGAAACGATAATTAATTTTATTAATTGCATTCTTCAATTAAGATGATTATTATTATTAAAAGAATGATAATGGACCCGAAATAACCCCGGAACCGAAACCGACTTTACTCATACTGGCCAAGAAGTCTCCAAGCTAAGCTTGACCGATACCCTTAACTAATTAATTAAGCCTTCCCATTCCCCCTCTAATTACCCATGTCTATTTGATTTTATTTTCCTACCCAAACCCACGACCCACCATTTGCCCGAGATTCACTTTTCCTTTGACCACCTACTTAGATATGCACTTTTGTTACTTCTACTTCTGCAACTCTCGAAGCCCTCTTCCTCACACCAAACTCGCTCGATCTCGCCTCCCTCGACCACCCTTGGCTCACCGGAACCCAACCAGCCCGCCCGACCTCGATCCTCCACACTTGCCTCCTCTGCCTCTACCCGACCCGACCAGCGACCCTCCTTGCCCGGCGGCGACGGCCCCTTACGCTCACCCCGAACCCCACGCTCAACAACGGCCCCGACTCTAATGCACAGACCATCCTGACTCACCGACCCGGCTCCGACCCCCGACTTCCACTCTACGACGCACACGACTCGTCCTGAGAGGACCCTACCTAGCCCACGAAGAACCTGCGCCCGACTTCGAGCCCTGAACCGGAGAACTCGCCTAACCCCTCGACATGACCCATGGAATTGAACGAAAGAGAAGGAAACGAGATTGGTGCTTACCGGAGACGACTAGGTCTATCGGTTGATCACACAAGATGACAAGAGGCTCGATCGAGAAGACTTATGTGAAATATAGAAGAACAGGAGAGATTTGGGAAAACCGATCTGCCTATTACGAGGGAGGGAGTTATAATATAAGGATTAGGGCTCAAGCAAAGATTAAATCTATCTAATACAAGGAACGAAGATATGCATATATCCTAACAATATAATAATATCCTAATAACTTCTTCTTCTTTTTACGAGATAGCTAGCTAATTAGATTTGGAAAGAATAAAACTTGATCTTATCTTCTTTAATACGTACGATAGGATAGGAAGTTTAGTTAATATTTATTTACTTTTTATTTAATTCTCTACTATAAAGACCTTAATTAATTTAAACGAAAATCGAAACCGAACCGGATATTACATACTACCCCCTTAAGAAAAGTTTCGTCCCAAAACTTGCCTAAAGAACGAACGAGAATTAGCGGAAATCGAAAATTAAATCGACCCGAAACCCGAGATCTCATAGGCGCGGATCTAGTACAGCGAGGAACTTGCTACTTTTCTCGAACCGGATGATGTGCAAGCAACCTTCGTATCTTGGCTCGTCTCTCGGAAGATGGATGAATACTTGTACTTGAGCCATGATGATGAAACTCGGGGGAACAAAGCTCCCACATACTTAGGCTTTTACACATAGCCAAAAGAATGGAATTCTTAAAGGTGAATGGGAAGAGATAAAATAGAAGTGGTGGAAAGATAGAAGATGGAAGATAATGATATAGATAGATAGAAGATAGAGATAGAATAGGGCCAATTAGTCCTCTTTTTTTCCAATAATAAACGGACCAACGAGCAAAACCGAGACGCAGTATGGTTGCCGCGAGCACGGGCTAGTACCCATTCATCGGGATGTCACTAGTGGTCCACTATAGGCGGAGCCGGTGTGGCACGAGCACGGTTTTGTACCAGGATGTCCTTTCGGACCTAGTACCTGCAAGTTAGTTTGAAAAGAAATCAAATCCTAAGCTAACAATGGAGAAAACAAAAAACTATCTAATCCTTGGGTTGCCTCCCAATCTGCGCCTTTGTTTAACGTCGGCGGCTCGACGGTCTTTAGCTCAAAATGGGTCCTCATCAAGATGAAATCGGACCTCACTACCACCATGAGATATGGAAAGTAAACCGTTGGCCACATAAATAACCATCTTGGTGGTTTTCTTGAATGGGTGACCCAGTAAGAAAATCGGATCGTAGCGCCCTTCACCTATCTCTATCACGTAGAAATCTACAGGGAAAATCAAACCATCGACGCGCACTAGAACATCCTCTACTAACCCTTTTGGGTGCATATTAGAGTGGTCAGCCAATTCAATATTGATATCAGTGTTTTGTAAAGGACCTAAGCCTAACTTCTCATTAATGCAAGTACGAAGAACATTAATAGAAGCACCTAAATCTAGCATAGCATGCTCAATTTTAGTTTCTCCTATAGTGACAAGAACGGTGAATCTACGTGGGTCTCCACATTTTTTAAGCAATTGAGTTTAGAGAAGTGAATTAACTGTTTCAGTGTTGCTATTATCCTGAGTTTTCTCAACTAGACCTACCTTTTCAATTTAAGATTTGGATCTTTGTGTTCTTTTAATTGTGCATAGTGCTTTCACGAATTTAGCAAACCGAGGAATTCCCTTAATGAGATTGAGAAGAGGAACATTAACCTGGCAATTGGCTAAGGTCTCAAAGAGCTCCTTGTCGTGGGTAGGCTTCCTCGTGTCTTGAGGTGCATCAGGGAAAGGAGGCGGTGGCTTGATAGAGCTAAGAGGTGGGAGCTGAGGTTGAACATAACCGTCGTCCTCCTCTAGGGGTGATCGGTGGGCATACTCAGGTGAACGTGGGTGCGGCTCATGGGCTTGGTAGTTCTTGTAAGCTTGGTCGAGCAACGCCTTAAAGTTTGACCTTGGACGGTTATCGCAGGTGCGGAGTGGGGACCGTGGGCGCGGTTCTTCATCTGAAGAATATTACGGAGGTTCTGTCGAGGTTCCGCGGGCGCAGATGCGCTAGCGCGGGCGCGGATCTTCGACCAAAGTTGGCTCTTCATGATCTGCAGGATTTCCGAGGGCGCGGATGGGAGAGCGTGGGCGCGGATGTCCTGCAGAAGCTGACTCTCGACTTGCGATGGTGATATGCCATCTTTTAGATGCCTTATCTTTGTATTATTAGGAAGATTTCTGAGCGTTCTAGGCTAGCTTTTAGGCATATTTGTTAGATCAAGGCCGAAGACACAAAAGAGCATAAATTAAAGATTTTACAAAGTGAAGTCGTCTGTAGAAGAACCGCAGGCGCGGAACCCAGGGCGTGATAGCGGATTAGCAGTAGAGAGTTAGACGTGTGAAGAAGTGAAGGCCGCGACCGCGGGCGACCAGCCGCTGGCGTGGTAGAAGCAGCGAAGTCAAAGTCGAAGAATCGCCTTTACCCGCGACCGTGGGTTAGTGACCCGCGATCGCGAGTGATGTCCAACGAAACTTTCCGCTATTTATCTTGTTTCCTTCTATCTTATATTATTTTAGTATTTTCGGATAGATGTTTTTCCAAGACTATTTATATGGTTTTTAGGTTGGATTTTCTTGATAACTCATAATTCAGATTTCATTCTTCTCTTTTTAGGTTTTTTTTAGTTTAGTTATAGAGAGTTAGTCTCCTCGGGTTTGTTCAAGGGAGAAGCCCTGATGTATGAACTCCCGAGGTTTTGGTAATTGATTTCTATCCTTTGGTTAATATTGATTCTCTTGTGCTTCATATCATGAATATTGATTGATTTTGCATGTTTGGCCAACTTGTTTAATTGATTGATTTTCTACTGTTGGATTGGGTTTGGACCGTGGACAAAATTTATTTGTGAAAACAACTTAACCTACACCTGTTGTCTATGCAAGTAGGATTAAGAAAAGAATTGATTGTATACTTTTGCAATTGACTTGTAGCTTGGTTGTTCTTGCATGTATCCTGCATATCCTTGTTCTCTATGCTAATTCTAGGTTAAGCGTCCTTGCCTAGGGTTATACAATTGCTTGAACCGTGGACTTGTGATTGTTAATGATCTGGATAGGATTTAACCATAGGTATGAATGAAATCAATGGATGAATATATGATCGAGTAATTATTTCAGAGTGGATCTTTCGAATGAACTTGTTTCCCTTATTTATTTGTTTGTTTGATTTGTTTCTTAGTTTAATTTAGTTTAGATCTCTCTGATTCCCCCTTATCTTTAGTTAATAAATATATTAATAGTAGAAGCCTTAGTTCTCTTGGGTCCGACCCCTTACTTGCTTACTAAACTTCTTTGTTAGTTTGGGTTATTTATCTTTGATTTTGGTAGCAATGACTTTGCCCGAGTCAGATGACTCTTCCACTCCTCAATTTCATGGCACTCAAATTTTCTTTGTGATTAAGAGGTTGAGAGTGGAGTTTCCCAGAGTCCTTTGACTCAAGCTTGTTGATCATAGTTGTCAACTGTCTCAGTTGAATCTCAAAATTCTTCACAACAACTCTCGTCTCTTGGTTCTCCTTGATAAGAGCGTTAATAGCATTGTCCTGTGGGGACGGAGTAGGAGCTCTCGGGGCATAATTGTTGGATCTGAATTGTTGTTGTTGGCCTTGAGGAGCAAACTGCTGCTGCTACTGCGGCTCTTGTTGCTGCTGGTTGTCTGACTCGGGCAAAGTCGTTGTCCCCAAATCAAAGATAATAACCCAAACAAAACAAGCACAGTATAGCAAGCAAATAAGGGGTCGAACCCAAAAGAATCAGTTTCTTGGATTGATTTTAGTTCGAATCATGCAAACCAAACAAAGGGGAAATTTTGAAGGAGGTTTCAATCAATATGAGCAGGCAGAGTTCATACAATGAATTCCACTTTATTAATTCATTGATCATCAATTCATCCACTTATTCCTAGGTCAATTCCAATCCTTATCTTAATTATTCGCTAGTCCACGGTCCTAGCAAAACTATGATATAAACAATGACGCTCAATTCAAATCATGCAATACACACAACAATAATAGGAAATTGAATCATCCAATCAAGCTATGAGTCTCATGCATAAAACAACCATTGAATACTTTGCCCGAATCTAGTCCACGGTCCTAGAATAGAGTTGTTTCGAGAATAGGAAAGATGCATAGACAACAACCAATCCTAATTCAAACAATAGATCTAAGCCAATTAGATAAGTTGATTAGGCTCCTATAATCTAACAAAGGTCATGGGATGAAGCACAAGAGTATGAATAAAGACCTAGGGATAGAGAAGTTACCAGAATTCCACAACTTCATAATAAAGCTTCCTTGATTGAATAAAGACCTAGGAAGATTAGTTCTCCATTGTAAAAGAAAGCAAAGAGTTTTATTTGATATGAATTGAGATACCTAAACCTAAAGCAGGCACCTCCTTATATAGCCCAAGGAACAAGCTCCCACAGATAGAAAAGGAAAGAGGCAAAAGATAGAAAAGGAAACAAGATAGAAAAGATTTTGCTTGGCTCGGATCTGGACACCACCGTGCCCGTGGTACAATAGGCGCGCCCGCGCCGGGTCTTCCTTTGGGTTGGCTAGGTCAGCTTCTACAGCGGATGCGGCCATGGCGGCGCACTTGCAGCCTTCTCCGGAATGGAATGTCATCACCTTCCTTCACCGCGACCGCGGCCCGGACACCTCCCCTGCTGATTTTGGACAGTGGCGCACTTCTCTTTGAATTTAGCTACAAAAACTCTTGTTTCTTCAAATCTTGTGTCTTCGGTCTTCATATTACAATAACGCTCAAATCTAACCTAAACACACTCAATAACGTCCCAAAATACAAGAGTTAAACCATACAAACTAGAGCGAATCATATTCCCCCATACTTAGATCTTGCTCGTCCTCGAGTAAGCTCAAAGCAAATATTACAAATCAGCACATCTTGGATCTCAGGAAATACAAGGGAAGAAAAAACAATCAACTCACAACCCGAACCCAAAAATAGAGAAATCATGAGCATAAAACAATGAAGCTCAAACACACACCTCACAACAAGATATAAAACTCAAGCTCCAAAAAGTGTAGAGCAACCTAGGATCTACCCAAATGTATAACATGTAAGCCCCAAAGTCCCCAAGTAAGAATGATCCTAAACATTCGAATTTTTCCACTCAATTCTTCTTAGGCACCCTTTCGGGTTTTCACCTAACCGCTCTTTTCATTTTTCTCAAGGGTGTGCTCATAAATCTTACAATCACTCATAAACCTCATATTACCACAACCTAATTCTAGTCCAGGTTACCTGCTTATTACCTGAGCCGTCCTTTCGGGTTTTCGACTCATCCTAGGATTTATATGCCTTTTTCAATTTTTATGGCTCTTTCTATCTTTTTTCTTTTTATTTCTTTCTTTTTTATGAAAAAAGGCATGGTGAAAGTGCTCCATGAAAAGAAGAAAATCAAAAATCTGAAGCAAATCTCCAACCAAGCTAACTAGGATAAGCGAATGTGAGTACTCCCTCCCCCATACTTAAAACCTTCATTGTTCTCAATGAAGCTAAGAGAAAGGATAGAAGTAAGGAGGAAGGAAATCAGAAGAAGATTTGCCTACCCCGGATTGTAGGTGTTGGAATAAGGGTCATTCCGGAGGCGAGGTGCACAATAATTCCCGACGGCGTTCACCGATGCCTTCGGTTCTTGTATAGTAGGGCACTGGTCGGTGTGGTGGCTTGTATCATACCATAGCCCACAAGCATTCACTTGTTGCGCACCTTTCATCACGAGCAGCTACCTCATTAGATCCTTCAGCTCCCTTACTTCAGCATACAGGGTCTCCTTCACCACATTCACAGATCTCACACTAGTCCGCGGTCGCTGATTGCGAGCTTGCTCAACCAGAATCTCAATCTTTTCAAATGCTTGTGCTGGAGTCAAGTTCTCGTAACTGCATCCACAAGATGCATTCACCAGGCGTTTATCAGCGTAGCAGAGTCCCTCAATAATGTAGGATATGAGGTCCTTGGCAAGATAGCCATGGTAGGGTGTTGGATCGTTAGTCAGAAATACAAGGGCGTCCTTAACAGAGTTAAGGTCGTCCTTCACCAGGATGTCCTTAATAAAGATCAAGGACTTCCTTGGTTCGCAGCGGAAATCAAAAGACTAAACAGGTTAAGACAATAAGTAAAGAACGCTTTTGATTTATTGAGGAACCACTCAAGTACCAACTAGTCCTTGAGTGTAAACCTCTACCTCCTTTGAGGATTTTGTAATAGCTTTTTCCTTTCTTATTAAGTTTCCTTACAATACACTGGCGAGCGGTTACACTTCTCTGGCACTTATACTGGCGTCCTTAAGTCCACTAGTAACAACCCCTTTAAGCCTGTAGAGTAACCTAACTTAATTTCTCTAAAGGAAACTATCACCTCGTCCTTACAGTTCGTCGTAAGGACTCTCTCACTCTTTTTGTTCTTTTCTATTACAAACAGTTTGTAATTTTGTTGAACGCTTCTCGCTCGATCTAACACCTAAGTCTCACTTGTTCTTGAGCTTGTTCTTGGTGTTCTTGGTGTTCTTGAGCGACTTGACAAATTCTCTAAATATTCTCTGAAGCGTCACACCACAATAAATACTCTGGGGAGTATTTATAGTGACATTGGGAAAGGGCAACTTTATCTCTGACAATCATGCCCTTGGGGACGTTGCAACAGTAATCGGCTTCCACGTGTTGCTCTGATGATCAAGGAAGCCTACTGGCAATTCCGTTAGGCTTGGATGCGGGATCTTCTTCCACGTGGAGATCATGATCAAAGCTTGTCTGGTGATGTCACTTTGTCGGCCAGCTTTGAAGGACTCCAGTGTAATGATTAAGGACGGTGTCCTTGTTTGTATTTTACCAAGCCGTTCACTGAAGGATGTAGCGTCCTTACTTCCTAAGGACGGCTACCTATTCCTCAACTTGTTGTCCTTTTCAACATGCGTTCCTGAAACACTTGGACAACTTTATTAGATCAAGGCGAGTTTGTCATATCAAAACTAAGGGACGCTAGGCACAATGTTAATTACTGAAGCCGTCCTTAACATTGTCCCAACAGTTTCCCCCTTTTTGATGATGACAAACTCTGGACAATAAACATTTTTGCACTTAAGCTCTAGCATGCTTTGAAAACTCAAAGAACGTCCTTTCAACACTTAGAAATAATCTACAGGCACAAGTTTTCAATACTTGATCTAATCTTCCTTTTGGATTTTAGGGAAGGGACGGCTTTCTAAACCAAATATTTCTTTCTTAAATAGTATCCCTTTTAAACTTAGTTCCTTTCACTGAAATTCCTCCTTAACACTTGCTTATTCTAGATAACTATTAAAAGCGCATCTCTGCAAAACTACACTTCCCCCTTTTGGCATCATCGAAAAAGGATAACAAGTTAGCGTAAGGACGATAGCACAAAATCACAATTAGAGGCAAAAGAACGCTTAAACACACATATGCACACAAACACAAGAATTGCCATTGAAACGAAATGTAGTCATTACAGACAAGCAGACAAGTGTTTGAAAAACAAAAGAAGCACAGGCAAAAATAACGAGGGAATAAAGGGTTAGGTGGGAGGTGATCCAGCAGGACGGCTTTGATCATTGACATTGGCGTCCGTCGCAGCAGGTTCCTCTTCCTCTTGGGTGTCTCCCTCTGTACTATCCTTGTGAATTGACTGGACTAGCAGCTTAATCAAGTCATTCTGAGTCTTAACGGCCTGAAAGTAGTGGTAGTTCTGTTGCATGGCAGCGTTGTTCTGTTGAATGATGGCGTTCCCTTGTTGCGCAAGAACATTTTGATTGTTAAGGATGAGGGCGTACAGCTGCTTCTCAGAGTATGCTTCTGTGTTGGACGGAGCAGGAGAGCACTGAAAGTAGGACGGCTGTTGAAGGGGAGGAAGATGAGAAGGCGAGAAGTTGAAGTCCATCTGATCGGCATTAAAGAAGGACGACAACTGATCAACTTCAGCATAGCGAACAGCACGGTCGTCCTCAGAATCAACTATCAAGGGAGGCTCAGGAGCAACAGTCTTCCCTTTCTTTGCAGCTTCTTGTCGAGCACGCTCGTCCTCAGCAGCTTTCTTAGCAGCTTCCTGCCTTAGTCGTTTCTCTTCAGCTCTCTTGGCGGCCTCTTCTTCTTTCTTTTTCTTTGCAGCCTCTTTTCGCTCTTTCTCAATTTGCTTCCTAATGGAGGGAAGCTCAAGGCTGTGCTTTATCTCCAGGACGCCATACTTTTGATCCCATGGCAATCCCAGAGTAGTTTCTTCTCCAGGAGTGTAAGCATCGTTCTCGATTAGGAGAGCTTTGACTAATCCTGGGTAGGGAAGAGCATGATTCTTCTTTGTGCACTTGGCCATGTGCTCGATCATTATTCTGGCCAAGTTAATCTTTCTGCCTTGAATGAAGGCGTCCAAGAGTAGACAGTCAATAGTTTGTACAATCGACTTCTTCTCCTGCCTGGGGACGATAGTCCTGCAGATCATATAGTGTGCCATAGCACCAGTGTGAGACAGGACTGAAGCAACCCGGTCATTTGCATCTGGAGTCTTCCCATTGAAGATTCGCCGGAATAAGGCATTCAGTGCCTCGCCTTCTATCCCAAAGCCGGAAGCCGGAACTCTGTGCAAAGCGTCATTCCCTGGACGTTGTTTGTCCAGCCCCATCAGCTGGCGGATGGTCTTCTCAGAAAAAGTAGCAGACTCTCCATTTGCCAAGAACGTCCCTGTGCCATTCTCGATGTTGATATTGAGAGAATCATAGAAGTCCTGCACAAGCTTGGGATCAACCTTGACGGTCTCTTCTGAGATCTTGAGCCACCCTTGAACTTTTAGAAGGTCAACGAGATCCTTGGCCTCAGAAAACTGGCTAAGGAAGGCTTCATCATAGACTAGGGGAGGAAGAATATGCTCAGACTTCTTGGTTTTCTTTTTGGGCGGACTAGAAGTACCGTCCTCATTCTCTTCTTCATCATCCTCATCTTCTTCTCCTTCATTATTATCTCCTTCTTGGAGATTTTCATCAGCCTGTCCCTCAGATGGACCAGCTGCGTCCTTGGACGCTTTTGTTTTCCGTGGACGCTTTCCACCTTTGCCTTTGGGAGCAGACTTGTCTCCCGCGTCCATAGGGACGGCTTCCCATGGGGGAGTCTCAAGAGCGTCAGCAGAAAGTTGCTCATCGAGAGAGAGAGCGTCCTCTTGTACAACGTTGCCGCGTTGATTTGCAGTTTGGCGACAAAGCTCTTCATCCTCAGCAATCTGCTGTCTTGTTAGTTCGTCAAGGACGATTGTAGTAGGGATCTCCTCAGAGTTAGCAGAGCCAAACTCCGCTTCTATGGAGTCGTCCCTCTCAGCTGAGTGGCCCCTTGATTTGGGAGTGGGAGGGGCAGAGGGAGAAGGGGAATTTTGAGGAGATGGGGATGGGGAGATGTCCATATCAGGGAAGGCCTGCTTTAATTGGAGGAGGGTAGGGTCAGGCATGGATGGGTCGATGATGTCGATTGGTGAAGGTGAAGTTGAGGGGGTGTCAAGGGGAATGGGATTGGGCTTGGCCTTGGCGAGCTTTCGCCTTTTGAGGGGTTTGAAAAGAGGACGGTCATGCTTGAATTTGGTTCGCTCCTCCACATTAGTCGGAAATCTGTCAAAGATTTTTGTGGGTTGGGAGGAGGAAGCCTTTTGTGGGAGAGAGGAGCGGATAAGACGAGATGGAGGGGGAGTAGGTTTGGTGGTAATAGCTCGGGGAGGGGATGAAGAAGAAAAGGGATTGGAGTTTGGTTTCACTGACCTTTTCTTTGATGCTGTGGAGGGAAGATCCACAAATCGGGCATTGGAAAGGTCTGGGATGGATTCAATCAAGGGGATCCTCCAGTCTTGACCTTGGAACGCCTCTAAGAAAATGTTGGTGCCTCCACAGAAAGGAGCGTCCATTCCCCCTGTCTTCCTCAATACGGGCACCACAAATCGATCCAAGAACGTCCTCAGATTGCGAAGACGGACTTGATCCTTGCAGTCCTTCATGTAGTTCACCACAGCAACATAGAGAGTGCGTGGCTTTGTGTCGATGAAGTCCTTCAAGATCTCGTCAATCTGAATTTCTGGAGGACCTTCGACGTAAAAGTTCCTCTTAGCAAGACGCTTGCGCTTCCCACTCAAAGACGAACCAGAAGTGTTCATGACCCTTGACATTCTGAGCTGATCGGAGAGAGGTCGTCGGAGACTGATCGGAAAGCTAGAGAGATGTTGTCGGAAATCTAGAGAGAAGTCAGAGCAAAATGGAGCTTTGAGATTTTAGCGTGCGAAAGTTCTGACAGCCGTTTCAATCAATGTATTTATAGGAGTTTGGTGAGGGGCACGCTGGTAACTTCCTCATTTTAAAATTCAAACGGCAACTGTTCAACTTCCAAAAAGGGCGCGTTCCGAATGAACCTGTACTGTACTGGCGTCCTCAACTCAGATTATAGCTGTCGTTCACAGAATTTACACATCCTTTCTGGGATCACCTTAGGAACCAATTTGAAAACTATGCAAGTATGTACCTCTTTCCACCATGGCTCAACGTCTTCATTGGTCCACAAAGATCCATATGAAGGAGTTCCAAAGGCTTCTTTGTGCTGACCTCGTTCTTAGATTTGAAGGACGTTCTTGTTTGCTTCCCTTTAATACATGCTTCACATTGTTCAATCTTCTCAGGATCAATTTGAGGAAGTCCTTTCACAAGATTTCTTTGATGCAGTTTGAGGATTGTGCTTAGTCCAGCATGTCCAAGACGACGATGCCAGAGGTCAGCGTCCTCCTTTGAAACAGATAGGCACAACTCAGATTTTGGCTTGAACTCTTGATTGAAGATGTAGACATTGTTCTGGCGAACTCCTTTGAGAACAACTTTGTTGGACTTCTTGTTGATCACGAGACACTCCTTTGAGTCAAATGTGACTAAATTTTCACCTTGGTCACATATTTGGGAAACACTCAGGAGATTGAAGCCAAGTCCTTCAACAAGACTGACATTTGTTGCTTTGATGGACGGATTGAGAATAGCAGTTCCCGTCCCTTTGATCTTTCCCTTGCCCTTATTGCCAAACGAGACCGTTCCTCCCGTGGCACTACTCTGGATAGAAGTGAGATGGATCTGGCTTCCTGTCATATGATTTGAGGCGCCACTATCAATGATCCATGGGCGTCCCCTCACTTCCACCTGCCAAAACAAAGTTAGTTTTTGGCGACCCAGGCAAGGTGTTCCTTACCTGGTTCGTTACAGAAATAGAACTCTGGTTCTGGCATGTAGTCATTAATGTTCACATCATTTGAAGTAGCATATCTGCGGAAAGAACTTCTAGAACGTCTAGAACGCCTAGACTTAGTCTTAGGGACGGACTTATCATTTTCAATGTTAGTCCTAGCAGCTTTTCCCTTTTCAATGTCTTCTTTTAGTTTCAAACACTCATACTTGTAGTGATCTCTTTGACCGCAATACCAACACGTCCTGTAGTAAGTACCGAGGTAGTACTTCTTATTGGGACGTTGGATCCTGTTTTGTTTCATCTTTTGAGGGTTGCAAACTTTAGAACCTTCCCTTTTGGCAATTTTCTTGTAAATCCTATGACCAGTGGAGTTAGTATAGTAGTCCTCTTCACCTTTCTCTCCACTCTCTAGGACTCTAATTCTATCAAGAAGATTCCTGGTTTTCTCCCTCTCTTGTTCAAGTTCTGTGGATTTACTAGCCTCAAAGTCACTTGGGAGAGAGTTCTTAGAATTAGACTCATATCCTAGTCCCCTTTTGGCTGGGACAAACATCATAGGTCTAACTTCTTCAACTACAGGACTCTTTCCTAGCACTTTGACTTCATCCCTAAGATTAGCGTTCTCTAGCGTGAGACACATTAATTCAGTTTTCAGGGATTTAACTTCTTCGCATGAGGACTCTAGTTGAATAGACATAGTACTGCAATTTTCACATAGTACAACAATGTTTTCATTTTCAAGTTCCAGTTCATCCATTCTCTTTTGCATAAACACACTTTCTTCCATGATTTTTTCAATGAGTTTTATGAGTTTAGTTTTAGAACAACTTTCTAAGGATTTCATCATAGACTCACGGGTTACCTCATTTTCAGATTTAGGAGCGTCCTCCTCATCAACTGTGGCGTCCTCCATAGCCATGAAAGCCACTTGATCATTATCGAAGACGTCCTCAAGAGCAATGTAGGCCTCTTCTTCATCGGGTTCTTCATCATCAGAACTCATGTTATCCCATGCAGAAGCAAACGCTCCAATGAGTGCCTTTGTCTTCATATCCTTTGAAGACATTCCTGTTGTACACTTTTTAGCAAAGTGTCCTTTCTTGTTACATTTAAAACAAGTAAGTTCCTTCATCTCTGCCTCTGTGTACTTGGGACCTTCCTTCTTGGGCATTTTGTGCTTGTTGAAATGTTTGCTTCTTTTTCCAAAAGAACGCAGAACTTTGTTAAAAAGAACAAGTCCTTCCTCTTCTTCAAGCTGTTCATTAGACTTGCTTTCTCTTTCTTTCACAGCCTGAACTCGCATCTTTTCACGGTTCTCATTCTTATTGGCTTCCACCATCATAGCAAGTTCTTGTTGACGACGAAGATACTCAGCGTACTCTGGTGTTGAGGTCATCAATGCAATATCTGTTTGAGGATTTCTTGCCAATTCAGCCAAATCAGCTTCCCTTCTTGCTTCATAACCCCTAAGCTTCCCATAGATCTCTTCCATATCCAGGGTCTTGTTAGCGGTGTTTTCCTTGAACGTGGTTCTATCAAAGTTCCACTTTCCTGTGAGTCCATCAATGACTATTCCAACTCTGTTCCTCATTGAGACTTCGGCTTCTGGGATACCCAAGTTTCGCATTTTGGTCACAAGGGCTTCAAAGCGACTTGAGTAGTCCTTTACAGATTCATTAGGCAGCATTCTGAAGGCATAGAACTCCTTTTTAATTTCAAGCTTGACATCTTTCTTCATCTCAGCTGTTCCTATGTGGTACTTTTCGAGAGCTTCCCACTGTTCTTTTGCCGTAGTCAAATTGCTGACTCTGATAGCGTCCCTCTCACAGAGAGATGCTTGAAGGAAGCATATAGCCTTAGCGTTCGTTTCCATAAGCTTGAATTCATCAGGACCCCATTCATCCTCTTTGTCTTTCTTATCTTCAGGGACTTTGAGATCACCCTTCATGATTACCTTCCAGCATTGATAATTTGTACTTCTGCAGAAATTCTCAAATCTAATTTTCCAGCGGTTGAAGTTGCCGTCCGTCAGGCGCGGAGGCTTCACGAACGAGATTCCAATGGGTTCCATGTCCATCTTAACCTGCAACTCAGTAAGAATCTAGAGCGCCCGCTCTGATACCAATTGTTGGATCGTTAGTCAGAAATACAAGGGCGTCCTTAACAGAGTTAAGGTCGTCCTTCACCAGGATGTCCTTAATAAAGATCAAGGACTTCCTTGGTTCGCAGCGGAAATCAAAAGACTAAACAGGTTAAGACAATAAGTAAAGAACGCTTTTGATTTATAGAGGAACCACTCAAGTACCAACTAGTCCTTGAGTGTAAACCTCTACCTCCTTTGAGGATTTTGTAATAGCTTTTTCCTTTCTTATTAAGTTTCCTTACAATACACTGGCGAGCGGTTACACTTCTCTGGCACTTAGACTGGCGTCCTTAAGTCCACTAGTAACAACCCCTTTAAGCCTGTAGAGTAACCTAACTTAATTTCTCTAAAGGAAACTATCACCTCGTCCTTACAGTTCATCGTAAGGACTCTCTCACTCTTTTTGTTCTTTTCTATTACAAACAGTTTGTAATTTTGTTGAACGCTTCTCGCTCGATCTAACACCTAAGTCTCACTTGTTCTTGAGCTTGTTCTTGGTGTTCTTGAGCGACTTGACAAATTCTCTAAATATTCTCTGAAGCGTCACACCACAATAAATACTCTGGGGAGTATTTATAGTGACATTGGGAAAGGGCAACTTTATCTCTGACAATCATGCCCTTGGGGACGTTGCAACAGTAATCGGCTTCCACATGTTGCTCTGATGATCAAGGAAGCCTACTGGCAATTCCGTTAGGCTTGGATGCGGGATCTTCTTCCACGTGGAGATCATGATCAAAGCTTGTCTGGTGATGTCACTTTGTCGGCCAGCTTTGAAGGACTCCAGTGTAATGATTAAGGACGGTGTCCTTGTTTGTATTTTACCAAGCCGTTCACTGAAGGATGTAGCGTCCTTACTTCCTAAGGACGGCTACCTATTCCTCAACTTGTTGTCCTTTTCAACATGCGTTCCTGAAACACTTGGACAACTTTATTAGATCAAGGCGAGTTTGTCATATCAAAACTAAGGGACGCTAGGCACAATGTTAATTACTGAAGCCGTCCTTAACATTGTCCCAACATAGGGGCAACTAGCGATGAGCCACTTGTAGCGCTCATAGTAATCGTAGAGATTTTTGTCCTCCCCTTGCTCCAAACTGTTGAGTTGCTTCTTGATAGACGTTTATTTGGAAGTAGGGAAGTACTTCTCTAGAAAGGCTTTCTTCATCTCAGCCCAAATAGTAATCGTGTCTGGCACCAAATAAATGAGCCATTATTTTGCAGAGTCCGCCAACAAGAATGGAAAAGCTCAAAGCTTTATTTGATCCTCCGTGACATCAGTTGGCTTCATGCTCACATAGACAGCATGGAGCTCTGTAAGATGCTTGTCCGGGTCCACACCGCTGAACCTGTGGAAGGTGGGTAAGTGGTGGATTAGCCTCGACTTGAGTTTGAACTTCACTCCTTCCCCAAGATCAGGGAACTGAACAGCCAGCTGTTGTTGATGTGCATTAGGCGCGGTTAATTGACGAATAGTTTGATCCTCCATAGCTTCTTCTGGTTCAGAGTCAGAGAGAGAAAGAGGATTTACAAGATTGTAGGATGCAGAAGCTTTGGGAACACTCCTTATCTTCCGAAGAGTCTTGTCAATTACTGGGTCAAAGCGAACAAGAGAAGTATTAGTAGACTAGATATATATATGGACCATATAATAGGTCTGCAGTCTAAGAAAGAATTTGGGCACGAACCGCGGGCACGCCGAGGGGGTCGTGGGCACGGTTTTGGCACAGAAACCAAGATCGTTCGACAAATCACACAAGAAAGAAGATTCCCCCGCAACGGCGCAAAAATTTAACTTAGGTAAAGTCGTTGTTCCCAATATCAAAAATAAAACCCAAACAAACAAAGCAAAGTATAGCAAATAAGTAATGGGTTAAGCCCAAGAGAATATAATTCTTATGTTAATTTTAGTTCAATCATGCAAACACAAACAAAGGCGGGTTTTGAAGAAGGTTTTCTATCAATATTAGCAGATAGAGTTAATCCAATCAATTCCACTTTATTAATTCATCAATTCATCCACTTCTTTATATTCCTAGATCAATTCCAATCCTTATCTTATTTATTCGCTAGCAAAACTAGGATATGAACAAGGACGCTTAATTCAAATGATGCAATGAACACAAGGATAATAGGAAATCGAATTACACAATCAAGCTACGAGTCTCATAAAAAAATCAACCATTGGATACTCTTCCCTAATCTAGTCCACGGTCCTAGAATAGAGTGTTTTCGACAATAGGAAACATGCATCGACAACAACCATTCCTAATTCGAACGATAGATCTAAGCCAATTAAACAAGTTGATCAGGCTCATATAATCATACAAAGATCATGGGATAAAGCACAAGATTATCAATAAAGACCTAAGGATAAAAAAGTTACCAGAATTTCACGATTTCATAATAGAGCTTCCTAGATTGAATAAACTCTATAGGAGATTAGTTCCCCATAACAAGAGAGCAGAATACAATAATGTTCTAAGAATAATGGATATGTAAAACCTAATACAGGCTCCTTCTTTTATAGACCAAGGGAACATCCTCCCTTAGATATACAAGGAAAGAGGCAAAAGATAGAAAAGGAAACAAGATAGAAAAATCCTCGCTCGGCTATGGATCGCACACCACAATGCCCGTGGTACCTCCACCGCGCCCGCGGCGAGTCGGTCTTCGGGATCTCTATGTCGGCTTCTACCGTGACTACGGCAAAGGCGGCGCATGATGTCCACTTTTTAGGTAGATTTTTAGGGTCTAGATAGGTTAGTTTGAATTGTGTTTTGTGCTTGAGTCTTGTGTTTTTGAGTCTTTTTGCATGAGTTTTCGTATTTCCTTGAGATTCGGAAACTACGCATATTTGTGTCGATTTGTAGGTATTTTGAAGCTTGAAGACGAGTTTGGAGCGAGGCTAGGAGAGGGTGGACAAGCTAGGAGGAAGATTTTGAGTGGACAAGCTAAGGAGAAGAGCCAAAGAGAAGCCAAAGCAAGAAGAAAAGTGAAGGAAAAGTCCCAAGATCGAGCCCAAGGAAGGTCGAGCTCGAGCCAAACCGTCAAACTTGGAGCCCAAGGAACAAAGCCTCAGGATCGACCCTGAGGGGGGTCGAGATCGACCCTACTTGGGTCGAGCCTAGTGACCGACTTCCCTTTATCCAGATTTATTCTTGAGTTTCCTAGTTTGTATTTTAGGAAGGTTGTTTCTTTGTGTTTCCTAGTTAGATTAGGACTCCTTTTCTTCTATAAAAGGAGGTTGAACCTTTAGTTTTAATTGTCAATTAATCATCAAGACTTGGAGAGCTAGGAAGAAGACTTGGAGAACAAGTTTGAGAATTTGTAAGATTGATCTTTTGTTTAATTTGAATTCTAGTTTGGTTTTGATCATGTCTTCCTCTTCTTCTTCCTCTTCTCTCTTTGCTATGTGTGAGTAGTCTTCTTAAGTTCTAGGGTTGGGTAAAAACCCAACACAATCATGCATGTTTAAAACTTGAATTCATGACTTGAATGCTTAAGGATCATATCTAACCTATCTTGTGCTTAATCCTTGGTGAAAATTGAGGCATGTCTTGTAATTAACCCTAGCAAAAGTGAAAAGTTAGTTGCTTGATTACATCTAATAGGATTATTTGCGAAAGTTGATATTTCTAGGTTGAAGGATAGGTAGAAAGTTATTTGATTTGCGAAGGTTGATTGAATAACGTGAATTGTTTGCGAAAGTTAACTTTTCTATGATCTAGATGGCATGTTAGTTGTGAATTCTTGTTGAAAGCATGTATGGTTGTTGTTGTGGTAGCCCTAGCCCTAGGATTTGCCTTTTATATTGATTGAAATTCGTGTCTTTTGCCTTGATCCCGACTCCCTTCGTCGTTTTCGAGCTCTTGTTTGTGATTGTGTGTGCGTTCGCACCTGTTTGCTCTCAGGATCGACCTACCTAGTGTCGAGATCGACCCTGTTCAGGTCGAGCCTGAGTTGATTTGTTTGCGTTTCTTTTGCTCTTTTTGTAGTTTTTCGACTAAACTCAGCGCTACTCTCGCTCCCGTGGACAATCCTGACTTCGCTATACTCAGCGGGGGCTTGAATACAAATTTATTTGTTCGAGAAACCCTTCAACAAATTGGCGCCGTTGCCGGGGAGTGTGCAATAGTGCCGAGTTAAGTTGATATTTGGGTTTGGAAATAGCCCATACCCCTTGTGTGTTACTGATTCGTTTCCTTGTGTTTGTGATTGCAGGTGTATGCTCTCTAGTTCACGAAGGAAAATTGACTATTTTCCCTTTGATCCTGAAATAGAGAGAACCCTTCATCACAGGCTCCGAGAACGAAAAGCAATGGCCGACGCTGAGGCTCTTGCTCAACAAATGGAACAACTTCGCACTCAGATGGAGCGCATGCAAATGGAGCGTGCTGCTCAAGATGCTGCTTTGCATCGAGAAAGAGAGGTTGCTGCCCGAGAGAGAGAGGTTGCTGCCCGAGAGAGAGAGGTTGTTGCCCGTCTCCAACAACAACTAGATGCTATTTCAAGGAACGCTAAGCAATACATGCATCCGAAGCTTAGAGTTCCTGAGTCCGCTATTGTGCTCCCGGCAACTGAGCGTGCCTTTGAGATCAAGTCCCACTTCATCACTCTCATCAAGAGGTCTCAATATGAAGGCAAAACATCAAAAATTTCACCGATCTTTGTGACACCATCGCCGCCGATGGCGTGTCACTTGAATATGTGCTCCTCAAGGCGTTCAAGTGGTCTCTAACCGGGAAGGCACTTCATTGGCTCGAAAGTTTACCCGCTAGGTCCATCACTACATGGAAGGCTTTGCACGACTTGTTCATGACGAAGTTCTTTCCACCGGCCAAGACTATCGAGCTAAGGAAGCGCATCACTTCTTATCATCAACTTCCTAACGAGACTTTTGTTGAGACTTGGGAGAGATTCAAAGAGCTTCTTCGGCAATGTCCTACTCATGGACAACCTCCTTATGTTCTTCAAGAGATATTCTTCCAAGGGATCAATGCCGCCACAAAGGACCGCATCAATCTTCACACCGATTGCGGTTTCATTGAGATGGATCCCGATGAGGCATGGGCTCTATTGGACAAACTCACCAACTATGATGCCATGTATGGGACCCAACAACCCATCCAGATTCAAACAAAGAAGCTTTATGATCCGAATAGCGAGCCAATTGATCAAGATGTGAAGTTCTAATTCATGCAAGATAAGTCCGTTGCCCCAACTTGTCAAGAATGTGGTTCTCAATCTCATACCACCGCTTCTTGTACAAACGTGGAGCAAGTTCGGGCCGCCGAGGCATATGCGGAGGCTAACTATATACGAGGACCCTACCGAGGCCAAAACAATGCTTATGCGGGGAGAAACAACAACAACTATGCTCAATGGAATAACAATGGTCAAGGCCAAGGTTATCCACCTCCTCCACAAGAGCAAAGGGCCCCTCCTTATAGACCTCCCGGTTATCAAGAAGAACCACCGGCTTGGGCTCACTGTTACTTTGAAAGATTCGAGAGCAAGTTTAGCAGACTTAGTGATTCGACCTATTTTGTATGGGTTAACTCTTGTATTTTAGAGTTATATTGAGAGTGTTTAGGTTAGTTTTGAGCGTTATTGTAATATCAAGACCGAAGACACAAGATATGAAGAATTAAGATTTAAAAAGCTTAAAAACGAAGATTCGCCACTGCATGGATACCGCGGTCACGTTGTCTATGACGCGGGCGCGGTGGCGTGGAGGAACGAGCCAACCAAGCATATGAAGGCCGCGGTCGCGTTGCCCTAGGCGCGGTCGCGGTAGTAGCCGACTCAAGATTTGACCATTTGAAGGCCGCCGCGGGCGCGGATGTGAAGCCGCGGGCGCGGATGTGAAGCCGCGGTCGCGGGTTCGACCGACTTGACGAGATTCCATCGTTTTTATCTTGTTTCCTTTCTTATCTTTCGGGTTCCTACCTTATTTAGTCCGAAAAGGTTGATCTTTGAGGCTATATAAGGGGGACCTTTTCTAGGTTTTTAGGGATCATCCATCATCAATTAGTCAATCAATTGTAATTCAATAAAGATTAGAGTTTTCTTTGTAATGGAGAACTAACTCTCCTCTGAAGTTTATTCAATCAAGGAAGCTTTATTATGAAGTTGTGAAATTCTGGTAATCTCTTTATCCCTAGGTCTTTATTGATACTCTTGTGCTTCATCCCATGATCTATGTTTGATTTTATGATCCTGATCAACTTGTTTGATTGACTTAGATCTATTGTTTGATTTAGGATTGGTTGTTGTCTATGCATCTTTCCTATTTCTCGAAACAACTCTATTCTAGGACCGTGGACTAGTTTAGGGAAGAGTATTCAATGGTTAAATTGTGCATGAGACTCGTAGCTTGATTGCATGATTTGATTTCCTATTATCCCTGTGCTCTATGCTAATTCTAGGTTAAGCGTCCTTGCCTAGGGTTATAGAATTGCTTGGACCGTGGACTTGCGATTTCTAATGATTGGGATTGGAATTGACTTAAGCATATAAAGAGGTGGATGAATTCATGATCAACGGATTAATAAAGTAGAATTGATTGAATGAACTCTGCTTGATAACTTTGATTGAAACCAACTTTCAAAACCCCTTTTGATTACTTGCATGAAAACACTAAAATCTGAATAAAACTGATTCCTTTGGGTTCGACCCCTTGCTTGCCTACTATACTTTTGTTTGCATGTTTGGGATTTATTTTTGATAAAGGAACAACGACTTTGCCCGAGTCAAATTTTGGCGCCGTTGCCGGGGAATCTTTTTCTTGTTTTGATTTTGTGTGTTTTCGGGTTCTGCGCCCAAACCGCGCCCGCGGCCCCCTCGGCGCGCCCGCGGTTCGTACGCAGAACCATCCTTTGGGTGCGGACCTAACACATGGTCCGTACCCGGTCTACTAATACTTCCCCTGTTCGTTTTGATCCAGAAATTAGCAGGACTCTCCAGAAGATAAGAAGTGCCCCCAGACCCTCTACATCTTACAACCTTCTTGAATCTCTCTCTCTCTCTGATTCTAAACCAGAAGACGCCATGGTGGAGCAAACTATTTGCCAACTCACGGCGCCCGATCTCCAGCAACAGCAGCTCGCTGTTCAATTCCCCGAACTCGTGGAGGGTGTGAAGTTCGAACTCAAGTCCGGCCTCATCCACCACCTGCCCAAATTTCACGGGTTGAGCGGTGAGGACCCGAACAAGCATCTTACTGAATTCCACGCGGTGTGTGTGAGCATGAAGCCCACTGATGTGACGGAGGATCAAATCAAGCTCCGGGCTTTCCCCTTCTCTCTTGAAGACACCGCCAAGGATTGGCTCCTTTATTTGGTGCCAAGCTCTATCACTACTTGGGCGGCCATGAAGAAGGCATTTCTTGAGAAGTACTTCCCCGCTTCTAAGCAAACATCTATTAAGAAGCAACTCAGCAGTTTGGAGCAAGGGGAAGACAAGAACCTCTATGACTACTATGAGCGCTACAAGAGGCTCATCGCGAGTTGTCCCTACCATGGCTACCAAGCCAAAGATCTTATTTGCTACATCATTGAGGGACTCTGCGACAATGACAAGAGGCTCGTGAATGCATCTTGTGGGGGTAGTTATGAGAACTTGACCCCCGCTGCAGCTTTTCAGAAAGTGGAGATCTTGGCGGAACAAGCCCGCAATCAAAGGTCCAGGACCAATGTGAGGTCCGTTAGTGTGGTGAATGAATCCCTGAATGCTGAAGTAAGGGAGCTCAAGGATCTTATGAAGCAGCTGCTCACGAAGAGGTCGGCCCAGCAAGTTAACGCTTGCGGTATATGTTATGATGCTAGCCACCACACGGATCAATGTCCTACTATTCAAGAGACCGAGGAGTCGGTCAATGCTATTGGCAATTATGGTGCGCCCCGGCCCCGGAATGATCCTTACTTTAACACCTACAATCCGGGGTGGGCGAACCATCCTAACTTAAGGTGGAGCAACCAGCAGCAGCAAGAGCCACCACAACAGCAGCAGCAATACGCTCCTCAGGGCCAGCAACAACAGTTTTGGTCCAATAACTATGCCCCGAGAGCGCCTGCTCCGTCTTAGAATGATGCTATTACTGCCCTCTTGAAGGAGAACCAAGAGACGAGAGCTGCTGTAAAGAATCTTGAGACTCAGCTGAGCCAACTTGCTACCATGATCAATAGGCTCGAGTCTAAGGATTCCGTAAAACTTCCTTCTCAACCGCTCAATCACAAGGAGAATGTCAGTGCCATGAATTTGACGAGCGGTAAAGTATTAGCGAGTCGGGAATCACCCACTGGTGATGAACCGCGCCCGCGCTCCCCTGGCCGCGACCGCGCCGGGGCGGAAGCACATGAAGACCATGCCCCTGTAGGAATTCCATGCCCGCGCTCCCCCCTCTGCGCCCGCGAGAATCCAACAGAGCCCATGGACCACTAGAGTCGTAGCGACCCGCGACCGCGGAGTCCGGACCGCGCCCGCGGTAAGGAGGCCGAGCGTAATTTCGAGGCTTTACTTGATTATGCTTTCAAGAACTATTCACCTCCTCGCCCAAGCTCTCCTAGACGGATCCGAGCCCCAGCAGCAGAAGAGGACGATGGCTATATGGCTCAACCTCTTCCACCATTGGATTCTTTCAAACCCTCTCCTCCGTTCCCCGATGCTCTCAAGAACACAAGGAAGCCGGCACATGACAAGGAACTCTTCGAGACCTTCGCCAATTGTCGGGTAAATGTTCCTCTTCTTAATCTCATCCAAAGTGTCCCTCGTTTTGCTAAATTCATGAAAGAGCTATGCACCATAAAAAGAAAGAATAGGACTAGTCCTAAGATTGAAAAGATAGCTCTAGTTGAAAAAACACAGGATAGCAAGATTGAGACTTGTAATTCCCTGCTCCAGAAGCAATTGCCTAAAAAATGTTCAGACCCAGGAAGATTCACCGTCCCTGTCACTATTGGAGAAACTAAAATTGAGCGTGCTATGCTAGATTTAGGTGCCTCCATTAATGTTCTTCCAGCTTGCATGTATGATAGGTTAGGCCTTGGTCCTTTAAAGGAGTCCGATATTGTTATTAAGTTGGCTGACCACTCTAATGTGCGCCCGAAAGGGTTAGTTGAGGATGTTCTAGTGCAGGTGCAGGGTTTGATCTTTCCTGCAGATTTTTATGTGATGGAGATAGGCGAAGGGCGGTACGACCCGGTTCTCTTACTTGGTCGTCCATTCATGAAAACCGCCAACACGGTCATTGACGTTGCCAATGGATCTCTTTCCATATCTCATGGCGGCAACACGGTCCGAATTGATGTTGACGAGGACCCGTATTAATCGTATCCACGTCGAGCCAACGACGTTAAACAAAAGCGCTGCTTGGGAGGCAACCCATGGATTAGATAGATTGTTTTTCCATTCCTAGCTTAGGATTTGCTTGTTTTTCTAGCTAACATGCAGGTACTAGGTCCGAAAGGACACGCCTGGCGTGAAACCGCGCCCGCGGTGGATCGTCAGCGCGCCCCGACGAACAGGTACTAGCTCGTG
Organism: Polygonum aviculare; assembly: GCA_934048045.1. Taxonomy (NCBI): domain Eukaryota; kingdom Viridiplantae; phylum Streptophyta; class Magnoliopsida; order Caryophyllales; family Polygonaceae; genus Polygonum; species Polygonum aviculare. The sequence continues at coordinate 21,471,618 of OW204023.1, read as the reverse complement.
CTCGTGGCAACCATACTGCGTCTCGGTTTTAGCTCGTTTTTATTTTTGAAAAAAAAAGAAAAAAAAAGAAAAAAAAGAGACAAAAAGAGGACTCCTTGGTCCCATTATACCTCTATATTTTCCATCCATCTATATCCATTCTATCCATCTTCTATCTTTCCATCTTCGACTTCTTCTTTCCATTCATCTTTGTATTTTCCATTCTTATGGCTATGTGTAAAAGCCTAAGTATGGGGGAGCTTTGTTTCCCCGAGAGTTATCTTCTCCACGGCTCGAGTTCGAGTATTGATCCATCTTCCAAGAGACGAGCCAAGATACGAAGGTTTCCTACACATCACGTTTTTCGAGACGAAGTCAAGACTTTGTTCCTACACGAGACCCGCGCCCGCGCTTCATCAGCCGCGACCGCGGTGACCACCCGACTATGACTTCGTTCTCTGCGTCAATTCCGCGCCCGCGCTCCTAGTGCCGCGCCCGCGGTGAGCCATCCCATTGGAAATACGAAGCTTTCTATTCTACCGCCCTTTGAAGAGTTCTTCCATTCCACCTCTCTTCATCGTTTGTGAGTCTTCTGATATACCTTTCTCCTTGCTTCTATCCTTTCTCTTTGCTTCATTGAGGACAATGAAGGATTTAAATATGGGGGAAGGAGTACTCGCATTCGCTTATCCTAATTAGTGTAGTTAGAGATTTGCTTCAGATTTTGGATTTTCTTCTTTTCATGGAGCACTTGCACCATACCTTTTTGCATAATAAAGAAAGAAAGAAAAAGAAAAAAGATAGAAAGAGCCATAAAAAATTGAAAAAAGGCATATAAATCTTGGGATGAGTCGAAAACCCGAAAGGGGGGCTCAGGTAATAAGCAGGTAACCCGGACCAGCATTAGGCTGGGGCAATATGAGGTTTATGAGTGATGTGAGTTTTTGTGAGCACACCTTTTGAAAAATGAAAAGAGCGGTTAGGTGAAAACCCGAAAGGGCGCCTAAGCAGAATTGAGCGGTAAAATTCGAGTGTTTAGGATCATTCTTGCTTGGGGACTTTGGGGCTTACTTATATTATAGATTTGGGTAGATCCTAGGTTGCTCTCTTTCACTTTTTAGAGCTTGAGTGTTATATTTATGTTGTGAGGTGTGTGTTTGAGCTTCATTGTTTTATGCTCATGATTTCTCTATTTTTGGGTTCGGGTTGTAAGCTGAGTGTTTTATCTTCCCTTGTATTTCTTGAGATCTTAGATGTGATGTCTTGTTGTATTTGTTTTGAGTTTACTCGAGGACGAGCAAGATCTAAGTATGGGGGAATTTGATTCGACCTATTTTGTATAGGTTAACTCTTGTATTTTAGAGCTATATTGAGAGTGTTTAGGTTAGTTTTGAGCGTTATTGTAATATCAAGACCGAAGACACAAGATATGAAGAATCAAGAGTTAAAAAGCTTAAAAACGAAGATTCGCCACTGCATGGATACCGCAGTCGCGTTGTTTATGACGCGGGCGCGGTGGCGTGGAGGAACGAGCCAACCAAGCATATGAAGGCCGCGGTCGCGTTGCCCTAGGCGCGGTCGCGGTAGTAGCCGACTCAAGATTTGACCATTTGAAGGCCGCCGCGGGCGCGGATGTGAAGCCGCGGTCGCGGGTTCGACCGACTTGACGAGATTTCATCGTTTTTATCTTGTTTCCTTTCTTATCTTTCGGGTTCCTACCTTATTTAGTCCGAAAAGGTTGATCTTTGAGGCTATATAAGGGGGACCTTTTCTAGGTTTCTAGGGATCATCCATCATCAATTAGTCAATCAATTGTAATTCAATAAAGATTAGAGTTTTCTTTGTAATGGAGAACTAACTCTCCTCTGAAGTTTATTCAATCAAGGAAGCTTTATTATGAAGTTGTGAAATTCTGGTAATCTCTTTATCCCTAGGTCTTTATTGATACTCTTGTGCTTCATCCCATGATCTATGTTTGATTTTATGAGCCTGATCAACTTGTTTGATTGACTTAGATCTATTGTTTGATTTAGGATTGGTTGTTGTCTATGCATCTTTCCTATTTCTCGAAACAACTCTATTCTAGGACCGTGGACTAGTTTAGGGAAGAGTATTCAATGGTTAAATTGTGCATGAGACTCGTAGCTTGATTGCATGATTTGATTTCCTATTATCCCTGTGCTCTATGCTAATTCTAGGTTAAGCGTCCTTGCCTAGGGTTATAGAATTGCTTGGACCGTGGACTTGCGATTTCTAATGATTGGGATTGGAATTGACTTAAGCATATAAAGAGGTGGATGAATTCATGATCAACGGATTAATAAAGTGGAATTGATTGAATGAACTCTGCTTGATAACTTTGATTGAAACCAACTTTCAAAACTCCTTTTGATTACTTGCATGAAAACACTAAAATCTGAATAAAACTGATTCCTTTGGGTTCGACCCCTTGCTTGCCTACTATACTTTTGTTCGCATGTTTAGGATTTATTTTTGATAAGGGAACAACGACTTTGCCCGAGTCACTCAGCAACAAACTTGATGGCGTTCAAGACCAATTGGGAAACTTTTAAGCATGGAGGAAGAATGTAATCTCAACTTGGTAATCTAGCGGCTCAAATCCCACGACCTCAAGGAAAACTCCCGGGCCGCCCCGAAGAGAATCCTAGAGGCCGAGCAGGTAATGGCGAGATCCGAGCCATGATCCTTCAGAGTGGAAAAGCATTACCCGATCCACCGAAGCAAACGGCGAAAGAAGTTGCCTCAGGATCGACCCCTCCAGGGTCGAGATCGACCCCCCTTAGGGTCGATCCTGAGGCTGCTGATGATGAGGACGAAGGGGCAATCGACCCCGTTGAGGTCGAGGTCGACCACTCTGCACCCGGAAAGTCTTCACACCCTTCTCCTCAACTCATTCCCGATCCCACTCCTTCCTCTTCCCATTCTAAGATACTTCCTTTCCCTTCTAAGAAACCCAAGGACTCGACGGAAGGAAAGTTTAAGCGCTTTGTTAAGTTGCTTCAAGGCTTGAATCTTTCTATTCCTTTCGCCGAGGCCTTGAATGAAATGCCCGCTTACACCAAGTTCTTGAAGGAGATTCTCTCTAGGAAGCGATCAATGTTGGAACTAACGGATGAGGTGAGGTCGTTGGACCTTCCCGAGAAGCTCGGTGATCCCGGGAAGTTTGCTATTACTATCGGTATTGGAGCTTATCGTTTCAAAGCTTTGTGTGATCTTGGTGCTAGTGCTAGCTTGCTCCCACTCTCAATTTGGTCCAAGACCAACATGGGGCCATTAGTACCGGTGAACATGCGGTTATACATGGCGGATGGTTCTTGTGTGAAGCCTACCGGTGTTGTCGACGACTTTCCTATCCAAGTCGGCAAGTTTGTCGTGCCAAATGATTTTATTGTCATGGATATGCCGGAAGATCCCGACGTACCAATTATCCTTGGGCGACCATTCCTAGCAACCGCTGGAGCTAAGGTTGATGTGAAGAAGGGCCTCCTTACCTTCGGAATTGGTGATGAGGTGGTAGAGTTTCGGCTACCTATTGGGGGCATCATGGAGTCTAGAGACGTGGTACCCATCAACAACTTTCATCCGGAAGAGGACCTTTGGAAAGGCGAGGTCTTAAGGCTCGATATCGCCCATGCACAATCGGTCATGACCAGTCTTGGGTCAAGACCGACCACACCTCATGTACAGGAGAAGCTTGACTCCGGACAAAGCCACTCGACACCGACCCGTCCTCCGGTCGATACAGGTCAATATTCTCACTCTACTTGCATGCTTTGTGGTACACCTCTCTGTACACCTTCTTCCACCCTCTCTTCTCATTCGAAGTATGGGGTGGCGATGAGGACATCCGAGCCACCTTGGCATTCACATCCTCCGACTAGTTGAGGAACTTCTCGTCAAGCTAAGGACGTTAAACAAGCGCTTACGGGAGGCAACCCGGTCTTTAGATTAGATTCCTTGTTTTTATTTTGTTTTTGATTTTCTTAGATTTGATTTTTCTAACCTTCCTTAGATTAGAATAGGATATACATTTGTTTGGGATAGGATCTTTGTGGGATTTTTGCAGGGTGCTAAGCTTCAAATGCGGACTCAAAAAGGATGGGAAAAGACGACTTTACATGAGGTACATGAGGGTCGGTCACGACCCCCTCCTTGCTCTACTTCCCCCTCACTCACCTCTCAAGATCGACCCTAAGGGGGGTCGATTTCGACCCTAAAGAGGGTCGTGCCAGCACACCATCTCCACCTCCAATCCAAGCTTCAATAAGTTCATTGTGAGTTTTCTTCTTCTTTTCTCTTTACTTTTTCATGTGTTTTCATGCATGGGGACATTGCATGATTTAAGTATGGGGTGGGGAAGAAGAAATCTCACATGTTGTATATAATTGAGTCTTTGCTTGCTTTGTTTGATTGGTAGTTTGCTTTGTTAAGAGAAAAATCTTGAAAATTCAAAAAAAATTAGAAAATGTCAAAAATCCAAAAAAATATTTTGTGTGTTTTGTTTTAGGATAGAAGAGCATTCCATCTTAGATGTCCTATGATGAAAACTAATTTTCATGCTTGTCATGTAATTCATTTGGCATAATTAGATAGTGTAGCCCATGTTTTTGAGAAATTGCTTTTGATTGTGAAATTGACTTGTGATGAAATTGAGCATATGTGTTTTGAGTGAAAGTAATTGCAATCCAACAAATTTTTACCTAGTGAGAGTTTTGGCCTTATAGGGAGAACATCATTGATTCCATCTTCTTCTTTGTTTGTGTGATTTTGCTCTCTTTATGCATATGTTTCTTATCATTCATATGGTTATCTATTTCTTGAAACCATTATGAGATTGTTCATGCATGTTGATTGTGATTAAGAACTTATATTTTTAGCCCATATTCTTCCATGCCTACCTTGAATTATCTTTGCTTGAAACCCCGTTCTAGCCTTAGCCTTTTGTTTGAAGCTCCACAAAAATTATCCCTAGCCTATATTAGCTTGACCCTGTTCCGAGAATTGAACTTAGATGAAGAGTGTTGGGAATAAGATTTGTTGAGTGACATTTGTGTTGGGTTTGAAAGTGGTGACATTGTTAAAGGGTAGAAAGCAACTTGTTGAAGTGTAGTGTAATAGGATTCTTGGCTTGGAATGCACATTGTTGAAAATTTGATGAAAAGAAAAGAAAAAGAAGTAAAGAAGCTCGAGCGCAAGTCTCAGGATCGACCCCCATATGGGTCGATCTCGGCCCAAAGTGAAGAAAGTTCTCTCAGGTTCGACCCCCCAGGGGTCGAACACGACCCCCTCTAGGCTCGAGCGGAGAAGAAAAAAAAAGGGGGAGGAAAAAAAGAGAAGAAAGAAAAAAAAATGTTTAAGTGCAAGGCCAAGAATTCCTAGTGTTTCTAAGTTGTATTATGGGAGTTTGGGTTAGAAATTGGTGGGTGTGAGTTTCATTGAAGTGTTTGGTTATGAGTTGAAAAGAGAAGAAGTGAGTTGTTTTGGTTTGAAGTGTTGTATTTAGGAGTTTGATTCCCGGATTTAGCACCACATGGCCAAATAACTCCCTACCTTATGTTATTACCGAGCCCCATTACAACCCGGCCGAATGGAGTCTTCTATGAAGATTTCATTGAGCCTAAGTTCTTATGAAGATTGATGTGTTTTGACTTCTCTAGGTAGAGAGATTGGTGATATAAGTCTCAATGATAAAGTAGATGTTGCATAAAGATTGAGATGAGAGTTGATTTGATAGCCTAAACACATGAGAGTTGAGTGAAACACATTTATATCCCTTGTGAGGTTGGATTGTGGTTGCCTAGCTTGAGAGTTATACATATGTGATGACGTTAAAGTTACTTGTCTCCTTTTTCACTTGTGTTTTAAAATGTTTTGGCAAGGGCTATGCTTGAAGATTGTGTTATTGGTCTTGATTTGCATGATTATTGCTTGAGGACAAGCAAGTCTAAGTATGGGGTGTTTTGATGTCCGCTTTTTAGGTAGATTTTTAGGGTCTAGATAGGTTAGTTTGAGTTGTGTTTTGTGCTTGAGTCTTGTGTTTTAGAGTCTTTTGCATGAGTTTTCGTATTTCCTTGAGATTCGGAAACTACGCATATTTGTGTCATTTTGTAGGTATTTTGAAGCTTGAAGACGAGTTTGGAGAGAGGCTAGGAGAGGGTGGACAAGCTAGGAGGAAGATTTTGAGTGGACAAGCTAAGGAGAAGAGCCAAAGAGAAGCCAAAGCAAGAAGAAAAGTGAAGGAAAAGTCCCAAGATCGAGCCCAAGGAAGGTCGAGCTCGAGCCAAACCGTCAAACTTGGAGCCCAAGGAACAAAGCCTCAGGATCGACCCTGAGGGGGGTCGAGATCGACCCTACTTGGGTCGAGCCTAGTGACCGACTTCCCTTTATCCAGATTTATTGTTGAGTTTCCTAGTTTGTATTTTAGGAAGGTTGTTTCTTTGTGTTTCCTAGTTAGATTAGGACTCCTTTTCTTCTATAAAAGGAGGTTGAACCTTTAGTTTTAATTGTCAATTAATCATCAAGACTTGGAGAGCTAGGAAGAAGACTTGGAGAACAAGTTTGAGAATTTGTAAGATTGATCTTTTGTTTAATTTGAATTCTAGTTTGGTTTTGATCATGTCTTCCTCTTCTTCTTCCTCTTCTCTCTTTTCTATGTGTGAGTAGTCTTATTAAGTTCTAGGGTTGGGTAAAAACCCAACACAATCATGCATGTCTAAAACTTGAATTCATGACTTAAACTCTTAAGGATCATATCTAACCTATCTTGTGCTTAATCCTTGGTGAAAATTGAGGCATGTCTTGTAATTAACCCTAGCGAAAGTGAAAAGTTAGTTGCTTGATTACATCTAATAGGATTATTTGCGAAAGTTGATATTCCTAGGTTGAAGGATAGGTAGAAAGTTATTTGATTTGCGAAGGTTGATTGAATAACATGAATTGTTTGCAAAAGTTAACTTTTCTATGATCTAGATGGCATGTTAGTTGTGAATTCTTGTTGAAAGCATGTATGGTTGTTGTTGTGGTAGCCCTAGCCCTAGGATTTGCCTTTTATATTGATTGAAATTCGTGTCTTTTGCCTTGATCCCGACTCCCTTCGTCGTGTTCGAGCTCTTGTTTGTGATTGTGTGTGCGTTCGCGCCTGTTTGCTCTCAGGATCGACCTACCTAGGGTCGAGATCGACCCTCTTCAGGTCGAGCCTGAGTTGATTTGTTTGCGTTTCTTTTGCTCTTTTGTAGTTTTTCGACTAAACTCAGCGCTACTCTCGCTCCTGTGGACGATCCTGACTTCGCTATACTCAACGGGGTCTTGAATACAAATTTATTTGTTCGAGAAACCCTTCAACAGCGCACCTACAACCTTCTCGGGAATGGATCGTCGTCACCTTGCTTCACTGCGACCGCGGCTCGGACACCACACTTGCGGATCTGGGTCAGTGGCGAATCTTCACTTGAAACATAGCCCGGAAAACTCTCGTATCTTCATGTCTTGTGTCTTCGGTCTTCATATTACAATAAGGCTCAAACTCTAACCAAAACACAATGACTAAAGTCCCAACATACAAGAGTTAGCATATCCTAAATAGAGTATATCAAGCACGAACCAAATGAAAGAGTTAGAAGGAAGCCACCTCACGACCGACCCTCCTAGGGTCGTGCCAGGATAGCATCCCATTCCCCTTCTCAGGTGTATGACCCATTTGGGTCGTGCCTGACGCGCCCTTCCTTTGTCCCCGCGTGTGCCAGCTGTCTTCTTATGCCTTGGGGTGCAAGGCATGCCTTATTTTAGGAAAGATATAGTTTGTTAGATTTTAGTTAGTTTGTTATCTTTATTGTTTCCTTTTATCTAATTAGCTATTTCCATATCTTAACTAGATCTTTTCATATCTTCTGGCAAATTATATCCTAGGATATCTTGTTAGAAAAGATAGAATTTAGTCATTGCTTTGCCTATTTAAACTCTTGAACCATTCAATAAAAATTCAGATTTGATCCTTGGAAATTGACTTTGAAAAGTTGATTTCGTGGGAGATTATCCACCAAATTATCTCGTTCTTTGCTTGGAATTTTCGAGGCTCATTGTGTGTGTCAACCGATCATCTAGTAGTACGAGCATGATAACAATTATATCCTTTATGTTTGGACCCTAACCAATAAAGATGCAAGGTAGGGACCAATATTCTATTTATTTACTATTATAGGGGTCACATAAGCAACCAAAAGATTTAAGAAAGCCATAATCAGGTTTGTGTCCATACAAGCATTTAAAGGGGGATTTGAACTTAAGACTCAGAGTTATAGTCCTACTGTTTAAGTGAATGGCAGTGTGAAAAGCATTTCCCCCAAATTGTTTTGGTAAAGATGCATGAGCAAGTAATGTAAGACCTTTATCAACAATAATGCGATTATGAGGTTTAGTAGAGCCATTTTGTTCGGGTGTGTAAGGTGATGTCTCTCATTTTGGTGGTGTTTTAGTGGTTAAATTCCCTTGTAAATATGTGTCTTTAGTCTCTTTTCTTGTGTGTTTTGTTCCTTTTTAGCTTAGATTCCGATTTTCTATGAGATTCGGAGACTATGCGAATTTGTTTTGTTTTGTAGGTAAATTGGCGTGTTTTGAGGAAGTTTCGGAAGGAGTCTATAAGGAGGAGCAAAGCATGAACACCAAGGAGCGGAAGAGCCGAGCGATCAACGAACAGGAGCTCAAGAAAGACTAAGAAGCGAAGAAGACCGAGGCCAGGATCGAGGTGCCCAGCAAGTCGGGCCCGAGATCGACACATGGAGACCCGGACCGAGATGTGGCAAGTCGGGCCCGAGGTTGATCCGTGTCAGTCCAAGTCGGCGAAGTGTGGATTGGGCACCAAGGCACACAAATGTGATCTACCACTTTTGCCCCTCTTCAATTTTTGGATATTCTTGGCCCCTAATTAAAAGGAGGGTAGATTAGAAGACAATTATGGAAGTTTAGACACAATTAACCACTCTCAAAGGCTCAAGGAAGACTTGGAGAGCAAGGAGGAAGGAAGGAGAGGAGAAGAAGAGGAGAAATCGGTGGAGGTTAGGAGATCTAGGAAGGAATTGTGAGTTTGAACTTGTTTTGCTTTGCAATTTGTGGATTTGAGATTGGATCTTGTGAATTCCTTTGAATTGAATGAGATTTGGCTTTGATTTGAGTTTGATGATTGAGATTTGTTTTCTTTGTCTTTTGATTGCTTTATACTCTTTCCATATGGAGTAGATTCCATAGTCTTGGGCTATGGGGGAAACCCCTAGCTAGGTTGGGTGTGAACCCCCAATTCCATAGCCTTGAGTGCTTGATCTAGGAATCCTCTCTACATAGAGCTACAATCTCTTGTGAAAGCAAGAGATCAAGGGCTTGTGATTGGTAAGAGTGAGTGAAAGCAATCTCTTGCCTATCACTTGAACTTGTATTGAATGGGAAGTCAAATTCCCTAGAGTCGATATGTAGAGTGGAGGGATCGAAGGCGAACAACCTCGATTCTACGAGGATCAACACTTATTGGCTGAATTGGGGTGGAATTACCCACATCTAATTAGGGAAGGAACCCAAAAACCCAAGACCAATCTACCCATTTTGCCTAGTTTGACATTCCCAGACCTCGGGCCCGACTTGAACTGTGTCGGTCCCGTGCAAAACCAACGTCGATCCTTCTCGGGCCGAAGTGACCATGTCGGTCCCGAGTTGTTTCCTTTGATTTTCCTTGTTTTACCCTTTCTTTTCCCTTTTTAAGTCTTTTTGATGCACTCAACGCACGAACTCCTGAGCATTCGACACCCTACCTTGTACTACTACGGGGTTCGGGTTTTATTTGAATTTTGACCACCCAATCCGGACCGATCAGAACTTTGGCGCCGTTGCCGGGGAGTTCTACTTGTTTGAGGTACCACTTTTGTTGAGTATTTGAATTTGTAGTGATTTGGGTGAGGGATTAGCCCAAACCCCTTGTTTGTTTTGATTCGGTTTTGTTTGTGTCTTTGGTTATAGGTGTATGCGAGCTCGTTCCGCCCAAGGAACATTTGAGTTCGACTTTGTGAGTGACCCGGAAAGCATAATCAAGCAAGCTCGAAAGAAGAAGAGAATGGAGAACCAAGCACTACATGATGATGAGGTTGCTAGGATGAGGGCCGACATGGCTCGTATGCAACTTGAGATGGAAAACCGGGATGCCGAAGTAAGGAGGGAACGAGAGAAAAGGCTGAGATTGGAGGCTCAACTCAACACCCAACCCCGGAATGCACGCCAATACATGCATCCGGAGTTGAAGGTGCCGGAGCCGGCCATTGTCTTACCGGAGGTTTCAAAGAACTTCGAGATCAAGACTCAATTCATATCACTTATCAAGAGAGACCAGTTTGAGGGGCGACCGAATGAGTGCCCGATTGAGCATGTGAAGCGGTTCAAGGATATGTGTGAGACCATCTCGACGGATGAAGAGACGCTAGAGTACATGCTACTCAAAGCTTTCAAATGATCGTTAGGAGGCAAGGCGGCACATTGGCTAGAGAGCCAAGCTCCTCGATCCATCACAACATGGCGGGCTCTCAACGAGGCATTCTTGATGAAGTTCTTCCCACCAAGAAAAACAACGGAGCTTAGAAGGAAGATAGCGAGTTTCCAACAAGGAGCCAACGAGCCACTCTTTGAGGCTTGGGATCGGTTCAAGGAGATGTTAAGGCAATGTCCAAAGCATGGGCAACAACCTTATGTTCTCCAAGACATATTTTTCCAAGGAATCAACCCCGCCACCAAGGACAAGTTGAATCTTCACACCGATTGTGGGTTCATCGATTTGCCACCGGAGCAAGCATGGGAGTTACTTGATAAACTCTCCGATTACGAAGCCATGTACGGAGTGAGCCAAGTCAACAAGGATGCAAGAGTCCAAGGAGATGGTACAAGGAGGCTCTATGACCCGAAGAGTGAAGAGGTTAACAAGGATGTGAAAACTCAATTCCTTGAGGATGAATTGAACAAGATGAGGAGGCAAATGAATAACCTCAAGCAAACCTTAAGGGCATGTGAAGAATGTGGATCTTTCAAACATGTTGCTCAAGGGTGTCCCAATGAACGCCAAGTTTGCTTGGCCGAGCAAATCGAGGAGGCGCACTTTGTTCAAAGAAACTATGGAAGAAGAGCCAACTTCAACAACGGAGGCAATGGAGGAAATGGAAGGTGGAACCAAGGCCAAGCTAATGGCAACAACAACAACTACAACCAAAACGAGCCAAGGGCCCAACCACCACCATACCGACCTCCGGGGTTTTACGAACAAACTCCACAATGGGCACAAGAGATGAGAGGCGATTTCAAGGACTTGAAAACTCAATTCAGTAATGTTGAGAGGCGAGTTGACGAGATGGGTGCCGAATTCAAGGAGTTTGGTGTATGGAGAAGACAAGTTGACAACCAATTAGCTCACATTGCAACTCAACTTCCGAGAGAGAATGGGAGACTCCCGGGCCGACCCGAGGAGAATCCCCGTGTCCCACAACACCAAAATAAAGTCCGAGCTATAGGGTTGAGGAGTGGTCGGAACTTGCCCGAGCCACATCTGTCGAGATCAAGGGAAGAGAGTCGGACCGAGTTACCCTTCAACTCGGGCCCGACATGCCCAAATATCGAGCCAGAAGTCGGAAGAGGTCCCCTGACTAGGACCGAGGAAGGGAGGAAGTCGGGCCCGACATGCCCTGAAGTCGGACCGACTTCCCATACATTACTCTGCCCCCAGATCGAGGACCAGCACATCAGGCCCGACGTCGAGCCCACATCGGTCCAAGCAGAGAATGGTGTGAGTGAACCAAGCCGTTCCAAGGAAGTAGATCCAAATAAGAATCAAGGTGGCACAACTCTTCCTTACCCATCAAAGAAGCCCAAGGAAGTTGTAGAGGGCAAGTTCAAGAGGTTCTTGAAGCTTTTGCAAGGGTTAAACATCACAATACCGTTCACCGACGCTCTAATAAAGATGCCTTCATATGCCAAGTCCTTGAGAGAGATTTTGAGTAAGAAGAGGTCGATTGTGGAAATGCAAGATGAGGTGAAAATCTTGGAGCTACCTCAAAAATTGGGAGACCCCAGGAGATTTGCAATAACCATTGGTATTTGGACTCAGAAGTTTCAAGCTTTGTGTGATCTCGGAGCAAGCACTAGTGTCATACCGTACACCATATGGAAGTCTACAGCCATGGGACTCATCGCTCCGGTTAACATGAGATTGACCATAGCTGACGGAACATCCATTGAGCCAATCGGAGTGGTAGAGGATTACCCGTTGTGTGTAGAGGGGCATTATGTCCCGACGGACTTTGTTGTGGTTAACATGCTAGAGGTGCCGGGCGAGCCTATCATTCTAGGAAGACCTTTCCTTGCTACAGTGGGAGCTATCATAGATGTCAAGAAAGGTCATTTGTCCCTTGATAAACCAACTTCGAAGGAAGCTTTGCGTAGAGAGGCCAAAATAATCCAATCCTTTCCAAGTGGAGTGCAATGGGAGGCTATATCTAACAAGCCAAGGACAAGAAAGCTAGAGTTGAAAGCCATCCCACCACCTCATGGAGTCAAAGTGACAAACGAAGGCTTGACCACCAACCTAGTGGAAAGTGAGAAAGTGGGGACGGAATGTCTTACTTGGAGGTGTTCAAGTCCGAAATGAAGGAAGCCCAAGCACCACCGGAACCCTCTCATGAACTCAAGGAGCTTCCAAAGGACTTGAGGTATGCATTCCTTGGCCCTAACTCTTCATTACCCGTGATTATAAATGCTAATTTGAATGATGAGGAAGAGTCTAAGTTGTTAGAGGTCTTAAGGAGGCATAGAGGAGCTTTAGGGTACTCATTAGAGGAACTAAAGGGAATTTCACCTTCAATTTGCATGCATAGGATTTACATGGAGGACAACCATAAACCCACTATTGAACCACAAAGAAGATTAAACCCTAACATGAAAGAAGTGGTTAAGAGTGAGATACTCAGGACGTTGGATGCGGGAATCATCTTCCCAATTTCGGATAGCAAATATGTGAGTCCTGTGCATGTAGTTCCTAAAAAAGGTGGCTTAACCGTAGTGCAAAATGAGAAAGGAGAAATGATTCCTACTAGAACCACTACAAAATGGCGTATATGCATTGATTACCGAAAATTAAATAGTGTTACACGTAAGGATCATTTCCCCCTTCCTTTTATAGACCAAGTTCTTGAAATATTGGCACAGCATGAATACTTTTGCTACCTTGATGGGTATAGCGGATTTTGGCAAATCCCTATTCACCCCGATGATCAAGAGAAGACGACTTTTACATGTCCTTATGGAACATTTGCCTATAGACACATGCCTTTTGGTTTGTGTAATGCACCGGCAACGTTTCAAAGGTGCATGATGTTTATCTTCTCCGACATGGTTGAGGAAATAGTGGAAGTAATCATGGGTATTTTTCGGTCTATGGTTCCTCTTTTGATGCTTGTTTAGCTAATTTGGATAGAGTCCTAGCTAGATGTGAGGAAACTAATCTAGTGCTTAATTGGGAGAAATGTCATTTCATGGTTAAAGAAGGGATACTTTTAGGACATCTCATTTCTAGTAGGGGGATAGAAGTTGATAAGGCCAAAATTGAAATAATTGAAAAAATTCCCCCACCTTCTTGTGTGCGTGATGTTAGGAGTTTCTTGGGCCATGCGGGCTTTTATAGACGCTTTATCAAGGATTTCTCTAAAATTGTCAAACCATTGTCTAACCTCTTGATGAAGGATGTTCCCTTCGAATTTTCTGAGGATTGCATGAGTGTTTTTTGTAAGTTGAGAGATGCTTTGGTTTCGGCCCCTATCATGGCGTCACCCGATTGGAATCTTTCCTTCGAGGTGATGTGTGATACAAGTGATTTCGCCGTGGGAGCCGTTCTTGGGCAAAGAAAGGAGGGAAAGTTGCATGCCATTTACTATGCAAGCAAAACTTTGGATGAAACTCAATGCAAGTACACAACAACGGAGAAGGAATTCCTTGCGACGGTGTTTGCATTTGAGAAATTCCGATCATACCTTGTGGGGTCTAATGTGGTAGTCTATACGGACCATGCGGCAATCAAGTACCTCATGAAAAAGAAAGATGTTAAACCAAGGCTCTTAAGGTGGATGCTTCTTCTTCAAGAGTTTGACCATGAGATCAAGGATAAAATTGGTGCGGAGAATGTGATGGAGATGGAGGATGTTGTGGCAATAGATAATGTGAGGGCGGATGAAAGTCTCATGAGTGGGAAGAAGAAAAAGAAGGAGGGATCGACCAAGATGGTGTATCGGGTCCGAGGTGTCAAGGGTCGGACCGATGTCCAAGCAAGCCCCAGCAACTCGGGACCGAGGTCCACAGAGTCGGGCCCGAGGGATTTGTGCATCTGTGCAACTCGACCGATGTCCAATCATGTCGGGCTCGTCACTTTACAATGTCGGTCCATAAGGGAAAGTAAGGTTCTTAACTCGGTCTCTATTCCATCCCGTTCTCAATTGATTAATTCTTTTTCTCCCACTTGTCTCCTATCTATTGGTGCCGTAAAACGAGGGATTACCCCTTGGTTTGTGTACTTTGCTAACTTTTCCGTAGGGGGAGTGATCCCACCAAATTTGTCTTATTCGGATAGGAAGAAATTCTACATGATGCTAGACAATATTATTGGGATGATCCGTATCTCTACAAGGAAGGGAGTGATTGAATCTATAGACGGTGTGTTCCAAGTGAAGAGTTTGAGAGCATAATTCGCCATTGTCATTCTTTGCCGACAGGAGGTCATGCCAAGAGTTCCAAAACCACGGCAAAGATTCTACATTGTGGTTTCTATTGGCCAACCATGTTTAAGGATGTGCATGAGTATGTGAAGAGATGTGAGGAGTGCCAAAGAGAGGGGAACTTGTCAAGGAGAAATGAGACTTCTCAAGCCGGAATTCTAGAGGTGGAGCTCTTTGATGTATGGGGAATCGACTTCATGGGACCATTTCCTACCTCGGGACCATACAAGTACATTTTGGTGGCCGTGGATTATGTCTCAAATTGGGTGGAAGCCATTCCAACGAGGACTAATGATGCAAGGGTGGTGATGAAGTTCTTGAAAAGCAACATTTTTGCAAGATTTGGTGTGCCTAGAGTCCTCATTAGTGATGGTGGTCCTCATTTCATTGAAAGATGCTTTGAGAATGTGTTAATCAAGTATGGGGTGTCTCACCGAGTTGCTACTCCTTATCATCCTCAAACAAGTGGGCTAGTTGAAGTGTCTAAAAGTCAAATTAAGGCCATCTTGGAAAAGACGGTGTCTAGGTCAAGGAAAGATTGGGAATCTAAAAATTTGCAAAAATCCATAAAAATTCGAAAATTGTGTGAAAAAGTCAAAAAGATTTTGTTTTTGGACTAGGAATTCCCATCTTAGATGTCCAAATGAAGGCTAATGATGATGTGAGCATGTAAAGTCCTTTGCATATTTTTGGATAGTTTAGCCTCTAAGTGATGTTGCTTTTGATGTGATGTGATATCATGCTTGTTTTTGTTGAGCACATGAGTTCTAGAATGAAGTTTTGATGCAACTAAGCTTGAGTGAACCTTGTGAGATGATTTTTGGCCATTTTAGGGATACTTGTTCATGATTGCATATCCCTTATTTTCTTGTGTGATTAGCTCATGCATGCTTAGTAAAACTTGTTATTGCGGTATTTATCTATTTTCCAAGACCAATATGAGATTTGTTCTATGCATTGTCGCATTGATTTGAACTTTATTTCATTTAGTCACAAAATGTTCCATATCCTACCTTGAAGATAAACCGTTGTTTGTAGCCCTGTTTTAGCCTTAGACCTTTGTTTGAAACTCCTCAAAAATATGATTCCTAACCTATATGACTTGACCCTTATGGGATTGGACTTTAGTGAGAAGGTTTTGGCAATGTATTTGGAGAGTTGAGATTCTCTTTGGTGAAGGGCAAGAATGGAGCTATGAAATTATGTGGGTAGTACATCTTTGATTGAGTTAAAGTGAAAAGAAAGAAAGAAAAGTTGGAAAAAGTAGTGGATTGAAAGCAAAGAACTTAAGTGAAGAAAAGGGTCCCGACCGAGTTAGTAACTACCTCGGGCCCGATGTATAGTGAAAGTCGATCCTATGTGCAAAAGTGAGAAAAATCCAACAAAAAGCCTAAGTGCAAAGATGAAGTGGAATGTTAAGTGAAAAGTGGGTTGAAAGGAGAAAAATCAAAGTCTTTTGGATGAGTGTGAAAGTTGAAAGTGGAATATTTGGTGAAGTTGGTGAGAGATTAAGAAGTTCAATCCCCATTGTAAGCACCACAAGACCAAAATGATTCCTACCTTGAGAAACACCAAAAAGCCCCATTACAACCCGGCCGAATGGAACCTCTTAGAGGACCTCCAATGAGCCAAGTTCATATTCTTTGTATACATTGTAATAGGCATCTCTAGGTGGAGGAATTGGTGATATTGGCTTCAGTAGTAAAGTCTTTACTTGCATGATTCTTGAGTATGAGTGTTCATTGCTAAACCTAAACACATGATGAGTGATACACATTTTCATATCCCTAAAGTGAGGCTTAGTAGCATTAGACTTTATTCCTTGAACACTTGATCATGTGTGATGATGTAATTTTGCTAGCATATCTATCACTTGTACTTGATTGATTTTTCATATGAGGCTTTACTTGAACAGTGTGTTTCGGTCTTGCTTACATTGTTATTGCTTGAGGACAAGCAAGTTTAAGTATGGGGTATTCTGATGTCTCTCATTTTGGTGGTGTTTTAGTGGTTAATTTCCCTTGTAAATATGTGTCTTTAGTCTCTTTTCTTGTATGTTTTGTTCCTTTTTAGCTTAGATTCCGATTTCCTATGAGATTCGGAGACTATGCGAATTTGTTATGTTTTGTAGATAAATTGGCGTGTTTTGAGGAAGTTTCGGAAGGAGTCTCTAAGGAGGAGCAAAGCATGAACACCAAGGAGCGGAAGAGCCGAGCGATCAACGGAGAGGAGCTCAAGAAAGACCAAGAAGAGAAGAAGACCGAGGCCAGGATCGAGGTGCCCAGCAATTCGAGCCCGAGATCGACACATGGAGACCCGGACCGAGGTGTGGCAAGTCGGGCCCGAGGTTGATCCGTGTCGGTCCAAGTCGGCGAAGTGTGGATTGGGCACCAAGGCACACAAATGTGATCTACCACTTTTGCCCCTCTTCCATTTTTGGATATTCTTGGCCCCTAATTAAAAGGAGGGTAGATTAGAAGACAATTATCGAAGTTTAGACACAATTAATCACTCTCAAAGGCTCAAGGAAGACTTGGAGAGCAAGGAGGAAGAAAGGAGAGGAGAAGAAGAGGAGAAATCGGTGGAGGTTAGGAGATCTAGGAAGGAATTGTGAGTTTGAACTTGTTTTGCTTTGCAATTTGTGGATTTGAGATTGGATCTTATGAATTCCTTTTAATTGAATGAGATTTGGCTTTGATTTGAGTTTGATGATTGAGATTTGTTTGTTTTGTCTTTTGATTGCTTTTTACTCTTCCCATATGGAGTAGATTCCATAGTCTTGGGCTATGGGGGAAACCCCTAGCTAGGTTGGGTGTGAACCCCCAATTCCATAGCCTTGAGTGCTTGATCTAGGAATCCTCTCTACATAGAGCTACAATCTCTTGTGAAAGCAAGAGATCAAGGGCTTGTGATTGGTAAGAGTGAGTGAAAGCAATCTCTTGCCTATCACTTGAACTTGTATCGAATGGGAAGTCAATTTCCCTAGGGTCGATATGTAGAGTGGCGGGATCGAAGGCGAACAACCTCGATTCTACGAGGATCAACACTTATTGGCTGAATTGGGGTGGAATTACACACATCTAGTTAGGGAAGGAACCCAAAATCCCAAGAGCGATCTACCCATTTTGCCTAGTTCGACATTCCCAGACCTCGGGCCCGACTTGAACTGTGTCGGTCCCGTGCAAAACCAACATCGATCCTTCTCGGGCCGAAGTGACCATGTCGGTCCCGAGTTGTTTCCTTTGATTTTCCTTGTTTCACCTTTTCTTTTCCCTTTTTAAGTCTTTTTGGTGCACTCAACGCACGAAATCTTGAGCGTTCGACACCCTACCTTATACTACTACGGGGTTCGGTTTTTATTTGAATTTTGACCACCTAATTTGGACCGATCATAAGGACAATAAATTTTATGTAGAATACCCTTTGTTTGAAGCCAATTTGACACATTTCGATATTCATCACCCCGATTAGTTTGAAACGCTTTGATTTTCTTTGAAAATCAAGTTTCTATCATCTTTGTGAAGAGTTGAAAAACATTAAGCACATGAGACTTGTTTGTTAAGAAATAAACCCGTATAAATTTAGCAAAATCATCAATGAATCAAACATAATAACGATTGCCACTTGTTAAAGGTAAAGAAGCAGGTCCCCAAACATCCGAATGAATTAAATCAAAAGAATTCTTAGCATGCTCCATATGACGAGAAAAAGGTAAGCGATGACTCTCTCCTAATTTACAAGAACTACAAACAGAAGGCAAAAGTAGTGTTTGTAACACAAAGACTATTGTCACAAACAAAACAACACAAAACTAACTCATGAGGTAGAGCAAGTCGATGATGCCAACACTTAAGTGAAGTACGAACTCCAAGGAAGACAAAAGATGGAGATGATGCAGACGATGGCAATCAATAGAGCCCGATCTCAAGACCTTTTAGTATTAATTGTCCTTGTAAATTCTTAACACAACAGTAAGTAAGATGAAATTTAAGGTACATATTAATTATAATCCCGGGATAATTGAGAGATACTAATGAGATTTTTAGCAATTTTAGGCACAAATAAAATGTTATTAAGAAAAAGGGGTTTACTGGTATTTATGCAATGAAGATAGACTAGAATGCCCTAATTTGGTAATAAGGACAGACTCACCATTCCCGATCATTATCCCGTCATTACCGTCATAAAGGGCTTGAATTGGGAGCTTGCTAATGTCACTCATCACGTGATGGGTAGCTCTAGAATCGACGACTCAAGAATCGTACAAGGCTGAGGGCAATCCATTGACATAGGCCGGCGACATTGGTAACCGGAAAGCATAGAGCCTGAAGGTGCTGATCAACACCACGATTTGTAGTTGGAAAGTCGCCAAGGTTGAGCCGTTGGTAGCAATTGTGCGCCTCATGTCCGGGCTTACAAAAAATCTAACATTGAGGCCTGGATGAGGACTCGGGAGGGGCGGAAGAAGATTGATGGCGAGGCTGCGAAGGAGCATTATGCTAAGTTGACGCCCCATTGAAAGAGGGTTGCATTGAGCAAGGACGGCCACGACCATGATTGAAGTAATTAGTCTCAAGAACGGCAGATTCGAGTGCCTTTGATTCTTCATCAAGGCTTTGTTCTTCTTGAAGAATCATACCAAAGAGATCGTCGTTGGTGATGGCACCACCGTGTATTATGAAGGAAGCCCGAACGGAGCCATAACCATGGCCGAGACCATATACAATTTGGGAGACAAGGTCGTGATGGGTGACATCGTACAACCACTCGGCTAGGTTCTCAGCGAGGGCACGTTTCTTTTCGATATATTAATTGATGGAAAGCGACCCACGTTAAAGAGTTTGCAACTAGTGTCGCAGATGCATTTGTCAGGCATTAGTTTGAGCATAAAACATGCGCTCAAGGTGAGACCAAGATTCACACGATGAGTTGGCTTGAGAAAGAAGACCAAGCATCAAAAGTGAAAGAGTAGACCGGATCCATAAGAGGATGAGACAGTCTTTGGAGAGCCAATCGCCATATGGAGGATTAGGGATGGTTTTCGCAACAACAACATCAACTTCATTGGGGATGACATGAATGGTCTCTAAGGGAGGCAGGTGGGTTGTGATGAAAGAATCCAGACGATAAGCTTGAAGAACGGAGCAGATCGTGCTTTGGCATAATGAATAATTGGTGCGGTCTAGCTAAGCTTGAAATTTGGGGAAGTGAAAAGCACCGAAAAGTGAGCGCGGTACCTAGGACGATCCCGCAAACGAGAATGATCGCGAGATCGAGCAGAAACCTATGCGCGAGCAACCCAATATTCGCTCGAGGCATGTCGCCCTACGATCTGAGCAAGGAGCCTTGCCTAAGGACAACTCAAACCGTGACATGGTCCCTCTCACTGACTCGTCTGTTCATCACACAGACTAAAGGGGACCTGAGTCAATCGATGGATTCGAGAGTCATCACAATGAGCGGCGCCACCCAATCAAACTCGAAGGAGCACGAGATCCCGCAACGTTACTCGCTGAAGATTGCAGCTTGGGGCATCGTGGAGGCTCCAAACTCATAAACACCACCGTTGGACATATGTGCGGTCACGGATTGACAATTTCTGAGCTTATGGAAAACCCTAGCCGCGAGAACCCCAATTCGCATCATGAAAGAGGCCAATGCTTGTGGTGAGCAAGAGAAGACGAAGAGGGTACGTGAGCGAGTACATAGACAAAGAGAAAACCGAAGAGCAAAAGAAGTCAAGGAACAAGCAGATCGAGGTCGTCCAAACCATCTTGGTGGTCTACAAGCCTGAAGACGACACCTCAAGGAGCAGCTTTAGAAGATCGTGCCATGAGCTCGAGGTCATAAGGGTCCAACAATCTGAGCCGTGTGCATCACCATCACCACCACCCGCGGTGGGCGGGTTTCTTTTACGGGATAAGGGCCTCGCTTCCGTCCAAATCCCGCACAAAAACCCCTTGGTCTGCATGATGGAGATTGAGATTTCAAGGTACGACGCACCTTGGTAGACCCGGGCAGCTTGACGAACATCATCTACTACGAGGTATTCAAGCTACTTGGAAAGAAGAATGAAGACTTGACCTTGGTCAAGATGCAACTCACTGGTCTAGGAGGATACCCGACGTTCCCCCTTGGGATGTACAAGACACAAGTTGACCTCGCCAAGAAGACTTTGGAGCTAGATTTTCTAGTTGTCGATGTGCCCTCTCCCTACAATTTGATGTTGGGAAGACCATGGAATCATGAGATGGAAGCGGTACCATCTGCCTTCCATCAAATGGTCCAATTTAGAGACAAAGACTCCGTAGTCCGGGTGTGAGCTAACCAGTTGGAGGATCGCATGTGCTTGAGAAGAAAGCGTCCCAAGGAATTCATGCAAAAGGTCGAACTCGAGACGAACTATCACGCTTTGGAGCCAAACCGCGAGCATGGAAGCCACTCCCGCGAGCGCGGTTCTAGTCCAGAAAGCGGAACCCTAGTTTTGGGGCAAAACCGGGCCCGCGGATCACTTCACTGCACTCGCGGGTCACTTAGCCGCGAGCGCCGCCCCTGTCTCTGCGAGCGAGGATCGGATGCAGAACGGAGAGTCGCGGCCGCTAGCGCGACCGCGGGTACCCAGACCCTTATGCGCAGGGATCCCAAGACTAGGATTCATATAAGGGATACTCTTTCTCCCGCGTGATTTTGATCAGGCCCCTAGGTTTTTTATTTTTTCATATCATTAGCTATGTCCTTAGGTCATGACATTCATATTTAATTTTCAATAAAAGTCTGTTTTTGCATTAGCTTGAGTCTATATAAAAAATAGTGCAACATCGCTGCACCACACTAATGGACTTCTACCATATGCGCGTATGGGCGAGGCGCTAGGATCCCGTTTGATATTCGCTCACTGATGTACGAATATACTAATTGGGGACCCTTAAGTTGTTGAATATCGTCTAATCCGCATGGCCAAGTATTGCGCACTTTAAGGATCCTAAGATTCAGTCACGCTAATTAAATCATATGTGGGGCATCTGAAGTGGGAAAATTGATCGCCATCTTTAATTATTCTCTAAGATAAAGGTAACTTTTAATTATCTTATTATGTTTTTCTCTATCTTTATCTTAAATATCCCCTAATTGATATGACGGACAAGTGTTTTAATGGAATATTTTATCTTATGCACAAATATAAGATTCTCGTGGATTAATGGCCTCCAAGATATCTCTTGGCCTTCTCTTTTCTATTACAAATACATAGACTCACCATGTATGGAGACATGTCATGCCCACCGATTTCTCTACGCTTTAACCCTAGCTTTTTGCAGGACCTAGGTTATTAAAGAAGCTTGGAGAAGAAGGAATACGAAGGGACTCCTTAAATACATTAAAAGCGATTTTTTATGCACGTACACATATCTCTAACACCTAGTAAGAAGAGATCTAAGGGGAGTTTGGGGAGTACGGATCTGATCTCCATGATATCCGCTTCTTCGATCCCGTAAGTGAAAAAACAAATTTCATTGTTATCCTATTTCCCTAGATCAAGTGGATCGACATAGACTCAGGGGCGGAGCGGAGGAGGGGTGAAGGGGGGTGGTCGCCCACTCGCTCCTTCTCCCAATATACCAGTATACGGAGTATTAGTTAAAGCAATAAAACAAACATAAAAGATGCTTTGTTCTGGTGGTATAGTGCCCACCCTTACTCCAAATGGTCCCGTGTTCAAACCTTCACGGCTGCATTCTCCTTCCCAACTTCTACTTTTTCCCACTCTTGTCTAAGTTTCTTAATTTTCCTCCCCACAACCGGTGCTCAATTCTATATTTTTACTTATAGTAATTAAGTTTCTTAAGTTTTTTTTCCTCATGAATTTCGTTTGTTTTGTTTTGTTTATTAGACTTTCAACCAAAACATGTAAAATTAAACTAATACCTATCTTCACTATGATGTTTGGGAGTAATTTAAAAATATTAATAATTTTGGTTAATAATTAAGTTGTTGTTTGTATATTGCATAGTAAAAGTATTTTTTATAGATATGAGTAACTAATCTTTAACTCAATAATTAATAAATTTTTGACTATTTATCTATACTTTTCATAATACCTTATATTTTACTTACATTGTATACGTACACATATTACTCACACTAGTTAATACCCTATTACTATATATTGGCATTTATTTTGAGTATTTATTTATTTAAATAATGAAAGTAATACTAATAGATTTTCCTTTATTACAATCCTCATAACCGACTTTGCCCCCCTTCTGATTTTCTCTGACTCCGTCACTGCATAGACTAATATACTTTTTAAGTCATGAACTCATGATATTCGTGAATTCATTAAGTATGGGCTTGTTCACTTTCTACCCAAATAAATTTTTTTCTCATATTTTTTTTTTAACATCCATAGCATATCTCTATTTTCGCATTTTTTAATACAAATTGTTCACCCAAAAACACTACTTCCAAGCAAAAAGTGAAACAAGGCCTGCATGGCTGCATACATGAGTAACCTCGGCGTTCTCGATCATGAGATATTAAAAGAAAAAATTAAGAAGCCGTGGACTATTAAATAAAGATTAGAGTAAGGTGGTAAAGTTAAAGGGTGGTATTAGTACGTACAGTAAATGATGAGATCACGGACTGAAAGATGGACTGGGAGTGAGGCACTGCTGTCCGGGCTCCACCTCATGAATATATAGATATGGCAGTCAGTCATACACAATGACACAAATTTAAAGACCAGTCCTTTTCCTTCTACTTCATATATGTATATATACTGGACTACATTTAATATTAATTAAATATTGTATTTACATAGCATTATTTATGTGTCAGCTAAGGAAGGGCTTCAAAATGGACCACTGGAGTTTTGGGGTTTCACACATTTGAGTTTGACTATTATAATTGATTTCTTTCATCAGGGCGCAAAACTGCTCCATCTGTCTGTTACGTCTTTATTTTGCATTGTCTTCATTCTCTTTTTCTTCAGCTTAGCTCCATCCCCACTGGCACGGAATCACCCTACATATCAAAATAGGATCAAGCAAGTTATAAAGAGAGTTGTAGGGACAAAAGTTACAACGATCCAAATGGTCACAGCTCACAAGGTAGCTAGATTCGACCGTGTTCAACAAATTGAAGATCTCCCGACCCCCGGGGGTTCGTACCGATCGAGAAACCGACCGATATGATTACCTAGCTAGGTTATCTCAAAATGTGGTCACCAAGTACCAGGTCTCTAGATATATGTATAAACCCACACTGGCTGATCGAGCAGGGAGGGTCATAGAACAACTAGTAAGTATCAGATTCAAATCTTCTGTTCCCTTAGCACGTCCCACTTCCGTGCTAAGGGGACATGTATAATGTTGATGATTTTGATCTAGCTAGAGTCATGACAGATACCATAAAGTTATGGCATAATTAGTATTTTCTTGAGAATAAATAAATCAGGTTTATTAGTTATTGCGGTACTCGTATGGATACACAAACAAATAAGCCAGTCAGTCAGTCCTTGGAATAGCACTCACTCACTCACTCAGTTTCCATTCTTGTTTATATATACATATATATATTGGAATGAACTCTCTCTCTCTCTATCTATCTATCTATCTAACTATCCGTACATGAGTTTATGCAAGTGCTACTGTTTTATTCATAAGGTGATGTCTTCTCTAGTCACTTGACATGTGTTCATCTGGTTGTACCCTCAATTTTGTCTTCATGGGATGGGAAGAGAAATATTTCTGTTTTTAGAAACTATGCCAGCATATGTTGACTGGATCCCTATCAGCATCCAAGGCGCTCAATTATAGTGCTCTCTTTCTCTCTCCCTCTCTCTCTCTCTTTGATCCATAGGGATTGTGCTGTCTTCTTGGCTCTTTCTTTACAACTTCTTTTTTTGAAACAAGTCATTTGGGCTTCCATGAGGCCCAACTCACATAGTTTCCTAGATTATATTTACAAGGTTTGTTGTAGTCTTAGAATAAAATAACTAACGAACACTATCCCTTGGCAAGCATGTTGCACACCGAGCATTCTTTGGATTAAGCTCAACGAGTACAATAGATTGGTGTTCTTTCAGCTAGGCTTTGAAAGCCAAAATCAATAGGACATGTATGAACAACAACTCAATTCCTCTGCCGGGCTATGTAAATATGCCCATGGTGCCCCATTTGTGATGGTAACATACAAAACAACGATTTCATAGCCCGACAGAGGTTTGGGATCATGTAGATCTGTGTGTACATAGAAGGTAGCCGGAGATCATAGAGCTTAGAGCAAAGGCGGCGAATGCTAAGAAGGACATTGCTACAGATGCACCTGCCATTGTAGTGAACTTGTCGTTGCCCCAATTCATTATCCAATCGTCTACTCGCGTCGCAGCTGAAGACGATGCTGACATCAAAAGATACGCCAACATCTGCAATTTCAAAGATGGGTCAAGTTCAGAGGAATAGGATTCAGTCATGGCAAGCGTGTATGTATCAACTCTACTGTCAAGTTTGTGATACATCTTCATAAAAAGGATCTCATATGATTTGGCAGAAAAAGGAGCAGAATTTATACAGCTTTCCTGATTTCCCTTTAGGATGATTATCATTTACATTAGGGAAGATTAAACTACATTATAATACTCTTACCATTTACAGGTGAAAAAAAATACTATCAAGAGTTTGGAAAGGTGTAATCCTAGTCATCTTACCACCAAAATGTGATGGTTAAATGACATCGTTATTTTCAAAAGCAGCAACTGTCTCTCTTATTGTTTTTTTATTCATCAGTAGTTGCACATAGAATTCATAAACAGGAGTAAAATCAAGGTAGGAAAAGGAGAAAAGAGAAAGTCCAATAGTAAGCGCAAAGCCTTCTAAACGAAGCAACTCAACGTAGGATTGATTGTCCACCTTTTTGAAATACAAAGAGGCTGATCGCTAGGTCACACTGATGTTGACTTATGGCAATGGCATCTTCTTGAAGTGGAGCACTAATATATTCCAAAATTAGCCGAACTTAAGTTAAAAGTATTCATATTCCACGCAATAGATTCTTCTATATATCTAATATTTCATACAAGTGGGAGCTCAATTATTTCAAGGAGACCTATAGGGTAAGAAAATAGAGAGAGGACAGTAGCAGAAGACATATCAATGCAGATTTAGGCAACTTCTTAGTCTTGACGATATAACTAACGAAAAATCAAGTTGAACAGCCATCCATCCTTACAAGGAAAATCAGCATTAAGCTTTGTTGAGTGCATAATATGCAGTTCCTAGATATAAAGCTCTTTTCTTTAAAGTTCCATATAGTAGTCATGATATCAATAAGAAGAACAATTTGGATGCAGTATGAATCTCACCCCATATGTCAATTCCAAACTATCATCTGCACTAACTGAACAAAGAAAGAGCACCATCAAAGCTCAGAAAGGTCAACTAAGCTTAGGCCGTTTGAGACTAACAATTACCGGTCAAATGTTGAAGCCAGTACCAAAAACAATTCAGGGGAATAGATTCCCCAAGGAGGATATCATCATATATTCTATAAGGTAAGACGGCCCGTTGGTCCCTATAGAAGTGCATTATTGCAACAAAACAACTATAAAAGCGGTGGCCTTTTTCAATCAGTCTGCGAACTACATTATCATTTATCTGGGTGTTGCAATAAACAAAGTTAATAACAGAAGACGAAGCAGAATAGTCCAAACTGGAACCACAAAGAAAGAGAAGGGCAAGGGGGGAAGAAACAAAGGCTTGCCTGATCAACCATGAAATTGATAGAGCACCAAAAGCGGGTCTGGGTAATATGCTTTCCTTTTCTCAACTGATGAGCCAAACAACACCCCTGTAGCCCGGAGTATACACACCCTATCACATTTAGTGCCAAAGTATACCTGAATCCACACCAATTACACAAACTTGAGCTTCAAATCCCAGAATGTTCCAGCTAGTTAAGGATCACATACAAAACTATACTATAATATACCAACATTAAAGGAGTTGAAAAAGGTCAAGTGAAAACCATTCCTACTGAAAAAGCAGTGTTCACATATGTTTGGGATTAAGTCAACACAGTTCATCCAAACCCTGGAATCGTGATTCTCAGATCTCTAATGGACGCAAATATAACCAAATTGAAGCTGAGAGAGAGAGCGAAAAAAACACTGAAGAAAGCATCACCTGAACTCCTTATAGCGATCAAAGGAGTCGAGAGCCCATCCCCGACTCCGATCAGACGTCATAACGGAGAAAGAGACCAAGCAAAGGGCGAACTCAAACCATCTGAGCACAATCGCCGCCTTTCTGAGCCCAACCACTGTCTTGGCCCTCCGCGAAATGGAGGGAGGAAAAGAGGAAAACATGGGCGGCCCCCTCCGGCCCCCCTCGTCATCTCCAACGCTCCCGTCGACTCCAGATTCGTAGTCGGTGAGGGGGCCGGGCTGGGTCTTGGCGACGGAGGGCGGGGGCTGGTCGCGGACAAGGCGATTGGAGGTCGGAAGCGGAAACTGGAGGGGTTCGGGGGGGTGAGTGGGGGTCGGGAGGGGCGAGGGCTTGGCGGAGAAGCCGTGGAAGGTGTGGGCGGAGGAGATGGAGGAGGACGAGTCCGGCGACCCGGGGGGTAAGGGGGAGGTCTGGATGAATGGGGAAGAGGTCGAGGGCCGCGGGGAAGGGGTGTGCGGAGGGGAGGTGTCCAAGCTCATCCGCCTCGAGGTCGACTCCGATCGCTCTTCTTCCGCTTCTTCCACGATCTTCACCATTTTCCAACAATCCGAGGCAAGGACGGAGCTCAGCTCAACACAAGCAAGGATGGAAACAATTGAAAGTCGGAGCAGAGACTCGGGAGGGACTGCTCGTTTTCTATTTCTGATTGCGTTTTTTTCCCCTTGTTTTATTTGCACAATCAATCAATCATCAATATATATATTATAAAAGCTGACCGTTTTCGAGCCACCACGTTATTTCTGGCCCCGCTTGATTTTAAATTTTTTTTTCAACTTAAATAGATAATAACAACTTTATATCTTGTATATTCCTTAATTATCTAATACTTAATTCTATCTTCAAAACAATACTATCTATCTTTAATAGTTAATTTTGATCCCTAAACAAAAAAGGCTAGATTTTTTTATTAAAATAATAAGAAGTTAATAATCTACGAGTAACTCTAGAACCTAATTTTAAATAACTATCAAATTAATGTTATAAATTGCCTTTGGTCACCAATCGAATATTAAGTTGATCCTAAACACATACTTAATAGTTAATACTTTCCGTTGCTTGATCGCTCAAATTAATCAAATTAGTTTAATAATCGATCACGTCAAATTATTAGTTAAATTTGATTATTTTATTTTGATACGACTCATGCATTGACAATAAGTTAGTAGAACATCTTTATTATTACTTTTAAAATTTTTAGTTGATTAACTTGATCATTTTTTAGACACATCTAATATCTATCTTTGAAACAATATTATCTATCTTTAAAATTTCCTTCTATAAAAGATAAATATTAGTTAGCTTATCTTTTTAATTACCGTTTAAATCTATTTATGTAATAGATAATCTAAGAAATTCGAACTTAAAAAGAATTTTAATGTGGAAGCCCCTTTTTCTGAATAAATAGTATTTTTTTTTTATCTTTGATACTAAATCAATTTATAACTATTAACTTTTACTTAAATAATATATAATCATGTTCCTAATAACTTAGCCTTTATCTCTCATATTTAAAAATTTACATTTTGTTCATGTTATTTTAAATAATCTAATTACATTCTTTATTATCTATTTATAAAATATATTTTTTTAATTTTGATAATACATTCTATCCTTTTTGATATATTAGTTATCTTTTTTTATCTCTTTATATATATGAAGCAATTTAAAAAAAATTAATTTAAAAAGTTTAAAAATAGAATCCGTTTTTAATAATTAAATTATTATTCTTATCTTTAAGAATTAATCAATTTATATTTACTATCTTTTACTTGATATATATGTTATCATTTTCATAACAACTCAGCTTTTATCTTTCAAAATGAAATAACAGTTGATTAATATATTTTATTTTTTTCAATATATAAAGTTATTAGAATCATGTTGGACTCATTTTATCTTTCTAAATTTTGATATTATATTTTAATACTTTTAATTAAATAACAATTCATTGTAATTATGTATCATACTAATAAATTGTAGTATTAAAATAAAAAATAAGATCAAACCAAAATAATCAATTTAAACATCTCATTTTATATTATATGGACTTATAATGTCTCAAAATTATGATAATAGGGACAATACTATATATTAACCATTAGAGACAAAATTTGAAGGATGAAAAAGTAATTAAAATTTATTTACTAAATTGTTCTATAATTAGAATATGTTTTCTATTTTAATAATCTCATATGTGCGGTACTACAAATTTGAAAAAATAATATTTTTAGTCAAAAAACAAATAACATTTTCATATGCTAAAATTTTCATTATGTTTTTCACTTATTAATTATGAGTCATTGTCGTGCATGGCATGACGGGTACGGCTAGTTTTCATAAAATCGCCAATATTTTATTAGTATCCGTTTTTTCACATCAGCACCAACAACAACAAAAAAATTGAATATTGAATTGTTGTCCTTTATAGATAACTAGCGAAGTTTCCCGCGCCTTGCGTGGATTTTGTTAATATTTTTAAGTAAATTATTGTTTTTTTTTACCTACATTAACTCCGTAGTAACTGGTTATTTGGATCATTTTTCTTCAAAAACTATATAATAGATTACGAATTTGTTCTTTCTTTCAAAGTAGGATACATTAATGACTTACATAGTAAATGGAATATATCTTCTATGCATAAAATGAGTGTTTGGATTATCTCTCTTCTTAGACTTCCACATACGAATTACATGAACTTCTTGTACATGTTTCAACTCAAAATAACATCTCTGTTATAAAATCCATTTTACAAATTGTACATTTGTGACATTGAAGAATTGGTGGACTTAAAGTAACATTTAACATACACAACAATGGAATATAAAGTGGAAAGACTTTGTAATATAAAGTAGCTAGAAAGAATACGCTAAGAGGTAGAATGACATATTAGAAAGGCGATAAATATTTAGTTGGAACAAAAAGATGAGTTGTGAACTTGTGCATTTTTAAATTTTGAAGTTTGAAAAATATTTATACAACATAAGTTTTACTGATAATGCTTTAAAATGGTAGTTAAACATGCTTATAAAATTATTTAGCTGTTGAAAATCTATTAAATTATTTAAATTTGGAAACAATTGGTTATATCATGTAATATCTTTTATTTATTTTGAAAATAGATGAAAAGATCAGTTTTAATGTGTACAATTAGGTTCTGGCAAGATTTGGTTAACTAAGAGTATCCTATTTTTTATATATTTTTTGTCGATGATTTTTATAGAAATTTAGTCTTAGTAATACAAACATGTTTATAAGTTATTTTGATTATTAGTTTCAGGAAAAAATATAATATATTAAAGTTAATGAAAAAAATTAAATATAGAAATGTCATTATATAAATTGAATATCTTTGGACTTGGATGAATAGAGAAAGAAATGATTTCGTATAATCTTCATGTAAATAAAATGAAGATCGATGTTGGAATTAAATAAATTGAATATGTAGTATGATTTATTTTTTACAATAATAAAATAATATATTTATGGAACAAAAAATATATATTCTGAAAATTTAGGAGTAGAAATCTAAACAAAGAAAAGATAGAGATCACATGAAAACAAAAAACTATAAGTATACCCATATTTTGAATAATCTTAAGGGAAAAAGACAATAAACCACCCATTATTTCTCTCTGTTTGCATTAAACCACCCCCAATAAAATAGTTTGCATGAAACCACCCCTAATCCTAAACCGTTTGCAACTAACCACCCCTATTAAACTTCTGTTAATTTCCCGTTAAAAAGATCCGGTTTTGCCCGTCCCTTTTCTTTTTCTTTTTTATATCAAAAGATCTAGCTAATATTATTTAGGGTAGCCATCCTTTGTACCGTAACAAATCAATTAAAGAAAGTAAATGGTTGGCCATCTATGATTTCAACAACTAAGAAGATTATGTAGACGTGGTAGAAAAATCGAACTCAGTTGTCATGATCTGAACTTTTTTTTTTTGCACATTAAACTTTTTTGCAGCCAAAGCCAGGCATGAACAACAATGGTGGGGAGCCGATCACGTTTTCGTAGCCAGATTTCTCATAGTGTACATTGAGCATCTCCCAAAAGCAACTGTTTATAGAAGCCGGCTTTTCACCATTGGAGTTATCTGGCAAGCCCGGGATCGCATCGACATTGGATATCTCGATCGATCGCATCCATCGAACACAGGAATTTTGACGTCTTGCAACTCCAATATAGGGTAGCCTTTCCTTGTTGCACTGAACACATGCATTTTGTGTTTTCTAGAAATGATCCACTAACCACCATATTGCCAAAATACAGCAGATTAGACCTTAGCGTATGGCTATAGCTAAGAGGATTTTAAAGATAAAGATGGGCATGTAGGATAAATACCATGCAAAAATACAGCAGATTAGTTTCAGAATTAAACACATGTTTCACTCACTACAACGATCAACAATAGACAATCCGGTTGTAGCTTCTAAGATTTGTGCAAAAAAACAAAACCACGGTTGCAATTAGTTCACTATTACTTAACCAATAAGCTAATAAAAATGAAAAAAATGACCAAGAGTTGTAACAGTGGTATGCTTCTTTATGAAGCCTTAGATTTGTTAGACATCTTCATAGCACTTGTAAGTTGAGAGATGGAAGCAACGACATTTCTCCTAGTTGGTGCAATTGAAAACACTTGTCTTGTTAAACTTGACTCCGTGTTTGATCACCCACTATGTTGTTGTGGTCCATCGCCTTGTCGATCTCGTCTAGTTGGCTCAACTCGTGATTCAGCTGTTAAAACATAGTCCCCAACCTACAATACAAAAGGATCCATCACATGTAACTTTTTAGCTTACCTTGAAATAATAATTGTCATACAATTATTAAGATAAATAGCGGGTTAAGATGAAACTCAGAGCTAGTTGAAACACTATCATCTTGATGAGTGGAGTCAACATGGTGTGATTTCTGGGGCTGCAAGAACTCGCATAATAAGAGAACTAGACGATAAGAGCACTAAGACTTGTATAAAGTTATAAGGTTGGGTTTGTAAGAACATACCGGTCCCCGTTTCTTCTTATTGGTTTGGGAAGTAACATGTACTGTCTTTGGATTTTTTGGTCTCCCTCCCACAGTAGTAGCCTTGGACAGTTCTGATGGCTTTGGAGGATTATTGCATTTTCGCTTCGTATGTCCTTCCATGCCACAATGAGAGCACTTGTTCTTTCCAAATCTAGACCTTGGATTCTTTTTTTGGTGCCTCTTCTCCTTCTTCTCGTCTCCTGACTTTTCTCGACCTTCCAGGCTGAGCTATAAACTTAGGTGGCCTAGGTGGAATCATATCACTTTGCTCCCACTCAATATCTCTAGGAAGTGGTTGTACAACTTGATTATAAGCCTTCAAATAAGTATCCTTTGTATAATAATTGTCAATAAAAGACTCCAACCTCCACCTTTTTGTCATAATGCAAGCTGATGCATGGATACATGGGATCCTAGTTAGATTACATTTGAAGCATCCACAACTCCTTAAATTCACATCGACCACATACCTTCGATCGAAATGGTCAACCTCAAATCTACAATCTGAAGCTATATGAACTCTACACAAGCTCAAGCAATCTTTTTATGTAGATTGAAGTCTATTCAAGGCCTTAGGAGTGATAGAGACATTAGAGTTCATCATACCTTCCCTCTTTGCTACAAATCTATTCATCAATTTGCTTCTAATAGACTCACACATGCTCAATATCAGTAGCTCTCGATCTTCTAGTATGTAACTATTAAAGCTCTCACATACATTATTTAATAACATGTCTGACTTGCAAGAATACTTGAATGCGTGGTTGGACCATGTACTTGGATCAACTTAAATCAAATATGCATAAGCTCCTTCATCTAAGTTCTTGATGAAATTCATTGACTTGTTGAAATCATAAGTAGTAGTTGTCCTTGCAGATTCCCAAACAGCATCCTAGTATGCATTTCCGGGCCACTTGGCCTTGAAATTGTTATACAAGTGTCTAACACAAACTCTCGTCTCAGCCATGGGTACTACGAGATGTAATGCTTCAATCAAGCCCTCTAAATATTTACTAATGAGATTTTCTAAGAACCAAACCCATGTATCTTTCCTTTCAGCTTCAACCACAACATAAGCCACAGGAAATATATCATCATTTCCATCCTTTCCAACTGCTGTGAGGACTTGGCCAGTGTATGAACTTTTCGAATGGCAACCATCCAAGCCAATAATTGGCCTACACCCCTCCAAAAAGCCTTTTTTACACGCATCTAGACAAATATATATTCTCTAGAAGATGGGTTTTTCTGGATAATCTGAATTCACCTTTACATATGCCGAGCTAGTTGGGTTCCATTTCATGATGGTTGCAACATAAGTCCACACCTTTTCATATTGTGATGTGGCATCACCTTGAGTCATAAGGTAAGCACATAGTCTAGCCCTACATGCTTGTGTAGAAGTGATCATCACCCCATGTTCCCTCATTACTGAATTCTTAAAAGTTGTCAAGCGCCAATGTGGCTCATCTCTATAGTTCTCCAAATATCTTTCAGCCAACCAAACCGAAGTCACCTTACTATTTTGAATCTGCCATCCCCAATGATGCTCATGATTAAAGGTCTTCAATTGAAATGTACCATCTTGCATTATTCTTCTTGCACAAGCCTTGAAATTACAAGAAATTTGTTTGCACCCACACTTCTTTCTCGTGTGTTGCATCTGGCATTCACATCTATGCTTACAATAATCGGACACCTTAAGCTTGTCATTATGTAGATAATAATAATCAAAACCTTGCTCGATAGCAAATTGTTGCAGAGCTCTTCTAAACATATCATTTGAACTGAATACCATATTTTCTTTTAGCGCAATCGGTTTCATGAAATCAGCACATGGGTTGAACTCAGGGTACCTACCAACATACAAAAAGATTACATATATCAAATACCTCATTCAAATTAGAAAGTGTATTACTTATTTACATGTTCATTCAACTACTTTACCTTGGTTTTGTTCTTATATTTGAGTCACTTCCACTTATTAAGCATTCAGCATCACCATCAGACAGAACAACATCGATGCCAATAGGATCCTCTATTCCTTTTGGTAAAAAAATGTTGCTTACATCGTCCAATACCGTCTTATCAACAAACTCAACAAAAATATCATCATCCTTATCCTCACTCTCTTTGCAGCTGAAGTCACTGTCTAAAGAAGATGAATCTGAATACACAATATCTCCATCAGCATCCTCGTCTTCATTTTCAGCATCTGATGTTTGGGCCTCATCCATAACAATTGACCTCCTCATCATAGATGGACTAACCTCTTCCTCTTTTACCACATAGACATGTGCAACTCTATTTTTTCCAACAAAATTTACCATGGCCATTAAATCATTGTCACTTATGAGTTGCTTCAAGCCAGTAGTTATACTTTTTCTTGCTTCCAAATACCAAAGTTCCTTTATTTTGTCTACACCAGCTTCATCAATCAAGTAATCTTCCAAATCAAGCCTAGAGAGCAAATCGGGATCAACATCATTTTTAAC
The DNA here is from genome assembly GCA_934048045.1 of Polygonum aviculare. NCBI lineage: Eukaryota > Viridiplantae > Streptophyta > Magnoliopsida > Caryophyllales > Polygonaceae > Polygonum > Polygonum aviculare. The sequence goes on along the minus strand of OW204023.1, from coordinate 21,437,086 downwards.
GTATATAGATCCTTTTGTATACCGTAATCGATCTCCTGTCAACTCAAATTGACCTCCGTGTAGGAACGTTACTGTTATATTCATAATGGTGCACCTGTATATAAAGACTTCAGTTCAAATATCAGTATCATTATCTATGTGAATATATATCAAATTACTAAATTAAGAGCTTAAATATTGCAGTGGCATATGTCAACAATGAAATAAGCAAGGCAATTAAACAACTGTTAGCATTTTGGAAAATCAACAAGCATAACAAAAGATAGTGCAAAGTCTGTTAGTAAAGATGGTTTAATATGTACATGCATTGGAATTAATTAGAGTGGAGTTGAACTATACATACCACAATCAAAACTTATTAATTTGATCGATCAGTGCACTACTGCACGTTTATATTAAACTGGTCTTAAAACTTGTGAGATCGATCGCAAAGATAACACGTTCAAATTAGTACTAAATTTCCAAAATTTCTAAATTATTGAGATGACATCAACTCAAAACTTAATTTACTACTCTAAACCTAAAACAAGGATTTGACTTACCTTAGATCTACTTTCTTCAATCAATATGATTTTTTTTCATCAACCCCACAATTGATCACAGGAGGATGGAATCCTTCAAAGCTTGAAGTATCGACAATATTTGAGGAGTTAGAATGGCTACCCTAATACCGTAATAGCTAAATCACTACATAAAACCCTCCTATAATTTACTGGAAAAAAAGGGACGGGCAGAACCGGGTTTTTTAACGGGAAATTAACAGAAGTTTAATACGGGTCATTAGTTGCAAACTTTAGGATTAGGGGTGGTTTAATGCAAACTATTTTATTAGGGGTGGTTTAATGCAAACAGAGAGAAATAATGGGTGGTTTATTGCCTTTTTGCCTAATCTTAATCATAAAAAGACGGGGGGACGTTCATGTGAGAGAATGACTCTCTAAGAGAGAAATATATAGGAAATATACCCATATCTTTATTATATAACTTTGTTATTATGGGGTTAAGATAGAATAAAAGAACTTTTTATATTATGAAGTGGGTATTGTAAAAGATGTATTAAATAATGTTATAAGGAAAAAGTGTACGATAAAAGATACTACTAAGATATTTAGTATGCCGTTGTAGATATTATGGTAGGTTAGGAATTTAATTAAGAGTATGATGAAATAGATCTAAGGAAAAAAAGATCAATTGATTTCATAATAGCATAGTTGGAAAAGATAGATATTCGAAAATAAAAGATAAGGAAATTCCGGATGGTGCCCTTGAGTTTTGGGCTTTTCCGGATAGTGCCCAGGAAAAAAAGTTATTCTGCAATATACCCTTGAGGTTTCCTTTTTGTTCGCCCCGTGCCCTTTCTCCCCAAAACTAACATTTTTTCCCCCATTTTCTGGCTCGCCGTCTTTGCTACTATATTTCCCTTCCCCCATTTGATTTCAAAAGCAGCAAAGGGTAATTAATTCTCTCATATCCATACTCCACACATCCAAATACCAAACCACATACACACAAGCGTTCAGTGGAGATGAGAGGCATTGAGCAGTGGCAGTAAACACAAATGAGCAAGAAGAGGTACAAGCACTATTTATATACATCATGAAAACTAGCGTGGAATTAGCAATGGTAGTCTACTAGTCTATACCGCCATGTCCAAACTTGGAGCAATCTTGACCAAATTTTTTCTGCTATACCATCCAAACAATCCAATTACAATCCACAATTAGCAAGAAGATGAGAGAAATCAGGCAGAATAATCCACTTACTCAGAGACTAACAAGGCAATTTCGGGGGCCACCGGTGAGAAGACCGCTCTCAGCTTTGGCCGAGATCGCCACCGGCAGGCCGTCGTAGAAAACCCTAAGCAAGCGCCTCCTCGTCCTCCAGCCACGGGCCTGGAAGTGAACGACAGCATCGATGCGGACATCGAACTTGACGCTGTCGTGGCTCCGGTCCGAATTGATGCCGGTGACGACCCAATCGTCGACGTAGGTCTGGGAGGCGACCATGGTGGCGGTGAGGTACAACTGCTATATTAATGGTTGCTCTGTTTCTCTCGTTTTTTAAATGAGGCCTTCATCAAACTTTGAACATCTCATTTACAAGCGGGAGTCGCAAACTGAAAACGAGAGAGAATTAATTACCCTTTGCCGCTTCTGAAATCAAACGGGGGAAGGGAAACAGAGCAGCGAAGACGTCGAGCCAGAAAATGGGGAAAAAGTGTTAGTTTTGGGGAGAAAGGGCACGGGGCGAACAAAAACGAAACCTTAGGGGTATATTGCGGAATAACTTTTTTTCCTGGGCACCATCTGGAAAAGCCTAAAACTCAGGGGCATCATCCGGAATTTCCCTAAAAGATATAAGCTTTATGCAATTAGTAAAATAAATGTAAACAATATGAATAAAAGCATTTTTTTTTTCTAAAATATGTAGCGAGACCAATATAACCGTAATGATGCAAAAACGGTCGACTTCTATAATATATATTGATTGATCTGATACAATTATATATAAATTTGTTATTTAATGTAAAATATCAATCGTCATATGTAAAAAACTTAATTGTTTTATTAACAAAAAACTAAAATTTTGATTTAATCCTACCAAGAAGAATAAGTTCTTTATATAAAAAAACAAAATCAAATACCATGTATAGTAGCTTTTAACAAAACAATTTAAGATATTGGTTCTAAACTATGTTTTGGAGGGGAAATTTTCAAATCTAAAGTAATTTTGAATTTATAATCCGGGAAATACTTATGAAAACATCTTTTAAATATCATATATTTCACATAAATTTTAGAACTAATTATATAATTAATCAAGTTAAAAAAAATCTAATATATAGAAAAACTCGATTTTGATTAATTAATTAAGTAAAATTTTTAATTTATTATTCTTTAAGGAAAATATTTTTTATGAGATTGATCCACTATAAGAATAACTTAAGGTGAATGAAACTTAAAAGTATTCCAAAAAAACAATAAATGTAGAGAAAGGGCTATAGTAGTACGGTTAACGTGTGAACACGTTAGAATTTTTTATTTTTTTTGCAATTTCTTTGTTTCCAAATGGGAAAGATTACATACTATGTTAAAATCCCTAACTAAACTGAAGATTTTTTGTATCCAAGCTGGAAAGATTTTGGGATGAGAAATCAAATATTTTGTACAATTTGGATACAAAAAAAAGCTCAAGAAACTATTTTTGCGCAAAATCTGGGATTTTTGTATCATGGTGGATGATGATGCATTGATGAACAATGGTGTTTTTATAGGGCTGAACACAAATCTTCAATGGGCGGTCAAAGCCGGGAGAAACAATGCCTCCATGTACGCTATCCCACGCACTATTGTCTTCGTGTTGGCTCGAAGTGGTTGTTAAATTGCCGACTCCTCAATCCCAACGACGAAGACGGTAAAGCGGGAGGTGAACATGGTGGCCGAAATACGATAATGTGTAATAGGATAAGGTGGCGGCCATGGGGATACAACAATTGTAAAGAGGAAGAGAGAGTAGTAGCGGTTTTTTAATTAAATGAATTATGTAAATGACATGGAAAAAAATATATATGACGCGGATTAATCTACGAAATGTGGCATAATTAATAAATAAACATTATGTGACGTGGATCAACGATGTAGTGACACGTGTAAAAATCCGATGTGGTATAACGTGGGAACGACAAGTGTCTTAATCCTAGGTGGCGCAATGAGGAAGCTTTAATGCTTAGTGGTTTTAAATATATATAATAGATTATGAACCTTTGACCACCCGTCTAATTACATTAAGAAAATTTTTACGAGGTTTTACATGTATAATGCATACCCTTTGACCATCCCTCAACGTAGAAAACGATCAATTTCATCGTAGAGAAGAGGAAAAAGAGGTTCTTGGTGCATATATACCATATTTAAGTGTGATTGGTGTTTTAACGTATTTAACTAATAATACAAGACCGAATATTGAATTTGCACTAAAGTTATTGTCCAAGTACAACAGTACACCTACAAGAAGACACTTGAATGAAATCAAACACATGTTTCACTATCTTCGAGGTGCACATGATCTTGGGTTGCATTATCATAGCTAGAGGAATGCGACTCTTATTGGAGATGTAGATCCGAGGTTCTTGTTTACTCCACACAAAGGCAAATCACGAAATGACTATTTGCTCACATATAAAGGCATGACCTTTCATGAAGGTTAAACAAAACAAAATATGACTGTCACATCATTACACCAAGTAGAACTCATTGATTTTTATGAGGCAAGAAGAGAGTGTGTGTCCTTATGAGCAATTATTCAATTCATCTGGAAAGAACATAGAATGAGACCAATCAGTACGATCCAACCACATGTTATAAAGATAATTCAGAACATGTTGCTCAAATGAAGAAAGGTTACATCAGAGGAGACTGCACAATCCACATATCTCCAAAGTTTTTTACTATTTGAGAATTGGAAGAAAATGAAAAAGTAGACATTCAACAAATTCGATCGACTGACAATATGTCTTACTAGCTGGTGAAGTTTTTGATTCCTAAAAACTTTAGAAAGTTGGTATCTAGAATTGGAATACACAGGCTTTGAGACATATGTTGAATTTAGGGGGAGTATAATACACGTTGCACACATTGTCTCTTCGATCAAGTTTTTCCCATTGGGTTTTGCTTAGTAAGGGTTTTAATGAGGCAACATTAAAGTTTACAATGAGTTTCAATTTACAATCTTTTTTCTTCGTTCGGATTTTTATCCCACTGGATTTTTTTGTGACAAAAAAGAGAGAAAGTACACCCATCTCCTATAATATGGAAGAAGGTGAATACACAACATCTATGAAGTTTGTCACTATCCACAACATCTACAAATCACCCACTCTTTTTTTCTTCATTCTGATTCTTATCCCACTGGGTTTTTTCATAACAATATTATTAACAAGGCAACCTACACCCATTTTCCTGTAAAATGGAATAAGGTGAATGTCGAAGGGGGGTTTATGAATGTATGAAGTTTGTCACTATCTACAACATCTACGAATCACCCAATCTTTTTTTCTTCGATCAGAAATTTATCCTATTGGGTTTTTTCATGCAAATGTTCTTAACGAGGCAACGCACACCCATCCCCTTAATATGAAAGAAGCTCGATATTCGAAGGGAGTTATGAATGTATGAAGTTTATCACTATTTAAAAAATATACTAATCACCCTCAAATATACTACAAGCTACCCTTCTTATATAATCTAATGCTTCAATCATATACATGATTGATCATGAATTAATTATATAGGGTGCGTTCGGTACATCACAGATTACATAGAATAATGCATTAATTTTGATAAGCTATTATTTGAACCAAACACTCGAGTCCCATCAGCTTAAAAGTAGATAAGTAGACCCCACTTTCTTCTACAGAGGTTACACAAGTTTATTCGTGCTTGTTTGGTTTCAAGGTGAATCATTTATATAATGAGATGTATGCCGAACGGACCCATAATGTGTGATTAGAGGTAAATTGGACAAGGTAAATCATTTACTTTCTTTACCCCATGCTTCCATGTATAATTCATGGAGATTTCCCTCAAGCAAAAAAAAAATCATGGAGATTTCCCTAACTTTTCATCTATCATTGGTCTACAAAAGAATTCATACACCATACACCATTCACCATTATAAAATTTCCATCAAAATAGAGTAAGAAATAATCTCTAAAGTTTTTGGTTGGTTTTGAAAAACCTACATTTTATTTACTATTATAACCCTAATATGTAAAGTTTAATTGCTTAATTTATGGATATAGTGAAATTTTTATAATAAACTACATTTAAAAGAAAAAATAATTGAAATAAAGGACAACGGAATCTATAATTACAATTCCTCCAAAACGAAAGAATTGAAAATCATAAAAATTCAATATCATGTGACTTTTGGTTATATCTTCCCTATCCAAATACATGTATTGATTTTCCATGAAACTTCTTGAAAGTTTACAAAGATTTTAATCCCAGTCCAAATTAGCACTTGAAAGGGCAATAGATCACACCATTACTCCATTAGTCTATCTGCACTCCCTTTTTCATCGGTTTTGAATGCACTCAAGAAAAACATCCTCAAACAGGCTCAAGTTTTATTTATTTAAGTTGGTAGACACCCGATTTAGGTATGATGTATGTAGGTATTAAAAAAATTAAGTTCATTCTTAACAATTCTATCGAGGGATGCAATGGGCTTTCTGACACTTGCAACACTTGCTGAAGAAAAAATAAGATTGTGAAATGAAGTTATCCAATTAGCTTGGAATCCCGCGCACAAAACAAGCCAACAAATGCTAATACATCAGATATACTCAGTCCATAAACTTCATGTTGGTTCATTTCAGCATACCTAATCAGTTCAATACTACGAAATCAAAAGCAGATGAAGTCACGCTGGCAAAACAAGACGAAGTCTCAACACCTTCATGGACCATGTAGATATGTAGTAGCAACTGCACAAGTTTTCGAAACCACCACTGACCCAAGACCAACCTGCTACAGCAATAATAGACTTCATTGTTAATACGATTTGTTGATTGAGCAAATTGTCGATGGAATATAAACTAATTTCTAAACAAGAAATTAAGAAATTTCTGCAGAACATGAAAACATTTCTTACTAGTAATAATCAATGAAATCCACCCATATATATAACTTATAAGGACTCCAAATACAGCAAATAGGCCAGCTAACCAAAGGAGGTTTTGCATTTTATTATCTGTACACACTATACCCTTCAAACAGACAAGTGTTCGTGCTCAGTAATTTGTAGTACGTTTCTTATTAAAAGACTATTCTATTTTCCATTACAGAGATTAATTCATTTTCCATGACAAACTACAAAGGGGCAAAATTAGGGCACATTGCAGCTTCAAAATCCAACATGCTAGTTCCAAAACTGAACAACATTCAAAAGAAAGAAGATGAATCACACCAGCATTATGAGAAAACTATATAGCAAATTGAATATAAGGGAAACTAGGTTTGAACGAATATGGTGTGAAACACAAAACCCAGCCCCCACCCAGAAACATTCCAAGAGCAACTAAAAAGTTTTAAGCCTCATGATGATCGTCTTGATCTGTGGTCATCTATGAACAAGTATAAATTGGTTTCATTTTGCAAAACCGTTATGCTCTACGTAGGGTATACCAGAAGCCTTATGACAAAATTCACAAATGTACAGGCTACCACAAGTTCAATATAAGAGCAGACCAAAGTCGACACAAGTCAATCACACCATGAGGCAAGAAGAAACACTTAAGCCTAAGATAAAGACTCTGGGCTGCTTGATACACCGACAAAGTAGGTTAAATAAAGAGATGAAGTGGGTTCAATTTAAGCCATTAGAGTAAGAATCTCATTGTAACAGAACAGACAAAACAAAAGCAGAAGGCAAACATTGAAGTTACTTGAATTCTACTAAAGAAGTAGGAAATACTAACACACAAACTAGAGAGCTGAGAGCATAAATCGAAATAAAGCCAACTAGTGATGAAAAAGGGTGCAGTAGAGGGGAATGGAGCAGCGAACCTGGCAAGCATGGATGATGGGAAATCACTGCTGATTTTGGGGGTTCTGAGGGGGAGGGGGCATCCCGGGGCGAGGAGGGCCGTAGACAGGGACGGAGCCGGCGGGGGGAGGGGGCATGGCGTGCATGGCGGGCCTCATCTGGGGCGGGGGCGGGCCCCGCATCATCCCGGGAGGGGGGCCCATGGGCCGCTGGGCGAACTGGGGGGGCACGGGGAAGGGGCCGGGGGGCCTGGACCCGGGGGCGAACTGCCCCGGCGGGGGGGGCGGGCCCCTCTGCGGGGGGGCTCCGCCGGGGGGGTACATGCCCTGCCCCTGCCCCGGCGGCCGCATCACGGGGGGCGGGTACGACACCGGGGGCCGGGAGATCTGCGGCTGCATCATGCCGGGCGCAGGGCCGCCCACGCCGCGGACGGGGCCGGCCAGCCCGGGCTGCGCCTGGACGAGGGGCGCCGTGGGGACTCCCCGGCCGGCCGCCCGGCCCACCCCGGGCCCCGCGGCGGCGGCGGCGGAGGCCGACTTGGCCCGCGACTCGTCGGGCGGGGGCGGGCCCTCGACGGTCATGGAGACGACCTCCTCGCCGCGGAGGAGGAGCAGGCCCAGAGTGCGGCGGTCCTCGCGGTCCTCGGAGGGCTTCTTGCCCTTGGCCGGGGGCAGCTTCCGGAACTCCTCGCAGTCGCCCAGCACCAGGTTCATGTGGCGGTCGAAGGCCATGAACTTGCCCACCAGCTGCCGCCCGTCCTGGATCGTCACCCGCATCCTGTAGTTGATGAACTGCAGCATCTTCGAGCTCTTCGAGATCAACATCTTTGCCTGCTTTCTTTCCCGAGATCTGCTTCTTCTGCCTCCTCTCTTCCTCTTCCTCTTCTTACGGCAAACTGCGTTAGGGTTTTCTTTCAGCGTTTTGTATGCCCCCGCTCCAAATCCACACCATAAAACCCTTCCAAGGGCAAATCTGTCATATTACCGCTCTAAAATGTCTAATTTCACCCTTGTCAGCTGTCACAACGTGCCATATTTTTAGGGGATTTCTAAACAACACCCACCCACCTTTTCTTCGAAACACCCACCCTATACCCTATATCATATATATATAAAATTTTGTGTAAAATTACACCCATTGCCACTTTCATTTTTCTTCCCTCTTCTCTCCTTCTCCTCCATTATCTCATCTTTCAATCTACAAAATACAAAATTTTATCCATCAATCTTTCCACAAATCAAAATTATAACTACTTGAGGTATGCTTTATATCCATGATTTGCATATTTCATTCACCATACTTATCTTTTTCAGCATTGTTGGATTGGATTTAAGGTTTTTAATAGTTAGAGTTTTAGGGTTTAGGATTGTAAAATCTAAATGGGTCTTATTAATCTAAATGGATCTATATTGTATTGGAAGTCGTTGATGTCGAGTTTCTTTTCGTATGAATCGTTTGGTTCGATCGGTATTTTGCATGTCGGGATTTTTGGGGAAGACGAACCAGCACGACCTTTACGGCAGAAGGGCCGCTGGCCGTAAAGGCTGGTGTGCCCCTTGCCATTAAGGCAGAAGGGTCGTCAGCCGTTAAGGCAGAAGGGTTGCCAGCCGTAAAGGCTAGCGTTCCCTCTGCCATTAAGGTAGACGAGGCACTGGCCATTACGGCTGACCTCTTTCATTTAGTGTCGATTGATTTCGTTACTTGATTTTATATTGTTTTCTTTTTTAGATGTCGACTCGCGAAGAGACGAGTAGATCATTTCGTCATCGTCGTCGTGAAACATGTAAGGATCATGATGTAGCTAAGGCTCCACAAACGAACATTAGGACTTATCGTAGGAAACATCGTCGGACTGTCATGTTCAGTAACACATTGCTCGCAACGGTGGACAACTCAGAGCACGAGGTTCAGACATCATCTTATGAGACACCGTTGATCATCGTTAAAATCATACTTGTATAGCTCCACACGTTTTCGAAAATAATTGTACGTTGTTGTTGCCTCCTTAGTACAATGATATCTCCATTGTGGGCAGAGAGGTGGCAATGGACAATCTTGAGTAAAAAACACCTACAATCTCTCTAACCTACATGTAAAGTTTGAACTTTTTGTCATTAATTGCCCTCTTTTTAATTCATTTTTTTGTCTTATGTGATTATATATTATCTATCCTATCCAACTTACATGTAAGTTTGTATTTTTTTGCCATTAGATTCATTCAATTAAAGTCCATTATATATATCATCATTATAACTGCACCATGTATTATATAATATATCATTAACTAATTGTACTATATTATAAAACATGTCAAACGGATCAATCGAGTGGGGTTGAAAAATGGTTTGGTTATTCAGTTGTTAATATTTACGGATTCGGTCGTTTTGGGTTTAGTCAAGTCAATCTAATGGGTTGAGAAAATTAAATTTTAAAACTATTTTAAAAGTTGTTAAAATTATACCAACATTTTTAATGATATAATATAAGTTTGTATATTTGAATAATAAAAATAAAATATATTATTCAAAATCTTATATATATTTATATGTTAAACAATATTTCGAATCGATCAAATGCCTCCCGAGTTTCAACACATTAATGATTGAGTCGAACAGGTCGAGTCGCAGTTTGACCCGTAAATTTCAAATCAGGTTTCAACCTATAAAGTTTTTGATAGGTCGGATTGTCGGATTAAGTTAAGTTTTGGCGGGTGTTGTTGCAATCCAATAAAAGCATTTCATTTTGATTGTAGTATTTTTCATTAAATTGCATTCAAACGACCTCTTTTATCGTCATTTAAATACTACCCATATAAATTTACAAATCAATGTTAAACTAATTGCCCGGACAACGTCGGGCGTCTAGTATATACATCACACATGCATTAAAAGCTCAAGAAGTAAACAACTTTAAATGAGTGTGAGATTTATTGATTCAAAGTGTGGACCCATGTTATCGAAGAAAATGATGATAGTTTCATTCTCCATGACCTTGTCCTTATTGGCGGGAACAACCATAGGATGATAGGTTTGGTTAGGACCTCCCAGAACAACAAAACAACAATCAAATGAAATAGCAGCCAACATGCCCATATTAGAAAGTGTGAACCAAGAGTTGGTAGGGGCAAAAGAAGATGCAAACTAATCAAACTTCTTACGTATGTTATCGATCGCATAACATACGAAACTACGTGCAAAGACATCTGGATATTCAACAAGTTTGTCCATCATACTTTTTCGAACGGTTTTGCATGACTTTCTATGCCAAAACACAATGAAATATATTGAGATAGTTTGGAAAGAACAAACTTACCTCGTTGTGTATTATTGTAAAAGAGTTATCTCCCACATTGAAATTTTCATTCCAATCTTCTTGATCATCCATTGTGAAGATGATTTTTTTTTTGAAAAGAGAAGAAAAATGGTTTAGGGGTTGTTTAAGGTTGGAGATGTATTTAAAGAGGTAAATGAGTACAATCAATACCGTTAGGTGAACAGATTTATTGCATTAAATGCAATAAATTAAAATTATGCTCAACCGTTAAGGCAAATGGACCATCTGCCTTAAAGGCAGATGGACCGCCAGCCGTTACGGCCAACGGACCACCAGCCGTTATGGCCAGCGGACCGTCAGCCGTTATGGCATAGGTGGGCGTTGCGTAGGTCGTAGACCCTATTAATAGGGTGGGCGTTGTTTAAACAACCCGTATTTTTACTCGTTACACTCTCAAACTTTATTCGGAAAAATATGCGTAAGTTTTACTTCTATCTACTGTATATCTATATTTGATTAAATTATAAATTTTGGATTTTTTTTTTCAAACTAAATGCAACCCCTTTAGAGTTGTCAAAACCTTACCCGATCCAAAACATTGATCGGAACCGACTGGAAACTTTTGGGTTGAAACCCGACCCGATTTGTAGCAAACAAAGAAAAAACCAAACCCGATTAACCCGAACTCAATTGGGTTGAAACCCGAGACCGACCCGATATATTATACATATGTAAAATAAATATATTATAATATTGTAAATATTATAGTATATTTTTTCATAAAACCTATTATAAAAATTGAGAAAGAGTCATGTAAGAATGACTCTTAAGGTGAGAAATAAGAATGATTTTCGTCCCTTGGATCATCACAATTTGTACGGTCAAGATCTTCTCAAAACAAATGAAAAAAAAAGTTGCAATCTGTGCGTATCTTCAGCGAACTCTCGGCCTCCGTCCTCCGTCCTCCTCATCCTCTCCTCCGAATCTCCTCACTTCTCCTCCGACCTGGTCCACAGCGATCCCGGAGCTCCTGAGCGAGCAGACTAACCAGGCGATCTTGGACGACGAAGACGGCGCTCACCGATTTCCTCCCGAGATTAGGCGATTTCAGCGGAGGACGTATGCGCGAGGGAGGAGGCGTTTTTGAGGTCGTCGGCGCGTTAGAGATTGATTATTTTAGCTTATATTTACAGAGTTTTTTTCTCTTTAAAGGCAATTGTTCATTATTCAATCCGCTGCGTTTTGTGTACTGGTTTTTTAGCCACGTCATCATTTCATTGCCTTTGTTTTTGTAACTCTGTATAAAGCACTGTTTGTTCTCTTTCCCAAAGTAATGAGAATTTGCTCGAAGCTTTTGCTCCATTCACAGCTTTCTCTCTTGTTGCATCTCTATTCAAGTTTCTCAAATTATATTATGGTATCAGAGCAGTAGGTCATTTTGATCTTCGGTACTCGAATTCACCATGACGACGGGAGATCCGACGAACCAAAACCAGCAGATGCAGCTCGAGCAAAGGAAGGAGACAAATCAGGAGCCGGATTTCTCATATCCGAACCATTCTCTCTACCTACATCACTCCGATCATCCCAATTACTCTTTGGCAACGCAATTGTTGAACGATTCCAACTATCATCCGTGGAAAAGAGCTGTTGAGAATTCGTTGATGGCGAAGAACAAACTCTCGTTTGCCACTGGAGATTGCAAACGGCCTGAAGAGGGTTCTTCATCAGATATGCAGTGGCGAAGATGCAACTCCATGGTGATCTCGTGGCTTCTTCACTCTGTACAGAAGGAAATCGCTGAGACACTCCTTTACTACGACACAGCTGCTGAAATCTGGGCAAATCTTCATCAACGATTCGGTCAACCTAGTCTTGCGAGGACCTACCAGATTCAGAAGGAGCTCTTCAATATTTCTCAGGGTAACTTGCTTGTTTCTTCCTATTATACAAAGTTTAAGCGAATTTGGGATGAGTATTTGGTTCTAGCAGAATTGCCTAAATGTGGGAAGTGTGGATCTCTAAATTTTGTGCCACAAATGATGCTAAATCAGCAAGTGCTACAATTCCTTGTTGGTTTGAATGAATGCTATAGTTCAGTGCGAGCTAATGCTTTGATGATGAGACCAACTCCAAACCTTGCCGAGGTTCACCAAATGGTTTTACAAGAGGAAAAGCAGAGAAGTCTGTCAAACAATGCTCCTGTTGCTACTGATTCATCAGCTATGAGTGTATTTCCCAAACCTAAATCAAGCTCTTCTAATTCTAACTACAACACTGGTCAGAATTTCAATCCAAAAGGCAATCATCACACTAATGGTGGCAATGGAAACACCACCAACACTGGCTCAAATACAGGAAGTTCTTCTAATGCTGGAAGCAATAGTAATGTTCAAAGGAAAGTGAACTACTATTGTGATCATTGTAAGGTGCCAGGACATTCACTTAGCAGGTGCTTCAAGATACATGGCTATCCTAAAGACAGAGAAAGAAAGTTTGCTGGCAATGCTAATGTTGGTGAAGAAGGGAAAGAGAATTCAGAGAAGGGACATGTGATTACAAAGACTCAGTATGACAGACTGATGGCCTTGCTTGAACAACAACAATCTGGAGGCTCTTCCGCAGACACCAACAAGACATGTATGCTGGCAGGTAAAACTTTCTGCTTCTCTGTCTATGGTAATACTTTTGTTTGGGTCATTGATAGTGGAGCTACTCACCATATATGCCCAAACCTCAGCCTGTTTTTTAACCATGAGCCTTACACCAAAGCCAACTTTATTACTCTGCCAAATGGTAAACAAGCTAAAATTGAAAATGTGGGAATGATTCAACTCTCTCTAAAAATTACTCTTAAGAATGTTCTTCATGTTCCAGAGTTTTCTTTCAATCTCTTGTCTGTTAGCCAACTCAGTAAAGACCTCCAATCTAATGTCCTTTTCACTCCATCTCATTGTATTCTCCAGGACCCTTCAACGAGCATGCCTCAAGTGCTTGGTGAAGTCACACGAGGCCTCTATCTCACTTCCAGCCATCCTGACCAATCCCACAAATCTTCTACAGTTTCTGAAACAAACATTACTGCTCAGTTGCAATTTTCTCCTTGTAATAAAGTTACAGACAAGTTGTCTTTTGCTGTAACCATGGATTTGCTACATTTGAGACTTGGTCATGTTCCTTTTGATTCTCTATCTCGCTTTCCCTTTTTCAATGAATTGAAATGTGATAAACAACATCAGATATGCACCATTTGTCCTAAAGCTCGCCAACATAGAGTTTCTTTCCCAATTAGCAGCATTCAAACTTCTTATCCTTTTGAAATGCTTCATACAGATATTTGGGGTCCTTATAGAGTAAAAACCTACAATGGTTTTAGTTTCTTTTTGACTGTGGTGGATGATTATACTAGAACCACTTGGGTGCATCTTCTTACACACAAAAGTAATGCCATTACCTACTTAAAACAGTTCATTATCTTTGTTGAAAAACAGTTTTCTTGCTCAGTTAAGACCATCAGGTCTGACAATGGAAGTGAATTCTGTAGTGATGATGCTAAAACGTTTTTCACCAAACATGGAATCATACACCAAACCTCTTGTGTCGATACCCCTCAACAAAACGGTGTAGTAGAGCGGAAGCATAAACATCTTTTGGAGACAACCAGAGCTCTTTTATTTCAATCCAATCTACCTAACTCGTATTGGGGGGAATGCATTCTCACATCCACTTACCTTATCAATCGATACCCATTAGCCAGCCTAAATTTCCTTACACCTTTTGAGAAGTTATATGGCAAACCACCATTATACTCTCACCTCAGGCCTTTCGGCTGTCTCTGTTTCATTTCCATCTCAAAACGGGATAGAGGAAAATTTGAGCCTCGTAGCACACCTTGTGTTTTTCTTGGTTATCCACATGGAACAAAGGGTTACAAATTTCTTGAAATCTCTACCAAAAAGCTCCACATAACCAGAGATATTCAATTCCATGAACTTATTTTCCCCCTCCATTTACCCAATATTAAGTTAGCATCATCACTACCACTTCCTAATGTTGAACAAACACCAGACCCCATCCATTTTTCTTCCTTCTTCCACCCCTTTCACCAGTCCTTTTACACCTTCCACACCATCGCCCGATCCTTTGCATTATTTGCCTTCATCTCTGGATGATGTCATATCACCAACACCTAGTTCATCATCTTCAGAACCTTCCATTCCCACTGATCCACCACCTACTTTGAGAAGAACCTCTCGACCCCATAACCCTCCCACATATCTTCAGGATTATGTGGTGAATTATTCTAATGTTGTATCTCAATTTCCTCTCATGGATGGTTTTGCAGCTTCTTTTTTCGCTCCCCATGCTTTTCAAACCAACCTTCCTATCTCCATTTCTGAACCAAAATCGTACCAGCTCGCTTCCACTGATCCAAATTGGGTACTTGCCATGGATAAGGAGCTGGAAGCTTTATCTACTAACAATACATGGATAGTTGTTGATTTACCTGCAGGTAAGAGAGCAATTGGTTGCAAATGGGTGTACAAAATCAAATTAAAGGCTGATGGGAGTATAGAACGATACAAGGCTCGTCTTGTGGCCAAAGGGTACACTCAGCAACATGGTTTAGATTTTGAAGAAACCTTTTCTCCAGTGGTTCGTATGACAACTGTTCGAGCATTGATTTCCTTGCCTCTTACCAGAAAATGGAAAATCTTCCAATTGGATGTTAATAATGCATTCCTTCATGGAGATTTAGTGGAAGAAGTGTATATGAAAATGCCTGATGGTGTGCCAAATCCATTGAACAAGGTATGTTTGCTTAAGAAAAGTCTCTATGGGCTGAAACAAGCCTCAAAACAGTGGTTCCACAAACTTACTACAACGCTAGTGACGTTGAATTTCTCACAGTCCAAGCATGATTCATCATTGTTCTTTCAAAAGACAGTTTCGAGCATGACTATTGTTGCTATCTATGTGGATGATATCATAGTGACAGGTTCAGATTACAGTGTGATCGCTCATCTCAAGCAAGCTTTACATTCTCTTTTCAGCATCAAAGATCTAGGAGAGTTGAATTATTTTTTGGGGATAGAGGTCACACGACAGAATGAATCTCTTGTCCTTAGTCAGTCTAAATTTACCAAGGAATTGATAGTTGATGGCGATATTCAACAACTTCGTGACAGGGCTACACCTCTTCCTATCCATTTCAAATTGGGAGACCCAGGTGATGGTGAACCTTTGCCTGATCCATCTACCTATAGAAGCCTGGTTGGTAAGCTGAACTATTTAACCAACACGAGACCAGACATCTCTTTTGCTGTACAAATTTTGAGTCAGTTTCTGCAACGTCCCTTGACATCTCATATGTCTTCCTTACAGCATCTTTTGTGTTATGTCAAGGGTACCCCTCATTTTGGTCTTCTATTCAGACCAGGTGAACAAGTTCGCCTTCAAGCTTTTTCAGACTCCGATTGGGCTGGATGTCCAACTACCAGACGCTCCGTTACCGGTTATGTCATTCTTCATGGTTCTAATCCTATAGCCTGGCGTTCTAAGAAGCAGGCAACTGTCTCCAAAAGTTCCTCAGAAGCAGAATATCGGGCCCTTTCACAAGCTGCAGCTGAAATCACTTGGCTAGTTAATTTGTTTCAAGAATTGGGTGTTTCTGATCTTAAGCCGATTACACTTCATTGTGACAACAAATCAGCTCTTCACATTGCTCAAAACCCCGTCTTTCACGAGAGAACGAAGCATCTGGAAATTGATTGCCATTTCACTTGCGAGAAAGTTATGGATGGGTTGTTACAGCTTACGTATCTGCCTACCACAAATCAATTAGCTGATGTCCTCACTAAGATTCTCCCTTCAGCACATCATCATGATCTTCTCATCAAACTGGGCATGATCAATTCTTCTCCTGCTCCAGTTTGAGGGGGGCTGATAGAGATTGGTTATTTTAGCTTATATTTACAGAGTTTTTTTCTCTTTAAAGGCAATTGTTCATTATTCAATCCGCTGCGTTTTATGTACTGGTTTTTTAGCCACGTCATCATTTCATTGCCTTTGTTTTTGTAACTCTGTATAAAGCACTGTTTGTTCTCTTTCCCAAAGTAATGAGAATTTGCTCGAAGCTTTTACTCCATTCACAGCTTTCTCTCTTGTTGCATCTCTATTCAAGTTTCTCAAATTATATTAGATTAGGGCTTGGACGCGGCTGTGGATGTTGAGGCGGAGGTTGGCGAGGGAGGAGGTGGAGTCGAGGAGGCGAGGGGCGGTCGAATCTGGCGGAGGGATTGGATCTCCTCCGAAACGCGAAAACGACGTTGCCGGCCAAGACCTTCGCCTCGCAGATCCAAATCCGGTGGACAAGATGTCGCCGACGGCCAAGGCGAAGTCCTTGAAGGCCTTCCTCCTGTCGCCGATCTCATCCACGTAGCACAGGAGCTGGCGGCGGCGACGGCGATTGGGACAACGAGGAGCTGGTGGAGGTCCCGACCAACAACAGCTTATCCTCGGTCGAACGTCGCCTTCTCCGGCCTCTCTAGCCTCCAGATCCTCTCTATCTCTTCGAATACAGAACTCGCTTCGTGGAGCCTCCCCTCCGAGTTGACTCAGTCGGCCGGACTCATCACTCTCTACGCCGGAAGCTGCAATCTCACCAGATCCATACCAGTTATCTTCGGTTCCTTCATAGACTCAAAGATCTCCGAGGAAGGCGACGACGAAGCCCTAACCACTTCTTCTCCTCCAAGATCGCAAGGTAAACAACCACGATTCCCCTAATTTCCGACCTAATTTGGCGAATTCGGTGGCCGAACTTGCGCTTACGGACCTCGATCTGGTGTGGATTTGCAGATTCACAACTCCAACAACCAAGCCGACTCCAAGACGTCGCAGGTGAATGGCGACGACGACGAGGAATCTGATGAGGCCTCCGTCCACCTGCCTCTTCTAGACGGCCACTGCAACAACCAGTTCTATCTCTGCAACATTACTGGCATGAAATAACCTCACTGTTCATGAAGTGGACATTGTGCTTCTTCGTTGGCGTCATCATGAGCCTGGTCGGCTTCTTCAATAACCTCGTTGTTGAGAGCATTACTGGCATGAAATTCGTTGTTACTTCCAATATGATTCTCTTTGCAGGTTCGGCTTCATATTAGCCAAGCTGATTTGAACTTGTGAGTGGAGAGTGGATGAGATCATAGAGAAGAGAATTTTGACTTGATTTGGCCGTATTCAACTATGAATTTGAGGTAATTGGCTATGAAAATGGTTTTATCTAGTGAAGTATATGCTTGGAGGCAAGAAATAGTTAATAATGTTTCATGGCTGAATGTTTCTCTCCTATATGCTTTTGATCTGATTTGAGATTTACTGATTTTGATCAGTTATTTGGTGGATGCCGAGCTGAACTTAACAATTTTTTCAAATCATATTTCGAGTATAGGACTTTTGCTGGAGTGGATTTTTGCTAAACTAAACCATTTTGCCTGCAACCATTTTGCTAAACCAGATTTACTATTTCTCTCCAAATAACCATTTTGATCAATTATTTGGTGGATGTGTTGGGCAGGATCAAGGTCAGTCTTCAACACAAGCTCTGCCTGGGCAACCTCAAAGCATCAAGGGACTGATATGATGGTCTAGATACTGTCAAAGAATTATTGTAACTTGGATGTTCATTCTCCCTAAACTATATACATATGTATATCATGTACACAAGTTGGATATAGTTGAGAATAATAATAAAAAAAAAGGTTTGACAATTGAATATACGTACATGCATGCATGAATGATGAATCTGTTGAGGAGATGGAGACGAATGGGAGATGGGGGGCGTTATATGATACGTAGAGTGGGAGTAAACGTGGAGGTGGTGGAAGTGGGGGGTTTAATTAGGAGTTAATTATAAGTTATTGAATGCATTTTTTGGTCATTGTTGTAGGTTTTATTACGGATAGGGTTTTGGCTTGTAGGTGGCTGATGAGGTTATGGTTTTGGACGATTTTCTGTAGTAGATTATACAAATTGGACAAATTTGACCGTTGAGTTGCAGAAATATTGATGAATAAATTGACCATAGAATTCAACACATTGACAATAGAGTTAAACAAATATGAATGAACAAATTGACCATTGAGTTGCACAAACTTGAGCATTGAGTTGCACAAATTTGACCATTGAGTTGCACAAGTATTGATGAATAAATTGACCATAGAATTCAACACATTGGCAATAGAGTTGAACAAATATGAATAAACAAATTGACCATTGAGTTGCACAAATTTGACCATTGAGTTGCACAAATTTGACCATTGAGTTGCACAAATTTGACCATAGAGTTGCACAAATTTGACCATTGAGTTGAAGCCCACGGCGGCCAGAACTTCATGATGTGCAAGAAGCCCCAACCGGCGACTATGGCGGAGGAGGCAAATGCTTCTCCGGCGAGCGTTGTGAAGAAGGCAAGTGGAAGCAGGCAAGCGGAAGTTGTCTTCTCATATTGCAGTAATTGTTTCTTATTATATGCAGCAAGGACACATTCAACAGTTCAACAAATTTGACAAAGTTATGTTTTTTTTTCGATCAGATTTTACAAAGTTATGTTACTATAAATTACATATGAACAAATTGGTCATATAGTTGAATAAATATTAATGAACAAATCGACGATCGTGATTGCACAATCGACGATCGTGATTGCACAATCGACGATCGTGATTGCACAATCGACGATCGTGATTGCACAATCGACGATCGTGATTGCACAATCGACGATCGTGATTGCACAATCCTCGATCGTGATTGCACAATCCTCGATCGTGATTGCACAATCGACGATCGTGATTGCACAATCGACGATCGTGATTGCACAATCGACGATCGTGATTGCACAATCGACGATCGTGATTGCACAATCCTCGATCGTAATTGCACAATCGACGATCGTGATTGCACAATCGACGATCGTGATTGCACAATCCACGATCGTGATTGCACAATCCACGATCGTGATTGCACAATCCACGATCATGATTGCACAATCCACGATCGTGATTGCACAATCCACGATCTTGTTCACTTTAGTAGTGTAAAGCGGTTCCGATTTAGTTATGTTCTTGTGTGTTACCGCCAAATTGGAAGTGAAATGCAATAACTTTTGGCTCGGTGATCCGTTCGAGGCATGTGAGCAGTCGTTTCGAAGGTCTCGACGTAAGCCACGAGGTGGAGTCTTGGGTTCGCGGCTTCCGGCCCGGCATAAGACCAGAATATTGGGGGAAGCAGACAGACGTCGGGGAGTCTGGGGAGAAATAGGGCGTAACTTTGCGCTCGGTTATCGGAACGGGGCGTATTTTTTGTCATTTCGAAGGTCTCTTCGAGATGGGTTTGAGTGTCCAAAACCGTGTAGTTAGGTCCTGTTTTGGAGCTTTCCATGCATCTGGGCTCATCATAACTCATTCTGCAGGTCCGTGTGGCAAATAGGCACTGTAGTTCCCGTCGAGACCTTCGAAATGAGTGGTCATAGTAGAGTTAAACAAATTGACATGGCTAGAAATTTATTTATTGAACTCATCCAGCTATGCAAACTTTTCACATGGAGTTGCACAAACTTGACCATTGAATTGCACAAATATTGACGAACAAATTGACCATAGAATTCAACACATTGGCAATAGAGTTGAACAAATATGAATGAACAAATTGACCATTGAGTTGCACAAACGTGACCATTGAGTTGCACAAATAGAATTCAACACATTGACAATAGAGTTTAAAAAATATGAATGAACAAACTGACCATAGAGTTGCACAAACGTGACCATTGAGTTGCACAAACGTGACCATTGAGTTGCACAAACGTGACCATTGAGTTGCACAAATAAAATTCAACACATTGCCAATAGAGTTTAACAAATATGAATGAACAAATTGACCATAGAGTTGCACAAATTTGACCATTGAGTTGCACAAACGTAACCATTGAGTTGCACAAATTTGACCATTGAGTCGCACAAATTTGACCATTGAGTCGCACAAATTTGACCATTGAGTTGCACAAACGAAAAAAAAAACGAAAAAAAAACGAAAAAAAGTCGGAAAAAAATCGGGGAAAAAAACGAAAAAAGAAAAAAACGTATAATACGCGTATTATACGCGTATTAAAAACGCGAATAATTCGCGTATTATACGTGTATAATACGCGAATGATTCGGCCGAGATTTATGGGCGCGTGTGATGGGCTGTTTCCTCCGCTTGATGAACGGCCGAGATTCATTCCTATTTCCTACCATAATAATCATTCCTACCGGATCCGGACTCCTAAAAAATAGTGTTATTATAAAGATCTATTAAAAATAATACTTTATTATTAAATATTAATATTTAATCATAATATTATTTTAAAAATCATTAAAATTTCAAATTCTTGACTCGACCCGAACCCGCACGATAACTTGTCATGACTTGACCCGGCTTGACCTGTAACCCGATTGACCCGAACCCTCACTCAACCCGAACCCGAAAGAACTGAACTCGAATCCACCCGACCCGACCTGTTTGACACCTCTAAAGCCCTTCAATCATCGGAAGTTTTGTTTATACTGTGTACGCGTCGTGTCATACACGACAATGACTCACGCTTCACATTTTAAAATTAAATTTATTATAAATCGGATATTAATAATTGAAAATATATAATGAAAATTTTAGAACATGAAACTGTTATTTTTTTTAAACAAAAAATATTTTTTTTCTTCAGATTTTTAGTACCGCATGTATGAGATTATAACAATATAAAACATATTCTAGTTATAGAACAATTTAGTAAATAAAATTTACTTACTTTTTCATCCTTCAAAATTAATCTCCAACTAGACTAGTCGAACGGATTGGGTTGGACAGGTTCGGGTCGAGTCATTTCGGGTTAAGTTCATGTTCGGGTTTATCGGGTCATTGGTCAAGCTGGGTCGGGTCATGGCGGGTTACCGGGCGGGTTCGGGTTGATCAAGGGGTCAATGATGTCATTTAAAAAAATGTATTTAGTATAACATAGGAGACAAACTTCGGGAAGTAAGTTGTGAGTGGCTAACATAGGAGACAAACTTCGGGAAACGAGGCTTCGTTGGTTTGGTCACGTCGAGAGAAGGAGCCCGGATGCGACGGTGAGGAGGTGTGAGCGTTTGGAGTTAGGGGCTTACCGGAGGGGTAGAGGTCGCCCAAAGAAGCGTTGGATGGACAACGTTAAGCAAGATATCAACTTGCTAGGGATCTCAGTGGAGCTGGCTCAGTGTAGGGGGAGCTGGAGGGACAAGATCAAGGTGGTGGAGAGCTAGTAGCCGGGTTGGTGGAGCAGGCTTTTTAAGCGGGAGATTAAAGTCAAGTTGTTAGTTTTAGCCAGTTTTATTCTCTGAACATTGCTTTGAGCTTTAGCTTTAGCTTTTACTTTGACTTTAGTTGTAGTTTTAGTCATCTTTGTAGTCGCTTTTTGGTTGGTGAGTTTTTCTTGGGTTATTTCGGGCGTATTCCATCCAGGTCTGGAATACCCCCATCCTGACCCCCCCAGATCCCGCTCCTGTGGGACTACCTGGGCAAATGTTGTTGTTGTTGTATTTAGTATTAAATTATAAAAAATATATAAATTTTTTTTGAAGGTTTAGGTGCGAATTTTGAAGAATAAATAGATTGTAAAAATTATTTAGTCTTCTTTAAGTAAAAGAGTTTCTTGAACAAATATGTTTGCTTTATAATCGTAAAGTATATATATTATTATAACAAGTTTTTTCTTCGCGATAATAAGACATCAAAGAAGTGTACTTCTTTATTGGTAATATATTACCTTTCAATGACAAATTATCATGTTTTTTGACCTTTAATACTCGATAGAAAACAAAAGATCGATAAATCATATTGATAAGGGATGATGCACAATTTTATTTGTATACTATACATATTTAGATGTCATAAGAACGCAAACTATGTAGCTATCATATAATGATATAAATTTTGGTTTAATTCTATTGATAGCTCTATAAATGTCTAATTTCCATCTCATTACCCGTTTGAAAGCAAGTCATGTTATATACCTTAGAACAATGTACTAAGTTAGGTGAGTTTGTCACTGTGACTGACTCCAAGCTCTAAATCTCCCTATAGATTGGAGCAAGAAAGATGGAGAGGTTGGAGAAAGCGGAAAAATGATCTAATTTAAGTTGTTTTTTTTGTTAAAAGTCGGATTTAGCTTTGGGCATATTAAAATCTTTAGGTGCACAATTATGAATTACCCATCAATCTGTCATTTTATTATACTAGAGTGTATTCTAAAATAAGTTTTCCACCTTATAGATTTCTTGACCCAACGGGTTTGACCCGACCCTAACCTAGATATTTTCGGATTTACCGGGTTCGGGTTCAAGCTGGGTTTCGGGTTCAAATTTTTGGGCTGAAACCCAGAAATTTCGGGTCGGGTCGGGTCGGGGTTATGGGCCGGGTCAGCTTTTGACAAGTCTATCTCCAAGTGTTAATATATATTATTCTCCCTGTTTATTACAATTTTGAGACAATATAATTCAATTAATATAAAGTGAGATGCTTTAATTGATTATTTTGGTTTGGTCTTGTTTTTTTATTCTAATACTATATCTCATTAGTATGAGATATGATCACTAAGAATTTTTATTTAATTAAAACAATTAAAATATAACATCAAAATTTAGAAATATAAAATGAGTCTAGCATGATTATGATGTCTTTATATATTGAAATAAATAAAATATATTAATCAACAATTATTTTATTATGAAAGATATAAACTAAGTCATTATGAAAATGATAATATTTAAGTTAAGCAAAAGATACTCAGTAAATATAAACTTATTTAATATTAAAGATAGGAATACTAATACAATTATAAAAAAAGGCTTCTATTTTTAAATTATTTTATATTCAAAATCTTTAAATAACTTTTTACATAAAGAGATTAAAAAGATAAATAATATATTAAAAAGGATAGAATACTTTATCAAAACTTAACAAATATCTTTTACATAAATTGATAATAAAGAATGTAATTAGATTATTGAAATAACATGAAAAAATTAATTGTGTGATTATGAGAGATAAAAGCTAAGTTATTAGGGACATGATAGTACATAATTTCAGTAAAAGTTAATGAATAAATTGATTTAGTGTCAAAGATAAAAATAATATTTTATTTAGAAAAAGGGGCTTCTATTTTAAAGCTCTTTTATTAATTCGAATTTCTATAAATAGATTAAAATGGAATTCGAAAAGATAAGTTAATTAATATATATCTTTTATAGAAAGAAATTTTAAAGATAGATAATATTGTTTCAGAGATAGACTTTAGATGAGTAAGAAAAATGACAGAATTAAATATTAGATAATTAAAGAAATTTTAAAGACAAATAGTATGTCCTCAAAGATGATATTTGATGGGTAAGAAAAAAGATAAAATGAAAGATTAGATAACTAAGAATAATAAAACATATAAAATTGTTAACAAAGTGGAGCCAAAATTAACATGGAGTCTCGAAATTTCTCGGCTTTAATATATAAAGATTCTATTATCGTAACTTGATTTATTTTTTAAATTATTAAATATTCTCTATATTTTAAAATCTAATACTATATTAATCCAAATTTTTATTATAAATGATTGATTTACTTATATGAGTTAGTTTATGCAATTTAATTTATGGGAAATTCTGTTTGGTACCCTCAAGTTTTTGGCTTTTTCGGATGTTGTCCAAGTAAAAAAATGATTCCGGAAAACACCCTCAAAATCTTTTAAAAGTTCGACTCGTGCCCTTACTTGTAATGTTTCTCTTATATGTCACTATATTTCGTTTATTTTCAATAAAAAACACATACTTTTGTTTTTACTAGGTTAAAATTCAATTACAAAATATAAAATCATGTAAATAAGGTTAAAAATATGCTCTATAAAATTATTATATAACTTATGTTTTTAATTGAATTTTTTGTTATATTTATCGAATAAAAACCAAATATACTTAAATACGTATATTTTAAAATAATAGATTATATTATATAATTCTTATATATTATATAATATAAGTTTAACATGAAAATTTTACATAGTAAGTTTTGACAATTTTTAATATGGATTTATATTCTAGTTATAAATATGTATATATGTTGATAGAATATATGAATTTTCATTTCTTGAATAATAGGAGAAAATAAAAATATAGTTCAATAATAGTAATTGACCTTTCCATATATGTATATATTCACAATATAGAGAAATTTTAAGTATAAGTATGATTTTTTTTTAGTTTGATAAATGTAACATAAACTAACTTGAAACCATAGGTTATATAATGTTTTATAGATTAAGTTTTAAAAACTTATTTAAATTATATTTTATATTATAATTGAAAATTTAACTTAGTAAATACAAACAAGTTTTTTATTGTAAAAAATAAACAAAATATTGTGAAATATACGAGAAATATAAGAAGTAAGAGCCAAGCTGAACTTTTGCAAGAGTTCGAGGGTATTTCCAGAAATGGGTTTTTTGCTTAGGCACCATCCGAAAAAGCCAACAATTCGAGGGTACAAAATGAAATTTCCCTTAATTTAAATCCCTCAATCTTTATCAATGTTTATATGCGTATGAACTAGTTAATATATAAAAAATATTTTTATATAAATATTTAATGATATATGAAAATTATGTTATTTTATAATCCAAAAGATACGCATCATTGTAAAAGAAATTAAACTTATCATAATATTTGTAATTATTATAATACATTCATGAACACAAAAATAAAAACAAATAACACTTCCGTACAATATACGGGTCATTTGCTAGTACTCCCGATTCACAATACTGTTCAATTAGTTTCAATTTTTTGTTTTATAGTAAATATCCCTTTAGCTATTTTGATCTCCGCCTTACATAATTGTCCTTGTAATAACTATTTATTAATAAACCAAACAAAAGAAGTAATAAATAACAAAATAGTAGTTCCTTCAACCCAAAAAAAAATAAAAAAATAGTAGTAGTTTTCATAGCATTCTTGAAAAGTATGCAAAATGCTAAATGGACGGTAAAACAGAAGGATCATTAGTTAGCAGGCTCTAGAATTTGCATTGGTTAGTCTTAATTTCTCATGAGCAGTATCAGTGTGTGCTAGACTAGAATCTTTGATGTTAGATATTTTGCAAATTATTACTAGATGTTTTGCGAATTCAATTCCGTAGAGAAAAACCTCCTAGTAAAGTGAATGACTGAAAAAGAATGGGATCTCGAAATCTGTGGTACATGACCTGGTGACCCCCTACTAGCTCGGAAAGATTTCTCTACACACATCTTCTACAAGGCTCGTTTACACACTGTTTGAATACGCAAGATGTATATTACCAGAACATTAGTAGACGTGTATATATATTAAAAAAAAAACTCATTTCGTCACTGATTGGCATTGTTTCGAGAGGCTTCCCAAAGTCGATGCTCAATTCCTAGCTTCCTCAGATCCATTAGACCTTGCTCCACTGATTAGGCGAATTTTGCAAGTGAAGAAAGAAAGCACAAGGTTAGCGTACAGATTTCATAAATTTAACGAGTTTGCAAGAGAGTTGTTTATACCATCGACGGCATCATGTGAAGTTGGTGCATGTCCACTACGGCTAATCCAAAACTCAAGCCTCTGCTTAGCAATGTCCTTCTCTATACCAAGGGCCAGAGCTCTTCTCCAAAAGTAGGTCAGCCATGCCTGTCCAAAATGGTACATGATTTACTATTAATTTGTTGATCCAAGGATAACCCAAGCATTACAACTTTTCGCAGCTTAAAACCAGCCAAAAAGGGTGAAAATATGTCTGGAACAGGAAACCAACCTCTTTGAAAAGAACATCCTCAGATTCCTCTGGACTTAGTTCTGCCAAGAAGGATAACAACAGCATTAGCAAATGAACCATTAGAAGAAGGCATTAACCATTTATATCAACCAGTCTGTCCGTTCTGGAACCTCCGGGATTTACTTCTCTCAAAGACAGATGTTAGTTTATAATGTTGGATATGCAGAAGCAATAACCATTTATAACAACCGCTTTTCTTGTTCTCATGGCAAAATCAAATAGAAAACTTTTAAAACTTAAACATAATCAACATGTTGAAGAGCATACCAAAAGCCTCCATATACTTAAACTCGCCAGGCGATTTTATATCTGCATTCGGAAGAGAGAGTCACAAAATGCAAGTAATAATTTACTAGCAGGAACAAACACGAGTTATATTACAAGATAATGCTAGCAGATGGAAAACCTGTGATGGATACTCTGGCAGAATTTGGGCGCCGGGTTTGGGCTAGCACAAATGCAACATACACTTCAACCTATAAGATAAAGTACTTATGGAAGAATTTGTTACTTGAAATATCCATACTCCTCAAGAAATTATGCAAAACCTTTCAAGGGCACATAGTATAAAGTTAAAAAAAATACTCAGTTGTGCGCAGAAAATGACAAGCTATAATGTCATGCTATAGCGAACATGTCACTCAAAAGTCAAGCCTTTCATATCTAACATTGACACTGCAAATCAAACCCCCCACCCAGCCACACACAAACAATTAGTTTCTATCTTTATGCATTGAGTCAATATTCGATACAATCATGCAAAACTTACTATCTTTGGGTTCTGACCCTACACGGCTGCTCAGTAACTATGCATTCAGAAGAAAGCAAACTCAACGCTAGAATGAACTAACATACCTGCAAAGCAGCAAGTTCTTTCAAGCCCATTTCAACAGCAAGCATACTTTCAATGACTGCTTCTCCAGTGAGATCATTTAAGTCTTGGACAAGTTTACTTCTGCTATCAAGATCCTCACCTGCTGAAGATCACAAAAGTAATAATAGCTTCAAAGTGAACAAAATAACAGAATAAAATATAACTACAATGGGAAGAAGTAACCACAATGGGAAGTTGGGAGCTCATATACCTTTCTCCCAGCTCTCTTCTTTGGCCTTTTGTCCAGCAGAAATGACAACTTCAAAAGGAAGGGGTGCTAAAGATGACCAGTACTCATATTTGGACATCGAAATATCAGCACATATTCCTATAAGGCATGCAAGTGACCGTTAGAATTGTAGAAAATTTAATTCATTATTGCTTGAGCTGTAAAACTGTACATCTGGAACTGTCAAACAGAGATGCAACGATTTTGGATAACAGTATACAGCATGCAGGTATTTACAACCTGACTGGAGTAATCAAGTATTAGGCACTTGTGCTTTAGGTTGTAATGATGTATGTATTATTATAATTTATGGCACTGAAACTAGAACAAAACTTCAGAAAAGAAAGTCAAACACAGTAAATAAAATGGGAGTGCCTCAACTGCATCTTGCCTCCTTGAAGATGGGGTAACATGGCCCTTGCATTTTTCTAAAGTAAGCAACTCAGAAGCTTCATGCAATTCAACATCATCATTTTTTTCAAGAAACAAAATTCAGTTATGCACAGTCAATAAAATGGGAGCGCCTTGACTGCATCTTGCCTCCTTGGAGATGGAGTAACACGGTCCTTGCACGTTTCTAAAGTAAGCAGCTCAGAAGCTTCATGCATTTAAAATCATGATTTTTTTTTCAAGAAACAAAATTTCAGTTATATTGTAGCAAAACCTACTAATCATAGCTAATTAGTAATTAACGATAGAACCACAATAAATGCCTCCTTTAGCTATTCTACAGCTGGTATGTGCAAATGTGGAAGTTGCATACATTATACAAAACAAGCTAATTTTAGAGATGTAAAATTTGGTATTGCTTATTTTATGAGGTGTGTGCTTCCTTGTGCTGAGGAAAAAACCAGCAATGAGTTTTGTGGAGTTGTGTGAGTATGTGTGTGGGATAATGATGAGGAATAGTCACATACCATGCTGGGCTGCTAAACCCCAATAACGTGCAAGCCAACATCTCTTTAAAACAACTTCTTCCTGTTAGATTAATACGAGATCAGAGTGGTCAGCCAGACTACCATATTACATGTATCAGCAAGCTAGCAGAATGCATACCATTTCTTTCTGGGTCAAAACCATTCTTTGTGTCATCATGTGTAGGGCTTTAACCTCAGACTCGGCTCCCTGGAGCCGAGCTGCAGCTGCTGTTACCTCATCCCTAGCATTCTGGCTCAATCAGTGAAAATGCTGACTAAATCAACCCATATGCAATAATATTAAAAGCTAAAATGAAAAGAAACAGAGAAGCCAGGGGTTAAATGTATACAAACTCGCAAACTTTACCTGAACTTCAGATCGCATGGTTATAACTTCGGCATCCATCTCATTTTTGAATTGTTTTGCATCTCTAAGTGCAGCCTAGAATCATATAACCAATTTCAGCTGCTTGAAAACAGTAAATGCTCCCATTACAGACAATCATATTCTTACATGATGCTTATTTCTACAACAGAACCACAGAAGACTTAGATACTTTTTGAATATTATGTAGGCCGCCTGATTAATACGATTCTAGAAATTCTAGAAAATAGGTTTTCAAGAAAACGAACAAAATGCATGCCTCTAAAGTACCTCTCTTTGGCGCAATGCAGCTTCTTTTCTGTGGATTATCAACCCAGAAATAGTTAGAAGATTCATTTACTAAGGCAGAGTATGGGAACAGGATTTCATGCAATATACCTGCTCAATAATTTGGCCTCCAGCGAAACTCCTTCTCCAAGAGCAGCAACCTATGATGGGAAGGAGGAAGCAAGGGTTTTTTAACCAAACCATCCTTTCCAATTAGATTTAGATGAAACGACCTCCCATTAATTAATGATAGCTTAAGTATTTGTCGTAGAAGGGTTCAGCAACAACCTATTGAGTAGTATCTTAAGACTACATGTGTCAAATTGCACAATAGTTAAAGGCAAGCTCTAGGAATAGATCTCAACAAAATCCTTAGAACTTTGTTGTATCCTAGAGAAGTAAATTGTCTAAACCCTTAAAACATCATGAAATGAACAAAAAGCTTACTTTCTGTTTAAAATTTTACAAGGAAATCTCTGATACGGTCCAATTAGATCATGGTTGAGAAGGGGAGAAATATATGTGAATTGCAAGATTACTATTAGGATTACTCTT
Organism: Polygonum aviculare; assembly: GCA_934048045.1. Lineage (NCBI taxonomy): Eukaryota > Viridiplantae > Streptophyta > Magnoliopsida > Caryophyllales > Polygonaceae > Polygonum > Polygonum aviculare. Next base: position 21,407,120 of record OW204023.1, on the reverse strand, counting down.
TATCTTTATTTAGGATATAGTGCATTTATTTCTAGATAGATCAGATGGTTTTCTCTTTATCTTTTCCTTTCTAGTTATCTTTATTTGGATTTTGACTTGTCTAATTGCATAACAAATAAGCAAACTATTATCGAGAAAGGCTTTACGTAAAAGGTTCTGTCAAGAACGAACTAGCCTCTTTCTTTATCTTTTCTATCTCTTTTCTCTTCATCAACCTAGCTTCTAGCCCTAGTTCTCACATCTCTAGACCCGTGACTAGATCCTACACTCGGGGTATAACAATCTCTTCCCCTACATTTTATGATTCATGTATAATTGAGGCTAAACATGCCATTGCTTCTACCATCGACCATGAAAGATGAAAACTTTAGCATGCAAAGAAATAGAACAGAACTCCCTAACTCGATGTAACATTCCATGGTCTAACGATCAGAAACATCAATCCAAATATACCTGCTTCTCAAGATCTTTAACTCTTGATTCAGCAACCTTGAATTTCTCTTCTTCGATTTGGAGCTGCAAATAATCAAAGAACTCAAATGTCCATTGTAATTTGATAAATATGATGAAGAGGTGAAGTGTACATGTACTTGTACTTGGGTGTCAACCTTTTCAAGAATCTTATTATTCTCCTCTTCTATCATATCAAGCTGCATGAAAAAAAAAAAAAGCACAATCACGTCAGTCAGTTTGATGAAAATCTCAAGTAAAGAAAATATGGTATAGATACTGGAAATATGTTGAGATCAGTGTGACCCGAAAATGGAATGATCAGATCACCTCATCACGAAGAGTAGAGGCCTCCCGCTGATCTCCAATAGCCTTACCATTCTTTTGCGCTACATCAGCTAAGAATCTGCAAAATTAAGTAAGGTTGAAGATCCGGTTTGACTTGAAATGGGAGGGTAATTTTTAAGTAGAATGTTTAGCAGAGACAGAATTGTCAAGTAAAGCATGGATCAAAGAGAATGAAGAGGATTGCTTAACCTTCTTTCCTTATGCCTCATAGTGGGCGAATCCAAAGGCGGAAGAGAAGACTGACTTCTCAAGTGGGTAACCTTGGGTGGAATTGCAGGTGTTTCAGGATTGGAGGGCACAGGCCTGCCATTTGACTTGAAGCGAAGGGAAGATCCATCATCCCCTGCCGTAACTCTAGCTAGCTGAGGAATTCATGGAACGAAGCAGAAAGAAATAGTATGCAAGTTTAGGTTTAGATAGTGGAAACGGGACTGGATCTAAAATGCGAAATGCGGGAGCAAGCAAAGGAGGAAAGAGCTCTCACATTGGGAACAGAAGAGGCAGAGCTGAGCTTGGAGGAGGGAGGGGCGCGAGAGGGCTTGGAAGAGTGCAATGCCGGAGAAAGGAGGGGCAGATCGGAGGAGGAGAAGTCGCTGTTGAAGGGGCTGGCGTGAGCGTCGTCGTCGTCGTCGTCCTCATCGTCGGCGGTGGTCCGGGAAGCCATGGCCTGGGCGAGGCGCTGGGCGGCGGCCTTGGCGGCGAAGTTCTGGGTCCTCTTTACGTTGGAGAGGACGGCGGCGGAAGCGGAGCGCGCGTGGTGGGGACGCGCCGCCGACACGCCGGACTCCGAAGTCCACCGCCGGCCGCTGATCGGGCTCTCCGTTCGCTTGCTCTCCATCACGCCTGCTTTTCTTGGTTTGCGTGGCCGTGGAAGGTAAATCCAAGTTGGTGAGACGGACAGAGACGAGGCAGAGGAAAGAAATGTCGCCTCCAACGCTTGCCGGTGAAGTCTGATGGTGGTACCGGGTAGGAGGTAGTACTAAATTGGAAATGTTTATTTATTTTTTTGGTTGGGAAATTGGAAATTTTTATTGTTACCTGTGAAAAATGATTAGGAGATCGATAACTCACAATACCAGTAATGAACACAAAGATTGACTTATTAGTTTTGATAAAGTACATATTGTTCATACGATTGATAGTATGTGTCCTCACTCGATCCTTCTTAGATCTATCTTATAGCTAAACCGTCTCTAGAGTTGACTCCAACGATGTCTGCGACATCTTTCAACCGCTCGTCTTTCGTGGACTCTGGTGTTGACTTCTCGTATCCAGGCTTGCTTTATGGGTCTTTCTATTTGGGTTATCGTTTTGTGGACTCTCGGAGACAGTTGTTAGGGGCCAACAATATCAGAGAGAAATTATTTCATTCGGCGACAATTTTGAATTTCGTATGAAGACGGGTGAAATCATTTTCACCAACCCTAGCCTTCCAAGTGTGACGTGACGGTTTTGATGGAGAAAATGGGTTTGCTTCTTGGAAACTAACGCTATCATGATCTTGTGTTAACCCTTAGCAGCTTTGATCTTCTTATGCTCTCCCTCTGTCCTGCTCTTCTCAAGGTAAATTCGCATCCTTTCGTCTTCCTTTCTGTTGGGAAGATATTAAGGACGTCAGTCATTAATATCTAAACCAATAATAATTGTCCCTTGTTTTGATAATGACAAACTCAAAGGTATTTGATAAGTTGTCCAAGTGTTGATCTCAGGTAAGTCCAGCGGACGCACATGAGCGAAAAGGACAACAAGTGAACGAGAGTCCCTAACTCTGAAGGGACGCATTTCAACAGAACTTCCAAAGCTGAACGTAATTGGCGAAGTCCCTGCGCAGATAGAACGACGTCCTCATCAAGAAGGGACACGCGCCAAAATACGGACGAAGTTCAAAATCAAATCAAGGCCGCCCCAACATGATTACATCACATTCGGCCGTAGTCCTCAGAAGGAAGCTTCCCTTGTCTGGGCACGTGTAGACAACTCCAAAGATGTCGCTTTCCAAGCAATGGTCCCCTATCCACGCGGAGGCTTCCCAAGCGTCAACAGAGTTGAATTCCTCAAGATGCTCATCGCACCGTTGATGGAAGATCAAGGATCCTGCCAAGTATCATAGGACGCTAGAGGACAAGAATCACTTCCGCTATAAATACCCTCCAAGGGGTATGCATAGCGGTGTGGACTTTGAAGACTTTCTCTCAAGCTCTCCCGAAGCATTCAAGTTCAAGAACGAAGAACAAAGAGACCAAGTGAGCTTGAAGCAAGAGAAAGAAAGTCCAACCACATCAAATCCAAAACAAACCACAAAATAGTTAGAGTTCTAGTTTGTCTCTCACAACGAATCGTGAGAGACGTGAGTAATAGCTTCCTTATAGCTAAGAGAGTTAGGTTACTTGCTAGGTGGAAAAGAGTGTTACTAGTGAGGCTAAGGACGGACGCTTAACTCAGTGAAGTGTAACGACTCGCCTAAGTTGTAAGGACTCTCTCTGAATAAGATAAGGACGGCTATTGAAAATCCTTCTAGTGGAGGTAGAGGTTTACCCATAAGACTAGTTGGTCTTAGTGGGGTTCCTGTTGGGATGGTGGTTAGTCCCGACAATCGATCCCATTAGGTTTTGATGATGATTGAACACTTGAGAAACATTTAACATGGTTTACTACATGTTTCAAGATCAAGCAGGTTGTATTGAGCATGAAACAGAGCAGGAACATCCGATGGGATCAACCGGATCATCAAATAGTTGGCGCGCAAGCAGAAGCTATTTATGGAAGGTGGATCAACACGCAAAGCTGGAAGCTATTTATGGAAACGCGCGTGAAGGGATTGGATGGAACGAATTACTTATCTTTGGAAGATTTCGAAGATTTGTTAGTTTGTTGAAGATGTTATCTTATTCCCTAAGTAAGATATATCTGATTTGGTGATCGATATACTTTAGGATAAAATTTCCTTCTAGCCGTTTAGTATATATAGATCATTGTATTAGGGTTATCACTTACGCTTTTTCAAGAGAGTTGAGAGAGCTTTGTGCCTGAGTTAAGAACACACGAAGTACTTTGAGCCGAGTTGTGTACGAGGGTTAGAGGTGTGGGTCAAGTCTGTTGAGTCGAGATACGAGTGTGTCCAACGCTGAAGGATCTAGATCTGGGTAGAAGGTATTGTGTAAACCTTAAGATCAAGGATTCGCGTTTGTGTGTTCATGCTTGGTAATAACAAAAGGCTGGCTTGATTTGAATTGCTTTGTGTTAACTATAACTTGTTTGAACTGCTTTCATATTCCGCTGCCCGGTTTGTTGATCCCTCTAGAGGATCAACATCCGTATACTAACACACGTAGATCCTAAAATTGGTATCAGAGCCTGCATGCTCTAGATTGTGTGTTTGTGTCAAACAGGTTTTGAGATGGAGAAACAACTTCAAGAACTTGGTGTCTCTAACTCCAAACCCCCGTTGCTACTCCCGGGTCAATACAATCAATGGCAAGACGCTATGTCCGATTGGATCAAGGGAAAGAACTTCCAATCCTGGCTGGCTATTGAACTAGGAGACCTTGAAGTTGATGCTGCCAAGAAAGCTAATCCTAGACTCATGGAACCAGATGACTTCAAGGCAATGGAAGCCAACTTCCTTGCTAAGACCTTCATCTCTTGTGGGGTCACCAATGAGGACAAGAACAAGATTGGCAATCTGAAGAATGCCAAGGCGATGTGGGAAGCCCTAAGTGACATCCACAATGGTACTACTAAGATGAAGGATGATCTGATCCTTGCTACCCAAAAGGAATTCCTCACCTTCAAAATGAGGGATGGGGAAACTGTATCCTCCTATCAGTCTAGATTTACTACTCTTGATACTAAGATGCTTAGTCTAGGTCTTAATGAAGAAAAAATTTCGACCAATACTAAAGTTAGAGTGTTAATCAATGGACTTACTGGTGATTGGGAACATAGTCGTCTAACCTTCCATGAAAATGATAAGAACAAATCTCTTAAACTGCATGAGTTCTTTGTTAAGCTAACAAAATATGAAATTGAAAGAAACTGTATCAGGGAAGGAAAGGAGACGCCTAAGTCCCTAGCTCTCAAACTTGAGAAGGCTATTGGGTACATAGTTGAGGATGGAGAAGAGGACACTGTTGATCCTGATGATCAGACTACTCTCTTCACTAGAGCAATGAGGAAGATGTGGAACAAAGGGAAGTTCCTAGGAAGTCGCCCCAACAACTCTTGTGGGAGCCGTGGGAACAATGATGAAGCTAGAGACATCAAGGATGTCACCTACTATCGGTGTCTTGATAAGGGCCACTATGCTAAGTCCTGCCCTAAAGGACCAGAAGGAGAAAGGTCCAACAAGATGAAGAACAAGGAAAGAGCTTTTGCTGCCTGCTGGGGATCATATGCAGAAGAGGAAGAAGAATAAGAGCACCATATGTGCAAAATGGCTATTGCTACACCAGAATCTTCTTCATCTGAGGGTGTTGTGAGTGAGGAGAACAGGTGGTACTTTGATAGTGGATGTTCGTGCCACATGACCGGTAATCGAAACAACCTCAACTCACTAAACACAAGTGCTAAAGGAGCTGTGTCCTTTGGCAACAAGAATGAAGGCAAAATCTTAGGGACTGGCGCAGTAAGGATCAATGACAGTGTACAAGTGCAGGACGTGAAGCTGGTGAATGATCTTGGATTCAACCTACTTAGCATTGCTCAAATCTGTGATCAAGGAGACAATGAAGTGATTTTCTCATCCAAGGAGTGTCTTGTCAAAGACAGGAAGAATGGAGAAGTGGTACTTAAAGGTAACAGGTTCAACAATGTTCACATTCTTGATCCTTCTTTCAATCCACTTCAGGGAATTTGTTTGGTAACAATTGTTGATACTAGTGCCCTCTGGCACAAGCGTGTTGGACACGCGAGCTCTCACCTTTTGTTCAAGCTTTTCAAACAGGACCTAGTAACCGGATTACCATGTGTTCAACAAGACCAGGGATCAATCTGTAATGCTTGCGTTACAAGGAAACAATCCAGTAGTTCCTTCAAGTCGAAGAATGTTGTGAGCACAACGCGTCCCCTGGAATTGCTCCATATGGACTTATGTGGACCAATGAGGGTGGCCAGTTTCTCCAGGAGTCGATATATCTTTGTTATTATTGATGACTTCTCTAGGTACACTTGGACCATCTTTCTCAAGAACAAGAGCGAGGCGTTCCAAGAGTTTGAAGTGCTTGGCAAACAATTGGAGGTTCGTGTTGGACAGAAGCTTGGTGCTATCCAGTCGGATCATGGGATAGAGTTTAAGAACGCTTCATTCCTACGATTTTGTAGGACCAATGGAGTTTCTCATAATTTCTCTGCCCCTCACACACCTCAACAAAATGGAGTGGTAGAGCGCAAGAACAGGACCCTGGAAGACATGTCTAGGACCATGCTAATTGATAGTGGACTTCCACAAGTCTATTGGGCCGAAGCCGTCAACACGGCTTGCTATATCCTTAATAGGGCTATGATTCGTCCAATTCTTTTGAAAACTTCTTATGAATTGCTCAGGGGAAGAAAACCCAATATTGCACATTTGCGAGTCTTTGGTTGCAGATGCTTTGTACATAATAATGGCAAGGATGCTCTCGGGAAGTTTGATCCCAGGAGTGATGAGGATATTTTTATGGGATATGCACTAGATAGCAAGGCGTACAAGGTGTTCAACAAGAGAACAAGGAAGATGGAGGAAAGCATACACGTAGTCTTTGATGAAAAGACTATGGCCGGAAACCATCACACCTCATCTCTTGATCCCGCGGTGCAGCTTCAGCAGGATGATTCAGAAGAAGAAGATGAAGGACCAAGGCGGACAGGTGGAAGTGGAGGAAGCTCAAATGTCAATAATTCCACAGAATCTAATGATGATCCACCAAATGATGATGATGATGCATCTGATGCATCTATGCCATCACTTGAGGGAGATCCTGTGTACGATGAAGGTCCTGAAGATGGAGGTGCCTCTGATCCTACTCCTGATCCCTCTTCAACCAACGTTGAAAGTGATCCACAAGCTGAGGGGGAACAAGGAGGAGGTACAACAACAGAAGGATCAATTCAAGTCCGGAATTATCAACAGCGAGCTGCTCACCCACTTGATAATCTTCTAACTCCATTAGAGAAGGAAGGTGTAAGTACTCGATCCCAACTTCGTAGTTTCTTTGCTTTCCATGCGTTTATCTCTTTTGTAGAACCCAAGACGATCGATGAAGCTCTTCGTGATCTGGATTGGGTTGTGGCAATGCAAGATGAGTTAAACCAGTTTGTGAGGAACAAGGTGTGGGAACTAGTACCGAGACCAAAGCACAAGAAGGCAATTGGAACCAGATGGGTTTTCCGGAACAAGCTTGATGATGGTGGAGTTGTGGTGAGGAACAAGGCGAGACTTGTTGCCAAAGGTTACAACCAACAGGAAGGGATCGACTACGACGAGACCTATGCACCTGTTGCCAGGATCGAGGCAATACGTCTGCTTATTTCCTTTGCAGCTCACAAAGGCTTCAAACTGTTCCAAATGGATGTGAAGACGACGTTCTTAAATGGGATCCTTCAAGAAGAAGTGTATGTGGAGCAACCTCCTGGATTTGAAGATGTTGATTGTCCTGACCATGTGTACAGGTTAGACAAGGCGTTGTATGGGCTCAAGCAAGCTCCCAAGGCTTGGTATGAAAGGCTCACTCAGTTCCTCTTGTCTAATGGGTATAGACGTGGTTCAATCGACAAAACGTTGTTCCTCCTAGAACAACGCGGTGAGATTCTGGTAGTACAGTTGTATGTTGATGATATTGTGTTTGGTTCCACTAACCCAGCTCTTGTAGAAAAGTTCAAAACTCTTATGAGTAGCGAGTTCGACATGAGTATGATAGGGGAACTATCATTTTTTCTTGGTCTTCAATTTTCGCAGAAAAAGGAGGGAACAAGGATCCATCAACAGAAATATATCAAGGAGATGCTTAAGAAATATGGCATGGACAACATGAAACCTATTGATACACCTATTTCTACTAACACTCGTTTGGATACAGATGAAGGTGGGATCAATGTTGATCAAAAGACGTATCGAGGAATGATTGGTTCCTTATTATATCTGACGGCCAGTCGGCCAGATATTGTGTTTAATGTTTGTCTATGTGCCAGGTTTCAAGCAAACCCCAAGGAGTCTCATCTCAAGGAGGTGAAAAGGATCTTTCGATATCTGAAGGGATCTACCAATCTCTGCCTTTGGTACCCTAAGATATTCAAGTTTGCTCTTGCATACACTGATGCTGATTATGCTGGGCACATTGTGGATAGAAAGAGTACATCGGGGATGGCGCAATTCATAGGACCTTGTCTTGTTTCTTGGGGATCTAAGAAACAAAACACGGTTGCTTTGTCCACGGCCGAAGCAGAGTATGTAGCGGCTGCAAACGCAAAACAAGAGGAGGTTCCCTCGAGGTCCGAGAAAAAGGCCGAAGAGGAGGAGGCCAAGAAAGAAGAGGGCAAAGCTGAGGCCTCCATGAAAGAGGTGGAGAAAGAATTGGCCTCCCCCTCCAGAAGCAAGACTCTATCCAAGAAAAGGGGGAGAGACGAAGAAGCCGAGGATGATGAAACTATGGAGGTGGCCTCGGATTTGAAAACTCCGGTGCCCAAACGCAAAACAAAGAAGCAAAAAGGTCAAACCTCCACTCCTTGTTCCTCAGGCCGTGCCACTCGCAACCGCACCAAAACCAAAGAAGAAAAAGGCAAGATGGTCCTTGCCACAGTGGAGGAGTCTGCAGAGCCTGAGGAGCAGGCCTCTGATGATCAAAAGGACAGAAAGATCGTCGCTCCCCTGATCATCACCGAGGACCTTGCCAAGGAGCATAATCTTGAGAATCTCTGGGAGCTTATCAAGTTCCAAGGCTAGGAACATCTGTCCGAGGACAAGGTAACTGTTGATCCTGATATTGTCCGATCCTTCTACTCCTCCTTCCAGTGCTATCCTACTCTTGTGTGTCTGTCTAGTGCTGCTAAAATTGGATCCAAGTCTCTCGTGTTCTCTACTGATGAGATAGCTGACTGGTTGAAGATCCCAAATGAGGGGATCAGTGAGTTGCCCACTACTGGGGTCTGGCTTGCGGACAAGGATAAAGACGAGCTCATGGAGACTGTGTTTGGGAGCTCTGAGGCGAGGATGGCCACAGCTGATATGCCAGTCATGGTGAGGATCGCTCACCAATACTTGGCCAAGGTCCTTCTTCCCAAGCAGGAGAAGCGCAACAACACTACCATTGCTGATGTTGTGCTTCTGGATCAATTTCTGAGGAAGGAGCCTCTCGATCTCTCTAAGCTGATCCTTCTCCATATGGACAAATGCGCAGGAAAGACTCATTCTCTCCCATATCCAGGACTCGTCAAGATCATCTTGGAAAAACGAGGCCTCTACAAGCCTCAAGAGGAACAGTCCTTTGGGTTCCCACTGGCCAAGCACAACCTGGAGCGCATGGTTCACCAGGATCGCCCTGCCCCCGCTGTGAAGAAAACACCTAAGAAGAAGGGTGTTCCCGATGGCTACAGCTTACAGAGTATTGGGGATGAGGTGACCAGGATCAGAGAGCTCTTCGAGACTTTTGTCAGTTTCTATGTGCACAAGGCTCAGCTCTAGGATGATCCTTCGATTCCTGAAGAAGGCAAAGATGAATCCCCCTCCCGTGCTTAAGTGAACCCCCATTTTGATCCCTAGCCTACTATTATCTGATGCTTTGAGTGTGTTTTCTCTGTTTTTATGTTTTGATTGTGATAGTTCAGGATCCATCTTTTGTTACTCCCGATTATGTAATCCAAAGCGTTAAAAGTAATGAATGAATTGCTATTTTCCTGAAGTGTTATGTGCTTATGTGTTAAACTGTTTCATAAGGATCAAATTGAGTTATTTGATGATGCCAAAAGGGGGAAGTTAGGAAAATTGTAGAGATGCGACTAGTTCTTGGTACAAAGGGATCGACCATATGCTAAGGGGGAACTATGCTATCTTGTGAGTAAGTTTGGTGAAGATCCTACTCAGGGGGAACGTCTTACACTTTGTTATCATTTTTGTTAAATTTTCCCAAGTGGTTGTCATCATCAAAAAGGGGGAAATTGTTGGGATGGTGGTTAGTCCCGACAATCGATCCCATTAGGTTTTGATGATGATTAAACACTTAGAAACATTTAATATGGTTTGCTACATGTTTCAGGATCAAACAGGTTGTATTGAGCATGAAACAGAGCAGGAACATCCGATGGGATCAACCGGATCATCAAATAGTTGGCGCGCAAGCAGAAGTTATTTATGGAAGGTGGATCAACGCGCAAAGCTGGAAGCTATTTATGGAAACGCGCGTGAAGGGATCGGATGGAACGAATTACTTATCTTTGGAAGATTTCGAAGATTTGTTAGTTTGTTGAAGATATTATCTTATTCCCTAAGTAAGATATATCTGATTTGGTGATCGATATACTTTAGGATAGAATTTCCTTCTAGCCGTTTGGTATATATAGATCATTGTATTAGGGTTATCACTTACTCTTTTTCAAGAGAGTTGAGAGAGCTTTGTGCCTAAGTTAAGAACACACGAAGTACTCTGAGCCGAGTTGTGTACGAGGGTTAGAGGTGTGGGTCAAGTCTGTTGAGTCGAGTTATGAGTGTGTCCAACGCTGAAGGATCTAGATCTGGGTAGAAGGTATTGTGTAAACCTTAAGATCAAGGATTCACGTTTGTATGTTCATGCTTGGTAATAACAAAAGGCTGGCTTGATTTGAATTGCTTTGTGTGAACTATAACTTGTTTGAACTGCTTTCATATTCCGCTGCCCGGTTTGTTGATCCCTCTGGAGGATCAACATCCGTATACTAACACACGTAGATCCTATAGTTCCTCTATAAATACTCGTGTACATTATCTTATCTCGTTTCCTGTTAAATCTATTTTCCGCTGCACCTAAGGACGCCCTTAACCCAGTTAAGGACGCCCATTCTAACAGACTTACGATCCAACACTTTCTTTCTTTTTATTTTTCCCTGTTCAGAAAGAGATGGAAGACCTCATGGCCACTTGGCGAATTCCCCCCAAGAACCTTGGCAATTTGCCCGACGATTGAGCATCTTGACTAGGTTCAATCCGGGTGGATATGCTTTTTGGAATTTCCGTTCACTATCTGTCTGAAGTTCCTTTTCTCCCAGCTAGTAAGGAGCTTCTTGGAGGAGTTAAAGGTGTCTCCGTCCTGGGTGTTGCCGTCGACGTGGAAGCTCATAACGTGCATCTATGAGAAGTCGATGGAATTGGGCTTCAACTTCACCCTTGAGGATCTGGTACATGCATATAGTATTCGTACTTAGCAACTATAACACTCCCATTTTAAACCTAGGGTATTACTACTAGTGACCTCGGATTTTATCATCCAAAGTCACCCAAGGCTTTAGGTAACATTACACAATCTTGTAGACTAGCGACAAGGACTTATATAACAACAAAATGGTTCATACTTTGATACACTTAGGGGAAATCGTTCGACAATATGAAATAAAATTGTTCAAGACGACATCTTAAAATAGAAAGCTACGGAAATAAAACGACAATCCAAAAATACAGTCGTGATCAACGTGTGGGACCCATATTGTCAAAAATATTAAAATAGTCTTGAAATCTTCCTTTAATCTTCTTGTCTTCACCTCTGGCTACTACATGTCAAAGATGAATCCTTCCTTCCTTCCTTCACTTCATGAATCTTCGAATCCCTAGTTCTCGAGTAGCGCTCCTCATTGTCCTGTTGTCCAGTCATGCAAGGGAAAAGAAGAGAGGGTGGAAGGGTTAGTATAATGATAGACTAGCAAGTGAATGATGGCTATGATACTAACTAACCTTGTTGGTATCAATCTCCAACCGATGGCGATTGGTCAATGACACAACAGTTAGTACCTCCATCAGGATAGGGAATGGAACAAAATTTTAAGGTGTAACCCTATAAGGATGTGGTCTCATTATATGATACACAACTACTTTCATCACGATTCACGAGGAAAGAAATACGAGATTTCTTTGGAGATGGTATGCCATAAGGATGGAGTTCCATCGGACTATTTATTGGCACGATTCTCGAGGAAATAAAACAGGACTTTCTTAGAGATGAAACACTACAAGAATGTAGTTTCATCGGAAGATTTATTTGAGACTTTATTATTTCACTACACATTATTACACTCTTACTGGAGATTTACCAAAGGCATGGCAAGAGACGTAAGCCTTAGTGATTTTTAAGTACGACATTGGCACGAGATTTCCTTTAGAGATGAAACGTTACAAAAATGTAGTTCCATCGGAAGATGTGTTTTGGACTTTATTACTTCATACATTAAAAATTATTACACTCTTAACTAGAGATTTAAATAAGGCATGGCAAGAGACGTAAACCTTATTGATTTTTAAGTACGACATTGCAAAAGACATAAGTCGATTTTTTATTACAATGTGACATTGCTATAAGACATTAGACGAATCCCAGATTCGACATTGCTTAAGACTTAAGTCCACAAAGTAAATGGAGTCATGACCCATATAGAATACATTATTATTATAAGTGATTTAGGACTTATTTCATACGTTTCTATCCTACACTAATCCAGAGAAGTTCTCTAAACGAGACACTTTAAACAAACAAGGCCATAGTCATCGGTCCTAAAGTCCAATAGGACCAATACTATTGTAGTACGAATAATAATAAGAACACGAAGTCATTATATCTAAGCAGTAAATAAACCTAAGTTCGTTTATTTATGCAAACGAATCATTTAGAACAATCAGGAATATTAAACGGAACAAAAATTTATGCTTAACGAAAAGGGCAAGAGATCCATCCACTTGCCTTCGATTTTCGAATGATGGATTCCTCGGTTCACGAACGGAATATGGCTCGAGCACTCGACCTAAGTCGGACACGATATTCGAGACAGCACAAGATAGATTACTAACAAATTTATTTCTCAATTTAAGATATCTCAGATTATTCATCTTCTTTATAGTAATTTGTAATATTGACATGAATTATTATTTTACTGTTATTGTCATGACCATAGTCCCTCAACTTTAAAATAGTTGTAAAGCATTATGAGAATTTTTATAAAATCATCGGTCTTAAAAATATTCTTCATAAATTATTTATGAAAATGTTTCTTAAAGGAATTACATAATCATTCAATTAGAATATATTATTCAGAACAAATTAATATTCTAGCATTAAAAGCCCCAATTAGAAAGGGTTCAAGTTTATACCATAAAGAGGTTATCTTAATTGCACGAGTAAGAAAAAAAAAACACTTTCAATCAACTCATCAATTTTATTAACTGTATAGAAATTATGATCTGAATTTTATAAGCACGTAATATATGTGAGCATGCTAATAATATGCTTGTAAGTTTATTAGGTGGGAGTCAATTTATTATCATTTAAAATAATTACAATATTTAACTTCATGACTACTAATTGATGGATGATCACATGACTATAATATGGCACGTCCAACTCTCGGAAAACCCTAGAAGCACCAAGGGCGATTTTTCGACGATTGTTCGCTGGCAGTCTTCGGGTCGCATCTGATGTCTCTCATTTTGGTGGTGTTTTAGTAGTTAATTTCCCTTGTAAATATGTGTCTTTTGTTCCTTGTTAGTTTTGTCCCCTTTTTAGCTTAGATTCCGACTTTCTATGAGATTCGGAGACTATGCGAATTTGTTGTGTTTTGTAGGTAAATTGGCACGTTTTGAGGACGTTCGGAAGGAGATTCTAAGGAGGAGCAAAGCTTGAGAGCAAAGGAGTGACATAGCCAAGCAAGGAACGAAGAGGAACTTAAGGAAAAGCAAGAAGAGAAGAGGATCGAGGTCCGGAACGACGTGCCCAGCAAGTCGGGCCCGAGTTGGAGCGATAGAGGCCAGGACCGAGGTTGGCAACGTCGGGCCCGAGGTGCATCCGTGTTGGTCCAAGTTGGCAAAATGAGGATTGGGCTCCAAGGCACATAATTGTGATCTACCACTTTTGCCCTTCTTCTATTTTTGGGAATTCCTTGGTCCCTAACTAAAAGGAGAAGACAATTAGAGAGAGAGGGGGGGCTAATCTACACATCTAATCACTCTCAAAGGCTCTAGGAAGACATGGAGAGCAAGGAGGAGGAAGGAAGAGGAGAAGAAGAGAGGAAATCGTTGGAGAGTAGGAGTTCTAGGAGGAGATTTGTGAGTTTGAACTTGTTTTGCTTGTGTTTAGTGGATTTGAGATTTGGATCTTGTGAACCCCTTTGATTTGAATGCAATTTAGCTTTGATTTGAGTTTGATGATTGAGATTTGTTTGCTTCGTCTATTGATTGCTTTTTACTCTTACTTCATGGAGTAGATTCCATAATCTTGGGCTATGGGGGAAACCCCTAGCTAGGATTGGGTGAACCCCCAATTCCATAGCCTTGAGTGCTTGATCTATGAATCCTCTCTACATTGAGCTTCAATTCTCTTGTGATAACAAGGGATCAAGGACTTGTGGTTGGTAAGAGTAAGCGAAAGCGATCTCGAGCCCATCACTTGACCTTGCATCGAAGGGAAGGTGAAAACCCCCTATGGTCGATGTGTAAAGTGGAGGGATCGGAGGCAAACAACCTCAATCTCACAAGGATCAACACTTATTGGCTGAATTGGGGTGGAATTATCCAAGTCTAGTTAGGGAAGGAACCCAAAAACCCCAGACCGATCTACTATTTGACAAGACCGAGTTACCCAGAACGTCGGGCCCGACTTCCACTGTGTCGGTCCCGTGCCAACTCTCCTCGATCCTCCTCGTACCGAGATGACCAAAGTCGGTCCCGAGGAGTTCCCTTTAATTTTCCTTGTTTTTGCCTTTCTTTTCCCCTTTTTTAGTCTTTTTGGTACACTCAACGCACGAACTCCTGTGTGTTCGACACCCTACCCTTGTACCACAATAGGGGTTCGGTTTGTAAATTTAAATTTTGACCCTCCGATCCGGAACCCATCAGAATTTTGGCGCCGTTGCCGGGGAGTTCAACTTGTTTGAGGTACCTATTTTGTCGAGTCTTTGATTTTGTAGTGATTTGGGTGAGGGACTAGCCCAAACCCCTTGTTTGTTTTGATTCGGTTTTGTTTGTGTCTTTGGTTATAGGTGTATGCGAGCTCGTTCCATCCGAGGAACACTTGAGTTCGACTTTGTGAGTGATCCGGAGAGCATCATCAAACAAGCTCGAAAGAAGAAGAGAATGGAGAACCAAGCACTACATGATGATGAGGTTGATAGGATGAGGGCCGACATGGCTCGTATGCAACTTGAGATGGCAAACCGAGATGCTGATGCTAGGAGAAAGCGTGAGCAAAGGATGAGATTGGAGGCTCAAATCAACACCCAACCCCGGAATGCATGCCAATATATGCATCCGGAGTTGAAGGTGCCGGAACCGGCCATTGTTTTGCCGGAGGTTTCAAAGAACTTCGAGATCAAGACTCAATTCATCTCACTTATCAAGAGGGACCAATTTCAAGGGAGACCGAATGAGTGCCCGATCGAGCATCTGAAGCAATTCAAGGATCTATGTGAGACCATCTCGACGGATGAGGAGACGCTCGAGTACGTGCTACTCAAGGCCTTCAAGTGGTCGTTGGGAGGCAAGGCATTGCATTGGTTGGAGAGCCAAGCACCTCGATCCATCACATCATAGAGGGTTCTCAACGAAGCATTTTTGATGAAGTTCTTTCCTCTAACAAAGACAACGAAGCTTAGAAGGAAGATAGCGAGTTTTCAACAAGGAGCCCACGAGCCACTCTTTGAGGCTTGGGATCGGTTCAAGGAAATGTTGAGGCAATGTCCAACGCATGGGCAACAACCTTATGTTCTTCAAGACATATTCTTCCAAGGAATCAACTCCACCACCAAGGACAAGTTGAACCTTCACACCGATTGTGGGTTCATTGATTTGCCGCCGGAGCAAGCATGGGAGTTGCTTGAGAAACTCTCCGACTACGAAGCCATGTACGGAGTGAGCCAAGTCAACAAGGAGGCAAGAGTCCAAAGAGATGGTACAAGGAGACTCTACGACCCCAAGAATGAAGAGGTTGATAAGGATGTGAAGATCCAATTCCTTAAGGATGAGTTGAACAAGATGAGGAGGCAAATGAATAACTACACGCAAACCACAAGAGCATGTGAAGAATGTGGTTCTTTCAAGCATGTACCTTAAGAGTGTCCCAATGAACGCCAAGTTCGCTTGGCCGAGCAAATCGAGGAGGCACACTATGTTCAAAGAAATTATGGAGGAAGAGCCAACTTCAACAATGGAGGGAATGGAAGGTGGAACCAAGGCAAAGCCAATGGCTACAACAACAACTACAACCAAAACGGGCCAAGGGCCCAACCACCACCATACCGACCTCCGGGGTTCTATGAACAAACTCCTCAATGGGCACAAGACTTGAAGAATCAATTCACCAATGTTGAGAGAAGAGTTGATAAGATGAGCACCCAATTCAAGGAGTTTGGTGTGTGGAGAAGACAAGTGGACAACCAATTTGTTCACATGGCGAATCAACTTCCGAGAGAGGAAGGGAGACTCCCGGGCCGACCCGAGGAGAATCCCCGAGCCCCACAAGAACAAAATGAAGTCCGAGCCACAAGTGCCAAGGACAAGAGAAAAGAGTCGGACCGAGTTGTCCATTAACTCGGGCCCGACGTGCCAAGAAGTCGAGCCAGAAGACGGAGGAAGTCCCCTGACCCGGACCGAGGACGAGCGGAACTCGGGCCCGACATGCCCTGTAGTCGGACCGACTTTTCCAGCTCTACCCTTCCCTAGGACCGAGATCCCGCACATCGGTCCCGATCTCGATCCCAAGTCGATCCAAGCTGAAAATGATGAGAGTGATCCAAGCCGGTCCAAGGAAGTGGATTCAACCAAGCAACAAGGTGACACAACTCTTCCTTACCCGTTGAAGATGCCCAAGGAATTTGTGGAAGGCAAGTTTAAGAGGTTCTTGAAGCTCTTGCAAGGTTTGAACATCACCATACCGTTCTCGGACGCTCTAAGTGAGATGCCATCACATGCTAAGTTCTTGAATGAAATTTTGAGCAAGAAGAGGTCGATTGTGGAGATGCAAGACGAGGTGAAAATCTTGGAGCTACCTCAAAAATTGGGTGATCCCGGCAGATTTGCAATAACCGTGGGGATTGGATCCCAAAACTTCAAGGCTCTTTGTGATTTAGGAGCAAGCATATCGGTTATGCCCATGAGCATATGGAGAAGGGCTAACCTTGGTGATATGGAACCGGTTGACATGAGTCTTATTATGGCCGATGGTTCATCTACAAAGGCCACGGGAATCTTAGATGATGTCCCGTTTAGAGTTGGGAGGTATTTTGTCCCCGACGATTTCGTGATCCTTGATATGAAAGAAGATCCATTGGTACCCATTATTCTTAGAAGGCCGTTTCTAGCCACGGCGGGTGCCAAATTTGATGTAAGAAATGGAAAGGTGACTTTTGAGATAGGCGAAGATAAGGTGGAGTTCCACTTCAACAAAGCTCTAAATGAACCGGATGCTTTGGCAATCTTGAAATTGGAGGAAAGTGCCAAGCGGAAAAGAGAGGAAGTAGAAGCCACAAGAGAAGAAGAAGCACCTTTGAGGAGTCATGACATGGTCAATGTTCAAGTTCAAGAGAGAGAGTTGCTAGATCCATTTGAGCACCATGAGGAGTCAAGAGGAGATGATAGTCCAAAAGGCCATGAAGAGTATCCTTCTTCGTATCCTTTTGATGTGGGAGACTCTTATATTTGTTTGAGTGACTTGAAAGAGGACTTGGAGGATAGTTACATATGTTTGAGTGATTTGAAAGAAGATTTGAGCTATAATGTCATTGAATCCCCTAGAAATTCTCTAGATGTTTGTGATGTAGGGAATGAAGGTCAAGTTGAGAAGATGCAAGAGGTGCAAGCCTACACTTTGGAGGAGAAAGGTGAAGGAGAATTTGGAGGCCACGCCTAAATCAACCACAAGTGGTGGTTTTATGGCTATGAGGGGCGTGAAGATGGACATGACTATGGTGATCAATTCACCATTTTCCATCCACCATGAAGGTCGAGGTTAGAAGTCAAGCTAGTGACTTAAAAGAAGCGCTCCTCGGGAGGCAACCCGAGCTTAGTAGGTTTATTTTCGTAGTTTTTGGTTTGTTTTTCTTGTCTTAGCTTAGATTCTTTCTAATCTCTCCTTAGCATGTGTTTTGTGGAGATTGTGTGTTGTGTGAGCTTCATGATTGAGTGTGGTAGTGGTGAAAATAATAAAAGGACTTGTGGGTAAAGAATTGGCAAGAAGAGGGAATTTTAGGAAGCCAAACCAAGCCGGATCGAGGTACTCAATACCTCGGGCCCGACGTAGGTGATGTCGGTCCGCCTTAGCCGGTCAACCTTGGTCTTGATTTTGAGGAAATGCCCATTATACTCCTCTGACCTAAACTTTTTCTCTTTCCCATTTAAAACCTTCTTTCCCATACCTACCTCCCATCACCTTCATAACCACCTTCCCAAAATACCAAGCTCACCTCCAAAAATCCCCAAATCGGCTCCCCTCTCCATCACACTTGATCCCCTAGCAAAACTCACAACAATCTCGATCCAACACCCTAGCCATCCCCAACATCGATCCAAAAGGCATAAATCCCCAAAAAGTCCCATTGTTCTTCAACCCTCCCCTAGATCTAGGTGGAGAATTTGAGTTCTAAGGAGTTTGACTGCTAGCAAGTCTTTGTTTCTTCAAATTTGGTATGTGAATCTCAATCTCTACTTAATTCCTTGTGAATTTCATGCTTTCATTGTTTGAATTGAGATTTCCATGATTTAATGAGTTTAGATCTTGAGCATCCATGGTGTTTTGCATGAATAGTGGAATTTGTTCTTAATTGTTGATTATGCATGTTAGAACCTACATAGAACTTCGATTGATGAAGATAAATGGTTGATTTTAGATTTTAGGAGCATGATAGAGTGATTTTGGGTGAATTAGGTAGAGGAGTCGAATTTAGGCTCGGACCGAGATACCCAGATCTCGGGTCCGACGTTGCAGAGTCGGTCCAAGACGCGGACCGAGGTTGAGCACCTCGGGCCCGACGTCTTGTGTTGGTCGGTCCTAGTCCTATTTGGCTTTCTCTTGTGTGGGCTTTAGGATTCATGAGCTTGATTGTTGGTTAAGGCTTGTTTATCATGATATATCTTCTAGCTTGACCATTATTGTGTGATCCTTTGTTCATACATGTTGGATTTTGTGGATTAAGTGTCTAGAAGACAAGAATGGGGTCATTTTCTTGTGTGATAAGTTGTTAGTTGTGGAAGCATGTGATCTTGTTGAGGTTGTATAGATCTTATCTTGTAGTTCTTCGCTTTGAATGTGTGTAGGTACCATGACAACCCGAGCATCTTCTTCATGCATGGAGAGGCCAAAAAAGAAGTCAAAGAAAGTGCAAATGATGGATGATGTGCAATTAGAGGATGATGATGTGGCTCAAAGCTATGAGCGGTTCATGGGCCTAGCTCACCACACAAGGTGGCTAGAGTGGGAATCTATCAAGAAGATGCAAATGGAGGAAGCTCTTACCCGGTGCTACTCTCATATTGGGCTAAACGTGATGCTAAGGTGGAACAACACTCACTACCCCGCCTTGACATCGGAGTTCATGGCCACTTTCAAGTGCACTTATGAGGGAGTTGAGGATAGTGAGGGCATCATCACCTTTCAATTGGGAAATGAGGCATAAGAGCTCTCTCTTAGGAATTTGGCGGTCTACCTTGGATTTCCTTTTCCATGAGAGGAAGCTTTTGTGGACAATGACAAGGTGAACTATCTTTGGAAGTATGTAGCGGGAAGGAGCGAGATGAGGAAAGGAGCATCAACAAATGAGATAGCGAGTCCCCTCTTCCGAGTCATGATCCGTGTTTTGGGGTGCACAATCTTTGCCCGACACGAGCTAAGCAAGCCGATGAAGGAAGAAGTTATGCTATTGTATGAGATGTTGTTCCAAAATGAGAAGCCGATGAACCTCACATGGGAATGGATGAAAATGGTGAGGGGTATCCAAAGCTCATCATGGGTTTACTTTGGAGGGATGATCGCTCACTTGGCCCATCGTCTTGAGGTGGATCTTTCCAAGTACACGCCGGCACAAAATGGGGTAGAGTTCATGGATCTCAAGTACTTCAAGAAATCTAACATCATCAAGGAAAAGGTTGTCTCCGACTTCATGGACCAACTTGTGCCTCATTCCAACTTTGACAAAGTGCACATTCCTTTGGGGCCACGTCTCTTTGACCTCACAAGCTACTATAATTGGTTTCAAGTGTGGGCCGGCAAAGAGAATCCTTATGGAGAACCGGAGGGGACGATTGAGTGTAGACGACGTGCCCAACACATTCGTTTCACTACTCCTCAATCTTCTCCAGACACCGAAGATGAAGAGCCCAACCAACTTGAGTTTGCAAGAAGGGAGGAAATGGATGTTGACTCGCCTCCCGAAGAAGAAGATGACGGATACCGCAACTTGCTCACCGACCAAGCTCCAACGCTTTTGGACCGAGATGCAAGGCACCTCGGACCCGACGTCCATCAACGTCGGTCCGACACATTTTCCCGAGCCGGTTCCTAGTCATTTCGAGAGAGGACAAGGAAGTGGCGCAAGACAAGAGCAACCACATTTTGGAGGGTACGAAGGTTATGCCCATTTGTATGGGCCCGGAATGGTCTTCCCCGAACCTCAACAATTGGTGGACATGAACTTCCTAGCCAACCAATTGGCTCACCTTCAACTCCAACAATCAAGCATGCTACAAGACGCCCATCAACTCAACCTTCAACAACAACACTTGAATTTCCAACAACAACAACTCTCCCACCAACAAGAAGATTTCCAAGCTCAATTTGAAGAAGTGAACCGAAACCTTGCTTACACTAGGCGTGATGTGGATGATTTTGAGAGCGGTAGAGGACCAAAGATGGAGTGTTCAAGAAAGCTTCAATGAATGGATGGCCGGGAACAACTCTTCCCGCGAGGACCCATGGACACGCCCCACACCTCAACTTCAACCGCCAAGTCAAGATCCTTTCCATGCCCATGTGTACGAGCGAGAGAGGCAAGCACGACTGATTCAGCCTATTTTGTATAGGTTAACTATTGTATTTTAGGGCTATATTGAGAGTGTTTAGGTTAGATTTGAGCATTATTGTAATATCTAGGCCGAAGACACAAGGATGCAAGAATCAAGAGTTTTAAGGCGTTTTGAGTTGCCTGCGCTACACAACTTGCTTCCAAAGGCCATATCGTGAGCTACAGAAGTCGGATTGAGCTGATTCCGGTGCCATTGGAAAGCTAACTTCAAGGGCTTCAATTCATCTTTTTACACCGAAGTCAGATTCCAAGCGGAAGATGGTCAAAACAGCCTCCGAAGTGACACTAGTGATTCTGTCGAGATTCCGCGACCGCGGATTACCCACTTGCGACCGCGGTGGCCGCCGAGACGAGAAGTTCTTCTCTGTTGTAAACGCGTGGGCGCGGCCTAGCCGACGCGACCGCGGTGATGCCGGATCCGAAGCGGGCCGAAATCTTTCTATCTTGTTTCCTTTTCTATCTTTTGCCTCTTTCCTTATCTATCTCGTGGAGCTTGTTCCTTGGGCTATATAAGGAGGAGTCCTCCCTAGGTTTTATTCATTCACAATTCACATTCTACCTTCTATCAATTCTTCTCTTTTAGGTTTTAGTTTAGTTATGGAGAGCTAGTCTCCTTGGGTTTGTTCAAGGGAGAAGCTCTGATGTATGAACTCGTGAGATTTTGGTAATTGATTTCTATCCTTTGCTTGATATTGATTCTCTTGTGCTTCATCCCATGATTTATGTTTGATTTTATGAGTCTGGCCAACTTGTTTGATTGACTTAGATCTATCGTTTGATTTAGGATTGGTTGTTGTCTATGCATCTTTCCTATTTCTCGAAACAACTCTATTCTAGGACCGTGGACTAGTTTAGGGAAGAGTATTCAATGGTTTAATTGTGCATGAGACTCGTAGCTTGATTGCATGATTTGATTTCCTAATATCCTTGTTCTCTATGCTAATTCTAGGTTTAAGCGTCCTTGCCCAGGGTTATAGAATTGCTTGGACCGTGGACTTGCGATTGTTAATGATCAGGATAGGAATTAACCATAGGTGTGAATGAAATCAATGGATGAATCTATGATCGAGTGATTATTTCATGAGTGGATCTTTTGAATGAACCTGCCTCCTATCTATTTGTTTATTTGTTTGTTATTTGTTTCCTAGGTTAGTTTAAATATATTCTCCTAAATCCCCCCTTATCTTTGGTTGATAATTATATTAATACTAGAAGCCTTTGTTCTCTTGGGTTCGACCCCTTACTTACTTGCTATACTAGTTTGTTTGTTTGGGTTATTTATCTTTGATCTTGGCACGACGACTTTAGCCGAGTCAAATTTTGGCGCCGTTGCCGGGGAACTTTGGTTTCTTTCTAGTACTGATATTTTTATTGACTATATAAAAAAAAATCGGGCTAACATGCAGGTACTAGGTTCGAAAGAACGTTCTGTGCTTGAACCGCGCCCGTGGCTGCGCAACCGCGTTCGCGTTTCGAATACAGAAACTCCCGACGTACAGGTACTAGACACCGCGGTCGCGGTCCACAAACCGCGCCCGCGGTGGTGATGTAGTTGGTTTGAAAAAAAAGAAAAAAAAGACAAAAAAAAAAGAAAAAAAAGAAAAAAAAAAGAAAAAAAAAGAAAAAATAGAGAAAAAAAAAAGAGGACTACCTGGTCCATTCTATCTTCTACCTTCCATATATCTTTTCCATCCATCTATCTTTCCATCTTTCTATCTTTACCGTGATTTTATCTTTCCATCTATCCCTTTCCACCACCTTCTATTTATTTCTTTCCATCCACCTTTGTAATTCCATTCTTTTGGCTATGTTCAAAGCCTAAGTATGGGGGAGCTTTGTTCCCCTGAATAACATCATTGAAGCTCGAGTTCAAGAGTTCACACATGTCATAAGAAGATGAGCCCAATATCCGAGAGCCACATTGAGCATTCATGTTCGAGGAGACGTCCGAGTTCGTATTCACTCAAGGCCGCGCCCGCGCTTCCCATGCCGTGCCCGCGGTTGGTTCCTAAGATGTTGATGTTGCTTACGGCGTTGGATCCGCGACCGCGCCACCCATACCGCGACCGCGGTTGGCCTAGAGAATGGTGATTCCGAAGTCCTTTCCTTCCATTCTTCTACCACCCTTTGAAGAGTTCCTCCATTCCACCACTCTTCAATCGATTGTGAGTCTTCTGATATACCTTCTCCTTGCTTTTATCCTTTCTCTTTACTTCATTGAGGACAATGAAGGATTTAAGTATGGGGGAGGGAGTACTCGCATTAGCTTATCCTAGTTAGTTAGTTAGAGATTTGCTTCAGATTTTTGATTTTCTTCTTTTCATGGAGCACTTGCACCATACTTTTTGCATAATAAAGAAAGAAAGAAAAGAAAAAAAAGATAGAAAGAGCCATAAATTTTTGAAAAAAGGCATATAAATCCTGGGATGAGTCGAAAACCCGAAAGGGCGGCTCAGGTAATAAGCATGTAACCCGGATCAGCATTAGGCTGGGGTAATATGAGGTTTATGAGTGTTGTGAGTATTTGTGAGCACACCTTTTGAAAAATGAAATGAACGGTTCGGTGAAAACCCGAAAGGGCGCCTAAGCAGAATTGAGAGGTAAAATTCGAGTGTTTTAGGATCATTCTTGCTTGGGGACTTTGGGGCTTACATGTTAGATTTGGGTAGATCTTAGGTTGCTCTTTCATGTTTTTAGAGCTTGAGTGTTATATCTTGTTGTGAGGTGTGTGTTTGAGCTTCATTGTTTTATGCTCATGATTTCTCTATATTTTTGGGTTCGGGTTGTGAGCTGAGTGTTTTTTTATCTTCCCTTGTATTTCCTGAGATCTTAGATGTGCTTACTTGTTGTACTTGTTTTGAGCTTACTCGAGGACGAGCAAGATCTAAGTATGGGGGAATTTGATTCAGCCTATTTTGTATAGGTTAACTCTTGTATTTTAGGGCAATATTGAGAGTGTTTAGGTTAAATTTGAGCATTATTGTAATATCTAGGCCGAAGACACAAGGATGCAAAAATCAAGAGTTCTAAGGCGTTTTGAGTTGCCTGCGCGACACCACTTGCTTCCAAAGACCATATCGTGAGCTACAGAAGTCGGATTGAGCTGATTCCGGTGCCATTGGAAAGCTAACGTCAAGGGCTTCAATTCATCCTTTTACACCGAAGTCAGATTCCAAGCGGAAGATGGTCAAAACAGCCTCCGAAGTGACACCAGCGATTATGTCGAGATTCCGCGACCGCGGATTACCCACCCGCGACCGCGGTGGCTGCCGAGACGAGAAGTTCTTGTCTGTTGTAAAAGCGTGGGCGCGGCCTAGCCGACGTGACCGCGGTGATGCCGGATCCGAAGCGGGCCGAAATCTTTCTATCTTGTTTCCTTTTCTATCTTTTGCCTCTTTCCTTATCTATCTCGGGGAGCTTGTTCCTTGGGCTATATAAGGAGGAGTCCTCCCTAGGTTTTATTCATTCACAATTCACATTCTACCTTCTATCAATTCTTCTCTTTTAGGTTTTAGTTTAGTTATGGAGAGCTAGTCTCCTTGGGTTTGTTCAAGGGAGAAGCTCTGATGTATGAACTCGTGAGATTTTGGTAATTGATTTCTATCCTTTGGTTGATATTGATTCTCTTGTGCTTCATCCCATGATTTATGTTTGATTTTATGAGTCTGGCCAACTTGTTTGATTGACTTAGATCTATCGTTTGATTTAGGATTGGTTGTTGTCTATGCATCTTTCCTATTTCTCGAAACAGCTCTATTCTAGGACCGTGGACTAGTTTAGGGAAGAGTATTCAATGGTTTAATTGTGCATGAGACTCGTAGCTTGATTGCATGATTTGATTTCCTAATATCCTTGTTCTTTATGCTAATTCTAGGTTTAAGCGTCCTTGCCTAGGGTTATAGAATTGCTTGGACCGTGGACTTGCGATTGTTAATGATCAGGATAGGAATTAACCATAGGTGTGAATGAAATCAATGGATGAATCTATGATCGAGTGATTATTTCATGAGTGGATCTTTTGAATGAACCTGCCTCCTATCTATTTGTTTATTTGTTTGTTATTTGTTTCCTAGGTTAGTTTAGATATCTCTCCTAAATCCCCCCTTATCTTTGGTTGATAATTATATTAATACTAGAAGCCTTTGTTCTCTTGGGTTCGACCTCTTACTTACTTGCTATACTAGTTTGTTTGGGTTATTTATCTTTGATCTTGGCACGACGACTTTAGCAGAGTCAACGGCTCCAAAGGGGACGCCGCCGAGAGCACCCTCCAAACTAAGTCTAGACATGCCAATCAAGAATAAGAAATTGTGAGCTTTCTTAGCTCTTGTCTCTTTTATTTTTGCGTTTTGATTTCTTTGTTTTGATGAGGACATCAAAATTCTAAGTATGGGGTGGTGTTAGTAGCTCATAGTTTCATGTGTAGGTTTCTTGTGTTTGTTCTTGTTTTGTTAAGGGGTGTTTCCTTTTGGATAGTGGCATGTTATGTTCCATGAATGATGATTGAATTTGATGGTTTGTATGGATGAGTTTGTTTTGTTTTTGAGAAATGTTTTGCAAAAACACCATAAAAATTCGAAAACTTTGTGTAAAAATATCAAAAAGATTTTGTTTTGGACTAGGAATTCCCATCTTAGATGTCTAAAGAAGGCTAATGATGATGTGAGCATGTAAATTCCTTTGCATATTTTTGGATAGTTTAGCCTCTAAATGGATGTTGCTTTTGATGTGATGTGATATCTTGCATGTTTTTATTAAGCACATGAGTTCTAAGGATGAGTTTTGATGCAACTAAGCTTGAGTGAACCTTGTGAAATGATTTTTGGCCATTTTTAGGGATGTTTGTTCATATTGCATATCCCTCATTTTCTTATGTGAAATAGCTCATGCATGCTAAGTAATACTTGTTATTGAGGTGTTTATCTATTTTCCAAGACCAATATGAGATTTGTTCTATGCTTTGTCACATTGATTTGAACTTTATTTCCTTTAGTCACAAAATGTTCCATATCCTACCTTGAAGATAAACCGCTGTTTGTAGCCCCGTTTTATCCTTAGACCTTTGTTTGAAACTCCTCAAAAATATGATTCCTAGCCTATATGACTTGACCCTTATGGGATTGGACTTTAATGAGAGGTTTTGGAGTGTATTTGGAGAGTTGAGATTCTCTTTGGTAAAGGGCAAGAAATGGAGTTATAAATCAAGTGGGTAGTGCATCTTTGTGAAGCTAAAAGTGTGAAAGAAAGCAAAGAAATGTTGGAAAAAAGTAGTGGATTGAAAGCAAAGTGCTTAAGTGTAAGAAAAGGGTTCCGATCGAGTTAAAGTGCACATCGGGCCCGAGTTTAGTGTAAGTCGATCCTTAGTGAAAAAGTGTGAAAAATCCAACAAAAAGTGTAATGCAAAGATGAAGTGGAATGTTAAGTGAAGAAGTGGGTTGAAAGAAGAGAAAAATGTCAAAGTCTTTTGGATGAGTGAAGTTGAAAGTGGAAGAATTTGGTGAAGTTGGTGAGAGACTAGAAAGTTCAATCCCCATTATAAGCACCACAAGACCAAAAGGATTCCTACCTTGAGAAACACCAAAAGCCCCATTACAACCCGGCCGAATGGAACCTCTTTGAGGATCTCCATTGAGCCAAGTTCATATTCTTTGTGTGCATTGTAATAGGCATCTCTAGGTGGAGGAATTGGTGATATTAGCTTCAATGGTAAAGTCTTTACTTGCATGAATTTTGAGTATGAGTTTTCATTGTTAAACCTAAACACATGATGAGTGATACACATTTCATATCCCTAAAGTAAGACTTGGTTGTATAGACTTTATTCCTTGAACACTTGATCATGTGTGATGACGTAATCTTGCTAGTATGTCTATCACTTGTACCTGATTGTGTTTTCATATGAGGCTTTACTTGAAGATTATGCTTCGGTCTTGTTTACATTGTTATTGCTTGAGGACAAGCAAGTTTAAGTATGGGGTATTCTGATGTCTCTCATTTTGGTGGTGTTTTAGTAGTTAATTTCCCTTGTAAATATGTGTCTTTTGTTCTTATCTTTGTTAGTTTTGCCTCTTTTTAGCTTAGATTCCGATTTTCTATGAGATTCGAAGACTATGCGAATTTGTTGTGTTTTGTAGGTAAATTGACACATTTTGAGGACGTTTGGAAGGAGATTCTAAGGAGGAGCAAAGCTTGAGAGCAAAGGAGCGGAAGAGCCAAGCAAGGAATGAAGAGGAACTCAAGGAAAACCAAGAAGAGAAGAGGATCGAGGTCCGGAATGACGTGCCCAACAAGTCGGTCCCGAGTTGGAGCGATGGAGGCCAGGACCGAGGTTGGCAACGTCGGGCCCGAGGTGCATCCGTGTCGGTCCAAGTCGGCAAAATGAGGATTGGGCTCCAAGGCACATAATTATGATCTACCACTTTTGCCCTTCTTCTATTTTTGGGAATTCCTTGGTCCCTAATTAAAAGGAGAAGAGAATTAGAGAGAGAGGGGGGCTAATCTGCACATCTAATCACTCTCAAAGGCTCTAGGAAGACTTGGAGAGCAAGGAGGAGGAAGGAAGAGGAGAAGAAGAGAGGAAATCGTTGGAGAGTAGGAGTTCTACGAGGAGATTTGTGAGTTTGAACTTGTTTTGCTTGTGTTTAGTGGATTTGAGATTTGGATCTTGTGAACCCCTTTGATTTGAATGCAATTTAGCTTTGATTTGAGTTTGATGATTGAGATTTGTTTTCTTCGTCTATTGATTGCTTTTTACTCTTACTTCATGGAGTAGATTCCATAGTCTTGGGCTATGGGGGAAACCCCTAGCTAGGATTGGGTGTGAACCCCCAATTCAATAGCCTTGAGTGCTTGATCTATGAATCCTCTCTACATTGAGCTTCAATTCTCTTGTGAGAACAAGGGATCAAGGGCTTGTGGTTGGTAAGAGTAAGCGAAAGCGAAAGCGATCTCGAGCCCATCACTTGACCTTGCATCGAAGGGAAGGTGAAAACCCCCTATGGTCGATGTGTAAAGTGGAGGGATCAGAGGCAAACAACCTAGATCTCACAAGGATCAACACTTATTGGCTGAATTGGGGTGGAATTACTCAAGTCTAGTTAGGGAAGGAACCCAAAAACCCAAGACCGATCTACTATTTGACAAGACCGAGTTACCCAGAACGTCGGGCCCGACTTCCACTGTGTCGGTCCCGTGCCAACTCTCATCGATCCTCCTCGGACCGAGGTGATCAAAGTCGGTCCCGAGGAGTTCCCTTTGATTTTCCTTGTTTTTGCGTTTCTTTTCCCCCTTTTTAGTCTTTTTGGTACACTCAACGCACCAACTCCTGTGTGTTCGACACCCTACCCTTGTACTACAATAGGGGTTCGGTTTATAAATTTAAATTTTGACCCTCCGACCCGGAACCCATCAGCATCTGCTTCTCTTCGGCGTCTGGCTGTGGGGGCTAGGGCAATCTCGCCGTTAGTGCGGGGGTCACCATTCGTGTGTGGCATCGTCGTTCTATTTTAAGAGGTTTCTGGGAATGGCGGAAAGGAGAAAGAATCTTCAACTCACTGGAGGAGAATGTGTGGAAGTGGAGGGATTCGTTCCCGATCGTGGGGGAGAGGCGGGGAAGGACTCTCTTACTCTCGTTGGCTCTCTATTAACGAACAAGAACTTTCACACGAATGCCCTAAACATGACGATGCGCGGTGCATGGAGGCTACGTCATGGGTTCGTCTTTCGCAAACTTCGCACCAATCTATTTCTCTTCAAGTTTGCGAACAGAGAGGAGAAGGAGAAGGTTCTCTCGGGTGGGCCTTTGACTTTTGACAGGATGTTGTTAGCACTAAAGGAACCGGGCGTCGAACAACCCTCGAGGATTGTGATCGATCGGGTGTCTCTTTGGGTGCGGGTTTACGATGTTCCGGTGGACGCTATGAACATGGAAACCGCTACGGCGATCGGTCAAGTTTTTGGGGGAGTGGAGGAGATGGATGATGAAGAATTCTTAGTCTGTGCAAAATTCATAAGGATGAGGGTTGTTGTCGATGTCGGTAAGCCGCTTCGCCGGGGGTTGAGGATGAAGTTGGGTGGGAAAAGAATGTGGTTGGAGCTAAAATATGAGAGGCTTCCGAACTTTTGCTATTCTTGTGGGAGGCTAGGTCATGTGGAACGTGATTGTGATGATGAAGAAGCCAAGTCCATGCATGGGGAATACGGGGATTGGCTTCGGGTTACTCCGATAAAGGTTCCTCAGGTTAGGGAGTTGGCGGAAAGGGAGAGGGAGCGGTTGATCCTTAGGGGTAAGGAAGCTAGGAAGGAGGGTTCAAAAGTGGCTGGAAGTGGAGGGCTTGGAAGTCACTCTTAGAATTGCTTGAGGAGGCTCAAGAGGAGGAGAAGGAGGAGGAGAGTAGTAAGGGAGATAACGGGGTTCCTGCAAAGGTGGAGGAGCGAGTGAATGCCTTAACTATTCGTGATAGGGAGGAGGAGGGAGTGGAGAAGGATGAGGGCGGTGGTAGCAGGACTCAGTGGGGAGAGGGAGGGAAGTTGATATTAGGGGTTGTGGAACGGAGAGAGGATAGGCAGGAGGGTGAAGGAGTTAAGGCTGGTCGAATAGAGGGAAATAATCCGGGTAGTGTGCATGGGTCGGTAGTGGCAGTTGAAGACAACTCTAGTTCGTGTGGAGCGAGGGGAGGAAAAGGAATAGTTGGAAGAGAAGGGCGAGAAAGCAAGGCAAGATTCAAGGCCCAAGGAAGGAAAACCAAAACAAGAGCAAAGGGGATCCTATGCAGGTTAACGATGTGGTGAGCAGTAAGAAGAAAATTATTTTATCGGCGGGAGAGATGGGAGGTCTCTCTCGTTGGGACCAATGAGTACTTTAAGTTACAATTGTCGGGGATTGGGGAAGGCCCGAGCAATTGCAAGACTCACTAGTCTAGTGAGAAGGGAGGCCCCGAAGGTGATTTTTCTTATGGAGACGAGGTGTGTTCGTAAGAAAATGGAGGGAATTCGTTTGAAGTTGGGTTTTGAAGGGTGTTTTATAGTTGATAGTGTGGGTAGTTCGGGTGGTTTGGCTCTGCTTTGGTCGGAGGAGATGGAGGTCCGGGTGTGTTCTTATACTAGGCATCATATTGATGCGGTGGTGATTGCAAAACAAGAAAGAGTTTAGTGGAGTGATCGGTCCGGGTGTGGGTGGTCAAAATTTAAATTTATAAACCGAACCTCACTTGTAGTAAAGAGGTAGGGTGTCGAACACTCGGGAGTTCGTCTGTTGAGTGTACCGAAAAGACTAAAAAGAGGTAAAAGAAAGGCAAAACGAGGAAATTTAAGAGAAATCACCTCGGACCGACACTTGTCACTTCGGTCCGAGGGTGGATCGAGGTCAGATTGGCCGGGACCGACTTACACTACGTCGGGCCCGATGTGCTGGGTACTTCGATTTAGCAAAAATAGTAGATCGGTCTTGGGTTTTTGGGTTCCTTCCCTAACTAGACTTGGGTAATTCCACCCCAATTCAACCAATAAGTGTTGATCCAAGTGAGATCGATGTTGCTAGCCTTCGATCCCTCCACTCTATACTTCGACCTAAGGGAGTTTTCACTCTCCTTCGACGCTAGGTCTAGTGATTGGGTCCGAGATCACTTTCGCTTACTCTTACCAACCACAAGCCCTAGGTCCCTTGTCTCCACAAGAGAATTGAAGCTTAGTGTAGAGAGGATTCATAGATCAAGCACTCAAAGGCTATGGAATTGGGGGTTCACACCCAATCCTAGCTAGGGGATTCCCCCATAGCCCAAGACTATGGAATCTACTCCATCAAGTAAGAGTAAAAAGCAATCAAATGGCAAAGCAAGCAAATCTCAATCATCAAACTCAAATCAAAGCTCAATTGCATTCAAATCTCAAAGGGTTCACAATATCCAAATCCAAATCTACTAAAAACAAGTACAAACTCACTAATCTCCTCCTAGGTTCCACCGATTTCCCCTCTCTTTCCTCCTCCTCTCTTCTCCTTGCTCTCCAAGTCTTCCTTGAGAGTGATTTGGTGTGTTTCTCCTTAAGCTCCCTCTAATGCTCTCTTAATCACTTCTATTTATAGCCTCTCATGGATTGGGGGCCAAGGAATTCCCAATTTAGAAGAAGGGCAAACTTGGAAGATCACAACATTGTGTCTTGGGGCCTAATCTTCTCAATCGCCGACTCGGACCGACATGGGGCAACCTCGGGCCCGACGTTGGGAACGTCGGTCCTGAACACTGGTGCTCGTTCTCGGGCCCGCCTTGATATGAACTCGATCATGGGCCTCGGTCCTTCTTCTTTTCTTGGTCTTTCCTTAAGTTCCTCATCATTCCTTGCGTGGCTCTTCCGTTCCTTAGCTCCCGAGCTTAGCTCCTCTTTGATACTCCTCCAAAACATCCTCTTTTGTTCCATTTCTCCTACAAAACATAACAAACTTGCGTAGTTTCCGAATCTTAAAGAAAACCGGTAACTAAGCTAAAAGGGAACGAAACTAAACAAGGAAAGGAATGAAAAACACATATTTACAAAGGAAATTAACTACTAAAACACCACCAAAATGAGAGACATCATGGAGGTTTACAAGCTTTTATTGCTGGCCTCAAAGAGAGGAAAAGTCCCAATCGTGGAAGTTGCTAAGGAGGCTGGCGGAGGATGATCATAAGGCGTGGTTGTGTATGGGTGATTTTAATCAAATTCTTCGTCGGGAAGAGAAATGGGGGTTTTGGAGCCTGATTGGGGCAATATGTTGGAGTTTAGTCAGGTAGTGGAGGAATGTGGCTTCAGGGAGATCCCGTGGAAAGGAGTTCAATTTACCTGGGATAATGGAAGGAGTGGAGGTGACTTTATTCAACAATGACTCGACAGGGGCTTGGCAAATGAGGAGTGGTTCGGCTTGTTCCCCTCTAGTGGTGTACGTCATCTAGAGAGGTTCGGTTGGGACCATGTGCCGATCGTTTTGGACCTTTTTCGGTGTGAGGATGGGGATGATGTTTGGAGAAAGGGTCCTTGGCCTTTCAGGTTTGAAGCCCTTTGGACAAGCCACGAAGGATATGAGGTGTTGATCAATAATTGCTGGAATAATCCTAATGTGGCGAGAGGGGGAGGTGTAATGGACAAGTTGCGTCTTTGTGCGGAGGAGTTAAAGGAGTTGAACAAGAGTAAGTTTGGTAACATATGCACCAGATTGGCGTCGGTTAGGGAGGAGTTGCGACGGATGCATGGGGATGAGAGGGGATTGGGTGCAAAGACGTAGAGAATTGGAGAAGCTTGAAAGGGACCTCATGGAGGAGGAACTGATTTGGTACCAACAAGCAAAAGCTCACGAGTTGAAGTGGGGTGATCGGAACTCTAGTTATTTCCATAAGAAGGCTAATGGTAGGCGAAAACGAAACACTTTTCGGAGATTGGTGGATGATGTCGGGATGGAATGGAGGAGTAGGGAGAATATGACTAGAGTGGCCGTTAACTATTTCCAGAACCTCTTTAATTATGATCATGATGCTCACACACCAATGGCTCCTCAAGGGCTCTCGCCAATTTTGACGGATGTTGATAACCTGATGCTGTCATCTTCGTTCACCAAGGGAGGAGGTTCGTTCTGCTCTTTTTTCTATGCACCCTACTAAATCACCAGGTCCCGATGGTATGTCTGCGTTGTGCTTTCAACAACATTGCCATATTGTGGGGAATGAAGTGATTTCTTTCGTCCTTGGCATTCTAAATGATGCTCCTTTTCCGGAAAAATTGAATCATACCTTTATCTTTTTAATCCCTAAAGTCACTGACCCTTATCGCATGAAGGAATTTCGTCCTATCAGTTTATGCAATGTTCTTTACAAGGTCATCTCCAAGGTGTTGGCAAACAGGTTGAAGCAGGTGCTAGGGAAAGTGGTGTCGGAGTCCCAAAGTGCGTTTGTGCCAAGAAGATTAATTATAGATAATATTCTCTCGGCCTTTGAGATCTTCCACTTCATGAAGCATAAAAAGGACGGTATGAGAGGTTATATGGCTCTCAAGTTAGATATGGCGAAGGCGTACGATAGGGTGGAGTGTGATTTTCTCGAGGCTTGTTTGAGGTGTTTGGGCTTCGGTGAGGGGTGGGTGCGGCTAGTGATGTGGTGTGTGAAGTCGGTCTCTTTCTGGGTGCTAGTCGGGGGGAGTACGTCGGCTGTTTTCGTGCCTTCCAGGGGCTTACATCAAGGTGACCCACTGTCGCCGTATTTATTTTTGCTTGTGGCGGAAGGTTTTTCAGCGCTCATTAGGGCGAGTGAGCGGGCTGGTTTGTGGAAGGGTATTAGGATTGCTCGTTCTGCACCCGTCGTTTCTCACTTGTTCTTTGCCGACGATAGTGTTCTTTTTGTTAAGGCTACTTGTCAACAGGCGAATGAATTGGTTAGTATCCTCCATCGTTACGGAGAAGTGTCAGGACAACAAGTTAACTTGAGCAAGTCTGAGATCACTTTTAGCAAGAATGTGGGTGCTGGGATTCGGGAGAGCATTCAAGGAATTTTGAATGTGGCTGAAGTTGATAGGCATGATAGATATTTGGGTCTGCCAACGATTGTGGGGAGGTTAAAAAAGGTGATTTTTGCTAATGTCAAGGAGAGGGTTTGGAAGAAAATTAAGGGTTGGAAGTCGAGTGCCTTATCTAGAGCGGGAAGGGAGGTTTTGTTGAAGTCGGTGGTACAGGCAATCCCGTCCTATTCGATGTCGTGCTTTATGCTCCCGTCTAGTCTTTGCACCGAGATCGAGCAATTGATGTGCAAGTTTCATTGGGGTGGAGAAGGTTCGGGGAAAAAGATCCACTGGATGAATTGGACGAGGTTGTGTGCTCCAAAACATAAGGGCGGGTTGGGTTTTCGCAGGATGGAGGACTTTAATATGGCCATGTTAGCTAGGCAGGGATGGTGCATCATCAAGAATCCGGATTCACTGATTGCAAGGCTGTACAAAGCAAGATATTTTCCACGTTCCATATTCATGGAGGCTCGTGTGGGTTTCAAGCCAAGTTATTGTTGGAGGAGCATTTGTAGGGCTCGGGAGGTGATTAGGGAAGGGAGTTTCTGGCAGGTTGGCAATGGTGAGAATATTAAGGTGTGGTCGGACCCTTGGATTCCGCAGCCTAACTCTTTTCGGGTGGTGGGCAATTTTTTCAATGTCGATCCCGATCTTAGGGTCTCGGATCTCATCGACTTGGCTGATAGGAGGTGGAGAGAGGAGAGTGTTCGTCGGCTTTTCTGTCCTTATGATGCTGAGCTGATTTTGGGAATTCACCTCGTTGACCATGATGCCCGGGACAAATTAGTGTGGTTCTACTCAGGGGACGGCGAGTTTACTGTGAAGTCGGCTTGCCATATGCTGGATCAGCGGCGTCGCTCGGAGGACGGGAGGGGTGAGCAGGCAGACGACAAGGGTCTGGCTCGAGTGTGGAAGAGGTTATGGCGGTTGAATGTTCCTCCTCATATCCGCTCGTTTCTCTGGCGGGCGAGTAGGGAGATTTTGTCGTGTATGAACAATCTAGTTCGGAGCAAAGTGGTGGATCACCCCGGCTGCTACATTTGCGGGAAGGATGAAACGGTTATGCATGCTTTGTTTGGGTGTCGCCTTCTTGTGGTAGTTTGGGAGTTGTTCCCTGAGTTGTGTCGTTGGGGTGAGTTGGCTAGAGTTTTCTTGGATTGGATGGAAGCCATTGTTGATCGGTCAGCTGAAGAGGTTGGTCTTTGGTCTTTCTTGTGTAATGAACTGTGGAGAGCTAGAAATAATGCTGTGTTTTCGGGTGAATCGAGATCTACTG
The DNA here is from genome assembly GCA_934048045.1 of Polygonum aviculare. Classification (NCBI taxonomy): domain Eukaryota; kingdom Viridiplantae; phylum Streptophyta; class Magnoliopsida; order Caryophyllales; family Polygonaceae; genus Polygonum; species Polygonum aviculare. Next base: position 21,372,316 of record OW204023.1, on the reverse strand, counting down.
AGGAGATTGTGGATAGGGCCTCACAGCTTTGGACAAAATTCAGTGGTAGCTTGGCAAGGTCGGGTGCTCGCTCTCCGATTGCCCCTCCGATCCAGTTGAAGTGGCAGAAATCGGAAGCGGGTTGGATTAAGGTGAATGTGGAAGCGGCGGTCAAGGGAGGGTCCAGGGGTGTGGGGATCATTGGGCGTGATGATCAGGGTGTGACTCGGCTAAAGTCATCGTGCCAAGATCAAAGATAACCCAAACACACAAACTAAGTATAGAGAGCAAGTATGGGATCGAACCCTAGAGAACTTAAGGTATCTAGCCTACTATTTATGTCAACCAAGAACAACAAGGGGTTTTTATGCAAGAGTTTCAATCACCAAAGCAAGAAGACAGATCGACAGTTTCACAAGATCAATAAAAGTACTAAAGGCAGGTTCATTCAACAAATCCACTTTAAAAGAGTCGTTTGATCATTGATTCACACCAATTCCTTTTAATCCAATGGTTAATTCGAATCCTAATCTTGACTAATTTCCTGTCCACGGTCCAGGAAATACTTAACAATGATAGAGGACGCTCAAATCAATATTAGCATTAAGAACAAGGATATATAGGATGCATGCAAGAGAAATCAAGCTACGAGTCAACTTCACAAGCAAACAATAAATTCTCTTCTTAAATCCTAGTTGCATAGACAATAGATCTAGGTTTAAGTTGTTTTCACAGAATAGGTTTGTTCACGGTCCAGTTGGGCCTGTAAGAGTTGAGGGGTGGAAAGTTGCGCCTCACATAGTCATCCATAGGTTCTGCAGTCGAACCGCGGTCGCGGGCGCGGTGAATCCGTGATTTCGGTGTTTCCGAAGTCTTCGTCGTCTGCCGGATTTTCGCGGGCGCGGCTCAGTGAGCGCGGGCGCGGATCATCTGCTGGATCATCATTGTGAGGCTCTGTCGAGATTTCGCGGGCGCGGTATGGTGAGCGTGGGCGCGGAATCTCCACAGAAGCGTCTCTCGCTGTGCTCAACTCTCTTCCACTCCTTAATGACATAGCACTCACATTCACTAGTGCTTGCGGAGTAATATTGATCTTCTCGGAAATCTCCCTCATTCTCCTCTCGAGCTCCAAGTTCATATCCCGGAATTTCCTATCGAACAACTCATTCATCTCCTCTAATTTCTTAGAAAGATGGTCTTCAGCTGATGTCTCGTCAGGGCAAGGAGGTGTTATGCTCCTATTTTCCTCAGAAAAGTTCTCCACTATTTTAAAGACTTCCTGGGGGGTTCTGTCTAGATAAGAACCTCCACATGAAGCAGTTATCAGCTTTTTGTCCCACTCATTAAGACCGCTCATGAAGAACCATACGAGATCACGAGCTGGAAACCCATGGCATGGACAACTAGCAATAAGCTTTTTGTAGCGATTATAGTAATCGTACAAACTCTCCATTTTCTGTTGCTGAAACGTGGAGATATCCCTCTTCAAGGCCGCCCTTAATGGAACAGGAAAATATTGATCCAGGAATGCAACCCTCATCTGATCCCATGTTGTAATCCGCTGTGCATGAGGACCGCTTGATATGAGCATATACCAATCCTTGGCTGAATCAGTTAGCGAGAACGGAAAGGCTCGCAGATTGATTTGATCTAAGGTGACCTCAGCAGGTTTCATGCCTAGACAGACATACTCAAACTCCCTGAGATGTTTAATTGCATCATCCGCCGGTTGCCCACCATTATGAGGCAAAAGAGCAGTCAAGCCAGGTTTCACCACAAATTCTACCCCTTCAGCTAATGCGGGGTACTCAACAGTCATGTGTTGTTGTGCGAAATCTGGAGCACATTGTTGCCTGATCGACTGATCAACCATCTTGTCCCCTAAAATCAACGACAACACTTGCAAAGAAATCAGTAGCAAAGGTGTGGACCGTAAGATAGGTCCACACAATAGTCAACACAAATATCACACTAAATAGAACCTAACTTCCCCGGCAACGGCGCCAAAATTTGACTCGGCTAAAGTCGTCGTGCCAAGATCAAAGATAACCCAAACACAAAAACTAAGTATAGAGAGCAAGTATGGGATCGAACCCTAGAGAACTTAAGGTATCTAGCCTACTATTTATGTCAACCAAGAACAACAAGGGGTTTTTATGCAAGAGTTTCAATCACCAAAGTAAGAAGACAGATCGACAGTTTCACAAGATCAATCAAAGTACTAAAGACAAGTTCATTCAACAAATCCACTTTAAAAGAGTCGTTTGATCATTGATTCACACCAATTCCTTTTAATCCAATGGTTAATTCCAATCCTAATCTTGACTAATTTCCTGTCCACGGTCCAGGAAATACTTAACAATGATAGAGGACGCTCAAATCAATATTAGCATTAAGAACAAGGATATATAGGATGCATGCAAGAGAAATCAAGCTACGAGTCAACTTCACAAGAAAACAATCAATTCTCTTCTTAAATCCTAGTTGCATAGACAACAGATCTAGGTTTAAGTTGTTTTCACAGAATAGGTTTGTTCACGGTCCAAACCCGTCCCAACTGTAGAAGATCAATCAATTCAATAGGTTAATTACTCATAGAGAAACAATCAATAATCATGTAATTAAGCACAAGAGAATCAATAATAACCAAAGGAATTGGAAAAGGATTTAGAATCTCACAAACTAATCAATTAAAGCTTCATTGATGAACAAACCCTAGGGAGGTTTAGTTCTCCATAATCTTCATAAAACTCAAGTCTTCAAGATACCAAACAAAACAACCTACAACCCCTTAAATATTGTCTTGGGATCAAAGCAATATCCGAAAATAAAATAAGATAAAAGGAAAGTCGGTCCAAAGATAGCTTCCGCGTCTTGTTGAAGTCGGTGGCCACCGCGACCGCGCCATGACCGCCGCGGCCGCGGCCTTCGCCTAGTCAACAAGTCTTTAATCCGCTTCTACCGCGACCGCGGCCTTCGGGTCTTCAATAGCCTGCTTTTGCCGTCTCACCGCACCCGCGGCTCAAGCGTCGTGCCCGCGGACAACGTGCAGAGACGAATCCGATAAAATCTTCTAATTGCACACTTTTGAGTCTTTCGCCATAATGCAACACTAAAGCCCAAAACTTAGCCTAAAACACTCAAAAGCCTCCTAAAAACATCAAGATAAGGCATACAAAAGATGGTGAATCAAATTCCCCCATACTTAGATCTTGCTCGTCCTCGAGTAAGCTCAAAGTACATCAACAAATCAACTCATCAAAAGATCTCATGAAGTAAGGGGAAATAAGACAACCATAAACTCTCAGCTCACAACCCGAACCCAAGTAGAGAAATAATGAGCAAAACATGAAAGCTCAGCACACACCTCACAAAAATACATCAATACACTCAAAGCTCCAAATAATAAAAGAGCAATCCTAAGGATCTACCCAGAATCTATAACGAATCCCCAAGCCCCAAAGTAGAATGAAATCCTAAACACTCCAATTTTTCCGCTCAATTCTACTTAGGCGCCCTTTCGGGTTTTCACCTAATCACTCATTTCATTTTTCAAAGGGTGTGCTCACCAAAACTCACATCTCTCATAAACCTCTTTTTACCCCAGCCTAATGCTGGTCCGGATTACCTGCTTATTACCTGAGCCGCCCTTTCGGGTTTTCGACTCATCCCAGGATTTTCTATGCCTTTTTTCAATTCTTTGGCTCTTTTTTTTTCTGATTTTTTTTTTCATTTTCATTTTTTCCTTGGAATGGAAACAACAACTGTACATATATACATCAGTGAATACTCTCCCCCATACTTAGACCCTTCATTGTCCTCAATGAAGATAAGAACAAGAATTAAAGTAGAGGGAGGAACAGAAGACTCACTGAGAAGGTGGAGAAAAGAAGGACTGACTGCCCGGAGGCGCAGCAGGATAGGAAGGAAAGACGCTCCTGAAGAACTCCTCCTGCCTCTGCTGAGAAGCCCGCATATCATCGACCTGAGTCGACATGTCATGATAGAGCTGGGTCTGGACCTCCTGCTCTCTCCTCATCCCCATCATCTCATACCGCAGACCGGACTGATCCTCAGCCATCAACCCCATAGCAGTAGACAAGTCAGACTGACGGATAGACAGGTTGTGCATCTGCTCATATACGTCATCATAATATTTCCCATAAGAGGGCTCGTCAGCAGCAGAAGTACCAGCACCACCCTGAGCCCAAGCAGAAGAGGCTCCCCATCCAGTTGTGTCATAGCCCGACGCGCGGACCTGCTCATCCCAATCACCCTGAGGCACAGCGTCAACCTCCTCCTCCATAGCCACATCCTCATCATCAAAACGATGCTCCTCAATCTCTGCATCAGAACGCAGACGGAAGTCAGAGGCCCGATACCCAATAGCCAGAGACGGCCTCGGAAGCCTCATGAACGGCTGAGGAGGATGACCAATGCACCACATCCATCCAGCATCCTCATCACCCTCCAAACAGTGAATCCTGCGCAGAGCAGGCACATCAAGCCGATAACCGTCTGGGAGGGGCTGCTCGTGCACCTCACGAATCCGGTCCATAGTCACAAATCTCAAAGCCAGCAAAGTAATCATCCCACCAAAACCTATCTTCCGGTTACTCCGGCCCTTCATCACATCCCGCACATTCTTCTTGAACAAAGCCAACCAGTCAGAAACAATAGGAGAAACCGGAAAACAAGTCCACAGCACTTTCAGGTCATTAGCTGGGAGCTTGTTCTCCTCGCCCTGCCCCAGAAACATCATAGCAATAACTTTGTGAATCAGACGCACAACGGGATTCGGAATCCTGCTGTTCAGCTCACCACCCTTCCTCCAGTGATGCCCTGTCAACTGAAGCCAGAACTCGTACATCTTCTAATCATCCATAGAATCCAGGCAATTCTCCCGAGGGAGACGAGTAATACCAAAACAGTCTTTGATCTCCTGCTCCGGCATCACACACAGCTGATCACAAGCATGAAACTTAAGAGTACCCTCCTCATCGAACTCATAAGTAGATAAGAACTCGAAAATCAACTCCTCAAAGGTCGGGACCTGAAAAAGAAGGATACCGTCCAAACCGGCATACCGCAGCATCTCAGCAGTATAAGCGGTCAAACCCAGCATTTCTAGAGTCGGGACATCAAAGAAGTTGGTGCTCACAAATGTCCGACCCTCAAGCTCACTCCACTTCTTCTTAGCCCGAGCACTCAGAGTCCTCAACCCGTTGAAAGGAGCCATGAATAAAAAGCTAGAGTTCGAACGAAATACCGGAAGTTGTGGTGGTAAAGCGCGGGCGAGACGAGACCGGCGCGGGCGCGGTTTTCGTCCAGAGAATGAGTGCTAAAGTCGATCGAGGCCGCGGGCGCGACGAAGCTGACGCGGGTGCGGAATAACACCAGAGAGGGCCTCGGATTTCCTGCACACCGCGGGCGCGGTGCAAGAGGCACGGGCGCGGTCGGGACGCAGCGAAGTCACTCGAGAATGCAACCGCCGAGCGAATTAAGGGCTTTCGTGAGAGCTCCGCCGGAAATTGCCCAAATCCACCCCAAAGACACCAAAGGATGAGTGTATTGGTGACTTACCAAGGGGCCGCCGCGGGCGCGGCTTGAGGACCGCGGTCGCGGCGGTCTAGTACCTGTACGCCGAGAGTCCCTGGTGATCCGCGGGCGCAATATGGTTGCCGCGTCCGCGAATTCGCACCAGAGCGTCCTTTCGGACCTCGTACCTGCACATTAGCCCGCAAACAGTAAAAACGACCTAACCTAAGAATTGAAAACACTCTATCTAAACCTTGGGTTGCCTCCCAAGCAGCGCTTTTGTTTAACGTCGTTGGCTCGACGTGTATACACTTCAGTATTCCGGCTCCGGAGTGGGTTCACCGAGGTCCTGCTCATCTAAAACGTCCTGTGGTACGCTCTCATGGTATGGTTTCAATCGATGACCATTCACCTTGAAAGGCTTGCCATCATGGTCAAAGAGTTCTACCGCACCATGGGGAAAGACTTGTGAAATCACAAACGGGCCCGCCCACCGAGAACGTAGCTTCCCTGGGAAGAGTGTGAGGTGGGATTGATAAAGGAGGACTTTATCTCCTGCCTTGAACTCTTTCCGAAGAATGTTTCTGTCGTGTCTGGCCTTAGTCTTATCCTTGAAACTCACAGCATTATCATAAGCTTCCAACCTTAGTTCTTCCAATTCCTGGATTTGTAGCTTCCGAAGGGCACCATCCTCATCAATGCGCATGTTGCATTTCTTTATAGCCCAATATGCCTTGTGCTCAAGTTCCACAGGGAGATGACAAGCTTTCTCATAGACTAGTCGGAAGGGGGACATGCCAATGGGAATTTTATAGGCCGTACGGTAGGCCCATAAAGCATCATTAAGCCTTAAGCTCCAGTCCTTTCGGTTTGGGGCCACCGTTTTCTCCAGAATAGACTTAATCTCCATGTTGGATACCTCTGTCTGCCCATTCGTTTGAGGATGATAGGCGGTGGAGACCTTTTGAGTGACATGATACTTTTTCAAAAGAGCGCTGATGGTCTTATTGCAAAAGTGAGTATCCCTGTCACTTATCAAGGCCTTTGGAATGCCAAACCTGGAAAAAATGTTGTGCCTAAGGAAATCTGCAACCACTTTTGAATCATCAGTTCTGGTGGACTTCGCTTCCACCCACTTGGAAACGTAGTCCACCGCAAGCAAAATATATAGATTCCCAAAGGAGGATGGAAAAGGTCCTATGAAATCTATACCCCAAACATCAAAAATTTCACAAAATATCATGCGCGATTGAGGCATTTCATTTCTCCTAGAAATATTTCCCATCCTTTGACATCTATCACAGGATCTACAGAAAGCATGAGCATCCCTAAAGATATGAGGCCAATAGAATCCATCTTCTAGAGCTTTCCTAGCAGTTTTATGAACACCGAAGTGTCCCACACATGCATAAGAATGACAAAAATCAAGGATCGAATTTACCTCGTTATCCGGGATACAACGTCGGATAACGCCTTCTGCACAATGCTTCCACAAATATGGTTCATCCCAAACATAGAATCGGGCCTCACTGCGGATTTTGTCCTTCTGGGCTCGAGTGTAGTGAGGTGGCATTGCTCCCGAGACGAGAAAGTTCACCAAGTTGGCGTACCAAGGCTCGAGTTTCTGCATCTTGAGGACAGATTCCTCGTTCCGAACAGCATCCGAAGGATCTGGGCTCGTACCGCGGGCGCGGTGGTCCTGACGCGGGCGCGGATTAGTCTCAGAATCTCGGTTCTCTTCTGCAGGAAAACCGCGGTCGCGGATCGTTACCAATTTCTTCCTCCGCTTCTGCATTGACAGCGCGGCCGCGGTATGGGTGAGGCGGGCGCGAAATCAGTGCAGAGTGCATCTCAAACAAAGTGTCATCGGGAAAATCTCCCCGAATCTGCTCATGGTTCTCTGATGGTTCCAACGCGTTTGGCAACCTACTCAAGTGGTCAACCACCACATTGTAAACACCTTTCTTGTCTCGCACTTCGATGTCAAACTCACTAAGCAAGAGGACCCATCTTATCAAGCGTGGCTTGGTCTCCTTCTTCGTCATAAGATAACGAAGAGCTGCATGGTCGGTGTAAATGATCACCTTGGTGCCCAAAAGGTATTGCCTGAATTTTTCAAGAGCAAATACTACTGTCAGCATCTCCTTTTCTGTGACGGTGTAGTTTCTCTGAGCGTCGTTCAGAGTCATAGAAGCGTAATATATGACGGATGGTACTCTTGCTTCCCTTTGACCAAGAACGGCTCCCACAACGTAGTCACTTGCATCACACATGATCTCAAATGGCCGAGACCAATCGGGGGGTTGAATTATGGGAGCACTAGTGAGTGCTTTCCTGAGTGTATCAAACGCTGCCCGACATTCCTTCGTAAAGGTGAAAGAAACGTCCTTCTTGAGGAGCTCGCAGAGAGGTGCTGCAATCTTGGAGAAGCCTTGGATGAATCTGCGGTAAAACCCCGCGTGACCAAGAAAGGAGCGCACTTCACGGACATTAGTAGGATAAGGTAATGATTTGATGGTGTCAACCTTTGCCTTATCAACCTCAATACCCTTGGATGACACTACATGTCCAAGAACAATCCCTTGCTCAACCATGAAGTGACACTTTTCCGAATTGAGAACCAAATTGATCTCAACGCATCTTTGAAGCACAAGTGTCAAATGGTTTAGGCAAGAGTCAAAATCATCCCCATGAACCATAAAGTTGTCCATAAAGACCTCAATGAAATTCTCAATGTACTCGGAGAAAATACTGACCATACACCGTTGGAAGGTCCCGGGGGCATTACACAACCCAAAGGGCATCCTACGATATGCAAAAGTGCCAAAGGGATAAGTGAATGTTGTTTTCTCCAAATCCTCTGGCACAATAGCAATTTGGAAGTATCCCGAATACCCATCCAGAAAGCAATAGTAAGCACGGCCTGCGAGTCGCTCAAGCATCTGATCAATGAATGGCAAAGGAAAGTGATCCTTTCGAGTGACTGCGTTAAGCTTCCTATAATCAATGCATACTCGCCACCCTGTCTGCAGCCTCTGAGGAACTTTTTCTCCATCCTCATTCTCCACTACGGTGATTCCTCCCTTCTTAGGTACCACTTGGGTGGGACTTACCCAAGTGCTATCAGAGATAGGATAAATCATGCTTGCATTGTAGAGCTTGAGAACTTCCTTCTTCACAACCTCCATCATGGGAGGATTCAACCGCCTCTGAGGTTGCCGACATGGCTTTGCTCCTTCCTCCAATAGGATCCGATGCATACATGTAGAGGGGTTGATCCCCTTAATGTCCGCAATGGTCCATCCAAGCGCAATCTTGTGCTCTTGAAGTACTTTCACCAATCGCCCCTCTTGCTCCGTAGAGAGTTTGCTAGAAATTATCACAGGTAGTATTTCATTTTCTCCCAGAAAAGCATATTTGAGGTGGTCAGGAAGTTGCTTCAACTCTATCTCAGGTGCCTGCACAACAGAAGGAACAAGCTCCTCTTTCTGAGATGTTAGTAGCGGGGGCCCAATGGCCAATACATCATGCTCATTCCTATTCATGCTACTAACCATGTCACTCATTTCAGCAGACAATGCAAATTCCACATTAGAAGGTTTCACATCATATTCTATGATAGATTTTAATGCATCATCATGATTGTGGTCAAAGTGGTTTTGCACTAAAGGTTCAAGAACATCCACCGAGCATAGCAAAGGATCATCAGATGGAAATTTCATTGCTTCAGCGATATTGAATTCAACTCGTTCACACTCAAATTCCATGGATAGCGTGCCTTGACTCACATTAATGCATGTTTTAGCAGTTTTCATGAAGGGTCTACCAAGCAATAATGGAGTTGTATGCGAATCATGATTCATGTCAAACACATAAAAGTCAGCAGGAAAAATTAAAGAACCAAGCATGATAAGCACATCTTCAACCAAACCTCTAGGACGAATAGTGGACCTATCGGCTAATTGAATTACTATGTCAGTTTCTTGCAAGGGTCCTAAACCTAAAGACTTATAAACAGCATGAGACATGACATTAATTGAAGCACCCAAGTCAAGCATAGCATTTTCTACCCTAGTATCACCGATAACACAAGAAATAGCAAACACTCCAGGATCACCACACTTTTTAGGCATGCGTTTTTGAAAGACAGCTGACACTTGTTCAAGATCTTTAACATCCTTTTTGGATTTCCTTTTCAATTGTTGGTTCCTCTTAATGGTGCATAATTCTTTCAGAAATTTAGCAAAGCGAGGAACACTTTTAACAAGTTTGAGCAAAGGAATGTTAACCTCACACTTAGCGAATGTCTCGAAGATGTCCTTGTCGCTTGCCAGCTTCCTCGTATCCTTGAGAGCATCCGGAAATGGTGGTGGTGGCTTGTAAGAGTTGAGTGGTGGAAAGTTGGGCCTCACATAGTGATGTGTCACGGACCGAGCCACATCATGATTTATGGACCGTCGCTGACTCGGATGAGCCACCACCCGCCCAACCGGCCACGCTTGGCCCCATCACACGCCATAGGGCTCGACTCCTACAAGAAGCGCTTCACGAGGGCCTAGCAATGTTGGACACCCAAATGAGTGGAGTAAAAGCTGACCCATTCATGCTAATACAAACTCATGGGTCAAGTCCACTTGAAACGGGCCACATCAATAAGAGCCCACCAAAGGTAGCTAACCACGGCCCATCTTCATCTTTAATGGCCTGCCTTGGCGTCCAAGCAACATACTTGGAGTGCAAGGTTCCCATTAAGGAATTTAAGACACACCTTGGGCCCCAAGCAACAACGTCATCAATGCCCCCAAGCAACAACGTCATCAATGCCCTGCCATCAAGACGCCCCTATTGAAGATACTTGACTTGGAAGGCAAGCATACTCCTTGGCGGCCAAGGCACTCCACCGCCTCATTAAATTCTTCCTTGGGCTCCAAGCTTGCCGCCCCTACCTTTGCCTATAAAAGGGGCACTAGGCCTCTCATTTTGGTAGATTGAATTTGAGTAAAAGAGCTATAAGCCTTACTCATTCCGTCTCTTCTCCTCAGGGGAGAACGGGCCGAAGGAGTCCCCTTCGTTGATTTCTAGCCATAGCCGATGCTTGTCGAATCCTTAGCTTGAACATTCCTTTCGATCCCTTCTTTCATCGAGACCAATTCGTACCTTTCAATTGTAATCACACATTTCCTTCATCTTATTGATAATTTCGTTTGAATCTCATACACACCACACCTACGTCAAGAACACCTCCACGAACTCCTTCGAACCCGGATCGAGTTGATCCTAAGGCTGCGCTCATCATTTGGTATCAGAGCCTGTCGAAGCGAGTTCCTCAAGTTGTGGGGGTACGAATTGCTTTCTCTCATACTTGCTTTTGATTTGCTCAACACTTTCTGCCTTGTTTTTGGCCAGCCTATAACCCTTCTCAATATCCTACAAAACAAAAAGAAAATTCGATCCAAAGGAAAGAAAGTTTGCCTTCGAAAAGAAGAAGATTGATCTCCGAAGTGAGTGATCGAATTTCGCCAAAAAAAAAAAAAGGGCTCGCCTTGTGTTCAAACAAGTACGAACAAAGATCAAGAAAGATCGAGCCTAGAAAATAAAAAAAAAAAAAAATCTCTCTACACACGATTATTGTGTGAATTTAAAAGAGTCCTTTTGCTCTCTACCTTTGAGTCTTCTTTAAGCCCTACCGTTGAGCTTATCGAAAGGAAGTTAAGAGTTTGCAAATACTCGCCCATAAGCTCGTTTTGGCTTGTCTTAAAGTACCTTTGATTGACAAATCCTTAGTGTTGACTCAAGTATTTCTAATCTCTTGGTGTTTCTTGGCAGAGACTATATCAAAGCACAATCGAGAAGAGTGAGTGAGAACCACAAAAAAAAAAAAGAGGGCAAACACATTGAGTCCAAACACAAGTGTGTCATTTGGATTAAGCTAACCTTAACTAGTTCCGTGTTTCTGGATTGTGAATCATGTCTTCAGAAATTAGCAAGGATAAGACGAGCGATCCCTCCTCAAGTACTCCCATATCCGAGGAGCGTATTGTACAACTCATTCAACAAAGTGTAAAATCCTTGCTAGATGTCGTGCGAGAGGAGAAGGAGCAAACTAGCCGAACCCTAAGGACTATCGAAGATAGGCTTAGTGTCCTCCTTCCAAACAACTCACAAGAATCCAGTGGGGTCCTAGGACAACACCGGAGCGAAGATCAAATAGAAGAGGACGCACAAGAAGCAAATGACCAAAACGAGGAATCTCACAATGAAACTCGTGAGAATGCGCAACGGAATGCGGCAATCGAGTTGGCAAACGCATTGCCTCCACCTCGGGGACCACCCAACCCGGATCACCCAGGCGAATTTTTGCGCCGCTTGCCCCGACCCATTGTGCGCCCAGACCGAGGGCCGGGAGGGGGTCTAAACGAGCCACGGCGGCAGGTGCCTAACCCCGACGCCCTTCGGGAAAGAGGGCCTCACCCGGACCAAGCGCACGAAAACATGCAAGAGATCCACGGCCATAGAAGGGAGCAACCCCATGGAGTTAAACTCCAAATTCAACCCTTTGCCGGATCCTTTGACGCCGAGGCATATCTAGATTGGGAGACGAGGACCGAAGAAGTTTGCGACTACTACCAATACTACGATAACCAACGCGTGGCGTTGGCCACCATACATTTCACCGAGTTTGCCCAATCTTGGTGGCAGGATCTAAAACAACAAAGGCGATATCGCGGTGCGGATCCTATTACTACGTGGCAGGAGCTTAAGAGAGTCATGCGGGAACGCTTTGTACCCAACGACTATGAATCTCGTATCCAAGTTCAGTTGGAGCGAGTGAAACAGGGGAGTCGGACACCGGACGAATACTACAAGGACCTTCGCCACTTGTTGTTTAGGTCCCAAGTACAATTTCCGGAGAGTTACATTGTTTCAAAATTCATTGGAGGGCTCAACTCCGACTTAGCCTACCATGTGGAGACGCAGCGATTTGGACTCAACCCTAGTATCGAAGAAGTTCTCCATTATACCAACCAAGTCCACCAAAGTCTTCACAAGAGGCGGACTGGAAATAGTAATCGATCTATGGGGGCCGGTTCATCGTCTAACCCTCCACCACAAAAACGGAGTGAAGGTCGAGAGTCCAAATCGGAAACAACTCCTGCTATGACAAAGAAGGGCCCTCCAAGTACGGTCACTCCTTCGAAAGAGGAACCGTCCAACCGAACGAGGGACCTTAGGTGTTTTAAGTGCCAAGGCCGAGGGCACTATGCTCGGAATTGCCCAACTCAGCGGCAAATCCTTCTTAATGCCGCCGGGGAATATGAGTCCGAGGATGAGGAGGTTGACGGAGCCAACGGAGGTGGCCGAGAAGAGGAAGACTTTGATGTAGTTCCCGTCACGGGAGATTGCTTCGTGATCCAACGCACCTTGCTAAACAGTGAATCTCCGAGCATACCATCTCAAAGGGAAAATATCTTCCATACCCGTTGCTTCATTCAAGGCAAGGTGTGTAGTGTTATTATAGATGGAGGCTCTTGTAGCAATCTTGTGGATACCGAGGTAGTGGCTCGATTCAACCTCCCCACTACTCCAAGAAGGGTGCACTATTCATTGCATTGGCTCAACTCTAATGAGCCCGTGATGGTAAAGGAGCAAGCCAAGATCAAATTTACCATCGGACCTTATGAAGATGAGGTCGTATGTGACGTAGTGTCAATGACGGCTTGCCACCTACTTCTGGGACGCCCATGGCAGTATGATCGGGCAGTAATTCATCAAGGGGTGTCCAACGAGTATATCTTTCATATGGAGGGAAAGAAGTTCACATTACATCCTTTAGCCCCACATGAGGTGGCCGCCGACCAAGCTTCCAACGAGCTAAGAAGACAAACTAATAAAAAGAAGAAAATGGAGCTTAAGGCCTTTGAAGGAAGCTCCAAACACCTCATGATAGCCCGAGGGCGAGAAGTCCACCAAGCCATCAAGGGAAGAAACATGTGCTTAATCCTCGTTTTTAAAGATAACCTCTTTGCTGAAAATGATTTGACAGCTTTACCTCCGAAGATTTCTTCTCTCTTAAAAGAATTCGAGGATGTGTTTCCCGATGAAACACCAAGTGGACTACCTCCTCTTCGCGGGATAGAGCACCAAATAGATTTTATACCCGGTGCTTCCCTACCCAACCGCGCCGCCTATCGTACTAACCCCACCGAAACCAAAGAGTTACAAAGATAGGTGCAAGATCTGTTGGATAAGGGATACGTACGGGAGAGCTTGAGCCCATGCGCCGTGCCCGTTATCTTAGTGCCAAAAAAAGATGGTAGTTGGCGCATGTGCGTAGATTGTCGAGCTATTAACAACATCACCGTCAAGTACCGCCATCCCATTCCGCGATTGGATGACATGTTGGACGAGCTCCACGGATCCAACCTCTTTTCTAAGATAGACCTCAAGAGCGGATATCATCAGATCCGAATGAAAGAGGGCGATGAATGGAAGACCGCGTTCAAAACCAAACAAGGTTTGTACGAATGGTTAGTCATGCCCTTCGGTCTTACAAATGCTCCGAGTACTTTCATGCGACTCATGAATCATGTACTTAGAGCATTCATTGGTCGATTTGTGGTGGTATATTTTGACGACATATTGATCTATAGTCGAACCCTCGATGAGCACGTGCAACACATAAAGCAAGTTTTAGAAGTGCTCAGACGAGAACGACTATATGCTAACTTTGGCAAATGCCATTTTTGCTCTGATCATGTTGTTTTCCTTGGATTTGTTGTGAGCAAGACAGGGGTACAGGTTGATGAAAGTAAAGTTAAGGCCATTCGGGAGTGGCCCACACCAACCACCATGACTCAAGTGAGGAGTTTCCTCGGGTTGGCCGGATTCTATCGCCGGTTTGTGCGAGACTTTAGCACTCTCGCAACTCCACTCACCGAGCTCACAAAGAAAAGTGTTCCCTTTGTATGGGGACCTAATCAGTTGAGAGCTTTTGAAACTCTCAAGGAAAGACTCACCAACGCGCCCTTATTAGTTCTACCCGACTTCGCCAAAACATTCGAAGTCGAGTGCGACGCTTCGGGCGTCGGACTAGGAGGGGTTCTAATGCAAGAAGGCCGGCCGGTGGCATACTATAGTGAAAAACTGAATGGGGCTGAGTTAAGGTATCCCACTTATGATCAAGAACTTTTAGCATTAGTTCGGGTCCTTAAAACATGGGAGCACTACCTACGTCCCAAAGAGTTTGTTATACATTCGGACCACGAAGCTCTTAAGTATCTTCGAGGGCAAGCCACCTTGAACAAGAGACATGCTAAGTGGGTGGAATTTATTGAATCTTTTCCCTACATGATTAAACACAAAAAGGGAAAAGAAAATGTGGTTGCCGATGCTCTCTCAAGGAGGGATGCTAAATTTTTGAGCTATTTTTGGAAAACGCTATGGGCTAAGATGGGAACTAAATTACTATTTTCCACCTCATGTCACCCGCAAACAGACGGGCAAACCGAAGTTGTTAATCGTACTTTGGGTGCATTGCTACGTTCTTTGTTGCGGACTAACTTGCGCAGGTGGGAGGAATGTCTAGCCTTCATAGAATTTGCTTACAACCGTTCAGTCCACTCGGCCACCAAAAGGACGCCCTTTGAGGTCGTCTATGGCAAGAATCCTACCACACCCTTAGATCTTGTGCCTCTATCTCTCAAAGATAAAGAGAATCACGAAGGATTGGATAGAGCCGAGAGAATCAAAGCACTCCATGAAAGTACAAGACTACAAATAGAGAAACGTACTCAAGAGTACGTCAAGCAAGCCAACAAAGGGCGGAAAGAACTATTGTTTGAACCTGGAGATCTCGTGTGGCTGCATCTACGGAAGGATCGATTTCCGGATCTTCGGAAGTCTAAACTAAGGCCGCGTGGAGATGGACCCTTCCAAGTGCTTGAAAGGATAAACAACAATGCTTACCGCTTGGAGTTGCCAGGTGAGTACGGCGTTCATGATGTATTTAACGTAGCGGATCTAGCACCTTTTGTAGCAGGAGAAGGTGACTACGACGATGAAGATTCGAGGACGAATCCTTTCCAAGGGGGAGGGGATGATGTGTCACGGACCGAGCCACATCATGATTTATGGACCGTCGCTGACTCGGATGAGCCACCACCCGCCCAACCGGCCACGCTTGGCCCCATCACACGCCATAGGGCTCGACTCCTACAAGAAGCGCTTCACGAGGGCCTAGCAATGTTGGACACCCAAATGAGTGGAGTACAAGCTGACCCATTCATGCTAATACAAACTCATGGGTCAAGTCCACTTGAAACGGGCCACATCAATAAGAGCCCACCAAAGGTAGCTAACCACGGCCCATCTTCATCTTTAATGGCCTGCCTTGGCGTCCAAGCAACATACTTGGAGTGCAAGGTTCCCATTAAGGCATTTAAGACACACCTTGGGCCCCAAGAAACAACGTCATCAATGCCCCCAAGCAACAACGTCATCAATGCCCTGCCATCAAGACGCCCCTATTGAAGATACTTGACTTGGAAGGCAAGCATACTCCTTGGCGGCCAAGGCACTCCACCGCCTCATTAAATTCTTCCTTGGGCTCCAAGCTTGCCGCCCCTACCTTTGCCTATAAAAGGGGCACTAGGCCTCTCATTTTGGTAGATTGAATTTGAGTAAAAGATCTATAAGCCTTACTCATTCGGTCTCTTCTCCTCAGGGGAGAACGGGCCGAAGGAGTCCCCTTCGTTGATTTCTAGCCATAGCCGATGCTTGTCGAATCCTTAGCTTGAACATTCCTTTCGATCCCTTCTTTCATCGAGACCAATTCGTACCTTTCAATTGTAATCACACATTTCCTTCATCTTATTGATAATTTCGTTTGAATCTCATACACACCACACCTACGTCAAGAACACCTCCACGAACTCCTTCGAACCCGGATCGAGTTGATCCTAAGGCTGCGCTCATCAGCCTTGCTCTCCAAGGTTATGGTTTTAGGTTATGCTTATCCTCCATATGTAAATCTATATATACGTAAATCAATCAATGGAGAATGTATCATTTTCCCTCATATAAAAAATCTAGCACTAGGTCACACATGTGAGACAAACCATCACTCTCAATGTTTACCTTTAATGTTTTTTTGAAAATCAATGCTAAAAAAGTTAGTTATGTCTATTGCTAAATTGTCACTACACTCGTTAAAATATGACTTTGAATGGACCATATGTAATAGCTGGTCTTAAAAAAGGGGTGAGATAAGACTAATAACATCAAGCGAGTCAATACCAAAACGAGACGACGTAGCCCATTACGATATAAACTTTTCAACAAGATTAATCATCATTAAATACTCGAGTTCTTGACTATGCATGCTACTGATGTAGGTTTTACCCAACACTCGCAAGAATATGAGATCTATTGCAGTGTAGACTAGGATCGAATCACGAGGATTATGCCTGCTTTATCTAATTCTAAGAACCAATTGCTAAGCCAAGTATAGAATGGGTATTTAGTCTATTTCTAACTAAGTTAAATAAAATTAAAAACAACAAATCAAAAGCAATAAAACGATGAAATATGACGGAATATATAAGAATGCAAAGTTCCAAGGTTAAGACTCCCCACAACTTTGATCCACTGATTTTGAATCTCACATCTGCTCAAAACCAAGTTGGAAATTATATTATAAAGGTTATTATCTGAAGTCATAAACCAAATGTTTTCAAAGCAAGTTCGTTGTACTAATATCAAACTAAGAACTCACTTTCGTGGTTAAACAAAATCGAAAAATGCCCTATACGCACTTAGAACCCTGGACCAGAAATCAAACCTGTCCCACTTTCATGATGCACCAAATTCAATTTATTAACCTAGAAATTCTATGAAAAACAATCAACATTAGAGATTAATCTCAAGTTCCATCCTAGATTTTCCAAATAGAAACAACCATATTTCGACTACAACCTTTCACATGTTTGGGTTTTATCTTTGATTTCTCCACTAGAGCTACTTTCTCAATTCTAGGTTTAGACATATTTTTCCTTTTTACTGTGCAAAGCTCTTTCATAAATTTAGCAAAACGAGGAACACCTTGAATGAGATTTAGGAGAGGAACATTTACCTGGCAATTGGCGAAGGTCTCGAAGAGTTCCTTGTCCTGTGCCGGCTTCCTCGTGTCTTTGATTGCTTCTAGGAATAGAGGAGGAGGGTTGAGAGAGCTCAAGGGTGGAAGTGGTGGTGCAACATACCCATCATCCTCCTCGGGTGCTGTGGCGCGCTCGCGTCTAAGGGAGCGCGGGCGCGGTGGCGAATAATTCTTGAGAGCGTAATCGAGCAACGCCTCAAAATTCTTCTCTGCTTCTTTACCACGGGCGCGGTGGGGAGAGCGCGGTTGCGGAAATTCAACAGAGGCTTGCTCCTCTTCATATGCTGGGACGGCACGGTCGCGCCCGGTGGAACGCGGTTGTGGAATACCTCTAGAGGGTGGTTCCCGACTCTCCAAAACTCTACCGCTCCTCAATTGCAAGGAACTCACATTGTCTTTATGGTTGAGCGGTTGAGAGGGAAGTTTCCCGGAATCTTTAGACTCGAGCCTATTGATCATAATGGCAAGCTGGCTCAGCTGAGTCTCAAGATTCTTTACATCAACTCTCGTCTCTTGGTTCTCCTTGAGAAGGGCGGTAATAGCATCGTTCTGAGACGGAGCAGGTGCTCTCAGGGCATTATTGTTAGAGCGGAATTGTTGTTGATGGCCCTGAGGAGTGAACTGCTGCTACTGTTGTGGTGGCTCCTACTGCTGTTGGTTGCTCCACCGAAAGTTAGGATGGTTCGCCCACCCCGGATTGTAGGTGTTAGAGAAAGGATCATTCCGGGGTCGGGGCGCACCATAATTACCGATGGAGTTCACCGACGCCTCGGTCTCCTGGATTGTCGAGCATTGGTCGGTGTGGTGGCTCGCGTCATAACACAGACGACAAGCATTGACTTGTTGAGCCATCTTCTTTGTGAGCAGTTGCTTCATGAGATCCTTGAGTTCCCTTACTTCAGCATTCAGGGACTCATTCACCACACTAACGGACCTCACATTGGTCCTGGATCGCTGATTTCGAGCTTGCTCAGCCAAGATCTCCACTTTCTCAAAGGCTCCTGCGAGAGTCAAGTTCTCATAACTGCCTCCACAAGATGCATTGACCAACCTCTTGTCATTGTCGCAAAGTCCCTCAATAATATAACAGATGAGGTCCTAGGCAAGATAGCCATGGTAGGGACAGGTAACGATGAGCCTCATGTAGCGCTCATAATAGTCATAGAGATTCTCGTCCTCCCCTTGCTCCAAACTACTGAGCTACTTTTTGATTAAAGTTTGTTTGGAAGCAAGGAAGTACTTCTCTAGAAAGGCTTTTTTCATGGCCGCCCAAGTGGTATTAGAGTCTGGCACCAAATAAATGAGCCATTCCTTGGCGGAGTCCTCGAAATAGAAGGGGAAAGCTCGGAGCTTGATTTGATCCTCCGTGACAACCGTCGACTTCATGTTCACGCATACAACGTGGAACTCCGTGAGATGCTTGTTCGGGTCTTCACCACTCAACCCGTGGAATTTGGGTAAGTGGTGGATCAACCCGGACTTAAGCTTGAACTTGACGCCCTCCCCGAGATCGGGGAATTGAACAGCCAGCTGCTGTTGTTGGAGATTGGGCGCAGTGAGTTGGCGAATAGTTTGCTCCGCCATGACATCTTCTGGTTTAGAATCAGAGAGAGAGAGAGAGAGATTTGAGAAGATTGTAGGATGCAGAAGCTTTGGGAGCACTCCTTATCTTTCGAAGAGTCCTGTCAATTTCTAGATCAAAGCGAACAAGAGAAGTATTAGTAGACCGGGTACGGACCATGTGATAGGTCCGAACCCAAAGGAGGTTTATAGGCTCGAACCGCAGTTGCGCCGAGGTGGCCGCTGTCGCGGTTTTGGCACAGAACTGGAAAACGCACGCAAATCAATCAAGAAAAAGGATTCCCCGGCAACGGCGCCAAAATTTGATTCGGCTAAAATCGTTGTGCCAAAATCAAAGAGAAAACCCAAACATGCACATCACAAGTATAGTAAGCAAGTACGGGGTCGAACCCAAGAGAATCAGTTTCTTAGTCAGATTTTAATGGTTTTCATGCAAAGCTTCCTTGATTGAATAAACTCCACGGGAGATTAGTTCTCCATTACAAAGAAAGCACAAATCTTTATTGAAAGAACAATTGATTACAAAGTGATAAGAGATATCTAAAACCTAGAGAAGTTCCTCCTTAAATAGCCCAAAGAACAAGCTCTTCGAGATAAATAAGAAAGGAAACGAAAAGATAAGAAAGGAAACAAGACAGAAAAGACAGGATTTCGTTCGTCTCGGATCCGGCACACACCGCGACCGCGCCGCCATGGCCGCGCCCGCGGTAGGCTTCACTTGGCTTTGGCTGAGTCGGATGCTATCACGACCGCATCATAGACAACGCGACCGCGGCCTTCACGGGTCTTCATCATCGTCGCCTTACACTACCGCGACCGCCTCACAGGCAACGCGACCGCGGTAACCATGCAGTGGCGAACTCTTCAATTAAGCTCTATGAACTCTTAATTCTTCATAACTTGTGTCTTCGGTCTTCATATTACAATAATACTTAAGTCTGACCTAAACACTCTCAATGACGTACAACCTAAAATCTAAGAGTTAACCTATACAAAATAGCCTAAATCACCCAATGTCCAAGATCTAAGAGCACTTACCAGACGAGGAAGGATTAGTGTTGAGAGAGTTAAAGACGGAAAGGACGATGTTCCAGTAATCAGGAGTGATAGCCTTACCAAATGCAACACGATCATTATAAGTCAACGACTGACCTTGGGCGGAATGCGCAAAAGGGGGTGGCGCCCGCCGGCTTACCACGAATGCGACCTCTAGGAGGCTGAGTAGAGTTGTCGCCAAAAGTGGTGGAATCAGGAACACGCTCACCGTTTTTCTGAACACTATCGCCACAAAAAAAAAATCCGTCAAGATAACCATGAAGACGATAGCACATCGAAACATCATGGCCAACAATTCCACAATGAGAGCACATTTGCCGATCAGGTTTGGAGGACGCTGAAATAAATATTAGCATTAAGAACAAGGATATATAGGATGCATGCAAGAGAAATCAAGCTACGAGTCAATTTCACAAGCAAACAATCAATTCTCTTCTTAAATCCTAGTTGCATAGACAACAGATCTAGGTTTAAGTTGTTTTCACAGAATAGGTTTGTTCACGGTCCAAACCCGTCCCAACTGTAGAAGATCAATCAATTCAATAGGTTAATTACGACTAGAGAAACAATCAATAATCATGTAATTAAGCACAAGAGAATCAATAATAACCAAAGGAATAGCAAAAGGATTTAGAATCTCACAAACAAATCAATTAAAGCTTCATTGATGAACAAACCTGATACGTCACGGACCGGGGCATTTTCTTTTGGCGTCTCCACGCCGGTTCGGCCGCGTCCCGCGACGCCCGGTGCCTATCTTGTGCCGCGCCCCGCGCCCGGTGCCCGCCTCATGCCACGGCTCTCGGTGCTCGGCGCCCGCTTTGTGCCGCGCCCCATGCCCGGTGCCCGTTTCACGTCTCGGCTCTCGGCGCCCGGCGCCCGCCTTGTTCCGCGCTCCACGGCGCCCGTGGCCTCGCTCCAAGCCTTCGGTGCCGCGCCCCACGGCCCCATGGCTGAGCCGTCCCCGGAGCCTACACGCCTACACACCAAGTGAGGGGAAAGGTCCATTTTGGGCCTAAGTGAAGAAGCCCGCCAAATCCAAAGTGTGTTCGAGCCAAGCCCAAAGTCTAGCACGATGGCTCAACGTTTTGGCCCATGAAGGCCCAATTTTGTAATAAAAATAGTATTTTTATTATATTTAATTTTAATGTAATTTTTAGCTAAATAAGGTTATTAGGTGAGTAGCTTGGGCGGCAAGTTTCTTCCTTGGAGAGCAAGGCATTCCACCGCCTCATTAACTCTTCCTTGGGCTCCAAGCTTGCCTCTCCTAGCCTTGCCTATAAATAGCACGCTAGGTGCCCATTTGTTAGATAAGCTTAGAACTTGAACTTGAAAGACTTTTGTCTCTTTCGGGTTCTGGGCTTTCTCTCCTTCTTCCTTGGCGCGTCTTAGACCCAAGGGAGGGATAGGAGGTCGGCCTTGTTCGATAACAACAGGGTCCTAGTCCGGCGCGTATGGGTGAGAGTCCCATGGCGTGATCGGGCTGACTTGTTCGAGTTATCAACCCAATATTTGTCCTTTGGAGTTCTTGGGTTGTATGGACTAGTTCCTGATCCTTGATTCCCTTAGTCGATCTCTCTCTCTCTCGGGAGGGCTCGACTACTTATCCTTTTAATACAAGTTATTTTATCCACAAAATTGTGTCTTTGATTCTTCAAATACACGCCCAAAAAGAGTCCCATCAACCCAATCGAGCCTTATTGTTCGGAATCGAGTGTTAGAGAGCTCCTTCGACCAGAGAAGAAACGATCCTTTGAGTCAAGACCCGTTAACCCGGGTCGAGACTCATCATTTGGTATCAGAGCCATTCGAAGGAGTCATCAAAGTGTAAGGTTCGAATATATTACTTGCAATTTTCAATTCTTTAGTTGCTCGTGCCTTCACCTTTTATCCCTTCAAGCCTTGACCCTGTAGACCTTGATCCTTTCTCTATCCAAATCTCCTTTCGTCTTTGGGGTCTTGAAGAATTGGTTTTTGCAAGTTCAAAAAAAAAAAAAAAAAAAAGAGAGAGTGCAAGAACGAAGGGAAGAAGAACACAAATTTTCTAATCCTTCCTTGGATCCCAAGTTTGAGTTAGAAAACCTATTTGATCCCTTCTTCTTGGCCAAAATTTGGGTTTAATCCATTCTTTGAATAATATCCATTTAAACCCCTTGATTAAAGTCTTTGCTTGGCTCGCAAGTCTCGAGTAAAACCGTCCTTTCATACTATCCTCTTTAAAAACTCGAGCTGAGGTTGTCCTTATATTTCATTAAATTCTTTTATAAAACCTCATCCTAAAACCGAGTCAAATAAATTGTTGCTTTGGCCCCAAGTTTTCATTAAACACAAAAGAAAGCCATTGTCAACTATTCAAATCCTAAAGTCGGACAATTTCCTCTTCCGAGCTCATTGATTGAGCCGACTTTCTACATAAAAGGCCAGCCGAGTTTTCTCATTTTTCACTAGTGAAAAACGTCATAAACTCACCCTCCTTAACTACATTTAAAGCCTCATTTTATTTCAGCCTCATTAAAGTCATTGCTTATCCACCAAGCTTATCTTTTAATACTACCCAAAAGCCCTTTCATTTCTCACACATTCAAGATGATTAATTGGCTTTAAGAGATAATTCTTTAAGGCCAAATTTTTATCAAGACACCTTTTGCCATTCCATTCATCATTTTCCCTCCAATCAAAACGTCACACTTAAGTTCAAGAGGGGCGTTTTTCATTGCTAAGGTGTGTTATGACACAACTAATTGCACCACCCTCTTTAATCTTCATTCATCCACACATTACTCTTATTTGTGAACCAAAACCGCCATTGCTCTAAATTGTAAGGCTTTTGGCGTCCCACATTTAAAGAGAGTAAAGAGAGGGTTGATTTGTGTCATCTTTGGTCTATAAATTCAAGCCATAGTCCACAAAATTCTTTATTCCTTCCAAAGCTCCAAAACCGATCCTTGAGCCTATCATCCTAGTGTGAGCCGATTCCATAACCTTTCCCGAGCAACTAGGATTTGAAATTTGTAGGTTGGTGACTATCCAAAGCCCACAAGATGATCCGAACTTCCATCAAGAGTGCGACTTCCATCAAGGCTAAGGGGCGTGTCCAAGAGCAAGAGTTCAAGCCCTTAGTGATTCGGCCAAGGCCGAATGCCACCCTTCCTATGTGGTTTTCACGTCCTTGTGGCATGGCTCGACGGGTAGAAGTGGTCGAGTTGTCAAGTGATGAAGAGAAGGGAGGCGCGGAAGCCATGGAAGTGATCGACATCTCAAGTGGTGAGGAAGGAGAAAGTGAGAAGAATGTGGAGGTTGTGGACCTTGTGAGTGAGAGTGAGTCCTTAGGGGTTTCGGATGAGTGGATGAACGATGAGGAGTTCGAAATCGAAGTGTGGGGCTGTTTGAATGAAAGTAACGAGGATGAGTACCCGAGTGGTGAAAATGAGAGTGATGAGAGCACCGAGGGGTACGAGAGTGATGGAGAAGACATGGACGAAGAGAGTGGGGAGGGAAGCGGGAGTGAGCCCACCATGGACACCGAGAGTGAGGGGTCTAGTGAGATGGTGGACATTGAGGGCGAAGATCCGAACCCCCATGGGTCCGAGGGTCCCGTGAATGTCTTGGATGACTATTTGGACTTAGCGGATCTTTGGGGCGAGGATATAGATGCGGTTGTCCTCCATGAGGCCGCGGCTCAAGCTCTTAATGATGGGTGGGATATGGAGCCATATGTGGAGCACCACCTTCCCGTGGAGGTGGGAGAAGCGTTGGTGGCCCAAGGAGTCACACAAGATGAGCCGGCTGGGCTCAAGGTACTCGAGGAGCCGCCAATTCCTGGAATTATCCAAAGGCGGAGCCTCTTTTACAACCGAGGCATGGTGCTCGGAGTCGAGTGCATGGTCAACATTGATGGTGGGTGTGGCTCGAACTTGGTGTCTACGCTTGTAGTCGACCGAGTGGGGCTGCGTCCTATGTGCCTCGCCAAGCCATACTCGCTCGAGTGGTTGCACGAAGGGGACTCCTGGCGGTCACGCACTACGTGTCCGTGCCACTCATCATCGGCCCATACCATGACTTAATAAATTGTGATGTTGTCCCTATGCAGTCCACGGATATCTTACTTGGGCGACCTTGGCAATGGGACCTCGACGTGCTACACAACGGTCGTTGGAACACACATCACTTCACCCAAGACGACCAACTTATTACCCTCCGGCCCATGCACCCAAATGAAGTGGAGCCACTCTTAAGGCGTGGATCCGCCCGGCTGAGTCACCATGCCCGAGCCAACTACAACGTCAAGCGCAAGGATTCGTGGTCGAATCCTCCACAAGAAGGGGAGGATGATACGTCACGGACCGGGGCATTTTCTTTTGGCGTCTCCACGCCGGTTCGGCCGCGTCCCGCGACGCCCGGTGCCTATCTTGTGCCGCGCCCCGCGCCCGGTGCCCGCCTCATGCCACGGCTCTCGGTGCTCGGCGCCCGCTTTGTGCCGCGCCCCATGCCCGGTGCCCGTTTCACGCCTCGGCTCTTGGCGCCCGGCGCCCGCCTTGTGCCGCGCTCCACGGCGCCCGTGGCCTCGCTCCAAGCCTTCGGTGCCGCGCCCCATGGCCCCATGGCTGAGCCGTCCCCGGAGCCTACACGCCTACACACCAAGTGAGGGGAAAGGTCCATTTTGGGCCTAAGTGAAGAAGCCCGCCAAATCCAAAGTGGGTTCGAGCCAAGCCCAAAGTCTAGCACGATGGCTCAACGTTTTGGCCCATGAAGGCCCAATTTTGTAATAAAAATAGTATTTTTATTATATTTAATTTTAATGTAATTTTTCGCTAAATAAGGTTATTAGGTGAGTAGCTTGGGCGGCAAGTTTCTTCCTTGGAGAGCAAGGCATTCCACCGCCTCATTAACTCTTCCTTGGGCTCCAAGCTTGCCTCTCCTAGCCTTGCCTATAAATAGCACGCTAGGTGCCCATTTGTTAGATAAGCTTAGAACTTGAACTTGAAAGACTTTTGTCTCTTTCGGGTTCTGGGCTTTCTCTCCTTCTCCCTTGGCGCGTCTTAGACCCAAGGGAGGGATAGGAGGTCGGCCTTGTTCGATAACAACAGGGTCCTAGTATGGCGCGTATGGGTGAGAGTCCCATGGCGTGATCGGGCTGACTTGTTCGAGTTATCAACCCAATATTTGTCCTTTGGGGTTCTTGGGTTGTATGGACTAGTTCCTGGTCCTTGGTCCTCATTAGTCGATCTCTCTCTCGGGAGGGCTCGACTACTTATCCTTTTAATACAAGTTATTTTATCCACAAAATTGTGTTTTTGATTCTTCAAATACACGCCCAAAAATAGTCCCGTCACCCCATTGAGCCTTATTGTTTCAAATCGAGTGTAAGAGAACTCCTTCGACCAGAGAAGAAACGATCCTTTGAGTCCGTGACCCGTTCACCCGGGTCGAGACTCATCAAAACCCTAGGGAGGTTTAGTTCTCCATAATCTTCATAAAACTCAAGTCTTCAAGATACCAAACAAAACAACCTACAACCCCTTAAATATTTTCTTGGGATCAAAGCAATATCCGAAAATAAAATAAGATAAAAGGAAAGTCGGTCCAAAGATAGCTTCCGCGTCTTGTTGAAGTCGGTGGCCACCGCGACCACGCCATGTCCGCCGCGACCGCGGCCTTCGCCTAGTCAACAAGTGTTTAATCCGCTTCTACCGCGACTACGGCAAGGGTACCGCGCCCGCGGCCTTCGGGTCTTCAATAGCCTGCTTCTGCCGTCTCACCGCGCCCGCGGCTCAAGCGTCGCGCCCGCGGACAATGTGCAGAGACGAATCCGATAAAATCTTCAAATTGCACACTTTTGAGTCTTTCGCCATAATGCAACACTAAAGCCTAAAACTTAGCCTAAAACACTCAAAAGCCTCCTAAAAACATCAAGATAAGGCATACAAAAGATCGTGAATCAGGGTGGTGTTCTGTTTGCTGGGGCTAAAAAGATTCAAGATGGGAGCAGCGTTGATCTAGCGGAGGCTGAGGCGGTTTGGTGGGCGGTCCAGGTGTGTAAGGAGCGGAGCTTGGAAAAGGTGGTGGTGGAGATGGAGTCGTTACGAGTCTTTCAGTTGTTGCAGAAAGACGAGCTCCCACCTTCTTCCCTTGGCAAGATTGGCAGACGCATCAAACTGTTGGGAAGCTCTTTTGATCATTGCTTATGGCGATACACAAGGAGAGGAGCTAATATGGCTGCTGATTGGCTGAGTCACTGGTGCCCTGAGAGGCCCGCGCTTGTTAATGATGTTTCATGTTTTCCAATTGAACTCTCTCTTGTAATTGACGCTGATGGATGATCACATGGAATGTTGTACTTGTACGTGATGGCCAAGGGCTATGAAATCTCATCTTCATTATAAATTAGTATATAGCCTTATATTAAAGTTAAAATGGGCCTAATTAAGTTAAACTTAATCAAAAGAATGAGACATGGGCCCTTAACCCCTCTTCTTCTGCATCCTCCTCCTCTCCTTTTTACGTGTACAGGACACCAACAAGAACCATCCACACCAGCAGCTACAATGACCAACGACAGCAACCTGACACCGGCGTCCCTGGCGTCTCCAGCGATTGCTGGCAGCTCGTGGCATCTTCCCGGCGGAAGGCGGGGGACGGTGGTTCGGGTCGGGTTTCGCCGATGAAGAAGGAAAAAAATAAAATTTCAGATTTGTTAAATTTGTGAAATTTGGTGGATTGGACCAATCTTTGGCATGGAATTTGAAGCTTCTTTGGATGATACTCTTAACGAGGCCTAGGGGTGTCCAACGAGCTGATCCGTCCCGCCCCTAACCTGGTTTACGGGTCACGGGTCGACCCGTTAACCCGTATTTCGTTGAAACATGACCCGAAATCCAACCCGTCAAACTGGTTTTATGGGTCAAACAGGTCAAATTACGGGTCGGGTCGCGGGCTGACCTGTAAACCCATTTAACCCGATTATATAATCATCAATATATATTATAAAAGCCGACCGTTTTCGAGATACCACGTTGATTCTGGCCCCACCATTTATTTAACCAAAATAATTTTTAAAGTCTTTTAATTAACTACCATAATTTTGCTACCTAAATTCAATCTTTTAGTTAACTACCTTATCAACAATATCTATCCATACATTTAACCAAAATAATTTTAAAAAATATCAACAATATGATTCGAAATCTAAAATTAAAGATACGGTGTTGATAAGGTATTGTTGATAGTGTATATAGATATTGTATGTAGCAAAACATAAAATATCAGCAATATCTCTTAAGTTTACGTAGCAAAATTGTAGGATATTAATAAGTCATTTTATCCATAAATAGATACTCGTATTCTTTAAGAAATATCCTACCTTATTAACAAAAAAAATTAAAATTGCATAAAATAATATCCCCATTATCCTACCCATAAATAACATCTGTTTTTTTTGGGTTGAATAATAATATCTATTTATTATCCATAATTAATATCTACCCGTAAATAATATCTATTTAAGTATAATTTGAGATTATGCTACGTAAATAAATAGATATTATTATCACAAATAAATTGTAATATTGTTTTGTAAAATAGATAGATAGTATTTTAGCAAATATTTATTATCTATTATTTAATAAATAGTTATTATTTAAGAAATATCCTACCCAGAAATCAAGCCATCAATATATATATATATATATATATATATATATTATAAAAGCCGACCGTTTTTGAGCCACCACGTCGATTCTGGCCCCGCCTGATTAACAATTTTGTATGTTCTATTTTTCTTAATTATTTTACCTTTAATTTTATCTTTTTTCTTACCAATCTAATATCTATATATCTTAGAAGGCATACTATTTATCTTTATAATTTCCTTAATTATCTAATCTTTAATTTTATCTCTCATAATTAAACAATTAACTTTTTCATGTTATTTTAATTAATCTAATTGCATTCTTTATTATCAATTTATGTAAAATATATTTTTTGAACTTTGATAAGATATTCTGTCCTCTTTGATATATTAGTTATCTTTTTAATCTCTTTATGTAAGCGGTAATTTAAATTTTTTAATTTAAAATAATTTAAAAATAAATGTCCTTTTTATAATTAAATTATTATTCTTATTTTTAATATTAAATCAATTTATATTTACTATATCTTAGTTAACTTATTTATAATAACTTAGCTTATATCTTTCGTAATAAAATAATTGTTCATTAATATATTTTATTTATTTCAATATATAAAGTCCTTAGAATCATGTTGCACAGATTTTATATTTCTAAATTTTGATATAATATTTTAATATTTTTAAATAAATAAGAGTTCATAGAAATTATATCTCATACAAATATATTATAGTATTTAAATAAAAAAATAAGTTCAAACAAAATAATCAATTAAAACAGCTCATTTTATATTATTTTGACCTATAAATTATATTGTCTCAAAATTATGGTAATAGGGATAATGATATATATTAACCAATGGAGACAAATTTTGAAGGATGAAAAAGTAATTAAACTTTATTTACTAAATTGTTCTACAATTAGAATATGATATATATTTTTATAATCCAATACATGTGGTACTAAAAATCTGAAATAATCTTTTTTCGTCTAGGAAAAATAGCATTTTCATATACTAAAATTTTTATTATATTTTTCACTTATTAATATCCCATTTATAATAAATATTTTTAAAATGTGAAGTGTAAGTCAATGTCGTGCATGGCACGACGGGTGCACCTAGTTGTGTATAGTGATGTTGTTTTTTACTCTTTAAAAACATTTGTGATTGTGCAATACTATTTTTCTAACCTCCAATGCAATATAATTATCGAAACGTGCTTCACAAAGAAAAACAACAAAATATACAATCCATAGTCCAAAGAAAGAAAAGAAAATAAAATATATTTTTTTATTTTACGGGTTTTACGAGTTCACCCTTAAGCTACTGGGTCGATACATAGCTTATAAATCAAAATTTTATGACCCGTGACCCGACCCGTAAATTAAGGGTAGGGTCGGTCAGGGTTACGGGTGACTTGGACTGTTGGACACCTCTAACGAGGCTGGTCTCTTTGCCCTAAAGGTGTGCTTACCTATGCTCCTTTGTTCTTTTTGGCTTTCGGCCTGGTTTCTAAACTTTCTTTATGCATTCTTAGGTTATCCAAAATATAGTTTTTGTGGTAGAAAAAGTGAAAGAGGATTGTGAGAATGTGTCTTGTAGGGAAGATTAGCTTTTGGCTATTGTGGATGGAAATGGTTCAAGAGTTGAAGGAGGTGATGGCAGAGCAGTCTCGTCGGTTGAAGGAGGCTCGTGCTCGAGTTGCGCTGTTGGAGGAAGAGAACTTAGAGAAGAAGACTTTTATCGATGAAGCATGGGACATCGGTGCCTACTAATCTGTGAAAGCTCGTATCGAAGTGCGTCAAAGTCACCCTGAAGGTCAACGGGGTGAATAGGATCTAGCGGTCGCAACGGAGAAGTTTCACTCCTACTACCCTTTAGAAAAGGCCATTCCTGGGGAGGACCTTTTTGCACAAGTTTCTGGGAAGAAGACGTTAGAGTGCTCCCTTTTACCGAAACTATTGATACTTCCGACGATGTTGCCGCCCCTACCTAACACATGGAGAGGGTTCGAAGGTGGCCGAAGAGTGTGCCAAGATAGCAAGTCATGAGACAGCCAATACTGTCGCTTGAATAGTTCTCTTTCTAACGTCTGAATACTTTCTCTAGTATTCTTTTGCTTTTCTTTTGCTAAGACAATATTTGATTTGTGGCCCATCGGATGAGACATTTCGAGGTGGTGTTCTATGTAATAGACTAATAGATGATAAGGAAAACTGATAAGTTGCATGGAGGTTTAAAAATGATTTCACAAATTGAAATTAAGAAACAATCAAAAACGTTATGAATATCTGATAACTCTTTTTTCAATATGAATAAGGAAAACTGATAACTCTTTTTTCAAATACGTTATGAAATCTTCTTATAATTTGCATCAGCAAAAACTCAAAGGAAAGCATCAAAACGAAAGGGATGAATGTACCAAATCTTTTGGGCTCGGGCAATCAGACAATCAATAAACACAAGCTCTTTTGTCACACTTGGAGGCATGAATAACCAAAACATGTGGTTAGTAAAATAAACCCTAATCCAGCAGAGGAGATATCTAAACAGGAAAGCAAAAAATAGATGTATACTTTGAGATTGCCGACGAGAATCAAAATAAAAGGACGGCAGTCGCCACAATGCCATTGACTGGACCATTTGGGTCAAGCCCCTTTACTAAGTTTAGCAGTGTAAGACATTCCAGAAAGGAAATAAAGAGATACCGATTGGGGGTCATATAAGAACAAATTAACATTAAAGTAGACAATGGTATCGGTTGGAAGTAGAAGATCGGTCGACCTTCAAGTAGACAAAGATAACGGTTGGAAGTAGAAGGCATAGAGACAGACCAGGGTGTCGGACATGTGGTTGCCAGCTGGGAGAAGAGAGACAGACCAGGGTGTCGGGGGAGAGGTAGTAGACTAACCAGGTGGTACCGATGTCAGAGATTAGGTTGCTGGCCTGGTGCTGGTGTCGCCGCTAGAAGAAGCGTAGAAGAGGAAGTCGGGGATGGACAAGTCGAGGGTCCTGAAAATGTATTTTGTGAAGGCACATCCAACCACACTTCAGTAACAGTACTTTTAAAATAATCAACCCTAAGAAAGTGGGAAAATGCATTTTCTATCATAATGCAAGATAATGTAAAATTACACTATAAACACAGTTATCCAAAGAGGCCTTTAATCAATCAGAATTCTGATTTCAAAAGATTCTGCTGTAGAAACAAAACTAACAAACCTTGCTAAGGAAACCAGAAAACCAAACACATAAATACTGTGAATGAAAAGGGTTAATTACCTCGATAATATCAAATGAATCGCAATGGAAGGCACTGTTGGGAGTGGATTCACTCCAGGAACTGAATCCGTCATGTGAGAATTGCATGTTGGCTTTAGTAAGCTTTGTGATTAACCTTATAAAAAATTCATGAGGTCTTGACTGTACTTTGAACTCAAATTTACCTTCCTCATGATTTACTTATGAATTTAAAATCAAATTCATGTAGTACAATTTTAAATTTGAATGTCAAACAATTCTGCATCCATGCATTCTAATTCCTAGGTAGTTGGTACCTGGATGTCCAAGAAGCCATGATTCTCAGCACAAGCTGATCATAATACTAAACCAACAGTATATTGGAATCAAAGTTATGTTGGTAGAGCAAATAAGTAAATGAAAACCAGGGAGCTCTTCAAAAGTCACTAATAAAACATTTATGATATCAGGTATACAGACCAAAATGATCCAATCAGAGAAAAGTGCAGAGGTTTAGTATAACACAGCACATAGACAATCCTTCCCTTCATGAAGAACTTTCTTCACAGCAGCATAATTTTTTGGTATATGAGAATAAAAATGACCTTAGCATTCTCAGTAAACATCTCATCATAATTGAAATCCTTCTCTTTAGTTAATAGCCTGCCCACCATAATTAACAACCTTCATGGCAAACAAACATCTCCTCGAGTTTGTTAAACACCTTCCTGGTTTTGTTAAAAATGCCTTCTCAGCTTGAATAATTGCCTTTTCAGCAAGATTGATTACCTTATCGACTGTAAAAATCAGCTTACCGGCCAGAATATATAAAAAAAAGTATAAGGATAGAAGTCACAGAACTAGATATCACAGTTCTAAGTTGTAACACACAAGCACCAGTAGGCAGTTTACATATTGAAGACAAACTTAAGGTATGAAGCAACAGATCTTGATCCAAATTTGCCTTTATACCAGACTTACATTCCTAACCTTCAGTGGCTTCCTCAACCCATTTAGATAGTTAAAGGGTTTTAAACAATTTATCAGCTTCCGTGAGCTTAAATGACATCACAGTGTTAGACTTATCTTTACTAGTCTCAAACAATTTATAACAAATTTCACAATCAAAGAAAAGGAGCACAGAGAAATGAGCTACTCAAACTGGGTCAACAAACTAAGTAGATCTCTAAAGGAGCAACAGCATCAGCAAAGAGGCTTCAAAGTAAAATTACCAAACCATATCATAGAGATTCTCCAGTTGACAAAACACAAGAACTACAAGCTAGATGACAATGAACCAATAGAAATAAAGGTTAAAAGAGACAGAAACAAAACCATCTCTAACAAACTTGCTGAAGAAACCAGAAAATCAAATACATAAACACCGACAATGAAAGAGTTAATTACCTTGATAATATCAAATGAATCGCAATGAGAGGCAGTATTGGAAGTAGATTTGCTCCAGGAACTGAATCTGTCATGTGAGCGATTCTTACTGCTTCTATTAAAGTAATTGGAATACGAACAGATACTCAAACTCATCAGAACAACAAGTTTTTGGATAGTTTCAGATCTACTCTGTTGTAGCCTGATTAGAACCTTTTTTCATTTTTCTGACAGCCAATTGTTTGAAGAGTAGTTGGGTTGGAATCATTCAAATCCAAGATGATAAAGGACTGAAATCGTCTGGAATTTTAGATTTCCCTGTCAAATATAGACCTGGAACTTGCCCTGACAACTGCCACACCGGAGAAAGGCACATGCCATCTAGTGACGTGGCAGTGCCACATATGTGTTGTCATCCAAGTTTTTCCTTAGAAGTGCGTTCATATAAATTGTTTTCCACCAGTAATTGTTTCGGATAATCAGACTGACTACTAATGAGAATGGAACACAATGAAAAAAAAGAGGTTTGCCATCGGTTTGCATCGATCTTTACTCGAATTCCCAATAACTCACACTTACATCTCGATATCCCTATCTAAAAAACCTCAATCATTAAGCATTGGAAGCTAGGAAGTTTCTCAATGAGTATACAGCATATACTAAGAAGCAACTGATTTAGCTATCAACCACTGCTTTGAATGCAAGCACATCCCATATATCCATCTCCACTTGACAATTTACAGATCCAAATCAAAAGGGCACCGAACAAGACAGGTATAAGATTTGAGATATGAGGCAAATTAGATTTAGAAAGGAAGCATATATGGCATTAACTAACTACATCAACTAAGCTCAGCAATGACTTCAATTTGACATCAACATTTTATTAGCAAATGAAAAAGAAAGCAAGTGAATGCAAACCAAATCAGAAGCCCGATTAGGAAAATCCTTTGCCAAGCTTCTGAATGGCGCAGAAGATCTTCCTCCTAGATCCAACAGCGTTGATCCCCATGTCCTTGAGGTCGTCGAGCGTCAGGAAGGGCAGAACATGCTCATCCACTTCGTGTATCTCGAACACGGGCGAGTACTTGCCAAGGCCGAGCTCGGTCAGCCAGCTCCTGACATCCTCATCCGGGAACTGACTCCGAGCTCTGGTATCGGAATCGGGCGGATTACCATCACCATCCAGCTCGGGATCGTGCGAGTCCGAAACCCTAACCCTAGCCGATCTCCTGCTGTGCGCATGCCACTCGTCAAGGCGCAAGGCGTTGTCCGCGCTCTGCTCACGCAGAGGGCTCGGACTCTCCCTGAGCTCCGGATCTTGTCCGCCGTTGCTTCCGTCAATGGCAGCCGATTCGTCTGCTCTCCAGTTGGGCCTCGCTCGCTTCGAAGGCTTCTTGACAGCCCTGAATTGGGCGTCGATCTTGACAGCCCTGACTTGCTGGGAGTCGAATGTTAGATTGCCGTTGCTTTCGACGGTGTAGAGGGGCGGGGGGGCGTCGTACTCGTAGCTGCTGGTGCCATCCACGTCCGAGGTGACCAAATTGGTAAGGGGACGCGTCTTGTTGGGGGGTCTAGTGGTGGAGTGGGGATTCAGTTTCCAGGATTTAGGGGCGGTGCGCACCGTGGCAGGCTGGTCTCCGATTTCGCCAAGGCGGACGCTGGGCCGGCGTTGCCGTTTGGGGGCCAAGGAGGACGACGGGATGCTGCTCTCACCTGCTGTCGCCACCCCGGCGTTCTCCAACTCCATTTCCGCCGGCAGTAATTCTTCTGCCATTTTTTTTTTGAGCTAGGACTAGGGAAATAACCGCTGCTTCACTCGCGCTTCCTTCGTGGAATATATTTTGGCTTTGTTCAGCAGCGTGTTCTGCTAGCGTGTATCCTCAGCGGAGTATATTCCGCTATAGCCTTTTCCTTCTCCTGTTGTTCTCCGATCTCTGACCTGCGAAAATAGCCTTTTATCTCCCAACCCTCGACCAAATGAAAATATTTTCTCTCACAAAATTTATAAAATTGTCATCCTAGACTATTCTTCCTCTAAATCTCTCACACTCCTTTTCCTTGTTTTATTTTTTATGTGTTTGCTTCTTGGTAATTTAATAAATTTATTAGGTAAATTGACAAGAAAAATATTTTTTTTGTAAAATTCTTCTTAAATTAATTTTTAAAATATAGTTTTTACATTATCCAAAATCTAAACTCTTAAAATAAATAAATAAGATATTTTTACATACTAAATCTTATTTGGTATAAATCTTTAAAATCACTAAAATAAATTATTTATGAAATTCATCTATTGTAATAAAGGTCTGGATCCAATGTGAATGGGCTCTTAGGTGAGAAATAGGAACAAATGTGGAGTATCCATCTCGACCCAATAACATGCAAAAAATTTTGCCCAAAATTACGCGATTCATACGAACAAAATGCATTCACCCTCTTCCCCTAGAGGAAACACAATCTAGAAACACACAAATCCGCCATTGATCGATCTCTCTTCACAAACTGTAGCATTGATTTTCATATTTGTAGCTTCGAACATTCATCCAGATCTGAATTCATAAGGTTTACAGATTTTGAGCAGATCTGGCTCTCGTGAAATGCTTTTCATCTACAAAAACTCAATCTGACTCTCGTAAAACTAAGATTTTGAGCATATCTGAGAAAGCAATGGAACAAAGTAATTAAACGTTTCTTCTCTCGCACAAATTCATAATAGTACTCAAAAGTTGTTTGCTCTGTGTAGTCGAAATTGTTTTTTGTGCTCGAAATTGTCATTAGAGATGAACAAATATGAAATAGAGGTGAAAAGATTTAAAAAAGCATATCGGTGGTAGAAAATTCAGAAAAACGTGAACAAATGAATGTATTTATAGTGACTCGGGAAGGGATCCTTTCTTCGGACCCTTTTGCCCTGACATACGAAACTTTTGAGAACTTGCGGCTTGTCTGGTGATGTCATCTTTATCGACAACCTGTGTTTGAATATTTGTACTTTGGAGCGCGTTCCTGCTCGTTAAAGACGGTGTCCTCATCTTCATAGAAACTCATTCTTATTATTTCTTCTAAGTCTTTGCGTCCCTACTCCTTAAGAACTATAGTTCACGTGTTGTCCTTTTTGCATGATGAGCGTCCCTATAAATTCCTAGGATAAAACTTTGACAAACACATTAGATCAAAGTTGAGTTTGTCATTATCAAAACTTAGGGACGATTATTAATTATACGATGCTAAGTACTACCGTCCTTAACACCGTCCCAACAATTTCCCCATTTTTGATGATGACAAACCCTTAGCAAAATAATCTCAAAATAAGACTTAGCATGGGAGAAGACTATTGAGTGTCCCTTGGGACTTAGCATTTTTCAATGAAATCTAGTTTTCAAAAACTTTGATCTTTCTTTTGGTTTTTTAGGGTGAGCGTTCTTAAAACCTTTCGCTTAGTTCCCCCTTAACACCTGCATATTCTAGATAACTTTTCAAAAGCGCATCTCTATAAAACTATACTTCCCCCTTTTGGCATCATCGAAAAAGAGAACACGTATTAGAGAACGGCTAGCATAAAATCATAACTAAAGGTAAGAACGCTTGAACACAGAGAATGCACATAATAGGAACTTCATTCATGAATTCAGAGCTACAAAAGTACATGAGATGAAGTGTTTAATAATGAAGGTGCAACAAAATGATATGAAGGGATAAACATGGAAGGAGGAGATCATTTAGAAGGTTGTTTTGGCAGGGCGTCCTTAATTGCCTTAAGTGTTTTAAACTGGCCGTTCACTATTGAGGAAACTCTGTCCACAAGAACATGATGTTGGTCAGTGTAGTCCTTGAGGTGATTGATGAGCAAACACTGATTATGGAGTGAGTACTAGTCAGGAATGGTAGGAAGAGGAATTGATTGAGGACGGCTTGAAGAAGCAGAGGTGTCCGGAGGAATGTCCCCTACTACTTGATCAAAATATGCTAACCTCTCAGCCCTGCTCAAATTGGCTTTTGCCTCAGCGGCGGCCTTAGTAACGGCCTCTAATGGAAAAAGTGTCCTCTTCAACTCTCTTCCTCTACGGCGGCCGTAGTAACGGCCTCTTCATCTCTCTTCCTTTTCACCTAAGAAGGGAGGTCCTCATTATGGAAAAAGTGGGTGAGTGAATGGACGTCTCAGTGCATCCCATACTTAGTATCATTTCTGACTTCGTAGACACCTTCCTTCAACAACAACTCTTTCACTAGGCCGGGGTAGGGAAACAAGTGCTCCTTCCTTGTGCACTTGTCCATGTGCTCCATCATTACTTTGGCCAAGTAGATCGGTTTGCGGCTGAGGAAGGCGTCCAGAAGAATACAGTCAATAATTTGGACTATACTCTCCTTTTCCTAACGAGGTACGATCATCCTGACCAAGAAGTGATGACCGATGGCCCTTGTCTTGGACATCACATGTTTCCTCCTATTCGGTGTGGACGACAGTTTCCCATTAAAGATTCTGGCCAAGATGTCTTCTTCCTCGTCCTTAAACTGGCCAAAACCTTTCACATGCAAGTCCTAGAGATCCTCAAGCATGGACTTCTTTAGTCCCAGCTTTTGGCGGATGTGGAAGTTTGTGAAGGTGAGGTTCTCGTCTTCAAAGTTGTACGTCCCCACGTACTTCCCATCCTTTGGAAGCTTGAGTCGACCATAACAAAGTCCCTACCCAAATGCTTCCCAGCCTTGGAAGCGAAGAAGTTCCAAAAACTCGCTTACGCCATTTTGGTCAAGGAAGGCTTCATCAAAGATGAGCAGACAGAGGATGTACTCAATGTGGTCCGCGTCCTTATCCTTCTTGCCTTTTTTCTTACTTGGGGCCTCTTCTTCTTCTTCTTCTTCTTCTTCTTCTTCTTCTTCTTCTTCTTCTTCTTCTTCTTCTTCTTCTTCTTCTTCTTCATTTTCATTATCAGCTTCCTCATCGCCCTGACCGGCGTTCTCATTATTAGCAGCGTTCTCTTCTTCTTCTTCTTGCTACTCTTCAAGGAGCGTCCTCACGACTTTGCTCCTAATCTTCGTCTTCTTGAGCATCCTTCTCAAGTTGAACATCAAGATTGAATTCTTCCTTATCCTCTTCATGAGGAACTTAAGCCAGAACGGTGTCCTCAAGCTCTTGTGCGATGTCCTCATTGTCCTTAAGATCATCCACTTGGTCAGATACTTCCTCCACTTCCATGGGAGATGATGGAGGGACTTCCTCAACTAAGGTAGTTGGCATCCCTTGAGACTTAATTGGATTTGTCTTTAGTGACTTAGCAGGGGTTGCAACAGTCTTGACTAGGGACTCCTCCACGTCTACGATTGAAGCGTCTCTTTTATGGTATACTTGGCTACTTTGTTGGCCAGCTTTCAGCTTGCTCCTAGTCACATCAATCCCCCACTCTTGAGGATCCTCACCTCTAGTTGCAGCTTGCTGCTCCTGACTTATCTTAGCGCCCCTTAAGAGCTTAGGGCACTTAGTCGACGGACCCCTAGACTTAGGTTGTTCCGGCTTTTTGGGGAGGTCGATCATGGATAGGACGGCTGGGAAGTATGAAAGCTCAAGGGGAGAGGAGACTTGGGTTTTTTTGGGAGAAGGGTTGGGATGGATGATGATTGCATAGCTTTTTGAGGGGGGAGGAGCTAGGGATGGCACCATTTTCTTTGAGGACAGTGTCTCCTTGATCTTTTTGGATTTAGGGGAGGTGGTATTTTGCTTCTTAGCCGGGGGCTCATGCTTACCCTTGCTTCTCACTTCAGCCGGGAAGGCGTCCGTGATTTCAGCAAGGTTTGAAGACTTAGGTTTTAGAGGAGGTTGGGACGATTTTGAGGGAGTGGATGAAGAGGAAGTTGGGTGCTTGGTGGGAGGAGGTTGTTCTGGGGGAGGAGAAAAAGATAGACGTGTAGCATTTTTGGGTGGAGGCTTGATGATGTGACCGTGCCAAGGCCACATCATGGCACCGGCGCCCAAGACACCCAAGGCACCGAAGGCACCGACGCCCAAGGCACCCAAGGCACCGAAGGCACCGGCGCCCAAGGCACCCAAGGCACCGAAGGCACCGGCGCCCAAGGCACCGAAAGCACCGGCGGGCGCCCAAGGCACCGACGCCCCGGTGCCCCATCAAGGCACCGGCGCCAAGGCGCCTCATCACGGCACCGGCGCCCCGGTGCCACTCGGCGCCAATGACGCTGAGGCGCGGCCCGGCGCCTCGCTTGGGCACTCGACTCAGGGACGTACGCGACCCTTCACGAGGTCGGTTTCATCCAAAGAGGCGAGCCATATTCCCGGGGCTATTACTCGGTGACGGGCTAAGGCCATACAAGAACGACTTCGGGCTCACTTGGCGATGCCAAGTGAGATACAAGGCCCGCCCGTAGATACATTTTTGAGTCTCCAAATATTTGGGCCCAGAAACGACACCGCAAAGCCCGAAGCCCATTATGAGGAAGAACCATTCAAGCCCGAGTTGATGAAGGTGTGGCCACCACACTAGGAGCCTTCCTTGGCCGCAAAGTTTGCGTCTCTCCACGTATTTAAAGCCCTAGCTTGGCCGCCAAGGAATCATAATAAAAGCGGCTGCCAATGCTTGCCTTGGACGCCACTCTTCGCCACCTCCATACAAGAACTTGGCGCCTAGTCCAAGGTGGTGCCTTTGCCGCCAATCTTCTACAACTCCTCATGTTGCTTGGCGTCCACTCCAAGCACGCCGCCCCTCGTCCTCTCTCGTGCCTATATAAGCACAAGCCCTCCTTCATATTTTCTTAGATTGAAATTGAGTAAAGAGGGCTTTTAGCCCTTACTCTTTCGGTCTCTTCTCCTCAAAGGAGAAAGGGCCGAGGGAACCCACACCTCGTTGGCTTCAAGCTCTCGTTTTCCTAGCTTGATTTCTTGTTTTCCCTTTCATTCGTTTCATCCCTCGAAAAGACTTGTACTTCAGTTTGTAACTTCAAACAAATCGCCATCTATTTTCAATACAAAGGTCCAATTTGAGTTTCATACTCGTTCTTTACACGAACACCTCCACAAAGAGCTCAATTGAACCCGAATTCGACTGATATTGGAAGTGAGATCACATCATCTGGTATCAGAGCTTGTCGGCTTGAGTTCCTCAAGTTGTGGGGGTACGAATGACTACCCTACGAGTCAGGTTTTCAATTGCTCGAATCCCTTTTCTATTTCCCCAATCTAGCCTCGTTTTTCCCTTCCTTTGCCTAGACCGATTTCAATCTCTTCAAAAAAAAACGAGCCTATCCCTTTTGTTACCACCCTCGTGTCGAGCCCTTCATCTTGGCCGACCCCTCTTCTTCGACCTTTGAAAGCAACGGTTTGACAAGCACAAATTGTAAGTGTGCTCGTCTTGTCCAAAAAAAAAGACGACTATAAGGAAGTAGTTCTTCCCTCGTCCAAGAAGAGTTAGTAACTCTTGTTCGAAAAAAAAAATCGGGGAGAAATAGTACTTCTCCTAGCAAAAAGAAAACAAAAGAGAGATAGTATCTCTCGTTTCAAAAAAAAATAAAGAAAAATTGCGAAGAAGGTCGAACAAGATTCGAAAAGGGGCCAGCCAAGACGAGTATTCTTTTGGCCTTCCCCTTGCCTCGATTTAATCCTAACCCCGAGCAACGGGATTCCCGACTTGTGGGGCTAGTAAACACTCGCCCACAAGCTCCGGTCGCTTGTTTTGATTTCCGGTTGTTGTCGCTCTCACTCGAGCGAGTGGAGGAAAGAGTTGTGTTAAGGACCATTGGTGGCGGAGTAAACGATCCTAAAGTCGAGTGTGTGAGTTCGAGAGCCACATACAATCGAGTCTAAACACGAGTCAATCCTCCCCTTTTGATCGCTTTCTAAAGGAAAAGAAAAGAACAAAAAAAAAAGGTTTTTCGAGTCAAACACAAGTGGGTCGTTGGATTTATCTAACTATTACCAAGTTCTGTGTTTGTCTATTTAATCATGTCTCAAGACCCGCCGAAGAACAAGAATCTTCCCGACGACACGGAGGAAGCGGATAACACTTTCTCTTGGAAGGTGCTCCGCGGCCTCTTATAAGAGGTCCGAGAGGATGCCCGAGCAGACGTCCGGGAAACTTATGAGAAGTCCCGCGACGAGTTGCTCCGGCTCATGGATGATAAGATCGAGCAACGCCTTAGCTTGTCTCCACGGCAAGAGCATTCGCCGAGCCCTCAATTCGAGGAGGGACAATATTCAGGGACTCATCATGAGGCCTTGGAGCAAAAGAAGCCCGTCCTCTCGAAGGAAGAGTCTCTGAGATTGGAGGCTATTCTCCCTCTCCCTCGGAGGCCACCGGCTGTCTTCCCCGCACCCGAGGAGCGACAACCTCGGCACCGACAACACCGAGGGCTGCTCACGGCTCCCCTCGGACCCTGGCGCAATCTTCCGGATCCATTCGCGCCGCGGGAAGAGGTCCGGTTCCGCGACCGGGAGAATGACCACGGTCTTAATCCGCCCATGGAACAACCAAGAGACCACCACCACGGCATTAAACTTACGGTGGAACCTTTTGCCGGGACCTCGGATGTTGAGGCCTACCTTGATTGGGAGGCTAAGACCGAGGCGGTCTTTGACTATTACGACTATCCGGATCGCCAACGAGTGGCGATTGCCACCATTCGATTCACCGATTTTGCCTACTCATGGTGGCAAGAAGAGAAAGAGGATAGGGCGTATCAAGGCGAGGATCCCATTCGCACATGGGGTCAGCTTAAACGGGCCTTGCGAGATCGGTTCGTGCCCGAAGACTATCTTGACCGCATCCAAGTTAAATTGGAGCGGATTAAGCAAGGGGCTCGCAGCCCGGATGAGTATAAGGAGCTACGGCAGCTTGTCTTCCGGTCCCGAGTTCGATTTCCGGAGAGATATATCATTTCTAAATTCATCGGAGGCCTAAACTCTGAAGTGGCCGCTTATGTGGAGATGCAACGCTTCGGCTCCGAAGCCTCCATTGCCGATGTTCTCCACTACACTAACCAAGTGTACCAAAACTTACAAAAGAGGCGAAGTGGTGGGAGTGGTCGCACTTGGAGCTTGGGTTCCTCAAGCTCTAACCCTCCACCTAAGCGGAGTGAGGCCAAAGAGCCAAAACCCGAGGCTAGCGCTCCTTCGATTAAGCGGGACAACGCGCCTACCGCCGCCGCGCCTAAGGATGGCGCTAACCCTCGTACGTGCGACCTCTAGTGTTTTAAATGCTTAGGGCGGGGTCATTACGCTCGTGATTGCCCTAACCAAAGACAAGTCCTCCTTACTCAAACCGGAGACTATGAATCCGTCGAAGAGTTTGACAATGGAGAGGACGAGGAGGAGGTCTATGTACCCGCCGTCAGTGGAGAATGTTTCGTTGTCCAACGAGCGCTATTTACTAACGAGGCACCCACCGCTCCATCTCAACGGGAGAAAATTCTTCACACATGATGCTTTATCCAAGGCAAAGTGTGTAGCATGATCATCGACGGAGGGTCCTGTAGTAACCTCATAGACACTGAGGTGGTGTCTCGTTTCAACCTCGAGACGACGCCTCGCAAGGTGCCCTATTCCCTCCACTGGCTTAATTCCGATGCTCCAGTGATGGTCAAGGAACAAGCCTTGATCAAATTCGCAATTGGACCTTATGAAGATGAGGTCCTTTGCGACGTCGTGACCATGACTGCTTGCCATCTTCTATTAGGTTGACCTTGGCAATATGACCGAGCCGTTATTCACCAAGGGGTGTCTAATGAGTATATATTCCATCGGGATGGCAAGAAATTCACCTTGCATCCCCTCGCTCCGCACGAAGTGATAGCCGATCAAGAGGCTAAGGAGCTCCGAAAGAGGAGTGCTAAGAAGAAGATGGAGCTTAAGGCCTACGAAGGCATCTCCAAGCACCTATTGGTCGCCCGGGGAAGAGAAGTGAACTGAACTATTTTAGATAGGCATACGTGCCTTATTTTCGTCTACAAGAAGTCGCTGCTTTCTGACTCTGAGCTTTCCGAGTTACCCCCTGGCGTCTCGGCCTTATTGCAAGAATTTGACGACGTTTTCCCCGAGGAAACTCCAAACGGGCTACCGCCCTTGCGCGGGATCGAACATCAGATCGATTTCATTCCCGGCGCTAGTTTACCTAACCGGGCCGCATATCGTACCAACCCGGCTGAGACCAAAGAGCTCCAGAAGCAAATTCAAGATCTCTTGGACAAAGGATACGTCCGAGAGAGCCTCAGCCCGTGTGCCGTGCCGGTAATCTTAGTTCCCAAGAAAGATGGGAGTTGGCGCATGTGTGTCGATTGTCGCGCCATCAATAACATCACTATCAAGTATCGGCACCCTATTCCACGGCTGGATGATATGCTCGACGAGCTTCACGGTTCGAAACTTTTCTCCAAGATCGATTTGAAGAGCGGATATCATCAGATCCGCATGAAAGAAGGCGGCGAGTGGAAAACCGCCTTTAAAACCAAACAAGGGTTGTACGAGTGGCTGGTCATGCCCTTCGGATTGACCAACGCTCCAAGTACCTTTATGAGGTTGATGAACCACATCTTGAGAGCCTTCATTGGACACTTCGTCGTGGTGTACTTCGACGATATTCTGATCTACAGCCAAAGCCTAGAAGAACACCTGGAGCACATCCGAGAAGTGCTTAACGTCCTAAGGCACGAAAAACTCTACGCCAACTTTGGGAAGTGCCATTTCTGCTCCGACCACGTGATATTCTTGGGGTTCGTTGTGAGCAAGGACGGGGTCCAAGTGGATGAAGCCAAGGTGAATGCCATTCGCGAATGGCCCACTCCGCACACAATGACCCAAATCCGGAGTTTCTTAGGCCTTGCCGGGTTTTACCGGCGCTTCGTGAGGGATTTTAGTACCCTTGCCGCTCCGCTCACTGAGCTCACCAAGAAGAATGTTCCGTTCCAATGGGGAGCCCCGCAAGAGACGGCCTTCAAAATTCTTAAAGAAAGGCTCACTAATGCACCACTCTTGGTCTTACCCGACATCGCCAAAACCTTCGAAGTCGAATGCGACGCGTCGGGTGTAGGCCTGGGCGGAGTACTTATGCAAGAGGGGCGATCCATCGCCTATTTCAGTGAAAAAGTCAACGGAGCTGAGTTACGCTATCCCACATATGACCAAGAGCTACTTGCTTTGGCCCGTGTGCTCAAGACGTGGGAACATTACCTACGCCCTAGAGAGTTCGTGATTCATTCTGATCACGAGGCTCTCAAGTACCTTCGAGGGCAAGCCAAGCTTAACAAAAGGCATGCGAAGTGGGTGGAATTCATCGAGTCCTTTCCATATGTCATCAAGCATAAGAAGGGGAAGGACAACATAGTGGCCGACGCACTCTCTAGGAGGTAAGTCCTACTTACCACTTTGGATGCCCGCATGCTCGGATTTTCCTTTATTAAAAACACGTATGCTGAGGACTCCGACTTCGGAGAAATTTTTAATGCATGCATTAGGACGGGAAGTAGGAATAATTTTTACCTTCATGAGGGCTACCTTTTTAAGGGGGATAAACTCTGTATTCCCGTGTCTTCCACCCGAAGACTTCTCTTACAGGAAGCTCATGGGGGTGGGTTAATGGGGCACTTTGGGGTCGCTAAGTCCCTGGCAACCCTTAAAGAACATTTCTACTGGCCTCGTATGTTTAGGGACGTAGAGAAGTTCTGTGCTTCATGCCTTAATTGTCTGCGTGCTAAGTCTAAACTAAATCCCCATGGGTTATACACTCCTCTTCCCATTCCGCACGCACCATGGGAAGATATATCTATGGATTTTGTTCTAGGTCTACCCCGT
Organism: Polygonum aviculare; assembly: GCA_934048045.1. Taxonomy (NCBI): domain Eukaryota; kingdom Viridiplantae; phylum Streptophyta; class Magnoliopsida; order Caryophyllales; family Polygonaceae; genus Polygonum; species Polygonum aviculare. The sequence goes on along the minus strand of OW204023.1, from coordinate 21,327,968 downwards.
TCCCAGAAGGGGCACGACTCCATCTTTGTAGTCGTAGACCTCTTTTAAAAAATGGCACACTTTATTGCGTGGCACGAAACGGATAATGCTTCGCACATCGCTGATTTATTTTTCCATGAAATTGTGCGACTACATGGCGTTCCTAAGACAATTGTGTCTAATCGGGATGCCAAATTTTTGAGCTATTTTTGGAAGACCTTATGGGCCAAAATGGGCACTAAACATCTATTTTCTACATCCTGCCATTCGCAAACGGACGGGCAAACCGAGGTTGTTAATAGAACCTTGGGTGCCCTGCTTCGTTCTCTGTTGCGTACTAACCTGCGCAGGTGGGAAGAGTGCCTCGCTTTCATCAAATTCGCCTATAACCGGTCGGTCCACCGGGCTACCAAGAGGACGCCATTCGAGGTGGTATACGGGAAGAACCCCGCCACTCCGCTTGACATGGTGCCGCTGGCGATTAAGGACCACGAGAGTCAAGAAGGCGTCGACCATGCCAAGCGAATTAAGGCCCTTCACGACTCCACCAGAGAGCGTCTGGAGAGGAGCACGGCTCAATACACTAAGCACGCCAACAAAGGCCGGAAGGAGTTGGTGCTCGAGCCCGGCGATCTCGTTTGAGTGCATCTTCGTAAGGATCGATTTCCCGAACCGCGAACTCCAAGTTAAAGCCTAGGGGAGACGGTCCCTTCCAGGTGCTCGAGAGAATTAATGACAATGCTTACCGACTCGAGCTACCCGAAGGCAATGGAGTCCACGATGTATTCAATGTGGCGGATCTTCGAGTTTTTGTTTCAAATGAAGTCGAGTCCGATCAAGAAGATTCGAGGACGAATCCTTCTCAACTGGGGGAGGATGATGTGACCGTGCCAAGGCCACATCATGGCACCGGCGCCCAAGACACCCAAGGCACCGGCGCCCAAGGCACCGAAGGCACCAGCGCCCAAGGCACCGAAGGCACCGGCGCCCAAGGCACCGAAGGCACCGGCGCCAGAGGCACCGATGCCCTGGTGCCCCATCAAGGCACCGGCGCCAAGGCGCCTCATCATGGCACCGGCGCCCCGGTGCCACTCGGCGCCAACGACGCTGAGGCGTGGCCCGGCGCCTCGCTTGGGCACTCGACTCAGGGACGTACGCGACCCGTCATGAGGTCGGTTTCATCCAAAGAGGCGAGCCATATTCCCGGGGCTATAACTCGACGACGGGCTAAGGCCATACAAGAACAACTTCGGGCTCACTTGGCGATGCCAAGTGAGATACAAGGCCCGCCCGGAGATACATTTTTGAGTCTCCAAATATTTGGGCCCAGAAACGACACCGCAAAGCCCGAAGCCCATTATGAGGAAGAACCATTCAAGCCCGAGTTGATGAAGGCGTGGCCACCACACTAGGAGCCTTCCTTGGCCGCCAAGTTTGCGTCTCTCCACGTATTTAAAGCCCTAGCTTGGCCGCCAAGGAATCATAATAAAAGCGGCTGCCAATGCTTGCCTTGGACGCCACTCTTCGCCACCTCCATACAAGAACTTGGCGCCTACTCCAAGGTGGTGCCTTTTCCGCCAATCTTCTACACCTCCTCATGTTGCTTGGCGTCCACTCCAAGCACGCCGCCCCTCCTCCTCTCTCGTGCCTATATAAGCACAAGCCCTCCTTCATATTTTCTTAGATTGAAATTGAGTAAAGAGAGCTTTTAGCCCTTACTCTTTCGGTCTCTTCTCCTCAAAGGAGAAAGGGCCGAGGGAACCCACACCTCGTTGGCTTCAAGCTCTCGCTTTCCTAGCTTGATTTCTTGTTTTCCCTTTCATTCGTTTCATCCCTCGAAAACACTTGTACTTCAGTTTTTAACTTCAAACAAATCGCCATCTATTTTCAATACAAAGGTCCAAGTTGAGTTTCATACTCGTTCTTTACACGAACACCTCCACAAAGAGCTCAGTCGAACCCGAATTCGACCGATCCTGGATGTGAGATCACATCACTTGAGGTCTGGATGGACGACATTGAAGAGATCTAAGATGGCCTCCATTAAGGACGGTATCACAGATTCCCCAAAGGTGTTTAGAAGCATGTTCCCATCGTGGAACGGCATGTCTTGCATTTTGAGGTGATACATTCTTGGCATGATAAATCTCTCAAGGAAAGTGTCTAGATTCTTGAACTGGGCGTCTAAAAAAGTTACCATGGCTTGCTTTTTTTTTGTTGAGGGCACTGCCCATGAGAGTCGAACCGGTGACCTCTGGGTACTACCCTTCGGACCCTTTTGCCCTCAACAGTCCTCAACCATATGATCAGATCGGTAGTCCATACACTATTGTCTTTGTCCCAAGGTCGGCTCTAGGGTTTCTTGGGAAGCTTACACATGTCTTGGTTCCCGATATACGAAGCTTCTAAAATTTGCGGCTTGTCTGGTGATTTTATCTTTTTCAACAACTTGTCTTTGAACATTTGAATTGAACTTTGGAGCACGTTTTTGCATGTTAAGGACTGCACCCTCATCATCACAAAAAATAATTCTTGTTCTTTCTTCTAAGTCTTTGCATCCCTACTTCTGAGGGATTGCAGTTCACTTGTTGTCCTTTTTGCATGATGAGCATCCTTGTAAGTTCTTGGGACATAACTTGGACAAACACATTAGATCAAAGTTAAGTTTGTCATTATCAAAACTTAGGGACGATTATTATTGATGTAATATTAAGTACTTGCGTCCTTAACATCATCCCAACAATTTGGATGTACATGTTGTGTAACAAAGAAGGCTTTTGAAGGGAAGGATCTAAACAGATTGATCAAATTACACCCTACTGATTCATGTCCAACACTACAAGAAGAGGCGAATGCAATTGGAGGATTTCAGATAAAGCAGAGGTATGACCCTTATTGGACCACTACAACCCCGGGTGGAAGGATCATTCTTACTTTCAAATGGGGAGACTCAAATCCAAATCAATCTCTCTTTGCTAGTTTTGTCCCTTTTTAGTTTAGATTCCGATTTTCCATGAGATTCGAAGACTATGCGAATTTGTTGTGTTTTGTAGGTAAACTGGCGTGTTTTGAGGAAGTTTGGAGGAGTTTCTAAGGAGGAGAAAAGCTAGGGAGCAAAGTAGCGAAAGAGCCAAGCAAGGAACAAAGAGGAACTCAAGGAAAACCAAGAAAAGAAGAGGATCGAGGCCCGGATCGACGTGCCCAGCAAGTCGGGCCCCAGTTGGAAGTTTGGAGGCTCGGACCGAGGTTGGACCATGTTGGGCCTGAGGTACTCTGTGTCGGTCCATGTTGGCAAAATGAAGATTGAGCTCCAAGGCACACAATTGTGATCTACCACTTTTGCCCTGTTTCTATTTTTGGGAATCCTTGGTCCCTAATTAAAAGGAGAAGACAATTAGAGAGAAAGGAGGCTAATCCACACATCTAATCACTCTCAAAGGCTCAAGGAAGACTTGGAGAGCAAGGAGGAAGAAGGAGGAGAAGAAGAGAGGAGAAATCGGTGGAGCTTTAGGAGGATTTAGTGAGTTTGGACTTGTTTTGTTTTGCATTAGTGGATTTGAGATTTGGATCTTGTGAATTCCTTTGATTTGAATGCAATTTGAATTGGATTTGAGTTTGATGATTGATATTTGTTTGCTTTGCTATTTGATTGCTTTTTACTCTTTCCAAATGGAGTAGATTCCATAGTCTTGGGCTATGGGGGAAACCCCTAGCTAGGATTGGGTGTGAACCCCCAATTCCATAGCCTTGAGTGGTTGATCTATGAATCCTCTCTACATTGAGCTTCAATTCTCTTGTGAGAACAAGGGATCTAGAGTAAGCGAAAGCGATCTCGAGCCCATCACTAGACCTAGCATCGAAGGAGAGTGAAAACTCCACAGGGTCGATGTATAGAGTGGAGGGATCGAAGGCAAACAACCTCGATCTCATAAGGATCAAAACTTATTGGCTGAATTGGGGTGGAATTACCCAAGTCTAGTTAGGGAAGGAACCCAAAAACCCAAGATCGATCTACTATTTTCCTAAAACCGAGTTACCCAGACGTCGGGCCCGACTTCAATCTGTGTCGGTCCCGCCTAAACTCTCATCGATCCTTCTCGGACCGAGGTGACCAGAGTCGGTCCTGAGAAGTTCTCTTTGATTTTCCTTGTTTTTGCCTTTTATTTACTCTTTTAAGTCTTTTTGGTACACTCAACGCACGAACTCCCGTGTGTTCGATACCCTACCCTTGTACTACTATGGGGTTCGGTTATAATTTTGAATTTTGACCCCCATAATCCGGACCGATCATAGAGGTTACAAGTCGAGCATGGATCAAAGCATCAAAGTCTCAAATGCATGTTCATGTTGGGTTTCACCCCACACCTAGCAAGATAACTACTCACACATAATCAAACACACAAACAACAAAAGAGAAAAGGGAGACATAATCGAAACAAACAACTTCAATTAAACAAGAGATCCAAACTTACAAACTTCACAAACCCACAAATTCTTATAACACACCATTGTCTTCCATCTTCCTCCTAGAAAACAACCAACTAAGACAAGCTTTCTTCCCCCACCATTCTCCCTTACAAAGATCACTTTCCACCCTTTCCTCCTTCCTCACCCCAGCCAACCCTCTCTAACCTCCTTCCCCCCTTGAGCCCCCCACCCCCAAAAAAAAACAAAAGCTAAAAAAAAACTCCTAGAAGAAGAGCCAAAAAGGCCTCTTTGTATCAGCCCCCAAAAGTCAACATGCAAGTCTGCCACCTTTGCCAATTCTGCCACAGATGCCCCCCTTTTTCGAATTTCGAAATTCTCGCAAAAAGGTAATACTTGGGCGGCAAGGATCACACGGTCCGACATTGACCAGATCGCGGTCGACCAAATTCTAGGTCGCGGCTCAAGGCGTCGCAGCCGACCTATGGAAGGTCGGCGCCGACCCACAGCAGGGGACTTAGTTTCTTTCGTTCTTGCTTCGTTCTTGCTCCAAGTGATCGGTTCTTTGCTCGGCGTTTATTCTTTCTTGTTCCTTGAATTCCTTGTACTTCTTTGAGGCACCTTTTGTTGCAAAACTTGTCTCTTGATTCTTTGAAGGATTCTTGACCTTATGACTCTTGAAACCTCACATTTCCTAGAATGCTCCAAAATGAAAGAGAACTTCTCCTAAAATGCTCCAAATACCTACAAAACACAAAACAACAAACAAACGACTCCAACTCTCGAAAGAGAGTCGAAACCTTCTGCAAAACACACAAACATAAAGCAAAACATGCAAAACAAACTAGAAAACAACCTAAGAAATCTAACTAAAAAGCACGACATCAAAATACCCATACTTAGACTTGCTTGTCCTCAAGCAATCACTTCTAACGCATCAATACCCATACTTAGAAGGCTCTACGACCCGAAGAATGAAGAGGTTGATAAGGATGTGAAGATTCAATTCCTTGAGGATGAGTTGAACAAGATGAGGAAGCAAATGAATCACCTCAAGCAAACCACAAGGGCGTGTGAAGAATGTGGTTCTTTCAAGCATGGAGCTCAAGATTGTCCCAATGAACGCCAAGTTCGTTTGGCTGAGCAAATCGAGGAGGCACACTTTCTTCAAAGAAACTATGGAGGGAGAGCCAACTTCAACAATGGAGGAAATGGAAGGTGGAACCAAGGCCAAGCCAATGGCTACAACAACAACTACAACCAAAATGAGCCAAGGGCCCAACCACCACCATACCGAACTCCGGGGTTCTATGAGCGAACTCCACAATGGGCACAAGACTTGAAGAATCAATTCACCAACATTGAGAGCAGAGTTGATAAGATGGGCACCCAATTCAAGGAGTTTGGTGCATGGAGAAGACAAGTGGACAACCAATTTGTTCACATGGCAAATCAACTTCCAAGAGAGGATGGGAGACTCCCGGGCCGACCCGAGGAGAATCCCCGTGCCCCACAACAACAAAATGAAGTCCGAGCTATAGGGTTAAGGAGTGGTCGGAGTTTGCCCGAGCCATAAGTGCCAAGGACGAGAGAAGAGAGTCCGACATGCCCAGACATCGAGCTAGAAGATGGAGAAGGTCCCATGATCAGGACCGAGGACAAGAGGAACTCGGGCCCGACATGCCCTGAAGTCGGCCCGACTTCCCCAGCTTTGCCCTGCCCTCGGACCGAGGACTTGCACGTCGGTCCCGACGTCGATCCAACGTCGATCCAGGCTGAAAATAATGAGAATGATCTAAGCCGGTCCAAGGAAGTGGATCCAAGCAAGAAACAAGGCGGCACAACTCTTCTTTACCCATCAAAGAAGCCCAAGGAAGTTGTAGAGGAAAAGTTTAAGAGGTTCTTGAAGCTCTTACAAGGTTTGAACATCACCACACCGTTCACCGATGCTCTAAGTGAGATGCCATCATATGCCAAGTTCTTGAAGGAGATTTTGAGCAAGAAGAGGTCGATTGTGGAAATGCAAGATGAGGTGAAGATCTTGGAGCTACCTCAAAAGTTGGGTGATCCCGGAAGATTTGCATTTACCGTGGGAATTGGATCCCAAAACCTCAAACCTCTTTGTGATTTAGGAGCAAGCATATCGGTTATGCCCATGAGCATATGGAGAAGGGCTAACCTCGGCGATATAGAGCCGGTTGACATGAGTCTTATTATGGCCGATGGTTCGACTACAAAGGCCACGGGGATTTTGGATGATGTCCCGGTTATAGTTGGGAGGTACTTTGTCCCCGACGATTTCGTGATCCTTTATATGAAAGAAGATCCTTTGGTACCCATTATTCTTGGAAGGCCGTTTCTAGCCACGGCGGGTGCCAAGTTTGATGTAAGAAATGGTCAATGTTCTAAATGAACCGGATGCCTTAGCGATTTTTAAGTTGGAGGAAAATGCTAAGAGGAAAAGGGAGGAAGTGGAAGCCACAAGAGAAGAAGCACCTTTGAGGAGTCATGAAATGGTCAATGTTCAAGTTCAAGAAAGAGAGTTGGTAGATCCATTTGAGCACTAAGAGGAGTCAAGAGGTGGAGATAGCCCAAGGAGTAATGAAGAGTATCCTTCTTTGTATCCTTTTGATTTGGGAGACTCTTATATTTGTTTGCGTGACTTGAAAGAGGATCTAGGAGATAGTTATATGTGTTTGAGTGATTTGAAAGATGATTTGAGCTATAATGTTATTGAATCTCCTAGAAATTCTTTAGATGTTTTTGATGTAGGGGATAAAGGTCAAGATGAGATGGAGCAAGAGGTGCAAGTAAATGCTCTAGGGGACAAGGGTGAAGGAGAATTGGAACGCCCCGCCTTCATCAATCACAAGTGGTGGTTTTATGGCTATGAAGGGCGTGGAGATGGACATGACCACGGTGATCAATTCACCATTTTTCATCCACCATAAAGGTTGAGGTTAGGAGTCAAGATAATGACTTAAAAGAAGCGCTCCTCTGGAGGCAACCCGAGCGTAGTAGGTTTATTTTCATAGAATTTAGTTTGGTTTTCTTTCTTAGCCTAGATTCTTTCTAATCTCTCCTTAGCATGTATTTTGTGGAATTGTGTGTTATATGAGCTTCATGATTGAGTAGTGGTAAGGGTGAAAATATAAAAGGACTTGTGGGTAAAGAATTGGCAAGACGAGGGAATTTTAGAAGGTCGAACCAAGCTGGATCGAGGTACCCAATACCTCGGGCCCGACGTAGGTGAAGTCGGTCCAATTTGGCCGGTCAACCTTGGTCTTGATTTGAAGGAAATGCCCATTATACCCCTCGACCTAAACTTTGTTTCTTTCCCATTTAAAGCCTTCTTTCCCATACCGACCACCCATCACCTTCATAACCACCTTCCCAAAATACCAAGCTCACTCTCAAAAACCCCAAATCGGCCCCAATCTCCATCACACTCGATCTCCAAGCAAAACTCACAACAATCTCGATCCAACACCCTAGCCATCCCCAACATCGATCCCACAAGCGAAAATCCCAACAAATCCCATTGTGTTCTTCATCTCTCTCCTGAATCTAGGTAGAGAATTTGAGTTCTAAGGAGTTTGAATGCTCAGAAGTCTAGATCTCTTCAACTTTGGTATGTGAATCTCGATTCTTCCCTAATTCCTTGTGAATTTCATGCTTTCATTGCGTAAATTGAGATTTGCCATGATTGAATGAGTTTAGATCTTGAGCATCCATGGTGTTTTGCATGAATAGTAGAATTTGTTCTTCATTGTTGATTATGCATGCTAGAACCTACTTGGAACTTCGATTGATGAAGAGAAATGGTTGATATTGGATTTTAGGAGCATGATAGAGAGATTTTGGGTGAATTAGGTTGAGAAGGCGAATTGAGGATCGGGCCGAGATACCTAGATCTCGGGCCAGACATAGCATAGTCGGTCCCTAGCCATTTCGAGAGAGGAGAAGGTAGTGGCGCAAGACAAGAACAACCGCATTTTGGGGGATACGAAGGGTATGCCCAATGGTACGGGCCCGGAATGGTCTTCCCCGAACCACAACAATCGGTGGACATGAACTTCCTAGCCAACCAATTGGCTCACCTTCAACTCCAACAATCAAGCATGTTACAAGAGGCCCATCAACTCAATCTTCAACAACAACAAATGTATCTTCAACAACAACAACTCTCCCACCAACAAGAAGTCTTCAAAGCTCAATACGAGGAGGTGAACCGAGGCCTTGCTTACACTAAGTGTGATGTGGATGATTTGAGGACGGTAGAGGATCTAAGGTGGCAAGTTCAAGAAAGTTTCAACGGGTGGATGGTCGGGAATTACCCCTCCCGAGAGGACACTTGGACGCGCCCCTCACCTCAACTCCAACCTCCGAGTCAAGATCCTTTCCAAGCCCATGTGTATGAGCGAGAGAGACAAGCACGGCTCCAAAGAGGACGCCGCCGAGAGCACCCTCCAAACTAAATCTAGACATGCTAATCAAGAATAAGAAATTAAGAGTTTTCCTAACTCTTATATCTTTTATTTTTATGTTTTGGTTTCTTTGTTTTGATGAGGACATCAAAATTCTAAGTATGGGGTGGTGTTAGTTGCTCATAGTTTCATGTGTAGATTTCTTGTTTTGTTATGGGATGTTTTCTTTTGGATAGTGGCATGTTGTGATTCATGATTGATGAATTTGATGGTTTGAATGGATGAGTTAGTATGTCTTTGAGAAAAAATTTCGAAAAAAAATCCCTAAAAATTCGAAAATTGTGTGAAAAATGTCAAAAAGATTTTGATTTTGGACTAGAAATTCCCATCTTAGATGTCCATATGAGAGCTAATGATGATGTGAGCATGTAAAGTCCTTTGCATATTTTTGGATAGTTTAGCCTCTAAATGGATGTTGTTTTTGATGTGATGAGATATCTTGCATGTTTTTATTGAGCACATGAGTTTTTGGATGAAGTTTTGATGCAGCTAAGCTAGAGTGAACCTTGTGAGATTATCTTTGGCCATTTTAGGGATGATTGTTCATATTTGCATATCCCTCATTTTCTTGTGTGAATTAGCTCATGCATCCTAAGTAATACATGTTATTGAGGTGTTTATCTATTTTCCAAGACCAATATGAGATTTGTTCTATGCTTTGTCACATTGATTTGAACTTTGTTTTATTTAGTCACAAAATGTTCCATATCCTACCTTGAAGATAAACCGTTGTTTGTAGCCCTGTTTTTGCCTTAGACCTTTATTTGAAACTCCTTAAAAATATGATTCCTAACCTATATGACTTGACCCTTATGGGATTGGACTTTAGTGAGAGGTTTGGAAGAATATTTGGAGAGTTGAGATTCTCTTTGGTGAAGGGCAAAGAAATGGAGTTATAAACCAAGTGGGTAGTGCATCTTTGTGAAGCTTAAAGTGAAAAAGAAAGAAAGAAAAGTTGGAAAAATAGTGGATTGAAGGCAAAGAGTTTAAGTGAGAAAAAGGGTCCGACCGAGTTCAAAGTGACCTCGGGCCCGATGTATGTTGCAAGTCGGTCAAAGTGTGAAAAAAAAAGTGAGAAAAATCCAACCAAAAAGTATAAGTTCAAAGATGAAGTGGAATGTGATGTCGTGCTTTTTAGTTGATTTTCTAGGTAGTTTTCTAGCTTGTTTTGCATACTTTCCCTTTGTGTTTGTCTGTTTTGCATAATTCCGACTCTCTCTCGAGGGTTGGAGTCGTTTGTGTGTTGTTTCGTGTTGTGTAGGTATTTGGAGCCTTTTGGAGAAGTTTTTCATGCATTTTCGGAGCTTTCGAGGAACCGTTAGTTTTCGAGAGTCAAAGTGTCAAGATCCAAGATCCAAGTTGCAACCAAAGGAGCCTCAAAGGAGTGCCAAATTCTCAAGAAAATCAAGGAACAAAAAGGCAAAACCGTCGAGCAAAAGTCCGACCAATTTGAGCAAGAACGGAACAAAAACGAAGAAATCTCATCTCCTACAGGTGGACGGCGCCGACCCCCATATGGTCACGGCCGACCCCTCTCAGCACCCGAAGAAAATCCGTGCTGCGCAAGTAATGCTTTTTGGGCAGGATTTTTGAAACCCGAAAAAGCAGGCGGCTGTGCAGACTTGTGGCAAAGATGTGGCAGAGGAGGAAGCTTCCTTGTCTTGCTTTTGTGGGCTGCTACAAGACCCCATTTGTCTCCCTTTTCAAATCAGGCTTTTGTTCTGGGAAAAGGCTCAAAGGAGAGAGAGGAGAGGGGGCAGAGAGGAGAAGAGGAAGAATAAGAGGAATGGAGGTTGGAAGAAAAAGGAAGTGACGGTGGAGAAGAAGAATTTGAGGGTGAGAGAGAGATTTCTTGTAAGGAAAGGTAGTAGAGAGGAAAGCTTGTGTTAGTGGTGTTCTAGGAAGAAGAAGACAATGGTGTGAAGGAAACTTGTGGGTTTTGCTTAAGTTTGTAAGTGGATCTTGAAATTAATTAAGGTTGCTTGCTTTGGATGGTGTTTCCCTTTTCCATTTTGTTGTTTATGTGTTTGATTATGTTTGAGTAGTTAGCTTGCTAGGGTTGGGGTGAAACCCACCATGAAAGTGCATTTGTGACCTTGATGTTTGGATCCATGCTTAACTTGCAATCTCTGCCCATAAATCCCTCTTGTGTGCTTAAGACCCTTGAAGAAGTGGAGAATGTTCTTTTTTGCAACCTAATTGAAAGGTTTTGTTGTGAATGTGGACTATCCGGGTTAGATGAAAGTCGAACCCTTAGAAGAACAAGTTGAATTTGCATGTTAACACCTTCATGAAAGTGGAGGCTTTTGATGTGTTCTTTTGTGATGAAAGTCACCCATGAGATTATGAGTTAAGGTGGTCCTTTATCATTGTTTGAATGCATGCTCGTGCTGTGGTGAATCCCCACCCCTAGTTGTTTTTCTTTGATTTTTCCCGAAACAAAACTTTCGTGCCCAGATTAGGTCGGCCACGACCAGTTACAGGTCACTGCGACCCCCTCTGTAGTTGTTTCCCGTGTGTTGTGAAGTTCTGATTTAGGTCGGCCGCGACCTCCCTAGGGTCGGCTCCGACCTCTTCCCGAGATTTGTTGCTTTTGTTCGTTTGTTTGCTTTTGTTTTGCTTTGTTAGTTTGATTGCTAGACTATAGAACTACTAGCTCCCTTGGACGATCCTGATTTCGCTATACTCAGCGGGGTCTTGACAAATTTATTTGTTAAGGTAAACCCTCTCAACAAATTGGCGCCGTTGCCGGGGAGTTAGTTTAGTTTCCAAGTCTAGCTTTCTTTTGGGTGAGGGGCTAGCCCGGACCCCTATTTTGTTACTAACTCGTTTCTCTAGTTCTTTGTACGCAGGTGTATGCCTCTAGTGCGCGAAGGGTAATTGACCATTTCCCCTTTGATCCCGAAATAGAGAGAACCCTTCGCCGAAGACTAAGAGAACGAAAAGCTATGGCCGACGCTGAGGGTCTTGCTCGTCAAATGGCCGAACTTCGCGCTCAAAAATGGAGCAAATGCAATTGGAGCGAGATGCTCAAGCCGCAGCTGCGCGGCAAGAAAGAGAGGAGGCCGCCTACCTCCGCGAACAACTTGATGCTATTCCGAGGAATGCTAAGCAATACATGCATCCCGAGCTTAGAGTTCCCGAGTCCGCTATTGTGCTCCCGGTGATTGAGCGCGCTTTTGAGATCAAGTCCCACTTCATCACTCTCATCAAAAGATCTCAGTATGAAGGCAAGCCCACCGAATGCCCCATGGAGCACATCAAGAACTTCACCGATCTTTGTGACACTATCGCCTCCGATGGTGTCTCACTTGATTATGTTCTCCTCAAGGCGTTCAAGTGGTCTTTATGTGGGAAGGCTCTTCATTGGCTTGAAAGTTTGCCCGCTAGATCCATCACTACATGGAAGGCTTTGCACGACTTGTTCATGACGAAGTTCTTTCCACCGGCCAAAACCACCGAACTAAGGAAGCGCATCACCTCCTACCATCAACTTCCGAACGAGACTTTTGTTGAAACTTGGGAGAGATTCAAGGAGCTTCTTCGGCAATTTCCAACCCATGGACAACCTCCTTATGTCCTCGAAGAAATATTCTACCAAGGGATTAATGCCGCAACGAAAGACCGCATCAACCTCTCAACAAATTGTGGCTTTATTGAGATGGATCCCGACGAGGCATGGGATCTCATGGACAAACTCACCAATTATGATGCCATGTATGGGACCCAACAAGCCGTCCGGGTCCAACCAAAGAAGCTCTATGACCCTAATAGTGAGCCAATTGATCAAGATGTGAAGTTCCAATTTATGCAAGATGAGATCAACAAGCTCAAGAAGCAAGTGAGCTACTTCAAGTCCGCCGGCCCACCTTGTCAAGAGTGCGGTTCTAAATCTCACACCGCCGCCTCTTGTACTAATGTAGAGCAAGTCCGGGCCGCCGAGGCTTATGCGGAGGCGAACTATATGAGAGGACCCTACCGAGGCCAAAACAATATTTATGCGGGGAGGAACAACAACTATCCTTAATGGAATAACCATGGCCAAGGTCAAGGTTATCCACCTCCCCCACAAAAACAAAGGGCCCCTCCTTATAGACCTCCCGGTTATCAAGCGGAGCCATCATGGGTCCAAGAGTTGCAAGAAGGATTGATGCAAGGGGTGAGAACCGAGCTCACCACTCAGTTGAAAGGTGTCCATACGAGATTGGGAGATCTTGACACGTGGAGAAAGAACGTTGACTCCCAACTCGGTGATCTCGCAGCTCAAATCCCACGACCTCAAGGGCGCTTACCGGGCCACCCCAATGAGAACCCAAGAGGCCATATTGCCGCCGTTCACCTAAGAAGCGGGAAGAAATTGCTGGACCGAGTAGCAAGTGAAGAGACGGCGAACAAAGAGGACGAAACCCCTCTGGAACAGGTCGTGGCCGACCCACCAATGGTCTCCACCGACCCTGTCCCTGCCACAGAGGAGGTCGCAGCCGACCACCCCCAGGTCGCTGCCGACCTCCTCAGAGAATCCCGACGTCCGTCCCCTTACCTCCGATAGCGAAGGTACTTCCCTACGCGTCCAAAAAGGATAATGATTTCACGGAGGGCAAGTTCAAACGCTTTGTGATGGTTCTCCAAGGCCTCAACATCACCATTCCCTTTGCCGAAGCCTTGAACGAGATGCCCGCCTACACCAAATTTCTCAAGGAAATCTTGTCAAAGAAGAGGTCAATGTCCGAATTGACCAATGATGTGCGCTCTATAGAGCTCCCGGAAAAACTTGGTGATCCGGGTAAGTTTGCTATTACCATTGGCATAGGTGCTCACCGATTCAAGGCTTTATGTGATCTTGGTGCAAGTGCTAGTCTTCTCCCTCTTTCCATACGGTCCAAAACCAACATCGGCCCTTTGGTACCGGTAAACATGAGGCTCTATATGGCGGATGGCTCTTGTGTGCAACCCACCGGCATTGTTGACGACTTCCCTATTCAAGTCGGCAAGTTCTTTGTACCCAACGACTTTATTGTGATGGAAATGCCGGAGGATCCCGTCGTCCCCATCATTCTTGGACGGCCATTCCTTGCCACCGCCGGTGCCATTATTGACGTGAAGAAAGGTCTCCTCACTTTTGAGATTGGGGAAGAGGTGGTGGAGTTCCGATTCAACCCCACCATGAAGGAGACTGGTGAAGTTATGGAGGTCAAAGCGTTGCTCGGAGAGTACACGAGTGAAGATGACGAAGAAGAAGCGGACCTCCCCTGCCGTAGGTCGCAGCCGACCACCCCTAGGTCGCCCGCGACCCCCGATGGGAGCTCGCCAACGTGCCTAAGTGAAGATGAAGAAGGTGAAGCAAAGGAGTTTCTGAAGGCAGATGAAGACGATGACATTATTACACCACCACCGCCTACTCCGGAGCTTAAGACTCTCCCCGAGTCTTTGAGGACTCATAGGAAAGCCATTGGGTACTCGCTTGAGGACTTGAGTGGACTTTCACCTTCCTTATGCATGCATCGAATCTTTCTTGAGGAAGGACATAGACCAACCATTGAGCATCAACGGCGACTCAATCCAAACATGAAGGATGTTCTGAAGAAGGAGATTTTGAGAAATGCTTGATGCGGGAATCATATTCCCGATCTCGGATAGCAAATGGGTGAGTCCGGTTCATGTAGTGCCTAAGAAGAGTGGTCTCACCGTGGTGGATAATGAGAAGGGCGAATTGATTCCTACTAGGACTACTACTAGTTGGCGCATGTGCATTGATTATAGGAAACTCAATAGTGCCACTAGGAAAGACCATTTTCCTTTGCCCTTCATTGACCAAGTGCTAGAGAGATTAACTCTTCATGACTACTTTTGTTATCTCGATGGCTATAGTGGTTTTTGGCAGGTTCCCATACACCCCGATGATCAAGAAAAGACGACTTTCACATGTCCTTACGGAACATTTGCCTATAGGAGAATGCAATTCGGACTATGCAATGCATCCGCCACCTTCCAAAGGTGTATGATGGCCATCTTCTCCGACATGATTGAGGACATTGTGGAAGTGTTCATGGATGACTTCTCGGTGTACGGTACCACTTTTGACTCTTGCCTTGCTAATCTTGCTAGAGTTCTCAAAAGATGTGAAGAAACCAACTTAGTGCTAAATTGGGAAAAATGTCACTTTGTGGTTCGAGAAGGGATAGTCTTAGGTCATGTGGTGTCTAAGAGGGGAATTGAAGTGGATCAAGCTAAAATTGAATTGATTGAAAAATTGCCAGCCCCCACCTCCGTAAAAGGAATTAGAAGCTTTCTAGGACATGCCGGGTTTTATAGGAGGTTTATTCAAGATTTCTCAAAAATTTCCAAGCCATTGACTAACCTTCTTATGAAAGATGTGGTGTTTGAGTTTTCTTCCGAGTGTCTTGAAGCTTTTCATAGGATCCGAGATGCACTTGTGTCGGCTCCTATCATGCAATCACCGGATTGGACACTCCCCTTTGAGATCATGTGTGACGCAAGTGATTATGCCGTGGGCGCGGTTCTTGGGCAAAGAAAGGAGAAGAAGCTTCATGCCATCTACTATGCAAGCAAGACGCCTGATGAGGCCCAAAGCAAGTACACAACAACGGAGAAAGAGTTTCTAGCCATGGTGTTCGCATTTGAGAAGTTCCGTTCTTACTTAGTGGGCTCGAAGGTGATAGTCTACACCGACCACGCGGCTGTCCGTTACCTTATGGACAAGAAGGACGCTAAACCACACTTGCTCCGGTGGATGCTCCTCCTCCAAGAATTTGATCTAGAGATACGAGACAAGAAGGGAGCGGAAAACCTTGTGCCGGATCACCTTTCAAGGCTACCAATCGAGCACATCACGGAACCCGGAGTCGTGGTCCCCATCAATGACTCCCGCCCGGACGAAACTCTTCTATGCAATGAAGTGTCGCGAGGAGGAAGCCCCTGGAGTAGGTCGGCTGCGACCACCTTGTGGTCGGCCCCGACCTCCTCTGCCCCTTCTCCGGTTCTTGTTGATGATGGGGATGGTTTTCAAGCGACCCCGAGCGAGGTCGCCCAAGGTCACATCTTCTACCTCTCTTGTGTACTTCCTAATACTCCTTCCCCTTCTCCGATTTTGCACTCAATAGATGCTATTAAGGGGGTGCAAGCCCCGTGGTTTGCGGATTTTGCCAATTATGTTGTAGGTGGCATCATTCCGGATGGATTGACCTCCCAAGCTAAGAAGAAATCCTCCACGACGCCAAGCGCTACTATTGGGATGACCCTTACTTGTTCAAGCAAGGAAGTGATCACATCTTCAGACGTTGTGTGCCGGATGAAGAGATAGAGGGAGTCATTCGTCATTGTCACACTCTTCCGGCGGGAGGCCATGCTAAGGGATTCAAAACCACCGCGAAGATTCTTCAAAGTGGATTTTATTGGCCTACTATTTTCAAGGACGTGCAAGCTTATGTCACCGCTTGTGGTGAATGCCAAAGAGCGGGAAACATCACATGAAGGAATGAAAACCCGCTCACCGGAATTTTGGAGGTGGAACTTTTTGATGTTTGGGGTATAGACTTCATGGGACCCTTCCCCTCTTCGGGTCCCTACAAGTATATACTCGTGGCGGTTGATTATGTTTCCAAGTGGGTTGAAGCCGTAGCCACAAGAAAAAATGATGCACAAGTGGTGGCTAAGTTCATAAAGACCAACATTTTCCCCCTGTTTGGTGTACCCCGAGTTCTCATTAGTGATGGTGGTTCACATTTTATTGAGAGGAGCTTTGAATCTTTTTTGAATAAGTATGGGGTCTCTCATAGGGTGGCCACACCTTACCACCCTCAAACTAGTGGTCAGGTGGAAGTCTCTAACCGGCAAATCAAGAGCATTCTTGAAAAGACGGTATCCCGCTCAAGGAAAGATTGGTCCTCCAAGCTAGATGATGCTTTGTGGGCATACCGCACCGCCTACAAGACACCACTCCGCACCACTCCTTTCAACCTAGTGTACGGAAAGTCGTGCCACTTGCCCGTTGAGCTTGAACATAAAGCTTTATGGGCCCTCACAGAGCTCAACATGGACCTCGACGCGGCCGGAGCAAAAAGATTCATGGACTTGCAAGAATTGGAGGAATTGAGGCTTATTGCATATGAGAACTCAAGGATATACAAGGAGAAAACAAAGAAGTGGCATGATAGGAAGCTTGTGCCCAAAAACATCAAGAAAGGTGACCGAGTACTTCTCTTCAACTCTCGGCTTCGCCTCTTTCCCGGGAAATTGAGAACTCGATGGAGTGGACCGTACCGTTTACGGTTCATCGTATGTACGCTCATGGGGCGGCCGACCTCATAGACGACAATGGAGGAATTTTCAAGGTCAATGGCCACCGGTTGAAGAAGTACTATGAGAAGGTGGAGCCCGATGAGGAAATCCGAGCCACATGGGCTCTTATCACCGTCACCTAGCCAAGGTACCACTCGTCTAGCTCCAAGACGTTAAAGAAAGAGCTTTCCGGGAGGCAACCCGATCTTTCCCTTTCCCAGTCTAGATAGATAGTTTGCTTTGTGTTTCCATAAGTATTTTGTAGGGACCCGAGGCTTTGGTCGGGTGCAAGAGGATGGAGACGATCGAACGAAGACGTGGAGAATTCTCTGGTGATGGTCGGCGCTGACCTCCTTTAGGTCACGGCCGACCCCCTCTGGCGAAATGTAGAAATTGTGTAAAAATTTCGGGAAATTACAAGTAAGTCCCTGAACTTTTTCTTTACAATTTTTATCCCTTCCCACCTCTTTTTACTCTCCCCTTCCACGACCTAGACCCCATTCACACGACCTCCTTGCCTCCATTAACTCCCTCAAGCTCCCATTCATCCCTCTTACTCCATAACCACTAGATCTACTTCCTTTCTTCCAAATTCCACCAAAATCCTTCCTAATCTTCCTTCCTCTACTCAAATCCCCCACAAAACCCCAGAAATTTCGTGCCCCCACATCCCAAAACCCACGACCCTGACCTCTCACAACCTCGGCTTCGACCCTTATTTTGCTTGCATTCATCTTGTTTGACACTCTTTTGGTATGTTCTTCTACTCCCTTGCTCTTAAATTCAAGTTTGCTTGAGTAATTTTGAGGGTTTAGCTTGAAATCTAGATTTGGGTGTTCTTGAACTTGAATGCTGAAATTTGGGTTGTATATGCTTAGATCTACATGTTTGGTTAAGGATTCTTGAGTTTTGGTATGATTTAGTGCTTGATCTATGCTTGTTTGGGTGATTTTGGGTTAATAGAATTTTTCTAGGATTTTTTGTAGCCATTTAAAGCTGAAATTTCGAATGTGGGTAGCTGTAGCAGGTTGGCGCCGACCACCCCCTGGTCGCGGCCGACCACCGCCAGAGTTTGAATTTTGTCATTGCTTGTTTTGGCGCGTACTTGTATATGTACGAGCTCCCATGGGTCGCCCCCGACCCCGGATGCCTCGTAATCTCTTTGAAAACATGTTATTTGAGTTGTCCTTGCCATGAATGGATTGATTAAAGCATAAGTCTTTCCCACTACTTGCCTATGATTCATTACTATACATGCTTGGTTGAGATTTTTCATGTCAAATTGAAAGTGTGTGTTTCTTGCAAGTATGGGGTGACTTTTTGGCAAATTAAATGTGTGTCTCTTGTGTGGTGTTTGTGTTGTTTGAATTGGATATTACCTTGGAAGTTTCTTGTTGATTTTGTAGGCAAATGACATCATCTTCAAGGGTGACCAAGAAGCAAAAGAAGGGCAAGAATGTAGCGGTGATGGATGACGTGGTGATCCGAGATGAAGGGCAAAGGCAACTTTATGAGGACATGATGGCGGAGATGGTGAAGGCTCGGTCCTACTATCAAGATTCGCATGTGAGCCTCCATATGCACTCGGCGGTGGAGGAGGCGTTCCGTTTGCTTGGAGCCGAAAGACTCATTGATGACCCCGTTCCGAGGTACTACCCGGCGCTTACTTGTGAGTTCGCCGCCACCCTCACTATCTCGGGGCCACACCCGGTGGACTTTGGCAAGACCAAGATCAAATTTCAAATTGGCGGGAAGAAGCATTCCACCACTATTACCAAGCTCAACAAGATGCTAGGTCTCCCTACACCATCGGGAGCCTACGCCATAAAGGACTTCCCCTTCCAAAAGATGTGGTCTTACCTCGCTTGCAAAGGAGAAACCACGAGCAACCCACTCGCTCGGGACATAGCTAGCCCGGTCTTCAAGGTGATCTAACGCATTCTTGGCGCCGCTATTTTGTGCAAGTACGAGCTCTCTCGCCCCACCTTGCGAGAGCTCGCGTGCTTGTCCTCCATCCTCTTCACGAATGCTCCAACAATCAACTTTGCCTATGAGTTCGTCCACAACATCATCAACCAACGAAAGAACCCGAAATTTACAATGTGTGGTTGGTTGGTGGTCCTCATTGCCCAAGCCCTCAAGGTTGATCTCGCCCGCTACAAGGAATGTATGTTTTATTCCTTAGTTTTTCATGTGTGATTTTTACTCTTCCAAATGCATTTATCACAATGTATGTTTTATTCCTTAGTTTTTCATGTATGATTTTTACTCTTCCAAATGCATTTATCACTTGACAATGGCATGCTTATTTGAAATTTGAAACCAATGAAGATGTATTCATTACTTGTTAGATCAAATGATATTGAACTTATTTTCATTAGCCTTTTTCTCCCCTTTTCATCCTACCTATGCATGATCCCTTGATTTGAAGCCCCTTGTTTGAGCCTTAAAGCCTTATTTCTAGCTCTACAAAAGTATCCTAGCCATTATAAGCTTGACCCCCCTTAATCCGGGAATTAGGAGTTAGAGTGGATTGAGATGTTGATGTGGATGAAGTGGTGAAGATGAAGAGATTGTAAAGGTGGAGATGGAAGGAGTTGTCTTAAGAAAAGAATGGAAAAGATGAAGTGTTGGCGAATGATGCACAAGTGTAGGAAAAATGGCCTCCTGCCGTGGGTCTCGGCCGACCTCCTAGAAGTCGCGGCCGACCCCCACCAGGCCTTTCAAAAAAAAATTAGAGAAATGGTGTTTGAATAAGTGCTAGAGTCGATGCTTCTTCGCAAAGAAAAGATGAAGAAATAGGTGAAGTGAAGTGTGCTTGAATTTAAAAATGTTTGGTGTTTGGAGGAAGAAAGAAGGGTTGGTTGAATGTAGTTGAGTTTTGAAGAATAGGAGCCTAGGTTCCCGGATTAATTAGCACCACAAGACCAAATCTTTCCACACCCCTTGAATTACCGAGCCCCTTTACAACCCGGCCGAATGAAACTTCTTTGAAGTCTTCATTGAGCCACTTAAGTTCTCTTGATGGTTTAGCTTGTTTTGATTTTCTTCGGTGGAGAATTTCGAATATAATTTCCATTGTCTATGAGGTGTCGCTTTTGGAATTGAGATTGAGTGCTCATTGATATATCCTAAACACTTGAAAATGAGTGAAACACATTGCCCTTGTGAGGTTGGATTGATTTTTCTTAGGATTTACACATGTGTGCTAGGATATCGAAGTTGTTTGCTCATTGTTCTACTTGCGCTTATTTTTCCTTAAAGGCATTCTTTGAGCTTGTTGCTTGGTCTTGATGCATGTGAGTGATTGCTTGAGGACAAGCAAGTCTAAGTATGGGGTATTTTGATGTCGTGCTTTTTAGTCGATTTTCTAGGTAGTTTTCTAGCTTGTTTTGCATACTTTACCTTTGTGTTTGTGTGTTTTGCATAAGATTCTGACTCTCTCTCGAGGGTTGGAGTCGTTTGTGTGTTGTTTCGTGTTGTGTAGGTATTTGGAGCCTTTTGGAGAAGTTTTTCATGCATTTTCGGAGCTTTCTAGGAACCGTTAGTTTTCGAGAGTCAAAGTGTCAAGAACTAAGATCCAAGTTGCAACCAAAGGAGCCTCAAAGGAGTGCCAAATTCTCAAGAAAATCAAGGAACAAAAAGGCAGAAATGTCGAGCAAAAGTCCGACCAATTGGAGCAAGAACGGAACAAAAATGAAGAAATCTCATCTCCTACAGGTGGTCGGCGCCGACCCCCATATGGTAGCGGCCGACCCCTCTCAGCACCCGAAGAAAATCCGTGCTGCGCAAGTAACGCTTTTGGGGCGGGATTTTCGAAACCCGAAAAAGCAGGCGGCTGTGCAGACTTGTGGCAGAGATGTGGCAGAGGAGGAAGCTTCCTTGTCTTGCTTTTGTGGGCTGCTACAAGACCCCTTTTGTCTCCCTTTTCAAATCAGGCTTTTCTTCTGGGAAAAGGCTCAAAGGAGAGAGAAGAGAGGGGGCGGAGAGGAGAAGAGGAAGAATAAGAGGAATGGAGGTTGGAAGAAAAAGGAAGTGACGGTGGAGAAGAAGAATTTGAGGGTGAGAGAGAGATTTCTTGTAAGGAAAGGTAGTAGAGAGGAAAGCTTGTGTTAGTGGTGTTCTAGGAAGAAGAAGACAATGGTGTGAAGGAAACTTGTGGGTTTTGCTTAAGTTTGTAAGTGGATCTTGAAATTAATTGAGGTTGCTTGCTTTGGATGGTGTTTCCATTTTCCATTTTGTTGTTTGTGTGTTTGATTATGTGTGAGTAGTTAGCTTGCTAGGGTTGGGGTGAAACCCACCATGAAAATGCATTTGTGACCTTGATGTTTGGATCCATGCTTAACTTGCAATCTCTGCCCATAAATCCCTCTTGTGTGCTTAAAACCCTTGAAGAAGTGGAGAATGTTCTTGTTTGCAACCTAATTGAAAGGTTTTGTTGTGGATGTGGACTATCCGGGTTAGATGAAAGTCGAACCCTTAGAAGAACAAGTTGGATTTGCATGTTAACACCTTCATGAAAGTGGAGGCTTTTGATGTGTTCTTTTTTGATGAAAGTGTTAGGATGCTATCAAGAACGCCTGCGTACTTGGTAGTGTGCTCACACAAACCGTCCCTTAGTTTTGATATGACAAACTCACTTTGATTCTAATAAATTTGTCCAAGTGTTCAGGAACGCCCAATTAACAAAGGACAACAAGTGTGTGAACGTTCCCTAGGCTTAGGGACGCCAGCTAACAGGAAGTAAGGACGAGCAAGAGACTACTTGAGCAAGGACGGAGTCCCAAGCAAGTAGGAACGCAAGAAAGTAGTCCTTACTCTCCAGCCGACAGGATGACATCACTCGACAATGTTTGATCATCCAAGGACACGTGGAGACCGATCCTGTAGCAGAGTCCAACACTACGTGGCGGACGATCCTGTAGCAGAGTTCATCAACACGTGGCGGCCGATCCTGTAGCGGAGTTCATCACACACAGCTGGATACAGGAAGCTTCCTCAACACCGCCATACTCGTGGAGGAAGATCCTGTAGCCACGTACCTCAAGGGCATGATCGTCAGAACGAGAATGACGCCCTTCCCAAGTCCTATAAATACCGCAAGGCATTTATTGTGACGCTAACGCTTTCAAGAGAATATTCAGAGAGAATCAAAGAGAAAGCGACTCACTCAAGAACACGAAGAACTAACTCAAGAACTCAAGAACAGTGCTAGAACTTGTGTTAGATCGAGTGAGAATTGTAACCAAATCACAAAAATTGTTTGTATCAAGAAAACCCAAAAAGAGAGAAAGAGAGTTCTACGAAGTACTGCAGAACGTAGGAATAGAGTCCTTTGACAGATCGAACTCGCTTAAGTTGTAGGCTTAGAGGAGTCCTTTACTAGTGGACTTAGGGAAAAGCTAAGTGCTAGAGAACTGTAAAGACTTGCCAGTACAACTGTAAGGATGTTCAATATAAAGGAAAGAACTATTCAAAAATCCTCCAAGGAGGTAGAGGTTTACACTCAAGGAGTACTTGGTCTTGAGTGGTTCCTCTATAATTCACTGTGTTCATTACTTACCTGTTTAGTACTTAATTTCCGCTGCACTACTCAAGGACGCCCCTACTCCTCGTAGGGACGCCTAGTCTAAGGACGCCTTTACCAAAGTAAAGGACGTCCCTCAGTACTAACGATCCAACAGAAAGTCACCCATGAGATTATGAGTTAAGGTGGTCCTTTATCATTGTTTGAATGCATGCTCGTGTTGTGGTGAATCCCCACCCCTAGTTGTTTTTCTTTGATTTTTCCCGAAACAAAACTTTCGTGCCCAGATTAGGTCGGCCGCGACCAGTTGCAGGTCACTGCGACCCCCTCTGTAGTTGTGTCCCGTGTGTTGTGAAGTTCTGATTTAGGTCGGCCGCGACCTCCCTAGGGTCGGCTCCGACCTCTTCCCGAGATTTGTTGCTTGTGTTCGTTTGTTTGCTTTTGTTTTTCTTTGTTAGTTTGATTGCTAGACTATAGAACTACTAGCTCTCGTGGATGATCCTGACTTCGCTATACTCAGCGGGGTCTTGACAAATTTATTTGTTAAGGTAAACCCTCTCAATAGAATATTAAGTGAAAGTGGGTTGAAAGAGAGAAAAAAAACATAGTCTTTTGGGTGAGTGAAGTTGAAAGTGGAAATAATTTGGTGAAGTTGGTGAGAGACTAGAAAGTTCAATCCCCATTGTAAGCCCCACAAGACCAAAAATGATTCCTACTTTGAGAAACACCAAAAGCCCCATTACAACGTGGCCGAATGGAAGCTCTTTAAGGACCTCCATTGAGCCAAGTTCATATTCTTTGTGTGCATTGTAATAGGCATCTCTAGGTGGAGGAATTGGTGATATTAACTTCAATGGTAAAGTCTTTACTTGCATGATTGTTGAGTATGAGTGTTCATTACTAAGCCTAAACACATGATGAGTGGTACACATTTTCACATACCTAAAGTGAGGCTTTGTTGCATTAGACTTTGTTTCCTTAAACATTTGATCATGTGTGATGATGGAATCTTGCTAGCATATCTATCATTTGTACTTGATTGATTTTTCATATGAGGCCTTACTTGAAGATTGTGCTTCGGTCTTGTTTGCATTATTATTGCTTGAGGACAAGCAAGTTTAGGTATGGGGTATTCTGATGTCTCTCATTTTGGTGGTGTTTTAGTGGTTAATTTCCTTTGTAAATATGTGTCTTTTGTTCCTTTCTTTGCTAGTTTTGTGCCTTTTTAGCTTAGATTCCGATTTTCCATGAGATTCGGAGACTATGCGAATTTGTTGTGTTTTGTAGGTAAAATGGCGTGTTTTGAGGAAGTTTGGAGGAGTTTCTAAGGAGGAGCAAAGCTAGGGAGCAAAGGAGCGAAAGAGCCAAGCAAGGAACGAAGAGGAACTCAAGGAAAACCAAGAAAAGAGGAGGATCGAGGACCGGATCGACGTGCCTAGCAAGTCGGGCCCGAGTTGGAAGTTTGGAGGCTCGGACCGAGGTTGTACCATGTCGGGCCCAAGGTACTCCGTGTCGGTCCATGTCGGCAAAATGAAGATTGGGCTCCAAGGCACACAATTGTGATCTACCACTTTTGCCCTTTTTCTTTTTTTGGGAATCCTTGTTCCCTAATTAAAAGGAGAAGACAATTAGAGAGAGAGGAGGCTAATCCACACATCTAATCACTCTCAAAGGCTCAAGGAAGACTTGGAGAGCAAGGAGGAAGAAGGAGGAGGAGAAGAGAGGAGAAATCGGTGGAGTTCTAAGAGAATTTAGTGAGTTTGAACTTGTTTTGTTTTGCATTAGTGGATTTGAGATTTGGATCTTGTGAATTCCTTTGATTTGAATGCAATTTGAGTTGGATTTGAGTTTGATGATTGAGATTTGTTTGCTTTGCTATTTGAATGTTTTTTACTCTTTCCAAATGGAGTAGATTTCATAGTCTTGGGCTATGGTGGAAACCCCTAGCTACGATTGGGTGTGAACCCCTAATTCCATAGCCTTGAGTGCTTGATCTATGAATCCTCTCTACATTGAGCTTCAATTCTCTTGTGAGAACAAGGGATCTAGAGCTTGTGATTGGTAAAAGTAAGCGTAAGCGATCTCGAGCCCATCACTAGACCTAGCATCGAAGGAGAGTGAAAACTCCATAGGGTCGATGTGTAGAGTGGAGGGATCGAAGGCAAACAACCTCGATCTCATAAGGATCAACACTTATTGGCTAAATTGGGGTGGAATTACCCAAGTCTAGTTAGGGATGGAACCCAAAAACGTCCCAAGACCGATCTACTATTTTGCTAAGACCGAATTACCCAGACGTCGGGCCCGACTTCAATCTGTGTCGGTCCCGCCTAAACTCTCATCGATCCTTCTCGGACCGAGGTGACTAGAGTCTGTCCCGAGAAGTTCTCTTTGATTTTCCTTGTTTTTGCCTTTCTTTTACCCTTTTAAGTCTTTTTTGTACACTCAACGCACGAACTCCCGTGTGTTCGATACCCTACCCTTGTACTACTACGGGGTTCGGTTATAATTTTGAATTTTGACCCCCATAATCCGGACCGATCATAGAGGTTACAAGTCGAGCATGGATCAAAGCATCAAAGTCTCAAATGCATGTTCATGTTGGGTTTCACCCCACACCTAGCAAGATAACTACTCACACATAATCAAACACACAAACAACAAAAGAGAAAAGGGAGATGATTCGGCCTATTTTGTATAGGATAACTCTTGTATTTTAGAGCTATATTGAGAGTGCTTAGGTTAGATTTGAGCGTTATTGTAATATCAAGACCGAAGACATAATGTATGAAGAATCAAGAGTTAAAGAGCTTAAAGATGAAGATTCGCCACTGCATGGATATCGCGGTCGCGGTGGCGTGAAGGAGCGAACCAACCAAGACCTATGAAGGCCGCGGTCACGTTGCCTATGGCGCGGTCGCGGTAGAAGCCGACTCGGATTTGACCATTTGAAGGCCCCCGCGGGCGCGGTTGTGGTGCTGCGGTCGCGGATCGACCGACTCTCAAGCAGACGAGATTTCACCATTTTTATCTTATTTCCTTTCTTATCTTTCGGTTTCCTATCTTATTTAGTCCGAAAAAGTTGATCTTTGGGGCTATATAAGGGGAACTGTTGGATCGTTAGTATTGACGAACACCCTTTACTTTGGTAAAGGAGTCCTTAGGTTAGGCGTCCCTACGAGGTGTAGGGGCGTCCTTGAGTATTGCAGCGGAAATTAAGTACTAAACAGATAATAGATGAACGCAGTGAATTATAGAGGAACCACTCAAGACCAAGTAGTCCTTGAGTGTAAACCTCTACCTCCTTGGAGGATTTTTTATATAGTTCTTTCCTTTCTATTGAACGATCATACAGTTGTACTGGCGAGCCTTTACAGTTCTCCGATACTTAGCTTTTCCCTAAGTTCACTTGTAAAGAACTCCTTTAAGCCTACAACTTAAGCTAGTTCAATCTACCAAAGGACTCTATTCCTACGTTCTGCAGTACTTCGCAGAACTCTCTCTCTCTTTTTGGGTTTTTCTGTTACAAACTGTTTTTGTGATTTGGTTACAAGTCTCACTCGATCTAACACAAGTTCTAGCACTGTTCTTGAGTTTTTGAGTTAGTTCTTCGTGTTCTTGAGTGAGTCGCTTTCCTCTGATTCTCTCTGAATATTCTCTGAAAGCGTTTTCGTCACAATAAATGCCTTGCGGTATTTATAGGACTTGGGAAGGGCGTCTTTATCGTTCTGACGATCATGCCCTTGAGGTACGTGGCTACAGGATCTTCCTCCACGAGTATGGCGGTGATGAGGAAGCTTCCTGTATCCAGCTGTGTGTGATGAACTCTGCTACAGGATCTGCCGCCACGTGTTGATGAACTCTGCTACAGGATGGTCCGCCACGTAGTGTTGGACTCTGCTACAGGATCGGTCTCCACGTGTCCTTGGATGATCAAACATTGTCGAGTGATGTCATCCTGTCGGCTAGAGAGTAAGGACTCCTTTCTCGCGTTCCTATGCTTAGAACTCCGTCCTTGCTCAAGTAGTCTCTTGCTGGTCCTTACTTCCTGTTAGCTGGCGTCCCTAAGCCTAGGGAACGTTCACACACTTGTTGTCCTTTGTTAATTGGGCGTTCCTGAACACTTGGACAAATTTATTAGAATCAAAGTGAGTTTGTCATATCAAAACTAAGGGACGGTTTGTGTGGGCACACTACCAAGTACGCAGGCGTTCTTGATAGCGTCCTAACAATTTCCCCCTTTTTGATGATGACAAACTCTTTTGCAGAATAGTTTTGACATTGGAACTTAGCATATATGAAAACATAAAAGCGTCCTCTAACACTTAAAGAAATTTCAGTAAGCACAAGTTTTCATTCTTTGATTCTTTAACATTTGGATTTTAAGGAGAGAGTTGCGTTCTAGAACATTTTCTAGGCGTCCTCTTTTATTCTAGCATAGGCGTTCCTTAGACTTTTCACTTAATAGTTCCCCTTTAAAACTTGCTTATTCTAGATAACTATTTTATAGCGCATCTCTGCAAAACTACACTTCCCCCTTTTGGCATCATCGAAAAGGATAACAAGTGATAAGGACGTTAGCACAAACACATAACTAAAAGCAGTGGAACGCTTAAACACACATAATGCAAGCAAACAATGTAATAGCCATTCAAACGAAATTAGAGTACGGTTATTACAAACCAAGAACTTAAGTGTTTGAAATAAAAAAAAGCAAAAGCACAACAATTGAGGGAATAAAAGATGGGGGACGGCGATCACTGAGGACGACTCTGATCTTGAAAGAACTTTAGGAGTTGCTCTTGAAGTTCAGCCGACTTGGTGAGGGCCGCGGACAAATCTTTGATTGCAGAGAAGACATGACTCTGATTGTCCATAATTGCGCCCATGAGTTCTGCTGGAGGATACTGAGCTATGTTTGCAGGGGTAGAACGGGGCAGAGGACCTGAGCTAGAGGAGGGAGCGTCCGTTGGAAGATCTGTAGGAGAAGAAGGCCCTAAGAGCATTTGATCAAGGGCACTAAGGTTAACTGCTGGCTCTTCTTCTTGAGGAGGCTCTTGACTCATTGAGGCAAGACGTTCTTCCTCAGCCGCAGCTGCTAGGCGTTCTTGCTCAGCCTTTTTCCTTGCTTCCTCAGCCTCAGCTTCTAACTGTTTCAACACAGACGGTAGCTCTTCATTGTGTCTTATCTCGACGAGTCCTTTCTTGGCATTCCATTTCAGACCGAGTTCTTCTGAAGGAGCACTGTCATCATAGGCGTTCTGTGACTCCAGAATTAGCTTGACCAGCCCTGGGTACGGAAGAGCATGTCGCTTCCTCCCACACTAGCCATATGTTGCATTGCTATTCGTGCTAAGTTGATGGGGCGGCGTTTTAGAAAAGCGTCAATTAGTATGAGATCATGTGTTTGAACGATTGACCTTTTCTCCTGCCTAGGAAGGACGGCGCGACATATGAAATAATGAGCTATGGCGCCTACTTTGGTCAGAACATGGGCAACCCTGTCCAGTCCGAAAGGCTTTTTGCCTTGGAACAGCTTCTCAACCAGCGGCATTTCTTCATCAGTCGTTTCAAAACCGCCTTCTGGAAGTGAGCTTAGAGCGTTGGACGGTGGTTTTTGAGGGTTGAGACCCATGTAAGAACGGACCTGGCGTGCTGTTACTGAAGCTTTCTCACCATCGATTTTGAAGTGGAGAGAGCTATCTTTTGCTTTGTACCTCAGATCTTTGTAGAACGCCTTGATCTGCTCCTTATCAACCACAGTGGGCGCAGGCCCAACGTTCAACCATCCTTGAAATCTCAGAAGCTCGAGGAAGTCCTGAACTTTATCATCTTTGTGGAAGGAGGTGAGCCACTCTTCAGAATAGACGAGAGGGCTAAGAACTTTCACGGGCGCGCCATCGTGTTTTCTTTTGTGCTTGCCCTTGGGGGACTCCGAGTCCTCAGCATCATTTGACTCGTCCTCAGAGTCACTGTCAGAAGCGTCCTTTGAAGGAGCGTCCTCTGTGCCTTGGTCTTTTTCTGCATCACCACCAGCTGTGGCTTGATTGGCACCAGAGGTCTGACCCTGGGACGTGCCCTGAGTGTCCTGAGCATCTGTTGGATTTTCAGATAGGGGCTCAGCGTCCGCCGGGACTTGGTGGGATTCTGTTTGGATTGTGGGGGAGGGGTTTTCTTGTGGAGCTGGGGAAGGTTGGAGGATGGGGAGGGATTGGTTGTAGGGGGGAACTTCCTGAGCATCACGCTCGAGTTCTTCGGACAAGGAAGGCTCGGCGTTCTCTGGAGCGACCTGGTGCTCACCAGCGTCCTCAATTTGTTCAGCAGGAGCGTTCACCTCTCCTTCCGCTTCATCATTGGAATCCCCAACAACGTCTATGAATGGGGAGTCCTGAGCCGGCGTACCTCTTTGGCTCTCAGATGAGCTAGAGGAGGAAGAGGAGGAGGAGGGAACGTGCTCAATCTGCGCAGGAACTTCCTGGGCCAGCAACACCCTGGGCTTTTCACCAGCCTTCCTTCGGCGAAAGGTGTGCTCAAGAGTGCGTTCTGTTTCCTCCGGGCCACTTTCAGAGGATGGACGGCGGGACCTTGGGGTCTCGGGGTCCTTCGGTGGGGAAATGTGGGCCGGGGCAGAAGGGAAGTTGGCCAAGTTTAAGGGAGAGAGGGTTTAAGGAGGAAATGGGATTAAGGCATTTTTCTTGGAGGGTTGAGGGGACGGGGGAGGAGTAGGGAGTTGGACGATTGAGATTTGTTGAGGGGGAGGGGTGGATTCCTTGGAGAGGTTGGAAGGCCTTTTAGTGGTGTTGCGCCTTTATGTAGAGGGTTTGGAGGATGGGACGCTCGAGGTCTTGGCCTTTTTTAGAGGCCTTGGGTCGTGGACTTTCTTTGAGCGTCCCTCCTTTAAGTGGGAGGGGAACTTATCCACAATCTCCGTTTGAGAAGGGGTTGGACGTTTGAGGAGATTTTTGGTGGTGACGGTTGGGACTTGTGGAGGAGGGGGAGAGGGACTTGGCACTCTTGACTTTAACATTCTATAGGCCAAGGAGTCCCTTGGGTACATGGGAAAGTCCGGAAGGACGGCGTTGTGGAAGTCGGGTATAAGTTCAAGCAAGGGACCCAGATTCTCACCTCCAAATTGAGAGAAGAAGAGGACGTCGTCCATCCGTCCAGGCAAGTCTTTGTAGTTGGTGTTGTGGAGACTTGGCATAACGAAGCGTTCAATGAACTTCTCATAGTTTCTTGTCTTTATTGCATCATTCTTGACCTCAGGCAAGTCCATGCGTTCCCTTATCAAATTGTAAAGGGTTCTTGGCTTCCTGTTGATGAAGTCCACTAGAGATTCATTAAGAACGATGGGCTTTTGTTTTTCAATGTAGTGGGACTTCACCAGTCTTCTTATCTTCCCGCCGGTAGAATATCCGGCCACGTTCTTTAGTTGTTGAGACATGATTCAGGTGAGATTTTAGTGAGAGAAAGCTGCCGGAGTTCTAGAGAGATGTCAGAGCAAGAAAGTGGTTGAGCGTAATAAATTTGATTGCGACTGTTCTGGCCTTATATAGAGGAAGCGGTGGCATAACTGTAATTACCACTGTTTTACTGTGCGACACGTGGTGAAACTTCCCCCTTAAGCATTGAGCAAAAGCAACGGTCACTGTTCAAACTTTCAAATATTCAAATTTCTGACACTTCAACTGCTTCTCAAAAACTGAACTGGCGTTCTCCCTTTCAAACTATGGCGTTCTCTCACACTTAGCAAAATTTACCTCATCGAGAATTTACCTTCTTCAAGCAAACCAATAACCAACACAACCGTTCCAGTGATCACCTTACGAACCATTTGAGAAAAAAGCAAGTACGTCCCGTAAAATAAAATAAGAAGCTCATAGGACGCTTTTGCAGAGTTCTCGGCTAGGGTAAGCTTAGAGTTCCCATCATTTCGGCTTATAATGAGGGTTGTGTGATCAGGGCAACTCTTTTCAAGACAAATAGAGAAAATTTGAGTGGCGTTCCAATGTAGCAAACATATGAAGTTTTAGACTAGCGTCCTTACAAATATGAATTCAATGCATAACAGTCCTTAAACACTTAGAATCTACTAAACATAGCCAATCATTGAGGGAATAGTAGAACGGGACTTGCTACTTAAAAGTTATCATCCCCAAGAGCAACCTGAGATGCTCATAGGGACGTCTATCAAGAGCCTTAGTGAAAATATCAGCTATTTGGTCTTCAGTCCTTACATGCTCCATACAAATGAGTCCTAGTTCAACATTATCACGCAAGAAATGATGCCTTATATGAATATGCTTTGTGCGTGAATGAAAAACAGGATTCTTAGAAATTTCAATAGAACTTGTGTTATCACAACGAATAGGTATAGTTTCAAGATTGATACCGTAGTCCTCTAGTTGATATTTGATCCAGATAACTTGTGAACAGCACGAGGCAGCAGCACCGTACTTGGCTTCTGCAGTTGAAAGCGCCACAGAGTTCTGTTTCTTAGATCCCCAGGAGACTAGGCATGAACCAAGGAACTGTGCCATTCCTGAAGTGCTTTTTCTATCAATCACATGACCAGCATAATCAGCGTCCGAGTAGCCAACAAGTTTGAAGGACGTCTTCCTAGGGTACCAAAGGCAAAGGTCATCGCGTCCTTTGAGGTAGCGAAAGATCCTCTTGACTTCTTGCATGTGGGACTCCTTTGGATTCGCCTGGAAGCGTGCACACAAGCAAACGGCAAACATAATGTCGGGACGGCTTGCGGTCAGATAGAGCAAAGAGCCAATCATTCCTCTGTAAAGCTTTTGATCAACGTCCTTTCCCTGTTCATCTGTGTAAAGACGCGAATTTGGAGAACAAGGGGTTGCAACAGGTTTGGACGAGTTCATCCCGTACTTCTCAAGCATTTCACGAACATATTTTTGTTGGTGAATACGCGTCCCTTCCTTGAGTTGATTAATTTGAAGTCCCAAGAAGAAATTGAGTTCTCCAATGAGGGACATTTCAAACTCACTACTCATTAAGGACTTGAACTCATCTACAAGCTTCATGTTAGTGCTACCAAAGACAATATCATCAACATAAACTTGGGCAATTAAAATGTCCTTGTGAACTTTCTTTATAAACAAAGTTTTATCAATTGAACCCTTAGTGTACCCATGAGACAAAAGAAAGGACGCAAACCTGTCGTACCATGCACGAGGGGCTTGCTTGAGTCCATAAAGCGCTTTGTCCAAGTAGTACACATGGTCCGGGTGAGAGGCGTCCTCGAAACCAGGCGGTTGAGCAACATACACTTCCTCCTTTAATTTTCCATTGAGGAATGCAGTCTTGACGTCCATCTGAAATAACTTGAATCCCTTGTGAGCGGCGAAGGCAATAAGGAGACGAACGGCCTCAATTCTAGCAACAGGAGCAAAGGTCTCATCATAATCTATTCCTTCCTCTTGCTTGAATCCTTGTGCCACCAGTCTTGCCTTGTTCCTTGACACGCGTCCACTTTCATCAAGCTTATTTCTGAACACCCAGCGCGTCCCTATGATATTTTTGCCTTTGGGACGAGGGACGAGGGTCCAAACTTTGTTTCTTTCAAACTGGTTGAGTTCTTCTTACATTGCTTGAATCCAGTCAGCGTCCTGGAGTGCTTCTTTGATATTCTTTGGCTCCACCATAAAGACAAAGGCATTGAACGCACAGAAGGCTAAATTTGCACTCTGGGACTTGCTTGCAGCTGACCTAGTTTGAACTCCTTGAGAAGGGTCTGAGACAATCTGGGATGTTGGGTGGTCCCTAGAGAAGCGGGACTCTCTTTGAAATAATTGAGCAAATCTTGGATCAATATCTCCATCAAAATCATCACTATCATTCTGAGCATCATTGTCGGTGCGTTCCCCCTCAAGGAGAGTATCCACACCTTGACGTTGCTCACCTTGTTGACTTGATTCAGCCACATCCTGTTGAACTGGAGATTCACTGCGAGATGGAACTCCTTGAGCAAAACTAAGAACGTCCACTGAGACTTCTTCAAGATTTGGAGCAGCGTCCTTAGGAACATAGTACTTTCCAGAGGACCAATCTTCAGCTTCGTCTTCAGAGTCGTGCTGCTGTTGTGATGAGGAGCGTTCTTTCTTACTTGATTTTTCTTTGTGAGAAGAGCTCTCCTTGAACACAACATGAATACTCTCCTCAAGCTTTACAGTCCTTTTGTTGAAAACTCTATAAGCTTTGCTGGTGAGGGAGTACCCAAGAAATATGGCTTCATCACTTCTTGCATCAAACTTCCCAAGTTTTTCTTTATCATTGTTGTGAACGAAACACTTGCAACCAAAGACTCTGAGATAGTCAAGGCGAGGCTTCTTTCTATTCAACAACTCATAAGATGTCTTCTTCAGCAGAGGACGGATCATGGCACGATTGATGATGTAGCATGCTGTGGCAATAGCTTCCGCCCAGAAGTACTTGGGAACGCTATTAGCCAAAAGCATGGTTCTTGCCATATCCTCTAGCGTCCTGTTCTTTCTTTCCACCACTCCATTTTGTTGAGGAGTCCTTGGAGCTGAGAAGTTGTGCGAGACACCATGTTGATCATAGTAGGCCAGGAACTCTGAATTCTGGAATTCCGTCCCATGGTCTGATCTTATAGCTTTGAGAGGCGTCTCAAGGGCAAATTCCACTTGTTTGATGAAGACTTTGAACGCATTGAAACAATCTGCTTTGGACACCAAGAAAAGAACCCAAGTGAATCGAGAAAAATCATCTACGAGAACGTAAATGTACCTCTTTCCACCGTAGCTCAGCGTCTTCATTGGTCCACAGAGATCCGTATGGAGAAGTTCCAAAGGCTTCTTTGTACTTACTTCATTCTTGGACTTGAAAGACGTTCTTGTTTGCTTCCCTTTGATACAGGCTTCGCACTGTTCAACTGTCTCAGGATCAATTCGGGGAAGTCCTTTCACAAAATTTCTCTGGTGTAGCTTAAGGATTGTGCTAGGTCCAGCATGGCCAAGACGGCGATGCCATAGATCAGCGTCCTTCTTCGAAGCAGATAGGCACAATTCTAATTTAGGCTTGAACTCTTGATTGAAGATATAGACATTGTTTTGGCGTACTCCTTTGAGAACGACCTTGTTGGACTTCTTATTGATGACGAGGCACTCCTTTGAGTCAAAGGTGACTAGGTTTTCACCTTGATCACACATTTGAGAGACGCTAAGGAGATTGAAGCCAAGTCCTTCAACAAGACTCACGTTAGTTGCTTTGATGGACGGGTTAAGAATGGCAGTTCCCGTTCCCTTGATCTTTCCTTTGCCCTTGTTGCAAAACGAGACAGTTCCTCCCGTGGCACTACTTTGGATAAAAGTGAGATGGATCTGGCTTCCTGTCATATGATTTGAGGCGCCACTATCAATGATCCATGGGCGTCCCCTCACTTCCACCTGCCATAACAAAGTTAGTGTTTGGCGACCCAGGCAAGGTGTTCCTTACCTGGTTCGTTACAAAAGTAGAACTCTGGTTCTGGCATGTAGTCACTAATAATCACATCATTAGAAATAGCATGCTTGCGGAAAGAGCTCCTAGAACGTCTAGAACGCCTAAGATTAGCTTTGGGAACAAACTTAGCATTCTCATTGTTAGTCCTAGCCTTTTTGCCACTTGCAATATCTTCTTTCAGTTTCACACAGTCATACTTGAAGTGGTCTCCTTGTCCATAGTACCAACACGTCCTATAGTAAGTACCGAGGTAGTACTTCTTGTTGGGACGTTGGATTTTGTTTTGCTTCATCTTTTGGGGATCACAAACTTTTGAACCTTCACCTTTTGCAATTTTCTTATAAATTTTATGACTGGTGGAATTGGTATAGTAGTCCTCTTGTCCTTTTTCTCCACTTTCTAGAACTCTAATTCTTTCAAGAAGATTCTTGGTTTTCTCCCGTTCAAGTTCTAGTTCTGATGTTTTGCTAGCCTCAAAGTCACTAGGGAGAGAGTTCCTAGGTTCAGACTCATAGCTAGTCCTCTTTTGGCTGGGACAAAAACTATTGGCTTGACTTCCTCGACTATGGGACTCTTTCCCAACATTTTCACTTCTTCTCTAAGCTTAGCGTTCTCAAGTTTGAGACACATTACTTCAGTTTTTAGAGACTTAGATTCTTCATATGAGGACTCTAGTTGAACGGTCATGGAACTACAGTTTTTGCATTCAACAACAATATTCTCATTTTCTAGTTCAAGTTCATCCATTCTATGTTGCATGACAACACTTTCTTCCATGATTTTTCCAATCAGTTTAATGAGCTTGGATTTGGAACAATTTTCTAAAGAACTCATCATAGATTCACGAGTTACCTCATTTTCAGATTTCGGAACGTTCTCCTCAACAACTGAGACGTCCTCCATAGCCATGTACGCCACTTGCTCATCAGGATCTTCATCATCATCAGAAGAAGAAGAACTTCCATTGTCCC
The DNA here is from genome assembly GCA_934048045.1 of Polygonum aviculare. NCBI lineage: Eukaryota > Viridiplantae > Streptophyta > Magnoliopsida > Caryophyllales > Polygonaceae > Polygonum > Polygonum aviculare. The sequence goes on along the minus strand of OW204023.1, from coordinate 21,292,794 downwards.
ATGCAGAGGCGAACGCTCCAATGAGGGCTTTTGTTTTCATGTCCTTTGAAGACATTCCCGTTGTACATCTTTTAGCAAAGTGTCCTTTCTTGTTACACTTGTAACATGTGAGTTCTTTCATTTCTGCCTCAGTATACTTACGACTCTCCTTCTTGGGCATCTTGTGTTTGTTGAAATATTTGTTCCTTTTGCCAAAGGCACGAAGAACTTTGTTGAAGAGAGCAAGTTCTTCCTCTTCCTCAAGCTGTTCTTTAGTCTTGCTTTCCTTCTCCTTCAAGGCTTGAACGCGCATCCTCTCGCGGTTCTCACTCTTGTTGGCTTCCACCATTAAGGAACTTTCTTGCTGACGACGAATATAGTCAGCGTACTCTGGAGTTGTGGACGCCAAAGCAAGATCAGTTTGAGGGTTGTTTGCTAGTTGAACCATATCAGAGATCCTTCTTTCTTCGTACTGCCTGAGCTTCCCATAGATTTCTTCCATATCTAGAGTTTTGTTGGCTGTATTCTCTTTGAACGTTGTCCTGTCAAAGTTCCAGACGCCAGTCAATCCATCAATGACCACTTGAACTCTATTCCTCATGGAGATTTCTGTCTCTGGGATGCCCAGATTCCTCATTTTAGTGACAAGAGCCTCGAAACGGTACGAGTAGTCGTTCACTGTTTCATTTGGCAACATACTGAAAGCATAGAACTCCTTTTTGATCTTTAGCTGGACGTCCTCCTTCATTTCAGCTGTTCCTACATGGAACTTATCAAGAGCGTCCCACTGTTGTTTAGCTGTTGGCAAGTTGCCAACTCGAGTGGCGTCCCTTTCACATAGAGATGCTTGAAGGAAACACATGGCTTTTGCGTTGGTTTCCATCAACTTAAACTCGTCAGGACCCCACTCGTCCTCCTTATCAGCTTTATCAGCGGGTACCTTGAGATCTCCCGTCATAATGACCTTCCAGCATTGATAATTTTGACCTCTGCAGAAATTTGCAAACCTTGTCTTCCAGCGGTTGAAGTTGCCGTCCGTCAGGCGCGGAGGCTTCACAAAAGAGATTCCAATAGGTTCCATGTCCATCTTTACCTGCAACTCAGTAAGAATCTAGAGCACCTGCTCTGATACCAATTGTTGGATCGTTAGTACTAACGAACGCCCTTTACTTTGGTAAAGGAGTCCTTAGGTTAGGCGTCCCTACGAGGTGTAGGGGCGTCCTTGAGTATTGCAGCGGAAATTAAGTACTAAACAGATAATAGATGAATGCAGTGAATTATAGAGGAACCACTCAAGAACAAGTAGTCCTTGAGTGTAAACCTCTACCTCCTTGGAGGATTTTTTGAATAGTTCTTTCCTTTCTATTGAACGATCTTACAGTTGTACTGGCGAGCCTTTCCAGTTCTCCGACACTTAGCTTTTCCCTAAGTTCACTTGTAAAGAACTCCTTTAAGCCTACAACTTAAGCTAGTTCAATCTACCAAAGGACTCTATTCCTACGTTCTGCAGTACTTCGCAGAACTCTCTCTCTTTTTGGGTTTTTCTGTTACAAACTGTTTTTGTGATTTGGTTACAAGTCTCACTCGATCTAACACAAGTTCTAGCACTGTTCTTGAGTTCTTGAGTTAGTTCTTCGTGTTCTTGAGTGAGTCGCTTTCCTCTGATTCTCTTTGAATATTCTCTGAAAGCATTTTCGTCACAATAAATGCCTTGCGGTATTTATAGGACTTGGGAAGGGCGTCATTATCGTTCTAACGATCATGCCCTTGAGGTACGTGGCTACAGGATCTTCCTCCACGAGTATGGCGGTGATGAGGAAGCTTCCTGTATCCAGCTGTGTGTGATGAACTCTGCTACAGGATCTGCCGCCACGTGTTGATGAACTCTGCTACAGGATCGTCCGCCACGTAGTGTTGGACTCTGCTACAGGATCGGTCTCCACGTGTCCTTGGATGATCAAACATTGTCGAGTGATGTCATCCTGTCGGCTGGAGAGTAAGGACTCCTTTCTTGCGTTCCTACTTGCTTGGGACTCCGTCCTTTCAATAAAGTTTGGAATTTTCTTTGTAATGGAGAACTAACTCTCCTCTTGAGTTTATTCAATCAAGGAAGCTTTATTATGAAGTTGTGAAATTCTGGTAACCTCTTTATCCCTAGGTCTTTATTGATACTCTTGTGCTTCATCCCATGATCTATGTTTGATTATATGAGCCTGATCAACTTGTTTGATTGACTTAGATCTATTGTTTGATTTAGGATTGGTTGTTGTCTATGCATCTTTCCTATTTCTCGAAACAACTCTATTCTAGGACCGTGGACTAGTTTAGGGAAGAGTATTCAATGGTTTAATTGTGCATGAGACTCGTAGCTTGATTGCATGATTTGATTTCCTAATATTCCTGTGCTCTATGCTAATTCTAGGTTAAACGTCCTTGCCTAGGGTTATAGAGTTGCTTGGACCGTGGACTTGCGATTGCTAATGATTGGGATTGGAATTGACCTAGGCATATAAAGAGGTGGATGAATTCATGATCAACGGATTAATAAAGAGGAATTGATTAAATAAACTCTGCTTGATAACCTTTGATTGAAACCAACTTTCAAAACCCCCTTTGATTACTTGCATGAAAACCATAAAATCTGAATAAAAACTGATTCCTTTGGGTTCGACCCCTTCCTTGCCTACTATACTTTTGTTTGCATATTTGGGATTTATTTTTGATAAGGGAACAACGACTTTGCCCGAGTCAAATTTTGGCGCCGTTGCCGGGGAATCTTTTTTTTTTCTTGTTTTGATTTTGTGTGTTTCCGTGTTCTGCGCTCAAACCGCGCCCGCGGCCCCCTCGGCGCGCCCGCGGTTCGTGCGCAGAACCACTCCTTGGGTGCGGGCCTAACACATGGTCCGTACCCGGTCTACTAATACTTTCCCTGTTCGTTTTGATCCAGAAATTGACAGGACTCTTCGGAAGATAAGGAGTGCCCCCAGACCTTCTACATCTTACAATCTTCTTGAATCTTTCTCTCTCTCTGATTTGGAACCAGAAGGCACCATGGCGGAACAAACTATTCGCCAACTCACAGCACCCGATCTCCAGCAACAGCAGCTCGCTGTTCAATTCCCCGAACTTGGGGAAGGTGTGAAGTTCGAACTGAAGTCTGGCCTCATCCACCACTTGCCCAAATTTCACGGGTTAAGCAGTGAGGATCCGAACAAGCATCTCACTGAATTCCACGCGGTGTGCGTGAGTATGAAGTCCACTGATGTGACGGAGAATCAAATCAAGCTCCGGGCTTTTCCGTTCTCTCTTGAGGATACCGCCAAGGACTGGCACCTTTATTTGGTGCCGGGTTCTATCACTACTTGGGCAGGAGTTTCTTAAGAAGTACTTCCCCGCTTCCAAACAAACATCCATTAAGAAGCAGCTCAGCAGTTTGGAGCAAGGGGAAGACGAGAACTTCTATGACTATTACGAGCGCTACAAGAGGCTCATCGCGAGTTGTCCCTACCATGGCTACCAAGCCAAGGATCTTATTTGCTACATCATTGAGGGACTCTGCGACACTGATAAGAGGCTCGTGAATGCATCTTGTGGGGGTAGTTACGAGAACTTGACCCCCGCTGCAGCCTTTCAGAAAGTTGAGATCTTGGCGGAACAAGTCCGCAATCAAAGGTCCAGGACCAATGTGAGGTCCATTAATGTGGTGAATGAATCCCTGAATGCTGAAGTAAGGGAGCTCAAGGATCTTATGAAGCAGCTGCTCACGAAGAGGACGGCCCAACAACTCAACGCTTGCGGTCTATGTTATGATGCGAGTCACCACACGGATCAGTGCCCTACTATTCAAGAGACCGAGGAGTCGGTCAATGATGTTGGCAATTATGGAGCGCCCCGACCCCGGAATGATCCTTACTCTAATACCTACAATCCGGGGTGGGCGAATCATCCTAATCTAAGGTGGAGCAATCAGCAGCAGCAAGACCCACCACAACAGCAGCAGCAATACGCTCCTCAAGGCCAGCAACAACAGTTTCGGTCTAATAACTATGCCCCGAGAGCACCTGCTCCGTCTCAGAATGATGCTATTACCGCCCTCTTGAAGGAGAACCAAGAGACGAGAGTTGCTGTAAAGAATCTTGAGACTCAGCTGAGCCAACTTGCCACTATGATCAATAGGCTCGAGTCTAAGGATTCCGGGAAACTTCCCTCTCAACCGCTTAATCACAAGGAGAATGTCAGTGCCATGAATTTGAGGAGCGGTAGAGCCTTGGCGAGTCGGGAATCACCCACTGGTGACGAACCGCGACCGCGTTCCCCTCGCCGCGACCGCGCCGGGGCGACAGCACATGAAGACCAAGCCTCTGTGGGAATTCCGCGCCCGCACTCTCCCCTCCGCGCCCGTGAAATTCCAATAAAGCACATGGACCAAGAAAAGCGTAGCGAGCCGCGACCGCGGAGTCCGGACCGCGCCCGTAGTAAGGAGGCCGAGTGGAATTTTGATGCTTTACTCGATTATGCTTTCAAGAACTATTCGCCTCCACGCCCGAGCTCTCCTAGACGGAACCGAGCCCCAACAGTAGAGGAGGACGATGGATATGTGGCTCAACCTCTTCCACCATTGGATTCTTTCGCCTTCTCCTCCATTCCCCGATGCTCTCATGGACACAAGGAAGCCGGCACATGACAAGGAACTCTTCGAGACCTTTGCCAATTGTCGGGTAAATGTTCCTCTCCTTAATCTCTTCCAAAGTGTCCCTCGTTTTGCTAAATTTATGAAAGAGCTATGCACCATAAAAAGAAAGAATAGGACTAGTCCTAAGATTGAAAAAGTAGCTCTAGTTGAAAAGACGCAGGATAGCAAAATTGAGACTTGTAATTCCCTACTCCAAAAGCAACTACCTAAAAAATGCTCAGACCCAGGAAGATTCACTGTCCCTGTCACTATTGGAGAAACTAAAATTGAGCGTGCTATGCTAGATTTAGGTGCCTCCATTAATGTTCTTCCAGCTTGCATGTATGATAGGTTAGGCCTTGGTCCTTTAAAGGAGTCCGATATTGTTATTGAATTGGCTGATCATTCTAATGTGCGCCCGAAAGGGTTAGTTGAGGATGTTCTAGTGCAGGTGCAGGGTTAGATCTTTCCTGCAGATTTTTATGTGATGGAGATAGGCGAAGGGCGGTACGACCCGGTTCTCTTACTAGGTCGTCCTTTCATGAAAACCGCCAATACAGTCATTGACGTTGCCAATGGATCTCTTTCCATATCTCATGGTGGCAACACGGTCCGAATTGATGTTGATGAGGACCCGTATTGATTGTATCCACGTCGAGCCAACGACGTTAAACAAAAGCGCTGCTTGGGAGGCAACCCAAGAGTTAGATAGATTGTTTTTCCATTCCTAGCTTAGGATTTGCTTGTTTTTCTAGCTAACATGCAGGTACTAGGTCCGAATGGACACGCCTGGCGTGAAACCGCGCCCGCGCCTCTTTGGCCGCGCCCGCGGTGGACCGTCAGCGCGCCCTGACGAACAGGTACTAGCCCGTGCTCGCGGCAACCATACTGCGTCTCGGTTTTAGCTCGTTTTTCTTTATTAAAGAAAAAAGAAAAGAAAAAAAAAGAGAAAAAAAAAAGAGAAAAAAAGAGACAAAAAGAGGACTGTTTGGTCTCATTCTATATCTTCCATCCACATCCATTCTATCCATCCTCTATCTTTCCATCTTCTATTTTTTCTTTCCATCCACCTTTGTACATCCATTCTTTGGCTATGTGTAAAGCTTAAGTATGGGGGAGCTTTGTTTCCCTGAGAGTTCTCTTCTCCACGGCTCGAGTTCAAAGTATTGGTCCATCTTCCAAGAGACGAGCCAAGATACGAAGGTTGCTTACACATTACGTAGTTCAAAGACGAAGTCGTGACATTGTCCCTGCACGAATCCCGCGCCTGCGCTCCATGAGCCGCGCCCGCGGTGACCACCCGATGATGACTTCGCTCTCTGCATCAATTCCGCGCCCGCGCCCCTTGTGCCGCGCCCGCGGTTTGCCATCCGATTGGAAATACGAAGCTTTTATTCTACCACCCTATGAAGAGTTCTTCCATTCCACCCCTCTTCATCGTTTGTGAGTCTTCTGATATACCTTCTTCCTTGCTTCTATCCTTTTCTCTTTGCTTCATTGAGGACAATGAAGGATTTAAGTATGGGGGAAGGAGTACTCGCATTCGCTTATCCTAGTTAGTATAATTAGATTTGCTTCAGATTTTTGATTTTCTTCTTTTCATGGAGCATTTGCACCATATTTTTTGCATAATAAATAAAGAAGGAAAAAGAAAAAGATAGAAAAAGCCATAGATATTGAAAAAAGGCATATAAAATCCTGGGATGAGTCGAAAACCCGAAAGGGCGGCTCAGGTAATAAGCAGGTAACCCGGACCAGCATTAGGCTGGGGTAATATGAGGTTTATGAGTGATTGTGAGTATTTGTGAGCACACCTATTGAAAAAATGAAAAGAGCGGTTAGGTGAAAACCCGAAAGGGCGCCTAAGCAGAATTGAGCGGAACAATTCGAGTGTTTTAGGATCATTCTTGCTTGGGGACTTTGGGGTTTATATGTTAGATTTTGGTAGATCCTAGGTTGCTCTACACTTTTTAGAGATTGAGTGTTTTATCATTGTTGTGAGGTGTGTGTTTGAGCTTCATTGTTTTATGCTCATGATTTCTCTACTTTTGGGTTCGGGTTGTGAGTTGAGAGTTTTTATCTTCCCTTGTATTTCCTGAGATCTTAGATGTGCTACCTTGTTATATTTGTTTTGAGCTTACTCGAGGACGAGCAAGATCTAAGTACGGGGGAATTTGATTCGGCCTATTTTGTATAGGATAACTCTTGTATTTTAGAGCTATATTGAGAGTGTTTAGGTTAGATTTGAGCGTTATTGTAATATCAATACCGAAGACATAATGTATGAAGAATCAAGAGTTAAAGAGCTTAAAGACGAAGATTCGCCACTGCATGGATATCACGGTCGCGTTGTCTATGACGCGGGCGCGGTGGCGTGAAGGAGCGAACCAACCAAGACCTATGAAGGCCGCGGTCGCGTTGCCTATGGCGCGGTCGCGGTAGAAGCCGACTCAGATTTGACCATTTGAAGGCCGCTGCGGGCGCGGTTGTGGTGCCGCGGTCGCGGATCGACCGACTCTCAAGCGGACGAGATTTCACCGTTTTTATCTTGTTTCCTTTCTTATCTTTTGGTTTCCTATCTTATTTAGTCCGAAAAGGTTGATCTTTGGGGCTATATAAGGGGAACCTTTCTAGGTTTTTAGGATATCCAACTTACTTGTCAATCAATTGTCTTTCAATAAAGATTGGAATTTTCTTTGTAATGGAGAACTAACTCTCTTCTTGAGTTTATTCAATCAAGGAAGGTTTATTATGAAGTTGTGAAATTCTGGTAACCTCTTTATCCCTAGGTCTTTTGTTGGATCGTTAGTCTGAGGGACGTCCTTTACTTTGAGTAAAGGCGTCCTTTGGTCAGGCGTCCCTACGAGGTGTAGGGGCGTCCTTTAGTATTGCAGCGGAAATAAAGACTAAACAGATAATGGATGGACGCAGTGAATTATAGAGGAACCACTCAAGACCAAGTAGTCCTTGAGTGTAAACCTCTACCTCCTTGGAGGATTTTTGAATAGATCTTTCCTTTCTATTGAACGTTCTTACAGTTGTACTGGCGAGTCTTTACAGTTCTCTAACACTTAGATTTTCCCTAAGTTCACTAGTAAAGAACTCCTTTAAGCCTACAACTTAAGCTTGCCCAATCTACTAAAGGACTCTATTCCTACGTTCTGTAGTACTTCGCAGAACACTCTCTTTCTTTTGGGTTTTCTTGATACAAACAGTTTTTGTGATTTGGTTACAACTCTCACTCGATCTAACACAAGTCCTAGCACTATTCTTGAGTTCTTGCGTCAGTTCTTCGTGTTCTTGAGTGAGTCGCTTTCCTCTGATTCTCTATGAATATTCTTCTGAAAGCGTTAGCGTCACAATAAATGCCTTGCGGTATTTATAGGACTTGGGAAGGGCGTCATTCTCTTTCTGACGATCATGCCCTTGAGGTACGTGGCTACAGGATCTTCCTCCACGAGTAAGGCGGTAATGAGGAAGCTTCCTGTATCCAGCTGTGTGTGATGAACTCCGCTACAGGATCGGCCGCCACGTGTTGATGAACTCTGCTACAGGATCGTCCGCCACGTATTGTTGGACTCTGCTACAGGATCGGTCTCCACGTGTCCTTGGATGATCAAACATTGTCGAGTGATGTCATCCTGTCGGCTAGTGAGTAAGGACTCCTTTCTTGCGTTCCTACTTGCTTGGGACTCTGTCCTTGCTCAAGTAGTCTCTTGCTCGTCCTTACTTCCTGTTAGCTAGCGTCCCTAAGCCTAGGGAACGTTCATACACTTGTTGTCCTTTGTTAATTGGGCGTTCCTGAACATTTGGACAACTTTATCAGAATCAAAGTGAGTTTGTCATATCAAAACTAAGGGACGGTTGTGTGGAACACTAACAAGTACGCAAGCGTTCTTGATAGCGTCCCAACAATTTCCCCTTTTTGATGATGACAAACTCTTTTGCAGAGTAGTTTTAACATTGGAACTTAGCATGCATGAAAACTTAGAAGCGTCCTCTAACACTTAGAGAAATTTCAGTAATCACAGGTTTTCATTCTTTGATTCTTTAACATTTGGAATTTAGGGAGAGTCATGTCCTAGAAAATTTTCTAGCTGTGCCTCAGCCTCAGCAGCTAGGCGTTCTTCTTCTGCTTTCTTTTTCTCAGCTTCTAGCTGCTTTACCACAGAAGGCAACTCTTCATTGTGCCTTATCTCGACCAGTCCTTTCTTTGCATTCCATTTTAGGCCAAGTTTTTCCTGAGGAGCGCTCTCATCATAGGCGTTCTGAGAGTCTAGGATCAGCTTGACTAGCCCCGGGTACGGCAAAGCATGTCTCTTCCTCCCACACTTAGCCATATGTTGCATTGCTATTCTTGCTAAGTTGATGGGGAGGCGTTCCAGAAAAGCGTCAATGAGAATTATGTCATGAGTTTGAACAATTGACCTTTTCTCTTGCCTAGGAAGGACGGCGCGACAGATGAAGTAATGAGCGATGGCGCCGACTTTGCTCAGAACGTGAGCCACCCTGTCCAGTCCGATGGGCCTTTTGCCCTGAAAGATGTGCTCTACGAGAGGCAGTTCTTCATCTGTTGTTTCGAACCCGCCTTCCGGAAGAGAGCTAAGAGCGTCGGACAAGGGCTTTTGGGGGTTGAGTCCGATGAAGGCGCGGACCTAGCGTTCATTGACGGATGCCTTCTCACTATCTATTTTGAAGTGGAGAGAGCCGTCTTTTGATTTGTACCTCAGGTCCTTGTAGAACGCCTTTACTTGCTCCTTGTCCACCACAGCGGGCGCAGGCCCAACTTTCAGCCAGCCCTGAAATCGCAGAAGCTCGAGGAACTCCTGGACGTCATTATCTTTGTGGAAGGAAGCCAGCCACTCTTCAGAATACACAAGAGGGCTAAGGACGTTCACTGGTGCGCCATCATTCTTTCGTTTGCGCTTGCCTTTTGGGGAGTCGGAGTCCTCAGCATCATCTGACTCGTCCTCAGAGTCACTATTAGAAGCGTCCTTGGAAGGAGCGTCCTCTGTGCCTTGTTCTTTTTCAGCATCGCCACCAGTTGTGGCTTGATTGGCATCAGAGGTCTGACCCTGGGACGTGCCCTCGGCGTCCTGAGCTTCTGTGGGATTTTCAGTTATTGTGGGCTCAGCGTCCGCCGGGACTTGATGAGTTTTTGTTTGGATTGTGGGGGAGGGGTTCTTTTGTGGAGCTGGGGAGGGATTGAGGATGGGGAGGGATTGGTTGTAAGGGGGGACCTCCTGAGCATCACGCTCGAGCTCTTCAGAGAGAGTAGGCTCGGCGTTCTCCTGAGCGACCTGGTGCTCACTAGCGTCCTCAATTTGTGCAGAAGCGTTCACCTCTCCTTCCACTTTATCATTTGAATCCCCAGTAACATCAATAAATGGGGAGTCCTGAGCAGGAGTACCTCTTTCGCTCCCAGATGAGCTAGAGGAAGAAGAGGAGGAGGGAACGTGCTCAACCTGCGCAGGAGCTTCCTTGGCCAGCAACACCTTGGGCTTTTCGCCAGCTTTCCTGCGGCGGAAGGTGTGCTCAAATGTTCGTTCTGCCTCCTCGGGGCCACTCTCGGAGGATGGACGGCGGGACCTTGGCGTCTCGGGGTCCTTCGGAGGTGATATGTGGGCCGGGGCAGATGGGAAGAGAGCCAAGTTTAGGGGGGACGGGGGAGGGAAAGGGATTATAGCGTTTTGTGTGGATGGTTGAGGGGACGGTGGAGGAGTTGGGAGTTGGACAATTTGGATTTGGGGGGGAGGAGTGGATTCCTTGGAAAGGTTGGAAGGCCGTTTTGTGGTGCTTGGCCTTTTTGTGGGAAGTTTGGAGGATGGGACGCTAGAGGTCTTGGCCTTTTTGAGGGGCCTTGGGTCGTGAACCTTTTTGGAGCGTCCCTCCGAGATATGAGGTGGAAACTTGTCCACAATTTTTGTTGGGTTGGAGGAGGAGAAGGGTTTGGAAGATTTTGAGAGGGGAGAGGAAGGGGCAGGACGTTTGAGGAGTTTTTTAGTGGTTAAGGTGGGGACGGCAGGAGGAGGGGGAGAGGGACTTGGTACTCGGGACTTTAGCATTTTGTAGGCTAAGGAGTCCTCAGGGTACATGGGAAAGTCAGGGAGGACGGCGTTATGGAGGTCGGGTATAAGATCAAGAAGAGGGCCAAGATTCTCACCTCCGAACTGAGAAAAGAATAGCACGTCGTCCATCCTTCCGGGTAGATCTTTGAAGTTGGTCTTGTGGAGGCCGGGAATGACGAATCGTTCGATGAACTTTTCGTAGTTCCTGGTCTTTATTGCGTCTCCCTTCACATCAGGATAGCCCATCCGTTCTCTTATCAAGTTGTAGAGGGTTCTTGGCTACCTGTTGATGAAGTCCACCAACGATTCATTAAGAACGATGGGTTTGGGCTTCTCAATGTAGTGGGACTTGACGAGCTTTTTGCGCTTCCCGCCGGTAGAAGATCCGGCTACGTTCACTTGTCTTTGAGACATGATTCAGGTGAGTTTTTAGTGAGAGAAAGTCGTCGGAGTTCTAGAGAGAAGTCAGAGCCAATTTGAGAGCAAGGAAGTGGTTGAGCGTAATAAATTCGAGAGCGACTGTTCTGGCCTTATATAGAGGAAGCGGTGGCAGAACTGTAATTACCACTGTGCAACTGTTCGACACGTGGCGAAACTTCCCCCTTAAGCATTGAGCAAAAGCAACGGTCACTATTCACACTTTCAAATATTCAAATTTCTGACGCTTCAACTGCCTCTCAAATACTGAACTTGCGTTCTCCCTTTCATACTTTGGCGTTCTCCCATACTTGGCAAAAATTTACCTCAGCAAGAATTTACCTTCTTAAAGCAAGCCAATAACCAACACAACCGTTCCAGTGATCACCTTTCGAACCATTTAAGAACAAAGCAAGTACGTCCCGTAAAATAAAATAAGAAGATCATAGGACGCTTTTGTAGAGTTCTCGGCTAGGGTAAGCTTAGAGTTCCCATCATTTCGGCTTATAATGAGGGTTGGGTGATTAGGGCAACTCTTTTTAAGACAAAATAGAGAAAATTTGAATGGCGTTCCAAAGTAGCAAACACATGAAGTTTTAGACTAGCGTCCTTGCAAATATGAATTCGATGCATAACAGTCCTTAAACACTTAGAATCTACTAAACATAGCCAATCATTGAGGGAATAGTAGAACGGGACTTGCTACTTAAAAGTTATCATCCCCAAGAGCAACCTGAGATGCTCATAGGGACGTCTATCAAGCGCCTTAGTGAAAATATCAGCTATTTGGTCTTCAGTCCTTACATGATCCATACTAATGAGTCCTAGTTCAACATTATCACGCAAGAAATGATGCCTTATATGAATATGCTTTGTGCGTGAATGAAAAACAGGATTCTTAGAAATTTCAATAGCACTTGTGTTATCACAGCGAATAGGAATAGTTTCAAGATTGATACCGTAGTCCTCTAGTTGATATTTGATCCAGATAACTTGTGAACAGCACGAGGCAGCAGCAACGTACTCGGCTTCCGCAGTTGAAAGCGCCACAGAGTTCTGTTTCTTAGATCCCCAAGAGACTAGGCATGAACCAAGGAACTGCGCCATTCTTGAAGTGCTTTTACGATCAATCACATGACCCGCATAATCAGCGTCCGAGTAGCCAACAAGCTTGAAGGACGTCTTCCTGGGGTACCAAAGGCAAAGATCGTCGCGTCCTTTGAGATAGCGAAAGATCCTCTTGACTTCTTGCATGTGGGACTCCTTTGGATTTGCCTGGAAGCGTGCACACAAGCAAACGGCAAACATAATGTCGGGACGGCTTACGGTCAAGTAGAGCAAAGAACCAATCATCCCTCTATAAAGCTTTTGATCAACGTCCTTTCCCTGTTCATCTGCGTAAAGACGCGAGTTTGGAGAACATGGGGTTGCAACAGGTTTGGACGTGTTCATTCCGTACTTCTCAAGCATTTCACGAACATATTTTTGTTGGTGAATGCGCGTCCCTTCCTTGAGTTGATTGATTTGAAGTCCCAAGAAGAAATTGAGTTCTCCAATGAGGGACATCTCAAACTCACTACTCATTAAGGACTTGAACTCATCTACAAGCTTCATGTTAGTACTACCAAAGACTATATCATCAACATAGACTTGGGCAATCAAAATGTCCTTGTGAACTTTCTTTATAAACAAAGTTTTATCAATTGAACCTCTAGTATACCCATGAGACAAAAGAAAGGACGCAAACCTGTCGTACCAGGCACGAGGGGCTTGCTTGAGTCCATAAAGCGCTTTGTCCAAGTAGTACACATGGTCCGGGTAAGAGACGTTCTCAAAGCCAGGCGGCTGAGCAACGTACACTTCCTCCTTTAGCTTTCCATTGAGAAAGGCAGTCTTGACGTCCATCTGAAATAACTTGAATCCTTTGTGAGCGGCGAAGGCAATAAGGAGACGAACGGCTTCAATTCTAGCAACAGGAGCAAAGGTCTCATCATAGTCTATGCCTTCCTCTTGCTTGAATCCTTGAGCCACCAGTCTTGCTTTGTTCCTTGACACACGTCCACTCTCATCAAGCTTATTTCTGAACACCCATCGCGTCCCTATGATATTTTTGCCTTTGGGACGTGGGACGAGAGTCCAAACTTTATTCCTTTCAAACTGGTTTAGTTCTTCTTGCATTGCTTGAATCCAGTCAGCGTCCTGAAGTGCTTCTTTGATATTCTTTGGCTCCACCATAGAGACAAAGGCATTGAATGCACAGAAAGCCAAATTTGCACTCTGGGACTTGCTTGCAACTGACCTAGTTTGAACTCCTTGAGAAGGATCTGATACAATCTGGGATGTTGGGTGGTCCCGAGAGAAGCGGGACTCCCTTTGAAATAAATGAGCAAACCTTGGATCAATGTCTCCATCAGAATCATCACTATCATCTTGAGCGTCGTCTTCAGTGCGTTCCCCCTCAGAGAGAGCGTCCACACCTTGACTTTGCGCACCTTGTTGACTTGATTCAGCAACATCTTGTTGAACTGGAGATTCACTATGAGATGGAACTCCCTGAACAACACTGGGAACTTCAACTGAGACTTCATCAGGATTTGGAGTAGCGTTCTTAGGAACATAGTACTTTCCAGAGGACCAATCTTCAACTTCATCTTCAGAGTCGTCCTGCTGTTGTGACGAGGAGCGTTCTTTCTTTCTTGCTTTTTCTTTGTGAGAAGAACTTTCTTTGAACACAACATGAATACTCTCCTCAAGTTTTAGAGTTCTTTTGTTAAAAACTCTATATGCTTTGCTGGTGAGGGAGTACCCAAGGAATATCGCTTCATCACTTCTTGCATCAAACTTTCCAAGTTTCTCTTTATCATTGTTGTGAACGAAACACTTACAACCAAAAACTCTGAGATAGTCAAGGCGAGGCTTCTTTCCGTTCAACAACTCATAAGATGTCTTTTTCAAGAGAGGACGGATCATGGCACGATTGATGATGTAGCATGCTGTAGCAATAGCTTCTGCCCAGAAGTACTTGGGAACGCTATTAGCCAAAAGCATAGTTCTTGCCATATCCTCTAGCGTCCTGTTCTTTCTTTCTACAACTCCATTTTGTTGAGGAGTCCTTGGAGCTGAGAAGTTGTGCGAGACACCATGTTGATCACAGTAGCCCAGGAACTATGAATTCTGGAATTCCGTCCCATGGTCTGATCTTATAGCTTTGAGAGGCGTCTCAAGGGCAGCTTCCACTTGTTTGATGAAGACTTTGAACGCATTGAAACAATCTGCTTTGGAAACCAAGAAAAGAACCCAAGTGAATCGAGAAAAATCATCTACAAGAACGTAAATGTACCTCTTTCCACCGTAGCTCAGCGTTTTCATTGGTCCACAAAGATCCATATGGAGAAGTTCCAAAGGCTTCTTCGTACTGACTTCATTTTTGGACTTGAAAGACGTTCTTGTTTGCTTCCCTTTGATACAGGCTTCGCACTGTTCAACCGTCTCAGGATCAATTCGGGGAAGTCCTTTCACAAGATTTTTCTGGTGAAGCTTAAGAATTGTGTTAGGTCCAGCATGGCCAAGACGGTAATGCCAGAGATCAGCGTCCTTCTTTGAAACAGATAGACACAACTCTGATTTGGGCTTGAACTCTTGATTCAAGATGTAGACATTGTTTTGGCGTACTCATTTGAGAACGACTTTGTTGGATTTCTTGTTGATGACGAGGCATTCCTTTGAGTCAAATGTGACTAGGTTTTCACCTTGATCACACATCTGAGAGACGGTAAGAAGATTGAAGCCAAGTCTTTCAACGAGACTTACGTTGGTTGCTTTGATGGACGGGTTAAGAATAGCAGTTCCCGTTCCCTTGATCTTTCCTTTGCCCTTATTGCCAAACGAGACAGTTCCTCCCGCGGCACTACTTTGGATAGAAGTGAGATGGATCTGGCTTCCTGTCATATGATTTGAGGCGCCACTATCAATGATCCATGGGCGTCCCCTCACTTCCACCTGCCATAACAAAGTTAGTGTTTGGCGACCCAGGCAAGGTGTTCCTTACCTGGTTCGTTACAGAAATAGAACTCTGGTTCTGGCATGTAGTCATTAATATTCACATCATTTGAAATAGCATGCTTGCGGAAAGAGTTCCTAGAGCGTCTAGAACGCCTAGGATTAGCCTTAGGAACGGACTTAGCATTTTCATTGTTAGTCCTAGCAGCTTTTCCATTTTCAACATCTTCCTTGAGTTTTAAGCAATCATATTTGTAGTGATCTCCTTGTCCACAGTACCAACACGTCCTATAGTAAGTACCGAGGTAGTACTTCTTGCTGGGACGTTGGATTTTGTTTTGCTTCATCTTTTGGGGATCACAGACTTTTGAACCTTCCCCTTTGGCAATTTTCTTATAGATTTCATGAATAGTGGAATTGGTGTAGTAGTCCTCTTGTCTTATTTCTCCACTTTCTAGAACTCTAATTCTTTCAAGAAGATTCTTGGTTTTCTCACGTTCAAGTTCTAGTTCTGAAGTTTTGCTAGCCTCAAAATCACTAGGGAGAGAGTTCCTAGGTTCAGACTCATAGCCTAGTCCTCTTTTGGCTGGGACAAAGACTATTGGTTTGACTTCCTCAACTATGGGACTCTTTCCCAACACCTTCACTTTTTCTCTAAGCCTAGCGTTCTCAAGTTTGAGACACATTACTTCAGTTTTTAGAGATTTAGATTATCAAGTGAGGACTCTAGTTGAACGGTCATGGAACTACAATTTTCACATTCAACAACAATATTCTCATTTTCAAGCTCAAGTTCATCCATTCTATGTTGCATGATAACACTTTCTTCCATGATTTTTCCAATCAGTTTAATGAGCTTAGATTTGGAACAATGTTCTAAAGAACTCATCATAGATTCACGTGTTACCTCATTTTCAGATTTCGGAACATTCTCCTCAACAGCTGTGACGTCCTCCATAGCCATGTACGCCACTTGCTCATCAGGTTCTTCATCATCATCATCAAAGGAAGAACTCCCATTATCCCATGCAGAGGCGAACGCTCCAATAAGGGCTTTCGTCCTTATATCCTTAGCAGACATTCCTGTTGTACATTTTTTAGCAAAGTGTCCCTTCTTGTTACAATTGTAACATGTGAGTTCCTTCATTTCAGCATCGGAGTACTTGCGACTTTCCTTCTTTGGCATCTTGTGTTTGTTGATGTATTTGTTCCTTTTGCCAAAGGCACGAACAACTTTGTTGAAGAGAGCAACTTCTTCCTCTTCCTCGAGCTGTTCCTTAGTCTTGCTTTCCTTTTCCTTCAAAGCTTGAACGCGCATCCTCTCGCGGTTCTCGTTCTTGTTAGCTTCCACCATCAAAGAAATTTCTTGCTGACGACGAATATAGTCAGCGTACTCTGGTGTTGTGGACGCCAAAGCAAGATCAGTTTGAGGATTGTTTGCTAGTTGAGCCATATCAGTTTTCCTCCGTTCTTCGTACTGTCTGAGCTTCCCATAGATTTCTTCCATATCTAGAGTCTTGTTGGCTGTGTTTTCTTTGAAAGTCGTCCTATCAAAGTTCCAAACTCCAGTTAACCCATCAATGACTACTTGAACTCTATTCCTCATGGAGATTTCTGTTTCTGGGATTCCTAAGTTCCTCATCTTGGTGAAAAGGGCCTCAAAACGGTACGAGTAATCGTTCACAGATTCATTTGGCAACATACTGAAAGCATAGAACTCCTTCTTGATTTTCAGCTGAACGTCCTCTTTCATTTCAGCTGTTCCTATATGGAAATTCTCCAGGGCGTCCCACTGTTGTTTAGCAGTTGGCAAGTTACCGACTCGAGTGGCGTCCCTCTCACATAGGGATGCTTGAAGGAAACACATGGCTTTTGCGTTGGTTTCCATCAATTTGAACTCGACAGGACCCCACTCGTCCTCCTTATCAACCTTGTCAGCGGGCATCTTGAGATCTCCTTTCATGATGACCTTCCAGCATTGATAATTTTGACCTCTGCAGAAGTTCGCGAACCTTGTTTTCCAGCGATTGAAGTTGCCGTCCGTCAGGCGCGAAGGCTTCACAAAAGAGATTCCAATTGGTTCCATGTCCATCTTTACCTGCAACTCAGTAAGAATCTAGAGCGCCTGCTCTGATACCAATTGTTGGATCGTTAGTCTGAGGGACGTCCTTTACTTTGAGTAAAGGCGTCCTTTGGTCAAGCGTCCCTACGAGGTGTAGGGGCGTCCTTTAGTATTGCAGCGGAAATAAAGACTAAACAGATAATGGATGGACGTAGTGAATTATAGAGGAACCACTCAAGACCAAGTAGTCCTTGAGTGTAAACCTCTACCTCCTTGGAGGATTTTTGAATAGATCTTTCCTTTCTATTGAACGTTCTTACAGTTGTACTGGCGAGTCTTTACAGTTCTCTGACACTTAGCTTTTCCCTAAGTTCACTAGTAAAGAACTCCTTTAAGCCTACAACTTAAGCTTGCCCAATCTACTAAAGGACTCTATTCCTACGTTCTGCAGTACTTCGCAGAACACTCTCTTTCTTTTGGGTTTTCTTGATACAAACAGTTTTTGTGATTTGGTTACAACTCTCACTCGATCTAACACAAGTCCTAGCACTATTCTTGAGTTCTTGCGTCAGTTCTTCGTGTTCTTGAGTGAGTCGCTTTCCTCTGATTCTCTATGAATATTCTTCTGAAAGCGTTAGCGTCACAATAAATGCCTTGCGGTATTTATAGGACTTGGGAAGGGCGTCATTCTCGTTCTGACGATCATGCCCTTGAGGTACGTGGCTACAGGATCTTCCTCCACGAGTAAGGCGGTAATGAGGAAGCTTCCTGTATCCAGCTGTGTGTGATGAACTCCGCTACAGGATCGGCCGCCACGTGTTGATGAACTCTGCTACAGGATCGTCCGCCACGTAGTGTTGGACTCTGCTACAGGATCGGTCTCCACGTGTCCTTGGATGATCAAACATTGTTGAGTGATGTCATCCTGTCGGCTAGTGAGTAAGGACTCCTTTCTTGCGTTCCTACTTGCTTGGGACTCTGTCCTTGCTCAAGTAGTCTCTTGCTCGTCCTTACTTCCTGTTAGCTAGCGTCCCTAAGCCTAGGGAACGTTCATACACTTGTCATCCTTTGTTAATTGGGCGTTCCTGAACACTTGGACAACTTTATCAGAATCAAAGTGAGTTTGTCATATCAAAACTAAGGGACGGTTGTGTGGAACACTAACAAGTACGCAAGCGTTCTTGATAGCGTCCCAACATCTTTATTGATACTCTTGTGCTTCATCCCATGATCTATGTTTGATTTTATGAGCTTGATCAACTTGTTTGATTGACTTAGATCTATCGTTTGATTTAGGATTTGTTGTTGTCTATGCATCTTTCGTATTTCTCGAAACAACTCTATTCTAGGACCGTGGACTAGTTTAAGGAAGAGTATTCAATGGTTTAATTGTGCATGAGACTCGTAGCTTGATTGCATGATTTGATTTCCTAATATCCTTGTGCTCTATGCTAATTCTAGGTTAAGCGTCCTTGCCTAGGGTTATAGAATTGCTTGGACCGTGGATTTGCGATTGCTAATGATTGGGATTGGAATTGACCTAGGCATATAAAGAGGTGGATGAATTCATGATCAACGGATTAATAAAGTGGAATTGATTGGATAAACTCTGCTTGATAACCTTTGATTGAAACCAACTTTCAAAACCCCCTTTGATTACTTACATGAAAACCCTAAAATCTGAATAAAAACTGATTCCTTTGGGTTCGACCCCTTGCTTGCCTACTATACTTTTGTTTGCATGTTTGGGATTTATTTTTGATAAGGGAACAACGACTTTGCCCGAGTCAGGAGACATAATCGAAACAAACAACTTCAATTAAACAAGAGATCCAAACTTACAAACTTCACAAACCCACAAATTCTTCTTACACACCATTGTCTTCCATCTTCCTCCTAGAAAACAACCAACTAAGACAAGCTTTCTTCCCCCACCATTCTCCCTTACAAAGATCACTTTCCACCCTTTCCTCCTTCCTCACCCCAGCCAACCCTCTCTAACCTCCTTCCCCCCTTGAGCTCCCCCCCCCCCCCAAAAAAAAAAACAAAAGCTTAAAAGAAACTCGTAGAAGAAGCCAAAAAGGCCTCTTTGTATAAGCCCCCAAAAGTCAACATGCAAGTCTGTCACCTTTGTCAATTCTGCAACAGCCGCCCCCCTTTTTTCGAATTTCGAAATTCGCGCAAAAAGGTAATACTTGGGCGGCAAGGATCACACGGGCCGACCTTGACCAGATCGCGGCCGACCAAATTCTAGGTCGCGGCTCAAGGGGTCACAGCCGACCTATGGAAGGTCGGCGCCGACCCACAGCAGGGGACTTGGTTTCTTTCGTTCTTGCTTCGTTCTTGCTTCGTTCTTGCTCCAAGTGATCGGTCCTTTGCTCGGCGGTTCTTCTTTCTTATTCCTTGATTTCCTTGTACTTCTTTGAGGCACCTTTTGTTGCAAAACTTATCTCTTAATTCTTTGAAGGGTTCTTGACCTTATGACTCTTGAAACCTCACATTTCCTAGAATGCTCCAAAATAAAAGAGAACTTCTCCTAAAATGCTCCAAATACCTACAAAACACAAAACAACAAACAAACGACTCCAACTCTCGAAAGAGAGTCGAAACCTTATGCAAAACACACAAACATAAAGGAAAACATGCAAAACAAAATAGAAAATAACCTAAGAAATCTAGCTAAAAAGCACGACATCAAAATACCCATACTTAGACTTACTTGTCCTCAAGCAATCACTTCACATGCATCAATACCATATAACAAGCCCAAGAATGCCTTTAAAGAAGGTAAGCACAAGATAGAATAATGAGCAAACAATTTCAATATCATAGCACACATGTGTGAATTCCAAGCAATAACAATCCAACCTCACAAAGGCAATGTGTTTCACTCATTTTCAAGTGTTTAGGATATATCAATGAGCACTCAATCTCAATTCCAAATGCAAAACCTCATAGACAATGGGATTTATATTCCAAATTCTCTACCGAAGAAATCAAAACAAGTTAAATCATCAAAAGAACTTAGGTGGCTCAATGAAGACTTTAAAGAAGTTTCATTCGGTCGGGTTGTAATAGGGCTCGGTATTTTAAAGGGTGTGGAATAGTTTGGTCTTGTGGTGCTAACAAATTCGGGAACCTAGACTCATAGACTTCATGATGTCTCTCATTTTGGTGGTGTTTTAGTAGTTAATTTTCCTTGTAAATATGTGTTTTTCATTCCCTTCTTTGTTAGTTTCGTCCCTTTTTAGCTTAGATTCCGTATTTCCACGAGATTCGGAAACTATGCGAGTTTGTTGTGTTTTTTAGGAAAAATGGCGCGTTAGAGGACGTTAGGATGAGTTTCTAAAGAGGAGTCAAGCTCGGGAGCTAAGGAGCGGAAGAGCCATGCAAAGAACGAAGAGGGACTCAAGGAAGACCAAGAAGAGAAGAAGACCGAGGCCCCGGATCGAGTTACCACGAGGTCGGGCCCGAGTTCGATCACCAGGACATAGGACCAACGTTCCTAACGTCGGGCCCGATGTCAGCCCGCGTCGGTCTAAGTCGGCAAAAGGAAAGATTGGGCTCCAAGGCACAATGTTGTGATCTTCCAATTTTGCCCTTCTTCTAAGTTGGGAATTCCTTGATCCCCAATCCATGAGAGAGTATAATTAGAGATGACTAGAGAGCATTAGAGAAGGATCAATCAATCCCACACAAAATCTCTCTCAAAAGGGTCAAAGGAAGACTTGGAGAGCAAGGAGAAGAAAGGAGGAGGAGAAGAGAGAGAGATCGGTGGAGCTAGAGAGAGAGAGTTAGTTGTCTTGAACTTGTTTTGCTTTGGTTTTAGTAGAATTGAGATTTGGATATTGTGAACCCCTTTGGATTTGAATGCAATTTGAGTTGGATTTGAGTCGGATGATTGAGATTTGCTTGCTTTGCCATTTGATTGCTTTTTACTCTTATCTTATAGAGTAGATTCCATAGTCTTGGGCTATGGGGGAATCCCCTAGCTAGGATTGGGTGTGAACCCCCAATTCCATAGCCTTGAGTGCTTGATCTATGAATCCTCTCTACATTGAGCTTCAATTCTCTTGTGAAAACAAGGGACCTATGACTTGTGATTGGTAAGAGTAAGCGAAAGCAATCTCGGACCCAATCACTAGACCTAACATCGAAGGCGAGTGGAAACTCCCTTGGGTCGAAGTGTAGAGTGGAGGGATCGAAGGCTAGCAACCTCGATCTCACAAGGATCAACACTTATTGGCTGAATTGGGGTGAAATCACCCAAGTCTAGTTAGGGAGGAAACCCAAAAACCCAAGACCGATCTACCATTTGTGCAAGACCGAGTTCCCCAATATATCGGGCCCGACGTTGTGTGTGTCGGTCCCGGCCAATTCGATCTTGATCCACCCTCGGACCGAAGTGACCTGTGTCGGTCCAGGGTGTTCTCTTTGATTTTCCTCATTTTTACCTTTCTTTTACCTCTTTTTAATCTTTTCAGTACTCTCGACGCACTAACTCCCGTGTGTTCGACACCCTACCTCTTTTACTACAATTGGGGTTTGGTTTATAAATTTAGATTTTGACGTCATCTAACCACCACACCCGGACCCACGCCAGAATTTTGGCGCCGTTGCCGGGGAGTTCTACTTGTTCGAGGTACCATCTTTTGTTGAGTCTTTGGTTTGGTAGTGATTTGGGTGAGGGACTAGCCCAAACCCCTTGTTTGTTTTGATTCGGTTTTGTTTGTGTTTTTGGTTATAGGTGTATGCGAGCTCGTTCCGTCCGAGGAACACTTGAGTTCGATTTTGTGTGTGATCCGGAGAGCATCATCAAACAAGCTCGGAAGAAGAAGAGAATGGCGGACCAAGCTCGTGATGAGGAGGTTGAGAGGATGAGGGCCGACATCGCTCGAATGCAACTTAAGATGGCGAACCGAGATGCCGAGGCTAGGAGGGAGCGTGAGCAAAGGATGAGATTGGAGGCTCAAATCAACATCCAACCCCGGAATGCAAGACAATACATGCATACGGAGTTGAAGGTGCCGGAACCGGCTATCGTCTTGCCGGAGGTGTCAAAGAACTTTGAGATCAAAACTCAATTCATCTCGCTCATCAAAAGGGATCAATTTCAAGGGAGACCGAATGAGTGCCCGATCGAGCATGTGAAGCAATTCAAAGATCTATGTGAGACCATCTCGACAGACGATGAGACGCTTGAGTATGTGCTACTCAAGGCCTTCAAGTGGTCGTTGGGAGGCAAGGCATTGCATTGGTTGGAGAGCCAAGCACCTCGATCCATCACATGATGGAGGGCTCTCAATGAAGCATTCTTGATGAAGTTCTTTCCACCCACCAAGACGACGGAGCTTAGAAGGAAGATAGCAAGCTTTCAACAAGGAGCCCACGAGCCACTCTTTGAGGCTTGAGATCGGTTCAAGGAAATGTTGAGGCAATGTCCGACGCATGGGCAACAACCTTATGTCCTTTAAGACATTTTCTTCCAAGGGATTAATCCTGCCACCAAGGACAAGTTGAACCTTCACACCGATTGTGGGTTCATCGATTTGCCACCGGAGCAAGCATGGGAGTTGCTAGACAAGCTCTCCGACTACGAAGCCATGTACGGAGTGAGTCAAGTGAACAAGGAGGCAAGAGTCCATGGAGATGGTGCAAAGAGGCTCTACGACCCAAGGAGTGAAGATGTGGATAAAGATGTGAAGATCCAATTCCTTGAAGATGAGTTGAACAAGATGAGGAGGAAGATGAGTCATCTCCAACAAGGCTCGAGAGCATGTGATGAATGTGGTTCTTTGAAGCATGGAGCCCAAGAGTGTCCAAATGAGCGCCAAGTTCGTTTGGCCGAGCAAATCGAGGAGGCACACTATGTTCAAAGAAACTTTGGAGGAAGAGCCAATTCCAACAATGGAGGAAAGTGGAACCAAGGCCAAACCAATGGCTACAACAACAACTTCAACCAAAATGAGCCAAGGGCCCAACCACAACCATACAAACCTCCGGGTTTCTATGAACAAACTCCACAATGGGCACAAGACTTGAAGAATTAATTCAACAATGTGGAGAGAAGAGTTGATGAGATGGGCACCCAATTCAATGAGTTTGGTGTATGGAGAAGGCAAGTGGACAACCAATTTGTTCATATGGCGAACCAACTTCCAAGAGAAGAAGGGACACTCCCGGGCCGACCCGAGGAGAATCCCCACGCCCCACAACAACAAAATGTAGTTCGAGCCATAGGATTGAGGAGTGGACGGAGTTTGCCCGAGCCACACATTTCAAGGACAAGAGAAGAGAGTCGGACCGAGTTACCCAGCAACTCGAGCCCGACGTGCCATGATGTCGATCTAGAGGAAGGAGGAAGTCCAACAAGCCAGACCGAGGTGAAACCAAACTCGGGCCCGACATGCCTTGTAGTTGGCCCGACGTTCCCAGATGTGCCCTGCCCCAGGACCGAGGTTCCAGAAGTCGGTCCCGAAGTCGATCCGAAGTCGGTCTAGGCCGAAAATGTTGAGAGAGAGAGCAAGATCGGTCCAAGGAGGTAGGATCAACCAAGAAACAAGGTGCCACAACCCTTCCTTACCCATTAAAGAAGCCGAAGGAGATTGTTGAGGGCAAGTTTAAGAGGCTCTTGAAGCTTTTGCAAGGCTTGAACATCACCATCCCATTCACCGATGCTCTAAGTGAGATGCCGTCCTATGCAATGTTCTTGAAGGAAATCTTGGGCAAGAAGAGATCAATTGTGGAGATGCAAGATGAAGTCAAGATCTTAGAGCTACCTCAAAAGCTAGGTGATTCCGGAAGATTTGCCATTACCGTGGGGATTGGATCTCAAAACTTCAAGGCTCGTTGTGATTTAGGAGCGAGCATATCGGTTATGCCCATGAGCATATGGAGACGAGCTAACCTCGGAGATATGGAACCGGTTGATACGAGTCTTACTATGGCCGATGGTTCATCTACAAAGTCCTCCGGAATCCTAGATGACGTCCCGGTTCGAGTTGGGAGATATTTTGTCCCCGACGATTTTTTGATCCTCGACATGAAAGAAGATCCGATGGTGCGCTTTATTCATGGAAGGCCATTTCTTACTACGGCGGGTGCCAAATTTGATGTGAGAAATGGGAAAGTGACTTTCAAAATTGGTGAGGAAAAGGTGGAGTTCCATTTCAACAAAGCTCTTAATGAACCGGATGCTTTGGCAATCTTGAAGTTGGAGGAAAGTGCCAAGCGTAAGAGATAGGAGTTGGAACCCGCAAGAGAGGAGGAAGCACCTTTGAGGAGTCATGACATGATCAATGTTCAAGAGCAAGAAAGGGAGTTGCAAGATCCATTTGTGAACTATGAGGAGCTAAGAGATCGAGATAGCCCGGGAAACCATGAAGAGTATCCTTCTTCGTATCCTTTTGATGTGGGAGACTCTTAAATTTGTTTAAGTGACTTAAAAGAGGATCTAGAGGATAGTTTCATTTGTTTAAGTGATTTGAAGGAAGACTTGAGTTATAATGTTATTGAGTCCCCTAGAGATTCTCTAGATGTTTGTGGTGTAGGTAATGAAGATCAAGTTGAGAAGATGCAAGAGATGCCAACCTACACTTTGGAGGAGAAGAATGATGGAGAAGTAGGATTCCACTTTCATCAAACACAAGTGGTGGTTCTATGGCTATGAGGAGTGTGGAAATGCATATGACAAGGATGATCAATGCACCGTTTTTCACCCTCCTTGAAGGGTAGAGGTTAGAAGTCAAGCTAGTGACTTAAAAAGAGCGCTCCTCGGGAGGCAACCCGAGTTTAGTAGGTTCATTTTCGTAGTTTCTAGTTTGTTTTTCTTTTCCCTAGCTTAGATTCTTTCTAATCTCTCTTTAGCATGTGTTTTGTGGAATTGAGTGTTGTGTGAGCTTCATGATTGTGTGTGGTATTGGTGAAAAGAATAAAAGGACTTATAGGTAGAGACTTGCCAAGACAAGGGAATTTTAGGAAACCAAAACGGGTTGGACCGAGGTACCCAGTACCTCGGGCCCGAGGTGGAGACGTCGGTCCGCTTTGGCCGAGTCAACATGGGGCTTGACTTTGTGGAAATACCTATTATGTCCCTCTAACCTAACTTTGTCTTCTACCTAATTTTTGCCTTCTTTACCATACCTAACACCCATCACCCTCATAACCACCTTCCCAAAATACCAAGTCCCCTTCAAACACTCCCAATTCCATCCCCCCTCTCCACCATACTCGAACCCCAAGCAAACCATCCCACAAATCTCGATCTAACACCCTAGCATCCTCAAGCATCGATCCCACAAGCCAAAAATCCCATAGATCTTCATCCTTCTTCTAGATCTAGGAGGAGAATTTGAGTTCTAAGAAGTTGATTGCTAGAAGTCTTTGTTTTCTTCAAATTTGGTATGTGAATCTCGATCTCTACTTGATTCCTTATGAATTTCATGCTTTCATTGCTAGATTTGAGATTTACCAGAGCTTAGACCTTGAGCATCCATGGTGATTTGCATGCATAGTTGAATTTGTGCTTGATTGTTGATCATTCATGCTAAAACCAACTTAGAACTTCGATTGATGATGAGAAATGGTTGATTTTGGATTTTAGGAGCATGATAGAGTGAATTTTGGGTGAATCTAGGTAGAGAAATCGAATGAGATTCGGCCCGAGGTACCCAGAACCTCGGGACCGATGTTGCAAGTTGGTCCAAGACTCGGACCGAGGTTGAAAACCTCGGGCCCGACGTCCTGTGTTGGTCGGTCCTATGCTATTTGATTTTCTCTTGTGTGAACCTTAGTATTCATGAGCTTGGACGTTGGTTAAGGCATGTTTATCATGATGTATCTTGTAGCTTGACCATTGTTATTTGATTCTTTGCTCATACATGTTGAATCTTGTGGAGTGAGTGTCTTAAGAGCAAGTATGGGGTCATTTCCTTGCATGATGAGTTGTTGGTTGTGGAAGTATGTGTTCTTGTTGTGTTTGTATAGATTTTATCTTGTAGTTCTTTGCTTGATTGTGTGTAGGTACCATGACTACCCGAGCATCTTCTTCAAGGATGGAGAAAGCAACAAGAAAGTCTAAGAAGTCGTCCAAGAGAGTGCAAAGGATGGACGATGTGCAATTTGAGGATGATGATGTGGCTAGTGAATATGAGCGATTCATGGGTCTATCTCACCACACTCGGTGGGTAGATTGGGAATCAATCAAGAAGATGAGCATGGATGAGGCTCTTGTTCGGTGCTACACGAACATTGGGCTTAATGTGATGCTAAGATGGAGCAACACTCATTATCCGGCTTTGACCTCCGAGTTTATGGCTACTTTCAAGTGCACGTATGAAGGAGTTGAAGATGAGGGCATGATCTCCTTCCAATTGGGTAATCAAGCGCAAGAGCTCTCTTTAAGGAATTTGGCGGTCTACCTTGGATTTCCTTTTCCGAGAGATGAGGCACTTGTGGACAATGACAAGGTGAATTACCTTTGGAAGTATGTAGCGGGCAAACGCGAGATGAGGAAGGGAGCTTCAACCAATGAGATCGCTAGCCCACTATTTCGAGTCATGATCCGCATTTTGGGGTGCACAATCTATGCCCGACATGAGCTTAGCAAGCCGATGAAGGAAGAAGCCATGTTGCTCTATGAGATGTTGTTTCACAATGAGAAGCCGTTGAACCTCACGTGGGAATGGGTGAAGATGGTGAGGGACTTCCAAAGTTCCTTATGGATTTATTTTGGAGGCAGGATAGCTCGCTTGGCTCATCGTCTTGATGTTGATTTGTACTTGTATACACCGGCTCCGAATGGTGTAGAATTTATGGATCTTAAGTATTTCAAGAAGGCCAACATTATCAAGGAGAAAGTGGTTCCCGGCCTAATGGATCGACTTGTGCCTCACTCAAATTTTGGCAACGTGCAAGTTCCTTTGGAGCCTCGACTCTTCGACCTCACGAGCTATTACAATTGGTTCCAAGTATGGGCGGGAAATGTGAACCCTTATGGAGAGCCGGAAGGGACACTTGAGTGTAGGAGACGAGCACAACACATTCGTTTCACTACTCCTCAAGCTTCCCCGGACACCGAATTGAGGAGCCCAACCAATATGAGTTCGTGAGAAGAGAAGACATGGACGTTGACCCGCAAGAAGAAGAAGAAGATGGTGGTTACCACAATTTGCTCACCGACCACGCACCCACACTACTGGACCGAGGTGCAAGCCACGTCGGGCCCGACGTCCACCAACGTCGGTCTGACACCTATTTGCCCGATCCGGTCCCGAGCCAATTCGAGAGGGGTGAGGGAAGTGGAGCAAGAGAAGAACCACCAAACTATGGAGGGTACGAGGGGTATGCCCAATGGTACGGGCCCGGAATGGTGTTCCCCGAGCCTCAACAATCGGTGGACATGAACTTCATAGCCAACCAATTGGCTCATCTTCAACTTCAACAATCTAGCATGCTTCAAGGGGCACACCAACTCAACCGTCAACAACAACACCTCAACTTCCAACAACAACAACTTTCCCACCACCAAGAAGACTTCCAAGCTCAATTTGATGAAGTGAACCGCAACATCGCCTACACTAGACGTCATGTGGACGACTTGAGGGCGGTCGAGGACCAAAGATGGAGTGTCCAAGAGAGCTTCAATGAATGGATGTCCGGGAACTTCTCTTCCCGTGAAGACCAATGGATGCGTCCCGCCCCACAAATTCAACCGCCAAGTCAAGATCCTTTCCACGACCAAGTGTATGAGCGAGAGAGGCAAGCACGGCTCCAAAGAGGACGCCGCCTAGGAGATCCTTCAAACTAAGCCTCAACATGCCATTCAAGAATAAGAAATTGTGAGCTCTCTTTACTCTTCTCTTTACTTTAAAAGTTTTGATTTCTTTGTTTTGATGAGGACATCAAAATTTTAAGTATGGGGTGGGTTTGTAGCTCATAGTTTCATGTGTAGTTTTCTTGTGTTTTCTCTTGTTTCGTGTAAGGGATGTTTCTTTTGGGATTGTGGCATGTTGTGGTGCATGAATGATGATTGAATGTGATGGCATGTATGGATGAGTTTGTTTGTTTTGATTTTGATTTTCAAAAGATTTTTGAAAAAAAATCCATAAAAATTCGAAAATTTGGTTCGAAAAAGTCAAAAAGATTTTGTTTTTGGACTAGGAATTCCCATCTTATATGTCCATATGAAGGCTAATGATGATGTGAGCATGTAAAATCCTTTGCATATTTTCGGATAGTTTAGCCTCTAAATGGATGTTGCTTTTGATGTGATATGATGTCTTGCATGTTTCTATTGAGCACATGAGTTCTTGGATGAAGTTTTGATGCAACTAAGCTAGAGTGAACCATGTGAGATTATTTTTGGCCATTTTAGGGATGTTTGTTCGATATTGCATATCCCTCATTTTGCTGTGTGAATTAGCTCAAGCATGCTAAGTGATAATTGTTATTGAAGTGTTTATCTATTTTTCAAGACCAATATGAGATTTGTTCTATGCTTTGTCACATTGATTTGAACTTTATTTCATTTATTCACAAAAATGTTCCATATCCTACCATGAAGAGAAACCGTTGTTTGTAGCCCCGTTTTAACCTTAGACCTTTGCTTGAAACTCCTCAAAAATATGATTCCTAGCCTATATGACTTGACCCTTATGGGATTGGACTTTAGTGAGAGTTTTAAAAGAATATTTGGAGAGTTGAGATTCTCTTTTGTGAAGGGTGAAGAATGGAGTTGCAAAATCAAGTGGGTAGTGCATCTTTGTTGTGAAGAAAGAAGGAAAAGTTGGAAAAATAGTGGATTGAAAGCAAAATGCTTAAGTGAAGCAAATATGGGCACCGACTGAGTTCAAAAGCACCTCGGTCCCGACGTGAAGTGCAAGTCGATCCTAGTGAAAAAAATGTAAAAAATCCAACAAAAAGTGTAGTGCAAAGATGAAGTGGAATGTTTAGTGAAAAGTGGGTTGAAAAAGAAAGAAAAGAAGAAAAAAAAAAAGTCTTTTGGAAGTGTGAAGTTGAAAGTGGAGGAATTTGGTGAAGTTGGTGAGAGACTAGAAAGTTCAATCCCCTTATAAGCACCACAAGACCAAAATGATTCCCACCTTGAGAAATACCAAAAGCCCCATTATAACCCGGCCGAATGGAACCTCTTTGAGGACCTCCATTGAGACAAGTTCATATTCTTTGTGTGCATTGTAATAGGCATCTCTAGGTGGAGGAATTGGTGAAATTAGCTTCAATAGTAAAGTCTTTGCTTGCATAATTTTGAGTATGAGTGTTCATTTTCAAGCCTAAACACATGATGAGTGATACACATTTCCACATACCTAAAGTGAGGCTTTGTTGTATTAGACTTTATTCCTTGAACACTTGATCATGTGTGATGATGTAATCTTGCTTGTATGTCTATCACTTGTGCTTACTTGATTTTTCATATGAGGCTTTACTTGAAGATTGTGCTTCGGTCTTGCTTACATTGTTATTGCTTGAGGACAAGCAAGTTTAAGTATGGGGTATTCTGATGTCTCTCATTTTGGTGGTGTTTTAGTAGTTAATTTCCCTTGTAAATATGTGTTTTTCATTCCCTTCTTTGTTAGTTTCGTCCCTTTTTAGCTTAGATTCCGTATTTCCACGAGATTCGGAAACTATGCGAGTTTGTTGTGTTTTGTAGGAAAAATGGCGCGTTAGAGGACGTTAGGAAGAGTTTCTAAAGAGGAGTCAAGCTCGGGAGCTAAGGAGCAGAAGAGCCATGCAAAGAACGAAGAGGGAATCAAGGAAGGCGAAGAAGAGAAGAAGACCGAGGCCCCGGATCGAGTTACCACGAGGTCTAGCCCGAGTTCGAGCACCAGGACATAGGACCGACGTTCCCAACGTCGGGCCCGATGTCAGCCCGCGTCGGTCCAAGTCGGTAAAAGGAAAGATTGGGCTCCAAGGCACAATGTTGTGATCTTCCAATTTTGCCCTTCTTCTAAATTGGGAATTCCTTGATCCCCAATCCATGAGAGAGTATAATTAGAGATGATTAGAGAGCATTAGAGAAGGATCAATCAATCCCACACAAAATCACTCTCAAAAGGGTCAAAGGAAGACTTGGAGAGCAAGGAGAAGAAAGGAGGAGGAGAAGAGAGAGAGAGATCGGTGGAGCTAGAGAGAGAGTTAGTTGTCTTGAACTTGTTTTGCTTTGGTTTTAGTAGAATTGAGATTTGGATATTGTGAACCCCTTTGGATTTGAATTCAATTTGAGTTGAATTTGAGTTGGATGATTGAGATTTGCTTGCTTTGCCATTTGATTGCTTTTTACTCTTATCTTATGGAGTAGATTCCATAGTCTTGGGCTATGGGGAATCCCCTAGCAAGGATTGGGTGTGAACCCCCAATTCCATAGCCTTGAGTGCTTGATCTATGAATCCTCTCTACATTGAGCTTCAATTCTCTTGTGAAAACAAGGGACCTAAGGCTTGTGATTGGTAAGAGTAAGCGAAAGCAATCTCGGACCCAATCACTAGACCTAACATCGAAGGAGAGTGGAAACTCCCTTGGGTCGAAGTGTAGAGTTGAGGGATCGAAGGCTAGCAACCTCGATCTCACAAGGATCAACACTTATTGGCTGAATTGGGGTGGAATCACCCAAGTCTAGTTAGGGAGGAAACCCAAAAACCCAAGACCGATCTACCATTTGTGCAAGACCAAGTTCCCTAGTATATCGGGCCCGATGTTGTGTGTGTCGGTCCCGGCCAATTCGATCTCGATCCACCCTCGGACCGAACTGACCTGTGTCGGTCCGAGGTGTTCTATTTGATTTTCCTCATTTTTACCTTTCTTTTACCTCTAATTAGTCTTTTCGGTACTCTCGACGCACGAACTCCCGTGTGTTCAACACCCTACCTCTTTTACTACAATTGGGGTTCGGTTTATAAATTTAGATTTTGACATCATCCGACCACCACACCCGGACCCACGTCACTTCACAACAACAACACCGACTTTTCTTTCTTCCTCCTAACACCAAACACTTGATCTTTCAAAGTACACTTCACTTCACCTATTCTTTTGTCTCTCTCTTATGAAGAAGCTTTGGCTCTTGCACTTATTCAAACACTCTCTTTTTGATTTTTCACTGGATTTTTTTAGACACTGGAGGAGGTCGGCTGCGACCTAGTCTTGGTCGACACCGACCTATTGCAGAGAACTCTCTTGCTCACTACACACGTGCTACCCGACCCAAAACTTCATCTTTTTCCATGCTTTTCTTAAGACAACTCCTTTAATCTCCACCTTCACAATCTCTTCATTCTTACCCCTCATCCACAACAACAACAACACAATCCACTCTAAGTCATAATTCACGGATTAATGGGGTCAAGTTTATAATGGCTAGGATACTTTTGTGTAGCTAGAAATAAGGCTTAAAGCTCAAACAAGGGGTTTCAAACGAGGGATAATGCATAGGTAGGATGAAAATGAGAGAATGGACTAATGAAAATAAGTTCAATATCATTTGATCTAACAAGTAATGAATATATCTCCATTGGTTTCAAAAATCAAATAAGCATGCCATTGTCAATTGGTAGATGCATTTGGAAGAGTAAAAATCACACATGTGGCCAAAAGATTTATCACCTAGGTTCAAATTGTTGGATTGCTTTTACTAGAATTATGCATGCTCAATGTTCATTGTAAGCTCAAAATTCAAAAAGCAAGGTCATGGATAGGCAATCTTTCAAAGCGAGTTAAACGGAATTACATGATGATGCAAATAATCACTATCCTAGGACATCTTAGCAAAGGTATTTTTCCATCATAAAAATCAAAAGAAAAAGACTCAAACATGCTTAGACACAAACAATAATGCAAACACACACACAAACATGCATAGATACACAAAACACAAACAAGTAGTCTCCCCTAAACCACCCCATAATTAAGACATCAATGTCCCCATTGATTAAAAAGAAAAGAGAGGGAAAAGAGAAACATACTTGGACTTCGAGCATCGGTGGAGAAGGTTCACCGTTGAGGAGGTTGAAGGAATGGAGAATCCGAGAACATCTTTTGCGCGAGCCAAGCATTGTATGCAAATTGGGCTTGGCGGTCTTCATTGTATTCATTCCGGAAGAAGTTGAAGCTTTGAGTCACATTTTGGTAGTGGGCCATGGTTTGGTGGTGGTGAGTGTGGAGAGAAGCATATAAGTATTGTTGTTGTAGGGAAAGGGCGTCCATTTTGGCATTGAGATCGTTGATGTCGGGAGGGGCTTGTGATCTAGACTCGCCACCTTGAGGCTCAAATTGAGGACCACCGGACTACTCGAACCCTTGAGGATTGGGGAAGTACGGGACCATCCCGGCTTGGGGGCCCATCGTGTAGTCCATTGGATCACCCCCTACCTGCCCTGCCTCGCCGCCGACCCCATAGTGCCTGGTGCCGACCTCTACCCGAGCGGATCAACCCTGCTGGAATTGGTCGCGGCCGACCTCAGCTTGGTCGGCACCGACCCCGTCCACGGAGGCTCTCCTCTTCCGTCTTGAACTTGGTTGGTCCGGGTTTGGCGGGTTTGGGGCACACCTCTTGAACCGACTTGGGAGTCGCCTAACGCGTTCATCTTCCAAGAGGAGTGGGGAGAAGGAGGATGGTGAAGGTGCCCAAGCATCATACCAATTAGGGAGATAGAACAACTCACAATTTTCATTGTTAAGGGGCACCTCATGAGTGATGCCGGTGCTAGTTGTGAATTGGTTGAAGAAGCCGGTACTAGCCTTCCACTCAACAACGGAAGCATTGCAATAGTACTTGATGTTCATGGAGATCTCATGCTTGGAAGAGTAGTGAGAGAGGTCGACTTTGAGGGTTTGAGCAAAGATGACCACCATCCAACCACAAAGGGTATATTTCGGGCTTTTTCTTTGGTTGATGATGTTGTGGACAAACTCATGGGAAAAGTTGATTTATGGAGTGTCGGTGAAGAGGATGGAGGACAAGCATGCGAGCTCTCGCAAGGTGGGGCGGGAGAGCTCGAACTTGCATCAAACGGCGACACCGAGAATGCGCAAGATGACCCTAAAGACCGGGTTAGCAATGTCTTGAGCAAGTGGGTTACTTGATGTTACTCCCTTGTCGGTGAGGTAAGACAACATACGTTGGATGGGGAAGTCCTTCAAGGTGTAGGCTCCCGTTAGTGTAGGGAAGCCAAGCACCTTGTTGAGTTTGTGGATGGTGATACCATGCTTCTTCCCGGCGAGTTGGAACGTGATCTTGGTCAAGTGGAAGTTCTCCTTGTGGGGCTCGAGGATAATGAGGGTGGCGGCGAACTTGCAAGTGATGGTGTCGGGATTGGAGGGTCAAAATTCAAAGTAATAACCGAACCCCGTAGTAGTACTGGGTAGGGTGTCGACGCTCGGGAGTTCGTGCATTGAGTGCACCAAAAAGACTTTAAAAAGGGAAAGAAAGGGTAAAACAAGGAAAATCAAAGGGAGCTTCTCGGGACCGACATAGGTCACTTCGGCCCGAGAAGGATCAACGTTGGAATTGCACGGGACCGACACGGTTGAAGTCGGGCCCGAGGTCTAGGAAAGTCGGTCTCGACAAAATGGGTAGATCGATCTTGGATTTTTGGGCTCCTTCCCTAACTAGATGTGGGTAATTCCACCCCAATTCAGCCAATAAGAGTTGATCCTCGTGAGATCGTGGTAGTCCACCTTCGATCCCGCCACTCTACATATCGACCTAAGGGAAATTGACTTCCCATTCGATACTAGTTCAAGTGATAGGCTCGAGATTGCTTCCGCTCACTCTTGCCAATCACAAGCCCTTGATCCCTTGCTTCCACAAGAGATTGTAGCAATATGTAGAGTGGATTCCTAGATCAAATACTTAAGGCTATGGAATTGGGGGTTCACACCCAAACCTAGCTAGGGGTTTCCCCCATAGCCCAAGGATATGGAATCTACTCCATATGGTAAGAGTAAAAAGCAATCAAAAGACAAAGCAAACAAATCTCAATCATAAAACTCAAATCAAAGCCAAATCTCATTCAAATCAAAGGAATTCACAAGATCCAATCTCAAATCCACTAATAGCAAAACAAAACAAGTTCAAACTCACAAATTCCTTCCTAGATCTCCTAATCTCCACCGAATTCTCCTCTTCTTCTCCTCTCCCTTCTTCCTCCTTGCTCTCCAAGTCTTCCTTGAGCCTTTGAGAGTGATTAATTTTGTCTAAGCTTGGATAATTGTCTTCTAATCTCCTCTCCTTTTAATTGGGGGCCAAGAATATCCAAAAAATTGAAGAGGGGCAAAAGTGGAAGATCACATTTGTGTGCCTTGGTGCCCAATCCACACTTTGCTGACTTGGACCGACACGGATCAACATCGGGCCCGACTTGCCACACCTCGGTCCGGGTCTCCATATGTCGATCTCGGGCCCGACTTGCTGGGAACCTCGATCCTGGCCTCGGTCTTTTTCTTGTCTTGGTTTTTCTTGAGCTCCTCTTCGTTGATCGCTCGGCTCTTCGCTCCTCGATGCTCATGCCTTCCTCCTCCTTAGAGACTCCTTCCGAAACTTCCTCAAAATGCGCCAATTTACCTACAAAACACAACAAATTCGCATAGTTTCCGAATCTCATAGAAAATCGGAATCTAAGTTAAAAAGGAACAAAACTAGCAAAGAAAGGAACTAAAAACACCTATTTACAAGGGAAATTAACCACTAAAACACCACCAAAATGAGAGACATCAGCAAGTAAGTGTCGGGTAGTGCTTTTGGATGGGCACTTGGATGAGCTCTTCGGCACCAAGCAAATAAAACGCCTCCACTACCGCCGTGTGCATGTGGAGCATCTCATATGCCTCTTGATGGTAGGAACGCACCGTCACCTTTCCCTCCTTCAATTGCCCAAAAAGTAGCATTTGGGCTTCGTCTTGAATTACCACATCATTCATCACCGGTTCCGCCACATTCTTGCCCTTCTTTTGCCTCTTGCTTACTCTTGATGAGGATGCCATTGTCCTACAAAGCCATACAGCTTAAAAGATAATTTCCAATTCAAGAAGCACAAACACCAACCAAAAGATACT
This sequence comes from Polygonum aviculare, assembly GCA_934048045.1. Lineage (NCBI taxonomy): Eukaryota > Viridiplantae > Streptophyta > Magnoliopsida > Caryophyllales > Polygonaceae > Polygonum > Polygonum aviculare. The sequence goes on along the minus strand of OW204023.1, from coordinate 21,257,528 downwards.
CAAACAATTACCAAAGAGTCACCCCATACTTACAAGAAACACACACTTTCAATTTGCAAATGAAATCCTCAACCAAGAATGCATAGTCATGAATCAAAGGCAAGTAATGGGAAAAACTCATGCTTTAATCACTCAAATCATGGCAAGAACAACTCAAATAGGCATGTTTTCAAAAAGATCACGAGGTATCCGGGGTCGGGGACGACCCATGGAAGCTCGTACATGAACAAGATCGCGTCAAAACCAACAAACAAAATCTTTCGAACCTCTAGTGGTGGTCGCAGCCGACCTAGGGGACGTCAGCGCTGACCAACTGCAGAACATGCATGCTAAAAAATTTAGCTAAAACACCTCTAATGGCCACAGAAAATCCTAGAAAAATTCTATTGACCCAAAATCATCCAAACAACCATAGATCAAGCAATAAATCATGCCAAAACTCAATAATGCTCAACCGAACATGTAGACCTAAGCATATTGATGTCTCTCAAATTGGTGGTGTTTTAAAGGTTATTTTCCTCTGTAAATATGTGTCTTTTGTTTCTTTTCTTATGAGTTTTGTTCCTTTTTAGCTTAGATTCCGATTTTTTATGAGATTTGGAGACTACGCAAATTTGTTGCATTTTGTAGGTGTTTTTGGCATGATTTGAGGAGGTTTTGGAAGGAGACCCAAGGAGGAGCAAAGCACGAGCATAAAGGAGCGGAAGAGCCGAGCGATCAATAAAGAGAAGCACAAAAAAAGCCAAGAAGAAAAGTGGACCGAGGCTAGGACCGATTTTCCTAGCAAACTCGGACCCGAGATCGACTCCAGGACGTCGGACCGGGGTGCCAGCACATCGGGCCCGAGGTACACGCGTGTCGGTCCGAGTCGGCGGAAGTGTGGATTGGGCACCAAGGCACACAAATGTGATCTACCACTTTTGCCCCTCTTCTGTGTTGGGTATTCTTAGCTTCTAATTAAAAGGAGTGAAGATAATTAGAGAGCAATTACTCATTACACACATCTAATCACTCTCAAAGGCTTAAGGAAGACTTGAAGAGCAAGGAGAAGGAAAGGAGAGGAGAAGGAGAGGAAAATCGGTGGAGAAGGAGTAGATCTAGGGAAGAATTGTGAGTTTGTTCTTGCTTTGATTTGCAATTTGTGGATTTGGATTTGGATCTTGTGATTTCCCTATGCTTTGAATGAAATTTGGCTTTGCTTTGATTTGGATGATTGAGACTTGTTTGCTTTGTTCTTTGATTGATTTTTACTCTAGCCTTACGGAGTAGATTCCATTGATCTTGGTGATTCGGCCTATTTTGTATAGGATAACTCTCGTATTTTAGAGCTATATTGAGAGTGTTTAGGTTAGTTTTGAGCGTTATTGTAATATCAAGACCGAAGACACAAGTTATGTAGAATCAAGAGTTAAAGAGCTTAAAGACGAAGATTCACCACTGCATGAAGGCCGCGGTCGCGTTGTCTATGACGCGGGCGCGGTGGCGTGGAGGAGCGAGCCAACCAAGACCATGAAGGCCGCGCTCGCGCTGTCTATGGCGCGGTCGCGGTAGAAGCCGACTCGGATTTGACCATTTGAAGGCCGCCGCGGCGCGGTTATGGTGCCGTGGTCGCGGGTGTGATCGACTTCCAAGCTGACGAGATTTCACCGTTTTTATCTTGTTTCCTTTCTTATCTTTCGGGTTCCTACCTTATTTAGTCCGAAAAAGTTGATCTTTGGGGCTATATAAGGAGGACCTTTTCTAGGTTTCTGGAGATCATCCAATTCTTGTCAATCAATTGTATTTCAATAAAGATTAGAGTTTTCTTTGTAATGGAGAACTAACTCTCCTCTGGAGTTTATTCAATCAAGGAAGCTTTATTATGAAGTTGTGAAATTCTGGTAATCTCTTTATCCCTAGGTCTTTATTGATACTCTTGTGCTTCATCCCATGATCTATGTTTGATTTTATGAGCCTGATCAACTTGTCTGATTGACTTAGAACTATTGTTTGAATTAGGATTGGTTGTTGTCTATGCATCTTTCCTATTCTCGAAACAACTCTATTCTAGGACTGTGGACTGGTTTAGGGAAGAGTATTCAATGGTTAAATTGTGCATGAGACTCGTAGCTTGATTGCCTGATTTGATTTCCTATTATCCCTGTGCTCTATGCTAATTCTAGGTTTAAGCGTCCTTGCCTAGGGTTATAGAATTGCTTGGACCGTGGACTTGCGATTTCTAATGATTGGGATTGGAATTGACCTAGGCATATAAAGAGGTGGATGAATTCATGATTAACAGATTAATAAAGTGGAATTGATTGGATGAACTCTGCTTGATAACTTTGATTGCAACCAACTTTCAAAACCCCCTTTTGATTACTTGCATGAAAACCACTAAAATCCGAATAAAAACTGATTCCTTTGGGTTCGACCCCTTGCTTGCCTACTATAATTTTGTTTGCATGTTTGGGATTTATTTTTGATAAGGGAACAACGACTTTGCCCGAGTCAAATTTTGGCGCCGTTGCCGGGGAATCCTTTTTCTTGTTTTGATTTTGGGTGTTTTCGGGTTCTGCGCCCAAACCGCGCCCGCGGTTCGTACGCAGAACCATCCTTTGGGTGCAGACCTAACACATGGTCCGTACCCGGTCTACTAATACTTCCCCTGTTCGTTTTGATCCAGAAATTAGCAGGACTCTCTGGAAGATAAGAAGTGCCCCCAGACCCTCTACATCTTACAACCTTCTTAAATCTCTCTCTCTCTCTCTGATTCTGAACCAGAAGACGCCATGGCGGAACAAACTATTCGCCAACTCACGGCGCCTGATCTCCAGCAACAGCAGCTCGCTGTTCAATTCCCCGAACTCGGGGAGGGTGTGAAGTTCGAACTAAAGTCTGGCCTCATCCACCACTTGCCCAAATTTCACGGGTTGAGCGGTGAGGACCCGAACAAGCATCTCACAAAATTCCACGCGGTGTGCGTGAGTATGAAGCCCACTGATGTGACGGAGGATCATATCAAGCTCCGGGCTTTTCCCTTCTCTCTTGAGGACACCGCCAAGGACTGGCTCCTTTATTTGGTGTCGGGTTCTATCACTACTTGGGCGGCCATGAAGAAGGCGTTTCTTGAGAAGTACTTCCCCGCTTCCAAACAAACATCTATTAAGAAGCAGCTCAGCAATTTGGAGCAAGGGGAAGACGAGAACCTCTATGATTATTATGAGCGCTACAAGAGGCTCATCGCGAGTTGTCCCTACCATGGCTACCAAGCCAAGGATCTTATTTGCTACATCATTGAGGGACTTTGCGACAATGACAAGAGGCTCATAAATGCATCTTGTGGGGGTAGTTACGAGAACTTGACCCCCGCTGCAGCTTTTCAGAAAGTAGAGATCTTGGCAGAACAAGCCCGCAATCGAAGGTCCAGGACCAATATGAGGTCCGTTAGTATGGTGAATGAGTCCTTGAATGCTGAAGTAAGGGAGCTTAAGGATCTTATGAAGCAGCTGCTCACGAAGAGAACGGCCCAACAAGTCAATGCTTGCGGTCTATGTTATGATGCAAGCCACCATACGGATCAGTGCCCAACTATTCAAGAGACCGAGAAGTCGGTCAATGCTATTGGAAACTATGGAGCGCCCCGGCCCCGGAATGACCCTTATTCTAATACCTACAATCCGGGGTGGGCGAACCATCCTAACTTAAGGTGGAACAATCTGCAGCAGCAAGATCCTCCACAACAGCAACAGCAGTACACTCCTCAGGGCCAGCAACAACAGTTTCGGTCCAATAACTATGCCCCGAGAGCACCTGCTTCGTCTCAGAATGATGCTATTACCGCCCTCTTGAAGGAGAACCAGGAGACGAGAGCTGCTGTAAGGAATCTTGAGGCTCAGCTTAGCCAACTTGCCACTATGATCAATAGGCTCAAGTCTAAGGATTCCGGGAAACTTCCTTCTCAACCGCTCAATCACAAGGAGAATGTCAGTGCCATGAATTTGAGGAGCGGTAGAGTATTGGCGAGTCGGGAATCACCCACTAGTGACGAACCGCGACCGCGCTCCCCTGGCCGCGACCGCGCCGGGGTGGAAGCACATGAAGACCATGCCTCTGTGAGAATTCCGCGCCCGTTCTCTCCCCTCCGCGCCCGCGAAATTCCAACAGAGCCCATGGACCACGAGAGGCGTAGCGACCCGCGACCGCAGAGTCCGGACCGCGCCCGCGGTAAGGAGGTTGAGCGGAACTTCGAGGCTCTACTCGACTATGCTTTCAAGAACTATTCGCCTCCTCGCCCAAACTCTCCTAGACGGACACGAGCCCCAACAGCAGAAGAGGACGATGGATATGTGGCTCAACCCCTTCCACCATTGGATTCTTTCAAGCCCTCTCCTCCATTCCCCGATGCTCTCAAGGACACAAGGAAGCCGACACATGACAAGGAACTCTTCGAGACCTTCGCTAATTGTCGGGTAAATGTTCCTCTCCTTAATCTCATCCAAAGTGTCCCTCGCTTTGCTAAATTCATGAAAGAGCTATGCACCATAAAAAGAAAGAATAGGACTAGTCCTAAAGTTGAAAAGGTAGCTCTAGTGGAAAAAACGCAGGATAGCAAAATTGAGACTTGTAATTCCCTACTCCAAAAGCAATTACCTAAAAAATGCTCAGACCCAGGAAGATTCACCGTCCCTGTCACTATTGGAGAAACTAAAATTGAGCATGCTATGCTAGATTTAGGTGCCTCCATTAATGTTCTTCCAGCTTGCATGTACGATAGGTTAGGCCTTGGTCCTTTAAAGGAATCCGATATTGTTATTCAATTGGCTGACCACTCTAACGTGCGCCCGAAAGGGTTAGTTGAGGATGTTCTAGTGCAGGTGCAGGGTTTGATCTTTCCTGCAGATTTTTATGTGATGGAGATAGGCGAAGGGCGGTACGACCCGGTTCTCTTACTTGGTCGCCCATTCATGAAAACCGCCAACACGGTCATTGACGTTGCCAATGGATCTCTTTCCATATCTCATGGTGGCAACACGGTCCGAATTAATGTTGATGAGGACCCGTATTGATCGTATCCACGTCGAGCCAACGACGTTAAACAAAAGCGCAGCTTGGGAGGCAACCCAAGGATTAGATAGATTGTTTTTCCATTCCTAGCTTAGGTTTTGCTTGTTTTTCTAGCTAACATGCAGGTACTAGGTCCGAAAGGACACGCCTGGCGTGAAACCGCGCCCGCGCCCCCTTGGCCGCGCCCGCGGTGGACCGTCAGCGTGCCCCGACGAACAGGTACTAGCCCGTGCTCGCGGCAACCATACTGCGTCTCGGTTTTAGCTCGTTTTTATTGAAAAAAGGAAAAAAGAAAAAGAAATGGAAAAAGAAAAAAAAGAGAGAAAAAAAAGAAAGAAAAGAGACAAAAAGAGGACTTCTTGGTCCCATTCTACCTCTATATTTTTTCATCCATCTATATCCATTCTTTTCAATCTTCTACCTTTCCACCTTCTATTCCTTTTCTTTCCATCCATCTTTGTACTTTCCATTCTTTGGCTATGTGTCAAGCCTAAGTATGGGGGAACTTTGTTTCCCCGGGAGGTTCTCTTCTCCACGGCTCGAGTTCGAGTATTGATCCATCTTCCAAGAAGATGAGCCAAGATACGAAAGTTGCTTACACATCACATTTTTCGAGACGAAGTCAAGACTTTGTTCCTGCACGAGACCCGCGCCCGCGCTTCATCAGCCGCGCCCGCGGTGACCCCCGACGATGACTTCCCTCTCTGCATCAATTCCACGCCCGCGTCCCTAGTGCCGCGCCCGCTGTGCATTCTTCTACCACCTTTGAAGAGTACTTCCGTTCCACCACTCTTCAATCGATTGTGAGTCTTCTATTATACCTTCTTCCTTGCTTCTATCCTTTCTCTTTGCTTCATTGAGGACAATGAAGGATTTAAGTATGGGGAAAGGAGTACTCGCATTCGCTTATCCTAGTTAGCTTAGTTAGAGATTTGCTTCAGATTTGTGATTTTTTTCTTTTCATGGAGCACTTGCACCATACCTTTTTGCATAATAAAGAAAGAAAGAAAAGAAAAAGATAGAAAGAGCCATAAAAATTTTAAAAAAGGCATATAAATCCTGGGATGAGTCGAAAACCCGAAAGGGCGGCTCAGGTAATAAGCAGGTAACTCGGACCAGCATTAGGCTGGGGTAATAAGAGGTTTACGAGTGATGTGAGTTTTTGTGAGCACACCATTTTGAAAAATGAAAAGAGCGGTTAGGTGAAAACCCAAAAGGGTGCCTAAGCAGAATTGAGTGGTAAAATTTGAGTGTTTTAGGATCATTCTTGCTTGGGGACTTTGGGGCTTACATGTTAGATTGGGTAGATCCTAGGTTGCTTTACAATTTTTAGAGCTTGAGTGTTATATCTTGTTGTGAGGTGTGTGTTTGAGCTTCATTGTTTTATGCTCATGATTTCTCTATATTTTGGGTTCGGGTTGTGAGTTGAGTGTTTTTATCTTCCCTTGTATTTCCTGAGATCTTAGATGTGCTACCTTGATATATTTGTTTTGAGCTTACTCGAGGACGAGCAAGATCTAAGTATGGGGGAATTTGATTTGGCCTATTTTGTATAGGATAACTCTTGTATTTTAGAGCAATATTGAGAGTGTTTAGGTTAGTTTTGAGCGTTATTGTAATATCAAGACCAAAGACAAAAGTTATGCAGAATCAAGAGTTAAAGAGCTTAAAGACGAAGATTCGCCACTGCATGAAGGCCGCGGTCGCGTTGTCTATGACGCGGGCACGGTGGCGTGGAGGAGCGAGCCAACCAAGACCATGAAGGCCGCGGTCGCGCTGTCTATGGCGTGGTCGCGGTAGAAGCCGACTCGGATTTGACCATTTGAAGGCCGCCGCGGGCGCGGTTATGGTGCCGTGGTCGCGGGTGTGACCGACTTCCAAGCTGACGAGATTACACCGTTTTTATCTTGTTTCCTTTCTTATCTTTCGGGTTCCTACCTTATTTAGTCCGAAAAGGTTGATCTTTGGGGCTATATAAGGAGGACCTTTTCTAGGTTTCTGGAGATCATCCAATTCTTGTCAATCAAATGTATTTCAATAAAGATTAGTGTTTTCTTTGTAATGGAGAACTAACTCTCCTCTGGAGTTTATTCAATCAAGGAAGCTTTATTATGAAGTTGTGAAATTCTGGTAATCTCTTTATCCCTAGGTCTTTATTGATACTCTTGTGCATCATCCCATGATTTATGTTTGATTTTATGAGCCTGATCAACTTGTCTGATTGGCTTAGATCTATTGTTTGAATTAGGATTGGTTGTTGTCTATGCATCTTTCCTATTCTTGAAACAACTCTATTCTAGGACCGTGGACTAGTTTAGGGAAGAGTATTCAATGGTTAAATTGTGCATGAGACTCGTAGCTTGATTGCATGATTTGATTTCCTATTATCCCTGTGCTCTATGCTAATTCTAGGTTTAAGCGTCCTTGCCTAGGGCTATAGAATTGCTTGGACCGTGGACTTGCGATTTCTAATGATTGGGATTGGAATTAACCTAGGCATATAAAGAGGTGGATGGATTCATGATCAACAGATTAATAAAGTGGAATTGATTGGATGAACTCTGCTTGATAACTTTGATTGCAACCAACTTTCAAAACCCCCTTTTGATTACTTGCATGAAAACCACTAAAATCCGAATAAAAACTGATTCCTTTGGGTTCGACCCCTTGCTTGCCTACTATACTTTTGTTTGCATGTTTGGGATTTATTTTTTATAAGGGAACAACGACTTTGCCCGAGTCACTTGGGCTATGGGGGAAACCTCTAGCTAGATTGGGTTTGAACCCCCAATTCCTTATCCTTAAGTGATTGATATAGGAACCCACTCTACATAGAGCTACAATCTCTTGTGGAAGCAAGGGATCAAGGGCTTGTGATTGGCAAGAGTGAACAGAAGCGATCTATTGCCTATCACTTGAGCTTGCATCGAAAGGGAGGTAAAATTCCCTAGGGTCGATGTGTAGAAGTGGCGGGGCCGAGGCGAACAACCTCGATCTCACGAGGATCAACACTTATTGGATGAATTGGGGTGGAATAACCCACATCTACTAGAGGAGGAACCCAAAAACCCAAGATCTATCTACTATTTTGCAAAGGTTCGACTTACCTAGACATCGAGCCCGACTTACATCTGTGTCGGTCCCGGCCAAAACTCTGTCGATCCACCTCGGGCCCGAAGTGACCATGTTGGTCCCGAGTGGTTTCTCTTGATTTTTCCTTGTTTTTAGCTTTTCTTTCCCTTTTGCAAGTCTTTTTGGTACACTCAATGCACGAACTCCCGAGTATTCGACACCCTACCTTGTACTTCAACTAGGTTTGGTTATAAATTTAAATTTTGTCCATCGCATTCCGCACCGATCATATATATCACCCAAATTTCAACATTCAAACTCAAGAACACCCAAAATCTAGATTTCCAACTAAACCCTCAAAATTAGTGAAGTAAACTTGCATATAACAGCAAGGGAGTAAAAGAGCATACCAAAGAAGTGTTGAATAAGAAGAATGCAAGAAAAATTGCGGTCGGAGCCGAGGTCTTGATAGGTTGGGGATGTGGGCTTTTGGTATGGGGGGGGGCTCGAAAATTTGGGTTTTTGAAGTGGTTTTGGGTAGAGGTAAAGAGACTAGGAAGGATTTTGGTGGAATTTGGAAGAAAGGAGATGGATTTAGTGGTTTTTGGAGCAATGGAGTGAGTGAGAGCTTGTGGGAGTTCAATGGAGGCAAGGCTCGGGGTTGTGGCTTCTAGGTCGTGGAAATAAACCAAAAAGAGGTGAGGAAGGGATAAAAAGTGTAAAGAAAAAGTTCAGGGGCTTACTTGTAATTTTTCGACTTTTTGAACAATTTTTACCTTTCACCAGAGGGGGTCGCAGCCGACCTAGGGGAGGTCGGCGCCGATTAGTTCCAGAGGGATCTCCACCATTTCGTATTGTTCGTTTCCAACTTCTTGCACCCGATCAAAGCCTCGGGTTCCTACAAAATGCTAATAGAAATGCAAGGCAAAACTACCTATCTAGTCTATGAAAGGGAAAGAACGGGTTGCCTCCCGAAAAGCGCTTTCTTTAACGTCTTTGAGCTAGACGAGAAGTACCTTAGCTAGAGGGCGGTTGTGAGAGCCCATGTGGCTCGGATTTCTTCATCGGGATCCACTTTTTCATAGTACTTCTTCAAGCGGTGTTGACCTTGAAAATTCCTCCATTGTCATCTATGAGATCGGCCACCCCGTGCAAGTACATACGATGGACCGTAAATGGTCCACTCCATCGGTTTCTCAACTTCCCGGAAAGAGGCGGAGCCTAGAATTGAAGTGGAGTACTCGGTCACCGGACTTGATGGTTTTGGGCACAAGCTTTCTATCATGTCACTTCTTGGTCTTCTCCTTGTAGATCCTTGAGTTCTCATATGCATTAAGCCTCAATTCTTCTAGCTCTTGCAAGTCCATGAATCTTTTTGCTCCGGCCGCGTCGAATTCCATGTTGAACGCCTTTAGAGCCCATGAAGCCTTATGTTCGAGCTCGACAAGCGTTTTGGGAAAATTAACTGTGTAAACACGTTACTTCGCTACAATGAGGGACTCCGAGTCACAAAGTCGTCACGACGTGTTAGAAACAATGAACAAAAGATAATTGCAGAAATTGTACGTAAAGAAGATTGAGAAAATGGTGAGAATGGTATGAATCGTGGAGCGAATTGTATTGATCGAATCGTTGCTTCCAAGAACAAACAACACTTTCTGAATACACTTGATTTTTTAGAGCAAAGAGGATCGTAATTGACTAGAATAAGGCAAGAACAATGAGAATTTTGGTAAGCTTTGTGCAAGTCTCAGTGCTCAATATTTCGTATCCTTTTTGTGGCTTCGTCCTTCCTTTTATGTTGAAATCCTCCCCTCCCTTGAGCCGTTGCTGAACGTTCATAAAATCCCGGAGATATCGGACCTACATTTACTTCTTGGCGTTGAAACATCTTCCTCTTGCTACAGTCAAACTTCGCCTTCAATTGTGGAGCGGAAATCACGGGCTCCATATCTCTGGCCGTTAGTAGTGGTTCTTATGGGCCTATCTGCTTAGTGTCTATGGGCTTGAGATTTGGGCGGCCCAACAATACTCCCTCAAAAAGCCCAGGAAACTCCTGCGAGCGGTTTCCTTAGGGTTTTTGAATTTCAATTTTGTTCTGGGAAGTTTTAGTGTGATGGCATCACGTCCCATCAGTCTCTATTTAAGAGGTGTGATGATGGTTCTACAGCCTCAACTGTTCCACTTTCCCTCAAGGTACGATCTTTTCCTTTCTACCTTCTCTTCGTTTTCAATCTTCATTAATGGCGCCTTCTTGTAAGAAAGCTGCTTTACCTCCTTGCCTTTCCCCTTCCAAAATCTTGCCCAGCGCTTTTCAGAGGAGTTCTTCCTCCGAAACCCCATAGGAATTTGCCGCTTCCGTGGGTTTCCCATTAAGCGCTGAAATCTTCTTACCTCCTAACGAAATCTTTGTTGATGCGTATGCGAAGGATTGGGTGTGTTTTTACGAATACCCCTTCCGCATTGGTCACCGTTTCCTTTTGTCCCCTCTTGTGACTGACTTTTTGAACAAGCTTGGTGTTTCGCCGGGGCAACTTCTCCCTCAGATGTGGAGACTCTTGCTTTCCGTTGAACGATTGTGTTCTAAGCGGGGCATTGTTTTTCAAAGTGAGAATTTTTTCGTGAACTACCGTATTTCCAAGGGCGGTCCAGGGCGAATTACGCTCAAGACTCGTCGCACAAAATCTGATTTTGTTTTCAACATCTCAAAATCCGACCGCGGTTGGGCGGATAAGTTCTTTTTCTTGAAGATCTCGTCTCTTAGGAGTGATTCGTCCTCCTTGCGAAGCCGTTGGAGGCCTATAGGTAGTGTTTTACCCTTCTTTCGTTTTTGTTTGCTCAAACCCTAACTTGCTGACTGTTCCTTCTTGGCAGAAGAAGTCGTTTCGTTGGTTCCGCGCAAGGGTTCTTGATGAGGGACCATCCGTCAAGCCACCACCGAGCACGCCCATCCTCTTTGATGGTCCAATAACAAGGGCGCGAGCTAAGAAGCTTCAAAGGGACTTGTTTGCATTCGTGGCGTACCATGGAGTCAAAGAAGCCAAGAATGCCCCTGAGAACAAGCCATTCCTCATGAGCCACGCCTCCAAGGAGCCTAGCTGCGATGTGCCAGTTTGAGGCACCGGCGCTGCGGTGCCTAGTTGCGCCACAAGCGCGCGTGCGCCAGCGGTACCCCGCACATGTGTGCGTTGCTTGGGCTTGTTAGGCCATTTTGGGCCGCCCCCCTTTATTTGTTTTATTGAGACATTTTCTAGCTATTTTCTGATTATTAGGAAGGCATATAAATAGCTAGCTGCTCATTATTTTAGTAAGACAACCTTTATCATAAAACTTGAGTGTTTTCTCTCCATAGTGAGAATCGAAGACTTTGTTCTTCAAGTATTGCAATTTCAGCTTGGTTTGTCTTGATTGCATCAATTATCGTCCATAGTTGATGTGCTAGTCGAATACGAGCATCTTCTTTGTGCTTTCAAGGCTGGATCCTCGATTGTGTGGAGTCGTACAAGGTTGGTCACTTGATCATTCAATTTGGTTCTCGTTTTCAAAGCAACGAGGGTCTCTTTGTTGTTTCATTTGGTTGATCTTCATTTCCTATCGTTTTCCATTGAGTCGAGTCTGTTCTTATTTCCATTTCCATTTCAGTCGTTCATCCTTCATTTGTTGTATTTCTGACCATTTGCTTGTTTCCTTGTTGTCGAGTCGTTGATTGTCAAGATCGGGCCAATCACGGTTAACCCCGTATCAAATTGGTATCAGAGCTGTGTTTCCGACATTCAACTCGTCCACCATTGGAGTCCTCCATCAAAAAAAATCCAAAAACACGAAAAAGAGTCCTTCGAAGTCAGGTTTGGTTAATCCTATCTCGTTTATCATTCTCTTGAAGTTACTAACCGGTTTGTTGTCTGACGTGTAGTGGTTTGTTGCCTGAGCCACCTATTCAGCCACCCTACGCCCACCACCACCACCAAAAACGTCCACCATCTTCATCAATACCCCAACCACGAATTTATTTAACTAAAAGGTCATTTCTTTTAATTAAATTCAAATTCAAAAGCCCTCCTACTCAGCCTCCTACATTCAAGGGATACTTATCCAAGCTGAAACAAACCCACACCCATCTCCTATAAACAAGGGAGACCCATTCAGCTCATTTCAAATTCAAATCCCACACCCAAACCAACCCATTTCCAGCCTATTCATCCTCCACAATTCAAGGGATCTCGCCAGCTCCATTTCAAAGTTCAAACTACATTTTCGCACCTTAGTTTAATTTTCTTATTTGAATTTCGAAATCATTTGCATTTATGTGATTATTTCTGATTAAAAAAAAAAGAAATTCGGAAAATAAAAAAGAAATTCGAAAAAAAAAGTCAAAAAAAAAACGAAAATCAGAATCAGATTATTCTCATTTCATTTCATTCATAGTATAGATTGCATTTTATTTCATAGTGTAAGGTGCGACATCATCTCTTCTTCTCTTCTCATCTTTGGGGCGACACTGAAGAATACCATACCTCCACAAAAGAGCCACCTTTTTGTCCTACAAACCACACATTAAGGTGACATACTTGGTGTAGGCACTCGAGGCGAGATAAAGCTTAACCAAGGTCTGATTTCTTTCTTTGTTTGAGTCCTTTCACCTCGTTGTTATTTCTTCACATTTCTGTCCATCTTTTCAAACGTCCAACTTCTTCTTTTCGATCTTGTGTCTAAACTTGATTTTGTGAGTTGAATCTACCACTGACTTTTGAACTTGAGTTTTGATTCTTTCAAGGCAGATTGAAACAACGAGCATTATTGCAATACACGAGGGAGAGTGTGAGCGAAACACTTTGCGAGGCTGTTTTGGATTACACTAATGTCACGAGTTTGCTTGAGTTGTTGTTTATTGTTGTCTTAGAATCATGACGGACAGTAGCACCGAGAACACACCCAAGAGCCCGGAGCCAATCCATCCCGAGGTGTTCAAGTTGTTGACATCGCTCAACAGCAACATCACACGCCTCAACTCTAGGATGTCGGCCTTAGAGACGGGAGCACTTGCGTTGCCAACCACCGGTGTAACGCTTGGCGTTGATGCACACGCCCAAGCTGAGGGCGATGGCCAGAACCAAGACGCCAACATGGGTAACCAAACCCACACGGACCCTAACTTGGCGTCCTCATCACAACAGTTTGGTAATCAAAACCAAACCAGGGAAGTGCCTCATAACTCTAATCCATTGCGTAATTCCTCGGGCAATCTTCCTAGAAGAGATCCTATTGGTCCCCAGCTCACTCCCCTACGGGATGAGCATAATCGTGCTAATAGTTTTCAAGGATTTCAGGACCAAAGAGGATCGCCGAGCGACATGGATCTGTTTGATGATGAGTATGAAGGCGAGGAGGAGGATAACTGGGAGCAGTTCTCAAGAAGGGGAGGAAGGGAGCGCCGTGATGATAGGCGTCCAAGGAGACCCCGAGAATAGGAGCAGGATGGTGTCGGGAAGGTCAAGGTGAAAATACCCTCGTTTGAGGGCCGGTGTGACCCCGACGTGTACATGGAGTGGGAGACTAAAACTGAGCACATATGGAGTTGCCACAATTTTCCCGAGACCAAGAAGGTGCAACTCGCTGTCCTTGAGTTCTCCGGTTATGCCCTCATATGGTGGGATAACTTGGTGAAAGAGAGGAGGCGCAACTTGGACGCACCGATAGCCAGCTGGGAGCAAATGAAGGCAATGATGAGGGTCGCTTCATACCTCAACACTAAGCCCGGGAGCTAAGACAGCGGCTGGAGAGTCTCAAGCAAGGATCGATGAGCGTCGAGGAAACCTACAACGCCATGCAAGTGGCGATGGTGAGAGCTAACGTGGTTGAGGGCAACGAAGCCACGATGGCCAGGTTCCTTCGTATTCTCCATCCTTCTTTATCTAATGAGGTTGATCTTTATCCTTATTCTACTATGACTGACCTTTTGCATCTAGCTACCAAAGTAGAAAGGAAATTCAGGTTCAGGAACCAAGGAGGTCGAGGCGCGCCCAGCCAGCCAAGCAATTGGAGGAGCCAAAGCCGAGGGGCATAAGCTGGCCAAGGAAGGGAAGCCACGCCTCACAAGGAGAAGGGGAGCGCAGCTGGCGCCCAGGGAGAGCAAGGGGGACGAAGCAAGACCCCATGGAGCAATTCGTCATCCAACAACAAGGGCAATTTCAAGGGTGCTTCCACAGCCCCTAAGGGGAGTAATTCTAACACCTCTTCTAGAGCTAGGGACATAGTGTGCTTTAAATGTCAAGGGAGAGGTCATTACATGAAAGATTGTCCTAATTCTAAAACTCTTTTGATTAACCATCTAGGAGAGTATGAATCTGAAGTTGAGGATGAAAATGATAATGCTTGTGTTGATGAATCTGATTTCCATGATAATAATGTTAATGATGATGAGAATGGAGTAGAGTATGAATCTGGAGAGTCTTTGATTGCTAGAAGAACATTGCATGTTAAACCTGCCCCATGTGAAGATAATCAAAGGGAAAATCTATTTCATAGTCGTTCTTTAGTTCAAGGCAAGGTGTGCAACTTAATAATTGATAGCGGTAGTTGTTGTAACATAGCTAGCATGGAAATGGTACAAAATCTGCAGCTTCCTATTTTTCATCACCCTAGGCCTTACAAATTGCATTGGATGAATGATAGTGGTGAATTGAGAGTGAATAAGCAACCGCATGTTACTATTAAGCTTGGTCATTATGAAGATCGTATTTTATGCAATGTAGTTCCTATGTAGGCTTGTCACATCTTACTCGGACGTCCATGGCAATTCTATCGGAAGGTGACACATGATGGATTCACCAACCGCCACTCCTTTGTGCATAAGGGCCAGAACGTCGTACTCAAGCCTATGACGCCCACCCAGGTGGCCGAGGCTTTCGACAAGGGCAAGGTAAGCAAGGTAAGTGGTGATGGTGAGGGGGAGAATGGGAAGAAGGGGAAAGCTCGGGGTAAGACGAGCCAAACCGACAGCCCTACACCCTCCTCCGTCCTATTAGCTTCCAAGCGGGAGTTAGTGGACGATTACTTGGACGGGGAAACAACGCTTATGCTCTTGTGCAAGGAGCTGAGTTTGTTAAGTGAGGAGCTTCGCGCCTCACTGCCCCCGCCCATTTTGGGGCTCATCGAGGAGTACAAGGACGTATTCCCCGAAGAGATACCGGCTGGCCTACCCCCAATTAGAGGAATCGAGCATCAGATTGATCTCATTCCCGGGGCGTCTTTGCCAAATCGGCCAGCCTACCGTATGAACCCCAGGGAGACCAAAGAGGTCCAATCCCAAGTCTAAGAGCTCTTGGATAAGGGATACATAAGGGAGAGTTTAAGCCCCTGTGTTTTACCGGTATTGTTAGTGCCCAAGAAAGACAACACATGGCGAATGTGTGTCGATTGCAAGGCAATTAACAATATCACGGTGAAGTATAGGCACCCCATTCCTCGTCTCGACGACATGTTGGATGAGCTGCATGGTTCCACTATCTTTTCAAAAATCGATCTTAAAAGTGGGTACCATCAAATTCGGATGAAGGAAGGGAACGAGTGGAAAACAGCCTTCAAGACCAAGTTCGGTCTATATGAATGGCTCGTTATGCCCTTCGGGCTTACTAACGCTACAAGCACTTTCATGAGATTAATGAACCATGTTTTGAGGCATTACATAGGAAATTTTGTAGTTGTGTATTTTGATGATATCCTAGTGTATAGTAAGTCCTTAGCTGAGCATGAAGATATTTTGCGAAATGTGCTTAACACATTGCGTCTAGAGCACTTGTATGCTAACTTGAAAAAATGTGAATTGTGCACTACTTCTGTTACTTTCCTTGGTTTTGTAGTGAATGAAAATGGGTTGCAAGTCGATGAGGATAAGGTGAAGGCAATCCAGGATTGGCCTACGCCTGCATCAATCGGCCAAGTGAGAAGTTTCCATGGACTGGCCAGTTTCTACCGGTGGTTTGTAAGGAACTTTAGCACAATTGCTGCTCCATTAACCGAGATTACCAAGAAGAGGAGCGAGTTCAAGTGGGGAAAGGCGCAAGAGAGGGCATTCCAGGCCCTAAAGGACAGATTGACGCATGCTCCATTGTTGGTGCTGCCGGACTTCACAAGGCCTTTCGAGGTGGAGTGCGATGCTAGCGGCATTGGTATTGGAGGTGTACTCATGCAGGAAGGTAAACCTGTAGCCTTCTTTTCTAAAAAGCTTAAAGGTGCATGTTTAAACTACTCGACTTATGATAAAGAATTGTATGCATTGTTTCGAGTGTTGAAAACATGGCAACATTACTTATGGCCTAAAGAATTTGTACTTAAAACTGACCATGAGTCTCTAAAACACTTTAAGAGCCAAGATAAACTTGATAGGAGACATGGTAGATGGATGGAATTCATTGAAACATTCCCATATGTTATTAAGTACAAAAAGGGCAAAGATAATGTAGTGGCTGATGCTTTGTCTAGGCGTCACACATTATTGACCACATTAGATTCTAGGGTGCTTGGATTTGCTTATATTAAGGATCTATATGTGGATGATGCTGATTTTGGGGTTGCATATAAAGCATGTCATGAAAAGGGGTCGTTTGAGTCTTACTATGTGCATGATGGATTTCTGTTTCGTATGGATAAAGTTTGCATTCCTAAGTGTTCATTGAGATTGTTACTTGTTGATGAAGCCCATAAGGGTGGATTAATGGGTCACTTTGGTAGGGATAAGACTTATCATATGCTGCGTGCACATTTTTATTGGCCTCATATGCTTAGGGATGTAGAACATGCTATTAAGAGATGCATAGGTTGTTTGAAAGCTAAGTATAAATTGAAACCCCATGGCTTGTATACGCCCCTTCCCATACCTTCAGCCCCTTGGGAAGACATATCCATGGATTTTATAGTGGGCTTACCTAGAACTAAGAGGGGGAGAGACTCTATTTTTGTGGTTGTAGACAGATTCTCTAAGATGGCTCACTTCATAGCTTGTCACAAAACCGACGACGCCACTAATGTAGCTTCGTTGTTCTTTAGGAAAATTGTTAGGCTGCATGGTGTGCCGAAAACTATAGTTAGTGATAGGGATGTGAAGTTTCTTAGTCACTTTTGGAGAACTCTTTGGGGTAAGTTGGGTACTAGGCTGTTATTCTCTACATCTAGCCACCCACAAACCGACGGCCAAACCGAGGTCACCAATAGGACTTTAACCACCATCCTTAAAGCCATTATTAGGAAGAACCTGAAATCTTGGGAAGAAATGCTGCCTCATGTGGAATTTGCATTAATAGGACATTGCATTCATCTACTATGCTTACTCCATTTGAGTGCGTTTATGGTACTAACCCCCAAACTCCTTCAGATCTTACCCCATTTCCGATGAGGGAAAAAGAAAGCATTGATGCAGGAAAACAGGTTGAGTTCATTAAGGAGTTACATGAGAGGACAAAGATCAAGCTGGAACAAAGGGCCGAGTATAATGCCAATCGAGCTAACAAGGGCCGGCGCAAGATTGTTTTCCAGCCCGGAGATCTAGTATGGGTGCATTTGAGGAAGGAGAGGTTCCCCGAGCAACGGAAGTCCAAACTGTCACCACGTGGAGATGGGCCTTTCAAGGTGCTTCAGCGCATTGGTGATAACGCCTACAAGCTGGAGTTGCCCGGAGATTACGGCGTGAGTGCTACATTCAATGTGGCTGATCTTACTCCTTATCTTGCCGTGGATGAAGACCTTGATTCGAGGTCGAATCCTTTTCAAGAAGGGGATGATGATGAGGGACCATCCGTCAAGCCACCACCGAGCACGCCCATCCTCTTTGATGGTCCAATAACAAGGGCGCGAGCTAAGAAGCTTCAAAGGGACTTGTTTGCATTCGTGGCGTACCATGGAGTCAAGGAAGCCAAGAATGCCCCTGAGAACAAGCCATTCCTCATGAGCCATGCCTCCAAGGAGCCTAGCTGCGATGTGCCAGTTTGAGGCACCGGCGCCGCAGTGCCTAGTTGCGGCACAAGCGCGCGTGCGCCAGCGGTACCCCGCACATGTGTGCGTTGCTTGGGCTTGTTAGGCCATTTTGGGCCACCCCCCTTTATTTGTTTTATTGAGACATTTTCTAGCTATTTTCTGATTATTAGGAAGGCATATAAAAAGCCTTAGCTGCTCATTATTTCAGTAAGACAACCTTTATCATAAAACTTGAGTGTTTTCTCTCCATAGTGAGAATCGAAGACTTTGTTCTTCATGTATTGCAATTTCAGCTTGGTTTGTCTTGATTGCATCAATTATCGTCCATAGTTGGTGTGCTAGTCGAATACGAGCATCTTCTTCGTGCTTTCAAGGCTGGATCCTTGATTGTGTGGAGTCGTACAAGGTTGCTCACTTGATCATTCAATTTGGTTCTCGTTTTCAAAGCAACGAGGGTCTCTTTGTTGTTTCATTTGGTTGATCTTCATTTCCTATCGTTTTCCATTGAGTCGAGTCTGTTCTTATTTCCATTTCCATTTCAGTCATTCATCCTTCATTTGTTGTATCTCTGACCATTTGCTTGTTTCCTTGTTTTCGAGTCGTTGATTGTCAAGATCGGGCCAATCACGGTTAACCCCGTATCAGTTCTGCCGCGATCGTTTCTCAGATCGAGTCGCTCTCTGCCGCCGAAAGGTCTTACCCAGATCTGGGTCCCTCTTCTTCAACAGAATCCGACGAAGTCGAGATGTCTAGTAAGTACCTTTGTCATTGTACGTCGTACTTTTTTCTTTGCGTGTTTGTTTAACGCACTTACGTCTTTATGTGACAGGTTCCAGTGCTACACGTTCAACTGCCTCGCTGACCACGGCCGAACGCTTGGAAGCCCGAAAGAAGAGGAAGGCGGAAACTGCTTCGAGTACCGACACCGAAACCGCACTTTCTCTTCCCCCTAAGGCCCCGAAACCCAAGCAGTTGGCTCAGCCAAAGAAAGATTCAGGTGTTAAGGTGATTGACCTTCCAAAAACCATGATGTCTCTGGATATGGATCCTATGAAATGCCTCCGCTCCCTTGCCGCTTTAAAAGTTGATTGCTTCTCGGGTGGTCTTCAGCACCAGCCCTCTTACTCCGAGCTGTTTGACGAGATTGTTGCCGCGCAATGGCAGGTTTGCGTCATTCTAAAGCATGTATCTTCTGTATTTTGTATTGTTTGCTTTTTCTGAATTTAACTTCTTCGCTCAAGGTCTTCAAATTTCTTTTGCTGCTTTCGAAAAGTTCAAGGACCTTCCTGACCAATTGGCCATCTACAACATGAATCTTCAAAACGAGAAGAATAAATCTTCTTTGTTAACCAGCGAGAAAGCGTCTTTGGAGTCACGGATCGTCGAGTTGCAAGGGGAATTGAGGACGGCCCAGCGAGAATCCTAGGTTTACCAGGAGGAACTTGAGAACAAGTAAAAGAAATCCGCTGCCCTGGCAAACGAGATTGAAGAGTCCGCTGACTTCTACTCTATCAAGGCTCGAGTGGAGACGATGGAGGAGCATCTTGCGGGGAAATCTGCTGGCTGGGATGTCGCAAAGGAGAGGGCCGAATTCATGTCGATGTTTCTTGATGCGGCTAAAGCAATGAGGAACCCTTCCCCCATGGACGACATAATGAAGGTGGTGCAGGAAATAGCTCAGGTGGAAGCGTCGGAGAAGGATTCCCTGAAGGCTTCTGAAGATTAAACTTGTCTGTTTGCGCTTTTTAAAGACTTCGTACTCTACCCCCAGCGTGTTGGGGCTTTTGAACTTGTTTTACCCCTTATGTGTTTTGGGGTTGGTTTGTAAAAACTTTAACTATTCTGGCCGCTAGTTTAGGGCCTTGTGACTGCTTGCCCTTTGCTTTTTGGGGCCTGTTTAATTATCACTATTATGCATATTTGTCTTTGTTTTGTCTGCGTTTGTTTTGCAGGTTTAGAGTAAAGCCGGAGGCGTAAGAGCCTAGTAGAAGACTCAGCTTAGTATAGAGATCTCAGTGTAATTTATATAGCGCTACTCATGAGGGCGAAGATGTAAAGGAAAGTCGTAACTTGTATTAATAATGATCAGTTGTACAAGTAAATGAATAAAGAGCTTCTTTGAATAAAAAAAAAACTCTTGTTTGTCTCGTTCGCCTCGTGCATCTGGTTTTCTTGACTAGTCAATTTGCGTGCACTTGTTGCCTGTTTGTAAGGCTTGGGCCTCTTGTCTTGGCCTGTACCGTCACAAGGCGTCCCTTGTTAGTTTTTATAGACCCATGTATGCCAAGGCTTGTGTAAAGCCGTAGTGTAATCGAGTCGAATAACGCGTAATAATGTAAAAGTAATGTTGTAAATGTGTACCTTGCTCAGAAATGATAGAGCTTCAAGTTCATCGCGTTCCAGCTCCTGGGCACTGTCTTGCCATCATGTGACTCTGACTCATATGCACCTAGCCCTACGATTTTAGTAATTTGGTAGGGGCCCTCCCAATTTGCTCCGAGTTTGCCTGCATTCAGTTCTTGAGTGTTTTGAAAGACTTTTCTCAACACCCAGTCTCCGACTTGGAATGTTCTAGAATTAACTCGTTTGTTGTAACTCCGTGCTACCCCCTATTTGTATGCTGCTAATCATATCGAGGCTTCATCTCGTAACTCGTCCACCGTGTCGAGATGGTGTAACAAGTTGGAGAGGTTGGATTCTTCTGTAGTGAGGCCATACCAAGCAGTGGGCAAAGATACTTCAACTGGTAACACAACCTCGCACCCATAGACTAAGGAGAAAGGTGTGTGTCCAGTTGCGGTCTTAGGTGTAGTGTGATCTGACCATAATATGAGTGGTAACTCGTCTGCCCACTTTCCCTTGGCGTCTTTAAGCCGCTTCTTGAGATTGTTAAGGATAACCTTGTTGCTCGCCTCCGCCTGACCGTTAGCTTGTGGGTAGCGAGGTGTGGACATAACAAGTTGGATGTTGTATTGCTGGCAAAATGCTTTGGTCTTGTCGCTGATGAATTGGGAGCCGTTGTCGCATACTATAGTGGACGGTATCCCGAACCTGCTTAAGATGTTTCTGCGGATGAACGAGATAACTTGAGTATCCTTGACCTCTTTGAAGGCTTCGGCCTCAATCCACTTAGAGAAGTAATCTGTCATGGCTAAAAGATAGACGCGTTGCCCCGAAGCTGGTGGGAGTTTCCCAACGATGTCCATCCCCCACTTCATGAATGGCCATGGTGAAGTAAGGGGATGAAGTAGTTCTGATGGTAGATGTGGAATCGGTCCATGACGCTGGCACGCGTCACATTTGCGAGCGAATTCCGCTGCATCTTTGTTCATGGTGGGCCAGTAGTATCCCATCCTGCTTGCTTTCTTTGCCAAGTTTCGACCCCCTGTGTGGTTGCCACACTCGCCATCATGTATGTCTCGTAGCACCACCTGTACTTCGTTTTCTCGTACGCATCGTGCGTATATTCCTGACGACATCCACTTGAACAAAATGTTATCTTTAATCGTAAATGTGGAAGCTTTTACCTTAAGTCGTTT
Source organism: Polygonum aviculare (assembly GCA_934048045.1). Taxonomy (NCBI): domain Eukaryota; kingdom Viridiplantae; phylum Streptophyta; class Magnoliopsida; order Caryophyllales; family Polygonaceae; genus Polygonum; species Polygonum aviculare. The sequence continues at coordinate 21,235,902 of OW204023.1, read as the reverse complement.
GGCTTCCTCCTTGTCTTCTAGCAAGACACCTTGCTGCAACCATTCCAGGTAAGGCGTTACCCAGGACGGGTTACTGTCTGAACCGCTTATTGCTAACACGCCAGCTTCTTTGACTATTGATGGTGCATCGAGGTACACGAAGGGAATCTTGGTGCATTCTCGTGGGTCTATGGCAGATCCAAGATTAGCTAAGGCGTCAGCCTGTGTATTAGAGTCTCGAGGAACCTGCTTGATCTCGAAATGCTTGACATCTTTCACAATCTCGCGCACCTTCTCAAGGTAAGCTTTCATCTTCGAATCCTTAGCAACATATGAATCTGTTACTTGGTTCACGATATGTAACGAATCACAAATTACCTCAATTTCCTGTACGTTAAGATCTCGGGCAACGAGTAAGCTTGCTATGAGCGCCTCGTATTCTGCTTCATTGTTGGTAGCTTTGAACGTACATCGCACAGCCTGGGCTATCCTATCCCCCTGTGGTGACTTCAGATGTACCCCCAAATCTACACCAACTTGATTTGACGCACCGTCGGTGTGCATCAGCCACTTGCTATTACTTGTTACATTTAGGATTTCTCGTTCTTCTTCTTGTGAAGGGGTAGGGGTGAAGTCGACCACAAAATCTGCCAAGGCTTGCGATTTTATTGTTGCTCGAGGATCATATGTGATGTCGTAGCCATTCAAATGGATGAGCCAACGCGTCAAACGACCTGATAGTTCTGGTTTGGACATGATACTCTTCATAGGATAGTTAGTTCTCACGATAATAGAATGACTTTCAAAGTATGGGCGTAACTTAATGGAAGCCATTACTAAAGAAAGAACTAATTTTTCTGTAGGAGAATACTTGGTTTCCGTATCAAGCAGTGTTTTACTTACGTAGTATACTGGTAATTGGTTACCATTTTCTTCGCGGATTAGCACGGCGCTGACTGCAACTTCTGTAACGGCAAGGTAGACATACAATTTTTCTCCTTGCTGTGGTTTCGATAGTACCTGCGGATTTGATAAATACTGTTTTAACTCTTCGAATGCTTTCTCGTGCTCTTCTTTCCACTCGAACGACTTATTCTTCTTCAAGATGTCGTAGAAGAGCTTGTTTCGATCTGATGAGCGGGATATGAGTCTGTTCAACGCTGCTATTCTTCCTGTTAGCTTTTGAACATCTTTTACGCACTTGGGTGACTCAAGCTCCATTATTGCTTTGACCTGTTCCGGGCTTGCCTCTATCCCCCTTTGGGTAACTATATACCCGAGGAACTTCCCTGAGGTGATGCCGAAGGAGCACTTGGTTGGATTTAACTTCATCTTGTATTCTCTTAAGATTTGAAAGGCATCTCGTAAATGAGCGATGTGATCTTCCGCTCTCAAAGATTTGACGAGCATGTCGTCGATGTAGACCTCCATGGTATCCCCCCAGCTTTTCCTGAAACATCTTATTAACCAATCTCTGGTAAGTAGCACCTGCGTTTTTTAATCCAAATGGCATAACTTTATAACAATAAGTTCCTTGATTAGTTACGAATGCCGTTTTTTCTTGATCCTCAGGATTCATCATTATTTGGTGATAGCCGCTAAACGCGTCCATAAAATTTAACAACTCGTGTCCTGCCGTCGCGTCCACCGTTCCGTCGATATGAGGCAATCTAAACGACTCTTTAGGGCACGCTTTGTTTAAATCAGTAAAATCGACACAGACGCGTCACTTACCATTTTTCTTTTTGACCACTACCACATTTGCTAACCACTCAGGATATTTGACTTCTCTGATTTTTCCCGATTCAAGTAAGGATTTTACCTCGTCGTTGATTACCTGATTTCGCTTAGGGGAGAACTTACGCCTTTTCTGTTTTACGAGCGGCGTTTTGGATTGACGTTTAGAGCATGGGTAATCACGCTTGGATCTATTCCGATCATATCTTCATTCCTCCAGGCGAAACAATCTTTGTAAGACCGTAAGAACTCCACCAGTCCCTCTCGCAAAATCGGCTCTAGATCTGCCCCGACCCGGATCTTTTTTGAGGGTTCGGATGGGTCAAGTGCCACTTCTTCCTGTTCGGGGGCCTCCGGCTTTACGTAGAAGGATGGAGTCTTACAGTCTTTTAATTGCTAATCGGAAATTTGCTTGCTTGTTCCTGCCTTCGAGACTGTGGAAGCTGAGGAAGTCGTCGCTTTCATCGTTACTGAGTAACACTCTCTTGCAAGTTTTTGCTCCCCACGAATCTCTTGTATTCCCGAAGGGGAAGGAAATTTGACGCATTGGTGATATGTCGACGGGATCGCTTACATTCCATGGATCCAAGGTCTGCCCAAGATAACATTAAAAGGTGAGGGACAATCTAGTACTTGGATTTTCACTTAATAGTTTACTCCCTGCGCAATGGTTGGTAGGGTGATCTCCCCAAGCGTGTTACGCGACTCGCCACTGAATCCTACCAAAGTCGTAGACTTTTTAACTATGTCGTTAAGTCCAAGACCTAGGTTGTACAACGCATCCATCATAAGCAAGTTAGTAGAACTCCCATTGTCAATCAAAACACGTTTAACAAGGAAATTTGCAATTGTTAAGGATATTATTAAACAGTCATGATGAACTTCCTCTTCTTCGACGTCGTCGAAGGTGATAGGCATGATGGCATGGCTGGAGTGTGTGGGAGCTTTGGGATTTTCTCGTCTTGCTTCTCTTGCGATTCTTTTAGCCGCGGAATAGGTCACGCCACAGACATCCGACCTCCCCAGTAATAACGTTGATTACTCCTGCATGTTTGGGGGAGTCGGGTTTTCGGGCTCTTTCCACATTCTGGGCCAGATGCTCCCAGCCGCGCTCGGAAATTAGTTCTCTGAGATAGCCTTTCCTCAGCAAATCGACGACTTCTTTCCTTAGCACGATGCACTCTTCTGTCGTGTGGCCGTGGTCGAAATGAAAGTCGGACTACCGTGATTCATCTTTACGATGATGTGGTATGTCTTTCTTCCATGGCCAGTACTTGACAGTGTTTCCCATCGTGCTAAGGGTTCTGACTATCTCTGTCGCGCTAACTCGAAAGTTGTGGTGAGACAATTCTGGAGGCAGCTGGGAGTTCTCACTTCTCTTCACGTATGACGTGTTAACAGTTGGCTTGTTGTGCGGGGCGTGATGAGCGGCCGAAGGATAGGGAGCATATCGAGCCTCCCGTTTTCCTTGCCGTCGATCATTCCGTTGAGGACTCGCCCCCTTCTCAGCATAGAGGTCGTCCTCCTCAAGACGGACATGAGCCAACGCCTTAACCTGCACTTCATCAAAGTTAAAGCAAGGGTACTTTGTCAGTTCACGATATAATTCAGGGTTTCGGGAGGATATCCCTCGTCGGAAGGCCTCCACTGCTGTTGCCGCATCGCATCCCTCAATAGTTACAAGTTCCTCGTTGTAACGATTGAGGAACGCCTTTAGAGATTCTCTAGTCTTCTAGACTAAGCGATACAAGTCACTAGACAGCTTCTTTGCGTGTAGGCTGCTTGCGAATCTGGCTCTTAACCTATAAACCAACTCAGCGAAAGATGAGATACTTCCAAGAGGTAAATGTGAATGTCAGTTTAGCGCGGGACCGCATAACGTGTTCCCGAACCATATTCACATAACAGTTTCTTTCATTTCAAAAGGGACGGTGCTAATGTTCATAGCTTGCTTAAAAGCCGCTATGTGCTGATCGGGATCAGTAGTCCCTTCATATTTAGGGATCTCGGGGACATGATACTTTCGAGAAATATTGACTTGTGCGATCGCGGGTACAAAGGGCGAGTCGGTATAACCGTCTCATCTTTCTACTGCTATCGGTTGAGGAGCCCCTGGGACCTGAGTAATTAGGTCCTCCAGGGCTTTGAGGCGCTCCTTCAATTGGACGACCTCGACATTCCCTTGAGTTGATCCCGACGCATTAGCGATTACCTGATTACCTGTTGATGGGCCGGCGCCGTTTAGGGTGACAAGGTTGGGGTCCTCCATATCCAGGCGCCGGGCCACATCATTAATCACGTCGCTCCTTAGATGGTGGACTGGAGCCGACTGGACCTGAGATCGAAGTAAATTACGTTCATTAGTCAGAGCCTCAATCTGTTTTCCATAAACTTCAGTAGTTTCAGAATTAGCCTCTTTTTGGTTGTCTAGATCATTTTGGAGTGTGAGCATGGAAGCCCGGATCTCCACAAAGGCGCTGGATTCAACCGCCTGATTCTCAGAATTGTTGTTGACGGGCGGCTCTTCTTGGAGAGGCAATTTTGGGTACTGGTTGTCATTGCCGCCGCTATTGGTGGCGTTGCTAGGGTTGTTGTTGTCTTTGTTGAGATTCTGGTTGTCGTCGGAGTCGATGGTTTGGTTGTTGTTAGGCTCGAGATCTCCGACATGGCTATGAGTTGCATCCATGCTTGATGTTGACTCGGCATCTTGTTAGGTCGCAACTTCTTTTTTGGCTAGGGCCCCACGGTGGGCGCCAATTGTTTTGGGCGAATTAACTGTGTAAACACGTTACTTCGCTACAATGAGGGACTCCTAGTCACAAAGGCGTCACGACGTGTTAGAAACAATGAACAAAAGATAATTGCAGAAATTGTACGTAAAGAAGATAGAGAAAATGGTGAGAATGGTATGAATCGTAGAGCGAATTGTATTGATCGAATCGTTGCTTCCAATAACAAACAACACTTTCTGAATACACTTGATTTTCTAGAGCAAAGAGGATCGTAATTGACTAGAATAAGGCAAGAACAATGAGAACTTTGGTAAGCCTTGTGCGAGTCTCAATCCCCAATATTCCGTATCCTTTTTGTGGCTTCGTCCTTCCTTTTATGTTGAACTCCTCCCCTCCCTTGAGCCGTTGATGAACGTTCATAAAATCCCGGAGATATCGCACCTACATTTACTTCTTGGCGTTGAAACATCTTCCTCTTGCTACAGTCAAACTTCGCCTTCAATGTGGAGCGGAAATCACGGGCTCCATATCTCTAGCCGTTAGTAGTGGTTCTTATGGGCCTATCTGCTTAGTGTCTATGGGCTTGAGATTTGGGCGGCCCAACAACGGGCAAGTGACATGACTTGCCATACACTAGATTGAAAGGAGTGGTGCGGAGTGGTGTCTTGTAGGCGGTGCGGTATGCCCACAAAGCATCATCAAGCGTAGAGGACCAATCTTTTTTTGAGCGGGACACCGTCTTCTCTAGAATACTCTTGATTTGCCGGTTAAAGACTTCCACATGACCACTAGTTTGAGGATTATAAGGTTTGGCCACCTTGTGAGACACCCCATACTTGGTCAAAAGAGATTCAAAGCTCCTCTCAATGAAATGTGAACCACCATCACTAATAAGAACTCAGGGTACATTAAAGCGGGGAAAGATGTTGGTCTTCATGAACTTATCCACCACTCGTGCATCATTTGTTCTTGTCGCTACGGCCTTGACCCACTTGGAAACATAGTCAACCGCCACGAGTATGTACTTGTAGGGACCCATAAAGTCTATACCCCAAACATCTAGAGTTCCACTTCCAAGATTCCGGTGAGCGGGTTCTCATTCCTCCATGTGATGTTTCCCGCTCTTTGGCATTCTTCACAAGTGGTCACATAAGCTTGCACATCCTTGAAGACAGTAGGCTAATAGAATCCACTTTGAAGAATCTTCGCGGTGGTCTTGAATCCCTTAGCATGGCCTCCCGTCGGAAGAGTGTGGCAATGACGGATAACTCCTTCTATCTCTTTGTCCGGCACACAACGTCTAAAGATGTGATCGCTCCCTTGCTTGAACAAGTAAGGATCATCCCAATAGTAGCGCTTGACGTCGTGGAGGAACTTCTTCTTGGCTTGGGAAGTCAACCCATGCGGAACAATGCCACCTACAACATAATTGGCAAAATCCGCAAACCACGGGGCTTTCACCCCCTTAATAGCATCTATTGAATGTGAGCGGGAAGAAGAAATGGGAGAAGGGGAAAGAGGATTAGGAAGTACACAAGAAAGGGAAAAGATGTGACCTTGGGCGACCTCGGTTTCGGTCCCATGGGAACCACCTCGGCCATTGCCGTCAACCGGAGAAGGGGCAGGGGAGGTCGCGGCCGACCTACAGCAGAAACTCCCTTCTCGTGACATCTCGTTGCTTAGAAGAGTTTCGTCCGGACGGGAATCGTTGATTGGCACCGTGATTCCGGACTCCGTGATGTGCTCAATGGGTAGCCTTGAAAGGTGATCCGCCACAAGGTTTTTCGCTCCCTTCTTGTCTCATATCTCTAGATCAAACTCTTGTAGGAGGAGCATCCACCGGAGTAAGCGTGGTTTAACATCCTTCTTGTCCATTAGGCAACGGACAGCCGCATGGTCGGTGTAGATTATCACCTTAGAGCCCACCAAGTATGAGCGAAACTTCTCAAATGCGAACACCACGGCTAGAAACTCTTTCTCCGTTGTTGTGTACTTGCTTTGGGCCTCATCAAGCGTCTTGCTTGCATAGTAGATAGCATGAAGCTTCTTCTCCTTTCTTTGCCCAAGAACCGCGCCCACTACATAATCACTTGCATCACACATGATCTCGAAGGGGAGTGTCCTTCCGGTGGTTGCATGACAGGAGCCGACACAAGGGCATCCCGGATCCTATGAAAAGCTTCAAGACACTCGGAAGAAAACTCAAACACCACATCTTTCATTAGAAAGTTAGTCAATGGTTTAGAAAATTTTGAGAAATCTTGAATAAATTTCTTATAAAACCCAGCATGTCCTAGAAAACTTCTATGTCCTTTTACGGAGGTAGGGGGTGACAATTTTTCAGTCAAGACACTCGGAAGAAAACTCAGACACCACTTCAGTTCCCCTTTTTGACACTATGTGATCTAAGACTATTCCTTCACGAACCATAAAGTGACATTTTTCTCAATTTAGCACCAAGTCGGTTTCTTCACATCTTTTTTAGACTCTAGCAAGGTTAGCAAGGCAAGAGTCAAAAGTGGTACCGTACACCGAGAAGTCATCCATGAACACTTCTACAATGTCCTCAATCATGTCGGAGAAGATGCCATCATACACCTTTGGAAGGTGGAGGGTGCATTGCAAAGTCCGAATGGCATCCTCCTATATGCAAACGTCCCATAAGGACATGTGAAAGTCGTCTTTTCTTGATCATCGGGGTGTATTGGAACTTGCCAAAAACCACTATAACCATCGAGATAACAAAAGTAATCATGAAGAGCTAATCTCTCTAGCACTTGGTCAATAAAGGGCAAAGGAAAATGATCCTTCCTAGTGGCACTATTGAGTTTCCTATAATCAATGCACATGCGCCAACTAGTAGTAGTCCTAGTAGGAATCAATTCGCCCTTCTCATTATCCACCACAGTGAGACCACTCCTCTTCGGAACTACATGAACCGGGCTCACACAATTGCTATCCGAAATAGGGAATATGATTCCCGCATCAAGCATCCTCAAGATCGTTTTCTTCACCACTTCCTTCATGTTTGGGTTGAGTCGTCGTTGATGCTCAATGGTTGGTCTATGTCCTTCATCAAGAAAAATCCAGTGCATGCACAAAGAAGGTGAGAGTCCACTCAAGTCCTCAAGCGAGTACCCAATTGCTTTCCTATGAGTCCTAAGAACATCAAGAAACTTTCCAACTTCTTCCACATTTCGATTTGCATTAACAATAACCGAGAAAGTGGAATTAGGGCCAAGAAACTCATACCTCAAAGACTCGGGGAGAGGCTTAAGCTCCGGAGTAGGCGGTGGTGGTGTAATAATGTCGTCGTCCTCATCCGCCTTGAGAAACTCCTTGGCTTCACCATCTTCGTCGTCCATGGAGTGCGTTGGTGTGGTCCTGTTGGAGGTCGCGGCCAACCATGAGGAGGTCGGAGCCGACATACAACACCCTCGTCATCTTCACTTATGTACTCTCCGAGCAACATTTTGACCTCCATGATTTCAGCGGTCTCCTTCATGGTAGGGTTGAATCGGAACTCAACCACTTCTTCTCCAATCTCAAAAGTGAGGAGACCTTTCTTCACGTCAATGACCGCACCGGCGGTGACAAGGAATGGCCGTCCAAGAATGATCGGGACAAGGGGATCCTCCGGCATCTCCATCACAATAAAGTCGTTGGGCACAAAGAACTTTCCGACTTGGATAGGAAAGTCGTCAATAATACCGGTCGGTTGCACACAAGAGCCATCCGCCATATAGAGCCTCATGTTCACCGGAACCAAAGGACCCATGTTGGTCTTGGACCATATAGAAAGAGGTAGGAGACTAACACTTGCACCAAGATCACATAGAGCCTTGAATCGATGAGCACCAATGCCAATGGTAATAGCAAACTTACCCGGATGACCAAGTTTTTCCGGGAGCTCTATAGACCATACATCTATGGTCAATTTGGACATTGACCGCTTCTTTGACAAGATTTCTTTGAGAAATTTGGTGTAGGCGGGCATCTCGTTCAAATCTTCGGCAAAGGGAATGGTGATGTTGAGGCCTTGGAGAACCTTCACGAAGCGCTTGAACTTACCCTCTATGAAATCTTTAGCCTTCTTGGACGGGAAATGAAGTACCTTCGTTGTCGGAGAAAATGGAACGGATGTCGGGACTCTTAGAGAAGGGTCGGCAGTGACCTGGGGAGGGTCGGATGCGATCTCCTCTATAGCAGGGCGAGGGTCGGTGGCGACCATTGGTGGGTCGGCCAAGACCTTTTCCAGAGAGGTTTCAACTTCTTCATCCGTCGTCCTCTCACTTGTAACTCGTTCCGGCAACTTCTTCCCGCTCCTTAGGTGAACGGCGGCATTATGGCCTCTTGGGTTCACATCGGGGTGGCCCGGTAAGCGCCCTTGAGGTCGTGGGATTTGAGTGAGGAGATCACCAAGTTGGGAGTCGACGTTCTTTCTCCATGTATCAAGATCTCCCAACCTTGTATGAACACGCTTCAGCTGTGAGGTGAGCTCAATCCTCACTCCTTGCATCAGTCCTTCCTGCAAATCTTGAACCCATGATGGCTACGCTTGATAACCTAAAGGTCTATAAGGAGGGGCCATTTGTTCTTGCGGGGGAGGTGGATAACCTTGACCATGGTCATTGTTATGCCATTGAGGATAGTTGTTGTTCCAGACCGCATAAGCATTGTTTTGGGGTCGATAGGGTCCTCTCATGTAGTTCGCCTCCGCATAAGCCTCGACAGCCCGGACTTGCTCCACATTAGTACAAGAAGCCGCGGTATGAGATTGGAAACCGCATTCTTGACAAGGTGGGCCGGCGGACTTTAAGTAGCTCACTTGCTTCTTGAGCCGGTTGATCTCATCTTGAATAAATTGGAACTTCACATCTTGATCAATTGGCTCACATTAAGATCAAAATGTAACACCCGAAATTTATCTCGGGAATGCTACACGCCAGTGACCTTGGATTTCACACCAAAGCCACCCAAGGCTTATACAGTAACACAACAATAAAAAGAATAATATTCAAAATTCATAAATAGATCTAAAAAACTTACAATCCAAAATAGTAAATGTGAATGATTAAAACGAAAGTGCGGAAGTACTCGATAAAATAAACGGTCCTTATAATAAAAGTATCTCATTTGATCTCGAATAAATCCAACTTAAAATAACCTTGCAAGAAATGCTCCAAGTCTTCAACTCACTCCTCTTGAGACTCCAACGGCTCGAATCCTGATGTGTTGCAACGTAAATACGGTTGACACCAGCCGACCATGCAAGGAAAGAAAATGGACGGTTAGTCTTGTGACAGACTAAGCAAATGGGTTTTAGAAAAGCGGTTCTTATGGTTATACTCCACTATTAGTATTGAAACCCGAATGAGAGTTGGTCAATAATATAATAATGAAGTATCCCCATCGAAGGTAAGAAAGAAATATGCTCAGGAAGGGAGATAGGATGCCACACAAGGTGGTTCCTTAAGCGAAGTATGCGATTGTTGGGAACTTATTATTCACACAAGTTTTCGAAAAAATTTCGTCGAGTGATTGGTTTTGCGACCAACCTCACCGCACAATAATTGTACGAATTTAGATTGGAAAGTAGACTTGGTTAATCGGGAGTAAGAACGGTTTTCCAAGTTATACTAACCGTCCTGGTTCATTAATTATGTGCATAGGCACTTATCTTACTTACTTCCAAAACGGTACATTCAGGTTGATAGCTTTTAAAATATCGGATTCGACAATGGTCGAAACAAAACGAAGGAGATCTCAAGAATTCAATAAAGGCACTAGCTAGGTGCAATCACCCCCCATATTCGGATGAGGTGGCACGGTCATGACCAGGCACTAGGATATAGGTCCATCCTAATGCAAATATTTTAAAGAGGCGTCCAGGGTCTAACCCACGCCCCTAATACTACGCTTAGTCCACATCAAGTCTCAATGGAGACGAAACACATACGGCCACAACATCGAGACCTATGTCCAAGTTCTAGCGCAGTCTAGCAATATATACATCCTACAATAATAATGAGGTCATTAATGCTATAACAATAAATCCTAATTCATTTATTAGCACACAAACTTCCCAACAATATTTAAAACCAGTTATGCAAGTGATAACGATGATTTTAGTTGTTTTAAACCACAATTATGCAAAGAAAACCACACTAACTTAAACCAAAGTATAAAGCAAGTAAGGGTCGATTCCACAGGGAGACAAGTTATCTTTAGCAATGAAGTTTGTGTCAAACAAAAGTAACAAGGGGGATTTTTAGGTTTTGTTCACACAGTAACATGCAAAGCATACGAATTCGAGAGTTTATCAATCAGTATTTGGAAACACTTAGGCAAACAAATATCCACATTCACTTGACAAGTTGATCATTAATTTCATTCAATATCTATGTAATGGAAATTCCAATTCCTTTTCAAAAGTAATTAATAGCACAACCAGATACTATTAACCCTAACTAGATAAATAATCATGAAACTATCAAGATTCAATCTAACTAGCAACATTCAACAACAGGAATATAATTGGATACAAACTAAGATAAAACAACCAGCTTTTACCCTTGAATGCAAATCAATTCTCTTATGCATAAGACTAACACAACCAGATATTAGCACGATGCAGTTGCTACTTATGAATTAGAGATGCTCAACCAGAAACACTCTAAATCTAGCAATAACCTAATAACAATAAATCCTAGATGATCAGACTAGAAATTATTGAAACAAGTCAATAGCAATTCAAGCAAGAGAAAAGATTAAATCCATGCAATCGATAAGGAATTAGAAATCTCACAACTGAATCAGAACGAACACTTCAATTGTCTGTCTAAGCAAAGAGGCTTAGTTCTCCATAGGCCTTCAAAATACAAAATAAATCCAAACTCAAAAACTCGGTCTAAACAAAGGGTTCAAAAGCCCTTAAATATGAGAAAACATCTATCCAAAAATACATAAAAACCGGACCTAAAATAATATCCAAAAGGTCACTAAACAAAACGCAGCGTTTAAAGTAGAAAATCGCCTCGGTAAAAGGCAACGGTCGCCGCCTATGGGGCAGCGGTCGCCGCCAGACATAGACCGACTTTCTCTTCGTTTCTTCATTCCAGCTTCAAGTGGTCTTCAGGGTACCTCGGCTCTTCCTTCTTTAACGCTTCAAACTCCAACTTTATCACCTAAAACAAGACTAAAAGTATGCTGAAACCCCATCTAAATACACAACATAAATGTGTATATCAAACTCCCCCACACTTGAATCTCACTCGTCTCAAGTGAATCAGAAAACTAACACTCGTAATCAATAACGACCTAGATCACTAAGTATAGCGAGAGCCTACAACTAAAGGTAATAACACATATCGTCAAATCTCCTATCCAACCAACCCATAACACAATATAACAAAATCAGCGCCAGCATCCATCAATCCTAAAATACAACTCAAATCAACACAACTAACACTACATCTCAACCTTCAAACTATCTAACACCTACTTCACACATCCAACATCTATCAACAATATGCATCAATAAAGAAGATGTCAATCAAGAAACAACACCTTATCCCTCCAAGTGAAAACCTACCCGAAAACACTCCTATACTCCACTTCTTATGTCGCCAGCTCCAGTCAAAAGAACATCCTAAAACACTCTTTTTTCTTTCACTCTTTTTGCTTAGGCGCTTTTTCAGGTTTTCACCTAACATCTCTCTTTTCATTTTTCAATGTTGGACTCACCATCTCACATCACTCAAAAATCTATTTTTGCCCAAGCCTAATGCTTGTCAGATTACCTGCTTTTTACTTGAACCGCCCTTTCAGGTTTTGAGTTCACCCCAGGATTTTTCTGCCTTTTTCTTTTATTTTTATGGCTCTTTTTTTTTTAAGTAATAGAAATAGTAATATAAATCCAACTCCCCCACACTTATAATAAACATTGTCCTCAATGTTGAAAGAGAAAAATAATATAAGGAGAAGTAAGGAAAATTACCACTACTGTGAAGGTGGTGGTGGTGGCGGGTAGTCAGGGTAAGATGGATATCCAGGCCACTGCTGCTGAAAGAATGCCGCCTGCTGCTGAAAGTAGTGAGCCTGTTGCTCATGGTATTGATGCATCCTGTCCATGGAACTCGCCAACTCATCCTGACGGACTGAAAGACGACCCATCTGAGCAGACATCTGATCCTGCCAATCTGAGTACTGACCCCAACCAGTGGGTCGAGCGGTAGCCTGCTCCTCCTGCATATATGCAGCAGCCTGAGATGCCCAAGTAGGAGGCTGAGGGGCTGGATCCTCCTGCATCCTATCTGGCTCCTCATCCTCATCCTCATCATCATCATCATCCTCAGAAGCCTCCTCATCAACAGCAGCAGCAGCAGAAGAGGAGCTAGGAGCGCGATAGCCAACAGTGTACCGACGAATATCAAAATCACGACCAGATGGCCCAAAGGGCATAGCTATAGGCAGAGGAAGAGGAATCCGATAACAGCCCCGAGAACCATACAAGTAATAGCGCTGCTCTCCAACATCAGAAAGAACGCCCACATGGCGTAACTGCCTCAGGTCATAGGTGTAGTGGCGAGAGAGCTGCTCAGCTGGAGAGGGCGCAGCAACTGCCATCCAAGCTCCTAATAAAGAGATCATGCCACCAATAGTAATCTTTCCTGGCTTGTCAGACTGACACTTCAGACAACTAGCAATAAAGTAAGCCCGCCACTCGCGCACCAAAGTGCTCTGCGGGGTCATAGTCCAAACTGCACTCAAGTCAAGGTGCGGCACCTTGTTCAACTCAGATTGGCCCAACCAAGCCATATGAATAACCTTGTGAGCTAGACGAAAACACGGATGAGACCACTTGTAATTATACTCCCCAGCCTTTGGATCATACCCCCTTGACCTTGTAGAATCAGCCCAAAATTGAATCTGCGGATTTTTGGGATCCCACTCTATAGGCGGCTTGGATATACCATGTGCCTCATCTTTTTGCCCATAGTCCAAAGTATGATCCCTACCCCCAAGTCGAAACTCAATGGTACCCGTATCAGGATAATGCTCAAAAGTGGCCAAAAAATCCCGAGTCCACTCAGGGTAAGTAGGAGCACGCATATCACAGAACGGACCAAGCCCACAATGCTCAAACATCTGCCTAGTACAAGCTTCTAGCCCAAGCTCCCTCATAGCATCATGATCAAAGAACAAGGTACTAACAATTTTTTTCTTTGCAATCAATTTCAATCTAGCCTCCTCTTTCACGGAGTACTTATGGCGGGATCTAGATGAAGAGGCTCTACGGGTACTCATACTCAACAATGGAAGCAAAAATCACCAAAACACAAGAGAAGAGTACCGAAAAACAAATCGCCGCAAGTTCGCGTCTGTCGCTGGCGGCGGTCGCTGCCAAGGGGGCGGCGGTCGCTGCCCTGTGCAGACCCGAAATTGCGCACGACGATTGGCGGCGGACGAAGGCGGCGGGCTAAGGAACGGCGGTCGTTGGCGTGGCGAGCTGGTGGCGGCAGCGAGTGGGCGGCGGCCTTCTCCTTCTTCCTCCTTCTCTCTACTCTCTTCCTCTCTCTTGGTCTCTCTTTTGGCTGCGTGGGTTGTGGTGTGTGGTGTTGTGCTGATGCCTTCAACCCTTCTTATCTTCTATCTTATCCTCTCATCCCTTCTTTCTTTTTTCTTTTTCTTTTTCCTTTTTTTTTTTATTATATATCTTTTTTTTCGGATATATCTTTCTTTCTTTTTTAAAAAAAAATTTTTTTTTAAGTATCGAACCTGATAAATGGGAGAGATCGCCGCCATTTATTTTCCGGAATGCCGTAGCTGATCGAATATTGGCGGCGATCGTTGCCATTATTCGGTACAATGTCGTAGCTGACTTCGTTTTGGCCCGCGCTCGCTGCCTCATGGGCGGCGGTCGCTGCCAATGCATTGTGGTCCTTCGACTTTCTGCAAGTTAGTTCGACACAAAATAAATAACAAAACAAACAAAGGGAAACTAATCTAAGCTAATCTAAAGAAAGGATATCAACTCCATTGTGTTGCCTCCCGATAAGCGCCTTGTTTAACGTCGTGGCTCGATGTTATGCCAGGTCATCAGTTTTCAATGTCAGCCTCTGTCAGTATGGCTTCCTCTATCGGTGTCTTCATGATACTTCTTAACTCTTTCGCCGTTCACCTTGAACAATGTGTGGGTTTCTGCATCATACAACTCAATGGCACCATGGGGAAAAACTCTAGCAACCACATAAGGTCCTGCCCAACGCGATCTCAACTTCCCAGGAAAGAGTCTAAGGCGGGACTGAAATAATAGGACTTTTTCACCAATGTTGAAGTCCTTTCTCAGAATGTTTTGGTCATGCCATGCCTTAGTCCTCTCTTTGTAATGTAAGGCGTTGTCATAGGCTTCAATTCTAGCTTCTTCCAGTTCCTGTAGTTGGAGCTTCCTAGCTTCTCCTGCCTCCTTCAATTCCATGTTGCACTTCTTAATAGCCCAATAAGCTTTGTGTTCAAGTTCAACCGGGAGATGACATGCCTTTCCAAAAACCAACCTAAAGGGCGACATGCCAATAGGTGTTTTGTAGGCAGTGCGGTACGCCCAAAGTGCATCGTCAAGCCTTTGACTCCAATCTTTTTTGCTCGGGGATACCGTCTTCTCCAAGATGGATTTTATCTCTCTGTTTGACACTTCAGCTTGGCCATTAGTTTGTGGATGGTAGGCTGTGGAAACTCTCTGTGTAACATGGTACATGTTTAATAGAGTGGTGATCGTTCTATTACAGAAGTGAGTTCCTCTATCGCTTATGAGTGCCTTTAGGATCCCAAACCTAGCAAATATGTGGGATTTCAAGAATTCTGCAACAATCTTAGAGTCATCAGTCCTGGTGGCCTTCGCCTCCACCCATTTGGAAACGTAGTCCACCGCAAGCAAAATATATATGTTACCCCCAGAGTTAGGATATGGTCCCATAAAATCAATACCCCAAACATCAAATATTTCACAGAAAATAAGACTTGTTTGTGGCATCTCATCCCTACTAGATATGTTTTCTACTCTTTGACATTTATCACATGATTTGCAAAAGTTATGAGCATCTCTAAAAATAGAAGGCCACCAAAATCCTGCATCTAACACTTTTCTAGCAGTCCTTTGCACCCCAAAATGTCCACCACATGCTCCTGAATGACAAAGTGTAAGGAGAGAATGTACCTCAGCTTCAGGAATGCAACGGCGGATCACCTGGCCAGCGCAGTGTTTCCATAGATACAGGTCATCCCAAACAAAGTGTCTTGCTGAACTGCGTAGCCTGTCTCGTTGAGCTTTATTGAATGGTGAAGGAAATTCCCCTGTGCTGAGGAAATTCATCAAATCTGCATACCATGGCTCTATAGTGCTCAACTTAAGGAGCGACTCATCAGGAAAGTTTGTTTGAATATGATTTTCAGGGAGATTCTCTGCCTGGACAATTCTGCTAAGATGATCAGCAACAAGATTCTCAGCGCCCTTCTTGTCCTTTATCTCAATGTCAAACTCGCTGAGCAATAGGACCCACCGAATCAATCTTGGTTTCGCCTCCTTCTTTGTCAGCAAATAGTGCAGAGCAGCATGGTGAGTGTAGATGATGACCTTTGTACCAAGGAGGTACTGTCGGAACTTCTCAAGAGCAAATACTACAACAAGCATTTCCTTCTCTGTGGTGGAGTAGTTCCGTTGTGCATCATTCAGTGTCATAGAAGCATACTGAATCACATGTGAAGCTCTCGCTTCTTTCTGGCCTAGCACTGCCCCCACAGCATAATCACTAGCGTCGCACATGATCTCAAAAGGTTTTGACCAATCAGGAGCCTGGATAATAGGGGCGCTTGTCAAGCGAGCCTTTAGGTCATCAAAGGCCGCCCGACACTCAGTTGTGAATTCAAATGCCATCTCTTTCTTCAGAAGTTCGCATAGAGGTGCTGAGATCTTTGAGAAGTCTTTAATAAACCTGCGATAGAAACCTGCATGACCCAGAAAAGAACGAACTTCGCGCACATTAGTAGGATAGGGCAAAGATTGAATGACTTCAACCTTTGCCTTATCGACCTCAATACCCCTAGACGAGACAATGTGACCTAGGACAATACCCTGTTCTACCATAAAGTGACACTTCTCAGAATTAAGAACTAAATTAGTGTCAACACATCTAGCAAGCACAAGTGATAGGTGTTTTAAGCATGCATCAAAGTCATCTCCATGTACAGTAAATTCATCCATAAAGACCTCTATGAAATTCTCAATGTACTCGGAAAAGATGCTCACCATACACCTTTGGAAAGTTCCTGGAGCATTGCATAGACCGAATGGCATCCGACGGTATGCAAATGTGCCGAAAGGACATGTGAACGTAGTCTTCTCTTGATCCTCAGAGGCAATGGCTATCTGAAAGTAGCATGAGTACCCATCTAGAAAACAATAGAATGCACGCCCTACAAGCCTTTCCAACATCTGATCAATAAATGGGAGAGGGAAGTGGTCCTTCCTAGTTGCCGCATTCAGCTTGCGGTAGTCAATGCAGACTCTGTAACCTGTTTGTAGCCTTGTTGGAACGAACTCTCCCTGCTGATTTTCCACCACTGTAATTCCTCCTTTCTTTGGGACAACCTGTGTGGGACTGACCCATTTGCTATCAGAAATAGGGTAGATCATCCCTTCCTGTAAGAGTTTCATGACCTCTTTCTTCACAACCTCCATCATAGGTGGGTTCAAACGTCTTTGGGGCTGCCTAGATGGCTTCTCTTCACCCTCCAACAATATGCGATGCATGCAAGTAGTTGGGCTAATTTCCTTGATGTCAGCAATAGTCCACCCAATTGTTGTCTTATACTGTTTCAGCACTGCTACTAACTTGCTTTCTTGCTCCTTTGTAAGCTTGTTGGAGATGATGACTGGCAATGTTTCCTTGTCTCCAAGAAACACATACTTGAGGTGGTCTGGGAGTTGTTTCAATTCAACTACCGGTGCCTGCACAACAGAAGGCAATAGCTTTTCGCTAGGCGAAGTTAGTGGCAAAGGAGCTTCTCCCAGTAGCTCATAAGGGAGTGCACGGTAAGCATCCAATTCATGGACCATCTCCTGCAGGTTAGTTGAGCATGCAAAATCTAAATTGGAATCAACAATAAAAGATTGCACTTCATCCAAATAGTTTTCATCAAACACATCTTGCACTACAAGCTCAAGCACATCAATGTAAGAGACAGAGTAATCATCAGAAGGATATTTCATGGCTTCATAGATATTGTAACTTATGGTTTGTCCATCAAATTCCATGGTTAGGGAACCACTACTAACATTGATTTTAGTGTTTGCTGTTTTCAGAAAAGGTCTTCCTAACAGAATAGGGGTTGCATGCTTGTCATGTTCCATATTAAGCACATAGAAATCAGCAGGAAAAGTAAGATCACCAACCATTACGAACACATCTTCTACGATTCCTATTGGACGAACATTAGACCTATCAGCTAATTGAATGGAAATATTAGTTGCATGCATAGGTCCTAGTTTCAAAGATTCGCAGAGAGACGAATGTAACACATTAATGGAAGCACCCAAATCAAGCATGGCTTTATTGAACTTAGTACCTCCAATAGTGATAGGGATAGTGAACATACCAGGATCCCCGCACTTCTTAGGTAAGCGTTTCTGAAATACAGCTGAAACATGCTCGCTTACTTTCACCTTTTTCTTGGCATTAAGATCCTGAGTCCTCTTGGTGGTGCACATCTGCTTCAAGAACTTCGCATAACGAGGGACAGATTTGATCAAATTGAGGAGAGGAATGTTGACCTCAACGTTTCTGAACATCTCAAACATGTCCTTGTCCTGCGTAAGTTGCTTTGTAAGCTTCAGAGCAGATGGGAATGGTGCTACAGGCTTGAACTCGGGAATAACAGAAGGTTCAACCTTTTCCTCAACATCTTGGACGCCAAGGGACTGGCGGCGATCGCTGCCAGGTGGGCGGCGGTCGCCGCTATTTTCGGAAATTGCGTCCGTCGGTGAGGAAAAATGGCAGCGGTCGTTGCCATTTTGGCGGCGGTCGCCGCCATTATTTTCAGCTTTGTCGAGAGCAGCTTCGTTTTGGCGGCGGTCGCCGCTGTCAGGGTGGCGGTCGCCGCTATCTTTTTCTTCAATTTCGACTATCTTTTCACCATTCAAAGCCTTCCCACTTCTCAGAGTAACAACACTGACATTGCGAATGTTCGGGTTCGCCTCAGTTTGAGAGGGAAGCTTACCCGAATCCTTCGCTTCAAGTTTGCTCACAACTTGAGAGATCTGACACATTTGCCTTTCCAAGTTCTGAATACTTGCTGATGTAGTTTCTTGGAATTGCAATTGGCTCTGTGTCAGCTTTGATACATTCTCTGAAAGACTGATATTGCTCTGCATCAACATCTTCATCATATTATCCATGGAAGGGGCTGCATTATAGTTCTGTCCCTGAGGTCTAGCCGCAGGTGGCCCAGCTTGCGGTGGATGTTCTTGAGATTGATTTGGATTTGAGTTGTTCCATTTAAAGTGAGGATGATCCTTCCACCCAGGGTTGTAGTGGTTAGAATAAGGGTCATACCTCTGCTTTTTCTGAAATCCCCCAACTGCATTCGCTTCTTCTTGAAGTGTTGGACATGAATCAGTAGGATGCAAGTCGTCATTACAAATTTCACAGGCCTTAAGCTGTTGAGGTGTACCTTCAGTTTTAGACGTCTTACTTCTTCCTTCAACACATCAAAATCAGCTGGATCAATTTTTGAGTGCGAACTAGCAGCTGACAAGCTTTGGGAGCCTCTCCCACTGTATTGTCTGGAATCATCCGCCAGTGTAGCGAATACCTCTAGAGCTTCCTCGTAGGTCCTCTTCATAATATTTCCTCCACAAGAAGAGTTCACCATCCGACGGTCATCCTCACGAAGCCCTCCATGTAAATAGAGAATAAGATCATGATTAGCATAGCCATGATAAGGACAACTCTTCACCAGTTTCTTGAAGCGTTCAAAGTAGTCATAGAGAGAGTCATCATGGAGTTGCTCTATGTTGCAAATCTTCT
This sequence comes from Polygonum aviculare, assembly GCA_934048045.1. Lineage (NCBI taxonomy): Eukaryota > Viridiplantae > Streptophyta > Magnoliopsida > Caryophyllales > Polygonaceae > Polygonum > Polygonum aviculare. Next base: position 21,216,371 of record OW204023.1, on the reverse strand, counting down.
TCTTGAGCTGATTAGATTTAATAGCTGGAAAGTATTTGTCAAGGAACACTTTCTTCAGATTCACCCAGGTGGTGATGCTTCCTGGTGGTAGAGAATGATACCAGTCCTTAGCAGATTCCTTCAGAGAAAAAGAAAATACTCTCAACCTCATCTGATCTTCAGTAATATCAGATGGACGCATACTGGTACAAACTTTAAGAAATTCATCCAGATGCTATATGGGATCCTCAAGTGGGGTTCCATTGAATTTCGGGAGCAGATGGACCACTCCTGTCTTAAGCTCAAATTTGACACCCTCATCAAGAGCCGGAAATTGCACTGCACGAGTTGGTTGCTCCAAGTTAGAAGCTGTGAGAGATTCAAGAGTCACACGATTTGCCATTGCTACTGTCTCTTGAAATAAAGCACGCACAACCTTCCGAGTCCTGAATAAAGTCCTCTCGATCTCTGGATCAAAAACAAGAGGTAGATTATTAGTAATACGGGTGTGAACCATAAGATAGGTTCACACCAAGTTTGGCACAAAAATTCACACCAAAGATAATTGTTGCCTCCCCGGTAACGGCGCCAATTTGATAACGATGATTTTAGTCGTTTTAAACCACAATTATGCAAAGAAAACCACACTAACTTAAACCAAAGTATAAAGCAAGTAAGGGTCGATTCCACATGGAGACAAGTTATCTTTAGCAATGAAGTTTGTGTCAAACAGAAGTAACAAGGGGGGTTTTTAGGTTTTGTTCACACACTAACATGCAAAGCATATGAATTCGAGAATTTATCAATCAGTATTTGGAAACACTTAGGCAAACAAATATCCGCATTCGCTTGACAAGTTGATCATTGATTTCATTCAATATCTATGCAATGGAAATTCCAATTCCTTTTCAAAAGTAATTAATAGCACAACCAGATACTATTAACCCTAACTAGATAAATAATCATGAAACTATCAAGATTCAATCTAACTAGCAACATTCAACAACAAGAATATAATTGGATACAAACTAAGATAAAACAACCAGCTTTTACCCTTGAATGCAAATCAATTCTCTTATGCATAAGACTAGCACAACCAGATATTAGCACGATGCAGTTGCTACTTATGAATTAGAGATGCTCAACCAGAAACACTCTAAATCTAGCAATAACCTAATAACAATAAATCCTAGATGATCAGACTAGAAATTATTGAAACAAGTCAATAGCAATTCAAGCAAGAGAAAAGATTAAATCCATGCAATCGATAAGGAATTAGAAATTTCACAACTGAATCAGAACGAACACTTCAATTGTCTGTCTAAGCAAAGAGGCTTAGTTCTCCATAGGTGTTCAAAATACAAAATAATTCCAAACTCAAAAACTCGGTCTAAACAAAGGGTTCAAAAGCCCTTAAATATGAGAAAACATCTATCCAAAAATACATAAAAACCGGACCTAAAATAATATCCAAAAGGTCACTAAACAAAACGCAGCGTTTAAAGTAGAAAATCGCCTCGGTAAAAGGCAGCGGTCGCCGCCAGACATAGACCGACTTTCTCTTCGTTTCTTCATTCCAACTTCAAGTGGTCTTCAGGGTACCTCGACTCTTCCTTCTTTAACGCTTCAAACTCCAACTTTAGCACCTAAAACAAGACTAAAAGTATGCTAAAACCCCATCTAAATACACAACATAAATGTGTATATCAGCAAGCGAGAACCGTCCACTTGCATTGATTCGAAGGATAAAGAGTAATTTGTCAACGAGGTGAATCCTTACGAACAGGGTTCGTTTCCTATTTCATTAACAACGAAAAAATAAATTATACGAATTTATTTTGGTTTTTCGTAATCTAGGAAAAGGTTGGATTCAAGAGATATGCTAAAGATCTTATAAGCATATAAGTATTTTATTCATTATACATACTTGTGTTCTTGTTATATATTTTAAGTATTATTTCGTTCTTGATTTTAATTCTTTAATCTTACACATGCCTTAGAAAAACACTTTTGAAAATCTATTCTTTTAAATTTAATAACACTTAGTCATGATAAAAAATTAAAGGATCAAGAAACAAGAATTTCATTTTTATGTTCATAAAGTAAAAATACATTCTTTTTAGCTAATTATATTTCACTAGTGAAATTACGATAAAATAGGATATAATATAAACAAAAATTACGTAAATAATGAAAACATCTAAGTTAAAATAGGATAATTCAATTTCTTTTCCTTTACATATGTATGTAAGTATGTCCATAAATTTCATTCATTATCTTCTTCATTTTATTTTCATTCATAAAAGGTTCTTCCCTTTTTGATATAATATCCTTTATAACAGTATTATTGTATTCTTTTATTATACTTTTCTAAGAGCCAAACCTAAGGATACTCTCTTTTAGTGAAAACTCATATCCCATTATATTAACTTAATACGCTCATTTTAATTTAATATAGGTTTTTTTTTCTCTTTAAATGATGTTTCATATAGTTTATATTTAATATTTTGAACAGTTTCTTTAGCATAGGCTAACAGGTACATGACCTATTGATATGAGTTTAAAAGTATCATCATGGCATTATCGGTTCTTATTAAACTTCTATTTAATAAGTAAGGCTAATACTTTTATATATGAAAGGGAAAAAAAATCGTTTAGGGAAATTACAATAATAACCTTCTCGAAAAAGAGGGTTATTACACATAGAGCTTCTTTGGTTGAATCCGGACGGCTTGTTTGGTCCCTTCGTGAACTAGAGGGCATACACCTGCGTACAAAATACAAGAGAAACGAATTAGTAACAAAATAGGGGTTCGGGCTAGTCCCTCACCCAAAAGAAAGCTAGACAAAGAAACTAAACTAATTCCCCAGCAACGACGCCAATTTGTTGGGAGGGTTTTTACCTAGAACAAATAAATTTGTCAAGACCCCACTGAGTATAGCGAAGTCAGGATTGTCCACGGGAGTTAATAGAACTATAGTCTAGCAATCAAACTATTAAAGCAAAACAAAACAAAACAAAGCAAAACGAGCCAAACAAACACAATTGCACACTTTGGGGGGGGGTCATAGCCGACCTTTGACAATACCTAAAATCACACATAAACACCTTCTGGAGTAGGTCGTGGCCGACCTGCAACTGGTAGGGGCCGACCTATCTGGGTAGGGAAATATGCTTTGTAAAAATACGGGAAAACAACTAGGGGAAGGGATTCACCACAACATAATCATGCATTCAAACAATGATAAAGGATCAACTCAACTTGTAATCTCATGGATGACTTTCGTCACAAAAGAAATACATTAAAACCTCAACTTTCATGGAGATGTTAACATGCAATCCAACTTGTTTTCTAAGGGTTTTAACTTTCATCTTAACCCGGATAGTCCCGATTCACAACATAATCTTTCAATTCGGTTGCAAACAAGAACAAGCCCCAGTTTTCATCAAGGAATTAAGCATGCAAGAAGGATTGAAGGGTAGAGGTTACAAGTCGAGCATGAATCAAAGCATCAAAGTCTCAAATGCATGTTGATGTTGGGTTTCACCCCACACCTACAAACATAACTACTCACACATAATCAAACACACAAACAACAAAAGAGAAGAGGGAGACATAATCGAAACAAACAACTTCAATTAAACAAGAGATCCAAACTTACAAACTTCACAAACCCACAAATTCTTCTTACACACCATTGTCTTCCATCTTCCTCCTAAAACACAACCAACTAAGACAAGCTTTCTTCCCCCACCATTCTCCCTTACAAAGCTCACTTTCCACCCTTTCCTCATTCCTCACCCCAGCCAACCATCTCTAACCTCCTTCCCCCCTTGAGCTTTCCCCCCCCCCAAAAAACAAAAGCTAAAAAAAAACTCCTACAAGAAGAGCCAAAAAGGCCTCTTTGTATCAGCCCCCAAAAGTCAACATCCAAGTCTGCCACCTCTGCCACAGCCGCCCCCCTTTTTTGATATTCGAAATTCCCGCAAAAAGGTAATACTTGGGCGGCAAGGATCACACGGGCCGACCTTGACTAGATCGCCGCCGACCAAATTCTAGGTTGCGGCTCAGGGGGTCGCAGCCAACCTAGGGAAGGTCGGCGCCGACCCACAGCAGGGGACTTGGTTTCTTTCGTTCTTGCTCCAAGTGATCGGTCCTTTGCTCGGCGTTTCTTCTTTCTTGTTCCTTGAATTCCTTGTACTTCTTTGAGGCACCTTTTGTTGCAAAATTTTGTCTCTTGATTCTTTGAAGGATTCTTGACCTTATGACTTTGGAAACCTCACACTTCCTAGAATGCTCTGAAATGAAAGGGAACTTCTCCTAAAATGCTCCAAATACCTACAAAACACAAAACAACAAACAAACGACTCCAACTCTCGAAAGAGAGTCGAAACCTTATGCAAAACACACAAACATAAAGGAAAACATGCAAAACAAACTAGAAAACAACCTAAGAATTCTAAATAAAAAGCACGACATCAGTATGAAAGCTGACTGAAAGCCAATTGCAATTCCAAGAAACTACATTAGTAAGTATTCAGAACTTGGAAAGGCAAATGGGCTAGATCTCTCAAATTGTGAGTAAACTTGAAGCGAAGGATTCGTAATGTCAGTGTTGTTGCCCTGAGAAGTGGGAAGACTCTAAATGGCGAAAAAATTATCGTAGCTGAAGACAAGGATAGCGGTGACTGCCACCTTAACAACGATGTGCTGCCAAAACAACCTTGCTTTCGACAATGCTGAAATTAATGGCGACGACCGCCGCCTAAATGGCAGCGATCGCTACCGCGGAGCATCACCGACGGACCAAATTTCCGAAGAAAGCGGCGACCACCGCTATTTCCTTGGCTCCCAAGATGATGAGAAGGGCGTTTAACCTTCCATTCTTCCCGAGTTCAAGCCTGTGGCGCCATTCCCATCTGCTCTTAATCATACAAAGCCACTTACGTAGGACAAGGACATGTTTGAGATGTTCAGAAACGTTGAGGTTAACATTCCTCTCCTCAATTTGATCAAATATGTCCCTCGTTATGCGAAGTTCTTGAAGTAGATCTGCACTACCAAGAGGAACCATGATCTTAATAGTAAGAAAAAGATGAAAGTGGGCGAGCATGTTACAACTATGTTTCAAAAAATCTTACCTAAGGAATGCGGGGATCCTGGTATGTGATGTCTTCTTATTTGGTGGTGTTTTAAATGTGTTTTCCTTTGTAGTTTTATTTCTTTATTCCTCTTTTCTTGTGTGTTTTGTTCCTTTTTAGCTTAGTTCCCGCAATTATATGAGACTCGGAGATTATGCGTGTTTTTATGTGTTTTGTAGGCGTTTTGGCAAAGAACCAAGGACTTTCTTAAAGAGGGATCGATGCTTGGAATAAGGCACGAGCTAAAGGAGGAAGGGAAGGAGCAAGCCATGAAGAAAACAAGAGGAAAAGCCAAGAAGAAGAGGTGGCACGAGGTCCAGATTGAGTATGAGTCAAGTCGGGCCCGAGAACGAGATTTTAGCCCTGGACCGACGTACCCAGTACCTCGGGCCCGAGGTTGCTCCGTGTCGGTCCATGCTAGTTTTGAGGCTTGGGCGCCAAGGCATTGTGATGACTCTTCCACATTTGCCCCTCACATATAAATCCCCTCTTGTTCTCTTAATTAGGAGGTTCCACAAAGCTCTTAGGGAGAAATCCACACACAAATCTCTCAAGTCAATACTTGGAGAGCAAGGAGAAAGGAGAGAAGAAGGAGAAGAGAGAGGATCGGCCAAAGAGAGGAAGAGATTGCTAGGTTTGATTGTTAGTCTAGCTTTTCTTTGGTTTGATCTTTTGGATTTGACAAACTTGGCTTTGAATTTGTGGATTGAACTTGAGTTTGTGAATGAAATTTGCCTTTGATTGGAAATCAATGATGATGATTGTGATGTCTTGTGATTTGTTTGTTTTTGTTACTTGCCATATGGAGTAGATCTCCTTGATCATGGGTAATGGGGGAAAACTCTAGCTAGGTTGAGCTAGAAAACCCAATTCCATAAGCCTTGAGTGCGTGATCTAGGAACCCACTCTACATAAAGCTACAATTCCTTGCAAAAGTAAGGAATCAAGGCTTGTGATTGGCGAAGTAACGAAAGTGAAAAGCATCTATCACAAGACCTTGCATCGAAGGGGAGAAGCGAAAGCCAATCACCCCATGATCGACGTGTAGAGTGGTTTGGATGAGGTGAAAGCCTCTCGATCTAACCTAGATCATCACTTGTTGCTTGAATTGGGGTGGAAAAGGCTCAATCTACTAGAGAAGGAACCCAAAACCCAAGATCTAATTTCAATCACTTGAATTCAACGTCCCTAGTTACCTCGAGCCTGACTTCCAAAGAGTCAGTCCCGATGTCCTTCCTCCTAGCTAACTCGGGCCCGACGTGACCTTGTGTCGGTCCCGGTTGCTTCTTTCGTTTTACTTTGTTTAAAATTCTCTTTTTTCGATTTCAAGTATCGTGGCACATCAATCGAGTAGATTTCCCGAGCGTTCGACACCCACCACGTACTACATCGGGGTCGGGTTATAAATGTATCTCTAGACCCTCGCATCCGTGAGCGATCAAAAGATTGGCGCCGATGTCGGGGAAGTCAAAGTCCATTGAGTGCCAATTTGTTGAGTCTTTTGTGTTTTGGTAGTGATTTGGGTGAGGGAATAGCCCAAGCCCTTTGTTGGTTGTTAATTTGTTTGGTTTTTGTCTTTGCTTCGTAGGTGTATGCGAGCTCGTTCCTCCTAAGGAACCTTTGAGCTTGAGTTTGTAAGTGATCCCGAGAGTATCATCAAGCAAGCACGAAGAAGAAGAAGGATGGAGAATCAAGCTCTCCATGGTGATGATGAGTTGGCCCATCTTAGATCCGAGACGGCGAGGTTGCAATTGGAGCAAGATAACCAAGAGGCGATGATAAGGAGAGAAAGGGGACAAAGGATGAGGGCCGAAGCTCAACTCAATGCCCTACCCCAAAATGCACGTCAATATATGACCATCCGGAGTTGAGGGACCCCGAGCCCGCTATTGTGCTTCCCGAAGTTGCAAAGAACTTTGAGATCAAGACGCAATTCATCTCCCTTATCAAGCGAGATCAATTCGAGGGCCGTCCACACGAGTGTCCCATAGAGCACGTCAAACTCTTTGTGGACATGTGTGAGACGATTTCAACCGATGAGGAGACCTTGGAGTATGTGTTGTTGAAGGCGTTCAAGTGATCTCTTGGGGGCAAAGCCGCTCATTGGCTCGAAAGCCAAGCCTTGAGATCGATCACTACTTGGCGAGCACTCCACGACTCCTTTTTGATGAAGTTTTTCCCGCCCTCCAAGACTATCGAGCTCCGGAGGAAGATTGCTAATTTCCAACAAGGCCCGAGCAAGCCTCTTTTTGAAGCTTGGGACCGTTTTAAGGAGATGTTGCGCCAATGTCCCACTCATGGCCAACAACCTTATGTGCTTCAAGATATTTTCTTCCAAGGCATTAATCCGGTGACAAAGGACAAGATCAACCTCCACACGGATTGTGGATTCATTGATTTGACACCGGATCAAGCATGGGAGCTCCTTGACAAGCTCTCCGACTATGAAGCCATGTATGAGTTAGTCAAGCTAGCAAGGAAGTGAAGTCTCAAGGCCAAGGTGCAAGGAAGCTGTATGATCCGAAAGGTGAAGACATTGACAAGGATTTTAAGCTTCAATTCCTTAAAGTAGAAGTGAGTAAGCTCAAGAGGCAAGTTCCCTACTACAAGCAAAATGCCCGAGCATGTGAAGAGTGTGGATCCTATGCACACGCAACTCAAGTTTGCCCGAATGAAAGCCAGGTGCGCTTAGCCGAGCAAATAGAAGAAGCAAACTATGTTCGTGGTAACTTTGGTAGAGGCAACTACAACGATGGTGGTAATGGTAGGTGGAACAATGGGCATGCTCAAGGCTACAACAACAACTTCCACCAAAATGAGCCAAAGGCGCCACAACCACCTCCATATCGGCCACCCGTTTTCAATGACCAACCACCATGGGTGTAAGAAATAAAAGAAGGATTCAAGGAAATGAGGACTCAATTCAATGATTTCGGAGCATGGAGAAGACAAGTTGACAATCAACTTGTTCAATTAGCAACTCAAGCCCCAAGAGATCACGGGAAACTTCCGGGCCGCCCTGAGGAGAATCCCCGAGTGCAACACAATCAAAATGAAGTCCGGGCAATAGGATTGAGAAGTGGTCGCAACTTACCCGAGCCACACATGCACAAGAAGAACGAAAAGAGTTGGACCGACTTGCCCAGCAAGTCGGGTCCGAGATGGACAAAAGTCGGACCAGCAAGCGGATCAACTCCTTTGCCCCAGACCAAGATGGAGAGTAAGTCGGGCCCGAGTTACCCAGATTTTGGACCGAATACTCTGTCTACACTCTGCCCCAGGCCCGTGATGCAGGATGTCGGGCCCGACGTGGTGCCTAAGTCGATCCAACATGAGAAAGTTGCAAGTGAGGTGGGCAAGTCCAAGGAAGTGGATTCATGTAAGATTCCAAGTGCAAAACCTCTTCCCTATCCTTCAAGAAAGCCAAGTGATGTAGTAGAAGGCAAGTTCAAGTGGTTTCTTAAGCTCTTACAAGGCTTGAACATCACTATTCCGTTCACCGACGCGTTGAGCGAGATGTCGACGTATGCAAAGTTCTTGAAAGAGATTCTAAGAAAGAAGCGGTCAATTGTTGAGATGCAAGATGAAGTCAAGATTTTGGAGTTGCCACAAAAGTTGGGAGACCCCAGCCAATTTGGTATCACAATTGGTGTGGGTTCGCAAAACTTTCAAGCTTTGTGTGATTTGGGGGCTAGTATCTCAGTGATGCCCACAAGCATATGGAGAAGAGCCAACTTAGGAGAAATTGAACCAGCCGACATGTCTTTAACCATGGCGATGGTTTAATCATCAAAGCTCAAGGTATTTTGGATGATGTGCCCGTGAGAGTCAGGAAGTATTTTGTGCCCGACGACTTTGTCATATTGGACATGCATGAGGATCCTTTGGTCCTGATTATCCTACGGCGTCCATTCTTAGCCATAGTAGGAGCAAAGTTTAACGTCAAGAATGGCAAAGTCTCTTTTAAAATTGGTGAAGAGAAAGTAGACTTTCACTTTAACAAAGCTCTAAATGAACTCGATGCCTTGGCAATTCTCAAGCTTGAGGAGAATGCCAAGAGAAAAAGAGAAAATGTTGAAGTTGCTAGTGAAGTTGTTGCTTTGCGAAGTGATGTGAGGTACAATGAGCAAGTGCAAGCAAGAGACTCCCTAGCCCAAAGGGAGTTGATGGAGCAAGTTGTGAAGCATGGAGAACCAAGAGTTGATCATAACCCAAGTAAAGATGAAGAGTATCCTTCCCAATATCCTTTTGATGTGGGTGATGATCATTCTTCTTTCAAAAGTTGTGATTCCTACATTTGTCTTAGTGATTTGAAGGATGACTTAGGAGATAGTTATATTTGTCTTAGTGATTTGAAAGATGATTTAGTGGATTCCTGTAGGATGTCTTTGAATGACATTGGTGTAGGAAAATTTGAGCAAGATGAGGCAAGCAAGGAGTGTAAACTTAAACCTAATCATGATTAATATTAGGATCTTCGATCATGCCTTTAATTACGAATACATACCAGTAGACATCGTGATTGAGAGGACGAGGATGATGGGATCCGATCCGATAATCACAATACACCGAGCAATGGAAATAGCTTTCTCTCTCTCTTAGCCTCTTAACCCTAATATTTTGTGAGTTATGAAAATACGTAATATGGCCTAATGATGAATCTTGGGTCACTTATATGGGCAGAGAGAGGGGCCAAAATCCTCTAAAGATATATTTTAACCTATCATCAAAGTTGTTCAATAATAAATATATCTTTACTTTATAGAAAATCATATGTTCTATTTTCATCCTTATCTTATCAAATCAACATGTTCCATAAATAAACCTAATGTGATATGGACCACATAATGAGATCTTATTAATATTTATTAATATCTTACATTCTCCCACTTGGTCCATATGACAAACACTGTAGTGGTCATATAGGAACAAACATAAGGCGCGCATAAATGCTGAAATGATATGCTTAATAGGTTTATCTTAATTACCCTTAGTTGATTTGAGTCATCAATCAGGATCATAGCGGTTCTACATTAATTAAAGAATGTAGTCCCTTCCATGTACCACTGGCTGACAGTCAAAACAACGAAGTTTGTATAAGTAGAAGTAAACATAATGGTCCCCATTAATGTCTTGAAGAAAGACTAGTTCTGTTATCATGCATTTGCTTTAGTATGTACATAAATAATCCATAATATGAAACAAAAATTTCAGAAGTTGCAATAATGAATATTCAAAACCAATGTCATAACAAAACACGTAGCAATCCATAAGGGAGAATGATATTAGTGACCACCCTCAAGACCCATAGCATCAACATGTTGCTTAAATGTCTTAGGGGGTAAGTGACTCGGGCAAAGTCATTGTTCCCTTATCAAAAATAAATCTCAAACATGCAAACAAAAGTATAGTAGGCAAGCAAGGGGTCGAACCCAAAGGAATCAGTTTTTATTCAGATTTTAGTGTTTTCATGCAAGTACTCAAAAGGGGGTTTTGAAAGTTGGTTTCAATCAAAGTTATCAAGTAGAGTTCATCCAATCAATTCCACTTTATTAATCCGTTGATCATGAATTCATCCACCTCTTTATATGCCTAGGTCAATTCCAATCCCAATCATTAGAAATCGCAAGTCCACGGTCCAAGCAATTCTATAACCCTAGGCAAGGACGCTTAACCTAGAATTAGCATAGAGCACAGGGATAATAGGAAATCAAATCATGCAATCAAGCTACGAGTCTCATGCACAACTCAACCATTGAATACTCTTCCCTAAACTAGTCCACGGTCCTAGAATAGAGTTGTTTCGAGAATAGGAAAGATGCATAGACAACAACCAATCCTAATTCAAACAATAGATCTAAGTCAATCAAACAAGTTGATCAGGCTCATAAAATCAAACATAGATCATGGGATGAAGCACAAGAGTATCAATAAAGACCTAAGGATAAAGAAGTTACCAGAATTTCACAACTTCATAATAAAGCTTCCTTGATTGAATAAACTCCAGAGGAGAGTTAGCTCTCCATTACAAAGAAAACCCTAATCTTTATTGAAATACAATTGATTGGCAAATTGGATTATTAATTGATGATATCTAAAAACCTAGAAAAGGTCCCTCTTATTTAGCCCCAAAGATCAACCTTTTCGGACTAAATAAGGTAGGAACCCGAAAGATAAGAAAGGAAACAAGATAAAAACGGTGAAATCTCGTCAACTTGGAAGTCGGTCGAACCCGCGACCGCGGCATCACCACCCGCGCCCGCGGCGGCCTTCAAATCGTCAAATCTTGAGTCGGCTACAACCGCAACCGCACCCGGGGCAACGCGACCGCGTCCTTCAAGGGTCTTGATTGGCTTGCTCCTTCACGCCACCGCGCCCGCGTCATAGACAACGCGACCGCGGTATCCATGCAGTGGCGAATCTTCGTCTTTTAAGCTCTTTAACTCTTGATTCTTCATAACTTGTGTCTTCGGTCTTGATATTACAATAACGCTCAAAACTAACCTAAACACTCTCAATATAGCTCTAAAATACAAGAGTTAACCTATACAAAGTAGGCCGAATAAAATTCCCCCATACTTAGATCTTGCTCGTCCTCGAGTAAGCTCAAAACAAATATATCAAGTAAGCACATCTAAGATCTCAGGAAATATAAGGGAAGATAAAAACACTAAACTCACAACCCGAACCCAAAAATATAGAGAAATCATAAGCACAAAACAATGAAGCTCAAACACACACCTCACAACAAAATATATCACTCAAGCTCTAAAAACATGAAAGAGAGCAACCTAAGATCTACCCAAATCTAACATGTAATCCCCAAAATCCCCAAGCAAGAATGATCCTAAAACACTCGAATTTTACCGCTCAATTCTGCTTAGGCGCCCTTTCGGGTTTTCACCTAGCCGCTCATTTCATTTTTCAAAGGTTGTGCTCACAAAAACTCACAACTCTCATGAACCTCCTTTTACCCCAGCCTAATGCTGGTCCGGGTTACCTGCTTTCTACCTGAGCCGCCTTTCGGGTTTTCGACTCATCCCAGGATTTAATATGCCTTTTTTTCAATTTTTATGGCTTTTTCTATCTTTTATCTTTTTCTTTCTTTCTTTATTATGCAAAAAATATGGTGCAAGTGCTCCATAAAAAGAAGAAAATCAAAAATCTGAAGCAAATCTCTAACTAAACTAACTAGGATAAGCGAATGCGAGTACTCCTTCCCCCTGACTTAAATCCTTCATTGTCCTCAATGAAGCAAAGAGAAAGGATAAAAGCAAAGAGAAAGGTATATCAGAAGACTCACAATCGATGAAGAGAGGTGGAATGGAAGAACTCTTCATAGGTGATAGAAGAAACAGCTTCGTACTTCCGAGCTAGTGGCTAACCGCGGGCGCGGCACTAGGGGCGCGGGCGCGGAATGGATGTAGAGAGCAAAGTCATCGTCGGGGTTCACCGCGGGCGCGGCTGAGGAAGCGCGGGCGCGGAATCCGTGCAGGGACAATGTCTTGACTTCGCCTCGAAAAACGTGTTGTGTAAGCAACCTTCGTATCTTGGCTCGTCTTCTTGGAAGATGCAACAATACTTGAACTCGAGCCATGGAGAAGAGAAAACTCTCGGGGAAACAAAGCTCCCCCATACTTAGGCTTTACACATAGCCAAAAGAATGGAAAGTACAAAGATGGATGGAAAGAAGAAATAGAATGGTGGAAAGATAGAAGATGGATAGAATGGATATAGATGGATGAAAAATATAGAGGTAGAATGGGACCAAAAAGTTCTCTTTTTGTCTCTTTTTTCTTTTTTTTCTTTTTTTTTTCTTTTTTTTTCAAAAGTAAAAAACGAGCTAAAACCGAGACGCAGTATGGTTGCCGCGAGCACGGGCTAGTACCTGTTCGTCGGGGCGCGTTGACGATCCACCGCGGTCGCGGCCAAAGAGGGCGCGGGCGCAGTTTCACACCAGGCGTGTCCTTTCGGACCTAGTACCTGCACGTTAGCTAGAAACACAATTAAATCCTAAGCTAAGAACGGAAAAACAATCTATCTAATCCTTGGGTTGCCTCCCAAGCAGCGCTTTTGTTTAATGTCGTTGGCTCGACGTGGATACGCTCAATACGGGTCCTCATCAACATCAATTCGGACCGTGTTGCCACCATGAGATATGGAAAGAGATCCATTGGCAACGTCGATGACCGTGTTGGCGGTTTTCATGAAAGGACGACCTAGTAAGAGAACCGGGTCGTACCGCCCTTCGCCTATCTCCATCACATAAAAATCTGCAGGAAAGATCAAACCCCGTACCTGCACTAGAACATCCTCAACTAACCCTTTCGGGCGCACATTAGAGTGGTCAGCCAATTCAATAACAATATCGGATTCCTTTAAAGGACCAAGGCCTAACCTATCATACATCCAAGCTGGAAGAACATTAATGGAGGCACCAAAATCTAGCATAGCATGCTCAATTTTAGTTTCTCCAATAGTGACAGGGACGGTGAATCTTCCTAGGTCTGAACATTTTTTTGGTAGTTGCTTCTGGAGTAGGGAATTACAAGTCTCAATGTTGCTATCCTGCGTTTTTTCAACTAGAGCGACCTTTTCAATCTTAGGACTAGTCCTATTCTTTCTTTTTATGGTGCATAGCTCTTTCATGAATTTAGCAAAACGAGGGACACTCTGGATGAGATTAAGGAGAGGAACATTTACCCGACAATTGGCGAAGGTCTCGAAGAGTTCCTTGTCATGTGCTGGCTTCCTTGTGTCCTTGAGAGCATCGGGGAATGGAGGAGAAGGCTTGAAAGAATCCAATGGTGGAAGGGGTTGAGCCACATAGCCATCATCCTCTTTTGCTGCTGGGGATCGGTTCTGTTTAGGAGAGCTCGATCGAGGAGGCGAATAATTCTTGAAAGCATAGTCGAGTAGAGCCTCGAAGTTCCGCTCGGCCTCCTTACCGCGGGCGCGGTCTAGACTCCGCGGTCGCGGGTCGCTACGCCTCTCGTGGCCCATGGACTCTGTTGGGATTTCGCGTGCGTGGAATCTCCACAGAGGCATGGTCTTCATGTGCTTCCGCCCCGGCGCGGTCGCAACCAGGGGAGCGCGGGCGCGGTTCATCACCAGTGGGTGATTCCCGACTCGCCAATATTTTTCCGCTCCTCAAATTCATGGCACTAACATTCTCCTTGTGATTGAGCGGTTGGGAAGGAAGTTTCCCGGAATCCTTAGACTCGAGCCTATTGATCATGGTGGCAAGTTGGCTCAGCTGAGTCTCAAGATTCTTCACAACAGCTCTCGTCTCTTGGTTCTCCTTCAGAGAGCGGTAATAGCATCATTCTGGGACGGAGCAGGCGCTCTCGGGGCATAGTTTTTGGGCCGAAATTGTTGTTGCTGGCCCTGAGGAGCGTACTGCTGCTGCTGTTGTGGTGGATCTTGTTGTTGCTAGTTGTTCCACCTCTGGTTAGGGTGGTTCGCCCACCCCGGATTGTAGGTATTAGAGTAAGGATCATTCCGGGGCCGGGGCGCACCATAATTGCCAATAGCATTGACCGACTCCTCGGTCTCTTGAATAGTAGGGCATTGATCCGTGTGGTGGCTCACATCATAACATAAACCACAAGCATTGACTTGCTGGGCCGTCCTTTTCGTGAGCAGCTGCTTCATAAGATCCTTGAGCTCCCTTACTTCAGCATTCAGGGACTCGTTCACCATGTTAACGGACCTCACATTGGTCCTTGACCTTTGATTGCGGGCTTGTTCCGCCAAGATCTCCACTTTCTGAAAGGCTGCAGCGGGGGTTAAGTTCTCGTAACTACCCCCACAAGATGCATTCACGAGCCTCTTGTCATTGTCGCAGAGTCCCTCAATGATGTAGCAAATAAGATCCTTGGCTTGGTAGCCATGGTAGGGACAACTCGCGATGAGCCTCTTGTAGCGCTCGTAGTAGTCATAGAGGTTCTCGTCTTCCCCTTTCTCCAAACTGCTGAGCTGCTTCTTAATAGATGTTTGTTTGGAAGCGGGGAAGTACTTCTCAAGATACGCCTTCTTCATGGCCGCCCAAGTGGTGATAGAGCCTGGCACCAAATAAAGGAGCCAGTCCTTAGCGGTATCCTCCAGAGAGAAGGGAAAAGCCCGGAGCTTGATTTGATCCTCCGTCACATCAGTGGGCTTCATACTCACGCACACCGCGTGGAATTCAGTGAGATGCTTGTTCGGATCCTCACCGCTCAACCCGTGGAATTTGGACAAGTGATGGATGAGGCCAGACTTTAGTTCGAACTTCACACCCTCCCCGAGTTCGGGGAACTGAACAACGAGCTGCTGTTGCTGGAGATCAGGCGCCGTGAGTTGGCGAATAGTTTGCTCCACCATGGCGTCTTCTGGTTCAGAATCAGAGAGAGAGAGAGAGATTCAAGAAGGTTGTAAGATGTAGAGGGTCTGGGGGCACTTCTTATCTTCCGGAGAGTCCTGCTAATTTCTGGATCAAAACGAACAGGGGAAGTATTAGTAGACCGGGTACGGACCATGTGTTAGGCCCGCACCCAAAAGATGGTTCTGTGTACGAACCGCGGGCGCGCCGAGGGGGCTGCGGGCGCGGTTTGGGCGCAGAACCCGAAAACACACAAAATCAAAACAAGAAAAAGATTCCCCGGCAACGGCGCCAAAATTTGACTCGGGCAAAGTCGTTGTTCCCTTATCAAAAATAAATCCCAAACATGCAAACAAAAGTATAGTAGGCAAGCAAGGGGTCGAACCCAAAGGAATCAGTTTTTATTCAGATTTTAGTGTTTTCATGCAAGTACTCAAAAGGGGGTTTTGAAAGTTGGTTTCAATCAAAGTTATCAAGCAGAGTTCATCCAATCAATTCCACTTTATTAATCCGTTGATCATGAATTCATCCACCTCTTTATATGCCTAGGTCAATTCCAATCCCAATCATTAGAAATCGCAAGTCCACGGTCCAAGCAATTCTATAACCCTAGGCAAGGACGCTTAACCTAGAATTAGCATAGAGCACAGGGATAATAGGAAATCAAATCATGCAATCAAGCTACGAGTCTCATGCACAACTCAACCATTGAATACTCTTCCCTAAACTAGTCCACGGTCCTAGAATAGAGTTGTTTCGAGAATAGGAAAGATGCATAGACAACAACCAATCCTAATTCAAACAATAGATCTAAGTCAATCAAACAAGTTGATCAGGCTCACAAAATCAAACATAGATCATTGGATGAAGCACAAGAGTATCAATAAAGACCTAAGGATAAAAAAGTTACCAGAATTTCACAACTTCATAATAAAGCTTCCTTGATTGAATAAACTCCAGAGGAGAGTTAGCTCTCCATTTCAAAGAAAACCCTAATCTTTATTGAAATACAATTGATTGGCAAATTGGATTATTAATTGATGATATCTAAAAACCTAGAAAAGGTCCCCCTTATATAGCCCCAAAGATCAACCTTTTCGGACTAAATAAGGTAGGAACACGAAAGATAAGAAAGGAAACAAGATAAAAACGGTGAAATCTCGTCAACTTGGAAGTCGGTCGAACCCGCGACCGCGGCATCACCACCCGCGCCCGCGGCGGCCTTCAAATCGTCAAATCTTGAGCCGGCTACAACCGCGACCGCGCCCAGGGCAACGCGACCGCGTCCTTCAAGGGTCTTGATCGGCTAGCTCCTTCACGCCACCGCGCCCGCGTCATAGACAACGCGACCGCGGTATCCATGCAGTGGCGAATCTTCGTCTTTTAAGCTCTTTAACTCTTGATTCTTCATAACTTGTGTCTTCGGTCTTGATATTACAATAACGCTCAAAACTAACCTAAACACTCTCAATATAGCTCTAAAATACAAGAATTAACCTATACAAAGTAGGCCGAATCAGTAAGCCCTTTGTTAATGGATCTGCTATATTAGCACGAGTGTTGATGTGCTCAATTGACACTTTCTTCTTCCGAACTTCATCCTTGACTGATAAGTATCTCAACTCCATGTGTTTTATACCTTTAGAATACTTATCATTCTTTGAAAAGAATACAGCTGCGGTGTTGTCACAATGAATTTTCAGCGGCCTAGCAATGGAATCCATGACTGAAAGCCTGAAAGGAAATTCCGCAACCATGATGCTTGAATTGATGCCTCAAAACATGCTACAAACTCGGCATCCATAGTGGATGATGCAATGATGTACTGTTTGGAACTTTTCCATGAAACAACACTGCCCGCTAGCATGAACACATAACCAAAAGTGCTCTTCCTAGTGTCCACACATCTAGCAAAATCTGAATCCGTGTAACCAACCACCTCAAGATGATCAGTTTTCCTAAATGTGAGCATAAGTTCCTTTGTTCCTTGTAAGTATCTCAATACTTTCTTTGCAGCTTTCCGATGATCAATACCTGGATTGCTTTGATAGCGACCCAGCATGCCAACTACAAAACTGATGTGTGGTCTAGTGCAAACTTGTGCATATCCCAAACTCCCTACAAGAGACGCATAAGGGTAGTTTCTCATTCGATCACGTTCTAACTCAGTTTGAGGACATTGACTTAAGCTGAACTTGTCCCCTTTCTGAATTGGAACTGCATTAGGATCATATGACGCCATGCCAAAATTTTCTAAAACTTTCGAGATATAGGCATTCTGAGACAATACTAAAATCCTACGTGATCAATCACGAAATATTTCTATCCCGATAACATAGGAAGCGTCTCCCATATCTATCATTTCAAAGTTTTGAGAAAGAAAGTCCTTGGTTTCCCGTAATAAGCCAAGGTCACTACTTGCTATTAGGATATCGTCAACATATAGAACCAGAAATGCAAACTTACTCCCACTGATCTTCAGGTATATACACTGATCAACTATGTTTTCAGTAAACCCAAAGGTGGTAATGGTATCATGAAACTTAAGGTACCATTGTCGAGAAGATTGCTTTAATCCATATATTGACTTTTTTAACAAACAGACCACGTTTTCCTTTCCATCTATAGTGAAGCCTTCTGGCTGAGCCATATAGACTTCTTCTTCTAAACTTCCATTCAAAAATGTCGTTTTCACATCCATTTGATGTAACTCTTGGTCAAAATGAGCTACTAAAGCCATAATTATCCGAAGAGAGTCCTTCTTAGAAACTGGAGAGAAGGTCTCATTATAATCGGTGTCCTCTTCTTGATGGAATCCTTTATCCACGAGTCTAGCTTTATGTCGTTCGATTTTACCAAGAGAGTCGCGTTTGGTCTTATAGACCCACTTACAACCGACTTTCTTGTGTCCTTTTGGTAAATCGACTAACTCCCAGACTTTATTTGTGGCCATTGATTTCATCTCTTCAAACATGGCATCCATCCATTTTTCAGAATTTTCACTTTTCATGGCTTGTGAATACGTGGCCGGATCTTTCTCCAATCCCATGTTAAATTCACATTCTTGCAAATACAATATATAATCATCTGAAATAGCTGGCCTTCGTGGTCTTGAGGACCTCCTTAATGCTACTTCAGGTGCTGCATTCACATTCGGTTCTATGGCGATAGGCTCATGATGGAGTGCATGATCATTGACAATTTGTTCTACATTATTGGTTGGGCCAATAGCATTAGGTAGAATAGTGTCAGTCGAAATCCCGGGCATGGGAATTGGTATTGGTGCCCGAATCTCTCTAATGACCACTTCTCTGACTTTATCACTCCCACTGACTTCGCCATTCTCAATGAATTTAGCATTACCGGTCTCTACAATTCTTGTACTATGATTAGGACAGTAAAACTTATACCCTTTTGACCTTTCTGGATACCCAATGAAAAACCCACTTATGGTTTTTGCATCGAGTTTCCTTTCATGTGGGTTATAAATGCGTGCTTCTGTTGGACATCCCCAAACACGTAAATGTCTTAAACTGGGTTTCCATCATTTCCACAACTCAAATGGTGTCTTAGGAACAACCTTACTTGGAACTCGGTTCAAGATATACACAGCAGTCATAAGAGCATGCATCCACAATGATATGGGCAAATTAGAATTACTTAACATACTCCTAACCATCTCCAAAAGTGTACGGTTGCGTCTCTCAGCAACACCATTCATCCATGGCGAACCAGGCATTGTGTACTGAGGTACAATCCCTAATTTTTCAAGAAGTTTAGCAAAAGGACCAGGACGTTTCCCTGACTCATCATATTTTCCATAAAATTCACCACCTCTAACAGACCTAATGATTTTCACCTTTTTACTTAATTGTCTCTCAACCTCTGTTATGTAGGATTCTACTGCATTCAGCGATTGACACTTGTCATGCAAAAGGTAAAGATAACAGTAACGTGAATAATCATCAATAAAGGTAATAAAGTATTTTTCTCCACCAAAACATGGATAATCGAAAGGTCCGCATATGTCTGTATGTATAATTTCAAGCAGTTCAGTGCTTCTTGTGGCTCCTTTCTTGGTGTGTTTAGTTTGCTTACCCTTAATGCAATCTATACAAACCTCAAAGTCAGTGAAATCAAGACTCGGAAGAATCTCTAGCTTCTTTCACTAATAACTTAACTCTTTCTCTGGATATATGACAGAGCCTCTTAGGCCACAAAAAAGCAGAATCTTCACTTGACCTTTTACGTTTCAAATTCACTTTAGGATACAAGGTTACTAAGGATTCTGAAAAGGAGTTATCAACAGTAATTTGATATAAACCATTAACTAAAAATTTTGAACCAACTAAATCATTATTCTTAAACAAACTGAAACGTCTATCACCAGTAGATGAAGAAAAGCCATCAGATCAAGTTTAGACAAGGAAATCAAATTGCGAGAAACTGTAGGAACATTAAGCGTATTCTCTAAATCTAAATGAAAACCAGTACTTAAAACTAAACGAAAAGTTCCAATGGCTTCTACTAGTGCTTTCATCCTATTTCCCATGTAAAGGTAAGCTTCATTTGGACTTATGTTCCGGGTTGTAAGGTATCCCTGCATCGAGTTTGAAACGTGAACATTAGATCCAGAATCAATCCACCATGTATTAGAAGGTGCTTCTACAAAGTTTGATTCAAAATACACAAAAGCCAGAGGCTTACCCTTCTTTTCGAACCATTCTCTGCGCTTTACGCAATCCTTCTGAATGTACCCATTCTTTTTGCAAAAATGGCAGTTATCATTCTTCTTAGCTTTCTTTGGTGCAGATTGACTGGACTGGTTGGAAGAGTTATTCTGATTGGAGGAACTTTTCTTAATGTCCTACCAATTTTTCTTTCCGAATTTGTTCTTCCCATTCCCATGCATGTAGTTTGCGTTTGGCACATGGCTGCTTTGTTGCTTAATTCTAGCCTCTTCTTCAACCAACTTATTGGTCAACTGATTCACATTCCACGTTTCCGTAATCGTGTTATAATGAATCTGAAAAGGACCATACTGCTGAGGCAAAGAGTTGAGGATAAACTGAACTAGGAATGAATCCTCTACTTTCATGCCCAGTTTAGCCAATTTTACAGCCAAGTTAGCCATGCCAAGTACATGTTGTTGCATGGTCTTAGTACCATCATAACGGGCAGTGGTGAGTTCAGCCATAAGTTTTCCAGCAACAGCTTTGTCGTTGACTCGGCTAAAGTCGTCGTGCCAAGATCAAAGATAAATAACCCAAACAAACAAACTAAGTATAGTAAATAAGAAAGGGGTCGAACCCAAGAGAACTTAAGGCTTCTAACATTAATATAAATATCAACTAAAGATATGGCGGGAAATCAAAGAGAAAGATATCTAAACTAACCTAGAAAACAAAGAACAATCAAATAGATAAATAGATAGGAGGCAGGTTCATTCAAAAGATCCACTCTTTAATAATCACTCGATCATAGATTCATTCATTGATTTCATTCACACCTATGGTCAATTTCTATCCTGATCATTAACAATCGCAAGTCCACGGTCCAAGCAATTCTATAACCCTAGGCAAGGACGCTTAACCTAGAATTAGCATAGAGAACAAGGATATTAGGAAATCAAATCATGCAATCAAGCTACGAGTCTCATGCACAATTAAACCATTGAATACTCTTCCGTAAACTAGTCCACGGCCCTAGAATAGAGTTGTTTCGAGAATAGGAAAGGTGCATAGACAACAACCAATCCTAAATCAAACAATAGATCTAAGTCAATCAAACAAGTTGGCCAGACTTATAAAATCAAACATAAAGCATGGGATGAAGCACAAGAGAATCAATATTAACCAAAGGATAGAAATCAATTACCAAAACCTCACAAGTTCATACATCAGAGCTTCTCCCTTGAACAAACCCAAGGAGACTAGCTCTCCATAACTAAACTAAAAACCTAACTTGAAGAAAAAGGTAGAAGGTAGAATGTAGAATATACTAAAAACCTAAGGCTGACTCCTCCTTATATAGCCCAAGGAACAAGCTCCACAAAATAGATAAGGAAAGAGGCAAAAGATAGAAAAGGAAACAAGATAGAAAGATTTCGGCCCGCTTCGTATTCGGCATCACCGCGGTCGCGTCGCTCCCACCACGCCCGCGCTTTCGCAACAGAGAAGAAAAGCTTGTCTCGGCGGCCACCGCGGTCGCGTCGGCCTGGCCGCGGTCGCGGAATCTCGACAGAATCGCTGGTGTCACTTCGGAGGCTGTTTTGACCCTCTTCGGCTTGGAATCTGACTTCGGTGTAAAAAGATGAAGTGAAGCCCTTGAAGTTAGCTTTCCAATGGAACCAGAATAAGCTCAATCCGATCACTATAGCTCAAGATATAGTCTTCGCAAGCAAGTGGTGTCGCGCAGACAGCTCAAAACACCTTAAAACTCTTGATTCTTGAATTCTTGTGTCTTCGGCCTAGATATTACAATCACGCACAACTCTAACCTAAACACACTCAATATAGCCCTAAAATACAAGAGTTAACCTATACAAAATAGGCCGAATCAGTCGCTAGGCTTAAAGCGTTCAGTGATTGTCTGTAAGTACCCCTTAGCGGTTAAGGTATCACTTTCAGGAATGGAAGACTTAATGTTGGATGCTGTGGTGAGGCGTAGGAACTTCAAGCACAGTTTATTGGCTTTAGTCCAAGCTTGATGGGCAAGTTTCTGTTCATCTGTGGACTCAGCTGTAAGATCAGCTGGTTTATCCGCAGTCAAGCCCGAGTCTATCTCAAGAACACCCAAGTAAAACTCCACATGTTCTTTCCACTCATTATAGTTAGTCCCATATACTAGTTCAGGAACTGAGTTGACAAGGGAGTTAAGCTTTGCAGGTTGAGAAACTGCAATATATAAAGGAATCATCTCATAATAATTAAATTTCGAGGCAAAATATAACATACATGACTAAGATTTGAACATATACGAATGATTTACATCCTACAATTAAACAAGTATGGTATCTGTGGATATCCTATACATGCTCAATCGCATAAAAAAATCATCTATTTAATGGTTATATTCTACTTATGATGCATAGTCTACCTGTGGGTAGACCATTATGCTAAGAAATAAACCAATCAATAATAGTACTTAGTCTAACATCCAAAACATACTTTGAATCTACTGTGGCAGATTGCAAACAATAATATGAATGTCATTTAATGATAGAATATAATAAACACATATGATTTAACATCCAAGACATGCTTTGAATCTACTGTGGCAGATTGCAAACAATAATATGAATGTCACTTTATGATGAAATACAATATACATGTATTGAATTGTTATCACTGTGGTGAATTTCAAAACAATATATTATGATATTGTCAGAATACAGAAATCACGGTATTGTGCATGCATAACAAACAAGCAATTAATCAAGACGTTTTTTTTTTAACTTCACTTCATTAGATTATACATGTTACCAGGATCAATAAGCAATTCGTGAAAACATCATACGAATTTTCTATCATCATAAAATAGCATTACAATAATTGTCGAAAAGTAGAAAAACGCGATTTTGAGGGCTTAAACGATGGAATTCGGCTAAAATCCGGTCTACTCATTGCATAGAAATGACCTTGAACGATCTCGCCGTTTCCGATCGACCATGCAAATTTCGTCAAATTCCGACATAGAGAAAAACAACATCTACAGAAAAAACCCTAATTTCCCGTCGATCCTAAACTTTCGGTTTTTCTTATGCAATTTTCGGCCATAATTTCATATATTATACACATAATACAAAAACATCATGCAAGAATCAAACTAAATAAAAGCGGAAACCATGATACTAGTATGATTCTTCTATGATTTCGAACTAAAAGAATGATCTTCAACCTAAAACGCTCCGATACCATATGTAAACTTAAACCTTATCATGATTAATATTAGGATCTTCGATCATGCCTTTAATTACGAATAAATACCAGTAGACATCGTGATTGAGAGGACGAGGATGATGGGATCCGATCCGATAATCACAATACACCGAGCAATGGAAATCGCTTTCTCTCTCTTAGCCTCTTAACCCTAATATTTTGTGAGTTATAAAAATACGTAATATGACCTAATGATGAATCTTGGGTCACTTATATAGGCAGAGAGAGGGGCCAAAATCCTCTAAAGATATATTTCAACCTATCATTGAAGTTGTTCAATAATAAATATATCTTTACTTTATAGAAAATCATATCTTCTATTTTCATCCTTATCTTATCAAATCAACATGTTCCATAAATAAACCTAACGTGATATGGACCATATAATGAGATCTTATTAATATTTATTAATATCTTACAAGGAGGTGAAATCCTATTCTTTAATTTGGGGGAGTTCGATGCGAGAGGATGCGAGAGCCATGCCTATATTAACCATCATTGGTGGTTCTATGGGTATGAGGGTAATGGGAATCAGCACAACAATGGCGAGCAATTCACCGTCTTTCACCCGCCATGAGTTGAAGGTTAGAAAGTCAAGCTAATGACTATAAAAAAGCGCTTCTCGGGAGGCAACCAGTGTTAGTAGCTTTCTTTTCGTAAATTGAGTTTGAATTTTTCTTAGCTTTAGCCTACATTTTCTCTAACCAATCCCTGTATATCTAGTGTCTTGTAGATCTTTGGTGTTGTGTGTTCTTCAAGGTTGTGTAGGATTTGAGGTGGAAAATGAATGGAATCAAGGAGAAAGGAGTTGCAAGAAGATGGAGTGAATTTGGGTGGCCCGAACAATCCCACGTCAAGCCCAGGTAAGTCTGGCCCGACATAGAGAACGTCGGTCAACTACATCGGTCCAACCCGACCGGTTTTAGTGGATGTCCCCAATATGCCCTTTGACCTAGATTTGTCTCCTTCCCCATTACATAACCCCCACCTACCTAATCTCTTGGACTACCTACCATTCACAAGTACTATTCACCCTCTCCCTCACTCTCACAACTCGTCAAGTGTGGCGGAGTTTGATATACACACTTATGTTGTGTATTTAGATGGCGTTTTGGCATACTTTTAGTCATGTTTTAGGTGCTAAAGATGGAGTTTGGAGGGTTGAAGAAGGAAGAGCTGAGGTACCCTGAAGACCACTCGGAGCTTAAGTGAAGAAAAGACGAAGGATCGCATTCTGTGGTAGGCGGCGACCGCTGCCAATGCCGAGGCAGAAATCTTCTTTAAACGCCGTGTTTTGTTTATTTGTGTTTTGGATATTATTTCTAGTCCGATTTTTATGTATTTTGGATAGTTTGTTTCCTCATATTTAAGGGCTTTAGACCCTTTGTTTAGACCTAGTTTTGGAGTTTGGAATTATTTTGTATTTTGGAGATCTATGAAGAACTAAGCCTCTTTGTTTAGACAGACAATTGAAGTGTTCGTTCTGATCCAGTTGTGAGATTTCTAATTCCTTATCGATTGCATGGATTTAATCTTTGGGAAATTCCGGATGGTGCCCCTGAGTTTTGGGCTTTTCCGGACGGTGCCCTAAAAAATGTGATACACATTCCTAAAGTGAGGCTTTGTTGCATTAGACTTTATTCCTTGAACACTTGATCATGTGTAATGATGTAATCTTGCTAGCATGTCTATCACTTGTACCTACTTGTTTTTTCATATGAGCCTTTACTTGAAGATTGTGCTTCGGTCTTGCATACATTGTTATTGCTTGAGGACAAGCATGTTTAAGTATGGGGTATTCTGATGTCTCTCATTTTGGTGGTGTTTTAGTGGTTAATTTCTCTTATAAATATGTGTTTTTCATTCCTTTCTTTGTTAGTTTTGTTTCGTTCTAGCTTAGTTCCCGATTTTCTATGAGATTCGGAGACTATGCGAGTTTTTTGTGTTTTGTAGGTAAAATGGCGTGTTTGAGGACGTTTTGAAGGAGTTTCTAAAGAGAGGCAAGGCTAGGAAGCAAAGGAGCGGAAGAGCCATGCAAAGTGTTGGGACAATGTTAAGGACGCCTTCAGTAATTAACATTGTGCCTAGCGTCCCTTTGTTTTGATATGACAAACTCGTCTTGATCTAATAAAGTTGTCCAAGTGTTTCAGGAACGCATGTTGAAAAGGACAACAAGTTGAGGATTAGGTAGCCGTCCTCAGGAAGTAAGGACGCTACATCCTTCAGTGAACGGCTTGGTAAAATACAAACAAGGACACCGTCCTTAATCATTACACTGGAGTTCTTCAAAGCTGGCCGACAAAGTGACATCTCCAGACAAGCTTTGATCATGATCTCCACGTGGAAGAAGATCCCGCATCCAAGCCTAACAGAATTGCCAGTAGGCTTCCTTGATCATCAGAGCAACACGTGGAAGCCGATTACTGTTGCAACGTCCCCAAGGGCATGATTGTCAAAGATAAAGTTACCCTTCTCCAATTAAAGCAGGCCTTCCCTGATGTGGACATCTCCCCATCCCCATCTCCTCAAAATTCCCCTTCCCCCTCCGCCCCTCCCACTCCCAAATCAAGGGGCCAATCAGCTGAGAGGGACGACTCCATAGAAGCGGAGTTTGGCTCTGCTAACTCTGAGGAGATCTCTCCAACAATCGTCCTTGACGACCTAACAAGACAGCAGATTGCTGAGGACGAAGAGCTTTGTCGCCAAATTGCAAATCAACGCGACAACGTTGTACAAGAGGACGCTCTCTCTCTCGATGAGCAACTTTCTGCTGATGCTCTTGAGACTCCCCCATGGGAAGCCGTCCCAATGGACGCGGGAGACAAGCCTGCTCCCAAAGGCAAAGGTGGAAAGCGTCCACGGAAAACAAAGGCGTCCAAGGACGCAGCTGGTCCATCTGAGGGACAAGCTGATGAAAATCTCCAGGAAGGAGATAATAATGAAGATGAAGATGAGGATGAGGAAGAAGAGAATGAGGACGGCACTTCTGGTCCTCCCAAAAAGAAAAACAAGAAGTCTGAGCATATTCTTCCTCCCCTAGTCTTTGATGAAGCCTTCCTTAGCCAGTTTTCTGAGGCCAAGGATCTCGTTGACCTTTTAAGAGTTCAAGGGTGGCTCAAGATCTCAGAAGAGAACGTCAAGGTTGATCCCAAGCTTGTGCAGGACTTCTATGATTCTCTCAATATCAACATCGAGAATGGCACAGGGACGTTCTTGGCAAATGGAGAGTCTGCTACTTTTTCTGAGAAGACCATTCGCCAACTGATGGGGCTAAACAAACAGCGTCCAGGAAATGACGCTCTGCACAGAGTTCCGGCTTCCGGTTTTGGGATAGAAGGCGAGGCACTGAATGCCTTATTCCGGAGAATCTTCAATGGGAAGACTCTAGATGCAAATGACCGGGTTGCTTCAGTCCTGTCTCACACTGGTGCTATGGCACACTATATGATCTGCAGGACTATCGTCCCCAGACAGGAGAAGAAGTCGATTGTGCAAACTATTGACTGTCTACTCTTGGACGCCTTCCTTCAAGGCAGAAAGATCAACTTGGCCAGAATAATGATCGAGCACATGGCCAAGTGCACAAAGAAGAATCATGCTCTTCCCTACCCAGGATTAGTCAAAGCTCTCCTAATCGAGAACGATGCCTACACTCCTGGAGAAGAAACTACTCTGGGATTGCCATGGGATCAAAAGTATGGCGTCCTGGAGATAAAGCACAGCCTTGAGCTTCCCTCCATTAGGAAGCAAGTTGAGAAAGAGAGAAAAGAGGCTGCAAAGAAAAAGAAAGAAGAAGAGGCTGCCAAGAGAGCTAAAGAAAAACGACTAAGGCAAGAAGCTGCTAAGAAAGCTGCTGAGGACGAGCGTGCTCGACAAGAAGCTGCAAAGAAAGGGAAGACTGTTGCTTCTGAGCCTCCCTTGATAGTTGATACTGAGGAAGAACGTGTTGCTCGCTATGCTGAAGTTGATCAGTTGTCGTCCTTCTTTAATGCCGATCAGATGGACTTCAACTTCTCGCCTTCTCATCTTCCTCCTATTCAACAGCCGTCCTACTTTCAGTGCTCTCCTGCTCCGTCCAACACAGAAGCATACTCTGAGAAGCAGCTGTACGCCCTCATCCTTAACAATCAAAATGTTCTTGCGCAACAAGGGAACGCCATCATTCAACAGAACAACGCTGCCATGCAACAGAACTACCACTACTTTCAGGCCGTTAAGACTCAAAATGACTTGATCAAGCTGCTAGTTCAGTCAATTCACAGGGATAGTACAGAGGGAGACACCCAAGAGGAAGAGGAACCTGCTGCGACGGACGCCAATGTCAATGATCAAAGCCGTCCTGCTGGATCACCTCCCACCTAACCCTTTATTCCCTCATTATTTTTGCCTGTGCTTCTTTTGTTTTTCAAACACTTGTCTGCTTGTCTGTAATGACTACATTTCGTTTCAATGGCAATTCTTGTGTTTGTGTGCATATGTGTGTTTAAGCGTTCTCTTGCCTCTAATTGTGATTTTGTGCTATCGTCCTTAAGCTAACTTGTTATCCTTTTCGATGATGCCAAAAGGGGGAAGTGTAGTTTTGCAGAGATGCGCTTTTAATAGTTATCGAGAATAAGCAAGTGTTAAGGAGAAATTTCAGTGAAAGGAACTAAGTTTAAAAGGGACGCCATTTAACAAAGAAATATTTGATTTAGAAAGCCGTCCCTTCCCTAAAATCCAAAAGGAAGATTAGATCAAGTATTGAAAACTTGTGCCTGTAGATTATTTCGAAATGTTGAAAGGACGCTCTTTGAGTTTTCAAAGCATGCTAGAGCTTAAGTGCAAAATGTTTATTGCCCAGAGTTTGTCATCATCAAAAAGGGGGAAACTGTTGGGACAATGTTAAGGACGCCTTCAGTAATTAACATTGTGCCTAGCGTCCCTTTGTTTTGATATGACAAACTCGTCTTGATCTAATAAAGTTGTCCAAGTGTTTCAGGAACGCATGTTGAAAAGGACAACAAGTTGAGGATTAGGTAGCCGTCCTCAGGAAGTAAGGACGCTACATCCTTCAGTGAACGGCTTGGTAAAATACAAACAAGGACACCGTCCTTAATCATTACACTGGAGTTCTTCAAAGCTGGCCGACAAAGTGACATCTCCAGACAAGCTTTGATCATGATCTCCACGTGGAAGAAGATCCCGCATCCAAGCCTAACAGAATTGCCAGTAGGCTTCCTTGATCATCAGAGCAACACGTGGAAGCCGATTACTGTTGCAACGTCCCCAAGGGCATGATTGTCAAAGATAAAGTTGCCCTTTCCCAATGTCACTATAAATACTCCCCAGAGTATTTATTGTGATGTGACGCTTCAGAGAATATTCAGGGAATTTCGTCAGTCGCTCAAGAACACCAAGAACACCAAGAACAAGCTCAAGAACAAGTGAGACTTAGGTGTTAGATCGAGCGAGAAGCGTTCAACAAAACCACAAACTATTTGTAATAGAAAAGAACAAAAAGAGTGAGAGAGTCCTTACGACGAACTGCAAGGACGAGGTGATAGTTTCCTTTAGAGAAATTAAGTTAGGTTACTCTACAGGCTTAAAGGGGTTGTTACTAGTGGACTTAGGGACGCCAGTCTAAGTGCCAGAGAAGTGTAACCGCTCGCCAGTGTATTGTAAGGAAACTTAATAAGAAAGGAAAAAGCTATTACAAAATCCTCAAAGGAGGTAGAGGTTTACACTCAAGGACTAGTTGGTACTTGAGTGGTTCCTCTATAAATCAAAAGCGTTCCTTACTTATTGTCTTAGCCTGTTTAGTCTTTTGATTTCCGCTGCGAACCAAGGAAGTCCTTGATCTCTATTAAGGACATCCTGGTGAAGGGCGACCTTAACTCTGTTAAGGACGCCCTTGTATTTCTGACTAACGATCCAACACAAAGAACAAAGAGGAACTTAAGGAAAGCCAAGAAGAGAAGAAGATCGAGGCCCCGGAACGATGTACCAAGAATTCGGGCCCGAGTTAGAGCATTGGAGGCTCGGACCGAAGTTGGCAACGTCGGGCCCGAGGTCCATGCGCATCGGTCCAAGACGGCTAAAAGAGGATTGGGCTCCAAGGCACATTATTGTGATCTTCCACTTTTGCCCTTCTTCTAATCTTAGAATTCCTTGGTCCCTAATCAACATGGAGGATAATTAGAGAGAGAGAGAGAGAGAGAGAGAGAGAACAACTTAGAGAGGGGGGAATCCACATCTAATCACTCTCAAAGGCTCAAGGAAGACTTGGAGAGCAAGGAGGAGGAAGGAAGAGGAGAAGAGGAGAGAAATCGGTGGAGACTAGGAGAGGATTAGTGAGTTTGAACTTGTTTTGCTTTTATTTAGTGGATTTGAGACTTGGATCTTGTGAACCCTTTTGATTTGAATACAATTTGGCCTTGATTTGAGTTTGATGATTGAGATTTGCTTGTTTTATCTATTGATTGCTTTTTACTCTTACTTCATGGAGTAGATTCCATAGTCTTGGGCTATGGGGGAAACCCCTAGCTAGGATTGGGTGTGAACCCCCAATTCCATAGCCTTGAGTGGTTGATCTAGGAATCCTCTCTACATGAGCTTCAATCCTTTAGTGGAAACAAAGGATCAAGGGCTTGTGATTGGTAAGAATGAGCGGAAGCATCTCTAACCCAACACTTGACCTTGCATCGAAGGGGGAGCGGGAGCCTCCCATGGTCGATGTGTAGAGTGGAGGGATCGAAGGCTAACAACCTCGATCTCACAAGGATCAACACTTATTGGCTGAATTGGGGTGGAATCAGCCAAGTCTAGTTAGGGAATGAACCCAAAAACCCAAGACCGATCTACTATTTTTCCTAGTTCGAGTTACCCAATACATCGGGCCCGACGTTCCCAGTGTCGGTTCCGTGCAAACTAACCTCGATCCACCTCGGGCCGAAGTGACATAAGTCGGTCCCGAGTTGATCTCTTTGATTTTCCTTGTTTTTGCCTTTCTTTTCCCCTTTTGAGTCTTTTCGGTACACTCAATGCACGAACTCCCGTGTGCTCGACACCCTACTCAAGGCCTTCAAGTGGTCGTTGGGAGGCAAGGCATTGTATTGGTTTGAGAGCCAAGCACCTCGATCCATCACATCATGGAGGGCTCTCAACGAAGCATTCTTGATGAAGTTCGTTCCTCCAACCAAGACAACGGAGCTTAGAAGGAAGATAGCGAGCTTTCAACAAGGAGTCCACGAGCCACTCTTTGAGGCTTGGGATCGGTTCAAAGAAATGTCGAGGCAATGTCCAACGCATGGGCAACAACCTTATGTCCTTCAAGACATATTCTTCCAAGGAATCAACCCCGCCACCAAGGACAAGTTGAACCTTCACACCGATTGTGGGTTCATTGATTTGCCGCCAGAGCAAGAATGGGAGTTGCTTGACAAACTCTCCGATTATGAAGCCATGTACGGAGTGAGTCAAGTCAACAAGGAGGCAAGAGTCCATGGAGAAGGTGCAAAGAGGCTCTACGACCCGAAGAGTGAAGAGGTTGATAAGGATGTGAAGATTCAATTCCTTGAGGATGAGTTGAACAAGATGATGAGGCAAATGAATCACCTCAAGCAAACCACAAGAGCATGTGAAGAATGTGGTTCTTTCAAGCATGGAGCTCAAGAGTGTCCCAATGAACGCCAAGTTCGCTTGGCCGAGCAAATCGAGGAGGCACACTATGTTCAAAGAAACTATGGAGGGAGAGCCAACTTCAACAATGGAGGGAATGGAAGGTGGAACCAAGGCCAAGCCAATGGCTACAACAACAACTACATCCAAAATGAGCCAAGGGCCCAACCACCACCATATCGACCTCCGGGGTTCTATGAGCAAACTCCACAATGGGCTCAAGACTTGAAGAATCAATTCACCAATGTTGAGAGAAGAGTTGATGAAGTGAGCCCCCATGGAGTTTGGTGTGTGGAGATGACAAGTGGACAACCAATTTGTTCACATGGCGAATCAACTTCCAAGAGAGGAAGGGAGACTCCCAGGCCGACCCGAGGAGAATCCCCGTGCCCCACAACAACAAAATGAAGTTCGAGCCATAGGATTGAGGAGTGGACGGAATTTGCCCGAGCCACACATGCCAAAGACAAGAGAAGAGAGTCGGACCGAGTTTCCCAGAAACTCGGGCCCGACGTGCCAAGACGTCGATCCAGAAGACAGAGGAAGTCCCCTGACCCGGACCGAGGAGGAGTTGAACTCGGGCCCGACATGCCCTGTAGTCGGACCGACGTTCCCAGATTTGCCCTGCCCTAGGACCGAGGTTCCGCACATCGGTCCCGATGACGACCCAAAGTCAGTCCAGGCTGAAAATGCTGAAAATGTTCAAAGACGGTCCAAGGAAGAAGCTTCAACCAAGAGACAAGGTGGCGCAACTCTTCCATATCCATTGAAGAAGCCCAAGGAAGTTGTGGAGGGCAAGTTTAAGAGGTTCTTGAAGCTCTTGCAAGGTTTGAACATTACCATACCATAGCCCAAGGAAGTGAGATGCCATCTGTTGGATCGTTAGTCTAAGGGACTGCCTTTACTGTGGTAAAGACGTCCTTTGGTTAGGCGTTCCTACGAGGTGTAGGAGCGTCCTAGAGTAATGCAGCGGAAAAAGTACTAAACAGGTAAGTAATGAACGCAATGAGTTATAGAGGAACCACTCAAGACCAAGTAGTCCTTGAGTGTAAACCTCTACCTCCTTGGAGGATTTTTGAATAGTTCTTCCTTTATTTTGAACGTTCTTACAGTTGTACTGGCGAGTCTTTACAGTTCTCTGGCACTTAGCTTTTCCCTAAGTCCACTAGTAAAGGACTCCTCTAAGCCTACAACTCAAGCAAGTTCAATCTACTAAAGGACTCCTATCCCTGCGTCCTATAGTACTTCGTAGGACTCTCTTTCTCTTCTTTTGATTACAAACAGATTTGTGATTTGGGTTACAAGTCTCACTCGATCTAACTCAAAGTCTTAACACTGTTCTTGAGTTCTTGAGTTTGCTCTTTGTGTTCTTGAGTGAGTCGCTTTCTCTTTGATTCTCTCTGAATATTCTTGAAAGCGTTGGCGTCACAATAAATGCCTTGCGGTATTTATAGGACTTGGGAAGGGCGTCATTCTCGTTCTGACGATCATGCCCTTCAGGTACGTGGCTACAGGATCTTCTTCCACGAGTTTGGCGGTGATGAGGAAGCTTCCTGTATCCAGCTGTGTGTGATGAACTCCGCTACAGGATCGGCCGCCACGTGTTGATGAACTCTGCTACAGGATCGTCCGCCACGTAGTGTTGGACTCTGCTACAGGATCGGTCTCCACGTGTCCTTGGATGATCAAACATTTGTCGAGTGATGTCATCCTGTCGGCTAGTGAGTAAGGACTCCTTTCTTGCGTTCCTACTTGCTTGGGACTCCGTCCTTGCTCAAGTAGTCTCTTGCTCGTCCTTACTTCCTGTTAGCTGGCGTCCCTAAGCTTATGGGACGCTTATACACACTTCTTGTCCTTTTGGTCACTGGCGTTCTTGAACACTTGGACAACTTTATTAGAATCATAGTGAGTTTGTCATATCAAAACTAAGGGACGGTTGTGTGGAACACTAACAAGTACGCAGGCGTTCTTGATAGCGTCCCAACACCATCATATGCTAAGTTCTTGAAGGAAATCTTGAGCAAGAAGAGGTCGATTGTGGAGATGCAAGACGAGGTGAAAATCTTGGAGCTACCTCAAAAATTGGGTGATCCCGGGAGATTTGCCATAACCGTGGGGATCGGATCCCAAAACTTCAAGGCTCTTTGTGATTTAGGAGCAAGTATATCGGTTATGCCCATGAGCATATGGAGAAGGGCTAACCTCGGTGATATGGAACCGGTTGACATGAGTCTTACTATGGCCGATGGTTCATCCACAAAGGCCACGGGAATCCTAGATGACGTCCCGGTTAGAGTTGGGAGGTATTTTGTCCCCGACGATTTCGTGATCCTTGACATGAAAGAAGACCCTTTGGTGCCCATTATTCTTGGAAGGCCGTTTCTAGCCACGGCGGGTGCCAAATTCGATGTAAGGAATGGAAAAGTGACTTTTGAGATTGGCGCGGATAAGGTGGAATTTCACTTCAACAAAGCTTTAAATGTACTGGATGCTTCAGCGATCTTGAAATTGGAGGAAAGTGTCAAGCGTAAGAGAGAGGAGGTAGAAGCCACAAGTGAGGAAGAAGCACCTTTGAGGAATCATGACATGATCAATGTTCAAGAGCAAGAGAGAGAGTTGTTAGATTCAAGTGAGCACCATGAGGAGTCAAGAGATGGAGATAGCCCAAAAAGTCATGAAGAGTATCCTTCCTCGTATCCTTTTGATGTGGGAGACTCTTATATTTGTTTAAGTGACTTGAAAGAAGATCTAGAGGATAGTTTCATATGTTTGAGTGATTTGAAAGAAGATTTGAGCTATAATGTCATTGGGTCCCCTAGAAATTCTCTAGATGTTTATGATGTAGGGAATGAAGATCAAGTTGAGAAGGAGCAAGAGATGCAACCCTACACTTTCGAGGAGAAAAGTGAAGGAGGATTTGGAGGCCACGCCTACATCAACCACAAGTGGTGGTTTTATGGCTATGAGGGGCGTGGGGATGAACATGACTATGGTGCTCAATACACCCTTTTTCACCCTCCATGAAGGTTGAGGTTAGAAGTCAAGCTAGTGACTTAAAAGAAGCGCTCCTCGGGAGGCAACCCGAGCTTAGGAGGTTTAATTTTCGTAGTTTTTAGTTTGTTCTTCTTGTCTTAGCTTAGACTCTTTCTAATCTCTCCTTAACATGTGGAATTGTGAGTTGTGTGATCTTTATGATTGAGTGTGGTAGTAGTGGAAATAATAAAAGGACTTGTGGGTAGAGAATTGCCAAGAAGAGGGAATTTTAGGAAGCCAAACCGAGCTGGACCGAGGTACCCAGTACATCGGGCCCAACGTTGGTGATGTCGGTCCGACCTAGCCGGTCAACCTTGGTCTTGATTTTGAGGAAATTGCCCATTATACCTTTCTGACCTAACTTTGTCTCTTACCCATTTAAAGCCTTCTTTCCCATACCTACCACCCATCACCTTCATAACCACCTTCCCAAAATACCAAGCTCCATTCAAAAACCCCCAAATCGATCCCCGCCTCCATCACACTAGATCCCCAAGCAAACTTCACAATATTCTCGATCCAACACCCTATCCATCCCCTAACATCGATCCAAAAGCCAAAAAATCCCAACAAAGTCCCATTGATCTTCATCCTTCTTCTAGATCTAGGAGGAAAATTTGAGTTCTAAGCAGTTTGATTGCTAGCAAGTCTTTGTTTCTTCAAATTTGGTATGTGGATCTCAATCTCTACTTGATTCCTTGTGAATCCCATGCTTTTATTGTTTAAATTGAGATTTTCCATGATTGAATGAGCTTAGATCTTGAGCATCCATGGTGATTTGCATGAATAGTGGAATTTGTTCTTAATTGTTGATTATACATGCTAGAACCTACTTGGGACTTCGATTGATGATGAGAAATGGTTGATTTTGGATTTTAGGAGCATGATAGAGTGATTTTTGGGTGAAATAGGTAGAGAAATCGAATTGAGAGTGATAGACACATATTAGGTAGTGTTTTAGGGCATGTTTAGTTAGGATTTTCATGGTTTTTAGTTTAGTTTTAGTTAGTTTTATTAGTTTTGTAGTTTGTTAGGAAGATTCGGATATCTACACAGTTGTGGTTATTGATTGTAGATGTGAAGACAATAAGTGTGGAGGAGGTGAAGCCAAAGCATTGGAGAAGGCAAGAAGAGAGCCAAGCCATGAGATTACCCCAAGAGGTGATGGGAAAAGCACACTTGGATCCGGACTATGTATTGGAGTTGTTGTTTCAACACCTCTTTCTTGCAAAGGCTGGATCTGGAGCTATAGTGGTCGAATCGAGCTGATTTTGGTGTCATTGGAAAGCTAACTCGAAGATATACAATTCATCTCTTTACTCCGAGTCCAAATTCCAACTCGAAGTGGGTCAAAACAGCCTCTGAAGTGATACGTGACGACCAGTGTTGAAAGCGCGGGCAGGAGGCCAAAGCGCGCCCGCGCTTTAGGGGTTCATCCCGCGTTTCGAGACCTGAGTCTCTGCCGTGAAAGCGCAGGCAAGGCATCGAAAACGCGACCGCGTTTCTGGGTGCTTGCCCGAGTTTTCGCCCGTGTCCGAGTTATGTGCGAGATTTTTATGGGATTCTTTTTGGGCCCTTGTAAGTTACCTTTTAGATATATTTTTGGGAAGACATATTATATATAGTTAGTCCTAGTTTCTAGGTTTATTATTCCATAACTCTTGACTTTGTTTTGGTTATTGGAGACTTGGAGAACAAGAACCCTATAGGAAACTTTGTAAGCTTTTCCATGTCTTTTAGTAACTAAATTCCTTTTGCTTAACTAGTTAATTGAAGTTGTGAATGAAGTATTATTGTGAGGTTTGATTGTTCTTAATTTTCCTTAACTAGATTGTTTTCTCTTTGCTTAATTGAATAAGTTTGATCTAGGGTTTTATTGGCTTGATCACCTAATATGATTTCTATGTTGAATTACAACTAGATCTTTCTAATTACTGGTCGGTGTTAATTAGATCGTAAGTAGAACCTTTAATCAATCTAGGACTGGTAGGACTAGTTGATTAGAGAAGAGAATTCAATTGCATGTTATTTGGATGTCTGATTGCTCTGAATACATGTTTCTATTGATGCTTGAATCTTAATGTTGTTGTCAAATTGAATCTAGGAGGTCTCTTAGGTTATTTGATAATTAGGGTTGTTAGTACCGGTCGGGCTAATAGCTAGAATTGAAGTAGGATTAATAATTCCATGAAGTTGGGTTATTAGCATTCCGCAATAGATTGGTCAAGGTAAAGAAGGAATTTTGATAATCAATGATCAATAATCAAGTTTGCAATGGATATTAACTGGTTAAGCATACTTCTCCCATATTTTACATCTCATCTTTGTTTTGCATTCCTTAGTTAGTTTAGTTATTAGATTCTTATTCAAAACCCCCTTTCCTGAGTAGCGTAACAATAAACATTGAAAACCTGAGTCTCTGTGGGATCGACCCTTACTTCCCTACTACATTCCTAATAGGTAGTTTGGTTTATTTTGATCGGTGTTAGGGCGACTAAAATACCGCTTATCAGAGAGTCGGACCGAGATAACCAGATCTCAGGTCCGACGTTGAGAAGTCGGTCCAAGACTCTGACCGAGGTTGAGAACCTCGGGCCCAACGTCTTGTGTTGGTCGGTCCTAGTGCTATTTGGCTTTCTCTTGTGTGAGCTTTAGGATTCATGAGCTTGATTGTTGGTTAAGGCTTGTTTATCATGATATATCATCTAGCTTGACCATTGTGGTGTGATCCTTTATTCATACATGTTGGATTTTGTGGATTTAGTGTCTAGAGGACAAGTATGGGGTCATTTTCTTGTGTGATAAGTTGTTAATTGTGGAAGGATGTGATTTTGTTGAGGTTATATAGATCTTATCTTGTAGTTCTTTGCTTTGATTGTGTGTAGGTACCATGACTACCCGAGTATCTTCCTCAAGAATGGAGAGACCAACAAAGAAGTCCAAGAAGTCGAAGAAAGTACAAAGGATGGATGATGTGCAATTTGAGGATGATGATGTTGCTCGAAGCTATGAGCGATATATGGGTCTATCTCACCACACAAGGTGGGTAGATTGGGAATCCATCAAGAAGATGAGTATGGATGAGGCTCTTACCCGGTGCTACTCAAATATCGGGCTTAATGTGATGCTAAGATGGAGCAACACTCACTATCCGGCCTTGACTTCGGAATTCATGGCCACCTTCGAGTGCACTTATGAAGGAGTTGAGAGTGAGGGCATGATCTCCTTCCAATTGGGCAATGAGGCGCAAGAGCTCTCTCTAAGGAATTTGGCGGTCTACCTTGGATTTCCTTTTGCAAGAGATGAGGCTTATGTGGACAATGACATGGTGAACTATCTTTGGAAGTATGTAGCGGGTAAAAGCGAGATGAGGAAAGGATCCTCAACCAATGAGATAGCAAGTCCACTCTTCCGGGTCATGATCCGTGTTTTGGGGTGTACAATCATTACCTGACACGAGCTTAGCAAGCCGATGAAAGAAGAAGCCATGTTGCTTTATGAGATGTTGTTTCAAAATGAGAAGCCGATGAACCTCACGTGGGAATGGGTGAAAATGGTGAGGGACTTCCAAAGCTCATCATGGATTTACTTTGGAGGTATGATTGCTCGATTGGCCCACGCCCTTGAAGTTGATTTGTCCAAGTATACGCCGGCCCCAAATGGTGTAGAGTTCATGGATCTCAAATATTTCAAGAAAGCCAACATCATCAAGGAAAGGGTTGTTTCCGGCATCATCGACCAACTTGTGCCTCACTCCAACTTTGACAAGGTGCAAGTTCCTTTGGGACCTCGTCTCTTTGACCTCACGAGCTACTATAATTGGTTCCAAGTATGGGCGGGAAAAGAGAATCCTTATGGAGAGCCGGAGGGGACACTTGAGTGTAGACGACATGCACAACACATTCCCCAATCTTCTCCGGACACCGAAGATGATGAGCCCAACCAATTTGAGTTTGCAAGAAGAGAGGCCATGGATGTTGACTCGCCTCATGAAGAAGAAGATGACGGATATCGCAACTTGTTCACCGACCACGCTCCGACACTACTCGATCGAGATGTCGGGCACCTCGGGCCCGACGTCCACCAACGTCGGTCCGACACTTACTTGCCCGAGCCGGTTCCTAGTGGTTATGAGAGAGGAGAGGGAAGTGGAGCAAGGCACGAGCAACCACGTTTTGGAGGGTATGAAGGGTATGCCCAATGGTACGGGCCCGGAATGGTCTTCCCCGAGCCTCAATAATCGGTGGACATGAACTTCCAAGCCAACCAATTGGCTCACCTTCAACTCCAATAATCAAGCATGCTACAAGAGGCACACCAACTCAATCTACAACAACAACACTTGAACTTTCAACAACAACAACTCTTCCACCAACAAGAAGACTTCCAAGCTCAATTTGAAGAAGTGAACCACAACATCGCTTACACTAGACGTGATGTGGATGATTTGAGAGCGGTAGAGGACCAAAGATGGAGCGTTCAAGAAAGCTTCAATGAATGGATGACCGGGAACTACTCTTCCCGTGACGATCAATGGATGCGCCCCTCACCTTAACTACATCCGCCAAGTCAAGATCCTTTCCACGACCATGTGTACGAGCGAGAGAGGCAAGCACGGCTCCAAAGGGGACGCCGCCGAGGACAACCTCCAAACTAAGCCTCAACATGCCAATCAAGAATAAGAAATTGTGAGCTCTCTTAACTCTTGTCTTTTTTACTTTTGAGTTTTGATTTCTTTGTTTTGACGAGGACATCAAAATTCTAAGTATGGGGTGGGTTAGTAGCTCATAGTTTCATGTGTAGGTTTCTTGTGTTGATGTTTTCTTTTGGATAGTGGTATGTTGTGTTGCTTGGATGATGATTGAATTTGATGTCATGAATGGATGAGTTTGTTTTGTTTTTGAGAAAAAAATCTGCAAAAAAATACATAAAAATTCAAAAATTGTGTTGAAAAAGAACAAAAAGATTTTGATTTTAGACTAGGAATTCCCATCTTAGATGTCCATATGAAGGTTAATGATGATGTGAGCATTTAAGTCCTTTGCATATTTTTGGATAGTTTAGCCTCTAAATGGATGTTGATTTTAATGTGATGTGATATCTAGCATGTTTTTATTGAGCACATTAGTTCTTGGAAAAGTTTTGATGCAACTAAGCTAGAGTGAACCTTGTGAGATAATTTTTGGCCATTTTAGGGATGTTTGTTCACATTGCATATCCCTCATTTTCTTGTGTGATTAGCTCAAGCATGCTAAGTAATACTTGTTATTGAGGTATTTATCTATTTTCCAAGACCAATATGAGATTTGTTCTATGCTTTGTCACATTGATTTGAACTTTATTTCATTTAGTCACAAAATGTTCCATATCCTACCTTGAAGAGAAACCGTTGATTGTAACCCCGTTTTAGCCTTAGACCTTTGTTTAAAACTCCTCAAAACTATGAGTCCTAGCCTATATGACTTGACCCTTATGGGATTGGACGTTAGTGAGAGGTTTGGAAGTGTATTTGGAGAGTTGAGATTCTCTTTGGTGAAGGGCAAAGAATGGAGTTGCAAAATCAAGTGGGTAGTGTATCTTTGTGAAGTTTAAAGTGTGAAAGAATAGTGGATTGAAAGCAAAGTGCTTAAGTGTAGAGAAAAAGGGTACCGACCGAGTTAAAGTGCACATCGGGCCCGACGTGAAGTGCAAGTCGATCCTAGTGAAAAAGTGTGAAAAATCCAACAAAAAGTTTAGTGCAAAGATAAAGTGGAATGTTTAGTGAAAAGTGGGTTGAAAGAAAAGAAAAATTCAAAGTTTTTTGGGTGAGTGAAGTTGAAAGTGGAAGAATTTGGTGAATTTGGTGAGAGACTAGAAAGTTCAATCCCCTTGTAAGCACCACAAGACCAAAATGATTCCCACCTTGAGAAATACCAAAAGCCCCATTACAACCCGGCCGAATGGAACCTCTTTGAGAACCTCCATTGAGCCAAGTTCTTATTCTTTGTGTGCATTGTAATAGGCATCTTTAGGTGGAGAAATTGGTGATATTAGCTTCAATGGTAAAGTCATTACTTGCATGATTTTTGAGTATGAGTGTTCATTGTTAAACCTAAACACATGATGAGTGATACACATTTTCACATTACTAAAGTGAGGTTTTGACGCATTAGACTTTATTCCTTGAACACTTGATCATGTGTAATGATGTAATCTTGTTAGCATGTCTATCACTTGTACCTACTTGATTTTTCATATGAGGCTTTACTTGAAGATTGTGCTTCGGTCTTGCTTACATTATTATTACTTGAGGATAAGCAAGTTTAAGTATGGGGTATTCTGATGTCTCTCATTTTGGTGGTGTTTTAATGGTTAATTTCTTTTGTAAATATGTGTTTTTCATTCCTTTCTTTGTTAGTTTTGTTTCGTTCTAGCTTAGTTCCCGATTTTCTATGAGATTCGGAGACTATGCGAGTTTGTTGTGTTTTGTAGGTAAAATGGCGCGTTTGAGGACGTTTTGAAGGAGTTTCTAAAGAGAGGCAAGGCTAGGAAGCAAAAGAGCGGAAGAGCCATGCAAAGAACAATGAGGAACTTAAGGAAAGCCAAGAAGAGAAGAAGATCGAGGCCCCGGAACGATGTACCAAGAAGTCGGGCCCGAGTTAGAGCATTGGCGGCTCGGACCGAGGTTGGCAACGTCGGGCCTGAGGTCTATGCGCATCGGTCCAAGTCGGCTAAAAGAGGATTGGGCTCCAAGGCACATTATTGTGATCTTCCACTTTTGCCCTTCTTCTAATCTTATAATTCCTTGGTCCTTAATCAAGATGGAGGATAATTAGAGAGAGAGAGAGAGAGAGAGAGAGAGAGAGAGAACAACTTAGAGAGGGGGGAATCCACATCTAATCACTCTCAAAGGCTCAAGGAAGACTTGGAGAGCAAGGAGGAGGAAGGAAGAGGAGAAGAGGAGAGAAATCGGTGGAGACTAGGAGAGGATTAGTGAGTTTGAACTTGTTTTGCTTTTGTTTAGTGGATTTGAGACTTGGATCTTGTGAACCCATTTGATTTGAATGCACTTTGGCCTTGATTTGAGTTTGATGATTGAGATTTGCTTGTTTTATCTATTGATTGCTTTTTACTCTTACTTCATGGAGTAGATTCCATAGTCTTGGGCTATGGGGGAAACCCCTAGCTAGGATTGGGTGTGAACCCCCAATTCCATAGCCTTGAGTGCTTGATCTAGGAATCCTCTCTACATGAGCTTCAATCCTTTAGTGGAAATAAAGGATCAAGGGCTTGTGATTGGTAAGAGTGAGCGGAAGGATCTCTAACCCAACACTTGACCTTGCATCGAAGGGGGAGCGGGAGCCTCCCATGGTCGATGTGTAGAGTGGAGGGATCGAAGGCTAACAACCTCGATCTCACAAGGATCAACACTTATTGGCTTTATTGGGGTGGAATCACTCAAGTCTAGTTAGGGAAGGAACCCAAAAACCCAAGACCGATCTACTATTTTGCCTAGTTCGAGTAAACCAGTACATCGGGCCCGACGTTCCCAGTGTCGGTCCCGTGCAAACTAACCTCGATCCTCCTCGGGCCGAAGTGACATAAGTCGGTCCCGAGTTGATCTCTTTGATTTTCCTTGTTTTTGCCTTTCTTTTCCCCTTTTGAGTCTTTTCGGTACACTCAACGCACGAACTCCCGTATGTTCGACACCCTACCCTTGTACTACAATAGGGGTTTGATGTCTCTCATTTTGGAGGTGTTTTAGTAGTTAATTTCTCTTGTAAATATGTGTTTTTCATTCCTTTCTTTGTTAGTTTCGTTCTTTCTTAGCTTAGTTCCCTGTTTTCTTTAAGAGTCGGAAACTATGCGAGTTTGCTTTGATTTGTAGGTAAAATGGCAAGAATGAGGACATTTTGAAGGAGCTTATGAAGGATCCAAGTAAAAGAACGGAAGAGCCAAGCCAAGAATGAAGAGGAACCAAAGGAAACCCAAGAAGAGACAAGGATCGAGGCCCAGGACCGAGCACCACCACGTCGGGCCCGAGATCGAGCAGCCAGAGACCAGGACCGACGTTCCCAACGTCGGGCCCGATGTTGCCCCGTATCGATCCGAGTCGGCAATGGAGTGGATTGTTCCCCAAGGCATATTTTTAATAACTTTCCACATTTGCCCCTTTCTAAATTGGGAATTCCTTGGTCCCCAATCCAAGGAGAAGGATAATTAGAGGTGATTAGTGATCATTTAGGGAGGGGAGAAGAGTTGACACACCACACCCAAAATCACTCTCTAGAGGCTCAAAGAAGGCTTGGAGAGCAAGGAGAAGAAGGGAGGAGGAGAAGAGAGGAAAATCGGTGGCCTAGAGAGGAAGATTAGTGAGTTTTGTACTTTGTTTAGCTTTGATCTAGTAGAATTAAGACTTGGACCTTGTTGACACTTTGAGATTTGAATGCAAATTGAGTTTTATTTGAGATTGATGATTGAGATTTGCTTGCTTTTCCATTTGATTGCTTTGTTCTCTTACTTGATGGAGTAGATTCCGTAGTCTTGGGCTATGGGGGAATCCCCTAGCTAGGATTGGGTATGAACCCCCAATTCCATAGCCTTTGAGTGCTTGATCTATGAATCCTCTCTACACTAAGCTTCAATTCTCTTGTGAAAACAAGGGGCTTAGGGCTTGTGATTGGTAAGAGTAAGCGAGAGCAATCTCGGACCCAATCACTA
Source organism: Polygonum aviculare (assembly GCA_934048045.1). Classification (NCBI taxonomy): domain Eukaryota; kingdom Viridiplantae; phylum Streptophyta; class Magnoliopsida; order Caryophyllales; family Polygonaceae; genus Polygonum; species Polygonum aviculare. The sequence continues at coordinate 21,173,560 of OW204023.1, read as the reverse complement.
GACCTAACATCGAAGGAGAGTGAAAACTCCCTTGGGTCGAAGTGTAGAGTGGAGGGATCGAAGGCTAGCAACCTCGATCTCATAAGGATCAACACTTATTGGCTGAATTGGGGTGGAATTACCCAAGTCTAGTTAGGGAAGGAACCCAAAAACCCAAGACCGATCTACTATTTTTGCCTAATCGAAGTACCCAGTACATCGGGCCCGACTTTGAACCACGTCGGTCCCGGCCAATTTGACCTCGATCCACCCTCGGACCGAAGTGACCTGTGTCGGTCCGAGGTGATTTTCTCTTGTTTTCCTCGTTTTGCCTTTCTTTTATCTCTTTTTAGTCTTTTTGGGTACTCTCGACGCACGAACTCCCGTGTGTTCGACACCCTACCTCTTTACTACAATTGAGGTTCGGTTTTATAAATTTAAAATTGTGAGACCCTCCGATCCCGGACCGATCAGAATTTTTTGGCGCCGTTGCCGGGGAGTTCTATTTGTTCGAGGTACCCTCTTAGTTCAGTCTTTGATTTTGGTAGTGATTTGGGTGAGGGACTAGCCCAAACCCCTTGTTTGTTTTGATTCGGCTTTTGTTTGTCTTTGGTTGTAGGTGCATGCGAGCTAGTTCCATCCGAGGAACTTTTGAGTTCGAGAGGATGGCGGAGAGCATCATCAAACAAGCCCGAAAGAAGAAGAGGATGGCGGACCAAGCCCGAGATGAGGAGTTCGAGAGGATGAGAGCGGACATGGCTCGAATGCAAATTGAGATGGCAAACCGAGATGCCGAGGCCCGTAGAGAGAGGGAGCAAAGGATGAGATTGGAGGCTCAAATCAACACCCAACCCCGGAATGCTAGACAATACATGCATCCGGAGTTGAAGGTGTCGGAGCCGGCCATCGTCTTGCCGGAGGTGTCAAAGAATTTTGAGATAAAAACTCAATTTATCTCACTCATCAAGAGGGATCAATTCCAAGTGAGAGCGAATGAGTGCCCGATCGAGCATGTGAAGCAATTCAAAGATCTATGTGAGACCATCTCGACGGACGATGAGACACTTGAGTACGTGCTACTCAAGGCCTTCAAGTGGTCCTTGGGAGGCATAGCTTTGCATTGGTTGGAGAGCCAAGCACCTCGTTCTATCACATCATGGAGGGCTCTCAACGACTCATTCTTGATGAAGTTCTTCCCGCCCACCAAGACGACGGAGCTTAGAAAGAAGATTGCTAGCTTTCAACAAGGAGCTCATGAGCCACTTTTCGAGGCATGGGATAGGTTCAAAGAGATGTTAAGGGCGTGTCCAACACATGGTCAACAACCCTATGTCCTTCAAGACATTTTCTTCCAAGGAATCAACCCCACCACCAAGGATAAATTGAACCTCCATACCGATTGTGGGTTCATTGACTTGCCTCCGGAGCAAGCGTGGGAGTTGCTAGACAAGCTCTCGGATTATGAAGCCATGTATGGAGTCAATCAAGTGAGAAAGGAAGTGAGAATCCATGGAGAAGGTCCGAAGAGGCTCTACGATCCCAAAAGTGAAGAGGTGGACAAAGATGGGAAGATCCAATTCTTGGAGGATGAGTTGAACAAGATGAGGAGGAAGATGGGTCATCTCCAACAAAACACAAGAGCATGTGAAGAGTGTGGTTCTTTGAAGCATGGAGCCCAAGAGTGACCAAATGAGCGCCAAGTCCGATTGGCCGAGCAAATTGAGGAGGCCAACTATGTTCAAAGGAACTATGGAGGGAGAGCCAATTTCAACAATGGAGGAAGGTGGAACCAAGGCCAAGCAAGTGGCTACAACAACAACTTCAACCAACACAAGCCAAGGGCCCAACAACCACCATACCGACCTCCCGGATTCTATGAGCAAACACCACAATGGGCTCAAGATTTGAAGAATCAAGTCACCAACATAGAGACCCAATTCAAGGAGTTTGGTGTGTGGAGAAGACAAGTGATAACCAATTTGTTCACATGGCAAATCAACTTCCAAGAGAAGAAGGGAGACTCCCGGGCTGACCCGAGGAGAATCCCCGTGCACAACAACAACAAAATGAAGTTTGAGCCATAGGATTGAGGAGTGGACGGAGTTTGCCAGTGCCACAAGTTCCAAGAGCAAAAGAAGGAAGTCGGACCGAGGTACCCAACACCTCGGGCCCGACATGCCCAGACATCGATCCGGTAAATGGAGGAAGTCCCCTGAAGTGGACCGAGATACCCAACAACTCGGGCCCGACTTGCCCTGAAGTCGGCCCGACTTGCCCTGAAGGTGACTCGACGTGCCCAGAAATCTCCTGCCCCCGGTCTGAGATGCTTGACGTCGGTACCGATGTCAATCCAAAGTCGGTCCAGGATGAGATCGTTGAGAAAGAGAAAGATCGATCCAAGGAGGTGGATCCAAGCAAGAAGCAAGGTGCTACTACTCTTCCATATCCTATGAAGAAGCCCGAGGAGATTGTTGAGGGCAAGTTCAAGAGGTTCTTAAAACTTTTGCAAGGTTTGAACATCACTATTCCATTCACCGATGTTGTAAGTGAGATGCCATCCTATGCAAAGTTCTTGAAGGAAATCTTGAGCAAGAAGAGGTCAATTGTTGAAATGCAAGACGAGGTGAAGATCTTGGAGCTACCTCAAAAGCTAGGTGATCCCGGAAGATTTGCCATCACCGTAGGGATAGGATCCCAACAATTCAAGGCTCTTTGTGATTTAGGAGCAAGCATATCGGTTATCCCATGAGCATATGGAGAAGGGCTAACCTCGGAGAAATGGAACCGGTAGATATGAGTCTTACCATGGCTGATGGTTCATCAACAAAGGCCACCGGAGTTCTAGATGACGTCCCGGTTCGAGTTGGAAGATATTTTGTGCCCGATGATTTCGTGATCTTAGACATGAAAGAGGATCCGATGGTGCCCATTATTCTTAGGAGGCCGTTTCTAGCTACGGAGGGTGCCAAGTTTGATGTGAGGGATGGGAAGGTTACTTTCGAGATTGGCGAGGAAAAAGTGGAGATTTTGAAGCTAGAGGATGCATTGGCGATTTTGAAGCTAGAGGAAAGTGCCAAACGCAAGAGAGAGGAGTTAGAACCCACAAGAGAGGAAGCACCATTGAGAGACAATGCCATGGTCAATGTTCAAGTCCATGAAGAGTCAAGGGATGAAGATAGCCCACCAAGCCATGAAGAGTATCCTAATCTATATCCTTTTGATGTGGGAGATTCTTACATTTGTCTAAGTGATTTGAAAGAGGATCTAGAGGATAATTATCTTTGCTTGAGTGATTTGCAAGAAGAATTGAGTTATAATGTCATTGAGTCCTCTAGAAATTCTTTAGACTTTTGTGGTGTATGTAATGAAGAGCAAGTTGAGAAGATGCAAGAGATGCTAACCTACACTTTGGAGGAGAAGAATAATGGAGAATTTGGAGGCCACTCTTTCATCAAACACAAATGGTGGCACTTTGGTTATGAGGAGAATGGAGGTGCATATGACAAGGAGGATCAATTCACCGTGTTTCACCCTCTTTGAAGGGTAGAGGTTAGAAGTCAAGCTAGTGACTTAAAAGAAGCGCTCCTCGGGAGGCAACCCGGGTTTAGTAGATTCATTTTCGTAGTTTCTAGTTTGTTTTTCTTTGCCGTAGCATAGATTCTTCCTAATCTCTTCTTTAGCATGTATTTTATGGATATATGTGTTATGTGAGCTTGATGATCATGTGTGGTATTTGAGGAAATGATGCAATGACTTGTGGGTAGGAATTGCTAAGACGAGGGATTTTTAGGAAACAAAACCGGGTAGGACCGAGGTACCCAATACCTCGGGCCCAAGGTCCCAATGTCGGTCCAAGCTAGCCGATCACTTTGGTCTTGATTTTTGATGGAAATTCCTATTTTACCCTTCTGACCTATCTTTGTCTTCTACCCCATTTAAGCCCCCTTTCCCTTACCTAACACCCATTACCTCCATAACTACCTTCCCAAATACCAATCCCTTCAAACACTCCCAATACGTTCCCCATCTCCCACCATACTCGAACCTCAAGCAATCTCACCCACAAAAACTCGATCCAACCCCTAGCATCCCCAAACATTGAACCAAAAGCCAAAATCCCATAGATCTTCATCCCTCTTCTAGATCTAGAAGAGAAATTTTGATTCTAAGAAGTTGTTTGCTAGAAGTCTTTGATTCTACATATTTGGTATGTGAAATCTCTACTTGATTCCTTGTGAATTTCATGCTTTCATTGCTAGATTTGAGATATGCCATGATTGAGTGAGCTTAGATCCTGAGCATCCATGGTGATTTGCATGCATTGTGAAATTTGTGCTTAGTTGTTGCCAAATCCCACTTAGAACTTCGATTGATGATGAGAATTGGTTGATTTTGGATTTTAGGAGCATGATAGAGTGTTTAAAGGGTGTTTCGAAGTAGAGAAGTCGGAATATGGTCGGACCGAGGTACCCAGAACCTCGGACCGATGTTGCATGTCGGTCCAGAGACTAGGACCGAGGTCCACAACCTCGGACCCGATGTCTTCTGCATGTCGGTCCTATGCTTTTCGAGTTTCGCTTGTGTGAACTTAGGGATTCATGACCTTGAATGTTGGTTATAGCATGTTTATCATGATATGTCTTGTGGCTTGACCATTGATATGTGAATCCTTGTTCATGCATGATTGAATTTTGTGGATTGAGTGTGTTGAGAACAAGTATGGGGTCATCTCTTTGCATGATGAGTTGTTTGTTGATGGAAGCTTGTGCCCTTGTTGTGATTGTATAGATTTTATCTTGGAGTTCTTTGGTTTTGATTGTATAGGTACCATGACTATCCAAGAAGTCGTCCAAGAGGGTCCAAAGGATGGACGATGCGCGCTTTGAGGATGAGGACGTGGCTAGAGAGTATGAGCGTCTCATGGGTCTATCTCACCACACTCGGTGGTTAGATTGGGAGTCCATTAGAAAGATGTGCATGGAGGAAGCTCTTACTCGGTGCTACTCCAACATTGGGCTCAACGTCTTGCTAAGGTGCAACAACACTCATTATCCCGCCTTGACGTCCGAGTTCATGGCGACTTTCAAGTGCACATATGAAGGAGTCGACAGTGAAGGCATGATCTCTTTCCAAATGGGCAACGAGTGGCAAGAGCTCTCTCTCTGGAATTTGGCTACTTACCTTGGACTTCCTTTTCCGAGAGATGAGGCCTATGTTGATAATGAGAAGGTGAACTACCTTTGGAAGTTTGTAGCCGGGAAGAGTGAGATGAGGAAGGGCGCATCGACAAATGAGATAGCCAACCCACTCTTCTGAGTTATGATCCGAGCCTTTGGTTGTTCTATTTTTGCTAGGCATGAATTAAGCAAGCCGATGAAGGAAGAGGCCATGCTACTCTATGAGATATTGTTTGAGAATGAGAAGCCAATGAACCTCACGTGGGAATGGGTGAAGATGGTGAGGGATTTCCAAAGCTCTTCATGGATCTATTTTGGAGGCATGATAGCTCGATTAGCCCATGCACTTGAGGTTGATTTGTCCTTGTATACACCGGCTCCGAATGATGTAGAGTTTATGGATCTCAAGTATTTCAAGAAGGCCAACATCATCAAGGAAAAGATCGTCAACGACATCATTCCTCGCTTAGCCCCACACTCCAACTTCGACAAAGTGCAAGTGCCCTTGGGACCTCGACTCTTCGACCTCACTTGCTACTACAATTGGTACCAAGTGTGGGCGGGGAATGTCAATCCTTATGGAGAGCCGGAGGGGACACTTGAGGTTAGGAGACGAGCACAACACATTCGTTTCACTACTCCTCAAGCTTCCCCGGACACCGAAGAAGAGGAGCCCAACCAATTCGAGTTCGTGAGGAGAGATGACATGGATGTGGACTTGCCTAGAGGTGAAGAAGAAGAAGAAGATGGTGGTTACCACAATTTGCTCACCGACCACACCCCAACACTCTTAGACCGAGGTACAAGCAACGTCGGGCCCGACATCCACCAACGTCGGTCCGATGCATACTTGCCCGATCCGGTCCCGAGCAGATTTGAGAGGGGTGAGGGAAGTGGAGCACATCAAGCACCACCAAGCTATGGAGGGTATGAGGGGTATGCCCAATGGTATGGGCCCGGAATGGTGTTCCCCGAGCCAAACCAATCGGTGGACATGAACTTCTTGGCCAACCAATTGTCGCATCTCCAACTTCAACAATCAACAATGCTTCAAGAGGCGCACCAACTCAATCTACAACAACAACACCTCAACTTCCAACAACAACAACTTTTCCACCACCAAGAAGACTTTCAAGAGCAATTTGACGAGGTGAACCGCAACATCGCCTACACTAGACGTGAGGTGGATGACTTGAGGGCGCCCGAGGATCAAAGGTGGACCGTCCAAGAGAGTTTCAACGAGTGGATGTCCGGGAATTTCTCATCCCGTGAAGACCAATGGACACGTCCCGCACCACCAATCCAACCGCCAAGTCAAGACCCTTTCCACGATCGAGTGTATGAGCAAGACGGCACGTCCGGCTCCAAAGGAGGCAACGCCGCGGTCACCCCCCTAACTAAGCCTCAAAATGCCATTCAAAAAAATAAAGAAATTGTGAGCTTTCTCTACTCTTCTCTTTACTTTTGAGTTTTGATTTCTTTTGATGAGGACATCAAAATTTTAAGTATGGGGTGGGTTAGAAGCTCATAGTTCCATGTGTAGTTTCAAGTGTTTGTGTTTGTTAAGGGATGTTTTATTTTTGGATAGTGGCATGAATGATGATGTGATGATTTGATGGTTGAATTTTATGGCATGAATGGATGAGTTTGTTTTGTTTGAGAAAATTTTTGCAAAAAAAAAAAATCCATAAAAATTCGAACATGATTTGAAAAAGAAGAAAAAGATTTTGTTTTTGACTAGGAATTCCCATCTTAGATGTTCATATGAAGGCTAATGATGATGTGAGCATGTAAAGTCCTTTGCATATTTTTGGATGGTTTAGCCTCAAATATGGATGTTGCTTTTAATGTGATGTGATATCTTGCATGTTTTTTATTGAGCACATGAGTTCTTGGAAAAGTTTTGATGCAACTAAGCTAGAGTGAACCTTGTGAGATTATTTTTGGCCATTTTAGGGATGTTTGTTCATATTGCATATCCCTCATTTTTTTGTGTGATTATCTCAAGCATGCTAAGTAATACTTGTTATTGAGGTGTTTATCTATTTTCTAAGGCCAATATGAGATTTGTTCTATGCTTTGTCACATTGATTTGAACTTTATTTCATTTAGTCACAAAATATTCCATATCCTACCTTGAAGATAAACCATTGTTTGTAGCCCCGTTTTAGCCTTAGACCTTTGTTTGAAACTCCTCAAAAATATGATCCCTAGCCTATATGACTTGACCCTTATGGGATTGGACTTTAGTGAGAGTTTTGGAAGAATGTTTGGAGAGTTGAGATTCTCTTTGGTGAAGGGCGAAAAATGGAGTTGTAAAATTAAGTGGGTAGTGCATCTTTGTTGAAAAGAAAGAAAGAAAAGTTGAAAAAAATAGTGGATCAAAAGCAAAGTGCTTAAGTGAAGAAAATGGTGCGGACCGAGTTCAAAAGGACATCGGGCCCGAGTTTAGTGCAAGTCGATCCTAGTATAAAAAGTGAGAAAAATCCAACAAAAAGTTTAGTGCAAAGATGAAGTGGAATGTTTAGTGAAAAGTGGGTTGAGAAAAAAAGAAAGAATGAAAAAAAATCAAAGTCTTTTGGAAGTGTGAAGTTGAAAGTGGAAGAATTTGATAAGTTTGGTGAGAGACTAAAAAGTTCAATCCCCATGTAAGCACCACAAGACAAAGTAATTCCTACCTTGAGAAACACCAAAAGAGCCATTACAACCCGGCCGAATGGAACCTCTTTGAGAACCTCCATTGAGCCAAGTTCATATTCTTTGTCTGCATTGTAATAGGCATCTCTAGGTGGAGGAATTGGTGATAATAGCTTCAATAGTGAAGTCTTTGCTTGCATGATTTTTGAGTTTGAGTGTTCATTGCTAAGCCTAAACACATGATGAGTGATACACATTTCCACATACCTAAAGTGAGGCTTTGTTGCATTAGACTTTATTTTTTGAACACTTGATCATGTGTGATGATGTAATCTGGCTAGCATGTCTATCACTTGTGTTTGATTGATTTTTCATATGAGGCTTTACTTGAAGATTGTGCTTCGGTCTTGCTTACATTGTTATTTCTTCAGGACAAGCAAGCTTAAGTATGGGGTATTCTGATGTCTCTCATTTTGGAGGTGTTTTAGTAGTTAATTTGTCTTGTAAATATGTGTTTTTCATTCCTTTCTTTGTTAGTTTCATTCTTTCTTAACTTAGTTCCCGGTTTTCTTTAAGAGTCGGAAACTATGCGAGTTTGCTTTGATTTGTAGGTAAAATGGCAAGAATGAGGACATTTTGAAGGAGCATATGAAGGAGACAAGTCAAGGAACGGAAGAGTCAAGCCAAGAATGAAGAGGAACCAAAGGAAACCCAAGAAGAGACAAGGATCGAGGCCCAGGACCGAGCACCACCACGTCGGGCCCGAGATCGAGCAGCCAGAGACCAGGACCGACGTTCCCAACGTCGGGCCCGATGTTGCCCCGTATCGATCCGAGTCGGCAATGGAGTGGATTGTTCCCCAAGGAATATTTTTAGTAACTTTCCACATTTGCCCCTTTCTAAATCGGGAATTCCTTGGTCCCCAATCCAAGGAGGAGGATAAATAGAGGTGATTAGTGATCATTTAGGGAGGGGAGAAGAGTTGACACACCACACCCAAAATCACTCTCTAGAGGCTCAAGGAAAGCTTGGAGAGCAAGGAGAAGAAGGGAGGAGGAGAAGAGAGGAAAATCGGTGGCCTAGAGAGGAGGATTAGTGAGTTTTGTACTTTGTTTAGCTTTGATCTAGTAGAATTAAGACTTGGATCTTGTTGACACTTTGAGATTTGAATGCAAATTGAGTTTGATTTGAGATTGATGATTGAGATTTGCTTTCTTTTCCATTTGATTGCTTTGTTCTCTTACTTGATGGAGTAGATTCCATAGTCTTGGGCTATGGGGGAATCCCCTAGCTAGGATTGGGTATGAACCCCCAATTCCATAGCCTTTGAGTGCTTGATCTATGAATCCTCTCTACACTAAGCTTCAATTCTCTTGTGAAAACAAGGGGCTTAGGGCTTGTGATTGGTAAGAGTAAGCGAGAGCAATCTCGGACCCAATCACTAGACCTAACATCGAAGGAGAGTGAAAACTCCCTTGGGTCGAAGTGTAGAGTGGAGGGATCGAAGGCTAGCAGCCTCGATCTCATAAGGATCAACACTTATTGGCTGAATTGGGGTGGAATTACCCAAGTCTAGTTAGGGAAGAAACCCAAAAACCCAAGACCGATCTACTATTTTTGCCTAATCGAAGTACCCAGCACATCGGGCCCGACTTTGAACCACGTCGGTCCCGGCCAATTTGACCTCGATCCACCCTCGGACCGAAGTGACCTGTGTCGGTCCGAGGTGATTTTCTCTTGTTTTCCTCGTTTTGCCTTTCTTTTATCTCTTTTTAGTCTTTTTTGGTACTCTCGACGCACGAACTCCCGTGTGTTCGACACCCTACCTCTTTACTACAATTGAGGTTCGGTTTTATAAATTTAAAATTGTGAGACCCTCCGATCCCGGACCGATCATGGTTCGGTTTATAAATTTAAATTTTGACCCTCCGATCCGGAACCTATCAACGGGTTGGACACGGCGGGCTGGAGGCGAGCGAACAGGCGAGCCAGTGGTCGGGGCTGGCCTGGCGGACTGTGGAGGTTGCTACTGCGGTGGTCGGGGCTGTTGCAGCATTAGGCTGTGGTCTGGCGGAGGTGGGCTGCGGGCTGGTGGACGTAGGTGGACTGTGGGCTGGCGAGGTGGTCAGGTAAGTGGCTATGCTCGATTAAGGTTTTGTTTTTGCAATTGAGCCTTAATTTGTTGAAATTAGGGCTAATGAGAGTGTTCTTTAGCTGATTTTAATCTTCAATCAATTCTAAAGCTATATGGCAACCAACAGACGGTTGGCGAGTTAGGGTTGGCCAACTCAATGATCTTGGTTACATGGGAATAAACTCTCAAGCTATAGTCTTGTTTATTATTTTGGTTTTCACATTTGCCTCCTGTTGAATTTTCTAAGCGAATATGGCAACAAGTGAAATCATAGGTTGTACTGGTGGTAGCTGTGTATTTATGCTTCTGTGTTGTCAAACATGTAAATATTTGAAAGTGATCTAAATTTAATGGTAGTTTATACATTGCTTTGGAGTGATCGAGTATATTACAACAATGCCATCAGATATAGCTAGAAATTGGACTTGATGCATAATGTAAACATGGAACAAATTTTCCAATCAATTCTCCACCACCATAAGCACTAATGCAAAGTTGTCATGTTATACAATGAAGCATTTGTTTTGTCTATTCTGGTTCAGTAAACAGTATCCAAAATTTGTCATATCAAACGAGATAAAGACGCCAAAATCTGCACAAAACTTCTAAGAATCCTAAAATACACAACTTGGATGAATTGTGTGTTTGCTCCCTTGCAACAAAGACATGTTCGGCCATCTTGAACGTCAATAAGGTAAGCCACGGGTCCTGGTTCCAGTCGACTCACAGTCGGGCTGGTGAAGATCCCGGGTTCGGTTACACACACTCCTGAAAACAATCACCATAAAGAATTTGCCGATTCCGGTTCTGCAAATCTTGCATTGAAAAACAAGGTTAATGGCAGTACGAAGGTAATAGTACAAAGAAGAAACATGATTAATAGTAGCATTTTCCATCATCACACACTTCCTAAACCAACCAAAAAGATCCTTTACTACACATCACACTACAAAATGCATCTAGTCAAATACACAGATTTTCAAGGGAAGTAGTTGGACTCATAAAGCTTAGGAACTCTGTATATATCTGAAAACGATCGCCATACCTTCACCAGCACGCAGCCCACCGCCGTAGCAGCCTCCGCAGCCCCGCCCACCTCCGCAATCCGCCAGGCCAGCCCTGACCACCGGCTCGCCTGTTCGCTTGCCTCTAGCCCGCCGCGTCTAACCCGTCTCTTTCTCGGCGTTGGAATCCCCCGCCGTCGATGGAATCCCCTCGCATCCCAAGTAGCTCGACCCCTTCGCTCGTTCTTCTTTCTTCTTCCTTCGCTCTCTCCAGCCTGCATCTTAACGGTGGTTTTAAAATATATAAACGGAAGGGGCACGTTCCGGAATTGTGCAAAACCTTGGAGGCAGTTGGCGGAATAACTTTTTTTAGGGCACCATCCGGAAAAGCCCAAAACTCAGGGGCACCATCCGGAATTTCCCTTAATCTTTTCTCTTGCTTGAATTGTTATTGACTTGTTTCAATAATTTATAGCCTGATCATCTAGGATTTATTGTTATTAGGTTAGTATTAGATTTAGAGTGTTTTTGATTGAGCATCTCTAATTCATAAGTAGCAACTACATTGTGCTAATATCTGGTTGTGTTAGTTGTATGCATAAGAGAATTGATTTGCATTTTGGGGTAAAAGTTGGTTGTTTTATCTTAGTTTTTATCCAATTATATTGTTGTTGTTGAATGCTGCTAGTTAGATTGAATCTTGATAGTTTCATGATTATTTAACTAGTTAGGGGTAATAGTATCTGGTTGTGCTATTAATTACCTTTGAAAAGGAATTGAGATTTCCATCGCATAGATATTGATCGAAATCAATGATCAACTTGTCAAGCGAATGCGGATATTTGTTGTCTAAGTGTTTCCAAATACTGATTAATAAACTCCTGAATGCTTAAGATTTGCATGCTAGTGTGTGAATTAATCCGAAACCCCCCCGTCCCCCCCCCCCCCGTCCCCCCCCCCCCCCCGTGTTACTTTCATTTGACACAAACTTCACTGCTAAAGATAAAATGTCTCCCTGTGGAATCAACTTGCTTTATACTTTGGTTTAAGTTAGTTTGGTTTTCTTTGAATAACTGTGTTTTAAAGCGACTAAATCATCGTTATCAACTGATCAAGACCCCACGATAAAGCAAGCAATTGAGAGGATGTTTGAGAATGGCGTGCATCGTTTCTGCATGTGGCATATAATGTTCACGATATCGTCAAAGATCACAAATGAAATGGCTGACAACGAATAGTTTAGAAGCAAGTTCAATAAGCTTGTATGGAACAATGATATTATCTACGAAGAGTTTGAGGAGATGTGGCATTCCACTATAGGCAAATACGGGCTTCATTCAAACACTACATGCGTTCTTCCAAGACATTGAAATGGATGGACTTCTGAGAACGACTTCACGGTTTGAAAGCCAAAACTTATTCTTCTCACATTTCATCGATTCAACATTGTCTCTATTGTTTTCATGATGCAATTTGACAACACAATTGATTCGCAAAGGATGAACAAGAAAGGCTAGACTTTGAATCGTCTACTTGCTCTCCGACACTAATGACACCGCTTGAGTTGGAAAAGAACTATGCATTTATTTACACCATAAGTGTCTTCTATAATGCTTAGAAATTGTTGCTTCAGTGTTCGAATGTGGCCTATCAAATTTGGTTAGGGATGATGACAACCATACGTATCACGTCAACTGTCAGTTTGGGAAAGTGTACACTATGCAACATGCCCTGTCCATAGAAGAGTTTGTTTTCTCGTGCAATAATTTTATGAATATTGGAATTCCATGTTTACATATGTTTTTGGTTTTCAAAAACATTTCCTTGGAGAAGGTGCCTCCTAGATACATAAAGACTAGATGGATGAAGAAACCACTTCTGACCCCAACCTTTCAGATTAATGGTGCAATATTTGAAAAATCCGTTAAGATGGATGAGAAAAAATTCTTGTTGATTGAGATATTAAGTGAACTACATTCAAGCATTGATGTCATAAAGGAAAACATTAATGAACTCAAGGACTTATTACATGTTTTGAAGGGACAAACGAAATCATATGCTAGCAAAAATTGTGTAGAACCTATAGCACCCCCATTTTGAACCCGAGAGTATTATTGCCAATGACCTTATATTTTTCCATCCAAAGTCACTCAAGGTTATAAAATCATCGTAATTGAAATGATAAAGAATAGAAATGTAAAACAACATTCATAATTCGATTGAAAATCTTATTAGATTACATTTTGATTATCTTGGATAAGAAAAAGTCAGCGGAGCGAAACTAGTGCCCCAAAATAGTTGTCATTAAAACATAGTGGCAAGATATAAAATATTCATAAATCTTCCTTCGGTCATCTTCTTGGTTTGGTAGGCTTGACAGGAGCTCCCACATCACCTCTAGGATACTACATTATGAAGATGAATCCTTCCTTCCTTCCCTTACTTCATGTATTTTAGGATCCTTAGTTCTCTAGTAGCGTACGTCAATGTCCTGATGTTTAGTCATACAAGGGAAAATAAGAGAGAGTGGACGGGTTAGTCTAATGATAGACTATCAAGTGAATGGTGGCTATGGTACTAACTAAACATGTTGGTATCGATCTCCAAAGGATGACAATTGGTCGATAACACAACATTTAGTACCTTCATCAAGATAGAGAATTATATGAAGTTTTTAAGATGTAACATTATAAGCATGTGGTTTATTTATAAACACATAAGTACTTTCATCATGATCCACTCCTCCCTAAACCCGAATCTCCTCATACATTCGATCATAAGCTTTCAGCATATCTATCATCACCACCATGCCACTTGTATTTCCGTTTCTCTTTTTCTTCATGTAATGAAATACCTTAAAAGCCACCAATCAATAATGAGTCATCTTGGAACAAAAGCACTTTGTTCTTCATGTAATGAAACACCTTTTGGAATGAAAGCACATTGGATTTTAACTTGTCAGTAAGCACTTTGGAAACAATCTTGTATAGCGCGTTACACAGGATTATTGTTCTCAAATCTCTCATTCTAGAAGGGTCACTAACTTTTGGAATTAAAGAATTGAAAGTGTAATTCAATTCATGAGGAAGATCGATGCCATTTAGAATGTTTAAAGCGAAGGAGGTGACTTCTGGCCAAATAATATGCCAACATTGTTGGTGGAACAATGTAGACATGCCATCGGGACTAGGAGATTTAGTTGGGTGCATGGAAAAGAGAGCCGAATGTACCTCATCACCGGAGAATGGACGCAATAGTTGAGAGTTATCCTCCTTCGTTCATAAAGGTGAGATTCCTTGAGGAGCCGAATTAAAGAGTGCGCTACGTGTGGTTTTAAAGAGTCCTTCAAAGTATTCAACAACCACCCTCAACCTTTTTTAACTCCTTCTCCACTCCATGCCATTCCCATTGACTAACCTCTTGATTTTATTCATTTTCCTCATACCTTTGGCTCTACCACAAAAGTAGGCTGAATTTCGGTCACCCCACCTTACTTCATTATCTTTGGCTCGTTCAAACCAAATTAATTCTTCTTTGCCCATAAGCTCACATTCCTCAGCTTCTAATTGTTGCCCACATCTGACAAAAGCTCCATTTATCCCATTCTTTTGGATATCCCACAACTCCTCCATCACTACTCTAAGCTTTTGCATCATATTCCGAATCTTTTTTTTGTTCCACTATTTGAGATGCTGAAGACATATTACCGGCTTGTCCAAAACTCTGTTATCCTACCTTCTAGGGTTCCATCATACATTATCCACCACCACCAGGCATCGTTCATGATGTGTCCACGCAACCTTAAAACGAGTTGGCTTTCATCCTCTTATCTCATAGCCATCACCCTCCTCCCATTAAGAACATTCAAGCAGAATCGGTATATGGTCCGAACTTTGCCGTTTGAGATGTCTAATAATTACCCTCAAGAAATCTTCCATCTATCGATCATTTGCCAAAAATCCAATCTCTCTTGGATAAGTCATCACCATACCACCCATTATCCTAGATGAATTTTGGAGCAGAAAATGAGGTCTCAATCAACTCACAAAACTCTAAAGCTTCCCTAAACACCACCATCGTTATCCAATCCGGAGTGTTTCCACTCTCTTTGTCACTCCCAATAAGGATTCTTGATTGAAGTCGCCCATACCTATCCATCTCTCATGAGCTTCTTCCTTCAACCTTCGTAGTAGATTCCATGTATGTCTCTTCTCCTCCCTCTTCGGTCATCCATAAATCTTCGTGAATCTCCGTTTATCAACATCTTCCATCTCTATATCAGTGTCAATGCGATGTTGAGTATAAGTCGTAATTGACACCAAGAGTTCCTCACCCCAAAGAAGACATAATCCCCTAGATCGTGGCAAAGACCTCACCGTGAAACAACCTTCAAACCCTAGTTTATCCTCAATCATCTTCATACTCCTATTACTACATCGAATTAATTTCCATAAAAAACACCACCTCCGAGGTCTCCCTTCTCACTAGATTCATGAGTAAAGAAATTGCATGGTGATGTCTCTCATTTTGGTTGTGTTTTAGTAGTTAATTTCCTTCGTAAATATGTGTTTTTCATTCCTTTCTTTGTTAGTTTCGTTCCTTTTTAGCTTAGTTCCCGGTTTTCCATGAGATTCGGAAACTATGCGAGTTTGTTATGTTTTTGTAGGAAAAATGGCGCAAAAGAGGACGTTTGGAAGAGTTTCTAAAGAGGAGTTAAGCTCGGGAGCTAAGGAGCGGAAGAGCCATGCAAAGAGCGAAGAGGGACTCAAGGAAAACCAAGAAGAGAAGAAGACCGAGGCCCCGGATCGAGTTACTACGAGGTCGGGCCCGAGTTCGAGCACCAGAGCATAGGACCGACGTTCCCAACGTCGGGCCCGATGTCACCCCGCGTCGGTCCGAGTCGGCAAAAGGAAAGATTGGGCTCCAAGGCACAATGTTGTGATCTTCCAATTTTGCCCTTCTTCTAAATTGGGAATTCCTTGATCCTCAATCCAAGAGAGAGTATAATTAGAGGTGATTAGAGAGCATTAGAGGAGGATCAATAAACCCCACACAAAATCACTCTCAAAGGCTCAAAGGAAGACTTGGAGAGCAAGGAGAAGAAAGGAGGAGGAGAAGAGAGAGAGAGATCGGTGGAGCTAGAGAGAGAGTTAGTAGTCTTGAACTTGTTTTGCTTTGGTTTTAGTAGAATTGAGATTTGGATATTGTGAACCCCTTTGGATTTGAATGCAATTTGAGTTGGATTTGAGTTTGATGATTGAGATTTGCTTGCTTTGTCATTTGATTGCTTTTTACTCTTATCTTATGGAGTAGATTCCATAGTCTTGGGCTATGGGGGAATCCTCTAGCTAGGATTGGGTGTGAACCCCCAATTCCATAGCCCTGAGTGCTTGATCTATGAATCCTCTCTACATTGAGCTTCAATTCTCTTGTGAAAACAAGGGACCTAGGGCTTGTGATTGGTAAGAGTAAGGGAAAGCAATCTCGGACCCAATCACTAGACCTAACATCGAAGGAGAGTGGAAACTCCCTTGGGTCGAAGTGTAGAGTGGAGGTCGAAGGCTAGCAACCTCGATCTCACAAGGATCAACACTTTTTGGCTGAATTGGGGTGAAATCGCCCAAGTCTAGTTAGGGAGGAAACCCAAAAACCCAAGACCGATCTACCATTTGTGCAAGACCGAGTTCCCCAATATATCGGGCCCAACGTTGTTTGTGTCGGTCCCGGCCAATTCGATCTCGATCCACCCTCGGACCGAAGTGACCTGTGTCGGTCCGAGGTGTTCTCTTTGATTTTCCTCGTTTTTACCTTTTTTTTTACCTCTTTTTAGTCTTTTCGGTACTCTCGACGCACGAACTCCCGTGTGTTCGACACCCTACCTCTTTTACTACAATCGGGGTTCGGTTCATAAATTTAGATTTTGACATCATCCGATCACCACACCCGGACCCACGTCACATGGACCGTCCTTAATCCCTGACAATTGTAACATAAAGAACTCATAATGATTGGCAAGAGAAGTTCGCTACCTTTCCTGCTAATATAGCTTTCTGACATTTTCCATCATTGTTACCCTCTTCCTACATAACTAGGCCACCTCACTCCATGACCAACTTCCTTTTTCCCATCTCATTCCGTCCCTCGATACCTTGACTATTACCCACTCTCACTCATCTTTTCCATGATCTTCTAGGACCTTCCATTTTACAAACATCATGACCTCTCTCCGTTTCCTTTATGGTATTTCTTTAAGTCTCCTTTTGCGTGCTTCCTTCGGCATTTTCGCTGATTTCGTGTTGAACTTGCCCCACCTTCCTAGCCAATGTATCATCATTTATTGTCACTGACTTCATCTTGTCACTTATTGC
The DNA here is from genome assembly GCA_934048045.1 of Polygonum aviculare. Lineage (NCBI taxonomy): Eukaryota > Viridiplantae > Streptophyta > Magnoliopsida > Caryophyllales > Polygonaceae > Polygonum > Polygonum aviculare. The sequence continues at coordinate 21,156,261 of OW204023.1, read as the reverse complement.
CTGTATATTGAGATCCTCTCTACCCTCTTGTGACTCTGTTGTTTCCTCTATATCATTATTCATACTATTGAAATTTCAAACCCTAACAATTGACCCTTCTATGTTGTCCACCCCATCCGCATTACTATATCTTTGCTCATCCCCTTTCAAGATTTGTAACAAAGAATGTACCGCACCAGCTCTTTTGCTTGAGTCTTCCACCCATGGTCTCATCAAATCTTTCCTACTCGGTTCTTCAACCATTACACGCTCTTGTTCCTTCTCGAATTTAGTTATAGGTTGATGTTGCTTAGTTAAGAGATGAGGCCTGCAGCTAGTCTCTATACTCACCTTGTCGAGCTTTGCCTTGATCATCCTCGATCTCAAAATCAACATGACCACCAAGACCACAGTTGTAACAGAAGTTGGGGAGTTTCTGATACTTTATGCCCACCCATAACCGCTTCCTTGCAATAGTCATCTAGCTGCCCCTTTGCAAAGGTTTTTAAACATTTAACCTAACACTAACTCCTCAGGAATTTGGTACATACTAGAACCCTTGATTTATCAAATGACTCTAGATGCCCAAACAAACCTCCTACCGTTGTTGCAATTTCCGTTCTCATAGCATCCAAAGGCAAATCGTATACATGGAACCACATCAAAACCTTGTCAACCACAATCTTTGATGGTTGCCCAAGCACATGCTCCTTTAACTCTAGAAATACTCGATCAAAGGACCATTGCCCCTCTGTTAACAGCCTTTCCTTCTGAGCCTCATTAGCACATTTGAACAAATAGAGGTTAGGTCGTAGCTTTTTGAAAACGAAACCCTTCTTGGCCTTCTAAGCCCCTTTCATCGTTGATTTCAACGCATACGCATTAAAAGGCTGGTTAGTAAGTAGTGAACAAACCAAAACCAAGGAACTTCGTCTCTTATCTCCTTTCAGACAATCAACTGCTCCTACAGCCTCGACTTCCCCCTCTTCCGTTAAAAGGAAGTCACGCTTTGTGTTCTCCATTGCCGTAAACCATGCAAAACCAAGCTCAATGCACAATCTAATCTGGTGACACTTGCATTTGACGGTGAGGGTCCTTAGCTCCCACAGCCAGGCATCGGAGAGAAGCAAAATGACTTGGTGAATTAGAAAAGTCACAATCGTCATGATCGCTTGTGAAAACGCTTTAGGGAGAGATAAATGTCACCTGGCCCTTGAGTTTGGGTTTCTTTTCTTCGTTTGTTACATTTTTTCATTTTATTAAAGCTAAGAGAAATTAGATGGAGACGTGTGGTTGGGTTTATGTTTTATTTACCTTTATATTTTTTTTTGTATTAAAAGAATGAGGTAATATATAATATAGGCCCTTATGTTTTTTATAAAGTAATGAAATGCATATATGCAACACTAGCCCCACTATGATATAAATTTTGTATAACATAGAGCACGTGAATACACAGGAAAAACAATGAGTCATGTATCAATAGGTAAGCATAGGTAAAAATTAAAGATGGGGTTTTAAAGTGACAAGCTCATAAAGCGAATAAATCATATGAGAATGATACATGAGGAAAGAAATGATAATAAATCTCGTCCGTTTGATCGCGTTATATGAAGAGTTGAGATTGCACGCGTGCAAAAGAAGAAGAAAATCCGTGGATGCAAAATGTAGAAAATGATTGTTTATTTTCACTTAACTTGAATATGAACTTTTACTTAACATTACTGTGCGTTTTTTATTAATTTGAATGTGCACGCTTTTAATTGCATTGTATGTGACTTTTAATGTGAAGGTGTAATGAGTGTGCAAAATATGACGAGAACGACGGTGTCTTTTCAAATAACATGATTGTGCACTTTTTTTAATATGAATGTGCATGCTCTGTATGCATTGTGTGTGCTTTTTCATATGAATTTGTAAAGAGTGTGTAAAATGGGAAGAGAATAACTACGTATTTTCATTTAACTTGATTGTGTCTTCTTTAAATTGCATGATTGTGCATTTACTATTAATATAAATGTGCATTCTCTAGATTACATTGTGTTTGATTTTTTCCATGTATCCAATAAGTGTGTAAAATTTAGCAAGAATGACTATGTATTTTCAGTTGATTATGTCTTTTCAGTTTAGCGTGACTGTGCATTTTCAATTAATATGAACGTTTATGCTCTATATCGTATTTTATGTAATGTTTTTCATAATAAGTGTGTAATTGACAAATGACTATGTTTTTTCCAAATAAAATATTGTATTTTCACTTACCATGATTCTACATTTACATTTAACACAAGTATGCATGCCTAAATCTAATCGTGTATGAAATTTTCACATACACAGTAATTATGTTGTCACTTACCTTGATTCCGCATGATTTTGTAGGTCATTCTGCATTTATATTTTCACTTCCCTTGTAAAAATGAAGTCTTTAATGTTGTCATACACTCATACACAATAATATACTATAATACAATATATAGTAGAAACTAATTCTTTATTAATATTTACACCACATCATCAATCTTGAATAAAATCATGATTTTATTTTTTTACATTATATTTTATTTTTTTACATTATATTTTTACATTATAAATTCTCGAGTTAAAAACGGACTTTATCAAAATTCAATCTCGAATTTGTTAATTCACGTTTATATTTACCTTACTCGTACATAATACAGGATTTATACTAGTTATGTATGAAAATACAATCTTGTTATATGAGACTACACCATCATTTTACAAAAATTACACTCTAAAGTCAAAAAAAAACGTGTTACCTGCACGTCATGCGGTTCTAACACATGTAACTAATGATTAAGATTCTCTCTCATATATGTATTTCCACCGGAACCACAACCATTTATAAAAAGTTTCAAGGGCAATATATTTGGTCCTTTTTCTCCTTTTATTGAAACTCCGCTTTAATATATAGTTATGATCCACGTTAATATATACTTATTATATGATGAATTCTGAAAATTAATAATTTGAAACTCAGAAAACGCCTACATTCACTATATATCCCCTATAAATAAGGGCTTTAAACTAAAAATTGTCATAGTTTGGGTCCTTGAATAGCCATTTTCATGCTCATCATAATCCCCACTGGAATGAACATTACCCACACATCACAGTGCCAACGGTGAATGGTGCGTAATCATAACATCTAAAATTTGTGATTTTATAGTACATCAATCATCAAGCAAAATGGCAAACTAAAGACGCGCAAATAACTTAGAATTAAATATCAAATTGAGAAACAAATGTCCAGACTGAGATTCGAACAGAAATGCACATCAGCACCGCAGAGCTACCAACCACAACCAGCTGAGACCAACAACAAGAAGAACCTGTGCAATAGAAATTCCTTTGAAGATTATATTCGACAAATCACCATGGAGCCATTAACATGAACAGAAGTTAAGCAACCTTACCATTCATCACTTTTTCATCCAACACAAAGCCCGTGTTAAAGAATTTGGATTTCACCTACTTCTGCACTGTCTAGTTTAACAAAATAGAAGATGAAAACGAACTCAACGCCTATCTTCTAATTCATCCTGCGCATACGAATATAAACAGTTGGAACAACTATAAAACCCATTTTCATCCGATTTTAGATTGCAGTTAAAAGCCAAACCTACGCGGAGATCAACGGAGCTCATCATGAAAATCATAATCATCTTCATCATTAAAAACGGCACTGTAGAACACAAATGGGTTCTCTATCATCTCCCCCAATGAAAGACGTCCATCTTTGTTCGTATCAGCCTGAAAGAAAAATGAAGTTAACAGTCACTCCTTTTGATAGGAACTGTCAAAAAAAGATGACATTAAATATTTTGCAACAGTTACAATAAGGACTCTGATCACAACTTCGGAAACCGTAGGGCAATGAGAGGAACAAGCCTTGAAGGATGAACTTTGCAAAAAGCAAATAGAAGATATTTCTAGAATTCAATCTAGACAAAGCATGTTGCATTTGTTTCTCCTTTCCCCCATCCTAGATGAACCTAACCATAAAAGGGTGGTGCTTCCTTTTTCATTCTTCAAGGATTTTTGTTTCAGCGTCCATTGCTGCTTTCATTGCCAGGTCTGCACTAGTATATTTGATTATACGACTCAAAAACTAATCAGAGGAAGACCAGCTAGCAATTTCCAAGTCCTTGATATTCCCTTTTATGGGTCGGGTCACGGGTCAATTTTTTAAAGATTGCGGATCACGGGTCGGATTAAACCCACGGGTTTGCAAAAGCAATGAAATTTCCAAAAGCAAAAAATAAGATCTTGAAAAGAACGCACTTGTGCAAGTATACTAAGCAATGCTAACTGACAAACACATCAAGGTCCACCTGATTATTTACACTATGTAACTAAAAAAGACTGATGGGCAAGCATATCAAGGTCAAACAGCATATATAAGTCAAGACAGCACCTGAGATATAATGTAATCTGCTTGTTGTTTTGCATAGTAAAGTTCAGATGGATGAAGCTTTCCAATAATAGGTAGCAATTCCTCATCTGATAAGAACCTGTACCCAACAACATACCACAGTTAGCAACATAGTTGACAACATCGACTTGTAAAGTTGTTCCGTCTATCTGCCCTCAAGTATGAGCTTTTTTTCTTTTTCAAGAGGGAAAAAGAGGGAAATACTTCTGAATGGTGATAAGATTGGAGTCCGTACCCATCACCATTTTTGTCTAGATCAGAAAACAGCTTCTTAGCAGGGGCCTCCATAGCATCAGTTGAATTGTGGGAGGAATCATGACCTTCTTCCTCATAATTTCTTACCAAATCAAAGAGACCATGGAAAAATTCCTGAAAATTGACCTTCCCATCTTTGTCTGTATCTCTTTCCCTGATGTACATATGGAACGGGAAAGGAAATCAGGCAGGAAATAAGCTACCACAAATAGCATAACACCTGTAGATGTCGTGCCATGCAAGAAGGTACTTTCTTAAAATTGTGTTGCATTGTTATAGAGTGAAATGTAATATTGAAAGAAAATACTATTTTATCCTTTTAAGGAAGGATAAAGAGGACCAACACATAACAATACGAGTAGAGTTGTGGTGTTTTGTGCTTGGTCCTCTTTATGTGTTTCTGTTTCGGGTTGGGTTCTTTGGCCTGTGTTTTTTTGGGGGGTTACTTCTGTTGTAGGATATACTGCGGAGATGCTGTTAAGGAAAAGATAAATACTTTTATCTAAATCTAATTAAGAAAAAAGAAAAGGAAAAAGGATCAGAAAAAATAAACTAGATAGTGAGACAGTGGACTTGAATAGAGAAAAACTAAAATAATAATAATAATAGTAATAGTGCCAACGGGACATGTTCGTGTCAACAGCAACAAGAGCGAAGTGGCTAATTTTTAGCAAAGGGTGGCAGCATTAATATGTAGATGTTTGATGAAGAAAGCTGCCTAACTATTGACTACCCACAAGGTGAACCTATCTTCTATGAGTTTTAGGACTCGAACACTAGGAGCTTGACTCTGCGTCATGAGCACTCAAGCATAGCAATTTAATGGACTGTACCAGATTGCTATTGTTATCAAATGATATGATGGAGCATTTAATCCAAAATTAAATCTAGTGTAGCTGCTGAATACGTTTCTGGAACTTGTACCTTCTATATTTCTAAATTTGTCCTCCCATTTACAGTCTTGCCCATAGCCCAGTACATTTCATCCATTGCTTTTATAAGAAATTATAGCCATTAGAAACCAACCCCAACAATTACAGGACTATTGAGAAGGTGAATCACTGATACTATGAGACCAACAGAATTACAATCCAAAACTCAATTATGAGAAACAGAATTACAAAGTTCTTTGACAAAGGCTATTTTTAGACAAAAAAGAAACCAAAAAATGAAAATAAAATACAATCAGATATTAGCTGCTTATAGCTATGTTGGGGTGGAAGCAAGAAACCAATTAGTAAAAGCTACAAAGACCAAACAAGATATTTTAAATCAGGGAGGTGTAAGACTTTCACTTGGATCCAATAAGAGTTCATAAGCTAGTAGCAGCTTTATCAAGAATGCTGGAAATAGCAAGGGATAACGCAGCATAGTGAGTGTGAGTGTGAACGTGACAGGATGGAAATGGAATTGTGCAGGCATTGACTAACATTCTAAACAGCAAGGATTCCAAGAAACATGATAATCATCTAAATTTAAAAAGAAATCGCATATACACGTTTCAAACCTGGGCAAATCGGGAAAGGTTGAGGCTATGGACTTACAGCATTGATCAAATATTAGACTAACGTTTTTAAAAGGATGAGTTGGTAGGTCAGTCAAAACTATATAGGACCCCATGTACAATAACAAACATTTCCAGTTCTGCTAAGGCAATGTGATTTCTTATGCTACACCCTACAGCTAATATTTACAAGTCTCTGCGCTGGCTAATCACATGAGTTTTCAGTTTCATGGAGGCCACCCAAGTTAGGTTGCTTCATTAAGATAAGGTTTCTAGTTTAATTCCAGTCTGAATTACTTATGTGTACTTGCCTTTCAGTACAGAGAATCATAGATAATGTGCTAGACAAAAATCAAGAATAAGATAGCCAATAGCATGTTTCAGCAAAGTATACAGAAAAAACAAAAGAAATGCAGCCGTGATGATTACAAACAAGAAAAATCAATCCCCAACAAAGAACTTTAACAAATCTTGTTGAATTAAATAGAAAAATACGAAGTCGGAGTTAATTTAGGCCAACCTTATCAAATACTCATAAAGGATTTGGAAGCATGTTTTGCAAAACAGAGGCTAAGTATATTTCATCCACGACAAAAAATAATAAAGGAACTTCCATCAGAGAGGATGATTCAGTTAATGAAACAAGAATGTCATGCAGAGGTGTAGTGTCATTCATGTAGGCATGTAGGGTGAGCTGGATTCAGGAAATAACGGGTTGTGTCGGTTTGAGTTATGCATTGAGCATTGCTTGCTTCTACCTTACCCTAAAACTCTCAATTAGGTGGCCAGTTTTCTAGCTTCAACTTAAGATGGGTTTTGTTAACCATTAGGTATTCTACCTACTTCAAAATTTAGGGGTGGATTGTGGGTTATTTTGGTTTGGCAGATCCATCCGATTTTGACTACAGCAACTGGGTACTTCCATTCTTCAGAAAAGAACTTACAGAACAGTTTTGTGTTATGAGCTAGCTCATATATTTAGATGTGAAGATAAACGGGTAGAGTACCTTATCTCCTCCTGGCAAAGCCATTTAAGTAGCTTAGGATTCTTAGTGTCAGCCGGGTGCAAGAAGCTGAAATTCAAAAATATAAATCGTCATCCCAAAAGAAACCACAAATCAAGATTAGCAGCACTCATAATCAAGGCCAGCCAACTTTTAATGACTAATAGAAGCTTACTCATTGAATTCTGTAATATTGAGAAGGCCATCTCCATTTACATCTGAAGCATTAAAATGTTCTTGTTTCCACCAACCCATCTCATATCCAAAATTACTATCTGAATAGTCAGTAACAAAACAAAGAACAGTCACTAAACTTGTAAAATTCAATCTTGATTAAGCCAGTAACATTAACCTCCAAAAGATCAATTCTTGACTTAAAGACTAGCACTCCAGAGACAGACGACATACCTGGACTGGTGGCCCAACTGGGAGGCTCATACTCGGAGAAGGAAACGAGTCCGTCCCTGTTCTTATCATGAATCTCCATCTCCCTGTGAGTCCGATGCAGGACCTCACTCTGGGCCTGCTCGACACTCCAGAGAGTGAGCTCGCTGTGGGTGACGAAGCCGTCCGTGGGATGGACGTCGATCTTGGGGAAGAGCAGGATGAGGCGATTGGTGACATTGAAGCGCTCCTCGTCGTTGAGGTAGTCCTCGGCGTCGGCGAAGTCCTCCCACTCGGGCTGGGGCTGGTGGCCCTCCGCCTCCGCCGCCTTGTAGCCGTGGTGGTCCTCCATGTACGCCCGCTCCCAGTACTTGTCCTCCCGGTGCCGCTCAATCTCCGCCACCAGGGGGTCGAAGGGCACGGGCTCGTGGCGGTGCGACTCCACGCCCTCCAAGGTGAAGTTGGATCGCAGTTTCAGGCGCCGGTGCCCGCGCCGAGACTGCTGATGCACACCCCGATCAGTCTTCTGGTCCGGGGACTGCGAGATCAGGATCAGGATTCCGATTGCGATCGTCACGTACAAGATCACCGACACCTTCCCCATTGGAATTTGCAAGTCCACAGATTCGGAGAGTTGCAGGTTGACTAGAAGTAATTAACCAAGGCGCCCTTCGTCAACCTACTGCTCCTGGGTTCTTTCCAGGTTTTTGTACTTGTAATTTGTAAACTTAGGACCCGGTTATTTTCTACACCTTTTTTTCGGCTATCATCCTATCCGAATCTTATTTATCTTTATCACATGTTATCTTATTTTATCTAAATTGTATATTAAAATGGAAGCTAAACCTAATAATTATCATGACATGTGTCAATAAATATCAATATATCTATGCTCAAAAAAAATATATCAATATATTTATCTATATCTATCTATCTATCTATTACTATATCATGTTTGGGTTGTAGATTGTATCAATAAAAATAGATGTGGACTCCGTTCTATCAGGTTTGGGCGGTAAATTAACATTGTATCAATAAAAATAGGCAAAATACATACGGAGGCCCCCGTACTTGTACAAAATGTACAAACGGGCCCCCGTACTTTTTTTTGTTCTAATACGCCCCTGTACTTATCCAATTTTGTTCTATTGAGCACTTGTGTCCCAAGTAGTGTCCACGTGCATTTTACGCTCTCTGTTTAATTGCCATGTAATGACCATGTAACACGATTATTGACATTTAATGTCCACGTAATGCAAATTCAAGCCATGTAACACTGTGTAATGCCACGGAACACCGTAAATAAAAAATTAAAACAAAATTGATTGTAGTGTTTTACGGTGTTACGTGACATTACACAGTGTTACGTAACTTGAATGTGTATTACGTGAACATTACATGCCAAAAATCGCGTTACATGGTCATTACATGGCAATTAAACAGAGGGCGTAAAATGCATGCGGACACTAATTGGGACACAAGTGCTCAATAGAACAAAATTAGATAAGTACAAGGGCTCAATAGAACAAAAAAAAGTACGGGGGCCCGTATGCACATTTTGTACAAGTACGGGGGTCTCCGTATGTATTCTGCCAATAAAAATACATATATGTATAGATCAATAGGTGTAGACTCCGGTCTATCAGGTTTGGGCTGTAAATTCTCGAGTTAAAAAGGGTTTCATATCAGAGTTCGATCTCAAATCGGTTAATTCGAGTTTATATAACTACATTACCGTACATGGTACGGGAATGGTACTTGTTTTATTATAAAAGTCAGTCGTTTTTTAACCACCACGTTAATTCTAGCCTCACCGCATGTTCGAAAAAAAAAATTATTTTTATTTATGTTATTTCATTTAATCTGATTAAATTTCTTATTATCCATTTATGTAAAAGATATAATCACATTTTCAAATTTCAGTAAGATCGATACATCTGACCAAAATAAGAATTAAACTTTATGACAGGATCGTCCAACATGAGATGAGAATACAATTTGACAAAATATCATTTATTTTCTAATGTAACATTAGATAAAATATATATTAATGTAAACTTGATCGTCAAAAATATATTTGTATCTTTAAAGGTGGTTTTTATGATTAGATAAAAAGATATTATCTATTTATCTTGATCATACAACGTCGTTTTCAGATTTTTAATATAAAATATATTTTATATTGTCATCAAACATTAGATAAGAGTTAATATTTCAAATTTTAATGTAAGTGTATCTATAATCCATCAATTATCTTGAATATTGAAAATGTATTATACTTAAGTAAGATAATTTTTGGTATATTCACGCTTATAGAGGCAAAAAAATGATATATATTATAAAAACAGACCTTTTTTAGCCATCACGTTGATTCTAACCCCACCACATATTTTCAAAAGATATTATAATATTTAAAAAAAACAATTAATTTTGTCACTTAACTATTTGAATTACTTAAATAAATTTACGGAAATTTCACGTGGTAACCCCGATGTTCAACATTATTCATGAAGTGTACCAAAGTTTGACATATTTCATGTGGCAACCTGGAGATTTATACAAAACTCATGGAATAACCCTACAATATTTACAAAATTTGTCACATGCCCAAAAGGTTAAAATTTGTATTAATCTTAAAATTTGTGAAACTAAAAAGAAAATTGAAAAGTGTTTGACGATTCTTCAAGTATAATTTTATCCAATATTAATATTAAATAATACATATGATAACAAAATAAATTTATTTTTTCTATTCATGTTATCATCTTATAAATTTATTAATAAAAAATAATCAAATATTTTATTTTAATGAAAATATTGAAATAAGTAGTTTAAAAATTGAACATTTCATTACATTACTTAATTGTTTTTACATAAATAGTTTTGATTGTAAATAAATTTCAATTTTTGATATTTTAAATTATTTCTTTTATGAGAAAAGAAAGTTTTGATAATATAAATAATGAAAATTTTCAATGGTCAATTGGTCATTGATGAAAACTTTAAAATAGTTATCAACTCAAATAGATGCATTGTAGTAATGCCTTTTATTTTGTAATAGATTAATAAATAAATTTAAACTATAATGATAAAATTAAATATACTTATTTAACTATAGTATATAATCATAAGGTAATAGATAAGGCTATATTACAAAAATCTTATAACCTTTTAAACTAATATTTATAAACAACCTTTTAAATCTATGTTATGTTATTAAATTAAATAAATACATTACATGTGTTGGGACGATATTAAGGACGCCAGTCATTAATATCTAAACCAATAATAATCGTCCCTAGTTTTGATAATGACAAACTCAAATATATTTAATAAGTTGTCCAAGTGTTGATCTCAGGTAAGTCCAACGGACGCAAATGAGAGAAAAGGACAACAAGTGAACGGCAGTCCCTAACTCTGTAGGGACGCACATCATCAGAACTTCAAGCGCTGAACGTAATTGGTGAAGTCCCTGCGCAGATAGGACGGCGTCCTCATCAAGAAGGGACGCGCGCCAAAATACGGACGAAGTTCAAATTCAAATCAAGGTCGCCCCAACATGATTACATCATACTCGGTCGTAGTCCTCAGAAGGAAGCTTCCCTTGTCTGGGCACGTGTAGACAATTCCAAAGATGTCGCTTTCCCAGCGATGGTCCCCTATCCACGCGGAGGCTTCCCAAGCATCAACAGAGTTGACCTCCTCAAGAGGCTCATCGCACCGTTGATAGAAGATCAAGGATCCTACAAAGCCTCAGAGGACGCTAGAGGACAAGAACCACTTCCGCTATAAATACCCCCTCAAGGGTATGCATAGCGGTGAGGACTTTGAAGACTTTCTCTCAAGCTCTCCCGAAGCATTCAAGAACACGAATGAGGATCAAGAAGATCAAGTGAGCTTGAAGCAAGAGAAAGAAAGTCCAACCAAATCAAATTCAAAACAAACCACAAAATAGTTAGAGTTGTAGTTTGTCTTTCACAACGTATCGTGAAAGACGTGAGTGATAGCTTCCTTATAGCTAAGAGAGTTAGGTTACTTTGCTAGGTGGAAAGGAGTGTTACTAGTGAGGCTAAGGACGGACGCTTAGCTCAGTGAAGTGTAACGACTCGCCTAAGTTGTAAGGACTCTCTCTTAATAAGATAAGGACGGCTATTGAAAATCCTCCAAGCGGAGGTAGAGGTTTACCCACAAGACTAGTTGGTCTTAGTGGGGTTCCTCTATAAATACTCGTGTCCATTATCTTATCTTGTTTCCTGTTAAGTCTAATTTCCGCTGCACCTAAGGACGCCCTTAACCCAGTTAAGGACGCCTTCACTAACTGACTTACGATCCAACAATTGGTATCAGAGCAGGCGCTCTAGATTAAGTTTGAGTTGCAGGAAACATGGACATGGAACCTATAGGTATCTCAAGTGCGAAACCACCTCGCCTGACGGACGGCAACTTCAATCGGTGGAAGACAAGGTTCGAATGCTTCGTGCGTAGTCAAAACTACCAATGCTGGCTGGTGATAAAGAACGGCGATCTTGAAGTCCTTGCTGCTAAGAAGGACAAGGAAGCAGAGTGGGGCCCTGACGAGTTCAAGCTTATGGAGGCAAATGCAAAGGCCATCTGTTTCTTACAGACGTCCCTTTGTGAAAGAGACGCCACCCGTGTGAGCAATCTCCCAACTGCTAAGATTCAATGGGAAGCCTTAGAGAAGTATCATGTTGGGACGCCTGAGATGAAAGAAGACGTCCAACTTGAAGCCAAAAGGGACTTCTACAAATTCAGGATGTTCACAAATGAGACCATCACCGACTACTCCTTTCGCTTTGATGCCCTTCTGACTAAGTTGAAAAACTTAGGTGTCAAAGAAACGGAGATCACTCAGAGGATGAAGGTTCAAGTCTTGATTGATGGACTCACGGGACCATGGAACTTCGATAGGATGACGTTCAAAGAAAACCAGGCCAACAAGGGACTATCCATGGAGGAAATCTATGGAAAACTCAAAGGGTATGAAGCATGAAGGAACCAAGATTTGGCAGAAATGGGAAAGAGTTCCCCAAGTGAGCTGGCTCTAACTCTTGCGGCTAGGACGCCAGAGTATGAGCAATACTACCAAAGGCAAAGAGAGCTGAACTCAATGCTAGAAGCCAAGACCCAAGAGCACCAAGAGAATCTTCGTCTTCAAGCTTCAATAGAACGCAAAGGAAAAACGGAAGAACAAATTTCCGAGGAAGATGAGTTGGCCCTGTTGCTTAGAACTCTTCGTGCAATGTACAAAAGAGGCAAAGTCCCAAGAATGAAGATGCCCTACAAAAAGGAAACTCGCAAGCCTACAGATGCAAAAAAGAAGGAGATAGTTTGCTACAAGTGCAACAGAAAGGGACACATGGCCAAGAAATGTACTACAGGGCTTACATCAAAGGAAATGAAGGAAAAGGCGCTGGTTGGTGCATTTGAGAGTGCATGGGACGACCTTGACTCAAGTGATGAAGAGCCAGACAATCAAGTGGCTTACATGGCTATGGAAGACGCCCCATGGGACGTCTCTGAAACTAAGCCAGAGGTAACCCATGAAACCATGCTAAACTCTCTTGAAAGATGCTCAAAACCAAAGCTCATTAAATTGATAACTCAAATCATGCAAGAAAGCTATGCCATGAAGCAAAGCTTTGAAGAAGTTGAATCTGAGAATATTGTTGTGGAATGTGAAATTGCAAAACCATGTCTTTTCAACTAGAGTCCTCTCAGGAAGAAGTCAAATCCATTAAAAGTCAGATTGTGTGCTTAAAGCTCGAAAATGCAAGTCTTAGGGACGAGGTCAAAGTTCTCGGAAAGAGTCCGATGACCGAAACTGTGAATCCAATAGTCTTTGTTCCAGCCAGAAAAGGACTAGGATATGAAACAGGATCAAAGAACTCTCTCCTAAGTGACTTTGAAGCTAGCAAGACTACTGAACTAGAACTTGAGAGGGAAAAGACAAGAAACCTAGAAGAACGCATAAGAGTTCTAGAGAGTGGTGAGAAAGGACAAAAGGACTACTATACAAATTCTGTCAGTCACAAAATCTACAAGAATATTGCTAAGGGAAAAGGATCTAAGGTAGTGGACCCCGATAAAATGAAAGAAAATAAAATTCAGCGTCCTAACAAAAAGTACTATCTTGGAAACTACTATAGGACGTGTTGGCATTGTGGCAAAGGTGGTCACTACCAGTATGAGTGTCTTAAGTTGAAAAAGGATCTTGAGAATGGAAAGAAGGCTAGAAGGGTCGTGAGAATGCTAAGCCTAAAGTTGCTGATAGGACGCATACTAGTGTGCAAAATGCTAAATCTCGATCTCCTAGGACGCATACTAGAAGATCAAATGATGTGAATGTTTATGATCATTTGCCTATGAAGAAGTTTTACCCATGTAATGAACCAGGTAGGGGTCACCTTGCCTAGGTCGCAAAGAACTAACTCTTCTTTTCAGGTGGAAGTGAGGGGAAGCCCATGGATCATCGATAGTGGCGCTTCAAATCATATGACTGGAAGCCAGATCCATCTCACTTCTATCCAAGCAAATGCCACGGGAGGAACTATCTCGTTTGGCAACAAGGGCAAAGGAAAAATCAAAGGGACGGGCACCGCAAAGTTAAATCATTCCATCAGTGCGTCCAAAGTCAGTCTTGTCGAAGGACTGGGTTTCAACCTCCTTAGTGTCTCTCAAATCTGTGATCAAGGTGAAAACCTAGTCACATTTGATTCTAAGGAGTGCCTGGTCATCAACAAGAAAACAAATCAAGTCATTCTCAAAGGAACTCGCAAAAACAACGTCTACGTCTTCAATCAAAGGTTCAAGCCTGCATCCAAGTTGTGCTTATCTGTCTCTGCTGTGGACGCCGATCTCTGGCATCGACGTCTTGGACATGCGGGACCTAGCACAATCTTCAAGCTTCATCAAAAGGATCTTGTAAGAGGTCTTCCCCGAATTGATCCTAAGCAAATCGAACAATGTGAAGCATGCATCAAAGGGAAGCAGACAAGATCGTCCTTCAAATCCAAGAATGAAGTAAGCACAAAGAAGCCATTAGAACTTCTTCACATGGATTTGTGTGGACCCATGCAAACCCAAAGCTATGGTGGAAAAAGGTACGTGTATGTCATTGTAGATGATTTTTCCAAATTCACTTGGGTTCTTTTCTTGGTGTCAAAAGCAGATGCCTTCGGGATGTTCAAAATTTTCATCAAGCAAGTAGAAGCTGCCCTTGGGACGAGCTTGAAAGCCCTAAGGTCAGATCATGGAACGGAGTTTAAAAACTCAGAGTTCCTTGACTTCTGTGACCAACAAGGAGTCTCCCACAATTTCTCTTCTCCTCGAACTCCTCAGCAAAATGGTGTTGTTGAAAGAAAGAATAGGACGCTGGAAGACATGGCAAGGACGATGCTCTTGGCTAGCGGCGTCCCCAAACACTTCTGGGCAGAAGCCGTTGCCACCGCAACCTACATTGTCAATCGAGCTATGATTCGTCCTTTGCTCAAAAAGACGTCCTATGAGCTCCTAAATAGAAGAAAGCCAAACATTTCACACCTCAAAGTCTTCGTATGTAAATGCTTCATTCACAACAACGGCAAAGACAACGTCGGCAAATTTGATGCCAGAAGTGATGAAGGAATATTCCGTGGATACTCCCTCACAAGCAAAGCCTATAGAGTCTTCAACAAACGGACTCTTAAGCTTGAGGAAAGTATCCATGTGGTGTTCAAGGAAAATGTTTCTCTCAAGAAAGAACCAAGTAAGAAGGAACGTCGCTCCTCTCCAAGGGACGATGATGAAGATGATGAAGATGATGAAGAAGAACCAAGAAGCTCCTCCGACAAATATTATGTTCCTAGGAACGCCCCTGAGTCTCGCGATGAGGTTTCAATGGGCATCCCTATTGAACAACAAGAGCCTTCTCAAACTTGGTCGCTAAACCAAGTAGAAGCCGGCGAATCAAGTCAACAAGGAGAAAGGCACAGTGTGGACGCTCCAGCTGAGGGGGAACACATTGAGCCAACCAATGAAGACGACGGATTTGACTCCGATGAATCTGATTGGACAGATCCTAGGTGTACTCCTTCAAGGGACGTTACTCATAGGGGATCCAACCTTTCAAGACTTCATTCCACAGATCAAATCATCTCAGATATGTCAAAAGGAGTTCAAACAAGATCAGTTGTGAATCAGTCCCTCAACGCCAACATAGCGTTCTGTGCCTTCAATGCCTTCGTGTCCTTAGTTGAACCTAAGAACATAAAGGAAGCACTCCAGGACGCTGATTGGATTCAAGCCATGCAAGAAGAACTCAATCAATTCGAGAGAAACAAAGTTTGGACTCTCGTCCCTCGTCCGAGAAACAAAAATATAACAGGGACGAGATGGGTCTATAGAAACAAGCTTGATGAGAGTGGCCGTGTATCGAGGAACAAAGCAAGGCTTGTGGCTCAAGGCTATAGACAAGAGGAAGGGATCGATTATGATGAGACCTTCGCGCCTGTCGCGAGAATTGAAGCCATTCGCCTCCTCATTGCCTACCCCGCCCACAAGGGGTTCAAGCTTTTTCAAATGGACGTCAAGACAGCGTTCCTCAATGGGAGCTTAAGGAAGAGGTGTACGTCGCTCAACCTCCAGGATTTGAGGACGCTGATCACCCTGATCATGTGTACTTCTTGGACAAGGCTCTCTATGGACTCAAGCAAGCCCCTCGTGCATGGTACGATAGGTTTGCGTCCTTTCTCCTGTCCAACGGGTACACACGAGGTAACATTGATAAAACACTATTCTTAAAGAAAGTCCTTAAAGATGTTTTGATTGTCCAAGTCTATGTCGATGACATAGTCTTTGGAAGCACTAACATGAAACTTGTAGAGGAATTCAAGAACTTCATGAGTAGTGAGTCTGAGATGTCCCTCATAGGAGAACTCAACTTCTTATTGGGACTCCAAATCACCCAGCTCAAAGATGGGACGCGCATTCACCAACAGAAATATATTCGCGAAATGCTCGAGAAGTATGGGATGAACTCTTCAAAATCCATTGATACTCCCATCTCCCCCAACACTCGCCTTTATGCTGATGAAGAAGGCAAGAGTGTAGATCAAAAGCTCTACAGAGGAATGATAGGGTCCTTGCTATATTGATAGACACATGTTAGGTAGTGTTTTAGAGCATGTTTAGTTAGGATTTTTTATTGCTTTTGGTTTAGTTTTAGTTAGTTTTGCTAGTTTTGTTAGTTTGTAGAAAGATTCGGATATCTACACTTTGTTGTGATTTTTGATTGTAGATGTGAAGACAATAAGTGTTAAGGAGGTGAATCCAAAGCATTGGAGAAAGCAAGAAGAGAGCCAAGCTATGAGATTAGCCCAAGAGGTGATGGGAAAAGCACACTTGGATCCGGACTATGTATTGGAGTTGTTGTTTCGACACCTCTTGCTTGCAAAGGCTGGATCTAGAGCCATAGTGGTCGGATCGAGCTGATTTTGGTGTCATTGGAAAGCTAACTTGAAGAGATACAATTCATCTTTTTACTCCGAGTCCAAATTCCAACTCGAAGTGGGTCAAAACAGCCTCTGAAGTGATACGTGACGACCAGTGTTGAAAGCGTGGGCAGGAGGCCGAAGCGCGCCCGTGCTTTAGGGGTTCATCCCGCGTTTCGAGACCTGAGTCTCTGCCGTGAAAGCGCGGGAAAGGCATCGAAAACGCGACCGCGTTTCTGGGTGCTTGCCCAAGTTTTCACCCGTGTCCGAGTTATGTGCGAGATTTTTATGGGATTCTTTTTGGGCCCTTGTGGGTTACCTTTTAGATATATTTTTGGGAAGACATATTATATATAGTTAGTCCTAGTTTCTAGGTTTATTATTCCATAACTCTTGACTTTGTTTTGGTTATGGAAGACTTGGAGAACAAGAACCCTATGTGAAACTTTGTAGGCTTTTCCATGTCTTTTAGTAACTAAATTCCTCTTGCTTAACTAGTTAATTGAAATTGTGAACGAAGTATTATTGTGAGGTTTGATTGTTCTTAATTTTCCTTGACTAGATTGTTTTCTCTGTGCTTAATTGATTAACTTCAACCTAGGGTTTTATTAGCTTGATCACCTAATATGATTTCTAGGATGAATTACAACTAGATCTTTCTAATTACCGGTCGGTGTTAATTAGATCAAAAGTAGAACCTTTAATCAATCTAGGACTGGTAGGACTAATTGATTAGAGAAGAGAATTCAATTGCATGTTATTTGGATGTCTGGTTGCTCTGAATACATGTTTCTATTGATGCTTGGATCTTAATGCTGTTGTCAGGTTGAATCTAGGAGGTCTCTTAGGTTATTTGATAATTAGGGTTGTTAGTACCGGTCGGGCTAATAACTAGAATTGAAGTAGGATTAATAATTCCATGAAGTTGGGTTATTAGCATTCCGCAATAGATTGGTCAAGGTAAAAAGAGAATTTTGATAATAAATGATCAATAATCGAATTCGCAATGGATATTAACTGGTTAAGCATACTTGTCTCATATTTGATATCTCCATCTTAATTTTGCATGTTTAGCTTTGATAGTTGTTAGAATCACATTCCAAAACCCCCCTTTTCTAACTCTGAGTAGCGTAACAATAAACATTGAAAACCTGAGTCTCTGTGGGATCGACCCTTACTTCCCTACTACATTCCTAGTAGGTAGTTTGGTTTATTTTGATCGGTATTAGGGCGACTAAAATACCGTTTATCAAATTGGCGCCGTTGCCGGGGACTCGGTGTTTTCTTGTGTTTATTGTTTTGTTACTCTTGTGTGGACCTAGCTTACGGTCCACACCCGTGCTACTAATCCATGGCTTTGTTTGAATGTAATCAGTTTCAAAATGAGAAATTTCATTGGTACTTCGTTAGATTCCAAGATTATATGGATGGACTTGGTGCTCAAGGACTTCATATTGATATTGGAAGCTTTTGCATGGGCATTATTGAGGGTATGAATCATGAAACTCTAGAGTTGGCCAAATACATGAGCAATGGACAAGTTCTATGTATGGATCCTATGGAGTGTTGGGATTTTCTTTGTTATATGGGCCGTCAGTGTTTACTGGTCGAATCATCTTCATCAATACTCCAACCTGATGAGGCTTTTGACGTTTCAAGAGCCCCTGAATTAGATACTCAAATGCATGTGGAGGAGCAATTCCCTACACATGAGTTGGGTAAAGATGGTGAGTTTGATGTTCCATGTGATACTTCTCATCTCGAGGAGACCATAGATGAGCCTTGTGGAGTTTATATTGCTAAAGAAGAGGCCACCGAACTCAATGAGCCGATTGCATTCCTTCCTATCACTTATTCATCCAAAGAACCAATTTTGGAGCATAAAGAAGAATCTAGGAATTTTTCAGAGTTCATCTTGGTTGAAAGTGGTACTTCTGGTAAGAGCTTTGATCCATTTAGTAATTATTTTGAAAAGCCACCACTTTTACTGTTTTGGTTTGAGCATATGCCATGTCATGAAAATTGGTCACACAAGTTTGACAAGATGAAACGGTGTTTAATTGGTATGTTAAGTAGTTTCACTTTATGCTTGTGTTACTTATGTTTTTGTGAGATGAGTTCACATAGTTTTGACAGGTTATTAAGGGCATTGACAATGTCTGATCCTATGAGCGGAAACTCGTCAAGCTAAGGACGTAAAATAAGCGCTTCTTGGGAGGCAACCCAAGCGATTATGATAGTTGTTTTTTATTCTTAGTATTAGTTTAGTATAGTTTTGTTTTTGTTTGTTTTGTTTTGTTTTGTTTTGTTCCTAGTTAGCCCGGCGTACATGCCTCATAATTCGGGTTGCACATGCCATAGCTCGGTCGCCAAGTGCTTCTCACCACCACCGCAGGATCCGGATCATTAGATGACTTGGTTAGTTTTTCTTTTCTCTTTACTTTTACTTTACATTGGGGACAATGTAAAATTTAAGCATGGGGGAAGGGATTGTTTGCTTAGTCTTAGATTGCATTCATATAGTTGCATTTGCATGTTTAATTTTTTGTTTTGCATTGATTAAAATTGAAAAAAAAATAAATTGAAAAATTATAAAATCCCAAAAATATTGCATTGTAGGATTCAAATTTCCCTACTTGACCATTTGTCTCTCTAAGTTAAAAGTATTATCTAACCCATGACTTGCTTGTTTGGTTGAAGTTTCTTTGGATTGAAGCATCATTCTTTAAGTTATTAATCTTGATTATAGGATTGAGCATGCATAAGAAGTTGAAATCCTGAATTATTTATGAAGTTCTAGACATATATGCCTTGTGAGAATATTTTGACCCTTTATTGCATATTTGCATCTTTTCTTGAGTGTATCACTTTGATTGCTAGCTCTAGAACTTGCGTTTAGAATCTTTTTCAAGGCTACATTACATGATTTGAATGCATGACTTTAAAATGATTGAGGCATGTTCATTAGATCATATTATCCTTATCTACCTTACATTATTCCTTTGCTTGATAACCCCTATTTTTGAGCCTATTAGCCTTATTTTGTAGCTCCACAAAAATAACTTCTAGCCGATATAAGCTTGACCCATCCGGGAATTAGAATTTAGCTAGAGTTATTCTTTGTGGTATTATGGGGATGGTTTGAAAAGAAAGAAAAGGAAGAGAGTTGTGTTGGAAAAAAGAAAACAAGATAAGGAGTTGAAAAAAAAAATGTCTCTTATGAAAAGAAAAGAAAACAAAGAAGAAAAAAAAATATGAGAAAATGGATGAAGTGTTGAAAGAAAAGTGATGAGAAAGAGGTGAAATAAGTGGTGGAAGTATGAAGTTAATAGTGGTTTTTTGTAATTTGGGTTTTTGCTAGCACTAGTTCCCGGATTTTTAGCACCACATGACCAAATATTTCCCTACCTACTTGTTTATACCTTGGCCCCATTACAACCCTTAAAAAGTCCTCATGATTTTTGTTATGTGTTTAATCATTCGTAGTGGAGATTTAGAACACTGATGCAAGCCTATGGTAGTCTAGTTTTCAATGTTGATTTTGAGCGAAACACACATCCCTTAAACACTTGAGTGAAGAGTGCAAAACACATTACCTTGGTGAGGTCTAGAATAAATGAATGATTTGATTTTGAAAAGCTTCTCATACATGTATGCAATGATGTCTTGGTTAAGGTTTAACTTGATTGATGAAATATGGATTGATATTGAGATGGATGCCTGACTTGCTAGTTGTGGTGTGACTTTGATTTTATTTCTTGCTTGAGGACAAGCAAGGTTCAAGCATGGGGGAATTTGATAGACACATGTTAGGTAGTGTTTTAGAGCATGTTTAGTTAGGATTTTTATTGCTTTTGGTTTAGTTTTAGTTAGTTTTGCTAGTTTTGTTAGTTTGTAGAAAGATTCGGATATCTACACTTTGTTGTGGTTTTTGATTGTAGATGTGAAGACAATAAGTGTTAAGGAGGTGAATCCAAAGCATTGGAGAAAGCAAGAAGAGAGCCAAGCTATGAGATTAGCCCAAGAGGTAATGGGAAAAGCACACTTGGATCCGGACTATGTATTGGAGTTGTTGTTTCGACACCTCTTTCTTGCAAAGGCTGGATCTGGAGCTATAGTGGTCGGATCGAGCTGATTTTGGTGTCATTGGAAAGCTAACTTGAAGAGATACAATTCATCTTTTTACTCCGAGTCCAAATTCCAACTCGAAGTGGGTCAAAACAGCCTCTGAAGTGATACGTGACGACCAGTGTTGAAAGCGCGGGCAGGAGGCCGAAGCGCGCCCGCGCTTTAGGGGTTCATCCCGCGTTTCGAGACCTGAGTCTCTGCCGTGAAAGCGCGGGAAAGGCATCGAAAACGCGACCGCGTTTCTGGGTGCTTGCCCAAGTTTTCACCCGTGTCCGAGTTATGTGCGAGATTTTTATGGGATTCTTTTTGGGCCTTTGTGGGTTACCTTTTAGATACATTTTTGGGAAGACATATTATATATAGTTAATCCTAGTTTCTAGGTTTATTATTCCATAACTCTTGACTTTGTTTTGGTTATGGAAGACTTGGAGAACAAGAACCCTATGTGAAACTTTGTAGGCTTTTCCATGTCTTTTAGTAACTAAATTCCTCTTGCTTAACTAGTTAATTGAAATTGTGAATGAAGTATTATTGTGAGGTTTGATTGTTCTTAATTTTCCTTGACTAGATTGTTTTCTCTGTGCTTAATTGATTAATTTCAACCTAGGGTTTTATTAGCTTGATCACCTAATATGATTTCTAGGATGAATTACAACTAGATCTTTCTAATTACCGGTCGGTGTTAATTAGATCAAAAGTAGAACCTTTAATCAATCTAGGACTGGTAGGACTAATTGATTAGAGAAGAGAATTCAATTGCATGTTATTTGGATGTCTGGTTGCTCTGAATACATGTTTCTATTGATGCTTGGATCTTAATGCTGTTGTCAGGTTGAATCTAGGAGGTCTCTTAGGTTATTTGATAATTAGGGTTGTTAGTACCGGTCGGGCTAATAACTAGAATTGAAGTAGGATTAATAATTCCATGAAATTGGGTTATTAGCATTCCGCAATAGATTGGTCAAGGTAAAAAGAGAATTTTGATAATCAATGATCAATAATCAAATTCGCAATGGATATTAACTGGTTAAGCATACTTGTCTCATATTTGATATCTCCATCTTAATTTTGCATGTTTAGTTTTGATAGTTGTTAGAATCACATTCCAAAACCCCCCTTTTCTAACTCTGAGTAGCGTAACAATAAACATTGAAAACCTGAGTCTCTGTGGGATCGACCCTTACTTCCCTACTACATTCCTAGTAGGTAGTTTGGTTTATTTTGATCGGTATTAGGGCGACTAAAATACCGTTTATCAAATTATCTAACGGCAAGTCGTCCCGACATCATGTTCGCTGTATGCTTATGTGCTCGTTTCCAAGCAAATCCAAAGGAGTCCCACATGCAAGAGGTCAAGAGAATCTTCAGATACCTCAAGGGAAGGGATGACCTATGCCTATGGTATCCCAGAAGGACATCCCTAAACCTGGTAGCGTACTCTGACGCAGACTACGCTGGCCATGTGGTGGATAGGAAAAGCACATCTGGCATGGCGCAATTCCTTGGGTCGTGCCTTGTATCTTGGGGATCCAAAAAGCAAAACTCCGTGGCGCTCTCTACCGCGGAAGCTGAGTACGTTGCTGCTGCTTCGTGCTGCTCACAAGTCCTTTGGATCAAGTACCAACTTGAAGATTATGGTACTTTCCTCAACACAGTCCCTATCTTGTGTGATAACACTAGTGCTATAAGTATTGCCAAGAATCATGTTCATCATTCTAGGACGAAGCATATTCACATAAGACATCATTTTCTTTGTGATAATGTTGAACTTGGATTAATCAAAGTAGATCATGTTAGGACTGAGGACCAAGTGGCCGATATTTTCACGAAAGCACTTGATAGACGTCCCTTCGAGCACCTCAGGTTGCTTTTAGGGATGATAAATTTTAAATGATCAAGTCCCGTTCTATTATTCCCTCAATGATTGACTATCTTTTGTTGAGAACTTGTGTTAAAGTGTGTTATTCATTTAAAGTCATCTTTAAAGGACGCTAGTCTAAGACATATGTTTTACTTGTGTTTTTAAATGTCATTCATTCCGCTTTTCATCTCAAGAGTATCCCTGATCAAACTACCCTCATTATAAGCCGAAATGATGGGAACTCTAAGCTTACCTAAGCCGAGAATCTTGCAAACGCGTCCTATGAGCGTTCTTTGTTTTATCTGTACGGGACGTACTTCCTTGATTTTCAAAAGTGGTTCTAAGTGATCAAAAGGACGCATGTTAAGAGCTAAGAGTTGTCCGTACAGAGTTCTAAGCTCAGAGTTTAAGATCAGTTGTTGGGACGCAGTGGTTCAGATCTGAGTAAAGCAGTGTTGTGTGTTGAAAGGACGCCAGGTCAGAGTTCTTTGCAGTTGTGAGAAGTTTGAATTTTGAAATTGGGAAGTTGAAACGTCGTGGAGAAGTTGAACACGGATCTCGGGATATGTGTACCGGGTGCGCAACAGCTGTATTTCTTAGCAAAGAAGTAAGCCACGTGCGGGATTGCGGGTGGAAGAAGCCAAAGGAAAATACCCTTTTACCCTTGACCGTCCATCTTCGTCTTCTTCCTATAAATATGCCCCTGCACAACCCTGAAAAACCTTCTTCGCTTCTCTGCATCTTACACCATTTTGGCAAACTCTCAAATTTGCTCAACCAGATCCCGAAATCACCTTCTCAAACCCTAATCTTCCTCTATAAATTCATTCTCTCAAAATGGCCAACACAAGAGCATCAAAGAACCCTTCTCCCTCCTCGGCGGCGAAAAACCCTAGCTCATCGAGATCTCCTCCGGTGAAAGGTCGCTCGCTTATGGACTCAAGAGGGCGATCTGCTGGGCGCCATGAACCTACTCGCCACCATTCCTCCTATCAGGTCACCCAACACCGCCACTCCACCACCCCTCCCCAACAACAACGCTCCCAACCTCCTCCTCAAAGAGCCCAACCTTCCCGTTCCCAATCCAAACCCGCTCCCAAGCGCTTCCAGTTCCTCGAGAAGCCCTTCAAACCAGAGCCCGAACCAGCAAACACCGCCAAAGGCGCCATCTCTGGACTCCCCTCCCAACCAAAGCGCCGTCATCCCCTTGATCCTCTAATTGAGGACTGGCTCGAGAAAGAACCTAGGACGCTCGCCAACATCTGCCTACGGGCGTCCGCACATGACCACCCTCCCAAAATCCAACGCCTTCTCCACTACTTCATGATCACATACGTTCAGCCCCGTCTCAAAGAAACCAATCATACCAACCCTATCTTCATGGGGCCCGGCATAATTTCGGACTCGTTTGGGGGGACTGTGGACGAGCTCGCCAAGATCCTCCCAGATATAATGGAGTTCATAGTGGCTCCAGCGGGCTCCGTCCCTTCCCAAAAGCGTAAGAGGCCCTCCTCCCCTTCTCCTTCTAAACTCCAAGTTAAAGGCCCTCCCTCCTCCTCCCTAGCCAAACCAACTCCTTCCTCCCCGCCTCCCGCTCCTAAGCGACGGTTGAAGACGTCTGCTCAACTTGAGGGCGTCACTGAAGAGCAGATGGCAGTTATCCGCCTCTCTGAGCTGCAAATTGAGAAAGAAGAGAAGGCGCGCCAAGAGCAGGCCGAAAAGGACGCCATTGCTGCGGCGATCCAAACGAGTTTAACGGAAGTCCCTCTCCTCCCTCCTCCTCCACCAAGGGTAGAGGACGTGACTCCTGCTCCTGCGGCTACATCAGATCCGCTCCAGGCGGAAGTCGAGGCGGACTTGGCGAAGCCATTGCCAAAGGTCCACAAGGGAGTCCCTCCACCACAGGTCCCGGCCAAGGACGCTGTGCCAATTGTTATTTCTGTG
This sequence comes from Polygonum aviculare, assembly GCA_934048045.1. Taxonomy (NCBI): domain Eukaryota; kingdom Viridiplantae; phylum Streptophyta; class Magnoliopsida; order Caryophyllales; family Polygonaceae; genus Polygonum; species Polygonum aviculare. Next base: position 21,131,261 of record OW204023.1, on the reverse strand, counting down.
GAGGACTCCCCTGCAAAGCAAATGCCTCCTCCTCCTCCTCCTCCTGCGCCGCTCAAAGTCAAGCCCCTCTCCGTGGCACCCCCCAACTCTTCCTCTGCCCCCGCATCAAAAGCAAAGATAAGAACTCCCTCTCCCTCTCCTCCCAGAGCTTCAACTCCTCCTCCTCCTCCGCCCGCTCAGGTCGTCGAGAATATTGCTAAAGTCCAGGGGACGGCTTCTGTTGAAGTCCCCATTGAGTCCTTGGCAAGAACTCCAACGGTGGACGCGCCTCCTACAGAACAGGCGTCCACTGCTGAGGACATTAAAATGGTCGAGTCCCATGAGTAAAGGGACGAGGCCTCAGATGAAGAGGATGCTCCTCACCAGGATGAGGACCCTGAGGACGAGGAGGGAGACGGCGATGAAGAAGACGCCGGTGATGAAGTGATAGTGAGGAACGACAGTAAGCAGAAACGTTTAAAGAAGATTCTTTCGCCGCTCCTGTTCACTGCCCAGTTTTTAGAAGAGAATCAGATGCAAGAGTTTTTGGAACCGCTTGAGTTCCAGGGATGGACGCACCTAGGCGCCGAGGCCGCAGAAGTCGACCCCGAACAGGTTCTCCGCCTTTACTCAAAATTCGAAATATCAGAAGTAAAAGGGAAGCCTCAAGGGACGTTCGAGATAGATGGGACCGAGTACTCAATTGCTGAGGGTACCGTCCGCAATATGCTAGGCCTGCTTCCTTCTCCGCCAGATGCTCTACACGACCTTCCCAACAAAAAATTTGGTCGTTTCTCCCAGGAAGAGATCTTCCATCGCATTTTCAATGGGAGACAGCCAGCGGCTAAGGACAGAGTCTCCCATTGCCTCTCCAAGACAGGCGTCCTTGCGCATCACTTCATTGTGCGCATGGTCGTCCCCCGCCAAGAAAAGAAGTCGATCATCCAGATCACTGATAGTATCTTACTGGACGCCTTCTTGGAACGCAAGCCTATAAATTTGCCGTGGGTAATCTTGGAGCACATGGGCAAGTGCACAGGCGGTCGCCATTCTCTTCCCTTCCCTGGCCTGGTCAAGCAGATCATGAAGCAGCAAGGCCTCTACGTCCCCAAAACAGAACAGACCTTCGGGATCCATTGGGACGTTAGGCAAATCACCCTCCCTCCAATTGGCAAATTGAGGTGTGATGAGCCACTTCCTTCCATAAAGAGGCAACTGGCCAAGGAGAAAAAGGAAGTTGAACGCCAAGCTAAGGCCGCTGCTGCTGCTAGAAGTGCTCAGGGTGATCAAGAGACTGAAAATCTTCAAGTAGTTGGGACGCCGGTTGAGGACGCTGCAAATGAAGAGGACGAGCTTGATGGTATGAGCGTCCCTGATGAGGCTGAGAAGCATTCAACGAAGTATCTGATGGGCATGATGATCGAGAACCAGTGTATGATGATTGATCTAATTCAGCATGTTCACGACACTCTCCACACCCATACAGAACTCCATGAACGCAACAATGAGCTCCTTGTGCAGAACAACTATCTTCAGGAGCAACATCTCAAGGCCCTCGGCAAGCGTCACAAAAAATGATCACCTCCCCCCTCTATAACCCTGAAACAGTTTATCGCTTGTTTTTTTTTGTTGTTGTGTTAAGACTTTGGGACGTCGTCCCCTTTGAACCTTTTATGTAATGATCGTACTCTTCATTATGAATCCATTTCATTACATTTGTGACTCATTTTGTCTACGCGTTCCTTTCTTTAGGTATGACTTGGTGCTTGCATGTTTTTCAACTTGTTCTCCTTTTCGATGATGCCAAAAGGGGGAAGTATAGTTTTGCAGAGATGCGATTGTTTTTAAGTTGTCATAGAACGCATGTGTTTAGGGGGAATTTCGGACAAGTCCAAAGGACGCTAGTTAAGAATAAGATAGAACGCACTTAAAAGAATGTGTTGCATGCCAACCTAAGCTGAAAAGAAAATCAAGTGTAGTCTCTCTTGCTAAAAGCTTTACTTCTGTGTGCATTGTTTGAAAGAGTTTGTCATCATCAAAAAGGGGGAAATTGTTGGGACGATATTAAGGACGCCAGTCATTAATATCTAAACCAATAATAATCGTCCCTTGTTTTGATAATGACAAACTCAAATGTATTTAATAAGTTGTCCAAGTGTTGATCTCAGGTAAGTCCAACAGACGCAAATGAGAGAAAAGGACAACAAGTGAACGGCAATCCCTAACTCTGTAGGGACGCACATCATCAGAACTTCAAGCGCTGAACGTAATTGGTGAAGTCCCTGCGCAGATAGGACGGCGTCCTCATCAAGAAGGGACGTGCGCCAAAATACGGACGAAGTTCAAATTCAAATCAAGGCCGCCCCAACATGATTACATCATACTCGGCCGTAGTCCTCAGAAGGAAGCTTCCCTTTTCTGGGCACGTGTAGACAATTCCAAAGATGTCGCTTTCCCAGCGATGGTCCCCTATCCACGCGGAGGCTTCCCAAGCATCAACAGAGTTGACCTCCTCAAGAGGCTCATCGCACCGTTGATAGAAGATCAAGGATCCTGCAAAGCCTCAGAGGACGCTAGAGGACAAGAACTACTTCCGCTATAAATACCCCCTCAAGGGTATGCATAGCGGTGTGGACTTTGAAGACTTTCTCTCAAGCTCTCCCGAAGCATTCAAGAACACGAACGAGGATCAAGAAGATCAAGTGAGCTTGAAGCAAGAGAAAGAAAGTCCAACCAAATCAAATTCAAAACAAACCACAAAATAGTTAGAGTTGTAGTTTGTCTTTCACAACGTATCGTGAAAGACGTGAGTGATAGCTTCCTTATAGCTAAGAGAGTTAGGTTACTTTGTTAGGTGGAAAGGAGTGTTACTGGTACGGCTAAGGACGGACGCTTAGCTCAGTGAAGTGTAACGACTCGCCTAAGTTGTAAGGACTCTCTCTTAATAAGATAAGGACGGCTATTGAAAATCCTCCAAGCGGAGGTAGAGGTTTACCCATAAGACTAGTTGGTCTTAGTGGGGTTCCTCTATAAATACTCGTGTCCATTATCTTATCTTGTTTCCTATTAAGTCTAATTTCCGCTTCAGCTAAGGACGCCCTTAACCCAGTTAAGGACGCCTTCACTAACTGACTTACGATCCAACAACATGTTTTCTAGAATTTTCTAGAATTTAAACTATAATGATATGGTTATTCACAATGCTAAAATTAATTTACCTTATAAAGGAAACAAAGTAAACTATCAAAATACTAAAATATTTACATTATAAGTTATTTGTACAAAACTTTCCTTAACTAAAACCATATGAATTTTGAATTTTAGTTACTTATATCATCAAAGTTTTCAATGTAAATTTAAATTATTTGATCATTCTTTGTTAAATAAAGAGGTTATATTATTTTGATCAACAAACTTTTATTTTAAATAATAAATCAAATAAGAAATTTAAAATTATATGAGTACAATCTTAAGATTTTTTTATTTTTGTAAATCTTTTTTCACAAGTTTAATATTTAAAATTAATATTGACTTTTTTGGACATATGATAAATTATGTACACAACATAGGGTTATTACGTTTTATATAAACCTCAAGGGTACCGTGTGAAATATGACGAACTTTCGTAAACCTTATGAATAGTGCTAAACCTCAGGGTTACCGTGTGAAATTTTCGATAAATTTATCTTATTATGCCTATGTTCATTTATATATTTACAAGATCAACTATATGTGTTTTTACCTAATACGATATTATCAAATCTTATTAGAAAGATATTATCCGATCTTATTTGATTTACTAAAATATTATATTAATAAAATTATTAGATATTACTTATGATTAAGTCAAATAAAGATAATATTTAGATATTAGACTAATTTTATTAAGACATGATTGGGTATAAAGATTGATGTCTCTCATTTTGGAGGTGTTTTAGTAGTTAATTTCCCTTGTAAATATGTGTTTTTCATTCCTTTCTTTGTTAGTTTCGTTCCTTCTTAGCATAGTTCCCGATTTTCTTTAAGAGTCGGAAACTATGCGAGTTTGCTTTGATTTGTAGGTAAAATGGCAAAGAACGAGGATGTTTTGGAGGAGCTTATGAAGGAGCCAAGTCAAGGAGCGGAAGAGCCAAGCCAAAAATGAAGAGGAACCGAAGGAAACCCAAGAAGAAGACAAGGATCGAGGCCCAGGACCGAGCACCACCACGTCGGGCCCGAGATCGAGCATCCAGAGAACAGAGTTGAACAACCCAAAATCACTCCTGGGCCCGAGATCGAGGCCCAGGACCCAAGAAGAAGACAAGGATCGAGGCCCAGGCGATTGTTTTTAAGTTGGATAGACCACAACCCAAAATCACTCTCTAGAGACTCAAGGAAGACTTGGAGAGCAAGGAGAAGAAGGGAGGAGGAGAAGAGAGGAGATCGGCGGCCTAGGGAGGAAGAGTAGTGAGTTTTGTACTTTGTTTTGCTTTGATTTGGTTGAATTAAGACTTGGATCTTGTTGACACTTTGAGATTTGAATGAAATTTGGCTTTGAGCTGAGATATATGATTGAGATTTGCTTGCTTTTCCATTTGATTGCTTGTTTCTCTTACTTGATGGAGTAGATTCCATAGTCTTGGGCTATGGGGGAATCCCCTAGCTAGGATTGGGTATGAACCCCCAATTCCATAGCCTTTGAGTGCTTGATCTATGAATCCTCTCTACACTAAGCTTCAATTCTCTTGTGAAAACAAGGGGCTTAGGGCTTGTGATTGGTAAGAGTAAGCGAAAGCAATCTCGAACCCAATCACTAGACCTAACATCGAAGGAGAGTGAAAACTCCCTAAGGTCGAAGTGTAGAGTGGAGGGATCGAAGGCTAGCAACCTCGATCGCATAAGGATCAACACTTATTGGCTGAATTGGGGTGGAATTACCCAAGTCTAGTTAGGGAGGGAACCCAAAAACCCAAGACCGATCTACCAATTTTTGCCTAATCGAGTTACCCAGTCCTCGGGCCCGACGTTGAGCTAAGTCGGTCCCGGCCAAATCAACCTCGATCCACTCTCGGACCGAAGTGACCTGTGTCGGTCCGAGGTGATTTCTCTCATTTTCCTTCGTTTTACCTTTGTTTTACACTTTTTCTAGTCTTTTCGGGTACACTTGACGCACGAACTCCCGTGTGTTCGACACCCTACCTCTTTACTACAAGTGAGGTTCGGTTTTATAAATTTAAAATTGTGAGACCCTCCGATCCCGGACCGATCAAAGATATTAATTTATTTACTTAAATAAATACATTTAAATAACATATTAAAAATTAAATAGGTGTTTATGCTCCAATTATTCTTGTATGTTTCGAATTAGTCTTTTATTTTTCGAAACTTTCTCGCATTTTGCGAATTATTCTCGTATTCTTTGCATATTTTTCGCGTATTTTCAAATTATTCGCGTAGTTTTCAAGTTAATCCCGTATTCTTCATGTATTTTTTCCGAACTATTCCCATATTCTTCGTGTTGGTTTTCGCATTATTCTTGTATTCTTCGCTTATTTTGCTAATTATTCCCGTATTTTTTTAAATTGGTCGCAATAGAGTTGAACAAAATGGAAATAGATATGAACAAATCATACAAAGTTCGATTGCTAAAAAATATGGATATACAAATTAACAGTAGGGATGAGCAATTTGGAAAAATATATGAATAAATTATATAAAGTTCGATTGCTATAAAATATGAATGAACAAATTGACAATAGAGATGAGAAAATTATACAAAGTTCATTTTCTATAAAATATGGATGAATATATTAAACACAGAGGTGAACAAAGTAACAATAGAGTTGAACAAATTATACAAAGGTCGGTTGCTATAAAATATAGATGAACAAATTGACAAATAGGGATGAACAAATTCACAATAAAGATGAACAAATTGGAAATAGATAAAAACGAATTATATAGAGTTTGATGGCTATAAAATATTGATGGACAAATTGACAATAGAGATGAACAAATTGTCAATAGAGTTGAACAGATTGACAATAGAGTTGAACAAATTATATAATGTTTGATTGCTATAAACTATGGATGAATAAATTGGCAATAGAGGTGAACAATTTGACAATAGAGTTGAACAAATTCGTAATACTGATAAACAATCTTGGACGCGCGCTATATCCATATTTTTCGAAAAATACGCGAAGAATCACCAAAAATTCGGTGTGCCTTTTTTCCCATTTTTATAGGGTTCTTGATCTCTCATCATCCAACAACTCTTGTTATTCTGATTTCTCACTTAAGCATACATTCTCACCAGATCCGTACCCAAATCACATAACCATTTTATTAGATTAATTTGATTAGTTGATATTTAATTAATTTTGTGTTATGGTTAAAGTTTTGTTATAGATTCTCTATATATAAAAATTATGTGTATATACATATGATTAAGATTTTAGACTTTTTTTTCCAAAATAGCTATGTAATTAAAATAGAAATTATTAAATAAGAAAAATTATTGATTAAAACAAATATTCAATCATTATATAAATATTATAATCCTACAAATCTTTATTCAATTGAAAGAGTATACTATAATAGAAATAATGTATCATATGAATAAATCCCATAAAAAATGAAAAATAAATTAAGTAATACAAAGTTTTATACCAAGTTTTATTTTAGAGAAATTTGCATTAAACCACCCGTTAAATAAGCGAATTTACACTTAACCACCACCACCAAAAACTCTCATTCCCTTAACAATCAACCACCCGCGACCTTTTACGTCAAAAATTCTGTTAAATACTACAAAGTTACCATTTTTCCCTCCTAATTCTTCTAAAAATGACCAGTCATTCAAGCAACACACATGGAATGGGTGAATTATAGATATAGTATATATATAATCATTCAATTGAGCTCAACTGCCTTCAATTGAACAACCTCAGATGCATGCAAAACTTGTTGGACTCCAAATCAGATCACCATTAACATTGATTTTTCAAATTCGATAAACAGCAAACAAAAAGGGAAATATCAAAGACCCATTTCTCCAAATTACTCTTGCAAGGATAAATTCGATAGTTCTTAAAAAAAAAACAAATGTTGTTGTCCTAAGTCTATCGTTGTGGATCTTAAGCATGGTTCATTTATGGAATTTGAACAAAAGAAGCACTTCCATTTCTTGCACGGATACACAAACTTGACAGAAGAAACAAAAATTAGGAACAAATCTAAGGCGTGAATAAGAGAGGGGTATGAACAACCCGCCGAATCGAGCGCCTCAATTTGCTTTGCCATCAAATCAATGAATCCTCGCCAGTTTGGGCGGTGGCCGTCGAGTTCGATGTCTCCACCGACGAGAAATCCATAGAGTCGTCCATGGGAAGAGTGTGGACCGCGTTCGGCCGAATCGATGCCCTGATTAACAACGTCGGCATTATAGACGCCAATCACCCATCGCCAGTTCTGTCCTCGTCGCGACGCCAATCGCCAAATCTGGGCTCGTCGCCATCGGATCTGGGTTCGTAGCCTCCAGTTCTAGTCTCGCCGCCCCAGATCCAATCCCGACTAGTCACTCTTGATGCCAATTGCCTCCAAATCCGGTCTCGCCACCACAGCTCGCGATCACTCACCAGGTGCCATCTCTGCCCTAGCCTCGCCGCCGTTGGAACTCGCCGGTGCCGCTACTAGCAAGAAGACGATGATTAGTAACTAGGGGCCTAAATGTCATTTTTAGAAGAATTAGGAGGGCAAAATGGTAACTTTGTAGTATTTAACAGAATTTTTGACGGAATAAGGTCGGGGGTGGTTGATTGTTAACAGAAGGAGAGTTTTTTGTGGTTTAAAACAAATTTTTGTATAATGGGTAGTTAAGTGTAAATTTGCCTATTTAACGGGTGGTTTAGTGCAAATTCGCCTTTATTTTAAATAACTTTATATGACGTTTAAGTAAATTTTTAATTAAATCAAAATTGTGTCTTCATGGCATGGAACTTTTTTTTTCGGTGAGATCAAGGCATGGAACCTAATGCTAGTTTGTATATATCCTAATACTAAGGCTTCATTCGGCAACCACAATTTTGTTGACCCCTAAGCACTCTAATGCTGATATTAAAAAATAAGCACTTGAAAAGTCTATCCGGTAAAAAAAATATTATTGACTTATAAGTGATCGGGGGTCGTCCGGATCGGATGATATCAAAATTTAAATTTATAAACCGAACCTCAATTTGTAGTATAAGGGTAGGGTGTCGAACACACGGGAGTTCGTGTGTTGAGTGTACCAAGAAGACTAAAAAGAGGTAAAAGAAAGGCAAAAACAAAGAAAATCAAAAGGAACAACCCGGACCGAATTTGGTCACTTCGGCCCGAGGTTGGATCGAGGAGAATTTGGCTGGGACCGACACAGACAACGTCGGGCCCGATGTATTGGGTAACTCGATTAGACAAAAACAGTAGATCGGTCTTGGGCTTTTGGGTTCCTTCCCTAACTAGACTTGGGTGATTCCACCCCAATTCAGTCAATAAGTGATGATCCTCGTGAGATCGAGGTTGTTAGCCTTCGATCCCTCCACTCTACACATCGACCATGGGAGGCTCCCGCTCCCCCTTCGATGCAAGGTCATGTGTTGGGTTCGAGATGCTTCCGCTCACTCTTACCAATCACAAGCCCTTGATCCTTTGTTTCCACTAAAGGATTGAAGCTCATGTAGAGAGGATTCCTTAGATCAAGCACTCAAGGCTATGGAATTGGGGATTCACACCCAATCCTAGCTAGGGGTTTCCCCCATAGCCTAAAACTATGGAATCTACTCCATCAAGTAAGAGTAAAAAGCAATCAATAGACAAAACAAGCAAATCTCAATCATCAAACTCAAATCCAACTCAAATTGCATTCAAATCCAAAAGGGTTCACAAGATCCAAGTCTCAAATCCACTAAACAAAAGCAAAACAAGTTCAAACTCACTAACTCTCTCTAGCTCTCCACCGATTTCCTCTTCTCTTCTTCCTCCTCCTTTCTCCTCCTTGCTCTCCAAGTCTTCCTTGAGCCTTTGAGAGTGATTAGATGTGGATGTTTTTTGTTGTTAAGCTCCTCTAAGCTCCCTCTAATTATCCTCCTCTCTTGATTGGGGACCAAGGAATTCCAATTTTGAAGAAGGACAAAAGTGGTAGATCACAAGAATATGTCTTGGAGCCCAATCTTAATCTTGCCGACTTGGACCGACACGCATAGACCTCGGGCCCGACGTTGGGAACGTCGGTCCGAGCCTCTGAAACGCTTAGCTCGGGCCCGACTCCTTGGTACATCGATCTAGGGCCTCGATCCTCTTGTTTCCTTGGTTTTCCTTGAGCTCCTCTTTGTTCCTTGCACGGCTCTTCCGCTCCTTAGCTCCTTAGTTTTGCTCATCCTTAGAAACTCCTCCAAAACGTCCTCAAATGCGCCATTTTGCCTACAAAACACAGCAAACTCGCATAGTCTCCGAATCCCATAGAAAATCGGGAACTAAGCTAAAAAGGGACAAAACTAACAAAGAAAGGAACAAAAGACACATATTTACAAGAGAAATTAGCTACTAAAACACCACCAAAATGAGAGACATCAGAATACCCCATACTTAAACTTGTTTGTCCTCAAGCAATAACAATGTAAGCAAGACCGAAGCACAATCTTCAAGTAAAGCCTCATATGAAAAACACAAGTAAGATCAAGTGATAGATATGCTAGCAAGATTACGTCATCACACATGATCAAGTGTTCAAGGAATAAAGTCTAATACAACAAAGCCTCACTTTAGGAATATGAAAATGTGTATCACTCATCATGTGTTTAGGTATAACAATGAACACTCATACTCAAAAATCATGCAAGTGAAGACTTTACCATTGAAGTTAATATCACCAATTCCTCCACCTAGAGATGCCTATTACAATGCACACAAAGAATTTGAACTTGGCTCAATGGAGGTCCTCAAAGAGGTTCCATTCGGCCGGGTTGTAATGGGGCTTTTGGTATTTCTCAAGGTAGGAATCACTTTGGTCTTGTGGTGCTTACAAGGGGATTGAACTTTCTAGTCTCTCACCAAACTCACCAAATTCTTCCACTTTCAACTTTCACTCATCCAAAAGACTTTGATTTTTCTGTTTCTTTCAACCCACTTTTCACTTAACATTCCACTTCATCTTTGCACTACACTTTTTGTTGGATTTTTCACACTTATTTCACTAAGATCGACTTGCAACACACGTCGGGCCCAATGTGCAATTTAACTCGGTCGGTACCCCTTTCTTTTTTACATTTAAGCACTTTGCTTTCAATCCACTATTTTTCCAACTTTTCTTTCTTTCTTCTTCACTTCAAAGATGCACTACCCACTTGGTTTTGCAACTCCATTCTTTGCCCTTCACCAAAGAGAATCTCAACTCTCCAAATACACTTCCAAAACCTCTCACTAAAGTCCAATCCCATAAGGGTCAAGTCATATAGTCTAGGAATCATATTTTTGAGGAGTTTCAAACAAAGGTCTAAGGCTAAAACGGGGCTACAAACAACGGTTTCTCTTCAAGGTAGGATATGGAACATTTTGTGACTAAATGAAATAAAGTTCAAATCAATCTGACAAAGCATAGAGCAAATCTCATATTGGTCTTGGAAAATAGATAAACACCTCAATAACAAGTATTACTTAGCATGCTTGAGCTAATCACACAAGAAAATGAGGGATATGCAATATGAACAAACATCCCTAAAATGGCCAAAAATAATCTCACAAGGGTCACTCTAGCTTAGTTGCATCAAAACTCATCCAAGAACTCATGTGCTCAATAAAAACATGCAAGATATCACATCACATCAAAAGCAACATCCATTTAGAGGCTAAACTTTCCAAAAATATGCAAAGGACTTTACATGCTCACATTATCATTAGCTCTCATATGGACATCTAAGATGGGAATTCCTAGTCCAAAACAAAATCTTTTTGTCATTTTTACATGATTTTCACATTTTTATGGATTTTTGCAAAAATTTCTTAAAAAACAAAACAAACTCATCCATACATGCCATTAAATTCAATCATCATCCATTCATCACATCATGTCACTATCCAAAAGAAAACATCCCTTAAGAAAACAAACACAAGACACCTACACATGAAACTATGAGCTACTAACCCACCCCATACTTAAAATTTTGATGTCCTCATCAAAACAAAGAAATCAAAACTAAAAAGTAAAGAAGAAGAGTCAAGAAAGCTCACAATTTCTTATTCTTGAATGGCATGTTGAGGCTTAGTTTGGAGGGTGTCCTCGGCGGCGGCCCCTTTGGAGCCGTGCTTGCCGCTCTCGCTCGTACACATGGTCGTGGAAAGGATCTTGACTTGGCGGTTGAATTTGAGGTGCGGGGCGCATCCATTGATCTTCGCGTGAAGAGAAGTTCCCGGTCATCCATTCGTTGAAGCTCTCTTGAACGCTCCATCTTTGGTCCTCGACCGCTCTCAAGTCATCCACATCACGTCTAGTGTAAGCAATGCTGCGGTTTAGTTCTTCAAATTGAGCTTGGAAGTCTTCTTGTTGGTGGAAGAGTTGTTGTTGTTGAAAGTTCAAGTGTTGTTGTTGTAGATTGAGTTGGTGTGCCTCTTGTAGCATGCTTGATTATTGGAGTTGAAGGTGAGCCAATTGGTTGGCTAGGAAGTTCATATCTACCGATTGTTGAGGCTCGGGGAAGACCATTCCGGGCTCGTACCATTGGGCATACCCTTCATACCCTCCATAGCTTGGTGGCTCTTGCCTTGCTCCACTTCCCTCACCCCTCTCGAAATGGCTCGGAACCGGATCGGGCAAGTAGGTGTCGGACCGACGTTGGTGGACTTCGGGCTAGAGGTGGCTTGCATCTCAGTCTAAAAGTGTTGGGGTTTGATCGGTGAGCAAATGGCGATATCCATCATCTTCTTCATCTTGAGGCGGATCAACATCCATGGCATCCCTCCTTGCAAACTCAAATCGGTTGGGCTCTTCATCTTCGGTGTCCGGAAAAGATTGAGGAGTAGTAAAACGAATGTGTTGTGCTCGTCTTCTACACTCAAGAGTCCCCTCCGGCTCTCCATATGGATTCTCATTTCCCGCCCATACTTGGAACCAATTATAGTAACTTGTGAGGTCAAAGAGTCGAGGCCTCAAAGGAACTTGCACCTTGCCAAAGTTGGAGTGAGGCACAAGTCGATCCATAAAGCCGGAAACAACTTTTTCCCTAATGATGTTGGCTTTCTTGAAATACTTGAGATCCATGAACTCTACACCATTCGGGGCCAGCGTATACTTGGACCAATCAACATAAAGGGCATGGGCCAAACGAGCAATCATACCTCCAAAGTAAATCAATGAGGAACTTTGGAAATCCCTCACCATTTTCACCCATTCCCACGTGAGGTTCGTTGACTTCTCATTTTGAAACAACATCTCATAGAGCAACATGGCTTCCTCCTTCATCGGCTTGCTAAGCTCATGCCAGGCATAGATTGTGCACCCCAAAATACGGATCATGACTCGGAAAAGTGGACTAGGGATCTCATTGGTTGAGGCTCCTTTCCTCATCTCGCTTTTGCCCGCTACATACTTCCAAAGATAGTTCACCTTGTCATTGTCGACAAAAGCCTCATCTCTAGCAAAAGGAAATCCAAGGTAGACCGCCAAATTCCTTAGAGAGAGCTTTTGCGCTTCATTGCCCAATTGGAAGGAGATCATGCCCTCATCCTCAACTCCTTCATAAGTGCACTTGAAAGAGGCCATAAACTCGGAGGTCAAAGCTGGATAGTGAGTGTTGCTCCATCTTAGCATCACATTAAGCCCAATGTTGGAGTAGCACCGGGTAAGGGCCTCATCCATGTTCATCTTTTTGATTGATTCCCAATCTACCCACCGAGTGTGGTGAGATAGACCCATGAGTCGCTCATATTCTCGAGCCACATCATCATCCTCAAAGTGCACATCATCCATCCTTTGCACTCTCTTCGACTTTTTGGATTTCTTTGTTGCTCTCTCCATTCTTGAAGAAGATGCTCGGGTAGTCATGGTACCTACACACAATCAAAGCAAATAACTACAAGATAAGATCTATACAAACAGAACAAGGTCACATGCTTTCAAAATAACAACTCATCACACAAGATAATGACCCCATACTTGCCCTTAAGACACACAATCCACAAGATCCAACATGTATGAACAAAGAATCACGCCTCCATGGTCAAGCTACAAGATATATCATGATAAACATGCCTTTACCAACATTCAAGCTCATGAATCCTAAAGCTCACACAAGAGAAAGCCAAATAGCACAGGACCGACCAACACGAGACGTTGGGCCCGAGGTTCTCAACCTCGGTCCGAGTCTTGGACCGACTTGCAACGTCGGACCCGAGATCCTGGGCATCTCGGTCCGACTCTCAATTCGACTTCTCTACTTATTTCTCCCAAAAATCACTCTATCATGCTCCTAAAATCAAAAATCAACCATTTCTCATCATCAATCGAAGTTCCAAGTAGGTTCTAGCATGCATGATCAACAATTAAGCACAAATTCCACTATTCATGCAAATCACCATGGATGCTCAAGGTCTAAGCTCTCTCAATCATGGCAAATCTCAATTCAAATAATGAAACCATGAAATTCACAAGGAATCAAGTAGAGATTGAGATTCACATACCAAATTTTGAAGAAACAAAAACTTCTAGCAATCAGACTCTTAGAACTCAAATTCTCCTCTTAGATCTAGAAGAGGGATGAAGATCAGTGGGACTTTGTTGGGATTTTAGCCTTTGGGATCGATTGTTGGGATGATATTAAGGACGCCAGTCATTAATATCTAAACCAATAATGATCGTCCCTTGTTTTGATAATGACAAACTCAAATGTATTTAATAAGTTGTCCAAGTGTTGATCTCAAGTAAGTCCAACGGATGCAAATGAGCGAAAAGGACAACAAGTGAACGGCAGTCCATAACTCGATAGGGACGCACTTCATTAGAACTTCCAGAGCTAAACGTAGTTGGCAAAGTCCCTGCGCAGATAGGACGGCGTCCTCATCAAGAAGGGACGCGCGCCAAAATACGGAAGAAGTTCAAATTCAAATCAAGGCCGCCCCAACATGATTACATCATACTCGGCCGTAGTCCTCAGAAGGAAGCTTCCCTTGTCTGGGCACGTGTAGACAATTCCAAAGATGTCGCTTTCCCAGCAATGGTCCCCTATCCACGCGGAGGCTTCCCAAAGAGTTGACTTCCTCAAGAGGCTCATCGCACCGTTGATGGAAGATCAAGGATCCTGCAAAGCCTCAGAGGACGCTAGAAGACAAGAACCACTTTCGCTATAAATACACCCCAAGGGGTATGCATAGCGGTGTGGACTTTGAAGACTTTCTCTCAAGCTCTCCCGAAGCATTCAAGAACACGAACGAAGATCGAGAAGATCAAGTGAGCTTGAAGCAAGAGAAAGAAAGTCCAACCACACCAAATCCAAAACAAATCACAAAATAGTTAGAGTTGTAGTTTGTCTCTCACAACGAACCGTGAGAGACGTGAGTGATAACTTCCTTATAGCTAAGAGAGTTAGGTTACTTTGTTAGGTGGAAAGGAGTGTTACTAGTAAGGCTAAGGACGGACGCTTAGCTCGGTGAAGTGTAACGACTCGCCTAAGTTGTAAGGACTCTCTCTTAATAAGATAAGGACGGCTATTGAAAATCCTCCAAGCGGAGGTAGAGGTTTACCCATAAGACTAGTTGGTCTTAGTGGGGTTCCTCTATAAATACTCGTGTCCATTATCTCATTGCGTTTCCTGTTAAGTCTAATTTTCCGCTGCACCTAAGGACGCCCTTAACCCAGTTAAGGACGCCTTCACTAGCTGACTTACGATCCAACAATTGGTATCAGAGCAGGCGCTCTAGATTAAGTTTGAGTTGCAGGAAACATGGACATGGAACCTATAGGTATCTCAAGTGCGAAACCACCTCGCCTGACGGACGGCAACTTCAATCGGTGGAAGACAAGGTTCGAATGCTTCGTGCATAATCAAAACTACCAATGCTGGCTGGTGATAAAGAACGCCGACCTCGAAGTCCCTGCTGCTAAGAAGGACAATGAAGCAGAGTGGGGCCCTGATGAGTTCAAGCTTATGGAGGCAAATGCAAAGGCCATCTGTTTCTTACAAACGTCCCTCTGTGAAAGCGACGCCACCCGTGTGAGCAATCTCCCAACTGCCAAGTTCAATGGGAAGCGTTGGAGAAGTATAATGTTGGGACGCCTGAGATGAAAGAAGACGTCCAACTTGAAGCCAAAAGGGACTTCTACAAATTCAGGATTTTCACAAATGAGACCATCACCGACTACTCCTTCTGCTTTGAGGCCCTTCTGACTAAGTTGAAAAACTTAGGTGTCAAAGAAACGGAGATCACTCAGAGGATGAAGGTTCAAGTCTTGATCGATGGACTCACGGGACCATGGAACTTCGATAGGATGACGTTCAAAGAAAACCAGGCCAACAAGGGACTATCCATGGAGGAAATCTATGGAAAACTCAAGGGGTACGAAGCAAGAAGAAACCAAGATTTGGCAGAAATGGGAAAGAGTTCCCCAAGTGAGCTGGCTTTAACTCTTGCGGCTAGGACGCCAGAGTATGAGCAATACTACCAAAGGCAAAGAGAGTTGAACTCAATGCTAGAAGCCAAAACTCAAGAGCACCAAGAAAATCTTCGTCTTCAGGCTTCAATAGAACGCAAAGGAAAGGCGGAAGAACAAATTTCCGAGGAAGATGAGTTAGCCTTGTTGCACAAAACTCTCCGTGCACTGTACAAAAGAGGCAAAGTCCCAAGAATGAAGATGCCCTACAAGAAAGAAAATCGCAAGCCTACAAATGCAGAAATGAAGGAGATAGTCTGCTACAAATGCAACAGAAAGGGACACATGGCCAAGAAATGTACCACAGGGCTAACATCAAAGGAAATGAAGGAAAAGGCGCTGGTTGGTGCAATTGAGGGTGCATGGGACGACCTTGACTCAAGTGATGAAGAGCCAGAAAATCAAGTGGCTTACATGGCTATGGAAGACGCCCTAGAGGACGTCTCTGAAACTGAGCAGGAGGTAACCCATGAAACCATGCTAAACTCTCTTGAAAAATGTTCAAAACCAAAGCTCATTAAATTAATAACTCAAATCATGCAAGAGAGTTATGCCATGAAACAAAGCTTTGAAGAAATTGAGTCCGAGAATATTGTTGTGGAATGTGAAAATTGCAATACCATGTCTTTTCAACTAGAGTCCTCTCAGGAAGAAAACAAGTCCCTCAAAAGTCAGCTTGTGTGCTTAAAACTCGAAAACGCAAATCTTAGGGATGAGGTCAAAGTTCTAGGAAAGAGTCCTATGACTGAAACTGTGAATCCAATAGTCTTTGTTCCAGCCAGGAAGGGACTAGGGTATGAATCAGGATCAAAGAACTCTCTCCCAAGTGACTTTGAAGCTAGCAAAACAACTGAACTAGAACTTGAGAGGGAAAAGACAAAGAACCTAGAAGAACGCATAAGAGTTCTTGAGAGTGGTGAGAATGGACAAAAGGACTACTATACAAATTCTGTCAGCCACAAAATTTACAAGAAAATTGCCAAGGGAAAAGGATCTAAGGTAGTGGACCCTGAGAAAATGAAAGAGAGTAGAATTCAATGTCCTTGCAAAAAATACTACCTTGGAAACTACTATAGGACGTGCTGGCATTGTGGCAAAGGTGGTCACTACCAGTACGAGTGTCTTAAGCTGAAACAGGATCTTGAGAATGGAAGGAAGGCTAAGCCTAAATTTGCTGATAGGACGCATGCTAGTGTGCCAAATGCTAGAACTCGATCTCCTAGGACGCATGCTAGAAAATCAAATGATGTGAATGTTTATGATCATTTGCCTACGAAGAAGTTTTACCCATGTAACGAACCAGGTAGGGGTCACCTTGCCTGGGTCGCAAAGAACTAACTCTTCTTTTCAGGTGGAAGTGACAGGAAGCCCATGGATCATCGATAGTGGCGCTTCAAATCATATGACTGGAAGCCAGATCTATCTCACTTCTATCCAAGCAAATGCCACGGGAGGAACTGTCTCGTTTGGCAACAAGGGCAAAGGAAAAATCAAAGGGACGGGCACCGCAAAGTTAAATCAATCCATCAGTGCGTCCAAAGTCAGTCTTGTCGAAGGACTAGGCTTCAATCTCCTTAGTGTTTCCCAAATATGTGACCAAGGAGAAAACCTAGTCACATTTGACTCTAAGGAATGCCTGGTCATCAACAAGAAAACAAATCAAGTCATTCTCAAAGGGACTCGCGAAAACAATGTCTACGTCTTCAATCAAAGGTTCAAGCCTGCATCCAAGTTGTGCTTATCTGTCTCTGCTGTGGACGCCGATCTCTGGCATCGACGTCTTGGACATGCGGGACCTAGCACAATCTTCAAGCTTCATCAAAAAGATCTTGTAAGAGGTCTTCCCCGAATTGATCCTGAGCAAATCGAGCAATGTGAAGCATGCATCAAAGGGAAGCAGACAAGATCGTCCTTCAAATCCAAGAATGAAGTAAGCACAAAGAAGCCATTGGAACTTCTTCACATGGATTTGTGTGGACCCATGCAAACCCAAAGCTATGGTGGAAAAAGGTACATGTATGTCATTGTAGACGATTTTTCCAGATTTACTTGGGTTATTTTCTTGGTGTCAAAAGCAGATGCCTTCGGGATGTTCAAAATCTTCATCAAGCAAGTAGAAGTTGCTATCGGGACGAGCTTGAAAGCCCTAAGGTTAGATCATGGAACGGAGTTTAAAAACTCAGAGTTTCTTGACTTCTGTGACCAACAAGGAATCTCCCACAACTTCTCTTCTCCTCGAACTCCCCAGCAAAATGGTGTTGTTGAAAGAAAGAATAGGACGCTGGAGGACATGGCAAGGACGATGCTCTTGGCCAGCGGCGTCCCCAAACACTTCTGGGCAGAAGCTATTGCCACCGCAACCTACATCGTCAATCGAGCTATGATTCGTCCTTTGCTAAAAAAGACGTCCTATGAGCTCCTAAATGGAAGAAATCCAAACATTTCACACCTCAAAGTCTTTGGGTGTAAATGCTTCATTCACAACAACGGCAAAGACAACATCGGCAAATTTGATGCTAGGAGTGATGAAGGAATATTCCTTAGATACTCTCTCACAAGTAAAGCCAATAGAGTCTTCAACAAACGAACTCTTAAGCTTGAAGAAAGTATCCATGTGGTGTTCAAAGAAAATGCCTCTCTCAAGAAAGAACCAAGTAAGAAAGAACGTCGCTCCTCTCCAAGGGACGATGATGAAGATGATGAAGAAGAACCAAGAAGCTCCTCCGACAAATATTATGTTCCTAGGAACGCCCCTGAGTCTCGCGATGAGGTTTCAATTGGAATCCCTAGTGAACAACAAGAGCTTTCTCAAACTTGGTCGCTAAACCAAGTAGAGGCCGGCGAATCAAGTCAACAAGGAGAAAGACACAGTGTGGACGCTCCAGCTGAGGGGGAACACACTGATCCAACCAATGAAGACGACGGATTTGACTCCGATGAGTCTAATTGGACGGACCCTAGGTGTACTCCTTCAAGGGACGTCACTCATAGGGGATCCAACCTTTCAAGACTTCATTCCACAGATCAAATCATCTCAGATATGTCAAAAGGAGTTCAAACAAGATTAGCTGTGAATCAGTCCCTCAACGCCAACATAGCGTTATGTGCCTTCAACGCCTTCGTGTCCTTAGTTGAACCTAAGAACATAAAGGAAGCACTCCAGGACGCTGATTGGATTCAAGCCATGCAAGAAGAACTCAATCAATTTGAGAGGAACAAAGTTTGGACCCTCGTCCCTCGTCCGAGAAACAAAAATATAATAGGGACGAGGTGGGTCTATAGAAACAAGCTTGACGAAAGTGGCCGCGTATCAAGAAACAAATCAAGGCTTGTGGCTCAAGGCTATAGGTAAGAGGAAGGGATCGATTATGATGAGACCTTCGCTCCTGTCGCCAGGATTGAAGCTATTCGCCTCCTCATTGCCTAAGCCGCTCACAAGGGGTTCAAGCTCTTTCAAATGGACGTCAAGACAGCCTTCCTCAATGGCAAGCTTAAGGAAGAAGTGTACGTCGCTCAACCTCCAGGATTTGAGGATGGTGATCACCCTGATCATGTGTACTTCTTGGACAAGGCACTCTATGGACTCAAGCAAGCCCCTCGTGCATGGTACGATAGGTTTGCGTCCTTTCTCTTGTCCAACAGGTACACGCGAGGTAACATTAATAAAACACTATTTCTAAAGAAAGTCCTTAAAGATGTTTTGATTGTCCAAGTCTATGTTGATGACATAGTCTTTGGAAGCACTAACATGAGACTTGTAGAGGAATTCAAGAGCTTGATAAGTAGTGAGTTTGAGATGTCCCTCATAGGAGAACTCAACTTCTTTTTGGGACTCCAAATCACCCAGCTCAAAGATGGGACGCGCATTCACCAACAGAAATACATTCGTGAAATGCTCGAGAAGTATGGGATGAACTCTTCAAAATCCATTGATACTCCCATTTCCCCCAACACACGCCTTTATGCTGATGAAGAAGGCAAGAGTGTAGATCAAAAGCTCTATAGAGGAATGATAGGGTCCTTGCTATACCTAACGGCAAGTCGTCCCGATATCATGTTCGTTGTATGCTTGTGTGCTCGCTTCCAAGCAAATCCAAAGGAGTCCCACATGCAAGAGGTCAAGAGAATCTTCAGATACCTCAAGGGACGGGATGACCTATGCCTATGGTATCCCAGAAGGACGTCCCTAAACCTGGTAGCATACTCTGACGCAGACTACGCTGGCCATGTAGTGGATAGGAAGAGCACATCCGGCATGGCACAATTCCTTGGCTCGTGCCTTGTATCTTGGGGATCCAAAAAGCAAAACTCCGTGACTCTCTCAACCACGGAAGCTGAGTACGTTGCTGCTGCTTCGTGCTGCTCACAAGTCCTATGGATCAAGTACCAACTTGAAGATTATGGTACGTTCCTCAACACAGTCCCTATCTTGTGTGACAACACCAGTGCTATAAGTATTGCCAAGAATCCTGTTCATAATTCTAGGACGAAGCATATTCACATAAGACATCACTTTCTTCGTGATAATGTTGAACTTGGATTAATTAAAGTAGATCATGTTAGGACTGAGGATCAAGTGGCCGATATTTTCACAAAAGCACTTGACAGACGTCCCTTCAAGCACCTCCGGTTGCTTTTAGGGATGATAACTTTTAAATGATCAAGTCCCGTTCTATTATTCCCTCTATGATTGGCTATGTTTGGTTGAGAACGTGTTTTAAAGTGTGTTATTCATTTAAAGTCATTTTTAAAGGACGCTAGTCTAAGACATATGGTTTGCTTGTGTTTTTGAAAGTCATTCTTTTCGCTTTTCATCTCAAGAGTATCCCTGATCAAACTACCCTCATTATAAGCCGAAATGATGGGAACTCTAAGCTTACCTAAGCCAAGAATCTTACAAACGCGTCCTATGAGCGTTCTTTGTTTTATCTTTACGGGACGTACTTGCTTGATTTTCAAAAATGGTTCTAAGTGATCAAAAGGACGCATGTTAAAGAGCTGAGAGTTGTCTGTACAGAGTTCTAAGCTCAGAGGTTGAGATCAGTGTTTGGGACGCAGTGGTTCAGTTCTGAGTAGAGCAGTGTTGTGTGTTGAAAGGACGCCAAGACAGAGTCCTTTGCAGTTGTGAAAAGTTTGAATTTTGAAAATGGGAAGTTGAAACGTCCTGGAGAAGTTGAACGCGGATCTCGGGATATGTGTACCGGGTGCGCAACAGTTGTGTTTCTTAGCAAAGAAGTAAGCCACGTGCGGGATTGCGGGTGGAAGAAGCCAAAGGAAAATACCCTATTACCCTTGACCGTTCATCTTCGTCTTCTTCCTATAAATATGCCCTTGCACAACCCTGAAAAAACTTCTTCGCTTCTCTGCTGCTTACACCATTTTAGCAAACTCTCAAATCTTTACACCCAGATCTCGAAATCACCTTCTCAACCCCAATCTTCCTCTATAAAATCATCCTCTCAAATGGCCAACACAAGAGCAACCAAGAACCCTTCTCCCTCTTTGGCGGCGAAAAACCCTAGCTCCTCGAAGTCTCCTCCGGTGAAAGGCCGGTCACTCATGGACTCGAGAGGGCGACCTGCTGGGCGCCAAGAACCCCCTCGCCACCATTCCTCTTCACAAGCCACCCAACGCCGCCACTCCACCACCCCTCCCCAGCCACAACGCTCCCAGCCTCCTCCACAAAAATCCCAACCTTCCCGTTCATAATCCAAACCCGCTAAAAAACGCTTCTAATTCCTTGAGAAGCCTTTCAAACCGGAGCCCGGGCCAGACAACATCGCTAAAAGCACCGTCCATGGCTTCCCTGCCCAACCAAAGTGCCGTCCTCCTCTCGACCCACTTGTTGAGGACTGGCTAGAAAAAGAGCCAAGGACGCTCGCCAATATCTGCCTACGGGTGTCCATAAGCGACTACCCTCCCAAAATCCAACGCCTCCTCCACTACTTCATGGTAACTTATGTCCAGCCTCGCCTCCAGGAAACCAATCACACCAACCCTACCTTCATGGGCCGTGGGATAATCTCCGACTCCTTCGGCGGAACCGTGGAGGAGCTCGCTAAGTTACTCCCCGACATCTTGGAGTTCTTAGTCGCTCCTGCGGGCTCCGTCCCTTCCCAGAAGCGTAAGAGGCCTTCATCCCCCTCACCTTCCAAACAACAAACCAAAGGCCCTCCCTCCTCTTCCCAAGTCAAACCAATCCCTTCCTCCCCGCCTCCCGCCCCAAAGCAACGCCTGAAGACGTCCGCTGAGCTCGAGGGCGTTACTAAGCAACAAATAGCAGCCATACGCCTCTCCGAGCTGCAAATAGAAAAAGAGGAGAAGGCCAGACAAGAGCAGGCAGAAAAGGACGCCATTGCTGCGGCGATCCAACAGAGCCTACAGGACGTCCCTCTACTCCCTCCGCCTCCACCAAGGGTCGAGGACGTCACTCCCACTCCTGCTCCTACGGCTGTATCAGATCCGCTCGAGGCGGAAATAGAGGCGGACTTGGCAAAACCTATGCCAAAAGTCCAAAGGGCAGCCCCTCAAGAACAGGTCCCGGCCAAGGACGCTGTTCCAACTGTCATCGCCCTAAAGGACTCCCCCGCTAAGGTACCTCCCCCCCTCCAGCTCCACTAAAAATCAAACCTATCTCAGTGGCTCCGCCTCGCCCCTCTGCTCCCGCCACCAAAGCCAAAATAAGAACTCCCTCTCCCTCTCCCCCTAAAGCTCCCTCTCCTCCTTCCAAAGATCCCACTCCTCCTCCGCCTGCTCCGGCCGTTGGGGACAGTACTCAAGTCCAAGGGACGCCCCCTCCAGCTGTCCCTACAGAGTCCTTGGCAAAGGCTCCAGCCACGGACGCGCCTCCTCCAGCACAGGCGTCCGCTGCTGAGGACACTGAGATGGTAGAGTCCCATGAGCAAGGGGACGACGTCTCAGATGAAGAGGATGCCCCTCACCAGGATGAGGATCCTGAGGACGAGGAGGGAGACGGCGAAGAAGAAGACGCTGGTGATGAAGTGATCGTGAGCAACGGCAGTAAGCAGAAACGCTTGAAGAAGATTCTGTCGCCGCTCCTGTTCACCGCTCAGTTCTTGGAAGAGAATCAGCGCCAAGAGTTCTTGGAACTGCTCGAGTTCCAAGGATGGACGCACCTGGGCGCCGAGGCCGCGGAAGTCGACCCCGAACAGGTTCTCTACTTTTACTCAAAATTTGAGATATCAGAAGTAAAAGGGAAGCCTCAAGGGACGTTCGAGATAGATGGGGACGAGTACTTAATTGCTGAGGGTACCATCCGCAATATGCTAGGCCTACGTCCTTCTCCGCCAGATGTTCTGCACGACCTTCCCAACAAGAATTTTGGTCGTTTCTCCCAGAAAGAGATCTTCAATCGCATTTTCAACGGGAGACAGCCAGTTGCTAAGGATAGGGTCGCTCATTATCTCTCCAAGACGGGCGTCCTTGCGCATCACTTCATAGTGCGCATGGTCGTCCCCCGCCAAGAAAAGAAGTCAATAGTCCAGATCACTGATGGTATCTTACTGGACGCCTTCTTGGAACGCAAGCCCATAAACTTGCCGCGAGTTATCTTGGAGCACATGGGCAAGTGCACAGGCGGAAGACACTCGCTTCCCTTCCCTGGCTTGGTCAAGCAGATCATGAAGCAACAAGGCCTCTACGTCCCCAAATCAAAACAGACCTTCGGGATCCATTGGGACATCAAGCAAATCACCCTCCCTCCAGTTGGAAAACTGAGGTGTGATGAGCCGCTTCCATCTGTAAAGAGGCAACTGGCCAAGGAGAAAAAGGAAGCTAAACGCTGAGCTAAGGTTGTTGCTGCTGCGAGAGTGGAAGGACAATCTGAGCAAATCCTTCAAGTCAAAGGGACGCTAGCTGAACATCAGGACGCCGACGAAGAAGAGGATGAGCTCGATGGTATGAGCGTCCCTGATGAGGCCGAGAAGCACTCTCAGAAGTATCTGCTGGGCATGATGATCGAGAACCAATGTATGATGATTGATCTAAGTCAACAGGTTCACGACACCCTCCATACCCACACAGAACTTCTGGAACGCAACAACGAGCTCCTTGCGCAGAACAACTATCTTCAGGAGCAACACCTCAAGGCCCTTGGCAAGCGTCCCCGAAAATGATCACTCCCCCCTTCTCTTCCCTGAAAAAGTTTATTGTTTTTGTTGTGTTTCTTTATTAAGACTTTGGGACGATGTCCCCTTTGAACCTTTTCTTGTAATGATCGTACTCTCCTTATGAATGTAGTTAATTACGTTTGTGATCCATTATGTCTAAGTGTTCCTTTCTGTATTTATGACTTTGTGCTTGCATGCTTTTCAACTTGTTCTCCTTTTCGATGATGCCAAAAGGGGGAAGTATAGTTTTGCAGAGATGAGATTGTCTTTAAGTTGTCACAGAAAGCATGTGTTTAGGGGGAATTTTGGCCAAGTCCAAAGGACGCTAGTTTAGAATAAGATAGAACGCTCTTAAAAAAATGTGTTGCATGCCAACCTAAGCTGAAAAGAAAATCAAGTGTAGTCTCTCATGCAAAAAGCTTTACTTCTGTGCGTATCATTTGAAAGAGTTTGTCATCATCAAAAAGGGGGAAATTGTTGGGATGATATTAAGGATGCCAGTCATTAATATCTAAACCAATAATGATCGTCCCTTGTTTTGATAATGACAAACTCAAATGTATTCAATAAGTTGTTCAAGTGTTGATCTCAGGTAAGTCCAACGGACGCAAATGAGCGAAAAAGACAACAAGTGAACGACAGTCCCTAACTCTGTAGGGACGCACTTCATCAGAACTTCCAGAGCTAAACGTAGTTAGCAAAGTCCCTGCGCAGATAGGACGGCGTCCTCATCAAGAAGGGACGCGTGCCAAAATACAGACGAAGTTCAAATTCAAATCAAGGCCGCCCCAACATGATTACATCATACTCGGCCGTAGTCCTCAGAAGGAAGCTTCCCTTGTCTGGGCACGTGTACACAATTCCAAAGATGTCGCTTTCCCAGCAATGGTCCCCTATCCACGCGGAGGCTTCCCAAGCGTCAACAGAGTTGACTTCCTCAAGAGGCTCATCGCACCATTGATGGAAGATCAAGGATCTTGCAAAGCCTCAGAGGACGCTAGAAGACAAGAACCACTTCCGCTATAAATACCCTCCCAAGGGGTATGCATAGCGGTGTGGACTTTGAAGACTTTATCTCAAGCTCTCCCGAAGCATTCAAGAGCACGAACGAAGATCGAGAAGATCAAGTGAGTTTGAAGAAAGAGAAAGAAAGTCTAACCACACCAAATCCAAAACAAATCACAAAATAGTTAGAGCTGTAGTTTGTCTCTCACAACGAACCGTGAGAGACGTGAGTGATAGCTTCCTTGTAGCTAAGAGATTTAGGTTACTTTGTTAGGTGGAAAGGAGTGTTACTAGTGAGGCTAAGGACGGACGCTTAGCTCGGTGAAGTGTAACGACTCGCCTAAGTTGTAAGGACTCTCTCTTAATAAGATAAGGACTGCTATTGAAAATCCTCCAAGCGGAGGTAGAGGTTTACCCATAAGACTAGTTGGTCTTAGTGGGGTTCCTCTATAAATACTCGTGTCCATTATCTCATTGTGTTTCCTGTTAAGTCTAATTTTCCGCTGCACCTAAGGACGCCCTTAACCCAGTTAAGGACGCCTTCACTAACTGACTTACGATCCAACATCGATGTTTGGGGATGCTAGGGGGTTGGATCGAGATTGTTAAGGGTTTTTTGCTTGGGGTCGAGTATGAGGGGGAGAGGATCGATTTAGGGGCTTTGGTGAAGGGGCTTGGTATTTTGGGAAGGTGGTTATGAGGGTGATGGATAGTAGGTAAGGGAAAGAAGGCTTTAAATGGGAAAGAGACAAAGTTAGGTCAGAAGGGTATAATGGGTATTTCCTCCAAGTCAAGACCAATGTTGACCGGCCAAGTCGGACCGACATTACCAATGTCGGGCCTGAGGTACTGCGTACCTCGATCCGGCTCAATTCGGCTTCCTAGAAATTCCCTCTTCTTGGCAATTCTCTACCCACAAGTCCTTTTATTATTTCCACCACTACCACACTTAATCATGAAGTTCACACAACACAATTCCACAAAGCACATGCTAAAGAGAGATTAGAAAGAATCTAAGCTAAGACAAGAAAAACAAACTAGAAACTACGAAAATGAACCTACTAAGCTCGGGTTGCCTCCCGAGGAGCGCTTCTTTTAAGTCACTAGCTTGACTTCTAACCTCTACCCTTCATGGAGGGTAAAATTGGTGAATTGATCATTGTAGGCCTAAAACATATATGGACACCTAAACTTGTCCATTTTAATCGTTTAGACACCTGACCTTTGAAACGGGTCTATCAAACACTTTAACTTGACAAAGCTACCTATGAAACACCTTAGGCTGACATGGCCTCGCGCGTGTGGTATAAACCAGTGTGGGCGAATGGTGTTTTACTACACCAAATCTGAGCTTAGGTGGAAATGGAAAAAAAAAATCTACGTTACTTTGTCTTCCTCCCCCAGCTTCTCGGCTACGGACGGTGGGCTTGGCGTCGAGGGAGGCGGAGGCAGACACGATGGCGTTGGGGTTGAAGGTGAGGATGAAGCGGCGGATCCTGGGGGCGGAGTGCAAGAAGAGGAGGGAGGAGACGACGGGAGAAGTCGTCGCCGAAGTCGAAGGCGGCTCCACCGGGAGGAGACGGCGGAGGAGCGGACGAAGAGGAGAGTTGGGAGGAGGGAGAGGATTTGGTGGAGGATGGAGTCCGGTAGGAGGCTCACCCTATCAAGCAATCTCAGATCTGGAAAATCTCATATCCGAGAAGGAAATGGGCGGGGACAGGGGGGCTGGCGAAGAGACGGTCGATGGCGGACTCCCCGGATCCGGAGTCAGGGGTGATGCCCTGCATACGCTTGAGGTAGAGGCGGTACTTTTGGAGGTGGCGGGCGACGTTCTCTCGGGTGCCGGCGACATGCTTTTGCCCACGTGGCCAATAGGGCAGAGGAGGAGGCGGAAGATCTCAGATCCGGCGCCGGCGAGGTCGGTGACAGGCTTTTGCTTGAGGTTAGTGGCCAATAGGGCGGAGGAGGAGGCCAAAGATACTGCTACCATTGTCGTCGTCGACGTTTGGTTTCTCTCCCTGCCATCGTCGTCATCGTCGTTTTTGGATAGTGGAAGCCTCTTGGAAAACGATTTGCTGCTGTCAATGTGAATGATTGAAGGTGAATTCATTAAAAAAAGAAAAGAATATTGTACACGCAAATGTTTGAAATGATGAATGTGGTGTATTATGTAGAAAATTGTCAAATAATGAATCTTATGTGGCATTATGTGTCTTTTAATTTTTTTTATTTTTACACTTAACAGCGCGTGCATTTAACGTCATTCATCAACATGGAAGAGGTGTTCAATAGATAGCTTTTGTCAAGTTAAGGTGTTTGATAGGCCCGTTTCAAAGGTCAGGTGTCTAAGTGACTAAAATGGACAAGTTCAGGTGTCCACCTATGTTTTAAGCCATCATTGTAGTCACATCCATCCTCACGTCCCTCATAGCCATAAAACCACCACTTGTGATTGATGAAATGTTGGATCGTTAGTACTGAGGGACGTCCTTTACTTTGGTAAAGGCGTCCTTAGATTAGGCGTCCCTACGAGGAGTAGGGGCGTCCTTGAGTAGTGCAGCGGAAATTAAGTACTAAACAGGTAAGTAATGAACACAGTGAATTATAGAGGAACCACTCAAGACCAAATAGTCCTTGAGTGTAAACCTCTACCTCCTTGGAGGATTTTTGAATAGTTCTTTCCTTTATATTGAACATCCTTACAGTTGTACTGGCGAGTATTTACAGTTCTCTGGCACTTAGCTTTTCCCTAAGTCCACTAGTAAAGGACTCCTCTAAGCCTACAACTTAAGCGAGTTCGATCTATCAAAGGACTCTATTCCTACGTTCTGCAGTACTTCGCAAAACTCTCTTTCTCTCTTTTTGGGTTTTCTTGATACAAACAGTTTTTGTGATTTGGTTACAATTCTCACTCGATCTAACACAAGTCCTAGCACTGTTCTTGAGTTCTTGCGTCAGTTCTTCGTGTTCTTGAGTGAGTCGCTTTCCTCTGATTCTCTCTGAATATTCTCTTGAAAGCGTTATCGTCACAATAAATGCCTTGCGGTATTTATAGGACTTGGGAAGGGCGTCATTCTCGTTTTGACGATCATGCCCTTGAGGTACGTGGCTATAGGATCTTCCTCCACGAGTATGGCGGTGATGAGGAAGCTTCCTGTATCCAGCTGTGTGTGATGAGCTCCGCTACAGGATCGGCCGCCACGTGTTGATGAACTCTGCTACAGGATCGGCCGCCACGTGTTGATGAACTCTGCTACAGGATCGTCCGCCACGTAGTGTTGGACTCTGCTGCAGGATCGGTCTCCACGTGTCCTTGGATGATCAAACATTGTCGAGTGATGTCATCCTGTCGGCTAGAGAATAAGGACTCCTTTCTTGCTTTCCTACTTGCTTGGGACTCCGTCCTTGCTCAAGTAGTCTCTTGCTCGTCCTTACATCCTATTAGCTGGCGTCCCTAAGCCTAGGGAACGTTCACACACTTGTTGTCCTTTGTTAATTGGGCGTTCCTGAACACTTGGACAAATTTATTAGAATCAAAGTGAGTTTGTCATATCAAAACTAAGGGACAGTTTGTGTGGGCACACTACCAAGTACGCAGGCGTTCTCGATAGCGTCCCAACATGAAAGTGTGGCCTCCAACTTCTCCTTCACTCTTCTCCTCCAAAGTGTAGGGTTGCATCTCTTGCATCTTCTCAACTTGATCTTCATTCCCTACATCACAAACATCTAGAGAACTTCTAGGCGATTCAATGACATTATAGCTCAAATCCTCTTTCAAATCACTCAAGCAAATGAAACTATCCTCTAGATCTTGTTTCAAATCACTTAAACAAATATAAGAATCTCCCACATCAAAAGGATACGAAGAAGGATACTCTTCATGTTTTGGCGGGCTATCTCCACTTCTTAACTCCTCATGGTGCTCGATTGGATCTAGCAACTCTCTTTCTTGCTCTTGAACATTGATCATGTCATGATCTCTCAAAGGTGCTTCTTCCTCTCTTGTGGGTTCCACCTCCTGTCTCTTACGCTTGGCATTTTCCTCCAACTTCAAGATCGTCAAAGCATCCGGTTCGTTAAGAGCTTTGTTAAAGTGAAACTCCACCTTATCCTCGCCAATCTCGAAAGTCACCTTTCCATTTCTTACATCAAATTTGGCACCCGCCGTAGCTAGAAACGGCCTTCCAAGATTAAGGGGCACCAACGGATCTTCTTTCATGTCGAGGATCACAAAATCAGCGGGGACAAAATACCTCCCAACTCGAACCGGGACGTCATCTAAGATTCCGGTGGCCTTTGTAGATGAACCATCGGCCATAGTGAGACTCATGTCAACCGGTTCCATATCTCCAAGGTTAGCCCTTCTCTATATGCTCATGGGCATAACCGATATGCTCGCTCCTAAATCACAAAGAGCCTTGAAGTTTTGGGATCCAATCCCCACGGTAATGGCAAATCTTCCGGGATCACCTAGCTTTTGAGGTAGCTCCAAGATCTTTACCTCATCTTGCATCTCAACAATTGACCTCTTCTTGCTCAAGATTTCCTTCAAGAACTTTGCATAAGATGGCATCTCACTTAGAGCGTCGGTGAATGGTATGGTGATGTTCAAGCCTTGCAAAAGCTTCAAGAACCTCTTAAACTTGCCCTCCACAACTTCCTTGGGCTTCTTCAATGGGTAAGGAAGAGTTGTGCCACCTTGTTTCTTGTTTGAATCCACCTCTTTGGACCGTCCTTGATCTCTCTCAACATTTTCGGCCTGGACCGACGTGGGATTGACATCGGGACCGACGTATGGAACCTCGGTCCTAGGGCAAGGCACATCTGGGAACGTCGGGCCGACTTCAGGACATGTCGGGCCCGAGTTCCGCTCCACCTCGGTCTGGTTCAGGGGACTTCCTCCGTCTTCTGGATCGACATCTTGGCACGTCGGGCCCGAGTTACTGGGCAACTCGATCCGACCCTCTTCTCTTGTTTTTGGCATTTGTGGCTCGGGCAAACTCCGTCCACTCCTCAATCCTATGGCTCGAACTTCATTTTGTTGTTGTGGGGCACGGGGATTCTCCTCGGGTCGGCCCGGGAGTCTCCCTTCCTCTCTTGGAAGTTGATTCTCCATGTGAACAAATTGGTTGTCCACTTGTCTTCTCCATACACCAAACTCTTTGAATTGGGCACCCATTTCATCAACTCTTCTCTCCACATTGGTGAATTGATTCTTCAAGTCCTTGAACTCGCCTCTCATCTCTTGTGCCCATTGTGGAGTTTGCTCATAGAACCCCAAAGGTCGGTATGGTTGTGGTTGGGCCCTTGGCTCGTTTTGGTTGTAGTTGTTGTTGTAGCTATTGGCTTGGCCTTGGTTCCACCTTCCATTCCCTCCATTGTTGAAGTTGGCTCTTCCTCCATAGTTTCTTTGAACATAGTGTGCCTCCTCAATTTGCTCGGCCAAACGAACTTGGCGCTCATTGGGACACTCTTGGGCTCCATGCTTCAAAGAACCACATTCTTCACATGCCTTCGTGGTTTGTTGGTGATGATTCATCTTCCTCTTCATCTTGTTCAACTCATCCTCAAGGAATTGGATCTTCACATCTTTATCCACCTCTTCATTCTTTGGGTCGTAGAGCCTCTTTGCACCTTCTCCTTGGACTCTTGGCTCCTTGTTGACTTGACTCACTCCGTACATGGCTTCGTAATCGGAGAGCTTGTCTAGCAACTCCCATGTTTGCTCCGGTGGCAAATCAATGAACCCACAATCGGTGTGAAGGTTCAACTTGTCCTTGATGGCGGGGTTGATTCCTTGGAAGAATATGTCTTGAAGGACATAAGGTTATTGCCCATGCGTTGGACATTGCCTCAACATTTCCTTGAACCGATCCCAAGCCTCAAAGAGTGGCTCATGGGCTCCTTGTTGAAAGCTCGCTATCTTCCTTCTAAGCTCCGTTGTCTTGGTTGGCGGAAAGAACTTCATCAAAAAGGCTTCGTTGAGAGCCCTCCATGATGTGATGGATCGAGGTGCTTGGCTCTCCAACCAATGCAATGCCTTGCCTCCCAACGACCACTTACGGGCCTTGAGTAGCACATACTCAAGTGTCTCATCATCCGTCGAGATGGTCTCACATAGATCCTTGAATTGCTTCACATGCTCGATCGGGCACTCATTCGGTCTCCCTTGAAATTGGTCCCTCTTGATGAGTGAGATGAATTGAGTCTTGATCTCAAAGTTCTTTGACACCTCCGGCAAGACAATGGCCGGTTCCGGCACCTTCAACTCCGGATGCATGTATTGTCTTGCATTACGGGGTTGGGTGTTGATTTGAGCCTCAAATCTCATCCTTTGCTCACGCTCTCTTCTAGCTTCAGCCTCTCGGTTTGCCATCTCAAGTTGCATTCGAGCCATGTCGGCCGTCATCCTATCAACCTCCTCATCACGTAGTGCTTGGTTCTCCATTCTCTTCTTCTTTTGAGCTTGTTTGATAATGCTCCCCGGATCACACACAAAATCGAACTCAAGTGTTCCTCGGACGGAACGAGCTCGCGTACACCTATAACCAAAGACACAAACAAAAACGAATCAAAACAAACAAGGGGTTCGGGCTAGTCCCTCACCCTAATCACTACCAAATCAAAGACTCAACAAAAGATGGTACCTCAAACGAGTAGAACTCCCCGGCAACGGCGCCAAAATTCTGATCGGGGGTCGTCTGGATCGGATGATATCAAAATTTAAATTTATAAACCGAACCCCAATTTGTAGTATAAGGGTAGGGTGTCGAAGACACGGGAGTTCGTGTGTTGAGTGTACCAAGAAGACTAAAAAGAGGTAAAAGAAAGGCAAAAACAAGGAAAATCAAAGGGAACAACCCGGACCGACTTTGGTCACTTCGGCCCAAGGTTGGATCGAGGAGAATTTGGCCGGGACCGACACAGACAACGTCGGGCCCGATGTATTGGGTAACTCGATTAGACAAAAATAGTAGATCGGTCTTGGGTTTTTGGGTTCCTTCCCTAACTAGACTTGGGTGATTCCACCCCAATTCAGCCAATAAGTGTTGATCCTCGTGAGATCGAGGTTGTTAGCCTTCGATCCCTCCACTCTACACATCGACCATGGGAGGCTCCAGCTCCCCCTTCGATGCAAGGTCAAGTGTTGGGTTCGAGATGCTTCCGCTCACTCTTACCAATCACAAGCCCTTGATCCTTTGTTTCCACTAAAGGATTGAAGCTCATGTAGAGAGGATTCCTAGATCAAGCACTCAAGGCTATGGAATTGGGGGTTCACACCCAATCCTAGCTAGGGGTTTCCCCCATAGCCCAAAACTATGGAATCTACTCCATCAAGTAAGAGTAAAAAGAAATCAATAGACAAAACAAAGAAATCTCAATCATCAAACTCAAATCCAACTTAAATTGCATTCAAATCCAAAAGGGTTCACAAGATCCAAGTCTCAAATCCACTAAACAAAAGCAAAACAAGTTCAAACTCACTAACTCTCTCTAGCGCTCCAACGATTTCCTCTTCTCTTCTTCCTTCTCCTTTATCTTCCTTGCTCTCCAAGTCTTCCTTGAGCCTTTGAGAGTGATTAGATGTGGATTTTTTTGTTGTTAAGCTCCTCTAAGCTCCCTCTAATTATCCTCCTCTCTTGATTGGGGACCAAGGAATTCCAATTTTAAAGAAGGGCAAAAGTGGTAGATCACAATAATATGCCTTGGAGCCCAATCCTAATCTTGCCGACTTGGACCAACACGCAAAGACCTCGGGCCCGACGTTGGGAACGTCGGTCCGAGCCTCTGAAACGCTTAACTCGGGCCCGACTCCTTGGTACATCGATCTAGGGCCTCGATCCTCTTCTTTCCTTGGTTTTCCTTGAGCTCCTCTTTGTTCCTTGCATGGCTCTTCCGCTCCTTAGCTCCTTAGTTTTGCTCCTCCTTAGAAACTCCTCTAAAACGTCCTCAAATGCGCCATTTTGCCTACAAAACACAACAAACTCGCATAGTCTCCGAATCTCATAGAAAATCGGGAACTAAGCTAAAAAGGGGCAAAACTAACAAAGAAAGGAACAAACGACACATATTTACAAGAGAAATTAACTAATAAAACACCATCAAAATGAGAGACATCAATAAGCACTTCATTACTTATAAGCATCCTAGAAAATAATCAGTTCCCCAATGCTTACAAAATATAAGCACAATTTTCTTAAAAATATAAGCGCTTAAATAGTACATGAACTCAATTATCTTACCGAACACCCATTTGATTATCCTAAAAAAGGTTTTTCATTTCAATAACAATATCAACATCTGATGTGAGCATCGGGTACAATCAACATCAAGATTAGCATCAACATTGAGTAATCAAATGAAGCCTTTTGTGATACCCAACTAAGCCTTCTTCAATGTATAGAATGTTGTCTCAGCTTCTTCATTCCAACAGAAAGAGGTTTTTTTTGTAAGAGCAGTCAAAGGACGAGTAGTGATACCAAAGTTCTTCACAAACCTTTTGTAATACCTAGCTAAGCAAGGAAGCCTCTCAACTGTTTCAAATTCTTTGGCACACACCAATCAACTACAACTTTTATTTCAGCTGGATCCATGGGCACACCTTCGGCTGAAATAAAATGTCCAAGGTACTCTACCTTATTATTGGCAAAAGATCACTTACTACGTTTTGCCAACAAGTGATTACTCCTCATAGCTTCAAACACACATCTCAAATGTTGAACATGCTCTGTCAATGATGAGTGTACACGAGAATGTCATCAAAAAAATGCCTTTAGAGAATTTTTGAGGAAATTCTTTAAAGACTGAATTCGTTAACCCTTGGAAAGTAGCTGGTGCATTTGTTAATCCAAAGGGCATCACCAAATACTCATAATGTCCACTATGAGTCTTGAATGCAGTTTTATGAATATCAGCTGGATGCATCCTAACTCGATGGTAACCAGACCTAAAATCAATCTTAGAATATATTGAGGAACCCCCTAACTCATCCATCAAATCTTAATAGGGAAGCGATCTTTTACTACCTTACCATTTACTTTCCTATAATCCACACACGATCTCTAAGTGCCATCTTTCTTCTTAACCAACACTACGAGAGATGCATAAGCATTGGAGTTGGTCTGTATAGTGCCTTCTTTCAACATTTCTCGCACTATCTTATCAATTTCATTTTTCTAGTATACATCATACCTATAAGGTCTTTGGTTTACAGGATTAGCACCTTTTAACAAAGGAATCTTATGATCAAAACCTTACTTGAATGGAGGTAGCTGAGTAGTTATTTGAAACAAGTCATCAAATTGATGTAATAAGCTAGGCAGAACTACTAGAATCATTCACACTTGAATCTTCTGCAGAAATAGCACAAAGAGAGCTCTCATGATGTTCCAAACACAAGTCAAAATGACTTACACAAATCATTGTTAACTGCACCTATTGACCACAGAACTTATTGACTTGTTGATCCTTTTATCCTTAATCTCTCTGACATAGCCTTGTTTGATACCATTCAACACCAATCTTCTACCATTCAACTTGAACTCCATAGTCAAATTTTTGAAATCCAATTTGATTGAGCCTAAGGTTTGCAACCACTATATTCCCAACACCATGTCACAACATCCAAGTGGAATAACCATCAAATCAGCTCTGAATGGAACTAATTGAAATTCCCACTCAAAACCTTCCACTTATCCATTCACCTAGCTGCAAGCTAATTTCATCAGCCACAATTACCTTCATTGTTCTTGCAGTTTTAAGCTTGCATCCTAACCTCTCAACAATTTTTTTGTCAATAAATTTGTGAGTGTTTCCTGAATCACTAAGAATAAAGAGAACCCGTTTTCCATTTAGCCCCTTCACTCTCATAATTTTGAAATCAGAAACTCCATCTACTGCATTGACAGACATCTTCACTTTCACAATCTTCTTCCTCAACAGAATCCTGATCAATAGCTGCATTTTCATTCTAATCCTCTAGTTCCAACACATAGAGTTTGGTTTTCGTGTGTTTCATTTAATGACCAAGAGTAAATTTCCCATCACAAAAATAACACAAGCCCTTTGACCTCCTATCATTCATCTCCTCACTAGTGAGAAACTTCCTAGGAGCCAGAGGTGACTCTTTAGGCTTGGATCCAAAAATTCCCTCACCAGCACCATCAACTTTCTTTCTCACCCCAAAGTTACCTCTAGTGCTGTTGAAACTAGACTTAAAATTGCTCACAGAATTCTCAAAGCTCCTCTTACTATGAGCTGTTTCATATAGTTTGCCTAACATGAAGCAGTGTCTAATGGTTTTAGGTTGAAACATGCATCTGAGTATCCAACCTCAAACTAGGCAAGTATGCACTGACCAAATAATCCTCAAGTAAATTGACTCTCGTTCTAATGATCTCAAATTGATTGTGATACTCACAAATTCCCTCCTTCTCTTGCAAAATTTTCAATTCAGATATTTGATCATAGCCTTATACCTAATCCAATCCCACGCTAAGGTTTTCCCTACATCAGCTTGCATCAAGGCCTGGTGCCAAGTAGCAGCCCTATCATCAAAGTGGATCGAGG
Source organism: Polygonum aviculare (assembly GCA_934048045.1). Classification (NCBI taxonomy): domain Eukaryota; kingdom Viridiplantae; phylum Streptophyta; class Magnoliopsida; order Caryophyllales; family Polygonaceae; genus Polygonum; species Polygonum aviculare. The sequence goes on along the minus strand of OW204023.1, from coordinate 21,095,924 downwards.
CCAAACCGACTCTCAGCTCAACAAGAGTATGATCAATCAGGAAGAATTGTTCGATCTTGAACAACCAGTCCTTAACCTTAGCTCCAGTAAACTTAGGGAAGTCGATTTTGGAAAGACGAGTCATACTTGAGTAACTTGCTTGTTACGATTCAGATCTTGAAAATTCTAAGGATTCTGTTGTTGGTTAGCAAAAGAACTTTCACTCCAATTGCTGAAAGCTAAGCATTGTTGATTTGAATTTGCTCATTGTGAATCACATATCCAAGAGCAGGAGAAATCGGCTTGATTGCTTGGAATAGATTCGCCATGTTCTCCTTAAACTCAGAATCCATTCTATGCATACGAGCTTCTAAGCCTTCAAACTTTGAGGCGACGGCTTCCTCAACTTCTTTGATCACTGCCTCCCTCAAAATAGCCTGTGATCTCGTCTCTACCTTTGTCGTAGGTCGTTCAAGCTCTGATACCTTTAATACAGCAAAGTTGTACGTATTTCTTGAGATTAGAACCGATAGACTTGAGCTAATCTTCTCAATCAAACAACAACTCAAAATTAAATACCTGATGATTGATAGAATAAGAAACACGATCAACAAGTAAATCCAGAGGCAACTGTTGGGACGATGTTAAGGACTTCTTTGTACTTAACATTGTGCCTATATAATCATCCCTTAGTTTTGATGTGACAAACTCACTTTGATCTAATAAAGTTGTCCAAGTGTTAAGGAACGCTAGTAATGAAAAGGATAACAAGTGATGTGGCCGTCCCTGAGGAGAAGGGAACGCCACCTTCCAAAAGTAAGGACCAGCGAAGTTACTACTTAAGCCAAGGACGCAGTCCCAAGCACGTAGGAACGAAAGATCAACTCCGGAATCCTTACAAGGCAACCCGACAAGATGACATCACTCGACAAGATTTGATCATCCGGGACACGTGGAAGCCGATCTGTAGATTAGTCCATCACCACGTGGAAGCCGATCCTGTAGCGAAGTTCTACAGCTGGTGCCAGGAAGCTTCCCTCATCACCGCCATCAACATGTGGAAGCCGATCCTGTAGCCCCGTACTTGAAGAGCATGATCGTCAAAGGAAAAGACGCCCTTCCCCATGTGCTATAAATACTCCTCGGGCATTTGTGGTGAGATAAGCCTTTCAGCGAATATTCAGAGCGAATACGACAACGATCAAGAACACCAAGAACAAGTCAAGAACACTCGAAGACTAGGTGTTAGATCGAGTGAAAGGCTGAACCAAAATCACAAACTTGTTTGTAAAAGAAAACCAAAAGAAAGAAGGAGTCCTTACGACACATTGTAAGGACGAGTGAGTAGCATCCTTTAGGAGATTAAGTTAGGTTATAGTTACAGGCTTAAAGGAGTGTTACTAGTGGACTTAGGGACGCATTCTAAGTGCCAGAGAAGTGTAATCACTCGCTAGTGTAACTGTAAGAACTCTTAATAAGAAAGGAAATAATCTATTCGAAAATCCTCCAAGGAGGTAGAGATTTACACTCAAGGACTGCTTTGATCTTGAGTGGTTCCTCTATAAATAGCCGCGTTCTTTATTTATCTGTTTTTCACTTGTTTAGTCTTTATTCTGATGCAACTGAAGGACGTCCTTAATCTTTATTAAGGACGCCTCACCCAATGACGCCCTTGACATTGTTAAAGACAGCCTCTCTATTCGACTAACGATCCCAACAACAACCATGGGTTTTTATTTAAAGGAATGAGAAGGATTACAATTCTTGCATAGTGTTTACAGAGAATGATTTCAGCTATTTAAGCTAACAAACTTCTAATAAAATTTTACAACTTTTAAAAGCTCACGAGATCAAGACACGTGGCACAATCTCCACTCTTAGATCTTTTAGCTATAATTTATGTTAAAAGACATTTTGATGCAGACCAAGCACCAATGACTCCGCAAAAGATCGAGTACCTAGCCCGAGTCCCTTTTGATGGACCAATCACTAGAGATCGAGCCAAGAAGTTAGGGAAAGCCATGAGAGTTCTTTTGTCATGCATCCCAGCTATGCTCGAGTCACATGGGCCACAATGGACCACCCTCATCTCTCATGACCCAAATTGATATTTGGGGCATGTTTATCCTTTGAGTTATTTTTAGATTTAGAAGTTATTTTGGATTTTAAGGCACTTGCCTTTGTTTTTGTATATTTTCTAAGTATAGGCCTTCATGCTTCCACCTTGCCCGAGACATGCTCGAGCTGCCCTAGGGCACATCACACACACACGCACGCATCTAAATTGGGTACTAGATTGCTTTATTATAATTTGTACCTCTTGTCCCCCTCAGACCGATGGTCAAACTAAGGTTACTAATGTAAGGCCCGAGGCCCTAGAGGCGCTATCCCATGCCAACCCGAGAGACTTCCCAGGAGGTCACCCATCCTTGGACTACTCTCATCTTAGCACGCTTAATTTCATAGTTCTTTTGACCTCTCAAACCATGAAAAGGAAGAGCTCTTGTTGGCATGAGGAGCACCTCAATCCCTTATAAATTATCGGGGTGTTACAATCTCCCTCACTTAAGCACTTGACGACCTCGTCAAGGCCGAAGGACCACCCCTTGGGTCGAGTGACCACCCTCTAGCCAAGTCAACTCGTAACCCAGAGTCGGCACTGATACCATTTGTAAGGCCCGAGGCCCTAGAAGCGATATCCCATGCTAACCCGAGAGCTTCCCAAGAGGTCACCCATCTTGGTACTACTCCCGCCCTAGCACGCTTAACTTCATAGTTCTTTTGACCTCTCGAACCATGAAAATGAAGAGCTATTGTTGGCATGAGGAGCACCTCAATCCCTTATAAATTATCGGGGTGTTACAATTAACCGGACCTTGGGCGTTTTATTACGCACCATGATTAAGTCCAACATCAAAAGATGGGAAGATTGTTTGCCTTTTGTAGAGTTTGCTTATAACAGGTCGGTGCATTCGGCAACAAAGATGAATCCCTTCAAGGTGGTGTACGGTTTGAACCCGAAGTTTGGATCTCACGCCCCAACCCATGAAGGACAAGGGCAAAGCGTCGTTCGATGCTAGCAAGCGGGCTGAGTTCGCGAAGAAGTTGCATATATGAGCGCACTAGGATGCACCTCAAGCACAAGACCGCCCAATATAAGGCCCAAGCTGACAAGGATTGAAAGAATGTGCAATTTAATGTGGGCAATCTTATGTGGCTACACCTAAGGAAGAAGAGGTTCCCGGACAAGCGCAAGTCCAAGCTCCATGATAGAGGCGACGGTCCCTTTCGCATCACTCAACGAATTGGCCTAAATGCCTACCAATTGGACCTCCCCGGAGAGTATGGCGTCCACCCTACCTTCAACGTGGCCGGCCGACCTATCCCTCTATGTCCCCGATGATGACTCTGACAACGAATCGAGAACGCTTCATAGACAAGTGGAGGATAATGATGCATACCAAGCACCAATGACTCCGCAAGAGATCGATGACCTAGCCCAAGTCCCCTTCGATGGACCAATCACTAGAGACCGAGCCAAGAAACTAAGGAAAGCCACGAGAGTTCTTTTGGCACGCATCTCAGCTATGCTTGATTCACATGGGCCACAATGGACCACCCTCATCTCTCATGACCCAAATTGATATTTAGGACATGCTTATCCCACTAGTACACAAATGAGATTAAAATACGCCTATATAGATAATACTTGATCAAAGCATGTTGTCTATAGTAGTATTTTACATAGGTTCTAATGCGGACAACGGTTTTTTTAATACCCATGGTCTATGGTGGAACCATAAACAACGGTTTATGAAAGTACGTTGTCCAATAACCTCATATTTTACTTAGGGTTTAATGTGGTCAACGGTTATTGACAACCGTTGTGTATGATATAAAAAATACGGTACTTTAGACAATGTTGTATGAAAAACCGTAGTATATGCTAACTCCCAAATTTGGCACGAAACCCTAAACGCGCATAAATATTAAAATATTTAATATTTTGCCTCGCTCCATTCTCAAACCCGCCATATACACAAACACGTTCTCTTTCCAGCAGAAGCAGTTCCTTCAACCTTCTCTAGCAATTCGGTCGAATTCCTACTTCTCGCAGGTACGAAGCTCCACCTTCCAGCCTTGATTTCACTTTGTACACACTCCTTCATTTTGAATGTCCCCTTCTCTCTCTAGATTGTTCGGTTGAACTCTAGAAGAACGGAGGAGTAAGCCTTCCAGGTATGCACCCAATCTAAAATACTATCATCTTCAGCCTCCGCATTGGTGGTTCTCCTGTACTGATTTTTCGAATACGCGTGCTGATTTCTGCTACTTAGGGTTCTTCGTCACTTTGTGCCCTTGATTTCCGTTTTGATATGTTCTTTTGCGTGCTGATTCAATCTGATGTGAATTGATTGGGAAATCACGAGCTAGGGTTTGCATATTGTAGTCTTAGAAGCTTAATTGTCGTGATTCATTCAAAGAATTTTGGTGCAATCAAAAGAGTTCTGGACGAAACCTAACATCTAGTAATTCATGACATAGAGATTGGAAAATTACTAGAGTACAAGGGTCGAGCTTATTTGATAAGCTTCAGTTTTTCGGATGAGAGATTGGAAAATTACTAGAGTACATGGGTCTAATTCCTGTTTGTTAGTTGTCAATAAGTTATAGCCTCTTTGTTATTCCTTTCTGACTGAGGTTCGTCCTCTCTTTTCCCATCAGAGATTGACACCAGCTACTTACCATCCTACTCACAACAGGACTCTTCCACCACCCGATCAAGGTATTATAGAGAGCACCATCTTTTACATAAAAGCAATCATAATATCTTCTGTTGTTCATGAAGGTGTCAATTTTTTTGTACTTCTTAACGTTTGTGAGTGCTGCATTCAGTCAGCCATATTTTCTGGTGTGCAAGAAAGGAAAAACTCTTATGTGCCTGCGATTTGCATTTTGCAATGCTAGGCAATTGCAGGGTGTAAAATATCCAATTAATAGCACTGTAAAGACTAGGATTATCATTATCAGAGTTGTTTTAGAGATTGCTAGAACTAGCTGCTCACATTATAGCTGTTGGTTCCCATGGGATCTGTAGTAATGGTATAGAGGAATGTGTAATCTTATTAGAGGAGTGTGTTCCTTCAGCTTTTGTTATTCTTTTCTACTCTCTACCTTTTGTGGGTTCCTTCAGCTTTTTCGGGGGTCGCTTGTGGATTAGAGGAGTGTGTAATCTTATTAAGGTATTAAGTTCATACAAGCTCATTTGAGTGCACCCATGTAAGTAGAGGGTTAGGTAAAAGGAGATTTAGGGTCTTTGCAGTTGCTAGGCTGTTTCAAAGATCGAATTGACAGGAAAGGGAGAAGGAATTGGATGGATGAACTATCTCCAGCATTAACTAAGGAGCAGACAGATACTAATAGAACTTTAGTCACATCCTCTTTGCAGATCACTGAGTTTATGCTGAAAACAAATGCTACTTGCTTTTTATAAGATAGGGCTGTGATGAATCTGCCTGTTGGGAACAATTCTCTGCAGGGTTAGAATTTGGACTGTAATGATGATCAACATGCCGTCTCTCTTTCACATGAAGAAAAATGTGATTTGAATTTCGGTGGCCGTCCCTTTAAGTTTCCAATTGAAGATTTTCATCCTTTTCAAAACCCTCCTCCTGAAAATGGGCTAGCCTCTCAGTTATTGCAGTGATTAGGCTGTTGGAAATGCAGCCACCAATGGGAAGGGCTGAGTTTACCTCTGTTGAAATGCAGCCACCAATTAGGGAGAGTGAAAAGAGGGTGATATTTATATTCATGCATGTACTAGCATAAACAATCAAACAAAAAAGCAATTCTTGAAAGTCATACATTTAGGAAAGATGGTTGGATAGCAAGGAAAGATGGTTGGATAGTACTAGGCATTTAAATTATCCTGTAAAAGGTACCCAATCACTCTTTTTTTTTTTGATCACACCCAATCATTCTTTAGAGGTACACGTATATAGGACATTCTTCAAAATTATTGGCCTTCAATTTACTTAATACTTTTGATTTGTACATGTTTTTTGGAATGTATCTTACTGATTATTTGATCATCATAGTATGTATATGGTGATGTCATTATATATTTATCAACAATAGTACTATTTTTTTTTGCTACTGTAGATATTATTTGAATCTGTTGTATTGTTCTACATTCTGGATGGATTTTGCTGATGTGGTTGATAAGCTCAGTACAACATATGCTTCACAATCTCTGATTTATATATATTTTTTTAAACCAATTGCAACAACAAAAATATATGTTTTTTAACCAATTAATTTACACATTTGTTTTTATTCAGGCTTTGGAACCTCTTGTGGACAAGTGCTTCTCCTTACTTGGACTTTCTCGGCAAGAAAAAAAATCTGAATTGTGAGGTAAGAACTTATTGCTCACACTGTCAGCATGTTTGAAATTATACGAGGTTAAATATATAGCAATGTATGTTCTCTTCTGATTTGTTTATTAGCGACTCTTTTAGTGGAATTTTTAGACGATAGTCTAATCAAGTTTCTTCCTGGAAAATGCAATATTTAACACAACTTAATTAGCAGCTATATATAATGAACAAGAACATTGATGTTACTAACATGAGTTTATGAATTATACATGCAGTATGATATTTTAAAAAAAACACTAGTCATTTAATTAGTTAAAAATCGTTATTATAGGGATTTTTTGATATAATGGATCGAAGTTGGATGACTGCTAGTCGCACGTCAGAAGTATATTCGAATGGTGTGGACGACTTCGTTAAATTTGCAATCAGACATGCAAAAAATTTGAGTAGGATACGATGTCCATGTTTAGACTGTTGTCATGAAGAACGAGTTAGTGCAAGTGACCTACGAGATCACTTGATTGCACGTGGAATTGATAGATCTTACACACGATGGATTTGGCATGGTGAGGAAGAGGTTTCGGGTATTTCTTTAGATAAATTAGATAGTGAAACTAATGATGGTGATAGGTTAGATGACATGGCAGAAGCTGTAAAAGAAAATTATGAAAATAATGATGAAGTAATTCAGAATCTGATCAGTGATGCTCAAATGCCGCTATATGAAAATTGCACAAAGTTCACAAGGTTGTCTGCTGTTCTAAAGTTGTACAATTTAAAAGCGGCTCATGGGTGGAGCAACAAGAGTTTTACTACTTTGCTTGAACTTTTGAGGGATATGCTTCCAGAGGGCAATGTACTTCCTGATTGTACATATAGGGCCAGAAAGTTGTTGCGTTCAATGGGAATGGTTTATGAGCGGATACATGCATGTCGTAATGATTGTATTTTACATAGAAATGAATACAAGTCATTAGAATATTGCCCTAATCCTGATTGTGGTGCACCGCGGTATAAGAGAGAAGGAGTTCCAGCTAAGGTGTCTTGGTATTTTCCGTTGATACCTAGATTAAAACAAATGTTTAGTGATGCAGAAGATGCAAAGAACTTAACATGGCATTCAACTGAAAAAATCTGTGATGGGAAACTTCGACATCCTGCAGATTCTCCTCAATGGAAGAGGATTGACAACTTGTACCCTGAATTTGGATGCGAATCGAGAAACTTAAGACTTGCTCTATCCACTGATGGAATGAATCCACATGGTAGTCTTAGTAGCATTCATAGTACATGGCCTGTTGTTCTTGTGATTTATAACCTTCCTCCTGGGCTATGCATGAAGCGTAAGTACATGATGTTGTCTTTACTGATTTCTGCGCCAAAACAACCGGGAAACGATATAGACGTTTATTTGAGGCCTCTAATTGATGATTTGAAGCTGCTGTGGGATCAGGGAGTTGATATGTTTGATGCTCATCGCCAGGAAACTTTCACGTTGCGAGCGATGTTGTTTTGTACCATAAATGATTTTCCCGCTTACGGAAATTTGTCTGGTTATAGTATTAAAGGCTCTTATGCATGTCCTATTTGTGAAGAAGGTACTTGTTACCGTTGGCTGAATTGTTACAAAAAGATGGTTTATCTTCGGTATCGTGTATTCTTACCCAAGCTTCATCGTTTGCGTAAGCTTCAAAAAGCCTTTTATGGAAAACCAAAACTTGAAACAGCTCCTACACCGCTAACTGGCGAACAAGTCTTTGATAAGATTAAGGATTTGAATATCAGATATGGAAAAAAAAGCATACCTCGTAAGTCAGCAAGGAGTCAGTCCTTCAGTAATTGGAAAAAAAGGTCAATTTTTTGGGATCTTCCTTATTGGAAGGACTTATTTGTGAGGCATTGTTTGGACGTGATGCATATAGAGAAGGATGTATTTGATAGTATTGTTGGTACTTTACTTAATATACCTGGTAAGACAAAAGATGGAGTCAAAGCTAGAGAGGATTTGGTTGATATGAACATTAGACCAGAGCTGCACTCATTTGAAGATGAAGTTGTCACATACTTACCACCTGCTTGTTATACGTTTTCCACCAAGGAAAAAAAAGATTTTTATCAGTTTTTTCAAAGGGTAAAGGTTCCTTATGATTATTCTTCAAATATTAGCAGTCTGGTGTCTCCAAATGGATTAAAGCTAGTTGGTTTGAAAACTCATGATTGTCATATCATTATGCAGAATTTGTTACCAATTGCTTTACGGTTAGTTCTTCCCAAACATGTTCGATATGCCATCACCAGGCTTTGTTTGTTCTTTAAGAAAATTTGCAGTAAAGTGATTGACCCTAAAGATTTGAGTTCACTACAAGGTGAAATTATCATTACATTGTGTGAGCTTGAGATGTATTTCCCTCCTTCTTTTTTTGATATAATGGTTCATTTAACCATTCATCTGGTCAGAGAGATTGAGTTTTGTGGGCCGGTTTATATGAGATGGATGTATCCATTTGAGAGGTACATGAAAATACTTAAAGGGTATGTGAACAACAGATTTCGCCCAGAAGGTTGCATGGTTGAAAGATACATTGTGGAAGAAGCAGTAGAGTTCTGTAGTAAATACTTATCAGGGGTTGAAGCCATAGGCATTCCAAAGTCTTTGGCTAATGACAAACAAGATGATAATGCCACTACACGACAACAAATTATCTCTATTTCTGCAGATATGCGACACAAGGCTCATTTGTATGTACTTAATAATAGTGATGAAGTTGAGCCTTATAAAACAGAGCATTTGAGCTTTGTCAGAAGTGAAAACCTGTGTAGAGCTGAAAAGTGGATAGTGGATGAACATAATCGGTTGTTTAGTGGTTGGCTTCAAAAAAGGATCATAGATGAACTGAAAGATTGTCCTGGTGTAACTTCTGACACATTGAAATGGTTGTCTCAAGGGCCTGAGTTTGAAGTTACCTCTTTAGTAAGATATGCAGTGAATGGTTTTACCTTCTTTACAAAGGAACATGATGATAAAAGTCCTATGCAGAATAGTGGTGTGACTATGGTTGCTAAAGCAATGCATGTATCGAGTGCAAAGGACATAAATCCTATTTATGCAGATATGACATATTATGGAGTAGTTGAGCAAATATGGGAGTTGGATTATGTGATGTTTCGAGTATGTGTGTTCTACTGTAAGTGGATTGCTCCAGGAGGGGTCAAAGTGTTGGATAGGGTTTTACCTTAACAAATAAATTTGTCAAGACCCCGCTGAGTATAGCGAAGTCAGGATCGTCCACGGGAGCTAGTAGTTCTATAGTCTAGCAATCAAACCACGAAAGCAAAACAAAACAAAACAAAACAAGCAAATGAACACAAATAACAAGCTTCGGGAAGAGGTCGCGGCCAACCCTAGGGAGGTCGCGGCCGACCTAAAACAGAACTTCACAACACACGGAAAACAACTACAGAGGGGGGTCGCAGCCGACCTGCAACTGGTCGCGGCCGACCTATTCTGGGCACGAAAGTTTTGCTTCGGGAAAATCAAGGAAAAAAACAACTAGGGGTGGGGATTCACCACAACACGAGCAAGCATTCAAACAATGATAAAGGACCACCTTAACTCATAATCTCATGGGTGACTTTCGTCATAAAAGAACACATCAAGAGCCTCCACTTTCATGAAGGATGTCAACATGCAATCCAACTTGTTCTTCTAAGGGTTTCGACTTTCACCTCAACCCGGATAGTTCACATCCACAACAAAACCTTTCAATTAGGTTGCAAACAAGAACATTCTCCACTTCTTCAAGGGTTTTAAGCACACAAGAGGGATTTATGGGCCGAGATTTCAAATTAAGCATGGATCCAAACATCAAGGTCATGCATGCACTTTCATGGTGGGTTTCACCCCAACCCTAGCAAGCTAACTACTCACACATAATCAAGCTCACAAACAACAAAAGGGAAGAGGGAAACATAATCGAAAACAAGCAACTTCAATTAATTTCAAGATTCAACTTACAAACTTAAGCAAACCCACAAGGTTCCTTCACACCTTTGCCTTCTTCTTCCTAGAACTCCACTAACACAAGCTTTCTTCTCTACTACTTCTCCCTACAAGTAATCTCTCTCTCACACTCAAATTCTTCTTCTCCACCGTCACTTTCTTCTTCTTCCAACCTCAGCTCCTCCACTTCTTTCTTCTCCCTCCTCAGCCAACTCTCCCCTCTCTCCTTTGAGCTTTTTCCAAGAAGAAAAGCTGATTTTTGAAAGGGAGACAAAATGGGTTTTGTAGCAGCCCACAAAAGCAAGAGAGGGAAGCTCCCTCCCCTGCCACAAGTCTGCCACAAGTCTGCACAGCCGCCTACTTTTTCGGGCTTCGAAAATCCCGCCCAAAAGCGTTACTTGCGCAGCACGGATTTTCTTCGGGCGTTGAGAGGGGTCGCGGCCGACCATATGGGGGTCGGCGCCGTGACTGCAGAAAGTGAGATTTTCTTCGTTTTTGTTCCGTTCTTACTCCAATCGCTCGGACTTTTGCTCGACGTTTCTGCCTTTTTGCTCCTTGATTTTCTTGAAGATTTGGCACTCCCTTGAGGCTCCTTTGGTTGCAACTTTGGATCTTGGTTCTTGACACTTTGACTCTCGAAAACTAACGGTTCCTAGAAAGCTCCGAAAATGCATGAAAAACTTCTCCAAAAGGCTCCAAATACCTACACAACACGAAACAACACACAAACGACTCTAACCCTCGAAAGAGAGTCGGAATCTTATGCAAAACACACGAACACAAAGGGAAAGCATGCAAAACAAACTAGAAAACTACCTAGAAAATCAACTAAAAAGCACGACATCAAAATACCCCATACTTAGCCTTGCTTGTCCTCAAGAAATAGCTCACATGCATCAAGACCAAGCAACAAGCTCAAGAATGCATTTAAGGAAAAATAAGCGCGAGAAGAACAATGTTGGGACGCTATCAAGAACGCTTGCGTACTTGGTAGTGTGCCCACACAAACCGTCCCTTAGGTTTGATATGACAAACTCACTTTGATTCTAATAAATTTGTCCAAGTGGTCAGGAACGCCAATTAACAAAGGATAACAAATGTGTGAACTTTCCCTAGGCTTAGGGACGCCAACTAACAGGAAGTAAGGACCAGCAAGAGACTACTTGAACAAGGACGGAGTCCCAAGCAAGTAGGAACGCAAGAAAGGAGTCCTTACTCACTAGCCGACAGGATGACATCACTTGACAATGTTTGATCATCCAAGGACACGTGGAGACCGATCCTGTAGCAGAGTCCAACACTACGTGGCGGACGATCCTGTAGCAGAGTTCATCAACACGTGGCGGCCGATCCTGTAGCGGAGTTCATCACACACAGCTGGATACAGGGAGCTTCCTCATCACCGCCAAACTCGTGGAAGAAGATCCTGTAGCCACGTACCTGAAGGGCATGATCGTCAGAACGAGAATGACGCCCTTCCCCAAGTCCTGTAAATAGCCCAAGGCATTTATTGTGACGCTAATGCTTTCAGAGAATATTCAGAGAGAATCAAAGGAAAGCGACTCACTCAAGAACACGAAGAACTAACTCAAGAACTCAAGAACTGTGCTAGGACTTGTGTTAGATCGAGTGAGATTTTGTACCAAACCACAAAACAGTTTGTAACCAGAAAACCCAAAAAGAGAAAGAGAGTTCTGCGAAGTACTGCAGAACGTAGGAATAGAGTCCTTTAATAGATTGAACTATAGCTTAAGTTGTAGGCTCAAAGGAGTTCTTTACAAGTGAACTTAGGGAAAAGCTAAGTGTCGGAGAACTGTAAAGACTCGCCAGTACAACTGTAAGAACGTTCAATATAAAGGAAAGAACTATTCAAAAATCCTCCAAGGAGGTAGAGGTTTACACTCAAGGACTACTTGGTCTTGAGTGGTTCCTCTATAATTCATTGTGTCCATTACTTATCTGTTTAGTACGTTATTTTCCGCTGCAATACTCAAGGATGCCCCTACTCCTCGTAGGGACGCCTGACCAAAGGACGTCTTTACCAAAAGTAAAGGACGTCCCTCAGTACTAACGATCCAACAATTGGTATCAGAGCAGGCGCTCTAGATTCTTACTGAGTTGCAGGTAAAGATGGACATGGAACCCATTGGAATCTCTTTTGTGAAGCCTCCGCGCCTGACGGACGGCAACTTCAACCGCTGGAAGACAAGGTTTGAAAATTTCTACAGAAGTCAAAATTATCAATGCTGGATGTTGGGACAATGTTAAGGACGCCTTCAGTAATCAACATTGTGCCTGGCGTCCCTTGGTTTTGATATGACAAACTCGCCTTGATCTAATAAGTTGTCCAAGTGTTTCAGGGACGTATGTTGAAAAGGACAACAAGTGGTGTGTATGTAGCCGTCCTTAAGGAGTAAGGATGCTACATCATTCAGTGAACGGCTTGGGAAAAACACAAACAAGGACACCGTCCTTTATCTATACATTGGAGTCCTTCAAAGCTGGCTGACAAAGTGACATCACCAGACAAGCTTTGATCATGATCTCCACGTGGAAGAAGATCCTGTACCCAAGTCTAACGGAATTGCCAGTAAGCTTCCTTGATCATCACAGAGACACGTGGAAGCTGATTACTGTTGCAACGTCCTCAAAGGGCATGATTGTCAGAGAAAGTCGCCCTTTTCCAATGTCACTATAAATACTCTTCCAGAGCATTTATTGTGATGAGACGCTTCAGAGAATATTCAGAGAATTTGTCAGTCGCTCAAGAACACCAAGAACAACCTCAAGAACAAGTGAGAACTAGGTGTTAGATCGAGCGAGAAGCGTACCACAAAACCACAAACTGTTTGTAATAGAAAAGAACAATTGGTATCAGAGCAAGCGCGCTCTAGATTCTTACTGAGTTGCAGGTAAAGATGGACATGCGAACCAAGGAAGTCCTTGATCTGATTAAGAACTTCTTGGTAAAGAACGACCTTAACTCTGTTAAGGACGTCCTTGCATTTACAACTAACGACCCAACAATTGGCATCAGAGCAATCTCTTTTATGAGCTTCATATTTTCTTTTACGGGACGTACTTGCTTTGTTCTCAATTGGTTCGCAAGGTGATCACAAGGACGGTTGAATTGGTTCTAGATTTGCTTGAAGAGGTAATTTTTGCTAAGCATGAGAGAACGCAATGGTTTGAAAGAGAGAACGCCAGTTCAGTTTTGAGAAGCAGTTGAAGAGTCAGAAATTTGAATATTTGAAAGTTTGAACAGTGACCGTTTACTTGCTCAATGCTTAAGGGGGAAGTTTCGCCACGTGTCGCACAGTAAAACAGTGGTAATTACCGTTTGTGCCACCGCTTCCTCTATATAAGGCCAGAACAGTCACTCTCGTTCATTTATTATTCTCAACCACTTTCTGCTTGAATCAGTGCTCTGACTTCTCTCTAGAACTCCGGCAACTTTCTCTCACTAACTCCATCTGAAAATGTCTCAATAACTAAAGAACGTGGCCGGATCTTCTACCGGCGGGAACAGACGCAGGTTGGTGAAGTCCCACTACATAGAAAAGCCAAAACCCGTCGTTCTTAATGAATCGTTGGTGGACTTCATCAACAGGAAGGCCAAGACGTTGTACAACTTGATAAGGGAATGGATGGATATTCCCGAAGTGAAGGCGGACGCCGTAAAGACGAGGAACTATGAGAAGTTCATAGAACGGTTCGTTGTTCCAAGCCTCCACAACACAAATTACAAAGACTTGCCGGGAAGGATGGACGACGTTCTCTTCTTCTCACAGTTCGGAGGTGAGAATCTAGGTCCTTTACTTGAACTTATCCCCGACCTCCACAACGCCATCCTCCCAGACTTCCCAATGTACCCAAGGGACTCTTTGGCATACAAAATGCTAAAGTCTCGAGTACCAAGTCCCTCTCCCCCACCTCCTCAAGTCCCCACCATCACCACCAAAAATATCCTATCATCCAAGCGTCCAACCCCTTCATCTCCCCTCTCAAAATCCTCAAAATTAACCTCCTCAAATCCAACCCAAATTGTGGATAAGTTTCCTCCAGACTTAAAGGAGGGACGCTCCAAGAAAATCCATGATCCAAGACCCCTCAAAAAGGCCAAGACTTCAAGCGTCCCATCCTCTAAAACCTCCTCAAAAAGGCCAAGCTCCACAAAAAGGCCTTCCAACCTATTCAAGGAATCCACTCCCCCTCCCCAACCCATCACCATAGTTCAACTACCCACTCCTCCTCCGTCCCCTCAACCTTCACGACAAAATGCCCTCATCCCTTTTCCTCCCAAACCCCTCTCTCCCCTAAATTTGGCTAACTTCCCAACTGCTCCCACTCATATCTCCCCACCCAAGGACCCCGAGACTCCCAGATCTCGCCGTCCTTCATCAGAGAGCGGACCAGAGGACGTTGAGAAGCGTCCCGCTCTTGAGCATACCTTCAAACGTTGCAAAGTCGGCGAATCTCCAAAGGTGCTCATGGTCCAAGCTGCCCCAGAGCCCGAGCACATCTCCCCCTCCTCATCCTCTAGCTCATCTGAGAGTCAAAGAGGAACGCCTGCTAGTGAGTCCTCCCCTTTTATCGATGTTATAGGGGACTCCCATGATGAGGCGGAAGGAGTTGAAAATGCTCCAGAAAAAGAACAGGTAGCTGAGGACGCTGGTGAGCACCAGGTCGCTCAAAAGGACGCCGAGCCTTCTTTGTCAGAAGAACTCGAGCGTGATGCTCTCAACCCGTTGATCTACTCAGAGGAATGGCTTGCCTCATTTCAAGATAATGACGTTCAAGAGTTCCTCGAACTTCTGAGATTTCAAGGCTGGTTGAATGTTGGACCAGCACCTGCAGTTGTTGACAAGGAGAAGGTGAAAGCGTTCTACAGAGATCTTCGCTACAAACCAAAAGATGGCTCTCTACACTTCAAAATAGATGGTGAGAAAGCATCCGTAAATGAACGCCAGGTCCGCGCCTTCATGGGCCTTAGCTCCCAAAAGCCCCCGTCCAACGCGCTGAGCACTCTTCCAGAAGGTGGGTTCGAGACAACTGATGAAGAACTCCCTCTGGTTGAACATATTTTTCAGGGCAAAAGGCCTATGGGACTGGACAGGGTTGCTCACGTTTTGAGCAAGGTAGGCGCCATAGCTCATTACTTCATCTGTCGCGCCGTCCTTCCTAGGCAGGAGAAGAGGTCAATCGTTCAATCACATGATATTATACTCATTGACGCTCTTTTTGAACGCCGCCCCATCAATCTAGCCAGAATTGCTATGCAACACATGGCTAAGTGTGGGAGGAAGCGCCATGCCTTGCCGTACCCTGGCCTTGTTAAACTCATCCTCATGTCTCATAACGCCTATGATGAAAGCGCACCTTCAGAAGAACTTGGCTTGAAATGGAACGCAAAGAAGGGACTTTTCGAGATAAGGCATAATGAAGAGTTGCCTTCTGAGAAAGCCAGAAAGAAAGCTGAGGCTGAGGAAGCCAGAAAGAAAGCTGAGGAAGAATGCTTGGCTGAGGAAGAACGTCTAGCTTCCATGCATTAGGAGTTTCCTCAGGAAGAAGAGCCAGCCGTAGACCTTGCCTCTCTTGATCAAATGCTTATGGCTTCTTCTCCTACTCAAGTACCTCCTGTAGACGCTCCTTCATCCAGTTCAGGACCACGGCCCCGTTCTGCACCTGCAAATCTTGCTGAGCATCCTCCTGCAGAACTCATGGGTGCGATCTTGGACAATCAGTGCCTCATCTTCTCAACTCTCAAGGATCTGTCCTCTGCGTTCACCAAGGCTGTTGAACTTAATGAAAAACTGCTCAAGTTTTATCAAGACCAGAGTCGTTCTCAGTGATTGTCGTCCACCACTTTTATTCCCCAATTGTTTGCTTTTGCTTCTTTTCAGTTTGAAACAATATGATCTTGGTTTGTAATAACCATACTCTTTATTCCACTTGAATGGCAATCCTTTGTTTGTGTGCATGTGTTTGTTTAAGCGTTCCACTGCTTTTAGTTATGTGTTTGTGCTAACGTCCTTATCACTTGTTATCCTTTTCGATGATGCCAAAAGGGGCAAGTGTAGTTTTGCAGAGATGCGCTATAAAATAGTTATCTAGAATAAGCAAGTGTTAAGGGGGAACTATTAAGTGAAAAGTCTAAGGAACGCCCATGCTAGAATAAAAGAGGACGCTTAGAAAGTTTTCTAGGACGCGACTCTCTCCTTAAAATCCAAATGTTAGAGAATCAAAGAATGAAAACTTGTGCTTACTGGAATTTCTCTAAGTGTTAGAGGACGCTTCCAAGTTTTCATGCATGTTAATTTCCAATGTCAAAACTATTCTGCTGAAGAGTTTGTCATCATCAAAAAGGGGGAAATTGTTGGGACGCTATCAAGAACGCTTGCGTACTTGGTAGTGTGCCCACACAAACCGTCCCTTAGTTTTGATATGACAAACTCACTTTGATTCTAATAAATTTGTCCAAGTGTTCAAGAACGCCAATTAACAAAGGACAACAAATGTGTGAACGTTCCCTAGGCTTAGGGACGCCAGCTAACAGGAAGTAAGGACCAGCAAGAGACTACTTGAACAAGGACGGAGTCCCAAGTAAGTAGGAACGCAAGAAAGGAGTCCTTACTCACTAGCCGACAGGATGACATCACTCGACAATGTTTGATCATCCAAGGACACGTGGAGACCGATCCTGTAGCAGAGTCCAACACTACGTGGCGGACGATCCTGTAGCAGAGTTCATCAACACGTGGCGGCCGATCCTGTAGCGGAGTTCATCACACACAACTGGATACAGGAAGCTTCCTCATCACCGCCAAACTCGTGGAAGAAGATCCTGTAGCCACGTACCTGAAGGGCATGATCGTCAGAACGAGAATGACGCCCTTCCCCAAGTCCTATAAATAGCCCAAGGCATTTATTGTGACGCTAACGCTTTCAGAGAATATTCAGAGAGAATCAGAGGAAAGCGACTCACTCAAGAACACGAAGAACTAACTCAAGAACTCAAGAACGGTGCTAGGACTTGTGTTAGATCGAGTGAGATTTTGTACCAAACCACAAAACAGTTTGTAACCAGAAAACCCAAAAAGAGAAAGAGAGTTCTGCGAAGTACTGCAGAACGTAGGAATAGAGTCCTTTAGTAGATTGAACTATAGCTTAAGTTGTAGGCTCAAAGGAGTTCTTTACAAATGAACTTAGGGAAAAGCTAAGTGTCGGAGAACTGTAAAGACTCGCTAGTACAACTGTAAGAACGTTCAATATAAAGGAAAGAACTATTCAAAAATCCTCCAAGGAGGTAGAGGTTTACACTCAAGGACTACTTGGTCTTGAGTGGTTCCTCTATAATTCATTGCGTCCATTACTTATCTGTTTAGTACGTTATTTTCCGCTGCAATACTCAAGGACGCCCCTACTCCTCGTAGGGACGCCTGACCAAAGGACGTCTTTACCAAAAGTAAAGGACGTCCCTCAGTACTAACGATCCAACAAACAATGAGCAAACAACTTCGATATCCTAGCACACATGTGTAAATTCTAAGCAAAATCAATCCAACCTCACAAGGGCAATGTGTTTCACTCATTTTCAAGTGTTTAGGATATATCCATGAGCACTCAATCTCAATTCCAAAAGCAACACCTCATAGACAATGGAAATTATATTCAAAATTCTCCACCGAAGAAATCAAAACAAGCTAAACCATCAAGAGAACTTAAGTGGCTCAATGAAGACTTCAAAGAAGTTTCATTCGGCCGGGTTGTAATGGGGCTCGGTAATTCAAAGGGTGTGGAAAGATTTGGTCTTGTGGTGCTAATGAATCCGGGAACCTAGGCTCCTAGTCTTCAAAACTCAGCTACACTCAACCAACCCTTCTTTCTTCCTCCAAACACCAAACATTTTTAACTTTCAAGAACACTTCACTTCACCTATTTCTTCGTCTTTTCTACGAGGAAGCCTTGGCTCTAGCACTTATTCATTACTTGTTAGACCAACCCTTCTTTCTTCCTCCAAACACCAAACATTTTTTTTTTTGAAGGGCCTGGTGGGGGTCGGCCGCGACCACTATATGGTCGGCCGAGACCCACGGCAGGGGGCCATTTTTCCTACACTTGTGCATCATTCGCCAACACTTCATCTTTTCCATTCTTTTCTTAAGGCAACTCCTCTACTCTCCACCTTCACAATCTCTTCATCTTCACCCCTCATCCACATCAACAACTCAATCCATTCTAAGTCCTAATTCCCGGATTAAGGGGGGTCAAGCTTATAATGGCTAGGATGTGTTTGTGGAGCTAGAAATAAGGCTTTAGGCTCAAGCAAGGGGTTTCAAATCAAGGGATCATGCAAAGGTATAAAAAGGGGAGAAAAAGGCTAATGAAAATAAGTTCAATATCATTTGATCTAACAAGTAATAATTACATCTTCATTGGTTTCAAATCAAGAATAAGCATGCCATTGTCAAGTGATAAATGCATATGGAAGAGCAAAAATCACACATGAAAAACTAAGGAATAAAACATACATTCCTTGTGGCCAAAAGATTCCTCACTTAGGTTCAAATTTGTTGGATTGCTTTCACTAGAATTATGCATGCTCAATGTTCATTATATGCTCAAAGTTCGAAAATCAAAGTTATGGTGGGCAATCTTACAAAGCAAGTTGCAAGGAATTACATGATGATGCTTATAATCACTATCCTAGGACATCTTAGCAAGGGAATTCATCCATCATGAAAATCAAAACAAAAAGACTCAATCATGCAAAACACACACATAAAAACATGCAAACACATAACACAAATAAGTAGCATCTCCCAAACCACCCCATACTTAAAACATCAATGTCCCCATTGATTAAAAAGTAAAGAGAGGGAAGAGAGAAACTAACTTGGGTTTGGAGCGTTGTTGGAGAAGGTTCACCTTTGAGGAGGTTGGGGGAACGGAGAGTCCGGGAACATCTTTTGGGCAAGCCAAGCATTGTAGGCAAATTGAGCTTGGCGGTCTTCATAGTACTCATCCCGGAAGTTATCGAAGCCTCTAGTTGCATCTTGGAAATGGGTCAATGTTTGGTCGTGGTGATGTTGGATTTTGGAATACAAAAAGTTCTGTTGAATGCCGAGGGCGTCCATCTTGGCATCGAGCATCTCCATGGTGGGGGGAACTTGGGTGCTAGACTCGCCACCTTGAGGCTCAAAATGAGGACCACCGGACCACCCGAATCCCGAAGGATTAGAGGAGTACGGGAACATCCCGGGTTGGGGACCCATCGTGTAGTCCATAGGATCACCGTCTCTCTGCCCTGCCTCGCCGCCGACCCCACATTGCCCGAAGCCGACCCCCTCGTGGGACGAATGTCCCTGCTGGAAGTGGTCGCGGCCGACCTCGGCCTGGTCGGCGCCGACCCCCTCCAGGGAGTCTCTTCTTGCTCTCTTTTGCCTTGTGTGCATGGTTGGGCCATCTCTCGGGAACCGACTCGGCTGTCGTCTAATATGCTCATCTTTCGAGAGGAGTTGGGAGTAGGGAGAGGGCGTTTTTGAGGGCGGCCAAACATCATACCAATTAGGAATGTAGAACAACTCACAATTTTCATCATTGAGGCGCACTTTGTGAGTGCCGGTGGGATCGGTGAAGTTGTTGTAGTAGCCAATCTTATCGCTCCACTCAACCACCTTGGTATTCAAGTAGTACCGGACATCCAAGGGGGTCACGGGCTTGGAGTTGTAGCGGGCGAGATCAACCTTGAGGGCTTGGGCAATGAGGACCACTAACCAACCACACATGGTAAATTTCGGGTTCTTTCATTGGTTGATGATGTTGTGGACAAACTCATAGGAAAAGTTGATTGTTGGAGCATTGGTGAAGAGGATGGAGGACAAGCACGTACTTGCACCAAATAGCGGTGCCAAGAATGCGCAAGATCACCTTGAAGACCAGGCTAGCTATGTCCCGAGCGAGTGCGTTGCTTGTGGTTTCCCCTTTGCAAGCGAGGTAAGACCACATCTTTTGGACGGGGAAGTCCTTTATGGCATAGGCTCCCGATGGTGTAGGGAGGCCTAGCATCTTGTTGAGCTTGGTAATAGTGGTGGAATGCTTCTTCCCGCCAATTTGAAATTCGATCTTGGTCTTGCCAAAGTCCGCCGTGTGCGGCCCCGAGATGGTGAGGGTGGCGGCAAACTCACAAGTAAGCGCCGGGTAGTACCTCGGAACGGGGTCATCAATGAGTCTTTCGGCTCCAAGCAAACGGAACGGCTCCTCCACCGCCGAGTGCATATGGAGGCTCACATGCGAATCTTGATAGTAGGACCGCGCCTTCACCGTCTCCTCCATCATGTCCTCATAAAGTTGCCTTTGCCCTTCGTCTCGGATCACCACGTCATCCATCACCGCCACATTCTTGCCTTTCTTTTGCTTCTTGGTCGCCCTTGAAGATGATGCCATTTGCCTACAAAATCAACAAGAAACTTCCAAGGTAATTTCCAACTCAATCAACACAAACAAACACCATTCAAGGGGCACTCAAACAATTTGCTAAAAAGTCACCACATACTTGCAAGAAACACACACTTTCAATTTCACAGGAAAATTCTCAACTTAGCATGCATAATTATGAATCATAGGCAAGAGATGGGAAAGACTCATGCTTTAATCAATCAATTCATGGCAAGGACAACTCAAATAACATGTTTTCAAAGAGATTACGAGATATCCGGGGTCGGGGACGACCCGTGGGAGCTCGTGCATAAGCGAGTACGCGCCAAAACACGCAACAACAAAATTCAAACTCTGGCGGTGGTCGTCGGCGACCAAATGATGGTCGGCACCGACCTATAGCAGGTACTCCACATTCGAAAATTCAGCATAAGCACATTAAAGGCTACCAAAAATCCTAGGAAAATTCTTTTGACCCTAAATCACCCAAACAAGCATAGATAAAGCAAGAAATCATACCAAAACTCAAGAATCCTCAACCAAACATGTAGATCTAAGCACATACAACCCAAATTTCAACGTTTAAGTTCAAGAACACCCAAATCTAGATTTCAAGCTAAACCCATAAAATTACCCAAGTAAACTTGAATTTAAGAGCAAGGGAGTAGAAGAACATACCAAAAGAGTGTTAAACAAGATGAATGCAAGCAAAATAGGGGTCGAAGCCGAGGTTGTGAGAGGTCGGGGTCGTGGGTTTTGGGATGTGGGGGCACGAAATTTCTGGGTTTTTGTGGTGGATTTGAGTAGAGGAAGGAAGATTAGGAAGGATTTTGGTGAAATTTGGAAGAAAGGAGGTAGAACTAGTGGTTATGGAGCAACAGGGATGAATGAGAGCTTAGAGGGGTTAATGGAGGCAAGGGGGTCGTGAGAATGCAGCTAGGTCGTGGAAGGGGAGAGTAAAAAGAGGTGGGAAGGGATAAAAATTGTAAAGAAAAAGTTCAGGGGCTTACTTGTAATTTCCCGAAATTTTTACACAATTTCTACCTTTCGCCAGAGGGGGTCGGCCGCGACCTACAGGAGGTCGGCGCCGACCAACACCAGAGAATTCTCCACCATTTCGTTCGTTCGTCTCCATTCTTTTGCACCCGACCAAAGCCTCGGATCCCTACAAAATACTTATGGAAATGCAAAGAAAACTACCTATCTAATCTAAGAAAAGGAAACAACGGGTTGCCTCCCAAAAAGCGCTTTCTTTAACGTCTTTGAGCTAGACGAGTGGTACCTTGGCTAGGTGACGGTGATAAGAGCCCATGTGGCTCGGATTTCCTCATCGGGCTCCACCTTCTCATAGTACTTCTTCAACCGGTGGCCATTGACCTTGAAAATTCCTCCGTTGTCATCTATGAGGTCGGCCGCCCCGTGAGAGTACATACGATGAACCGTAAACGGTCCACTCCATCGGGTTCTCAATTTCCCGGGAAAAAGGCGAAGCCAAGAGTTGAAGAGAAGTACTTGGTCACCTTCCTTGATGTTTTTGGGCACAAGCTTCCTATCATGTCACTTCTTTGTTTTCTCCTTGTAGATCCTTGAGTTCTCATATGCAATAAGCCTCAATTCCTCCAATTCTTGCAAGTCCATGAATCTTTTTGCTCCGGCCGCATCGAGGTCCATGTTGAGCTCTTTGAGAGCCCATAAAGCTTTATGTTCAAGCTCAACGGGCAAGT
Organism: Polygonum aviculare; assembly: GCA_934048045.1. Taxonomy (NCBI): domain Eukaryota; kingdom Viridiplantae; phylum Streptophyta; class Magnoliopsida; order Caryophyllales; family Polygonaceae; genus Polygonum; species Polygonum aviculare. The sequence continues at coordinate 21,073,404 of OW204023.1, read as the reverse complement.
GGCACGACTTGCCATACACTAGGTTGAAAGGAGTGGTGCAGAGTGGTGTCTTGTAGGCGGTGCGGTATGCCCACAAAGCATCATCAAGCTTGGAGAACCAATCTTTCCTTGAGCGGGACACCGTCTTTTCAAGAATACTCTTGATTTGTCGGTTAGAGACCTCCACTTGACCACTAGTTTGAGGATGGTAAGGTGTGGCCACCCTATGAGAGACCCCATACTTGGTCAAAAGAGATTCAAAGCTCCTCTCAATAAAATGTGAACCACCATCACTAATGAGAACTCGGGGTACACCAAACTGGGGGAAAATGTTAGTCTTCATGAACTTAGCCACCACTCGTGCATCATTTGTTCTTGTGGCTACGGCTTCAACCCACTTGGAAACATAATCAACCGCCACAAATATATACTTGTAGGGGCCCGAAGAGGGGAAGGGTCCCATGAAGTCTATACCCCAAACATCAAAGAGTTCCACCTCTAAAATTCCGGTGAGCGGGTTCTCGTTCCTCCATGTGATGTTTCCCGCTCTTTGTCATTCACCACAAGCGGTCACATAAGCTTGCACGTCCTTGAAGATAGTAGGCCAATAAAATCCACTTTGAAGAATCTTCGCGGTGGGTTTGAATCCCTTAGCATGGCCTCCCGCCGGAAGAGTGTGGCAATGACGAATGACTCCCTCTATCTCTTCGTCTGGCACACAACGTCTAAAGATGTGATCACTTCCTTGCTTGAACAAGTAAGGGTCATCCCAATAGTAGCGCTTGACGTCGTGGAGGAACTTCTTCTTAGCTTGGGAAGTCAGTCCATCTGGAATGATGCCACCTACAACATAATTGGCGAAATCCGCAAACCACGGGGCTTGCACCCCCTTAATAGCATCTATTGAGTGCAAAATGGGAGAAGGGGAATGAAGATTAGGAAGTACACAAGAGAGGTAGAAGATGTGACCTTGGGCGACCTCGCTCGGGGTCGCTTGCAAACCATCTCGATCACCGACAAGAACCGGAGAAGGGGCAGAGGAGGTCGGGGCCGACCATAAAGTGGTCGCGGCCGACCTACTCCAGGAGCTTCCTTCTCACGACACTTCATTGCATAGAAGAGTTTCGTCCGGGCGGGAGTCATTGATGGGGACCACGACTCCGGGCTCCGTGATGTGCTCGATTGGTAGCCTTGAAAGGTGATCCGCCACAAGGTTTTCCGCTCCCTTCTTGTCTCGTATCTCTAGATCAAATTCTTGAAGGAGGAGCATCCACCGGAGCAAGCGTGGTTTAGCGTCCTTCTTGTCTATAAGGTAACGGACAGCCGCATGGTCGGTGTAGACTATCACCTTCGAGCCCACTAAGTAAGAACGGAACTTCTCAAATGCAAACACCACGGCTAGAAACTCTTTCTCCGTTGTTGTGTACTTGCTTTGGGCCTCATCAAGCATCTTGCTTGCATAGTATATGGCATGAAGCTTCTTCTCCTTTCTTTGCCCAAGAACCGCGCCCACGGCATAATCACTTGCGTCACACATGATCTCAAAGGGGAGTGTCCAATCCGGTGATTGCATGATAGGAGCCGACACAAGTGCATCTCGGATCCTATGAAAAGCTTTAAGACACTCGGAAGAAAACTCAAACACCACATCTTTCATAAGAAGGTTAGTCAATGGCTTGGAAATTTTCGAGAAATCTTGAATAAACCTCCTATAAAACCCGACATGTCCTAGAAAGCTTCTAATCCCTTTTACGGAGGTGGGGGGTGGCAATTTTTCAATCAATTCGATTTTTGCTTGATCCACTTCAATTCCCCTCTTAGACACTACATGACCTAAAACTATCCCTTCTCGAACCATAAAGTGACATTTTTCCCAATTTAGCACTAAGTTGGTTTCTTCACATCTTTTGAGAACTCTAGCAAGATTGGCAAGGCAAGAGTCAAAAGTGGTACCGTACACCGAGAAGTCATCCATGAACACTTCCACAATGTCCTCAATCATGTCGGAGAAGATGGTCATCGTACACCTTTGGAAGGTGGCGGGTGCATTACACAGTCCGAATGGCATTCTCCTATAGGCAAATGTTCCATAAGGGCATGTGAAAGTTGTCTTCTCTTGGTCATCGGGGTGTATTGGAACCTGCCAAAAACCACTATAGCCATCGAGATAACAAAAGTAGTCATGAAGAGCTAATCTCTCTAGCACTTGGTCAATAAAGGGCAAAGGAAAATGGTCTTTCCTAGTGGCACTATTGAGTTTCCTATAATCAATGCACATGCGCCAACTAGTAGTAGTCCTAGTAGGAATCAATTCGCCCTTCTCATTCTCCACCACGGTGAGACCACGCTTCTTGGGCACTACATGAACCAGGCTCACCCACTTGCTATCCGAGATCGGGAATATGATTTCCGCATCAAGCATTCTCAAAATCTCCTTCTTCACAACATCCTTCATGTTTGGATTGAGTCGCCGTTGATGCTCAATGGTTGGCCTATGTCCTTCCTTAAGAAAAATTCGATGCATGCACAAGAAAGGTGAAAGTCCACTCAAGTCCTCGAGCGAGTACCCAATGGTTTTCCTATGAGTCCTAAGAACATCAAGCAACTTTCCAACTTCTTCCGCATTTAGATTTGCATTTACAATAACCGGAAAAGTGGAATTTGGGCCAAGAAACTCATACCTCAAAGACTCGGGGAGAGTCTTAAGCTCCGGAGTAGGCGGTGGTTGTGTAATAATGTCATCGTCTTCATCCGCCTTCAGAAGCTCCTTTGCTTCACCGTCTTCATCTTCACTTAAGCACGTTGGCGAGATCCTGTCGGGGGTCACGGGCGACCTAGGGGTGGTCGGCTGCGACCTACGACAGGGGAGGTCCGCTTCTTCTTCGTCATCTTCACTCGTGTACTCTTCGAGCAACGCTTTGACCTCCATAACTTCACCGGTCTCCTTCATGGTGGGGTTGAATCGGAACTCTACCACCTCTTCTCCAATCTCGAAAGTGAGGAGACCTTTCTTCACGTCAATAACGGCACCGACGGTGGCAAGGAATGGCCGTCCAAGAATGATGGGGATGACGGGATCCTTCGGAATCTCCATCACAATAAAGTCGTTGGGCACAAAGAACTTGCCGACTTGAATAGGAAAGTCATCAACAATGCCGGTGGGTTGCACACAAGAGCCATCCGCCATATAGAGCCTCATGTTTACCGGGACCAAAGGACCCATGTTGGTCTTGGACCATATAGAAAGAGGGAGAAGGCTAGTACTTGCACCAAGATCACATAAAGCCTTGAATCGGTGAGCACCTATGCCAATGGTAATAGCAAACTTACCCGGATCACCAAGTTTTTCCGGGAGCTCTATAGACCGCACATCATTGGTCAATTCAGACATTGACCTCTTCTTTGACAAGATTTCCTTGAGAAACTTGGTGTAGGCGGTATCTCGTTCAATGCCTCGGCAAAGGGAATGGTGATGTTGAGGCCTTGGAGAACCTTCACAAAGTGTTTAAACTTGCCCTCCGTGAAATCATTAGTCTTTTTGGATTGGTAGGGAAGTACCTTCGTTGTCGGAGGTAAGGGGACGGACGTCGGGATTCTCTGAGGAGGGTCGGCAGCGACCTGGGGGTGGTCGGCTGCGACCTCCCCTGTAGCAGGGACAGGGTCGGTGGAGACCATTGGGGGGTCGGCCACAACCTGTTCCAGGGGGGTTTCGTCCCATTTGTTCGCCGTTCCTTCACTTGCTACTCGGTCCGGCAACTTCTTCCCGCTTCTTAGGTGAACGGCGGCAATATGGCCTCTTGGGTTCTCATCGGGGTGGCCCGGTAAGCGCCCTTGAGGTCGTGGGATTTGAGCCGCGAGATCACCGAGTTGGGAGTCAACGTTCTTTCTCCATGTGTCAAGATCTCCCAATCTTGTATGGACACCTTTCAACTTAGTGGTGAGCTCGGTTCTCACCCCTTGCATCAATCCTTCTTGCAACTCTTGGACCCATGATGGCTCCGCTTGATAACCGGGAGGTCTATAGGGAGGGGCCCTTTGTTCTTGCGGGGGAGGTGGATAACCTTGACCTTGGCCATGGTTATTCCATTGAGGGTAGTTGTTGTTCCTCCCCGCATAAACATTGTTTTGGCCTTGGTAGGGTCCTCTCATATAGTTCGCCTCCGCATAAGCCTCGGCGGCCCGGACTTGCTCTACATTAGTACAAGAGGCGGCGGTGTGAGATTGAGAACCACACTCTTGACAAGGTGGGCCGGCGGACTTGAAGTAGCTCACTTGCTTCTTGAGCTTGTTGATCTCATCTTGCATAAATTGGAACTTCACATCTTGATCAATTGGCTCACTATTAGGATCATAGAGCCTCTTTGGTTGGATCCGGACGGCTTGTTGGGTCCCATACATGGCATCATAATTGGTGAGTTTGTCCATGAGATCCCATGCCTCGTCGGGATCCATCTCAATAAAGCCGCAATTTGTTGAGAGGTTGATGCGGTCTTTCGTTGCCGCATTAATCCCTTGGAAGAATATTTCTTGGAGGACATAAGGAGGTTGGACATTTCCGAAGAAGCTTCTTGAATCTCTCCCAAGTTTCAACAAAAGTCTCGTTAGGAAGTTGATGGTAGGAGGTGATGCGCTTCCTTAGTTCGGTGGTTTTGGCCGGTGGAAAGAACTCCGTCATGAACAAGTCATGCAAAGCCTTCCATGTAGTGATGGATCTAGCGGGCAAACTTTCAAGCAAATGAAGGGCCTTCCCACATAAAGACCACTTGAACGCCTTGAGGAGAACATACTCAAGTGAGACACCATCGGCGGCGATAGTGTCACAAAGATCGGTGAAATTCTTGATGTGCTCCATGGGGCATTCGGTGGGCTTGCCTTCATATTGAGATCTTTTGATGAGAGTGATGAAGTGGGACTTGATCTCAAAAGCGCGCTCAATCACCGGGAGCACAATAGCGGACTCGGGAACTCTAAGCTTGGGATGCATGTATTGCTTAGCATTCCTCAGAATAGCATCAAGTTGTTCTCGGAGGTGGGCAGCCTCCTCTCTTTCTTGCCACGCAGCTGCGGCTTGAGCATCCCGCTCCACTTGCATTTGCTCCATTTGAGCGCGAAGTTCAGCCATTTGACCAGCAAGAGCCTCAGCGTCGGCCATTGCTTTTCGTTCTCTCAGTCTTCGGCGAAGGGTTCTCTCTATTTCGGGATCAAAGGGGAAATGGTCAATTACCCTTCGAGAACTAGGGGGCATACACCTGCGTACAAAGCACTAGAGAAACGAGTTAGTAACAAAATAAGGGTTCGGGCTAGCCCCTCACCCAAAAGAAAGCTAGACTTGGAAATTAAACTAACTCCCCCGCAACTATGCCAATTTGTTGGATAGGGTTTTACCTTAACAAATAAATTTGTCAAGACCCCGCTGAGTATAGCGAAGTGAGGATCGTCCACGGGAGCTAGTAGTTCTATAGTCTAGCAATCAAACCACGAAAGCAAAACAAAACAAAACGAAACAAAACAAGCAAACGAACACAAATAACAAGCTTCGGGAAGAGGTCGCAGCCGACCTAAAACAGAACTTCACAACACACGGAAAACAACTACAGAGGGGGGTCGCAGCCGACCTGCAACTGGTCGCGACCGACCTATTCTGGGCACGAAAGTTTTGCTTCGGGAAAATCAAGGAAAAAACAACTAGGGGTGGGGATTCACCACAACACGAGCATGCATTCCAACAATGATAAAGGACCACCTTAACTCATAATCTCATGGGTGACTTTCGTCACAAAAGAACACATCAAGAGCCTCCACTTTCATGAAGGATGTCAACATGCAATCCAACTTGTTCTTCTAAGGGTTTCGACTTTCACCTCAACCCGGATAGTTCACATCCACAACAAAACCTTTCAATTAGGTTGCAAACAAGAACATTCTCCACTTCTTCAAGGGTTTTAAGCACACAAGAGGGATTTATGGGCAGAGATTTCAAATTAAGCATGGATCCAAACATCAAGGTCATGCATGCACTTTCATGGTGGGTTTCACCCCAACCCTAGCAAGCTAACTACTCACACATAATCAAGCTCACAAACAACAAAAGGGAAGAGGGAAACATAATCGAAAACAAGCAACTTCAATTAATTTCAAGATTCAACTTACAAACTTAAGCTGCAAACCCACAAGGTTCCTTCACACCTTTGCCTTCTTCTTCCTAGAACTCCACTAACACAAGCTTTCTTCTCTACTACTTCTCCCTACAAGTAATCTCTCTCTCACACTCAAATTCTTCTTCTCCACCGTCACTTTCTTCTTCTTCCAACCTCAACTCCTCCTCTTCTTTCTTCTCCCTCCTCAGCCCACTCTCCCCTCTCTCCTTTGAGCTTTTTCCAAGAAGAAAAGCTAATTTTTGAAAGGGAGACAAAATGGGTTTTGTAGCAGCCCACAAAAGCAAGAGAGGGAAGCTTCCTCCCCTGCCACAAGTCTACACAGCCGCTTGCTTTTTCGGGCTTCAAAAATCCCGCCCAAAAGTGTTACTTGCGCAGCACGGATTTTCTTCGGGCGCTGAGAGGGGTCGCGGCCGACCATATGGGGGTCGGCGCCGACCTATTGCAGAAAGTGAGATTTTCTTCGTTTTTGTTCCGTTCTTGCTCCAATGGCTCGGACTTTTGCTCGACGTTTCTGCCTTTTTGCTCCTTGATTTTCTTGAAGATTTGGCACTCCCTTGAGGCTCCTTTGGTTGCAACTTTGGATCTTGGTTCTTGACACTTTGACTCTCGAAAACTAACGGTTCCTAGAAAGCTCCAAAAATGCATGAAAAACTTTTTCAAAAGGCTCCAAATACCTTCACAACACGAAACAACACACAAACGACTCCAACCCTCGAAAGAGAGTCAAAATCTTATGCAAAACACACGAACACAAAGGGAAAGCATGCAAAACAAACTAGAAAACTACCTAGAAAATCAACTAAAAAGCACGACATCACAAAGTTGATGAGTTAGGATTCACCTCTGTAGATCTTAAGAATACAGGATACAAGGAGGAACCGTTCATATTAGCAACACAAGCAAATCAAGTTTTTTATGTCACTGATCCTTTAAACAGTAGGTGGTCTATTGTTGTATTAGGGAAGGAGAGATATTTGTATGAGACTGATGAAAAGGATATGTTATCAGAACATATTTCATATGCTGAAATTCCTATAGCATTACCATCGGATGATGAGCATGATGGAGAGGAATTCTACACTCGGGATGATCATGGTGAAGGCATATGGATTTCTGAAAAAAATCAAACTATACCAAAAAAAGAAAAAAAAACAGAACAGATTGAGTACATGTAAGTCAAAATGAACATGCATATTTCACTATGTATCAAAATCAGGAAGATTAATAAAAGTAATTGTAGATAAAATCATAATACTCCCTTTTTTTTGTTGCTTGAAGAATGCAAGGCTTAACTTTGGCACGTGGTGATTGTGTTGCACTATTATTATGGCTCAATCATTCAATAGTTTCATATAATAAATTGAACAAATACCTCCTTCCCGTGTGTTTTAAGGGGCTGCCAGCAATATGGAAAAACAACATCCCTATCACACTATGTATCAAAATGAAAGCTTGCATCATGAGTTTAATTTAGTTTAACTATGTAGTTTAATATATCAATTGATTGTTTACTAACACATATTCTGGTTGTTTAATATCATGTAGATGGATTCTTCACCAGAAAACTCTCATGGAGATAGTGGTTCTCCCAAGAAGAAACAAAACAAGAGAGATATTACAAAGATGAAATCAGTGACAAGAATGAGGGGCACTGGTAGCAAGTACTCAATTCAGTGGAATAAAAAGGGGCAACCTATAGGCCAAAATGCAAGCAAGCTTATGAGTTATATTAGACATTGTACTCATAATGGAGTGTCAATTGCTTTCCCTACATGGCGGGATGTTCCTCGAGACACCAAGTTAATGATAGCAGAGCAAGTTATGGTAAAATATTTCAGTATTTTTGTGCAATTCTAAGCTGACTGAGACAGTGGATTAAATCTAGACAACCTATATCAGAGCAAATTTTCAATATTGTTCTTGTTTATTACTGATATATTCATGCTTGTTAACGATTTAATGAATTTAACCAATTAATATCATTAATATTCTGTATGTAGAGAGCATTTGAGTTGCCTGAAACACGTGTCAGATGGATAGTTAGAACAGCTTCTGAAAGATTTAGAGAATTCAAGGGTAGATTGACAAGGTTGTATCTATATACTGAAGACGGTGAGATTCGTACTGAGCCACCAGATCGCTATGAGTTCATTGAGCACTATGATTGGACTGAGTTTGTCCAACAACGACAAACTCCAGAATTTCAGGTACTTATATAATTCAGAATATTCACTTTAAACATGCATGATATTTATGAAGTGTATTTTTCTTTTTAAACATACAGGCTCGTAGTGAAAAAAATCGTGAACTTGCTAAGCTAAACGAATATCCTTTTATGGGATCTCGGAAAGGATATGCCGGTATAGAGCAAGATATCGTAAGTGACCAGTATTATATTTTGTTGTGTATTATAAATTGTGTTATTCATATGGTATTTCATTATCATAATAATTGTGATAATTGTGTACAGATTATTGAGAGAAACTTGGATCCCTCAACTGAAATATCCTGAGCTAAATTATGGAAGGTTGGTCAACTAGGCATGAATGGTAAAATATGTACACAAAAAGCAAAGGAAGTTGCTGACAAAATTGTGAGTGATATCTATATTAACAAAATCTTCTAGCATTTTAGCATTTTATGATTTATGTAGATATCTGTGTTATGCTACTAACAGTGATATATGTGTTATGCTTTATATGATGGCATGTTATTTAAATGTGTAAATAATGATGACATGTTTCTTCCCAGTAGGCTCAAATTATTCTACATAAAAATTGTTCTGTCACCACCACTAGAACGGTCTACAAGCGCTTAACATTGTCCTATTAGATAATAGATATTGCTCTCATGATCATCATCAGATATCTCACAATATTTTTCACTAAGACTTCCCCAATTGTTAAAAGTCGTTAAAAAATAGTGAAAAATGATCTTTAATTGAAAGAGTAACAAAAATTTCTCTGACCAATGGATATTGATGGATTTCATAGTGGTCTGCAGCATGAAGAATGAAATTTTATATCAATTTTCAAATAGTTAAAAAGCTAAAAAAAAGGGTGAAAAAACAAAAGTACGCCATTCACCTCAACAATAGGACGATGCTGATCTGGACAGTGGCATGCAAGAATAGCTACAGCTGCTTCCATGTAAGCTAGTCTTAGCTTCAAACCATCAGGAATCTCTTGAACATCTTATTGGTTAGTTTCAAAAGTTCCTTTTTGTTGATAAATAACAAGACATCCAATCGGTACAAGATCTAGAGGAAGTTGCATAATGTTATGTAAGATAAAAATAGTTAATTTCACCCTCTTCAAAGCTTCCAGAAGCTCCTCTCGGCCTATATAGTCCACATGATAATACCATAGACAATAAGTTCACATACAATTTCTTACTAACTCTACTCTAAATCCATATCCTCAAAACGAAACAATAAATATACCTTCAAAATAATTTTAACATCAGTTGGCATGTTAATGAAAACTGGCATGAATATTCATATTTGGCATGTTAATGAAAACTGACATGTTATTCACAACGACCTTAGCTTCATAAATATTCACATCTTGCAGATTTAGACATTTGTAATTAGTTTGCATTAAAATCTGGCATATTATTCACATCTGTAATAAGTTTTCAATGTATTTGGCATGTTTTTAGGATGAGTTAAATGAGCAAGTTTCTTCTGGCAAACTGAAAATTTTTGGAAGGAAAGATACTTTATCATTGGCCTGCATCTTGGTCATGTTAGAGGTGTTGGTAAAGGAGTGGCAATAAAGCAATACTTCCCAGCATCCCGTGATCAAGTTTCAATAGGCGAGTCATGCTATTCTACTGATGTGAAGGAGTTACAGGCTGAAGTGCAAGAATTGAGAAGAATGGTAAAGTTGCTGGCACAAAATCAAGAGCTTAACTTGGGGTCCAAGGGTGAAAGTGTTCCTGCAAAAGAGGTTCCAACAGAAAAGGCTCTAGAAAAAGAGGCTCCAGCAGTTTCAACTATTAAGGTCCAAGAAAAAGATGTTTCAGAACAAGATGTTCCAGGAAAAGAGGTGGCAAAGAAAGATATAGCTGAACAATATGTAGTTAAAGGTGCATTTGCTACAAAACAAGCTCGTACAAGGGAAAATCAGAGTCCTGGTGTCTTTGACTTTGAAGCACCTACTATAGTTAACCTAGAGGTAATGATTAATCAATTAAGGTTTTTTTAAGGTCGTTATAGCAATCCATACTTAAGTTTTTGGGACTAAAATTAATGCAGGGAAGGTGGAATAAGTGTCAATTATTCTGGACAACTCTCAAAACTCGTGTGGCCACAGGAAGCTTGTTTATCCCTTCAACAAAAATGGCCATAGTTCTCCATTGCAAACCTTTGCCAGCAAAATGTGCCAAGTTGATCATTGATACCGCCTTGATCGAATCGTCTTCATTGCCATACCCTATGGAAGAAGCAGCTGTAGTAAAGGATGCAGTAGGTATTCCCATTGCTTGGCCAAAGGCATTTATTCTCCCCTTGAAGGTACATACTTTAGTCAAATTCTATTTAACATATAATTATGTTCTTTAGTTTTTAAATCAAGTTCTAATATATATCTGATTTCTGCACGCCTTGTCTTCACCTAAGGCACCAATACCAGGATCTAAGGTACCAATACTAGTCCCTAAGGCACCAATGCCAGCAAAGAAGCCAAACAACTCAGCTGTGAGTATCTCCAAGCAAGATGTTAATCCACCTCAAGCTTTTGAGAAGTCAAATACGCAGACTATATATCGATACATGAAGAAAATGTCAAAGCTCCTCCCACTAATGGATTCTGATTGTGTTATAGCTTCCATTTCAATGCCTCAAAAAATTGTGAACTATGAGCATGAAATCTCAATTTGGAGAGAAGATGTTGAAAGATGGCTACTTAAAAAAAACTATTGATTCATGCCATGTTTCAATATACATGAGGTATATATGCAATATTGATATTGCCTTGTTAATTTTGAGTTAATAATGTTGTTGTTTTCCATTCAAATGCATAAGCTCTGTTTCTTTGAATGTCAGGTATTTGTTGGAAAGAAAATGTCCCAAAAACTTGGACATGTTTAGGTTCTTATGCCCACAATGAATAGCTGCAACTAAGGAAAATGGTTTGTCATTGGATGATCACGTCCTATACATTTCTTCTTCCATGATTCGAGAACATGGTCATCAAAAGCTATTTTTTGCACCTTATAATAGCAAGTAACAATACAACTCAAAAAGTTTTGTTTGATTTTAGGATTATTTCATTTCTGCATTTATATAACATGTTATTTATATTAATTCCAGTGGTCACTGGATGTTAGCTGTCATATATCCTCGACAAAACATTGTTTATTGGTTTGATTCATTACAAGGCAGTGTTAAAGAGGAATTCAAACAGGTTATTGAAAAGTAAGTTATATATATGTGTGCAAATTGTTTGCTAATTAAATATATCTATATATATTATATTATAGTTTTCATGGTTTGGTGTATTTGTAGGTCCATTGCAAAGTTTTTTGATAAGACAAAAGGAAGCAAACTGAATATGAATATAAAATGGTGTTCAATACAGGTTTGAATGAATCCATCATACTTTTTATTTGAATTTTGAATAGTTTGTAATATGATTACTAACTCATATGTATTTTTGTGGTTATTACATCTTGAGATTCATGCGAGATATTATTGAACAAAGAACTTTGAGTATCCCCATTGAGGTTTGGACTAGCTAATTTCATGGATATACTTATATTTTAGACTATGTGTGTCGATTAATAGAACTGAAATAAAACAATATTTCTGCAGTATTTTACTCGTTCAACACGTCCTTACACATCAAATCAGCTTGATGAACTACGAGAAGAGTGGCTTGAGTTTGTTGATTACTATATTGACTGGTAAGTATATATATGTGTCCTAGTTAATATATTTGTTGACTGAAAGCGAAATGTATTTTTTGACCAGATGTTAAGTTTGATGAAAGATTATAAATTCAATGTATTTGTTTTGTTTCATGCAGGTAGTTGATGATTGAAGCTAAAGTAAAGTAGGCTGATTACTAGCAAAGTTGATGATACGCATATTGGTTATGAAAGATTCCAGAAGGTACAGGCTAGGATAGAGTTGTTGTTCTGTTTTGGATTGTTTTAATTAGGACGAATACAGAAGTTAGGGGTTTTACATTATATCTCAATTTGCATTAAGTAGGAGCTACGTTTCATACATATTATTACAAAAGCTAGGTAGATCTTGGAGTGTTTATTGGTTTAATTCATTACATGGCAGTGTTTTAGGACAAATACAGAAGTTAGCTTCAGCTTGTTATGAGAATATTGTGTACGTTTGGTTTTATATATATATGTATACAATATATGAATTATGTTAAAAATGATCAAGTACACTATATATTTTTTTTGTGGGTGTGTGGACAAATACAGACTATTCGAACACCTTTTCGATCATATGTAATATATATTTTTTTCAAATTACATGGCATAGACAATGGTTACAATTATAGTTATAGACAACGGTTGGAGGTGTCAAAGCTCAATACCACAATGGTCTTATTCAACAATGACAAATGTTAACAATATAAAAAAATTTCAAATATTATTTACTACGAACATAAGACAACGATCATACATACCTTTAGATAACGTACACATCCGTTGTCTAAGTAAGCATTGACAACGGTTTACGCACCATAAACAACGGTTCATATAATATTTAAATATTTGAACATTATATATTATGTTCCATAGTCATCGGTTAACAACTTCTTAGACAATGTAAACAACCGTTGTCTATGAGAACCGTTGTCTATCACTTAACCGTTGTCTTCGAATAGACAACGCTGGATACGACAACGATTTAGAAACCGTGGTCCGTGTCCTTTTTTAACCGTTGTATGAACCCTTTCTTGTACTAGTGTCCTTTGAGTTATTTTTAGACTTAGAAATTATTTTGAATTTTAAGGCACTTGCCTTAGTTTTTCTATATTTTTCTAAGTATAGACCTTCATGCTTCCACCTTGCCAGAGACATGCCTAAGCTACCCTAGGGCACGACACAAACACACGCATGGGACGCGGCATGGCCTTGCCTGAAGCCCCACATGGGCAGCCCGACCCTTCCTCTCTTCGCGTCTAAGGCGTGGCCAACTCACACATGGGGGACGCACCCCACCTACTTGGGACACAAGCAATTGGCTTATTTTAGAAAAAGATAAAGTTTGTTAGTTATTAGAAGTTTGTTATCTTTATTATTTCCATATCTTTAGCTAGATCCTTTTATATCTTTTGGCAAATTCTATTATAGGATTTCTTGTTAGAAAAGATAGAATTTGGTCTTTAGCTTGTCTATTTAAACGCAATTCTCATTCAATAAAATCAGATTTGATTCCTTGGAAATTGACTTATTGAAGTTGATTTCCCGGGATACTTATCCAACCAACTATCTCGTTCTTGCTTGGAATTTTTGAGCCTTCATTGGAGTGCTCGGCCGATCTATCAACAACATTAACCGATCAGCATCAACATCACTCGAGAAGAATTGTTCTTCGAACAACTTGTTCTCCACCTCCCGATCTCTCTTCTCTCCCTTTCGTCTTCTCTTGTGCTCATTCATCAATTCACATGAAAAAATCCAGAATTAATTTACATAAATTTGATAGCTTGCGTGAGTTACAATCTACTAAACTTGGTGCTCATCGTGTGACTTACCGCAGGTGGCCGATTGGGCGCAAGTTCTCTAATCGTCCCTTTCTCCACACCATCCGGGTTTCAACCCTTATTGAATCTTCTAATCCAAGGGCGAGGCTTCAATTCGTAAGGAGCGAGCGAAATTAAGCAAGGGTAGTAGGTGAAACATTACGATCCTGCGCACTCGTTCTACCTTTGGCTTCCGCACCCGAGATTGTGGCATCGAAGTAGACAATCACGTATCGCGTTTCCTTATAATACCTAGATCTGAAACTGTGCGCGACTCTTTGAGGAAAAGGCCACGCCAATTGTGCAACCTCATCTTCTTGACCAGATTAGTAGAGCCATCCTTCTTATTAGGCTGGCGCGAGGTTTTAATCACTCGCCACTTTCGCTTCATGCCATCGATTTGCCTAGGTTTTTAGGTGTTCTTTGTCGAGAGATTTCGAAATACAACAAAATAGTGGTTCCTCCTGACTGCAATTGACGATTGTAAGATGAGGAGACAAAAAAAAAATGCTAAAGATTTGAACTCTAGGGTTCAAATTCGAAGTTCGATTTGAGGCATAATTTGGGGCTTGGTTTTTGCGTTGGGGGCTAGGGAACGGGAGGGTTCATATTTCTTGGGAGCGTTTCTATTAAATTACGCATTTGATTTCATAATTTGATAAAAAAAAATTATTTTCAAAGACATTTCACGTCCTTCGAGTGCTTATACGTGACCGAAAAAAAACCATATAGAATTCAGAAATGACCCATTCTTGATTTTAATCTATATTGTCTATAGTATAAAGTAGAGACAAAGTCTTCACAAAAACGTGCATCACGTGTCATATCTTTAATAAAATAATCAACTGAGCCCTTGCGTATATAGAAAACACTAATCACAATAGAAAGATAAATATATATGATTCGATAAAAATAATCAATTGGGCCCTCCTTTATATAAATTAAGTAGTTAGAATCTTATATAATCTTATCTTGTAAAAATTACCGAAAATTATGAATTATCCCTTACCAAGAATTAGTCGTAATATTTAGATAAATATTATTACTTAATAAAAACGTTATATACCGGAAAGTAATTTTTGAACAAATCCAACTTATTTATATTATGAGTTGATTTGCTATTGGTAGAAAAAACACTAATCATAATACGAAGAGATACTATATTTTTAACGTGATCATTGACTTTATATATGTAATTAAATTGAGTTTATAATCGCATTACCGTCCTTAAGTTAAACTAGTTTGGGATTGACGGATGATCAAAACAAACCCGGCCTAAAAGGCCACTCCCGAACGCTCTCAATCCCTAGTTTCCTCGAGACCTCTCACCACTCTCGACGACGAGATAAGCCATCCAATTAGGTATTCGCACAGGCCGAGTTCTCGAATCCAGATCACCTGTGCTGTCGTCTGGGAGTATCCTGATTATTGTCTTCGAGCAGACCGGATATGGACAGGACCAGATCTAATAAAAGGAGCTACTACTACGAGCAGAACCAACATCAGGACTATGATTCAGAGAACTACTCGAGGAGCAAACCTAGGTATTCAGCTTCTAGCCATCACCATAACTACCCTAATTACGGCCGCCAGAACTACAACCGTAGCAGTGCTGGCTGCGGGGGCAGGTCGGCGGGGAAGGCGGCGGATCCCTCAACGAAGGCGACCACAAACTACAGGATACTCTGCCCTGATGCAAAAGTTGGAGGAGTCATTGGTAAGTCAGGCAGCATAATAAAGGCCATTAGACAGAACACTGGTGCTTGGATCAACGTCCATGAGATTGCCTCTGGCGATGAGGAGAGGATCATTGAGATCTCCGATGCTCGTAGGCGGGACCCAGATGGAAGAATGCCCTCTTTCTCGCCTGCCCAGGAGGCATTGATCTTGATCCATGAGAGGATCCTTGAGAGTGAGGCTATTGGTGTTGCCAATGGCAGGTACAACGATGGGGAGGTGGACTATGGGGGTATTCGGAGCGGGGAGGGTGGTGGCCGAGTGGTTACGAGGCTCGTGGTTTCGAGAATGCACGTAGGTAGCTTGCTGGGGAAAGGAGGAGGCATCATCTCACAGATGAGGATGGAGACCAAGACACAGATTAGGATTTTGCCTCGTGATCATTCACCTAGATGTGTTTCTCCAGGGGAGGAGATTGTTCAGGTGAAAATCTTCCTGCTCTAGAATCTTATATATGACAGTTCAAGTGCCTGGTGGACTTTGATTTGAGATAAAAGTGTTTAGAATTATGTTGATTGCCCTTCTTGTTGTCAGTGGTACATAATTCATAAATCAATCAGACAAGTGGCATTTTAGAGACCTTGACATTCTTAATGTTCAAGATGCAAGTAATGTACATAGTTATATATATCTTAAAGAATGGTAATCCAAAAAAATTTGTGTCTTCTGGCCACTTGGAATGACACAATCGCACAAGTGGCATTTTAGGGTTGCTTGCTGCTGAACTTTGAATTCTTTTCTTGTGGCTGCTAAATGAGAAGTACCATGGATGTTCTTACATTACTTTATAGCTTGATAGAATAGCTATGTCACATCATTCCGAGGCACTTACTGATGCTTATGTCGCTTAGTAAGGAATCTGTTGCTTGCCACTGCTAGTTTTGAAGGAAACTTCGATGGACTGGTTTGGACTGGCTTCTGCTAATAGAATAGGGTTTTTGAGGATTGTTCATTATGTGATGTGATATTAATTTCTTGAATGCTCCATTATGAACATTGAACTACATTAAAGAATGGTTATGTAGAGAGGTAAATCTTTGTCATGGGGTTTGAAATTCTATCAAGCAATCCTGGTAGGATTGGAAACCTTAGGTGTAAATGATCCTGATCCTTGATGAATTCCAATTATGTTTGGTACTTTGGTAGTTCCAATTGTCGTTCTCTATGATATGTAAGTAGTTGGTCAATTTTACTTATGTTTTCTTTGTTCTCTCCCCCCCCGCTTGATTCTCGTCCTTCTGGGTTTTCCCCTCAGTCTTTGTTTCCAGGCCTGTCCTAACACCCTCTCAACTCTTATGTCAGGGTAAGGGTATGTACGCCTTGTCCCCTCAAATCCCGATTGTATCAGGATACATCTAGGTAGATATTGTTTTTGTTGCTGTTGAATATATCACCTGATGGTTGTGTTTCTGGAAGTATTAATCGAGAATTGCACCCAATAAATTGTCATGGGCTTATGGCTGAATGATTTATTTATTTATTTATTTATTTATGTATTCAGGTTGTTGGTGATGAAAATGGAGTAAAGAAAGCCATCACTATTATATCATCACGCTTGAGAGAAAGTCAGCATCGTGACCGTGGACATTCTCAAGGAAGGTTTGAGTTTGAGGATGACTTCATTTCTCCAAATGGTTCATCACGGAGATCATCAGCTGATGTAGACAACTTTAACTCAAGACTATTAACTGGCTCACCTCAAAACAGAAGCAACTATGATTCACGATCCTCTAGCAGAGCATATGATTCAGATGTCCCTCGTGGTTTTGACCGTTCAAAAAACTTTGAAGATCTTGTTTTCCAGATACTTTGCCCAAATGAAAGGGTTGATAATGTTGTAGGAGAGTCTAATGGGATAATTGATCTGCTTCTAGATGAAATTGGTGTTGATATTAAAGTGTCTGATCATATTCCAGGCTCAGAGGAACGGATAATTATGATTTCATCAGATGAGGTACTATACTTTTCTTCACAATCTTGAATCATGGTATTAGTTGTTCCTAGTAGTTTCTGTTGACCATTTAGGACAAGTGGTAGCTATGCGAGAGTGTTTTGAGTCCTGGATTGTTTGTTTTGTATTTGAACAGTTTGTTTTGTGTTTTGTATCCCTCTATCTACCGCATTTTCTTCGTAGCGAGTATCTGATGATCCTGAAACTTGTATATGAGCTGAACAGGGTCCTGATGATGAGTTATTTCCCGCTCAAGAGGCTTTGCTACATATTCAGACTCGCATTATTGATGTGGCTCCAGATAAGGAAAACATTGTGACAACACGGCTTCTTATTCCAACAAGTGATATTATGTTTCTCAATGAAGGCAATGTATCTTTATCTGAAATGAAGAAACTTACTGGTGCTGATATAGAAAACCTTCCAAGAGAAAAGATTCCTCCATTTGTCCCAATAGAATATGAGATCCTACAGGTACTCAAATTTGTGTACTTCAATATAAAAGAGTTACTGCTTTATGGAGGATGTGTACTTCCATATCTAGTTTTAGCATATTGAAAACCCATAAAATTTAATGAGCTTGTATAAGGCCTTGAAAAATATAAAATGCATGGGTATGTGATGCATGTGATCCCCCCCCCCCCCCCCCCCCCCCCCCCCCCCCCCGAAGATTTAGCAGATTAGTGTGTCTATATTAAAGGGTTTCAATAAAGGGGTTTACTCCCTAGAAGATTTGGGTGATTAAAAATCATGCTTTTAACGTTTTAGATTTAAAATCAGGGAAATTAAAGATTTCACTATAAATAGCTGGGGCTCTATATGGAGGTTTCTGAAAGCATTTTTTCTTGCTCAAAAGGGAAAAAAAACAGAAGTATGCTGTCAGTGCCTACCTATTACTCATTTTCTTGAAGTTATCTCTGTTTCCGAATATTTTATTGTTTATGTCTGGAATTTCTCATAGTAGATAACTCAAAGTTTGCTATTTTCTTTCCACGATTTTTGTTATCTGAAATTCAGATTATAGGTGAGATAAAAGCAGCAAGAGAAGCAGTTGTTGAAGTGACTGCTAGATTGAGAAGTTACATGTACAAGGATTACTTCCAGAGTGACACACCACCATCAGCTGATGTGGCACCAAACCCTGCAGGAAATTTGTCTGTGGAAGTAGCGCCTAATATCTCTAAAGCAGCTGTTGAAAGTTATGAGACAGCATCTTCTGCTTCAATATCTGACATAGTGCACACACGACATTTGGAACAATCGCCTAAGGTAATGCTTTTATACATCAAGACTTTTTCAAAGTGCAGCAGAACAAGTGTTCTATGGAAGCTGGACCCATTCTTATCCAAATTCTAGTTTGAATTCCTTTGTTTTCAGAAATATATATCTGGTCATAATATGTGATGCTCTATTCCAGGCAGTTGTAGTGGCCAGCATTGACAGGCCAAGATCAAATGAAGTTGAACGAAACACAACCACACAACCAATCTTAAATAGGTTAGTATACTTTCTTACTTTCATTTGGCTTCTACTTCTCTCTTTATACTGAAGTCTTCTCTGAGTCTTTTTCTCACGTCTTTCCTCTGACAGAATCCAAGTTCCATTAGTTACAAGGAGTACTTTGGAAGTTGTCGTACCAGAATATGCAGTTTCCAGGCTATTAGCCCAGAAGCAGAGGAAGCTTGGACAAATTAGCGAGGTCAGTTTCTACTTTGGGTGTGTTTGGCACCATTCAATTTACATTCTGATACTTCTATGTCATATTTCATTGTTTATATTATCAGGACTTGTCAACTGTCTTATGGTCATCATTTACGTTATCAGCCATATTTACCAAACACCGTTTGCCTTTGGCATCCTCAAATGTGAATCAGATATGAATAATTTGCCCGTCTTCTTGTGACTATGATGGAACAGTTATCTGGAGCTAATGTTACTCTGGTTGAGGATAATGCTGAGGCAATAGAAAAAGTGATTAGGATGTCAGGCACACCTGACCAGGCTGAGAGAGCCCAAAGTTTGCTTCAGGGGTTTCTTTTGAGCAGTGAGTTTTCTCTCTAAACTACCTTTTATTTAGTTTTTTTAGTCAAGTCTCACACACATGGTTTTTGTTTGGCAAGTATCTTGTGGTTTGTTAATTTATGGATCGGGTAGTTTCTGTAATAGAGATAAAGTTGCTTAAGAGCTACTCTAAAACATTTGAAGAGCAAGTGGCTTATGGTTTGGGTAGGCTTTGGCTGTCCCAAGTCCAGCTTATTTGGGTTTGCAATACTCTGTGTTGGTTTTGTATCTGGTTTTTTTTTTCTCATCAGGGTTATTCGGGTTTTAAGTTTTTTGGCTGAATCTTGGGCAAGTCCTGTTTTGGGTCCAATTGCAGTTTAGGTCGAGTTTTTGTAGCTTTTACATGTATATGACTTTTAATTGAACTATTGAAGGGTTTTTTGCAAGATTTGTTGTTCCAAATCTGGCACTTCCCTACACTAGTACGGGACCTGGCATCGATTCCCATGGTTTGATTATAGCCATGGCCTAAACTCTAACCAATCTGGCACTAGACTACCAAATGACCCTAAAGAGCTCAAAAACTTCTGAGAAGTAAAATCTTGAGAGAATATACAGGTGAATTCTTAAAAGACATTGTGTTCCTAATTTCAGTTATATCTCTTTGCACTTTTGCAGTACAAGAAGATGGTCCATAAGTGTGGGCTGGCTGCAGGACTAGAAAATTCTTACTGATCGATCCAGGGTAGGTCATCTTTTGTTTATTTTCTTCTATATATTAGTACACTTTCTCTAGTGACATTTGAACATACCTGCACCTGCGTTGCTGTTGATAGCTGGAGCCTAAAGAGGCCTTTGGCTGTACATAGAAATGGAGTGTTGCTTCATTTTGTTTGTTCTGAATGTTTCACATTTTTGTTGTATCTTGATAAGAGCTTCCCTCCTTTGATGTAGTAAGTGCGTCAGCTTTTGGCATTCTTAATGGTTGGCCAAATGTTGGCAATAGTAGGAAAGAGACAAGTAAAATATATTAAAAGAGAAGTGACTACTCTATGGTGGGTTATAGTGATGGTCAAATTGTTTTTTATCTTTCTTCCGCATGGTGACAAGTGTCACACTTATGAAAGAAGAGAAAAAAAGAAGTTAAATGTCAATAATAAAAAGAGATAAAAAAGAAGGAAAGTTTTATTTGACACCCAGTCTATAGTCTATAGGTAGGATTGCGGGCTTACGCGGCACGTACCGAGCCATGACGGTTGAGTGTAAGAGCCATAAAGGCTGGTGTGACATGAGTCGTAAAGGCTCGTGCACTCTTAGCCGTAAAGGTTGAATCAATGCAAAAAAAACGGCATTTAATGTCAATAGTTGGCAAACTTCTACCTACTTACATTCATTATTGCATATTCAAATCCTTCAATTACCACCATTAAACACCATTTCATCCTTTCTTATTTCTTATCTTATTTCTACTAAATACTTCACAACGTCTTATGAAGATCTCGCATATATCTTTAATTCAGCAGAAAGCAATATTTTAATATCTTACAACGAGGTACTTTACTTATTATCAAAGTTAAATACTCTCTTTTTATTTTGGATGTGAGTATAATATTTGTTCATAACGAAGAACAATTTCAATTTTCGAAATTGTTCATGTGAGTATAATATTTGTTTATAATTAGGAGTACTCTAGCCTTAACGACAAGTGACTTATTTTGACGTAATGACTCTTCTTAACAGAATGTTTTATTATTTTTTCACGACGAAATTGAGGTATATATAGGGTTGAATGACCTTCAAATAAGTGATGAGAGTACGTATCAAAATGTACTTGATACAACAATCATCTTTGGATGATTGTCCTTATTACATGTGCATTTCTATAATGATTGTCCATTACCACATCGTGGAGAAAAGTTTATACCACAACTCTATTGAGCATTCATCGTCAAGTGCTCAAATAATTAAACATGTACCACTTTGCTCCTAAGGATGATCATCATATTCATATAAACTCTACTTCTTTCTAATAAAATGATGTATACGATTCGAACTTGAATTGTAGTATTGCTTTGAAGTGTGAATTTGGAGAGAGAGTCAAATTTTCTACCAATTATAAAGTTGGTTCCTTGCCCACTTTCCTTCACCATACTCAATGCCCTTTTAATATCAACAATATTAATAGGAGAAGACTAAATCCAAATCGGAGGTCGAAGTTGAAGGAAACTAAAGCCAAATTGGAATCCAAATCTGTACTGTTGGATCGTAAGTCTGTTAGAATGGGTGTCCTTAACTGGGTTAAGGACGTCCTTAGGTGCAGCGGAAATTAGACTTAACAGGAAACGTAACAAGATAATGGACACGAGTATTTATAGAGGAACCCCACTAAGACCAACTAGTCTTATGGGTAAACCTCTACCTCCGTTTGGAGGATTTTCAATAGCCGTCCTTATCTTATTAAGAGAGAGTCCTTACACTTAGGCGAGTCGTTACACTTCACTGAGCTAAGCGACCGTCCTTAGCCTCACTAGTAACACTCCTTTCCACCTAACAAAGTAACCTAACTCTCTTAGCTATAAGGAAGCTATCACACACGTCTCTCACGGTTCGTTGTGAGAGACAAACTACAACTCTAACTATTCTATGGTTTGTTTTGGATTTGATGTGGTTGGACTTTCTTTCTCTTGCTTCAAGCTCACGTGATCTTCTTGATCTTCGTTCTTGTACTTGAATGTTTCGGGAGAGCTTGAGAGAAAGTCTTCAAAGTCCACACCGCTATGCATACCCCTTGGGAGGGTATTTATAGCGGAAGTGGTTCTTGTCCTCTAGCGTCCTCTGAGACTTGGCGGGATCCTTGATCTTCCATCAACGGTGCGATGAGCATCTTGAGGAAGTCAACTCTGTTGACGCTGGGAAGCCTCCGCGTGGATAGGGGACCATTGCTGGGAAAGCGACATCTTTGGAATTGTCTACACGTGCCCAGACAAGGGAAGCTTCCTTCTGAGGACTACGGACGAGTATGATGTAATCATGTTGGGGCGGCCTTGATTTGAATTTTGAACTTCGTCCGTATTTTGGCGCGTGTCCCTTCTAGATGAGGACGTTGTCCTATCTGCGCAGGAACTTCACCAATTACGTTCAGCTTTGGAAGTTCTGATGACATGCGTCCCTATGGCTTAGGGACTGACGTTCACTTGTTGTCCTTTTCGCTCATGTGCGTCCCTTGGACTTACCTGAGATCAACACTTGGACAACTTGTTAAATACTTTTGAGTTTGTCATTATCAAAACAAGGGACGATCATTATTGGTTTAGATATTAATGACTGGCGTCCTTAATATCGTCCCAACATGTACCATGTTAATGTAGTGTGTGAAAGGTTTCGTCCACATAGATCAAGGAGATTGAATCCAAATCGGAGGTCGAAGAAGTGTGATTATAAGTTTGAGATCGTAGGTTGTCGTATGAAGAAAGAGCCATGGATCCCTAATCCAAAGTGGATATTGGATTTGGTCGAAGGTCGCCACAATCATCCCCTTACATGGGATTAGGGCGGGAATGCATTATTGGGCCAAATGACCCCGGAGGAGTAGTTGATGTCTAGGAGGTTGGACAATGGGAGGAGAACCTCAAAAGAAATTGTCACCGAACTGAGAAGTACATTTCCGGGAAATTTAACAACAAGAAAGCAGGTTGCAAACTTCTTGTATAAGTTACAATATGAGGATTGGGGAGAATTGACGGTTACACAGTGGTCTCTCAAGCTTTTGGTGAACAATGACTATGTAGTCTCTCCTATTAGGGACAAGATTACGAATGAGGTGCAAATACTGTTTTTTGCTAACATGGAGTCGTTGCACTTTTTATAGAAGTTGCATCATGTGGTAATTATCGACGTTAATTACAAGACGAACACGTGAGTATATATATTTTTATGGTTATCTCTTTCATACTTAATTATATATATATATATATAGAATTAAGATCACGTAAAACCCTCAATTGTGGTAGTACAGGTGAACAATTCATATCCATTGGATTTGATTAATTTAACGTTCTAGATTATTCTTAAAAAGGTGTATGGTAAATTAAAAAAATTAATCACAGCAAATTCTAATTTCCTTACGTCACCTCCCATATTTCTCTCCAAATCTCTTTCCCCAAATCTCTCCACCAGACAAATCTTTACTTTTTTACTTTCTCAACTTCTTTATGGAAGATCAATTTGTTTGATTCAAATATGGAAAATATTCTACGCCTTGATTGCCTTCGTTCCAAAAACCGCCATGTTTAATACTTCAGTGGGTTCTAAATTCTGGTTATTTTCGAAGGTGAGTCTGTGATTCTTATCGTATTTATGTATATGATTCGAATTTAGGGATAATTTAGTTAACTTCCATTGATTCTAGGATATTAAAATCGTTGTTTTTATAATTTGATTTCACAAACAAAAATTCCAATTACTAGATTCAAGTAGGCAGTCGTTTGTTTGATTCAAGTCTAAATTCAAACCGTATATTCCATGTATTGTTCGAATTTTGAAATGTTTGTCATTGATAATTTATAAAAAAAGTTACGAACTAGCTTGAATTTAGAGTTGTTTATGAATTTGTGCAGACATATTGATCATTCAATTCATTGTTTAAATATGTTCAAATTTTCTTGCTTGACCTTACAATTTGTGCAGACATATGTATATTCTAGTTGATTTTATATTGAATATGCATCTTCACCACCGGAATATTTGAATATATTATTTGAATTTGAAGTCATTTTACTTTATATGTTTACGTGTTGAATAGGTTGATTTGTGAACAATTGAATATGCATATTGAGTATATTTTTTTGAATAAATATTTTGAATTTTTGAATATCATTCTTAACAATTGAATTAGTAATGGAATATATGATTAGTATCCTGAATATTGTTATCCATTATTTGAATTGAAAATATGGTTTTTGAATGCATTTGTGAATATATATTTTGAACTGAATTAGCAGCTCGAATTCTTAGTAGTATAACCTGAATTCTTAAAATAATCACATGAATGTTCTTATGAATTATTTGAATATGACATATTATGAAGTATGATTTGAATTGATAATGTAATAACCTGAATGTTGCTATGTATGTTTTGAATATATGTTTTGAATTGATGTGGTAACCTGAATTCTGAGTAGCATAATATGAAGTTTTAAGATAATCACATGAATGTTCTTGTGAATTGTTTGAATATAGAATATTATGAAGTATGATAAAAATTTGATAAAAATTAGAATCATAGTCATTTAACTTTGAATGTTGTTGTCTGTGGAATATGCAGTCTTGAAGGTTGAAATATATCGAGATGATCGAAGAATATAAAAGAGTTTAAAGAGAATGGAAGAAAAATGATATGAATCAAAGACGACAATGAGCACTAAAGAAGCAACTGTTATTCATCTTTATTTTATGATGTATTCAAATTCAATTCAATTGTATTCATTGATGTAATTATAATAGGAATATAAAACTCTTCATTTTTGTCAAATTCAATGTATTACAAGTAGATATTCGATGTTTATTGTATGTATATTTATTATAATTTCACCTCAAATAAGACAATAGAATTCGAATTCGACAAAGTCGACTGCATATTCAAACCACGCCAAATTATGATAACATATGAATAGTATTCAAAAAGCGTTAAAGCATATTCAGCCATGTACTTGATAAATTCAAACATTTGTTTAGTCGAATATTGAATCAATATTATTGAATATTGAAGCAGTACGATCGAATTTGTAATGACTGACGAATGCATCTATAAGATTTGTGTGATCGTCATGTAATGCTCATGCAATTAAGTACAAAAAGAAGAGATTTTAATCAAGGTAAGAAACTGTACCAGAACTTCACGAATTCATCAATATGTATCAATTCATAAATAATCCCTCAAATGGGATTTAGTTCTCCATAATACAAACTAAGAATCAATTGGATCTAAGGTGAATTGAAATCAAGCAAAATCTAAAGGTACTAAAAACTATGGAAAACTCTACTTAAATAGTAGTTGGAAGACATGCCAATCCGAAACTATAAGATAGAGAGAAGATAAGAAAAAGAAAAGAAGATAGAAATAAAACTGTCTCAGATTTGTAGCCCACCACGCACGCGCCAAGGGTCCCGCGCTCGTGTTACTGGTCCTTCAAGAAATACTTTATTCTTCGCAAATCGCCTCGCATCGCGCACGCGCCAAGGGCACCGCGCACGTGTCTTATGACTTGATCAACTCCTGGCCTCTAGTTTTCATCTACGCCCGCGGCCTGGCCATCGCGCTCGCGGTTCCTCAACAGTAGCAATTCTTCACTTCGCAATCTTGTCTTGAAAACTCTTGTAACTTGAATCCTTGTGTTTTCAATCTTCATATTACAACTAAGCACAAACACTAACCAAGAACATTCAATATAACCCTAAAATACAAGATTTAACCTATATTAAATAAAATATATCAGAAGACCTCATATAGCAATGAAAAAAAACAAGGTGGAGCCGAGAAAGAAGAGCGAGTTTGAGCACATACGAGAACAGCTAGAGGACCTTGAGAAAGAGGAGGCGAAGGACAGGGGAAAGGTGAGTCAAGCTAAAGGCGTACGTCATCAAAGAAAAGAAACGGGATCAACTAGTATAGTGGAGGTGGACTTTGCTTGTATGCAATCTCAACCTATACTTAAGGAGGGATCACAACGCGAAGAACCCGTTCGGGCCATAGTGCATATGGGTGTGAACTTCGGGATTGAAAATGTGGATTATTTCTAGATCCTGTACATCAATTTTTCGAAGGATGTACGTCCCGATAGTCATTGGGGATACCGGGCACTTGTCGTGCTTCTTGGGCTCCATGAGACGGATTACACGAGGGTCAGACATGAACTTGCGGTTGAGTTGCTTGAGAACAAAAAATTGTATGAGCCTATACGACAAGGACACAAAGGGACTTGGCAAGACTTGATTCGTCAAGTTAACTACATCAAAAGCCCATGCTTCTTGGATTGTTGGTTCAACATGCCATTTATTGGTTTCGTTTTATTGGCATGGGGTGCTCCAACTTTGTGTTTACCCTTAAGGTGGAGACGCACAACCCTAGGTCCTCTGAGGGAAGATCTAGGGATAGCAAGCGTAGCATTTCAGGACCATTTTATGCCGGTATGTCCCAATCCAAACTTAATTTGTTATTCATGTTGATATTTGACTCGGCCAAGGTCATTATGCCAATATTAAAAGTAGCTAACCCTATTTCACAAACTAGTATAGTAAGCAAGCAAGGGGTCGAACCGAAAGGAACTAGTGTTCTCAAGCAATTCAGTTCAATCGAAAGACAAACAAGGGGGTTAAAAAGGTTTTATATCATTAAGAGGAAAGTAGAGTTCATTTAATCAATTCCACCTTTTAAATCAATCGATCATAAATTCATCCACTACTTTATATTTCCTAGGTTAATTCAAATCCTTTACTCAGATATTCGCTTGTCCATAGTCCAAACAAAACTTTGATATGAACAAGGACGCTTAATCCAAATCATGCAATGTGCACAAGGATAGAAAGGAAATTGAATCATGCAATCAAACAACGAGTCTCATGCATAAAACGACTATTGAATACTCTTTCTCAATTTCAATCCACGATCCTGAAAAAGAGTTGTTTCAAGAATAGAAAGGATTGCACAGAAAACAATCAAACCTATTTAAACAATAGATATAGGTCAATCAGACAAGGTGATCAAGCTCATCAAATCGAACATAGATAATAGGATTAAGAACAAAGAGTTTCAATATCAACCTAGGAATAAAGAAGTTACTAGAATCTCACGATATTAATAAAAAGGCTTCCTTGATTGAACAAACACTAAAGAGGATTAACTCTCCATAATACAAAAGCAAACTCAAGAATTAATTCAAAAGGGGTCCTCATCAATGTGGAATTAGACCTCCTTGTCACCATGTGCCATGGAAAGCAATCCTTTGGCAACATCAATTACCGCCATGTGGTTTTCAAGAATGGACGACCAACAATAGAACTAGGTCGTATCTCCCTTCTCCAATCTCCATTACATAGAAATCTACAGGAAAACTCAAACGATCCACCTGCACTAGAACACCCTCCACTATTCCTTTCGGTTGCACATTAGAGTGGTCTGCTAGCTCAATAGTTATATTAGTTTCTTGCAAAGGACCTAGACCTAACTTCTCATACATGCATAGAGGAAGGACATTAATAGAAGCTGCTAAGTCAAGCATAGCATGCTCGATTTTAGTTTCTCCTATTGTTATAGGCACATTGAATCGTCCTGGATCTCCACACTTTTTAGGCATTTATTTTGGAGTATGGAATTAGCGTTTTCAGTCTTTGAGGTTTTATCAATTAAAGCCTTGTTTTCCACTAGAGCTACTTTCTTAACTTTTCCTTTTTCACTTTGTTTTCTATTTATGGTGCATAACTCTTTCAAGAGTTTTGCAAACCTCGGAACGCTTTTAATAAGATTAAGGAGGTGGATGTTTACTTGACAATAGACGAATGTCTTAAATATCTCCTTGTCATTGGCGGGTTTTCTTGTGTCTTTCAACACCTCAAGGAATGGTGGAGTTGGCTTGTACAAACTAAGAGGAGGAAAGTATGGTCGTACATAACCGTCGTCAACCTTTGGAGCAGAACCACGCACTTGCCCTTCTTGTCGTGTGTGTGGTGCCTCATAGTGCGCTCGCGGTTTTCCAATAGAGCTTTGAAGTTTTCTACTGGGTCGAACCGCAATCGCGGGGTGGGGACCCGCATGCACGGTCTTCATATGACCACGAATCTCTAAGTTCCAAGGAGATACTGTGCGCGCGGTCCGCAGAGGGTGTGCACAGTTTCTCCTCAAAACTAGTAGTTTTCGAACAACTTCTCTTTCGCTCTGTAGTTGCATGGTACTCACATTCTCCTTGTGATTTATGGGTTGAGAAAGTAGTTTCCCTAAATCCTTGGCCTCGAGAGGACCAATTATGGTAGCTAGTTGACTCAACTGAGCCTCCAAATGCTTCACTGCGGCCCTCGTCTCTTGATTCTCTTTCATGAGAGCATTGATGATTATGTTATCATAAGATGGTGGAAGGGGCCTCGGAGCATAATTGTTTGGCATGAATTGTTGTTGTTGTTGGCCTTGGGGAGCAAATTGTTGTTGTTGTTGTTGTTGTTGTTGCTGCTCCGGCTACTGTTGATTGTTCCATCGAAAATTAGGATGGTTCGCCCAACCCGGATTGTATGTGTTTGAGTATGGATCATTCCGGGGTCTAGGCAGACCATAATTCCTGACGGCATTCACCGAGGCCTCTGGCTCTTGAACGGTGGGACAAGCATCAGTAGGGTGGCTCACATCACAGCAGATTTCGCAGGCTTTCGCCTGTTATACACCTTTGCTCACCAATAGCTGCTTCATCAAGTTGTTGAGCACCCGTACTTCAGCATGTAGAGACTCATTCACCATGTTGACGGACCGCGATCCAGACCGTGCTCTTTGGTTCCTTGTCTGCTCTACCGAGATCTCTATCTTCTCAAAAGCTTATGTGGGGGTCAGGCTCTCATAACTTCCTCCACAAGACGCATTCACCATGCGCTTGTCAGCGTCACATAGACCCTCAATAATGTAATAGATGAGATCCTTTGCGAGTTAGCCATGGTATGGGTAACTCGCAATCAGCCTCTCGTAGCGTTCCTAGTACTCGTAGAGATTCTCGTCTTCTCCTTGCTCCAAACTACTTAGTTGTGTTTTGATAGAGGTTTGTTTGGAAGTAGTATAGTACTTCTCTAGGAACGTTTGTTTCATCAATCCCAGGTGGTGATGCATCCAAGCACAAGAGATAGGAGTTGATCCTTCGTAGAGTCCGCCAACGCAAACGGAAAAGCTTGAAGCTTTATTTGATCTTCATTCACGTAGGTGATCGGTCCAGATCGGAGGGTCTCAAAATTTAAATTTATAACCGAACCTAGTTGTAGCACAAGGTAGGGTGTCGAACACTCGGGAGTTCGTTAATTGAGAGCACCAAAAAGACTTGCAAAGAGGAAAGAAAGGCTAAATCAAGGAAAATCAAAGGAAACCACTCGGGACCGACATGGTCACTTCGGCCCGAGATGGATCGACGAAGAAATGGCCAGGACCGACACAGTTGTAAGTCGGGCCCGACGTTTGGGTAAGTCGAGTTTAGCAAAAATGGAGAGATAGATCTTGGGTTTTTGGGTTCCTTCTTTAGTAGATGTGGGTAATTCCACCCCAATTCAACCAATAAGTGTTGATCCTCGTGAGATCGAGGTTGTCCGCCTCGGCCCCGCCACTTCTACACATCGACCCTAGGGAATTTTACCTCCCTTTCGATGCAAGGTCAAGTGATAGGCAAAAGATCACTTCCGTTCACTTTTGCCAATCACAAGCCCTTGATCCCTTGCTTCCACAAGAGATTGTAGCTCTATGTAGAGTGGGTTCCTAGATCAATCACTTAAGGCTATGGAATTGGGGGTTCAAACCCAAACCTAGCTAGAGGTTTCCCCCATAGCCCAAGACCAATGGAATCTACTCCATAAGGCTAGAGTAAAAAGCAATCAAATCACAAAGCAAACAACTCTCAATCATCCAAATCAAAGCTAAGCCAAATTTCATTCAAATCAAAGGGAAATCACAAGATCCAAATCCAAATCCACAATTTGCAAATCAAAACAAAGACAAACTCACAATTCTTCCCTAGATCTACTCCTTCTCCACCGATTTTCCTCTCCTTCTCCTCTCTTCTCATTCTCCTTGCTCTCCAAGTCTTCCTTGAGCCTTTGAGAGTGATTAGATGTGTCTAAAATTGGATAATCCTCTAATTATCTTCTCTCCTTTTAATTAGGGGCCAAGAATATCCAAAAATGGAAGAGGGGCAAAAGTGGTAGATCACATTTGTATGCCTTGATGCCCAATCCACAATTCCGCCGACTCGGACCGACACGGGTGTACCTCGGGCCCGATGTGCTGGCACCTCGGTCCGATGTCTTGGAGTCGAACTCGGGCACGAGTTGCTGGGCAACTCGGTCCTGGCGTCGGTCCACTCTTCTTCTTGGCTTTTCTTAAGCTCCTCTTCATTGATCGCTCGGCTCTTCCGCTCCTTTGTGCTCGTGCCTTGCTCCTCCTTGGGGACTCCTTCCAAAACCCCCTCAAATCATGCCAACTTACCTACAAAATGCAACAAATTCGCATAGTCTCCGAATCTTATAGAAAATCGGAATCTAGGCTAAAAAGGAACAAAACTCTCAAGGAAAGGAACAAAAGACACATATTTACATAGGAAATTAAACTCTAAAACTCACCAAAATGAGAGACATCAGTAGGTTGGCTTCATGATGACACAAACAGTCTGGAACTCCGCAAGATGTTTGTTTGGGCCTTCACCACTTAACCCATGGAAAGTAGGCAAGTGATAGTTCAACCCAAACTTAAGATCGAATTTTACACCGTCCCCGAGTGTAGGAAATTGAACAGCCAGTTGTTGTTGTTGTAGATTAGGTGCTATGAGCTGGTGAATAGTTTGCTTTGCCATTAAATTGTTTTCTTAATCTGAATCATAGGAGGAGAGAGAATTGAGAGGGATCCTTGATGCACTAACTTGGGATACGCTTCTCTACTAGCGGATGGTCTTGTTAATCTCTGAATCAAAGGGAAGAGGAGAAGTATCACTAGAAGAGTGCGGACCATAAGATAGATCCACACCCAAAGTCACATTCTAGGTGTGAACCGCGTGCGCGCCAGGTGTGCCGCGTGCGCAGTATGGGTACAGAACGTGGGAATGAACTGAAAAATGTGAGAAACAAAAGATTCCCCAACAGCGGCGCCAAAATTCGACTCGGCCAAGATCGTTGTGCCAATATCAAAAGTAAATAATCCTATTTCACAAACTAGTATAGTAACAAAACAAGGAGTCGTTGTGCAAGGGGTCGAGCACAAAGGAATCAATGCTATCAAGCAATTCAGTTCAATCAAAAGACAAACAAGGGGGGTTAAAAAGGTCTTATTTCAATAAGAGGAAAGTAGATTTCATTCAATCAATTCCACCTTTTAAATCAATCGATCATAGATTCATCCACTTCTTTATTTAGGTTAATTTCAATCCTTTACTCAGATATTTGCTCGTCCACGGTCCAAGCAAAGCTATGATATGAACAAGGACGCTTAATCCAAATCATGCAAACACAAGGATAGAAAGGAAATTGAACATACAATCAAACAACGAGTCTCATGCATAAAACAACCATTGAATACTCTTTCTCAATTTCAGTCCACGGTCTTGAAAAAGAGTTGTTTCAAGAACATAAGGGATTGCACAGACAACAATCAAACCTATTCAAACAATAGATCTAAGTCAATCAAACAAGGTGATCAAGCTCATCAAATCAAACATAGATCATAGGATTAAGAACAAAGAGTTTCAATATCAACCTAAGAATAAAAAAGTGACCAAAAATCTCACGATATCAATAGAAGGACTTCCTTAATTGAACAAACATCAAAGGGGATTAGTTGTCCATAATACAAAAGTAAATACAAGAATTAATTCAATGTCAACAATGATCGATCATGAGCCGTGCCATGGTGGGTCGTGTCCTCGGGAGCCGAGATCGTGGCTCATGAAACAATGATCGTGGAAAAGTTGAAAGCGGGTTAAGGTCGATAATGGAATTGACTTGAGTGATTTCCGGATAACCGCTCCCTCAAATGCACTTCTCCTCTTCTTCACTCTTCCACTTACTCTACCAACTCCCTCCAATACCCCTAGGGTTGGCCATCCCTTGCCTATACCCTTAGGAAGACTTCTCCATGGAGGAATCCTTACCTATTTCACTATGAAAGCAATCCAAATGCAAAAGTAAAATGGAACCTCTCTTCTCTCTTGCACACAAATTCCTTCTTAATCTCAAACTAAGAATTGTTCTCTTCCAACTTTCTACATTAGCTCCTCCATTAGAGAAGTCGTTTGATCAACAAAAGGCTTGAAAGTTTACTTTTCAACAATCTATAAAACCACGACTGTTGCCGAAAAACTATGGCCATGTTAACAATTGTTCAATGTTTTACCCCCCACATCCCGATACTCGTCTATCAAAAAGTGTCGACTAACCTTTGAGTAGATGTCATTCCTGCTAGTAATTGCTCGACGTCTTACCTCGCACATCTCGATACTCGTCCATCAGAAAGTGTCGACTAACCTTTGAGTAAATGTCATTCCTGCTAGTAATTGCTCGACGTCTTACCTCGCATATCTCGATACTTGTCCATCATCAAGTGTCGACCAACTTTTGAGTAAATGTCATTCCTTCTAAGGCATGTGTAATATTTCTTTGTGAATCTCTAACGCAAGTGGATGGATCTCAAACCTTTTTTTATTAAGTATAAATTTTTGTTTTGTTTAATATTCTTGATTAGTTAAGAACAACTTTCATGCATAAATAAGCTTAGGTTTATTTATTACATAGAGATAACGACCTCATTATGATTATTCGTACAACATTAGTATTAGACTTTAGGAACGATGCTTCCAACCTTGTTTGCTTAAAGTGTCTCATACATAAACCTTACTTGAATTAGCATAGAAAGTGATGATTCTATAAACTACCAAGAATTTCCATACATTCAAATGAATCTCATGTGAGGGTCGAATGTATAAATATATTCCTTTGACTAAGTCTCGTAAGAGGGTAAAAAATCATATTCTTTTAACCGAGTCTTGTAATAGGGTTGAATTCAAATCATATTCCTTTGGCTAAGTTTCATAAGAGGATCTAATAAAAACCCTTCAATATAAAGTGAACCCTTTTAGAACTAATAAGAGATAAGTGTTTGATGCACACAATTAAAGAGCGAGGATGGTAAGTACAACTTGGAAAACCATTCTAGTTCTCGGCTTTGAAAGATTATATTTTTCACTCTAGAAATGCACATTATATGCAATGAGGGTGATTATATCTCTTATAAGTCGATAGATTATTTGATGTGATTGACTCGGGCAAAGTCGTTGTTCCCTTATCAAAAATAAATCCCAAACATGCAAACAAAAGTATAGTAGGCAAGCAAGGGGTCGAACCCAAAGGAATCAGTTTTTATTCAGATTTTATGGTTTTCATGCAAGTAATCAAAAGGGGGTTTTGAAAGTTGGTTTCAATCAAAGGTTATCAAGTAGAGTTTATCCAATCAATTCCACTTTATTAATCCGTTGATCATGAATTCATCCACCTCTTTATATGCCTAGGTCAATTTCAATCCCAATCATTAGCAATCGCAAGTCCACGGTCCAAGCAATTCTATAACCCTAGGCAAGGACGCTTAACCTAGAATTAGCATAGAACATAGGGATATTAGGAAATCAAATCATGCAATCAAGCTACGAGTCTCAGCACAATTTAACCATTGAATACTCTTCCTTAAACTAGTCAACGGTCCTAGAATAGAGTTGTTTCGAGAAATAGGAATGATGCATAGACAACAACCAATCCTAAATCAAACAATAGATCTAAGTCAATCAAACAAGTTGACCAGGCGCATAAAATCAAACATAGATCATGGGATGAAGCACAAGAGTATCAATAAAGACCTAGGGATAAAGAGATTACCAGAATTTCACAACTTCATAATAAAGCTTCCTTGATTGAATAAACTCAAGAAGAGAGTTAGTTCTCCATTACAAAGAAAACTCTAATCTTTATTAAAAGACAATTGATTGATAAGTATGTTGGATATCCTAAAAACCTAGAAAGGTTCCCTTTATATAGCCCCAAAGATCAACCTTTTTCGACTAAATAAGATAGGAAACCGAAAGATAAGAAAGGAAACAAGATAAAAACGGTGAAATCTCGCCGCCTGGAAGTCGGTCACACCGTGACCGCGGCACCACCACCGCGCCCGCGGCGGTCTTCAAATGGTCAAATCCGAGTTGGCTTCTACCGCGACCGCGCCGTAGGCAACGCGACTGCGGCCTTCATGGGTCTTGGTTGGTTCGCTCCTTCACGCCAACGCGCCCATGTCATAGACAACGCGACCGCGATATCCATGCAGTGGCGAATCTTCGTCTTAAGCTCTTTAACTCTTGATTCTTCATACTTCGTGTCTTCGGTCTTCATATTACAATAACGCTCAAAACTAACCTAAACACTCTCAATATAGCTCTAAAATACAAGAGTTATCCTATACAACATAGGCCGAATCAGTGATTAATAAAGTTGCTAACAAAGCTTATACATTTCGATGAAACCCCACACTTTTGGTGCTCTATAATTCTATCTTTACAAGAATGCTCGTATTTCTTTTGTCCATTTGATGAAAGTAATGTATTACATTACTCTCCAATCCTAATATCCTAATCGCATTGTATGATGTGATCACCTTCTTGGGACTATAGGAAAGGACTCGCTTTGGCCAAGGATCTAAGTTACGATTTGGGCCTTATCGGACTATTGAGGGGGACGGGTGCGGAAGCTGGGTTAAGGGATGATGTCTATCATTTTGGAGGTGTTTTAGTAGTTAATTTTCCTTGTAAATATGTGTTTTTCATTCTTTTCTTTGTTAGTTTCGTTCCTTCTTAGCTTAGTTCCCGGTTTTCTTTAAGAGTCGGAAACTATGCAAGTTTGCTTTGATTTGTAGGTAAAATGGCAAGAATGAGGACGTTTTGGAGGAGCTTATGAAGGATCCAAGTCAAGGAGCGGAAGAGTCAAGTCAAGAATGAAGAGGAAGCAAAGGAAACCCAAGAAGAAGACAAGGATCGAGGCCCAGGACCGACGTTCCCAACGTCGGGCCCGAGGTGCATCCGTGTCGATCCGAGTCGGCAATGGAGTGGATTGTTCCCCAAGGCATATTTTTAGTAACTTTCCACATTTGCCCCTTTCTAAATTGGGAATTCCTTGGTCCCCAATCTAAGGAGGCTATAAATAGAGGTGATTAGAGAGCATTAAGGCATGTTGGGATAGACCACAACTCAAATCACTCTCTAGAGACTCAAGGAAGACTTGGAGAGCAAGGAGAAGAAGGGAGGAGGAGAAGAGAGGAAAATCGGTGGCCTAGGAGGAAGAGTAGTGAGTTTTGTACTTTGTTTAGCTTTGGATTTGATAGAATTAAGACTTGGATCTTGTTGACACTTTGAGATTTGAATGCAATTTGGCTTTGAGTTGAGATTGATGATTGAGTTATGCTTGTTTTTCCATTTGATTGCTTTGTTCTCTTACTTGATGGAGTAGATTCCATAG
Source organism: Polygonum aviculare (assembly GCA_934048045.1). Lineage (NCBI taxonomy): Eukaryota > Viridiplantae > Streptophyta > Magnoliopsida > Caryophyllales > Polygonaceae > Polygonum > Polygonum aviculare. The sequence continues at coordinate 21,037,588 of OW204023.1, read as the reverse complement.
TCTTGGGCTATGGGGGAATCCCCTAGCTAGGATTGGGTATGAACCCCCAATTCCATAGCCTTTGAGTGCTTGATCTAGGAATCCTCTCTACACTAAGCTTCAATTCTCTTGTGAAAACAAGGGGCTTAGGGCTTGTGATTGGTAAGAGTAAGCGAGAGCAATCTCGGACCCAATCACTAGACCTAACATCGAAGGAGAGTGAAAACTCCCTTGGGTCTAAGTGTAGAGTGGAGGGATCGAAGGCTAGCAATCTCGATCTCATAAGGATCAACACTTATTGGTTGAATTGGGGTGGAATTACCCAAGTTTAGTTAGGGAGGGAACCCAAAAACCCAAGACCGATCTACCATTTTTGCCTAATCGAGTTACCCAGCACATCGGGCCCGACTTTGAACCACGTCGGTCCCGGCCAATTCGAACCTCGATCCACCCTCGGACCGAAGTGACCTGTGTCGGTCCGAGGTGATTTTCTCTCGTTTTCCTTTGTTTTGCCTTTCTTTTATACCTTTTTAGTCTTTTTGGGTACTTTCGACGCACGAACTCCCGTGTGTTCGACACCCTACCTCTTTACTACAAGTGAGGTTCGGTTTTATAAATTTAAAATTGTGAGACCCTCCTATCCCGGACCGATCAGAATTTTTGGCGCCGTTGTCGGGGAGTTCTACTTGTTCGAGGTACCCTCTTTAGTTGAGTCTTTGATTTTGGTAGTGATTTGGGTGAGGGACTAGCCCGAACCCCTTGTTTGTTTTGATTCGGTTTTTGTTTGTGTCTTTGGTTATAGGTGCATGCGAGCTAGTTCCGTCCGAGGAACCTTTGAGCTCGACTTTGTGTGTGATCCGGAGAGCATCATCAAACAAGCCCGAAAGAAGAAGAGAATGGCGGACCAAGCCCGAGATGAGGAGTTCGAAAGGATGAGAGCCGACATGGCTCGAATACAAATTGAAATGGCGAACCGAGATGCCGAGGCCCGTAGAGAGAGGGAGCAAAGGATAAGGTTGGAGGCTCAAATCAACACTCAACCCCGGAATGCTAGACAATACATGCATCCGGAGTTGAAAGTGCCGGAGCCGGCCATCGTCTTGCCGGAGGTGTCAAAGAATTATGAGATAAAAACTCAATTTATCTCACTCATCAAGAGGGAGCAATTCCAAGGGAGGCCGAATGAGTTCCTGATCGAGCATGTAAAGCAATTCAAAGATCTATGTGAGACCATCTCGACGGACAATGAGACACTTGAGTACGTGCTACTCAAAGCCTTCAAGTTGTCTTTGGGATGCAAAGCTTTGCATTGGTTGGAGAGCCAAGCACCTCGTTCTATCACGTCATGGAGGGCTCTCAATGAAGCATTCTTGATAAAATTCTTCCCGCCCACCAAGACGACGGAGCTTAGAAGGAAGATTGCTAGCTTTCAACAAGGAGCTCATGAGCCACTTTTCGAGGCTTGGGATCGGTTCAAAGAGATGTTAAGGGCGTGTCCAACACATGGGCAACAACCTTATGTCCTTCAAGACATTTTCTTCCAAGGAATCAACCCCGCCACCAAGGATAAATTGAATCTTCACACCGATTGTGGGTTCATTGACTTGCCTCCGGAGCAAGCGTGGGAGTTGCTCGACAAGCTCTCGGATTATGAAGCCATGTATGGAGTCAATCAAGCAAGTAAGGAAGTGAGAATCCATGGAGAAGGTCCGAAAAGGCTCCTCAATTGAACCTTCACACCGATTGTGGGTTCTTTGAACATAGTGTGCCTCCTCAATTTGCTCAATCGGTGTGAAGGTGTGAAGGTTCATACATGGCTTTTCAGTGTGAAGGTTCAATTGAGGAGCCTTTTCGGACCTTCTCCATGGATTCTCACTTCCTTGCTTGCTTGATTGACTCCATACATGGCTTCATAATCCGAGAGCTTGTCGAGCAACTCCCACGCTTGCTCCGGAGGCAAGTCAATGGACGGCTCCGGCACTTTCAACTCCGGATGCATGTATTGTCTAGAATTCCGGGGTTGAGTGTTAATTTGAGCCTCCAACCTTATCCTTTGCTCCCTCTCTCTACGGGCCTCGGCATCTCGGTTCGCCATTTCAATTTGCATTCGAGCCATGTCGGCTCTCATCCTTTCGAACTCCTCATCTCGGGCTTGGTCCGCCATTCTCTTCTTCTTTCGGGCTTGTTTGATGATGCTCTCCGGATCACACACAAAGTCGAGCTCAAAGGTTCCTCGGACGGAACTAGCTCGCATGCACCTATAACCAAACACACAAATAAAAACCGAATCAAAACAAACAAGGGGATCGGCCTAGTCCCTCACCCAAATCACTACCAAAATCAAAGACTCAACTAAAGAGGGTACCTCGAACAAGTAGAACTCCCCGGCAACGGCGCCAAAAATTCTGATCGGTCCGGGATCGGAGGGTCTCACAATTTTAAATTTATAAAACCGAACCTCACTTGTAGTAAAGAGGTAGGGTGTCGAACACACGGGAGTTCGTGCGTCGAAAGTACCCAAAAAGACTAAAAAGGTATAAAAGAAAGGTAAAACAAAGGAAAATGAGAGAAAATCACCTCAGACCGACACAGGTCACTTCGGTCCGAGGGTGGATCGAGGTCGAATTGGCCGGGACCGACGTGGTTCAAAGTCGGGCCCGATGTGCTAGGTAACTCGATTAGGCAAAAATGGTAGATCGTTCTTGGGGTTTTGGGTTCCCTCCCTAACTAAACTTGGGTAATTCCACCCCAATTCAACCAATAAGTGTTGATCCTTATGAGATCGAGATTGCTAGCCTTCGATCCCTCCACTCTACACTTCGACCCAAGGGAGTTTTCACTCTCCTTCGATGTTAGGTCTAGTGATTGGGTCCGAGATTGCTCTCGCTTACTCTTACCAATCACAAGCCCTAAGCCCCTTGTTTTCACAAGAGAATTGAAGCTTAGTGTAGAGAGGATTCCTAGATCAAGCACTCAAAGGCTATGGAATTGGGGGTTCATACCCAATCCTAGCTAGGGGATTCCCCCATAGCCCAAGACTATGGAATCTACTCCATCAAGTAAGAGAACAAAGCAATCAAATGGAAAAACAAGCAAAACTCAATCATCAATCTCAACTCAAAGCCAAATTGCATTCAAATCTCAAAGTGTCAACAAGATCCAAGTCTTAATTCTACCAAATCCAAAGTTAAACAAAGTACAAAACTCACTACTCTTCCTCCTAGGCCACCGATTTTCCTCTCTTCTCCTCCTCCCTTCTTCTCCTTGCTCTCCAAGTCTTCCTTGAGTCTCTAGAGAGTGATTTGAGTTGTGGTCTATCCCAACATGCCTTAATGCTCTCTAATCACCTCTATTTATAGCCTCCTTAGATTGGGGACCAAGGAATTCCCAATTTAGAAAGGGGCAAATGTGGAAAGTTACTAAAAATATGCCTTGGGGAACAATCCACTCCATTGCCGACTCGGATCGACACGGATGCACCTCGGGCCTGACGTTGGGAACGTCGGTCCTGGGCCTCGATCCTTGTCTTTTTCTTGGGTTTCCTTTGGTTCCTCTTCATTCTTGACTTGGCTCTTCCGCTCCTTGACTTGGCTCCTTCATAAGCTCCTCCAAAACGTCCTCATTCTTGCCATTTTACCTACAAATCAAAGCAAACTTGCATAGTTTCCGACTCTTAAAGAAAACCGGGAACTAAGCTAAGAAGGAACGAAACTAACAAAGAAAAGAATGAAAGAAACACATATTTACAAGGAAAATTAACTACTAAAACACCTCCAAAATGAGAGACATCAGAATACCCCATACTTAAACTTGCTTGTCCTCAAGCAATAACAAAGTAAGCAAGACCGAAGCACAATCTTCAAGTAAAGCCTCATATGAAAAATCAAGTAAGAACAAGTGATAGACATGCAAGCAAGATTACATCATCACACATGATCAAGTGTTCAAGGAATAAAGTCAAGTACAACAAAGCCTCACTTTAGGTATGTGGAAATGTGTATCACTCATCATGTGTTTAGGCTTGAAAATGAACACTCATACTCAAAATCATGCAAGTAAAGACTTTACCATTGAAGCTAATATCACCAATTCCTCCACCTAGAGATGCCTATTACAATGCACACAAAGAATATGAACTTGGCTCAATGGAGGTCCTCAAAGAGGTTCCATTCGGCCGGGTTGTAATGGGGCTTTTGGTATTTTTCAAGGTAGGAATCACTTTGGTCTTGTGGTGCTTACAAGGGGATTGAACTTTCTAGTCTCTCACCAAACTCACCAAATTCTTCCACTTTCAACTTTCACTCATCCAAAAGACTTTGATTTTTCTCTTTCTTTCAACCCACTTTTCACTTAACATTCCACTTCATCTTTGCACTACACTTTTTGTTGGATTTTTTCACACTTTTTCCACTTACTTTGCACTGGACCGACTTTGAACTCATATCGGGCCCGAGGTCCTTTTGAACTCGGTCCGAACCATTTTTTTCACTTAAGCATTTTGCTTTCAATCCACTATTTTTTCCAACTTTTCTTTCTTTCTTTCTCAACAAAGATGCACCACCCACTTGGGTTTATAACTCCATTCTTGCCCTTCACCAAAGAGAATCTCAACTCTCCAAATATTCTTCCAAACCTCTCACTAAAGTCCAATCCCATAAAGGTCAAGTCATATAGGCTAGGAATCACATATTTGAGGAGTTTCAAACAAAGGTCTAAGGCTAAAACGGGGCTACAAACAACGGTTTATCTTCAAGGTAGGATATGGAATATTTTGTGACTAAATGAAATAAAGTTCAAATCAATGTGACAAAGCATAGAACAAATCTCATATTGGCCTTGGAAAATAGATAAACACCTCAATAAAAAGTATTACTTAGCATGCTTGAGTTAATTCACACAAGAAAATGAGGGATATGCAATATGAACAATCATCCCTAAAATGGCAAAAAATAATCTCACAAGGTTCACTCTAGCTTAGTTGCATCAAAACTTCATCCAAGAACTCATGTGCTCCATAAAAACATGCAAGATATCATATCACATTAAAAGCAACATCCATATTTGAGGCTAAACCATCCAAAAATATGCAAAGGACTTTACATGCTCACATCATCATTAGCCTTCATATGGACATCTAAGATGGGAATTCCTAGTCCAAAACAAAATCTTTTTGGTATTTTTATACGATTTTTCACATTTTTATGGATTTTTCGCAAAACTTTTCTCAAACACAAAACAAACTCATCCATTCATGCCATAAAAATTCAATCATCATTCATGCACTACATCATGCCACTAACCCAAAATGAAACATCCCTTAAAACAAGACAAAACATATGAAACTAAACATGGAACTATGAGCTACTAACCCACCCCATACTTAAAATTTTGATGTCCTCATCAAAAGAAATCAAAACTCAAAAGTAAAGAGAAGAGTAGAGAAAGCTCACAATTTTTCCTTATTCCTTGCATAGCATAAAGAGGCTTAGTTGTTGGAAGGACGTCCTCGACGTCGACCTCTTTGGAGTCTAGCTTGCCGCTCACGCTCATACACATGGTCGTGGAAAGGATCTTGACTTGGCGGTTGGATTTGTGGTGCGGGACGCATCCATTGATCTTCACGGGAAGAGAAATTACCAGACATCCACTCATTGAAACTCTCTTGGACGGTCCACCTTTGATCCTCGACCGCTCTTAAGTCATCCACATCACGTCTCATGTATGCCATATTGCGGTTCACCTCATCAAATTGCTCTTGAAAGTCTTCTTGGTGGTAGGCAAATTGTTGTTGTTGGAAGTTGAGGTGTTGTTGTTGGAGATTGAGTTGGTGCGCCTCTTGAAGCATTGTTGATTGTTGAAGTTGGAGATGCGACAATTGGTTGGCCAAGAAGTTCATGTCCACCGATTGATTTGGCTCGGGGAACACCATCCCGGGTCCATACCATTGGGCATACCCCTCATATCCTCCATAGCTTGGTGGTACTTGTTGTGCTCCACTTCCCTCACCCCTCTCAAATCGGCTACGAACCGGATCGGGCAAGTATGCATCGGACCAACGTTGGTGGGTGTCGGGCCAGACGTTGCTTGCACCTCGGTCCAAAAGTGTTGGGGCGTTGTCGGTGAGCAAATTGTGGTAACCACCATCTTCTTCTTCTTCTTCATCTCTAGGCAAGTCCACATCCATGTCATCTCTCCTCACAAACTCGAATTGGTTGGGCTCCTCTTCTTCGGTGTCCGGGGAAGCTTGAGGAGTAGTGAAACGAATGTGTTGTGCTCGTCTACTAACCTCAAGTGTCCCCTCCGGATCTCCATAAAGATTTACGTTGCCCGCCCATACTTGAAACCAATTGTAATAGCATGTGAGGTCGAAGAGTCGAGGTCCCAAAGGGACTTGTACCTTGCCAAAGTTTGAGTGGGGCATGAGTCGGTCGATGAAACCGGGAACAACTTTCTCCTTGATGATATTGGCCTTCTTGAAATATTTTAGGTCCATGAACTCCACGCCATTTGGTGCCGGCGTGTAGGTAGACAAATCCACCTCGAGACGATGAGCCAATCGGGCAATCATACCTCCAAAGTAAATCCATGAGGAACTTTGGAAGTCCCTCACCATCTTCACCCATTCCCATGTAAGGTTCATTGGCTTCTCATTCTCAAACAACATCTCATAGAGTAGCATGGCCTCTTCCTTCATCGGCTTGCTCAATTCATGCCTAGCAAAGATAGAACAACCCAAGGCTCGGATCATGACTCGAAAGAGTGGGTTTGCTATCTCATTTGTCGATGCTCCTTTCCTCATCTCACTTCTTCCGGCTACAAACTTCCAAAGATAGTCAACCTTCTCATTATCAACATAGGCCTCATCTCTCGGAAAAGGAAGTCCAAGGTAAGTGGCCAAATTCCGGAGAGAGAGCTCTTGCAACTTGTTGCCCATTTGGAAAGAGATCATGCCTTCACTCTCGACTCCTTCATAAGTGCACTTGAAATTCGCCATGAATTCGGACGCCAAGGCGGGATAATGAGTGTTGTTGCACCTTAGCAAGACATTGAGCCCAATGTTGGAGTAACACCAAATAAGAGCCTCATCCATGCACATCTTTTGAATTGACTCCCAATCTAACCACCGAGTGTGGTGAGATAGACCCATGAGACGCTCATACTCTCTAGCCTCGTCCTCATCCTCAAAGCGCACATCATCCATCCTTTGGACCCTCTTGGATGACTTCTTGGACTTTCTAGTTGCTTTCTCCATCCTTGAAGAAGATGCTCGGGTAGTCATGGTACCTACACACAATCAAAACCAAAGAACTCCAAGATAAAATCCATACAATTACAATAAGAGCACATACTTCCTCAACAAACAACTCATCATGCAAAGAGATGACCCCATACTTATTCTTAACACACTCAATCCACAAAATTCAATCATGTATGAACAAAGGGTCACATATCAATGGTCAAGCCATAAGACATATCATGATAAACATGCTATAACCAACATTAAAGCTCATGAATCCCTAAGTGCACACAAGAGAAACTCGAAAAGAGTACGACCGACATGCAAAAGACACCGGGTCTGAAAAATTCTGATCGGTCCGAGGTTCTCAACCTCGGTCCGAATGTTGGACCGACATGCAACATCGGTCCCGAGGAACTGGGTACTTCGGGTCGACTCAAATCCGACTTTTCTATTTCGAAACACCCATTAAACACTCTATCATGCTCCTAAAATCCAAAATAACCAATTCTCATCGTCAATCGAAGTTCTAAGTGGGATTTAGCAACAATTAAGCACAAATTTCACAATGCATGCAAATCACCATGGATGCTCAAGGTCTAAGCTCACTCAATCATGGCATATCTCAAATCTAGCAATGAAAGCATGAAATTCATAAGGAATCAAGTAGAGATTGAGATTCACATACCAAATATGAAGAATCAAAGACTTCTTAGCAAACAACTTCTTAGAATCCAAATTTCTCTTCTAGATTTAGAAGAGGGATGAAGATCTATGGGATTTTGGTTAGGATTTTGGCTTTTGGTTCAATGTTTGGGGATGCTAGTTGTTGGATCGAGATCTTGTGGTGAGATTGCTTGGGGTTCGAGTATGGTGGGAGGTGGGGATCGATTTGGGTTTTGAGAGTGAATTGGTATTTTGGGAAGGTAGTTATGGAGGTGATGGGTGTTAGGTATGGGAAAGGGGGCTTAAATGGGGTAGAAGACAAAGGTAGGTCAGAAGGGTAAAATAGGAATTTCCATCAAAATCAAGTCCAAATGGTCGGCTAGCTTGGACCGATGTTGGGACCTCGGGCCCGAGGTACTGGGTACCTCGGTCCTACCCGGTTTGGTTTCCTAAAAATCCCTCGGCTTGGCAATTCCTACCCACAAGTCATTGCATCATTCCCACAAATACCACACATGCTCATCAAGCTCACATAACACATATATCCACAAAACACATGCTAAAGAAGAGATTAGGAAGAATCTATGCTAAGGCAAAGAAAAACAAACTAGAAACTACAAAAATGAATCTACTAAACCCGGGTTGCCTCCGGAGGAGCGCTTCTTTTAAGTCACTAGCTTGACTTCTAACCTCTACCCTTCAAGGAGGGTGAAACACGGTGAATTGATCCTCCTTGTCATATGCACCTCCATTCTCCTCATAACCAAAGTACCACCATTTGTGTTTGATGAAAGAGTGGTCTCCAATTTCTCCATCATTCGTCTCCTCCAAAGTGTAGGTGGGTATCTCTTGCATCTTCTCAACTTGCTCTTCTCTACCTACACCACAAACATTAAAAACATCTAGAGAATTTCTAGGGGATTCAATGACATTGTAACTCAAATCTTCCTTTAAATCACTTAAGCAAATGAAACTATCCACTAGATCCTCTTTCAAGTCACTTAAGCAAATGTAAGAATCTCCCACATCAAAAGGATACGAAGAAGGATACTCTTCACGGTTTCTCGGGCTATTTTTCTCATGGTTCTCAAGTGGATTGTGCAACTCCCTTTCTAGCTCATGAATGTTGATCATGTCTTGACTTCTCAAAGGTGCTTCTTCCTCTTTCGTGAGCTCCAACTCTTCTCTCTTACGCTTGGCATTTTCCTCCAACTTCAAATTCGCCAAAGCTTCCGGTTCATTGAGAGCCTTGCTGAAATGGAACTCCACTTTTTCCTCTCCAATCTCGAAAGTGACTTTCCCATTCCTCACATCGAATTTGGCACCCGCCGTAGCAAGAAACGGCCTTCCAAGAATAATGGGCACTATCGGATCTTCTTTCATGTCTAAAATTACGAAATCATCGGGCACAAAATATCTTCCAACTCGAACCGGGACGTCATCTAGAATTCCGGTGGCCTTTGTTGATGAACCATCGGCCATGGTAAGACTCATATCAACCGGCTCCATATCTCCGGGGTTAGCTCGCCTCCATATATTCTTAGGCATCACCGATATGCTTGCTCCAAGGTCACAAAGAGCTTTGAAGTTTTGAGATCCAATCCCTACCGTGATGGCAAATCTTCCGGGATCACCTAGCTTTTGAGGTAGCTCTAGGATCTTGACTTCATCTTGCATCTCAACAATTGATCTCTTCTTGCTCAAGATTTCCTTCAAGAACCTTGTATAGGATGGCATCTCACTTAAAGCATCGGTGAATGGAATAGTGATGTTCAAGCCTTGCAAAAGCTTTAAGAACCTTTTGAACTTGCCCTCAACAATCTCCTTGGGCTTCTTCATAGGATATGGAAGAATGGTAGCACCTTGCTTCTTGCTTGGATCCACCTCCTTGGATCGATCTTTCTCTTTCTCAACGATCTCAGCCTGGACCGATGTTGGATCGACGTCGGGACCGACGTCAACCATCTCGGACCGGGGGCAGGGTGCGTCTGTGTAACTCGGGCCGACTTCAGGGCTTGTCGGGCCCGACATGGGTTCTACCTCGGTCCAACTCAGGGGACCTCCTCCGTCTTCTGGATCGACGTCTGGGTACATCGGGCCCGAGGTGCTGGGTACCTCGGTCCGACTCTTTTCTCTTGCTCTTGGAACTTGTGGCTCGGGCAAACTCCGTCCACTCCTTAATCCTATGGCTCGAACTTCATTTTGTTGTTGTTATGCACGGGGATTCTCCTCGGGTCGGCCCGGGAGTCTCCCTTCTTCTCTTGGAAATTGATTCGCCATGTGAACAAATTGGTTGTCCACTTGTCTTCTCCACACACCCAATTCCTTGAATTGATCATCAAATTTTCTCTCCATGTTGGTGACTTGATTCTTCAAATCTTGAGCCCATGGTGGTGTTTGCTCATAGAATCCCGGAGGTCGGTATGGTGGTGGTTGTGCCCTTGGCTCGTTTTGGTTGAAGTTGTTGTTGTAGCCACTAGCTTGGAGATGACCCAATTCTTGTCCACTGTTCGAGGCAACTTCAACAACAATGGAGGAAGGTGGAATCAAGGCCAAGCTAGTGGCTACAACAACAACTTCAACCAAAACGAGCCAAGGGCCCAACCACCACCATACCGACCTCCGGGATTCTATGAGCTAACACCACCATGGGCTCAAGATTTGAAGAATCAAGTCACCAACATGGAGAGAAAATTTGATGATCAATTCAAGGAATTGGGTGTGTGGAGAAGACAAGTGGACAACCAATTTGCTCACATGGCGAATCAATTTCCAAGAGAAGAAGGAAGACTCCCGGGCCGATCCGAGGAGAATCCCCGTGCACAACAACAACAAAATGAAGTTCGAGCCATAGGATTAAGGAGTGGACGGAGTTTGCCCGAGCCACAAGTTCCAAGAGCAAGAGAAAGGAGTCGGACCGAGGTACCCAGCACCTCGGGCCCGATGTACCCAGACGTCGATCCAGAAGACGGAGGAGGTCCCCTGAGTTGGACCGAGGTAGAACCCAAGTCGGGCCCGACAAGCCCTGAAGTCGGCCCGAGTTACACAGACGCACCCTGCCCCCGGTCCGAGATGGTTGACGTCGGTCCCGACGTCGATCCAACATCGGTCCAGGCTGAGATCGTTGAGAAAGAGAAAGATCGATCCAAGGAGGTGGATCCAAGCAAGAAGCAAGGTGCTACCATTCTTCCATATCCTATGAAGAAGCCCAAGGAGATTGTTGAGGGCAAGTTCAAGAGGTTCTTAAAGCTTTTGCAAGGCTTGAACATCACTATTCCATTCACCGATGCTTTAAGTGATATGCCATCCTATGCAAGGTTCTTGAAGGAAATCTTGAGCAAGAAGAGATCAATTGTTGAGATGCAAGATGAAGTCAAGATCCTAGAGCTACCTCAAAAGCTAGGTGATCCCGGAAGATTTGCCATCACGGTAGGGATTGGATCTCAAAACTTCAAAGCTCTTTGTGACCTTGGAGCAAGCATATCGGTGATGCCTAAGAATATATGGAGGCGAGCTAACCCCGGAGATATGGAGCCGGTTGATATGAGTCTTACCATGGCCGATGGTTCATCAACAAAGGCCACCGGAATTCTAGATGACGTCCCGGTTCGAGTTGGAAGATATTTTGTGCCCGATGATTTCGTAATTTTAGACATGAAAGAAGATCCGATAGTGCCCATTATTCTTGGAAGGCCGTTTCTTGCTACGGCGGGTGCCAAATTCGATGTGAGGAATGGGAAAGTCACTTTCGAGATTGGAGAGGAAAAAGTGGAGTTCCATTTCAGCAAGGCTCTCAATGAACCGGAAGCTTTGGCGAATTTGAAGTTGGAGGAAAATGCCAAGCGTAAGAGAGAAGAGTTGGAGCTCACGAAAGAGGAAGAAGCACCTTTGAGAAGTCAAGACATGATCAACATTCATGAGCTAGAAAGGGAGTTGCACAATCCACTTGAGAACCATGAGAAAAATAGCCCGAGAAACCGTGAAGAGTATCCTTCTTCGTATCCTTTTGATGTGGGAGATTCTTACATTTGCTTAAGTGACTTGAAAGAGGATCTAGTGGATAGTTTCATTTGCTTAAGTGATTTAAAGGAAGATTTGAGTTACAATGTCATTGAATCCCCTAGAAATTCTCTAGATGTTTTTAATGTTTGTGGTGTAGGTAGAGAAGAGCAAGTTGAGAAGATGCAAGAGATACCACCTACACTTTGGAGGAGACGAATGATGGAGAAATTGGAGACCACTCTTTCATCAAACACAAATGGTGGTACTTTGGTTATGAGGAGAATGGAGGTGCATATGACAAGGAGGATCAATTCACCGTGTTTCACCCTCCTTGAAGGGTAGAGGTTAGAAGTCAAGCTAGTGACTTAAAAGAAGCGCTCCTCCGGAGGCAACCCGGGTTTAGTAGATTCATTTTTGTAGTTTCTAGTTTGTTTTTCTTTGCCTTAGCATAGATTCTTCCTAATCTCTTCTTTAGCATGTGTTTTGTGTGTTATGTGAGCTTGATGAGCATGTGTGGCATTTGTGGGAATGATGCAACGACTTGTGGGTAGGAATTGCCAAGCCGAGGGATTTTTAGGAAACCAAACCGGGTAGGACCGAGGTACCCAGTACCTCGGGCCCGAGGTCCCAACATCGGTCCAAGCTAGCCGACCATTTGGACTTGATTTTGATGGAAATTCCTATTTTACCCTTCTGACCTACCTTTGTCTTCTACCCCATTTAAGCCCCCTTTCCCATACCTAACACCCATCACCTCCATAACTACCTTCCCAAAATACCAATTCACTCTCAAAACCCAAATCGATCCCCACCTCCCACCATACTCGAACCCCAAGCAATCTCACCACAAGATCTCGATCCAACCACTAGCATCCCCAAACATTGAACCAAAAGCCAAAATCCTAACCAAAATCCCATAGATCTTCATCCCTCTTCTAGATCTAATAGAGAAATTTGGATTCTAAGAAGTTGTTTGCTAAGAAGTCTTTAATTCTTCATATTTGGTATGTGAATCTCAATCTCTACTTGATTCCTTATGAATTTCATGCTTTCATTGCTAGATTTGAGATATGCCATGATTGAGTGAGCTTAGACCTTGAGCATCCATGGTGATTTGCATGCATTGTGAAATTTGTGCTTAATTGTTGCTAAATCCCACTTAGAACTTCGATTGACGATGAGAATTGGTTATTTTGGATTTTAGGAGCATGATAGAGTGTTTAATGGGTGTTTCGAAATAGAAAAGTCGGATTAGAGTCGGCCCGAGGTACCCAGTTCCTCGGGACCGATGTTGCATGTCGGTCCAACATTCGGACCGAGGTTGAGAACCTCGGACCGATCAGAATTTTTCAGACTCGGTGTCTTTTGCATGTCGGTCCTACTCTTTTCGAGTTTCTCTTGTGTGCACTTAGGGATTCATGAGCTTTAATGTTGGTTATAGCATGTTTATCATGATATGTCTTATGGATTGACCATTGATATGTGACCCTTTGTTCATACATGATTGAATTTTGTGGATTGAGTGTGTTAAGAATAAGTATGGGGTCATCTCTTTGCATGATGAGTTGTTTGTTGAGGAAGTATGTGCTCTTATTGTAATTGTATGGATTTTATCTTGGAGTTCTTTGGTTTTGATTGTGTGTAGGTACCATGACTACCCGAGCATCTTCTTCAAGGATGGAGAAAGCAACTAGAAAGTCCAAGAAGTCATCCAAGAGGGTCCAAAGGATGGATGATGTGCGCTTTGAGGATGAGGATGAGGCTAGAGAGTATGAGCGTCTCATGGGTCTATCTCACCACACTCGGTGGTTAGATTGGGAGTCAATTCAAAAGATGTGCATGGATGAGGCTCTTATTTGGTGCTACTCCAACATTGGGCTCAATGTCTTGCTAAGGTGCAACAACACTCATTATCCCGCCTTGGCGTCCGAATTCATGGCGAATTTCAAGTGCACTTATGAAGGAGTCGAGAGTGAAGGCATGATCTCTTTCCAAATGGGCAACAAGTTGCAAGAGCTCTCTCTCCGGAATTTGGCCACTTACCTTGGACTTCCTTTTCCGAGAGATGAGGCCTATGTTGATAATGAGAAGGTTGACTATCTTTGGAAGTTTGTAGCCGGAAGAAGTGAGATGAGGAAAGGAGCATCGACAAATGAGATAGCAAACCCACTCTTCCGAGTCATGATCCGAGCCTTGGGTTGTTCTATCTTTGCTAGGCATGAATTGAGCAAGCCGATGAAGGAAGAGGCCATGCTACTCTATGAGATGTTGTTTGAGAATGAGAAGCCAATGAACCTTACATGGGAATGGGTGAAGATGGTGAGGGACTTCCAAAGTTCCTCATGGATTTACTTTGGAGGTATGATTGCCCGATTGGCTCATCGTCTCGAGGTGGATTTGTCTACCTACACGCCGGCACCAAATGGCGTGGAGTTCATGGACCTAAAATATTTCAAGAAGGCCAATATCATCAAGGAGAAAGTTGTTCCCGGTTTCATCGACCGACTCATGCCCCACTCAAACTTTGGCAAGGTACAAGTCTCTTTGGGACCTCGACTCTTCGACCTCACATGCTATTACAATTGGTTTCAAGTATGGGCGGGCAACGTAAATCCTTATGGAGATCCGGAGGGGACACTTGAGGTTAGTAGACGAGCACAACACATTCGTTTCACTGCTCCTCAAGCTTCCCCGGACACCGAAGAAGAGGAGCCCAACCAATTCGAGTTTGTGAGGAGAGATGACATGGATGTGGACTTGCCTAGAGATGAAGAAGAAGAAGAAGATGGTGGTTACCACAATTTGCTCACCGACAACGCCCCAACACTTTTGGACCGAGGTGCAAGCAACGTCTGGCCCGACACCCACCAACGTTGGTCCGATGCATACTTGCCCGATCCGGTTCGTAGCCGATTTGAGAGGGGTGAGGGAAGTGGAGCACAACAAGTACCACCAAGCTATGGAGGATATGAGGGGTATGCCCAATGGTATGGACCCGGGATGGTGTTCCCCGAGCCAAATCAATCGGTGGACATGAACTTCTTGGCCAACCAATTGTCGCATCTCCAACTTCAACAATCAACAATGCTTCAAGAGGCGCACCAACTCAATCTCCAACAACAACACCTCAACTTCCAACAACAACAATTTGCCTACCACCAAGAAGACTTTCAAGAGCAATTTGATGAGGTGAACCGCAATATGGCATACATGAGACGTGATGTGGATGACTTAAGAGCGGTCGAGGATCAAAGGTGGACCGTCCAAGAGAGTTTCAATGAGTGGATGTCTGGTAATTTCTCTTCCCGTGAAGATCAATGGATGCGTCCCGCACCACAAATCCAACCGCCAAGTCAAGATCCTTTCCACGACCATGTGTATGAGCGTGAGCGGCAAGCTAGACTCCAAAGAGGTCGACGTCGAGGACGTCCTTCCAACAACTAAGCCTCTTTATGCTATGCAAGGAATAAGGAAAAATTGTGAGCTTTCTCTACTCTTCTCTTTACTTTTGAGTTTTGATTTCTTTTGATGAGGACATCAAAATTTTAAGTATGGGGTGGGTTAGTAGCTCATAGTTCCATGTTTAGTTTCATATGTTTTGTCTTGTTTTAAGGGATGTTTCATTTTGGGTTAGTGGCATGATGTAGTGCATGAATGATGATTGAATTTTTATGGCATGAATGGATGAGTTTGTTTTGTGTTTGAGAAAAGTTTTGCGAAAAATCCATAAAAATGTGAAAAATCGTATAAAAATACCAAAAAGATTTTGTTTTGGACTAGGAATTCCCATCTTAGATGTCCATATGAAGGCTAATGATGATGTGAGCATGTAAAGTCCTTTGCATATTTTTGGATGGTTTAGCCTCAAATATGGATGTTGCTTTTAATGTGATATGATATCTTGCATGTTTTTATGGAGCACATGAGTTCTTGGATGAAGTTTTGATGCAACTAAGCTAGAGTGAACCTTGTGAGATTATTTTTTGCCATTTTAGGGATGATTGTTCATATTGCATATCCCTCATTTTCTTGTGTGAATTAGCTCATGCATGCTTAGTAAAACTTGTTATTGAGGTGTTTATCTATTTTCCAAGGCCAATATGAGATTTGTTCTATGCTTTGTCACATTGATTTGAACTTTATTTCATTTAGTCACAAAATATTCCATATCCTACCTTGAAGATAAACCGTTGTTTGTAGCCCCGTTTTAGCCTTAGACCTTTGTTTGAAACTCCTCAAATATGTGATTCCTAGCCTATATGACTTGACCTTTATGGGATTGGACTTTAGTGAGAGGTTTGGAAGAATATTTGGAGAGTTGAGATTCTCTTTGGTGAAGGGCAAGAATGGAGTTATAAACCCAAGTGGGTGGTGCATCTTTGTTGAGAAATAAAGAAAGAAAAGTTGGAACAAATAGTGGATTGAAAGCAAAATGCTTAAGTGAAAAAAATGGTTCGGACCGAGTTCAAAAGGACCTCGGGCCCGATATGAGTTCAAAGTCGGTCCAGTGCAAAGTAAGTGGAAAAAGTGTGAAAAAATCCAACAAAAAGTGTAGTGCAAAGATGAAGTGGAATGTTAAGTGAAAAGTGGGTTGAAAGAAAGAGAAAAATCAAAGTCTTTTGGATGAGTGAAAGTTGAAAGTGGAAGAATTTGGTGAGTTTGGTGAGAGACTAGAAAGTTCAATCCCCTTGTAAGCACCACAAGACCAAAGTGATTCCTACCTTGAAAAATACCAAAAGCCCCATTACAACCCGGCCGAATGGAACCTCTTTGAGGACCTCCATTGAGCCAAGTTCATATTCTTTGTGTGCATTGTAATAGGCATCTCTAGGTGGAGGAATTGGTGATATTAGCTTCAATGGTAAAGTCTTTACTTGCATGATTTTGAGCTATGGGGGAATCCCCTAACAAGGGTTGGGTATGAACCCCCAATTCCATAGCCTTTGAGTGCTTGATCTATGAATCCTCTCTACACTAAGCTTCAATTCTCTTGTGAAAACAAGGGGCTTAGGGCTTGTGATTGGTAAGAGTAAGCGAGAGCAATCTCGGACCCAATCACTAGGCCTAACATCGAAGGAGAGTGAAAACTCCCTTGGGTCGAAGTGTAGAGTGGAGCGATCGAAGGCTAGCAACCTCGATCTCATAAGGATCAACACTTATTGGTTGAATTGGGGTGGAATTACCCAAGTTTAGTTAGGGAGGGAACCCAAAAACCCAAGACCGATCTACCATTTTTGCCTAATCGAGTTACCCAGCACATCGGGCCCGACTTTGAACCACGTCGGTCCCGGCCAATTCGACCTCGATCCACCCTCGGACCGAAGTGACATGTGTCGGTCCGAGGTGATTTTTTCTCGTTTTCCTTTGTTTTGCCTTTCTTTTATACCTTTTTAGTCTTTTTGGGTACTTTCGACGCACGAACTCCCGTGTGTTCGACACCCTACCTCTTTACTACAAGTGAGGTTCGGTTTTATAAATTTAAAATTGTGAGACCCTCCGATCCCAGACCGATCAAGGGACGGTGGAAGGGTTCCAACGGATGGAAGAACTCGTCATTGATCGAAGAAACGACCGGAGGTCGGGGAAATGAGGGTGTTGGAGAAGAGAGTTAGAATGGGTGACGTTCACGGTTTTGGGGAAGAGATATCACTCGATTCAAGCCAAAAATCATTTAATGCAAACATGCCTTTTACAAGAGACGAGTGGTGCTTAAATAGTGGAGGCTCAAAGGCAAAGGAAGGAAAACTAGCATTTATGGGTTGAGCCTAAAACATGCAAGTCTTATGTTTACTATGAATGGTCAGACAACTAATCTGACCTAACAATCTTGTCCTTACTACAAAAGGTAATGCTTATCCATTAGCTAGCTTAAGAAAGGAAAGACCAAAGACTAAAGCAAAACGAGTCTTAGGGACTCTGTTGAAAGGCTGAAGGACGCTTCTGGTGCGGACGCTGGAAGGGACGCTGCTGGAGTTGTAGGGACGTCCTTGTGCCGACCCAAGGATTGTCCTTGGCAGAAGGCAGCCTCCCAGAGATAGGGACTTCTAGGATGCTGGTAGGGACGCCAAGGCCCCTTCCTTAGGATTGGCTTTAAGGACGCTCCACACCAAAGAAACTGGTTCGTCAGGGACTAAACTAAGGGACTGTGAGGCTCGCCATACAAAGGACGTTGTTGAGCGAGCGATGGCCTTAACACGAATTTGGGTAATGGGTCCGTCCGAACGCATTGTCATGACGTCTTCCTCTTCCTTGGGAGTGAGGGAAGGGATCACATCATTGTATGTGATATTCATGTGAGTGTGCCAATGTGACGAGAATGTTTGTCTATTTTCACTTAGCTTGACTGTGCATTTTCAAATAAGATGACTGTGCGTTTTCGAGTAATATGAATGTGCATGTTCCTAATTGTACAGTGTGTGTTTCTTCGTGTGAGTGTGTAATGAGTATACAAAATGTGACGATAATGACTATGTATTTTCATTTTTCACTTAACTTGATCGTACCTTTTTAAATAAAATAAATGTGCATTTTTTGTTAATATGAATGTGCATTCTTTGTAGAACACCGTGTGTGATATTTCATCTCAATGTGTAATGAGTTTGCAAAATGTGACGAGAATGATGGTGTATTTTTATTTAACTTGATTGTGCATTTTAAAATGACATGACCGTGCATTTAATATTGATATGAATGTGAGTTATCTAAATTGCATTTTGTGTGATTTTTAATGTGAATATGTATTGAGAGTGTAAAATGTAATACCATACGAGAATTTTAATAAATGTGTATTTTTACTTAATTTAACTTTGCCTTTCATGTAATGTCTAATTGATAAATGAATTGTCACATGTAATGTCTAATTGATAAATGAATGTGACAATGTATTTTACTTACGATGAATGTGCATTTACACTTAATATGACTATGCACGTTTATATTTAATTGTGGACTTTGCTATATGTAATATAATGTACAATTCGTAAAAGTATATACATAGTCTTTAATGTTATTCTACACAATCATTATGTATGAAAGTGCATAATCATATTGCCCGTGACCACAAAAATCATGTTTAGAAATTTGTACAAGGATATAGTGTAATATGAGAGGGATTGAGGTGGGGAGGGTGGTTTTGGGGTGTTATTGAGCAAACTAGACTACCTAAAAAATTAATGAAGTAACTAGACTATTCCCCCAATATAAAAACCCTATCTCTCTCCCTTTTCTCTCTCCTTCTTCTCATTTTTTCTCTTTCCTTCCTCTCTCCTCTCTCCCCTCTCTCCTTCTCCCTCTCCTACTCTCCCTCCCTCTCCTCTCCATTTTCTTTCTTCTTCCTCTTCCAACTTCTCCGACCAACGCCGTCGCCGCCAACGCCCGCCGCCAACGCCGTCACTGCCACCGCCCGCCGCCAACGCCGTCAATTTCAGGTTCGTCGCCCTCTCCTTCTCTCCCTCTCTCCCGGATCTGGGCTCGTACTAGCCGGATCTAGGCGGATCTGGGCTCGCACGAGCCGGATGTAGCCGGATCTGGGCTCGTATTTGGGCTTGTACGAGCCGGATCCAACCGGTTAGATTTTTGGGCTTTTAGGTTTTTAGATTTTTGAGTTTTTGGATGACAAGTTTGTTTTTCGGATTTAATAGATGACAAGTTTTTCGGATTTAATTTGATTTCGTGGATTTTTTGGATGACAAGTTGATTTTAGGGTTTTTGGGACGATTTTATGATTTGGGGTGATGACAAGTGATTTTTATGAGTTTTAAGCAATTTAAGTTTGTTTTACGGATCTGATTGATGACAAGTGCGTTTTAAAATTATGGGTGATGACAAGTTGTTTTATATGGCTCTGGGTGATGACAAGTTCGTTGTTATGGGTTTTGGCGATGACAAGTCCGTTTTTAATGTGTTTTGGTGATGACAAGTTGTTTTACGGATCTGGGGTGATGACAGGTTTGTTTTAAGATTTTTTGGATGATTTTATGGGTTTGGGTATGTTTTTGTATTTTTTGGATGACAAATTTGTTTTTCGGATTTAAGTTATGACAAGTTTTGTTGTGGGTTTATGGGTTTTTTGGATGACAAGTTGATTTTAGGGGTTTTGGGACGATTTTATGATTTGAGGTGATGACAAGTGATTTTTTATGAGTTTTGAGTAATTTAAGTTTGTTCTACGGATCTGACTGATGACAAGTGTGTTTTAAGGTTTTGGGTGATGACAAGTTGGTTTTATGGTTTTGGGTGATGACAAGTTCGTTTTTATGGGTTGTGGCGATGACAAGTTCGTTTTTAATGTGTGTTGTTGATGACAAGTTGTTTTACGAATCTGGGGGTGATGACAGGTCGGTTTTAAGGTTTTTTGGATGATTTTATGGGTTTGGGTATGTTAGATTTGTATATATTACTTATAATTATGACCTATTAGCTCAAATGGTAGAGCAATGTGCTTGATGCACAATAATGTGGGTTCAAATCCCACATAGGTCAATTTCTTAACTGGTCATCACTAATGACAAGTTTTTTGGAAGAATGATGGGTTCTACCTCAACTTGTCATCGGATGACAAGTTGAGTACGTGAACGAAATGACAAGCTCTTTCTACGTGGACTGATGACAAGTAACTTGTCATCTGATGACAAGTTATTTGCCATCACTAATGACTCGACTCCGATCAACAAATGGTCAACGCCGGTCAACGCGTTGTCAACGCCGATAGTGGTAAGGGGTGTTGACGTCATCATATGCCATTGATGACGTTATCTTGTAAATTTAAAAAAAAAATAGGGGCAAAATTGAAAAAAAACCTATAGAACCTCATTTTTTTTCCTTGTAGCCTATTTTTATCAATATTTTTCCCCAATAGGTTAGAAACCATTTTCGTCGTAATATGAGCCACAACTTTATTATTTTATTCAACATAAATAAATACAAAATTTAAAAAAACCTTGATTTGGCTGTATGAACGTCCATTTACAACTTCCAAAGGCGTTCGGGCAGTCGGGCGAAACCGGTAAAAAGGGGGAAAAAAAAGGGAGAACCAATTTCAACGTTCAGTTCAAGTGTCACGTCGATCCACGGCCTCTTCTTTTCACTTTTCCTTTCAGCATTTCACAGATCTATTTCGAA
Organism: Polygonum aviculare; assembly: GCA_934048045.1. Classification (NCBI taxonomy): domain Eukaryota; kingdom Viridiplantae; phylum Streptophyta; class Magnoliopsida; order Caryophyllales; family Polygonaceae; genus Polygonum; species Polygonum aviculare. Next base: position 21,016,584 of record OW204023.1, on the reverse strand, counting down.
CTTCTCTCTGCATTTGACGGGACGAAGAATCTCCCGAACCAGTATAGCTAGACTAGCCAGTAGATCTTCCATCGAGTTTTGAAACCTTTTGTAAAATGGCGACGATGGAGAGTTTGATCGGTCTCGTCAACAAGATCCAACGCGCCTGCACGGTCCTCGGAGATCACGGAGGCGAGGGTTTCTCTCTCTGGGAAGCTCTTCCTACCGTCGCCGTCGTCGGTGGCCAGGTTCATATTCCGTCTGATTCCAGATCTTTCCGTAAGTTTCAAAAATGGTTTGCATTGCTGATTTTGATTTCTGCGTTGTATTATAATTACAGAGTTCGGGTAAATCGTCGGTTCTCGAGAGCATTGTGGGCCGAGATTTCCTTCCGCGTGGATCTGGTGAGCTCTTTTGATTTCGCACTAGATCTGGCACCTAGGAGAAGATGTTTTCCGTTTTGTGCTCCCACCAATTTTTCATCGCACATGTGTGTAGGAATTGTTACGAGGAGGCCATTGGTGTTACAGCTTCATAAGACTGAGGGTGGAACTGAATATGCCGAGTTTCTTCACAATACCAGGAAGAAGTTTACCGACTTCGGTAATGTACCTCGTTGTTTTCCTGTTTTTGGCTAGTTGTTTTGCATGATTGATGAAAGGTTATGATAGACGTCGACTGCACTAAATCATTAATATGTGCTTTGAGTCTATATATCAGCATCTATGCTATTTCACTTCACTTTGTCCACTATATTTGATCTGGTTAACAATCCCACACATTGTTCCTTTTGCTTAAACATTTTGCGCTGTAGAATTAATATACAAGCTACTGTTCATCGCCAATGCCAAAAAGAGAATTTTTGTTGCTTCTTTTGCAGCTGCTGTTCGTCGAGAAATTGAAGACGAAACTGAGCGTATAACTGGAAAAACAAAGCAGATCTCCAACATTCCAATTCATCTGAGCATCTACTCCCCAAATGGTAGGAGTTGACTCTGTTGTCAACCTTTTGAACAATATTTTGCTGGATTGGATTTATAGATCAATTTCTGCTATTGTATTACCATTCAGCCCATTCTTTACAGCACTGCACTTTCATTCCTTCGCCTGTACAGGTCTATATGATTTAACATCTTGTCACAATTCGGTGAAAGTTTCTCCGGTCTATAGATGAACATTTGTTTAATAAAACCCAAATTTCTTACTTTAATTCTCTTTTGTTGATAAATTAATATCCTTGGAAACTGGTGCACAGTAATATTTCATTAAGAAAGGTTTCCTGTATTACAAGTTTTCTTATGGTGTGGCAATATCTTAGCATATGGATGTATTCCCAATTATTAAGGCATCAGTGCAGATACTTCACTTTTATTCCTTTGCTTGCAGAGATCTGTATGATTTAACATGCCACAATAGCCTGGGAAGTTGCTCTGGGCTATGGATGAAGCTGTGTTTATATAAACCCAGAATTTCATACTTATAAGATTCTCTTGCTCACAAACTGATACACTTTGTCATTGGTGTACAGCAACATTCCTTTTAGCAAGGTTTTCATTATTACAAGTTTTCTTATTATGTGGCAATGTCTTAGCATATGGAAATGCTCAATAGTTGAGTCAACAGTGCAAAAAATGAAAAAAAAAGCATGTACGCTGTCCCTTGGGATAAGAAAGACGGAAAAGTAGCAGTAATAGTTCCATTCTCCAACAGTATTGAAATTTGATGCCAATAAGCTCTTTAACTTGTCTTATTGTATATCCTCATATAGCCTTGTATGGAACCCCCAATGCTCCTACATGGATTGCATCTGTCTGATTACTCGATTTCCTTTTGCAGTTGTAAATTTGACACTGATAGATCTTCCTGGGCTGACGAAAGTTGCTGTAGGTAATTTTCTGACACTAAATGCAGTATGATGATCAAAGACTTATTTTTGTTAATGCTAGAATGAGAAATAGAATTTCTATTTTCCCAAGATATGCACCTTTGGGTTTCCAAATCAAGCACAAAAGAATATATCCATCATTAAATAGTAAAAATTGTTTTCTATGCAATGAAAAATAATGGAGCATGAAACAGGGCATATGAAGGGGAGACCCTAGAATGAGTACTCGTTCAGAAGTAACAGGAGATTTTTGCTTTAATTAAAGTGAAAAATGAAAAATGCTCAAATGAAGCTAGTGAAGTTTAATGACAAGAATGGTACCACTGATTTCATATGCTTTCTTTTAATCTCACTCACTCATGTTTACATGTCTTTTTTTTTTTCTTGCAGAGGGACAATCTGAAAGTATTGTTCAAGATATCGAAAACATGGTTCGCTTGTATATTGAGAAGGTGGATATAACGTCTTTACTAATTTTTACAAACTTGACTGGAATAAATGGAAAGGAATCAAGTTAAAATTGTAGTTGTAAATTGATATGCATATAAAAATAATGTCGCCAGACTGTTTTATCAAAATTGAACATTTTATCTTCTCTTGGAATCAAGGTCTGTCAATGGTGTATCACATACTATGTTTACTCATCTGAGCTAATACGTTGATTGTTTTTGTAGCCTAACTGCATTATACTGGCTATTTCTCCCGCTAATCAAGATATTGCCACATCAGATGCCATAAAAATTGCAAGGGAAGTTGATCCTACAGGTATTGCCATATTACAATTGTTTATCTTGTAATCCTCGCCCTGGGATATCCGGCTATCCGTGATATGGATTTGCTTCATTTAAACTTCTGTCATATGTCTGGATGTTTAGGTAATATACTTTTTCAAGTCTACCATTTTTTCCCTTGCAGGAGAAAGAACATTTGGAGTAGTTACAAAACTTGATCTTATGGACAAGGGAACCAATGCTCTGGATGTATGCATGTGATGTTATAATTTTTTTCCCATCTCAAGACTATAAAGCAGCAGTCATTTTACCTATCATAATTTTCTATCTATTGGGATTTATATGCATATCATTTATCTTTTTGAATATGAAAGGTTTTAGAAGGAAGATCATACAGGCTACAACATCCATGGGTTGGTATCGTTAATCGTTCACAAGCTGATATCAACAAAAATGTAGATATGATGGCTGCCCGTCATAAGGAACGTGAATACTTTGAGACTAGCCCTGACTATGCTCACTTGGCTTCAAAGATGGGCTCAGTTTATCTTGCAAAACTTTTGTCGCAGGTGAGTTTCATTATCTTAGAAGGGATATTGTGGTAGTGTGTTCTGTCAGCTTGCCATATGTATTATTGTGTAATTGCGAACTTGCTGTTTATCTCTGATTGAATATTTCTTCTGCATTTGACCACCACTTAAGCATTTGGAAGCAGTTATTAGGCAAAAAATACCAAGTATTATTTCTCTAATCAATAAGGCAATCGACGAGATAAATGCCGAGCTGGATCGCATTGGTAGACCTATTGGGACAGATGGAGGGGTAAGCTCAAAATCCATTACATACTGATTGTTTGTTGTTTGCTACTTCAATCTTGTTTCATTATATATCCTATATATGCACAGGCCCAGCTGTATACAATTTTAGAAATGTGCCGTGCATTTGACAAGGTTTTCAAGGAGCATCTTGATGGAGGGTAATCATCTTTGATGTCCTACTATCATCATTTTTGTTAAATATCTCATGCTAAGAATCTTTACATTTTCAATTATACTCGTACCTTTTCCATAAAAAGAAATGCTTTTTTCTTTTGTTAATCAGGCGTCCTGGAGGTGATCGTATTTATGGTGTTTTTGACCACCAATTACCTGCTGCTTTAAAGAAACTTCCTTTAGATCGACATCTTTCGATATCCAATGTAAGGAAAGTTGTATCAGAGGCAGATGGTTATCAGCCCCACTTGATTGCTCCTGAACAGGGCATAAGAAGACTCATTGATGGATCACTTGGATACTTCAAAGGACCAGCTGAGGCAACGGTTGATGCTGTAATGTTGCTACTAGACTTCTTTCTTTATAATTCTTCCATGGTTTGCCTGCAGGGTTTTAAAAAAGTGAAAAAGAAAAAGAGAAGAAAATACAGTTGTTAAAGTGGATTCAATTTTTGCAAACATGCTCATTTATACAGCTTCATCAATTAACACAATTCTATTAATAAATGATCAAAATGAGTTCTTGAGATTGGTCAAATATAAGAGGATGAAACTCTAAATATAACAAAATAAAGAAAAGTAATATATACAACTGTATATTAGAATTCGATCTGCTAGCCAGATTTGATATCCCTTTAATGCATAAGGTGAACATTAAGTTGTTGTTTCCTATTAGGAGCACTTGATTTGTATCATACCACACGCTTTACATGCAAGGCTTAAGCTCATTTTTATTACGTGAAAATTTCAAGAGTTAGCCTGATGCATCCTTTTCTGCTGGCTAGTGCATGCTATCTGGTTGGGAATACATTTTTATAATTTTATTACTTTTCACATGAATTTCGTTTAAAATTCTGACGTATGGAACATAAATCCTCGTTGAGGATTTATGTTATCATTTCATTACTTTTCACAGGAATTTCGTTTGTGATGTATGGCTTTCTAAAAAGACTTCTAACATGTTTTACATCTTAAGTAATTCCATCTTTGAATTGAGTGATTTTTTATAAGCTATTGGATGATATACTATGAAGATGATCAAAGCATGCATAAAAGCTTGAGTTCAGGTTCAATTTGCCTGCTGCTATAACCCTTGACACTTTCAAGCATTAACAACATTCTGACATATGGCTAATGTATCCTTTTCTGTTGACCAATATTTGCTATGTGATTGAGGATTCATTTTATCGTTTCATTACTTCTCACAGGAATTTTGTTTGTAACTCTGACATATTGCTTTTTAAAAAACCACTTAACAAGCTATACATCTTAAGTAATTCCAAATTTGAATCATTGAGTGGTTTTTTATATACTATTGGAAGATATACATCCTCCTTTATTTAAAGATTATAAAAAAAGCTTGCAGCAAAGCTTGAGGTCAGGTTCAATTTGCCTGCTGCTATAAATCCTTACTTCATTATTTTTGTCATCATTTCTCAAAATATACTTCCCCATTTTGTAGGTGCACCTTGTCTTAAAAGAATTGGTTAGGAAGTCAATAGCTGCAACACAGGTGAGATTACTTTCTGACTTCCTGAAGTTGTTGCTAATTGTTTTCACTTCTGTTATGTCTTATTCTTATTATTTAGAAAAGTAAAAGAGAAACTTGTACATACTCTATAGAAGTTGCAAGTGACTCCTTCGAGATCTTGGGTGTTATCACCACTATAGATGATGATGTAGTGCTGTACTGTCATGTTAATAGTATTTCTGAACATGAAAAGTAACATATTCATCACAGAATGTATACAATACAACTGCCTCTTTTATGGTTCTTAAATTTGTGTAATATTCTTGTTGCAAAAACTAGTTTTGATCGTGGCTATCGCCTGGTATGTATATATATGGTTTCTATCTTGCTACTGCTAATAGAAATAATATAACTTTCAGGAAGCAATATGGATAGCTTGTATCTTCCTGTTTTTGTTAGTTAGAAGTGCTGATAGCATATTCCTTTTGTAACTACAGGAACTGAAGCGATTTCCTTCCCTTCAATCTGATATAGCAGCTGCTTCAAATGAGTCCTTGGAAAGATTTCGGGAAGAAGCCCGTAAAACAGTTCTACGGCTTGTGGAGATGGAGTCTACTTATCTAACAGTAGAATTTTTTAGAAAACTTCAGCTTGAACCAGAAAAACCTTCTGCTATTGACCGGCAAAATTCAAATGTAGACCGCTACACCGATAGTCATCTCAGAAGGATAGGTATTTATCTTAATGTCATTGCTAATTGCTCTCGTGGATGCTCTCTACATGCTATAAATTTTCTGCTTCATTTGCTTCATTGCTCAGCTTTAGATATTGTTTTCTATGAAAGTAAACGATGCATTCTATGTGATGTCTTCTTTTGTATATAGGCTCAAACGTAACTGGTTATGTGGCAATGGTTTGTGATACATTGAAGAACTCTATCCCCAAGGCTGTTGTTCACTGTCAAGTCCGAGAGGCAAAGAGGGCCCTACTAAACAGTTTTTATGTCCAGATTGGGAGAAAAGAAGTAAGTTTGTTATCATCCGTGTCCAAATGTGAAATGAGTTATGCAAACTGACTTTTCCCCCCTTTGTTAGTGTGACGGTTTTAAACTTTTAGTAGGAAGTGTTCAATCGTCCAAAATAAAACCCGCTTAGTTGCAACACCTAAGCAAGTTTATGAGGAATGCGATATGGACAAACTTAATCAATACCTAAATGAATCACCTCCCCTCCTGCTCTTTTTAGTAGTTCGAAACATTTTCATGATATCCCAGATCAAGACTGTAGAGTGGCCATTTGCTCAGTTCTTTGTTTTAGGTATATGTGAAAGTTCGTTTTTAATATTTCAAGGACAATATAAATGAAAATGTCATTGTATTGATAATGAAGAACAAAGCTTTGTTCACTAAGTATACAACAAGCCTATTGCAATCTGTGATATCATATTAGCATGCATATATTAAGATTGAACATGATGGAGAATCAATATCCTTCCAATGTTTGTCCCCTCCCCTTTCTCAAGCATAACAGTCTTCCAATGTTTTTTATTTTTATTTTTGCCTATTCAATACCAAAGTACTGTAGAAGTTTTGAATATGATGTTAACAAAAGTACATGTACTAGTATGTTTGTGTATCATCTATTAGATTATTTCCATGATATTAAATGTTCATGTATCTAAGCAGAAAGAGGCACTTGGTGCAATGCTGGATGAGGATCCACAGCTCATGTCCAGAAGAGAAACCCTGGCAAAGAGGCTTCAGCTTTATAAGTCAGCTAAAGATGATATAGACGCCGTGGCTTGGAAGTGAAGAATGCTCGATGTATCCTTCAAATTGCTCAAAATCCGATTCAAACATTTCTCCTCCTGCATGCTAATTGTTCAATCTCTGTTTCTGCAGAATTACCCTTTCTTCGAACAGACTTTTACATGCAGTCTTGCAGAGATCAAGTTCAATAGAGTATTAGAAGCTTTAAATGTAATTCTGGGTTGATTTGAAGCATGTTTGGAAGCAATTTATATTATTTTTTTTTCTATGTTTTGTAGAGGAGAAGGGTGTTTGGTTTGTTGTATTATATTCGTTTGGGGAATGCTATATAAGTCATGGCTCTTTGGCCTTTTTTTTTTTCTTCTTGTTATGGGAATTGCAGTAATGGCTACCGTTCTTTCTCATGCCACCATGTTTTGCCAATGGTAAACTGAATGTATTGAGAGAGAGAAATGAGATAAAAAGAGAGGTCAGCGACCAAAACACTAGAAATACAGAAGACGGCCTATCAAAAAGTCCAATAGTACCAGCAAGGCTATCTCTTTGGTAGGTCCTAATGCAAGCACTAACGACCAAATGTAGTATGATGCTAAAATATAGGAACAAGCTTTCATATGCTTTTTGTCTCTTATCAGCAAAGAGCATTACAAGTATCTGCCCAAGAAAACCTAGCCAAAACCCAAAAAAAGAAAGACAGCATAGCTAAGAGAGGTTAGAGAATCCAGCTTCCTTTTTTGATAAACATGAGGGGAATTGGCTTGAGCAAGGTGAGGGACAGTGGCCTTGGACTTGGAGGGTTGAGGTTTGAAGGGTCTTTGAGGAGAGGAGAGAGAGGGTTGGCTGGTTGTTTTCTTTTGGGTTAAGTGGCGGTTGGAGAAATAAGGGTCTTAGAGAGATCAGGGAGAAGAGCAATGAACTTGGCTGTGCAACCGCCAAATTCATGGGTGACGATGGCCGGTCCCATGAATGGCGGGGTCTTGTTCCCGGGGTCTTTCAGGCGAGACACGATAAGCCTCTCCATTAAAATATCTAGATTCTTTTGCTGCTCGCTATTAGCTGTTTTGAGGGCTTTCAAGATCATGTTCATCAGATATTTTGGCTCCTTCTCCATCCAATCTTCGACGAGAGGGTAAGGGACTATCTTTTTTTGTGGTGGTTTCCTGGATTTTGAGGAGGAGGTGACTGCCGGAGCTTTCTTTCCTCGGGGGGGGAGACGTTGGATTTGGATGGTTTAGTTGTGGGGTTGGATTCTTGCATGTAGGTTATCTTGTTGGAGTCAGAAATCATTGAGATTTTGGGTGCCATTTTTGTGGAAGAAGAGAGCTTTTAACGTGCAACAAAGTTTGAAGATGAAGATTGAGGGGAGACGAAGGGGCACATGAATTTTACTCTGAAAGTAAGTTTTAGCAAGCGTAAACGTAACACAGCTATACCCAACTGACATGTCCTTTCTTTCTCAAGACGGTTCGGCTTCTCAACTTCTCAACATCCCTTTCAAAATTCGAGCTCTAAGCTAGTTGACGAGCATCCTAAGAATTTCACGACGGCTTAAGCAGCGTCCTTATGATCACGTACTAACTTTTTTAAAAACCAAGCAAGTACGTCCCATAAAAGAAAAAGCATAGAAGGTCCTAGGACGTATTTTCTTGGCTCTCAGTCGGGGTAAGCTTAGAGTTCCCATCATTTCGACTTGTAATGAGGGTTGGGTGATCAGGTGAACTCTAAAGACAATAGTGAAATAAATAATGTCCCATACAATGCAAACATAATGCTTTAGATTAGGATCCTTAGGATCCTTATGCAATATGTTTTTCAGTGCAAACAGTCCATACAACATGCTTTCTACAAAACATAGTAAATTATTGAGGAAATAATAGAATGAGACTTGCTTAATAAAAAAGTTATCATTCCCAATAGAGCACGAAGATGCAAATAGGGACGTCTATAAAGTGCCTTAGTGAGCATATCAAGTATTTGGTCCTCAGTTCTAACATGCTCAACACTAATTAAACCATTTTCAACATTGTCACGCAAGAAACGATGTCTTATATGAATATGCTTAGTGTGTGAATGATGAACATCATTTTTAGCAATGTTAATAGAACTAGTGCGGTCACATTTGATAGGGATGGTACCAAGGGACATACCATAATCTTCAATTTGGTACTTGATCCACAACACTTGTGAGTAACACGAAGCAACGACTACGCACTTGACTTCCGTAGTTGAAAGAGCTACGGAGTTTTGCTTCTTTGATCTCCAGGAGACAAAAACCACTCAGATTGTTAACGAAAAATGAGTGAAAACTAAAAGATTCTCTTTTGTAAGAATCCATCTCTCTCTCTCTCTCTCTCTCTCTGATAGACCTTTGTTTTACAATTGTACTAGAAAAAATGAAAGAAAAGGACAATATAGGATGGGTAAAAGGCTCTTATACTTAACTCGTTATCCATGGTCCTAAGCTATAAACTATTGGATATATAAGAATACACCAATCCTAGAGATCCATAGGATTAATTGTGGAGCCTATGAGCTGTGCCATTCCAGAAGTGTTGTTCCTATCAACGGGGTGTCATGCGTAGTCTGCATCTGAATATGCTACAAGGTTAAGGGACCACTTCTTTGGATTCCATAAGCACAAGTCATCGCGTTCCTTAAGGTACTTGAAAATTCTTTTCACTTCTTTCATGTGGAATTTCTTAGGGTTAGTTTGAAAATGTGCACGAAGGCAAACCTCAAACACGATAACTTGCCTACTTATAGTGAGATAGAATAAGGAACCAATCATACCTCTATAGAGTTTTTGTTCCACACACTTACCATCCTCATCTGCATCAAGACGGGTGTTGGGTGATATCGGAGTGTCAATGGGTTTTGAGGTGTGTATCCTATACTTCTCAAGCATTTCTCTTACGTACTTTTGTTGATGGATATGCGGAGCTTCTTTCAGTTGGGATATTTGAAGTCCTAAGAAGAAAGTGAGTTCACCAATGATGGACATCTGAAATTCACTACTTATCAACTTCTTAAAGTTAGCTATAAGTACGAGATTAGTGGGTCCAAAGACTATGTCATTAACATAGACTTGGACAATCAAAATATCTTTGAAAGCTTTCTTTATGAAAAGAGTGTTGTCTAGTCTAGGGTTTTCCTAAGGTACCCATGAGACAAAACAAAAGATGCAAACTTGTCATATCACGCCCTTGGTGTTTGCTTGAGTTTGTGGAGTGCTTTGTTGAGGAAGTACACATGGTCTCAAAACTTCTTACTCTCGAAGCCTGAGGGTTCAACAACTTAGAGTTCTTCCTCAAGGTTTTCGTTGAGGAAGATAATTTTCACGTCCATTAGAAACAACTTAAAGTCTTTGTGAGCGGCAATGGCAATGAGATGGCAAATGGCTTCAATCTTTGCAACTAGAGCAAACGTTTCATCATAGTCAATCCCTTCCTCTTGTCTATAACCTTGAGCTATAAGCCTTGCCTTGTTCCTTGCAACTCTTCCAACTTTATCTAGCTTGTTGCAAAACACCCACTGCGTCCCTATAATAATAATATTTCTTGGACAAAGCAGGAGCTTCGAGACCTTGTTCCTTTTAAACTAGTTGAGCTCTTCTTGCATGACTAGGATCCAATTAGCGTCATGAAGTTCTTCTTTAACATTCTTTGGCTCCATCATAAAAGCATAGAACGGACAAAAAGCTTGATTTTCCTCATTTGACTTGTTGGCAGCTGAGGATCATTAGTCTCAGACTCAATGCGTTGCACTCAGGATCATTAGTCTTGTTTTGAGTTTTCCCTTGTCTCAGACTCAATGCGCCCCCCCCCCCAGTTTGAGAGTCCACATTTTGTCTAAGTTCCCCTTAAAGACTTGACTCTTCATTTCCTCGTTCACAACCTTTCGAGACCAAGTTTGAGAACAATCTTCATTAGTTCTATGGAATTCAAGGGATACTTCATCTCTTGCTCTAACATTCCGATTAACTATAGTTTGGATTTTGACAGGAAGAGTGATAGCACTCAGGCTCAGCGGGTAGGCCCATATATTGTTTATTCTAGAAAAGGGAATAAGAGGAATTAACTAATTGGGAGCCAGACAATCACAATTATTTAATGGTAGTAAATAAAGGGGGAGCTATGTAGTCTTCTCTTCTGTTGTTCTAGTTAGTAGCTTAATAATGGGGGAAGTCCTGAGGTCTTCTCTACTACTTTAAATAAAGGGTGTAAGTGTTGAGAGGGGCATCCAGATAATAAGGATTGGCTTAGTGCCTAGGGCTCATTGGAGACGGTCTCCTTTGAGATTTGGAGTTCCAGAGTCAGTTTTCAGCATCATCTTCCTTTCTCCTAACCTAGCTCTGATTTTCAAAGCCCTTGGGTTGCATGCACCCCCCATGGCGTTCAATGGAAACTCCAGCCACTGCAAATCAGTTTCAGAATGAGTCTCCTCATTGTCTCCCGTTTCACCTCTAATAAGTACCAGCTCCACCTCCTCACCTTCAACCCCGATCTCACCTTCGTAGAATTCCACCAGCTTGAATACCTTCTCTACATAGCGATGAAGAGGGTTGTATGGCTGACGACACTTGAAACACAACCCCTTGGCCCTTAAATCACTCAGCTCCTTGGAGAAAACTGACTTTGTGAATCTCGTTTTTGTATGTGCGGATTGAGCAAAAGCGGTTGACGATGCCGTTGAATTCCAGTTTTCTTTGGGAGGGGTATTTCTTGAATTTCTTTGTTCCAACTGGCCCTAGAGGCCGAGGTTTGAGGACCACTCAGAGTTTTAGTAGGCTATTTCCTACTACTCGATTCTGTCGCAACTCGCTTCCAAGGGCCCCTTCCCAATCCTTGCTCAAAATTCATCTTCCTTTCCACCCTTCGAGCCCCGTCCATGGTGGCAAACAAGTCTACTTCCTTCAGCCGCTATAGGTCGACCCTAATCTAGAGTTTCAGACCGGCAAGAAAGTATTCTAGAAGCTGTTCATTTCCCAGCACAGTCGTGTGATCTGCACAAGCCACAATTTCGTCAACAAACTCATCTACTGTTGCCTTTTGTTTGAGGAGATTCAAGTGCTCACACCTATCCGTAGCTTGTGTTCCCATGAAACGCTTCACAAGCTTTGTGTTGAGACTAAAACTATCCAACATCGGGAATTGAAACCTAAACCACCCACCATATAAGTACATGGGCTACCCCCCTATTGCCAATTGGTTTTAGGGTGGAACCTCATGTGCTTATGTGTCGGGCTTACCGTGCATATGCGCACGAAGTGACGTGTGAACCCCCCACATCATGTATGGCCCACCGAGATTTAACATGGTATCAAAGCCTGTTCGGACCGGGTCCCGACTTCCTGGTCTATTGGGCTGGCCGGCCTTAAGGCACGAGATGTCAAGTGCAACTAGCATATTGCGGGGCCAGGCAGTTGCACTTGAGGGGGCGTGTTGAGACTAAAACTATCCCACATCGGGAATTGCAACCTAAACCACCCACCATATGTAACACCCCCCTTCTTAAAGCCAAAGGGTATTACCGCCAGTGACCTCGGATTTCATCGTCCAAAGTCACCCAAGGCTAAAAAGGTAACTTGAAGATGATTTGAGAATAACAAACTTTATTTTATTAGTTTAAATCGGATTACAAGTGGGATAAACCTCCCGTAAGGTTACAATACGAATTTAAAAGAGTTGCAGCGGAATTTAAAAGACATTTCTTAAAATTTAAAAGCATGTGGGACCCATAAGTATGGTCAAAACAAAAGACGTTTTAAAGATTTCTTCCTTCCTTCCTTCCTTTCTTCCTTCCTACAGATCTTGATGTCTTCGGCTTCCTTTTGAACGGCCTTCCCTTTCCTATCTGATATCCCCATAAAGGCAAAGAATACCAGCCAACAAAGTTGGGAAAGAAAGAAGGGATATTAGTCTAACGCGAGACTAAGCAAGTGGTAAAATAGGGTTCGGTTCTCATAAAGGTTTAGACATGAGGGCATCACAGACCAATTGAAAACCGGTTGACGCCCAACTGTCAAGGGTTCTTTAATGCGGAACGCTTATGGCGCTTTAGGCGAGAGGCTTTAAGTGATCAAGGCTCAAAAGAAAAAGATAATTTTAGCTTGAGGCTTTATGAGATGTGACGCTTATGAGAAATGAGATTTCTCGGAAGTAGGATACTACATGGAAGTAGCTCCTAAGAAAGGTATGTGTTTAGGATTTGTTGGGAACTTAATTAATTCAAGCAACAGTGAAAAAATCCAACATTAATCGAATCGTATCAACCTCATCATAACTCGAAGATGCCGACAGGGAGGTGCCATAAGGACGCTTATACACCTGAACCCATCTTGCCATTTTATAGGCATTTTAACAACTCGAGTCATGCATTCAGATTGGATAGGCGATTGTCAATAATGTGGACCCGAAGTGATTTTCCAAGTTGTACTAATCACCCCGCGTTATTTATTACAGTGCATTGGACACTTATCTTATTAGGTCATAAAACAGAGTAATTTATTTAACGAATTTTAAGTGACGGCTCATCGGAGGTTGGCCACGGATTAACAGGAAAGCAAGTGTCTCCTGAGCACTTAGCTAGAGTGCTATAGCCCATCTTAAGGAACGAGCATTAGTCGTACGACCTTAATATTACGAGCATGCACTAATTACACCTCGTAACATGAGTTATTAAGAAATTACGAGAGTCTTAAATCTCGCATTCCTAGTCTTAGACTAGTCCACAACAAAGTCTCGAAAAGAGACTTGAAACAATCAGAGGCCACACATCAACGGTCCTAAGTCCATGTACTAGCGCGTGCGATAATAAAAATAATGGTCATTAATTGTAAGCATAATAATCCTAATCCGATTATTAGCAAACAAGGTTGTTCCCAACATTTAATTTGATAACGGAAAGCAATTTCACGATTATCGAGTAAAGAGGAAGGGAGAACCATCCACTTGCCTTAAGACGTTCTTAAAAACACTAACCGAGGCGTGGAGTCGAGGCTAGCAAGGCCCTAGAAGAAGCCTAAGGCAAGGCAAGATGCAAGGCAAAGACAAGGCACGGCCCGAGCAACGGCTAGGCAACGGACAAAACACAAGCAAGGGAAGTGGCGGCCGGCGCTGCCCCCTTGGCGGCGGTCGCTGCCCCTATGTGTGTCGACGGTGCGATTTTGCAAGCTTCCTCCGATCGACTCCGGCCACCTTTCGACGAGCTTTTGCCAACAGTAGAAAGAGGAACACTTCTACTCTTAGATTGTGGAGGATTTTGAGTGAGAGAGAGGAGGGAGAGGTTCCCATTCATCCATCACATTCACCTCCTATTTATAGGTTTCTCAAGCCTCACAAGATCCAAAATGGATTGACTTCTAGCCTAACAATCCAAAAGGGGTTGACATTAGCAAGGTTGACATTGTGTAAAGGTGTTGGGATTGATCCCAAGTCAAAACCATAACAGCCATCAAAACCACGGCGCCCACAAGATGAGTGTTCATCGAGCCACTTGCGTCTGCAGCAAGGCGGCGGTCGCTGCCATTTTGGCGGCGGTCGCTGCCTTCTAGGGAACTGGGCAGCGTCTTGTTAAAATTGGCATAACCTTTTGGATACTTATCGGAATTGCCTCAAATTTTGTGGCATGAGACTAGACTCCTTTATCTACCATTAGGCTTTAGAATCACTCGATTCAGAGCTCCAATGAAGGTTTTATGAATTTTTGAAGTTAAAGTGTCTGTTTAGCGTTATCCAACGCTATTCGGTTAATCGGGTGACCATTGCCCTTTCTCTTGTCGTTCCAAAGGCAAAATTGAGTCATAAAACTAAGGAGAATTTCATAATCCATTTTATAAAATTTGCGGATATTACACCATAAAAGTACATGGGCTACTCCCCCTATTGCCAATTGGTTTTAGGGTGGAACCTCATGTGCTTATGTGTCGGGCTTACCGCGCATATACGCACGAACCGATGTTTGAACCCTCCATGTCATGTATGACCCACCGAGATTTAACACTTTGATTTCAATTATTCCCAAGAGAAACTTGCCCATTGTTGGCTAATCCACCGCACCCAGTTTAGAGCGGCTCCGTCCATGCTGACCATAGCCAACGTAACTTGATCAGCCGAGTTTGTCGATTGGATGGAAAAGTATTGTTCAACTTTCGAAATCCAGGACAACGGGTCTTCCCCATCAAATAAGGGCATTTCCACCTTCCGGGCAACTAAGGGGGAAGTAGAGCTCTCCCCGGTGCGATCGCCCATTGAACCGACATGTTCCGCGCTCCGAATGGTCACATGAGTCCTATCCCCTAAAGGTGCTTTCGAGTTTGAGCCACCCACACCACCCGGGCTCGGAGTAAGTCTCGTTTGGAGGTGTGTCTCAACCAGGGAGGCAATCTAGACCAATTGCTCTGTCACCGACGATAGACTAGACTCCATGGAATCTACCTTGCAACTTGTTTCTCTCCCCAACGCTCTAATCTCCTCTTGAACCTTGTGTAATTTCTCAATATCCACCTCGTAACACCCCTAGAATTTATAAGGGATTGAGGTTGTACCTATGTCAACAAAAGCTCTTCCTTTTCATGGTTCGCGTGGTCAAAAGAACTATGAAGTTAAGCATTCCAAGGAGAGAGTAGTACTAAGATATGGGTGACCTCTTGGGAAGTTCTCGGGTTGGCATGGGATAACACTTCTACGGGCCTTACAAATGCTATCAAAGCCAACTTTGGGTTATGAGTTGGCTTGGCCAAAGGTCGATGATACTCCTTTGGTTGAGCCAGAGACGACGTCTATAGAGCCACCGGTTTCCATCATCGACGAGGTTCCTCTGGTTGTTGTCGAGCCGCCTTTGCCCACTCTCGAGCCCAAGACTTCACTGATCATCCTGGAGGTTCCGAGAGTCGCATCTGAGCCTAAAGTCTTTCTGTTGCCGACTCCTGCGCGCCATCTTTTTCTTTCCCTTCTGAGCTTAAAGCGAGGACACTTCGAATCTAGGGGGGAGGGGGAGAATGATAGGATCCAACCCCGGGATGAAGCATGTTCAGGAGACCCCTAGTCGTCCAAGATCTTGGCGTCCCCTTTGGACCAAGACCCGGCCTAGCCGTGCCTTAATCGGTGTCTATCTAGCTATTTATGTATTTAGCAGTTTCTACATAGTAGTTTCTATTTCTATTTTTGGGTTGGGCCCATTTGTGCCTATTTGGGCCACCCCATATATGCTTTGCATTTCTATTTAAACTGAACTTTATTGTATTTCTGATTACGTTTTGGCTTTGCAAGATTGAGACTACTCTCTTGCCTGGGGCGTCACCTCGTTTATCCAATTCAATAATGTTTTTGAATTCAAGTCTTTTCAATTCAGTTATTCCAATTGTCTAGTCCTTTTTTCACCGTCGGATTTCTGACACCCCAAGCTCGTCTTTCGAATCATATCCCTTGAGTGGTTCGGTGAATCTCAGGAGTCGTGACCCGACCCTCATCAGCTCACATCAAGTTCCCTCTTAGGCCAATGATCATATAGGTTCACACCTTTGGAAGATCTAACATGTTTTCTTAGAGAGTTCTTAGCATTATAAGGCACACTAGCATGCGTCCTAGTAGAAGACTCGACGTTATTAGACCTAGCAGGTTTCTTCTTTTGATTCCAGGCCTTTCTGCTCCTTTGGACGTCATCCTCAAGCTTAGAACATTCAAACTGACGGTTTCCATTTTTCTCGCAATGCCAACATGTTTTATAATATTCACCAAGATAGTACTAAGGTTTAGGCCTTTCAATTTTATTTTTCTTCGTTTGCTCAGGATTGTAGACTTTTTATCCTTCACCCTTCGCAATCTTGACATAAACCTTGTGACTTTTGAAGTTTGTGTAGTAGTCCTCGTTACCAAAACTAACACTTTTCAAGACATGAATTCTTTCCCCGATATTTTTAGTCTTTATCTTATAATTTGCAACTCAATGGGTTTGCTAGCCTGAAAGTCACTTGGCATGGAATCCGTAACCCTTAAAGATTGGCTTGATCGCTTCTATAGAAGGGTGCTTGCTTTGACTCATCTATATCTTAAGCTTAGCATTCTCAAATTTTATACATGCAAGTTCAGACTTTAAGGACTTAGTCAAATTATTTGAGGACCTCAACACAGATGACAACTTAGAATAACTTTCACAATCTTTGTTAGCATGTTTAGATTCTTCATCTAGAGTTTCCAATCTTTCCTTCATTTTAACATTTTCATTCAAGACTCTAGATAGCAACTTAACGAGATGAGGCTTAGAATAACTAGAAAGGGACTTCAGATGGTTTCCTCAGTTATCTCTTCATCGACGTTCTCTGTAGTGTCCCCAATAGCCATAATATAGGTGTTTGGGTACTCTTCATAATCGTCGTCGATGTCATCCCAAGTTGCTACGTAAGATTTCTCTTTTCCCTTATCCTTTGAGCTTCTTACGGTTAGGCAATTCTTAGCAAAGTTTCCTTTCTTGTTGCACTTAAAGCAAGCCGTATCTTTAGCTTCTTAATCAGTCATTCGGTTGGAACTCTTATCCTTGGAGAGGGAAGTGAAGTTCTTCATTCCCGACTTTCCTTTCTTTAAAAATGCACGAACGACCTTGGTGATGAGGACAAGTTCATTGTCCTCTCTACCTTCATCATCTTAAGTAGGAATGTCTAGCTTGTAGTTTTTTCCCTTTAGACAAGCTCCTATCTTTAGAGCGATGCCCTTTTCTTTAATATTAGCTTTGTCCTTCACCCTCCTTATTTCATAGGCTTTCAACTTCCCATAGACTTCACTCATGGGCAGTCCCTTATTGGTGGGATTTTCCTTAAAGGATGTGTGATCAAAGTTCCATTCTCCTATTAGACGATCTATCACCATTTGAATCTTCATCCTTTGTGTGATTATAGTTTCTGGGATCCCTAGTTGGCTCAACTTGCTACAAAGGGCTTCAAAACAATACCCATAGTCATTTATGGACTCATCTAGCATCATTTGGAAATAGTAGAACTCCCTTTTTGCAACCATCTAGGCAATTCCTTCATGTCAAAAGTCCCTACATGAAACTTCTCAATTGCTTCCCATATTTCCTTCGCGGTCTTGAGGTTGCTCACACAGGTGGCGTCCCTCTTGACGTGGGTCCGGGTGTGGTGGTCGGATGATGTCAAAATCTAAATTTATGAACCGAACCCCGATTGTAGTAAAAGAGGTACGGTGTCGAACACACGGGAGTTCGTGCGTCGAGAGTACCGAAAAGACTAAAAAGAGGTAAAAGAAAGGTAAAAATGAGGAAAATCAAAGAGAACACCTCGGACCGACACAGGTCACTTCAGTCCGAGGGTGGATCGAGATCAAATTGGCTGGGACCGACACACACAACGTCGGGCCCGATATGCTGGGGAACTCGGTCTTGGCAAATTTGGTAGATTGGTCTTGGGTTTTTGGGTTTCCTCCCTAACTAGACTTGTGTGATTCCACCCCAATTCAGCCAATAAGTGTTGATCCTTGTGAGATCGAGGTTGCTAGCCTTCGATCCCTCCACTCTACACTTCGACCCAAGGGAGTTTCCACTCGCCTTCGATGTTAGGTCTAGCGATTGGGTTCGAGATTGCTTTCGCTTACTCTTACCAATCACAAGTCCTAGGTCCCTTGTTTTCACAAGAGAATTGTAGCTCAATGTAGAGAGGATTCATAGATCAAGCACTCAAGGCTATGGAATTGGGGGTTCACACCCAATCCTAGCTAGGAGATTCCCCCATAGCCCAAGACTATGGAATCTACTCCATAAAATAAGAGTAAAAAGCAATCAAATGGCAAAGCAAGCAAATCTCAATCATCAAATTCAAATTCAACTCAAATTGCATTCAAATCTAAAAGGGGTTCGCAATATCCAAATCTCAATTCTACTAAAACCAAAGCAAAACAAGTTCAAAGCTACTAACTCTCTCTCTAGCTCCACCGATCTCTCTCTCTTCTCCTCCTCCTTTCTTCTCCTTGCTCTCCAAGTCTTCCTTTGAGCCTTTGAGAGTGATTTTGTGTGTGGTTGATTGATCCTCCTTCTAATGCTCTCTAATCATCTCTAATTATACTCTCTCATGGATTGGGGACCAAGGAATTCCCAATTTAGAAGAAGGGCAAAATTGGAAGATCACAACATTGTGCCTTGGAGCCCAATCTTTCCTTTTCCGACTCGGACTGACACGGGGTGACATCGGGCCGGACGTTGGGAACGTCGGTCCCATGCTTTGGTGCTCGAACTTGGGCCCGACCTCGTGGTAACTCGATCCGGGGCCTCGGTCTTCTTCTCTTCTTAGTTTTCCTTTAATTCCTCTTTGCTCTTTGCATGGCTCTTCCGCTCCTTAGCTCCCGAGCTTGACTACTCTTTAGAAACTCTTCCAAACGTCCTCAAACGCGCCATTTTACCTACAAAACACAACAAACTCGCATAGTTTCCGAATCTTATGGAAAACCGGGAACTAAGCTAAAAAGGAACGAAACTAAAAAAGAAAGGAATGAAAAACACATATTTACAAATGAAATTAACTACTAAAACACCACCAAAACGAGAGACATCAGAATACCCCATACTTAAACTTGTTTGTCCTCAAGCAATAACAATGTAAGCAAGACCGAAGCACAATCTTCAAGTAAAGACTCATATGAAAAATCAAGTAAGAACAAGTGATAGACGTACATCATCACACATGATCAAGTGTTCAAGGAATAAAGTCTAATGCAACAAAGCCTCACTTTAGGGACATGAAAATGTGTATCACTCATCATGTGTTTAGGCTTGAAAATGAACACTCATACTCAAAAATCATGCAAGTAAAGACTTTACTATTGAAGCTAATATCACCAATTACTCCACCTAGAGATGCCTATTACAATTCACACAAAGAATATGAATGTTGGGACGCTATCAAGAACGCCTGCGTACTTGGTAGTGTGCCCACACAAACCGTCCCTTAGTTTTGATATGACAAACTCACTTTGATTCTAATAAATTTGTCCAAGTGTTCAGGAACGCCCAATTAACAAAGGACAACAAGTGTGTGAACGTTCCCTAGGCTTAGGGACGCCAGCTAACAGGAAGTAAGGACCAACAAGAGACTACTTGAGCAAGGACGGAGTTCCAAGCAAGTAGGAACGCGAGAAAGGAGTCCTTACTCTCTAGCCGACAGGATGACATCACTCGACAATGTTTGATCATCCAAGGACACGTGGAGACCGATCCTGTAGCAGAGTCCAACACTACGTGGCGGACGATCCTGTAGCAGAGTTCATCAACGCGTGGCGGCAGATCCTGTAGCAGAGTTCATCACACACAACTGGATACAGGAAGCTTCCTCATCACCGCCATACTCGTGGAGGAAGATCCTGTAGCCACGTACCTCAAGGGCATGATCGTCAGAACGAGAATGACGCCCTTCCCAAGTCCTATAAATACCGCAAGGCATTTATTGTGACGTTAACGCTTTCAGAGAATATTCAGAGAGAATCAGAGGAAAGCGACTCACTCAAGAACACGAAGAACTAACTCAAGAACTCAAGAACAGTGCTAGAACTTGTGTTAGATCGAGTGAGACTTGTAACCAAATCACAAAAACCGTTTGTAACAGAAAAACCCAAAAAGAGAGAGAGAGTTCTGTGAAGTACTGCAGAACGTAGGAATAGAGTCCTTTGGTAGATTGAGCTAGCTTAAGTTGTAGGCTTAAAGGAGTTCTTTACAAGTGAACTTAGGGAAAATCTAAGTGTCGGAAAACTGTAAAGGCTTGCCAGTACAACTGTAAGATCGTTCAATAGAAAGGAAAGAACTGTTCAAAAATCCTCCATGGAGGATGAGGTTTACACTCAAGGACTACTTGGTCTTGAGTGGTTCCTCTATAATTCACTGCGTTCATCTATTATCTGTTTAGTACTTATTTTCCTCAGTACTAACGATCTAACAATTGGTATCAGAGCAGGCGCTCTAGATTCTTACTGAGTTGTAGGTAAAGGTGGACATGGAACCTATTGGAATCTCTTTTGTGAAGCCTCCGCGCCTGACGGACGGCAACTTCAACCGCTGGAAGACAAGGTTTGCAAATTTCTGCAGAGGTCAAAATTATCAATGCTGGAAGGTCATTATGACGGGAGATCTCAAGGTACCCGCTGATAAAGCTGATAAGGAGGACGAGTGGGGTCCTGACGAGTTTAAGTTGATGGAAACCAACGCAAAAGCCATGTGTTTCCTTCAAGCATCTCTATGTGAAAGGGACGCCACTCGAGTTGGCAACTTGCCAACAGCTAAACAACAGTGGGACGCTCTTGAGAAGTTCCATGTAGGAACAGCTGAAATGAAGGAGGACTTCCAGCTAAAGATCAAAAAGGAGTTCTATTCTTTCAGTATGTTGCCAAATGAAACAGTGAACGACTACTCGTACCGTTTCGAGGCTCTTGTCACTAAAATGAGGAATCTGGGCATCCCAGAGACAGAAATCTCCATGAGGAATAGAGTTCAAGTGGTCATTGATTGATTGACTGGCGTCTGGAACTTTGACAAGACAACGTTCAAAGAGAATACAGCCAACAAAACTCTAGATATGGAAGAAATCTATGGGAAGCTCAGGCAGTACGAAGAAATAAGGATCTCTGATATGGTTCAACTAGCAAACAACTCTCAAACTGATCTTGCTTTGGCATCCACAACTCCAGAGTACGCTGACTATATTCGTCGTCAGCAAGAAATTTCCTTAATGGTGGAAGCAAACAAGAGTGAGAACCGCGAGAGGATGCGCGTTCAAGCCTTGAAGGAGAAGGAAAGCAAGACTAAAGAACAACTTGAGGAAGAGGAAGAACTTGCTCTCTTCAACAAAGTTCTTCGTGCCTTTGGCAAAAGGAACAAATATTTCAACAAACACAAGATGCCCAAGAAGGAGAGTCGTAAGTATACTGAGGCAGAAATGAAAGAACTCACATGTGACTTTGAGGCTATCAAAACTTCAGAACTAGAACTTGAACGGGAGAAAACCAAGAATCTTCTTGAAAGAATTAGAGTTCTAGAAAGTGGAGAAAAAGGACAAGAGGACTACTATACCAATTCCACCAGTCATAAAATTTATAAGAAAATTGCAAAAGGTGAAGGTTCAAAAGTTTGTGATCCCCAAAAGATGAAGCAAAACAAAATCCAACGTCCCAACAAGAAGTACTACCTCGGTACTTACTATAGGACGTGTTGGTACTGTGGACAAGGAGACCACTTCAAGTATGACTGTGTGAAACTGAAAGAAGATATTGCAAGTGGCAAAAAGGCTAGGACTAACAATAAGAATGCTAAGTCTGTTCCCAAAGCTAATCTTAGGCGTTCTAGACGTTCTAGGAGTTCTTTCCGCAAGCATGCTATTTCTAATGATGTGAATATTAGTGACTACATGCCAGAACCAGAAATCTATTTTTGTAACGAACCAGGTAAGGAACACCTTGCCTGGGTCGCCAAACACTAACTTTTTTTTGGCAGGTGGAAGTGAGCGGACGCCCATGGATCATTGATAGTGGCGCCTCAATTCATATGACAGGAAGCCAGATCCATCTCACTTCTATCCAAAGTAGTGCCACGGGAGGAACTGTCTCGTTTGGCAACAAGGGCAAATGAAAGATCAAGGGAACGGGAACTGCCATTCTTAATCCGTCCATCAAAGCAACTAATGTGAGTCTTGTTGAAGGACTTGGCTTCAATCTCCTTAGCGTCTCTCAAATGTGTGATCAAGGTGAAAACCTAGTCACCTTTGACTCAAAGGAGTGCCTCGTCATCAATAAGAAGTTTGTATCAAAGGGCAAAGGAAAGGACTTCCCCGAATTGATCCTGAGACAGTTGAACAGTGCGAAGCCTGTATCAAAGGGAAGCAAACAAGAATGTCTTTCAAGTCCAAGAATGAAGTAAGTACAAAGAAGCCTTTGGAACTTCTCCATATGGATCTCTGTGGACCAATGAAGACGCTGAGCTACGGTGGAAAGAGGTACATTTACGTTCTCGTAGATGATTTTTCTCGATTCACTTGGGTTCTTTTCTTGGTGTCCAAAGCAGATTGCTTCAATGCGTTCAAAGTCTTCATCAAACAAGTGGAAGTTGCCCTTGAGACGCCTCTCAAAGCTATAAGATCAGACCATGGGACGGAATTCTAGAAATCAGAGTTCCTGGCCTACTGTGATCAACATGGTGTCTCGCACAACTTCTCAGCTCCAAGGACTCATCAACAAAATGAAGTGGTGGAAAGAAAGAACAAGACGCTAGAGGATATGGCAAGAACCATGCTTTTGGCTAATAGCGTTCCCAAGTACTTCTGGGCGGAAGCTATTGCCACAGCATGCTACATCATCAATCGTGCCATGATCCGTCCTTTGCTAAAGAAGACATCTTATGAATTGTTGAACGGAAAGAAGCCTCGCCTTGACTATCTCAGAGTCTTTGGTTGCAAGTGTTTCGTTCACAATAATGATAAAGAGAAACTTGGGAAGTTTGATGCAAGAAGTGATGAAGCCATATTTCTTGGGTACTCCCTCACCATCAAAGCATATAGAGTTTTCAACAAAAGGACTCTAAAGCTTCAGGAGCGTATTCATGTTGTGTTCAAGGAGAGCTCTTCTCACAAAGAAAAATCAAGTAAGAAAGAACGCTCCTCATCACAACAGCAGGACGACTCTGAAGACGAAGCTGAAGATTGGTCCTCTGGAAAGTACTATGTTCCTAAGGACGCTGCTTCAAATCCTGAAGAAGTCTCAGTGGACGTTCCTAGTTTTGCTCAAGGAGTTCCATCTCGCAGTGAATCTCCAGTTCAACAGGATGTGGCTGAATCAAGTCAACAAGGTGAGCAACGTCAAGGTGTGGATACTCTCCTTGAGGGGGAACGCACCGACAATGATGCTCAGAATGATAGTGATGATTCTGATGGAGATATTGATCCAAGATTTGCTCAATTATTTCAAAGAGAGTCCTGCTTCTCTAGGGACCACCCACCATCCCAGATTGTCTCAGACCCTTCTCAAGGAGTTCAAACTAGGTCAGCTGCAAGCAAGTCCTAGAGTGAAAATTTAGCCTTCTGTGCGTTCAATGCCTTTATCTCTATGGTGGAGCCAAAGAATATCAAAGAAGTACTCCAGGACGCTGATTGGATTCAAGCAATGCAAGAAGAACTCAACCAGTTTGAAAGAAACAAAGTTTGGACCCTAGTCCCTCGTCCCAAAGGCAAAAATATCATAGGGACGCGCTTGGTGTTCAAAAATAAGCTTGATGAAAGTGGACGCGTGTCAAGGAACAAGGCAAGACTGGTGGCACAAGGATTCAAGCAAGAGGAAGAAATAGATTATGATGAGACCTTTGCTCCTGTAGCTAGAATTGAGGCCGTTCGTCTCCTTATTGCCTTCGCCGCTCACAAGGGATTCAAGTTATTTCAGATGGACGTCAAGACTGCTTTCCTCAATGGAAAATTAAAGGAAGAAGTGTATGTTGCTCAACCGCCTGGTTTCGAGGACGCCTTTCACCCGGACCATGTGTACTACTTGGACAAAGCGCTTTATGGACTCAAGCAAGCCCCTCGTGCATGGTACGACAGGTTTGCGTCCTTTCTTTTGTCTCACGGGTACACTAGGGGTTCAATTGATAAAACTTTGTTTATAAAGAAAGTTCACAAGGACATTTTAATTGCCCAAGTTTATGTTGATGATATTGTCTTTGGTAGCACTAACATGAAGCTTGTAGATGAGTTCAAGTCCTTAATGAGTAGTGAGTTTGAAATGTCCCTCATTGGAGAACTCAATTTCTTCTTGGGACTTCAAATTAATCAACTCAAGGAAGGGACACGTATTCACCAACAAAAATATGTTCGTGAAATGCTTGAGAAGTACGGGATGAACTCGTCCAAACCTGTTGCAACTCCTTGTTCTCCAAATTCGCGTCTTTACACAGATGAACAGGGAAAGGACGTTGATCAAAAGCTTTACAGAGGAATGAATGGCTCTTTTCTCTATCTGACCGCAAGCTGTCCCGACATTATGTTTGCCGTTTGCTTGTGTGCACGCTTCCAGGCGAATCCAAAGGAGTCCCACATGCAAGAAGTCAAGAGGATCTTTCGCTACCTCAAAGGACGCGATGATCTTTGTCTTTGGTACCCTAGGAAGACGTCCTTCAAGCTTGTTGGCTACTCGGACGCTGATTATGTTGGTCATGTGATTGATAGAAAAAGCACTTCAGGAATGGCACAGTTCCTTGGTTCATGCCTAGTCTCATGGGGATCTAAGAAACAGAACTCTGTGGCGCTTTCAACTGTAGAAGCCGAGTACGTTGCTGCTGCCTCGTGCTGTTCACAAGTTATCTGGATCAAATATCAACTAGAGGACTACGG
This sequence comes from Polygonum aviculare, assembly GCA_934048045.1. Lineage (NCBI taxonomy): Eukaryota > Viridiplantae > Streptophyta > Magnoliopsida > Caryophyllales > Polygonaceae > Polygonum > Polygonum aviculare. The sequence continues at coordinate 20,991,398 of OW204023.1, read as the reverse complement.
TATCAATCTTGAAACTATACCTATTCGTTGTGATAACACAAGTGCTATTGAAATTTCTAAGAATCCTGTTTTTCATTCACGCACAAAGCATATTCATATAAGGCATCATTTCTTGCGTGACAATGTTGAACTAGGACTCATTAGTATGGAGCATGTAAGGACTGAAGACCAAATAGCTGATATTTTCACTAAGGCGCTTGATAGACGTCCCTATGAGCATCTCAGGTTGCTCTTGGGGATGATAACTTTTAAGTAGCAAGTCCCGTTCTACTATTCCCTCAATGATTGGCTATGTTTAGTAGATTCTAAGTGTTTAAGGACTGTTATGCATTGAATTCATATTTGCAAGGACGCTAGTCTAAAACTTCATATATTTGCTACATTGGAACGCCATTCAAATTTTCTCTATTTGTCTTGAAAAGAGTTGCCCTGATCACCCAACCCTCATTATAAGCCGAAATGATGGGAACTCTAAGCTTACCCTAGCCGAGAACTCTGCAAAAGCGTCCTATGAGCTTCTTATTTTATTTTACGGGACGTACTTGCTTTGTTCTCAAATGGTTCGTAAGGTGATCACTGGAACGGTTGTGTTGGTTATTGGTTTGCTTGAAGAAGGTAAATTCTCGATGAGGTAAATTTTGCTAAGTGTGAGAGAACGCCATAGTTTGAAAGGGAGAACGCCAGTTCAGTTTTTGAGAAGCAGTTGAAGCGTCAGAAATTTGAATATTTGAAAGTTTGAACAGTGACCGTTGCTTTTGCTAAATGCTTAAGGGGGAAGTTTCACCACGTGTCGCACAATAAAACAGTGGTAATTACAGTTGTGCCACCGCTTCCTATATATAAGGCCAGAACAGTCGCTCTCGTTCATTTATTACGCTCAACCACTCTCTCGCTCTCAAATCTGCTCTGACATCTCTCTAGAACTCCGGCAGCTTTCTCTCACTAAAATCTCACCTGAATCATGTCTCAACAACTAAAGAACGTGGCCGGATCTTCTACCGGCGGGAAGCTTAGAAAGCTGGTGAAGTCCCACTACATCGAGAAACCAAAACCCATAGTTCTTAATGAATCTCTAGTGGAATTCATCAACAGGAAGCCAAGAACCCTTTACAATTTGATAAGGGAACGCATGGATCTACCTGAGGTGAAGGCGGACGCTATAAAGACAAGAAACTATGAGAAGTTCATTGAGCGGTTCGTCGTTCCAAGTCTCCACAACACCAACTACAAAGACTTGCCTGGACGGATGGACGACGTCCTCTTCTTCTCTCAATTTGGAGGTGAGAATCTGGGTCCCTTGCTTGAACTTATACCCGACCTCCACAACGCCGTCCTTTCAGACTTTCCCATGTACCCAAGGGACTCCTTGGCCTATAGAATGTTAAAGTCAAGAGTGCCAAGTCCCTCTCCCCCTCCTCCACAAGTTCCAACCGTCACCACCAAAAATCTCCTCAAACGTCCAACCCCTTCCTCTCCCCTCTCAAAATCTACCCAACCCTTCTCCACCTCCAAACCAACGGAGATTGTGGATAAGTTCCCCTCCCACTTAAAGGAGGGACGCTCAAAGAAAGTCCACGACCCAAGGCCTCTCAAAAAGGCCAAGACCTCGAGTGTCCCATCCTCCAAACCCTCTACAAAAAGGCCCAGCACCACTAAAAGGCCTTCCAACCTCTCCAAGGAATCCACTCCTCCCCCTCAACAAATCTCAATCGTCCAACTCCCTATTCCTCCCCCGTCCCCTCAACCCTCCAAGCAAAATGCCTTAATCCCCTTTCCTCCCCAAACCCTCTCTCCCTTAAACTTGGTCAACTTCCCTTCTGCCCCGGCCCACATTTCCCCACCGAAGGAACCCGAGACCCCAAGGTCCCGCCGTCCATCTTCTGAAAGTGGCCCGGAGGAAACAGAACGCACTCTTGAGCACACCTTTCGCCGAAGGAAGGCTGGTGAAAAGCCCAGGGTGTTGCTGGCCCAGGAAGTTCCTGCACAGATTAAGCACGTTCCCTCCTCCTCCTCTTCCTCCTCTAGCTCATCTGAGAGCCAAAGAGGTACGCCGGCTCAAGACTCCCCTTTCATAAACGTTGTTGGGGATTCTAATGATGAAGCGGAAGGAGAGGTGAACGCTCCTGCTGAACAAATTGAGGACGCTGGTGAGCACCAGGTCGCTCCAGAGAACGCCGAGCCTTCCTTGTCCGAAGAACTCGAGTGTGATGCTCAGGAAGTTCCCCCCTACAACCAATCCCTCCCCATCCTCCAACCTTCCCCAGCTCCACAAGAAAACCCCTCCCCCACAATCCAAATAGAATCCCACCAAGTCCCGGCGGACGCTGAGCCCCTATCTGAAAATCCAACGGACGCTCAGGACGCTCAGGGCACGTCCCAGGGTCAGACCTCTGATGCCAATCAAGCCACAGCTAGTGGCGATGCAAAAAAAGAACAAGGCACAGAGGACGCTCCTTCAAAGGACGCTTCTGACAGTGACTCTGAGGACGAGTCAGATAATGCTGAGGACTCTGAGTCCCCCAAGGGCAAGCGCAAAAGAAAACATGATGGCGCACCCGTGAAAGTTCTTAGCCCTCTCGTCTATTCTGAAGAGTGGCTCGCCTCCTTCCACAAAGATGATAAAGTTCAGGAGTTCCTCGAGCTTCTGAGATTTCAAGGATGGCTGAACGTTGGGCCTGCGCCCACTGTGGTTGATAAGGAGCAGATCAAGGCGTTTTACAAAGATCTGAGGTACAAAGCAAAAGATAGCTCCCTCCACTTCAAAATTGATGGTGAGAAAGCTTCAGTAACAGAACACCAGGTCCGTTCTTACATGGGTCTCAACCCTCAAAAACCACCGTCCAACGCTCTAAGCTCTCTTCCAGAAGGCGGTTTTGAAACGACTGATGAAGAAATGCCGCTGGTTGAGAAGCTATTCCAAGGCAAAAAGCCTTTCGGACTGGACAGGGTTGCCCACGTTCTGACCAAAGTAGGCGCCATAGCTCATTATTTCATATGTCGCGCCGTCCTTCCTAGGCAGGAGAAAAGGTCAATCGTTCAAACACATGATCTCATACTAATTGACGCTTTTCTAGAACGCCGCCCCATCAACTTAGCACGAATAGCAATGCAACATATGGCTAAGTGTGGTAGGAAGCGACATGCTCTGCCGTACCCAGGGCTGGTCAAGCTAATTCTGGAGTCACAGAATGCCTATGATGACAGTGCTCCTTCAGAAGAACTCGGTCTGAAATGGAATGCCAAGAAAGGACTTGTCGAGATAAGGCACAATGAAGAGCTACCGTCTGTGTTGAAACAGTTAGAAGCTGAGGCTGAGGAAGCAAGGAAAAAGGCTGAGCAAGAACGCCTAGCAGCTGCGGTTGAGGAAGAACGTCTTGCCTCAATGAGTCAAGAGCCTCCTCAGGAAGAAGAGCCAGCAGTTGACATTAGTGCCCTTGATCAAATGCTCTTAGGGCCTTCTTCTCCTACAGCTCTTCCAACGGACGCTCCCTCTTCTAGCTCAGGTCCTCTGCCCCGTTCTGCCCCTGCAAACATAGCTCAGTATCCTCCAGCAGAACTCATGGGCGCAATTATGGACAATCAGTGTCATGTCTTCTCTGCAATCAAAGATTTGTCCGCGGCCCTCACCAAGTCGGCAACATCAAGAACAACTCCTAAAGTTCTTTCAAGATCAGAGCCGTCCCCAGTGATCGCCGTCCCCCATCTTTTAATCCCTCAATTGTTGTGCTTTTGCTTCTTTTTATTTCAAACACTTAAGTTCTTGGTTTGTAATAACCATACTCTAAATTCGTTTGAATGGCTATTACATTGTTTGCTTGCATTATGTGTGTTTAAGCGTTCCACTGCTTTTAATTATGTGTTTGTGCTAACGTCCTTATCACTTGTTATCCTTTTCGATGATGCCAAAAGGGGAAAGTGTAGTTTTGCAGAGATGCGCTATAAAATAGTTATCTAGAATAAGCAAGTGTTAAGGGGGAACTATTAAGTGAAAAGTCTAAGGAACGCCCATGCTAGAATAAAAGAGGACGCCTAGAAAATGTTCTAGAACGCAACTCTCTCCTTAAAATCCAAATGTTAAAGATTCAAAGAATGAAAAATTGTGCTTACTGAAATTTTTCTAAGTGTTAGAGGACGCTTTTATGTTTTCATGCATGCTAAGTTCCAATGTCAAAACTATTCTGCAAAAGAGTTTGTCATCATCAAAAAGGGGGAAATTGTTGGGACGCTATCAAGAACGCCTGCGTACTTGGTAGTGTGCCCACACAAACCGTCCCTTAGTTTTGATATGACAAACTCACTTTGATTCTAATAAATTTGTCCAAGTGTTCAGGAACGCCCAATTAACAAAGGACAACAAGTGTGTGAATGTTCCCTAGGCTTAGGGACGCCAACTAACAGGAAGTAAGGACCAGCAAGAGACTACTTGAGCAAGGACGGAGCTCCAAGCAAGTAGGAACGCGAGAAAGGAGTCCTTACTCTCTAGCCGACAGGATGACATCACTCGACAATGTTTGATCATCCAAGGACACGTGGAGACCGATCCTGTAGCAGAGTCCAACACTACGTGGCGGACGATCCTGTAGCAGAGTTCATCAACACGTGGCGGCAGATCCTGTAGCAAAGTTCATCACACATAGCTGGATACAGGAAGCTTCCTCATCACCGCCATACTCGTGGAGGAAGATCCTGTAGCCACGTACCTCAAGGGCATGATCGTCAGAACGAGAATGACGCCCTTCCCAAGTCCTATAAATACTGCAAGGCATTTATTGTGACGTTAACGCTTTCAGAGAATATTCAGAGAGAATCAGAGGAAAGCGACTCACTCAAGAACACGAAGAACTAACTCAAGAACTCAAGAACAGTGCTAGAACTTGTGTTAGATCGAGTGAGACTTGTAACCAAATCACAAAAACAGTTTGTAACAAAAAAACCCAAAAAAAGAGAGGGAGTTCTGCGAAGTACTGCAGAACGTAGGAATAGAGTCCTTTGGTAGATTGAGCTAGCTTAAGTTGTAGGCTTAAAGGAGTTCTTTACAAGTGAACTTAGGAAAAAGCTAAGCGTCGGAGAACTGTAAAGGCTCGCCAGTACAACTGTAAGATCGTTCAATAGAAAGGAAAGAACTATTCAAAAATCCTCCAAGGAGGTAGAGGTTTACACTCAAGGACTACTTGGTCATGAGTGGTTCCTCTATAATTCACTACGTTCATCTATTATCTGTTTAGTACTTATTTTCCGCTGCAATACTCAAGGACACCCCTACACCTCGTAGGGACGCCTAACCTTAGGACGCCTTTACCAAAGTAAAGGGCGTTCCTCAGTACTAACGATCCAACAATGAACTTGGCTTAATGGAGGTCCTCAAAGAGGTTCCATTCAGCCGGGTTGTAATGGGGCTTTTGGTATTTCTCAAGGTAGGAATCACTTTGGTCTTGTGGTGCTTACAAGGGGATTGAACTTTCTAGTCTCTCACCAAACTCGCCAAATTCTTCCACTTTCAACTTCACTCAGCCAAAAGACTTTGAGTTTTCTTTTTCTTTCAACCCACTTTTCACTAAACATTCCACTTCATCTTTGCACTGCACTTTTTGTTGGATTTTTCACACTTTTTCCACTAGGATCGACTTGCACTATAACTCGGGCCCGATGTGCACTTTAACTCGGTCGGTGCCCTTTTCTTTCGCTTAAGCATTTTGCTTTCAATCCACTACTTTTTCCAACTTTTCTTTCTTTCTTTTTCACTTTTGCACAACAAAGATGCACTACCCACTTGGTTTATAACTCCATTCTTTGCCCTTCACCAAAGAGAATCTCAACTCTCCAAATATACTTCCAAAACTCTCACTAAAGTCCAATCCCATAAGGGTCAAGTCATATAGGCTAGGAATCATATTTTTGAGGAGTTTCAAACAAAGGTCTAAGGCTAAAACAGGGCTACAAACAACGGTTTATCTTCAAGGTAGGATATGGAATATTTTGTGACTAAATTAAACAAAGTTCAAATCAATATGACACAGAATAGAACAAATCTCATATTGGTCTTGGAAAATAGATAAACACTTCAATAAGAAGTATTACTTAGCATGCTTGAGCTATTTCACACAAGAAAATGAGGGATAAGCAATATGAACAATCATCCCTAAAATGGCCAAAATAATATCACAAGGTTCACTCTAGCTTAGTTGCATCAAAACTCATCCAAGAACTCATGTGCTCAATAAAAACATGCAAGATACATCACATCAAAAACAACATTCATTTATGAGGCTAAACTATCCAAAAATATGCAAAGGACTTTACATGCTCACATCATCATTAGCCTTCATATTGACATCTAAGATGGGAATTCCTAGTCCAAAAACAAAATCTTTTTGTTATTTTCGCACGATTTTCGAATTTTTATGGATTTTTTGCAAAAATTTTCTCAAACGAAACAAACAAACTCATCCATTCATGCCATCACATTCAATCATCATTCATGTACCACAACATGCCACAATCCCAAAAGAAACATCCCTTACATGAAACAAGAGAAAACACAAGAAAACTACACATGAAACTATGAGCTACTAACCCACCCCATACTTAAAATTTTGATATCCTCATCAAAACAAAGAAACCAAAACTTAAAAGTAAAGAGAAGAGTAAAGAGAGCTCACAATTTCTTATTCTTGAATGGCATGTTGAGGCTTAGTTTGAAGGATCTCCTCGGCGGCGTCCTCTTTGGAGCCATGCTTGCCTCTCTCGCTCATACACTTGGTCGTGGAAAGGATCTTGACTTGGTGGTTGAATTTGTTGGGCGGGACGCATCCATTGGTCTTCACGGGAAGAGAAGTTCCCGGACATCCATTCAATGAAGCTCTCTTGGACACTCCATCTTTGGTCCTCGACCGCCCTCAAGTCGTCCACATCACGTCTACTGTAGGTGATGTTGCGGTTCACTTCATTAAATTGAGCTTGGAAGTCTTCTTGGTAGTGGGAAAGTTGTTGTTGTTGGAAGCTGAGGTGTTGTTGTTGAAGGTTGAGTTGGTGTGCCTCTTGAAGCATGCTAGATTGTTGAAGTTGAAGATGAGCCAATTGGTTAGCTAGGAAGTTCATGTCCACCGATTGTTGAGGTTCGGGGAACACCATTCCGGGCCCGTACCATTGGGCATACCCCTCGTACCCTCCATAGCTTGGTGGTTCTTCTCTTGCTCCACTTCCCTCACCCCTCTCGAATTGGCTCGGGACCGGATCGGGCAAATAGGTGTCGGACCGACGTTGGTGTACCTCGGTCCAGAAGTGTGGGTGCGTGGTCGGTGAGCAAATTGTGGTAACCACCATCTTCTTCTTCTTCTTGCGGGTCAACGTCCATGTCTTCTCTTCTTACGAACTCATATTGGTTAGGCTCCTCTTCTTCGGTGTCCGGGGAAGCTTGAGGAGTAGTGAAACGAATGTGTTGTGCTCGTCTCCTACACTCAAGTGTCCCCTCCAGCTCTCCATAAGGGTTCACATTTCCCGCCCATACTTGGAACCAATTGTAATAGCTTGTGAGGTCGAAGAGTCTAGGTTCCAAAGGGACTTGCACGTTGCCAAAATTTGAGTGAGGCACAAGTCGATCCATTAGGCCGGGAACAACTTTCTCTTTGATGATGTTGGCCTTCTTGAAATACTTGAGATCCATGAATTCGACACCATTCGGAGCCGGTGTATACAAGGACAAATCAACATCAAGACGATGAGCCAAGCGAGCTATCATGTCTCCAAAATAAATCCATGAGGAACTTTGGAAGTCCCTCACCATCTTCACCCATTCCCACGTGAGGTTCAACGGCTTCTCATTGTGAAACAACATCTCATAGAGCAACATGGCTTCTTCCTTCATCGGCTTGCTAAGCTCATGTCGGGCATAGATTGTGCACCCCAAAATGCGGATCATGACTCGAAATAGTGGGCTAGCGATCTCATTGGCTGAGGCTCCCTTCCTCATCTCGCGCTTGCCCGCTACATACTTCCAAAGGTAATTCACCTTGTCATTGTCCACAAATGCCTCATCTCTCGGAAAAGGAAAACCAAGGTAGACTTCCAAATTCCTTAAAGAGAGTTCTTGCGCTTGATTACCCAATTGGAAGGAGATCATGCCCTCATCTTCAACTCCTTCATATGTGCACTTGAAAGTAGCCATAAACTCAGAGGTCAAAGCCGGATAATGAGTGTTGCTTCATCTTAGCATCACATTAAGCCCAATGTTCGTGTAGCACCGAACTAGAGCCTTATCCATGCTCATCTTCTTGATTGATTCCCAATCTAGCCACCGAGTGTGGTGAGATAGACCCATGAATCGCTCATATTCACTAGCCACACCATCATCCTCAAATTGCACATCGTCCATCCTTTGCTCTCTTTTGGACGACTTCTTAGACTTTCTGGTTGCTTTCTCCATCCTTGAAGAAGATGCTCGGTTAGTCATGGTACCTACACACATTCAAGCAAAGAACTACAAGATAAAATCTATACAAACACAACAAGAACACATACTTCCACAACCAACAACTCATCATGCAAGGAAATGACCCCATACTTGCTCTTAAGACACTCACTCCACAAGATTCAACATGTATGAGCAAAGAATTACGTAACAATGGTCAAGCTACAAGATACATCATGATAAACATGCCTTAACCAACATCCAAGATCATGAATCCTAAAGCTCACACAAGAGAAAATCAAATAGCACAGGACCGACCAACACAGGATGTCGGGCCCGAGGTTCTCAACCTCGGTCCGAGTCTTGGACCAACTTGCAACATCGGTCCCGAGGTTCTGGGTACCTCGAGCCGACTCTCATTCGATTTCTCTACCTAGATTCACCCAAAATTCACTCTATCATGCTCCTAAAATCAAAAATCAACCATCTCTCATCATCAATCGAAGTTCTAAGTTGGTTTTAGCATGAATGATCAACAATCAAGCACAAATTCAACTATGCATGCAAATCACCATGGATGCTCAAGGTCTAAGCTCACTCAATCATGGTAAATCTCAAATCTAGCAATGAAAGCATGAAATTCACAAGGAATCAAGTAGAGATCGAGATTCACATACCAAATTTGAAGAAACAAAGACTTCTAGCAATCAACTTCTTAGAACTCAAAATTTTCCTCCTAGATCTAGAATAAGGATGAGGATCTATGGGATTTTTGGGATTTTTGGCTTGTGGGATCGATGCTTGAAGATGCTAGGGTGTTGGATCGAGATTTGTGGGAGGGTTTGCTTGGGGTTCGAGTATGATGGAGAGGGGGATCGAATTGAGAGGGGGACTTGGTATTTTGGGAAGGTGGTTATGAGGGTGATGGGTGTTAGGTATGGTGAAGAAGGTTTAAATTGGGTAGAAGACAAAGTTAGGTCAGAGGGGCGTCATAGGTATTTCCACAAAGTCAAGCCTCATGTTGACTCGGCCAAAGAGGACCGACATCTCAACCTCGGGCCCGAGGTACTGGGTCCAACCCGTTTTGGTTTCCTAAAATTCCCTTGTGTTGGCAAGTCTTTACCTATAAGTCCTTTTATTCTTTTCACCAATACCACACACAATCATGAAGCTCACACAACACTCAATTCCACAAAACACATGCTAAAGAGAGATTAGAATGAATCTAAGCTAAGGCAAAGAAAAACAAACTAGAAACTACGAAAATGAACCTACTAAACTCGGGTTGCCTCCCGAGGAGTGCTCTTTTTATGTCACTAGCTTGACTTCTAACCTCTACCCTTCAAGGAGGGTGAAAAATGGTGAATTGATCATCCTTGTCATAGGCATCTCCACACTCCTCATAGCCATAGAACCACCACTTGTGTTTGATGAAAGTGTGGCATCCTACTTCTCCATCATTCTTCTCCTCCAAAGTGTAGGTTGGCATCTCTTGCATCTTCTCAACTTGATCTTCATTACCTACACCACAAACATCTAGAGAATCTCTAGGGGATTCAATAACATTATAACTCAAGTCTTCCTTCAAATCACTTAAACAAATGAAACTATCCTCTAGATCCTCTTTTAAGTCATTTAAACAAATGTAAGAGTCTCCCACATCAAAAGGATACGAAGAAGGATACTCTTCATGGTTTCCCGGGCTATCTCGATCTCTTAGCTCCTCATAGTTCACAAATGGATCTTGCAACTCCCTTTCTTGCTCTTGAACATTGATCATGTCATGACTCCTCAAAGGTGCATCCTCCTCTCTTGCGGGTTCCAACTCCTCTCTCTTACGCTTGGCACTTTCCTCCAACTTCAAGATTGCCAAAGCATCCGGTTCATTAAGAGCTTTGTTGAAATGGAACTCCACCTTTTCCTCACCAATTTCGAAAGTCACTTTCTCATTTCTCACATCAAATTTGGCACCCACCGTAGCAAGAAACGGCCTCCCAAGAATAAGGGGCACCATCGGATCTTCTTTCATGTCGAGGATCACAAAATCGTCGGGACAAAATATCTCCCAACTTGAACCGGGACGTCATCTAGGATTCCGGCGGCCTTTGTAGATGAACCATCGGCCATATTAAGACTCATATCAACCGGTTCCATATCTCCGAGGTTAGCCCGTCTCCATATGCTCATGGGCATAACCGATATGCTCGCTCCTAAATCACAAAGAGCTTTGAAGTTTTGAGATCCAATCCCCACGGTAATGGCAAATCTTCCGGGATCACCTAGCTTTTGAGGTAGCTCTAAGATCTTGACTTCATCTTGCATCTCCACAATTGATCTCGTCTTGCCCAAGATTTCCTTCAAGAACTTTGCATAAGATGGCATCTCACTTAGAGCATCGGTGAATGGGATGGTGATTTTCAAGCCTTGCAAAAGCTTAAAGAACTTCTTAAACTTGCCCTCAACAATCTCCTTGGGCTTCTTCAATGGGTAAGGAAGGGTTGTGCCACCTTGTTTCTTGGTTGAATTACCTCCTTGGACCGATCTTGATCTCTCTTAACATTTTCGGCCTGGACCGACTTCGGATCGACGTCAAGACCGACTTCTGGAACCTCGGTCCTGGGGCAGAGCACATCTGGGAATGTCGGGCCGACTACAGGGCACGTCGGGCCCGAGTTCAGTTTCACCTCGGTCTGGCTTGTTAGACTTCCTCCTTCATCTGGATTGACATCATGGCATGTCGGGCCCGAGTTGCTGGGTAACTCGGTCCGACTCTCTTCTCTTGTCCTTGAAATGTGTGGCTCGGGCAAACTCCGTCCACTCCTCAATCCTATGGCTCGAACTTTGTTTTGTTGTTGTGGGGCGCGGGGATTCTCCTCGGGTGGGCCCGGGAGTCTCCCTTCAACTTTTGGAAGTTGGTTCGCCATGTGAACAAATTGGTTGTCCACTTGCCTTCTCCATACACCAAACTCTTTGAATTGGGTGCCCATCTCATCAACTCTTCTCTCCACATTGTTGAATTGATTCTTCAAGTCCTTGAACTCGCCTCTCATCTCTTGTGCCCATTGTGGAGTTTGTTCATAGAACCTGATACGTGATTGCCTGCGTCGCGGGCTATGGTTGGGGTTGCGGAAGCTTTTCAGGATCTTTGGGGAGTTTCGCCTGCTGCCCTTGCTCAATCTTTTCGCTTCTTACGAACTGAAGGCTCGCCCTTGGATTGGAAGATCCAACAAGGGTTGAAACCTCAACGGTGAGAAGGAAGGGTCGGTTGGAGAATTGACGCCCAATGGGCCACCTGCGATATTCACAACGACGCACACCAATATGAGTAGGATGAATTTCACGCAAGCTAACAAATTTATGTAAATTGAGATTCTTTTTAGTCATGCAAATTTTGGTGAATTAAGAGAGAGAAACGAGAACAAAGACGAGAAGGGAGAAGAGAGTGCAAGTAGGAATTGCGAGAGCAATTCTACTCGTGCGTAGATGATGATGGACGAGTGTAGTTGAATGATTGTTGTTGTTGATGCTCGAAGAATGACGGGATGATGATGATGATGATGATGATCGGTTGGATTGATTAAGCAAGACATGAAATTCTCCAAGAACAAGGCTCGAGCTTGGTTGGATTAAATCCCAGGAATTCAACTTGTAACGCAAGTCAAATTCCAAGGAAAACTAATCTGATTTTATTGAATGCAAACTTGAGTTTAAATAGACAATGGGAAGCCAAAATTCTATCTTCTAACACTTGCCTAAGATAGAACTTTGCTTGGAAAATAAGCTATCAAATAAAAGGAAACAAAGATAACAACTTGCAAATAAATAAAAGGAAACTTCCATCTATCTTTTTCCAAGGTGATTTGCAGCCCAAGCTAGAAGCTTCCGCCCTCCTCCAAGACGCGTCCGCGTCCCATGCGTGTGGCTGTGTGTGTGTGCGTCACTTCCTAGGGCGTTGGCTTTCTTGCGCCACAAGTCGTCCATGCCTTGATAAAAATAGGAAGAATAAAAAGTGGCAAGTGCCAAAAATAGCAAATCTTTCTAAGCCTAAAAATAACTCAAAGATAGGCATGCCCAAATATCAATTCGGGACATGAGAGATGAGGGTGGTCCATTGTGGCCCATGTGAATCGAGCATAGCTGGGATGCGCGCCAAAAGAACTCTTCTCGCTTTCTTTAGCTTCCGGGCTCGATCTCTAGTAATTGGTCCATCGAAGGGGACTCGGGCTAGGTCCTCGATCTCTTGCGGAGTCATTGGTGCATGGTTTGCATCATTCTCCTCCACTTGGCTACGAAGCATCCTCGATTCGTCGTCGGAGTCATCATCGGGGACATAGAGGGATAGGTCCGCCACATTGAATGTAGGATGGACGCCATACTCTCCGGGGAGGTCCAATCGATAGGCATTGGGGCCGATCCGCTGAGTGATGCGAAAGGGGCCATCGCCTCTATCATGGAGCTTGGACTTGCGCTTGTCCGGGAACCTCTCCTTGCTTAGATGCAGCCACACAAGATCGCCCACATCAAATTGCACATTCTTCCGACCCTTGTCAGCTTGGGCCTTGTATTGGGCACTCTTGCATTCAAGGTGCAACCTAGTGCGCTCATGCAGCTTCTTCACGAACTCAGCCCTCTTGTGTGCGTCGAACGACGTCTTGTCCTTGTCCTTCATGGGCTGGGGCGTGAGATCCACCGGGGTCATGGGGTTCAAACCGTACACCACCTCAAAGGGAGTCATCTTGGTTGCCGAGTGCACCGACCTGTTATAAGCAAACTCTACAAAAGGCAAACAATCTTCCCATTTTTTGATCTTGGACTTAATCATGGTGCGTAGCAAGACGCCCAATGTCCGGTTAGTAACCTCAGTTTGACCATCGGTCTGACGGTGACAAGAAGTAGAATAAAGTAATCTAGTACCCAATTTAGACCACAAAGATTTCAAAAAAGCAACTCAAGAACTTAGCATCCCTATCACTAACAATAGAACAAGGAATGCCATGCAATTTAACAACATGCTCGAAAAACAAGTTAGAAATATGCACGGCATCATCAGTTTTGTGACATGGAATGAATTGAGCCATTTTCGAAAACCTATCTACAACTACAAAGATGCTATCTCGGCCCTTCCTAGTCCTAGGCAACCCTACAATGAAATCCATAGAAATATCTTCCCAAGGGCTCTTAGGTATAGGTAAAGGCTGGTACAATCCATGGTTAGTTAACTTTGATTTCCCTTTAGCACAAGAAACACAACCCTTAATGAATTTAAGCACATAATTCGACATCTTAGGCCAATAGAAGTGTTCCTTTAATCCTTGCAAAGTCTTTTCTAACCCACCATGTCCTCTAGTCTCATGCACATCTTGAACTAACAACCTACGATATGAAGATGAAGGTATACATAATTTTCCAGCTTTGAACAAATAACCATCATCCACAAAGTAAGAGTCATATTCACCATGCGCAATGCAATAATTGTAAATTTTTCCAAAGAAATCATCATTAGCATACAACTCACGCATCATGGAAAAACCTAACAATTTTGCATCCAAGTGAGCTAGAAGAACGTACCTACGTGATAGAGCATCGGCTACCACGTTCTCGGTTCCCTTTTTGTGTTTGACCACATAGGGGAACGTCTCCATGAACTCAACCCATCTAGCATGCCTTCGGCTGAGGCGAGATTGGCCCTTGAGATACTTGAGCGCCTCGTGATCGGTGTGAATCACGAACTCCTTTGGCCATAGGTAGTGTTGCAAAGTCTTAAGAACCCTTATCAAAGCATAGAGTTCCTTGTCATATGTGGGGTAATTAAGCTCGGCGCCACTAAGCTTCTCGCTGAAGTAGGCAATGGGTTTCTTCTCCTGCAAAAGCACGCCACCAATCCCATAATTGGACGCATCGCACTCGACCTCAAAGGTCTTAGTGAAGTCCGGCAGTTGGAGGACGGGTGCGTGGCTTAACCTATCTTTCAAAGTTTCAAAGGTGGTCTCATGTTGCCTTTTCCACTTAAACTCTGCAATTTTCTTTGTTAGTTCATGTAAAGGCGAGGCAATAATGGAAAAATCACGCACAAATCGCCTATAGTAACCAGCTAATCCTAGGAAGGATCGAACCATTGTTTGAGTGGTTGGTTGAGGCCACTCTTGTATGGCTTTCACCTTACTATCATCAACACGCAGACCACTACTAGACACGACAAAACCAAGGAAGATAGTCGAAGATGAGCAGAAATCACACTTAGCAAGATTAGTGATTCGGCCTATTTTGTATAGGTTAACTCCTGTATTTTAGGGCTATATTGAGTGTGTTTAGGTTAGAGTTGTGCGTAATTGTAATATCTAGGCCGAAGACACAAGGATGCAAGGATTCAAGAGTTTTAAGGCGTTTTGAGCTGTCTGCGCGACACCACTTTCTTGCTAAGGCTATATCTTGAGCTACAAAGGTCGGATTGAGCTGATTCCGGTGCCATTGGAAAGCTAACTTCAAGGGCGCCAGAAGTCAGATTCCAAGCTGAAGATGGTAAAAACAGCCTCCGAAGTGACGCCAGAGGTTCTGTCGAGATTCCGCGACCGCGGATTGTCCACCGCGACCGCGGTGGCCGCCGAGACGAATTGTTCCTTTCTGTTGCGATAGCGCGGGCGCGGAGGTGTCGACGCGGTCGCGGTTCGGTCAAATTTTCACGCGGACAAGATTTCACCGTTTCTATCTTATTTCCTTTTCTATCTTTTGCCTCTTACCTTATCTATCTCGAGGAGCATGTTCCTTGGGCTATATAAGGAGGAGCCAGCCTTAGGTTTTTAGTATCTTCTATCTCTTATCTTCTTTCTCATAATTCAATTCTCTTTTAGTTTAGTTATGGAGAGCTAGTCTCCGTGGGTTTGTTCAAGGGAGAAGCTCTGATGTAAGAACTCGTGAGATTTTGGTAATTGATTTCTATCCTTTGGTTAATATTGATTCTCTTCTGCTTCATCTTATGATTGTTGATTGTTTCTCTAGGATTCGCGACCCTACTGAATTGATTAGCTTTCTACAGTTTGATTAGGTTTGGACCGTGGACAAAACTAATCTGTGAAAACAACTTAACCTAGACCTGTTGTCTATGCAACTAGGATTAAGAAGAGAATTGATTGTTTTATCTTACAATTGACTCGTAGCTTGATTGTTTGATATTATATCCTCCATATCCTTGTTCTCTATGCTAATTCTTGGTTAAGCGTCCTTGCCTAGGGTTATAGAATTGCTTGGACCATGGACTTGCGATTGTTAATGATCAGGATAGGAATTGACCATAGGTGTGAACGAAATCAATGGATGAATCTATGATCGAGGAATTATATCATGAGTGGATCTTTTGAATGAACCTATCTCCCATATTTGTTTGTTTGTTTGTTATTTGCTTTCTAGTTTAGTTTAGTTTAGATCTTTTTCCTAAATCCCCCATATCTTTAGTTGATAGATTTATTAATACTAGAAGCCATAGTTCTCTAGGGTTCGACCCCTTACTTACTTGCTATACTTAGTTTGTAGTTTGGGTTATTTATCTTTGATCTTGGCACGACGACTTTAGCCGAGTCAAATTTTGGCGCCGTTGCCGGGGAACTTAGGTTTCTTTCTAGTATTAGTATTTTTATTGACTATTGTGTGGACCTATCTTACGGTCCACACCTTTGCTACTGATTATTTTCCAAGTGTTGTCGTTGTTTTCAGGAGACAGGATGGTTGTTGAGTACCCTGCGCTAGATGAAAGGGTAGACTTTGTGCTGAAACCCAGTCTGATTGGTCTTTTACCTCGATTCAGTGGGCAACCTGATGATGATGTAATTAGACACCTTACAAAGTTTGATCATGTATGTCTGTGCATAAAGCCTGCCAAGGTCACTGAGGATCAAATCAAGATGCGAGCTTTTCCGTTCTCTTTGACCGGATCAGCCAAGGAGTGGTATTTCTCAATATTAACCAATCCTCACTCTCAGCGGATCACAACATGGAGTCAGTTAAAGGTTGCATTCATGGACAAGTACTTCCCTATTCCAGTATGGGCAACTATTAAGAGGAACATTGCCACTCTTCAACAACATGACGGGGAGAGCCTTTGCGATTATCTTGATCGCTACAAAAGGCTCGTTTCTAGTTATCCAGGCCATGGGTTCACAGATCATGATCTTATTGAGTATATCATGTTTGGCATGCACTATGAGCACCGCATATTCGTAAACGCTTCATGTGGAGGCTCTTATCTAGACAAAGCCCCCCAAGAAGTCTTCAAGATAATGGAGAACTTTGCTAAGGAGAGTAGAAGCACAACACCCTCCTGCCCGGACAAGCCATCAGCTGAAGAACATGTTTCTAGGAAACTGGAGGAGATGAATGAGCTATTTGATAGGAAACTCCAAGAGATGAACTTGGCCATCGTGATGAGAATGAGGGAGATTTCCGAGAAGATCAATATTACTCCTCAAGCACTGGTGAATGTAACTGCTATGTCATTACGGAGTGGACAAGAGTTGGGCGTAACGGATGACGCTCCTGTTGCTATTCCGCGACCGCGTCAGGCAGACCGCGACCGCGGAATCCCTACAGAAGCTCACGTTGATTACTCAGCGGATGATCCGCGACCCCGTCCACCATGCCGCGCCCGCGTATTCTATGCAGAAGCGGTGAAAATCCAAGAACGGACGACCCGCGACCGTTGATCTACTACCCGCGACCGCGGGTGTGTGGAGGCCGAAATCTCAAATTCTGTCGACGATCTGCGACCGCAGCCCAATTTCCGCGAGCGCGGATCTTTTGTTGTCGACAATGATGTACATGAGCAGCTGAACCTTCTTCCTCTAGCTCCCGAGAAGCCAAGTCCACTACTTCCAAAAGCACTCAAATACTCTATATGGGATGATGAGATGGATGATCCTGATTATGTCACGACGGAGGAGCCTGACGATGCGTTGGAGGTTTCCCATCCGCCTGAAGAAATGTCTATGTCTCCTATGGTGGAGCCCTCGGTGGTGATCAATCACGATCCCTGTATCCTTTCCTCTTCTCCCTTATCCTCCATTGATTATCCTTTGGGTGCTAACATAGGTCTTGAGCATGATAGATTGTCTAATGAGATCTCACTTTTCAATCCTAAAATAGGTGATAGTGCTAAAATTGAATTTGTCTCTTTTGATGAATACTTTGAAAAACCACCTAATACTCCAAATTGGTTCCATCCTAATCAGCATGATCATAACTTCTCTAGCTACTTTGATAAGTTGAAACGGTGCCTTAATGATATATTATTCACTTTCAATTCATCTTTGGGTTATGTATGTTTGCATAAGAGTTGTTCGCAGATATTTGATAGATTGCTCAGGTCATTGACGATGTCCGATCATGAGTTAGCTGAGTTCGTCAAGCCAACGACATTAACCAAAGGCGCTTCTTGGGAGGCAACCCAAGGATTCGATAGATTTTTTTTCCATTCCTAGCTTAGGATTTGCTTGTGTTTTTAGCTAACATGCAGGTACTAGGTCCGAAAGGACACGCCTGGCGTGAAATCGCGCCCGCGCCTCCTTGGCCGCGCCCGCGGTGGACCGTCAGCGCACCCCGACGAACAGGTACTAGCCCGTGCTCGTGGCAACCATACTGCGTCTCGGTTTTAGCTCGTTTTTATTTTTGAAAAAAAAAGAAACTAAAAGAGGACTTTTTGGTCCCATTCTACCTCTATATTTTCCATCCATCTATATCCATTCTATCCATCTTCTATCTTTCCACCTTCTATTTCTTCTTTCCATCCATCTTTGTACTTTCCATTCTTTGGCTATGTGTAAAACCTAAGTATGGGGGGAGCTTTGTTTCCCCGGGAGTTCTCTTCTCCACGGCTCGAGTTCGAGTATTGATCCATCTTTCAAGAAACGAGCCAAGATACGATGGTTCCCTACACATCACGCTTTTCAAGACGACGTCAAAACCTCAAACCCGCATTTATGCCGCATCCGCGTTTCATCTGCCGCGATCGCGGTCATCACCCGAGGACGACATCGCTCTCCGTCGAGAATCCGCGCCCGCGCCCCTTGTGCCGCGCCCGTGGTTAGCCACCAGATTGGAAATACGAAACTGTCTATTCTACCACCTTTGAAGAATTTTTCCATTCCACCGCTCTTCATCGTTTGTGAGTCTTCCGATTTCCTTTCTCCTTGCTTCTATCCTTTCTCTTTGCTTCATTGAGGACAATGAAGGATTTAAGTATGGGGGAGGGAGTACTCGCATTCGCTTATCCTAGTTAGTTAGTGATTTGCTTCAGATTTTTGATTTTCTTCTTTTCATGGAGCATTTGCACCATACTTTTTGCATAATAAAGAAAGAAAGAAAAAGAAAAAGATAGAAAGAGCCATAAAAAATTGAAAAAAGGCATATAAATCCTGGGATGAGTCGAAAACCCGAAAGGGCGGCTTTGGTAATAAGCAGGTAACCCGGACCAGCATTAGGCTGGGGTAATATGAGGTTCATGAGAGTTGTGAGTATTTATGAGCACACCTTGAGAAAAATGAAAAGAGCGGTTAGGTGAAAACCCGAAAGGGCGCCTAAGCAGAATTGAGCGGTAAAATTCGAGTGTTTAGGATCATTCTTGCTTGGGGACTTTGGGGCTTTCATGTTAGATTTGGGTAGATCCTAGGTTGCTCTCTTTCATGTTAGAGCTTGAGTGATATATCTTGTTGTGAGGTGTGTGTTTGAGCTTCATTGTTTTATGCTCATGATTTCTCTATATTTTTGGGTTCGGGTTGTGAGTTGAGTGTTTTTATCTTCCCTTGTATTTCCTGAGATTTTAGATGTGCTTCCTTGTTATATTTGTTTTGAGCTTACTCGAGGACGAGCAAGATCTAAGTATGGGGAATTTGATTCGGCCTATTTTGTATAGGTTAACTCTTGTATTTTAGGGCTATATTGACTGTGTTTAGGTTAGAGTTGTGCGTAATTGTAATATCTAGGCCGAAGACACAAGGATGCAAGGATTCAAGAGTTTTAAGGCGTTTTGAGCTGTCTGCGCAACACCACTTGCTTGCGAAGGCTATATCTTGAGCTACAGAGGTCGGGTTGAGCTGATTCCGGTGCCATTGGAAAGCTAACTTCAAGGGCTTCAATTAATCTTTTTACACCGAAGTCAGATTCCAAGACGAAGATGGTAAAAACAGCCTCTGAAGTGACGCCAGAGGTTCTGTCGAGATTCCGGGACTGCGGATTGTCCACCGCGACCGCGGTGGCTGCCGAGACGAATTGTTCCTTTCTGTTGCGATAGCGCGGGCGCGGAGGTGTCGACGCGGTTGCGGTTCAGTCAATTTTTCACGCGGACAAGATTTCACCGTTTCTATCTAATTTCCTTTTCTATCTTTTGCTTCTTACCTTATCTATCTCGAGGAGCATGTTCCTTGGGCTATATAAGGAGGAGCCAGCCTTAGGTTTTTAGTATCTTCTATCTCTTATCTTCTTTCTCATAATTCAATTCTCTTTTAGTTTAGTTATGGAGAGCTAGTCTCCGTGGGTTTGTTCAAGGGAGAAGCTCTGATGTATGAACTCGTGAGATTTTGGTAATTGATTTCTATCCTTTGGTTAATATTGATTCTCTTCTGCTTCATCTTATGATTGTTGATTGTTTCTCTAGGATTCGCGACCCTACAGAATTGATTAGCTTTCTACAGTTTGATTAGGTTTGGACCGTGGACAAAACTAATCTGTGAAAACAACTTAACCTAGACCTGTTGTCTATGCAACTAGGATTAAGAAGAGAATTGATTGTTTTATCTTACAATTGACTCGTAGCTTGATTGTTTGATATTATATCCTCCATATCCTTGTTGTCTATGCTAATTCTAGGTTAAGCGTCCTTGCCTAGGGTTATAGAATTGCTTGGACCGTGGACTTGCGATTGTTAATGATCAGGATAGGAATTGACCATAGGTGTGAACGAAATCAATGGATGAATCTATGATCGAGGAATTATATCATGAATGGATCTTTTGAATGAACCTATCTCCCATATTTGTTTGTTTGTTTGTTATTTGCTTTCTAGTTTAGTTTAGTTTAGATCTTTTTCCTAAATCCCCCATATCTTTAGTTGATAGATTTATTAATACCAGAAGCCATAGTTCTCTTGGGTTCGACCCCTTACTTACTTGCTATACTTAGTTTGTAGTTTGGGTTATTTATCTTTGATCTTGGCACGACGACTTTAGCCGAGTCAATTAGCAAACAATTTCTCCTTTCGAAGACATTCAAAAACTGCATGCAAGTGTCCTATGTGATCATCCAAGGTTCTACTATAGACTAGTATGTCATCAAAGTAAACCACAACAAATTTACCTAGAAAACTGCGTAAAACATGATTCATTAAGCGCATGAAAGTACTAGGAGCATTGGTCAAGCCAAAAGGCATTACAAGCCACTCATACAATCCATATTTTGTTTTAAAAGCAGTTTTCCAATCATCACCCTCTTTCATCCTAATTTGATGATAGCCACTTTTAAGGTCAATTTTAGAAAATAAAATCGATCCATGCAACTCATCAAGCATATCATCCAATCGAGGTATAGGGTGGCGGTATTTTACCGTGATTTGATTGATGGCTCTGCAGTCCACACACATACGCCATTCGCCATTCTTCTTGGGTACGAGGATCACCGGCACCGCGCATGGGCTGAGTGACTCACGCACGTACCCCTTCTCCATGAGGTCCTGGACTTGGCGTTGTAACTCCTTGGTCTCCTCGGGGCTGGCGCGGTATGCAGCTCGGTTTGGAAGAGATGCGCCAGACACCAAATCGATTTGGTGCTCAATGCCTCGAATGGGGGGAAGACCGGGGGGAAGCTCTTCGGGAAAGATATCCTGAAATTGATCTAAAAGAGAAGAGAGTTGCGGAGGCAGTTTAGACATATCAATGTTCATTAAACACAAATCTTTCCGCACAAGAAGGATACAAGAGATGCCGCCTTTAAGAGCGACGGACACATCCCGAGGGTGTGCCACAAAGCATGGGCGTTGCTCAACGCCGCCTGCAATAGATGGCTTGGAGACTTCATGGTCAGCAGCTTTGGGTCTCCAAGTGGTGGAAGAAGGCGTGGAAGAAGGTGTAGAGGGGCGTCCTTGAGGCGCACGCTTCGTCGGGGGCACATACGCTTGCGGAGGCGCACTAGACTGTGGAGCTGGCCGATTTGGATTCCCTCATGCGTTTTGGCTGAAAATTGGTGGAGAGTTGGCACACTCAGTATGTGAGCCACCCACCAAATTTGAGCGCAATCCTCCTTCTGTAGCGCCGGGGGAACTCCGAGGCACAATTGAGGCACCGGCGCCGCTCGGGGGCCGCTGGGGTGCCTTGGTGTGCTTCTGCGGGGGCCGACCTCCATTTGGCCTCAAATTTAGTGGAGGCTCCTGAGATGATGTAGGGGAGCGGTCCACCAAATTTGGGGTCGTTCTGACACCGTTTGCCCGGGGGGCCTCACGTGGTGTCGTGGGCGTAGCCGCCGCCTGGCGCGCTGCGTCCTCTTTCGCCTTGGCTTCTCGAATCGCCTTGGCCTGATTCCTAAGTACCTGGTCCTGCAAAACCTCCTGTGGAGACATGGGTAGAAGAGTAATCCTCCTCCCGTTGTGGTTAAAGCAATATGTATTAAGGTAACCATCATGAATGACCTTCTTATCAAATAACCACGGTATGCCAAGGAGTATATGCGTACAATCCATATAAGTCACATCACAAATCATGCTATCATTATAGGGACCTATGGAAAATTGGACGGTACATTGGTGAGTTATCAAATTTTCATTATTAGAGTCGTTTATGCCATTTAATGAATATGAAGTGGATCTCTTGGTAGTGTTCAATTTTAGCATGTCAACAACTCGTTTATTGATCAAGTTGCAACAACTACCACTATCTATAATGGCACATAACGACTGACCGAGCACACTCAGCCGAGTGTGGAAGATGTTCTCCCTTTAGTCGGTAGGAGGAGACTCTTGGAGGTGTAACGCACGCATGGCGACACAAGCTAGGGGCGGGTTGGTCGCGTCAGGTTCGGCTTGTTCCGTGTCGCCATCGTTAGCATAGTACGTCTCCTCCTCCACTTGAACGAAGCCTCCATCTTTGGGGAGCTCGTCGCCTTCCAAGATGTAGCCTTGGTCCGTGTAGAGAACTTGCTTGGCGTTGGGGCAGTCCTTGGAGACGTGCCCACGCCCTTGGCACCGAAAGCACCGGATGTCACGCACACGCTCCATTGGTTTAGAAGCTGTGGAAGAGGAGGTGCGTGAGGATGCTTGTGCCGAGCCCTTAGATGGTGCCTTGGTGGTGTTGGAAACACCCCTGGGCTGAGAAGAAGAAAGATTAGTAAACCCAGAATTTGAAGAGTTAGGAAAGTACCTCTTTTGGGTGGGAAACTGCGTCTTTCTCTTCTAGAGCAGGTTATGAAGCAGCTGGGCTTTTTGGACGAGTTTGAGTACGTCCGTGATGGAATGGATCTCCAATGTCTCCCGAATCGGTTGGTTAAGGCCAGCCAAGAATTGGGTCCGCATGGACCGCTGCGATTGGTGGATGTTGGCCTTGTATGTGACCTCCTCAAGCTCGTCAAAGTAAGCAACCGGGTCGCGGTTTCCTTGCCTACATGACGCCACTCGAAGCCTCATCGTCTCTAGATAGTCCTCGGGGACATGCTTCTTCTTGAGTAAGAACTTGAGCTGGGGCCATGTCTCGACGGGAGGCAAGCCTTGCCTATAGCGATCCGCCTTTGTACGCAGCCACCAACTCTTTGCTTGGCCGGTGAAGTGCACGGTAACAACGCCGACTCTTTCATGTTCAGCATAGCGGAGGAAGTCGAGGACATTGTCGGTGCTCTCCTCCCATTCGAGGTACTTTTCAGGGTTGTAAGCACCGTCGAATGGAGGAATCTTGATCTTCACATCGCCTTTGTTGTTGGAGTCACCCGCGTCCTGGTGCAAGAAAGGACGTCGGCCACGCCCATAGGCGCGGGGCAACTCCGCGGGTTCCTCCTCAAACTCCTGGTAGAAGTCGTCGTAGGGCCGCTGGTAATCCTGTGTTTGGACATATTGGAGCTCATCAAGAGGGTCCTCGACACTAGGGAGGCGCGCATCAGCGGGGCGCCTAAGAGGATCCGGGTTATGTCGAGCCCGTTGGTGGTGTTGAGGGCCGGACGACAACCTGGGATCATGGGAGTAGTAGCTCGGAGGATTGTCCTTGAAGCTAGCAAGAGTATCGGTGTGGAGCTCTTGCACAAGAGGCCCTTTGCCTCTAGAGTTGGAGCCGGACGCCATGTGAGGAGGTGGGGGAGGCGTCTTCTCCTTGGTGTTGTTGGGCTGGAGAGACTTATTAGGAGAACCACTCGATGGAATGAGAGTGTTGAGGCGCTCCTCAATAAGTTTCCAGCGGGACTCGATGCCGAGTTCAATCCCCTTCCTGGCCTCATCGAGCTGGGTGCGGATTTCATCGACCACAAACTTGATGGTAGCCTTGCTTGGGTTGATGTTGTCCGGAGCAGTAGGGGAAGTGGGGTCTTCAGCCATGGTGCCTGCACAAGTAATGCAAACGCGGCAGCGACAGGCAAAAGAGTGGTAGAAACACCGAGTAATGCAAGGAGCAACAAGATATTTCCACAATCAGTTAGTGAATGAAAGGACAAGCTAGGGACCCTAGAGATCAAGTAGACATGCACCCAAAGAGACGAATCGGATATGCAAGATGACAAGAAATCAAATAAACTCAATTGCAAGTCAACTACTTGAATCAAGTCATAAAGGGCATTCACAAGATGGTGATAGTAATAAGCATGACGATATGCATGAAAGGCCAAAAGAAATGGGCTATCAATGTGCACGTAATGATATGCGAATTACTAAGACGCTAGTGCACGGTCCAATCAAACAAGGGAATGCAATGCAAGTTCCGGTTTCAGGCACAACAAGCAAGGCATACAAGGGGGGGTGAAAGAATGCTTTAACTAGGCAGGGTAGATCGAATTGAGCATGCAATCACTAAGAGAAGTAGCAAGAGAGCAAGGAGAGCAAGGATTTTTTTTTTTTTTGCTCTCGTCAACGAGATTTTTTTTTTGAATTAAAAATGCATGCAAATAATTGAAAACAATTCGTTTATAGCTACCAATGACACCACCTAGAAGCAAAATAAAAACAATGGGAAAAAGGGGCGATTTTTAGTGGGAGAAATAGGGACAAATTGCAAAATTTATCAAGTTATCACAATCAACCAAGTATGCATCCCACAATAACTTAGAATGCAAGTAATGAGCATGCAAGCATGGAGAATCAAGAAATCATGTCAAACGATGCAATATCATCCATTACAAATCAATGGTAAACACAATCTAGCATGATCTTGTCTAAAAGAACGAAACATGGAAAGCAAGTAACAAGCAAAATCACGAGAGGGGGGTGGGAATCCACTCGTGTGAGCCAAACGGCTAGGGTGTGGTTCGGTGTTGTGTTGTGGAGGATGAGCCGAGTGGAGTTTGGGGTTGGCAAGTGATTTTGTGGAGGCAAGTTTCAAACTTTTTGGACAAGCAAGGTAAAAACTGATTGTAAAAGTAAATTGAAGCAAGAACTTGGCAAAACAAGGTAGTCTTTGAGTACCACTTGATACGTGATTGCCTGCGTCGCGGGCTATGGTTGGGGTTGCGGAAGCTTTTCAGGATCTTTGGGGAGTTTCGCCTGCTGCCCTTGCTCAATCTTTTCGCTTCTTACGAACTGAAGGCTCGCCCTTGGATTGGAAGATCCAACAAGGGTTGAAACCTCAACGGTGAGAAGGAAGGGTCGGTTGGAGAATTGACGCCCAATGGGCCACCTGCGATATTCACAACGACGCACACCAATATGAGTAGGATGAATTTCACGCAAGCTAACAAATTTATGTAAATTGAGATTCTTTTTAGTCATGCAAATTTTGGTGAATTAAGAGAGAGAAACGAGAACAAAGACGAGAAGGGAGAAGAGAGTGCAAGTAGGAATTGCGAGAGCAATTCTACTCGTGCGTAGATGATGATGGACGAGTGTAGTTGAATGATTGTTGTTGTTGATGCTCGAAGAATGACGTGATGATGATGATGATGATCGGCTGGATTGATTAAGCAAGACACGAAATTCTCCAAGAACAAGGCTCGAGCTTGGTTGGATTAAATCCCAGGAATTCAACTTGTAACGCAAGTCAAATTCCAAGGAAAATTAATCTGATTTTATTGAATGCAAACTTGAGTTTACATAGACAATGGGAAGCCAAAATTCTATCTTCTAACACTTGCCTAAGATAGAACTTTGCTTGGAAAATAAGCTATCAAATAAAAGGAAACAAAGATAACAACTTGCAAACAAATAAAAGGAAACTTCCATCTATCTTTTTCCAAGGTGAATTACGGCCCAAGCTAGAAGCTTCCGCCCTCCTTCAAGACGCGTCCGCGTCCCATGCGTGTGGCCGTGTGTGTGTGCGTCACTTCCTAAGGCGTTGGCTTTCTTGCGCCACAGGTCGTCCATGCCTTGATAAAAATAGGAAGAATAAAAAGTGGCAAGTGCCAAAAATAGCAAATCTTTCTAAGCCTAAAAATAACTAAAAGATAGGCATGCCCAAATATCAATTCGGGACATGAGAGATGAGGGTGGTCCATTGTGGCCCATGTGAATCGAGCATAGCTGGGATGCGCGCCAAAAGAACTCTTGTCGCTTTCTTTAGCTTACGGGCTCGATCTCTAGTAATTGGTCCATCGAAGGGGACTCGGGCTAGGTCCTCGATCTCTTGCGGAGTCATTGGTGCATGGTTTGCATCAGAAACCCGGAGGTCGGTATGGTGGTGGTTGGGCCCTTGGCTCATTTTGGTTGAAGTTGTTGTTGTTGTAGCTATTGGTTTGGCCTTGGTTCCACCTTCCTCCATTGTTGAAATTGGCCCTTCCTCCAAAGTTTCTTTGAACATAGTGTGCCTCCTCGATTTGCTCGGCCAAACAAACTTGGCGCTCATTTGGACACTCTTGGGCTCCATGCTTCAAAGAACCACATTCTTCACATGCTCTCGAGCCTTGTTGGAGATGACTCATCTTAGTCCTCATCTTGTTCAACTCATCTTTAAGGAATTGGATCTTCACATCTTTATCCACATCTTCACTCCTTGGGTCGTAGAGCCTCTTTGCGCCATCTCCATGGACTCTTGCCTCCTTGCTCACTTGGCTCACTCCGTACATGGCTTCGTAGTCGGAGAGCCTGTCTAGCAACTCCCACGCTTGCTCCGGTGGCAAATCGATGAACCCACAATCGGTGTGAAGGTTCAACTTGTCCTTGGTGGCGGGGTTGATTCCTTGGAAGAAAATGTCTTGAAGGACATAAGGTTGTTGCATATGCGTCGGACATTGCCTCAACATTTCCTTGAACCGATCCCAAGCCTCAAAGAGTGGCTCGTGGGCTCCTTGTTGAAAGCTTGCTATCTTCCTTCTAAGCTCCGTCGTCTTGGTAGATGGAAAGAACTTCATCAAGAATGCTTCATTGAGAGCCCTCCATGATGTGATGGATCGAGGTGCTTGGATCTCCAACCAATGCAATGCCTTGCCTCCCAACGACCACTTGAAGTCCTTGAGTAGCACATACTCATGCGTCTCATCATCCGTCGAGATGGTCTCACATAGATCTTTGAATTGCTTCACATGCTCGATCGGGCACTAATTCGGTCTCCCTTGAAAATGATCCCTTTTGATGAGCGAGATGAATTGAGTTTTGATCTCAAAGTTCTTTGACACCTCCGGCAAGACGATAGCCGGTTCCGGCACCTTCAACTCCGGATGCATGTATTGTCTTGCATTCCGGGGTTGAGTGTTGATTTGAGCCTCCAATCTCATCCTTTGCTCACGCTTCCTCCTAGCCTCGGCATCTCGGTTCGCCATCTCAAGTTGCATTCGAGCCATGTCGGCCCTCATCCTCTCAACCTCCTCATCACGAGCTTGGTCCGCCATTCTCTTCTTCTTCCGAGCTTGTTTGATGATGCTCTTCGGGTCACACACAAAGTCGAACTCAAGTGTTCCTCGGACGGAACGAGCTCGCATACACCTATAACCAAAAACACAAACAAAACCGAATCAAAACAAACAAGGGGTTTGGGCTAGTCCCTCACCCAAATCACTACCAAATCAAAGACTCAATAAAAGATGGTACCTCCAACAAGTAGAACTCCCCGGCAACGGCGCCAAAATTCTGACGTGGGTCCGGGTGTGGTGGTCGGATGATGTCAAAAATCTAAATTTATGAACCGAACCCCAATTGTAGTAAAAGAGGTAGTGTGTCGAACACACGGGAGTTCGTGCGTCGAGAGTACCGAAAAGACTAAAAGGAGGTAAAAGAAAGGTAAAAATGAGGAAAATCAAAGAGAACATCTCGGACCGACACAGGTCACTTTGGTCCGAGGGTGGATCGAGATCAAATTGGCCGGGACCGACACACACAACGTCGGGCCCGATATGCTGGGGGACTCGGTCTTGGCAAATTTGGTAGATTGGTCTTGGGTTTTTGGGTTTCCTCCCTAACTAGACTTGGGTGATTCCACCCTAATTCAGCCAATAAGTGTTGATCCTTGTGAGATCGAGGTTGATAGCCTTCGATCCCTCTACTCTACACTTCGACCCAAGGGAGTTTCCACTCGCCGTCGATGTTAGGTCTAGTGATTCGGTCCGAGATTGCTTTCGCTTACTCTTACAAATCACAAGCCCTAGGTCCCTTGTTTTCACAAGAGAATTGAAGCTCAATGTAGAGAGGATTCATAGACCAAGCACTCAAGGCTGTGGAATTGGGGGTTCTCACCCAATCCTAGCTAGGGGATTGCCCCAAAGCCCAAGACTATGGAATCTACTCCATAAGATAAGAGTAAAAAGCAATCAAATGGCAAAGCAAGCAAATCTCAATCATCAAATTCAAATCCAACTCAAATTGCATTCAAATCTAAAAGGGGTTCACAATATCCAAATCTCATTTTTACTAAAACCAAAGCAAAACAAGTTCAAAGCTACTAACTCTCTCTCTAGCTCCACCGATCTCTCTCTTTTCTCCTCCTCCTTTCTTCTCCTTGCTCTCCAAGTCTTCCTTTGAGCCTTTGAGAGTGATTTTGTGTGTGGTTGATTGATCCTCCTTCTAATGCTCTCTAATCATCTCTAATTATACTCTCTCATGGATTGGGGACCAAGGAATTCCCAATTTAGAATAAGGGCAAAATTGGAAGATCACAACATTGTGCCTTGGAGCCCAATCTTTCCTTTGCCGACTCGGACCGACATGGGGTGACATCGGGCCCGACGTTGGGAACGTCGGTCCCATGCTCTGGTGCTCGAACTTGGGCCCGACCTCGTGGTAACTCGATCCGGGGCCTCGGTCTTCTTCTCTTCTTAGTTTTCCTTGAGTCCCTCTTCGCTCTTTGCATGGCTCTTCCACTCCTTAGCTCCCGAGCTTGACTCCTCTTTAGAAACTCTTCCAAACGTCCTCAAACGCGCCATTTTACCTACAAAACACAACGAACTCGCATAGTTTCCGAATCTTATGGAAAACCGGGAACTAAGCTAAAAAGGAACGAAACTAACAAAGAAAGGAATGAAAAACACATATTTGCAAAGGAAATTAACTACTAAAACACCACCAAAATGAGAGACATCACCTCTCACACATGACGTTTTGTAGGTAGAAAATAGCTTTGGCGTTTGTTTCCATAAGCTTAAAGTCGTCCGGTCCCCACAACTTTTGGTTATTCTTCTTCTCAATTGGGACCTCAAAATCCCCAACATGAACTACTGGCTAGCATTGATAGTTTTGCCCTCTGAACCATTTCTCCATTCCATCTCTCCAACAAGTTTTGGAGACACAAACACTCGGTCATAAACAGTTTTTTTGTTTTGTTCTTAGACTTCTTCTTGATCGACACACTCAATTCACTTTGTTCTTGAGTTGTTCTTCTTGTTCTTGAGAAAGCTCTCGAGAGTATCCAGGAGAATTCACTTCACACTAGATACAAATGAATGTATTTATAGTGGTTAGGATGAGCTCCTTTCTTTGGACCCTTTTACCAGCAGCAGTCTTCAGCAACAGGATTAGACTTCAGGTTTGTACACTGTTGTCTTCTTCCCAAGGTAAGTTATAAGGTTTCTTGGGAAGCTTCCACGTTTCCTTGTCTCTGACACATGAAGCTTTCGAGGACTGCGGCTTGTCTAGTAATGTCATCTTTGTCGGACAACCTGTTTGAACATTTGAACTATGGCGCGCGTTCTTGCTTGTTAAGGACTGCGTCCTCATCTCACAAAAACTCATTCATGTTCTTTCCTCTAAGTCTTTGCATCTCTACTCGTTAGGGACTGTAGTTCACTTGTTGTCATTTTTGCATGATGAGCGTCCTTGTAAGTTCATGAGACATAGCGTGGACAAACACATTAGATCAAAGTTGAGTTTATCATTATAAAAAATTAGGGACGATTATTATTTATATGATGCTAAGTACTGGCGTCCTTAACATCGTCCCAAGAGGTTGTCTTCTATCGTCTTACTTCAACATCTTAGACAAGCTTAAGATGGCTCCCAACTCTTAGAGCTACCTTACCACGTACACTATTAGGTCCTTGGAGCTAAAGCATGAATCTTCAGTGGAGCATATTAATCAAGTGATCCTCATTAAGGAGGGACCTCATGGTTATGTGAATATAAGCCATTTGCACACTATTCTCCTTTTAACTCCGTCAAGCCTAGGGGTTGGAAGGAAAATTGGTTTTCGGTGCACACTAATCATGGGAACAACATTATACATTCCTTCTAGGAGGGCCTTATTGAGCATCGCGTCCCTAACGACTTAAGTCCGATCGTGGCCTAAAAGGCGACTTCACCATTGTCGTGATGGTGGAGGGGTACATGCCCCGATCGAAGAAATAATGTGGTCGTGTAGTCTAATGGCTTGCATTTAGCTCATACTTAGGATACATATTAGCTCATGTTTCATTATGTTTTGGTTTGCTTTTCTTTACTTTAGGCTAGATTTTAGTTGGTTTCGGTTTAGTTTCTTGGTTTGGACTCTACGCCTTGTTCTTGCGAATTTAGGTAAAAATGGAGGAGAATTGGATGATAGAGATCAAGATGAGGATCAAGGAGAGATCCATGAAGTCCAAGAGCTCGAAGAAGGAGTCAAGAAGAAGTCCGAACAAACGCTAAAAGAAGTAAACCAAAAGCCGAGCCAAGAGCACAAGACAACGAAGCGAGAAGGCAAGATCCCGACGCGGGCAGGGTCGTGCCAGGGTCGTGTGATCCGGCCGGGTCACGGCCGGGGTCAGCCCTATTTCCCATGTGTGTCACGCGTTGATTTCTAGCCTTCGACCCGGCCGGGTCACGTGACGACACCCCTTTTCCTCTTTTAGGTCTTTCCTTTTGGGGTTTTTGTATAAATACCCTCTTCTTCTTCATTAAAGACATCTTCCTTTGCCCCTTTTGTGGACTTTTTCCCATTTTAGAATCCTAGTATCTTGTGAAGTTTTGGAGAAAATTGTTAGAGATTCTTGCCTTCTCTATCTATGGGTTGAAGTTTGGTATGAATTTCCTCTTTTCTTCTTCTTCATTTTCTTTGTTTTCTATGTTTATGTTTAGCTAGGTTCCCAAATCCTAGGGTTTGAGGAAAACAGCATCGATTCTAGTTAAGGCTTTGAATTGCTTGCATGAATTGAGACTTGATTGTGGTTTGTTTCAATCCTATGTGCCTAATGCCAAATTGATTGTGATTTGAGCCTTATTGATGATTGTGACCGAGAGGTTAGATTGTTAATAGGAAGTGAGGTGTGGGATTTGTGTTGAGAGACCTCATCCCTCACTTGAACTACAAGATTGATTGATTGAGGCCCCTTTGATATGAGAATTGATTTGGGATCTCTTGAGAGGTTCACCTACTGATAGAGGCTTGAGTTGGACGAGCTTACTCAAGCCACGACGGTGGATGAGGGCTTGAACCGATTCATAACCCTATTGAGCCCAAAGGGCCTAGTCCCGGATGTCAAGCCACGAAAGTGGATGATTATCGTAATCTAGGCACAATTGTTTGATTGAATAGGATTAGAAAATGAAGTTAGGTAGTTGACTCCAAACCATGATTTGATCAAGATTTATGCATACTAGCGAAGTGTTGCCTAGGTTCATAGTGTGAGTACCTAGAATCTAGGATTGCCTTACTTATTTTCTCGCTTTTATTTGGTTGCTAGTTGAATTCTTTCATTTCAATCCTTAATTGCTTCTTATTTGCCTAGCTACATGACTGTCGGTTCACCAATTCTACTCAAGTCCTAGAGATCGAAACCTTGATACTACACGACCCATACACTTGCGGTATTGGTCTAGTAGCCTATCATAGTCATTGGCCCAATACATGGACGAGTGGAAGTGGCTCCACACACATAGCCCGAAGGAGCTAGAGAGCGAGTCGTATACATACATCAAGATGGTAAGGGTACATTTATATATACACTTTGCTTTGTATATAATGCAATTAGTTTGCTTAATAATAGTTTTTGTGATGTTTTGTAAGCCAGAGCCTAAATGCAATTCCTTCATATATGCCTTCAATAGGTGAAGAAGAGCGTGATAGGGTCTTGACCAAGCACTAGATGCTTAAAGACGGTGAGAAACATTGAGAAGGCACTATCAACTAAGAAGATGAAAATATAGACTTGACTGAACATCTCAAACGAGTGGAAGAGATTAGCATAGAGAACCTCGATGACCAACTGAGGAGGATAAGAACTAGTTGAAGGAATCCATCGTGCTTGTCCATGGACAGCTTGATAAGGCCAATAAGAAGTTGGAGATTATCATCCCGGAGTACTTCCAATAGGAGAAGTACATTAATGCCTTTGATGATGAGACCTATGATGTATTCAAGTAGGTGATGCTCGTTAAGGTTTGCCAAGCCGTCCATAAGTGATGCAAACCATGCACCAATGACTCCGCAAGAGATCGAGGACCTAGCCCGAGTTCCCTTCGATGGACCAATTACTAGAGATCGAGCCCGGAAGCTAAAGAAAGCGACAAGAGTTCTTTTGGCGCGCATCCCAGCTATGCTCGATTCACATGGGACACAATGGACCACCCTCATCTCTCATGTCCCGAATTGATATTTGGGCATGCTTATTGATGTCTCTCAGTTTGGTGGTGTTTTAGTAGTTAATTTCCCTTGTAAATATGTGTTTTTCATTCCCTTCTTTGTTAGTTTTGTCCCTTTTTAGCTTAGATTCCGATTTTCTATGAGATTCGGAATCTATGCGAACTTGTTGTGTTTTGTAGGTAAATTGGCACATTTTGAGGACGTTTGGAAGGAGATTCTAAGGAGGAACAAAGATAAGGAGCAAAGGAGTGGAAGAGCCAAGCAAGGAACGAAGAGGAACTCAAGGAAAACCAAGAAAAGAAGAGGATCGAGGTCCGGAACGATGTACCCAGCTCGTCGGGCCCGAGATGGAGCGATGGAGGCCAGGACCGAGGATGGAAACGTCGGGCCCGAGGTGTGTCCGTGTCGGTCCAAGTCGGCTTAAATGAGCATTGGGCTCCAAGGCACATAATTGTGATCTACCACTTTTGCCCATCTTTTATTTTTGGAATTCCTTGGTCCCTAATTAAGAGGGAAGATAAGAAGAGAGGAAAGACAACTTGGAAAAAGGGGGGAATCTACATCTAATTACTCTCAAAGGCTCTAGGAAGAATTGGAGAGCAAGGAGAAGGAAGGAAGAGGAGAAGAAGAGAGGAAATCGGTGGGATCTAGGAGAAATTAGTGAGTTTGAACTTGTTTTGCTTGTGTTTAGTGGATTTGAGATTTGGATCTTGTGAACCCCTTTGATTTGAATGCAATTTGGCTTTGATTTGAGTTTGATGATTGAGATTTGCTTGCTTTGCTATTTGATTGCTTTTTACTCTTACTTGATGGAGTAGATTCCATAGTCTTGGGCTATGGGGGAAACTCCTAGCTAGGATTGGGTGTGATCCCCCAATTCCATAGCCTTGAATGCTTGATCTATGAATATTCTCTACATTGAGCTTCAATTCTCTTGTGAGAACAAGGGATCAAGGGCTTGTGGTTGGTAAGAGTAAGCGAAAGCGATCTCGAGCCCATCACTTGACCTTGTATCGAAGGGAAGGTGAAAACCCCCCTATGGTCGATCTGTAGAGTGGAGGGATCGGAGGCAAACAACCTCGATCTCATAAGGATCATCACTTATTGGCTGAATTGGGGTGGAATTACCCAAGTCTAGTTAGGGAAGAAACCCAAAAACCCAAAACTGATCTACTATTTGACAAGACCGAGTTACCCAGAACGTCGGGCCCGACTTCCCCTGTGTCGGTCCCGTCCTAAACTCTCATCGATCCTCCTCGGACCGAGGTGACCAAAGTCGGTCCCGAGGAGTTCCCTTTGATTTTCCTTGTTTTTTCCTTTCTTTTCCCCTTTTTAGTCTTTTTGGTACACTCAACGCACGAACTCCTGTGTGTTCGACACCCTACCCTTGTACTACAATAGGGGTTCGGTTTATAAATTTAAATTTTGACCCTCCGATCCGGAACCCATCAGAATTTTGGTGCCGTTGCCGGGGAGTTCAACTTATTACTCTTAGAAGGCCGTTTATAGCCACGGCGGGTGCCAAATTTGATGTAAGAAATGGAGTTCCACTTCAACAAAGCTCTAAGTGAACCGGATGCTTTGGCAATCTTGAAATTGGAGGAAAGTGCCAAGCGGAAAAGAGAGGAAGTAGAAGCCACAAAAGAAGAAGAAGCACCTTTGAGGAGTGATAAGCGGTATTTTAGTCGCCTTTAATACCTATCAAAGTAAACCAAACAACCCAACTAATGTAGTAGGGAAGTAAGGGTCGATCCCACAGAGACTCAGGTTTTCAATGTTTATTGCTACGCTACTCAGAGAAAAAGGGGGTTTTTGAATGTGATTCTAATAACTACCAAAACTAAACATTCAAAACTAAGATTGACTAGTAAAATATGGGAGAACTATGCTCAACTAGTTAATATCCATTGTGAACTTGATTATTGATCATTGATTATCAAAATTCTCTTTTTACCTTGACTAATCTATTGCGGAATACTAATACCCAACTTCATGGAATTATTAATTCTACTTCAATTCTAGCAATTAGCCCGACCGATACTAACAACCCTAATTATCAAATAACCTAGGAGACCTCCTAGATTCAACTTGATAACAACATTACGACTCAAGCATCAATAGGAACATGCATTCAAAGCAACCAGACATCCAAATAGCATGCGATTGAATTCTCTTCTCTAATCAATTAGTCCTACCAGTCCTGAATTGATTAAAGGTTCTACTTACGATCTAATTAACATCGACGAGTAATTAGAAAGACCTAGTTGTAATTCAATCTAGAGATTCAATTAGATGGACAATCTAACAAAACCCTAAATCAAACTTATTCAATTAAGCATAGAGAAAACAATCTAGTCAAGGGAAATTAAGAACAATCAAATCTCACAATAATTCTTCATTCATAACTTCAATTAACTAGTTAAGCAAAATGAATTTAGCTACTAAAAGACATTGAAAAGCTTACAAAGTTTCCCATAGGGTTCTTGTTCTCCAAGTCTCCAATAACCAATGTCAAAGATTCAAAAGATTATGAAGATAATCAAACCTATAACTAAAGGCTATCTATGTATAATAATGTCTCCAAAAATATATCTAAAATCATAACCAAAAAGTCCCACAAATATCTCGTAATAAATCTCGGCCATTTCGCAGACACGGGCGAAAACTCGGTCATGAACCATGGAAACTCGGGCGAGTTTCTGCAGCTTTGCCCGAGTTTTCACAGCAGAGACTCAGGTCCAAAAACTCGGGATGGTCTTGCAAAACTCGGGCGAGTTTTCGAACCTCCTGCCCACATTTTCAACACTGGTCGTCACATGACACTTCAGAGGCTGTTTTGACACACTTCGAGTTGGAATTTGGACTCGGAGTGAAAAGACGAATTGTAGCTCTTCGAATTGGCTTTCCAATGACATCAAAATCAGCCCAATCCAACCATTGTAGCTCCAAATCCATCCCTTGCAAGCAAGAGGTGTTGAAACAACAACTCCAATCCATAGTCCGGACCCAAGTGTGCTTTTCCCATCACCTCTTGGGGCTCATCTCATAGCTTGGCTCTCTTCTTGCCTTTCTCCAATGCTTTGGCTTCACCTCCTCTACACTTATTGTCTTCACATCTACAATCAAAAACCACAACAAAGTGCAGATATCCGAATCTTTCTACAAACTAACAAAACTAGTAAAACTAACTATAACTAAACCAAAACCAATAAAAATCCTAACTAAACATGCTCTAAAACACTACCTAATATGTGTCTATCAAATTCCCCCATGCTTGAACCTTGCTTGTCCTCAAGCAAGAAATAAAATCAAAGTCACACCACAACTAGCAAGTCAAGCATCCATCTCAATATCAATCCACATTTCATCACTTAAGCTAGACCTTAACCAAGACATCGCATACATGAACTAAAAGCTTTCAAAATCAAATCATTCATCCATTCTACACCTCACCAAGGTAATGTGTTTTGCACTCTCACTCAAGTGTTTAAGGGATATGTGTTTCACTCAAAATCAACTTTAAAAGCTAGACTACCATAAGCTTGCATCAGTGTTCTAAACCTCCACTACGAATGACTAAACACACAACAAAAATCACGAGGACTTTTTAAGGGTTGTAATGGGGCCAAGGTATAAACAAGTAGGTAGGGAGATATTTGGTCGTGTGGTGCTAAAAATCCGGGAACTAGTGCTAACAAAAAACCAAATTACAAAAAACCACTTTCAACTTCTTACTTCCACTACTTATTTCAGCTCTTTCTCATCACTTTTCTTTCAACAACTTCATCCATTTTCTCATATTTTTTTTTCTCTTTTTCACTTTTTTTTATAAGAGACATTTTTTCTTTTTCAACTCCTTATATTTTTTTCTTTCTTTTCAAACTCAGCATTCTTCCTTTTCTTCTTTCAATTCATCCCCATGATACCACAAGCAACAACTCTAGCTAAATCCTAATTCCCGGATGGGTCAAGCTTATCAAGGCTAGGAGTTATTTTTGTGGAGCTACAAAATAAGGCTAATAGGCTCAAAAATAGGGGCTATCAAATCAAGGAATCATGCAAGGTGGATAAGGATAAATGAGTTAATGAACATGCCTCAATCATTTTAATGTCATGCATTCAAATCATTGTCCATCTTTAACCTGCAACTCAATAAGAATCTAGAGTGCCTGCTCTGATACCAATTGTTGGATCGTTAGTAACTCAGGGACGTCCTTTACTTTGGTAAAGGCGTCCTAAGGTCAGGCGTCCCTACGAGGAGTAGGGGCGTCCTTAAGTAATGCAGCGGAATGAAATACTAAACAGGTAAGGATGAACGCAGTGAATTATAGAGAAACCACTCAAGACCAAGTAGTCCTTGAGTGTAAACCTCTACCTCCTTGGAGGATTTTTGAATAGTTCTTTCCTTTATATTGAACGTTCTTACAGTTGTACTGGCGAGTCTTTACAGTTCTCTGACACTTAGCTTTTCCCTAAGTTCACTTGTAAAGAGCTCCTTTAAGCCTACAACTTAAGCTGGTTCAACCTACTAAAGGACTCTATTCCTACGTCCTGCAGTACTTCGCAGAACTCTCTTTCTCTTATTGGTTTTTCTGAATACAAACTGTTTTGTGGTTTGGTTACAAAATCTCACTCGATCTAACACAAGTTTAAACACTGTTCTTGAGTTCTTGAGTTAGTTCTTCGTGTTCTTAAGTGAGTCGCTTTCCTCTAATTCTCTCTGAATATTCTCTGAAAGCGTTAGCGTCATAATAAATGCCCTGGGGTATTTATAGGACTTGGGAAGGGCGTCATTCTTTTTCTGACGATCATGCCCTTCAGGGACGTGGCTACAGGATCTTCCTCCACGAATATGGCGGTGATGAGGAAGCTTCCTGTATCCAGCTGTGTGTGATGAACTCCGCTACAGGATCGGCCGCCACGTGTTGATGAACTTTGCTACAGGATCGTCCGCCACGTAGTGTTGGACTCTGCTACAGGATCGGTCTCCACGTGTCCTTGGATGATTAAACATTGTCGAGTGATGTCATCTTGTCGGCTAGTGAGTAAGGACTCCTTTCTTGCGTTCCTACTTGCTTGGGACTCCATCCTTCTCAAGTAGTCTCTTGTTGGTCCTTACTTCCTTTTAGCTAGCGTCCCTAAGCCTAGGGAACGCTCACACACTTGTTGTCCTTTGTTAATTGGCGTTCCTGAACACTTGGACAAATTTATTATAATCAAAGTGAGTTTGTCATATCAAAACTGAGGGACGGTTTGTGTGGGCACACTACGAAGTACGCAGGCCTCCTTGATAGCGTCCCAATAAACCTCTTTGAGGACCTCCATTGAGCAAAGTTCATATTCTTTGTGTGCATTCTAATAGGCATCTCTAGGTGGAGGAATTGGTGATATTAGCTTCAATGGTAAAGTCCTTACTTGCATGATTCTTGAATTTGAGTGTTCATTGCTAAACCTAAACACATGATGAGTGATACACATTTTCATATCCCTAAAGTGAGGCTTGGTTGCATTGATTTTGTTCTTTGAACACTTGATCATGTGTGATGATGTAATCTTGCTAGCATGTCTATCACTTGTGCTTACTTGATTTTTCATATGAGGCTTTACTTGAAGATTGTGCTTCGGTCTTGTTTACATTGTTATTGCTTGAGGACAAGCAAGTTTAAGTATGTGGTATTCTGATGTCTCTCATTTTGGTGGTGTTTTAGTAGTTAATTTCCCTTCTTTGTTCGTTTTGTCCCTTTTTAGCTTAGATTCCGATTTTCTATGAGATTCGGAGACTATGTAAACTTGTTGTGTTTTGTAGGTAAATTGGCACGTTTGAGGACGTTTGGAAGGAGAATCTAAGGAGGAACAAAGCTAAGGATCAAAGGTGTGGAAGAGCCAAGCACGGAACGAAGAGGAACTCAAGGAAAACCAAGAAAAGAACAGGATGAAGGTCCGGAACGATGTACCCAGCTCGTCGGGCCCGAGATGGAGCGATGGAGGCCAGGACCGAGGTTGGCAACGTCGGGCCCGAGGTGTGTCCGTGTCGGTCCAAGTCGGCTTAAGTGAGGATTGGGCTCCAAGGCACATAATTGTGATTTACCACTTTTGCCCTTCTTCTATTTTTGGAATTCCTTGGTCCCTAATTAAGAGGGAAGATAAGGAGAGAGGAAAGACAACTTGAAAAAAGGGGGGAATCCACATCTAATCACTCTCAAAGGCTCTAGGAAGACTTGGAGAGCAAGGAGAAGGAAGGAAGAGGAGAAAAAGAGAGGAAATCGGTGGGATCTAGGAGAAATTAGTGAGTTTGAACTTGTTTTGCTTGTGTTTAGTGGATTTGAGATTTGGATCTTGTGAACCCCTTTGATTTGAATGCAATTTGGCTTTGATTTGAGTTTGATGATTGAGATTTGCTTGCGTTGCTATTTGATTGCTTTTTACTCTGACTTGATGGAGTAGATTCAATAGTCTTGGGCTATGGGGGAAACCCCTTACTAGGACTGGGTGTGATCCCCCAATTCCATAGCCTTGATTGCTTGATCTATGAATCCTCTCTACATTGACCTTCAATTCTCTTGTGAGAACAAGGGATCGAGGTCTTGTGGCTGGTAAGAGTAAGCGAAAGCGATCTCGAGCCCATCACTTGACCTTGTATCGAAGGGAAGGTGAAAACCCCCCTATGGTTGATCTGTAGAGTGGAGGGATCGGAGGTAAACAACCTTGATCTCGTAAGGATCATCACTTATTGGCTGAATTGGGGTGGAATTACCCAAGTCTAGTTAGGGAAGGAACCCAAAAACCCAAGACCGATCTACTATTTGACAAGACTGAGTTACCCAGAACGTCGGGCCCGACTTCCCCTGTGTCGGTCCCGTCCTAAACTCTCATCGATCCTCCTCGGACCGAGGTGAGCAAAGTCGGTCCCGAGGAGGTCCCTTTGATTTTCCTTGGTTTTGCCTTTCTTTTCCCCTTTTTAGTCTTTTTGGTACACTCAATGCACGAACTCCCGTGTGTTCGACACCCTACCCCTGTACTATAATAGGGGTTCGGTTTATAAATTTAAATTTTGACCCTCCGATCCGGAACTCATCACTTATCTTTGAAGTTATTTTAGGATTAGAGAAATTTGCTATTTTTGGCACTTGCCTCTTTTATTCCTTCTATTTTTATCTAAGTATGGACAGCTTGTCGCACAAGAAAGGCTCACGCCTAGGACGCGGCTCACACACCCTTTGCACACGCCTAGGACGCGGCATTACCCATGGGGCCAGCCGAATTCAGCCTTGCTTGGTCCGCAAGCCACACCTTCTAGATGGATGGAAGTTTGTTACAAGTTGTTATTTTTCACTAATGAATTTATAGTTTCTCTAGTAACTTTCAACTTTCTTTCCAAGCAAAGATCTTACAAAGTTGTTAGATGATAGAATCTTTGGCTGCATTATGTATCTATATATACGAACCCTTGCATTCAATAAAGTTAGATTTGTTTTCCTGGAAATTAACTTGCCTAAAAGTTGATTTCCCGGGATTAAATCTAGCCCAAGCTCGTTACTTGCATTGGAAGAAATTTCGTGATTTTACTTGCATTCAGCCGATCATCAACATCAATTCTCTCGACCTCTCTTCTCTTTCTCTCACACTCCCTCTCGTTCTCAATTCTCAATTGCATGAAAAAGTCTTCAATTAATTTACATAATGTTCTTGCATCTCGTGAATTGAATCATACTAAACTTTCTGTATCTGGTGTGCAATTCCGCAGGTGGCCGAGATGACCCAAGTCCTCTAGGCTCTAGTTTCACCATCAAATCAAGGTTTCAACCCTTGTTGGATCATCCAATCTATGGGCGAGCCTTCAGTTTGTAAGAAGCAAAAAGATTGAGCAAGGGCAGCAGGCGAAACACACAAAATATCCTGAAAAGCTTCCGCACCCTCAAGAATAGCCTACGACGCTAGCAATTCTGTATCAAGTGGTACTCAGAGACTACCTTGTTTTGCCAAGTTCTTGCTTTAATATGCTTTTACAATCAGTTTTTACGTTGCTTCTCCCACAAGTTTGAAACTTGCCCCCACAAAATCACCACCCAAACCCTAGACTCCATTCGGCTCATCCTCCATTCAAAAAAAAAACTGAACCCTACCCTAGCCATCTAGGCTTGCACGAGTGGATTCACACGCCCCCTCTCGTGATTTTGGCTTGCTTCTTACTTTCCATGTTTCTTGCTTTTAGTTTAGATCATGCTAGATTGTGTTTACTCATTGATTTGTTTTAAATGATATTGCATAGTTTGACTTGATTTCTTGATTCTCCATGTTTGCATGCTCATTACTTGTAATCTAAGTCATTGTGGGATGCATACTTGGTTGATGTTGATAACATGAGTAATATTGCAATTTGTCCCTATTTCTTCCACTAAAAATCTCACCTTTTCCCATTTGTTTTTATTTTTGCTTCTAGGTTGTATCATTTGTAGCCTAAATCGAATTGTTCCATTAAATTGCATGCGCTTTCTTTTCGTTTTTCATTAAAAAAAAAAGATTACTCTGACGAGAGCTTAAAAAAAAACAGACTTACGTCAAAAAAAATAATTCGTTCACTTCTTGCTCTCTTGTTCTTGCTCAACGTGATTGCATTCTCAATTCGATCTACCCTGCCTAGTTAAAGCATTCTTTCACCCCCTTGTATGCCTTGCTTGTTGTGCCTGAAACCGGAACTTGCATTGCATCCCCTTGTTTGATTGGACCATGCACTAGCGTTTTAGTAATTCGCATCTCATTACGTGCACATTGATAGCCCATTTCTGTTTGGCCTTTCATGCATATTGTCATGCTTATTACCATCACCATCATGTGAACGCCCTTTATGCTTGATTCAAGTAGTTGACTTGCAATTGAATTTATTTGATTTCTTGTCATCTTGCATATCCGATTCATCTCTTTGGGTGCATGTCTACTTGATCTATAGGGTCCCTAGCTTGTCCTTTCATTCACTAACTGATTGTGGAAATATCTTGTTGCTCCTTTCATTACTCGGTGTTTCTACCACTCTATTGCCTGTCGCTGCCGGCTTTCCTTTACTTGTGTAGGCACCATGGCTGAAGACCCCACTTTTCCTTTACTCAGAGACTACCTTGTTTTGCCTAGTTCTTGCTTCAATTTGCTTTTACAATCAGTTTTTACCTTGCTTCTCCCAAAAGTTTGAAACTTGCCCCCACAAAATCACCACCCAAACCCTAGACTCCATTCGGCTCATCCTCCATACAAAAAAAAAACCGAACCCTACCCTGGCCATCTAGGCTCACACGAGTGGATTCATACCCCTCCTCTCGTGATTTTGGCTTGCTTCTTGCTTTCCAAGTTTCTTGCCTTTAGTTTAGATCATGCTAGATTGTGTTTACTCATTGATTTGTTCTGGATGATATTGCATAGTTTGACTTGATTTCTTGATTCTCCATGTTTGCATGCTCATTACTTGTGTTCTAAGTCATTGTGGGATGCATACTTGGCTGATGTTGATAACATGAGTAATATTGCAATTTGTCCCTATTTCTTCCACTAAAAATCTCACCTTTTCCCTTTGTTTTTATTTTTGCTTCTAGGTTGTATCATTTGTAGCATAAATCCAATTGTTTCCATTAAATTTCATGCGTGTTCTTTTCGTTTTTCATTAAAAAAAAGAGTACTCTGCAGAGAGCTTCAAAAAAAAACAGACTTACGTCAAAAAAAAATCGTTCACTTCTTGCTCAACGTGATTGCATGCTCAATTCGATCTACCCTGCCTAGTTAAAGCATTCTTTCACCCCCTTGTATGCCTTGCTTGTTGTGCCTGAAACCGGAACTTGCATTGCATCCCCTTGTTTGATTGGACCGTGCACTAGCGTTTTAGTAATTTGCATCTCATTACGTGCACATTGATAGCCCATTTCTGTTTGGCCTTTCATGCATATTGTCATGCTTATTACTATCGCCATCTTGTGAATGCTCTTTATGCTTGATTCAAGTAGTTGACTTGCAATTGAAGTTATTTGATTTCTTTTCATCTTGCATATCCGATTCATCTCTTTGGGTACATGTCTACTTGGTCTATAGGGTCCCTTGCTTGTCCTTTCATTCACTAACTGATTGTGGAAATATCTTGTTGCTCCTTGCATTATTCGGTGTTTCTACCACTTTATTGCATGTCGCTTCCGCTTTTCCTTTACTTGTGTAGGCACCATGGCTAAAGACCCCACTTCCCCTCTTGCTCTGGACAACATCGACCCCAACAATGCTACCATCAAGCTTGTGGTCGATGAGGTCACCACTCAGCTCAACGAGCAGCTCCCATCATTGGTGAACAAGACCGTGGCCGAAACAATAAAGGCCATGGTACCCATGTTCGAGTCCCGCTGGAAACTTATTGAGGAGCGCCTCAACACTCTTCTTCCTCCGAGTGGCTCCCCTCATAAGTCTGACCAGCCCCACACCACCAAGGAGAAGACGCCACCTCCACCCCCTCCACCCCCTCCCCTGGCATCCAACTCTAGAGGCAAAGCGCCTCTTGTGCAAGAGCTCCACTCCGACACTCTTGCTAGCTTCAAGGACAATCCTCCAAGCTACTACTCTCACGGTCCCAGTTTGTCGTCTGGCCCTCTACACCACCAACGGGCTCGACACAACCCGGATCCTCTCAGGCGCCCTGCTGCTGCGCGCATCTCTGGTGTCGAGGACCCTCTTGACGAGCTCCAATATGCTCAACCATAAGAGTACCAAAGGCCCTACGACGACTTCTACCAGGAGCTTGAGGAGGAACCCGAGGAGTTGCCCCGCGCCTATGGGCGTGGCCGACGTCCTTTCTTACAACATGACTCGGGTGACTCCCAACACAAAGGAGATGTGAAGATCAAGATTCCTCCATTCGACGGTGGTTAAAACCTTGAAAAGTACCTTGAGTGGGAGGAGAGCACCAACAACGTCCTCGACTTCCTCCACTATGCTGAAACTGAAAGAGTTGGCGTTGTTACCGTGCACTTCATCGGCCAAGCGAAGAGTTGGTGGCTGCGTACGAAGGCGGATCGCTATCGGCAAGGCTTGCCTCCCGTCGAGACATGGCCCCAGCTCAAGTTCTTACTCAAGAAGAAGCATGTACCCGAGGACTATCTAGAGACGATGAGGCTTCGAGTAGCGTCATGTTGGCAGGGGAACCGCGACCCGGTTGCTTACTTTAACGAGCTTGAGGAGCTCACATACAAGGCCAACATCCATCAATCTTAGTGGTCCATGAGGACCCAATTCTTGGGTGGCCTTAACCAACCGATCCGGGAGACATTGGAGATCCACTCCATCACGGACGTACTCAAACTTGTCTAAAAAGCTCAGCTGCTTCACAACCAGCTCCAAAGAAGAAAGACCCAGTTTTCCACTCAAAAAAGGTACTCTTACTCTTCAAATTCGGGTTCTACTAATCTTTCTTCTTCTCGGCCAAGGGGTGTTTCCAACACCACCAAGGCACCATCTCAGGGCTCGGCACAAGCATCTTCACGCACCTCCTCTTCCACGGCTTCTAAACCATTGGAGCGTGTGCACGTCTCCAAGGACTGCCCCAACGCCAAGCAGGTTCTCTACACGGACCAAGGTTATGTCTCGGAAGGCGACGAGCTCCCCGAAGATGTAGGCTTCGTTCAAGTGGAGTAGGAGACATACTATGCTAATGATGGCGAGGCAGAACAAGTCGAGC
Source organism: Polygonum aviculare (assembly GCA_934048045.1). Classification (NCBI taxonomy): domain Eukaryota; kingdom Viridiplantae; phylum Streptophyta; class Magnoliopsida; order Caryophyllales; family Polygonaceae; genus Polygonum; species Polygonum aviculare. The sequence goes on along the minus strand of OW204023.1, from coordinate 20,947,162 downwards.
CTGATGCGATCAATCCACCCCTAGCTTGTGTCGCCATGCGTGCTTTACACCTCCAAGAGTCTCCTCCTACCGACCAAAGAGAGAACATCTTCCACACTCGGCTGACTGTGCAAGGTCAGTCGTTGTGTGCCATTATAGATAGTGGTAGTTGTTGCAATTTGATCAATCAACGAGTTGTTGACATGCTAAAATTGAACACTACCAAAAGATCAACTTCATATTCACTAAATGGCATAAACGACTCTAATAATGAAAACTTGATAACTCACCAATGTACCGTCCAGTTTTCCATAGGTCCCTATAATGATAGCATGATTTGTGATGTGACTTATATGGATTGTACGCATATACTTCTAGGCAGGCCGTGGTTATTTGACAAGAATGTCATTCATGATGGTTATCTTAATACATATTGCTTTAACCACAGCGGGAGGAGGATTACTCTTCTATCCATGTCTCCACAGGAAGTTTTGCAGGACCAGGTACATAGAAATCAGGCCAAGGCGATTCGAGAAGCCAAGGCGAAAGAGGACGCAGCGCGCCAGGCGGTGGCTACGCCCACGACACCACATGAGGCCCCCCGATCAAACAGAGTCAAAATAGGCCCAAATTTGGTGGACAGATCCCATACAACATCTCAGGAGCCTCCACAAAATTGAGGCCAAATGGAGGTCGGCACCCACAAAAGCACAGCAAGGCACCCGAGCGGCCCCCGAGCGGCGCCGGTGCCTCAATTGTGCCTCGGAGTGCCCCCCGCGCTACAGACGACGGATTGAGCTCAAATTTGGTGGGAGGATCACATACTGAGTGTTCCAACTCTCCACCAATTTTCAGCCAAAATGCATGAGGGAATCCAGATCGGCCCGCTCCACTGTCTAGTGCGCCTCCGAAGGCGTATGTGCCACCGACGAAGCGTGCGCCTCAGGGACGCCCCTCTACACCTCCATCCACCACTTGGAGACCCAAGGTTGCTGATCATGATGTCTCCAAGCCATCCATTGCAGGTGGCGTTGAGCAACTCCCATGCTATATGGCACACCCTCGGGATGTGTCCCTCGCTCTTAAGGGAGGTATCTCTTGTATCCTTCTTGTGCGGAAAGATTTGTGTTTAGTGAACCTTGATACTTCTAATCTACCTCCGCAGCTCTCTTCTCTCTTAGATCAATTTCAGGATGTATTTCCCGAAGAGCTTCCCCTCGGTCTTCCCCCCATTCGAGGCATTGAGCAACAAATCGATTTGGTGCCTGACGCATCTCTTCCAAACCGAGATGCATATCGCGCCAGCCCCGAGGAGACCAAGGAGTTACAATGCCAAGTCCAGGACCTCATGGAGAAGGGGTACGTGCGTGAGTCACTCAGCCCATGCGTGGTGCCGGTGATCCTCGTACCCAGGAAAAATGGCGAATGGCGTATGTGTGTGGACTGCAGAGCCATCAAAATCAAATCATGGTAAAATACCGCCACCCTATACCTCGCTTGGATGATATGCTTGATGAGTTGCATGGATCGATTTTATTCTCTAAAATTGACCTTAAAAGTGGCTATCATCAGATTAGAATGAAAGAGGGTGATGAATGGAAAACTGTTTTTAAAACCAAATATGGATTGTATGAATGGCTTGTAATGCCTTTTGGCATAACTCATGCTACTAGTACTTTCATGCGCTTAATGAATCATGTTTTACGCAGTTTTCTAGGTAAATTTGTTGTGGTTTACTTTGATGACATACTAGTCTATAGAAAAACCTTGGATGATCACATAGGACACTTGCATGCAGTTTTTGAATGTCTTCGAAAGGAGAAATTGTTTGCTAATCTTGCTAAGTGTGATTTCTGCTCATCTTCTACTATCTTCCTTGGTTTTGTCGTGTCTAGTAGTGGTCTGCGTGTTGATGATAGTAAGGTGAAAGCCATACAAGAGTGGCCTTAACCGACCACTCAAAATATGGTTCGATCCTTCCTAGGATTAGCTGGTTTCTATAGGCAATTTGTGTGTGATTTTTCCATTATTGCCTCACCTTTACATGAACTAACAAAGAAAAATGCAGAGTTTAAGTGGAAAAGGCAACATGAGACCGCCTTTGAAACTTTGAAAGACAGATTGAGCCACGCACCCGTCCTCCAGCTGCCGGACTTCACTAAGACCTTTGAGGTCGAGTGTGATGCGTCCAATTTTGGGATTGGTGGCGTGCTCTTATAGAAAAAGAAATCCATTGCCTACTTCAGCGAGAAGCTTAGTGGCGCCGAGCTTAATTACCCCACGTATGACAAGGAACTCTATGCTTTGATAAGGGTTCTTAAGACTTGGCAACACTACCTCTGGCCAAAGTAGTTCGTGATTCACACCGATCACGAGGCGCTTAAGTTTCTCAAGGACCAATCTCGCCTCAGCCGAAGGCATGCTAGATGGGTTGAGTTCATGGAGACGTTCCCCTATGTGGTGAAACACAAAAAGGGAACCGAAAACGTGGTAGTCGATGCTCTATCACGCAGGTACGTTATTCTAGCTCACTTAGATGCAAAATTGTTAGGTTTTTCCATGATGCGTGAATTGTATGCTAATGATGATTTCTTTGGGAAAATTTACAATTATTGCATTGCGCATGGTGAATATGACTCGTACTTTGTGGATGATGGTTATTTGTTCAAAGCTGGAAAATTATGTATACCTTCATCTTCATATCGTAGGTTGATAGCTCAAGATGTGCATGAGACTAGAGGACATGGTGGGTTAGAAAAGACTTTGCAGGGATTAAAGGAACAATTCTATTGGCCTAAAATGTCGAATTATGTGCTTAAATTCATTAAGGGTTGTGTTTCATGTGCTAAAGGAAAATCAGTTAACTAACCATGGATTGTACCAGCCTTTACCTATACTTAAGAGCCCTTGGGAAGATATTTCAATGGATTTCATTGTCGGGTTGCCTAGGACTAGGAAGGGGCAGAGATAGCATCTTTGTAGTACTAGATAGGTTTTCAAAAATGGCTCACTTCATTCCATGTCATAAAACTGATGATGCCGTGCATATTTCTAACTTGTTTTTCGAGCATGTTGTTAAATTGCATGGTATTCCTTGTTCTATTGTTAGTGATTAACATGCTAAGTTCTTGAGTTGCTTTTGGAAATCTTTGTGGTCTAAATTGGGTACTAGATTGCTTTATTCTACTTCGTGTCACCCTCAGACCGATGGTCAAACTGAGGTTACTAACCGGACTTTGGGCGTCTTGCTACGCACCATGATTAAGTCCAGCATCAAAAAATTGGAAGATTGTTTGCCTTTTGTAGAGTTTGCTTATAACAGGTCGGTGCACTCGGCAACCAAGATGACTCCCTTTGAGGTGGTGTACGGTTTGAACCCCAGGACCCCGGTGGATCTCATGCCCCAACCCATGAAGGACAAGGACAAGAAGTCGTTCGACGCACACAAGAAGGCTGAGTTCGTGAAGAAGCTGCATAAGCGCACTAGGTTGCACCTTGAACGCAAGACCGCCCAATACAAGGCCCAAGCTGACAAGGGTCAAAAGAATGTGCAATTTGATGTGGGCGATCTTGTGTGGCTGCACCTAAGGAAGGAGAGGTTCCCGGACAAGCGCAAGTCCAAGTTCCATGATAGAGGCGACGGCCGCTTTCGCATCACTCAGCGGATCTGCCCCAACGCCTACCGTTTGGACCTCCCCGGAGAGTATGGCGTCCATCCTACATTCAATGTAGCGGACCAATCCCTCTATGTCCCCGATGATGACTCCGACGACGAATTGAGGACGCTTCATAGCCAAGTGGAGGAGAATGATGCAAACCATGCACCAATGACTCCGCAAGAGATCGAGGACCTAGCCCGAGTTCCCTTCGATGGACCAATTACTAGAGATCGAGCCCGGAAGCTAAAGAAAGAGACAAGAGTTCTTTTGGCGCGCATCCCAGCTATGATCGATTCACATGGGCCACAATGGACCACCCTCATCTCTCATGTCCCGAATTGATATTTGGGCATGCTTATCTTTGAAGTTATTTTAGGATTAGAGAAATTTGCTATTATTGGCACTTGCCTCTTTTATTCCTTCTATTTTTATCTAAGTATGGACAGCTTGTGGAACGGCTCACGCCTAGGACGCGGCCCACACACCCTTCTCTTTTCGATCCCTTTCTCTTTTATGTTTAGTTACTATGTATACATGATCTCGAGGTCTTGATTTTGGGTTTTTCTAATGTGGTATGAGCGACTAAGCTCCTGTGTGGTATCGTGGCCACTAAGCAACTCGTGCAAAGAGCACCCTAGTTTTGCCAAAAAAGCGTCGGGTGACTAGGTTATCTTGGACAAGTGTTACTACCTTAATGGAACACTTTCGCGTAGTGGAGGAAGAGATTTAGGTTAGCTTAACAACAATGCACGGTGGTGTAAGGAGAAGAATCCCTTGGATCATGCATCATGATAGGGTAGTTTTTCCAGACATTAGTGCATTGAAACAATCAATCTTGCACCTTCCCTTATTGGTGACAATTGATAGGGCTAAATCCTACACCGCAAGTATACGATATCGGTTACAGTACCAAGGTGTCAAACTCAGGGACTACGTAGTACGGATTGTACCAATCAACATTTAGATAGGTCGAAATAGGATATATGAAGTGGTGAATGGATTTGAAACTATTAACTAATAACTGGAAAGAACAAGCAAATGATGAAGTAATATCAATGAAGGGAAGCAATCCTAAGGCTAGGGTACTAACACAATGATCTCATGGAAAATAATGATAGCATGCATGAAATTCAATTAGGTTTCGGTTTTGGGCAATCACCTAATGTCAATGCCTAATCTTTGTGGGACTAAGCAAATGTACCTAGAATGCGACCTAGCATCCACTTTCGTGGCATGTAAATCCGTGACTAGGCCCTTTAGGCTCTATAGAGGTTGGGGTTACGTTGAACCCTTATCCACTTTCATGGCTTGAGTGACCAATCTATTAATGTTAAGGACTCCTAGCACATAGCATCGTACCTATATCAATCATCCCTTAGATTTTGATAATTACAAACTCGCTTTGATCTAGTGGTTATTCGAGTAATATTTCAGGAACGCTTGTGATGATAAGGACACGTGTAAAGCCGTCCCTAAGACGCTACCTTTTGGAAAGAAAGGCATGAATGAGGACGCAGTCCCTAGCGAGTAGGAATGCGAGCCTAAATGTCACTGTCCTTACAAGGCCGCCCGACAAGATGACATTTCTAGACAACCTTGATCTTAGAGTACATGTGGAAGCATATCCTATTCACCAGTCCATCACCACGTGGAAGCAGATCCTGTAGCAGAGGACTGCGGAAATTGTTAAGAAGCTTCGTTCATCATCTCAGAGACACATAGTAGCAGATCCTGTAGCAAGGGACTCCAAGGGCATGATGGGCAAAGGAAAGATGCCCTTCCCAATATAAATACCCCCATGGGTATGTATTGTGATGTAACTTCTTGGAGAATATTCAGAGCGAATACGACTAATCACTAAGAGTACCAAGAGCACTCAAGAACAGTGACGAACTGGTGCTTAGATCGATTGATAAGTTCACCCAAACCACAAAACATGTTTGTAAGAAAGAAAAGGAAAAATTCTATCTCTCACGAGGAACTGTGACGGACGTAGGTGTCTAGCGTCCTTATAGAGGGAGAGTTAGGTTACAAGTTTAGGTGAAAAGGAGAGTTTACTAGCGGACTTAAGGACGGACTCTTAGGTGCAGAGAAGTGTATGAACTCGCCTTGTAAACTGTATGGACTATCTCAATAAGATAAGGAAGAAGTTATTCGAAAATCCTCCAAGGAGGTAAAGGTTTATCCACAAGGACTACTTGGTCAGTGTGGTGTTCCTCTATAAAACGTATTGCGTTCTTATCTTATTGATTCTTCCTACTTAAGTCGTTTAATTCCACTACACAAGGACGCCCCTCAAGACGCCCTTGACTCTAAACTACTAACGTATGATCCAACATTTGGTATCAGAGCATGCGCTCTAGATTCTTAGTAGTTACGGGTAAAGATGGGCATGGATCCTATTGGCATCAATGGTACTAAACCTCCATGATTGACAAATGGGAACTACAATCGGTGGAAGGATAGGTTGGAAAACATCCTCAGAGGTCAGAACTATCAATGCTGATAAGTCATCAGGGACGGTGACTTTGAAGTCCTTGAGGCCAAGATGAACGATGAGAAGTCATGGGTTCCCGAAGAGTTAAAGTTAATGGAGACCAACACAAAGGCCATTTGCTTCATACAGAATGCCTTGTGCGAGAGGGACGCCACTCGTGTGAGCAACCTCAAAACTGCCAAAGTACAGTGGGAAGCTGTTGAAAAGTTTCATATTGGGACCGCAGATATGAAGGTGGACACTCAGATGGCTATGAAGATAGAGTTCTTATGTTTTCAAATGCTTCTAGACACATTCCGCATTGAGAACTTGAACACGAAAATGAAGATCTTGGTAATCTTAAAGACTGGAGAATGGAACTTTGATAGGACGAGCTTCAAAGAAAATCCAGCCAACAAATGACTTACCATGCAAGGGATCTACGGGAAGTTGATGAACTATGAGAGCAGGAAGGTAAAGGACAAGACTGACCTAGAACATAAAGGACTTGCTCTAAAGCTAGAGGCTAGTCGCAAAGAGAGTTCAGAAAAAAATGTCAGTTATATATTCCTATGACTGATGTAGATGAAACTGATGGTGTTGAGGATGATGAGCTAGCCATCATGTGCAAGACCTTCCGTGCTTGGTTAAGGAAAGGAAAGTTCAAGAAAGTATCCAGTTCCAAAGAGAAGAGCTCCAAACCACCTGAACAAGAAATGAAGGACTTAGCAACAAGTGCAATAAGAAAGACCACTTTGCAAAGAACTCCTACTCAGGGTCAAGTGAAAAGGACTCGAAGAAGCAAGCACACTATGCTGCATGGGATGACATCGATAACATGATGACTGGTGTTCGCAAGACACTTGTCTTATGGTTGCTGAAGATGTTTCAAAGGACGCCTTTGACGCTGAAGAATAGGTAACCCAAGAATCCCTCATAAAATCTCTTGATAAGTACTCTAAGCCTAAACTTATCAAACTGATTGCTAAAATCCTTCATAAGAATTATGAAATGAAGGAAAAATTATACATTCATGAGGAAGAGTCTTAAAACGCTAAAAGGGATTGTGAGAATTGTTGTAAAGTGTCAAACTCTTCCTCAAGTATGTCCAATTTGTCTTTTGAGGACATTGATCTCTAGCATCGCCATCTTAGTCACGCCGAACTTAGCACAATCCTTAGACTTCACCAACAAGATATTGTTAGAGGACTTCCCCGAATCGATCTTGATCAAGCTGAACAATGCGAAGCAAGTATCAAAGGGAAGCAAACAAGAACATCCTTCAAGTCCAAGAATGAAGTGAGTATAAAGAAGCCTTTGGAACTACTTCACATGGATCTATGTGGACCTATGCGGACAAAGAGCTTTGGTGGAAAGAGGTACATGTACGTTCTTGTAGATGATTTTTCTCGATTCGCTTGGGTTCTTTTCTTAGTGATAAAAGCAAATGCTCTCAAGAGTTTCATCAAACAGTTAGAAGTTGCCTTGGGGGCGCGTTTGAAAGTTATAAGGTCAGACCATGGAATGGAGTTCGAAAATTCAAAGTTCTTGGCTTTCTATGACCAACAAGGTGTTTCCCACAACTTCTCAGCCCCAAGAACTCCTCAGCAAAATGGTGCTGTGGAAAGGAAGAATAGGACGCTGGAGGATATGGAAAGGATTATGTTGTTGGCGAGCGGCGTCCCCAAACACTTTTGGGTTGAAGCCGTTTTCACAACTAGTTACTTTAAATCATGCCATGATCCGCCCTTTTCTCAAGAAGGCGTCTTATGAGCTACTCAATGGAAGGAAGCCAAACATTGCACATCTCAGAACATTTGGGTGCATGTGTTTCGTCCACAGCAATGGCAAAAACAATCGTGGTATGTTTGATGCATGGAGTGATGAAGGTGTATTTCTTGGGTATCCATATGGTGTTCAAAGAAAATTAAACTTCAAGAAGGAACCAAGTCAGAAGGAATGCTCTCAATCTTCTCCTAAGAACGGTGATGAAGACGAGGAGAAGAATGGTCTTCAGGAAAGTATTACATTCTTGGGAACGGTTCTGAAAACAGAGAGGAAGTTTCCATGGGAGTTCCTAACACTGAGCGAGAACCTTCACAAACTTGGTCACTAAATCAACAAGACGATGTTGAAATAAGTCAACAAGGTGAGCTAAGACAAAGTGTGGACGCTTATTCTCAGGGGGAACACACTGAGCCTAAAGATGAAGATGAGGACTCTGATGATTGTATTGATCCTCAATGCATTCTAGAAAGGGACGCTAGTCAAAGGGAGTCCCGACTTGCAAAACATCATCCAGTCGATCAGATTGTCTTAGATAGATCTAGAGGAGTCCAGACCATGTCAGCTGCAAGCAACTCCCAAAGTGAAAGTATTGTTTTTTGTACATTCAACGCCTTTGTGTCCTTAGTTGAACCTAAGAACATCAAGGAAGCACTTCAGGACAGTGACTAGATTCAAGCAATGCAAGAAGAGCTAAATCAGTTTGAAAGGAACAAAGTTTGTAAGCTCGTCCCCAGACCTAAAAATAAAAATATCATAGAGACGTGTTGGATCTTCCGAAACAAGCTTGACGAGAGCGAAAGAGTTTCAAGGAACAAAACAAGGCTTGTGCCTCAAGGATTCAGGCAAGAGGAAGGGATCAACTACGATTAGACATTCGCTTCTGTAGCCATAATTGAGGCCATTCGTCTTCTCATTGCTTTTTCCGCTCACAAAGGCTTCAAGTTGTTTCAAATGGACGTCAAGATTGCCTTCCTCAACGGAAAATTAAAGGAAGAAGTGTATGTCGCTCAACCCCCAGGTTTTGAGAACGCGAAGTACCCAGATCATGTGTACTACCTTGACAAGGCGCTCGACCGGACTCAAGCAAGCCCCTCGTGCTTGGTAGATAGGTTTGCATCCTTTCTCTTGTCAAAGAATTACACTAGAGGCTCCATTAATAAAACTTTGTGATACGTGCCAACCTTCGAGGTGAAGTCCGGCACGAGTTGAAGTGCCCAAGGGTATGGATCTCGGGTTGATGTGCACAGGATTATTGATGAAGTTGATGATCGATGGAAGAGTAGTTGTTTTTGAAGAACAAGAGTGCATCGGATTTTGATTGCTCGAATTGCTTGAGTCAAGAAGATAATTTTGGGGATTTAAAACTTAAGGAATCAACTTATAACAAGTTAATTCCCAAGTTCCAATCTGTTTTTTATTGAATGGAGAACGAGTTTAAATAAACAAGCTAAAGGTCAAATTCTATCTTTTCTAACAAGATATCCTAGGATAGTAAAAGATAGAATTTGTCAAAAGATATAAAAAGATCTAGCTAAAGATATGTAAATAACTAACTAGATAAAAGAAAATCACAAAGATAATAAACTTCTAACAAACTAACAAAATCGAATTTCCTAAAATATGAATAATCTTAAAGATAGAAATAAGGAAACTTAAAGATTCACGTAATATTTTATACTACTCTCAGTAAAACTTTTTTAGACAATCTTCTTGTCGAATTCGCATCTTGACGTCAACTATGAAGCTGTAGATCTTTGAGTAAGCTTTCCAACGCATCTTGATTTGTCTCGGGATCTTTTTCCTAGTCAAAGTTATGACCATTTTACTGAGCACTATTTTTAATTTGATGGGCATCTTAACTTTCCAAACTTGTATGACTTCATCCTCTTCCTTGATGGCCCAGCACGCCATTGATGAACATAATCAAAGGATAATTTCATATCCATGAACACCTTCTTAAATTTAAATGATCGGGATCTTAGTAAAGGTCTTGGTCTTTGGCCTCCATTCGTCTTCAATGAATCATTCGCTTGGATCCTCCCTTGATTTGTATCATTCTCCCCTTTTTGAATTCGAATTGTCCTCAAGGTGAATTTGGTAAAGAACAAAAGGACGTGGTATGAATTCTCTAACAGAAGGTCTTCATGGAATTGCATAGGCACAAATTCAAGCACGCTTTGACATACCATAGTTGTGTTGTTTGTTGATATCTCTTCTTCCTTCTCAACCATGGCCACAAGTGCGGTTGCCTTTGGTACCTTATTAGCTTTCACATTGACCCATGTTGGGGTTGATCTAGGATGTAGAAGGATCGGCTTTGATGATGACAACGTTGGCCAAGCAAAAGAATCTTCAATAGGACCCAAAGAAAGCAAATTTGGCGGTTCCTCTTCCTTTTTGTACTCCTCAAAATCACAATTTTCCTCACCCATATGGCTGGGATATATGAAAAGATTGTTGACAATTGAAGAGCACTCGTCATTATGTTCGATTGGGTACTCATATGAGCAAACTTCGGGGTCAATGATTTCCGAAATCGCCAAGTGAAGTTGAAGGCGCTGATAAAAATCCGCACTCACATACATTGAAGACCCAAACTTGTGCTCCAGGTCGAACAAAAATAGCCACGGCTTAGGGTTTGGCCTGAACATGGCTTAGTATTTTGTTCTTTGCGGGGGTCAAACAAACTCCAATTTTGACGAATCTTATATGCCTGGACTCGTATCGAGGGAGTGAGTGGACGACAGCTTGAACACAACTCAGTTCAGGCTGTCATCCGCTCAGATTTGTCAAGGACGCCGTTCTTGTGTGATTGCTCAAGTAGTTTGAGGAAGTTGAAGAGTCGAAGATGTGTTTGAAATTTGAAAAGTAGAAGGTTGTTGTTCTTAGGAACCGGGTCTGTGTAACCGTTCTTCGCTTAATGAGGAAGTTTGTCACATGTCGATCATCCAGACAGTTGCAAATTACAAGCTTGCCCCCAGTCCCCTTATAAATATAACCATGCCATCCCTCTTCAAAACTTTACAACACTCAAATTCTCAAGCTTACAATCGATCTGCCCTCTCTTTATGACTCTTATCAATCTATCTCTAGAAATCTTCTCAAAAATGCCTCGTCGACCCAAAAATGTCGTTAGATCCTCTCCTGCTGGCCAAAAGAGGAAACGACAGGCCAAGGACACAATTGAAGGTCCTAAGCCAATCGTTCTTGATGAGATGATAGGTGATTTTGTAAAGAAGAAGACGAGGACGCTCTTTGATATCATCAAAAACCTTATGAAGACATGCTCAGAGTCGCAATTCGCAAACCTCAAGATGTTTTTGGAGAGGTTTGTGATATCTAGACTTCGAGAACTTAGAGGCATAGATGAGCCATTCATGGGAGGCTTAAACTTGTTCATAGAAGCCTACAAATATGTGGCTTGGGTTGATGTTCTAATGGAAGCCATTCTAGACCTAACAAATGCAATTCTGTCGGATGTCCCCTCCCCTCCAAAAGAAGTTCCACGGTTGACTCTTTCTTTCTCTCCTCCTTGAAAACAAAAAAGATCGTCTTCTCCCAAACCCTCTCGTCTACTTAAATCATCTCTCCCCATCTCTAAACCCAAACCATCCAAACCCGCAAAAATTGTGGATTCATTCCCAGATGAAGCAAGGACCAAGGGAAAACATGACCTTCCTCAAAAGAAAAAGGCCAAATCCAATCCTCCGTCCTCCACAAAATCCAAAGCTTCTAAGGCGACACCATCTACTAAACAAATGGTGTCGTCCCTAAATGCTCCATCATCTCCTCCTCCTCACAACCCCTTAGCCATAATCGTCCATTCCCCCTACCTTCCAGCTCAACACTCTCCCCTCAACCTTCACCAATTCCCGACCGCCACGTCCCACATCTCCTCTCCAAAAGTGCCGGCAGCTGAAGTCCCGAGAACCTTCATCCGAAAGGGACATCAGTGCTGAAAATGGAGTTCTTGAAACCGAGCTTACTGCAACTCGTATGGAGATTCAAGAAGCTCTGGCCAAGGGCCAAACTTTCAATCGTAGGTACGCTGACACTACCCCTAATGTCTTAATGCTTGAGTCCCCAACTCAAAAGCCTGCCAACCCCTCCCCCATCGTGAATATTGATGAAGATTTTGAGGCAGAATCTAGAGTGTCAATGGACGGGGAAGAAATTGTGAAACAACACGAGGACGCTCAGGTCGTTCATGAAGAAGTTCAGAACGCTAAGTTTCGTCTTGAGGATCAACTTCCCGAGGACAATCCTAAGGACGTTGATGAGCCTCAAGATGTTGAGATGAAGGACGCTCAGTCTGGTGAGGGTGCAAATGGGCAGCCAAATAATGAGGACGTTGCTCCATTTGATGAGAACGCCGCTAGGAAGACGGCGAAAGGGCTGAAAATCAAGAGGATGACAAGGAAGAAGATGATGAAGAGGAAGTTGAGTCCTCTGAGAAAAGAAGGGAAAGAAGAACAAGAAGGACGAACACATTTTGAGTTCTCTTTTGTTCATAGAGGAATTTCTTCAACAACATTCAAAGGCAAGAGAGTTCTTGGACTTGCACCGTTTCCAAGGATGGACTCATCTTGGAGCAGAGTTTGTCAAAGTCAATCCATTATAAATTCAGGACTTCTACCACTCTTTTGACATTGAGGTTGATAAGGGCACAGTGACGTTTGAAGTTGAAGGTGAGACTGTGTCTTTCTTCAAACGCAACGTTCGTCACTTTATGGGTCTTGGTAATAGACCAGGTGAGGACACCCTTCACAGCTTGCCTTCCAAAGGTTTCGGGATGTCTAAGGAAGAGCATAACACACTTCTTGCCACGATTTACAATGGCAAAGTAACAATAACCGACGATCGCAAGGCGCACGTTCTTACTCTAACAAGGGTTATTACACATCACTTCATATCCCATATGGTAGTCCCTCGACAGGAGAAAAAGAGCATTATACAAATGATTGACTGTTTGCTCCTGGATGCCTTCTTCTCCCACCGTCCAATCAACTTGGCCCGAATTGTTATGGAACATATGGCCAAGTGTGTAAGGAAAGCTCATGCTCTTCCCTACCTTGCTCTCGTCAAAGCCTTGTGTATTAAAGAAAATGTGTATGACATGGATGAGAAAGAGCTGGGAATGCACTGGGACGTGCGAGCGATCAAGCAGATTAGGCATGATGAAGAACTCCCGTCTATTGTCAAACATATGAAAGAGGAAGAAGAGGCTACACTGAAAGAAGAAGAGGAAAAGAGGCAAGAAGAGGAAAGATTGTCAATGGAGGTTGTGGAAGCTGCTAGGGCTGCCAAAGGAAGGACGTTGCTCCTTAGCATGAGCCGACCAGGGAAGAACAAATTGCTCAAATTGAGCATATGCTCATGTACTCTACTCCAGATGACACGGACGCTCCTCCTACGGATGCTCCTCCCTCCTCCAGCTAGTTCTTCACTCGGCCAACCCCTACCAGTCCAAAAGCTTACTCATTGAAAGCCCTTATAGGCATGATGATCGACAATCAGAATGTCTTGTGCAAACAGCTGAACACCCTCCTTGAAAGTCAGAATGCCCTCATTGGCTATCAATAACTATTCACAGATCACATGGCCTATTTTTCTCAAAGTGTTGGAGCTTAGACAGACATTATAAAGGCTTTGAAGCAGGCAGTGATTAGAGAATTTGCTCATAAACTTGATCGATCACCTTCCCATTCTTAATCCCTCAAAACCTTATGCCTTTGCTTCTTTTGTTTTAAAACACTCCTGTGTCTATAATAACTCTTTCATTACTTTTCATGAATGGCAATTCACATGTTTTGGTGCATTATCATTGTTTAAGCGTTCTTGCCTCTAGTTGTGTTTTTGTGCTATCGTTCTCTAACACTTGTTAACTTTTTCGATGATGCAAAAAGGGGGAAGTTTAGCTATGTAGAGATGTGCTACATTAAAGTTATATAAAATATGCAAGTGTTAAGGGGGAACTAAGCCAAAGGTCTAAGGAACGCCGCTCCATATAAAATTGAAGGAAGTTTAGAATTTGCTAGGAACGCTAACCCTCACCAAGTCCAAATGTTTGATGAATCAAAGAATGAAAACTTGCTCATATTTGAAACTGCTAAGTCCCAAAGGACACCTTTGAGTTTTCATGCATGCTAAAGCTTAATGTTCACATTAATTTACTTAAGGATTTGTCGTCATCAAAAAGGGGGAAATTGTTGGGACGATGTTAAGGACTCCTAGTACTTAGCATTGTACCTATAACAATCATCCCTTAGATTTTGTTAATGACAAACTCGCTTTGATCTAATGGTTGTCCGAGTAATGTTTCAGGAACGCATGTGATGATAAGGATAACAAGTGTAAAGCCGTCCCTAAGGAGTAAGGAGCTACCTTTCGGAAAGTCGTATGAATGAGTTTCTACGAGATGTGGATGCAGTCCCCAACGAGTAGGAACGCGAGCCAAAATGTTAGAGTCCTTACAAGGCCGCCCGACAAGATGACATCACCAGAAAGCCTTGATCATAAACTCCCATTTGAAAGAAACCAGAGCAGGTGTACAAAAAAACATGATAGAGAGGCTACTTCTTCTTCTTCTTCATGTATTATGCACTACTACAATTCAAGCTTTTAGGTGGCGGTTAAAACCGCCACCAAATGATCTCAAAGCGCCACTAAAGGCCTAAAGTGGTGGTTAAGCAACCGCCCCATTTGTTGCCGCTACTATAGGCCTATAGTGGCGGTTTTTAATGCTAAGGTGGCGGTTTTCATTTGTAAAATAAAACCGCAATAATAGGTTATTAAACCGCCACTATATCATTTAAGGCGGTGGTTTTTATCTTGCCTATTGCAGCGGTTAATTGAACCTATTGGCGATTTTAGACAATGGCGGCGGTTTTAAAGGCTATTGTGGCAGTTTTTTGGACAATTGTATCGGTTTCACTTGTTAATTGCTACGGTTTAACTTGTCCGTATAAAGGCTTTTTTTCGCTATTGTGACGGTTGTGATTATAAGCATTTTAATATAATATGCCATTTTTATTCTGTATATTTTCTTGGTAAATTTGATATGATATAATATGAAATGATTTTTTTACATGTATACACACAAAAGAAAAAATCTCAAATTAATGATGAGATGTAATTCTTATTAATATTAAACAATCATCAATTACATTGATTATGTTAACAACTTGAATTTGCTTTTAAGCTAAGTGTTCATCGAAAAAACAAATAATTTCAAGTTGTGCATGTCACAAGCCAACAAATTCCATACCACATTCTTCTCTATTAGGCCTCTCCGTTCTTTGAACTTTGTAAATCTTTTGACTTGTTGTGTTGATATGCTCTGCAACCAAAAAGAGAAGGTACATATGAAAGTTTAGGTGCATATCAGAGTTTCATGACAGCTTTATAACAACTAGATGTTCCAATTGGAAATCCTTCTGCAGATCTACTACACAACATTTCACTATTTTGGATAACAAAATGAGGATATACTTGTTACAAGCAGCTATCGAGAGAACTTAGATAAAATGGAAATCTAATTTCACAAGTACTACTAATTGAACTTCACACACATTGTTGCAAGTTGTCATTGCAGTGAGATTGGTTTCATATGAATAATTCTACCTTCGCATGGGGAACACGAAAAGAGAAGATTTCTTTCAGCTGATTCATAATGAAAATTTTATCACCAACAGAAAACATAGAAATAGTACCCTAACAGCATATATAAAAATCCATCATTTATATTTCAAATTCAGGAAAGCAACACTTCAAGAAAAAAAAATTGTTACTATTTTGACCTTGCATTCTGATTCCTCATTACCAAATAGAACTGTATTCATATAAAACTTACACACCAATGTGAAATAACTTTTCATTGCTTCGTGCAATTACTAAACTAGAATTTCAAGGATAAAAAAATTAGAAAAGTAGAGCTCACAAGGAAATACAACTAGGAGCAAGAAAACCAGAATTCCAACGATAGGCTAGCTTAAAAACCATAGCCCCTCACTACAAAAACTCAAGATAAGTAAACTACTAACTTGCCACTGCTGTTTAATTGTCTCAAATTCTTGTTCTTCATGGATCGTAGATGCTCCTTTTCTGCAATAGTTGAATCATATGCATATATAGTACCCCAATAAAAGCGGCCAAACCTATTGTTTTTACAAAGATGAATCAAACTGCGGGCCAAAACAGAAGAGACATACACATCGTATACCTTTGATAAAATACTGACCTCTTCTTCAAGTCATTTGGATCCATGACACGTCCTTCCAAGTCTAGGAAAGTCGCCCACTACAAGTAGACAGGATTTTTACTATGACCAATCAATTAAAGAATTTTTAAAATATGGCTGAATAAATATTTAGCACCTACTATAGATTGTAATGTATGGTAAATGCCAGTAAACTCTTAAGATATAACACTAGGAAATAGACGACACAAATTAAATAGTGCAAGTAAAAATCTTCCTTCCGGCAAGCAAAATATATATGGACTAGCAATAGTTTGGGAAAGAAACAATCAAAGAAATAGACTTCACCTCTTCTTGAGCCAATGGGAAATGTCGTGGCTTTACCCGAAAGTACCAGTTTCTCAAACTGCTAAATTTATTTGACAAGTATTAGTAAGTAAAATGTAGTAGAAAGCCAAGACTTTAGACATCTAGCTAGAACTGCATAAGCAACAGTAAACAATTGATCACGTCCCCTAGCTATATGCCAACTTTGCCAAAAGTGTTTAGATGACATGTTGGCAGTTGTTGAAGTATAACTCATGACATCCAAATTAATGTATAAAGTCTGCCATATAAGATTGAGCATATTTTTACAATATTCCATCCACTCCATAGAGCATATTACCTCTAGAGTTCATCTGGAATTGGATCTTCCTTGGAAACTTCTTGCAGATTGTGAGAAGACTTTTTAGTTCCTTCTACATTGTTATTGTTATATATTACAGTAGAAGGATAATCAAGAAGATACTCAGTGAAAAAGATTAAAAGTGGCTCAATTCTAGAGAAGGATGTAATAGGAACCACTGTGATTTCTAAAGCCACTTTTTCTTGATAGGACCACACAAATATAGTTACTCTAAAAGTACAATGCAGAACTAGAATTATAAGCCTTTCCAAAACCACGTGTTTTACCTTTTGGCAATGAACTGGAGAAAGTTATAAAAATGTAGCTTTAACTTCCCAAAGACAGCATTGAACATGACCACACGTTACTGCTTTCAATATACTAACATGCAAAAGAAATTAGCTGAGTTGGTCACACAAAAATACTTATTATTAATTATAATATAATAGTCCAAACAAAGAAGTAACTTTTCACGACAAAGTCGTTGTTCCCTTATCAAAAATAAATCCCAAACATGCAAACAACAGTATAATGAGCAAGCAAGGGGTCGAACCAAAAGGAATCAGAATCTAATCAGATTTTATGGTTTTCATGCAAGTATTCAAAGGCGGTTTGAAAGTTGATTTCAATCAAAAGTTATCAAGTAGAGTTTATCCAATCAATTCCATTTTATTAATACGTTGATCATGAATTCATCCACCTCTTTATATGTCTAGGTCAATTCCAATCCCAATTATTAACAATCGCAAGTCCACAGTCCAAGCAATTCTATAACCCTAGGCAAGGACGCTTAACCTAGAATTAGCATAGAGAACATGGATATTAGGATTTAAAATCATGCAATCAAGCTACGAGTCTCATGCACAATTAAACCATTGAATACTCTTCCCTAGACTAGTCCACGGTCCTAGAATAGAGTTATTTCGAGAAATAGGAAATATGCATAGACAACAACCAATCCTAATTCAAACAAGAGATCTAAGTCAATCAAACAAGTTGATCAGGCTCATAAAATCAAACATAGATATCATGGGATGAAGCACAAGAGTATCAATAAAGACCTAGGGATAAAGAGGTTACCAGAATTTCACAACTTCATAATAAAGCTTCCTTGATCGAATAAACTCAAGAGAAGAGTTAGTTCTCCATTACAAAGAAAACTCCAATCTTTATTGACAGAACAATTGATTGTTTTATGAATTGAATATCCTAAAAACCTAGAAAGGTTCCCCTTAAATAGCCCCAAAGATCAACCTTTTCGGACTAGATAAGAAAGGAAACCGAAAGATAAGAAAGGAAACAAGATAGAAACGATAGAACTTCGTCCGCCTCAATGTCGGCCGGCACCGCGACTGCGGCCTCACCACCGCGCCCGCGGCGGTCTTCAATCGTCAAATCGCTAAGTCGGCTTCTACCGCGACCGCGCCACAGACAGCGCGACCGCGGCCTTCATGGTCTTGGTTGGTCCGTCTCTTCACGCCACCACGCCCGCGTCATCCGTACAGTGGCGAATCTTCGTCTTTAAGCTCTTTAACTCTTGATTCTTTATAACTTGTGTCTTCTGTCTTCATATTACAACAACGCTCAAAACTAACCTAAACACTCTCAATAAAACCATAAAATACAAGAGTAAACCTATACAAAATAGCATGAATCAAATTTCCTCATACTTAGATCTTGCTCGTCCTCGAGTAAGCTCAAAACAAATATAACAAGGTAGCTAATGGGGGTCGTCCGGATCGGATGATATCAAAATTTAAATTTATAAACCGAACCCCAATAGTAGTATAAGGGTAGGGTGTCAAACACACGGGAGTTCGTGCGTTGAGTGTACCAAGAAGACTAAAAAGAGGTAAAAGAAAGGCAAAAACAAGGAAAATCAAAGGGAACAACCCGGACCGACTTTGGTCACTTCGGTCCGAGGTTGGATCGATGCGAGTTTGGCCGGGACCGACACTGGGGAAGTCGGGCCCGAGGTACTGGGGAACTCGGTCTTAGCAAAATAGTAGATCGGTCTTGGGTTTTTGGGTTCCTTCCCTAACTAGACTTGGGTGATTCCACCCCAATTCAGCCAATAAGTGATGATCCTTGTGAAATCGAGGTTGTTTGCCTTCGATCCCTCCACTCGACACTTCGACCTTAGAGAGTTTTCACTTTCCTTCGATGCTAGGTCTAGTGACGGGCTCGAGATTGCTTTCGCTTACTATTGCCAACCACAAGCCCTAGATCCCTTGTTCTCACAAGAGAATTGAAGCTCAATGTAGAGAGGATTCATAGATCAAGCACTCAAGGCTATGGAATTGGGGGTTCACACCCAATCCTAGCTAGGGGATTCCCCCATAGCCCAAGACTATGGAATCTACTCCATCAAGTAAGAGTAAAAAGCAATCAAATAGCAAAGCAAGCAAGTCTCAATCATCCAACTCAAATCCAAGCCAAATTGCATTCAAATTAAAGGGGTTCACAAGATCCAAGTCTCAAATCCACTAAACAAAAGCAAAACAAGTTCAAACTCACTAATCCTCTCCTAGAGCTCCATCGATTTTCTCTTCTCTCTTCCTCTCCTCTCTTGCTCCTTGCTCTCTAAGTATTCCTTTGAGCCTTTGAGAGTGATTAGATGTGGATGTGTGTTAAGCCCCTCAAAGCTCCCTCTAATTATCCTCCTCTCTTGATTGGAGACCAAGGAATTCCAAATTAGAACAAGGGCAAAAGTGGTAGATCACAATAATGTGTCTTGGAGCCCAATCCTCAAATTGCCGACTTGGACCGACACGGGTAGACTTCGGGCCCGACGTTGGAATCGTCGGTCCGAGCCTCTGAAACGCTAACTTCGGGCCCGACTCCTTGGTACATCGATCTAGGGCCTCGATCCTCTTCTTTCCTTGGTTTTCCTTGAGCTCCTCTTTGTTCCTTGCATGGCTCTTCCTCTCCTTAGCTCCTTAGCTTTGCTCCTCCTTAGAAACTCCTCCAAAACATCCTCAAATGCGCCATTTTACCTACAAAACACAACAAACTCGCATAGTCTCCGAATCTCATAGAAAATCGGGAACTAAGATAAAAAGGGACAAAACTAACAAAGAAAGGAACACAAGACACATATTTACAAGAGAAATTAACTACTAAAACACCACCAAAATGAGAGACATCAGTAGCACATCTAAGATCTCAGGAAATACAAGGGAAGATAAAAACACTCAGCTCACAACCCGAACCCAAAATATAGAGAAATCATGAGCATCAAACAATGAAGCTCAAACACACACCTCACAACAAGATATAACACTCAAGCTTTAAAAACATGAAAGAGAGCAACCTAGAATCTACCCAAATCTAACATGAAGCCCCAAAGTCCCCAAGCAAGAATGATCCTAAAACACTCGAATTTTTCCGCTCAATTCTACTTAGGCGTCTTTTCGGGTTTTCACCTAACCGCTCTTTTCATTTTTCAATAGGGTGTGCTCACAAAAACTCATAACACTCATGAACCTCATACTACCCTAGCCTAGTGCTGGTCCGGGTTACCTGCTTATTACCTGAGCCGCCCTTTCGGGTTTTCGACTCATCTCAGGATTTATATGCCTTTTTTCAAATTTTATGGCTTTTTCTATCTTTTTCTTTTTCTTTCTTTCTTTATTATGCAAAAAGGTATGGTGCAAGTGCTCCATGAAAAGAAGATAATCAAAAATCTGAAGCAAATCATTAACTAAGCTAATCTACGATAAGCGAATGCGAGTACTCCTTCACCCATACTTAAATCCTTCATTGTCCTCAATGAAGTAAAGAGAAAGTATAGAAGCAAGGAGAAAGGTATATCAGAAGACTCACAAACGATTGAAGAGAGGTGGAATGGAAGAACTCCTTCCCCCATACTTAAATCCTTCATTGTCCTTAAGGGCATTGATCCGTGTGGTGGTTCGCGTCATAGCAAAGACCGCAAGCATTGACTTGTTGAGCTGTCTTCTTCATGAGTAGCTGCTTCAACAGATCTTTGAGCTCCCTTACTTCAACATTCAGGGACTCGTTCACCACACTAACGGACCTGACATTGGTCCTGCACCTTTGATTGCGGGCATGTTCCACCAAGATCTCAACTTTCTGAAAAGTTGCAGCAGGAGGTAAGTTCTCGTAACTACCCCCACAAGATGCATTCACGAGCCTCTTGTCATTGCCGTAGAGTCCCTCAATGATATAGCAAATAAGATCCTTGGCAAGATAGCCATGGTAGGGACAACTCGCGATGAGCCTCTTGAAGCGCTCGTAATAGTCATAGAGGTTCTCGTCTTCCCCTTGCTCCAAACTGCTGAGCTGCTTCTTAATAGATGTTTGTTCAGAAGCGGGGAAGTACTTCTCAAGAAATGCCCTCTTCTGTAAGGCCCGAGGCCCTAGAAGCGCTATCCCATGCCAACCCGAGAGACTTCCCAGGAGGTCACCCATCCTGAGACTACTCTCGCCCTAGCACGCTTAACTTCATAGTTCTTTTGACCACTCGAACCATGAAGAGGAAGAACTCTTGTTGGCATGGGAAGCACCTCAGTCCCTTATAAATTCTTGGGGTGTTACAATCTCCCCCACTTAAGCACTTGACGACCTCGTCAATGCCCAAGGACCGCCCCCTGGGTCGAGTGACTGCCCTCCGGCCAAGCCAACTCGTAACCCAGAACCTCGCTCTGATACCATTTGTAAGGCCCGAGGCCCTAGAAGCGCTATCCCATGCCAACCCGAGAGACTTCCCAGGAGGTCACCCATCCTGAGACTACTCTCGCCCTAGCACGCTTAACTTCATAGTTCTTTTGACCACTCGAACCATGAAGAGGAAGAACTCTTGTTGGCATGGGAAGCACCTCAGTCCCTTATAACATGAAGCCCCAAATCTAACATGAAGCCCCAAAGTCCCCAAGCAAGAATGATCCTAAAACACTCAAATTTTTCCACTCAATTCTGCTTAGGCGCCCTTTTGGGTTTTCACTTAACCGCTCTTTTCATTTTTCAATAGGGTGTGCTCACAAAAACTCACAACACACATGAACCTAATACTACCCTAGCCTAGTGTTGTTCCTGGTTACCTGCTTATTACCTGAGCCGCCCTTTCGGGTTTTCGACTCATCCCAGGATTTATATGCTTTTTTTCAAATTTTATGGTTTTTTTCTATCTTTTTCCTTTTCTTTCTTTCTTTATTATGCAAAAAGGTATGGTGCAAGTTCTCCATGAAAAGAAGAAAATCAAAAATTTGAAGCAAATCACTAACTAAACTAATCTACGATAAGCGAATGCGAGTACTCCTTCCCCCATACTTAAATCCTTCATTGTCCTCAATGAAGCAAAGATAAAGGATAGAAGCAAGGAGAAAGGTATATCAGAAGACTCACAAACGATTAAAGAGAGGTGGAATGGAAGAACTATTCAAAGGTGGTAGAATAGAAGCTTCGTAATCCAAGTCTATTGGCTAACCGCAGGCGCGGCACTATGGGCGCGGAATCAATGCAGAGAGCGAAGTCATCCTCGGGTGGTCGCCGCGGGCGCGGCTGATGGAGCGCGGTCGCGGTACATGTGCAGGGGCGAGGTCTTGACAACGTCTCGAAAAGCAGATGTGTAAAGAACCGTTGTATCTTGGCTCGTCTCTTGAAAGATGGATCAATAATCGAACTCGAGCCGTGGAGAAGAAGTCCCGGGAGAACAAATCTCCCCCATACTTAGGCTTTACACATAGCCAATGAATGGAAAGTACAAAGATGAATGAAAAGAAGAAATAGAAGATGGATAGAATGGATGTAGATTGATGAAAGATATAGAGGTAGAATGGGACCAAATAGTCCTATTTTCTTTTTTACCAAAGCGAGCTAAAACCGAGACGCAATATGGTTGCCGCGAGCACGGGCTAGTACCTGTTCCTCGCGGCGCACTGGCGATCCACCGCGGGCGCGGCTAAGGCGGCGTGGTCGCGGTTTCACGCCATGTGTGTCCTTTCGGACCTAGTAGCTGTATGTTAGCTAGAAAAACAAGCAAATCCTAAGCTAAGAATGGAAAAACAAACTAACTAATCCTTGGATTACCTCCCAAGCAGCGCTTTTGTTTAACGTCGTTAGCTCGACGTGGATACGATCATTATGGGTCCTCATCAACATGAATTCGGACCTCGTTGCCACCATGAGATATGGAAAGGGATCCATTGGCAACATCAATGACCGTCTTGGCAGTTTTCATGAATGGGCGACCAAGTAAGAGAACCGGGTCGTAGCGCCCTTCGCCTATCTCCATCATATAGAAATCTGCAAGAAAGATCAAACCATGCACCTGCACTAGAACATCCTCAACTAACCCTTTCGGGCGCACATTAGAATGGTCAGCCAACTCAATAACAATGTCGGACTCCTTTAAAGGACCAAGACCTAACCTATCATACATGCAAGCTGGAAGAACATTAGTGGAGACACCTAAATCTAGCATAGCACGCTCAATTTTAGTTTCTCCAATAGTGACAGGGACGGTGAATCTTCCTGGGTCTGAACATTTTTTAGGCAATTGCTTCTGGAGTAGGGAATTACAAGTCTTAATTTTGCTATCCTACGTTTTTTCAACTAGAGCTACTTTCTCAATTTTAGGACTAGTCCTATTCTTTCTTTTTATGGTGCATAACTTTTTCATAAACTTAGCAAAACGAGGGACACTTTGGATGAGATTGATGAGAGGAACATTTACCTGGCAATAACGCTCAAAACTAACATAAACACTCTCAATAAAGCCCTAAAATACAAGGGTAAACCTATACAAAATAGCCTGAATCACCTAGTAAACAACTTATCTCATTTGAATACTTGTACCACTCCTACCAGAATAAATTAACAGTCCAGTGATACTTACTAAATTGAAGAAATTTTCCCGTTGGGAAGACATTTATAGAAAATGGGTTGACAAACCTAGACGAGTATAACATTTAGCTTGTTAACATTAAGCCTTTCCTTTTTGAAAGAAGTTTCATCTCTTGAAAGTTATGCAATTATAATCAAACAAAGATTGTTTCAGGTAGAAAAACAAAAATAACAGACTACTGCAAGAGAATAGAAGGCCAGGCCATTAGCATAATCAGTAAGTCCAAACCTGTACAATGACCTCAAAAATGTAATGCCTCATTCCATCTCTCTGGGCAATAGGCCGTGCATTCCACCGATACTTAATGACACCATGACATACTAGAATATCAAATTAAGACTTGATTCATGCTCCGTTAGCCCTCTATAGCTTTTCTGAGGTTTAGTTACATCCACCACATCATTTAGAGCCAACAAGGAAAGCTAAAATAGAGATTGAATCCTATGCACACTATTTTGTTAGTTCAACCAACACCATACCAATGGATTGTACTGTAATACAATATATAAAAGAGTCATGAATATAGCCTAGTGATAACCTGCTGCACTGTACTGTAATACTGGTGTGTATCGAGATTAGCATGAATCTACTACTCAAATAGTAGGAAATGATTCTGAGGAGATCAAGGATCCTATAGCTAGATAAAAAGTTCACTATAAACATTTCAAAATATAAAAATCACTAATACATCTACAACAAAAAGCGCATGCATCTATCTATATAAGCAACCAGAAAACTAATGGGAGTAGCTAAAATTTTAAATTAAATAAGTTGGTACTCCGCTGACCAATTAAATAGTAGGAAATGATTCTGAAAGGGGCGATATATTTTCAGTCCTTAGTGATATTCTGTGTCCTGATTGATTTTGGAATCTATATGTAATCCTAATGAAAAGCTGCTAACATTATTATTTGTTCTACTTGAGTCTTGGTCTAGATTTATCCACTTCAGTTGGCAATTACCAACGTAAAATACAACATCAGATCATTGTATCCAATTACTACACAGTAATTAGCAGATCTCATTTCTTTCAAAATTAGCGACCCTTCTAAACTATGAGGATCTCATTTCTAAACTATAAGAACATGATATCGAAAGCTCTAAGCAATTGAACATAATTATATTACTTGCGTGGTTGCTCATTTTTAAGCTTATATATGGTTATTATTTCTGAAAATACACCATCGGATCATTGTATTTAATTACCCCCTGTGTGGATGCTCATTTTAGAAATAATAAAACGCATCTAGGCATAAGAATCTCTAGCTAGTTAAATCAGGGAAAAAAATTATCCTATTTGCTAGCCGATTTAAGCGAATTTGAACAACAAGCCACTAGGGACAGAAAAAAACCCTAAATTCCGCACCACGCAATAGGACCAAATCGATATATAGCATTCATCAATACAAGGCAGGCAGAACGAAAGGACAGAAATCTAACCGGGGTAAGAGGATTGAGAGACGGCGAAATTGTACGAGGCTCCGTCGGAGGCGGCGGGGGAATCAAATCTATGGCATTTGGAGTCGGCGACGACTGTGTTGTTGAGCCGAGGAGCGACTTCCATGGCTTCAAAGGCTTTCTGCTTAGCGAGTTCGAAATCATCGGCAATCTTGAGCTTGGTGCCCTTTGAATATCGGCAGCCCCAGGAGAGGAAGAACAAATGCCTAAGGCGGCCGATTTGCCCTGTGGCTCTAGCAGCCGATGTCGTGACGGTTGAGGAGCTGCTTTGTTCGAAGAAAGAGAGGGGGAGTGTCGACGTCGTGACTGTCGGATAGGCGGTTGAGAAGGATTGACAGAGGCGGCGGAGCTATGGCGCCGGCAGTGCGACTTTGGATCCTCCTCGTCGCTCTCTCTCTCTCTCTACTATCATGTTTTGCTTCAACTCTACCCTAATTTAAAATCCCCCGGATGTTAAAATTTTCGCTCCCCCGCCCCTTTACATTAAAAGCCCGCTTTTTTTAATGAAAATTTCATCCCTCAAAACCGCTCCTATAGACTAAAAAACCGCTGCAATATCTACGGAATAAAAAACCGCCCCCCAAACCCACCTCTATAGCTTAAACGCCCCCCTATAGCTTTGACCGCTGGCAAAAACCGCCACATTTGTCCAACCGCCACCATAGCCCGCCACAATAAGTCTTAATTGTAGTAGTGATGCCATCATTCTTTTGTCCAATTTTTTTCCTTCTATCTAAAAAACTTTTACATGACAAAAGATTAGTGAGGATTTGTTAAATATGAGGAACCCTTATTTAATTTTGGATATTAAACAAACCAATTAGGGTTGTAATTGAACCGAGCCGTGTCAAACTTTATAATGTTCAGGTTTCATTCATTTAAAAATAGGCAAACTCAACTTCGATCTCAATATTTTGTTTGGGCTCGGTTCGTTTAAGTGTTCACTCATCTAGATTGTTTGCGACTAAACTAATCGAGCTACAATGTCTATATATAATTAAATACAAAGAATTAAGTTATATCTTTTACGATTTTAGGTTAAAAAAATGTAAAAAACAAATAAAAATGTGTACATGATATATAGGGATATGAGAAATAGTTTAGTAAAAAAAATATAACAATATTGTGATTTGTGTATATTTTAGATTGTTATTAATATTGGAACGAGCTTATTCATGAACATATAGTTGAGCTTGTTCATAAACAAACGAATCGAGTTTTCATATGTGCGTGTTTGACTCGTTTGTTTTTTCAAGCTGTTTGGACTCCACTCATTTACAAATCGAGTTGAACATGAACATATTTTTACTAAGTTGAATACCGAATATCTTAGGAATGACTCGATTCATTTGTATATTTTTGATTGCGGAGCTACTAGCTCGAACAAGCGAAAATTAGGCCATCTTTTAGTTACAAGGATAACTTAAATCATTGCTTCGGATGATCTTTAAAAAATCAAACAACGAGGGTAGTTGGACTCGATTCATTTGTAGCGGTACAAACACTAAACTTAAGGCACCGTTCGGTAATGGGTAGATGGTAGATGAAAGATGAAATTGGGTTGAAGGCGTGTTCGGTAAAAAATTTTAAGCTAGATGAAAGAGAAAAATTTGCCTAAATTCAGCTACCATCTACCCTTACCCCCAAGCTTGTAGATGGTAGATGAACCTTGTAGTTGGTAGATGATTTTCTTTCGGCTATTCGATTTAGCGCATACCCGAATCTCGTTATAGCGCATACCCTCCTCCCTCAATTAAAAAAGGATGGACGGTTCATACATGACCACCGAAAACAGGTGGACAAGTTAATATTGTCAATACATTTTTAATGACCGAGTGTTTGTCATGGACATTGTATGGACAATAACTTGTCCATACATTTTTTGTGGTCATGTATGAACCGTCCATCCCTTTTTAATGGATGTGAAAACAGGTGGACAAGTTAATATTGTCCATATATTTTTAATGACCGAGTGTTTGTCATGGACATTGTATGGACAATAACTTGCCCATACATTTTTTGTGGTCATGTATGAACCGTCCATCCCTTTTTAATGGACGTGATTCGGGTATGCGATATAAAGTGATTTGGGTATGGGCTATTTCGCAATACCCTTTTCTTTGGTTTTAGCGAACGGAGCCTAAAATTACCATTTGACGGGCCCTCACATTATTCGAGTGGATAAAACGGTGTGAGAAATGGCCAACGTTCGCACTTGGGCTCCGTGGCGCGGAGACGAGGTAAGCAATGGAAAGTGGAGTTCAGAGCATCAATGGCTTCCCCAGTATCTCCGTCTCCCATGGATTCCTACCAAACCGTTCATGCAAATCTTGCCCTTTTAGAACCGCATATCCAATCTGCCTCCGACCGAAGATGAAATCAGCCACCGCCTTTGCAACCGCTACTACTAGTACCACTACTTCTACTTCTAGCAGGAGCCCCAACGGCCCTGTCAGAGCGTCGCCTGCTCGAAAGAGGTTCACCAGTCGAACTCGAGGCTCTGCAAGAGAAGCTGCTCTTCTTCACATTCAGAAGTCACCCAATTTGCTCGACGCCCTAGCCAGGTTTGTTTTCTTCTTTCTGATTAATTTGGGAAGTTCTTGATTGTAGGCTGTTGCATCCTATTACGTTTTTTCTCCCTCGACGATTATGGATACGGATTGTAATGGAGCTTGGACAGTGTTTTTAAAAAAGCTAGGGGCCTCTAGGTGGAAACGAAAGAGACTGCCTAGCGCCTGGGCGGCTTAAACGGACACCGGTGCCTAAACTGGTTAAAAGGCTAGGTAGACAAGGACTGACTAGCGCCTAGACAGGGGGGCCTAGGTGAGGCCTAGAAGGGATTTTTAGAACACTGGGCTTGGAGAGGGAGAAGAGCGAGTTTTATTGATGCTTAGGGGAATGTTGTTCCTCTGGTGTCTTGGAGGGTGAAAGGGCTCTGGGAAGATGAGTTGAGTGAACAGCAAGATTCAGCTTGTCTCATTTTGTGGGCGAGGAAAAGAATAGCTAAGCTATGAGTAAACTGGAATTCTGTGGTTTATTAGATCAAGGAAGATGAAGCAATTTCACTAATCTTTGGTGGTCTGATATCTATCTTTGAAGTATAATGATGGCAGGATTAGACAGATAAATTCAATCTCTGGTTGCAGGTCAGGTGAGATATTGAAGGCACATGACCTGAACATTATCTTACGTGAGTTTGGGAGATTAAAGCGCTATACTGACCTCTCTCAGGTACTATCGTAGGTGACTTATTGCCATTTTAATCAGTTTGCTATCTTAGTATATTTCTCTCTCTTTCGTGATCATCTAATTGGTTGCAGCAAGACACTTTGCTTTGTTCTGTTGCTTGAGCATGTTAACATGTAAGTAGATGAACTTGGATTTCAAGTAGTTATTTCACTATCTTTCTCTTCTGTGCAAAATATTTGCCTTTTGATAACCTATATGGGGATGTGTTTTTTCTTGGTCATTTTTAATAAGATCTGAACAAAAAGGGAGTTACTCCAATGTTTCTTTTTTCTCTGTAAAATCATCTCATTGCAGCTCTTTGAGTGGATGGAGCAACAAGGGAAAGTTAATGTTACATCCTACAGCAGCTATATAAAGTTTATTCGGGAGAGTTCCAATCCTATGAAGGCACTAGAGGCATACAACCGTATAAGTGATGGAGCTATGAGAAATCATACTTCCATATGCAACTCCGTTCTCAGCTGTTTGATAAAAAATAGCAAGTTTGAGAGCGCTATCAGCTTGTTTCATCAGATGAAACAAAATGGTCTAGAGCCGGATGTAATTACATATAGTACAGTTAAGTACGGTTTAGTATACTCTATATAATTTTGATTTAGACCTTATTAAGTACTTTACAACATACAGGATGGGTTTGTGTAAAATATCTTGCAAGGATTTTAACTATTTGATTCAGGATATATATGCAAACTGAATAATTGAGCTCTAAGAAATCATTAAAAGATTTAAGGGAGGATGTGCTCAAATATATGATATCATTAATTGACTACAACTACTGTCCCCAAGTTGAAACCCAGAATACTTGTTTGACCTTCATTGTCTATTTTTGCTGTTGCTAGCTTCTTGCAGGATGCATCAAAGACAAGGATGGATACTCTAAGGCTATGCAATTGGTAAAAGAAATGGAGAATAATGGTCTGCAGATGGATCACGTGACTTATGGTACCCTGATAGCTGTTCATGCTGCAAATGGTCAGTTCAAAGAAGCAGAAGAATACTTTTTACGCATGAAGTCTGAAGGACATTCACCTAATGTTTACCACTACAGCTCTCTGCTGAATGCCTTTTCTGCTGATAGAAACTATCAAAAAGCTGATGAGTTGGTTAATGATATGAAATCTGCTGGGCTAGTACCAAATAAGGTTTGTTTCTTCATATAATCGTTAAAGAATCCATCTTTTAAGGCTGGACTTTTCAGGCGGATTCTTAGTATTTAGCAATGCAAAGGCCCCTTCACACCAGGTAGGATCAATATGAGCTAGAAATAACCATAAAGAAGGGTTTGATCTAGTTATTGTTAGTTGAAAGGTCTAGGGATTGTAATCAATTAGTTCGGATGGGAAAGGAAGACAAAGCTACAAGAATGCTTGTTCTCTGAGCTTGCTGTGTCAGACAAAGAAAATGGATTATTTAAGCCAATTAAAAGCCACAGGGCCAAAATATTTTGCATGCAGAGCCTAACAAGTTCATATGCGCAAGTCATTACCGATAAATGTTCCTAGTGCTGATCTATTTTCATTGAGACCATTCTCTGAATTTCTTTCAGGTTATTTTGACAACTCTGTTAAAGGTCTATGCTAGAGCTGGTTTATTTGAAAAATCAAGACAACTCTTATCTGAGCTGGAAGCTTCTGACTATGCTGGAGATGAGGTGTGGAGGAAAAGAAATTGCTCTTGGTGTTTCATAATGTAGTTATTTTGTTACCTGTTTTGACACTTTATATTAATTGTTGCTTGGCGTTATTTTTTTCACATTCCTATCAGTACTAGTTCCATCTTGTTTCTTATATCTTCTGTACTTGCATTAAAGGTACACCTCTTATAATACTCTTGAATTTGACATACAGATGCCTTATTGCTTACTGATGGATGCCTTCTCCAAATCCGGGCAGATTGCTGAAGCTAAGCTAATTCTGGATGAGATGCACAGACGTCAGGTAAAATCGGGTATGTTTTTGAAGTTTGACTGTTTTATTTAGTACTTCCTCCGATCCATTATAACTGACGTTAGAGGAATATGCACATAGATTAAGAAGAGAATTAACTTCCCTCTAAACTCACCAATAAGATTAAAAAGTCAAAAATAGTTAATTCCAACACAGTAAAGGTACATGCATGTGGTCTACCTATATAAGGGAAAGGCCAATCAAAAAATACTAGGCTTCTAGAGATAATAAATTCAGCCTTGTGATTATAACAAAAGCATTGGAAAAATGGAGTTATAGCTTTAAACGACACTTATACTGGATCGGAGGGAGTATATAATAGTTGTTTTTCCTAAATCGTTCATTCTACACCGAAAATGATTAAATTGTGATACAATGATCTGGTCAATTGAAGGTCAATTGAAAAAATCTGGTCAATCAAAGGAGCTAAAAAAGTGATTCTTGAGTATACAAATAAAATATTATACTGGTTTCAGCATCCTCCCTCTTATATGCACTTTGTAACCCAAGAGACTATTCATCTTATGTTTTCCTGCAGATGGTTATGCTTATAGCATTATGATTTCAGCATTCTGCCGCGGTGGGCTGTTAGAAGAGGCAAAGCAGTTGGCGAAAGATTATGAATCCGTGAATGACAAATTTGATGTGGTTGTATTGAACACAATGCTTTGTGCTTACTGCAGAGTAGGTGACATGGAAAGTGTGATGCAAATATTAAGGAAAATGGATGCTTTGGCCATTAATCCTGATAAAAACACATTTGGAATACTGATAAAATACTTCTGCAAGGAAAAGTTATACCCTCTTGCATATCGGACTATGGAAGATATGCACAGCAAAGGTCATCAACCATCAGAGGTGATTTTCATGGTTTTTCATTTTGAACAGATGCAGAAAATGTAGTTATTCAATTATATGCAGTGATACATCAATCGGGAATGAGAAGTTAAAATTTGTACCTACTGTTAGCTCTCTTTCTTTGTGAAAGAAGATAATCACTTTCCTTGTGACCATAGTGAATGCATGTTATCACTTTTTTGTAGTTTTCCTTTTCTGCATATTAGTGCTATTTAGCTTTTCTCTTGAGCAGCAGGTGTGATCCCTGGTCAATTGATGCCTATTCTTTTTTCATATGCGTGTATTTTGTACATATCTGCCTTACTTATTTATTACTTATGTTCTAGGAAACCTGCACCTTCTTGATGATCAATCTTGGGAAAACGGGTGCCCACAAAGAAGCATATGCTGTCTACAATATCTTGAGATACAGTAAAAGAACCATCTGTAAGGCCCTTCATGAGAAAATTCTCCGTATCTTAGTAGCAGGCCAACTTTTGAAAGAAGCATATGTTGTAGTAAAGGTGATGTTTGTGTAGACTTCACTATCCATTATATACATCGATAGATGCATATTTCTATCTGTTTCTTTTCTCACCTATGTCGTCTTGTAATTACTTGCTCATGTTGATACATGCACTTTCTACTCACACATTTATCTTTCTCGAACTGTTATGCATTATGTCCAGGATAATGCAAAATGTATTTCTGAACCAGCTATGAAGAAGTTCTTGACTGCATTCATGAGATCAGGAAATATAAATCTGATAAATGATGTGGTCAAAGCTATATGTGCTTCCGGCTGCAAGATTGAACAGGTAATATCAACCACTTGTCTATCCTGTAACAGCACAACTGACAAGGTTAAGAAAACCAAATGTATAGAGAACAACCTGTAAGATGCTTTGATAATTGAGTTTCCAAGTTTGATGTTTGAATCATATCTTTGTCAGTTTTATTTTGCACCAAGTCATACTAGAAAAACCTTAACACCATTGATAAAACCAAAACATATACATGATAAATTGAGAATAATGGTTTAGCTTATATGTGATTTATGTTTCTCCCTTTTAAAGTTACATTGGAGAATTTCTGGACCCTCAACATTGACAGTTTACACATAAGAGGGAGAAGTATCATTTCTGTTCTTTTGAAATTACCAATATTTTTTACAACGCTTCTTTACAGGAAATACATTATTCTACAATCATTAGATAGGCTATTTTGCCAAATGCTCATGTCTGCTAGGTATTCTCAGGAAATATTTCAACTTGCAATATCCCGTTACATAGCACAGCCAGAAAAGAAAGATTTGCTGTTGCAATTGCTCAAGTGGATGCCGAGTCAAGGGTATGTGGTAGATTCTGCAACAAGAAACCTCATCCTAAAGAATTCCCATCTTTTTGGTCATCAACTCATTGCCGAGATGCTGTCAAAACAGCATGCTCTTTCCCGGTCAAAGCATACTGCTAGTTAGTCAAGGACGTATCAGTTTCGTTTTGAGTTATTTCTGGTAAGCAGCACTCATCTAGCAAATTGATAAAACGCTTTCCATGTAGTATTGCAAGAGAGCTAAATAGTTATGTTTTTTGTTTTGATAGTATATGCAGATGAGGCATGTGTGCTTGAAAATGGATGTCAATGAAGCTAGTATGAACAAAACTCTAGTGAGTGAGTAATTACGTGGTCTTGCCGTTGGTGAAGATGAGACTGGTAGGATTTCTTAACTTTGGGGCTAATATCTAGTAATTTAATTCTATTTTTGGGAACTGCTATGAGCTTTGCATTTTTCTTTGCAGAATTGCTGGTAGATTTTGATCCTAATGAGAGGAGACCCAAGCTTAAATAGAAAGACAGACATGTAGTGGTCAATTGTTGCATTTCCAATACCCCTATATATCAACGTTGAGGGGTCTTAAATGAAAATAGAACATGGAAATATACAATATTAGCGAGTTAACAAGATTTGAAAATTTCCGGATGAATGTAAACTTTGTAGTGTAAAATGCAGTAGTTGTTGTATTTCTAAGTTGATCGTATCCTCTTCTGTTTTTTTAATAGTCGCAATATGGTTCAGCATGTTGTAACGAGAGATCGAACGAGAACAATAAAGCAAGAACGACACACAGATTTACGTGGTTCGGTAACGATGTGTTACCTACGTCCACGGGCAGAGAAACCGTATATTATTATGGAAGACAGAATTCGGAATACAGAGGTCTAGGTATTTCGAGAGCTTATATAGTGACTCAAGAAACCCTAGGTACAATTATGGGCCGCAGGCCCAAAACAGATTGCGATAGGCCCACAAACAGGAAACATAGTGTACCGTGTGGCCCCTTCAGCGAGACCCCCGTGCTACCTGTCGCAGTGTGTGATTCAGATTCAAGGCATATTAACAAATCTCCTCCTTGACTTGAATCCTCCCAGAATCAGATGCACCATAACAAATGCCTGAAGTTTCTCTGCCTCAGATTGCCCCTAAGGGCTCAGATCACTGACTTGTGATGTTGAGCAAGTCCAAGCAGTGTTGGAATTTGCTCTCAAGAACCGTCTTGGTGAACATATCAGTAGGGTTATCAGCAGTCCCTACTTTCTTCACCTGAATTCTCTTCTCATTCCTCAGAAAATGGTACCTGACATCAATGTGTTTTGTTTTCTCATGGTGGACTTGATCCTTGGTCAAGCATATTGCACTCAAGCTGTCACAATACACTGTTGCCTGATCCTGATGTAGGCCTAGATCATTAACTAGCCCCTTTAGCCATATTCCCTCCTTAGCAGCTTCTGTCAGAGCCATATACTCTGCCTCTGTAGTAGACAAAGTAACTGTAGGCTGTAGAGTTGCCTTCCAACTCACCACAGAACCTCCCAAAGTGAAGACATAACCAGTCATAGATCTCCTACTGTCCACATCCCCAGCATAATCAGAGTCTGAAAATCCTGCAACTAAGCACGACGTGTCATTCCCATAACAGAGACCAACATCTGAGGTACCTCTCAGGTACCTAAAGATCCTCTTCACGGCCTGCCAATGCTCCTTTCCCGGACTGACCATGAACCGACTGACTACACTGACTGCAAATGCCAAGTCTTGTCGAGTGCAGACCATAGCATACATCAAGCTCCCAACTGCACTAGAATACGGAACTCGAGACATGTACTCCTTCTCCTCCTTAGTCTGAATTGTGTACATTCCCAGCTTGCAGTTAGAAGCCATAGGAGTATCTATAGGTTTGGCTGAAGACATGCCAAATCTGCTCAATATCTTCCTGATGTACCCTTCCTGTGATAGAAAGAGTTTTCTCTTCTTCCTGTCCCTATAGATTTCAACTCCCAGAATCTTACGAGCAGCACCCAGATCTTTCATCTCAAATTCTGCACTGAGAGCACCCTTCAACTTCTGAATGTCTGACTTATCTTGAGCAGCAATCAACATATCATCCACGTACAGAACCAGATAGATGCGTGAACCACCCTTAATGTCACTGTAGTACACACAACAATCATATGGACTTCTATTATAGCCAAGCTGCCCCATATAGCTGTCAAACCTCTTATACCACTGCCTTGGGGACTGTTTTAGCCCATATAAGGACTTCCTCAACCTGCAAACATGATTCTCTTTTCCTGGAACCTGAAATCCATCTGGCTGAGTCATGTATATTTCCTCCTCCAACTCTCCATGCAGGAAAGCTGTTTTCACATCTAGTTGCTCGAGTTCCAGATCCTGATGTGCAACTATTGCTAGTAGCACCCTGATGGAGGTATGTCTGACTACTGGTGAGAAGATCTCGTTGTAGTCTACTCCCTCTCTTTGAGTGAAACCTCTTGCAACCACTCGTTCTTTGTACTTTATACCCTCTGCAGCAGACATTCCTTCCTTCTTCCTGAACACCCATTTGCAAGTGACTACCTTTCTGTCAGCGGGCAATTTCACCAATTCCCAAGTCTGATTTTTCTGAAGGGACTCCATCTCTTCTCCCATTGCAGCAAGCCACTGTGCTGACTCACTCCCAGATATGGCAGCCTTGTAGGTGGACGGCTCATTATCCTCCACCTCCTCGGCCACCTGCAAGGCATATCCCACCAGATCATCGAACCTGTATCTCGCTGGAGGTCTGATTCCCAACCTTCTTGGTCGGTCTATAGCAATACTTCGATGCGCAACTTCACCTAAACTTGCTTCTGGTGGCATATTCTCTGCCTGATCGGATTCTGACTCCTCCACAACAGATTGAGGTGGTTGATCATCATCCAACCTAGGTGCCTGAAACTCCTCTGGAGTGAATTGCACCTCCACCTCCTCAGTAACAACCTCTTTTCCTACTGTATCACTACTCTTCTCTTTCGGATTCAACATGGAACTCTCATCAAAGACTACGCCCCCCCGGACCCCCAGGCCAGGGGGCGCGTCGCCCCCCTGGACCCCCCGACTCGCTGACCGGTCAGCGAGACCCCCGTGCTACCTGTCGCAGTGTGTGATTCAGATTCAAGGCATATTAACACAGTATCAATTTGAAACCGAATTGAACCCGAATAAATGTTCTAGAAATTTGGTGAACAAAGAAATTCCAGTTTGGTTCAATTTCTTTTTTTTTCCCCAATTTTCGGTAATCATAAGGTTTTTATTTAAAAATTCGAACTGAACAGGAAAAAACTGAAACCAAAATAAAACCTAATTGAATCGAATCGAAATCCTAAAGATTATCGAACTGGGGATCAATTTGACTTCCATCTTCTGTTCGGTGTAATTTCTTTGTTTTGACCTAACTGTGATTTGTCAGAAGTTCAAAGTTGGATTTTGCTTCAGTCCAATTGCGATGGAGTTTATTAAAAGAGTCATCATCAAGAACAGCAATAACAAAATTTATCTAGGTAGTCCTGCCGATGTGGTATCTGGGGTCAGGATGGGAGCAAACTAGATCGGGATGGAGTGCGTCCAATATAACCTAAGAGTGACACATCAGACCAACTCTACAAACTAGACTACATAACTTTATAATACGAATATTTATGATAATATTTGATTACTATGAAATTAATAATTATATGGAGTTGACAATTTATAATATATTAACGTATAAATAGACACACACATATATTTATAGTTAACAAGAAAAGATTAGGGGTATTGGTGTGCCAAAATAAATAAATATTTTTAATTTTTTCTTACAATGAAGATTTTAAAATATAGATTTATAAATGATTGTACGACGAATTAAGCAAATCTAAATTTGCAAGATCTGCAATTTGGTGATGAGAGTCGGTTGCTTTTCAATAAACAAATGTCGTGTCCATGGTTTAGATTACTTCATTTGGAGTTAGATTATGATATAATGAAAATTGTAATATGTTTTTATGCACCAAACTACCGATACCCCTAATCTTCATTTAATTAGTTAATTATAAGTATATTTATATGTTATTCTTATATTTTGAAGTTCATATAAATATTCTATTTTATACTTATTAAATGATTATAAATATTCAAATTATAAATCTATATGAACTAAAGGAAAGGTATTATTTAATATAATGATTAAATTATAATAAAAAAGGAGGGGAAAATGTAATTTTTTTTACAACTTAATGGAAATTTGGACGGAAAATATGTTTGGGTAGTATTAGGGCAATTGAAATTCTATCACAGGTTGTTAGCGGTAATTATGTACTAAATGGGTGGTTTGGTGAAATATGGACTATTAGACGGGTAATTTCCGGTAAATGACTTTTTTGTGTGAAGAGAGATAAGGATTAGGAGATCCCTTAAGGGAAAAGTCCTAGAGCGTCCAAACGGACGAGAACTTGAAGTTACTTGAGATTCGTAGCATCAATAAATTACTCTTATTAAAAACGTTGTGTATCCCTCCTTCATCATGATAGAAGTGAATGATACTATCAAAAAGGTTTCCCGTTTCGATAAATGCATACTCCAAACTCCGAACTTCACCCAGCTTAATAATTTCGAGGCAAATCACCACATAACCTTAACGTTGTAATCTTTAGTGCCTATTTAAACTAATTCAAATGTTAGTTGAAGTTTTAAGCTAGAAAACATAGTTGAAAATAAAACATTTTCCAATCTAAATGAAAAGTTATCCTCACGTGAGAACAAACTAGTATATGATAAACGTAACAGATCTCATCCTGGTCATTATCAAATTAGGGACTTTTATTATTGGTCAGATATTAAGGGTTGACATCCTTAATATCGCCCCAACAATTTCGCCCTTTTTGATGATGACAAACTCTTAAAACAATACGCACAAAAATAATGTTTTTAGCACGAAGTACTACACTTGAACGTCCTTTGACGGAATTTAGCATGCAAATATTTTTCAATTGCTTCCTTACTTATTCTTATGCTAGCGTCCTTAGGACTTGGCCGAAATTCCCCCTAAGCACATGCTTTCTACGATAACCTTAAAACAGACGCAGCTCTACAAAACTATATTTCCCCTTTTTGGCATCATCGAAAAGGAGAACAAGTGTCCGTTCATGTTAGTAGAAAGTCATAATTAGAGGTAAGGATGCTTAGACAAAGAGATAGCAAATGCAAGGAACTTCATTCATAAAGCAAGAGATCAAAGTGTTAGAAAATTGATCCGAATTAAGGCCAATATCCGATCATATTAAGATATTAAGAACTATAATTACATACCTGAATCCATTGTAGTGATCAAACCTGATGCGGAATCTCAATTGAAAGCTAGTCATAGCCACAAGTATGCTAGTCTTCCTCATCCAATCTCTAGGGTTTGCCTTTACTCTGATGAGAAGAGTACCGTAGAAAAGCTGCTGAATGAAATTGGCATATTGGGGACTATAACCTAGTTCTCTATTTATTTGCCCCAATAGAGTCCCATTAAAACTATTGGGCCAAATCCGGTATCCACCCATTAGGCCCATACCATTTATTAGAAGTCCTCGGGCTTCACATTTATTGAATCACTTAAATTAAACCCATTATTTATTTAGCCTTATAATATAATTGTATAAAATATGTAAGCCCACAATATATAAGATTAAATAATCTTACAATCTCCCACTTGGGCTACATATGACCAAAAACAATTATATTATCCAAAATTCTTTATGTGTACACGTCTTGGCTAAACTTACAAACTTCTCCTTTATATCAATCTAGTCTATCTCGTATAATAATATGAGATCACGGCGGCATTCGTCACATAAATATCATAACTAAACCTTCCGTGGTCACCATACTAGTATAATCAATGACATAGATCAAGTATGGATGAGTGGCATGGAAATTACATGCAATGTGATTCCATAAAACATGTCTATTTCCAACTAGTCCTACTTTATTTGGAGATCAACCCAAAACCTCATAAACAAGTTCAGAAATATATTATGATAAAATCATAACATCCTTATTAAGCATAAACTTAACTAAGAATTTCCATAGAAACTCCCACTAGACCAAGGTACTACAAAAATTGCCAGCACCCATATGAGCAGTGTGCTCGTGAAAGACCTTAGGAGGCAATCCCTTGGTTAACGGATCTGCTAGCATTGAGTCTGTTCTGATATGTTCTATGGAATTTTGACCATTCTGAACCTTTTCCTTCAATGACAGAAACTTGATGTCAATGTGTTTCTCCTTCACAGAGCTTCCGTTGTTGGAGAACAAAACTACTAACTTATTGTCACAATATAATTTCAATGGTCTTTCAATACCACTGACCACACGCAGCCCGGTGATAAAATTACGTAGCCATATGCCATGAATGGATGCCTCAAAGCTAGCCATGAATTCTGCAGCCACAGTTGAGGTAGCTACAAGTGTTTGTTTGACACATTTCCAGGATATAACTCCTCCAGCTAACACAAAAACATAGCCTGAAGTGGATCGTCTACTATCAGGGCATCCTGCAAAATCGGAATCAAAATATCCAATGATCTCCACACTGTCCGATTTCCTATAGGTTAGCATGAAGTCCTTGGTTCTCTACGAATACCGCATAACCCGCTTTGTTGCTTTCCAATGATCCAGTCCAAGGTTACTTAAGTATCTGCCCAAAAGTCCCACCACAAATGCTATATCGGGACGAGTACAAACTTGAGCATACATCAGACTTCCTATCGCGGAGGAGTAAGGAATCTTTTGCATCTCCTTTATTTCAAGGTCTATTTTAGGGCATTGTTTGAGACTAAACCGGTCTCCCTTAGTGATTGGTGTATCTGTCGATGCACAATCTTTCATACCGAATCTGCTTAATACCTTTTCGATATAGCTCTTTTGTGACAACCCAAGGATACCTTGAGAGCGATCTCGCAGTATCTGTATACCTAAAACAAAAGAGGTGTCGCCAAGATCCTTCATCTCAAAATTTTTAGTGAGAAAACTTTTGGTTTCGTGCAATAAGCCTATATCGTTACAAGCTAGTAGTATGTCATCAACATATAACACCAAGAAAATGAATTTGCTCCCACTGAATTTGTGATATACACAATCTTCAACTTTATTTACCTCAAAGCTAAACGAGGTAATCACTTTATGAAATTTATGATTCCATTGTCTAGAAGCCTGTTTAAGACCATAGATGGATTTCTTTAGCTTGCACACCATAGATTTCGAATCTTTGGACTCAAAATTTTCTGGTTGCATCATATAAATCGTTTCACAATGTCTCCATTAAGAAACGCCGTCTTTACATCCATCTGATGCAGCTCTAAATCAAAATGAGCTACAAGTGCCATTATTGTTCTGAAGGAATCCTTTGATGAGACTGGAGAGAAGGTCTCCTTAAAGTCAACACCTTCCTTCTGAGTGAATCCTTTTGCGACTAGACGAGCCTTATATCTTTCGATGTTGCCTTTAGAATCCCTTTTGGTTTAAATACCTATTTGCAACCAATGGGTTTTACACCTTTTGGCAACTCGACAAGATCCCAAACGTCATTGTCCTTCATGGATTTCATCTCAACTTTCATAGCATTGATCCAATTTAGAAAGTTAGAACTTTGAAGAGCCTCACGAAGATTGATTGGATCATCTTCAGCAATTCCAACAGAATCTTCCTGTTTCGTCTCTCAACGACACCATTCATGCTAGGTTTGCCTGGCATAGTGTACTGTGGGACGATTCCACGTTCCTTTAGGAAGAGCGCAAAGGGTCTTAGACGTTGATCACGTGATCCATCATATCTACCATAGTATTCTCCACCACGGTCAGATTTGACAACCTTAATTTTCTTACCAAGTTGAAGTTCAACTTCAGCTTTATAAGACTTAGAAACATCCAAGGCTTTAGATTTCTCACTTATCAAATATAAGTACCCATATCTAGAGAAGTCATCATTGAACGTAATAAAGTATTGTTGACCATTCCACGCAGCTGTAGGGAATGGACCACAAATATCCGTATGTATTAGTTCTAAGACTTCTTGACTTCTGTTGGCACTTAATTTTCTTGTGTTTGTTAATTTTCCCTTAACACACTCAACACAAACCTCAAAGGTTGTTAAATCAAGGGAATCAAGAATCCCATCCGACACAAGCCTCTGTATTCTCTCTTTAGAGAAGTGACATAAACACTTATGCCATAATGATGCATAATTCTCATTTAATTTGCGCTTTGTACCTTTTGAACTAGTACGCAGGATTTCATTATGGGTAGCAACAACTTCAAGCATATAAAGACCATCCATTAAAGAACCAGTACCAATAATATTTGAATTCAAGGAGATACTAAATAATCCATTTCCAAAGCCAAAGTCGTAACCACCTTTGTCCAAAGAGGAAATAGAAATCAAATTCCGCTTAAAAGATGGAGCTACAAAAGTATCCAATAAATCCAAATAACAACCAGTCTTTAGAAGTAGTCTAAAATGCTCTATTGCTTCCACAAGAACTTTGTTGCCATTGCCCACATAGATGAATCTTTCAGCATCATTTGGCGGTCGACTCCATAGGCAACCCTGCATTGACACACAAATGTGAGTAGTAGCACTAGAATCTACCCACCAAGTGTCAATAGGTACAGAAGACAAATAAGCCTCAGAACAAACCAAAGTGAGACCATTACCCTTCTTTTCACGCCAGACGGCGTACTTAGGACAATTGATGCGATCCGCACAGGGGTCGGACCACGATTTGCCCGATCTAGGCTGGAAGGTCCGGGATTCTTCTCCAAGGTGTCGGAACCAGATATGCACGACCAACGTTATGGCTCGTGAGCCTCTTTTGCTCGCGCGGGCGAGGTAGGAGCGAGGCTTAGGCTTGGGCAAGGACTCAACATGATGAGTCCGGGTACGAGTCCAACGTGATGGACTCGGGTTTGGGCGCCTTGAGGGCGTTTGGTGACGTCGGGCCAAAGAAGGAGGAATTTCCACTCAAACTTAACTCTGGTTGTATTTGACGTGAGTTTAAAGGATTATAATGCAAAGCTTAAATAGGAAACGAAGGAAGTAAAGGCTAGTCCTAATGGGCCGATGGGCCTTATTCTACCTAGATGGGCCGGTCTCTTAACCATAAGAAGACACACACCCAAAATAGTAATACTCCCTCTGTCCCGAAATATTAGTCACATTTGGGTTTGGGCACATTTTTTAAGAAGGAAAAAAAGTGGAAAAGGTTTGCAGAAAAAGGGGGATGAATATTGATCAACTTAATCACAACCATTCATTTAATTTCACACGGATTCAAGTCTTCCAATTACACATTTCAACAACCAATCAGAAGGGAGCATTAAAGTCCCTCAGATTGTACTTTTACACTTGACCACTATACCCCTGTGACCATTCTCCTATAAATACACCAATATAGAGCAGAAGAAGGTTTCAACCCAGAAAATTACAG
The DNA here is from genome assembly GCA_934048045.1 of Polygonum aviculare. Classification (NCBI taxonomy): domain Eukaryota; kingdom Viridiplantae; phylum Streptophyta; class Magnoliopsida; order Caryophyllales; family Polygonaceae; genus Polygonum; species Polygonum aviculare. The sequence goes on along the minus strand of OW204023.1, from coordinate 20,905,212 downwards.
AAAGCATTTGAAAAAAAATGGCATCACTGCCAGTTCCTAACATGCCCTCAGACCTAAATTTAAATGAGCCTCCAATACACATCGATCTTAACCAGCCAACAAGAGGGGACAATGGAGAACAACTTCTCTTTGATCTCAACGAAGCAGCACAGCCAGAAACAGAGTCATCAATGCAAGAGGAGGCAGAGGGACAAGTTCCTCATCGAGCGGTCAGGAACCGGCTCAGCAGCAGTGCAAGAATGCACATTCTTTTGTGGCTTGTAGAGAGGTCGACAGAAGGTAAGCTTCATCATGGAGCTGTGAATGAGGCTGCACAAGTATACAATGTGTCAAGGAGGACAATAGGCAGAATTTGGGCAATAGCAAAAACACAAAGAGAACAAGGTCTGACCTATAATGTCACAACAATTCATCACAGATCAGGAAGAAAAAGGGTCCAAGTGCCACATGATGCCATTACAGCTCTAAATATGGGGCAGAGGTCATGCATAAGGGACTTAGCCAGCAACATATCAACCAGCAACCAAGTTTCCAAAAGCACAGTTCATAGAATGATCAAGAGAGGAGACATTAGGCCCCATACCAATCCATTACATCCAGGTTTGAAACCAGCCAACAAAATCACAAGATTACAATGGATATTGAGCATGCTTCCAGGAGACACAGCACAAGCAAAAACATATTACCAACCAATGTATGATTATGTTCACATAGATGAGAAATGGTTCAATCTTAGCAAGAAGACACACAGAGTATATTTAGCAAGAGATGAGAGGGGAAAGTACAGATCAGCAAGCTCATCTAAGTTCATACCAAAGGTGATGTTTACAGCTGCAGTTGCTAGGCCTAGATACAATGCAATGGGAGAATGTACTTTTGATGGAAAGATAGGAATTTTCCCATTTGCATACAAGGAGCCAGCAAAGAGATCATCCAAAAATAGGCAAAAGGGAACAATGGTCACAAAGTTGGTGGAATCAATCAACAGGACAGTTACAAGAAACATGTTGATAAACGAGATTGTTCCAGCAATTAAGGCCAAATGGCCACAAGATGGGCATCACAACATCATATTCATACAGCAGGATAATGCAAAGGCTCATATCACACATGATGATGCAGAATGGCAACAAGTTTTTCAGCAAGAAGGTTTTACTTTTATTCTAGTGCAACAGCCTCCTAATAGTCCTGATTTAAACATATTAGACTTGGGATTTTTTAGGAGCATACAATCCTTAATGCACAAAAAAATGCCAAAAGATGTTGATGATATGTTAAGTGCAGTGTATGAGGCATATTTTGAGCTATCACCAAAAACACTAAGTGATGTATGGATGACTCTACAATATTGCATGAATGAGATAATGAAGCATGATGGGGGCAACGACTATGACATACCACATGTTGGAAAAAACAGATTGGCAAGACAAGGTATTCTACAATCACAAGTTGAGGCACCTATGAATGCAGTTATGACAGCATGGGAGATTGTGCATGGAAATGGACAGCAAGTGAATACAGAGGAAGCAGGGCCATCAAATGCAATCAATTTCACACAAGATGCAACTCAAGAAGGTGAAGAAGAAGAAGACTACCTAGAGTGACATAGAAGATGCAACTCAGACATGGAAGAACAACCTTTTGGTAGTGGTGTTTTTTGGGAAATCAGATTTGAAAGCATGTATTTTTGTGCAGCAAGTAAACAGTTGTAAATGTTAACATTTGAATGTCTAAATATGTATGCTTTGTAAAGACATTATGCATGCAAAACAATGGAAATTGGGTGGAAAACTTAATCTCAGGATTGTCCCCATTCATCATAGAAACAAGCCCCATTGACAAAGCATAAAAATGTCAGCTAGGCCTCATTCAGTATAAAGCAACTGGTGGCTCAAGCACATAATTGTTGTCATTTTGTATGAAAATCTGTCTCAATTAGTTTTAATTTTTCATCATTGAATACAAGTTCATGTAATCTCAGATTATATGCATTCATGGACACATATTCATCAATGACAACAAAATATACCATGAGCCTCCTAAGTCACATTTATACCGGTTTCCTAAAACATATTTGTGCTATGCCAACCTCTAGGGACTTGATCTCAGCTATAGAAGACATCATCATCGATTGTATGCAGATGCAAATGCAAGAAAACAGCAAGCACACAAACAAATAAGCATATATGGTTGCACATGCATGCATGAAGAACACATTACACGGACAACAAAAATAAGGAAAACCAGAGAACAAAACTGTACAGATCAAACAAGATAATTAAGTGTGCTTATGAATCAATAGAAGCATACAGCCAGAACAACAAGGGTGGGTTACATGAAAAATACAGAAGTTTTTGGACCAACAAAATGAAGCATATGAATCAACAAAAGCATGAACATGCAAAAACTCAACAAAACTGATGGAAAGATAGCATAATATCGTCTTGCACCATATTTTAAGCAACAAATCAAGGCTATGAAATAACAGAACATGGACAAAATCAGATTTTCATTCAGCAGAACCATGCTCATGCATAATCATGGAAGCATATGAATCAAACTCGCCAGATCTAACAAATCATGGAAGTAGAGAACACCAAAGCCCAAGCAATCAACATGAGATTAAAAAGAAAACATGAACCACAAATCATGAACCAGAAACCATGAGCAGATTTCAGAATACTCCAAAAAAAGCAGATTATAGTACACCAAAGGCAAATAGAGTACACAGAGTACACCAAAGGGAGAAATCATGCATGCAAATAGAGTACACCAAAAGAAATCATGCATCAGAGTACTCCAAAAAAACCTCAAAGGCAAGCAATCAACATAAGAGACGGCAGATTTCAGAAATCATGGAAATAGAGTACACCAAAGGCAAGCAATCAACATCAGATCAAGAGGCCAGACACAACAACACCAAGAACATACAAAATCAAAAGACATAATCAACATGAAAGGTAAAAAATACAGAAGCAGGACAGAAATGAGCATGCAATCCAAATAAACAAACCAAAATGAGTAACAGGGGACTTAGCATGATTTTTGCTCGTCGGAGACTGAGGGGACAGAAGGATCAGCCGGCGTCTCATCACTATTCCGGGGTTTCTTTGGAGGAGGCTGATCGACGACGCCGTCCTCCACTTCATCGTCCTCTTTCAGTTCCAGGGTGGTGGTGGGACAGTGGTTGTGCTCACAATCCGGCCACCACTTGCAAGCGCTCCCCTCGGAGCAAACAAGCTTCTCGGTATCCCCCCCGCTCTCGATTTCATCGGCGAAAACCCGATCGGCGTTGTTTTCGCTCATCTTAACCCTAGATCTCAGAAATTGGGGACGAGATCCAAAGGGACGTTTTTACAGAACAGAGGAGGACCGACAAAGCAAGCAAAAGGGTACAAGGTTTCAAAACCAGATCTAGATCTAATTTTGTGAGCGAACAAGAGCGAGATCCAGATCTAGAACCAAGCTCATCAATGGAGAAAGAAGAGTGAATTGGGTTTGGGAAAACGAGAACGAGAGGAGTGAAATAACAGGAGAGACCTTAAATAGAGACTATCAATGGAAACGAGAACCAGATCTAAAATGAGAGATTTTTGAGATTGAGAATGGGAGAGATGAGAGTAAATGGGGAGAGATGAGAGTGAAATGGTGAGTGGAGGCATGCGGCCGTTGGGTTTTGGGTGGGAAATGAGAGTTTAGGGTTAGGTGGGGGTAGGTGGGAATATTAAATGAGTGGAAAAGTTGGTGTAGGTAGAAGACAAAAAAATAAAGTGGGGTATAATGGGGAATTGTTAACTTTATAAGGGTAAAAATGTAAAGAAAAGTGTGTTTATAAAAGGAAAGAATTGAAATGGGACTTATATTTTGGGACGCCAAATACGGAAAATGGGACTTATATTTAGGGACGGAGGGAGTAACATGGAAGCAGCAACATACTATAAATGGAAAATGCTAAATAGGAACGTATATACAATAAGTGAGCATGTCGGGACCCAAGGTGGACGCCAAGGTCTTGGTCTAGCCATGATCGATCCGGGCTTTGGACCGGGTTGCATCATTCTCCCCCACTTAGATTCGAAGCGTCCTCGCTTCGAGCATGGGTGGATCGGGGAGAGTCGACGATCAGTGGGCATCAAAAAGACATCATCGGGCTGTGTCGGTGACTTCAGAACCTTAATGATGGCCAATTCAAGACTGGGCTCCGTTGTGCGATCAAGGACGGACTCGGGCACCGTTGTGATGGCCTTGACCTCGGCAACGACTACGTCCGGTGGTGTAGGCAAGTCTGGGGCAGCATGGCACTCGGTGATCACGACGGCAGGGCACTTGGTATGTGGCATCATTGGGGCCGTTGTTAAAGTTGGCAATGTTGGCGGGGTTGGCACCATGGGTTGCGGACGAGCATGGCTATCTTGAGTCGTAGCCTCGGTAATCAAGCGCTCTTGCTCGGTGATCCTAGCATTCTCTTGCTGTTGTTGGAGTCGTTCCTCTCTAGGATCCGGTCGATTTGGTGGTTAAGGAGGTTCGACTCGATAATGGGGCTGCAACTTAGAGCTTCGCTTGGGCGGTGGCTCATCGTAGTGGTGGTGGCGTCGTGGTGGTGGCTCGTCGTAGTGATGGCGGCGTCGTGGTGGTAGCTCGTCGTAGTGGTGGCGACGCCGTGGTGGTGGCTCGTCGTAGTGGTGGCGACGCCGTGGTGGTGGCTCGTCATAGTAGTGACGGTGTCGGGGTGGCGGCTCGCCATAGTAGGCCGCCTGACTTTGTGGAAGTCGGGATGGTGGGATCCAATCGGGGTGGCTCTTGGGAAGCCGATATGTTGGGGTCAGATTCTTTCGAGGGAGCCAAGGATTGCCCATGGCTCGGTTTGGAAGGTGGCAATTTAAATGTGGAAAAGATTTAGGATGGCCGATTTTGGAAAGATCTTGTCCGATTTTATTTTGGCTGAATTTTTTTTTAAAATTTTGGATGGGGTAAAATCTAATTTTATGGGAAAAAATCAAATTTATTGGTTAAGGAAAGATTTTGGGGCATTTGATGGAGGATTTTGTGGGATTATGGACGGATTTTGGATGATTTGGAAATTCAAATGGGGATACCTTGGCTGATTTTGTGGGGATTATTGCAGGATTTGGGTGGATTTTGGTTGATTTTACAGCCACGGTTTGGGAAGGTTGAAGGTGGGGTGGAACCGCTAGTGGTGCGACTCTACTAGGTTGGGCGACGAGGTCGAGGGAGAAGAGGACCTTCGAGCCGGCTGGGCTCTGATACCAGTTGATGCGATCCGCACAGGGGTCGTACCACGATTTGCCCGATCTAGGCTGGAAGGTCCGGGATTCTTCTCCAAGGTGTCGGAACCGGATATGGACGAGCCAACGTTATGGCTCGTGAGCCTCTTGTGCTCGCGAGGGCGAGATAGGAGCGAGGCTTAGGCTTGGGCAAGGACTCAACATGATGAGTCCGGGTACGAGTCCAACGTGATGGACTCGGGTTTGGGCGCCTTGAGGGCGTTTGGTGACGTCGGGCCAAAGAAGGAGGAATTTCCACTCAAACTTAACTCTGGTTGTATTTGACGTGAATTTAAAGGATTACAATGCAAAGCTTAAATAGAAAACGAAGGAAGTAAAGGCTAGTCCTAATGGGCCGATGGGCCTTATTCTAGCTAGATGGGCCGGTCTCTTAACCATAAGAAGACACACACCCAAAATAGTAATAACATGGAAGTAACAACATACTATAAATGGAAAATGCTAAATAGGAACGTATATATAATAAATGAGCATGTCGGGACCCAAGGTGGACGCCAAGGTCTTGGGCTAGCCATGATCGATCCGGGCTTTGGATCGGGTTGCATCAACAATCTTTCTTCATATGTCCTCCTTTCTTGCAGAAGAAACAAGTGAGTTCATCACCTTGCTTTTTCACCTTTTTTTGCAAGGGTGTCCCAACTGCAGTATCCTTAGCCTTCTTTCTTTTGCAATTCTGAGAGCTTGATGCATAGTGAGCACCTTTTGTCTTGTCTCTCTGGATCCTGTCCTCTTCTTGCACACATTGTGAGATGAGCTCATTAAAATTTAATGCTTCAAACCGGATGGAAAAGCAATGACGATTTGTACTAGATATTGACTTTTCAACATGTAATCAGTTTTATTGATCTTTCAACTCTACTTTTAACGTGTCTCCAATTTGGCTTATATGTATATAATGGATTCAGTTGTTCATATGCATATATATATATATATCATATATGTGTACGTATGTACGGGTTTTTTATTTTATGGTATATGCTGATTGTGTAATTGCTCTGATACCAACTTGTTAGAAAATTGATCCGAATTAAGGCCAAGATCCGATCATATCAAGATATTAAGAATTATAATTACATACCTGAATCCATTGTAGCGATCAAACCTGATGCGGAATCTCAATTGAAAGCTAGTAATAGCCACAGGTATGCTAGTCTTCCTCAGCCAATCTCTAGGGTTTCCCTTTACTCTGATGGGAAGAGTACCGTAGAAAAGTTGTTGAATGAAATTGGCATATTGGGGACTATAACTTAGTTCTCTATTTATTTGCCCCAATAGAGTCCCATTAAACCTATTGGGCCAAATCCGGTATCCACCCATTAAGCCCATACCATTTATTAGAAGTCCTAAGGTTTCACCTTTTTTGAATCACTTAAATTAAACCCATTACTTATTTAGTCTTATAATATAATTGTATAAAATATGTAAGCCCACAATATATAAGATTAAATAATCTTACAATCTCCCACTTGGGCTACATATGACCAAAAACAATTATATTATCCAAAATTCTTTATGTGTACACGTCTTGGCTAAACTTACAAACTTCTCCTTTATATCAATCTAGTCTATCTCGTATAATAATATGAGATCACGGCGGCATTCGTCACATAAATATCATAACTAAACCTTCCGTGGTCACCATACTAGTATAATCAATGACATAGATCAAGTATGGATGAGTGGCATGGAAATTACATGCAATGTGATTCCATAAAACATGTCTATTTCCAACTAGTCCTACTTTATTTGGAGATCAACCCAAAACCTCATAAACAAGTTCAGAAATATATTATGATAAAATCATAACATCCTTATTAAGCATAAACTTAACTAAGAATTTCCATAGAAACTCCCACTAGACCAAGGTACTACAAAAATTGCCAGCACCCATATGAGCAGTGTGCTCGTGAAAGACCTTAGGAGGCAATCCCTTGGTTAACGGATCTGCTAGCATTGAGTCTGTTCTGATATGTTCTATGGAAATTCGACCATTCTGAACATATGGATTTAGATCTAATATATATTTTAAATCAAATTAATTTACACAACAGAGGCTACTTTGGTAGCATATTGCTTCAATTAGTTCAATCTAAAACTGAAAATATATCAAGTATAAACCATCCCTAATATTATACATAAAGAGTACAATTATTACAGACATTCACCACAAGTTTCAAAAGAAAGTTCAAATAAAAGCACAATAAATTATTTTTTTCAAGAAGTGGAAAGGCATGAGTGATCATTTGAGACGCTTTCCAAGAGCCTTGAGGACTTGAGCAAATAAGTCATTGGAGCGTTCCATGAGCTCATTGTTGTGGTGCAGCGTCTCGTGCATGTTCTGGATAACATCTATCATGATGGATTGGTTGTCGATCATCATCCCGAACAATTCCTTTGAAGAGTATTCCTACGCAACATTGGGAACGTCCTCAGATCCTTTTTAGTCTTCATTCTGCTCAAGAGGCGCCCTACTACTTGCAAATTTTCAGCATCTTCACCATCAGCAGCAACCTTGGCTTTCGCTTCCTGTTCCTTCTGCTTTTTGATAGTAGGGAACTCCTCATTGTACCTCATCTTCATAATTGGTCTGAAGTCCCAAAGGATGCCAAACTACTTCTCTTCTTTCGGCTCATACATGGCGTGTTGCAGCATCACTTTCTTCACAAGCTTAGGGTAGGGAAGAGAGTGGCATTTGTTGGTGCACTTCCCCAAATGCTCAATTATAACCCTGGAGAGGTTGATCGGTTGCTTCTTCAGAAAAGCGTCCAGGAGAATGCAATCAGTGATCTGAACGATGGGGCACTACCATCCTCACTAAGAAGTGGTAAGCAAGGACTCCAGTCCTAGAGAGGATGTGCGCCACCCGATTTATAGCAGTAGGCCGTTTTCCTTGGAAGAAGTGGTCGAAGATAGCTTCTTGATTAAAACGACCAAAGTTCTCGCTTGGGACGTCATGCAGAGCATCTGGAGGGGAAGGACGAAGATCAATTATTTTAGGGACGATAACCTCAGTAATAAAGTATTCATCATCGTTTACAGAGAACGTCCCTTGTGGTTTCCCTTTTACTTCAGATTACTCAAACTTCGAGTATAAGCGTTTCATTTCTTCAGGGGGTCCACAGATGCCAGCTCCGCCCCGAGAGGAGTCCACCCTTGGAACTCCAGCAGCTCGAGGAAATCTCCACAGTCGTTGTTGCGTAATAATTCAGAAGAAAAATGAGCGGTCCTAATATCTTTTTCAGCTCCTCCTTCTTCTTCTTGAAACCTTTTCCTTTACCCTGGTGATTCTCATCCTCATCATCACCACTGTCTTCATCTTCATTGTCCTTGTCCCGAGGATCAACATCTTCATCATCTGAGGGCTCGTCCTCACTCTGTTGTAAGGTCTCAACCATCTCCTCGTCCTTTTTCTCTGAACTGTCCTATCTCCACTTGGGCAACCAAAGCCGGAGCCTTTTTAAGGGACTCCTAAGGGACCTCCGCATGAAGCGTCCCTTGGACTTGTACCCCCTCTTCAATTTCATCAGTGGGAGGAGGAGGAGGAGTAGGAGAACGATCATTAGACGGAGGTTGAGTAGGAGAAGGAGTAGGGGTATGAATCTTAGCTTTTGTCGTTTGAGGGGAAGGAGGCTTCTTCAGAGGTGACTCTTCCACCATGATCAGTTCAGGGGCAGTGTCTTTGGCCAGGACCTACTTGGGTGGAGCGCCCTTTAAGACAACAAGCATAAGCTTCGCCAAGTCTACATCTATTTCCGCCTAAAGCGGATTCTCCTTGGGCACTTCCTCAACTCTTGGTGGAGGAGGAGGAAGAGCCAAAATCTCCTTTCCTTTTGAGGACGCCGTGGCTGAGGCGTCCTTTGAAGCAACAACAACTGCTGCTTTGTTCACGATCTCCTCTTTCTCGATGACGACCTCTGCCATTCTTATGGCCGCCATCTGCTTGTCTGACACGCCCTCTAACTGAGCACACGTCTTGAGTTTGTGCTTGGGAACAGGAGGGGGAGTCGTTGGAATTGGTTTTAGAGCGGAAGAGGATTTTAGGATTTTGATTTTGGGTTGAGGAGAAGGGGTGGAAGATCTTTTTCGTTTGGAGGAAGGGACGGAGTTGTGGATCGTAAGTCAGTCTTAATGGGATTCCTTAACAAGTTAAGGACGTCCTTTGTGCAGCGAAAATAAACAAAATACTTAAACAGGTAAAAGAAATAAGACAGGGACTCAGTATTTATAGAGGAAACTCAGAAGACCAAAGCAGTCCTTGTGAGTAAACCTCTACTTCGATGGAGGATTTTCGAATAGCTTTTCCTTATCCTATTTATGAGGAGTCCTTACAACCTTAATGACGAGTTTACACAGTTCTTAGAACAAAAGAGCGCGTCCCTAAGTTCACTAGAGAAACCCCTTTAATCCTAAGACTGATAACCTAGCCTCACAATGTAAGGACGCTAAACAACACGTCCCTTACAGTTTGTCGTAAGGGACAACTCTCTCTTTTTGTTCTTTTTCTTACAAACTTGTCTTGTGATTTGGTTTAGCCTTTCTCTCGATCTAACACCTAGTTCTTCACTGTTCCTGGTGGTCTTCGTGATCGTGACGATATGCTCTGAATATTCTCTGAAAAGATTAAGTCACAATAAATACCCGAGGGGTATTTATAGTGCTTGAGGAAGGGCGTCTTTCCTTTGACGATCTTGCCCTTCTAGTACGTTGCAATAGGATCGGCTTCCACGTGTCCTTGGTGGTGATGAAGGAAGCTTCCTGGCAACAACTGTAGTACTCTAATACAAGATCAGCTTCCACGTGGTGATGGACTCATCAACAGGATCTGCTTCCACATGTCCCAGATGATCAAAGCTTGTCCAGTGATGTCATCTTGTCGGGTAGCCTTGTAAGGACTCCGGAGTTGAGCTCGCATTCCTACTTGCTTGGAACTGCGTCGTTGACAAAGTAGTAACATAGTTGGTCCTTAATTTTGGAAAGTGGCGTCCTGTAACACGCCCTTCTTAAAGCCAGAGGGTATTACCGCCAGTGACCTCGGATTTCTCCGTCCAAAGTCACCCAAGGCTAAAAAGGTAACTTGAAGATGATTTGAGAATAACAAACTTTTTTATTATTAATTTAAATCGGATTACAAGTGGGATAAACCTCCCGTAAGGTTACAATACGAATTTAAAAGAGTTACAATGGAATTTAAAAGATATTTCTTAAAATGTAAAAGCATGTGGGACCCAAAGACATGGTCAAAACAAAAGACGCTTTAAAGACTTCTTCCTTCCTTCCTTCCTTCCTTCCTGTAGATCCTGACGTCTTCGGCTTGCTTCTGAACAGCCTTCCCTTTCCTATCTGATATCCCTATAAAAGCAAGGAATACCAGCCAACAAAGTTGGGAAAGAAAGAAGGGATGTTAGTCTAACGCGAGACTAAGCAAGTGGTAGAATAGGGTTCGGTTCTCATAAAGGGTTAGACATGAGGGCATCACAGACCAATTGAAAACCGGTTGACGCCCAACTGTCAAGGGTTCTTTAATGCGGAACGCATATGGCGCTTTAGGCGAGAGGCTTTAAGTGAGCAAGGCTCAAAATAAAAAGATAATTTTAGCTTGAGGCTTTATGAGATGTGAGGCTTATGAGAAATGAGATTTCTCGGAAGTAGGATACTACATGGAAGTAGCTCCTAAGAAAGGTATGTGTTTAAGATTTGTTGGGAACTTAATTAATTCAAGCAACAGTGAAAAAAAGCCAACATTAATCGAATCGTATCAACCTCATCATAACTCGAAGATGCCGACAGGGAGGTGGCCACAAGGACGCTTATACACCTGAACCCATCTTTCCATTTTATAGGCATTTTAACAACTCGAGTCATGCATTCAGATTGGATAGGCGATTGTCAATAATATGGACCCGAAGTGATTTTCCAAGTTGTACTAATCACCCCGCGTTATTAATTACAGTGCATTGGGCACTTATCTTATTAGGTCATAAAATAGAGTAATTTATTTAACGAATTTTAAGTGACGGCTCATCGGAGCTTGGCCACGGATTAACAGGAAAGCAAGTGTCTCCTGAGCACTTAGCTAGAGTGCTATAGCCCATCTTAAGGAACGAGCATTAGTCGTACGACCTTAATATTACGAGCATGCACTAATTACACCTCGTAACATGAATTATTAAGAAATTACGAGAGTCTTAAATCTCGCATTCCTAGTCTTAGACTAGTCCACAACAAAGTCTTGAAAAAAGACTTGAAACAATCAGAGGCCACACATCAACGGTCCTAAGTCCATGTACTAGCGCGTGCGATATTAAAAACAATGGTCATTAATTCTAAGCATAATAATCCTAATCCGATTATTAGCAAACAAGGTTGTTCCCAACATTTAATTTGATAATGGAAAGCAATTTCACGATTATCGAGTAAAGAGGAAAGGAGAACCATCCACTTGCCTTAAGACGTTCTTAAAAATGCTAATCGAGGCGTGGAGTCGAGGCTAGCAAGGCCCTAGAAGAGGCCTAAGGCAAGGCAAGATGCAAGGCAAAGACAAGGCACGGCCCGAGCAACGGCCTAGGACAAAACACAAGCAAGGGAAGTGGCGGCGGGCGCTGCCACCTTGGCAGCGGTCGCTGCCCGTATGTGTGTCGACGACGCGATTTTGCAAGCTTCCTCCGATCGACTCCGGCCACCTTTCGACGAGCTTTTGCCAACAGTAGAAAGAGGAACACTTCTACTCTTAGATTGTGGAGGATTTTGAGTGAGGGAGAGAGAAGGGAGAGGTGCCCATTCATCCATCACATTCACCTCCTATTTATAGGTTTCTCAAGCCTCACAAGATCCAAAATGGATTGACTTCTAGCCTAACAATCCAAAAGGGGTTGACATTAGCAAAGTTGACATTGTGTAAAGGTGTTGGGATTGATCCCAAGTCAAACCATAACAGCCATCAAAACCACGGCGCCCACAAGATGAGTGTTCGTCGAGCCACTTGCGTCTGCAGCAAGGTGGCGGTCGCTGCCATTTTGGCGGCGGTCGCTGCCTTTTGGGAACTAGGCAACATCTTGGTAAAATTGGCATAACATTTTGGATACTTATCGGAATCGCCTTAAATTTTGATGGATGAAACTAGACTCCTTTATCTACCATAAGGCTTTGGAATCACTCGATTCCAAGCTCTAATGTAGGTTTTATTAATTTTTGAAGTTAAAGTGTCCGTTTAGTGTTATCCAACGCTATTCGGTTAATCGGGTGACCATTGCCCTTTCTCTTGTCGTTCCAAAGACAAAATTGAGTCATAAAACTAAGGATAATTTCATAATCAATTTTATAAAATTTGCGGATATTACACGTTCCTACTCCTTAGGGACGGCCACACCACATGTCTTTTTCATGACCTGCGTTCTTGAAGCATTTAGACAACTTTATTAGATCAAAGTGAGTTTGTCATATCAAAACTAAGGGACGATTGTAATGGGCACATTGTTAAGTATAAAGGAGTCCTTAACATTGTCCCAACATGAGCCTTGGAGGGCGACCAAGAACTTGACAATGACTGGAAGAGCATTGACGAGTTCATCGACCGTCCCACCAAACTCACTTCCAATTATGGACGGCCCCATAAAAGGAGGGTTCTTGTAACCTGTTTCTTTTAGGTGAGGGGTACATAGGTTACCATGAAATAATGGAGGAGCCTTTGTTGTTCCTTTGGGCAATTATGGAGTATCGCCCTATTAGATCAAAGTTGAGTATTAGATCATAACTTGGACAACTATTAGATCAAAGTTGAGTCTGTCATTATCAAAATTCCTAGGGCGATCAATATTGATACGATGCTAACTATTGGCGTCCTTAACATCGTCCTAACATTTTTCTCCTTTTTGATAAGAGAAATTTGCACTAAACCACCCGTTAAATAGGCGAATTTACACTTAACCACCCGTTATACAAAAATTTGTTTTAAACCACCCAAAACTTCAATTCCGTTAGCAAATAGCCACCAAAGGCGTTATTCCGTCAAAAAAACCGTTAAATCCTACAATTTGACCATTTTGCCCTCAATATCTCTTCCCAAACACCAAGCCTCACCTTCCACCTTCCGCCATTAATGCCCCTCTTCATCACCACCACCAACTCTGCGCTGAACCGACGGAATGCAGAGAAAGCTTCAGATCTTGGCTTTGTCCACTACGAACAAAGGGTTTTGGTGTCGCCGGAATTGGAATGGAGGAAGGCGGGGATAGGGTTCCAAGGGGGGAGCTCATCAAGCTCGTCAATGGCGGCCTTGGCCTTGTCAATGGCTTCCTACTTTGGCCCCTCTTCCTCTATACAATCCGATTCTCACCCAAACAAATTAAACCACACCCCACAAGTCATGGATCTGGACACCTCCGACGACCATTACTCCGGCGCCGACCCACGCTCGTCTTGCTCGTTCGACCTCCGCCTCCTCTCTTCGTCAACCGCCCTCGATTCTGGCTGGGCAACCCGAACTGGCCACGCTCCGATTCCGCAGACCCCGAAACCGGCGACCCGCTCTCGCTTAAGTCTCCGGCCACCGGTCCCCGACGAGCCACTCTCTCACCCCGAGCTCACTCTTGCTCATCCACCCCGACTCCCTTCTCGCTCTCTCTCGAACTCGACTTCACCGCCCACTCACTGACTTCTCGATCTGGGGTTCCGGTGACGAGTCACCGTCAAACTCGCCCCTGCTCACTGCTCTGCTCGCTCGCCAGTAAGGACACCATGGGAGTGGAAATGGGGATGAAGAAGAGGGTTTTGAGGGCAAAATGGTCAAGTTGTAGGATTTAACGGATTTTTTGACGGAATAACGCCTTGGGTGGCTATTTGTTAACGGAATTGAATTTTGGGTGGTTGAAAACAAATTTTTGTATAACGGGTGGTTAAGTGTAAATTCGCCTATTTAACGGGTGGTTTAGTGCAAATTTATCTTTTGATAATGACAAACCCTTAGTAAAGTAGCCTCTAAGTAAAGCTTTAACATGAAAAGAAAACTTAGGAGCATCCCTTGGGACTTTGCATTTTGTAGATTTGAACAAGTTTTCATTTACTTTTGACTTTAGGGTGAGGGTGAGCGTTCTTAACAAGTTTTAAAATCATAACTAGAAGCAAGTGTTAGAGGACGGCATTCATAAAATCATAACTAGAAGCAAGAACGCTTAAACACACAGGATGCAAACAACAAAAGAACTTCATTCATAAACATTAGAAATTATGAGAGATGTTTAGTGTTTGCACAAATGAAGTGCAAACGCATAAAATGTAAGGAATGAGAATGGGACGGTAGGATCAATCTAGAGAGTCTTTGTTCAGGGCATCCTTTAGAGCGAAGAGAATCTGAGATTGCTGAGCCACACTCTATGAGATAACACATATGATCAACCATGGACTAATGTTGGTCTATAAGGATGTTCATTTGGTTGATAAGATTGCATTGGTTCTCAAGCATCATGGCCAGGTGGACTTTTCCTAAATGCTTTTCGGGATCTACACGGGAATGGAAGTGCTGAGGATGACTTGATGATGCAAAGGTAGGTGGAAGGGGGAGTCCTCAACGACTTGGTCAAAGAGGGCCAATGTCTCATAGAGCAACATTAAGTCCCCCTGACTAGAGCCTCCACTTTCTCAGGCTCAAAATCGCCTTCGATGTCAATTGGAAAGGAGTGAGGCTCTTCCTCGTCGTGCCCAGTTGGCGTCCCTTGATATTTTTCAACAACGTCCTCGGGGGACTTAGCAGCAGGAGAAGCAGAAGATTTGGAGAGGGACGCTTCGACGAAAACAATAGCGGCTTCCCTTCTCTTGAAGACCTGACTATTTTTCTAAGCCTCTTGAAGTTGGGTTCTTGCAACCTCTATTTCTTCCTCTGGAGTTCCTCTCCCCTGCCAGTGGCGTCCCTTTCAAAAGAGGGTCCTTTGGACTTCGGTCTTTCAAAGGGTTAAAGGAGCTCAATTTGAACGTGAACGGTTGGGAAGGATTAGAGGTTTAGGGGAGAATGAATATGGGAAGGGGAATGGACAATGATTGCATTTGAGATGGAAGGGGGAGGAGATGAGGACGACACCGTTTCTTGAATGGACAGTGTCTCCTTAGATGCTTTGGATTTTGTGGAGGACTTGGTCTTTTGTTTCTTGGAGGGGGGTATGTCGTTTTTACCCTTATTCCTCACTTCAGCCTCCTTTGGGAAGGCATCCATGATTTGTGCGGGCTTGGTTGATTTTGGTTTTGACGGAGGAAGGGAAGATTTGGAGAGGGGAGATGGTTTGGATGGTGAGGGATGTTTGGCTGGAGTGATATTTTGTGGAGGAAGAGATATAGACAAAGCAAGTTTAGGGGCATTCTTTGGTTGGAGGGGAAGTCGGGAAGGATGGCGTTAAAGAGGTTGGGAATGATCTTCATCAAGGACGGGATCAGGTGCGTGCCATAGAGTTCTACGAAGCGCTAGATGCCCCCACTGTACGGTGCATCTTGCTTGTTGTTCTTTTGGAGATTTGTCATGACGAACCTTTCAAAGAACGTCTTTAGGTTCTTGAAAAGTCGGCCTCTGAGCGGGACTTTAGAACCGTCCTTATGTGTCTATACAACGTCTTTGGCTGCTTTTCAATGTAGTCAACGAGGGTATCATCTAGGCGAATGGGTTTTCGTGCTTCGATCGTCCCTGTCTTCTTCTTGCCTTTCTTACCGGTGGCAAAACGTCCGGCGGTTGTGGAAGGTTGGCGAGGCATTTTTGGTTAAGGATTTTAGAGTGAGAAAGTTGGGAAATCTAGAGAGAGTTGAGAGTGGTTTGGCTTGAGGGTTTTGAGAGTTGGTAAAGAGTGGAAAGGGAAGATGGGGGTTACATTTATAAGGGAACTGGGGGTATGCTGGTAATTTGCACAAGTGTTGGATGAGCGACACGTGGAATACTTTCTCGTTAAGCATTGAACGGTTACACAAAAGCGGTTCCTGATGTACAACTAAGTTCCTTTTCAATTCAAACTCAAACGCACGCCATGACCTTTCAACTTCCTCGATCAAACTTTCTGAGCAAACTCAAAGAACGCCGTCCCGAACACAACCTGACTTAGTTTGATTGTCTCTTTGTAAGTATGTTCCGTAAAAAGAAAATATGAAGACGGCTCATAGGACACTTTTACATGGCTCTCGGCTAGGGTAAGATTAGAGTTCCCATCATTTCGGCTTATGATGTGGGTTGGGTGATCAGGAAAACTCTTTATACAAATAAAGAAATGAAATGAAGTTCCAATGCAATGCAAATAAGGTATTTAAGACTAGTGTTCTCACAAAGATGATTTTAATGCACACAGTCCCTAACACATGATTTCTACTTAACATAGCCAATCATTGAAGGGATAATAGAATGGGACTTGCTATTTGAAAGTTATCATCCCCAAGAGTAACCTGGCATGCTCATAGGGATGTCTATCAGGTGCTTTAGTGAAAAAAATTCAGCAACATGTCCCTCCGTCCTAACATGCTCCATACTTATTAATCCCAATTCCACATTGTCACGCAAGAAATGGTGTCTTATGTGAATATGCTTTGTGCAAGATGAACAGGATTCTTAACAATGTTTATGGCACTATTATTATCATATTTGATAGGGACTGTGCCAAGGGACATACCAAAGTCTTCAAGTTGGTACTTGATCCAATGAAATTGAGAGCAGCACGAAGCAGCAACAACGTACTCAGCTTCCGCAATTGAAAGTGCCAAGGAATTTTGCTTCAATTCGAGTGACAGGACTGAACTTCTCATCATAGTTGATCCCTTCTTCTTGCCTGAATTCTTGCACCACAAGTCTTACCTTGTTCCTTGACACTCTTCCTCTTTCATCAAGCTTGTTCAAAAAGACCCAGCGCGTCCCTATAACATTCTTCTTTTGAGGTCTAGGGATGAGCTTCCACACTTTATTTCTTTCAAATTGATTGAGTTCTTCTTGCATGGCTTAAATGCAGTCAGCGTCCTGAAGTCCTTCCTTGATGTTCTTAGGTTCAACTAATGACACAAAGGCATTGAAAGCACAAAAGGCAAGGTTTGCTTCATGGGACTTGCTTGTAGCTGACCTTGTCTGGAGTCCTTTAGACCTACCTGAAACAATATGCTCAACTTGACGATTCCTCACAAATTGAGGTTCCTTTGGCCTTGCATTCCTTTCCTCATCGCATCGACGATCAACACATTCATCGTTAAAGTCTTCGACTCTTTAATCAGGCTCAGTGTGTTCCCCCTCAGATTTAGAGTACACACTTTGCCTTAATGCTCCTTGCTCACTTGATTCTCCACCTTCTTGTTGATTGAGCGACTAAGTCTAGGAAGGCTCTTGATCAGTCCTAAGAACTTCCACAACAACCTCATCTCGATTCCCTTAAGCGTTCCTAGGATCCTGATTTGCACCAAGGTTGTAGTACTTTCCTAGAGACGATCAATAGTCCTCACCATCATCATCATCATCACCCTTTCATGAAGATTGAAGGCATTCCTTCTAACTTGGTTCTTTCTTATGAGATGAATCTTCTTTGAACACCATATGGGTACTTTCCTCCAACTTCAAAGTCCTTTTGTTGAAGACTCTATAACCTTTGCTTTGAGATGAGTATTCAAGGAATATGCCTTCCTCACTTCATATGTCAAACTTCCCACGATTGTCTTTGCCCTTGTTGTGGACGAAATACTTGCACCTAAAGGTTCTGAGATGTGCAATGTTTGGCTTTCTACCATTAAGTAGCTCATATGACGTCTTCTTGAGCAAGGGATAGATCATGGCGCGATTGAGAATGTATACAACTGTGGCAATGGCTTGGCCTAAAAGTGCTTGGGGACTCCACTTGCCAACATCATCGTTCTTGCCATATTCTCCAACGTCCTATTCTTTCTTTCCACAATACCATTTTGATGAAGAGTTCTAGGGGTTGAGAAGTTGTGGGAGACACCTTTCATGTCACAAAACTTTAAGAACTTTGAGTTTCCAACTCCATTTTGTGATATGACCTTATAGCTTTTAGATGCGTCCCTAGAGCAACTTCTACTTGCGTGATGAAAACTTTGAACATCTTAAATGCATCTGCCTTGCCAACCAAGAAAAGAACCCATGTGAATCGAGAAAAATCATCTACAATAAGATACATATACCTTTTTCCACCATTGCTCTTCATCCTCATGGGTCCACACAAGTCCATGTGAAGGAGTTCCAAAGGCTTATTTGTACTCACTTCATTCTTTGGTTTTAAGGACGTTCTTGTTTGCTTCCCTTTAATGCATGCTTCACACGGTTCAACTTGATCAAGATCGATTTGAGGAAGTCCTCGTATAAGATCTTATTGGTGTAGTCTCAGGGTTGTGCTAAGTCCAACATGACCAAGATGTCGATGCTAAAGCTTGGCGTTCTCAGAAGAAGAAGATAAGCACAACTTTGAAGGAGGTTCGAAATCTTTGGAGAGAATGTACACATTATTTTCACAAACTCCTTTCAGTAGAATCTTGTTGGTCTTCTTGTTGTTGACTAGGAACTCTTAGAGTCAAATGTGACTAAGTTGTTTCCTTGGTCATACATTTGAGAGACGCTCAAGAGATTGAAACCTAAGTCCTCAACAAGATTAACATTTGAAACTCTTGTTGACTTGTTGACTATTGCAATGCCAGTCCCCTTGATGTTGCCCTTTCCCTTATTCCCAAAGGATACCATCCCTCCTTGGGTATTTGCCCTGATAGAAGTGAGATGGACCTTTCTTCCAGTCATATGATTTGAACCTCAACTATTAATGATCCATGGGCTACTCCTCACTCCTACCTGCAAGAGAACGTCAGTTCTTTGTGACCCAGGCAAGGTGTCCCTTACCTGGTTCGTCACAGTAAAACAGTTTTCTCCTAGGCAAATGATCATGCAAGTTCAAATAGTTGGAAGTTTTAGCATGTTGTCTTGTAGAGTTCTTAGCAAACTGAGGCACACTAGCATGCGTCTTAACAAAACACTTAGCATTTTTAGGCTTAACATAATTCTTTTGATTCCAAGCCTTCCTGCTCTTTTGGACGTCGTCCTCAAGCTTAGAACATTCATATTTAGGGCCCGTTTGGTATCCAACGGCGGAAACGGAAACGGAATGGAATGGAATGAAAACGAACCTAGTCCACATTAGCATCATGATACATGATGAGTCACCTCAATTTTCATTCAAAAACTACCGCAAGGAGGTCTTGCGGTACCCTTGTGGCACCTCAATCATTCCCTAATCTAAGGGTGGGGTAACAAAACACCTCAATCATTCCCTTCATCCCTTCTCTAGACACACAAATTTCAAAGTTTGAAATTAAAATATTTTTTTCAATTAATGTATAGTGACCCATAATTGGACTAGGTTCATTTCCATTCCATTCCATTCCGTTTCCGTTTCCGGCGTTGGATACCAAACGGGCCCTTAGAGTGTCCATGTTTTCTACAATCCCAACAAGTTCTATAGTACTCACCAAGGAAATACTTTTGGTACTTAGGATTAGGCCTTTGAATCTTGTTTTTCTTCATTTGCTCAAGGTTATAGACTTTTGGTCCTTCACCCTTCGCAATCATGACATAAAATTTGTGGCTTTTAGAATTTGTATAGTAGTCCTTGTGACTAGAACTACCACTTTCCAAGACATGAATTCTTTCCTCAAGATTTTTGGTCTTTTGTTTTTCAAGTTGCAGTTCAGTTGGTTTGTTAGCCTGGAAACAACTTGGCATGGAGTCCTTAACAGTTGAGGAAGGGTTATAAACATGTCCCTCTCTAGAAGGAACGAACAAGACTGACTTGACCGTTTATGTACAAGGAGTCTTTCTTAGAACCTTTATCTTGTCCTTAAGCGTAGCATTTTCAGATTTTAAACATGCAAGTTCAGATTTCAAGGACTTCGTCAAGTTTTGTGAGGACTCTAGTTCAGAAGACAACTTAGAGCAATTCTCACAGTCTTTGTCAGTGTTTTCAGACTCCTCCTCGAGTGTTTTGACAAGGTGAGGCTTAGTATAATCATCAACAGACTTTATAAAATTTTCTTGAGTTATCTTATCATCATCGTCCTATGAATCTTCCTTTGAGTCGTCCCCAATGGCCATGAGACATGTGTTTGGGGAACTCCAATCTTCACTATCGATGTCGATATCATCCCAAACAGCAAAGTAAGCCTCCTTTCCTTTATCTTTGGAGTTTCCTCCAAGAAGTCAATTCTTTGCAAAGTGACCATTCTTGTTGCACTTGATGCAAGTCATGCCTTTCATCTCTTGTTCCGTCACACGGTTGGAACTCTTTTCTTTAGAGGATGTGAAGTTCTTCTTCATCTTTCCTTTCTTCAGCATGGAATGGAAAGCTTTGGTGATAAGGACTAGCTCATCGTCCTTTCCACCTTCATCATTAGACACAGGAACTTTCCTTCTCCTTTAGACAAGCTTCTATTTATAGGGCGATTCCTTTCTCTATGACATCAGCCTTGTCCTTTTCCTTTTTTCTTTCATGCTACTTGAGCTTCCCATTGATTTCACTCATGGGAAGTCCTTTGTTCGCATGATTTTCTTTAAATGTCATGCTGTCAAAGTCCATTTTTCAGTGAGACCATCTATTAGCACTTTAATATTTATCATTTGAATAATTTCATTCTCAGATAGTGCTAGGTTGTGCATTTTGCCACACAGTCCCTCAATGCGATAGGCATAGTCTATAATGGGCTCTTTTAGCAGCATCCGGAAACCGAAGAACACTCTTTTCGTAACCATTTGGTAGTCCTCCTTCATGTTAGACGTCCCTACGTGAAACATCTCAATGGCTTCCCACTGTTCATTGGCAGTCTTGAGGTTGCTCACGCGGGTGGCATCCTTTTCATACATAGTGTTTTGCAAGTAGCAAATAGCCTTAGCATTCATTTCCATCAACTTGAATTCATCAGGTCCCCATCATAACTTTTTGCTATTCCTTTTCTCAGCAGGGACTTCGAAGTCACCATCCCTGATGACTTGCCAACACTGGTAGTTTTGTCCTTTAAACCATAACTCCATTTGGTCTCTCCAACGGTTGTAGTTCCCATTAATCAACCTTGGAGGCTTGGTGTGATTGATTCCAATTGGTTCCATGTCCATCATCGTACTTGCAACTAATACAAATCTACAATGCCTGCTCTAATACCAATTGTTGGATCGTTGTTAGTAGTAAAGAGTAAGGATGTCCTTAGGAAGGAGTTCATAGGCAGCGGAATTTGAACTTTGCAAATAACGAAGACAGAAGTAAGTTAAGCATGCAACACGATATTGATAGAGGAACTCCACTAAAACCAAGTAGTCCTTATGGGCAAACCTCTACCTCCGAGGAGGATTTTCGAATAGCTTCCTTATCTTATATATGGGAGAGTCCTTATAGTTTACAAGCGAGATCCACACTTCTCTGAACTAAGGTGTCCATCCCTAAGTTCACTAATGTCACGTCCCTCATAATCCTTCGTGAGACAAAAAAGTTCTTTGTCACAAACACTTTTCTTTGAGTCTTTTGACTTCCTTTCGATTCACACACACAAGTCACTTAGTTTAAAGTTTGTTCTTCGTGTTCTTGTTGTCGCTCTCTAGAGTGTGTCGGAAGCCCCATCACTATTCATACAATTGAATGTATTTACAGTGGTTGGGAAGGGCATCATGTTGCTGACGATTTTGCCCTTCGTTCGTCCTCAGTTGCACGATCAGATCGGGGAGTCCGTACACTATTGGTTTCGGTTGAATTTATTTTTGTTAAATCAATTTTTGATTGATCGAATTGGGTCTCAGTGGAATTGTGTTTGTACTATTAGGTTTTGATAGTTGGAATAGTGAATACATTTAATTTTGATTTAATTATATTTTAAATAGTGTATATTTTTCTATATTTCAAGTGTACAACATAAGCATATACCAATATAATGATATTAATATCTACGAGATCTTATAAATTCTTAAAATCATATCCATTCTCGTGATCATATTCATATACCAATAAATAAGATCTTATATTTTGTCAAACAAATATATCTTTAGTAATGAATGATAATATTAAATTATAGATATCTGTCAAATTATGATCAATAGTTTTAAAATAACATAAAAAAAAATTACAGTTCAGAGATACATGATTATACAATCTCTTACATTTGCAATTTTGTATCACACTTTATACTAATAATATAATATGTTTTATATTCTAGTATATAGAATATCATACTACGTTGGGATTGTTTCGGATATCATATATAACTATCGGGTTCAGGTTGTTTCGGATGTCGGATATAATCGGGTTCGGATTGTTTCAGGTTTCGGATATAACTCGGACAGGTATTTTC
Source organism: Polygonum aviculare (assembly GCA_934048045.1). Taxonomy (NCBI): domain Eukaryota; kingdom Viridiplantae; phylum Streptophyta; class Magnoliopsida; order Caryophyllales; family Polygonaceae; genus Polygonum; species Polygonum aviculare. The sequence goes on along the minus strand of OW204023.1, from coordinate 20,882,578 downwards.
GGTTCAGGTTATTTAGGTTTCGGTTTGTAAACAGATTGAGATTTTCGGATGTAAACGGGTTCGGGTCATTCTTAATCGGGTTGCTTATACCTCAGGGTCAAATTCGGTCGGATTGAGTCGGTTTCGGATTTTATTTGATAAAAACAATTTCGGGTCTCGGTCGGTTCTCGAAACGGATAATCCGGTCGGTTAGTTCGGATCAGGTCAAAATTTGTCACCCCTACTCCCAACACTCATCTTCAGTTGCATCAACATCCTCTTTTGTTTCATCCATATCATTCTCATGATCAAACCCAAACTCATCAATCTGAAGACTATCAATCATTACATTTTCATCAACAAGTTGTTGGCTCGTGGTTTTTCTTGATAATTGCACAAGATTTACAATTTCTGTTGTCTGAGATCCACTAGCATCATAGTACATGTGTTTGCAATGAGCTCATGTATGCACTAGAGTACGGCTCATGACCATGCTGAAATATATACGGCTCTTGATTATGCTGAGCAGGGAAGCATTCTTGCCCGTACTGAATAAGATACGGATCTTGAGCATGCTAAACGATATAAGGATCTTGCCCAGACTGAATACCCGTTAGCAAGCTCGCAAAACGATTCCATTATATGTGCCCAAGGATTTTTTCCATGGTTATCTATAAATATCGTAAACAATATATAAATCAACCAAATCCATGTGATTTGTATGTTAATAAAAAAAATATAAGGTTGTGATCCATTTCGATCTTAATAAATAAATATGTACCGACATATTTTTACGACATGCTTTCGACTACACATGCATGTGCCTACATATATTCTATTTCAACTAATTTTTGAAAGAAGTATATTATATCTATAATCAAGTTAAAAGTTTTGTCCATTTTCTTGACTACATTATCAGTACATGATCATCATGTATTAAAATAATTAAATACAATCATATATACTATAGTCTAGCTTAAAAATGAATGTGTACCATAATACAATTGCAACTTGTTTTGCTCATAAAAAAATAACCATCGGAACTAAAAAATAAAAAATAACCCTCAGTTAACTCATTTTAGCTAAAATACAGTCTAACTCGTTAATTTAGGATTTATTAAAAAAATTGGCTCTTCATTTACTATTCATTATTTACATTATTTACAATAATCCAAAACAATTAGCCATCAATTAATCATAATATTAATCATTTTAATTCTAAATTCTTGACCTGTTAGGACGACCCGAATCCGCACAATAATCTATCAATACCCAACCCTACCTGACTCTCGATTGACCCGAACCTGCACTCAACCCAAATCCGAAAAAACTGCATCCGAATCCATCCGAAAAAATAACCCTTAGTTAACTCATTTGACACCTATAGATATACTACATAAAGAATTTAATATACGTATACATATACTCCAATTCATCGATGATATCATATATCTATCTGCCCTTTTTTTTTTTTTGGTCGGGTATCTATCTGCCCTTTTACGTCCAATAGGGGCGTCATTTAAAAAAAAAAAAAAAAGTAGAGGCGCTGGCCCATCCAACATCTCTATAAGAGACACGCTGTTGCGGTCAGCGTCTCTATCCCAAAGCAAGACACGCTGAGCAATCCAACGTCTCCAGACATGTAAGTGTCTATACCCGGAATTAAATTTTCACAGTGCCTATTTGCATATATAAAATTTAAGTTTTTTTCCCTTCTAAAATGACTCTTCTTTTCCTAACCCTAGTCTTGTACTCCTCCACCTCCGCCAATGTTCCATTCCTTCTTTCTGCCATCGGCACCTTCCTTTGGGCCTTGGTTGCTCAATACCATGGCCTCGCTCCTTCCCTTCCCTTGAACATTACCCTGACTTGATCGGTTGGATTCTCGTGGTTTTGGCTTTTCCTCGAGCCCTTTCCATTGGCCTTCCAAAAGATATCACCCTTAGCTCCTCCATCTATAACAACCCCCCTTTCGTCAAGATTCTCATGAAAGGTCTATCCTAGTTTCGAAGGCGAAACACTTATAAGCGGTTATCATTGTAAAAACTCTCTTTTGTCAAGTTTTCCATGTAGGGTTTATATATCCTAGTTTCGAGGACAAAACTATTTTTAATGGGATACTATTGTAATATTCCTGATTTCTATAAAGGTAATTTAGTAAATCTCTTACAAAGTTTAATAAGATATAGAGATATAAATTTAATTATATCATTTTGTTAACCATAAAAGTTTGGTATGGGTTGGACATTTTTGTCACATTTGTAAACTAGAGGCATAGTTTGTGAAATTTAATCAAAACAAATCAAACCCGACCTTGCTCTTCTTTTCCATTTGGGGGAATCTTCAAATGGCCATAATTTTCTCGTTTCTCAATGGAATTCGATTCCCTAAAATGTTATTTAAAACCCATGACCTGATCTATAAGAGCCCTCAATCAATTGGAAGCTTCGAGGTCCCATTCCTAGTCGAAGTTGCACTAGACCTTCTGAGTTAGTGTTAGAGTTCGAATGGAGTTTCCATCCACATTGGAACGATTTCGAAATGAACAAGAGCGCCTCTTGGAGTCCCAGATGACGTGGTAGTGTAACGAGTAACTATATGGGTTTACTCGAGTGAAAAAGCCGAAAAATAATCGGATTGATTGGGATTTAAGGGGGCGGAGTTTGGACTCGTCGTTTTAGGTTGAATTCGACTATTCACGCTCAAATTGACAACTATAAATGGGTTCGAGTTGGGAATCAGAAGTCACATCTCAGTAAAGATTTCCCCTCTCAAGAATGCCTCTCAAATGCTCTCAATTATGTTCGAGTTCGCCGGAGAAACCCGAAGAGCAAGCGGTGCTCTATTTTAACGACGCCGTGTTCGATCGCTTCTTTATCTGCCGACCGTCCACGATCCATTCTGCCACCACCATCATTAGAGTCGTCTCCTACGGCCGTGTCCAAATTAGGGATTATATCGTCCATCCGTCACCGCACCGCCGTCAAGGAGACCGCCAAAGTTGTCGGTACCTTCTCTGTTTTAACACCGTGTCCTGTACTTGTGTTCAACAAGAAAAAAAAAAGAATGCAATGATGTACGTAAAAATGTGGAGGAAGTAGTAGTGGAAATTTAAAAAAAAAAAGGAAAAAGGAAATTATATAAGCTAAAGTGTTATTATTGGATTATAGTTATTATGAAAATTATTATACTAATTGGCTAAAGGAAAAGACGGTAAGAATGAGTCTTATGGTAGAAATGGTAAGTATGGATCTCATCCCTAGATCTCTACCATCGATTTGCTCTCAAACAAAAAATACGGTCAATTTGATGCCACGCCACTTTTCTCGGCCTCCTCTTTCTGCGTCCTCCTCTTTTTCACTCTCTCGGCCTCCGTCCTCCTCATCCTCTCCTCCAACTCCCCCTCTTCCCCTCCGATCTAGTCTTCTCCGCCGCCTCCGCTGCCTTCTTCCCCCACTCCTCCGCCTTTTCCGTCCACTCGGCCTCCCTCTCCTCTGCTCCCTTAATTGCTCGATTTTATTAGGTTTTCAAATCTGCTCGCTCAGATCTAGGATCTCCCGGATCAGATCGAGTCCAACGTCATTCCTTCACCTCTGGATCTTGATTCGGAAGACCGCTTCCCGTCCACGGCGATCCCGACGCTCCTGAGCGCGTCGATGAACCGGCGATCGAGATCTCGTGTCCCGATCTTTGCAACCACATCACGGAGCTCTCGACAGGCGGTGGTGGAGCATCGGAGTACGAGGACCGTCCTCTGCCGATATACTGGCCGCGATTCCCGACAACCTCGCTCCCACCACTACCGCCTCTCTCGGCAAATCCTCCTTCGTCGGGGTTGCTCTCTTCGGTTCTTTCATCTCCGTTCTGATGGCATGCGGAATACCTGGACGTTCTGTTCAGATCTTCCTCCTCCGTACACCGATCTTCCTCCTCAATTGCTTCATATTCATCTTCCGTGAAGCTCGACAGCGCCGGCGCTGAAGAGAGCGAGAAGACGAAGAAGAAGGCTGATCTATAAGTTTTGATGATCTGAACAGTAGCGGACCGCGGAGATGAGTTGTTGGAAGCCTCAATCCGAGAGAAATCAGTCCTAGATTCAAAACAGAATGGAGGACATGCTGAATTTGTCGTCGGATCTCTCACCCCCGACGATAATTGCGGTTTCCTTCAAAAGGAGGTTGAGTTTGAAGGAGTTATGATTTTAGTGTTAAGAGATTGTGTTTTGGGATCTTATACTTGTAGTCTTTGAGATTTGAGCTCAATCAGGTTTCTAGCTAGCTTACTGAATTAAGTTCGATCTCACACAAGTCATTAAGGCTTCAGAGACTGTAGATATCATAATGTATAAGCAAGAGACTATATGGTAACTTTGGAGCACATTTCATAGGTAGCATTAGATCATCAAAAGCATGATCACATACATCTGATCTGTGTGCTATGCTTAATTGTGATTCATGAGGAGCTCTGGTATCAGTTGAGTTCATCCACATATTTTTGTTAGTTTGTATTTAACAGCCCCTTATATTTTTTTTGTACATTTAACCACCCCTTATTTATAAATTGTTGTATTTAACCACCCTTTATATTTTTTCCTGCACTTAACCACCCCCCTTATTTACAAATAGTTTCACTTAACCACCCATTGTTTATATAAAAAATATTATTCTCTCTATTACATGTTCGGGTTGGTTCACTTCGAGTTCGTATGAATTTGGATTGACCAAACTATTAGTAGAATTTTTTTTAATTATTATAAAAAATAAAAAATTTATTTATGTATCCATCTTAATATATAATAAAGTATTTAGATTATTCAGTTTCGAATGATATATTATTTTTACAAACAATTAGACTTGTCAAAAGCTGACCCGACCCGTAAATCCGACCCGACCCGACCCGAAAATTCTGGGTTTCAACCCGAAATTTTGAACCCAAAACCCAGTTCGAACCTAAGCCTGGTAAACCCGATAACTGCTGGGTTAAGGTCAATCCCTTGGTTGATCCGACCAGACCGGAAAATCCGAAGCGATCCGGCCCAGTTTGACCCGTAACCCGATTGACCCGAACCCGAACTCAACCCGAACCCGGAACGACCCGACCCGACCCGATTGACAGGTCTAAAAACAGTGCTTCTAGTAGACCCATCAGATATTGGGTTTTAAGTTTTATCCAATAAATGACCGAGTCGAGTCTCTCTTTGACCCATTGATTTTGGATCGGGTCCCAACGCAAAAAACTACACAATGTTAGAGGAGTGTTAACATTCAAAACTATTTTTTTAGTTGACAGATACAATTCGAGAACCAACCATACAACTTTAGAGGAGTTTTAGGATCCGAAATCAATTTTTTCAGTTGGGAGATGTTATATGAGCTTAATAATTCTTTTATTTTTATATAAAAAAATTAAAACTAAGGGCAAAAATGTCATTTATTTTTGAGAGAATACAGTTTTTGTCAAATGGGTGGTTAAATGCAACTATTTACAAATAAGGGGTGGTTAAGTATAGAAAATAATATAAAGGGTGGTTAAATGCAACAAGTGTAAAATAATGGGCGGTTAAATGCAAATTTCCCAATATTTATGTGTACATTTTAGCGGCTATGATTTTATATGTAAGGGTGGGGAAGAATATGATATTTTATAAATGTTATAATAATTTGAGATCATATATTATGAAACTATAACATCAATTATACTTTCATAAGGAGATGATACAATAGTATGAAATATTTTGGCCATATACTATGATGAAGTATAAGGTATAATATCTAGTGGTTATAGGTTTTCGGTGGTGACTTATTTTCAAATACTATATGAGTAAGTTATACTTTTATATACACAAATCATTTGAATGAAATCTATAATGAAATATGTTTATATATATATATATGTATACATATAATATATATATATATACATATATATATATATATATTTTAACGGTTATATCTTATAAGTTATAAGACAATGGGTTATTTTATAAAAACATTAACACCTCGTTGTATTTATAGTATACATTTTCAGCATTATGGACTTAAGTAATATAAATACGATACTGTCAAATTACATTTATATATATATATATATGTGTGTGTGTAGAGGTGTCAAATAGGTCGGGTCAGGTGAATTTTGGTTCGGTCTTTTCGGGTTCGGGTGGAGTGCGGGTTCGGGTCAATCGGGTTACAAGTCAAGCAGGGTCGGGTCTTGATAGGTTACCGTGCGGGTTCAGGTCGACCTAACATCAAGAATTTGAATTTTTAATGATTGTTAAAATAATATTTTGATGAAATAGAAATTTTTAATAATAAAGTATTATTTTTAATATATTTCTATAATAATATTTTATTTACAATTTGCTTTATGATAAAATATATTATAATATTTACAATAGAATATATTTATTCTACATATATGTAATATCAAGTCGGTCGGGTCGGTCTCGGGTTTCAACCCAATCTGTTTCGGGTTAATCGGGTTCGTTTTTTTTTTTGTTCTCTACTATTTCGGTCGGGTTTCGACCTAGAAATTTTTCGGTCGGTTCGGGTCGAATTTTTGGGTCGGGTAAGGTTTTATGAACTCGTCAACTATGATATTTATACACTCACTATTTAAAGATAAAGTATAACTTGTATCTTAGAAGTAATAACAACAAAATAAGTTAATATAAAGTTGTAACTATTAAAAAGGTTATTATTGAATTAGGGTTCAAGAAGGATATGAATTCTAATGAATCATTTCACATAATAAATTACTAAAATTTATTTTGGATTATTTCTTTCCAATGTTAACTTTGTTCAACGAAGGTACGAGGAATTATCAAAGAGTCATACCTTCGATCGCTAATTCATCTTGACCAAACTCAAGGCAAGTGGAATGGTTCAATTTTATTCATCTGATTTAATAGCATGATTTATATTTAAATCATGATGCTTTTAATTGTTGGGAACTAATTGTGCGTAAAAAGAACATAGGGTTGTACTGTTAGATTTAATGACTTTCATTCCTAGTACTTTGTAGGATACGCTAGTCGAACTAAGTCTCGATGTGTGTGTGGACGTAACTGCCACGTTGGTTGGTAGTTGTGTGTAGCTTTATTTAACTGTTAATCTCACCAGTGCGGAGGGAGTACTCCATGGTGTAAGGTCATGACAAAGGCCTCCTCAACCGTTGAGCGGTCGTTTAAGGATTTTATCCACTTAAGGCGCAATGCCACTTAAGGCGTAATGCCACTTATATCCGCGATTAACGCACTTTAATAAGTCAGGTGTAACTCTCAGTGTGCACATTAAATTAGTTTCGTCTTCGTATTCAACGAAGATTATTAAAATAAAGTCTCTATGTGATAATACGTTCCCAACAATCTTGCATCGAAGTTTTATTGAGGATATCACGTCATTCTCGTTTTCCCGTGGAAGTGTGTAGTAGCTAGATCGTCGTCCAGTTTTCATTCGAAGTCCGACATCAGTTACTACCCATTCGCAATAACCGAACCACCTTCAAAAACCCTCTTGTTTAGTCTATCACAAGACTAACCGACCAACCTTGCATGGTCGGTTGGTGTCCACCGAATTTCCGTCGCGGCACATTAGGAGGAGGACTCGTAATCGAAGACTAGTCAAAGGAGGCATTGAAAACTTCAACTTCTTTTCAAGGACCTTTATTTTAATTCTTCACTTACGTGTATCTAAACTTAATGTTCGTATTGAGATTCTCGAGGTGTGACAACTAATACAAGTATGCTCGACTTACTATGTAACTAATGATGATATAAGGCCTTTGTTATTCAATCATTTTAATTCCGCATTAAAGTTTTGTCTTCTTGTGTGATAACTGTAAAGCCTAGGGTGACTTTGGGAATTTTAACTCGAGGTCATTGGTGGTAATATCCCTACAGAAAAAGTGGGTATTACACCATCTTTGGGCCCGCTTGGTCTCCTCATCGGTGTCTTTTGCTCCTTCTTCGTTAGTGGTTGGGTTGTCCTCACTGCCATGAATCCTACTACTTTGGATCTGTCTCGAGTACCCTGGTCGGTGCGGTCCATCGGGTTTGTCCTTCACTTTCTCAAGATCTGGTGCTTTCCGTCATTGGCATCCACTGTGTGATCCTCCTCCTCATCACCTGTGTGAGTTTTGATGGCTTGCTATGGCGGCGCTTTCTGCTGAGGTTGATCGACCGCCTTCCTCTTCATCACCTGTTCACCCCTTGCCTTGCTCGTGGTTGTTGGATCTGGTGGGCTCGTGCCCCTTTTCCTTTCTACTTCCTTGGATCTACTTGTATCTATCAGGTTATGTCTTTCAAATTCTTTGCGTCTTCTACTTTGTTATTCTATTTCTGTTGATTATCCTCCTTATCATACTACTTCTTGCCTTGTTTGGTATCTCATTTCTGATTGTGTTAATGATTCTTATGCTTCTCTTGAGGTGCTCTTTGTCTGCTCTTTATGATTGATTGTTGGATTGGTCCCTCGTTGTTGGGATCCCTTTGCTTGCTCTGCTGACTTGTTCCATTGCATCTTCTTAGTTTCTTCTTTCATTCCTCTTGCTTGGATCTTTCTTCTCCATGAATCTTCTTTTCTCTTCTTTTTGATCCTTTCTTATTTGTGTTTCTTCATGGATCTGAACTTTCCCTTTGTTTTATCTTTCTTTATCTCTTTATGTATTCCTTATTGGCCTTGTTGGTTTTGGTGTTATCGCTGCAGGTTCATTCTGATTCCTGTTATTCATCATTGGTGATTTTGTAGATCACCTCCTGCTAGTGTTTGGATTCTGGGGGTCTGTTGGCTCTTTTAGCTTTGGTATTATTGTTATTCTTTCTTTTCTAAACAAACTTATCACCCCTTGGGTGATTGAAAACTTTCTCGTGCACTTTGTTTTTGTGACAATGAAAACTGATACTACAATTTACACAACACTGCCTTTTGATCTCTGTGAAACTTGGTATGATATCTCCTTTGTGACTACTATCAGCTCTATGACCATTAAGCATCATCTTATGGGTAAGCCTTCTGCTTTTTTTATTCCATTACATCTCGTAATTGCCTGAATCTTGCATATATGAAGCTTCTCTTGATGATATGGAACCTTACCTATTACTCATTACCTGCCTTCTGGGGGGTAGGGGATCAAGTGCTCCCTTGTTGTCTTCCTTGTGAGGACTTTTGGGTTGAGGTGTTGATTTCTATAGGTCCTATGTCTCCACCTTTGAATATGCCACTTATTCCCCTTTGCTGCTCGGTTTAATGTTGTTTGCCTATAGGCTTGGGCTCCCTCACTTGAGTGTGATTGTAGCTTTGTCTGTATCAATATGTTCATCCCATTCTAAGTAGAATGATGAAAAATGGGTGCCCCTAGTTGATCATGGGTTCCTTCTGAGACTTTCAAATTTCATATGAATCTTGTTCTTGCCAACTTACTCACATGATAATTAATTACACTCACTTACACTTGTTCCTGGTTGTTCTTCGAATGCTTGCTCATTATACCAACTTAAATGGATCCATCTCACCTGTTCATAAGTGTTTTTTTGCCACTTTGCCCACAACAGAATTACCATTCTCACTTCATGAATTGCATTCAAACTCAAACTACTTACCCATTAACTCACAACTACACCAACTCAAATGTTAGATTGACTGCTCCATCTCATCTTCATATGCTCCATATTCATGATCCAATCAATGAATCTCTTTTTAGTAATCCTAATATTTGGAATCTCAACTTATTACCAATTTAAAGTATCATTTCAACCTGCACATACTTCATTTTCAATCGTTGATTGTTGTTTGTTTACCCAATGATGTGTCACGAGATGAGCCACATCATGACTAATGGATAGACATGTGCACCTACAACCGGGCATGCTAGGTCCCATTACTAGGCGTAGGGTGCGACTACTTCAAGAAGAGCTTCACATGGCCCTCATTACAATGGTCTGGGAGTGGAAAATGGAATGATTCTTCAATTATTATGAATGTACGTTCGAGCAAGAAGTGACTTTTGCCATTAGCTACTTTCAAGGATATGCATATGATTGGTTGGCCATATATGAAGCAGATTGTGTTTAGTTTGGGTACCCATCTATCCGCACATGGGAGGATCTAAAAACTGTCCTTAAAAGTTCCTTTGTTCCCCAAGATTATAAGTTACGCCTCGAAGCCAGAATAGAGTGGTGTAGGCAACGAAATCGATCTCCTCTTTCCTACTATGAAGAGCTTTCAGAGCTTATGTTCTTTTCAAACCACCTCCGTGATGAAGAGTACAGACTATCTAAATTCGTTAGTGGTTTGAGCTCTGACCTTTCGCTCATATGTTGAGAAGCATAAGCTTGGGTTTAGAATACCTTTATCATATGTCCTTCAAAAAGTTAACAAGGAGTACGAGTATCAACGACGGAACGTTCCCAACCGACGGAACATCCATACCCAGAACAAGTGTACGAGTACATGCAAGTAATCCATGAACATAGAAGGGTTGAACCCACAACTCAAGCTTCACGTGTTGATTTTTCAAGGCCAGTTGAGTTAAAGTCCGCCATACTACCAACACCTATAGATCGGTGGAATTCTTGTGATGAACCTTTGACAAGTGCAAAGTCATCCTTGGGTGTAGGAGGTTTCAAAGAAGCTACCAAGTCCCTTCAAAGACGAGACCACCTACCCGCAACTCGTCCAAACTTAGGAATGAGTTTTGAGATGTCATGTGGGAAGAAGATCGACAGCAAGGACAAGACGGCGGACGCCTCCTCTAGCTCTACTAAGACTGATGAGCGTATTATGCATCTCATTCAACAAAGTATTAAGTTAATGAAAGATGCCGAGCGAGTGGAGAGGGAGCAAACTAATCGAACCTTGTAGGAGAACATAGCTTGGACCATTGAAGATGGGCTCAGTGCCTTACTTCAAAATAATTCTCAAGAATTCAGTGAGGTCCTCGGTCAACACTGGACCGAAGATCTCCAAGAAGAGGACTTCGTGAAGGAGGTACCCTCATTAGGCTGCCTATCATCCTCCGAGGAGTTCTATAAAGAGCCATACCAAGTCCAATTGCTTCAAGAAGAAAAAGGTGTTGTAGGGCTCGACGAAGTCACCAACAACATTGAACCAAAACCCAAGGCTCAAGTGGACTAACTAAGTGAGCCACTCCATGTGGGTACTTTAAAGACTAAGGGTGATGTTGCTTCAAAGCGCAAAACCATTGAATTCATACCGAAGACCAAAGAGCTTCCACTAACCGCTCTTTCTAGCTTCTTGAATTCCATGCACATGCCTTGGTTGGATGATCATCCGAGACTTGCATTGGTTTTTCCCTTGAAATCATTAGCTATAGAGGACGATGAGCTAGCCCCCATTGGGTCGATCATATCAAAGGAGTCTAACATGTGTGCCACTTCCATTGGAAGTGTTGCAACCGATCTCATTACAACAACTCTCATGCATGAAGGGAGTTCATCTTGTAAGGGAGTTTCCTCAAATGCTTCATACTTTAATCATGATTATAATTTGGGTGTGACACATGCAAATAGTCAAGGTTATTCAACTTTATTTCATGCCTATGTCACATCAAGGAGTAGATATTCATGCATCCATAATATCTCTCTTTCTCAATATACATCATCCAAGATGCATATGGCTCATATCATGACAATGTTTTACCATTCTAAAGATTTGCTTGACTGGAAGTTATATAAGTCTAAAAAGAAAAGCGGTCGAGCTTATGCTTGTATAATGTCATATCATCTTGAAATTGGGCATTATGTTGTGTTTATATCAATCATATACTCATGGTCAGACATGAGCCAAGAGGATGCGTGATTCGGCCTATTTTGTATAGGTTAACTCTTGTATTTTAGGGCTATATTGAGTGTGTTTAGGTTAGAGTTTGAGCATTATTGTAATACGAAGGCCGAAGACACAAAAATTCAAGAATCAAGAGTTTTAAGGCGTTTTGAGGTGTCTGCGCAACACCACTTGCTTGCGGAGGCTATATCTTGAGCTACAGAGGTCAGATTGAGCTGATTCCGGTGCCATTGGAAAGCTAACTTCAAGGTCTTCAATTCATCGTTGTACACCGAAGTCAGATTCAAGCCAAAGATGGTCAAAACAGCCTCCAAAGTGACACCAGCGATTCTGTCGAGATACCGCGACCGCGGATTGTTCACCGCGACCGCGGTGGCTGGTGAGACAAGTTACTCTGTTCTGTCGTGAAAGCGCGGCCGCGGTGATGGCGGTGCGACCGCGGTGATGCCGGATCCAAGACGGGCCGAAGATCTATCTTCTTTCTATCTTCTTATCTTTCCTCTTTCCTTTTCTATCTTTTCTCCTTTCCTAATTAGATTAGGGGAGCATGTTCCCTGGGTCTAAATAAGGAGGAGTCTCCTTAGGTTTTATGTATCTTCTTTCTCATCACCAATTCTTCTTCTCTTTTAGGTTTTTAGTTTAGTTATGGAGAGCTAGTCTCCTTGGGTTTGTTCAAGGGAGAAGCTCTGATGTATGAACTCGTGAGATTCTGGTAATTGATTTCTAGCCTTTGGTTAATAATTATACTCTTGTACTTCATCCCATGATCTATGTTTGATTTTATGAGCCTGATCAACTTGTTTGATTGACTTAGATCTATCATTTGATTTAGGACTGGTTGTTGTCTATGCACCTTTCCTATTTCTCGAAACAACTCTATTCTAGGACCGTGGACTAGATTAGGGGAGAGTATTCAATGATTTAATTATGCTTGAGACTCGTAGCTTGATTGCATGATTTGATTTCCTAATATCCATGTTCTCTATTCTAATTCTAGGTTTAAGCGTCCTTGCCTAGGGTTATAGAATTGCTAGGACCGTGGACTTGCGATTGTTAATGATCAGGATAGGAATTAACCATAGGTGTGAATGAAATCAATGGATAAATCTATGATCGAGTGATTATATTAGAGTGGATCTTTTGAATGAACTTGCAATGAACTTGCCTCCTATCTATTTGTTTATTTGTTTGTTATTTGTTTCCTAAGTTAGTTTAGATATCTCTTTGATTCCCCCCCATATCTTTAGTTGATAGATATATTAATACTAGAAGCCATAGTTCTCTTGGGTTCAACCCCTTACTTGCATGCTATACTAGTTTGTAGTTTGGGTTATTTATCTTTGATCTTAGCATGACGACTTCAACCGAGTCAAATTTTGGCGCCGTTGCCGGGGAACTTAGGTTTCTTTCTAGTATTAATATTTTTATTGACTATGTAAAAAAAAATCGGGCTAACATGCAGGTACTTGGTTCGAAAGAACGTTCTGTGCTTGAACCGCGCCTGCAGGTGCGCAACCGCGGTCGCGTTTCGAATACAGAAACTCCCGACGTACAATTACTAGACACTGCGGTCGCGGTCCACAAACCGCGCCCGCGGTGGTACTGTAGTTGCTCGGGAAAAAAAGAAAAAAAAAGGAAAAAAAGAGAAAAAAAAGGAAAAAAAAGAAAGAAAAAAAAAGAAAAAAAAAAGAAAAAAAGAAGGACTTTTGGTCCCATTCTATCTCTATATCTTCCATCTATCTATATCCATTCTTTTCCATCTTCTATCTTTCCACCTTCTATATTTTCTTTTCATTCATCTTTAGATTTCCATTCTTTTGGGTATATTCAAAGCCTAAGTATGGGGGAGTTTTGTTTCCTTGAATAGCATCATTGAGGTTCGAGTTCAAGAGTTCACACATGTCATGAGAAGATGAGCCCAATATCCGAGAGCACACATTGAGCATTCATGTTTGAGGAGACGTCCGAGTTCGCATTCGCTCAAGGCCGCGCCCGCACTTCCCATGTTGCGGCCGCTGTTGGTTCCCAAAGGATGATGTTCGCTTCGGCATTGAATCCGTGCCCGCGGCCTGTACACCCGCGCCCGCGGTTAGCCTGCAGAACGGTATTCCAAATTCTTTTCTTCCATTCTTCTACACATTTGAATAGTTCTTCCATTCCACCTCTCTTCATTCGTTTGTGAGTCTTCTGATATACCTTCTTCCTTGCTTCTATCCTTTCTCTTTGCTTCATTGAGGACAATGAAGGAATTAAGTATGGGGGAGGGAGTACTAGCATTCGCTTATCCTAGTTAGTGTAGTTAGAGATTTGCTTCAAAATTTTGATTTTCTTCTTTTCATGGAGCACTTGCACCATACCTTTTTGCATAATAAAGGAAGAAAGAAAAAGAAAAAAGATAGAAAAACCATAAAAAGTGAAAAAAGGCATATAAAATCCTGGGATGAGTCGAAAACCGGAAAGGGCGGCTCAGGTAATAAGCAGGTAATCCGGACTAGCGTTAGGCTGGGGTAATATGAGGTTCATGAGAGTTGTGAGTATTTGTAAGCACACCCTATTGAAAAATGAAAAGAGCGGTTAAGTGAAAACCCGAAAGGGCGCCTAAGCAGAATTGAGTGGAAAAATTCGAGAGTTTAAGATCATTCTTGCTTGGGGACTTTGGGGCTTACATGTTAGATTTGGGTAGATCCTAGGTTGCTCTATACTTTGTAGAGCTTGAGTGTTATATCTTGTTGTGAGGTGTGTGTTTGAGCTTCATTGTTTTATGCTCATGATTTCTCTACTTTGGGTTCGGGTTGTGATCTGAGTGATTTTATCTTCTGTTGGGACGCTATCAAGGACGCCTGCGTACTTGGTAGTGTGCCCACACAAACCGTCCTTTAGTTTTGATATGACAAACTCACTTTGATTCTAATAAATTTGTCCAAGTGTTCAGGAACGCCAATTAACAAAGGACAACAAATGTGTGAACGTTCCCTAGGCTTAGGGACGCCTGCTAACAAGAAGTAAAGACCAGCAAGAGACTACTTGAACAAGGATGGAGTCCCAAGCAAGTAGGAACGCATGAAAGGAGTCCTTACTCACTAGCCGAAAGGATGACATCACTCGACAATGTTTGATCATCCAAGGACACGTGGAGACCGATCCTGTAGCAGAGTCCAACACTACGTGGCGGACGATCCTGTAGCAGAGTTCATCAACACATGGCGGCCGATCCTGTAGCGGAGTTCATCACACACAGCTGGATACAGGAAGCTTTCTCATCACCGCCAAACTCGTGGAAGAAGATCCTGTAGCCACGTACCTGGAAGGGCATGATCGTCAGAACGAGAATGACGCCCTTCCCCAAGTCTTATAAATAGCCCAAGGCATTTATTGTGACGCTAACGCTTTCAGAGAATATTCAGAGAGAATCAGAGGAAAGCGACTCACTCAAGAACACGAAGAACTAACTCAAGAACTCAAGAACAATGCTAGGACTTGTGTTAGATCGAGTGAGATTTTGTACCAAACCACAAAACAGTTTGTAACCAGAAAACCCAAAAAGAGAAAGAGAGTTCTACGAAGTACTGCAGAACGTAGGAATAGAGTCCTTTACTAGATTGAACTATAGCTTAAGTTGTATGCTCAAAGGAGTTCTTTACAAGTGAACTTAGGGAAAAGCTAAGTGTCGGAGAACTGTAAAGACTCGCCAGTACAACTGTAAGAACGTTCAATATAAAGGAAAGAACTATTCAAAAATCCTCCAAGGAGGTAGAGGTTTACACTCAAGGACTACTTGGTCTTGAGTGGTTCCTCTATAATTCATTGCGTCCATTACTTATCTGTTTAGTAAGTTATTTTCCGCTGCAATACTCAAGGACGCCCCTACTCCTCGTAGGGATGCCTGATCAAAGGACGCATTTACCAAAAGTAAAGGACGTCCCTCAATACTAACGATCCAACAATTGGTATCAGAGCAGGCGCTCTAGATTCTTACTGAGTTGCAGGTAAAGATGGACATGGAACCCATTGGAATCTCTTTTGTGAAGCCTCCGCGCCTGGCGGACGGCAACTTCAACCGCTGGAAGACAAGGTTTGAAAATTTCTGCAGAAGTCAAAATTATCAATGCTGGAAGGTCATTATGAAGGGAGATCTCAAGGTACCTGCTGACAAAGCTGATAAGGAGGACGAGTGGGGTCCTGAGGAGTTCAAGTTGATGGAAATCAACGCAAAAGCTATTTGTTTCCTTCAAGCGTCTCTATGTGAAAGGGACGCCACTCGAGTTAGCAACTTACCAACAGCTAAACAACAGTGGGAAGCTCTTGAGAAGTTCCACGTAGGAACAACTGAAATGAAGGAGGACGTTCAGCTAAAGATCAAGAAGGAGTTCTATGCTTTCAGTATGTTGCCAAATGAAACGGTGAATGACTACTCGTACCTTTTTGAGGCCCTTGTCACCAAGATGAGGAACCTGGGCATCCCAGAAACAAATATCTGCATGAGAAATAGAGTTCAAGTGGTCAGTGATGGGTTGACTGGTGTCTGGAACTTTGACAGGACAACGTTCAAAGAGAATACAGCCAACAAAACTCTAGATATGGAAGAAATCTATGGGAAGCTCAGGCAGTACGAAGAAAGAAGGATCTCTGATATGGCTCAACTGGCAAACAATCCTCAAACTGATCTTGCTTTGGCGTCCACAACACCAGAGTACGCTGACTATATTCGTCGTCAACAAGAAATTTCCTTAATGGTGGAAGCCAACAAGAATGAGAACTGCGAAAAGATGCGCGTTCAAGCCTTAAAGGAGAAAGAAAGCAAGACTAAGGAACAACTTGATGAAGAGGAAGAACTTGCTCTCTTTAACAAAGTTCTTCGTGCTTTTGGCAAAAGGAACAAGTATTTCAATAAACACAAGATGCCCAAGAAGGAAAGTCGCAAGTACACTGAGGCAGAAATGAAAGAACTCACATGTTACAAATGTAACAAGAAAGGGCACTTTGCTAAAAGGTGTACAACAGGAATGTCTTCAAAGGAAATGAAGACAAAAGCCCTCATTGGAGCGTTCGCCTCTGCATGGGACAATGCGAGTTCCTCTTCTGATGATGATGAAGAACCTGATGAACAAGTGGCGTACATGGCTATGGAGGACGTCACAGTTGTTGAGGAGAACGTTCCGAAATCTGAAAATGAGGTAACCCGTGAATCCATGATGAGTTCTTTAGAAAATTGTTCCAAATCCAAGCTCATTAAACTTATTGGAAAAATCATGGAAGAAAGTGTTGTCATGAAACATAGAATGGATGAACTTGAACTTGAAAATGAGAATATTGTAGTTGAATGTAAAAACTGTAGTTCCATGACCGTTCAACTAGAGTCCTCATATGAAGAATCTAAGTCTCTAAAAACTGAAGTGATGTGTCTCAAACTTGAGAACGCTAAGCTTAGAGAAGAAGTGAAAGTGTTGGGAAAGAGTCCCATAGTTGAAGAAGTCAAACCAATAGTTTTTGTCCCAGCCAAAAGAGGACTAGGCTATGAATCTGAACCTAGGAACTCTCTCCCTAGCGACTTTGAGGCTAGCAAAACTTCAGAACTTGAACTTGAATGGGAGAAAACCAAGAATCTTCTTGAAAGAATTAGGGTTCTAGAAAGTGGAGAAAAAGGACAAGAGGACTACTATACCAATTCCACTAGTCATAAAATTTATAAGAGAATTGCAAAAGGGGACGGTTTAAAAGTGTGTGATCCCCAAAAGATGAAGCAAAACAAAATCCAACGTCCAAACAAGAAGTACTACCTCGGTACTTACTATAGGACGTTTTGGTACTGTGGACAAGGAGACCACTTCAAATATGATTGTGTGAAACTAAAAGAAGATATTGCAAGTGACAAAACTGCTAGGACTAACAATGAGAATGCTAAGTCCGTTCCCAAAACTAATCTTAGGCGTCCTAGACGTTCTAGGAGTTCTTTCCGCAAGAGTGCCATTTCTAATGATGTTAACATTAATGATTTTATGCCAGAACCAGAGTTCTACTTTTGTAATGAGCCAGGTAAGGAACACCTTGCTTGGTTCGCCAAAAACTAACCTTGTTTTGGCAGGTGGAGGTGAGAGGACGCCCATGGATCATTGATAGTGGCGCCTCAAATCATATGACAGGAAGCCAGATCCATCTCACTTCTATCCAGAATAGTGCCACGGGAGGAACTGTCTCGTTTGGCAATAAGGGCAAAGGAAAGATCAAAGGAACAAGAACTGCCATTCTTAACCCGTCCATCAAAGCAACTAATGTGAGTCTTGTTGAAGGACTTGGTTTCAATCTTCTTAGCGTTTCTCAGATGTGTGACCAAGGTGAGAACCTAGTCACATTTGACTCAAAGGAGTGCCTCGTCATCAACAAGAAGTCCAACAAAGTCGTTCTCAAAGGAGTACGCCAAAACAATGTCTACATCTTCAATCAAGAGTTCAAGTCTAAATCAGAATTGTGCCTATCTGCTTCAAAGAAGGACGCTGATCTTTGGCATCGCCGACTTGGCCATGCTGGACCTAGCACGATCCTTTAGCTACATCAAAGAAATCTTGTGAAAGGACTTCCCCGAATTGATCCTGAGACAGTTGCACAGTGCGAAGCCTGTATCAAAGGGAAGCAAACAAGAACGTCTTTCAAGTCCAAGAATGAAGTAAGTACAAAGAAGCCTTTGGAACTTCTCCATATGGATCTTTGTGGACCAATGAAGACGCTGAGCTACGGTGGAAAGAGGTACATTTACGTTCTCATAGATGATTTTTCTCGATTCACTTGGGTTCTTTTCTTGGTGTCCAAAGCAGATTGTTTCAATGCGTTCAAAGTTTTCATCAAACAAGTGGAAGTTGCCCTTGAGACGCCTCTCAAAGCTATAAGATCAGACCATGGGACGGAATTCCAAAATTCAGAGTTCCTGGCCTACTATGATCAACATGGCGTCTTGCACAACTTTTCAGCTCCAAGAACTCCTCAACAAAATGGAGTTGTGGAAAGAAAGAATAGGACGCTGGAGGATATGGCAAGAACTATGCTTTTGGCTAATAGCGTCCCCAAGTACTTCTGGGCGGAAGCCATTGCTACAGCATGCTACATAATCAATCGTGCCATGATCCGTCCATTGCTGAAGAAGACACCTTATGAGTTGTTGAACGGAAAGAAGCTTCGCATTGATTATCTCAGAGTCTTTGGTTGCAAGTGTTTCGTTCACAACAATGATAAAGAGAAACTTGGAAAGTTTGATGCAAGGAGTGATGAAGCCATATTCCTTGGGTACTCTCTCATCAGCAAAGCATATAGAGTTTTCAACAAAAGGACTCTAAAGCTTGAGGAGAGTATTCATGTTGTGTTCAAGGAGAGCTCTTCTCACAAAGAAAAATCAAGTAAGAAAGAACGCTCCTCGTCGCAACAGCAGGACGACTCTGAAGACGAAGCTGAAGATTGGTCCTCTGGAAAATACTATGTTCCTAAGGACGCTGCTCCAAATCCTGAAGAAGTCTCAGTAGACGTTCCTAGTGTTGTTCAGGGAGTTCCATCTCGTAGTGAATCTCCAGTTCAACAAGATATGGCTGAATCAAGTCAACAAGGTGAGCAACGTCAAGGTGTGGACGCTTTCTCTGAGGGGGAACGCACCGACGATGATGCTCAAGATGATAGTGATGATTCTGATGGAGACATTGATCCAAGATTTGCACAATTATTTCAAAGGGAGTCCCGTTTCTCTAGGGACCACCCAACATCCCAGATTGTCTCAGACCCTTCTCAAGGAGTTCAAACAAGGTCAGCTGCAAATAAGTCCCAGAGTGCAAACTTAGCTTTCTGTGCGTTCAATGCATTTGTCTCTATGGTGGAGCCAAAGAATATCAAAGAAGCACTCCAGGACGCTGACTGGATTCAAGCGATGCAAGAAGAACTCAACCAGTTTGAAAGGAACAAAGTATGGACCCTCGTCCCTCGTCCCAAAGGCAAAAACATCATAGGGACGCGATGGGTGTTCAGAAATAAGCTTGATGAAAGTGGACGTGTGTCAAGGAACAAGGCAAGACTAGTGGCTCAAGGATTCAAGCAAGAGGAAGGCATAGACTATGATGAGACCTTTGCTCTTGTTGCTAGAATTGAGGCCGTTCATCTCCTTATCGCCTTCGCCGCTCACAAAGGATTCAAGTTATTTCAGATGGACGTCAAGACTGCTTTCCTCAATGGAAAATTGAAGGAGGAAGTGTATGTTGCTCAACCACCTGGTTTCGAGGACGTCTCTCACCCAAACCATGTGTACTACTTGGACAAAGCGCTCTATGGACTCAAGCAAGCCCCTCGTGCGTGGTACGACAGGTTTGCGTCCTTTCTTTTGTCTCATGGGTACTCTAGAGGTTCAATTGATAAAACTTTGTTCATAAAGAAAGTTCACAAGGACATTTTAATTGCCCAAGTTTATGTAAGAAAGGAGTCCCACATGCAAGAAGTTAAGAGGATCTTTCGCTACCTCAAAGGACGCGACGATCTTTGTCTTTAGTATCCTAGGAAGACGTCCTTCAAGCTTGTTGGTTACTCGGACGCTGATTATGCTGGTCATGTAATTGATAGAAAAAGCACTTCAGGAATGACACAGTTCCTTGGTTCATGCTTAGTCTCCTGGGGATCTAAGAAACAGAACTCTGTGGCGCTTTCAACTGCGGAAGCTGAGTACGTTGCTGCTGCCTCGTGCTGTTCACAAGTCATCTGGATCAAATATCAACTGGAGGACTACGGTATCAATCTTGAAACTATTCCCATTAAGTGTGATAACACTAGTGCTATTGAAATTTCTAAGAATCCTGTTTTTCATTCACGCACAAAGCATATTCATATAAGGCATCATTTTTTGCGTGATAATGTTGAACTAGGACTTATTAGTATGGAGCATGTAAGAACTGAAGACCAAATAGCTGATATTTTCACTAAGGCGCTTGATAGACGTCCCTATGAGCATCTCAGGTTGCTTTTAGGGATGATAACTTTTAAGTAGCAAGTCCCGTTCTACTATTCTCTCAATGATTGGCTATGTTCAGTAGATTTTAAGTTTTTAAGGACTGTTATGCATTGAATTCATATTTGCAAGGACGCTAGTCTAAAACTTCATATGTTTGCTACTTTGGAACGCCATTCAAATCTCTCTATTTGTCTTGAAAAGAGTATCCCTGATCACCCAACCTGCATTATAAGCCGAAATGATGGGAACTCTAAGCTTACCCTATCCGAGAACTCTGCAAAAGCGTCCTATGAGCTTCATATTTTCTTTTACGGGACGTACTTGCTTTGTTCTCAAATGGTTCGCAAGGTGATCACAAGGACGGTTGAATTGGTTCTAGATTTGCTTGAAGAGGTAATTTTTGCTAAGTATGAGAGAACGCTATGGTTTGAAAGAGAGAACGCCAGTTCAGTTTTGAGAAGCAGTTGAAGAGTCAGAAATTTGAATATTTGAAAGTTTGAACAGTGACCGTTGCTATTTCTCATTGCTTAAGGGGGAAGTTTCGCCACGTGTCGCACAGTTAAACAGTCGCTCTCGTTCATTTATTATTCTCAACCACTTCTCTGCTCAGTTCATGCTCTGACTTCTCTCTAGAACTCCAGCAAATTTCTCTCACTAAAATCTCACCAGATAATGTCTCAAAGACAGTCGAACGTGGCCGGATCCTCTACCGGCGGGAAGAGGAGAAGATTCGTGAAGTCTCACACAAATGAGAAGCCAAAACCCTTGGCTCTCAACGAATCTTTAGTGGACTTCATCAACAAGAAGCCCAGAACGCTATACATGTTGATCAGAGAACGTATGGAGCTTCCTCATGTCAAGCAAGATGCTGTGAAAACAAGGAACTACGAGAAGTTCATAGAACGTTTCGTCATTCACGGCCTGCACAAGAATAACTACAAAGATCTGCCTGGCCGCATTGAGGACGTTCTATTCTTCCAACAGTTTGGAGTTGAGAATCTCGGTCCCTTACTTGACCTCATTCCCGATGTTGGATCGTTAGTACTGAGGGACAGCCTTTACTTTGGTAAAGGCGTCCTTTGGTTAGACGTTCCTACGAGGTGTAGGAGCGTCCTAGAGTAATGCAGCGGAAATAGTACTAAACAGGTAAGTAATGAACGCAATGAGTTATAGAGGAACCACTCAAGACCAAGTAGTCCTTGAGTGTAAACCTCTACCTCCTTGGAGGATTTTTGAATAGTTCTTCCTTTATATTGAACGTTCTTACAGTTGTATTGGCGAGTCTTTACAGTTCTCTGGCACTTAGCTTTTCCCTAAGTCCACTAGTAAAGGACTCCTCTAAGCCTACAACTTAAGCAAGTTCAATCTACTAAAGGACTCCTATCCCTGCGTCCTACAGTACTTAGTAGGACTCTCTTTCTCTTCTTTCGATTACAAACAGTTTTGTGATTTAGGTTACAAATCTCACTCGATCTAACTCAAAGTCTCAGCACTGTTCTTGAGTTCTTGAGTTTGTTCTTTGTGTTCTTGAGTGAGTCGCTTTCACTTTGATTCTCTCTGAATATTCTTGAAAGCGTTAGCGTCACAATAAATGCCTTGCGGTATTTATAGGACTTGGGAAAGGGCGTCATTCTCGTTCTGACGATCATGCCCTTCAGGTACGTGGCTACAGGATCTTCTTCCACGAGTTTGGCGGTGATGAGGAAGCTTCCTGTATCCAGCTGTGTGTGATGAACTCCGCTACAGGATCGGCCGCCACGTGTTGATGAACTCTGCTACAGGATCGTCCGCCACGTAGTGTTGGACTCTGCTACAGGATCGGTCTCCACGTGTTCTTGGATGATCAAACATTGTCGAGTGATGTCATCCTGTCGGCTAGTGAGTAAGGACTCCTTTCTTGCGTTCCTACTTGCTTGGGACTCCGTCCTTGCTCAAGTAGTTTCTGGCTCGTCCTTACTTCCTGTTAGCTGGCGTCCCTAAGCTTATGGGACGCCCATACACACTTGTTGTCCTTTTGGTCACTGGCGTTCCTGAACACTTGGACAACTTTATTAAAATCATAGAGAGTTTGTCATATCAAAACTAAGGGACGGTTGTGTGGAACACTAACAAGTACGCAGGCGTTCTTGATAGCGTCCCAACAATTTCCCCCTTTTTGATGATGACAAACTCTTTTGCAGAATAGTTTTAACATTGAAACTTAGCTTTCATGAAAACTTAAAAGAGTCCTCCAACACTTAGAGAAATTTTAATAAGCACAAGTTTTCAATCTTTGATTTTCTAGCTTTTGGATTTAAAGGAGAGAGTCGCGTCCTAGAAAAGTTTCTAAGCGTCCTCGTTTATTCTAGCATGAGCGTTCCTTAGACGTTTCACTCAATAGTTCCCCCTTCTCACTTGCTTATTCTAGATAACTATTTTATAGCGCATCTCTGCAAAACTACACTTCCCCCTTTTGGCATCATCGAAAAGGATAACAAGTGATAAGGGCGTTATCACAAACACATAACTAAAAGCAGTGGAACGCTTAAACACATATGCAAGCAAACAATGTAATTTCCATTCAAACAAAAGTTAGAGTTATTACAGACCAATGGTCATAATGTTTGAAGTTCAAAAGAAGCAAAGGCAAAATGGTAGGGGATTAAGGGGTGATGGCAATCACTGAGAACGGCTCTGGTCTTGGTAAAACTTGAGCAGTTGTTCATTAAGTTCATTTGCCTTGGAGAACGCAGAAGATAGATCTTTGAGAGCTGAGAAGATTAGACACTGGTTGTCCAAGATCGCACCCATGAGTTCTGCTGGCGGATGTTCAGAAATATTTGCAGGAGCAGAGCGGGGTATGGGACCTGAACTTGAAGAGGGAGCGTCCTGAGGAAGAGTTGTAGGAGAGGAAGGTCCTAAGAGCATTTGATCGAGAGATGTAAGATCTACAACAGGCTCTTGATCTTGGGAGAACTCTTGAGGCGTCGAAGTAAGCCTTGCGGCCTCAGCCTCAGCAACTAAGTGTTCTTCCTCAGCTTTCTTTCGAGCTTCCTCAGCCTCAGCTTTCAACTGTTTTAGAACGGACGGCAGCTCTTCATTGTGTCTAATTTCAACCAGTCCCTTCTTGGCGTCCCATTTTAAGCCAAGTTCTTCAGAGAAAGTGCTCTCATCATAAGCATCTTGAGACTGCAAAATCGCCTTCACTACACCAGGGTACGGCAAGGCGTGCCTCTTCCTTCCACACTTGGCCATATGTTGCATCGCAATTCTGGCTAAGTTGACTGGGCGGCGTTCAAGAATTGCGTCAATCAGAATTATATCGTGAGTTTGCACGATTGAACGCTTTTCCTGCCTTGGAAGAAAGGCGCGGCAGATGAAGTAGTGAATGATTGCGCCAACCTTGCTCAAAACGTGAGCTACCCTGTCGAGTCCTATCGGCCTTTTCCCTTGAAAGACGTGCTCAACCAGAGGCAATTCTTGATCAGTTGTTTCGAAGCCGCCTTCAGGAAGTGAGCTAAGAGCATCAGATGGTGGCTTGCATGAACCTAGGCCAAGAAAGGAGCGCATTTGGCGTTCTGTTATGGAGGCTTTCTCACCTTCAATTTTGAAGTGAAGGGAGCCTTCTTTTGCTTTGTAGCGCAGATCGTTATAGAACGCCTTAACCTGTTCCTTGTCAACTGTTATCGGCGCTGGTCCAACGTTCTGCCATCCTTGAAATCTTAGGAGATCGAGGAACTCCTTAACAGCTTCATCATCGAAGGAGGCGAGCCACTCTTCAGAATAAATAAGAGGACTGAGGACTTTGACGGGCACACCAGCGTTCTTCCTCTTACGCTTGCCCTTGGGGGACTCAGAGTCCTCCTCATCATCATCGGACTTGTCCTCAGCCTTCTCTGAGTCACTATCAGAGGCGTCCTTTGAAGGAGCGTCCTTTGTGCCTTGTTCAGCATCGCCACCAGCTGTGGCTTGATCAGCAGACCTCTGTCTTTGGGACGCACCCTCAGCGTCCTGAGCCTCTGTTTGTTGTTCAGTTGTTGTGGGCTCGGCGTCCGCTGGGACTTGATCGGATTCTGTTTGGATTGTGGGGGAGGGGTTTTCTTGTGGTGCTGGGGTGGGGTTGAGGATTGGGAGCGATTGGTTGTAAGGGGTGACCTCCTGAGCATCACGCTCGAGCTCTTCAGAGAGAGATGGCTCGGCGTTCTCCTGAGTGACCTGGTGCTCACCAGCGTCCTCAATTTCAGTAGGAGCGTTCGCGTATCCTTCCTCTTCATCATTGGAATCCCCAGTAACGTCGATGAAGGGGGAGTCCTGAGCAGGAGTGTCTTCCTCGCTCCCAGATGAGCTAGAGGAGGAAGAGGAGGAGGGAACGTGCTCAATCTGCACCTGAGCTTCCTTGGCCAGCAACACTTTCGGCTTTTTGCCAGCTTTTCTGCGGCGGAAGGTGTGCTCAAAAGTGCATTCGGCCTCCTCTGGGCCACTCTCGGAGGATGGACGGCGAGATCTGGGGGTCTCGGGGTCCTTTGGTGGAGAGATATGGGCGGGAGCAGAGGGGAATAGGGCCAGGTTTAGCGGGGACGGAGGAGGAAAGGGGATTAGAGCATTTTGAGAGGAGGGTTGAGGGGACGGGGGAGGGGTTGGTAGTTGTTCAATTTGGATTTGGGGGGGAGGGGTGGTTTCTTTGGAAAGAATGGATGTCCGTTTTGTGGAGCTCGGCCGTTTTATGGAGGGTTTGGAGGATGGGACGCTCGAGGTCTTGGCCTTTTTGAGGGGCCTTTGGTCGTGGGCTTTCTTGGAGCGTCCCTCCTTTAAGTGAGGTGGAAACTTGTCCACGATTTGAGTTGGATTTGAGGAGGTGGGTTTGGATGTTTTGAGAGGGGAGATAGAGGGGTTGGACGCTTGGATGGGAGGATTGATTTTGTGGTGATGGAGGGGACTTGAGGTGGTGGTGGAGAAGAACTTGGTACACGGGACTTGGTCATTTGGAAGGCCAAGGAGTCCTTTGGGTACATCGGGAAATCAGGAAGGAAGGCGTTATGGAGATCGGGAATGAGTTCAAGTAAAGGACCCAGATTCTCACCTCCAAACTGTGAGAAGAAGAGAACGTCGTCCATCCGTCCTGGCAAGTCCTTGTAGTTTGTTTTGTGAAGACTTGGCACGACGAAGCGTTCGATGAACTTTTCATAGTTCTTAGTCTTCGTTGCATCATTCTTGATTTCAGGCAAGTTCATGCGTTCCCTTATTAAGTTGTATAGGGTTCTCGGTTTCCTGTTGATGAAGTCCACCAAAGATTCATTTAGAACGATGGGTTGGGGCTTCTCAATGTAGTGAGACTTCACCAACTTTCTTCTCTTCCCGCCGGTAGAGGAGCCGGCCACGTTCTTTAGTTGTTGAGACATTGTCAGATGAAATTTTAGTGAGAGAAAGCTGCAGGAGTTCTAGAGAGAGGTCAGAGCAAATTTGAGAGCGAGAAAGTGGTTGAGCGTAATAAATTCTGAGAGCGACTGTTTTGGCCTTTTATAGAGGAAGCGGTGGCCCAAACGGTAATTACCACTGTTTTACTGTGCGACACGTAGCAAAGCTTCCCCCTTAAGATTTGAGCAAAAGCAACGGTCACTGTTCACACTTTCAAAAGTTCAAAAATTCTGACTCTTCAACTGCGCCTTAACAACTGAACTGGCGTTCTTTCCAACAAGCACTGAGCGTTCTCTCATACTTAGCAAAATTTACCTCTTCAAGCAAACCATCAACCAACTTACTGTTCTTGTGATCACCTTTTGAACCAGTTAAGAACAACGCAAGTACGTCCCGTAAAAGAAAATATGAAGCTCATAGGACGCTTTTGCGGAGTTCTCGGCTAGGGTAAGCTTAGAGTTCCCATCATTTCGGCTTATAATGAGGGTTGGGTGATCAGGGATACTCTTTTCAAGACAAAATAGAGAAAGTTTGAATGGCGTTCCAAAGTAGCAAACATATGAAGTTTTAGACTAGCGTCCTTGCAAATATGAATTCAATGCATAACAGACCTTAAACACTTAGAATCTGCTAAACATAGCCAATCATTGAGAGAATAGTAGAACGGGACTTGCTACTCAAAGGTTATCATCCCCAAGAGCAACCTAAGATGCTCATAGGGACGTCTATCAAGCGCCTTAGTGAAAATATCAGCTATTTGGTCTTCAGTCCTTACATGCTCCATACTAATGAGTCCTAGTTCAACATTATCACGCAAGAAATGATGCCTTATATGAATATGCTTTGTCCGTGAATGAAAAACAGGATTTTTAGAAATTTCAATAGCACTTTTGTTATCACAACGAATAGGAATAGTTTCAAGATTGATACCGTAGTCCTCTAGTTGATATTTGATCCAGATAACTTGTGAACAGCACGAGGCAGCAGCAACGTACTCGGCTTCCGCAGTTGAAAGCGCCACAGAGTTCTGTTTCTTAGATCCCCAAGAGACTAGGCATGAACCAAGGAACTGTGCCATTCCTGAAGTGCTTTTCCGATCAATTACTTGTCCCGCATAATCAGCGTCCGAGTAGCCAACAAGCTTGAAGGACGTCTTCCTGGGGTACCAAAGGCAAAGATCGTCGCGTCCTTTGAGATAGCGAAAGATCCTCTTGACTTCTTGCATGTGGGACTCCTTTGGATTTGCCTGGAAGCGTGCACACAAGCAAACGGCAAACATAATGTCGGGACGGCTTGCGGTCAAATAGAGCAAAGAACCAATCATCCCTTTGTATAGTTTTTGATCAACGTCCTTTCCCTGTTCGTCTGCGTAAAGACGCGAGTTTGGAGAACATGGGGTTGCAACAGGTTTGGACGAGTTCATCCCGTACTTCTCAAGCATCTCACGGACATATTTTTGTTGGTGAATACGCGTCCCGTCCTTGAGTTGATTGATTTGGAGTCCCAAGAAGAAATTGAGTTCTCCAATGAGAGACATCTCAAACTCACTACTCATTAAGGACTTGAACTTATCTACAAGCTTCATGTTAGTGCTACCAAAGACAATATCATCAACATAAACATGAGCAATCAAAATGTCCTTGTGAACTTTCTTTATGAACAAAGTTTTATCTATTGAACCTCTAGTGTACCCATGAGACAAAAGAAAGGACGCAAACCTGTCGTACCATGCACGAGGGGCTTGGTTGAGTCCATAGAGCGCTTTGTCCAAGTAGTACACATGATCTGGGTGAGAGGCGTCCTCGAAGCCAGGCGGCTGAGCAACATACACTTCCTCCTTTAGCTTTCCATTGAGAAAGGCAGTCTTGACGTCCATCTCAAATAGCTTGAATCCTTTGTGAGCGGCGAAGGCAATAAGAAGACGAACGGCTTCAATTCTAGCAACAGGAGAAAATGTCTCATCATAGTCTATGCCTTCCTCTTGCTTGAATCCTTGAGCCACCAGTCTTGCCTTGTTCCTTGACACACGTCCACTCTCATCAAGCTTATTTCTAAACACCCATCGCGTCCCTATGATATTTTTGCCTTTGGGACGTGGGACGAGAGTCCAAACTTTGTTTCTTTCAAACTGGTTGAGTTCTTCTTGCATTGCTTGACTCCAGTCAGCGTCCTGAAGTGCTTCTTTGATATTCTTTGGCTCCACCATAGAGACAAAGGCATTGAATGCACATAAAGCCAAATTTGCACTTTGGGACTTGCTTGCAGCTGACCTAGTTTGAACTCCTTGAGAAGGATCTGAGATAATCTGGGATGTTGGGTGATCCCGAGAGAAGCGGGACTCCCTTTGAAATAAATGAGCAAATCTTGGATCAATGTCCCCATCAGAATCATCACTATCATCTTGAGCATCGTCTTCAGTGCGTTCCCCCTCAGAGAGAGCGTCCACACCTTGACTTTGCCCACCTTGTTGACTTGATTCAGCTACATCTTGTTGAACTGGAGATTCACTATGAGATGGAACTCCCTGAGCAACACTAGGAACTTCCATTGAGACTTCATCAGGATTTTGAGCAGCGTTCTTAGGAACGTAGTACTTTTCAGAAAACCATTCTTCAACTTCATCTTTAGAGTCGTCCTGCTGTTGTGACGAGGAGCGTTCTTTCTTTCTTGCTTTTTCTTTGTGAGAAGAACTTTCTTTGAACACAACATGAATACTCTCCTCAAGCTTTAGAGTCCTTTTGTTGAAAACTCTATATGCTTTGCTGGAGAGAGAGTACCCAAGGAATATGGCTTCATCACTTCTCGCATCAAACTTTCCCAGTTTCTCTTTATCATTGTTGTGAACGAAACACTTGCAACCAAAAACTCTGAGATAATCGATGCGAGGCTTCTTTCCGTTCAACAATTCATAAGATGTCTTTTTCAGGAGAGGACGGATCATGGCACGATTGATGATGTAGCATGCAGTAGCAATGGCTTCCGCCCAGAAGTACCTGGGAACGCTATTAGCCAAAAGCATAGTTCTTGCCATATCCTCTAGCGTCCTATTCTTTCTTTCCACAACTCCATTTTGTTGAGGAGTCCTTGGAGCTGAGAAGTTGTGCGAGACACCATGTTGATCACAATAGGCCAGGAATTCTGAGTTTTGGAACTCCGTTTCATGGTCTGATCTTATGGCTTTGAGAGGCGTCTCAAGAGCAACTTCCACTTGTTTGATGAAGACTTTGAACGCATTGAAGCAATCTACTTTGGAAGCCAAGAAAAGAACCCAAGTGAATCGAGAAAATCATCTACAAGATCGTAAATGTACCTCTTTCCACCGTAGCTCAGCGTCTTCATTGGTCCACAAAGATCCATATGGAGAAGTTCCAAAGCCTTTTCGTACTAACTTCATTTTTGAACTTGAAAGACGTTCTTGTTTGCTTCCCTTTGATACAGGCTTCGCACTGTTCAATCGTCTCAGGATCAATTCGGGGAAGTCCCTTCACAAGATTTCTTTGGTGAAGCTTGAAGATCGTGCTAGGTCCAGCATGACCAAGTCGACAATGCCAGAGATCAACGTCCTTCTTTGAAGCAGATAGACACAACTCTGATTTAGGCTTGAACTCTTGATTGAAGATGTAGATGTTGTTCTTGCGAACTCCTTTGAGAACAACTTTGTTGGACTTCTTGTTGATAACAAGGCACTCCTTTGAGTCAAATGTGACTAGATTTTCACCTTGATCACACATCTGAGAGACGCTAAGAAGATTGTAACCAAGTCCTTCAACAAGACTGACATTTGTTGCTTTGATGGACGGGTTGAGAATAGCAGTTCCCGTTCCTTTGATCTTTCCTTTGCCCTTGTTGCCAAACGAGACAGTTCCTCCCGTGGCACTACTTTGGATAGAAGTGAGATGGATCTGGCTTCCTGTCATATGATTTGAGGCGCCACTATCAATGATCCATGGGCGTCCCCTCACTTCTACCTGCCAAAACAAGGTTAGTTCTTCGCGACCCAGGCAAGGTGTTCCTTACCTGGCTCATTACAATAATAGAGCTCTGGTTCTGGCATATAATCATTTAAGTTAACATCATTAGAAATGGAATTTTTGCGGGAAGAACTTCTAGAACGTCTAAGATGCCAAGAACTAGCTTTAGGAACGGACTCAGCATTTTCATTGTTAGTCCTAGCAGCGTTACCACTCTCAATGTCTTCCTTAAGTTTTACACAGTCATATTTGAAATGATCACCTTGTCCACAGTACCAACACGTCCTATAGTAAGTACCGAGGTAGTACTTCTTGTTTGGTCGTTGGATTTTATTTTGCTTCATCTTTTGGGGATCACACACTTTTGAACCGTCCCCTTTAGCAATTTTCTTGTAAATTTTATGACTGGTGGAGTTAGTGTAGTAGTCCTCTTGACCTTTTTCTCCACTCTCTAGGACTCTAATTCTTTCAAGGAGATTCTTGGTTTTCTCTCTTTCTAGTTCAAGTTCCGAAGTTTTGCTAGCCTCAAAGTCACTAGGGAGAGAGTTCCTAGAGTCAGATTCATAACCTAGACCACGCTTAGCTGGGACAAAGACTATTGGTTTTACTTCCTCAACTATGGGACTCTTTCCCAAAACTTTCACTTCTTCCCTAAGCTTGGCGTTCTCAAATTTAAGACACACAAGTTCAGTTTTTAGGGACTTAGTTTCTTCACATGAGGACTCTAGTTGAATAGTCATTGAATTACAGTTCTCACATTCAACTACAATATTTTCATCTTCGAGTTCATCCATTCTTCTTTTCATAACAAGACTTTCCTCCATGATTTTACCAATGAGTTTAAGCAATTTTGGTTTTGAACACTTTTCTAGAGAACGCATCATGGAATCATGAGTTACCTCTTGTTCGTTGTTGGAGGCGTTCTCTTCAACAACTGGAGCGTCCTCCACTGCCATGTATGCAACTTGATCGTCACGTTCATCATCACTTGAACTGAGATCATCCCAAGCAACTGTACATGCTCCAATGAGAGCTTTCTTCTTGTCCTTGGAGGACGTTCCCACAGTACATTTTTTGGCAAAATGTCCTTTCTTGTTGCATTTGTAACATGTGAGTTCCTTCATTTCAGCCTCTGTGTACTTGGGACTCTCCTTTTTGTAGGACTTGCTCTTGATGCTATGCTTGTTCTTCTTGTTATAGTACTTGAGAGCCTTGTGAATAAGAGAGAGTTCCTCATCTGAGTCAATCTCTTCCTTTGGCTTTCTTTCTTTCTCTTTGGAACGCAAGTTCTCAAGTTTTTCTTTGTTTTGCATCATCAGCGCTAGATCTCTTTGGCCACGTAGGTACTCGGCGTACTCTGGTGTTGTGGACGCCAAAGCAAGATCAGTTTGAAGATTCTTTCCTAGCTGAGCCATGTCAGAGATTCTTCTTTCTTCGTACTGCCTGAGCTTCCCATAGATTTCTTCCATATCTAGAGTTTTGTTGGCTGTGTTTTCTTTGAAAGTCGTCCTATCGAAATTCCAGACTCCAGTCAACCCATCGATGACTACTTGAACTCTATTCCTCATGGAGATTTCTGATTTTGGAATACCCAAGTTTCTCATCTTGGTGACAAGGGCCTCAAAACGGTACGAGTAATCGTTCACAGATTCATTTGGCAACATAGTAAAAGCATAGAACTCCTTCTTGATTTTCAGCTGGACATCCTCTTTCATTTCTGCAGTTCCCACATGAAATTTCTCAAGAGCTTCCCACTGTTGTTTTGCTGTGGGGAGATTGCTAACTCTTGTGGCGTCCCTTTCGCAGAGGGACGCTTGAAGGAAGCACACTGCTTTAGCATTTGTCTCCATTAGCTTGAATTCATCAGGACCCCACTCGTCCTCTTTGTCTTTCTTGTCTTCCGGAACTTTGAGATCACCTTTTCTGATAACGTTCCAGCATTGATAATTTGTGCTTCTGCAGAAATTCTCAAATCTAATTTGCAGCGGTTGAAGTTGCCGTCCGTCAGACGTGGAGGCTTCACAAAAGAGATTCCAATGGGTTCCATGTCCATCTTTACCTGCAACTCAATAAGAATCTAGAGCGCCTGCTCTGATACCAATTGTTGGATCGTTAGTACTGAGGGACAGCCTTTACTTTGGTAAAGGCGTCCTTTGGTTAGACGTTCCTACGAGGTGTAGGAGCGTCCTAGAGTAATGCAGCGGAAATAGTACTAAATAGGTAAGTAATGAACGCAATGAGTTATAGAGGAACCACTCAAGACCAAGTAGTCCTTGAGTGTAAACCTCTACCTCCTTGGAGGATTTTTGAATAGTTCTTCCTTTATATTGAACGTTCTTACAGTTGTATTGGCGAGTCTTTACAGTTCTCTGGCACTTAGCTTTTCCCTAAGTCCACTAGTAAAGGACTCCTCTAAGCCTACAACTTAATCAAGTTCAATCTACTAAAGGACTCCTATCCCTGCGTCCTACAGTACTTAGTAGGACTCTCTTTCTCTTCTTTCGATTGCAAACAGTTTTGTGATTTAGGTTACAAATCTCACTCGATCTAACTCAAAGTCTCAGCACTGTTCTTGAGTTCTTGAGTTTGTTCTTTGTGTTCTTGAGTGAGTCGCTTTCACTTTGATTCTCTCTGAATATTCTTGAAAGTGTTAGCGTCACAATAAATGCCTTGCGGTATTTATAGGACTTGGGAAAGGGCGTCATTCTCGTTCTGACGATCATGCCCTTCAGGTACGTGGCTACAGGATCTTGTTCCACGAGTTTGGCGGTGATGAGGAAGCTTCCTGTATCCAGCTGTGTGTGATGAACTCCGCTACAGGATCGGCCGCCACGTGTTGATGAACTCTGCTACAGGATCGTCCGCCGCGTAGTGTTGGACTCTGCTACAGGATCGGTCTCCACGTGTTCTTGGATGATCAAACATTGTCGAGTGATGTCATCCTGTCGGCTAGTGAGTAAGGACTCCTTTCTTGCGTTCTTACTTGCTTGGGACTCCGTCCTTGCTCAAGTAGTTTCTGGCTCGTCCTTACTTCCTGTTAGCTGGCGTCCCTAAGCTTATGGGACGCCCATACACACTTGTTGTCCTTTTGGTCACTGGCGTTCCTGAACACATGGACAACTTTATTAAAATCATAGTGAGTTTGTCATATCAAAACTAAGGGACGGTTGTGTGGAACACTAACAAGTACGCAGGCGTTCTTGATAGCGTCCCAACACCCGATCTCCACAATCAAGTTCTCCCTGACTTCCCCATGTACCCAAGGGACTCCCCAGCTTACAACATGCTAAAAAACCGTTTGCCGAGTCCCTCTCCCCCTCCTCCTTCCGTCCCCACTGTCACAACCAAGAAACTCCTCAAACGTCCAACCCCTTCCTCTCCTCTCTCAAAAGCTTCTAATCCTACCTCCTCAAATCCAACCCAAATTGTGGATAAGTTTCCACCCCACTTAAAGGAGGGACGCTCCAAGAAAATACATGATCCAAGGCCCCTAAAAAAGGCCAAGACCTCAAGCGTCCCACCCTCTAAAACCTCCTCAAAAAGGCCAAGCTCCACAAAAAGGCTTTCCAACCTATCCAAGGAATCCACTCCCCCTCCCCAACCCATCACCATAGTTCAACTACCCACTCCTCCCCCGTCCCCTCAACCTTCTACATCAAACGCTCTTATCCCCTTCCCTCCCAAACGAACTCTCTCCCCTCTCAACCTCGCAAACTTCCCATCCGCCCCGGCCCACATATCTCCTCCCAAGGACCCCGAGACTCCTAAGTCCCGCCGTCCTTCTTCAAAAAGCGGCCCGGAGGATGTTGAGCAGCGTTCAACCCTGGAGCACACCTTTCGCCGACGCAAAGTTGGCGAAAAGCCTAAGGTGTTGCTCACCAAGAACGCCCCAGAGCCTGAGCACATCTCCTCCTCCTCCGCATCCTCTAGCTCTTCCTCTGAGAGTCAAAGAGGAACGCCTGCTGGTGAGCCCTCCCCTTTTATCGATGTTATCGGGGACTCCAGCGAAGAGGCGGAAGGAGTTGAGAATGCTCCTGCTGGAATTCCTCAAGGAGCTGAGGACGCTGGTGAGCACCAGGTTGCTCAAAAGGACGCCGAGCCTTCTTTGTCAGAAGAACTCGAGCGTGATGCTCAAGAAGTCCCCCCCCTACAACCAATCCCTACCAATCCTCAACCCCTCCCAAGCTCCTCAAGAAAACCCCTCCCCCACAATCCAAACAGAATCCCTCCAAGTCCCTGCGAACGCTGAGCCAACAACAGAATTTCAATCAGAGGCTCAGGACGCCGAGGGCACGTCCCAAGGCCAAGTTCCTTCTAGTGCTGATCAAGCCACAGTGATCGGTCCGGGATCGGAGGGTCTCACAATTTTAAATTTATAAAACCGAACCTCACTTGTAGTAAAGAGGTAGGGTGTCGAACACACGGGAGTTCGTGCGTCGAGAGTACCCGAAAAGACTAAAAGGTGTAAAAGAAAGGCAAAATACAGGAAAACGAGAGAAAATCAGCTCGGAGCGACACTGGTCACTTTGGTCCGAGGGTGGATCGAGGTTGATTTTGCCGGGACCGACGTGGTTCAAAGTCGGGCCCGATGATTGGGTAACTCGGTTAGGCAAAAATTGTAAATCGGTCTTGGGTTTTTGGGTTCCCTCCCTAACTAGGCTTGAGTAATTCTACCCCAATTCAACCAATAAGTGTTGATCCTTATGAGATCGAGGTTGCTAGCCTTCGATCCCTCCACTGTACACTTCAACCTAAGGGAGTTTTCACTCTCCTTCGATGTTAGGTCTAGTGATTGGGTCCGAGATTGCTCTCGCTTACTCTTACCAATCACAAGCCCTAAGCCCCTTGTTTTCATAAGAGAATTGAAGCTTAGTGTAGAGAGGATTCATAGATCAAGCACATAAAGGTTATGGAATTGGGGGTTTACACCCAATCCTAACTAGGGGATTCCCCCATAGCCCAAGACTATGGAATCTACTCCATCAAGTAAGAGAACAAAGCAATCAAATGGAAAAGCAAGCAAATATCAATCATAATCTCAACTCAAAGCCATGTTGCATTCAAATCTCAAAGTGTCAACAAGATCCAAGTCTTAATTCTACCAAATCAAAGCAAAACAAAGTACAAAACTCACTATCCTCCTCCCTAGGCCACCGATTTTCCTCTCTTCTCCTCCTCCCTTCTTCTCCTTGCTCTCCAAGTCTTCCTTGAGTCTCTAGAGAGTGATTTGGGTTGTGGTCTATCCAAACATGCCTTAATGCTCTCTAATCACCTCTATTTATAGCCTCCTTAGATTGGGGACCAAGGAATTCCCAATTTAAAAAAGGGGAAAATGTGGAAAGTTACTAAAAATATGTCTTGGGGAACAATCCACTTCATTGCCGACTCGGATCGACACGGATGCACCTCGGGCCCGACGTTGGGAACGTCGGTCCTGGTCTCTGGCTGCTCGATCTCGGGCCCGATGTGGTGGTACTCGGTCCTGGGCCTCGATCCTTGTCTTCTTCTTGGGTTTCCTTTGGTTCCTCTTCATTCTTGACTTGGCTCCTTCATAAGCTCCTCCAAAACGTCCTCATTCTTGCCATTTTACCTACAAATCAAAGCAAACTTGCATAGTTTCCGACTCTTAAAGAAAACCGGGAACTAAGCTAAGAAGGAACGAAACTAACAAAGAAAAGAATGAAAAACACATATTTACAAGGAAAATTCACTACTAAAACACCTCCAAAATGAGAGACATCACACAGCTGGTGGCAATGCTGAATCTGAACAAGGCATAGAGAACGCTGGCCAGGACGCTGATGGACATGAGTCAGAGGACTCTGCTGATGAGGACAGTTCTTCAGATGGTGAAGATTCTGAGTCCCCCAAGGGCAAACGCAAAAGAAAGACAGATGGCGCGCCCGTCAAAGTTCTTAGCCCCCTAATATACTCGGAAGAGTGGCTCGCCTCCTTCAACAATGATGATGAAGTTCAGGAGTTTCTCGAGCTTCTCAGATTTCAAGGGTGGCTGAACGTTGGGCCTGCGTCCATTGTGGTTGACAAAGAACAGATCAAGGCGTTCTATAAAGATCTGAGGTACAAAGCTAAGGATGGTTCTCTTCATTTCAAAATAGAAGGAGAGAAAGCATCAGTTACAGAACGCCAGGTCCGTTCATTCATGGGTCTCAGCCCACAAAAGCCACCGTCCAACGCTCTAAGCTCTCTTCTAGAAGGCGGATTTGAAACAACTGATGAAGAACTACCGCTGGTTGAGAAGCTGTTCCAAGGCAAAAAGCCCTTTGGACTGAACAGGGTTGCTCATGTATTGAGCAAGGTTGGCGTCATTGCACATTATTTCATCTGCCGCGCCGTCCTTCCAAGGCAAGAGAAGTGTTCGATTGTTCAAACACACGATCTTATCTTGATTGACGCTTTTCTAAAACGCCGCCCCATCAACTTAGCCAAAATCGCGATGCAACATATGGCTAAGTGTGGGAGGAAGCGACATGCCTTGCCGTACCCAGGGCTGGTTAAGCTAATCCTACAGTCCCAAAACGCATATGATGACAGCGCTCCTTCCGAAGAGCTAGGACTGAAATGGAATGCCAAGAAGGGACTGGTAGAGATCAGGCACAATGAGGAGTTGCCTTCAGTGCTTAAATAGTTAGAAGCTGAGGCCGAGGAAGCAAGGATAAAGGCTGAGCAAGAACGCCTTGCAACTGAAGCTGAGGAAGAACGCCTTACCTCACTGCATCAAGAGTTCCCTCAAGAAGAAGAGCAATCAGTAAATCTTGCAGCTCTTGATCAGATGCTCTTGGCTCATTCACCTCCTCAAGTTCCTCCTGTGGACGCTCCTTCATCTAGCTCAGGACCAAGGCCCCGTTCTGCACCTGCAAATCTTGCTGAACATCCTCCTGCAGAACTCATGGGTGCGATCTTAGACAATCAGTGTCTCATCTTCTCAACTCTCAAGGATCTGTCCTTTGCGTTCACCAAGGCTGCTGAACTTAATGAAAAACTGCTCAAGTTTTATCAAGACCAGAGCCGTCCTCAGTGATTGCCGTTCCCCACCCCTTTTTATCCCCCACCATTTTGCTTTTGCTTCTTTTGTTTCAAACACTATGATCTTGGTTTGTAATAACTGTACTCTTGTTTCGTTTGAATGGCAATCCTTTGTTTGTGTGCATGTGTTTGTTTAAGCGTTCCACTGCTTTTAGTTATGTGTTTGTGCTAACGTCCTTATCACTTGTTATCCTTTTTGATGATGCCAAAAGGGGGAAGTGTAGTTTTGCAAAGATGCGCTAAACGAGTTATCTAGAATAAGCAAGTGTTAAGGGGGAACTATTAAGTGAAAAGTCTAAGGAACGCCCATGCTAGAATAAAAGAGGACGCTTAGAAAGTTTTCTAGGACGCGACTCTCTCCTTAAAATCCAAATGTTAGAGAATCAAAGAATGAAAACTTGTGCTTACTGGAATGTCTCTAAGTGTTAGAGGACGCTTCTAAGTTTTCATGCATGCTAAGTTCCAATGTCAAAACTATTCTGCTGAAGAGTTTGTTATCATCAAAAAGGGGGAAATTGTTGGGACGCTATCAAGGACGTCTGCGTACTTGGTAGTGTGCCCACACAAACCGTCCTTTAGTTTTGATATGACAAACTCACTTTGATTCTAATAAATTTGTCCAAGTGTTCAGGAACGCCAATTAACAAAGGACAAAAAATGTGTGAACGTTCCCTAGGCTTAGGGACGCCTGCTAACAGGAAGTAAGGACCAGCAAGAGACTACTTGAACAAGGACGGAGTCCCAAGCAAGTACGAACGCAAGAAAGGAGTCCTTACTCACTAGCCGACAGGATGACATCACTCGACAATGTTTGATCATCCAAGGACACGTGGAGACCGATCCTGTAGCAGAGTCCAACACTACGTGGCGGACGATCCTCTAGCAGACTTCATCAACACGTGGCGGCCGATCCTGTAGCGGAGTTCATCACACACAGCTGGATACAGGAAGCTTCCTCATCACCGCCAAACTCGTGGAAGAAGATCATGTAGCCACGTACCTGGAAGGGCATGATCGTCAGAACGAGAATGACGCCCTTCCCTAAGTCCTATAAATAGCCCAAGGCATTTATTGTGATGCTAACGCTTTCAGAGAATATTCAGAGAGAATCAGAGGAAAGCGACTCACTCAAGAACACGAAGAACTAACTCAAGAACTCAAGAACAGTGCTAAGACTTGTGTTAGATCGAGTGAGATTTTGTACCAAACCACAAAACAGTTTGTAACCAGAAAACCCAAAAAGAGAAAGAGAGTTCTGCGAAGTACTGTAGAACGTAGGAATAGAGTCGTTTAGTAGATTGAACTATAGCTTAAGTTGTAGGCTCAAAGGAGTTCTTTACAAGTGAACTTAGGGAAAAGCTAAGTGTCGGAGAACTGTAAAGACTCGCCAGTACAACTGTAAGAACGTTCAATATAAAGGAAAGAACTATTCAAAAATGCTCCAAGGAGGTAGAGGTTTACACTCAAGGACTACTTGGTCTTGAGTGGTTCCTCTATAATTCATTGCGTCCATTACTTATCTGTTTAGTACGTTATTTTCCGCTGCAATACTCAAGGACGCCCCTACTCCTCGTAGGGACGCCTGACCAAAGGATGCCTTTACCAAAAGTAAAGGACGTCCCTCAGTACTAACGATCCAACATCTTCCCTTGTATTTCCTGAGATTTTAGATGTGCTACCTTGTTGTATTTGTTTTGAGCTTACTCGAGGACGAGCAAGATCTAAGTATGGGGGAATATGATTCGGCCTATTTTGTATAGGTTAACTGTTGTATTTTAGGGCTATATTGAGTGTGTTTAGGTTAGAGTTTGAGCATTATTGTAATACGAAGGCCGAAGACAAAAGAATTCAAGAATCAAGAGTTTTAAGGCGTTTTGAGCTCTCTACGCAACATCACTTGTTTGAGGAGGCTATATCTTGAGCTACAGAGGTCGGATTGAGCTGATTCTGGTACCATTGGAAAGCTAACTTCAAGGGCTTAAATTCAGTTGTTTACACCGAAGTCAGATTCTAAGCCGAAGATGGTCAAAACAGCCTCCAAAGTGACACCAGCGATTCTGTCGAGATACCGCGACCGCGGATTGTTCACCGCGACCGCGGTGGCTGCCGAGACAAGTTACTCTGTTCTGTCGTGAAAGAGAGGGCGCGGTGATGGCGGTGCGACCGCGGTGATGCCGGATCCGAGACGGGCTGAAGATCTATCTTCTTTCTATCTTCTTATCTTTCCTCTTTTCTTTTCTATCTTTTCTCCTTTCCTAATTGGATTAGGGGAGCATGTTACCTGGGTCTATATAAGGAGGAGCCTCCTTAGGTTTTATGTATCTTCTTTCTCATCACCAATTCTTCTTCTCTTTTAGGTTTTTAGTTTAGTTATAGAGAGCTAGTCTCCTTGGGTTTGTTCAAGGTAGAAGTTCTGATGTATGAACTCGTGAGATTATGGTAACTGATTTCTATCCTTTGGTTAATATTGATACTCTTGTGCTTCATCCCATGATCTATGTTTGGTTTTATGAGCTTGATCAACTTGTATGATTGACTTAGATCTATCGTTTGATTTAGGATTGGTTGTTGTCTATGCACCTTTCCTATTTCTCGAAACAACTCTATTCTAGGACCGTGGACAAGGTTAGGGAAGAGTATTCAATGGTTTAATTATGCATGAGACTCGTAGCTTGATTGCATGATTTGATTTCCTAATATCCTTGTTCTCTATGCTAATTCTAGGTTTAAGCGTTCTTGCCTAGGGTTATAGAATTGCTTGGACCGTGGACATGCGATTGTTAATGATCAGGATTGGAATTAACCATAGGTGTGAATGAAATCAATGGATAAATCTATGATCGAGTGATTATATTAGAGTGGATCTTTTGAATGAACTTGCCTCCTATCTATTTGTTTATTTGTTTGTTATTTGTTTCCTAAGTTAGTTTAGATATCTCTTTGATTTCCCCCATATCTTTAGTTGATAGATATATTAATACTAGAAGCCATAGTTCTCTTGGGTTCGACCCCTTACTTGCATGCTATACTAGTTTGTAGTTTGGGTTATTTATCTTGGATCTTGGCATGACGACTTTAGCCGAGTCAAATTTTGGCGCCGTTGCCGGGGAACTAAGGTTTCTTTCTAGTATTAATATTTTTATTGACTATGTAAAAAAAAATTGGGCTAACATGCAGGTACTAGGTTCGAAAGAACGTTCTGTGTTCGAACCACGCTTGCGGGTGCGCAACCGCGGTTGCGATTCGAATACAGAAACTCCCGACGTACAAGTACTAGACACCGCGGTCGCGGTCCACAAACCGCGCCCGCGGTGGTAATTTAGTTGCTCGGGGGAAATTAGTTGCTCGGGGAAAAAAAAGAAAAAAAAAAAGAAAAAAAAAAGAAAAAAAAGAGAAAAAAAAGAAAAAAAAAGAGAAAAAAAAGGAAAAAAAGAGAGAAAAAAGAAGAAGACTTCACACATGTCATGAGAAGACGAGCCCAATATCCGAGAGCACACATTGAGCATTCATGTTTGAGGAGACGTCCGAGTTCGCATTCGCTCAAGGCCGCGCCCGCGCTTCCCATGTTGCGCCCGTGGTTGGTTCCCAGAGGATGATGTTCCTTTCAGCATTGAATCCGCGCCCGCATCCCGTACACCTGCGACCGCGGTTAGCCTGCAGAACGGTATTCCGAAGTCTTTTCTTCCATTCTTCTACACCTTTAAAAAGTTCATCCATTCCACCTCTCTTCATTCGTTTGTGAGTCTTCTGATATACCTTCTTCCTTGCTTCTATCCTTTCTCTTTGCTTCATTGAGAATAATGAAGGAATTAAGTATGGGGGAGGGAGTACTCGCATTCGCTTATCCTAGTTAGTGTAGTTAGAGATTTGCTTCAAATTTTTGATTTTCTTCTTTTCATGGAGCACTTGCACCATACCTTTTTGCATAATAAAGGAAGAAAGAAAAAGAAAAAAGATAGAAAAAGCCATAAAAAGTGAAAAAAGGCATATAAAATCTTGGGATGAGTCGAAAACCCGAAAGGGCGGCTCAGGTAATAAGCAGGTAACCCGGACCAGCGTTAGGCTGGTGTAATATGAGGTTCATGAGAGTTGTGAGTATTTCTGAGCAAACCCTATTGAAAAATGAAAAGAGCGGTTAGGTGAAAACCCGAAAGGGCGCCTAAGTAGAATTGAGTGGAAAAATTTGAGAGTATAGGATCATTCTTGCTTGAGGACTTTGGGGCTTACATGTTAGATTTGGGTAGATCCTAGGTTGCTCTATACTTTTTAGAGCTTGAGTGTTATATCTTGTTATGAGGGGTGTGTTTGAGCTTCATTGTTTTATGCTCATGATTTCTCTACTTTGGGTTCGGGTTGTGAGCTGAGTGCTTTTACCTTCCCTTGTATTTCCTGAGATTTTAGATGTGCTACCTTGTTGTATTTGTTTTGAGCTTACTCGAGGACGAGCAAGATCTAAGTATGGGGGAATTTGATTCGGCCTATTTTGTACAGGTTAACTCTTGTATTTTAGGGCTAACTTGAGTGTGTTTAGGTTAGAGTTTGAGCATTATTGTAATACGAAGGCCGAAAACACAAGAATTCAAGAATCAAGAGTCTTAAGGCGTTTTGAGTTGTCTGCGCAACACCATTTTCTTGCAGAGGCTATATCTTGCGCTACAGAGGTCGGATTGAGCTGATTCCGGTGCCATTGGAAAGATAACTTCAAGGGCTTAAATTCATAGTTTTAAAACGAAGTCAGATTTGAAGTCGAAGATGGTCAAAACAGCCTCCAAAGTGACACCGGCGACTCTGTCGAGATACCGCGACCGCGGATTGTTCACCGCGACCGCGGTGGCTGCTGAGACAAGTTACTCTGTTCTGTCGTGAAAGTGCGGGCGCGGTGATGGCGGCGCGACCGCGTTGATGCCGGATCCGAGACGGGTCGAAGATCTATCTTCTTTCTATCTTCTTATCTTTCCTCTTTCCTTTTCTATCTTTTCTCCTTTTCAAATTAGATTGGGGGAGCATGTTCCCTGGGTCTATATAAGGAGGAGCCTCCTTAGGTTTTATGTATCTTCTTTCTCATCACCAATTCTTCTTCTCTTTTAGGTTTTTAGTTTAGTTATGGAGAGCTAGTCTCCTTGGGTTTGTTCAAGGGAGAAGCTCTGATGTATGAACTCGTGAGATTTTGGTAATTGATTTCTATCCTTTGGTTAATATTGATACTCTTGTGCTTCATCCCATGATATATGTTTGATTTTATGAGCCTGATCAACTTGTTTGATTGACTTAGATCTATCGTTTGATTTAGGATTGGTTGTTGTCTATGCGGCTTTCCTATTTCTCGAAACAACTCTATTCTAGGACCGTGGACTAGGTTAGGGAAGACTATTCAATGGTTTAATTATGCATGAGACTCGTAGCTTGATTGCATGACTTGATTTCCTAATATCCTTGTTCTCTGTGCTAATTCTAGGTTTAAGCGTCCTTGCCTAGGGTTATAGAATTGCTTCAATCGTGGACATGCAATTGTTAATGATCAGGATAGGAATTAACCATAGGTGTGAATGAAATCAGTGGATAAATCTATGATCGAGTGATTATATTAGAGTTGATCTTTTGAATGAACCTGCCTCCTATCTAATTGTTTATTTGTTTGTTATTTGTTTCCTAAGTTAGTTTAGATATCTCTCTGATTTCCCCTCATATCTTTAGTTGATAGATATATTAATACTAGAAGCCATAGTTCTCTTGGGTTCGACCCCTTACTTGCATGCTATACTAGTTTGTAGTTTGGGTTATTTATCTTTGATCTTTGCATGACGACTTTAGCCGAGTCAATGCGCCACCCCCACAACCAGCCACGCTAGGTCCCATTACCAAGCATAGGGTGCGAGTACTTCAAGAAGACCGTCAAATGACCCTCACTACAATGGGCCTAATGCTAAACCACAAGTTTAGGCCTTTCATGATCCTCCAAGGTGATGGGCCAATTTTCAACACTAGCGGGCTTAGACCGAGCCATTTCCAAGGAAGCCCATCAAAACTAT
This sequence comes from Polygonum aviculare, assembly GCA_934048045.1. Lineage (NCBI taxonomy): Eukaryota > Viridiplantae > Streptophyta > Magnoliopsida > Caryophyllales > Polygonaceae > Polygonum > Polygonum aviculare. The sequence goes on along the minus strand of OW204023.1, from coordinate 20,839,392 downwards.
CTCATCAAGACCCCCTACAATCAATGATGCAATGCCTTGAGGTGCAAGGAACGTACTTGGGGAGCAAGGATGACTCATCCACCATTAATTCACTCCTTCGGCCGCAAGCAACGTCTCCATCAAAGCCCCCCATCAAGAGCCTCTCCATTTAATGTCGGAATACCTTGGAGAGCAAGGAACTTACATGGATCGCAAGGAAGATGTCTCCACCACATATTTATTCCTTGGGCAGCAAGCTATACCGGCATCAATGCTTCTCCATCAAGACGCCCACATTAAGGACGCATGACTTAGATGGCAAGCAACTACTTTGGCAGCTAAGGTGCTCCAATGCCTCTCTCCTCTTGCTTGGGCCACAAGCATCATTTAAGACGCTTCTCCCTCTCTTCGCCTATAAAAGGAATGCTATGCCTTTCATTTTTACTTAGCTTATGACGTTGAAACTTGAAAGACACTTTGTCTCTTTCAGGTTGTAAGCTCTTCCTCCTTTTCTCTTGTGGGATCTATCCAAGAGTAAGGGGGTTCGGCCTTGTGAGTTTATCAAGGTCCTAGTCAGGCACGTTTTAGGTGAGTCATATCCGATAGCAAAGAAGATGGCGATACTCCACAAGATGTCGAAGATCTTTTGACGACTCAAATTCAAGGTCCGATTACAAGAAGTCGAGCCAAGAAGATCATGAGAGGGACAACCTTGACCCTTGAGTGTTTATCTTCGAGGCTTGAAGAGAGTTCCAAGAAGAAGCCGGTAATGTTGCTTGAAAGCCGGAGAAACGAAGCCATCGTCAACCAAGAAGACTCCCAGGATCGACCCCCACTAGGGTCGTGCTCGACCCCCCCAAGGGTCGTGCCAGGATAGGAGCCAAACTCTCCCTCTCAGGATCGACTCTAATAGGGTCGAGATCGACCCCCCCCAGGTCGATCCTGATACGCGGACGAGCCGGATCGACGGGCTTTCCTAATTTCGTTAATTTGGAAAATCTTATCTTGTATTTATCTTTATTTTAAGATAGATATGACGGAACCCTAGATACTATAAATTGTTTTAACTCTGCCTCTTTTATTTTTCAGCGTATTTTGAGAAGAGAACAGAGATCTCTTCCTGTGCCCCTTTGAAACCTTTTGTTGTTTAGATTGATTTGAATCAAGAGTTGTTGATTTGGTTTGCAATTGCCTTCCTTCTTATTCTTGTTCGTGTGTGCATCTGAATCAATTGTGCGATTTTCTTCAAGGGTTGAACAAGACGAGCCTCGTCCGAAGTCTAGATCCTACAATTGCTTCCGAGGCCGACGATCTACCCGGGTTGTCGTGCATCAAGTGGTATCAAGAGTCATCCGACTTTGAGTACGAGTTAAGTCATATAAATCCTTGTTTCTTACTTCGCAATTTGCAACTTTTGGTTCAAATCCTCCACTAGTTTGCCGTTAGGTGTTGTTCGCAGGGAAGAAGTTCGAACCCTAACCCATAAGGTCGATATCGACCCTACCTTGGTCGTGCTCGACCCTCCTCTGCCCATTGCCGATCTTTGTTCTTGTTACTTTTGGGGTTCGAAACCTAGGTTTTACTACCTTGCGAGTGTGTGCCATTCCTTTGATATCAATTTGCATTGCATAAGTTTAATTTGGAATTTTTATTGCACTTATTGTCAATTGAAAGTTCCATAGAGTAAATTTGACTTGTTTGCATTGCTTAATGTCGAACTTGATCGCTACAATTTGCTTGTTTTCTCTTGCATCATTTGTTTCATTCATTAGCTCCTAGTTAGTTTCATTGGTAAAACAATCAAAATCCAAGTTAGTAACCGGTACACATCTTAGTAATTTGTGTTGAACAAAAAAAAACGCACCTTTCTACCCTAGCTAGTCGAGCATCCGCATTGTTACTTACTTTGCTTGTTCGATTACTTGCATATTTTTTTTGGCTTATAGTTCAATTTTTGCTTTGCTTACTTGTCTTGTTGAAGGAATTCGATTCTTTTGATAAACATTTGCATATTCTTAATTTGCTTGTGTTTTCATATTGATATCTCGTTCCTTACCTAACCTTGAGTGAAGCTTTCCTAGTCACCTATTTGAACTAAAACTTGTGAATTGTGATTAACAAAGAACAAGTTTTGGCTTATTAGTTGCTCTAGTTGTTTACTCCTTGAACACTTTACTTGGGTATCTTGCTATCTTTGTAGGAATGTCGGACGACACGGCTAATTCTAAGACATCGGCTCTTGGTGTCTCTAAGGAGATTGCAGACTTTGTGGCTCGTGCCATAGAGGAGGGAATTGTTCGAAAGTATCCTCGCACTGCTAAGGTGGCGGAGGAACACCTTGAAGCTCGGTTCAAGACCATTGACCAACAATTTGAGGGCGTAAGAAATGACATCTCTGGGTTGTCATAAAAGTTTGATCATGTAGGAGGGCAATTGACGGCTCTCACAAGTGCCTTGCTACCGGGGAAGCATAATGTGGATCGGTCACCAAGCTCACTCCATCACCAATCTAGAGCCATGACCGAGAGATCATCTCAACCTCTACCGCTTTTACCACCATTGGAGCAACAAGTTTCTACACCAATACCTATGACGTCGCTTCCCTACGACTACAAGGGAAAGAATGTTGTTGGATCGTTAGTACTACGGGACTGCCTTTACTGTGATAAAGACGTCCTTTGGTTAGGCGTTCCTACGAGGTGTAGGAGCGTCCTAGAGTAATGCAGCGAAAAAAGTACTAAACAGGTAAGTAATGAACGCAATGAGTTATAGAGGAACCACTCAAGACCAAGAACTTAATAAGGGATCGCATGAACTTGCCAGAAGTCAAGAACGATGCAGTAAAATCAAAGAATTATGAGAAGTTTATTGAACACTTCGTCGTTCCCAGCCTCCACAAAACCAACTACAAGGACTTGCTAGGACGGATGGACGACGTTCTCTTCTTCTCTCAGTTTGGAGGTGAGAATCTGGGTCCTTTACTTGAACTCATACCCGACCTCCACAACGCCGTCCTCCCTGATTTCCCTATGTATCCAAAGGACTCCTTGGCCTTCCAAATGACCAAGTCCCGAGTATCAAGTCCTTCTCCTCCACCACCTCAAATCCCCTCCATCTCCTCAAAATCAATTCTCCCATCCAAGCGTCCTACACCTTCCTCTCCCCTCTCAAAAACATCCAAACCCACCTCCTCAAATCCAACTCAAATCGTGGACAAGTTTCCACCTCACTTAAAGGAGGGACGCTCCAAGAAAGTCCACGACCCAAGGCCCCTCAAAAAGGCCAAAACTTCGAGCGTCCCATCCTCTAAACCCCCCACTAAAAGGCCAAGCACCACAAAACGGCCGTCCAACCTTTCTAAGGAATCCACTCCTCCCCCCCAAATCCAAATTGAACAACTACCAACCCCTCCCCCGTCCCCTCAACCCTCCTCTCAAAATGCTCTAATCCCCTTTCCTCCTCCGTCCCCGCTAAACCTGGCCCAATTCCCCTCTGCTCCCGCCCATATCTCTCCACCAAAGGACCCTGAGACCCCCAGATCTCGCTGTCCATCCTCAGAGAGTGGCCCAGAGGAGGCCGGACGCACAATTGAGCACACCTTCAGCCGCAGGAAAGCTGGCGAAAAGCCGAAGGTGTTGCTGGCCAAGGAAGCTCAGGTGCCGGTTGAGCACGTTCCCTCCTCCTCTTCCTCCTCTAGCTCATCTGGGAGCGAGGAAGACACTCCTGCTCAGGACTCCCCCTTCATCGACGTTTCTGGGGATTCCAATGATGAAGAGGAAGGAGCCGCGAACGCTCCTACCGAAATTGAGGACGCTGGTGAGCACCAGGTCGCTCAAAAGGACGCCGAGCCTTCCTTGTCTGAAGAGCTCGAGCGTGATTCTCAGGAGGTCCCCCCTTACAACCAATCTCTCCCCATCCTCAACCCCTCCCCAGCTCCACAAGAGAACCCCTACCCCTCAATCCAAACAGAAACCATTCAAGTCCCGGCGGACGCTGAGCCCCAAACAGGAAACCCAACAGATGCTCAGGACGCCGAGGGTACGTCCCAGGGTCAGACCTCTGCTGCCAATCTAGCCACATCTGGTGGCGATGCTGAAAAAGAACAAGGCACAGAGGACGCTCCTTCCAAGGACGCTTCTGATAATGACTCTGAGGACGAGTCTGATGATAATGAGGACTCTGAGTCCCCCAGGGCAAACGCAAGAGAAAGCCCGATGGCCCCCCAGTGAAGGTCCTTAGCCCTCTTGTGTACTCTGAAGAGTGGCTTGCTTCCTTCGCCCAAGATGCTGAAGTCCAGGAGTTCATTGAGCTTCTGCGTTTCCAGGGCTGGCTGAAGGTAGGGCCTGCGCCCGCTGTGGTGGACAAAGAGCAAGTGAAGGCGTTCTACAAGGACTTGAGATACAAGGCAAAAGACGGCTCTCTCCACTTCAAAATAGATGGTGAGAAGGCTTCCATCAATGAACGCCAGGTCCGCGCCTTCATGAGACTCAGCCCCCAAAAGCCCCCGTCCGACGCTTTAAGCTCTCTTCCAGAAGGCGGTTTCGAAACAACTGATGAAGAACTGCCCCTGGTTAAACATGTTTTTCAGGGCAAGCGGCCATTGGGACTGGACAGAGTTGCTCACGTTCTGAGCAAGGTTGGCGCCATAGCTCACTACTTCATATGTCGCGCCGTCCTTCCAAGGCAGGAGAAGCGTTCAATCGTGCAAACACACAACATCATCTTAATTGACGCCTTTCTTGAACGCCGCCCCATCAACTTAACAAGAATAGCAATGCAACATATGGCTAAGTGTGGGAGGAAGCGACATGCTCTGCCGTACCCTGGGCTGGTAAAGCTGATTCTGCAATCTCAGAACGCCTATGATGACTGCGCTCCTCAAGAAGAACTCGGTCTGAAATGGAATGCAAAGAACGGACTTGTCGAGATAAGGCACAATGAAGAGCTGCCGTCCGTCATTAAACAGTTAGAGGCTGAGGATGAGGAAGCCAGACTAAAAGAAGCGGAAGAACGCATGGCTGCTGATGCTGAAGCAGAACGTCTTGCTTCCATGGGTCAGGAGTACTCTCAAGAAGAAGAGCCAGTCGTAGACCTTAACGTTCTTGATCAGATGCTTATGGCTCCTTCTCCTACTCAAGCTCCTCCAATAGACGCTCCTTCATCCAGTTCAGGACCAAGGCCCCGTTCTGCTCCTGCAAATGACTCTGAGCATCCTCCTGCAGAACTCTTGGGTGCCATTATGGACAATCAATGCCACGTCTTTTCAGCTATCAAAGACTTGTCCGCGGCTCTCACCAAGTCGGCTGAACTTCAAGCCCAACTTCTAAAGTTCTTTCAAAATCCTCCAAGGAGGTAGAGGTTTACACTCAAGGACTACTTGGTCTTGAGTGTAAACCTCTACCTCCTTGGAGGATTTTTGAATAGTTCTTCCTTTATATTGAACGTTCTTACAGTTGTACTGGCGAGTCTTTACAGTTCTCTGGCACTTAGCTTTTCCCTAAGTCCACTAGTAAAGGACTCCTCTAAGCCTACAACTCAAGCAAGTTCAATCTACTAAAGGACTCCTATCCCTGCGTCCTATAGTACTTCGTAGGACTCTCTTTCTCTTCTTTTGATTACAAACAGATTTGTGATTTGGGTTACAAGTCTCACTCGATCTAACTCAAAGTCTTAGCACTGTTCTTGAGTTCTTGAGTTAGCTCTTTGTGTTCTTGAGTGAGTCGCTTTTTCTTTGATTCTCTCTGAAGATTCTTGAAAGCGTTAGCGTCACAATAAATGCCTTGCGGTATTTATAGGGCTTGGGAAGGGCGTCATTCTCGTTCTGACGATCATGCCCTTCAGGTACGTGGCTACAGGATCTTCTTCCACGAGTTTGGCGGTGATGAGGAAGCTTCCTGTATCCAGCTGTGTGTGATGAACTCCGCTACAGGATCGGCCGCCACGTGTTGATGAACTCTGCTACAGGATCGTCCGCCACGTAGTGTTGGACTCTGCTACAGGATCGGTCTCCACGTGTCCTTGGATGATCAAACATTGTCGAGTGATGTCATCCTGTCGGCTAGTGAGTAAGGACTCCTTTCTTGCGTTCCTACTTGCTTGGGACTCCGTCCTTGCTCAAGTAGTCTCTTGCTCGTCCTTACTTCCTGTTAGCTGGCGTCCCTAAGCTTATGGGACGTTCATACACACTTGTTGTCCTTTTGATCATAGACGTTCCTGAACACTTGGACAACTTTATTAGTATCATAGTGAGTTTGTCATATCAAAACTAAGGGACGGTTGTGTGGAGCACTATCAAGTACGCAGGCGTTCTTGATAGCGTCCCAACAAATGTGATGATTGAGCATGAGCATCTACAAACGATCACATCATCATTGCCTCTTCTTCACATTGGATCAAGACCTTACCCTCAAGAGGTGAATTCAAAGTATGGGTACGTTTCTAACCAACAGTCCATACCCTTTGCTACTAACTCTTCGTTGCCTCGTGTGTCTACTTTTAGGAAACAGGTTCCCGAACAACAACACTAGCAACAAGAGGGGACCTTTCCTAGGCAATACAGGAACGAGGAGGAGGAGATGGGCGATTGGGAAGCATTGCCACCCAATTGGAAAAACGCTTACCAAAGACCCGATGAGAACTTCTTTGGGGATGTGGACACGGTGGAACACCTACCAAGGCCCACTTACACCGACCGGAGAGCTGCCCACAACAACAACCAAGCGGCTCAAGCAGGGCGCCAAAGTGTGAAGATCAAGATTGAGAAATTTGATGGGGAGCTCGAACCGGAGAAGTACTTGGAGTGGGAGCGAGACACCCACCATGTGCTTAATCATCTCGGCTATTCTGAAACCGAGAAGGTTGATGTGGTGATGTTCCACCTCACCGGACTAGCTCGTTCTTGGTGGTATCGCCAAAAGGACGAGAGGATGAGGCGAAGATGGCCACCAATTGAGACATGGAACCAGCTTAAGTACATCATGAAGATGAAGTATGTGCCCGAGGAACACGTCGAGCACATGAGGTTGCGTGTAGCTACATGCAAGCAAGGGCTGAAAACGCCTAAACAATACTTTAATGAGCTTAAAGACTTGAGTTCTAAAGCTGGAATCCACCATACCCAACAATCCATAAGGACACAATTCATGGTGGGCTTGAACCAAAACATTCGGGATGTAATGGAGATACAACAAATCAAGGATGTGCAAACCTTGGTTCATTCAGCCCAACTCTACTACAACCAACTCCAAAGAAGGAAGAAGGAGGTGTGGAGTTCCACAACACCACGTAGGTATGGATCTAATCCTAATTCTAATTCTTCTTTTCCTTCTAACCCTTCCATGCAGCCTCGGGGAGTTTCCAACTCACCGAAAACAGGCCAACAAGAGTCACGCAAGCTAACCGTTGGCAACTCCTCGGCGCAAAGGACAAGCGAGGTGAAATGCTTCATGTGTCAAGGGAGAGGCCACATTGCTCGTGATTGTAGGAACACAAAGACCGTCGCGTTTACCGCCCAAGGTTATGTGACCGATGAAGAGGAAGGTGAGGAGGCTCCACCACAAGTGGTGGAGGGACATGAGAGTGGAGAGCCATTAGTGGACGAGTACATACATCCGGAGGAGATGGAGCAAGCCTATTGCTACGTCAACCAACGTGTACTCACCATTAGGGAGGCTCCACGAGAGGACCAAAGAGAGAACATTTTCCATACAAGGTGTACGGTACGTAATCAATGCTTGAATATGATAATTGATAGTGGTAGTTGTTGCAATCTTATCAATGCTAGAGTTGTAGACCACCTTCAATTACCGACTACACCTAGGGCCATTTCTTATGGCTTAAATGGAATTAATGATGCGGGATCTTCTAATCTTGTCACTCATACTTGCACCGTGCATATATCCATAGGCTCTTATAAATGATATTATTGTTTGTGATGTCACGAGTATGGATTGCACTCATTTCTTGTTAGGTAGACCATGGCTTTTTGACAATAGAGTTATCTATGATGGTTACCTTAACACTTATGCTTTTAACCACAATGGGAGGAGACTTACTCTTCTACCCTTGAGTCCTCAACAAGTTTTGCAAGAACAGGTTCGTCGCAGCCAAGCTAGGGCATTGGATGAGGCAAGACGCGCAAGCGAAGCGCAACATTCAACCACACTCGATGGCGAGCAACGAACCAACAAAGAGGACGGGCGTTCTAATAAGCAACTCGAGCAAGGGAGGGCTAATTCGGAGGAGATTTCTAGCACTTCAAAGGTCTCACAACAAGAGAACAAACGCGCACAAAAGAAAAACCAAGCGGGCATTCAAGGAAGAGTAGAGCACCGCTCGTCATACCAAGGAAACCACCCGGTGCCACTCTTAGGAACGACCCAACATGGGTCGAGATCCACCCTAAGGGGTCGGTCCTGACCACCTCTGTATTGCCATCCTCAGGACTGACCATGGGAAGGTCGTGCTAGACCTTAATAGGGTCGATCTTGAAGCAAGCGTCCCCTGTTTCCAGAAGTACGAAGCCTCCCGACCGAGCCTGCTACATACTCATCCGAAAGGAGGTTAGTGTCCTAAACGTGGTCAATACGATTATTCCTAAATGTGTGCTAGATGTTCTCTAGGATTTTCAAGATATCATGCCCGAAGAGCTACCAAAAGGGCTTCCACCGATTCGAGGCATTGAGCACCAAATTGACCTAGTGTCGGGCGCTTCACTACCTAACCGTGCAGCCTATAGAGCAAGTCCCGAGGAGACAAACGAGCTGCAACGACAAATCAGGGAATTGATGGACAAAGGCTATGTGCGGGAGTCCATTAGTCCATGTGTCGTACCGGTCACATACTTGTGCCCAAGAAGGACGGTAGCTGACGTATGTGCGTTGATTGCCGGGCGATCAACCAAATCACAGTTAAGTATAGACATCCTATCCCTCGTCTTGACGATATGCTTGATGAATTGTGTTGGGCCCTAACAATTAGAAAGCCCAAGGCACGCGCTGGACCGGCTTGCAAGGCATTTGCGAAGCCCATCATCGAGTTTCTAGAAGAATGGTCGAGTAATTGAATATCGAAGCACGACAATTCGTCCGCCAATTTAAAAGGTATATCCACATTATATCTTGTAGGGGTTATTTCTATCTTATGTAACGGAAACTACATCGTATTTAGGTATAGAATATCAAGAAAACGTGTATCTATCTAGCTATCTTTATATCTTGTGGAACACCCTATCTTTTAGGCCCCTATAAATACATAGAGGGGGGTCATGCTTTGTACGTTACACAATCATACTTGAATACACATAAGATTAATACAATTTTCGCATTCTTTCCTTTGATTCTTAAGTTCGTAAAGCTTAGTTCAAGCCCGATTTAGGCTAAGGGGTTACCAACATTGCTTGGTTGATTTCTAGCTCTAACAATTTGGCGCCCACCGTGGGGCCTAGAATTTGGCAAATTACGAACAAAGAATCACTTGTTGTTCAAGTTTCCCGTCGACGACGATGTCAGAGTCTGGGGAATTCGTGCCAGAGAAGAACAACGCCACCCAACAAGAAGAAATCTTGTCTAAACAACGAGAAGACGAGAAGGCGGACGTTCGACGTCGCATGGAGCTTCTCCAGAAGGAACTCGAGCAACAAAAAGGCTTCTTTAAAGCCAGCTTGGAGCGTTTGACTAACGAGAACAACCAGCTACGGAGCCAGAACCAGTTGTTGACTACGACCAGACAACCCGCCCACGTCACTAGAAACACCGAGGGTCTGGTAACGTGACTGAATTTCGATTCCGGAGAGGGGACGTCAGGGGGTAACAATGGGAACGACACCCAAGGTGGAGTCTTGAACACTCAACAAACACCCGCCCCCGAGAATAATCGCGAGCAGGCCGCAAACAAGGAGATCCCAGGAAATCAGATCACCCCACCGGGTAACACCTACAGGACCCGCTCCGGAAACGTATGGATAGTTGAGAACTCTTACACTGAACGACACCAGGAGGTGGATCTAGACGCTCTCATCAGAAGAAAAGTTATAGAACAGATCGGGGCCATCTCCGATCAGGTTGACAGAAGCCACACCGGATACCAGCCGGTGCAACCAGAGGCCCAAGATGGATACGACGAATCCCCATTCGTCCCCAAGATTGCTCGGGCCGAGATTCCCAGAAAAGTCACGGACCCTAACGAGAACATAGCTATCTACAAACAAAAGATGATGACTAGCTCGGTTCCCAGTCACTCAAAGGAATCCGTGATGTGCAAGGGGTTTGGAACGACCCTGACTGGACCAGCCCTTACTTGGTTCATCGGTCTACCCGGAGGGAGCATCAAGTCTTTCGCCGACCTCTCGGATACCTTCCGGAGCCAGTTCGCGAGCAGTCGCAAGTTTGAGAAACAGTCTAGCGATCTATACCGGGTCAAGCAGAAAAATCATGAAACCACAAGAGCCTTCCTAGATCGCTTCAACAAGGAGAAAGTAACCATCCCAAATTGCGACACTACTACCGCAATCGAGGCTTTTCGACAAGGAATCATACCCGACGGAGGATTGTACCAGGAGCTAACCAAGCACCTGTGTGTTACTTTCGAGGAAGTCCAGTCAAAGGCACTAGCACACGTGCGATTGGAGGAAGATAGATCTCTCCGCAGGAGGTCGGCCGAACTTAGGGGCTCCGATAGGAAAAGTGGCAATGATTGCAAGAGGGAGTATCCGGTCCGAAGGCGGTCGCCCTTCGACCAAAGAAGGGGCAGGCGTGATCGATCCTACGATAGACACCCAGACAAACGGGTTAACGTAGCACGCAACAAGCCACCAATGGAGAAGGAGCGCGATCCATTGCCACCACCTCTGGAGGACTACAACCTCAAAATCTCGCCATCACAACTGGTGAAGAATCTCTCCCGGATGTGGGATCTAGTTAGGTGGCCTAGAAAGGACAAAGCACCCAAGGCAGGGGCCGACGAGAACAAGTGGTGTGAGTTCCACGATAACCACGGCCACTGGACCAAGGATTGTATCATGCTAAGAAGGGAGGTGGCACACTTGATCTCTAAAGGCAAGATCCGGGAAGCGGCCCCGGACGCCAGAGTTCCTCGTGACCTTCTAGATAATCCATACTGAAGCAAGACGAGCGAGAAAGCACCCCCTACTCCAGAAAGGGTAGTGAACGTGATAACCGGAGGATCAAGTGTGTGTGGCCTTACTTACTCAGCAGCCAAGAGGCACGCACGAGAGGGGCACTTGGGGAAAACCTACCGATCTAGAGAGGCGACCTAGACAACCCACCGGGCTGGCGATAGTCTTTGACGACTCCGACATTGAAAACCAGGCTGGGCCTCATCATGATGGATTAGTGATCTCCCTACACATAGGAAACGTCCTTATGAGAAGAATACTGGTCGACACCGGTAGTTCTACCAACCTCATAACACTCACCGCCCTCAAAGAGATGGGTTTGTCTGAAAACGACATCCACAAGCAACCGGACCCCCTCGTGGGATTCAGTGGAGAAGTAAAACATACCATGGGAAACATAACCCTACAAAACTTCGCAAAAGGAGTGAACCTGCAAGTGGAATTCATGGTGATAGATTGCCCATCTAGCTACAACGTAATCTTGGGCCGTCCATGGCTACACGACATGAAGGCGGTGGCTTCCACCTATCACCAGACAGTGAAGTTCCCTACGCCAAGGGGAGTGGAAGAGATTCGAGGAGATCAGAGGTTGGCAAGAGAATGCTACAAGACCGCTCTGAAGCCTACGGCCGTAGGGCCACAGGCATAGCAATTACAGAACGCTACCCCTCCTATCCAGATCCGAGATGAGGAAGAAGAAGAAGTAGACACGTCCATCAAAGCAGAACTTGTGTCCTTTCTCGAAAAGCACCAGAAGTGCTTCGCATGGAGCCATGAGGACATGACTGGAATCGACCCAGGGGTAATCACGCACAAGCTTAATACCGATCTTAGCTTTTCCCCCGTAAAACAAAAAAGAAGAAGGTTTGCCCCGGAACGAATCCAGGCAGTAGATGAGGAAGTAAGGAAGCTGCTAGACACAGGCAAGATCCGAGAAGTGAAATACCCAGAGTGGCTAGCCAACGTGGTAGTCGTCCCAAAGAAGAATGGGAAGTGGAGGGTTTGCGTGGACTTTACCGACCTGAACAAGGCTTGTCCTAAGGACTCTTTCCCACTCCCACACATAGACACGATGGTCGACGCCACCGCTGGTCATGAACTCTTGACATTCACAGACGCCTTTAGCGGCTACCACCAGATCCAGATGCACCCCGAAGATCAAGAGAAGACGTCCTTCAATACAGGACAAGGGACGTATTGTTATCGAGTTATGCCCTTCGGCTTAAGAAACGCTGGTGCAACTTACCAGCGTCTCATTAACCATATGTTCCAGAATCAGATCGGGAAGACCATGGAGGTGTATATTGACGATATGGTGGTCAAGAGCACGAGGGCGGTTCAACATTCTCGAAAAATTCAATATGGAGCTCAACCCTCAAAAGTGCACGTTCGGAGCTCAGTTTGGAAAATTTCTAGGTTACATCGTGACTAAAAGGGGGATTGAGGCCAGTCCCGACCAAGTGAAAGCAATAGCCTCCCTGAGATCGCTCAAAAATATCAAGGAAGTTCAGAAGCTCGCGGGGAAAGTCGCCGCCCTTAACAGGTTCATATCCAAGTCAGCCGACAAGTGTCGTTTGTTCTACGATATACTCAAGAAAAACAAAAGCTTCCAGTGGGACGAACGGCACGAGAAGGCTTTCCAGGATCTCAAGGGCTATTTCTCCAACCCATTGTTGCTAGCCAAGCCGGTGCCAGGAGAAATCTTACAACCATATCTAGCAGTATCAGGGAGCACACTGAGTGGGTTCTAGTTAGAGAAGTTGACGGACAACAAATGCCTGTTTACTTCGTAAGCAAGACAATGACTTCAGTAGAGACTAGATACACCCCTCGAAAAACTGGTCCTCGCCGTCGTCATGAGTTCGAATAAGCTACGCCCTTACTTCGAATCGCATACAATCACGGTGCAGACCAGCTACCCTCTACGACAGGTGATGCAGAAGCTGGAGTGTTTTGGGCGAATGACCAAGTGGGCAGTGCAACTCAGCGGCTACGACATCAAATACGAACCTCGCAAAGGCATAAAGTCGCAGGTCCTAGTTGATTTCATCGCTGACTTCACACCTGATCTAGAGGAGGCAGCAAGTACAAGCACACCCGCTCCTGCCCCAAGCGAAACACACGAAACATTGACGCTCAACACAGATGGGGCTTCCAACGCCAGGGGGATAGGGCTAGGGGTGGTCCTACAATCGAGCAAGGGAGATAGGCTAGCTCAGGCCGTAAGATGCGATTTCGACGCCACAAACAACGAGGCAGAGTACGAAGCTTTGATATTTGGATTATGCTAACACGAGACCTAGCAGTCCAGAATCTGCAAGTAAGGTGCGACTCTCTCTTGATGGTTTACCAGATACTAGGCCTGTTCGAGGCAAAAGATGAGAGGATGGCTCTGTACCTGGAAAAGGCAAGAGCATTAGCGGGAGAATTCCAACAGGTCACCTTTGAACAGGTACCTAGAGAGAACAACACGACGGCCGACGCCCTAGCAGGTTTAGGCTCAATACTCAACCCAGGAGAATACTCTCAGATCCCGCTAGTGCACCTTCTCTACTCGGCGATTGAGCATCTCAAAGAAACATCCATGCTACACGCGCTCCCAGTAACCAGTCTCGACACACACTCTGGAACAAAGCCTAGCAGCTGGATCAAACCGTATCTGGACTGGTTAATACACGAGAAGGTGCCTGAGGATAAGACGGAAGCAATAACTTTAAGAGCAAAAGCCACACGATTCGTCGTCCACCAGGGCGTACTCTACCACAAGTCTTCGTCTGGGGTCTTGCAAAGATGCGCGGAAGGGGAAGATATAGAGAGTGTTATGAAAGAGATCCATGAAGGATACTGCGGGAACCATGCTGGTGGTAGGAGCTTGGCAAACAAGATACTTAGACATGGGTGGCACTAGCCAACGCTACGATGCGACGCCACCAAGTATGCCCAGGAATGCAAGGCTTGCCAGCGACACGCACCAACTTCTCACCAACCCTCCGAGAGCCTACATCCAACCCTTACTCCTTGGCCTATCATGAGGTGGGGGATGGATATCGTGGGAAAATTACCTCCCTCTTCGGGGCAAAAGGTATTCTTCTTGGCTATGACCGATTATTTCTTCAAATGGATCGAAGCTGAAGCATATAGGGAGATCAAGGACAAACATGTGATCTCCTTCATCGAGCGCAATATCCTCTGCCGTTTTGGAATCCCAGCAACGATCGTTTGTGATAAAGGTTCCCAGTTCATTAGCCAGAGAATGAGAGAATTCTGCCAGGGGTGGAACATTGATCTGGTCACTGTTGATACCAGGAACCGTCAACGCGGTAAAGCACCCCACCAAAACAAAATACTGCTAAGTATAAAACCTCTCAAGGTGGCGTCAGGCTCCCATCGCGATCAGAACAATAAACCCCTGCCAAAGCATAGTCCGAAGAGCAAAACCTGGTTGACGCTGTACGCATCGCGTACATCGCCTCCCAACCGCGAGGAGAGGAGCCCGTCCCATCCATGCAAGTGGGCGGGCGGCAACGTCCCATCAGGCGAGCGGTGGATGGCAACGTCCCATCCGGGCTTCCGATTGGCCGGTTCCGCGGCCACCACCCCAAGAGCCAATCCAAGGGCGACACGTACTCGGGCGGCGTTCGTCCCACATCGACGTCTCGGTCGATCTCGGCCCGAATTCGCCTATAAATAGCGGGCTCCGCGCACCAAGGGGGAGGATCGAAAGCTTCGCGAATCTCACACACTAAATCTCGAGCTAAGATCATTGTTGTAACCCGATACACCTAAACGCGATAGTGAATCTCAGTCTATTGTAATCCAGGCTAAATACGAAATATCCTTCACACTACCCTTATACTTTCACGAGCGACCATATACTTTCCATCCCTCCGTCTGTTGATTCGGTTGAGTTCAAACCTTCTGCACTCATCGCGTTCATTACATATCGGTGTTTTTGGACATCAACATTGGCGCCGTCCGTGGGGATCCATTCAAACTAAGCAGGCACCGTTTCAGCCGACGCAGTGATGGACGCTAACAGCAACAACGCTTACTACGCTGACGGCGCAGCCTTCGGGATGCAGCCGCCACCTCCGTGGTATTACGGGTCACCGCCCGTACCGCAACCACAGGCCGTGCCAGGGTGGAACCCGGGCTTTCAGCAGGGTTTCCAGCCGCAGGTCCCATTCCAGGGGTACGTCCATGAACAGTACTTTCAAGAGTACGCACCCGCGCAGGAGCCCTACGTGGAGGAATACGCCACCACCAACGGGAGTTCGACGGGGCAGGAGGTGGAGCAGGATGCTCCCAACGCGTTGTCGCCTCCCAACCCTCACTTTCAGGGCTACGCCCCTGCGTACCACTACGGCCAGGGCGCTTACCCAATGCCCCACCAGCCGTATGTGCCTGCTTACGCCGCGGGATACGGGCCGGGCCAGGCATACCACACCCCGCCTCCGGGGGGCTCGAGTGAGGACATGAGCGTATCGCGAGGACGCTCTACCTCTCGCTCCCTGTCCACACGCTCCGGCCCCCGGAGCAACATGCTGGTGGACGATCGCGGCACCACCTACGGCAGCCCCTTCGCTGATTTCATCCAGGAGGAACCTATGCCGAAGGGATTCCAGAAGCCGTCAGCGGCACTACAGTTCGACGGCACGAAAGACCCGGGAGAGCACGTTAGGCAGTTCTTCGCTCACATGACGTTCAACACCTACAACGACGCCATGTACTGCCGGGTCTTCCCCTCCACCCTTAAGACCGCCGGGATGAGGTGGTTCACAAACCTCCCCGTGGGCTCCATCTCGTCTTTCAAAGATCTAACGCGGCGGTTCATGTCCCACTTTAGTGGGTCGCGAACGCGCATGAAGACGATGAAGGATCTCATGAGCGTGACACAAGGCGAGGAGGAAACCTTGGCAGCCTTCTTCACCCGGTTTCTGAACGCGGCATCGGAGGTGCCTCAGCTCAACGACACATCCGCCCGCGACATGCTAATCCACAACCTCCGCGACGGGACCTTCAAAGTCAAGATGCGCGGGAAAACCCTGCACACCTATGAGGACGCTTGCAACGCCATCACCAAACGCGTCTTCGCGGAGGACGCGGCAGGAAGGCCCACACAGGATCGCGGGAAGGGAAAGGCCAAAACCACCCCGGAGGCCCTCACCGTATCCACCACGCCAACAAAGCCTCATAGTGGACAGCGCGGTGGCCATAACCGTGGTGGAGGGCGTCGTGGTCGCGGGTATCAGGGATACCGCGGACCACGCAACAACCGCGGCGGCAACGGGCCATACAACTACGACCCATACACCGGGGCCAACACCACCGCCCTCGGACCCCGCAACGACAGTGGACGGCCGGCGCAGGCAAATACCTTGGACGGCTCCGCACCCGCGAGTGGGGAGGTCAACCAGAACGATCCCAACCTCTACATCAACACCATCGCTGGGGGTTCCACCCTCGCGGGATCTAGTGGCGGAGGAAGGAAGCGCTATGCTCGCGTCTCGACCTCCGGGGCCTCCATCAACAGTTTGGGCGCGTCGGGAGTTCCTCACGCTGACATCACCTTCCGACCTGGCGATTCCCGCGAGCTCATCACTCCACACACGGATCCGCTGGTGGTGCACGCGGTGATCGCCACGAAGATTATCAAGAGAATCATGGTGGACACGGGAGCGTCGGTGGACATCCTGTACTACGACGCGTTCGCACAGCTTGGCATCTCCCCTTCCATGCTCCTGCCTTACGCAGGGAAGCTCACATGCTTTTCCGGCAATGAGGTCGACGTCGCAGGGTTGGTCACTCTGGACATGACCCTGGGGGACGGTAAGGACGCCCGCCGGACTGAGCCCATCGAGTTCACCGTTGTCCGGCTTCCTTCCATCTATAACGCGATAATGGGACGGACCTCGTTGATGAAGTTCCAGGCTGTCGCGTCCATTTATCACCTGGTTCTGAAGTTCCCCGTGGAGGACCGGGTCGGCGTCGCCCACGGCCAGCAGATTGAGGCCCAAAAATGCTATGAGGCGTCAACCCGCGCTCGGCCCGCCGCGTATGTTATCGCGGGCGGTGCTGGCGCGGAGTTGGACGTACGACAAGAGCGGGAGCGTGAACCCCTCGGTGACTTTGAGAAGGTCGCCGTCACCCCCTTTACCGACACAGCCGAGAAACTTTATGTCGGGGATTGCATGACCGGGGCGGACGCCGAAAGCCTGCAAAATCTATTGGCCCGTTCTCGCGATGTGTTCGCATGGACGGCGACGGACCTGAAGGGCGTCCCTCCCGAGGTGGCGCTACACTCGCTCCGAATAAGCCCGGGGTCCCGGCCAGTCTGTCAAAGGCGCCGGAAGACTAACGAGGAGCGCGCCAGCGCGGCAAATGAGGAGGTTGAGAAGCTCCTGAGTGCCAACTTCATCCGCGAGGTCAAGTATCCTGCTTGGCTCTCCAATGTCGTTTTGGTGAAGAAGTCCAACGGGAGGTGGCGGATGTGTGTCGACTTCAAGGACCTCAACAAAGCCTGCCCCAAGGACAGCTACCCCCTGCCCTCCATTGATGATCTGGTCGACTCCACCGCCGGCCATACCGCGCTGAGCTTTCTCGACGCCTACTCCGGCTACAACCAGATAGCCATGGATCCCCTGGATCAGGAGTCCACCGCGTTCATCACTCAACGCGGGACTTTCTGTTATAGGGTGATGCCCTTCGGTTTGAAGAACGCGGGGGCCACGTTTCAGCGCCTGGTAGACCATGTCTTCCGGAAGCAGCTGAGACGGAGTGTCTCGGCTTACGTCGACGACATTGTGGTCAAGAGCCATAGCGCGCAGGAGCACCTGGCCGATCTGGCCGAGGTTTTCCGAACCCTGCGGGCCCACCGAATGAGCCTAAACCCGGAAAAGTGCGTTTTCGGGGTGAAATCTGGGAAGTTCCTCGGATTCATGATCAGCGCAAGGGGCATAGACGTCAACCCCGCCAAGGTCGCCGCGGTGCTGGAGCTGCGCTCACCGGCTTCGCGAAACGAGGTTCAGCGACTGGCGGGCGCGGTAAATTATCTTGGCCGTTTCTGCTCCAGGTTGTCGGACCGCGCTCTCCCTTTCTTCTCTTGTCTCAAGAGCACCACCACCTTCAACTGGATAGAGGAGATGGAGAGCGCGTTCCAGGCTCTGAAGGTCTACCTCGCCAATCTTCCGACGCTCTCCCCGCCCGTCCCGGGAGAGGATTTGCAGTTATATATTGCCGTGAGCCAGCATACCGTCAGCGCGGTCCTCACCCGCGATTTCAGTTACCCGGTGTATTTCACCAGCAGGGTGCTTCAGCCGGCGGAACAACGATACTCACCCGCGGAGAAGATGTCTCTGGCCGTTGTGGTGGCGGCGAGAAAGTTGCGCCCCTACTTCCAAGCGCACCCCATACAGGTCCTCTCGGACCTCCCTCTGCGCCAAATCCTGCATCAGCCCGCGCTGTCGGGAAGAATGACCAAGTGGGCGGTCGAGTTGTCAGAATTTGACATCTCGTACCACCCGCGGACCGCGATCAAGGCGCAGGCCCTTGCGGACTTCGTGGTGGAGGTCACCTTCCCCGACACGGACGAGAGCCCCGACGAGTGGAAGGTCTTTGTTGACGGCTCGCACTGCGATCTGGGGTCGGGTGCGGGGGTGGTCCTTGAGGGACCCTCCTACGCGTCCGAGCACGCCCTTAACTTCGGCTTTGAAGCAACCAACAACGAGGCCGAGTATGAAGCAGTGATCGCGGGAATTGAGATGGCCCTACTGGTGGGCGCGCGGAGAATAAGGGTTTTCACAGATTCCGAGCTCGTCGCGCGACAGGTCGGCGGCCAGTACGAGTGTACCACGGGTTTTCTGCCCCAATATCGCGCCAAGGTCAAGGCGTTGGTCGCGTGCCTTGAGACTTTTGCCATTGAATCCATACCGCGTGCGGCAAATGCCAAGGCCGATGCGCTAGCGCGGTTGGGTTCGGCCCTCCCGCCTGAGGTCGGCAACAAGGTCGGAATCGAGAGAAAGATGCAACGCGGCGTGACTAACGCGGTGTTCGCGCTGGCCACGGACGGGTGGATGGCCCCCATAATCCGATATATCCAAACCGGGGAATTGCCCTAGGACGATGCCATGAGCGCGCGCAAACTCAAGCTCAGGGCGGCGCGGTACTGCATCGAAGGCGACAAGTTGTATCGCCGCGGCTACGCGGAGCCCAACCTGCTCTGCGTAGACGAGGCCACAGTCTTCGAGGTTCTCGAGGAGGCGCACGAAGGCATATGCGGAGGCCACCCGGTCTGGCGGACTCTGGTCCACAAGATAGTCCGGATGGGGATCTATTGGCCTACACTGCGCCGCGATGCTGCGGCGTACGTGCAAAGGTGCGACAAGTGCCAACGCTACGAAAACATCCAGCACGCTCCAGCGCGAGAGCTGCGCGCCATCCAGCCGGCCTACCCGTTCGCAATGTGGGGTATGGACATCCTTGGTCCCTTCCCTAAGGCCGCCGGGCAGGTGCAGTTCATCCTGGTCCTGGTCGATTACTACACCAAGTGGGTAGAGGCCGAGGCCATGGCACGGATCACAAGTGCGAAGGTATGCGGCTTCCTCTGGAAGAATGTGGTTTGTCGTTTCGGCGTCCCCGTCGCGATAATGACAGACCACGGCCCTCAGTTCGACAGTGAGGAGACGCGGGACTTTTGCGCGAGCTTGAGCATCGAGTTGAAGTTTTCTTCGGTTGCACACCCTCAGTCCAACGGACTCGTGGAAAATGTGAACGCGAGGATACTCGACGACCTCCGCCGCAGGCTGGACGGCGTACAGGGCCGGTGGGCAGAGCTGGTGCCCCTTGTTTTATGGACAAACCGCACCACACCGCGCAGAGCAACAGGCGAAACACCTTTCGTGATGGCTTACGGCAGTGATGCCGTCGTACCCGTCGAGTCCATGCTACCCACGGAGCGTGTCGCGGGGTACGATCAGTTCACCAACGACGAAGCTCTTAAGGTGGAAATGTACCTCCGCGATGAGCGCCGAGAGGCGGCAGAGCTGCGGTCGGCTGAGTACAAAAGAAGGACCGCGGCGTACTATAACAAGAGGGTCAAGCCCCGCGGCCTCAAGGAGGGCGATTTAGCCCTCCGAAGGACCGACGGGGGCAAGCTTGACGCGAAGTGGGAGGGCCCTTACCGCCTCTCCAAAGAGGTCGTCCCGGGGGCGTTCAAACTCACAGATCCAACGACGAGACAAACTCTGGCCAAGACATGGAATGAGGCACGTCTAAAGAAATACTATGTGTAAATAAGCTAGTATCATCACCGACACTATGTGTAAATAAGCTAGTGTCATCACCGCGTAGCGGTCGTTTGTAATATCCTGATCCCACCTGTTGTTCTTATGTGAATAAAACGAGACAACTATCGTGCACTGTCCAATAATGAATCTATCGTTACGGGAAACCCAAGTTGCCGTCATCGCTCGGGGTTGTCCGATAACGCGCGCGATGCGCATAGGCGCACTCGAGACTCACGGCTACGCCGCTCGCAGTTGCATAAAGCCTTAAAACATCAAACTCCACAGTCGTTAGGGAAACCAGAGTTGCCTTCATCGCTCGGGGTTGTCCGATAACGCGCGCGATGCGCATAGGCGCACTCGAGACTCACGGCTACGCCGCTCGCAGTTGCATAAAGCCTTAAAACATCAAACTCCACAGTCGTTAGGGAAACCAGAGTTGCCTTCATCGCTCGGGGTTGTCCGATAACGCGCGCGATGCGCATAGGCGCACTCGAGACTCACGGCTACGCCGCTCGCAGTTGCATAAAGCCTTAAAACATCAAACTCCACAGTCGTTAGGGAAACCAGAGTTGCCTTCATCGCTCGGGGTTGTCCGCTAACGCGCGCGATGCGCATATGCGCACTCGAGACTCACGGCTACGCCGCTCGCAGTTGCATAAAGCCTTAAAACATCAAACTCCACAGTCGTTAGGGAAACCAGAGTTGCCGTCATCGCTCAGGGTTGTCCGCTAACGCGCGCGATACGCTGGGGCGCGCTCGAGTTGGGATCCACACCTCGCAGTTGCATAAAACCACGAAATATCAAAAAATCCTCGTGGTCTTCTGCTAATGCGCGCAAACCCTATTTCTACCCCCCTGGTGTCAAGGCGCGGTCCTAGCACCTAGCTTGGCATGGAGTTGGGTACGACAAGTCTTCGCAAACCCTATTTCTATAAGCCTAGTGTCAAGCGCGGTCCTAGTACCTAGCTTGGCATGGGGTTGAGTACGGAGAGAGCTCACAAAAAAAAAAAAAAAAAAATTATATAAGCCTAGTGTCAAGCGCGGTCCTAGTACCTAGCTTGGCAGGGGGTTGAGTACGGAGAGTTCTCACAAAAAGCGAAAACTATGAGCCTAGTGTCAAGCGCGGTCCTAGCACCTAGCTTGGCATGGGGTTGAGTACGGAGAGAGCTCGCAAAAAGCGAAAATTATATAAGCCTAGTGTCAAGCGCGGTCCTAGTACCTAGCTTGGCAGGGGGTTGGGCACGAAGAGCTTTCGCAAAATCAAAAATTATACTGGCTTAGCATGGGGTTAGGCAGTGTCCAAAAGCAAAATCAAAGGATAAAAGGAAACAGATGGAAAGAGAATCACAAGGCCGCTCGGCGGCAAAAAGATGTTCGGACGCTTACTTCGCGTCAGGATCGAGTATAAATTACAGCCGCATCGCGGCAACAAATACTGTTTGGGGCCCCAAGGGCCGGTTCAGCAAGAATTACAAAAACAAAAGGCAGCAAGCGAATCTTCAGAATTGGCAGAGAGAGGCTTCAGGCCTCGGGAGCGTTGGCCGCGGTCTCAGAGGCAGGAGGGTCCTCGGGGGCGTTATCCTTTTCGACCTCGGAGACGGAGGGTTCGGGGTTGGCATGCGGGGCATCGGTTTCCTCCGCGTCGACCTCCTCGATCCCCGGAGGCGGCTTCGCCACCCCGTCCTCCCAAACGACTCCCATCTTGCGCTTGAGGTCGGGGGCAAAGTACTTCACCTTGTACCTCTCAACATATTGGAGGGCCGCGGTGACTGCACTAAGGGCTTGAACCGCCTTTGCGTCCTCAACACGACGGTCCATGTAGTCTCGCGACTTGAGGAACTCGGGGACCGCGTTCAAGGCCTGGGCCTGGGCCTCCTCCAATTGCCGATGCTGCTCTGCAGACGTCGCCTTGAGCCCCGCCACCTCTTTTCTGGCCGCCGCGAGCTGGGCCTTGACCGCCTTGAGCTCTTCTGCGTCCCGCTCGGCTCGTGCGTACGCCTCCGCGAGGCTCGCTTCGGCCGCCTCCTTGGCCTTGGTCACCTCCCCCAGCTGGGTCTCCGCCTGGCTCAAACGATCAGGGAGGTAATTCATCCACGCATTGACCTGCAAGTAAAAGCATATCGTTAGCCCGGGTAAAAACTACAAGGGGGTCGGTACTGAAAATAAAGGGACCACATACCATATGGCCGTACTTCATACACTCCCCTCCGACCTCCGCCGCGTTGAGGGTCCCGAACCACTCCCTTTCCTCCTCGTAGGGGTACTGGCCCTCCTCGAAGGTGCCCCATGCCGGCCCGGGGCATGCGAAGCCTGCCACCTCGGCCCTTCGGGACCAATGGCGGCGATGACCGGTGCCCGTCACTATCAGGGCAGGACCCTTTGCGGTGGGCTCAGGAGGTTGGTCCTCAACGCGGACAAGTTCCCTCTTGGACTTCTTCGCGAGCGCGCCCCCGGCATGGGCCGCGCCCTCGGCTCCCTTGCGTTTTAGGACGTCCCCCTGCACGCGTTTCCCCTTGTCTCCGGGGAGGTCCTTCCCTTTTTGGCCAGGAGTGCCCTTCGCGGTGACACCCTTCTGGCCTCCGGTCTTGGCTGTAATGGGCACGCCGGCGGCTGGCGCGGTGGATGTACCGGTAAGCTCTTCAAAAATGTCCATATCTGCAAAAACAAGTCACGAACGTTTAAAACTAAAACGCGTTCAAAGCGATAACAGGGCAGGCAATAAAAGAAAAGACATGCAAGAAAGATAAGAGTACCCTCGCCCTCGGGCATCGGGGACGGGGGTTCTGATGGGGGCGCCACGTCCTCCTGGGGCGGTGACGGCCTAAGGCTGAGACCGGCACGTTCCAGACGCTCTTGTGTTATCCAAACACTTTGCTCCCTTTTACGAGGCGCGGCGAAGGCTTTCTTCGCTGCGGCGGCCCTTTTCGTCTCACCGCGTTTGCGCGTATGAGGATGGAACCGGTCGGGGACAATCGGGCAAAGCAGGTCCTTGCCCGAGGGGTCGTATACGATAAACCACTTCTCTTTCCATCGCGGACCAACGTTGGAAGGAGTGATCAGCAAGTTGTAGTGCGTGAGGCTAAAATTCACGATGCCTCTCTTGTCCGACTTCACCGTCACGATCTGTAACATGTGCGCCACGGAGGGAGGATGTTTTAACTCGAGGCACCGCATGTGATAGGCCGCGATGACGCTCCAGCAGTTGGGCGCCATGGAGGCCGGGGCCAGTTCATGGTGAAACAGAAAATCCGAGACATAGCGCGGTAGCGGGGCCCGAAAACCCGCGACAAGGCTCGCCGCGTACATAACGGCGCCCGCATCGTAAATAGCAAGGCTATTGCCGCCATCCTGCGGCAGTAAGAGCTCCACCCCGGCCGGCCAGGGGTATTCCGACGCGATGACGTCCAGCTCCTCGAGAGTAAGGATGGTAGGGCTGCCCTTCGCCAGCGTCGTTGGATTTTCATACTCCCTCAGGCGTGCGGGCCTCGTCTGGCGGAAGCGAGGCACCCCTGCCCGGACACTTGTAATATATCGCGAGGGGAAGCTCCTCGCGTTCCCTGAGGTAGACGCCTCGTCGGCAAGGACTTCGTCATGAGGGTCGAAGGGCCGGCAGCGGACCATTGAACGCGAAGACGACTCGCTCTTTGTACGAGCAGCAGAGACGGTGGTCGGATCGCTCTTGCTCAAACCAGCAGGCTCGCGAAAGTTGTTCTGAGAGTCGCTCGCGGACATCCCCAGGTACTCCAACGAGGAATCTGGCGCGTAAAACTCGTCCGAATTCACTACACGATCACCGCGATCCACGCCTGAAGGGCAGGTATCGCTGGAAAACCCCAAATCCAGGGCACGGAAGCGAAAGAGGCTCCTGGAGGAAGAAAAAAGAAGGATAATATGTATGGGAAAGAAAGGACAAGCAAAAGAGAAACATGTAGCGCGATAAATACATAATGATAGATGGTGCTCATAAGCGACAAAGCATGAAAAGCGAAAGAAAAGGCAACGAGCGCGAAAACCCACCCCGGGCAGGTGTCGTTTCGCGATATGGCGGGAAGTCTTATCAAAACAGGCCTCGGGGCGCGCGAGATGCGTGTCAGAGGAACATTCCGCCTTCCTGGACACGCATCTCCAGGAGCGTTCCTTCTCCCACTGATGAGACACTGAAGGGACCGGACGTCGCGCTAAAAACGCGTCTTCTCCGACCTCCCACGGCGTTTCGTCTTCCGCGACGTTTCGCCCTCCCGCGCCGTTTCCCCTACCCACGACCTATCGTCTCCCCAACAGGACCCTTGGGGCCGGATGCGGCGCCGCCACCAGCGCACATCGGCTACCGGAGTAGCCCACAACCCTAGCCCGGTCCCCGTTTTTTTCTTAGGGCGGTGGCGTACTAACGGCCACCGCCACCCAGAGCACAAAGAAGCCTACCCAGGGCGGGGCGGCCCTCGGGGAGTTCCGCGCCCAAAGCCGCAGGCGCCAGCGCCGTCGTCGCTGGGCCTAGGGCTAGCCCGAAAAACCCAGAAAAAAGGCGGAAAGGGAAAGAAGAGAGGGCGGGAAGAAAGAGCGTACCGGAAAGGAGGAAGACGACGGAGGATTACGCTGACGGCACTAAAGATACGGCGTTGCGCGGCGGTGAAAGGCGGAGGCGGTTGAGAGCGAAAATGGAGGTTTTTTTCAGCGTTTCGTGTTTGAAAATGACGAGGTGAGGAAGACGGAGCGGTTTCCGCTCTTTTATGTCGATTCATGCCGGGCCGCGGGATTATGGGCTGAGCCTCGCAAGCGGCCCATTAAACGATACGGCCCAACTGTCCTCATCGCCACTCTCCCCCTGTGCTCGTCCTCAACGTCCAACTCGTTCCGACCACCGCGTTTCGGGTTCAAGGTATTTTTTTGGACCCGTCCTCGAATGGGGCATCAAGGCCCGGTCCATGGGGTTGTGTTGATACCAGGAACCGTCAACGCGGTAAAGCACCCCACCAAAACAAAATACTGCTAAGTATAAAACCTCTCAAGGTGGCGTCAGGCTCCCATCGCGATCAGAACAATAAACCCCTGCCAAAGCATAGTCCGAAGAGCAAAACCTGGTTGACGATGTACGCATCGCGTACATCGCCTCCCAACCGCGAGGAGAGGAGCCCGTCCCATCCATGCAAGTGGGCGGGCGGCAACGTCCCATCAGGCGAGCGGTGGACGGCAACGTCCCATCCGGGCTTCCGATTGGCCGGTTCCGCGGCCACCACCCCAAGAGCCAATCCAAGGGCGACACGTACTCGGGCGGCGTTCGTCCCACATCGACGTCTCGGTCGATCTCGGCCCGAATTCGGCTATAAATAGCGGGCTCCGCGCACCAAGGGGGAGGATCGAAAGCTTCGCGAATCTCACACACTAAATCTCGAGCTAAGATCATTGTTGTAACCAGATACACCTAAACGCGATAGTGAATCTCAGTCTATTGTAATCCAGGCTAAATACGAAATATCCTTCACACTACCCTTATACTTTCACGAGCGACCATATACTTTCCATCCCTCCGTCTGTTGATTCGGTTGAGTTCAAACCTTCTGCACTCATCGCGTTCATTACATATCGGTGTTTTCGGACATCAACAGTCACATCAACTCCTAGATATCCTCAGGCGAATGGGCAAACAGAGTCCTCAAACAAGGTGATCATAAGCAACCTGAAGAAAAGATTAACTAAATCCAAAGGCAAGTGGGCAGAAGAGCTACCCTACGTGCTTTGGGCTGATCGCACCACTCCCAAGAAAGCAACAGGGCAAACCCCCTTTTCTCTAGTATACGGGTGCGAGGCAGTCATCCCAGCCGAAATCCAGGTCCCAACCGCGCGGTATGGTTTAGCTACGCTTGACTAGAACAAGGAGGAACTCGAGGCAGACCTAGACACGGTCCAAGAGTTACGGGAATTGGCCCACCTCAGAGTAGCTCGATACCAGCAGCAAGTATCCAGGAGCTATAACAAGAACGTAAGAGTTAAGGTTTTTCGAGTTGGAGACTGGGTACTTCGCAAGGTGTTCCAGAACACCGCGGAACAAAACACGGGAAAATTGGCACCTGGATGGGAAGGACCTTACTAGATTACGAAGGTTGTAGGGCAAGGAGCTTACCAGTTGGAGTCTGAGGAAGGAGAACCAGTGCCGAGGAGCTGGAATGCCACTCATCTCAAGAAGTACTATTTCTAACAACTCTATCTCTAGTCACTTAGTTAATTTTGTGTTTTAGAAGGTTTGGGATGTTCTTTTTTTTCGGGGGATGCAAGGGGGTTCCTGAACCATCACCCCACTTTTATTCCTAGATCGTAATTCTAGTATTACGCACTAGTTAAGACATTGTTCTGCATTCTTATGGTTCTTGTGAGTTATGAATGATATTTATTACAAATTACTTTGTTTATACACGCAAACATACGCTCCTCGAGAGCACACCTTTGCAAATTTTGCAAAATACAAGCACCCACATCAGGGTACACGCCTAGTAGCCCTGATCAAGCTACGAAAAGGAAAATATTCCCACAAAACTCGTGGACATAATGATTAGGCCCATAAGTGACCTAGGCATTTATCGCCAGAAATCCCACAAAACTCATGGACGTAATGATTAGGCCCATAAGAGACCTAGGCAAGTGTCGCCAGTATTGCAAAACTTGCACGAACATCTGGATCCACAGATAAGGCACAATTCGCCTGACACATATGCTAGCATCTAACGGATTAATCCATACCTACTAACTGGTTGTACAACCCAGATATATTATCGACATTCGACTTCACAAAGCTAACATTAGCCCTTCGTACAAACAAGCTTGTTTCTTACAGACAAAAACCGATAAGACGCACTAGATACCTACGCAACCTTTGTCAACGGCGAATATGTTTTTTAGAAACGATCTCTAGACAGAGGTGGTCTTCCCACAAATAATACAAGAGGTATTGAATTCGCCGACAAACCACATCACCACACTACAACAACTTTGCTAATCACGTGACTATCGAAGATTATAGCTACCGATACCATCCCTAGACTCTCGCTCTAGAATTATACATTTACAATCTCTCACACTCGTTTAAAACGCAAGCATACTCCTTTGGATACGCTTTCCAGGAGTATAGGGCAAGAGCGCCCCTCCTGAGACCAGGGGTGCTGAGCTCTGCCGGC
The DNA here is from genome assembly GCA_934048045.1 of Polygonum aviculare. Lineage (NCBI taxonomy): Eukaryota > Viridiplantae > Streptophyta > Magnoliopsida > Caryophyllales > Polygonaceae > Polygonum > Polygonum aviculare. Next base: position 20,811,829 of record OW204023.1, on the reverse strand, counting down.
AAAGCCCACTTAGGACCTTATCTCTGAGAGAATGTTTCACCCTATACGTCACATATAAAACATTTTCTAGATACGACATTCAGATTTAAAACTTCATGAGTATGGGAACAACCGTACTCCTAGGGATATCAAGATAGGCAAGCAATGCCAAAATTGGGAATGCGCCATGATCAAACGGCCATACAAAGGGCCTATAGTGATTAGAAAAAGTTAAAAGTTTTTACACCAGGGGTACAAAGTTCTCCCCCGTAAAGGTAAGTCTTGGCGCAAAGGACATCTCAAAACAAGCACTTAAGTTTTGTGGCAGTAGGCATTGCCAGAATAAGGTTCCTAAGCACAAAAGTAGACAAAAGAAAGCATAAATTCGCTAGTTGACGGAGATCACTTGGCTGGAGAGGGGGTCTGCGACGAGAGGTTCTCATCTTTGTCTCCTTGCTGGACCACATCATCGGAGCCTGCAACCGGAACAAGGTCCGCTGGAGCAGGAGAGTTGGCATCGTCATCCAGCTCCTCGTTAGGCAGGAAATCCTCTCCTAGAACCTTGGAGCCAGGAGGGAATAACACATCTAAGGTGGCCTTCAGCTCCTCTAGATTCCAGCGATTGCTCTCTCCTATAGCGACACTCTCGAGAACTTCAATCTTGGCCTTAGTAGAATAATAAGTACCGATCCTTACCACTTGTTGCGTAAATTCATCTGCGGCCCCCTGAAGCTCGGCAACCTTCCTAATTTGAGCGGATACTTCTTCCTGCAACTTAGCAATTTGCGCACGATGGGAACCCAACGCCTCCTCAAGAATACGGTTCTGGCGACCAGCCTCAAGTGCGGCTTCTGAGGCGTGTTTTTCCTTGATCTTTAGCTGGCTAACCTCCCTCATATGAACGTCCATGGCCAGAGAAAATTCTTGGGTTGCCTACAAGGAATGCTAAAGTAAATAACCACGACGGCTAGAGATTAGGTTGACAAATAAGAGAGGTCGTGCGAGCATACCTTCTTCATAGCCGCCCTAGATCGCGTCAGCGCCTGTTCCACTCCGCTCTTGACAGAGGCAGCTCTAGCCTCACCAGAAGTAGACTCTAACACGACGCCCCAAAAATCAGCGGTATCCTCCTTGGAGAGATCAATAGTAGGGGAGGTTTCCAGCTTGCGCTTCAGTGAAGGGCGCTCTTGGTGGACTTCCTTCTTCGGAACAAGAGGAGGGTTTGAACTACAGGATCTTAGCATTCGTTGCAGCATGACATCAGTGGAGGCATTTCTTTCACGACCTAACCACACAACAGACAAGGGTTTAAGTTATCCTTTACTGGACAATCCGTCTAGTATAAAAAGGAAGTTGCTAAGATTTACCAGAATTTGTAGGCTTGGAGGTTCTCGACATCTTGAGAGCTAGGGGTGAGGTCTCCGGATCCGCGGTCTCGTGGCTAGAACTCTGGGGCTGGTCCTCCTCTTTGGGCTTCTACGGCTCATTAAACACCTTACTAGGGGCGCGATCCTTGGGTTCAGTAGTCAATAGCACCTTGATCAGTTTTCCACTGGATGATCTGGAGTTGAAGTTCTTTGGCACTGCACAAGATGTCACCAGATGAGTCTCAGCAAGATACGCTTATCAGGATAACAGATCTGGTTATAAACACTAGTAAAGACAAACAGAATAAGAAAAAAGAAAAGAGAGGAAACAACAACAGAGTAGGCGAGGCTCTTACGGGTGGTGTTCCAAGCGTCTAGGAAAACATCTTTATGGATTTCTCCTATCTCACCCAAAGAGCGTCTCTCGAAAAAGAAATAGCGTGACTGCCATCCCGTATTAGGGTTCTTGACACCAGGGATCAAGGGGTCATGGGTGTTTCTAGAGTGGACGGAGATTCTACCCGGCCTAGAAGGCACTACCTTGTAGGCAACTAGGAACTCGCTCACTGTCATGACTATCCCTTTCCTAGAGGCCAACTCATCAACACACCTTAGAATACGCCAAGTCGTGGGCAAAATTTGAGAAGGCGAAACCCCTAAATCCCTAAGAAAGTCCCTAATAAAGGGGGAAAACGGGAATTTTAGCCCTAATGAGAACGGGAACTCGGTGAAACAGATCCACCCTGGTCGGATCCAGTCGATTAGCTCGTCCTGGGGGCAGTATGTCACAGTGCCGGCCGGAAACCCTCCCTCGGAGACGATTCTGGCTACTTCGTCTAGCGTAAGTTTGCGTTGAAACTGGTCTTGCGCCATTAATGAATTGGAAGGTGCGAAAAGGGGAGGTTCGGCCATGGATGGAAAGGAATAAGGTTTGGATGGAAGATGGAGGAGGAGGAGATAGAGAAAGCCAGGGAAAGAGGAAGTGAAAGAGAGCAAGAGAAAATGAGATTCGTACCTGCAAATTGGTGAAGTGACGCCTGTGAGCACATAGAGGGAGAGCTAAGGGTTTTAATAAGAGTAATGATGGCACACTTAGGCGGTTTCCAAGGCAAATAAGTCGACAGGTGAAGATTTTGTTTGATTCAAATTTGAAATTCGAATTAGAATTCCAAATTTAAATCAAAAGGGGTATTGTTGGGCCCTAACAACTAGAAAGCCCAAGGCACGCGCTGGACCGGCTTGCAAGGCATTTGCGAATCCCATCATCGAGTTTCTAGAAGAATGGTCGAGTAAGTGAATATCGAAGCACGACAATTCGTCCGCCAAATTAAAAGATATATCCACATTATATCTTGTAGGGGTTATTTCTATCTTATGTAACAGAAACTACATCGTATTTAGGTATAGAATATCAAGAAAACGTGTATCTATCTAGCTATCTTTATATCTTGTAGAACACCCTATCTTTAAGGCCCCTATAAATACATAGAGGGGGGTCATGCTTTGTACGTTACACAATCATACTTGAATACACATAAGATTAATACAATTTTCGCATTCTTTCCTTTGATTCTTAAGTTCGTAAAGCTTAGTTCAAGCCCGATCTAGGCTAAGGGGTCACCAACCTTGCTTGGTTGATTTCTAGCTCTAACAAATTGTATGGTGCTTGTTTCTTTTCAAAGATTGATTTAAGGAGTGGGTATCATCAAATTCGCATGAAAGAGGGGGATGAATGGAAAACTGCGTTTAAAACTAAGTATGGCTTATATGAATGGTTAGTTATGCCTTTTGGTTTCACAAATGCACCTAGTACTTTTATGAGCCTAATGAACCATGTGTTGAGAAAATACTTAGGGAAATTCGTAGTTGTCTACTTTGATGACATTCTTATCTATAGTAAAACCTTGGATGATCATGTACAGCACTTGAGACATGTGTTAGAGTGTTTAAGAAGTGAGCAATTATTTGTTAACTTTAAGAAATGCTCTTTTTGCTTGGAATCTACCGTTTTCCTTGGTTTTGTGCTTTCCAGGAGAGGTTTTCAAGTAGACGAGTCAAAGGTGAAAGCAATCATGGAGTGGCCACAGCCCACAACACCCACGATGGTGAGACCGTTCTTGGGATTGGCGGGTTTCTATAGGAGGTTTGTGAAGGGTTTTAGCTACATAGCCGTGCCCTTACATGAACTTACTAAGAAGAACGCTAGTTTCATTTGGACGGAGGAGCATGAGATAGCTTTCCAAGCTCTCAAGGGGAGTCTCACCAACGCACCACTTCTTCAACTTCCGGACTTCATGAAGACATTTGAGGTGGAAGTAGACGCATCCGGCCATGGCATTGGAGGTGTGTTGACGCAAGGAGGCAAACCCGTAGCTTACTTTAGTGAGAAATTGCACGGGGCCGAGCTCAACTATCCTACATACGACAAGGAACTCTTTGCCTTGATAAGGTGCCTCAAGACGTGGCAACCTTATCTATGGCCTAAAGAGTTTGTCATCCATTTGGACCACGAGGCGTTGAAGTACCTCAAGAGCCAAGCAAGGTTGAACCGGAGGCATGCAAGGTGGGTGGAGTTTATGGAAACCTTTCCATATGTGGTCAAGTACAAGAAAAGCAAGGATAACATCATCGCCGATGCCCTTTCAAGGAGGTATATCTTACTCTCTAGTTGTGATGCTAAGATACTTGGTTTTGCTTTGATTAAAGAATTGTATGCTAGCGATCCTTTCTTTGGTGACAAATTTAATCATTGCATGACTAAGGGACCTTTCAATGCTTACTTTGTTGATGATGGATACTTGTTTAAAAGTGGGAAATTATGCATACCATTGTCTTCAATTCGTAGGCTTTTGACTAGAGAAATGCATGAGAGTCGTGGACATAGGGGAGTTGACAAGACTTTAAGTGGATTAAAGGAACATTACTTTTGGCCTAACATGAGTAGATATGTGCAGAAATTTGTCAAAAGTTGTGTTGTTTGTGTTAAAGCAAAGTCTAGATTGAACCCCTTTGGATTGTATCAACCTTTGTCTATTCCTAGTGCACCTTGGCATGATATTTCTATGGACTTCATTGTTGGTTTGCCTAGGACAAGAAAAGGTAGGGATAGAATTTTTGTGGTAGTTGACCGATTTTCTAAGATGGCTCATTTCATACCTTGTCATACTACCGATGATGCTTCTATGATTGCGGATTTGTTCTGTAAGGAAGTTGTTCGTTTGCATGGTGTGCCATTGTCTATTGTTTCTGACCGTGATGCAAAATTCTTGAGCTACTTTTGGAAGTGTCTTTGGTGTAAGTTAGGTACAAGGTTACTTTTCTCCACCTCGTGCCACCCTCAAACGGATGGGCAAACTGAGGTTACAAATCGTACCCTTGGTGCTTTACTTAGAACTATGATTAAGACTAACCTTAAACGTTGGGAAGAAGTTTTGCCTTTAGTGGAATTTGCTTACAACAGGTCAGTCCATTCCGCTACACAACGGACTCCTTTAGAGGTGGTGTATGGCCTCAACCCGACGACGCCAAGCAATATGGTGCCACGTCCTTACAAGGAGAAGCCAAGTGAGGATGCATTGGATCGTGTTGCTTGGATCAAGCGGCTGCATGATGATACTAGACGCCACTTGGAGAAGAAGTCTGAGAGGTACAAAGCATTGGCGGATCGTGGAAGAAAGGGGATGCTATTTGAGGAGGGTGATCTCGTATGGGTTCACCTAAGGAAGGACAGGTTTCCACATGCTAGGAACAACAAGCTTAAGCCAAGAGGAGATGGACCCTTCTGGGTCAAGAGGAAGATGGGGCCAAATGCATATGAGTTGGAGTTGCCCGACGACTACAATGTCCATCCTACGTTCAATGTTTCGGACTTGTCACCTTACATCCCTGACGATGACTCCGACATCGAACCGAGGACGGTTCGACTTCAAGTGGAGGAGAATGATAGCAAAGAAGATGGCGATACTCCACAAGATGTTGAAGATCTTTTGACGACTCCAATTCAAGGTCCGATTAGAAGAAGTCGAGCCAAGAAGATCATGAGAGGGACAACCTTGGCCCTTGAGTGTTTATCTTCAAGGCTTGAAGAGAGTTCCAAGAAGAAGCCGGTAATGTTGCTTGAAAGCCGGGGAAACGAAGCCATCGTCAACCAAGAAGACTCCCAAGATCGACCCCCCTAGGGTCGTGCCAGGATAGGAGCCAAACTCTCCCTCTCAGGATCGACCCTAATAGGGTCGAGATCGACCCCCCCTAGGTCGATCCTGATACGCAGACGAGCCAGATCGACGGGCTTTCCTAATTTCGTAATTTGGAAACTCTTATCTTGTATTTATCTTTATTTTAGGATAGATATGAGGGAACCCTAGATACTATAAATTGGTTTAACTCTGCCTCTTTTATTTTTCAGCGTATTTCTTCCTGCGCCCCTTTGAAACCTTTTGTTGTTTGGATTGATTTGAATCAAGAGTTATTGATTTGGTTTGCAATTGGCTTCGTTCTTATTCTTGTTCGTGTGTGCATCTGAATCAATTGTGCGAGTTTCTTCAAGGGTTGAACAAGACGAGCCTCGTCCGAAGTCTAGATCCTACAATCGCTTCCGAGGCCGACAATCTACCCCGGTTGTCGTGCATCAATATCCCAAGGCATGATCGGGCTTGCTTGGTTGAGACTTTAGTGCGTTATATCCAAGGATTCAATCAATTACTTATCCTTTTATTACAAGTCGAATTTATACACAAAGCCATGTGTCTTTGTTCATACAAATTCATGCCTAAAAATAGTTCCACCAACACCATCAACCCTTATTTGTTCTAATCACGTGTAAGAGACTCCTTCGACCTAGAAGAAGAGACGATCCTAAGTTCGGGGCTCATCACCCAATATGATCAATTTCATTCTATGATTCCATATCACATACCTCTTTTACAAATCAGTTTTGACAGATTTGACTACTCTATGATTTCATATTTCTGCTTCCTTTGTTGTTATGAAAATTCCTCTACTTATGATTCACTGAGTTGGTGGTCCTTGCATGGACCCTTTTTTGGAAATCTTTATACTCAGTTATCATCTTTTATACCATAAGTACTATGTTTGCATCATCGGGGTGTTGTTTCCTCAACAATGTTATGTATAATATTATCAACCTATATTGCCAGTTTGACTACTCTTTCTTCCATTACTTATATTACTCCTATTATTCTTGCATTTCAATGTCATTTTACCACTTCTGTGTCCATATGCAGCTTCTCTTCTATCTATTGTAGATGCATCTGTTGTGCTCTTAAGTTCTTTTATCCTTTCATGATGAACCTGCATGTATACTCCAATCTATTTCTGACAGTTATGCTGCGATTCAGACCTACCACCTTGTTTTGTGCCATTTGCATTATCTGCTTGTTGTGTAAATACATTATTATGAATATTATGCCTAGAATGAGTTATTGGTTGTATGGTTGCGGGTTGTTTGTTAGCCGCCTGTACTCCCTCTCTTTACGAAAACTTGTGCTCCAAAACTTCTATATATGTACCCTCATGATTCAATGTTGGATTTGTAATTTTAAAACTACTATTGATTTTTTCATTACTATACAACTTAGCCATACTATATGCCCAGCCATGTTATCCTATACTCATACATTTACGCACCAAATTTGTACCGTAGTATGGAAAACTAGCTTTGAAACATCAGTTTTTGAGTTTGTTGTGTCAAATGTCAGATATATCAAAGTTGTACCCTTTCTTTCTATTTATCTAGTTCACACAACACCTTTGTTGGTGTACTACTTTCCACTATTGTCCAGTTTGTGAAAAACTGTTGCACAGGATGATTTCCATTGTATTGTATGAACTGCAACTTATATATGGGTTATTCATATTTTGGTTCCATTTCTTGTTCAGAGCCACGATTATTGGTTTGTTTTTAGTAGATATGTCCTTGTCAAAGATTCTCAAAATTTATTGGACCACTTTATATGACCAACGACGCATAATAACGTTTTTATGACTTGTGCCTACTGTAATGTGCAGGGCCTTAGGCGGGCTAATTTCTGGGATGAAATTGCCTTTCTACGAAAATTACACAAACGCAAATTTCTTTACTTAACGGAAACAAAAACTGATATTCATCCTTCGGATGCCATTATAAAAAAGATAGGCTTTCATCAGTGTATTTCCTCTCCTTTGGATGGTTCTAAGGGAGCTATTGCCCTTTTTATATATCATACTGATTTTAATTTACTATATCATGTAGCCTGTTGAAACAAACCCCTAATATAATTATTATGAGTTAATAACCCCTTTGATTCGCACTATTTTGTATAGGTTAACTCTTGTATTTTAGGGCTATATTGAGAGTGTTTAGGTTAGATTTGAGCGGAATTGTAATACGAAGACCGAAGACACAAGAAGTCAAGAATCAAGAGTTTTAAGGCGTTTTGTGCTGTCTGCGCGACACCACTTGCTTGCGAAGGCTATATCTGGAGCTACAGAGGTCGGATTGAGCTGATTCCGGTGCCATTGGAAAGCTAACTTCAAGGGCTTAAATTCATCTTTTTACACCGAAGTCAGATTCCAAGCGGAAGATGGTCAAAATAGCCTCCGAAGTGACACCAACGATCCTGTCGAGATTCCGCGACCGCGGATTGAGCGACGCGTCCGCGGTGGCCGCCGAGACCGAATTGTTCCTTTCTGTTGCGATAGCGCGGGCGCGGTGGTAGCGACGCGACCGCGGTGCGGGCCGACTTCTAGCGGGCCGAAATCTTTCTATCTTGTTTCCTTTTCTATCTTTTAACTCCTTCCTTATCTATCTCGTGGAGCTTGTTCCTTGGGCTATATAAGGAGGAGCCAGCCTTAGGGTTTTTGTATCTCTTATCTCTTACCTCTTATCTTCTACCTTATTCTCTCAATTAATTAGGTTTTTAGTTTAGTTATGGAGAGCTAGTCTCCTTGGGTTTGTTCAAGGGAGAAGCTCTGATGTATGAACTTGTGAGATTTTGGTAATTGATTTCTATCCTTTGGTTGATATTGATTCTCTTATGCTTCATCTTATGAATGTTGATTGTTTCTCTAGGAGTAGCTAACCTATTGAATTGATTGATGTTCTACCGTTTGATTAGGTTTGGACCGTGGACAAAACTAATCTGTGAAAACAACTTAACCTAGACCTGTTGTCTATGCAACTAGGATTAAGAAGAGAATTGATTGTTTTATCTTACAATTGACTCGTAGCTTGATTGTTTGATATTATATCCTGCATATCCTTGCTCTCTGTGCTAATTCTAGGTTAAGCGTCCTTGCCTAGGGTTATAGAATTGCTTGGACCGTGGACTTGCGATTGTTAATGATCGGGATAGGAATTAACCTTAGGTGTGAATGAAATCAATGGATGAATCTATGATCGAGGGATTATATCTTGAGTGGATCTTTTGAATGAACTCGTCTCTTTATTAATTGTTTCCCCATATTTGCATGTTTGTTTATTTGTTTGTTTTGTTTCTAGTTTAGATCTCTTCTCTAAATCCCCTTTCTTTGGTTGATAATTATATTAATACTAGAAGCCATAGTTCTCTTGGGTTCGACCCCTTACTTGCATGCTATACTAGCTTTGTTAGTTTGTTTGTTTGGGTTATTTTATCTTTGATCTTGGCACGACGACTTTAGCCGAGTCAAATTTTGGCGCCGTTGCCGGGGAACTTAGGTTCTATCTAGTGTGATATTTGTGTTGACTGCTGTGTGGACCTATCTTACGGTCCACACCTTTGCTACTGATTTCTTTGCAAGTGCTGTCGTTGATTTCAGGAGACAGGATGACTGACCAATCGATCAGGCAATTATGTGCTCCCGGTCTCAAACAAGAGCACCTGGCTGTTGAACACCCCGCTTTAGCTGAAGGGGTAGACTTTGTGGTGAAACCTGGGCTGATTAATCTTTTGCCTCAATTTGGTGGGCAACCTGCGGATGATGCAATTAAGCACCTCAGGGAGGTTGAATTTGTCTGTCTAAGCATGAAGCCTGTTGGGGTCACTATGGATCAAATCAGTTTGCGAGCATTCCCGTTTTCACTAACTGACTCCGCCAAGGAGTGGTATATGCTCATATCCCGCAATCCTTACTCTCAGCAGATTACAATGTGGGATCAGATGAGGGTTGCATTCTTAGACAAGTACTTCCCTGTTCCACTAAGGGCAGCTCTGAAGAGGGACATCTCCAATTTGCAGCAGCAAAGCAGGGAGAGCTTGTACGATTACCATGATCGCTACATCAAGCTCATTGCTAGTTGCCCGTGTCATGGGTACCCCGATCACGACTTGGTGTGGTACTTCATGAGTGGTCTGCGCACTGCAGACAAGGATCTGATAATTGCCTCTTGTGGGGGATCTTTTCTTGATAAGGCACCCCAAGATGTCTTCAAGATAGTGAAGAACTTTGCTGAAGGAAAGAGAAGCATAACATCCTCTTCCCTTGACGAGCCATCAGCTGAAGACCATCTTTCTAGGAAACTGGAGGAGATGAATGAGTTGTTCGATCGGAAATTCCGGGATATGAACTTAGAGCTCGAGAGGAGAATGAGGGAGATTTCTGAGAAGATCAATATTACTCCTCCAGCAGTGATGAATGTAAGTGTTATTTCATTAAGGAGTGGACGAGAGCTGAGCACAACGAGAGACGCCTCTGTAGAGATTCCGCGCCCGCGCTTGCCGAACCGCGCCCGCGAAATCTCGACAGAGTCTCACAATGAAGATCCAGCGGATTCACCGCGCCCGCGCTCGCCTAGCCGCGGCCGCGAAAATTCGACAGACGACGGAGGCTGCGGGAACACCGAAATCACGGATTCGCCGCGCCCGCGCCAGAGGGACCGCGCCCGCGGTATCAGGCCAGAGCCAGTGGATGACTATGTTCGGCCGTACTTTCCACCTCTCAACTCTTACAAGCCACCTCCACCATTTCCGGATGCTCTTAAGGATACAAGGAAGCTTGACAGGGACAAAGACATGTTCGAAACATTCGCCAATTGTGAGGTCAATATCCCTTTACTCAAACTTGTTAAAAGTGTTCCTCGCTATGCTAAATTTCTAAAAGAATTGTGCACCATTAAAAGGAACCAAAAATTGAAAGGGAAACCTAAGAAGCCTGTCAAAGAACCTGAATGTGTGTCTGCTGTCTTTCAAAAACGCATGCCTAAAAAGTGTGGTGATCCAGGAGTGTTTGCTATTCCTTGTGTTATTGGTGATACTAGGATAGAAAATGCGATGCTTGACTTGGGTGCTTCAATCAATGTCATGTCTCATGTTGTGTATAAATCTTTAGGTCTAGGGCCTTTGCAGGAAACTGATATAGTAGTTCAATTAGCTGATAGGTCCACTATTCGTCCTAGAGGCTTGGTTGAAGATGTTCTTATCATGTTTGATTCCTTGATTTTTCCTTCTGATTTTTACATACTTGACATGAATCATGATTCACATGCTACTCCATTATTGCTTGGTCGTCCTTTCATGAAAACTGCTAAAACATGCATTAATGTGAGTAAAGGCACGTTAACTATGGAATTTGAGGGAGAACAAGTTGAATTCAATGTCACTGAAGCCATGAAATTCCCTTCTGATGATCCTTTGCTATGCTCTATTGATATTCTTGATCCTTTAGTGCAAAATTACTTTGACCAAAATCATGATAATGCACTAAAATCTTCCGTAGAGTGTGATGAAAAATCTTCTAATGTGGAATTTGCCTTGCCTGCTGTGATGAATGATGTTGTTGGTAGCATGAATAGGAATGAGAATGATGTGTTGGCCATTGGGCCCCCGCTACTAACCTTCCCGAAAGAGGAACTTGTCCCCTCTATAGTGCAGGCACCCGAGATTGAATTGAAGCAACCCCCTGAGCAGCTCAATTCTGCTTTTCTTGGAGAGAAAGAATCACTCCCTGTGATAATCTCTAATACACTTTTTGTGGAGCCCTCTGCTGGATTTGATAGGATGCTTCGGGCTTTGACGATGTATGAGCTTGGATGAGGTGAAGAACGTCGAGCCATCGACGTTAAATAAAGGCGCTGCTTGGGAGGCAACCCAAGGCTTAGATAGATTGTTTTTCCATTCCTAGCTTAGGATTTGCTTGTTTTTAGCTAACATGCAGGTACTAGATCCGAAAGGACACGCCTGGCGTGAAACCGCGCCCGCGCCTCATTGGCCGCGCCCGCGGTGGACCGTCAGTGCGCCCCGACGAACAGGTACTAGCCCGTGCTCGCGGCAACCATACTGCGTCTCGGTTTTAGCTCGTTTTCTTTGAAAAAAAAAAAAAGAAAAGAAAAAAAAAAATCGAAAAAAAAAAACAAAAACAAAAGAGGACTTTTTGGTCCCATTCTACCTCTATATTTTCCATCCATCTATATCCATTCTATCCATCTTCTATCTTTCCACCATTCTATTTCTTCTTTTCATTCATCTTTGTATTTTCCATTCTTTGGCTATGTGTAAAGCCTAAGTATGGGGGGGCTTTGTTTCCCCGGGATTTCTTCTCCATGGCTCGAGTTCAAGTATTATTCCATCTTTCAAGAGACGAGCCAAGATACGAAGGTTGTTTACACATCACGTTGTTCGAAACGAAGTCAAGAACTCGTCCCTGCACGAGTACCGCGCCCGCGCCTCACCGGCCGCGCCCGCGGTGGTACGCCAGCCCAAGACTTCTACTCTCTGACGTGATTCCGCGCCCGCTCCCCTAGTGCCGCGCCCGCGGTTAGGCCACAGACTTGGATTACGAAGTGTTTCGTTCTACCGCCCTTTGAAGAGTTCTTCCATTCCACCCCTCTTCATCGTTTGTGAGTCTTATGATATACCTTCTTCCTTGCTTCTACCCTGTCTCTTTGCTTCATTGAGGACAATGAAGGATTTAAGTATGGGGGAAGGAGTACTCGCATTCGCTTATCTTAGTTAGCTTAGTTAGAAATTTGCTTCAGGTTTTTGATTTTCTTCTCTTCATGGAGCACTTGCACCATATTTTTTTTGCATAATAAAGGAAGAAAGAAAAAGAAAAAAAAGATAGAAAGAGCCAAAAAAATCGAAAAAAGGCATATAAATCCTGGGATGAGTCGAAAACCCGAAAGGGCGGCTCAGGTAATAAGCAGGTAACCCGGACCAGCATTAGGCTGGGGTAATATGAGGTTAATGAGTGATTGTGAGTTTTTGTGAGCACACCTATTGAAAAAATGAAAAGAGCGGTTAGGTGAAAACCCGAAAGGGCGCCTAAGCAGAATTGAGCGGTAAAATTTGAGTGTTTAGGATCATTCTTGCTTGGGGACTTTGGGGCTTACATGTTAGATTTGGGTAGATCCTAGGTTGCTCTCTTTCATGTTTTTAGAGCTTGAGTGTTATATCATGTTGTGAGGTGTGTGTTTGAGCTTCATTGTTTTATGCTCATGATTTCTTTATTATTTTGGGTTCGGGTTGTGAGTTGAGTGTTTTTATCTTCCCTTGTATTTCCTGAGATCTTAGATGTGCTACCTTGTTATATTTGTTTTGAGCTTACTCGAGGACGAGCAAGATCTAAGTATGGGGGAATTTGATTCGCACTATTTTGTATAGGTTAACTCTTGTATTTTAGGGCTATATTGAGAGTGTTTAGGTTAGATTTGAGCGGAATTGTAATACGAAGACCGAAGACACAAGAAGTCAAGAATCAAGAGTTTTAAGGCGTTTTGTGCTGTCTGCGCGACACCACTTGCTTGCGAAGGCTATATCTGGAGCTACAGAGGTCGGATTGAGCTGATTCCGGTGCCATTGGAAAGCTAACTTCAAGGGCTTAAATTCATCTTTTTACACCGAAGTCAGATTCCAAGCGGAAGATGGTCAAAATAGCCTCCGAAGTGACACCAACGATCCTGTCGAGATTCCGCGACCGCGGATTGAGCGACGCGTCCGCGGTGGCCGCCGAGACCGAATTGTTCCTTTCTGTTGCGATAGCGCGGGCGCGGTGGTAGCGACGCGACCGCGGTGCGGGCCGACTTCTAGCGGGCCGAAATCTTTCTATCTTGTTTCCTTTTCTATCTTTTAACTCCTTCCTTATCTATCTCGTGGAGCTTGTTCCTTGGGCTATATAAGGAGGAGCCAGCCTTAGGGTTTTTGTATCTCTTATCTCTTACCTCTTATCTTCTACCTTATTCTCTCAATTAATTAGGTTTTTAGTTTAGTTATGGAGAGCTAGTCTCCTTGGGTTTGTTCAAGGGAGAAGCTCTGATGTATGAACTTGTGAGATTTTGGTAATTGATTTCTATCCTTTGGTTGATATTGATTCTCTTATGCTTCATCTTATGAATGTTGATTGTTTCTCTAGGAGTAGCTAACCTATTGAATTGATTGATGTTCTACCGTTTGATTAGGTTTGGACCGTGGACAAAACTAATCTGTGAAAACAACTTAACCTAGACCTGTTGTCTATGCAACTAGGATTAAGAAGAGAATTGATTGTTTTATCTTACAATTGACTCGTAGCTTGATTGTTTGATATTATATCCTGCATATCCTTGCTCTCTGTGCTAATTCTAGGTTAAGCGTCCTTGCCTAGGGTTATAGAATTGCTTGGACCGTGGACTTGCGATTGTTAATGATCGGGATAGGAATTAACCTTAGGTGTGAATGAAATCAATGGATGAATCTATGATCGAGGGATTATATCTTGAGTGGATCTTTTGAATGAACTCGTCTCTTTATTAATTGTTTCCCCATATTTGCATGTTTGTTTATTTGTTTGTTTTGTTTCTAGTTTAGATTAGTTTAGATCTCTTCTCTAAATCCCCTTTCTTTGGTTGATAATTATATTAATACTAGAAGCCATAGTTCTCTTGGGTTCGACCCCTTACTTGCATGCTATACTAGCTTTGTTAGTTTGTTTGTTTGGGTTATTTTATCTTTGATCTTGGCACGACGACTTTAGCCGAGTCACCCTTTCACTCTTATCTCTTAATATATATCTATGCCCCTTCTAGGGAAGAAAATAAACCACTTTTTTGGATTGAATTAGAAAATACCATTAACATATATCAATTCTCGTTCCTCTTAATCGGTGACGTTAATGAAATTGATAGTTCTATTGATAAATTTGGAGGTGTTACCCCATCTCCAAGCGAATTCAATCGATTATGGAACTTCCAAAATAAATGAACACAATTAATACTAGCTTTACCGGGTTTCCCTTTACCTGGAGGAAACGTTCCACTTCCACAGATAATACATTTGAACGTCTTGATAGAGTTGTTATCCATGGTGACCTTGTAACATTATTTCCCACACTGAAAATTCATCACCATCCGTTCACAACTTCAGACCATTGTTTGATCTCTTTCGATCTAGGGGTTAAAAAGAAATTCTTAAAATATTCATTTAGGCTTGAAAATGCTTGGATTGACAAACCTTCTTTTGCTAATCTGGTAAAGAAAGTTTGGCAATATAAACTTCCAGCATCATTTATGTTTAAAATTACAATAAAAATGTAGGTATTTAAAACGTACTCAAAAGATTGGTCTAAACGATACATTAGCAATAATTTTGAACAACTTAAAATTTCTGAGATGTAGTTACAAAAACTTCAAAATGACCTTCTTCATGATCCGTGTAATCCAAACATTCTCACAAAACGACAACAACATCTTAATAAATATAATGCATAAATGGACTTTCAGCATAAGTTTTGGCAACGTGCGAAATCTACGCACTAATAAAACGTTGATAAAAATATCAAATACTTTCAAACCATCTAAAAAATTAGGCGTTCTAAACAGAACATCAATTCCTTTCAAACTCATGATGGCTTGATCCTTTCTGACCATGAATCCATATCAGCTAATATCACATTCAAGCTTGCATCCAGATTCCAATCAAGTTCCAATGTGGTTATCCATCCTCATGAATTGGATATTATTCCATCCCTTGTGTCGGATCTTGATAACTTTATGATCGCGAGACAACCGTCGCCATCTGAATTTAAAATAGCTATCTTTGACTTAGCCCTCAACAAAATGTCGGGCCCTGATGGGTTCACTGTCGAATTCTTCCAAAGCTATTGGCTTAATGTTGGAGCTTCGGTTGTTCGTGTAGTGGTAGCATTTTTTCTTTCTGGATCAATGCTTACCGCTGCAAACAAAACATTTATCATATTAATCCCAAAAATTGAAATGCCAAATTCAATAAATCATTGTAGGCCTATTAGTCTTTGTAATACCATCTGTAAAGCTATTACCAAAGTTTTATCGAATATAATTAAACGTATTCTTCCATCAATTATACATCCACTTTAGAGTGCTTTTGTAAAAGGATACCTTATTCAAGATAACGTACTCATTGCCAATGAAATATTCCACTCTTTCCCAAAAAGGAAGAAGGGTCGCCTTGGTTGAATGGCCATTAAGCTAGATTTAGATTAAGCTTATGACAAGATAAACTTGAATTGCACCCAACTTGTTCTAACTAAGTTCGGATTTCATTCCAAATGGATTCACCTTGTTATGATTTGTATCACATCCTCGTTTTCCTCTGTTTCAGTTAACAATGAACTAGGAACAAAATTCATACCATCTTGCGGTATTCGTCAGGGTGACCCAATGTCTCCATTTATCTTTGTTTTATATATGGAATATTTAACACGAACTCTTTAGTAGGAATCGTCTTCTACTCTTAATCACGTCAGAATTCAGCTAAATAAGAATGGTTCGGTTTTACCTTTTCTTAGTTTTGCAGATGATACAATCATCTTTGCAAATGCTACCATTCCAAACATTGAATATATTAGAAACATAATCCAAAAATTCACTCAAGTCTCGGGACTATCAATTAACTATCACAAAAGCTCATTACAGACTTCTGCTAACATTTCTCAACCCACATCTACTGCTTTAGCGAGTATTCTTAATATTCATATTACCTCTTCTATGGAAAAATATTTTGTCATTCCGATTCTTAAAGGAAGAGTTCAAATATCTATGTTTTCTGATGCAGTTTCTAATCTTAAAGAGCAACTATCTTAATGGAAAGCAAATTAATTCCATATCACAAGCTGGACGGGTTGTTCTTATCTAGTCATGTCTCTTAAGTAAAGTCAACTACCTCATGCAAAGCTTTAGGCAACCACAAGGTGTACTAAAACAGACTGGCGTTGTTTGTAAGTCGTTCTTTTGGAATAAATACACCCCAAACCACCATCCATTGATCAGTTGGGATCGTATCTGCTCTCCAAAAGATGACGGGGGTCTCGACCTTAGCTCATCGGAAAATATTAATAAATCTTTACAAATGAATATTTTGTGGAAAATTGCAACGCAACCGCAAAGTATTTGGGTCAAAGTAATTAATTACGGAAAAATATCTAAACACTGAATCGTTATTTGACTACCACAAAAACAAATGCTCTTGGCAGATTGGAAGACTAATTAATATCAAAAATATCTTTTCCAAAGGTTTGAGGTGGCTTTTGGGCAATGGAAGGAACATGAAATTTTGAATTGATCCTTGGCTCCCCGATGTTGAACTATCACCTTTTATAGATAGCTCTGATCCGAACCTTTAAGTTTCCAGTTTTATCCTTCCGGATAAGTCCTGGGATACTCGGCTTCTTCCACAGATATTATCACCACAAATAGTAAATATCATTACAGCTTTCAGAATTCCATGTACGAATACGGAGGACAGGCTCATCTGGTTGCCTACAACTGATGGGAACTTTTCGTTTCACTCGGCAGCTTCACTCTTAATTGTTAAAGTTGATCCCTGTAACAACAATTGTGACTCGATTTGGAAATCTAAACTTCCTCCTAAAATTAAAAATTCCTATGGAAATCTTGTGCGGACTGCCTTCCAACAATAGATAGAATTAATCGATTTACAGCTCAATTCCAAACATGTGTTCACTTTGTGAGCTGCAAGATGAAAACCTAAATCATTTATTCTTTCAATGTCCTTTTACGAAAGCGATGATTGTGAGACCGCAGAAATTATTAAATAACACCTTCAAAATCGCTTCAGCTTACACGTTTCAACAAAATATTCAACATATATATTTGCGAACAACGAATATAACACATCCCTTACCTTCCTATGGTAGTTCATTTGGGCACATAGGAACGCTAAAATCTTTGACCCATCAAGAATTAACACTAAGAGATTTCCATCGGATTAAGCATTCTCTGGTGCGTTAGCATGGGAGGGTTGTAATACTAACACAAAACTACACAACAATAGGCCGAAAAGGAAAAATCATACAATATGAAATAAACCTCCTCTCCAATGGTCCAAACTAAATTTTGATGCTTCTAGACTTAAAACAGGAACAACACATGTTAGTTTCATTTTAAGGGACTACAATGGAGTCATAAGATCTATCGGAAGACAACTATTTCCTTCTATGACAATAGTGCAAGCAAAAGCTACCGCTTTACTTCATTCTCTTCGGAGTATTGATTGTTCCCAAATTCAGAATCGATAAATTGAAGGAGATAATCTTATTGAGATTATCTCTTTAAAACGTCCTTGGAAAGTTCCTTGGAAACTACACTCTATTATAGTTGACATCTACTATAATATAGTATAAAGCAGAACCCAAGTTTGTGTAAAATTTTGCGCCACATCATCAAGTTTGAATAAAATACCAATTTTATTTTTTTGCATTATATTTTCTAAGAATAACTCTTTTATCTGCTTTATATCTTATCTAATTTCCTTATATATGTTTGATATCTTATCCAATTTTTGATATCTTATGATTTTTTCCTAACTTAATTTTTTAGCATTATATCCTTAATTATATGACTAAAAAAATATTCAAGTAATTATTTTGATAACTTAACAATTTTTCCTTATTAACTAATATTTATTTTTAACATTATTAAATATTGAAGAATAGTGAAAAAACATTCACATATGTCAATAATATACTAAATAATAATGTAAATATGAAAAATTGAATATAATTTTTTTTAGAATTGACACTGTATTAATAAAGTACACATATTGTGATCAAAAAAAAATAAAGTACACATATAGGTCAATAGGTTCGGATTGTGGTCTTTTGAGTTTGAATTGTAAATTCTCGAGTTAAAAGCGAATTTGTGTCAAATTTCAATCTTGAATCGGTCAATTTGGATTTATATTTATATTACTCGTACATGGTACGGGATTTGTACTAGTTATTAGAAATATTATTTCGGTCATCCCCTCTGTTGTTGTTTTTTAATCATTGTTTCAGAGACTCAAATGTTGTTGCTGATTTCCTAGCAAGAAGACACGTCAATCTTCAAAGTCTCAATGCAACCCTTCCAATTTCTACCTTTGTCTTTTTCATTTTCTCATTTGTCTGTAACACAATCGAGGTGTTTGTTGAGTCAACAACCCTCACTGTTTGATTTTTTAAAAATCATCCGTCGCGATGTTTTTGATTATCCTTGTAACTAAAAGGTGACCTAATTTTGGCTTTCGAGCTAGTAGCTCCACAATCAAAAAAAATAAAAATAAAATAATGCCTATATGTGAAAAGAATACTATTTATTAGCGTTGCTTATTTCTAAACGCATACTAGTACGGGACACCTAATATTTTACTCCCTCTGTCCCGCTATGTTTGTCCGATCGTACTATTCATCCAAAATTTAAGAGTTGAAAAAGTGGTTTTTGGGTTGCAGATTGTGTCAGATGCAAATGATGGGTTTTTTTGTTAATTATTTGTGATTCCAGCTCATGTAGTTGATGGCCAATTACAATAGTACAAACTCAAAAAATTGGCCAATGGGAGGCCACCATTCATATCACACAGATCCACCCCCCAAACCCTTACATTAACCCACATTTTTCAAATCACAACACAACAAATTTAAACTTTTACATTCTGTCTTCTCTTACATCCTCTTCCAATATTCTCCATTAAAACAAAGCAGAGCATAAACACAGTGAAAAAGCAAAGCCTCATTAACTAAGCAAAAGAAAGGAAAGCATTAAAGTGCATCATTGTCTTGTTGTGATGGCCTCGGCAGCATTCAACTTAAATGAAGAGCCTCCTACAGAGGAGCATATTCACACCTCCCAGCCTGGTCCCCACCAATTTGACCTTAATGAGGCAGTGGGGGATTTAGAGGGAGATGAAGCGTCATCTCAGGAAAACACAAAGGGGGGGGGGACCAAGCAGAAGAAGGTATTAACACAACACAACATTTACCTCATCAGCCTAGATTCACAACAAGACTCAACAGTGAGAGAAAGATGCAAATTGTAATGAGGCTCTTGCACCTAGCAAAAGGGGGATATTTAGCACAAAGCACCATCAAACAACTTGCAACTGAGTTCAATCTGTCAACAAGAACAATAGGCAGGTTATGGAAAACAGTAATGGCATGCACATGCCAAATGTGAGTACAAAGTACCATAACTGTGGCAGAAAGAGGATTCTAGTTGATGCTACACAAATCACAACTCTCAGTATGGGGGAAAGATCATGCATACGTGGTTTAGCAAGCAAACTAGACATCTCAAAGAGCACAGTGCATAGAATGATCAAGAGGAAGTCAATAAGGGCACATACAAATCCACTACATCCAGGTCTGATGCCAGCAAACATGAGAACAAGGTTGGAGTGGATATTAAGTCTACTTGAAGGCAAGGGGACTCTAGTCACAAAGCTAGTTGAATCAGTGAACAAGACAGTAACAAGGAGGATGCTTATTGAAATCACTTCTCATCAATGTGTATCTTGCAGCCAATGTTACACAATGTATGATTTCATACACATTGATGAGAAGTGGTTTCATCTTAGCAAAAAAACACAAAGGGTCTATCTAGCAGCCAATGAAAGGGGGAAATATAGGGCAGCAACATCAAGCAAATTCATTCCAAAGGTAATGTTCACAACAGCTGTAGCAAGGCCTAGATTCAATTCAGAGGGGGATTGTACATTTGATGGGAAAATAGGAATTTTCCCATTTACATTTCAAGAACCAGCCAAGAGATAATCAAAGAACAGAGACAAGGGGACTCTAGTCACAAAGCTAGTTGAATCAGTGAACAAGACAGTAACAAGGAGGATGCTTATTGACCAGATAGTGCCAGCAATCAAAGAGAAATGGCCACAACATGAAGGTCACAAGGTAATATTCATACAACAAGACAATGTTAAGGCACACATCACTCAAGAAGATCCAGAATGGCAGCAAGTATACAGACAATGGGAGTTCACATTCATTCTAATTCAGCAGCCCCCCAACAGCCCAGATTTAAACATACTAGACCTTGGTTTTTTTAGGAGCATTCAATCACTCATGCACAAGAAAATGCCAAAGGATATTGAACATATGTTGGATGCAGTTCATCAAGCCTTTTATGAGCTAGACCCAACTACTTTGGGAAATGTATGGCATTCATTGCAATATGTAATGAATGAGGTGCTAATTCTAAAAGGTAGCAATGATTATGATGTGCCACATGTGAAAAAGAGAAGATTGGCAAGTCAAGGCAAAATACCTATACAAGTTTAAGCACCAAACTGGGTTGTTCAGCAAGCATGGGACATTATTCATGAGGATGCACAGGATGGAAATACAGAACAAGCAACACAAGATGTAGAGGAAGAAACACAAGCATCTCAAGGGGAAACTGAAGATCAAGACAATAATCATGAAGTGGAAGATGAAGACATGTAAGTATATGAAGGGGGATATCCAATAGTTTAAACTTTTGTGAAATGCAGCAATATCATAAGTAGGGGGTGTAGCTCAGTTTAAATATTTTGTGTAGGGCACAAGTTTTTGTAAGATGCAAGACACTTTTGGAACTTATTTAAAAACTGGTTGCTCTCAGAATCCCCCTTATCATCACAGTTGCACCCTCAACCATAAAACTTGAGCACACAATGGCCTCCAAAGCCCCAGTTAGGGGCGGTGGCCTAGTGAATGTCAAATTTACAGGCTTGAAAAGAGAGTGCATCTCAGCTCAGTAAGATAGATCTCATCATTGAGCAAAAAAAAGGAAAAATAAATCTCAGAATCCCCCTTAGCATCATTGATGCAAACTCAACCACAAACCATGAACAAGCAAGTTACCTCCAAACCCACAATTAAGGGGGTGGCCATTTGCTTGTTTGGGTTTAAGGCTTCAGAGAATTTACACCTCAGTCTTAAGAGGTATCATCACAGATTAAAAGAAAAAAAAGTTTTAAAAACAACACAGATGTGAAAAACAAAAATTGAATCAACATTAAGTTCACATAGAAATATGCAGACAGGAAGAAGTACTCATGATGCACCAAACGAAGCATATCCCATGAGCAATTGTTTTTACTGAGGCAAATGCTTCAATTAGTGCACCATGACTACTTCATAAATGCACAAAGAGAAGCATAGACACAGAAACCAGTATTGAAAACATCATTACAGTGATACAAACTTGCTCAACAAAATGAATTCATGCATCCCAGAGAAGCACACGCACATTCAGTATTGGAAACACCATTATAATTATACAGACATGCTCAAAAAAATGAATTCATGCATCTCAGAGAAGCACACACACAATAAGTATTGAAAACATCATTATAATCATACAAACATGCCCAAATAAATTAATTCATGCATCTCAGAGAAGCATACACACATTTGTGAAGAACAACAAGGTCACACATAAGCATACAGACATGCTGAAATAGGTTAATTAATGCATCTTTATTTTATAAATCAACACAAGTGTGAAAACATTATGTTATGCATCATCATCAAGTTCACACATAAGCATACACACATGGTAAATTCATTATAATCATGCATCTTTTTGTTCACACAAACACAGAGATGAAAACATGAAGTCCTCAAGCATCAAGGGTGTTTAAATGAACACAGATGTCAAATGCAAGGCATGAATCAACATTAAACATGATATAAAAGTATGGAAAACCTACTGAATTCATTATAATCATGCATGAACAAGTTTAAATTCACATAACAGTTTACACAGAAGTATACAAACATGTATAAATAATTTTATTCATGCATCAATAATTGTTAACTCAACACAGATGTAAAATACAGGGCATGAATCAACATTGAACATGGTATAAAAGCATTGAAAACCTGCTGAATTCATTATAATCATGCATGAAAAAGTTTAAATTCACATAACAGTTTACACAGAAGTATACAGACATGTATAAATAATTTTATTCATGCATCAGTAATTGTTAACTCAACACAGATGTAAAATACAGGGCATGAATCAACATTGAACATGGTATAAAAGCATTGAAAACCTGCTGAATTCATTATAATCATGCATGAACAAGTTTAAATTCACATAAAAGTTTACACAGAAGTATACAGACATGTATAAATAATTTTATTCATGCATCAATAATTGTTAACTCAACACAGATGTAAAATACAGGGCATGAATCAACATTGAACATGGTATAAAAGCATTGAAAACCTGTTGAATTCATTATAATCATGCATGAACAAGTTTAAATTCACATAAAAGTTTACACAGAAGTATACAGACATGTATAAATAATTTTATTCATGCATCAATAATTGTTAACTCAACACAAATGTAAAATACAGGGCATGGATCAACATTGAACATGGTATAAAAGCATTGAAAACCTGCTGAATTCATTATAATCATGCATGAAAAAGTTTAAATTCACATAACAGTTTACACAAAAGTATACAGACATGTATAAATAATTTTATTCATGCATCAATAATTGTTAACTCAACACAGATGTAAAATACAGGGCATGAATCAACATTGAACATGGTATAAAAGCATTGAAAACTTGCTGAATTCATT
Source organism: Polygonum aviculare (assembly GCA_934048045.1). NCBI lineage: Eukaryota > Viridiplantae > Streptophyta > Magnoliopsida > Caryophyllales > Polygonaceae > Polygonum > Polygonum aviculare. Next base: position 20,788,681 of record OW204023.1, on the reverse strand, counting down.
ATAATCATGCATGAACAAGTTTAAATTCACATAACAGTTTACACAGAAGTATACAGACATGTATAAATAATTTTATTCATGCATCAATAATTGTTAACTCAACACAGATGTAAAATACATGGCATGAATCAACATTGAACTCACATAAAAGCATGGAAAGGTTGTTGAATTAACTGTAATCATGCATGGACAAGTTTGTAATCACCAAAAAAGCATGAAAAGTCATTACAGCTCTTTGCTCTGAGTTATGAAACTCAGAGTAAGAGTAACACATAAATCTCTTTGCAGAGATTATATAAGATCCGACAGAGGTTGTTTTAGCAAAGGCTAATCACCAAGTCTGTGCATGAATCTATAGGCAAGTCACAGAGACTTCACAGTTTATTTTGGTTCAATGAAAAAGGTCACAAAGCTACAACTTAAGCTTGTGACACTTAAGTTTCATAAACAACAAAATCACTAGAATACTCTTCCCTCTCTCCAGCTCTATAGTTTCGGCATCAGGCTTGGGCTTTTCAACCCAAGTAGTCACCCAGAAACCAAGAAAGGAAGAGGGAAGGGGATACCCTAGAGACTCCACAACACAGGTAGGCAAACAAATGCATGAACCAACATTCCAACATTCACAACCACAACATAGCAGGACCAACATAGTAGAACCAACAATCCAACATTCACAAACATGCTCAATTGTATACATGAATAGTGTGATCGGACAGACATAGCAGGAGAGAGGGAAAGCACCAAGGGTATACATCTCAGGAAACATCTCACAACCAGAACAACAATGAAGCCATCTCAAGATTCATCGCACAACAACAAAAACCGGCATCTCAGGGACCAATCCAAACATTAAACAACCTTAGCTCACATGCATTAGTCACAATACAAGTCAAGGGGGATTAGAAAGCATGCAAGAAAGCAGGGAAGCATGTGAGGAAGCACAACGAAGCACAAAACAGAGCATATAGACATGAGAAAAGGGGAACTTAGCTACTAGTCGGAGCCGGAATCGGAGCCAGAATCGGGGACTACAAGGGCGTCCTTGGAGTCAGCGGGGGATGTGGACGCCTCATCGAGCCCCTCCTTGGAGTCAGTGTGGGATGTGGACGCCTCATCGCCCGCCGGTTCACCATGTTTGTCCGCCTTCTCAACGGCCTTGTTTTTGGCCCTCAACCACAGTAGCACAGGGGTCTCAAAGCGGCCAGGGTTGTAGGTGTGGTTCCCATTGCAGCTCCCCTCGCACTCCGGATGCATAGAGCAATAGCTCGAAACGGAACCCTCCGATTCATCGGAGCTATGGTCCCGAAAGACCTCATGAAGGAACTCAGGTGTTAGATCGGGGGGAACATCGTTCGCCATCTCCAGAGAACAAGGGCCACAGATCTAGGTTTTTGAGGGATACACGAGATAAGGGGGACACAAAGAGAGCGACTCAAGTTCTTCAATGGAGGAGGAGGAGGTCAAAGGGCACAAGCTCTTCAATGGAGGAATCGAGAGCGGCGCAATAGAGGAGGGCAGAGAGAGATTTGGAGAGGCCAGAGAGAGATATCGAGAGCGGTGCAAGAGGGGAGGGCAACAATGGGGGCGAGATGTGTCTCAGCTAGGGTTCCCCACCCTTTTGTATGCTTGCCTTTGGATCACAACAATCGGGCCAGCCCAATTCATCCGTTTAGCATATCAAACTTAAACGTTATTAGAAGCCCAATCAACACACTAATCCAAATTATTCATTCTCATTGCCTTAAATTTTTTTTGTAGGCTTAATTTTTTTTATGTTTGCAAAGTTATGAATTTTAATGGGAGAAGATAATGAATAGTGTTTTAATGGAGGGTTTTAGATGAAATGTAGTGGGTAAAAAGTTGATGGTGATAGGAAGAAAGAGAAATTGAAATGATGAAAAAGTGAGTTAATTGGGTAAAAAGTGGTAAAGTGTATTGGATAAAAATGGAAAGTAAGGGGATTTTGGACAAACATTATGGACGGTAAAAATGAGATAGGACGAACATTATGGGACGGAGGGAGTATAAATCTATATTGTCTATAGTATAAAGCGGAGACAAAGTATTCACAAAAAATTGCGCCACGTGTCATATCTTTAATAAAATAATCAACTGGGCCCTTGCGTATATAAAAAAAACACTAATCACAATAGAAAGATAAATGTATATGATTTGATAAAAATATTCAACTGGGTCCACCTCTATATAAATTAGGTAGTTAGAATCTCATATAAACTTATCCTTAGCATGACTAAACATATGCTTCAACCAACCGAAAAAAAAAAAGAATTTCATATGTATCTTCAATTATGTAATAAATTGAGAAAAAAACATGATTTGATAAAAGAATCAATGTTGACCACAATATGATGATTAAAAATCCTTTTCATGTTTGATAAAAAGAATCGGGTACAATATGATGATTTTTGTTTTACGTGATAATCATTTTTCAAATGTATATATATAAGTTTGGTAGTTTTTATTCTTTTTATTCTTTTTTATTTTATGTCACGATTAAATAAATTTTGGCCTATGTAATCATGTTTTAAATTAATATAAGGTTTTTGGTAGAGACGGGTAGTCTTCAGGAAAATTCATCTTATTTAATAAAACGTGATATTTAATAAAACACTAATCATAATACGAAGATATTTATCAATTGGGCCCATGTTTTGGAGTACTAATATTTAATAAAACGTGATATTTATCGTAAAGTAATTTTTGAACAAATTCAACTTATTTATATTATGAGTTGATTTACTATTGGTAAAAAAACACTAATCATAATACGAAGATATATATATATATATATTATGATCCTATATTTTTAACGTGATCATTGTCGTTACATATCTAATTAAATTAAGTTTATAATCGTATTACCCGTACATGGTACGGGGATTAAACTAGTTTACATAAACTACGAATAAATTCATTAGTCTATAATTTTCCCAAAAATTCTGGAGGTGTAAATTAAATGGCAAAAAATGAACAAAATGCGAAAAAACATCCACAATCTATGTATATATATAAAAGCCGTAAGGTTTGGAGCCACTACATTGCGCCACGTAGGATTTTTCCACGTGTCGTCCTTACATTTCGCCACCTATGATTTTGGCACATGTCGGCCTGTCGTTGCTCCACGTCACACATTTTTTAATTTTTTTATTTAGCCACATCAAATCTACTTATCCATGTCATATGTATACATATATATATTGTCCACATGTGTTCTAATTTGCTACCAAATAGGTAAATGTAAGATTTGTTTTCCTTCAAATTAGGTAATTATAGAGATTTATTCTACCAAATATAGGTATGTAGAGATTGTTTATATAACTTTTTTTTTTATAATTGTACAAATCTTATATATGACATGTTAATTAAAATAATAATTAATAAAAAAAGATTTTGATAATTATATAACAAGAAAAAAATATTCTTATCAAATAGTTAAATTATTTAATTTCTTACTTAACATTTTAATTACTCCTTCCTTTCTTAATTAAATTATTATAGTTGAATTGTATGTTTTCGTAAACTTATATATTATTCATTAAATTTTACATTTTAACAATTTAAAACATAATTAATTAGAATAATAAATGTATATCCAAACTTAGAATATATATATTAAAATTCAATTCGTAAAATGATCATGTATTTAATGATTTAAAAAAATTTAATACAATCCGCACAAGGTGCGGGTAATTACTCTAGTGTCCACTAAACCACGGTGAAAGAGTGAGTGGAAGAAGTGGGGTTATGCCAGTAACCGTCTTTTATTCCTGTTGACTGTCATCTCCCTCTCCGGATTCCCGAACAACAACTACCAGGAAGATAGCATAGCCATGAAGTTCCGGTTGAGAGGAACGAACAGAGCGCCACCATCTCCGCTATCATCCGGAGAAGAAGAGCACTCTGAAGAAGATAGAAGATTCATAAGGAAAGGTCCGTGGAAGGCTGAAGAAGATGAAATCCTGTTGAAGCACGTCAACAAATGTGGCCCCCGTGACTGGAGCTCCCTTCTTTCCAAAGGCCTTCTCCGCCGCACCGGGAAATCCTGCCGCCTCCGTTGGGTCAACAAACTCCGCCCAAACCTGAAAAGGTATACATACCTAATTGATCCCTTTGAGTTGAGAAATATAGGTTCAAGTATCTTGTCATTTTGTGGTTGTTTGGTGATTTTGTGATGTGGGTTTTTGTGGGTTTGATGGAAACATGAAGGGTACGCCTTTGATCCGCTTTTCAACTCTTTTCTTTTCTCTGAAGTTCAATCCTTTATGCTCATAAGGAGCGGTCAACTTGAAAAGTTGTTAAATACTCGATTTCTTTGCCATTAATGTACGTGTGGTGATTTTGTGATATGGGTTTTTCTAGGTTTGGATTGAACCACGAAAGCCATGTCAATTTCGAGTTTCTTCTGATTTTGAAACATGCAATATTGTCGATTGGCTTCTTCATTGATTTACCATCCTTTGTGATATGGGTTTTGTAAATCAATTTATAGTGGGTGTAAGTTTTCGGCTGAGGAGCAAAGGATAGTGATAGAGTTGCAGAGTCAGCTTGGCAACAAATGGGCAAAGATTGCCACTTATTTGCGTGGGAGAACTGACAATGATGTCAAGAACTTCTGGAGTAGCAGGCAGAAGAGGCTTGCCAGGCTACTTCGTTCGCAAGCGCAGAGCTCCAAGTCCAGCAACACACCCATGACCAACCCCATCCCTTCATCTGTCGAGGTATTATTAACTCGGTGCTATTCATCGCTTTTCCTGTCGACTCTCGTTATGTTATATTTATATGTTAGAGATTGCAATTAGTTTTATTCTTTTTAATTTTTCCATAATCATGTAGGCTTCAAATCATAGTTCTCAGAGAGGGGAATCCTTATCCTACTGCTCTGTTTTGGATGATTCAAGCAATAGCCTTGGAATTTCAGATCAGAATAGCACCGAAAACATTGATTTGGAGCGACAGAAAGTTCCCTTGGCAGAGTCACAACCTGAGTTCCAACTACTGTCTCCAAAGGCTGAGGAGGACCTCATTCGAGTGCTTGATTTAGATTTCATGGACGTGTTTGCGGAATCAGTGGTTTCACTTCCATTGGAGATGCCTTATTCTGGACCTGTTCAAGCATTCAATTGCTGTAAGAGAAAAGAACAAACAGGTGAAGAGACCACTTTTCTTGACCAGGAACCTGTAACCCCTGATGTCTTATTTGATGATCTACCCTCTGACATTCTGGATCAGATCGAAGCGGATTGGTGATGGAATCAACTTCCATTTGTGTAACCCAAATGACTCTTTGTTTTACTTGTTTGATTGATGTAGGGGCGTGTTGCTAAAATTCTATCAACTTTATTCTCATCGGAAAAAAAAAATTCTATGAACTTTATTTCCTCAGTATTCTGATTTGTAGTACTGATTAATTACCTTTCTTTAAACGGTCTCTCTAATGCCAAACCTGTTTTTGGAAAAATCTAGAAGAACATGAACCCATAAAAATAAAAAATCTCTCTAAAGCAAGGGTATCCCTATGAAAGCGAATCCTTAAATGCATCTACTAGGTTTAACAAAAGCAATGAAGAGAAATCGAGAAACAATGAGAGTGAAGAAGAAGAAACACAAGATATCAAGCAGCAGAAGAATGGTTGTTTATTAAGAATCCACAACTCCAAATAAACTGTTCGACAAAGAATTAATTCCCTTTCGGAACACAGATTGAACGCACCAAACGTACCTCCTCAACCGTTCCAAAATAATCACACAGTATAGGGGAAATAATCACACAGTATACAGATTTGAGTTGAAGGTTTTATTGCAGTTATTGTAGACTCATAAGTCTTCAGACATCATGCTTCCACCAGCATAGTATTTGACACCGGTATCCTCAGTTGTAGTCACCAACTCAAACTCCCCAGTGTCATGTGTCTTGGCTTCATCAAGCACAACGCGTCTTCTTGCATGAGAATAGGCACAATAGTTTACTTCATACACAACTGCTCCCTCTAGGAATGAGGATACCGAAGATCCAACGCCTTCTCCTGCATTAGCAATCAGATATATATATTTATAAATATATTCAAGATTGAAGAAGCTATTAATGTGTTTTCTTGTAGCTAGCTCAGCCATTGTACGTGGAAGACACGTGCATTGGAAGAAAATATAGATCAACAGTTTACCATGTGTTACGAGCAACAGATTTTCCGAAGGATATTTATCTGCAAGTGCCTTAATGACCTGCTCATATCGGGCTCTTGCACCTAGAACAGTCTCCTCCCATCTTGGCAGCTATTTTCCCACAGAATTATACAAGCTAAAGATCAGTAAATTCATTCATGTAACGATTGACGATCGTTACTGATGAGGAGTAGAAATGCCGAAAAGAGCGTACCTCTTCATAGATCCTCTCAACGTGAGGATCAACCATTCCCGGAGGTAGCAGCGCTTCGAGTTCTGAGGTATCAAAACGAAAATTGCCATCTTTTGGTACACACTCTTGTCTGATGGCTTCCCTATTTAACATCTCACATAGTCCATATTCAATTGATACCTACCCAAGAAGTAAAAAGGCTCCTGCTGGTTAATACGATTTCAAGCAAGGTGTACACAATCAGCAATTATTGGGGTTTGTTTAGCAAACTTCATTTATCTAACTCTATATATAAAACCATTGCTCTGCCAATCAAACAGAGCCTTACCTCATCTCCAACCATCCTCAATATCACAGAAATCTAATCCAAAGCGTAACTTTGGCCAAAAGGGTAATCTCATCATCCATCCAAAAGTTCACTTTTGTTGTAAGAATACAACAGTAACAGATGTAAGAAGAGGAACACAAGGTGATGATTGCAACAACAACAACCATAACCCAGTGCGCAATTCCTTTAAGGGGAATCTGGGGTCAAGATGGGGCACTCCTGCTAACGTAAAGGAGGCGTCCAAAAGACCCAAGCAGAAAAGCACAGCAAGAAAGCACACAAATCCGAGCAAAAGCCATACCCAAACACAAACCACGAACAGAACAAAACAAAACAAAGCAACAAAACAAAACAAAACAAAACAAGGCAAAGCCAGACAAAGCAAAAAACTAAAGTTCGCAAGTCGCAAGATATGCCAGGATTTGGCTATCCAAAAACTGAAGGGTAATGATTGCAAATTTGCAATAATAACTCAAACGAGTAGAAGAAGAAACAAAGAGGGTGGACTTGGAGTTTGAAGTTGAATCAATTACCTTGAGCTTAGAGGAGGGGTCAATGGCAGCGCAATCAGAGGCGAGCTTGTAGGCGTCGACATCGGCGGCGCAGATAGCGGAGGCGGCCTCAGACGCCGTCTGGATGCAGCGGAGGAAGGGGGAGACGAAGACCCGGTGGATCTGGAAGCCGAGCCGGTCGGGGCGGAGGAGGCGGCCCGTGGAGAAGGCCCGAAGACGGCCCGCGTTGACCAAGGGGGGGTCCCATGGCCTCTCGGCCGTCTTCACCCAGAGCGGGTCGAAGTTGTCCATCCGATCGCCGTGTCTCATCACGATCACATTCTGATCCAGTCCCGACGGGCTCGAGCCTGCGCCCTTCGATTCCATCTTGGGTGGGGGTTTCGTGTGTTTGTGTTCAGTGATTGGATTGCACCAATGGCGGGGGCGCACGCAAAGAAAGACGGAGATTTCAAGGGGAGTTCGATCTACGGAGGAGCTTTCCGCGTGTGTTTCCGCTGAGATTGGTGTTTTCGGAGTTTTGATGTATAATCAATTCCGGGTGATGACCCTGCTGCTTCCAGGAAATCGCATCCGGCTGATATTTTCATTTCGTCACGTGTGTCGTGGGGTTGCACGCTTTTTGTCTTTTTCTCTCACACTAGATTATGTCACAATTTACAAATCATAATCATAATCTTTTATTCATTTAATTAAATTTTATATTTAATTTAAATTATTTCTCATAATTTTATTATGGTATTTTTCTAAATCATTATCGGTCGAAAATTCTACCATTATATTTAAGACAAATATTCATTCTATTAAAAAATATATTAAATACATTTTTACTATCATATCATATTAAAATATCAATAAAAAGAAGTAGATGTTATATTTCACATGTATATCACTAATATTTCATATTGATTACACTTTAGAAAAAACACAGATATATTTCTTAGTTAAGATAATAATTTGTTCACATTTTCATTACATATCTATATATTTATTATTTCATTATTTTTTAAAAAACAATAACATATATACGAGATAATTTGGTTTTATATTAAACTTATTCAATATTATCTAACTATTTAATATAGAATATATTAATCCAAATTTTATTTAAACTTATTATTTTATTATATAAGTTAGTTTACATAATTTAATTTAAATGCCAAAGATTTGTACCAATTGTTAATAAAATGTGATAATTTATCTTATCTTATTTCATTATTCCTCAATTATTTCAATATATGTTTATGTATGTATAACAAGTAAAAATAAAATAAAATATATTTATTATGTCATTTTCTAATCCAAAAAATAAGCGTCGTTTTAAAACAAAGTATACATATGACAATATATATTTGTAATTTTTATAGTAAATTCATACACAAAATAAAAAAAAAAAAACACCCCCATACAAGGTACAAGGTACGGGTCATCTGCTAGTATATTATAAAAGCTGACTGATTTCGAGTCACCACGTTGATTCTGGTTTCACTTGATTTTTTTTATTTTCAACTCAAATAGATAATAACAACTCTATATCTTATATTTTCCTTAGTTATCTTAGCCTCAATTTTATCTCTAAAGCCTATCTATCTTCAATTTTACTTTCCTTAAATAAGTTTATTTTCAATTTTTTTTATAAAATATACCCAATATTAATATTACTATAGTGTGTAAAACGAACTACCCGTTGTGTGATAGGTAAAGCTACATTTGACTAACAACATGTGAATGGTCCAATTTTAAATGAGTCATATCTTTGACTTACGATATATACAAAATGATTCTAGACTCAATTTCAAAGGCTAGAAAATAAATATGTTATCTTATTTTGAAGTTGTAAAAAATTAAGGTATAGAAAAATGGTCCGGATCTAGTAGGAATGGATCTTACTGTAGGAAATATGAATGAATCACAACCGTTGATCATGGGCGACCAAAACACGCAAAATACGGCCCAAAACACGAAAAATCGGTTGCCGAAAATCATTGTTCACGAGCAATAACCCTAAACGCTCTCAAGCTCCCAAAAATCACTGCTCACGAGCGAAAATCGTTATCGCTCCTTCAACGCAACTTACATCTTCGACACAAATTGAATTGCACAACATCTCAGATTTAGTTTTCGACTTCAGCGAATCTCTCTCCTTCATCTAGATCTCTCCCCATCGACGGATCTCTTGTTTTCGCCTTCTCTTCTACCAAATCTGATTTTCAGTTCTGATTTTGCGAACAAATCTCTGTTCGAATAGAACAAACTTCGAACAGATCTCAGATCTTGTTTCGATTTGAACTCCATCAACTACGAAAGCAATGGAGTCAAGTAGTTAAAACTTTCTTCGATTCTCTCGAACAAATTCTTAATGGTGCTCGATAAAACCGTTTGGTGTGTCGTCGAAACCTATTGTTGTGCTCGAAATAGTTATTAGAGATGCACAAATATGACATTTATTTGAACAAAAATCAAAAATCAAACTAAGAGTAGAAAAGCTGGCATCCTAGTTGAACAAATTGAGCATTACATATAACAAAATTGAAATAGTTGAACAATTACATATATCACTTGCACAAATGAAGTATATAGTTGAACAAATTCAAAACACGTATCAGATTACAAAGGTCTTATAACGTGTTTATAACATAGTTGAACAATTAAATATACTAGTTGCACAATTAGGATATAAGGTTAAGCAAATTATGAATGCGCGAGATACGAAAAATCATGCTTACATGCACTTGAGCAAAAACATGAATATGGTTGCACAAACATGCTTAATAGATGAACAAAGTTTAGGACAGAGTTGAGAAAAATAGTTTATTTCATTAATGGGGCTTCAATAACTTATTGTCGGTGTTTTTTCACACTAATGAAGGTACAACTGAAGAAGAGAAGGGGTTGAAGATTTCCATCTCTCTTGGAAACACTACGTATTACATACCATTTTGTGATGATAAACTCAAACCTCAAGTGGGGATGGTGTTCCAAACTTGGCATCAAGGTGCAAACTTCTATAAAGAATACGCGTGTGCATGTGGATTCCAGCCACGTAGCGGAATTGTCACACGATCTCATGATGGGAGTATAATTTGGAAGTACATGTTGTGAAACAAAGAAGGCTTCAGAAAGGAATCAACTAATCAAATTGCACAAACTACAACAACATGTACAACTAAACAGATTGTTGCAGAAGCAGAAAAAACACAAAAAGAAGATGAAGATGAAGACGAAGAAGAAGAAGATGAAGGGGAAGAAGAAGAGGAAGGAGGAGAAAAGCCAAGAAAGTACTCAAAAGAAAGAAACAAAACAGTAGATGTGGTTGTATTGCTAAAATGGCTATGAGGAATGCTAGAAAGGATGGATATATTGTCAAAAAGTTTAAAGAGCGTCACAACCATATCATGTTGCATGATTCACAGAAACACTTTGCCAAGAAGTATAGGAAACTTAGTACATTCCGTAAAGAATTCATTATGAATTGCATCAAAGCAAACATTGGCACAAGCAAGTCATACAAGGTCTACAAGGAGTTTGTTGGATCATACACCAAAATTGGTGCAACTATAATAGATTTCAAGAACTTCAAAAGAGATTTGAACTCCTTCATGATTGGATGTGATGCTCAGATAATCATTAACAACCTATTTAAGAAAAAGGAGAGGTGTGATGCCTTTTGCTTTGAATACGATGTTGATGAACATCAACAATAAACAAAACTGTTCTGGTGTGATCCTATTGCAAGAAAAAGCTTTTCTTATTTTGGAGATATCGTCTTTGTTGATGCAACATACAAGTCAAACAGGTATGAACAAAATCTTACAATTGGTTGAACAAAACATCACGCTTTAATATCTGTTGTTTTCCTAACCAAATTGAACAATTTCATAACATAGTTGAACAAATTTCTCTACTAGTTGCACAAAACGCTATCTTTGAACAACAACTTAGAACATTTGAACGAAAACATGCTTTAATATTTGTTGTGTTCTGTTGTTCAATCGACAATTATGTAGTTGCATAAATCCTTCTCATTGTTGAACAGAAGCATATCCTAGTTGAACAAATTGCTCTCTCAATTAGTTAAATCCTTAACATAGGTTAACAAAATTCTATCATAGTTGAACAAAGATATATTCTGTTTGCACAAACACCTAACCTCGTTTCACAATGAGTTGGAGTTGCACAAATTCATGATTTTGCATTCCAGGTACGATATGGTATTTGTACCATTTACTTGAGTCGATAACAACAAGAAGAGCAAAACATTTTGATGTCATGCTTTTTAGTTAGTTTTCATAGGTTGTTTTCTAGGTTGTTTTGTGTATTTTCCTATCTATTTATGTGTTTTGCATGAGATTTTAACTCTCTTTCGAGGGTTAGAGTCCTTTGTGTTTTCTTTTGTGTTTTGTAGGTATTTGGATCATTTAGGAGAAGTTTTCAATCATTTGGAGCATTCTAGGAAGAGGTGTCTTGTTGTGGTTTACAAGTGTCAAGTTGTGAGAAGTTCTTTAAAGCAATCAAGAGACAAGTTTGCAATAAAAGGTGTCTTAGAAGGAATACAAGGAGCTTAAAGGAATCAAGGAATGAGAAGGAAAAAACACCGAGAAAAAGATCAATCATTTGGAGCAAGTTCAAGCAAAGGCGAGAAGAAACACAAGAAGCAACTGTGGGTCGCATGCGACCTCAACATGGTCGGCTGCGACCTACCCTGAGTTTTGAATGGAGGGGTTGGCTCCAACATGCCAATGGTCAGCCCCGACCTTACCGAGAAGCCTTGCGGGAATTTACTTGCCGCCAAGTAATTGGATGTTTTGGTATTTTAGATATGGAAAGAGCTTGTTTCCTTTTTAGATATCTTGTACCTCTATACAAGGAGCCTTATGGGTCTCTTTTATCATTCATGCTTCATTCTTCTTAGGAGAAAACTTGGAATACAAGGATTGTTAGGAAGTAATTGTGGATTGCAAGGCTTGTAAGGTTGGATTCCGTTGTTAATTCAAGTTGTTGCTTATGATCATGTCTTCTTCTTCTCTTATGATGAGTGTATGCATGATGAAGTGTGAGTAGTCCTCTTTTCTAGGGTTGGGGTGTAACCCAACATAAGCATGCATAATGAAACTTAAATCTTTGATCCATGCTTAACCTTTTAATCTCTATCCTTTAATCCAACTTGTATGCTTAATTCCTTGATGATAGTTGAGACATGTTGTTATTTTCAATTGAATTGAAAGAGGAAATTGTGAATTTGAATAACAATTCGGGTTTACGACGAAAGTTAAAAACTTTAGAATGCAAGTAGGATTGCATGTCACATCTTTATGAAAGTTGAGATTTTGAAATGTTTATTTATGGCGAAAGTCATCATGAGATTAATTAGTTGAGTCGATCATTGATATTTGTTTGAATGCATGTTTTTATTGTGGTGAAACCTTGTCCCTAGATATTTTTCCATATTTTTATCAAGGTAAAATTTGTACACAGATAGGTCGGCCCCTACCCTCTGTAGGTTGGTTGCGACCTCCTTCTGTTCTTTATGTTTGTGTGTTCGTAGTGTGATTTTCGTGGTCGAGCACGACCTGCCTATGGTCGGGTATGACCCATCTTTGAAGGTGTGATTTCGTGTTTGTTTGCTTGTTTTGCTTTGTTTTCATAGTTCGATTGCTAGACAATAGATTGATCTTATTCTCGTGGAACGATCCTGACTTCGCTATACTCGGCGGGGTCTTGACAAATTTATTTGTTCAAGAATTAACCCCTCAACAAATTGGCGCCGTTGCCAGGGAGTTAGTTTAGTTTCTTTGTCTAGCTTTTTTTTTGGGTGAGGGAATAGCCCAAACCCCTTGTGTGTTACTAATTCGTTTCTCTCGTGTTTTGTGTGCAGGTGTATGCCCTCTAATTCACGAAGGGTAGTCGACTATTTTCCCTTTGATTCTGAAATAGAGAGAACCCTTCACCGCAAGCTGCGAGAACGAAAAGCAATGGCCGACGCTGAGGCTCTTGCTCGTCAGATGGAACAACTCCTCGCTCAAATGGAGCGCATGCAAATGGAGCGAGATGCTCGTGCTGTTGAAGCAACTCGTCTCCAACAACAACTTGATGCTATTCTGAGAACGCTAAGCAATACCTGCACCCGGAGCTTAGGGTTCCCGAATCCGCTATTGTGCTCCCGGTAACTGAGTGCGCCTTTGAGATCAAATCCCACTTCATCACTCTCATAAAGAGGTCTCAATATGAAGGCAAGGCCTCCAAATTCCCTATGGAGAACATCAAAAATTTCAACGATCTTTGTGACACGATCGCCGCCGATGGCGTGTCACTTGAATATGTGCTCCTAAAGGCGTTCAAGTGGTCTCTAACCGGGAAGGCACTTCATTGCCTCGAGAGTTTGCCTGCTATAGGTCAATCAGTATATGGAAGGATTTGCACGACTTGTTCATGATGAAGTTCTTTCCACCGGCCAAGACTACCGAGCTAAGGAAGCACATCACTTCCTACCATCAACTTCCCAATGAGACGTTTGTTAAGACTTGGGAAAGATTCAAGGAGTTTCTTCGGCAATGTCCTACTCATGGACAACCTCCTTATGTTCTTCAAGAGATATTCTTTCAAGGGATCAATGCCGCAACAAAGGACCGCATCACTCTTCACACCGATTACGATTTCATTGAGATGGATCCCTTCGAGGCCTGGGCTCTAATGGACAAACTCACCAACTATGATTCCATGTATGGAACCCAACAAGCCATCCGGATTCAAACGAAGAAGTTTTATGATCCTAATAGTGAGTCAATTGATCAAGATGTGAAGTTCCAATTCAAGCAAGATAAAATCAACCGGCTCGAAAAGCAATTGAGCTTCTTCAAGTCCGCTACCCCTCCTTGTCAAGAATGTGGTTCTTAATCTCATACCACTGCTTCTTGTACGAATGTGGAGCAAGTCCGGGCTGCCGAGGCATATACGGAGGCAAACGATATGCGAGGACCCTCCCATGGTCAACATCGACCCTCTCCCTACTACAAAGGAGGTCGAGGCCGACCATTCTCTGAGAATCCCGACGTCCGTTCCATCTTCTTTGACAACGAAGGTACTTCCTTTCCCATCCAAGAAGGCTAAGGATTCCACGGAGCGCAAGTTCAAGCATTTCGTAAAGGTTCTTTAAGGCCTCAACATCACCATTCCCTTTGCTGAAGCCTTGAACGAGATGCCCGCCTACACCAAATTTCTCAAAGAGATCTTGTCAAAGAAGCGGTCTATGTCCGAATTGACCAATGATGTGCGGGCTATAGAGCTCCCGGAAAAGCTTGGCGATCCGGGTAAGTTTGTTATTTCCATTGGCATCGGTGCCCATCGATTCAAGGCTCTATGTGATCTTGGCGCAAGTACTAGTCTTCTCCCTCTTTCTTTATGGTCCAAGACCAAGATGATTCCTTTGGTCTCGGTGAACATGAGACTCTATATGGCGGATGACTCTTGTGTACAACCGACCGGCATTGTCGACGATTTTCCGGTCCAAGTCGGCAAGTTCTTTGTGCCCAACGATTTCATTGTAATGGAGATGACGGAGGATACCGTCATCCCGATCATTCTTAGACGACCCTTCCTTAACACCGCTGGCGTGGTCGTTGATGTGAAGAAAGGCCTCCTCACTTTTTAGATAGGAGATGAAGTGGTCGAGTTCCGGTTTAACCCCGCCATGAAAGAAACCGATGAAGCTATGGAGGTCAAGATGTATCTCGGAGAATACACTAGTGAAGACGACGAGGAGGACACCAACACTCTCAAAGATAGGTCGGAGCCGACCCTTCCCTGGTCGGCCGCGACCTCCAACTGGCTCACTACCTGTCTCAGTGAAGGGTCGAGGCCGACTCCTACATAACCAGTTGCGACGTTTCTGGGCGACGAAGAAGGGGACTTCGAGGAGTTTCTAAAGGAGGAGAAGGACGATGACATTATTACACCACCACCACCTACCCCGGAGCTTAAGACTCTCCCCGAGTCTTTGAGGTATGAGTTTCTTGGCCTAAATTCCACTTTTCCCGTTATCATCAATGCTAATCTAAACGTGGAAGAAGTTGGAAAGTTGCTTGATGTACTTAGGGCTCATAGGAAGGCTATTGGGTACTCGCTTGAGGACTTGAGTGGTCTTTCACCCTCTTTATGCATGCATTGGATTTTTCTAGAGGAAGGGCATAGACCGACCATTGAGCATCAACGACGGCTTAACCCGAACATGAAAGAAGTGGTGAAAAAGGAGATTTTTAGAATGCTTGATGCGGGAATCATATTCCCAATTTAGGATAGCAAGTGGGTGAGTCCGGTTCATGTGGTGCCCAAGAAGAGTGGTCTCACCGTTGTGGAGAATGAGAAGGGTGAATTGATTCCTACTAGGACTACTACTAGTTGGCGAATGTGCATTGATTATAGGAAACTCAATAGTGCCACTAGGAAAGATCATTTTTCTTTGTCCTTTATTGACCAAATGCTTGAAAGATTAGCTCTACACGATTACTTATGTTATCTCGGTGGCTATAGTGGTTTTTGGCAGGTTCCGATACACCCAGATGATCAAGAGAAGACAACTTCAAAAGGTGTATGATTTGCCTATAGGAGGATGCCATTCGGACTTTGCAACGCCCCCGCCACCTTCAAAAGGTGTATGATGGCCATCTTCTCCGACATGATTGAGGACATTGTGGAGGTGTTCATGGACAGTTTCTCGGTGTACAGTACCACTTTTGACTCTTGTCTTGCTAATCTTGCTAGAGTCCTTAAAAGATGTGAAGAAACTAACCTTGTGCTAAATTGGGAAAAATGTCACTTTATGGTTCAAGAAGGGATTGTCTTAGGTCACATAGTGTCTAAAAGGGGATTTGAAGTGGATAAAGCTAAAATTGAATTAGAAAAATTGCCATCCCCTACCTTCGTAAAAGATGTTACGAGTTTTCTAGGACATGCCGGGTTTTATAGGAGGTTCATTCAAGATTTCTCAAAGATTACCAAACCATTGACTAACCTACTAATGAAAGATGTAGTATTGAGTTTTCTTCCTTGTGTCATGAAGCTTTTCATAGGATCCGGGATGCATTTGTGTCGGCTCCTATTATGCAACCACCGAATTGGACACTTCCCTTCGAGATCATGTGTGATGCAAGTGATTATGCCGTGGGTGTAGTTCTTAGGCAAAGGAAGGAGAAGAAGCTTCATGCAATCTACTATGCAAGCAAGACGCTTGATGAGGCTCAAAACAAGTACACAATAATGGAGAAGGAGTTTCCAGCCGTGGTGTTTGCATTTGAGAAGTTCCGATCTTACTTAGTGGGATCTAAGGTGATTGTCTACATCAACCATGCTACTATCCGTTACCTTATATACAAGAAGGATGCTAAGCCAAGATTGCTCCAATGGATGCTCCTCCTACAAGAGTTCGATCTAGAGATACAAGACAAGAAAGAAGCGGAGAACCTTGTGGTGGATCACCTTCCAAGGCACGGTACGAATCAATGATTCTCACCCGGACGAAACACTTCTAAGCAACGAGGTCTCGCAAGAAGGAAGTCTCAGGAGACGGTCGGAGGCCACCCCAACATGGTCGACCTCAATCTCCAAAATGCCTACCACCACTCTCAGAGAAGGGTCGGCCGCGACCTACTATTGGGACGCTATCAAGAACGCCTGCGTACTTGGTAGTGTGCCCACACAAACCGTCCCTTAGTTTTGATATGACAAACTCACTTTGATTCTAATAAATTTGTCCAAGTGTTCAGGAACGCCCAATTAACAAAGGACAACAAGTGTGTGAACGTTCCCTAGGCTTAGGGACGCCAGCTAACAGGAAGTAAGGACCAGCAAGAGACTACTTGAGCAAGGACGGAGTTCCAAGCAAGTAGGAACGCGAGAAAGGAGTCCTTACTCTCTAGCCGACAAGATGACATCACTCGACAATGTTTGATCATCCAAGGACACGTGGAGACCGATCCTGTAGCAGAGTCCAACACTACGTGGCGAACGATCCTGTAGCAGAGTTCATCAACACGTGGCGGCAGATCCTGTAGCAGAGTTCATCACACACAGCTGGATACAGGAAACTTCCTCATCACCGCCATACTCGTGGAGGAAGATCCTGTAGCCACGTACCTCAAGGGCATGATCGTCAGAACGAGAATGACGCCCTTCCCAAGTCCTATAAATACCGCAAGGCATTTATTGTGACGTTAACGCTTTTAGAGAATATTTAGAGAGAATCAGAGGAAAGCGACTCACTCAAGAACACGAAGAACTAACTCAAGAACTCAAGAACAGTGCTAGAACTTGTGTTAGATCGAGTGAGACTTGTAACCAAATCACAAAAACAGTTTGTAACAGAAAAACCCAAAAAGAGAGAGAGAGTTCTGCGAAGTACTGCAGAACGTAGGAATAGAGTCCTTTGGTAGATTGAGCTAGCTTAAGTTGTAGGCTTAAAGGAGTTCTTTACAAGTGAACTTAGGGAAAAGCTAAGTGTCGGAGAACTGTAAAGGCTCGCCAGTACAACTGTAAGATCGTTCAATAGAAAGGAAAGAACTATTCAAAAATCCTCCAAGGAGGTAGAGGTTTACACTCAAGGACTACTTGGTCTTGAGTGGTTCCTCTATAATTCACTGCGTTCATCTATTATCTGTTTAGTACTTATTTTCCGCTGCAATACTCAAGGACGCCCCTACACCTCGTAGGGACGCCTAACCTTAGGACGCCTTTACCAAAGTAAAGGGCGTTCCTCAGTACTAACGATCCAACAATTGGTATCAGACCAGGCACTCTAGATTCTTACTGAGTTGCAGGTAAAGATGGACATGGAACCCATTGGAATCTCTTTTGTGAAGCCTCCGCGCCTGACGGACGGCAACTTCAACCGCTGGAAGACAAGGTTTGCAAATTTCTACAGAGGTCAAAATTATCAATGCTGGAAGGTTATTATGACGGGAGATCTCAAGGTACCCACTGATAAAGCTGATAAGGAGGACGAGTGGGGTCCTGACGAGTTTAAGTTGATGGAAACCAACGCAAAAGCCATGTGTTTCCTTCAAGCATCTCTATGTGAAAGGGACGCCACTCGAGTTGGCAACTTGCCAATAGCTAAACAACAGTGGGACGCTCTTGAGAAGTTCCATGTAGGAACAACTGAAATGAAGGAGGACGTCCAGCTAAAAATCAAAAAGGAGTTCTATGCTTTCAGTATGTTGCCAAATGAAACAATGAACGACTACTCGTACCGTTTCGAGGCTCTTGTCACTAAAATGAGGAATCTGGGTATCACAGAGACAGAAATCTCCATGAGGAATAGAGTTCAAGTGGTCATTGATGGATTGAATGGCGTCTGGAACTTTGACAGGACAACGTTCAAAGAGAATACAACCAACAAAACTCTAGATATGGAAGAAATCTATGGGAAGCTCAGGCAGTACGAAGAAAGAAGGATCTCTGATATGGTTCAACTAGCAAACAACCCTCAAACTGATCTTGCTTTGGCGTCCATAACTCCAGAGTACGCTGAATATATTCGTCGTCAGCAAGAAATTTCCTTAATGGTGGAAGCCAACAAGAGTGAGAACCGCGAGAGGATGCGCGTTCAAGCCTTGAAGGAGAAGGAAAGCAAGACTAAAGAACAGCTTGAGGAAGAGGAAGAACTTGCTCTCTTCAACAAAGTTCTTCGTGCCTTTGGCAAAAGGAACAAATATTTCAACAAACACAAGATGCCCAAGAAGGAGAGTCGTAAGTATACTGAGGCAGAAATGAAAGAACTCACATGTTACAAGTGTAACAAGAAAGAACACTTTGCTAAAAGATGTACAACGGGAATGTCTTCAAAGGACATGAAAACAAAAGCCCTCATTGGAGCGTTCGCCTCTGCATGGGACAATGGAAGTTCTTCTTCTTCTTCTGATGATGAAGATCTTGATGAGCAAGTGGCGTACATGGCTATGGAGGACGTCTCAGTTGTTGAGGAGAACGTTCCGAAATCTGAAAATGAGGTAACTCGCGAATCTATGATGAGTTCTTTAGAAAATTGTTCCAAATCCAAGCTCATTAAACTGATTGGAAAAATCATGGAAGAAAGTGTTGTCATGCAACATAGAATGGATGAACTTGAACTAGAAAATGAGAATATTGTTGTTGAATGCAAAAACTGTAGTTCCATGACTATTCAACTAGAGTCCTCATATGAAGAATCTAAATCTCTAAAAACTGAAGTAATGTGTCTCAAACTTGAGAACGCTAAGCTTAGAGAAGAAGTGAAAATGTTGGGAAAGAGTCCCATAGTTGAAGAAGTCAAGCCAATAGTTTTTGTCCTAGCCAAAAGAGGACTAGGCTATGAGTCTGAACCTAGGAACTCTCTCCCTAGTGACTTTGAGGCTAGCAAAACTTCAGAACTAGAACTTGAACGGGAGAAAACCAAGAATCTTCTTGAAAGAATTAGAGTTCTAGAAAGTGGAGAAAAAGGACAAGAGGACTACTATACCAATTCCACCAGTCATAAAATTTATAAGAAAATTGCAAAAGGGAAAGGTTCAAAAGTTTGTGATCCCCAAAAGATGAAGCAAAACAAAATCCAACGTTCCAACAAGAAGTACTACCTCGGTACTTACTATAGGACGTGTTGGTACTGTGGACAAGGAGACCACTTCAAGTATGACTGTGTGAAACTGAAAGAAGATATTGCAAGTGGCAAAAAGGCGAGGACTAACAGTGAGAATGCTAAGTCTGTTCCCAAAGCTAATCTTAGGCGTTCTAGACGTTCTAGGAGTTCTTTTCGCAAGCATGCTATTTCTAATGATGTGAATATTAGTGACTACATGACAGAACCAGAGTTCTACTTTTGTAACGAACCAGGTAAGGAACACCTTGCTTGGGTCGCCAAACACTAACCTTGTTTTGGCAGGTGGAGGTGAGGGGACGCCCATGGATCATTGATAGTGGCGCCTCAAATCATATGATAGGAAGCTAGATCCATCTCACTTCTATCCAAAGTAGTGCCACGGGAGGAACTATCTCGTTTGGCAACAAGGGCAAAGGAAAGATCAAGGGAACGGGAACTGCCATTCTTAACCCGTCCATCAAAGCAACTAACGTGAGTCATGTTGAAGGACTTGGCTTCAATCTCCTTAGCGTCTCTCAAATGTGTGATCAAGGTGAAAACCTAGTCACCTTTGACTCAAAGGAGTGCCTCGTCATCAATAAGAAGTCCAACAAGGTCGTTCTCAAAGGAGTACGCCAAAACAATGTCTATATCTTCAATCAAGAGTTCAAGCCTAAATCAGAATTGTGCCTATCTGCTTCAAAGAAGGACGCTAATCTCTGGCATCGCCGTCTTGGCCATGCTGGACCTAGCACAATCCTTAAGCTACACCAGAGAAATCTTGTGAAAGGACTTCCCCAAATTGATCTTGAGACAGTTGAACAGTGCGAAGCCTGTATCAAAGGGAAGCAAACAAGAACGTCTTTCAAGTCCAAGAATGAAGTAAGTACAAAGAAGCCTTGGGAACTTCTCCATATGGATCTCTGTGGACCAATGAAGACGCTGAGCTACGGTGGAAAGAGGTACATTTACGTTCTCGTAGATGATTTTTCTCGATTCACTTGGGTTCTTTTCTTGGTGTCCAAAGCAGATTGCTTCAATGCGTTCAAAGTCTTCATCAAACAAGTGGAAGTTGCCCTTGAGATGCCTCTCAAAGCTATAAGATCAGACCATGGGATGGAATTCCAGAATTCAGAGTTCCTGGCCTACTGTGATCAACATGGTGTCTCGCACAACTTCTCAGCTCCAAGGACTCCTCAACAAAATGGAGTGGTGGAAAGAAAGAACAGGACGCTAGAGGATATGGCAAGAACCATGCTTTTGGCTAATAGCGTTCGCAAGTACTTCTGGGCGGAAGCTATTGCCACAACATGCTACATCATCAATCGTGCCATGATCCGTCCTCTGCTGAAGAAGATATCTTATGAGTTGTTGAACAGAAAGAAGCCTCGCCTTGACTATCTCAGAGTCTTTGGTTGCAAGTGTTTCTTTCAGAACAATGATAAAGAGAAACTTGGGAAGTTTGATGCAAGAAGTGATGAAGCCATATTCCTTGGGTACTCCCTCACCAGCAAAGCATATAGAGTTTTCAACAAAAGGACTCTAAAGCTTGAGGAGAGTATTCATGTTGTGTTCAAGGAGAGCTCTTCTCACAAAGAAAAATCTAGTAAGAAAGAATGCTCCTCATCACAACAGTAGGACGACTCTGAAGACGAAGCTGAAGATTGGTCCTCTGGAAAGTACTATGTTCCTAAGGACGCTGCTCCAAATCCTGAAGAAGTCTCAGTGGACGTTCCTAGTTTTGCTCAAGGAGTTCCATCTCGCAGTGAATCTCCAGTTCAACAGGATGTGGCTGAATCAAGTCAACAAGGTGAGCAACGTCAAGGTGTGGATACTCTCCTTGAGGGGGAACGCACCGACAATGATGCTCAGAATGATAGTGATGATTCTAATGGAGATATTGATCCAAGATTTGCTCAATTATTTCAAAGAGAGTCCCGCTTCTCTAGGGACCACCCACCATACCAGATTGTCTCAGACCCTTCTCAAGGAGTTCAAACTAGGTCAGCTGCAAGCAAGTCCCAGAGTGCAAATTTAGCCTTCTGTGCGTTCAATGCCTTTGTCTCTATGGTGGAGCCAAAGAATATCAAAGAAGCACTCCAGGACGCTGACTGGATTCAAGCAATGCAAGAAGAACTCAACTAGTTTGAAAGAAACAAAGTTTGGACCCTCGCCCCTCGTCCTAAAGGCAAAAATATCATAGGGACGCGCTGGGTGTTCAGAAATAAGCTTGATGAAAGTGGACGCGTGTCAAGGAACAAGGCAAGACTGGTGACACAAGGATTCAAGCAAGAGGAAGGAATAGATTATGATGAGACCTTTGCTCCTGTTGCTAGAATTAAGGCCGTTCGTCTCCTTATTGCCTTCGCCGCTCACAAGGGATTCAAATTATTTTAGATGGACGTCAAGACTGCATTCCTCAAAGGAAAATTAAAGGAGGAAGTTTATGTTGCTCAACCGCCTGGTTTCGAGGACGCCTCTCACCCGGACCATGTGTACTACTTGGACAAAGCGCTTTATGGACTCAAGCAAGCCCCTCGTGCATGGTACGACAGGTTTGCGTCCTTTCTTTTGTCTCATGGGTACACTAGGGGTTCAATTGATAAAACTTTGTTTATAAAGAAAGTTCACAAGGACATTTTAAT
The DNA here is from genome assembly GCA_934048045.1 of Polygonum aviculare. NCBI lineage: Eukaryota > Viridiplantae > Streptophyta > Magnoliopsida > Caryophyllales > Polygonaceae > Polygonum > Polygonum aviculare. The sequence goes on along the minus strand of OW204023.1, from coordinate 20,766,219 downwards.
TGCCCAAGTTTATGTTGATGATATTGTCTTTGGTAGCACTAACATGAAGCTTGTAGATGAGTTCAAGTCCTTAATGAGTAGTGAGTTTGAAATGTCCCTCATTGGAGAACTCAATTTCTTCTTGGGACTTCAAATTAATCAACTCAAGGAAGGGACGCGTATTCACCAACAAAAATATGTTCGTGAAATGCTTGAGAAGTACGGGATGAACTCGTCCAAACCTGTTGCAACCCCTTGTTCTCCAAATTCTCGTCTTTACACAGATGAACAGGGAAAGGACGTTGATCAAAAGCTTTACAGAGGAATGATTGGCTCTTTGCTCTATCTGACCGCAAGCCGTCCCGACATTATGTTTGCCGTTTGCTTGTGTGCACGCTTCCAGGCGAATCCAAAGGAGTCCCACATGCAAGAAGTCAAGAGGATCTTTCGCTACCTCAAAGGACGCGATGACCTTTGCCTTTGGTACCTTAGGAAGACGTCCTTCAAACTTGTTGGCTACTCGGACGCTGATTATGCTGGTCATGTGATTGATAGAAAAAGCACTTCAGGAATGGCACAGTTCCTTGGTTCATGCCTAGTCTCCCGGGGATCTAAGAAACAGAACACTGTGGCGCTTTCAACTGCAGAAGCCGAGCACGTTGCTGCTGCCTCGTGCTGTTCACAAGTTATCTGGATCAAATATCAACTAGAGGACTACGGTATCAATCTTGAAACTATACCTATTCGTTGTGATAACACAAGTGCTATTGAAATTTCTAAGAATCCTGTTTTTCATTCACGCACAAAGCATATTCATATAAGGCATCATTTCTTGCGTGATAATATTGAACTAGGACTCATTAGTATGGAGCATGTAAGGAATGAAGACCAAATAGCTGATATTTTCACTAAGGCACTTGATAGACGTCCCTATGAGCATCTCAGGTTGCTCTTGGGGATGATAACTTTTAAGTAGCAAGTCCCGTTCTACTATTCCCTCAATGATTGACTATGTTTAGTAGATTCTAAGTGTTTAACTACTGTTATGCATTGAATTCATATTTGCAAGGACGCTAGTCTAAAACTTCAATGTTTGCTACATTGGAACGCCATTCAAATTTTCTCTATTTGTCTTGAAAAGAGTTGCCATGATCACCCAACCCTCATTATAAGCCGAAATGATGGGAACTCTAAGCTTACTCTAGCTGAGAACTCTGCAAAAGCGTCCTATGAGCTTCTTATTTTATTTTACGGGACGTACTTGCTTTGTTCTCAAATGGTTCGTAAGGTGATCACTGGAACGGTTGTGTTGGTTATTGGTTTGCTTGAAGAAGGTAAATTCTCGATGAGGTAAATTTTTGCTAAGTGTGAGAGAACGCCATAGTTTGAAAGGGAGAACGCCAGTTCAGTTTTTGAGAAGCAGTTGAAGCGTCAGAAATTTGAATATTTGAAAGTTTGAACAGTGACTGTTGCTTTTGATCAATGCTTAAGGGGGAAGTTTCACCACGTGTCGCACAGAAAAACAGTGGTAATTACAGTTGTGCCACCGCTTCCTCTATATAAGGCCAGAACAGTCGCAATCAAATTTATTACGCTCAACCACTTTCTTGCTCTGACATCTCTCTAGAACTCCGGCAGCTTTCTCTCACTAAAATCTCACCTGAATCATGTCTCAACAACTAAAGAACGTGGCCGGATCTTCTACCGGCGGGAAGAGAAGAAGACCGGTGAAGTCCCACCACATTGAAAAACAAAAGCCCATCGTTCTTAATTAATCTCTAGTGGACTTCATCAACAGGAAGCCAAGAACCCTTTACAATTTGATAAGGGAACACATGGACTTGCCTGAGGTCAAGAATGATGCAATAAAGACAAAAAACTATGAGAAGTTCATTGAACGCTTCATTATGCCAAGTCTCCACAACACCAACTACAAAGACTTACCTGGACGGATGGACGACGTCCTCTTCTTCTCTCAATTTGGAGGTGAGAATCTGGGTCCCTTGCTTGAACTTATTCCCGACCTCCACAACGCCGTCCTTCCGGACTTTCCCATGTACCCAAGGGACTCCTTGGCCTATAGAATGTTAAAGTCAAGAGTGCCAACTCCCTCTCCCCCTCCTCCACAAGTCTCAACCGTCACCACCAAAAATCTCCTCAAACGTCCAACCCCTTCTCAAACGGAGATTGTGGATAAGTTCCCCTCCCACGTAAAGGAGGGACGCTCAAAGAAAGTCCACGACCCAAGGCCTCAAAAAAAGGCCAAGACCTCGAGCGTCCCATACTCCAAACCCTCTACAAAAAGGCCCAGCACCACTAAAAGGCCTTCCAACCTCTCCAAGGAATCCACCTCTCCCCCTCAACAAATCTCAATCGTCCAACTCCCTACTCCTCCCCCATCCCCTCAACCCTCCAAGCAAAATGCCTTAATCCCCTTTCCTCCCCAAACCCTCTCTCCCTTAAACTTGGCCAACTTCCCTTCTGCCCCGGCCCACATTTCCCCACCGAAGGACCCCGAGACCCCAAGGTCCCGCCGTCCATCCTCTGAAAGTGGCCCGGAGGAAACAGAACGCACTTTTGAGCACACCTTTCGCCAAAGGAAGGTTGGTGAAAAGCCCAGGGTGTTGCTGGCCCAGGAAGTTTCTGCGCAGATTGAGAACGTTCCCTCCTCCTCCTCTTCCTCCTCTAGCTCATCTGAGAGGCAAAGAGGTACGCCGGCTCAGGACTCCCCTTTCATAGACGTTGTTGGGGATTCCAATGATGAAGCGGAAGGAGAGGTGAACGCTCCTGCTGAACAAATTGAGGACGCTGATGAGCACCAGGTCGCTCCAGAGAACGCCGAGTCTTCCTTGTCCGAAGAACTCGAGCGTGATGCTCAGGAAGTTCCCCCCTACAACCAATCCCTCCCCATCCTCCAACCTTCCCCAGCTCCACAAGAAAACCCCTCCCCCACAATCCAAACAGAATCCCACCAAGTCCCGGCGGACGCTGAGCCCCTATCTGAAAATCCAACAGACGCTCAGGACGCTCAGGGCACGTCCCAGGGTCAGACCTTTGGTGCCAATCAAGCCACAGCTGGTGGCGATGCAGAAAAAGAACAAGGCACAGAGGACGCTCCTTCAAAGGACGCTTCTGACAGTGACTCTGAGGACGAGTCAGATGATGCTGAGGACTCTGAGTCCCCCAAGGGCAAGCGCAAAAGAAAGCACGATGGGGCGCCCATGAAAGTTCTTAGCCCTCTCGTCTATTCTGAAGAGTGGCTCGCCTCCTTCCACAAAGATGATAAAGTTCAGGAGTTCCTCGAGCTTCTGAGATTTCAAGGATGGCTGAACGTTGGGCCTGCGCCCACTATGGTTGATAAGGATCAGATCAAGGCGTTCTACAAAGATCTGAGGTACAAAGCAAAAGATAGCTCCCTCCACTTCAAAATTGATGGTGAGAAAGCTTCAGTAACAGAACGCCAGGTCCGTTCTTACATGGGTCTCAACCCTCAAAAACCACCGTCCAACGCTCTAAGCTCTCTTCCAGAAGGCGGTTTTGAAACGACTGATGAAGAAATGCTGCTGGTTGAGAAGCTGTTCAAAGGCAAAAAGCCTTTCGGACTGGACAGGGTTGCCCACGTTCTGACCAAAGTAGGCGCCATAGCTCATTATTTCATATGTCGCGCCGTCCTTCCTAGGCAGGAGAAAAGGTCAATCGTTCAAACACATGATCTCATACTAATTGACGCTTTTCTAGAACGCCGCCCCATCAACTTAGCACGAATAGCAATGCAACATATGGCTAAGTGTGGGAGGAAGCGACATGCTCTGCCGTATCCAGGGCTGGTCAAGCGAATTCTGGAGTCACAGAACGCCTATGATGACAGTGCTCCTTCAGAAGAACTCGGTCTGAAATGGAATGCCAAGAAAGGACTCGTAGAGATAAGGCACAATGAAGAGCTACCGTCTGTGTTGAAACAGTTAGAAGCTGAGGCTGAGGAAGCAAGGAAAAAGGCGGAGCAAGAACGCCTAGCAGCTGCGGCTGAGGAAGAACGTCTTGCCTCAATGAGTCAAGAGCCTCCTCAGGAAGAAGAGCCAGCAGTTGACCTTAGTGCCCTTGATCAAATGCTCTTAGGGCCTTCTTCTCCTACAGCTCTTCCAACGGACGCTCCCTCTTCTAGCTCAGGTCCGAGACCCCGTTCTGAACCTGCAAATCCTACTGAACATCCTCCTGCAGAACTCTTGGGTGCCATAATGGACAATCAGTGCCACGTCTTCTCTGCAATCAAAGATTTGTCCGCGGCCCTCACCAAGTCGGCTGAACTTCAAGAACAACTCCTAAAGTTCTTCCAAGACCAGAGCCGTCCCCAATGATCGCCGTCCCCCATCTTTTAATCCCTCAGTTGTTATGCTTTTGCTTCTTTTCATTTCAAACACTTAAGTTCTTGGTTTGTAATAACCGTACTCTAATTTCGTTTGAATGGCTATTACATTGTTTGCTTGCATTATGTGTGTTTAAGCGTTCCACTGCTTTTAGTTATGTGTTTGTGCTAACGTCCTTATCACTTGTTATCCTTTTCGATGATGCCAAAAAGGGGAAGTGTAGTTTTGCAGAGATGCGCTATAAAATAGTTATCTAGAATAAGCAAGTGTTAAGGGGGAACTATTAAGTGAAGAGTCTAAGGAACGCCCATACTAGAATAAAAGAGGTCGCCTAGAAAATGTTCTAGAACGCAACTCTCTCCTTAAAATCCAAATGTTAAAGAATCAAAGAATGAAAACTTGTGCTTATTGAAATTTCTCTAAGTGTTAGAGGACGCTTTTATGTTTTCATGCATGCTAAGTTCCAATGTCAAAACTATTCTGCAAAAGAGTTTGTCATCATCAAAAAGGGGGAAATTGTTGGGACGCTATCAAGAACGCCTGCGTACTTGGTAGTGTGCCCACACAAACCGTCCCTTAGTTTTGATATGACAAACTCACTTTGATTCTAATAAATTTGTCCAAGTGTTCAGGAACGCCCAATTAACAAAGGACAACAAGTGTGTGAACGTTCCCTAGGCTTAGGGACGCCAGCTAACAGGAAGTAAGGACCAGCAAGAGACTACTTGAGCAAGGACGGAGTTCCAAGCAAGTAGGAACGCGAGAAAGGAGTCCTTACTCTCTAGCCGACAAGATGACATCACTCGACAATGTTTGATCATCCAAGGACACGTGGAGACCGATCCTGTAGCAGAGTCCAACACTACGTGGCGAACGATCCTGTAGCAGAGTTCATCAACACGTGGCGGCAGATCCTGTAGCAGAGTTCATCACACACAGCTGGATACAAGAAGCTTCCTCATCACCGCCATACTCGTGGAGGAAGATCCTGTAGCCACGTACCTCAAGGGCATGATCGTCAGAACGAGAATGACGCCCTTCCCAAGTCCTATAAATACCGCAAGGCATTTATTGTGACGTTAACGCTTTCAGAGAATATTCAAAGAGAATCAGAGGAAAGCGACTCACTCAAGAACACGAAGAACTAACTCAAGAACTCAAGAACAGTGCTAGAACTTGTGTTAGATCGAGTGAGACTTGTAACCAAATCACAAAAACAGTTTGTAACAGAAAAACCCAAAAAGAGAGAGAGAGTTCTGCGAAGTACTGCAGAATGTTGGAATAGAGTCCTTTGGTAGATTGAGCTAGCTTAAGTTGTAGGCTTAAAGGAGTTCTTTACAAGTGAACTTAGGGAAAAGCTAAGTGTCGGAGAACTGTAAAGGCTCGCCAGTACAACTGTAAGATCTTTCAATAGAAAGGAAAGAACTATTCAAAAATCCTCCAAGGAGGTAGAGGTTTATACTCAAGGACTACTTGGTCTTGAGTGGTTCCTCTATAATTCACTGCATTCATCTATTATCTGTTTAGTACTTATTTTCCGCTGCAATACTGAAGGACGCCCCTACACCTCGTAGGGACGCCTAACCTTAGGACGCCTTTACCAAAGTAAAGGGCGTTCCTTAGTACTAACGATCCAACACCTACCCTGCCCTTTCTCCGATGGTCGGCGATGACTAAATTTGCCCGCATCCGACCCCAACTGGGGTCGTTCGAGGTCACATCTCTTCCCTTTCTTGTGTATTGTCTAATTCTCTTCCCTCTTCTCTTCATTCTCCTTCTTCATCACATTCCATGGATGCTATTAAGGGGGTAAAAGCCCCATGGTTTGCGGATTTTGCCAATTATGTTGTAGGAAGCATTATTCCGGATGGATTGACTTCCCAAGTTGAGAAGAAGTTCCTCCACGACATCAAGCGCTACTATTGGGATGATCCTTGCTTATTCAAGCAAGGGAGTGATCACATCTTTAGACTTTGTGTGCCAGACGATGAGATAGAGGGAGTCATCTGACATTACCACCCTCTTCCAACGGGCGGCCACGCTAAGAGATTCAAAACCACCACGAAGATTCTTCAAAGTGGATTCTATTGGCCTACTATCTTCAAGGACGTGCAAGCCTATTTGACAACATGTGCCGAGTGTCAACGATCGGGGAACATCACATGGACAAACGAGACCCGCTGACCGGTATCTTGGAGGTCGAGCTCTTTGATGTATGGGGTATTGACTTTATGGGACCCTTCCCCTCATCCGGTCCCTACAAGTACATACTCGTGGCAGTTGATTACATTTCTAAGTGGGTCGAGGCCATAGCCACAAGTACGAATAATGCACGAGTGGTGGCCAAGTTCATGAAGACCATCATCTTTCCCTGCTTTGGTGTAACCCATATCTTTATTAGTGATGGTGGATCTCACTTCATTGAACGGAGCTTTGAGGCGCTTTTGAATAAGTATGGGGTATCTCACAAGGTGGACACACCTTATCATCCTCAAACTAGCGGTCAAGTGGAGGTATCTAACCGGTAAATCAAGAGTATCCTAGAGAAGACAGTCTCCCGCTCAAGGAAAGATTGGTGCTCAAAGCTTGATGATGCTTTGTGGGCATACCGCACCGCCTACAAGACGCCACTCCGCACCACTCCTTTCAATCTAGTATATGGCAAGTTGTGTCACTTGCCCGTCGAACTCGAAAATAAGGCTTTATGGGCTCTCTAGGAGCTCAACATGGACCTCGACGCGGTTAGAGCAAAGCGTTTCATGGACTTGCATGAGCTATAGGAATTGAGGCTTAATGCATATGAGAGCTCAAAGATCTACAAGGAGAGGACCAAAAGGTGGCATGATAGGAAGCATGTGCGAAAAACCATCAAAGCCGGTGACCAAGTTCTTCTCTTCAATTTTAGGCTCCGACTCTTTCCAGGAAAGTTGCGGACCCGATAGAGTGGGCCATTCACGGTTCATCACATATACTTGCACGGGGCGACCGATCTCATAGATGACAACGGTGGACTTTTCAGGGTCAACGACCATTGCTTGAAGAAGTATTATGCAACGGTGGAACCCGATGAGAAAATCCAAGCCACATGGGCTCTCACAACCTCCAACTAATGAGGTACTTCTTGTCTAGCTCAAAGACGTTAAAGAAAGCGCTTTTCGGGAGGCAAACCATTATTTCCCTTTTCTTTTCTTTTTTATTTTGGACTTTTTAGCTTTGATTAATTTGATTTTTTTCTTAGTCTTGACTACATAGGTAGTTTGTCTTGTATATCGACTAACATTTTGTAGGAACCCGAGGCAATGGACGAGCACAAGAGGATCGGGACGAACAATGAAGATGAAAGGAACTCTTAGGAGGCGGTCGGCGCCAACCCCGAACTTGTCGGCTGCGACCCATTTTTGGCAAAAGGTGAAAATTTTCGAAAATTGTGGGTATCTACAAGTAAGTCCCTGCAACTTTTTCCTATCTTTTTATCCTTCCACCACCTCCTTCTCAGCTCATTCCACGGCCCTTGCTCGACCTAGTCCCCAAAAAATCTCCCAATAACTCTCCTTCACTCCATAAGCTCAACAACCACTAGATCTACCCCCCTTCCTTCCCAAATCTACCTAAATCCTTCCTAATTCCTCTATTCTACTCAATACCTCTAAAAAAAAAACAGTTTTTCGGACTCCCCCACACCAAAAATCCACAACCCTGACCTCTTCTAAACCTCGGTTCCAACCCATATTTTGCTTGCATTCTATTTTTTCACCACTTCTTTGGTATACTATTTCTACTCCCTTACTCTTATATTCAAGCTTGACTAATTTTGAGTGTTTAGTTGGAAATCTAGGTTTTGGGAATTTTTGAGTTTGAATGTGAAATTTGGGTTATACATGCTTAGATCTCTACATGTTTGGTTGATGATTATTGGTTTTTTGGATGATTTCTTGCTTGACCTATGGTTATTTGGTTGATTTTGGGTCTATAAAATTTTTCTAGGATTTTTGGTAGCCATTACAGGGGTATTTGCTGAATTTTTCCTGAGCATGATAGTAGCAGATGGTAAGCGCCGACCCCCCTTAGGTCGGCTGTGACCACCCTCTGAGTTCAAAAATTTTTTGTGTGTTGGTTTGGGCTTCTTCACCTTCTCCCTCCTCTCCATTTCTCTTGGCGGATGAGAATATAAGGAGATAACCAAGTCGGTACCGGAGGCGCATCCCGAACCCACCCAATCCGGACCAACCTCGCTTAAGGCGATTGAGGTGAGGTCCTCAGTTGGTGGTCGGCGGTGACCAGGATGAGGTCGGCCGCGACCAGACTCAACAAGGAGGGACCTCTCAGGAGAGGGTCGACGCCGAGCACCGGGGGGTTGGCGGCGAGCAGGGGCACTTTGGGAGTGATCCGATGGACTATACAATGAGCTCCCTCACCGAGATGGTCCGGTACTTCCCCCAATCTCTACGGGTTCGAATGGTCCGGAGGTCCTCAATTTGGTGGTTATAGATTCCAAGCTCCACTCGACATTAATGCTCTTAACGCCAAGATGGAGGCCCTTGCTCTACAACAACAACATCTCTATACTTGTTTGAATAACCACCACAATCAAAGCATGGCTCATTATCAAGAAGTAACTCAAAACGTCAACACTTTCCGGAATGACTATTATGAAGACCGGCGAGCTCAAAATGAGTACAATGCTTGGGTCACTCAAAAGATGTTCCCGAACTCTTCATTTCCTCAACCTCCTCAAAGGTGAATCTTCTCCAACAAAGCTCCAAGTCCAAGTATGTTTCTCTTTTCCCTCTCTTTACTTTTTTTTAATCAATGGGGACATTGATGTTTTAAGTATGGGGTGGTTAGAGGGAAAAAGATACGTGTTTGTGTTATGTGTTTGTGTGTTTGCATATTTGGTGATGTGTTTGCATGTTTGTGTGTGCGTCTAAGCATGATTGAGTCTTTTCTTTTTGATTTTTTATGATGGAAAAATGCCTCTTCTAGATGTCCTAGGATAGCAATTATGAGCTTCATCATGTAATTCCTTATAACTTGCTTTTTAAGATTGAATACCATGACTTTGAATTTTGAATTTTGAGCATATAATGGACATTGAGAATGCATAATTCTTGGTAAAAGCAATCCAACAAAATTTGAACCTAAGTGAGAAATCTTTTGGCCACAAGGAATGTATGTATTATTCCTTGATTTTTCATGTGTGATTTTTACTTTTCCATATGCACTAACCACTTGACAATGACATGCTTATTCTTAATTTGAAACCAAAGGAGACACATTCATTACTTGTTAGATCAAATGATATTGAACTTATTTTTAATAGACTATTTCATTCCTTTTTTTCCTACTTATACATGATCCCTTGTTTGTAGCCCCATGTTTGAGCTTTAAGCCTTATTTCTAGCCCCACAAAAGTATCCTAGTCATTATAAGCTTGACCCCATTAAATCCGGGAATTAGGACTTAGAATGGATTGTGATGATTGTTGTGGATGATGGGGTGAGGATGAAGTGATTGTGGAAGTGGAGATATAGGAGTTGTCTTAAGAAAAATATGGAAAAAGAAGTAGTTTTGGCTCAAATAGCACAAGTGTAGTAGTGAGAAACTTTCAGTTATGGGTCGGACCCTACCCATCATAGGTCCTAACCAACATTAATAGTGAAGAAAAAACTCTCAATTATAGGTCGAGGCTGACCTACATAAGGTCGCAGCCGACCCTTACAGAGGAAAAAAAAATTGTCGTGGAAAAATAAAAAGAAAAAACAAGTTGTTTGAATAACTGCAAGAGCCAAATCTTCTACATAAGAGAAAGATAAAAGAATAGGTGAAGTGAAGTGTGCTTTAAAAGTCAAAGTGTTTGGTGTTTAAAGGAAGAAAGAAGAGTTGGTTGAGTTATGAAGTCAAGGAGTCTAGGTTTTGGATTTTTTATCACCACAAGATCAAATTATTCCACACCCTTTGAAATACCGAGCCCCATTACAACCCGGCTGAATGAAACTTCTTTGAAGTCTTCATTGAGCCACTCTAAGTTCTTTTCATGATTTAACTTGTTTTTATTTCTTCGGTGGAGAATTTTGAATATAGTTTCCATTGATTATGAGGTTTTGCATATTGGATTGAGATTGAGTGCTTATTGATTGACCCTAAACACTTGAGAGTGAGTGAAACACATTACCCTTGTGAGATTTGATTGTTATTGCTTAGAATATATACATGTGTGCTATGATATTGAAGTTGTTTGCTCATCATTTTATCTTGTGCTTACCTATTTCTTAAAGGCATTCTTGGGCTTGTTATTTGGTGTTGATACATGTGAGTTATTGCTTGAGGACAAACAAGTCTAAGTATGAGGTGTTTTGATGTCATGCTTTCTAGTTAGTTTTCATAGGTTGTTTTCTAGGTTGTTTTGTGTATTTTCCTATCTATTTGTGTGTTTTGCATGAGATTTCAACTCTCATTCGAGGGTTGGAGTCGTTTGTGTGTTGTTTTTGTGTTTTGTAGGTATTTGGAGCATTTAGGAGAAGTTTTCAATCATTTGGAGGATTCTAAGAAGAGGTGTCTTGTTGTGGTTTTCAAGTGTCAAGTTGTGAGAAGTTCTTCAAAGCAATCAAGAGACAAGTTTGCAATAAAAGGTGCCTTAGAAGGAGTACAATAAGCTTAAAGGAATCAAGGAACAAGAAGGAAGAAACACCAAGGAAAAGATCAATCATTTGGAGCAAGTTCAAGCAAAGGCAAGAAGAAACACAAGAACCAACTGTGGGTCGCATGTGACCTCACCACGGTCGGCTGCGACCTACCCTGAGTTGTGAATGGAGGGGTCGGCTCCAACGTGCCAATGGTCGGCCCCGACCTTACCGAGAAGCCTAGCGGGAATTTACTTTCCGACCAAGTAATTGAATTATTTGGTGTTTTAGATATGGAAAGAGCTTGTTTCCTTTTTAGATATCTTGTACCACTATATAAGGAGCCTTAGGGGTCTCTTTTATTATTCATGCTTCATTCTTCTTAAGAGAAAACTTGGAAGATAAGGATTGTTAGGAAGTAATTGTGGATTGCAAGGCTTGTAAGGTTGGATTCCTTTGTTAATTCAAGTTGTTGCTTATGATCATGTCTTCTTCTTCTCTTATGATGAATGTTTGCATGATGAAGTGTGAGTAGTCCTCTTTTCTACGGTTGGGGTGTAACCCAACTTAAGCATGCATAATGAAACTTGAATCTCTGATCCATGCTTAACCTTTTAATCTCTATCCTATAATCCAATTTGTATGCTTAATTCCTTGATGAAAGTTGAGGCATGTTCGTGTTTGTAATTGAATTGAAAGAGGAAATTGTGAGTTTGAATAACAATTCGGGTTTAAGACGAAAGTTAAAACCTTTAGAATACAAGTAGGATTGCATGTCACATCTTTATGAAAGTTGAGATTTTGATATGTTTATTTTTGGCGAAAGTCATCATGAGATTAATTGGTTGAGTCGATCATTGTTATTTGTTTGAATGCATGTTTATGTTGTGGTGAAACCTTGTCCCTAGATAATTTCCATATAATTATCAAGTTAAAATTCGTACCTAGATAGGTCGGCCCCAACCCTCTATAGGTCGGCTGCGACCTCCTTCTGTTCTTTGTGTTTGTGTGTTCGTAGTGTGATTTTCGTGGTCGAGCATGACCTGCCTAATGTCGGGTGCAACCCATCTTTGTGATATCGTGTTTGTTTTCTTGTTTTGCTTTTTTTTTCATAGTTCGATTGCTAGACAATAGATTCTTCTTACTCCCATGGAACGATCTTGACTTTGCTATACTCGGTGGGGTCTTGACAAATTTATTTTGTCAAGAATTAACCCTTCAATACATTTGCATTTGGATTGCTTTTGAAAGAAGATGTGGAGGCGTATGTGTGGCTATTTCAGAACTTCAAGCAAGTTATGGGGCATGAACCGTTTATCCTCATAACTGACCAAGACCCTGAAACAAGCAATTGAGAGGGTGTTTCAGATTGTTGTGCTTCGCTTCTACATGCTGCACATAATGTTCAAAATACCAGCGAAGGTCACAAGTGATATAGCTAACGACGAACAGTATAGAAGCAAGTTCAATAAGGTTGTATGGAGCAAGATTAGCTACAAAGAGTTCGAAGGGACGTGGCATTCCATTATATCCGAGTTCGAGCCTGATTTAAACAACTGGTTGCAAGCCATGTATGAACTATGTTGATTGTGGATACCTGCGTTCTTCCAACACATTGAAATTGGTGGACTCCTAAGAATCACATCACGCTATGAAAGCCAGAACTACTTCTTCTCACATTTTATTGGGGAGACGTCATCTCTAGTTATTTTCATGATGCAGTTTGAGATTGCAATTGATTCGCAAAGACATGAACAGGGGAGGGTTGTCTTTTAAACGTCTACTTGCTCTTCTATGATGTTCAGACAAAAATTGTTGCTTCGGTGTTTGAATGTGGCCTAACAAATCCGGTGGGGGAGGATGACATCCATATGTATCATGTTACTTGTCACTCTATGAAGGTGTACATTGTGCAACACGTACTGTCCACCGAAGAGTTTGTTTGCTCGTGTAACAAGTTGCTGAATATTGGGATCCCATGCTCACATATGTTTCTCGTTTTCAAAAACTTTGGTGGTGCCTCCTCGATGCGTAAAGAACAAATGGACAAAGAAAACAATTTTGACCTTAATCTTTAAGATTGATGGTGCAATTGTTGAAAAATCTGAGAAGATGGATAAGAAAAAATTCTTGTTGATTGAGGTATTAAGTGAACTACATTCAACCATCGATGCCATAGAGGAAAACACAGAGCAACTCAAGGAGTTATTACAGGTTCTAAAAGGACAAACTAAACCGTATGCTAGCAAAAACAGAGGAGAAACATCCGCATCAACAAAGAACGACACAATTCAGAAGGACCTGGGAAGCAATCCCAAGGATGTTCAAGTGCATCCACCTGAACATGCGGTAGCCAAGGGGAGGAAGAAAAAAGGGAGAATAAAAGGATGGGAAGAGAAATCAATGAATAAAGCAGTAAAGGAACAATGGGCTTAGAAAAAGTGAAAGACGATTGGACACAATAACAGGACATGCACAAAAGTTTCAAACAAGTAGTTACACAAACATAGTTTTGGGTTGCACAAAACTATTTCATAGTTGCACAATAATTGCTAGTATTGATCTGTTTTAATTAATTTGACATTTTGTTTGTTTTGCGTGTATGTTTGAACAAAATACTCTTTCTAGTTACACAACCAGGAAACACAATTCAACAAAAACATAGACAGGCAAAAAGCATATTGTTCTGATAATGAAAATACATGACCACATTGAACAAAAAGCTTTGCTCTATACAATTAAAGTAACTAGATGCACAATTGATACATAGAACCTAATTTCCATCTTCATCAGACGACCCTCCATCATGTTCCGCTCTAAACTCACTCCCATCAACAAGCTCAAGCTGATGGCAAGTCAAATCACTGTCTTTATCTTCTTCAATACGCTTATCATTGAAATATAGCGTAATCGATCATGGTTGCACATCGAGCCTTTGTGAGTAATAGTGCGCATATAGCCGATGGACCTTTAGATTTGCTAACACGTATATTTATAGTCTCAGCCTGATGGGGGGAAAATACATCAACAGCTAGCTCACACAATATTTGAACAAATATCACTTCTAATTGTACAAGTAAATAACACAATTGAACATAGTGTTGAAAAAGGAAAAACGTATTAGAATTGAGTTGACAAAACCTCATTCTTAATGTAAATGGATATGATAGGAACAGTTCCATAGATCCTCCTCCTTTTGGACATAACAGGTTTACATTAGACATGAGAAGTGAAACAAAAAACCTTAGGATGCTTTGGAGAGATGGTGGTGAAAGAAGAAAAGCTCAGTACTCTTGCAAAAAGAGAGGGTTGTAAAATAATGTTAAAAAAAATGGTGGTAGCTTTAAAACCAGTCAAGCCTGCCATATCTAGGAATTGAGAAACATCTAAAGTAAGGTGTCATCTGAATACATGTCATATCCAACACAGACAAACCACCAAAGTTTACCAGAAGTCATATCGGAGATGCAGAATAAAAAATTGTCAATATTTTTAAAATAGTTACACAATGAAGGCATACGGTTACACAATGAATGCATATATTTGAACAATTAATCCATTCACTTGCACAATCATTTGTGGGCAAACCAGTTACAAACCAATTGAACAATATATTAACCAAATTGCACAAACAGTAATCAGGATTGCACAATCAGTTGTGGTATTTCAAAAGTATATGGACAAATAGTAGTCAAAAGTATTCAAAAGTATATGATTACATCTAACACGGTCATAGTTCACCTCTTACCCCTACCCCTACCCCTCCTCCCCTTCCCCTTTGTTGCAGCTGGAGAGAGTGTAGGTAACGCGACTGGAATAACATTTAGTCTTTTATGTGTTCTCTACTTCGGATCTGCACGGGTTCCAAGGAGTGATCAACATTTCATGACAATACTTCTTCCTCAAATCATCCAGTTGTTGTTGATCCTCTTATTTCATGACAGTTGGCAAGAATGTGCAATCCTAAATTTCTTAGATTCACTACAATACAGTAAAAATGGCCATGAAAGCACACAGGGAAGAAGTCCTGAAAGATTAAAATTAAAACAAATAAGGATCAAATTCAGATTAACACATGATCATACTAAAAAGACAGTGATAAAAGTCTAAAAAAATGGTACTTATAAGACCAATGGTGTGAGGCTTAAGCCCCTTCGAATCCTTCATACAATCATCAAGCATTACAACAAAAAATGTATTGCCTGCTTCTTCTTCCACCAATGGAGATAGCACGTATGTCTACATATATAGCAGTTGCATAAATCAGTATTGAGACTGAACAAATCGAACAATGAGATAAAAATAAACATACCGTGTCATCGGATGACAAGAAAAACCTCAGTGGCTTTTCATCGCTCTTTAGCAACTCCTCAGCGATGTTTAAGAAAGTGCACCACATATCAATGATATTGGTACCGAGTTCACAACCTATAGCCATCGTTTTAAAATCTTGTTTCTTCGTAATGATTTTGCCCATCTTGAACACAGCAGAGCTACAAAACAAAATAGAGGACAAAATTTAAAAAATTTAGAAACGAAACTTAGAAAAAATGTCTCGTTACCTCCGAACATCAGAAATATCGCGTGTTAACCAAGAGAAAAGTTTTTCAACATCGGATGATGGCTTCTCAGACATAGCAAAACGCCTATCAAGGTATGGTGACTTGAAGTAATCGAAAGGCTTTGATATCCTCGTGTCCATCACAGCCACACCGACACCGACATCACCCATTGGAGACTCCATTGATACCTCTTTGTGCAATTTAGGCGGTCTGTTCAATAACATATAAGCTTCATCAAATATGCACTAGTGTTCAACAAAAAATAGATTAGAGTTGAGCAAAACAAAAACTTCAACCACAAATGAGTTATACAAACATGCTTTCAGGTTGAACAAACTGCAACTACAGTTGCACAAACATGATTTCATGTTGAACATAAAATGTCATTAAGAGTATCGAGGTTAATAAAAATATCCATGACAACAAAATTACAAAATAAAGCAGAGTTTTTAAACCTCGGCAAATGCGCTCTCAGTATCGAGGTCATGAATTTCCTTCACACCTTCATCTCGAGCTTCTCCTCCTTGAACTTCTTCTTCGTGCGGGTCAACTTGTTGTTCTTTTCCTTCTTGCAACTTGGGTCGTTCTTGTTGTTCCATTTTTTGTGGTTCTTGTAGCTAGTGGTGTTGGTGTTTTTCTTCTTCTTCCTCTTGGTGTTTTTCTGGTGGTTGTTGTTCAACTTATTCTCCTTGTACCTGTCCTTGGTCGTGTTCTTACTATTCTTGCTGTAGTTGTGGTTATTGTGGAGGTTGATGTTGTTGTGGTTGGCGTTCTTGTTGCGGTGGTGATGGTTGTGGTTGTTGTTCGTGTTGTGGTGGTGGTGGTGGTTGTTGTTCTTCCTGGTGAGTCATCATTGCAACCTCCTCCTCCAATCTCTTCTTCTTGACACTGAGCTTTAGCATTGTTTTTGCTTTCATAGGCAATGTATTGGCCTCTACATAAATATTTATCACCGTTGAACAAATCAGTGACATCGTTGAACAAATGTTGAATACAATTGAACAAATATTAAAAAGGGTTGAACAAGTAAGTGAGATTGTTGAACAAATGTAGAACAGAATTGCACAAAAACTAAATAGGGTTGAACAAATGTAGAAAAGAATTGCACTAGTACTAGCTAGGGCACTAATACACACCAGCAGCAACCATGGACTTTTCTCCATCCTCCTTATTCAACTCATCCTCCCTCTCGCATGCCATCCTAGTCTGCCTGGCAATCTCAGTCACAGCATCGAGAGTTGTTGTTGGGGATGAGGTGAGGTTAAAGGAGAATGAAGACACATCAAACGAGTAGCAAGCTTTGGCCTTCGTAGCAGCTTCGATCTCGTCCAAAAGCTTCGATGCCTCAACCCAGAAGCTCTCCTGGCTCAGTATCTCCTCATCCTCCTCACGAATGGCAGAATCCTTCATTCCAACAAGCTTCTCTAGCGCACAATTCACCTTGATGAAGAGGCCGTTCGAAGCGATATTAAAGGACACTTGCTTCATGTGCTCTAGGAAGCTCTTCATACTAAAGACGAGCTCCATCCCCCTCCTCAAATGCTCCTTGAGGAATGACTGAGATAGATGAACAATACAAAAATCAGAAAAAGCCAAAATGATGGAAGAAAAAATACAAAAATATCAAAAACAAAAACATCGAAAAATGTGCTTACATCGCCTTCAAAACATGGGGGGAGCACATCGTCAGCAGCAGGAGAAGGGCTAGCTTCCTGAGCTGTAGCAGAAGGTCCAGGTTGAGCATGAGTTGCATCAACGGAAGAAGAGCCCTCCAAAATCATAAACACCGGCAGGCAAAAACCAACACCAAACGCACCCTTTTCCATTTCAAATTTCTGCCGACTAGAGAGCATAGACGTGGTGTAAAAGGCAGTAATAGGGAAACCCCTTGGTGTGAAGTCTTTGGTGTAGGAGGAGAGGCAGTCGCAGTAGATAAGTTGTAATAGAAACCATATAAATGAACTTAACAACATGTACAATACAATTGAACAAATGTGAGTTACAATTAAACAAATATACATTACAGTTGCACAAATATGTCAAACAGTATAATAGATGTACAACTGAGTTGCACAATTATATCAAAGGGTTGAAAAAATATAAAACAGTTTTGAACAAATGTGCAATGCAATATAACAAAAAAAAGTACAATGTAGCTAAACAAAAACAATGCAATAGGAATACAGCACAATATAATTATATATTCATTTGAACAAATGGTAAAACTAGTGGAACAACTATGCAATACAGTTATACAGATTAAAGTGAAAAGAGTTGTATCATACCAGGAGAAACAATATCGTGTAAATACCCCGGATTCTTAACCATCCGACGTATATAGTCGTAATATAGTATGAATACATCGGGCATTTGCGATCCGGTGTATTAGGCCTTATAGTTTTTTAAAGTAATACAATATACTTGGTAATATAAACGCCCGGGGTATATGTCACGAGGTATTAGACAAATTTTGTAGTAGTGGATTGTAGGAGAATGAGCGAAAATCGAGCAAAAATCGAGAAAATTTGAGGGGAGACTAACGGTTTTCGTTTTCGCGCTTGAGAGAGAGCTCGAGAGGGTTTTTGGGAGAGATTAGGAAATGAGCGTAAAAGTTGAGAGTGGGACCCCCATAGCTCGTGCGCGAAAAAAAAAACAGGATACAATCTCAGTCGTTGAATGCACTAGATCAAACGGTGCAGATGCATTCCTATTTTTCACCATAAGAGTCCTTATAGGAGTCTTTCTCTAGAAATAATATTATATTATATCAAAATATTTTATAAAAAATCAAATGTTTGAATTATAGTCGTGCATGGTATGACATGTTAAGTTAGCTAAATGTTTAACCCATTGTACCATGTACGACTATGGCTTAAGATCGAATACATTATATTATTGAATGTATGCATACTTAATAAAACTTATTATTAATAATATTTTATAAATTAATTATTTGATTCGGGTCCCGCTTGATTTAAAATTTTTCTTCAACTCAAATTATTGATAACAACTCTATATCTTTTATTATCCTTAATTATCTAATCCTCAATTTTATCTTTGAAGTCATACTATCTATCTTAAATTTTGTATATCTTTTATTTTCCTGAATTATCCAACCGTGAATTTTATCTTTAAAACCATACTATCTATTTTCAATTTTATATTCCTTAGATAAATTTAACTTCAATTTTCTACAATAAAAGATAATATATGTGCATTAACGTACTATCTATCTTTAATTTTATATTCATTAAATAATTTTATCTTCAATTTTCTTCAATAAAAAAATACCAATATGCATTCACATACCCCATTCAATTTTCATCTGCGTTGATTATGGTTGTGGATTGCCTTGATACTAAAGCTGTGAAAACCTGACCCGACCCGAAGAATCGACCCGAACTGACAAAAAATTATTGGGTTGAAACCTGACCCGAATAGGAGCGAGCAAAGAAAAAACCGAACCCGATTAACCCGAACCCGTTTGGGTTGAAACCCGAAACCGACCCGACTGACCCGATTTTTTGTATAGATATAGAATAAATATATTTTATTTTAAATATTATAATATAATTTATTATAAAACATATTATAAATAAAATATGATTATAAAAATCAATTTAAATATTATTTTATTATTGAATATTAATATTTAATCATAATATCACTTTAATAATCATTAAAAATTCAAATTCTTGACCTATTAGATCAACCCAAACCCGTACAATAACCTCTCAAGACCCGACCCGACTTGAGTTGTAATCCGATTGACCCGAACCCGCACTCAACTTGAACCCGAAAAGACTGAACCCGAATCCACCCAACCCGACCTGTTTGACACCTCAACTAGATACCCAATATCCCATAAGATTTGGCACGTAAGTTGAAGAAATTACAACACCAAGTAAGAATCATTATATTTTAAGAATTGTGTATTTATTAACTACCCTTTTATTTTATTTCAAGTATGCTGATCGAGGTTCAAGTAAATTTATTTACGAATTGTCCTTATATTATGATTCACTATAGTTTGTATGGTTTAACTCTTGTATTTTAGAGCTTTATTGAGTGTGTTTAGGTTAGATTTAAGCGTATTATAATATGAAGACCGAAGACACAAGATGTGAAGAAACGAGAGTTTTTAGAGCTAATTTGAGAAGAAGTTCGCATTGCCCATATTCCGTAGGCGCGGTGCCTATGCCGCGGTCGTGGTGAAGGAAGGTGACGATGATCTACTCTTGTGAAGGGCACGGTCGCGCCACCATGACCGTAGCCGCGGTAGAAGCCAATATAGCCAACCCGAAGATAGACCCGCCGCGGGCGCGGTGGTTGTGCCGCGGTTGCGGTGATGCCGAATTCCGAAGCGGACAAAATCTTTCTATCTTTTGCCTCTTTTCTTATCTATCTTAGGGAGCCTATTTCTTAAGCTGTATATGGAGGAGCCTTCCTTAGGTTTTAGGTATAATTTTAATCTCAATTCTTATCTGATAGAGCATATAGGTTGTAGTATTTAGGACATGTTTTGATTAGTTTTTCATGCATTTTGAGGTAGATTTTCCTTTATTTCGTAGTTTAGCTTTAGTGTTGGATGTTTCGGAATCTACACTCGTTTGGTTGATATTTGCAGATATGAGTGATCGAATGCCGGATCATGGTGATGGTGGACTTGGAAGTGAGCTTGAAGGTGCCAAAGGAGTGTGCAAGGACGAAGGCTAGATAAGAAATCAAATACCCGAAGTTATTGGAAGTCTCGTTAACATAGGCTTGGAAACACGGGCAGAAGCACGAAAGCGCGCCCGCGCTTTAGAGGTGTACCCCGTGCTTCGACACTTGAGCGTCTGGCGTGAAAACTCGGGCAAGCAAGCCAAAGCGCACCCGCGCTTCAGTTCCAGGCCGCGTTTCTCCCCGCGTCCGCGAAAACGAGATTTTGTATGGGCTTGGGCTTTTCGGTTGAAACTTGTTTTGGATAATATTTTTAGAAACCTTTTAGATATATTTTTGGATATTAGTTTCTAGGTTTATATTCTCATTATTCTTGACTTTGAGGATTGTTGTTGGAGCTTGAGAAGAACAAGAATCCTTTGGAAGAATTGTAAGTTTTTCAATGTCTTTGAACAACTAAACCTCTTTTGCTTGACTAGTTAATTGAAGTTGTGAACGAGGTATTATTGTGAGGTTTGATTGTTCTTAATTTCCCTTGACTAGATTGTTTTCTCTGTGCTTAATTGAATAAGTTTGATCTAGGGTTTTATTAGCTTGATCACCTAATATGATTTCTAGGTTGAATTACAACTAAATCTTTCTAATTACCGGTCGGTGTTAATTAGATCATAAGTAGAACCTTTAATCAATCTAGGACTGGTAAGACTAGTTGATTAAAGAAGAGAATTCAATCGCATGTTATTTGGATGCCTGGTTGCTCTGAATGCATGTTTCTATTGATACTTGAATCTTAATGCTGTAGTCATGTTGAATCTAGGAGGTCTCCTAGGTTATTTGATAATTAGGGTTGTTAGTACCGGTCGGGCTAATAGCTAGAATTGAAGTAGGATTAATAATTCCATGAAGTTGGGTTATTAACACTCCGCAATAGATTGGTCAAGGTAAAAAGAGAATTTTGATAATCAATAATCAAGTTCACAATGGATGTTAACTAGTTGAGCATACTTCTCTCATATTTGATAAGTCAATCTTAGTTTTGCATGTTTAGTTTTGATAGTTATTAGAATCACATTCAAAAACCCCCCTTTTTCCCTGAGTAGCGTAGCAATAAACATTGAAAACCTGAGTCTCTGTGGGATCGACCCTTAATTCCCCACTACATTAGTTGGGTTGTTTGGATTATTTTGATAGGTATTAAGGCGACTAAAATACCATTATCATTATCAAAGAAAAACTCTTGACCCTCTCTCTCTCTCTCTCTCTCTAATTCTGAACAGGAGGAAGTCATGGCGGATCAAACCATTCGTCAACTCATTGCGCCCAATCTTCAACAACAACAGCTGGTTGTTCAGTTCCCCGATCTTGGGGAGTGCGTGAACTTCGAGCTGAAGTCTGGGCTCATTCACCACTTATCCACCTTCCATGGTTTGAGTCGTGTGGACCCGAACAAGCATCTGACGGAGTTCTGTGCCGTGTGTGTGAGCATGAAGCCAACCGACGTCACGGAGGATCAAATAAAGCTTCGAGATTTCCCTTTCTCATTGGCCGACTCCGCTAAAGAAGGGCTCCTTTAATTGGTGTCAGGCTCGATCACTACTTGGGCTGAGATGAAGAAAGCCTTTCTAGAGAAGTACTTCCCTGCTTCCAAACAAACATCGATCAAGAAGCAACTCAGTAGTTTGAAGCAAGGGGAAGACGAGAATCTCTATGACTATTATGAGTGCTACAAGAGGCTCATTGGTACTTGTCCCTACCATGGCTATCTTGCCAAGGACCACATATGCTATATTATGGAGGGACTCTGCGACGCTGAAAAACGCCTTGTGAATGCTTGTGGAGGAAGTTACGAGAATTTGACTCCTGCACAAGGGTTTGAAAAGATTGACATTCTTGTTGAGCAAGCTCGCAATCAGTGAGCGTGGACTAATGTGAAGTCTGTCAATGTGGTGAATGAGTCCCTGAATGCTGAAGTAAGGGAACTCAAGGATCTTATAAAACAGTTGCTTGAGAAGAAAGGTGTACAACAAGTCAATGCTTGTGGCCTATGTTATGATGCGAGCCACCACACCAACCAGTGCCCCATGATCCAAGAGCCCGAGGAATCGATGAACACCATCGGGATTTATGGTGCGCCCCACCCCCATAAGGTGGGGCAAACCATCCTAACTTTCGGGGTGGCAAACCATCGTAACTTTCGGTGGAACAACCACCAGCAGCAAGATCCACCACAACAATAGCAGCAGTACGCTCCACAAGGCCAGCAACAACAATTCTGATCCAAAAATTATGCCCCGAGATCGCCTGCACCATCTCCGAATGATGCCATCACTGCTCTTATTGAGGAGAATCAAGAGACGAGAGCTGCAATGAAGAACCTAGAGACTCAAGTGAGCTAGCTCGCCACCAAGATCAATAGACTCGAGTCTAAGGACTCTGGGAAACTCCCTTCTCAACCTCTCAATCACAAAGAGAATGTGAGTTCTATGCAATTGAGGAGTGGTAGAGCCATTGCAAGTCAAGAGCCGCCATTTGGCGCAATTCCGTGCCCGCGCTCTCCCAGCCGCACCCGCAGCGATCACCAAGACCGTGAGGAGCAGGTCTTTGTCTAGAATCCGCACCCGCGCTCACATCACTGTGCCGGCGCTCACGCCATTGCACCCGCGCTCACCTCATTGCGCCCGCGCATACCTCACCACGCCCGCGGAAACTCGACAGAACCTCCGGAGGTAGTCACGGACAAAGAGCTGTGCACGCAGAGCTCCCTCCGTGCGCGCCCGCAAGAATTACGAAGAGGCCGATTTTGAGATGTTGCTCGATTACGCTATTAAGAACTACCAACCTCGACCGCGCCCGCGCTCCCCTGACCGCGCCTGCCGAAGAGGATGACGGGTAAATTACACCGAAGCTTCCACCTCTCAGCGCTCTCAAGCCTTCTCCCCCTTTCCCAGAAGCACTTCGAGATATGACTCGGCTAAAGTCGTTGTGCTAGAAATCAAAAATAAAACTCAAACAAGCGAACACAAGTATAGTAAGCAAGTACGGGGTCGAACCCATGAGAATCAGTTTCTTAATTAGATTTTAGTGTTTTTCATGCAAAGTAACCAAAGAGGGGGTTTTGAGAGAGATTTCAATCAAAGTTAACAAGCAGAGTTCATTCAATCAATTCCACTTTATTAATCCGTTGTTCATATTCATCCATTTCCTTATATTCTTAGGTTAATTCCAATCCTTATCTTGATTATTCGCTAGTCCAAGGTCCTAGCAAAACTATGATATGAACAAGGACACTTAATTCAAATCATGCAATACACTCAAGGATATTAGGAAATCAAATCATGCAATGACGCTACGAGTCTCATGCACAAATTAACCATTGAATACTCTTCCTAAACTAGTCAACGGTCCTAGAAAAGAGTTGTTTCGAGAATAGGAAAGATGCATAAACAACAACCAATCCTAATTCAAACAATAGATCTATGTCAATTAAACAAGTTGATCAGGCTCATATAATCAAACAAAGTTGATAGGAAGCATGTGCCCAAAACCATCAAAGCCGGTGACCAAGTTCTTCTCTTCAATTTTAGGCTCCGACTCTTTCCAGGAAAGTTGCGGACCCGATGGAGTGGGCCATTCACGGTTCATCACATATACTTGCATGGGGCGACCGATCTCATAGATGACAATGGTGGACTTTTCAAGGTCAACGACCATCGCTTGAAGAAGTATTATGCAAAGGGTGAACCCGATGAGAAAATCGGAGCCACATGGGCTCTCACAACCTCCGACTAATGAGGTACTTCTCGTCTAGCTCAAAGACGTTAAAGAAAGCGCTATTCGGGAGGCAACCCATTTTTTCCCTCTTTTTTCTATTTTGGACTTTTTAGCTTTGATTAATTTGATTTTTTTCTAGTCTTGACTAGATAGGTGGTTTGTCTTGCATATCGACTAACATTTTGTAGGAACCCGAGGCAATGGACGAGCACAAGAGGATCAGGACGAACGACGAAGAGGAAAGGAACTCTTAGGAGGCGGTCGGCGCCAACGCCCAACTGGTCGGCTTCGACCCATTTTTGGCAAAAGGTGAAATTTTTCGAAAATTGTGGGTATCTACAAGTAAGTCCCTGCAACTTTTTCCCATCTTTTTATCCTTCCCCCACCTCCTTCTCAGCTCATTCCACGACCTAGCCCCCAAAAAATCTCCCAAGAACTCTCCTTCACTCCATAAGCTCACCAACCACTAGATCTACCCCCCTTCCTTCCCAAATCTACCTAAATCCTTCCTAATTCCTTTGATCTACCCAATACCTCTCCAAAAAAACAAGATTTTCGGACTTCCCCACACCAAACATCCACAACCCCGACCTCTTCTAGACCTCGGCTCCAACCCATATTTTGCTTGCATTCTATTTATTCACCACTTCTTTGGTATGTTCTTCTACTCCCTTACTCTTATATTAAAGCTTACTTGACTAATTTTGAGTGTTTAGTTCGAAATCTAGGTTTTGGTAATTTTTGAGTTTGAATATGAAATTTGGGTTATACATGCTTAGATCTCTACATGTTTGGTTGATGATTATTGATTTTTTGGATGATTTCTTGCTTGATCTATGGTTTTTTTGGTTGATTTTGGGTAAATAGAATTTTTCTAGGATTTTTGGTAGCCATTAGAGGGGTATTTGCTGAATTTTTCGTGAGCATGATAGTAGTAGATGGTCAGCACCGACCCCCCTAGGTCGGCTGCGACCACCCTCTGAGTTCAAAATTTTTTTTTGTGTTGGTTTGGGCTCCTTCACCTTCTCCCTTCTCTCCACTTCTCTTGGCGGATGAGAATATAAGGCGATAATCAAGTCGGTACAAGAGGCGCATCCCGAACCCACCCAATCCGGACCAACCTCGCTTAAGGCGATTGAGGTGAGGTCCTCAATTGGTGGTCGGCGGTGACCAGGATGAGGTCGGCCGCGACCAGACTCAACAAGGAGGGACCTCTCAGGAGAGGGTCGACGCCGAGCACCAGGGGGTCGGCGGCGAGTAGGGGCACTTTGGGAGTGATCCGATGGACTACACAATGAGCTCCCTCACCGAGATGGTCGTGTAATTTCCCAATCTCTACAGGTTCGAATGGTCCTGAGGTCCTTAATTTGGTGGTTCTAGCTTCCAAACTCCACCCGACATTAATGCTCTTAACGCCAAGATGGAGGCCCTTGCTCTACAACAACAACATCTCTATACTTGTTTGAACAACCACCACAATCAAAGCATGGCTCATTATCAAGAAGTGACTCAAAACTTCAACACTTTACGGATTGTGATGATTGTTGTGGATGATGAGGTAAGGATGAAGTGATTGTGGAGGTGGAGATATAGGAGTTGTCTTAAGAAAAATATGGAAAAAGAAGTAGTTTTGGCTCAAATAGCACAAGTGTAGTAGTGAGAAACTTTCAGTTATGGGTCGGACCCTACCCATCATAGTGTTATATTTAAGCTTAGTTGTTTTAATTTTATAAGTTATGTAATTAAGTTGGATTCAAACCTTTGTTACAAGTCAGAACAAATAGGTTGTTTTGGCGCCATTTAGAAGTAACAAAATAACTGTCTAGAAGTTAGTTACTTAGCAGTTATGATTGTGTGTTATATATATGTAATAATCTGTAAGAAACAGTGATCTAAATTTAGTCAAATACTAATGGAAACGTGTTTGGCAACATGTTCTCTCTGAATTGAATCCAAAGTAGTTTATGTATTTGTTCAATATCATTGAATTGTGTGGCATTACAATCTTCAATTGGTATCAGAGCAATCTTGAAGAACAATAATGTCGACAGGGGGAGGAAATTCTAATTTCAACTCCAACATGAACAATACAAACCAGACCGGATTGAACAATGAAGACAATACAACAAACACAGGTTTGTTGAATGAAGCAATGAGGATTCATGGAGAAAAAATAATGTCCATCCAGTACCCTATGTTAACAAAGGTTAACTATGCCGTCTGGGCCATTAAGATGGAAGCTTTTCTTACTGCATAAGGGATTCGGGGAGCAGTTGAAGGAACCACACCAATTGATGCAAAGAAGGACAAGATGGCTCTTGTTGCAATTTACCAGGCCATTGGAGAAGACGTTCTCTTACAACTTGGTGTAAAGAAATCAGCAAAGGAGGCTTGGGATCTGATTAGGACATTGAATGAAGGGGCTGAACGCATCAAAGAGGTAAAAATTCAAACCCTTCTTAGAGAATATGAGGGTCTAAGGATGAAAGAAAATGAGTTTGTGGAAGAGTTTACCACAAAACTAAGTGTGAATGTGGGTAAATTAAGAAATTTTGGACATGTTATCTCAAATGAAACAGTTGTTAAGAAAATTCTGAGATCAACTACTTCAAAATTTGTTCAACTTGCCACAACCATGGAAGAATTTTGTGACCTTAAGATCAAAACTATTGATGAAGTAGTCGGTTCCTTGAAGGCACATGAGGAAAGGATAAATAACTTCAGTGAAATAGGCCTAGAAACTGCACTTTTGACTCGTGCTGAGTGGAAGGCACAAGAAAAGAACAAAGAGAAGTTCTATGAGAAGCAATCCAACGGTAAGGGAAAACAGAAAAGTCAGGGAGATTCTAGTGATCAAAAGGGTAAGAAAAGGTTTGACAAGAGCAAAGAAAAATGTTATTCATGTGGTAAGAAAGGTCATTTTTAAGTCAGAGTGTGGAACAAAAGACAAGGAGGAGAAAGTAAACCTCTCCATGAAGAAAGGAGAGGAAGAACCTACCTTGTTAATGATGAGGCAAGAGACAGACAAGGCTCTGTTGGCGCCAGGTTTCACACAAATCCAAGAAAGCAAGGTTTTGAGTAAATGGTACTTAGATTCTGGTGCAAGCAGCCACATGACAGGAGATCAAACCATGTTTGCAACTCTGGATAGAAATTTTGGAGGAAAAATTAAGTTGGGAGACTCTTCTACTGTTGAGATAGAAGGAAAGGGGACTGTTTTGTTTTCAGGACAAAAAGAAGAGCATGTAATTTTGACAGACGTGTGCTATATTCCAAAATTAAGAGCCAATATTGTGAGTATAGGATAGCTTGATGTGAATGGAAACAAGTCTGTCATAAAGGATGGTGAAATGTGCATATACTCAAGAGAAGGAAGGTTAGTTGCAAAGGTTAAAAGGCAAACTAACAAATTGTACATTCTTCATCTGAAAGTGGTGAAACAAGAATGCTTGCAGTCAAAAATATCTAATGCAGATTGGGTCTAGCATGCAAGATTTGGCCATTTGAATTTTGCAACTCTGAAGAATATGGCCAAAATTGGAATGATTGTAGGCCTGCCTAACATAGAGCAAGTCAACAAGGTCTGTGATGGATGTTTGGCTGGAAAATTACACAGAAGTTCTTTCCCTCGGGCATCAAGCTACAGATCTGAGAAGCCACTTCAACTAATAAATGCTGATTTGTGTGGCCCTATAACTCCACCAACTATAGGAGGTAATAAATACTTTCTCCTGCTTGTAGATGATTACTCTCGGTTTATGTGGATCAAACTCTTAAAGAGTAAGGATGAAGCACTAGCCAGTTTTATCACTTTTAAGACTAGTGTGGAACTTGAAAAGGAAGTAAAGATCAAGGTGCTTAGAACTGATCGTGGAGGAGAGTTTACATCAAACAAGTTTAAAGAGTTTTGTGATAAAGAAGGTGTCAAGAGACATCTAACTACTCCTTATTCTCCTCAACAGAATGGAGTGGTTGAAAGGAGAAACCAAACCATTATGGAAACTGCTAGAACTATGATGAGGAGTATGAATGTGCCATCAATCTTCTGGGGTGAGGCTGTTGCTACAGCTGCATGTGTATGTACTAAACAGATCTCAAACAAGAAGTTTGGACAACATGACACCTTATGAAGCTTGGACTGGTAAGAAACCAGTTGTTAAACACCTAAGGGTGTTTGGATGTGTGGGACATGTTAAAAACACTACTCTTCATCTCCCAAAGTTGGAAGATAGAAGCATCAAAATGATATTGGTAGGCTATGAAGAAGGGTCAAAAGCATACAGATTGTATGACCCTAGGAAGAATAAGATTGTTGTGAGCAGAGATACTGTCTTTGAAGAAACAGAATGTTGGAAGTGGGATGATGGTGGATCTATTGATAATAGAGGAAGCCCCTGCACATTCAGTATATGTATGACAGATCATGGGGCCTCACAACTTGATCAAAGTGGAGTTCCAATGCAAGCAAATGATCTTGGTCAGGCACTGTCACCTTGGAATGTGACTCAAAATATGGATGAGAATGACCAAATTACTCCATTGGCGAGTAATGATGATTTGTAATTCATCACTCCTCCACCATACAATGTTGACCAAAATCTCAATCAAGACTCAAAGAGGTATGATCATACACCATTGAGATTCAGAAATTTGCAAGAAATTCTAAATGAAACTCAAGAAGATCAAGAGGAGGTTGGATTGTGTTTTATGGCAGAGGATGAGCCATCTTGCTTTGAAGAAGCTATGACAACAGAAGAATGGAAGAAGGCTATGGACCTGGAAATGGAATCCATCATCAAGAACAAGACATGGGAATTGGTGGATCTTCCTAAAGGCCATAAATCCAGTGGTTTAAGGTGGATCTTCAAAGTAAAGAGAGAACCTGATGGAAGCATAAGTAAATACAAGGCCAGGCTAGTTGCAAAAGGATATGTGCAGAGTTTTGGAATTGATTATGAAGAAGTTTTTCCTCCTGTGGCAAGGCTAGAGACAATTCGTGTGCTACTGGCTTATGCAGCTTCAAAGAAATATGAAATTCATCATATGGATATAAAGATAGCTTTTCTGAATGGTGAATTAAGTGAGGAATTTATGTAAAGCAACCTGATGGATACAAAAGATGTAGAGAATCCAGAGAAGGTGCTTAGACTTCACAAGGCTTTGTATGGTCTAAAGCAGGCTCCCCGGGCATGGAACTCAAAACTGCATAAGTGCCTAAGGTTACTTGGATTTCAGAGATGCAAGAATGAACATGCTTTGTACACCAGGTTTATCAAGGAAGAGATGATGATACTAGGGATCTATGTTGATGATCTCATCATCACTGGCTCAAACAAAGTTGCTATAGAATCATTCAAAACTGAGATGAAGAAGAACTTTGAGATGAGTGATCTCGGATTGCTGAGTTACTACTTAGGAATTGAGGTAAAGCAAACTGAGAAAGAAATCTTCATCAGCCAAGAGGGGCTGGCAAGGAAAATATTGGAAAAATAAGGTCACAGCCGACCCTTACAGAGGAAAAAAAATTGTCGTGGAAAAATAAAGAAAAAAACAAATTGTTTGAATAAGTGCAAAAGCCAAATCTTCTACATAAGAGAAAGATAAAAGAATAGGTGAAGTGAAGTGTGCTTTGAAAGTTAAATTGTTTGGTGTTTGAAGGAGGAAAGAAGAGTTGGTTGAGTTATGAAGTCAAGGAGTCTAAGTTCCTGGATTTGTTAACACCACAAGACCAAATTATTCTACACCCTTTGAAATACCGAGCCCCATTACAACCCGGCCGAATGAAACTTCTTTGAAGTCTTCATTGAGCCGCTCTAAGTTCTTTTGATGATTTAACTTGTTTTGATTTCTTCGGTGGAGAATTTTGAAAATAATTTCCATTGATTATGAGGTTTTTTATATTGGATTAAGATTGAGTGTTTATTGATTGACCCTAAACACTTGAGAGTGAGTGAAACACATTACCCTTGTGAGATTGGATTGTTAGTGCATAGAATATATACATGTGTGCTATGATATTAAAGTTGTTTGCTCATCATTTTATCTTGTGCTTACCTATTTCTTAAATGCATTCTTGGGCTTGTTATTTGGTGTTGGTACATGTGAGTTATTGCTTGAGGACAAGCAAGTCTAAGTATGTGGTGTTTTGATGTCATGCTTTTTAGTTAGCTTTCATAGGTTTGTTTTGTGTATTTTCCTATCTATTTGTGTGTTTTGCATGAGATTTCAACTCTCATATGAGGGTTGGAGTCGTTTGCGTGTTGTTTTTGTGTTTTGTAGGTATTTGGAGCACTTAGGAGAAGTTTTCAATCATTTGGAGCATTCTAGGAAGAGGTGTCTTGTTGTGGTTTTCAAGTGTCAAGTTGTGAGAAGTTCTTCAAAGCATTCAAGAGACAAGTTTGCAATAAAAGGTGCCTTAGAAGGAGTACAAGAAGCTTAAAAGGAATCAAGAAACAAGAAGGAAGAAACACCAAGGAAAAGATCAATCATTTGGAGCAAGTTCAAGCAAAGGCAAGAAGAAACACAAGAACCAACTGTGGGTCGCATGTGACCTCACCATGGTCGGCTCCGACCTACCCTGAGTTGTGAATGGAGGGGTCGGCTCCAACGTGCCAATGGTCGGCCCCGACCTTACCGAGAAGCCTAGCGGGAATTTACTTTCCGACCAAGTAATTGTATTTTTGGGTGTTTTAGATATGGAAAGAGCTTGTTTCCTTTTTAGATATCTTGTACCTCTATATAAGGACCTTAGGGGTCTCTTTTATTATTCATGCTTCATTCTTCTTAGGAGAAAACTTGGAAGACAAGGATTGTTAGGTAGTAATTGTGGATTGCAAGGCTTGTAAGGTTGGATTCCTTTGTTAATTCAAGTTGTTGCTTATGATCATGTCTTCTTCTTCTCTTATGATGAATGTTTGCATGATGAAGTGTGAGTAGTTCTCTTTTCTACGGTTGGGGTGTAACCCAACTTAAGCATGCTTAATGAAACTTGAATCTTTGATCCATGCTTAACCTTTTAATCTCTATCCTTTAATCCAACTTGTATGCTTAATTCCTTGATGAAAGTTGAGGCATGTTATTATTTGCAATTGAATTGAAAGAGGAAATTGTGAATTTTAATAACAATTCTGGTTTAAGACGAAAGTTAAAACCTTTAAAATACAAGTAGGATTGCATGTCACATCTTTATGAAAGTTGAGATTTTGATATGTTTATTTTTGGCGAAAGTCATCATAAGATTAATTGTTTAAGACGATCATTGATATTTGTTTGAATGCATGTTTATGTTGTCGTGAAACCTTGTCCCTAGATAACTTTCCATATAATTATCAAGTTAAACGTCGTACCTAGATAAGTCGGCCCTTACCTTCTATAGGTCGGTTGCGACCTCCTTCTGTTCTTTGTGTTTGTGTGTTCGTAGTGTGATTTTCGTGGTCGAGCACGACCTGCCTAAGGTCGGGTGCAACCCATCTCTGAATGTGTGATTTCATGTTTATTTTCTTGTTTTGCTTTGTTTTCATAGTTTGATTGCTAGACAATAGATTCTTCTTACTCCCGTGGAACGATCCTGACTTCGTAATACTCGGCGGGGTCTTAACAAATTTATTCTGTCAAGAATTAACCCTCCAATACATTTGCATTTGGATTGCTTTTGAAAGAAGATGTGGAGGCGTATGTGTGGCTATTTCAGAACTTCAAGCAAGTTATGGGGCATGAACCGTTTATCATCATAACTGACCAAGACCCTGCCGTAAAACAAGCAATTGAGAGGGTGTTTTAGACTGTAGTGCTTCGCTTCTACATGTGGCACATAATGTTCAAAATACCGGCGAAGGTCACAACACGTTGCAACCCTTCAATAAGGTTGTATGGAGCAATGAAATTAGTTGCAAAGAGTTCGAAGGGACGTGGCATTCCATTATATCCGAGTTCGAGCTTGAATTAAACAACTGGTTGCAAGCCATGTATGAACTATGTTGATTGTGGATACTTGCGTTCTTCCAACACGTTGAAATGGGTGGACCCCTAAGAATCACATCACGCTCTAAAAGCCAGAACTACTTCTTCTCACATTTTATTGGGGAGACGTCGTCTCTAGTTATTTTCATGATGCAGTTTGAGAGTGCAATTGATTCGCAAAGACATGAACATGGGAAGGTTGTCTTTTAAACGTCTACTTGCTCTTCTATGATGTTCAGACAGAAATTGTTGCTTCGGTGTTTGAATGTGGCCTAACAAATCCGGTGAGGGAGGATGACATCCATATGTATCATGTTACCTGTCACTCTAAGAAGGTGTACATTGTGCAACACTAACTGTCCACCGAAGAGTTTGTTTGCTCGTGTAACAAGACTCTGAATATTGAGATCCCATGCTCACATATGTTTCTCGTTTTCAAAAACTTTGGTGGTGCCTCCTCGATACGTAAAGAACAAATGGACAAAGAAAACAATTATTACCTCAATCTTTGAGATTGATTGTGCAATTGTTGAAAAATCTAAGAAGATGGGTGAGAAAAAATTCTTGTTGACTGAGGTATTAAGTGAACTACATTCGACCATCGATGCCATAGGGGAAAACACGGAGCAACTCAAGGAGTTATTACAGGTTCTAAAAGGACAAACTAAACTGTATGCTAGCAAAAACAGAGGAGAAACATCCGCATCAACAAAGAAGGATATTCAGAAGGACTTGGGAAGCAATCCCAGGGATATTCAAGTGCATCCACCTGAACATGCGGTAGCCAAGGGGAGGAAGAAAAAAGAGAGAAAACAAGGAGGGGAAGAGAAATCAATGAATAAAGCAGTAAAGGAACAATGGGCTTGCAAAAAGTGAAAGAAGGTTGGACACAATAACAGATTATGTACAAAAGTTTCTAACAAGTAGTTGGACAAACATAGTTTTGGGTTGCACAAGAATTGCTAGTATTGATTTGTTTTATTGAATTTGACATTTTGTTTATTTGGCGTGTATGTTTGAACAAAATACTATTTCTAGTTGCACAAACAGGAAACACAGTTCAACAAAAACATACACATGCAAAAAGCATATTGTTCTGATAATGAAAATACATGACCACATTGAACAAAAAGCTTTTCTTATGTACAATTAAAGTAATTAGATTCACAATTGATACATAGAACCTAATTTCCATCTTCATCAGACCACCCTCCATCATGTTCCGCTCTAATCTCACTCCCATCAACAAGCTCAAGCTGATGGCAAGTCAAATCACTATCTTTATCTTCTTCAATACGCTTGTCATTAAAATATAGCGTAATCGATCATGGTTGCACATCGAGCCTTTCACAGTAATAGTGCGCATATAGCCGATGGACCTCTACATTTGCTAACACACGTATATTTATAGTCTTAGCCTGATGGGGGAAAAAAATACATCAACAGCTAGCTCACACAACATTTGAACA
This sequence comes from Polygonum aviculare, assembly GCA_934048045.1. NCBI lineage: Eukaryota > Viridiplantae > Streptophyta > Magnoliopsida > Caryophyllales > Polygonaceae > Polygonum > Polygonum aviculare. The sequence goes on along the minus strand of OW204023.1, from coordinate 20,732,833 downwards.
AATATCACTTCTAATTGTACAAGTAAATAACACAATTGAAACAGTGTTGAAAAAGCAAATACGTATCAGAATTAAGCTGACGTAACCTCATTCTTAATGTAAACGGATATGATAGGAACAGTTCCATAGATCCTCCTCCTCTTGAACGTAACAGGTGTTACATTAGACATGAGAAGTGAAACAAAAAACCTTAGGATGCTTTGGAGAGAGGCGGTGAAACAAGAAAAGCTCAGGACTCTTGTAAAAAGAGAGGGTTGTAAAATAATGTTGAAAAAAATGGTGGTAGCTTTAAAACCAGTCAAGCCTGCCATATCTAGGAATTGGGAAACATCTAAAGTAAGGTGCCATCTGAATACATGTCATATCCTACACAGACAAACCACCAAAGTTGACCAGAAGTCATATCAGAGATGCAGAATAAAAAAATGTCAATATTTTTAAAATAGTTATACAATGAAGGCATACGGTTGCACAATGAATGCATATAGTTGAACAATTAATCCATTCACTTGCACAAACATTTGTGGGCAAACCAGTTACAAACCAGTTGAACAATATATCAACCAAATTGCAAAAACAATAGTCAGGATTGCACAATCAGTTGTGGGATTTCAAAAGTATATGGACAAATAGTAGTCAAAAGTATTCAAAAGTATATGATTACATCTAACACGGTCATAGTTCACCTCTTACCCCTACCCCTACCCCTACCCCTCCTTCCCTTCCCCTTTGCTGCAGCTGGAGAGAGTGTAGGTAACGCGATTGGAATAACATTTAGTCTTTTATGTGTTCTCTACTTCGGATCTGCTCAGTTGTCAAGAATGTGCAATCCTAAATTTCTTAGATTCACTACAATACAGTAAAAATGGCCATGAAAGCACATAGGGAAAAAGACCTGAAAGATTAAAATTAAAACAAATAAGGATCAAATTTAGATTAACACATGATCATACTAAAAACACAGTGATATTAGTCTAAAAAAATGGTACTTATAAGACCAATGGTGTGAGGCTCAAGCCCCTTCCAATCCTTCATACAATCATCAAGCATTGCAACAAAAAATGTATTGCCTGCTTCTTCTTCCATCAATGGAGATATCACATATGTCTTCATATATAGTAGTTGCACAAATGAGTATTGAGGTTGAACAAATCGAATAATGAGATAAACATATACATACCGTGTCCTCGGATGACAAGAAAAACCTCAACGGATTTTCATCGCTCTTTAGCAAATCCTCAACGATGTTTAAGAAAGTGCACCACATATCAATGATATTGGTACCGAGTTCACAACCTATAGCCATCGTTTTAAAGTCTTGTTTCTTCGTAATTATTTTTCCCATCTTGAACAAATAGAGCTACAAAACAAAAGAGAGGACAAAATTAAACAAAATTTAGAAAAGAAACTTAGAAAAAATGTCTCGTTACCTCTGAACATCAGAAATATCGCGTGTTAACCAAGAGAAAAGTTTTTCAACATCGGATGATGGCTTCTCAGACATAACAAAATGCCTATCGAGGTATGGTGACTTGAAGTAATCAAAAGGCTTTGATATCCTCGTGTCCATCACAGCCACACCGACACCGACATCACCCATTTGAGACTCCATTGATACCTCTTTGTGCAATTCAGACAGTGTGTTCAATAACATATAAGCTTCATCAAATATTCACTAGTGATGAACAAAAAATAGATTAGAGTTGAACAAAACAGAAACTACAACCACAAATCAATTATACAAACATGATTTCAGGTTGAACAAATTGCAACTACAATTGCAGAAGCATGATTTCATGTTAAACATAAAATGTCATTAAGAGTATCCAGGCCAATAAAAATATTCTGGACAACAAAATTACAAAATAAAGAAGAACTTTTAAACCTCGGCAGATGCGCTCTCAGTATCGAGGTCATGAATTTCCTTCACACCTTCATCTCGAACTTCTCCTCCTTGAACTTCTTCGTGCGGGTCAGCTTGTTGTTCTTTTCCTTCTTGCAACTAGGGTCGTTCTTGTTGTTCCATTTGTTGTGGTTCTTGTAGTTAGTGGTGTTGGTGTTTTTCTTCTTCTTCCTCTTGGTGTTTTGCTGGTGGTTGTTGTTTAACTTGTTCTCCTTGAACCTGTCCTTGGCTGTGTTCTTACTATTCTTGCTGTAGTTGAGGTTATTGTGGAGGTCGATGTTGTTGTGGTTGACGTTCTTATTGTGATGGTGGTTGTTGTGGTTGTTGTTCTTGTTGTTGTTGTGGTGGTGGTTGTTGTTCTTGTTGGTGAGTCATCATTGCAACCTCCTCCTCCAATATCTTCTTCTTGACACTGAGCTTTAGCTTTAATTTTGCTTTCATAGGCAATGTATCGGCCTCTGCACAAATGTTCATCACAGTTGAAAAAATCAGTGACATCGTTGAACAAATGTTGAATACAGCTGAACAAATATTAAAAAGGGTTGAACAAGTAAGTGAGATTGTTGAACAAATGTAGAACATAATTGCACAAAAACTAAATATTTGAATAATAGTTGTGCATGAGTTGCATCAACGGAAGAAGAGCCCTCCGAAATCATATATACCGGCGGGCAAAAACCAACACCAAACGCACCCTTTTCCATTTCAAATTTCTTCCGACTAGAGAGCATAGACGTGGTGTAATAGGAAGTAATAAGGAAACCCCTTTGTTGGATCGTTAGTACTAAGGGACGTCCTTTACTTTGGGTAAAGACGACCTAAGGTCAGGCGTCCCTACAAGGAGTAGGAGCGTCCTTGAGTAATGCAGCGGAATAAAGTACTAAACAGATAAGTAATGAACGCAGTGAATTATAGAGGAACCACCCAAGACCAAGTAGTCCTTGAGTGTAAACCTCTACCTCCTTGGAGGATTTTTGAATAGTTCTTTCCTTTATATTGAACGTTCTTACAGTTGTACTGGCGAGTCTTTACAGTTCTCTGACACTTAGCTTTTCCCTAAGTTCACTTGTAAAGAACTCCTTTAAGCCTACAACCAAAGCTTGTTCAATCTACTAAAGGACTCTATTCCTACGTTCTGCAGTACTTCGTAGAACTCTCTCTCCCTTTTTGGTTTTTCTAATTACAAACTATTTTGTTGTTTGGGTACAAAATCTCACTCGATCTAACACAAGTCCTAACACTGTTCTTGAGTTCTTGAGTCAGTTCTTCGTGTTCTTGAGTGAGTCGCTTTCCTCTGATTCTCTCTGAATATTCTCTGAAAGCGTTGGCGTCACAATAAATACCCTGGGGTATTTATAGGACTTGGGAAGGGCGTCATTCTTCTTCTGACGATCATGCCCTTTAGGGACGTGGCCACAGGATCTTCCTCCATGAGTATAGCTGTGATGAGGAAGCTTCCTGTATCCAGCTGTGTGTGATGAACTCCGCTACAGGATCGGCCGCCACGTGTTGATGAACTCCGCTACAGGATCGTCCGCCACGTAGTGTTGGACTCTGCTACAGGATCGGTCTCCACGTGTCCTTGGATGATCAAACATTGTCGAGTGATGTCATCCTGTCGGCTAGTGAGTAAGGACTCCTTTCTTGCGTTCCTACTTGCTTGGGACTCCGTCATTCTCAAGTAGTCTCTTGCTGGTCCTTACTTCCTGTTAGCTGGCGTCCCTAAGCCTAGGAACCGCTCACACACTTGTTGTCCTTTGTTAATTAGCGTTCCTAAACACTTGGACAAATTTATTAGAATCAAAGTGAGTTTGTCATATCAAAACTAAGGGACGGTTTGTATGGGCACACTACCAAGTACACAAGTGTCCTTGATACCGTCCCAACACCCTAAGTGCGAAGCCTTTGGTGTAGGAGGAGAGGCAATCGCAGTAGATAAGCTGTAATAGAAACCATATAAATGAACTTAACAACATGTACAATACAATTGAACAAATATACATTACAGTTGCACAAATATGTCAAACAGTATAATAGATGTACAATGGAGTTGCACAATTGTATCAAAGGATTGAAAAAAATATAAAATAGTGTTATACTAATGTGCAATACAATATAACAAAAAAAAAAGTACAATGTAGCTAAACAAGAACAATGCAATAGGAATACAACACAATTATCTATTCATTTGAATAAATGATAAAACCAGTGGAACAAATATGCAATACAGTTATACATATTAAAGTGAAAAGAGTTGTATCATACCAGGAGAAACAATATCGTGTAAATACATCGGATTCTCAACCATCCGACGTATATAGTCGTAATATAGTATAAATACATCGGGCGTTTGCGATCCGGTGTATTAGGCCTTATACTTGGTAATATAAACGCCCGGGGTATATGTCATGAGGTATTAGACAAATTTTGTAGTAGTGGATTGTAGGAGAACGAGCAAAAATAGAGCAAAAAATCATGAAAATTTGAGGGGAGACGAACGGTTTTCGTTTTCGCACTTAAGAGAGAACTCGAGAGGGTTTTTGGGAGAGATTAGGAAATGAGCGTAAAAGTTAAGAGTGGGATCCCCATAGCTCGTGCGCGAAAAAAAAAACAGGATACAATCTCAGTTGTTGAATGCACTAGATCAAACGGTGCAGATGCATTCCTATTTTCCACCATAAGAGGCCTTATAGGAGTCTTTCTCTAGAAATAATATCAAAATATTTTATAAAAAATCAAATGTTTGAATTATAGTCGTGCATGGTATGACAGGTTAAGCTAGCTAAATGTTTAACCCATCGTACCATGTACGACTATGGCTTAAGATCGAATACATTATATTATTGAATGTATGCATATTTAATTTCACTTATTAGTAATAATATTTTATAAATTAAATTTTTGATTTGGGTCCCGCTTAATTTAAATTTTTCTTCAACTCAAATAGATAATAACAACTCTATAACTTTTATTATCCTTAATTATCTAATCCTCAATTTTATCTTTGAAGTCATACTATCTATCTTAAATTTTGTATATCTTTTATTTTCCTGAATTATCCAACCGTGAATTTTATCTTTAAAACCATACAATCTATTTTCAATTTTATATTCCTTAGATAAATTTAACTACAATTTTCTACAATAAAAGATACTATATATGCATTCACATACTATCTATCTTTAATTTTATATTCCGTAGATAATTTTATCTTCAATTTTCTTCTATAAAAAAATACCAATATGCATTCACATACCCCATTCAATTTTCATCTACGTTTATTATGGTTGTAGATTGCCTTGATACTAGAGCTGTCAAAACCTGACCCGACCCGAACCGAACGAAAATTAATGGGTTGAAACCTGACCCGAATAGGAGCGAGCAAAGAAAAAACCAAAGCCGATTAACCCGAACCTGTTTGGGTTGAGGCCCGAAACCGACCCGACCAACCCGATTTTTTGTATAGATGTAGAATTAAATATATTTTATTTTAAATATTATAATATAATTTATAATAAAACCTATTATAAATAAAATATTAATATAAAATTCAATTTAAAGAATATTTTTATTATTAAATATTATTATTTAATCATAATATTACTTTAATAATCATTAAAAATTCAAATTCTTGACTTGTTAGATCAACCTGAACCCGCACAATAACCTCTCAAGACCCGACCCGACTTGACTAGTAATCCGATTGACCCAAACCCGCACTCAACCTGACCCTGGAAAGACCGAACCCGCATCCACCCAACCCGACATGTTTGACACCTCTACCAAATACCTAATATTCCATAAGATTTGGCATGTAGGTTGAAGAAATTACAACAACAAGTAAGAATCATTATATTTTAAGAATTGTCTATTTATTAACTGCCCTTTTATTTTATTTCAAGTATGTTGATCGAGGTTCAAGTAAAATTATTTACGAATTCTCCTTATATTATGATTCACCCTAGTTTGTATGGTTTAACTCTTGTATTTTAGAGCTTTATTGAGTGTGTTTAGGTTAGATTTGAGCGTTATTATAATATGAAGACCGGATACACAAGATGTGAAGAAACGAGAGTTTTTAGAGCTAATTTGAGAAGAAGTTCGCACTGCCCATATTCCGCAGGCGCGGTGCCTATGCCGCGGTCGTGGTGAAGGTAGGTGACGACGATCTACTCCTGTGAAGGCCACGGTCGCGCCACCATGGCTGCAGCCGTGGTAGAAGCCGATATAGCCAACCCGAAAATAGACCCGCCGCGGGCGCGGTGGTTATGCCGCGGCTGCCGTGATGCCGAATTCCGAAGCAAACGAAATCTTTCTATCTTTTGCCTCTTTTCTTATCTATCTTAGGGAGCTTTTTTCTTAAGCTATAACAGGAGGAGCCTTCCTTAGGTTTTAGGCATAATTGTAATATCATATCTTATCAAAGAAAAACTCTTGACCCTCTCTCTCTCTCTCTCTCTCTCTCTCTCTCTCTCTCTGATTCTGAACCGGAGGAAGTCATGGCGGATCAAACCAATCGTCAACTCACTGCGCCCAATCTTCAACAACAACAGCTGGTTGTTCAGTTCTCCGATCTTGGGGAGAGCGTGAAGTTCGAGATGAAGTCCGGGCTCATTCTCCACTTAGCCACCTTCCACGGTTTGAGTCGTGTGGACCCGATCAAGCATCTAACGGAGTTCTATGCCGTGTGTGTGAGCATGAAGCCAACCGATGTCACGGAGGATCAAATAAAGCTTCGAGCTTTCCCTGTCTCATTGGCCCACTCCGCTAAAGAATGGCTCCTTTATTTGGTGCCGGGCTCGATCACTACTTGGGCTGAGATGAAGAAAGCCTTTCTAGAGAAGTACTTCCCTACTTCCAAACAAACATCGATCAAGAAGCAACTCAGTAGTTTGAAGCAAGGGGAAGACGAGAATCTCTATGACTATTATGAGTGCTACAAGAGGCTCATAGCTAGTTGTCCCTACCATGGCTATCTTGCCAAGGACCACATATGCTATATTATGGAGGGACTCCGTGACGCTGACAAACGCCTTGTGAATGCATCTTGTGGAGGAAGTTACGAGAACTTGACTTCTGCACAAGCGATTGAAAAGATTGACATTCTTGTTGAGTAAGCTCGCAATCAGTGAGCATGGACTAATGTGAGGTCTGTCAATGTGGTAAATGAGTCCCTGAATGCTGAAGTAAGGGAACTCAAAGATCTTATGAATCCGTTGCTTGAGAAGAAAGGTGTGCAACAAGTCAATGCTTGTGGCCTATGTTATGATGCGAGCCACCAGACCGACCAGTGCCCCATGATCCAAGAGCCCGAGGCATCGATGAACACCATCGGGATTTATGGTGCGCCCCACCCCCATAATGATCCTTTATCTAACACCTACAATTCGGGGTGGGCAAACCATCTTAACTTTCGGTGGAACATCCAAAAGCAGCAAGATCCACCACAACAACAGCAGTAGTACGCTCCTTAAGGCCAGCAACAACAATTTTGATCCAACAATTATGCCCCGACAACGCCTGCACTCCGAATGATGCCATCACTGCTCTTATTAAAGAGAATCAAGAGACGAGAGCTGCAATGAAGAACCTAGAGACTCAACTGAGCCAGCTCGCCACCATGATCAATAGACTCGAGTCTACGGACTCCGGGAAACTCCCTTCTCCACCTCTCAATCACAAAAAGAATGTGAGTGCCATACAATTGAGGGGTCGTAGAGCCATTGCAAGATAAGAGCCGCCATTTGGCGCAATTCCGCGCCCGCGCTCTCCCAGCCGCACCCGCAGCGATCACCAAGACCGTGAGGAGCAGGTCTTTGTCGAGAATCCACACCCGCGCTCACGTCACTACGCCCGCGCTCAGCTCACTGCGCCCGCGCATACCTCATTGCGCCCGCGAAAACTCAATAGAACCTCCGGAGCTAGTCACGGACGAAGAGTTGTGCAGGTAGAGCCCCCGCCGCGCGTGCCAGCGAGAATTATGAAGAGGCCGATTTTGAGATGTTGCTCGATTACGCAATTAAGAACTACTAGCCTCGACCGCGCCCGCGCTCCCCTGACCGCGCTTGCCGAAGAGGATGATGGGTACGTTACACCGAAGCTTCCACCTCTCAGCTCTCTCAAGCTTTCTCCCCCTTTCCGGAAGCACTTCGAGATATGACTCGGCTAAAGTCGTTGTGCCAGAAATCAAAAATAAAACTCAAACAAGCAAACACAAGTATAGTAAGCAAGTATAGGGTCGAACCCAAGAGAATCAGTTTCTTAATTAGATTTTACTGTTTTTCATGCAAAGTAACCAGAGGGGGGTTTTTGAGAGAGATTTCAATCAAAGTTAACAAGCAGAGTTCATTCAATCAATTCCACTTTATTAATCCGTTGATCATATTCATTCATTTCTTTATATTCCTAGGTCAATTCCAATCCTTATCTTGATTATTCGCTAGTCCACGGTCTTAGCAAAACTATGATATGAACAAGGACACTTAATTCAAATCATGCAATACAGTCAAGGATATTAGGAAATCAAATCATGCAATGAAGCTACGAGTCTCATGCACAAATTAACCATTGAATACTCTTCCCTAGTCCACGGTCCTAGAATAGAGTTGTTTCGAGAATAGGAAAGATGCATAAACAACAACCAATCCTAATTCAAACAATAGATCTATGTCAATTAAACAAGTTGATCAGGCGCATATAATCAAACAAAGATCATGGGATGAAGCACAAGAGTGACAATAAAGACTTAGGGATAAAGAAGTTACCAGAATTTCACAACTTCATAACAAAGCTTCCTTGATTGAATAAACTCCAAAAGAGATTGGTTCTCCATTACAAAGAAAGCAAAATACTTTATTGAAGGACAATTGTTGATAATCATAGGTAAGAGTTCCTAAAACCTAAAGAGGCTCCTCCCTGTATAGCCTAAAGAACAAGCTCTTCGAGATAAATAAGGTAAGAGACGAAAAGATAAGAAAGGAATAAAGATAGAAAAGAAAAGGATTTTGTCCATCTCGGATTTGGGCATCACCGCGACCGCACCGCCTTGGTCGCGCCTGCGGCGGTCTATCCTTGGCCTGGCTGAGTTGGCTTCTACCGCGCCTGCGTCATAGACAACGCGACCGCGGCCTTCATGGATCTTGAATGTCGTCGCCTTGCTCCACCGCGACAGCGTCATAGAAAACGCGACCGCTTAATCCATGTAGTGGAGAACTGTCTTCAATTAAGCTCTAAAAACTCTTGATTCTTCACATCTCGTGTCTTTAGTCTTCGTATTACAATAATGCTCAAATCTAACCAAAACACTCTCAATAACATCCTAAAATCTAAGAGTTAACCCATTCAAAATAGGCAGAATCAAGATATGAGGAAGCCGACACATGATACGGAGCTCTTCGAGACCTTCGCCAATTGCGAGGTAAATGTTCCTCTTCTTAATCTCATTCAAGGTGTCCCTCGGTTTGATAAATTCATGAAAGAGCTTTGCACTATTAAAAGAAAACAAAGGTCCAAACCTAAATTTGAAAAAGTAGCTCTAGTTGAAAAAGCTAAAGATAGCAATACCGAAACGGTTCCTTCACTTCTCCAGAAACAATTGCCTAAAAAATGTGGAGATCCAGGAAGATTAACCGTCCCTGTCTCGATTAGGAGAAACCAAAATTGAGAAGTTAGGCCTAAGTCATTTAAAAAACACCGATATTTTTATTGAATTGGTTGACCACTCTACCGTTCACCCGAAAGGGTTAGTGGAGGATGTTTTAGTGCAGTTCGATGGTTTGATTTGCCCTGTAGATTTCTATGTGATGGAGATAGGTGAAGGGCGCTACGACCCGGTTCTCTTACTTAGTCACCCATTCATGAAGATCGCTAGGACGGTGATAGATGTTACCAACGGTTTACTCTCCATATCTCACGGTGGCAACGAGGTCCGATTGCACATCGATGAAGACTCACATTGATCGTATCCACGTCGAGCCAATGACGTTAAACAAAAGCGCTACTTGGGAGGCAACCCAAGGATTAGATAGATTGTTCATTTCCATTCTCAACTTAGGTTTTTAATTCGTTTTTGAGCTAACATGCAAGTATGAGGTCCGAAAGGACATCCTGGTATGAAACCGCACCCGCGCCACCCCATCCGCGCCCACAGTGGACCATTAGTGACGCCCCGACGAACAGGTCCTAGCCCGTGCTTGTGGCAACCATACTGCGTCTCGGTTTTTGCTCATTTTCTGTGAAAAAAAAATCAGAAACAAAAACAAATCGGAGTTTTTGGTCCCACTCTATCTCTATGTCTTCCGTCTCTCTATATCATTCTCTTCCATCTTCTCTCTTTGCACCCCATTTATATTTCACCTTTAGAGTTCCATTCTTTTGGCTATGTGTAATTTCCTAACTATGGGGGAGCTTTGCTTCCCCGGGATTTCTTTGCCACGACTCGAGTTCTGTATTCGTATATCTCCCAAGAAACGAGCCAAGATACGAAGGTTGTTTACACATCACATTGTTCGAGACCCAGACCTCGTCGCTGCATGATTACCGCACCCGCGCTCCATCAGCCGCGCCCGCAGTGGCCCATCGGATGCTAACTTTTGCTCTCTCCCGTGTTTCCGCGCCCGCATCACTCCCATCGTGCCCACGGATGTTCATCAGAACGGTATTCCAAAGTCTTTTCCTTCCATCATTCTACACCTTTGAAGAGTTCTTCCATTCCACCCCGCTTCTTTGTTTGTGAGTCTTCTGATTTCCTTCTTCCTTACTTCTATCCTTTCTCTTTGCTTCATTGAGTACAATGAAGGATTTAAGTATGGGGGAGGGAGTACTCACATTCGCTTATCCTAGATAGTTTAGTTAGAGATTTGCTTCAGGTTTTTGATTTTCTTCTTTTCATGGAGCTCTTGCACCATGTTTTTTGCATAAGGAAAAAAAAGAAAACGATAGAAAAAGCCATAAAGATTGAAAAAAGAAACATAAATCCTGGGATGAGTCGAAAACTCGAAATGGTGGCTCAATTAATAAGCAGGTAACCTGGACCAACATTAGGCTGGGGTAATATAAGGTTCATGAGTGATGTGATTTTTTGTGAGCACACCTTTGAGAAAAATGAAAAGAGCGGTTAGGTGAAAGCCCGAAAGGGCGCCTAAGCAGAATTGAGTGGTAAAATTCGAGTGATTAGGATCATTCTTGCTTGGGGACTTTGGGGCTTACATGTTAGATTTAGGTAGATCCTTGGTTGCTCTACACTTTTTATAGCTGGAGTGTCTTATCATGTTGTGAGTTGTATGTTTGAGCTTCATTGTTTTATCCTCATGATTTCCCTATTGTTTTGGGTTCGGGCTGTGAGCTGAGTGTTTTGTTTTTCCCTTGTATTTCTTGAGATCTTAAATGTGCTGATTTGTCATATTTGTTTTGAGGTTACTCGAGCACGAGCAAGATCTAAGTATGGGGGAATATGATTCTCCCTAATATGGTTTAACTCTTATATTTTAGAGCTTTATTAAGTGTGGTTATGTTAGATTTGAGTGTTTTTATAATATGCAGACCGCAGACACATGTGAAGAATCAATAGGTTTTAGAGCTATCTTGAGAAGAAGTTGGCACTGCCCATATTCCGTAGGCGCGGCGGTGCCTATGCCACGGTCGCGGTGAAGGAAGGTGACGACGATCTACTCCTGTGAAGGTCGCGGTCGCGCCGCCATGGCTGCAGCCGCGGTAGAAGCCGACATAGCCAACCCAAAGATAGACCCACCGCGAGCGCGGTGGTTGTGCTGTGGCCGCAGTGATGCCGAATTCCAAAGCGGACAAAATCTTTTCTATCTTGTTTCCTTTTCCATCTTTTGCCTCTTTGATTATCTATCTCGGGGAGCCTGTTCCTTGAGCTATATAAGGAGGAGCTTGCTTTAGGGTTTAGGTATCCAATTGTAATCTCAATTCATATCAAATAAAAACTCTTGACTTTCTTTCAGAAAACTCATCTCCTTTGGAGTTTATTCAATCAATGAAGCTTTATTATGAAGTTACGAAATTTTGGTAACTTTTTTTTATCCCTAGGTCTTTATTGATACTCTTGTGCTTCATCCCATGGTCTTTGTTTGATTATATGAACTTGGTCAACTTGTCTAATTGGTTTAGATATATTGTTTGAGTTAGGATTGGTTGTTATCTATGCATCTTTCATATTCTCGAAACAACTCTATTCTAGGACCGTGGAGTAGATTAGGGAAGAGTATTCAATGGTTATTTTATGCATGAGACTCGTAGCTTGGTTGCATGATTCAATTATCTATTATCCTTGTGTATATTGCATGATTTGAATTAAGCGTCCTTATTCATATCATAGTTTTGCTAGGACCGTGGACTAGAGAATAATTAAGATAAGGATTGGAATTGACCTAGGAATATAAAGAAGTGGATGAATTGATGATCAATGAAATAATAAAGTTGAATTGATTGAATGAACTAGGCCTGCTAATATTGATTGAAATCACCTTCAAAATCCCCCCTTTGTTTTGTTTGGATGAAACGAACTGATTCGGCCTATTTTGTATAATTTAACTCTTGTATTTTAGGGCTATATTGAGAGTTTTTAGGTTAGAGTTCATGCGTAATTGTAATATCTAGGCCGAAGACACAAGAAGTTAAGAATCAAGAGTTTTAAGGCGTTTTGAGCTGTCTACAGGACACCACTTGCTTGCGAAGGCTATATCTTGAGCTAAAGAGGTCGGATTGAGCTGATTCTAGTACCATTGGAAAGCTAACTTCATGGGCTTCAATTCATCTGTTTACACCAAAGTCATATTCCAAGCCCAAGATGGTCAAAATAGCCTCCTAATTCCGCGACCGTGGCAGCTGCCGAGACCGACTTGTTCTTCTCTATTGTAAAAGCGCGGACGCGGTGGGAGGGACGCGACCGCGGCGATGCCGGATCCGAAGCAGCCCGAAATCTTTCTATCTTGTTTTCTTTTCTATCTTTTGCCTCTTTCCTTATTTATCTCGTGGCGCTTGTTCTTTAGGCTATATAAGGAGGAGTCTGCCTTGGGTTTTAGGTATTCACAACTCCAATTCATAATTTAATTATTCTAGTTTAGTTATGGAGAGCTAGTCTCCTTGGGTTTGTTCAAGGGAGAAGCTTTGATGTATGAACTCGTGAGGTTTTGGTAATTCATTTCTATCCTTTGTTTAATATTGATTCTCTTGTGCTTCATCTTATGAATGTTTATTGTTTCTCTAGGAGTCATGAACCTATTGAATTGATTTATGTTCTACTAATGGATTAGGTTTGGACCGTGGACATAACTAATCTGTGAAAAAAACTTAACCTAGACCTGTTGTCTATGCAACTAGGATTAAGAAGAGAATTGATTGTTTTATCTTACAATTGACTCGTAGCTTGATTGTTTGATATTATATCCTGCATATCCTTGTTCTCTATGCTAATTCTAGGTTAAGCGTCTTTCCCTATGGTTATAGAACTGCTTGGACCGTGGACTTGCGATTGTTAATGATCAGGATAGGAATTAACCATAGGTGTGAATGAAATCAATGGATAAATCTATGGTCGAGTGATTATATCATGAGTGGATCTTTTGAATGAACCTATTTCCCATATTTGTTATTTGTTTTCTAGTTAGTTTAGTTTAGATATCTTTCTTAAATCCCCCCTTTCTTTGGTTGATAATTGTATTAATACTAGAAGCCTTTGTTCTCTTGGGTTCGACCCCTTACTTGCTTACTATACTTAGTTTGTTTGTTTGGGTTATTTATCTTTGATCTTGGCACGACGACTTTAGCCGAGTCATTATGTTTAGTAGATTCTAAGTGTTTAAGGACTATCATGCATTGAATTCATATTTGCAAGGACGCTAGTCTAAAACTTCATGTGTTTGCTACTTTGGAACGCCATTCAATTTCTCTATTTGTCTTGTAAAGAGTATCCCTGATCACCCAACCCGCATCATAAGCCAAAATGATGGGAACTCTAAGCTTACCCTAGCCGAGAACTCTACAAAAGCGTCCTATGAGCTTCATATTTGTTTCTTCTAAAGCCAAAATGATCGAGTGATTATTTCATGAGTGGATCTTTTGAATGAATTTGTTTCTCATATTTGTTTGTTTGATTTGCCATTTGTTTTCTTAGTTTAGGTTAGTTTAGATATCTCTTTGATTCCCCCCCATATCTTTGGTTGATAATAACATTAATACTAGATACCTTAGTTCTCTTGGGTTCGACCCCTTATTTTCTTACTATACTAGTTTGTTTGTTTGGGTTATTTATCTTTGATCTTGGCACGACGACTTTAGTCGAGCCACGAACTAAAATCTATTTGAGAAACTGATTCTCTTGGGTTCGACCCCTTACTTGTTTGTTATACTATGTTTGCATTGTTTGGGTTATTATCTTTGATTTTGGCACAATGACTTTAGCCGAGTCATATTACTAAGTGCAATATGGTGGAAGGCAATCGAGAGGGGATTGAAATACAAACATTATTATTTACATCTATATTTTGTATATGATCTACTTATATATGTATTACTCCGTATTAATTTCGAGCAACCATGTTAATTTTGGCCCTACTTGATTTTAATTTAATTTTTTCAACTCAAATCTATGATAACAACTCTATATCTTTTATTTTTCTTAATTATCTAATTCTCAATTTTATCTTTAAAGTCATACTATACCCCTCATGCATGTGGCCTAGAATATGAAGATCGAGGCACTTATTAGTACTATCAATTGTTTTATCTTTGATTTCAACTAGTCTCTTTAAAACCATACCCCTTTAACTTATTTTATTTTCAATTGTTATATTTCTTAATTAAGCAAGTGAAGTTAATTACGTCAAACGATTGTTTTGAAAGTCATTCAGCTTTAGAACTATTCTCTTTGATTTTTTTTGCTCAAAGAGATACTGAATAAAAAAATTAGAAGTCATATAACTAAGATTTGTTTAATTAATTTTGAAATTCAAGTCATATAACTAAGATTTGTTTAATTAATTTTGAAATTCATTAAATTTATATAAGAGAAATTTATTCTCACCCCACCTTAAACTTTTTAGAAGATTATTTTTAACAGTTTCTATTAACTTCATAATA
Source organism: Polygonum aviculare (assembly GCA_934048045.1). Classification (NCBI taxonomy): domain Eukaryota; kingdom Viridiplantae; phylum Streptophyta; class Magnoliopsida; order Caryophyllales; family Polygonaceae; genus Polygonum; species Polygonum aviculare. The sequence continues at coordinate 20,717,829 of OW204023.1, read as the reverse complement.
TTTTATATACCAATTGTTAATTTATATATTCAGAATATCATGATCTTTGAAATATAATATATTTTAATAAGATCTTTTTTTGGGTCCATTTATACATATGAATGCAAAATATTATTCATTAAACATTATGATTAAAACAAATACATGTTTCATTTGGGTATCTCAACTTTGTGTTTTGCATACTAAAATGTAAGTAAATATAAATTGCATAATAATCTATATTAATTATTGAATGTAAAACATAAGTACGTGATTTGCATAATAACATATTCTTAATCAATCATTTAGCAATTAAAAACTTCTAATATTTTGATGAAACAAAATTATGTTAACACTTTTTATTATATAATTAATATTCTATTTATTATATATCCAAAAATAAATTTAAAATGCAAGTCGTGCATGACACGATGGGTACAAATAGTATTATTAAAGTTTTGGTATTTATATCGAGGGAAGGGGGTGGGGAGGCCAGTTTGGGTAATTTGACAAAAATAAATGTGGCAAATAGATGGTATAAAACCCCGTCCATCCCACTTTTCTCGTTTCCACTCTCTCTCCTCTGTCTCTCTTCTCCTTCTCTCTCACGACGTCCTCTCTTCCTCACCAAACCAAAAACAAGCATTGAAGATCTTTCACACTCAAATCTAGGCGAATTCAACTTCCCTTTCATCCTCCTTCTCTTTCACGCTCAGATCTATGATTCTCTCTCAGTTTTTTTTGGAAATCTCGTACACAAACTATTCTCATTCTCTAGCGATTTTATTGTCGGAGGCTTCATCTGCCTCTCTGGCGGCTTCATCATCCAAGGCTCAGATCGGGAGAAGTGATAGGAACTCCGTTGGTGGCGTTGGAGATCTGCAATCTCACCAGGCTTAATCGCGCCTTCCATGGCGCTGCTTCCTCTGACGCCGTTTGGGAGAAGAAGCTGCCTCCAAACTACTAAGATCTTCTCAAGTTAATGCCGGACGAGAGTTACCAGAACATTTCTAAGAAGGATATCTTTGCGCTCCTGTCTTATCCTGTTCCGTTTAACGATGGCTACAATGTATTGGATCTCAAGTTTCTGTTTTTGGAATGTTTGGATTTGCTTGGGTTTTGCTGAATTGAGGTTTTTGGTGATTTGCAGCTAGTGCGGTTGATAAAGTGACGAGCAAGGTGTGTATGTCGATCTCCACAAGGCTATGGCGATTACCTGGATTGAGGATCGGAGGTATTGGAATTGGTATGACGATGAAGAGTCTAGGCATAATCCATCGTCGACTACTGCTCTACAGAAAGAAATGCTCCAATACATGAATCCATATGCTTTGCTTTATAATTTATGACATAGCTCCGTCATGTTTCTTGATCATTTGGTTAGTCTCCTTGTTGAGAATGAAATAAAAGTGAAGCTAGACACCGCAGTCGCAGTTCCCCAACTACGCCCGCGGTGGTGTCAGTTTTGGTCCCAAAAAAAGAACGCTCGGTCAAACCAAGACATCTACCTACCCCACCCCATTTTCCCTATATATCCATCTAACCCTATCTGCTCATCTTTTCACAACACAAATTAGCCTCCCTTCATTCATCACCCACGCCCCCAATCTCCATCAACCCACCGACCACCATCAGCATCTTTGGAGCCCACCACTCGCCGGAATCCTCACCGTCGTCGACATCTTAGCTAGCCACCATGTCCGCGTAACCAAACCGCGTTCGTGTTTGGTCAAAATCTAAGCCCACACCTCAAGCCACTGGATCCGACTGCCCCACCACCAATCGGCGGCGTCCCCTCCAAGGTTAGTCGATCGCGGTCCCTCCTTGCTCGTGTGGTGCTTGACCGACTGTCGGAGTGGCGAATTGGTGCTCAGTATTTGCGTAGTCGCTCGAAGTTGTTGTCGGCCATCTTCGCTACTGTCACCCTGTGCTTGCGCCATTCCTACCGTGCATGCGGTGTTAAAGAGTCAAGGCCTTCTTTTGTTGTGGTGTTGCGCTCACGCCACTCATACCGCAATTGCGGATTCACTCCAGCGCTCGACCTTTTTTTTGTCTCATATCCGCAGCTACCCCCACTTCATCGCACCCGTGGAAATCCGACAGCCCAACACTCTTTTCTTGCTCGGTAACTCTTTATCCTCATACTTTTCAATATGTCGAAGTTTAATGGAATGAGAAAGTTGAGTGCTGAAGCTAAGAAGAAATGGGTCGATCTTGAGAGCCGGGTATTTGTTAGCATTAAATTTCCGGATTGCCCGACCCTTGAGACACTTGGTTTGAAGAAATACACCCGCAAGTTGCTGAAATGTGGGGGTATTAGGGGTGTTCTTGAGCTGCATGCCCCGACCTTTGAGGACCTGACCATGGAGTTTTTGTCCACTTACCACTTTCTATAGGACGGTTCTGTATGGTTTCATGCCTGTGATCAGATCTGTGTTATCAGTGAGGAGGACATCAAAGAAAGTTTGGGTATTTCAAGGTTACCTTGTGAGGATTGGCTTGGATCCTTAATTAAGTAGGACAAGTATGAGTTATGGCTACAGTTGACAAGGGACTCGTGGAAAAGAGGGGGTGAGCTAAATAGTAGGATTCCGAATCCGGCTGTTCGAATTATGCATAAAGCAGCTATGATGTTTTTGGGCCAAGAGGAGGTGAATAAGCTCCCAGCAAACGACATGAAAGTTCAGTGGACTTTGCTTCCGACGAAGTCCATTATTGTTGATTGGTTACAGCTGTTCAAGAGGAATGTGCATGAGATCACGAAAGGAAAAAGTAACAGGAGAATCGAGTTTGGGGGGATGGTGACATTGATGGCTCAGCGGTTTGTTGATCTTGAGAGGATTGATGAGGTGCATGGAAAGCCTCTTCTTGATGGTTCCTGGCTCGATATTACTACTCTATGCCGGATAAATTGCTTAGCTGGTTCACCTAAGGAGGGGTGGACCTGGAACCATGGTTTCCCTCCTACACCTTACATGACGCTACCCCAATTGTCGCTTCTCTTTGGTTCACGCCCAGCTGACTTCTACTTGCGTTCTAAGGTAGAGCTATAGGCAAACTCCTTTGCCTCTACTGTTGATGATGAGATGGGTGAGGCTGCAGAGGATGAGCCTAAGGGAGATTGGGACGAGTAGTGTTGGGACGCTATCAAGGACGCTTGCGTACTTGTTAGTGTTCCACACAACCGTCCCTTAGTTTTGATATGACAAACTCACTTTGATTCTAATAAAGTTGTCCAAGTGTTCAGGAACGCTAGTGATCAAAAGGACAACAAGTGTGTATGGGCGTCCCACAAGCTTAGGGACGCTAGCTAACAAGAAGTAAGGACCAGCTAGAGACTACTTGAGCAAGGACGGAGTCCCAAGCAAGTAGGAACGCAAGAAAGGAGTCCTTACTCACTAGCCGACAGGATGACATCACTCGACAATGTTTGATCATCCAGGGACACGTGGAGACCGATCCTGTAGCAGAGTCCAACATTACGTGGCGGACGATCCTGTTGCAGAGTCCATCAACACGTGGCGGCCGATCCTGTAGCTGAGTTCATCATACACAGCTGGATACAGGAAGCTTCCTCATCACCGCCCTACTACGTGGAGGAAGATCCTGTAGCCACGTCCATGAAGGGCATGATCGTCCCAGTGAAAAGACGCCCTTCCCAAGTCCTATAAATAGCCCCAAGGCATTTATTGTGACGCCAACGCTTTCAAGAGAATATTCAGAGAGAATCAAAGAGAAAGCGACTCACTCAAGAACACGAAGAACTAACTCAAGAACTCAAGAACAGTGCTAGAACTTGTGTTAGATCGAGTGAGAATTGTAACCAAATCACAAAAACTGTTTGTATCAAGAAAACCCAAAAAGAGAGAAAGAGAGTTCTGCGAAGTACTGCAGAACGCAGGAATAGAGTCCTTTGATAGATTGAACTCGCTTAAGTTGTAGGCTTAGAGGAGTCCTTTACTAGTGGACTTAGGGAAAAGCTAAGTGCCAGAGAACTGTAAAGACTCGCCAGTACAACTGTAAGGACGTTCAATATAAAGGAAAGAACTATTCAAAAATCCTCCAAGGAGGTAGAGGTTTACACTCAAGGACTACTTGGTCTTGAGTGGTTCCTCTATAATTCACTGCGTTCATTACTTACCTGTTTAGTACTTAATTTCCGCTGCATTACTCAAGGACGCCCCTATTCCTCGTAGGGACGCCTAATCTAAGGACGCCTTTACCAAAGTAAAGGACGTCCCTCAGTACTAACGATCCAACAATTGGTATCAGAGCAGGCGCTCTAGATTCTTACTGAGTTGTAGGTAAAGATGGACATGGAACCCATTGGAATCTCTTTTGTGAAGCCTCCGCGTCTAACGGACGGCAACTTCAACCGCTGGAAAACCAGATTTGAGAACTTCTGCAGAAGCACAAATTATCAATGCTGGAACGTTATCAGAAAAGGTGATCTCAAAGTTCCTGATGACAAGAAAGACAAAGAGGACGATTGGGGTCCTGATGAGTTCAAGCTGATGGAAACCAATGCAAAAGCTATTTGTTTTCTTCAAGCGTCCCTCTGCGAAAGGGATGCCACAAGAGTTAGTAATCTCCCCACAGCAAAACAACAGTGGGAAGCTCTTGAGAAATTTCATGTGGGAACTGCAGAAATGAAAGAGGACGTCCAGCTGAAGATCAAAAAGGAGTTCTATGCTTTTACTATGTTGCCAAATGAAACGGTAAATGACTATTCGTACCGTTTTGAAGGGATTGTCACCAAAATGAAGAACTTGGGCATTCCAGAATCAGAAATCTCCATGAGGAATAGAGTTCAAGTAGTCTTTAATGGGTTAACTGGAGTCTGGAACTTTGATAGGACGACTTTCAAAGAAAACACAGCCAACAAAACTCTAGATATGGAAGAGATTTATGGGAAGCTCAGGCAGTACGAAGAACGAAGAATCTCTGACATGGCTCAGCTAGGAAAGAATCCTCAAACTGATCTTGCTTTGGCGTCCACAACACCAGAGTACGCTGAGTACCTACGTGGCCAAAGAGATCTAGCATTGATGATGCAAAACAAAGAAAAACTGGAGAACTTGCATCCCAAAGAGAAAGAAAGAAAGCCAAAGGAAGAGATTGACTCAGATGAGGACCTCTCTCTTATTCACAAGGCTCTCAAGTACTATAACAAGAAGAACAAGCATAGTAGCAAGAGTAAGCCCTACAAAAAGGAGAGTCCCAAGTACACAGAGGCTGAAATGAAGGAACTCACATGCTACAAATGCAACAAGAAAGGACATTTTGCCAAAAAGTGTACTGTGGGAACGTCCTCCAAGGACAAGAAGAAGGCTCTCATTGGAGCATGTACAGCTGTCTGGGATGATCTCAGTTCAAGTGATGATGAACGTGACGATCAAGTTGCATACATGGCAGTGGAGGACGCCCTAATTGTTGAAGAGAACGCCTCCGACAATGAACAAGAGGTAACTCATGATTCCATGATGCGTTCTTTAGAAAAATGTTCAAAACCAAAACTTCTTAAACTCATTGGAAAAATAATGGAGGAAAGTCTTGTTATGAAAAGAAGAATGGATGAACTTGAAGATGAAAACATTGTAGTTAAATGTGAAAATTGTAGTACAATGACAATTCAACTAGAGTCCTCATGTGATGAAACTAAGTCCCTAAAAACTGAAATCATGTGTCTCAAACTTGAGAACGCTAAGCTTAGGGAAGAAGTAAAAGTGATGGGTAAGAGTCCCATAGTTGAAGAAGTGAGACCTATGGTTTTTGTCCCAGCTAAGAGAGGTCTAGGTTATGAAGATGACACTAAGAACTCTCTTCCTAGTGACTTTGAGGCAAGCAAAACTTCTGAACTGGAACTTGAAAGAGAGAAAACTAAAAACCTTCTTGAAAGAATTAGAGTTGTAGAGAGTGGAGAACGAGGAAAAGAAGACTACTATACTAATTCCACAAGTCATAAAATTTATAAGAAAATTGCAAAAGGGGAAGGTTCAAAAGTTTATGATCCCCAAAAGATGAAGCAAAACAAGATTCAGCGTCCAAATAAGAAGTACTATCTTGGTACATACTATAGAACGTGTTGGTACTGTGGACAAGGAGATCACTTCAAATATGACTGTTTAAAACTTAAAGAAGATGTTGAAAATGGAAGAGCTGCTAGGACTAACAATGAAAATGATAAGTCCGTTCCTAAGGCTAATCCTAGGCGTTCTAGGAACTCTTTCCGCAAGCATGCTATTTCAAATGATGTGAATATTAATGACTACATGCCAGAACCAGAGTTCTACTTTTGTAACGAACCAGGTAAGGAACACCTTGCCTGGGTCGCCAAACACTAACCTTGTTATGGCAGGTGGAAGTGAGGGGACGCCCATGGATCATTGATAGTGGCGCCTCAAATCATATGACAGGAAGCCAGATCCATCTCACTTCTATCCAAAGTAGTGCCACGGGAGGAACTGTCTCGTTTGGCAACAAGGGCAAAGGAAAGATCAAAGGAACGGGAACTGCCATTCTCAACCCGTCCATTAAAGCAACAAATGTCAGTCTTGTTGAAGGACTCGGATTCAATCTTCTTAGCGTCTCTCAGATGTGTGATCAAGATGAAAATCTAGTCACATTTGACTCAAAGGAGTGCCTAGTCATCAACAAGAAGTCCAACAAAGTTGTTCTCAAAGGCGTTCGCAAGAACAATATCTACATCTTCAATCAAGAGTTCAAGCCTAAATCAGAGTTGTGTCTGTCTGCTTCAAAGGAGGACGCTGATCTCTGGCATCGCCGACTTGGTCATGCTGGACCAAGCACAATCCTTAAGCTACACCAGCGAAATCTTGTGAAAGGACTTCCCCGAATTGATCCTGAGAAAGTTGAACAGTGTGAAGCTTGTATTAAAGGGAAGCAAACAAGAACGTCCTTCAAATCCAAGAACGAAGTCAGTACAAAGAAGCCTTTGGAACTTCTCCATATGGATCTTTGTGGACCAATGAGGACGTTGAGCCACGGTGGAAAGAGGTACATTTGCGTTCTTGTAGATGATTTTTCTCGATTTACTTGGGTTCTTTTCTTGGTGTCTAAAGCAGATTGTTTCAATGCGTTCAAAGTCTTCATCAAACAAGTGGAAGTTGCCTTTGAGACGCCTCTTAAAGCTATAAGATCAGACCATGGGACGGAATTCCAGAATTCAGAGTTCCTGGCCTACTGTGATCAACATGGTGTCTCGCACAACTTCTCAGCTCCAAGGACTCCTCAACAAAATGGAGTTGTAGAAAGAAAGAACAGGATGCTAGAGGATATGGCAAGAACTATGCTTTTGGCAAATAGCGTTCCCAAGTACTTCTGGGCGGAAGCTATTGCTACAGCATGCTACATCATCAATCGTGCCATGATCCGTCCTTTGCTGAAGAAGACATCTTATGAGTTGTTGAATGGAAAGAAGCCTCGCATTGATTATCTCAGAGTCTTTGGTTGCAAATGTTTCGTTCACAACAATGATAAAGAAAAACTTGGAAAGTTTGATGCAAGGAGTGATGAAGCCATATTCCTTGGGTACTCCCTCACCAGCAAAGCATATAGAGTTTTCAACAAAAGGACTCTAAAGCTTGAGGAGAGTATTCACGTTGTTTTCAAAGAACGTTCCTCTCACAAAGAAAAGCCAAGTAAGAAAGAACGCTCTTCTTCACAACAACAGGACGACTCTGAAGACGAAGCTGAAGATTGGACTTCTGGAAAATACTATGTCGCTAAGGACGCATCTCCAAATCCTGAAGAAGTCTCAGTGGATGCTCCCAGTGTTGTTCAAGGAGTTCCCTCTCGTAGTGAATCCCCAGTTCAACAAGATGTAGCTGAATCAAGTCAACAAGGCGAGCAACGTCAAGGTGTGGACGCTCTCTCTGAGGGGGAACACGCTGAGGACGATGCTCAAAGTGATAGTGATAATTCTGATGGAGACATTGATCCAAGATTTGCTCATTTATTTCAAAGGGAGTCCCGCTTCTCTAGGGACCACCCAACTTCTCAAATTGTCTCAGATCCTTCTCAAGGCGTTCAAACAAGGTCAGCTGCAAGCAAGTCCCAGAGTGCAAATTTAGCCTTCTGTGCATTCAATGCCTTTGTCTCTATGGTGGAGCCAAAGAACATCAAAGAAGCACTCCAGGACGCTGACTGGATTCAAGCAATGCAAGAAGAACTCAATCAGTTTGAAAGGAACAAAGTTTGGACCCTCGTCCCACGTCCCAAAAGGAAAAATATTATAGGGACGCGATGGGTGTTCAGAAATAAACTTGATGAGAGTGGACGTGTGTCAAGAAATAAGGCAAGACTGGTGGCTCAAGGATTCAAGCAAGAGGAAGGCATAGACTATGATGAGACCTTTGCTCCTGTTGCTAGAATTGAAGCCGTTCGTCTCCTTATTGCCTTCTCCGCTCACAAAGGATTCAAGTTATTTCAGATGGACGTCAAGACTGCCTTTCTCAATGGAAAGCTAAAGGAGGAAGTGTACGTTGCTCAGCCGCCTGGCTTTGAGGACGCCTCTCACCCAGATCATGTGTACTACTTGGACAAAGCGCTATATGGACTCAAGCAAGCCCCTCGTGCATGGTACGATAGGTTTGCGTCCTTTATTTTGTCTCACGGGTACACTAGAGGTTCAATTGATAAAACTTTGTTCATAAAGAAAGTTCACAAGGACATTTTAATTGCCCAATTCTATGTTGATGATATAGTCTTTGGTAGTACTAACATGAAGCTTGTAGATGAGTTCAAGTCCTTAATGAGTAGTGAGTTTGAGATGTCCCTCATTGGAGAACTCAATTTCTTCTTGGGACTTCAAATCAATCAACTCAAGGAAGGGACGCGATTTCACCAACAAAAATATGTCCGTGAAATGCTTGAGAAGTACGGGATGAACACGTCCAAACCTGTTGCACCCCCTTGTTCCCCAAACTCGCGTCTTCACGCAGACGAACAGGGAAAGGATGTTGATCAAAAGCTTTATAGAGGGATGATTGGTTCTCTGCTCTACTTGACCGCAAGCCGTCCCGACATTATGTTTGCCGTTTGCTTGTGTGCACGCTTCCAGGCAAATCCAAAGGAGTCCCACATGCAAGAAGTCAAGAGGATCTTTCGCTATCTCAAAGGACGCGATGATCTTTGCCTTTGGTACCCCAGGAAGACGTCCTTAAAGCTTGTTGGCTACTCGGACGCTGATTATGCGGGTCATGTAATTGATCGAAAAAGCACTTCAAGAATGGCGCAGTTCCTTGGTTCATGCCTAGTCTCTTGGGGATCTAAGAAACAGAACTCTGTGGCGCTTTCAACTGCGGAAGCCGAGTACGTTGCTGCTGCCTCGTGCTGTTCACAAGTCATCTTGATCAAATATCAACTAGAGGACTACGGTATCAATCTTGAAACTATTCCTATTCGTTGTGATAACACAAGTGCTATTGAAATTTCTAAGAATCCTGTTTTTCATTCACGCACAAAGCATATTCATATAAGGCATCATTTCTTGCGTGATAATGTTGAACTAGGACTCATTAGTATGGAGCATGTAAGGACTGAAGACCAAATAGCTGATATTTTCACTAAGGCGCTTGATAGACGTCCCTTTGAGCATCTCAGGTTGCTCTTGGGGATGATAACTTTTAAGTAGCAAGTCCCGTTCTACTATTCCCTCAATGCTTGGCTATGTTTAGTAGATTCTAAGTGTTCAAGGACTGTTATGCATTGAATTCATATTTGCAAGGACGCTAGTCTAAAACTTCTTGTGTTTGCTACATTGGAACGCCATTCAAATTTTCTCTATTTTGTCTTAAAAAGAGTTGCCCTGATCACCCAACCCTCATTATAAGCCGAAATGATGGGAACTCTAAGCCTACCCTAGCCGAGAACTTCGCAAAAGCGTCCTATGAGCTTCATATTTTCTTTTACGGGAAGTACTTGTGTTGTTCTCAAATGGTTCGAAAGGTGATCATTGGAACGGTTGTGTTGGTTATTGGTTTGCTTGAAGAAGGTAAATTCTTGTTGAGGTAAATTTTTGCCAAGTATGAGAGAACGCCATAGTGTGAAAGGGTGAACGCAAGTTAAGTTTTTGAGAAGCAGTTGAAGAGTCAGAAATTTGAATATTTGAAAGTTTGAACAGTGACCGTTGCGTTTGCTCAATGCTTAAGGGGGAAGTTTCGCCACGTGTCGAACAGTTAAACAGTGGTAATTACAGTTGTGCCACCGCTTCCTCTATATAAGGCCAGAACAGTCGCTCTCAAATTTATTACGCTCAACCACTTTCTTGCTCTCAAACTTGCTCTGACATCTCTCTAGAACTCCGGCAACTTTCTCTCACTAAAATCTCACCTGAATCATGTCTCAACAACTAAAGAACGTGGCCGGATCTTCTACCGGCGGGAAGAGAAGAAAGCTGGTGAAGTCCCACTATATCGAGAAACCAAAACCCATCGTTCTTAATGAATCGCTGGTGGACTTCATCAACAGGAAGCCAAGAACCCTTTACAACTTAATAAGGGAACGCATGAACTTGCCAGAGATCAAGAATGATGCAACGAAGACTAAGAACTATGAAAGGTTCATCGAACGCTTCGTCGTGCCAAGTCTTCACAAAACCAACTACAAGGACTTGCCAGGACGGATGGACGACGTTCTCTTCTTCTCTCTGTTTGGAGGTGAGAATCTGGGTCCTTTACTTGAACTTATACCCGACCTCCACAACGCCGTCCTTCCTGAATTCCCTATGTACCCAAGGGACTCCTTGGCCTTCCAAATGACCAAGAACCGTGTACCAAGTCCCTCTCCCCCTCCTCCCTCAGTTCCCACCTTAACCACCAAAAATCTGCTGAAGCGTCCTGTCCCTTCCTCTCCCCTCTCAAAATCTTCCCAACCCTTCTCCACTTCAAAACCAACGGAGATTGTAGATAAGTTTCCTTCCACTTAAAGGAGGGACGCTCCAAGAAAGTACACGACCCTAGGCCCCTCAAAAAGGCCAAGACTTCTAGCGTCCCATCCTCCAAACCCCCCACAAAAAGGCCAAGCACCACAAAAAGGCCTTCCAACCTTTCCAAGGAATCCACCCCTCCTCCTCAACAAATCTCTATTGTCCAACTTCCAACTCCTCCCCCGTCCCCTCAACCATCAACGCAAAATGCTATAATCCCCTTTCCTCCCCCAACCCAATCTCCTCTAAACTTGGCTCACTTCCCTTCTGCCCCGGCCCACATTTCCCCACCGAAAGACCCCGAGACCCCAAGGTCCCGCCGTCCATCCTCTGAAAGTGGCCCGGAGGAGACTGAACGCACTCTTGAGCACACCTTCTGCCGAAGGAAGGCTGGTGAAAAGCCCAAGGTGCTGCTCGCCAAGGAAGTTCCTGTGCAGATAGAGCATGTTCCCTCCTCCTCTTCCTCCTCTAGCTCATCTGAGAGCCAAAGAGGTACACCTGCTCAGGACTCCCCTTTCATTGATGTTATTGGGGATTCCAATGATGAAGCGGAAGGAGAGGTGAACGCTCCTGCTGCACAGATTGAGGACGCTGGTGAGCACCAGGTCGCTCCAGAGAACGCCGAGCCTTCTTTGTCAGAAGAACTCGAGCGTGATGCTCAGGAAGTTCCCCCCTACAACCAATCCCTCCCCATCCTCAATCCCTCCCAAGCTCCACAAGAAAATCCCTCCCCCACAATCCAAACAGAATCCCAACAAGTCCCGGCGGACGCTGAGCCCCAATCTGAAAATCCAACAGAAGCTCAGGACGCCGAGGGCACGTCCCAAGGTCAGACCTCTGGTACCGCTCAAGCCACAGCTGGTGGCGATGCTAAAAAAGAACAAGGCACAGAGGACGCTCCTTCAAAGGACGCTTCTGACAGTGACTCTAAGGATGAGTCAGATGATGCTGAGGACTCCGACTCCCCAAAGGGCAAGCGCAAAAGAAAGCATGATGGCGCACCCGTGAACGTTCTTAGCCCTCTAGTCTATTCTGAAGAGTGGCTTGCTTCCTTTCACAAAGATGATGAAGTCCAGGAGTTCCTCGAGCTTCTGCGATTTCAGGGTTGGTTGAAAGTTGGGCCTGCGCCCGCTGTAGTTGACAAGGAGCAAATAAAGGCGTTCTACAAGGACTTGAGATACAAAGCAAAAGATGGCTCTCTCCACTTCAAAATAGATGGTGAGAAGGCATCAGTCAATGAACGCTAGGTCCGCGCTTTCATGGGACTTAGCCCCCCAAAACCCCCGTCTGACGCTCTTAGCTCTCTTCTGGAAGGCGGGTTCGAAACAACTGATGAAGAACTGCCTCTTGTTGAGCATATCTTTCAGGGCAAAAGGCCCATAGGACTGGACAGGGTGGCTCACGTTCTGAGCAAAGTAGGCGCCATAGCTCATTACTTCATTTGTCGCGCCATCCTTCCTAGACAAGAGAAAAGGTCAATTGTTCAAACTCATGATATAATTCTCATTGACGCTTTTTTAGAACGCCGCCCCATCAACTTAGCAAGAATAACAATGCAACATATGGCTAAGTGTGGGAGGAAGCGACATGCTCTGCCGTACCCGGGGCTAGTAAAGCTGATTCTGGACTCTCAGAACGCTTATGATGAGAGCGCTCCTCAAGAAGAACTCGGTCTGAAATGGAACGCAAAGAAAGGACTGGTCGAGATAAGGCACAATGAAGAGTTGCCTTCTGTGATAAAGCAGCTAGAGGTTGAGAAGGAGGAAGCTAGAAAGAAAGCAGAAAAAGAACGCTTAGCTGCTGAGGCTGAGGCCGCAAGGCTTACTTCTACGCCTCAAGAGTCCTCTCAGGACCAAGAGCCAGCAGTCGACCTTACTGTCCTTGATCAAGTGCTCTTAGGGCCTTCTTCTCCTCCAACTCTTCCACAGGACGCTCCCTCTTCTAGCTCAGGTCCAAGGCCCCGTTCTGCCCCTGCAAATCTAGCTGAACATCCTCCTGCAGAACTCCTGGGTGCCATAATGGACAATCAGTGTCATGTCTTCTCTGCTATCAAAGACTTGTCCGCGGCCCTCACTAAATCAGCTGAACTTCAAGAGCAACTTCTAAAGTTCTTTCAGGATCAAAGCCGCTCCCAGTGATTGCCGTCCCAATCTTTTAATCCCTCAACTTTTTGCCCTTGCTTCTTTTGTTTCAAAACACTTGATCCGTTTGTGATCACTTTTGTGTAATAACTCTGATTCTCGTTTGAATGGCTATTACACTGTTTGCTTGCACATGTTTGTTTAAGCGTTCCACTGTCTTTAGTTATGTGTTTGTGCTAACGTCCTTATCACTTGTTATCCTTTTCGATGATGCCAAAAGGGGGAAGTGTAGTTTTGCAGAGATGCGCTATAAAATAGTTATCTAGAATAAGCAAGTGCTAAGGGGGAACTATTTAGTGAAAAGTCTAAGGAACGCTCATGCTAGAATAAAAGAGAACGCTTAGAAATCTTTTCTAGGACGCGACTCTCTCCTTAAAATCCAAAAGCTAGAGAATCAAAGATTGAAAACTTGTGCTCACTGAAATTTCTCTAAGTATTAGAGGACGCTTCTAAGTTTTCATGCATGATAAGTTCCAATGTCAAAACTATTTTGCTGAAGAGTTTGTCATCATCAAAAAGGGGGAAATTGTTGGGACGCTATCAAGGACGCTTGCGTACTTGTTAGTGTTCCACACAACCGTCCCTTAGTTTTGATATGACAAACTCACTTTGATTCTAATAAATTTGTCCAAGTGTTCAGGAACGCTAGTGATCAAAAGGACAACAAGTGTGTATGGGCGTCCCACAAGCTTAGGGACGCTAGCTAACGAGAAGTAAGGACCAGCTAGAGACTACTTGAGCAAGGACGGAGTCCCAAGCAAGTAGGAACGCAAGAAAGGAGTCCTTACTCGCTAGCCGACAGGATGACATCACTCGACAATGTTTGATCATCCAGGGACACGTGGAGACCGATCCTGTAGCAGAGTTCAACATTACGTGGCGGACGATCCTGTTGCAGAGTCCATCAACACGTGGCGGCTGATCTTGTAGCGGAGTTCATCATACACAGCTGGATACAGGAAGCTTCCTCATCACCGCCCTACTACGTGGAGGAAGATCTTGTAGCCACGTCCATGAAGGGCATGATCGTCCCAGTGAAAAGACGCCCTTCCCAAGTCCTATAAATAGCCCCAAGGCATTTATTGTGACGCCAACGCTTTCAAGAGAATATTCAGAGAGAATCAAAGAGAAAGCGACTCACTCAAGAACACGAAGAACTAACTCAAGAACTCAAGAACAGTGCTAGAACTTGTGTTAGATCGAGTGAGAATTGTAACCAAATCACAAAAACTGTTTGTATCAAGAAAACCCAAAAAGAGAGAAAGAGAGTTCTGCGAAGTACTGCAGAACGTAGGAATAGAGTCCTTTGATAGATTGAACTCGCTTAAGTTGTAGGCTTAGAGGAGTCCTTTACTAGTGGACTTAGGGAAAAGCTAAGTGCCAGAGAACTGTAAAGACTCGCCAGTACAACTGTAAGGACGTTCAATATAAAGGAAAGAACTATTCAAAAATCCTCCAAGGAGGTAGAGGTTTACACTCAAGGACTACTTGGTCTTGAGTGGTTCCTCTATAATTCACTGCGTTCATTACTTACCTGTTTAGTACTTAATTTCCGCTGCATTACTCAAGGACGCCCCTACTCCTCGTAGGGACGCCTAATCTAAGGACGCCTTTACCAAAGTAAAGGACGTCCCTCAGTACTAACGATCCAACAAGTAGGTCCGAGCCTCTAGTTATGACACGACTAGTTTGGGTGCCTCTTCTGCTTGGGCTCAGGCAAGTACGGGCACTTCTACAACTACATATGAGCCTTACTATGGGCAATCCTTTGATGATGTCTATGAGCAATTGCATCATCTGTCTATTTGCCAGTCTAGCCTATCTACAGCTGCGGGGATGGTGGTCGAGGATCAACAGGGAATGAGGTACGAGATGATATGGATGAGGAGAGAGCAAGAGGAGAAGAGTAGGTTGTACACTAACTTGTCTCTACAGATTGATGGTATTCAGGCCTCCAAACATAGGCAAGAGGATTTCTTCCAAGGCAGTTTCCCCACATATCCGGCACCACCACAGGATAGGGGTCCCTTCTACCCTCCACCTTCTCAGTGAGTCTTTTGTTTCTTACCTTTACTTTAATTCTTGTTCTTAGCTTTATTGAAGACAATGAAGGGTCTAAGTATGGGGGAGAGTATTCACTGATTTATATATTGTACAATTGTCTTTCAATTGTTGTCTTTCAATTCCTATGAAAAAATCGAAATAAAATTAAAAAAAAAAGAGCCACAAAGTTTGAAAAAGGCATAGAAAATCTTGGGATGAGTCGAAAACCCGAAAGGGTGGCTTAGGTAAAAAATAGGTAACCCCGACCAGCATTAGGTTGGTGTAATATGAGGTTCATGAGAGATGTTAGTATTTATTAGTACACCCTTGAGAAAAATGAAACGAGTGATTAGGTGAAAACCCGAAAGGGCGTCTAAGTAAAATTGAGTAGAGAAATTGGAGTGCTCAGAATCATTCAACTATGGGGCTTGGGGATACATATTAGATATCGGGTAGATCCTTAGGATTGCTCTTTCATGATTTTGGAGCTTTGAGTGTTTTGATGTATTTTGTGAGGTGTGTGTTGAGCATTCATGTTTTGTTGATTATTTCTCTACATGAGTTTGGGTTGAGAGCTGAGTGTTTTAGGATGTCATGTTCTTCCATTACTTCTTGAGATCTTTGGATTTGCTGAGTTGTATACTAAGTTTGAGCTTACTCGAGGACGAGCAAGATCTAAGTATGGGGGAAATGGATATGCTATGTTTTAGAAGCCTTAACTCTACATTTAGGATGATTTTGAGTGTTATAGGCTAGTTGTTAGGCATAAGTGTTAGATCAAGGCCAAAGACACAAAAGTACTTAAAGTGAAGGATTTACAAGCTGGATTCGCCACTATAAAGAAACCGTTGGCGCGAACCCCAAGAAGCGTGCGCGGTATGCCACTTGGAGCTCGAGTTGTGACGACCCCGAAGGCTGCAGGCATGGTGTGTGATCCGCGGTCACGGTAGTAGCCGCCAAAAGATCCATTGATCAGGTGTTGACCATGGGCGCAAAGGTGCCGACGCGGTCTTGGTTCGGCCAATTTCAGCATTGCGCGTTTCGTGCTATCTTTGGGCCGTTTTTATTTTGTTTTGATATTTTTCGAAATTGTTTTGTCCTTAGACCTATTTAAGTCGTGGAGACTCTATAGATTTGGGATCTTTGATATTTTGTTTTGAGACTTGAGTTTTATGATGATTATGGAGAACTAAACCTCTCTAGGGTTTGTTCAACAATGAAGCTTCAATTGACTAGTTTGTGAGATTCTAAATCCTTTTCCTATTCCTTTGGTTATTATTGATTCTTTTGCACTTCATCTTATGATTATTGATTGTTTCTCTAGGAGTAATTAACTTATTGAATTGATTGATTTTCTATTATTGGGACGGGTTTGGACCATGGACAAACCTATTCTTTGAAAACAAATTAGAACCTAGATTTGTTTTCTGTGCCACTAGGATTTAAGAAGAGAATTAATTGTTTGCTTTTGAAATTAACTCATAGCTTGATATCTCGTGCATGCATCCTATTTATCCTTGTTCTCTATGCTAATAATGGTTTGAGTCTCCTTTGTCAATATTAAGTATTATCTGGACCGTTGAAAGAAAATTATTCAAGATCATGATTAAAATTAACCATTAGATTAAAAAGGAATTATGTGATGAATCAATGATCAAACGACTCGCTTGAAGTGGATTTGTTGAAAGAGCTTGTCCTAATAATCTGATTGAATTCGTTAAACTGTTTGCTTGTGTTTTGCTTTGGTGACTGAAACATCTTCATAATCCCCCTTTGCTTGTGGTTAGTATAAGTATTAGACTAGAAGCCTTAGTTCTCTTGGGTTCGACCCCTTACTTGCATGCTATACTTAGTTTGTGAATTTGGGTTTTTATCTTTGATTTTGGCACGAAGACTTTAGTTGAGTCACAAATTCAAGTTTGTGTGTGACCGGCTTTGGAATACATGTCTGTGTGTTGCATATTAAGTTGTTTATGTTTTTCCAAGTTGAACATAGTAGATTTATGTGTGTTTTGAATAAGTTGTATGTGTGTTATTTGAATACTTGTCTGTGTGTTTATGTATCAGGTGTCTGTGTCGTTGTGTATGAATACATGTATGTGTGTGTGGTTGCTTTTGCAATACATGTCTTGTTTTATATATATTTGCTTTTATTGAATAGTTGTGTGCGTATGTATATGTGTAGAGGCGACGAACGTAGGTCCGGTGTTGGAAGAGGAAAAGAGCAAAAGTTGTTGCAATTATAGATGATGAATGATCCAACAAGTTTTTAGGAAGTTTAACAAGACTGTTGTTTCCAAACAAGCACCATACCCTTCTCTTGTCAAAAAGGGTCGATAGGTGAAGGATCCAACACCAGTCTCCTTACCTGTCAAAAAGGGTAGAGAGGAAGGATCTTTTGGCTGTGAAGAACAAGGATAAGGATACTACTGTCGCTATTGTTATAAGGAAGAAGGTTCCTGTTCCATCTAAAGATATGTTCGTTAAGTTTGATTCTTCCAACTATGTAAGGCAAGTCATTGATCTTATATCCAGTTTGTTTCGTAAGCAAATGTTCGCAGTACAAGATATGGGTTTTGGGAGTGTTTTTGATTGGACTTTAAGAGATATTCCTCTGCGCCTAGCATATTGGCTAACGGATAGGTTTAACCTTGTCATGTGCACCATGATGGATGAGACTAAGGAGGTAAGGATCAGTGAATACGATGTAGAGGTTTATTTTGGGTTGCCAAAGGGACCAAGTGTTGTTGTCCATTCTTATTACTCTATGAATTCAATTCTTCTGGCCGAGTTGAGGGAAACCTATGGGGTAAACAACTTGAATACTTTGAGGCCCAAGCTATTGAGAGAGAAGATGTCAAGTCTTAATGGAGGAGATTGGTCAAGAGAAAATGTTTGTTGTTGTTTATGACGACTGTTGTTGAAAGCAAACTGAATGGATCTGTCAATTTGAAGCATTTGGATGGTCTAATTAATACAAGATTGATAAGCTAGTTTAGCTGGTGTGGTTTGGTTTTTTGACAAGCTTGTGTTGTTGTTGATGGAATGGAAAAGAAGTAGAAAAAACGGAGAGGATCAATGATGTTTTTTATGGTAATTATATATTTTTTCTTTGATACTTGTATGTGTGTTGATTTTATACGTGTGTTGGATTGTGCTAGTAGTTAAGAGTCTAAGGACGCTTTCAGTGTAGTGTCCTTATGCAGCGGAAGTTACTTAAAGTAGGAATAAAACACAAGTAAAAGAGAAGGACGAGACAAGGTATTCATAGAGGAACCCCACTAAGACCAACTAGTCCTTACGGGTAAACTTCTACCTCTGATGAGGATTTTAAATCACTTCCTTATCTTATATTGAATGAGTCCTTACAGGTTATACAAAGTGAGTTCCACTCTTCTTTGAACTAAGGTCTCCTTCCCTAAAGTTCACTAGTGAAATTCCTTTTAGCTTAAGCTAAAAACCTAACACTCAAAGTAAGTTACACGAAAATCTGACACACGTGTTTCACTATCCTTCGGAATCACACACTCTATTACAAACAATTTTTTCATTTGTTTTGGACTTTTTCCTCGATTAACACACTCAGTTCACTCTTGTTCTTGGTGTTCTTCAGAAGCTCTCGAGAGTGTCTAAGAGAAGTCATTTCACCATTAATGCAAATGAATGGATTTATAATAAATTGGGAAGGGCTCCTTTCATAAGACCCTTTTGCCCTTCAAGGGTCCTCAGTGACAAGATCAGAAGCACTCCTTTCTCTAGGGTTGTACATTGTTGTCTGCTTCCGAAAGTCAGATCTTGAATCAGTTGGGGAGCTTTCACGTGTACCTTGGGATTGTGTGGAAAGTGACATAACTTCTTGCTATATTGTCACTGACGCCCGAAGATTTTGAGGATTGTGGCTTGTCTGGTGATTGATGTGTTCTTATTTGGTGGTGTTTTATATGTGTTTTATATGTGTTTTCCTTTGTAAATATGTTTCTTTCCCCCTATTTTCTTGTGTGTTTTATTCTTTTTAGCTTAGTTCCCGCATTTCTATGAGATTCGGAGACTATGCGTGTTTTTGTGTGTTTTGTAGGCATTTCGGAGAAAGAATCATGGAGATTGGAGCATCATGGAATTATGGAGGAATTCAAGGAGGAAAAAGGAGTCAAAATGGAGCTTAAGATGTTTGGAAAGAAGCATCAAGTGAAGACCAAGTGAAGGGGGAAAGAATCGAGCCAAACCGAGCCAAAACAAGAGAGAACGGAGCGAAGAAAGCTGATTTTTGCCTTAGGCCCGAGGTGTGGCAAGTCGGGCCTGAGTTCCATGGTGGACGAAGGTGTAGGACCGAGGTGTGGCAAGTAGGGCCCGAGATACCTTGAAAATTTGCCTTTGGATCGAGGTAGACACATGCCGGGCCCGAGGTCTCTCTTTGTCGATCCAGCTCGCCGGGCTTTGGATTACTTTCTTTTTGGGATTTTCTTATTAATTCACAAAATTGTATTTGTTTCCTTGGAGATTAAGGAGTTTAGAAGGGTAATCTAGTCTTTATAATAGAGGGAAAAACTCTATTCAAGCCCTTGTAATCTCTCAAGAGAAGAAGAGAGAAAAATTGGAGAGGGAATTGTGAGTGAGGTTTGAGAGAATAGTAGGAGGAAGAAGGGGGTGAACTCTTCTCCAAGGGAGGGAAGAAACCCAAGATCTAGAGGATTTGCATGAATTCCTTTTCTTGGAGAGGTGAGAAACCCTTGGATTGGAGGATTGGAATAGAGAATTGTAAGAACTCTTCCTCCTTAGTATTAATTCAAGTTTGTTTTGGCTTTGAGTTTGTGTTGTTGATTATGGATTTGACTTGCATGAATCATGATTTGTCTATGGTCTTTGATGATTGCTAGCTTGAATTCCATGATTAACGATTAGTTAGCTTGATCTTAGGGTAGGGGCGAAAACGTACCCCAACTCAATTGCATGTGCTTGAACCAATTTCATGATTTGATTGCCTAGATCCATGTCTATTTACCTTATGAGCATGATTCCTTTGTGAAATCCGAGGAACAACCTTGTAGAGATAGACGTGAGTTCATTGAATGTATGTGAAAGCCTCTTGTTCCTTGAGATTAATGGCATGATTTGATTGGATTTGTTGATCTATGTTTAAAGCAAAAACCTCTAGTTCATTGATCTATGTGATACCATGTGAAGTTGATGTTGGCATGAGCCCCTAGCCCTAGGATCCCCTTAGCCTAGCTCGTTTTCCCCTTTTGTGTTGATTTTTGCGTAGGGCCCGAGTCCCCCAACCTCGAGACCGACTTCGTTTGTTCCCAGGTACCTCGGACCCGTGATTGACAACCTTGGGACCGAGTTGCTTCGTGTGTTTTCTTCCCTTTGTGTTTGTGTTAGATAATCAACCATTCAACGCATAATCCATAATTCCTCGTGTTCGACCTCGAACACCGTACTACAACAGGGTCGTGATACAAATTTATTTGTTGATTGACCCGAGGCCCTATCCTTAGGTCGGGCCCATCACAAATTGGCACAGTTGCTGCGGAATTATTGTGATTGTGCGTTTGTTTAGTTGATTTGTTTTGGGTAAGGTACTAGCCCGAACCCTCTTGTGTTATTTAATTTGTTTCTATTTGTCTTTTTTGTAGGTGATTCCATCTCGTTCCTCCCAAAGGAACCTTTGAGATGGATTTCTATGATAGTGATGATGAGTTGGAGGTTCTTTACCTTCAAATGGAGATCACGCGTCTAAAAAGAGACCTCAACGTAAAGGAGCAATGGGAAAGAGTAGAGAAAGTTCGAGCTCGTGAGCAACTCGATGCTCGGATTATAATACAACAACAGAGAGAAGTTAGAGCCTATGAAGAGGAGTGTCATATGAGAGGTTTGTATGGTAACCGAGACCACTATGATGGAAGAGGTGGTGCTCAATCCTTTTGGGGAAGTCCCACTTACACTCAAATGCAAAGAGTATCTCCCTACCAACCTCTGAGCTACGAAGAAACTTCTCCATGGGACAACCTTATGTTGCAAGAAGTGAGAGAAGGGTTCAAGGAAATAAAGACTCGATTCGAGGAGTTTAATTCTTGGAGGATGAGCGTCAACGCCCAACTTGACTATTTGGAATCCCAATTCTCGAGTTCTCAAGAGCAACTTCCGAGCTTTCATGATGAAGACCCAAGAGACCAAAAGAGATATGATGAGGTCCGAGTTGACCCACCACAAGTCGAGAAGAGTGAGAAATCCTGGACCGATAAACCCAGCAAGTCGGGCCCGAGTAGCTCGCAAGTTGGACCAACTCTGCAACCTAGTACCGAGTTGTAGGGTGTGTCGGGCCCGTGTTGCCAGACATCGGACCACCTCCCCTGCCTCCACTCTGCCCCAAGCCCGAGATGCAGAACGTCGGAACCGACGTGCATCCACTTCGATCGGTGACAAAAGAGGAAAAGCAAGCCTCCAAGATCGTGTGCGAGACTCCTTTGCCCTATCTCCGTTACTCCTTTGTGAGGGTTCCTTTTGAGTCATATGGTGGATATGGACTATACTTGGTTGATTTGATTTCCGATTATTTTTGGTCTAAGTATAGGGTCCCCCGCCATTATGACGAGGCCGAGGCACATGTTTGGTTGAACTATAGTGAATGGCCTCAATTCTTTTCTAGAGATGAGATGGTGCTTAGGGAATTCATGGACCCAAAGCCTTATTTTCCACCTTAATCGAGATTAAGTGGCACGTCAAGCTAATGACGTTAAAAGAGCGCTTTTCGGGAGGCAACCCGACGTATCTAGATTTCCTTTTGTTTTCTTATTTTTAGGATTTGAGCTTATTGTGCTTACTCTTTCTCTAACCCCCTTAAATGCAAGTATTTTGGGATGTGTCTTTGGTGTGATCTTGTAGGTTCTTCTTGGTTTGAATGATGAGCTCGAAGGGACAAGGTGTATGAGCAAATGGGCGAGCAACTAGGATGGACTATGGCCAGCCTACGCTCGACCTTCCAAGATCGGTCTCGACCACCTCTCAAGTAGTTCGAGCCTCAAGTGCTCCACCTTCACCTCCCCATGTGCCGATGTCAACAATTCACCATTCTTCCTAACTTCAAACACCTTGTCTAGTGAGTTTCCCTTTTCATTTTCCCTTTTGGTTTTATTTGGATGCAATGGGGACATTGCATATTTTAAGTATGGGGTATGGGAAAAGGAAATTCTCTTGTGCCTAGTGTTTGTACATATGTGTGCTTTGTGTGTCTTTTGCTTTGTTTGAGAAAAATTTTGCAAAAAAAAAATCCATAAAATTTTGAAAAATTGAGTTGAAAACAAAAAAAAAAGATTTATGTTTAGGACTAGAAATCCCCATCTTAGATGTCCAAAGATGAGAGTTATTGATGATGCGAGCATGTAAATTCCTTTGCACATTTTTGGATAGTTTAGCCTTTAAATTGATCTTGCTTTTGATTTGATCATGATATCTTGCTTGTTTTATTGAGCATGTGTGTTCTAGGATGATTCCTTATGCAACTAAGTATGTGTGACCCTTGTGAGATTGATTTTTGGCAATTTTAGGGATGCTTTTTCATATTTGCATATCCCTCATGTTTCTTGTGTGAGTGGCTCATGCATGCTTAGTAAAACTTGCTATTGCGGTGTTTATCTATTTTCCAAGACCGTGATGAGATTTGTCCTAGCATTGTCACATTGATTTGAACTTTATTCATTTAGTCACAAAAATGTTCCATATCCTACCATGAAGTGAATCCTTTGTTTGTAGCCCCGTTCTAGCCCAGACCTTTGCTTGAAACTCCTCAAAAATATTATTCCTAGCCTTATATGACTTGACCCTTATGGGATTGGACTTTAGAAGAGAGGTTTGAAGTGTATTTGAAGAGTTGAGATTCTCTTGGGTTTAAGGGCAAAGAGTGGTGTTATGAATCTTGTGGGTAGTGCATCTTTGTTGTGTGAAAAAGTGATTCGAAATGAAAAGAAAGCCAAATGAAAGAAAGAAAAGAAAAGAAAATTTTCGAATTGGAAAGTGGAATGAAAGGTGTGAAGAGCTTAAGTGAAAAAAGGGTCCGACCGAGTTTAAAGCCACATCGGGCCCGAGTTATAAGAAAGTCGGTCGAGTGTGGAAAGTTGTGCTAAGTCCAACAAAAAGCCTAAGTGCAAAGATGAAGTGGCATGTTAAGTGAAATTTTGGGTTGAGAGAAAAATTTTAAGCTTTTTGGATGAGTGTGAAGTTGATTGTGGAATTTTGGTGAAGTTGGTGAGAGTTTAGGTTGTTCAATCCCCATAGTAAGCACCACAAGACCAAATAATTTCCACCTTGAGAAATACCAAAAGCCCCATTACAACCCGGCCGAATGGAACCTCTTTGAGGACCTTCATTGAGCCAAGTTCGAATTCTTTGTGTACTTTGTGATATGCATCTCTAGGAGGAGGATTTGGTGATATTAGCTTCAATAGTAAAGTTCTTACTTGCATGATGTTTGAGCTTGAGTGTTCATTGCTATACCCATAGACATGACGAGTGATACATATTTACATATCCCCCTAAAGTGAGGCTTAGTTGCATTGATTCTATTCCTTTGAGCACTTAATCATGTGTGATGATGTAATCTTGCTTAAATGTGTTTTTCATACGACGGTTTACTTGAAGATTATATTTCGGTCATGCTTACATAGTTATTGCTTGAGGACATGCAAGTCTAAGTATGGGGTATTTTGATGTCTTCTTATTTGGTGGTGTTTTATATGTGTTTTATATATGTTTTCCTTTGTAAATATGTTTCTTTCCCCCTCTTTTCTTGTGTGTTTTGTTCTTTTTATCTTAGTTCCCGCATTTCTATGAGATTCGGAGACTATGCGTGTTTTTGTGTGTTTTGTAGGCATTTCGGAGCAAGAATCATGGAGATTGGAGGATCATGACATTATGGAGGAATTCAAGGATGAAAAAAGGAGTCAAACTGGAGCTTAATATGTATCGGAAAGTAGCCTCAAGCGAAGACCAAGTGAAGGGGGAAAGAATCGAGCCAAAACGAGAGAGAACGGAGCGAAGAAAGCTGATTTTTGCCTTAGGCCTGAGGTGTGGCAAGTCGGCCCTGAGTTCCATGGTGAACCGAGGTGTAGGACCGAGGTGTGGCAAGTAGGGCCTGAGGTACCTGGAAAATGTGCCTTTGGACCGAGGTAGACACGTCGGCCCCGAGGTCTCTCTGTGTCGATCTAGCTCGTCGGGCTTTGGAGTCCTTTCTTTTTGGGATTTTCTTATTAATTCCCAAAATTGTATTTTTTTCCTTAGGGATCCCTAAGGAAACAAATACAATTGTTTCCTTAGGGGTCCCTAAGGAAACAAATACAATTGTTTCCTTAGGGATCCCTAAGTAAATTTAATCAAGCCAAAATTGTATTTGTTTCCTTAGATATTATAGAAAGTACAATTACATTATTTATATACATGGTTATAACACATTATATGCATGATTTCAATATGCTATATGCATGATTATAAAGGTTATATGCATGATATTTTATTTGTTATATACATCAATACACAATGAGTTAATTAAATATAGTGCATATGAATATTATAATAATGTGTATGACATAATATAATGGGAAATTTCTTTTGGTACCCCTATGCTCCTGACTGATAAGCTACTAGACCAACACCTCAAGTGTACGGGTCGTGTGTAGTATTATCAAGGTGTCAATCTCTAGGACTTAGGTAGCATTGGTTGACCCGACAAACAAGTAGCTAGGCCTAAATAAAGCCAAATAAGGAGAGGATAATGAAACTGAAACTAACAATTAGCAATCAAATAGAAATTAAACAAAGAAAATGACGCAAAGACAAGAGTTAAGGTACTCGCACTATGAACCTAGGCAACACATTGCAAGCATTCATGAATCTTGATTAAACCATGGTTTGGAGGCAATTACCTAATTTCAGTGTCTAATCCTATGGGACCAAACAATTGTGCCTAAAATACGGTAAGTCATCCACTCTCGTGGCTTGACAACCCGGGACTAGGCCCTTTAGGCGCTATAGGGCTATGAATCTAGTCAAATCCTCATCCACCGCTGTGGCTTCAGTGAGCAATCCAACTCAAATCTCTATCGGTAGTTCGTCATCTTAAGAGATGTATCTTTGGTGTGCACGATAGATCATGGATTTCAAGCTATAGCAATAAGATGTTCACATAAAAAATATTTAATCTTACTATATTTAATTAATACAACATTATATAATGATTTTTTCTCTTATTATAAAAAGTCTAATAAGTTAAAAAAATTTGCTTTCAAGAAACTACGTTGAACAATTGTGTATAACTAATGACATAATTCAATATAGTACTATTTGGATTCAACTTTATTCAATATAAATATTTATAATAAAGTAAATTTATATTATTTTCTTATATAAAACGATAATTTTTATTTTTATAAATGATTTCATAATATAAATGGTGAAAATAATATTAAAAGAAATGAAAGAGCATAATAAGCGCTAAACATGTGTGATGTATAGGTTCTCCCTTATAGAATTATATAGAAAAATAAATGATTGTGATATGATTTATTCCATAAACGGCTAATGAATAAACCTTACACAATCCATATAAGATCATTCCTACAATACATCTAAGACACATAAAATCATCCTAAAATAATCTTGACTTGATTAGGCGATTTTCTTTTCTTTCTGCATATTTTCTCCTTAAAAGACATCTTAGAACATCTTGTAAACATCCATAAACGGATCATATCACGTTGCCTTATTTAGAATTTCGCTCGATCTATATTTAGAATTCGGATTACCAACCCAACTTCTGAACTGTATCTTAATCGCGACAACCTGATTGGAATGTCAAAACACTCGAGGTGTTCTAAGAGTTTAAGCCATATCTATTGTCTTTCCCCCAAAACTTATTAACTTGTGACAACTTTTGATTTTCGTAATTGAGGATAGAAACAGTTATCCGTATATATGTAGTTGGTAATGGATTAACGTACTTCATTCTGAAGTTAAGTACTGGTACAAATACAAGAGGTCAGTTAGCAAATGCAATGCACTAGTCCTCTAATTATAGGCCAGTACATAGATTGGCCAATTAGCTAGCAATGCTTTCTACTTTGGACAATCAATCACGGAATTTACATTAAGATCAATAGGAGGTCTAAATTAAAATATACTCGTATATAAAAATGATACACCAAATTAACAACTCCTCCCAAAACACTAGGGCTGTCCAACGGGTCGACCCGACCCGACCCGTAACCCGGTTTACGGGTTACGGGTCGACCCGACGACCCGTAAATTAAAATGTTCCGACCCGAGACCCGACCCGTAACCCGGATTACGGGTTACGGGTTTTACGGGTCGGGTCTCGGGTCGACCCGTTGACCCGTTTGACCAGGTCAAAACGGGTCAAATGGGTCATTTTTGACCCGTCTCTTACTCTCTTCTGCGTCTTTTCGTTTCTCAATATTTCTCCAACTTTAGCGCACACACACAAACAACAGGAAGCCGGAGATCTGCGAAGGGAAGCCGGAGATTCAATGGCGAGCAACATTGGAAGCCGGAGATTTGCGAAGGGAAGCCGGAGATCTGAGCGAACGTGAACGGGAAAAAAAATCTGAGCGAAGGGAGAGAGAACTCGGGCTCGAGCGGAGTGAAGAGCGGGGGAATCGAGCGGGGACGGGGTCAAGACTCGGGCTCAGGCCGCTGATGAGCGGAGTGAAGAGCGGCGCCGATTTGTGAGGTCGAACGGAGCACAGGACTCGGCGCGGGCTCAGATCTGGCCCTGTGGGATGTCGGGACAGACACTCGAAGTAGGCCGTCGCCAGGTCAGACGCTCGAAGTAGGCTGATCTGGAACGTCAGGCCGCCGCCGGAGGCCCGGAGATGGAGACCGACGAGAGGTGAGATGGAGATAGAGAGCGGTGAGATGGAGAATTGGAGAACTGTGGTGAGCGGCGGGTTTCTCCAACCCTAACAGTAAAAGGCAGCCACTCTAGTATAAAAAATATATAAAAAAATATATATATTACGGGTTTACGGGTCGACCCGTAACCCGGCGGGTCGACCCGTAACCCGCCCGTAACCCGTAATCTCAAGAATTTCTGACCCGAGACCCGACCCGTAATTTACGGGTCGGGTCGGTCCGGGTTACGGGCGACCCGGACCGTTGGACAGCCCTACAAAACACCAAGCACCACTCCAACATGGACCATCAACATCAACCCCAACATCCTGTATCCACGGCGGTGAAAGGCGTCGCCCCACCTTTCGCCACCGTCAACTGGCCATCCTCTTGAAATGACCGAAATACCCTCAACAAATCTCCTCTTTCACAAGGCCAAACCGCGGCATGTACTGGCGGAAAGCATCCGGTGTACCACGGCGTCCGGAAGCGGAGCTAGGGGAGCTGGGTCTCGGAGATCCGGCAACCGAGGAAGAAGTCCGGAATCTGGCTCGGAACGTTCTCGACTCCCGAGATGGCGGCTCGTGCCCATGATGTGGCGGTTTTAGCCATAAAAGGCGCTTTGACGGTTCGGCTCAACTTCCCCGAGTTGGCCCCGCAGCTCCCGCGCCCTGCCTCTGCCTCTCCCAAGGACATTCAAGCCGCTGCAGCCAAAGCAACCGGCTTGGCCCTCGCTGGGCTTATCTTGGCTCCCCGAATCAGCTCGTCTAGCTCGGCCTCCACCGACTTGTCGTCTGAGTCCTCAACGTTTTCGTGGGTAGACAAGGACAGAGAAGAGTCGTCGGTGTTTGATCATCTGTCGGATCTGGTGGTCGACGGGTCGGGTCGTGGTCGCGGGTCGGAACCCTCGTGGCAGCTGCAACTTGACGAAGACGGGCATATTATTGTTCAGCTAGGCCATAGCTATTTGGAGGTATCTATCTATCTATACAACACTTAAAATTCTCCCCCTCTTGTTACATTAATGACTTCTCTTTAATTATTTTTTTTTTGTTTTGGGTGAATTATCTAGCTCTACAAATCTTATTTTTCTTTCCTTTGTCAAATAAATGCATGTTTTTATAATTTTTCTTTTTTTCTTTTGCGTTTTTATTTGTTTTTTATTTATAATTGGTTATGAATGCATGTTACTGTGTCTTATTTTTTACATACATATATCATGTTATAATATTGTACCTTGAATGCAAAGCCTTATCATTTTTTTTAGCGGGAATGTAAAGCCTAAAGAGCTAATCGTATGCTTTCTATTTAAATTTCCTCCAAAATGTCTATAAAGTTATAAACAGTAATCCCTACACATGTTCATTCGGCTAAAAAACTTAATTGTAATAGAAAAGCCATATTATCAAAATAATTCTCATAAGAAATAATAAAATCAAATCAAATAATTTCATATTTTATATTTATTTATCTACCATTTTTTGGACAATTCAATACAAAATACTTACATAATTTATTAATTAGAACAAAACTGTGTTATGACGAAGATTATAATTTTCACCTTCAAAAAAATACGGTGAAAGAAATTGTCCGTCTATCGAACGGGCAAGCTTTCTAGAACTATTAATTTTTAGGGTTAGTGTTTAAATTCTTTATTTATGTTTGGTCAGTAAAACATTTAGTTCTTGATCGCGAACAAACATTTTTGCTCGTATGGAAATAAAGACCGTTACCATATGTTTGAGTAATTCTAATAATATATTTAGGGCAATTTGCGAAAATGCCCCACCCAGAAAAATGGCTTGCAAAAACGCCCCTTAAAACAAAAAAATAGCGAAGCATGCTGTTTTGCACGTTTTTGCAATAAAATTTACATTATTTTATATTTTCTTTTAAATAGAAGTTTATTAAAAAATCATTATAATTACAATGAAAATATTTAGCCATAAATCTTGGAAATTATTTTTAAATACAAAATTAAAAAACAGAAAAAGAAAAAAAAATATAAAATAAGAAAATAGTTTTAGAACATTAAGATTTTTTGGAAACAATGAGATATTTTCGTTATAAAACGTAAATAAACGTGAAAGATTTTTTTGTTGAAGATTATCTTCATTTCAACTTTCTTCATGATTATTTTCGTTATTATCTTAGTTTTATCAAAAAGTAGGGGTAAATTCATCTTGTCACCCTGAGTAAACATCTTGTCATACACAACGAAATATCCTGTCACAATAAAAAGTTTTTTTTCGGCGAGCGAGCGAAAGGATTTCGGCGAGTGAGTTTGGTTGATTTTGTTTTTTTTTTTAGGTAAGATTTTCTTCTTTAGGTAAGATTTTTTGTTCGGCCCACCGAGAGGATTTCGGTAAGATTTTCAATTTTCCTTTAATTTTTAAAAAAAGATAGATAAAAAACGAAATCTTTTGTATCATTAAATCATTTATAAAATCTTTTTATTTATATATTTTTTCAAATTTGGATAAAAAATAAATTTTGTTAAAATATTTTATTTCTCATATAAAATATTAATAAAAATAATAATTTTCGATTTTTTTAAAATTATTTCGTTTTTTATTTTATTTGATACAAATTAAGTCATTTGGGCATGAATGTAATATTTTTAGGCATAATCGCAATATTTTTAGACATTTTTGCAAATCGAAAAAAAAAGGGTCATATTTGCAAACGGATTATCAAATAGGGGCATTTGGTACTAATTCCCCATATATTTATTCCGGTACTGAATTGTGGACCAAGAATATATATGTATATTTCCGGATTCCATAACCATAATTCACATGGATAAATCTTGAGGTAGGTTCTAATAAAATCCGTCCTTAATAAATGTGAAGCGTTGGATCATTATATAATAAAGGGACGAGATTTAATCTTGAAATTATAGGAGAGAAAAAAAATGAGAATAATCTCATAATTTTAGTTTTAGGTTACCTATATACATGATGTAACACGTCATATGAACGATTTACATACGTTATATGTAGAGGTGTCAAACAGGCCGGTCGGGTCGGGTGAATTCGGGTTCGGTCTTTTCGGTTCGGGTTGAGTGCAGGTTTGGGACAATCGGTTACAGGTCAAGCTAGGTCGGGTCTTGACAGGTTATAGTGTGGGTTCAGGTTGACCTAATAGGTCAAGAATTTGAATTTTTAATGCTTATTAAAATAATATTATGATTAAATAATATTATTTAATAAAAAAAATTTATTTTTAATAGATTTTTATAGTAATATCTTATTCATAATAGGTTTTATGATAAAATATAATATAATATTTACAATATAATATATTTATTCTACATATATATAATATATTCAGTCGATCTCGGGTTTCAACACAATTGAGTTCGGGTTAATCAAGTTTGGTTTTTCTCTTTGCTCGCTACTATTCGGGTCAAGTTTCAACCCACGAAATTTCGGTCGGTTAGGGTCGATTTTTCGGGTCGGGTCAGGTTTTGACAACTCTAGTTATATGCATGATTTTAAATGCTATGTGTAGTATGTTTTATTAGTTGTATACATGAATACACAAATCTAGAAATTATAGGAAGTACGATTACATTATTTATATACATGGTTATATCACATTGTATGCATGATTTCAATACGCTATATTCATGATTATAAAGGTTATATGCATGATATTTTATTTGCTGTATACATCAATACACAATGAGTTAATTATATATCGTGCATTTGAATATTATAATAATGCATATTGACATAATATAATGGGAAATTTCTTTTGATACCCCTATGCTCCTGACTAATAGGTTACTAGACCAGCACCGCAAGTGTACAGGTCGTGTGTAGTATTATCAAGGTGTCAATCTCTAGGACTTAGGTAGCATTGGTTGACCCGACAAACAAGTAGCTAGGTCTAAATAAAGTCAAATAAGGAGAGGATAATGAAACTGAAACTAACAACTAGCAATCAAATAGAAATTAAACAAAGCAAATGACGCAAAGACAATGAGGAACTATACAATCCTAGAGTTAAGGTACTTACGCTATGAACCTAGGCAACACATTGTAAGCATTCATGAATCTTGATTAAACCATGGTTTGGAGGCAACTACCTAATTTCAGTGTCTAATCCTATGCGACCAAACAATTGTGCCTAGAATACGTTAAGTCATTCACTCTCGTGGCTTGACAACTCAGGACTAGGCCCTTTAGGCGCTATAGGGCTATGAATCAAGTCAAAACCCTCATCCATTGTTGTGGCTTGAGTGAGCAATCCAACTTAAGTCTCTATCGGTAGTTCGTCATCTCAAGAGATGTATCTTTGGCGCCCACGGTAGATCTGGGTATCGAGAGAAGTAGAAAAGTGAGGGCAAAATTGAGGGGTATCGAGGGAAAATTGAGGGGTACCTTGGTTCTGCTACCTTCGTTCCGCTTCGAAAAAACGCTGCAATCTTGGGGGGGGGGTACGGGGTAGTGTCTAGATGGGTTTTGCCTACCATCTACCTCAACCCGCTCCAGCCGAACACGCCACAGGAGTAGTGGCTCGCCGGCGTTAAGCTTCATCTAGGGTGGAGACGCTACTCCCGAACAGGGCCTAAAACAAAGGGAAAAAAACAAAGAGAGTAGTCGAGACCGACACTAGTGCCATGTCGGGCCCGATGTTGGCGACAAAGAGGAAAGTCGGGACCAACGTAGAGCAAGTCGGGCCCGATGTAGCGGGATTTGTCGAAGTCAAAGATTGAAAAGTAGATCTTGGGTTTTTGGGTTCCTCCTCTAGTAGATTTAGGCTTTTCCACCCCAATTCAAGCAATAAGTGTTGATCGAGATAGGATCGAGTGCTTTCGCCTCGTTCCAACCACTTCTACACATCGACCATTGGGGAGATTGACTTCCCCTTCGAAGCAAGGTCTTGTGATAAACAATTGTTCACTTTCGCTAACCTTTGCCAACCACAAGCCTTGATTCCTTGCTTTCACAAGGAATTGTAGCTCTATGTAGAGTGGTTTCTTAGATTAAGAACTCAAAGCTTATGGAATTGGGGTTTCTATCCCAACCTAGCTAGAGTTTTCCCCCATAACCCAAGATCAAGGAGATCTACTCCATTTGGCAAGTAATGAAAGCAAACAAATCACAAAACAAAGCAATCATCATCATCAAACTCAAATCAAGGCCAAATCTCATTAACAAAGCAAAAGCAATCCACAAATTCCAATCCAAATTCCAAATCCACAAGGTCTAATCAAAGTTAAACTCACAAATCTCCTATCAATCTCCTCTCCTAAGCCGATTCTCTCTCTTCTCCTTCTCTTCTCCCTTCTCCTTGCTCTCCAAGTCTCTCTTGAGAGCTTTTGTGAGTTGATTAGTGTCTAAGTCTTCCTCCTTTTTCCTAATCCCCCCTTTTCCCCTTTAATTAGAAGACAAGAGAAGCCTTTTGTAGATGAGGGGCAATTGTGGAAGTTTACAATTTCGTGCCTTGGAGCCCAATCCAGCTAGAGACCGACTCGGATCGACACAGAGGGACCTCGGGCCCGACTTGCTGGGCAACTCGGTCCGAGGTTCTAATTTCATCTCGGGCCCGGTGTTGGTTCCACCTCGATCCGGACCTCGTTCCACCTCCTCTTCTTGGCTTTTCCTCTTGTTTCCTTTATTGCTTGCTCCTTCCTTTCCTCCCTTAGCTTGGTTTTCCTCCATGTTTCGAGTCTCCTTCAAAACAACCCTTGATCCATGCCAAAACACCTACATAACACATTAAACGTGCATGGTCTCCGAATCTCATAAAAATACGGGAACTAAGCTAAAAAGGAACATAACACACAAGAAAAGAGGAAGAAAGAAGCATATTTACAATAGAAATCACACATAAAACACCACCAATTATGTAGACATCAGTCGGGTTATAAATGTATCTCTAGACCCTCGCATCCGTGAGCGACCAGTCTCGCACCAGTCCGCCACTGCCAGCCTTGTTAGAAGACTCTTTAGCAACTCCATCAATAATAATGGCAAGCCAGTCTTGAGGAGGAGGAGCCCAGCGATGATTCGATGCACACACAACAGATGCAGCAGGGCTGGGAGTGACAAGAAGACGTGCCTTGTCTTGGCACAACTATGGGCAAGCCCGGATTCAGAAGAGCTATGAGATATTTGTGCAATAATAATAAGATCGATGTGATCGCTCTGTTCGAGACCAGAATCTCGGGGGCTCAGGCTGACAGGGTTTGTAGCAAGTTTGCGAGGTTTGATTTTGTGAATTATGAGTAGGTTGAAGCATAGGGCTTTGCTGGAGGACCGTGGCTTCTCAGAAACAATAAAAAGGTGAACTTGTGGGTGGTGTCGAAGAATGAGAATTTCATCCATGCGTCCTTTGTGTTCGACGGGGTTACTAACCATTTCATCGTTGTTTACGGCCCTCCCTTGGCTTCTAGGAGGGTTGTTTTCTAGTGAGATCTTGAGACCTTTGTTGCATGGCTGTCAGGGCCGATTATTGTGGGCGGAGTTGTATTTTGGAGCTTTAGGACTGAAGTGGTGGCACTGGTGGTATTCATTCGGACACTAGTGTTTTTCAATAGTGGTGCAATAGTCTTTGCTTGGTGGACGTTGGTCCGTCCTTTACTTGAAGTCGGCGTCTCTCTGCTCGTTCTGTGTTGCAAAAAAAACTTGATCGGGTGTACAAGAATATGCATGGGAGAATCTTGTGGCCAGAAGCGAGAGTGTGGCACCTCCCCAAATTCTCCTCCGACCACTGCCCACTTTTACTAGAGCTTTGCCCGAAATTAGTTTTCAATAAGAAGCACATGCCTTTCCGTTTTGAAGCGGCGTGGCTTACTCACCCGGAGTTCAATGAGAAGGTTAAGAGTTGTTGGCACGAATCTGTTGAGACGCCTGCTGCCTTATCAATTTTGAAAGACGAGTTGTTGCAGTGGAATAGAGACACCTTTGGCAATATTTATCGGCGTAAGAGATCTATTTGGACAGACTCGAGAAGGTTCAAAACAGGCTGGCTCTCTTCCCCTCTCAAGCTTTGTTAGATGAGGAGAGTAGCTTACAACAGGATCTTAATCTTGTGCTCGAGCAGGAGGAGGCCTTGTGTTGTCAAAAATCCAGGGAGATGTGGCTTTGTGATGGGGATCGTAATACGTCATTCTTTCATGCGTCCACTATTGTTAGAAGGCAAATGAATAAATTTGAGTGTCTCAAAGATGATGAGGATAGTTGGGTGGACAATAAGTTGGATCTTGAGAACAAGGCGGTTAGCTTTTTCAGAGATTTGTATACGGCTGAACCCATCGATATTGAGAGATTCCCGCCGTTGAGTACTTCTTTTCCGCACTTTTCCAACGACTAGTTAAGTGTTTTGGGGGCTGATCTGTCTAATGGGGAAGTTTGGCGCGCCATCAAGGCCATGGGTGCCCTTAAATCCCCGGGCATGGATGGTTTTAACCCGGGTTTCTTCTAGAGATGTTGGAACACAGTGGGTCCTTCTGTGGTGAATTTTGTTAGGGAGTTATGTAGATCAGCCTCTCTGTTGGATAGTTAGTATAACTGGGGGACGTCCTTTACTTAGGTAAAGGCGTCCTTGGTCAGGCGTCCTTACGAGGTGTAAGGGCGTCATTTAGTTGTGCAGCGGAATTTAAGACTAAACAGGTGAATAAAGTGAGCACAATGATTTATAGAGGAACCACTCAAGACCAAGTAGTCCTTGAGTGTAAACCTCTACCTCCTTGGAGGATTTTTTAATAGATTCTTCCTTTCTTATTAAACGTCCTTATGTTGTACTGGCGAGTCCTTTACACTTCTCTGGTACTTAGATAGCTTTCTAAGTCCACTTGTAAAGTCCTCCTTTAAGCCTACAACCTAAGCGAGTTTAATCTTCTAAAGGACTTCTATCCCTACATCCTATAGTGCGTTGTAGGACTCTCTCTCTTTCTTTTTGGGTTTTCTAAGTTACAAACAAGTTGTGGTTTGGGTTACAACTCTCACTAGATCTAACACAAGCCTAGAACTGTTCTTGGGTGTTCTTGAGCTTGTTCTTCGTGTTCTTGAGTGAGTCGCTTTCCTCTGATTCTCTTTGAATATTCTCTGAAAGCGTTGATGTCACAATAAATGCCTTGGGCTATTTTAAAAGACTTGGGGAAGGGCATCTTTCCTCTTTGGACGATCATGCCCTTCATGGATGTGGCTACAGGATCTTCCTCCACGTAGTAGGGCGGTGATGAGGAAGCTTCCTGTATATAGCTATGTGAGATGGACTCTGCTACAGGATCGGCCGCCACGTGTTGATGAACTCTGCTACAGGATCGTCCGCCACGTAGTGTTGGACTCTGCTACAAGATCGGTCTCCATGTGCCCTTGGATGATCAAATGTTGTCGAGTGATGTCATCCTGTCGGCTAGTGAGTAAGGACGCTCTGCTTGCGTTCCTACTTGCTTTTGGGACTCCATCCTTGCACAAGTAGTCTCTTGTTGGTCCTTACTTCCTGGTAGCTAGCGTCCCTAAGCCTAGGGAACGCTTCACACACTTGTTCTCCTTTTGTCACTGGCGTTCCTGAACACTTGGACAAATTTATTAGAATCAAAGTGAGTTTGTCATATCAAAACTAAGAGATGGTTCGTGTGGGCACACTACCAAGTACGCAAGTGTCCTTGATAGCGTCCCAACAATTTCCCCCTTTTTGATGATGACAAACTCTTCAGCAAAATAGTTTTGGTATTGGAACTTAGCATGCATGAAAACTTAGAAGCGTCCCAACAATTTCCCCCTTTTTGATGATGACAAACTCTTCAGCAAAATAGTTTTGGTATTGGAACTTAGCATGCATGAAAACTTAGAAGCGTCCTCTAATATTTAGAGAAAATTCAGTAAGCACAAGTTTTCATTCTTTGATTCTCTATCTTTTGGATTTTAAGGAGAGAGTAGCGTCCTAGAATACTTTCTAAGCGTCCTCTTGTTTATTCTAGCATGGCGTTCCTTAGACCTTTCAGTTAATAGTTCTCCCGTAACACTTGCTTATTCTAGATCACTATTTTATAGCGCATCTCTGCAAAACTACACTTCTCCCTTTTGGCATCAACAAAAAGGATAACAAGTGATAAGGACGTTAGCACAAAAACACAACTATAAGTAGTGGAACGCTTAAATAAACACAATGCAAGCAAACAATGTAATAGCCATTCAAGAAAAGCAGAATAAATGTCATTACAAACCAACGATAAAAAATGATCAAGTGTTTCCAAAACAAAAGAAGCAAAGGAAAAATATATGAGGGATTAAAGAGGAGGACGGCGATCACTAGGGACGGCGGCTTTATTCCCGATAAAACTTGAGTAGCTTCTCGTGAAGTTCCGTAGACTCAGTGAATGTTGTAGATAAGTCCTTGAGAGAGTTAAGAATGAGGCACTGATTCTGATGGATTGCATCCATAAGTTCTTGAGGAGGGTGTTGTTCAGGATGTGCCGGGGCAGGAATAGGCGCAGGGACAGAACTTGAGGATGGGGCGTCCATATGAGGCAACGATGGAGGAGGAGAATTAGCCATTAGGAGCTGATCAAGAGCTGCAAAATTTATGACGTTCTCTTGTTCAGATACAGGCTCTTGTTGCATAGAAGCAAGACGCTCCTGTTCAGCTTCTAGGGCGAGGCGTTCTTGCTCTGCTTTCTTCTTTGCTTCCTCTTCCTCAGCCTCTAACTGCTTCTTGATGGACGGCAGTTCCTCATTATGCCTAATTTCAAGCAGTCCCTTCTTCTTGTTCCAGGAAAGTCCCAGCGTCTCAGTGGGGGCTTTGACATCATAAGCATTTTGTGACTTGAGAATCAGCTTGACCAGACCAGGGTACGGCAAAGCATGTCGCTTCCTCCCACACTTAGCCATAAGTTGCATAGCAATTCTGGCAAGGTTGATGGGGCGGCGGTCGAGAAATGCGTCCAGCAATATACAATCATGGGTTTGAACCACAGAACACTTCTCTTGCCTAGGAAGAATGGCGTGGCAGATAAAGTAATGTGCAATAGCGCCAACTTTGGTCAACACATGAGCAACTGTGTCCGTCCCATAAGCTCTTTTTCCTTGAAAGATTCTTTCAATCAGCGCTACTTCTTCGTCGTCCTTCATCTCAAAACCATTCTCAGGAAGAGAGCTTAAGGCATTGGACGGCGGCTTTTGAGTGCTGAATCACATGAAGGTGCGGACTTGGCGTTTAGTGACAAATGCTTTCTCATCATCTATCTTGAAATGTAGTGAACCGTCCTTGGACCTGTAGCGGAGACTGTTGAAGAACGCCTGAATTTGATCATTATTAATTTCAGCGGGCGCAGGTCCAACACTCAACCATCCTCGAAAACAAAGAAGTTCAAGGAATTCCTTTACGTCCTTGTCATTGAAAGAAGCAAGCGATTCTTCAGAATAGACCAAGGGGCCTAGAATATTTGTTGGCTCACCATCATCTTTCTTCTTTTTCTTGGAACGCTTCGAAGACTCAGAATCCTCATCATTAGAGTCCTCAAATTCATTTTCCGCATCGTCCTTGGCAGGAGCGTCCTTAGTGCCTTGAGTTGTTTCATCATTGCCACCAGCTGCGGCCTGTTCAGTTTCAGAAGGAGCTCTGCCTTGGGACGTCCTGAGCCTCTGTTTGTTTTTCATTGGAAGGCTCAGCGTCCGTAGGGACTTGGGATTCTGTTTGGATTGTGGGGGAGGGGTTTTCTTGTGGGGTTGGTTGGGTGTTGAGGATGGGAAGGGATTGGTCATATGGTGGGATCTCAGCAGCATCACGCTCAAGCTCATCGTCCAGACTAAGCTTAGCGTCCTTTTGTTAAGCGACCTGGTGCACACCAGCGTCCTCAAGTACTTCAACTTCATCATCCTCTTTTTTAGCAGGAGCATTCTCAACACCTTCTGCCTCATCATTTGAGTCCACTGTGATATCAACGAATGGAGTGGACTCACCGGCAGGCGTTCCTTGATTACTCTTCTCAAAGGAGCTTGAAGAGGAGGAACTGGAGGTGGAGATGTGCTCCGGTTCAGCAGTTTCCTGGACCAGCACCTTGGGTGTTTCACCGGTTTTACGACATCTGAATGTGTGCGCAAGGGTAGGACGTTGCTCGGCGAAGAAGGACGGCGGGACCTAGGAGTCTCGGGGTCCTTGGGTGGGGAGATGTGAGCAGGGGCGGAAGGGAAGTTAGCTAGGTTTAGAGGAGAGGGACAGAAGGGTATAGGAGCATTTTCTTTTGAAGGTTGAGGGGACGGAGGACGGGTTGGGAGTTGGACGATTTTAAGAGCGGGTTGGGGAGCAAGATTGGATTTCTTTGATGGTTGGGAGGGGCCTTTTGAGGAGTTGGTCCTTTTAGTGGAGTTGGGCTTGGTGGAGGGGACGGTGGATGACTTAGGCTTTTTGAGAGGCCTTGGGTCATGTTTTCGTTTGGAGCGTCCCTCCGACAAGTCTTTAGGGAACTTGTCCACTATTTCTGTTGGTTTTGAGGAGGTGGATTTTGTGGATTTTGAGAGAGGGGACGGTGGAGCAAGGTGTTTGGAAGGCAAGAGCCTCTTTGTGGTTATCGTGGGAATTTGAGGAGTTGGAGGAGAAGGACTTGGCAGATGGTTCTTTAGCATTTGGAAGGCTGGGGAGTCCCTTGGGTACATGGGAAAGTCCGGAAGGACTTGGTTTTGAAGATCAGGAATAAGATCAAGAAGGTTACTCAGATGTTCCTCGCCGAACTGAGAGAAGAAAAGAATGTCCTCCATTCTGCCAGGCAAGTCCTTGTAATTGTTCTTGTGGAGGCCATGAATAACAAAGCGCTCCAAGAACTTCTCATAGTTCCTTGTCTTGACAACTTCCTGCTTGACGTCCGGTCTGTCCATGCGCTCCCTTATAAGCATGTAGAGCGTCTTGGGCTTCTTATTAATGAAGTCCACCAAAGATTCATTGAGAACTATCTGTTTTGGCTTCTCTATGGTGTGGGACTTCACAAGCCTCCTTCTCTTACCGCCGGTAGAAGATCTGGTCACGTTTCCTAGTAGTTGAGACATTTTCTGATGACTTTCTAGTGAGAGAAACTCGTCGGAATTCTAGAGAGAAGTCAGAGTTGTTTTGAGAGCAGGGAAGTAGTTGAGCGGAGTAAATGAATGATGGTGACTGTTGAGCCTTATATAGAGGAAGCGGTGGCACAAACTGTAATTAACACTGATTTTCTGTGCGACACGTGCCATAACTTCACTCTTAAGATTTGAGCAAGTACAACGATCACTGTTCAAACGTTCAAAATTCAAAATTTTTGACTCTTCAACTTCTTCTCAAAACTGAACTGCGTCCTCTCGAACAAACAACTCACGTCCTCACATACTTAGCAAAAATTACCTCTTTTAGAAAACCAAGAGCCTTAACAACCGTCCCTGTCATCACCTTGTGAACCATTTAAGAACAAAGCAAGTAAGTCCCGTAAAAGAAAATATGAAGCTCATAGGACGCTTTTGTAGAGTTCTCGGCTAGGGTAAGCTTAGAGTTCCCATCATTTTGGCTTATGATGCGGGTTGGGTGATCAGGGATACTCTTTACAAGACAAATAGAGAAATTGAATGGCGTTCCAAAGTAGCAAACACATGAAGTTTTAGACTAGCGTCCTTGCAAATATGAATTCAATGCATGATAGTCCTTAAACACTTAGAATCTACTAAACATAGTGACTCGGCTAAAGTCGTCGTGCCAAGATCAAAGATAAATAACCCAAACAAACAAACTAAGTATAGTAAGCAAGTAAGGGGTCGAACCCAAGAGAACAAAGGCTTCTAGTATTAATACAATTATCAACCAAAGAAAGGGGGGATTTAAGAAAGATATCTAAACTAAACTAACTAGAAAACAAATAACAAATATGGGAAATAGGTTCATTCAAAAGATCCACTCATGATATAATCACTCGACCATAGATTCATCCATTGATTTCATTCACACCTATGGTTAATTCCTATCCTGATCATTAACAATCGCAAGTCCACGGTCCAAGCAATTCTATAACCCTAGGAAAGGACGCTTAATCCTAGAATTAACATAGAGAACAAGGATATGCAGGATATAATATCAAACAATCAAGCTATGAGTCAATTGTAAGATAAAACAATCAATTCTCTTCTTAGTCCTTGTTGCATAGACAACAGGTCTAGGTTATTTTGTTTTCACAGATTAGTTTTGTACACGGTCCAAACCTAATCAAACTGTAGAAAATCAATCAATTCAATAGGGTCGCGAATCCTAGAGAAACAATCAACAATCATAAGATGAAGCACAAGAGAATCAATATTAACCAAAGGATAGAAATCAATTACCAAAATCTCACGAGTTCATACATCAGAGCTTCTCCCTTGAACAAACCCAAGGAGACTAGCCCTCCATAACTAAACTAAGAATTAATTGAAGAAGAAGGTAAAAGGTAAGAGGTACTAAAAACCTAAGGTTGGCTCCTCCTTATATAGACCCAGGGAACATGCTCCCCGAGATAGATAAGGTAAGAGGCAAAAGATAGAAAAGGAAACAAGATAGAAAGATTTCGGCCTGCTTCGGATCCGGCATCACCGCGGTCGCGTCGCTCCCACCGCGCCCGCGCTTTCGCAATAGAGAAGAATAACTCGTCTCGGCAGCCACCGCGTTCGCGGTGGACAATCCATGGTCGTGGAATCTCCGCGGTCGTGGAATCTCGATAGAATCGCTGGTGTCACTTCAGAGGCTGTTTTGACCATCTTCGGCTTGGAATTTGACTTCGGTGTAGAACGATGAATTGAAGCCCTTGAAGTTAGCTTTCCAATGGAACCAGAATAAGCTCAATCTGACCTCTGTAGCTCAAGATATATCCTTCGCAAGCAAGTGGTGTCGCGCAGACAGCTCAAAACGCCTTAAAACTCTTGATTCTTGAATCCTTGTGTCTTCGGCCTAGATATTACAATACCGCTCAAATCTAACCTAAACACTCTCAATTTAGCCCTAAAATACAAGAGTAAACCCATACAAAATAGAGCGAATCACATAGCCAATCATCGAGGGAATAGTAGAACGGGACTTGCTACTTAAAAGTTATAATTCCCAAGAGCAACCTGAGATGCTCATAGGGACGTCTATCAAGCGCCTTAGTGATAATATCAGCTATTTGGTTGACTCGGCTAAAGTCGTCGTGCCAAGATCAAAGATAAATAACCCAAACAAACTAACTAACAAAGATAGTATAGCATGCAAGTAAGGGGTCGAACCCAAGAGAACTTAAGGCTTCTAGTATTAATAAATCTATCAACTAAAGATAAGGGGGGTTTAAGAGAGAAATCTATACTAAACTAATCTAAGAAACAAAGAACAAACAAATAAACAAACAAATATGGGAGATAGGTTCATTCAAAAGATCCACTCTTTAATAATCACTCGATCATAGATTCATTCATTGATTTCATTTACACCTATGGTTAATTCCTATCCCGATCATTAACAATCGCAAGTCCACGGTCCAAGCAATTCTATAACCCTAGGCAAGGACGCTTAACCTAGAATTAACATAGAGAACAAGGATATTAGGAAATCAAATCATGCAATCAAGCTACGAGTCTCATGTACAATTAAACCATTGAATACTTTTCCCTAAACTAGTCCACGGTCCTAGAATAGAGTTGTTTCGAGAAATAGGAAAGATGCATAGACAACAACCAATCCTAATTCAAACAATAGATCTAAGTCAATCAAACAAGTTGGCCAGACTCATAAAATCAAGCATAAATCATGGGATTAAGCACAAGAGTATCAATATTAACCAAAGGATAGAAATCGATTACCAAAACCTCACAAGTTCATACATCAGAGCTTCTCCCTTGAACAAACCCAAGGAGACTAGCTCTCCATAACTAAACTAGAAGAGAAGAATTGGTAGAAGGTAGAATGTGAATGAATAAAACCTAGGGCTGGCTCTTCCTTATATAGCCCAAGGAACAAGCTCCACGAGATAGATAAGGAAAGAGGCAAAAAATAGAAAAGGAAACAAGATAGAAAGACTTCGGCCCGCTTCGGATCCGGCATCGCCGCGGTCGCATCGCCATCACCGCGCCTGCGCTTTCACAACAGAGAAGAACTTCTCGTCTCGGCAGCCACCGCGGTCGCGGGTGGACAATCCGCGGTCGCGGTATCGGGACAGAATCGCTGGTGTCACTTCGGAGGCTGTTTTGACCATCTTCGGCTTGGAATCTGACTTCGGTGTAAAAAGATGAATTGAATCCCTTGAAGTTAGCTTTCCAATGGCACCGGAATCAGCTCAATCAGACCTTTGTAGCTCCAGATATAGCCTTCGCAAGAAAGTGGTGTCGCGTAGACAGCTCAAAACGCCTTAAAACTCTTGATTCTTGAATCCTTGTGTCTTCGGTCTTCTTATTACAATTACGCACAAACTCTAACCTAAACACACTCAATATAGCCCTAAAATATAAGAGTTA
Source organism: Polygonum aviculare (assembly GCA_934048045.1). Taxonomy (NCBI): domain Eukaryota; kingdom Viridiplantae; phylum Streptophyta; class Magnoliopsida; order Caryophyllales; family Polygonaceae; genus Polygonum; species Polygonum aviculare. Next base: position 20,675,392 of record OW204023.1, on the reverse strand, counting down.
ACCTATACAAAATAAAGCGAATCATTGGTCTTCAGTCCTTACATGCTCCATACTAATGAGTCCTAGTTCAACATTATCACACAAGAAATGATGCCTTATATTAATATGCTTTGTGCGTGAATGAAAAACAAGATTCTTAGAAATTTCAATAGCACTTGTATTATCACAACGAATGGAGATAGTTTCAAGATTGATACCGTAGTTCTCAAGTTGATATTTGATCCAGATGACTTGTGAATAGCACGAGGCAGCAACAATGTACTCGGCTTCCGCAGTTGAAAGCGCCATAGAGTTCTGTTTCTTTGATCCCCAAGAGACTAAGCATGAACCAAGGAATTGTGCCATTCCTGAAGTGCTTTTTCTATCAATCACATGACCAGCATAATCAGCGTCCGAGTAGCCAACGATCTTAAAGGACGTCTTCTTATGGTACCAAAGGCAAAGATCATCGTGTCCCTTGAGATAGCGAAAGATCCTCTTGACTTCTTGCAGGTGGGACTCCTTTGGACTCGCTTGGAAGCGCGCACACAAGCAAACTGCAAACATGATATCGGGACGACTTGCGGTCAAATAGAGCAAAGATCTAATCATTTCTCTGTAAAGTTTTTATCAACGTCCTTCCCCTGCTCATCTGCGTAAAGACACGAATTGGGAGAACAAGGAGTAGCAACTGGCTTGGATGTTTTCATCCCGTACTTCTCAAGCATTTCACGAACGTACTACTATTGGTGAATACGCGTCCCTTCCTTGAGTTGGCTGATTTGAAGTCCCAAGAAGAAATTGAGTTCTCCGATGAGGGACATCTCAAACTCGCTACTCATTAAGGACTTGAACTCATCTACAAGTTTCATGTTAGTATACCAAAGACTATATCATCAACATAGACTTGGGCAATTAAAATGTCCTTGCGAACTTTCTTAATTAACATAGTTTTATCAATTGAACCTCTTGTGTACCCATGAGACAAAATAAAGGACGCAAACCTGTCGTACCATGCACGAGGGGCCTGCTTGAGTCCATAGAGCGCTTTGTCCAAGTAGTACACATGGTCTGGGTGAGAGGCGTCCTCAAAGCCAGGGGGCTGAGCAACATACACTTCCTCCTTGAGTTTTCCATTGAGAAAGGCAGTCTTGACGTCCATCTGAAATAACTTGAATCCCTCGTGCGCGGCAAAGGCAATAAGGAGACGGACGACCTCAATTCTTGCAACAGGAGCAAAAGTTTCATCGTAGTCAATGCCTTCCTCTTGCTTGAATCCTTGAGCCACCAGTCTTGCCTTGTTCCTTGACACGCGTCCACTTTCATCAAGTTTATTTCTGAACACCCAGCGCGTCCCTATGATGTTTTTACCTTTTGGACGAGGGACGAGGGTCCAAACTTTGTTCCTTTCAAACTGGTTGAGTTCTTCTTGCATTACTTGAATCGAGTCAGCGTCCTGGAGTGCTTCCTTGATGTTCTTTGGTTCCACCATAGACACAAGGCATTGAAAACACAGAAAGCCAAATTTGTACTTTGGGACTTGCTTGCAGCTGACCTTGTTTGAACTCCTTGAGAAATATCTAAGACAATTTGAGAGGTTGGGTGGTCCCTAGAGAGGCGGGACTCCCTTTGGAATAATTGAATGAATCTTGGATCAATGTCTCCATCAGAATCATCACTATCATCTTGAGCATCGTCCTCAGTGTGTTCCCCCTCAAAGAGAGCGTCCACACCTTGGCAATGCTCGCCTTGTTGACTTGATTCCACCACATCTTGTTGAACTGGAGATTCACTACGAGAGGGAAATCCCTGAGCAACATTAGGAGAGTCCACGGAGACTTCTCCAGGATTTGGAATAGCGTCCTTAGGAACATAGTACTTTCCAAAGGAACATTCTTCAACTTCATCTTCAGAGTCGTCCTGCTGTTGTGAGGAAGAACGTTCTTTCTTACTTTGTTTTTCTTTGTGAGAAGAACTCTCTTTAAACACAGCATGAATACTCTCCTCAAGCTTAAGAGTCCTTTTGTTGAAAACTCTGTATGCGTTGTTGGTGAGGGAGTACCCAAGGAATATGGCTTCATCACTTCTTGCATCAAACTTTCCAAGTCTTTCTTTGTCGTTATTGTGAACAAAGCACTTGCATCCAAAAACTCTGAGATAGTCAATGCGAGGCTTCCTTCCATTCAACAACTCATAGGACGTCTTCTTCAGTAGGGGACGGATCATGGCACGATTTATGATGTAGCAAGCTGTAGCAATAGCTTCTGCCCAGAAGTACTTGGGGACACTATTCACTAAGAGCATAGTCCTTGCCATATCCTCCAGCGTCCTATTCTTTTTTTCCACAACTCCATTTTGTTGAGGAGTCCTTGGAGCTGAGAAGTTGTGAGAGACACCCTGTTGATCATAGTAGGCATGAACTTTGAGTTTTGGAACTCCGTCCCATGGTCTGATCTTATGGCTTTTAGAGGCGTCTCAAGGGCAACTTCCACTTGTTTGATGAAGACTTTGAATGCGTTGAAACAATCTGCTTTTGACACCAAGTGAATCAAGAAAAATCATCTACTAGAACGTAAATGTACCTCTTTCCACCGTAGCTCAGCGTTTTCATTGGTCCACAAAGATCCATATGGAGAAGTTCCAAAGGCTTCTTCGTACTGACTTCATTTGTGGACTTGAAGGACGTTCTTGTTTGCTTCCTTTTGATACAGGCTTCACACTGTTCAACTTTCTCAAGATTAATTCGGGGAAGTCGTTTCATAAGATTTCTTTGGTGTAGCTTAAGGATTGTGCTTAGTCCAGCATGGCCAAGGCGGCGATGCCAGAGGTCAGCGTCCTCAATTGAAACAGATAGACACAACTCAGATTTAGGCTTGAACTCTTGGTTGAAGATGTAGACATTGTTTTGGCGTACTCCTTTGAGAACTACTTTGTTTGATTTCTTGTTGATAACAAGACACTCCTTTGAGTCAAATGTGACTAGGTTTTCACCTTGATCACACATTTGAGAGACACTAAGAAGATTGAAGCCAAGTCCTTCAACAAGACTGACATTTGTTGCTTTGATGGACGAATTGAGAATGGCAGTTCCCGTCCCTTTGATCTTTCCCTTGCCCTTGTTGCCAAACGAGACAGTTCCTCCCGTGGCACTACTTTTGATAGAAGTAAGATGGATTTGGCTTCCTGTCATATGATTTGAGGCGCCACTATCAGTGATCCATGGGCGTCCCCTCACTTCCACCTGCCAAAACAAAGTTAGTGTTTGGCGACCCAGGCAAGGTGTTCCTTACCTGGTTCGTTGCAATAATAGAACTCTGGTTCTGGCATGTAGTCATTTATATTAACATCATTTGAAATAGCATGCTTTCAGAAAGAACTTCTAGAACGTCTAGGACGCCTAGTGTTAGCCTTAGGAACGGACTCATCATTTTCAATGTTAGTCCTAGCAGCTTTTCCACTTTCAATGTCTTCCTTTAGTTTTACACAATCATATTTGAAGTGGTCTCCTTTTCCACAGTACCAACACGTCCTATAGTAAGTACCGAGGTAGTACTTCTTATTGGGACGGTTGATTTTGTTCTCTTTCATCTTTTGAGGATTACAGACTTTAGAACCTCCCCCCTTAGCAATTTTCTTATAGATCCTATGACTTGTGGAGTTAGTGTAATAGTCCTCTAGACCTTTCTCTCCTCTCTCTAGGACTTTAATAGCTCAAGAAGGTTCTTAGTTTTCTCCCTTTCTAGTTCAAGTTCTGAAGTTTTGCTGGCCTCAAAGTCACTTGGGAGAGAGTTTCTAGAGTCAGACTCATAGCCTAGTCCTCTTTTGGATGGGACAAAAACTATTGGCTTGACTTCCTCAATGATAGGACTCTTTCCTAACACTTTTACTTCTTCCCTAAGCTTAGCGTTCTCCAGTTTAAGACACATCACTTTAGTTTTTAGGGGTTTGCTTTCATCATAGGAGGACTCTAGTTGTAAAGACATTGTAGCACAGTTCTCACATTCAACTATTTTAATTTCATCTTCAAGTTTATCCATCCTATGCTTCATTTCAAGAATTTCTTCCATGATTTTACCAATCAGTTTGATAAGGTTTGATTTTGAACAATTCTCTAAGAAACGCATCATGGAATCGTGAGTTACCTCTTGATCATTTTCGGAGGCGTTCTCTTCAATAGTTGGGGCGTCCTCCACTGCCATGCACGCGACTTGATCGTCATGCTCTTCATCATCTGAACTAAAATCATCCCATACAGCTGCGTATGCTCCAATGAGAGCTTTCTACTTCATTTCCGTGGAGGACATTCCCGTGGTACACTTCTTAGCAAAATGTCCTTTCACTAGTACAAAATTCCCCATACAATGCAGAAATATTAGGGCGCTTGAAAAAAGTGCACTAATTTATCAAACATATAAGACGCTTATGTTAAAAAAGTGCACTATAGAATTAAATCTTTTTAGTAAAAATAGTAAAAATATTTTATAGGGCGCTTTTATTGAAATGCGTCTTAAGTTCCAAAACACGGAGGGCGTTTTTAGTGAAAAGCGCCTTAAATTATGAAATATAGAGGGCGCTTTTGTTGAAAAGCATCTTCCACCTCTCTTTATTAAAAAAATAAAATAAAAGCCAAACGTTAGGGTTTTACTCTCATCTGCTGTCTTTCCTCCGTTCCCGACCTAATGTGCTTCCTTCCCTGATCTCATCTCCCAGCCTCACTTTCTTCCGTTCTGTACATTTTCTCTCCTTCTCCGGCGACCGTTTTCCACTTTCCTTTCTGCCTTTCTTTGTGTCCTTCATCGTTCGCTCGAAATTGAATCCAGATCTCAAAGCTCAAGCCAACAATGGAGGACGGAAGCTTGACGACGACGGAGAAGCTCTACACCGTGGCCAATCTCGTCGGAGCCAGCGAAGGCCGCTAGTCCTAGACGAAGACGGCGATGGCGATGAGATCAAGCTGGAAGAAGAGCGCGGTCGAGCAGAATCGAGCCACGCCGGGAGTGGAGAGTCGGAGGAAGAGGAGGCGGAGGTGAAGCCGATTGGGGATGTCGTTAGGGTTTCTGGCTCGGGAGAACGAAGAGTGAAGTCATCAGGCCTTCGAGTACGCTGGCTACCGATATGAACTCGTCAAGCCTTTCGGCTTCTTTCTCTAGGTTTAATTTCGGTCAATTTCCGGCCAATTGCGGATTCTGGCTTGATGTTTCCACCAAAGTACTCGACGGTCCTCTCACCTCTTCCGAGAGCTCCAACTCCAACTACCAGGTAAACAACAACTTCTCCATTTCGCCGATTCGCTCGATTTGGAGATTTTCTAGCGTCAATGCGGTTTCTTCTTCTGCTTGTGGAAGCTAGGGTTTCGAAATCCTTGCTACCTGTGTTGTCTGAATTCTGGCGCTAATGGTGTAGGTTGTGGCCATTGTTACTCAACCGCCGTCTGCAAGGAATCGGGGGAGGAAGGTGCTTCCATCTCCTGTTGTGCAATTTGCTCTTGATCGAGGCTTTCCTCCTGACCTCATTTTCACGCCTGAGCGCGCCGGAGAGGTAATCTTCTGTTTTCCGTCTTTAGGCGTTTGGATTGATTGATCGATCAGTTAGGATTAAGGTTAATGAGGAGCAGGAAAAGGATAATCCTCTCACTTAGAACAGTTGAAGTGAACTCCTTTTGAGTCTTTTCCTTGGCCTCTACCGATTTTGTGTTTTACTACTTGCTGGTCGTGCTATTCAGTAGCTGATACATATCTCGTTGCAATGGTGGTATACAATATTGTCTTCTTTTGATTGGATGCCTTGATTTTGATTTTTCTCACAAGTGCTCCACGTATTTCGGTCGATCTTGTTGTTTGGAACTAAAGTATTTATTTTTCCAGATAAATTTGTAAATTTTGCTTATAAACTGAATGATTATCTACTTAATAGGAACAATACACTTGTCCATACTTGAATTTGACTTAGAAGTTCTAAGTGTTTATGATCAGCTATGATTTTCTCCATTTCTTCTGCTTCGTTTAGGTAACAATTTCCTGTTATCATTTGTTGTCGTTCAGGGACATGATGGGGTTGACTTGGAAATGAGTATGAATGGAATCAGCTCAAGTTGGGAAGATGAATTCAGTGATGTGGTATGAACTATTCTTCTTCCTTGTCTTCTTCTTTATCATTTTTTCTCCTGTTGTATCATTGTTTCAACTTTCAATTGTGTATGAACAGCGTGTAAAATTTCATTGCTCTTTGTGGCCAGGATTTTACCAAGAACCAGCTAAAACATGAGAAGGGTGAACATATTAATGCACAGAGGGAGAAGGAAATTCAACAGGTAAGTCGGAACTCGACTAAGATCCATTCTTCTAAAATCTCCTAACTCTCTTGCTTACAAATTTCAAGTCCCCAATTGCAGGTTGCCCACTCTGTACACGAGCTTGCCCAGGTTATGAAGGATCTCTCAGTTCTTGTTATAGATCAGGTTCTTTTTTCCCAATTTTCATTCACTGAATAATAATAGTAATTCACTGTCCAACCCTTTTAGCAATGATTGACGGAAGTTGTTTGCTACAATCTCTCCAGGGCACGATTGTTGATCGAATAGACCACAACATCCAGAATGTTGCAACGTCGGTTGAGCAAGGGTTCAAGAACCTTATTTGCAAATGGCTATACAGATTTAGTTTGTTGAATATTTTTTGTTAGACATTATAGTGTACTCAAAGGTTTGGATGCACTATGTAGTATTTCTACTGAATATTTGTGTATTGATCGATTAATATATCGAATCGTTAAAGATTGTAGTATCTGATTTGTTGATTTTAAATTTGATTTGTGCATTTTAAATTTGTGGTGTGCATTTTATAATATAGATGCAGCTAGTAAATTCGAGTTTACAAAGACCGCTTTTCGTTCGCTATTGATTTTTTTAAAAATTATTTAATAAAGTTACGACGCTTTTTTACAAAAAAACTCCCTAAAAGCGTCCTCTATATTAGTAGTATTTGTCCAGCTAAAAATTTCATATAGGGCGCTTTTTTGAAAAAACGCCTTAAGAGTTTAAGGCGCTTTTCTGAAAAAGCGCCCTAAGAGTTTAGGACGCTTTTTTAAAAAAAAAGCGCACGCTGTGTCTGTATGTGATGGCACTTTAAAAAAAGCGCCCTCTGTAGCCTTTTAATGCATTATGACTTAATGCACTATGAAAGCGCATTGTGCTTCAATAAAAAAGCGCCTTATACAAGGCTTTTTGTACTAGTGTTTCTTGTTACATTTGAAGCAAGTGAATTCCTTCATTTCTGCTTCTGTGTACTTGGGGCTTTCTTTCTTGTAAGGCATCTTGTGCTTGTTGAAGTATTTGTTCCTTTTACCATAGGAACGACGAGCTTTATGAATAAGGGAAAGTTCTTCCTCTTGGTTCCATGTCCATTTTTCACCTGCAACTCCGTCAGGCGCGGAGGTTTGACAAAAGAGATTCCTATTGGTTCCATGTCCATTTTTCACCTGCAACTCAACAAAATCTAGAGCGCCTGCTCTGATACCAATTGTTAGATCGTTAGTATAAATGGGGAACGTCCTTTACTTAGGTAAAGGCGTCCTTGGTCAGGCGTCCTTACGAGGTGTAAGGGCGTCCTTTATTTGTGTTGCGGAATTTAAGACTAAACAGGAAAATAAAGTGAACACAATGATTTATAGAGGAACCACTCAAGACCAAGTAGTCCTTGAGTGTAAACCTCTACCTCCTTGGAGGATTTTTGAATAAATTCTTCCTTTCTTATTAAACGTCCTTACGTTGTACTGGCGAGTCCTTTACACTTCTCTAGTACTTACACAGCGTCCTAAGTCCACTAGTAAAGTCCTCCTTGAAGCCTACAACCTAAGCGAGTTTAATCTTCTAAAGGACTACTATCCCTACGTCCTATAGTGCGTTGTAGGACTCTCTCTCTTTCTTTTTGGGTTTTCTGAGTTACAAACAAGTTTTGGTTTGGGTTACAACTCTCACTCGATCTAACACAAGCCTAGAACTGTTCTTGGGTGTTCTTGAGCTTGTTCTTCGTGTTCTTGAGTGAGTCGCTTTCCTCTGATTCTCTCTGAATATTCTCTGAAAACGTTGATGTCACAATAAATTCCTTGGGCTATTTATAGGACTTGGGGAAGGGCATCTTTCCTCTTCGGACGATCATGCCCTTCATGGACGTGGCTACAGGATCTTCCTCAATGTAGTAGGGCGGTGATGAGGAAGCTTCCTGTATCCAGCTGTGTGTGATGGACTCTGCTACAGGATCGGCCGCCACGTGTTGATGAACTCTGCTACAGGATCGTCCGCCATGTAGTGTTGGACTCTGCTACAGGATCGGTCTCCACGTGCCCTTGGATGATCAAATGTTGTCGAGTGATGTCATATTGTCGGCTAATAAGTAAGGACGCTCTGCTTGCGTTCCTACTTGCTTTTGGGACTCCGTCCTTGCTCAAGTAGTCTCTTGCTGGTCCTTACTTCCTGGTAGCTAGTGTCCCTAAGCCTAGGGAATGCTTCACACACTTGTTCTCCTTTTGTCACTGGCGTTTTTGAACACTTGGACAAATTTATTAGAATCAAAGTGAGTTTGTCATATCAAAACTAAGGGACGGTTTGTATGGGCACACTACCAAGTACGCAAGCGTCCTTGATAGCGTCCCAACACTCTCTCGGATAGTGTCAATGATACCTTGATCCTCTTGATTGCTAAGGTTGCTAAGCCTGAGTTGATTGGTTAGTTCCGCCCTATCAGCTTGTGTAACGTGCTCTATAAAATCGTTACAATGGTGTTAGCTACAGGATTTATCCGTTTATGGCTGTCATTATCGGACCCACTCAAGGCAGTTTCATTTTGGGATGCCTCATTACTGATAATATTGTGGTTGCCTAGGAGGCCGTGCATTCGATGAGGAAGAAGACGGGAGCGAAGGGCTTGATGATTGTGAAGCTTGACCTAGAGAAGGCTTATGATCGTCTAAGATGGGATTTTATTGAAAACACCCTTCATGTGGTTGGTATTCCAGTGGAGTGGATTATTTGGGTTATGGCGTGTGTCCGTTTGCCAAGAATGCAGGTTCTTTGGAATGGGGAAACCACGTCTCAATTCACGGCGTCGCGTGGGATCATGAAGGGAGACCCCTTTTCTCCTTATTTGTTTTTGCTTTGTGTTGAGAGGCTTTGCCACCTCATCTTGAAGTCAGTGGAGCGCCGTAGTTGGCGTCCTATTAAGCTCATTAGGAGCGGTCCCTCTTTATCTCATATATTATTTGCAGACGATGTGTTACTTTTTGCAGAGGCTTCGGTGGTGCAGATTAGTGTGATCAAAGAGTTTTTGGACTTGTTTTGCGCAGCCTTGGGTCAGAAGATTAGTGCCAACAAGTCTAAGATATTCGTTTCTAAACACGTAGGGTGGCGTTTGAAGCGGGAGCTCATTAATGCTAGCGGTTTCTCAGTTACTTCGGACTTGGGCAAGTACCTTGGTATGCCAATTCTCCACAAGAGGGTCTCCTAGAACACCTTTGCTAGCCTGCTGGAGAAGTTTAATTCTAGACTTAATGGATGGAGGTCGAAGATGCTTAGCTTCGATGGGCGCATTACCCTTGTGAAGTCAGTGCTCTTGTCGAACCCGGTTTATTCGATGTTCTCTATGTTGTTGCCTAGGAATGTGTGCTCTAAAACTGATAAAAATTAACAAAAGTTTTATATGGGGAAACACGGAGGAACGTCGATGGATGCATAAGGTTGCTTGGTCGGTGGTCACGAAGCCGAAGTGGCTTGGGGGCCTCGGGATTAAGAGCATGAGAGAATTGAACGTCTCGTTGCTTGGCAAGTTAGGGTGGAGATTCAAGTCTGAGGATGACGGCCTGTGGATTTCCGTCCTTAAACACAAGTATGTGGATAGGGCTCTTGGCAATTGATGCGGATCGGTTCGGGATCGTGGTGTTCCGGATCGGATGATATCAAAATTTAAATTTATAAACCGAACCCCAATTGTAGTAAAAGAGGTAGGGTGTCGAACACACGGGAGTTCGTGCGTTGAGTGTACCAAAAAGACTAAAAAGGGGAAAAGAAAAGAAAAAACGAGGAAAATCAAAAAGAACACCCCGGACTGACACTAGTCACTTTGGTCCGAGGGTGGATCGAGGTTGATTTGGCCGGGACCGACTTCACACAACGTCGGGCCCGATGACTGGGTAACTCGAACTAGGCAAATTTGGTAGATCGGTCTTGGGTTTTTGGGTTCCTTCCCTAACTAGACTTGGGTGATTCCACCCCAATTCAGCCAATAAGTGTTGATCCTTGTGAGATCGAGGTTGTTCGCCTTGGATCCCTCCACTCTACACATCGATCATGGGATGTTTTCACTCTCCCTTCGATGCTAGGTCTAGTGATGGGTCCGAGATGCTTTCGCTTACTCTTACCAAACACAAGCCCGAGATCCCTTGTTTCACTAAAGGATTGAAGCTTAGTGTAGAGAGGATTCATAGATCAAGCACTCAAAGGCTATGGAATTGGGGGTTCACACCCAATCCTAGCTAGGGGTTTCCCCCATTGCCCAAGACTATGGAATCTACTCCATCAAGTAAAAGTAAAAAGCAATCAAATGGCAAGGCAAGCAAATCTTAATCATCAAACTCAAATCAAAGCCAAATCTCATTCAAATCAAAAGGGGTTCACAATATCCAAGTCTCAAATCTAATCAAAGCAAAACAAGTTCAAAACTCACTAATCTCCTCTCTAGCTCCACCGATCTCTCTCTCTTCTCCTCCTCCTCTCTTCTCCTTTCTCTCCAAGTCTTCCTTGAGCCTTTTGAGAGTGATTAGGTGTGGGATTGTTCTCTCCTCCTTTTCGTCTCCCTTAATGCTCACTAATCACCTCTAATTATACTCTCTCTTGGATTGGAGATCAAGGAATTCCCAATTTAGAAGAAGGGCAAAATCGGAAGATCACAACGTTGTGCTTTGGAGCCCAATCCTATCTTTTGCCGACTCGGACTGACACGGGTTGACATCGGGCCCGACGTTGGGAACGTCGGTCCTATGCTCTGGTGCTCGAACTCGGACCCGACTTGATAGTAACTCGATCCGGGGTCACGGTCTTCTTCTTTTCTTGGTTTTCCTTGAGTTCCTCTTCATTCTTTGCATGGCTCTTCCGCTCCTTTGCTCCCTTAGCTTGGCTCCTTCTTATAAACTCCTCCAAAACGTCCTTAAACGCGCCATTTTACCTACAAAACACAACAAACTCGCATAGTTTCCGAATCTCGTAGAAAACCGGGAACTAAGCTAAAACGAGACAAAACTAACAAAGAAGGGAATGAAAAACACATATTTACAAGGGAAAATAACTACTAAAACACCACCAAAATGAGAGACATGAGCAATTCTCCGGCTTGTTCGTACATTTGGAAGAGTATCAAAACCTAGGTCTCCGAAGTTGTGTTGAAGGGGACGAGATGCTTGTTGTTTGACCCAAGACTAGGGGCCCATAATTCTTACTAAGCCCGTACGCGTATCCAGATAGGCCCATGAGATCAGAAGCTGTTATACAAGAAAATCCTATCGTACCAAGGCGATTCGAAGTTGTTACACGGAACAATCCACCATATTGAAGAAAATCTTATCCTATCTAGGGATATATTCTATCTATTGTATCATATCTATCTAGTTGTATGAGATCTTGTAAATATCTATCTTTTGGCATCCCCTATATATACAAGGGGGGGGAGGGTCATGCATGATACACATTATTCATATTTACGCACACAATAACACCATGCACGTTCATTCATCACCATTAATACAAATTTTCACGTTTTCTTCTTCAATTCTTTTGTTCTTTTATGCTTTGTTCTAGCCCGAACTTGGTCAAGGGGTCACCAATCTTGCTTGGTAGATTTCTGGCTCAAACAACTTGGCGCCCACCGTGGGGCTGAGAACGAAGTGATTCTGAACGAAAGCAAACAACTTTTGATACAATCGACATCATATATTCGTTTTCACACGATCAAACGACTCCACAACCAGAAAGCGATCCCAGGTTGCATCGCGAGACCTACTGGAGTGACGAACTACCCAGATCGCACGACACCCGGATAGAAGAAGAAGAAAGTATTCCGGAGGAAAGCAAGCAACTTTTGATCCAATTGACATTCATGTCAAGAGCAGAAGACAAACGTCAAGAATCAAGACGATGATGGAAACGCCCAGCAGGAGGAATAATAGGAGAAAGCTCGGGGCGCCTTAGATGGCTAGTTATCGACGCCAACTAGAGATTCTCCAGAAGAAATCGAATTGACATCCACACAAAAGATAACCAATCAGGATCCTAGGCGAAATCAAAGTTTCTATAGGAAATCGGAGTTTCCAGACAGCCGATCAGGATTTTTACACGCGATCGGAGTTTTCAGATAGCCGATCAGGATTTCTACATGCGATCGGAGTTCCTAGACAGAGTATCTAGATGCGATCGCAGTTTTTACATGCAATTGGAGTTTCTTGATGCGATCGTAGGTTTTACACGCAATCGGAGTTTCTAGACGCGATCGGAGGTCCTAGACGAAGTTTCTAGACACGATCAGAGTTTCTACATGGGATCGGAGTTCCTAGATGGAATTTCTAGACACCATCAGAATTCCTAAACGCGTTCCGGTATTCCATGACGGCGAGGATACCTCAGGACGGAGCAATCTGGATCCGTCCAGTTATCCAGAAATTGACCAATAATTATCCAGTTTGTTATCATTCAGCACGCAGAATGCTTCGCGCATGACGGTCAATCTGGATCGACTATCCAGAAAGGAGGACAACGAGAAAGATCATAGAACAGATCGGAGCAATGACTGATTAGATATCTTCAAGGCTAGACCTTGGTGGTTGCGAAAAGACACTAAGGGGTGTAGCGGCCTCGATGCCAGATCTAGCTACGACACCCATCTAACTGTCTTACTTGGAGAGCAAGCCAATCCAATTGATCACTGGATTGCTTCCAGATATTTCTAGAAAAATCACAGAGGTCATACCTTGATGGTCGCAAAGAAGAATCAAGGAACGTAACGGCTTCGATGCCATATCCTGGAGAAATACAACATGAAGCCAACCCGGACACAACCATGACGAATCAACCTAGAAGACCCTTCTGGAGTCAGGATCACGTCCCAGTCCTTCATACACTGGTTTCCTCGTTCCTTTATCTAAAAATTCATTTCGCATCTTCCCTTTCCTGGAGGCTAATCTCTCTTTCATGATTATACATCTTAAAAGCATCATCTTCTACGCTCATGCATGTTTACCGTTTACTAGATTCAATTGCTAGACACGTTAAGAAATCATATTAATTTGGATAGTAGATCTTTGTTGGAACACGATTGATCGCTCTATCTTTTTGAGGATTCTAAACTCCTCCCTTACTAACATTATGCATTACTCATTTTCCTAAGAGACAGGAACTTCATACAAGGAAGTTCTTGACCTTTTGTGACAACAAAGGATCCATGCCCTTAGGTTATGCGATACTCAAATGACCTAGAAGGGGTTCTACATCTTCAATACTCAATGAAGCACCCTTAACAAATACTTTTCTGACTTTCATATCAGTTTCTTCCTTTTTATATTCTGGATACGATCTGGAGCATATATACTCTCCATCCCTTATTGTTGACAAATTATCTAGAGTTACTACTATCACATGACATTGTTTGAGAACTCATCCAGAACTTTCCCTATTTCGGCATCTAGAAACTGGCTTTGGATAAGCTTTTCCCTATCTAGTACCCAGTTGCTAATTCTTATAACTTTGAGGATCAACTTCTATACTCATGTCTATGTTGTTCTCTGATAAGACCTTAAAGGGCAATCCATGCTAATACTCATATGGATTCCAAGCATTATAGGTGGAATCCTTACACCTCCTACAAGAAAGGCTCGTGTCAGCATCAGACACTGATTATCCACAAATCTTCAAAGTTTACAAGAAAGTGGTCAGAACATGGACCCATAACACTACTCGCCAAGCTTTAACCACAAGACACAGGTTTGCTTTTTATACTCTTACTAGATACTCTGCTCGCATGACTTTTTGAGTAACTTAGCAAAGGCTAGTTTACATTGCGAACAGTACATTACAAAAGACCTCCTATGAGAGTTACACACCTTGTCCAAGGCTTAGTCATCTCAGGGGGTAGCTCCCGCTGGGGTGGATCTTTCGCCAAGCACTACATAAAAAGTTCCTATCGATAGAAACCTAACACTTATCGCTTAAGACGCGAATAAACGCTAACAAAACGCGTTAAATAGGCACTCGCCACGCAACGAGCAAGGGCCTAAGTTCAATCGACCAATAAAGCGTGCACGCTCCCTTAAGACAGTTTACTGCTTGAACGCAAAAAGTCTTTACTAGGGCACATACCTAGTAAACATGGCAAGACCAGCCAGGAAAGAACTAACAAGGCGCACGAAACAGGCTCTTGCCCCAAAGCAAGTAAGAACCTGAGTTCAACATGGATAAGTGTCTTGCACAAATAAGCACGAAACAAAAAGTTCTTTCTAGAGAACATATCTAGTAGCCCTGATCAGGCTAACAACTGGTTATAACACCACTACACACACATAAACACATATTCCCGCAAAACTCGCGGACAAAACGATTAGGCCCATAAGTGACCTAAGCAATTATCACCAGAGATCCCACAAACCTCGTGGACGTAACAATTAGGCCCATAATGACCTAGGCAATTATCACCAGAGATCCCACAAAACTCGTGGACGTAACAATTAGGCCCATAAGAGACCTAGGCAAGTATCGCCTGTTTTGCAAAACTCGCACGAAACAATGGATCCATAAAACAAACAAGGCAAAACACGCCAAAAACACACACAACTTACACGGATTAATCCACAAGAAAGCTACACAACATATCCTACCAGGTAGTCCCCCTGAATGGTTACAAACATATCCTACCAGGCAGTCCCCCTGGAACAGTTACAAACACATCCTACCAAGAGGTTACCCCTGGTATTATTTACATACTAACAAAGCTCTAGAGCTTACTCAAATCAAGTAACCACTATTGCGGGACACCGCATCACACTTACGTCCGGGGTACAATCCTGGACCAAGCTTACAAAAACGCTTTTGAACACGCATCGACCCACACCCTATAGTCAAAGAACGAGTGTACAGTTCAACAAAAGACAAAAGCGAAGCAATCATTTCTAGATACAGACTCTAGAAATACATCTCACTGCTTCAGAATATGGACCATTAGACATGGCCTACCTATATTATTGAAATGTGATCATAATACTGATTAACCTTCACATTACTAAGACATCGACTCACTCCATACAACTAGAAAACGATACACTAGAACAAGACCGAACGATCACTTCTAGGTACAATATCTCAAGAATATCTTTCCCGAGTCACTAGACTCAATATGCTCACTTTACCAAGACAATGGATTTCGACATCTACCAAGTTTTTGGTTGATTAGACAAACGCCATGGAGACACTTTTGGCGGAACATTAATGGTCGCTTTTAGTCTAAGCCTACACACTAAGATTCTAAGACCATGAAGTACTTTTTTAGTGTCACAAAACACATGTGCGCATCAAAGCATAGACATGCCATACAAAGGGTCGACATGATTAGACATGGAATCCAAGATACATGGGGTATGAAGCATCACCCCACAACACGAGGTATGGTACTAGTACCACACCGGGAAGTGTCTCGTTAGCATCAACAAGACGGAGTCATCAACAGAAAGAAACAAGTACTAGCAAAGGAGAACATAAACAAAGTTATGTAAAAGAGTCTCATCAAGCAGAAGGGTTACACTTTTGGATCTCAAATCAAGAACGTGAACCCAAACAGGGGTAAGCAGAAACTCTTACAAGATAAAGATGTCACGACACCGCTACAACAAACCTTCTCGGCTTAAGGTTACAACATACCATGGGATCAATTCAAGACAAGTGTTTTAACACAAGAAACAATAGCAACACAAGAGTACTTGAAGAATCCAGAGATCTACAACTGCTAGCCTGTTCTTCTAGATCAGCAAAGTGGAATTCAGTGAAGCACATCCATCATGATCAAAATCTAGCCGATCATCTCTGACCTAAGACAGGGGTTTGAGTACATTCTGGAAGGCCTCAAACGACATTATATTCGCTATTTTTTCTGGGGTACATTTGCAAGAGACAAGGTCTTACGGAAGCTCCTAGTACTGGGGTACTGGGGCGGAGATACATAGCAACGTTGTTCCAATATGCGGTTAAGTCCTAGTAACCGTACTTCCCGGCAACCAAATCTCAAGGAATATTCAAGGCGAGGCTTCATCAGAATACTAAGCAACCACGACGGTCACCACATTGACCAAACATTAGGTCACCTTCACAGTTTTTCACGGCTCACTTCCCGAGCACAGTGCAACTCACCGAGTACTCGCTAGCTGACATAGAGAATTTCCGGTGCACACATGCAAAACCAACCGGTTTTGCTACCTTAGATAGTCACTTCGTAACACAGTTTTCAAGACATAAGCTCTCAATCTGAGACATATACCTTCAGTTTCTTAAAACATCTACCAAGGGTGTTCAACACTAGAACCCTCTTTGACGATGGTTCTGGTCAAGACAGCAAAACTTTAAGACAACAGAGACTTCAACGACACAATATGAATCGGCTTCCAACTCCATAGCAGGTCTGGATTTACAACCCGATCCGGGGGTATTGTTGAACACAAGACTAGGGGCCCATAATCCTTACTGAGCTCGTACGCGTATCCAGATAGGCCCACGAGATCCGAAGATGTTATACAAGAAAATCCTATCATACCAAGGCGATCCGACGTTGTTATATGGAAAAATCCACCATATTGAAGAAAATCTTATCCTATCTAGGCATATATTCTATCTATTGTATGATATCTATCTAGTTGTATGAGATCTTGTAAATATCTATCTTTTGGCATCCCTTATATATATACAAGGGGGGGGGGGGGATCATGCATGGTACACATTATTCATATTTACGTTTACAATAACACCATACACGTTCATTCATCACCATTAATACAAATTTTCACGTTTTCTTCTTCAATTCTTTTGTTCTTTTTTGCTTTGTTCTAGCCCGATCTACACCAAGGGGTCACCAATCTTGCTTGGTAGATTTCTGGCCCAAACACTTGCTAAGGGATGGGAAGTCTATACGGTTTTGGACTGATATTTGGATCTTGGAAGAGTCGTTGGCTACTGTGGTTGGTGCTACCATTTTGCAAGAAGAGCTAGAGTTGGTTGTCAGTGACTATTACCAGGACTCTTTTGCTGGCGGTGGGATGCCTTGAACAATCTCCTTCCCTAGAGTGTTGCTCTCAAGCTAGCCGCTGTTGTGGTGGACGCCGAGACTAGGGAGGACGAAATCTGCTGGATGCATACAACGGATGGAGTTTATTCGGTGACATCGGGTTATGACTTGATTCATGGTTTTTCTAGTACTGCTGCTACTAATGCCAATTTCTTTCACAGGTTTTGGCATACGCGAGCTCAAGAGTTTGCCCGTCATTTTGGTTGGCTCCTATGCTAGGGCGGGGTGCTATCAAACATGGAGCGTTCACGTAGACACCTTACGACGCAAGCTGGTTATGCGTACGGCTGTGGTGGCGATGAGACCTACGAGCACATGCTTTAGGACTGCAGGGAGGCTCGTGTTATTTGGGATAATTTGTATGCCACTGTCTATTTCCCTAATTTTTTTCAAGATAACTTTGCTTGATGGTTCTGTTCAAACATTATGGGATCCGTGGATGTCAACGGCGTGCCATGGAGCTCCATCTTCGTTACGGGACTTTGGTGGATTTGGAAGTGGCGAAACGAAATTGTCTTCGATGCCATAAGAGCTACCGTGAACAGAGATGCGGTGATCATGGAGCAGGCGACCGAGGTGGTGCGGGTCTTGAATGTTACTAACAGTATTGTGAGAGTTGCGGAGCGGAGTCTTCAGGACGTCTTGTGGGAGAGGCCGAAAGAAGATTGGATCAAGATCAACACCGACAAGGCGGTAAAAGAAGGTTTGGCTTCGGCGGGTGGGCTTATTAGGGATAGTAGAGGTCAGTGGTTGGGTGGTTTTGTTCACAACATTGGGGGCGTGCATGGCTCTAATGGCGGAGCTTTGAGAGTGTATAATAGGTTGAAGATGGCTTAGGGTAGTGGCTACCGAAAGGTAACACTTGAGTCGGATTCTTAGCCGTTGTACAATTCTTGAAGACCGGTGTCAAACAAAACAACTCGTTATACAATTCTTGAAAACCGAAAGCTAAAGAGGGGGTGATTTTGTTTGATACCCCGGCCCTCTTTAGCCTGGTATCTAGGTGTCAAGGCTTTCTTAGTAGGGATTGCATTATCCAATTCCGTCATGTGTTTCGTGAGGCTAATTCGGTTGTGGATGGCCTTGTGTCTCTAGTGTTTAGTTTCCCGCTAGGTCCTTTTTTATTGTCTGCCCCTCCAGAGGAGATTTTATTATTGCTAAAAAACAATGTAAAGGATTGGACTATCCCCCCGCTTAATGACTACTTAGCCCTCTTTTTTATTATAAAACGCCCCCTCGAAGGGCCGGAGAGTGCCGCCTCTCCTTCGACAAAAACAACTATTTACATAATACCCAGTAGCATTTACTCTAGTTTTTTTTAAGAGAAATTTGCACTAAACCACCCGTTAAATAGGTGAATTTACACTTAACCACCCGTTATACAAAAATTTATTTTAAACCACCCAAAACATCAATTCCGTTAACAAATAGCCACCCATGGCGTTATTCCGTCAAAAAATCCGTTAAATCACCCAATTTGACCGTTTTGCCCTCAAAAAATGTCAATAGACCAACCTCATTCTTTCCTTATGCCAGCTCACCCTCCCCTCTCATTGACTTTGACCAAGGGCCACCTTTCTTCTTCTACCTTCAACTCCCAATTTTCCAGATCTGAGAGTTGAGAACACCGCCCAAACCCCGGCGCTCGGCCTCTATCTCACTCCACGCTCGAACTCGCTCCCTGACTCCCTGTCACCGGCTCGGCCCACTCACCGACAACCCGAAGCTGCCCTCGACGCCTTGCTCTCTCTCGCACTCTCCCTCCGCTCGCCAACACCTCTCGTCCGGTCCTACCTGCGACCGTCGAGACTCCGACCACCGAGACCCACTCGGCCCCGATCTGTTCTATTGGGGTTTTCCAATCTGGCTAAATTGGAGAGGCTAGAGGGAAATAAGGTGATTGAGAAGAAGACGGAGAAGATTAGGGATTACAATTATGGCCTGGTTGTTTTTGATTGCCTTCTTCCTCTGTTTAGCTAGTTTGATGTTGTTGTTAATCTCTGAATTTGATCCTTGTGCTGTACAGTTTGATGTTTGAATAAATTGTGGTATTTTGCAATCGTATGTTGAACACTGATTTAGTAATGTGGATGCACGACAATGTACTAATCTATTTCAAATTTCTTGTTCATCTGTCTTCTTCTTGCTTGATTGCTTTTGGCTGTCAAATGGGTAGTGTAAAATTGAAGCATTTTTGTGTATGCATTGGACGATGAAGGCTATGGTGCAACATTCAACCTCAATGTTGCCCTCTTACTTTTGATTTAACCATATTCCACCGAATTTGGGTAGATTTGCAACTTAAATCTGTTTTTACTCAATTCCATTAGACCTAATTGCATTCATTAGTATAAAAATCCAAAAGTGCAATTAAATTTTTTTTTTTTTGAAAAATGCCTCCAAACTGGCTGGTAAACACATAAATAATTTGAACTGTGAAGGGCAAAAGGGTAAATTTACACAATTTTAACAGATTTTTTGACGGAACAACGCCATGGGTGGCTATTTGTTAACGGAATTGAAGTTCTGGGTGGTTTAAATCAAATTTTTGTATAACAGGTGGTTAAGTGTAAATTCGCCTATTTAACGGGTGGTTTAGTGCAAATTTCTCTTTTTTTAATTGGCTTTTGGCACAGTCCGATCATTAAATATATCTTCTATAATCTGCACTTATAACATGAGTAAGGTGTTTAGTAGTTTAATCAGCGAAATCTTTAGTTAGAAGTGCAAACGATCATGGAGGCCGGGGCCGATATTCAAAATATATGTACGTATTTATGGGAATGCGTATTGTGCTAGAAGTTTTTTAGAAAAAGTAAAGAGAGTATATAAGTATTTTGTAGTTTTTGGAGACAAAATATAATGTTCGGGTATAAATGTAACTAGTGCTCTAAAAATCGGTCTAGGCGATCGTCTAGGCGCTAGGCGGTGACCTATCGTCCCGAACAGCCCCTAGGCGGATGGCTAGGCGGCCAAGCAAGTTAGGCGGGTTAGGCGGGGACCTGGCAGGCTAGACGGGGCTTAGGCGGGCACCTATGTGGTTAGACTAAGTATGCTGAACGGGCTAAATGGGTGCCTAGGCAGGCTAGGCGGCTTCGTAGGTGTGTTGAGTGGGCTCTAAACGAGGCTAGTTGGGGTTTTAGGTGCCAAATTATATGAAAACATTATAATGAGACTGTTCTTTGTTATATATTCTCACTAATTTAAAATAATAATCTTAAATTTTCAAAATCGTACAAATCAGTCTACGTCCATCTAACCGTCTAGACATTAGACCCCTTCCCACCCCCCAACCCCCGCCTAAGAACACATGTAACAAGGCCAAATCTAATGAGTCTAAACCTGAAGTTGTATAGGCTTGTTGTAATAAATTAGAGAAACACATCTCAAGAAGTGGCAGTGAGCTGTAACGTACTGTGTAATTGAGGCCAATCCGAAGGAAGGCTATACACAGCACCTCCGTATGTGTGGCTAGTCGATGTGGATCCCCGACGCCCCAAATGTACCCGAGAAACAACGTAACTTCTCCTGATCGATCGATGACAAATCACTCGCCATGTGCATTTTAAGATCTCAAGGCCCTAATTACACCACACGATAATTTGATAAATTAGTAAGTGAATAGCTCAGTCTTCTAATGTTGAATAACTGTCATTTATGAATTTTATACTCGCTCGGTCTTAAGTACTGTTATAGCTGACTAGTACAGCTACACGACAGGGATGTTCAGCGGGTCGGATCGCCTGCCCGCAACCCGTATTCACCCGACCTATCAATAACGTTTCATGTCGTAGGTTGGTTTTTTTAGTTTTTTGGTTGTGTGTCGGGTCGGGTTATTTCCGCGGGTTTGCATGTCAAATTGCGATATCTTATATTTAAGAAAACATATTTTTATGATTATAATTTTAAAACACTATATATATTTTTATAAATCTATTAGTGTAAAAATATACATAATTTAGGCCAAATTACAAAATAGATATTATAAACTAAAAAGTGCCCGATTTAGACAATCAAGTATTTAAAGAGGTTTTTTGGGCATTTGGGCATTAAACCAAAATAATTTTGTTTCTTTTTTATATTTATTAAGTATTATCTACATTTTTTATATAATACTATATTAATTTGATATTTTTATTTAAACTTATTGATTTATTTATCGAATTTAGTTTATGCAATCTAATTTCAATGCCAAAAGATTTTAATCATTTTTTCATAAAATTTTCTAATGTTTCTTATCTTATAACATTCTTCTTCGATCAGTTAAATATATGTTTATCTGTTTATTTTAATTTATTATATACTCCCTCCGTCCCTAAATATAAGTCTCATTTCTATTTCAGGCGTCCCGAAAAGTTCTTCCCATTTCCATATTTGGTTATCCCTCTCTCCTCTCCTTTTACCATATTACCCTAAAAAAACATCATCTTTTTATCACTTTCTCATCTTCTTTACCATATTACCCTTATTAAACCTTTCACATCACCCCTTTTTATCTCTCTCTCTCTTCTCTTTTCTACACTTCCTTAAATATTGTGCCCATTCTCAAATGGGACTTATATTTAGGGACGGAGGGAGTAGTAAATAAAATTTAACATAAATTTTTTATAATATATAAGGATTATATTTTTTTATAATCTAAAAGTAGACATATGAAAATAATTGTAATTATTATAATAAATTCATGTATAAAGGAATAAATAAATATATATCACCCTCGTACAAGGTGCGGGTTATCTGCTAGTTTGTTACTTTATAAAAAAAAACCCAATTTTAATAAATTTATGTTTTGTTTTTGAAAGCCAAAATTTTAAAGAGAGAAGGGGGTGGTGAAGCCTATTATGACACATTTTAGAACTAATTAGATCCCTTTAAAAAACAAATAACAAACTAGTCGGTATAAATATCACCCTTCCTTTTTATTTTCTCTCTCCTCCCATTTTTTTCCTCTCTCTTCTTCTCTCTCCCTCTCAATCTCAGATCTGGCAGAAAAAACCCTAGGAACCACATCCGCTATAAGGATACGAAAGATGTATCGATCTTGAGAGAATCAAAGCCTGGTATCGGCCTCCGGAGAAAGCTTCTCCAGAATTTGGCGAGCCACGGCACCAGTGTCTCCGGTGACGGCGCTGAACTCGGCGAGACGGTGGTTATGGAGACGATTGAAGGATCGCCATTCGAGCCGATCGCGAGATTCTACTCCCCCTCAGAAGTTATGGCGACGATTGAAGAAGGCGCCTCTTTGTTATCGGTTGGGGATTGCCGGCGACCGGCGAAGAACTGTGAAAAAAGAGCGGAATGTTAGGTACGGGGAAATTGGCGAAGTGAGGAGGAAGTTTGAGATCCGGTGCTACGTGTGTCAAAGCAGATGGAGCGAAAGACCCAACCAAACCTGAAACTCGGCTCCTCCGTCTTCTCGTTCTCCGTCCGCAATGCCACCTCCAAATTCGCCTCTGGAGCGAAGCTGTCGCCTTCTCCTTTTTGCATCCCTACCAACAAGCCTCTATCTAATCGCCTGTTCAGGTAATCTCCAGATCTGGTGATTTGCCGGAAGTACGGAGCTCAGACGGCCTATACTTCTATCCAACTCGTCTCCTACCCCTCCATTAAGGTACGCCTCTTGATTTCTAGGTCAATTGGTTTTGATCCCGTTCAATTGAGTGCGCAAATTGTTGAATTTATGTAGTTCCACTTTCTGTTCAAACTCAATTGCTTAAATGGAGTGATTTCCATGTTGTTGGAGTGGAGATTGCGAGGTTTAAGTGTGTGAATTGATGTCTTGGTTGAAATGCTGCTCGATCTTCTCGGTCTGAGATTTGGATATGCAATTTTGTCTGATTTTTTTTTTTACCTGTAGGAGGTGAATATTGGTATAGTTTTGAGATGAGTTGAGACTTTGTATTTGGCTTTGTATTAGATTAGTGAAGGTTCTGGCTCCATTGGTGTTGTGAAATTGATATGCAAATTATACAATCTTTTGGTAATTTATTGTTGGTTTTGGACTCTCCTTTATTTGGACGGCATTTGCAATTTGAACGTGTCCTCCTATTCTCATAGTTATGTGGTGGACTGCAAAAGCTTAAGTTTAGGGGTCAACAAGTAATTAGGTATTGCCATTTGTTTGACTTAGTGTTCCCATTGTCCGCTTCCTTTAGAAATTGTCTAGTGTGAAATTGTTCGTTGTTTCTCTTCCTTTTTGTTTTTGGTCCTTAGTGGGTTGTAAAAAAAATATCTAACGAAAATCATCCATGTGCAATGTAGCTAGAGCTCCTCATTCATATTTATATTAAGTAATCTTGTTTAGAATAATACGTACACGTTAGATGTCCTTCGCATATAGTGGTAAAACAATAATATCTGACAAGTTTTTATAAGTGATGACAAGTTTGTAGAAGCGACGACATGTTTGTACGCGGTGATAAGTTTTTATAAGTGACGACATGTTTGTACGCGGGTTTTGATGATGACAAGTTGGTTTTACGGGTTTTGGTGATGACAAGTTAAACTTATTTTGCATTGTTAAATTTGTCTATATATTGCTTATAATTATGGCCTATTAGCTCAAATGGTAGAGCAACGTGCTTAACGCACAATAATGTGGGTTCAAATCCCACATAGGCGTATTAATAAATTCGAATGACAAGTTGCATACGTGATGACAAGTTAGGGTGGTGACAAGTTTTGTACGTGATGATAGGTTTTTCTGTACGTGACGACAGGTTGAATGATGACAAGTTTTGTACGCAACGACACGTTTTTGTACGTGACGACAAGTTTTTTGTATTCTATGAGAAGTTTTTTGTGCGATATGACAAGTTTTTTTTATAAGAGTGGACAAGTTTTTCTACGCAATGACAAGTTTTTCGTAAGGGATGACAAGTTTTCTACGCAATGACAAGTTTTTCATAAGGGATGACAAGTTTTCTACGCAATGACAAGTTTTTCAACGCAATGACAAGTTTTTCTAAGCGATGACAAGTTTTTATGCATGGTGACAAGTTGTTTTCAATCTTCCGGTGACAGGATTTTTGGATGACAGGATTTCCGATGACAGGATTTCAGGTGGAACGCGGTGGCATGCGTGTAATTTTTTTTGACCAGGGGTATTTTTGGAAAAATGACTAGTTAGCACGTAAATTTTCAAGACCGCATACCCGCTCCACAAATCTCCCCAAATTGCCTACTTACCAAATTTATTGAAAAGTACCTAATTGACGGACTTTGGTTTTCTTAATGCCCTATTGTCTTTTTTTTTTTTTTAATACCTCAGTGTCCAAACAAAACTTAAATACTCGAGTGCCCTAACTAGACAAATTTTTAGAAAATCTCCCCATATTTGATGTCCCTTCCTAGTTTGTTTCGTGTGTATATATTCAGATCTCAGCTTCTTCTCTCCTTAATTTGTTTGTAAGCTTGCACGTGTTGAGAAGTTGCACACCAAGATTTTTGTTCCGAGCTGCAGCGATGCACGTGTGTGTGCGAAGACTCTTTACTTCAGTCTTAATGACCCAATTTCAACTAGCAATTAAGTCGCATTTCTGTCAAACAATAATATACTACTATCAGTTTCGGTCCCTGTAGTTTAAAGTTACGGTTTTATTTAACTAACTGTACCCGTCGTCCCATGCACGACAATGACTCATGTTTCACATTTTAAAATTATTTTATTATAAATAGTATATTAATAAGTGAAAACATATAATGTAATGAACATTTTAGCATACGAAAATGTTATTTTTTTTCTAGACAAAAAAATTTATTTTTTAGATTCGTAGTTAATACGTATGGGATTATATATATAAGACATACACTAATTATAGAACAATTTAGTAAATAAATTTTAATTACTTTTTCATCCTTCAAAATGTGTCTCTAACGATTAATATATATCAGTGTCCCTATTATCACAATTTTGAGACATTATAAGTCAATACAATACAAAATGATACATAATTACTATGAATTGTTATTTAATTAAAAATATCAAAATTTAATATCAAAATTTAGAAATATAAAACGACAGCAACATGCTTCTAATAACTTTACATATTGAAATATATTAAGTATATTAATTAATAATTATTTAACTATGAAAGATAAAAGAAAACTTATTATGAAAATGATAATATATTAGTTAAGTAAACAATAGTAAATATAAATTGATTTAATATTAAAGATAAGAATAATAATTTCATTATAAAAAAGGGCTTCCATTTTTAAATTATTTTGAATTCAAAATTTTTAAATTATTTCATATATAAAGAGATTAAAAAGATATATAACTAATATATATAAAATGATAGAATATCTTATCAAAATTCAAACAATATCGTTTTAGATAAATTGATAATACAGAATGTAATTAAATTAACTAAAATAACACGAATAAAGTTTAATTGTTTAATTACGAGATATAATATTTACGTTATTAAGAACATGATAATATATAATTAAAGTAAAAGTTAATAAATATAAATTGATTTAGTTTAAATTATAAAAGTAATAATTTATTTAGAAAAAGGGGCTTCCATTTTAGAATTCTTTTTAAAATTCGAATTTCTAATATTACATCTTGCATAAGTAGATTAAACTGGTAGATAAGTTCATTAATATGCATCTTTTATAGAAGGAAATTTAGATAGATAACATTGTTAAAGATAGATATTAGATGAGTAAGAAAAAGGATAAATATAAAATTAAAATTGTTAATTAAAACATATAAAATTAAAGATTGGATAATTAAGAAAAATAAAACATATAAAATTGTTAATCAACTATTCAACTAGGACCAGAATCAATAATATTATAAATCAAATAACCATAAATACAAACTTACAAATAAAATAGGCTAACCAAGTAATCAAGTAATCAATATTATAAAACAACCATGGAGCCTCACGTTTGAAAACCAACGAAGTGAATATTATTGAACGAACGAATGCAATATTATAATATAGTTTAGTGGAATTTTTTAAGAATACAATATTGTACGTGAATACAATACTATAATATAGTTTAGTGGAATTTGTTTAAGAATACAATATTGTACGTGAACGAACGAACGCAAAAACAATATAACAAACCTGAATACAATATTTTAAGAATACAATATTATTTAAGGAATATAAAATTAAAGATAGATAGTATGACTTTAAAGATAAAATTGAGGATTAGATATATAAGGAAAATAGAAGATATAGAGTTGTTATTATCTAAAGAAAATAGAAGATGTAGAGTTGGTATTTATCTATTTGAGTTTGGAAAAAAAAAAACAAGCGGGGCCAGAATCAACGTGGTGGTTCGAAAACGGTCGGTTTTTATAATATACTAGTACAAACCCCGTACCATGTACGGGTGATGTAAATATAAAACCGATTTGAGATCGAGTTTTGATACGAATACGCTTTAACTCAGGAACTTATAATCCAAATCCGATAGACCAAAGTCCGAACCTATTGACCTATATATGTACTTTTATTCATACAATTTATTCTAAAATAGTTCTATTCAAATTTTCAAATTTATATTATTAATGAATATACTATTGACATATGTGAATTTTTTTCACTATTCTTCAATATTTAATAATGACAATAATTTATGCTAATAAATAAGAATTGTTTTTAAGAATATAAAAGAAAATCACTTGAATTTCCTTATTCATATAAGGATATATAATTGAGTAAGATATTAAGTATACATAAGGAAATTGGATAAGATATCAAGAAGATATATAAGTTATCTTTTTAAAATCAATGGAAAAAATAAAATCATTATTTTATTCAGGGTTGATGACGTGGCACAAATTTTAACAAAGACTTGGGTTCCGCTTTATACTGTATTATAGTAGATATTGATGATTATAAAAAATATTTTAAATTTTATATAAATTCTTTCAGAACAAATAGATAAATATAAAATCTTGTATTATTTTATTGAAGTTATTTCTTATAAGATTTATTTTAATGATATGTTCTTTTTTTAATCCAAACAAACATTTATAGGATTATTAGATTGTAGTATAAATATTGCATAATTATGCTATCAACGAGTTTTTTATTTTAAAATTACTTTTTTTTTAGTTATTTTGAAAAAAAATCAAATCTAATCAAATGTATATAAATAGTTTTTTTGTATATGTTGAATTTATAATGTCAATCAAATTTCAACGAGTTAAAAAGATGATGATATGGTTCAATTATATCTTTTAATATATATTATTATTGATTTACTTATATATTTATTTAGAGTTGCTATGTGTCGTTTTATAGTAATATTATTTTAACCTTCAACTTGGTATAATAAGATTAATAAGTTATATCTTATAAAAATTATTATAGATAGAAATTCTAATGACATATTCTTCCTTTTTATGTACATATATATAAGGTTTATGGTCAAATTTTAACCAATCAAAGTGTCTTAATAAAAAAAAACGATGCACTTTAATGTAGAGTTTACACATATCACTCTATATTATTATTTTAAACTCCACTTTACCATAGCTATGATAATTAAGCATAGCTGCTAAACATCACAACATTTTTCTTTTTTTTTTCACACTTTACCAATTTCTTTACCATAAAACCCCTAATCTAACTTTGGAAAAAATCATTTAGTGTATAACTATAAGAACATATGGAAATCTATTTAATATTTACCTATAAATCTTTTAATTTTAACTTACCATCAATAAACCATGTATGGCTTATGTATGGCTTAATTTCTTACCTTTATTTTCTAGTTGAACTTAGTTTATTACGTAGCTTTACATATAGGGTTTAGCACATTCAAGAACTTAGTTTATTACGTAGCTTTATATATAGGGTGTACATGATTGTTCTTTTTTTTTTTCGAGATTATTATTTTAAGTGTTCTTTTTATTTTATTTTTTTATGGTTTAAGAGTTAAAAGTACGTTGTTAGAATAATTAGCTAAACTATTTGGGATATTTATTTTTATAAATCAATTCAGTATTTTTTTTCCCAAATATGTTTGATATGGTAAAGATTAGTAAATCTATTTATTAATGGCAAGAATCTTATAAGATACTTTTTAATATGCTATTTTTTCTAGTTTTTGGTATTTTAAGAAAAAAGGGTATTAAAGTAATTTCATGGTGTGATGTTTAGTAAAATGGTGTGATGTATAACATCCCCCTAATTGAGTTTATTTTACATTGCTTCTTAGTTTTTTCTTTTTCTAGGACGCACTTAAATCTTAACCACCGAAATCATCTATTGCATGAGTCTCACTTTCATCATTTAGGTTAACTATATGTTAAAACATGTCCTTTTATTGATAGGCACAGCACACATTAAAAAAAATCCTTAACGATTTAGTTCTTTTTTTCTAATTCAAAAAAATCAAACTTTTACTACTCCGTAATAAAAAAAAAAAAAAAGCTAATACCATACAAATTTATACTTGAAGCAAACATAGTATACTTCTTATTTTTTGAATTTGAAAAAATATGATATACATTATCTTGGACTGCTGACAAAACAAAGTCATTAAATTAAACATGAAGCTAGTAACTTGTTTCTAAACAAAAATTAGCTCTAGAAGGAAAAATTGTTCTAAATAGTGCACTCTAATTTTTGAACAAGTATCCATACTTTGAAGGCCGTTCTGCACTCTATCCTCAAAGTATCCATATTTTGAGTAACCTTACCGATTAGCCCCCTATTTTTGTATTTTGTTGATAAAATTGACCAATCCATATACAAACAGTCTTGAAAAATTTATACTTACTCCCGAAGAACTAAAGTAATAAAAAATAACTATTTATTTATTTATTTTGGATCTAAGATATTCTTAGCAAAAATTTATTTAGGAAAAATTAATTTCCTACATATAACAATATATTATATAATAATAATAATAGAGTTGACCTCTTGGGTAATGCCCAAATTAATAACATAACTTATCTATTAATTTTCTCATTTTATATGATCGTTCATGCCTTTATTATTTGGATGATATAATTCTCAAATCTCAATTTACAATTACTTCAAATTATTTCATATTACTATTTTACATTATTATTTTATGAAATAAGTTTTTACAATAGTTTGTTGGATCGTTAAGGTTAGTAGTCAGGATAGGAACGTCCTTAGGAGGAGTCCCTTGGCAACGTAAATGTAAGAACCTTAAGCAGGCAAAACAGATAAGATAAGAACTCAATGATTTATAGAGAAATCCCACTAAGACCAAGTAGTCTTATGGGTAAACATCTACCTCCGAGGAGAATTTTCGAATAGCCTTCCTTATCTTATCAGAGGGAGTCCTTACAGAGTACAAGGCGATCTTTACAATTTTCTGAGTCTAAGAGTCCGTCCTTAGCCTCACTAGTAAACACTCCTTTAAGCCTAACACTGTAACCTAACACTCTTCCTATAAGGACGCTAAACCTAACGTCCCTCACACTAGCTTCGTGAGAGACAACCTTCCTTTCTTTCTTTGTGATTTGATTGTGATTGTTTGGTGGACTTCTTCTTCCAATTCAAGCTCACTCAATCTTCTTGCTCTTCGTTCTTGAGTTCTTGAATGTGTCAGGAGAGAGCTCGGGAGAAGTCACATCACTATGAATGACCCTTGGGGTTATTTATAGTGATGGTAAGAGGGCTTCTTTCCCAGGACCCTATTATCCCTGGGCGTCCTCAGAGATCGTTGCAGATCCTATCGCTTCCCTTCAACGGCGCGATTTGCATCTTGAGGAAGTCAACTCTTTCCTTGCTTGGGAAGCGTTCACGTGGTCAGGGGACCATCTTCTAGACAACGCCTTCTTCGAAAATATGCGCATGTGCCCAGACAAGGGAAGCTTCCTTCTGAGGACTACGGCCAAATATGATGTAATCATGTTAGAGCAGCCTTGTTTGAATTAGAACTTCTTCACAGTTTTGGCACGCGTCCCTTCTTGATGAGGACGATGTCCTAATCTCGTAGGAACTCCATTCTTGTTCAGCTTTGGATCATCTGACGGAGTGCGTCCCTATTGCTTAGGGACTCTCATTAAATTGTTGTCCTTTTCACTCATTGGCGTCCTTGAGACTTCTCTTGAGATAAACACTTGGACATACATTAGATAGCATTGAGTTTGTCATTATCAAAGCTAGGGACTTTTATTATTTGTTAGATATTAGGGACTGACGTCCTTAATGTCATCGCAGCAAAGTTAATAGTAATCATATCACTTTTTGTAAAATTGTAAGACCTTTACGTTATTATGAAGAAAAAATCATATTAATACTATAAAAGGGCTATAAAATTCTTATTAGTTTTTGTTTAAAATGTTTTTCAAAAAGTAGATAAAAGCATGGGGATGAATTGCTTGTAAGGTCAAAATTGGGACTTAATCATTAATTTTGGTATTTATAAATTTAGAAATTTGTATTAGCCAAATACTAAAGGCAACCAGTATTATATTCTTACAAATAAGAATATTAAACATATATTAATGTGTTACTATTTTGAGTCTTACCAAAAAATATTATTAATCTTAACCCGAAATATTTTATCAAAGGAAATTAATATATTCTTTTTAAAAACAAATATTCACTAAAAATGTTGTAGAAGAAAAAGAAGATATAAAACGATGACTTTTGTGTTTTGAACGTGTCAATCTATTAAGGAAAGTATTTAAAAATTATGTAATTTCTTTTGCACCTATACAAGGTATGTGACAGCCAACTATTGGTCCAGCTTGTTGCTGAACGCTCTCTTTTGCGCCTACTGAACCCTCGCCTGAATTCTTAGCCGTCGTTTAATTTTCTGGGCCAGGCCGCCTATGGCGTCATCCCCTGGGGATCCGCCTCCTCCTGCTCAACTATATATTGGTGCGATGGACATCGATGGTCCCTCGCCTGATACAACCTCTGCTTCATCGAGCCTTTTTGATGTTGAATTCCCGCCCCTGCCGACAGCCAATCCTGCAAACCCTCAAGCAACTGGAAATGGGACGACACCAATGCAAACTGGTCCAACGCCCCAAATGACAGATAAGAAGAAGTCCTTCTTGGAGTCCCTGGTTGGCGTTCGTATCCGAAACTGGGTAGTGCCGCCGAAAACCATATGGGAGGAACGACCGGACTTATACGATACTGATGACGATGAAGAAGTCCCGGATGTGGACCCCCTTTGTCCGGTTGTCCTCCTCACGGCTGATGAGAAGAGACGGGCTAGGCTACCTTGGGCACGATCCCTGATTGTGCATATGGTTGCTAAGGGGCCAGGATACATGGTGCTCAAACTCACTCTTGAGCGGAAATGGTCACCCAAGGGAGCTTTCACTTTGGTTGATATTGGAAACGAGTACTATGTTACTAAGTTCACCAATGAGGACGACTATAACCATGTGATCACTGAAGGACCGTGGATGATTGGCGATAACTATCTGACGATCCGACGGTGGGTTCCCGATTTTGATCCATTCAATAGCCCTCCAAAGATCATCACGGTTTGGATCCGCATTCCAGGAATCAGTGTCGAATATGTCAGTGAAGAGATTCTGAGGAAGCTTGGTAACCGGATTGGCAAGGTCGCACGCATTGATCGTAACACCAGTGCGGGCGACAGGGGAAAGTTTGTTAGGATGGCAATAGAGATTGATCTTGACCAAACCCTACTCCCGCGAGTCTGGTTCCGTCGGCGCTCCTGGCATGTTCAGTATGAGGGCATTCGGATGGTTTGTTATGAATGTGGAAAGATCGGGCATGTCAAAGAAAAATGCCCAGCTTTGGAGCCGGAACCCGATGAAGAGATAACTCCAAACGAACCCCATGTGGAGGACAACCGGACCCACAAATCGACCAAGCCAAAACGACGACCTCGACCCACAAATCCTACCTCTGCCACTACTCCACGTGGTAGATTGGGCAATGACGCTCAAGCTGTGTGCCAGGGCCAAAACGCAGCCGGTTCAAAAACACCAGGAAACCGCTTTGAAGCCCTAATGGATATCGACGCCGGTAAGGACACGTCCGCTCCGTCCACCTCAACTACCACGGCCCATCAAACTCCCTCTCCCCAGGATACCTCCCAACCTACGACCACTATGACCGGCCTGACTATGACGAAGCACACACCTCAGCCGAGCACTACTTCGGTCGCCGTTGACCCCCATGCTAACGGCCGCCCAAGCAGCATGCTGTCGGAGATTGCCGAGGGTAAAAAAGTCAATTCCGAGCCTAATGCCCAAGTCAATAACGAGAAAGGTAAATTGCCCGCAAAATCCTCTGAAAGCAGGATCGTAATCTCGGAGGCCGCAATAAAAGCAGGTAATTTAGATCCCAAAAACTATGGTGCTACAATTATGGGCCAGCAATCTTCGCCACAAGATCCTACCGTGGGAAAATCTATCAATTTAGGTAACAAGATCTCAAAAAAGATAGATAGAAAGGGAGCTCATGATTTGGCTTTATCCAGTACAAGACGGGACCAAGGGAAACTTGCGAGCCAAGTTAAGGTTGTTTCAAAGGAATCAACGTTGAAAAAGGCTGCTTTAATTGAAGAATCTGTCTTACAAGCTAGTGCTACCAACCAGCCTCCCTCTGTGACTATCCTTACCCGCCTTAACCCCTCTCCCGCCCCTGTGACTGAAAACCATGGCGGGCAACCCCTTGATTCCGCTTCAAACGCTCATAGCGTTTCCAGTCTTCGATCAGCGAAGCATAGTGGTTTCGAACCACCGGACAGGACCCTTCCCCTTTCAATTGCCGCGAATAGCCAACAAGGTGATATTCCAGATGCTTCCAATGGAAACCGAGACAGAGCCCATCCTATGCTGGGTCTCAATGCTGGAGCCGATGCTTCGGGCCATTAATCTCTTGTCCTTGATGTCTCAAGGTACTCCCCTGCCTATGGATAGTCCTATGTGTCCGACAATCTCAGCAATCAATAATTCCATGAATAGTTTGAAGAACATGAGTATTTTGGTTTGGAATGTTCGGGGCGCGGGGGCCGACAGCTTTGCCGTTTCGGTCCGTGAATTAATCAGATTACATGATCCTACCGTGCTTGCCATTATTGAACCGCGTATTAGCGGGACTCGTGCGGATCAGGTTTGTCGGCGTCTTGGTTTTGATGGTGTGCTCAGAAGCGAAGCTGTAAGTTTATCTGGCGGAATCTGGCTACTTTGGCGAACCTTTGAGGTCACGATTACCCCTATATCCTTACATTTCCAACACATTACTATTGAGGTAATGCGCAGGGGGGAAGAACCATGGGTCTTATCAGCTATCTATGCCTCTCCAGATCCTACGTCTCGAGTGGGGCTTTGGCGATCTCTGTCCCAGTTTGCTCGCCGAAATCATCGTCCTTGGATGCTGGCAGGGGACTTTAATGCTACCCTCCACATTCATGAGCGTACTTATTCCTCGGAAGGATCAAACAGTGCCTCTCAAAGCTTGGGTTTTATTGGAAATTCTTTCACCTGGACTACTGGTAGATCGTTAGCAACCTATAAAGCTGCCCGGCTTGATCGTGCTCTGACCAATGATAATTGGAGAATCTGCTTTCCTGATGCAGCTGTTAGACACCTCCACTCTCCGCACTCTGATCATCTTCCTCTATTGATTGAGACTATTCCGGGACCCCCCTGTAACACCGGAAACCGTCCTTTCAGATTCCAAGCTGCCTCGCTCCTCCATGACTCTTTCAAGGATTTCTTAAAAGACCACTAGCAGGTTTCAGACACTGCAGATGCCTCCCTCTTAGCCCTATCCGAGTCTCTGTTGCATTGGAATCGTCACATCTTCGGAAATATTTTCTTGCGAAAAAGAAAGCTGTGGGCTCGTCTGGTAGGGGCTCAACGTAAACTTTGCAGTGCTCCTTCTTATTTTCTGATTCAGCTGGAACGTGACTTGCGTCAACAATTAGAGGAGGTTCTAGATCAAGAACAACTTCTGTGGTTCCAAAAATCTAGAGCGTCTTTTCTCCTTGAGGGCGACCGAAACACGAGATTTTATCACCTTTCCACCTTTATACAGCGAAGGGCGAATAAAATCCTCTCTCTTCAAAATGATTCTGGCGTCTGGATTGAGGATGCAACTCAAGTTCAGAATTTGGTCCTGCACTTCTTCGAAAAGCTCTTCACTCTTGATAGCCCGGATCTCAGTCCTAACTTCACACTTCCGGACGTTGACTTCCCTTGCTTATCTCCGGAGGCTGCTCAGAGACTTTGTGAGCCGTTCATTGCTCAAGAAGTGTGGGAGGTTGTTCGTATGATGGGATCGTATAAGGCGCCTGGCCTTGATGGTTTCCCGACAATTTTTTATCAGCGGAATTGGGATGTGGTGGGCAGCCAAGTCACTGATTCTGTTCTCAAAATCATCAATGGTGGTATTATTTCGGCTGGTTTGGCAAATGCTCTGGTTGTGCTGATCCCTAAAACTGACAACCCGAAGACTGCTGCTCAGTTTCGACCCATTGCTCTCTTAAACGTGCTATTCAAGATGGCAACCAAGATGATCGTGGCTCAAACCAATCCTCCCATCTTTAGTGTCCCCCGCTCAAGCTAGCTTCATCCCGGGGCGGCAAATTATTGATAATGTCGTGATTGTACAGGAGGTGCTACATACCATGGCCTCCGTACATTCCTCTCACCGAACTATGATCCTTAAGATCGATCTTGCAAAAGCCTATGATAGGGTCAAGTGGGGCTTCCTCAGGGCTATCCTACTTGCCGCACGTCTCCCTGGACACTTGATTAATGTGATCATGAGCTGCCAAGCTGAAGGGCGCATGGAGCTGATCTGGAACGGAACCAGGGGTGGATCTTTCAAGCCTACTCGTGGTGTCCGTCAAGGCGACCCTCTTTCCCCATATCTCTTCGTCTTGTGTATGGAGTTCTTATCTCACATCATTCAAGCGGAAGTCAATTCAGGCAAGTGGAAGCCGGTTTGGGAAGGTGGGGTATGCTTATCCCATCTCTTTTTCGCAGACGATCTTGTTCTCTTTGCGGAAGCAATGCCGAGTCAAGCAAGAGTTGTCAAAGACTGCCTTGATAAATTCTGTTTTTTCTCTGGGGAAAAGGTCAATTACGACAAGAGCAGTGTCTTATTCTCAAGAAGGGTCTCGGATAGTCTTAAGTAGGAAATCAGCTCTGTTTTAGCTATGCCAGTGGTCAGTGACTTTGGTTCTTATTTGGGGGTTCCTACGGCCTGTGGTCGCATGTCGACTGACCGGTACAACTTCCTCCTTGATAAGATCAACAATCGGCTCCGAGGGTGGCAGGCTCGGTCTCTCTCAGCAGCTGGTCGGGTTACGCTAGCCAACTCCGTCCTCACCTCCCTCCCAGTGTATGCAATGCAATCAACACTTGTCCCTCGGAGTATCTGTGATGCCATTGATCAGCAAGTGCGTGATTTTGTGTGGGGCTCGACGTCTGAGCATCGCAAAATTCACCTCCTGGCTTGGGATAGGATCGTGGTCCCGAAGCGACTTGGCGGGCTGGGATTACGAACCATGCGTGATCAAAACGCAGCTCTGCTAGCCAAACTTGGCTGGAGGGTTTTACAGGAGCCGTCTTTGCTTTGGAGCAGGGTCATCCGGGGAAAGTATTGTGGTAATCGTCTTGATCTCGATATTTTTCAGCGTAGACCCCGCTCTTCTTACATGTGGAAGGGCTTGATTCACGGGGCCACTACTCTCTCCAAGGGGCTCGGCATGTCAGTTGGCAATGGTAATGCAACATTCTTTTGGGAACAAGCTTGGCTCTTGCCAAGAGCTCTTAGTGAAGTAGCTCTCTCTCCACTCTCAGAGCTTGAGCTGGCTTCAACAGTTTCCGATTACTGGACGCAGGATGGTTGGAACTGGTCGCTCCTTCAGTCAAAACTCCCAGGAGACGTTCTTGAGTGTTTGCAGTCGGTTTCGTTGTCCACTCAGGCATTGGATACTGACCGAATTTTCTGGCATCATACTACGTCTGGCCAATTCTCCACCAAATCGGCCATGGACTTGCTGCGTCCTCCCCTTCCTCATGACCCGATTTGGAGTGCAATTTGGAAGGTCCCAGTGCAACAGAGAGCAAGGCATTTTCTCTTTCTTGTGCACCATGGTTCTATCTTGTGTAATGAAGTCCGTTTTCGGCGTCATCTAGCCTAGTCGGATGCCTGTCCTCGGTGTGGCCAGTCCGAGTCTATTCTCCATGTCCTTCGGGACTGCTCTGCCATCATTTGCGTCTGGAATGCTCTCTCTGGGGGTAACTTACAGCCCAACTTCTTTACGTGCACTAATATCCGGGATTGGATTTTT
This sequence comes from Polygonum aviculare, assembly GCA_934048045.1. Taxonomy (NCBI): domain Eukaryota; kingdom Viridiplantae; phylum Streptophyta; class Magnoliopsida; order Caryophyllales; family Polygonaceae; genus Polygonum; species Polygonum aviculare. The sequence continues at coordinate 20,638,802 of OW204023.1, read as the reverse complement.
TCCAACATCAGAAATCGTGACCCCTGGAGTTCTATTTTCGCAAATATGTGTTGGCAAGCTTGGAAGGTCCGGAACCGGCTCGTCTTTGAGGGCAGAGACGATCACCTGCTTTTATCTCACAATGTTATTTCTATTACTGATTCTTTTCAAGCGAGTTTGGCAGGGAATAGTCAGGTGTTAGCCCTTTTTCCCGGTGGAAGTGATCTGGACCCAACAATTGCCTCTTGGTATCCCCCTCCACAAGGCTGGGCCATGCTCAATGTTGACGCGGTATCGAAAGGTAATCCCGGCACAGCTGGAGGCGGGGGGCTGCTTCGTTCGGATCAAGGCCATGTTTTGGGCGCATTCACCTTCAGATGTGGTGCTTGCGATGCGTTGAGTGCGGAGCTGCTCGCAATCTGGCATGGGCTCCGTTTCCTTGTTGATTGGCATGCTACGCCTACCATCATTTGCACAGTCTCCTCCACTGCTTATACTCTTCTATCTGGCACGGTTGGCAGACCTCACCGAGACTTCTACCTTCTCCAACGGTGCCGCGAGCTGCTGAATAGCCGAGAAACTCCAATCCAACTCAAGCGCATTCGCCGCCAAGCTAATAAACATGCTGATGCTCTTGCAAACTTAGCTCTTAATTCTAGTTCTTCTTTTTCTACTTTTAGTAATGTTCCTCCTTTAGTTTTGCACATCTCTCATGAGGATCTTGTAGCCCATGCCGGGCAAACTTAAGCTCTGGTAATTTTAATCTCGCAGGGGCCTTGCCCCGTTTTCTGATAAAAAAAAAATATAACAACACATCATATCTAAGTTCTCAGGAAATATAAGGGAAGACAAAAATACTCAACTCTCAACCCGAACCCAAAATAATAGACTAATCATGAGCATAAACAATAAAGCTTAAACAAACATCTCACAACAATGATAAACCACTCAAGCTCTAAGAAAGTGTAGAGCAACCTAGGTGACATACCCAAATCTAATATGTAAGCCCAAAAGTCCCCAAGCAAGAATGATCATAATCACTCGAATTTTTCCTCTCAATTCTACTTAGGCGCCCTTTCGGTTTTTCACCTAACCGCTCATTTCATTTTTTTCAAAGGTGTGCTAAGAAATCTCACAATCACTCATCAACCTCATATTACCCTAGCCTAATGTTGGTCCGGGGTTAGCTGCTTATTACTTGATCCGCCCTTTCGTGTTTTCAACTCATCCCAAGATTTTTATGCTTTTTTTCAAGTTTTATTGTTTTTCTATCTTCTTCTTTTTTCTTTTTTTATTACGCAAAATATATGGTGCAAGTGCTCCATGAAAAGAAGAAAATCAAAAATCTAAAGCAAAAACGGTTATCTATACTAATGTAATAACCCTCAATTTTCCGTAAGGGCAAAATTGTCATTTGTCCCTTATAAAATAATAACCCTTTCAAACAATATATATAAGGATAATATGATATTTTAATTTGTCAATTATGAAACAATAATCTCTTACAACACTATATAATATAATAGTATAAGGTTATACTAATCATCCTAAGTTAAAGTGTACAAATTTTATTACATGTCATGAGATTAATTCCTAAGTATTACTTAATAAATACATTAATCTCTTAAAGTTTATAAATAGTTATGGGTGACATAAAATACAAGGAAAAAAAAAGGGTAAAGTAAATTCGTACTTGTAACCCGATGGAAGTAACTAGTAAAGATGGGTTGTGTTCGATCGACCAATTCGATGTCGTTTCTTCATGAAAATCGAAACGGAAAGATGATATGGATTCCTCTTTCCGTTCTCTATCATAGCCCTCTACCAATTTAGAGATTTCGATCCAAAAACAAGGTCGAAATCGGGTTGGAAGTGGTCAACTCGGGTTAGGGTTCTTAGACGGTAACTCGATAAAATTCGAGTTAATTAAGAGCAGATAAGGGCGGCTCTTAGACTCTCCGATGACGTGGTGAGATGAGGAAGTAAATAAGGGGATCAGACTGGATTAATACTCGGGGGATATTCGATTTGGATCGGGTTGAAAGAGGCGTCGTTTGAGTTTTGAAACCGGTAGGAAATTGGACGTTTTGGGCTCGAATTGATGAGTATAAAAGGGGTATGAAGGGGGTTTCGTCATTCACAACACACACAACAAATCCCCTCTCAAGAATTCCTCTTAGAAAGCTCTCGATTCTGTCCGAAATCGCCGGAGAAGCCCGAGGAGCCCGGAGTCCCCTGTTTTGGAGGCGTCGCGTTCCACCGCCTCGTGCTCCACCGTCCGTCAATCACAAGTCCCGCTGCCACCAGAATCAGGACCGCCTCTCGATGCCGTTTCCAGATCCGTGCTCGACGCCTCGAACCGTTTCCGGAATCCGCCGTGCCGCCGCCCGACTTTCTTCTCGTCAACCTCTGTTTTCACGTGTGCCAGTAAGTTACTGGAACAAATTTCTATTCGTTCACGTGAACTGTAGTTTCCTGTTGCTTTGAGTTACTTTCAAATCATAGTTTATTGGATCATTAACTGTTAGTTTATAGTGATCAGTATTCAGGATTTGGAGTGTTTAGGAATGAAGATTTAACTACCTTTAACCTTACGTGAGTACAGGAACTAGGTAATACAAAAATTACATGAAAATATATAAAGCTATTTTATTAACATGAAATTAGCATACAAGATCAGTACCGGTTTAATTTGGTTAGTAAAGCTATTGTGATTTTAACCTCTTATTATAAAGTTATTTTAGCTAATCCATATTTTGTCATAAGGAAAATATATAATTACTATTCCGAACATATAATATATATTGTCATGATTTATCATTAATGAATCAATATGATAATTTATTTATAACTAATTCATGATTAGATCACTCTTGTATATATATAAATAAATATAACTTGAATAAAATTGTAATTAAACCACTCCATGAGTTATATAATGTAAGCTATAATTTATAGGGCATTTTATAAACTTATTTTAATATGGAGTATTTATATTATAAGTTTTCAATATTGTGGACTTACGTAATATAAATACGACTTTATCAAATTACCTATGTTATTAATAGATATATATATGCATGTATTAATGGTTAATTATATTTAACTATAAGTTAATATAAGATTTTATGAAAATGATTTTAAGAAGTTATTTTATAAACTAATCAAGTATCGTATATACTCACTATTTTAAGATAAAGTACAACTTGTATCTTAGAGGTAATATCAATAAAATAAATAACATAAAGTTCATAAATACTTAAAGGGTTATTATAGATCTAGGTTCATGAAGGATATGGACCTTAGCGATTTCTTTCTCAAAATAAATTTCTAAATTTATTTTGAAATGTTTTCTTTCCGGTGTCAATTTATCGAAGGTACAAGGATTCGTCGTTGAGACATACCTTCCGATCGTTTAGCCGACTTTATCGAAACTCAAGGCAAGTGGAATGGTTCAACTTTACGCATATGATTTAGAAGCATGATGTATAATTGAATCATGAAGTTTTTGATTGTTGGGAACTAAATGTGTGTTAAAACGAACCTAGGATTTTACTGTTAGATTTAATGACTGTCATTCCTAGTACCTCGTAGGATGCGCTAGTCGAACTAGGTCTCGATGTGTGTGTGGACGTAAGTGCCACGTTGATTGGTAGTTGTGTGTAGATTTATTTAATTGTTAATCTCACCAGTGCGGAGGGAGTACTCCCTGGTGTAAGGTCATGACCATGGCCTCCTCAACCGCTGAGGGGTCGTTTAAGGATTTTATCCCCTTAAGGCGCAATGCCACCTACATCCGCGATTAACACACCTTAATAAGTCCAAGTGTAATCCTCTGTGTGAATAAGGAAGTAATCAAGATAAGCGCGTTGCGCAATTTAAATCAACTTATCTTTGTATTCAAGGAAGACAATTAAACTAAAAATCTCTGTGTGATAGTACGTTCCCAACAATCTTGCATCGAAGTTTTAACGAGGATATCACCTCTCGTGATATCCTAACCCTTTGAAAGTCATTCTCGTTTTCTCGTGGAAGCGTGTAGTAGCTGGATTGTCGCCCGGCTTTCATTCGGGGTTCGACGTTAGTTGCTACGCATTCCCACTAACCGAACCACCTTCAAAAACCCATTTGTTTAGTCTGTCACAAGACTAACTGACCACCCTTTTTCCTTGCATGGTCGGCTGGTGTCCACCGAATTTCCGTCGCGGCACATCAAGAGGAGGACTCGTAATCAAAGACTAGTCGAAGGAGGCGATGAGGGCTCAAGCTTATTTCTAATGGCTTTTATTTTAATTCTGCGCTTAAGTATTTTTGAATTTAGTTTTCGTAATGAGGTTCTCGAGGTGTGAGATCCAATCCCAGTTTTATTCCCGACTTCATATGTAATCGACGATTAAGACCTTTGTTATTTAATCATTTTAATTCCGCATTAAAGTTTTGTCGTCTTCTGTGATAACTGTAAAGCCTAGGGTGACTTTGGGAGTTTTAACCCGGGGTCACTGGCGGTAATATCCCTATAGAAAAAGGGGGTGTTACAACTAACTAGGATAAACGAATGTGAGTACTCCCGTAAGATAGGTCCACGCCTAAAAGCGAGTTCTGGGCAAAAACCGCAGGTGCGTCGAGGTGGCCGTGGGTGCGGTTTCGTGCCAAAAAGTGCAGTTGAACAAAAAACACAAGAAAGAAAAGATTCCCCGACAACGGCGCCAAAATTTGACTCGGCTAAAGTCGTTGTGCCAATATCAAAAATAATCCATAAACTAACAAGCTTAGTATAGCATGCAAGTAGGTGTCGAACCCAAAAGAATGTAGTTTCTTATGCAGTTTCAGTTCAATCACAAAGCCCAAATAGGGGAGGATTTCAGAGAAGGTTATTATCAATATTTAGAGAGCAGAGTTCAGACAAAACATTTTCACCTTTATAATCAATCGATCATCAATTCATCGACTTCATAATATTCGTAGGTCAATTCCAATCCTTATTTTAATTATTCACTAGTCCACGGTCCTAGTGAAACTATGATATGAACAATGACGCTTAATTCAAATCATGCAAGGATAATAGGAAACTGAATCATGCAATCAAGGTACGAGTCTCATGCATAAAACAACCATTGAATATCTTCTCTAACCTAGTCCACGATCCTAGATAAGAGTTGTTTGAAGAATAGAAAAGATGCATAGACAACAACCAATCCTAACTCAAACAATAGATCTAAGTCAATTAAACAAGTTGATCAGGCTTATGGAATCAAAAAAAGATAATGGGATGAAGCACAAGAGTATCAATAAAGACCTAGGGATAAAGAAGCTACCAGAATTTCACGATTTCATAATAAGGCTTCCTTGATTGAATAAACTCCAAGGGAGATTAGTTCTCCATAATACAAAAGAGCTAAAACAATTAATGTTCTAAGAGTATTGGATGATAAGATACCTAAAGCCTATGGCAGGGCTCCCCTTATATAGACCCAAGGAACAAGCTCCCCGAATCAAACAACATAAGAGACAAGGATAAGAAAAATGAAACAAGATCAAAAAACGTGCCGCTCGGATCTGGCACAAACCGACCCTCACTTGGCAAATCGCGCCCGTGGTTACGTCAGGTTTCGGCTCCTTAGGCTGGCTTCTACTGCACACGCGGCCCATGAGGCACGCCCGTGGCCTTCGGAAGATAGATAGGTCGTCCTCCGCACAACCGCGCCAGCAACTTGGAAACCGCGTCATCGGTTCTGGGACAGTGGAAACACTTCACTTAAATCTTGGCCTGGAAACTCTCGTATCTTCACATCATGTGTCTTCAGTTTTTATATTACAATTAAGTTCAAAGTCTAACCTAAACACACTCAATAAAGGCCTAAAATACAAGAGTTAACCTATACTAAATAAAGCATATCAATAAGATACATTTTAAAATAAAGGGGTGATGTAGCGCAATATGGTGTCTGAATTTGTTTCCGCTTTATTTAGTACACAGTAATAGATGTTTGTCTTACTTCTATTTGACCCTTTAGCCTTTTTTGTCCAATAAATTTCAAATTTATCCTTAATTAATTTGTTATATGAAGTCTTGGAAACTGTAAAATTCATGTTATGTGAGCAGATTTAATTATATTATTGATGATTTTTAATAAGAGTATTTTTGAAAATAGGAATGTATTAATAATTGTGTAAATTGCTAAAAAGGACAATTAGAAATGGAGGAGTATAGATCGGAAATGACATTTAATTTATAAGTTCTGAACGGACCCCATGGTCCTTGGCCGTATACATTATGTAGTTGAGCACCTCACTGTCGGCGGGTGAATAAGTCCCAACCTTCCGAAGACGTCGATCAAATAAAAAATATGTGGAAGAAACAATTTTTTAATATTAATTTAGTATATTTCGAGTTATTATAATCTTAGAATTTCATAGTGAGAAAGAAGGAAACAAATGGAGCAAATACTGGTGTGTTGCAGGATGCTTTAAAAACAGGGAGGCAAGGATCTTGATTTCCGATTCTTTCTAATCAATGTTGCCTGTTTCCACCCACTTTCCCTTTTGTCGAATTCCTCGTGCATTTTCTTCCTCCCGCTGATCCCTCTTTCTCCTCTCTACTATAAAAGCCCCTCTCTCAGTCGTCTGCTTTGCTCATCACCAACCTCAAAAACCCTATCTCTCAATCTCTCAAAGACCAACAATAGATGGCGAGCAATCAATCATCTGCAATGATTTCCCCAAGGAAGCTGAGGTCTGACCTCTACTCCTACCCCCACAACCAAGAGGAAGCGAACACACCGCTTGTGATATCAGTGCTGGCATCTCTGATCGACAGAAATCTGGCCAGAAACGAGAGGGTTGCAAGGAAATCCAAAAGGGGATCCATCTCCAACACCAAGACGAGGGCCTTCGACAGCCACGAAGCCCCAGACATGAGCATCCAATCCTACCTGGAGCGGATCTTCAAGTACACCAGGGTGGGCCCACCCGTCTACGTTGTCGCCTACGTGTACATCGACCGCCTTTCCCAGAAGTTCCAGGACTTCAGAATCAGCCCCTGCAATGTCCACAGGCTCCTCATCACCACCATCATGGTCGCCTCCAAGTATGTTGAAGACATGTGAGTCCACACTCCAATCTCAATTAATTGTTCTTTGTTTCCTTGAGTGAGTTGCTGACTTGATTGATTGCTGCAAAATCGGTGGCTACAGGAACTACAGGAACACCTATTTCGCAAGAGTTGGAGGGTTGACCACCAGGGAGCTGAACAAGCTGGAGATTGACTTCCTCTTCTTGATGGGGTTCAAATTGCATGTGAATGTCAGCGTTTTTGAGAGCTACTGTAGCCATCTTGAGAGGGAGGTCAGCATTGGAGGAGGCTACCAAATTGAGAGGGCGCTCCGTTGTGCCGAGGAGATTAAGCTGACTCAGTGTCTAGTCCAGGAAAGACTACACAATGGTCAAATTGCCAGAATTGCCCTGTAAATTCTCACTAATTGGTGGTGGGTCCCTGTACATATCTTTATACATAGTCTGTCGAGTAGCGTTTCTCGTGTGTATTTTGTGTGCTTGAGGGTTTTGAGATGGTTCACAGTGGAGTCAAACGAAAAGATGATTCCTTTTTTTGACTACACATTAGGGGAGAGTAGTATTATGAAGGGCTTTTAAGCAAAATGATATTTATTGTATAACGTCTTATAGCGAAAAATCACAATTTGTGATTTTTTAAATTACGGGTAATCGGGTCGACCCGTGGCCCGTAATCCGGGTTACGGGTCGGGTTGGGTCGACCCTTTGAGCAACCCTAATCACAAATGTCATATACATTACGGGAGCGTTTGGTAAGATGGAATGGGGAACAGGGTTGTTCATTGGGCCAAAACCGACCCGAACCGAGAAAACCGAACCGAACCAAAGAACCGAACTCGACAAAAACTGGAACCGAAAACTGACCCGTACTGGACTGGATCGGTTCGGTTTGGTTTCGGTTTTTTCGGTTTGGATTCGGTTCTGCACGACTGGACCGAAATATGTAAATTGGATTTTTTTTGTGATCCAAATAAAGAAAAAAAACCGAAATCCAATCCGCGATCCAAACGGTAACCGAACCAAATAAAACCGAAATGGACCCGATCCAAACAAAACCGAAATGGACCCGATCCAAATATACGAGATCAAACCAATTAAACCAATCAAACCATTAGAGTAACACAATCCTCAAGCTGACCTCTGGCATCGCCGTCTTGGCATCGCCGTCTTGGCGATCCAAATATACGCTGACCTCTGGCATCGCTGTCTTGGCCATGCTGGACCAAGCACAATCCTCAAGCTACACCAAAGAAATCTTGTAAAAGGACTTCCCCGAATTGATTCTGAGAAAGTTGAGCAGTGCGAAGCCTGTATCAAAGGGAAGCAAACAAGAACGTCCTTCAAGTCCAAAAACGAAGTTAGCACAAAGAAGCCTTTGGAACTTCTTCGTATGGATCTTTGTGGACCAATAAAGACGCTGAGCTACGGTGGAAAGAGGTACATTTACGTTCTCGTAGATGATTTTTCTCGATTCACTTGGATTCTTTTCTTGGTGTCAAAAGTAGATTGTTTCAATGCATTCAAAGTCTTCATCAAACAAGTGGAAGTTGCCCTTGAGACGCCTCTCAAAGCCATACGATCAGACCATGGGACGGAGTTCCAAAACTCAGAGTTCCTGGCCTTTTGCGATCAACATGGTGTCTGTCACAACTTCTCAGCTCCAAGGACTCCTCAACAAAATGGAGTTGTGGAAAGAAAGAACAGGACGTTGGAAGATATGGCAAGGACTATGCTCTTGGCAAATAGCGTCCCTAAGTACTTCTGGGCGGAAGCTATTGCTACTGCTTGTTACATTATAAATCGAGCCATGATCCGTCCTCTGCTGAAGAAGACGTCCTATGAGTTGTTGAATGGAAAGAAGCCTCGCATTGATTATCTCAGAGTTTTTGGGTGCAAGTGTTTCGTCCACAACAATGATAAAGAAAAACTAGGAAAGTTTGATGCAAGAAGCGATGAAGCCATATTCCTTGGGTACTCTCTCACTAGCAAAGCATTTAGAGTTTTCAACAAAAGGACTCTAAAGCTTGAGGAGAGTATTCATGTTGTATTCAAGGAGAGTTCTTCTCACAAAGAAAAACCAAGTAAGAAAGAACGCTCTTCTTCACAACAGCAGGACGACTCTGAAGACGAAGTTGAAAATTGGTCCTCTGGAAAATACTATGTGCCTAAAGACGCTACTCCAAATCCTGAGGAAGTCTCAGTGGACATTCCTAGTGTTGTTCAGGGAGTTCCCTCTCGTAGTGAACCCCCAGTTCAACAAGATGTGGCTGAAACAAGTCAACAAGGGGAGCAACGCCAAGGTGTGGATACTCTCTCTGAGGGGGAACACACTGAGGACGATGCTCAAGATGATAGTGATGATTCTGATGGAGAGATTGATCCAAGATTTTCTCAATTGTTTCAAAGGGAGTCCCGCTTCTCTAGGGACCACCCAACCTCCCAGATTGTCTCAGATATTTCTCAAGGAGTTCAGACTAGATCAGCAGCAAGCAAGTCCCAGAGTGCAAATCTAGCTTTCTGTGCTTTCAATGCCTTTGTCTCTATGGTGGAACCAAAGAACATCAAGGAAGCACTCCAGGACGCTGACTGGATTCAGGCTATGCAAGAAGAACTCAACCAGTTTGAAAGGAACAAAGTTTGGACCCTCGTCCCTCGTCCCAAAGGAAAAAACATCATAGGGACACGCTGGGTGTTCAAAAATAAGCTTGATGAAAGTGGACGTGTGTCAAGGAACAAGGCAAGACTGGTGGCTCAAGGATTCAAGTAAGAGGAAGACATAGACTACGATGAGACCTTTGCTCCTGTTGCTAGAATTGAAGCCATCCGTCTCCTTATTGCCTTTGCTGCTCACAAAGGATTCAAGTTATTTCAGATGGACGTCAAGACTGCCTTTCTCAATGAAAAACTGAAAGAGGAAGTGTACGTTGCTCAGCCGCCTGGCTTCGAGGACGCCTCTCACCCAGATCATGTGTACTACTTGGACAAAGCTCTCAATGGACTCAAGCAAGCCCCTCGTGCATGGTACGACAGGTTTGCGTCCTTTCTTTTGTCTCATAGGCACACAAGAGGTTCAATTGATAAAACTTTGTTCATTAAGAAAGTTCACAAGGACATTTTAATTGCCCAAGTCTATGTTGATGATATAGTCTTTGGTAGTACTAACATGAAACTTGTAGATGAGTTCAAGTCCTTAATGAGTAGTGAGTTTGAGATGTCCCTCATTGGAGAACTCAATTTCTTCTTGGGACTTCAAATCAACCAACTCAAGGAAGGGACGCGTATTCATCAACAAAAATATGTCCGTGAAATGCTTGAAAAGTACGGGATGAACTCGTCCAAACCTGTTACAACACCTTGTTCTCCAAATTCGCGTCTTTACACAGATGAACAGGGAAAGGACGTTGATCAAAAGCTCTACAGAGGAATGATTGGTTCTTTGCTCTATTTGACCGCAAGCCATCCCGATATCATGTTTGCCGTTTGCTTGTGTGCTCGCTTCCAGGCGAATCCAAAGGAGTCCCACATGCAAGAAGTCAAGAGGATCTTTCGCTACATCAAAGGACGCGACGATATTTGTCTTTGGTATCCTAGGAAGACGTCCTTCAAGCTTGTTGGCTACTCGGACGCTGATTATGCTGGTCATGTGTTTGATAGAAAAAGCACTTCAGGAATGACACAGTTCCTTGGTTCATGCTTACTCTCTTGGGGATCTAAGAAACAGAACTCTGTGGTGCTTTCAACTGCGGAAGCTGAGTACGTTGTTGCTGCCTCGTGCTGTTCACAAGTCATCTGGATCAAATATCAACTGGAGGACTACGGTATCAATCTTGAAACTATTCCCATTCAATGTGATAATACAAGTGCTATTGAAATTTCTAAGAATCCTGTTTTTCATTCACGCACAAAGCATATTCATATAAGGCATCATTTCCTGCGTGATAAGTTGAACTAGGACTCATTAGTATGGAGCATGTAAGGACTGAAGACCAAATAGCTGATATTTTCAGTAAGGCGCTTGATAGACGTCCCTATGAGCATCTAATGTTGCTCTTGGGGATGATAACTTTTAAGTAGCAAGTCCCGTTCTATTATTCCCTCAATGATAGGCTATGTTTAGTAGATTCTAAGTGTTTAAGGACTGTTATGCATTGAATTCATATTTGCAAGGATGCTAGTCTAAAACTTCATGTGTTTGCTACTTTGGAACGCCATTCAAATTTATCTATTTGTCTTGAAAAGAGTATCCCTGATCACCCAACCCGCATTATAAGCCGAAATGATGGGAACTCTAAGCTTACCCTAGCCGAGAACTCTGCAAAAGCGTCCAATGAGCTTCATATTTTTTCTTTTACGGGACGTACTTGCTTTGTTCTCAAATGGTTCGCAAGGTGATCACAGGGACGGTTATCAAGGTTATTGGTTTGCTTGAAGAGGTAAATTTTTGCTAAGTTTGAGAGAACGCCAGTGGTTTATTAGGAAGGACGCTAGTTCAGTTTTGAGAAGAAGTTGAAGAGGCAGAAATTTGAATTTTTGAAAGTTTGAACGGTGACCGTTGTAATTGCTCAAATCTTAAGGGGGAAGTTATGCCACGTGTAGCACAGAAAATCAGTGGTAATTACAGTTCGTGCCACAACTTCCTCTATATAATGCTACAATAGTCACTCTCAGAATTTATTGCTCTCAACCACTTCCTTCCTCTTAAATCTGCTCTGCCCTCTCTCTAGCATTCCGGTGACTTTCTCTCTATGAAACTCATCAGAAATATGTCTCAAAGACAGTGGAACGCTGCCGGATCTTCTGCCGGTGGGAAGAGAAGGAAATTGGTGAAGTCCCACACCATTGAGAAGCCCAAACCCATTGCTCTCAACGAATCACTTGTGGACTTCATCAATAAGAAGCCCAAAACACTTTACATGTTGATCAGGGAACGCATGGACCGTCCAGAAATTAAGCAGGACGCTGAAAAGACGAGGAATTATGAGAAGTTTATTGAACGCTTCATCATTCACAACCTGCACAAGAACAGCTATCATGATCTGCCTGGCCGAATGGAGGACGTGCTATTCTTCCAACAATTTGGAGGTGAGAATCTGGGTCCCTTACTTGATCTTATCCCAGATCTACATAACCAAGTCCTTCCCGACTTTCCTATGTACCCAAGGGACTCCCTCGCCTTTCAAATGTTAAAACACCGTTTGGCGAGTCCCACTCCCCCACCTCCTCAAATTCCCACCGTCACAACCAAGAAACTTCTAAAACGTCCAGCCTCATCGTCCCCTCTCTCAAAATCTTCTAAACCCTTCTCCTCCTCCAAACCCACCGAAATTGTGGACAAGTTTCCACCCCACATTAAGGAGGGACGCTCCAAGAAGACACATGATCCACGACCCATTAAAAAGGCCAAGTCCTCAAGCGTCCCCGCTACTAAAAGCTCCACAAAAGGCCAATCTCCACGAAAGGCCCCTCCAAGCTCTCAAAGCAATCCTCTCCTCAACCTCAACCTCTCAAAATCGTCCAACTACCAACTCCTCCATCGTCCCCCAAGCCTTCTAAAGAAAATGCCCTAATTCCTTTTTGCCCTTCTCCTCTAAATCTCCCTAACTTCCCCTCCGCTCCTTCCCACATCTCACCTCCCAAGGACCCCGAGACTCCAAAGTCCCGCCGTCCTTCATCCGAAAGCGGACTAGAGGACGTCGAGAAATGTCGAGCACTTGAGCATACATTCAAACGCCGCAAAGCCGGTGAATCGCCCAAAGTCCTACTGGTCCAGGCAGCTCCAGAGCCGCAGCACATCTCCACCTCTAGTTCCTCCTCATCAAGTTCTTCTTCAGAGAGCAAACAAGGAACGCCTGTCGGTGAGTCCTCCCCCTTTATTGATGTAACTGGGGACTCCAATGACGAGGCTGAAGGTGTCGAGAATGCTCCTGCTCCTAAAGAGGCCAAAGTTTTACAAGTTATTGAGGCCGCTGGTGAGCACCAGGTCGCTCCAGGGAATGCTGAGCTCAGTCTGGACGATGAGCTTCAGCGTGATGCACATGAAATACCTCCCTATGACTAATCCCTCCCAATCCTCAATCCCCTCCCTCCTCCACAAGAAAACCCTTCCTCCTCAATCCAAACAGAATCCAATGTCCCTGCGGACACTGAGCCCCCATCTGAAAATTGATAACGGTATTTTAGTCGCCCTAATACCGATCAAAATAAACCAAACTACCTACTAGGAATGTAGTAGGGAAGTAAGGGTCGATCCCACAAAGACTCAGGTTTTCAATGTTTATTGCTAATCTACTCAGAGTTAGAAAAGGGGGGCTTTTGAATGTGATTCTAACAATTATCAAAACTAAACATGCAAAATTAAGATTGACTTATCAAATATGAGAGAAGTATGCTCAATTAGTTAACATCCATTGTGAACTTGAATATTGATCATTGATTATCAAAATTCTCTTTTTACCTTGACTAATCTATTGCGGAATGCTAATAACCCAACTTCATGGCATTATTAATCCTACTTCAATTCTAGTTATTAGCCCGACCGGTACTAACAACCCTAATTATCAAATAACCTAAGAGACCTCCTAGATTCAACTTGACAACAACATTAAAATTCAAGTATCAATAGAAACATGCATTCAGAGCAACCAGACATCCGAATAACATGCGATTGAATTCTCTTCTCTAATCAATTAGTCCTACCAGTCCTAGATTGATTAAAGGTTCTACTTTTGATCTAATTAATACCGACCGGTAATTAGAAAGATCTAGTTGTAATTCAACCTAGAAATCATATTAGGTGATCAAGCTAATAAAACCCTAGATCAAACTTATTCAATTAAGCATAGAGAAAACAATCTAGTCAAGGGAAATTAAGAACAATCAAATCTCACAATAATACTTAATTCACAACTTCAATTAACTAGTTAAGCAAAAGAGGTTTAGTTGTTCAAAGACATTGAAAAGCTTACAATTCTTCCAAAGGATTCTTGTTCTTCTCAAAGCTTCAACAACCATCCTCAAAGTCAAGAGTTATGAAGATAATAAAACCTAGAAACTAATATCAAAAAATATATCTAAGAGGTTTCTAAAAATATTATCCAAAACAAGTTTCAACCCAAAAGCCCAAGCGTGTACAAAAATATCACTCTCGAGGACACGGGTAGAAACGCGGGATAGACACGAAAACTCGGGAGCACTTTGGCCTGCTCGCCCGCGCTTTCACCACAGAAAGTAAAAAGCCCGAAACGCGGCTTGTGCATATGAGACGCGGTCGCGTCTTGTGTCGTTCTGCCCACGTTTCGTGTTATGACGTACAGGTCTGAAGACGCGGGATGTCCAAGGGAGACGCGGTCGCGTCCTGTTTGACTCTTCCCGCGTTTCACGTTCTGAACGTGGATTGTCTTGCTTGGTTCGTCAACGTGTTCGTCCTTTGGGCATGTTTCATGGCTCGATCACTCTTTCCATCATCTCCAATGCTTAGGCTTGCACCTCCTCTACACTCATTGTCTTCCTATCTGCAATCAAAAACCACAACAAAGTGTAGATATCCGAATCTTTCTAACAAACTACAAAACTAGTAAAACTAACTAAAACTAAACCAAAAACAATGAAAATCCTAACTAAACATGCCCTAAAACACTACCTAATATGTGTCTATCAAATTCCCCATGCTTGAACCTTGCTTGTCCTCAAGCAAGAAATAAAATCTAAGTCACACCACAACTAGCAAGTTAAAGCATCCGTCTCAATATCAATCCACATTTCATCAATCAAGTTAAACCTTAACCAAGACATCATTGCATACATGGAATAGAAGTTTTCAAAATCAAATCATTCATCCAGTCTAGACCTCACCAAGGTAATGTGTTTTGCACTCTTCACTCAAGTGTTTAAGGCTATGTGCTTCACTCAAAGTCAACCTTGAAAGCTAGACTACCATAGGCTTGCATCAGTGTTCTAAATCTCCACTACGAATGATTAAACACACAACAAAAATCATGAGGACTTTTAAGGGTTGTAATGGGGTCAAGGTACAAACAAGTATGTAGGGAAATATTTGGTCATGTGGTGCTAAAAATCCGGGAACTAGTGTGGACAAAAACCCAAATTACAAAAAACCACTTTCAACTTCATAATTCCACCACTTATTCACCTCTTTCTCATCACTTTTATTTCAACACTTCATCCATTCTCTCATATTTTTCTTTCTCTTTTTCACTTTTTTTTTTCTTTTCATAAGAGACATATTTTTCCCTCTTTCAACTCCTTATCTTTTTCTTTATTTTCAAACTCAATACTCTTCCTTTTCTTTCTTTTCAAATCATCCCCATAATACCACAAAGAACAACTCTTAGCTAAATCCTAATTCCCGGATGGGTCAAGCTTATATCGGATAGGGGTTATTTTAGTGGAGCTACAAAATAAGGCTAATAGGCTCAAAAATAGGGGCTATCAAACAAAGGAACAATGTAAGGTAGATAAGGATAATATGAGCTAATGAACATGCCTCAATCATTTTAATTTAAATCATGTAATGTAGCATTGAAGAAGATATCTAAACGCAAGTTCTAGAGCTAGCAATCAAAGCGATACACTCAAGAAAAATATGCAAATATGCAATAAAAGGCTCAAAATAATCTCGTAAGGCATATATGTCTAGAACTTCATAAACAATTCAAAATTTCAACTTCTTATGCATGCTCAATCCTATAATCAAGATTAATAACTTAAGAATCATGCTTCAATCCAAGGAAACTTCAACCAACAAGCTAGTCATGAGTTAGATAATACTCTTAACTTAAAGAGACAAATGGTCAAGTAGGGAAATTTGGATCCTATAATGCAATATTTTTGTGATTTTTCAGTTTTTCAATTTTTTTTGTGATTTTTCAAAATTTTAATCAATGCAAAACAAGAAATTAAACATGCAAATGCAACTATATGAATGCAATCTAAGACTAAGCAAGAAATCCCTTCCCCCATGCTTGAACCTTACATTGTCCCCAATGTAAAGTAAAAGTAAAGAGAAAAGAAAAACTAACCAAGTCATTTAATGATCCGAATCCTGCGGTGGTGGAAACTGCTGAGGTGGATATCCTGGATAGGGCTGATATGTGTATACAGGGAAACCCTCTGAAGCCGTCCATCCATCCATCCTAGTGTGCAACTGACAGTACTGATCATCATAATAGCCCTGAAAGTGTGTATAACGCTGATCCATATGAGTCTGCATACTCTGGAAGCGCTCATCAATGTGAGTCTGCAGGGCATCAAACCGCTGGTTGTTGCTAGTCTGGAGTCCTCTCATCATCTCCATCATCTGATCAAACTGAGAGGGGGAATAGCCACCAATAGAAGTACTAGCCTCGAAATGGAACTGGCCAGGCATCGCATCATCATCAGAATCCATGGCCTGTGGTAGAACTTCCTCTTCAACCCGGAAGTCTGCATCCTCATCCTCATCCTCCATCAAGTCTTCCTCCACAATATCTGCAGGCGCCCGCCTCTGTCTAACTCTCCTCTGAGGACCGGTCACTATATGAATCTCTACATCTGCCTCTGTTACCGCTATCATCCAAGTCGCCTCAGCATCATCTCCCCCCACATCCAAACGAACTCTGTCAGGATCCGGAAGCCGCATAACCATCCTAGAGTCACCAAGAGCCCAATAGTAAGTGTCTCTCCCAGCAAATAAGACCTTTATCTTGTTAAACATAGTGAAGCTCATGGGGGCTGGGGGCAAATCAACTTGCTGGCGATCCACATCAATACGATAATGCCAGGCAAACCGAGTAACAATCCCTCCAATGGAAATCGTACCTGAGTCCTGCTTGCTCACATGTAATAGGTGGGTCATCAGCAGCCCACCTAAGTTCACATATTTCCTCCTCAGAGCAGCACACAGAATGACCAAAGTTCACATATTTCCCTCTCAACCGCTCAATCACAAGGAGAATGTGAGTGCCATGAATTTGAGGAGCGGTAGAACACTGGCGAGCCGGCCATCACCCACTGGTGACGTACCGCGCCCGCGCTCCTCTGGCCGCGACCGCGCCGGGACGACGACACAGGAGGACGAAGCCTCTGTAGAGATTCCGTGCCCGCGCTCCCCCCTCCGCGCCCACGAAATCCCTGCAGAGCACATGGAGCACGAGAGTCGTAGCGACCCACGCCCGCGGAGTCCGTACCGCGCCCGCGGCAAGGAGGCCGAGCGAAATTTCGAGGCTTTGCTCGACTATGCTTTCAAGAACTACTCACCTCCTCGCCCAAGCTCTCCTAGACGGAACCGAGCTCCAGCAGTAGAAGAGGACGATGGCTATGTGGCTCAACCCCTTCCACCATTGGATTCTTTCAAGCCTTCTCCTCCATTCCCCGATGCTCTCAAGGACACAAGGAAGCCGGCACATGACAAGGAACTCTTCGAAACCTTCGCCAATTGTCGGGTAAATGTTCCTCTTCTTAATCTCATCCAAAGTGTCCCTCGTTTTGCTAAATTCATGAAAGAGCTATGCACCATAAAAAGAAAGAATAGGACTAGTCCTAAGATTAAAAAGGTAGCTCTAGTTGAAAAAACTCAGGATAGCAAAATTGAGACTTGCAATTCCCTACTCCAAAAGCAATTGCCTAAAAAATGCTCAGACCCAGGAAGATTCACCGTCCCTGTCACTATTGGAGAAACTAAAATTAAGCGTGCTATGCTAGATTTAGGTGCCTCCATTAATGTTCTCCCAGCTTGCATGTATGATAGGTTAGGCCTTGGTCCTTTGAAGGAATCTGATATTGTTATTGAGTTGGCTGACCATTCTAATGTGCGCCCGAAAGGGTTAGTTAAGGATGTTTTAGTGCAAGTGCAGGGTTTGATCTTTCCTGCAGATTTTTATGTGATGGAGATAGGCGAAGGGCGGTACGACCCAGTTCTCTTACTTGGTCGTCCATTCATGAAAACCGCCAACACGGTCATTGACGTTGCCAAAGGATCTCTTTCCATATCTCATGGTGGCAACACGGTCCGGATTGATGTTGATGAGGACCCGTATTGATCGTATCCACGTCGAGCCAACGACGTTAAACAAAAGCGCTGCTTGGGAGGCAACCCAAGGATTAGATAGATTGTTTTTTCCATTCCTAGCTTAGGATTTGCTTGTGTTTTTAGCTAACATGCAGGCACTAGGTCCGAAAGGACACGCCTGGCGTGAAACCGCGCCCGCGCCCCCTTGGTCGCGTCCACAGTGAATCGTCAGCGCATCCCGACGAGAAAGTACTAGCCCGTGCTCGCGGCAACCATACTGCATCTCGGTTTTAGCTCGTTTTTATTATGAAAAAAAAAGATGACTTCTTGGTCACATTCTACCTCTATATTTTCCATCCATCTATATCCATTCTATTCCATCTTCTATCTTTCCATCTTTCTATTTCTTCTTTCCATCCATCTTTGTATTTTCCATTCTTTGGCTATGTGTAAAGCCTAAGTATGGGGGAGCTTTGTTTCCCCGAGAGTTTTCTTCTCCACGGCTCGAGTTCGAGTATTGATACATCTTCCAAGAAGACGAGCCAAGATGCGAAGGTCGCTTACACAACACGTTTTTCGAGACGAAGTCAAGACATTGTTTTTGCACAAGAACCGCGCCCGCGCTTTATCAGCCGCGCCCGCGGTGACCCCCGATGATGACTCCGATCTCTGCACCGATTCCGCGCCCGCGCCCCTAGTGCCGCGCCCGTGGTTTGCCACCCGATTGGAAGTACGAAGCTTTCTATTTTACCGCATATGAAGAGTTCTTCCATTCCACCCCTCTTCATCGTTTGTGAGTCTTCTGATATACCTTTCTCCTTGCTTCTATCCTTTCCCTCTGCTTCATTGAGGACAATGAAGGATTTAAGTATGGGGGAAGGAGTACTCGCATTCGCTTATCCTAGTTAGCTTAGTTAGATATTTGCTTCAGATTTTTGATTTTCTTCTTTTCATGGAGCACTTGCACCATATGTTTTTGCATAATAAAGAAAGAAAGAAAAAGAAAAAAAAAAGATAGAAAAAGCCATAAAAAATTGAAAAAGGGCATATAAATCTTGGGATGAGTCGAAAACCCGAAAGGGCGGCTCAGGTAATAAGCAGGTAACCCGGACCAGCATTAGGCTGGGGTAATATGAGGTTCATGAGTGATTTGTGAGTTTTTGTGAGCACACCTTTTGAAAAATGAAAAGAGCGGTTAGGTGAAAACCCGAAAGGGCGCCTAAGCAAAATTGAGCGGTAAAATTTGAGTGTTTAGGATCATTCTTGCTTGGGGACTTTGGGGCTTTTATGTTAGATTTGGGTAGATCCTAGGTTGCTCTATTTCATCTTTTTAGAGCTTGAGTGTTATATCATTGTTGTGAGGCGTGTGTTTGAGCTTCATTGTTTTATTCTCATGATTTCTCTATATTTTTGGGTTCCGGGTTGTGAGTTGAGTGTTTTTATCTTCCCTTGTATTTCCTGAGATCTTAGATGTGCTTATTTGTCATATTCGTTTTGAGCTTACTCGAGGACGAGCAAGATCTAAGTATGGGGGAATTTGATTCGCTCTACTTTGTATAGGATAACTCTTGTATTTTAGAGCTATATTGAGAGTGTTTAGGTTAGTTTTGAGCGTTATTGTAATATCAAGACCGAAGACACAAGACATGAAGAATCAAGAGTTAAAGAGTTTAAAGACGAAGAATCGCCACTGCATGGATACCGCGGACGCGTTACTTATGACGCGGGCGCGGTGGCGTGGAGGAGCGAACCAACCTAAACCGTGAAGGTCGCGGACGCGTTGCTTCCGGCGCAGTCGCGGTAGAAGCTGAACCGGGTTTGACCATTTGAAGGCCGCCGCGGGCGCGGTTCTGGTGCCGCGGTCGCGGTGGTAGCCGACTTTGGAGCTGACGAAATCATGGCGTTTTTATCTTGTTTCCTTTCTTATCTTTCGGTTTCCCATCTTATTTAGTCCGAAAAGGTTGATCTTTAGGGCTATATAAGGGGAACCTTTCTAGGCTTTTAGAATATCCAATACTTGTCAATATATTGTCTTTCAAATAAAGATTAGAGTTTTCTTTGTAATGGAGAACTAACTCTCCTCTGGAGTTTATTCAATCAAGGAAGCTTTATTATGTAGTTGTGAAATTCTGGTAATCTCTTTATCCTTAGGTCTTTATTGATAATCTTGTGCTTCATCCCATAATCTATGTTTGATTTTATGAGCCTGATCAACTTGTTTGATTGACTTAGATCTATTGTTTGAATTAGGATTGGTTGTTGTCTATGCATCTTTCCTATTCTCGAAATAACTCTATTCTAGGACCGTGGACTAGTTTAGGGAAGAGTATTCAATGGTTAAGTTGTGCATGAGACTCGTAGCTTGATTGCATGATTTGATTTCCTATTATCCCTGTGCTCTATGCTAATTCTAGGTTAAGCGTCCTTGCCTAGGGTTATAGAATTGCTTGGACCGTGGACTTGCGATTTCTAATGATTGGGATTGGAATTGACCTAAGCATATAAAGAGGTGGATGAATTCATGATCAACGTATTAATAAAGTGGAATTGATTGAATGAACTCTGCTTGAAAACTTTGATTGAAAACAACTTTCAAAACCCCTTTTGATTATTTGCATGAAAACCATTAAAATCTGAATAAAACTGATTCCTTTGGGTTCGACCCCTTGCTTGCCTACTATACTTGTGTTTGCATGTTTGGGATTTATTTTTGATAAGGGAACAACGACTTTGCCCGAGTCAAATTTTGGCGCCGTTGCCGGGGAATCTTTTTCTTGTTTGGATTTTTGTGTGTTTTTCGGGCTCTGCGCCCAAACCGCGCCCGTGCCCCCCTCGGCGCGCCCGCGGTTCGTACACAGAACCACTCTTTGGGGTGCGGACCTAACACATGGTCTGTACCCGGTCTACTAATACTTCTCCTGTTCGTTTTGATCCAGAAATTGACAGGACTCTTCGGAAGATAAGGAGTGCCCCAGACCCTCTACATACTACAACCTTCTTGAATCTTTCTCTCTCTCTGACTCTGAACCAGAAGACGGCATGGCGGAGCAAACTATTCGCCAACTCACGGCGCCCGATCTCCAGCAACAGCTGCTCGCTGTTCAATTCCCCGAGCTCGGGGAGGGTGTGAAGTTCGAGCTCAAATCCGGCCTCATCCACCACTTGCCCAAATTTCATGGGTTGAGCGGTGAGAACCCGAACAAGCATCTCACTGAATTCCACGCGGTATGCGTGAGTATGAAGCCCACTGATGTGACGGAGGATCAAATCAAGCTCCGAGCTTTTCCCTTCTCTCTTGAAGACACCGCCAAGGACTGGCTCCTTTATTTGGTGCCGGGCTCTATCACTACTTGGGCGGCCATGAAGAAGGCGTTTCTTGAGAAGTAATTCCCCGCTTCCAAACAAACATCCATTAAGAAGCAGCTCAGCAGTTTGGAGCAAGGGGAAGACGAGAACCTCTATGACTATTACGAGCGTTACAAGAGGCTCATCGCGAGTTGTCCCTACCATGGCTACCAAGCCAAGGATCTTATTTGCTACATAATTGAGGGACTCTGCGACAATGACAAGAGGCTCGTGAATGCATCTTGTGGGGGTAGTTACGAGAACTTGACCCCCGCTGCAGCTTTTCAGAAGGTGGAGATCTTGGCGGAACAAGCCCGCAATCAAAGGTCCAGGACCAATGTGAGGTCCGTTAGTGTGGTGAATGAGTCCCTGAATGCTGAAGTAAGGGAGCTCAAGGATCTTATGAAGCAGCTGCTCACGAAGAGAACGGCCCAGCAAGTCAACGCTTGCGGTCTATGTTATGATGCTAGCCACCACACGGATCAATGCCCTACTATTCAAGAGACCGAGGAGTCGGTCAATGCTATTGGCAATTATTGTGCGCCCCAGCCCCGAAATGATCCTTACTCTAACACCTATAATCCGGGGTGGGCGAACCATCCTAACTTGAGGTGGAACAACCAGCAGCAGCAAGATCCACCACAACAGCAGCAGCAGTACGCTCCTCAAGGCCAGCAACAACAATTTCGGTCCAACAACTATGCCCCGAGAGCGCCTGCTCCGTCTCAGAACGACGCTATTACTGCCCTCTTGAAGGAGAACCAAGAGACGAGAGCCGCTGTAAAGAATCTTGAGACTCAGCTGAGCCAACTCGCTACCATGATCAATAGGCTCGAGTCTAAGGATTCCGGGAAACTTCCCTCTCAACCGCTCAATCACAAGGAGAATGTGAGTGCCATGAATTTGAGGAGCGGTAGAACACTGGCGAGCCAGCCATCACCCACTGGTGACGTACCGCGCCCGCGCTCCTCTGGCCGCGACCGCGCCGGGACAACGGCACACGAAGACGCGGCGTGGGAGCCATGGGACGCGGCCGCGTCCTGTGTCGTCTCTGCCCGCGTTTCGTGTTCTGAGGCTCTAGAGCCGAAACGCGGGATGGGGTCTTGAAACTCGGCCGCGTTTTTAGGGGTTTGGCCGAGTTCTCGCACCTGATCGCCCCATAGAGAGTTCTCTTCCTCTGCTTCCTCCTCCTCTTCTCTTGGATGAACCACTCTTTATGAAGGACCTTCGAGCACCTTGCCACTCTTCTGTGTAATGGCCTTGAATTGTTTTTTAGGATTGAGCTCGGTTTGAGAAGGGAGCTTGTTGGAGTCCCGAGCTTCCAATCGGTTCACAACAGTAGCCAGTTGGCTAACTTGAGATTCAAGATTGTGGATGCTCGACTTGGTCTCTTGTTGGAATACGCCCATTGATTGTTGGAATGTGCCCATAGATTGTTGCATTATCATCATACTCTGGGCAAGAGACCGAATCATCTCATCGGTGGAGGAAGAACCTTGAGCAGGTGCTGGAGCTTGTGGACCGCCTTGAGAATTAAACTGTGGCTAATTACCGTACTTTAAATTGGAGTGATCTCTCCATCCTGAATTGTAAGTGTTTGAGTACGGATCATATTTTGTCTTGGTGGACCATAGCTACCCACCGCATTAACTTCAGCCTGCGGTTCCTGGAGAGTAGGACAAGCATCTGTGGGGTGCATAACATCAGAGGAGATCCCACATGCTCGAACATGCTGTCGTCCACCAGACATCGTCAGCTGCTTCACCATATTTTTCAGCTCTACAACTTCTTCATGCAATGATGAATGAGCGACTGCAGAAGGGACTGATCTATCAGATTTGTGGAATTGCCTTGAACCTTCAGATAGCTCATCAAATAGTTGGAATGCTCCTGCGGGAGTCTTATTAAGGATGTAACCCCCACAAGCAGCATTAACCATTCTCCTCTCATCATCCAGAAGACCTCCAAAGAGATACAAGATGAGATCCTGATCAGAATAGCCATGATAGGGACAACTAGCAATCAACCTCTTGAACCGCTCATAATACTCATACAAGGTCTCATCAGATTTCTGCTCAATGCTGCTGATGCTCTTCTTGATGCTGCTCGACCTTGTAGTTGGGAAATATTTATCTAAGAACACTTTTTTCATCTTCTGCCAAGTGTCAATACTCCCAGGTGCCAAATAATAGAACCAGTCATTGGCTGAATCCTTGAGCGAGAAAGGAAAAGCCCTCAGCTTGATCTGATCCTCAATAACCTCTCTGGGCTTCATGCTTGAGCAGACTGCATGAAACTCACTTAGGTGCTTGTCGGGGTCTTCTCCACTCAACCCATGAAACTTGGGAAGAAGGTGGATCAACCCCGACTTCAGCTCAAAATTGACTCCGTCGGCCAGATCAGGGAATTGCACCGCCAATGGTTGTTGGGTCAGATCCGGTGCAGTCAGTGATCGGTCCGGGATCGGAGGTCTCACAATTTAAATTTATAAAACCGAACCTCAAGATTGTAGTAAAGAGGTAGGGTGTCGAACACACGGGAGTTCGTGTGTCGAGTGTACCCGGAAATACTTAAAAAGGGATGAAAACAAGGTAAAAACGAAAGAAAAGCAAAGAGAGATCACCTCGGACCGACACTGGTCACTTCGGTCCGAGGGTGGATCGAGGTCGATTTGGCCGGGACCGACGTTGATGCAAGTCGGGCCCAATGTACTGGGTAACTCGATTTAAGCAAAATTAGTAGATCGGTCTTGGGTTTTTGGGTTCCACACCTAGCTAGACTTGGATATTCTTCCCCAATTCAGCCAATAAGAGTTTGATCTTAATGAGATCGAGGTTGATCGCCCCAAATCTCTCCAATCTACACTTCGACCCAAGGGAGTTTTCACTCTCCTTCGATGTTAGGTCTAGCAATTGGGTTCGAGATGCTTTCGCTTTGCTCTTACCAATCACAAGCCCTAAGCCCCTTGTTTTCACAAGAGAATTGAAGCTTAGTGTAGAGAGGATTCACAAATCAAGCACTCAAGGCTATGGAATTGGGGTTTTCTACCCAAATCTAACTAAGGGCTTCCCCCATAGCCCAAGACTATGGAATCTACTCCATCAAGTAAGAGAAAAACGAAATCAAAAGGGAAATCAAACAAATCTCAATCATCAACATCAAACCAAACTCCAATTTCATTCAAATTCAAAAGGTCTCTACAAAATCCAAGTTCAATTCTACTAGATCAAAGCAAAACAAAGCACAAAAACTCACTAGACCTCTCTCTCTCTCCACCGGCCTCTCTCCTCTTCCTTCCTCCTTCTTCTCCTTGCCCTCCAAATTCTTCCTTTGAGCCTTTAGAGAGTGATTTGGTTGTGGTCTATCCCCCCCCCCCAAAAACCTCCTTTGATGCTCTCTAATCACCTCTATTTATAGCCTTCTAAGGATTGGGGACCAAGGAATCCCAATTTAGAAAGGGGCAAATGTGGAAAGTTGCTAAAAATATGCCTTGGGGAGCAATCCAAAATTCTGCCGACTTTGGACCGACACGGGTGACCTCGGGCCCGACGTTGTCCAACCTCGGTCCCGTTCGCTGGTCGCTCGATCTCGGGCCCGACGTGGTGGAACTCGATCCTGGGCCTCGATCCTTGCTTTCTTCTCTTGGTTTCTCTTGGTTCCACTTCATTCTTGGCTTGGCTCTTTCCTTCTTGATTTGGCTCCTTCCTTATCTCCTTGAAATCGCTCTCATTCTTGCCATTTTACCTACAAAAACACACAAAACTCGCATAGTCTCCGACTCTTGAAGAAAACCGGGAACTAGGCTAAAAAGGGATCGAAACTATAAGGAAGAGAATGAAAAACACATATTTACAAAGGAAATTAACCACTAAAACACCTCCAAAATGAGAGACATCAGAATACCCCATACTTAAACTTGCTTGTCCTCAAGCAATCACAATATAAGCAAGACCGAAGCACAATCTTCAAGTAAAGCCTCATACGAAAAATCAAGTAAGCACAAGTGATAGATATGCTAGCAAGATTATGTCATCACACATGATCAAGTGTTCAAGGAATGAAGTCTAATGCAACAAAGCCTCACTTTAGGTATGTAGAAATGTGTATCACTCATCATGTGTTTAGGCTTGAAAATGAACACTCATACTCAAAATCATGCAAGTAAAGACTTTACAATTGAAGCTAATATCACCAATTCTTCCACCTAGAGATGCCTATTACAATGCACACAAAGAATATGAACTTGGCTCAATGGAGGTCCTCAAAGAGGTTCCATTCGGCCGGGTTGTAACGGGGCTTTTGGTAATTCTCAAGGTGGGAATCATTTTGGTCTTGTGGTGCTTACAATGGGGATTGAACTTTTCTAGTCTCTCACCAAACTCACCAAATTATTCCACTTTCACTTCACACTCCCCAAAAGACTTTGATTTTCTCTTTTTCTTTTCTTCTTTCAACCCACACTTTTCACTAAACATTCCACCTCATCTTTGCACTACACTTTTTGTTGGATTTTTCTCACTTTTTCACTTATTTTTGCACTGGACCGACTTTGACTAGACATCGGGCCCGAGGTTACTTTGAACTCGGTCCGACTCATTTTCCACACTTAAGCTTTTTGCTTCTTTTCGATCCACTATTTTTCCAACTTTTCTTTCTTTCTTTTCACACAAAGATGCACTACCCACTTAGTTTATAACACCATTTCTTTGCCCTTCACCAAAGAGAATCTCAACTCTCCAAATATTCTTCCAAACCTCTCACTAAAGTCCAATCCCATAAGGGTCAAGTCATATAGGCTAGGAATCATATTTTTGAGGAGTTTCAAACAAAGGTCTAAGGCTAAAACGGGGCTACAAACAACGGTTTATCTTCAAGGTAGGATATGGAACATTTTGTGACTAAATGAAATAAAGTTCAAATCAATGTGACAAAGCATAGAACAAATCTCATATTGGTCTTGGAAAATAGATAAACACCTCAATAGCAAGTATTACTTAGCATGCTTGAGCTAATCACACACGAAAATGAGGGATATGCAATATCGAACGAACATCCCTAAAATGGCCAAAAATAATCTCACAAGGTTCACTCTAGCTTGGTCGCATCAAAACTTTTCCAAGAACTCATGTGCTCAATAAAAACATGCAAGATATCATATCACATCAAAAACAACATCCAATTAGAGGCTAAACTATCCAAAAATATGCAAAGGACTTTACATGCTCACATCATCATTAGCCTTCATTCGGACATCTAAGATGGGAATTCCTAGTCCAAAAACAAAATCTTTTTGACATTTCAACCGAAATTTTTCACATTTTTATGGATTTTTTCGAAAATTTCTCAAAAACACAAACAAACTCAAAACAAACTCATCCATACATGCCATAAAATCAATCATCATTCTCATGCATCATGCCACAATCCAAAATGAAACATCCCATAACCAAGAAACAAACAAAGCAACCTAAACATGGAACTAATGAGCAACTAACCCACCCCATACTTAAAACTTTTGATGTCCCCATCAAAACTCAAAAGTAAAGAGAAAAGAGTAAAGAAGACTCACAATTCCTTATTGCAAATGGCTTGATGAGGCTTAATTCGGAGGATGATCACGGCGTTGCCTCCTTTGAATCCGGGCGTGCCGCTCTCGCTCATGCACATGGTCTTGGAAAAGGTCATGGCTTGATGGTTGGATTGGTGGTGCAGGAGGTGTCCATTGGTCTTCACGGGTTGCAAAATTCCCGGACATCCACTCGTTGAAACTAGCTTGCATGGACCACCTTTGATCATCGGCCGCCCTCAATTCCTCCACCTCGCGCCTTGTGTATGCGAGGTTTCGGTTCACCTCATCAAATCTCTCTTGGAAGTTCTCTTGGCGTTGGAAAAGTTGTTGTTGTTGGTAGTTGAGTTGGTGGGCTTCTTGAAACATTGATTGTTGTTGAAGTTGGAGATGTGCCATTTGGTTTGCTAAGAAGTTCATGTCCACCGTTTGGCTCGGCTCGGGGAAGACCATTCCGGGGCCATACCATTGGGCATACCCCTCATATCCTCCGAAGCTAGGCGGCGCTTGGTGTGCTCCACTTCCCTCGCCCCTCTCGAAGTGACTAGGGACCGGATCGGGCAAAAACACATCGGACCGACGTTGATGAACGTCGGGCCCGACATCGGATGTACCTCGGTCCAAGAGAGTGGGGGAGTGGTCGGTGAACAAGTGTTGGTAGCCACCTCCTCCTTCTTCTTCTTCTTCATTTCTTGGTGCATCCACCTCCATATCATCTCTTCTTACAAACTCGAATTGATTGGCCTCCTCTTCTTCGGTGTCCGGGGAAGCTTGAGGTGTAGTGAAACGTATATGTCGTGCACGTCTCCTAACCTCGAGTGTGCCCTCCGGCTCTCCATAGGGATTGTCGTTCCCCGCCCATACTTGATACCAATTATAGTAAGAAGTAAGGTCAAAGAGTCGAGCTCCCAATGGGACTTGTACCTTGCCAAAGTTTGAATGGGGCATGAGTCGGTCCATGAAACCGGGGACAACCTTCTCCTTGATAATGTTGGCCTTCTTGAAATACTTGAGGTCCATGAACTCCACGCCATTTGCCGCCGGCGTGTAGGTAGACAAATCCACCTCGAGACTATGAGCTAACCGGGCAATCATACCTCCAAAGTATATCCATGAAGAACTTTGAAAGTCCCTCACCATCTTCACCCATTCCCACGTGAGGTTCATTGACTTCTCATGCTCAAACAACATCTCGTAGAGTAGCATAGCCTCCTCCTTCATCGGCTTGCTTAGCTCATGTCTTGCAAAGATAGAACAACCCAAGGCTCGGATCATCACTCGGAAAAGTGGGTTTGCTATCTCATTTGTTGAAGCGCCTTTCCTCATCTCACTTCTCCCGGCTATGTACTTCCAAAGATAGTCGACCTTCTCATTGTCAACAAAAGCTTCATCTCTTGGAAAAGGAAATCCAAGATAAACCGCCAAATTCCGAAGTGAGAGTTCTTGCAACTCGTTGCCCAATTGGAAGGAAATAATGCCATCACTCTCAACTCCCTCATAAGTGCATTTGAAAGTCGCTATGAACTCGGACGTCAAGGCGGGAAAGTGAGTGTTGTTGCACCTTAGCAAGACATTAAGCCCTATGGTGGAGTAGCATCGAGTAAGAGCCTCATCCATGCACATCTTACGGATTGATTCCCAATCTAACCACCGGGTGTGGTGGGATAGACCCATGAGACGCTCATACTCTCTAGCCTCGTCCTTATCCTCAATACGAACATCGTCCATCCGTTGGACTCTCTTGGACGATTTCTTGGACTTCTTAGTGGCTTTCTCCATCCTTGAAGAAGATGCTCGGGTAGACATGGCACCTACACACAATCAAAAACCAAAGAAACTACAAGGTAAAATCCAACACAAACACAAGCTTCCATTATCAACAACTTGTCATTCAAGGAGACAACCCCATACTTGAACTTAGCACACTCAATCCACAAAAGTCAATCATGCATGAAATAAGATTTTCATATCAATGGTCAAGCTTCAAATAATATCATGAATAGCATGCTATAACCAATATTCATGTGCAAGAAATCTTAATATCACGCAAGAGAAACTCGAAAAGCACTGGATCGACTTGCAAGTGACGTCGGGCCCGAGGTTGGGGACCTTGGTCCGAGTCATTGGACCGATATGGAACGTCGGTCCCGAGGTACTGGGTACCTCGGACCGAGTCTAATCCGACTTTTCACTCTAGATTCAATCATGCAACAACTATTCATGCCTCTAAAATCCAAATTCTACCATCAATCATCATCAATCGAAGTTCTAAGTGGAATTTAGCAACAATTAAGCACAAATTTCATAAGACATGCAAATCACCATTGATGTGCAAAGTTCAAGCTTACTCAATCATGGCACCTCTCAAATTTAGCAATGAAATCATGAAATTCACAAGGAATCAAGTAGAGATCGAGATTCACATACCAAATATGAAGCAAACAAGAACTCCTAGCAAGCAAATCCTTAAAACTCAAAATTTCCTTTTCTAGATCTAGAAGAATGATGAAGATCTATAGGTTTTAGGTAGGATTTTTGGCTTTTGGTTCAATGCTTGGGTGAACTAGGGGATGGATCGAGATCTTGTGGTGAGGTAGCTTGAGGATCGAGTATGGAGGGAAGGTTGGATCGATTTTGGCTTTTGAGAGAGAATTTGGTATTTTGGGAAAGTAGTTATGGTGATGGTGATGTTAGGTAAGGGAAATGGGTCTTTAAATGGGGAAGAAGACAAAGGTGGGTCAAGAGGGTATAGTAGGAATTTCTTACAAAATCAAGGCTAAGGTGAGTCGGCTGGCTTGGACCGATGTTGGACACCTCGGGCCCGAGGTACTGGGTACCTCGGTCCTACCCGATTTTGGCTCCTAAAAATCCCACACTTTGGTTACTCCCATCAACAACCGTTTGCATCATTTCCACAAATACCACACATGCTAATGAAGCTCACATAACACACATTTCCACAAAATACAAGCTAGAGAAGAGATTAGGACTAATCTAAGCTAAGGCAAAAAGAAACAAGCTAGAAACTACGAAAATGAATCTACCAAACCCGGGTTGCCTCCCGAGAAGCGCTTTTTTTACGTCATTAGCTTGACGTCTAACCTCTACCCTTCAAGGAGGGTGAAAAACCGTGAATTGGTCCTCCTTGCCATAGACATCTCCGCAATCATCATAGCCAAAATGCCACCATTTATGTTTGATGAAAATGTGGCCTCCATCATCCTTATCCTCCAAAGTGTAGCTTTGCACCTTCTGCATCAACTCATCTTGCATCTTGTCACCTACATCACAAAAGTCTAAAGAATTTCTAGGAGACTCTATAACATCATAACTCAAGTCATTTTGCAAGTCATCTAAGCAAAGATAGTCATCTCCTAAATTTTCTTTCAAATCATCTAAACTCATAAAAGAGTCTCCCACATCAAAAGGATATAGATTAGGATACTCTTCATGGTTTGGTGGGTTGGCTCCATCTCCATCTCTTGCCTCATCATGAATTTGAACATTGACCATGTCATGGTCTCTCAATGGTGCTTCTTCTCTTGTGGACTCCAACTTCTCTCTCTTGCACTTGGCACTTTCTTCAAGCTTCAAGATTGCCAATGCATCCGGTTCGTTTAGGGCCTTGTTGAAATGGAACTCAACCTTCTCTTCTCCAATCTCGAAGGTGACTTTCCCATTCCTCACATCAAACTTGGCACCCGCCGTGGCTAGAAATGGTCTTCCGAGAATAATGGGCACCATTGGATCTTTTTTCATGTCTAGGATCACGAAGTCATCGGGCACAAAATATCTTCCCACACGAACCGGGACATCATCAAGTATTCCGGTAGCCTTTGTTGAAGAACCATCGGCCATGGTGAGACTCATATCGACCGGCTCCAACTCTCCAAGGTTAGCCCTCCTCCATATGCTCATGGGCATAACCGAAATACTCGCTCCTAGATCACAAAGAGCTTTGAATTGTTGAGAACCAATCCCTATGGTGATGGCAAATCTTCCGGGATCTCCAAGTTTTTGAGGTAGCTCCAATATCTTCACCTCGTCTTGCATCTCAATGATCGACCTCTTCTTGCTCAAGATCTCTCTCAAAAACTTTGCATAAGACGGCATCTCGCTTAGAGCATCGGTGAAAGGAATAGTGATGTTCAAGCCTTGCAAAAGCTTTAAGAACCGCTTGAACTTGCCCTCAACAATCTCCTTGGGCTTCTTCATAGGATAAGGAAGAGTAGTGCCACCTTGCTTCTTGCTTGGATCATCCTCCTTGGATCGACTCTTCTCGACAAAATCACCTTGGATCGACGTTGGAGGTACCTCGGGACCGACTTCTGGAACCTCGGTCCCAGGGCAAAAGTCTTCCGGACAAGTCGGGCCATATTCAAAAGACATCGGGCCAACTTCAGAGCAAGTCGGGCCCGAGTTGCTGGGTATCTCGGTCCGACTCAGGGGACTTCCTCCATCTTCTGGTTCGACTTCAGAGGACCTCGGGCCCGAGTTGCTGGGTAACTCGGTCCGAGTTGCTGGCTCCTCTTCTTTTGGTTTTGGCTCTTGTGGCTCGGGCAAACTTCGTCCACTCCGCAATCCTATGGCTCGAACTTCATTTTGTTGTTGTGGGGCACGGGGGTTCTCCTCGGGTCGGCCCGGGAGTCTCCCTTCCTCTCTTGGAAGTTGATTCGCCATGTGAACAAATTGGTTGTCCACTTGCCTTCTCCATACACCCAACTCCTTGAATTGATCATCAAACTTCCTCTCCATGTTGGTAACTTGGTTCTTCAAATCTTGAGCCCATGGTGGAGTTTGCTCATAGAAACCGGGAGGTCGGTATGGTTGTTGTTGGGCTCTTGGCTCGTTTTGGTTGAAGTTGTTGTTGTAGCCACTTGCTTGCCCTTGATTCCACCTTCCTCCATTGTTGTTGAAGTTGGTTCTCCCTCCGAAATTTCTTTGAACATATGAGCCTCCTCAATTTGCTCTGCCAATCGGACTTGGCGCTCATTTGGGCACTCTTGAGCTCCATGCTTCAAGGAACCACACTCTTCACATGCTCTTGTGGTTTGGGCATAACTCATCTTCCTCCTCATCTTGTTCAACTCGTCCTCCAAGAATTGGATCTTCACATCCTTGTCCACCTCTTCACTCTTGGGGTCGTAGAGCTTCTTCGGGCCTTCTCCATGGACTCTTCCCTCCTTGGCCACGTTGCTAGTGCCATACATCGCCTCATAATCCGAGAGTTTGTCCAACAACTCCCACGCTTGCTCCGGTGGCAAGTCAATGAACCCACAATCGGTATGGAGGTTCAATTTGTCCTTCGTGGCGGTGTTGATCCCTTGGAAAAAGATGTCTTGTAGGACATAAGGTTGTTGACCATGTGTCGGGCATGCTCTCAACATCTCTTTGAACCGGTCCCACGCCTCAAAAAGTGGCTCATAAGCTCCTTGTTGAAAACTAGCAATCTTCCGCCTAAGCTCCGTCGTCTTGGTGGGTGGGAAGAACTTCATCAAGAATGCTTCATTTAGGGCTCTCCATGAGGTGATAGATCGAGGTGCTTGACTCTCCAACCAATGCAAAGCCTTTCCTCCCAAAGACCACTTGAAGGCTTTGAGTAGCACATACTCAAGTGTTTCATCATCCGTGGAAATGGTCTCGCAAAGGTCCTTGAATTGCTTGACATGCTCGATCGGACACTCGTTCGGCCTCCCTTGGAATTGCTCTCTCTTGATGAGCGAGATAAATTGAGTTTTGATCTCAAAATTCCTCGACACCTCCGGTAAGACTATGGCCGGCTCCGGGACCTTCAACTCCGGATGCATGTATTGTCTAGCATTCCGGGGTTGAGTGTTGATTTGGGCCTCCAATCTTATCCTTTGCTCCCTCTCCCTACGGGCCTCGGCATCTCGGTTTGCCATCTCAATTTGCATTCGAGCCATTTCGGCTCTCAACCTCTCGAACTCCTCATCTCGGGCTTGGTCCGCCATCCTCTTCTTCTTGCGGGCTTGCCTTAGAATACTCTCCGGGTCAATCACAAAGTCGAGCTCAGGAGTTCCTCGGACGGAACTAGCTCGCATGCACCTACAACCAAAGACACAAACAAAAACCGAATCAAAACAAAACAAGGGGCTCGGGCTAATCCCTTACCCAAATCACTACAAAATCAAAGACTCAACAAAAATGGGTACCTCGAACAAGTAGAACTCCCCGGCAACGGCGCCAAAATTCTGATCGGTCCGGGATCGGAGGTCTCACAATTTAAATTTATAAAACCGAACCTCAAGATTGTAGTAAAGAGGTAGGGTGTCGAACACACGGGAGTTCGTGTGTCGAGTGTACCCGGAAATACTTAAAAAGGGATGAAAACAAGGTAAAAACGAAAGAAAAGCAAAGAGAGATCACCTCGGACCGACACTGGTCACTTCGGTCCGAGGGTGGATCGAGGTCGATTTGGCCGGGACCGACGTTGATGCAAGTCGGGCCCGATGTACTGGGTAACTCGATTTAAGCAAAATTAGTAGATCGGTCTTGGGTTTTTGGGTTCCACACCTAGCTAGACTTGGATATTCTTCCCCAATTCAGCCAATAAGAGTTTGATCTTAATGAGATCGAGGTTGATCGCCCCAAATCTCTCCAATCTACACTTCGACCCAAGGGAGTTTTCACTCTCCTTCGATGTTAGGTCTAGCAATTGGGTTCGAGATGCTTTCGCTTTGCTCTTACCAATCACAAGCCCTAAGCCCCTTGTTTTCACAAGAGAATTGAAGCTTAGTGTAGAGAGGATTCACAAATCAAGCACTCAAGGCTATGGAATTGGGGTTTTCTACCCAAATCTAACTAAGGGCTTCCCCCATAGCCCAAGACTATGGAATCTACTCCATCAAGTAAGAGAAAAACGAAATCAAAAGGGAAATCAAACAAATCTCAATCATCAACATCAAACCAAACTCCAATTTCATTCAAATTCAAAAGGTCTCTACAAAATCCAAGTTCAATTCTACTAGATCAAAGCAAAACAAAGCACAAAAACTCACTAGACCTCTCTCTCTCTCCACCGGCCTCTCTCCTCTTCCTTCCTCCTTCTTCTCCTTGCCCTCCAAATTCTTCCTTTGAGCCTTTAGAGAGTGATTTGGTTGTGGTCTATCCCCCCCCCCCAAAAACCTCCTTTGATGCTCTCTAATCACCTCTATTTATAGCCTTCTAAGGATTGGGGACCAAGGAATCCCAATTTAGAAAGGGGCAAATGTGGAAAGTTGCTAAAAATATGCCTTGGGGAGCAATCCAAAATTCTGCCGACTTTGGACCGACACGGGTGACCTCGGGCCCGACGTTGTCCAACCTCGGTCCCGTTCGTTGGTCGCTCGATCTCGGGCCCGACATGGTGGAACTCAATCCTGGGCCTCGATCCTTGCTTTCTTCTCTTGGTTTCTCTTGGTTCCACTTCATTCTTGGCTTGGCTCTTTCCTCCTTGACTTGGCTCCTTCCTTATCTCCTTGAAATCGCTCTCATTCTTGCCATTTTACCTACAAAAACACACAAAACTCGCATAGTCTCCGACTCTTGAAGAAAACCGGGAACTAGGCTAAAAAGGGATCGAAACTATAAGGAAGAGAATGAAAAACACATATTTACAAAGGAAATTAACCACTAAAACACCTCCAAAATGAGAGACATCAGTCAGCTGCCTCAAAGTCTGTGCCACAGCATTCAGATTACCGTCACCCATCTTGTCAGACTCAGAGTCAGAAGCAAACGGTGGCTCGTGAAAGGAATTGCGAATCTCCTTCCTCAACCTAAATAAACTCCTGTCAATATCTGAATCAAACAACAAAGGTGAAGAGTTAGTAGTACGGGTGTGGACCATAAGCTAGGTCCACACCAGAGTAACAAAACAATAAAAACCAGAAAACAACTGAGTCCCCGGAAACGGCGCCAATTTGATAACGATATTTTCATCGCCCTAATACCGATCAAAATAAACCAAACTACCTACTAGGAATGTAGTAGGGAAGTAAGGGTCGATCCCACAGAGACTCAGGTTTTCAATGTTTATTGCTACGCTACTCAGAGTTAGAAAAGGGGGACTTTTGAATGTGATTCTAACAACTATCAAAACTAAACATGCAAAATTAAGATTGACTTATCAAATATGAGAGAAGTATGCTCAATTAGTTAACATCCATTGTGAACTTATTATTGATCATTAATTATCAAAATTCTCTTTTTACCTTGACTAATCTATTACGGAATGCTAATAACCCAACTTCATGGCATTATTAATCCTACTTAAATTCTAGTTATTAGCCCGACCGGTACTAACAACCCTAATTATCAAATAACCTAAGAGACCTCCTAGATTCAACTTGACAACAACATTAAGATTCAAGTATCAATAGAAACATGCATTCAGAGCAACCAGACATCCGAATAACATGCGATTGAATTCTCTTCTCTAATCAATTAGTCCTACCAGTCCTAGATTGATTAAAGGTTCTACTTTTGATCTAATTAATACTGACCGGTAATTAGAAAGATCTAGTTGTAATTCAACCTAGAAATCATATTAGGTGATCAAGCTAATAAAACCCTAGATCAAACTTATTCAATTAAGCATAGAGAAAACAATCTAGTCAAGGGAATTTAAGAACAATTCAAATCTCACAATAATACTTAATTCACAACTTCAATTAACTAGTTAAGCAAAAGAGGTTTAGTTGTTCAAAGACATTGAAAAGCTTACAATTCTTCCAAAGGATTCTTGTTCTTCTCAAAGCTTCAACAACCATCCTCAAAGTCAAGAGTTATGAAGATAATAAAACCTAGAAACTAATATCAAAAAATATATCTAAGAGGTTTCTAAAAATATTATCCAAAACAAGTTTCAACCCAAAAGCCCAAGCCCGTACAAAAATATCACTCTCGCGGACACGGGTAGAAACGCGGGATAGACACGAAAACTCGGGCGCGCTTTGGCCTGCTCGCCCGCGCTTTCACCACAGAAAGTAAAAAGCCCGAAACGCGGTTTGTGCATATGAGACGTGGTCGCGTCTTGTGTCGTTCTGCCCGCGTTTCGTGTTATGACGTACATGTCTGAAGACGCGGGATGTCCAAGGGAGACGCGATCGCGTCCTGTTTGACTCTTCCCGCGTTTCACGTTCTGAACGTGGATTGTCTTGCTTGGTTCGTCAACGTGTTCGTCCTTTGGGCATATTTCATGGCTCGATCACTCTTTCCATCATCTCCAATGCTTAGGCTTGCACCTCCTCTACACTCATTGTCTTCATATCTGCAATCAAAAACCACAACAAAGTGTAGATATCCGAATCTTTCTAACAAACTACAAAACTAGTAAAACTAACTAAAACTAAACCAAAAACCATGAAAATCCTAACTAAACATGCCCTAAAACACTACCTAATATGTGTCTATCAACAATTAACAAGAGGCTCAGTACGCTGAGGAGACGTCCCAAGGCAGAAGCTCCTCAGGAACCGAACAGGCTGCACTTGGTGCCAATGTAGAAAATGAACAAGGCACTGAGGACGTCTCTGCTGGACAAGATGCTGAAAAACAGTCTGAGGACGCTGATGATGAGGATGAAAGTTCTGATGATGAGGACTCCGAGTCCCCAAAAGGCAAAAAGAAGCGCAAGGACGATGGAGCCCCTGTCAACGTTCTAGGACCTCTGGTCTATTCTGAAGAGTGGCTTGCGTCCTTCCACAAAGAAAAGGAAGTCCTGGAATTCCTTGAGCTTTTGAGGTTTCAAGGATGGCTGAACGTCGGATCCGCCCCTACTAAAGTTGATAAAGAACAGGTCCGAGCGTTCTACAAGAGCTTGCGCTACAAGTCCAAGGACAATTCTCTCCATTTCAAGATAGAGGACGAGAAAGCCTTTGTAAATGAAGGCCAAGTCCGCGCCTTCATGGGACTGAGCACTCAAAAGCCGCCGTCCAACACTTTGAGTTCTTTTCCAGAGAATGGTTTTGAAATGACAGAGGACGAAGAAGTTGCTATGATTGAAAGAGTGTTCAAGGGTAAAAGACCCTATGGACTTGATAGGGTGGCTCATGTCTTGAGCAAAGTTGGCGCAATTGCACATTATTTCATCTGTCGCGCCGTCCTTCCTCGACACGAAAAGCGATCCATCGTCCAAACCCATGACATTATTTTGATCGACGCCTTTCTTGATCGCCGCCCCATCAATCTTGCCAGAATTTCTATGCAACATATGGATAAGTGTGGGAGGAAGCGACACGCTTTGCCGTACCCTGGGCTAGTCAAGCTGATCCTTCAGTCCCAGAACGCCTATGATGAAAGTGCTCCCACAGAAGAGCTCGGATTGAAATGGAATTCGAACAAAGGACTTGTTCATATAAGACATAATTAATGAGGAGCTGCCTTCCATTCTCAAACAGTTAGAAGCTGACGATGAGGAAGCCAAGAGGCAGGCTGAGCAAGAACGCCTCGCTCAAGAGGTTGAATAAGAACGCCTCGCCTCTATGCATCACGAGCCCGTTAATGAAGAAGAGCCCCTTGTTAACTTTGCAGCTCTTGCTCAGCTGATGAGGGCGTCATCTCATCCTTCCTTTGTACCTCATGTGGACGCTCCCTCTTCCAGCTCTGGACCCGCTCCCACTCCTGCCCCAGCTAATCTAAAATAGCACCCTCCTGCAGAACTTATGGGTGCTATTATGAACAATAAGTGTCTTATCTCCTCTGCTCTCAAGGACTTGTCTTCGACATTCACTAAGTCGGCAGAACTTCATGAAAAGCTTCTCAAGTTTTACCAAGGCCAAAGCCGTCCTCAATGATCGCCGTTCTCAACCTCTTTATCCTTCATTGTTTTGCCTTTGCTTCTTTTGTTTGGAAAACACTTGATCTTTTGATCGTTGATCTGTAATGACATTGATTCCACTTCCGTTGAATGGCTATTACACTATTTGCTTGCATATGTTTGTTTAAGCGTTCCACTGCTTATAGTTATGTGTTTGTGCTAACGTCCTTATCACAAGTTATCCTTTTCGATGATGCCAAAAGGGGGAAGTGTAGTTTTGTAGAGATGCACTATAAAATAGTTATCCAGAATAAGCAAGTGTTAAGGGGAAACTATTAAGTGAAAGGTCTAAGGAACGCTATGCTAGAATAAAAGAGGATGCTTAGAAAGTTTTTCTAGGACGCGACTCTCTCCTTAAAATCCAAATGTTAGAGAATCAAAGGATGAAAACTTGTGCTTACTGAAATGTCTCCAAGTGTTAGAGGACGCTTCTAAGTTTTCATGCATGCTAAGTTCCAATGTCAAAACTATTTTGCTGAAGAGTTTGTCATCATCAAAAAGGGGGAAATTGTTAGGACGCTATCAAGGACGCCTGCGTACTTGGTAGTGTGCCCACTCAAAGCGTCCCTTAGTTTTGATATGACAACCTCACTTTGATTCTAATAAATTTGTCCAAGTGTTCAAGAATGCCCAATTACAAAGGACAACCAGTGTGTGAGCGTTCCCTAGGCTTAGGGACGCCAGCTAACATGAAGTAAGGACCAACAGGAGACTACTTGAGCAAGGACGGAGTCCCAAGCAAGTAGGAACGCCAGAAAGGAGTCCTTACTCACTGGCCGGCAAGATGACATCACACAACAATGTTTGATCATCCAAGGACACGTGGAGACCGATCCTGTAGTAGAGTCCAACACTACGTGGCGGACGATCCTGTAGTAGAGTTCATCAACACGTGGCGGCCGATCCTGTAGTGGAGTTCATCACACACAGCTGGATACAGGAAGCTTCCTCATCACCGCCATACTCGTGGAGGAAGATCCTGTAGCCACTTTTGTGAAGGGCATGATCGTCAGAAGAAGAATGACGCTCTTCCCCAAGTCCTATAAATAGCTCAAGGCATTTATTGTGACGCCAATGCTTTCAGAGAATATTTAGAGAGAATCAGAGAAAAGCGACTCACTCAAGAACACGAAGAACTAACTCAAGAACTCAAGAACAATGCTAAGTCTTGTGCTAGATCGAGTGAGATTTGTAACCCAAACCACAAAACAGTTTGTATTCAGAAAAACCCAAAAAGAGATAGAGAGTCCTACGAAGTACTGTAGGACGTAGGAATAGAGTCCTTTAAGAGATTGAACTCGCTTAAGTTGTAGGCTTAGAGGAGTCCTTTACTAGTGGACTTAGGGAAAAGCTAAGTGTCAGAGAACTGTAAAGACTCGCCAGTATAACTGTAAGGACGTTCAATATAAAGGAAAAAGCTATTCAAAAATCCTCCAAGGAGGTAGAGGTTTACACTCAAGGACTACTTGGTCTTGAGTGGTTTCTCTATAATTCACTGCGTTCATCTTTACTTGTTTAGTATTTTATTCCGCTGCATTACTCAAGGACGCCCCTACTCCTCGTAGGGATGCCTTTACCAAAGTAAAGGACGTCCCTCAGTACTAACGATCCAACATGAGGTGCGGGGGGGAGGGGGCTAGGGTTGCGAATTCAATCAACGATGGCGGAAGTTCTCAAACCGATCCAAAAAAAAATCCAACCTACAATTAACCCGTATAGGGTTTATTTATTTATTTTTTAAGTTATTTCGGTTTGTTCGGTTCCGAGAATGAACCAAACCGATCCAACCCGAAAACCGAACATGGGAAAACCTAGAACCGCGGACCGACCCGAATTAACTTGGATCGGTTCGGTTCCACGTAATCGGTTCGGTTCTTTGGATTGGATCGGTTTTTCCAATCCAATGAGCAACCCTAATGGGGAATGAGGTATGAGGTTGATGAATGGAATTCCGATACTTATTGTTTGGTGTTCTAGTTTTTAGGTATGAAACCGATACCCCAAACCGGATGGATATGGGTATCTTATAGACTTAAATCTCATTTTATGTGAAAATGAAAATTTCCCATTTTTATGGTGTTGTTGGTCTCTCTTCTTAAATTCTAGACTTAAATAATTAATTTTAAGCTTGAATTTTAAACTTCATAGTAGGACTATCTTCAAGGAATTACCATTTTTTTTATAAGGCTAAATAACTGAAAACCAACCCTATAATATGTCACAAGTCCAGTAACCACCCCTCTTATGGGAAACTAGTGGAAGACATGTACTATGTACGAGTAATGACCATTTTTTGCATACTTAAATAAATTATATGAGGATTATTTTAATAACTAAAATGTATAAACTATATAAGATGTGTGTAAGAGATAATTTTTCATCCTCATATTTCTCATGTGTTAAAATGTATAAGTTATATGAGATTTGTGCAAAAGATAATTATCGATGAGATCTTAATTTGCTAACATCTTAATTGGTTTATAGTTTTGCATCCTTGATTAGAAGTTGATCTCTTGATACGGAAAATATGCAGAGAGATTCTAACTAACATAATTTTCCATTTTGATATGTGTTGGATCGTAAGTCTGTTAGAATTGGCGTCCTTAACTGGGTTAAGGGCGTCCTTGGATGTAGCGGAAAATAGACTTAGACAGGAAACAGAATAAAACAATGGACACGAGTAGTTATAGAGA
This sequence comes from Polygonum aviculare, assembly GCA_934048045.1. Taxonomy (NCBI): domain Eukaryota; kingdom Viridiplantae; phylum Streptophyta; class Magnoliopsida; order Caryophyllales; family Polygonaceae; genus Polygonum; species Polygonum aviculare. Next base: position 20,598,324 of record OW204023.1, on the reverse strand, counting down.
AACCTCACTAAGACCAACTAGTCTTATGGCTAAACCTCTACCTCCGTTGGAGGATTTTCGAATAGCCGTCCTTATCTTATTCAGAGAGAGTCCTTACACCTTAGGCGAGCTGTTACGATTCTTTGAGTTAAGCGTGCGTCCTTAGCCTCACTAGTAACACTCCTTTCAGCCTAACAAAGTAACCTAACTCTCTTTAACTATAAGGCAGCTAAACACTCACGTCTCTCACTATACGTCGTGAGAAACAAACTAACTTTCTAACTCCTTTGTGATTTGGTTTGGATTTGATGTGATTGGACTTTCTTTCTCTCGCTTCAAGGTCACTTGATCTTCTTGATCTTCATTCTTGAACTTGAGTGCTTCGGGAGTGAACTCGAGAGAAAGTCTTCGAAGTCCACACTACTTTGCATAACCCTTGGAGGGTATTTATAGCGGTAGTGGTTCTTGTCCTCTAGCGTCCTCTGAAGCTTGGGCAGGATCTGTTGTCTTCGTTCAACGGTGCAATTTGCATTTTGAGGAAGTCAACTCTGTTGACGCTTGGGAATCCTCCGAGTGGTCAGGGGACCATCTTTGGGAAAGCGACATCTTTGGAATTGTTCACACGTGCCCAGACATAGGAAGCTTCCTTCTAAGGACTACGGCCGAATGTAATGTAATCATGTTGGAGCGGCCTTGGTTTGAATTTGAACTTCGTCCATATTTAGGCGCGCGTCCCTTCTTGATGAGGATACCGTCCTATCTACGGAGGGACTTCATCCTTTTTGTTCAGCTCCAAAAGTTTTGATGGAGTGCGTCCATACAACTTAGGGACTCCCGTTCACTTGTTGTCCTTTCCACTCATGTGCGTCCTTTGGACTTACCTGAGATCAACACTTGGATAACTTATCAAATACCTTTGAGTTTGTCATTATCAAAACTAGGGACGATCTTTATTGGTTAGATATTAATGACTGGCGTCCTTAATATCGTCCCAACAATTCCCCCCTTTTTGATGATGACAAACTCGTTTAAAAAATGCGCACAAACATAAAACTTTTAGCATGAGAGACTACAACACTTTATCATCTTTTAACTAAGGTTGGCATGCAAATCATTTTCTCAAGTGCACCCTAGCTTATTCTACACTAGCGTCCTTCGGACTTGGCCGAAAGTCCCCTAAACACATGCTTTCTATGATAACTTAAAAATGAACGCATCTCTGCAAAACTATACTTCCCCCTTTTGGCATCATCGAAAAGGAGAACAAGTGATAAAGCATGCTCGCACAAAGTCATAACTAAAGAAAAGAACGCTTATATGCAATGAAATGCAAATAGATGAACGCCATTCATAAAGACATAGAGTAGCAAAGTATGGTCATTACAGACATTCACCTAAAACAATATTCAAAAGGGGACAACGTCCCAAAGTGTTAACACAATAAACACAAAGATAAAAAAATTTCAAGAGTGGAAGGGAAGGACCCCATTCTTCCTCCTTGCCTTCCTTGGCAGCAGGAACTTTGAGATCACCATTCTTAATCACTCTCCAGCATTGATAGTTTTGACTCTTTACAAAGTTCTCAAACCTTGTCTTCCAGCGATTGAAACTGTCATCCATCAAGCGTGGAGGCTTTTTCGCTACTAATTCCGATCGGTTCCATGTCCATCTTTACCTGGAATTTAATAAGAATCTAGAGCGCCTGCTCTGATACCAATTGTTGGATCGTTAGTCGAATAAGGAAGGTGTCCTTAACAAAGTTAAGGGCGTCCTTTACTAAGTCGTCCTTAATAAAGATTAAGGACGTCTTTAGGTTGCAACGGGAAATTAAAAACAAAAGACTAAACAGGTAAAGGCAATAAGTAAGGAACACTTTTGATTTATAGAGGAACCACTTAAGTACCAACTAGTCCTTAAGTGTAAACCTCTACCTCCTTGGAGGATTTTGTAATAGCTTCTTTCCTTTCTTATTAAGTTTCCTTACAATACACTAGCAAGTAGTTACACTTCACTGGCACTTAAAAGGCGTCCCTAAGTCCACTAGTAACAACTCCTTTAAGCATGTAAAGTAACCCAGCTTAATCTCTAAAGGATGCTATCACCTCGTCCTTACTAATCGTTGTAAGGACTCTCGCTTTCTTTTTCTTCTTTTCTATTACAAACACTTTGTGGTTTTGTTGTACACTTCTCGCTCAATCTAACACCTAAGTCTCACTTGTTCTTGAGCTTGTTCTTGGTGTTCTTCGTTGTTCTTGAGCGACTGACAAATTCTTTGAATATTCTCTGAAAGCGTCAAGTCACAATAAATGCTCTGGAAGAGTATTCATAGTGACATGGGGAAGGGCGTCATTCTTTGACGATCATGCCCTTGGGGACGTTGCTATAGGGATCAGCTTCCACGTGTCTCTGTGATGATGAGGGAAGCTTCTTGGAAATTCCGTTGGACTTTGGTTGTAGGATCTGCTTCCACGGGGAGACCATGATCAAGGCTTGTCTGGTAATGTCACTTTGTCGGCCAGCCTTGAAGCACTACCAATAATCGGGCCTATTGTAACAGAAAAATTGTAATGGTTTTTGGTGGCGTTACAATAGAAAATCTAGGGTAATGGTTTTTATTGAAATGGTAACAGTTTGAAATGAAAATAACGAAGGCAACGGTTGTTGGTAACAGTAGTATATTAATGTAACATATGAAAATAACAAAGGTAACGGAGATAAATACAAAATGTAAGGTAACACATTATATTGGAACTGTAACAAATCTTGTAAAAGGCGCAAATTTTAGCAAAGTGCGCGAGTATTTCAGCATTTTGCCTCCAAATTTTTTGGGTAAATTAAAATTGCCTCCAATTTTTTTATGCCTTTTCTTATTGTATTAACAAATTAAAACTTCTATAAAAAAAACAAATTAAAACTTACCCTTTTGATTTAGCTCTCGCTCGATCTCTTCACCTGGTACCCTCTCGTCACGCCTTCTGTTCAACCCTCTTCATCTGTTGGATCGTAAGTCTGTTAGAATGGGCCTCTTTAGCTGGGTTAAGGGCGTCCTTAGGTGCAACGGAATAAGACTTAACAGAAAAACAGATAAGATAATGGATATAAGTATTTATAGAGGAACCCCACTAAGACCAACTAGTCTTATGGGTAAACCTCTGTAACACCCCTTTTTTGAAACCATGGGTATTACATGCCAGTGACCTCGGATTTTCCCATCCAAAGTCACCCAAGGCGATAGGTAACACAACTCGATTCATAAAAATGAAATATTGAACTTAAATTACATTAAAAGTGATCAATGTTTGATACATGACGAGAAGTCAATGATCATTGATACAAAATAACAATGTTTGAGTGAAGAAGACATCTAACTCATTTTGCAGCGGAAATAAAATTGACGGTTAAAAGATTCTTCACAAAAACAAAATAGGAAACTTTAAAACGACTTATAACCTCTTGAAAATCTTCCTTCCTTCAAATCCTCGAGTCTTCGTCTTTGGTCTTCGGCAACCTGTCTCTATTCCCTGATATTTCCATAAAAGTAGGAAATACCAGCCGACCAATGTCGGGAAGAAAAGACAATGGTATTAGTCTAACGCAAGACTAAGCAATTTGTAGAATGTGACTAGGTTCTTAAAAGGCTAAGTATGTCGGCATCAAAGTCCACAGGGAACTGAGCGATGCTCGACCATCGGGTTCTTTTGAGGCGAGAGTGTGATATAATTTAGAGGATGAGGCTTCATTCGAATATAATCCAGATAAAAGGAGTGAATCCGAAGGGGGGTGAATAACGAGCTTTCTTGTGAGAATAGGAAATCACAAGGAGGTGATTCTTAGGAATGGAAGGTGATTAAGAATTCTTTTGTTGGGAACTTATGTAATATCCGCAAAGTTTATAAAATGGAACATGAAATTCTCCTTAGTTTTATGAATCAATTTTGTCTTTGGAATGACAAGAGAAAGGGCAATGGTCACCCGATTAACCGAATAGCGTTGGATAACGCTAAACGGATACCTTGACTTCACAAATTCATAAAACCTTCATTAGAGCTCGGAATTGAGTAATTCCAAAGCCTAATGGTAGATAAAGGAGTCTAGTTTTATCCCTCAAAATTTGAGGCAATTCCGATAAGTATCCTAAAAGTTATGCCAATTCTACCAAAACGCTGTCCAGTCCCCTGAAGGCAGCGACCGCCGCCAAAATGGCAGCGACCGCCGCCTTGCTGCAGATGCAAGTGGCCGACGGGACGTTTTTCTTGTGGGCGCCGGGGTTTTGGGAGCTGTTATGGTTTGGCTTGGAGGTCTATCCTAAGACCTTTTGGGCACCATCATCCAAGGTTTTGTCAACCCATCTTTTGGAATATTAGGCGTTTTGTCAACTCCTTCTCTTGGACTATTAGGGAGACAAAACACTATAAATAGGGGTTGAAGGTGATGGATTAAGGCATCCAAATCTCTCCTCTCTCCCTTTGAAACCTCTTCCATTATAAAGTTCAAGTGTTCTTCTTGCTACTGTTGGCAAAAGCTCGTCGAAAGGTGGCCGGAGTTGATCGGAGGAAGCTTGCAAAGTCGCGCCGTCGTCACTGCAGTAGGCAGCGACCGCCGCCAAAAAGGGGCAGCGACCGCCGCCAGGGGCAGCGACCGCCGCCAAGGGGGCAGCGCCCGCCGCCAGCATCCTACCTTGCGTTTCGTCCCGGGCCGTTGCCTAGCCGTTGCTCGGGCCGTGCCTTGCCTTTGCCTTGCATCTTGGCCTTGCCTTAGGCCTCGTCTAGGGCCTCGATAGCCTCGACTCCACGCCTCGGTTAACGTTTAAAAAACGTCCTAAGGCAAGTGGATGGTTCTTCGTTTCCTTACTCGATAATCGTGAAATTGCTTTCCGTTATCAAAATAATCGTTGGGAACAAACTTGTTTGCTAATAATTTGATTAGGATTATTATGCTTAGAGATAATGACCATTGTTTAGTATTATTATCGAATGCTAGACTTGGACTTAGGTCTCCGATGATGTGTGGCCTTTGATTGTTTCAAGTCTCTTTTCGAGACTTTGCTCTGGATTAGCTTAAGATAGGGATTGTCGGTTTAGTGATCCGCTATCTCTTTATAACGTATTAGGAGGTATATTTAGCTATCGGCTCCTGATACTGGGTCATGACTCTGCCTTTCTCCGAATAGAGAGGCTAACACTCTTGCAAAGTGTTGAGGACTATGTTCCTTACTTTGGCTCGTCCCTCATTAGGGCTTGCCTATCTCTAAAAGTCACTAAGTGAAGTGCTTTGATTTATAACTAATGAAAGATTAGTGCTTCGTGCATAGTAATCAATGAACACGGGGTGATTAGTACAACTTGGAAAATCACTCCGGGTCCACATTATTGTCAATCGCCTATCCAATCTGAATGCATAACTCGAGTTGTTAAAATGCCTATAAAATGGCAAGATGGGTTCAGGTGTATAAGCGTCCTTGTGGCCACCTCCCTGTCGGCATCGTCGAGTTATGATGAGGTTGATACGATTCGATATATGTTGGATGCTTTTCAAAATCTCAAATGTTTAAGTTCCCAACGAATCAGTAAACACATTTCTTTCTTAGGCGTTATTTCCTGATAACGTCCTACTCCCGAGAAAGTTCTATCTTCTCTTCGTACACCGTGCCAAACACTTAAACCTCTCGTTCAAACTGCTGTGCTGCTATCGTCATGATGAACCTCGACTAACGTGCACCTACGAGTCATCACATGGCTAAGGACTGCCGTTATGTCCGACCTTTCTCAGAACCGAAACATTACTCTTCTACTTGTTTAGTCTCGCGTTAGACTAACATCCCTTCTTTCTTTCCCAACTATGTTGGCTGGTATTCCTTGCTTTTATGGGGATATCAGATAGGAAAGGGAAGGCTATCCAGGAGTAACCGAAGACCTACGATGGAAGGAAGGAAGGAAGGAAGAAAAGAAGGAAGCAAGACGTCTTCAAATGTTTTGTCTACTTTATGGTTTCCACTCGCTTTCGTCTCTATCCGAGACTTGTATATTCCGCTGCAAACTCCTTACTCTTGTATTACTAAACAACTTAAGGCGTATGAGCCTTTGTAACCGAATCCAGCTTTTGTTATAATATATGATTTGGTTTTGATATTTCTCGTGTTACGATACTCAAGCCTTAAACGGCTTCGGACCGTGAAATCCGAGGTCGTTGGCGGTAATACCCTTATGCTTGTGAAATCGGGGTGTTACAACTTATTAATGTACTTCAAGATTTACGAAGAACAATTCAATTTCACAACACACTTTATTTTAACGGTTTTCGAATGTGGCAACTCATAAGAGTCGAGGGCCACACCCAATACATCCTTCGTGCATAGAGCACTTATCTTTCATTAATGACCAAACAGTGCATTCAGTTATCGATTTTTAGATGCAGCAACCCAGGACGGGTCGAGGGCCACATCAGAGAAGGACGGAGTCCTTAACACCTAGCTAGGGTGTTGTCACCTCTCTACGCTTGTAGAGCAGGAAGAGTCATGACCCGGTATTAGGGTATAGGTACATCCTAATACAACTTCTTAAGAGGTGTAGCAGAGACGAGTCTCTCACCCCTAATCCCTATTCTAGTCCATAACAAAGTCTCGAAAAGAGACTTGAAACAATCAGAGGCCCCAATCATCGGTCCTAAGTCCATGGGCTAGCGCAGTGCAGTAATGTAAATAACAATGAGGTCATTATCTCTACACAGAAAATAACCCTATCTTCATTATATTTAGCAAACAAGGTGTTCCCAACAATTATATGGATATTAAACGGAATGGAAGGAAATTCACGTTTAATCGTAAAGAGCAAGAGAACCATCCACTTGCCTTTGATTTCCGAGAGTTAAGTCTTTATGAAGACGGAATCTGTGAACGAGCTTTCCTAGAAGCGCTTCCTAATCCGAGGCACGAGAATGATGACGAAATAAATTAATATTTAATTTATTTCTTGGTCTAAGAACTTCTCGAATTATTTGCTTATAGATCTAAGTTTTCGGCTTATTAAAATGTTAGAAGCGAGTTTAGGATTTTTGGTAAAATCATCGGTTTACGAGTACTCGTCGTATAATTTCTATAAAAACATTTCTCGAATGAATTAATTTAATACTTTGATTTAAATTCATAAACTCCCCACTAAAGTAATAAAACTATTATATTAAATTATATTATTTATTTCATAGATTAATTCCTCAATTAAAATCACTTTTGAAATAAAATAAGTGGTTAATTAATTTTCAGGAAAAGAGTATTACAGTAGTGACGAAGGGTTTTCGGGCAGCAATTGTGGAGTCGTCCGGCGGCGGACCTGGGCGGAAGTTGCGACAGTTGGTAGAGGGTGTTTCGGCCTTACAACTGTTGGAACCAAACCTCCGGTCGGTGGCTGGACGGCGGCAAACAAATGGCCCAAAGTAGGCTCCCCGGCCAACTGTTTTACCGGTGGTCCTTGACCTTTAAACCAACAAGCGCGACTTCGATGGAGGATTACGGCTTGGATACTTATCGGTTTTAAGCGAGTGATGGGTCTTTGGAAAGGTCTTGAAGTCTAGTTTATGGTGGTTCAAGCGGTTTAGAAAATGGCTGAGTGACGAAGGAGTAAAACCCGATTTACAGAGGTGCTGCAAATCGACTTCCTGGACAGATGAGTAACTTTAACGGAGCGTTACAGCTTCGATACTAATCGGTTTTGAGCACACGAGGTGTCATTGGAAAGGTATTGAAGCCTAGTTTGTTGTAGGTCAAACGGATCGAGAAATGGATGAGTAACGAAGATGAAAACGGCGTTTTACAGAGGGGCTGTAAAACTGAATTTTCTGGGCATGTTTTCGATCGAATGAAAACGAATTGGTCAAGTTTGGGACAGATTTGGGGTGGTTTTCGGGGCTGGAAGAAAAGGAAACGAAGGCTGATAGAAGATTTGAAGAGGGTGATGAAAGGAGTTGAGGAACCCTCAAATTTGTAGACAGCTTCACCACTGTTGTACGCCAAGCAGAGTTGATGGAGTGAGGGTTGTCTGTACCCTTCTTTCCAAACCTGCAGAGTTCCACCAATGTTACAAGCAAGGGTAAATGCAGGATGGCAGGGAAAGCCTTAATGGAGGTTGACCGGATTTTTGGGCAGAGCTTGAAGTTGGCGTGTTGCACTGATCGGACAAGACAAGGGCTCTTGGAGCCTCTTGGTCAAAATTTGGTCAAGGAAAAAAAAATTCAGTTTAAGAAAAATGTACTCTCTTAAAATAACAAGAAGTTTTTGTAGTAACATTGGTAAGGAAGGGGAAGTGAACGAAAGGAACAAGAGGTTGGAGGTTCAGTCCCACTTGTCTCCCCTTTTTATTTTTGTAGTACCATCCAATTAATTTATTTATCACTCATCTCTTAAATTTCCCCTTTCAATAAATTTCTTCATCTTAATATATTAATACGCTGGGCACATTTCTCAATAATTGAATTTGAACGAGTTTTTAAACTGGATTGAGCTATGAAGTTACTATTGCCAACATTTTGTTCGTTGTACGTATAAAGGCTTTTGAGGGAAATTTATTTTTCTTATTTATAAAATTAACGGTTATTACAATAGTACCCTCTTAAAATTAGTTTCGTCCTCGAAACTAGGGAGAACTAGGGTTGCCTTGAGCTAGAAAAGTATAACTCACGAACTTTCTTCGTAAGAAATAATACTTTATTTTTAAGTACCCCCTTAAAAATAAATCGACGTAATTGTCTTAGACACAATCCTTGTTAAAGTTTGCCCTTTAGCAGCATACCTAATTAAAGGTATTAAAAACTTTCAAAGCTCTAAAATATAGAACAAGTTTTATAGAACACAAGTACGATGTGTACATATACTCAAAGTTCTTTATCCAATGGTAATTGATCTATTGAAGATATACGTATTTAGTTTAAACAGTTTGTTTTTACATAACCAAGTCAAAACTCTATTTCGATATATTAGAAGAAAATCTGTCATAAGGCATCCTTGCTATTGAGACTACAATCACGATTACTAAAATATTATTGAAAATTTATAAGAACTTTCTTTCCTTTTCATAATGATTTAACAAAACCACTTTGATGGTTTAAAATATGGGGCTTATCTAAACCCAAAAGGTTTAAGGATATTGAATGAAACAATTTATTTATTGACAACTAACATTGTCTTTCAAACTTTATATGAACTCGCTAGCGAAGTGCAAATATAGGATTGTCCAAATACATTTTGAACAAAAACGAATCGAGGTTACAAACAATATACGATTATCACAACACAAACTGAAAATTCCTTTGAATTGTTTTAAACGATTTTTTTTTATTAATTCCAACTTTTAACACTAAATGTTAATGTTCCAAAATTTTCAACTTAGAATTGCAATACATCAAAACACAACTTTTTGAAATTTGGGTTCAAAACTTGTCCTTAAGGAATTATATGATCCTATCCCGCCATGTGATCAGGATGGGGGGTAAAATCAGCATAATCCTTTACAAAATTTTCATGGGAATAAGACATGTGAGTTTGCCTTACCATGTGATCAGGATGGAAGACAAAACACATTCTTACTCACCACCATGAAAGCCGTAGGAAAGTTTAATTCGAAATCTCATGAACAAATTGGAAATAAATCGTTTTATTTTTAAGTAATTTCTTAAGAGTTTATAAGAATAACCACTTTATCCAACATACAAAACTATAATACGATCTTGACCCTTTATATACAATAGGAACTTAATATAGGAAAAGTTCAACTCGGGTTGTCGTTTAAACTCGACGTTGTCATGAAATTCACAAGCCATAATGACTTATAGTAACTTTATGAACATAGACAAATGATCATCCGGTAAAATCTTTATTGACTGGTCGAGTCAACATTTAAGATGTATTGAAATTGAAAGGGGGACTTATTGTAGAGTATAAACACAGGTGCTTGACCCTTGAAAATAGGAACACAAAATTGTCGATCATATTGGAGCTTTACAAAACTAATAATTATTCTCAAACAAAAACTATAGTATGATTTCAAATGTTACTTAGTTACGAATACTTAATACACGAAATTGTATCTTGAGTGACACATGCAAATGGCCAATTTGATAAAAATCACAATATTGGCAATATACGACAAATGATTGATAACATCGAAATTCGTTGACAATTACTGTCAAATTCGAAATCATTTTTTTTTCCTCGAAATCAACACAAAATCCTTATGATAACAATTACTTTTATTATATAAAAGACTTATAAAAATTTGAAATCTCAATATTGAGGGTTCAAATTTTAATACAAAGATTTTTGTTAGCTTTAAATTAGGAAAATAATCCAGCACTTCAAAACATAGAAAACTTTCAATATGACGGTCTTCTCATGGTGTCTTTTATTTATGAAGAAAAGAATTTCGAAGCAATACAAAAGAAATAATTTTTTTTTCTTTCTTGGTAACAAATAGTTCCTCTTCCAAGTTCCTTTTTGATAATAACTATTTTACCTTGTACTTGATCAAATTTCAAAGGGTAGCATTGATATACCTTTATATATGATTTCCAACTATACCACGCTAAGCAAATATTTTACTTCGACTCTCTCTCTTTTCCTTTATACGAGGTTGAATTAGTAAACTTATTTAGAATGAAAATTACTTTGGAGGATGTCACTTATATTACGCATACTTGGAATTAGGGTATGACATATATTAGCTCAAATAGAGAAGTTCAGCAACACATAAGTGGTTTAAACACTTGGGGCATATCCCATCGATTTAAGACTTGAGGTAAGGTTTATTGAGGAAGAGAATGCTTAATTCCATTATTTTATTTTGATTAAGGTGACTAGTCTGCTAGCACCTGGCTACTGCATATACGAGTTTCTCATTTCGACGATGATTCACTCAAGATCATTTCAGTTAGAGTAGTTTAGGCTAAGTTGTGATTGGATTCGATGAATTTACTCTCCAGTGGAGTCCAACCCACTTATGAAAACGACGAATCCCTTAAGTCTCTATGGACACCTTGGGTCCCTCTTATTGTAGTAGTTGGTGGAACTTGGTGACTCTCTCTCTAGTACAATCAATCCCTCAACTTTCTGGTACAGAAGCTCCTATTGCTTCACGTCCCTCATGGACTAGGAGAGGTAGCGAGACATCATCTTGTTATTGAACATGTCCCAACTTAGCATTGGGTGACCAGACAATCGAGAGTTCTTCCCACCACTCACTAGCTTCATCCCTTAATTGGAGAGTTGTAATGTGCACCTTCTCAGCTTTAGTGCATCGAACATTCCTTAACAACCTCTCGATATGAGTAAACCAATAGGAGATTTTAGCTGGATCCCCTAGACCGTTATAAGTTTCCGACTTCAGCAAGGTGAAGTCTTAAGTGACTTAGAATAGTTTGACCCATCACCCTGGGCATGATTGTCATTCTCCCTTCTGCCCATAGGTGGGTCGGCTCTAATGATTTTGGGTTGAGCAGCGAAATTGGAGGATTTGCTGCTTGCATCATTTGTTGACACATGTCCCTTATAGCCTCTAGGGTTGCAGCATCAAGCGTTATCGCTCGAACGGGATCTGGCCCATGGTTGTCTCCTTGGCCTCCAATCCTAGACTCAACCTCGTCTTGTCCACCCTGACAGGTGGGGGTGTTTGGAAAGAATCGATTATTGGTTCCTAGAGTGTTAACCGTCCAAAAGTTGGATGTAAAATGTTTCTGATTAATTCGCCGTTCTATAAGGCATGGAATGAGTATAACTTCCAATGAATCAAACATCAACTATCTGTTAAGGCACTCCAAAAAGACTAAATCCACTTTATAGTTGCTCCTTACGAAGGATGATTACAAAATACGAGGAACTTAACGAACTTATAATCGACTCAACCGCTCTAGTAGTACAAGATAATGGTTGAGACGATTTTGATTAGAGAAATACGACAAGGATTACGATACCATGTAGATAAGACAAGGATAAGGGTTCACTGATAATAGGATAACTACTACTTGGTCAACAGGTTTTCAACAACCGACTTAAAACGAGCGTTAACCTCTCCAAGGCTTATTAGGAGTGAAAGGAGTTTTGGTAGGCAAAGGCAGTCATGGTCTTCTTCTTCTTAGGATTCGTGAAGCAATAGCAACACCTATCCAAGATCGAGGCTTCGAACCTTCTCGGGTCCTTGATGGAGCTATTATCTTTTAACAACTCCACCTCTTGCTCGATCTTACGCCTGAAATTGACCATACTGTCTTGCTCCTTTTCCCAATGAACCTCAAGTTGATGGGCAGACTCCTCATGATCTGCTAGCATACTCTGCCATTCCTTCATAGGTGATCCTAGGATATGGTTGTCGACCCACATATGCCTTGGTTTATAGTCACCAATAGCTACTCGGGCCTGCCATGGTCGGTTCTCAAATGGTTCCTCACTTTTATTAATCCACCTTCCCATAGGGATGTATGCCTCCTCGACCCCATTCAATAGCACTTGAGGAACGACATTTTGTGAGGGAACCTCCTCTTGAACAGGTCCTATAGCCTTGTGGTCCTCATTAGGCAACCGCTTGTCTAGCTCAAGCTCCTTAGCTCTCTCTAGCTTTTTCTTCTGAGCCTTAGCCTGACGTCTTGTGCAAACCATATTCTACAAAGGTTCACAAGACTAGCTTATTGCGGGTGCTATTTCCTATTGGGGAAGGAGAGTCAGACACTTATATAGAATTTCTGTAATCCTATATTCGAAGACGAAGATTGGAAGGGAGCTTTAAAAATCAATCTGTGATTATAAATAGAGAGTTCCCAGTTGGAACATTGTTCAGGTTGTCCCTAGAAGTGTCTCCTCGAGTGTTAACCAGTTGGATGAATGACAAATGTTTCCAAACAATTAACATTTGTATAAGGAAATGCGTAGACACATTTTGAAATGAAGGTGATCATTATATTAAAGGGTCATCACACATGCCGCACGTACAGGGAAAAAGATGGTTACACTTAATACGAGGAAACTTGAACAACCTTACAATGACCCGACTATTCATGCCATACAAAAGGAATAGTCGACAACTTAAGTGGGCTTCCTAGAGCTACGCACTTATAAGGGTACATGAAGGGAAAAATCTAGGATGGACGGGAGAGAGGGTAGCAGTATATGTCCAAGAATCTGGGACAAAACATATTGCCATCCAGGACCTCATCTCCATCGTCCAATAACCACCTGGCTTGCTCGAGGTTGCGGTTGATAATGTCGATAGACCGCTGCTCGTTAGCTATAGCGATTTCGTGGTTGTTGATTTGCCGACGATGGTGATGGAGAGATTCTTTCCATGCTATCTTGTGTTGAGGAAGCCATTGTCTCCTTACATAGAAGCGCATAGGAGGAATAGGTCCAGCTTCGGACATGCGCGCCCATGTGTGTTGGGCTTAGGAGTTACGATCCACTTGATCACATACCATTCGATATGTGAGTTCTGGTGGACGTTCCAGAGGGTGCAGGTTCAAATCAGGCAAGGAGGGGTTTTCTTCGTGCCCTTGTTCTTCGGACGCCACCTCCTCCCCAGCTATTACCTCGGGATTCCCATCTATAGAGTAGCTATTCGCCTCGAGGTCATTAAAAAGATTTCCCAGTCCATACTCCTCTAGGTCAAAAAGAGTAAAATCCCATTCATCTTCTAACAGTTCATCTGCCTCTAGCTCGGGGTAGGCATGTGCTCCTTCACTAGCTTCCCAATCGACATTAAGGCCTGGCACGAACAAATCCTTATAAGGCTCTATTAGTTGATCGTCAAAGCCTTCAAGCTCAGTTGGGGGAGTTCTAGAGGTACTCCCCTTCTGGTGAGGAGCAGATCCGTTGTAACGGTGCATCTTCCTAAAGATGGTTTTGAAGGGTTAGGACACGTTGATTTGCAAATCTGTATGCAAGGTGAAGACGATCTAAAGGAAGTTTCAATTCTTTTAAATCACAAAAATATTCGAGAAAATATTAAATGATTAGAAATTTCCTATGAAGTTTGATGAAACCACTTCTTGAACTCTGTGACAAGAAGATTTGAAAATAGTAAGCTTCTTGATTTCTGTTACAAGAAACTTTTGAAAGGAAATAGATCAAAGTTTAGGAACCTTTAGCTCTGATACCATAACTGTAACACCCCTTTTTTGAAACCATGGGTATTACATGCCAGTGACCTCGGATTTTCCCATCCAAAGTCACCCAAGGCGATAGGTAACACAACTCGATTCATAAAAATGAAATATTGAACTTAAATTACATTAAAAGTGATCAATGTTTGATACATGACGAGAAGTCAATGATCATTGATACAAAATAACAATGTTTGAGTGAAGAAGACATCTAACTCATTTTGCAGCGGAAATAAAATTGACGGTTAAAAGATTCTTCACAAAAACAAAATAGGAAACTTTAAAACGACTTATAACCTCTTGAAAATCTTCCTTCCTTCAAATCCTCGAGTCTTCGTCTTTGGTCTTCGGCAACCTGTCTCTATTCCCTAATATTTCCATAAAAGTAGGAAATACCAGCCGACCAATGTCGGGAAGAAAAGACAATGATATTAGTCTAACGCAAGACTAAGCAAGTGGTAGAATGTGACTAGGTTCTTAAAAGGCTAAGTATGTCGGCATCAAAGTCCACAGGGAACTGAGCGATGCTCGACCATCGGGTTCTTTTGAGGCGAGAGTGTGATATAATTTAGAGGATGAGGCTTCATTCGAATATAATCCAGATAAAAGGAGTGAATCCGAAGGGGGGTGAATAACGAGCTTTCTTGTGAGAATAGGAAATCACAAGGAGGTGATTCTTAGGAATGGAAGGTGATTAAGAATTCTTTTGTTGGGAACTTATTAATGCACTTCAAGATTTACGAAGAACAATTCAATTTCACAACACACTTTATTTTAACGGTTTTCGAATGTGGCAACTCATAAGAGTCGAGGGCCACACCCAATACATCCTTCGTGCATAGAGCACTTATCTTTCATTAATGACCAAACAGTGCATTCAGTTATCGATTTTTAGATGCAGCAACCCAGGACGGGTCGAGGGCCACATCAGAGAAGGACGGAGTCCTTAACACCTAGCTAGGGTGTTGTCACCTCTCTACGCTTGTAGAGCAGGAAGAGTCATGACCCGGTATTAGGGTATAGGTACATCCTAATACAACTTCTTAAGAGGTGTAGCAGAGACGAGTCTCTCACCCCTAATCCCTATTCTAGTCCATAACAAAGTCTCGAAAAGAGACTTGAAACAATCAGAGGCCCCAATCATCGGTCCTAAGTCCATGGGCTAGCGCAGTGCAGTAATGTAAATAACAATGAGGTCATTATCTCTACACAGAAAATAACCCTATCTTCATTATATTTAGCAAACAAGGTGTTCCCAACAATTATATGGATATTAAACGGAATGGAAGGAAATTCACGTTTAATCGTAAAGAGCAAGAGAACCATCCACTTGCCTTTGATTTCCGAGAGTTAAGTCTTTATGAAGACGGAATCTGTGAACGAGCTTTCCTAGAAGCGCTTCCTAATCCGAGGCACGAGAATGATGACGAAATAAATTAATATTTAATTTATTTCTTGGTCTAGGAACTTCTCGAATTATTTGCTTATAGACTAAGTTTTCGGCTTATTAAAATGTTAGAAGCGAGTTTAGGATTTTTGGTAAAATCATCGGTTTACGAGTACTCGTCGTATAATTTCTATAAAAAACATTTCTCGAATGAATTAATTTAATACTTTGATTTAAATTCATAAACTCCCCCTAAAGTAATAAAACTATTATATTAAATTATATTATTTATTTCTTAGATTAATTCCTCAATTAAAATCACTTTCGAAATAAAATAAGTGGTTAATTAATTTTCAGGAAAAGAGTATTACAGTGGTGACGAAGGGTTTTCGGGCAGCAATTGTGGAGTCGTCCGGCGGTGGACCTGGGCGGAATTTGCGACAGTTGGTAGAGGGTGTTTCGTCCTTACAACTGTTGGCAACAAACCTCCGGTCGGTGGCTGGACGGCGGCAAACAAATGGCCCAAAGTAGGCTCCCCGGCCAACTACTTTACCGGTGGTCCTTGACCTTTAAACCAGCAAGCGCGACTTCGATGGAGGATTACGGCTTGGATACATATCGGTTTTAACCGAGTGATGGGTCTTTGGAATGGTCTTGAAGTCTAGTTTATGGTGGTTCAAGCGGTTTAGAAAATAGCTGAGTGACGAAGGAGTAAAACCCGATTTACAGAGGTGCTGCAAATCGACTTCCTGGACAGATGGGTAACTTTAACGGAGCGTTACAGCTTCGATACTAATCGGTTTTGAGCACACGAGGTGTCATTGGAAAGGTATTGAAGCCTAGTTTGTTGTGGTTCAAAAGGATCGAGAAATGGATGAGTAACGAAGATGAAAACGGCATTTTACAGAGGGGCTGTAAAACTGAAATTTCTGGGCATGTTTTCGATCGAATGAAAACGAATTGGTCAAGTTTGGGACAGATTTGGGGTGGTTTTCGGGGCTGGAAGAAAAGGAAACGAAGGCTGATAGAAGATTTGAAGAGGGTGATGAAAGGAGTTGAGGAACCCTCAAATTTGTAGACAACTTCACCACTGTTGTACGCCAAGCAGAGTTGATGGAGTGAGGGTTGTCTGTACCCTTCTTTCCAAACCTGCAGAGTTCCACCAATGTTACAAGCAAGGGTAAATGCAGGATGGCAGGGAAAGCCTTAATGGAGGTTGACCGGATTTTTGGGCAGAGCTTGAAGTTGGCGTGTTGCACTGATCGGACAAGACAAGGGCTCTTGGAGCCTCTTGGTCAAAATTTGGTCAAGGAAAAAAAAAATTCAGTTTAAGAAAAATGTACTCTCTTAAAATAACAAGAAATTTTTGTAGTACCATTGGTATGGAAGGGGAAGTGAACGAAAGGAACAAGAGGTTGGAGGTTCAGTCCCACTTTTCTCCCCTTTTTATTTTTGTAGTACCATCCAATTAATTTATTTATCACTCATCTCTTAAATTTCCCCTTTCAATAAATTTCTTCATCTTAATAATTTAATACGCTGGGCACATTTCTCAATAATTGAATTTGAACGAGTTTTTAAACTGGATTGAGCTATGAAGTTACTATTGCCAACATTTTGTTCGTTGTACGTATAAAGGCTTTTGAGGGAAATTTATTTTTCTTATTTATAAAATTAGCGGTTATTACAACCTCTACCTCCGCTTGGAGGATTTTCAATAGCCGTCCTTATCTTATTAAGAGAGAGTCCTTACAACTTAGGCGAGTCGTTACACTTCACTGTGCTAAGCGTCCGTCCTTAGCCTCGCTAGTAACACTCCTTTCCACCTAACAAAGTAACCTAACTCTCTTAGCTATAAGGAAGCTATCACACACATCTCTCACCGTCCGTTGTGAGAGACAAACTACAACTTTAACTATTTTGTGGTTTGTTTTGGATTTGATGTGGTTGGACTTTCTTTCTCTTGCTTCAAGCTCACTTGATCTTCTTGATCTTCGTTCTTGTACTTGAATGCTTCGGGATAGCTTGAGAGAAAGTCTTCAAAAGTCCACACTGCTATGCATACCCCTTGGAGGGTATTTATAGCGGAAGTGGTTCTTGTCCTCTAGCGTCCTCTGAAACTTGGCAGGATCCTTCATCTTTCATCAACGGTGCGATGAGCATCTTGAGGAAGTCAACTCTGTTGACGCTTGGGAAGCCTCCGCGTGGATAGGGGACCATTGCTGGGAAAGCGACATCTTTGGAGTTGTCTACACGTGCCCAAACAAGCGAAGCTTCCTTCTGAGGACTACGGCCGACTATGATGTAATCATGTTGGGGCGGCCTTGATTTGAATTTGAACTTCGTTTGTATTTTGGCGTAGGGACTTCGCCAATTGCGTTCAGCTTTTGAAGTTCTGATGAAATGCGTCCCTATTGAGTTAGGGACTCTCGTTCACTTGTTGTCTTTTTCGCTCAGATGCGTCCACTGGACTTACCTGAGATCAACACTTGGACAAATTATCAAATACCTATGAGTTTGTCATTATCAAAACAAGAGACGATTATTATCGGTTTAGATATTAATGATTGGCGTCCTTAATATCGTCCCAACAATTTCCCCCTTTTTGATGATGACAAACTCCTTTAAACGTTATGCACAGAAGTAAAGCTTTTAGCATGAGAGACTACACTATGATTTTCCTTTTAGCTTAGGTTGGCATGCAACACATTCTTTTAAGTGCATCCTATTTTATTTTCAACTAGCGTCCTTTGGACTTGGCCGGAATTCCCGCTAAACACATGCTTTCTATGACAACTTAAAGACAATCGCATCTCTGCAAAACTATACTTCCCCCTTTTGGCATCATCGAAAAGGAGAACAAGTTGAAAAACATGCACGCACAAAATCATAACTAAAGAAAGGAACACTACGACGGAATGAATCACAAATGCAATGAACGCCATTCAGGAAATGAGAGTACGATCATTACAAACATTCAACAAAAGTTCCAAAAGGGGACAGTGTCCCAAAGTCTTAACAACAAAAAACAATAAAAAGATAAACTATTTCAAGGTTGAGAGAGAGAGGAGCGATCATTTTCGTGGATGCTTGCCAAGGGCTTTAAGAGTTTGCTCCTGAAGATCGTTGTTCTGCGCAAGGAGCTCGTTGTTGCGTTCCAGAAGTTCTGTGTGTTGATGGAGAGTGTCATGGACTTGTTGGATGAGATCGATCATCATGCATTGGTTTTCGATCATCATTCCAAGCAGATACTTCTGGGAATGCTTCTCAGCCTCATGAGGGACGCTCATGCGATCAATATCGTCTTCCTCTTCTTCAGCATCAGCGTCCTCAACAGGCGTCCCAACTGCTTGCAAATTTTCAGCCTCAAGTTCGCCATCCACACTCTTAGCAGCAACAACATCGGCCTTAGCTCGTCGTTTAGCCTCTTTCTTTTCAGCCAGTTGCCTCTTTGTGGAGGAAAGCGGCTCATCACACCTCAGTTTTCCAACTAGGGGCAGGGTGATTTGCCTAACGTCCCAGTGAATGCCAAAGGACTGTTCTTCTTTGGGGGCATAGAGACTTTGCTGCTTTAAGATTTGCTTGACCAATCCAGGGAAGGGGAGCGAGTGACGTCCTCCTGTGCACTTACCCATGTGCTCCAAGATAACCCGTGGCAAGTTGATGGGCTTGCGTTGTAAGAAGGCGTCCAAAATGATATTGTCGATGATTTGGACGATGGAATTCTTCTCTTGGCATAGTCTTTGGTAATACTAACATGAAACTTGTAGATGAGTTTATGTCCTTGATGAGTAGCAAGTTTGAAATGTCGCTCATTGGAGAACTTAACTTCTTCTTGGGGCTTCAAATCAACCAACTCAAGGAAGGGATGCGTATTCATCAACAGAAGTACTTCCGTGAGATGCTTGAAATGTATGGGATGAACACGTCCAAGCCTGTTGCCACTCCTTATTCTCCCAACTCGCGTCTTTACGCTGATGAACAAGGGAAGGACGTTGATTAAAAGCTCTATCGAGGAATGATTGGTTCTTTACTCTATATGACCTTAAGCAAGTCCAAAGGAGTCCGATATGCAAGAAGTCAAGAGGATCTTCAGATATCTTAAGGGACGCGACGATCTCTGCCTTTGGTACCGAAGGAAGACGTCCTTCAAGCTTGTTGGCTACTCGGACGCTGATTAAGTTGGCCATGTGATTGATAGAAAAAACACTTCGGGAATGGCTCAGTTTCTTGGTTCATGCTTAGTCTCTTGGGGATCAAAGAAACAGAACTCTGTGGCGCTCTCAACTGCGGAAGTTGAGTACGTTGCTGCTGCTTCGTGTTGTTCACAAGTCATCTGGATCAAATATCAACTTGAGGACTACGGTATCAATCTTGAAATTGTTCCCATTCTTTGTGACAACACAAGTGCTATTGAAATTGCTAAGAATCCTGTTTTTCATTAACGCACAAAGCATATTCATATAAGGCATCATTTCTTGCGTGATAATGTTGAATTAGGACTTATTAGTATGGGGCATGTGAGGACTGAGGATCAGGTAGCTGATATTTTCACTAAGGCGCTTGATAGGCATCCCTTTGAGCATCTCAGGTTGCTCTTGGGGATGATAACTTTTAAGTAGCAAGTCCCGTTCTACTATTCCCTCAATGATTGGCAATGTTTAGTAGATTCTAAGTGTTTAAGGACTATCATGCATTAATTTTATATTTGCAAGGACGCTAGTCTAAAACTTCATGTGTTTGATACTTTGGAACGCCATTCAATTTCTCTATTTGTCTTGAAAAGAGTATCCCTGATCACCCAACCCACATCATAAGCCGAAATGATGGGAACTCTAAGCTTTCCCTAACCGAGAACTTTGTAAAAGCGTCCTATGAGCTTCATATTTTCTTTTACGGGACGTACTTGCTTTGTTCTCAAATGGCTCGCAAGGTGATCACAGGGACGTTTTCTTAGGTCTTTGGTTTGCTAAAGAGGTAATTGTATTAAGTTAGAGAGGACGCCAGTTTTTCAATAAGGGACGCCAGTTTTAATTTGATGAGATAATTGAGGAAGTTGAAGCGTCATGAGATTTGAATTTTGAACTTCGTTTGTGGAAGACAGTTGGAACCGCTCATCTCTTAAGGGGGAAGTCTTGCCACATGTTGCATAGGGATTTTATGTACTATTTACCAGTGTGCCACCGCTTCCTCTATATAAGCTCTCAACAGCCTCCATCATTCATTTATTACGCTCACCAACTTCCCTGCTCTCAAATCGCTCTGACCTCTTTCTAAGATCCCGACAGCTTTCTCTCTCTAAAAATCAGTCAGAACATGTCTTCTTTACTCAGGGATGTGGCCGGAGCCTCTACCGGCGGGATAAAGAGGAAACTTGTTAAGTCCCGCACCATTGAGAAGCCCAGGCAGATCAAACTGGATGAGTCGCTCTTAGAGTTTATTAACAAGAAACCGAGGACGCTCTGCAAGCTGATCAGAGAAAGGATGGGCAAAGATGACGTTAAAAACGATGCTCAAAAGAAGAAGAACTATGAGACATTCCTTAACAGGTTCATCCTTCCCACCCTTCACAAATACAATTATCAAGATCAAGCTGGCAGAATGGAGGACGTGCTCTTTATATCTCAGTACGGTGGTGAGCATCTCTCAACGTTGCTTGACCTTATCCCAGAGTTACATAACGCCGTCCTACCCGATTTCCCAATGTACCCCAAAGAATCCCCTGCGTTCCGCATGATAGCAAAACAGGTTGCCAAGTCCTTCTCCCCCACCTCCTCAAAAAGCTCCCAAGAAAATCTTGCCTACTAAAAGGCTTGCCCCCCCTCCGCCCCTCCTCTCAAAATCTTCTCAACCTAGTTCTTCAAATACAATCCAAATTATGGACAAATTTCCACAAAGCTTAACCGAGGGACGCTCTAAAAAGGCTCATGACAAACGCCTCCTTAAAAAGGCTAACTCATCTACCGTCCCCTCCTTCACAAAAAGGCCTAGCTCCACAAAAGGCCAGTCCCACGGTGCTAAGAAATCAAAGCTTGCCCCCATCTCTCCTCCCTCGACCATAAGAATCGAACAGCTTCCAACTCCTCCTGCCTCCCCAAAAGACCCAAAAGCCAAGGCCCTCACCCTTTTGCCCCTCACCACTAAATTTCGCCCAATTCCCCTCTGCCCCGGCTCATATTTCACCACCTAAGGACCCCGAAACTCCCAGGTCCCGCCGTCCTTCATCAAAATCGGAACCTGAGGATGCCGAGAGCCGCCCAGCCCTTGAGCACACCTTCAAAAGAAGGAAATCTAGCAAAGCTCCCAGGGTCCTTGTAACTGAAGCTGTTGAGCCCGAGCACATCTCCTCCTCGAGTTCTTTCTCTACAAGCTCCTCCTTCAAGAGTAGCAAGGAAGGAACTCCGGCCGTCGAGTCCTCCCCACTGATCGATATTATAGGGGATTCCAATGACGAAGCCGAAGGAGTCGAGAATGCTCCAACAGCAGGAGAGGTGGCCATTGCTGAAAAAGTTGAAATAATTGAGGACGCTGGTGAGCATCAGGTCGCTCAACAAAAGGACGCTGAGCTTAGTCTGGAAGAAGAGCTTGAGCGTGATGCTATAGAGGTTGCCGCTTATGATGCCAACCTTCCCATTCTTAACCCCCAACCAATCTCTCAAAATCAACCCTCCCCTCCACCCCAAACAGAATCCCTTGAACCTTTGGACGCTGAACAGGTAGACGCTCCTAAATATGCTACTCAGGACACTCATTACAAAGAACAGCCGTCCCAAGAACAGACTCCAGCTGAAACTGAGAATGCCGCTACAAGTGGCAACGCTAAAAATGTCCAAGGCATAGAGGACGCTGGTGCCAAGGACGATGAGGAACATGAGTCTGAGGAAGAAGAAGAAGAAGAAGAAGAAGAATCTGAAGATGATGAGCCTGAGTCCCCGAAGCGAAAAGGCAAAAATAAAAAGGACGATGACGAGCCAGTAAACATACTCGGTCCCCTACTTTACACAGAGGACCTTCTACGCTTCCAAGGGTGGACAACTCCGGGACTTCAGCCCACTCAAATCCACAATGGTCAGATTAGAGCGTTCTTCAAGCGTCTACGCTTCAAGTCTAAGGAAGTGCTCTACACTTCAAGATTGATGATGAGCCTACTTCTATCACTGAACGCCAAGTCTTCTTCTTCATGGGAATTAGCACAAAGAAGCCGCCGTCTGATGCTTTCAGTTCTTTACCTGAAAATGGCTTTGAAATGGAGGACGACAAAGTGGATGAATTGTTGGAACGGATCTTCTACGCAAAAAGCCTTATGGGACTGATAGGGTAGCGCACATCCTTTCGAAAGTTGGGGCGATCGCACATTACTTTATCTGCCGTGCAATTGTGCCAAGGCAGGAGAAGAAGAGCGTTGTCCAAACTCATGATTGTATTCTGCTGGACGCCTTTCTCTCCCGCCGTCCCATAAATTTTGCGTGTATTGTTATGGCTCATATGGCTAAGTGTGGCAGAAAGAAGCATGCTTTGACGTTCCCAAGGCATGTGAAATTGATCCTTCAGTCGCAGAACGCCTATGATGCAAATGCTCAAGAAGAAGTGATAGGACTGAACTGGGATAAGAGGAAAGGACTGCTTGAGATCAGAAATTCTAAAGAACTCCCGTCCATAAGATAGCAGTTAGAGGCTGAGGCAGAAGAAAAGAAGAAAGCTGAACAAGAACAGCTATCTCAAGAAGCCGAACAAGAAAGACTTGCTTCTAAGGGTCAAGTACCAGCCACAAGTCAAGAGTACACTATCAACTATGACGTCCTTGATCAAATGTTGATGAGAGACTCTCCTCCTCCTTCTTTGCCTCATATGGACGCTCCCTCTTCAAGTGTAGGTCCTCGTCTAATTCCTCCTCCGGAGAATCCTGAGCTGTATCCGCCTCAAGAACTTATGGCAGCTATTTCCACAATCAATGCATAATGAACAACGCGCTGAAAGAGTCTGTGGAACTCCACGAGAAGCTTCTCAAGTTTTACCAAGAGTCCAGCATACGCTCTGATTGATCACCGTCCCTCCACTTTAATCCCTCACTATTTTTCTTGTGCTTTTTATTGTGTTGTAAACACTGAATCTTGGTTTGTAATAACGTACTCTACTTTTGTTTGAATTGCAAGTTCCTTTGTTTGCATGCATATTGATTGTTTAAGCATTCCACTGCTTTTAGCTGTCTTTTTTATGCTACCATCCTTATTCACTTATTATCCTTTTCGATGATGCCAAAAGGGGGATGTGTAGTTTTGCAGACATGCGCTATATATCAGTTATCTAGAATAAGCAAGTGTTAAGGGGGAACTATTAGTGAAAGGTTTAAGGAACGCCATGCCAGAATAAACAAGAGGATGCTTAAAAAGTTTTCTATGACGATACTCTTTCCCTAAAATCCAAATGCTAGAGAATCCAAGGATGAGAACTTGTGCTTACAGAATTTCTTTTAAGTATTAGAGGACGCTATTAAGTTTTCATGCATGCTAAGTTCCAATGTCAAAACTATTTTACTGAAGAGTTTGTCATCGTCAAAAAGGGGGAAGTTGTTGGGACGCTATCAAGGACGCTCACGTACTTGATAGTGTGCCCACACAACCGTCCCTCAGTTTTGATATGACAAACCCACTTTGATTCTAATAAATTTGTCCAAGTGTTCAGGAACACGAGTGACTAAAAGGACAACAAGTGTGAGGACGTCCTTGAGGTTAAGGGACGCTAGCTATCAGGAAGTAAGGACCAGTGAAGTGACTACTTGAGCAAGGACGCAATCCCAAGCAAGTAGGAACGCAAGCTTCAACTAAGAAGCATCCTTACTCGGCAGCCGACAAGATGACATCACTCGACAACATTTGATCATCCGGGACACATGGAGACCGATCCTGTAGCAGAGTTCATCACCTCATGGAGGTCGATCCTATAGCGGAGTCCATCACAGCTGGATACAGGAAGCTTCCCTCATCACCGCCATACCATGTGGAGAAAGATCATGTATCCACGTCCTCGAAGGGCATGATCGTCCAGAGAAATGACGCCCTTCCCAATTCCTATAAATAGCCCCAAGGCATTTATTGTGACTTACGCTTTCAGAGAATATTCAGAGAGAATCAGAGTGAAAGTGACCTCGATCAAGAACACGAAGAACAAGCCAAGAACTCTTCTAAACTTAGTGTTTGATCGAGTGAAAATTGTAAACAAAATCGCAAAGTGTTTGTAAACCAGAAAACCAAAAGAAGAAGAGAGAAGTCCTAAGAAATACTATATGACGTGGGAATAGAGTCCTTTAGCACATTAAGCTCGCTTAAGTTGTAAGCTTAGAGGAGTCCTTTACTAGTTGACTTAGGACGTACACTAAGTGCCAGAGAATTGTAATGAACTTGCCAGTACAACTGTAAGGACGCTTAATAAAAAAGGAAAGTCTATTCGAAAATCCTCCAAGGAGGTAGAGCTTTACACTCAAGGACTACTTGGTCTTGAGTGGTTCCTCTATAAATCGACGTGTTCCTTACTTGTTAATTTCACCTGTTTAGTTTGTTATTTCTGCTGCACTACATGGACGCCCTTATACTTAGTAAGGACGCCTCACTCTAGGACGCCTTTATCTAAGTAAAGGACGTTCCCCTTTCATACTAACGATCCAACTGCACCTTACTACTTGTGCTATCTTGTCCCCCTTTGCCGACTTTAGCACGACTTCCAAACCTGCCCCCCTTGCATTTGAAGCTCCATCGGTGTAGAACAACCATTCCTCTTGAGCATTATCGTGAGACGTTGCTAGGACTTCTACTTTTTCCCTTTCTTCAAGAGTTGATGTGAAGTCGGCAACGAAGTCGGTTAACACTTGTGACGTGATTTCTTTTCGGGGTTCGTATCTGATGTCGTACCCGCTTAGGTGAATTACCCACTTTTCTATTCTTCCCGAGAACTCGGGCTTCTACATGATCTACCGGAGTGGCTAATTTGTCAAGACAACAATGGTGTGCGACTCGTAGTACGGTCGGAGTTTATTGGAGCACATGACTACCGCTAGGACCAGCTTCTCGGTTGCGGAATAGCGGGTTTCGGCTGACACCATTGTTCTGCTTACGAAATAGACAGGGACCTGTTGGCCATCTTTGTCCTTGACAAGAACTCCGCTTAGGGCATTTTCTGACACGGCCACGTAAAGATGTAATACTTCTTCGGGTACTGGTTTGGCTAACAACAAGGGGTTGGCAAAGTACTTCTTTAGTTCGAGGAAAACAGCCTCGTGCTTCTCGGTCCATTGGAAGCTCTTGTTCTTCTTGAGTACTTCGTAGAATAGTCGGCATTTGTCTGAGGATTTTGAGATTAAACTATTTAGCGCTGCTATTTTGCCAGTTAGCTTGTGCACGTCTTTCACTCTTCGAGGGAATTTCAGGGTGGCGATTGCCAAGACTTGGTTAAGGCTTGCCTTAATCCCTTGCTTACAGAAAAGTACCAGACTGTACCCCGAGGATGCACTTCTGGGGGTTTAGCTTCATGTTGTATTTTTCAAGGATTTTGAATGTTTCCTCTAGATGACCCCTGTGCACGGAACTTTTTGTGCTTTTCACTACCATATCATCGATGCATACCTCCATTGTCTTGCCGATGTGATCGCTGAATATACGGTTGACTAATCTCTGGTATGTGGCTCCGACATTCCTCAAGCCGAAGGGCATCACGCGATAACAATATATGCCATGTCTTGTGATGAAGGAGGTCTTCTCTTGATCTTGTGGTTCCATCTGGATTTGTTGATAACCACTGAAGGCGTCCATGAACGTTTGTAGTTCGTAGCCGGAAGTTGCGTCCACCATTGTATCGATGTGTGGGAGCGGGAAGGAATCCTTAGGACAGGCTTTATTGAGGTCGGTGAAGTCCACGCACACCCTCCACTTCCCGTTCTTTTTGGGTACTACGATCACATTAGCGAGCCAGTCGGGGTATTTTACTTCTCTTATCTTCCCGGTTCCCAACAACTTCTTAACCTCTTCTTCGACCGCTTGGACCCGATCTTGTGCAAACCTCCGTCTTTTTTGCTTAACTGGTGGGTGTTCGGGGTCGACATTGAGTTTGTGTATGATGATGGAGGGGTCTATCCCTGTCATATCTTCGTGGCTCCAAGCAAAGCAACCTTTGTGATTTTTTAGGAAATTTATCAACTCCTCCCTGGTCGATGGTTCCAGATTTTCTCCAATTTTGACCACCATCCCTTCTTCAAGGGTCACCTCCTTCGCTTTTTCTTCAGTTTTGATTGGCGCTGGTGGAGGGGTGACACTCTACAATTGCTATGCTTCTGGTCTCAAAGTTGTTGGCTTGAGAGCTGCTTTGTAATATTCCTTGCCAATCTTTGATCCCCACGGATTTCCTCCACTCCCTATGGTGATGGGAACTTCACAGTTTGGTAGTAGGTGGATGCGGCTTTCATATCATGCAACCATGGTCGTCCCAAGATTACATTGTAGCATGAAGGGCAGTCCATCACAAGGAAGTTGATTTGTTTGTTGACCCCCTTGGCGAAGGTAGTGATGGTTGTCTCCTACAGTGTGTTTGACTTCGCCGCTGAACCCCACCAATGGCAGCGGGTGCTTATGGATGTCGTTCTCGGACAAGCCCATCTCTTTCAAGGCGTCTAATGTCATCAAATTGGTTGAACTTCCGGTGTCGATTATGACTGTTTTCATTAGTACGTTCCCCATGTGTAGGGATATCACTAGGCCGTCATGGTGTGTGATTCAAGCTAATTTGTATAGGATAACTCTTGTATTTTGAGATGATTTAGAGAGTGTTTAGGACACGCCTGGCGTGAAACCGCGCCCGCGCCCTCTTGGTCGCGCCCGCGGTGGACCGTCAGCGTATCCCGACGAACAGGTACTAGCCCGTGCTCGCGGCAACCATACTGCGTCTCGGTTTTAGCTCGTTTTTATTAAAAAAAAAAAGAAAAAAAAAGAAAAGAAAAAAGAGGACACGCCTGGGGGAATTTGATTCAGGCTATTTTGTATAGGATAACTCTTGTATTTTGAGATGATTTAGAGAGTGTTTAGGTTAGTTTTGAACGTTATTGTAATATCAAGACCAAAGACACAAAGTATGAAGAATCAGGAGTTAAAGAGCTTAAAGACGAAGATTTGCCACTGCATGGATATCGCGGTCGCGTTGTCTATGACGCGGGCGCGGTGGCGTGAAGGAGCGAACCATGAAGACCTATGAAGGCCGCGGTCGCGCTGTCTGTGGTGCAGTCGCGGTAGAAGCCGACTCGGACTTGACCAATTGAAGACCGCCGCGGGCGCGGTTGTGGTGCCGCGGTTGCGGTGTGACCGACTTTCAAGCAGACGAGATTTCACCGTTTTTATCTTGTTTCCTTTCTTATCTTTCGGTTTCCTATCTTATTTAGTCCGAAAAGGTTGATCTTTGGGGCTATATAAAGGGAACCTTTCTAGGTTTTTAGGAAATTTAACTTACTTGTCAATCAATTATCTTTCAATAAAGATTAGAGTTTTCTTTGTAATGGAGAACTAACTCTCCTCTTGGGTTTATTCAATGAAGGAAGCTTTATTATGAAGTTGTGAAATTCTGATAACTTCTTTATCCCTAGGTCTTTATTGATACTCTTGTGCTTCATCCCATGATCTATGTTTGATTTTATAAGCCTGATCAACTTGTTTGATTGACTTAGATCTATTGTTTGATTTAGGATTGGTTGTTGTCTATGCATCTTTCCTATTTCTCAAAACAACTCTATTCTAGGACCGTGGACTAGTTTAGGGAAGAGTATTCAATGGTTTAATTGTGCATGAGACTCATAGCTTGATTGCATGATTTGATTTCCTAATATCCTTGTGCTCTTTGCTAATTCTAGGTTAAGCGCCCTTGCATAGGGTTATAGAATTGCTTGGACCGTGGACTTGCGATTGCTAATGATTGGGATTGGAATTGACCTAGGCATATAAAGGGGTGGATGAATTCATGATCAACAGATTAATAAAGTGGAATTGATTGGATAAACTCTACTTGATAACCTTTGACTGAAACCAACTTTCAAAACCCCCTTTTGATTTCTTGCATGAAAACCATAAAATCTGAATAAAACTTATTCCTTTGGGTTCGACCCCTTGCTTGCCTACTATAGTGTTGTTTGCATGTTTGGGGTTTATTTTTGATAAGGGAACAACGACTTTGCCCGAGTCAAATTTTGGCGCCGTTGCCGGGGAATCTTTTTTCTTGTTTTGATTTTGTGCGTTTTCATGCTCTCCGCTCAAACCACGCCCGCGGCCCCCTCGGCGCGCCCGCGGTTCGTGCGCAGAACCATCCTGTGGGTGCGGGCCTAACACATGGTCCGTACCCGGTCTACTAATACTTCTCCTGTTCGCTTTGATCCAAAAATTGACAGGACTCTTCGGAAGATAAGGAGTGCCCCCAGACCTTCTACATCTTACAATCTTCTTGAATCTTTTTCTCTCTCTGATTCGGAACTAGAAGGCACCATGGCAGAACAAACTATTTGCCAACTCACGGCGCCCGACCTCCAGCAACAGCAGCTTGCTGTTCAATTCCCCGAACTCGGGGAGGGGGTGAAGTTCGAACTGAAGTCTGGCCTTATCCACCATTTGCCCAAATTTCACGGGTTGAGCAGTGAGGACCCGAACAAGCATCTCACTGAATTCCACGCGGTGTGCGTGAGTATGAAGCCCACTGATGTGACGGAGGATCAAATCAAGATCCGGGCTTTTCCCTTCTCTCTTGAAGACACCGCCAAGGACTGGCTCCTTTATTTGGTATCGGGTTCTATCACTACTTGGGCGGATATGAAGAAGGCGTTTCTTGAAAAGTACTTCCCAACTTCCAAACAAACATCTATTAAGAAGCAGCTCAGTAGTTTGGAGGAAGGGGAAGACGAGAACCTCTATGACTATTATGAGCGCTACAAAAGGCTCATCACGAGTTGTCCCTACCATGGTTACCAGGCCAAGGATCTTATTTGCTACATCATTGAGGGACTCTGCGACAATGACAAGAGACTCGTGAATGCATCTTGTGGGGGTAGTTACGAAAACTTGACCCCCGCTACAGCTTTTCAGAAAGTTGAGATCTTGGCGGAACAAGCCCGCAATCAAAGGTCCAGGACCAATGTGAGGTCCGTTAGTGTGGTGAATGAGTCCCTGAATGCTGGGGTAAGGGAGCTCAAGGATCTTATGAAGCATATGCTCACAAAGAAGACGACCCAGCAAGTCAACACTTGCGGTCTCTGTTATGATGCAAACCACCACACAGATCAGTGCCCTACTATCAAGAGACCGAGGAGTCGGTCAATGCTATTGGCAATTATGGTGCGCCCCGGCCCCGGAATGATCCTTATTCTACTACCTACAATCCGGGGTGGGCGAATCATCCTAATCTAAGGTGGAGCAATCAGCAGCAGCAAGACCCTCCACAACAGCAGCAGCAGTACGCTCCTCAAGGCCAGCAACAACAATTTCGGTCCAATAATTATGCCACGAGAGCACCTGGTCCGTCTCAGAATGATGTTATTACCGCCCTCTTGAAGAAGAACCAAGAGACGAGAGCTGTTGTAAAGAATCTTTAGACTCAGCTGAGCCAACTAGCCATCACGATCAATAGGCTCGAGTCTAAGGATTCGGGGAAACTTCCCTATCAACCGCTCAATCACAAGGAGAATGTGAGTGCCATGAATTTGAGGAGCGGTAGAGTATTGGCGAGTCGGGAATCACCCACTGGTGACGATCCGCGACCGCTTCCCCCTAGCCGCGACCGCGCCGGGGCAACAGAGCATGAAGACCAAGTCTCTGTTGAAATTCCGTGCCCGCGAAATTCCAACAGAGGACTCGGACCACGAGAGGCGTAACGAGCCGCGACCGCGGAGTCCGGACCGCGCCCACGGTAAGGAGGCCAAGCGGAACTTCGAGGCTTTACTCGATTATGCTTTCAAGAATTATTCACCTCGACGCCCGAGCTCTCCTAGACGGAACCGCGCCCCAGCAGCAGAGGAGGACGATGGCTATGTGGCTCAACCCCTTCCACCATTGGGTTCTTTTAAGCCCTCTCCTCCATTTCCCGATGCTCTCAAGGACACAAGGAAGCCGGCACATGACAAAGAACTCTTCGAGACCTTCGCCAATTGTCGGGTAAATATTCCTCTCCTCAATCTCATCCAAAGTGTCCTTCGTTTTGCTAAGTTTATGAAAGAGCTATGCACCATAAAAAGAAAGAATAGGACTAGTCCTAAGATTGAAAAGGTAGCTCTAGTTGAAAAGACGCAGGATAGCAAAATTGAGACTTGTAATTCCCTACTCCAAAAGCAATTACCTAAAAAATGCTCAGACCCAGGAAGATTCACCGTCCCTGTCACTATTGGAGAAACTAAAATTGAGCGTGCTATGCTAGATTTAGGTGCCTCCATTAATGTTCTTCCAGCTTGCATGTATGATAGGTTAGGCCTTGCTCCTCTAAAGGAGTCCGATATTGTTATTGAATTGGCTGACCATTCTAATGTGCGCCCGAAAGGGTTAGTTGAGGATGTTCTAGTGCAGGTGCGTGGTTTGATCTT
This sequence comes from Polygonum aviculare, assembly GCA_934048045.1. Lineage (NCBI taxonomy): Eukaryota > Viridiplantae > Streptophyta > Magnoliopsida > Caryophyllales > Polygonaceae > Polygonum > Polygonum aviculare. The sequence goes on along the minus strand of OW204023.1, from coordinate 20,567,239 downwards.
TTCTGCAGATTTCTATGTGATAGAGATAGGTGAAGGGCGGTACGACCCGGTTCTCTTATTAGGTCGCCCATTTATGAAAACCGCCAATACGGTCATCGACCTTGCCAATGGATCTCTTTCCATATCTCATGGTGGCAACACGGTCCGAATTGATGTTGATGAGGACCCATACTGATCGTATCCACGTCGAGCCAACGACGTTAAACAAAAGCGCTGCTTGGGAGGCAACCCAAGGATTAGATAGATTGTTTTTCATTCCTAGCTTAGGAGTTATTAGTTGTTTCTAGCTAACATGTAGATACTAGGTCCGAAAGGACACGCCTAGCGTGAAACCGCGCCCGCGCCCTCTTGGCCGCGCCCGCGGTGGACCGTCAGCGCATCCCGACGAACAGGTACTAGCCCGTGCTTGCGGCAACCATACTGCGTCTCGGTTTTAGCTCGTTTTTATTAAAAAAAAAGAAAAAAAAAGAAAAAAAAAGAAAAAAAGGAAAAAAAAAGAGGACTTCTTGGTCCCATTCTACATCTACATTTTCCATCCATTTATATCCATTCTATCCATCTTCTATCTCTCCATCTTCAAATTCTTCTTTCCATTCATCTTTGTACTTTCCATTCTTTGGCTATGTGTAAAGCCTAAGTATGGGGGAGCTTTGTTTCCCCGGGAGTTCTCTTCTCCACGGCTCGAGTTCAAGTATTGATCCATCTTCCAAGAAACGAGCCAAGATACAAAGGTTGCTTACACATCACGCTTTACGAAGATGAAGTAAAAACCTCAATCTTGCAAGAAAACCGCGCTCGCGCCACATCAGCCGCGCCCGCGGTGACCATCCGAGGATGACTTCGCTCCCTGCATTGATTTCGCGCCCGCGCCCCTTGTGCCGCGCCCGCGGCGAGCCAGCCGATTGGAAATACGGAGTTCCATTCTACCACCTTTGAAGAGTTCTTCCATTCCACCTCTCTTCAATCGATTGTGAGTCTTCTGATATACCTTTCTCCTTGCTTTTATCCTTTCTCTTTGCTTCATTGAGGACAATGAAGGATTTAAGTATGGGAGAAGGTGTACTTGCATTCGCTTATCCTAGTTAGTGTTCTCGCATTCGCTTATCCATACTTTTTGCATAATAAAGAAAGAAAGAAAAGGGAAAAGATAGAAAGAGCCATAAAAAGTGAAAAAAGGCATATAAATCCTGGGATGAGTCGAAAACCCGAAAGGGCGGCTCAGGTAATAAGCAGGTAACCCGGACCAGCATTAGGTTGGGGTAATATGAGGTTCATGAGAGTTGTGAGTATTTGTGAGCACACCCTATTGAAAAATGAAAAGAGCGGTTAGGTGAAAATCCGAAAGGGCGCCTAAGCAGAATTGAGCGGTAAAATTCGAGTGTTTTAGGATCATTCTTGCTCGGGGACTTTTGGGCTTACATTTTATATTTGGGTAGATCCTAGGTTGCTCTCTTTCGTGTTTTTAGAGCTTGAGTGTTATATCTATGTTGTGAGGTGTGTGTTTGAGCTTCATTGTTTTATGCTCACGATTTCTCTATACTTTTGGGTTCGGGTTGTGAGTTAAGTGTTTTTATCTTCCCTTGTATTTCCTGAGATCTTAGATGTGCTTACTTGATGTATTTGTTTTGAGCTTACTCGAGGACGAGCAAGATCTAAGTATGGGGGAATTTGATTCAGGCTTTTTTGTATAGGATAACTCTTGTATTTTGAGATGATTTAGAGAGTGTTTAGGCTAGTTTTGAGCGTTATTGTAATATCAAGACCGAAGACACAAAGTATGAAGAATCAAGAGTTAAAGAGCTTAAAGACGAAGATTTGCCACTGCATGGATATCGCGGTCGCGTTGTCTATCACGTGGGCGCGGTGGCGTGAAGGAGCGAACCATGAAGACCTATGAAGGTCGCGGTCGTGTTGTCTGTGCCGCGGTCGCGGTAGAAGCCGACTCGGACTTGACCATTTGAAGACCGCCGCGGGCGCGGTTGTGGTGCCGCGGTCGCGGTGTGACCGACTTTCAAGCAGACGAGATTTCACCGTTTTTATCTTGTTTCCTTTCTTATCTTTCGGTTTCCTATCTTATTTAGTCCGAAAAGGTTGATCTTTGGGGCTATATAAAGGGAACCTTTCTAGGTTTTTAGGAGATCCAACTTACTTGTCAATCAATTGTCTTTCAATAAAGATTAGAGTTTTCTTTGTAATGGAGAACTAACTCTCCTCTTGGGTTTATTCAATCAAGGAAGCTTTATTATGAAGTTGTGAAATTCTGGTAACTTCTTTATCCCTAGGTCTTTATTGATACTCTTGTGCTTCATCCCATGATCTATGTTTGATTTTATAAGCCTGATCAACTTGTTTGATTGTGTTAGATCTATTGTTTGATTTAGGATTGGTTGTTGTCTATGCAACTTTCCAATTTCTCGAAACAACTCTATTCTAGGACCGTGGACTAGTTTAGGGAAGAGTATTGAATGGTTTAATTGTGCATGAGACTCGTAGCGTGATTGCATGATTTGATTTCCTAATATCCCTGTGCTCTATGCTAATTCTAGGTTAAGCGTCCTTGCCTAGGGTTATAGAATTGCTTGGACCGTGGACTTGCGATTGCTAATGATTAGGATTGGAATTGACCTAGGCATATAAAGAGGTGGATGAATTCATGATCAACAGATTAATAAAGTGGAATTGATTGGATAAACTCTACTTGATAACCTTTGGCTGAAACCAACTTTCAAAACCCCTTTTGATTTCTTGCATGAAAACCATAAAATCTGAATAAAACTGATTCCTTTGGGTTCGACCCCTTGCTTGCCTACTATACTGTTGTTTGCATGTTTGGGATTTATTTTTGATGAGGGAACAACGACTTTGCCCGAGTCAGTGTGGCTCGGAGATGTACTCAGCATCGGTTTCATCGAACACGATGGCTGGTCTTGGAGATTTTGTGGCCCCACGTCCTGATGAATGGGTTCGACCAAAATTGCTTTCCCTTGTGTGGCGCTTTGCAACCGAGTATGTTAGCCCACAGATGTTCGATCCCCCCGATATTACGTTGACGGCTCTATCGGTTGTTGGGGACTCTCTCCTTTCTTACGACTCGGACTGAAGATTCTCCAGGATTTCTTTGCGTACCCGGGCATCTGGTGCCACATCTTTGATTCTCCCTTCAGCGATCATGCAAGTCAGTTCTTTTTGGAGCATGATGCAGTCGCGAGTCCAATGCCCATGATACTCGTGGTAGTCGCACCACTTGGAGGTATCTCTATCGGCCTTGGGGTCTTTGTCTCTTCTTGGCCACTTCAATGTTCCCCGAGCCTGGTCATGTTTCGTAGGAGCTTGTCCGTGGATATGTTGAGCTTAAAGGAATCTAGAGAAGGTGGCGGGGGCTCACGGTTCTTGTCGTCTGTGGGCCGCGTCTTGGCCATGTTGACCTGTCCGTGGTTATGACGTGAGTAAGGATGGGCGTGTCGTTCCCTTCTGTGATCTGTTGATCCCTTGCGACTATCAATAAGACCCCTTTTTTCAGATCTTTCCACTTTTGAAAATCTTGTACGCAGAGATCTGTCTTCCTCAAGTCGGACGTGTGCCAAGGCTCTGGCTTGCACCTCCTCGAAGGTATAACAAGGGTGTTTGGTGAGTTCCTTGTATAGGCCACTATCGGGAGTGAGCCCTTTCTGGAATGCTTCGACCGCGGTGGTGACATCACATGACGGGATCGAGACTTTTTCGCGATTGAAACGATCCAGTAATTCTCTGGTGGTTTCTTGATACCTTTGGCGAATCCGGTAGAGGTCGCTGGATTGTTTCTCGAATTTTCGGCAGCTTGCGAACTGGGAACGGAAAGCGTCCGACAAATCAGCCAAGAAACCGATAACCCTCGCTGGAGGTTTATGAACCATGTTAGGGCCGGACCTGTTAGGGTCGTGCCGAACCCTTTGCACATCACTACTTCTTTTGAATGAGAAGGGACTGCGCTCGTCATCATCTTATGCTTGTAAATAGCCACGTGCTAATTAGGGTCGGTTGCCCCGTTGTATGCGGTCATGCTAGGCACAATGAATTTCTTTAGGATTTCTATTCGCGTAATTTGGCGAGAGAATGGAGATTCATCAAAGCCATCGAGTGCTCCGGGTTAAATGCCAGGAGGTATTAGCCCATTTGTGTAGTAATAGATATCCAAATATGATTTGTCCGAATCGTGTGCTTAATTACTTATATGGAAGAGTTTGGTTTTTCAAATCCTATCAAATTATAAGTGCCTACAAGGTGCAATTAGTATCATCTTTAATTTAGATGATATATTTATACATATAAATTATTAAAATTTATTTATTTATAATTTATTTTAATTTAGTAGGATCTTACGATCCAACCGATCCGATCTTACGATCCGATTCTACTACCCCTCTGCGATCCGATTCAAGAATTTCAATCCTAACAACCTTGTTTTGATCTGTGCACTTTTTTCAACAAAATTATTTTAGTGTTGTTATTGTATACCGCTTTGATCTTTAAAATAGGCTTAAATCATATTCAGCCCCTCGAACTTTTACGAATTTACCACTTAGACACTTCACCTTTGTTTTGAACCTATTAAACACCCGAACTTAAGATTTTGGTCCTATTAAACACCCATGTGGCAATTTGTGTGCACAGGATGCTCCCTTGGGCGAGTGAAGGGCCACATGAAATTGATCCACATCATCACATCTCATTCCCACATTCATCATCATCATCAAACATTGAAACCCACCATTCCTGCAGCCCGTCGCCAAACAACAATGGCTGCTCATCCACCTATCTCCTCCACATACACATACACCTATCTCCTCCTCCGATCCCCATCTGGTGGTCGTTGTTGTTGTTGGGTGTGAGCCCAGCCTCTTCCTCCTCCTCCGAGGCCGGCGGCCTCAACATCACCCGGATCTGTCTCGTTTCTCGTCCCTCCTGTCCTCCACCGCCGTCTCCCGCGAACGTCTCTTCAGGAACATCCCCAATTCCCACCTGCGGTCCACCTCCGCGGGCGGCGCTGCCCTCTCGGACGCCGTCCGCGATCACATCCTCCTCCGCTACCTAGCCTGCGTTGACCTCAGCCAGATCCCGGCCTCTTCCAGACCACCGGCTGCTCCCCGACAAACCTCGGCTCCCTCACCTCACCTTCGACCAAGCCGACGACGTCGTCTCCCTACATGCCCCGCCAGCAATAACCCTAGCAACAAAAATAACCCCATCAGAAGCAGCCCCAATGGCTGGCTTGGGTTGAATTCGTCGGCCACCGTCCTCTCCCTAATTAAATCTATCCCTACAACCTCTCCCTAGTGAAATCAATTTGAAGGTGTCGGGAGGAGAAGAGATTGAAAAGGGAAAGTGAAGAGGGAGGCTTATTCATTTTTATTTATTTTTTAAATTTCATACGTGTCTTAATAAATTGCTTAGGTGGCTTAAATAAACTTATACATAATGACATGTCATTTGAGTTGGGTGTGCGTGTAGTACAAACTACAATAATTTCTCTCAATAGGTATTTAATAGGTGTAGAATCATAAGTTCATGTGTTCAATAGGTTTAAAACAAAGATGGGGTGTCTAAATGGCAAATTTGTAAAAGTTCGAGGGGTTGTATATAATTTAAGCCCTTTAAAATAGCTAGTTTTATCGGGATCAAAATCCGCGCCTCCATTGGATCGATCCTGTATACGTCACTGATTTCAAAAGTATTATTATTACCCTCTTGATAATATTTAAACAAAATGCAACTCCATATCAACTCGTACATCTCCCCGGTACATTTGTAGACTCATGTTCTAGCTAGGCAACGCCAACACTCACTCTCGACCCTCTAAAAACTAAGGAAAACTCACAAGAATTCAAGAAATACATTTAATTAAGAGACAGACCGTGAATGATTTCCCAAATATTAAACAATCAATCAATTATTGACCTTCGATCCCATGCATGATAAAGAAGTTGCGTTATTAAACGGAGACATAGGATCGAACTTTCTTTATATTATACTCCCTCCGTAACTAAAAGATCGTCCAAATGGACGATTTTTGCGGTTATTAAAAAACATGTAATTTGAAAAGTTGGTGGAAAAAAGTGAAAAGTGATAAAGTTGATGGGAATATTGGTATGGTGGTAATATATGAGATTAGATTAGGGTAGTTGTGTATTTTCATAGAGAAAAAAATGATAAAGCTGGTGACAAAGTTGGATAATAGAGTAATATAAGAGATTGAATAAGGGTAATATTGAAAGAAAAGTATGACATAAATGGAAAGATGATAAAGATGGACAAACAAAGGGGGATGCCAAAAAAGAAATACTGGACAAATATTTAGGGATGGACATTTTACATGTTATAGCTAGAAGGTAGGTGAGTGTCTAACGGGGGAAGAAACATGACTACGTACATCCTCTATACTATATACGGAGTATGCTGCAATTGATTACGATAAAAAACAAAACAAAAAGAAGCTACACCAAATTAGTGCACGTACGTACAAAGTATAGGTGAAGGTGGTCAAATCTTGCAGCCTGTGCCCGTGGTGTGAATATAATGTATATTTCTTATTGACATATTATGCATAATTATAACCATCCAACACCAATTATTATGCATAATCATTAACCGATTCCCTCCTTTGGCTTCATTCCTACCCACCATGTATTTTTTTTTCGCTGGCCGGCAAGGATTAGAATATCGCCTTAAGGCGAGATTCTTATACCATCCGTTCAGATGAGAGACAAAAGTTCGTGATGGTTTCAGATAGTTTTCCATGAGAGATTGTGGTCCAGAAAATCTATTTTATCGGCAACCAAATTACATTGTCTATTCCCATAAAAATAAGGACTGACTCGAAACCCCGAATGAATATAAGACAAATGAGCTTTTCGCCATCACTGCTCTATTCCAGATTCTGCGTAAACGGCTTCATCCATTACATAATCGGCTTCCTCCATTGCGCAGAACCGAAAGCGAGTCCTCATAAAAAAATTCGCCGTCCTCCTTGCGCAAGTTTTGTGTTTTTCATTTGTTGCTATAAATTTTACCGACTACCTTCATCTTTGATCGTGAATTCAGTTATTTGTGGCTATAGGCGTTACGCCGGCCACCTATTAGCCGCCGGAAATTCCGGAATACATAGCAGACCACCACGTCGCATAAATATGGCATCAGGTATCCGTGTATATGGGTGTTTTGAATTAGTATATGTCGTTATCTCATGTGTAAATTGTTTATTGGCCTATTCCTACAGATGAAGATGTACATATGTATAATAATAATGTATGTTACAGCCTGATGTATGTATATATGAAAATGTATGTTGTTACAATGTTTATGTGACCTATTCCTAGGGATCAAGATGTATATACGTACAGAGGAAATGTATATGACCACCTAAGGAATGTATATACGCATTTATTGGGGTTTGTAATGTGTATGTGGGATGTTCATACAGATAAAGATGTATATATGTACAATCAACATGTATATGCCGATCTAAAGAACGTATATACCAAATTTTTTGAGGATATATAGTGTTTGTGACCTATTTATTCATATAAAGTTGTATATATGTACAATACACATGTATATATCGACCTAAAGAATGTATATACCAATTTTTTTGTGGATATATTGTGTTTGTGACCTCTTTGTTCATATAGAGTTGTATATACGTATAGTACTCATGTATATACCGACCTATAGAATGTATATATTAAATTTGCTGTGGATATATTGTGTTTGTGACCTATTTACAAAATTGTATATACGTACAGTACTCATGTATATGACTACATTATAAGTGTATATAAACAAGATTTTGTGGCTGGATTGTTTATGCGACCTATTTCTATCAATCGAGATGTATATATGTACATTAATGTTGTATATACCAACTTAGGGAATGTACATCCAAAATTTGTTGTGGTTGTATTGTGTATGTGACCTATTCATACAAATCAATATGTATATACATACAGTAGTCACGTATAGGACACCCTGACTAATATATATATAAGCATGTATAGGACAACATGAGATTTGTATAAAACATCTTTGTTATGGTATAAGATATATGTATTACGTCAACATATGTAATTGGCGTCCATATACCCCGTATGTATGTCTATATAGAATTACGATAACCATATATATAGAAGCGGACGAAGGGAGACGAAGGGAGAAGCGGAAATTGGTGTAGAAATCGGGTTAATAGGCTAGAAAAAGGCTGCAAAAATATGGGTTGATAGGATAGAAAAAAAAATTAAGATAAAATAAAAAAAGGGAATGTTCACCGTATCCGAATATGATTTTTGAATTTTCCTTAAAAATTGAAAATATCAGCAACTACAATTAAGGATGGAGATTTTAATTTTGAATTTGGGTATCTAATCTCAGCCATCCATTTGTTTACCATCCAAAGGCCCACAATTGTTCACTTGCTCTCTAATACTTATGTGTTCACTATTAAACTTTACTCTAATAAAAAAAAAAATATATATAAACTTATTTGGTAAATGACAAGTTAATATTATATATAAACTTATTTCTTTGTCCTCCAATAGTAATTATACTCTAGTTTGAGAGTTTTGCTTTCCCAATCAGTTCATCAATCACCACCGCCTCCGACTAGGACTACTCCTCCGTTAATCCGTTATCTCTTCTTCGTCGGATTTCTTCCACACGTCGCCGATGGCAACCAATTTTACACAGATGTCGGAAAATTCATCTTTGTCATCGGAAAACCATGTTTGCTCTTCTCCTCATCAGAGAGGTTGCATGTGAGATCGGAGGGATGAGGCTAGTCAAGAATGGCAGAGTAGTAGGAGGAAGAGGATCAAGAGGAGGCGTCGTCGTCAATTTCGTCTTCATTGGAGAACAGGTAGAGCTCTCTCTCTCTCTCTCTCTCTCTCTCTCTCTATGTAGACTCCTTGAAGGACCGAACTTCATTCAAGAAGTTGGCCGAGTCCTCACGAGTAACTCCGTCCAAACATAATCGGAATGAATTTCTCCTTCCTAATCACCCAAATACCAGCACTCCTGCTCCATGGGCGTTTGCATAATTGCTTATCCGTTCTTGTTAGGTATCACTAAAACCTTTGTTTTCTTTCGTGTTGTATCATTCTAGATTGTTCGATTAGATAACTTCAATTAACTATTTATGAGTTCAGTTGTTCACACTACCATAAGTAAGGCCTAAGGAAACACTTGAATGAATCGGTTTGAATATAAGGAACCGGTTTATTGAAACGGTTAAGTCTAATGAAACAACCTATGTTCTAATGAAACGGTTTAAGAAAAAACCTATGTTCAAATGAAACGGTCATTACTAATGAAATGTTCTCTTCTACCTAATGAAATGGTCATCAAAATCGAAACAAAAAAAAATCTCGTGCCTGGTGATAGGCCGCGCTAGTTAAAAATTTTAGGAACCCACCCTTTGTAATTGAAATGCCTAAAAATACCCAAAAAGTGTTCCAAAGCCCTAGAATTCCTTCCATCCCCGCCGCCTGCTCATCCTCGTCGTCATTTTGAGCCCGAGACCTAGCCGTTTCCCCGAGCCCTAGCCCTAGCAGATCCGAGCCCCTCTCGAACCGAGCCCTAGTTGGCCGCCTACTCCTCGTCGTCTTACCCACTCCTCGAGCCTCCTCGCTGCCTCGTGCCGCCGCGCACCTCCTCGTCCTCACCTCCTCTCGTCGTCGCCTCCTCTCCACTCCTCGTTGCCGCCTCCTCTCCACTCCTCGTCGCCGCCTCCTCTTTGGTCCACTCCTTGTCGACGCCTATACTCCTTGCGCCACTTCAATGGCCCCGCCGCTAGGGCGATTTTGGATGAGGGAGGCTCTGGCACCGCCGCTAATGGAGACGCCGCCGTGGGAACGAAGCCGAAGACCAAGCTGAAGAGTGGTGGCAATGGCGAGGGGGATGATCCGGAGAAGGATAAGCTCATGTCTGGATTGAACTCCGCGATCATAAGGGAGAAGCCGAATGTGAAGTGGAATGATGTGGTTGGGTTGGAGAGTGCTAAGCAGGCGTTGCAAGCTGTCATATTGCCTGTCAAGTTTCCTCAGTTTTTGACTGGTGAGTTGATGCAAAGCTTGAGTTTTTCAAATTAGGTTTAATTGGATGCTTCTGACTGGATTTGATAACTATTAGGTGTTGCATCGAAATCGCCTTCATAGATTGTTTCTTAGAGATTTGTTTAAGTGTAGGATATGTGTTGTATAGACTTGTATTGATGGATGATGATCATATAGAAGGGTCTACTAGCCTGACTATTGGATAGGCTGGATTCTGTGCTTAAAACTATATAGTTTATAGCCTTGAATGTTATAGTAAGTGAAGATGTAAGGGCAAAGCAAGTCACCTGGTTTGTGTTAGGTTAGGTAGATAGAAGTCGCCACTTCTCTGCCTCCCTTAGTTGAAACTTGTGTTCTGAATCTCATCTGAATTTTTTTAGGATTTGAAACTCTTTTTTTGGTGAATTGAATGTGAAATTCTCTTGAATCTGCACTTCTTATCATTTTGCAGTTAATCAGGCCTTGTTTATGAACTCTCTTGCGATGTTTCTCTATTAGCTCCAAGTATATACCTCAGTGTCAGTACATTCTGGATAATGCATTAACTCCATACGCTTTGATGTTTGCTAGCTCTAGCCTCTTGAAACAAGTGACGAACTAGTAACTTTCATTGCAACTCTGCCTTGATATTAGTAAGTATCTGTTCTTTACCTATTTGAATATGTTGTAGAATGTAGGTTGATGTGATCCACTGATCCTAGTTTGTGTTTCATGATGTGAGTATGATCTTGCTAGGTGGTCAAAAAAATTTCTTTTGTAAATCGAATAATATGTTTTTGATAAGATCATTACAGTGGACAGATGAGGAAGAATCAAATCATCAATATGGATAGGGGTTATTATTGAAGTAATATGCGACTAGCAATTGTTCTTTTGCATTGTTTTTTGGCAAATTGCCCAGATCATTTGAACTGAAACTTCTCAAAAAGAATTCTTCACCAAAGTAGATTCCAACTTCGGGTATGTATGTGTCTCTAGGTTTCTTTCCATCCTTCTCGTTTGAACTTGTCGTTCTCAATTGAGTTTTTTGAATTGTTTTGTGCTCTTGGCACCTGACCTGACCTTGGAGAGTTGCCATTGATGGCCCTTAGTTGAGTGAATTGATACCTTTTGTAATATTCAAATGTATCATTTTTCAAGTTAGGTGTTCGATTTCAGTTCACTCTCTTAATTCGTAGCTTTGATGTACAGATTCAGCTCTGATGCAAACTGGCAAATGTTGTTGCGTTTGAGGATGTGGTGTACAGAACCAACTCTGATGCCTTGTTATGCCTGTGCAATAGTATATTGAGGTATCACTTGATCTTTGACAGCGTATATGATCATTAGCTGTTCTATTTCTTACATATTGTGACTATTGATGTCCGCATTTTAGGTAAATTTTTAGAGTCTAGGTAGGTTAGTTTGAGTTGTTTTTCATGCTTGAGTCTTGTGTTTTTGAGTCTTTTTTGAATGAGTTTTCGTATTTCTTTGAGATTCGGAAACTACGCATATTTGTGTCGTTTTATAGGTGTTTTAAAGCTTGAAGAAGAGTTTGGAGCAATGCCAAGAGAGGATGGACAAGCTAGGAGGAAGACTTGAAGTGGAAGAGCTAAGGAGAAGAGCCAAGAGAAGCTAAATCAACAAGAGAATTGAAGAAATCGACCCAAGATCGAGCCTAGGATGGGTCGTGCATGAGCCAAGAGAAGAAACAAAATGATAGCTCTCAGGACCGACCCTAAGGGGGTCGTGCTCGACCCTAAGAAGGTCGTGCCAAGATGGAAATTTCTTCTCATGACCGACCCTTAAGGGGTCGTGCACGACCCATTTGGGTCGAGCCTGGCGACCGACCTTTCCTATTCCGGATATATTGTGTGAGTTTCCTAATTTGTATTTAAAGAAGGTTGTTTCTTTGTGTTTCCTAGTTAGATTAGGACTCCTTTTCTTCTATAAAAGAAGGTTGAACCCTTTAGTTTTAATTTTGGGTTTTTTACCGGAAACCACCCGTCAAATAGGCCATATTCCCCTATACCACCCCTTACATCCATATTTACCGAAAACCACCCTTCTAATGCCCTCCGTCATGTTTTTTCCACCCTTTTATGAATTTCCGTTAAAAATTCCGTTAAATGGTGGTTTATGGGAATATGGCCTTAGAAGGGTGGCTTTCGGTAAATAGGCACATCTCCACCACTATAAGACCAGGTATGTGGCCGCCGTTATCCACCACTGCTCGCCGACAACCTCGCCTGGTCGGAAATCGTCACTCTCGGATCTGACCTTACATTTCATCGTTGCAGATTTCTGCTGATGTATCTCCGACGCTGCAAATCACGATGACGACTTCCCGAGATATGTCAACCGCAACCATAACCCAGCAGATTCGCACACTAGCGAGCCGGTGATTTCCCCCACCAGATTTGCAGATCTACGAACTCCGCCGATCCATGAAGCCTAGATATGTTCTTTCACTGAGGAGGCCGGGAAACCTGTCGAGGTGGCCGGTGAGTAAGAGGGCCGAAAGAATGGATTCGTAGGGCAGAGGACTACCCAACGGTGTTAGGGCAGAGCGGAGAGTGAGTCGGGGCTTTGGTTGCCGAGTTCGAGGCTGGGCGGAATGGCCGGTGTGCTAAAGGAGGCCGGCGAGAGTGGGGTTCAAGATCTGGGCTAGGGGCAGCCGGGGAGGCGGATCTGGACCCGGTGAGGGCGGATCTAGACTCGGTGAGGGAACTGCGAGGTGAGGGTGGCCGAGGAGGCCGGCGATCTGGCATCGACAAGGCAGGAAGAAGGAAGGGTAGAAGTGAGCGGAGGGGAGAAAGAGGCAGATCTGCAACGACAAACTGTGAGGTCAGATCTGGGAGTGACGATTTCCGACCAGGCGAGGCTGTCGGCGAGCAGTGGTGGACGACGGCGGCAACAAACCTGGTCTTATAGTGGCGTAGATGTGCCTATTTACCAAAAACCACCCTCCCAATACGCCATCTTCCCCTAAACCACCATTTAACGGAATTTTTAACGGAAAATCATAAATGGGTGGAAAAAACCTAACGGAGGGCATTGGACGGGTGGTTTTCGGTAAATATGGATGTAAGGGGTGGTATAGGGGAATATGGCCTATTGGACGGGTGGTTTCCGGTAAAAAACCCTTTAATTTTTCATCCTCTAGGGGGAGAATGTAATTTTTAGTAGAGCTAGAAAGAAGACTTGGAGAACAAGTTTGAGACTTTGTGTAAGATTGGTCCTTTGTTTAATTTAAATTCTAGTTTGGTTTTGATCATGTCTTCTTCTTCTTCTTCCTTGTCTCTTCTTGCTATGTGTGAGTATTCTTCTTAAGTTCTAGGGTTGGGTGAAAACCCAACACAATCATGCATGTTTAAAACTTGATTTCATGACTTGAATGTTTGATGATCATATCAATCTATCTTGTGCTTAATCCTTGATGAAAGTTGAGGCATATCTTGTAATTAACTATAGAGAAAGTGAAAAGTTAGTTGCTTGATTAGATCTCATAGAGCTATTTGCGAAAGTTGATATTCCTAGGTTGAAGGATAGATAGAAAGTTGTTTAATTTGCGAAAGTTGGTTGAATGGCTTGAATTGTTTATGAAAGTTAACTTTTATATGATCTAGATTGCATGATAGTTGTGAATTCTTATTGAAAGCATGTATGGTTGTTGTTGTGGTAGCCCTAGCCCTGGAATTTACCTTTTAATTGATTGAAATTCGTGTCTTTGCCTTGATCTCGACCCCCTCCGTCGTGCTCGAGCCTTGCTAGTGTTTTGTGTGCATTCGTGATTGTTTTGTTCTCAGGACCGACCCCCTAAGGGTCGAGATCGACCCTCCTCAGGTCGATCCTAAATATGATTGTTTGCGTTTCTTTTGCTTTTCGTAGTTTTTCGACTATTCTTAGCACTATTCTCACTCCCGTGGACGATCATGACTTCGCTATAAATTTATTTGTTCAAGAAACCCTTCAACAACTATATGCTGGTGTAGTGAATGAATAATTTGAATAGGACTTGTAGCTGTCTTCATTTTCCCTCCATCTTAACTATCTCATCTTAAACCTCTTATTAGCATTTTGCTTCCAGAATAAACCAATTCCATTATGTGTTGGGAAAAGTTACGATCTTGATTGGATTTTAAATGTTGTTGTCCTCCAAAGCTACCGCCATGCCGTGCTATTTCTATATTGTTTGATTTCAAAAACTCGTTAGCATTGTTATGCACTATGCCTGACGCAATGTGGTTTCTCACTGCAATTCTTACTTCTTTTTTCTTTTAGATGTTTCGTTGATTTTATTTTTGTATTGCTAGTATGTGTTAAACTGTCAGGATGGAGGTAGAAATGTAGCTAAGTTCAAAATGTTATATATCACCTAGTATATCTTTTTTACAGTATTATTAACTTTCTTAGAACAATGGCTGATTTCTCAAGATATTAGTTCTCAATTTCAGTATCTTAAAAAACCGTTTGGATTTGATAAATGTTTTCTGTTTCCTTTTTCGTTTAAAGGATAAGCTTGTCAGACATAGTAGCTTCATAGCTATACACGCAACACAAAGCCTATGATCCATTGACTGCTAGGTAATTTGTTAGTTTTGACATTCATTTGCTAACCGTTTGGGCATGCTCTTTATTGGCCATAGGCTTAGAGAGTGTCCTCTTTGTTATTAGGGTTGTAACTGGTAACCAAACTACTGTGGTGTAAGGGGAGTGATAATAAATGGTATTTGCTTACTATGTTTCGAGAGTTTTTTATGAATTGTTGGTTCTTGGGTGAGATAGTAGGACATGTTGTAAAGTAATTCTAGAATGTGAGATGTATTCGAAGTTAAAAAAGAAAAGTGCTTACTTGCATTGTTTTATTTGCAGGGTGTTCTTGCATATACACCTTGGTTGCTCGCAATTGATTTCAAGGCATGTTAACTTGATATAAAGATATTCAAACAACACAAACATAATCATACGAATCATGCAATTCCTAATGTTTCTCAAATTCTCAATAATACAACCTTTCTTATTGATTAGTTTGATTTGCCTAGGAAATGGTTTTGGAAGTGTTGGTTTCCATTCTTTTTGAACTAATCAATAAGAACTTGATAGAAAGATCACCAAACAACACCAACATAAGCATACGAATCATGCGATTCCTAATGTTTCTCAAATTCTCAATAACACAACCTTTCTAATAGATTTGTTTCATTTGCCTAGGCTACGGTTTTGGAAGTGTTGGTTTCCATTCTTTTTCTCGTCCACAAATCTGTGAGCTAATTGAACTTGATAGAAAGATCACCAAACAACACACACACAAGCATACGAATCATGCGATTCCTAATGTTTCTCAAATTCTCAATAACACACCCTTTCTTATTGATTAGTTTGATTTGCCTAGGCCATGATTTGGGAAGTGTTGCTTTCCATTCTTTTTTTTCCTCCAAAAATCTTTGAACTAATAGAACTTGATAGAAAGATCACCAAAAAACACAAACACAACCATGAATCATGCGTTTTCTAATGTTTCTCAAATTCTCAATAACACAACCTTTCTTATTAATTGTTTTGATTTGCCTAGGCTATGGTTTGGGAAGTGTTGGTTTCCAATTTTTTTCTCGTCAAAAAAGCTTTGAACTAAAAGAATTTGATAGAAAGATAACCAAACAACACAAACACAAGCATACGAATCATGCAATTCCTAATGTTTCTCAAAGTCTCAATAACACAACCTTTCTTATTGACTGGTTTGATTTGCCTAAGCTATGGTTTGGGAAGTGTTGGTTTGCATTCTTTTTCTGGTCCAAAATGATTTGAACTAATAAAACTTGATAAAAAGATTACCAAAAACACAAACACAAGCATACTAATCATGCGATTCCTAATGTTTCTCAAAGTCTCAATAACACAACCTTTCTTATTGATTGGTTTGATTTTCCTAGGCTTTGGTTTGGGAAGTGACGGTTTCCATTATTTTTCTCGTCCAAAAAGATTTGAACTAATAGAACTTGATAGAAAGATCACCAAAGAACACAAACACAAGCATACGAATCATACGATTCTTAATGTTTCTCAAATTCCCAATAACACAACCTTTATTATTAATTGGTTTGATTCGCCTAGGCTATGGTTTGGGAAGTGTTGGTTTCCATTCTTTTTCTCGTCCAAAAATCTTTTAACAAAAAGAATTTCATAGAATGATCACTGAACAACACAAACACAAGTATACGAATCATGCGATGCCTAATGTTTCTCAAATTCTCAATAAAAAAACCCTTTCTTATTGATTGGTTTGATTTGCCTAGGCTATGGTTTGGGAAGTGTTGGTTTCAATTCTAAAAAAACTTTGAACTTATATAACTTGATAGAAAGATCACCAAACAACACAAACACAAGCATACGAATCACGCGATTCCCAATGTTTCTCAAATTCTCAATAATATAACCTTCCTTATTGATTGGTTTGATTGGCCTAGGCTATGGTTTTGGGAAGTGTTAGTTTCCATTCTTTTTCCCGTCTAAAAATCTTTGAACTTATAGAACTTGATAGAAAGATCACCAAACAACACAAACATAAGCATACGAATTATGCGATTCCTAATGTTTCTCAAAGTCTCAATAACTCAACCTTTGTTATTGATTGGTTTGATTTGCCTAGGTTATGGTTTGGGAAATGTTGGTTTCCATTCTTTTTTTTCTCATCAAAAATTCTTTGAACTAATAGAACTCTTTCGAAAGATCACCAACCAACACAAACACAAGCATACGAATCATGCGATTCCTAATGTTTCTCAAAGTCTCAATAACACAACCTTTCTTATTCATTAGTTTGATTTGGCTAGGCTATGGTTTGGTAAGTGTTGGTTTCCATTCTTTTTCTTGTCCAAAAATCTTTGAACTTATAGAACTTGATAGAAAGATCACCAAATAACACAAACACAAGCATACGAATCATGCGATTCCTAAAGTTTCTCAAATTCTCAATAACACACCCTTTCTTATTGATTGGTTTGATTTGCCTAGTCTATGGTTTGGGATGTGTTGGTTTGCATTCTTTTTCTCATCCAAAAAGATTTGAACTAATAGAACATGATAGAAGGGTCACCAAAAACACAAACACAAGCATACGAATCATGCGATTCCTAATGTTTCTCAAATTCTCAATAACACAACCTTTCTTATTGATTGGTTTGATTTGCCTAGGCTATGGTTTGGTAAGTGTTGGTTTCCATTCTATTTCTTGTCCAAAAATGTTTGAGCTTATAGAACTTGATAGAAAGATCACCAAACAACACAAACATAAGCATACGAATCATGCGATTCCAAAAGTTTCTCAAGTTCTCAATAACACACCCTTTCTTATTGATTGGTTTGATTTGCCTAGGCAATGGTTTGGGATGTGTTGGTTTGCATTCTTTTTCTCGTCCAAAAAGATTTGAACTAATAGAACTTGATAGAAGGATCACCAAAAACACAAACACAAGTGCGCATACGAATCATGCGATTCCTAATGTTTCTCAAATTCTGAATAACACAACCTTTCTTATTAATTGGTTTGATTTGCCTAGGCTATGATTTTGGAAGTGTTGGTTTTAATTTTTTTTCTGGTCCAAAAAGCTTTGAACTAATAGAACTTGATAGAAAGATCCCCAAACAGCACAACAAGCATACGAATCATGCGATTCCTAATGTTTCTCAAATTCTCAATAACAAACCCTTTCTTATTGATTGGTTTGATTTGCCTAGGCTATGGTTTTGGAAGTGTTGGTTTCTCTTCTTTTTCTCGTCCAAAATTCTTTGAGCTAATAGAATTTGATAGAATGATCACCAAACAACACTAACACAAGCATACGAATCATGCGATTCCTAATGTTTGTAAAGTTCTCAATAACACAACCATTCTTATTGAATGGTTTGATTTGCCTTGGACATGGTTTGGGAAGTGTTGGTTTCCATTCTTTTTCTTGTCGAAAAAGCTTTCAACTAACTGGAGTTGATATAAAGATCACCAAACAACACAAACACTAGCATACGAATCATGCGATTCCTATTGTTTCTCAAATTCTCAATAACAGAACCTTTCTTAATAGTTGGTTCGATTTGCCTAGGCTATGGTTTGGGAAGTGTTGGTTTGCATTCTATTTCTGGTCCAAAATGATTTGAACTAATAGAACTTGATAGAAAGATTACCAAAAACACAAACACAAGCATACTAATCATGCGATTCCTAATGTTTCTCAAAGTCTCAATAACACAACCTTTCTTATTGATTGGTTTGATTTTCCTAGGCGTTGGTTTGGGTAATGTTGGTTTCCATTCTTTTTCTCGTCCAAAAAGATTTGAACTAATAGAACTTGATAGAAAGATCACCAAAGAACACAAACACAAGCATACGAATCATACGATTCTTAATGTTTCTCAAATTCCCAATAACACAACCTTTATTATTAATTGGTTTGATTCGCCTATATTATGGTTTAGGAAGTGTTGGTTTCCATTCTTTTTCTCGTCCAAAAATCTTTTAACAAAAAGAATTTGATAGAATGATCACTGAACAACACAAACACAAGTATACGAATCATGCGATGCCTAATGTTTCTCAAATTCTCAAAAAAAAAATCATTTCTTATTGATTGGTTTCATTTGCCTAGGCTATGGTTTGGGAAGTGTTGGTTTCAATTCTCAAAAAACTTTGAACTTATATAACTTGATAGAAAGATCACCAAAAAAAACAAACACAAGCATACGAATCACGCGATTCCCAATGTTTCTCAAATTCTCAATAATATAACCTTCCTTATTGATTGGTTTGATTGGCCTAGGCTATGGTTTTGGGAAGTGTTAGTTTCCATTCTTTTTCCCGTCTAAAAATCTTTGAACTTATAGAACTTGATAGAAAGATCACCAAACAACACAAACATAAGCATACGAATTATGCGATTCCTAATGTTTCTCAAAGTCTCAAAACTCAACCTTTGTTATTGATTGGTTTGATTTGCCTAGATTATGGTTTGGGAAATGTTGGTTTCCATTCTTTTTTTTCTCGTCAAAAAATCTTTGAACTAATAGAACTCTTTCGAAAGATCACCAACCAACACAAACACAAGCATACGAATCATGCCATTCCTAATGTTTCTCAAAGTCTCAATAACACAACCTTTCTTATTCATTAGTTTGATTTGCCTAGGCTATGGTTTGGTAAGTGTTGGTTTCCATTCTTTTTCTTGTCCAAAAATTTTTGAACTTATAGAACTTGATCGAAAGATCACCAAATAACACAAACACAATCATACGAATTATGCGATTCCTAATGTTTCTGAAATTCTCAATAACACAACCTTTCTTATTGATTGGTTTGATTTGCCTAGACTATGGTTTGGGAAGTGTTGGTTTCCATTCTTTTTCTCGTCCAAAAATCTTTGTACTTAATAGAACCTGATAGCAAGATCACCAAACAACACAAACACAAGCATACGAATCATGCGATTCCTAATGTTTCTCAGATTCTCAATAACACAACCTGTTATTGATTGGTTTGATTTCCCTGGGCTATGGTGTGGGAAGTGTTGGTTTCCAATCTTTTTCTCGTCCAAAAATTTTTGAACTTAATAGAACTTGATAGAAAGATCACCAAACAACACAAACACAAGCATACGAATCATGCGTTTCCTAATGTTTCTCAAATTCTCAATAACACAACCTTTCTTGTTGATTGGTTTGATTTCCCTAGGCTATGGTTTGGGAAGTGTTGGTTTCCAAACTTTTTCTCGTCCAAAAATCTTTGAACTTAATAGAACTTGATAGCAGGATCACCAAACAACACAAACACAAGCGTATGAATCATGCGATTCCTAATGTTTCTCAAATTATAAATAACACAACCTTTGTTATTGATTGGTTTGATTACCCTAGGATATGGTTTGGGAAGTGTTGGTTTTTCAAACTTTTTCTCGTCCAAAAATCTTTGAACTTAATAGAACTTGATAGCAGGATCACCAAACAACACAAACACAAGCATACGAATCATGCGATTCCTAATGTTTTTCAAATACTCAATAACACAACATTTCTTATTGATAGGTTTGATTTGCCTAGGTTATGGTTTGGGAAGTGTTGGTTTCCATTCTTTTTCTCGTCCAAAAATCTATGAACTTATCACCAAACAACACAAACACAAGCATAAGAGTCATGCGATTCCTAATGTTTCTCAAATAGTCAATAACACAACATTTCTTATTGATTGGTTTGATTTGCCTAGGCTATGGTTTGGGAAGTGTTGGTTTCCATTCTTTTTCTCGTCCAAAAATCTTTGAACTTAATAGAACTTGATAGAAAGATCACTAAACAACAAAAACACAAGCATACGAATCATGCGATTCCTAATGTTTCTCAAATTATCAATAACACAACCTTTTTTATTGATTGGTTTGATTTGCCTAGGCTATGGTTTGGGAAGTGTTGGTTTCAATTCTTTTTCTCTTCCTAAAATCTATGAACATAATAGAACTTGATATAAAGATCACCAAAGAACACAAACACAAGCATACGAATCATGCGATTCTAATGTTACTCAAATTCTAAATAACACAACCTTTTATTATTGATTGGTTTGATTTGCCTAGGCTATGGTTTGGGAAGTGTTGGTTTCCATTCTTTTTCTCGTCCAAAAATCTTTGAACTTAATAGAACTTGATAGAGAGATCACCAAACAACACAAACACAAGCATACGAATCATGCGATTCCTAATGTTTTTCAAATCATCAATAACACAACATTTCTTATTGATTGGTTTGATTTGCCTAGGCTATGTTTTGAGAAGTGTTGGTTTCCATTCTTTTTCTCGTCCTAAAATCTTTGAACTCTATAGAAAGATCACCAAACAACACAAACACAAGCATACGAGTCATGCGATTCCTAATGTTTCTCAAATACTCAAGAACACAACATTTCTTATTGATTGGTTTGATTTGCCTAGGCTATGTTTTCGGAAGTGTTGGTTTCCATTCTTTTTCTCGTCCAAAAATCTTTGAACTTAATAGAACTTGATAGAGAGATCACCAAACAACACAAACACAAGCATACGAATCATGCGATTCCTAATGTTTTTCAAATACTCAATAACACAACATTTCTTATTGATTGGTTTGTTTGCCTAGGCTATGGTTTGGGAAGTGTTGGTTTCCATTCTCTTTCTCGTCCAAAAATCTTTGAACTTAATAGAACTTGATAGAAAGATCACCAAACAACACAAACACAAGCAGACGAATCATACGATTCTTAATGTTTCTCAAATTCCCAATAACACAACCTTTATTATTAATTGGTTTGATTCGCCTATATTATGGTTTGGGAAGTGTTGGTTTCCATTCTTTTTCTCGTCCAAAAATCTTTTAACAAAAAGAATTTGATAGAATGATCACTGAACAACACAAACACAAGTATACGAATCATGCGATGCCTAATGTTTCTCAAATTCTCAAAAAAAAAATCATTTCTTATTGATTGGTTTCATTTGCCTAGGCTATGGTTTGGGAAGTGTTGGTTTCAATTCTCAAAAAACTTTGAACTTATATAACTTGATAGAAAGATCACCAAAAAAAACAAACACAAGCATACGAATCACGCGATTCCCAATGTTTCTCAAATTCTCAATAATATAACCTTCCTTATTGATTGGTTTGATTGGCCTAGGCTATGGTTTTGGGAAGTGTTAGTTTCCATTCTTTTTCCCGTCTAAAAATCTTTGAACTTATAGAACTTGATAGAAAGATCACCAAACAACACAAACATAAGCATACGAATTATGCGATTCCTAATGTTTCTCAAAGTCTCAAAACTCAACCTTTGTTATTGATTGGTTTGATTTGCCTAGATTATGGTTTGGGAAATGTTGGTTTCCATTCTTTTTTTTCTCGTCAAAAAATCTTTGAACTAATAGAACTCTTTCGAAAGATCACCAACCAACACAAACACAAGCATACGAATCATGCCATTCCTAATGTTTCTCAAAGTCTCAATAACACAACCTTTCTTATTCATTAGTTTGATTTGCCTAGGCTATGGTTTGGTAAGTGTTGGTTTCCATTCTTTTTCTTGTCCAAAAATTTTTGAACTTATAGAACTTGATCGAAAGATCACCAAATAACACAAACACAATCATACGAATTATGCGATTCCTAATGTTTCTGAAATTCTCAATAACACAACCTTTCTTATTGATTGGTTTGATTTGCCTAGACTATGGTTTGGGAAGTGTTGGTTTCCATTCTTTTTCTCGTCCAAAAATCTTTGTACTTAATAGAACCTGATAGCAAGATCACCAAACAACACAAACACAAGCATACGAATCATGCGATTCCTAATGTTTCTCAGATTCTCAATAACACAACCTGTTATTGATTGGTTTGATTTCCCTGGGCTATGGTGTGGGAAGTGTTGGTTTCCAATCTTTTTCTCGTCCAAAAATTTTTGAACTTAATAGAACTTGATAGAAAGATCACCAAACAACACAAACACAAGCATACGAATCATGCGTTTCCTAATGTTTCTCAAATTCTCAATAACACAACCTTTCTTGTTGATTGGTTTGATTTCCCTAGGCTATGGTTTGGGAAGTGTTGGTTTCCAAACTTTTTCTCGTCCAAAAATCTTTGAACTTAATAGAACTTGATAGCAGGATCACCAAACAACACAAACACAAGCGTATGAATCATGCGATTCCTAATGTTTCTCAAATTATAAATAACACAACCTTTGTTATTGATTGGTTTGATTACCCTAGGATATGGTTTGGGAAGTGTTGGTTTTTCAAACTTTTTCTCGTCCAAAAATCTTTGAACTTAATAGAACTTGATAGCAGGATCACCAAACAACACAAACACAAGCATACGAATCATGCGATTCCTAATGTTTTTCAAATACTCAATAACACAACATTTCTTATTGATAGGTTTGATTTGCCTAGGTTATGGTTTGGGAAGTGTTGGTTTCCATTCTTTTTCTCGTCCAAAAATCTATGAACTTATCACCAAACAACACAAACACAAGCATAAGAGTCATGCGATTCCTAATGTTTCTCAAATAGTCAATAACACAACATTTCTTATTGATTGGTTTGATTTGCCTAGGCTATGGTTTGGGAAGTGTTGGTTTCCATTCTTTTTCTCGTCCAAAAATCTTTGAACTTAATAGAACTTGATAGAAAGATCACTAAACAACAAAAACACAAGCATACGAATCATGCGATTCCTAATGTTTCTCAAATTATCAATAACACAACCTTTTTTATTGATTGGTTTGATTTGCCTAGGCTATGGTTTGGGAAGTGTTGGTTTCAATTCTTTTTCTCTTCCTAAAATCTATGAACATAATAGAACTTGATATAAAGATCACCAAAGAACACAAACACAAGCATACGAATCATGCGATTCTAATGTTACTCAAATTCTAAATAACACAACCTTTTATTATTGATTGGTTTGATTTGCCTAGGCTATGGTTTGGGAAGTGTTGGTTTCCATTCTTTTTCTCGTCCAAAAATCTTTGAACTTAATAGAACTTGATAGAGAGATCACCAAACAACACAAACACAAGCATACGAATCATGCGATTCCTAATGTTTTTCAAATCATCAATAACACAACATTTCTTATTGATTGGTTTGATTTGCCTAGGCTATGTTTTGAGAAGTGTTGGTTTCCATTCTTTTTCTCGTCCTAAAATCTTTGAACTCTATAGAAAGATCACCAAACAACACAAACACAAGCATACGAGTCATGCGATTCCTAATGTTTCTCAAATACTCAACAACACAACATTTCTTATTGATTGGTTTGATTTGCCTAGGCTATGGTTTGGGAAGTGTTGGTTTCCAATCTTTTTCTCGTCCAAAAATCTTTGAACTAATAAGAATTTGATAGCAAGATCACCAAACAACACAAACACAACCATACGAATGATGCGATTTCTAATGTTTCTCAAATTCTCAATAACACAAAATTTCTTATTGATTGGTTTGATTTGCCTACGCTATGGTTTGGGAAGTGTTGGTTTCCATTCTTTTTCCCGTCCTAAAATCTTTGAACTTAATAGAAAGATCACCAAGCAACACAAACACAAGCATACGAGTCATGCGATTCCTAATGTTTCTCAAATTCTCAATAACACAACCTTTGTTATTGATTGGTTTGATTTCCCTAGGCTGTGGTTTGGGAAGTGTTGGTTTCCAATTTTTTTTCTCATCCAAGAATCTTGGAACTTAATAGAACTTGATAGCAAGATAACTAAACAACACAAACACAAGCATACGAATCATGCGATTACTAATGTTTCTCAGATTCTCAATAACACAACCTTTGTTATTGATTGGTTTGATTTCCCTGGGCTATGGTTTGGGAAGTGTTAGTTTCCATACTTTATCTCGTCCAAAAATCTATGAACTTAATAGAACTTGATAGCAAGATCACCAAACAACACAAACACAAGCATACGAATCATGCGATTCCTAATGTTTCTCAAATTCTCAATAACACAACCTTTCTTGTTGATTGGTTTGATTTCCCTAGGCTATGATTTGGGAAGTGTTGGTTTTTAATCTTTTTCTCGTAAAAAAATCTTTGAACTTATTAGAACTTGATAGCAAGATCACCAAACAACACAAACACAACCATACGAATGAAGCGATTTCTAATGTTTCTCAATAACACAAAATTTCTTATTGATTGGTTTGATTTGCCTAGGCTATGGTTTGGGAAGTGTTGTTTTCCATTCTTTTTCTCGTCCAAAAATCTTTGAACTTAATAGAACATGATAGAAAGATCACCAAACAATACAAACACAAGCATACGAATCATGCGATTCCTAATGTTTTTCAAATACTCAATAACACAACATTTCTTATTGATTGGTTTGATTTGCCTACGCTATGGTTTGGGAAGTGTTGGTTTCCATTCTTTTTCTCGTCCTAAAATCTTTGAACTTAATAGAAAGATCACCAAACAACACAAACACAAGCATACGAGTCAAGCGATTCCTAATGTTTCTCAAATTCTCAATAACACAACCTTTGTTATTGATTGGTTTGATTTCCCTAGGCTGTGGTTTGGGAAGTGTTGGTTTCCAATTTTTTTTCTCATCCAAGAATCTTTCAACTTAATAGAACATGATAGCAAAATAACTAAACAACACAAACACAAGCATACGAATCATGCGATTCCTAATGTTTCTCAGATTCTCAATAACACAACCTTTGTTATTGATTGGTTTGATTTCCCTGGGCTATGGTTTGGGAAGTGTTGGTTTCCAATCTTTTTCTCGTCCAAAAATCTATGAACTTAATAGAACTTGATAGCAAGATCACCAAACAACACAAACACAAGCATACGAATCATGCGATTCCTAATGTTTCTCAAATTCTCAATAACACAACCTTTCTTGTTGATTGATTTGATTTCCCTAGGCTATGGTTTGGGAAGTGTTGGTTTTTAATCTTTTTCTCGTAAAATAATCTTTGAACTTAATAGAACTTGATAGCAAGATCACCAAACAACACAAACACAACCATACGAATGATGCGATTCCTAATGTTTCTCAAATTCTCAATAACACAACCTTTCTTATTGATTGGTTTGATTTGCCTAGGCTATGGTTTGGGAAGTGTGTGTTTCCATTCTTTTTCTCTTCCTAAAATCTATGAACTTAATAGAACTTGATAGAAAGATTACCAAAGAACACTAACACAAGCATACGAATCATGCGATTCTAATGTTACTCAAATTCTTAATAACACAACCTTTCTTATTGATGGGTTTTATTTGCCTAGGCTATGGTTTGGGAAGTGTTGGTTTCCATTCTTTTTCTCGTCCAAACATCTTTGAACTTAATAGAACTTGATAGAGAGATCACCAAACAACACAAACACAAGCATACGAATCATGCGATTCCTAATGTTTTTCAAATACTCAATAACACAACATTTCTTATTGATTGGTTTGATTTCCCTAGGCTATGTTTTGGGAAGTGTTGGTTTCCATTCTTTTTCTCGTCCTAAAATCATTGAACTTGATAGAAAGATCACCAAACAACACAAACACAAGAATACGAGTCATGCGATTACTAATGTTTCTCAAATACTCAACAACACAACATTTCTTATTGATTGGTTTGATTTGCCTAGGCTATGTTTTGGGAAGTGTTGGTTTCCATTCTTTTTCTCGTCCTAAAATCTTTGAACTTAATAGAAAGATCACCAAACAACACAAACACAAGCATACGAGTCATGCGATTCCTAATGTTTCTCAAATACTCAACAACACAACCTTTCTTGTTGATTGGTTTGATTTCCCTAGGCTATGGTTTGGGAAGTGTTGGTTTCCAATCTTTTTCTCGTCCAAAGATCTTTGAACTTAATAGAACTTGATAGCAAGATCACTAAACAGCACAAACACAACCATACGAATGATGCAATTCCTAATGTTTCTCAAATTCTCAATAACACAACCTTTGTTATTGATTGGTTTGATTTCCCTAATCTATGGTTTGGGAAGTGTTGGTTTCCAAACTTTTTCTCGTCCAAAAATCTAAAAACTTAATAGAACTTGATAGCAGGATCACCAAACAATACAAACACAACCATACGAATGATGCGATTTCTAATGTTTCTCAAATTCTCAATAACATAAAATTTCTTATTGATTGGTTTGATTTGCCTAGGCTATGGTTTGGGAAGTGTTGTTTTCCATTCTTTTTCTCGTCCAAAAATCTTTGAACTTAATAGAATTTGATAGAAAGATAACCAAACAACACAAACACAAGCATATGAATCATGCGATTCCTAATGTTTTTCAAATACTCAATAACACAACATTTCTTATTGATTGGTTTGATTTGCCTAGGCTATGGTTTGGGAAGTGTTGGTTTCCATTCTTTTTCTCGTCCTAAAATCTTTGAACTTAATAGAAAGATCACCAAACAACACAAACACAAGCATACGAGTCATGCGATTCCTAATGTTTCTCAAATTCTCAATAACACAACCTTTGTTATTGATTGGTTTGATTTCCCTAGGCTGTGGATTGGGAAGTGTTGGTTTCCAATTTTTTTTCTCATCCAAGAATCTTTGAACTTAATAGAACTTGATAGCAAGATAATTAAACAACACAAACAAAAGCATACGAATCATGCGATTCCTAATGTTTCTCAGATTCTCAATAACACAACCTTTGTTATTGATTGGTTTGATTTTCCTGGGCTATGGTTTGGGAAGTGTTGGTTTCCAATCTTTTTCTCGTTCAAAAATCTATGAACTTAATAGAACTTGATAGCAAGATCACCAAACAACACAAACACAAGCATACGAATCATGCGATTCCTAATGTTTCTCAAATTCTCAATAACACAACCTTTCTTGTTGATTGGTTTGATTTCCCTAGGCTATGATTTGGGAAGTGTTGGTTTCCAATCTTTTTCTCGTAAAAAAATCTTAGAACTTAATAGAACTTGATAAAAAGATCACTAAACAACACAAACACAAGCATACGAATCATGCGATTCCTAATGTTTCTCAAATTATCAATAACACAACCTTTTTTATTGATTGGTTCGATTTGCCTAGACTATGGTTTGGGAAGTGTTGGTTTCCATTCTTTTTCTCTTCCTAAAATCTATGAACTTAATAGAACTTGATAGAAAGATCACCAAAGAACACAAACACAAGCATACGAATCATGCGATTCTAATGTTACTCAAATTCTTAATAACACAACCTTTCTTATTGATTGGTTTGATTTGCCTAGGCTATGGTTTGGGAAGTGTTGGTTTCCATTCTTTTTCTCGTCCAAAAATCTTTGAACTTAATAGAACTTGATAGAGAGATCACCAAACAACACAAACACAAGCATACGAATCATGCGATTCCTAATGTTTTTCAAATACTCAAGAACACAACATTTCTTATTCATTGGTTAGATTTGCCTAGGCTATGTTTTCGGAAGTGTTGGTTTCCATTCTTTTTCTCGTCCTAAAATCTTTGAACTTGATAGATAGATCACCAAACAACACAAACACAAGCATACGAGTCATGCGATTCCTAATGTTTCTCAAATACTCAACAACACAACATTTCTTATTGATTGGTTTGATTTGCCTATGCTATGTTTTGGGAAGTGTTGGTTTCCAATCTTTTTCTCGTCCTAAAATCTTTGAACTTAATAGAAAGATCACCAAACAACACAAACACAAGCATATGAGTCATGCGATTCCTAATGTTTCTCAAATACTCAACAACACAACCTTTCTTGTTGATTGGTTTGATTTCCCTAGGCTATGGTTTGGGAAGTGTTTGTTTCCAATCTTTTTCTCGTCCAAAGATCTTTGAACTTAATAGAACTTGATAGCAAGATCACCAAACAACACAAACACAACCATACGAATGATGCGATTCCTAATGTTTTTCAAATTCTCAATAACACAACCTTTGTTATTGATTGGTTTTATTTCCCTAGGCTATGGTTTGGGAAGTGTTGGTTTCCAAACTTTTTCTCGTCCAAAAATCTTTGAACTTAATAGAACTTGATAGCAGGATCACTAAACAACACAAACAAAAGCATACAAATCATGCGATTCCTAATGTTTTTCAAATACTCAATAACACAACATTTCTTATTCATTGGTTTGATTTGCCTAGGCTAAAGTTTGGGAAGTGTTGGTTTCCATTCTTTTTCTCGTCCAAAAATCTTTGAACTTAATAGAAAGATCACCAAACAACACAAACATAAAGCATACGAGTCATGCGATTCCTAATGTTTCTCAAATACTCAATAACACAACATTTCTTACTGATTGGTTTGTTTGCCTAGGCTATGGTTTGGGAAGTGGTGGTTTCCAATTTTTTTCTCGTCCAAAAATCTTTGAACTTAATAGAACTTGATAGAGAGATCACCAAACAACACAAACACAAGCATACGAATCATGCGATTCCTAATGTTTTTCAAATACTCAAGAACACAACATTTCTTATTGATTGGTTTGATTTGCCTAGGCTATGTTTTCGGAAGTGTTGGTTTCCATTCTTTTTCTCGTCCAAAAATCTTTGAACTTAATAGAACTTGATAGAGAGATCACCAAACAACACAAACACAAGCATACGAATCATGCGATTCCTAATGTTTTTCAAATACTCAATAACACAACATTTCTTATTGATTGGTTTGTTTGCCTAGGCTATGGTTTGGGAAGTGTTGGTTTCCATTCTCTTTCTCGTCCAAAAATCTTTGAACTTAATAGAACTTGATAGAAAGATCACCAAACAACACAAACACAAGCAGACGAATCATGCGATTCCTAATGTTTTTCAAATACTCAATAACACAACATTTCTTATTGATTGGTTTGATTTGCCTACGCTATGGTTTGGGAAGTGTTGGTTTTTATTCTTTTTCTTGTCCTAAAATCTTTGAACTTGATAGAAAGATCACCAAACAACACAAACACAAGCATACGAGTCATGCGATTCCTAATGTTTCTTAAATACTCAACAACACAACATTTCTTATTGATTGGTTTGATTTGCCTAGGCTATGTTTTGGGAAGTGTTTGTTTCCATTCTTTTTCTCGTCCTAAAATCTTTGAACTTAATAGAAAGATCACCAAACAAAACAAACACAAACATACGAGTCATGCGATTCCTAATGTTTCTTAAATACTCAACAACACAACATTTCTTATTGATTGGTTTGATTTGCCTAGGCTATGTTTTGGGAAGTGTTGGTTTCCATTCTTTTTCTCGTCCTAAAATCTTTGAACTTAATAGAAAGATCACCAAACAACACAAACACAAGCATACGAGTCATGCGATTCCTAATGTTTCTCAAATACTCAACAACACAACCTTTCTTGTTGATTGGTTTGATTTCCCTAGGCTATGGTTTGGGAAGTGTTGGTTTCCAATCTTTTTCTCGTCCAAAGATCTTTGAACTTAATAGAACTTGATAGCAAGATCACTAAACAGCACAAACACAACCATACGAATGATGCAATTCCTAATGTTTCTCAAATTCTCAATAACACAACCTTTGTTATTGATTGGTTTGATTTCCCTAATCTATGGTTTGGGAAGTGTTGGTTTCCAAACTTTTTCTCGTCCAAAAATCTAAAAACTTAATAGAACTTGATAGCAGGATCACCAAACAATACAAACACAACCATACGAATGATGCGATTTCTAATGTTTCTCAAATTCTCAATAACATAAAATTTCTTATTGATTGGTTTGATTTGCCTAGGCTATGGTTTGGGAAGTGTTGTTTTCCATTCTTTTTCTCGTACAAAAATCTTTGAACTTAATAGAATTTGATAGAAAGATAACCAAACAACACAAACACAAGCATATGAATCATGCGATTCCTAATGTTTTTCAAATACTCAATAACACAACATTTCTTATTGATTGGTTTGATTTGCCTAGGCTATGTTTTGGGAAGTGTTTGTTTCCATTCTTTTTCTCGTCCTAAAATCTTTGAACTTAATAGAAAGATCACCAAACAAAACAAACACAAACATACGAGTCATGCGATTCCTAATGTTTCTTAAATACTCAACAACACAACATTTCTTATTGATTGGTTTGATTTGCCTAGGCTATGTTTTGGGAAGTGTTGGTTTCCATTCTTTTTCTCGTCCTAAAATCTTTGAACTTAATAGAAAGATCACCAAACAACACAAACACAAGCATACGAGTCATGCGATTCCTAATGTTTCTCAAATACTCAACAACACAACCTTTCTTGTTGATTGGTTTGATTTCCCTAGGCTATGGTTTGGGAAGTGTTGGTTTCCAATCTTTTTCTCGTCCAAAGATCTTTGAACTTAATAGAACTTGATAGCAAGATCACTAAACAGCACAAACACAACCATACGAATGATGCAATTCCTAATGTTTCTCAAATTCTCAATAACACAACCTTTGTTATTGATTGGTTTGATTTCCCTAATCTATGGTTTGGGAAGTGTTGGTTTCCAAACTTTTTCTCGTCCAAAAATCTAAAAACTTAATAGAACTTGATAGCAGGATCACCAAACAATACAAACACAACCATACGAATGATGCGATTCCTAATGTTTCTCAAATTCTCAATAACATAAAATTTCTTATTGATTGGTTTGATTTGCCTAGGCTATGGTTTGGGAAGTGTTGTTTTCCATTCTTTTTCTCGTACAAAAATCTTTGAACTTAATAGAATTTGATAGAAAGATAACCAAACAACACAAACACAAGCATATGAATCATGCGATTCCTAATGTTTCTCAAATACTCAATAACACAACATTTCTTACTGATTGGTTTGTTTGCCTAGGCTATGGTTTGGGAAGTGGTGGTTTCCAATTTTTTTCTCGTCCAAAAATCTTTGAACTTAATAGAACTTGATAGAGAGATCACCAAACAACACAAACACAAGCATACGAATCATGCGATTCCTAATGTTTTTCAAATACTCAAGAACACAACATTTCTTATTGATTGGTTTGATTTGCCTAGGCTATGTTTTCGGAAGTGTTGGTTTCCATTCTTTTTCTCGTCCAAAAATCTTTGAACTTAATAGAACTTGATAGAGAGATCACCAAACAACACAAACACAAGCATACGAATCATGCGATTCCTAATGTTTTTCAAATACTCAATAACACAACATTTCTTATTGATTGGTTTGTTTGCCTAGGCTATGGTTTGGGAAGTGTTGGTTTCCATTCTCTTTCTCGTCCAAAAATCTTTGAACTTAATAGAACTTGATAGAAAGATCACCAATCAACACAAACACAAGCAGACGAATCATGCGATTCCTAATGTTTTTCAAATACTCAATAACACAACATTTCTTATTGATTGGTTTGATTTGCCTACGCTATGGTTTGGGAAGTGTTGGTTTTTATTCTTTTTCTTGTCCTAAAATCTTTGAACTTGATAGAAAGATCACCAAACAACACAAACACAAGCATACGAGTCATGCGATTCCTAATGTTTCTTAAATACTCAACAACACAACATTTCTTATTGATTGGTTTGATTTGCCTAGGCTATGTTTTGGGAAGTGTTTGTTTCCATTCTTTTTCTCGTCCTAAAATCTTTGAACTTAATAGAAAGATCACCAAACAAAACAAACACAAACATACGAGTCATGCGATTCCTAATGTTTCTCAAATACTCAACAACACAACATTTCTTATTGATTGGTTGTATTTTCCTAGGCTATGGTTTGGGAAGTGTTGGTTTCCATTCTTTTTTCTCGTCCAAAAATCTTTGAACTTAATAGAACTTGATAGCAAGATCACCAAACAACACAAACACAAGTATACGAATCATGCGATTCATAATGTTTCTCAAATTCTCAATAACACAACCTTTATTATTGATTGGTTCGATTTGCCTAGGATATGGTTTGGGAAGTGTTGTTTTCCATTCTTTTTCTCGTCCAAAAATCATTGAACGTAATAGAACTTGATAGAAAGATCACCAAACAACACAAACACAAGCATACGAATCATGCGATTCATAATGTTTCTCAAATTCTCAATAACACAACCTTTCTTGTTGATTGGTTTGATTTCCCTTGGCTATAATTTGGGAAGTGTTGGTTTCCAATCTTTTTCTCGTCCAATAATCTTTGAACTTAATAGAAAGATCACCAAACAAAACAAACACAAGCATACGAGTCATGCGATTCCTAATGTTTCTCAAATTCTCAATAACACAACCTTTGTTATTGATTGGTTTGATTTCCCTAGGCTATGGTTTGGGAAGTGTTGGTTTCCAATCATTTTCTCATCCTTTCTTTGAACTTAATAGAACTTGATAGCAAGATAACTAAACAACACAAACACAAGCATACGAATCATGCGATTCCTAATGTTTCTCAGATTCTCAATAACACAACCTTTGTTATTGATTGGTTTGAATTACCTGGGCTATGGTTTGGGAAGTGTTGCTTTCCAATCTTTTTCTCGTCCAAAAATCTATGAACTTAATAGAACTTGATAGCAAGATCACCAAACAACACAAAAACAAGCATACGAATCATGCGATTCCTAATGTTTCTCAAATTCTCAATAACACAACCTTTGTTGTCGATTGGTTTGATTTCCCCAGGCTATGGTTTGGGAAGTGTTGGTTTCCAATCTTTTTCTCGTCCAAAAATCTTTGAACTTAATAGAACTTGATAGCAAGATCACCAAACAACACAAACACAACCATACGAATGATGCGATTTCTAAGGTTTCTCAAATTCTCATAAACACAACCTTTGTTATTGATTGGTTTGATTTCCCTAGGCTATGGTTTGGTAAGTGTTGGTTTCCAAACTTTTTCTCCTCCAAAAATCTTAGAAATTAATAGAACTTGATAGCAAGATCACCAAACAACACAAACACAAGCATACGAATCATGAGATTCATAATGTTTCTCAAATTCTCAATAACACAACCTTTATTATTGATTGGTTTGATTTGCCTAGGCTATGTTTTGGGAAGTGTTGGTTTCCATTCTTTTTCTCGTCCAAAAATCATTGAACGTAATAGAACTTGATAGAAAGATCACCAAACAACACAAACACAAGCATACGAATCATGCGATTCATAATGTTTCTCAAATTCTCAATAACACAACCTTTCTTGTTGATTGGTTTGATTTCCCTTGGCTATGGTTTGGGAAGTGTTGGTTTCCAATCTTTTTCTCGTCCAATAATCTATGAACTTAATAGAACTTGATAGCAAGATCACCAAACAACACAAACACAACCATACGAATGATGCGATTCCTAATGTTTCTCAAATTCTCAATAACACAACCTTTGTTATTGATTGGTTTGATTTCCCTAGGCTATGGTTTGGGAAGTGTTGGTTTCCAAACTTTTTCTCGTCCAATAATCTTTGAACTTAATAGAACGTGATAGCAAGATCACCAAACAACACAAACACAACCATACGAATGATGCGATTTCTAAGGTTTCTCAAATTCTCATAAACACAACCTTTGTTATTGATTGGTTTGATTTCCCTAGGCTATGGTTTGGGAATTGTTGGTTTCCAAACTTTTTCTCGTCCAAAAATCTTAGAAATTAATAGAACATGATAGCAAGATCACCAAACAACACAAACACAAGCATACGAATCATGCGATTCCTAATGTTTCTCAAATTCTCAATAACACAACCTTTGTTAATTATTGGTTTGATTTCCCTAGGCTGTGGTTTGAGAAGTGTTGGTTTCCAATTTTTTTTCTCATCCAAGAATCTTTGAACTTAATAGAACTTGATAGCAACATAACTAAACAACACAAACATAAGCATACGAATCATGCGATTCCTAATGTTTCTCTGATTCTCAATAACACAACCTTTATTATTGATTGGTTTGATTTCCCTGGGCTATGGTTTGGGAAGTGTTGGTTTCCAATCTTTTTCTCGTAAAAAAATCTTTGAACTTAATAGAACTTGATAGAATGATCACTAAACAACACAAACACAAGCATACGAATCATGCGATTCCTAATGTTTCTCAAATTCTCAATAACACAACCTTTATTATTGATTGGTTCGATTTGCCTAGGATATGTTTTTGGAAGTGTTGTTTTCCATTCTTTTTCTCGTCCAAAAATCATTGAACGTAATAGAACTTGATAGAAAGATCACCAAACAACACAAACACAAGCATACGAATCATGCGATTCATAATGTTTCTCAAATTCTCAATAACACAACCTTTCTTGTTGATTGGTTTGATTTCCCTTGGCTATGGTTTGGGAAGTGTTGGTTTCCAATCTTTTTCTCGTCCAATAATCTATGAACTTAATAGAACTTGACAGCAAGATCACCAAACAACACAAACACAACCATACGAATCATGCGATTCCTAATGTTTCTCAAATTCTCAATAACACAACCTTTGTTAATGATTGGTTTGATTTGCCTAGACTATGGTTTGTGAAGTGTTGGTTTCCATTCTTTTTCTCGTCCCAAAATCTTTGAACTTGATAGAAAGATCACCAAACAACACAAACACAAGCATACGAGTCATGCGATTCCTAATGTTTCTCAAATACTATACAACACAACATTTCTTATTGATTGGTTTGATTTGCCTATGCTATGTTTTGGGAAGTGTTGGTTTCCATTCTTTTTCTCGTCCTAAAATCCTTGAACTTAATAGAAAGATCACCAAACAACACAAACACAAGCATACGAGTCATGCGATTCCTAATGTTTCTCAAATACTCAACAACACAACCTTTCTTGTTGATTGGTTTGATTTCCCTAGGCTATGGTTTGGGAAGTGTTGGTTTCCAAACTTTTTCTTGTCCAAAAATCTTTGAACTTAATAGAACTTGATAGCAGGATCACCAAACAACACAAACACAAGCATACGAATCATGCGATTCCTAATGTTTTTCAAATACTCAATAACACAACATTTCTTATTGATTGGTTTGATTTGCCTAGGCTAAGGTTTGGGAAGTGTTGGTTTCCATTCTTTTTCTCGTCCAAAAATCTTTGAACTTAATAGAAAGATCACCAAACAACACAAACACAAGCATACGAGTCATGCGATTCCTAATGTTTCTCAAATACTCAATAACACAACCTTTCTTATTGATTGGTTTGATTTGCCTAGACTATGGTTTGGGAAGTGTTGGTTTCCATTCTTTTTCTCTTCCTAAAATCTATGAACTTATTAGAACTTGATAGAAAGATCACCAGAGAACACAAACACAAGCATACGAATCATGCGATTCTAATGTTACTCAAATTCTTAATAACACAACTTTTCTTATTGATTGGTTTGATTTGCCTAGGCTAAGGTTTGGGAAGTGTTGGTTTCCATTCTTTTTCTCGTCCAAAAATCTTTGAACTTAATAGAAAGATCACCAAACAACACAAACACAAGCATAGGAGTCATGCGATTCCTAATGTTTCTCAAATACTCAATAACACAACAATTCTTATTGATTGGTTTGAATTGCCTAGGCTATGGTTTGGGAAGTGTTGGTTTCCAATCTTTTTCTCGTAAAAAAATCTTTGAACTTAATAGAACTTGATAGAAAGATCACCAAACAAAACAAACACAAGCATACGAGTCATGCGATTCCTAATGTTTCTCAAATACTCAACAACACAACATTTCTTATTGATTGGTTTGATTTTCCTAGGCTATGGTTTGGGAAGTGTTGGTTTCCATTCTTTTTCTCGTAAAAAAATCTTTGAACTTAATAGAACTTTATAGAAAGATCACCAAACAAAACAAACACAAGCATACGAGTCATGCGATTCCTAATGTTTCTCAAATACTCAATAACACAACAATTCTTATTGATTGGTTTGATTTGCCTAGGCTATGGTTTGGGAAGTGTTGGTTTCCAATCTTTTTCTCGTAAAAAAATCTTTGAACTTAATAGAACTTGATAGAAAGATCACCAAACAAAACAAACACAAGCATACGAGTCATGCGATTCCTAATGTTTCTCAAATACTCAACAACACAACATTTCTTATTGATTGGTTTGATTTTCCTAGGCTATGGTTTGGGAAGTGTTGGTTTCCATTCTTTTTCTCGTCCAAAAATCTTTGAACTTAATAGAACTTGATAGCAAGTCACCAAACAACACAAACACAATCATACGAATCATGCGATTCCTAATGTTTTTCAAACTCTCAATAACACAACCTTTGTTAATGATTGGATTGATTTCCCTAGGCTGTGGTTTGAGAAGTGTTGGTTTCCAATTTTTTTTCTCATCCAAGAATCTTTGAACTTAATAGAACTTGATAGCAACATAACTAAACAACACAAACACAAACATACGAATCATGCGATTCCTAATGTTTCTCTGATTCTCAATAACACAACCTTTGTTATTGATTGGTTTGATTTCCCTGGGCTATGGTTTGGGAAGTGTTGGTTTCCAATCTTTTTCTCGTAAAAAAATCTTTGAACTTAATAGAACTTGATAGAATGATCACTAAACAACACAAACACAAGCATACGAATCATGCGATTCCTAATGTTTCTCAAATACTCAATAACACAACCTTTCTTATTGATTGGTTTGATTTGCCTAGACTATGGTTTGGGAAGTGTTGGTTTCCATTCTTTTTCTCTTCCTAAAATCTATGAACTTATTAGAACTTGATAGAAAGATCACCAGAGAACACAAACACAAGCATACGAATCATGCGATTCTAATGTTACTCAAATTCTTAATAACACAACTTTTCTTATTGATTGGTTTGATTTGCCTAGGCTAAGGTTTGGGAAGTGTTGGTTTCCATTCTTTTTCTCGTCCAAAAATCTTTGAACTTAATAGAAAGATCACCAAACAACACAAACACAAGCATAGGAGTCATGCGATTCCTAATGTTTCTCAAATACTCAATAACACAACAATTCTTATTGATTGGTTTGATTTGCCTAGGCTATGGTTTGGGAAGTGTTGGTTTCCAATCTTTTTCTCGTAAAAAAATCTTTGAACTTAATAGAACTTGATAGAAAGATCACCAAACAAAACAAACACAAGCATACGAGTCATGCGATTCCTAATGTTTCTCAAATACTCAACAACACAACATTTCTTATTGATTGGTTTGATTTTCCTAGGCTATGGTTTGGGAAGTGTTGGTTTCCATTCTTTTTCTCGTAAAAAAATCTTTGAACTTAATAGAACTTGATAGAAAGATCACCAAACAAAACAAACACAAGCATACGAGTCATGCGATTCCTAATGTTTCTCAAATACTCAATAACACAACAATTCTTATTGATTGGTTTGATTTTCCTAGGCTATGGTTTGGGAAGTGTTGGTTTCCAATCTTTTTCTCGTAAAAAAATCTTTGAACTTAATAGAACTTGATAAAAAGATCACTAAACAAAACAAACACAAGCATACGAATCATGCGATTCCTAATGTTTCTCAAATACTCAACAACACAACATTTCTTATTGATTGGTTTGATTTTCCTAGGCTATGGTTTGGGAAGTGTTGGTTTCCATTCTTTTTCTCGTCCAAAAATCTTTGAACTTAATAGAACTTGATAGCAAGTCACCAAACAACACAAACACAATCATACGAATCATGCGATTCCTAATGTTTCTCAAATTCTCAATAACACAACCTTTGTTAATGATTGGTTTGATTTCCCTAGGCTGTGGTTTGAGAAGTGTTGGTTTCCAATTTTTTTTCTCATCCAAGAATCTTTGAACTTAATAGAACTTGATAGCAACATAACTAAACAACACAAACACAAACATACGAATCATGCGATTCCTAATGTTTCTCTGATTCTCAATAACACAACCTTTGTTATTGATTGGTTTGATTTCCCTGGGCTCTGGTTTGGGAAGTGTTGGTTTCCAATCTTTTTCTCGTAAAAAAATCTTTGAACTTAATAGAACTTGATAGAATGATCACTAAACAACACAAACACAAGCATACGAATCATGCGATTCCTAATGTTTCTCAAATTATCAATAACACAACCTTTCTTATTGATTGGTTTGATTTGCCTAGACTATGGTTTGGGAAGTGTTGGTTTCCATTCTTTTTCTCGTCCTAAAATCTATGAACTTAATAGAACTTGATAGAAAGATCACTAAAGAACACAAACACAAGCATACGAATAATGCGATTCTAGTGTTACACAAATTCTTAATAACACAACTTTTCTTATTGATTGGTTTGATTTGCCTAGGCTATGGTTTGGGAAGTGTTGGTTTCCATTCTTTTTCTCGTCCAAAAATCTTTGAACTTAATAGAACTTGATAGAGAGATCACCAAACAACACAAACACAAGCATACGAATCATTCGATTCCTAATGTTTTTCAAATACTCAAGAACACAACATTTCTTATTGATTGGTTTGATTTGCCTAGGCTATGTTTTGGGAAGTGTTGGTTTCCATTCTTTTTCTCGTCCTAAAATCCTTGAACTTAATAGAAAGATCACCAAACAACACAAACACAAGCATACGAGTCATGCGATTCCTAATGTTTCTCAAATACTCAACAACACAACCTTTCTTGTTGATTGGTTTGATTTCCCTAGGCTATGGTTTGGGAAGTGTTGGTTTCCAAACTTTTTCTCGTCCAAAAATCTTTGAACTTAATAGAACTTGATAGCAGGATCACCAAACAACACAAACACAAGCGTATGAATCATGCGATTCCTAATGTTTTTCAAATACTCAATAACACAACATTTCTTATTGATTGGTTTGATTTGCCTAGGCTAAGGTTTGGGAAGTGTTGGTTTCCATTCTTTTTCTCGTCCAAAAATCTTTGAACTTAATAGAAAGATCACCAAACAACACAAACACAAGCATACGAGTCATGCGATTCCTAATGTTTCTCAAATACTCAATAACACAACATTTCTTATTGATTGGTTTGATTTGCCTAGGCTATGTTTTAGGAAGTGTTGGTTTCCATTCTTTTTCTCGTCCTAAAATCTTTGAACTTAATAGAAAGATCACCAAACAAAACAATCACAAGCATACGAGTCATGCGATTCCTAATGTTTCTCAAATACTCAACAACACAACATTTCTTATTGATTGGTTTGATTTTCCTAGGCTATGGTTTGGGAAGTGTTGGTTTCCATTCTTTTTCTCGTCCAAAAATCTTTGAACTTAATAGAACTTGATAGCAAGTCACCAAACAACACAAACACAATCATACGAATCATGCGATTCCTAATGTTTCTCAAATACTCAACAACACAACATTTCTTATTGATTGGTTTGATTTTCCTAGGCTATGGTTTGGGAAGTGTTGGTTTCCATTCTTTTTCTCGTCCAAAAATCTTTGAACTTAATAGAACTTGATAGCAAGTCACCAAACAACACAAACACAATCATACGAATCATGCGATTCCTAATGTTTTTCAAACTCTCAATAACACAACCTTTGTTAATGATTGGATTGATTTCCCTAGGCTGTGGTTTGAGAAGTGTTGGTTTCCAATTTTTTTTCTCATCCAAGAATCTTTGAACTTAATAGAACTTGATAGCAACATAACTAAACAACACAAACACAAACATACGAATCATGCGATTCCTAATGTTTCTCTGATTCTCAATAACACAACCTTTGTTATTGATTGGTTTGATTTCCCTGGGCTATGGTTTGGGAAGTGTTGGTTTCCAATCTTTTTCTCGTAAAAAAATCTTTGAACTTAATAGAACTTGATAGAATGATCACTAAACAACACAAACACAAGCATACGAATCATGCGATTCCTAATGTTTCTCAAATACTCAATAACACAACCTTTCTTATTGATTGGTTTGATTTGCCTAGACTATGGTTTGGGAAGTGTTGGTTTCCATTCTTTTTCTCTTCCTAAAATCTATGAACTTATTAGAACTTGATAGAAAGATCACCAGAGAACACAAACACAAGCATACGAATCATGCGATTCTAATGTTACTCAAATTCTTAATAACACAACTTTTCTTATTGATTGGTTTGATTTGCCTAGGCTAAGGTTTGGGAAGTGTTGGTTTCCATTCTTTTTCTCGTCCAAAAATCTTTGAACTTAATAGAAAGATCACCAAACAACACAAACACAAGCATAGGAGTCATGCGATTCCTAATGTTTCTCAAATACTCAATAACACAACAATTCTTATTGATTGGTTTGATTTGCCTAGGCTATGGTTTGGGAAGTGTTGGTTTCCAATCTTTTTCTCGTAAAAAAATCTTTGAACTTAATAGAACTTGATAGAAAGATCACCAAACAAAACAAACACAAGCATACGAGTCATGCGATTCCTAATGTTTCTCAAATACTCAACAACACAACATTTCTTATTGATTGGTTTGATTTTCCTAGGCTATGGTTTGGGAAGTGTTGGTTTCCATTCTTTTTCTCGTAAAAAAATCTTTGAACTTAATAGAACTTGATAGAAAGATCACCAAACAAAACAAACACAAGCATACGAGTCATGCGATTCCTAATGTTTCTCAAATACTCAATAACACAACAATTCTTATTGATTGGTTTGATTTGCCTAGGCTATGGTTTGGGAAGTGTTGGTTTCCAATCTTTTTCTCGTAAAAAAATCTTTGAACTTAATAGAACTTGATAAAAAGATCACTAAACAAAACAAACACAAGCATACGAATCATGCGATTCCTAATGTTTCTCAAATACTCAACAACACAACATTTCTTATTGATTGGTTTGATTTTCCTAGGCTATGGTTTGGGAAGTGTTGGTTTCCATTCTTTTTCTCGTCCAAAAATCTTTGAACTTAATAGAACTTGATAGCAAGTCACCAAACAACACAAACACAATCATACGAATCATGCGATTCCTAATGTTTCTCAAATTCTCAATAACACAACCTTTGTTAATGATTGGTTTGATTTCCCTAGGCTGTGGTTTGAGAAGTGTTGGTTTCCAATTTTTTTTCTCATCCAAGAATCTTTGAACTTAATAGAACTTGATAGCAACATAACTAAACAACACAAACACAAACATACGAATCATGCGATTCCTAATGTTTCTCTGATTCTCAATAACACAACCTTTGTTATTGATTGGTTTGATTTCCCTGGGCTCTGGTTTGGGAAGTGTTGGTTTCCAATCTTTTTCTCGTAAAAAAATCTTTGAACTTAATAGAACTTGATAGAATGATCACTAAACAACACAAACACAAGCATACGAATCATGCGATTCCTAATGTTTCTCAAATTATCAATAACACAACCTTTCTTATTGATTGGTTTGATTTGCCTAGACTATGGTTTGGGAAGTGTTGGTTTCCATTCTTTTTCTCTTCCTAAAATCTATGAACTTAATAGAACTTGATAGAAAGATCACTAAAGAACACAAACACAAGCATACGAATAATGCGATTCTAGTGTTACACAAATTCTTAATAACACAACTTTTCTTATTGATTGGTTTGATTTGCCTAGGCTATGGTTTGGGAAGTGTTGGTTTCCATTCTTTTTCTCGTCCAAAAATCTTTGAACTTAATAGAACTTGATAGAGAGATCACCAAACAACACAAACACAAGCATACGAATCATTCGATTCCTAATGTTTTTCAAATACTCAAGAACACAACATTTCTTATTGATTGGTTTGATTTGCCTAGGCTATGTTTTGGGAAGTGTTGGTTTCCATTCTTTTTCTCGTCCTAAAATCCTTGAACTTAATAGAAAGATCACCAAACAACACAAACACAAGCATACGAGTCATGCGATTCCTAATGTTTCTCAAATACTCAACAACACAACCTTTCTTGTTGATTGGTTTGATTTCCCTAGGCTATGGTTTGGGAAGTGTTGGTTTCCAAACTTTTTCTCGTCCAAAAATCTTTGAACTTAATAGAACTTGATAGCAGGATCACCAAACAACACAAACACAAGCATACGAATCATGCGATTCCTAATGTTTTTCAAATACTCAATAACACAACATTTCTTATTGATTGGTTTGATTTGCC
The DNA here is from genome assembly GCA_934048045.1 of Polygonum aviculare. Classification (NCBI taxonomy): domain Eukaryota; kingdom Viridiplantae; phylum Streptophyta; class Magnoliopsida; order Caryophyllales; family Polygonaceae; genus Polygonum; species Polygonum aviculare. The sequence continues at coordinate 20,524,693 of OW204023.1, read as the reverse complement.
TAGGCTAAGGTTTGGGAAGTGTTGGTTTCCATTCTTTTTCTCGTCCAAAAATCTTTGAACTTAATAGAAAGATCACCAAACAACACAAACACAAGCATACGAGTCATGCGATTCCTAATGTTTCTCAAATACTCAACAACACAACCTTTCTTGTTGATTGGTTTGATTTGCCTAGGCTATGTTTTAGGAAGTGTTGGTTTCCATTCTTTTTCTCGTCCTAAAATCTTTGAACTTAATAGAAAGATCACCAAACAAAACAATCACAAGCATACGAGTCATGCGATTCCTAATGTTTCTCAAATACTCAACAACACAACATTTCTTATTGATTGGTTTGATTTTCCTAGGCTATGGTTTGGGAAGTGTTGGTTTCCATTCTTTTTCTCGTCCAAAAATCTTTGAACTTAATAGAACTTGATAGCAAGTCACCAAACAACACAAACACAATCATACGAATCATGCGATTCCTAATGTTTCTCAAATTCTCAATAACACAACCTTTGTTAATGATTGGTTTGATTTCCCTAGGCTGTGGTTTGAGAAGTGTTGGTTTCCAATTTTTTTTCTCATCCAAGAATCTTTGAACTTAATAGAACTTGATAGCAACATAACTAAACAACACAAACATAAGCATACGAATCATGCGATTCCTAATGTTTCTCTGATTCTCAATAACACAACCTTTGTTATTGATTGGTTTGATTTCCCTGGGCTATGGTTTGGGAAGTGTTGGTTTCCAATCTTTTTCTCGTAAAAAAATCTTTGAACTTAATAGAACTTGATAGAATGATCACTAAACAACACAAACACAAGCATACGAATCATGCGATTCCTAATGTTTCTCAAATTCTCAATAACACAACCTTTGTTATTGATTGGTTTGATTTCCCTAGGCTATGGTTTGGGAAGTGTTGGTTTCCAAACTATTTCTCGTCCAATAATCTTTGAACTTAATAGAACGTGATAGCAAGATCACCAAACAACACAAACACAACCATACGAATAATGCGATTCCTAATGTTTCTCAAATTCTCAATAACACAACCTTTGTTATTGATTGGTTTGATTTGCCTACGCTATGGTTTGGGAAGTGTTGGTTTCCATTCTTTTTCTCGTCCAAAAATCTTTGAACTTAATAGAAAGATCACCAAACAACACAAACACAAGCATACGAGTCATGCGATTCCTAATGTTTCTCAAATACTCAACAACACAACATTTCTTATTGATTGGTTTGATTTGCCTAGGCTATGTTTTAGGAAGTGTTGGTTTCCAAACTTTTTCTCGTCCAAAAATCTTTGAACTTAATAGAACTTGATAGCAGGATCACCAAACAACACAAACACAAGCATACGAATCATGCGATTCCTAATGTTTCTCTGATTCTCAATAACACACCCTTTGTTATTGATTGGTTTGATTTCCCTGGGCTATGGTTTGGGAAGTGTTGGTTTCCAATCTTTTTCTCGTAAAAAAATCTTTGAACTTAATAGAACTTGATAGAATGATCACTAAACAACACAAACACAAGCATACGAATCATGCGATTCCTAATGTTTCTCAAATTCTCAATAACACAACCTTTATTATTGATTGGTTCGATTTGCCTAGGATATGGTTTTGGAAGTGTTGTTTTCCATTCTTTTTCTCGTCCAAAAATCATTGAACGTAATAGAACTTGATAGAAAGATCACCAAACAACACAAACACAAGCATACGAATCATGCGATTCATAATGTTTCTCAAATTCTCAATAACACAACATTTCTTATTGATTGGTTTGATTTTCCTAGGCTATGGTTTGGGAAGTGTTGGTTTCCATTCTTTTTCTCGTAAAAAAATCTTTGAACTTAATAGAACTTGATAGAAAGATCACCAAACAAAACAAACACAAGCATACGAGTCATGCGATTCCTAATGTTTCTCAAATACTCAATAACACAACAATTCTTATTGATTGGTTTGATTTCCCTGGGCTATGGTTTGGGAAGTGTTGGTTTCCAATCTTTTTCTCGTAAAAAAATCTTTGAACTTAATAGAACTTGATAGAATGATCACTAAACAACACAAACACAAGCATACGAATCATGCGATTCCTAATGTTTCTCAAATTCTCAATAACACAACCTTTATTATTGATTGGTTCGATTTGCCTAGGATATGGTTTTGGAAGTGTTGTTTTCCATTCTTTTTCTCGTCCAAAAATCATTGAACGTAATAGAACTTGATAGAAAGATCACCAAACAACACAAACACAAGCATACGAATCATGCGATTCATAATGTTTCTCAAATTCTCAATAACACAACATTTCTTATTGATTGGTTTGATTTTCCTAGGCTATGGTTTGGGAAGTGTTGGTTTCCATTCTTTTTCTCGTAAAAAAATCTTTGAACTTAATAGAACTTGATAGAAAGATCACCAAACAAAACAAACACAAGCATACGAGTCATGCGATTCCTAATGTTTCTCAAATACTCAATAACACAACCTTTGTTATTGATTGGTTTGATTTCCCTGGGCTATGGTTTGGGAAGTGTTGGTTTCCAATCTTTTTCTCGTAAAAAAATCTTTGAACTTAATAGAACTTGATAGAATGATCACTAAACAACACAAACACAAGCATACGAATCATGCGATTCCTAATGTTTCTCAAATTATCAATAACACAACCTTTCTTATTGATTGGTTTGATTTGCCTAGACTATGGTTTGGGAAGTGTTGGTTTCCATTCTTTTTCTCGTCCAAAAATCTTTGAACTTAATAGAACTTGATAGCAAGTCACCAAACAACACAAACACAATCATACGAATCATGCGATTCCTAATGTTTCTCAAATTCTCAATAACACAACATTTCTTATTGATTGGTTTGATTTTCCTAGGCTATGGTTTGGGAAGTGTTGGTTTCCATTCTTTTTCTCGTAAAAAAATCTTTGAACTTAATAGAACTTGATAGAAAGATCACCAAACAAAACAAACACAAGCATACGAATCATGCGATTCCTAATGTTTTTCAAATACTCAATAACACAACATTTCTTATTGATTGGTTTGATTTGCCTAGGCTAAGGTTTGGGAAGTGTTGGTTTCCATTCTTTTTCTCGTCCAAAAATCTTTGAACTTAATAGAAAGATCACCAAACAACACAAACACAAGCATACGAGTCATGCGATTCCTAATGTTTCTCAAATACTCAACAACACAACATTTCTTATTGATTGGTTTGATTTGCCTAGGCTATGTTTTAGGAAGTGTTGGTTTCCATTCTTTTTCTCGTCCTAAAATCTTTGAACTTAATAGAAAGATCACCAAACAAAACAATCACAAGCATACGAGTCATGCGATTCCTAATGTTTCTCAAATACTCAACAACACAACCTTTGTTAATGATTGGTTTGATTTTCCTAGGCTATGGTTTGGGAAGTGTTGGTTTCCATTCTTTTTCTCGTCCAAAAATCTTTGAACTTAATAGAACTTGATAGCAAGTCACCAAACAACACAAACACAATCATACGAATCATGCGATTCCTAATGTTTCTCAAATACTCAACAACACAACATTTCTTATTGATTGGTTTGATTTTCCTAGGCTATGGTTTGGGAAGTGTTGGTTTCCATTCTTTTTCTCGTCCAAAAATCTTTGAACTTAATAGAACTTGATAGCAAGTCACCAAACAACACAAACACAATCATACGAATCATGCGATTCCTAATGTTTTTCAAACTCTCAATAACACAACCTTTGTTAATGATTGGATTGATTTCCCTAGGCTGTGGTTTGAGAAGTGTTGGTTTCCAATTTTTTTTCTCATCCAAGAATCTTTGAACTTAATAGAACTTGATAGCAACATAACTAAACAACACAAACACAAACATACGAATCATGCGATTCCTAATGTTTCTCTGATTCTCAATAACACAACCTTTGTTATTGATTGGTTTGATTTCCCTGGGCTCTGGTTTGGGAAGTGTTGGTTTCCAATCTTTTTCTCGTAAAAAAATCTTTGAACTTAATAGAACTTGATAGAATGATCACTAAACAACACAAACACAAGCATACGAATCATGCGATTCCTAATGTTTCTCAAATTATCAATAACACAACCTTTCTTATTGATTGGTTTGATTTGCCTAGACTATGGTTTGGGAAGTGTTGGTTTCCATTCTTTTTCTCTTCCTAAAATCTATGAACTTAATAGAACTTGATAGAAAGATCACTAAAGAACACAAACACAAGCATACGAATAATGCGATTCTAGTGTTACACAAATTCTTAATAACACAACTTTTCTTATTGATTGGTTTGATTTGCCTAGGCTATGGTTTGGGAAGTGTTGGTTTCCATTCTTTTTCTCGTCCAAAAATCTTTGAACTTAATAGAACTTGATAGAGAGATCACCAAACAACACAAACACAAGCATACGAATCATTCGATTCCTAATGTTTTTCAAATACTCAAGAACACAACATTTCTTATTGATTGGTTTGATTTGCCTAGGCTATGTTTTGGGAAGTGTTGGTTTCCATTCTTTTTCTCGTCCTAAAATCCTTGAACTTAATAGAAAGATCACCAAACAACACAAACACAAGCATACGAGTCATGCGATTCCTAATGTTTCTCAAATACTCAACAACACAACCTTTCTTGTTGATTGGTTTGATTTCCCTAGGCTATGGTTTGGGAAGTGTTGGTTTCCAAACTTTTTCTCGTCCAAAAATCTTTGAACTTAATAGAACTTGATAGCAGGATCACCAAACAACACAAACACAAGCATACGAATCATGCGATTCCTAATGTTTTTCAAATACTCAATAACACAACATTTCTTATTGATTGGTTTGATTTGCCTAGGCTAAGGTTTGGGAAGTGTTGGTTTCCATTCTTTTTCTCGTCCAAAAATCTTTGAACTTAATAGAAAGATCACCAAACAACACAAACACAAGCATACGAGTCATGCGATTCCTAATGTTTCTCAAATACTCAACAACACAACATTTCTTAATGATTGGTTTGATTTGCCTAGGCTATGTTTTAGGAAGTGTTGGTTTCCATTCTTTTTCTCGTCCTAAAATCTTTGAACTTAATAGAAAGATCACCAAACAAAACAATCACAAGCATACGAGTCATGCGATTCCTAATGTTTCTCAAATACTCAACAACACAACATTTCTTATTGATTGGTTTGATTTTCCTAGGCTATGGTTTGGGAAGTGTTGGTTTCCATTCTTTTTCTCGTCCAAAAATCTTTGAACTTAATAGAACTTGATAGCAAGTCACCAAACAACACAAACACAATCATACGAATCATGCGATTCCTAATGTTTCTCAAATTCTCAATAACACAACCTTTGTTAATGATTGGTTTGATTTCCCTAGGCTGTGGTTTGAGAAGTGTTGGTTTCCAATTTTTTTTCTCATCCAAGAATCTTTGAACTTAATAGAACTTGATAGCAACATAACTAAACAACACAAACATAAGCATACGAATCATGCGATTCCTAATGTTTCTCTGATTCTCAATAACACAACCTTTGTTATTGATTGGTTTGATTTCCCTGGGCTATGGTTTGGGAAGTGTTGGTTTCCAATCTTTTTCTCGTAAAAAAATCTTTGAACTTAATAGAACTTGATAGAATGATCACTAAACAACACAAACACAAGCATACGAATCATGCGATTCCTAATGTTTCTCAAATTCTCAATAACACAACCTTTGTTATTGATTGGTTTGATTTCCCTAGGCTATGGTTTGGGAAGTGTTGGTTTCCAAACTATTTCTCGTCCAATAATCTTTGAACTTAATAGAACGTGATAGCAAGATCACCAAACAACACAAACACAACCATACGAATAATGCGATTCCTAATGTTTCTCAAATTCTCAATAACACAACCTTTGTTATTGATTGGTTTGATTTGCCTACGCTATGGTTTGGGAAATGTTGGTTTCCATTCTTATTCTCATCCTAAAATCTTTGAACTTAATAGAACTTGATAGAAAGATCACTAAACAACACAAACACAAGCATTCGAGTCATGCGATTCCTAATGTTTCTCAAATACTCAACAACACAACATTTCTTAATGATTGGTTTGATTTGCCTAGGCTATGTTTTAGGAAGTGTTGGTTTCCATTCTTTTTCTCGTCCTAAAATCTTTGAACTTAATAGAAAGATCACCAAACAAAACAATCACAAGCATACGAGTCATGCGATTCCTAATGTTTCTCAAATACTCAACAACACAACATTTCTTATTGATTGGTTTGATTTTCCTAGGCTATGGTTTGGGAAGTGTTGGTTTCCATTCTTTTTCTCGTCCAAAAATCTTTGAACTTAATAGAACTTGATAGCAAGTCACCAAACAACACAAACACAATCATACGAATCATGCGATTCCTAATGTTTCTCAAATTCTCAATAACACAACCTTTGTTAATGATTGGTTTGATTTCCCTAGGCTGTGGTTTGAGAAGTGTTGGTTTCCAATTTTTTTTCTCATCCAAGAATCTTTGAACTTAATAGAACTTGATAACAACATAACTAAACAACACAAACATAAGCATACGAATCATGCGATTCCTAATGTTTCTCTGATTCTCAATAACACACCCTTTGTTATTGATTGGTTTGATTTCCCTGGGCTATGGTTTGGGAAGTGTTGGTTTCCAATCTTTTTCTCGTAAAAAAATCTTTGAACTTAATAGAACTTGATAGAATGATCACTAAACAACACAAACACAAGCATACGAATCATGCGATTCCTAATGTTTCTCAAATTCTCAATAACACAACCTTTATTATTGATTGGTTCGATTTGCCTAGGATATGGTTTTGGAAGTGTTGTTTTCCATTCTTTTTCTCGTCCAAAAATCATTGAACGTAATAGAACTTGATAGAAAGATCACCAAACAACACAAACACAAGCATACGAATCATGCGATTCATAATGTTTCTCAAATTCTCAATAACACAACATTTCTTATTGATTGGTTTGATTTTCCTAGGCTATGGTTTGGGAAGTGTTGGTTTCCATTCTTTTTCTCGTAAAAAAATCTTTGAACTTAATAGAACTTGATAGAAAGATCACCAAACAAAACAAACACAAGCATACGAGTCATGCGATTCCTAATGTTTCTCAAATACTCAATAACACAACAATTCTTATTGATTGGTTTGATTTCCCTGGGCTATGGTTTGGGAAGTGTTGGTTTCCAATCTTTTTCTCGTAAAAAAATCTTTGAACTTAATAGAACTTGATAGAATGATCACTAAACAACACAAACACAAGCATACGAATCATGCGATTCCTAATGTTTCTCAAATTCTCAATAACACAACCTTTATTATTGATTGGTTCGATTTGCCTAGGATATGGTTTTGGAAGTGTTGTTTTCCATTCTTTTTCTCGTCCAAAAATCATTGAACGTAATAGAACTTGATAGAAAGATCACCAAACAACACAAACACAAGCATACGAATCATGCGATTCATAATGTTTCTCAAATTCTCAATAACACAACATTTCTTATTGATTGGTTTGATTTTCCTAGGCTATGGTTTGGGAAGTGTTGGTTTCCATTCTTTTTCTCGTAAAAAAATCTTTGAACTTAATAGAACTTGATAGAAAGATCACCAAACAAAACAAACACAAGCATACGAGTCATGCGATTCCTAATGTTTCTCAAATACTCAATAACACAACCTTTGTTATTGATTGGTTTGATTTCCCTGGGCTATGGTTTGGGAAGTGTTGGTTTCCAATCTTTTTCTCGTAAAAAAATCTTTGAACTTAATAGAACTTGATAGAATGATCACTAAACAACACAAACACAAGCATACGAATCATGGGATTCCTAATGTTTCTCAAATTATCAATAACACAACCTTTCTTATTGATTGGTTTGATTTGCCTAGACTATGGTTTGGGAAGTGTTGGTTTCCATTCTTTTTCTCGTCCAAAAATCTTTGAACTTAATAGAACTTGATAGCAAGTCACCAAACAACACAAACACAATCATACGAATCATGCGATTCCTAATGTTTCTCAAATTCTCAATAACACAACCTTTGTTAATGATTGGTTTGATTTCCCTAGGCTGTGGTTTGAGAAGTGTTGGTTTCCAATTTTTTTTCTCATCCAAGAATCTTTGAACTTAATAGAACTTGATAACAACATAACTAAACAACACAAACATAAGCATACGAATCATGCGATTCCTAATGTTTCTCTGATTCTCAATAACACACCCTTTGTTATTGATTGGTTTGATTTCCCTGGGCTATGGTTTAGGAAGTGTTGGTTTCCAATCTTTTTCTCGTAAAAAAATCTTTGAACTTAATAGAACTTGATAGAATGATCACTAAACAACACAAACACAAGCATACGAATCATGCGATTCCTAATGTTTCTCAAATTCTCAATAACACAACCTTTATTATTGATTGGTTCGATTTGCCTAGGATATGGTTTTGGAAGTGTTGTTTTCCATTCTTTTTCTCGTCCAAAAATCATTGAACGTAATAGAACTTGATAGAAAGATCACCAAACAACACAAACACAAGCATACGAATCATGCGATTCATAATGTTTCTCAAATTCTCAATAACACAACATTTCTTATTGATTGGTTTGATTTTCCTAGGCTATGGTTTGGGAAGTGTTGGTTTCCATTCTTTTTCTCGTAAAAAAATCTTTGAACTTAATAGAACTTGATAGAAAGATCACCAAACAAAACAAACACAAGCATACGAGTCATGCGATTCCTAATGTTTCTCAAATACTCAATAACACAACAATTCTTATTGATTGGTTTGATTTGCCTAGGCTATGGTTTGGGAAGTGTTGGTTTCCAATCTTTTTCTCGTAAAAAAATCTTTGAACTTAATAGAACTTGATAAAAAGATCACTAAACAAAACAAACACAAGCATACGAATCATGCGATTCCTAATGTTTCTCAAATACTCAACAACACAACATTTCTTATTGATTGGTTTGATTTTCCTAGGCTATGGTTTGGGAAGTGTTGGTTTCCATTCTTTTTCTCGTCCAAAAATCTTTGAACTTAATAGAACTTGATAGCAAGTCACCAAACAACACAAACACAATCATACGAATCATGCGATTCCTAATGTTTCTCAAATTCTCAATAACACAACCTTTGTTAATGATTGGTTTGATTTCCCTAGGCTGTGGTTTGAGAAGTGTTGGTTTCCAATTTTTTTTCTCATCCAAGAATCTTTGAACTTAATAGAACTTGATAGCAACATAACTAAACAACACAAACACAAACATACGAATCATGCGATTCCTAATGTTTCTCTGATTCTCAATAACACAACCTTTGTTATTGATTGGTTTGATTTCCCTGGGCTATGGTTTGGGAAGTGTTGGTTTCCAATCTTTTTCTCGTAAAAAAATCTTTGAACTTAATAGAACTTGATAGAATGATCACTAAACAACACAAACACAAGCATACGAATCATGCGATTCCTAATGTTTCTCAAATTATCAATAACACAACCTTTCTTATTGATTGGTTTGATTTGCCTAGACTATGGTTTGGGAAGTGTTGGTTTCCATTCTTTTTCTCGTCCAAAAATCTTTGAACTTAATAGAACTTGATAGCAAGTCACCAAACAACACAAACACAATCATACGAATCATGCGATTCCTAATGTTTCTCAAATTCTCAATAACACAACCTTTGTTAATGATTGGTTTGATTTCCCTAGGCTGTGGTTTGAGAAGTGTTGGTTTCCAATTTTTTTTCTCATCCAAGAATCTTTGAACTTAATAGAACTTGATAACAACATAACTAAACAACACAAACATAAGCATACGAATCATGCGATTCCTAATGTTTCTCTGATTCTCAATAACACACCCTTTGTTATTGATTGGTTTGATTTCCCTGGGCTATGGTTTGGGAAGTGTTGGTTTCCAATCTTTTTCTCGTAAAAAAATCTTTGAACTTAATAGAACTTGATAGAATGATCACTAAACAACACAAACACAAGCATACGAATCATGCGATTCCTAATGTTTCTCAAATTCTCAATAACACAACCTTTATTATTGATTGGTTCGATTTGCCTAGGATATGGTTTTGGAAGTGTTGTTTTCCATTCTTTTTCTCGTCCAAAAATCATTGAACGTAATAGAACTTGATAGAAAGATCACCAAACAACACAAACACAAGCATACGAATCATGCGATTCATAATGTTTCTCAAATTCTCAATAACACAACATTTCTTATTGATTGGTTTGATTTTCCTAGGCTATGGTTTGGGAAGTGTTGGTTTCCATTCTTTTTCTCGTAAAAAAATCTTTGAACTTAATAGAACTTGATAGAAAGATCACCAAACAAAACAAACACAAGCATACGAGTCATGCGATTCCTAATGTTTCTCAAATACTCAATAACACAACAATTCTTATTGATTGGTTTGATTTGCCTAGGCTATGGTTTGGGAAGTGTTGGTTTCCAATCTTTTTCTCGTAAAAAAATCTTTGAACTTAATAGAACTTGATAAAAAGATCACTAAACAAAACAAACACAAGCATACGAATCATGCGATTCCTAATGTTTCTCAAATACTCAACAACACAACATTTCTTATTGATTGGTTTGATTTTCCTAGGCTATGGTTTGGGAAGTGTTGGTTTCCATTCTTTTTCTCGTCCAAAAATCTTTGAACTTAATAGAACTTGATAGCAAGTCACCAAACAACACAAACACAATCATACGAATCATGCGATTCCTAATGTTTCTCAAATTCTCAATAACACAACCTTTGTTAATGATTGGTTTGATTTCCCTAGGCTGTGGTTTGAGAAGTGTTGGTTTCCAATTTTTTTTCTCATCCAAGAATCTTTGAACTTAATAGAACTTGATAGCAACATAACTAAACAACACAAACACAAACACACGAATCATGCGATTCCTAATGTTTCTCTGATTCTCAATAACACAACCTTTGTTATTGATTGGTTTGATTTCCCTGGCCTATGGTTTGGGAAGTGTTGGTTTCCAATCTTTTTCTCGTAAAAAAATCTTTGAACTTAATAGAACTTGATAGAATGATCACTAAACAACACAAACACAAGCATACGAATCATGCGATTCCTAATGTTTCTCAAATTCTCAATAACACAACCTTTATTATTGATTGGTTCGATTTGCCTAGACTATGGTTTGGGAAGTGTTGGTTTCCATTCTTTTTCTCTTCCTAAAATCTATGAACTTAATAGAACTTGATAGAAAGATCACCAAAGAACACAAACACAAGCATACGAATCATGCGATTCCTAATGTTTCTCTGATTCTCAATAACACAACATTTCTTATTGATTGGTTTGATTTTCCTAGGCTATGGTTTGGGAAGTGTTGGTTTCCATTCTTTTTCTCGTAAAAAAATCTTTGAACTTAATAGAACTTGATAGAAAGATCACCAAACAAAACAAACACAAGCATACGAGTCATGCGATTCCTAATGTTTCTCAAATACTCAATAACACAACAATTCTTATTGATTGGTTTGATTTGCCTAGGCTATGGTTTGGGAAGTGTTGGTTTCCAATCTTTTTCTCGTAAAAAAATCTTTGAACTTAATAGAACTTGATAAAAAGATCACTAAACAAAACAAACACAAGCATACGAATCATGCGATTCCTAATGTTTCTCAAATACTCAACAACACAACATTTCTTATTGATTGGTTTGATTTTCCTAGGCTATGGTTTGGGAAGTGTTGGTTTCCATTCTTTTTCTCGTCCAAAAATCTTTGAACTTAATAGAATTTGATAGCAAGTCACCAAACAACACAAACACAATCATACGAATCATGCGATTCCTAATGTTTCTCAAATTCTCAATAACACAACCTTTGTTAATGATTGGTTTGATTTCCCTAGGCTGTGGTTTGAGAAGTGTTGGTTTCCAATTTTTTTTCTCATCCAAGAATCTTTGAACTTAATAGAACTTGATAGCAACATAACTAAACAACACAAACACAAACATACGAATCATGCGATTCCTAATGTTTCTCTGATTCTCAATAACACACCCTTTGTTATTGATTGGTTTGATTTCCCTGGGCTATGGTTTGGGAAGTGTTGGTTTCCAATCTTTTTCTCGTAAAAAAATCTTTGAACTTAATAGAACTTGATAGAATGATCACTAAACAACACAAACACAAGCATACGAATCATGCGATTCCTAATGTTTCTCAAATTCTCAATAACACAACCTTTATTATTGATTGGTTCGATTTGCCTAGGATATGGTTTTGGAAGTGTTGTTTTCCATTCTTTTTCTCGTCCAAAAATCATTGAACGTAATAGAACTTGATAGAAAGATCACCAAACAACACAAACACAAGCATACGAATCATGCGATTCATAATGTTTCTCAAATTCTCAATAACACAACATTTCTTATTGATTGGTTTGATTTTCCTAGGCTATGGTTTGGGAAGTGTTGGTTTCCATTCTTTTTCTCGTAAAAAACTCTTTGAACTTAATAGAACTTGATAGAAAGATCACCAAACAAAACAAACACAAGCATACGAGTCATGCGATTCCTAATGTTTCTCAAATACTCAATAACACAACAATTCTTATTGATTGGTTTGATTTGCCTAGGCTATGGTTTGGGAAGTGTTGGTTTCCAATCTTTTTCTCGTAAAAAAATCTTTGAACTTAATAGAACTTGATAAAAAGATCACTAAACAAAACAAACACAAGCATACGAATCATGCGATTCCTAATGTTTCTCAAATACTCAACAACACAACATTTCTTATTGATTGGTTTGATTTTCCTAGGCTATGGTTTGGGAAGTGTTGGTTTCCATTCTTTTTCTCGTCCAAAAATCTTTGAACTTAATAGAACTTGATAGCAAGTCACCAAACAACACAAACACAATCATACGAATCATGCGATTCCTAATGTTTCTCAAATTCTCAATAACACAACCTTTGTTAATGATTGGTTTGATTTCCCTAGGCTGTGGTTTGAGAAGTGTTGGTTTCCAATTTTTTTTCTCATCCAAGAATCTTTGAACTTAATAGAACTTGATAGCAACATAACTAAACAACACAAACACAAACATACGAATCATGCGATTCCTAATGTTTCTCTGATTCTCAATAACACAACCTTTGTTATTGATTGGTTTGATTTCCCTGGGCTATGGTTTGGGAAGTGTTGGTTTCCAATCTTTTTCTCGTAAAAAAATCTTTGAACTTAATAGAACTTGATAGAATGATCACTAAACAACACAAACACAAGCATACGAATCATGCGATTCCTAATGTTTCTCAAATTATCAATAACACAACCTTTCTTATTGATTGGTTTGATTTGCCTAGACTATGGTTTGGGAAGTGTTGGTTTCCATTCTTTTTCTCTTCCTAAAATCTATGAACTTAATAGAACTTGATAGAAAGATCACCAAAGAACACAAACACAAGCATACGAATAATGCGATTCTAGTGTTACACAAATTCTTAATAACACAACTTTTCTTATTGATTGGTTTGATTTGCCTAGGCTATGGTTTGGGAAGTGTTGGTTTCCATTCTTTTTCTCGTCCAAAAATCTTTGAACTTAATAGAACTTGATAGAGAGATCACCAAACAACACAAACACAAGCATACGAATCATTCGATTCCTAATGTTTTTCAAATACTCAAGAACACAACATTTCTTATTGATTGGTTTGATTTGCCTAGGCTATGTTTTGGGAAGTGTTGGTTTCCATTCTTTTTCTCGTCCTAAAATCCTTGAACTTAATAGAAAGATCACCAAACAACACAAACACAAGCATACGAGTCATGCGATTCCTAATGTTTCTCAAATACTCAACAACACAACCTTTCTTGTTGATTGGTTTGATTTCCCTAGGCTATGGTTTGGGAAGTGTTGGTTTCCAAACTTTTTCTCGTCCAAAAATCTTTGAACTTAATAGAACTTGATAGCAGGATCACCAAACAACACAAACACAAGCATACGAATCATGCGATTCCTAATGTTTTTCAAATACTCAATAACACAACCTTTCTTATTGATTGGTTTGATTTGCCTAGGCTAAGGTTTGGGAAGTGTTGGTTTCCATTCTTTTTCTCGTCCAAAAATCTTTGAACTTAATAGAAAGATCACCAAACAACACAAACACAAGCATACGAGTCATGCGATTCCTAATGTTTCTCAAATACTCAACAACACAACATTTCTTATTGATTGGTTTGATTTGCCTAGGCTATGTTTTAGGAAGTGTTGGTTTCCATTCTTTTTCTCGTCCTAAAATCTTTGAACTTAATAGAAAGATCACCAAACAAAACAATCACAAGCATACGAGTCATGCGATTCCTAATGTTTCTCAAATACTCAACAACACAACATTTCTTATTGATTGGTTTGATTTTCCTAGGCTATGGTTTGGGAAGTGTTGGTTTCCATTCTTTTTCTCGTCCAAAAATCTTTGAACTTAATAGAACTTGATAGCAAGTCACCAAACAACACAAACACAATCATACGAATCATGCGATTCCTAATGTTTCTCAAATTCTCAATAACACAACCTTTGTTAATGATTGGTTTGATTTCCCTAGGCTGTGGTTTGAGAAGTGTTGGTTTCCAATTTTTTTTCTCATCCAAGAATCTTTGAACTTAATAGAACTTGATAGCAACATAACTAAACAACACAAACACAAACATACGAATCATGCGATTCCTAATGTTTCTCTGATTCTCAATAACACAACCTTTGTTATTGATTGGTTTGATTTCCCTGGGCTATGGTTTGGGAAGTGTTGGTTTCCAATCTTTTTCTCGTAAAAAAATCTTTGAACTTAATAGAACTTGATAGAATGATCACTAAACAACACAAACACAAGCATACGAATCATGCGATTCCTAATGTTTCTCAAATTATCAATAACACAACCTTTCTTATTGATTGGTTTGATTTGCCTAGACTATGGTTTGGGAAGTGTTGGTTTCCATTCTTTTTCTCTTCCTAAAATCTATGAACTTAATAGAACTTGATAGAAAGATCACCAAAGAACACAAACACAAGCATACGAATAATGCGATTCTAGTGTTACACAAATTCTTAATAACACAACTTTTCTTATTGATTGGTTTGATTTGCCTAGGCTATGGTTTGGGAAGTGTTGGTTTCCATTCTTTTTCTCGTCCAAAAATCTTTGAACTTAATAGAACTTGATAGAGAGATCACCAAACAACACAAACACAAGCATACGAATCATTCGATTCCTAATGTTTTTCAAATACTCAAGAACACAACATTTCTTATTGATTGGTTTGATTTGCCTAGGCTATGTTTTGGGAAGTGTTGGTTTCCATTCTTTTTCTCGTCCTAAAATCCTTGAACTTAATAGAAAGATCACCAAACAACACAAACACAAGCATACGAGTCATGCGATTCCTAATGTTTCTCAAATACTCAACAACACAACCTTTCTTGTTGATTGGTTTGATTTCCCTAGGCTATGGTTTGGGAAGTGTTGGTTTCCAAACTTTTTC
The DNA here is from genome assembly GCA_934048045.1 of Polygonum aviculare. Taxonomy (NCBI): domain Eukaryota; kingdom Viridiplantae; phylum Streptophyta; class Magnoliopsida; order Caryophyllales; family Polygonaceae; genus Polygonum; species Polygonum aviculare. Next base: position 20,509,136 of record OW204023.1, on the reverse strand, counting down.
TCGTCCAAAAATCTTTGAACTTAATAGAACTTGATAGCAGGATCACCAAACAACACAAACACAAGCATACGAATCATGCGATTCCTAATGTTTTTCAAATACTCAATAACACAACCTTTCTTATTGATTGGTTTGATTTGCCTAGGCTAAGGTTTGGGAAGTGTTGGTTTCCATTCTTTTTCTCGTCCAAAAATCTTTGAACTTAATAGAAAGATCACCAAACAACACAAACACAAGCATACGAGTCATGCGATTCCTAATGTTTCTCAAATACTCAACAACACAACATTTCTTATTGATTGGTTTGATTTGCCTAGGCTATGTTTTAGGAAGTGTTGGTTTCCATTCTTTTTCTCGTCCTAAAATCTTTGAACTTAATAGAAAGATCACCAAACAAAACAATCACAAGCATACGAGTCATGCGATTCCTAATGTTTCTCAAATACTCAACAACACAACATTTCTTATTGATTGGTTTGATTTTCCTAGGCTATGGTTTGGGAAGTGTTGGTTTCCATTCTTTTTCTCGTCCAAAAATCTTTGAACTTAATAGAACTTGATAGCAAGTCACCAAACAACACAAACACAATCATACGAATCATGCGATTCCTAATGTTTCTCAAATTCTCAATAACACAACCTTTGTTAATGATTGGTTTGATTTCCCTAGGCTGTGGTTTGAGAAGTGTTGGTTTCCAATTTTTTTTCTCATCCAAGAATCTTTGAACTTAATAGAACTTGATAGCAACATAACTAAACAACACAAACATAAGCATACGAATCATGCGATTCCTAATGTTTCTCTGATTCTCAATAACACAACCTTTGTTATTGATTGGTTTGATTTCCCTGGGCTATGGTTTGGGAAGTGTTGGTTTCCAATCTTTTTCTCGTAAAAAAATCTTTGAACTTAATAGAACTTGATAGAATGATCACTAAACAACACAAACACAAGCATACGAATCATGCGATTCCTAATGTTTCTCAAATTCTCAATAACACAACCTTTGTTATTGATTGGTTTGATTTCCCTAGGCTATGGTTTGGGAAGTGTTGGTTTCCAAACTATTTCTCGTCCAATAATCTTTGAACTTAATAGAACGTGATAGCAAGATCACCAAACAACACAAACACAACCATACGAATAATGCGATTCCTAATGTTTCTCAAATTCTCAATAACACAACCTTTGTTATTGATTGGTTTGATTTGCCTACGCTATGGTTTGGGAAATGTTGGTTTCCATTCTTATTCTCATCCTAAAATCTTTGAACTTAATAGAACTTGATAGAAAGATCACTAAACAACACAAACACAAGCATTCGAGTCATGCGATTCCTAATGTTTCTCAAATACTCAACAACACAACATTTCTTAATGATTGGTTTGATTTGCCTAGGCTATGTTTTAGGAAGTGTTGGTTTCCATTCTTTTTCTCGTCCTAAAATCTTTGAACTTAATAGAAAGATCACCAAACAAAACAATCACAAGCATACGAGTCATGCGATTCCTAATGTTTCTCAAATACTCAACAACACAACATTTCTTATTGATTGGTTTGATTTTCCTAGGCTATGGTTTGGGAAGTGTTGGTTTCCAATCTTTTTCTCGTAAAAAAATCTTTGAACTTAATAGAACTTGATAGAAAGATCACCAAACAAAACAAACACAAGCATACGAGTCATGCGATTCCTAATGTTTCTCAAATACTCAACAACACAACATTTCTTATTGATTGGTTTGATTTGCCTAGGCTATGGTTTGGGAAGTGTTGGTTTCCATTCTTTTTCTCGTCCAAAAATCTTTGAACTTAATAGAACTTGATAGAGAGATCACCAAACAACACAAACACAAGCATACGAATCATTCGATTCCTAATGTTTTTCAAATACTCAAGAACACAACATTTCTTATTGATTGGTTTGATTTGCCTAGGCTATGTTTTGGGAAGTGTTGGTTTCCATTCTTTTTCTCGTCCTAAAATCCTTGAACTTAATAGAAAGATCACCAAACAACACAAACACAAGCATACGAGTCATGCGATTCCTAATGTTTCTCAAATACTCAACAACACAACCTTTCTTGTTGATTGGTTTGATTTCCCTAGGCTATGGTTTGGGAAGTGTTGGTTTCCAAACTTTTTCTCGTCCAAAAATCTTTGAACTTAATAGAACTTGATAGCAGGATCACCAAACAACACAAACACAAGCATACGAATCATGCGATTCCTAATGTTTTTCAAATACTCAATAACACAACCTTTCTTATTGATTGGTTTGATTTGCCTAGGCTAAGGTTTGGGAAGTGTTGGTTTCCATTCTTTTTCTCGTCCAAAAATCTTTGAACTTAATAGAAAGATCACCAAACAACACAAACACAAGCATACGAGTCATGCGATTCCTAATGTTTCTCAAATACTCAACAACACAACATTTCTTATTGATTGGTTTGATTTGCCTAGGCTATGTTTTAGGAAGTGTTGGTTTCCATTCTTTTTCTCGTCCTAAAATCTTTGAACTTAATAGAAAGATCACCAAACAAAACAATCACAAGCATACGAGTCATGCGATTCCTAATGTTTCTCAAATACTCAACAACACAACATTTCTTATTGATTGGTTTGATTTTCCTAGGCTATGGTTTGGGAAGTGTTGGTTTCCATTCTTTTTCTCGTCCAAAAATCTTTGAACTTAATAGAACTTGATAGCAAGTCACCAAACAACACAAACACAATCATACGAATCATGCGATTCCTAATGTTTCTCAAATTCTCAATAACACAACCTTTGTTAATGATTGGTTTGATTTCCCTAGGCTGTGGTTTGAGAAGTGTTGGTTTCCAATTTTTTTTCTCATCCAAGAATCTTTGAACTTAATAGAACTTGATAGCAACATAACTAAACAACACAAACATAAGCATACGAATCATGCGATTCCTAATGTTTCTCTGATTCTCAATAACACAACCTTTGTTATTGATTGGTTTGATTTCCCTGGGCTATGGTTTGGGAAGTGTTGGTTTCCAATCTTTTTCTCGTAAAAAAATCTTTGAACTTAATAGAACTTGATAGAATGATCACTAAACAACACAAACACAAGCATACGAATCATGCGATTCCTAATGTTTCTCAAATTCTCAATAACACAACCTTTGTTATTGATTGGTTTGATTTCCCTAGGCTATGGTTTGGGAAGTGTTGGTTTCCAAACTATTTCTCGTCCAATAATCTTTGAACTTAATAGAACGTGATAGCAAGATCACCAAACAACACAAACACAACCATACGAATAATGCGATTCCTAATGTTTCTCAAATTCTCAATAACACAACCTTTGTTATTGATTGGTTTGATTTGCCTACGCTATGGTTTGGGAAATGTTGGTTTCCATTCTTATTCTCATCCTAAAATCTTTGAACTTAATAGAACTTGATAGAAAGATCACTAAACAACACAAACACAAGCATTCGAGTCATGCGATTCCTAATGTTTCTCAAATACTCAACAACACAACATTTCTTAATGATTGGTTTGATTTGCCTAGGCTATGTTTTAGGAAGTGTTGGTTTCCATTCTTTTTCTCGTCCTAAAATCTTTGAACTTAATAGAAAGATCACCAAACAAAACAATCACAAGCATACGAGTCATGCGATTCCTAATGTTTCTCAAATACTCAACAACACAACATTTCTTATTGATTGGTTTGATTTTCCTAGGCTATGGTTTGGGAAGTGTTGGTTTCCATTCTTTTTCTCGTCCAAAAATCTTTGAACTTAATAGAACTTGATAGCAAGTCACCAAACAACACAAACACAATCATACGAATCATGCGATTCCTAATGTTTCTCAAATTCTCAATAACACAACCTTTGTTAATGATTGGTTTGATTTCCCTAGGCTGTGGTTTGAGAAGTGTTGGTTTCCAATTTTTTTTCTCATCCAAGAATCTTTGAACTTAATAGAACTTGATAACAACATAACTAAACAACACAAACATAAGCATACGAATCATGCGATTCCTAATGTTTCTCTGATTCTCAATAACACACCCTTTGTTATTGATTGGTTTGATTTCCCTGGGCTATGGTTTGGGAAGTGTTGGTTTCCAATCTTTTTCTCGTAAAAAAATCTTTGAACTTAATAGAACTTGATAGAATGATCACTAAACAACACAAACACAAGCATACGAATCATGCGATTCCTAATGTTTCTCAAATTCTCAATAACACAACCTTTATTATTGATTGGTTCGATTTGCCTAGGATATGGTTTTGGAAGTGTTGTTTTCCATTCTTTTTCTCGTCCAAAAATCATTGAACGTAATAGAACTTGATAGAAAGATCACCAAACAACACAAACACAAGCATACGAATCATGCGATTCATAATGTTTCTCAAATTCTCAATAACACAACATTTCTTATTGATTGGTTTGATTTTCCTAGGCTATGGTTTGGGAAGTGTTGGTTTCCATTCTTTTTCTCGTAAAAAAATCTTTGAACTTAATAGAACTTGATAGAAAGATCTCCAAACAAAACAAACACAAGCATACGAGTCATGCGATTCCTAATGTTTCTCAAATACTCAATAACACAACAATTCTTATTGATTGGTTTGATTTGCCTAGGCTATGGTTTGGGAAGTGTTGGTTTCCATTCTTTTTCTCGTCCAAAAATCTTTGAACTTAATAGAACTTGATAGCAAGTCACCAAACAACACAAACACAAGCATTCGAGTCATGCGATTCCTAATGTTTCTCAAATACTCAACAACACAACATTTCTTATTGATTGGTTTGATTTGCCTAGGCTATGTTTTAGGAAGTGTTGGTTTCCATTCTTTTTCTCGTCCTAAAATCTTTGAACTTAATAGAAAGATCACCAAACAAAACAATCACAAGCATACGAGTGATGCGATTCCTAATGTTTCTCAAATACTCAATAACACAACAATTCTTATTGATTGGTTTGATTTGCCTAGGCTATGGTTTGGGAAGTGTTGGTTTCCAATCTTTTTCTCGTAAAAAAATCTTTGAACTTAATAGAACTTGATAAAAAGATCACTAAACAAAACAAACACAAGCATACGAATCATGCGATTCCTAATGTTTCTCAAATACTCAACAACACAACATTTCTTATTGATTGGTTTGATTTTCCTAGGCTATGGTTTGGGAAGTGTTGGTTTCCATTCTTTTTCTCGTCCAAAAATCTTTGAACTTAATAGAACTTGATAGAAAGATCACCAAACAACACAAACACAAGCATTCGAGTCATGCGATTCCTAATGTTTCTCAAATACTCAACAACACAACATTTCTTATTGATTGGTTTGATTTGCCTAGGCTATGTTTTAGGAAGTGTTGGTTTCCATTCTTTTTCTCGTCCTAAAATCTTTGAACTTAATAGAAAGATCACCAAACAAAACAATCACAAGCATACGAGTCATGCGATTCCTAATGTTTCTCAAATACTCAACAACACAACATTTCTTATTGATTGGTTTGATTTTCCTAGGCTATGGTTTGGGAAGTGTTGGTTTCCATTCTTTTTCTCGTCCAAAAATCTTTGAACTTAATAGAACTTGATAGCAAGTCACCAAACAACACAAACACAATCATACGAATCATGCGATTCCTAATGTTTCTCAAATTCTCAATAACACAACCTTTGTTAATGATTGGTTTGATTTCCCTAGGCTGTGGTTTGAGAAGTGTTGGTTTCCAATTTTTTTTCTCATCCAAGAATCTTTGAACTTAATAGAACTTGATAGCAACATAACTAAACAACACAAACATAAGCATACGAATCATGCGATTCCTAATGTTTCTCTGATTCTCAATAACACAACCTTTGTTATTGATTGGTTTGATTTCCCTGGGCTATGGTTTGGGAAGTGTTGGTTTCCAATCTTTTTCTCGTAAAAAAATCTTTGAACTTAATAGAACTTGATAGAATGATCACTAAACAACACAAACACAAGCATACGAATCATGCGATTCCTAATGTTTCTCAAATTCTCAATAACACAACCTTTGTTATTGATTGGTTTGATTTCCCTAAGCTATGGTTTGGGAAGTGTTGGTTTCCAAACTATTTCTCGTCCAATAATCTTTGAACTTAATAGAACGTGATAGCAAGATCACCAAACAACACAAACACAACCATACGAATAATGCGATTCCTAATGTTTCTCAAATTCTCAATAACACAACCTTTGTTATTGATTGGTTTGATTTGCCTACGCTATGGTTTGGGAAATGTTGGTTTCCATTCTTATTCTCGTCCTAAAATCTTTGAACTTAATAGAACTTGATAGAAAGATCATTAAACAACACAAACACAAGCATTCGAGTCATGCGATTCCTAATGTTTCTCAAATACTCAACAACACAACATTTCTTAATGATTGGTTTGATTTGCCTAGGCTATGTTTTAGGAAGTGTTGGTTTCCATTCTTTTTCTCGTCCTAAAATCTTTGAACTTAATAGAAATATCACCAAACAAAACAATCACAAGCATACGAGTCATGCGATTCCTAATGTTTCTCAAATACTCAACAACACAACATTTCTTATTGATTGGTTTGATTTTCCTAGGCTATGGTTTGGGAAGTGTTGGTTTCCATTCTTTTTCTCGTCCAAAAATCTTTGAACTTAATAGAACTTGATAGCAAGTCACCAAACAACACAAACACAATCATACGAATCATGCGATTCCTAATGTTTCTCAAATTCTCAATAACACAACCTTTGTTAATGATTGGTTTGATTTCCCTAGGCTGTGGTTTGAGAAGTGTTGGTTTCCAATTTTTTTTATTATCCAAGAATCTTTGAACTTAATAGAACTTGATAACAACATAACTAAACAACACAAACATAAGCATACGAATCATGCGATTCCTAATGTTTCTCTGATTCTCAATAACACACCCTTTGTTATTGATTGGTTTGATTTCCCTGGGCTATGGTTTGGGAAGTGTTGGTTTCCAATCTTTTTCTCGTAAAAAAATCTTTGAACTTAATAGAACTTGATAGAATGATCACTAAACAACACAAACACAAGCATACGAATCATGCGATTCCTAATGTTTCTCAAATTCTCAATAACACAACCTTTGTTATTGATTGGTTTGATTTCCCTAGGCTATGGTTTGGGAAGTGTTGGTTTCCAAACTATTTCTCGTCCAATAATCTTTGAACTTAATAGAACGTGATAGCAAGATCACCAAACAACACAAACACAACCATACGAATAATGCGATTCCTAATGTTTCTCAAATTCTCAATAACACAACCTTTGTTATTGATTGGTTTGATTTTCCTACGCTATGGTTTGGGAAGTGTTGGTTTCCATTCTTATTCTCGTCCTAAAATCTTTGAACTTAATAGAACTTGATAGAAAGATCACTAAACAACACAAACACAAGCATTCGAGTCATGCGATTCCTAATGTTTCTCAAATACTCAACAACACAACATTTCTTAATGATTGGTTTGATTTGCCTAGGCTATGTTTTAGGAAGTGTTGGTTTCCATTCTTTTTCTCGTCCTAAAATCTTTGAACTTAATAGAAAGATCACCAAACAAAACAATCACAAGCATACGAGTCATGCGATTCCTAATGTTTATCAAATACTCAACAACACAACATTTCTTATTGATTGGTTTGATTTTCCTAGGCTATGGTTTGGGAAGTGTTGGTTTCCATTCTTTTTCTCGTCCAAAAATCTTTGAACTTAATAGAACTTGATAGCAAGTCACCAAACAACACAAACACAATCATACGAATCATGCGATTCCTAATGTTTCTCAAATTCTCAATAACACAACCTTTGTTAATGATTGGTTTGATTTCCCTAGGCTGTGGTTTGAGAAGTGTTGGTTTCCAATTTTTTTTCTCATCCAAGAATCTTTGAACTTAATAGAACTTGATAACAACATAACTAAACAACTCAAACATAAGCATACGAATCATGCGATTCCTAATGTTTCTCTGATTCTCAATAACACACCCTTTGTTATTGATTGGTTTGATTTCCCTGGGCTATGGTTTGGGAAGTGTTGGTTTCCAATCTTTTTCTCGTAAAAAAATCTTTGAACTTAATAGAACTTGATAGAATGATCACTAAACAACACAAACACAAGCATACGAATCATGCGATTCCTAATGTTTCTCAAATTCTCAATAACACAACCTTTATTATTGATTGGTTCGATTTGCCTAGGATATGGTTTTGGAAGTGTTGTTTTCCATTCTTTTTCTCGTCCAAAAATCATTGAACGTAATAGAACTTGATAGAAAGATCACCAAACAACACAAACACAAGCATACGAATCATGCGATTCATAATGTTTCTCAAATTCTCAATAACACAACCTTTCTTGTTGATTGGTTTGATTTCCCTTGGCTATGGTTTGGGAAGTGTTGGTTTCCAATCTTTTTCTCGTCCAATAATCTATGAACTTAATAGAACTTGATAGCAAGATCACCAAACAACACAAACACAACCATACGAATGATGCGATTCCTAATGTTTCTCAAATTCTCAATAACACAACCTTTGTTATTGATTGGTTTGATTTCCCTAGGCTATGGTTTGGGAAGTGTTGGTTTCCAAACTATTTCTCGTCCAATAATCTTTGAACTTAATAGAACGTGATAGCAAGATCACCAAACAACACAAACACAACCATATGAATGATGCGATTCCTAATGTTTCTCAAATTCTCAATAACACAACCTTTGTTATTGATTGGTTTGATTTGCCTACGCTATGGTTTGGGAAATGTTGGTTTCCATTCTTATTCTCGTCCTAAAATCTTTGAACTTAATAGAACTTGATAGAAAGATCACCAAACAACACAAACACAAGCATTCGAGTCATGCGATTCCTAATGTTTCTCAAATACTCAACAACACAACATTTCTTATTGATTGGTTTGATTTGCCTAGGCTATGTTTTAGGAAGTGTTGGTTTCCATTCTTTTTCTCGTCCTAAAATCTTTGAACTTAATAGAAAGATCACCAAACAAAACAATCACAAGCATACGAGTCATGCGATTCCTAATGTTTCTCAAATACTCAACAACACAACATTTCTTATTGATTGGTTTGATTTTCCTAGGCTATGGTTTGGGAAGTGTTGGTTTCCATTCTTTTTCTCGTCCAAAAATCTTTGAACTTAATAGAACTTGATAGCAAGTCACCAAACAACACAAACACAATCATACGAATCATGCGATTCCTAATGTTTCTCAAATTCTCAATAACACAACCTTTGTTAATGATTGGTTTGATTTCCCTAGGCTGTGGTTTGAGAAGTGTTGGTTTCCAATTTTTTTTCTCATCCAAGAATCTTTGAACTTAATAGAACTTGATAGCAACATAACTAAACAACACAAACATAAGCATACGAATCATGCGATTCCTAATGTTTCTCTGATTCTCAATAACACAACCTTTGTTTTTGATTGGTTTGATTTCCCTGGGCTATGGTTTGGGAAGTGTTGGTTTCCAATCTTTTTCTCGTAAAAAAATCTTTGAACTTAATAGAACTTGATAGAATGATCACTAAACAACACAAACACAAGCATACGAATCATGCGATTCCTAATGTTTCTCAAATTCTCAATAACACAACCTTTGTTATTGATTGGTTTGATTTCCCTAAGCTATGGTTTGGGAAGTGTTGGTTTCCAAACTATTTCTCGTCCAATAATCTTTGAACTTAATAGAACGTGATAGCAAGATCACCAAACAACACAAACACAACCATACGAATAATGCGATTCCTAATGTTTCTCAAATTCTCAATAACACAACCTTTGTTATTGATTGGTTTGATTTGCCTACGCTATGGTTTGGGAAATGTTGGTTTCCATTCTTATTCTCGTCCTAAAATCTTTGAACTTAATAGAACTTGATAGAAAGATCATTAAACAACACAAACACAAGCATTCGAGTCATGCGATTCCTAATGTTTCTCAAATACTCAACAACACAACATTTCTTAATGATTGGTTTGATTTGCCTAGGCTATGTTTTAGGAAGTGTTGGTTTCCATTCTTTTTCTCGTCCTAAAATCTTTGAACTTAATAGAAATATCACCAAACAAAACAATCACAAGCATACGAGTCATGCGATTCCTAATGTTTCTCAAATACTCAACAACACAACATTTCTTATTGATTGGTTTGATTTTCCTAGGCTATGGTTTGGGAAGTGTTGGTTTCCATTCTTTTTCTCGTCCAAAAATCTTTGAACTTAATAGAACTTGATAGCAAGTCACCAAACAACACAAACACAATCATACGAATCATGCGATTCCTAATGTTTCTCAAATTCTCAATAACACAACCTTTGTTAATGATTGGTTTGATTTCCCTAGGCTGTGGTTTGAGAAGTGTTGGTTTCCAATTTTTTTTATTATCCAAGAATCTTTGAACTTAATAGAACTTGATAACAACATAACTAAACAACACAAACATAAGCATACGAATCATGCGATTCCTAATGTTTCTCTGATTCTCAATAACACACCCTTTGTTATTGATTGGTTTGATTTCCCTGGGCTATGGTTTGGGAAGTGTTGGTTTCCAATCTTTTTCTCGTAAAAAAATCTTTGAACTTAATAGAACTTGATAGAATGATCACTAAACAACACAAACACAAGCATACGAATCATGCGATTCCTAATGTTTCTCAAATTCTCAATAACACAACCTTTGTTATTGATTGGTTTGATTTCCCTAGGCTATGGTTTGGGAAGTGTTGGTTTCCAAACTATTTCTCGTCCAATAATCTTTGAACTTAATAGAACGTGATAGCAAGATCACCAAACAACACAAACACAACCATACGAATAATGCGATTCCTAATGTTTCTCAAATTCTCAATAACACAACCTTTGTTATTGATTGGTTTGATTTGCCTACGCTATGGTTTGGGAAATGTTGGTTTCCATTCTTATTCTCGTCCTAAAATCTTTGAACTTAATAGAACTTGATAGAAAGATCACTAAACAACACAAACACAAGCATTCGAGTCATGCGATTCCTAATGTTTCTCAAATACTCAACAACACAACATTTCTTAATGATTGGTTTGATTTGCCTAGGCTATGTTTTAGGAAGTGTTGGTTTCCATTCTTTTTCTCGTCCTAAAATCTTTGAACTTAATAGAAAGATCACCAAACAAAACAATCACAAGCATACGAGTCATGCGATTCCTAATGTTTCTCAAATACTCAACAACACAACATTTCTTATTGATTGGTTTGATTTTCCTAGGCTATGGTTTGGGAAGTGTTGGTTTCCATTCTTTTTCTCGTCCAAAAATCTTTGAACTTAATAGAACTTGATAGCAAGTCACCAAACAACACAAACACAATCATACGAATCATGCGATTCCTAATGTTTCTCAAATTCTCAATAACACAACCTTTGTTAATGATTGGTTTGATTTCCCTAGGCTGTGGTTTGAGAAGTGTTGGTTTCCAATTTTTTTTCTCATCCAAGAATCTTTGAACTTAATAGAACTTGATAACAACATAACTAAACAACACAAACATAACCATACGAATCATGCGATTCCTAATGTTTCTCTGATTCTCAATAACACACCCTTTGTTATTGATTGGTTTGATTTCCCTGGGCTATGGTTTGGGAAGTGTTGGTTTCCAATCTTTTTCTCGTAAAAAAATCTTTGAACTTAATAGAACTTGATAGAATGATCACTAAACAACACAAACACAAGCATACGAATCATGCGATTCCTAATGTTTCTCAAATTCTCAATAACACAACCTTTATTATTGATTGGTTCGATTTGCCTAGGATATGGTTTTGGAAGTGTTGTTTTCCATTCTTTTTCTCGTCCAAAAATCATTGAACGTAATAGAACTTGATAGAAAGATCACCAAACAACACAAACACAAGCATACGAATCATGCGATTCATAATGTTTCTCAAATTCTCAATAACACAACCTTTCTTGTTGATTGGTTTGATTTCCCTTGGCTATGGTTTGGGAAGTGTTGGTTTCCAATCTTTTTCTCGTCCAATAATCTATGAACTTAATAGAACTTGATAGCAAGATCACCAAACAACACAAACACAACCATACGAATGATGCGATTCCTAATGTTTCTCAAATTCTCAATAACACAACCTTTGTTATTGATTGGTTTGATTTCCCTAGGCTATAGTTTGGGAAGTGTTGGTTTCCAAACTATTTCTCGTCCAATAATCTTTGAACTTAATAGAACGTGATAGCAAGATCACCAAACAACACAAACACAACCATATGAATGATGCGATTCCTAATGTTTCTCAAATTCTCAATAACACAACCTTTGTTATTGATTGGTTTGATTTGCCTACGCTATGGTTTGGGAAATGTTGGTTTCCATTCTTATTCTCGTCCTAAAATCTTTGAACTTAATAGAACTTGATAGAAAGATCACCAAACAACACAAACACAAGCATTCGAGTCATGCGATTCCTAATGTTTCTCAAATACTCAACAACACAACATTTCTTATTGATTGGTTTGATTTGCCTAGGCTATGTTTTAGGAAGTGTTGGTTTCCATTCTTTTTCTCGTCCTAAAATCTTTGAACTTAATAGAAATTTCACCATACAAAACAATCACAAGCATACGAGTCATGCGATTCCTAATGTTTCTCAAATACTCAACAACACAACATTTCTTATTGATTGGTTTGATTTTCCTAGGCTATGGTTTGGGAAGTGTTGGTTTCCATTCTTTTTCTCGTCCAAAAATCTTTGAACTTAATAGAACTTGATAGCAAGTCACCAAACAACACAAACACAATCATACGAATCATGCGATTCCTAATGTTTCTCAAATTCTCAATAACACAACCTTTGTTAATGATTGGTTTGATTTCCCTAGGCTGTGGTTTGAGAAGTGTTGGTTTCCAATTTTTTTTCTCATCCAAGAATCTTTGAACTTAATAGAACTTGATAACAACATAACTAAACAACACAAACATAAGCATACGAATCATGCGATTCCTAATGTTTCTCTGATTCTCAATAACACACCCTTTGTTATTGATTGGTTTGATTTCCCTGGGCTATGGTTTGGGAAGTGTTGGTTTCCAATCTTTTTCTCGTAAAAAAATCTTTGAACTTAATAGAACTTGATAGAATGATCACTAAACAACACAAACACAAGCATACGAATCATGCGATTCCTAATGTTTCTCAAATTCTCAATAACACAACCTTTATTATTGATTGGTTCGATTTGCCTAGGATATGGTTTTGGAAGTGTTGTTTTCCATTCTTTTTCTCGTCCAAAAATCATTGAACGTAATAGAACTTGATAGAAAGATCACCAAACAACACAAACACAAGCATACGAATCATGCGATTCATAATGTTTCTCAAATTCTCAATAACACAACCTTTCTTGTTGATTGGTTTGATTTCCCTTGGCTATGGTTTGGGAAGTGTTGGTTTCCAATCTTTTTCTCGTCCAATAATCTATGAACTTAATAGAACTTGATAGCAAGATCACCAAACAACACAAACACAACCATACGAATGATGCGATTCCTAATGTTTCTCAAATTCTCAATAACACAACCTTTGTTATTGATTGGTTTGATTTCCCTAGGCTATGGTTTGGGAAGTGTTGGTTTCCAAACTATTTCTCGTCCAATAATCTTTGAACTTAATAGAACGTGATAGCAAGATCACCAAACAACACAAACACAACCATATGAATGATGCGATTCCTAATGTTTCTCAAATTCTCAATAACACAACCTTTGTTATTGATTGGTTTGATTTGCCTACGCTATGGTTTGGGAAATGTTGGTTTCCATTCTTATTCTCGTCCTAAAATCTTTGAACTTAATAGAACTTGATAGAAAGATCACCAAACAACACAAACACAAGCATTCGAGTCATGCGATTCCTAATGTTTCTCAAATACTCAACAACACAACATTTCTTATTGATTGGTTTGATTTGCCTAGGCTATGTTTTAGGAAGTGTTGGTTTCCATTCTTTTTCTCGTCCTAAAATCTTTGAACTTAATAGAAATATCACCAAACAAAACAATCACAAGCATACGAGTCATGCGATTCCTAATGTTTCTCAAATACTCAACAACACAACATTTCTTATTGATTGGTTTGATTTTCCTAGGCTATGGTTTGGGAAGTGTTGGTTTCCATTCTTTTTCTCGTCCAAAAATCTTTGAACTTAATAGAACTTGATAGCAAGTCACCAAACAACACAAACACAATCATACGAATCATGCGATTCCTAATGTTTCTCAAATTCTCAATAACACAACCTTTGTTAATGATTGGTTTGATTTCCCTAGGCTGTGGTTTGAGAAGTGTTGGTTTCCAATTTTTTTTCTCATCCAAGAATCTTTGAACTTAATAGAACTTGATAACAACATAACTAAACAACACAAACATAAGCATACGAATCATGCGATTCCTAATGTTTCTCTGATTCTCAATAACACACCCTTTGTTATTGATTGGTTTGATTTCCCTGGGCTATGGTTTGGGAAGTGTTGGTTTCCAATCTTTTTCTCGTAAAAAAATCTTTGAACTTAATAGAACTTGATAGAATGATCACTAAACAACACAAACACAAGCATACGAATCATGCGATTCCTAATGTTTCTCAAATTCTCAATAACACAACCTTTATTATTGATTGGTTCGATTTGCCTAGGATATGGTTTTGGAAGTGTTGTTTTCCATTCTTTTTCTCGTCCAAAAATCATTGAACGTAATAGAACTTGATAGAAAGATCACCAAACAACACAAACACAAGCATACGAATCATGCGATTCCTAATGTCTCTCAAATACTCAACAACACAACCTTTCTTGTTGATTGGTTTGATTTCCCTAGGCTATGGTTTGGGAAGTGTTGGTTTCCAAACTTTTTCTCGTCCAAAAATCTTTGAACTTAATAGAACTTGATAGCAGGATCACCAAACAACACAAACACAAGCATACGAATCATGCGATTCCTAATGTTTTTCAAATTCTCAATAACACAACCTTTGTTATTGATTGGTTTGATTTGCCTAGGCTAAGGTTTGGGAAGTGTTGGTTTCCATTCTTTTTCTCGTCCAAAAATCTTTGAACTTAATAGAAAGATCACCAAACAACACAAACACAAGCATACGAGTCATGCGATTCCTAATGTTTCTCAAATACTCAACAACACAACATTTCTTATTGATTGGTTTGATTTGCCTAGGCTATGTTTTAGGAAGTGTTGGTTTCCATTCTTTTTCTCGTCCTAAAATCTTTGAACTTAATAGAAAGATCACCAAACAAAACAATCACAAGCATACGAGTCATGTGATTCCTAATGTTTCTCAAATACTCAACAACACAACATTTCTTATTGATTGGTTTGATTTTCCTAGGCTATGGTTTGGGAAGTGTTGGTTTCCATTCTTTTTCTCGTCCAAAAATCTTTGAACTTAATAGAACTTGATAGCAAGTCACCAAACAACACAAACACAATCATACGAATCATGCGATTCCTAATGTTTCTCAAATTCTCAATAACACAACCTTTGTTAATGATTGGTTTGATTTCCCTAGGCTGTGGTTTGAGAAGTGTTGGTTTCCAATTTTTTTTCTCATCCAAGAATCTTTGAACTTAATAGAACTTGATAGCAACATAACTAAACAACACAAACATAAGCATACGAATCATGCGATTCCTAATGTTTCTCTGATTCTCAATAACACAACCTTTGTTATTGATTAGTTTGATTTCCCTGGGCTATGGTTTGGGAAGTGTTGGTTTCCAATCTTTTTCTCGTAAAAAAATCTTTGAACTTAATAGAACTTGATAGAATGATCACTAAACAACACAAACACAAGCATACGAATCATGCGATTCCTAATGTTTCTCAAATTCTCAATAACACAACCTTTATTATTGATTGGTTCGATTTGCCTAGGATATGGTTTTGGAAGTGTTGTTTTCCATTCTTTTTCTCGTCCAAAAATCATTGAACGTAATAGAACTTGATAGAAAGATCACCAAACAACACAAACACAAGCATACGAATCATGCGATTCATAATGTTTCTCAAATTCTCAATAACACAACCTTTCTTGTTGA
Source organism: Polygonum aviculare (assembly GCA_934048045.1). NCBI lineage: Eukaryota > Viridiplantae > Streptophyta > Magnoliopsida > Caryophyllales > Polygonaceae > Polygonum > Polygonum aviculare. The sequence continues at coordinate 20,492,992 of OW204023.1, read as the reverse complement.
TTGGTTTGATTTCCCTTGGCTATGGTTTGGGAAGTGTTGGTTTCCAATCTTTTTCTCGTCCAATAATCTATGAACTTAATAGAACTTGATAGCAAGATCACCAAACAACACAAACACAACCATACGAATGATGCGATTCCTAATGTTTCTCAAATTCTCAATAACACAACCTTTGTTATTGATTGGTTTGATTTCCCTAGGCTATGGTTTGGGAAGTGTTGGTTTCCAAACTATTTCTCGTCCAATAATCTTTGAACTTAATAGAACGTGATAACAAGATCACCAAACAACACAAACACAACCATACGAATGATGCGATTCCTAATGTTTCTCAAATTCTCAATAACACAACCTTTGTTATTGATTGGTTTGATTTGCCTACGCTATGGTTTGGGAAATGTTGGTTTCCATTCTTATTCTCGTCCTAAAATCTTTGAACTTAATAGAACTTGATAGAAAGATCACCAAACAACACAAACACAAGCATTCGAGTCATGCGATTCCTAATGTTTCTCAAATACTCAACAACACAACATTTCTTATTGATTGGTTTGATTTGCCTAGGCTATGTTTTAGGAAGTGTTGGTTTCCATTCTTTTTCTCGTCCTAAAATCTTTGAACTTAATAGAAAGATCACCAAACAAAACAATCACAAGCATACGAGTCATGCGATTCCTAATGTTTCTCAAATACTCAACAACACAACATTTCTTATTGATTGGTTTGATTTCCCTTGGCTATGGTTTGGGAAGTGTTGGTTTCCATTCTTTTTCTCGTCCAAAAATCTTTGAACTTAATAGAACTTGATAGCAAGTCACCAAACAACACAAACACAATCATACGAATCATGCGATTCCTAATGTTTCTCAAATTCTCAATAACACAACCTTTGTTAATGATTGGTTTGATTTCCCTAGGCTGTGGTTTGAGAAGTGTTGGTTTCCAATTTTTTTTCTCATCCAAGAATCTTTGAACTTAATAGAACTTGATAACAACATAACTAAACAACACAAACATAAGCATACGAATCATGCGATTCCTAATGTTTCTCTGATTCTCAATAACACAACCTTTGTTATTGATTGGTTTGATTTCCCTGGGCTATGGTTTGGGAAGTGTTGGTTTCCAATCTTTTTCTCGTAAAAAAATCTTTGAACTTAATAGAACTTGATAGAATGATCACCAAACAACACAAACACAAGCATACGAATCATGCGATTCATAATGTTTCTCAAATTCTCAATAACACAACCTTTCTTGTTGATTGGTTTGATTTCCCTTGGCTATGGTTTGGGAAGTGTTGGTTTCCAATCTTTTTCTCGTCCAATAATCTATGAACTTAATAGAACTTGATAGCAAGATCACCAAACAACACAAACACAACCATACGAATGATGTGATTCCTAATGTTTCTCAAATTCTCAATAACACAACCTTTGTTATTGATTGGTTTGATTTCCCTAGGCTATGGTTTGGGAAGTGTTGGTTTCCAAACTATTTCTCGTCCAATAATCTTTGAACTTAATAGAACGTGATAGCAAGATCACCAAACAACACAAACACAACCATACGAATGATGCGATTCCTAATGTTTCTCAAATTCTCAATAACACAACCTTTGTTATTGATTGGTTTGATTTGCCTACGCTATGGTTTGGGAAATGTTGGTTTCCATTCTTATTCTCGTCCTAAAATCTTTGAACTTAATAGAACTTGATAGAAAGATCACCAAACAACACAAACACAAGCATTCGAGTCATGCGATTCCTAATGTTTCTCAAATACTCAACAACACAACATTTCTTATTGATTGGTTTGATTTGCCTAGGCTATGTTTTAGGAAGTGTTGGTTTCCATTCTTTTTCTCGTCCTAAAATCTTTGAACTTAATAGAAAGATCACCAAACAAAACAATCACAAGCATACGAGTCATGCGATTCCTAATGTTTCTCAAATACTCAACAACACAACATTTCTTATTGATTGGTTTGATTTTCCTAGGCTATGGTTTGGGAAGTGTTGGTTTCCATTCTTTTTCTCGTCCAAAAATCTTTGAACTTAATAGAACTTGATAGCAAGTCACCAAACAACACAAACACAATCATACGAATCATGCGATTCCTAATGTTTCTCAAATTCTCAATAACACAACCTTTGTTAATGATTGGTTTGATTTCCCTAGGCTGTGGTTTGAGAAGTGTTGGTTTCCAATTTTTTTTTTCATCCAAGAATCTTTGAACTTAATAGAACTTGATAGCAACATAACTAAACAACACAAACATAAGCATACGAATCATGCGATTCCTAATGTTTCTCTGATTCTCAATAACACAACCTTTGTTATTGATTGGTTTGATTTCCCTGGGCTATGGTTTGGGAAGTGTTGGTTTCCAATCTTTTTCTCGTAAAAAAATCTTTGAACTTAATAGAACTTGATAGAATGATCACTAAACAACACAAACACAAGCATACGAATCATGCGATTCCTAATGTTTCTCAAATTCTCAATAACACAACCTTTATTATTGATTGGTTCGATTTGCCTAGGATATGGTTTTGGAAGTGTTGTTTTCCATTCTTTTTCTCGTCCAAAAATCATTGAACGTAATAGAACTTGATAGAAAGATCATCAAACAACACAAACACAAGCATACGAATCATGCGATTCATAATGTTTCTCAAATTCTCAATAACACAACCTTTCTTGTTGATTGGTTTGATTTCCCTAGGCTATGGTTTGGGAAGTGTTGGTTTCCGAACTATTTCTCGTCCAATAATCTTTGAACTTAATAGAACGTGATAGCAAGATCACCAAACAACACAAACACAACCATACGAATGATGCGATTCCTAATGTTTCTCAAATTCTCAATACCACAACCTTTGTTATTGATTGGTTTGATTTGCCTACGCTATGGTTTGGGAAATGTTGGTTTCCATTCTTATTCTCGTCCTAAAATCTTTGAACTTAATAGAACTTGATAGAAAGATCACCAAACAACACAAACACAAGCATTCGAGTCATGCGATTCCTAATGTTTCTCAAATACTCAACAACACAACATTTCTTATTGATTGGTTTGATTTGCCTAGGCTATGTTTTAGGAAGTGTTGGTTTCCATTCTTTTTCTCGTCCTAAAATCTTTGAACTTAATAGAAAGATCACCAAACAAAACAATCACAAGCATACGAGTCATGCGATTCCTAATGTTTCTCAAATACTCAACAACACAACATTTCTTATTGATTGGTTTGATTTTCCTAGGCTATGGTTTGGGAAGTGTTGGTTTCCATTCTTTTTCTCGTCCAAAAATCTATGAACTTAATAGAACTTGATAGCAAGTCACCAAACAACACAAACACAATCATACGAATCATGCGATTCCTAATGTTTCTCAAATTCTCAATAACACAACCTTTGTTAATGATTGGTTTGATTTCCCTAGGCTGTGGTTTGAGAAGTGTTGGTTTCCAATTTTTTTTTTCATCCAAGAATCTTTGAACTTAATAGAACTTGATAGCAACATAACTAAACAACACAAACATAAGCATACGAATCATGCGATTCCTAATGTTTCTCTGATTCTCAATAACACAACCTTTGTTATTGATTGGTTTGATTTCCCTGGGCTATGGTTTGGGAAGTGTTGGTTTCCAATCTTTTTCTCGTAAAAAAATCTTTGAACTTAATAGAACTTGATAGAATGATCACTAAACAACACAAACACAAGCATACGAATCATGCGATTCCTAATGTTTCTCAAATTCTCAATAACACAACCTTTATTATTGATTGGTTCGATTTGCCTAGGATATGGTTTTGGAAGTGTTGTTTTCCATTCTTTTTCTCGTCCAAAAATCATTGAACGTAATAGAACTTGATAGAAAGATCATCAAACAACACAAACACAAGCATACGAATCATGCGATTCATAATGTTTCTCAAATTCTCAATAACACAACCTTTCTTGTTGATTGGTTTGATTTCCCTTGGCTATGGTTTGGGAAGTGTTGGTTTCCAATCTTTTTCTCGTCCAATAATCTATGAACTTAATAGAACTTGATAGCAAGATCACCAAACAACACAAACACAACCATACGAATGATGCGATTCCTAATGTTTCTCAAATTCTCAATAACACAACCTTTGTTATTGATTGGTTTGATTTCCCTAGGCTATGGTTTGGGAAGTGTTGGTTTCCAAACTATTTCTCGTCCAATAATCTTTGAACTTAATAGAACGTGATAGCAAGATCACCAAACAACACAAACACAACCATACGAATGATGCGATTCCTAATGTTTCTCAAATTCTCAATAACACAACCTTTGTTATTGATTGGTTTGATTTGCCTACGCTATGGTTTGGGAAATGTTGGTTTCCATTCTTATTCTCGTCCTAAAATCTTTGAACTTAATAGAACTTGATAGAAAGATCACCAAACAACACAAACACAAGCATTCGAGTCATGCGATTCTTAATGTTTCTCAAATACTCAACAACACAACATTTCTTATTGATTGGTTTGATTTGCCTAGGCTATGTTTTAGGAAATGTTGGTTTCCATTCTTTTTCTCGTCCTAAAATCTTTGAACTTAATAGAAAGATCACCAAACAAAACAATCACAAGCATACGAGTCATGCGATTCCTAATGTTTCTCAAATACTCAACAACACAACATTTCTTATTGATTGGTTTGATTTTCCTAGGCTATGGTTTGGGAAGTGTTGGTTTCCATTCTTTTTCTCGTCCAAAAATCTTTGAACTTAATAGAACTTGATAGCAAGTCACCAAACAACACAAACACAATCATACGAATCATGCGATTCCTAATGTTTCTCAAATTCTCAATAACACAACCTTTGTTAATGATTGGTTTGATTTCCCTAGGCTGTGGTTTGAGAAGTGTTGGTTTCAAATTTTTTTTCTCATCCAAGAATCTTTGAACTTAATAGAACTTGATAGCAACATAGCTAAACAACACAAACATAAGCATACGAAGCATGCGATTCCTAATGTTTCTGTGATTCTCAATAACACAACCTTTGTTATTGATTGGTTTGATTTCCCTGGGCTATGGTTTGGGAAGTGTTGGTTTCCAATCTTTTTCTCGTAAAAAAATCTTTGAACTTAATAGAACTTGATAGAATGATCACTAAACAACACAAACACAAGCATACGAATCATGCGATTCCTAATGTTTCTCAAATTCTCAATAACACAACCTTTATTATTGATTGGTTCGATTTGCCTAGGATATGGTTTTGGAAGTGTTGTTTTCCATTCTTTTTCTCGTCCAAAAATCATTGAACGTAATAGAACTTGATAGAAAGATCATCAAACAACACAAACACAAGCATACGAATCATGCGATTCATAATGTTTCTCAAATTCTCAATAACACAACCTTTCTTGTTGATTGGTTTGATTTCCCTAGGCTATGGTTTGGGAAGTGTTGGTTTCCGAACTATTTCTCGTCCAATAATCTTTGAACTTAATAGAACGTGATAGCAAGATCACCAAACAACACAAACACAACCATACGAATGATGCGATTCCTAATGTTTCTCAAATTCTCAATACCACAACCTTTGTTATTGATTGGTTTGATTTGCCTACGCTATGGTTTGGGAAATGTTGGTTTCCATTCTTATTCTCGTCCTAAAATCTTTGAACTTAATAGAACTTGATAGAAAGATCACCAAACAACACAAACACAAGCATTCGAGTCATGCGATTCCTAATGTTTCTCAAATACTCAACAACACAACATTTCTTATTGATTGGTTTGATTTGCCTAGGCTATGTTTTAGGAAGTGTTGGTTTCCATTCTTTTTCTCGTCCTAAAATCTTTGAACTTAATAGAAAGATCACCAAACAAAACAATCACAAGCATACGAGTCATGCGATTCCTAATGTTTCTCAAATACTCAACAACACAACATTTCTTATTGATTGGTTTGATTTTCCTAGGCTATGGTTTGGGAAGTGTTGGTTTCCATTCTTTTTCTCGTCCAAAAATCTATGAACTTAATAGAACTTGATAGCAAGTCACCAAACAACACAAACACAATCATTCGAGGTCAATCGACGAGCTAAGCCAAGACCTTTCCATAAGTCACGAGCTTTCAAGTTCAAGAAGGTCTTCACTTATGGCGAATTATCCTTTCAATGCTATCAAGTCACACGTCCAAGGCCTCCCCGAAAAAGGATTAAGCTTGAAGATATTTTCGGAAGTTCAAGTTCTCGTCACAGCTTGAGTACTGTTCAGTAAAACAGCCATAACTTTGGCTAGGAAAATGATCTCGAGACAATTCAAGATGCGCTAGAAAGCTTATTCAAAGATCTACAACTTCATAGTTGACGTCAAGATGAGAATCCGACCAGAAGATCGTCTAAAATGCGTTTTACGGAGAGCATTACAAAATCATACGGGAATCTTTAAGTTTCCCTATTTCTACCTTCAAGATTTTAGCATATTTTAGGAAATTCAAGTTTGTTAGTTTGTTAGAAGTTTATTATCTTTGTTATTTCCTTTTATCTAATTAGTTATTGTTTCCTTTTATTTAATTTAATTAGATAGCTTCTTTTCCAAGCAAAGTTCTATCTTAGGCAAGTGTTAGGAGATAGAATTTTGGCTTCCTATTTGTCTATTTAAACTCAAGTTTGCTTTCAATAAAAATAAGTTTTGAATCCTTGGAAATTGACTTATTGAAGTTGATTTCCTGGGAGACTTAACACCAAATTGGCGTGTTCTATTGCTTGCATTGATCGATCATCTTCAACAACAACTCCTCTTCTCTCAATCATCATATTCATCAACAATCCTGCGCACGCCAACCCGAGATCCATATCCTTGGGCAATCCTTCAACGCGTGGCGGCCTTCACCCGGAAGGTTGTCACGTATCAGGTTTGATTTCCCTAGGCTATGGTTTGGGAAGTGTTGGTTTCCAAACTTTTTCTCGTCCAAAAATCTTTGAACTTAATAGAACTTGTTAGAAAGATCACTAAACAACACAAACACAAGCATACGAATCATGCGATTCCTAATGTTTCTCAAATTATCAATAACACAACCTTTGTTATTGATTGGTTTGATTTGCCTAGGCTATAGTTGGGGAAGTGTTGGTTTCCATTCTTTTTCTCTTCCTAAAATCTTTGAACTTAATAGAACTTGATAGCAAGATCACCAAACAACACAAACACAACCATACGAATGATGCGATTTCTAAGGTTTCTTAAATTCTCATAAACACAACCTTTGTTATTGATTGGTTTGATTTCCCTAGGCTATGGTTTGGGAAGTGTTGGTTTCCAATCTTTTTCTCGTCCAATAATCTTTGAACTTAATAGAACTTGATAGCAAGATCACCAAACAACACAAACACAACCATACGAATGATGCGATTCCTAATGTTTCTCAAATTCTCAATAACACAACCTTTGTTATTGATTGGTTTGATTTGCCTAGGCTATGGTTTGGGAAGTGTTGGTTTCCATTCTTTTTCTTGTCCAAAAATCTTTGAACTTAATAGAACTTGATAGCAAGATCACCAAACAACACAAACACAACCATACGAATGATGCGATTCCTAATGTTTCTCAAATTCTCAATAACACAACCTTTGTTATTGATTGGTTTGATTTCCCTAGGCTATGGTTTGGGAAGTGTTGGTTTCCAAACTTTTTCTCGTCCAAAAATCTTTAAACTTAATAGAACTTGATAGAAAGATCACTAAACAACACAAACACAAGCATACGAATCATGCGATTCCTAATGTTTCTCAAATTATGAATAACACAACCTTTGTTATTGACTGGTTTGATTTGCCTAGGCTATAGTTGGGGAAGTGTTGGTTTCCATGCTTTTTCTCTTCCTAAAATCTTTGAACTTAATAGAACTTGATAGGAAGATCACCAAAGAACACAAACACAAGCATACGAATCATGCGATTTTAATGTTACTCAAATTCTTAATAACACAACCTTTCTTATTGATTGGTTTGATTTGCCTAGGCTATGGTTTGGGAAGTGTTGGTTTCAATTCTTTTTCTCGTCCAAAAATCTTTGAACTTAATAGAACTTGATAGAAAGATAACCAAACAACACAAACACAAGCATACGAATCATGCGATTCCTAATGTTTTTCAAATACTCAATAACACAACATTTCTTATTGATTGGTTTGATTTGCCTAGGCTATGTTTTGGGAAGTGTTGGTTTCCATTCTTTTTCTCGTCCTAAAATCTTTGAACTTGATAGAAAGATCACCAAACAACACAAACACAAGCATACGAGTCATGCGATTCCTAATGTTTCTCAAATACTTGACACAACATTTCTTATTGATTGGTTTGATTTGCCTAGGCTATGTTTTGGGAAGTGTTGGTTTCCATTCTGTTTCTCGTCCTAAAATCTTTGAACTTAATAAAGCTTGATAGAAAGATCACCAAACAACACAAACACAAGCATACGAATCATGCGATTCCTAATGTTTTTCAAATACTCAATAACACAACATTTCTTATTGATTGGTTTGATTTGCCTACGCTATGGTTTGGGAAGTGTTGGTTTCCATTCTTTTTCTCGTCCTAAAATCTTTGAACTTGATAGAAAGATCACCAAACAACACAAACACAAGCATACGAGTCATGCGATTCCTAATGTTTCTCAAATACTTGACACAACATTTCTTATTGATTGGTTTGATTTGCCTAGGCTATGTTTTGAGAAGTGTTGGTTTCCATTCTTTTTCTCGTCCTAAAATCTTTGAACTTCATAGAAAGATCACCAAATAACACAAACACACGCATACGAGTCAAGCGATTCCTAATGTTTCTCAAATACTCAACAACACAACATTTCTTATTGATTGGTTTGATTTGCCTAGGCTATGGTTTGGGAAGTGTTGATTTCCATTCTTTTTCTCGTCGAAAAATCTTTGAACTTAATAGAACTTGATAGAAAGATCACCAAACAACACAAACACAAGCATACGAATCATGCGATTCCTAATGTTTTTCAAATACTCAATAACACAACATTTCTTATTGATTGGTTTGATTTGCCTACGCTATGGTTTGGGAAGTGTTGGTTTCCATTCTTTTTCTCGTCCTAAAATCTTTGAACTTGATAGAAAGATCACCAATCAACACAAAGACAAGCATACGAGTCATGCGATTCCTAATGTTTCTCAAATACTCAACAACACAACATTTCTTATTGATTGGTTTGATTTGCCTAGGCTATGGTTTGGGAAGTGTTGGTTTCCATTCTTTTTCTCGTCCAAAAATCTTTGAACTTAATAGAACTTGATAGCAAGATCACCAAACAACACAAACACAAGCATACAAATCATGCGATTCCTAATGTTTCTCAGATTCTCAATAACACAACCTTTGTTATTGAATGGTTTGATTTCCCTGGGCTATGGTTTGGGAAGTGTTGCTTTCCAATCTTTCTCTCATCCAAAAATCTTTGAACTTAATAGAACTTGATAGCAAGATCACCAAACAACACAAACACAACCATACGAATGATGCGATTTCTAAGGTTTCTCAAATTCTCATAAACACAAGCTTTGTTATTGATTGGTTTGATTTCCCTAGGCTATGGTTTGGGAAGTGTTGGTTTCCAAACTTTTTCTCGTCTAAAAATCTTAGAAATTAATAGAACTTGACAGCAAGATCACCAAACAACACAAACACAAGCATACGAATCATGCGATTCATAATGTTTCTCAAATTCTCAATAACACAACCTTTATTATTGATTGGTTCAATTTGCCTAGGATATGGTTTGGGAAGTGTTGTTTTCCATTACTTTTCTCATCCAAAAATCATTGAACGTAATAGAACTTGAAAGAAAGATCACTAAACAACACAAACACAAGCATACGAGTCATGCGATTCCTAATGTTTCTCAAATACTCAACAACACAACATTTCTTATTGATTGGTTTGATTTGCCTAGGCTATGGTTTGGGAAGTGTTGGTTTCCATTCTTTTTCTCGTCCAAAAATCTTTGAACTTAATAGAACTTGATAGCAAGATCACCAAACAACACAAACACAAGCATACAAATCATGCGATTCCTAATGTTTCTCAGATTCTCAATAACACAACCTTTGTTATTGAATGGTTTGATTTCCCTGGGCTATGGTTTGGGAAGTGTTGCTTTCCAATCTTTCTCTCATCCAAAAATCTTTGAACTTAATAGAACTTGATAGCAAGATCACCAAACAACACAAACACAACCATACGAATGATGCGATTTCTAAGGTTTCTCAAATTCTCATAAACACAAGCTTTGTTATTGATTGGTTTGATTTCCCTAGGCTATGGTTTGGGAAGTGTTGGTTTCCATTCTTTTTCTTGTCCAAAAATCTTTGAACTTAATAGAACTTGATAGCAAGATCACCAAACAACACAAACACAACCATACGAATGATGCGATTCCTAATGTTTCTCAAATTCTCAATAACACAACCTTTGTTATTGATTGGTTTGATTTCCCTAGGCTATGGTTTGGGAAGTGTTGGTTTCCAAACTTTTTCTCGTCCAAAAATCTTTAAACTTAATAGAACTTGATAGAAAGATCACTAAACAACACAAACACAAGCATACGAATCATGCGATTCCTAATGTTTCTCAAATTATGAATAACACAACCTTTGTTATTGACTGGTTTGATTTGCCTAGGCTATAGTTGGGGAAGTGTTGGTTTCCATGCTTTTTCTCTTCCTAAAATCTTTGAACTTAATAGAACTTGATAGGAAGATCACCAAAGAACACAAACACAAGCATACGAATCATGCGATTTTAATGTTACTCAAATTCTTAATAACACAACCTTTCTTATTGATTGGTTTGATTTGCCTAGGCTATGGTTTGGGAAGTGTTGGTTTCAATTCTTTTTCTCGTCCAAAAATCTTTGAACTTAATAGAACTTGATAGAAAGATAACCAAACAACACAAACACAAGCATACGAATCATGCGATTCCTAATGTTTTTCAAATACTCAATAACACAACATTTCTTATTGATTGGTTTGATTTGCCTACGCTATGGTTTGGGAAGTGTTGGTTTCCATTCTTTTTCTCGTCCTAAAATCTTTGAACTTGATAGAAAGATCACCAAACAACACAAACACAAGCATACGAGTCATGCGATTCCTAATGTTTCTCAAATACTTGACACAACATTTCTTATTGATTGGTTTGATTTGCCTAGGCTATGTTTTGGGAAGTGTTGGTTTCCATTCTTTTTCTCGTCCTAAAATCTTTGAACTTAATAAAGCTTGATAGAAAGATCACCAAACAACACAAACACAAGCATACGAATCATGCGATTCCTAATGTTTTTCAAATACTCAATAACACAACATTTCTTATTGATTGGTTTGATTTGCCTACGCTATGGTTTGGGAAGTGTTGGTTTCCATTCTTTTTCTCGTCCTAAAATCTTTGAACTTGATAGAAAGATCACCAAACAACACAAACACAAGCATACGAGTCATGCGATTCCTAATGTTTCTCAAATACTTGACACAACATTTCTTATTGATTGGTTTGATTTGCCTAGGCTATGTTTTGAGAAGTGTTGGTTTCCATTCTTTTTCTCGTCCTAAAATCTTTGAACTTCATAGAAAGATCACCAAATAACACAAACACACGCATACGAGTCAAGCGATTCCTAATGTTTCTCAAATACTCAACAACACAACATTTCTTATTGATTGGTTTGATTTGCCTAGGCTATGGTTTGGGAAGTGTTGATTTCCATTCTTTTTCTCGTCGAAAAATCTTTGAACTTAATAGAACTTGATAGAAAGATCACCAAACAACACAAACACAAGCATACGAATCATGCGATTCCTAATGTTTTTCAAATACTCAATAACACAACATTTCTTATTGATTGGTTTGATTTGCCTACGCTATGGTTTGGGAAGTGTTGGTTTCCATTCTTTTTCTCGTCCTAAAATCTTTGAACTTGATAGAAAGATCACCAATCAACACAAAGACAAGCATACGAGTCATGCGATTCCTAATGTTTCTCAAATACTCAACAACACAACATTTCTTATTGATTGGTTTGATTTGCCTAGGCTATGGTTTGGGAAGTGTTGGTTTCCATTCTTTTTCTCGTCCAAAAATCTTTGAACTTAATAGAACTTGATAGCAAGATCACCAAACAACACAAACACAAGCATACAAATCATGCGATTCCTAATGTTTCTCAGATTCTCAATAACACAACCTTTGTTATTGAATGGTTTGATTTCCCTGGGCTATGGTTTGGGAAGTGTTGCTTTCCAATCTTTCTCTCATCCAAAAAGCTTTGAACTTAATAGAACTTGATAGCAAGATCACCAAACAACACAAACACAACCATACGAATGATGCGATTTCTAAGGTTTCTCAAATTCTCATAAACACAAGCTTTGTTATTGATTGGTTTGATTTCCCTAGGCTATGGTTTGGGAAGTGTTGGTTTCCAAACTTTTTCTCGTCTAAAAATCTTAGAAATTAATAGAACTTGACAGCAAGATCACCAAACAACACAAACACAAGCATACGAATCATGCGATTCATAATGTTTCTCAAATTCTCAATAACACAACCTTTATTATTGATTGGTTCAATTTGCCTAGGATATGGTTTGGGAAGTGTTGTTTTCCATTACTTTTCTCATCCAAAAATCATTGAACGTAATAGAACTTGAAAGAAAGATCACTAAACAACACAAACACAAGCATACGAATTAGGCGATTCCTAATGTTTCTCAAATTCTCAATAACACAACCTTTCTTGTTGATTGGTTTGATTTCCCTAGGCTATGGTTTGGGAAGTGTTGGTTTCCAAACTCTTTCTCGTCCAAAAATCTTTGACCTTAATAGAACTTGATAGCAAGATCACCAAGCAACACAAACACAAGCGTACGAATCATGCGATTCCTAATGTTTCTCAGATTCTCAATAACACAACCTTTGTTATTGATTGGTTTGATTTCCCTAAGCAATGGTTTGGGAAGTGTTGGTTTCCTATCTTTTTCTCGTCCAAAAATCTTTGAACTTAATAGAACTTGATAGAAAGATCACTAAACAACACAACCACAAGCATACGAATCATGCGATTCCTAATGTTTCTCAAATTATCAATAACACAACCTTTGTTATTGATTGGTTTTATTTGCCTAGGCTATAGTTGGGGAAGTGTTGGTTTCCATGCTTTTTCTCTTCCTAAAATCTTTGAACTTAATAGAACTTGATAGAAAGATCACCAAAGAACACAAACACAAGCATACGAATAATGCGATTCTAATGTTACTCAAATTCTTAATAACACAACCTTTCTTATTGATTGGTTTGATTTGCCTACGCTATGGTTTGGGAAGTCTTGGTTTCCATTCTTTTTCTCGTCCAAAAATCTTTGAACTTAATAGAACTTGATAGAAAGATAACCAAACAACACAAACAGAAGCATACGAATCATGCGATTCATAATGTTTCTCAAATTCTCAATAACACAACCTTTCTTGTTGATTGGTTTGATTTCCCTAGGCTATGGTTTGGGAAGTGTTTGTTTCCAATCTTTTTCTCGTCCAATAATCTTTGAACTTAATAGAACTTGATAGCAAGATCACCAAACAACACAAATACAACCATACGAATGATGCGATTCCTAATGTTTCTAAAATTCTCAATAACACAACCTTTGTTATTGATTGGTTTGATTTCCCTAGGCTATGGTTTGGGAAGTGTTGGTTTCCAAACTTTTTCTCGTCCAAAAATCTTTGAACTTAATAGAACTTGATAGAAAGATCAATAAACAACACAAACACAAGCATACGAATCATGCGATTCCTAATTGTTCTCAAATTATCAATAACACAACCTTTGTTATTGATTGGTTTGATTTGCCTAGGCTATAGTTGGGGAAGTGTTGGTTTCCATTCTTTTTCTCTTCCTAAAAACTTTGAACTTAATAGAACTTGATAGAAAGATCACCAAAAAACACAAACACAAGCATACGAATCATGCGATTCTAATGTTACTCAAATTCTTAATAACACAACTGTTCTTATTGATTGGTTTGATTTGCCTAGGCTATGGTTTGGGAAGTGTTGGTTTCCACTCTTTTTCTTGTCCAAAAATCTTTGAAATTAATAGAACTTGATAGAAAGATCACCAAACAACACAAACACAAGCATACGAATCATGCGATTCCTAATGTTTTTCCAATACTCAATAACACAACATTTCTTATTGATTGGTTTGATTTGCCTACGCTATGGTTTGGGAAGTCTTGGTTTCCATTCTTTTTCTCGTCCTAAAATCTTTGAACTTGATAGAAAGATCACCAAACAACACAAACACAAGCATACGAGTCATGTGATTCCTAATGTTTCTCGAATACTCAACAACACAACATTTCTTATTGATTGGTTTGATTTGCCTAGGCTATGTTTTGGGAAGTGTTGGTTTCCATTTTTTGTCTCGTCCTAAAGTCTTTGAACTTAATAGAAAGATCACCAAACAAAACACAACACAAGCATACGAGTCATGCGATTCCTAATGTTTCTCAAATACTCAACAACACAACATTTCTTATTGATTGGTTTGATTTTTCTAGGCTATGGTTTGGGAAGTGTTGGTTTCCATTCTTTTTCTCGTCCAAAAATCATTGAACGTAATAGAACTTGATAGCAAGATCACCAAACAACACAAACACAATCATACGAATCATGCGATTCCTAATGTTTCTCAAATTCTCAATATTACAACCTTTGTTATTGATTGGTTTGATTTCCCTAGGCTATGGTTTGGGAAGTGTTGGTTTCCAATCATTTTCTCATCCTTTCTTTGAACTTAATAGAACTTGATAGCAAGATAACTAAACAACACAAACACAAGCATACGAATCATGCGATTCCTAATGTTTCTCAGATTCTCAATGACACAACCTTTGTTATTGATTGGTTTGATTTCCCTAGGCTATTGTTTGGGAAGTGTTGGTTTCCAAACTTTTTCTCGTCTAAAAATCTTAGAAATTAATAGAACTTGACAGCAAGATCACCAAACAACACAAACACAAGCATACGAATCATGCGATTCATAATGTTTCTCAAATTCTCAATAACACAACCTTTATTATTGATTGGTTCGATTTGCCTAGGATATGGTTTGGGAAGTGTTGTTTTCCATTCTTTTTCTCGTCCAAAAATCATTGAACGTAATAGAACTTGATAGAAAGATCACCAAACAACACAAACACAAGCATACGAATCATTCGATTCATAATGTTTCTCAAATTCTCAATAACACAACCTTTCTTGTTGATTGGTTTGATTTCCCTAGGCTATGGTTTGGGAAGTGTTGGTTTCCAATCTTTTTCTCGTCCAATAATCTTAGAACTTAATAGAACTTGATAGCAAGATCACCAAACAACACAAACACAACCATACGAATGATGCGATTCCTAATGTTTCTCAAATTCTCAATAACACAACCTTTGTTATTGATTGGTTTGATTTCCCTAGGCTATGGTTTGGGAAGTGTTGGTTTCCAAACTTTTTCTCGTCCAAAAATCTTTGAACTTAATAGAACTTGATAGAAAGATCACTAAACAACACAAACACAAGCATACGAATCATGCGATTCCTAATGTTTCTCAAATTATCAATAACACAACCTTTGTTATTGATTGGTTTGATTTGCCTAGGCTATAGTTGGGGAAGTTTTGGTTTCCATGCTTTTTCTCTTCCTAAAATCTTTGAACTTAATAGAACTTGATAGGAAGATCACCAAAGAACACAAACACAAGCATACGAATCATGTGATTCCTAATGTTTTTCAAATACTCAATAACACAACATTTCTTATTGATTGGTTTGATTTGCCTACGCTATGGTTTGGGAAGTGTTGGTTTCCATTCTTTTTCTCGTCCTAAAATCTTTGAACTTGATAGAAAGATCACCAAACAACACAAACACAAGCATACGAGTAATGCGATTCCTAATGTTTCTCAAATACTTGACACAACATTTCTTATTGATTGGTTTGATTTGCCTAGGCTATGTTTTGGGAAGTGTTGGTTTCCATTCTTTTTCTCGTCCTAAAATCTTTGAACTTAATAGAAAGATCACTAAACAACACAAACACAAGCATACGAGTCAAGCGATTCCTAATGTTTCTCAAATACTCAACAACACAACATTTCTTATTGATTGGTTTGATTTGCCTAGGCTATGGTTTGGGAAGTGTTGGTTTCCATTCTTTTTCTGATCGAAAAATCTTTGAACTTAATAGAACGTGATAGAAAGATCACCAAACAACACAAACACAAGCATACGAATCATGCGATTCATAATGTTTCTCAAATTCTCAATAACACAACCTTTATTATTGATTGGTTCAATTTGCCAAGGATATGGTTTGGGAAGTGTTGTTTTCCATTACTTTTCTCATCCAAAAATCATTGAACGTAATAGAACTTGAAAGAAAGATCACTAAACAACACAAACACAAGCATACGAATTAGGCGATTCCTAATGTTTCTCAAATTCTCAATAACACAACCTTTCTTGTTGATTGGTTTGATTTCCCTAGGCTATGGTTTGGGAAGTGTTGGTTTCCAAACTCTTTCTCGTCCAAAAATCTTTGACCTTAATAGAACTTGATAGCAAGATCACCAAGCAACACAAACACAAGCGTACGAATCATGCGATTCCTAATGTTTCTCAAATACTCAACAACATAACATTTCTTATTGATTGGTTTGATTTCCCTAGGCTATGGTTTGGGAAGTGTTAATTTCCATTCTTTTTCTCGTCGAAAAATCTTTGAACTTAATAGAACTTGATAGAAAGATCACCAAACAACACAAACACAAGCATACGAATCATGCGATTCCTAATGTTTCTCAAATACTCAATAACACAACATTTCTTATTGATTGGTTTGATTTGCCTACGCTATGGTTTGGGAAGTGTTGGTTTCCATTCTTTTTCTCGTCCTAAAATCTTTGAACTTGATAGAAAGATCACCAATCAACACAAACACAAGCATACGAGTCATGCGATTCCTAATGTTTCTCAAATACTCAACAACACAAAATTTCTTATTGATTGGTTTGATTTGCCTAGGCTATGTTTTGGAAAGTGTTGGTTTCCATTCTTTTTCTCGTCCTAAAATCTTTGTACTTAATAGAAAGATCACCAAACAACACAAACACAAGCATACGAGTCATGCGATTCCTAATGTTTCTCAAATACTCAACAAAACAACATTTCTTATTGATTGGTTTGATTTGCCTAGGCTATGGTTTGGGAAGTGTTGGTTTCCATTCTTTTTCTCGTCCAAAAATCTTTGAACTTAATAGAACTTGATAGCAAGATCACCAAACAACACAAACACAAGCATACAAATCATGCGATTCCTAATGTTTCTCAGATTCTCAATAACACAACCTTTGTTATTGAATGGTTTGATTTCCCTGGGCTATGGTTTGGGAAGTGTTGCTTTCCAATCTTTCTCTCATCCAAAAATCTTTGAACTTAATAGAACTTGATAGCAAGATCACCAAACAACACAAACACAACCATACGAATGATGCGATTTCTAAGGTTTCTCAAATTCTCATAAACACAACCTTTGTTATTGATTGGTTTGATTTCCCTAGGCTATGGTTTGGGAAGTGTTGGTTTCCAAACTTTTTCTCGTCTAAAAATCTTAGAAATTAATAGAACTTGACAGCAAGATCACCAAACAACACAAACACAAGCATACGAATCATGCGATTCATAATGTTTCTCAAATTCTCAATAACACAACCTTTATTATTGATTGGTTCAATTTGCCTAGGATATGGTTTGGGAAGTGTTGTTTTCCATTACTTTTCTCATCCAAAAATCATTGAACGTAATAGAACTTGAAAGAAAGATCACTAAACAACACAAACACAAGCATACGAATTAGGCGATTCCTAATGTTTCTCAAATTCTCAATAACACAACCTTTCTTGTTGATTGGTTTGATTTCCCTAGGCTATGGTTTGGGAAGTGTTGGTTTCCATTCTTTTTCTCGTCCAAAAATCTTTGAACTTAATAGAACTTGATAGAAAGATAACCAAACAACACAAACAGAAGCATACGAATCATGCGATTCATAATGTTTCTCAAATTCTCAATAACACAACCTTTCTTGTTGATTGGTTTGATTTCCCTAGGCTATGGTTTGGGAAGTGTTTGTTTCCAATCTTTTTCTCGTCCAATAATCTTTGAACTTAATAGAACTTGATAGCAAGATCACCAAACAACACAAATACAACCATACGAATGATGCGATTCCTAATGTTTCTAAAATTCTCAATAACACAACCTTTGTTATTGATTGGTTTGATTTCCCTAGGCTATGGTTTGGGAAGTGTTGGTTTCCAAACTTTTTCTCGTCCAAAAATCTTTAAACTTAATAGAACTTGATAGAAAGATCACTAAACAACACAAACACAAGCATACGAATCATGCGATTCCTAATGTTTCTCAAATTATGAATAACACAACCTTTGTTATTGACTGGTTTGAGTTGCCTAGGCTATAGTTGGGGAAGTGTTGGTTTCCATGCTTTTTCTCTTCCTAAAATCTTTGAACTTAATAGGACTTGATAGGAAGATCACCAAAGAACACAAACACAAGCATACGAATCATGCGATTTTAATGTTACTCAAATTCTTAATAACACAACCTTTCTTATTGATTGGTTTGATTTGCCTAGGCTATGGTTTGGGAAGTGTTGGTTTCAATTCTTTTTCTCGTCCAAAAATCTTTGAACTTAATAGAACTTGATAGAAAGATAACCAAACAACACAAACACAAGCATACGAATCATGCGATTCCTAATGTTTTTCAAATACTCAATAACACAACATTTCTTATTGATTGGTTTGATTTGCCTACGCTATGGTTTGGGAAGTGTTGGTTTCCATTCTTTTTCTCGTCCTAAAATCTTTGAACTTGATAGAAAGATCACCAAACAACACAAACACAAGCATACGAGTCAAGCGATTCCTAATGTTTCTCAAATACTCAACAACACAACATTTCTTATTGATTGGTTTGATTTGCCTAGGCTATGGTTTGGGAAGTGTTGGTTTCCATTCTTTTTCTCATCGAAAAATCTTTGAACTTAATAGAACTTGATAGAAAGATCACCAAACAACACAAACACAAGCATACGAATCATGCGATTCATAATGTTTCTCAAATTCTCAATAACACAACCTTTATTATTGATTGGTTCAATTTGCCAAGGATATGGTTTGGGAAGTGTTGTTTTCCATTACTTTTCTCATCCAAAAATCATTGAACGTAATAGAACTTGAAAGAAAGATCACTAAACAACACAAACACAAGCATACGAATTAGGCGATTCCTAATGTTTCTCAAATACTCAACAACACAACATTTCTTATTGATTGGTTTGATTTGCCTAGGCTATGTTTTGGAAAGTGTTGGTTTCCATTCTTTTTCTCGTTCTAAAATCTTTGAACTTGATAGAAAGATCACCAAACAACACAAACACAAGCATACGAGTCATGCGATTCCTAATGTTTCTCAAATACTTGACACAACATTTCTTATTGATTGGTTTGATTTGCCTAGGCTATGTTTTGGGAAGTGTTGGTTTCCATTCTTTTTCTCGTCCTAAAATCTTTGAACTTAATAGAAAGATCACCAAACAACACAAACACAAGCATACGAGTCAAGCGATTCCTAATGTTTCTCAAATACTCAACAACACAACATTTCTTATTGATTGGTTTGATTTGCCTAGGCTATGGTTTGGGAAGTGTTGGTTTCCATTCTTTTTCTCATCGAAAAATCTTTGAACTTAATAGAACTTGATAGAAAGATCACCAAACAACACAAACACAAGCATACGAATCATGCGATTCATAATGTTTCTCAAATTCTCAATAACACAACCTTTATTATTGATTGGTTCAATTTGCCAAGGATATGGTTTGGGAAGTGTTGTTTTCCATTACTTTTCTCATCCAAAAATCATTGAACGTAATAGAACTTGAAAGAAAGATCACTAAACAACACAAACACAAGCATACGAATTAGGCGATTCCTAATGTTTCTCAAATACTCAACAACACAACATTTCTTATTGATTGGTTTGATTTGCCTAGGCTATGTTTTGGAAAGTGTTGGTTTCCATTCTTTTTCTCGTTCTAAAATCTTTGAACTTGATAGAAAGATCACCAAACAACACAAACACAAGCATACGAGTCATGCGATTCCTAATGTTTCTCAAATACTCAACAACACAACATTTCTTACTGATTGGTTTGATTTGCCTAGGCATTGGTTTGGGAAGTGTTGGTTTCCATTCTTTTTCTCGTCCATAAATCTTTGAACTTAATAGAACTTGATAGCAAGATCACCAAACAACACAAACACAAGCATACAAATCATGCGATTCCTAATGTTTCTCAGATTCTCAATAACACAACCTTTGTTATTGATTGGTTTGATTTCCCTGGGCTATGGTTTGGGAAGTGTTGTTTTCCAATCTTTTTCTCGTCCAAAAATCTATGAACTTAATAGAACTTGATAGCAAGTTCACCAAACAACACAAACACAAGCATACGAATCATGCGATTCCTAATGTTTCTCAAATTCTCAATAACACAAACTTTCTTGTTGATTGGTTTGATTTCCCCAGGCTATGGTTTGGGAAGTGTTGGTTTCCAATCTTTCTCTTATCCAAAAATCTTTGAACTTAATAGAACTTGATAGCCAGATCACCAAACCACACAAACACAACCATACGAATGATGCGATTTCTAAGGTTTCTCAAGTTCTCATAAACACAACCTTTGTTATTGATTGGTTTGATTTCCCTAGGCTATTGTTTGGGAAGTGTTGGTTTCCAAACTTTTTCTCGTCTAAAAACTTAGAAATTAATAGAACTTGACAGCAAGATCACCAAACAACACAAACACAAGCATACGAATCATGCGATTCATAATGTTTCTCAAATTCTCAATAACACAACCTTTATTATTGATTGGTTCGATTTGCCTAGGATATGGTTTGGGAAGTGTTGTTTTCCATTCTTTTTCTCGTCCAAAAATCACTGAACGTAATAGAACTTGATAGAAAGATCACCAAACAACACAAACACAAGCATACGAATCATGCGATTTCTAATGTTTCTCAAATTCTCAATAACACAACATTTCCTATTCATTGGTTTGATTTGCCTAGGCTATGGTGTGGGAAGTGTTGGTTTCCATTCTTTTTCTCGTCCAACAATCTTTGAACTTAATAGAACTTGATAGCAAATCACCAAACAACACAAATACAAGCATACGAATCATGCGATTCATAATGTTTCTCAAATTCTCAATAACAAAACCTTTATTATTGATTGGTTCGATTTGCCTAGGATATGGTTTGGGAAGTGTTGTTTTCCATTACTTTTCTCATCCAAAAATCATTGAACGTAATAGAACTTGAAAGAAAGATCACTAAACAACACAAACACAAGCATACGAATTAGGCGATTCCTAATGTTTCTCAAATTCTCAATAACACAACCTTTCTTGTTGATTTGTTTGATTTCCCTAGGCTATGGTTTGGGAAGTGTTGGTTTCCAAACTCTTTCTCGTCCAAAAATCTTTGACCTTAATAGAACTTGATAGCAAGATCACCAAGCAACACAAACACAAGCGTACGAATCATGCGATTCCTAATGTTTCTCAGATTTTCAATAACACAACCTTTGTTATTGATTGGTTTGATCTCCCTAAGCAATGGTTTGGGAAGTGTTGGTTTCCAATCTTTTTCTCGTCCAAAAATCTTTGAACTTAATAGAACTTGATAGAAAGATCACTAAACAACACAAACACAAGCATACGAATCATGCGATTCCTAATGTTTCTCAAATTATCAATAACACAACCTTTTTTATTGATTGGTTTGATTTGCCTAGGCTATAGTTGGGGAAGTGTTGGTTTCCATGCTTTTTCTCTTCCTAAAATCTTTGAACTTAATCGAACTTGATAGAAAGATCACCAAAGAACACAAACACAAGCATACGAATCATGCGATTCTAATGTTACTCAAATTCTTAATAACACAACCCTTCTTATTGATTGGTTTGATTTGCCTAGGCTATGGTTTGGGAAGTGTTGTTTTCCATTCTTTTTCTCGTCCAAAAATCTTTGAACTTAATAGAACTTGATAGAAAGATCACCAAACAACACAAACACAAGCATACGAATCATGCGATTCCTAATGTTTTTCAAATACTCAATAAAACAACCTTCGCATGACTCGTATGCTTGTGTTTGTGTTGGTTTCCATTCTTTTCCTCGTCCAAAAATCTTTGAACTTAATAGAGCTTGATAAATAGATCACCAAACAACACAAACACAAGCATACGAATCATGCGATTTCTAATGTTTCTCAAATTCTCATTAACACAACCTTTGTTATTGAATGGTTTGATTTCCCTAGGCTATGGTTTGGGAAGTGTTTGTTTCCAAACTTTTTCTCGTCCAAAAATCTTTGAACTTAATAGAACTTGATAGCAAGATCACCAAACAACACAAACACAAGCATACGAATCATGTGATTCATAATGTTTCTCAAATTCTCAATAACACAACCTTTATTATTGATTGGTTCGATTTGCCTAGGATATGGTTTGGGAAGTGTTGTTGTCCATTCTTTTTCTCGTCCAAAAATCATTGAACGTAATAGTACTTGGTAGAAAGGTCACCAAACAACACAAACACAAGCATACAAATCATGCGATTTCTAATGTTTCTCAAATTCTCAATAACACAACCTTTCTTGTTGATTGGTTTGATTTCCCTAGGCTATGGTTTGGGAAGTGTTGGTTTTCAATCTTTTTCTCGTACAAAAATCTTTGAACTTAATAGAACTTGATAGCAAGATCACCAAACAACACAAACACAAGCGTACGAATCATGCGATTTCTAATGTTTCTCAAATTCTCAATAACACAACATTTCCTATTCATTGGTTTGATTTGCCTAGGCTATGGTGTGGGAAGTGTTGGTTTCCATTCTTTTTCTCGTCCAACAATCTTTGAACTTAATAGAACTTGATAGCAAATCACCAAACAACACAAATACAAGCATACGAATCATGCGATTCATAATGTTTCTCAAATTCTCAATAACAAAACCTTTATTATTGATTGGTTCGATTTACCTAGGATATGGTTTGGGAAGTGTTGTTTTCCATTACTTTTCTCATCCAAAAATCATTGAACGTAATAGAACTTGAAAGAAAGATCACTAAACAACACAAACACAAGCATACGAATTAGGCGATTCCTAATGTTTCTCAAATTCTCAATAACACAACCTTTCTTGTTGATTTGTTTGATTTCCCTAGGCTATGGTTTGGGAAGTGTTGGTTTCCAAACTCTTTCTCGTCCAAAAATCTTTGACCTTAATAGAACTTGATAGCAAGATCACCAAGCAACACAAACACAAGCGTACGAATCATGCGATTCCTAATGTTTCTCAGATTTTCAATAACACAACCTTTGTTATTGATTGGTTTGATCTCCCTAAGCAATGGTTTGGGAAGTGTTGGTTTCCAATCTTTTTCTCGTCCAAAAATCTTTGAACTTAATAGAACTTGATAGAAAGATCACTAAACAACACAAACACAAGCATACGAATCATGCGATTCCTAATGTTTCTCAAATTATCAATAACACAACCTTTTTTATTGATTGGTTTGATTTGCCTAGGCTATAGTTGGGGAAGTGTTGGTTTCCATGCTTTTTCTCTTCCTAAAATCTTTGAACTTAATCGAACTTGATAGAAAGATCACCAAAGAACACAAACACAAGCATACGAATCATGCGATTCTAATGTTACTCAAATTCTTAATAACACAACCCTTCTTATTGATTGGTTTGATTTGCCTAGGCTATGGTTTGGGAAGTGTTGTTTTCCATTCTTTTTCTCGTCCAAAAATCTTTGAACTTAATAGAACTTGATAGAAAGATCACCAAACAACACAAACACAAGCATACGAATCATGCGATTCCTAATGTTTTTCAAATACTCAATAAAACAACCTTCGCATGACTCGTATGCTTGTGTTTGTGTTGGTTTCCATTCTTTTCCTCGTCCAAAAATCTTTGAACTTAATAGAGCTTGATAAATAGATCACCAAACAACACAAACACAAGCATACGAATCATGCGATTTCTAATGTTTCTCAAATTCTCATTAACACAACCTTTGTTATTGATTGGTTTGATTTCCCTAGGCTATGGTTTGGGAAGTGTTTGTTTCCAAACTTTTTCTCGTCCAAAAATCTTTGAACTTAATAGAACTTGATAGCAAGATCACCAAACAACACAAACACAAGCATACGAATCATGCGATTCATAATGTTTCTCAAATTCTCAATAACACAACCTTTATTATTGATTGGTTCGATTTGCCTAGGATATGGTTTGGGAAGTGTTGTTGTCCATTCTTTTTCTCGTCCAAAAATCATTGAACGTAATAGTACTTGGTAGAAAGGTCACCAAACAACACAAACACAAGCATACAAATCATGCGATTTCTAATGTTTCTCAAATTCTCAATAACACAACCTTTCTTGTTGATTGGTTTGATTTCCCTAGGCTATGGTTTGGGAAGTGTTGGTTTTCAATCTTTTTCTCGTACAAAAATCTTTGAACTTAATAGAACTTGATAGCAAGATCACCAAACAACACAAACACAAGCATACGAATCATGCGATTCCTAATGTTTTTCAAATACTCAATAAAACAACCTTCGCATGATTCGTATGCTTGTGTTTGTGTTGGTTTCCATTCTTTTTCTCGTCCAAAAATCTTTGAACTTAATAGAACTTGATAGAAAGATCACCAAACAACACAAACACAAGCATACGAATCATGCGATTTCTAATGTTTCTCAAATTCTCATTAACACAACCTTTGTTATTGATTGGTTTGATTTCCCTAGGCTATGGTTTGGGAAGTGGTTTTTTCCAATATTTTTCTCGTCCAAAAATCTTTGAACTTAATAGAACTTGATAGCAAGATCACCAAACAACACAAACACAACCATACGAGTGATGCGATTCCTAATGTTTCTAAAATTCTCAATAACACAACCTTTGTAATTGATTCGTTTGATTTCCCTAGGCTCTGGTTTGGGAAGTGTTGATTTCCAAACTTTTTCTCGTCCAAAAATCTTTGAACTTAATAGAACTTGATAGCAAGATCACCAAACAACACAAACACAACCATACGAATGATGCGATTTCCAATGTTTCTCAAATTCTCATTAACACAACCTTTGTTATTGATTGGTTTGATTTCCCTAGGCTATGGTTTGGGAAGTGTTGGTTTCCAAACTTTTTCTCGTCCAAAAATCTTTGAACTTAATAGAACTTGATAGCAAGATCACCAAACAACACAAACACAAGCATACGGATCATGCGATTCATAATGTTTCTCAAATTCTCAATAACACAACCTTTATTATTGATTGGTTCGATTTGCCTAGGATATGGTTTGGGAAGTGTTGTTGTCCATTCTTTTTCTCGTCCAAAAATCATTGAACGTAATAGTACTTGGTAGAAAGGTCACCAAACAACACAAACACAAGCATACAAATCATGCGATTTCTAATGTTTCTCAAATTCTCAATAACACAACCTTTCTTGTTGATTGGTTTGATTTCCCTAGGCTATGGTTTGGGAAGTGTTGGTTTTCAATCTTTTTCTCGTACAAAAATCTTTGAACTTAATAGAACTTGATAGCAAGATCACCAAACAACAGAAACACAAGCATACGAATCATGCGATTCCTAATGTTTTTCAAATACTCAATAAAACAACCTTCGCATGATTCGTATGCTTGTGTTTGTGTTGGTTTCCATTCTTTTTCTCGTCCAAAAATCTTTGAACTTAATAGAACTTGATAGAAAGATCACCAAACAACACAAACACAAGCATACGAATCATGCGATTTCTAATGTTTCTCAAATTCTCATTAACACAACCTTTGTTATTGATTGGTTTGATTTCCCTAGGCTATGGTTTGGGAAGTGTTGGTTTCCAAACTTTTTCTCGTCCAAAAATCTTTGAACTTAATAGAACTTGATAGCAAGATCACCAAACAACACAAACACAAACATACGAATCATGCGATTCATAATGTTTCTCAAATTCTCAATAAAACAACCTTTATTATTGATTGGTTCGATTTGCCTAGGATATGGTTTGGGAAGTGTTGTTTTCCATTCTTTTTCTCGTCCAAAAATCATTGAACGTAATAGTACTTGGTAGAAAGGTCACCAAACAACACAAACACAAGCATACAAATCATGCGATTTCTAATGTTTCTCAAATTCTCAATAACACAACCTTTCTTGTTGATTGGTTTGATTTCCCTAGGCTATGGTTTGGGAAGTGTTGGTTTCCAATCTTTTTCTCGTCCAAAAATCTTTGAACTTAATAGAACTTGATAGCAAGATCACCAAACAACACAAACACAAGCATACGAATCATGCGATTCCTAATGTTTTTCAAATACTCAATAAAACAACCTTCGCATGACTCGTATGCTCGTGTTTGTGTTGGTTTTCATTCTTTTTCTCGTCCAAAAATCTTTGAACTTAATAGAGCTTGATAAATAGATCACCAAACAACACAAACACAAGCATACGAATCATGCGATTTCTAATGTTTCTCAAATTCTCATTAACACAACCTTTGTTATTGATTGGTTTGATTTCCCTAGGCTATGGTTTGGGAAGTGTTGGTTTCCAATCTTTTTCTCGTCCAAAAATCTTTGAACTTAATAGAACTTGATAGCAAGATCACCAAACAACACAAACACAACCATACGAATGATGCGATTTCCAATGTTTCTCAAATTCTCATTAACACAACCTTTGTTATTGATTGGTTTGATTTCCCTAGGCTATGGTTTGGGAAGTGTTGGTTTCCAAACTTTTTCTCGTCCAAAAATCTTTGAACTTAATAGAACTTGATAGCAAGATCACCAAACAACACAAACACAAGCATACGAATCATGCGATTCATAATGTTTCTCAAATTCTCAATAACACAACCTTTATTATTGATTGGTTCGATTTGCCTAGGATATGGTTTGGGAAGTGTTGTTGTCCATTCTTTTTCTCGTCCAAAAATCATTGAACTTAATAGTACTTGGTAGAAAGGTCACCAAACAACACAAACACAAGCATACAAATCATGCGATTTCTAATGTTTCTCAAATTCTCAATAACACAACCTTTCTTGTTGATTGGTTTGATTTCCCTAGGCTATGGTTTGGGAAGTGTTGGTTTCCAATCTTTTTCTTGTTCAAAAATCTTTGAACTTAATAGAACTTCATAGCAAGATCACCAAACAACACAAACACAAGCATACGAAGCATGCGATTCATAATGTTTCTCAAATTCTCAATAAAACAACCTTTATTATTGATTGGTTCGATTTACCTAGGATATGGTTTTGGAAGTGTTGTTTTCCATTCTTTTTCTCGTCCAAAAATCATTGAACGTAATAGAACTTGATAGAAAGATCACCAAACAACACAAACACAAGCATACGAATCATGCGATTCCTAATGTTTCTCAAATTCTCAATAACACAACCTTTCTTGTTGATTGGTTTGATTTCCCTAGGCTATGGTTTGGGAAGTGGTTTTTTCCAATATTTTTCTCGTCCAAAAATCTTTGAACTTAATAGAACTTGATAGCAAGATCACCAAACAACACAAACACAACCATACGAGTGATGCGATTCCTAATGTTTCTAAAATTCTCAATAACACAACCTTTGTAATTGATTCGTTTGATTTCCCTAGGCTCTGGTTTGGGAAGTGTTGATTTCCAAACTTTTTCTCGTCCAAAAATCTTTGAACTTAATTGAACTTGATAGCAAGATCACCAAACAACACAAACACAAGCATACGAATCATGCGATTCCTAATGTTTTTCAAATACTCAATAACACAACATTTCTTATTGATTGGTTTGATTTGCCTACGCTATGGTTTGTCAAGTGTTGGTTTCCATTCTTTTTCTCATCCAAAAATCTTTGAACTTGATAGCAAAATAACTGAACAACACAAACACAAGCATACGAATCATTCGATTCCTAATGTTTCTCAGATTATCAATAACACAACCTTTGTTATTGATTGGTTTGATTTCCCTGGGCTATGGTTTGGGAAGTGTTCTTTTCCATTCTTTTTCTCGTCCAAAAATCATTGAACGTAATAGAACTTGATAGAAAGATCACCAAACGGCACAAACACAAGCATACAAATCATGCGATTTCTAATGTTTCTCAAATTCTCAATAACACAACCTTTCCTATTGATTGTTTTGATTTGCCTAGGCTATGGTTTGGGAAGTGTTGGTTTCCATTCTTTTTCTCGTCCAACAATCTTTGAACTTATTAGAACTTCATAGCAAGATCACCAAACAACACAAACACAAGCATACGAATCATGCGATTCATAATGTTTCTCAAATTCTCAATAAAACCACCTTTATTATTGATTGGTTTGATTTCCCTAGGCTATGGATTGGGAAGTGTTGGTTTCCAATCTTTTTCTCGTCCAAAAATCTTTGAACTTTAGTAGAACTTGATAGCAAGATCACTAAACAACACAAACACAACCATACGAATGATGCGATTCCTAATGTTTCTCAAATTCTCAATAACACAACCTTTGTTATTGATTGGTTTGATTTCTCTAGGCTATGGTTTGGGAAGTGTTGGTTTCCAAACTTTTTCTCGTCCAAAAATCTTTGAACTTAATAGAACTTGATAGCAAGATCACCAAACAACACAAACACAATGATGCGGGGTCAAAGCCGCTCGATGCCCGATCTTCGACGTTCGTGACTCAAACAACGGAAACAAGAACAAGATAGTCAGAAATGAACTCAAATGAAACGACTCAACAAGAACTATGAAGCAACGACTCAAATGGACACAAAACAGACTCGGTGGAATCGAAACAAAGGCAATGAAGACACAAAGGAAAACGACTCAATAAAGGACTAAGATCAACTCCTAGAAACAACTAGAAGACCCTTGGCTCGAAGAGACAAGAACCAACCAGAATGATCGAGAAACCAACCTTTACGATCTCACACAAACAAGGAACAAGCCTTGTAGGCACGAGAAAGGGGCTCGTGAATGATGATAGGCACCAACCTTCAAGAGATCGACACAAATCAAAGCAAACCAAGCTGCACACGCACACAATTGAAAGCCAAAGCTCTCGTTTTCTCTCTATTCAAGGAGAATGCAAATACAATGTTCTGAGTTGTCTAAACTGAAAATAACACCTAAAAAGCTATTTATAGGTCTTGACAAAACACACTTAAAACAATAATGGAAATAATGGGAAATATTGTCTTAAAACAAGATAAGTAGTGGCCCATTTGGACAGGCCCGAAATGGGCACACTAAGGCACAAGCGCGCGCTAAAAGCACACACGCCCGGTGCCCGCTGAAGGCACACGCCCGGTGCCTAAGTGTGGCACTCGCTCGGCGCGCCTTGGATGGACACGCCCACAATGCACACGGCCTTGGGCTGTGGCTCCATGATCTCCCTTGCTTCCTTAGCCACTGAATAGGCCACAAAAGTGCTCATCTCTCTTTGAAGCTTCTTAGCTCTAGCACGAGTAAGTGGGCCTTCGAAGAGTGTGGGTGCACTCGGTGGTGGCTGGATGGATGATCCCTCATCAACCTCCCCTTCTTGGAAAGGATT
Source organism: Polygonum aviculare (assembly GCA_934048045.1). Classification (NCBI taxonomy): domain Eukaryota; kingdom Viridiplantae; phylum Streptophyta; class Magnoliopsida; order Caryophyllales; family Polygonaceae; genus Polygonum; species Polygonum aviculare. The sequence continues at coordinate 20,463,148 of OW204023.1, read as the reverse complement.
CGACCCCGAATCTAACTCTTCATCCACGGCTAAGTAAGGCATAAGGTCAGCGACATTAAAGGTGGCGCTCACACCATAATCCCCTGGCAGCTCCAATTTGTAAGCGTTGTCTCCAATTCGTTGTAGCACCTTGAAAGGCCCATCACCTCTTGGAGACAGCTTGCTCTTTCTTTGCTCCGGAAACCGCTCCTTCCTTAGATGAACCCAAACCAAATCCCCTGGCTGGAAAATGACTTGGCGCCGCCCATGGTTGGCACGTTTGGCGTTGTATTCGGCCTTTTGCTCTAACCTTGCCTTGGTTCGAGCATGCAGCTCCCTAATAAACTCAACGTGCTTCCCTGCATCAAAGCTTTCATTCTCCCTCATTGGAAATGGGGTAAGATCTAAGGGGGTGAGTGGGTTAGTTCCATAAACACATTCAAATGGAGTTAACTTAGTAGATGAGTGCATGGTTCGATTATAAGCAAACTCCACATGAGGCAAAGCATCTTCCCACAGTTTTATATTCTTCTTAATAATGGTTCTAAGGATAGTAGCTAACGTCCTATTGGTTACTTCGGTCTGCCCGTCAGTTTGAGGGTGACTAGATGTAGAAAACATTAGCTTAGTTCCTAGCTTATTCCATAAAGTCCTCCAAAAATAGCTAAGGAACTTAGTATCCCTATCACTCACTATTGTCTTGGGTATCCCATGCAGCCTAACTATTTCCCTAAAGAATAAGTTAGCTACATTACTAGCATCATCAGTTTTGTGACACGGCACAAAGTGTGCCATCTTAGAGAATCGGTCAACTACCACCATTATTGAATCCCTCCCCTTCTTAGTCCTAGGCAACCCTACTATAAAGTCCATGGATAAATCCTCCCAAGGGGCTGTAGGCGTAGGCAAAGGGGTGTATAGTCCATGTGGCATCAACCTAGACTTGGCTCTTAAACAATCAACACATCGCTTAACTACATTTTCAACGTCTCTAAGCATATGTGGCCAGTAGAAATGAGCCCTAAGAGTGTGATAAGTCTTATCCCTGCCAAAATGTCCCATTAGGCCGCCCTTATGGGCTTCCTCAACCAACAATAAGCGCAAAGAGCAACGGGGAATGCAAACTTTATCAACTCGAAACAAAAACCCATCATGAATGTAATATTTCTCATCCGAACCCTTATGCATGCAGCACTTGAAAACATCACCAAAATCAATATCATGCTCGTATAATTCACAAATGTAAGTAAATCCTAGCACTCTAGAATCCAATGAAACAAGCAAAGTATGGCGACGAGATAATGCATCGGCTACCACATTGTCTTTTCCCTTTTTATATTTTATGACATATGGAAATGTCTCAATAAATTCCATCCACCTACCATGCCTTCTATCCAATTTATCCTGACTCTTAAAATGTTTCAATGATTCATGGTCAGTTTTCAAAACAAACTCTCTAGGCCATAGGTAGTGTTGCCATGTTTTAAGTACTCTAAATAAAGCATACAATTCCTTGTCATACGTAGAGTAATTCAAACATGCTCCTTTCAATTTTTCAGAGAAGAAGGCTATGGGTTTACCTTCTTGCATGAGGACGCCGCCAATGCCAATGCCACTTGCGTCGCACTCCACTTCAAAGGGCCTAGTGAAGTCGGGCAATGCTAGCAAAGGTGCCTGCGTCAGTTTCCATTTCAGGGCATTGAACGCCCTCTCTTGTGCCTTCTCCCACTTGAACTCACTCCTCTTCTTGGTAATTTCGGTCAAAGGGGCAGCAATGGTGCTGAAGTCCTTCACGAAACGCCTATAGAAGCTAGCGAGGCTGATGAGGGACCATCCGTCAAGCCTCCACCAAGCACGCCCATTTTATTTGATGGACCGTTGACCCGAGCTCGCGCCAAGAAGCTCCAGCAAGACATGCATGGGTTCATAGGTTATCATGTGGCTAAAGAGGCTAGAGACCAATGAGCCGCAGGCCAAGGTCGTGACCCTCTTAAGTGCAGCCATTGGTCAAGGCATCCCAAGCCAAGACACCAACGAAGGCCCTTCCAGCCCTCTTTAGGACGTGGCCACGCCAGCCCCTTAGCGCGCTCCGAAGCAACGTTTCCAAAGCTTGGCTGTGCATTGCTTCTTTTGGGTTGTTTCTCATATGGGCTGATACTTATTATTATTATTATTATTTTGGTGTTACTTTTCTGGGATTGTAAGGGCATATAAAAGGCCCCCAGCTGGTTATTTCTCATTAGACTTCCCATTATCAAAAACTTGTTATCTTCCTCCATAGAGAGAGAATGAAAGAGAGCTTGGCTTTCAAAGTGTGCATCAGGCTTGGTTTGTCTTGCATCGATCAATCCGATTGTTCGGGTTGTTAGTGAGGCGAATACACGCATCCTCCTCGTGCTCCAAGGATACGTCCTTGGCTGTGTGGGGTTGTATAAGGTTGGTCTTTCGATCATTCAATCTGGTTCTCGTTTTCAAAGCAACGAGGGTCTCTTTGTTGTTTCGTTGGGTTGATCTTCTTTATCTATCCTTTTTATCTTGTTCTTGAATCTGTTCTTGTTCTTCTTGGTTGTTCTTCGTTTCCTTGTGTTCATCCCTCCATTTCTGACCATCTCTCCTTCTCTTTGTGTTCTGAGTTGTTGTTGTCGAAGATCGGGCATCCAGCGGCTTAACCCCGCATCAGAGGCCATGGAAGCTCCTGACTTGGCCAATGGAGGTAGGCGTCGGCCACTCTTGGATCGCCCTTATCTTGGCCTCGTCCACTTGTAGTCCCTTGGAGCTCACTACAAAACCAAGAAAAGTGACATGATTAGTGCACAATTCACATTTCTTCAAATTGGCATACAAGTGCTCTAATCGAAGTGTAGAGAGTACTTCCCTTAAATGAACTTCATGATCTTCTAGGGATTTGCTACAAATCAGAATATCATCAAAATATACCACAACAAATTTCCCTATGAATTTTCTAAGCACATAGTTCATTAACCTCATGAATGTACTAGGGGCGTTGGTCAGCCCAAATGGCATCACAAGCCACTCGTACAAGCCAAATTTAGTCTTAAATGCCGTTTTCCATTCATCCCCTTCCTTCATTCTGATTTGGTGATATCCACTCTTTAAATCTATCTTAGAAAACATAGTGGCACCATGCAATTCATCTAACATGTCGTCCAGCCTAGGAATGGGGTGACGGTACTTTATAGTAATGTTGTTAATTGCCCTACAATCTACACACATTCTCCATGATCCATCTTTTTTGGGCACTAACAAAACAGGCACGGCACATGGACTCAAACTCTCTCTAACATAACCCTTGTCCAAAAGCTCTTGGACTTGGGTTTGGACCTCATGGGTCTCCTTGGGGTTCATACGGTAAGCTGGTCTGTTTGGTAATGATGCCCCGGGGATGAGATCGATTTGATGCTCAATCCCTCTAATTGGTGGCAATCCAGCCGGTATCTCATCGGGGAACACATCCTTGTATTCCTCGACAAGCCCCAAAATCCTTGGGGGCAGAGAAGCTTTGAGCTCCTCATTCAACAAACTCAGCTCCTTACACAAAAGCATGAGTGTTGTTTGCCCATCCAAGTACTCGGCCTCAAGCTCCCGCTTGGAAGCTAAAAGCGCGTTGGAGGGTGCGAGATCGTTAGGTGAGCTCGGCTTACCCCGAGCTGGCCCCTTCTTTCCCTCACCATCTCCATTTACCTTATTCACCTTCTTCTTGTCAAACTCCTCAGCCACCTGGGTAGGCGTCATGGGTTTGAGCACTATGTTCTTGCCATTGTGGGTGAAGGTGTTCCGGTTGGTGAATCCATCATGGGTGACTTTTCTTTCATATTGCCATGGACGACCGAGCAAAATGTGGCAAGCCTGCATAGGAACGACATCACAAAGAACAACATCCTCGTAATGCCCAAGTTTAATAGAAACATGTGCTTGCTTGTTTACTCTAAGTTCTCCACAATCGTTCATCCAATGCAATTTATAGGGCCTGGGGTGTTGAGTTATAGATAATCCAAGTTTTTGTACCATTTCTAGACTAGCAATGTTACAACAACTTCCACTATCTATTATCATATTGCAAACTTTGCCCTTAATCAAACATCGAGTATGGAATAAATTCTCTCTTTGGTTATCATCACAAGGGGCTGGTTTTACATGCAAGTTACGTCTAGCAATTAAGGACTCCCCTGACTCATACTCAATTTCATCATCTACATCATTTTCATGCAATTCATTATCATTAGGCTCATTTTCATGCAATTCTTCATCTTCTTCCTCAGATTCATATTGGCCTAAATGGTTAATGAGAAGTGTTTTCTTGTTAGGACAGTCTTTCATCATGTGCCCTCTACCTTGGCACTTAAAGCATACAATATCCCTAGCTCGAGGAGAAGAATTAGAGGTACTGCCCTTAGGAGCTGCGGAAGCTCCTCCATTGTTGCCCTTGTTGTAGGATGGTGTGTTGGTGGTGGAAGGCTTGGCTCGGCCAGATTGGTCACCATAGGCGCCGGCTGTGCTTCCCCTCTCCTTAGAGTTGGCGCCTTCCTTCCCATAAGATGTGGTCTGGCCACTCCCTCCTTGATTCCTGGATTTGAACTTTCTCTCTACTTTCAATGCTAGATGGAAGAGGTCAGTCATAGTAGAGTATGGGTACAAATCAATTTCATTAGCTAAGTATGGATGCAAGATTCGAAGGTACCTCGCCATTGTGGTTTCTTCATCCTCAACCACATTGGCCCTTACCATCGCCACTTGCATGGCGTTAAAGCACTCCTCAGCTCCCATTGAACCTTGTCTTAGGTTCTCCAGCCTTTGCCTCAGCTCGCGCGCATAGTGTTGGGGCACGAACCGGCCTCTCATCAAGGCTTTCATTTGCTCCCAATTGTTGATTGGCGGGTCAAGGGCTCGCCTCCTCTCTTTCACTAGGTTGTCCCACCAGATTAGGGCGTAACCATTGAACTCTAGGGTGGCGAGTTGCACCTTCTTAGCTTCGGGAAAATTGTGGCAATTCCAGACTTGTTCTATCTTGGTCTCCCACTCCATGTACACGTCCGGATCACATTTACCCTCAAACGAAGGTATCTTCACCTTCACCTTGCCAACACCATCTTGCTCAGGCTCGCGCGGCCTCCTTTGGCGCCGGTCTCCCTCATCACGCCTGGAATAGCGTTCCCAAGCCTCATCCTCAAAGAACTCCTCATCAAACTCGTCATAGCGCTCATCACGCCCCTGGTTTCTTCTTTGTGCCTGAAACGCTTGGAAATCGTTAGTAGGACGAGCCCTCTCTCTTATGGGAGAGGGAAATTGATTGAGGGGCACTCTTTGTGCAAAAATACCAGGAGGGTTACGAGTAACTCCCCTTCTAGTTTGTTGTTGCTGTTGGTTGGACGTGGAGGCTAAGTTGGGATCCACGGTCTGATTGTTTGTTGGATCAACATCTTGATGGTCATCACCATGGTTAGGGTCAGCTGCTTGGGTGGAATGTGGGGATGAAGGGTCTTGGCGTTGGGATTGCCGTTGCCTATTTTCCACAGCTATCAAACGCCGGGTGATGGTCTCTACGTTTTGGTTAAGTGACCTCAACATATTGAACACCTCAGGTGGAATTTGCTCCGAGCTATGTGAAGTTTCTTCTTCCTGCGACATTGTAACAACAAACACACTAAAACAAACTCGTTAGGTTAGGATTAATCCAAAACAAGCTCGCTAGTGTTTCTCTCGCTCTCACTCTCTTGTGTGCGATGAGCTCGTTGTTTCAATCTGCTTTGAGAAGGGTCAAAATCAAGCTCAGATTAGTGACAATATCACTCGAAGAAATAGAGGTTGGAAGGGAAGAACGAAAAGAAGACTCGATTATAAACAAAGATGAAATGGAAAGACAAGGAAGAGAGATCAACCTGATTAAGCTCTTTTCACCTTGAATTCCTTAACCAAGTGCGACTTGGAATGGTTTGTTAGGTGAGGATAAGGGTGGCTCTTTTGTGGAGGTAGGTCTCTTCAATGGCGTCCAGAGGTAAAGAGGAGAGAAGACACAACACTTGCACTAGAATGATATAAACTTAAACTATGCACTAAGATGAAATGCAAGCTATATTTATGAATGCAAAGATATTTCTGATTTCTGATTTTTTTTATTTTTTTATTTTTTACTCTCTTTTTTTTTTTGAGTCTTTTCTTTTTCTTTTTTTTTCTTTTTTTTTTTTGAATCAGAAATAATTACAAGAATATGCAGATATTAAATAAAATGCAAGTGCAAACTATATGTGCAAGAATGAAATGAGATGGACGTTGGGTTGGTTGTGTGCTGAATGAGTTTCAAGGCTGAAATGTAGGAGATTTGGGTGTGAAATGGACGTTGGGAGAGTGTGGGGGTGGGTTTGAATGAGTCTGCTACTTTATAGGAGGTGGGTGTAGCTTTGTGGCTGAAATGAAGGTTGTTAGAACCTTTGAACTAGTCAACCTTAAATGTAGGAGGTGGGAATGTAATTCAATTTTCTGACTTAATTAAATTAAATCAGATCCTCCTCACTTAATTAAAATGTGGCTGATGGTTCTAGGAGGGTGGTGGACGTTTTTGTGAAGGGTGGTGGGCAGGAGGTGGTGTTGGTGGCGGTTACTTGAGTTTTAGGGTGTGTTTGGGCTGGGCGAAACAAACCACTACACAAGCAACAAATGGTTAGTACTATCAAGTTAATTAAAGCAAAGGAATTAATCAACCTGACCTTTGAAGACGTTTCTTTTTGGATTTTTGTGGACTCTAATGGTGGATCGACTCAAACTCAAGAAGAACGTCTGCAACGAAGCTCTGATACCAATTTGATGCGGGGTCAAAGCCGCTCGATGCCCGATCTTCGACGTTCGTGACTCAAACAACGGAAACAAGAACAAGATGGTCAGAAATGAACTCAAATGAAACGACTCAACAAGAACTATGAAGCAACGACTCAAATGGACACAAAACAGACTCGGTGGAATCGAAACAAAGGCAATGAAGACACAAAGGAAAACGACTCAATAAAGGACTAAGATCAACTCCTAGAAACAACTAGAAGACCCTTGGCTCGAAGAGACAAAAACCAACCAGAATGATCGAGAAACCAACCTTTACGATCTCACACAAACAAGGAACAAGCCTTGTAGGCACGAGAAAGGGGCTCGTGAATGATGATAGGCACCAACCTTCAAGAGATCGACACAAATCAAAGCAAACCAAGCTGCACACGCACACAATTGAAAGCCAAAGCTCTCGTTTTCTCTCTATTCAAGGAGAATGCAAATACAATGTTCTGAGTTGTCTAAACTGAAAATAACACCTAAAAAGCTATTTATACGTCTTGACAAAACACACTTAAAACAATAATGGAAATAATGGGAAATATTGTCTTAAAACAAGATAAGTAGTGGCCCATTTGGACAGGCCCGAAATGGGCACACTAAGGCACAAGCGCGCGCTAAAAGCACACACGCCCGGTGCCACACTTAGGCACCGGGCGGGTGCCTCCAGCAGGCACCGGGCGTGTGCCTTCAGCGGTTGGTTTCCAATCTTTTTCTCCTCCAAAAATCTATGAACTTAATACAACTTGATAGCAAGATCGCCAAACAACACAAACACAAGCATACGAATCATGCGATTCCTAATGTTTCTCAAATTCTCAATAACACAACCTTTCTTGTTGATTGGTTTGATTTCCCTAGGCTATGGTTTGGGAAGTGTTGGTTTCCAATCTTTTTCTCGTCCAAAAATCTTAGAACTTAATAGAACTTGATAGCAAGATCACCAAACAACACAAACACAACCATACGAATGATGCGATTTCTAATGTTTCTCAAATTCTCATTAACACAACCTTTGTTATTGATTGGTTTGATTTCCCTAGGCTATGGTTTAGGAAGTGTTGGTTTCCAAACTTTTTCTCGTCCAAAAATCTTTGAACTTAATAGAACTTGATAGCAAGATCACCAAACAACACAAACACAAGCATTCGAATCATGCGATTCATAATGTTTCTCAATCTCTTAATAACACAACCTTTATTATTGATTGGTTCGATTTGCCTAGGATATGGTTTGGGAAGTGTTGTTGTCCATTCTTTTTCTCGTCCAAAAATCATGGAACGTAATAGAACGCATGATTTCTAATGTTTCTCAAATTCTCAATAACACAACCTTTCTTGTTGATTGGTTTGATTTCCCTAGGCTATGGTTTGGGAAGTGTTGGTTTCCAATCTTTTTCTCGTCCTAAAATCTTTGAACTTCATAGAACTTGATAGCAAGATCACCAAACAACACAAACACAAGCATACAAATCATGCGATTCATAATGTTTCTCAAATTCTCAATAAAACAACCTTTATTATTGATTGGTTCGATTTGCCTAGGATATAGTTTGGGAAGTGTTGTTTTCCATTCTTTTTCTCATCCAAAAATCATTGAACGTAATAGAACTTGGTAGAAAGATCACCAAACAACACAAACACAAGCATACGAATCATACGATTCCTAATGTTTCTCAAATTCTCAATAACACAACCTTTCTTGTTGGTTGGTTTGATTTCCCTAGGCTATGGTTTGGGAAGTGTTGGTTTCCAATCTTTTTCTCGTGCAAAAATCTTTGAACTTAATAGAAATTGATAGCAAGATCACCAAACAACACAAACACAAGCATACGAATCATGCGATTCATAATGTTTCTCAATCTCTTAATAACACAACCTTTATTATTGATTGGTTCGGTTTGCCTAGGATATCGTTTGGGAAGTGTTGTTGTCCATTCTTTTTCTCGTCCAAAAATCATTGAACGTAATAGAACTTGATAGATAGGTCACCAAACAACACAAACACAAGCATATAAATCATGCGATTTCTAATGTTTCTCAAATTCTCAATAACACAACCTTTCTTGTTGATTGGTTTGATTTCCCCAGGCTATGGTTTGGGAAGTGTTGGTTTCCAATCTTTTTCTCGTCCAAAAATCTTTGAACTTAATAGAACTTGATAGCAAGATCACCAAACAAAACAAACACAAGCATACAAATCATGCGATTCCGAAAGTTTCTCAAATTCTCAATAACACAACCTTTATTATTGATTGGTTCGATTTGCCTAGGATATGGTTTGGGAAGTGTTGTTTTCCATTCTTTTTCTCATCCAAAAATCATTGAACGTAATAGAACTTGGTAGAAAGATCACCAAACAACACAAACACAAGCATACGAATCATACGATTCCTAATGTTTCTCAAATTCTCAATAACACAACCTTTCTTGTTGATTGGTTTGATTTCCCTAGGCTATGGTTTGGGAAGTGTTGGTTTCCAATCTTTTTCTCGTGCAAAAATCTTTGAACTTAATAGAACTTGATAGCAAGATCACCAAACAACACAAACACAACCATACGAATGATGCGATTCCTAATGTTTCTCAAATTCTCAATAACACAACCTTTGTAATTGATTCGTTTGATTTCCCTAGGCTATGGTTTGGGAAGTGTTGGTTTCCAAACTTTTTCTCGTCTAAAAATCTTTGAACTTCATAGAACTTGATAGCAAGATCACCAAACAACACAAACACAAGCATACGAATCATGCGATTCCTAATGTTTTTCAAATACTCAATAACACAACATTTCTTATTGATTAGTTTGATTTGCCTAGGCTATGGTTTGGGAAGTGTTGGTTTCCATTCTTTTTCTTGTCCAAAAATCTTTGAACTTAATAGAAAGATCACCAAACAACACAAACACAAGCATACGAGTCATGCGATTCCTAATGTTTCTCAAATACTCAATAACACAACACTTCTTATTGATTGGTTTGATTTGCCTAGGCTATGGTTTGGGAAGTGTTGGTTTCCATTCTTTTTCTCGTCCAAAAATCTTTGAACTTAATACAACTTGATAGAAAGATCACTAAACAACACAAACACAAGCATACAAATCATGCGATTCCTAATGTTTCTCAAATTATCAATAACACAACCTTTGTTATCGATTGGTTTGTTTTGCCTAGGCTATGGTTTGGGAAGTGTTGGTTTCCATTCTTTTTCTCTTCCTAAAGTCTTTAAACTTAATAGAACTTGATAGAAAGATCACCAAAGAACACAAACACAAGCATACGAATCATGCGATTCTAATGTTACTCAAATTCTTAATAACACAAACTTTCTTATTGATTGGTTTGATTTGCCTAGGCTATGGTTTGGGAAGTGTTGGTTTCCATTATTTTTCTCGTCAAAAAATCTTTGAACTTAATAGAAAAATCACCGCACAACACAAACACAAGCATACGAATCATGCGATTCCTAATGTTTCTCAAATTCTCAATAACACAACCTTTCTTATTGATTGGTTTGATTTGCCTAGGCTATGGTTTATGATGCGGGGTTAGCCGCTCGATGCCCGATCTTCGACAAACAACAACTCAAAACATGAAGAGAAGGAGAGATGGTCAGAAATTGGAAACAAGACACAAAGAAGAACAACAACAAAGAACAAGAACAGATTTAAGAACAAGGATAAAGGAAGAAAAGAAGAACCACTTGAAAACAACTAGAAGACCCTTGGTATTATTTCAACCAAGAACCAAATAGAGATCAAGAGACCCGACCTTCTTGAACGGATAGGGAAGTAGAACCACTAAGCTGTGGTCGACACAAGAGGATTATTTCGCCCCGAGCACCGATGGACACGACACCTAGAGACCCTTCTTCATACAATCTCACACAATCAAGGACGGATCCTTGAAGCACGAGAAGGAGGCTTGTGGAAGCTAAAAAGCACCAACCTTCGATGAAGTCGACACAATCCAAGGCAAACCAAGCTGCGATTTAGAACACCAAAGGTTCAAAGAGCTCAAAGCTCTCAAACTCTCTCTAAGGAAATCAGTTTTTACACACTTGTAAAATGGGGAATGTCTTGTCTACCAAACACATCTAACATGGGGCTATTTATATGCCCTTATAATCCCAGAAAAGTAGCACAATTAATAATAACAAAAGATGGGCTGCGGGCCACATAAGCAACAACCCAAACTAAGCAATGCACAGCCAAGCTTTGGAGATGTTGCTCGGATAGAGGCCGCTTAGCAATCTGCGCACATGGACGCGGCTGGGGCGTTTGTAACACCAATAAGGCATGTTGTGGATGGCGATGGTTCCTTGATGTGCACAGCCTCTTTAGCCATGGTGTACCCAATGAAGCCATGCATCTCGCATTGTAGCTTCTTGGCTCGAGCTCGGGTGAGTGGTCCATCGAAGAGTGTAGGCGCACTTGGGGGTGGCAGCCTAGGTGGTCCCTCATCAACCTCGCCTTCTTGAAAAGGATTCGTCCTCAAATCCAAGTCCTCATCAATGGCTAGGTACAGCATGAGATCAACCACATTGAAGGTGGCGCTTACTCCATATTCTCCGGGTAGTTCCAGCTTGTATGCATTGTCTCCAATTCGTTGAAGAACCTTGAAAGGTCCATCTCCTCGTGGGGACAGCTTGCTCTTCCTTTGCTCCGGGAACCGTTCCTTCCTTTGATGCACCCAAACTAGATCTCCGGGCTGAAATATCACTTGGCGCCTACCCTTGTTGGCTCGGTTGGCATTGTACTCGGCCTTTTGCTCCAGCTTGGCCCTAGTCCGATCATGTAATTCCTTGATGAACTAGACATGTTTTCCTGCATCAAAACTTTCTTTCTCCCTCATAGGATATGGGGTAAGATCTAAGGGAGTTAGTGGGTTAGTTCCATAGACACATTCAAATGGAGTCAACTTAGTAGCTGAGTGCATTGTCCGATTATAAGCAAACTCCACATGAGTGAAAGCTTCTTCCCACAGTTTCAAATTCTTCCTAATGACGGCCCTAAGGATAGTGGCTAAAGTCCTATTAGTCACCTCAGTTTGGCCATCGGTTTGGGGGTGGCTAGAAGTAGAGAATAACAGTTTGGTTCCTAACTTAGCCCATAAAGTCCTCCAAAAATGACTAAGGAACTTTGTATCCCTATCACTCACAATGGTTTTCGGCAGGCCATGCAACCTAACAACTTCTCTAAAGAATAGGCTAGCAACATTAGAAGCATCATCAGTTTTATGGCAAGCTATAAAATGAGCCATCTTTGAGAAACGATCAACAACAACAAAAATCGAATCTCTCCCCTTCTTAGTACTAGGTAATCCCACTATGAAATCCATGCTAATGTCCTCCCAAGGGGCTGAAGGTACAGGCAAAGGACTATATAAACCATGGGGAATCAATCTAGACTTAGCCTTTAAACATTCAATGCATCTTTTAACCATGTTTTCTACATCTCTAAGCATGTGTGGCCAATAAAAATGAGCATGCAGCATGTGATAAGTTTTATCTCTACTAAAATGTCCCATTAATCCACTCTTATGGGCTTCTTCAGTCAAAAGCAATCTCAAAGAACATCTCGGTATGCAAACCTTATCAACACGAAAGAGAAAACCATCAAACAAGTAGAACTTATCTAATGCTCCCTTATCTACACAAGTCTTATATATGGCACCAAAATCAGGATCATCTACATATAACTCCTTAATGTATGCAAATCCAAGAACACGAGAGTCTAATGTAGTTAACAAGGAATGACGCCGAGAAAGTGCGTCGGCCACAACATTATCTTTTCCCTTTTTGTATTTGATGACATAAGGAAATGTTTCTATGAATTCCATCCATCTACCATGTCTCCTATCTAATTTGTCCTGACTTTTAAAATGCTTCAAAGATTCATGATCAGTTTTCAAGACAAATTCTCTAGGCCATAGGTAGTGTGACCAAGTCTTAAGAACTCTAAACAAGGCATATAACTCTTTATCATAAGTAGAGTAATTAAGACATGCACCTTTCAACTTTTCAGAAAAGAAGGCAATAGGCTGACCTTCTTGCATGAGGACACCGCCAATACCAATTCCACTTGCATCACATTCGACCTCAAATGGCCTGGCGAAATCCGGCAAGGATAGCAATGGGGCTTGGGTCAATTTCAGCTTCAAGGTGTTGAAGGCATTCTCTTGAGCTTGTTTCCATGTGAACTCACTTCTCTTCTTGGTGATTTCAGTCAAGGGGGCAGCAATGGTGCTAAAATCTTTGACAAAGGGCCTATAGAAGCTCGCCAGTCCGTGGAAGGTTCGCACTTGCCCAACTGTGGTGGGTGTAGGCCAATCTTGAATTGCCTTGATCTTGGCCTCGTCCACTTGTAATCCTTGTGAGCTCACTACAAAACCAAGGAAAGTGACAGAAGTAGTGCACAACTCACACTTTTTCAAATTAGCAAACAAGTGTTCAAGACGCAACGTAGTAAGCACATCTCTCAAATGGCATTCATGCTCTTCTAGGGACTTGCTATACACTAAGATATCATCAAAGTAAACAACAAAAAATTTCCCTATGAATTTTCTAAGCACATGATTCATCAATCTCATAAAAGTACTTGGTGCATTTGTAAGCCCAAATGGCATGACAAGCCATTCATATAGACCAAATTTGGTCTTGAAAGCTGTTTTCCATTCGTCCCCTTCCTTCATACGAATCTGGTGGTAGCCACTCTTTAAATCAATTTTAGAAAACATTGTGGCTCCATGCAATTCGTCTAACATGTCATCAAGACGAGGAATGGGGTGCCTATACTTTACCGTTATGTTATTAATACCCCGACAATCGACACACATTCTCCATGTGTTGTCTTTCTTGGGTACTAATAACACCGGTACAGCAGAAGGGCTCATACTTTCTCTAATGTAACCCTTGTCCAAAAGCTCTTGGACTTGGGTTTGGACCTCTTGGGCCTCTTTCGGGTTCATACGATACGCTGGCCGATTAGGCAATGCAGCCCCGGGAATGAGATCAATTTGATGCTCGATTCCTCTAATTGGGGGTAGGCCAGGTGGTATGTCATCGGGGAATACATCACTATACTCCTCGATCAACCCTGGTATTCTTGGGGGTAATCTAGCTTTAAGCTCATCACTCATCAAACTAAGCTCCTTGCACAAGAGCATGAGTGTGGTATCCCCATCTAAGTACTCATTCTCAAGCTCCCTCTTGGAAGCTAGAAAAACATTAGAGGGATGTGGGCTAGGCTCACTCAATTCAGCCTTTCCCTTCCCTTTCTCCGCCTTGCATTCACGTAACCTTTTCTTCTCATACTCATCCAAAACCTGAGTTGGAGTCATAGGTTTGAGGACGATGTTCTTTCCTTTAAACACAAAAGAATGTCGGTTAGTGAATCCATCATGATCAACTTTTCTATCAAACTGCCAAGGACGACCCAAAAGTAAATGACAAGCTTGCATAGGCACAACATCACATAGCACATCATCTTCATAATGTCCTAGCTTAATGGATACCTTAACTTGCTTAGTCACCTTTAATGCACCACAATCATTCATCCAATGCAGTTTATAAGGTCTAGGGTGATGAAATGTAGGAAGTTGTAATTTTTGAACCATTTCCATGCTAGCTATGTTACAACAACTTCCACTATCAATAATCACATTACACACTTTGCCTTTTACTAAACAACGATTATGAAACAGATTTTCCCTTTGGTTATCATCACATGGGGCTGGCTTAGCATGCAAAGTCCTCCTAGCTATCAATGCCTCTCCATGCTCACATTCTATTTCATTCTCATCATTTTCATCATAAGCAATCAGATTCACATCATTCACACAATCATCATGATCATCATCTTGATTATCCTCTTCATTTTCAGATTCATATTGGCCTAAAGAATTAATCAAGAGAGTCTTTTGATTTGGGCAATCTTTCATCATGTGTCCTCTACCTTGGCATTTAAAGCAAAAAATGTCTCTAGCCCTAGTAGTAGGATTAGAATTACTTCCCTTAGGAGTTGTGGAAACTCCATTAGATGACGCTTTGAAGCTGGATGGTGAATTGCCCACGGGAGTTTTGCCTCGGGCTGATTGGTTGCCATAGGCATTTGGATTGCTTCCTTTTTCCTTTGGGTGTGTGGCGTCTCTATGGTAGGGTGATGACTGGCCACGACTTGAGCTTCTCCACGCATGGGGCTGGTTGCTCACATTCTTGCCTCCTTGGCTCCTTGCTCGATTCTTCCTTTCTACTTTCATAGCTAGATGAAGCAAATCATTCATAGTAGAATAGGGATATAAATCAACTTCATGAGCTAGGGAAGGATGCAATATTCTAAGAAATCTGGCCATTGTGGTCTCATTGTCCTCAACCACATTGGCTCTTACCATTGCCACTTGCATGGCATTAAATGTCTCCTCGGCACTCATTGGTCCTTGTTTGAGGTTCTCCAATCTTTGCCTCAGCTCACGAGTGTAATGTTGAGGAATGAAACGTCCTCTCATGAGCGCCTTCATTTGCTCCCAAGTGGCTATGGGTGGGTCTAATACTCGTCGTCTTTCTTTCACAAGGTTATCCCACCAGATTAGTGCATAACCGGTGAACTCAAGGGTTGTGAGTTGGACTTTCTTTGGCTCGGGAAAGTTGTGGCAATTCCAGATTTGCTCAATTTTGGTTTCCCACTCCATGTATACGTCCGGATCACATTTGCCTTCAAAGGCTGGGATCTTCACCTTGATCTTTCCGACGCCATCTTGTTCAGGCTCTCTTGGCCTCCTTGGGTGCCTTTCTCGATTGTCTTGCCTAGAGTAGCGCTCCCAAGTATCTTCTTCTTGAAACTCCTCATCAAAATCATCATATTGCTCCTCTTGATCATGAGCTCTTCTTCGGGCCTGAAAAGCTTGAAAATCATTAGTGCGACGGTGCCTATCTCTTGGAGGAGAAGGAGATTGATTAATAGGCACTCTTCGAGCAAAAATTCCAGGAGGGTCAAGATTTACTTCCCTCGTGTTTTGTTGATGGGAGGTGGACGCCAAGTTAGGGTCCAAGGGCTGGTTACCCCTTTGTGTGGCGTTGGTGTGATTGCGGCCATGCTCGACAGGCTGCCTAGTTTCCAAGGCCTCCAATCGTCGCGCGATGGTGGCCATATTGTCACCGAGTCTTCTTAACATACTCAACACCTCAGGATGGACGGGCTCCGAAGTGTTGGAACTTTCTTGTTCATGAGACATGATCACAAACAACACACTACAAGCAAGGGATTAGAGTTAGTGATAATCCAAAACAACCTCACAATGTGTTTCACTCGCACTCTCTCTCTTTTGGTGCAATCGAGCTTGTTGTTTCAATCTGTCTTGCAAGGGATCAACATTCAAATCCAAGGTTAGTGAAAGGTGAGAACAAGACACAAACTTAGGATCGGGTAAAAGAAAGAAAAGGAATGAAAAATATGGACAGAAACTAAGTTGGGATGAAGAAGAACAAAACAAGACTTGAAGGATAAGAAGAGATCAAACCTTGATTAAGCCTTTCTCGCCTTGAATTCCTAAACCAAGATGAATACTTGAAGTTTGTAAGGTGAGATGGGCTCGCCTTTTGTGGAGGAAGGTTATCTCCAATATCAATCAAGAACAAGACAAGAGAAGAGAAAACAACACTTGCGCTTAATCGAAACAGTACACAACTTAGGCACTTAAGCAAGAACACAACACTTTGCACACCTAAAAGGCTGACTGTGCAATTCGGAATTTGACATTCTCTTTCTTTTTTTTTTTGAACTTCTTCTTTTTTTTTTGCTGAGAATTTTTTTTTTAAATCCGAAAATTCTTGGAAGCGGGCACACAAGCATACAACGAACATGATGTCGGGACGACTTGCTGTTAGGTATAGCAAGGACCCTATCATTCCTCTGTAGAGCTTTTGATCTACACTCTTGCCTTCTTCATCAGCATAAAGGCGAGTGTTGGGGGAGATGGGAGTATCAATGGATTTTGAAGAGTTCATCCCATACTTCTCGAGCATTTCACGAATGTATTTCTGTTGGTGAATGCGCGTCCCATCTTTGAGCTGGGTGATTTGCAGTCCCAAGAAGAAGTTAAGTTCTCCTATGAGGGACATCTCAAACTCACTACTCATCAAATTCTTGAATTCCTCTACAAGTTTCATGTTAGTGCTTCCAAAGACTATCAAAACATCTTTAAGGACTTTCTTTAAGAATAGTGTTTTATCAATGTTACCTCGTGTGTACCCGTTGGACAAGAGAAAGGACGCAAACCTATCGTACCATGCACGAGGGGCTTGCTTGAGTCCATAGAGTGCCTTGTCCAGGAAGTACACATGATCAGGGTGATCAGCGTCCTCAAATCCTGGAGGTTGAGCGACGTACACCTCTTCCTTAAGCTTGCCATTGAGGAACGCTGTCTTGACGTCCATTTGAAAAAGCTTGAACCCCTTGTGGGCGGAGTAGGCAATGAGGAGGCGAATGGCTTCAATTCTAACAACAGGAGCGAAGGTCTCATCATAGTCGATCCCTTCCTCTTGCCTATAGCCTTGAGCCACAAGCCTTGCTTTGTTTCTTGATATGCGTCCACTCTCATCAAGCTTGTTCCTATAGACCCATCTCGTCCCTATTACATTTTTGTTTCTTGGACGAGGGACGAGAGTCCAAACTTTGTTTCTCTCGAATTGATTGAGTTCTTCTTGCATGGCTTGAATCCAATCAGGGTCCTGGAGTGCTTCCTTTATGTTCTTAGGTTCAACTAAGGACACGAAGACATTGAAGGCACAGAACGCTATGTTGGCGTTGAGGGACTGATTCACAGCTGATCTTGTTTGAACTTCTTTTGACATATCTGAGATGATTTGATCTGTGGAGTGAAGTCTTGAAAGATTGGATCCCCTATGAGTAGCGTCCCTTGAAGGAGTATGCCTAGGGTCCATCCAATCAGATTCATCGGAGTCAAACTCGTCGTCTTCATTGGTTGGCTCAGTGTGTTCCCCCTCAGCTGGAGCGTCCATACTATGCCTTTCTCCTTGTTGACTTGATTCGCCGGCTTCCACTTGGTTTAGTGACCACGTTTGAGAAGGCTCTTGTTGTTCACTAGGGATGCCCATTGAAACCTCATTGCGAGACTCAGGGGCGTTCCTAGGAACATAATATTTGTCGGAGGAGCTTCTTGGTTCATCTTCATCATCTTCATCATCGTCCCTTGGAGAGGAGCGACGTTCCTTCTTACTTGGTTCTTACTTGAGAGAAGCGTTTTCCTTGAACACCACATGGATACTTTCTTCAAGCTTAAGAGTCCGTTTGTTGAAGACTCTATAGGCTTTGCTTGTGAGGGAGTATCCAAGGAATATTCCTTCATCACTCCTAGCATCAAATTTGCCGATGTTGTCTTTGCCGTTGTTGTGAATGAAGCATTTACACCCAAAGACTTTGAGGTGTGAAATGTTTGGCTTTCTTCCATTTAGGAGCTCATAGGATGTCTTTTTTAGCAAAGGACGAATCATAGCTCGATTGACAATGTAGGTTGCGGTGGCAACGGCTTCTGCCCAGAAGTGTTTGGGGACGCCGCTAGCCACGAGCATCGTCCTTGCCATGTCTTCCAGCGTCCTATTCTTTCTTTCAACAACACCATTTTGCTGGGGTGTTCGAGGAGAAGAGAAGTTCTGGGAGACTCCTTGTTGGTCACAGAAGTCAAGGAACTCTGAGTTTTTAAACTCCGTTCCATGATCTGACCTTAGGGCTTTCAAGTTCATCCTAAGAGCAACTTCTACTTGCTTGATGAAGATTTTGAACATCCCAAAGGCATCTGCTTTTGACACCAAGAAAAGAACCCAAGTAAATCTGGAAAAATCATCTACAATGACATACATGTACCTTTTTCCACCATAGCTTTGGGTTTGCATGGGTCCGCACAAATCCATGTGAAGAAGTTCCAATGGCTTCTTTGTGCTAACTTCATTTTTGGATTTGAAGGACGATCTTGTTTGCTTCCCTTTGATGCATGCTTCACATTGCTCGATTTGCTCAGGATCAATTCGGGGAAGACCTCTTACAAGATCCTTTTGACGAAGTTTGAAGATTGTGCTTGGCCCCGCATGTCCAAGACGTCGATGCCAGAGATCGGCGTCCACAGCAGAGACAGATAAGCACAACTTGGATGCAGGCTTGAACCTTTGATTGAAGACGTAGACATTGTTTTCACGCGTCCTTTTGAGAATGACTTGATTTGTTTTCTTGTTGATGACTAGGCACTCATTAGAGTCAAATGTGACTAGGTTTTCGCCTTGATCACAGATTTGAGAGACACTAAGGAGGTTGAAACCCAGTCCTTCGACAAGACTGACTTTGGATGCACTGATAGAATGATTTAACTTTGCGGTTCCCGTCCCTTTGATTTTTCCTTTGCCCTTGTTGCCAAACCAGACAGTTCCTCCCGTGGCATTTGCTTGGATAGAAGTGAGATGGATCTGGCTTCCAGTCATATGATTCGAAGCGCCACTATCAATGATCCATGGGCTTCCTCTCACTTCCACCTGAAAAGAAGAGTTAGTTCTTTGCGACCCAGGCAAGGTGACCCTTACCTGGTTCGTTACATGGGTAAAACTTCTTCATAGGCAAATGATCATAAACATTCACATCATTTGATCTTCTAGTATGCATCCTAGGAGATCGAGATTTAGCATTTTGCACACTAGCATGCGTCCTATCAGCAACTTTAGGATTAGCATTCTTATGACTCTTTCTAGCCTTCTTTCCATTCTCAAGATCCTTTATCAACTTAAGACACTCATACTAGTAGTGACCACCTTTGCCATAATGCCAACACGTCCTATAGGATTATTTGCGAAAGTTGATATTCCTAGGTTGAAGGATAGGTAGAAAGTTGTTTGATTTGCGAAAGTTGATTGAATAACTTGAATTGTTTGCGAAAGTTAACTTTTCTATGATCTAGATTGCTTGATAGTTGTGATTTCTTGTTGAAAGCATGTATGGTTGTTGTTGTGGTAGCCCTAGCCCTAGGATTTGCCTTTTATATTAATTGAAATTCGTGTCTTTTGCCTTGATCTCGACTCCCTTCGTCGTGTTCGAGTCCTTGATTGTGATTGAGTGTCTATCGTGTGTGTTCGTGCGTTTCTACTCTCAGGATCGACCCCCCTAGGGTCGAGATCGACCCTCTTTGGGTCGAGCCTGAGTTGTTCTGCCCTTGTTTTCTTTGCTCTTTTCGTAGTTTTCAACTAAACTTAGCACTACTCTCGCTCCCGTGGACGATCCTGACTTCGCTATACTCAGCGGGGTCTTGACTACAAATTTATTTGTTCGAGAAACCCTTCAACAAATTGGCGCCGTTGCCGGGGAGTGTGCAATAGTGCCGAGTTTAGTTGATATTTGGGTTTGGGAATAGCGCATACCCCTTGTGTGTTACTGATTCGTTTTCTTGTGTTTGTGATTGCAGGTGTATGCCCTCTAGTTCACGAAGGAAAATCGACTATTTTCCCTTTGATCCTGAAATAGAGAGAACCCTTCATCGCAGGCTACGAGAACGACGAGCAATGGCCGACGCTGCGGCTCTTGCTCAACAGATGGAACAACTCCGTGCTCAGATGGAGCGTATGCAAATGGAGCGTGCTGCTCAAGATGCTGCTTTGCATCGAGAAAGAGAGGTTGCTGCCCGAGAGAGAGAGACCGCTGCCCGTCTCCAACAACAACTAGATGCTATTCCGAGGAACGCTAAGCAATACATGCACCCGGAGCTTAGAGTTCCCGAGTCCGCTATAGTGCTCCCGGCGATTGAGCGTGCCTTTGAGATCAAGTCCCACTTCATCACTCTCATCAAGAGGTCTCAATATGAAGGCAAGACATCCGAATGCCCTATGGAGCACATCAAAAATTTCACCGATCTTTGTGACACCATCGCCGCCGAAGGCGTGTCACTTGAATATGTGCTCCTCAAGGCGTTCAAGTGGTCTCTAACCGGGAAGGCACTTCATTGGCTCGAAAGTCTACCCGCTAGATCCATCACTACATGGAAGGCTTTGCACGACTTGTTCATGACGAAGTTCTTTCCACCGGCCAAGACTACCGACCTAAGGAAGCGCATCACTTCTTATCATCAACTTCCTAACGAGACTTTTGTTGAGACTTGGGAGAGATTCAAGAAGCTTCTTCGGCAATGTCCTACTCATGGACAACCTCCTTATGTTCTTCAAGAGATATTCTTCCAAGGGATCAACGCCGCCACAAAGGACCGCATTAATCTTCACACCGATTGCGGTTTCATTGAGATGGATCCCGATGAGGCATGGGCTCTATTGGACAAACTCACCAACTATGATGCCATGTATGGGACCCAACAACCCATCCGGATTCAAACGAAAAAGCTTTATGATCCGAATAGTGAACCAATTGATCAAGATGTGAAGTTTCAATTCTTGCAAGATAAGATCAACCGGCTCGAGAAGCAAGTGAGTTAATACAAGTCCGCTGCCCCCACTTGTCAAGAATGTGGTTCTCAATCTCATACCAACGCTTCTTGTACAAACGTGGAGCAAGTTCGGGCTGCCGAGGCATATGCGGAGGCCAACTATATGCGAGGACCCTACCGAGGACAAAACAATGCTTATATGGGGAGGAACAACAACAACTATTCTCAATGGAATAACAATGGCCAAAGCCAAAGTTATCCACCTCCTCCACAAGAGCAAAGGTGATGCGGAACCCCACTAGGCCCAAGCACCCTATGGGCCAGCCTAGCTCTGCAGCGGCGCGCTGCCCGGTCCGCGCTTGGCTGCTACAAGACACAAGGGTTAAACCTAGTAGGACCCCGGATCGTCTGGTCTGCAGCCCAGCACACCCAACCCTATCGCCCAAGCAGGAATATACCATCCTACCCAGGTGGGTTGTTGCCAGGGGGAATTGAACCCCTGACCTTTGGCATATCTTCCCAAATGGGAGAGATATGTCAACCAAGTGCACTTAGACAACCTTTATCATAAAACTTGAGTGTTTTCTCTCCATAGTGAGAATCAAAGACTTGTTCTTCAAGTATTGCAATTTCAGCTTGGTTTGTCTTGATTGCATCAAATATCGATCATAGTTGGTGTGCTAGTCGAATACGAGCATCTTCTTCGTGCTTTCAAGGCTGGTTCCTTGATTGTGTGAAGTCGTACAAGGTTGGTCTCTTGATCATTCAGTTTGGTTCTCGTTTTCAAAGCAACGAGGGTCTTATTGTTGTTTCATTTGGTTGATCTTTATTCCCTTATCATTTCCCTTTCAGTTGAGTCTTTTCCATTTCGTTTTCAATTCAGTCGAGTTTCATTTGTTGCATTTCTGACCATTTGCTTGTTTCCTTGTTTGTTGAGTCGTTGATTGTCGAAGATTGGCAGTGCACTTGGTCGACATATCTTTCCCATTTAGGAAGATATGCCAAAGGTCAGGGGTTCAATTCCCCCTGGCAACAACCCACCTGGGTAGGATGGTATATTCCTGCTTGGGAGATAGGGTTGGGTGTGCTGGGCTGCAGACCAGACGATCCGGGGTCCTGCTAGGTTTAACCCTTGTGTCTTGTGGCAGCCAAGCGCGGACCGGGCAGCGCGCCGCTGCAGAGCTAGGCTAGCCCATAGGGTGCTTGGGCCTAGTGGGGTTCCGCATCAAAAGGGCCCCTCCTTATAGGCCTCCCGGTTATCAAGAAGAACCACCGGCTTGGGCTCACGGTTTCTTTGAAAGATTCGACCGCAAACATGATGGCGTTCAAGGCCAATTGGGAAACTTAGATGCATGGAGGAAGAATGTTGATTCTCAACTTGGTAATCTAGCGGCTCAAATCCCACGACCTCAAGGACAACTTCCGGGCTGACCCGAGGAGAATCCTAGAGGCCGAGCAAGCAATGGTGAAGTCCGAGCCATGAACCTTCGGAGTGGCAAAGCATTACCCGATCCACCAAAGCAACCGGCGAGAGAAGCAGCCTCAGGATCGACCTCGCCTGGGTCGATATCGACCCCCTCCATGGTCGATCCTGAGACCGCTAATGATGAGGAAGAAGGGGCGATCGACCCCGCTGAGGTCGAGCTCGACCACTCTGCACCCGGAACGTCTTCCAACCCTTCTCCTCCACTCATTCCCGATCCCAAGCCTTCCTCTTCCCATTTTTAGATACTTCCTTACCCTTCAAAGAAGCCCAAGGACGCGACGGAAGGAAAGTTTAAGCGCTTTGTTAAGTTGATTCAAGGCTTGAATCTTTCTATTCCTTTCACCGAGGCCTTGAATGAAATGCCCGCTTACACCAAGTTCTTGAAGGAGATTCTATCTAGGAAGCGATCGATGTCAGAACTAACGGATGAGCTGAGGTCGTTGGACCTCCCCGAGAAGCTCGGTGATCCCGGGAAGTTTGCT
Organism: Polygonum aviculare; assembly: GCA_934048045.1. Taxonomy (NCBI): domain Eukaryota; kingdom Viridiplantae; phylum Streptophyta; class Magnoliopsida; order Caryophyllales; family Polygonaceae; genus Polygonum; species Polygonum aviculare. The sequence continues at coordinate 20,439,942 of OW204023.1, read as the reverse complement.
ATTACCATCAGTATTGGGGCTTTCAAGGCGTTGTGTGATCTTGGTGCTAGTGCTAGCTTGCTCCCACTCTCAATTTGGTCCAAGACCAACATGGGGCCATTGGTACCGGTGAACATGAGGTTATACATGGCGGATGGATCGTGTGTTCAGCCCACGAGTGTAGTTGATGATTTCCCCGTTCAAGTGGGGAAGTTCTTTGTGCCTAATGATTTCATAGTCATGGAGATGCCCGGGGATCCGGCCGTTCCCATCATACTCGGACGACCCTTCTTAGCCACCGCGGGCGCGGTCATTGATGTCAAGAGTGGACTTCTTACTTTCAAGATTGGTGAAGAAGTGGTCGAGTTCCGGTTCAATCCAAGATTGAAGGAATCAAGTCATGAGGAGGTCAAGATGCTCTACACACACTCCGACTACATCGAGTGCAACAACTCGACGGGACGATTTTTGACATGGGAACCTCTACCACCAAGTTCGAGTGATGCGGGGTTAGCCGCTGGATGCCCGATCTTCGACAAACAACAACTCAAAACATGAAGAGAAGGAGAGATGGTCAGAAATGGGAAACAAGACACAAAGAAGAACAACAACAAAGAACAAGAACAGATTTAAGAACAAGGATAAAGGAAGAAAAGAAGAACCACTTGAAAACAACTAGAAGACCCTTGGTATTATTTCAACCAAGAACCAAATAGAGATCAAGAGACCCGACCTTGAACGGATAGGGAAGTAGAACCACTAAGTTGTGGTCGACACAAGAGGATTATTTCGCCCCGAGCACCGATGGACACGACACCTAGAGACCCTTCTTCATACAATCTCACACAATCAAGGACGGATCCTTGAAGCACGAGAAGGAGGCTTGTGGAAGCTGAAAAGCACCAACCTTTGATGAAGTCGACACAATCCAAGGCAAACCAAGCTGCGATTTAGAACACCAAAGGTTCAAAGAGCTCAAAGCTCTCAAACTCTCTCTAAGGAGGAAATCAGTTTTTACACACTTGTAAAATGGGGAATGTCTTGTCTAAACTGAAAAGAACCAACAAGGGGCTATTTATATGCCCTTACAATCCCAGAAAAGTAACACTAATAATAATAATAATAAGATAGGTGGCAGCCCACATAAACAACAACCTAAACTAAGCAATGCACAGCCAAGCTTTGGAGATGTTGCTCGGATAGAGGCCGCTTAGCAATCTGCGCACATGGACGCGGCTGGGGCGTTTGTAACACCAATAAGGCATGTTGTGGATGGCGATGGTTCCTTGATGTGCACAGCCTCTTTAGCCATGGTGTACCCGATGAATCCATGCATCTCGCGTTGTAGCTTCTTGGTTCGAGCTCGGGTGAGTGGTCCATCGAAGAGTGTAGGCGCACTTGGGGGTGGCAGCCTAGATGTTCCCTCATCATCGAGGCTCTCAGGATCGACCCCCATTGGGTCGAGATCGACCTCCCTAGATGATGGCGTGGAGTCCTTCCTTGTCTTGGATGCACTCAAGGCGGAGCACGAGGATGAAGTTAGCTTGCCCGAGCCCACTCCCAAGCTCAAGGAGCTTCCCGATTCTTTGAGGTACGCTTTTCTTGGTCCAAATTCTTCTCTCCCCGTCATTATTAATGCTAATTTGAGTGAGGATGAGGAGAACAAATTGCTTGATGTGCTTAGGACCCATAGGAAAGCCATAGGGTATTCTTTAGAGGAACTTAGTGGTATTTCACCATCATTATGCATGCATAGGATATATATGGAGGATGACTATAAACCCACTATTGAGCACCAACGTAGGCTAAACCCTAACATGAAAGAGGTAGTGAAGAAGGAAATCCTTAGAATGCTAGATGCCAATATCATATTTCCTATCTCCAATGGCAAGTGGGTTATCCCCGTACATGTGGTTCCTAAGAAAGGGGGGATGACGGTTGTAGAGAATGAGAAGGGAGAGTTGATTCCTACTAGGTCTACCACCAAGTGGAGGATGTGCATAGACTATAGGAAACTTAATAGTGCCACTAGGAAGGATCACTTCCCACTCCCCTTCATTGACCAAGTTTTGGAGCGTTTAGCTCAACATGATTACTTTTGCTATTTGGATGGCTATAGTGGTTTTTGGCAGATTCCCATTCACCCCGATGATCAAGAGAAGACCACATTCACTTGTCCTTATGGGACGTTCGCTTACAAGAGAATGCCGTTTGGGCTTTGCAATGCCCCGGCCACTTTTCAAAGGTGTATGATGGCCATCTTCTCCGACATGATTGAGGAGATAGTGGAGGTGTTTATGGATGATTTCTCGGTTTATGGTTCCTCTTTTGATTCATGTCTTGTTAACCTCTCTAGGGTTCTTAAAAGATGTGAGGAAACGAACCTTGTGCTTAATTGGGAAAAGTGTCATTTCATGGTTAGAGAAGGAATTGTATTAGGTCATCTAGTGTCTAAGCGAGGGATTGAGGTGGACAAAGAAAAAATTGAACTTATTGAAAAATTGCCCCCTCCATCTTCCGTGAAAGACGTTAGGAGTTTCTTGGGGCATGCAGGGTTCTATAGGCGCTTCATCCAGGACTTTTCTAAGATTGCTAAGCCTTTGACTCACTTACTAGTGAAAGATGTAGAGTTTAGCATGTCTTCGGATTGTCTTGAAGCATTTTACAGGTTGAGGAGAGCGCTTGTGACAGCCCCCATCATGCAATCACCGGATTGGACACTTCCCTTTGAAATCATGTGTGATGCTAGTGACTATGCCATTGGTGCGGTTCTTGGGCAGCGGAAGGACAAGAGGCTTCATGCCATTTACTATGCAAGTAAGACTCTTGATGAAGCTCAAAGTAAGTACACTACCACCGAGAAAGAGTTTCTTGCCGTAGTATTTGCATTTGAAAAATTCCGCTCCTATCTAGTAGGCTCTAAGGTGATTGTTTATACCGATCATGCCGCGATAAGATTTCTAATGGCGAAAAAAGACGCCAAGCCTAGGTTGCTTCGTTGGATGCTTTTGTTGCAGGAATTTGATCATGAAATCCGAGACAAGAAGGGCGCGGAGAACCTAGTGGCAGATCACCTATCTAGACTACCCCTTGAGCACATCATGGAGTCCGGCGGATCGATTCCCATCAATGATACACGCCCGGATGAGACCCTCATGCTAGGCAACGAAGATCACCATGAAGACATTGGAGGAGATGCTGCCGAGCTCTCAGGTTCGACCCCCAAAGGGTCGATCGACCACCATCAGAGAAGACGAGCTCTCAGGATCGACCCCTAAGGGGCCGATCACGACCCATCCCTTGGGTCGATCTTGTACGTCTTCTCCTCCTTCTTTGGGTCTTTCAAGTTCTAATGTTCTTCCATCTCCTTCTTCTTCTTCTCCCCCTTCTATTCTTGCTATACGTGGGTCGGAGACCCCTTGGTTTGCGGATTTTGCTAACTATGTTGTAGGAGGCATTATCCCGGAAGGATTGACGTCCCAAGCTAAGAAGAAGTTCCTCCATGACGTCAAGCGCTATTATTGGGATGATCCTTACTTGTTCAAGCAAGGGAGTGATCACATCTTTCGACGTTGTGTGCCGGACGATGAGATAGTGATGAGGGACCACCCATCAAGCCACCACCGAGCACGCTCATCCTCTTTGATGGTCCGATGACAAGGGCGCGAGCCAAGAAGCTTCAAAGGGACTTGTTTGCATTCGTGGCGTACCATGGAGTCAAGGAAGCCAAGAATGCCCCTGAGAACAAGCCATTTCTCATGAGCCACGCCTCCAAGGAGCCAAGCTTCGATGTGCCAGTTTGAGGCACCGGCGCCGCGGTGCCTAGCTGCGGCACAAGTGCGCGCGCGCCAGCGGCACTCCGCACATGTGTGCGTTGCTTGGGCTCATTAGGCCATTTTGGGCCACCCCCTTTTATTTGTTTTATTGAGACATTTTCTAGCTATTTTCTGACTATTAGGAAGGCATATAAATAGCTCTAGCTGCTCATTATTTCAGTTAGACAACCTTTATCATAAAACTTGAGTGTTTTCTCTCCATAGTGAGAATCGAAGACTTTGTTCTTCAAGTATTGCAATTTCAGCTTGGTTTGTCTTGATTGCATCAATTATCGATCATAGTTGGTGTGCTAGTCGAATACGAGCATCTTCTTCGTGCTTTCAAGGCTGGTTCCTTGATTGTGTGAAGTCGTACAAGGTTAGTCTCTTGATCATTCAGTTTGGTTCTCGTTTTCAAAGCAACGAGGGTCTTATTGTTGTTTCATTTGGTTGATCTTCATTTCCTATCGTTCCCCTTTCAGTTGAGTCTTTTCCATTTCGTTTTCAATTCAGTCGAGCTTCATTTGTTGCATTTCTGACCACTTGCTTGTTTCCTTGTTTGTTGAGTCGTTGATTGTCGAAGATCGGGCCAATTCACGGCTAACCCCGTATCAAATTGGTATCAAAGCTGTGTTTCCGACATTCAACTCGTCCACCATTAGAGTCCTCCATCAAAAAAATCCAAAAACACCAAAAAGAGTCCTTCGAAGTCAGGTTTGGTTAATCCTATCTCGTTTATCATTCTCGAGAAGTTACTAACCGGTTTGTTGCCTGACGTGTAGTGGTTTGTTGCCTGAGCCACCTATTCAGCCACCCTACGCCCACCACCACCACCAAAAACGTCCACCACCTTCATCAACACCCCAGCCACGAATTTATTTAATTAAAGGATCATTTCTTTTAATTAAATTCAAATTCAAAACCTACCCTTTTCAGCCTCCTACATTCAAGGGATATTATTCTCTAGCTGAAAACAAACTCACCCTAGCTCCACAAATTCAATTCCCACGCCTCCTATTATCTAGGAACCCTCATTCAAGTTCAAACTTCACCCCAACAAACCTATTCTTCCTCCACAATATCAGCTTCGACCTTATCCCACGCCCCACATTCAAATTCAAATGCCAATTGCATCTTAAGTCTCGCATTTTATTTCATTTGCACTTTGTAATAGCATTTTATTTATTGCATTAATTTCTGATTATTTCTGATAAAAAAAAAAGAGATTCGAAAAAAAAAAAGAAAAAAAAGATTAAAAAAAAGAAATTCGAAAAAAAAAATCGAAATTCAAAAAAAAAATCAGAAATCAGAATTTTAATTTTTCTCATTCATATCATATTGTTGCATTTTAGTCAAATTGTGTATACTGCATAGTTTCATCTCTTCTTCTCTTCTCATCTCTTGGGGCATCATTGAAGAATACCTTACCTCCACAAAAGAGCCACCTTTGTCCTACAAACCACACATTAAGGTGACTTACTTGGAGTAGGTACTCGAGGCGAGAGAAAGCTTAACCAAGGTCTGATTTCTTTCTTTGTTTGAGTCCTTTTTCACCTCGTTGCTATTTTTCTTCATAACCCTCTTTCACTCTCTAAACGTCCATCTTCCAAATTTCTTCTTCTTTTCGATCTCGTGTCTAAACTTGATTTTGTGAGTTGAAGCTACCACTGACTTTTGAATTTGAGTTTTTGATTCTTTCAAGGCAGATTGAAACAACGAGCATAATTGCAATACACGAGAGAGAGTGTGAGCGAAACACTTTGCGAGGCTGTTTTGGATTACACTAACCCAACAAGTTTGCTTGTCAAGTGTTTTTGTTGATTGTGCAGGATGTCTAACGAGAGTAGTGATAACACAAACACACCTAAGAGCCCGGAGCCAGTCCATCCTGAGGTGTTTAAGTTGTTGACCTCACTCAACAGCAACATTTCACGCCTCAACAGTAGGATGTCGGCCTTAGAAATGAGAGCCTTGGCGTTGCCCCCACCCGTTCCAAGCGTAACCTTGGGCACCGATTCAGCGGCGAACCAACAAGGCATCGGCGACGGCCACGAGCAAGATGCTACCAACGCGGGTAACCAGACCCACACGGACCCTAACTTGGCGTCCTCATCACAACAGTTTGGTAATCAAAACCAAACCAGGGAAGTGCCTCATAACTCTAATCCATTGCGTAATTCCTCGGGCAGTCTTCCTAGAAGAGTGCCTATTGGTCCCCAGCTCACTCCCCTTCGGGATGAGCATAATCGTGCTAATAGTTTTCAAGGATTTCAGGACCAACGAGGATCGCCGAGCGATATGGACTTATATGATGATGAGTATGAAGGCGAGGAGGAGGATAACTGGGAGCGGTTCTCAAGAAGGGGAGGTAGGGAGCGCCGTGATGATAGGCGTCCAAGGAGACCCCGAGAACAGGGGCAGGATGGTGTCGGGAAGGTCAAGGTTAAAATACCCTCATTTGAGGGCCGGTGTGATCCCGACGTGTACATGGAATGGGAGATGAAAATTGAGCACATATGGAGCTGCCACAATTTTCCCGAGACCAAGAAGGTGCAACTCGCTGTCCTTGAGTTCTCCGGTTATGCCCTCATATGGTGGGATAACTTGGTGAAAGAGAGGAGGCGCAATCTGGACGCACCAATAGCCAGCTGGGAGCAAATGAAGGCGTTGATGAGGGGTCGTTTCATACCTCAACACTACGCCCGGGAGCTAAGACAGCGGCTGGAGAGTCTCAAGCAAGGATCGATGAGCGTCGAGGAAACCTACAACGCCATGCAAGTGGCGATGGTGAGAGCTAACGTGGTTGAGGACAACGAAGCCACGATGGCCAGGTTCCTTCGTATTCTCCATCCTTCTTTATCTAATGAGGTTGATCTTTATCCTTATTCTACTATGATTGACCTTTTGCATCTAGCTACCAAAGTAGAAAGGAAATTCAGGTTCAGGAACCAAGGTGATACGTGACAACCTTCGGAGTGAAGGCGGCCACGAGTTGAAGATGCCCAAGGATATAGATCTCGGATTGGTGCCCACAGGAAATTGTTGATGAAGATGTTGATGATTGATGGAAGAGAAGTTGTTGTTGAACAAGATTGCAGCGGAATTTGATTGTTGAATTGCTTGAGTAACAAGATAGTTTTGGGGGATTAAAAACCTAAGGAATTAAACTTATCACAAGTTAATTCCCAGGTTCAAATCTGATTTTTATTGAATGGAAAATTGTGTTTAAATAGACAAACTATGAAGCGAAAATTCTATCTTCTAACACTTGCCTAAGATAGAACTTTTCTTGGAAAAGAAGCTATCTAACTAATAATATGGAAATAACTAATTAGATAAAAGGAAATAACAAAGATAATAAACTTCTAACAAACTAACAAACTCGAATTTCCTAAGATATGCTAAAATCTTAAAGATAGAAATAAGGAAACTTAAAGATTCCCGTATGATTTTGTACTGCTCTCAGTAAAACGCATTTTGGACGATCTTCTGGTCGGATTCTCATCCTGACGTCAACTATGAAGTTGTAGATCTTTGAATAAGCTTTCCAACGCATCTTGAATCGTCTCGAGATTATTTTCCTAGCCAAAGTTATGGCTGTTTTACTGAACCGTACTCATGCTGTGACGAGAACTTACTTCCGAAAATATCTTGAATTTAATTCTTTTTCTTGGTGGCCTAGGACGCCATTGATGGACATAATCAAAGGATAATTTCAGATCCATGAACACCTTTTTAAATTTAAATGATCGGGATCTTAGTAAAGGTCTTGGTCTTTGGCCTCCATTCGTCTTCAACGAATCATTCGCTTGGATCCTCCCTTGATTGGTATCACAAGGAGGTCGAGGCGCGCCCAACCAGCCAAGCAATTGGAGGAGCCAAAGCCGAGGGGCAAAAGCTGGCCAAGGAAGGGAAGCCACGCCTCACAAGGAGAAGGGGAGCGCAGCTGGCGCCCAAGGAGAACAAGGGGGACGAACCATGGAGCAATTTGTCATCCCCTAAGGGAGCTTCCACAACCCCTAAGGGGAGTAATTCTAACACCTCTTCTAGAGCTAGGGACATAGTGTGCTTTAAATGTCAAGGGAGAGGTCATTACATGAAAGATTGTCCTAATTCTAAAACTCTTTTGATTAACCATCTAGGAGAGTATGAATCTGAAGTTGAGGATGAACATTATAATGCTTGTGTTGATGAATCTGATTTGCATGATAATAATGTTAATGACGATGAGAATGAAGTAGAATATGAATCTGGGGAGTCTTTGATTGCTAGGAGAACTTTGCATGCTAAACCTGCCCCATGTGAAGATAATCAAAGGGAAAATCTATTTCATAGTCGTTGTTTAGTTCAAGGCAAGGTGTGCAACTTAATAATTGATAGCGGTAGTTGTTGTAACATAGCTAGCATGGAAATGGTACAAAAACTGCAGCTTCCTATTTTTCATCACCCTAGGCCTTACAAATTGCATTAGATGAATGATAGTGGTGAATTGAGAGTGAATAAGCAAACGCATGTTACTATTAAGCTTGGTCATTATGAAGATCGTATTTTATGCGATGTAGTTCCTATGCAGGCTTGTCACATCTTACTAGGACGTCCATGGCAATTCGATCGGAAGGTGACGCATGATGGATTCACCAACCGCCACTCCTTTGTGCATAACGGCCAGAATGTTGTGCTCAAGCCCATGACGCCCACCCAGGTGGCTGAGGCGTTTGACAAGGGCAAGGTAAGTAAGGTAAGTGGTGATGGTGAGGGGGAGAATGGGAAGAAGGGGAAAGATCGGGGTAAGACGAGCCAAACCGACAGCCCTACACCCTCCTCCGTCCTATTAGCTTCCAAGAGGGAGTTAGCGGACGATTACTTGGACGGGGAAACAATGCTTATGCTCTTGTGCAAGGAGCTGAGCTTGTTAAGTGAGGAGCTTCGCGCCTCGCTGCCCACGCCCATTTTGGGGCTCATCGAGGAGTACAAGGACGTATTCCCCGAAGAGATACCGGCTGGCCTACCCCCAATTAGAGGAATCGAGCATCAGATTGATCTCATTCCCGGGGCGTCTTTGCCAAATCGGCCAGCCTACCGTATGAACCCCATGGAGACCAAAGAGGTCCAATCCCAAGTCCAAGAGCTCTTGGATAAGGGATACATAAGGGAGAGTTTAAGCCCCTGTGCTGTACCGGTATTGTTAGTGCCTAAGAAAGACAACACATGGCGCATGTGTGTCGATTGCCGAGCAATTAACAATATAACGGTGAAGTATAGGCACCCCATCCCTCGTCTCGACGACATGTTGGATGAGCTGCATGGTTCCACTATCTTTTCAAAAATCGATGTTAAAAGTGGGTACCATCAGATTCGGATGAAGGAAGGGGACGAGTGGAAAACAACCTTCAAGACCAAGTTCGGTCTATATGAATGGCTCGTTATGCCATTCGGGCTTACTAACGCCCCTAGCACTTTCATGAGATTAATGAACCATGTTCTGAGGCATTACATAGGAAAGTTTGTAGTTGTGTATTTTGATGATATCCTAGTGTATAGTAAGTCCTTAGCTGAGCATGAAGATCATTTGCGAAATGTGCTTAACACATTGCGTCTAGAGCACTTATATGCTAACATGAAAAAATGTGAATTGTGCACTACTTCCGTTACTTTCCTTGGTTTTGTAGTGAATGAAAATGGGCTGCAAGTCGATGAGGCTAAGGTGAAGGCGATCCAGGATTGGCCTACGCCTACATCAATCGGCCAAGTGAGAAGTTTTCATGGACTGGCTAGTTTCTACCGGCGGTTCGTGAGGGACTTTAGTTCAATTGCTGCTCCATTAACCGAAATAACCAAGAAGAGGAGCGAGTTCAAGTGGGGAAAGGCACAAGAGAGGGCATTCCAGGCCCTAAAGGACAGATTGACGCATGCTCCATTGTTGGTGCTGCCGGACTTCACAAGGCCTTTCGAGGTGGAGTGCGATGCTAGCGGCATTGGTATTGGAGGTGTACTCATGCAGGAAGGTAAACCTGGAGCCTTCTTTTCTGAAAAGATTAAAGGTGCGTGTTTAAACTACTCGACTTATGCTAAAGAATTGTATGCATTGTTTCGAGTGTTGAAAACATGGCAACATTACTTATGGCCTAAAGAATTTGTACTTAAAACTGACCATGAATCTCTAAAACACTTTAAAAGCCAAGATAAACTTGATAGGAGACATGGTAGATGGATGGAATTCATTGAAACATTTCCATATGTTATTAAGTACAAAAAGGGCAAGGATAATGTAGTGGCTGATGCTTTGTCTAGGCGTCACACTTTATTGACCACATTAGATTCTAGGGTGCTTGGATTTGCTTATATTAAGGATCTATATGTGGATGATGCTGATTTTGGGGTTGCATATAAAGAATGTCATGAAAAGGGGTCGTTTGAGTCTTACTATGTGCATGATGGATTTCTGTTTCGTATGGATAAAGTTTGCATTCCTAGGTGTTCATTGAGATTGTTACTTGTTGATGAAGTCCATAAGGGTGGATTAATGGGTCATTTTGGTAGGGATAAGACTTATCATATGCTACGTGCACATTTTTATTGGCCTCATATGCTTAGAGATGTAGAACATGCCATTAAGAGATGCATAGGTTGTTTGAGAGCTAAGTCTAAATTGAAACCCCATGGCTTGTATACGCCCCTGCCCATACCTTCTGCCCCTTGGGAAGACATATCCATGGACTTTATAGTGGGCTTACCTAGAACTAAGAGGGGGAGAGACTCTATTTTTGTGGTTGTAGACAGATTCTCTAAGATGGCTCATTTCATAGCTTGTCACAAAACCGATGACGCCACTAATGTAGCTTCCTTGTTTTTTAGGGAAATTGTTAGGCTGCATGGTGTGCCGAAAACCATAGTTAGTGATAGGGATGTGAAGTTTCTTAGTCACTTTTGGAGAACTCTTTGGGGTAAGTTGGGCACTTGGCTGTTATTCTCTACATCTAGTCACCCACAAACCGACGGCCTAACCGAGGTCACCAATAGGACTTTAACCACCATCTTTAGGGCCATTATTAGGGAGAACCTGAAATCTCGGGAAGAAATGCTGCCTCATGTGGAATTTGCATATAATAGGACATTGCATTCATCTACTATGCTTACTCCATTTGAGTGCGTTTATGGTACTAACCCCCTAACTCCTTTAGATCTTACCCCATTTCTGATGAGGGAAAAAGAAAGCTTTGATGCAGGAAAACAGGTTGAGTTCATTAAGAAGTTACATGAGAGGACAAGGATCAAGCTGGAACAAAAGGCCGAGTATAATGCCAATCGAGCTAACAAGGGTCGGCGCAAGGTTGTTTTCCAGCCCGGAGATCTAGTATGGGTGCATTTGAGGAAGGAGAGGTTCCCCGAGCAACGGAAATCCAAACTGTCCCGACGTGGAGATGGGCCTTTCAAGGTGCTTCAACACATTGGGGATAACGCATACAAGCTGGAGTTGCCCGGAGAGTACGGCGTGAGTGCTACATTCAATGTGGCTGACCTTACTCCTTATCTTGCTGTGCATGAAGACCTTGATTCGAGGTCGAATCCTTTTCAAGAAGGGGAGGATGATGAGGCACCATCCGTCAAGCCACCACCGAGCACGCCCATCCTCTTTGATGGTCCAATAACAAGGGCGCGATCTAAGAAGCTTCAAAGGGACTTGTTTGCATTCGTGGTGTACCATGGAGTCAAGGAAGCCAAGAATGCCCCTGAGAACAAGTCATCATTCATGTACCTCGTCGCCAACAAGTTAAGCCAAGAGGTGCCAGATTTGGGGCACCGCGGCGGTGCCTAGGCTGTGGCACAAGCGGGCACCGGCGCCCAAGCGCGCTTCATGCTTCAGTCGGCAAAGCGCTGGATGAGGGCTTAAAGCGTGATCGCGCTTCACCTGGTCAAGTCGCGCTTTGCCTCCTGAGTGCCAAAATGTGTGCGTCGAGCTTGGGCCTGTTAGGCCACTTTGGGCCGCCCCTTCTATCATTTTACTTAGTCGTTTTTATTGGACTTAGGAAGACATATAAATAGCTCTAGCTGCTCATTATTTCAGTTAGACAACCTTTATCATAAAACTTGAGTGTTTTCTCTCCATAGTGAGAATCGAAGACTTTGTTCTTCAAGTATTGCAATTTCAGCTTGGTTTGTCTTGATTGCATCAATTATCGATCATAGTTGGTGTGCTAGTCGAATACGAGCATCTTCTTCGTGCTTTCAAGGCTGGTTCCTTGATTGTGTGAAGTCGTACAAGGTTGGTTTGGTTCTCGTTTTCAAAGCAACGAGGGTCTTATTGTTGTTTCATTTGGTTGATCTTCATTCCCTTATCATTTCCCTTTCAGTTGAGTCTTTTCCATTTCGTTTTCAATTCAGTCGAGCTTCATTTGTTGCATTTCTGACCATTTGCTTGTTTCCTTGTTTGTTGAGTCGTTGATTGTCGAAGATCGGGCCAATTCACGGCTAACCCCGTATCATGTTTTCATGCATGGGGACATTGCATGATTTAAGTATGGGGTGGGGAAGAAGAAATCTCACATGTTGTATATAATTGAGTCTTTGTTTGTTTGCTTTGCTTGTTAAGAAAAATCTTGAAAAATCCAAAAAAATTGCAAAATGTCAAAAATTCAAAAAAATATTTGCTTCTTTGTTTGTTTTAGCTTAGAAGAGCATTCCATCTTAGATGTCCTATGATGAAAACTAATCTTTGTGCTTATCATGTAATTCCTTTGGCATAATTGGATAGTGTAGCCCATGTTTTTGAGAAATTGCTTTTGATTGTGAAATTGACTTGTGATGAAATTGAGCATATGTGTTTTGAGTGAAAGTAATTGCAATCCAACAAAATTGTTACCTAGTGAGAATTTTAGGCTTATAGGGAGAACATCATTGATTCCCTCTTCTTTGTTTGAGTGATTTTGCTCTCTTTATGTATATGTTTTTTGTCATTGATATGGTTATCTATTTCTTGAAACCGTTATGAGATTGTTCATGCATGTTGATTGTGATTAAGAACTTATATTTTTAGCCATATTCTTTCATGCCTACCTTGAATTGTCTTTGCTTGAAGCCCCGTTCTAGCCTTAACCTTTTGTTTGAAGCTCCACAAAAATTATCCCTAGCCTATTAGCTTGACCCTATTCCGGGAATTGAACTTAGATTGTGTTGGGAATAAGTTTTGTAGAGTGACATTTTGGTTGGGTTTGAAGGAGGTGACATTGTTAAAGGGTAGAAAACAACTTGTTGAAGTGTAATGTAATAGGATTCTTGGCTTGGACTGCACATTGTTGAAAAATTGAAGAGAAAAAGAAGGAAGAGCTCGAGATAAGCTCTCAGGATCGACCCCCTAATGGGTCGATCTCGACCTTATTGTGAAGAAACATGGTCTCAGGTTCGACCCCCCAGGGGTCGACCTCGACCCTCAGCAGGCTCGAGAGAAAAGAGAAAAAAAAGAAAGAAAAAAAAAATATAAAAAAAATATAAGTGCAAAGCCAAGAATTCCTAGTATTTTTAAGTTGTATTATGGAAGTTTGGGTTAGAAATTGATGGGTTTGAGTTTCATTGAAGTGTTTGGTTATGAGTTGAAAAGAGAAGAAGTGAGTTGATTTGGTATGAAGTGTTGTATTTAGGAGTTTGATTCCCGGATTTAGCACCACATGGCCAAATAACTCCTTACCTATTGTTATTACCGAGCCCCATTACAACCCGGCCGAATGAGTCTTCTATGAAGATTTCATTGAGCCTAAGTTCTTATGAAGATTGATGTGTTTTGACTTCTCTAGGTAGAGAGATTGGTGATATAAGTCTCAATGATAAAGTAGATGTTGCATAAAGATTGAGATGAGAGTTGATTTGATAAGCCTAAACACATGAGAGTTGAGAGAAACACATTAATATCCCTTGTGAGGTTGGATTGTGATTGCTTTGTTTGAGACTCATACATATGTGATGACGTTAAAGTCACTTGTCTTCTTTTTCACTTGTGTTTGAAATGTTTTGACAAGGGCTATGCTTGAAGATTATGTTATTGGTCTTGATTTGCATGATTATTGCTTGAGGACAAGCAAGTCTAAGTATGGGGTGTTTTGATGTCCGCGTTTTAGGTAGATTTTTAGGGTCTAGATAGGTTAGTTTAAGTTGATTTTCGTAGTTGAGTCTTGTGTTTTTGAGTCTTTTTGCATAAGTTTTCGTATTTCCTTGAGATTCGGAAACAACGCATATTTGTGTCGTTTTGTAGGTATTTTCACTTAGCCTAAGTTTTCGTATTATCCTAAGCTTCGATGTGCCAGTTTGAGGCACCGGCGCCGCGGTGCCTAGCTGCGGCACAAGTGCGCGCGCGCCAGCGGCACAAGTGCGCGCGCGCCAGCGGCACAAGTGCGCGCGCGCCAGCGGCACTCCGCACATGTGTGCGTTGCTTGGGCTCATTAGGCCATTTTGGGCCACCCCCTTTATTTGTTTTATTGAGACATTTTCTAACTATTTTCTGATTATTAGGAAGGAATATAAATAGCCTCAGCTGCTCATTATTTCACTTAGCCAACCTTTATCATAAAACTTGAGTGTTTTCTCTCCATAGTGAGAATCGAAGACTTTGTTCTTCAAGTATTGCAATTTCAGCTTGGTTTGTCTTGATTGCATCAATTATCGTCCATAGTTGGTGTGCTAGTCGAATACGAGCATCTTCTTCGTGCTTTCAAGGCTGGTTCCTTGATTGTGTGGAGTCGTACAAGGTTGGTCACTTGATCATTCAATCTGGTTCTCGTTTTCAAAGCAACGAGGGTCTTGTTGTTGTTTCATTTGGTTGATCTCACTTCCTATCGTTTCCATTGAGTCGAGTCTGTTCTTATTTCCTTTGTTTTCAATCATTCGTTTTCCATTTGAATTGCATTTCTGACCACTTGCTTGTTTTCCTTGTTTGTTGAGTCGTTGATTGTCGAAGATCGGGCCAATCACGGTTAACCCCGTATCAGGCAGCCTCCTCCATGGTTCTCTCGGCTGGAGACCCCTCCTCCACTTGAGGTGGAGGTACGACTGCCATGGTTTCATCATTCGGGGTAGGGCAGTCATCTAGGATTCCTCTCTTGACGGATGCGGATGCCTTTTGTGTAGGTGGAAGAACAGGCGTCTTCTCCTTGTGATCGTTGGGCTGGACAGATGGACGAGGAGAACCACTCGGTGGTATGAGAGCGTTGAGGCTCTCCTTAAGATGTTTCAAGCGGGACTCGAACATAGGCTCAAGACTTTTCATCGCGTCGGCCACCGCCTGGCTCACTATGGCATCCGTAGCCTCCTTAGTTTGAGCGTAACGTGCCCGCCTGTAGGAAGCGGCGAAGGCATAGACCTCCGGGGATAAGACAACCCTTTGAAACCGACATCGCTGGCTCATGATTTCCAACCCGAAACCGCTGGGCTCTGATACCAATTGATACGTGACAACCTTCGGAGTGAAGGCCGCCACGCGTTAAAGACGCCTAAGGATATAGATCTCGGATTGGTATGTGTGTAGGATTGAATGTTGATGATCGATGGAAGAGAAGTTTGTTGTTTGAAGAACAAGATTGCAGCGGAATTTGATTGTTGAATTGCTTGAGTAACAAGATAGTTTTGGGGGATTAAAAACCTAAGGAATTAAACTTATCACAAGTTAATTCCCAGGTTCAAATCTGATTTTATTGAAGGGAAAATTGTGTTTAAATAGACAAACTAGGAAGCCAAAATTCTATCTCTAACAATGATCCTAAGATAGAATTTTGCATGGAAAATAAGCTATCTAACTAATTAAACTTAAAAACTCAAAAGATATGAATAATAATTAAAGCAAGATATATTTCAGCCCTAACAAACCTCCTATGGCCGAAAATATCATAAAGACAATATCTAGTTATGGATAGAATTAAAGCTAAAGATAAGATTCCCGTAAGACTTGACCAGCTCTCAGTAAATCGCGATTTTGACCTCTTTCCAGTTGGATTCTGAACTCGTCGTAAACTACAAAGTTGTAGATCTTTTAATTATCTATCCAACGCAATTTGAACGGACTTGCGATCAATTTTTTAGCCAAAGTTATGGCTGTTTTACCGAACACTACTCAAGTTGTGACGGGATTTAAACTTCCGAAAATATCTCCAGGTTTAATTCTTTTTCGGGGAGGCCTTGAACGTGTGACTTGATAGCATTGAAAGGATAATTTGCCATACTTGAAGACCTTCTTGAACTTGAAACCTCGTGACCTACGGAAAGGTCTTGGCTTAGCTCGTTGATTGACCTCCAACTCCCTCTTCTTAGACATAGATGTTATTCTTGCATCAAATAGAACTTGATAGCAAGATCACCAAACAACACAAACACAAGCATACGAATCATGCGATTGCTAACGTTTCTCAAATTCTCAATAACACAACCTTTGTTATTGATTGGAGGCTAAGGTTTGGGAAGTGTTGGTTTCCATTCTTTTTCTCGTCCAAAAATCTTTGAACTTAATAGAAAGATCACCAAACAACACAAACACAAGCATATGAGTCATGCGATTCCTAATGTTTCTCAAATACTCCATAACACAACATTTCTTATTGATTGGTTTGATTTGCCTAGGCTATGGTTTGGGAAGTGTTGATTTCCATTCTTTTTCTCATCCAAAAATCTTTGAACTTAATAGAACTTGATAGAAAGATCACTAAACAACACAAACACAAGCATACGAATCATGCGATTCCTAATGTTTCTTAAATTCTCAATAACACAACCTTTGTTATTGATTGGTTTGATTTGCCTAGGCTATGGTTTGGGAAGTGTAGGTTTCCATTCTTTTTCTCGTCCAAAAATCTTTGAACTTAATCTCAAGATCACCAAACAACACAAACACAAGCATATGAGTCATGCGATTCCTAATGTTTCTCAAATACTCCATAACACAACTTTTCTTATTGATTGGTTTGATTTGCCTAGGCTATGGTTTGGGAAGTGTTGGTTTCCATTCTTTTTCTCGTCCAAAAATCTTTGAACTTAGTAGAGCTTGATAGAAAGATCACTAAACAACACAAACACAAGCATACGAATCATGCGTTTCCTAATGTTTCTCAAATTCTCAATAACACAACCTTTGTTATGATTGGTTTGATTTCCCTAGGCTATGGTTTGGGAAGTGTTGGTTTCCATTCTTTTTCTTGTCCAAAAATCTTTGAACTTAATAGAACTTGATAGCAAGATCACCAAACAACACAAACACAATCATACGAATCATGCGATTCCTAATGTTTCTCAAATACTCAATAACACAACATTTCTTATTAAATGGTTTGATTTGCCCTGGCTATGGTTTGGGAAGTGTTGGTTTCCGTTCTTTTTCTCGTCCAAAAATCTTTGAACTTAATAGAACTTGATAGAAAGATCACCAAACAACACAAACACAAGCATACGAATCATGCGTTTCCTAATGTTTCTCAAATTCTCAATAACACAACCTTTGTTATTGATTGGTTTGATTTCCCTAGGCTATGGTTTGGGAAGTGTTGGTTTCCATTCTTTTTCTTGTCCAAAATCTTTGAACTTAATAGAATTTGATAGAAAGATCACCAAACAACACAAACACAAGCATACGAATCATGCGATTCTAATGTTACTCAAATTCTTAATAACACAACCTTTCTTATTGATTGGTTTGATTTGCCTAGGCTATGGTTTGGGAAGTGTTGGTTTCCAAACTTTTTCTCGTCCAAAAATCTTTGAACTTAATAGAACTTGATAGAAATATCACCAAACAACACAAACACGCTTCAAATCATGCGATTCCTAATGTTTTTCAAATAATCAATAATACAACATTTCTTATTGATTGGTTTGATTTGCCTAGGCTATGGTTTGGGAAGTGTTGCTTTCTATTCTTTTTCTCGTCCAAAAATCTTTGAACTTAATAGAACTTGATAGCAAGATCATCAAACAATACAAATACAAGCATACGAATCATGCGATTCCTAATGTTTTTCAAATACTCAATTACACAACATTTCTTATTGATTGGTTTGATTTGCCTAGGCTATGGTTTGGGAAGTGTTAGTTTCCATTTTTTTTTTCGTCTAAAAATCTTTGACTTTAATAGAAAGATCACCAAACAACACAAACACAAGCATACGAGTCATGCGATTCTTAATGTTTCACAAATACTCAATAACACAACACTTCTTATTGATCTGTTTAATTTGCCTAGGATATGGTTTGGGAAGCGTTGGTTTCCATTCTTTTTCTCGTCCAAAAATCTTTGAACTTAATAGAACTTGATAGCAAGATCACCAAACAACACAAACACAATCATACGAATTGATGAAGGATTATTCAAAGACATCCAAGTAGCGCATTTGCAAGGACCAAGATGCCTATCTAGCTTAGGGAAAACGTCATTTGAAGGATTATTCAAGGACATCCAAGCAGCGCATTTGCACTCGGCCCCTTTAGGGAGAAACACTCCCTAAGGGGGCCGAGTGCCTCTTGAAGAGGTTTGGTTTCGATGGTTGTAGCTTGGCTCGTTATTGTGTGTGTCGATTCCACCGAGGATTGGTGCTAGCAGCCGACCACAGGCTTCCTCCTTGTGCTTTTGGAGCTGCGTTCTCCTCTTGTGTAGGGTTGTATAAGGTGGTCTTTCGATCATTCATTCTGGTTCTCGTTTTAAAAGCAATGAGGGTCTTTATGTTGTTTCATTGGGTTATCCCTTCCATTATCAATCTATCCTTCGTTTCCATTGTTATCATTTGTTTCTTCCTCATTTCTGATTCGTTTCCTTGTTGTTTCCATTCATTTTCGAGTCAACACCTTCCATAGTGGCGTCATTGTTGTTTGTTTTCCTTCATTGAGTCGATGGTGTTGAAGATCGGGCACCCCTACTGATGAGTCTCGACCCGGGTGAACGTGTCACGGACTCAAAGGATCGTTTCTTCTCTGGTCGAAGGAGCTCTCTTACACTCGATTTGGAACAATAAGGCTCGATTGGGTGACGGGACTATTTTTGGGCGTGTATTTGAAGAATCAAAAACACAATTTTGTTGATAAATTCAACTTGAATTAAAAGGATAAGTAGTCGAGCCCTCCCGAGAGAGAGATCGACTAAGGGAATCAAGGATCAGGAACTAGTCCATACAACCCAAGAACCCCAAAGGACAAATATTGGGTTGATAACTCGAACAAGTCAGCCCGATCACGCCATGGGACTCTCACCCATACGCGCCTGACTAGGACCCTGTTGTTATCGAACAAGGCCGACCTCCTATCCCTCCCTTGGGTCTAAGACGCGCCAAGGGAGAAGGAGAGAAAGCCCAGAACCCGAAAGAGACAAAAGTCTTTCAAGTTCAAGTTCTAAGCTTATCTAACAAATGGGCACCTAGCGTGCTATTTATAGGCAAGGCTAGGAGAGGCAAGCTTGGAGCCCAAGGAAGAGTTAATGAGGCGGTGGAATGCCTTGCTCTCCAAGGAAGAAACTTGCCGCCCAAGCTACTCACCTAATAACCTTATTTAGCGAAAAATTACATTAAAATTAAATATAATAAAAATACTATTTTTATTACAAAATTGGGCCTTCATGGGCCAAAACGTTGAGCCATCGTGCTAGACTTTGGGCTTGGCTCGAACCCACTTTGGATTTGGCGGGCTTCTTCACTTAGGCCCAAAATGGACCTTTCCCCTCACTTAGTGTGTAGGCGTGTAGGCTCCGGGGACAGCTCAGCCATGGGGCCGTGGGGCGCGGCACCGAAGGCTTGGAGCGAGGCCACGGGCGCCGTGGGGCGCGGCACAAGGCGGGCGCCGAGCACCGAGAGCCGTGGCATGAGGCGGGCACCGGGCGCGGGGCGCGGCACAAGATAGGCACCGGGCGTCGCGGGGCGCGGCCGAACCGGCGTGGAGACACCAAAAGAAAATGCCCCGGTCCGTGACGTATCATCCTCCCCTTCTTGTGGAGGATTCGACCACGAATCCTTGCGCTTGACGTTGTAGTTGGCTCGGGCGTGGTGACTCAGCCGGGCGGGTCCACGCCTTAAGAGTGGCTCAACTTCATTTGGGTGCATGGGCCGGAGGGTAATAAGTTGGTCGTCATGGGTGAAGTGATGTGTGTTCCAACGACCGTTGTGTAGCACGTCGAGGTCCCATTGCCAAGGTCGCCCGAGTAAGATATCCGTGGACTGCATTGGGACAACATCACAAGTTATTAAGTCATGGTATGGGCCGATGATGAGTGGCACGGACACGTAGTGCGTGACCGCCACGGAGTCCCCTTCGTGCAACCACTCGAGCGAGTATGGCTTGGCGAGGCACATAGGACGCAGCCCCACTCGGTCGACTACAAGCGTAGACACCAAGTTCGAGCCACACCCACCATCAATGTTGACCATGCACTCGACTCCGAGCACCATGCCTCGGTTGTAAAAGAGGCTCCGCCTTTGGATAATGCAAGGAATTGGCGGCTCCTCGGGTACCTCGAGCCCAGCCGGCTCATCTTGTGTGACTCCTTGGGCCACCAACGCTTCTCCCACCTCCACGGGAAGGTGGTGCTCCACATATGGCTCCATATCCCACCCATCATTAAGAGCTTGAGCCGCGGCCTCATGGAGGACAGCCGTATCTATATCCTCGCCCCAAAGATCCGCTAAGTCCAAATAGTCATCCAAGACATTCACGGGACCCTCGGACCCATGGGGGTTCGGATCTTCGCCCTCAGTGTCCACCATCTCACTAGACCCCTCACTCTCGGTGTCCATGGGGGGCTCACTCTCGCTTCCCTCCCCACTCTCTTCGTCCATGTCTTCTCCATCACTCTCGTACCCCTCGGTGCTCTCATCACTCTCATTTTCACCACTCGGGTACTCATCCTCGTTACTTTCATTCAAACAGCCCCACACTTCGATTTCGAACTCCTCATCGTCATCCACTCATCTGAAACCCCTAAGGACTCACTCTCACTCATAAGGTCCACAACCTCCACATTCTTCTCACTCTCTCCATCCTCACCACTTGAGATGTCGATCACTTCCATGGCTTCCGCGCCTCCCTTCTCTTCATCACTTGACAACTTGACCACTTCTACCCGTCGAGCCATGCCGCAAGGACGTGAAAACCACATAGGAAGGGTGGCATTCGGCCTTGGCCGAATCACTAAGGGCTTGAACTCTTGCTCTTGGACACGCCCTTAGCCTTAATGGAAGTCGCACTCTTGATGGAAGTTCGGATCATCTTGTGGGCTTTGGATAGACACCAACCTTACACTTTGATGACTCCTTCGAATGGCTCTGATACCAAATGATGAGTCTCGACCCGGGTGAACGGGTCACGGACTCAAAGGATCGTTTCTTCTCTGGTCGAAGGAGCTCTCTTACACTCGATTTGGAACAATAAGGCTCGATTGGGTGACGGGACTATTTTTGGGCGTGTATTTGAAGAATCAAAAACACAATTTTGTTGATAAATTCAACTTGAATTAAAAGGATAAGTAGTCGAGCCCTCCCGAGAGAGAGATCGACTAAGGGAATCAAGGATCAGGAACTAGTCCATACAACCCAAGAACCCCAAAGGACAAATATTGGGTTGATAACTCGAACAAGTCAGCCCGATCACGCCATGGGACTCTCACCCATACGCGCCGGACTAGGACCCTGTTGTTATCGAACAAGGCCGACCACCTATCCCTCCCTTGGGTCTAAGACGCGCCAAGGGAGAAGGAGAGAAAGCCCAGAACCCGAAAGAGACAAAAGTCTTTCAAGTTCAAGTTCTAAGCTTATCTAACAAATGGGCACCTAGCGTGCTATTTATAGGCAAGGCTAGGAGAGGCAAGCTTGGAGCCCAAGGAAGAGTTAATGAGGCGGTGGAATGCCTTGCTCTCCAAGGAAGAAACTTGCCGCCCAAGCTACTTACCTAATAACCTTATTTAGCTAAAAATTACATTAAAATTAAATATAATAAAAATACTATTTTTATTATAAAATTGGGCCTTCATGGGCCAAAACGTTGAGCCATCGTGCTAGACTTTGGGCTTGGCTCGAACCCACTTTGGATTTGGCGGGCTTCTTCACTTAGGCCCAAAATGGACCTTTCCCCTCACTTAGTGTGTAGGCGTGTAGGCTCCGGGGACAGCTCAGCCATGGGGCCGTGGGGCGCGGCACCGAAGGCTTGGAGCGAGGCCACGGGCGCCGTGGGGCGCGGCACAAGGCGGGCGCCGAGCACCGAGAGCCGTGGCATGAGGCGGGCACCGGGCGCGAGGCGCGGCACAAGATAGGCACCGGGCGTCGCGGGGCGCGGCCGAACCGGCGTGGAGACGCCAAAAGAAAATGCCCCGGTCCGTGACGTATCACCTACGGCTAATCCCCTATCACGAATCATGCGATTCCTAATGTTTCTCAAATTCTCAATAACACAACCTTTGTTATTGATTGGTTTGATTTTCCTAGGCTATGGTTTGGGAAGTGTTGGTTTCCAATCTTTTTCTCGTCCAAAAATCTTAGAACTTAATAGAACTTGATAGCAAGATCACCAAACAACACAAACACAACCATACGAATGATGCGATTCCTAATGTTTCTCAAATACTCAATAACACAACCTTTCTTATTGATTGGTTTGATTTCCCTAGGCTGTGGTTTGGGAAGTGTTGGTTTCCAATCTTTTTCTTGTCCAAAAATCTTTGAACTTAATAGAACTTGATAGAAAGATTACCAAACAACACAAACACAAGCATACAAATCATGCGATTCCTAATGTTTTTCAAATACTCAATAACACAACATTTCTTATTGATTGGTTTGATTTGCCTAGGCTATGGTTTGGGAAGTGTTGGTTTCCATTCTTTTTCTCATTCAAAAATCTTTGAACTAAATAGAAAGATCACCAAACAACACAAACACAAGCATACGAGTTATGCGATTCCTAATGTTTCTCAAATACCCAATAGCACAACATTTCATATTGATTGGTTTGATTTGCCTAGGCTATGGTTTGGGAAGTGTTGGTTTCCATTCATCTTCTCGTCCAAAAATCTTTGAACTTAATAGAACTTGATAGAAAGATCGCTAAACAACACAAACACAAGCATACAAATCATTCGATTTCTAATGTTTCTCAAATTCTCAATAACACCACCTTTCTTATTGATTGGTTTGATTTGCCTAGGCTAAGGTTTGGGAAGTGTTGGTTTCCATTCTTTTCCTCGTCCAAAAATCTTTGAACTTAATAGAACTTGATAGCAAGATCTCCAAACAACACAAACACAAGCATATGAATCATGTGATTCCTAATGTTTCTCAAATTCTCAATAACACAACCTTTCTTATTGATTGCTTTGATTTGCCTAGGCTATGGTTTGGGAAGTGTTGGTTTCCATTCTTTTTCTCTTCCTAAAATCTTTGAACTTAATAGAACTTGATAGAAAGATCACCAAACAACACAAACACAAGCAAACGAATCATGCGTTTCCTAATGTTTCTCAAATTCTCAATAACACAACCTTTGTTATTGATTGGTTTGATTTCCCTAGGCTATGGTTTGGGAAGTGTTGGTTTCCATTATTTTTCTTGTCCAAAATCATTGAAATTAATAGATTTTGATAGAAAGATCACCAAACAACAAAAACACAAGCATACGAATCATGCGATTCTAATGTTACTCAAATTCTTAATAACACAACCTTTCTTATTGATTGGTTTGATTTGCCTAGGCTATGGTTTGGGAAGTGTTGGTTTCCAAACTTTTTCTCGTCCAAAAATCCTTGAACTTAATAGAACTTGATAGAAAGATCACCAAACAACACAAACACAAGCATACAAATCATGCGATTCCTAATGTTTTTCAAATACTCAATAATACAACATTTCTTATTGATTGGTTTGATTTGCCTAGGCTATGGTTTGGGAAGTGTTGCTTTCCATTCTTTTTTTCGTCCAAAAATCTTTGAACTTAATAGAACTTGATAGCAAGATCACCAAACAACACAAACACAAGCATACGAATCATGCGATTCCTAATGTTTTTTAAATACTCAATAACACAACATTTCTTACTGATTGGTTTGATTTGCCTAGGCTATGGTTTGGGAAGTGTTAGTTTCCATTTTTTTTTTCGTCCAAAAATCATTGACTTTAATAGAAAGATCACCAAACAACACAAACACAAACATACGAGTCATGCGATTCCTAATGTTTCTCAAATACTCAATAACAAACACTTCTTATTGATTGGTTTAATTTGCCTAGGATATGGTTTGGGAAGTGTTGGTTTCCATTCTTTTTCTCGTCCAAAAATATTTGAACTTAATAGAACTTGATAGCAAGATCATCAAACAACACAAACACAATCATACGAATCATGCGATTCCTAATGTTTCTCAAATTTTCAATAACACAACCTTTGTTATTGATTGGTTTGATTTCCCTAGGCTATGGTTTGGGAAGTGTTGGTTTCCAATCTTTCTCTCGTCCAAAAATCTTTGAACTTAATAGAACTTGATAGCAAGATCACCAAACAACACAAACACAAGCATACGAATGATGCGATTCCTAATGTTTTTCAAATACTCAATAATACAACATTTCTTATTGATTGGTTTGATTTGCCTAGGCTATGGTTTGGGAAGTGTTGCTTTCCATTCTTTTTCTCGTCCAAAAATCTTTGACTTTAATAGAAAGATCACCAAACAACACAAACACAAGCATACGAGTCATGCGATTCATAATGTTTTTCAAATACTCAATAACACAACACTTCTTATTGATTGGTTTGATTTGCCTAGGGTATGGTTTGGGAAGTGTTGGTTTCCATTCTTTTCTCGTCCAAAAATCTTTGAACTTAATAGAACTTGATAGAAAGATCACTAAACAACACAAACACAAGCATACAAATCATTCGATTTCTAATGTTTCTCAAATTTTCAATAACACAACCTTTCTTATTGATTGGTTTGATTTGCCTAGGCTAAGGTTTTGGAAGTGTTGGTTTCCATTCTTTTCCTCGTCCAAAAATCTTTGAACTTAATAGAACTTGATAACAAGATCACCAAACAACACAAACACAAGCATACGAATCATGCGTTTCCTAATGTTTCTCAAATTCTCAATAACACAACCTTTGTTATTGATTGGTTTGATTTCCCTAGGCTATGGTTTGGGAAGTGTTGGTTTACATTCTGTTTCTCGTCCAGAAATTTTTGAATTTAATTGAATTTGATAGAAAGATCACCAAACAACAAAAACACAAGCATAAGAGTCATGCGATTCCTAATGTTTCTCAAATACTTAACAACACAACATTTTTTATTGATTGGTTTGATTTGCCCTGACTATGGTTTGGGAAGCGTTGGTTTCCGTTCTTTTTCTCGTCCAAAAATCTTTGAACTTTAAGAACTTGATAGCAAGATCACCACACAACACAAACACAATCATACGAATCATGCTATTCCTAATGTTTCTCAAATACTCAATAACACAACATTTCTTATTGATTGGTTTCATTTGCCCTGGCTATGGTTTGGGAACTGTTGGTTTCCGTTATTTTTCTCGTCCAAAAATCTTTGAACTTAATAGAACTTGATAGAAAGATCACCAAACAACACAAACACAAGCATACGAATCATGCGTTTCCTTATGTTTCTCAAATTCTCAATAACACAACCTTTGTTATTGATTGGTTTGATTTCCCTAGGCTATGGTTTGGGAAGTGTTGGTTTCCATTCTTTTTCTTGTCCAAAATCTTTGAACTTAATAGAATTTGATAGAAAGATCACCAAACAACAAAAACACAAGCATACGAATCATGCGATTCTAATGTTACTCGAATTCTTAATAACACAACCTTTCTTATTGATTGGTTTGATTTGCCTAGGCTATGGTTTGAGAAGTGATGGTTTCCAAACTTTTTCTCGTCCAAAAATCCTTGAACTTAATAGAACTTGATAGAAAGATCACCAAACAACACAAACACAAGCATACAAATCATGCGATTCCTAATGTTTTTCAAATACTCAATAATACAACATTTCTTATTGATTGGTTTGATTTGCCTAGGCTATGGTTTGGAAAGTGTTGCTTTCCATTCTTTTTCTCGTCCAAAAATCTTTGAACTTAATAGAACTTGATAGCAAGATCACCAAACAACACAAACACAAGCATACGAATCATGCGATTCCTAATGTTTTTCAAATACTCAATAACACAACATTTCTTATTGATTGGTTTGATTTGCCTAGGCTATGGTTTGGGAAGTGTTAGTTTCCATTTTTTTTTCGTCCAAAAATCTTTGACTTTATAATAGAAAGATCACCAAACAACACAAACACAAACATACGAGTCATGCGATTCCTAATGTTTTTCAAATACTCAATAACACAACACTTCTTATTGATTGGTTTAATTTGTCTAGGATATGGTTTGGGAAGTGTTGGTTTCCATTCTTTTTCTCGTCCAAAAATCTTTGAACTTAATAGAACTTGATAGCAAGATCACCAAACAACACAAACACAACCATACGAATGATGCGATTCCTAATGTTTCTCAAATTCTCAATAACACAACCTTTCTTATTGATTGGTTTGATTTGCCCTGACTATGGTTTGGGAAGCGTTGGTTTCCGTTCTTTTTCTCGTCCAAAAATCTTTGAACTTAATAGAACTTGATAGCAAGATCACCAAACAACACAAACACAAGCATAAGAATCATGCGATTCATAATGTTTCTCAAATACTCAATAACACAACATTTCTTATTGATTGGTTTGATTTGCCCTGGCTATGGTTTGGGAAGTGTTGGTTTCCGTTCTTTTTCTCGTCCAAAAATCTTTGAACTTAATAGAACTTGATAGCAAGATCACCAAACAACACAAACACAAGCATACGAATCATGCGTTTCCTAATGTTTCTCAAATTCTCAATAACACAACCTTTGTTATTGATTGGTTTGATTTCCCTAGGCTATGGTTTGGGAAGTGTTGGTTTCCATTCTTTTTCTTGTCCAAAATCTTTGAACTTAATAGAATTTGATAGAAAGATCACCAAACAACACAAACACAAGCATACAAATCATGCGATTCCTAATGTTTTTCAAATACTCAATAATACAACATTTCTTATTGATTGGTTTGATTTGCCTAGGCTATGGTTTGGGAAGTGTTGCTTTCCATTCTTTTTTTCGTCCAAAAATCTTTGAACTTAATAGAACTTGATAGCAAGATCACCAAACAACACAAACACAAGCATACGAATCATGCGATTCCTAATGTTTTTGAAATACTCAATAACACAACATTTCTTACTGATTGGTTTGATTTGCCTAGGCTATGGTTTGGGAAGTGTTAGTTTCCATTTTTTTTTTCGTCCAAAAATCATTGACTTTAATAGAAAGATCACCAAACAACACAAACACAAACATACGAGTCATGCGATTCCTAATGTTTCTCAAATACTCAATAACAAACACTTCTTATTGATTGGTTTAATTTGCCTAGGATATGGTTTGGGAAGTGTTGGTTTCCATTCTTTTTCTCGTCCAAAAATATTTGAACTTAATAGAACTTGATAGCAAGATCACCAAACAACACAAACACAATCATACGAATCATGCGATTCCTAATGTTTCTCAAATTTTCAATAACACAACCTTTGTTATTGATTGGTTTGATTTCCCTAGGCTATGGTTTGGGAAGTGTTGGTTTCCAATCTTTCTCTCGTCCAAAAATCTTTGAACTTAATAGAACTTGATAGCAAGATCACCAAACAACACAAACACAAGCATACGAATGATGCGATTCCTAATGTTTTTCAAATACTCAATAATACAACATTTCTTATTGATTGGTTTGATTTGCCTAGGCTATGGTTTGGGAAGTGTTGCTTTCCATTCTTTTTCTCGTCCAAAAATCTTTGACTTTAATAGAAAGATCACCAAACAACACAAACACAAGCATACGAGTCATGCGATTCATAATGTTTTTCAAATACTCAATAACACAACACTTCTTATTGATTGGTTTGATTTGCCTAGGCTATGGTTTGGGAAGTGTTGGTTTCCATTCTTTTTCTCGTCCAAAAATCTTTGAACTTAATAGAACTTGATAGAAAGATCACTAAACAACACAAACACAAGCATACAAATCATTCGATTTCTAATGTTTCTCAAATTTTCAATAACACAACCTTTCTTATTGATTGGTTTGATTTGCCTAGGCTAAGGTTTTGGAAGTGTTGGTTTCCATTCTTTTTCTCGTCCAAAAATCCTAGGATATGGTTTGGGAAGTGTTGGTTTCCATTCTTTTTCTCGTCCAAAAATCTTTAACTTAATAGAACTTGATAACAAGATCACCAAACAACACAAACACAAGCATACGAATCATGCGTTTCCTAATGTTTCTCAAATTCTCAATAACACAACCTTTGTTATTGATTGGTTTGATTTCCCTAGGCTATGGTTTGGGAAGTGTTGGTTTACATTCTGTTTCTCGTCCAGAAATCTTTGAATTTAATTGAATTTGATAGAAAGATCACCAAACAACAAAAACACAAGCATAAGAGTCATGCGATTCCTAATGTTTCTCAAATACTTAACAACACAACATTTTTTATTGATTGGTTTGATTTGCCCTGACTATGGTTTGGGAAGCGTTGGTTTCCGTCCTTTTTCTCGTCCAAAAATCTTTGAACTTTAAGAACTTGATAGCAAGATCACCACACAACACAAACACAATCATACGAATCATGCTATTCCTAATGTTTCTCAAATACTCAATAACACAACATTTCTTATTGATTGGTTTCATTTGCCCTGGCTATGGTTTGGGAACTGTTGGTTTCCGTTATTTTTCTCGTCCAAAAATCTTTGAACTTAATAGAACTTGATAGAAAGATCACCAAACAACACAAACACAAGCATACGAATCATGCGTTTCCTAATGTTTCTCAAATTCTCAATAACACAACCTTTGTTATTGATTGGTTTGATTTCCCTAGGCTATGGTTTGGGAAGTGTTGGTTTCCATTCTTTTTCTTGTCCAAAATCTTTGAACTTAATAGAATTTGATAGAAAGATCACCAAACAACAAAAACACAAGCATACGAATCATGCGATTCTAATGTTACTCGAATTCTTAATAACACAACCTTTCTTATTGATTGGTTTGATTTGCCTAGGCTATGGTTTGAGAAGTGATGGTTTCCAAACTTTTTCTCGTCCAAAAATCCTTGAACTTAATAGAACTTGATAGAAAGATCACCAAACAACACAAACACAAGCATACAAATCATGCGATTCCTAATGTTTTTCAAATACTCAATAATACAACATTTCTTATTGATTGGTTTGATTTGCCTAGGCTATGGTTTGGAAAGTGTTGCTTTCCATTCTTTTTCTCGTCCAAAAATCTTTGAACTTAATAGAACTTGATAGCAAGATCACCAAACAACACAAACACAAGCATACGAATCATGCGATTCCTAATGTTTTTCAAATACTCAATAACACAACATTTCTTATTGATTGGTTTGATTTGCCTAGGCTATGGTTTGGGAAGTGTTAGTTTCCATTTTTTTTTTCGTCCAAAAATCTTTGACTTTATAATAGAAAGATCACCAAACAACACAAACACAAACATACGAGTCATGCGATTCCTAATGTTTTTCAAATACTCAATAACACAACACTTCTTATTGATTGGTTTAATTTGTCTAGGATATGGTTTGGGAAGTGTTGGTTTCCATTCTTTTTCTCGTCCAAAAATCTTTGAACTTAATAGAACTTGATAGCAAGATCACCAAACAACACAAACACAACCATACGAATGATGCGATTCCTAATGTTTCTCAAATTCTCAATAACACAACCTTTCTTATTGATTGGTTTGATTTGCCCTGACTATGGTTTGGGAAGCGTTGGTTTCCGTTCTTTTTCTCGTCCAAAAATCTTTGAACTTAATAGAACTTGATAGCAAGATCACCAAACAACACAAACACAAGCATAAGAATCATGCGATTCCTAATGTTTCTCAAATACTCAATAACACAACATTTCTTATTGATTGGTTTGATTTGCCCTGGCTATGGTTTGGGAAGTGTTGGTTTCCATTCTTTTTCTCGTCCAAAAATCTTTGAACTTAATAGAACTTGATAGCAAGATCACCAAACAACACAAACACAAGCATACGAATCATGCGTTTCCTAATGTTTCTCAAATTCTCAATAACACAACCTTTGTTATTGATTGGTTTGATTTCCCTAGGCTATGGTTTGGGAAGTGTTGGTTTCCATTCTTTTTCTTGTCCAAAATCTTTGAACTTAATAGAATTTGATAGCAAGATCACCAAACAACACAAACACAACCATACGAATGATGCGATTCCTAATGTTTCTCAAATACTCAATAACACAACATTTCTTATTGATTGGTTTGATTTGCCCTGGCTATGGTTTGGGAAGTGTTGGTTTCCGTTCTTTTTCTCGTCCAAAAATCTTTGAACTTAATAGAACTTGATAGCAAGATCACCAAACAACACAAACACAAGCATTCGAATCATGCGTTTCCTAATGTTTCTCAAATTCTCAATAACACAACCTTTGTTATTGATTGGTTTGATTTCCCTAGGCTATGGTTTGGGAAGTGTTGGTTTCCATTCTTTTTCTTGTCCAAAATCTTTGAACTTAATAGAATTTGATAGAAAGATCACCAAACAACACAAACACAAGCATACGAATTATGCGATTCTAATGTTACTCAAATTCTTAATAACACAACCTTTCTTATTGATTGGTTTGATTTGCCTAGGCTATGGTTTGGGAAGTGTTGGTTTCCAAACTTTTTCTCGTCCAAAAATCTTTGAACTTAATAGAACTTGATAGAAATATCACCAAACAACACAAACACAAGCATACAAATCATGCGATTCACAATAATACAACATTTCTTATTGATTGGTTTGATTTGCCTAGCTATGGTTTGGGAAGTGTTGCTTTCTATTCTTTTTCTCGTCCAAAAATCTTTGAACTTAATAGAACTTGATAGCAAGATCATCAAACAATACAAATACAAGAATACGAATCATGCGATTCCTAATGTTTTTAAAATACTCAATTACACAACATTTCTTATTGATTGGTTTGATTTGCCTAGGCTATGGTTTGGGAAGTGTTAGTTTCCATTTTTTTTTTCGTCCAAAAATCTTTGACTTTAATAGAAAGATCACCAAACAACACAAACACAAGCATACGAGTCATGCGATTCCTAATGTTTCACAAATACTCAATAACACAACACTTCTTATTGATCTGTTTAATTTGCCTAAGATATGGTTTGGGAAGCGTTGGTTTCCATTCTTTTTCTCGTCCAAAAATCTTTGAACTTAATAGAACTTGATAGCAAGATCACCAAACAACACAAACACAATCATACGAATTGATCAAGGATTATTCAAAGACATCCAAGCAGCGCATTTGCAAGGACCAAGATGCCTATCTAGCTTAGGGAGAAACACTCCCTAAGGGGGCCGAGTGCCTCTTGAAGAGGTTCGGTTTCGATGCTTGTAGCTCGACTCGTTATTGTGTGTGTCGATTCCACCGAGGATTGGTGCTAGCAGCCGACCACAGGCATCCTCCTTGTGCTTTTTGAGCTGCGTTCTCCTCTTGTGTAGGGTTGTATAAGGTGGTCTTTCGATCATTCATTCTGGTTCTCGTTTTAAAAGCAATGAGGGTCTTTGTGTTGTTTCATTGGGTTATCCCTTCCATTATCAATCTATCCTTCGTTTCCATTGTTATCATTTGTTTCTTCCTCATTTCTGATTCGTTTCCTTGTTGTTTCCCTTCATTTTCGAGTCAACACCTTCCATAGTGGCGTCATTGTTGTTTGTTTTCCTTCATTGAGTCGATGGTGTTGAAGATCGGGCACCCCTACGGCTAATCCCCTATCACGAATCATGCGATTCCTAATGTTTCTCAAATTCTCAATAACACAACCTTTGTTATTGATTGGTTTGATTTCCCTAAGCTATGGTTTGGGAAGTGTTGGTTTCCAATCTTTTTCTCGTCCAAAAATCTTAGAACTTAATAGAACTTGATAGCAAGATCACCAAACAACACAAACACAACCATACGAATGATGCGATTCCTAATGTTTCTCAAATACTCAATAACACAACCTTTCTTATTGATTGGTTTGATTTCCCTAGGCTGTGGTTTGGGAAGTGTTGGTTTCCAATCTTTTTCTTGTCCAAAAATCTTTGAACTTAATAGAACTTGATAGAAAGATCACCAAAACAACACAAACACAAGCATACAAATCATGCGATTCCTAATGTTTTTCAAATACTCAATAACACAACATTTCTTATTGATTGGTTTGATTTGCCTAGGCTATGGTGTGGGAAGTGTTGGTTTCCATTCTTTTTCTCATTCAAAAATCTTTGAACTAAATAGAAAGATCACCAAACAACACAAACACAAGCATACGAGTTATGCGATTCCTAATGTTTCTCAAATACTCAATAACACAACATTTCATATTGATTGGTTTGATATGCCTAGGCTATGGTTTGGGAAATGTTGGTTTTCATTCTTCTTCTCGTCCAAAAATCTTTGAACTTAATAGAACTTGATAGAAAGATCACTAAACAACACAAACACAAGCATACAAATCTTTCGATTTCTAATGTTTCTCAAATTCTCAATAACACAACCTTTCTTATTGATTGGTTTGATTTGCCTAGGCTAAGGTTTGGGAAGTGTTGGTTTCCATTCTTTTCCTCGTCCAAAAATCTTTGAACTTAATAGAACTTGATAGCAAGATCTACAAACAACACAAACACAAGCATACGAATCATGCGATTCCTAATGTTTCTCAAATTCTCAATAACACAACCTTTCTTATTGATTGGTTTGATTTGCCTAGGCTATGGTTTGGGAAGTGTTGCTTTCCATTCTTTTTCTCGTCCAAAAATCTTTAAACTTAATAGAACTTGATAGCAAGATCACCAAACAACACAAACACAAGCATAAGAATCATGCGATTCATAATGTTTCTCAAATACTCAATAACACAACATTTCTTATTGATTGGTTTGATTTGCCCTGGCTATGGTTTGGGAAGTGTTGGTTTCCGTTCTTTTTCTCGTCCAAAAATCTTTGAACTTAATAGAACTTGATAGCAAGATCACCAAACAACACAAACACAAGCATACGAATCATGCGTTTCCTAATGTTTCTCAAATTCTCAATAACACAACCTTTGTTATTGATTGGTTTGATTTCCCTAGGCTATGGTTTGGGAAGTGTTGGTTTCCATTCTTTTTCTTGTCCAAAATCTTTGAACTTAATAGAATTTGATAGAAAGATCACCAAACAACACAAACACAAGCATACAAATCATGCGATTCCTAATGTTTTTCAAATACTCAATAATACAACATTTCTTATTGATTGGTTTGATTTGCCTAGGCTATGGTTTGGGAAGTGTTGCTTTCCATTCTTTTTTTCGTCCAAAAATCTTTGAACTTAATAGAACTTGATAGCAAGATCACCAAACAACACAAACACAAGCATACGAATCATGCGATTCCTAATGTTTTTGAAATACTCAATAACACAACATTTCTTACTGATTGGTTTGATTTGCCTAGGCTATGGTTTGGGAAGTGTTAGTTTCCATTTTTTTTTTCGTCCAAAAATCATTGACTTTAATAGAAAGATCACCAAACAACACAAACACAAACATACGAGTCATGCGATTCCTAATGTTTCTCAAATACTCAATAACAAACACTTCTTATTGATTGGTTTAATTTGCCTAGGATATGGTTTGGGAAGTGTTGGTTTCCATTCTTTTTCTCGTCCAAAAATATTTGAACTTAATAGAACTTGATAGCAAGATCACCAAACAACACAAACACAATCATACGAATCATGCGATTCCTAATGTTTCTCAAATTTTCAATAACACAACCTTTGTTATTGATTGGTTTGATTTCCCTAGGCTATGGTTTGGGAAGTGTTGGTTTCCAATCTTTCTCTCGTCCAAAAATCTTTGAACTTAATAGAACTTGATAGCAAGATCACCAAACAACACAAACACAAGCATACGAATGATGCGATTCCTAATGTTTTTCAAATACTCAATAATACAACATTTCTTATTGATTGGTTTGATTTGCCTAGGCTATGGTTTGGGAAGTGTTGCTTTCCATTCTTTTTCTCGTCCAAAAATCTTTGACTTTAATAGAAAGATCACCAAACAACACAAACACAAGCATACGAGTCATGCGATTCATAATGTTTTTCAAATACTCAATAACACAACACTTCTTATTGATTGGTTTGATTTGCCTAGGCTATGGTTTGGGAAGTGTTGGTTTCCATTCTTTTTCTCGTCCAAAAATCTTTGAACTTAATAGAACTTGATAGAAAGATCACTAAACAACACAAACACAAGCATACAAATCATTCGATTTCTAATGTTTCTCAAATTTTCAATAACACAACCTTTCTTATTGATTGGTTTGATTTGCCTAGGCTATGGTTTTGGAAGTGTTGGTTTCCATTCTTTTTCTCGTCCAAAAATCCTAGGATATGGTTTGGGAAGTGTTGGTTTCCATTCTTTTTCTCGTCCAAAAATCTTTAACTTAATAGAACTTGATAACAAGATCACCAAACAACACAAACACAAGCATACGAATCATGCGTTTCCTAATGTTTCTCAAATTCTCAATAACACAACCTTTGTTATTGATTGGTTTGATTTCCCTAGGCTATGGTTTGGGAAGTGTTGGTTTACATTCTGTTTCTCGTCCAGAAATCTTTGAATTTAATTGAATTTGATAGAAAGATCACCAAACAACAAAAACACAAGCATAAGAGTCATGCGATTCCTAATGTTTCTCAAATACTTAACAACACAACATTTTTTATTGATTGGTTTGATTTGCCCTGACTATGGTTTGGGAAGCGTTGGTTTCCGTCCTTTTTCTCGTCCAAAAATCTTTGAACTTTAAGAACTTGATAGCAAGATCACCACACAACACAAACACAATCATACGAATCATGCTATTCCTAATGTTTCTCAAATACTCAATAACACAACATTTCTTATTGATTGGTTTCATTTGCCCTGGCTATGGTTTGGGAACTGTTGGTTTCCGTTATTTTTCTCGTCCAAAAATCTTTGAACTTAATAGAACTTGATAGAAAGATCACCAAACAACACAAACACAAGCATACGAATCATGCGTTTCCTAATGTTTCTCAAATTCTCAATAACACAACCTTTGTTATTGATTGGTTTGATTTCCCTAGGCTATGGTTTGGGAAGTGTTGGTTTCCATTCTTTTTCTTGTCCAAAATCTTTGAACTTAATAGAATTTGATAGAAAGATCACCAAACAACAAAAACACAAGCATACGAATCATGCGATTCTAATGTTACTCGAATTCTTAATAACACAACCTTTCTTATTGATTGGTTTGATTTGCCTAGGCTATGGTTTGAGAAGTGATGGTTTCCAAACTTTTTCTCGTCCAAAAATCCTTGAACTTAATAGAACTTGATAGAAAGATCACCAAACAACACAAACACAAGCATACAAATCATGCGATTCCTAATGTTTTTCAAATACTCAATAATACAACATTTCTTATTGATTGGTTTGATTTGCCTAGGCTATGGTTTGGAAAGTGTTGCTTTCCATTCTTTTTCTCGTCCAAAAATCTTTGAACTTAATAGAACTTGATAGCAAGATCACCAAACAACACAAACACAAGCATACGAATCATGCGATTCCTAATGTTTTTCAAATACTCAATAACACAACATTTCTTATTGATTGGTTTGATTTGCCTAGGCTATGGTTTGGGAAGTGTTAGTTTCCATTTTTTTTTTCGTCCAAAAATCTTTGACTTTATAATAGAAAGATCACCAAACAACACAAACACAAACATACGAGTCATGCGATTCCTAATGTTTTTCAAATACTCAATAACACAACACTTCTTATTGATTGGTTTAATTTGTCTAGGATATGGTTTGGGAAGTGTTGGTTTCCATTCTTTTTCTCGTCCAAAAATCTTTGAACTTAATAGAACTTGATAGCAAGATCACCAAACAACACAAACACAACCATACGAATGATGCGATTCCTAATGTTTCTCAAATTCTCAATAACACAACCTTTCTTATTGATTGGTTTGATTTGCCCTGACTATGGTTTGGGAAGCGTTGGTTTCCGTTCTTTTTCTCGTCCAAAAATCTTTGAACTTAATAGAACTTGATAGCAAGATCACCAAACAACACAAACACAAGCATAAGAATCATGCGATTCATAATGTTTCTCAAATACTCAATAACACAACATTTCTTATTGATTGGTTTGATTTGCCCTGGCTATGGTTTGGGAAGTGTTGGTTTCCGTTCTTTTTCTCGTCCAAAAATCTTTGAACTTAATAGAACTTGATAGCAAGATCACCAAACAACACAAACACAAGCATACGAATCATGCGTTTCCTAATGTTTCTCAAATTCTCAATAACACAACCTTTGTTATTGATTGGTTTGATTTCCCTAGGCTATGGTTTGGGAAGTGTTGGTTTCCATTCTTTTTCTTGTCCAAAATCTTTGAACTTAATAGAATTTGATAGAAAGATCACCAAACAACACAAACACAAGCATACAAATCATGCGATTCCTAATGTTTTTCAAATACTCAATAATACAACATTTCTTATTGATTGGTTTGATTTGCCTAGGCTATGGTTTGGGAAGTGTTGCTTTCCATTCTTTTTTTCGTCCAAAAATCTTTGAACTTAATAGAACTTGATAGCAAGATCACCAAACAACACAAACACAAGCATACGAATCATGCGATTCCTA
Organism: Polygonum aviculare; assembly: GCA_934048045.1. Taxonomy (NCBI): domain Eukaryota; kingdom Viridiplantae; phylum Streptophyta; class Magnoliopsida; order Caryophyllales; family Polygonaceae; genus Polygonum; species Polygonum aviculare. The sequence continues at coordinate 20,403,300 of OW204023.1, read as the reverse complement.
ATGTTTTTGAAATACTCAATAACACAACATTTCTTACTGATTGGTTTGATTTGCCTAGGCTATGGTTTGGGAAGTGTTGGTTTCCAATCTTTCTCTCGTCCAAAAATCTTTGAACTTAATAGAACTTGATAGCAAGATCACCAAACAACACAAACACAAGCATACGAATGATGCGATTCCTAATGTTTTTCAAATACTCAATAATACAACATTTCTTATTGATTGGTTTGATTTGCCTAGGCTATGGTTTGGGAAGTGTTGCTTTCCATTCTTTTTCTCGTCCAAAAATCTTTGACTTTAATAGAAAGATCACCAAACAACACAAACACAAGCATACGAGTCATGCGATTCATAATGTTTTTCAAATACTCAATAACACAACACTTCTTATTGATTGGTTTGATTTGCCTAGGCTATGGTTTGGGAAGTGTTGGTTTCCATTCTTTTTCTCGTCCAAAAATCTTTGAACTTAATAGAACTTGATAGAAAGATCACTAAACAACACAAACACAAGCATACAAATCATTCGATTTCTAATGTTTCTCAAATTTTCAATAACACAACCTTTCTTATTGATTGGTTTGATTTGCCTAGGCTAAGGTTTTGGAAGTGTTGGTTTCCATTCTTTTTCTCGTCCAAAAATCCTAGGATATGGTTTGGGAAGTGTTGGTTTCCATTCTTTTTCTCGTCCAAAAATCTTTAACTTAATAGAACTTGATAACAAGATCACCAAACAACACAAACACAAGCATACGAATCATGCGTTTCCTAATGTTTCTCAAATTCTCAATAACACAACCTTTGTTATTGATTGGTTTGATTTCCCTAGGCTATGGTTTGGGAAGTGTTGGTTTACATTCTGTTTCTCGTCCAGAAATCTTTGAATTTAATTGAATTTGATAGAAAGATCACCAAACAACAAAAACACAAGCATAAGAGTCATGCGATTCCTAATGTTTCTCAAATACTTAACAACACAACATTTTTTATTGATTGGTTTGATTTGCCCTGACTATGGTTTGGGAAGCGTTGGTTTCCGTCCTTTTTCTCGTCCAAAAATCTTTGAACTTTAAGAACTTGATAGCAAGATCACCACACAACACAAACACAATCATACGAATCATGCTATTCCTAATGTTTCTCAAATACTCAATAACACAACATTTCTTATTGATTGGTTTCATTTGCCCTGGCTATGGTTTGGGAACTGTTGGTTTCCATTCTTTTCCTCGTCCAAAAATCTTTGAACTTAATAGAACTTGATAGCAAGATCTACAAACAACACAAACACAAGCATACGAATCATGCGATTCCTAATGTTTCTCAAATTCTCAATAACACAACCTTTCTTATTGATTGGTTTGATTTGCCTAGGCTATGGTTTGGGAAGTGTTGCTTTCCATTCTTTTTCTCGTCCAAAAATCTTTAAACTTAATAAAACTTGATAGCAAGATCACCAAACAATACAAATACAAGCATACGAATCATGCGATTCCTAATGTTTTTCAAATACTCAATAACACAACATTTCTTATTGATTGGTTTGATTTGCCTAGGCTATGGTTTGGGAAATGTTAGTTTCCATTTTTTTTTCGTCCAAAAATCTTTGACTTTAATAGAAAGATCACCAAACAACACAAACACAAGCATACGAGTCATGCGATTCATAATGTTTTTCAAATACTCAATAACACAACACTTCTTATTGATTGATTTGATTTGCCTAGGCTATGGTTTGGGAAGTGTTGGTTTCCATTCTTTTTCTCGTCCAAAAATCTTTGAACTTAATAGAACTTGATAGAAAGATCACTAAACAACACAAACACAAGCATACAAATCATTCGATTTCTAATGTTTCTCAAATTCTCAATAACACAACCTTTCTTATTGATTGGTTTGATTTGCCTAGGCTAAGGTTTGGGAAGTGTTGGTTTCCATTCTTTTTCTCGTCCAAAAATCCTAGAATATGGTTTGGGAAGTGTTGGTTTCCATTCTTTTTCTCGTCCAAAAATCTTTAAACTTAATAGAACTTGATAACAAGATCACCAAACAACACAAACACAAGCATACGAATCATGCGTTTCCTAATGTTTCTCAAATTCTCAATAACATCCCCTTTGTTATTGATTGGTTTGATTTCCATAGGCTATGGTTTGGGAAGTGTTGGTTTACATTCTGTTTCTCGTCCAAAAATCTTTGAACTTAATTGAATTTGATAGAAAGATCACCAAACAACAAAAACACAAGCATAAGAGTCATGCGATTCCTAATGTTTCTCAAATACTTAACAACACAACATTTCTTATTGATTGGTTTGATTTGCCCTGACTATGGTTTGGGAAGCGTTGGTTTCCGTTCTTTTTCTCGTCCAAAAATCTTTGAACTTTAAGAACTTGATAGCAAGATCACCACACAACACAAACACAATCATACGAATCATACGATTCCTAATGTTTCTCAAATACTCAATAACACAACATTTCTTATTGATTGGTTTCATTTGCCCTGGCTATGGTTTGGGAACTGTTGGTTTCCGTTATTTTTCTCGTCCAAAAATCTTTGAACTTAATAGAACTTGATAGAAAGATCACCAAACAACACAAACACAAGCATACGAATCATGCGTTTCCTAATGTTTCTCAAATTCTCAATAACACAACCTTTGTTATTGATTGGTTTGATTTCCCTAGGCTGTGGTTTGGGAAGTGTTGGTTTCCATTCTTTTTCTTGTCCAAAATCTTTGAACTTAATAGAATTTGATAGAAAGATCACCAAACAACAAAAACACAAGCATACGAATCATGCGATTCTAATGTTACTCAAATTTTTAATAACACAACCTTTCTTATTGATTGGTTTGATTTGCCTAGGCTATGGTTTGGGAAGTGATGGTTTCCAAACTTTTTCTCGTCCAAAAATCCTTGAACTTAATAGAACTTGATAGAAAGATCACCAAACAACACAAACACAAGCATACAAATCATGCGATTCCTAATGTTTTTCAAATACTCAATAATACAACATTTCTTATTGATTGGTTTGATCTGCCTAGGCTATGGTTTGGGAAGTGTTGCTTTCCATTCTTTTTCTCGTCCAAAAATCTTTGAACTTAATAGAACTTGATAGCAAGATCACCAAACAACACAAACACAAGCATACGAATCATGCGATTCCTAATGTTTTTCAAATACTCAATAACACAACATTTCTTATTGATTGGTTTGATTTGCCTAGGCTATGGTTTGGGAAGTGTTAGTTTCCATTTTTTTTTCGTCCAAAAATCTTTGACTTTAATAGAAAGATCACCAAACAACACAAACACAAACATACGAGTCATGCGATTCCTAATGTTTTTCAAATACTCAATAACACAACACTTCTTATTGATTGGTTTAATTTGCCTAGGATATGGTTTGGGAAGTGTTGGTTTCCATTCTTTTTCTCGTCCAAAAATCTTTGAACTTAATAGAACTTGGTAGAAAGATCACCAAAAAACACAAACACAAGCATAAGAATCATGCGATTCCTAATGTTTTTCAAATACTCAAAAACACAACATTTCTTATTGATTGGTTTGATTTGCCTAGGCTATGGTTTGGGAAGTGTTAGTTTCCATTTTTTTTTTCGTCCAAAAATCTTTAACTTTAATAGAAAGATCACCAAACAACACAAACACAAATATACGAGTCATGCGATTCCTAATGTTTCTCAAATACTCAATAACACAACACTTCTTATTGATTGGTTTAATTTGCCTAGGATATGATTTGGGAAGTGTTGGTTTCCATTCTTTTTCTCGTCCAAAAATCTTTGAACTTAATAGAACTTGATAGCAAGATCACCAAACAACACAAACACAATCATACGAATCATGCGATTCCTAATATTTCTCAAATTTTTAATAACACAACCTTTGTTATTGATTGGTTTGATTTCCCTAGGCTATGGTTTGGGAAGTGTTTGTTTCCAATCTTTCTCTCGTCCAAAAATCTTTGAACTTAATAGAACTTGATAGCAAGATCACCACACAACACAAACACAATCATACGAATCATGCGATTCCTAATGTTTTTCAAATACTCAATAATACAACATTTCTTATTGATTGGTTTCATTTGCCCTGGCTATGGTTTGGGAAGTGTTGGTTTCCGTTCTTTTTCTCGTCCCAAAATCTTTGAACTTAATAGAACTTGATAGAAAGATCACCAAACAACACAAACATAAGCATACGAATCATGCGTTTCCTAATGTTTCTCAAATTCTCAATAACACAACCTTTGTTATTGATTGGTTTGATTTCCCTAGGCTATGGTTTGGGAAGTGTTGGTTTCCATTCTTTTTCTTGTCCAAAATCTTTGAACTTAATAGAATTTGATAGAAAGATCACCAAACAACAAAAACACAAGCATACGAATCATGCGATTCTAATGTTACTCAAATTTTTAATAACACAACCTTTCTTATTGATTGGTTTGATTTGCCTAGGCTATGGTTTGGGAAGTGATGGTTTCCAAACTTTTTCTCGTCCAAAAATCCTTGAACTTAATAGAACTTGATAGAAAGATCACCAAACAACACAAACACAAGCATACAAATCATGCGATTCCTAATGTTTTTCAAATACTCAATAATACAACATTTCTTATTGATTGGTTTGATTTGCCTAGGCTATGGTTTGGGAAGTGTTGCTTTCCATTCTTTTTCTCGTCCAAAAATCTTTGAACTTAATAGAACTTGATAGCAAGATCACCAAACAACACAAACACAAGCATACGAATCATGCGATTCCTAATGTTTTTCAAATACTCAATAACACAATATTTCTTATTGATTGGTTTGATTTGCCTAGGCTATGGTTTGGGAAGTGTTAGTTTCCATTTTTTTTTCGTCCAAAAATCTTTGACTTTAATAGAAAGATCACCAAACAACACAAACACACACATACGAGTCATGCGATTCCTAATGTTTTTCAAATACTCAATAACAAACACTTCTTATTGATTGGTTTAATTTGCCTAGGATATGGTTTGGGAAGTGTTGGTTTCCATTCTTTTTCTCGTCCAAAAATCTTTGAACTTAATAGAACTTGGTAGAAAGATCACCAAAAAACACAAACACAAGCATAAGAATCATGCGATTCCTAATGTTTTTCAAATACTCAAAAACACAACATTTCTTATTGATTGGTTTGATTTGCCTAGGCTATGGTTTGGGAAGTGTTAGTTTCCATTTTTTTTTTCGTCCAAAAATCTTTAACTTTAATAGAAAGATCACCAAACAACACAAACACAAACATACGAGTCATACGATTCCTAATGTTTCTCAAATACTCAATAACACAACACTTCTTATTGATTGGTTTAATTTGCCTAGGATATGGTTTGGGAAGTGTTGGTTTCCATTCTTTTTCTCGTCCAAAAATCTTTGAACTTAATAGAACTTGATAGCAAGATCACCAAACAACACAAACACAATCATACGAATCATGCGATTCCTAATATTTCTCAAATTTTTAATAACACAACCTTTGTTATTGATTGGTTTGATTTCCCTAGGCTATGGTTAGGGAAGTGTTTGTTTCCAATCTTTCTCTCGTCCAAAAATCTTTGAACTTAATAGAACTTGATAGCAAGATCACCGAACAACAAAAACACAATCATACGAATCATGCGATTCCTAATGTTTCTCAAATACTCAATAACACAACATTTCTTATTGATTGGTTTCATTTGCCCTGGCTATGGTTTGGGAAGTGTTGGTTTCCGTTCTTTTTCTCGTCCAAAAATCTTTGAACTTAATAGAACTTGATAGAAAGATCACCAAACAACACAAACACAAGCATAAGAATCATGCGTTTCCTAATGTTTCTCAAGTTTTCAATAACACAACCTTTGTTATTGATTGGTTTGATTTCCCTAGGCTATGGTTTGGGAAGTGTTTGTTTCCAATCTTTCTCTCGTCCAAAAATCTTTGAACTTAATAGAACTTGATAGCAAGATGACCAAACAACACAAACACAATCATACGAATCATGCGATTCCTAATGTTTCTCAAATACTCAATTACACAACATTTCTTATTGATTGGTTTCATTTGCCCTGGCTATGGTTTGGGAAGTGTTGCTTTCCATTCTTTTTCTCGTCCAAAAATCTTTGAACTTAATAGAACTTGATAGCAAGATCACCAAACAACACAAACACAAGCATACGAATCATGCGATTCATAATGTTTTTCAAATACTCAATTACACAACATTTCTTATTGATTGGTTTGATTTGCCTAGGCTATGGTTTGGGAAGTGTTAGTTTCCATGTTTTTTTTCGTCCAAAAATCTTTGACTTTAATAGAAAGATCACCAAACAACACAAACACAAGCATACGAGTCATGCGATTCATAATGTTTTTCAAATACTCAATAACACAACACTTCTTATTGATTGGTTTGATTTGCCTAGGCTATGGTTTGGGAAGTGTTGGTTTCCATTCTTTTTCTCGTCCAAAAATCTTTGAACTTAATAGAACTTGATAGAAAGATCACTAAACAACACAAACACAAGCATACAAATCATTCGATTTCTAATGTTTCTCAAATTCTCAATAACACAACCTTTCTTATTGATTGGTTTGATTTGCCTAGGCTAAGGTTTGGGAAGTGTTGGTTTCCATTCTTTTTCTCGTCCAAAAATCCTAGGATATGGTTTGGGAAGTGTTGGTTTCCATTCTTTTTCTCGTCCAAAAATCTTTGAACTTAATAAAACTTGATAACAAGATCACCAAACAACACAAACACAAGCATACGAATCATGCGTTTCCTAATGTTTCTCAAATTCTCAATAACACAACCTTTGTTATTGATTGGTTTGATTTCCCTAGGCTATGGTTTGGGAAGTGTTGGTTTACATTCTGTTTCTCGTCCAAAAATCTTTGAACTTAATAGAATTTCATAGAAAGATCACCAAACAACAAAAACACAAGCATAAGAGTCATGCGATTCCTAATGTTTCTGAAATACTTAACAACATAACATTTCTTATTGATTGGTTTGATTTGCCCTGACTATGGTTTGGGAGGCGTTGGTTTCCGTTCTTTTTCTCGTCCAAAAATCTTTGAACTTTATAGAACTTGATAGCAAGATCACCACACAACACAAACACAATCATACGAATCATGCGATTCCTAATGTTTTTCAAATACTCAATAACACAACATTTCTTATTGATCGGTTTCATTTGCCCTGGCTATGGTTTGGGAAGTGTTGGTTTCCGTTCTTTTTCTCGTCCCAAAATCTTTGAACTTAATAGAACTTGATAGAAAGATCACCAAACAACACAAACACAAGCATAAGAATCATGCGTTTCCTAATGTTTCTCAAGTTTTCAATAACACAACCTTTGTTATTGATTGGTTTGATTTCCCTAGGCTATGGTTTGGGAAGTGTTTGTTTCCAATCTTTCTCTCGTCCAAAAATCTTTGAACTTAATAGAACTTGATAGCAAGATGACCAAACAACACAAACACAATCATACGAATCATGCGATTCCTAATGTTTCTCAAATACTCAATTACACAACATTTCTTATTGATTGGTTTCATTTGCCCTGGCTATGGTTTGGGAAGTGTTGCTTTCCATTCTTTTTCTCGTCCAAAAATCTTTGAACTTAATAGAACTTGATAGCAAGATCACCAAACAATACAAATACAAGCATACGAATCATGCGATTCATAATGTTTTTCAAATACTCAATTACACAACATTTCTTATTGATTGGTTTGATTTGCCTAGGCTATGGTTTGGGAAGTGTTAGTTTCCATGTTTTTTTTCGTCCAAAAATCTTTGACTTTAATAGAAACATCACCAAAAAACACAAACACAAGCATACGAGTCATGCGATTCATAATGTTTTTCAAATACTCAATAACACAACACTTCTTATTGATTGGTTTGATTTGCCTAGGCTATGGTTTGGGAAGTGTTGGTTTCCATTCTTTTTCTCGTCCAAAAATCTTTTAACTTAATAGAACTTGATAGGAAGATCACTAAACAACACAAACACAAGCATACAAATCATTCGATTTCTAATGTTTCTCAAATTCTCAATAACACAACCTTTCTTATTGATTGGTTTGATTTGCCTAGGCTAAGGTTTGGGAAGTGTTGGTTTCCATTCTTTTTCTCGTCCAAAAATCCTAGGATATGGTTTGGGAAGTGTTGGTTTCCATTCTTTTTCTCGTCCAAAAATCTTTGAACTTAATAAAACTTGATAACAAGATCACCAAACAACACAAACACAAGCATACGAATCATGCGTTTCCTAATGTTTCTCAAATTCTCAATAACACAACCTTTGTTATTGATTGGTTTGATTTCCCTAGGCTATGGTTTGGGAAGTGTTGGTTTCCGTTCTTTTTCTCGTCCAAAAATCTTTGAACTTAATAGAACTTGGTAGATAGATCACAAAACAACACAAACGCAAGCATAAGAATCATGCGATTCCTAATGTTTTTCAAATACTCAATAACACAACATTTCTTATTGATTAATTTGATTTGCCCTGACTATGGTTTGGGAAGTGTTGGTATCCGTTCTTTTTCTCGTCCAAAAATCTTTGAACTTAATAGAACTTGATAGAAAGATCAACAAACAACACAAACACAAGCATACGAATCATGCGTTTCCTAATGTTTCTCAAATTCTCAATAACACAACCTTTGTTATTGATTTGTTTGAATTTCCTAGGCTATGGTTTGGAAAGTGTTGGTTTACATTCTGTTTCTCGTCCAAAAATCTTTGAACTTAATAGAATTTCATAGAAAGATCACCAAACAACAAAAACACAAGCATAAGAGTCATGCGATTCCTAATGATTCTCAAATACTTAACAACACAACATTTCTTATTGATTGGTTAGATTTGCCCTGACTATGGTTTGGGAAGCATTGGTTTCCGTTCTTTTTCTCGTCCAAAAATCTTTGAACTTAAAAGAACTTGATAGCAAGATCACAAAACAACACAAACACAATCATACGAATCATGCGATTCCTAATGTTTCTCAAATACTCAATAACACAACATTTCTTATTGATTGGTTTCATTTGCCCTGGCTATGGTTTGGGAAGTGTTGGTTTCCGTTCTTTTTCTCCTCCAAAAATCTTTGAACTTAATAGAACTTGACAGAAAGATCACCAAACAACACAAACACAAGCATACGAATCATGCGATTCCTAATGTTTTTCAAATACTCAATAACACAACATTTCTTATTGATTGGTTTGATTTGCCTAGGCTATGGTTTGGGAAGTGTTAGTTTCCATTTTTTTTTTCGTCCAAAAATCTTTGACTTTAATAGAAAGATCACCAAACAACACAAACACAAGCATACGAGTCATGCGATTCATAATGTTTTTCAAATACTCAATAACACAACACTTCTTATTGATTGGTTTGATTTGCCTAGGCTATGGTTTGGGAAGTGTTGGTTTCCATTTTTTTTCTCGTCCAAAAATCTTTGAACTTAATAGAACTTGATAGAAATATCACTAAACAGCACAAACACAAGCATACAAATCATTCGATTTCTAATGTTTCTCAAATTCTCAATAACACAACCTTTCGTATTGATTGGTTTGATTTGCCTAGGCTAAGGTTTGGGAAGTGTTGGTTTCCATTCTTTTTCTCGTCCAAAAATCCTAGGATATGGTTTGGGAAGTGTTGGTTTCCATTCTTTTTCTCGTCCAAAAATCTTTGAACTTAATAGAACTTGATAACAAGATCACCAAACAACACAAACACAAGCATACGAATCATGCGTTTCCTAATGTTTCTCAAATTCTCAATAACACAACCTTTGTTATTGATTGGTTTGATTTCCCTAGGCTATGGTTTGGAAAGTGTTGGTTTCTATTATTTTTCTTGTCCAAAATCATTGAACTTAATAGAACTTGATAGCAAGATCACCAAACAACAAAAACACAAGCATACGAATCATGCGATTCTAATGTTACTCAAATTCTTAATAACACAACCTTTCTTATTGATTGGTTTGATTTGCCTAGGCTATGGTTTGGGAAGTGTTGGTTTCCAAACTTTTTCTCGTCCAAAAATCCTTGAACTTAATAGAACTTGATAGAAAGATCACCAAACAACACAAACACAAGCATACAAATCATGCGATTCCTAATGTTTTTCAAATACTCAATAATACAACATTTCTTATTGATTGGTTTGATTTGCCTAGGCTATGGTTTGGGAAGTGTTGGTTTCCATTCTTTTTCTCGTCCAAAAATCTTTGAACTTAATAGAACTTGATAGAAAGATCACTAAACAACACAAACACAAACATACAAATCATTCGATTTCTAATGTTTCTCAAATTCTCAATAACACAACCTTTCTTATTGATTGGTTTGATTTGCCTAGGCTAAGGTTTGGGAAGTGTTGGTTTCCATTCTTTTTCTCGTCCAAAAATCCTAGGATATGGTTTGGGAAGTGTTGGTTTCCATTCTTTTTCTCGTCCAAAAATCTTTGAACTTAATAGAACTTGATAGAAAGATCACCAAACAACACAAACACAAACATACAAATCATTCGATTTCTAATGTTTCTCAAATTCTCAATAACACAACCTTTCTTATTGATTGGTTTGATTTGCCTAGGCTAAGGTTTGGGAAGTGTTGTTTTCCATTCTTTTTCTCGTCCAAAAATCCTAGGATATGGTTTGGGAAGTGTTGCTTTCCATTCTTTTTCTCGTCCAAAAATCTTTGAACTTAATAGAACTTGATAGCAAGATCACCAAACAATACAAATACAAGCATACGAATCATGCGATTCATAATGTTTTTCAAATACTCAATTACACAACATTTCTTATTGATTGGTTTGATTTGCCTAGGCTATGGTTTGGGAAGTGTTAGTTTCCATTTTTTTTTTCGTCCAAAAATCTTGGACTTTAATAGAAAGATCACCAAACAACATAAACACAAACATACGAGTCATGCGATTCATAATATTTTTCAAATACTCAATAACACAACACTTCTTATTGATTGGTTTAATTTGCCTAGGCTATGGTTTGGGAAGTGTTGGTTTCCATTCTTTTTCTCGTCCAAAAATCTTTGAACTTAATAGAACTTGATAGAAAGATCACTAAACAACACAAACACAAGCATACAAATTATTCGATTTCTAATGTTTCTCAAATTCTCAATAACACAACCTTTCTTATTGATTGGTTTGATTTGCCTAGGCTAAGGTTTGGGAAGTGTTGGTTTCCAAACTTTTTCTCGTCCAAAAATCCTTGAACTTAATAGAACTTGATAGAAAGATCACCAAACAACACAAACACAAGCATACAAATCATGCGATTCATAATATTTTTTAAATACTCAATAACACAACATTTCTTATTGATTGGTTTGATTTGCCTAGGCTATGGTTTGTGAAGTGTTAGTTTCCATTTTTTTTTCGTCCAAAAATCTTTGACTTTAATAGAAAGATCACCAAACAACACAAACACAAGCATACGAATCATGCGTTTCCTAATGTTTCTCAAATTCTCAATAACACAACCTTTGTTATTGATTTGTTTGATTTTCCTAGGCTATGGTTTGGAAAGTGTTGGTTTACATTCTGTTTCTCGTCCAAAAATCTTTGAACTTAATAGAATTTGATAGAAAGATCACCAAACAACAAAAACACAAGCATAAGAGTCATGCGATTCCTAATGATTCTCAAATACTTAACAACACAACATTTCTTATTGATTGGTTAGATTTGCCCTGACTATGGTTTGGGAAGCGTTGGTTTCCGTTCTTTTTCTCGTCCAAAAATCTTTGAACTTAATAGAACTTGATAGAAAGATCACTAAACAACACAAACACAATCATACTTATCATTCGATTTCTAATGTTTCTCAAATTCTCAATAACACAACCTTTCTTATTGATTGGTTTGATTTGCCCTGACTATGGTTTGGGAAGCGTTGGTTTCCGTTCTTTTTCTCGTCCAAAAATCTTTGAACTTAATAGAACTTGATAGAAAGATCACTAAACAACACAAACACAATCATACTTATCATTCGATTTCTAATGTTTCTCAAATTCTCAATAACACAACCTTTCTTATTGATTGGTTTGATTTGCCTAGGCTAAGGTTTGGGAAGTGTTGGTTTCCAAACTTTTTCTCGTCCAAAAATCCTTGAACTTAATAGAACTTGATAGAAAGATCACCAAACAACACAAACACAAGCATACAAATCATGCGATTCATAATATTTTTTAAATACTCAATAACACAACATTTCTTATTGATTGGTTTGATTTGCCTAGGCTATGGTTTGTGAAGTGTTAGTTTCCATTTTTTTGTCGTCCAAAAATTTTTGACTTTAATAGAAAGATCACCAAACAACCCAAACACAAACATACGACTCATGCGATTCCTAATGTTTCTCAAATACTCAATAACACAACACTTCTTATTGATTGGTTTAATTTGCCTAGGATATGGTTTGGGAAGTGTTTGTTTCCATTCTTTTTCTCGTCCAAAAATCTTTGAACTTAATAGAACTTGATAGCAAGATCACCAAACAACACAAACACAATCATACGAATCATGCGATTCCTAATGTTTTTCAAATACTCAATAATACAACATTTCTTATTGATTGGTTTGATTTCCCTAGGCTATGGTTTGGGAAGTGTTGCTTTCCATTCTTTTTCTCGTCCAAAAATCTTTGAACTTAATAGAACTTGATAGCAAGATCACCAAACAACACAAACACAAGCATACGAATCATGCGATTCCTAATGTTTTTCAAATACTCAATAACACAACATTTCTTATTGATTGGTTTGATTTGCCTAGGCTATGGTTTGGGAAGTGTTAGTTTCCATTTTTTTTTCGTCCAAAAATCTTTGACTTTAATAGAAAGATCACCAAACAACACAAACACAAGCATACGAGTCATGCGATTCATAATGTTTTTCAAATACTCAATAACACAACACTTCTTATTGATTGGTTTGATTTGCCTAGGCTATGGTTTGGGAAGTGTTGGTTTCCATTCTTTTTCTCGTCCAAAAATCTTTGACTTAATAGAACTTGATAGAAAGATCACTAAACAACACAAACACAAGCATACAAATCATTCGATTTCTAATGTTTCTCAAATTCTCAATAACACAACCTTTCTTATTGATTGGTTTGATTTGCCTAGGCTAAGGTTTGGGAAGTGTTGGTTTCCATTCTTTTTCTCGTCCAAAAATCCTAGGATATGGTTTGGGAAGTGTTGGTTTCCATTCTTTTTCTCGTCCAAAAATCTTTGAACTTAATAGAACTTGATAACAAGATCACCAAACAACACAAACACAGGCATACGAATAATGCGTTTCCTAATGTTTCTCAAATTCTCAATAACACAACCTTTGTTATTGATTGGTTTGATTTCCCTAGGCTATGGTTTGGGAAGTGTGTGTTTACATTCTGTTTCTCGTCCAAAAATCTTTGAACTTAATAGAATTTGATAGAAAGATCACCAAACAACAAAAACACAAGCATAAGAGTCATGCGATTCCTAATGTTTCTCAAATACCTAACAACACAACATTTCTTATTGATTGGTTTGATTTGCCCTGACTATGGTTTGGGAAGCGTTGGTTTCCGTTCTTTTTCTCGTCCAAAAATCTTTGAACTTAATAGAACTTGATAGCAAGATCACCACACAACACAAACACAATCATACGAATCATGCGATTCCTAATGTTTCTCAAATACTCAATAACACAACATTTCTTATTGATTGGTTTCATTTGCCCTGGCTATGGTTTGGGAAGTGTTGGTTTCCGTTCTTTTTCTCGTCCAAAAATCTTTGAACTTAATAGAACTTGATAGAAAGATCACCAAACAACACAAACACAAGCATACGAATCATGCGTTTCCTAATGTTTCTCAAATTCTCAATAACACAACCTTTGTTATTGATTGGTTTGATTTCCCTAGGCTATGGTTTCGGAAGTGTTGGTTTCCATTCTTTTTCTTGTCCAAAATCTTTGAACTTAATAGAATTTGATAGAAAGATCACCAAACAACAAAAACACAAGCATACGAATCATGCGATTCTAATATTACTCAAGTTCTTAATAACACAACCTTTCTTATTGATTGGTTTGATTTGCCTAGGCTATGGTTTGGGAAGTGTTGGTTTCCAAACTTTTTCTCGTCCAAAAATCCTTGAACTTAATAGAACTTGATAGAAAGATCACCAAACAACACAAACACAAGCATACAAATCATGCGATTCCTAATGTTTTTCAAATACTCAATAATACAACATTTCTTATTGATTGGTTTGATTTGCCTAGGCTATGGTTTGGGAAGTGTTAGTTTTCATTTTTTTTTTCGTCCAAAAATCTTTGACTTTAATAGAAAGATCACCAAACAACACAAACACAAGCATACGAATCATGCGATTCCTAATGTTTTTCAAATACTCAATAACACAACACTTCTTATTGATTGGTTTGATTTGCCTAGGCTATGGTTTGGGAAGTGTTGGTTTCCATTCTTTTTCTCGTCCAAAAATCTTTGAACTTAATAGAACTTGATAGAAAGATCACTAAACAACACAAACACAAGCATACAAATCATTCGATTTCTAATGTTTCTCAAATTCTCAATAACACAACCTTTCTTATTGATTGGTTTGATTTGCCTAGGATATGGTTTGGGAAGTGTTGGTTTCCAAACTTTTTCTCGTCCAAAAATCCTTGAACTTAATAGAACTTGATAGAAAGATCACCAAACAACACAAACACAAGCATACAAATCATGCGATTCCTAATGTTTTTCAAATACTCAATAATACAACATTTCTTATTGATTGGTTTGATTTGCCTAGGCTATGGTTTGGGAAGTGTTGCTTTCCATTCTTTTTCTCGTCCAAAAATCTTTGAACTTAATAGAACTTGATAGCAAGATCACCAAACAACACAAACACAAGCATACGAATCATGCGATTCCTAATGTTTTTCAAATACTCAATAACACAACATTTCTTATTGATTGGTTTGATTTGCCTAGGCTATGGTTTGGGAAGTGTTAGTTTCCATTTTTTTTTCGTCCAAAAATCTTTGACTTTAATAGAAAGATCACCAAACAACACAAACACAAGCATACGAGTCATGCGATTCATAATGTTTTTCAAATACTCAATAACACAACACTTCTTATTGATTGGTTTGATTTGCCTAGGCTATGGTTTGGGAAGTGTTGGTTTCCATTCTTTTTCTCGTCCAAAAATCTTTGAACTTAATAGAACTTGATAGAAAGATCATTAAACAACACAAACACAAGCATACGAGTCATGCGATTCATAATGTTTTTCAAATACTCAATAAGACAACACTTCTTATTGATTGGTTTGATTTGCCTAGGCTATGGTTTGGGAAGTGTTGGTTTCCATTCTTTTTCTCGTCCAAAAATCTTTGACTTAATAGAACTTGATAGAAAGATCACTAAACAACACAAACACAAGCATACAAATCATTCGATTTCTAATGTTTCTCAAATTCTCAATAACACAACCTTTCTTATTGATTGGTTTGATTTGCCTAGGCTAAGGTTTGGGAAGTGTTGGTTTCCATTCTTTTTCTCGTCCAAAAATCCTAGGATATGGTTTGGGAAGTGTTGGTTTCCATTCTTTTCCTCGTCCAAAAATCTTTGAACTTAATAGAACTTGATAACAAGATCACCAAACAACACAAACACAGGCATACGAATAATGCGTTTCCTAATGTTTCTCAAATTCTCAATAACACAACCTTTGTTATTGATTGGTTTGATTTCCCTAGGCTATGGTTTGGGAAGTGTTGGTTTACATTCTGTTTCTCGTCCAAAAATCTTTGAACTTAATAGAATTTCATAGAAAGATCACCAAACAACAAAAACACAAGCATAAGAGTCATGCGATTCCTAATGTTTCTCAAATACCTAACAACACAACATTTCTTATTGATTGGTTTGATTTGCCCTGACTATGGTTTGGGAAGCGTTGGTTTCCGTTCTTTTTCTCGTCCAAAAATCTTTGAACTTAATAGAACTTGATAGCAAGATCACCACACAACACAAACACAATCATACGAATCATGCGATTCCTAATGTTTCTCAAATACTCAATAACACAACATTTCTTATTGATTGGTTTCATTTGCCCTGGCTATGGTTTGGGAAGTGTTGGTTTCCGTTCTTTTTCTCGTCCAAAAATCTTTGAACTTAATAGAACTTGATAGAAAGATCACCAAACAACACAAACACAAGCATACGAATCATGCGTTTCCTAATGTTTCTCAAATTCTCAATAACACAACCTTTGTTATTGATTGGTTTGATTTCCCTAGGCTATGGTTTCGGAAGTGTTGGTTTCCATTCTTTTTCTTGTCCAAAATCTTTGAACTTAATAGAATTTGATAGAAAGATCACCAAACAACAAAAACACAAGCATACGAATCATGCGATTCTAATGTTACTCAAGTTCTTAATAACACAACCTTTCTTATTGATTGGTTTGATTTGCCTAGGCTATGGTTTGGGAAGTGTTGGTTTCCAAACTTTTTCTCGTCCAAAAATCCTTGAACTTAATAGAACTTGATAGAAAGATCACCAAACAACACAAACACAAGCATACAAATCATGCGATTCCTAATGTTTTTCAAATACTCAATAATACAACATTTCTTATTGATTGGTTTGATTTGCCTAGGCTATGGTTTGGGAAGTGTTAGTTTTCATTTTTTTTTTCGTCCAAAAATCTTTGACTTTAATAGAAAGATCACCAAACAACACAAACACAAGCATACGAGTCATGCGATTCATAATGTTTTTCAAATACTCAATAACACAACACTTCTTATTGATTGGTTTGATTTGCCTAGGCTATGGTTTGGGAAGTGTTGGTTTCCATTCTTTTTCTCGTCCAAAAATCTTTGAACTTAATAGAACTTGATAGAAAGATCACTAAACAACACAAACACAAGCATACAAATCATTCGATTTCTAATGTTTCTCAAATTCTCAATAACACAACCTTTCTTATTGATTGGTTTGATTTGCCTAGGATATGGTTTGGGAAGTGTTGGTTTCCAAACTTTTTCTCGTCCAAAAATCCTTGAACTTAATAGAACTTGATAGAAAGATCACCAAACAACACAAACACAAGCATACAAATCATGCGATTCCTAATGTTTTTCAAATACTCAATAAAACAACATTTCTTATTGATTGGTTTGATTTGCCTAGGCTATGGTTTGGGAAGTGTTGCTTTCCATTCTTTTTCTCGTCCAAAAATCTTTGAACTTAATAGAACTTGATAGCAAGATCACCAAACAACACAAACACAAGCATACGAATCATGCGATTCCTAATGTTTTTCAAATACTCAATAACACAACATTTCTTATTGATTGGTTTGATTTGCCTAGGCTATGGTTTGGGAAGTGTTAGTTTCCATTTTTTTTTCGTCCAAAAATCTTTGACTTTAATAGAAAGATCACCAAACAACACAAACACAAGCATACGAGTCATGCGATTCATAATGTTTTTCAAATACTCAATAACACAACACTTCTTATTGATTGGTTTGATTTGCCTAGGCTATGGTTTGGGAAGTGTTGGTTTCCATTCTATTTCTTGTCCAAAATCTTTGAACTTAATAGAATTTGATAGAAAGATCACCAAACAACAAAAACACAAGCATACGAATCATGCGATTCTAATGTTACTCATGTTCTTAATAACACAACCTTTCTTATTGATTGGTTTGATTTGCCTAGGCTATGGTTTGGGAAGTGTTGGTTTCCATTCTTTTTCTCGTCCAAAAATCCTAGGATATGGTTTGGGAAGTGTTGGTTTCCATTCTTTTCCTCGTCCAAAAATCTTTGAACTTAATAGAACTTGATAACAAGATCACCAAACAACACAAACACAGGCATACGAATAATGCGTTTCCTAATGTTTCTCAAATTCTCAATAACACAACCTTTGTTATTGATTGGTTTGATTTCCCTAGGCTATGGTTTGGGAAGTGTTGGTTTACATTCTGTTTCTCGTCCAAAAATCTTTGAACTTAATAGAATTTCATAGAAAGATCACCAAACAACAAAAACACAAGCATAAGAGTCATGCGATTCCTAATGTTTCTCAAATACCTAACAACACAACATTTCTTATTGATTGGTTTGATTTGCCCTGACTATGGTTTGGGAAGCGTTGGTTTCCGTTCTTTTTCTCGTCCAAAAATCTTTGAACTTAATAGAACTTGATAGCAAGATCACCACACAACACAAACACAATCATACGAATCATGCGATTCCTAATGTTTCTTAAATACTCAATAACACAACATTTCTTATTGATTGGTTTCATTTGCCCTGGCTATGGTTTGGGAAGTGTTGGTTTCCGTTCTTTTTCTCGTCCAAAAATCTTTGAACTTAATAGAACTTGATAGAAAGATCACCAAACAACACAAACACAAGCATACGAATCATGCGTTTCCTAATGTTTCTCAAATTCTCAATAACACAACCTTTGTTATTGATTGGTTTGATTTCCCTAGGCTATGGTTTCGGAAGTGTTGGTTTCCATTCTTTTTCTTGTCCAAAATCTTTGAACTTAATAGAATTTGATAGAAAGATCACCAAACAACAAAAACACAAGCATACGAATCATGCGATTCTAATGTTACTCAAGTTCTTAATAACACAACCTTTCTTATTGATTGGTTTGATTTGCCTAGGCTATGGTTTGGGAAGTGTTGGTTTCCAAACTTTTTCTCGTCCAAAAATCCTTGAACTTAATAGAACTTGATAGAAAGATCACCAAACAACACAAACACAAGCATACAAATCATGCGATTCCTAATGTTTTTCAAATACTCAATAATACAACATTTCTTATTGATTGGTTTGATTTGCCTAGGCTATGGTTTGGGAAGTGTTAGTTTTCATTTTTTTTTTCGTCCAAAAATCTTTGACTTTAATAGAAAGATCACCAAACAACACAAACACAAGCATACGAGTCATGCGATTCATAATGTTTTTCAAATACTCAATAACACAACACTTCTTATTGATTGGTTTGATTTGCCTAGGCTATGGTTTGGGAAGTGTTGGTTTCCATTCTTTTTCTCGTCCAAAAATCTTTGAACTTAATAGAACTTGATAGAAAGATCACTAAACAACACAAACACAAGCATACAAATCATTCGATTTCTAATGTTTCTCAAATTCTCAATAACACAACCTTTCTTATTGATTGGTTTGATTTGCCTAGGATATGGTTTGGGAAGTGTTGGTTTCCAAACTTTTTCTCGTCCAAAAATCCTTGAACTTAATAGAACTTGATAGAAAGATCACCAAACAACACAAACACAAGCATACAAATCATGCGATTCCTAATGTTTTTCAAATACTCAATAATACAACATTTCTTATTGATTGGTTTGATTTGCCTAGGCTATGGTTTGGGAAGTGTTGCTTTCCATTCTTTTTCTCGTCCAAAAATCTTTGAACTTAATAGAACTTGATAGCAAGATCACCAAACAACACAAACACAAGCATACGAATCATGCGATTCCTAATGTTTTTCAAATACTCAATAACACAACATTTCTTATTGATTGGTTTGATTTGCCTAGGCTATGGTTTGGGAAGTGTTAGTTTCCATTTTTTTTTCGTCCAAAAATCTTTGACTTTAATAGAAAGATCACCAAACAACACAAACACAAGCATACGAGTCATGCGATTCATAATGTTTTTCAAATACTCAATAACACAACACTTCTTATTGATTGGTTTGATTTGCCTAGGCTATGGTTTGGGAAGTGTTGGTTTCCATTCTATTTCTTGTCCAAAATCTTTGAACTTAATAGAATTTGATAGAAAGATCACCAAACAACAAAAACACAAGCATACGAATCATGCGATTCTAATGTTACTCATGTTCTTAATAACACAACCTTTCTTATTGATTGGTTTGATTTGCCTAGGCTATGGTTTGGGAAGTGTTGGTTTCCAAACTTTTTCTCGTCCAAAAATCCTTGAACTTAATAGAACTTGATAGAAAGATCACCAAACAACACAAACACAAGCATACAAATCATGCGATTCCTAATGTTTTTCAAATACTCAATAATACAACATTTCTTATTGATTGGTTTGATTTGCCTAGGCTATGGTTTGGGAAGTGTTAGTTTTCATTTTTTTTTTCGTCCAAAAATCTTTGACTTTAATAGAAAGATCACCAAACAACACAAACACAAGCATACGAGTCATGCGATTCATAATATTTTTCAAATACTCAATAACACAACACTTCTTATTGATTGGTTTGATTTGCCTAGGCTATGGTTTGGGAAGTGTTGGTTTCCATTCTTTTTCTCGTCCAAAAATCTTTGAACTTAATAGAACTTGATAGAAAGATCACTAAACAACACAAACACAATCATACGAATCATTCGATTTCTAATGTTTCTCAAATTCTCAATAACACAACCTTTCTTATTGATTGGTTTGATTTGCCTAGCCTAAGGTTTGGGAAGTGTTGGTTTCCAAACTTTTTCTCGTCCAAAAATCCTTGAACTTAATAGAACTTGATAGAAAGATCACCAAACAACACAAACACAAGCATACAAATCATGCGATTCATAATATTTTTTAAATACTCAATAACACAACATTTCTTATTGATTGGTTTGATTTGCCTAGGCTATGGTTTGTGAAGTGTTAGTTTCCATTTTTTTGTCGTCCAAAAATCTTTGACTTTAATAGAAAGATCACCAAACAACCCAAACACAAACATACGAGTCATGCGATTCCTAATGTTTCTCAAATACTCAATAACACAACACTTCTTATTGATTGGTTTAATTTGCCTAGGATATGGTTTGGGAAGTGTTTGTTTCCATTCTTTTTCTCGTCCAAAAATCTTTGAACTTTAATAGAACTTGATAGCAAGATCACCAAACAACACAAACACAATCATACGAATCATGCGATTCCTAATGTTTTTCAAATACTCAATAATACAACATTTCTTATTGATTGGTTTGATTTGCCTAGGCTATGGTTTGGGAAGTGTTGCTTTCCATTCTTTTTCTCGTCCAAAAATCTTTGAACTTAATAGAACTTGATAGCAAGATCACCAAACAACACAAACACAAGCATACGAATCATGCGATTCCTAATGTTTTTCAAATACTCAATAACACAACATTTCTTATTGATTGGTTTGATTTGCCTAGGCTATGGTTTGGGAAGTGTTAGTTTCCATTTTTTTTTCGTCCAAAAATCTTTGACTTTAATAGAAAGATCACCAAACAACACAAACACAAGCATACGAGTCATGCGATTGATAATGTTTTTCAAATACTCAATAACACAACACTTCTTATTGATTGGTTTGATTTGCCTAGGCTATGGTTTGGGAAGTGTTGGTTTCCATTCTTTTTCTCGTCCAAAAATCTTTGACTTAATAGAACTTGATAGAAAGATCACTAAACAACACAAACACAAGCATACAAATCATTCGATTTCTAATGTTTCTCAAATTCTCAATAACACAACCTTTCTTATTGATTGGTTTGATTTGCCTAGGCTAAGGTTTGGGAAGTGTTGGTTTCCATTCTTTTTCTCGTCCAAAAATCCTAGGATATGGTTTGGGAAGTGTTGGTTTCCATTCTTTTTCTCGTCCAAAAATCTTTGAACTTAATAGAACTTGATAACAAGATCACCAAACAACACAAACACAGGCATACGAATAATGCGTTTCCTAATGTTTCTCAAATTCTCAATAACACAACCTTTGTTATTGATTGGTTTGATTTCCCTAGGCTATGGTTTGGGAAGTGTTGGTTTACATTCTGTTTCTCGTCCAAAAATCTTTGAACTTAATAGAATTTGATAGAAAGATCACCAAACAACGAAAACACAAGCATAAGAGTCATGCGATTCCTAATGTTTCTCAAATACCTAACAACACAACATTTCTTATTGATTGGTTTGATTTGCCCTGACTATGGTTTGGGAAGTGTTGCTTTCCATTCTTTTTCTCGTCCAAAAATCTTTGAACTTAATAGAACTTGATAGCAAGATCACCAAACAACACAAACACAAGCATACGAATCATGCGATTCCTAATGTTTTTCAAATACTCAATAACACAACATTTCTTATTGATTGGTTTGATTTGCCTAGGCTATGGTTTGGGAAGTGTTAGTTTCCATTTTTTTTTCGTCCAAAAATCTTTGACTTTAATAGAAAGATCACCAAACAACACAAACACAAGCATACGAATCATGCGTTTCCTAATGTTTCTCAAATTCTCAATAACACAACCTTTGTTATTGATTGGTTTGATTTCCCTAGGCTATGGTTTCGGAAGTGTTGGTTTCCATTCTTTTTCTTGTCCAAAATCTTTGAACTTAATAGAATTTGATAGAAAGATCACCAAACAACAAAAACACAAGCATACGAATCATGCGATTCTAATGTTACTCAAGTTCTTAATAACACAACCTTTCTTATTGATTGGTTTGATTTGCCTAGGCTATGGTTTGGGAAGTGTTGGTTTCCAAACTTTTTCTCGTCCAAAAATCCTTGAACTTAATAGAACTTGATAGAAAGATCACCAAACAACACAAACACAAGCATACAAATCATGCGATTCATAATGTTTTTCAAATACTCAATAATACAACATTTCTTATTGATTGGTTTGATTTGCCTAGGCTATGGTTTGGGAAGTGTTAGTTTTCATTTTTTTTTTCGTCCAAAAATCTTTGACTTTAATAGAAAGATCACCAAACAACACAAACACAAGCATACGAGTCATGCAATTCATAATATTTTTCAAATACTCAATAACACAACACTTCTTATTGATTGGTTTGATTTGCCTAGGCTATGGTTTGGGAAGTGTTGGTTTCCATTCTTTTTCTCGTCCAAAAATCTTTGAACTTAATAGAACTTGATAGAAAGATCACTAAACAACACAAACACAAGCATACAAATCATTCGATTTCTAATGTTTCTCAAATTCTCAATAACACAACCTTTCTTATTGATTGGTTTGATTTGCCTAGGATATGGTTTGGGAAGTGTTGGTTTCCAAACTTTTTCTCGTCCAAAAATCCTTGAACTTAATAGAACTTGATAGAAAGATCACCAAACAACACAAACACAAGCATACAAATCATGCGATTCCTAATGTTTTTCAAATACTCAATAATACAACATTTCTTATTGATTGGTTTGATTTGCCTAGGCTATGGTTTGGGAAGTGTTGCTTTCCATTCTTTTTCTCGTCCAAAAATCTTTGAACTTAATAGAACTTGATAGCAAGATCACCAAACAACACAAACACAAGCATACGAATCATGCGATTCCTAATGTTTTTCAAATACTCAATAACACAACATTTCTTATTGATTGGTTTGATTTGCCTAGGCTATGGTTTGGGAAGTGTTAGTTTCCATTTTTTTTCGTCCAAAAATCTTTGACTTTAATAGAAAGATCACCAAACAACACAAACACAAGCATACGAGTCATGCGATTCATAATGTTTTTCAAATACTCAATAACACAACACTTCTTATTGATTGGTTTGATTTGCCTAGGCTATGGTTTGGGAAGTGTTGGTTTCCATTCTTTTTCTCGTCCAAAAATCTTTGAACTTAATAGAACTTGATAGAAAGATCATTAAACAACACAAACACAAGCATACGAGTCATGCGATTCATAATGTTTTTCAAATACTCAATAACACAACACTTCTTATTGATTGGTTTGATTTGCCTAGGCTATGGTTTGGGAAGTGTTGGTTTCCATTCTTTTTCTCGTCCAAAAATCTTTGACTTAATAGAACTTGATAGAAAGATCACTAAACAACACAAACACAAGCATACAAATCATTCGATTTCTAATGTTTCTCAAATTCTCAATAACACAACCTTTCTTATTGATTGGTTTGATTTGCCTAGGCTAAGGTTTGGGAAGTGTTGGTTTCCATTCTTTTTCTCGTCCAAAAATCCTAGGATATGGTTTGGGAAGTGTTGGTTTCCATTCTTTTCCTCGTCCAAAAATCTTTGAACTTAATAGAACTTGATAACAAGATCACCAAACAACACAAACACAGGCATACGAATAATGCGTTTCCTAATGTTTCTCAAATTCTCAATAACACAACCTTTGTTATTGATTGGTTTGATTTCCCTAGGCTATGGTTTGGGAAGTGTTGGTTTACATTCTGTTTCTCGTCCAAAAATCTTTGAACTTAATAGAATTTGATAGAAAGATCACCAAACAACAAAAACACAAGCATAAGAGTCATGCGATTCCTAATGTTTCTCAAATACCTAACAACACAACATTTCTTATTGATTGGTTTGATTTGCCCTGACTATGGTTTGGGAAGCGTTGGTTTCCGTTCTTTTTCTCGTCCAAAAATCTTTGAACTTAATAGAACTTGATAGCAAGATCACCACACAACACAAACACAATCATACGAATCATGCGATTCCTAATGTTTCTCAAATACTCAATAACACAACATTTCTTATTGATTGGTTTCATTTGCCCTGGCTATGGTTTGGGAAGTGTTGGTTTCCGTTCTTTTTCTCGTCCAAAAATCTTTGAACTTAATAGAACTTGATAGAAAGATCACCAAACAACACAAACACAAGCATACGAATCATGCGTTTCCTAATGTTTCTCAAATTCTCAATAACACAACCTTTGTTATTGATTGGTTTGATTTCCCTAGGCTATGGTTTCGGAAGTGTTGGTTTCCATTCTTTTTCTTGTCCAAAATCTTTGAACTTAATAGAATTTGATAGAAAGATCACCAAACAACAAAAACACAAGCATACGAATCATGCGATTCTAATGTTACTCAAGTTCTTAATAACACAACCTTTCTTATTGATTGGTTTGATTTGCCTAGGCTATGGTTTGGGAAGTGTTGGTTTCCAAACTTTTTCTCGTCCAAAAATCCTTGAACTTAATAGAACTTGATAGAAAGATCACCAAACAACACAAACACAAGCATACAAATCATGCGATTCCTAATGTTTTTCAAATACTCAATAATACAACATTTCTTATTGATTGGTTTGATTTGCCTAGGCTATGGTTTGGGAAGTGTTAGTTTTCATTTTTTTTTTCGTCCAAAAATCTTTGACTTTAATAGAAAGATCACCAAACAACACAAACACAAGCATACGAGTCATGCAATTCATAATATTTTTCAAATACTCAATAACACAACACTTCTTATTGATTGGTTTGATTTGCCTAGGCTATGGTTTGGGAAGTGTTGGTTTCCATTCTTTTTCTCGTCCAAAAATCCTTGAACTTAATAGAACTTGATAGAAAGATCACTAAACAACACAAACACAAGCATACAAATCATTCGATTTCTAATGTTTCTCAAATTCTCAATAACACAACCTTTCTTATTGATTGGTTTGATTTGCCTAGGATATGGTTTGGGAAGTGTTGGTTTCCAAACTTTTTCTCGTCCAAAAATCCTTGAACTTAATAGAACTTGATAGAAAGATCACCAAACAACACAAACACAAGCATACAAATCATGCGATTCCTAATGTTTTTCAAATACTCAATAATACAACATTTCTTATTGATTGGTTTGATTTGCCTAGGCTATGGTTTGGGAAGTGTTGCTTTCCATTCTTTTTCTCGTCCAAAAATCTTTGAACTTAATAGAACTTGATAGCAAGATCACCAAACAACACAAACACAAGCATACGAATCATGCGATTCCTAATGTTTTTCAAATACTCAATAACACAACATTTCTTATTGATTGGTTTGATTTGCCTAGGCTATGGTTTGGGAAGTGTTAGTTTCCATTTTTTTTCGTCCAAAAATCTTTGACTTTAATAGAAAGATCACCAAACAACACAAACACAAGCATACGAGTCATGCGATTCATAATGTTTTTCAAATACTCAATAACACAACACTTCTTATTGATTGGTTTGATTTGCCTAGGCTATGGTTTGGGAAGTGTTGGTTTCCATTCTTTTTCTCGTCCAAAAATCTTTGAACTTAATAGAACTTGATAGAAAGATCATTAAACAACACAAACACAAGCATACGAGTCATGCGATTCATAATGTTTTTCAAATACTCAATAACACAACACTTCTTATTGATTGGTTTGATTTGCCTAGGCTATGGTTTGGGAAGTGTTGGTTTCCATTCTTTTTTTCGTCCAAAAATCTTTGACTTTAATAGAAAGATCACCAAACAACACAAACACAAGCATACAAATCATTCGATTTCTAATGTTTCTCAAATTCTCAATAACACAACCTTTCTTATTGATTGGTTTGATTTGCCTAGGCTAAGGTTTGGGAAGTGTTGGTTTCCATTCTTTTTCTCGTCCAAAAATCCTAGGATATGGTTTGGGAAGTGTTGGTTTCCATTCTTTTCCTCGTCCAAAAATCTTTGAACTTAATAGAACTTGATAACAAGATCACCAAACAACACAAACACAGGCATACGAATAATGCGTTTCCTAATGTTTCTCAAATTCTCAATAACACAACCTTTGTTATTGATTGGTTTGATTTCCCTAGGCTATGGTTTGGGAAGTGTTGGTTTACATTCTGTTTCTCGTCCAAAAATCTTTGAACTTAATAGAATTTGATAGAAAGATCACCAAACAACAAAAACACAAGCATAAGAGTCATGCGATTCCTAATGTTTCTCAAATACCTAACAACACAACATTTCTTATTGATTGGTTTGATTTGCCCTGACTATGGTTTGGGAAGCGTTGGTTTCCGTTCTTTTTCTCGTCCAAAAATCTTTGAACTTAATAGAACTTGATAGCAAGATCACCACACAACACAAACACAATCATACGAATCATGCGATTCCTAATGTTTCTCAAATACTCAATAACACAACATTTCTTATTGATTGGTTTCATTTGCCCTGGCTATGGTTTGGGAAGTGTTGGTTTCCGTTCTTTTTCTCGTCCAAAAATCTTTGAACTTAATAGAACTTGATAGAAAGATCACCAAACAACACAAACACAAGCATACGAATCATGCGTTTCCTAATGTTTCTCAAATTCTCAATAACACAACCTTTGTTATTGATTGGTTTGATTTCCCTAGGCTATGGTTTCGGAAGTGTTGGTTTCCATTCTTTTTCTTGTCCAAAATCTTTGAACTTAATAGAATTTGATAGGAAGATCACCAAACAACAAAAACACAAGCATACGAATCATGCGATTCTAATGTTACTCAAGTTCTTAATAACACAACCTTTCTTATTGATTGGTTTGATTTGCCTAGGCTATGGTTTGGGAAGTGTTGGTTTCCAAACTTTTTCTCGTCCAAAAATCCTTGAACTTAATAGAACTTGATAGAAAGATCACCAAACAACACAAACACAAGCATACAAATCATGCGATTCCTAATGTTTTTCAAATACTCAATAATACAACATTTCTTATTGATTGGTTTGATTTGCCTAGGCTATGGTTTGGGAAGTGTTAGTTTTCATTTTTTTTTTCGTCCAAAAATCTTTGACTTTAATAGAAAGATCACCAAACAACACAAACACAAGCATACGAGTCATGCAATTCATAATATTTTTCAAATACTCAATAACACAACACTTCTTATTGATTGGTTTGATTTGCCTAGGCTATGGTTTGGGAAGTGTTGGTTTCCATTCTTTTTCTCGTCCAAAAATCTTTGAACTTAATAGAACTTGATAGAAAGATCACTAAACAACACAAACACAAGCATACAAATCATTCGATTTCTAATGTTTCTCAAATTCTCAATAACACAACCTTTCTTATTGATTGGTTTGATTTGCCTAGGATATGGTTTGGGAAGTGTTGGTTTCCAAACTTTTTCTCGTCCAAAAATCCTTGAACTTAATAGAACTTGATAGAAAGATCACCAAACAACACAAACACAAGCATACAAATCATGCGATTCCTAATGTTTTTCAAATACTCAATAATACAA
This sequence comes from Polygonum aviculare, assembly GCA_934048045.1. Classification (NCBI taxonomy): domain Eukaryota; kingdom Viridiplantae; phylum Streptophyta; class Magnoliopsida; order Caryophyllales; family Polygonaceae; genus Polygonum; species Polygonum aviculare. The sequence continues at coordinate 20,375,242 of OW204023.1, read as the reverse complement.
CATTTCTTATTGATTGGTTTGATTTGCCTAGGCTATGGTTTGGGAAGTGTTGGTTTCCATTCTTTTTCTCGTCCAAAAATCTTTGAACTTAATAGAACTTGATAGCAAGATCACCAAACAACACAAACACAAGCATACGAATCATGCGATTCCTAATGTTTTTCAAATACTCAATAACACAACATTTCTTATTGATTGGTTTGATTTGCCTAGGCTATGGTTTGGGAAGTGTTAGTTTCCATTTTTTTTTCGTCCAAAAATCTTTGACTTTAATAGAAAGATCACCAAACAACACAAACACAAGCATACGAGTCATGCGATTCATAATGTTTTTCAAATACTCAATAACACAACACTTCTTATTGATTGGTTTGATTTGCCTAGGCTATGGTTTGGGAAGTGTTGGTTTCCATTCTATTTCTCGTCCAAAAATCTTTGAACTTAATAGAACTTGATAGAAAGATCACCAAACAACACAAACACAAGCATACGAGTCATGCGATTCATAATGTTTTTCAAATACTCAATAACACAACACTTCTTATTGATTGGTTTGATTTGCCTAGGCTATGGTTTGGGAAGTGTTGGTTTCCATTCTTTTTCTCGTCCAAAAATCTTTGACTTAATAGAACTTGATAGAAAGATCACTAAACAACACAAACACAAGCATACAAATCATTCGATTTCTAATGTTTCTCAAATTCTCAATAACACAACCTTTCTTATTGATTGGTTTGATTTGCCTAGGCTAAGGTTTGGGAAGTGTTGGTTTCCATTCTTTTTCTCGTCCAAAAATCCTAGGATATGGTTTGGGAAGTGTTGGTTTCCATTCTTTTTCTCGTCCAAAAATCTTTGAACTTAATAGAACTTGATAACAAGATCACCAAACAACACAAACACAGGCATACGAATAATGCGTTTCCTAATGTTTCTCAAATTCTCAATAACACAACCTTTGTTATTGATTGGTTTGATTTCCCTAGGCTATGGTTTGGGAAATGTTGGTTTACATTCTGTTTCTCGTCCAAAAATCTTTGAACTTAATAGAATTTGATAGAAAGATCACCAAACAACAAAAACACAAGCATAAGAGTCATGCGATTCCTAATGTTTCTCAAATACCTAACAACACAACATTTCTTATTGATTGGTTTGATTTGCCCTGACTATGGTTTGGGAAGCGTTGGTTTCCGTTCTTTTTCTCGTCCAAAAATCTTTGAACTTAATAGAACTTGATAGCAAGATCACCACACAACACAAACACAATCATACGAATCATGCGATTCCTAATGTTTCTCAAATACTCAATAACACAACATTTCTTATTGATTGGTTTCATTTGCCCTGGCTATGGTTTGGGAAGTGTTGGTTTCCGTTCTTTTTCTCGTCCAAAAATCTTTGAACTTAATAGAACTTGATAGAAAGATCACCAAACAACACAAACACAAGCATACGAATCATGCGTTTCCTAATGTTTCTCAAATTCTCAATAACACAACCTTTGTTATTGATTGGTTTGATTTCCCTAGGCTATGGTTTCGGAAGTGTTGGTTTCCATTCTTTTTCTTGTCCAAAATCTTTGAACTTAATAGAATTTGATAGAAAGATCACCAAACAACAAAAACACAAGCATACGAATCATGCGATTCTAATGTTACTCAAGTTCTTAATAACACAACCTTTCTTATTGATTGGTTTGATTTGCCTAGGCTATGGTTTGGGAAGTGTTGGTTTCCAAACTTTTTCTCGTCCAAAAATCCTTGAACTTAATAGAACTTGATAGAAAGATCACCAAACAACACAAACACAAGCATACAAATCATGCGATTCCTAATGTTTTTCAAATACTCAATAATACCACATTTCTTATTGATTGGTTTGATTTGCCTAGGCTATGGTTTGGGAAGTGTTAGTTTTCATTTTTTTTTTCGTCCAAAAATCTTTGACTTTAATAGAAAGATCACCAAACAACACAAACACAAGCATACGAGTCATGCGATTCATAATATTTTTCAAATACTCAATAACACAACACTTCTTATTGATTGGTTTGATTTGCCTAGGCTATGGTTTGGGAAGTGTTGGTTTCCATTCTTTTTCTCGTCCAAAAATCTTTGAACTTAATAGAACTTGATAGAAAGATCACCAAACAACACAAACACAAGCATACGAATCATGCGATTCCTAATGTTTTTCAAATACTCAATAACACAACATTTCTTATTGATTGGTTTGATTTGCCTAGGCTATGGTTTGGGAAGTGTTGGTTTCCATTCTTTTTCTCGTCCAAAAATCTTTGAACTTAATAGAACTTGATAGAAAGATCACTAAACAATACAAACACAAGCATACAAATCATTCGATTTCTAATGTTTCTCAAATTCTCAATAACACAACCTTTCTTATTGATGTGTTTGATTTGCCCAGGCTAAGGTTTGGGAAGTGTTGGTTTCCATTCTTTTTCTCGTCCAAAAATCCTAGGATATGGTTTGGGAAGTGTTGGTTTCCATTCTTTTTCTCGTCCAAAAATCTTTGAACTTAATAGAACTTGATAACAAGATCACCAAACAACAAAAACACAAGCATAAGAGTCATGCGATTCCTAATGTTTCTCAAATACCTAACAACACAACATTTGTTATTGATTGGTTTGATTTGCCCTGACTATGGTTTGGGAAGCGTTGGTTCCCGTTCTTTTTCTCGTCCAAAAATCTTTGAACTTAATAGAACTTGATAGCAAGATCACCACACAACACAAACACAATCATACGAATCATGCGATTCCTAATGTTTCTCAAATACTCAATAACACAACATTTCTTATTGATTGGTTTCATTTGCCCTGGCTATGGTTTGGGAAGTGTTGGTTTCCGTTCTTTTTCTCGTCCAAAAATCTTTGAACTTAATAGAACTTGATAGAAAGATCACCAAACAACACAAACACAAGCATACGAATCATGCGTTTCCTAATGTTTCTCAAATTCTCAATAACACAACCTTTGTTATTGATTGGTTTGATTTCCCTAGGCTATGGTTTCGGAAGTGTTGGTTTCCATTCTTTTTCTTGTCCAAAATCTTTGAACTTAATAGAATTTGATAGAAAGATCACCAAACAACAAAAACACAAGCATACGAATCATGCGATTCTAATGTTACTCAAGTTCTTAATAACACAACCTTTCTTATTGATTGGTTTGATTTGCCTAGGCTATGGTTTGGGAAGTGTTGGTTTCCAAACTTTTTCTCGTCCAAAAATCCTTGAACTTAATAGAACTTGATAGAAAGATCACCAAACAACACAAACACAAGCATACAAATCATGCGATTCCTAATGTTTTTCAAATACTCAATAATACAACATTTCTTATTGATTGGTTTGATTTGCCTAGGCTATGGTTTGGGAAGTGTTAGTTTTCATTTTTTTTTTCGTCCAAAAATCTTTGACTTTAATAGAAAGATCACCAAACAACACAAACACAAGCATACGAGTCATGCGATTCATAATATTTTTCAAATACTCAATAACACAACACTTCTTATTGATTGGTTTGATTTGCCTAGGCTATGGTTTGGGAAGTGTTGGTTTCCATTCTTTTTCTCGTCCAAAAATCTTTGAACTTAATAGAACTTGATAGAAAGATCACTAAACAACACAAACACAAGCATACAAATCATTCGATTTCTAATGTTTCTCAAATTCTCAATAACACAACCTTTCTTATTGATTGGTTTGATTTGCCTAGGATATGGTTTGGGAAGTGTTGGTTTCCAAACTTTTTCTCGTCCAAAAATCCTTGAACTTAATAGAACTTGATAGAAAGATCACCAAACAACACAAACACAAGCATACAAATCATGCGATTCCTAATGTTTTTCAAATACTCAATAATACAACATTTCTTATTAATTGGTTTGATTTGCCTAGGCTATGGTTTGGGAAGTGTTGCTTTCCATTCTTTTTCTCGTCCAAAAATCTTTGAACTTAATAGAACTTGATAGCAAGATCACCAAACAACACAAACACAAGCATACGAATCATGCGATTCCTAATGTTTTTCAAATACTCAATAACACAACATTTCTTATTGATTGGTTTGATTTGCCTAGGCTATGGTTTGGGAAGTGTTAGTTTCCATTTTTTTTTCGTCCAAAAATCTTTGACTTTAATAGAAAGATCACCAAACAACACAAACACAAGCATACGAGTCATGCGATTCATAATGTTTTTCAAATACTCAATAACACAACACTTCTTATTGATTGGTTTGATTTGCCTAGGCTATGGTTTGGGAAGTGTTGGTTTCCATTCTTTTTCTCGTCCAAAAATCTTTGAACTTAATAGAACTTGATAGAAAGATCACCAAACAACACAAACACAAGCATACGAGTCATGCGATTCATAATGTTTTTCAAATACTCAATAACACAACACTTCTTATTGATTGGTTTGATTTGCCTAGGCTATGGTTTGGGAAGTGTTGGTTTCCATTCTTTTTCTCGTCCAAAAATCTTTGACTTAATAGAACTTGATAGAAAGATCACTAAACAACACAAACACAAGCATACAAATCATTCGATTTCTAATGTTTCTCAAATTCTCAATAACACAACCTTTCTTATTGATTGGTTTGATTTGCCTAGGCTAAGGTTTGGGAAGTGTTGGTTTCCATTCTTTTTCTCGTCCAAAAATCCTAGGATATGGTTTGGGAAGTGTTGGTTTCCATTCTTTTTCTCGTCCAAAAATCTTTGAACTTAATAGAACTTGATAACAAGATCACCAAACAACACAAACACAGGCATACGAATAATGCGTTTCCTAATGTTTCTCAAATTCTCAATAACACAACCTTTGTTATTGATTGGTTTGATTTCCCTAGGCTATGGTTTGGGAAGTGTTGGTTTACATTCTGTTTCTCGTCCAAAAATCTTTGAACTTAATAGAATTTGATAGAAAGATCACCAAACAACAAAAACACAAGCATAAGAGTCATGCGATTCCTAATGTTTCTCAAATACCTAACAACACAACATTTCTTATTGATTGGTTTGATTTGCCCTGACTATGCTTTGGGAAGCGTTGGTTTCCGTTCTTTTTCTCGTCCAAAAATCTTTGAACTTAATAGAACTTGATAGCAAGATCACCACACAACACAAACACAATCATACGAATCATGCGATTCCTAATGTTTCTCAAATACTCAATAACACAACATTTCTTATTGATTGGTTTCATTTGCCCTGGCTATGGTTTGGGAAGTGTTGGTTTCCGTTCTTTTTCTCGTCCAAAAATCTTTGAACTTAATAGAACTTGATAGAAAGATCACCAAACAACACAAACACAAGCATACGAATCATGCGTTTCCTAATGTTTCTCAAATTCTCAATAACACAACCTTTGTTATTGATTGGTTTGATTTCCCTAGGCTATGGTTTCGGAAGTGTTGGTTTCCATTCTTTTTCTTGTCCAAAATCTTTGAACTTAATAGAATTTGATAGAAAGATCACTAAACAACAAAAACACAAGCATACGAATCATGCGATTCTAATGTTACTCAAGTTCTTAATAACACAACCTTTCTTATTGATTGGTTTGATTTGCCTAGGCTATGGTTTGGGAAGTGTTGGTTTCCAAACTTTTTCTCGTCCAAAAATCCTTGAACTTAATAAAACTTGATAGAAAGATCACCAAACAACACAAACACAAGCATACAAATCATGCGATTCCTAATGTTTTTCAAATACTCAATAATACAACATTTCTTATTGATTGGTTTGATTTGCTTAGGCTATGGTTTGGGAAGTGTTAGTTTCCATTTTTTTTTTCGTCCAAAAATCTTTGACTTTAATAGAAAGATCACCAAACAACACAAACACAAGCATACGAGTCATGCGATTCATAATATTTTTCAAATACTCAATAACACAACACTTCTTATTGATTGGTTTGATTTGCCTAGGCTATGGTTTGGGAAGTGTTGCTTTCCATTCTTTTTCTCGTCCAAAAATCTTTGAACTTAATAGAACTTGATAGAAAGATCACCAAACAACACAAACACAAGCATACGAATCATGCGATTCCTAATGTTTTTCAAATACTCAATAACACAACATTTCTTATTGATTGGTTTGATTTGCCTAGGCTATGGTTTGGGAAGTGATGGTTTCCAAACTTTTTCTCGTCCAAAAATCCTTGAACTTAATAGAACTTGATAGAAAGATCACCAAACAACACAAACACAAGCCTACAAATCATGCTATTCCTAATGTTTTTCAAATACTCAATAACACAACACTTCTTATTGATTGGTTTGATTTGCCTAGGCTATGGTTTGGGAAGTGTTGGTTTCCGTTCTTTTTCTCGTCCAAAAATCTTTGAACTTAATAGAACTTGATAGAAAGATCACTAAACAATACAAACACAAGCATACAAATCATTCGATTTCTAATGTTTCTCAAATTCTCAATAACACAACCTTTCTTATTGATTGGTTTGATTTGCCCAGGCTAAGGTTTGGGAAGTGTTGGTTTCCATTCTTTTTCTCGTCCAAAAATCCTAGGATATGGTTTGGGAAGTGTTGGTTTCCATTCTTTTTCTCGTCCAAAAATCTTTGAACTTAATAGAACTTGATAACAAGATCACCAAACAACACAAACACAAGCATACGAATCATGCGTTTCCTAATGTTTCTCAAATTCTCAATAACACAACCTTTGTTATTGATTGGTTTGATTTCCCTAGGCTATGGTTTGGGAAGTGTTGGTTTACATTCTGTTTCTCGTCCAAAAATCTTTGAACTTAATAGAATTTGATAGAAAGATCACCAAACAACAAAAACACAAGCATAAGAGTCATGCGATTCCTAATGTTTCTCAAATACCTAACAACACAACATTTGTTATTGATTGGTTTTATTTGCCCTGACTATGGTTTGGGAAGCGTTGGTTCCCGTTCTTTTTCTCGTCCAAAAATCTTTGAACTTAATAGAACTTGATAGCAAGATCACCACACAACACAAACACAATCATACGAATCATGCGATTCCTAATGTTTCTCAAATACTCAATAACACAACATTTCTTATTGATTGGTTTCATTTGCCCTGGCTATGGTTTGGGAAGTGTTGGTTTCCGTTCTTTTTCTCGTCCAAAAATCTTTGAACTTAATAGAACTTGATAGAAAGATCACCAAACAACACAAACACAAGCATACGAATCATGCGTTTCCTAATGTTTCTCAAATTCTCAATAACACAACCTTTGTTATTGATTGGTTTGATTTCCCTAGGCTATGGTTTGGGAAGTGTTGGTTTCCATTCTTTTTCTTGTCCAAAATCTTTGAACTTAATAGAACTTGATAGCAAGATCACCAAACAACACAAACACAAGCATACGAATCATGCGATTCCTAATGTTTTTCAAATACTCAATAACACAACATTTCTTATTGATTGGTTTGATTTGCCTAGGCTATGGTTTGGGAAGTGTTAGTTTCCATTTTTTTTTTCGTCCAAAAATCTTTGACTTTAATAGAAAGATCACCAAACAACACAAACACAAACATACGAGTCATGCGATTCCTAATGTTTTTCAAATACTCAATAACACAACACTTCTTATTGATTGGTTTAATTTGCCTAGGATATGGTTTGGGAAGTGTTGGTTTCCATTCTTTTTCTCGTCCAAAAATCTTTGAACTTAATAGAACTTGATAGCAAGATCACCAAACAACACAAACACAATCATACGAATCATGCGATTCCTAATATTTCTCAAATTTTTAATAACACAACCTTTGTTATTGATTGGTTTGATTTCCCTAGGCTATGGTTTGGGAAGTGTTTGTTTCCAATCTTTCTCTCGTCCAAAAATCTTTGAACTTAATAGAACTTGATAGCAAGATCACAACACAACACAAACACAATCATACAAATGATGCGATTCCTAATGTTTTTCAAATACTCAATAACACAACATTTCTTATTGATTTGTTTCATTTGCCCTGGCTATGGTTTGGGAAGTGTTGGTTTCCGTTCTTTTTCTCGTCCCAAAATCTTTGAACTTAATAGAACTTGATAGAAAGATCACCAAACAACACAAACATAAGCATACGAATCATGCGTTTCCTAATGTTTCTCAAATTCTCAATAACACAACCTTTGTTATTGATTGGTTTGATTTCCCTAGGCTATGGTTTGGGAAGTGTTGGTTTCCATTCTTTTTCTTGTCAAAAATCTTTGAACTTAATAGAATTTGATAGAAAGATCACCAAACAACAAAAACACAAGCATACGAATCATGCGATTCTAATGTTACTCAAATTTTTAATAACACAACCTTTCTTATTGATTGGTTTGATTTGCCTAGGCTATGGTTTGGGAAGTGATGGTTTCCAAACTTTTTCTCGTCCAAAAATCCTTGAACTTAATAGAACTTGATAGAAAGATCACCAAACAACACAAACACAAGCATACAAATCATGCGATTCCTAATGTTTTTCAAATACTCAATAATACAACATTTCTTATTGATTGGTTTGATTTGCCTAGGCTATGGTTTGGGAAGTGTTGCTTTCCATTCTTTTTCTCGTCCAAAAATCTTTGAACTTAATAGAACTTGATAGCAAGATCACCAAACAACACAAACACAAGCATACGAATCATGCGATTCCTAATGTTTTTCAAATACTCAATAACACAATATTTCTTATTGATTGGTTTGATTTGCCGAGGCTATGGTTTGGGAAGTGTTAGTTTCCATTTTTTTTTCGTCCAAAAATCTTTGACTTTAATAGAAAGATAACCAAACAACACAAACACACAAACGAGTCATGCGATTCCTAATGTTTTTCAAATACTCAATAACAAACACTTCTTATTGATTGGTTTAATTTGCCTAGGATATGGTTTGGGAAGTGTTGGTTTCCATTCTTTTTCTCGTCCAAAAATCTTTGAACTTAATAGAACTTGGTAGAAAGATCACCAAAAAACACAAACACAAGCATACGAATCATGCGATTCCTAATATTTCTCAAATTTTTAATAACACAACCTTTGTTATTGATTGGTTTGATTTCCCTAGGCTATGGTTTGGGAAGTGTTTGTTTCCAATCTTTCTCTCGTCCAAAAATCTTTGAACTTAATAGAACTTGATAGCAAGATCACCGAACAACAAAAACACAATCATACGAATCATGCGATTCCTAATGATGAGGGACCATCCGTCAAGCCTCCACCAAGCACGCCCATTTTATTTGATGGACCGTTGACCCGAGCTCGCGCCAAGAAGCTCCAGCAAGACATGCATGGGTTCATAGGTTATCATGTGGCTAAAGAGGCTAGAGACACCAATGAGCCGCAGGCCAAGGTCGTGACCCTCTTAAGTGCAGCCATTGGTCAAGGCATCCCAAGCCAAGACACCAACGAAGGCCCTTCCAGCCCTCTTTAGGACGTGGCCACGCCAGCCCCTTAGCGCGCTCCGAAGCAACGTTTCCAAAGCTTGGCTGTGCATTGCTTCTTTTGGGTTGTTTCTCATATGGGCTGCTACTTATTATTATTATTATTATTTTGGTGTTACTTTTCTGGGATTGTAAGGGCATATAAAAGGCCCCCAGCTGGTTATTTCTCATGAGACTTCCCATTATCAAAAACTTGTTATCTTCCTCCATAGAGAGAGAATGAAAGAGAGCTTGGCTTTCAAAGTGTGCATCAGGCTTGGTTTGTCTTGCATCGATCAATCCGATTGTTCGGGTTGTTAGTGAGGCGAATACACGCATCCTCCTCGTGCTCCAAGGATACGTCCTTGGCTGTGTGGGGTTGTATAAGGTTGGTCTTTCGATCATTCAATCTGGTTCTCGTTTTCAAAGCAACGAGGGTCTCTTTGTTGTTTCGTTGGGTTGATCTTCTTTATCTATCCTTTTTATCTTGTTCTTGAATCTGTTCTTGTTCTTCTTGGTTGTTCTTCGTTTCCTTGTGTTCATCCCTCCATTTCTGACCATCTCTCCTTCTCTTTGTGTTCTGAGTTGTTGTTGTCGAAGATCGGGCATCCAGCGGCTTAACCCCGCATCACCTAATGTTTCTCAAATACTCAATAACACAACATTTCTTATTGATTGGTTTCATTTGCCCTGGCTATGGTTTGGGAAGTGTTGGTTTCCGTTCTTTTTCTCGTCCAAAAATCTTTGAACTTAATAGAACTTGATAGAAAGATCACCAAACAACACAAACACAAGCATAAGAATCATGCGTTTCCTAATGTTTCTCAAGTTTTCAATAACACAACCTTTGTTATTGATTGGTTTGATTTCCCTAGGCTATGGTTTGGGAAGTGTTTGTTTCCAATCTTTCTCTCGTCCAAAAATCTTTGAACTTAATAGAACTTGATAGCAAGATGACCAAACAACACAAACACAATCATACGAATCATGCGATTCCTAATGTTTCTCAAATACTCAATTACACAACATTTCTTATTGATTGGTTTCATTTGCCCTGGCTATGGTTTGGGAAGTGTTGCTTTCCATTCTTTTTCTCGTCCAAAAATCTTTGAACTTAATAGAACTTGATAGCAAGATTACCAAACAATACAAATACAAGCATACGAATCATGCGATTCATAATGTTTTTCAAATACTCAATTACACAACATTTCTTATTGATTGGTTTGATTTGCCTAGGCTATGGTTTGGGAAGTGTTAGTTTCCATGTTTTTTTTCGTCCAAAAATCTTTGACTTTAATAGAAAGATCACCAAAAACCACAAACACAAGCATACGAGTCATGCGATTCATAATGTTTTTCAAATACTCAATAACACAACACTTCTTATTGATTGGTTTGATTTGCCTAGGCTATGGTTTGGGAAGTGTTGGTTTCCATTCTTTTTCTCGTCCAAAAATCTTTGAACTTAATAGAACTTGATAGAAAGATCACTAAACAACACAAACACAAGCATACAAATCATTCGATTTCTAATGTTTCTCAAATTCTCAATAACACAACCTTTCTTATTGATTGGTTTGATTTGCCTAGGCTAAGGTTTGGGAAGTGTTGGTTTCCATTCTTTTTCTCGTCCAAAAATCCTAGGATATGGTTTGGGAAGTGTTGGTTTCCATTCTTTTTCTCGTCCAAAAATCTTTGAACTTAATAAAACTTGATAACAAGATCACCAAACAACACAAACACAAGCATACGAATCATGCGTTTCCTAATGTTTCTCAAATTCTCAATAACACAACCTTTGTTATTGATTGGTTTGATTTCCCTAGGCTATGGTTTGGGAAGTGTTGGTTTACATTCTGTTTCTCGTCCAAAAATCTTTGAACTTAATAGAATTTTATAGAAAGATCACCAAACAACAAAAACACAAGCATAAGAGTCATGCGATTCCTAATGTTTCTGAAATACTTAACAACATAACATTTCTTATTGATTGGTTTGATTTGCCCTGACTATGGTTTGGGAGGCGTTGGTTTCCGTTCTTTTTCTCGTCCAAAAATCTTTGAACTTTATAGAACTTGATAGCAAGATCACCACACAACACAAACACAATCATACGAATCATGCGATTCCTAATGTTTTTCAAATACTCAATAACACAACATTTCTTATTGATTGGTTTCATTTGCCCTGGCTATGGTTTGGGAAGTGTTGGTTTCCGTTCTTTTTCTCGTCCCAAAATCTTTGAACTTAATAGAACTTGATAGAAAGATCACCAAACAACACAAACACAAGCATACGAATCATGCGTTTCCTAATGTTTCTCAAATTCTCAATAACACAATCTTTGTTATTGATTGGTTTGATTTCCCTAGGCTATGGTTTGGGAAGTGTTGGTTTCCATTCTTTTTCTTGTCCAAAATCTTTGAACTTAATAGAATTTGATAGAAAGATCACCAAACAACAAAAACACAAGCATACGAATCATGCGATTCTAATGTTACTCAAATTCTTAATAACAAAACCTTTCTTATTGATTGGTTTGATTTGCCTAGGCTATGGTTTGGGAAGAGTTGGTTTCCAAACTTTTTCTCGTCCAAAAATCCTTGAACTTAATAGAACTTGATAGAAAGATCACCAAACAACACAAACACAAGCATACAAATCATGCGATTCCTAATGTTTTTGAAATCTTCAATAAAACAAGATTTCTTATTGATTGGTTTGATTTTCCTAGGCTATGGTTTGGGAAGTGTTGCTTTCCATTCTTTTTCTCGTCCAAAAATCTTTGAACTTAATAAAACTTGATAGCAAGATCACCAAACAACACAAACACAAGCATACGAATCATGCGATTCCTAATGTTTTTCAAATACTCAATAACACAACATTTCTTATTGATTAGTTTGATTTGCCTAGGATATGGTTTGGGAAGTGTTAGTTTCCATTTTTTTTTTCGTCCAAAAATCTTTGACTTTAATAGAAAGATCACCAAACAACACAAACACAAACATACGAGTCATGCGATTCCTAATGTTTCTCAAATACTCAATAACACAACACTTCTTATTGGTTGGTTTAATTTGCCTAGGATATGGTTTGGGAAGTGATGGTTTCCAAACTTTTTCTCGTCCAAAAATCCTTGAACTTAATAGAACTTGATAGAAAGATCACCAAACAACACAAACACAAGCATACAAATCATGCGATTCCTAATGTTTTTCAAATACTCAATAATACAACATTTCTTATTGATTGGTTTGATTTGCCTAGGCTATGGTTTGGGAAGTGTTGCTTTCCATTCTTTTTCTCGTCCAAAAATCTTTGAACTTAATAGAACTTGATAGCAAGATCACCAAACAACACAAACACAAGCATACGAATCATGCGATTCCTAATGTTTTTCAAATACTCAATAACACAATATTTCTTATTGATTGGTTTGATTTGCCGAGGCTATGGTTTGGGAAGTGTTAGTTTCCATTTTTTTTTCGTCCAAAAATCTTTGACTTTAATAGAAAGATAACCAAACAACACAAACACACAAACGAGTCATGCGATTCCTAATGTTTTTCAAATACTCAATAACAAACACTTCTTATTGATTGGTTTAATTTGCCTAGGATATGGTTTGGGAAGTGTTGGTTTCCATTCTTTTTCTCGTCCAAAAATCTTTGAACTTAATAGAACTTGGTAGAAAGATCACCAAAAAACACAAACACAAGCATACGAATCATGCGATTCCTAATATTTCTCAAATTTTTAATAACACAACCTTTGTTATTGATTGGTTTGATTTCCCTAGGCTATGGTTTGGGAAGTGTTTGTTTCCAATCTTTCTCTCGTCCAAAAATCTTTGAACTTAATAGAACTTGATAGCAAGATCACCGAACAACAAAAACACAATCATACGAATCATGCGATTCCTAATGATGAGGGACCATCCGTCAAGCCTCCACCAAGCACGCCCATTTTATTTGATGGACCGTTGACCCGAGCTCGCGCCAAGAAGCTCCAGCAAGACATGCATGGGTTCATAGGTTATCATGTGGCTAAAGAGGCTAGAGACACCAATGAGCCGCAGGCCAAGGTCGTGACCCTCTTAAGTGCAGCCATTGGTCAAGGCATCCCAAGCCAAGACACCAACGAAGGCCCTTCCAGCCCTCTTTAGGACGTGGCCACGCCAGCCCCTTAGCGCGCTCCGAAGCAACGTTTCCAAAGCTTGGCTGTGCATTGCTTCTTTTGGGTTGTTTCTCATATGGGCTGCTACTTATTATTATTATTATTATTTTGGTGTTACTTTTCTGGGATTGTAAGGGCATATAAAAGGCCCCCAGCTGGTTATTTCTCATGAGACTTCCCATTATCAAAAACTTGTTATCTTCCTCCATAGAGAGAGAATGAAAGAGAGCTTGGCTTTCAAAGTGTGCATCAGGCTTGGTTTGTCTTGCATCGATCAATCCGATTGTTCGGGTTGTTAGTGAGGCGAATACACGCATCCTCCTCGTGCTCCAAGGATACGTCCTTGGCTGTGTGGGGTTGTATAAGGTTGGTCTTTCGATCATTCAATCTGGTTCTCGTTTTCAAAGCAACGAGGGTCTCTTTGTTGTTTCGTTGGGTTGATCTTCTTTATCTATCCTTTTTATCTTGTTCTTGAATCTGTTCTTGTTCTTCTTGGTTGTTCTTCGTTTCCTTGTGTTCATCCCTCCATTTCTGACCATCTCTCCTTCTCTTTGTGTTCTGAGTTGTTGTTGTCGAAGATCGGGCATCCAGCGGCTTAACCCCGCATCACCTAATGTTTCTCAAATACTCAATAACACAACATTTCTTATTGATTGGTTTCATTTGCCCTGGCTATGGTTTGGGAAGTGTTGGTTTCCGTTCTTTTTCTCGTCCAAAAATCTTTGAACTTAATAGAACTTGATAGAAAGATCACCAAACAACACAAACACAAGCATAAGAATCATGCGTTTCCTAATGTTTCTCAAGTTTTCAATAACACAACCTTTGTTATTGATTGGTTTGATTTCCCTAGGCTATGGTTTGGGAAGTGTTTGTTTCCAATCTTTCTCTCGTCCAAAAATCTTTGAACTTAATAGAACTTGATAGCAAGATGACCAAACAACACAAACACAATCATACGAATCATGCGATTCCTAATGTTTCTCAAATACTCAATTACACAACATTTCTTATTGATTGGTTTCATTTGCCCTGGCTATGGTTTGGGAAGTGTTGCTTTCCATTCTTTTTCTCGTCCAAAAATCTTTGAACTTAATAGAACTTGATAGCAAGATTACCAAACAATACAAATACAAGCATACGAATCATGCGATTCATAATGTTTTTCAAATACTCAATTACACAACATTTCTTATTGATTGGTTTGATTTGCCTAGGCTATGGTTTGGGAAGTGTTAGTTTCCATGTTTTTTTTCGTCCAAAAATCTTTGACTTTAATAGAAAGATCACCAAAAACCACAAACACAAGCATACGAGTCATGCGATTCATAATGTTTTTCAAATACTCAATAACACAACACTTCTTATTGATTGGTTTGATTTGCCTAGGCTATGGTTTGGGAAGTGTTGGTTTCCATTCTTTTTCTCGTCCAAAAATCTTTGAACTTAATAGAACTTGATAGAAAGATCACTAAACAACACAAACACAAGCATACAAATCATTCGATTTCTAATGTTTCTCAAATTCTCAATAACACAACCTTTCTTATTGATTGGTTTGATTTGCCTAGGCTAAGGTTTGGGAAGTGTTGGTTTCCATTCTTTTTCTCGTCCAAAAATCCTAGGATATGGTTTGGGAAGTGTTGGTTTCCATTCTTTTTCTCGTCCAAAAATCTTTGAACTTAATAAAACTTGATAACAAGATCACCAAACAACACAAACACAAGCATACGAATCATGCGTTTCCTAATGTTTCTCAAATTCTCAATAACACAACCTTTGTTATTGATTGGTTTGATTTCCCTAGGCTATGGTTTGGGAAGTGTTGGTTTACATTCTGTTTCTCGTCCAAAAATCTTTGAACTTAATAGAATTTTATAGAAAGATCACCAAACAACAAAAACACAAGCATAAGAGTCATGCGATTCCTAATGTTTCTGAAATACTTAACAACATAACATTTCTTATTGATTGGTTTGATTTGCCCTGACTATGGTTTGGGAGGCGTTGGTTTCCGTTCTTTTTCTCGTCCAAAAATCTTTGAACTTTATAGAACTTGATAGCAAGATCACCACACAACACAAACACAATCATACGAATCATGCGATTCCTAATGTTTTTCAAATACTCAATAACACAACATTTCTTATTGATTGGTTTCATTTGCCCTGGCTATGGTTTGGGAAGTGTTGGTTTCCGTTCTTTTTCTCGTCCCAAAATCTTTGAACTTAATAGAACTTGATAGAAAGATCACCAAACAACACAAACACAAGCATACGAATCATGCGTTTCCTAATGTTTCTCAAATTCTCAATAACACAATCTTTGTTATTGATTGGTTTGATTTCCCTAGGCTATGGTTTGGGAAGTGTTGGTTTCCATTCTTTTTCTTGTCCAAAATCTTTGAACTTAATAGAATTTGATAGAAAGATCACCAAACAACAAAAACACAAGCATACGAATCATGCGATTCTAATGTTACTCAAATTCTTAATAACAAAACCTTTCTTATTGATTGGTTTGATTTGCCTAGGCTATGGTTTGGGAAGAGTTGGTTTCCAAACTTTTTCTCGTCCAAAAATCCTTGAACTTAATAGAACTTGATAGAAAGATCACCAAACAACACAAACACAAGCATACAAATCATGCGATTCCTAATGTTTTTGAAATCTTCAATAAAACAAGATTTCTTATTGATTGGTTTGATTTTCCTAGGCTATGGTTTGGGAAGTGTTGCTTTCCATTCTTTTTCTCGTCCAAAAATCTTTGAACTTAATAAAACTTGATAGCAAGATCACCAAACAACACAAACACAAGCATACGAATCATGCGATTCCTAATGTTTTTCAAATACTCAATAACACAACATTTCTTATTGATTAGTTTGATTTGCCTAGGATATGGTTTGGGAAGTGTTAGTTTCCATTTTTTTTTTCGTCCAAAAATCTTTGACTTTAATAGAAAGATCACCAAACAACACAAACACAAACATACGAGTCATGCGATTCCTAATGTTTCTCAAATACTCAATAACACAACACTTCTTATTGGTTGGTTTAATTTGCCTAGGATATGGTTTGGGAAGTATTGGTTTCCATTCTTTTTCTCGTCTAAAAATCTTTGAACTTAATAGAACTTGATAGCAAGATCACCAAACAACACAAACACAATCATACGAATCATGCGATTCCTAATGTTTCTCAAATTTTCAATAACACAACCTTTGTTATTGATTGGTTTGATTTCCCTAGGCTATGGTTTGGGAAGTGTTTGTTTCCAATCTTTCTCTCGTCCAAAAATCTTTGAACTTAATAGAACTTGATAGCAAGATCACCAAACAACACAAACACAAGCATACAAATCATGCGATTCATAATATTTTTCAAATACTCAATAACACAACATTTCTTATTGATTGGTTTGATTTACCTAGGCTATGGTTTGTGAAGTGTTAGTTTCCATTTTTTTTTTCGTCCAAAAATCTTTGACTTTAATAGAAAGATCACCAAACAACACAAACACAAACATACGAGTCATGCGATTCCTAATGTTTTTCAAATACTCAATAACACAACACTTCTTATTGATTGGTTTAATTTGCCTAGGATATGGTTTGGGAAGTGTTGGTTTCCATTCTTTTTCTCGTCCAAAAATCTTTGAACTTAATAGAACTTGGTAGAAAGATCACCAAAAAACACAAACACAAGCATAAGAATCATGCGATTCCTAATGTTTTTCAAATACTCAAAAACACAACATTTCTTATTGATTGGTTTGATTTGCCTAGGCTATGGTTTGGGAAGTGTTAGTTTCCATTTTTTTTTTCGTCCAAAAATCTTTAACTTTAATAGAAAGATCACCAAACAACACAAACATAAACATACGAGTCATGCGATTCCTAATGTTTCTCAAATACTCAATAACACAACACTTCTTATTGATTGGTTTAATTTGCCTAGGATATGATTTGGGAAGTGTTGGTTTCCATTCTTTTTCTCGTCCAAAAATCTTTGAACTTAATAGAACTTGATAGCAAGATCACCAAACAACACAAACACAATCATACGAATCATGCGATTCCTAATATTTCTCAAATTTTTAATAACACAACCTTTGTTATTAATTGGTTTGATTTCCCTAGGCTATGGTTTGGGAAGTGTTGGTTTCCATTCTTTTTCTCGTCCAAAAATCTTTGAACTTAATAGAACTTGATAGCAAGATCACCAAACAACACAAACACAAGCATACGAATCATGCGATTCATAATGTTTCTCAAATTCTCAATAACACAACCTTTGTTATTGATTGGTTTGATTTCCCTAGGCTATGGTTTCGGAAGTGTTGGTTTCCATTCTTTTTCTTGTCCAAAATCTTTGAACTTAATAGAATTTGATAGAAAGATCACCAAACAACAAAAACACAAGCATACGAATCATGCGATTCTAATGTTACTCAAGTTCTTAATAACACAACCTTTCTTATTGATTGGTTTGATTTGCCTAGGCTATGGTTTGGGAAGTGTTGGTTTCCAAACTTTTTCTCGTCCAAAAATCCTTGAACTTAATAGAACTTGATAGAAAGATCACCAAACAACACAAACACAAGCATACAAATCATGCGATTCCTAATGTTTTTCAAATACTCAATAATACAACATTTCTTATTGATTGGTTTGATTTGCCTAGGCTATGGTTTGGGAAGTGTTAGTTTCCATTTTTTTTTTCGTCCAAAAATCTTTGACTTTAATAGAAAGATCACCAAATAACACAAACACAAGCATACGAGTCATGCGATTCATAATATTTTTCAAATACTCAATAACACAACACTTCTTATTGATTGGTTTGATTTGCCTAGGCTATGGTTTGGGAAGTGTTGGTTTCCATTCTTTTTCTCGTCCAAAAATCTTTGAACTTAATAGAACTTGATAGAAAGATCACCAAACAACACAAACACAAGCATACGAATCATGCGATTCCTAATGTTTTTCAAATACTCAATAACACAACATTTCTTATTGATTGGTTTGATTTGCCTAGGCTATGGTTTGGGAAGTGATGGTTTCCAAACTTTTTCTCGTCCAAAAATCCTTGAACTTAATAGAACTTGATAGAAAGATCACCAAACAACACAAACACAAGCCTACAAATCATGCTATTCCTAATGTTTTTCAAATACTCAATAATACAACATTTCTTATTGATTGGTTTGATTTGCCTAGGCTATGGTTTGGGAAGTGTTGCTTTCCATTCTTTTTCTCGTCCAAAAATCTTTGAACTTAATAGAACTTGATAGCAAGATCACCAAACAACACAAACACAAGCATACGAATCATGCGATTCCTAATGTTTTTCAAATACTCAATAACACAACATTTCTTATTGATTGGTTTGATTTGCCTAGGCTATGGTTTGGGAAGTGTTAGTTTCCATTTTTTTTTTCGTCCAAAAATCTTTGACTTTAATAGAAAGATCACCAAACAACACAAACACAAGCATACGAGTCATGCGATTCATAATGTTTTTCAAATACTCAATAACACAACACTTCTTATTGATTGGTTTGATTTGCCTAGGCTATGGTTTGGGAAGTGTTGGTTTCCATTCTTTTTCTCGTCCAAAAATCTTTGAACTTAATAGAACTTGATAGAAAGATCACTAAACAATACAAACACAAGCATACAAATCATTCGATTTCTAATGTTTCTCAAATCTCAATAACACAACCTTTCTTATTGATTGGTTTGATTTGCCCAGGCTAAGGTTTGGGAAGTGTTGGTTTCCATTCTTTTTCTCGTCCAAAAATCCTAGGATATGGTTTGGGAAGTGTTGGTTTCCATTCTTTTTCTCGTCCAAAAATCTTTGAACTTAATAGAACTTGATAACAAGATCACCAAACAACACAAACACAAGCATACGAATCATGCGTTTCCTAATGTTTCTCAAATTCTCAATAACACAACCTTTGTTATTGATTGGTTTGATTTCCCTAGGCTATGGTTTGGGAAGTGTTGGTTTACATTCTGTTTCTCGTCCAAAAATCTTTGAACTTAATAGAATTTGATAGAAAGATCACCAAACAACAAAAACACAAGCATAAGAGTCATGCGATTCCTAATGTTTCTCAAATACCTAACAACACAACATTTGTTATTGATTGGTTTGATTTGCCCTGACTATGGTTTGGGAAGCGTTGGTTCCCGTTCTTTTTCTCGTCCAAAAATCTTTGAACTTAATAGAACTTGATAGCAAGATCACCACACAACACAAACACAATCATACGAATCATGCGATTCCTAATGTTTCTCAAATACTCAATAACACAACATTTCTTATTGATTGGTTTCATTTGCCCTGGCTATGGTTTGGGAAGTGTTGGTTTCCGTTCTTTTTCTCGTCCAAAAATCTTTGAACTTAATAGAACTTGATAGAAAGATCACCAAACAACACAAACACAAGCATACGAATCATGCGTTTCCTAATGTTTCTCAAATTCTCAATAACACAACCTTTGTTATTGATTGGTTTGATTTCCCTAGGCTATGGTTTGGGAAGTGTTGGTTTCCATTCTTTTTCTTGTCCAAAATCTTTGAACTTAATAGAATTTGATAGAAAGATCACCAAACAACAAAAACAAAGGCATACGAATCATGTGATTCTAATGTTACTCAAATTCTTAATAACACAACCTTTCTTGTTGATTGGTTTGATTTTCCTAGGCTATGGTTTGGGAAGTGTTGGTTTCCAAACTTTTTCTCGTCCAAAAATCCTTGAACTTAATAGAACTTGATAGAAAGATCACCAAACAACACAAACACAAGCAAACAAATCATGCGATTCCTAATGTTTTTCAAATACTCAATAATACAACATTTCTTATTGATTGGTTTGATTTGCCTAGGCTATGGTTTGGGAAGTGTTTCTTTCCATTCTTTTTCGCGTCCAAAAATCATTGAACTTAATAGAACTTGATAGCAAGATCACCAAACAACACAAACACAAGCATACGAATCATGCGATTCCTAATGTTTTTCAAATACTCAATAACACAACATTTCTTATTGATTGGTTTGATTTGCCTAGGCTATGGTTTGGGAAGTGTTAGTTTCCATTTTTTTTTTCGTCCAAAAATCTTTGACTTTAATAGAAAGATCACCAAACAACACAAACACAAACATACGAGTCATGCGATTCCTAATGTTTCTCAAATACTCAATAACACAACACTTCTTATTGATTGGTTTAATTTGCCTAGGATATGGTTTGGGAAATGTTGGTTTCCATTCTTTTTCTCGTCCAAAAATCTTTGAACTTAATATAACTTGATAGCAAGATCACCAAACAACACAAACACAATCATACGAATCATGCGATTCCTAATGTTTCTCAAATTTTCAATAACACAACCTTTGTTATTGATTGGTTTGATTTCCCTAGGCTATGGTTTGGGAAGTGTTGGTTTCCAATCTTTCTCTCGTACAAAAATCTTTGAACTTAATAGAACTTTATAGCAAGATCACCAAACAACACAACCATACAAATGATGCGATTCCTAATGTTTTTAAAATACTCAATAATACAACATTTCTTATTGATTGGTTTGATTTGCCTAGGCTATGGTTTGGGAAGTGTTGCTTTCCATTTTTTTTCTCGTCCAAAAATCCTTGAACTTAATAGAACTTGATAGAAAGATCACCAAACAACACAAACACAAGCAAACAAATCATGCGATTCCTAATGTTTTTCAAATACTCAATAATACAACATTTCTTATTGATTGGTTTGATTTGCCTAGGCTATGGTTTGGGAAGTGTTTCTTTCCATTCTTTTTCGCGTCCAAAAATCATTGAACTTAATAGAACTTGATAGCAAGATCACCAAACAACACAAACACAAGCATACGAATCATGCGATTCCTAATGTTTTTCAAATACTCAATAACACAACATTTCTTATTGATTGGTTTGATTTGCCTAGGCTATGGTTTGGGAAGTGTTAATTTCCATTTTTTTTTCGTCCAAAAATCTTTGACTTTAATAGAAAGATCACCAAACAACACAAACACAAACATACGAGTCATGCGATTCCTAATGTTTCTCAAATACTCAATAACACAACACTTCTTATTGATTGGTTTAATTTGCCTAGGATATGGTTTGGGAAGTGTTGGTTTCCAAACTTTTTCTCGTCCAAAAATCCTTGAACTTAATAGAACTTGATAGAAAGATCACCAAACAACACAAACACAAGCATACAAATCATGCGATTCCTAATGTTTCTCAAATTTTCAATAACACAACCTTTGTTATTGATTGGTTTGATTTCCCTAGGCTATGGTTTGGGAAGTGTTGCTTTCCATTCTTTTTCTCGTCCAAAAATCTTTGAACTTAGCAAGATCACCAAACAACACAAACACAAGCATACGAATCATGCGATTCCTAATGTTTTTCAAATACTCAATAACACAATATTTCTTATTGATTGGTTTGATTTGCCGAGGCTATGGTTTGGGAAGTGTTAGTTTCCATTTTTTTTTCGTCCAAAAATCTTTGACTTTAATAGAAAGATCACCAAACAACACAAACACAAACATACGAGTCATGCGATTCCTAATGTTTCTCAAATACTCAATAACACAACACTTCTTATTGATTGGTTTAATTTGCCTAGGATATGGTTTGGGAAGTGTTGGTTTCCATTCTTTTTCTCGTCCAAAAATCTTTGAACTTAATAGAACTTGATAGCAAGATCACCAAACAACACAAACACAATCATACGAATCATGCGATTCCTAATGTTTCTCAAATTTTCAATAACACAACCTTTGTTATTGATTGGTTTGATTTCCCTAGGCTATGGTTTGGGAAGTGTTTGTTTCCAATCTTTCTCTCGTCCAAAAATCTTTGAACTTAATAGAACTTGATAGCAAGATCACCAAACAACACAAACACAAGCATACAAATCATGCGATTCATAATATTTTTCAAATACTCAATAACACAACATTTCTTATTGATTGGTTTGATTTACCTAGGCTATGGTTTGTGAAGTGTTAGTTTCCATTTTTTTTTCGTCCAAAAATCTTTGACTTTAATAGAAAGATCACCAAACAACACAAACACAAACATACGAGTCATGCGATTCATAATGTTTTTCAAATACTCAATAACACAACACTTCTTATTGATTGGTTTGATTTGCCTAGGCTATGGTTTGGGAAGTGATGGTTTCCAAACTTTTTCTCGTCCAAAAATCCTTGAACTTAATAGAACTTGATAGAAAGATCACCAAACAACACAAACACAAGCATACAAATCATGCGATTCCTAATGTTTTTCAAATACTCAATAATACAACATTTCTTATTGATTGGTTTGATTTGCCTAGGCTATGGTTTGGGAAGTGTTGCTTTCCATCCTTTTTCTCGTCCAAAAATCTTTGAACTTAATAGAACTTGATAGCAAGATCACCAAACAACACAAACACAAGCATACGAATCATGCGATTCCTAATGTTTTTCAAATACTCAATAACACAACATTTCTTATTGATTGGTTTGATTTGCCTAGGCTATGGTTTGTGAAGTGTTAGTTTCCATTTTTTTTTTCGTCCAAAAATCTTTGACTTTAATAGAAAGATCACCAAACAACACAAACACAAACATACGAGTCATGCGATTCATAATGTTTTTCAAATACTCAATAACACAACACTTCTTATTGATTGGTTTGATTTGCCTAGGCTATGGTTTGGGAAGTGATGGTTTCCAAACTTTTTCTCGTCCAAAAATCCTCGAACTTAATAGAACTTGATAGAAAGATCACCAAACAACACAAACACAAGCATACAAATCATGCGATTCCTAATGTTTTTCAAATACTCAATAATACAACATTTCTTATTGATTGGTTTGATTTGCCTAGGCTATGGTTTGGGAAGTGTTGCTTTCCATTCTTTTTCTCGTCCAAAAATCTTTGAACTTAATAGAACTTGATAGCAAGATCACCAAACAACACAAACACAAGCATACGAATCATGCGATTCCTAATGTTTTTCAAATACTCAATAACACAACATTTCTTATTGATTGGTTTGATTTGCCTAGGCTATGGTTTGGGAAGTGTTAGTTTCCATTTTTTTTTTCGTCCAAAAATCTTTGACTTTAATAGAAAGATCACCAAACAACACAAACACAAACATACGAGTCATGCGATTCCTAATGTTTTTCAAATACTCAATAACACAACACTTCTTATTGATTGGTTTAATTTGCCTAGGATATGGTTTGGGAAGTGTTGGTTTCCATTCTTTTTCTCGTCCAAAAATCTTTGAACTTAATAGAACTTGATAGCAAGATCACCAAACAACACAAACACAATCATACGAATCATGCGATTCCTAATATTTCTCAAATTTTTAATAACACAACCTTTGTTATTGATTGGTTTGATTTCCCTAGGCTATGGTTTGGGAAGTGTTTGTTTCCAATCTTTCTCTCGTCCAAAAATCTTTGAACTTAATAGAACTTGATAGCAAGATCACAACACAACACAAACACAATCATACAAATCATGCGATTCCTAATGTTTTTCAAATACTCAATAACACAACATTTCTTATTGATTTGTTTCATTTGCCCTGGCTATGGTTTGGGAAGTGTTGGTTTCCGTTCTTTTTCTCGTCCCAAAATCTTTGAACTTAATAGAACTTGATAGAAAGATCACCAAACAACACAAACATAAGCATACGAATCATGCGTTTCCTAATGTTTCTCAAATTCTCAATAACACAACCTTTGTTATTGATTGGTTTGATTTCCCTAGGCTATGGTTTGGGAAGTGTTGGTTTCCATTCTTTTTCTTGTCCAAAATCTTTGAACTTAATAGAATTTGATAGAAAGATCACCAAACAACAAAAACACAAGCATACGAATCATGCGATTCTAATGTTACTCAAATTTTTAATAACACAACCTTTCTTATTGATTGGTTTGATTTGCCTAGGCTATGGTTTGGGAAGTGATGGTTTCCAAACTTTTTCTCGTCCAAAAATCCTTAAACTTAATAGAACTTGATAGAAAGATCACCAAACAACACAAACACAAGCATACAAATCATGCGATTCCTAATGTTTTTCAAATACTCAATAATACAACATTTCTTATTGATTGGTTTGATTTGCCTAGGCTATGGTTTGGGAAGTGTTGCTTTCCATTCTTTTTCTCGTCCAAAAATCTTTGAACTTAATAGAACTTGATAGCAAGATCACCAAACAACACAAACACAAGCATACGAATCATGCGATTCCTAATGTTTTTCAAATACTCAATAACACAATATTTCTTATTGATTGGTTTGATTTGCCTAGGCTATGGTTTGGGAAGTGTTAGTTTCCATTTTTTTTTCGTCCAAAAATCTTTGACTTTAATAGAAAGATCACCAAACAACACAAACACACACATACGAGTCATGCGATTCCTAATGCTTTTCAAATACTCAATAACAAACACTTCTTATTGATTGGTTTAATTTGCCTAGGATATGGTTTGGGAAGTGTTGGTTTCCATTCTTTTTCTCGTCCAAAAATCTTTGAACTTAATAGAACTTGGTAGAAAGATCACCAAAAAACACAAACACAAGCATACGAATCATGCGATTCCTAATGTTTTTCAAATACTCAATAACACAATATTTCTTATTGATTGGTTTGATTTGCCGAGGCTATGGTTTGGGAAGTGTTAGTTTCCATTTTTTTTTCGTCCAAAAATCTTTGACTTTAATAGAAAGATAACCAAACAACACAAACACACAAACGAGTCATGCGATTCCTAATGTTTTTCAAATACTCAATAACAAACACTTCTTATTGATTGGTTTAATTTGCCTAGGATATGGTTTGGGAAGTGTTGGTTTCCATTCTTTTTCTCGTCCAAAAATCTTTGAACTTAATAGAACTTGGTAGAAAGATCACCAAAAAACACAAACACAAGCATACGAATCATGCGATTCCTAATATTTCTCAAATTTTTAATAACACAACCTTTGTTATTGATTGGTTTGATTTCCCTAGGCTATGGTTTGGGAAGTGTTTGTTTCCAATCTTTCTCTCGTCCAAAAATCTTTGAACTTAATAGAACTTGATAGCAAGATCACCGAACAACAAAAACACAATCATACGAATCATGCGATTCCTAATGATGAGGGACCATCCGTCAAGCCTCCACCAAGCACGCCCATTTTATTTGATGGACCGTTGACCCGAGCTCGCGCCAAGAAGCTCCAGCAAGACATGCATGGGTTCATAGGTTATCATGTGGCTAAAGAGGCTAGAGACACCAATGAGCCGCAGGCCAAGGTCGTGACCCTCTTAAGTGCAGCCATTGGTCAAGGCATCCCAAGCCAAGACACCAACGAAGGCCCTTCCAGCCCTCTTTAGGACGTGGCCACGCCAGCCCCTTAGCGCGCTCCGAAGCAACGTTTCCAAAGCTTGGCTGTGCATTGCTTCTTTTGGGTTGTTTCTCATATGGGCTGCTACTTATTATTATTATTATTATTTTGGTGTTACTTTTCTGGGATTGTAAGGGCATATAAAAGGCCCCCAGCTGGTTATTTCTCATGAGACTTCCCATTATCAAAAACTTGTTATCTTCCTCCATAGAGAGAGAATGAAAGAGAGCTTGGCTTTCAAAGTGTGCATCAGGCTTGGTTTGTCTTGCATCGATCAATCCGATTGTTCGGGTTGTTAGTGAGGCGAATACACGCATCCTCCTCGTGCTCCAAGGATACGTCCTTGGCTGTGTGGGGTTGTATAAGGTTGGTCTTTCGATCATTCAATCTGGTTCTCGTTTTCAAAGCAACGAGGGTCTCTTTGTTGTTTCGTTGGGTTGATCTTCTTTATCTATCCTTTTTATCTTGTTCTTGAATCTGTTCTTGTTCTTCTTGGTTGTTCTTCGTTTCCTTGTGTTCATCCCTCCATTTCTGACCATCTCTCCTTCTCTTTGTGTTCTGAGTTGTTGTTGTCGAAGATCGGGCATCCAGCGGCTTAACCCCGCATCACCTAATGTTTCTCAAATACTCAATAACACAACATTTCTTATTGATTGGTTTCATTTGCCCTGGCTATGGTTTGGGAAGTGTTGGTTTCCGTTCTTTTTCTCGTCCAAAAATCTTTGAACTTAATAGAACTTGATAGAAAGATCACCAAACAACACAAACACAAGCATAAGAATCATGCGTTTCCTAATGTTTCTCAAGTTTTCAATAACACAACCTTTGTTATTGATTGGTTTGATTTCCCTAGGCTATGGTTTGGGAAGTGTTTGTTTCCAATCTTTCTCTCGTCCAAAAATCTTTGAACTTAATAGAACTTGATAGCAAGATGACCAAACAACACAAACACAATCATACGAATCATGCGATTCCTAATGTTTCTCAAATACTCAATTACACAACATTTCTTATTGATTGGTTTCATTTGCCCTGGCTATGGTTTGGGAAGTGTTGCTTTCCATTCTTTTTCTCGTCCAAAAATCTTTGAACTTAATAGAACTTGATAGCAAGATCACCAAACAATACAAATACAAGCATATGAATCATGCGATTCATAATGTTTTTCAAATACTCAATTACACAACATTTCTTATTGATTGGTTTGATTTGCCTAGGCTATGGTTTGGGAAGTGTTAGTTTCCATGTTTTTTTTCGTCCAAAAATCTTTGACTTTAATAGAAAGATCACCAAACAACACAAACACAAGCATACGAGTCATGCGATTCATAATGTTTTTCAAATACTCAATAACACAACACTTCTTATTGATTGGTTTGATTTGCCTAGGCTATGGTTTGGGAAGTGTTGGTTTCCATTCTTTTTCTCGTCCAAAAATCTTTGAACTTAATAGAACTTGATAGAAAGATCACTAAACAACACAAACACAAGCATACAAATCATTCGATTTCTAATGTTTCTCAAATTCTCAATAACACAACCTTTCTTATTGATTGGTTTGATTTGCCTAGGCTAAGGTTTGGGAAGTGTTGGTTTCCATTCTTTTTCTCGTCCAAAAATCCTAGGATATGGTTTGGGAAGTGTTGGTTTCCATTCTTTTTCTCGTCCAAAAATCTTTGAACTTAATAAAACTTGATAACAAGATCACCAAACAACACAAACACAAGCATACGAATCATGCGTTTCCTAATGTTTCTCAAATTCTCAATAACACAACCTTTGTTATTGATTGGTTTGATTTCCCTAGGCTATGGTTTGGGAAGTGTTGGTTTACATTCTGTTTCTCGTCCAAAAATCTTTGAACTTAATAGAATTTCATAGAAAGATCACCAAACAACAAAAACACAAGCATAAGAGTCATGCGATTCCTAATGTTTCTGAAATACTTAACAACATAACATTTCTTATTGATTGGTTTGATTTGCCCTGACTATGGTTTGGGAGGCGTTGGTTTCCGTTCTTTTTCTCGTCCAAAAATCTTTGAACTTTATAGAACTTGATAGCAAGATCACCACACAACACAAACACAATCATACGAATCATGCGATTCCTAATGTTTTTCAAATACTCAATAACACAACATTTCTTATTGATTGGTTTCATTTGCCCTGGCTATGGTTTGGGAAGTGTTGGTTTCCGTTCTTTTTCTCGTCCCAAAATCTTTGAACTTAATAGAACTTGATAGAAAGATCACCAAACAACACAAACACAAGCATACGAATCATGCGTTTCCTAATGTTTCTCAAATTCTCAATAACACAATCTTTGTTATTGATTGGTTTGATTTCCCTAGGCTATGGTTTGGGAAGTGTTGGTTTCCATTCTTTTTCTTGTCCAAAATCTTTGAACTTAATAGAATTTGATAGAAAGATCACCAAACAACAAAAACACAAGCATACGAATCATGCGATTCTAATGTTACTCAAATTCTTAATAACAAAACCTTTCTTATTGATTGGTTTGATTTGCCTAGGCTATGGTTTGGGAAGAGTTGGTTTCCAAACTTTTTCTCGTCCAAAAATCCTTGAACTTAATAGAACTTGATAGAAAGATCACCAAACAACACAAACACAAGCATACAAATCATGCGATTCCTAATGTTTTTGAAATCTTCAATAAAACAAGATTTCTTATTGATTGGTTTGATTTTCCTAGGCTATGGTTTGGGAAGTGTTGCTTTCCATTCTTTTTCTCGTCCAAAAATCTTTGAACTTAATAAAACTTGATAGCAAGATCACCAAACAACACAAACACAAGCATACGAATCATGCGATTCCTAATGTTTTTCAAATACTCAATAACACAACATTTCTTATTGATTAGTTTGATTTGCCTAGGATATGGTTTGGGAAGTGTTAGTTTCCTTTTTTTTTTTCGTCCAAAAATCTTTGACTTTAATAGAAAGATCACCAAACAACACAAACACAAACATACGAGTCATGCGATTCCTAATGTTTCTCAAATACTCAATAACACAACACTTCTTATTGGTTGGTTTAATTTGCCTAGGATATGGTTTGGGAAGTATTGGTTTCCATTCTTTTTCTCGTCTAAAAATCTTTGAACTTAATAGAACTTGATAGCAAGATCACCAAACAACACAAACACAACCATACGAATCATGCGATTCCTAATGTTTCTCAAATTTTCAATAACACAACCTTTGTTATTGATTGGTTTGATTTCCCTAGGCTATGGTTTGGGAAGTGTTGGTTTCCGTTCTTTCTCTTGTACAAAAATTTTTGAAATTAATAGAACTTGATAGCAAGATCACCAAACAACACAAACACAACCATACGAATGATGCGATTCCTAATGTTTTTCAAATACTCAATAATACAACATTTCTTATTGATTGGTTTGATTTGCCTAGGCTATGGTTTGGGAAGTGTTGCTTTCCATTCTTTTTCTCGTCCAAAAATTTTTGAACTTAATAGAACTTGATAGCAAGATCACCAAACAATACAAATACAAGCATACGAATCATGCGATTCATAATGTTTTTCAAATACTCAATTACACAACATTTCTTATTGATTGGTTTGATTTGCCCTGACTATGGTTTGGGAAGCGTTGGTTTCCGTTCTTTTTCTCGTCCAAAAATCTTTGAACTTAATAGAACTTGATAGCAAGATCACAAAACAACACAAACACAATCATACGAATCATGCGATTCCTAATGTTTCTCAAATACTCAATAACACAACATTTCTTATTGATTGGTTTCATTTGCCCTGGCTATGGTTTGGGAAGTGTTGGTTTACATTCTGTTTCTCGTCCAAAAATCTTTGAACTTAATAGAATTTGATAGAAAGATCACCAAACAACAAAAACACAAGTATAAGAGTCATGCGATTCCTAATGTTTCTCAAATACTCAACAACACAACATTTCTTATTGATTGGTTTGATTTGCCCTGACTATGGTTTGGGAAGCGTTGGTTTCCGTTCTTTTTCTCGTCCAAAAATCTTTGAACTTAATAGAACTTGGTAGATAGATCACAAAACAACACAAACACAAGCATAAGAATCATGCGATTCCTAATGTTTTTCAAATACTCAATAACACAACATTTCTTATTGATTAATTTGATTTGCCCTGACTATGGTTTGGAAAGTGTTGCTTTCCATTCTTTCTCTCGTCCAAAAATCTTTGAACTTAATAGAACTTGATAGCAAGATCACCAAACAACACAAACACAAGCATACGAATCATGCGATTCCTAATGTTTTTCAAATACTCAATAACACAACACTTCTTATTGATTGGTTTGATTTGCCTAGGCTATGGTTTGGAAAGTGTTGGTTTACATTCTGTTTCTCGTCCAAATATCTTTGAACTTAATAGAATTTGATAGAAAGATCACCAAACAACAAAAACACAAGCATAAGAGTCATGCGATTCCTAATGATTCTCAAATACTTAACAACACAACATTTCTTATTGATTGGTTAGATTTGCCCTGACTATGGTTTGGGAAGCATTGGTTTCCGTTCTTTTTCTCGTCCAAAAATCTTTGAACTTAATAGAACTTGATAGCAAGATCACAAAACAACACAAACACAATCATACGAATCATGCGATTCCTAATGTTTTTCAAATACTCAATAACACAACATTTCTTATTGATTGGTTTGATTTGCCTAGGCTATGGTTTGGGAAGTGTTAGTTTCCATTGTTTTTTTCGTCCAAAAATCTTTGACTTTAATAGAAAGATCACCAAACAACACAAACACAAACATACGAGTCATGCGATTCCTAATGTTTTTCAAATACTCAATAACACAACACTTCTTATTGATTGGTTTAATTTGCCTAGGATATGGTTTGGGAAGTGTTGGTTTCCATTCTTTTTCTCGTCCAAAAATCTTTGAACTTAATAGAACTTGGTAGAAAGATCACCAAAAAACACAAACACAAGCATAAGAATCATGCGATTCCTAATGTTTTTCAAATACTCAAAAACACAACATTTCTTATTGATTGGTTTGATTTGCCTAGGCTATGGTTTGGGAAGTGTTAGTTTCCATTTTTTTTTTCGTCCTAAAATCTTTAACTTTAATAGAAAGATCACCAAACAACACAAACATAAACATACGAGTCATGCGATTCCTAATGTTTCTCAAATACTCAATAACACAACACTTCTTATTGATTGGTTTAATTTGCCTAGGATATGATTTGGGAAGTGTTGGTTTCCATTCTTTTTCTCGTCCAAAAATCTTTGAACTTAATAGAACTTGATAGCAAGATCACCAAACAACACAAACACAATCATACGAATCATGCGATTCCTAATATTTCTCAAATTTTTAATAACACAACCTTTGTTATTAATTGGTTTGATTTCCCTAGGCTATGGTTTGGGAAGTGTTTGTTTCCAATCTTTCTCTCGTCCAAAAATCTTTGAACTTAATAGAACTTGATAGCAAGATCACCACACAACACAAACACAATCATACGAATCATGCGATTCCTAATGTTTCTCAAATACTCAATAACACAACATTTCTTATTGATTGGTTTCATTTGCCCTGGCTATGGTTTGGGAAGTGTTGGTTTCCGTTCTTTTTCTCGTCCCAAAATCTTTGAACTTAATAGAACTTGATAGAAAGATCACCAAACAACACAAACATAAGCATACGAATCATGCGTTTCCTAATGTTTCTCAAATTCTCAATAACACAACCTTTGTTATTGATTGGTTTGATTTCCCTAGGCTATGGTTTGGGAAGTGTTGGTTTCCATTCTTTTTCTTGTCCAAAATCTTTGAACTTAATAGAATTTGATAGAAAGATCACCAAACAACAAAAACACAAGCATACGAATCATGCGATTCTAATGTTACTCAAATTTTTAATAACACAACCTTTCTTATTGATTGGTTTGATTTGCCTAGGCTATGGTTTGGGAAGTGATGGTTTCCAAACTTTTTCTCGTCCAAAAATCCTTGAACTTAATAGAACTTGATAGAAAGATCACCAAACAACACAAACACAAGCATACAAATCATGCGATTCCTAATGTTTTTCAAATACTCAATAATACAACATTTCTTATTGATTGGTTTGATTTGCCTAGGCTATGGTTTGGGAAGTGTTGCTTTCCATTCTTTTTCTCGTCCAAAAATCTTTGAACTTAATAGAACTTGATAGCAAGATCACCAAACAACACAAACACAAGCATACGAATCATGCGATTCCTAATGTTTTTCAAATACTCAATAACACAATATTTCTTATTGATTGGTTTGATTTGCCTAGGCTATGGTTTGGGAAGTGTTAGTTTCCATTTTTTTTTTTGTCCAAAAATCTTTGACTTTAATAGAAAGATCACCAAACAACACAAACACACACATACGAGTCATGCGATTCCTAATGTTTTTCAAATACTCAATAACAAACACTTCTTATTGATTGGTTTAATTTGCCTAGGATATGGTTTGGGAAGTGTTGGTTTCCATTCTTTTTCTCGTCCAAAAATCTTTGAACTTAATAGAACTTGGTAGAAAGATCACCAAAAAACACAAACACAAGCATAAGAATCATGCGATTCCTAATGTTTTTCAAATACTCAAAAACACAACATTTCTTATTGATTGGTTTGATTTGCCTAGGCTATGGTTTGGGAAGTGTTAGTTTCCATTTTTTTTTTCGTCCAAAAATCTTTAACTTTAATAGAAAGATCACCAAACAACACAAACACAAACATACGAGTCATACGGTTCCTAATGTTTCTCAAATACTCAATAACACAACACTTCTTATTGATTGGTTTAATTTGCCTAGGATATGGTTTGGGAAGTGTTTGTTTCCATTCTTTTTCTCGTCCAAAAATCTTTGAACTTAATAGAACTTGATAGCAAGATCACCAAACAACACAAACACAATCATACGAATCATGCGATTCCTAATATTTCTCAAATTTTTAATAACACAACCTTTGTTATTGATTGGTTTGATTTCCCTAGGCTATGGTTTGGGAAGTGTTTGTTTCCAATCTTTCTCTCGTCCAAAAATCTTTGAACTTAATAGAACTTGATAGCAAGATCACCGAACAACAAAAACACAATCATACGAATCATGCGATTCCTAATGTTTCTCAAATACTCAATAACACAACATTTCTTATTGATTGGTTTCATTTGCCCTGGCTATGGTTTGGGAAGTGTTGGTTTCCGTTCTTTTTCTCGTCCAAAAATCTTTGAACTTAATAGAACTTGATAGAAAGATCACCAAACAACACAAACACAAGCATAAGAATCATGCGTTTCCTAATGTTTCTCAAGTTTTCAATAACACAACCTTTGTTATTGATTGGTTTGATTTCCCTAGGCTATGGTTTGGGAAGTGTTTGTTTCCAATCTTTCTCTCGTCCAAAAATCTTTGAACTTAATAGAACTTGATAGCAAGATGACCAAACAACACAAACACAATCATACGAATCATGCGATTCCTAATGTTTCTCAAATACTCAATTACACAACATTTCTTATTGATTGGTTTCATTTGCCCTGGCTATGGTTTGGGAAGTGTTGCTTTCCATTCTTTTTCTCGTCCAAAAATCTTTGAACTTAATAGAACTTGATAGCAAGATCACCAAACAATACAAATACAAGCATACGAATCATGCGATTCATAATGTTTTTCAAATACTCAATTACACAACATTTCTTATTGATTGGTTTGATTTGCCTAGGCTATGGTTTGGGAAGTGTTAGTTTCCATGTTTTTTTTCGTCCAAAAATCTTTGACTTTAATAGAAAGATCACCAAACAACACAAACACAAGCATACGAGTCATGCGATTCATAATATTTTTCAAATACTCAATAACACAACACTTCTTATTGATTGGTTTGATTTGCCTAGGCTATGGTTTGGGAAGTGTTGGTTTCCATTCTTTTTCTCGTCCAAAAATCTTTGAACTTAATAGAACTTGATAGAAAGATCACTAAACAACACAAACACAAGCATACAAATCATTCGATTTCTAATGTTTCTCAAATTCTCAATAACACAACCTTTCTTATTGATTGGTTTGATTTGCCTAGGCTAAGGTTTGGGAAGTGTTGGTTTCCATTCTTTTTCTCGTCCAAAAATCCTAGGATATGGTTTGGGAAGTGTTGGTTTCCATTCTTTTTCTCGTCCAAAAATCTTTGAACTTAATAAAACTTGATAACAAGATCACCAAACAACACAAACACAAGCATACGAATCATGCGTTTCCTAATGTTTCTCAAATTCTCAATAACACAACCTTTGTTATTGATTGGTTTGATTTCCCTAGGCTATGGTTTGGGAAGTGTTGGTTTACATTCTGTTTCTCGTCCAAAAATCTTTGAACTTAATAGAATTTCATAGAAAGATCACCAAACAACAAAAACACAAGCATAAGAGTCATGCGATTCCTAATGTTTCTGAAATACTTAACAACATAACATTTCTTATTGATTGGTTTGATTTGCCCTGACTATGGTTTGGGAGGCGTTGGTTTCCGTACTTTTTCTCGTCCAAAAATCTTTGAACTTTATAGAACTTGATAGCAAGATCACCACACAACACAAACACAATCATACGAATCATGCGATTCCTAATGTTTTTCAAATACTCAATAACACAACATTTCTTATTGATCGGTTTCATTTGCCCTGGCTATGGTTTGGGAAGTGTTGGTTTCCGTTCTTTTTCTCGTCCCAAAATCTTTGAACTTAATAGAACTTGATAGCAAGATTACCAAACAACACAAACACAAGCATACGAATCATGCGATTCCTAATGTTTTTCAAATACTCAATAACACAATATTTCTTATTGATTGGTTTGATTTGCCTAGGCTATGGTTTGGGAAGTGTTAGTTTCCATTTTTTTTTCGTCCAAAAATCTTTGACTTTAATAGAAAGATCACCAAACAACACAAACACACACATACGAGTCATGCGATTCCTAATGTTTTTCAAATACTCAATAACAAACACTTCTTATTGATTGGTTTAATTTGCCTAGGATATGGTTTGGGAAGTGTTGGTTTCCATTCTTTTTCTCGTCCAAAAATCTTTGAACTTAATAGAACTTGGTAGAAAGATCACCAAAAAACACAAACACAAGCATAAGAATCATGCGATTCCTAATGTTTTTCAAATACTCAAAAACACAACATTTCTTATTGATTGGTTTGATTTGCCTAGGCTATGGTTTGGGAAGTGTTAGTTTCCATTTTTTTTTTCGTCCAAAAATCTTTAACTTTAATAGAAAGATCACCAAACAACACAAACACAAACATACGAGTCATACGATTCCTAATGTTTCTCAAATACTCAATATCACAACACTTCTTATTGATTGGTTTAATTTGCCTAGGATATGGTTTGGGAAGTGTTGGTTTCCATTCTTTTTCTCGTCCAAAAATCTTTGAACTTAATAGAACTTGATAGCAAGATCACCAAACAACACAAACACAATCATACGAATCATGCGATTCCTAATATTTCTCAAATTTTTAATAACACAACCTTTGTTATTGATTGGTTTGATTTCCCTAGGCTATGGTTTGGGAAGTGTTTGTTTCCAATCTTTCTCTCGTCCAAAAATCTTTGAACTTAATAGAACTTGATAGCAAGATCACCGAACAACAAAAACACAATCATACGAATCATGCGATTCCTAATGTTTCTCAAATACTCAATAACACAACATTTCTTATTGATTGGTTAGATTTGCCCTGACTATGGTTTGGGAAGCATTGGTTTCCGTTCTTTTTCTCGTCCAAAAATCTTTGAACTTAATAGAACTTGATAGCAAGATCACAAAACAACACAAACACAATCATACGAATCATGCGATTCCTAATGTTTTTCAAATACTCAATAACACAACATTTCTTATTGATTGGTTTGATTTGCCTAGGCTATGGTTTGGGAAGTGTTAGTTTCCATTTTTTTTTTCGTCCAAAAATCTTTGACTTTAATAGAAAGATCACCAAACAACACAAACACAAACATACGAGTCATGCGATTCCTAATGTTTTTCAAATACTCAATAACACAACACTTCTTATTGATTGGTTTAATTTGCCTAGGATATGGTTTGGGAAGTGTTGGTTTCCATTCTTTTTCTCGTCCAAAAATCTTTGAACTTAATAGAACTTGGTAGAAAGATCACCAAAAAACACAAACACAAGCATAAGAATCATGCGATTCCTAATGTTTTTCAAATACTCAAAAACACAACATTTCTTATTGATTGGTTTGATTTGCCTAGGCTATGGTTTGGGAAGTGTTAGTTTCCATTTTTTTTTTCGTCCTAAAATCTTTAACTTTAATAGAAAGATCACCAAACAACACAAACATAAACATACGAGTCATGCGATTCCTAATGTTTCTCAAATACTCAATAACACAACACTTCTTATTGATTGGTTTAATTTGCCTAGGATATGATTTGGGAAGTGTTGGTTTCCATTCTTTTTCTCGTCCAAAAATCTTTGAACTTAATAGAACTTGATAGCAAGATCACCAAACAACACAAACACAATCATACGAATCATGCGATTCCTAATATTTCTCAAATTTTTAATAACACAACCTTTGTCATTAATTGGTTTGATTTCCCTAGGCTATGGTTTGGGAAGTGTTTGTTTCCAATCTTTCTCTCGTCCAAAAATCTTTGAACTTAATAGAACTTGATAGCAAGATCACCACACAACACAAACACAATCATACGAATCATGCGATTCCTAATGTTTCTCAAATACTCAATAACACAACATTTCTTATTGATTGGTTTCATTTGCCCTGGCTATGGTTTGGGAAGTGTTGGTTTCCGTTCTTTTTCTCGTCCCAAAATCTTTGAACTTAATAGAACTTGATAGAAAGATCACCAAACAACACAAACATAAGCATACGAATCATGCGTTTCCTAATGTTTCTCAAATTCTCAATAACACAACCTTTGTTATTGATTGGTTTGATTTCCCTAGGCTATGGTTTGGGAAGTGTTGGTTTCCATTCTTTTTCTTGTCCAAAATCTTTGAACTTAATAGAATTTGATAGAAAGATCACCAAACAACAAAAACACAAGCATACGAATCATGCGATTCTAATGTTACTCAAATTTTTAATAACACAACCTTTCTTATTGATTGGTTTGATTTGCCTAGGCTATGGTTTGGGAAGTGATGGTTTCCAAACTTTTTCTCGTCCAAAAATCCTTGAACTTAATAGAACTTGATAGAAAGATCACCAAACAACACAAACACAAGCATACAAATCATGCGATTCCTAATGTTTTTCAAATACTCAATAATACAACATTTCTTATTGATTGGTTTGATTTGCCTAGGCTATGGTTTGGGAAGTGTTGCTTTCCATTCTTTTTCTCGTCCAAAAATCTTTGAACTTAATAGAACTTGATAGCAAGATCACCAAACAACACAAACACAAGCATACGAATCATGCGATTCCTAATGTTTCTCAAATACTCAATAACACAATATTTCTTATTGATTGGTTTGATTTGCCTAGGCTATGGTTTGGGAAGTGTTAGTTTCCATTTTTTTTTCGTCCAAAAATCTTTGACTTTAATAGAAAGATCACCAAACAACACAAACACACACATACGAGTCATGCGATTCCTAATGTTTTTCAAATACTCAATAACAAACACTTCTTATTGATTGGTTTAATTTGCCTAGGATATGGTTTGGGAAGTGTTGGTTTCCATTCTTTTTCTCGTCCAAAAATCTTTGAACTTAATAGAACTTGGTAGAAAGATCACCAAAAAACACAAACACAAGCATAAGAATCATGCGATTCCTAATGTTTTTCAAATACTCAAAAACACAACATTTCTTATTGATTGGTTTGATTTGCCTAGGCTATGGTTTGGGAAGTGTTAGTTTCCATTTTTTTTTCGTCCAAAAATCTTTAACTTTAATAGAAAGATCACCAAACAACACAAACACAAACATACGAGTCATACGGTTCCTAATGTTTCTCAAATACTCAATAACACAACACTTCTTATTGATTGGTTTAATTTGCCTAGGATATGGTTTGGGAAGTGTTTGTTTCCATTCTTTTTCTCGTCCAAAAATCTTTGAACTTAATAGAACTTGATAGCAAGATCACCAAACAACACAAACACAATCATACGAATCATGCGATTCCTAATATTTCTCAAATTTTTAATAACACAACCTTTGTTATTGATTGGTTTGATTTCCCTAGGCTATGGTTTGGGAAGTGTTTGTTTCCAATCTTTCTCTCGTCCAAAAATCTTTGAACTTAATAGAACTTGATAGCAAGATCACCGAACAACAAAAACACAATCATACGAATCATGCGATTCCTAATGTTTCTCAAATACTCAATAACACAACATTTCTTATTGATTGGTTTCATTTGCCCTGGCTATGGTTTGGGAAGTGTTGGTTTCCGTTCTTTTTCTCGTCCAAAAATCTTTGAACTTAATAGAACTTGATAGAAAGATCACCAAACAACACAAACACAAGCATAAGAATCATGCGTTTCCTAATGTTTCTCAAGTTTTCAATAACACAACCTTTGTTATTGATTGGTTTGATTTCCCTAGGCTATGGTTTGGGAAGTGTTTGTTTCCAATCTTTCTCTCGTCCAAAAATCTTTGAACTTAATAGAACTTGATAGCAAGATGACCAAACAACACAAACACAATCATACGAATCATGCGATTCCTAATGTTTCTCAAATACTCAATTACACAACATTTCTTATTGATTGGTTTCATTTGCCCTGGCTATGGTTTGGGAAGTGTTGCTTTCCATTCTTTTTCTCGTCCAAAAATCTTTGAACTTAATAGAACTTGATAGCAAGATCACCAAACAATACAAATACAAGCATACGAATCATGCGATTCATAATGTTTTTCAAATACTCAATTACACAACATTTCTTATTGATTGGTTTGATTTGCCTAGGCTATGGTTTGGGAAGTGTTAGTTTCCATGTTTTTTTTCGTCCAAAAATCTTTGACTTTAATAGAAAGATCACCAAACAACACAAACACAAGCATACGAGTCATGCGATTCATAATATTTTTCAAATACTCAATAACACAACACTTCTTATTGATTGGTTTGATTTGCCTAGGCTATGGTTTGGGAAGTGTTGGTTTCCATTCTTTTTCTCGTCCAAAAATCTTTGAACTTAATAGAACTTGATAGAAAGATCACTAAACAACACAAACA
Organism: Polygonum aviculare; assembly: GCA_934048045.1. Taxonomy (NCBI): domain Eukaryota; kingdom Viridiplantae; phylum Streptophyta; class Magnoliopsida; order Caryophyllales; family Polygonaceae; genus Polygonum; species Polygonum aviculare. The sequence goes on along the minus strand of OW204023.1, from coordinate 20,335,899 downwards.
CAAGCATACAAATCATTCGATTTCTAATGTTTCTCAAATTCTCAATAACACAACCTTTCTTATTGATTGGTTTGATTTGCCTAGGCTAAGGTTTGGGAAGTGTTGGTTTCCATTCTTTTTCTCGTCCAAAAATCCTAGGATATGGTTTGGGAAGTGTTGGTTTCCATTCTTTTTCTCGTCCAAAAATCTTTGAACTTAATAAAACTTGATAACAAGATCACCAAACAACACAAACACAAGCATACGAATCATGCGTTTCCTAATGTTTCTCAAATTCTCAATAACACATCCTTTGTTATTGATTGGTTTGATTTCCCTAGGCTATGGTTTGGGAAGTGTTGGTTTACATTCTGTTTCTCGTCCAAAAATCTTTGAACTTAATAGAATTTCATAGAAAGATCACCAAACAACAAAAACACAAGCATAAGAGTCATGCGATTCCTAATGTTTCTGAAATACTTAACAACATAACATTTCTTATTGATTGGTTTGATTTGCCCTGACTATGGTTTGGGAGGCGTTGGTTTCCGTTCTTTTTCTCGTCCAAAAATCTTTGAACTTTATAGAACTTGATAGCAAGATCACCACACAACACAAACACAATCATACGAATCATGCGATTCCTAATGTTTTTCAAATACTCAATAACACAACATTTCTTATTGATCGGTTTCATTTGCCCTGGCTATGGTTTGGGAAGTGTTGGTTTCCGTTCTTTTTCTCGTCCCAAAATCTTTGAACTTAATAGAACTTGATAGCAAGATTACCAAACAACACAAACACAAGCATACGAATCATGCGATTCCTAATGTTTTTCAAATACTCAATAACACAATATTTCTTATTGATTGGTTTGATTTGCCTAGGCTATGGTTTGGGAAGTGTTAGTTTCCATTTTTTTTCGTCCAAAAATCTTTGACTTTAATAGAAAGATCACCAAACAACACAAACACACACATACGAGTCATGCGATTCCTAATGTTTTTCAAATACTCAATAACAAACACTTCTTATTGATTGGTTTAATTTGCCTAGGATATGGTTTGGGAAGTATTGGTTTCCATTCTTTTTCTCGTCCAAAAATCTTTGAACTTAATAGAACTTGGTAGAAAGATCACCAAAAAACACAAACACAAGCATAAGAATCATGCGATTCCTAATGTTTTTCAAATACTCAAAAACACAACATTTCTTATTGATTGGTTTGATTTGCCTAGGCTATGGTTTGGGAAGTGTTAGTTTCCATTTTTTTTTTCGTCCAAAAATCTTTAACTTTAATAGAAAGATCACCAAACAACACAAACACAAACATACGAGTCATACGATTCCTAATGTTTCTCAAATACTCAATAACACAACACTTCTTATTGATTGGTTTAATTTGCCTAGGATATGGTTTGGGAAGTGTTGGTTTCCATTCTTTTTCTCGTCCAAAAATCTTTGAACTTAATAGAACTTGATAGCAAGATCACCAAACAACACAAACACAATCATACGAATCATGCGATTCCTAATATTTCTCAAATTTTTAATAACACAACCTTTGTTATTGATTGGTTTGATTTCCCTAGGCTATGGTTTGGGAAGTGTTTGTTTCCAATCTTTCTCTCGTCCAAAAATCTTTGAACTTAATAGAACTTGATAGCAAGATCACCGAACAACAAAAACACAATCATACGAATCATGCGATTCCTAATGTTTCTCAAATACTCAATAACACAACATTTCTTATTGATTGGTTAGATTTGCCCTGACTATGGTTTGGGAAGCATTGGTTTCCGTTCTTTTTCTCGTCCAAAAATCTTTGAACTTAATAGAACTTGATAGCAAGATCACAAAACAACACAAACACAATCATACGAATCATGCGATTCCTAATGTTTTTCAAATACTCAATAACACAACATTTCTTATTGATTGGTTTGATTTGCCTAGGCTATGGTTTGGGAAGTGTTAGTTTCCATTTTTTTTTTCGTCCAAAAATCTTTGACTTTAATAGAAAGATCACCAAACAACACAAACACAAACATACGAGTCATGCGATTCCTAATGTTTTTCAAATACTCAATAACACAACACTTCTTATTGATTGGTTTAATTTGCCTAGGATATGGTTTGGGAAGTGTTGGTTTCCATTCTTTTTCTCGTCCAAAAATCTTTGAACTTAATAGAACTTGGTAGAAAGATCACCAAAAAACACAAACACAAGCATAAGAATCATGCGATTCCTAATGTTTTTCAAATACTCAAAAACACAACATTTCTTATTGATTGGTTTGATTTGCCTAGGCTATGGTTTGGGAAGTGTTAGTTTCCATTTTTTTTTCGTCCTAGAATCTTTAACTTTAATAGAAAGATCACCAAACAACACAAACATAAACATACGAGTCATGCGATTCCTAATGTTTCTCAAATACTCAATAACACAACACTTCTTATTGATTGGTTTAATTTGCCTAGGATATGATTTGGGAAGTGTTGGTTTCCATTCTTTTTCTCGTCCAAAAATCTTTGAACTTAATAGAACTTGATAGCAAGATCACCAAACAACACAAACACAATCATACGAATCATGCGATTCCTAATATTTCTCAAATTTTTAATAACACAACCTTTGTTATTAATTGGTTTGATTTCCCTAGGCTATGGTTTGGGAAGTGTTTGTTTCCAATCTTTCTCTCGTCCAAAAATCTTTGAACTTAATAGAACTTGATAGCAAGATCACCACACAACACAAACACAATCATACGAATCATGCGATTCCTAATGTTTCTCAAATACTCAATAACACAACATTTCTTATTGATTGGTTTCATTTGCCCTGGCTATGGTTTGGGAAGTGTTGGTTTCCGTTCTTTTTCTCGTCCCAAAATCTTTGAACTTAATAGAACTTGATAGAAAGATCACCAAACAACACAAACATAAGCATACGAATCATGCGTTTCCTAATGTTTCTCAAATTCTCAATAACACAACCTTTGTTATTGATTGGTTTGATTTCCCTAGGCTATGGTTTGGGAAGTGTTGGTTTCCATTCTTTTTCTTGTCCAAAATCTTTGAACTTAATAGAATTTGATAGAAAGATCACCAAACAACAAAAACACAAGCATACGAATCATGCGATTCTAATGTTACTCAAATTTTTAATAACACAACCTTTCTTATTGATTGGTTTGATTTGCCTAGGCTATGGTTTGGGAAGTGATGGTTTCCAAACTTTTTCTCGTCCAAAAATCCTTGAACTTAATAGAACTTGATAGAAAGATCACCAAACAACACAAACACAAGCATACAAATCATGCGATTCCTAATGTTTTTCAAATACTCAATAATACAACATTTCTTATTGATTGGTTTGATTTGCCTAGGCTATGGTTTGGGAAGTGTTGCTTTCCATTCTTTTTCTCGTCCAAAAATCTTTGAACTTAATAGAACTTGATAGCAAGATCACCAAACAACACAAACACAAGCATACGAATCATGCGATTCCTAATGTTTTTCAAATACTCAATAACACAATATTTCTTATTGATTGGTTTGATTTGCCTAGGCTATGGTTTGGGAAGTGTTAGTTTCCATTTTTTTTTCGTCCAAAAATCTTTGACTATAATAGAAAGATCACCAAACAACACAAACACACACATACGAGTCATGCGATTCCTAATGTTTTTCAAATACTCAATAACAAGCACTTCTTATTGATTGGTTTAATTTGCCTAGGATATGGTTTGGGAAGTGTTGGTTTCCATTCTTTTTCTCGTCCAAAAATCTTTGAACTTAATAGAACTTGGTAGAAAGATCACCAAAAAACACAAACACAAGCATAAGAATCATGCGATTCCTAATGTTTTTCAAATACTCAAAAACACAACATTTCTTATTGATTGGTTTGATTTGCCTAGGCTATGGTTTGGGAAGTGTTAGTTTCCATTTTTTTTTTCGTCCAAAAATCTTTAACTTTAATAGAAAGATCACCAAACAACACAAACACAAACATACGAGTCATACGATTCCTAATGTTTCTCAAATACTCAATAACACAACACTTCTTATTGATTTGTTTAATTTGCCTAGGATATGGTTTGGGAAGTGTTGGTTTCCATTCTTTTTCTCGTCCAAAAATCTTTGAACTTAATAGAACTTGATAGCAAGATCACCAAACAACACAAACACAATCATACGAATCATGCGATTCCTAATATTTCTCAAATTTTTAATAACACAACCTTTGTTATTGATTGGTTTGATTTCCCTAGGCTATGGTTTGGGAAGTGTTTGTTTCCAATCTTTCTCTCGTCCAAAAATCTTTGAACTTAATAGAACTTGATAGCAAGATCACCGAACAACAAAAACACAATCATACGAATCATGAGATTCCTAATGTTTCTCAAATACTCAATAACACAACATTTCTTATTGATTGGTTAGATTTGCCCTGACTATGGTTTGGGAAGCATTGGTTTCCGTTCTTTTTCTCGTCCAAAAATCTTTGAACTTAATAGAACTTGATAGCAAGATCACAAAACAACACAAACACAATCATACGAATCATGCGATTCCTAATGTTTTTCAAATACTCAATAACACAACATTTCTTATTGATTGGTTTGATTTGCCTAGGCTATGGTTTGGGAAGTGTTAGTTTCCATTTTTTTTTTCGTCCAAAAATCTTTGACTTTAATAGAAAGATCACCAAACAACACAAACACAAACATACGAGTCATGCGATTCCTAATGTTTTTCAAATACTCAATAACACAACACTTCTTATTGATTGGTTTAATTTGCCTAGGATATGGTTTGGGAAGTGTTGGTTTCCATTCTTTTTCTCGTCCAAAAATCTTTGAACTTAATAGAACTTGGTAGAAAGATCACCAAAAAACACAAACACAAGCATAAGAATCATGCGATTCCTAATGTTTTTCAAATACTCAAAAACACAACATTTCTTATTGATTGGTTTGATTTGCCTAGGCTATGGTTTGGGAAGTGTTAGTTTCCATTTTTTTTTTCGTCCTAAAATCTTTAACTTTAATAGAAAGATCACCAAACAACACAAACATAAACATACGAGTCATGCGATTCCTAATGTTTCTCAAATACTCAATAACACAACACTTCTTATTGATTGGTTTAATTTGCCTAGGATATGATTTGGGAAGTGTTGGTTTCCATTCTTTTTCTCGTCCAAAAATCTTTGAACTTAATAGAACTTGATAGCAAGATCACCAAACAACACAAATACAATCATACGAATCATGCGATTCCTAATATTTCTCAAATTTTTAATAACACAACCTTTGTTATTAATTGGTTTGATTTCCCTAGGCTATGGTTTGGGAAGTGTTTGTTTCCAATCTTTCTCTCGTCCAAAAATCTTTGAACTTAATAGAACTTGATAGCAAGATCACCACACAACACAAACACAATCATACGAATCATGCGATTCCTAATGTTTCTCAAATACTCAATAACACAACATTTCTTATTGATTGGTTTCATTTGCCCTGGCTATGGTTTGGGAAGTGTTGGTTTCCGTTCTTTTTCTCGTCCCAAAATCTTTGAACTTAATAGAACTTGATAGAAAGATCACCAAACAACACAAACATAAGCATACGAATCATGCGTTTCCTAATGTTTCTCAAATTCTCAATAACACAACCTTTGTTATTGATTGGTTTGATTTCCCTAGGCTATGGTTTGGGAAGTGTTGGTTTCCATTCTTTTTCTTGTCCAAAATCTTTGAACTTAATAGAATTTGATAGAAAGATCACCAAACAACAAAAACACAAGCATACGAATCATGCGATTCTAATGTTACTCAAATTTTTAATAACACAACCTTTCTTATTGATTGGTTTGATTTGCCTAGGCTATGGTTTGGGAAGTGATGGTTTCCAAACTTTTTCTCGTCCAAAAATCCTTGAACTTAATAGAACTTGATAGAAAGATCACCAAACAACACAAACACAAGCATACAAATCATGCGATTCCTAATGTTTTTCAAATACTCAATAATACAACATTTCTTATTGATTGGTTTGATTTGCCTAGGCTATGGTTTGGGAAGTGTTGCTTTCCATTCTTTTTCTCGTCCAAAAATCTTTGAACTTAATAGAACTTGATAGCAAGATCACCAAACAACACAAACACAAGCATACGAATCATGCGATTCCTAATGTTTTTCAAATACTCAATAACACAATATTTCTTATTGATTGGTTTAATTTGCCTAGGCTATGGTTTGGGAAGTGTTAGTTTCCATTTTTTTTTCGTCCAAAAATCTTTGACTTTAATAGAAAGATCACCAAACAACACAAACACACACATACGAGTCATGCGATTCCTAATGCTTTTCAAATACTCAATAACAAACACTTCTTATTGATTGGTTTAATTTGCCTAGGATATGGTTTGGGAAGTGTTGGTTTCCATTCTTTTTCTCGTCCAAAAATCTTTGAACTTAATAGAACTTGGTAGAAAGATCACCAAAAAACACAAACACAAGCATAAGAATCATGCGATTCCTAATGTTTTTCAAATACTCAAAAACACAACATTTCTTATTGATTGGTTTAATTTGCCTAGGATATGGTTTGGGAAGTGTTGGTTTCCATTCTTTTTCTCGTCCAAAAATCTTTGAACTTAATAGAACTTGATAGCAAGATCACCAAACAACACAAACACAATCATACGAATCATGCGATTCCTAATGTTTCTCAAATACTCAATAACACAACATTTCTTATTGATTGGTTTCATTTGCCCTGGCTATGGTTTGGGAAGTGTTGGTTTCCGTTCTTTTTCTCGTCCAAAAATCTTTGAACTTAATAGAACTTGATAGCAAGATCACCAAACAACACAAACACAAGCATACGAATCATGCGATTCATAATGTTTTTCAAATACTCAATTACACAACATTTCTTATTGATTGGTTTGATTTGCCCTGACTATGGTTTGGGAAGCGTTGGTTTCCGTTCTTTTTCTCGTCCAAAAATCTTTGAACTTAATAGAACTTGATAGCAAGATCACAAAACAACACAAACACAATCATACGAATCATGCGATTCCTAATGTTTCTCAAATACTCAATAACACAATATTTCTTATTGATTGGTTTCATTTGCCCTGGCTATGGTTTGGGAAGTGTTGGTTTACATTCTGTTTCTCGTCCAAAAATCTTTGAACTTAATAGAATTTGATAGAAAGATCACCAAACAACAAAAACACAAGCATAAGAGTCATGCGATTCCTAATGTTTCTCAAATACTCAACAACACAACATTTCTTATTGATTGGTTTGATTTGCCCTGACTATGGTTTGGGAAGCGTTGGTTTCCGTTCTTTTTCTCGTCCAAAAATCTTTGAACTTAATAGAACTTGGTAGATAGATCACAAAACAACACAAACACAAGCATAAGAATCATGCGATTCCTAATGTTTTTCAAATACTCAATAACACAACATTTCTTATTGATTAATTTGATTTGCCCTGACTATGGTTTGGGAAGTGTTGGTATCCGTTCTTTTTCTCGTCCAAAAATCTTTGAACTTAATAGAACTTGATAGAAAGATCACCAAACAACACAAACACAAGCATACGAATCATGCGTTTCCTAATGTTTCTCAAATTCTCAATAACACAACCTTTGTTATTGATTTGTTTGAATTTCCTAGGCTATGGTTTGGAAAGTGTTGGTTTACATTCTGTTTCTCGTCCAAAAATCTTTGAACTTAATAGAATTTGATAGAAAGATCACCAAACAACAAAAACACAAGCATAAGAGTCATGCGATTCCTAATGATTCTCAAATACTTAACAACACAACATTTCTTATTGATTGGTTAGATTTGCCCTGACTATGGTTTGGGAAGCATTGGTTTCCGTTCTTTTTCTCGTCCAAAAATCTTTGAACTTAATAGAACTTGATAGCAAGATCACAAAACAACACAAACACAATCATACGAATCATGCGATTCCTAATGTTTCTCAAATACTCAATAACACAACATTTCTTATTGATTGGTTTCATTTGCCCTGGCTATGGTTTGGGAAGTGTTGGTTTCCGTTCTTTTTCTCCTCCAAAAATCTTTGAACTTAATAGAACTTGACAGAAAGATCACCAAACAACACAAACACAAGCATACGAATCATGCGATTCCTAATGTTTTTCAAATACTCAATAACACAACATTTCTTATTGATTGGTTTGATTTGCCTAGGCTATGGTTTGGGAAGTGTTAGTTTCCATTTTTTTTTCGTCCAAAAATCTTTGACTTTAATAGAAAGATCACCAAACAACACAAACACAAGCATACGAGTCATGCGATTCATAATGTTTTTCAAATACTCAATAACACAACACTTCTTATTGATTGGTTTGATTTGCCTAGGCTATGGTTTGGGAAGTGTTGGTTTCCATTTTTTTTCTTGTCCAAAAATCTTTGAACTTAATAGAACTTGATAGAAAGATCACTAAACAGCACAAACACAAGCATACAAATCATTCGATTTCTAATGTTTCTCAAATTCTCAATAACACAACCTTTCGTATTGATTGGTTTGATTTGCCTAGGCTAAGGTTTGGGAAGTGTTGGTTTCCATTCTTTTTCTCGTCCAAAAATCCTAGGATATGGTTTGGGAAGTGTTGGTTTCCATTCTTTTTCTCGTCCAAAAATCTTTGAACTTAATAGAACTTGATAACAAGATCACCAAACAACACAAACACAAGCATACGAATCATGCGTTTCCTAATGTTTCTCAAATTCTCAATAACACAACCTTTGTTATTGATTGGTTTGATTTCCCTAGGCTATGGTTTGGAAAGTGTTGGTTTCTATTATTTTTCTTGTCCAAAATCATTGAACTTAATAGAACTTGATAGCAAGATCACCAAACAACAAAAACACAAGCATACGAATCATGCGATTCTAATGTTACTCAAATTCTTAATAACACAACCTTTCTTATTGATTGGTTTGATTTGCCTAGGCTATGGTTTGGGAAGTGTTGGTTTCCAAACTTTTTCTCGTCCAAAAATCCTTGAACTTAATAGAACTTGATAGAAAGATCACCAAACAACACAAACACAAGCATACAAATCATGCGATTCCTAATGTTTTTCAAATACTCAATAATACAACATTTCTTATTGATTGGTTTGATTTGCCTAGGCTATGGTTTGGGAAGTGTTGGTTTCCATTCTTTTTCTCGTCCAAAAATCTTTGAACTTAATAGAACTTGATAGAAAGATCACTAAACAACACAAACACAAACATACAAATCATTCGATTTCTAATGTTTCTCAAATTCTCAATAACACAACCTTTCTTATTGATTGGTTTGATTTGCCTAGGCTAAGGTTTGGGAAGTGTTGGTTTCCATTCTTTTTCTCGTCCAAAAATCCTAGGATATGGTTTGGGAAGTGTTGGTTTCCATTCTTTTTCTCGTCCAAAAATCTTTGAACTTAATAGAACTTGATAACAAGATCACCAAACAACACAAACACAAGCATACGAATCATGCGTTTCCTAATGTTTCTCAAATTCTCAATAACACAACCTTTGTTATTGATTGGTTTGATTTCCCTAGGCTATGGTTTGGGAAATTTTGGTTTACATTCTGTTTCTCGTCCAAAAATATTTGAACTTAATAGAATTTGATTGAAAGATCACCAAACAACAAAAACACAAGCATAAGAGTCATGCGATTCCTAATGTTTCTCAAATACTTAACAACACAACATTTCTTATTGATTGGTTTGATTTGCCCTGACTATGGTTTGGGAAGCGTTGGTTTCCGTTCTTTTTCTCGTCCAAAAATCTTTGAACTTAATAGAACTTGATAGCAAGATCACCACACAACACAAACACAATCATACGAATCATGCGATTCCTAATGTTTCTCAAATTTTCAATAACACAACTTTTGTTATTGATTGGTTTGATTTCCCTAGGCTATGGTTTGGGAAGTGTTGGTTTACATTCTGTTTCTCGTCCAAAAATCTTTGAACTTAATAGAATTTGATAGAAAGATCACCAAACTACAAAAACACAAACATAAGAGTCATGCGATTCCTAATGTTTCTCAAATACTCAACAACACAACATTTCTTATTGATTGGTTTGATTTGCCCTGACTATGGTTTGGGAAGCGTTGGTTTCTTAATGCGGGGTTAAGCCGCTGGATGTCCGATCTTCGACAACAACAACTCAGAACACAAAGAGAAGGAGAGATGGTCAGAAATGGAGGGATGAACACAAGGAAACGAAGAACAACCAAGAAGAACAAGAACAGATTCAAGAACAAGATAAAAAGGATAGATAAAGAAGATCAACCCAACGAAACAACAAAGAGACCCTCGTTGCTTTGAAAACGAGAACCAGATTGAATGATCGAAAGACCAACCTTATACAACCCCACACAGCCAAGGACGTATCCTTGGAGCACGAGGAGGATGCGTGTATTCGCCTCACTAACAACCCGAACAATCGGATTGATCGATGCAAGACAAACCAAGCCTGATGCACACTTTGAAAGCCAAGCTCTCTTTCATTCTCTCTCTATGGAGGAAGATAACAAGTTTTTGATAATGGGAAGTCTCATGAGAAATAACCAGCTGGGGGCCTTTTATATGCCCTTACAATCCCAGAAAAGTAACACCAAAATAATAATAATAATAATAAGTATCAGCCCATATGAGAAACAACCCAAAAGAAGCAATGCACAGCCAAGCTTTGGAAACGTTGCTTCGGAGCGCGCTAAGGGGCTGGCGTGGCCACGTCCTAAAGAGGGCTGGAAGGGCCTTCGTTGGTGTCTTGGCTTGGGATGCCTTGACCAATGGCTGCACTTAAGAGGGTCACGACCTTGGCCTGCGGCTCATTGGTGTCTCTAGCCTCTTTAGCCACATGATAACCTATGAACCCATGCATGTCTTGCTGGAGCTTCTTGGCGCGAGCTCGGGTCAACGGTCCATCAAATAAAATGGGCGTGCTTGGTGGAGGCTTGACGGATGGTCCCTCATCATCCTCCCCTTCTTGGAAAGGATTCGACCTCGAATCCAAGTCCTCATCAATGGCCAGGTAAGGCATAAGATCAGCCACATTGAAGGTGGCGCTTACTCCATATTCTCCAATACGTTGCAGAACCTTGAAAGGTCCATCTCCTCTTGGGGACAGCTTGCTTTTCCTTTGCTCCGGGAACCACTCCTTCCTTAGATGCACCCAAACTAGATCTCCGGGCTGGAATATCACTTGGCGCCGGCCTTTGTTAGCTTTGGTGGCATCATACTCGGCCTTGTTCAACAACCTTGTTCTTGTACGCTCATGCAATTCCCTTATGAACTCAACCTGTTTTCTTGCATCAAAACTTTCTTTCTCCCTCATGGGAAATGGGGTAAGATCTAATGGGGTTAGTGGGTTAGTACCATAAACACATTCAAATGGAGTTAACTTAGTAGATGAGTGCATTGTTCGATTATAAGCAAACTCCACATGAGGTAAAGCTTCTTCCCACAATTTCAGATTCTTCCTAATTATAGCTCTAAGGATGGTGGTTAAGGTTCTATTAGTCACTTCGGTTTGGCCATCGGTCTGCGGGTGGCTAGAAGTAGAAAACAATAACCTAGTTCCTAGCTTGCTCCACAAAGTTCTCCAAAAATAGCTTAGAAACTTAACATCCCTATCACTTACTATGGTCTTTGGCACACCATGCAGCCTCACTACCTCTCTAAAGAACAAACTAGCTACATTAGAGGCATCATCAGTTTTGTGGCATGCTATGAAATGAGCCATCTTAGAGAAACGATCTACTACCACAAAAATCGAATCTCTCCCCTTCTTAGTTCTAGGTAACCCTACTATAAAATCCATAGACAAATCTTCCCAAGGGGCTGAGGGAATGGGTAAGGGTGTATACAATCCATGAGGCATTAATCTAGACTTGGCTCTCAAACAATCAACACATCTCTTAAGAGCATGTTCTACATCCCTAAGCATATGAGGCCAATAAAAATGTGCACGTAACATATGGTAAGTTTTATCCCTGCCAAAGTGTCCCATTAATCCACCCTTATGGGCTTCATCAACAAGCAATAATCGCAAAGAACATCTAGGAATACAAACTTTATCCATACGAAACAGAAATCCATCATGAATGTAATATCTATCATCTGACCCTTTTTCACTACAACACTTATAAGCATCACCAAAATCAAGATCATCCACATATAATTCTTTGATGTAAGCAAAGCCTAACACTCTAGAATCTAATGTGGTTAAGAGGGTGTGACGCCTAGATAGCGCATCTGCTACTACATTATCCTTGCCCCTTTTATACTTGATTACATATGGAAATGTCTCAATAAACTCCATCCACCTACCATGTCTCCTATCCAATTTGTCTTGACTCTTAAAATGCTTCAAAGATTCATGATCAGTTTTCAAAACAAATTCTCTAGGCCATAGGTAGTGTTGCCATGTTTTAAGTACTCTAAACAATGCATACAATTCCTTGTCATATGTAGAGTAATTTAAACATGCTCCTTTCAATTTTTCAGAGAAAAAGGCTATAGGCTGACCTTCTTGCATGAGAACGCCGCCAATACCAATGCCACTTGCATCACACTCCACTTCGAAAGGACGAGTGAAGTCGGGCAAAGCCAGCAAGGGTGCTTGCGTCAATCTCAACTTCAGGGCAGTGAAAGCCTCTTCTTGAGCCTTCTCCCATTTGAACTCACTCCTCTTCTTGGTGATTTCGGTCAAGGGAGCAGCAATGGTGCTAAAATCTTTGACAAAGCGCCTATAGAAGCTCTTCAGTCCGTGGAAGCTTCGCACTTGCCCAACTGTGGTGGGGGTAGGCCAATCTTGAATTGCCTTGATCTTTGCCTCGTCCACTTGCAATCCTTGTGAGCTAACTACAAAACCAAGAAAGGTAACGGAAGTACTGCACAGCTCACACTTTTTCAAATTAGCAAACAAGTGTTCAAGACGCAAAGTAGTAAGCACATCTCTCAAATGACATTCATGCTCTTCTAGGGATTTGCTATAAATCAGAATATCATCAAAATAAACAACAACAAATTTCCCTATGAATTTTCTAAGCACATGGTTCATAAGACGCATGAATGTACTAGGGGCGTTAGTTAGCCCAAAGGGCATAACAAGCCATTCGTATAAGCCAAACTTAGTCTTGAATGCCGTTTTCCATTCATCCCCTTCCTTCATCCTAATCTGATGATATCCACTTTTTAAATCTATCTTTGAAAACATAGTGGCACCATGCAACTCATCAAGCATATCGTCTAGCCTAGGAATGGGGTGTCGATATTTTATGGTTATGTTGTTAATGGCCCTACAATCTACACACATTCTCCAAGCTCCATCTTTCTTGGGCACTAACAAAATAGGTACGGCACAAGGACTTAAGCTCTCTCTAATGTAACCCTTGTCCAATAGCTCTTGGACTTGGGTTTGGACCTCGTGGGTCTCCTTGGGGTTCATACGGTAGGCTGGCCTGTTTGGTAAGGATGCTCCGGGTATGAGATCAATTTGATGCTCTACCCCTCTAATCGGAGGTAATCCAGCCGGTATCTCATCGGGGAACACATCCTTGTATTCCTCGACAAGCCCCAAAATTCTCGGGGGCAAAGAAGCCTTAAGCTCCTCACTTAACAAACTCAGCTCCTTGCACAAGAGCATAAGTGTTGTCTGCCCATCTAGGTAATCGTCTTCTAACTCCCTCTTGGAAGCCAAAAGAGCGGAGGGGGCTGGAGGGACATGAGGTTGGCTCGTCTTGACCCGAGCCTTCCCTTTCTTCCCTTTTTCCCCCTCACCATCGCCACTTACCTTCTCACTTACCTTTTTCTTCTCAAATTCCTCGGCCACTTGCGTGGGGGTCATAGGCTTGAGAACAACATTCTGGCCCTTGTAGACGAAGGAGTGGCGGTTGGTGAAGCCATCATGAGTCACTTTCCGATCATACTGCCATGGACGACCTAAAAGAAGGTGGCAAGCCTGCATGGGAACTACATCACACATAATATGATCTTCATAATGTCCAAGCTTAATAGTCACATGCGTCTGCTTGTTAACCCTTAATTCACCACTATCATTCATCCAATGCAGTTTATAAGGCTTAGGGTGATGAAAAATAGGAAGTCGCAACTTTTGAACCATTTCCATGCTAGCTATGTTGCAACAGCTTCCGCTATCAATAATTACATTACACACCTTGCCTTGTATCAAACAACGAGTATGAAATAGGTTCTCTCTTTGATTATCCTCACAAGGGGCCGGTTTAACATGCATGTTTCTCCTAGCTATTAACGAATCCCCATGTTCATATTCTATTTCATCCTCAGCACTTTCATCATATTCTAGCAAGTTAACATCATCATCGTCATTAACATCATCTTGATTATCCTCTTCATTTTCAGATTCATATTGCCCTAAAGAATTAATCAAGAGAGTCTTTTGATTTGGGCAATCTTTCTTCATGTGCCCTCTACCTTGGCACTTAAAACAAACAATATCTCTAGCTCTAGTAGAAGGGTTAGAGTTACTCCCCTTCGGAGCGGCTGGCGCCCCGCTAGATGTGCCCTTGTTGTTGTATGAAGGGTTGCTCATAGAACCTTTGCCACGGCCAGATTGGTCTCCATAGGTGCCGGTGGCATTTCCCTTTTCCTTGACAGGCGCGGCCTCCTTGCCAAAAGATGGTGGCTGGCCACGAGTGGAATTTCTCCAATTGTTGGGTTGATTGTTCATGTTACGCCCTCCTTGATTCCTTGGCTTGAGTTTCCTTTCTACTTTCAAAGCTAGATGAAACAGATCAGTCATAGTAGTATAAGGATACAAGTCAATCTCATTAGCTAAAGAAGGATGCAAAATACGAAGGTATCTAGCCATTGTGGTCTCCTCATCCTCTACCACGTTGGCCCTTACCATCGCCACTTGCATGGCGTTGAAGCACTCCTCGGCACTCATAGAACCCTGCCTCATGTTCTCAAGCCTTTGCCTTAGCTCCCGTGCATAATGTTGGGGCACAAATCTGCCTCTCATCAAGGCCTTCATTTGCTCCCATGTGGCAATTGGTGGATCAAGCGCTCGCCTCCTTTCTTTGACAAGGTTATCCCACCAAATTAGTGCATAACCACTGAATTCAAGGGTGGCGAGTTGGACTTTCTTTGCCTCGGGAAAGTTGTGGCAATTCCAGACTTGCTCAATTTTTGTTTCCCACTCCATGTATACGTCTGGGTCACACTTGCCCTCAAAGGCTGGGATCTTCACCTTGATCTTTCCTACGCCATCTTGCTCGGGCTCTCTTGGTCTCCGTGGACGTCTATCTCTATCATCTCGCCTTGAGTGGTGCTCCCAAGTATCGTCTTCTTGGAACTCCTCATCAAAGTCATCATATTGCTCTTCTCGATCATGAGCTCTCCTTCGGGCCTGAAAAGCTTGAAAATCATTAGTGCGACGGTGTCTCTCTCTTTGGGGAGAAGGAGACTGATTTATAGGCACTCTTCGAGCAAAAATTTCAGGAGGATCGAGATTTACTTCCCTTGTATTGTTTTGATGGGAGGTGGACACCAAGTTAGGGTCCAAGGGCTGGTTACCCCTTTGTGTGGTGTTGGTGTGATTGCGGCCATGCTCGGCTGGCTGCCTAGTCTCCAAGGCCTCTAATCGCCGCGCGATGGTGGCCATATTGTCGCCGAGTTTTCTTAACATGCTAAACACCTCGGGATGGATAGGCTCGGAAGTGTTGGAGCTTTCTTCTTCCTGAGACATGATCACAAGTAACACACTACAAGAAACCGGTTAAGATTAGTGATAATCCAAAACAGCCTCACGATGTGTTTACACTCGCACTCTCTCACTCTTAGTGATGCATTTTGGCTTGTTGTTTCAATCTGCCTTGAAAAGATCAACACTTAAGTTCAAGAGTTAGTGAAAGGTGAAAACAAACACAAACTTAAGATTGGCCAAAGAAAGAAAAGGGATGAGAAGTATGGACAAGAAACTGAGTTGGAATGAAGAAGAACAAAACAAGACTTGAAGGATAAGAAGAGATCAAACCTTGATTAAGCCTTTCTCGCCTTGAATTCCTAAACCAAGATGAATACTTGGAGTGGTTTGTAGGGTGAGATGGGCTGGCCTTTTGTGGAGGAAGGTTATCTCCAATATCAATCAAGAACAAGTCAAGAGAAGAGAAAACACACTTTGCACGGCCTAGAATGCAGCCTGTGCAATCCGAATTTGAATTCTCTTTTTCTTTTCTTCTCCTTCTTTTTTTTTTTTTTTTTTTGCTGAGATTTCTTTCTTTTTTTTCTTTTCTCTTTTTTTTTTTTTTTTTTGAATTTCGAAAATTTCAAGCAGCTACTTATGAGACATAATATATAATATCATAAGGCACAATGAAGTAACATAAGTCATCTCTTATGACTTGCTTGATTTGGAGGGAAAGAGGTAAAATGGGGGGAATGGGTCTGACTTGATGGGTGGCTTAAATTTTGACTAAGTCTCCCACATTTTAGGGGGCTGAGATGGGATGGGGTTGGTAGAAGGGTGTGGGCTGAAAAGAAATGATTGGGAGTTGTTGGGAGTAGGTGAAAGTAATGATGGGAATGGGCTGAAGGTAGAGATTTGAATTTGGCTCTTGTTATTCAAGCTTTCTTCAACCTTCAATGGCTGGTTCAAGGGCTGGGAGGTGGTGGACAATGGTGGTGGTCGGACAGTGGCGGTTTACTTAGGCGAAAGAGGTTTTTGGCTGGGCAAACAAACCACATGCGCAAGTAAACAACCCGGTTAGTACTATCAAGTTTAATTAAGGAGATTGGATTAATCAAACCTGACCTGGGATTTCTTTTTGGTGTTTTTGGTTTTTATGGTGGAACACAAGTTGAATGTCGACAACGAAGCTCTGATACCAATTTGATGCGGGGTTAAGCCGCTGGATGCCCGATCTTCGACAACAACAACTCAGAACACAAAGAGAAGGAGAGATGGTCAGAAATGGAGGGATGAACACAAGGAAACGAAGAACAACCAAGAAGAACAAGAACAGATTCAAGAACAAGATAAAAAGGATAGATAAAGAAGATCAACCCAACGAAACAACAAAGAGACCCTCGTTGCTTTGAAAACGAGAACCAGATTGAATGATCGAAAGACCAACCTTATACAACCCCACACAGCCAAGGACGTATCCTTGGAGCACGAGGAGGATGCGTGTATTCGCCTCACTAACAACCCGAACAATCGGATTGATCGATGCAAGACAAACCAAGCCTGATGCACACTTTGAAAGCCAAGCTCTCTTTCATTCTCTCTCTATGGAGGAAGATAACAAGTTTTTGATGATGGGAAGTCTAATGAGAAATAACCAGCTGGGGGCCTTTTATATGCCCTTACAATCCCAGAAAAGTAACACCAAAATAATAATAATAATAATAAGTATCAGCCCATATGAGAAACAACCCAAAAGAAGCAATGCACAGCCAAGCTTTGGAAACGTTGCTTCGGAGCGCGCTAAGGGGCTGGCGTGGCCACGTCCTAAAGAGGGCTGGAAGGGCCTTCGTTGGTGTCTTGGCTTGGGATGCCTTGACCAATGGCTGCACTTAAGAGGGTCACGACCTTGGCCTGCGGCTCATTGGTGTCTCTAGCCTCTTTAGCCACATGATAACCTATGAACCCATGCATGTCTTGCTGGAGCTTCTTGGCGCGAGCTCGGGTCAACGGTCCATCAAATAAAATGGGCGTGCTTGGTGGAGGCTTGACGGATGGTCCCTCATCATTTCCGTTCTTTTTCTCGTCCAAAAATCTTTGAACTTAATAGAACTTGATAGAAAGATCACCAAACAACACAAACACAAGCATACGAATCATGCGTTTCCTAATGTTTCTCAAATTCTCAATAACACAACCTTTGTTATTGATTGGTTTGATTTCCCTAGGCTATGGTTTGGGAAGTGTTGGTTTCTATTCTTTTTCTTGTCCAAAATCATTGAACTTAATAGGATTTGATAAAAAGATCACCAAACAACAATAACACAAGCATACAAATCATGCGATTCTAATGTTACTCAAATTCTTAATAACACAACCTTTCTTATTGATTGGTTTGATTTGCCTAGGCTATGGTTTGGGAAGTGTTGGTTTCCAAACTTTTTCTCGTCCAAAAATCCTTGAACTTAATAGAACTTGATAGAAAGATCACCAAACAACACAAACACAAGCATACAAATCATGCGATTCCTAATGTTTTTCAAATACTCAATAATACAACATTTCTTATTGATTGGTTTGATTTGCCTAGGCTATGGTTTGGGAAGTGTCGCTTTCCATTCTTTTTCGCGTCCAAAAATCATTGAACTTAATAGAACTTGATAGCAAGATCACCAAACAACACAAACACAAGCATACAAATCATGCCATTCCTAATGTTTTTCAAATACTCAATAATACAACATTTCTTATTGATTGGTTTGTTTTGCCTAGGCTATGATTTGGGAAGTGTTGCTTTCCATTCTTTTTCTCGTCCAAAAATCTTTAAACTTAATAGAACTTGATAGCAAGATCACCAAACAACACAAACACAAGCATACGAATCATGCGATTCCTAATGTTTTTCAAATACTCAATAACACAACATTTCTTATTGATTGGTTTGATTTGCCTAGGCTATGGTTTGGGAAGTGTTAGTTTCCATTTTTTTTTTTCGTCCAAAAATCTTTGACTTTAATAGAAAGATCACCAAACAACACAAACACAAGCATACGAGTCATGCGATTCATAATGTTTTTCAAATACTCAATAACACAACACTTCTTATTGATTGGTTTGATTTGCCTAGGCTATGGTTTGGGAAGTGTTGGTTTCCATACTTTTTCTCGTCCAAAAATCTTTGAACTTAATAGAACTTGATAGAAAGATCACCAAACAACACAAACACAAACATACAAATCATTCGATTTCTAATGTTTCTCAAATTCTCAATAACACAACCTTTCTTATTGATTGGTTTGATTTGCCTAGGCTAAGGTTTGGGAAGTGTTGGTTTCCATTCTTTTTCTCGTCCAAAAATCCTAGGATATGGTTTGGGAAGTGTTGGTTTCCATTCTTTTTCTCGTCCAAAAATCTTTGAACTTAATAGAACTTGATAACAAGATCACCAAACAACACAAACACAAGCATACGAATCATGCGTTTCCTAATGTTTCTCAAATTATCAATAACACAACCTTTGTTATTGATTGGTTTGATTTCCCTAGGCTATGGTTTGGGAAATGTTGGTTTACATTCTGTTTCTCGTCCAAAAATTTTTGAACTTAATAGAATTTGATTGAAAGATCCCCAAACAACAAAAACACAAGCATAAGAGTCATGCGATTCCTAATGTTTCTCAAATACTTAACAACACAACATTTCTTATTGATTGGTTTGATTTGCCCTGACTATGGTTTGGGAAGCGTTGGTTTCCGTTCTTTTTCTCGTCCAAAAATCTTTGAACTTAATAGAACTTGATACCAAGATCACCACACAACACAAACACAATCATACGAATCATGCGATTCCTAATGTTTCTCAAATTTTCAATAACACAACTTTTGTTATTGATTGGTTTGATTTCCCTAGGTTATGGTTTGGGAAGTGTTGGTTTACATTCTGTTTCTCGTCCAAAAATCTTTGAACTTAATAGAATTTGATAGAAAGATCACCAAACAACAAAAACACAAGCATAAGAGTCATGCGATTCCTAACGTTTCTCAAATACTCAACAACACAACATTTCTTATTGATTGGTTTGATTTGCCCTGACTATGGTTTGGGAAGCGTTGGTTTCCGTTCTTTTTCTCGTCCAAAAATCTTTGAACTTAATAGAACTTGGTAGATAGATCACAAAACAACACAAACACAAGCATAAGAATCATGCGATTCCTAATGTTTTTCAAATACTCAATAACACAACATTTCTTATTGATTAATTTGATTTGCCCTGACTATGGTTTGGGAAGTGTTGGTATCCGTTCTTTTTCTCGTCTAAAAATCTTTGAACTTAATAGAACTTGATAGAAAGATCACCAAACAACACAAACACAAGCATACGAATCATGCGTTTCCTAATGTTTCTCAAATTCTCAATAACACAACCTTTGTTATTGATTTGTTTGATTTTCCTAGGCTATGGTTTGGAAAGTGTTGGTTTACATTCTGTTTCTCGTCCAAAAATCTTTGAACTTAATAGAATTTGATAGAAAGATCACCAAACAACAAAAACACAAGCATAAGAGTCATGCGATTCCTAATGATTCTCAAATACTTAACAACACAACATTTCTTATTGATTGGTTAGATTTGCCCTGACTATGGTTTGGGAAGCGTTGGTTTCCGTTCTTTTTCTCGTCCAAAAATCTTTGAACTTAATAGAACTTGATAGCAAGATCACAAAACAACACAAACACAATCATACGAATCATGCGATTCCTAATGTTTCTCAAATAATCAATAACACAACATTTCTTATTGATTGGTTTCAATTGCCCTGGCTATGGTTTGGGAAGTGTTGGTTTCCGTTCTTTTTCTCCTCCAAAAATCTTTGAACTTAATAGAACTTGACAGAAAGATCACCAAACAACACAAACACAAGCATACGAATCATGCGTTTCCTAATGTTTCTCAAATTCTCAATAACAGAACCTTTGTTATTGATTGGTTTGATTTCCCTAGGCTATGGTTTGGGAAGTGTTGGTTTCCATTCTTTTTCTTGTCCAAAATCATTGAACTTAATAGAATTTGATAAAAAGATCACCAAACAACACAAACACAACCATACGAATGATGCGATTCCTAATGTTTTTCAAATACTCAATAATACAACATTTCTTATTGATTGGTTTGATTTGCCCTGACTATGGTTTGGGAAGCGTTGGTTTCCGTTCTTTTTCTCGTCCAAAAATCTTTGAACTTAATAGAACTTGATACTAAGATCACCACACAACACAAACACAATCATACGAATCATGCGATTCCTAATGTTTCTCAAATTTTCAATAACACAACTTTTGTTATTGATTGGTTTGATTTCCCTAGGTTATGGTTTGGGAAGTGTTGGTTTACATTCTGTTTCTCGTCCAAAAATCTTTGAACTTAATAGAATTTGATAGAAAGATCACCAAACAACAAAAACACAAGCATAAGAGTCATGCGATTCCTAATGTTTCTCAAATACTCAACAACACAACATTTCTTATTGATTGGTTTGATTTGCCCTGACTATGGTTTGGGAAGCGTTGGTTTCCGTTCTTTTTCTCGTCCAAAAATCTTTGAACTTAATAGAACTTGGTAGATAGATCACAAAACAACACAAACACAAGCATAAGAATCATGCGATTCCTAATGTTATTCAAATACTCAATAACACAACATTTCTTATTGATTAATTTGATTTGCCCTGACTATGGTTTGGGAAGTGTTGGTATCCGTTCTTTTTCTAATCCAAAAATCTTTGAACTTAATAGAACTTGATAGAAAGATCACCAAACAACACAAACACAAGCATACGAATCATGCGTTTCCTAATGTTTCTCAAATTCTTAATAACACAACCCTTGTTATTGATTTGTTTGATTTTCCTAGGCTATGGTTTGGAAAGTGTTGGTTTACATTCTGTTTCTCGTCCAAAAATCTTTGAACTTAATAGAATTTGATAGAAAGATCACCAAACAACAAAAACACAAGCATAAGAGTCATGCGATTCCTAATGATTCTCAAATACTTAACAACACAACATTTCTTATTGATTGGTTAGATTTGCCCTGACTATGGTTTGGGAAGCGTTGGTTTCCGTTCTTTTTCTCGTCCAAAAATCTTTGAACTTAATAGAACTTGATAGCAAGATCACAAAACAACACAAACACAATCATACGAATCATGCGATTCCTAATGTTTCTCAAATACTCAATAACACAACATTTCTTATTGATTGGTTTCATTTGCCCTGGCTATGGTTTGGGAAGTGTTGGTTTCCGTTCTTTTTCTCCTCCAAAAATCTTTGAACTTAATAGAACTTGACAGAAAGATCACCAAACAACACAAACACAAGCATACGAATCATGCGTTTCCTAATGTTTCTCAAATTCTCAATAACACAACCTTTGTTATTGATTGGTTTGATTTCCCTAGGCTATGGTTTGGGAAGTGTTGGTTTCCATTCTTTTTCTTGTCCAAAATCATTGAACTTAATAGAATTTGATAAAAAGATCACCAAACAACACAAACACAACCATACGAATGATGCGATTCCTAATGTTTTTCAAATACTCAATAATACAACATTTCTTATTGATTGGTTTGATTTGCCAAGGCTATGGTTTGGGAAGTGTTGCTTTCCATTCTTTTTCTCGTCCAAAAATCTTTGAACTTAATAGAACTTGATAGCAAGATCACCAAACAATACAAATACAAGCATACGAATCATGCGATTCATAATGTTTTTCAAATACTCAATTACACAACATTTCTTATTGATTGGTTTGATTTGCCTAGGCTATGGTTTGGGAAGTGTTAGTTTCCATTTTTTTTTTCGTCCAAAAATCTTGGACTTTAATAGAAAGATCACCAAACAACATAAACACAAACATACGAGTCATGCGATTCATAATATTTTTCAAATACTCAATAACACAACACTTCTTATTGATTGGTTTAATTTGCCTAGGCTATGGTTTGGGAAGTGTTGGTTTCCATTCTTTTTCTCGTCCAAAAATCTTTGAACTTAATAGAACTTGATAGAAAGATCACTAAACAACACAAACACAAGCATACAAATTATTCGATTTCTAATGTTTCTCAAATTCTCAATAACACAACCTTTCTTATTGATTGGTTTGATTTGCCTAGGCTAAGGTTTGGGAAGTGTTGGTTTCCAAACCATTTCTCGTCCAAAAATCCTTGAACTTAATAGAACTTGATAGAAAGATCACCAAACAACACAAACACAAGCATACAAATCATGCGATTCATAATATTTTTTAAATACTCAATAACACAACATTTCTTATTGATTGGTTTGATTTGCCTAGGCTATGGTTTGTGAAGTGTTAGTTTCCATTTTTTTTTCGTCCAAAAATCTTTGACTTTAATAGAAAGATCACCAAACAACACAAACACAAGCATACGAATCATGCGTTTCCTAATGTTTCTCAAATTCTCAATAACACAACCTTTGTTATTGATTTGTTTGATTTTCCTAGGCTATGGTTTGGAAAGTGTTGGTTTACATTCTGTTTCTCGTCCAAAAATCTTTGAACTTAATAGAATTTGATAGAAAGATCACCAAACAACAAAAACACAAGCATAAGAGTCATGCGATTCCTAATGATTCTCAAATACTTAACAACACAACATTTCTTATTGATTGGTTAGATTTGCCCTGACTATGGTTTGGGAAGCGTTGGTTTCCGTTCTTTTTCTCGTCCAAAAATCTTTGAACTTAATAGAACTTGATAGAAAGATCACTAAACAACACAAACACAATCATACGAATCATTCGATTTCTAATGTTTCTCAAATTCTCAATAACACAACCTTTCTTATTGATTGGTTTGATTTGCCTAGGCTAAGGTTTGGGAAGTGTTGGTTTCCAAACTTTTTCTCGTCCAAAAATCCTTGAACTTAGTAGAACTTGATAGAAAGATCACCAAACAACACAAACACAAGCATACAAATCATGCGATTCATAATATTTTTTAAATACTCAATAACACAACATTTCTTATTGATTGGTTTGATTTGCCTAGGCTATGGTTTGTGAAGTGTTAGTTTCCATTTTTTTGTCGTCCAAAAATCTTTGACTTTAATAGAAAGATCACCAAACAACACAAACACAAACATACGAGTCATGCGATTCCTAATGTTTCTCAAATACTTTGATAACACAACACTTCTTATTGATTGGTTTAATTTGCTTAGGATATGGTTTGGGAAGTGTTTGTTTCCATTCTTTTTCTCGTCCAAAAATCTTTGAACTTAATAGAACTTGATAGCAAGATCACCAAACAACACAAACACAATCATACGAATCATGCGATTCCTAATGTTTTTCAAATACTCAATAATACAACATTTCTTATTGATTGGTTTGATTTGCCTAGGCTATGGTTTGGGAAGTGTTGCTTTCCATTCTTTTTCTCGTCCAAAAATCTTTGAACTTAATAGAACTTGATAGCAAGATCACCAAACAACACAAACACAAGCATACGAATCATGCGATTCCTAATGTTTTTCAAATACTCAATAACACAACATTTCTTTTTGATTGGTTTGATTTGCCTAGGCTATGGTTTGGGAAGTGTTAGTTTCCATTTTTTTTTCGTCCAAAAATCTTTGACTTTAATAGAAAGATCACCAAACAACACAAACACAAGCATACGAGTCATGCGATTCATAATGTTTTTCAAATACTCAATAACACAACACTTCTTATTGATTGGTTTGATTTGCCTAGGCTATGGTTTGGGAAGTGTTGGTTTCCATTCTTTTTCTCGTCCAAAAATCTTTGACTTAATAGAACTTGATAGAAAGATCACTAAACAACACAAACACAAGCATACAAATCATTCGATTTCTAATGTTTCTCAAATTCTCAATAACACAACCTTTCTTATTGATTGGTTTGATTTGCCTAGGCTACGGTTGTGGAAGTGTTGGTTTCCATTCTTTTTCTCGTCCAAAAATCCTAGGATATGGTTTGGGAAGTGTTGGTTTCCATTCTTTTTCTCGTCCAAAAATCTTTGAACTTAATAGAACTTGATAACAAGATCACCAAACAACACAAACACAGGCATACGAATAATGCGTTTCCTAATGTTTCTCAAATTCTCAATAACACAACCTTTGTTATTGATTGGTTTGATTTCCCTAGGCTATGGTTTGGGAAGTGTTGGTTTACATTCTGTTTCTCGTCCAAAAATCTTTGAACTTAATAGAATTTGATAGAAAGATCACCAAACAACAACAACACAAGCATAAGAGTCATGCGATTCCTAATGTTTCTCAAATACCTAACAACACAACATTTCTTATTGATTGGTTTGATTTGCCCTGACTATGGTTTGGGAAGCGTTGGTTTCCGTTCTTTTTCTCGTCCAAAAATCTTTGAACTTAATAGAACTTGATAGCAAGATCACCACACAACACAAACACAATCATACGAATCATGCGATTCCTAATGTTTCTCAAATACTCAATAACACAACATTTCTTATTGATTGGTTTCATTTGCCCTGGCTATGGTTTGGGAAGTTTTGGTTTCCGTTCTTTTTCTCGTCCAAAAATCTTTGAACTTAATAGAACTTGATAGAAAGATCACCAAACAACACAAACACAAGCATACGAATCATGCGTTTCCTAATGTTTCTCAAATTCTCAATAACACAACCTTTCTTATTGATTGGTTTGATTTGCCTAGGCTATGGTTTCGGAAGTGTTGGTTTCCATTCTTTTTCTTGTCCAAAATCTTTGAACTTAATAGAATTTGATAGAAAGATCACCAAACAACAAAAACACAAGCATACGAATCATGCGATTCTAATGTTA
This sequence comes from Polygonum aviculare, assembly GCA_934048045.1. Taxonomy (NCBI): domain Eukaryota; kingdom Viridiplantae; phylum Streptophyta; class Magnoliopsida; order Caryophyllales; family Polygonaceae; genus Polygonum; species Polygonum aviculare. The sequence continues at coordinate 20,310,306 of OW204023.1, read as the reverse complement.
CTCAAGTTCTTAATAACACAACCTTTCTTATTGATTGGTTTGATTTGCCTAGGCTATGGTTTGGGAAGTGTTGGTTTCCAAACTTTTTCTCGTCCAAAAATCCTTGAACTTAATAGAACTTGATAGAAAGATCACCAAACAACACAAACACAAGCATACAAATCATGCGATTCCTAATGTTTTTCAAATACTCAATAATACAACATTTCTTATTGATTGGTTTGATTTGCCTAGGCTATGGTTTGGGAAGTGTTAGTTTTCATTTTTTTTTCGTCCAAAAATCTTTGACTTTAATAGAAAGATCACCAAACAACACAAACACAAGCATACGAGTCATGCGATTCATAATATTTTTCAAATACTCAATAACACAACACTTCTTATTGATTGGTTTGATTTGCCTAGGCTATGGTTTGGGAAGTGTTGGTTTCCATTCTTTTTCTCGTCCAAAAATCTTTGAACTTAATAGAACTTGATAGAAAAATCACTAAACAACACAAACACAAGCATACAAATCATTCGATTTCCAATGTTTCTCAAATTCTCAATAACACAACCTTTCTTATTGATTGGTTTGATTTGCCTAGGATATGGTTTGGGAAGTGTTGGTTTCCAAACTTTTTCTCGTCCAAAAATCCTTGAACTTAATAGAACTTGATAGAAAGATCACCAAACAACACAAACACAAGCATACAAATCATGCGATTCCTAATGTTTTTCAAATACTCAATAATACAACATTTCTTATTGATTGGTTTGATTTGCCTAGGCTATGGTTTGGGAAGTGTTGCTTTCCATTCTTTTTCTCGTCCAAAAATCTTTGAACTTAATAGAACTTGATAGCAAGATCACCAAACAACACAAACACAAGCATACGAATCATGCGATTCCTAATGTTTTTCAAATACTCAATAACACAACATTTCTTATTGATTGGTTTGATTTGCCTAGGCTATGGTTTGGGAAGTGTTAGTTTCCATTTTTTTTTTCGTCCAAAAATCTTTGACTTTAATAGAAAGATCACCAAACAACACAAACACAAGCATACGAGTCATGCGATTCATAATGTTTTTCAAATACTCAATAACACAACACTTCTTATTGATTGGTTTGATTTGCCTAGGCTATGGTTTGGGAAGTGTTGGTTTCCATTCTTTTTCTCGTCCAAAAATCTTTGAACTTAATAGAACTTGATAGAAAGATCACTAAACAACACAAACACAAGCATACAAATCATGCGATTTCTAATGTTTTTCAAATTCTCAATAACACAACACTTCTTATTGATTGGTTTGATTTGCCTAGGCTATGGTTTGGGAAGTGTTGGTTTCCATTCTTTTTCTCGTCCAAAAATCTTTGACTTAATAGAACTTGATAGAAAGATCACTAAACAACACAAACACAAGCATACAAATCATTCGATTTCTAATGTTTCTCAAATTCTCAATAACACAACCTTTCTTATTGATTGGTTTGATTTGCCTAGGCTAAGGTTTGGGAAGTGTTGGTTTCCATTCTTTTTCTCGTCCCAAAATCCTAGGATATGGTTTGGGAAGTGTTGGTTTCCATTCTTTTCCTCGTCCAAAAATCTTTGAACTTAATAGAACTTGATAACAAGATCACCAAACAACACAAACACAAGCATACGAATCATGCGTTTCCTAATGTTTCTCAAATTCTCAATAACACAACCTTTGTTATTGATTGGTTTGATTTCCCTAGGCTATGGTTTGGGAAGTGTTGGTTTACATTCTGTTTCTCGTCCAAAAATCTTTGAACTTAATAGAATTTGATAGCAAGATCACCAAACAACAAAAACACAAGCATAAGAGTCATGCGATTCCTAATGTTTCTCAAATACCTAACAACACAACATTTCTTATTGATTGGTTTGATTTGCCCTGACTATGGTTTGGGAAGCGTTGGTTCCCGTTCTTTTTCTCGTCCAAAAATCTTTGAACTTAATAGAACTTGATAGCAAGATCACCACACAACACAAACACAATCATACGAATCATGCGATTCCTAATGTTTCTCAAATACCTAACAACACAACATTTCTTATTGATTGGTTTGATTTGCCCTGACTATGGTTTGGGAAGCGTTGGTTTCCGTTCTTTTTCTCGTCCAAAAATCTTTGAACTTAATAGAACTTGATAGCAAGATCACCACACAACACAAACACAATCATACGAATCATGCGATTCCTAATGTTTCTCAAATACTCAATAACACAACATTTCTTATTGATTGGTTTCATTTGCCCTGGCTATGGTTTGGGAAGTTTTGGTTTCCGTTCTTTTTCTCGTCCAAAAATCTTTGAACTTAATAGAACTTGATAGAAAGATCACCAAACAACACAAACACAAGCATACGAATCATGCGTTTCCTAATGTTTCTCAAATTCTCAATAACACAACCTTTGTTATTGATTGGTTTGATTTCCCTAGGCTATGGTTTCGGAAGTGTTGGTTTCCATTCTTTTTCTTGTCCAAAATCTTTGAACTTAATAGAATTTGATAGAAAGATCACCAAACAACAAAAACACAAGCATACGAATCATGCGATTCTAATGTTACTCAAGTTCTTAATAACACAACCTTTCTTATTGATTGGTTTGATTTGCCTAGGCTATGGTTTGGGAAGTGTTGGTTTCCAAACTTTTTCTCGTCCAAAAATCCTTGAACTTAATAGAACTTGATAGAAAGATCACCAAACAACACAAACACAAGCATACAAATCATGCGATTCCTAATGTTTTTCAAATACTCAATAATACAACATTTCTTATTGATTGGTTTGATTTGCCTAGGCTATGGTTTGGGAAGTGTTAGTTTTCATTTTTTTTTTCGTCCAAAAATCTTTGACTTTAATAGAAAGATCACCAAACAACACAAACACAAGCATACGAGTCATGCGATTCATAATATTTTTCAAATACTCAATAACACAACACTTCTTATTGATTGGTTTGATTTGCGTAGGCTATGGTTTGGGAAGTGTTGGTTTCCATTCTTTTTCTCGTCCAAAAATCTTTGAACTTAATAGAACTTGATAGAAAAATCACTAAACAACACAAACACAAGCATACAAATCATTCGATTTCCAATGTTTCTCAAATTCTCAATAACACAACCTTTCTTATTGATTGGTTTGATTTGCCTAGGATATGGTTTGGGAAGTGTTGGTTTCCAAACTTTTTCTCGTCCAAAAATCCTTGAACTTAATAGAACTTGATAGAAAGATCACCAAACAACACAAACACAAGCATACAAATCATGCGATTCCTAATGTTTTTCAAATACTCAATAATACAACATTTCTTATTGATTGGTTTGATTTGCCTAGGCTATGGTTTGGGAAGTGTTAGTTTTCATTTTTTTATTCGTCCAAAAATCTTTGACTTTAATAGAAAGATCACCAAACAACACAAACACAAGCATACGAGTCATGCGATTCATAATATTTTTCAAATACTCAATAACACAACACTTCTTATTGATTGGTTTGATTTGCGTAGGCTATGGTTTGGGAAGTGTTGGTTTCCATTCTTTTTCTCGTCCAAAAATCTTTGAACTTAATAGAACTTGATAGAAAAATCACTAAACAACACAAACACAAGCATACAAATCATTCGATTTCCAATGTTTCTCAAATTCTCAATAACACAACCTTTCTTATTGATTGGTTTGATTTGCCTAGGATATGGTTTGGGAAGTGTTGGTTTCCAAACTTTTTCTCGTCCAAAAATCCTTGAACTTAATAGAACTTGATAGAAAGATCACCAAACAACACAAACACAAGCCTACAAATCATGCTATTCCTAATGTTTTTCAAATACTCAATAATACAACATTTCTTATTGATTGGTTTGATTTGCCTAGGCTATGGTTTGGGAAGTGTTGCTTTCCATTCTTTTTCTCGTCCAAAAATCTTTGAACTTAATAGAACTTGATAGCAAGATCACCAAACAACACAAACACAAGCATACGAATCATGCGATTCCTAATGTTTTTCAAATACTCAATAACACAACATTTCTTATTGATTGGTTTGATTTGCCTAGGCTATGGTTTGGGAAGTGTTAGTTTCCATTTTTTTTTTCGTCCAAAAATCTTTGACTTTAATAGAAAGATCACCAAACAACACAAACACAAGCATACGAGTCATGCGATTCATAATGTTTTTCAAATACTCAATAACACAACACTTCTTATTGATTGGTTTGATTTGCCTAGGCTATGGTTTGGGAAGTGTTGGTTTCCATTCTTTTTCTCGTCCAAAAATCTTTGAACTTAATAGAACTTGATAGAAAGATCACTAAACAACACAAACACAAGCATACAAATCATGCGATTTCTAATGTTTTTCAAATTCTCAATAACACAACACTTCTTATTGATTGGTTTGATTTGCCTAGGCTATGGTTTGGGAAGTGTTGGTTTCCATTCTTTTTCTCGTCCAAAAATCTTTGACTTAATAGAACTTGATAGAAAGATCACTAAACAACACAAACACAAGCATACAAATCATTCGATTTCTAATGTTTCTCAAATTCTCAATAACACAACCTTTCTTATTGATTGGTTTGATTTGCCTAGGCTAAGGTTTGGGAAGTGTTGGTTTCCATTCTTTTTCTCGTCCAAAAATCCTAGGATATGGTTTGGGAAGTGTTGGTTTCCATTCTTTTCCTCGTCCAAAAATCTTTGAACTTAATAGAACTTGATAACAAGATCACCAAACAACACAAACACAAGCATACGAATCATGCGTTTCCTAATGTTTCTCAAATTCTCAATAACACAACCTTTGTTATTGATTGGTTTGATTTCCCTAGGCTATGGTTTGGGAAGTGTTGGTTTACATTCTGTTTCTCGTCCAAAAATCTTTGAACTTAATAGAATTTGATAGGAAGATCACCAAACAACAAAAACACAAGCATAAGAGTCATGCGATTCCTAATGTTTCTCAAATACCTAACAACACAACATTTCTTATTGATTGGTTTGATTTGCCCTGACTATGGTTTGGGAAGCGTTGGTTCCCGTTGTTTTTCTCGTCCAAAAATCTTTGAACTTAATAGAACTTGATAGCAAGATCACCACACAACACAAACACAATCATACGAATCATGCGATTCCTAATGTTTCTCAAATACTCAATAACACAACATTTCTTATTGATTGGTTTCATTTGCCCTGGCTATGGTTTGGGAAGTGTTGGTTTCCGTTCTTTTTCTCGTCCAAAAATCTTTGAACTTAATAGAACTTGATAGAAAGATCACCAAACAACACAAACACAAGCATACGAATCATGCGTTTCCTAATGTTTCTCAAATTCTCAATAACACAACCTTTGTTATTGATTGGTTTGATTTCCCTAGGCTATGGTTTCGGAAGTGTTGGTTTCCATTCTTTTTCTTGTCCAAAATCTTTGAACTTAATAGAATTTGATAGAAAGATCACCAAACAACAAAAACACAAGCATACGAATCATGCGATTCTAATGTTACTCAAGTTCTTAATAACACAACCTTTCTTATTGATTGGTTTGATTTGCCTAGGCTATGGTTTGGGAAGTGTTGGTTTCCAAACTTTTTCTCGTCCAAAAATCCTTGAACTTAATAGAACTTGATAGAAAGATCACCAAACAACACAAACACAAGCATACAAATTATGCGATTCCTAATGTTTTTCAAATACTCAATAATACAACAATTCTTATTGATTGGTTTGATTTGCCTAGGCTATGGTTTGGGAAGTGTTAGTTTCCATTTTTTTTTCGTCCAAAAATCTTTGACTTTAATAGAAAGATCACCAAACAACACAAACACAAGCATACGAGTCATGCGATTCATAATATTTTTCAAATACTCAATAACACAACACTTCTTATTGATTGGTTTGATTTGCCTAGGCTATGGTTTGGGAAGTGTTGGTTTCCATTCTTTTTCTCGTCCAAAAATCTTTGAACTTAATAGAACTTGATAGAAAGATCACTAAACAACACAAACACAAGCATACAAATCATTCGATTTCTAATGTTTCTCAAATTCTCAATAACACAACCTTTCTTATTGATTGGTTTGATTTGCCTAGGATATGGTTTGGGAAGTGTTGGTTTCCAAACTTTTTCTCGTCCAAAAATCCTTGAACTTAATAGAACTTGATAGCAAGATCACCAAACAACACAAACACAAGCCTACAAATCATGCTATTCCTAATGTTTTTCAAATACTCAATAATACAACATTTCTTATTGATTGGTTTGATTTGCCTAGGCTATGGTTTGGGAAGTGTTGCTTTCCATTCTTTTTCTCGTCCAAAAATCTTTGAACTTAATAGAACTTGATAGCAAGATCACCAAACAACACAAACACAAGCATACGAATCATGCGATTCCTAATGTTTTTCAAATACTCAATAACACAACATTTCTTATTGATTGGTTTGATTTGCCTAGGCTATGGTTTGGGAAGTGTTAGTTTCCATTTTTTTTTTCGTCCAAAAATCTTTGACTTTAATAGAAAGATCACCAAACAACACAAACACAAGCATACGAGTCATGCGATTCATAATGTTTTTCAAATACTCAATAACACAACACTTCTTATTGATTGGTTTGATTTGCCTAGGCTATGGTTTGGGAAGTGTTGGTTTCCATTCTTTTTCTCGTCCAAAAAACTTTGAACTTAATAGAACTTGATAGAAAGATCACCAAACAACACAAACACAAGCATACGAATCATGCGATTCTAATGTTACTCAAATTCTTAATAACACAACCTTTCTTATTGATTGGTTTGATTTGCCTAGGCTATGGTTTGGGAAGCGTTGGTTCCCGTTCTTTTTCTCGTCCAAAAATCTTTGAACTTAATAGAACTTGATAGCAAGATCACCACACAACACAAACACAATCATACGAATCATGCGATTCCTAATGTTTCTCAAATACTCAATAACACAACATTTCTTATTGATTGGTTTCATTTGCCCTGGCTATGGTTTGGGAAGTGTTGGTTTCCGTTCTTTTTCTCGTCCAAAAATCTTTGAACTTAATAGAACTTGATAGAAAGATCACCAAACAACACAAACACAAGCATACGAATCATGCGTTTCCTAATGTTTCTCAAATTCTCAATAACACAACCTTTGTTATTGATTGGTTTGATTTCCCTAGGCTATGGTTTGGGAAGTGTTGGTTTCAATTCTTTTTCTTGTCCAAAATCTTTGAACTTAATAGAATTTGATAGAAAGATCACCAAACAACAAAAACAAAGGCATACGAATCATGTGATTCTAATGTTACTCAAATTCTTAATAACACAACCTTTCTTATTGATTGGTTTGATTTGCCTAGGCTATGGTTTGGGAAGTGTTGGTTTCCAAACTTTTTCTCGTCCAAAAATCCTTGAACTTAATAGAACTTGATAGAAAGATCACCAAACAACACAAACACAAGCAAACAAATCATGCGATTCCTAATGTTTTTCAAATACTCAATAACACAACCTTTCTTATTGATTGGTTTGATTTGCCTAGGCTATGGTTTGGGAAGTGTTGGTTTACATTCTGTTTCTCTTCCAAAAATCCTTGAACTTAATAGAACTTGATAGAAAGATCACCAAACAACACAAACACAAGCATACAAATCATGCGATTCCTAATGTTTTTCAAATACTCAATAATACAACATTTCTTATTGATTGGTTTGATTTCCCTAGGCTATGGTTTCGGAAGTGTTGGTTTCCATTCTTTTTCTTGTCCAAAATCTTTGAACTTAATAGAATTTGATAGAAAGATCACCAAACAACAAAAACACAAGCATACGAATCATGCGATTCTAATGTTACTCAAGTTCTTAATAACACAACCTTTCTTATTGATTGGTTTGATTTGCCTAGGCTATGGTTTGGGAAGTGTTGGTTTCCAAACTTTTTCTCGTCCAAAAATCCTTGAACTTAATAGAACTTGATAGAAAGATCACCAAACAACACAAACACAAGCATACAAATTATGCGATTCCTAATGTTTTTCAAATACTCAATAATACAACAATTCTTATTGATTGGTTTGATTTGCCTAGGCTATGGTTTGGGAAGTGTTAGTTTCCATTTTTTTTTCGTCCAAAAATCTTTGACTTTAATAGAAAGATCACCAAACAACACAAACACAAGCATACGAGTCATGCGATTCATAATATTTTTCAAATACTCAATAACACAACACTTCTTATTGATTGGTTTGATTTGCCTAGGCTATGGTTTGGGAAGTGTTGGTTTCCATTCTTTTTCTCGTCCAAAAATCTTTGAACTTAATAGAACTTGATAGAAAGATCACTAAACAACACAAACACAAGCATACAAATCATTCGATTTCTAATGTTTCTCAAATTCTCAATAACACAACCTTTCTTATTGATTGGTTTGATTTGCCTAGGATATGGTTTGGGAAGTGTTGGTTTCCAAACTTTTTCTCGTCCAAAAATCCTTGAACTTAATAGAACTTGATAGCAAGATCACCAAACAACACAAACACAAGCCTACAAATCATGCTATTCCTAATGTTTTTCAAATACTCAATAATACAACATTTCTTATTGATTGGTTTGATTTGCCTAGGCTATGGTTTGGGAAGTGTTGCTTTCCATTCTTTTTCTCGTCCAAAAATCTTTGAACTTAATAGAACTTGATAGCAAGATCACCAAACAACACAAACACAAGCATACGAATCATGCGATTCCTAATGTTTTTCAAATACTCAATAACACAACATTTCTTATTGATTGGTTTGATTTGCCTAGGCTATGGTTTGGGAAGTGTTAGTTTCCATTTTTTTTTTCGTCCAAAAATCTTTGACTTTAATAGAAAGATCACCAAACAACACAAACACAAGCATACGAGTCATGCGATTCATAATGTTTTTCAAATACTCAATAACACAACACTTCTTATTGATTGGTTTGATTTGCCTAGGCTATGGTTTGGGAAGTGTTGGTTTCCATTCTTTTTCTCGTCCAAAAAACTTTGAACTTAATAGAACTTGATAGAAAGATCACCAAACAACACAAACACAAGCATACGAATCATGCGATTCTAATGTTACTCAAATTCTTAATAACACAACCTTTCTTATTGATTGGTTTGATTTGCCTAGGCTATGGTTTGGGAAGCGTTGGTTCCCGTTCTTTTTCTCGTCCAAAAATCTTTGAACTTAATAGAACTTGATAGCAAGATCACCACACAACACAAACACAATCATACGAATCATGCGATTCCTAATGTTTCTCAAATACTCAATAACACAACATTTCTTATTGATTGGTTTCATTTGCCCTGGCTATGGTTTGGGAAGTGTTGGTTTCCGTTCTTTTTCTCGTCCAAAAATCTTTGAACTTAATAGAACTTGATAGAAAGATCACCAAACAACACAAACACAAGCATACGAATCATGCGTTTCCTAATGTTTCTCAAATTCTCAATAACACAACCTTTGTTATTGATTGGTTTGATTTCCCTAGGCTATGGTTTGGGAAGTGTTGGTTTCAATTCTTTTTCTTGTCCAAAATCTTTGAACTTAATAGAATTTGATAGAAAGATCACCAAACAACAAAAACAAAGGCATACGAATCATGTGATTCTAATGTTACTCAAATTCTTAATAACACAACCTTTCTTATTGATTGGTTTGATTTGCCTAGGCTATGGTTTGGGAAGTGTTGGTTTCCAAACTTTTTCTCGTCCAAAAATCCTTGAACTTAATAGAACTTGATAGAAAGATCACCAAACAACACAAACACAAGCAAACAAATCATGCGATTCCTAATGTTTTTCAAATACTCAATAACACAACCTTTCTTATTGATTGGTTTGATTTGCCTAGGCTATGGTTTGGGAAGTGTTGGTTTACATTCTGTTTCTCTTCCAAAAATCCTTGAACTTAATAGAACTTGATAGAAAGATCACCAAACAACACAAACACAAGCATACAAATCATGCGATTCCTAATGTTTTTCAAATACTCAATAATACAACATTTCTTATTGATTGGTTTGATTTGCCTAGGCTATGGTTTGGGAAGTGTTGCTTTCCGTTCTTTTTCTCGTCCAAAAATCTTTGAACTTAATAGAACTTGATAGCAAGATCACCAAACAACACAAACACAAGCATACGAATCATGCGATTCCTAATGTTTTTCAAATACTCAATAACACAACATTTCTTATTGATTGGTTTGATTTGCCTAGGCTATGGTTTGGGAAGTGTTAGTTTCCATTTTTTTTTCGTCCAAAAATCTTTGACTTTAATAGCAAGATCACCAAACAACACAAACACAAGCATACGAATCATGCGATTCCTAATGTTTCTCAAATTCTCAATAACACAACCTTTCTTATTGATTGGTTTGATTTGCCTAGCCTATGGTTTGGGAAGTGTTAGTTTCCAATCTTTTTCTCGTCCAAAAATCTTTGAACTTAATAGAACTTGATAGCAAGATCACCAAACAACACAAACACAAGCATACGAATCATGCGATTCATAATGTTTCTCAAATTATCAATAACACAACCTTTCTTATTGATTGGTTTGATTTGCCAAGGATATTGTTTGGGAAGTGTTTTTTCATTCTTTTTCTCGTCAAAAAATCTTTGAACTTAATAGAACTTGATAGAAAGATCACAAAACAACACAAACACAAGCATATAAATCATTCGATTTCTAAGGTTTCTCAAATTCTCAATAACATAACCTTTGTTATTGATTGGTTTGATTTGCCTATGCTATGATTTGGGAAGTGTTGGTTTCCATTCTTTTTCTCGTCCAAAAATATTTGAACTTAATAGAACTTGATGGCAAGATCACCAAACAACACAAATATAAGCATACGAATCATGCGATTCCTAATGTTTCTCAAATTCTCAATAACACAACCTTTCCTATTGATTGGTTTGATTTGCCTAGGCTATGCTTGAGAAGTGTTGGTTTCCATTCTTTTTCTCGTCCAAAAATCTTTGAACTTAATAGAACTTGATAGAAAAATCACCGCACAACACAAACACAAGCATACGAGTCATGCTATTCCTAATGTTTTTCAAATACTCAATAACACAACATTTCTTATTAATTGGTTTGATTTGCCTAGGCTATCGTTTGAGAAGTGTTGGTTTCCATTCTTTTTCTGATGCGGGGTTAGCCGTTGGTGGCCCGATCTTTCAACATCAACTCGATACAAGCAAGAACAACAAAGGAGATGGTTAGAACTGGCTGGAATAACGCTTGGACAAGGAGTACAAGACTCAAACAAGAAGAACACAATGAAACACAAACAGATTCAGAGAAGGATAGAAGGATAGAAGAAGGATAACCCTCCGAGACAACTATTAAACCCTTGGTGTATATTTCAACCAAGATCCTAATAGAATGGACGAAGAACCAACCTTGTACAATCTTACACAGTCAAGGACGGATCCTTGAAGCACAAGAAGGGGGCTCGTGATCGTTGAAAGACACCAACCTTCGATGAGAATTGACGCAATTCAAACAAACCAAGCTGCAATGCACACACTCAATGAAGCCATGCTTCAAACTCTCTCTTTTCAAAGGGAGAAATTGATTTCTATTCAAAGTTGTCTACCAAAAACAATAAGGCTGAAAAGTACTTATAGTTCCCCAAAAGACTTGAAAGAAACTAATACAAAATAATCTACTTAGGCTAAAAGTAGGCAAGGCCCATAATGGCAAGGCCCAACATCTACTATCCATGGACTATGCCAACACTTGTTAGGCAAACAGCCTTGGCATATGGCTCATTGCTTTCTCTCGCCTCCTTAACACAAACGTAACACACAAAAGCATGCATTCCACTTTGTAGTTTCTTGGCTCGGGATCTAGTGATTGGCCCCTCAAAGAGTGTTGGGGCGCTTGGAGGTGGCTGACTTGATGATCCTTCATCAACCTCCCTTTCTTGGAAAGGATTCGACCCCGAATTTAAGTCTTCATCAAGAGCAAGGTATGGCGTGAGATCGGCGACGTTGAAAGTTGCGCTTACACCATATTCACCGGGCAGCTCCAGCTTGTATGCATTGTCCCCGATCCTCTTAAGCACCTTGAAAGGTCCATCTCCTCGAGGGGACAGCTTGTTCTTCCTTTGCTCCGGGAATCTCTCTTTCCTCAAATGAACCCACACCAAGTCTCCGGGCTGGAAAACAATGTGGCGCCTCCCATGGTTAGCTCTCCTAGCATTGTACTCGGCTTTTTGCTCCAACTTCAGTTTGGTGCGAGCATGCAATTCCCTAATAAACTCCACATGTTTCCCTGCGTCAAAATGCTCATTTTCCCTCATTGGCAATGGGGTAAGATCTAGTGGGGTTAGAGGGTTAGTGCCATAAACACATTCGAATGGAGTCAATTTAGTAGAAGAATGAACAATCCTGTTATATGCAAACTCCACATGAGGTAATGCCTCTTCCCACATCTTCAAGTTCTTCCTAATTATGGCCCTAAGAATCGTAGCTAGTGTCCTATTGGTGACCTCGGTTTGCCCATCAGTTTGAGGGTGACTAGAGGTAGAAAACAACAACTTAGTTCCTAGCTTACTCCATAAGGTTCTCCAAAAGTGGCTAAGGAACTTAGTGTCTCGGTCACTAACTATGGTTTTAGGAACCCCATGCAATCTGACTATCTCCCTAAAGAATAATCCAGCCACATTAGTAGCATCGTCGGTCTTATGACATGCTATAAAATGTGCCATCTTACTAAACCTATCCACTACAACCATGATTGAATCCCTCCCCTTCTTAGTCCTAGGCAACCCAACTATAAAGTCCATAGAAAGGTCCTCCCAAGGGGCTGTAGGTGTGGGCAATGGTGTGTAAAGTCCATGTGGCATAAGTCTAGCTTTAGCCCTAAGACAGTCCATGCATCTTTTAACTACATTCTCAACATCCCTAAGCATGTGTGGCCAATAGAAATGAGTCCTAAGAGTGTGATAAGTTTTTTCCCTCCCAAAATGCCCCATTAGGCCGCCCTTATGGGCTTCCTCAACAAGAAGCAAACGCAATGAACAACGAGGTATGCAAACTTTATCAACTCGAAAAAGAAAGCCATCATGCAAATAGTATTTTTCAGCACAATTCTTTTCAAGACAAGCCTTAAACGCATCACCAAAATCAAGATCAGTTTCATACAACTCACGAATATAAGTAAATCCTAATACTCTAGAGTCTAATGAAACAAGCAAAGTGTGGCGTCTAGACAAGGCATCAGCTACAACATTATCTTTTCCTCTTTTAAACTTAATCACATAAGGGAATGTTTCAATGAATTCCATCCATCTACCATGCCTCCTATCCATTTTATCTTGACTTTTAAAGTGTTTCAAGGATTCATGGTCAGTTTTAAGCACAAACTCCCTAGGCCAAAGATAATGCTGCCATGTTTTAAGCACTCGATACAAAGCATATAACTCTTTATCATAGGTCGAGTAGTTTAAACATGCACCTTTTAATTTCTCAGAAAAGAAAGCGATAGGTTTACCTTCTTGCATAAGAACACCCCCTATGCCGACTCCACTTGCATCACACTCCACCTCAAAAGGTCGTGTGAAGTCAGGCAACACCAATAATGGGGCTTGCGTCAATTTCAGCTTGAGAGTCTCGAAGGCTCTCTCCTGGGCACGCCCCCACTTGAACTCACTTCTCTTCTTGGTAATTTCCGTCAATGGGGCTGCAATGGTGCTAAAATCCTTGACAAACCTCCTATAGAAGCTCGCCAGCCCATGGAAACTCCGCACCTGGCCAATAGTGGTTGGGGTGGGCCACTCGTTTATGGCCTTAATCTTGGCCTCGTCCACTTGCAATCCCTGCGAGCTAACCACAAAACCAAGAAAGGTAACAGTAGTAGTACATAGCTCACACTTTTTCAAATTCGCAAACAAGTGTTCAAGACGCAAGGTGTTAAGCACATCTCTCAAATGACATTCATGCTCCTCTAGGGACTTACTATACACTAATATGTCATCAAAATAGACCACTACAGATTTCCCTATATAATGTCTCAATACATGGTTCATGAGACGCATGAATGTACTAGGGGCGTTCGTGAGCCCGAATGGCATAACGAGCCATTCATAGAGACCAAACTTGGTCTTGAAGGCTGTTTTCCACTCGTCCCCCTCCCTCATACGAATCTGATGGTATCCACTTTTTAAATCGATTTTTGAAAATATTGTGGATCCATGCAGCTCGTCTAACATGTCATCAAGACGAGGAATGGGGTGCCTATACTTTACCGTAATGTTATTAATGGCCCTGCAATCGACACACATTCTCCATGTGTTGTCTTTCTTGGGTACTAATAACACCGGTACAGCACAAGGGCTCATACTCTCCCTAATGTATCCCTTATCCAAGAGCTCTTGGACTTGGGATCGGACCTCTTGGGTCTCTTGGGGGTTCATACGGTAGGCTGGCCTGTTTGGCAAAGAGGCCCCGGGAATGAGATCAATTTGATGCTCGATTCCTCTAATTGGGGGTAGGCCAGCCGGTATCTCGTCGGGGAATACGTCCTTGTACTCCTCGAGGAGCCCCAAAATGCGTGGGGGTAGTGAAGCTCTAAGCTCTTCACTTAACAAGCTCAGCTCCTTGCATAAGAGCATAAGCGTTGTTTCCCCATCCAAAAACTCGTCTTCTAGCTCCCTCTTGGAAGCCAAAAGAGCGGAGGGAGGTGTAGGGCTGAGAGGTTGGCTCGTCTTCCCCCGAGCTTTCCCTTCCTTCCCATTCTCTCCTTCAAGGTCAGAACATACCTTCTTACCTTGACGCTTGCGATCCCACTCCTCCGAGACCTGCGTAGGCGTCATGGGCTTAAGGACGATGGTCTGGCCATTGTGGGTGAAGGTGTTTCGGTTGGTGAAACCATCATGCACAGCCTTCCTGTCATATTGCCATGGACGTCCCAATAGTATGTGACAAGCCTGCATAGGTACTACATCGCAAAGAACATTATCCTCATAACGCCCTAGCTTAATAGGAACCTTTACTTGCTTATGCACTTTCAATTCACCACAATCATTCATCCAATGCAACTTATAGGGTCTAGGGTGTTGGGTCATAGATAATTGCCTTGTTAACCATTTCTAAACTAGCAATGTTACAACAACTACCACTATCTATGATCATGTTACAAACCTTCCCTTTAATCAAGCACCTAGTATGAAACAAGTTTTCTCTTTGATTATCATCACATGCTTGTGGTTTAATATGCAATGTCCTTCTAGCAATAAGAGATTCACCAGATTCATACTCAATTTCATCTTCAACATTATCATTTTCATGCAAATCATCATTAGGCGCATTTTCATGCTCATGTTCACTTTCAGATTCATATTCACCTAAATGATTGATTAAAAGCGTTTTCTTGTTAGGGCAATCTCTTGCATAATGTCCTCTACCCTGGCATTTGAAGCACACAATATCCCTAGTTCTAGATGAAGAGTTAGAGGTAGGATTACTCCCCTTTGGAGCTGCTGAAACTCCACTCGAATTGCCCTTGTTGTATGGTGAAGGCGTGGAGCTTGTGGGTTGTTTGGCTCGTCCAGCTTGTAAAGTGCTTTTGCTGATTGTGCAGAATGTCTAACGAAAGTAGTGATAACGCACCTAAGAGCCCGGAGCCAATCCACCCCGAGGTGTTCAAGTTGCTGACCTCACTCAATAGCAACATCACACGCCTCAATTCTAGGATGTCGGCATTGGAGACGAGAGCCTTGGCGTTTCCTCCACCCGTGCCGAGCGTAGCCTTGGGCACCGATTCAGCGGCACACCAACAAGTCACCGGCGATGGCCAGGACCAAAACGCCACCAACCAGCCCCATGGTGATCCATTCAGAGCGTCCACATCACAACAACAAGGTTTTCAAAACCAAACCAGGGAAGTGCCTCATAACTCTAATCCATTGCGTAATTCCTCGGGCAATCTTCCTAGAAGAGTGCCTATTAGTTCCCAGCTCACTCCCCTTCAGGATGAGCATAATCGTGCTAATAATTTTCAAGGATTTCAGGAACAAAGGGGATCGCCAAGTGATATGGATCTTTATGATGATGAGTATGATGGCGAGGAGGACGATAATTGGGAGCGTTTCTCAAGAAGGGGAGGTAGGGAGCGCCGAGGAAATCGAGATAGGCGTCCTATGAGACCTCGTGAGCAGGAGCAAGACGGAGTTGGCAAGGTAAAGGTGAGGATCCCTGCCTTCGAAGGCAAGTGTGATCCGGATGTCTATATGGAGTGGGAGACCAAGATCGAGCAAGTGTGGAACTGCCACAACTTTGCCGAGACCAAGAAGGTGCAGCTCGCTGTCCTTGAGTTCTCCGGTTATGCCCTCATATGGTGGGATAACTTGGTGAAAGAAAGGAGGCGCAATCTGGACGCACCCATAGCCAGCTGGGATCAAATGAAGGCGTTGATGAGAGGGCGTTTCATACCTCAACATTACGCCCGGGAGCTAAGACAACGGCTGGAAAATTTGAAACAAGGCTCCATGAGTGCCGAGGAGTGCTACAATGCCATGCAAGTGGCGATGGTAAGGGCTGATGTGGTTGAGGATGAAGAAACCACCATGGCCAGGTATCTTCGTATCTTGCATCCTTATTTAGCTAATGAGGTTGATTTATACCCCTACACTACTATGACTGACCTTTTCCATTTAGCTTTGAAAGTAGAAAGGAAATTTAAGTCTAGGTACCAAGGAGGAAGGAGTGCGAGCAATCAGCCCCAAGCATGGAGGGGGAGCCGTGGCCAGCAAGGAGGATCCTATGGGAAGGAGGCCACGCACCAAAAGGAGAGGAGCAATGCAGCCGGCGGCCAAGGAGACCAAGCTGGAACTACCAGGAGAATATGGAGTAAGCGCCACCTTCAATGTGGCTGATCTTATGCCTTACCTGGCCATTGATGAGGACTTGGATTCGAGGTCGAATCCTTTCCAAGAAGGGGAGGATGATGAGGGACCATCCGTCAAGCCTCCACCAAGCACGCCCATTTTATTTGATGGACCGTTGACCCGAGCTCGCGCCAAGAAGCTCCAGCAAGACATGCATGGGTTCATAGGTTATCATGTGGCTAAAGAGGCTAGAGACACCAATGAGCCGCAGGCCAAGGTCGTGACCCTCTTAAGTGCAGCCATTGGTCAATGCATCCCAAGCCAAGACACCAACGAAGGCCCTTCCAGCCCTCTTTAGGACGTGGCCACGCCAGCCCCTTAGCGCGCTCCGAAGCAACGTTTCCAAAGCTTGGCTGTGCATTGCTTCTTTTGGGTTGTTTCTCATATGGGCTGATACTTATTATTATTATTATTATTTTGGTGTTACTTTTCTGGGATTGTAAGGGCATATAAAAGGCCCCCAGCTGGTTATTTCTCATTAGACTTCCCATTATCAAAAACTTGTTATCTTCCTCCATAGAGAGAGAATGAAAGAGAGCTTGGCTTTCAAAGTGTGCATCAGGCTTGGTTTGTCTTGCATCGATCAATCCGATTGTTCGGGTTGTTAGTGAGGCGAATACACGCATCCTCCTCGTGCTCCAAGGATACGTCCTTGGCTGTGTGGGGTTGTATAAGGTTGGTCTTTCGATCATTCAATCTGGTTCTCGTTTTCAAAGCAACGAGGGTCTCTTTGTTGTTTCGTTGGGTTGATCTTCTTTATCTATCCTTTTTATCTTGTTCTTGAATCTGTTCTTGTTCTTCTTGGTTGTTCTTCGTTTCCTTGTGTTCATCCCTCCATTTCTGACCATCTCTCCTTCTCTTTGTGTTCTGAGTTGTTGTTGTCGAAGATCGGGCATCCAGCGGCTTAACCCCGCATCATTTTCTCGTCCAAAAATCTTTGAACTTAATAGAACTTGATAGCAAGATCACCAAACAACACAAACATAAGCATACGAGTCATGCGATTCCTAATGTTTCTCAAATACTCAATAACACAACATTTCTTATTAATTGGTTTGATTTGCCTAGGCTATGGTTTGGGAAGTATTGGTTTCCATTCTTTTTCTCGTCCAAAAACCTTTGAACTTAATAGAACTTGAAAGCAAGATCACCAAACAACACAAACACAAGCATACGAATCATGCGATTCCTAATGATTCTAAAATTCGTAATAACACAACCTTTCTTATTGATTGGTTTGATTTCCCTAGGCTATGGTTTGGGAAGTGTTGGTTTCCATTCCTTTTCTTGTCCAAAAATCTTTGAACTTAATAGAACTTGATAGAAAGATCACAAAACAACACAAACACAAGCATATAAATCATTCGATTTCTAATGTTTCTCATATTCTCAATAACATAACCTTACTTATTGATTGCTTTGATTTGCCTATGCTATGATTTGAGAAGTGTTGGTTTCCATTCTTTTTCTCGTCCAAAAATCTTTGAACTTAATAGAACTTGATAGCAAGATCACCAAACAACACAAACATAAGCATACGAGTCATGCGATTCCTAATGTTTCTCAAATACTCAATAACACAACATTTCTTATTAATTGGTTTGATTTGCCTAGGCTATGGTTTGGGAAGTATTGGTTTCCATTCTTTTTCTCGTCCAAAAACCTTTGAACTTAATAGAACTTGAAAGCAAGATCACCAAACAACACAAACACAAGCATACGAATCATGCGATTCCTAATGATTCTAAAATTCGTAATAACACAACCTTTCTTATTGATTGGTTTGATTTCCCTAGGCTATGGTTTGGGAAGTGTTGGTTTCCATTCCTTTTCTTGTCCAAAAATCTTTGAACTTAATAGAACTTGATAGAAAGATCACAAAACAACACAAACACAAGCATATAAATCATTCGATTTCTAATGTTTCTCATATTCTCAATAACATAACCTTTCTTATTGATTGCTTTGATTTGCCTATGCTATGATTTGAGAAGTGTTGGTTTCCATTCTTTTTCTCGTCCAAAAATCTTTGAACTTAATAGAACTTGATAGCAAGATCACCAAACAACACAAACATAAGCATACGAGTCATGCGATTCCTAATGTTTCTCAAATACTCAATAACACAACATTTCTTATTAATTGGTTTGATTTACCTAGGCTATGGTTTGGGAAGTATTGGTTTCCATTCTTTTTCTCGTCCAAAAACCTTTGAACTTAATAGAACTTGAAAGCAAGATCACCAAACAACACAAACACAAGCATACGAGTCATGCTATTCCTAATGTTTCTCAAATACTCAATAACACAACATTTCTTATTAATTGGTTTGATTTGCCTAGGCTATCGTTTGGGAAGTATTGGTTTCCATTCTTTTTCTCTTCCAAAAACCTTTGAACTTAATAGAACTTGAAAGCAAGATCACCAAACAACACAAACACAAGCATACGAATCATGCGATTCATAATGATTCTAAAATTCGTAATAACACAACCTTTCTTATTGATTGGTTTGATTTTCCTAGGCTATGGTTTGGGAAGTGTTGGTTTCCATTCCTTTTATTGTCCAAAAATCTTTGAACTTAATAGAACTTGATAGAAAGATCACAAAACAACACAAACACAAGCATATAAATCATTCGATTTCTAATGTTTCTCAAATTCTCAATAACATAACCTTTCTTATTGATTGCTTTGATTTGCCTATGCTATGATTTGAGAAGTGTTGGTTTCCATTCTTTTTCTCGTCCAAAAATCTTTGAACTTAATAGAACTTGATAGCAAGATCACCAAACAACACAAACATAAGCATACGAGTCATGCGATTCCTAATGTTTCTCAAATACTCAATAACACAACATTTCTTATTAATTGGTTTGATTTGCCTAGGCTATGGTTTGGGAAGTATTGGTTTCCATTCTTTTTCTCGTCCAAAAATCTTTGAACTTAATAGAACTTGATAGCAAGATCACCAAACAACACAAACATAAGCATACGAGTCATGCGATTCCTAATGTTTCTCAAATACTCAATAACACAACATTTCTTATTAATTGGTTTGATTTGCCTAGGCTATGGTTTGGGAAGTATTGGTTTCCATTCTTTTTCTCGTCCAAAAACCTTTGAACTTAATAGAACTTGAAAGCAAGATCACCAAACAACACAAACACAAGCATACGAATCATGCGATTCCTAATGATTCTAAAATTCGTAATAACACAACCTTTCTTATTGATTGGTTTGATTTCCCTAGGCTATGGTTTGGGAAGTGTTGGTTTCCATTCCTTTTCTTGTCCAAAAATCTTTGAACTTAATAGAACTTGATAGAAAGATCACAAAACAACACAAACACAAGCATATAAATCATTCGATTTCTAATGTTTCTCATATTCTCAATAACATAACCTTACTTATTGATTGCTTTGATTTGCCTATGCTATGATTTGAGAAGTGTTGGTTTCCATTCTTTTTCTCGTCCAAAAATCTTTGAACTTAATAGAACTTGATAGCAAGATCACCAAACAACACAAACATAAGCATACGAGTCATGCGATTCCTAATGTTTCTCAAATACTCAATAACACAACATTTCTTATTAATTGGTTTGATTTGCCTAGGCTATGGTTTGGGAAGTATTGGTTTCCATTCTTTTTCTCGTCCAAAAACCTTTGAACTTAATAGAACTTGAAAGCAAGATCACCAAACAACACAAACACAAGCATACGAATCATGCGATTCCTAATGATTCTAAAATTCGTAATAACACAACCTTTCTTATTGATTGGTTTGATTTCCCTAGGCTATGGTTTGGGAAGTGTTGGTTTCCATTCTCTTTCTTGTCCAAAAATCTTTGAACTTAATAGAACTTGATAGAAAGATCACAAAACAACACAAACACAAGCATATAAATCATTCGATTTCTAATGTTTCTCATATTCTCAATAACATAACCTTTCTTATTGATTGCTTTGATTTGCCTATGCTATGATTTGAGAAGTGTTGGTTTCCATTCTTTTTCTCGTCCAAAAATCTTTGAACTTAATAGAACTTGATAGCAAGATCACCAAACAACACAAACATAAGCATACGAGTCATGCGATTCCTAATGTTTCTCAAATACTCAATAACACAACATTTCTTATTAATTGGTTTGATTTACCTAGGCTATGGTTTGGGAAGTATTGGTTTCCATTCTTTTTCTCGTCCAAAAACCTTTGAACTTAATAGAACTTGAAAGCAAGATCACCAAACAACACAAACACAAGCATACGAGTCATGCTATTCCTAATGTTTCTCAAATACTCAATAACACAACATTTCTTATTAATTGGTTTGATTTGCCTAGGCTATCGTTTGGGAAGTATTGGTTTCCATTCTTTTTCTCTTCCAAAAACCTTTGAACTTAATAGAACTTGAAAGCAAGATCACCAAACAACACAAACACAAGCATACGAATCATGCGATTCATAATGATTCTAAAATTCGTAATAACACAACCTTTCTTATTGATTGGTTTGATTTTCCTAGGCTATGGTTTGGGAAGTGTTGGTTTCCATTCCTTTTATTGTCCAAAAATCTTTGAACTTAATAGAACTTGATAGAAAGATCACAAAACAACACAAACACAAGCATATAAATCATTCGATTTCTAATGTTTCTCAAATTCTCAATAACATAACCTTTCTTATTGATTGCTTTGATTTGCCTATGCTATGATTTGAGAAGTGTTGGTTTCCATTCTTTTTCTCGTCCAAAAATCTTTGAACTTAATAGAACTTGATAGCAAGATCACCAAACAACACAAACATAAGCATACGAGTCATGCGATTCCTAATGTTTCTCAAATACTCAATAACACAACATTTCTTATTAATTGGTTTGATTTGCCTAGGCTATGGTTTGGGAAGTATTGGTTTCCATTCTTTTTCTCGTCCAAAAACCTTTGAACTTAATAAAACTTGAAAGCAAGATCACCAAGCAACACAAACACAAGCATACGAATCATGCGATTCCTAATGATTCTAAAATTCGTAATAACACAACATTTCTTATTGATTGATTTGATTTGACTAGGCTATGGTTTAGGAAGTGTTGGTTTCCATTTTTTTTCTCGTCCAAAAATCTTTGAACTTAATAGAACTTGATAGAAAGATCACAAAACAACACAAACACAAGCATATAAATCATTCGATTGCTTTGATTTGGGAAGTGTTGGTTTCCATTCTTTTTCTCGTCCAAAAATCTTTGAACTTAATAGAACTTGATAGCAAGATCACCAAACAACACAAACATAAGCATACGAATCATGCGATTCCAAATGTTTCTCAAATTCTCAATAACACAACCTTTCCTATTGATTGGTTTGATTTGCCTAGGCTATGCTTGGGAAGTGTTGGTTTCCATTCATTTTCTCGTCCAAAAATCTTTGAACTTAATAGAACTTGATAGCAAGATTACCAAACAACACAAACACAAGCATACGAATCATGCGATTCCTAATGTTTCTCAAATTCACAATAACACAACCATTCCTATTGATTGGTTTGATTTGCCTAGGCTATGGTTTGGGATGTGTTGGTTTCCATTCTTTTTCTCGTCCAAAAATATTTGAACTTAATAGAACTTGATAGCAAGATCACCAAACAACACAAATATAAGCATACGAATCATGCGATTCCTAATGTTTCTCAAATTCTCAATAACATAACCTTTCCTATTGATTGGTTTGATTTGCCTAGGCTATGCTTGGGAAGTGTTGGTTTCCATTCATTTTCTCGTCCAAAAATCTTTGAACTTAATAGAACTTGATAGCAAGATTACCAAACAACACAAACACAAGCATACGAATCATGCGATTCCTAATGTTTCTCAAATTATCAATAACACAACCTTTATTATTGATTGGTTTGATTTGCCAAGGATATTGTTTGGGAAGTGTTGTTTTCATTCTTTTTCTCGTCAAAAAATCTTTGAACGTAATAGAACTTGATAGAATGATCACCAAACAACACAAACACAAGCATACAAATCATGCGATTTCTAATGTTTCTCAAATTCACAATAACACAACCATTCCTATTGATTGGTTTGATTTGCCTAGGCTATGGTTTGGGATGTGTTGGTTTCCATTCTTTTTCTCGTCCAAAAATATTTGAACTTAATAGAACTTGATAGCAAGATCACCAAACAACACAAATATAAGCATACGAATCATGCGATTCCTAATGTTTCTCAAATTCTCAATAACATAACCTTTCCTATTGATTGGTTTGATTTGCCTAGGCTATGCTTGGGAAGTGTTGGTTTCCATTCATTTTCTCGTCCAAAAATCTTTGAACTTAATAGAACTTGATAGCAAGATTACCAAACAACACAAACACAAGCATACGAATCATGCGATTCCTAATGTTTCTCAAATTCTCAATAACACAACCTTTCTTATTCATTGGTTTGATTTGCCTAGGCTATGGTTTAGGAAGTGTTGGTTTCCATTCTTTTTCTCGTTCATAAATCTTTTAACTTAATAGAACTTGATAGCAAGATCACCAAACAACATAAACACAAGCATACGAATCATGCGATTCCTAATGTTTCTCAAATTCTCAATAACACAACCTTTGTTATTGATTGGTTTGATTTCCCTAGGCTATGGTTTGGGAAGTGTTGGTTTCCATTTTTTTTCTCGTCCAAAAATCTTTGAACTTAATAGAACTTGATAGAAAGATCACAAAACAACACAAACACAAGCATATAAATCATTCGATTTCTAAGGTTTCTCAAATTCTCAATAACATAACCTTTCCTATTGATTGGTTTGATTTGCCTAGGCTATGCTTGGGAAGTGTTGGTTTCCATTCATTTTCTCGTCCAAAAATCTTTGAACTTAATAGAACTTGATAGCAAGATTACCAAACAACACAAACACAAGCATACGATTCATGCGATTCCTAATGTTTCTCAAATTCTCAATAACACAACCTTTGCTATTGATTGGTTTGATTTGCCTATGCTATGATTTGGGAAGTGTTGGTTTCCATTCTTTTTCTCGTCCAAAAATATTTGAACTTAATAGAACTTGATAGCAAGATCACCAAACAACACAAATATAAGCATACGAATCATGCGATTCCTAATGTTTCTCAAATTCTCAATAACACAACCTTTCCTATTGATTGGTTTGATTTGCCTAGGCTATGCTTGGGAAGTGTTGGTTTCCATTCATTTTCTCGTCCAAAAATCTTTGAACTTAATAGAACTTGATAGCAAGATTACCAAACAACACAAACACAAGCATACGAATCATGCGATTCCTAATGTTTCTCAAATTCTCAATAACACAACCTTTGTTATTGATTGGTTTGATTTCCCTAGGCTATGGTTTGGGAAGTGTTGGTTTCCATTCTTTTTCTCGTTCAAAAATCTTTGAACTTAACAGAACTTGATAGCAGGATCACCAAACAACACAAACACAAGCATACGAATCATGCGATTCCTAATGTTTCTCAAATTCTCAATAACACAACCTTTGTTATTGATTGGTTTGATTTCCCTAGGCTATGGTTTGGGAAGTGTTGGTTTCCATTTTTTTTCTCGTCCAAAAATCTTTGAACTTAATAGAACTTGATAGAAAGATCACAAAACAACACAAACACAAGCATATAAATCATTCGATTTCTAAGGTTTCTCAAATTCTCAATAACATAACCTTTCCTATTGATTGGTTTGATTTGCCTAGGCTATGCTTGGGAAGTGTTGGTTTCCATTCATTTTCTCGTCCAAAAATCTTTGAACTTAATAGAACTTGATAGCAAGATTACCAAACAACACAAACACAAGCGTACGAATCATGCGATTCCTAATGTTTCTCAAATTCTCAATAACACAACCTTTGTTATTGATTGGTTTGATTTGCCTAGGCTATGGTTTGGGAAGTGTTGGTTTCCAATCTTTTTCTCGTACAAAAATCTTTCAACTTAATAGAACTTGATAGCAAGATCACCAAACAACACAAACACAAGCATACGAATCATGCGATTCATAATGTTTCTCAAATTATCAATAACACAACCTTTATTATTGATTGGTTTGATTTGCCAAGGTTATGGTTTGGGAAGTGTTGTTTTCCATTCTTTTTCTCGTCAAAAAATCTTTGAACGTAATAGAACTAGATAGAATGATCACCAAACAACACAAACACAAGCATACAAATCATGCGATTTCTAATGTTTCTCAAATTCGCAATAACACAACCTTTCCTATTGATTGGTTTGATTTGCCTAGGCTATTGTTTGGGAAGTGTTGGTTTCCATTATTTTTCTCGTCCAAAAATCTTTGAACTTAATAGAACTTGATAGCAAGATCACCAAACAAAACAAACACAAGCATACGAATCATGCGTTTCCTAATGTTTCTCAAATTCTCAATAACACAACCTTTGTTATTGATTGGTTTGATTTGCCTAGGATATGGTTTGGGAAGTGTTGGTTTCCATTCTTTTTCTCGTCCAAAAATCTTTGAACATAATAGAAAGATCACCAAACAACACAAACACAAGCATACGAGTCATGCGATTCCTAATGTTTCTCAAATACTCAGAAACACAACATTTCTTACTGATTGGTTTGATTTGCCTAGGCTATGGTTTGGGAAGTGTTGGTTTCCGTTCTTTTTCTCGTACTAAAATCTTTGAACTTAATAGAACTTGATAGAAAGATCATTAAACAACACAAACACAAGCATACGAATCATGCGTTTCCTAATGTTTCTCAAATTCTCAATAACACAACCTTTGTTATTGATTGGTTTGATTTGCCTAGGATATGGTTTGGAAAGTGTTGGTTTCCATTCTTTTTCTCATCCAAAAATCTTTGAACATAATAGAAAGATCACCAAACAACACAAACACAAGCATACGAGTCATGCGATTCCTAATGTTTCTCAAATACTCAGAAACACAACATTTCTTACTGATTGGTTTGATTTGCCTAGGCTATGGTTTGGGAAGTGTTGGTTTCCGTTCTTTTTCTCGTCCTAAAATCTTTGAACTTAATAGAACTTGATAGAAAGATCATTAAACAACACAAACACAAGCATACGAATCATGCGTTTCCTAATGTTTCTCAAATTCTCAATAACACAACCTTTGTTATTGATTGGTTTGATTTGCCTAGGCTATGGTTTGGGAAGTGTTGGTTTCCAATCTTTTTCTCGTACAAAAATCTTTCAACTTAATAGAACTTGATAGCAAGATCACCAAACAACACAAACACAAGCATACGAATCATGCGATTCATAATGTTTCTCAAATTATCAATAACACAACCTTTATTATTGATTGGTTTGATTTGCCAAGGTTATGGTTTGGGAAGTGTTGTTTTCCATTCTTTTTCTCGTCAAAAAATCTTTTAACGTAATAGAACTTGATAGAATGATCACCAAACAACACAAACACAAGCATACAAATCATGCGATTTCTAATGTTTCTCAAATTCGCAATAACACAACCTTTCCTATTGATTGGTTTGATTTGCCTAGGCTATTGTTTGGGAAGTGTTGGTTTCCATTATTTTTCTCGTCCAAAAATCTTTGAACTTAATAGAACTTGATAGCAAGATCACCAAACAAAACAAACACAAGCATACGAATCATGCGTTTCCTAATGTTTCTCAAATTCTCAATAACACAACCTTTGTTATTGATTGGTTTGATTTGCCTAGGATATGGTTTGGGAAGTGTTGGTTTCCATTCTTTTTCTCGTCCAAAAATCTTTGAACATAATAGAAAGATCACCAAACAACACAAACACAAGCATACGAGTCATGCGATTCCTAATGTTTCTCAAATACTCAGAAACACAACATTTCTTACTGATTGGTTTGATTTGCCTAGGCTATGGTTTGGGAAGTGTTGGTTTCCGTTCTTTTTCTCGTCCTAAAATCTTTGAACTTAATAGAACTTGATAGAAAGATCATTAAACAACACAAACACAAGCATACGAATCATGCGTTTCCTAATGTTTCTCAAATTCTCAATAACACAACCTTTGTTATTGATTGGTTTGATTTGCCTAGGATATGGTTTGGAAAGTGTTGGTTTCCATTCTTTTTCTCATCCAAAAATCATTGAACATAATAGAAAGATCACCAAACAACACAAACACAAGCATACGAGTCATGCGATTCCTAATGTTTCTCAAATACTCAGAAACACAACATTTCTTAATGATTGCTTTGATTTGCCTAGGCTATGGTTTGGGAAGTGTTGGTTTCCGTTCTTTTTCTCGTCCTAAAATCTTTGAACTTAATAGAACTTGATAGAAAGATCACCAAACAACACAAACACAAGCATACAAATCATGCTATTCCTAATGTTTCTCAAATACTCAATAACACAACCTTTATTATTGATTGGTTTGATTTGCCTAGGCTATGGTTTGGGAAGTGTTGGTTTCCATTCTTTTTCTCGTCCAAAAATCTTTGAACTTAATAGAACTTGATAGCAAGATCACCAAACAAAACAAACACAAGCATACGAATCATGCGTTTCCTAATGTTTCTCAAATTCTCAATAACACAACATTTCTTATTGTTTGATTTGATTTGACTAGGCTATGGTTTGGGAAGTGTTGGTTTCCATTTTTTTTCTCGTCCAAAAATCTTTGAACTTAATAGAACTTGATAGAAAGATCACAAAACAACACAAACACAAGCATAAGAATCATGCGATTCCTAATGTTTCTCAAATTCTCAATAACACAACCTTTTTTATTGATTGGTTTGATTTACCTAGGCTATGGTTTGGGAAGTGTTAGTTTTCAATCTTTTTCTCGTCCAAAAATCTTTGAACTTAATAGAACTTGATAGCAAGATCACCAAACAACACAAACACAAGCATACGAATCATGCGATTCATAATGTTTCTCAAATTATCAATAACACAACCATTCCTATTGATTGGTTTGATTTGCCATGGTTATGGTTTGGGAAGTGTTGGTTTCCATTCTTTTTCTCGTCCAAAAATCTTTGAACTTAATAGAACTTGATAGCAAGATCACCAAACAACACAAACACAAGCATACGAATCATGCGATTCATAATGTTTCTCAAATTATCAATAACACAACCATTCCTATTGATTGGTTTGATTTGCCATGGTTATGGTTTGGGAAGTGTTGGTTTCCATTCTTTTTCTCGTCCAAAAATCTTTGAACTTAATAGAACTTGATAGCAAGATCACCAAACAACACAAACATAAGCATACGAATCATGCGATTCCTAATGTTTCTCAAATTCTCAATAACACAACCTTTCCTATTGATTGGTTTGATTTGCCTAGGCTATGCTTGGGAAGTGTTGGTTTCCATTCTTTTTCTCGTCCAAAAATCTTTGAACTTAATAGAACTTGATAGCAAGATCACCAAACAACACAAACACAAGCATAAGAATCATGCGATTCCTAATGTTTCTCAAATTCTCAATAACACAACCTTTTTTATTGATTGGTTTGACTTACCAAGGCTATGGTTTGGGAAGTGTTAGTTTTCAATCTTTTTCTCGTCCAAAAATCTTTGAACTTAATAGAACTTGATAGCAAGATCACCAAACAACACAAACACAAGCATACGAATCATGCGATTCATAATGTTTCTCAAATTATCAATAACACAACCATTCCTATTGATTGGTTTGATTTGCCATGGTTATGGTTTGGGAAGTGTTGGTTTCCATTCTTTTTCTCGTCCAAAAATCTTTGAACTTAATAGAACTTGATAGCAAGATCACCAAACAACACAAACACAAGCATACGAATCATGCGATTCATAATGTTTCTCAAATTATCAATAACACAACCATTCCTATTGATTGGTTTGATTTGCCATGGTTATGGTTTGGGAAGTGTTGGTTTCCATTCTTTTTCTCGTCCAAAAATCTTTGAACTTAATAGAACTTGATAGCAAGATCACCAAACAACACAAACATAAGCATACGAATCATGCGATTCCTAATGTTTCTCAAATTCTCAATAACACAACCTTTCCTATTGATTGGTTTGATTTGCCTAGGCTATGCTTGGGAAGTGTTGGTTTCCATTCTTTTTCTCGTCCAAAAATCTTTGAACTTAATAGAACTTGATAGCAAGATCACCAAACAACACAAACACAAGCATAAGAATCATGCGATTCCTAATGTTTCTCAAATTCTCAATAACACAACCTTTTTTATTGATTGGTTTGACTTACCAAGGCTATGGTTTGGGAAGTGTTAGTTTTCAATCTTTTTCTCGTCCAAAAATCTTTGAACTTAATAGAACTTGATAGCAAGATCACCAAACAACACAAACACAAGCATACGAATCATGCGATTCATAATGTTTCTCAAATTATCAATAACACAACCATTCCTATTGATTGGTTTGATTTGCCATGGTTATGGTTTGGGAAGTGTTGGTTTCCATTCTTTTTCTCGTCCAAAAATCTTTGAACTTAATAGAACTTGATAGCAAGATCACCAAACAACACAAACACAAGCATACGAATCATGCGATTCATAATGTTTCTCAAATTATCAATAACACAACCATTCCTATTGATTGGTTTGATTTTCCATGGTTATGGTTTGGGAAGTGTTGGTTTCCATTCTTTTTCTCGTCCAAAAATCTTTGAACTTAATAGAACTTGATAGCAAGATCACCAAACAACACAAACATAAGCATACGAATCATGCGATTCCTAATGTTTCTCAAATTCTCAATAACACAACCTTTCCTATTGATTGGTTTGATTTGCCTAGGCTATGCTTGGGAAGTGTTGGTTTCCATTCTTTTTCTCGTCCAAAAATCTTTGAACTTAATAGAACTTGATAGCAAGATCACCAAACAACACAAACACAAGCATAAGAATCATGCGATTCCTAATGTTTCTCAAATTCTCAATAACACAACCTTTTTTATTGATTGGTTTGATTTACCTAGGCTATGGTTTGGGAAGTGTTAGTTTTCAATCTTTTTCTCGTCCAAAAATCTTTGAACTTAATAGAACTTGATAGCAAGATCACCAAACAACACAAACACAAGCATACGAATCATGCGATTCATAATGTTTCTCAAATTATCAATAACACAACCATTCCTATTGATTGGTTTGATTTGCCATGGTTATGGTTTGTGAATTGTTGGTTTCCATTCTTTTTCTCGTCCAAAAATCTTTGAACTTAATAGAACTTGATAGCAAGATCACCAAACAACACAAACACAAGCATACGAATCATGCGATTCATAATGTTTCTCAAATTATCAATAACACAACCATTCCTATTGATTGGTTTGATTTGCCATGGTTATGGTTTGGGAAGTGTTGGTTTCCATTCTTTTTCTCGTCCAAAAATCTTTGAACATAATAGAAAGATCACCAAACAACACAAACACAAGCATACGAGTCATGCGATTCCTAATGTTTCTCAAATACTCAGAAACACAACATTTCTTACTGATTGGTTTGATTTGCCTAGGCTATGGTTTGGGAAGTGTTGGTTTCCATTTTTTTTCTCGTCCAAAAATCTTTGAACTTAATAGAACTTGATAGAAAGATCACAAAACAACACAAACACAAGCATATCAATCATTCGATTTCTAATGTTTCTCAAATTCTCAATAACATAACCTTTCTTATTGATTGGTTTGATTTGCCTGGGCTATGATTTGGGAAGTGTTGGTTTCCATTCTTTTTCTCGTCCAAAAATCTTTGAATTTAATAGAACTTGATAGCAAGATCACCAAACAACACAAACATAAGCATACGAATCATGCGATTCCTAATGTTTCTCAAATTCTCAATAACACAACCTTTCCTATTGATTGGTTTGATTTGTCTAGGCTATGCTTGGGAAGTGTTGGTTTCCATTCTTTTTCTCGTCCAAAAATCTTTGAACTTAATAGAACTTGATAGCAAGATCACCAAACAACACAAACACAAGCATACGAATCATGCGATTCATAATGTTTCTCAAATTATCAATAACACAACCTTTATTATTGATTGGTTTGATTTGCCAAGGTTATGGTTTGGGAAGTGTTGTTTTCCATTCTTTTTCTCGTCAAAAAATCTTTGAACGTAATAGAACTTGATAGAATGATCACCAAACAACACAAACACAA
Source organism: Polygonum aviculare (assembly GCA_934048045.1). Classification (NCBI taxonomy): domain Eukaryota; kingdom Viridiplantae; phylum Streptophyta; class Magnoliopsida; order Caryophyllales; family Polygonaceae; genus Polygonum; species Polygonum aviculare. Next base: position 20,279,228 of record OW204023.1, on the reverse strand, counting down.
GCATACAAATCATGCGATTTCTAATGTTTCTCAAATTCGCAATAACACAACCTTTCCTATTGATTGGTTTGATTTGCCTAGGCTATTGTTTGGGAAGTGTTGGTTTCCATTATTTTTCTCGTCCAAAAATCTTTGAACTTAATAGAACTTGATAGCAAGATCACCAAACAAAACAAACACAAGCATACGAATCATGCGTTTCCTAATGTTTCTCAAATTCTCAATAACACAACCTTTGTTATTGATTGGTTTGATTTGCCTAGGATATGGTTTGGGAAGTGTTGGTTTCCATTCTTTTTCTCGTCCAAAAATCTTTGAACATAATAGAAAGATCACCAAACAACACAAACACAAGCATACGAGTCATGCGATTCCTAATGTTTCTCAAATACTCAGAAACACAACATTTCTTACTGATTGGTTTGATTTGCCTAGGCTATGGTTTGGGAAGTGTTGGTTTCCATTTTTTTTCTCGTCCAAAAATCTTTGAACTTAATAGAACTTGATAGAAAGATCACAAAACAACACAAACACAAGCATATCAATCATTCGATTTCTAATGTTTCTCAAATTCTCAATAACATAACCTTTCTTATTGATTGGTTTGATTTGCCTGGGCTATGATTTGGGAAGTGTTGGTTTCCATTCTTTTTCTCGTCCAAAAATCTTTGAATTTAATAGAACTTGATAGCAAGATCACCAAACAACACAAACATAAGCATACGAATCATGCGATTCCTAATGTTTCTCAAATTCTCAATAACACAACCTTTCCTATTGATTGGTTTGATTTGTCTAGGCTATGCTTGGGAAGTGTTGGTTTCCATTCTTTTTCTCATCCAAAAATCTTTGAACTTAATAGAACTTGATAGCAAGATCACCAAACAACACAAACACAAGCATAAGAATCATGCGATTCCTAATGTTTCTCAAATTCTCAATAACACAACCTTTTTTATTGATTGGTTTGATTTACCTAGGCTATGGTTTGGGAAGTGTTAGTTTTCAATCTTTTTCTCGTCCAAAAATCTTTCAACTTAATAGAACTTGATAGCAAGATCACCAAACAACACAAACACAAGCATACGAATCATGCGATTCATAATGTTTCTCAAATTATCAATAACACAACCATTCCTATTGATTGGTTTGATTTGCCATGGTTATGGTTTGGGAAGTGTTGGTTTCCATTCTTTTTCTCGTCAAAAAATCTTTGAACTTAATAGAACTTGATGGCAAGATCACCAAACAACACAAACATAAGCATACGAATCATGCGATTCCTAATGTTTCTCAAATTCTCAATAACACAACCTTTCCTATTGATTGGTTTGATTTGCCTAGGCTATGCTTGGGAAGTGTTGGTTTCCATTCATTTTCTCGTCCAAAAATCTTTGAGCTTAATAGAACTTGATGGCAAGATCACCAAAGAACACAAACATAAGCATACGAATCATGCGATTCCTAATGTTTCTCAAATTCTCAATAACACAACCTTTCCTATTGATTGGTTTGATTAGCCTAGGCTATTCTTGGGAAGTGTTGGTTTCCATTCATTTTCTCGTCCAAAAATCTTTGAACTTAATAGAACTTGATAGCAAGATCACCAAACAACACAAACACAATCATACGAATCATGCGATTTCTAATGTTTCTCAAATTCTCAATAACACAACCTTTCTTATTGATTGGTTTGATTTGCCTAGGCTATGGTTTATGAAGTGTTGGTTTCGATTCTTTTTCTCGTTCAAAAATCTTTGAACGTAATAGAACTTGATAGAATGATCACCAAACAACACAAACACAAGCATACAAATCATGCGATTTCTAATGTTTCTCAAATTCGCAATAACACAACCTTTCCTATTGATTGGTTTGATTTGCCTAGGCTATTGTTTGGGAAGTGTTGGTTTCCATTATTTTTCTCGTCCAAAAATCTTTGAACTTAATAGAACTTGATAGCAAGATCACCAAACAAAACAAACACAAGCATACGAATCATGCGTTTCCTAATGTTTCTCAAATTCTCAATAACACAACCTTTGTTATTGATTGGTTTGATTTGCCTAGGATATGGTTTGGGAAGTGTTGGTTTCCATTCTTTTTCTCGTCCAAAAATCTTTGAACATAATAGAAAGATCACCAAACAACACAAACACAAGCATACGAGTCATGCGATTCCTAATGTTTCTCAAATACTCAGAAACACAACATTTCTTACTGATTGGTTTGATTTGCCTAGGCTATGGTTTGGGAAGTGTTGGTTTCCATTTTTTTTCTCGTCCAAAAATCTTTGAACTTAATAGAACTTGATAGAAAGATCACAAAACAACACAAACACAAGCATATCAATCATTCGATTTCTAATGTTTCTCAAATTCTCAATAACATAACCTTTCTTATTGATTGGTTTGATTTGCCTGGGCTATGATTTGGGAAGTGTTGGTTTCCATTCTTTTTCTCGTCCAAAAATCTTTGAATTTAATAGAACTTGATAGCAAGATCACCAAACAACACAAACATAAGCATACGAATCATGCGATTCCTAATGTTTCTCAAATTCTCAATAACACAACCTTTCCTATTGATTGGTTTGATTTGTCTAGGCTATGCTTGGGAAGTGTTGGTTTCCATTCTTTTTCTCATCCAAAAATCTTTGAACTTAATAGAACTTGATAGCAAGATCACCAAACAACACAAACACAAGCATAAGAATCATGCGATTCCTAATGTTTCTCAAATTCTCAATAACACAACCTTTTTTATTGATTGGTTTGATTTACCTAGGCTATGGTTTGGGAAGTGTTAGTTTTCAATCTTTTTCTCGTCCAAAAATCTTTCAACTTAATAGAACTTGATAGCAAGATCACCAAACAACACAAACACAAGCATACGAATCATGCGATTCATAATGTTTCTCAAATTATCAATAACACAACCATTCCTATTGATTGGTTTGATTTGCCATGGTTATGGTTTGGGAAGTGTTGGTTTCCATTCTTTTTCTCGTCAAAAAATCTTTGAACTTAATAGAACTTGATGGCAAGATCACCAAACAACACAAACATAAGCATACGAATCATGCGATTCCTAATGTTTCTCAAATTCTCAATAACACAACCTTTCCTATTGATTGGTTTGATTTGCCTAGGCTATGCTTGGGAAGTGTTGGTTTCCATTCATTTTCTCGTCCAAAAATCTTTGAGCTTAATAGAACTTGATGGCAAGATCACCAAAGAACACAAACATAAGCATACGAATCATGCGATTCCTAATGTTTCTCAAATTCTCAATAACACAACCTTTCCTATTGATTGGTTTGATTAGCCTAGGCTATTCTTGGGAAGTGTTGGTTTCCATTCATTTTCTCGTCCAAAAATCTTTGAACTTAATAGAACTTGATAGCAAGATCACCAAACAACACAAACACAATCATACGAATCATGCGATTTCTAATGTTTCTCAAATTCTCAATAACACAACCTTTCTTATTGATTGGTTTGATTTGCCTAGGCTATGGTTTATGAAGTGTTGGTTTCGATTCTTTTTCTCGTTCAAAAATCTTTGAACTTAATAGAACTTGATAGCAAGATCACCAAACAACACAAACATAAGCATACGAATTATGCGATTCATAATGTTTCTCAAATTCTCAATAACACAACCTTTCTTATTCATTGGTTTGATTTGCCTAGGCTATGGTTTAGGAAGTGTTGGTTTCCATTCTTTTTCTCGTTCAAAAATCTTTTAACTTAATAGAACTTGATAGCAAGATCACCAAACAACACAAACACAAGCATACGAATCATGCGATTCCTAATGTTTCTCAAATTCTCAATAACACAACCTTTTTTATTGATTGGTTTGATTTGCCGGGGCTATGATTTGGGAAGTGTTGGTTTCCATTCTTTTTCTCGTCCAAAAATCTTTGAATTTAATAGAACTTGATAGCAAGATCACCAAACAACACAAACATAAGCATACGAATCATGCGATTCCTAATGTTTCTCAAATTCTCAATAACACAACCTTTCCTATTGATTGGTTTGATTTGTCTAGGCTATGCTTGGGAAGTGTTGGTTTCCATTCTTTTTCTCGTCCAAAAATCTTTGAACTTAATAGAACTTGATAGCAAGATCACCAAACAACACAAACACAAGCATACGAATCATGCGATTTCTAATGTTTCTCAAATTCTCAATAACACAACCTTTCTTATTGATTGGTTTGATTTGCCTAGGCTATGGTTTATGAAGTGTTGGTTTCGATTCTTTTTCTCGTTCAAAAATCTTTGAACTTAATAGAACTTGATAGCAAGATCACCAAACAACACAAACATAAGCATACGAATTATGCGATTCATAATGTTTCTCAAATTCTCAATAACACAACCTTTCTTATTCATTGGTTTGATTTGCCTAGGCTATGGTTTAGGAAGTGTTGGTTTCCATTCTTTTTCTCGTTCAAAAATCTTTTAACTTAATAGAACTTGATAGCAAGATCACCAAACAACACAAACACAAGCATACGAATCATGCGATTCCTAATGTTTCTCAAATTCTCAATAACACAACCTTTCCTATTGATTGGTTTGATTTGTCTAGGCTATGCTTGGGAAGTGTTGGTTTCCATTCTTTTTCTCGTCCAAAAATCTTTGAACTTAATAGAACTTGATAGCAAGATCACCAAACAACACAAACACAAGCATAAGAATCATGCGATTCCTAATGTTTCTCAAATTCTCAATAACACAACCTTTTTTATTGATTGGTTTGATTTACCTAGGCTATGGTTTGGGAAGTGTTAGTTTTCAATCTTTTTCTCGTCCAAAAATCTTTGAACTTAATAGAACTTGATAGCAAGATCACCAAACAACACAAACACAAGCATACGAATCATGCGATTCATAATGTTTCTCAAATTATCAATAACACAACCATTCCTATTGATTGGTTTGATTTGCCATGGTTATGGTTTGGGAAGTGTTGGTTTCCATTCTTTTTCTCGTCAAAAAATCTTTGAACTTAATAGAACTTGATGGCAAGATCACCAAACAACACAAACATAAGCATACGAATCATGCGATTCCTAATGTTTCTCAAATTCTCAATAACACAACCTTTCCTATTGATTGGTTTGATTTGCCTAGGCTATGCTTGGGAAGTGTTGGTTTCCATTCATTTTCTCGTCCAAAAATCTTTGAGCTTAATAGAACTTGATGGCAAGATCACCAAAGAACACAAACATAAGCATACGAATCATGCGATTCCTAATGTTTCTCAAATTCTCAATAACACAACCTTTCCTATTGATTGGTTTGATTAGCCTAGGCTATTCTTGGGAAGTGTTGGTTTCCATTCATTTTCTCGTCCAAAAATCTTTGAACTTAATAGAACTTGATAGCAAGATCACCAAACAACACAAACACAAGCATACGAATCATGCGATTTCTAATGTTTCTCAAATTCTCAATAACACAACCTTTCTTATTGATTGGTTTGATTTGCCTAGGCTATGGTTTATGAAGTGTTGGTTTCGATTCTTTTTCTCGTTCAAAAATCTTTGAACTTAATAGAACTTGATAGCAAGATCACCAAACAACACAAACATAAGCATACGAATTATGCGATTCATAATGTTTCTCAAATTATCAATAACACAACCTTTATTATTGATTGGTTTGATTTGCCAAGGATATGGTTTGGGAAGTGTTTTTTCATTCTTTTTCTCGTCAAAAATTTTTTGAACGTAATAGAACTTGATAGAATGATCACCAAACAACACAAACACAAGCATACAAATTATGCGATTTCTAATGTTTCTCAAATTCTCAATAACACAACCTTTCCTATTGATTGGTTTAATTTGCCTAGGCTATGGTTTGGGAAGTGTTGGTTTCCATTCTTTTTCTCGTCCAAAAATCTTTTAACTTAATAGAACTTGATGGCAAGATCACCAAACAACACAAACACAAGCATACGAATCATGCGATTCATAATGTTTCTCAAATTATCAATAACACAACCATTCCTATTGATTGGTTTGATTTGCCATGGTTATGGTTTGGAAAGTGTTGGTTTCCATTCTTTTTCTCGTCCAAAAATCTTTGAACTTAATAGAACATGATAGCAAGATCACCAAACAACACAAACACAAGCATACGAATCATGCGATTCCTAATGATTCGAAAATTCTCAATAACACAACCTTTTTTATTGATTGGTTTGATTTACCTAGGCTATGGTTTGGGAAGTGTTAGTTTTCAATCTTTTTCTCGTCCAAAAATCTTTGAACTTAATAGAACTTGATAGCAAGATCACCAAACAACACAAACACAAGCATACGAATCATGCGATTCATAATGTTTCTCAAATTATCAATAACACAACCATTCCTATTGATTGGTTTGATTTGCCATGGTTATGGTTTGGGAAGTGTTGGTTTCCATTCTTTTTCTCGTCAAAAAATCTTTGAACTTAATAGAACTTGATGGCAAGATCACCAAACAACACAAACATAAGCATACGAATCATGCGATTCCTAATGTTTCTCAAATTCTCAATAACACAACCTTTCCTATTGATTGGTTTGATTTGCCTAGGCTATGCTTGGGAAGTGTTGGTTTCCATTCATTTTCTCGTCCAAAAATCTTTGAGCTTAATAGAACTTGATGGCAAGATCACCAAAGAACACAAACATAAGCATACGAATCATGCGATTCCTAATGTTTCTCAAATTCTCAATAACACAACCTTTCCTATTGATTGGTTTGATTAGCCTAGGCTATTCTTGGGAAGTGTTGGTTTCCATTCATTTTCTCGTCCAAAAATCTTTGAACTTAATAGAACTTGATAGCAAGATCACCAAACAACACAAACACAAGCATACGAATCATGCGATTTCTAATGTTTCTCAAATTCTCAATAACACAACCTTTCTTATTGATTGGTTTGATTTGCCTAGGCTATGGTTTATGAAGTGTTGGTTTCGATTCTTTTTCTCGTTCAAAAATCTTTGAACTTAATAGAACTTGATAGCAAGATCACCAAACAACACAAACATAAGCATACGAATTATGCGATTCATAATGTTTCTCAAATTATCAATAACACAACCTTTATTATTGATTGGTTTGATTTGCCAAGGATATGGTTTGGGAAGTGTTTTTTCATTCTTTTTCTCGTCAAAAATTTTTTGAACGTAATAGAACTTGATAGAATGATCACCAAACAACACAAACACAAGCATACAAATTATGCGATTTCTAATGTTTCTCAAATTCTCAATAACACAACCTTTCCTATTGATTGGTTTAATTTGCCTAGGCTATGGTTTGGGAAGTGTTGGTTTCCATTCTTTTTCTCGTCCAAAAATCTTTTAACTTAATAGAACTTGATGGCAAGATCACCAAACAACACAAACACAAGCATACGAATCATGCGATTCATAATGTTTCTCAAATTATCAATAACACAACCATTCCTATTGATTGGTTTGATTTGCCATGGTTATGGTTTGGAAAGTGTTGGTTTCCATTCTTTTTCTCGTCCAAAAATCTTTGAACTTAATAGAACTTGATAGCAAGATCACCAAACAACACAAACATAAGCATACGAATCATGCGATTCCTAATGTTTCTCAAATTCTCAATAACACAACCTTTCTTATTGATTGGTTTGATTTGCCTAGGCTATGGTTTACGAAGTGTTGGTTTCGATTCTTTTTCTCGTTCAAAAATCTTTGAACTTAATAGAACTTGATAGCAGGATCACCAAACAACACAAACACAAGCATACGAATAATGCGATTCTTAAAGTTTCTCAAATTCTCAATAACACAACCTTTGTTATTGATTGGTTTGATTTCCCTAGGCTATGGTTTGGGAAGTGTTGGTTTCCAATCTTTTTCTAGTCCAATAATCTATGAACTTAATAGAACTTGATAGCAAGATCACCAAACAACACAAACACAAGCATACGAAGCATGCGATTCCTAATGTTTCTCAAATTCTCAATAACACAACCTTTCTTATTGATTGTTTTGATTTACCTAGGCTATGGTTTGGGAAGTGTTAGTTTCCAATCTTTTTCTCGTCCAAAAATCTTTGAACTTAATAGAACTTGATTGCAAGATCACCAAACAACACAAACACAAGCATACGAATTATGCGATTCATAATGTTTCTCAAATTATCAATAACACAACCTTTATTATTGATTGGTTTGATTTGCCAAGGATATGGTTTGGGAAGTGTTGTTTTCATTCTTTTTCTCGTCAAAAAATCTTTGAACGTAATAGAACTTGATAGAATGATCACCAAACAACACAGAAATGCAATTCAAATGGAAAACGAATGATTGAAAGCAAATGGAAATAAGAACAGACTCGACTCAATGGAAACGATAGGAAGTGAGGTCAACCAAATGAAACAACAACAAGACCCTCGTTGCTTTGAAAACGAGAACCAGATTGAATGATCAAGTGACCAACCTTGTACGACTCCACACAATCATGGAACCAGCCTTGAAAGCACGAAGAAAATGCTCGTATTCGACTAGCACACCAACTATGGACGATAATTGATGCAATCAAGACAAACCAAGCTGAAATTGCAATACTTGAAGAACAAAGTCTTCGATTCTCACTATGGAGAGAAAACACTCAAGTTTTATGATCAAGGTTGGCTAAGTGAAATAATGAGCAGCTGAGGCTATTTATATGCCTTCCTAATAATCAGAAAATAGCTAGAAAATGTCTCAATAAAACAAATAAAGGGGGTGGCCCAAAATGGCCTAATGAGCCCAAGCAACGCACACATGTGCGGAGTGCCGCTGGCGCGCGCGCACTTGTGCCGCAGCTAGGCACCGCGGCGCCGGTGCCTCAAACTGGCACATCGAAGCTTGGCTCCTTGGAGGCGTGGCTCATGAGAAATGGCTTGTTCTCAGGGGCATTCTTGGCTTCCTTGACTCCACGGTACGCCACGAATGCAAACAAGTCCCTTTGAAGCTTCTTGGCTCGCGCCCTTGTCATCGGACCATCAAAGAGGATGGGCGTGCTCGGTGGTGGCTTGACGGATGGTCCCTCATCATCCTCCCCTTCTTGAAAAGGATTCGACCCCGAATCAAGGTCTTGAAAAGAATTGCGGCCCAAGCTAGAAGCTTCCGCCCTCCTTCAAGACGCGTCCACGTCCCATGCGTGTGGCCGTGTGTGTGTGTGCGTCACTTCCTAGGGCGTTGGATTTCTTGCGCCACAAGTCGTTCATGCCTTGATAAAAATAGAAAGAATAAAAAGTGGCAAGTGCCAAAAATAGCAAATTTTTTTAAGCCTAAAAATAACTCAAAGATAGGCATGCCCAAATATCAATTCGGGACATGAGAGATGAGGGTGGTCCATTGTGGCCCATGTGAATCGAGCATAGCTGGGATGCGCGCCAAAAGAACTCTTGTCGCTTTCTTTAGCTTCCGGGCTCGATCTCTAGTAATTGGTCCATCGAAGGGGACTCGGGCTAGGTCCTCGATCTCTTGCGGAGTCATTGGTGCATGGTCTGCATCACATACGAGTCATGCGATTCCTAATGTTTCTCAAATACTCAGTAACACAACATTTCTTATTGATTGATTTGATTTGCCTAGGCTATGGTTTGGTAAGTGTTGGTTTTCGTTCTTTTTCTCGTCCTAAAATCTTTGAACTTAATAGAACTTGATAGAAAGATCACAAAACAACACAAACACAAGCATATAAATCATTCGATTTCTAATGTTTCTCAAATTCTCAATAACATAACCTTTCTTATTGATTGGTTTGATTTGCCTAGGCTATGATTTGGGAAGTGTTGGTTTCCATTCTTTTCTCGTCCAAAAATATTTGAACTTAATAGAACTTGATAGCAAGATCACCAAACAACACAAACATAAGCATACGAATCATGCGATTCCTAATGTTTCTCAAATTCTCAATAACACAACCTTTCTTATTGATTGGTTTGATTTGCCTAGCCTATGGTTTGGGAAGTGTTAGTTTCCAATCTTTTTCTCGTCCAAAAATCTTTGAACTTAATAGAACTTGATAGCAAGATCACCAAACAACACAAACACAAGCATACGAATCATGCGATTCATAATGTTTCTCAAATTATCAATAACACAACCTTTCTTATTGATTGGTTTGATTTGCCAAGGATATGGTTTGGGAAGTGTTTTTTCATTCTTTTTCTCGTCAAAAAATTTTTGAACGTAATAGAACTTGATAGAAAGATCACCAAACAACACAAACACAAGCATATAAATCATTCGATTTCTAATGTTTCTCAAATTCTCAATAACACAACCTTTGTTATTGATTGGTTCGATTTCCCTAGGCTATGGTTTGGGAAGTGTTAGTTTCCAATCTTTTTCTAGTCCAATAATCTATGAACTTAATAGAACTTGATAGCAAGATCACCAAACAACACAAACACAAGCATACGAATCATGCGATTCCTAATGTTTCTCAAATTCTCAATAACACAACCTTTCTTATTGATTGGTTTGATTTGCCTAGCCTATGGTTTGGGAAGTGTTAGTTTCCAATCTTTTTCTCGTCCAAAAATCTTTGAACTTAATAGAACTCGATAGCAAGATCACCAAACAACACAAACACAAGCATACGAATCATGCGATTCATAATGTTTCTCAAATTATCAATAACACAACCTTTCTTATTGATTGGTTTGATTTGCCAAGGATATTGTTTGGGAAGTGTTTTTTCATTCTTTTTCTCGTCAAAAAATCTTTGATCTTAATAGAACTTGATAGAAAGATCACAAAACAACACAAACACAAGCATATAAATCATTCGATTTCTAAGGTTTCTCAAATTCTCAATAACATAACCTTTGTTATTGATTGGTTTGATTTGCCTATGCTATGATTTGGGAAGTGTTGGTTTCCATTCTTTTTCTCGTCCAAAAATATTTGAACTTAATAGAACTTGATAGCAAGATCACCAAACAACACAAATATAAGCATACGAATCATGCGATTCCTAATGTTTCTCAAATTCTCAATAACACAACCTTTCCTATTGATTGGTTTGATTTGCCTAGGCTATGCTTGAGAAGTGTTGGTTTCCATTCTTTTTCTCGTCCAAAAATCTTTAAACTTAATAGAACTTGATAGAAAAATCACCGCACAACACAAACACAAGCATACGAGTCATGCTATTCCTAATGTTTTTCAAATACTCAATAACACAACATTTCTTATTAATTGGTTTGATTTGCCTAGGCTATCGTTTGAGAAGTGTTGGTTTCCATTCTTTTTCTCGTCCAAAAATCTTTGAACTTAATAGAACTTGATAGCAAGATCACCAAACAACACAAACATAAGCATACGAGTCATGCGATTCCTAATGTTTCTCAAATACTCAATAACACAACATTTCTTATTAATTGGTTTGATTTGCCTAGGCTATGGTTTGGGAAGTATTGGTTTCCATTCTTTTTCTCGTCCAAAAACCTTTGAACTTAATAGAACTTGAAAGCAAGATCACCAAACAACACAAACACAAGCATACGAATCATGCGATTCCTAATGATTCTAAAATTCGTAATAACACAACCTTTCTTATTGATTGGTTTGATTTCCCTAGGCTATGGTTTGGGAAGTGTTGGTTTCCATTCCTTTTCTTGTCCAAAAATCTTTGAACTTAATAGAACTTGATAGAAAGATCACAAAACAACACAAACACAAGCATATAAATCATTCGATTTCTAATGTTTCTCATATTCTCAATAACATAACCTTTCTTATTGATTGCTTTGATTTGCCTATGCTATGATTTGGGAAGTGTTGGTTTCCATTCTTTTTCTCGTCCAAAAATCTTTGAACTTAATAGAACTTGATAGCAAGATCACCAAACAACACAAACATAAGCATACGAATCATGCGATTCCAAATGTTTCTCAAATTCTCAATAACACAACCTTTCCTATTGATTGGTTTGATTTGCCTAGGCTATGCTTGGGAAGTGTTGGTTTCCATTCTTTTTTTGTCCAAAAATCTTTGAACTTAATAGAACTTGATAGCAAGATCACCAAACAACCCAAACATAAGCATACGAATCATGCGATTCCAAATGTTTATCAAATTCTCAATAACACAACCTTTCCTATTAATTGGTTTGATTTGCCTAGGCTATGCTTGGGAAGTGTTGGTTTCCATTCTTTTTCTCGTCCAAAAATCTTTGAACTTAATAGAACTTGATAGCAAGATCACCAAACAACACAAACACTAGCATACGAATCATGCTATTCCTAATGTTTCTCAAATTCTCAATAATACAACCTTTTTTATTGATTGGTTTGATTTACCTAGGCTATGGTTTGGGAAGTGTTAGTTTTCAATCTTTTTCTCGTCCAAAAATCTTTGAACTTAATAGAACTTGATAGCAAGATCACCAAACAACACAAACACAAGCATACGAATCATGCGATTCATAATGTGTCTCAAATTATCAATAACACAACCTTTATTATTGATTGGTTTGATTTGCCAAGGATATTGTTTGGGAAGTGTTGTTTTCATTCTTTTTCTCGTCAAAAAATCTTTGAACGTAATAGAACTTGATAGAATGATCACCAAACAACACAAACACAAGCATACAAATCATGCGATTTCTAATGTTTCTCAAATTCTCAATAACACAACCATTCATATTGATTGGTTTGATTTGCCTAGGCTATGGTTTGGGATGTGTTGGTGTCCATTTTTTTTCTCGTCCAAAAATCTTTGAACTTAATAGAACTTGATAGCAAGATCACCAAACAACACAAATATAAGCATACGAATCATGCGATTCCTAATGTTTCTCAAATTCTCAATAACACAACCTTTCCTATTGATTGGTTTGATTTGCCTAGGCTATGCTTGGGAAGTGTTGGTTTCCATTCATTTTCTCGTCCAAAAATCTTTGAACTTAATAGAACCTGATAGCAAGATTACCAAACAACACAAACACAAGCATACGAATCATGTGATTCCTAATGTTTCTCAAATTCTCAATAACACAACATTTCTTATTTATTGGTTTGATTTGCCTAGGCTATGGTTTAGGAAGTGTTGGTTTCCATTCTTTTTCTCGTTCAAAAATCTTTGAACTTAATAGAACTTGATAGCAGGATCACCAAACAACACAAACACAAGCATACGAATCATGCGATTCCTAATGTTTCTCAAATTCTCAATAACACAACCTTTGTTATTGATTGGTTTGATTTCCCTAGGCTATGGTTTGGGAAGTGTTGGTTTCCATTTTTTTTCTCGTCCAAAAATCTTTGAACTTAAAAGAACTTGATAGAAAGATCACAAAACAACACAAACACAAGCATATAAATCATTCGATTTCTAATGTTTCTCAAATTCTCAATAACATAACCTTTCTTATTGATTGGTTTGATTTGCCTATGCTATGATTTGGGAAGTGTTGGTTTCCATTCTTTTTCTCGTCCATAAATCTTTGAACTTAATAGAACTTGATAGCAAGATCACCAAACAACACAAACATAAGCATACGAATCATGCGATTCCTAATGTTTCTCAAATTCTCAATAACACAACCTTTCCTATTGATTGGTTTGATTTGCCTAGGCTATGCTTGAGAAGTGTTGGTTTCCATTCTGATACGTGACAACCTTCGGAGTGAAGGCGGCCACGAGTTGAAGATGCCCAAGGATATGGATCTCGGATTGGTAGGCGCAGGATTGTTGATGAAGAACAAGAACGATGGAGAGATGTTGTTGAAGAACAAGATTGCAGCGGAATTTGATTGTTTGAATTGCTTGAATCAAGAGATGATTTTGGGGATTAAACACCTAAGGAATTAAACTTGTCACAAGTTAATTCCCAGGTTCCAATCTGATTTTTATTGAATGGAAAATTGTGTTTAAATAGACAAACTAGGAAGCCAAAATTCTATCTTCTAACACTTGCCTAAGATAGAACTTTGCTTGGAAAAGAAGCTATCTAACTAATAATATGGAAATAACTAATTAGATAAAAGGAAATAACAAAGATAATAACTTCTAACAAACTAACAAACTCGAATTTCCTAAAAAATGCAATAATCTTAAAGATAGAAATAGGAAACTTAAAGATTCCCGTAAGATTTTGTACTGCTCTCAGTAAAACGCATTTTGGACGATATTCTGGTCCGATTCTCATCTTGACGTCAACTATGAAGTTGTAGATCATTGAATAAGCTTTCCAACGCATCTTGAATCGTCTCAAGATCATTTTCCTAGCCAAAGTTATGGCTGTTTTACTGAACAGTACTCAAGTTGTGACGAGAACTTGAACTTCCCAAATTTCTTGAATTTAATTCTTTTTCTTGGTGGCCTAGCACGCCATTGATGAACATAATCAAAGGGTAATTTCAAATCCATGAACACCTTCTTGAATTTGAATTTAAATGATCGGGATCGTAGTAAAGGTCTTGGTCTTTGGCCTCCATTCGTCTTCAATGAATCATTCTCTTGGATCCTCCCTTGATTTGTATCATTCTCCCCTTTTTGAATTCGACTTGTCCTCAAGGCGACGTTGGTAAAGAACAAAAGGACGTTGTATGAATTTTCTAAAAGAAGGTCTTCATTGAACTGCATAGGCACCAATTCAAGCATGTTTGGAGATACCATTGCAAGTGGGGTTGCCTTTGGTACCTCCTTGGGTTTCACATTGACCCATGTTAGGGCTGATCTAGGAGGTGGAAGGATCGGCATTGATGACGACAATGTTGGCCAAGAAAAAGAATCTTCAATAGGATCTAAAGAAAGCAAATTTGGCGGTTCCCCTTCCTTTTTGTACTCTTCAAAATCACAATTTTCCTCACCCATATGGCTGGAATATGTGAAAAGATTGTTGACAATTGAAGAGCACTCGTCATTATCTTCGATTGGGTACTCATATGAGTGAACTTCGGGGTCGATGCTTTCCGAAATCTCTAAGTGAAGCTGAAGGCGTTGATAAAAATCCGCACTAACATACATTGAAGACCGAAACTTGTGCTCCAAGGCGAACAAAGATAGCCGCGGCGGATTAGGGTTTGGCCTGAGCACAGCTTAGTATTTTGATCTTTTCGGGGGCCAAACGAACTCCGATTTTGATGAATTTTATATGCCTGGACTCGTATCGAAATTCTGTACAAGAATATCAAACTAGATTTCCGAAAACTTCAAAGAAAAATTTTCGAAAAATACCAGAACAGGTGCGAACGAGTGTAGACTTCTGGCGATAAGCAACTTAATTTACAACCCGAAACCGTTGGGCTCTGATACCAATTGATACGTGGCAACCTTCGAGGTAAGGCGGCCACGCGTTTAAGTGCCCAAGGATATGGATCTCGGATTGGTAGGCGCAGGATTGTTGATGAAGAACAAGAACGATGGAGAGATGTTGTTGAAGAACAAGATTGCAGCGGAATTTGATTGTTTGAATTGCTTGAATCAAGAAGATGATTTTGGGGATTAAACACCTAAGGAATTAAACTTATCACAAGTTAATTCCCAGGTTCCAATCTGATTTTTATTGAATGGAAAATTGTGTTTAAATAGACAAACTAGGAAGCGAAAATTCTATCTTCTAACACTTGCCTAAGATAGAACTTTTCTTGGAAAAGAAGCTATCTAACTAATAATATGGAAATAACTAATTAGATAAAAGGAAATAACAAAGATAATAAACTTCTAACAAACTAACAAACTCGAATTTCCTAAGATATGCTAAAATCTTAAAGATAGAAATAAGGAAACTTAAAGATTCCCGTATGATTTTGTACTGCTCTCAGTAAAACGCATTTTGGACGATCTTCTGGTCGGATTCTCATCCTGACGTCAACTATGAAGTTGTAGATCTTTGAATAAGCTTTACAACACATCTTGAATCGTCTCGAGATCATTTTCCTAGCCAAAGTTATGGCTGTTTTACTGAACAGTACTCATGCTGTGACGAGAACTTGACTTCCGAAAATATCTTGAATTTAATTCTTTTTCTTGGTGGCCTAGCACGCCATTGATGAACATAATCAAAGGGTAATTTCAAATCCATGAACACCTTCTTGAATTTAAATGACCGGGATCGTAGTAAAGGTCTTGGTCTTTGGCCTCCATTCGTCTTCAACGAATCATTCTCTTGGATCCTCCCTTGATCTGTATCACATTCTTTTTCTCGTCCAAAAATCTTTGAACTTAATAGAACTTGATAGAAAAATCACCGCACAACACAAACACAAGCATACGAGTCATGCGATTCCTAATGTTTCTCAAATACTCAATAACACAACATTTCTTATTAATTGGTTTGATTTGCCTAGGCTATGGTTTGGGAAGTGATGGTTTCCATTCTTTTTCTCGTCCAAAAACCTTTGAACTTAATAGAACTTGAAAGCAAGATCACCAAACAACACAAACACAAGCATACGAATAATGCGATTCCTAATGATTCTAAAATTCGTAATAACACAACCTTTCTTATTGATTGGTTTGATTTCCCTAGGCTATGGTTTGGGAAGTGTTGGTTTCCATTGCTTTTCTTGTCCAAAAATCTTTGAACTTAATAGAACTTGATAGAAAGATCACAAAACAACACAAACACAAGCATATAAATCATTCGATTTCTAATGTTTCTCAAATTCTCAATAACATAACCTTTGTTATTGATTTGTTTGATTTCACTACGCAATGGTTTGGGAAGTGTTGGTTTCCATTTTTTTTCTCGTCCAAAAATCTTTGAACTTAATAGAACTTGATAGAAAGATCACAAAACAACACAAACACAAGCATATAAATCATTCGATTTCTAAGGTTTCTCAAATTCTCAATAACATAACCTTTCTTATTGATTGGTTTGATTTGCCTATGCTATGATTTGGGAAGTGTTGGTTTCCATTCTTTTTCTCGTCCAAAAATCTTTGAACTTAATAGAACTTGATAGCAAGATCACCAAACAACACAAACATAAGCATACGAATCATGCGATTCCTAATGTTTCTCAAATTCTCAATAACACAACCTTTCCTATTGATTGGTTTGATTTGCCTAGGCTATGCTTGAGAAGTGTTGGTTTCCATTCTTTTTCTCGTCCAAAAATCTTTGAACTTAATAGAACTTGATAGAAAAATCACCGCACAACAAAAACACAAGCATACGAGTCATGCGATTCCTAATGTTTCTCAAATACTCAATAACACAACATTTCTTATTAATTGGTTTGATTTGCCTAGGCTATGGTTTGGGAAGTGATGGTTTCCATTCTTTTTCTCGTCCAAAAACCTTTGAACTTAATAGAACTTGAAAGCAAGATCACCAAACAACACAAACACAAGCATACGAATCATGCGATTCCTAATGATTCTAAAATTCGTAATAACACAACCTTTCTTATTGATTGGTTTGATTTCCCTAGGCTATGGTTTGGGAAGTGTTGGTTTCCATTCCTTTTCTTGTCCAAAAATCTTTGAACTTAATAGAACTTGATAGAAAGATCACAAAACAACACAAACACAAACATATAAATCATTCGATTTCTAATGTTTCTCAATAACATAACCTTTCTTATTGATTGCTTTGATTTGCCTATGCTATGATTTGGGAAGTGTTGGTTTCCATTCTTTTTTTCGTCCAAAAATCTTTGAACTTAATAAAACTTGATAGCAAGATCACCAAACAACACAAACATAAGCATACGAGTCATGCGATTTCTAATGTTTCTCAAATACTCAATAACACAACATTTCTTATTAATTGGTTTGATTTGCCTAGGCTATGGTTTGGGAAGTATTGGTTTCCATTCTTTTTCTCGTCCAAAAACCTTTGAACTTAATAGAACTTGAAAGCAAGATCACCAAACAACACAAACACAAGCATACGAATCATGCGATTCCTAATGATTCTAAAATTCGTAATAACACAACATTTCTTATTGATTGATTTGATTTTACTAGGCTATGGTTTGGGAAGTGTTGGTTTCCATTTTTTTTCTCGTCCAAAAATCTTTGAACTTAATAGAACTTGATAGAAAGATCACAAAACAACACAAACACAAGCATATTAATCATTCGATTTCTAATGTTTCTCAAATTCTCAATAACATAACCTTTCTTATTGATTGCTTTGATTTGCCTATGCTATGATTTGGGAAGTGTTGGTTTCCATTCTTTTTCTAGTCCAAAAATCTTTGAACTTAATAGAACTTGATAGCAAGATCACCAAACAACACAAACACAAGCATACGAGTCATGCGATTCCTAATGTTCCTCAAATTCTCAATAACACAACATTTCTTATTGATTGGTTTGATTTCCCTAGGCTATGGTTTGGGAAGTGTTGGTTTCCAATCTTTTTCTCGTACAAAAATCTTTGAACTTAATAGAACTTGATAGCAGGATCACCAAACAACAGAAACACAAGCATACGAATCATGCGATTCATAATGTTTCTCAAATTCTCAATAACACAACCTTTCTTATTGATTGGTTTGATTTCCCTAGGCTATGGTTTGGGAAGTGTTGGTTTCCAATCTTTTTCTCGTACAAAAATCTTTGAACTTAATAGAACTTGATAGCAAGATCACCAAACAACACAAACACAAGCATACGAATCATGCGATTCATAATGTTTCTAAAATTCTCAATAACAGAACCTTTATTATTGATCGGTTTGATTTGCCTAGGATATGGTTTTGGAAGTGTTGGTTTCCATTCTTTTTCTCGTCCAAAAATCTTTGAACTTAATAGAAAGATCACCAAACAACACAAAGACAAGCATACGAGTCATGCGATTCCTAATGTTTTTCAAATACTCAATAACACAACATTTCTTATTGATTGGTTTGATTTGCCTAGGATATGGTTTGTTAAGTGTTGATTTTCATTCTTTTTCTCATCCAAAAATCATTGAACTTAATAGAAAAATCACCGCACAACACAAACACAAGCATACGAGTCATGCGATTCCTAATGTTTCTCAAATACTCAATAACACAACAATCTTATTGATTGGTTTGATTTGCCTAGGCTATGGTTTGGTAAGTGTTGGTTTTCTTTCTTTTTCTCGTCCAAAAATCTTTGAACTTAATAGAAAAATCACCGCACAACACAAACACAAGCATACGAGTCATGCGATTCCAAATGTTTCTCAAATACTCAATAACACAACATTTCTTATTGATTGGTTTGATTTGCCTAGGCTATGGTTTGGGAAGTATTGGTTTCCATTCTTTTTCTCGTCCAAAAACCTTTGAATTTAATAGAACTTGATAGCAAGATCACCAAACAACACAAACACAAGCTTACGAATCATGCGATTCCTAATGATTCGAAAATTCGCAATAACACAACCTTTTCTATTGATTGGTTTGATTTCCCTAGGCTATGGTTTGGCAAGTGTTGGATTCCATTCCTTTTCTTGTCCAAAAATCTTTGAAATTAATAGATCTTGATAGAAAGATCACCAAACAACACAAACACAAGCATACGAATCATGCGATTCCTAATGTTTCTCAAAGTCTCAATAACACAACCTTTGCTTATTGATTGGTTTGATTTCCCTAGGCTATGGTTTGGGAAGTGTTGGTTTCCATTCTTTTTCTAGTCCAAAAATCTTTGAACTTCATAGAACTTGATAGCAAGATCACCAAACAACACAAACACAAACATACGAGTCATGCGATTCCTAATGTTTCTCAAATTCTCAATAACACAACATTTCTTATTGATTGGTTTGATTTCCCTAGGCTATGGTTTGGGAAGTGTTGGTTTCCAATCTTTTTCTCGTACAAAAATCTTTTAACTTAATAGAACTTGATAGCAGGATCACCAAACAACAGAAACACAAGCATACGAATCATGCGATTCCTAATGTTTCTCAAATTCTCAATAACACAACCTTTCTTATTGATTGGTTTGATTTCCCTAGGCTATGGTTTGGGAAGTGTTGGTTTCCAATCTTTTTCTCGTACAAAAATCTTTGAACTTAATAGAACTTGATAGCAAGATCACCAAACAACACAAACACAAGCATACTAATCATGCGATTCATAATGTTTCTAAAATTCTCAATAACACAACCTTTATTATTTATTGGTTTGATTTGCCTAGGATATGGTTTGGGAAGTGTTGGTTTCTATTCTTTTTCTCGTCCAAAAATCTTTGAACTTAATAGAAAGATCACCAAACAACACAAAGACAAGCATACGAGTCATGCGATTCCTAATGTTTCTCAAATACTCAATAACACAACATTTCTTATTGATTGGTTTGATTTGACTAGGCTATGGTTTGGGAAGTGTTGGTTTCCGTTATTTTTCTCGTCCAAAAATCTTTGAACTTAATAGAACTTGATAGAAAGATCACCAAACAACACAAACACAGGCAGATGAATCATGCGTTTTCTAATGTTTCTCAAATTCTCAATAACACAACCTTTGTTATTGATTGGTTTGATTTCCCTAGGCTATGATTTGGGAAGTGTTGTTTTCCATTCTATTTCTCATTTAAAAATCTTTAAACTTAATAGAACTTGATAGAAAGATCACCAAACAACATAAACACAAGCATACGAATCATGCGATTCCTAATGTTTTTCAAATACTCAATAATACAACATTTCTTATTGATTGGTTTGATTTGCCTAGGATATGGTTTGTTAAGTGTTGGTTTTCATTCTTTTTCTCATCCAAAAATCATTGAACTTAATAGAAAAATCACCGCACAACACAAACACAAGCATACGAGTCATGCGATTCCTAATGTTTCTCAAATACTCAATAACACAACAATCTTATTGATTGGTTTGATTTGCCTAGGCTATGGTTTGGTAAGTGTTGGTTTTCTTTCTTTTTCTCGTCCAAAAATCTTTGAACTTAATAGAAAAATCACCGCACAACACAAACACAAGCATACGAGTCATGCGATTCCAAATGTTTCTCAAATACTCAATAACACAACATTTCTTATTGATTGGTTTGATTTGCCTAGGCTATGGTTTGGGAAGTATTGGTTTCCATTCTTTTTCTCGTCCAAAAACCTTTGAATTTAATAGAACTTGATAGCAAGATCACCAAACAACACAAACACAAGCTTACGAATCATGCGATTCCTAATGATTCGAAAATTCGCAATAACACAACCTTTCGTATTGATTGGGTTGATTTCCCTAGGCTATGGTTTGGCAAGTGTTGGATTCCATTCCTTTTCTTGTCCAAAAATCTTTGAAATTAATAGATCTTGATAGAAAGATCACCAAACAACACAAACACAAGCATACGAATCATGCGATTCCTAATGTTTCTCAAATTCTCAATAACACAACCTTTGCTTATTGATTGGTTTGATTTCCCTAGGCTATGGTTTGGGAAGTGTTGGTTTCCATTCTTTTTCTAGTCCAAAAATCTTTGAACTTAATAGAACTTGATAGCAAGATCACCAAACAACACAAACACAAGCATACGAGTCATGCGATTCCTAATGTTTCTCAAATTCTCAATAACACAACCTTTCTTATTGATTGGTTTGATTTGCCTAGGATATGGTTTGTTAAGTGTTGGTTTTCATTCTTTTTCTCATCCAAAAATCTTTGAACTTAATAGAAAAATCACCGCACAACACAAACACAAGCATACGAGTCATGCGATTCCTAATGTTTCTCAAATACTCAATAACACAACATTTCTTATTGATTGGTTTGATTTGCCTAGGCTATGGTTTGGGAAGTATTGGTTTCCATTCTTTTTCTCGTCCAAAAACCTTTGAACTTAATAGAACTTGATAGCAAGATCACCAAACAACATAAACACAAGCATACGAATCATGCGATTCCTAATGATTCGAAAATTCGCAATAACACAACCTTTCGTATTGATTGGTTTGATTTCCCTAGGTTTGGCAAGTGTTGGATTCCATTCCTTTTCTTGTCCAAAAATCTTTGAAATTAATAGATCTTGATAGAAAGATCACCAAACAACACAAACACAAGCATACGAATTATGCGATTCCTAATGTTTCTCAAATTCTCAATAACACAACCTTTGCTTATTGATTGGTTTGATTTCCCTAGGCTATGGTTTTGGAAGTGTTGGTTTCAAATCTTTTTCTCGTACAAAAATCTTTGAACTTAATATAACTTGATAGCAGGATCACCAAACAACAGAAACACAAGCATACGAGTCATGTGATTCCTAATGTTTCTCAAAATTCTCATTAACACAACAATTTTTATTGATTGGTTTGATTTCCCTAAGCTATGGTTTGGGAAGTGTTGGTTTCCAATCTTTTTCTCGTACAAAAATCTTTGAACTTAATAGAACTTGATAACAAGATCACCAAACAACACAAACACAAACATACGAATCATGCGATTCATAATGTTTCTAAAATTCTCAATAACACAACCTTTATTATTTATTGGTTTGATTTGCCTAGGATATGGTTTAGGAAGTGTTGGTTTCCATTCTTTTTCTAGTCCAAAAATCTTTGAACTTAATAGAACTTGATAGCAAGATCACCAAACAACACAAACACAAGCATACGAGTCATGCGATTCCTAATGTTTCTCAAATTCTCAATAACACAACATTTCTTATTGATTGGTTTGATTTCCCTAGGCTATGGTTTGGGAAGTGTTGGTTTCCAATCTTTTTCTCGTACAAAAATCTTTGAACTTAATAGAACTTGATAGCAGGATCACCAAATAACAGAAACACAAGCATACGAATCATGCGATTCCTAATGTTTCTCAAATTCTCAATAACACAACCTTTCTTATTGATTGGTTTGATTTCCCTAGGCTATGGTTTGGGAAGTGTTGGTTTCCAATCTTTTTCTCGTACAAAAATCTTTGAACTTAATAGAACTTGATAGCAAGATCACCAAACAACACAAACACAAGCATACGAATCATGCGATTCATAATGTTTCTAAAATTCTCAATAACACAACCTTTATTATTTATTGGTTTGATTTGCCTAGGATATGGTTTGGGAATGTTGGTTTCTATTCTTTTTCTCGTCCAAAAATCTTTGAACTTAATAGAAAGATCACCAAACAACACAAAGACAAGCATACGAGTCATGCGATTCCTAATGTTTCTCAAATACTCAATAACACAACATTTCTTATTGATTGGTTTGATTTGACTAGGCTATGGTTTGGGAAGTGTTGGTTTCCGTTCTTTTTCTCGTCCAAAAATCTTTGAACCTAATAGAACTTGATAGAAAGATCACCAAACAACACAAACACAGGCATATGAATCATGCGTTTTCTAATGTTTCTCAAATTCTCAATAACACAACCTTTGTTATTGATTGGTTTGATTTCCCTAGGCTATGATTTGGGAAGTGTTGGTTTCCATTCTATTTCTCATTTAAAAATCTTTAAACTTAATAGAACTTGATAGAAAGATCACCAAACAACAAAAACACAAGCATACGAATCATGCGATTCCTAATGTTTTTCAAATACTCAATAACACAACATTTCTTATTGATTGGTTTGATTTTCCTAGGATATGGTTTGGTAAGTGTTGGTTTTCATTCTTTTTCTCATCCAAAAATCTTTGAACTTAATAGAAAAATCACCGCACAACACAAACACAAGCATACGAGTCATGCGATTCCTAATGTTTCTCAAATACTCAATAACACAACAATCTTATTGATTGGTTTGATTTGCCTAGGCTATGGTTTGGTAAGTGTTGGTTTTCATTCTTTTTCTCGTCCAAAAATCTTTGAACTTAATAGAAAAATCACCGCACAACACAAACACAAACATACGAGTCATGCGATTCCTAATGTTTCTCAAATACTCAATAACACAACATTTCTTATTGATTGGTTTGATTTGCCTAGGCTATGGTTTGGGAAGTATTGGTTTCCATTCTTTTTCTCGTCCAAAAACCTTTGAACTTAATAGAACTTGATAGCAAGATCACCAAACAACATAAACACAAGCATACGAATCATGCGATTCCTAATGATTCGAAAATTCGCAATAACACAACCTTTCGTATTGATTGGTTTGATTTCCCTAGGCTATGGTTTGGCAAGTGTTTGATTCCATTCCTTTTCTTGTCCAAAAATCTTTGAAATTAATAGATCTTGATAGAAAGATCACCAAACAACACAAACACAAGCATACGAATTATGCGATTCCTAATGTTTCTCAAATTCTCAATAACACAACCTTTGCTTATTGATTGGTTTGATTTCCCTAGGCTATGGTTTTGGAAGTGTTGGTTTCAAATCTTTTTCTCGTACAAAAATCTTTGAACTTAATAGAACTTGAGAGCAGGATCACCAAACAACAGAAACACAAGCATACGAGTCATGCGATTCCTAATGTTTCTCAAATTCTCATTAACACAACAATTTTTATTGATTGGTTTGATTTCCCTAGGCTATGGTTTGGGAAGTGTTGGTTTCCAATCTTTTTCTCGTACAAAAATCTTTGAACTTAATAGAACTTGATAACAAGATCACCAAACAACACAAACACAAACATACGAATCATGCGATTCATAATGTTTCTAAAATTCTCAATAACACAACCTTTATTATTTATTGGTTTGATTTGCCTAGGATATGGTTTAGGAAGTGTTGGTTTCCATTCTTTTTCTAGTCCAAAAATCTTTGAACTTAATAGAACTTGATAGCAAGATCACCAAACAACACAAACACAAGCATACGAGTCATGCGATTCCTAATGTTTCTCAAATTCTCAATAACACAACATTTCTTATTGATTGGTTTGATTTCCCTAGGCTATGGTTTGGGAAGTGTTGGTTTCCAATCTTTTTCTCGTACAAAAATCTTTGAACTTAATAGAACTTGATAGCAGGATCACCAAATAACAGAAACACAAGCATACGAATCATGCGATTCCTAATGTTTCTCAAATTCTCAATAACACAACCTTTCTTATTGATTGGTTTGATTTCCCTAGGCTATGGTTTGGGAAGTGTTGGTTTCCAATCTTTTTCTCATCCAAAAATCTTTGAACTTAATAGAACTTGATAGCAAGATCACCAAATAACACAAACACAAGCATACGAATCATGCGATTCATAATGTTTCTAAAATTCTCAATAACACAACCTTTGTTATAGATTGGTTTGATTTCCCTAGGCTATGGTTTGGGAAGTGTTGGTTTCGATTCTATTTCTCATCCAAAAATCTTTGAACTTAATAGAACTTGATAGAAAGATCACCAAACAACACAAACACAAGCATACGAATCATGCGATTCATAATGTTTCTAAAATTCTCAATAACACAATCTTTGTTATTTATTGGTTTGATTTGCCTAGGATATGGTTTGGGAAGTGTTGGTTTCTATTCTTTTTCTCGTCCAAAAATCTTTGAACTTAATAGAAAGATCACAAAACAACACAAAGACAAGCATACGAGTCATGCGATTCCTAATGTTTCTCAAATTCTCAATAACACAACCTTTCTTATTGATTGGTTTGATTTCCCTAGGCTATGGTTTGGGAAGTGTTGGTTTCCAATCTTTTTCTCATCCAAAAATCTTTGAACTTAATAGAACTTGATAGCAAGATCACCAAATAACACAAACACAAGCATACGAATCATGCGATTCATAATGTTTCTAAAATTCTCAATAACACAACCTTTGTTATAGATTGGTTTGATTTCCCTAGGCTATGGTTTGGGAAGTGTTGGTTTCGATTCTATTTCTCATCCAAAAATCTTTGAACTTAATAGAACTTGATAGAAAGATCACCAAACAACACAAACACAAGCATACGAATCATGCGATTCATAATGTTTCTAAAATTCTCAATAACACAATCTTTGTTATTTATTGGTTTGATTTGCCTAGGATATGGTTTGGGAAGTGTTGGTTTCCGTTCTTTTTCTCGTCCAAAAATCTTTGAACTTAATAGAACTTGATAGAAAGATCACCAAACAACACAAACACAGGCATACAAATCATGGCGTTTCCTATTGTTTCTCAAATTCTCAATAACACAACCTTTGTTATAGATTGGTTTGATTTCCCTAGGCTATGGTTTGGGAAGTGTTGGTTTCCATTCTATTTCTCATCCAAAAATCTTTGAACTTAATAGAACTTGATAGAAAGATCACTAAACAACACAAACACAAGCATACGAATCATGCGATTCCTAATGTTTTTCAAGTACTCAATAACACAAAATTTCTTATTGATTGGTTTGGTTTGCCTAGGATATGGTTTGTTAAGTGTTGGTTTTCATTCTTTTTCTCATCCAAAAATTTTTGAACTTAATAGAAAAATCACCGCACAACACAAACACAAGCATACGAGTCATGTGATTCATAATGTTTCTCAAATACTCAATAACACAACAATCTTATTGATTGGTTTGATTTGCCTAGGCTATGGTTTGGTAAGTGTTGGTTTTCATTCTCTTTCTCGTCCAAAAATCTTTGAACTTAATAGAAAAATCACCGCACAACACAAACACAAGCATACGAGTCATGTGATTCATAATGTTTCTCAAATACTCAATAACACAACAATCTTATTGATTGGTTTGATTTGCCTAGGCTATGGTTTGGTAAGTGTTGGTTTTCATTCTTTTTCTCGTCCAAAAATCTTTGAACTTAATAGAAAAATCACCGCACAACACAAACACAAGCATACGAGTCATGTGATTCCTAATGTTTCTCAAATACTCAATAACACAACATTTCTTATTGATTGGTTTGATTTGCCTAGGCTATGGTTTGGGAAGTATTGGTTTCCATTCTTTTTCTCGTCCAAAAACCTTTGAACTTAATAGAACTTGATAGCAAGATCACCAAACAACACAAACACAAGCATACGAATCATGCGATTCCTAATGATTCGAAAATTCGCAATAACACAACCTTTCGTATTGATTGGTTTGATTTCCCTAGGCTATGGTTTGGCAAGTGTTGGATTCCATTCCTTTTCTTGTCCAAAATTCTTTGAAATTAATAGATCTTGATAGAAAGATCACCAAATAACACAAACACAAGCATACGAATCATGCGATTCCTAATGTTTCTCAAATTCTCAATAACACAACCTTTGCTTATTGATTGGTTTGATTTCCCTAGGCTATGGTTTGGGAAGTGTTGGTTTCCAATCTTTTTCTCGTACAAAAATCTTTGAACTTAATAGAACTTGATAGCAAGCTCACCAAACAACACAAACACAAGCATACGAATCATGCGATTCCTAATGTTTCTCAAATTCTCAATAACACAACCTTTCTTATTGATTGGTTTGATTTCCCTAGGCTATGGTTTGGGATGTGTTGGTTTCCAATCTCTTTCTCGTACAAAAATCTTTGAACTTAATAGAACTTGATAGCAAGATCACCAAACAACACAAACACAAGCATACGAATCATGCGATTCATAATGTTTCTAAAATTCTCAATAACACAACCTTTATTATTGATTGGTTTGATTTGCCTAGGATATGGTTTGGGAAGTGTTGGTTTCCATTCTTTTTCTCGTCCAAAAATCTTTGAACTTAATAGAAAGATCACCAAACAACACAAAGACAAGCATACGAGTCATGCGATTCCTAATGATTCGAAAATTCGCAATAACACAACATTTCGTATTGATTGGTTTGATTTCCCTAGGCTATGGTTTAGCAAGTGTTGGATTCCATTCCTTTTCTTGTCCAAAAATCTTTGAAATTAATAGATCTTAATAGAAAGATCACCAAACAACACAAACACAAGCATACGAATCATGCGATTCCTAATGTTTCTCAAATTCTCAATAATACAACCTTTGCTTATTGATTGGTTTGATTTCCCTAGGCTATGGTTTGGGAAGTGTTGGTTTCCATTCTTTTTCTCGTACAAAAACCTTTGAACTTAATAGAACTTGATAGCAGGATCACCAAACAACAGAAACACAAGCATACGAATCATGCGATTCCTAATGTTTCTCAAATTCTCAATAACACAACCTTTCTTATTGATTGGTTTGATTTCCCTAGGCTATGGTTTGGGAAGTGTTGGTTTCCAATCTTTTTTCTCGTACAAAAACCTTTGAACTTAATAGAACTTGATAGCAAGATCACCAAACAACACAAACACAAACATACGAATCATGCGATTCATAATGTTTCTAAAATTCTCAATAACACAACCTTTATTATTGATTGGTTTGATTTGCCTAGGATATGGTTTGGGAAGTGTTGGTTTCCATTCTTTTTCTCGTCCAAAAATCTTTGAACTTAATAGAAAGATCACCAAACAACACAAAGACAAGCATACGAGTCATGCGATTCCTAATGTTTCTCAAATACTCAATAACACAACATTTCTTATTGATTGGTTTGATTTGACTAGGCTATGGTTTGGGATGTGTTGGTTTCCGTTCTTTTTCTCGTCCAAAAATCTTTGAACTTAATAGAACTTGATAGAAAGATCACCAAACAACACAAACACAGGCATACGAATCATGCGTTTCCTAATGTTTCTCAAATTCTCAATAACACAACCTTTCTTATTGATTGGTTTGATTTCCCTAGGCTATGGTTTAGGAAGTGTTGGTTTTCATTCTATTTCTCATCCAAAAATCTTTGAACTTAATAGAACTTGATAGAAAGATCACCAAACAACACAAAGACAAGCATACGAGTCATGCGATTCCTAATGTTTCTCAAATACTCAATAACACAACATTTCTTATTGATTGGTTTGATTTGACTAGGCTATGGTTTGGGAAGTGTTGGTTTCCGTTCTTTTTCTCGTCCAAAAATCTTTGAACTTAATAGAACTTGATAGAAAGATCACCAAACAACACAAACACAGGCATACGAATAATGCGTTTCCTAATGTTTCTCAAATTCTCAATAACACAACCTTTGTTATTGATTGGTTTGATTTCCCCATGCTATGGTTTGGGAAGTGTTGGTTTCCATTCTTTTTCTAGTCCAAAAATCTTTGAACTTAATAGAACTTGATAGCAAGATCACCAAACAACATAAACACAAGCATACGAATCATGCGATTCATAATGTTTCTAAAATTCTCAATAACACAACCTTTATTATTGATTGGTTTGATTTGCCTAGGATATGGTTTGGGAAGTGTTGGTTTTCAATCTTTTTCTCATCCAAAAATCTTTGAACTTAATAGAAAAATCACCGCACAACACAAACACAAGCATACGAGTCATGCGATTCCTAATGTTTCTCAAATACTCAATAACACAACAATCTTATTGATTGGTTTGATTTGCCTAGGCTATGGTTTGGTAAGTGTTAGTTTTCATTCTTTTTCTTGTCCAAAAATCTTTGAACTTAATAGGAAAATCACCGCACAACACAAACACAAGCATACGAGTCCTACGATTCCTAATGTTTCTCAAATACTCAATAACACAACATTTCTTATTGATTGGTTTGATTTGCCTAGGCTATGGTTTGGGAAGTATTGGTTTCCATTCTTTTTCTCGTCCAAAAACCTTTGAACTTAATAGAACATGATAGCAAGATCACCAAACAACACAAACACAAGCATACGAATCATGCGATTCCTAATGATTCGAAAATTCGCAATAACACAACCTTTCGTATTGATTGGTTTGATTTCCCTAGGCTATGGTTTGGCAAGTGTTGGATTCCATTCCTTTCCTTGTCCAAAAATCTTTGAAATTAATAGATCTTGATAGAAAGATCACCAAACAACACAAACACAAGCATACGAATCATGCGATTCCTAATGTTTCTCAAATTCTCAATAACACAACCTTTGCTTATTGATTGGTTTGATTTTCCTAGGCTATGGTTTGGGAAGTGTTGGTTTCCATTCTTTTTCTAGTCCAAAAATCTTTGAACTTAATAGAACATGATAGCAAGATCACCAAACAACACAAACACAAGCATACGAATCATGCGATTCCTAATGATTCGAAAATTCGCAATAACACAACCTTTCGTATTGATTGGTTTGATTTCCCTAGGCTATGGTTTGGCAAGTGTTGGATTCCATTCCTTTTCTTGTCCAAAAATCTTTGAAATTAATAGATCTTGATAGAAAGATCACCAAACAACACAAACACAAGCATACGAATCATGCGATTCCTAATGTTTCTCAAATTCTCAATAACACAACCTTTGCTTATTGATTGGTTTGATTTCCCCATGCTATGGTTTGGGAAGTGTTGGTTTCCATTCTTTTTCTAGTCCAAAAATCTTTGAACTTAATAGAACTTGATAGCAAGATCACCAAACAACACAAACACAAGCATACGAATCATGCGATTCATAATGTTTCTAAAATTCTCAATAACACAACCTTTATTATTGATTGGTTTGATTTGCCTAGGATATGGTTTGGGAAGTGTTGGTTTCCATTCTTTTTCTCGTCCAAAAATCTTTGAACTTAATAGAAAGATCACCAAACAACACAAAGACAAGCATACGAGTCATGCGATTCCTAATGTTTCTCAAATACTCAATAACACAACATTTCTTATTGATTGGTTTGATTTGACTAGGCTATAGTTTGGGAAGTGTTGGTTTCCATTCTATTTCTCATCCAAAAATCTTTGAACTTAATAGAACTTGATAGAAAGATCACCAAACAACACAAACACAAGCATACGAATCATGCGATTCCTAATGTTTTTCAAGTACTCAATAACACAACATTTCTTATTGATTGGTTTGATTTGCCTAGGATATGGTTTGTTAAGTGTTGGTGTTCATTCTTTTTCTCATCCAAAAATCTTTGAACTTAATAGAAAAATCACCGCACAACACAAACACAAGCATACGAGTCATGCGATTCCTAATGTTTCTCAAATACTCAATAACACAACAATCTTATTGATTGGTTTGATTTGCCTAGGCTATGGTTTGGTAAGTGTTGGTTTTCATTCTATTTCTCGTCCAAAAATCTTTGAACTTAATAGAAAAATCACCGCACAACACAAACACAATCATACGAGTCATGCGATTCCTAATGTTTCTCAAATACTCAATAACACAACAATCTTATTGATTGGTTTGATTTGCCTAGGCTATGGTTTGTTAAGTGTTGGTTTTCTTTCTTTTTCTCGTCCAAAAATCTTTGAACTTAATAGAAAAATCACCGCACAACACAAACACAAGCATACGAGTCATGCGATTCCAAATGTTTCTCAAATACTCAATAACACAACATTTCTTATTGATTGGTTTGATTTGCCTAGGCTATGGTTTGGGAAGTATTGGTTTCCATTCTTTTTCTCATCCAAAAACCTTTGAATTTAATAGAACTTGATAGCAAGATCACCAAACAACACAAACACAAGCTTACGAATCATGCGATTCCTAATGATTCGAAAATTCGCAATAACACAACCTTTCGTATTGATTGGTTTGATTTCCCTAGGCTATGGTTTGGCAAGTGTTGGATTCCATTCCTTTTCTTGTCCAAAAATCTTTGAAATTAATAGATCTTGATAGAAAGATCACCAAACAACACAAACACAAGCATATGAATCATGCGATTCCTAATGTTTCTCAAATTCTCAATAACACAACCTTTGCTTATTGATTGGTTGGATTTCCCTAGGCTATGGTTTGGGAAGTGTTGGTTTCCATTCTTTTTCTAGTCCAAAAATCTTTGAACTTAATAGAACTTGATAGCAAGATCACCAAACAACACAAACACAAGCATACGAATCATGCGATTCCTAATGTTTTTCAAGTACTCAATAACACAACATTTCTTATTGATTGGTTTGATTTGCCTAAGATATGGTTTGTTAAGTGTTGGTTTTCATTCTTT
Organism: Polygonum aviculare; assembly: GCA_934048045.1. NCBI lineage: Eukaryota > Viridiplantae > Streptophyta > Magnoliopsida > Caryophyllales > Polygonaceae > Polygonum > Polygonum aviculare. The sequence goes on along the minus strand of OW204023.1, from coordinate 20,247,433 downwards.
TTCTCATCCAAAAATCTTTGAACTTAATAGAAAAATCACCGCACAACACAAACACAAGCATACGAGTCATGCGATTCCTAATGTTTCTCAAATTCTCAATAACACAACAATTTTTATTGATTGGTTTGATTTCCCTAAGCTATGGTTTAGGAAGTGTTGGTTTCCAATCTTTTTCTCGTACAAAAATCTTTGAACTTAATAGAACTTGATAACAAGATCACCCTAACAACACAAACACAAACATACGAATCATGCGATTCATAATGTTTCTAAAATTCTCAATAACACAACCTTTATTATTTATTGGTTTGATTTCCCTAGGCTATGGTTTGGGAAGTGTTGGTTTCCAATCTTTTTCTCGTACAAAAATCTTTGAACTTAATAGAACTTGATAGCACGATCACCAAACAACACAAACACAAGCATACGTGTCATGCGATTCCTAATGTTTCTCAAATTCTCAATAACACAACAATTTTTATTGATTGGTTTGATTTCCCTAAGCTATGGTTTGGGAAGTGTTGGTTTCCAATCTTTTTCTCGTACAAAAATCTTTGAACTTAATAGAACTTGATAACAAGATCACCCTAACAACACAAACACAAACATACGAATCATGCGATTCATAATGTTTCTAAAATTCTCAATAACACAACCTTTATTATTTATTGGTTTTATTTCCCTAGGCTATGGTTTGGGAAGTGTTGGTTTCCAATCTTTTTCTCGTACAAAAATCTTTGAACTTAATAGAACTTGATAGCACGATCACCAAACAACGGAAACACAAGCATACGAATCATGCGATTCCTAATGTTTCTCAAATTCTCAATAACACAACCTTTCTTATTGATTGGTTTGATTTCCCTAGGCTATGGTTTGGTAAGTGTTGGTTTCCAATCTTTTTCTCGTACAAAAATCTTTGAACTTAATAGAACTTGATAGCAAGATCACCAAACAACACAAACATAAGCATACGAATTATGCGATTCATATTGTTTCTAAAATTCTCAATAACACAACCTTTATTATTGATCGGTTTGATTTGCCTAGGATATAGTTTGGGAAGTGTTGGTTTCCATTCTTTTTCTCGTCCAAAAATCTTTGAACTTAATAGAAAGATCACCAAACAACACAAAGACAAGCATACGAGTCATGCGATTCCTAATGTTTCTCAAATACTCAATAACACAACATTTCTTATTGATTGGTTTGATTTGACTAGGCTATGGTTTGGGAAGTGTTGGTTTCCGTTCTTTTTCTCGTCCAAAAATCTTTGAACTTAATAGAACTTGATAGAAAGATCACCAAACAACACAAACACAGGCATACAAATCATGGCGTTTCCTATTGTTTCTCAAATTCTCAATAACACAACCTTTGTTATAGATTGGTTTGATTTCCCTAGGCTATGGTTTGGGAAGTGTTGGTTTCCATTCTATTTCTCATCCAAAAATCTTTGAACTTAATAGAACTTGATAGAAAGATCACTAAACAACACAAACACAAGCATACGAATCATGCGATTCCTAATGTTTTTCAAGTACTCAATAACACAAAATTTCTTATTGATTGGTTTGGTTTGCCTAGGATATGGTTTGTTAAGTGTTGGTTTTCATTCTTTTTCTCATCCAAAAATTTTTGAACTTAATAGAAAAATCACCGCACAACACAAACACAAGCATACGAGTCATGTGATTCATAATGTTTCTCAAATACTCAATAACACAACAATCTTATTGATTGGTTTGATTTGCCTAGGCTATGGTTTGGTAAGTGTTGGTTTTCATTCTCTTTCTCGTCCAAAAATCTTTGAACTTAATAGAAAAATCACCGCACAACACAAACACAAGCATACGAGTCATGTGATTCATAATGTTTCTCAAATACTCAATAACACAACAATCTTATTGATTGGTTTGATTTGCCTAGGCTATGGTTTGGTAAGTGTTGGTTTTCATTCTTTTTCTCGTCCAAAAATCTTTGAACTTAATAGAAAAATCACCGCACAACACAAACACAAGCATACGAGTCATGCGATTCCTAATGTTTCTCAAATACTCAATAACACAACATTTCTTATTGATTGGTTTGATTTGCCTAGGCTATGGTTTGGGAAGTATTGGTTTCCATTCTTTTTCTCGTCCAAAAACCTTTGAACTTAATAGAACTTGATAGCAAGATCACCAAACAACACAAACACAAGCATACGAATCATGCGATTCCTAATGATTCGAAAATTCGCAATAACACAACCTTTCGTATTGATTGGTTTGATTTCCCTAGGCTATGGTTTGGCAAGTGTTGGATTCCATTCCTTTTCTTGTCCAAAATTCTTTGAAATTAATAGATCTTGATAGAAAGATCACCAAACAACACAAACACAAGCATACGAATCATGCGATTCCTAATGTTTCTCAAATTCTCAATAACACAACCTTTGCTTATTGATTGGTTTGATTTCCCTAGGCTATGGTTTGGGAAGTGTTGGTTTCCAATCTTTTTCTCGTACAAAAATCTTTGAACTTAATAGAACTTGATAGCAAGCTCACCAAACAACACAAACACAAGCATACGAATCATGCGATTCATAATGTTTCTAAAATTCTCAATAACACAACCTTTATTATTGATTGGTTTGATTTGCCTAGGATATGGTTTGGGAAGTGTTGGTTTCTATTCTTTTTCTCGTCCAAAAATCTTTGAACTTAATAGAAAGATCACCAAACAACACAAAGACAAGCATACGAGTCATGCGATTCCTAATGTTTCTCAAATTCTCAATAACACAACATTTCTTATTGATTGGTTTGATTTCCCTAGGCTATGGTTTGGGAAGTGTTGGTTTCCAATCTTTTTCTCGTACAAAAATCTTTGAACTTAATAGAACTTGATAGCAGGATCACCAAACAACAGAAACACAAGCATACGAATCATGCGATTCCTAATGTTTCTCAAATTCTCAATAACACAACCTTTCTTATTGATTGGTTTGATTTCCCTAGGCTATGGTTTGGGATGTGTTGGTTTCCAATCTCTTTCTCGTACAAAAATCTTTGAACTTAATAGAACTTGATAGCAAGATCACCAAACAACACAAACACAAGCATACGAATCATGCGATTCATAATGTTTCTAAAATTCTCAATAACACAACCTTTATTATTGATTGGTTTGATTTGCCTAGGATATGGTTTGGGAAGTGTTGGTTTCCATTCTTTTTCTCGTCCAAAAATCTTTGAACTTAATAGAAAGATCACCAAACAACACAAAGACAAGCATACGAGTCATGCGATTCCTAATGATTCGAAAATTCGCAATAACACAACATTTCGTATTGATTGGTTTGATTTCCCTAGGCTATGGTTTATCAAGTGTTGGATTCCATTCCTTTTCTTGTCCAAAAATCTTTGAAATTAATAGATCTTGATAGAAAGATCACCAAACAACACAAACACAAGCATACGAATCATGCGATTCCTAATGTTTCTCAAATTCTCAATAACACAACCTTTGCTTATTGATTGGTTTGATTTCCCTAGGCTATGGTTTGGGAAGTGTTGGTTTCCATTCTTTTTCTCGTACAAAAACCTTTGAACTTAATAGAACTTGATAGCAGGATCACCGAACAACAGAAACACAAGCATACGAATCATGCGATTCCTAATGTTTCTCAAATTCTCAATAACACAACCTTTCTTATTGATTGGTTTGATTTCCCTAGGCTATGGTTTGGGAAGTGTTGGTTTCCAATCTTTTTTCTCGTACAAAAATCTTTGAACTTAATAGAACTTGATAGCAAGATCACCAAACAACACAAACACAAACATACGAATCATGCGATTCATAATGTTTCTAAAATTCTCAATAACACAACCTTTATTATTGATTGGTTTGATTTGCCTAGGATATGGTTTGGGAAGTGTTGGTTTCCATTCTTTTTCTCGTCCAAAAATCTTTGAACTTAATAGAAAGATCACCAAACAACACAAAGACAAGCATACGAGTCATGCGGTTCCTAATGTTTCTCAAATACTCAATAACACAACATTTCTTATTGATTGGTTTGATTTGACTAGGCTATGGTTTGGGATGTGTTGGTTTCCGTTCTTTTTCTCGTCCAAAAATCTTTGAACTTAATAGAACTTGATAGAAAGATCACCAAACAACACAAACACAGGCATACGAATCATGCGTTTCCTAATGTTTCTCAAATTCTCAATAACACAACCTTTCTTATTGATTGGTTTGATTTCCCTAGGCTATGGTTTAGGAAGTGTTGGTTTTCATTCTATTTCTCATCCAAAAATCTTTGAACTTAATAGAACTTGATAGAAAGATCACCAAACAACACAAAGACAAGCATACGAGTCATGCGATTCCTAATGTTTCTCAAATACTCAATAACACAACATTTCTTATTGATTGGTTTGATTTGACTAGGCTATGGTTTGGGAAGTGTTGGTTTCCGTTCTTTTTCTCGTCCAAAAATCTTTGAACTTAATAGAACTTGATAGAAAGATCACCAAACAACACAAACACAGGCATACGAATAATGCGTTTCCTAATGTTTCTCAAATTCTCAATAACACAACCTTTGTTATTGATTGGTTTGATTTCCCCATGCTATGGTTTGGGAAGTGTTGGTTTCCATTCTTTTTCTAGTCCAAAAATCTTTGAACTTAATAGAACTTGATAGCAAGATCACCAAACAACATAAACACAAGCATACGAATCATGCGATTCATAATGTTTCTAAAATTCTCAATAACACAACCTTTATTATTGATTGGTTTGATTTGCCTAGGATATGGTTTGGGAAGTGTTGGTTTCCATTCTTTTTCTCGTCCAAAAATCTTTGAACTTAATAGAAAGATCACCAAACAACACAAAGACAAGCATACGAGTCATGCGATTCCTAATGTTTCTCAAATACTCAATAACACAACATTTCTTATTGATTGGTTTGATTTGACTAGGCTATGGTTTGGCAAGTGTTGGATTCCATTCCTTTCCTTGTCCAAAAATCTTTGAAATTAATAGATCTTGATAGAAAGATCACCAAACAACACAAACACAAGCATACGAATCATGCGATTCCTAATGTTTCTCAAATTCTCAATAACACAACCTTTGCTTATTGATTGGTTTGATTTTCCTAGGCTATGGTTTGGGAAGTGTTGGTTTCCATTCTTTTTCTAGTCCAAAAATCTTTGAACTTAATAGAACATGATAGCAAGATCACCAAACAACACAAACACAAGCATACGAATCATGCGATTCCTAATGATTCGAAAATTCGCAATAACACAACCTTTCGTATTGATTGGTTTGATTTCCCTAGGCTATGGTTTGGCAAGTGTTGGATTCCATTCCTTTTCTTGTCCAAAAATCTTTGAAATTAATAGATCTTGATAGAAAGATCACCAAACAACACAAACACAAGCATACGAATCATGCGATTCCTAATGTTTCTCAAATTCTCAATAACACAACCTTTGCTTATTGATTGGTTTGATTTCCCCATGCTATGGTTTGGGAAGTGTTGGTTTCCATTCTTTTTCTAGTCCAAAAATCTTTGAACTTAATAGAACTTGATAGCAAGATCACCAAACAACACAAACACAAGCATACGAATCATGCGATTCATAATGTTTCTAAAATTCTCAATAACACAACCTTTATTATTGATTGGTTTGATTTGCCTAGGATATGGTTTGGGAAGTGTTGGTTTCCATTCTTTTTCTCGTCCAAAAATCTTTGAACTTAATAGAAAGATCATCAAACAACACAAAGACAAGCATACGAGTCATGCGATTCCTAATGTTTCTCAAATACTCAATAACACAACATTTCTTATTGATTGGTTTGATTTGACTAGGCTATAGTTTGGGAAGTGTTGGTTTCCATTCTATTTCTCATCCAAAAATCTTTGAACTTAATAGAACTTGATAGAAAGATCACCAAACAACACAAACACAAGCATACGAATCATGCGATTCCTAATGTTTTTCAAGTACTCAATAACACAACATTTCTTATTGATTGGTTTGATTTGCCTAGGATATGGTTTGTTAAGTGTTGGTGTTCATTCTTTTTCTCATCCAAAAATCTTTGAACTTAATAGAAAAATCACCGCACAACACAAACACAAGCATACGAGTCATGCGATTCCTAATGTTTCTCAAATACTCAATAACACAACAATCTTATTGATTGGTTTGATTTGCCTAGGCTATGGTTTGGTAAGTGTTGGTTTTCATTCTATTTCTCGTCCAAAAATCTTTGAACTTAATAGAAAAATCACCGCACAACACAAACACAAGCATACGAGTCATGCGATTCCTAATGTTTCTCAAATACGCAATAACACAACAATCTTATTGATTGGTTTGATTTGCCTAGGCTATGGTTTGGTAAGTGTTGGTTTTCATTCTTTTTGTCGTCCAAAAATCTTTGAACTTAATTGAACTTGATAGCAAGATCACCAAACAACACAAACACAAGCATACGAATCATGCGATTCATAATGTTTCTAAAATTCTCAATAACACAACCTTTATTATTGATTGGTTTGATTTGCCTAGGATATGGTTTGGGAAGTGTTGGTTTCCATTCTTTTTCTCGTCCAAAAATCTTTGAACTTAATAGAACTTGATAGAAAGATCACCAAACAACACAAACACAGGCATACGAATCATGCGTTTCCTAATGTTTCTCAAATTCTCAATAACACAACCTTTGTTATTGATTGGTTTGATTTCCCTAGGAAATGGTTTGGGAAGTGTTGGTTTCCATTCTATTTCTCATTCAAAAATCTTTGAACTTAAAAGAACTTGATAGAAAGATCACCAAACAACACAAACACAAGCATACGAATCATGCGATTCCTAATGTTTTTCAAGTACTCAATAACACAAAATTTCTTATTGATTGGTTTGATTTGCCTAGGATATGGTTTGTTAAGTGTTGGTTTTCATTCTTTTTCTCGTCCAAAAATCTTTGAACTTAATAGAAAAATCACCGCACAACACAAACACAAGCATACGAGTCATGCGATTCCTAATGTTTTTCAAATACTCAATAACACAACAATCTTATTGATTGGTTTGATTTGCCTAGGCTATGGTTTGGTAAGTGTTGGTTTTCATTCTATTTCTCGTCAAAAAATCTTTGAACTTAATAGAAAAATCACCGCACAACACAAACACAAGCATACGAGTCATGCGATTCCTAATGTTTCTCAAATACGCAATAACACAACAATCTTATTGACTGGTTTGATTTGCCTAGGCTATGGTTTGGTAAGTGTTGGTTTTCATTCTTTTTCTCGTCTAAAAATCTTTGAACTTAATAGAACTTGATAGCAAGATCACCAAACAACACAAACACAAGCATACGAATCATGCGATTCATAATGTTTCTAAAATTCTCAATAACACAACCTTTATTATTGATTGGTTTGATTTGCCTAGGATATGGTTTGGGAAGTGTTGGTTTCCATTCTTTTTCTCGTCCAAAAATCTTTGAACTAATTAGAAAGATCACCAAACAACACAAAGACAAGCATACGAGTCATGCGATTCCTAATGTTTCTCAAATACTCAATAACACAACATTTCTTATTGATTGGTTTGATTTGACTAGGCTATGGTTTAGGAAGTGTTGGTTTCCGTTCTTTTTCTCGTCCAAAAATCTTTGAACTTAATAGAACTTGATAGAAAGATCACGAAACAACACAAACACAGCCATACGAATCATGCGTTTCCTAATGATTCGAAAATTCGCAATAACACAACCTTTCGTATTGATTGGTTTGATTTCCCTAGGCTATGGTTTGGCAAGTGTTGGATTCCATTCCTTTCCTTGTCCAAAAATCTTTGAAATTAATAGATCTTGATAGAAAGATCACCAAACAACACAAACACAAGCATACGAATCATGCGATTCCTAATGTTTCTCAAATTCTCAATAACACAACCTTTGCTTATTGATTGGTTTGATTTCCCTAGGCTATGGTTTGGGAAGTGTTGGTTTCCATTCTTTTTCTAGTCCAAAAATCTTTGAACTTAATAGAACTTGATAGCAAGATCACCAAACAACACAAATACAAGCATACGAATGATGCGATTCCTAATGATTCGAAAATTCGCAATAACACAACCTTTCGTATTGATTGGTTTGATTTCCCTAGGCTATGGTTTGGCAAGTGTTGGATTCCATTCCTTTTCTTGTCCAATAATCTTTGAAATTAATAGATCTTGATAGAAAGATCACCAAACAACACAAACACAAGCATACGAATCATGCGATTCCTAATGTTTCTCAAATTCTCAATAACACAACCTTTGCTTATTGATTGGTTTGATTTCCCCATGCTATGGTTTGGGAAGTGTTGGTTTCCATTCTTTTTCTAGTCCAAAAATCTTTGAACTTAATAGAACTTGATAGCAAGATCACCAAACAACACAAACACAAGCATACGAATCATGCGATTCATAATGTTTCTAAAATTCTCAATAACACAACCTTTATTATTGATTGGTTTGATTTGCCTAGGCTATGGTTTGTTAAGTGTTGGTTTTCATTCTTTTTCTCATCCAAAAATCTTTGAACTTAATAGAAAAATCACCGCACAACACAAACACAAGCATACGAGTCATGCGATTCCTAATGTTTCTCAAATTCTCAATAACACAACAATTTTTATTGATTGGTTTGATTTCCCTAAGCTATGGTTTGGGAAGTGTTGGTTTCCAATCTTTTTCTCGTACAAAAATCTTTGAACTTAATAGAACTTGATAACAAGATCACCCTAACAACACAAACACAAACATACGAATCATGCGATTCATAATGTTTCTAAAATTCTCAATAACACAACCTTTATTATTTATTGGTTTGATTTCCCTAGGCTATGGTTTGGGAAGTGTTGGTTTCCAATCTTTTTCTCGTACAAAAATCTTTGAACTTAATAGAACTTGATAGCACGATCACCAAACAACACAAACACAAGCATACGAGTCATGCGATTCCTAATGTTTCTCAAATTCTCAATAACACAACAATTTTTATTGATTGGTTTGATTTCCCTAAGCTATGGTTTGGGAAGTGTTGGTTTCCAATCTTTTTCTCGTACAAAAATCTTTGAACTTAATAGAACTTGATAACAAGATCACCCTAACAACACAAACACAAACATACGAATCATGCGATTCATAATGTTTCTAAAATTCTCAATAACACAACCTTTATTATTTATTGGTTTTATTTCCCTAGGCTATGGTTTGGGAAGTGTTGGTTTCCAATCTTTTTCTCGTACAAAAATCTTTGAACTTAATAGAACTTGATAGCACGATCACCAAACAACGGAAACACAAGCATACGAATCATGCGATTCCTAATGTTTCTCAAATTCTCAATAACACAACCTTTCTTATTGATTGGTTTGATTTCCCTAGGCTATGGTTTGGTAAGTGTTGGTTTCCAATCTTTTTCTCGTACAAAAATCTTTGAACTTAATAGAACTTGATAGCAAGATCACCAAACAACACAAACATAAGCATACGAATTATGCGATTCATATTGTTTCTAAAATTCTCAATAACACAACCTTTATTATTGATCGGTTTGATTTGCCTAGGATATAGTTTGGGAAGTGTTGGTTTCCATTCTTTTTCTCGTCCAAAAATCTTTGAACTTAATAGAAAGATCACCAAACAACACAAAGACAAGCATACGAGTCATGCGATTCCTAATGTTTCTCAAATACTCAATAACACAACATTTCTTATTGATTGGTTTGATTTGACTAGGCTATGGTTTGGGAAGTGTTGGTTTCCGTTCTTTTTCTCGTCCAAAAATCTTTGAACTTAATAGAACTTGATAGAAAGATCACCAAACAACACAAACACAGGCATACAAATCATGGCGTTTCCTATTGTTTCTCAAATTCTCAATAACACAACCTTTGTTATAGATTGGTTTGATTTCCCTAGGCTATGGTTTGGGAAGTGTTGGTTTCCATTCTATTTCTCATCCAAAAATCTTTGAACTTAATAGAACTTGATAGAAAGATCACTAAACAACACAAACACAAGCATACGAATCATGCGATTCCTAATGTTTTTCAAGTACTCAATAACACAAAATTTCTTATTGATTGGTTTGGTTTGCCTAGGATATGGTTTGTTAAGTGTTGGTTTTCATTCTTTTTCTCATCCAAAAATTTTTGAACTTAATAGAAAAATCACCGCACAACACAAACACAAGCATACGAGTCATGTGATTCATAATGTTTCTCAAATACTCAATAACACAACAATCTTATTGATTGGTTTGATTTGCCTAGGCTATGGTTTGGTAAGTGTTGGTTTTCATTCTCTTTCTCGTCCAAAAATCTTTGAACTTAATAGAAAAATCACCGCACAACACAAACACAAGCATACGAGTCATGTGATTCATAATGTTTCTCAAATACTCAATAACACAACAATCTTATTGATTGGTTTGATTTGCCTAGGCTATGGTTTGGTAAGTGTTGGTTTCCATTCTTTTTCTAGTCCAAAAATCTTTGAACTTAATAGAACTTGATAGCAAGATCACCAAACAACACAAATACAAGCATACGAATGATGCGATTCCTAATGATTCGAAAATTCGCAATAACACAACCTTTCGTATTGATTGGTTTGATTTCCCTAGGCTATGGTTTGGCAAGTGTTGGATTCCATTCCTTTTCTTGTCCAATAATCTTTGAAATTAATAGATCTTGATAGAAAGATCACCAAACAACACAAACACAAGCATACGAATCATGCGATTCCTAATGTTTCTCAAATTCTCAATAACACAACCTTTGCTTATTGATTGGTTTGATTTCCCCATGCTATGGTTTGGGAAGTGTTGGTTTCCATTCTTTTTCTAGTCCAAAAATCTTTGAACTTAATAGAACTTGATAGCAAGATCACCAAACAACACAAACACAAGCATACGAATCATGCGATTCATAATGTTTCTAAAATTCTCAATAACACAACCTTTATTATTGATTGGTTTGATTTGCCTAGGCTATGGTTTGTTAAGTGTTGGTTTTCATTCTTTTTCTCATCCAAAAATCTTTGAACTTAATAGAAAAATCACCGCACAACACAAACACAAGCATACGAGTCATGCGATTCCTAATGTTTCTCAAATTCTCAATAACACAACAATTTTTATTGATTGGTTTGATTTCCCTAAGCTATGGTTTGGGAAGTGTTGGTTTCCAATCTTTTTCTCGTACAAAAATCTTTGAACTTAATAGAACTTGATAACAAGATCACCCTAACAACACAAACACAAACATACGAATCATGCGATTCATAATGTTTCTAAAATTCTCAATAACACAACCTTTATTATTTATTGGTTTGATTTCCCTAGGCTATGGTTTGGGAAGTGTTGGTTTCCAATCTTTTTCTCGTACAAAAATCTTTGAACTTAATAGAACTTGATAGCACGATCACCAAACAACACAAACACAAGCATACGAGTCATGCGATTCCTAATGTTTCTCAAATTCTCAATAACACAACAATTTTTATTGATTGGTTTGATTTCCCTAAGCTATGGTTTGGGAAGTGTTGGTTTCCAATCTTTTTCTCGTACAAAAATCTTTGAACTTAATAGAACTTGATAACAAGATCACCCTAACAACACAAACACAAACATACGAATCATGCGATTCATAATGTTTCTAAAATTCTCAATAACACAACCTTTATTATTTATTGGTTTTATTTCCCTAGGCTATGGTTTGGGAAGTGTTGGTTTCCAATCTTTTTCTCGTACAAAAATCTTTGAACTTAATAGAACTTGATAGCACGATCACCAAACAACGGAAACACAAGCATACGAATCATGCGATTCCTAATGTTTCTCAAATTCTCAATAACACAACCTTTCTTATTGATTGGTTTGATTTCCCTAGGCTATGGTTTGGTAAGTGTTGGTTTCCAATCTTTTTCTCGTACAAAAATCTTTGAACTTAATAGAACTTGATAGCAAGATCACCAAACAACACAAACATAAGCATACGAATTATGCGATTCATATTGTTTCTAAAATTCTCAATAACACAACCTTTATTATTGATCGGTTTGATTTGCCTAGGATATAGTTTGGGAAGTGTTGGTTTCCATTCTTTTTCTCGTCCAAAAATCTTTGAACTTAATAGAAAGATCACCAAACAACACAAAGACAAGCATACGAGTCATGCGATTCCTAATGTTTCTAAAATTCTCAATAACACAACCTTTATTATTGATTGGTTTGATTTGCCTAGGCTATGGTTTGGGAAGTGTTGGTTTCCGTTCTTTTTCTCGTCCAAAAATCTTTGAACTTAATAGAACTTGATAGAAAGATCACCAAACAACACAAACACAGGCATACAAATCATGGCGTTTCCTATTGTTTCTCAAATTCTCAATAACACAACCTTTGTTATAGATTGGTTTGATTTCCCTAGGCTATGGTTTGGGAAGTGTTGGTTTCCATTCTATTTCTCATCCAAAAATCTTTGAACTTAATAGAACTTGATAGAAAGATCACTAAACAACACAAACACAAGCATACGAATCATGCGATTCCTAATGTTTTTCAAGTACTCAATAACACAAAATTTCTTATTGATTGGTTTGGTTTGCCTAGGATATGGTTTGTTAAGTGTTGGTTTTCATTCTTTTTCTCATCCAAAAATTTTTGAACTTAATAGAAAAATCACCGCACAACACAAACACAAGCATACGAGTCATGTGATTCATAATGTTTCTCAAATACTCAATAACACAACAATCTTATTGATTGGTTTGATTTGCCTAGGCTATGGTTTGGTAAGTGTTGGTTTTCATTCTCTTTCTCGTCCAAAAATCTTTGAACTTAATAGAAAAATCACCGCACAACACAAACACAAGCATACGAGTCATGTGATTCATAATGTTTCTCAAATACTCAATAACACAACAATCTTATTGATTGGTTTGATTTGCCTAGGCTATGGTTTGGTAAGTGTTGGTTTTCATTCTTTTTCTCGTCCAAAAATCTTTGAACTTAATAGAAAAATCACCGCACAACACAAACACAAGCATACGAGTCATGCGATTCCTAATGTTTCTCAAATACTCAATAACACAACATTTCTTATTGATTGGTTTGATTTGCCTAGGCTATGGTTTGGGAAGTATTGGTTTCCATTCTTTTTCTCGTCCAAAAACCTTTGAACTTAATAGAACTTGATAGCAAGATCACCAAACAACACAAACACAAGCATACGAATCATGCGATTCCTAATGATTCGAAAATTCGCAATAACACAACCTTTCGTATTGATTGGTTTGATTTCCCTAGGCTATGGTTTGGCAAGTGTTGGATTCCATTCCTTTTCTTGTCCAAAATTCTTTGAAATTAATAGATCTTGATAGAAAGATCACCAAACAACACAAACACAAGCATACGAATCATGCGATTCCTAATGTTTCTCAAATTCTCAATAACACAACCTTTGCTTATTGATTGGTTTGATTTCCCTAGGCTATGGTTTGGGAAGTGTTGGTTTCCAATCTTTTTCTCGTACAAAAATCTTTGAACTTAATAGAACTTGATAGCAAGCTCACCAAACAACACAAACACAAGCATACGAATCATGCGATTCATAATGTTTCTAAAATTCTCAATAACACAACCTTTATTATTGATTGGTTTGATTTGCCTAGGATATGGTTTGGGAAGTGTTGGTTTCTATTCTTTTTCTCGTCCAAAAATCTTTGAACTTAATAGAAAGATCACCAAACAACACAAAGACAAGCATACGAGTCATGCGATTCCTAATGTTTCTCAAATTCTCAATAACACAACATTTCTTATTGATTGGTTTGATTTCCCTAGGCTATGGTTTGGGAAGTGTTGGTTTCCAATCTTTTTCTCGTACAAAAATCTTTGAACTTAATAGAACTTGATAGCAGGATCACCAAACAACAGAAACACAAGCATACGAATCATGCGATTCCTAATGTTTCTCAAATTCTCAATAACACAACCTTTCTTATTGATTGGTTTGATTTCCCTAGGCTATGGTTTGGGATGTGTTGGTTTCCAATCTCTTTCTCGTACAAAAATCTTTGAACTTAATAGAACTTGATAGCAAGATCACCAAACAACACAAACACAAGCATACGAATCATGCGATTCATAATGTTTCTAAAATTCTCAATAACACAACCTTTATTATTGATTGGTTTGATTTGCCTAGGATATGGTTTGGGAAGTGTTGGTTTCCATTCTTTTTCTCGTCCAAAAATCTTTGAACTTAATAGAAAGATCACCAAACAACACAAAGACAAGCATACGAGTCATGCGATTCCTAATGATTCGAAAATTCGCAATAACACAACATTTCGTATTGATTGGTTTGATTTCCCTAGGCTATGGTTTATCAAGTGTTGGATTCCATTCCTTTTCTTGTCCAAAAATCTTTGAAATTAATAGATCTTGATAGAAAGATCACCAAACAACACAAACACAAGCATACGAATCATGCGATTCCTAATGTTTCTCAAATTCTCAATAACACAACCTTTGCTTATTGATTGGTTTGATTTCCCTAGGCTATGGTTTGGGAAGTGTTGGTTTCCATTCTTTTTCTCGTACAAAAACCTTTGAACTTAATAGAACTTGATAGCAGGATCACCAAACAACAGAAACACAAGCATACGAATCATGCGATTCCTAATGTTTCTCAAATTCTCAATAACACAACCTTTCTTATTGATTGGTTTGATTTCCCTAGGCTATGGTTTGGGAAGTGTTGGTTTCCAATCTTTTTTCTCGTACAAAAATCTTTGAACTTAATAGAACTTGATAGCAAGATCACCAAACAACACAAACACAAACATACGAATCATGCGATTCATAATGTTTCTAAAATTCTCAATAACACAACCTTTATTATTGATTGGTTTGATTTGCCTAGGATATGGTTTGGGAAGTGTTGGTTTCCATTCTTTTTCTCGTCCAAAAATCTTTGAACTTAATAGAAAGATCACCAAACAACACAAAGACAAGCATACGAGTCATGCGATTCCTAATGTTTCTCAAATACTCAATAACACAACATTTCTTATTGATTGGTTTGATTTGACTAGGCTATGGTTTGGGATGTGTTGGTTTCCGTTCTTTTTCTCGTCCAAAAATCTTTGAACTTAATAGAACTTGATAGAAAGATCACCAAACAACACAAACACAGGCATACGAATCATGCGTTTCCTAATGTTTCTCAAATTCTCAATAACACAACCTTTCTTATTGATTGGTTTGATTTCCCTAGGCTATGGTTTAGGAAGTGTTGGTTTTCATTCTATTTCTCATCCAAAAATCTTTGAACTTAATAGAACTTGATAGAAAGATCACCAAACAACACAAAGACAAGCATACGAGTCATGCGATTCCTAATGTTTCTCAAATACTCAATAACACAACATTTCTTATTGATTGGTTTGATTTGACTAGGCTATGGTTTGGGAAGTGTTGGTTTCCGTTCTTTTTCTCGTCCAAAAATCTTTGAACTTAATAGAACTTGATAGAAAGATCACCAAACAACACAAACACAGGCATACGAATAATGCGTTTCCTAATGTTTCTCAAATTCTCAATAACACAACCTTTGTTATTGATTGGTTTGATTTCCCCATGCTATGGTTTGGGAAGTGTTGGTTTCCATTCTTTTTCTAGTCCAAAAATCTTTGAACTTAATAGAACTTGATAGCAAGATCACCAAACAACACAAATACAAGCATACGAATCATGCGATTCCTAATGATTCGAAAATTCGCAATAACACAACCTTTCGTATTGATTGGTTTGATTTCCCTAGGCTATGGTTTGGCAAGTGTTGGATTCCATTCCTTTTCTTGTCCAAAAATCTTTGAAATTAATAGATCTTGATAGAAAGATCACCAAACAACACAAACACAAGCATACGAATCATGCGATTCCTAATGTTTCTCAAATTCTCAATAACACAACCTTTGCTTATTGATTGGTTTGATTTCCCCATGCTATGGTTTAGGAAGTGTTGGTTTCCATTCTTTTTCTAGTCCAAAAATCTTTGAACTTAATAGAACTTGATAGCAAGATCACCAAACAACACAAACACAAGCATACGAATCATGCGATTCATAATGTTTCTAAAATTCTCAATAACACAACCTTTATTATTGATTGGTTTGATTTGCCTAGGATATGGTTTGGGAAGTGTTGGTTTCCATTCTTTTTCTCGTCCAAAAATCTTTGAACTTAATAGAAAGATCACCAAACAACACAAAGACAAGCATACGAGTCATGCGATTCCTAATGTTTCTCAAATACTCAATAACACAACATTTCTTATTGATTGGTTTGATTTGACTAGGCTATAGTTTGGGAAGTGTTGGTTTCCATTCTATTTCTCATCCAAAAATCTTTGAACTTAATAGAACTTGATAGAAAGATCACCAAACAACACAAACACAAGCATACGAATCATGCGATTCCTAATGTTTTTCAAGTACTCAATAACACAACATTTCTTATTGATTGGTTTGATTTGCCTAGGATATGGTTTGTTAAGTGTTGGTGTTCATTCTTTTTCTCCTCCAAAAATCTTTGAACTTAATAGAAAAATCACCGCACAACACAAACACAAGCATACGAGTCATGCGATTCCTAATGTTTCTCAAATACTCAATAACACAACAATCTTATTGATTGGTTTGATTTGCCTAGGCTATGGTTTGGTAAGTGTTGGTTTTCATTCTTTTTGTCGTCCAAAAATCTTTGAACTTAATTGAACTTGATAGCAAGATCACCAAACAACACAAACACAAGCATACGAATCATGCGATTCATAATGTTTCTAAAATTCTCAATAACACAACCTTTATTATTGATTGGTTTGATTTGCCTAGGATATGGTTTGGGAAGTGTTGGTTTCCATTCTTTTTCTCGTCCAAAAATCTTTGAACTAATTAGAAAGATCACCAAACAACACAAACACAAGCATACGAGTCATGCGATTCCTAATGTTTCTCAAATACTCAATAACACAACATTTCTTATTGATTGGTTTGATTTGACTAGGCTATGGTTTGGGAAGTGTTGGTTTCCGTTCTTTTTCTCGTCCAAAAATCTTTGAACTAATTAGAAAGATCACCAAACAACACAAAGACAAGCATACGAGTCATGCGATTCCTAATGTTTCTCAAATACTCAATAACACAACATTTCTTATTGATTGGTTTGATTTGCCTAGGATATGGTTTGGGAAGTGTTGGTTTCCATTCTTTTTCTCGTCCAAAAATCTTTGAACTTAATAGAACTTGATAGAAAGATCACCAAACAACACAAACACAGGCATACGAATCATGCGTTTCCTAATGTTTCTCAAATTCTCAATAACACAACCTTTGTTATTGATTGGTTTGATTTCCCTAGGAAATGGTTTGGGAAGTGTTGGTTTCCATTCTATTTCTCATTCAAAAATCTTTGAACTTAAAAGAACTTGATAGAAAGATCACCAAACAACACAAACACAAGCATACGAATCATGCGATTCCTAATGTTTTTCAAGTACTCAATAACACAAAATTTCTTATTGATTGGTTTGATTTGCCTAGGATATGGTTTGTTAAGTGTTGGTTTTCATTCTTTTTCTCGTCCAAAAATCTTTGAACTTAATAGAAAAATCACCGCACAACACAAACACAAGCATACGAGTCATGCGATTCCTAATGTTTCTCAAATACGCAATAACACAACAATCTTATTGACTGGTTTGATTTGCCTAGGCTATGGTTTGGTAAGTGTTGGTTTTCATTCTTTTTCTCGTCTAAAAATCTTTGAACTTAATAGAACTTGATAGCAAGATCACCAAACAACACAAACACAAGCATACGAATCATGCGATTCATAATGTTTCTAAAATTCTCAATAACACAACCTTTATTATTGATTGGTTTGATTTGCCTAGGATATGGTTTGGGAAGTGTTGGTTTCCATTCTTTTTCTCGTCCAAAAATCTTTGAACTAATTAGAAAGATCACCAAACAACACAAAGACAAGCATACGAGTCATGCGATTCCTAATGTTTCTCAAATACTCAATAACACAACATTTCTTATTGATTGGTTTGATTTGACTAGGCTATGGTTTGGGAAGTGTTGGTTTCCGTTCTTTTTCTCGTCCAAAAATCTTTGAACTTAATAGAACTTGAAAGAAAGATCACCAAACAACACAAACACAGGCATACGAATAATGCGTTTCCTAATGTTTCTCAAATTCTCAATAACACAACCTTTGTTATTGATTGGTTTGATTTCCCCATGCTATGGTTTGGGAAGTGTTGGTTTCCATTCTTTTTCTAGTCCAAAAATCTTTGAACTTAATAGAACTTGATAGCAAGATCACCAAACAACACAAACACAAGCATACGAATCATGCGATTCATAATGTTTCTAAAATTCTCAATAACACAACCTTTATTATTTATTGGTTTGATTTGCCTAGGATATGGTTTGGGAAGTGTTGGTTTCCATTCTTTTTCTAGACCAAAAATCTTTGAACTTAATAGAACTTGATAGCAAGATCACCAAACAACACAAACACAAGCATACGAGTCATGCGATTCCTAATGTTTCTCAAATTCTCAATAACACAACAATTTTTATTGATTGGTTTGATTTCCCTAAGCTATGGTTTGGGAAGTGTTGGTTTCCAATCTTTTTCTCGTACAAAAATCTTTGAACTTAATAGAACTTGATAACAAGATCACCCTTACAACACAAACACAAACATACGAATCATGCGATTCATAATGTTTCTAAACTTCTCAATAACACAACCTTTATTATTTATTGGTTTGATTTGCCTAGGATATGGTTTGGGAAGTGTTGGTTTCCATTCTTTTTCTAGACCAAAAATCTTTGAACTTAATAGAACTTGATAGCAAGATCACCAAACAACACAAACACAAGCATACGAGTCATGCGATTCCTAATGTTTCTCAAATTCTCAATAACACAACATTTCTTATTGATTGGTTTGATTTGACTAGGCTATGGTTTGGGAAGTGTTGGTTTCCAATCTTTTTCTCGTACAAAAATCTTTGAACTTAATAGAACTTGATAGCAGGATCACCAAACAACAGAAACACAAGCATACGAATCATGCGATTCCTAATGTTTCTCAAATTCTCAATAACACAACCTTTCTTATTGATTGGTTTGATTTCCCTAGGCTATGGTTTGGGAAGTGTTGGTTTCCAATCTTTTTCTCGTCCAAAAATCTTTGAACTTAATAGAAAGATCACCAAACAACACAAAGACAAGCATACGAGTCATGCGATTCCTAATGTTTCTCAAATACTCAATAACACAACATTTCTTATTGATTGGTTTGATTTGACTAGGCTATGGTTTGGGAAGTGTTGGTTTCCGTTCTTTTTCTCGTCCAAAAATCTTTGAACTTAATAGAACTTGATAGAAAGATCACCAAACAACACAAACACAGGCATACGAATAATGCGTTTCCTAATGTTTCTCAAATTCTCAATAACACAACCTTTGTTATTGATTGGTTTGATTTCCCCATGCTATGGTTTGGGAAGTGTTGGTTTCCATTCTTTTTCTAGTCCAAAAATCTTTGAACTTAATAGAACTTGATAGCAAGATCACTAAACAACACAAACACAAGCATACGAATCATGCGATTCATAATGTTTCTAAAATTCTCAATAACACAACCTTTATTATTTATTGGTTTGATTTGCCTAGGATATGGTTTGGGAAGTGTTGGTTTCCATTCTTTTTCTCGTCCAAAAATCTTTGAACTTAATAGAAAGATCACCAAACAACACAAAGACAAGCATACGAGTCATGCGATTCCTAATGTTTCTCAAATACTCAATAACACAACATTTCTTATTGATTGGTTTGATTTGACTAGGCTATGGTTTGGGAAGTGTTGGTTTCCGTTCTTTTTCTCGTCCAAAAATCTTTGAACTTAATAGAACTTGATAGAAAGATCACCAAACAACAGAAACACAGGCATACGAATAATGCGTTTCCTAATGTTTCTCAAATTCTCAATAACACAACCTTTGTTATTTATTGGTTTGATTTCCCTAGGCTATGGTTTGGGAAGTGTTGGTTTCCATTCTATTTCTCATCCAAAAATCTTTGAACTTAATAGAACTTGATAGAAAGATCACCAAACAACACAAACACAAGCATACGAATCATGCGATTCCTAATGTTTCTCAAATTCTCAATAACACACCCTTTGCTTATTGATTGGTTTGATTTTCCTAGGTTATGGTTTGGGAAGTGTTGGTTTCCATTCTTTTTCTAGTCTAAAAATCTTTGAACTTAATAGAACATGATAGCAAGATCACCAAACAACACAAACACAAGCATACGAATCATGCGATTCCTAATGATTCGAAAATTCGCAATAACACAACCTTTCGTATTGATTGGTTTGATTTCCCTAGGCTATGGTTTGGCAAGTGTTGGATTCCATTCCTTTTCTTGTCCAAAAATCTTTGAAATTAATAGATCTTGATAGAAAGATCACCAAACAACACAAACACAAGCATACGAATCATGCGATTCCTAATGTTTCTCAAATTCTCAATAACACAACCTTTGCTTATTGATTGGTTTGATTTCCCCATGCTATGGTTTGGGAAGTGTTGGTTTCCATTCTTTTTCTAGTCCAAAAATCTTTGAACTTAATAGAACTTGATAGCAAGATCACCAAACAACACAAACACAAGCATACGAATCATGCGATTCATAATGTTTCTAAAATTCTCAATAACACAACCTTTGTTATTTATTGGTTTGATTTCCCTAGGCTATGGTTTGGGAAGTGTTGGTTTCCATTCTATTTCTCATCCAAAAATCTTTGAAATTAATAGAACTTGATAGAAAGATCACCAAACAACACAAACACAAGCATACGAATCATGCGATTCCTAATGTTTTTCAAGTACTCAATAACACAACATTTCTTATTGATTGGTTTGGTTTGCCTAGGATATGGTTTGTTAAGTGTTAGTTTTCATTCTTTTTCTCATCCAAAAATCTCTGAACTTAATAGAAAAATCACCGCACAACACAAACACAAGCATACGAGTCCTACGATTCCTAATGTTTCTCAAATACTCAATAACACAACATTTCTTATTGATTGGTTTGATTTTCCTAGGCTATGGTTTGGGAAGTGTTGGTTTCCATTCTTTTTCTAGTCCAAAAATCTTTGAACTTAATAGAACATGATAGCAAGATCACCAAACAACACAAACACAAGCATACGAATCATGCGATTCCTAATGATTCGAAAATTCGCAATAACACAACCTTTCGTATTGATTGGTTTGATTTCCCTAGGCTATGGTTTGGCAAGTGTTGGATTCCATTCCTTTTCTTGTCCAAAAATCTTTAAAATTAATAGATCTTGATAGAAAGATCACCAAACAACACAAACACAAGCATACGAATCATGCGATTCCTAATGTTTCTCAAATTCTCAATAACACAACCTTTGCTTATTGATTGGTTTGATTTCCCCATGCTATGGTTTGGGAAGTGTTGGTTTCCATTCTTTTTCTAGTCCAAAAATCTTTGAACTTAATAGAACTTGATAGCAAGATCACCAAACAACACAAACACAAGCATACGAATCATGCGATTCATAATGTTTCTAAAATTCTCAATAACACAACCTTTATTATTGATTGGTTTGATTTGCCTAGGATATGGTTTGGGAAGTGTTGGTTTCCATTCTTTTTCTCGTCCAAAAATCTTTGAACTTAATAGAAAGATCACCAAACAACACAAAGACAAGCATACGAGTCATGCGATTCCTAATGTTTCTCAAATACTCAATAACACAACATTTCTTATTGATTGGTTTGATTTGACTAGGCTATAGTTTGGGAAGTGTTGGTTTCCATTCTATTTCTCATCCAAAAATCTTTGAACTTAATAGAACTTGATAGAAAGATCACCAAACAACACAAACACAAGCATACGAATCATGCGATTCCTAATGTTTTTCAAGTACTCAATAACACAACATTTCTTATTGATTGGTTTGATTTGCCTAGGATATGGTTTGTTAAGTGTTGGTGTTCATTCTTTTTCTCATCCAAAAATCTTTGAACTTAATAGAAAAATCACCGCACAACACAAACACAAGCATACGAGTCATGCGATTCCTAATGTTTCTCAAATACTCAATAACACAACAATCTTATTGATTGGTTTGATTTGCCTAGGCTATGGTTTGGTAAGTGTTGGTTTTCATTCTATTTCTCGTCCAAAAATCTTTGAACTTAATAGAAAAATCACCGCACAACACAAACACAAGCATACGAGTCATGCGGTTCCTAATGTTTCTCAAATACGCAATAACACAACAATCTTATTGATTGGTTTGATTTGCCTAGGCTATGGTTTGGTAAGTGTTGGTTTTCATTCTTTTTCTCGTCCAAAAATCTTTGAACTTAATTGATGAGGGAACATCTAGGCTGCCACCCCCAAGTGCGCCTACACTCTTCGATGGACCACTCACCCGAGCTCGAACCAAGAAGCTACAACGCGAGATGCATGGATTCATCGGGTACACCATGGCTAAAGAGGCTGTGCACATCAAGGAACCATCGCCATCCACAACATGCCTTATTGGTGTCACAAACGCCCCAGCCGCGTCCATGTGCGCAGATTGCTAAGCGGCCTCTATCCGAGCAACATCTCCAAAGCTTGGCTGTGCATTGCTTAGTTTAGGTTGTTGCTTATGTGGGCTGCCACCTATCTTATTATTATTATTATTAGTGTTACTTTTCTGGGATTGTAAGGGCATATAAATAGCCCCTTGTTAGTTCTTTTCAGGAGACAAGACATTCCCCATTTTACAAGTGTGTAAAAACTGATTTCCTCCTTAGAGAGAGTTTGAGAGCTTTGAGCTCTTTGAACCTTTGGTGTTCTAAATCGCAGCTTGGTTTGCCTTGGATTGTGTCGACTTCATCAAAGGTTGGTGCTTTTCAGCTTCCACAAGCCTCCTTCTCGTGCTTCAAGGATCCGTCCTTGATTGTGTGAGATTGTATGAAGAAGGGTCTCTAGGTGTCGTGTCCATCGGTGCTCGGGGCGAAATAATCCTCTTGTGTCGACCACAGCTTAGTGGTTCTACTTCCCTATCCGTTCAAGAAGGTCGGGTCTCTTGATCTCTATTTGGTTCTTGGTTGAAATAATACCAAGGGTCTTCTTGTTGTTTTCAAGTGGTTCTTCTTTTCTTCCTTTATCCTTGTTCTTAAATCTGTTCTTGTTCTTTGTTGTTGTTCTTCTTTGTGTCTTGTTTCCCATTTCTGACCATCTCTCCTTCTCTTCATGTTTTGAGTTGTTGTTTGTCGAAGATCGGGCATCCAGCGGCTAACCCGCATCAAAGTGGTATCAGAGCTGCGTTGTCGACATTCAACTTGTCTTCCACCATAAACCAAAAACACCAAAAAAAGAAATCCCAGATCAGGTTTGATTAATCCAATCTCCTTAATTGAACTTGATAGTACTAACCGGGTTTGTTTACTTGTGCAAGTGGTTTGTTTGCCCAGCCCAAAACCTCCTTCGCCTAAGTAAACTGCCACCGTCCGACCATCATCATCCACCATCTCCCAGCACAGAAACCAGCCATTAAAGGATGATGAAAGCTTGAACAAATGAGCTAAATCCAAATCCTTCACATTTCAGCCCATCCCACCATTTTTACCAACTTTCACCAACTTCTACTAACTTTGACCAACTCCCCATACCATTCCATCACTATTTTACCAACTCAAAGCCATTCCCTTTCAGCCCACACTATTCTACCAACTCCCATCAAATTCAAACCCATTCCCCCCATCAATCTAGTCAAAGAGATGACTTCTTTTATTTTGTACACCTTTCTTATATTTATTATATTTAATAAGTAGCTGATTGTGATTTTCGAATTTTATTAAAAAAAAAGAAGAAAAAAAAAAGGAAAAAAAAAAAGAAAGAAAAAAAAGAAAAAAAAAGAAAAGAAGAGGAAGTTTCAGAATTGCACTTGTTGCCTATTAGATAGTGCAAATGTTGACTTCTTGATTAAGTGCCTAATTTGTGTAATATTTCGATTAAGTGCAAAGTGTTGTGTTCTCTTCTCTAGTCTTGTTCTTGATTGATATTGGAGATAACCTTCCTCCACAAAAGGCCAGCCCATCTCACCTTACAAACCACTTCAAGTACTCATCTTGGTTTAGGAATTCAAGGCGAGAAAGGCTTAATCAAGGTTTGATATCTTTTATCCTTCAACTCTTGTTTTGTTGTTCTTCATTCCAACTCAGTTTCTTGTCCAAAATTTTCAGTCCTTTTCTTTCTTTGGCCGACACTAAGTTTGTGTCTTGTTCTCACTTTCACTAACCTTGGACTTGAATATTGATCCCTTGCAAGGCAGATTGAAACAACAAGCTCGATTGCACTAAAAGAGAGAGAGTGCGAGTGAAACACATTGTGAAGCTGTTTTGGATTATCACTAATCTTAACCGGTTTCTTGTAGTGTGTTACTTGTGATCATGTCTCAGGAACAAGAAAGTTCCAACACTTCGGAGCCCGTCCATCCAGAGGTGTTTAGCATGTTGAAAAAACTCGGCGACAACATGGCCATCATCGCGCGACGATTGGAGGCCTTGGAGACTAGGCAGCCAGCTGAGCGTACCCATGGCCACACCAACGCCACACAAAGGGGTAACCCACCCTTGGACCCTAACTTGGCATCCACCTCCCATCAACAACACACAAGGGAAGTAAATCTTGACCCTCCTGGAATTTTTGCTCGAAGAGTTCCTATTAATCAATCTCCTTCTCCTCCAAGAGATAGGCACCGTCGCACTAATGATTTTCAAGCTTTTCAGGCCCGAAGAAGAACTCATGATCGAGAGGAGCAATATGATGACTTTGATGAGGAGTTCCAAGAAGATGATACTTGGGAGCGCTACTCTAGGCGTGATGATAGAGATAGGCACCCAAGGAGGCCAAGAGAGCCCGAACAAGATGGCGTAGGAAAGATCAAGGTGAAGATCCCAGCCTTTGAAGGCAAATGTGATCCGGACGTATACATGGAGTGGGAAACCAAAATTGAGCAAATCTGGAATTGCCACAACTTTCCCGAACCAAAGAAAGTCCAACTCGCAACCCTTGAGTTCACCGGTTATGCACTAATCTGGTGGGATAATTTGGTGAAAGAAAGGCGACGAGTACTAGACCCGCCCATAGCCACTTGGGAGCAAATGAAGGCGCTCATGAGGGGACGTTTCATTCCTCAACATTACACTCGTGAGCTGAGGCAAAGATTGGAGAACCTCAAACAAGGACCAATGAGTGTCGAGGAGACATTTAATGCCATGCAAGTGGCAATGGTAAGAGCCAATGTGGTTGAGGACAATGAGACCACAATGGCCAGATTTCTTAGAATATTGCATCCTTCCCTAGCTCATGAAGTTGATTTATATCCCTATTCTACTATGACTGATTTGCTTCATCTAGCTATGAAAGTAGAAAGGAAGAATCGAGCAAGGAGCCAAGGAGGCAAGAATGTGAGCAACCAGCCCCATGCGTGGAGAAGCTCAAGTCGTGGCCAGTTATCACCCTACCATAGAGACGCCACACACCCAAAGGAAAAAGGAAGCAATCCAAATGCCTATGGCAACCAATCAGCCCGAGGCAAACCTCCCGTGGGCAATTCACCATCCAGCTTCAAAGGGTCATCTAATGGAGTTTCCACAACTCCTAAGGGAAGTAATTCTAATCCTACTACTAGGGCTAGAGACATTGTTTGCTTTAAATGCCAAGGTAGAGGACACATGATGAAAGATTGCCCAAACACAAAGACTCTCTTGATTAATTCTTTAGGCCAATATGAATCTGAAAATGAAGAGGATAATCAAGATGATGATCATGATGATTGTGTGAATGATGTGAATCTGATTGCTTATGAAAATGATGAGAATGAAATAGAATGTGAGCATGGAGAGGCATTGATAGCTAGGAGGACTTTGCATGCTAAGCCAACCCCATGTGATGATAACCAAAGGGAAAATCTGTTTCATACTCGTTGTTTAGTAAAAGGCAAAGTGTGTAGTGTGATCATTGATAGTGGAAGTTGTTGTAACATAGCTAGCATGGAAATGGTTCAAAAATTACAACTTCCTACATTTCATCACCCTAAGCCTTATAAACTGCATTGGATGAATGATTGCGGTGCATTAAAGGTGACTAAGCAAGTTAAGGTATCCATTAAGCTAGGACATTATGAAGATGATGTGCTATGTGATGTTGTGCCTATGCAAGCTTGTCATTTACTTTTGGGTCGTCCCTGGCAGTTTGATAGAAAAGTTGATCATGATGGATTCACTAACCGACATTCTTTTGTGTTTAAAGGAAAGAACATCGTCCTCAAACCTATGACACCAACTCAGGTTTTGGATGAGTATGAGAAGAAAAGGTTACGTGAATGCAAGGAGGAGAAAGAGAAGGGAAAGGCTGAATTGAGGGAGCCTACAAGCCCACATCCCTCTAATGTTTTTCTAGCTTCCAAGTGGGAGCTTGAGAATGAGTACTTAGATGGGGATACCACACTCATGCTCTTGTGCAAGGAGCTTAGTTTGTTGAGTGATGAGCTTAAGGCTAGATTACCCCCAAGAATACTAGGGTTGATCGAGGAGTATAGTGATGTATTCCCCGATGACATACCACCTGGCCTACCCCCAATTAGAGGAATCGAGCATCAAATTGATCTCATTCCCGGGGCTGCATTGCCTAATCGGCCAGCGTATCGTATGAACCCGAAAGAGGCCCAAGAGGTCCAAACCCAAGTCCAAGAGCTTTTGGACAAGGGTTACATTAGAGAAAGTATGAGCCCTTGTGCTGTACCGGTGTTGTTAGTACCCAAGAAAGACAACACATGGAGAATGTGTGTCGATTGTCGGGCCATTAATAACATAACGGTAAAGTATAGGCACCCCATTCCTCGTCTTGATGACATGTTAGACGAATTGCATGGAGCCACAATGTTTTCTAAAATTGATTTAAAGAGTGGCTACCACCAGATTCGTATGAAGGAAGGGGACGAATGGAAAACAGCCTTCAAGACCAAATTTGGTCTATATGAATGGCTTGTCATGCCATTTGGGCTTACAAATGCACCAAGTACTTTTATGAGATTGATGAATCATGTGCTTAGACATTACATAGGGAAATTTGTTGTTGTTTACTTTGATGATATTCTGATTTATAGCAAATCCCTAGAAGAGCATGAATGTCATTTGAGAAATGTGCTTACTACTTTGCGTCTTGAACACTTGTTTGCTAATTTGAAAAAGTGTGAGCTATGCACTACTTCTGTCACCTTTCTTGGTTTTGTAGTGAGCTCACAAGGATTACAAGTGGACGAGGCCAAGATCAAGGCAATTCAAGACTGGCCTACACCCACCACCGTTGGGCAAGTGCGAAGCTTCCACGGACTGGCGAGCTTTTATAGGCGCTTTGTCAAAGATTTTAGCACCATTGCTGCCCCCTTGACTGAAATCACCAAAAAGAGAAGTGAGTTCACATGGAAACAAGCTCAAGAAAATGCCTTCAACACCTTGAAGTTGAAATTGACCCAAGCCCCATTGCTATCCTTGCCGGATTTCACCAGGCCATTTGAGGTCGAATGTGATGCAAGTGGAATTGGTATTGGCGGCGTCCTCATGCAAGAAGGTCAGCCTATTGCTTTCTTTTCTGAAAAGTTGAAAGGTGCATGTCTCAATTACTCTACTTATGATAAAGAGCTATATGCCTTGTTTAGAGTTCTTAAGACTTGGTCACACTACCTATGGCCTAGAGAATTTGTCTTGAAAACTGATCATGAATCTTTGAAGCATTTTAAAAGTCAGGACAAATTAGATAGAAGACATGGTAGATGGATGGAATTCATAGAAACATTTCCTTATGTTATCAAATACAAAAAGGGAAAAGATAACGTTGTGGCCGACGCACTTTCTAGGCGTCATTCCATGTTAACTACATTAGACTCTCGTGTTCTTGGATTTGCATACATTAAGGAGTTATATGTAGATGATCCTGATTTTGGTGCCATATATAAGACTTGTGTAGATAAGGGAGCATTAGATAAGTTCTACTTGTTTGATGGTTTTCTCTTTCGTGTTGATAAGGTTTGCATACCGAGATGTTCTTTGAGATTGCTTTTGACTGAAGAAGCCCATAAGGGTGGATTAATGGGACATTTTGGTAGAGATAAAACTTATCACATGCTGCATGCTCATTTTTATTGGCCTCACATGCTTAGAGATGTAGAAAACATGGTTAAAAGATGCATTGAATGTTTAAAGGCTAAATCTAGATTGATGCCCCATGGTTTATATAGTCCTTTGCCTGTACCCTCAGCCCCTTGGGAGGACATTAGCATGGATTTCATAGTTGGATTACCTAGGACTAAGAAGGGGAGAGATTCGATTTTTGTTGTTGTTGATCGTTTCTCAAAGATGGCTCATTTTATAGCTTGCCATAAAACTGATGATGCTTCTAATGTTGCTAGCCTATTCTTTAGAGAAGTTGTTAGGTTACATGGCCTGCCAAAAACCATTGTGAGTGATAGGGATACAAAGTTCCTTAGTCATTTTTGGAGGACTTTATGGGCTAAGTTAGGAACCAAACTGTTATTCTCTACTTCTAGCCACCCCCAAACCGATGGCCAAACTGAGGTGACTAATAGGACTTTAGCCACTATCCTTAGGGCTGTCATTAGGAAGAATTTGAAACTGTGGGAAGAAGCTTTACCTCATGTGGAGTTTGCTTACAATAGAACAATGCACTCAGCTACTAAGTTGACTCCATTTGAATGTGTTTATGGAACTAACCCACTAACCCCCTTAGATCTTACCCCATATCCTATGAGGGAGAAAGAAAGTTTTGATGCAGGAAAACATGTCCAGTTCATCAAGGAATTACATGATCGGACTAGGGCCAAGCTGAAGCAAAAGGCCGAGTACAATGCCAACCGAGCCAACAAGGGTAGGCGCCAAGTGATATTTCAGCCCGGAGATCTAGTTTGGGTGCATCTAAGGAAGGAGCGGTTCCCGGAGCAAAGGAAGAGCAAGCTGTCCCCACGAGGAGATGGACCTTTCAAGGTTCTTCAACGAATTGGAGACAATGCATACAAGTTGGAACTACCCGGAGAATATGGCGTAAGCGCCACCTTCAATGTGGCTGATCTCATGCCTTACCTAGCCATTGATGAGGACTTGGATTCGAGGACGAATCCTTTTCAAGAAGGGGAGGTTGATGAGGGAACATCTAGGCTGCCACCCCCAAGTGCGCCTACACTCTTCGATGGACCACTCACCCGAGCTCGAACCAAGAAGCTACAACGCGAGATGCATGGATTCATCGGGTACACCATGGCTAAAGAGGCTGTGCACATCAAGGAACCATCGCCATCCACAACATGCCTTATTGGTGTCACAAACGCCCCAGCCGCGTCCATGTGCGCAGATTGCTAAGCGGCCTCTATCCGAGCAACATCTCCAAAGCTTGGCTGTGCATTGCTTAGTTTAGGTTGTTGCTTATGTGGGCTGCCACCTATCTTATTATTATTATTATTAGTGTTACTTTTCTGGGATTGTAAGGGCATATAAATAGCCCCTTGTTAGTTCTTTTCAGGAGACAAGACATTCCCCATTTTACAAGTGTGTAAAAACTGATTTCCTCCTTAGAGAGAGTTTGAGAGCTTTGAGCTCTTTGAACCTTTGGTGTTCTAAATCGCAGCTTGGTTTGCCTTGGATTGTGTCGACTTCATCAAAGGTTGGTGCTTTTCAGCTTCCACAAGCCTCCTTCTCGTGCTTCAAGGATCCGTCCTTGATTGTGTGAGATTGTATGAAGAAGGGTCTCTAGGTGTCGTGTCCATCGGTGCTCGGGGCGAAATAATCCTCTTGTGTCGACCACAGCTTAGTGGTTCTACTTCCCTATCCGTTCAAGAAGGTCGGGTCTCTTGATCTCTATTTGGTTCTTGGTTGAAATAATACCAAGGGTCTTCTAGTTGTTTTCAAGTGGTTCTTCTTTTCTTCCTTTATCCTTGTTCTTAAATCTGTTCTTGTTCTTTGTTGTTGTTCTTCTTTGTGTCTTGTTTCCCATTTCTGACCATCTCTCCTTCTCTTCATGTTTTGAGTTGTTGTTTGTCGAAGATCGGGCATCCAGCGGCTAACCCGCATCATTAATAGAACTTGATAGCAAGATCACCAAACAACACAAACACAAGCATACGAATCATGCGATTCATAATGTTTCTAAAATTCTCAATAACACAACCTTTATTATTGATTGGTTTGATTTGCCTAGGATATGGTTTGGGAAGTGTTGGTTTCCATTCTTTTTCTCGTCCAAAAATCTTTGAACTAATTAGAAAGATCACCAAACAACACAAAGACAAGCATACGAGTCATGCGATTCCTAATGTTTCTCAAATACTCAATAACACAACATTTCTTATTGATTGGTTTGATTTGACTAGGCTATGGTTTAGGAAGTGTTGGTTTCCGTTCTTTTTCTCGTCCAAAAATCTTTGAACTTAATAGAACTTGATAGAAAGATCACCAAACAACACAAACACAGCCATACGAATCATGCGTTTCCTAATGATTCGAAAATTCGCAATAACACAACCTTTCGTATTGATTGGTTTGATTTCCCTAGGCTATGGTTTGGCAAGTGTTGGATTCCATTCCTTTCCTTGTCCAAAAATCTTTGAAATTAATAGATCTTGATAGAAAGATCACCAAACAACACAAACACAAGCATACGAATCATGCGATTCCTAATGTTTCTCAAATTCTCAATAACACAACCTTTGCTTATTGATTGGTTTGATTTCCCTAGGCTATGGTTTGGGAAGTGTTGGTTTCCATTCTTTTTCTAGTCCAAAAATCTTTGAACTTAATAGAACTTGATAGCAAGATCACCAAACAACACAAATACAAGCATACGAATGATGCGATTCCTAATGATTCGAAAATTCGCAATAACACAACCTTTCGTATTGATTGGTTTGATTTCCCTAGGCTATGGTTTGGCAAGTGTTGGATTCCATTCCTTTTCTTGTCCAATAATCTTTGAAATTAATAGATCTTGATAGAAAGATCACCAAACAACACAAACACAAGCATACGAATCATGCGATTCCTAATGTTTCTCAAATTCTCAATAACACAACCTTTGCTTATTGATTGGTTTGATTTCCCCATGCTATGGTTTGGGAAGTGTTGGTTTCCATTCTTTTTCTAGTCCAAAAATCTTTGAACTTAATAGAACTTGATAGCAAGATCACCAAACAACACAAACACAAGCATACGAATCATGCGATTCATAATGTTTCTAAAATTCTCAATAACACAACCTTTATTATTGATTTGTTTGATTTGCCTAGGATATGGTTTGGGAAGTGTTGGTTTCCATTCTTTTTCTCGTCCAAAAATCTTTGAACTTAATAGAAAGATCACCAAACAACACAAAGACAAGCATACGAGTCATGCGATTCCTAATGTTTCTCAAATACTCAATAACACAACATTTCTTATTGATTGGTTTGATTTGACTAGGCTATGGTTTGGGAAGTGTTGGTTTCCGTTCTTTTTCTCGTCCAAAAATCTTTGAACTTAATAGAACTTGATAGAAAGATCACCAAACAACACAAACACAGGCATACGAATCATGCGTTTCCTAATGTTTCTCAAATTCTCAATAACACAACCTTTGTTATTTATTGGTTTGATTTCCCTAGGCTATGGTTTGGGAAGTGTTGGTTTCCATTCTATTTCTCATCCAAAAATCTTTGAACTTAATAGAACTTGATAGAAAGATCACCAAACAACACAAACACAAGCATACGAATCATGCGATTCCTAATGTTTTTCAAGTACTCAATAACACAACATTTCATATTGATTGGTTTGATTTGCCTAGGATATGGTTTGTTAAGTGTTGGTTTTCATTCTTTTCTCATCCAAAAATCTTTGAACTTACTAGAAAAATCACCGCACAACACAAACACAAGCATACGAGTCATGCGATTCCTAATGTTTCTCAAATACTCAATAACACAACAATCTTATTGATTGGTTTGATTTGCCTAGGCTATGGTTTGGTAAGTGTTGGTTTTCATTCTTTTACTCGTCCAAAAATCTTTGAACTTAATAGAAAAATCACCGCACAACACAAACACAAGCATACGAGTCATGCGATTCCTAATGTTTCTCAAATACTCAATAACACAACATTTCTTATTGATTGGTTTGATTTGCCTAGCCTATGGTTTGGGAAGTATTGGTTTCCATTCTTTTTCTCGTCCAAAAAACTTTGAACTTAATAGAACTTGATAGCAAGATCACCAAACAACACAAACACAAGCATACGAATCATGCGATTCCTAATGATTCGAAAATTCGCAATAACACAACCTTTCGTATTGATTGGTTTGATTTCCCTAGGCTATGGTTTGGCAAGTGTTGGATTCCATTCCTTTCCTTGTCCAAAAATCTTTGAAATTAATAGATCTTGATAGAAAGATCACCAAACAACACAAACACAAGCATACGAATCATGCGATTCCTAATGTTTCTCAAATTCTCAATAACACAACCTTTGCTTATTGATTGGTTTGATTTCCCTAGGCTATGGTTTGGGAAGTGTTGGTTTCCATTCTTTTTCTAGTCCAAAAATCTTTGAACTTAATAGAACTTGATAGTAAGATCACCAAACAACACAAATACAAGCATACGAATCATGCGATTCCTAATGATTCGAAAATTCGCAATAACACAACCTTTCGTATTGATTGGTTTGATTTCCCTAGGCTATGGTTTGGCAAGTGTTGGATTCCATTCCTTTTCTTGTCCAAAAATCTTTGAAATTAATAGATCTTGATAGAAAGATCACCAAACAACACAAACACAAGCATACGAATCATGCGATTCCTAATGTTTCTCAAATTATCAATAACACAACCTTTATTATTGATTGGTTTGATTTGCCAAGGATATTGTTTGGGAAGTGTTGTTTTCATTCTTTTTCTCGTCAAAAAATCTTTGAACGTAATAGAACTTGATAGAAAGATCACCAAACAACACAAACACAAGCATACGAATCATGCGATTCCTAATGTTTCTCAAATTCTCAATAACACAACCTTTGCTTATTGATTGGTTTGATTTCCCCATGCTATGGTTTGGGAAGTGTTGGTTTCCATTCTTTTTCTAGTCCAAAAATCTTTGAACTTAATAGAACTTGATAGCAAGATCACCAAACAACACAAACACAAGCATACGAATCATGCGATTCATAATGTTTCTAAAATTCTCAATAACACAACCTTTATTATTGATTGGTTTGATTTGCCTAGGATATGGTTTGGGAAGTGTTGGTTTCCATTCTTTTTCTCGTCCAAAAATCTTTGAACTTAATAGAAAGATCACCAAACAACACAAAGACAAGCATACGAGTCATGCGATTCCTAATGTTTCTCAAATACTCAATAACACAACATTTCTTATTGATTGGTTTGATTTGACTAGGCTATGGTTTGGGAAGTGTTGGTTTCCGTTCTTTTTCTCGTCCAAAAATCTTTGAACTTAATAGAACTTGATAGAAAGATCACCAAACAACACAAACACAGGCATACGAATCATGCGTTTCCTAATGTTTCTCAAATTCTCAATAACACAACCTTTGTTATTTATTGGTTTGATTTCCCTAGGCTATGGTTTGGGAAGTGTTGGTTTCCATTCTATTTCTCATCCAAAAATCTTTGAACTTAATAGAACTTGATAGAAAGATCACCAAACAACACAAACACAAGCATACGAATCATGCGATTCCTAATGTTTTTCAAGTACTCAATAACACAACATTTCATATTGATTGGTTTGATTTGCCTAGGATATGGTTTGTTAAGTGTTGGTTTTCATTCTTTTCTCATCCAAAAATCTTTGAACTTAATAGAAAAATCACCGCACAACACAAACACAAGCATACGAGTCATGCGATTCCTAATGTTTCTCAAATACTCAATAACACAACAATCTTATTGATTGGTTTGATTTGCCTAGGCTATGGTTTGGTAAGTGTTGGTTTTCATTCTTTTACTCGTCCAAAAATCTTTGAACTTAATAGAAAAATCACCGCACAACACAAACACAAGCATACGAGTCATGCGATTCCTAATGTTTCTCAAATACTCAATAACACAACATTTCTTATTGATTGGTTTGATTTGCCTAGCCTATGGTTTGGGAAGTATTGGTTTCCATTCTTTTTCTCGTCCAAAAAACTTTGAACTTAATAGAACTTGATAGCAAGATCACCAAACAACACAAACACAAGCATACGAATCATGCGATTCCTAATGATTCGAAAATTCGCAATAACACAACCTTTCGTATTGATTGGTTTGATTTCCCTAGGCTATGGTTTGGCAAGTGTTGGATTCCATTCCTTTCCTTGTCCAAAAATCTTTGAAATTAATAGATCTTGATAGAAAGATCACCAAACAACACAAACACAAGCATACGAATCATGCGATTCCTAATGTTTCTCAAATTCTCAATAACACAACCTTTGCTTATTGATTGGTTTGATTTCCCTAGGCTATGGTTTGGGAAGTGTTGGTTTCCATTCTTTTTCTAGTCCAAAAATCTTTGAACTTAATAGAACTTGATAGTAAGATCACCAAACAACACAAATACAAGCATACGAATCATGCGATTCCTAATGATTCGAAAATTCGCAATAACACAACCTTTCGTATTGATTGGTTTGATTTCCCTAGGCTATGGTTTGGCAAGTGTTGGATTCCATTCCTTTTCTTGTCCAAAAATCTTTGAAATTAATAGATCTTGATAGAAAGATCACCAAACAACACAAACACAAGCATACGAATCATGCGATTCCTAATGTTTCTCAAATTATCAATAACACAACCTTTATTATTGATTGGTTTGATTTGCCAAGGATATTGTTTGGGAAGTGTTGTTTTCATTCTTTTTCTCGTCAAAAAATCTTTGAACGTAATAGAACTTGATAGAAAGATCACCAAACAACACAAACACAAGCATACGAATCATGCGATTCCTAATGTTTCTCAAATTCTCAATAACACAACCTTTGCTTATTGATTGGTTTGATTTCCCCATGCTATGGTTTGGGAAGTGTTGGTTTCCATTCTTTTTCTAGTCCAAAAATCTTTGAACTTAATAGAACTTGATAGCAAGATCACCAAACAACACAAACACAAGCATACGAATCATGCGATTCATAATGTTTCTAAAATTCTCAATAACACAACCTTTATTATTGATTGGTTTGATTTGCCTAGGATATGGTTTGGGAAGTGTTGGTTTCCATTCTTTTTCTCGTCCAAAAATCTTTGAACTTAATAGAAAGATCACCAAACAACACAAAGACAAGCATACGAGTCATGCGATTCCTAATGTTTCTCAAATACTCAATAACACAACATTTCTTATTGATTGGTTTGATTTGACTAGGCTATGGTTTGGGAAGTGTTGGTTTCCGTTCTTTTTCTCGTCCAAAAATCTTTGAACTTAATAGAACTTGATAGAAAGATCACCAAACAACACAAACACAGGCATACGAATCATGCGTTTCCTAATGTTTCTCAAATACTCAATAACACAACATTTCTTATTGATTGGTTTGATTTGCCTAGCCTATGGTTTGGGAAGTATTGGTTTCCATTCTTTTTCTCGTCCAAAAAACTTTGAACTTAATAGAACTTGATAGCAAGATCACCAAACAACACAAACACAAGCATACGAATCATGCGATTCCTAATGATTCGAAAATTCGCAATAACACAACCTTTCGTATTGATTGGTTTGATTTCCCTAGGCTATGGTTTGGCAAGTGTTGGATTCCATTCCTTTCCTTGTCCAAAAATCTTTGAAATTAATAGATCTTGATAGAAAGATCACCAAACAACACAAACACAAGCATACGAATCATGCGATTCCTAATGTTTCTCAAATTCTCAATAACACAACCTTTGCTTATTGATTGGTTTGATTTCCCTAGGCTATGGTTTGGGAAGTGTTGGTTTCCATTCTTTTTCTAGTCCAAAAATCTTTGAACTTAATAGAACTTGATAGTAAGATCACCAAACAACACAAATACAAGCATACGAATCATGCGATTCCTAATGATTCGAAAATTCGCAATAACACAACCTTTCGTATTGATTGGTTTGATTTCCCTAGGCTATGGTTTGGCAAGTGTTGGATTCCATTCCTTTTCTTGTCCAAAAATCTTTGAAATTAATAGATCTTGATAGAAAGATCACCAAACAACACAAACACAAGCATACGAATCATGCGATTCCTAATGTTTCTCAAATTATCAATAACACAACCTTTATTATTGATTGGTTTGATTTGCCAAGGATATTGTTTGGGAAGTGTTGTTTTCATTCTTTTTCTCGTCAAAAAATCTTTGAACGTAATAGAACTTGATAGAAAGATCACCAAACAACACAAACACAAGCATACGAATCATGCGATTCCTAATGTTTCTCAAATTCTCAATAACACAACCTTTGCTTATTGATTGGTTTGATTTCCCCATGCTATGGTTTGGGAAGTGTTGGTTTCCATTCTTTTTCTAGTCCAAAAATCTTTGAACTTAATAGAACTTGATAGCAAGATCACCAAACAACACAAACACAAGCATACGAATCATGCGATTCATAATGTTTCTAAAATTCTCAATAACACAACCTTTATTATTGATTGGTTTGATTTGCCTAGGATATGGTTTGGGAAGTGTTGGTTTCCATTCTTTTTCTCGTCCAAAAATCTTTGAACTTAATAGAAAGATCACCAAACAACACAAAGACAAGCATACGAGTCATGCGATTCCTAATGTTTCTCAAATACTCAATAACACAACATTTCTTATTGATTGGTTTGATTTGACTAGGCTATGGTTTGGGAAGTGTTGGTTTCCGTTCTTTTTCTCGTCCAAAAATCTTTGAACTTAATAGAACTTGATAGAAAGATCACCAAACAACACAAACACAGGCATACGAATCATGCGTTTCCTAATGTTTCTCAAATTCTCAATAACACAACCTTTGTTATTTATTGGTTTGATTTCCCTAGGCTATGGTTTGGGAAGTGTTGGTTTCCATTCTATTTCTCATCCAAAAATCTTTAAACTTAATAGAACTTGATAGAAAGATCACCAAACAACACAAACACAAGCATACGAATCATGCGATTCCTAATGTTTTTCAAGTACTCAATAACACAACATTTCATATTGATTGGTTTGATTTGCCTAGGATATGGTTTGTTAAGTGTTGGTTTTCATTCTTTTCTCATCCAAAAATCTTTGAACTTAATAGAAAAATCACCGCACAACACAAACACAAGCATACGAGTCATGCGATTCCTAATGTTTCTCAAATACTCAATAACACAACAATCTTATTGATTGGTTTGATTTGCCTAGGCTATGGTTTGGTAAGTGTTGGTTTTCATTCTTTTACTCGTCCAAAAATCTTTGAACTTAATAGAAAAATCACCGCACAACACAAACACAAGCATACGAGTCATGCGATTCCTAATGTTTCTCAAATACTCAATAACACAACATTTCTTATTGATTGGTTTGATTTGCCTAGCCTATGGTTTGGGAAGTATTGGTTTCCATTCTTTTTCTCGTCCAAAAACCTTTGAACTTAATAGAACTTGATAGCAAGATCACCAAACAACACAAACACAAGCATACGAATCATGCGATTCCTAATGATTCGAAAATTCGCAATAACACAACCTTTCGTATTGATTGGTTTGATTTCCCTAGGCTATGGTTTGGCAAGTGTTGGATTCCATTCCTTTCCTTGTCCAAAAATCTTTGAAATTAATAGATCTTGATAGAAAGATCACCAAACAACACAAACACAAGCATACGAATCATGCGATTCCTAATGTTTCTCAAATTCTCAATAACACAACCTTTGCTTATTGATTGGTTTGATTTCCCTAGGCTATGGTTTGGGAAGTGTTGGTTTCCATTCTTTTTCTAGTCCAAAAATCTTTGAACTTAATAGAACTTGATAGTAAGATCACCAAACAACACAAATACAAGCATACGAATCATGCGATTCCTAATGATTCGAAAATTCGCAATAACACAACCTTTCGTATTGATTGGTTTGATTTGCCTAGGATATGGTTTGGGAAGTGTTGGTTTCCATTCTTTTTCTCGTCCAAAAATCTTTGAACTTAATAGAAAGATCAC
Source organism: Polygonum aviculare (assembly GCA_934048045.1). Taxonomy (NCBI): domain Eukaryota; kingdom Viridiplantae; phylum Streptophyta; class Magnoliopsida; order Caryophyllales; family Polygonaceae; genus Polygonum; species Polygonum aviculare. The sequence goes on along the minus strand of OW204023.1, from coordinate 20,208,986 downwards.
CAAACAACACAAAGACAAGCATACGAGTCATGCGATTCCTAATGTTTCTCAAATACTCAATAACACAACATTTCTTATTGATTGGTTTGATTTGACTAGGCTATAGTTTGGGAAGTGTTGGTTTCCATTCTATTTCTCATCCAAAAATCTTTGAACTTAATAGAACTTGATAGAAAGATCACCAAACAACACAAACACAAGCATACGAATCATGCGATTCCTAATGTTTTTCAAGTACTCAATAACACAACATTTCTTATTGATTGGTTTGATTTGCCTAGGATATGGTTTGTTAAGTGTTGGTGTTCATTCTTTTTCTCATCCAAAAATCTTTGAACTTAATAGAAAAATCACCGCACAACACAAACACAAGCATACGAGTCATGCGATTCCTAATGTTTCTCAAATACTCAATAACACAACAATCTTATTGATTGGTTTGATTTGCCTAGGCTATTGTTTGGTAAGTGTTGGTTTTCATTCTATTTCTCGTCCAAAAATCTTTGAACTTAATAGAAAAATCACCGCACAACACAAACACAAGCATACGAGTCATGCGGTTCCTAATGTTTCTCAAATACGCAATAACACAACAATCTTATTGATTGGTTTGATTTGCCTAGGCTATGGTTTGGTAAGTGTTGGTTTTCATTCTTTTTCTCGTCCAAAAATCTTTGAACTTAATAGAACTTGATAGCAAGATCACCAAACAACACAAACACAAGCATATGAATCATGCGATTCATAATGTTTCTAAAATTCTCAATAACACAACCTTTATTATTGATTGGTTTGATTTGCCTAGGATATGGTTTGGGAAGTGTTGGTTTCCATTCTTTTTCTCGTCCAAAAATCTTTGAACTAATTAGAAAGATCACCAAACAACACAAAGACAAGCATACGAGTCATGCGATTCCTAATGTTTCTCAAATACTCAATAACACAACATTTCTTATTGATTGGTTTGATTTGACTAGGCTATGGTTTAGGAAGTGTTGGTTTCCGTTCTTTTTCTCGTCCAAAAATCTTTGAACTTAATAGAACTTGATAGAAAGATCACCAAACAACACAAACACAGCCATACGAATCATGCATTTCCTAATGATTCGAAAATTCGCAATAACACAACCTTTCGTATTGATTGGTTTGATTTCCCTAGGCTATGGTTTGGCAAGTGTTGGATTCCATTCCTTTCCTTGTCCAAAAATCTTTGAAATTAATAGATCTTGATAGAAAGATCACCAAACAACACAAACACAAGCATACGAATCATGCGATTCCTAATGTTTCTCAAATTCTCAATAACACAACCTTTGCTTATTGATTGGTTTGATTTCCCTAGGCTATGGTTTGGGAAGTGTTGGTTTCCATTCTTTTTCTAGTCCAAAAATCTTTGAACTTAATAGAACTTGATAGCAAGATCACCAAACAACACAAATACAAGCATACGAATGATGCGATTCCTAATGATTCGAAAATTCGCAATAACACAACCTTTCGTATTGATTGGTTTGATTTCCCTAGGCTATGGTTTGGCAAGTGTTGGATTCCATTCCTTTTCTTGTCCAATAATCTTTGAAATTAATAGATCTTGATAGAAAGATCACCAAACAACACAAACACAAGCATACGAATCATGCGATTCCTAATGTTTCTCAAATTCTCAATAACACAACCTTTGCTTATTGATTGGTTTGATTTCCCCATGCTATGGTTTGGGAAGTGTTGGTTTCCATTCTTTTACTCGTCCAAAAATCTTTGAACTTAATAGAAAAATCACCGCACAACACAAACACAAGCATACGAGTCATGCGATTCCTAATGTTTCTCAAATACTCAATAACACAACATTTCTTATTGATTGGTTTGATTTGCCTAGCCTATGGTTTGGGAAGTATTGGTTTCCATTCTTTTTCTCGTCCAAAAACCTTTGAACTTAATAGAACTTGATAGCAAGATCACCAAACAACACAAACACAAGCATACGAATCATGCGATTCCTAATGATTCGAAAATTCGCAATAACACAACCTTTCGTATTGATTGGTTTGATTTCCCTAGGCTATGGTTTGGCAAGTGTTGGATTCCATTCCTTTTCTTGTCCAAAAATCTTTGAAATTAATAGATCTTGATAGAAAGATCACCAAACAACACAAACACAAGCATACGAATCATGCGATTCCTAATGTTTCTCAAATTCTCAATAACACAACCCTTGTTATTGATTGGTTTGATTTCCCTAGGCTATGGTTTGGGAAATGTTGGTTTCCATTTTTTTTCTAGTCCAAAAATCTTTGAACTTAATAGAACTTGATAGCAAGATCACCAAACAACACAAACACAAGCATACGAATCATGTGATTCCTAATGTTTTTCAAATACTCAATAACACAACATTTCTTATTAATTGGTTTGATTTGCCTAGGATATGGTTTGTTAAGTGTTGGTTTTCATTCTTTTTCTCATCCAAAAATCTTTGAACTTAATAGAAAAATCACCGCACAACACAAACACAAGCATACGAGTCATGCGATTCCTGATGTTTCTCAAATACTCAATAACACAACACTTCTTATTGATTGGTTTGATTTGCCTAGGCTATGGTTTGGGAAGTGTTGGTTTCCATTCTTTTTCTCGTCCAAAAATCTTTGAACTTAATACAACTTGATAGAAAGATCACTAAACAACACAAACACAAGCATACAAATCATGCGATTCCTAATGTTTCTCAAATTATCAATAACACAACCTTTGTTATCGATTGGTTTGTTTTGCCTAGGCTATGGTTTGGGAAGTGTTGGTTTCCATTCTTTTTCTCTTCCTAAAGTCTTTAAACTTAATAGAACTTGATAGAAAGATCACCAAAGAACACAAACACAAGCATACGAATCATGCGATTCTAATGTTACTCAAATTCTTAATAACACAAACTTTCTTATTGATTGGTTTGATTTGCCTAGGCTATGGTTTGGGAAGTGTTGGTTTCCATTATTTTTCTCGTCCAAAAATCTTTGAACTTAATAGAAAGATCACCAAACAACACAAACACAAGCATACGAGTCATGCGATTCCTAATGTTTCTCAAATACTCAATAACACAACACTTCTTATTGATTGGTTTGATTTGCCTAGGCTATGGTTTGGGAAGTGTTGGTTTCCATTCTTTTTCTCGTCCAAAAATCTTTGAACTTAATACAACTTGATAGAAAGATCACTAAACAACACAAACACAAGCATACAAATCATGCGATTCCTAATGTTTCTCAAATTATCAATAACACAACCTTTGTTATCGATTGGTTTGTTTTGCCTAGGCTATGGTTTGGGAAGTGTTGGTTTCCATTCTTTTTCTCTTCCTAAAGTCTTTAAACTTAATAGAACTTGATAGAAAGATCACCAAAGAACACAAACACAAGCATACGAATCATGCGATTCTAATGTTACTCAAATTCTTAATAACACAAACTTTCTTATTGATTGGTTTGATTTGCCTAGGCTATGGTTTGGGAAGTATTGGTTCTTCTTTTCTTCCTTTATCCTTGTTCTTAAATCTGTTCTTGTTCTTTGTTGTTGTTCTTCTTTGTGTCTTGTTTCCAATTTCTGACCATCTCTCCTTCTCTTCATGTTTTGAGTTGTTGTTTGTCGAAGATCGGGCATCGAGCGGCTAACCCCGCATCATAAACCATAGCCTAGGCAAATCAAACCAATCAATAAGAAAGGTTGTGTTATTGAGAATTTGAGAAACATTAGGAATCGCATGATTCGTATGCTTGTGTTTGTGTTGTGCGGTGATTTTTCTATTAAGTTCAAAGATTTTTGGACGAGAAAAATAATGGAAACCAACACTTCCCAAACCATAGCCTAGGCAAATCAAACCAATCAATAAGAAAGTTTGTGTTATTAAGAATTTGAGTAACATTAGAATCGCATGATTCGTATGCTTGTGTTTGTGTTCTTTGGTGATCTTTCTATCAAGTTCTATTAAGTTTAAAGACTTTAGGAAGAGAAAAAGAATGGAAACCAACACTTCCCAAACCATAGCCTAGGCAAATCAAACCAATCGATAACAAAGGTTGTGTTATTGATAATTTGAGAAACATTAGGAATCGCATGATTTGTATGCTTGTGTTTGTGTTGTTTAGTGATCTTTCTATCAAGTTGTATTAAGTTCAAAGATTTTTGGACGAGAAAAAGAATGGAAACCAACACTTCCCAAACCATAGCCTAGGCAAATCAAACCAATCAATAAGAAGTGTTGTGTTATTGAGTATTTGAGAAACATTAGGAATCGCATGACTCGTATGCTTGTGTTTGTGTTGTTTGGTGATCTTTCTATTAAGTTCAAAGATTTTTGGACAAGAAAAAGAATGGAAACCAACACTTCCCAAACCATAGCCTAGGCAAATCAAACTAATCAATAAGAAATGTTGTGTTATTGAGTATTTGAAAAACATTAGGAATCGCATGATTCGTATGCTTGTGTTTGTGTTGTTTGGTGATCTTGCTATCAAGTTCTATGAAGTTCAAAGATTTTTAGACGAGAAAAAGTTTGGAAACCAACACTTCCCAAACCATAGCCTAGGGAAATCAAACGAATCAATTACAAAGGTTGTGTTATTGAGAATTTGAGAAACATTAGGAATCGCATCATTCGTATGGTTGTGTTTGTGTTGTTTGGTGATCTTGCTATCAAGTTCTATTAAGTTCAAAGATTTTTGCACGAGAAAAAGATTGGAAACCAACACTTCCCAAACCATAGCCTAGGGAAATCAAACCAATCAACAAGAAAGGTTGTGTTATTGAGAATTTGAGAAACATTAGGAATCGTATGATTCGTATGCTTGTGTTTGTGTTGTTTGGTGATCTTTCTACCAAGTTCTATTACGTTCAATGATTTTTGGATGAGAAAAAGAATGGAAAACAACACTTCCCAAACCATATCCTAGGCAAATCGAACCAATCAATAATAAAGGTTGTGTTATTGAGAATTTGAGAAACTTTCGGAATCGCATGATTTGTATGCTTGTGTTTGTTTTGTTTGGTGATCTTGCTATCAAGTTCTATTAAGTTCAAAGATTTTTGGACGAGAAAAAGATTGGAAACCAACACTTCCCAAACCATAGCCTGGGGAAATCAAACCAATCAACAAGAAAGGTTGTGTTATTGAGAATTTGAGAAACATTAGAAATCGCATGATTTATATGCTTGTGTTTGTGTTGTTTGGTGACCTTTCTATCAAGTTCTATTACGTTCAATGATTTTTGGACGAGAAAAAGAATGGACAACAACACTTCCCAAACCATATCCTAGGCAAACCGAACCAATCAATAATAAAGGTTGTGTTATTAAGAGATTGAGAAACATTATGAATCGCATGATTCGTATGCTTGTGTTTGTGTTGTTTGGTGATCTTGCTATCAATTTCTATTAAGTTCAAAGATTTTTGCACGAGAAAAAGATTGGAAACCAACACTTCCCAAACCATAGCCTAGGGAAATCAAACCAACCAACAAGAAAGGTTGTGTTATTGAGAATTTGAGAAACATTAGGAATCGTATGATTCGTATGCTTGTGTTTGTGTTGTTTGGTGATCTTTCTACCAAGTTCTATTACGTTCAATGATTTTTGGATGAGAAAAAGAATGGAAAACAACACTTCCCAAACTATATCCTAGGCAAATCGAACCAATCAATAATAAAGGTTGTTTTATTGAGAATTTGAGAAACATTATGAATCGCATGATTTGTATGCTTGTGTTTGTGTTGTTTGGTGATCTTGCTATCAAGTTCTATGAAGTTCAAAGATTTTAGGACGAGAAAAAGATTGGAAACCAACACTTCCCAAACCATAGCCTAGGGAAATCAAACCAATCAACAAGAAAGGTTGTGTTATTGAGAATTTGAGAAACATTAGAAATCGCATGATTTATATGCTTGTGTTTGTGTTGTTTGGTGACCTTTCTATCAAGTTCTATTACGTTCAATGATTTTTGGACGAGAAAAAGAATGGACAACAACACTTCCCAAACCATATCCTAGGCAAATCGAACCAATCAATAATAAAGGTTGTGTTATTAAGAGATTGAGAAACATTATGAATCGCATGATTCGTATGCTTGTGTTTGTGTTGTTTGGTGATCTTGCTATCAAGTTCTATTAAGTTCAAAGATTTTTGCACGAGAAAAAGATTGGAAACCAACACTTCCCAAACCATAGCCTAGGGAAATCAAACCAACCAACAAGAAAGGTTGTGTTATTGAGAATTTGAGAAACATTAGGAATCGTATGATTCGTATGCTTGTGTTTGTGTTGTTTGGTGATCTTTCTACCAAGTTCTATTACGTTCAATGATTTTTGGATGAGAAAAAGAATGGAAAACAACAATTCCCAAACCATATCCTAGGCAAATCGAACCAATCAATAATAAAGGTTGTTTTATTGAGAATTTGAGAAACATTATGAATCGCATGATTCGTATGCTTGTGTTTGTGTTTTTGGTGATCTTGCTATCAAGTTCTATTAAGTTCAAAGATTTTAGGACGAGAAAAAGATTGGAAACCAACACTTCCCAAACCATAGCCTAGGGAAATCAAACCAATCAACAAGAAAGGTTGTGTTATTGAGAATTTGAGAAACATTAGAAATCATGCGTTCTATTACGTTCCATGATTTTTGGACGAGAAAAAGAATGGACAACAACACTTCCCAAACCATATCCTAGGCAAATCGAACCAATCAATAATAAAGGTTGTGTTATTAAGAGATTGAGAAACATTATGAATCGCATGATTCGAATGCTTGTGTTTGTGTTGTTTGGTGATCTTGCTATCAAGTTCTATTAAGTTCAAAGATTTTTGGACGAGAAAAAGTTTGGAAACCAACACTTCCTAAACCATAGCCTAGGGAAATCAAACCAATCAATAACAAAGGTTGTGTTAATGAGAATTTGAGAAACATTAGAAATCGCATCATTCGTATGGTTGTGTTTGTGTTGTTTGGTGATCTTGCTATCAAGTTCTATTAAGTTCTAAGATTTTTGGACGAGAAAAAGATTGGAAACCAACACTTCCCAAACCATAGCCTAGGGAAATCAAACCAATCAACAAGAAAGGTTGTGTTATTGAGAATTTGAGAAACATTAGGAATCGCATGATTCGTATGCTTGTGTTTGTGTTGTTTGGCGATCTTGCTATCAAGTTGTATTAAGTTCATAGATTTTTGGAGGAGAAAAAGATTGGAAACCAACCGCTGAAGGCACACGCCCGGTGCCTGCTGGAGGCACCCGCCCGGTGCCTAAGTGTGGCACCGGGCGTGTGTGCTTTTAGCGCGCGCTTGTGCCTTAGTGTGCCCATTTCGGGCCTGTCCAAATGGGCCACTACTTATCTTGTTTTAAGACAATATTTCCCATTATTTCCATTATTGTTTTAAGTGTGTTTTGTCAAGACGTATAAATAGCTTTTTAGGTGTTATTTTCAGTTTAGACAACACAAACACAACCATACGAATCATGCGTTTCCTAATGTTTCTAAAATTCTTAATAACACAACCTTTGTTATTGATTGGTTTGATTTCCCTAGGATATGGTTTGTGAAGTGTTGGTTTCCATTGTATTTCTCATCCAAAAATCTTTGAACTTAATAGAACTTGATAGAAAGATCACCAAACAACACAAACACAAGCATACGAATCATGCGATTCCTAATGTTTTTCAAATACTCATTAACACAACATTTCTTATTGATTGGTTTGATTTGCCTAGGATATGGTTTGTTAAGTGTTGGTTTTCATTCTTTTTCTCGTCCAAAAATCTTTGAACTTAATAGAAAAATCACGGCACAACACAAACACAAGCATACGAGTCATGCGATTCCTAAAGTTTCTCAAATACTCAATAACACAACATTTCTTATTAATTGGTTTGATTTGCCTAGGCTATTGTTTGGGAAGTATTGGTTTCCATTCTTTTTCTCGTCCAAAAACCTTTGAACTTAATAGAACTTGATAGCAAGATCACCAAACAGCACAAACACAAGCATACGAATCATGCGATTCCTAATGATTCGAAAATTCGCAATAACACAACCTTTCGTATTGATTGGTTTGATTTCCCTAGGCTATGGTTTGGCAAGTGTTGGATTCCATTCCTTTTCTTGTCCAAAAATCTTTGAAATTAATAGAACTTGGTAGAAAGATCACCAAACAACACAAACACAAGCATACAAATCATGCGATTCCTAATGTTTCTCAAATTCTCAATAACACAACCTTTGTTATTGATTGGTTTGATTTCCCTAGGCTATGGTTTGGGAAGTGTTGGTTTCCATTCTTTTTCTAGTCCAAAAATCTTTGAACTTAATAGAACTTGATAGCAAGATCACCAAACAACACAAACACAAGCATACGAGTCATGCGATTCCTAATGTTTCTCAAATACTCAATAACACAACCTTTATTATTGATTGGTTTGATTTGCCTAGGCTATGGTTTGGGAAGTGTTGGTTTCCATTTTTTTCTCGTCCAAAAATCTTTGAACTTAATAGAAAGATCACTAAACAACACAAACACAAGCATACGAGTCATGCGATTCCTAATGTTTCTCAAATACTCAACAACACAACATTTCTTATTGATTGATTTGATTTGTCTAGGCTATGGTTTGGGAAGTGTTGGTTTCCATTTTTTTCTCGTCCAAAAATCTTTGAACTTAATAAACTTGATAGCAAGATCACCAAATAACCGAAACACAAGCATACGAATCATGCGATTCATAATGTTTCTCAAATTATCAATAACACAACCTTTATTATTGATTGGTTTGATTTGCCAAGGATATGGTTTGAGAAGTGTTGTTTTCCATTGTTTTTCTCGTCAAAAAATCTTTGAACGTAATAGAACTTGATAGAATGATCACCAAACAACACAAACACAAGCATACAAATCATGCGATTTCTAATGTTTCTCAAATTCTCAATAACACAACCTTTGCTTATTGATTGGTTTGATTTCCCTAGGCTATGGTTTGGGAAGTGTTGGTTTCCATTCTTTTTCTAATCCAAAAATCTTTGAACTTAATAGACCTTGATAGCAAGATCACCAAATAACAGAAACACAAGCATACGAATCATGCGATTCATAATGTTTCTCAAATTATCAATAACACAACCTTTATTATTGATTGGTTTGATTTGCCAAGGATATGGTTTGAGAAGTGTTGTTTTCCATTGTTTTTCTCGTCAAAAAATCTTTGAACGTAATAGAACTTGATAGAATGATCACCAAACAACACAAACACAAGCATACAAATCATGCGATTCCTAATGTTTCTCAAATTCTCAATAACACAACATTTCTTATTGATTGGTTTGATTTCCCTAGGCTATGGTTTGGGAAGTGTTGGTTTCCAATCTTTTTCTCGTACAAAAATCTTTGAACTTAATAGAACTTGATAGCAGGATCACCAAACAACAGAAACACAAGCATACGAATCATGCGATTCCAAATGTTTCTCAAATTCTTAATAACACAACCTTTTTTATTGATTGGTTTGATTTCCCTAGGCTATGGTTTGGGAAGTGTTGGTTTCCAATCTTTTTCTCGTACAAAAATCTTTGAACTTAATAGAACTTGATAGCAAGATCACCAAACAACACAAACACAACCATACGAATCATGCGTTTCCTAATGTTTCTAAAATTCTCATTAACACAACCTTTGTTATTGATTGGTTTGATTTCCCTAGGATATGGTTTGTGAAGTGTTGGTTTCCATTGTATTTCTCATCCAAAAATCTTTGAACTGAATAGAACTTGATAGAAAGATCACCAAACAACACAAACACAACCATACGAATCATGCGTTTCCTAATGTTTCTAAAATTCTCATTAACACAACCTTTGTTATTGATTGGTTTGATTTGCCTAGGATATGGTTTGTGAAGTGTTGGTTTCCATTGTATTTCTCATCCAAAAATCTTTGAACTGAATAGAACTTGATAGAAAGATCACCAAACAACACAAACACAAGCATACGAGTCATGCGATTCCTAATGTTTTTCAAATACTCATTAACACAACATTTCTTATTGATTGGTTTGATTTGCCTAGGATATGGTTTGTTAAGTGTTGGTTTTCATTCTTTTTCTCGTCCAAAAATCTTTGAACTTAATAGAAAAATCACGGCACAACACAAACACAAGCATACGAGTCATGCGATTCCTAAAGTTTCTCAAATACTCAATAACACAACATTTCTTATTAATTGGTTTGATTTGCCTAGGCTATTGTTTGGGAAGTATTGGTTTCCATTCTTTTTCTCGTCCAAAAACCTTTGAACTTAATAGAACTTGATAGCAAGATCACCAAACAGCACAAACACAAACATACGAATCATGCGATTCCTAATGATTCGAAAATTCGCAATAACACAACCTTTCGTATTGATTGGTTTGATTTCCCTAGGCTATGGTTTGGCAAGTGTTGGATTCCATTCCTTTTCTTGTCCAAAAATCTTTGAAATTAATAGAACTTGGTAGAAAGATCACCAAACAACACAAACACAAGCATACAAATCATGCGATTCCTAATGTTTCTCAAATTCTCAATAACACAACCTTTGTTATTGATTGGTTTGATTTCCCTAGGCTATGGTTTGGGAAGTGTTGGTTTCCATTCTTTTTCTAGTCCAAAAATCTTTGAACTTAATAGAACTTGATAGCAAGATCACCAAACAACACAAACACAAGCATACGAGTCATGCGATTCCTAATGTTTCTCAAATACTCAATAACACAACCTTTATTATTGATTGGTTTGATTTGCCTAGGCTATGGTTTGGGAAGTGTTGGTTTCCATTTTTTTCTCGTCCAAAAATCTTTGAACTTAATAGAAAGATCACTAAACAACACAAACACAAGCATACGAGTCATGCGATTCCTAATGTTTCTCAAATACTCAACAACACAACATTTCTTATTGATTGATTTGATTTGTCTAGGCTATGGTTTGGGAAGTGTTGGTTTCCATTTTTTTCTCGTCCAAAAATCTTTGAACTTAATAAACTTGATAGCAAGATCACCAAATAACCGAAACACAAGCATACGAATCATGCGATTCATAATGTTTCTCAAATTATCAATAACACAACCTTTATTATTGATTGGTTTGATTTGCCAAGGATATGGTTTGAGAAGTGTTGTTTTCCATTGTTTTTCTCGTCAAAAAATCTTTGAACGTAATAGAACTTGATAGAATGATCACCAAACAACACAAACACAAGCATACAAATCATGCGATTTCTAATGTTTCTCAAATTCTCAATAACACAACCTTTGCTTATTGATTGGTTTGATTTCCCTAGGCTATGGTTTGGGAAGTGTTGGTTTCCATTCTTTTTCTAATCCAAAAATCTTTGAACTTAATAGACCTTGATAGCAAGATCACCAAATAACAGAAACACAAGCATACGAATCATGCGATTCATAATGTTTCTCAAATTATCAATAACACAACCTTTATTATTGATTGGTTTGATTTGCCAAGGATATGGTTTGAGAAGTGTTGTTTTCCATTGTTTTTCTCGTCAAAAAATCTTTGAACGTAATAGAACTTGATAGAATGATCACCAAACAACACAAACACAAGCATACAAATCATGCGATTCCTAATGTTTCTCAAATTCTCAATAACACAACATTTCTTATTGATTGGTTTGATTTCCCTAGGCTATGGTTTGGGAAGTGTTGGTTTCCAATCTTTTTCTCGTACAAAAATCTTTGAACTTAATAGAACTTGATAGCAGGATCACCAAACAACAGAAACACAAGCATACGAATCATGCGATTCCAAATGTTTCTCAAATTCTTAATAACACAACCTTTTTTATTGATTGGTTTGATTTCCCTAGGCTATGGTTTGGGAAGTGTTGGTTTCCAATCTTTTTCTCGTACAAAAATCTTTGAACTTAATAGAACTTGATAGCAAGATCACCAAACAACACAAACACAACCATACGAATCATGCGTTTCCTAATGTTTCTAAAATTCTCATTAACACAACCTTTGTTATTGATTGGTTTGATTTCCCTAGGATATGGTTTGTGAAGTGTTGGTTTCCATTGTATTTCTCATCCAAAAATCTTTGAACTGAATAGAACTTGATAGAAAGATCACCAAACAACACAAACACAACCATACGAATCATGCGTTTCCTAATGTTTCTAAAATTCTCATTAACACAACCTTTGTTATTGATTGGTTTGATTTGCCTAGGATATGGTTTGTGAAGTGTTGGTTTCCATTGTATTTCTCATCCAAAAATCTTTGAACTGAATAGAACTTGATAGAAAGATCACCAAACAACACAAACACAAGCATACGAGTCATGCGATTCCTAATGTTTTTCAAATACTCATTAACACAACATTTCTTATTGATTGGTTTGATTTGCCTAGGATATGGTTTGTTAAGTGTTGGTTTTCATTCTTTTTCTCGTCCAAAAATCTTTGAACTTAATAGAACTTGATAGCAGGATCACCAAACAACAGAAACACAAGCATACGAATCATGCGATTCCTAATGTTTCTCAAATTCTCAATAACACAACCTTTCTTATTGATTAGTTTGATTTCCCTTGGCTATGGTTTGGGAAGTGTTTGTTTCCAATCTTTTTCTCGTACAAAAATCTTTGAACTTAATAGAACTTGATAGCAAGATCACCAAACAACACAAACACAACCATACGAATCATGCGTTTCCTAATGTTTCTAAAATTCTCAATAACACAACCTTTGTTATTGATTGGTTTGATTTCCCTAGGATATGGTTTGTGAAGTGTTGGTTTCCATTGTATTTCTCATCCAAAAATCTTTGAACTTAATAGAACTTGATAGAAAGATCACCAAACAACTCAAACACAAGCATACGAATCATGCGATTCCTAATGTTTTTCAAATACTCAATAACACAACATTTCTTATTGATTGGTTTGATTTGCCTAGGATATGGTTTGTTAAGTGTTGGTTTTCATTCTTTTTCTCATCCAAAATTTTTTGAACTTAATAGAAAAATCACCGCACAACACAAACACAAGCATACGAGTCATTCGATTCCTAATGTTTCTCAATTACTCAATAACACAACATTTCTTATTGATTGGTTTGATTTGCCTAGGCTATGGTTTGGTAAGTGTTGGTTTTCATTCTTTTTCTCGTCCAAAAATCTTTGAACTTAATAGAAAAATCACGGCACAACACAAACACAAGCATACGAGTCATGCGATTCCTAATGTTTCTCAAATACTCAATAACACAACATTTCTTATTAATTGGTTTGATTTGCCTAGGTTATTGTTTAGGAAGTATTGGTTTCCATTCTTTTTCTCGTCCAAAAACCTTTGAACTTAATAGAACTTGATAGCAAGATCACCAAACAGCACAAACACAAGCATACGAATCATGCGATTCCTAATGTTTCTTAAATTCTCAATAACACAACCTTTCGTATTGATTGGTTTGATTTCCCTAGGCTATGGTTTGGCAAGTGTTGGATTCCATTCCTTTTCTTGTCCAAAAATCTTTGAAATTAATAGAACTTCTTAGAAAGATCACCAAACAACACAAACACAAGCATACAAATCATGCGATTCCTAATGTTTCTCAAATTCTCAATAACACAACCTTTGTTATTGATTGGTTTGATTTCCCTAGGCTATGGTTTGGGAAGTGTTTGTTTCCATTCTTTTTCTAGTCCAAAAATCTTTGAACTTAATAGAACTTGATAGGAAGATCACCAAACAACACAAACACAAGCATACGAGTCATGCGATTCCTAATGTTTCTCAAATACTCAATAACACAACCTTTATTATTGATTGGTTTGATTTGCCTAGGCTATGGTTTGGGAAGTGTTGGTTTCCATTTTTTTTTCTCGTCCAAAAATCTTTGAACTTAATAGAAAGATCACCAAACAACACAAACACAAGCATACGAGTCATGCGATTCCTAATGTTTCTCAAATACTCAACAACACAACATTTCTTATTGATTGATTTGATTTGTCTAGGCTATGGTTTGGGAAGTGTTGGTTTCCATTTTTTTCTCGTACAAAAATCTTTGAACTTAATAGAACTTGATAGAAGGATGACCAAACAACAGAAACACAAGCATACGAATCATGCGATTCCTAATGTTTCTCAAATTCTCAATAACACAACCTTTCTTATTGATTAGTTTGATTTCCCTTGGCTATGGTTTGGGAAGTGTTGGTTTCCAATCTTTTTCTCGTACAAAAATCTTTGAACTTAATCGAACTTGATAGCAAGATCACCAAACAACACAAACACAACCATACGAATCATGCGTTTCCTAATGTTTCTAAAATTCTCAATAACACAACCTTTGTTATTGATTGGTTTGATTTCCCTAGGATATGGTTTGTGAAGTGTTGGTTTCCATTGTATTTCTCATCCAAAAATCTTTGAACTTAATAGAACTTGATAGAAAGATCACCAAACAACACAAACACAAGCATACGAATCATGCGATTCCTAATGTTTTTCAAATACTCAATAACACAACATTTCTTATTGATTGGTTTGATTTGCCTAGGATATGGTTTGTTAAGTGTTGGTTTTCATTCTTTTTCTCATCCAAAAATTTTTGAACTTAATTGAACTTGATAGCAGGATCACCAAACAACAGAAACACAAGCATACGAATCATGAGATTCCTAATGTTTCTCAAATTCTCAATAACACAACCTTTCTTATTGATTGGTTTGATTTCCTAGGCTATGGTTTGGGAAGTGTTGGTTTCCAATCTTTTTCTCGTACAAAAATCTTTGAACTTAATAGAACTTGATAGCAAGATCACCAAACAACACAAACACAAGCATACGAATCATGCGATTCCTAATGTTTCTAAAATTCTCAATAACACAACCTTTATTATTGATTGGTTTGATTTGCCTAGTATATGGTTTGGGAAGTGTTGGTTTCCATTCCTTTTCTCGTCCAAAAATCTTTGAACTAAATAGAACTTGATAGCAAGATCACCACACAACACAAACACAAGCATCGAAATCTTGCGATTTGTAATGTTTTTCAAATTCTCAATAACACAACCTTTGTTATTGATTTGTTTGATTTCCCTAGGCTATGGTTTGGGAAGTGTTGGTTTCCAATCTTTTTCTCGTCCAAAAATTTTTGAACTTAATAAAACTTGATAGAAAGATCATCAAACAACACAAACACAAGCATACGAGTCATGCGATTCCTAATTTTTTTCAAATACTCAATAACACAACCTTTCTTATTGATTGGTTTGATTTGCCTAGGCTATGGTTTGGTAAGTGTTGTATTCCATTCCTTTTCTTGTCCAAAAATCTTTGAAATTAGTAGAACTTGGTATAAAGATCACCAAAAAACACAAACACAAGCATACGAATCATGCGATTCCTAATGTTTCTCAAATTCTCAATAACACAACCCTTGTTATTGATTGGTTTGATTTCCCTAGGCTATGGTTTGGGAAGTGTTGGTTTCCATTTTTTTTCTAGTCCAAAAATCTTTGAACTTAATAGAACTTGATAGCAAGATCACCAAACAACACAAACACAAGCATACGAATCATGCGATTCCTAATGTTTCTCAAATTCTCAATAACACAACCCTTGTTATTGATTGGTTTGATTTCCCTAGGCTATGGTTTGGGAAGTGTTGGTTTCCATTTTTTTTCTAGTCCAAAAATCTTTGAACTTAATAGAACTTGATAGCAAGATCACCAAACAACACAAACACAAGCATACGAATCATGTGATTCCTAATGTTTTTCAAATACTCAATAACACAACATTTCTTATTGATTGGTTTGATTTGCCTAGGATATGGTTTGGGAAGTGTTGATTTCCATTCTTTTTCTCGTCCAAAAATCTTTGAACTTAATAGAAAGATCACCAAACAATACAAACACAAGAATACGAGTCATGCGATTCCTAATGTTTCTCAAATACTCAATAACACAACCCTTGTTATTGATTGGTTTGATTTCCCTAGGCTATGGTTTGGGAAGTGTTGGTTTCCATTTTTTTTCTAGTCCAAAAATCTTTGAAATTAATAGAACTTGATAGCAAGATCACCAAACAACACAAACACAAGCATACGAATCATGTGATTCCTAATGTTTTTCAAATACTCAATAACACAACATTTCTTATTGATTGGTTTGATTTGCCTAGGATATGGTTTGGGAAGTGTTGATTTCCATTCTTTTTCTCGTCCAAAAATCTTAGAACTTAATAGAAAGATCACCAAACAATACAAACACAAGAATACGAGTCATGCGATTCCTAATGTTTCTCAAATACTCAATAACACAACTTTTCTTATTGATTGGTTTGATTTGCCTAGGCTATGGTTTGGGAAGTGTTGGTTTCCGTTCTTTTTCTCGTCCAAAAATCTTTGAACTTAATAGAACTATAGAAAGATCACCAAACAACACAAACACAAGCATACGAATCATGCGTTTCCTAATGTTTCTCAAATTCTCAATAACACAACCTTTCCTATTGATTGGTTTGATTTGTCTAGGCTATGCTTGGGAAGTGTTGGTTTCCATTCTTTTTCTCGTCCAAAAATCTTTGAACTTAATAGAACTTGATAGCAAGATCACCAAACAACACAAACACAAGCATACGAATCATGTAATTCCTAATGTTTTTCAAATACTCAATAACACAACATTTCTTATTGATTGGTTTGATTTGCCTAGGATATGGTTTGGGAAGTGTTGATTTCCATTCTTTTTCTCGTCCAAAAATCTTTGAACTTAATAGAAAGATCACCAAACAATACAAACACAAGAATACGAGTCATGCGATTCCTAATGTTTCTCAAATACTCAATAACACAACCCTTGTTATTGATTGGTTTGATTTCCCTAGGCTATGGTTTGGGAAGTGTTGGTTTCCATTTTTTTTCTAGTCCAAAAATCTTTGAAATTAATAGAACTTGATAGCAAGATCACCAAACAACACAAACACAAGCATACGAATCATGTGATTCCTAATGTTTTTCAAATACTCAATAACACAACATTTCTTATTGATTGGTTTGATTTGCCTAGGATATGGTTTGGGAAGTGTTGATTTCCATTCTTTTTCTCGTCCAAAAATCTTTGAACTTAATAGAAAGATCACCAAACAATACAAACACAAGAATACGAGTCATGCGATTCCTAATGTTTCTCAAATACTCAATAACACAACTTTTCTTATTGATTGGTTTGATTTGCCTAGGCTATAGTTTGGGAAGTGTTGGTTTCCGTTCTTTTTCTCGTCCAAAAATCTTTGAACTTAATAGAACTATAGAAAGATCACCAAACAACACAAACACAAGCATACGAATCATGCGTTTCCTAATGTTTCTCAAATTCTCAATAACACAACCTTTCCTATTGATTGGTTTGATTTGTCTAGGCTATGCTTGGGAAGTGTTGGTTTCCATTCTTTTTCTCGTCCAAAAATCTTTGAACTTAATAGAACTTGATAGCAAGATCACCAAACAACACAAACACAAGCATACGAATCATGTGATTCCTAATGTTTTTCAAATACTCAATAACACAACATTTCTTATTGATTGGTTTGATTTGCCTAGGATATGGTTTGGGAAGTGTTGATTTCCATTCTTTTTCTCGTCCAAAAATCTTTGAACTTAATAGAAAGATCACCAAACAATACAAACACAAGAATACGAGTCATGCGATTCCTAATGTTTCTCAAATACTCAATAACACAACTTTTCTTATTGATTGGTTTGATTTGCCTAGGTTATGGTTTGGGAAGTGTTGGTTTCCGTTCTTTTTCTCGTCCAAAAATCTTTGAACTTAATAGAACTATAGAAAGATCACCAAACAACACAAACACAAGCATACGAATCATGCGTTTCCTAATGTTTCTCAAATTCTCAATAACACAACCTTTGTTATTGATTGATTTGATTTGTCTAGGCTATGATTTAGGAAGTGTTGGTTTCCATTCTTTTTCTATTCCAAAAATTTTTGAACTTAATAAAACTTGATAGAAAGATCATCAAACAACACAAACACAAGCATACGAATCATGCGATTCCTAATGTTTCTCAAATTCTCAATAACACAACCTTTGTTATTGATTTGTTTGATTTCACTAAGCTATGGTTTGGGAAGTGTTGGTTTCCAATCTTTTTCTCGTCCAAAAATCTTTGAACTAATTAGAACTTGATAGCAAGATCATCAAACAACACAAACACAAACATACGAGTCATGCGATTCCTAATTTTTTTCAAATACTCAATAACACAACCTTTCTTATTGATTGGTTTGATTTGCCTAGGCTATGGTTTGGGAAGTGTTGGTTTCCAATATTTTTTTCGTCCAAAAATCTTTGAACTTAATAGAACTTGATAGCAAGATCACCAAACAACACAAACACAAGCATCCGAGTCATACGATTCCTAATGTTTCTCAAATTCTCAATAACACAACATTTCTTATTGATTGGTTTGATTTCCCTAGGCTATGGTTTGGGAAGTGTTGGTTTCCATTCTTTTTCTAGTCCAAAAATCTTTGAACTTAATAGAACTTGATAGCAAGATCACCAAACAACACAAACACAAGCATACGAGTCATGCGATTCCTAATGTTTCTCAAATTCTCAATAACACAACATTTCTCATTGATTGGTTTGATTTGCCTAGGCTATGGTTTGAGAAGTATTGGTTTCCATTCTTTTTCTTGTCCAAAAACCTTTGAACTTAACAGAACATGATAGCAAGATCAACAAAGAACACAAACACAAGCATACGAATCATGCGATTCCTAATGATTCTAAAATTCGCAATAACACAACCTTTGCTTATTGATTGGTTTGATTTCCCTAGGCTATGGTTTGGGAAGTGTTGGTTTCCAATCTTTTTCTCGTACAAAAATCTTTGAACTTAATAGAACTTGATAGCAGGATGACCAAACAACAGAAACACAAGCATACGAATCATGCGATTCCTAATGTTTCTCAAATTCTCAATAACACAACTTTTCTTATTGATTGGTTTGATTTCCCTAGGCTATGGTTTAGGAAGTGTTGGTTTCCATTCTTTTTTCTCGTTCAAAAATCTTTGAACTTAATAGAACTTGATAGCAGGATCACCAAACAGCAGAAACACAAGCATACGAATCATGAGTTTCCTAATGTTTCTCAAATTCTCAATAATACAACCTTTCTTATTGATTGGTTTGATTTCCCTAGGCTATGGTTTGGGAAGTGTTTGTTTCGATTCTTTTTCTTGTCGAAAAATCTTTGAACTTGATAGAACTTGATAGAAAGATCATCAAACAACACAAACACAAGCATACGAATCATGCGATTCCTAATGTTTCTAAAATTCTCAATAACACAACCTTTGTTTTTGATTTGTTTGATTTCACTAGGCTATGGTTTGGGAAGTGTTGGTTTCCAATCTTTTTCTCGTCCAAAAATCTTTGAACTAAATAGAACTTGATAGCAAGATCACCAAACAACACAAACACAAACATACGAATCATGCGATTCCTAATGTTTCTCAAATTCTCAATAACACAACCTTTGTTATTGATTGGTTTGATTTCCCTAGGATATGGTTTGTTAAGTGTTGGTATCCATTGTATTTCTCATCCAAAAATCTTTGAACTTAATAGAACTTGATAGAAAGATCACCAAACAACACAAACACAAGCATACGAATCATGCGATTCCTAATGTTTTTCAAATACTCAATAACACAACATTTCTTATTGATTGGTTTGATTTGCCTAGGATATGGTTTGTTAAGTGTTGGTTTTCATTCTTTTTCTCATCCAAAAATCTTTGAACTTATCAGAAAAATCACCTAACAACACAAACACAAGCATACGAGTCATGCGCTTCCTAATGTTTCTCAAATACTCAATAACACAACCTTTTTTATTGATTGGTTTGATTTGCCTAGGCTATGGTTTGGGAAGTGTTGGTTTCCATTCTTTTTCTCGTCCAAAAATCTTTGAACTTAATAGAAAGATCACCAAACACCACAAACACAAGCATACGAGTCATGCGATTCCTAATGTTTCTCAAATACTCAATAACACAACATTTCTTATTGATTGGTTTGATTTGCCTAGGCTATGGTTTGGAAAGTGTCAGTTTTCATTCTTTTTCTCGTCCAAAAATCTTTGAACTTAATAGAAAAATCACGGCACAACACAAACACAAGCATACGAGTCATGCGATTCCTAATGTTTCTCAAATACTCAATAACACAACATTTCTTATTAATTGGTTTGATTTGCCTAGGCTATTGTTGGGGAAGTATTGGTCACCCTTCTTTTTCTCGTCCAAAAACCTTTAAACTTAATAGAACTTGATAGCAAGATCACCAAACAACACAAACACAAGCATACGAATCATGCGATTCCTAATGTTTCTCAAATTCTCAATAACACAACCCTTGTTATTGATTGGTTTGATTTCCTAGGCTATGGTTTGGGAAGTGTTGGTTTCCAATCTTTTTCTCGTACAAAAATCTTTGAACTTAATAGAACGTGATAGCAAGATCACCAAACAACACAAACACAAGCATACGAATCATGCGATTCCTAATGTTTCTAAAATTCTCAATAACACAACCTTTATAATTGATTGGTTTGATTTGCCTAGGATATGGTTTGGGAAGTGTTGGTTTCCATTCTTTTTCTCGCCAAAAATCTTTGAACTTAATAGAACTTGATAGAAAGATCACCAAACAACACAAACACAAGCATACGAGTCATGCGTTTCCTAATTTTTCTCAAATTCTCAATAACACAACCTTTGTTATTGATTGGTTTGATTTCCCTAGGCTATGGTTTGGGAAGTGTTGGTTTCCATTCTATTTCTCATCCAAAAATCTTTGAACTTAATAGAACTTGATAGAAAGATCACCAAACAACACAAACACAAGCATACGAATCATGCGTTTCCTAATGTTTTTCAAATACTCAATAACACAACATTTCTTATTGATTGGTTTGATTTTCCTAGGCTATGGTTTGGTAAGTGTTGGTTTTCTTTCTTTTTCTTGTCCAAAAATCTTTGAACTTAAAAAAATCACCGCACAACACAAACACAAGCATACGAGTCATGCGATTCCTAATGTTTCTCAAATACTCAATAACACAACATTTCTTATTGATTGGTTTGATTTTCCTAGGCTATGGTTTGGAAAGTATTGGTTTCCATTCTTTTTCTCGTCCAAAAACCTTTGAACTTAAAAGAACTTGATAGCAAGATCACCAAACAACACAAACACAAGCATACGAATCATGCGATTCTTAATGATTCTAAAATTCGCAATAACACAACCTTTCTTATTGATTGGTTTGATTTCCCTAGGCTATGGTTTGGGAAGTGTTGGTTTCCAATCTTTTTCTCGTCCAAAAATCTTTGAACTTAATAGAACTTGATAGCAGGATCACCAAACAACAGAAACACAAGCATACGAACCATGCGATTCGTAATGTTTCTCAAATACTCAATAACACAACCTTTCTTATTGATTGGTTTGATTTCCTAGGCTATGGTTTGGGAAGTGTTGGTTTCCAATCTTTTTCTCGTACAAAAATCTTTGAACTTAATAGAACGTGATAGCAAGATCACCAAACAACACAAACACAAGCATACGAATCATGCGATTCCTAATGTTTCTAAAATTCTCAATAACACAACCTTTGTTTTTGATTTGTTTGATTTCACTAGGCTATGGTTTGGGAAGTGTTGGTTTCCAATCTTTTTCTCGTCCAAAAATCTTTGAACTAAATAGAACTTGATAGCAAGATCACCAAACAACACAAACACAAACATACGAATCATGCGATTCCTAATGTTTCTCAAATTCTCAATAACACAACCTTTGTTATTGATTGGTTTGATTTCCCTAGGATATGGTTTGTTAAGTGTTGGTATCCATTGTATTTCTCATCCAAAAATCTTTGAACTTAATAGAACTTGATAGAAAGATCACCAAACAACACAAACACAAGCATACGAATCATGCGATTCCTAATGTTTTTCAAATACTCAATAACACAACATTTCTTATTGATTGGTTTGATTTGCCTAGGATATGGTTTGTTAAGTGTTGGTTTTCATTCTTTTTCTCATCCAAAAATCTTTGAACTTATCAGAAAAATCACCTAACAACACAAACACAAGCATACGAGTCATGCGCTTCCTAATGTTTCTCAAATACTCAATAACACAACCTTTTTTATTGATTGGTTTGATTTGCCTAGGCTATGGTTTGGGAAGTGTTGGTTTCCATTCTTTTTCTCGTCCAAAAATCTTTGAACTTAATAGAAAGATCACCAAACACCACAAACACAAGCATACGAGTCATGCGATTCCTAATGTTTCTCAAATACTCAATAACACAACATTTCTTATTGATTGGTTTGATTTGCCTAGGCTATGGTTTGGAAAGTGTCAGTTTTCATTCTTTTTCTCGTCCAAAAATCTTTGAACTTAATAGAAAAATCACGGCACAACACAAACACAAGCATACGAGTCATGCGATTCCTAATGTTTCTCAAATACTCAATAACACAACATTTCTTATTAATTGGTTTGATTTGCCTAGGCTATTGTTTGGGAAGTATTGGTCACCCTTCTTTTTCTCGTCCAAAAACCTTTGAACTTAATAGAACTTGATAGCAAGATCACCAAACAACACAAACACAAGCATACGAATCATGCGATTCCTAATGTTTCTCAAATTCTCAATAACACAACCCTTGTTATTGATTGGTTTGATTTCCCTAAGCTATGGTTTGGGAAGTGTTGGTTTCCATTCTTTTTCTAGTCCAAAAATCTTTGAACTTAATAGAACTTGATAGAAAGATCACCAAACAACACAAACACAAGCATACGAGTCATGCGATTCCTAATGTTTCTCAAATTCTTAATAACAAAACATTTTTTATTGATTGGTTTGATTTCCCTAGGCTATGGTTTGGGAAGTGTTGGTTTCCATTCTTTTTCTAGTCCAAAAATCTTTGAACTTAATAGAACTTGATAGCAGGATCACCAAACAACAGAAACACAAGCATACGAGTCATGCGATTCCTAATGTTTCTCAAATTCTCAATAACACAACATTTCTCATTGATTGGTTTGATTTGTCTAGGCTATGGTTTGAGAAGTATTGGTTTCCATTCTTTTTCTTGTCCAAAAACCTTTGAACTTAACAGAACATGATAGCAAGATCAACAAAGAACACAAACACAAGCATACGAATCATGCGATTCCTAATGATTCTAAAATTCGCAATAACACAACCTTTGCTTATTGATTGGTTTGATTTCCCTAGGCTATGGTTTGGGAAGTGTTGGTTTCCAATCTTTTTCTCGTGCAAAAATCTTTGAACTAATTAGAACTTGATAGCAAGATCACCAAACAACACAAACACAAACATACGAGTCATGCGATTCCTAATTTTTTTCAAATACTCAATAACACAACCTTTCTTATTGATTGGTTTGATTTGCCTAGGCTATGGTTTGGCAAGTGTTGTATTCCATTCCTTTTCTTGTCCAAAAATCTTTGAATTAGTAGAACTTGCTATAAAGATCACCAAACAACACAAACACAAGCATACGAATCATGCGATTCCTAATGTTTCTCAAATTCTCAATAACACAACCCTTGTTATTGATTGGTTTGATTTCCCTAGGCTATGGTTTGGGAAGTGTTGGTTTCCATTTTTTTTCTAGTCCAAAAATCTTTGAACTTAATAGAACTTGATAGCAAGATCACCAAACAACACAAACACAAGCATACGAATCATGCGATTCCTAATGTTTCTCAAATTCTCAATAACACAACCTTTCTTATTGATTGGTTTGATTTCCCTAGGCTATGGTTTGGGAAGTGTTGGTTTCCAATCTTTTTCTCGTCCAAAAATCTTTGAACTTAATAGAACTTGATAGCAGGATCACCAAACAACAGAAACACAAGCATACGAACCATGCGATTCGTAATGTTTCTCAAATACTCAATAACACAACCTTTCTTATTGATTGGTTTGATTTCCTAGGCTATGGTTTGGGAAGTGTTGGTTTCCAATCTTTTTCTCGTACAAAAATCTTTGAACTTAATAGAACGTGATAGCAAGATCACCAAACAACACAAACACAAGCATACGAATCATGCGATTCCTAATGTTTCTAAAATTCTCAATAACACAACCTTTATAATTGATTGGTTTGATTTGCCTAGGATATGGTTTGGGAAGTGTTGGTTTCCATTCTTTTTCTCGCCAAAAATCTTTGAACTTAATAGAACTTGATAGAAAGATCACCAAACAACACAAACACAAGCATACGAGTCATGCGTTTCCTAATTTTTCTCAAATTCTCAATAACACAACCTTTGTTATTGATTGGTTTGATTTCCCTAGGCTATGGTTTGGGAAGTGTTGGTTTCCATTCTATTTCTCATCCAAAAATCTTTGAACTTAATAGAACTTGATAGAAAGATCACCAAACAACACAAACACAAGCATACGAATCATGCGTTTCCTAATGTTTTTCAAATACTCAATAACACAACATTTCTTATTGATTGGTTTGATTTTCCTAGGCTATGGTTTGGTAAGTGTTGGTTTTCTTTCTTTTTCTTGTCCAAAAATCTTTGAACTTAAAAAAATCACCGCACAACACAAACACAAGCATACGAGTCATGCGATTCCTAATGTTTCTCAAATACTCAATAACACAACATTTCTTATTGATTGGTTTGATTTTCCTAGGCTATGGTTTGGAAAGTATTGGTTTCCATTCTTTTTCTCGTCCAAAAACCTTTGAACTTAAAAGAACTTGATAGCAAGATCACCAAACAACACAAACACAAGCATACGAATCATGCGATTCTTAATGATTCTAAAATTCGCAATAACACAACCTTTCTTATTGATTGGTTTGATTTCCCTAGGCTATGGTTTGGCAAGTGTTGGATTCCATTCCTTTTCTTGTCCAAAAATCTTTGAAATTAATGGATCTTGATAGAAAGATCACCAAACAACACAAACACAAGCATACGAATCATGCGATTCCTAATGTTTCTCAAATTCTCAATAACACAACCTTTGCTTATTGATTGGTTTGATTTCCCTAGGCTATGGTTTGGAAAGTGTTGGTTTCCATTCTTTTTCTAGTCCAAAAATCTTTGAACTTAATAGAACTTGATAGCAAGATCACCAAACAACACAAACACAAGCATACGAGTCATGCGATTCCTAATGTTTCGCAAATTCTCAATAACACAACCTTTGTTATTGATTGGTTTGATTTCCCTAGGCTATGGTTTGGGAAGTGTTGGTTTCAATTCTTTTTCTAGTCAAAAAATATTTGAACTTAATAGAACTTGATAGCAAGATCACTAAACAACACAAACACAAGCATACGAGTCATGCGTTTCCTAATGTTTCTCAAATACTCAATAACACAACATTTCTTATTGATTGGTTTGATTTGCCTAGGCTATGGTTTGGGAAGTGTTGGTTTATGCTCTTTTTCTCGTCCAAAAATATTTGAACTTAATAGAACTTGATAGCAAGATCACCAAACAACACAAACACAAGCATACGAGTCATGCGTTTCCTAATGTTTCTCAAATACTCAATAACACAACATTTCTTATTGATTGGTTTGATTTGCCTAGGCTATGGTTTGGGAAGTGTTGGTTTATGCTCTTTTTCTCGTCCAAAAATATTTGAACTTAATAGAACTTGATAGCAAGATCACCTAACAACACAAACACAAGCATACGAGTCATGCGTTTCCTAATGTTTCTCAAATTCTCAATAACACAACCTTTGTTATTGATTGGTTTGATTTCCCTAGGCTATGGTTTGGGAAGTGTTGGTTTCCATTCTTTTTCTAGTCCAAAAATCTTTAAACTTAATAGAACTTGATAGCAAGATCACCAAACAACACAAACACAAGCATACGAGTCATGCGATTCCTAATGTTTCTCAAATTCTCAATAACACAACCTTTGTTATTGATTGGTTTGATTTCCCTAGGCTATGGTTTGGCAAGTGTTGGTTTCCATTCTTTTTCTAGTCCAAAAATCTTTGAACTTAATAGAACTTGATAGCAGGATCACCAAACAACAGAAACACAAGCATACGAGTCATGCGATTCCTAATGTTTCTCAAATTCTCAATAACACAACATTTCTCATTGATTGGTTTGATTTGTCTAGGATATGGTTTGAGAAGTATTGGTTTCCATTCTTTTTCTTGTCCAAAAACCTTTGAACTTAACAGAACATGATAGCAAGATCAACAAAGAACACAAACACAAGCATACGAATCATGCGATTCCTAATGATTCTAAAATTCGCAATAACACAACCTTTGCTTATTGATTGGTTTGATTTCCCTAGGCTATGGTTTGGGAAGTGTTGGTTTCCAATCTTTTTCTCGTCCAAAAATCTTTGAACTAATTAGAACTTGATAGCAAGATCACCAAACAACACAAACACAAACATACGAGTCATGCGATTCCTAATTTTTTTCAAATACTCAATAACACAACCTTTCTTATTGATTGGTTTGATTTGCCTAGGCTATGGTTTGGCAAGTGTTGTATTCCATTCCTTTTCTTGTCCAAAAATCTTTGAAATTAGTAGAACTTGGTATAAAGATCACCAAAAAACACAAACACAAGCATACGAATCATGCGATTCCTAATGTTTCTCAAATTCTCAATAACACAACCCTTGTTATTGATTGGTTTGATTTCCCTAGGCTATGGTTTGGGAAGTGTTGGTTTCCATTTTTTTTCTAGTCCAAAAATCTTTGAACTTAATAGAACTTGATAGCAAGATCACCAAACAACACAAACACAAGCATACGAATCATGCGATTCCTAATGTTTCTCAAATTCTCAATAACACAACCTTTCTTATTGATTGGTTTGATTTCCCTAGGCTATGGTTTGGGAAGTGTTGGTTTCCAATCTTTTTCTCGTCCAAAAATCTTTGAACTTAATAGAACTTGATAGCAGGATCACCAAACAACAGAAACACAAGCATACGAACCATGCGATTCGTAATGTTTCTCAAATACTCAATAACACAACCTTTCTTATTGATTGGTTTGATTTCCTAGGCTATGGTTTGGGAAGTGTTGGTTTCCAATCTTTTTCTCGTACAAAAATCTTTGAACTTAATAGAACGTGATAGCAAGATCACCAAACAACACAAACACAAGCATACGAATCATGCGATTCCTAATGTTTCTAAAATTCTCAATAACACAACCTTTATAATTGATTGGTTTGATTTGCCTAGGATATGGTTTGGGAAGTGTTGGTTTCCATTCTTTTTCTCGCCAAAAATCTTTGAACTTAATAGAACTTGATAGAAAGATCACCAAACAACACAAACACAAGCATACGAGTCATGCGTTTCCTAATGTTTCTCAAATTCTCAATAACACAACCTTTGTTATTGATTGGTTTGATTTCCCTAGGCTATGGTTTGGGAAGTGTTGGTTTCCATTCTATTTCTCATCCAAAAATCTTTGAACTTAATAGAACTTGATAGAAAGATCACCAAACAACACAAACACAAGCATACGAATCATGCGTTTCCTAATGTTTTTCAAATACTCAATAACACAACATTTCTTATTGATTGGTTTGATTTGCCTAGGCTATGGTTTGGTAAGTGTTGGTTTTCTTTCTTTTTCTTGTCCAAAAATCTTTGAACTTAAAAAAATCACCGCACAACACAAACACAAGCATACGAGTCATGCGATTCCTAATGTTTCTCAAATACTCAATAACACAACATTTCTTATTGATTGGTTTGATTTTCCTAGGCTATGGTTTGGAAAGTATTGGTTTCCATTCTTTTTCTCGTCCAAAAACCTTTGAACTTAAAAGAACTTGATAGCAAGATCACCAAACAACACAAACACAAGCATACGAATCATGCGATTCTTAATGATTCTAAAATTCGCAATAACACAACCTTTCTTATTGATTGGTTTGATTTCCCTAGGCTATGGTTTGGCAAGTGTTGGATTCCATTCCTTTTCTTGTCCAAAAATCTTTGAAATTAATGGATCTTGATAGAAAGATCACCAAACAACACAAACACAAGCATACGAATCATGCGATTCCTAATGTTTCTCAAATTCTCAATAACACAACCTTTGCTTATTGATTGGTTTGATTTCCCTAGGCTATGGTTTGGAAAGTGTTGGTTTCAATTCTTTTTCTAGTCAAAAAATATTTGAACTTAATAGAACTTGATAGCAAGATCACTAAACAACACAAACACAAGCATACGAGTCATGCGTTTCCTAATGTTTCTCAAATACTCAATAACACAACATTTCTTATTGATTGGTTTGATTTGCCTAGGCTATGGTTTGGGAAGTGTTGGTTTATGCTCTTTTTCTCGTCCAAAAATATTTGAACTTAATAGAACTTGATAGCAAGATCACCAAACAACACAAACACAAGCATACGAGTCATGCGTTTCCTAATGTTTCTCAAATACTCAATAACACAACATTTCTTATTGATTGGTTTGATTTGCCTAGGCTATGGTTTGGGAAGTGTTGGTTTATGCTCTTTTTCTCGTCCAAAAATATTTGAACTTAATAGAACTTGATAGCAAGATCACCTAACAACACAAACACAAGCATACGAGTCATGCGATTCCTAATGTTTCTCAAATTCTCAATAACACAACCTTTGTTATTGATTGGTTTGATTTCCCTAGGCTATGGTTTGGCAAGTGTTGGTTTCCATTCTTTTTCTAGTCCAAAAATCTTTGAACTTAATAGAACTTGATAGCAGGATCACCAAACAACAGAAACACAAGCAAACGAGACATGCGATTCCTAATGTTTCTCAAATTCTCAATAACACAACATTTCTCATTGATTGGTTTGATTTGTCTAGGCTATGGTTTGAGAAGTATTGGTTTCCATTCTTTTTCTTGTCCAAAAACCTTTGAACTTAACAGAACATGATAGCAAGATCAACAAAGAACACAAACACAAGCATACGAATCATGCGATTCCTAATGATTCTAAAATTCGCAATAACACAACCTTTGCTTATTGATTGGTTTGATTTCCCTAGGCTATGGTTTGGGAAGTGTTGGTTTCCAATCTTTTTCTCGTCCAAAAATCTTTGAACTAATTAGAACTTGATAGCAAGATCACCAAACAACACAAACACAAACATACGAGTCATGCGATTCCTAATTTTTTTCAAATACTCAATAACACAACCTTTCTTATTGATTGGTTTGATTTGCCTAGGCTATGGTTTGGCAAGTGTTGTATTCCATTCCTTTTCTTGTCCAAAAATCTTTGAAATTAGTAGAACTTGGTATAAAGATCACCAAAAAACACAAACACAAGCATACGAATCATGCGATTCCTAATGTTTCTCAAATTCTCAATAACACAACCCTTGTTATTGATTGGTTTGATTTCCCTAGGCTATGGTTTGGGAAGTGTTGGTTTCCATTTTTTTTCTAGTCCAAAAATCTTTGAACTTAATAGAACTTGATAGCAAGATCACCAAACAACACAAACACAAGCATACGAATCATGCGATTCCTAATGTTTCTCAAATTCTCAATAACACAACCTTTCTTATTGATTGGTTTGATTTCCCTAGGCTATGGTTTGGGAAGTGTTGGTTTCCAATCTTTTTCTCGTCCAAAAATCTTTGAACTTAATAGAACTTGATAGCAGGATCACCAAACAACAGAAACACAAGCATACGAACCATGCGATTCGTAATGTTTCTCAAATACTCAATAACACAACCTTTCTTATTGATTGGTTTGATTTCCTAGGCTATGGTTTGGGAAGTGTTGGTTTCCAATCTTTTTCTCGTACAAAAATCTTTGAACTTAATAGAACGTGATAGCAAGATCACCAAACAACACAAACACAAGCATACGAATCATGCGATTCCTAATGTTTCTAAAATTCTCAATAACACAACCTTTATAATTGATTGGTTTGATTTGCCTAGGATATGGTTTGGGAAGTGTTGGTTTCCAATCTTTTTCTCGTACAAAAATCTTTGAACTTAATAGAACTTGATAGCAAGATCACCAAACAACACAAACACAAGCATACGAATCATGCGATTTCTAATGTTTCTCAAATTCTCAATAACACAACCTTTGCTTATTGATTGGTTTGATTTCCCTAGGCTATGGTTTGGAAAGTGTTGGTTTCAATTCTTTTTCTAGTCAAAAAATATTTGAACTTAATAGAACTTGATAGCAGGATCACCAAACAACAGAAACACAAGCATACGAACCATGCGATTCGTAATGTTTCTCAAATACTCAATAACACAACCTTTCTTATTGATTGGTTTGATTTCCCTAGGCTATGGTTTGGGAAGTGTTGGTTTTCATTCTATTTCTCATCCAAAAATCTTTGAACTTAATAGAACTTGATAGAAAGATCACCAAACAACACAAACACAAGCATACGAATCATGCGTTTCCTAATGTTTTTCAAATACTCAATAACACAACATTTCTTATTGATTGGTTTGATTTGCCTAGGCTATGGTTTGGTAAGTGTTGGTTTTCTTTCTTTTTCTTGTCCAAAAATCTTTGAACTTAAAAAAATCACCGCACAACACAAACACAAGCATACGAGTCATGCGATTCCTAATGTTTCTCAAATACTCAATAACACAACATTTCTTATTGATTGGTTTGATTTTCCTAGGCTATGGTTTGGAAAGTATTGGTTTCCATTCTTTTTCTCGTCCAAAAACCTTTGAACTTAAAAGAACTTAATAGCAAAATCACCAAACAACACAAACACAAGCATACGAATCATGCGATTCTTAATGATTCTAAAATTCGCAATAACACAACCTTTCTTATTGATTGGTTTGATTTCCCTAGGCTATGGTTTGGCAAGTGTTGGATTCCATTCCTTTTCTTGTCCAAAAATCTTTGAAATTAATGGATCTTGATAGAAAGATCACCAAACAACACAAACACAAGCATACGAATCATGCGATTCCTAATGTTTCTCAAATTCTCAATAACACAACCTTTGCTATGGTTTGGGAAGTGTTGGTTTCCAATCTTTTTCTAGCCCAAAAATCTTTGAACTTAATAGAACTTGATAGCAAGATCACCAAACAACACAAACACAAGCATATCAATCATGCGATTCCTAATGTTTCTCAAATTCTACATAACACAACCTTTCTTATTGATTGGTTTGATTTACCTAGGCTATGGTTTGGGAAGTGTTAGTTTCCAATCTTTTTCTCGTCCAAAAATCTTTGAACTTAATAGAACTTGATAGCAAGATCACCAAACAACACAAACACAAGCATACGAATCATGCGATTCATAATGTTTCTCAAATTATCAATAACACAACCTTTATTATTGATTGGTTTGATTTGCCAAGGATATGGTTTGGGAAGTGTTGTTTTCATTCTTTTTCTCGTCAAAAATTCTTTGAACGTAATAGAACTTGATAGAATGATCACCAAACAACACAAACACAAGCATACAAATCATGCGATTTCTAATGTTTCTCAAATTCTCAGTAACACAACCTTTCCTAATGATTGGTTTGATTTGCCTAGGCTATGGTTTGGGAAGTGTTGGTTTCCATTCTTTTTCTCGTCCAAAAATCTTTGAACTTAATAGAACTTGATAGCAAGATCACCAAACAACACAAATACAAGCATACGAATCATGCGATTCCTAATGATTCGAAAATTCGCAATAACACAACCTTTCGTATTGATTGGTTTGATTTGCCTAGGCTATGGTTTGGGAAGTGTTGGTTTCCGTTCTTTTTCTCGTCCAAAAATCTTTGAACTTAATAGAACTATAGAAAGATCACCAAACAACACAAACACAAGCATACGAATCATGCGTTTCCTAATGTTTCTCAAATTCTCAATAACACAACCTTTGTTATTGATTGGTTTGATTTCCTAAAGCTATTGTTTGGGAAGTGCTGGTTTCCATTCTTTTTCTTGTCCAAAAATCTTTGAACTTAATAGAACTTGATAGAAAGATCATCAAACAACACAAACACAAGCATACGAATCATGCGATTCCTAATGTTTCTCAAATTCTCAATAACACAACCTTTGTTATTGATTTGCCTAGGCTATGGTTTGGGAAGTGTTGGTTTCCATTCTTTTTCTCGTCCAAAAATCTTTGAACTTAATAGAAAGATCACCAAACACCACAAACACAAGTATACGAGTCATGCGATTCCTAATGTTTCTCAAATACTCAACAACACAACATTTCTTATTGATTTATTTGATTTGTCTAGGCTATGGTTTGGGAAGTGTTGGTTTCCATTTTTTTCTCGTCCAAAAATCTTTGAACTTAATAGAACTTGATAGAATGATCACCAAACAACACAAACACAAGCATACGAATCATGCGACATAATGTTTCTCAAATTATCAATAACACAGCCATTATTATAATTGGTTTGATTTGCCAAGGATATGGTTTGAGAAGTGTTGTTTTCCATTGTTTTTCTCATCAAAAAATCTTTGAACGTAATAGAACTTGATAGAATGATCACCAAACAACACAAACACAAGCATACAAATCATGCGATTTCTAATGTTTCTCAAATTCTCAATAACACAACCTTTCCTATTGATTGGTTTGATTTGCCTAGGCTATGGGTTGGTAAGTGTTGGTTTCCATTCTTTTTCTCGTCCAAAAATCTTTGAACTTAATAGAACTTGATAGCAAGATCACCAAACAACACAAACACAAGCATACGAATCATGCGATTCCTAATGTTTCTCAAATTCTCAATAACACAACCTTTCTAATAGATTGGTTTGATTTGCCTAGGCTATGGTTTAGGAAGTGTTGGTTTTCATTCTTTTTCTCGTTCAAAAATCTTTGAACTTAATAGAACTTGATAGCAGGATCACTAAACAACAGAAACACAAGCATACGAATCATGCGATTCCCGAATGTTTCTCAAATTCTCAATAACACAACCTTTGTTATTGATTGGTTTGATTTCCCTAGGCTATGGTTTGGGAAGTGTTGGTTTCCAATCTTTTTCTAGCCCAAAAATCTTTGAACTTAATAGAACTTGATAGCAAGATCACCAAACAACACAAACACAAGCATACGAATCATGCGATTCATAATGTTTCTCAAATTATCAATAACACAACCTTTATTATAGATTGGTTTGATTTGCCAAGGATATGGTTTGGGAAGTGTTGTTTTCATTCTTTTTCTCGTCAAAAATTCTTTGAACGTAATAGAACTTGATAGAATGATCACCAAACAACACAAACACAAGCATACAAATCATGCGATTTCTAATGTTTCTCAAATTCTCAGTAACACAACCTTTCCTAACGATTGGTTTGATTTGCCTAGGCTATGGTTTGGGAAGTGTTGGTTTCCATTCTTTTTCTAGTCAAAAAATATTTGAACTTAATAGAACTTGATAGCAAGATCACCAAACCACACAAACACAAGCATATGAATCATGCTATTCCTAATGTTTGTCAAATTCTCCATAACACAACCTTTCTTATTGATTGGTTTGATTTGCCTAGGCTATGGTTTGGGAAGTGTTGGTTTCCATTCTTTTTCTAGTCCAAAAATCTTTGAACTTAATAGAACTTGATAGCAAGATCACCAAACAACACAAACACAAGCATACGAGTCATGCGATTCCTAATGTTTCTCAAATTCTCAATAACACAACCTTTGTTATTGATTGGTTTGATTTCCCTAGGCTATGATTTGGCAAGTGTTGGTTTCCATTCTTTTTCTCGTTCAAAAATCTTTGAACTTAATAGAACTTGATAGCAAGATCACCAAACAACACAAACACAAGCATATCAATCATGCGATTCCTAATGTTTCTCAAATTCTACATAACACAACCTTTCTTATTGATTGGTTTGATTTACCTAGGCTATGGTTTGGGAAGTGTTAGTTTCCAATCTTTTTCTCGTCCAAAAATCTTTGAACTTAATAGAACTTGATAGCAGGATCACCAAACAACAGAAACACAAGCATACGAATCATGAGATTCCTAATGTTTCTCAAATTCTCAATAACACAACCTTTCTTATTGATTGGTTTGATTTCCTAGGCTATGGTTTGGGAAGTGTTGGTTTCCAATCTTTTTCTCGTACAAAAATCTTTGAAATTAATAGATCTTGATAGAAAGATCACCAAACAACACAAACACAAGCATACGAATCATGCGATTCCTAATGTTTCTCAAATTCTCAATAACACAACCTTTGCTTATTGATTGGTTTGATTTCCCTAGGCTATGGTTTGGGAAGTGTTGGTTTCCATTCTTTTTCTAGTCCAAAAATCTTTGAACTTAATAGAACTTGATAGCAAGATCACCAAACAACACAAACACAAGCATACGAGTCATGCGATTCCTAATGTTTCTCAAATTCTCAATAACACAACCTTTGTTATTGATTGGTTTGATTTCCCTAGGCTATGATTTGGCAAGTGTTGGTTTCCATTCTTTTTCTAGTCAAAAAATATTTGAACTTAATAGAACTTGATAGCAAGATCACCAAACAACACAAACATAAGCATACGAGTCATGCGTTTCCTAATGTTTCTCAAATACTCAATAACACAACCTTTATTATTGATTGGTTTGATTTCCCTAGGCTATGGTTTGGGAAGTGTTGGTTTCCAATCTTTTTCTAGCCCAAAAATCTTTGAACTTAATAGAACTTGATAGCAAGATCACCAAACAACACAAACACAAGCATATCAATCATGCGATTCCTAATGTTTCTCAAATTCTACATAACACAACCTTTCTTATTGATTGGTTTGATTTACCTAGGCTATGGTTTGGGAAGTGTTAGTTTCCAATCTTTTTCTCGTCCAAAAATCTTTGAACTTAATAGAACTTGATAGCAAGATTACCAAACAACACAAACACAAGCATACGAATCATGCGATTCATAATGTTTCTCAAATTCTCAATAACACAACATTTCTCATTGATTGGTTTGGTTTGTCTAGGCTATGGTTTGAGAAGTATTGGTTTCCATTCTTTTTCTTGTCCAAAAACCTTTCAACTTAACAGAACATGATAGCAAGATCAACAAAGAACACAAACACAAGCATACGAATCATGCGATTCCTAATGATTCTAAAATTCGCAATAACACAACCTTTGCTTATTGATTGGTTTGATTTCCCTAGGCTATGGTTTGGGAAGTGTTGGTTTCCAATCTTTTTCTAGTACAAAAATCTTTGAACTTAATAGAACTCGATAGCAGGATGACCAAACAACAGAAACACAAGCATACGAATCATGCGATTCCTAATGTTTCTCAAATTCTCAATAACACAACCTTTCTTATTGATTGGTTTGATTTCCCTAGGCTATGGATTAGGAAGTGGTTGTTTCCATTCTTTTTTCTCGTTCAAAAATCTTTGAACTTAATAGAACTTGATAGCAGGATCACCAAACAACAGAAACACAAGCATACGAATCATGCGATTCCTAATGTTTCTCAAATTCTCAATAACACAACCTTTCTTATTGATTGGTTTGATTTCCCTAGGCTATGGTTTGGGAAGTGTTGGTTTCCAATCTTTTTCTCGTACAAAAATTTTTGAACTTAATAGAACTTGATAGCAGGATCACCAAACAACAGAAACACAAGCATACGAACCATGCGATTCCTAATGTTTCTCAAATACTCAATAAC
Organism: Polygonum aviculare; assembly: GCA_934048045.1. Lineage (NCBI taxonomy): Eukaryota > Viridiplantae > Streptophyta > Magnoliopsida > Caryophyllales > Polygonaceae > Polygonum > Polygonum aviculare. Next base: position 20,173,167 of record OW204023.1, on the reverse strand, counting down.
ACAACATTTCTTATTGATTGGTTTGATTTGCCTAGGATATGGTTTGTTAAGTGTTGGTTTTCATTCTTTTTCTCATCCAAAAATCTTTGAACTTAATAGAAAAATCACCGCACAACACAAACACAAGCATACGAGTCATGCGATTCCTAATGTTTCTCAAATACTCAATAACACAACATTTCTTATTGATTGGTTTGATTTGCCTAGGCTATGGTTTGGTAAGTGTTAGTTTTCATTCTTTTTCTCGTCCAAAAATCATTGAACTTAATAGAAAAATCACGGCACAACACAAACACAAGCATACGAGTCCTGCGATTCCTAATGTTTCTCAAATACTCAATAACACAACATTTCTTATTAATTGCTTTGATTTGCCTAGGCTATTGTTTGGGAAGTATTGGTCACCATTCTTTTCTCGTCCAAAAACTTTTGAACTAAATAGAACTTGATAGCAAGATCACCAAACAGCACAAACACAAGCATACGAATCATGCGATTCCTAATGATTCGAAAATTCGCAATAACACAACCTTTCGTATTGATTGGTTTGATTTCCCTAGGCTATGGTTTGGCAAGTGTTGGATTCCATTCCTTTTCTTGTCCAAAAATCTTTGAAATTAGTAGAACTTGGTAGAAAGATCACCAAACAACACAAACACAAGCATACGAATCATGCGATTCCTAATGTTTCTCAAATTCTCAATAACACAACCCTTGTTATTGATTGGTTTGATTTCCCTAGGCTATGGTTTGGGAAATGTTGGTTTCCATTTTTTTTCTAGTCCAAAAATCTTTGAACTTAATAGAACTTGATAGCAAGATCACCAAACAACACAAACACAAGCATACGAATCATGTGATTCCTAATGTTTTTCAAATACTCAATAACACAACATTTCTTATTAATTGGTTTGATTTGCCTAGGATATGGTTTGGGAAGTGTTGATTTCCATTCTTTTTCTCGTCCAAAAATCTTTGAACTTAATAGAAAGATCACCAAACAATACAAACACAAGAATACGAGTCATGCGATTCCTAATGTTTCTCAAATACTCAATAACACAACTTTTCTTATTGATTGGTTTGATTTGCCTAGGCTATGGTTTGGGAAGTGTTGGTTTCCGTTCTTTTTCTCGTCCAAAAATCTTTGAACTTAATAGAACTATAGAAAGATCACCAAACAACACAAACACAAGCATACGAATCATGCGTTTCCTAATGTTTCTCAAATTCTCAATAACACAACCTTTGTTATTGATTGGTTTGATTTCCTAAAGCTATTGTTTGGGAAGTGCTGGTTTCCATTCTTTTTCTTGTCCAAAAATCATTGAACTTAATAGAACTTGATAGAAAGATCATCAAACAACACAAACACAAGCATACGAATCATGCGATTCCTAATGTTTCTCAAATTCTCAATAACACAACCTTTGTTATTGATTTGTTTGATTTCACTAGGCTATGGTTTGGGAAGTGTTGGTTTCCAATCTTTTTCTCGTCCAAAAATCTTTGAACTAAATAGAACTTGATAGAAAGATCACCAAACAATACAAACACAAACATACGAATCATGCGATTCCTAATGTTTCTCAAATTCTCAATAACACAACCTTTGTTATTGATTTGTTTGATTTCACTACGCTATGGTTTGGGAAGTGTTGGTTTCCAATCTTTTTCTCGTCCAAAAATCTTTGAACTAAATAGAACTTGATAGCAAGATCACCAAACAATACAAACACAAACATACGAATCATGCGATTCCTAATGTTTCTCAAATTCTAAATAACACAACCTTTGTTATTGATTTGTTTGATTTGACTACGCTATGGTTTGGGAAGTGTTGGTTTCCAATCTTTTTCTCGTCCAAAAATCTTTGAACTAATTAGAACTTGATAGCAAGATCACCAAACAACACAAACACAAACATACGAGTCATGCGATTCCTAATTTTTTTCAAATACTCAATAACACAACCTTTCTTATTGATTGGTTTGATTTGCCTAGGCTATGGTTTGGGAAGTGTTGGTTTCCAATATTTTTTTCGTCCAAAAATCTTTGAACTTAATAGAACTTGATAGCAAGATCACCAAACAACACAAACACAAGCATACGAGTCATGCGATTCCTAATGTTTCTCAAATTCTCAATAACACAACATTTCTTATTGATTGGTTTGATTTCCCTAGGCTATGGTTTGGGAAGTGTTGGTTTCCATTCTTTTTCTAGTCCAAAAATCTTTGAACTTAATAGAACTTGATAGCAAGATCACCAAACAACACAAACACAAGCATACGAGTCATGCGATTCCTAATGTTTCTCAAATTCTCAATAACACAACATTTCTCATTGATTGGTTTGATTTGCCTAGGCTATGGTTTGAGAAGTATTGGTTTCCATTCTTTTTCTTGTCCAAAAACCTTTGAACTTAACAGAACATGATAGCAAGATCAACAAAGAACACAAACACAATCATACGAATCATGCGATTCCTAATGATTCTAAAATTCGCAATAACACAACCTTTGCTTATTGATTGGTTTGATTTCCCTAGGCTATGGTTTGGGAAGTGTTGGTTTCCAATCTTTTTCTCGTACAAAAATCTTTGAACTTAATAGAACTTGATAGCAGGATGACCAAACAACAGAAACACAAGCATACGAATCATGCGATTCCTAATGTTTCTCAAATTCTCAATAACACAACTTTTCTTATTGATTGGTTTGATTTCCCTAGGCTATGGTTTAGGAAGTGTTGGTTTCCATTCTTTTTTCTCGTTCAAAAATCTTTGAACTTAATAGAACTTGATAGCAGGATCACCAAACAGCAGAAACACAAGCATACGAATCATGAGTTTCCTAATGTTTCTAAAATTCTCAATAATACAACCTTTCTTATTGATTGGTTTGATTTCCCTAGGCTATGGTTTGGGAAGTGTTTGTTTCGATTCTTTTTCTTGTCGAAAAATCTTTGAACTTGATAGAACTTGATAGAAAGATCATCAAACAACACAAACACAAGCATACGAATCATGCGATTCCTAATGTTTCTCAAATTCTCAATAACACAACCTTTGTTTTTGATTTGTTTGATTTCACTAGGCTATGGTTTGGGAAGTGTTGGTTTCCAATCTTTTTCTCGTCCAAAAATCTTTGAACTAAATAGAACTTGATAGCAAGATCACCAAACAACACAAACACAAACATACGAATCATGCGATTCCTAATGTTTCTCAAATTTTCAATAACACAACCTTTGTTATTGATTGGTTTGATTTCCCTAGGATATGGTTTGTTAAGTGTTGGTATCCATTGTATTTCTCATCCAAAAATCTTTGAACTTAATAGAACTTGATAGAAAGATCACCAAACAACACAAACACAAGCATACGAATCATGCGATTCTTAATGTTTTTCAAATACTCAATAACACAACATTTCTTATTGATTGGTTTGATTTGCCTAGGATATGGTTTGTTAAGTGTTGGTTTTCATTCTTTTTCTCATCCAAAAATCTTTGAACTTATCAGAAAAATCACCGCACAACACAAACACAAGCATACGAGTCATGCGATTCCTAATGTTTCTCAAATACTCAATAACACAACATTTCTTATTGATTGGTTTGATTTGCCTAGGCTATGGTTTGGTAAGTGTTAGTTTTCATTCTTTTTCTCGTCCAAAAATCTTTGAACTTAATAGAAAAATCACGGCACAACACAAACACAAGCATACGAGTCATGCGATTCCTAATGTTTCTCAAATACTCAATAACACAACATTTCTTATTAATTGGTTTGATTTGCCTACGCTATTGTTTGGGAAGTATTGGTAACCCTTCTTTTTCTCGTCCAAAAACCTTTGAACTTAATAGAACTTGATAGCAAGATCACCAAACAACACAAACACAAGCATACGAATCATGCGATTCCTAATGTTTCTCAAATTCTCAATAACACAACCCTTGTTATTGATTGGTTTGATTTCCCTAAGCTATGGTTTGGGAAGTGTTGGTTTCCATTCTTTTTCTAGTCCAAAAATCTTTGAACTTAATAGAACTTGATAGCAAGATCACCAAACAACACAAACACAAGCATACGAGTCATGCGATTCCTAATGTTTCTCAAATTCTCAATAACACAACATTTCTTATTGATTGGTTTGATTTCCCTAGGCTATGGTTTGGGAAGTGTTGGTTTCCATTCTTTTTCTAGTCCAAAAATCTTTGAACTTAGTAGAACTTGATAGCAAGATCACCAAACAACACAAACACAAGCATACGAGTCATGCGATTCCTAATGTTTCTCAAATTCTCAATAACACAACATTTCTCATTGATTGGTTTGATTTGTCTAGGCTATGGTTTGAGAAGTATTGGTTTCCATTCTTTTTCTTGTCCAAAAACCTTTGAACTTAACAGAACATGATAGCAAGATCAACAAAGAACACAAACACAAGCATACGAATCATGCGATTCCTAATGATTCTAAAATTCGCAATAACACAACCTTTGCTTATTGATTGGTTTGATTTCCCTAGGCTATGGTTTGGGAAGTGTTGGTTTCCAATCTTTTTCTAGTACAAAAATCTTTGAACTTAATAGAACTCGATAGCAGGATGACCAAACAACAGAAACACAAGCATAAGAATCATGCGATTCCTAATGTTTCTCAAATTCTCAATAACACAACCTTTCTTATTGATTGGTTTGATTTCCCTAGGCTATGGATTAGGAAGTGTTGGTTTCCATTCTTTTTTCTCGTTCAAAAATCTTTGAACTTAATAGAACTTGATAGCAGGATCACCAAACAACAGAAACACAAGCATACGAATCATGCGATTCCTAATGTTTCTCAAATTCTCAATAACACAACCTTTCTTATTGATTGGTTTGATTTCCCTAGGCTATGGGTTGGTAAGTGTTGGTTTCCATTCTTTTTCTCGTCCAAAAATCTTTGAACTTAATAGAACTTGATAGCAAGATCACCAAACAACACAAACACAAGCATACGAATCATGCGATTCCTAATGTTTCTCAAATTCTCAATAACACAACCTTTCTAATAGATTGGTTTGATTTGCCTAGGCTATGGTTTAGGAAGTGTTGGTTTTCATTCTTTTTCTCGTTCAAAAATCTTTGAACTTAATAGAACTTGATAGCAGGATCACTAAACAACAGAAACACAAGCATACGAATCATGCGATTCCCGAATGTTTCTCAAATTCTCAATAACACAACCTTTGTTATTGATTGGTTTGATTTCCCTAGGCTATGGTTTGGGAAGTGTTGGTTTCCAATCTTTTTCTAGCCCAAAAATCTTTGAACTTAATAGAACTTGATAGCAAGATCACCAAACAACACAAACACAAGCATATCAATCATGCGATTCCTAATGTTTCTCAAATTCTACATAACACAACCTTTCTTATTGATTGGTTTGATTTACCTAGGCTATGGTTTGGGAAGTGTTAGTTTCCAATCTTTTTCTCGTCCAAAAATCTTTGTACTTAATAGAACTTGATAGTAAGATCACCAAACAACACAAACACAAGCATACGAATCATGCGATTCATAATGTTTCTCAAATTATCAATAACACAACCTTTATTATAGATTGGTTTGATTTGCCAAGGATATGGTTTGGGAAGTGTTGTTTTCATTCTTTTTCTCGTCAAAAATTCTTTGAACGTAATAGAACTTGATAGAATGATCACCAAACAACACAAACACAAGCATACAAATCATGCGATTTCTAATGTTTCTCAAATTCTCAGTAACACAACCTTTCCTAACGATTGGTTTGATTTGCCTAGGCTATGGTTTGGGAAGTGTTGGTTTCCATTCTTTTTCTAGTCAAAAAATATTTGAACTTAATAGAACTTGATAGCAAGATCACCAAACCACACAAACACAAGCATATGAATCATGCTATTCCTAATGTTTGTCAAATTCTCCATAACACAACCTTTCTTATTGATTGGTTTGATTTGCCTAGGCTATGGTTTAGGAAGTGTTGGTTTCCATTCTTTTTCTCGTTCAAAAATCTTTGAACTTAATTGAACTTGATAGCAGGATCACCAAACAACAGAAACACAAGCATACGAATCATGAGATTCCTAATGTTTCTCAAATTCTCAATAACACAACCTTTCTTATTGATTGGTTTGATTTCCTAGGCTATGGTTTGGGAAGTGTTGGTTTCCAATCTTTTTCTCGTACAAAAATCTTTGAAATTAATAGATCTTGATAGAAAGATCACCAAACAACACAAACACAAGCATACGAATCATGCGATTCCTAATGTTTCTCAAATTCTCAATAACACAACCTTTGCTTATTGATTGGTTTGATTTCCCTAGGCTATGGTTTGGGAAGTGTTGGTTTCCATTCTTTTTCTAGTCCAAAAATCTTTGAACTTAATAGAACTTGATAGCAAGATCACCAAACAACACAAACACAAGCATACGAGTCATGCGATTCCTAATGTTTCTCAAATTCTCAATAACACAACCTTTGTTATTGATTGGTTTGATTTCCCTAGGCTATGATTTGGCAAGTGTTGGTTTCCATTCTTTTTCTAGTCAAAAAATATTTGAACTTAATAGAACTTGATAGCAAGATCACCAAACAACACAAACATAAGCATACGAGTCATGCGTTTCCTAATGTTTCTCAAATACTCAATAACACAACCTTTATTATTGATTGGTTTGATTTCCCTAGGCTATGGTTTGGGAAGTGTTGGTTTCCAATCTTTTTCTAGCCCAAAAATCTTTGAACTTAATAGAACTTGATAGCAAGATCACCAAACAACACAAACACAAGCATATCAATCATGCGATTCCTAATGTTTCTCAAATTCTACATAACACAACCTTTCTTATTGATTGGTTTGATTTACCTAGGCTATGGTTTGGGAAGTGTTAGTTTCCAATCTTTTTCTCGTCCAAAAATCTTTGAACTTAATAGAACTTGATAGCAAGATTACCAAACAACACAAACACAAGCATACGAATCATGCGATTCATAATGTTTCTCAAATTCTCAATAACACAACATTTCTCATTGATTGTTTTGATTTGTCTAGGCTATGGTTTGAGAAGTATTGGTTTCCATTCTTTTTCTTGTCCAAAAACCTTTGAACTTAACAGAACATGATAGCAAGATCAACAAAGAACACAAACACAAGCATACGAATCATGCGATTCCTAATGATTCTAAAATTCGCAATAACACAACCTTTGCTTATTGATTGGTTTGATTTCCCTAGGCTATGGTTTGGGAAGTGTTGGTTTCCAATCTTTTTCTAGTACAAAAATCTTTGAACTTAATAGAACTCGATAGCAGGATGACCAAACAACAGAAACACAAGCATACGAATCATGCGATTCCTAATGTTTCTCAAATTCTCAATAACACAACCTTTCTTATTGATTGGTTTGATTTCCCTAGGCTATGGATTAGGAAGTGGTTGTTTCCATTCTTTTTTCTCGTTCAAAAATCTTTGAACTTAATAGAACTTGATAGCAGGATCACCAAACAACAGAAACACAAGCATACGAATCATGCGATTCCTAATGTTTCTCAAATTCTCAATAACACAACCTTTCTTATTGATTGGTTTGATTTCCCTAGGCTATGGTTTGGGAAGTGTTGGTTTCCAATCTTTTTCTCGTACAAAAATTTTTGAACTTAATAGAACTTGATAGCAGGATCACCAAACAACAGAAACACAAGCATACGAACCATGCGATTCCTAATGTTTCTCAAATACTCAATAACACAACATTTCTTATTGATTGGTTTGATTTGCCTAGGATATGGTTTGTTAAGTGTTGGTTTTCATTCTTTTTCTCATCCAAAAATCTTTGAACTTAATAGAAAAATCACCGCACAACACAAACACAAGCATACGAGTCATGCGATTCCTAATGTTTCTCAAATACTCAATAACACAACATTTCTTATTGATTGGTTTGATTTGCCTAGGCTATGGTTTGGTAAGTGTTAGTTTTCATTCTTTTTCTCGTCCAAAAATCATTGAACTTAATAGAAAAATCACGGCACAACACAAACACAAGCATACGAGTCCTGCGATTCCTAATGTTTCTCAAATACTCAATAACACAACATTTCTTATTAATTGCTTTGATTTGCCTAGGCTATTGTTTGGGAAGTATTGGTCACCATTCTTTTCTCGTCCAAAAACTTTTGAACTAAATAGAACTTGATAGCAAGATCACCAAACAGCACAAACACAAGCATACGAATCATGCGATTCCTAATGATTCGAAAATTCGCAATAACACAACCTTTCGTATTGATTGGTTTGATTTCCATAGGCTATGGTTTGGCAAGTGTTGGATTCCATTCCTTTTCTTGTCCAAAAATCTTTTAAATTAGTAGAACTTGGTAGAAAGATCACCAAACAACACAAACACAAGCATACGAATCATGCGATTCCTAATGTTTCTCAAATTCTCAATAACACAACCCTTGTTATTGATTGGTTTGATTTCCCTAGGCTATGGTTTGGGAAATGTTGGTTTCCATTTTTTTTCTAGTCCAAAAATCTTTGAACTTAATAGAACTTGATAGCAAGATCACCAAACAACACAAACACAAGCATACGAATCATGTGATTCCTAATGTTTTTCAAATACTCAATAACACAACATTTCTTATTAATTGGTTTGATTTGCCTAGGATATGGTTTGGGAAGTGTTGATTTCCATTCTTTTTCTCGTCCAAAAATCTTTGAACTTAATAGAAAGATCACCAAACAATACAAACACAAGAATACGAGTCATGCGATTCCTAATGTTTCTCAAATACTCAATAACACAACTTTTCTTATTGATTGGTTTGATTTGCCTAGGCTATGGTTTGGGAAGTGTTGGTTTCCGTTCTTTTTCTCGTCCAAAAATCTTTGAACTTAATAGAACTATAGAAAGATCACCAAACAACACAAACACAAGCATACGAATCATGCGTTTCCTAATGTTTCTCAAATTCTCAATAACACAACCTTTGTTATTGATTGGTTTGATTTCCTAAAGCTATTGTTTGGGAAGTGCTGGTTTCCATTCTTTTTCTTGTCCAAAAATCATTGAACTTAATAGAACTTGATAGAAAGATCATCAAACAACACAAACACAAGCATACGAATCATGCGATTCCTAATGTTTCTCAAATTCTCAATAACACAACCTTTGTTATTGATTTGTTTGATTTCACTAGGCTATGGTTTGGAAAGTGTTGGTTTCCAATCTTTTTCTCGTCCAAAAATCTTTGAACTAAATAGAACTTGATAGAAAGATCACCAAACAATACAAACACAAACATACGAATCATGCGATTCCTAATGTTTCTCAAATTCTCAATAACACAACCTTTGTTATTGATTTGTTTGATTTCACTACGCTATGGTTTGGGAAGTGTTGGTTTCCAATCTTTTTCTCGTCCAAAAATCTTTGAACTAAATAGAACTTGATAGCAAGATCACCAAACAATACAAACACAAACATACGAATCATGCGATTCCTAATGTTTCTCAAATTCTAAATAACACAACCTTTGTTATTGATTTGTTTGATTTGACTACGCTATGGTTTGGGAAGTGTTGGTTTCCAATCTTTTTCTCGTCCAAAAATCTTTGAACTAATTAGAACTTGATAGCAAGATCACCAAACAACACAAACACAAACATACGAGTCATGCGATTCCTAATTTTTTTCAAATACTCAATAACACAACCTTTCTTATTGATTGGTTTGATTTGCCTAGGCTATGGTTTGGGAAGTTGTGGTTTCCAATATTTTTTTCGTCCAAAAATCTTTGAACTTAATAGAACTTGATAGCAAGATCACCAAACAACACAAACACAAGCATACGAGTCATGCGATTCCTAATGTTTCTCAAATTCTCAATAACACAACATTTCTTATTGATTGGTTTGATTTCCCTAGGCTATGGTTTGGGAAGTGTTGGTTTCCATTCTTTTTCTAGTCCAAAAATCTTTGAACTTAATAGAACTTGATAGCAAGATCACCAAACAACACAAACACAAGCATACGAGTCATGCGATTCCTAATGTTTCTCAAATTCTCAATAACACAACATTTCTCATTGATTGGTTTGATTTGCCTAGGCTATGGTTTGAGAAGTATTGGTTTCCATTCTTTTTCTTGTCCAAAAACCTTTGAACTTAACAGAACATGATAGCAAGATCAACAAAGAACACAAACACAATCATACGAATCATGCGATTCCTAATGATTCTAAAATTCGCAATAACACAACCTTTGCTTATTGATTGGTTTGATTTCCCTAGGCTATGGTTTGGGAAGTGTTGGTTTCCAATCTTTTTCTCGTACAAAAATCTTTGAACTTAATAGAACTTGATAGCAGGATGACCAAACAACAGAAACACAAGCATACGAATCATGCGATTCCTAATGTTTCTCAAATTCTCAATAACACAACTTTTCTTATTGATTGGTTTGATTTCCCTAGGCTATGGTTTAGGAAGTGTTGGTTTCCATTCTTTTTTCTCGTTCAAAAATCTTTGAACTTAATAGAACTTGATAGCAGGATCACCAAACAGCAGAAACACAAGCATACGAATCATGCGATTCCTAATGTTTCTCAAATTCTCAATAACACAACCTTTGTTTTTGATTTGTTTGATTTCACTAGGCTATGGTTTGGGAAGTGTTGGTTTCCAATCTTTTTCTCGTCCAAAAATCTTTGAACTAAATAGAACTTGATAGCAAGATCACCAAACAACACAAACACAAACATACGAATCATGCGATTCCTAATGTTTCTCAAATTTTCAATAACACAACCTTTGTTATTGATTGGTTTGATTTCCCTAGGATATGGTTTGTTAAGTGTTGGTATCCATTGTATTTCTCATCCAAAAATCTTTGAACTTAATAGAACTTGATAGAAAGATCACCAAACAACACAAACACAAGCATACGAATCATGCGATTCTTAATGTTTTTCAAATACTCAATAACACAACATTTCTTATTGATTGGTTTGATTTGCCTAGGATATGGTTTGTTAAGTGTTGGTTTTCATTCTTTTTCTCATCCAAAAATCTTTGAACTTATCAGAAAAATCACCGCACAACACAAACACAAGCATACGAGTCATGCGATTCCTAATGTTTCTCAAATACTCAATAACACAACATTTCTTATTGATTGGTTTGATTTGCCTAGGCTATGGTTTGGTAAGTGTTAGTTTTCATTCTTTTTCTCGTCCAAAAATCTTTGAACTTAATAGAAAAATCACGGCACAACACAAACACAAGCATACGAGTCATGCGATTCCTAATGTTTCTCAAATACTCAATAACACAACATTTCTTATTAATTGGTTTGATTTGCCTACGCTATTGTTTGGGAAGTATTGGTCACCCTTCTTTTTCTCGTCCAAAAACCTTTGAACTTAATAGAACTTGATAGCAAGATCACCAAACAACACAAACACAAGCATACGAATCATGCGATTCCTAATGTTTCTCAAATTCTCAATAACACAACCCTTGTTATTGATTGGTTTGATTTCCCTAAGCTATGGTTTGGGAAGTGTTGGTTTCCATTCTTTTTCTAGTCCAAAAATCTTTGAACTTAATAGAACTTGATAGCAAGATCACCAAACAACACAAACACAAGCATACGAGTCATGCGATTCCTAATGTTTCTCAAATTCTCAATAACACAACATTTCTTATTGATTGGTTTGATTTCCCTAGGCTATGGTTTGGGAAGTGTTGGTTTCCATTCTTTTTCTAGTCCAAAAATCTTTGAACTTAGTAGAACTTGATAGCAAGATCACCAAACAACACAAACACAAGCATACGAGTCATGCGATTCCTAATGTTTCTCAAATTCTCAATAACACAACATTTCTCATTGATTGGTTTGATTTGTCTAGGCTATGGTTTGAGAAGTATTGGTTTCCAATCTTTTTCTCGTCCAAAAATCTTTGAACTAAATAGAACTTGATAGAAAGATCACCAAACAATACAAACACAAACATACGAATCATGCGATTCCTAATGTTTCTCAAATTCTCAATAACACAACCTTTGTTATTGATTTGTTTGATTTCACTACGCTATGGTTTGGGAAGTGTTGGTTTCCAATCTTTTTCTCGTCCAAAAATCTTTGAACTAAATAGAACTTGATAGCAAGATCACCAAACAATACAAACACAAACATACGAATCATGCGATTCCTAATGTTTCTCAAATTCTAAATAACACAACCTTTGTTATTGATTTGTTTGATTTGACTACGCTATGGTTTGGGAAGTGTTGGTTTCCAATCTTTTTCTCGTCCAAAAATCTTTGAACTAATTAGAACTTGATAGCAAGATCACCAAACAACACAAACACAAACATACGAGTCATGCGATTCCTAATTTTTTTCAAATACTCAATAACACAACCTTTCTTATTGATTGGTTTGATTTGCCTAGGCTATGGTTTGGAAAGTGTTGGTTTCCAATCTTTTTCTCGTCCAAAAATCTTTGAACTAAATAGAACTTGATAGAAAGATCACCAAACAATACAAACACAAACATACGAATCATGCGATTCCTAATGTTTCTCAAATTCTCAATAACACAACCTTTGTTATTGATTTGTTTGATTTCACTACGCTATGGTTTGGGAAGTGTTGGTTTCCAATCTTTTTCTCGTCCAAAAATCTTTGAACTAAATAGAACTTGATAGCAAGATCACCAAACAATACAAACACAAACATACGAGTCATGCGATTCCTAATTTTTTTCAAATACTCAATAACACAACCTTTCTTATTGATTGGTTTGATTTGCCTAGGCTATGGTTTGGGAAATGGTGGTTTCCATTTTTTTTCTAGTCCAAAAATCTTTGAACTTAATAGAACTTGATAGCAAGATCACCAAACAACACAAACACAAGCATACGAATCATGTGATTCCTAATGTTTTTCAAATACTCAATAACACAACATTTCTTATTGATTGGTTTGATTTGCCTAGGATATGGTTTGGGAAGTGTTGATTTCCATTCTTTTTCTCGTCCAAAAATCTTTGAACTTAATAGAAAGATCACCAAACAATACAAACACAAGAATACGAGTCATGCGATTCCTAATGTTTCTCAAATACTCAATAACACAACTTTTCTTATTGATTGGTTTGATTTGCCTAGGCTATGGTTTGGGAAGTGTTGGTTTCCGTTCTTTTTCTCGTCCAAAAATCTTTGAACTTAATAGAACTATAGAAAGATCACCAAACAACACAAACACAAGCATACGAATCATGCGTTTCCTAATGTTTCTCAAATTCTCAATAACACAACCTTTGTTATTGATTGGTTTGATTTCCTAAAGCTATTGTTTGGGAAGTGCTGGTTTCCATTCTTTTTCTTGTCCAAAAATCATTGAACTTAATAGAACTTGATAGAAAGATCATCAAACAACACAAACACAAGCATACGAATCATGCGATTCCTAATGTTTCTCAAATTCTCAATAACACAACCTTTGTTATTGATTTGTTTGATTTCACTAGGCTATGGTTTAGGAAGTGTTGGTTTCCATTCTTTTTCTAGTCCAAAAATCTTTGAACTTAATAGAACTTGATAGCAAGATCACCAAACAACACAAACACAAGCATACGAGTCATGCGATTCCTAATGTTTCTCAAATTCTCAATAACACAACCTTTGTTATTGATTTGTTTGATTTCACTACGCTATGGTTTGGGAAGTGTTGGTTTCCAATCTTTTTCTCGTCCAAAAATCTTTGAACTAAATAGAACTTGATAGCAAGATCACCAAACAATACAAACACAAACATACGAATCATGCGATTCCTAATGTTTCTCAAATTCTAAATAACAAAACCTTTGTTATTGATTTGTTTGATTTCACTACGCTATGGCTTGGGAAGTGTTGGTTTCCAATCTTTTTCTCGTCCAAAAATCTTTGAACTAATTAGAACTTGATAGCAAGATCACCAAACAACACAAATACAAACATACGAGTCATGCGATTCCTAATTTTTTTCAAATACTCAATAACACAACCTTTCTTATTGATTGGTTTGATTTGCCTTGGCTATGGTTTGGGAAGTGTTGGTTTCCAATATTTTTTTCGTCCAAAAATCTTTGAACTTAATAGAACTTGATAGCAAGATCACCAAACAACACAAACACAAGCATACGAGTCATGCGATTCCTAATGTTTCTCAAATTCTCAATAACACAACATTTCTTATTGATTGGTTTGATTTCCCTAGGCTATGGTTTGGGAAGTGTTGGTTTCCATTCTTTTTCTAGTCCAAAAATCTTTGAACTTAATAGAACTTGATAGCAAGATCACCAAACAACACAAACACAAGCATACGAGTCATGCGATTCCTAATGTTTCTCAAATTCTCAATAACACAACATTTCTCATTGATTGGTTTGATTTGCCTAGGCTATGGTTTGAGAAGTATTGGTTTCCATTCTTTTTCTTGTCCAAAAACCTTTGAACTTAACAGAACATGATAGCAAGATCAACAAAGAACACAAACACAATCATACGAATCATGCGATTCCTAATGATTCTAAAATTCGCAATAACACAACCTTTGCTTATTGATTGGTTTGATTTCTCTAGGCTATGGTTTGGGAAGTGTTGGTTTCCAATCTTTTTCTCGTACAAAAATCTTTGAACTTAATAGAACTTGATAGCAGGATGACCAAACAACAGAAACACAAGCATACGAATCATGCGATTCCTAATGTTTCTCAAATTCTCAATAACACAACTTTTCTTATTGATTGGTTTGATTTCCCTAGGCTATGGTTTAGGAAGTGTTGGTTTCCATTCTTTTTTCTCGTTCAAAAATCTTTGAACTTAATAGAACTTGATAGCAGGATCACCAAACAGCAGAAACACAAGCATACGAATCATGAGTTTCCTAATATTTCTCAAATTCTCAATAATACAACCTTTCTTATTGATTGGTTTGATTTCCCTAGGCTATGGTTTGGGAAGTGTTTGTTTCGATTCTTTTTCTTGTCGAAAAATCTTTGAACTTGATAGAACTTGATAGAAAGATCATCAAACAACACAAACACAAGCATACGAATCATGCGATTCCTAATGTTTCTCAAATTCTCAATAACTCAACCTTTGTTTTTGATTTGTTTGATTTCACTAGGCTATGGTTTGGGAAGTGTTGGTTTCCAATCTTTTTCTCGTCCAAAAATCTTTGAACTAAATAGAACTTGATGGCAAGATCACCAAACAACACAAACACAAACATACGAATCATGCGATTCCTAATGTTTCTCAAATTCTCAATAACACAACCTTTGTTATTGATTGGTTTGATTTCCCTAGGATATGGTTTGTTAAGTGTTGGTATCCATTGTATTTCTCATCCAAAAATCTTTGAACTTAATAGAACTTGATAGAAAGATCACCAAACAACACAAACACAAGCATACGAATCATGCGATTCCTAATGTTTTTCAAATACTCAATAACACAACATTTCTTATTGATTGGTTTGATTTGCCTAGGATATGGTTTGTTAAGTGTTGGTTTTCATTATTTTTCTCATCCAAAAATCTTTGAACTTATCAGAAAAATCACCGCACAACACAAACACAAGCATACGAGTCATGCGATTCCTAATGTTTCTCAAATACTCAATAACACAACATTTCTTATTGATTGGTTTGATTTGCCTAGGCTATGGTTTGGTAAGTGTTAGTTTTCATTCTTTTTCTCGTCCAAAAATCTTTGAACTTAATAGAAAAATCACGGCACAACACAAACACAAGCATACGAGTCATGCGATTCCTAATGTTTCTCAAATACTCAATAACACAACATTTCTTATTAATTGGTTTGATTTGCCTACGCTATTGTTTGGGAAGTATTGGTCACCCTTCTTTTTCTCGTCCAAAAACCTTTGAACTTAATAGAACTTGATAGCAAGATCACCAAACAACACAAACACAAGCATACGAATCATGCAATTCCTAATGTTTCTCAAATTCTCAATAACACAACCCTTGTTATTGATTGGTTTGATTTCCCTAAGCTATGGTTTGGGAAGTGTTGGTTTCCATTCTTTTTCTATTCCAAAAATCTTTTAACTTAATAGAACTTGATAGCAAGATCACCAAACAACACAAACACAAGCATACGAGTCATGCGATTCCTAATGTTTCTCAAATTCTCAATAACACAACATTTCTTATTGATTGGTTTGATTTCCCTAGGCTATGGTTTGGGAAGTGTTGGTTTCCATTCTTTTTCTCATCCAAAAATCTTTGAATTAAATAGAACTTGATTGAAAGTTCACCAAAGAACACAAACACAAGCATACGAGTCATGCGATTCCTAATGTTTCTCAAATTCTCAATAACACAACCTTTGTTATTGATTGGTTTGATTTCCTTAAGCTATGGTTTGGGAAGTGTTGGTTTCCATTCTTTTTCTTGTACAAAAATCTTTGAACTTAATAGAACTTGATAGAAAGATCACCAAACAACACAAACACAAGCATAAGAATCATGCGATTCCTAATGTTACGCAAATTCTGAATAACACAACCTTTCTTATTGATTGGTTTGATTTGCCTAGGCTATGGTTTGGGATGTGTTGGTTTCCATTCTTTTTCTCGTCCAAAAATCTTTGAACTTAATAGAACTTGATAGAAAGATCACCAAACAACACAAACACAAGCATACGAATAATGCGATTCCTAATGTTTTTAAAATACTCAATAACACAACATTTCTTATTTATTGGTTTGATTTTCATAGGCTATGGTTTGGGAAGTGTTGGTTTCCATTCTTTTTCTCGTCCAAAAATCTTTGAACTTAATAGAAAGATCACCAAACAACACAAACACAAGAATACGAGTCATGCGATTCCTAATGTTTCTCAAATACTCAATAACACAACATTTCTTAATGATTGGTTTGATTTGCCTAGGCTATGGTTTGGGAAGTGTTGGTTTCCAATCTTTTTCTCCTCCAAAAATCTTTGAACTAAATAGAACTTGATAGCAAGATCACCACACAACACAAACACAAGCATCGAAATCATGCGATTTCTAATGTTTCTCAAATTCTCAATAACACAACCTTTCTTATTGATTGGTTTGATTTCCCTAGGCTATGATTTAGGAAGTGTTGGTTTCCATTCTTTTTCTCATCCAAAAATCTTTGAACTAAATAGAACTTGATTGAAAGTTCACCAAAGAACACAAACACAAGCATACGAATCATGCGATTCTAATGTTACGCAAATTCTTAATAACACAACCTTTCTTATTGATTGGTTTGATTTGCCTAGGCTATGGTTTGGGAAGTGTTGGTTTCCATTCTTTTTCTCGTCCAAAAATCTTTGAACTTAATAGAACCTGATAGAAAGATCACCAAACAACACAAACACAAGCATACGAATAATGCGATTCCTAATGTTTTTCAAATACTCAATAACACAACATTTCTTATTTATTGGTTTGATTTTCCTAGGCTATGGTTTGGGAAGTGTTGATTTCCATTCTTTTTCTCGTCCAAAAATCTTTGAACTTAATAGAAAGATCACCAAACAACACAAACACAAGAATACGAGTCATGCGATTCCTAATGTTTCTCAAATACTCAATAACACAACATTTCTTAATGATTGGTTTGATTTGCCTAGGCTATGGTTTGGGAAGTGTTGGTTTCGATTCTTTTTCTTGTCGAAAAATCTTTGAACTTAATAGAACTTGATAGAAAGATCATCAAACAACACAAACACAAGCATACGAATCATGTGATTCCTAATGTTTCTCAAATTCTCAATAACACAACCTTTGTTATTGATTTGTTTGATTTCACTAGGCTATGGTTTGGGAAGTGTTGGTTTCCAATCTTTTTCTCGTCCAAAAATCTTTGAACTAAATAGAACTTGATAGCAAGATCACCAAACAACACAAACACAAACATACGAATCATGCGATTCCTAATGTTTCTCAAATTCTTAATAACACAACCTTTGTTTTTGATTTGTTTGATTTCACTAGGCTATGGTTTGGGAAGTGTTGGTTTCCAATCTTTTTCTCGTCCAAAAATCTTTGAACTAAATAGAACTTGATAGCAAGATCACCAAACAACACAAACACAAACATACGAATCATGCGATTCCTAATGTTTCTCAAATTCTCAATAACACAACCTTTGTTATTGATTTGTTTGATTTCACTACGCTATGGTTTGGGAAGTGTTGGTTTCCAATCTTTTTCTCGTCCAAAAATCTTTGAACTAAATAGAACTTGATAGCAAGATCACCACACAACACAAACACAAGCATCGAAATCTTTGAACTTAATAGAACTATAGAAAGATCACCAAACAACACAAACACAAGCATACGAATCATGCGTTTCCTAATGTTTCTCAAATTCTCAATAACACAACCTTTGTTATTGATTGGTTTGATTTCCTAAAGCTATTGTTTGGGAAGTGCTGGTTTCCATTCTTTTTCTTGTCCAAAAATCTTTGAACTTAATAGAACTTGATAGAAAGATCATCAAACAACACAAACACAAGCATACGAATCATGCGATTCCTAATGTTTCTCAAATTCTCAATAACACAACCTTTGTTATTGATTGGTTTGATTTCCCTAGGCTATGATTTAGGAAGTGTTGGTTTCCATTCTTTTTCTCATCCAAAAATCTTTGAACTAAATAGAACTTGATTGAAAGTTCACCAAAGAACACAAACACAAGCATACGAATCATGCGATTCTAATGTTACGCAAATTCTTAATAACACAACCTTTCTTATTGATTGGTTTGATTTGCCTAGGCTATGGTTTGGGAAGTGTTGGTTTCCATTCTTTTTCTCGTCCAAAAATCTTTGAACTTAATAGAACCTGATAGAAAGATCACCAAACAACACAAACACAAGCATACGAATAATGCGATTCCTAATGTTTTTCAAATACTCAATAACACAACATTTCTTATTTATTGGTTTGATTTCACTAGGCTATGGTTTGGGAAGTGTTGGTTTCCAATCTTTTTCTCGTCCAAAAATCTTTGAACTAAATAGAACTTGATAGCAAGATCACCAAACAATACAAACACAAACATATGAATCATGCGATTCCTAATGTTTCTCAAATTCTCAATAACACAACCTTTGTTATTGATTTGTTGATTTCACTACGCTATGGTTTGGGAAGTGTTGGTTTCCAATCTTTTTCTCGTCCAAGAATCTTTGAACTAAATAGAACTTGATAGCAAGATCACCAAACAACACAAACACAAACATACGAGTCATGCGATTCCTAATTTTTTTCAAATACTCAATAACACAACCTTTCTTATTGATTGGTTTGATTTGCCTAGGCTATGGTTTGGGAAGTGTTGGTTTCCAATATTTTTTTCGTCCAAAAATCTTTGAACTTAATAGAACTTGATAGCAAAATCACCAAACAACACAAACACAAGCATATGAGTCATGCGATTCCTAATGTTTCTCAAATTCTCAATAACACAACATTTCTTATTGATTAGTTTGATTTCCCAAGGCTATGGTTTGGGAAGTGTTGGTTTCCATTCTTTTTCTAGTCCAAAAATCTTTGAACTTAATAGAACTTGATAGCAAGATCACCAAACAACACAAACACAAACATACGAATCATGCGATTCCTAATGTTTCTCAAATTCTCAATAATACAACCTTTCTTATTGATTGGTTTGATTTCCCTAGGCTATGGTTTGGGAAGTGTTGGTTTCGATTCTTTTTCTTGTCGAAAAATCTTTGAACTTGATAGAACTTGATAGAAAGATCATCAAACAACACAAACACAAGCATACGAATCATGCGATTCCTAATGTTTCTCAAATTCTCAATAACACAACCTTTGTTTTTGATTTGTTTGATTTCACTAGGCTATGGTTTGGGAAGTGTTGGTTTCCAATCTTTTTCTCGTCCAAAAATCTTTGAACTAAATAGAACTTGATAGCAAGATCACCAAACTACACAAACACAAACATACGAATCATGCGATTCCTAATGTTTCTCAAATTCTCAATAACACAACCTTTGTTATTGATTTGTTTGATTTCACTACGCTATCGTTTGGAAAGTGTTGGTTTCCAATCTTTTTCTCGTCCAAAAATCTTTGAACTAAATAGAACTTGATAGGAAGATCACCACACAACACAAACACAAGCACACGAGTCATGCGATTCCTAATGTTTCTCAAATTCTCAATAACACAACATTTCTCATTGATTGGTTTGATTTCCCTAGGCTATGGTTTGGGAAGTGTTGGTTTCCATTCTTTTTCTAGTCCAAAAATCTTTGAACTTAGTAGAACTTGATAGCAAGATCACCAAACAACACAAACACAAGCATACGAGTCATGCGATTCCTAATGTTTCTCAAATTCTCAATAACACAACATTTCTTATTGATTGGTTTGATTTGCCTAGGCTATGGTTTGGGAAGTGTTGGTTTCCGTTCTTTTTCTCGTCCAAAAATCTTTGAACTTAATAGAACTATAGAAAGATCACCAAACAACACAAACACAAGCATACGAATCATGCGTTTCCTAATGTTTCTCAAATTCTCAATAACACAACCTTTCTTATTGATTGGTTTGATTTGCCTAGGCAAAAGTTTGGGATGTGTTGGTTTCCATTCTTTTTCTCGTCCAAAAATCTTTGAACTTAATAGAACTTGATAGAAAGATCACCAAACAACACAAACACAAGCATACGAATAATGCGATTCCTAATGTTTTTAAAATACTCAATAACACAACATTTCTTATTTATTGGTTTGATTTTCATAGGCTATGGTTTGGGAAGTGTTGGTTTCCATTCTTTTTCTCGTCCAAAAATCTTTGAACTTAATAGAAAGATCACCAAACAACACAAACACAAGAATACGAGTCATGCGATTCCTAATGTTTCTCAAATACTCAATAACACAACATTTCTTAATGATTGGTTTGATTTGCCTAGGCTATGGTTTGGGAAGTGTTGGTTTCCGTTCTTTTTCTCGTCCAAAAATCTTTGAACTTAATAGAACTTGATAGAAAGATCACCAAACAACACAAACACAAGCATACGAATCATGAGTTTCCTAATGTTTCTCAAATTCTCAATAATACAACCTTTCTTATTGATTGATTTGATTTCCCTAGACTATGGTTTGGGAAGTGTTGGTTTCCAATCTTTTTCTCGTCCAAAAATCTTTGAACTAAATAGAACTTGATAGCAAGATCATCAAACAACACAAACACAAGCATACGAATAATGCGATTCCTAATGTTTCTCAAATTCTCAATAACACAACCTTTGTTATTGATTTGTTTGATTTCACTAGGCTATGGTTTGGGAAGTGTTGGTTTCCAATCTTTTTCTCGTCCAAAAATCTTTGAACTAAATAGAACTTGATAGCAAGATCACCAAACAACACAAACACAAACATACGAATCATGCGATTCCTAATGTTTCTCAAATTCTAAATAACACAACCTTTGTTATTGATTTGTTTGATTTCACTACGCTATGGTTTGGAAAGTGTTGGTTTCCAATCTTTTTCTCCTCCAAAAATCTTTGAACTAAATAGAACTTGATAGCAAGATCACCACACAACACAAACACAAGCATCGAAATCATGCGATTTCTAATGTTTCTCAAATTCTCAATAACACAACGTTTCTTATTGATTGGTTTGATTTCCCTAGGCTATGATTTAGGAAGTGTTGGTTTCCATTCTTTTTCTCATCCAAAAATCTTTGAACTAAATAGAACTTGATTGAAAGTTCACCAAAGAACACAAACACAAGCATACGAATCATGCGATTCTAATGTTACGCAAATTCTTAATAACACAACCTTTCTTATTGATTGGTTTGATTTGCCTAGGCTATGGTTTGGGAAGTGTTGGTTTCCATTCTTTTTCTCGTCCAAAAATCTTTGAACTTAATAGAACCTGATAGAAAGATCACCAAACAACACAAACACAAGCATACGAATAATGCGATTCCTAATGTTTTTCAAATACTCAATAACACAACATTTCTTATTTATTGGTTTGATTTTCCTAGGCTATAGTTTGGGAAGTGTTGATTTCCATTCTTTTTCTCGTCCAAAAATCTTTGAACTTAATAGAAAGATCACCAAACAACACAAACACAAGAATACGAGTCATGCGATTCCTAATGTTTCTCAAATACTCAATAACACAACATTTCTTAATGATTGGTTTGATTTGCCTAGGCTATGGTTTGGGAAGTGTTGGTTTCGATTCTTTTTCTTGTCGAAAAATCTTTGAACTTAATAGAACTTGATAGAAAGATCATCAAACAACACAAACACAAGCATACGAATCATGTGATTCCTAATGTTTCTCAAATTCTCAATAACACAACCTTTGTTTTTGATTTGTTTGATTTCACTAGGCTATGGTTTGGGAAGTGTTGGTTTCCAATCTTTTTCTCGTCCAAAAATCTTTGAACTAAATAGAACTTGATAGCAAGATCACCAAACAACACAAACACAAACATACGAATCATGCGATTCCTAATGTTTCTCAAATTCTCAATAACACAACCTTTGTTATTGATTTGTTTGATTTCACTACGCTATGGTTTGGGAAGTGTTGGTTTCCAATCTTTTTCTCGTCCAAAAATCTTTGAACTAAATAGAACTTGATAGCAAGATCACCAAACAACACAAACACAAACATACGAATCATGCGATTCCTAATGTTTCTCAAATTCTTAATAACACAACCTTTGTTTTTGATTTGTTTGATTTCACTAGGCTATGGTTTGGGAAGTGTTGGTTTCCAATCTTTTTCTCGTCCAAAAATCTTTGAACTAAATAGAACTTGATAGCAAGATCACCAAACAACACAAACACAAACATACGAATCATGCGATTCCTAATGTTTCTCAAATTCTTAATAACACAACCTTTGTTTTTGATTTGTTTGATTTCACTAGGCTATGGTTTGGGAAGTGTTGGTTTCCAATCTTTTTCTCGTCCAAAAATCTTTGAACTAAATAGAACTTGATAGCAAGATCACCAAACAACACAAACACAAACATACGAATCATGCGATTCCTAATGTTTCTCAAATTCTTAATAACACAACATTTGTTTTTGATTTGTTTGATTTCACTAGGCTATGGTTTGGGAAGTGTTGGTTTTCAATCTTTTTCTCGTCCAAAAATCTTTGAACTAAATAGAACTTGATAGCAAGATCACCAAACAACACAAACACAAACATACGAATCATGCGATTCCTAATGTTTCTCAAATTCTTAATAACACAACCTTTGTTTTTGATTTGTTTGATTTCACTAGGCTATGGTTTGGGAAGTGTTGGTTTCCAATCTTTTTCTCGTCCAAAAATCTTTGAACTAAATAGAACTTGATAGCAAGATCACCAAACAACACAAACACAAACATACGAATCATGCGATTCCTAATGTTTCTCAAATTCTCAATAACACAACCTTTGTTATTGATTTGTTTGATTTCACTACGCTATGGTTTGGGAAGTGTTGGTTTCCGTTCTTTTTCTCGTCCAAAAATCTTTGAACTTAATAGAACTATAGAAAGATCACCAAACAACACAAACACAAGCATACGAATCATGCGTTTCCTAATGTTTCTCAAATTCTCAATAACACAACCTTTGTTATTGATTGGTTTGATTTCCTAAAGCTATTGTTTGGGAAGTGCTGGTTTCCATTCTTTTTCTTGTCCAAAAATCTTTGAACTTAATAGAACTTGATAGAAAGATCATCAAACAACACAAACACAAGCATACGAATCATGCGATTCCTAATGTTTCTCAAATTCTCAATAACACAACCTTTGTTATTGATTGGTTTGATTTCCCTAGGCTATGATTTAGGAAGTGTTGGTTTCCATTCTTTTTCTCATCCAAAAATCTTTGAACTAAATAGAACTTGATTGAAAGTTCACCGAAGAACACAAACACAAGCATACGAATCATGCGATTCTAATGTTCGCAAATTCTTAATAACACAACCTTTCTTATTGATTGGTTTGATTTGCCTAGGCTATGGTTTGGGAAGTGTTGGTTTCCATTCTTTTTCTCGTCCAAAAATCTTTGAACTTAATAGAACCTGATAGAAAGATCACCAAACAACACAAACACAAGCATACGAATAATGCGATTCCTAATGTTTTTCAAATACTCAATAACACAACATTTCTTATTTATTGGTTTGATTTCACTAGGCTATGGTTTGGGAAGTGTTGGTTTCCAATCTTTTTCTCGTCCAAAAATCTTTGAACTAAATAGAACTTGATAGCAAGATCACCAAACAATACAAACACAAACATATGAATCATGCGATTCCTAATGTTTCTCAAATTCTCAATAACACAACCTTTGTTATTGATTTGTTGATTTCACTACGCTATGGTTTGGGAAGTGTTGGTTTCCAATCTTTTTCTCGTCCAAAAATCTTTGAACTAAATAGAACTTGATAGCAAGATCACCAAACAATACAAACACAAACATACGAATCATGCGATTCCTAATGTTTCTCAAATTCTCAATAACACAACCTTTGTTATTGATTTGTTTGATTTCACTACGCTATGGTTTGGGAAGTGTTGGTTTCCAATCTTTTTCTCGTCCAAAAATCTTTGAACTAATTAGAACTTGATAGCAAGATCACAAACAACACAAACACAAACATACGAGTCATGCGATTCCTAATTTTTTTCAAATACTCAATAACACAACCTTTCTTATTGATTGGTTTGATTTGCCTAGGCTATGGTTTGGGAAGTGTTGGTTTCCAATATTTTTTTCGTCCAAAAATCTTTGAACTTAATAGAACTTGATAGCAAAATCACCAAACAACACAAACACAAGCATATGAGTCATGCGATTCCTAATGTTTCTCAAATTCTCAATAACACAACATTTCTTATTGATTAGTTTGATTTCCCAAGGCTATGGTTTGGGAAGTGTTGGTTTCCATTCTTTTTCTAGTCCAAAAATCTTTGAACTTAATAGAACTTGATAGCAAGATCACCAAACAACACAAACACAAACATACGAATCATGCGATTCCTAATGTTTCTCAAATTCTCAATAATACAACCTTTCTTATTGATTGGTTTGATTTCCCTAGGCTATGGTTTGGGAAGTGTTGGTTTCGATTCTTTTTCTTGTCGAAAAATCTTTGAACTTGATAGAACTTGATAGAAAGATCATCAAACAACACAAACACAAGCATACGAATCATGCGATTCCTAATGTTTCTCAAATTCTCAATAACACAACCTTTGTTTTTGATTTGTTTGATTTCACTAGGCTATGGTTTGGGAAGTGTTGGTTTCCAATCTTTTTCTCGTCCAAAAATCTTTGAACTAAATAGAACTTGATAGCAAGATCACCACACAACACAAACACAAGCATCGAAATCATGCGATTTCTAATGTTTCTCAAATTCTCAATAACACAACCTTTCTTATTGATTGGTTTGATTTCCCTAGGCTATAATTTAGGAAGTGTTGGTTTCCATTCTTTTTCTCGTCCAAAAATTTTTGAACTTAATAGAAAGATCACCAAACAACACAAACACAAGAATACGAGTCATGCAATTCCTAATGTTTCTCAAATACTCAATAACACAACATTTCTTAATGATTGGTTTGATTTGCCTAGGTTATGGTTTGGGAAGTGTTGGTTTCCGTTCTTTTTCTCGTCCAAAAATCTTTGAACTTAATAGAAAGATCATCAAACAACACAAACACAAGCATACGAATCATGCGTTTCCTAATGTTTCTCAAATTCTCAATAACACAACCTTTGTTATTGATTGG
Organism: Polygonum aviculare; assembly: GCA_934048045.1. Taxonomy (NCBI): domain Eukaryota; kingdom Viridiplantae; phylum Streptophyta; class Magnoliopsida; order Caryophyllales; family Polygonaceae; genus Polygonum; species Polygonum aviculare. The sequence goes on along the minus strand of OW204023.1, from coordinate 20,147,260 downwards.
TTTGATTTCCTTAAGCTATGGTTTGGGAAGTGTTGGTTTCCATTCTTTTTCTTGTCCAAAAATCTTTGAACTTAATAGAACTTGATTGAAAGTTCACTAAAGAACACAAACACAAGCATACGAATCATGCGATTTTAATGTTACGCAAATTCTTAAAAACACAACCTTTCTTATTGATTGGTTTGATTTCCCTAGGCTATGGTTTGGGAAGTGTTGGTTTCGATTCTTTTTCTTGTCGAAAAATCTTTGAACTTGAAAGAACTTGATAGAAAGATCATCAAACAACACAAACACAAGCATACGAATCATGCGATTCCTAATGTTTCTCAAATTCTCAATAACACAACCTTTGTTTTTGATTTGTTTGATTTCACTAGGCTATGGTTTGGGAAGTGTTGGTTTCCAATCTTTTTCTCGTCCAAAAATCTTTGAACTAAATAGAACTTGATAGCAAGATCACCAAACAACACAAACACAAACATACGAATCATGCGATTCCTAATGTTTCTCAAATTCTCAATAACACAACCTTTGTTATTGATTTGTTTGATTTCACTACGCTATGGTTTGGAAAGTGTTGGTTTCCAATCTTTTTCTCGTCCAAAAATCTTTGAACTAAATAGAACTTCATAGCAAGATCACCACACAACACAAACACAAGCATCGAAATCATGCGATTTCTAATGTTTCTCAAATTCTCAATAACACAACCTTTCTTATTGATTGGTTTGATTTCCCTAGGCTATAATTTAGGAAGTGATGGTTTCCAAACTTTTTCTCGTCCAAAAATTTTTGAACTTAATAGAACTTGATAGAAAGATTACCAAACAACACAAACACAAGCATACGAGTCATGCGATTCCTAATGTTTCTCAAATTCTCAATAACACAACCTTTCTTATTGATTGGTTTGATTTGCCTAGGCTATGGTTTGGGAAGTGTTGGTTTCCAATATTTTTTTCGTCCAAAAATCTTTGAACTTAATAGAACTTGATAGCAAAATCACCAAACAACACAAACACAAGCATACGAGTCATGCGATTCCTAATGTTTCTCAAATTCTCAATAACACAACATTTCTTATTGATTGGTTTGATTTCCCTAGGCTATGGTTTGGGAAGTGTTGGTTTCCATTGTTTTTCTAGTCCAAAAATCTTTGAACTTAATAGAACTTGATAGCAAAATCACCAAACAACACAAACACAAACATACGAATCATGCGATTCCTAATGTTTCTCAAATTCTCAATAACACAACATTTCTCATTGATTGGTTTGATTTGCCTAGGCTATGGTTTGAGAAGTATTGGTTTCCATTCTTTTTCTTGTCCAAAAACCTTTGAACTTAACAGAACATGATAGCAAGATCAACAAAGAACACAAACACAAGCATACGAATCATGCGATTCCTAATGATTCTAAAATTCGCAATAACACAACCTTTGCTTATTGATTGGTTTGATTTCCCTAGGCTATGGTTTAGGAAGTGTTGGTTTCCATTCTTTTTTCTCGTTCAAAAATCTTTGAACTTAATAGAACTTGATAGCAGGATCACCAAACAACAGAAACACAAGCATACGAATCATGAGTTTCCTAATGTTTCTCAAATTCTCAATAATACAACCTTTCTTATTGATTGGTTTGATTTCCCTAGGCTATGGTTTGGGAAGTGTTGGTTTCGATTCTTTTTCTTGTCGAAAAATCTTTGAACTTGATAGAACTTGATAGAAAGATCATCAAACAACACAAACACAAGCATACGAATCATGCGATTCCTAATGTTTCTCAAATTCTCAATAACACAACCTTTGTTTTTGATTTGTTTGATTTCACTAGGCTATGGTTTGGGAAGTGTTGGTTTCCAATCTTTTTCTCGTCCAAGAATCTTTGAACTAAATAGAACTTGATAGCAAGATCACCAAACAACACAAACACAAACATACGAATCATGCGATTCCTAATGTTTCTCAAATACTCAATAACACAACGTTTGTTATTGATTTGTTTGATTTCACTACGCTATGGTTTGGAAAGTGTTGGTTTCCAATCTTTTTCTCGTCCAAAAATCTTTGAACTAAATAGAACTTGATAGCAAGATCACCACACAACACAAACACAAGCATCGAAATCATGCGATTTCTAATGTTTCTCAAATTCTCAATAACACAACCTTTCTTATTGATTGGTTTGATTTCCCTAGGCTATAATTTAGGAAGTGTTGGTTTCCATTCTTTTTCTCGTCCAAAAATTTTTGAACTTAATAGAAAGATCACCAAACAACACAAACACAAGAATACGAGTCATGCAATTCCTAATGTTTCTCAAATACTCAATAACACAACATTTCTTAATGATTGGTTTGATTTGCCTAGGTTATGGTTTGGGAAGTGTTGGTTTCCGTTCTTTTTCTCGTCCAAAAATCTTTGAACCTAATACAAAGATCATCAAACAACACAAACACAAGCATACGAATCATGCGTTTCCTAATGTTTCTCAAATTCTCAATAACACAACCTTTGTTATTGATTGGTTTGATTTCCTTAAGCTATGGTTTGGGAAGTGTTGGTTTCCATTCTTTTTCTTGTCCAAAAATCTTTGAACTTAATAGAACTTGATTGAAAGTTCACTAAAGAACACAAACACAAGCATACGAATCATGCGATTTTAATGTTACGCAAATTCTTAATAACACAACCTTTCTTATTGATTGGTTTGATTTCCCTAGGCTATGGTTTGGGAAGTGTTGGTTTCGATTCTTTTTCTTGTCGAAAAATCTTTGAACTTGAAAGAACTTGATAGAAAGATCATCAAACAACACAAACACAAGCATACGAATCATGCGATTCCTAATGTTTCTCAAATTCTCAATAACACAACCTTTGTTTTTGATTTGTTTGATTTCACTAGGCTATGGTTTGGGAAGTGTTGGTTTCCAATCTTTTTCTCGTCCAAAAATCTTTGAACTAAATAGAACTTGATAGCAAGATCACCAAACTACACAAACACAAACATACGAATCATGCGATTCCTAATGTTTCTCAAATTCTCAATAACACAACCTTTGTTATTGATTTGTTTGATTTCACTACGCTATCGTTTGGAAAGTGTTGGTTTCCAATCTTTTTCTCGTCCAAAAATCTTTGAACTAAATAGAACTTGATAGGAAGATCACCACACAACACAAACACAAGCACACGAGTCATGCGATTCCTAATGTTTCTCAAATTCTCAATAACACAACCTTTCTTATTGATTGGTTTGATTTGCCTAGGCTATGGTTTGGGAAGTGTTGGTTTCCAATATTTTTTTCGTCCAAAAATCTTTGAACTTAATAGAACTTGATAGCAAAATCACCAAACAACACAAACACAAGCATACGAGTCATGCGATTCCTAATGTTTCTCAAATTCTCAATAACACAACATTTCTTATTGATTGGTTTGATTTCCCTAGGCTATGGTTTGGGAAGTGTTGGTTTCCATTCTTTTTCTAGTCCAAAAATCTTTGAACTTAATAGAACTTGATAGCAAAATCACCAAGCAACACAAACACAAACATACGAATCATGCGATTCCTAATGTTTCTCAAATACTCAATAACACAACATTTCTTATTGATTGGTTTGAATTGCCTAGGCTATGGTTTGGGAAGTGTTGGTTTCCGTTCTTTTTCTCATCCAAAAATCTTTGAGCTTAATAGAAAGATCATCAAACAACACACACACAAGCATACGAATCATGCGTTTCCTAATGTTTCTCAAATTCTCAATAACACAACCTTTGTTATTGATTTGTTTGATTTCACTAGGCTATGGTTTGGGAAGTGTTGGTTTCCAATCTTTTTCTCGTCCAAAAATCTTTGAACTAAATAGAACTTGATAGCAAGATCACCAAACAACACAAACACAAACATACGAATCATGCGATTCCTAATGTTTCTCAAATTCTAAATAACACAACCTTTGTTATTGATTTGTTTGATTTCACTACGCTATGGTTTGGAAAGTGTTGGTTTCCAATCTTTTTCTCCTCCAAAAATCTTTGAACTAAATAGAACTTGATAGCAAGATCACCACACAACAGAAACACAAGCATCGAAATCATGCGATTTCTAATGTTTCTCAAATTCTCAATAACACAACCTTTCTTATTGATTGGTTTGATTTCCCTAGGCTATGATTTAGGAAGTGTTGGTTTCCATTCTTTTTCTCATCCAAAAATCTTTGAACTAAATAGAACTTGATTGAAAGTTCACCAAAGAACACAAACACAAGCATACGAATCATGCGATTCTAATGTTACGCAAATTCTTAATAACACAACCTTTCTTATTGATTGGTTTGATTTGCCTAGGCTATGGTTTGGGAAGTGTTGGTTTCCAAACTTTTTCTCGTCCAAAAATCTTTGAACTTAATAGAACTTGATAGAAAGATCACCAAACAACACAAACACAAGCATACGAGTCATGCAATTCCTAATTTTTCTCAAATTCTTAATAACACAATTTTTGTTATTGATTCGTTTGATTTGCCTAGGCTATGGTTTGGGAAGTGTTGGTTTCCAAACTTTTTCTCGTCCAAAAATCTTTGAACTTAATAGAACTTGATAGAAAGATCACCAAACAACACAAACACAAGCATACGAGTCATGCGATTCCTAATTTTTCTCAAATTCTCAATAACACAATTTTTGTTATTGATTCGTTTGATTTGCCTAAGCTATGGTTTGGGAAGTGTTGGTTCCAAACTTGTTCTCGTCCAAAAATCTTTGAACTTAATAGAACTTGATAGAAAGATCACCAAACAACACAAACACAAGCATACGAGTCATGCGATTCCTAATGTTTCTCAAATTATCAATAACACAATTTTTGTTATTGATTCGTTTGATTTGCCTAGGCTATGGTTTGGGAAGTGTTGGTTTCCAAACTTTTTCTCGTCCAAAAATCTTTGAACTTAATAGAACTTGATAGCAAGATCACCAAACAACACAAACACAAACATACGAATCATGCGATTCCTAATGTTTCTCAAATACTCAATAACACAACATTTCTTATTGATTGGTTTGATTTGCCTAGGCTATGGTTTGGGAAGTGTTGGTTTCCGTTCTTTTTCTCATCCAAAAATCTTTGAGCTTAATAGAAAGATCATCAAACAACACACACACAAGCATACGAATCATGCGTTTCCTAATGTTTCTCAAATTCTCAATAACACAACCTTTGTTATTGATTGGTTTGATTTCCTTAAGCTATGGTTTGGGAAGTGTTGGTTTCCATTCTTTTTCTTGTCCAAAAATCTTTGAACTTAATAGAACTTTATTGAAAGTTCACTAAAGAACACAAACACAAGCATACGAATAATGCGATTTTAATGTTACGCAAATTCTTAATAACACAACCTTTCTTATTGATTGGTTTGATTTGCCTAGGCTATGGTTTGGGAAGTGTTGGTTTCCATTTTTTTTCTCGTCCAAAAATCTTTGAACTTAATAGAACTTGATAGAAAGATCACAAAACAACACAAACACAAGCATACGAATCATGCGATTCCTAATGTTTTTCAAATACTCAATAACACAACATTTCTTATTGATTGGTTTGATTTTCCTAGGCTATGGTTTGGGAAGTGTTGGTTTCCATTCTTTTTCTCGTCCAAAAATCTTTGAACTTAATAGAAAGATCATCAAACAACACAAACACAAGCATATGAATAATGCGTTTCCTAATGTTTCTCAAATTCTCAATAACACAACCTTTGTTATTGATTTGTTTGATTTCACTACGCTATGGTTTGGGAAGTGTTGGTTTCCAATCTTTTTCTCGTCCAAAAATCTTTGAACTAAATAGAACTGGATAGCAAGATCACCAAACAACACAAACACAAACATACGAATCATGCGATTCCTAATGTTTCTCAAATTCTCAATAACACAACCTTTGTTTTTGATTTGTTTGATTTCACTAGGCTATGGTTTGGGAAGTGTTGGTTTCCAATCTTTTTCTCGTCCAAAAATCTTTGAACTAAATAGAACTTGATAGCAAGATCACCAAACAACACAAACACAAACATACGAATCATGCGATTCCTAATGTTTCTCAAATTCTCAATAACACAACCTTTGTTATTGATTTGTTTGATTTCACTACGCTATGGTTTGGAAAGTGTTGGTTTCCAATCTTTTTCTCGTCCAAAAATCTTTGAACTAAATAGAACTTGATAGCAAGATCACCACACAACACAAACACAAGCATCGAAATCATGCGATTTCTAATGTTTCTCAAATTCTCAATAACACAACCTTTCTTATTGATTGGTTTGATTTCCCTAGGCTATGATTTAGGAAGTGTTGGTTTCCATTCTTTTTCTCGTACAAAAATTTTTCAAACTTAATAGAACTTGATAGAAAGATCACCAAACAACACAAACACAAGCATACGAGTCATGCGATTCCTAATGTTTCTCAAATTCTCAATAACACAATTTTTGTTATTGATTCGTTTGATTTGCCTAGGCTATGGTTTGGGAAGTGTTGGTTTCCAAACTTTTTCTCGTCCAAAAATCTTTGAACTTAATAGAACTTGATAGAAAGATCACCAAACAACACAAACACAAGCATACGAGTCATGCGATTCCTAATGTTTCTCAAATTCTCAATAACACAATTTTTGTTATTGATTCGTTTGATTTGCCTAGGCTATGGTTTGGGAAGTGTTGGTTTCCAAACTTTTTCTCGTCCAAAAATCATTGAACTTAATAGAACTTGATAGAAAGATCACCAAACAACACAAACACAAGCATACGAGTCATGCGATTCCTAATGTTTCTCAAATTCTCAATAACACAATTTTTGTTATTGATTCGTTTGATTTGCCTAGGCTATAGTTTGGGAAGTGTTGGTTTCCAAACTTTTTCTCGTCCAAAAATCTTTGAACCTAATAGAACTTGATAGCAAGATCACCAAACAACACAAACACAAAATACGAATCATGCGATTCCTAATGTTTCTCAAATACTCAATAACACAACATTTCTTATTGATTGGTTTGATTTGCCTAGGCTATGGTTTGGGAAGTGTTGGTTTCCGTTCTTTTTCTCATCCAACAATCTTTGAGCTTAATAGAAAGATCACCAAACAACACAAACACAAGCATACGAGTCATGCGATTCCTAATGTTTCTCAAATTATCAATAACACAATTTTTGTTATTGATTCGTTTGATTTGCCTAGGCTATGGTTTGGGAAGTGTTGGTTTCCAAACTTTTTCTCGTCCAAAAATCTTTGAACTTAATAGAACTTGATAGCAAGATCACCAAACAACACAAACACAAACATACGAATCATGCGATTCCTAATGTTTCTCAAATACTCAATAACACAACATTTCTTATTGATTGGTTTGATTTGCCTAGGCTATGGTTTGGGAAGTGTTGGTTTCCGTTCTTTTTCTCATCCAAAAATCTTTGAGCTTAATAGAAAGATCATCAAACAACACACACACAAGCATACGAATCATGCGTTTCCTAATGTTTCTCAAATTCTCAATAACACAACCTTTGTTATTGATTGGTTTGATTTCCTTAAGCTATGGTTTGGGAAGTGTTGGTTTCCATTCTTTTTCTTGTCCAAAAATCTTTGAACTTAATAGAACTTTATTGAAAGTTCACTAAAGAACACAAACACAAGCATACGAATCATGCGATTTTAATGTTACGCAAATTCTTAATAACACAACCTTTCTTATTGATTGGTTTGATTTGCCTAGGCTATGGTTTGGGAAGTGTTGGTTTCCATTTTTTTTCTCGTCCAAAAATCTTTGAACTTAATAGAACTTGATAGAAAGATCACAAAACAACACAAACACAAGCATACGAATCATGCGATTCCTAATGTTTTTCAAATACTCAATAACACAACATTTCTTATTGATTGGTTTGATTTTCCTAGGCTATGGTTTGGGAAGTGTTGGTTTCCATTCTTTTTCTCGTCCAAAAATCTTTGAACTTAATAGAAAGATCATCAAACAACACAAACACAAGCATATGAATAATGCGTTTCCTAATGTTTCTCAAATTCTCAATAACACAACCTTTGTTATTGATTTGTTTGATTTCACTACGCTATGGTTTGGGAAGTGTTGGTTTCCAATCTTTTTCTCGTCCAAAAATCTTTGAACTAAATAGAACTTGATAGCAAGATCACCAAACAACACAAACACAAACATACGAATCATGCGATTCCTAATGTTTCTCAAATTCTCAATAACACAACCTTTGTTTTTGAATTGTTTGATTTCACTAGGCTATGGTTTGGGAAGTGTTGGTTTCCAATCTTTTTCTCGTCCAAAAATCTTTGAACTAAATAGAACTTGATAGCAAGATCACCAAACAACACAAACACAAACATACGAATCATGCGATTCCTAATGTTTCTCAAATTCTCAATAACACAACCTTTGTTATTGATTTGTTTGATTTCACTACGCTATGGTTTGGAAAGTGTTGGTTTCCAATCTTTTTCTCGTCCAAAAATCTTTGAATAAATAGAACTTGATAGCAAGATCACCACACAACACAAACACAAGCATCGAAATCATGCGATTTCTAATGTTTCTCAAATTCTCAATAACACAACCTTTCTTATTGATTGGTTTGATTTCCCTAGGCTATGATTTAGGAAGTGTTGGTTTCCATTCTTTTTCTCGTACAAAAATTTTTCAAACTTAATAGAACTTGATAGAAAGATCACCAAACAACACAAACACAAGCATACGAGTCATGCGATTCCTAATGTTTCTCAAATTCTCAATAACACAACCTTTGTTATTGATTTGTTTGATTTCACTACGCTATGGTTTGGAAAGTGTTGGTTTCCAATCTTTTTCTCGTCCAAAAATCTTTGAACTAAATAGAACTTGATAGCAAGATCACCACACAACACAAACACAAGCATCGAAATCATGCGATTTCTAATGTTTCTCAAATTCTCAATAACACAACCTTTCTTATTGATTGGTTTGATTTCCCTAGGCTATAATTTAGGAAGTGTTGGTTTCCATTCTTTTTCTCGTCCAAAAATTTTTGAACTTAATAGAAAGATCACCAAACAACACAAACACAAGAATACGAGTCATGCAATTCCTAATGTTTCTCAAATACTCAATAACACAACATTTCTTAATGATTGGTTTGATTTGCCTAGGTTATGGTTTGGGAAGTGTTGGTTTCCGTTCTTTTTCTCGTCCAAAAATCTTTGAACTTAATAGAAAGATCATCAAACAACACAAACACAAGCATACGAATCATGCGTTTCCTAATGTTTCTCAAATTCTCAATAACACAACCTTTGTTATTGATTGGTTTGATTTCCTTAAGCTATGGTTTGGGAAGTGTTGGTTTCCATTCTTTTTCTTGTCCAAAAATCTTTGAACTTAATAGAACTTGATTGAAAGTTCACTAAAGAACACAAACACAAGCATACGAATCATGCGATTTTAATGTTACGCAAATTCTTAAAAACACAACCTTTCTTATTGATTGGTTTGATTTCCCTAGGCTATGGTTTGGGAAGTGTTGGTTTCGATTCTTTTTCTTGTCGAAAAATCTTTGAACTTGAAAGAACTTGATAGAAAGATCATCAAACAACACAAACACAAGCATACGAATCATGCGATTCCTAATGTTTCTCAAATTCTCAATAACACAACCTTTGTTTTTGATTTGTTTGATTTCACTAGGCTATGGTTTGGGAAGTGTTGGTTTCCAATCTTTTTCTCGTCCAAAAATCTTTGAACTAAATAGAACTTGATAGCAAGATCACCAAACAACACAAACACAAACATACGAATCATGCGATTCCTAATGTTTCTCAAATTCTCAATAACACAACCTTTGTTATTGATTTGTTTGATTTCACTACGCTATGGTTTGGAAAGTGTTGGTTTCCAATCTTTTTCTCGTCCAAAAATCTTTGAACTAAATAGAACTTGATAGCAAGATCACCACACAACACAAACACAAGCATCGAAATCATGCGATTTCTAATGTTTCTCAAATTCTCAATAACACAACCTTTCTTATTGATTGGTTTGATTTCCCTAGGCTATAATTTAGGAAGTGATGGTTTCCAAACTTTTTCTCGTCCAAAAATTTTTGAACTTAATAGAACTTGATAGAAAGATTACCAAACAACACAAACACAAGCATACGAGTCATGCGATTCCTAATGTTTCTCAAATTCTCAATAACACAACCTTTCTTATTGATTGGTTTGATTTCCCTAGGCTATGGTTTGGGAAGTGTTGGTTTCCATTCTTTTTCTAGTCCAAAAATCTTTGAACTTAATAGAACTTGATAGCAAAATCACCAAACAACACAAACACAAACATACGAATCATGCGATTCCTAATGTTTCTCAAATTCTCAATAACACAACATTTCTCATTGATTGGTTTGATTTGCCTAGGCTATGGTTTGAGAAGTATTGGTTTCCATTCTTTTTCTTGTCCAAAAACCTTTGAACTTAACAGAACATGATAGCAAGATCAACAAAGAACACAAACACAAGCATACGAATCATGCGATTCCTAATGATTCTAAAATTCGCAATAACACAACCTTTGCTTATTGATTGGTTTGATTTCCCTAGGCTATGGTTTAGGAAGTGTTGGTTTCCATTCTTTTTTCTCGTTCAAAAATCTTTGAACTTAATAGAACTTGATAGCAGGATCACCAAACAACAGAAACACAAGCATACGAATCATGAGTTTCCTAATGTTTCTCAAATTCTCAATAATACAACCTTTCTTATTGATTGGTTTGATTTCCCTAGGCTATGGTTTGGGAAGTGTTGGTTTCGATTCTTTTTCTTGTCGAAAAATCTTTGAACTTGATAGAACTTGATAGAAAGATCATCAAACAACACAAACACAAGCATACGAATCATGCGATTCCTAATGTTTCTCAAATTCTCAATAACACAACCTTTGTTTTTGATTTGTTTGATTTCACTAGGCTATGGTTTGGGAAGTGTTGGTTTCCAATCTTTTTCTCGTCCAAGAATCTTTGAACTAAATAGAACTTGATAGCAAGATCACCAAACAACACAAACACAAACATACGAATCATGCGATTCCTAATGTTTCTCAAATACTCAATAACACAACGTTTGTTATTGATTTGTTTGATTTCACTACGCTATGGTTTGGAAAGTGTTGGTTTCCAATCTTTTTCTCGTCCAAAAATCTTTGAACTAAATAGAACTTGATAGCAAGATCACCACACAACACAAACACAAGCATCGAAATCATGCGATTTCTAATGTTTCTCAAATTCTCAATAACACAACCTTTCTTATTGATTGGTTTGATTTCCCTAGGCTATAATTTAGGAAGTGTTGGTTTCCATTCTTTTTCTCGTCCAAAAATTTTTGAACTTAATAGAAAGATCACCAAACAACACAAACACAAGAATACGAGTCATGCAATTCCTAATGTTTCTCAAATTCTCAATAACACAACCTTTCTTATTGATTGGTTTGATTTGCCTAGGCTATGGTTTGGGAAGTGTTGGTTTCCAATATTTTTTTCGTCCAAAAATCTTTGAACTTAATAGAACTTGATAGCAAAATCACCAAACAACACAAACACAAGCATACGAGTCATGCGATTCCTAATGTTTCTCAAATTCTCAATAACACAACATTTCTTATTGATTGGTTTGATTTCCCTAGGCTATGGTTTGGGAAGTGTTGGTTTCCATTCTTTTTCTAGTCCAAAAATCTTTGAACTTAATAGAACTTGATAGCAAAATCACCAAACAACACAAACACAAACATACGAATCATGCGATTCCTAATGTTTCTCAAATTCTCAATAACACAACATTTCTCATTGATTGGTTTGATTTGCCTAGGCTATGGTTTGAGAAGTATTGGTTTCCATTCTTTTTCTTGTCCAAAAACCTTTGAACTTAACAGAACATGATAGCAAGATCAACAAAGAACACAAACACAAGCATACGAATCATGCGATTCCTAATGATTCTAAAATTCGCAATAACACAACCTTTGCTTATTGATTGGTTTGATTTCCCTAGGCTATGGTTTAGGAAGTGTTGGTTTCCATTCTTTTTTCTCGTTCAAAAATCTTTGAACTTAATAGAACTTGATAGCAGGATCACCAAACAACAGAAACACAAGCATACGAATCATGAGTTTCCTAATGTTTCTCAAATTCTCAATAATACAACCTTTCTTATTGATTGGTTTGATTTCCCTAGGCTATGGTTTGGGAAGTGTTGGTTTCGATTCTTTTTCTTGTCGAAAAATCTTTGAACTTGATAGAACTTGATAGAAAGATCATCAAACAACACAAACACAAGCATACGAATCATGCGATTCCTAATGTTTCTCAAATTCTCAATAACACAACCTTTGTTTTTGATTTGTTTGATTTCACTAGGCTATGGTTTGGGAAGTGTTGGTTTCCAATCTTTTTCTCGTCCAAGAATCTTTGAACTAAATAGAACTTGATAGCAAGATCACCAAACAACACAAACACAAACATACGAATCATGCGATTCCTAATGTTTCTCAAATACTCAATAACACAACGTTTGTTATTGATTTGTTTGATTTCACTACGCTATGGTTTGGAAAGTGTTGGTTTCCAATCTTTTTCTCGTCCAAAAATCTTTGAACTAAATAGAACTTGATAGCAAGATCACCACACAACACAAACACAAGCATCGAAATCATGCGATTTCTAATGTTTCTCAAATTCTCAATAACACAACCTTTCTTATTGATTGGTTTGATTTCCCTAGGCTATGATTTAGGAAGTGTTGGTTTCCATTCTTTTTCTCGTCCAAAAATTTTTGAACTTAATAGAAAGATCACCAAACAACACAAACACAAGAATACGAGTCATGCAATTCCTAATGTTTCTCAAATACTCAATAACACAACATTTCTTAATGATTGGTTTGATTTGCCTAGGTTATGGTTTGGGAAGTGTTGGTTTCCGTTCTTTTTCTCATCCAAAAATCTTTGAACTTAATAGAAAGATCATCAAACAACACAAACACAAGCATACGAATCATGCGTTTCCTAATGTTTCTCAAATTCTCAATAACACAACCTTTGTTATTGATTGGTTTGATTTCCTTAAGCTATGGTTTGGGAAGTGTTGGTTTCCATTCTTTTTCTTGTCCAAAAATCTTTGAACTTAATAGAACTTGATTGAAAGTTCACTAAAGAACACAAACACAAGCATACGAATCATGCGATTTTAATGTTACGCAAATTCTTAATAACACAACCTTTCTTATTGATTGGTTTGATTTCCCTAGGCTATGGTTTGGGAAGTGTTGGTTTCGATTCTTTTTCTTGTCGAAAAATCTTTGAACTTGAAAGAACTTGATAGAAAGATCATCAAACAACACAAACACAAGCATACGAATCATGCGATTCCTAATGTTTCTCAAATTCTCAATAACACAACCTTTGTTTTTGATTTGTTTGATTTTACTAGGCTATGGTTTGGGAAGTGTTGGTTTCCAATCTTTTTCTCGTCCAAAAATCTTTGAACTAAATAGAACTTGATAGCAAGATCACCAAACAACACAAACACAAACATACGAATCATGCGATTCCTAATGTTTCTCAAATTCTCAATAACACAACCTTTGTTATTGATTTGTTTGATTTCACTACGCTATCGTTTGGAAAGTGTTGGTTTCCAATCTTTTTCTCGTCCAAAAATCTTTGAACTAAATAGAACTTGATAGCAAGATCACCACACAACACAAACACAAGCATCGAAATCATGAGATTTCTAATGTTTCTCAAATTCTCAATAACACAATTTTTGTTATTGATTGGTTTGATTTCCCTAGGCTATAATTTAGGAAGTGTTGGTTTCCAAACTTTTTCTCGTCCAAAAATTTTTGAACTTAATAGAACTTGATAGAAAGATCACCAAACAACACAAACACAAGCATACGAGTCATGCGATTCCTAATGTTTCTCAAATTCTCAATAACACAACCTTTCTTATTGATTGGTTTGATTTGCCTAGGCTATGGTTTGGGAAGTGTTGGTTTCCAATATTTTTTTCGTCCAAAAATCTTTGAACTTAATAGAACTTGATAGCAAAATCACCAAACAACACAAACACAAGCATACGAGTCATGCGATTCCTAATGTTTCTCAAATTCTCAATAACACAACATTTCTTATTGATTGGTTTGATTTCCCTAGGCTATGGTTTGGGAAGTGTTGGTTTCCATTCTTTTTCTAGTCCAAAAATCTTTGAACTTAATAGAACTTGATAGCAAAATCACCAAGCAACACAAACACAAACATACGAATCATGCGATTCCTAATGTTTCTCAAATACTCAATAACACAACATTTCTTATTGATTGGTTTGAATTGCCTAGGCTATGGTTTGGGAAGTGTTGGTTTCCGTTCTTTTTCTCATCCAAAAATCTTTGAGCTTAATAGAAAGATCATCAAACAACACACACACAAGCATACGAATCATGCGTTTCCTAATGTTTCTCAAATTCTCAATAACACAACCTTTGTTATTGATTTGTTTGATTTCACTAGGCTATGGTTTGGGAAGTGTTGGTTTCCAATCTTTTTCTCGTCCAAAAATCTTTGAACTAAATAGAACTTGATAGCAAGATCACCAAACAACACAAACACAAACATACGAATCATGCGATTCCTAATGTTTCTCAAATTCTAAATAACACAACCTTTGTTATTGATTTGTTTGATTTCACTACGCTATGGTTTGGAAAGTGTTGGTTTCCAATCTTTTTCTCCTCCAAAAATCTTTGAACTAAATAGAACTTGATAGCAAGATCACCACACAACAGAAACACAAGCATCGAAATCATGCGATTTCTAATGTTTCTCAAATTCTCAATAACACAACCTTTCTTATTGATTGGTTTGATTTCCCTAGGCTATGATTTAGGAAGTGTTGGTTTCCATTCTTTTTCTCATCCAAAAATCTTTGAACTAAATAGAACTTGATTGAAAGTTCACCAAAGAACACAAACACACAAGCATACGAATCATGCGATTCTAATGTTACGCAAATTCTTAATAACACAACCTTTCTTATTGATTGGTTTGATTTGCCTAGGCTATGGTTTGGGAAGTGTTGGTTTCCAAACTTTTTCTCGTCCAAAAATCTTTGAACTTAATAGAACTTGATAGAAAGATCACCAAACAACACAAACACAAGCATACGAGTCATGCGATTCCTAATTTTTCTCAAATTCTTAATAACACAATTTTTCTTATTGATTCGTTTGATTTGCCTAGGCTATGGTTTGGGAAGTGTTGGTTTCCAAACTTTTTCTCGTCCAAAAATCTTTGAACTTAATAGAACTTGATAGAAAGATCACCAAACAACACAAACACAAGCATACGAGTCATGCGATTCCTAATTTTTCTCAAATTCTCAATAACACAATTTTTGTTATTGATTCGTTTGATTTGCCTAAGCTATGGTTTGGGAAGTGTTGGTTCCAAACTTGTTCTCGTCCAAAAATCTTTGAACTTAATAGAACTTGATAGAAAGATCACCAAACAACACAAACACAAGCATACGAGTCATGCGATTCCTAATGTTTCTCAAATTATCAATAAAACAATTTTTGTTATTGATTCGTTTGATTTGCCTAGGCTATGGTTTGGGAAGTGTTGGTTTCCAAACTTTTTCTCGTCCAAAAATCTTTGAACTTAATAGAACTTGATAGCAAGATCACCAAACAACACAAACACAAACATACGAATCATGCGATTCCTAATGTTTCTCAAATACTCAATAACACAACATTTCTTATTGATTGGTTTGATTTGCCTAGGCTATGGTTTGGGAAGTGTTGGTTTCCGTTCTTTTTCTCATCCAAAAATCTTTGAGCTTAATAGAAAGATCATCAAACAACACACACACAAGCATACGAATCATGCGTTTCCTAATGTTTCTCAAATTCTCAATAACACAAC
Source organism: Polygonum aviculare (assembly GCA_934048045.1). Lineage (NCBI taxonomy): Eukaryota > Viridiplantae > Streptophyta > Magnoliopsida > Caryophyllales > Polygonaceae > Polygonum > Polygonum aviculare. Next base: position 20,131,230 of record OW204023.1, on the reverse strand, counting down.
CTTTGTTATTGATTGGTTTGATTTCCTTAAGCTATGGTTTGGGAAGTGTTGGTTTCCATTCTTTTTCTTGTCCAAAAATCTTTGAACTTAATAGAACTTTATTGAAAGTTCACTAAAGAACACAAACACAAGCATACGAATCATGCGATTTTAATGTTACGCAAATTCTTAATAACATAACCTTTCTTATTGATTGGTTTGATTTGCCTAGGCTATGGTTTGGGAAGTGTTGGTTTCCATTTTTTTTCTCGTCCAAAAATCTTTGAACTTAATAGAACTTGATAGAAAGATCACAAAACAACACAAACACAAGCATACGAATCATGCGATTCCTAATGTTTTTCAAATACTCAATAACACAACATTTCTTATTGATTGGTTTGATTTTCCTAGGCTATGGTTTGGGAAGTGTTGGTTTCCATTCTTTTTCTCGTCCAAAAATCTTTGAACTTAATAGAAAGATCATCAAACAACACAAACACAAGCATATGAATAATGCGTTTCCTAATGTTTCTCAAATTCTCAATAACACAACCTTTGTTATTGATTTGTTTGATTTCACTACGCTATGGTTTGGGAAGTGTTGGTTTCCAATCTTTTTCTCGTCCAAAAATCTTTGAACTAAATAGAACTGGATAGCAAGATCACCAAACAACACAAACACAAACATACGAATCATGCGATTCCTAATGTTTCTCAAATTCTCAATAACACAACCTTTGTTTTTGATTTGTTTGATTTCACTAGGCTATGGTTTGGGAAGTGTTGGTTTCCAATCTTTTTCTCGTCCAAAAATCTTTGAACTAAATAGAACTTGATAGCAAGATCACCAAACAACACAACCACAAACATACGAATCATGCGATTCCTAATGTTTCTCAAATTCTCAATAACACAACCTTTGTTATTGATTTGTTTGATTTCACTACGCTATGGTTTGGAAAGTGTTGGTTTCCAATCTTTTTCTCGTCCAAAAATCTTTGAACTAAATAGAACTTGATAGCAAGATCACCACACAACACAAACACAAGCATCGAAATCATGCGATTTCTAATGTTTCTCAAATTCTCAATAACACAACCTTTCTTATTGATTGGTTTGATTTCCCTAGGCTATGATTTAGGAAGTGTTGGTTTCCATTCTTTTTCTCGTACAAAAATTTTTCAAACTTAATAGAACTTGATAGAAAGATCACCAAACAACACAAACACAAGCATACGAGTCATGCGATTCCTAATGTTTCTCAAATTCTCAATAACACAATTTTTGTTATTGATTCGTTTGATTTGCCTAGGCTATGGTTTGGGAAGTGTTGGTTTCCAAACTTTTTCTCGTCCAAAAATCTTTGAACTAAATAGAACTTGATTGAAAGTTCACCAAAGAACACAAACACAAGCATACGAATCATGCGATTCTAATGTTACGCAAATTCTTAATAACACAACCTTTCTTATTGATTGGTTTGATTTGCCTAGGCTATGGTTTGGGAAGTGTTGGTTTCCAAACTTTTTCTCGTCCAAAAATCTTTGAACTTAATAGAACTTGATAGAAAGATCACCAAACAACACAAACACAAGCATACGAGTCATGCGATTCCTAATTTTTCTCAAATTCTTAATAACACAATTTTTCTTATTGATTCGTTTGATTTGCCTAGGCTATGGTTTGGGAAGTGTTGGTTTCCAAACTTTTTCTCGTCCAAAAATCTTTGAACTTAATAGAACTTGATAGAAAGATCACCAAACAACACAAACACAAGCATACGAGTCATGCGATTCCTAATTTTTCTCAAATTCTCAATAACACAATTTTTGTTATTGATTCGTTTGATTTGCCTAAGCTATGGTTTGGGAAGTGTTGGTTCCAAACTTGTTCTCGTCCAAAAATCTTTGAACTTAATAGAACTTGATAGAAAGATCACCAAACAACACAAACACAAGCATACGAGTCATGCGATTCCTAATGTTTCTCAAATTATCAATAAAACAATTTTTGTTATTGATTCGTTTGATTTGCCTAGGCTATGGTTTGGGAAGTGTTGGTTTCCAAACTTTTTCTCGTCCAAAAATCTTTGAACTTAATAGAACTTGATAGCAAGATCACCAAACAACACAAACACAAACATACGAATCATGCGATTCCTAATGTTTCTCAAATACTCAATAACACAACATTTCTTATTGATTGGTTTGATTTGCCTAGGCTATGGTTTGGGAAGTGTTGGTTTCCGTTCTTTTTCTCATCCAAAAATCTTTGAGCTTAATAGAAAGATCATCAAACAACACACACACAAGCATACGAATCATGCGTTTCCTAATGTTTCTCAAATTCTCAATAACACAACCTTTGTTATTGATTGGTTTGATTTCCTTAAGCTATGGTTTGGGAAGTGTTGGTTTCCATTCTTTTTCTTGTCCAAAAATCTTTGAACTTAATAGAACTTTATTGAAAGTTCACTAAAGAACACAAACACAAGCATACGAATCATGCGATTTTAATGTTACGCAAATTCTTAATAACACAACCTTTCTTATTGATTGGTTTGATTTGCCTAGGCTATGGTTTGGGAAGTGTTGGTTTCCATTTTTTTTCTCGTCCAAAAATCTTTGAACTTAATAGAACTTGATAGAAAGATCACAAAACAACACAAACACAAGCATACGAATCATGCGATTCCTAATGTTTTTCAAATACTCAATAACACAACATTTCTTATTGATTGGTTTGATTTTCCTAGGCTATGGTTTGGGAAGTGTTGGTTTCCATTCTTTTTCTCGTCCAAAAATCTTTGAACTTAATAGAAAGATCATCAAACAACACAAACACAAGCATATGAATAATGCGTTTCCTAATGTTTCTCAAATTCTCAATAACACAACCTTTGTTATTGATTTGTTTGATTTCACTACGCTATGGTTTGGGAAGTGTTGGTTTCCAATCTTTTTCTCGTCCAAAAATCTTTGAACTAAATAGAACTGGATAGCAAGATCACCAAACAACACAAACACAAACATACGAATCATGCGATTCCTAATGTTTCTCAAATTCTCAATAACACAACCTTTGTTTTTGATTTGTTTGATTTCACTAGGCTATGGTTTGGGAAGTGTTGGTTTCCAATCTTTTTCTCGTCCAAAAATCTTTGAACTAAATAGAACTTGATAGCAAGATCACCAAACAACACAACCACAAACATACGAATCATGCGATTCCTAATGTTTCTCAAATTCTCAATAACACAACCTTTGTTATTGATTTGTTTGATTTCACTACGCTATGGTTTGGAAAGTGTTGGTTTCCAATCTTTTTCTCGTCCAAAAATCTTTGAACTAAATAGAACTTGATAGCAAGATCACCACACAACACAAACACAAGCATCGAAATCATGCGATTTCTAATGTTTCTCAAATTCTCAATAACACAACCTTTCTTATTGATTGGTTTGATTTCCCTAGGCTATGATTTAGGAAGTGTTGGTTTCCATTCTTTTTCTCGTACAAAAATTTTTCAAACTTAATAGAACTTGATAGAAAGATCACCAAACAACACAAACACAAGCATTCGAGTCATGCGATTCCTAATGTTTCTCAAATTCTCAATAACACAATTTTTGTTATTGATTCGTTTGATTTGCCTAGGCTATGGTTTGGGAAGTGTTGGTTTCCAAACTTTTTCTCGTCCAAAAATCTTTGAACTAAATAGAACTTGATTGAAAGTTCACCAAAGAACACAAACACAAGCATACGAATCATGCGATTCTAATGTTACGCAAATTCTTAATAACACAACCTTTCTTATTGATTGGTTTGATTTGCCTAGGCTATGGTTTGGGAAGTGTTGGTTTCCAAACTTTTTCTCGTCCAAAAATCTTTGAACTTAATAGAACTTGATAGAAAGATCACCAAACAACACAAACACAAGCATACGAGTCATGCGATTCCTAATTTTTCTCAAATTCTTAATAACACAATTTTTCTTATTGATTCGTTTGATTTGCCTAGGCTATGGTTTGGGAAGTGTTGGTTTCCAAACTTTTTCTCGTCCAAAAATCTTTGAACTTAATAGAACTTGATAGAAAGATCACCAAACAACACAAACACAAGCATACGAGTCATGCGATTCCTAATTTTTCTCAAATTCTCAATAACACAATTTTTGTTATTGATTCGTTTGATTTGCCTAAGCTATGGTTTGGGAAGTGTTGGTTCCAAACTTGTTCTCGTCCAAAAATCTTTGAACTTAATAGAACTTGATAGAAAGATCACCAAACAACACAAACACAAGCATACGAGTCATGCGATTCCTAATGTTTCTCAAATTATCAATAAAACAATTTTTGTTATTGATTCGTTTGATTTGCCTAGGCTATGGTTTGGGAAGTGTTGGTTTCCAAACTTTTTCTCGTCCAAAAATCTTTGAACTTAATAGAACTTGATAGCAAGATCACCAAACAACACAAACACAAACATACGAATCATGCGATTCCTAATGTTTCTCAAATACTCAATAACACAACATTTCTTATTGATTGGTTTGATTTGCCTAGGCTATGGTTTGGGAAGTGTTGGTTTCCGTTCTTTTTCTCATCCAAAAATCTTTGAGCTTAATAGAAAGATCATCAAACAACACACACACAAGCATACGAATCATGCGTTTCCTAATGTTTCTCAAATTCTCAATAACACAACCTTTGTTATTGATTGGTTTGATTTCCTTAAGCTATGGTTTGGGAAGTGTTGGTTTCCATTCTTTTTCTTGTCCAAAAATCTTTGAACTTAATAGAACTTTATTGAAAGTTCACTAAAGAACACAAACACAAGCATACGAATCATGCGATTTTAATGTTACGCAAATTCTTAATAACACAACCTTTCTTATTGATTGGTTTGATTTGCCTAGGCTATGGTTTGGGAAGTGTTGGTTTCCATTTTTTTTCTCGTCCAAAAATCTTTGAACTTAATAGAACTTGATAGAAAGATCACAAAACAACACAAACACAAGCATACGAATCATGCGATTCCTAATGTTTTTCAAATACTCAATAACACAACATTTCTTATTGATTGGTTTGATTTTCCTAGGCTATGGTTTGGGAAGTGTTGGTTTCCATTCTTTTTCTCGTCCAAAAATCTTTGAACTTAATAGAAAGATCATCAAACAACACAAACACAAGCATATGAATAATGCGTTTCCTAATGTTTCTCAAATTCTCAATAACACAACCTTTGTTATTGATTTGTTTGATTTCACTACGCTATGGTTTGGGAAGTGTTGGTTTCCAATCTTTTTCTCGTCCAAAAATCTTTGAACTAAATAGAACTGGATAGCAAGATCACCAAACAACACAAACACAAACATACGAATCATGCGATTCCTAATGTTTCTCAAATTCTCAATAACACAACCTTTGTTTTTGATTTGTTTGATTTCACTAGGCTATGGTTTGGGAAGTGTTGGTTTCCAATCTTTTTCTCGTCCAAAAATCTTTGAACTAAATAGAACTTGATAGCAAGATCACCAAACAACACAACCACAAACATACGAATCATGCGATTCCTAATGTTTCTCAAATTCTCAATAACACAACCTTTGTTATTGATTTGTTTGATTTCACTACGCTATGGTTTGGAAAGTGTTGGTTTCCAATCTTTTTCTCGTACAAAAATCTTTGAACTAAATAGAACTTGATAGCAAGATCACCACACAACACAAACACAAGCATCGAAATCATGCGATTTCTAATGTTTCTCAAATTCTCAATAACACAACCTTTCTTATTGATTGGTTTGATTTCCCTAGGCTATGATTTAGGAAGTGTTGGTTTCCATTCTTTTTCTCGTACAAAAATTTTTCAAACTTAATAGAACTTGATAGAAAGATCACCAAACAACACAAACACAAGCATACGAGTCATGCGATTCCTAATGTTTCTCAAATTCTCAATAACACAATTTTTGTTATTGATTCGTTTGATTTGCCTAGGCTATGGTTTGGGAAGTGTTGGTTTCCAAACTTTTTCTCGTCCAAAAATCTTTGAACTTAATAGAACTTGATAGAAAGATCACCAAACAACACAAACACAAGCATACGAATCATGCGATTCCTAATGTTTCTCAAATTCTCAATAACACAATTTTTGTTATTGATTCGTTTGATTTGCCTAGGCTATGGTTTGGGAAGTGTTGGTTTCCAAACTTTTTCTCGTCCAAAAATCATTGAACTTAATAGAACTTGATAGAAAGATCACCAAACAACACAAACACAAGCATACGAGTCATGCGATTCCTAATGTTTCTCAAATTCTCAATAACACAATTTTTGTTATTGATTCGTTTGATTTGCCTAGGCTATAGTTTGGGAAGTGTTGGTTTCCAAACTTTTTCTCGTCCAAAAATCTTTGAACCTAATAGAACTTGATAGCAAGATCACCAAACAACACAAACACAAAATACGAATCATGCGATTCCTAATGTTTCTCAAATACTCAATAACACAACATTTCTTATTGATTGGTTTGATTTGCCTAGGCTATGGTTTGGGAAGTGTTGGTTTCCGTTCTTTTTCTCATCCAACAATCTTTGAGCTTAATAGAAAGATCACCAAACAACACAAACACAAGCATACGAGTCATGCGATTCCTAATGTTTCTCAAATTCTCAATAACACAACCTTTGTTTTTGATTTGTTTGATTTCACTAGGCTATGGTTTGGGAAGTGTTGGTTTCCAATCTTTTTCTCGTCCAAAAATCTTTGAACTAAATAGAACTTGATAGCAAGATCACCAAACAACACAACCACAAACATACGAATCATGCGATTCCTAATGTTTCTCAAATTCTCAATAACACAACCTTTGTTATTGATTTGTTTGATTTCACTACGCTATGGTTTGGAAAGTGTTGGTTTCCAATCTTTTTCTCGTACAAAAATCTTTGAACTAAATAGAACTTGATAGCAAGATCACCACACAACACAAACACAAGCATCGAAATCATGCGATTTCTAATGTTTCTCAAATTCTCAATAACACAACCTTTCTTATTGATTGGTTTGATTTCCCTAGGCTATGATTTAGGAAGTGTTGGTTTCCATTCTTTTTCTCGTACAAAAATTTTTCAAACTTAATAGAACTTGATAGAAAGATCACCAAACAACACAAACACAAGCATACGAGTCATGCGATTCCTAATGTTTCTCAAATTCTCAATAACACAATTTTTGTTATTGATTCGTTTGATTTGCCTAGGCTATGGTTTGGGAAGTGTTGGTTTCCAAACTTTTTCTCGTCCAAAAATCTTTGAACTTAATAGAACTTGATAGAAAGATCACCAAACAACACAAACACAAGCATACGAGTCATGCGATTCCTAATGTTTCTCAAATTCTCAATAACACAATTTTTGTTATTGATTCGTTTGATTTGCCTAGGCTATGGTTTGGGAAGTGTTGGTTTCCAAACTTTTTCTCGTCCAAAAATCATTGAACTTAATAGAACTTGATAGAAAGATCACCAAACAACACAAACACAAGCATACGAGTCATGCGATTCCTAATGTTTCTCAAATTCTCAATAACACAATTTTTGTTATTGATTCGTTTGATTTGCCTAGGCTATAGTTTGGGAAGTGTTGGTTTCCAAACTTTTTCTCGTCCAAAAATCTTTGAACCTAATAGAACTTGATAGCAAGATCACCAAACAACACAAACACAAAATACGAATCATGCGATTCCTAATGTTTCTCAAATACTCAATAACACAACATTTCTTATTGATTGGTTTGATTTGCCTAGGCTATGGTTTGGGAAGTGTTGGTTTCCGTTCTTTTTCTCATCCAACAATCTTTGAGCTTAATAGAAAGATCACCAAACAACACAAACACAAGCATACGAGTCATGCGATTCCTAATGTTTCTCAAATTATCAATAACACAATTTTTGTTATTGATTCGTTTGATTTGCCTAGGCTATGGTTTGGGAAGTGTTGGTTTCCAAACTTTTTCTCGTCCAAAAATCTTTGAACTTAATAGAACTTGATAGCAAGATCACCAAACAACACAAACACAAACATACGAATCATGCGATTCCTAATGTTTCTCAAATACTCAATAACACAACATTTCTTATTGATTGGTTTGATTTGCCTAGGCTATGGTTTGGGAAGTGTTGGTTTCCGTTCTTTTTCTCATCCAAAAATCTTTGAGCTTAATAGAAAGATCATCAAACAACACACACAAGCATACGAATCATGCGTTTCCTAATGTTTCTCAAATTCTCAATAACACAACCTTTGTTATTGATTGGTTTGATTTCCTTAAGCTATGGTTTGGGAAGTGTTGGTTTCCATTCTTTTTCTTGTCCAAAAATCTTTGAACTTAATAGAACTTTATTGAAAGTTCACTAAAGAACACAAACACAAGCATACGAATCATGCGATTTTAATGTTACGCAAATTCTTAATAACACAACCTTTCTTATTGATTGGTTTGATTTGCCTAGGCTATGGTTTGGGAAGTGTTGGTTTCCATTTTTTTCTCGTCCAAAAATCTTTGAACTTAATAGAACTTGATAGAAAGATCACAAAACAACACAAACACAAGCATACGAATCATGCGATTCCTAATGTTTTTCAAATACTCAATAACACAACATTTCTTATTGATTGGTTTGATTTTCCTAGGCTATGGTTTGGGATGTGTTGGTTTCCATTCTTTTTCTCGTCCAAAAATCTTTGAACTTAATAGAAAGATCATCAAACAACACAAACACAAGCATATGAATAATGCGTTTCCTAATGTTTCTCAAATTCTCAATAACACAACCTTTGTTATTGATTTGTTTGATTTCACTACGCTATGGTTTGGGAAGTGTTGGTTTCCAATCTTTTTCTCGTCCAAAAATCTTTGAACTAAATAGAACTGGATAGCAAGATCACCAAACAACACAAACACAAACATACGAATCATGCGATTCCTAATTTTTCTCAAATTCTTAATAACACAATTTTTCTTATTGATTCGTTTGATTTGCCTAGGCTATGGTTTGGGAAGTGTTGGTTTCCAAACTTTTTCTCGTCCAAAAATCTTTGAACTTAATAGAACTTGATAGAAAGATCACCAAACAACACAAACACAAGCATACGAGTCATGCGATTCCTAATTTTTCTCAAATTCTCAATAACACAATTTTTGTTATTGATTCGTTTGATTTGCCTAAGCTATGGTTTGGGAAGTGTTGGTTCCAAACTTGTTCTCGTCCAAAAATCTTTGAACTTAATAGAACTTGATAGAAAGATCACCAAACAACACAAACACAAGCATACGAGTCATGCGATTCCTAATGTTTCTCAAATTATCAATAAAACAATTTTTGTTATTGATTCGTTTGATTTGCCTAGGCTATGGTTTGGGAAGTGTTGGTTTCCAAACTTTTTCTCGTCCAAAAATCTTTGAACTTAATAGAACTTGATAGCAAGATCACCAAACAACACAAACACAAACATACGAATCATGCGATTCCTAATGTTTCTCAAATACTCAATAACACAACATTTCTTATTGATTGGTTTGATTTGCCTAGGCTATGGTTTGGGAAGTGTTGGTTTCCGTTCTTTTTCTCATCCAAAAATCTTTGAGCTTAATAGAAAGATCATCAAACAACACACACACAAGCATACGAATCATGCGTTTCCTAATGTTTCTCAAATTCTCAATAACACAACCTTTGTTATTGATTGGTTTGATTTCCTTAAGCTATGGTTTGGGAAGTGTTGGTTTCCATTCTTTTTCTTGTCCAAAAATCTTTGAACTTAATAGAACTTTATTGAAAGTTCACTAAAGAACACAAACACAAGCATACGAATCATGCGATTTTAATGTTACGCAAATTCTTAATAACACAACCTTTCTTATTGATTGGTTTGATTTGCCTAGGCTATGGTTTGGGAAGTGTTGGTTTCCATTTTTTTCTCGTCCAAAAATCTTTGAACTTAATAGAACTTGATAGAAAGATCACAAAACAACACAAACACAAGCATACGAATCATGCGATTCCTAATGTTTTTCAAATACTCAATAACACAACATTTCTTATTGATTGGTTTGATTTTCCTAGGCTATGGTTTGGGAAGTGTTGGTTTCCATTCTTTTTCTCGTCCAAAAATCTTTGAACTTAATAGAAAGATCATCAAACAACACAAACACAAGCATATGAATAATGCGTTTCCTAATGTTTCTCAAATTCTCAATAACAAAACCTTTGTTATTGATTTGTTTGATTTCACTACGCTATGGTTTGGGAAGTGTTGGTTTCCAATCTTTTTCTCGTCCAAAAATCTTTGAACTAAATAGAACTTGATAGCAAGATCACCAAACAACACAAACACAAACATACGAATCATGCGATTCCTAATGTTTCTCAAATTCTCAATAACACAACCTTTGTTTTTGATTTGTTTGATTTCACTAGGCTATGGTTTGGGAAGTGTTGGTTTCCAATCTTTTTCTCGTCCAAAAATCTTTGAACTAAATAGAACTTGATAGCAAGATCACCAAACAACACAAACACAAACATACGAATCATGCGATTCCTAATGTTTCTCAAATTCTCAATAACACAACCTTTGTTATTGATTTGTTTGATTTCACTACGCTATGGTTTGGAAAGTGTTGGTTTCCAATCTTTTTCTCGTCCAAAAATCTTTGAACTAAATAGAACTTGATAGCAAGATCACCACACAACACAAACACAAGCATCGAAATCATGCGATTTCTAATGTTTCTCAAATTCTCAATAACACAACCTTTCTTATTGATTGGTTTGATTTCCCTAGGCTATGATTTAGGAAGTGTTGGTTTCCATTCTTTTTCTCGTACAAAAATTTTTCAAACTTAATAGAACTTGATAGAAAGATCACCAAACAACACAAACACAAGCATACGAGTCATGCGATTCCTAATGTTTCTCAAATTCTCAATAACACAATTTTTGTTATTGATTCGTTTGATTTGCCTAGGCTATGGTTTGGGAAGTGTTGGTTTCCAAACTTTTTCTCGTCCAAAAATCTTTGAACTTAATAGAACTTGATAGAAAGATCACCAAACAACACAAACACAAGCATACGAGTCATGCGATTCCTAATGTTTCTCAAATTCTCAATAACACAATTTTTGTTATTGATTCGTTTGATTTGCCTAGGCTATTGTTTGGGAAGTGTTGGTTTCCAAACTTTTTCTCGTCCAAAAATCATTGAACTTAATAGAACTTGATAGAAAGATCACCAAACAACACAAACACAAGCATACGAGTCATGCGATTCCTAATGTTTCTCAAATTCTCAATAACACAATTTTTGTTATTGATTCGTTTGATTTGCCTAGGCTATAGTTTGGGAAGTGTTGGTTTCCAAACTTTTTCTCGTCCAAAAATCTTTGAACCTAATAGAACTTGATAGCAAGATCACCAAACAACACAAACACAAAATACGAATCATGCGATTCCTAATGTTTCTCAAATACTCAATAACACAACATTTCTTATTGATTGGTTTGATTTGCCTAGGCTATGGTTTGGGAAGTGTTGGTTTCCGTTCTTTTTCTCATCCAACAATCTTTGAGCTTAATAGAAAGATCATCAAACAACACAAACACAAGCATACGAGTCATGCGTTTCCTAATGTTTCTCAAATTCTCAATAACACAACCTTTGTTATTGATTGGTTTGATTTCCTTAAGCTATGGTTTGGGAAGTGTTGGTTTCCATTCTTTTTCTTGTCCAAAAATCTTTGAACTTAATAGAACTTGATTGAAAGTTCACCAAAGAACACAAACACAAGCATACGAATCATGCGATTCTAATGTTACGCAAATTCTTAATAACACAACCTTTCTTATTGATTGGTTTGATTTGCCTAGGCTATGGTTTGGGAAGTGTTGGTTTCCATTCTTTTTCTCGTCCAAAAATCTTTGAACTTAATAGAACTTGATAGAAAGATCACCAAACAACACAAACACAAGCATACGAATCATGCGATTCCTAATGTTTTTCAAATACTCAATAACACAACATTTCTTATTGATTGGTTTGATTTTCCTAGGCTATGGTTTGAGAAGTGTTGGTTTCCATTCTTTTTCTCGTCCAAAAATCTTTGAACTTAATAGAAAGATCACCAAACAACACAAACACAAGAATACGAGTCATGCGATTCCTAATGTTTCTCAAATACTCAATAACACAACATTTCTTAATGATTGGTTTGATTTGCCTAGGCTATGGTTTGGGAAGTGTTGGTTTCCGTTCTTTTTCTTGTCGAAAAATCTTTGAACTTAATAGAACTTGATAGAAAGATCACCAAACAACACAAACACAAGCATACGAATCATGAGTTTCCTAATGTTTCTCAAATTCTCAATAATACAACCTTTCTTATTGATTGGTTTGATTTCCCTAGGCTATGGTTTGTGAAGTGTTGGTTTCGATTCTTTTTCTTGTCGAAAAATCTTTGAACTTAATAGAACTTGATAGAAAGATCATCAAACAACACAAACACAAGCATACGAATCATGTGATTCCAAATGTTTCTCAAATTCTCAATAACACAACCTTTGTTATTGATTTGTTTGATTTCACTAGGCTACGGTTTGGGAAGTGTTGGTTTCCAATCTTTTTCTCGTCCAAAAATCTTTGAACTAAATAGAACTTGATAGCAAGATCACCAAACAACACAAACACAAACATACGAATCATGCGATTCCTAATGTTTCTAAAATTCTCAATAAACAACCTTTGTTATTGATTTGTTTGATTTCACTACGCTATGGTTTGGGAAGTGTTGGTTTCCAATCTTTTTCTCGTCCAAAAATCTTTGAACTAAATAGAGTTGATAGCAAGATCACCACACAACACAAACACAAGCATCGAAATCATGCGATTTCTAATGTTTCTCAAATTCTCAATAACACAACCTTTCTTATTGATTGGTTTGATTTCCCTAGGCTATGATTTAGGAAGTGTTGGTTTCCATTCTTTTTCTCTTCCAAAAATTTTTGGACTTAATAGAACTTGATAGAAAGATCATCAAACAACACAAACACAAGCATACAAATCATGCGATTCCTAATGTTTCTCAAATTCTCAATAACACAACCTTTGTTATTGATTTGTTTGATTTCACTAGGCTATGGTTTGGGAAGTGTTGGTTTCCAATCTTTTTCTCGTCCAAAAATCTTTGAACTAAATGGAACTTGATAGAAAGATCATCAAACAACACAAACACAAGCATACGAATCATGCGATTCCTAATGTTTCTCAAATTCTCAATAACACAACCTTTGTTTTTGATTTGTTTGATTTCACTAGGCTATGGTTTGGGAAGTGTTGGTTTCCAATCTTTTTCTCGTCCTAAAATCTTTGAACTAAATAGAACTTGATAGCAAGATCACCAAACAACACAAATACAAACATACGAATCATGCGATTCCTAATGTTTCTCAAATTCTCAATAACACAACCTTTGTTATTGATTTATTTGATTTCACTACGCTATGGTTTGGGAAGTGTTGGTTTCCAATCTTTTTCTCGTCCAAAAATCTTTGAACTAAATAGAACTTGATAGCAAGATCACCACACAACACGAACACAAGCATCGAAATCATGCGATTTCTAATGTTTCTCAAATTCTCAATAACACAACCTTTCTTATTGATTGGTTTGATTTCCCTAGGCTATGATTTAGGAAGTGTTGGTTTCCATTCTTTTTCTAGTCCAAAAATTTTTGAACTTAATAGAACTTGATAGAAAGATCACCAAACAACACAAACACAAGCATACGAGTCATGCGATTCCTAATGTTTCTCAAATTCTCAATAACACAATTTTTGTTATTGATTCGTTTGATTTGCCTAGGCTATGGTTTGGGAAGTGTTGGTTTCCAAACTTTTTCTCGTCCAAAAATCATTGAACTTAATAGAACTTGATTGAAAGTTCACCAAAGAACACAAACACAAGCATACGAATCATGCGATTCTAATGTTACGCAAATTCTTAATAACACAACCTTTCTTATTGATTGGTTTGATTTGCCTAGGCTATGGTTTGGGAAGTGTTGGTTTCCAAACTTTTTCTCGTCCAAAAATCATTGAACTTAATAGAACTTGATTGAAAGTTCACCAAAGAACACAAACACAAGCATACGAATCATGCGATTCTAATGTTACGCAAATTCTTAATAACACAACCTTTCTTATTGATTGGTTTGATTTGCCTAGGCTATGGTTTGGGAAGTGTTGGTTTCCAATCTTTTTCTCGTCCAAAAATCTTTGAACTAATTAGAACTTGATAGCAAGATCACCACACAACACAAACACAAGCATCGAAATCATGCGATTTCTAATGTTTCTCAAATTCTCAATAACACAACCTTTCTTATTGATTGGTTTGATTTCCCTAGGCTATAATTTAGGAAGTGTTGGTTTCCATTCTTTTTCTCTTCCAAAAATTTTTGAACTTAATAGAACTTGATAGAAAGATCATCAAACAACACAAACACAAGCATACGAGTCATGCGTTTCCTAATGTTTCTCAAATTCTCAATAACACAACCTTTGTTATTGACTGGTTTGATTTCCTTAAGCTATGGTTTGGGAAGTGTTGGTTTCCATTCTTTTTCTTGTCCAAAAATCTTTGAACTTAATAGAACTTGATTGAAAGTTCACCAAAGAACACAAACACAAGCATACGAATCATGCGATTCTAATGTTACGCAAATTCTTAATAACACAACCTTTCTTATTGATTGGTTTGATTTGCCTAGGCTATGGTTTGGGAAGTGTTGGTTTCCATTCTTTTTCTCGTCCAAAAATCTTTGAACTTAATAGAACTTGATAGAAAGATCACCAAACAACACAAACACAAGCATACGAATCATGCGATTCCTAATGTTTTTCAAATACTCAATAACACAACATTTCTTATTGATTGGTTTGATTTTCCTAGGCTATGGTTTGAGAAGTGTTGGTTTCCATTCTTTTTCTCGTCCAAAAATCTTTGAACTTAATAGAAAGATAACCAAACAACACAAACACAAGAATACGAGTCATTCGATTCCTAATGTTTCTCAAATACTCAATAACACAACATTTCTTAATGATTGGTTTGATTTGCCTAGGCTATGGTTTGGGAAGTGTTGGTTTCCAAACTTTTTCTCGTCCAAAAATCTTTGAACTTAATAGAACTTGATAGAAAGATCACCAAACAACACAAACACAAGCATACGAGTCATGCGATTCCTAATGTTTCTCAAATTCTCAATAACACAATTTTTGTTATTGATTCGTTTGATTTGCCTAGGCTATAGTTTGGGAAGTGTTGGTTTCCAAACATTTTCTCGTCCAAAAATCTTTGAACCTAATAGACCTTGATAGCAAGATCATCAAACAACACAAACACAAAATACGAATCATGCGATTCCTAATGTTTCTCAAATACTCAATAACACAACATTTCTTATTGATTGGTTTGATTTGCCTAGGCTATGGTTTGGGAAGTGTTGGTTTCCGTTCTTTTTCTCATCCAAAAATCTTTGAGCTTAATAGAAAGATCATCAAACAACACAAACACAAGCATACGAATCATGCGTTTCCTAATGTTTCTCAAATTCTCAATAACACAACCTTTGTTATTGATTTGTTTGATTTCAGTACGCTATGGATTGGGAAGTGTTGGTTTCCAATCTTTTTCTCGTCCAAAAATCTTTGAACTAAATAGAACTTGATAGCAAGATCACCACACAACACAAACACAAGCATCGAAATCATGCGATTTCTAATGTTTCTCAAATTCTCAATAACACAACCTTTCTTATTGATTGGTTTGATTTCCCTAGGCTATGATTTAAAAAGTGTTGGTTTCCATTCTTTTTCTCTTCCAAAAGTTTTTGAACTTAATAGAACTTGATACAAAGTTCATCAAACAACACAAACACAAGCATACGAATCATGCGATTCCTAATGTTTCTCAAATTCTCAATAACACAACCTTTGTTATTGATTTGTTTGATTTCACTAGGCTATGGTTTGGGAAGTGTTGGTTTCCAATCTTTTTCTCGTCCAAAAATCTTTGAACTAAATAGAACTTGATAGCAAGATCACCACACAACACAAACACAAACATACGAATCATGCAATTCCTAATGTTTCTCAAATTCTCAATAACACAACATTTGTTATTGATTGGTTTGATTTCCTTAAGCTATGGTTTGGGAAGTGTTGGTTTCCAATCTTTTTATCGCCCAAAAATCTTTGAACTAAATAGAACTTGATTGCAAGATCACCACACAATACAAACACAAGCATCGAAATCATACGATTTCTAATGTTTCTCAAATTCTCAATAACACAACCTTTCTTATTGATTGGTTTGATTTCCCTAGGCTATGATTTAGGAAGTGTTGGTTTCCATTCTTTTTCTCTTCCAAAAATCTTTGAACTTAATAGAACTTGATAGAAAGATCACCAAACAACACAAACACAAGCATACGAGTCATGCGATTCCTAATGTTTCTCAAATTCTCAATAACACAATTTTTGTTATTGATTCGTTTGATTTGCCTAGGCTATAGTTTGGGAAGTGTCGGTTTCCAAACTTTTTCTCGTCCAAAAATCTTTGAACCTAATAGAACTTGATAGCAAGATCATCAAACAACACAAACACAAAATACGAATCATGCGATTCCTAATGTTTCTCAAATACTCAATAACACAACATTTCTTATTGATTGGTTTGATTTGCCTAGGCTATGGTTTGGGAAGTGTTGGTTTCCGTTCTTTTTCTCATCCAAAAATCTTTGAGCTTAATAGAAAGATCATCAAACAACACAAACACAAGCATACGAATCATGCGTTTCCTAATGTTTCTCAAATTCTCAATAACACAACCTTTGTTATTGATTTGTTTGATTTCAGTACGCTATGGATTGGGAAGTGTTGGTTTCCAATCTTTTTCTCGTCCAAAAATCTTTGAACTAAATAGAACTTGATAGCAAGATCACCACACAACACAAACACAAGCATCGAAATCATGCGATTTCTAATGTTTCTCAAATTCTCAATAACACAACCTTTCTTATTGATTGGTTTGATTTCCCTAGGCTATGATTTAAAAAGTGTTGGTTTCCATTCTTTTTCTCTTCCAAAAGTTTTTGAACTTAATAGAACTTGATAGAAAGTTCATCAAACAACACAAACACAAGCATACGAATCATGCGATTCCTAATGTTTCTCAAATTCTCAATAACACAACCTTTGTTATTGATTTGTTTGATTTCACTAGGCTATGGTTTGGGAAGTGTTGGTTTCCAATCTTTTTCTCGTCCAAAAATCTTTGAACTAATTAGAACTTGATAGCAAGATCACCACACAACACAAACACAAGCATCGAAATCATGCGATTTCTAATGTTTCTCAAATTCTCAATAACACAACTTTTTTTATTGATTGGTTTGATTTCCCTAGGCTATAATTTAAGAAGTGTTGGTTTCCATTCTTTTTCTCTTCCAAAAATTTTTGAACTTAATAGAACTTGATAGAAAGATCATCAAACAACACAAACACAAGCATACGAGTCATGCGTTTCCTAATGTTTCTCAAATTCTCAATAACACAACCTTTGTTATTGATTGGTTTGATTTCCTTAAGCTATGGTTTGGGAAGTGTTGGTTTCCATTCTTTTTCTTGACCAAAAATCTTTGAACTTAATAGAACTTGATTGAAAGTTCACCAAAGAACACAAACACAAGCATACGAATCATGCGATTCTAATGTTACGCAAATTCTTAATAACACAACCTTTCTTATTGATTGGTTTGATTTGCCTAGGCTATGGTTTGGGAAGTGTTGGTTTCCATTCTTTTTCTCGTCCAAAAATCTTTGAACTTAATAGAACTTGATAGAAAGATCACCAAACAACACAAACACAAGCATACGAATCATGCGATTCCTAATGTTTTTCAAATACTCAATAACACAACATTTCTTATTGATTGGTTTGATTTTCCTAGGCTATGGTTTGAGAAGTGTTGGTTTCCATTCTTTTTCTCGTCCAAAAATCTTTGAACTTAATAGAAAGATAACCAAACAACACAAACACAAGAATACGAGTCATTCGATTCCTAATGTTTCTCAAATACTCAATAACACAACATTTCTTAATGATTGGTTTGATTTGCCTAGGCTATGGTTTGGGAAGTGTTGGTTTCCAAACTTTTTCTCGTCCAAAAATCTTTGAACTTAATAGAACTTGATAGAAAGATCACCAAACAACACAAACACAAGCATACGAGTCATGCGATTCCTAATGTTTCTCAAATTCTCAATAACACAATTTTTGTTATTGATTCGTTTGATTTGCCTAGGCTATGGTTTGGGAAGTGTTGGTTTCCAAACTTTTTCTCGTCCAAAAATCTTTGAACTTAATAGAACTTGATAGAAAGATCACCAAACAACACAAACACAAGCATACGAGTCATGCGATTCCTAATGTTTCTCAAATTCTCAATAACACAATTTTTGTTATTGATTCGTTTGATTTGCCTAGGCTATGGTTTGGGAAGTGTTGGTTTCCAAACTTTTTCTCGTCCAAAAATCTTTGAACTTAATAGAACTTGATAGCAAGATCACCAAACAACACAAACACAAACATACGAATCATGCGATTCCTAATGTTTCTCAAATACTCAATAACACAACATTTCTTATTGATTGGTTTGATTTGTCTAGGCTATGGTTTGGGAAGTGTTGGTTTCCGTTCTTTTTCTCATCCAAAAATCTTTGAGCTTAATAGAAAGATCATCAAACAACACAAACACAAGCATACGAATCATGCGTTTCCTAATGTTTCTCAAATTCTCAATAACACAACCTTTGTTATTGATTGGTTTGATTTCCTTAAGCTATGGTTTGGGAAGTGTTGGTTTCCATTCTTTTTCTTGTCCAAAAATCTTTGAACTTAATAGAACTTGATTGAAAGTTCACCAAAGAACACAAACACAAGCATACGAATCATGCGATTCTAATGTTACGCAAATTCTTAATAACACAACCTTTCTTATTGATTGGTTTGATTTCCCTAGGCTATGGTTTGGGAAGTGTTGGTTTCCATTTTTTTTCTCGTCCAAAAATCTTTGAACTTAATAGAACTTGATAGAAAGATCACCAAACAACACAAACTCAAGCATACGAATCATGCGATTCCTAATGTTTTTCAAATACTCAATAACACAACATTTCTTATTGATTGGTTTGATTTTTCTAGGCTATGGTTTGGGAAGTGTTGGTTTCCATTCTTTTTCTCGTCCAAAAATCTTTGAACTTAATAGAAAGATCACAAAACAACACAAACACAAGAATACGAGTCATGTGATTCCTAACGTTTCTCAAATACTCAATAACACAACATTTCTTAATGATTGGTTTGATTTGCCTAGGCTATGGTTTGGGAAGTGTTGGTTTCCGTTCTTTTTCTCATCCAAAAATCTTTGAGCTTAATAGAACTTGATTGAAAGTTCACCAAAGAACACAAACACAAGCATACGAGTCATGCGATTCTAATGTTACGCAAATTCTTAATAACACAACCTTTCTTATTGATTGGTTTGATTTGCCTAGGCTATGGTTTGGGAAGTGTTGGTTATCATTCTTTTTCTCGTCCAAAAATCTTTGAACTTAATAGAACTTGATAGAAAGATCACCAAACAACACAAACACAAGCATACGAATCATGCGATTCCTAATGTTTTTCAAATACTCAATAACACAACATTTCTTATTTATTGGTTTGATTTTCCTAGGCTATGGTTTGGGAAGTGTTGGTTTCCATTCTTTTTCTCGTCCAAAAATCTTTGAACTTAATAGAAAGATCACCAAACAACACAAACACAAGAATACGAGTCATGCGATTCATAATGTTTCTCAAATACTCAATAACACAACATTTCTTAATGATTGGTTTGATTTGCCTAGGCTATGGTTTGGGAAGTGTTGGTTTCCGTTCTTTTTCTCGTCCAAAAATCTTTGAACTTAATATAACTTGGTAGAAAGATCACCAAACAACACAAACACAAGCATACGAATCATGAGTTTCCTAATGTTTCTCAAATTCTCAATAATACAACCTTTCTTATTTATTGGTTTGATTTTCCTATGCTATGGTTTGGGAAGTGTTGGTTTCCATTCTTTTTCTCGTCCAAAAATCTTTGAACTTAATAGAAAGATCACCAAACAACACAAACACAAGAATACGAGTCATGCGATTCCTAATGTTTCTCAAATTCTCAATAACACAACCTTTGTTATTGATTTGTTTGATTTCACTAGGCTATGGTTTGGGAAGTGTTGGTTTCCAATCTTTTTCTCGTCCAAAAATCTTTGAACTAAATAGAACTTGATAGCAAGATCACCAAACAACACAAACACAAACATACGAATCATGCAATTCCTAATGTTTCTCAAATTCTCAATAACACAACATTTGTTATTGATTGGTTTGATTTCCTTAAGCTATGGTTTGGGAAGTGTTGGTTTCCAATCTTTTTATCGCCCAAAAATCTTTGAACTAAATAGAACTTGATTGCAAGATCACCACACAATACAAACACAAGCATCGAAATCATACGATTTCTAATGTTTCTCAAATTCTCAATAACACAACCTTTCTTATTGATTGGTTTGATTTCCCTAGGCTATGATTTAGGAAGTGTTGGTTTCTATTCTTTTTCTCTTCCAAAAATTTTTGAACTTAATAGAACTTGATAGAAAGATCATCAAACAACACAAACACAAGCATACGAGTCATGCGTTTCCTAATGTTTCTCAAATTCTCAATAACACAACCTTTGTTATTGATTGGTTTGATTTACTTAAACTATGGTTTGGGAAGTGTTGGTTTCCATTCTTTTTCTTGTCCAAAAATCTTTGAACTTAATAGAACTTGATAGAAAGTTCACCAAACAACACAAACACAAGCATACGAATCATGCGATTCAAATGTTACTCAAATTCTTAATAACACAACCTTTCTTATTGATTGGTTTGATTTGCCTAGGCTATGGTTTGGGAAGTGTTGGTTTCCATTCTTTTTCTCTTCCAAAAATCTTTGAACAAAATAGAACTTGATAGAAAGATCACCAAACAACACAAACAGAGGCATACGAATCATGCGATTCCTAATGTTTTTCAAATACTCAATAACACAACATTTCTTATTGATTGGTTTGATTTTCCTAGGCTATGGTTTGGGAAGTGTTGGTTTCCATTCTTTTTCTGGTCCAAAAATCTTTGAACTTAATAGAAAGATCACAAAACAACACAAACACAAGCTTACGAGTCATGCGTATACTAATGTTTCTCAAATACTCAGTAACACAACATTTCTTATTGATTTGTTTGATTTTGCTAGGCTATGGTTTGGAAGTCATGGTTTCCGTTCTTTTTCTCGTCCTAAAATCTTTGAACTTAATAGAACTTGATAGAAAGATCACCAAACAACACAAACACAAGCATAAAAATCATGCGATTCCTAATGTTTCTCAAATTCTAAATAACACAACCTTTCTTTTTGATTGGTTTGATTTCCCTAAGCTATGGTTTGGGAATGGTTGGTTTCCAATTTTTTTCTCGTCCAAAAATCTTTGAACTTAATAGAACTTGATAGCAAGATCACCAAACAACACAAACACAAGCATACGAATCATGCGATTCATAATATTTCTCAAATTCTCAATAACACAACCTTTATTATTGATTGGTTTGATTTGCCTAGGATATGGTTTGGGAAGTGTTGGTTTCCATTCTTTTTCTCGTCCAAAAATCTTTGAACTTAAAAGAAAGATCACCAAACAACACAAACACAAGCATACGAGTCATGCGATTCCTAATGTTTCTCAAATAATCAATAACACAACATTTCTTATTGATTGGTTTGATTTGCCTAGGCTATGGTTTGGCAACTGTTGGTTTCCATTCTTTTTCTCGTCCAAAAATCTTTGAAGTTAATAGAACTTGATAGAAAGATCACTAAACAACAAAAACAAAAGCATACGAATCATGCGATTCCTAATGTTTCTCAAATTCTCAATAACACAACCTTTGTTATCGATTGGTTCGATTTGCCTAGTCTATGGTTTGGAAACTGTTGGTTTCCATTCTTTTCTCTTCCAAAAATCTTTGAACTTAATAGAACTTGATAGAATGATCACCAAAAAACACAAACACAAGCATACGAATCATGCGATTCTAATGTTACTCAAATTCTTAATTACACATCCTTTCTTATTGATTGGTTTGATTTGCCTAGGCTATGATTTGGGAAGTGTTGGTTTCCATTCTTTTTCTCGTCCATCAATCTTTGAACTTAATAGAATTTGATAGAAAGATCAACAAACAACACAAACACAAGCATACGAATCATGCAATTCCTAATGTTTTTCAAATACTCAATAAATCCACATTTCTTATTGATTGGTTTGATTTGCCTACGCTATGGATTGGGAAGTGTTGGTTTCCATTCTTTTTCTGGTCCAAAAATCTTTGAACTTAATAGAAAGATCACAAAACAACACAAACACAACCTTACGAGTCATGCGTATACTAATGTTTCTCAAATACTCAGTAACACAACATTTCTTATTGATTGGTTTGATTTGGCTAGGCTATGGTTTGGAAGTCATGGTTTCCGTTCTTTTTCTCGTCCTAAAATCTTTGAACTTAGTAGAACTTGATAGAAAGATCACCAAACAACACATACACAAGCATAAAAATCATGCGATTCCTAATGTTTCTCAAATTCTAAATAACACAACCTTTCTTTTTGATTGGTTTGATTTCCCTAAGCTATGGTTTGGGAATGGTTGGTTTCCAATTTTTTTCTCGTCCAAAAATCTTTGAACTTAATAGAACTTGATAGCAAGATCACCAAACAACACAAACACAAGCATACGAATCATGCGATTCATAATATTTCTCAAATTCTCAATAACACAACCTTTATTATTGATTGGTTTGATTTGCCTAGGATATGGTTTGGGAAGTGTTGGTTTCCATTCTTTTTCTCGTCCAAAAATCTTTGAACTTAAAAGAAAGATCACCAAACAACACAAACACAAGCATACGAGTCATGCGATTCCTAATGTTTCTCAAATACTCAATAACACAACATTTCTTATTGATTGGTTTGATTTGCCTAGGCTATGGTTTGGGAACTGTTGGTTTCCATTCTTTTTCTCGTCCAAAAATCTTTGAACTTAATAGAACTTGATAGAAAGATCACTAAACAACAAAAACAAAAGCATACGAATCATGCGATTCCTAATGTTTCTCAAATTCTCAATAACACAACCTTTGTTATCGATTGGTTCGATTTGCCTAGTCTATGGTTTGGAAACTGTTGGTTTCCATTCTTTTCTCTTCCAAAAATCTTTGAACTTAATAGAACTTGATAGAATGATCACCAAAAAACACAAACACAAGCATACGAATCATGCGATTCTAATGTTACTCAAATTCTTAATAACACATCCTTTCTTATTGATGCGGGGTTAAGCCGCTGGATGCCCGATCTTCGACAACAACAACTCAGAACACAAAGAGAAGGAGAGATGGTCAGAAATGGAGGGATGAACACAAGGAAACGAAGAACAACCAAGAAGAACAAGAACAGATTCAAGAACAAGATAAAAAGGATAGATAAAGAAGATCAACCCAACGAAACAACAAAGAGACCCTCGTTGCTTTGAAAACGAGAACCAGATTGAATGATCGAAAGACCAACCTTATACAACCCCACACAGCCAAGGACGTATCCTTGGAGCACGAGGAGGATGCGTGTATTCGCCTCACTAACAACCCGAACAATCGGATTGATCGATGCAAGACAAACCAAGCCTGATGCACACTTTGAAAGCCAAGCTCTCTTTCATTCTCTCTCTATGGAGGAAGATAACAAGTTTTTGATAATGGGAAGTCTAATGAGAAATAACCAGCTGGGGGCCTTTTATATGCCCTTACAATCCCAGAAAAGTAACACCAAAATAATAATAATAATAATAAGTATCAGCCCATATGAGAAACAACCCAAAAGAAGCAATGCACAGCCAAGCTTTGGAAACGTTGCTTCGGAGCGCGCTAAGGGGCTGGCGTGGCCACGTCCTAAAGAGGGCTGGAAGGGCCTTCGTTGGTGTCTTGGCTTGGGATGCCTTGACCAATGGCTGCACTTAAGAGGGTCACGACCTTGGCCTGCGGCTCATTGGTGTCTCTAGCCTCTTTAGCCACATGATAACCTATGAACCCATGCATGTCTTGCTGGAGCTTCTTGGCGCGAGCTCGGGTCAACGGTCCATCAAATAAAATGGGCGTGCTTGGTGGAGGCTTGACGGATGGTCCCTCATCATCCTCCCCTTCTTGGAAAGGATTCGACCTCGAATCCAAGTCCTCATCAATGGCCAGGTAAGGCATAAGATCAGCCACATTGAAGGTGGCGCTTACTCCATATTCTCCTGGTAGTTCCAGCTTGTATGCATTGTCTCCAATACGTTGCAGAACCTTGAAAGGTCCATCTCCTCTTGGGGACAGCTTGCTTTTCCTTTGCTCCGGGAACCACTCCTTCCTTAGATGCACCCAAACTAGATCTCCGGGCTGGAATATCACTTGGCGCCGGCCTTTGTTAGCTTTGGTGGCATCATACTCGGCCTTGTTCAACAACCTTGTTCTTGTACGCTCATGCAATTCCCTTATGAACTCAACCTGTTTTCTTGCATCAAAACTTTCTTTCTCCCTCATGGGAAATGGGGTAAGATCTAATGGGGTTAGTGGGTTAGTACCATAAACACATTCAAATGGAGTTAACTTAGTAGATGAGTGCATTGTTCGATTATAAGCAAACTCCACATGAGGTAAAGCTTCTTCCCACAATTTCAGATTCTTCCTAATTATAGCTCTAAGGATGGTGGTTAAGGTTCTATTAGTCACTTCGGTTTGGCCATCGGTCTGCGGGTGGCTAGAAGTAGAAAACAATAACCTAGTTCCTAGCTTGCTCCACAAAGTTCTCCAAAAATAGCTTAGAAACTTAACATCCCTATCACTTACTATGGTCTTTGGCACACCATGCAGCCTCACTACCTCTCTAAAGAACAAACTAGCTACATTAGAGGCATCATCAGTTTTGTGGCATGCTATGAAATGAGCCATCTTAGAGAAACGATCTACTACCACAAAAATCGAATCTCTCCCCTTCTTAGTTCTAGGTAACCCTACTATAAAATCCATAGACAAATCTTCCCAAGGGGCTGAGGGAATGGGTAAGGGTGTATACAATCCATGAGGCATTAATCTAGACTTGGCTCTCAAACAATCAACACATCTCTTAAGAGCATGTTCTACATCCCTAAGCATATGAGGCCAATAAAAATGTGCACGTAACATATGGTAAGTTTTATCCCTGCCAAAGTGTCCCATTAATCCACCCTTATGGGCTTCATCAACAAGCAATAATCGCAAAGAACATCTAGGAATACAAACTTTATCCATACGAAACAGAAATCCATCATGAATGTAATATCTATCATCTGACCCTTTTTCACTACAACACTTATAAGCATCACCAAAATCAAGATCATCCACATATAATTCTTTGATGTAAGCAAAGCCTAACACTCTAGAATCTAATGTGGTTAAGAGGGTGTGACGCCTAGATAGCGCATCTGCTACTACATTATCCTTGCCCCTTTTATACTTGATTACATATGGAAATGTCTCAATAAACTCCATCCACCTACCATGTCTCCTATCCAATTTGTCTTGACTCTTAAAATGCTTCAAAGATTCATGATCAGTTTTCAAAACAAATTCTCTAGGCCATAGGTAGTGTTGCCATGTTTTAAGTACTCTAAACAATGCATACAATTCCTTGTCATATGTAGAGTAATTTAAACATGCTCCTTTCAATTTTTCAGAGAAAAAGGCTATAGGCTGACCTTCTTGCATGAGAACGCCGCCAATACCAATGCCACTTGCATCACACTCCACTTCGAAAGGACGAGTGAAGTCGGGCAAAGCCAGCAAGGGTGCTTGCGTCAATCTCAACTTCAGGGCAGTGAAAGCCTCTTCTTGAGCCTTCTCCCATTTGAACTCACTCCTCTTCTTGGTGATTTCGGTCAAGGGAGCAGCAATGGTGCTAAAATCTTTGACAAAGCGCCTATAGAAGCTCTTCAGTCCGTGGAAGCTTCGCACTTGCCCAACTGTGGTGGGGGTAGGCCAATCTTGAATTGCCTTGATCTTTGCCTCGTCCACTTGCAATCCTTGTGAGCTAACTACAAAACCAAGAAAGGTAACGGAAGTACTGCACAGCTCACACTTTTTCAAATTAGCAAACAAGTGTTCAAGACGCAAAGTAGTAAGCACATCTCTCAAATGACATTCATGCTCTTCTAGGGATTTGCTATAAATCAGAATATCATCAAAATAAACAACAACAAATTTCCCTATGAATTTTCTAAGCACATGGTTCATAAGACGCATGAATGTACTAGGGGCGTTAGTTAGCCCAAAGGGCATAACAAGCCATTCGTACAAGCCAAACTTAGTCTTGAATGCCGTTTTCCATTCATCCCCTTCCTTCATCCTAATCTGATGATATCCACTTTTTAAATCTATCTTTGAAAACATAGTGGCACCATGCAACTCATCAAGCATATCGTCTAGCCTAGGAATGGGGTGTCGATATTTTATGGTTATGTTGTTAATGGCCCTACAATCTACACACATTCTCCAAGCTCCATCTTTCTTGGGCACTAACAAAACAGGTACGGCACAAGGACTTAAGCTCTCTCTAATGTAACCCTTGTCCAATAGCTCTTGGACTTGGGTTTGGACCTCGTGGGTCTCCTTGGGGTTCATACGGTAGGCTGGCCTGTTTGGTAAGGATGCTCCGGGTATGAGATCAATTTGATGCTCTACCCCTCTAATCGGAGGTAATCCAGCCGGTATCTCATCGGGGAACACATCCTTGTATTCCTCGACAAGCCCCAAAATTCTCGGGGGCAAAGAAGCCTTAAGCTCCTCACTTAACAAACTCAGCTCCTTGCACAAGAGCATAAGTGTTGTCTGCCCATCTAGGTAATCGTCTTCTAACTCCCTCTTGGAAGCCAAAAGAGCGGAGGGGGCTGGAGGGACATGAGGTTGGCTCGTCTTGACCCGAGCCTTCCCTTTCTTCCCTTTTTCCCCCTCACCATCGCCACTTACCTTCTCACTTACCTTTTTCTTCTCAAATTCCTCGGCCACTTGCGTGGGGGTCATAGGCTTGAGAACAACATTCTGGCCCTTGTAGACGAAGGAGTGGCGGTTGGTGAAGCCATCATGAGTCACTTTCCGATCATACTGCCATGGACGACCTAAAAGAAGGTGGCAAGCCTGCATGGGAACTACATCACACATAATATGATCTTCATAATGTCCAAGCTTAATAGTCACATGCGTCTGCTTGTTAACCCTTAATTCACCACTATCATTCATCCAATGCAGTTTATAAGGCTTAGGGTGATGAAAAATAGGAAGTCGCAACTTTTGAACCATTTCCATGCTAGCTATGTTGCAACAGCTTCCGCTATCAATAATTACATTACACACCTTGCCTTGTATCAAACAACGAGTATGAAATAGGTTCTCTCTTTGATTATCCTCACAAGGGGCCGGTTTAACATGCATGTTTCTCCTAGCTATTAACGAATCCCCATGTTCATATTCTATTTCATCCTCAGCACTTTCATCATATTCTAGCAAGTTAACATCATCATCGTCATTAACATCATCTTGATTATCCTCTTCATTTTCAGATTCATATTGCCCTAAAGAATTAATCAAGAGAGTCTTTTGATTTGGGCAATCTTTCTTCATGTGCCCTCTACCTTGGCACTTAAAACAAACAATATCTCTAGCTCTAGTAGAAGGGTTAGAGTTACTCCCCTTCGGAGCGGCTGGCGCCCCGCTAGATGTGCCCTTGTTGTTGTATGAAGGGTTGCTCATAGAACCTTTGCCACGGCCAGATTGGTCTCCATAGGTGCCGGTGGCATTTCCCTTTTCCTTGACAGGCGCGGCCTCCTTGCCAAAAGATGGTGGCTGGCCACGAGTGGAATTTCTCCAATTGTTGGGTTGATTGTTCATGTTACGCCCTCCTTGATTCCTTGGCTTGAGTTTCCTTTCTACTTTCAAAGCTAGATGAAACAGATCAGTCATAGTAGTATAAGGATACAAGTCAATCTCATTAGCTAAAGAAGGATGCAAAATACGAAGGTATCTAGCCATTGTGGTCTCCTCATCCTCTACCACGTTGTCCCTTACCATCGCCACTTGCATGGCGTTGAAGCACTCCTCGGCACTCATAGAACCCTGCCTCATGTTCTCAAGCCTTTGCCTTAGCTCCCGTGCATAATGTTGGGGCACAAATCTGCCTCTCATCAAGGCCTTCATTTGCTCCCATGTGGCAATTGGTGGATCAAGCGCTCGCCTCCTTTCTTTGACAAGGTTATCCCACCAAATTAGTGCATAACCACTGAATTCAAGGGTGGCGAGTTGGACTTTCTTTGCCTCGGGAAAGTTGTGGCAATTCCAGACTTGCTCAATTTTTGTTTCCCACTCCATGTATACGTCTGGGTCACACTTGCCCTCAAAGGCTGGGATCTTCACCTTGATCTTTCCTACGCCATCTTGCTCGGGCTCTCTTGGTCTCCGTGGACGTCTATCTCTATCATCTCGCCTTGAGTGGTGCTCCCAAGTATCGTCTTCTTGGAACTCCTCATCAAAGTCATCATATTGCTCTTCTCGATCATGAGCTCTCCTTCGGGCCTGAAAAGCTTGAAAATCATTAGTGCGACGGTGTCTCTCTCTTTGGGGAGAAGGAGACTGATTTATAGGCACTCTTCGAGCAAAAATTTCAGGAGGATCGAGATTTACTTCCCTTGTATTGTTTTGATGGGAGGTGGACACCAAGTTAGGGTCCAAGGGCTGGTTACCCCTTTGTGTGGTGTTGGTGTGATTGCGGCCATGCTCGGCTGGCTGCCTAGTCTCCAAGGCCTCTAATCGCCGCGCGATGGTGGCCATATTGTCGCCGAGTTTTCTTAACATGCTAAACACCTCGGGATGGATAGGCTCGGAAGTGTTGGAGCTTTCTTCTTCCTGAGACATGATCACAAGTAACACACTACAAGAAACCGGTTAAGATTAGTGATAATCCAAAACAGCCTCACGATGTGTTTACACTCGCACTCTCTCACTCTTAGTGATGCATTTTGGCTTGTTGTTTCAATCTGCCTTGAAAAGATCAACACTTAAGTTCAAGAGTTAGTGAAAGGTGAAAACAAACACAAACTTAAGATTGGCCAAAGAAAGAAAAGGGATGAGAAGTATGGACAAGAAACTGAGTTGGAATGAAGAAGAACAAAACAAGACTTGAAGGATAAGAAGAGATCAAACCTTGATTAAGCCTTTCTCGCCTTGAATTCCTAAACCAAGATGAATACTTGGAGTGGTTTGTAGGGTGAGATGGGCTGGCCTTTTGTGGAGGAAGGTTATCTCCAATATCAATCAAGAACAAGTCAAGAGAAGAGAAAACACACTTTGCACGGCCTAGAATGCAGCCTGTGCAATCCGAATTTGAATTCTCTTTTTCTTTTCTTCTCCTTCTTTTTTTTTTTTTTTTTTTGCTGAGATTTCTTTCTTTTTTTCTTTTCTCTTTTTTTTTTTTTTTTGAATTTCGAAAATTTCAAGCAGCTACTTATGAGACATAATATATAATATCATAAGGCACAATGAAGTAACATAAGTCATCTCTTATGACTTGCTTGATTTGGAGGGAAAGAGGTAAAATGGGGGGAATGGGTCTGACTTGATGGGTGGCTTAAATTTTGACTAAGTCTCCCACATTTTAGGGGGCTGAGATGGGATGGGGTTGGTAGAAGGGTGTGGGCTGAAAAGAAATGATTGGGAGTTGTTGGGAGTAGGTGAAAGTAATGATGGGAATGGGCTGAAGGTAGAGATTTGAATTTGGCTCTTGTTATTCAAGCTTTCTTCAACCTTCAATGGCTGGTTCAAGGGCTGGGAGGTGGTGGACAATGGTGGTGGTCGGACAGTGGCGGTTTACTTAGGCGAAAGAGGTTTTTGGCTGGGCAAACAAACCACATGCGCAAGTAAACAACCCGGTTAGTACTATCAAGTTTAATTAAGGAGATTGGATTAATCAAACCTGACCTGGGATTTCTTTTTGGTGTTTTTGGTTTTTATGGTGGAACACAAGTTGAATGTCGACAACGAAGCTCTGATACCAATTTGATGCGAGGTTAAGCCGCTGGATGCCCGATCTTCGACAACAACAACTCAGAACACAAAGAGAAGGAGAGATGGTCAGAAATGGAGGGATGAACACAAGGAAACGAAGAACAACCAAGAAGAACAAGAACAGATTCAAGAACAAGATAAAAAGGATAGATAAAGAAGATCAACCCAACGAAACAACAAAGAGACCCTCGTTGCTTTGAAAACGAGAACCAGATTGAATGATCGAAAGACCAACCTTATACAACCCCACACAGCCAAGGACGTATCCTTGGAGCACGAGGAGGATGCGTGTATTCGCCTCACTAACAACCCGAACAATCAGATTGATCGATGCAAGACAAACCAAGCCTGATGCACACTTTGAAAGCCAAGCTCTCTTTCATTCTCTCTCTATGGAGGAAGATAACAAGTTTTTGATAATGGGAAGTCTAATGAGAAATAACCAGCTGGGGGCCTTTTATATGCCCTTACAATCCCAGAAAAGTAACACCAAAATAATAATAATAATAATAAGTATCAGCCCATATGAGAAACAACCCAAAAGAAGCAATGCACAGCCAAGCTTTGGAAACGTTGCTTCGGAGCGCGCTAAGGGGCTGGCGTGGCCACGTCCTAAAGAGGGCTGGAAGGGCCTTCGTTGGTGTCTTGGCTTGGGATGCCTTGACCAATGGCTGCACTTAAGAGGGTCACGACCTTGGCCTGCGGCTCATTGGTGTCTCTAGCCTCTTTAGCCACATGATAACCTATGAACCCATGCATGTCTTGCTGGAGCTTCTTGGCGCGAGCTCGGGTCAACGGTCCATCAAATAAAATGGGCGTGCTTGGTGGAGGCTTGACGGATGGTCCCTCATCACTTATTGATTGGTTTGATTTGCCTAGGCTATGATTTGGGAAGTGTTGGTTTCCATTCTTTTTCTCGTCCAAAACTCTTTGAACTTAATAGAACTTGATAGAAAGATCAACAAACAACACAAACACAAGCATACGAATCATGCGATTCCTAATGTTTTTCAAATACTCAATAAATCCACATTTCTTATTGATTGGTTTGATTTGCCTACGCTATGGATTGGGAAGTGTTAGTTTCCATTCTTTTTCTCGTCCAGAAATCTTTGAACTTAAAAGAAAGATCACCAAACAACACAAACACAAGCTTACGAGTCATGCGTATACTAATGTTTCTCAAATACTCAGTAACACAACATTTCTTATTGATTGGTTTGATTTGGCTAGGCTATGGTTTGGAAGTCATGGTTTCCGTTCTTTTTCTCGTCCTAAAATCTTTGAACTTAAAATAAAGATCACCAAACAACACAAACACAAGCATAAAAATCATGCGATTCCTAATGTTTCTCAAATTCTAAATAACACAACCTTTCTTTTTGATTGGTTTGATTTCCCTAAGCTATGGTTTGGGAATGGTTGGTTTCCAATTTTTTTCTCGTCCAAAAATCTTTGAACTTAATAGAACTTGATAGCAAGATCACCAAACAACACAAACACAAGCATACGAATCATACGATTCATAATATTTCTCAAATTCTCAATAACACAACCTTTATTATTGATTGGTTTGATTTGCCTAGGATATGGTTTGGGAAGTGTTGGTTTCCATTCTTTTTCTCGTCCAAAAATCTTTGAACAAAATAGAACTTGATAGAAAGATCACCAAACAACACAAACACAGGCATACGAATCATGCGATTCCTAATGTTTTTCAAATACTCAATAACACAACATTTCTTATTGATTGGTTTGATTTTCCTAGGCTATGGTTTGGGAAGTGTTGGTTTCCATTCTTTTTCTAGTCCAAAAATCTTTGAACTTAATAGAAAGATCACAAAACAACACAAACACAAGCTTACGAGTCATGCGTATACTAATGTTTCTCAAATACTCAGTAACACAACATTTCTTATTGATTTGTTTGATTTTGCTAGGCTATGGTTTGGAAGTCATGGTTTCCGTTCTTTTTCTCGTCCTAAAATCTTTGAACTTAATAGAACTTGATAGAAAGATCACCAAACAACACAAACACAAGCATAAAAATCATGCGATTCCTAATGTTTCTCAAATTCTAAATAACACAACCTTTCTTTTTGATTGGTTTGATTTCCCTAAGCTATGGTTTGGGAATGGTTGGTTTCCAATTTTTTTCTCGTCCAAAAATCTTTGAACTTAATAGAACTTGATAGCAAGATCACCAAACAACACAAACACAAGCATACGAATCATGCGATTCATAATATTTCTCAAATTCTCAATAACACAACCTTTATTATTGATTGGTTTGATTTGCCTAGGATATGGTTTGGGAAGTGTTGGTTTCCATTCTTTTTCTCGTCCAAAAATCTTTGAACTTAAAAGAAAGATCACCAAACAACACAAACACAAGCATACGAGTCATGCGATTCCTAATGTTTCTCAAATACTCAATAACACAACATTTCTTATTGATTGGTTTGATTTGCCTAGGCTATGGTTTGGGAACTGTTGGTTTCCATTCTTTTTCTCGTCCAAAAATCTTTGAACTTAATAGAACTTGATAGAAAGATCACTAAACAACAAAAACAAAAGCATACGAATCATGCGATTCCTAATGTTTCTCAAATTCTCAATAACACAACCTTTGTTATCGATTGGTTCGATTTGCCTAGTCTATGGTTTGGAAACTGTTGGTTTCCATTCTTTTCTCTTCCAAAAATCTTTGAACTTAATAGAACTTGATAGAATGATCACCAAAAAACACAAACACAAGCATACGAATCATGCGATTCTAATGTTACTCAAATTCTTAATAACACATCCTTTCTTATTGATTGGTTTGATTTGCCTAGGCTATGATTTGGGAAGTGTTGGTTTCCATTCTTTTTCTCGTCCAAAAATCTTTGAACTTAATAGAACTTGATAGAAAGATCAACAAACAACACAAACACAAGCATACGAATCATGCGATTCCTAATGTTTTTCAAATACTCAATAAATCCACATTTCTTATTGATTGGTTTGATTTGCCTACGCTATGGATTGGGAAGTGTTAGTTTCCATTCTTTTTCTCGTCCAGAAATCTTTGAACTTAAAAGAAAGATCACCAAACAACACAAACACAAGCTTACGAGTCATGCGTATACTAATGTTTCTCAAATACTCAGTAACACAACATTTCTTATTGATTGGTTTGATTTGGCTAGGCTATGGTTTGGAAGTCATGGTTTCCGTTCTTTTTCTCGTCCTAAAATCTTTGAACTTAATAGAACTTGATAGAAAGATCACCAAACAACACAAACACAAGCATAAAAATCATGCGATTCCTAATGTTTCTCAAATTCTAAATAACACAACCTTTCTTTTTGATTGGTTTGATTTCCCTAAGCTATGGTTTGGGAATGGTTGGTTTCCAATTTTTTTCTCGTCCAAAAATCTTTGAACTTAATAGAACTTGATAGCAAGATCACCAAACAACACAAACACAAGCATACGAATCATACGATTCATAATATTTCTCAAATTCTCAATAACACAACCTTTATTATTGATTGGTTTGATTTGCCTAGGATATGGTTTGGGAAGTGTTGGTTTCCATTCTTTTTCTCGTCCAAAAATCTTTGAACTTAAAATAAAGATCACCAAACAACACAAACACAAGCATACGAGTCATGCGATTCCTAATGTTTCTCAAATACTTAATAACACAACATTTCTTATTGATTGGTTTGATTTGCCTAGGCTATGGTTTGGGAACTGTTGGTTTCCATTCTTTTTCTCGTCCAAAAATCTTTGAACTTAGTAGAACTTGATAGAAAGTTCACCAAAGAACACAAACACAAGCATACGAATCATGCGATTCAAATGTTACTCAAATTCTTAATAGAACAACCTTTCTTATTGATTGGTTTGATTTGCCTAGGCTATGGTTTGGGAAGTGTTGGTTTCCATTCTTTTTCTCTTCCAAAAATCTTTGAACAAAATAGAACTTGATAGAAAGATCACCAAACAACACAAACACAGGCATACGAATCATGCGATTCCTAATGTTTTTCAAATACTCAATAACACAACATTTCTTATTGATTGGTTTGAGTTTCCTAGGCTATGGTTTGGGAAGTGTTGGTTTCCATTCTTTTTCTAGTCCAAAAATCTTTGAACTTAATAGAAAGATCACAAAACAACACAAACACAAGCTTACGAGTCATGCGTATACTAATGTTTCTCAAATACTCAGTAACACAACATTTCTTATTGATTTGTTTGATTTTGCTAGGCTATGGTTTGGAAGTCATGGTTTCCGTTCTTTTTCTCGTCCTAAAATCTTTGAACTTAATAGAACTTGATAGAAAGATCACCAAACAACACAAACACAAGCATAAAAATCATGCGATTCCTAATGTTTCTCAAATTCTAAATAACACAACCTTTCTTTTTGATTTCCCTAAGCTATGGTTTGGGAATGGTTGGTTTCCAATTTTTTTCTCGTCCAAAAATCTTTGAACTTAATAGAACTTGATAGCAAGATCACCAAACAACACAAACACAAGCATACGAATCATGCGATTCATAATATTTCTCAAATTCTCAATAACACAACCTTTATTATTGATTGGTTTGATTTGCCTAGGATATGGTTTGGGAAGTGTTGGTTTCCATTCTTTTTCTCGTCCAAAAATCTTTGAACTTAAAAGAAAGATCACCAAACAACACAAACACAAGCATACGAGTCATGCGATTCCTAATGTTTCTCAAATACTCAATAACACAACATTTCTTATTGATTGGTTTGATTTGCCTAGGCTATGGTTTGGGAACTGTTGGTTTCCATTCTTTTTCTCGTCCAAAAATCTTTGAACTTAATAGAACTTGATAGAAAGATCACTAAACAACAAAAACAAAAGCATACGAATCATGCGATTCCTAATGTTTCTCAAATTCTCAATAACACAACCTTTGTTATCGATTGGTTCGATTTGCCTAGTCTATGGTTTGGAAACTGTTGGTTTCCATTCTTTTCTCTTCCAAAAATCTTTGAACTTAATAGAACTTGATAGAATGATCACCAAAAAACACAAACACAAGCATACGAATCATGCGATTCTAATGTTACTCAAATTCTTAATAACACATCCTTTCTTATTGATTGGTTTGATTTGCCTAGGCTATGATTTGGGAAGTGTTGGTTTCCATTCTTTTTCTCGTCAAAAAATCTTTGAACTTAATAGAACTTGATAGAAAGATCAACAAACAACACAAACACAAGCATACGAATCATGCGATTCCTAATGTTTTTCAAATACTCAATAAATCCACATTTCTTATTGATTGGTTTGATTTGCCTACGCTATGGATTGGGAAGTGTTAGTTTCCATTCTTTTTCTCGTCCAGAAATCTTTGAACTTAAAAGAAAGATCACCAAACAACACAAACACAAGCTTACGAGTCATGCGTATACTAATGTTTCTCAAATACTCAGTAACACAACATTTCTTATTGATTGGTTTGATTTGGCTAGGCTATGGTTTGGAAGTCATGGTTTCCGTTCTTTTTCTCGTCCTAAAATCTTTGAACTTAATAGAACTTGATAGAAAGATCACCAAACAACACAAACACAAGCATAAAAATCATGCGATTCCTAATGTTTCTCAAATTCTAAATAACACAACCTTTCTTTTTGATTGGTTTGATTTCCCTAAGCTATGGTTTGGGAATGGTTGGTTTCCAATTTTTTTCTCGTCCAAAAATCTTTGAACTTAATAGAACTTGATAGCAAGATCACCAAACAACACAAACACAAGCATACGAATCATACGATTCATAATATTTCTCAAATTCTCAATAACACAACCTTTATTATTGATTGGTTTGATTTGCCTAGGATATGGTTTGGGAAGTGTTGGTTTCCATTCTTTTTCTCGTCCAAAAATCTTTGAACTTAAAATAAAGATCACCAAACAACACAAACACAAGCATACGAGTCATGCGATTCCTAATGTTTCTCAAATACTTAATAACACAACATTTCTTATTGATTGGTTTGATTTGCCTAGGCTATGGTTTGGGAACTGTTGGTTTCCATTCTTTTTCTCTTCCAAAAATCTTTGAACTTAGTAGAACTTGATAGAAAGTTCACCAAAGAACACAAACACAAGCATACGAATCATGCGATTCAAATGTTACTCAAATTCTTAATAGAACAACCTTTCTTATTGATTGGTTTGATTTGCCTAGGCTATGGTTTGGGAAGTGTTGGTTTCCATTCTTTTTCTCTTCCAAAAATCTTTGAACAAAATAGAACTTGATAGAAAGATCACCAAACAACACAAACACAGGCATACGAATCATGCGATTCCTAATGTTTTTCAAATACTCAATAACACAACATTTTCTTATTGATTGGTTTGATTTTCCTAGGCTATGGTTTGGGAAGTGTTGGTTTCCATTCTTTTTCTAGTCCAAAAATCTTTGAACTTAATAGAAAGATCACAAAACAACACAAACACAAGCTTACGAGTCATGCGTATACTAATGTTTCTCAAATACTCAGTAACACAACATTTCTTATTGATTTGTTTGATTTTGCTAGGCTATGGTTTGGAAGTCATGGTTTCCGTTCTTTTTCTCGTCCTAAAATCTTTGAACTTAATAGAACTTGATAGAAAGATCACCAAACAACACAAACACAAGCATAAAAATCATGCGATTCCTAATGTTTCTCAAATTCTAAATAACACAACCTTTCTTTTTGATTGGTTTGATTTCCCTAAGCTATGGTTTGGGAATGGTTGGTTTCCAATTTTTTTCTCGTCCAAAAATCTTTGAACTTAATAGAACTTGATAGCAAGATCACCAAACAACACAAACACAAGCATACGAATCATGCGATTCATAATATTTCTCAAATTCTCAATAACACAACCTTTATTATTGATTGGTTTGATTTGCCTAGGATATGGTTTGGGAAGTGTTGGTTTCCATTCTTTTTCTCGTCCAAAAATCTTTGAACTTAAAAGAAAGATCACCAAACAACACAAACACAAGCATACGAGTCATGCGATTCCTAATGTTTCTCAAATACTCAATAACACAACATTTCTTATTGATTGGTTTGATTTGCCTACGCTATGGATTGGGAAGTGTTGGTTTCCATTCTTTTTCTCGTCCAAAAATCATTCGAGTCATGCGATTCCTAATGTTTTTCAAATACTCAATAACACAACATTTTTTATTGATTGGTTTGATTTGCCTAGGCTATGGTTTGGGAAGTGTTGGTTTCCGTTCTTTTTCTCATCCAAAAATCTTCGAACTTAATAGAAAGATCATCAAACAACACAAACACAAGCATACGAATCATGCGTTTCCTAATGTTTCTCAAATTCTCAATAACACAACCTTTGTTATTGATTTGTTTGATTTCACTTCGCTATGGTTTGGGAAGTGTTGGTTTCCAATCTTTTTCTCGTCCAAAATTCTTTGAACTAAATAGAACTTGATAGCAAGATCACCAAACAACACAAACACAAGCATACGAATCATGCGTTTCCTAATGTTTCTCAAATTCTCAATAACACAACCTTTGTTATTGATTGGTTTGATTTCCTTAAGCTATGGTTTGGGAAGTGTTGGTTTCCATTCTTTTTCTTGTCCAAAAATCTTTGAACTTAATAGAACTTGATAGAAAGATGATCAAACAACACAAACACAAGCATACGAATCATGCGATTCCTAATGTTTTTGAAATTCTCAATAACACAACCTTTGTTATTGATTTGTTTGATTTCACTAGGCTATGGTTTGGGAAGTGTTGGTTTCCAATCTTTTTCTCGTCCAAAAATCTTTGAACTAAATAGAACTTGATAGCAAGATCACCAAACAACACAAACACAAGCATACGAATCATGCGATTCCTAATGTTTCTCAAATTCTCAATAACACAACCTTTCTTATTTATTGGTTTGATTTCCCTAGGCAATGGTTTGGGAAGTGTTGGTTTCCGATCTTTTTCTCGTCCAAAAATCTTTGAACTTAATAGAACTTGATAGCAAGATCACCAAACAACACAAACACAAGCATACGAATCATGCGATTCATAATGTTTCTCAAATTCTCAATAACACAACCTTTATTATTGATTGGTTTGATTTGCCAAGGATATGGTTTGGGAAGTGTTGGTTTCCATTCTTTTTTCTCTTCCAAAAATCTTTGAACTTAATAGATCTTGATAGAAAGATCACCAAACAACACAAACACAAGCATACGAATCATGTGATTCTAATGTTACTCAAATTCTTATTAACACAACCTTTCTTATTAATTGGTTTGATTTGCCTAGGCTATGATTTGGGAAGTGTTGGGTTTCCATTCTTTTTCTCGTCCAAAACTCTTTGAACTTAATAGAACTTGATAGAAAGATCACCAAACAACACAAACACAAGCATACGAGTCATGCGATTCCTAATGTTTCTCAAATACTCAATAACACAACATTTCTTATTGATTGGTTTGATTTGCGTAGGCTATGGTTTGGGAAGTGTTGGTTTCCGTTCTTTTTCTCATCCAAAAATCTTTGAACTTAATAGAAAGATCATCAAACAACACAAACACAAGCATACGAGTCATGCGATTCCTAATGTTTCTCAAATACTCAATAACACAACATTTCTTATTGATTGATTTGATTTACCTAAGCTATGGTTTGGGAAGTGTTTGTTTCCGTTCTTTTTCTCGTGAAAAAATCTTTGAACTTAATAGAAAGATCATCAAACAACACAAACACAAGCATACGAGTCATGCGATTCCTAATGTTTTTCAAATTCTCAATAACACCACATTTCTTATTGATTGGTTTGATTTTCCTACGCTATGGATTGGGAAGTGTTGGTTTCCATTCTTTTTCTCGTCAATAAATCATACGAGTCATGCGATTCCTAATGTTTTTCAAATACTCAATAACGCAACATTTCTTATTGATTGGTTTGATTTGCCTAGGCTATAGTTTGGGAAGTGTTGGTTTCCATTTTTTTTCTCGTCCAAAAATCTTTGAAGTTAATAGAAAGATCATCAAACAACACAAACACAAGCATACGAGTCATGCGATTCCTAATGTTTCTCAAATACTCAATAACACAACATTTCTTATTGATTGGTTTGATTTACCTAGGCTATGGTTTGGGAAGTGTTGGTTTCCGTTCTTTTTCTCGTCCAAAAATCTTTGAACTTAATAGAACTTGATAGAAAGTTCACCAAACAACACAAACACAAGCATACGAATCATGCGATTCAAATGTTACTCAAATTCTTAATAACACAACCTTTCTTATTGATTGGTTTGATTTGCCTAGGATATGGTTTGGGAAGTGTTGGTTTCCATTCTTTTTCTCTTCCAAAAATCTTTGAACATACTAGAACTTGATAGAAAGATCACCAAACAACACAAACACCGGCATACGAATCATGCGATTCCTAATGTTTTTCAAATACTCAATAACACAACATTTCTTATTGATTGGTTTGATTTGGCTAGGCTATGGTTTGGAAGTCATGGTTTCCGTTCTTTTCCTCGTCCTAAAATCTTTGAACTTAATAGAACTTGATAGAAAGATCACCAAACAACACAAACACAAGCATAAAAATCATGCGATTACCTATTGTTTCTCAAATTCTAAATAACACAACCTTTCTTTTTGATTGGTTTGATTTCCCTAACCTATGGTTTGGGAATGGTTAGTTTCCAATTTTTTTCTCGTCACAAAAAAACACAAACACAGGCATACGAATCATGCGATTCATAATTTTTCTCAAATTCTCAATAACACAATCTTTCTTATTGATTGGTTTGATTTCCCTAGGCTATGGTTTGGGAAGTGTTGGTTTCCAGTCTTTTTCTCGTCCAAAAATCTTTGAACTTAATAGAACTTGATAGCAAGATCACCAAACAAAACAAACACAAGCATACGAATCATGCGATTCATAATGTTTCTCAAATTCTCAATAATACAACCTTTATTATTGATTGGTTTGATTTGCCTAGGATCTGGTTTGGGAAGTGTTGATTTCCATTCTTTTTCTCGTCCAAAAATCTTTGAACTTAATAGAACTTGATAGAAAGATCACCAAGAAACACTAGCACTAGCATAGAAATCATGCGATTTCTAATGTTTCTCAAATTCTCAATAATAGAACCTTTCTTATTGATTGGTTTGATTTGCCTAGGCTATGGTTTGGGAAGTGTTGGTTTCCATTCTTTTTCTCGTCCAAAAATCTTTGAACTTAATAGAACTTGATAGCAAGATCACCAAACAACACAAACACAAGCATACAAATCATGCGATTCCTAATGTTTCTCAAATTATCAATAACACAACCTTTCTTATTCATTGGTTTGATTTGCCTAGGCTATGGTTTGGGAAGTGTTGGTGTCCATTCATTTTCTCGTCCAAAAATCTTTGAACTTAATAGAACTTGATAGGAAGATCACCAAACAACACAAACACAAGCATATGAGTCATGCGATTCATAATGTTTCTCAAGTTCTCAATAACACAACCTTTCTTATTGATTGGTATGATTTCCCTAGGCTATGTTTTAGGAAGTGTTGGTTTCCAATCTTTATCTCGTCCAAAAATCTTTGAACTTAATAGAACTTGATAGAAAGATCACCAAACAACACAAACAC
Organism: Polygonum aviculare; assembly: GCA_934048045.1. NCBI lineage: Eukaryota > Viridiplantae > Streptophyta > Magnoliopsida > Caryophyllales > Polygonaceae > Polygonum > Polygonum aviculare. The sequence goes on along the minus strand of OW204023.1, from coordinate 20,090,199 downwards.
AAGCATACGAATCATGCGATTCATAATGTTTCTCAAATTCTCAATAACATAACCTTTCTTAATGAGTGATTTGATTTCCCAAGGCTATGGTTTGGGAAGCGTTGGTTTCCATTGTTTTTCTCGTCCAAAAATCTTTGAACTTAATAGAACTTGATAGCAAGATCACCAAACGACACAAACACAAGCACACGAATCATGCGATTCATAATGTTTCTCAAATTCTCAATAACACAACCTTTCTTAATGATTGGTTTGATTTCCCTAGGCTATGGTTTGGGAAGTGTTGGTTTCCAGTCTTTTTCTCGTCCAAAAATCATTGAACTTAATAGAACTTGATAGCAAAATCACCAAACAACACAAACACAAGCATACGAATCATGCGATTCATAATGTTTCTCAAATTCTCAATAACACAACCTTTCTTATTGATTGGTTTGATTTGCCTAGGCTATGGTTTAGGAAGTGTTGGTTTCCATTCTTTTTTATCGTCCAAAAATCTTTGAACTTAATAGAACTTGATAGAAAGATCACCAAGAAACTCTAGCACAAGCATAGATATCATGCGATTTCTAATGTTTCTCAAATTCTCAATAATACAACATTTCTTATTGATTGGTTTGATTTGCCTAGGCTATGGTTTGGGAAGTGTTGGTTTCCATTCTTTTTCTCGTCCAAAAATCTTTGAACTTAATAGAACTTGATAGGAAGATCGCCAAACAGCACAAACACAAGCATACGAATCATTCGGTTCCTAATGTTTCTCAAATTCTCAATAATACAACCTTTCTTATTGATTGGTTTGATTTCCCTAGGCTATGGTTTGGGAATTGTTGGTTTCCATTCTTTTTCTCATCAAAAAATCTTTGAACTTAATAGAACTTGATAGCAAGATCACCAAACAACACAAACACAAGCATACGAATCATGCGATTCCTAATGTTTCTCAAATTCTCAATAACACAACCTTTCTTATTGATTGGTTTGATTTGCCTAGGCTATGGTTTGGGAAGTGTTGGTGTCCATTCATTTTCTCGTCCAAAAATCTTTGAACTTAATAGAACTTGATAGGAAGATCACCAAACAACACAAACACAAGCATAGGAATCATGCGATTCCTAATGTTTCTCAAATTCTCAATAACACAACCTTTATTATTGATTGGTTTGATTTGCCTAGGCTATGGTTTGGGAAGTGTTGGTTTCCATTCTTTTTTCTCGTCCAAAAATCTTTGAACTTAATAGAACTTGATAGGAAGATCACCAAACAGCACAAACACAAGCATACGAATCATTCGGTTCTTAATGTTTCTCAAATTCTCAATAACACAACCTTTATTATTGATTGGTTTGATTTGCCTAAGCTATGGTTTGGGATGTGTTGGTTTCTAGTGTTTTTCTCGTCCAAAAATCTTTGAACTTGATAGGAAGATCACCAAACAACACAAACACAAGCACACGAATCATGCGATTCATAATGTTTCTCAAATTCTCAATAACACAACCTTTCTTAATGATTGGTTTGATTTCCCTAGGCTATGGTTTGGGAAGTGTTGGTTTCCAGTCTTTTTCTCGTCCAAAAATCATTGAACTTAATAGAACTTGATAGCAAACTCACCAAACAACACAAACACAGGCATACGAATCATGCGATTCATAATTTTTCTCAAATTCTCAATAACACAATCTTTCTTATTGATTGGTTTGATTTCCCTAGGCTATGGATTGGGAAGTGTTGGTTTCCAGTCTTTTTCTCGTCCAAAAGTCTTTGAACTTAATAGAACTTGATAGCAAGATCACCAAACAACGCAAACACAAGCATACGAATCATGCGATTCATAATGTTTCTCAAATTCTCAATAACACAACCTTTATTATTGATTGGTTTGATTTGCCTAGGCTATGGTTTGGGAAGTGTTGGTTTCCATTCTTTTTCTCGTCCAAAAATCTTTGAACCTAATAGAACTTGATAGCAAGATCACCAAACAACACAAACACAAACATACAAATCATGCGATTCATACTGTTTCTCAAATTATCAATAACTCAACCTTTCTTAATGATTGGTTTGATTTCCCTAGGCTATGGTTTGGGAAGTGTTGGTTTCCATTCATTTTCTCGTCCAAAAATCTTTGAACTTAATAGAACTTGATAGGAAGATCACCAAACAACACAAACACAAGCATACGAATCATGCGATTCATAATGTTTCTCAAGTTCTCAATAACACAACCTTTCTTATTGATTGGTATGATTTCCCTAGGCTATGTTTTAGGAAGTGTTGGTTTCCAATCTTTATCTCGTCCAAAAATCTTTGAACTTAATAGAACTTGATAGAAAGATCACCAAACAACACAAACACAAGCATACGAATCATGCGATTCATAATGTTTCTCAAATTCTCAATAACATAACCTTTCTTAATGAGTGATTTGATTTCCCTAGGCTATGGTTTGGGAAGCGTTGGTTTCCAGTGTTTTTCTCGTCCAAAAATCTTTGAACTTAATAGAACTTGATAGCAAGATCACCAAACGACACAAACACAAGCACACGAATCATGCGATTCATAATGTTTCTCAAATTCTCAATAACACAACCTTTCTTAATGATTGGTTTGATTTCCCTAGGCTATGGTTTGGGAAGTGTTGGTTTCCAGTCTTTTTCTCGTCCAAAAATCATTGAACTTAATAGAACTTGATAGCAAAATCACCAAACAACACAAACACAAGCATACGAATCATGCGATTCATAATGTTTCTCAAATTCTCTATAACACAACCTTTCTTATTGATTGGTTTGATTTGCCTAGGCTATGGTTTAGGAAGTGTTGGTTTCCATTCTTTTTTCTCGTCCAAAAATCTTTGAACTTAATAGAACTTGATAGAAAGATCACCAAGAAACTCTAGCACAAGCATAGATATCATGCGATTTCTAATGTTTCTCAAATTCTCAATAATACAACATTTCTTATTGATTGGTTTGATTTGCCTAGGCTATGGTTTGGGAAGTGTTGGTTTCCATTCTTTTTCTCGTCCAAAAATCTTTGAACTTAATAGAACTTGATAGGAAGATCGCCAAACAGCACAAACACAAGCATACGAATCATTCGGTTCCTAATGTTTCTCAAATTCTCAATAATACAACCTTTCTTATTGATTGGTTTGATTTCCCTAGGCTATGGTTTGGGAATTGTTGGTTTCCATTCTTTTTCTCATCAAAAAATCTTTGAACTTAATAGAACTTGATAGCAAGATCACCAAACAACACAAACACAAGCATACGAATCATGCGATTCCTAATGTTTCTCAAATTCTCAATAACACAACCTTTCTTATTGATTGGTTTGATTTGCCTAGGCTATGGTTTGGGAAGTGTTGGTGTCCATTCATTTTCTCGTCCAAAAATCTTTGAACTTAATAGAACTTGATAGGAAGATCACCAAACAACACAAACACAAGCATAGGAATCATGCGATTCCTAATGTTTCTCAAATTCTCAATAACACAACCTTTATTATTGATTGGTTTGATTTGCCTAGGCTATGGTTTGGGAAGTGTTGGTTTCCATTCTTTTTTCTCGTCCAAAAATCTTTGAACTTAATAGAACTTGATAGGAAGATCACCAAACAGCACAAACACAAGCATACAAATCATTCGGTTCTTAATGTTTCTCAAATTCTCAATAACACAACCTTTATTATTGATTGGTTTGATTTGCCTAAGCTATGGTTTGGGAAGTGTTGGTTTCTAGTGTTTTTCTCGTCCAAAAATCTTTGAACTTGATAGGAAGATCACCAAACAACACAAACACAAGCACACGAATCATGCGATTCATAATGTTTCTCAAATTCTCAATAACACAACCTTTCTTAATGATTGGTTTGATTTCCCTAGGCTATGGTTTGGGAAGTGTTGGTTTCCAGTCTTTTTCTCGTCCAAAAATCATTGAACTTAATAGAACTTGATAGCAAACTCACCAAACAACACAAACACAGGCATACGAATCATGCGATTCATAATTTTTCTCAAATTCTCAATAACACAATCTTTCTTATTGATTGGTTTGATTTCCCTAGGCTATGGATTGGGAAGTGTTGGTTTCCAGTCTTTTTCTCGTCCAAAAGTCTTTGAACTTAATAGAACTTGATAGCAAGATCACCAAACAACGCAAACACAAGCATACGAATCATGCGATTCATAATGTTTCTCAAATTCTCAATAACACAACCTTTATTATTGATTGGTTTGATTTGCCTAGGCTATGGTTTGGGAAGTGTTGGTTTCCATTCTTTTTCTCGTCCAAAAATCTTTGAACTTAATAGAACTTGATAGCAAGATCACCAAACAACACAAACACAAACATACAAATCATGCGATTCATAATGTTTCTCAAATTATCAATAACACAACCTTTCTTAATGATTGGTTTGATTTCCCTAGGCTATGGTTTGGGAAGTGTTGGTTTCCATTCATTTTCTCGTCCAAAAATCTTTGAACTTAATAGAACTTGATAGGAAGATCACCAAACAACACAAACACAAGCATACGAATCATGCGATTCATAATGTTTCTCAAGTTCTCAATAACACAACCTTTCTTATTGATTGGTATGATTTCCCTAGGCTATGTTTTAGGAAGTGTTGGTTTCCAATCTTTATCTCGTCCAAAAATCTTTGAACTTAATAGAACTTGATAGAAAGATCACCGAACAACACAAACACAAGCATACGAATCCGGCGATTCTAATGTTTCTCAAATTCTCAATCACACAACCTTTGTTATTGATTAGTTTGATTTCCCAAGGCAATGGTTTGGGAAATGTTGGTTTCTAATCTTTTTCTCGTCCAAAAAACTTTGAACTTAATTGAACTTGATAGCAAGATCACAAAACAACACAAACACAGGCATACGAATCATGCGATTCATAATTTTTCTCAAATTCTCAATAACACAATCTTTCTTATTGATTGGTTTGATTTCCCTAGGCTATGGTTTGGAAAGTGTTGGTTTCCAGTCTTTTTCTCGTCCAAAAATCTTTGAACTTAATAGAACTTGATAGCAAGATCACCAAACAACACAAACACAAGCATACGAATCATGCGATTCATAATGTTTCTCAAATTCTCAATAACACAACCTTTATTATTGATTGGTTTGATTTGCCTAGGATCTGGTTTGGGAAGTGTTGATTTCCATTCTTTTTCTCGTCCAAAAATTTTTGAACTTAATAGAACTTGAAAGAAAGATCACCAAGAAACACTAGCACAAGCATAGAAATCATGCGATTTCTAATGTTTCTCAAATTCTCAATAATACAACATTTCTTATTGATTGGTTTGATTTGCCTAGGCTATGGTTTGGGAAGTGTTGGTTTGCATTCTTTTTCTCGTCCAAAAATCTTTGAACTTAATAGAACTTGATAGCAAGAACACAAAACAACACAAACACAGGCATACGAATCATGCGATTCATAATGTTTCTCAAATTCTCAATAACACAACCTTTCTTAATGAGTGGTTTGATTTCCCTAGGCTATGGTTTCGGAAGTGTTGGTTTCCTGTCTTTTTCTCGTCCAAAAATCTTTGATCTTAATAGAACTTGATAGCAAGATCACCAAACAACACAAACACAAGCACACGAATCATGCGATTCATAATGTTTCTCAAATTCTCAATAATACAACCTTTCTTATTGATTGGTTTGATTTGCCTAGGCTATGGTTTGGGAAGTGTTGGTTTCCATTCTTTTTCTCGTCCAAAAATCTTTGAACTTAATAGAACTTGATAGCAAGATCACCAAACAACACAAACACAAGCATACAAATCATGCGATTCCTAATGTTTTTCAAATTATCAATAACACAACCTTTCTTATTCATTGGTTTGATTTGCCTAGGCTATGGTTTGGGAAGTGTTGGTTTCCATTCTTTTTTCTCGTCCAAAAATCTTTGAACTAAATAGAACTTGATAGAAAGATCACCGAACAACACAAACACAAACATACGAATCCTGCGATTCTAATGTTTCTCAATTTCTCAATCACACAACCTTTGTTATTGATTAGTTTGATTTCCCTAGGCTATGGTTTGGGAAATGTTGGTTTCTAATCTTTTTCTCGTCCAAAAATCTTTGAACTTAATAGAACTTGATAGCAAGATCACAAAACAACACAAACACAGGCATACGAATCATGCGATTCATAATGTTTCTCAAATTCTCAATAACACAACCTTTCTTAATGAGTGGTTTGATTTCCCTAGGCTATGGTTTGGGAAGCGTTGGTTTCCAGTCTTTTTCTCGTCCAAAAATCTTTGATCTTAATAGAACTTGATAGCAAGATCACCAAACAACACAAACACAAGCACACGAATCATGCGATTCATAATGTTTCTCAAATTCTCAATAACACAACCTTTCTTAATGATTGGTTTGATTTCCCTAGGCTATGGTTTGGGAAGTGTTGGTGTCCATTCATTTTCTCGTCCAAAAATCTTTGAACTTAATAGAACTTGATAGGAAGATCACCAAACAACACAAACACAAGCATACAAATCATGCGATTCCTAATGTTTCTCAAATTCTCAATAACACAACCTTTATTATTGATTGGTTTGATTTGCCTAGGCTATGGTTTGGGAAGTGTTGGTTTCCATTCTTTTTTCTCGTCCAAAAATCTTTGAACTTAATAGAACTTGAAAGGAAGATAACGAAACAGCACAAACACAAGCATACGAATCATTCGGTTCCTAATGTTTCTCAAATTCTCAATAACACAACCTTTCTTATTGATTGGTTTGATTTCCCTAGGCTATGGTTTGGGAATTGTTGGTTTCCATTCTTTTTCTCAACAAAAAATCTTTGAACTTAATAGAACTTGATAGCAAGATCACCAAACAACACAAACACAAGCATACGAATCATGCGATTCTTAATGTTTCTCAAATTCTCAATAACACAACCTTTCTTATTGATTGGTTTGATTTGCCTAGGCTATGGTTTGGGAAGTGTTGGTTTCCAGTGTTTTTCTCGTCCAAAAATCTTTGAACTTAATAGAACTTGATAGCAAGATCACCAAACAACACAAACACAAGCACACGAATCATGCGATTCATAATGTTTCTCAAATTCTCAATAACACAACCTTTATTACTGATTGGTTTGATTTGCCTAGGCTATGGTTTGGATAGTGTTGGTTTCCATTCTTTTTTCTCGTCCAAAAATCTTTGAACTTAATAGAACTTGAAAGGAAGATAACGAAACAGCACAAACACAAGCATACGAATCATTCGGTTCCTAATGTTTCTCAAATTCTCAATAACACAACCTTTCTTATTGATTGGTTTGATTTCCCTAGGCTATGGTTTGGGAATTGTTGGTTTCCATTCTTTTTCTCAACAAAAAATCTTTGAACTTAATAGAACTTGATAGCAAGATCACGAAACAACACAAACACAAGCATACGAATCATGCGATTCTTAATGTTTCTCAAATTCTCAATAACACAACCTTTCTTATTGATTGGTTTGATTTGCCTAGGCTATGGTTTGGGAAGTGTTGGTTTCCAGTGTTTTTCTCGTCCAAAAATCTTTGAACTTAATAGAACTTGATAGCAAGATCACCAAACAACACAAACACAAGCACACGAATCATGCGATTCATAATGTTTCTCAAATTCTCAATAACACAACCTTTCTTAATGATTTGTTTGATTTCCCTAGGCTATGGTTTGGGAAGTGTTGGTTTCCAGTCTTTTTCTCGTCCAAAAATCTTTGAACTTAATAGAACTTGATAGCAAAATCACCAAACAACACAAACACAAGCATATGAGTCATGCGATTCATAATGTTTCTCAAGTTCTCAATAACACAACCTTTCTTATTGATTGGTATGATTTCCCTAGGCTATGTTTTGGGAAGTGTTGGTTTCCAATCTTTATCTCGTCCAAAAATCTTTGAACTTAATAGAACTTGATAGAAAAATCACCAAACAACACAAACACAAGCATACGAATCATGCGATTCATAATGTTTCTCAAATTCTCAATAACATAACCTTTCTTAATGAGTGGTTTGATTTCCCTAGGCTATGGTTTGGGAAGTGTTGGTTTCTAGTGTTTTTCTCGTCCAAAAATCTTTGAACTTAATTGAACTTGATAGGAAGATCACCAAACAACACAAACACAAACACACGAATCATGCGATTCATAATGTTTCTCAAATTCTCAATAACACAACCTTTCTTAATGATTGGTTTGATTTCCCTAGGCTATGGTTTGGGAAGTGTTGGTTTCCAGTCTTTTTCTCGTCCAAAAATCATTGAACTTAATAGAACTTGATAGCAAAATCACCAAACAACACAAACACAAGCATACGAATCATGCGATTCATAATGTTTCTCAAATTCTCAATAACACATCCTTTCTTATTGATTGGTTTGATTTGCCTAGGCTATGGTTTGGGAAGTGTTGGTTTCCATTCTTTTTCTCGTCCAAAAATCTTTGAACTTAATAGAACCTGATAGCAAGATTACCAAACAACACAAACACAGGCATACGAATCATGCGGTTCCTAATGTTTCTCAAATTCTCAATAACACAACCTTTCTTATTGATTGGTTTGATTTGCCTAGGCTATGGTTTGGGTAGTGTTGGTTTCCATTCTTTTTCTCGTCCAAAAATCTTTGAACTTAATAGAACTTGATAGCAAGATCACCAAACAACACAAACACAAGCATACGAATCATGCGATTCCTAATGTTTCTCATATTCTCAATAACACAACCTTTCTTATTGATTGGTTTGATTTGCCTAGCATATGGTTTCGTAAGTGTTGGTTTCCATTCTTTTTCTCGTCTAAAATTTTTTGAACTTAATAGAAAGATCACCAAACAACACAAACACAAGCATACAAATCATGCGATTCCTACTGTTTCTCAAATACTCAATAACACAACCTTTCCTATTGATTGGTTTGATTTGCCTAGGATATGGTTTGGGAAGTGTTGGTTTCCATTCTTTTTCTCGTCCAAAAATATTTGAACTTAATAGAACTTGATAGGAAGATCACCAAACAACACAAACACAAGCAAACAAACCATTTGATTCCTAATGTTTCTCAAATACTCAATAACACAACCTTTTTTTATTGATTTGTTTGATTTGCCTAGGCTATGGTTTGGGAAGTGTTTGATGTGACGCGATGGGGGTCGGGTCACGTTCTCCAAGGATCCGGTCTTTGATCGTCGCAGGAACCGGGATATGACTCGAGATGGCTCGAGCCTAGGGTGTCGGGGATCTGACGGTGAAGGAGAAAAGGGCTAGACAATTGAAAACCGAATTAAATGACTAAATTGAATGATTGAATTGAAAACGATAATGACGCAGGGCATACAAGGAGGAAACTCTCAACTCAAACTTCAATATGCCAAACGTAAAGAAATTACAATAAGAGTTCAACTTAAATAGAAAACAGATAAGCATATGGGCCGACCCAAATAGGCACAAATGGGCCCAACCCGAAATAGCAATAGAAACTACTATAAAAGGAAAGTACTATATAAAGTAAACTACTAAATATAGAAAGTACTAGATAGACACCGATTAAGGCTCGGCTAGGCCGGGTCTCGGTCCAAGGGGGACGCCAGGGTCTGGGACGACTCGTGGTCCTGTGAACCAGGTTCAGCCTGGGGCTGGATCCCATCATTCTCCCCCCCTTGGATTCGAAGCGTCCTCGCTTCGAGGTCGGAAGGAAAAGGAAAAGATGGTGCGCAGGAGTGGGCAGTAGAAAGACTCCAGGCTCAGAAGCGACTCTTGGAACCTCTAGGATGATCAGTGAAGTCTTGGGCTCGAGAGTCGGCAAAGGCGGCTCGACAACAACTAGAGGAACCTCGTCGATGATGGAAACCGGTGGCTCTATCGATGTGGGCTCTAACTCGTCGAAGATGATAACCGGTGGCTCTATAGACATCGGCTCTGGCTCAACCAAAGGAATATCGTCGATGTCTGAAATTGTGTCCGCATCTACGGAGGTCATGGGCTGAGGTGTGCCCAAATGTCCTCCGTGCTCAACCGGTATGGGCGCACTAAAAGGTGGCAATGGAACCACGGGAAGCGGCACGCCTGTAGGCGGTTGCACTGGCGCATATGAAGGCGCCGATACGGGCACATAGGCTCCAATAAACTAATGATGGTAGTATTGTATGTATGTTGGAGTACTTGCTGGAAGTGCACCAAAATCAGAAGCCGGTTGTAGAGGATAACCGGGCAATGGTGCTGTAATAGGTGACGGCGGCGGTATGAACGGTGGTGTCGTCGTGGGTAAGAAGGTAGGCGGCTGTGGCACAATGCCTCTCAGCTTGCGAGCCTCTCTTTGCTCGGCCATGATCTGTAAAGTGCGATCAGCTAAAACCTCAGGATCAGCCTCGGGAGCAAAATGTCTAGCCATGACAAACACGAGATGTCCCCATGTCTGAACGGGAGGCCGACGGCGAAGCAATCTATCAATGTGAACGCGTGACCACCAGTCGACTGCGTAGCCTGTGAAACACCAAATAGCAACTTCACACTACTCAACTTCACACTGCTAATACTTGTCGTAGTCCGGCTGACTGAAGTAATGCGCCATATGACTAGTCCATCGAAAGAACTCATCAGGGTTGTCATGCCCGGCAAAGCGCTTTCGTCAAATTCTTGTACGAGACATGAAAAGACGAAAGTAACAACGAACCAATAGTACAGAGATACGATCAAAGCACTAGAAACATTGTTCACGCAATTGGGTCGGGCTTGTTTGGGTATGCCGAGAGGGCGGCTATGCCTAAAAACAATGTGGTGTGAAAATAAAAAACCTAAACCCAAATAACTTACAATAAAACCCAACTACGAGAACAAGGATCAAATTTTTTTTATTTTTTTTTTTCCCTTTCTCTCTCTTTTTTTTTGAACTGAACTGAATTTTTCTTTTTCTCTCTCTTTTTTTTTGAACCAAACTGATTTTTTTTCTCTCTCTTTTTGAACCGAACTGTTGTTTTTATTTGGGGGGACTCTTGGCTAACAAATGGAATTAACAATATCTTGTAGCAAGCTAGGATGATTTGCCAGCAATATATGGCAAGATACGAGATATGTTAACTAATAATATGGACAAGAAAATTTTGGCTAACAAGATGCTATCAATGTAAATCAATCATCATGATACACTTCCTTGAAAATAGGAAATTGATTTGACTATAATTAGCAACAAGATACGCTGTAGCCAATTACGTACATCCTTGGTCAAATCTAAGATAGTGTCGATTGTATTCAAAAGAAAGCTAACATTACGCAACCACTAACAAGAATTCAATTAAATAATTGATGAAATCGGCACCCAAATTTACTAGCCATTCACACAGGAACTGTTATGCCAAACTAATCATGCAAGACAATTTTTTGGTTTGAATCGATCGAGGCTTGCTTGAAGCTGATTAAGGCCAAGGATGTGAGCAGGTTTTTTACTCAATTGTTGCAAGAACAAACGGAATGGGTCGGGGAAAAATATATGCGTGAAACAATGGTTCAAGCGACTTACAAGACCGTAGGCTCTGATACTAGTTGATGTGAACCCGAGTGGGTCGGGTCACGATTCTAAGGATCCTCACGAAAGCTTCGGATCTTGACTCGTTGAGCGAGCCTAGGGATAAGCGTTGGCAAGCCAACGAAGCCGAGTATGAACTCGACGGTGAAAAAGGAAAGTAAATGAAGACAATCAAATTGAGAATTGAAAAACTTGAATTGAAAAACAATATTGAAATGGATAAACGAGGTGACGCTCAGCCAAGAGAATAGTCTCAATCTTGCAAAGCTAAACGTAATCAGAAATACAATAGAGTTTAGTTTAAATAAAAATGCAAAGCATATATGGGCCGACCCAAATACGCACAAATGGGCACAACCCAAAAAAAATACTAAATATAAAAATAGGTAGATAGACACCGATTAAGGCTCGGCTAGGCCGGGTCTCGGTCCAAAGGGGACGCCAAGGTCTCGGACGACTTAGAGTCTCCTGAACCGGGTTCAGCCCGAGGCTGAATCCCATCATCCTCGTAGGGACGCCTGACCTCAGGACGCCTTTACCCAAAGTAAAGGACGTCCCTTAGTACTAACGATCCAACAGAGAGAGAGAGAGAGAGAGAGAGAGAGAGAGAGAGAGAGAGAGAGAGAGAGAGAGAGAGAGAGAGAGAGAGAGAGAGTTGGTGCAAGAGAAAAGAGGTGTTCGAAGAATACAAGGTCTCTTGATTGATGTTGAGGATGATCGATCAATGCCAGCAATAGAACACACAATTTTGGTGTTTAGACTCCCAGGAAATCAACTTCAATAAGTCAATTTCCGAGGATTCAAAACTAATTTTATTGAATGCAAATTGAGTTTAAATAGACAAAAAGGAAGCCAAAATTCTATCTCTAACAATGTTCCTAAGATAGAATTTTGCTTGGAAAAGAAGCTATCGGTTGGGACGCTATCAAGGACGCTTGCTTACTTGTTAGTGTGTCTACAAAAACTGTCCCTTAGTTTTGATATGACAAACTCACTTTGATTCTACTAAATTTGTCCAAGTGTTCAGGAACGCCAGTGACAAAAGGACAACAAGTGTGTGGAGCGTTCCCTAGGCTTCGGGACGCTAGCTAACAGGAAGTAAGGACCAGCTAGAGACTACTTGAGCAAGGACGGAGTCCCAAGCAAGTAGGAACGCAAGAAGAGCATCCTTACTCACTAGCCGACAGGATGACATCACTCGACAACATTTGATCATCCAAGGACACGTGGAGACCGATCCTGTAGTAGAGTCCAACACTACGTGGCGGCCAATCCTGTAGCAGAGTTCATCACACACATCTGGATACAGGAAGCTTCCTCATCATCGCCATACTACGTGGAGGAAGATCCTGTAGCCACGTCCATGAAGGGCATGATTGTCAGAAGAGGAAAGACGCCCTTCCCTAAGTCCTATAAATATCCCAAGGCATTTATTGTGACGTTAACGCTTTCAGAGAATATTCAGAGAGAATCAAAGGAAAGCAACTCACTCAAGAACACGAAGAACAAGCTCAAGAACACTCAAGAACAGTTCTAGGCTTGTGATAGATCGAGTGAGACTTGTAAACTCGCAATAGAACCACAAATTGTTTGTAACTCAGAAAACCCAAAAAGAAAGAGAGAGTCCTACAACGCACTGTAAGACGTAGGGATAGTAGCCCTGTAGAAGATTAAACTCGCTTAAGTTGTAGGCTTAGAGGAGTCCTTTACTAGTGGACTTAGGAAGAACGCTAAGTACCAGAGAACTGTAAAGACTCGCCAGTACAACTGTAAGGACGTTTAATATAAAGGAAAAAGATATTCAAAAATCCTCCAAGGAGGTAGAGGTTTACACTCAAGGACTACTTGGTCTTGAGTAGTTCCTCTACAAATCACTACGTTCACTTTTACTTGTTTAGTACTTAATTCTGCTGCACAACCAAAGGACGCCCTTACACCTCGTAGGGACGCCAGACCAAAGGATGCCTTTACCAAAGTAAAGGACGTCCCAAGTTATACTAACGATCCAACACTATCTAATTAAACAAGATAAGGAAATAACAACTAGTTAAAAAATCATCTCCTTCCTAAAATAGAACCATGCCTTGAGGCCCAAGACAAAGGAATCCCGCAAGGAGGGAAAAAACAAGCGCTTGGCACGACCCCAGAGAGTCGAGATCGAACCAAAAGGGTCGGTCTTGAGAAGGGCATTTTTGGACCATCTTGGCACGACCCTGGGAGGGTCGTGCACGATCCCTAAAGGATCGGTCCTGAGAGCTACTTCATTCTACTCCTCTTTTGGCTCGTGCTCGACCTTGAGGAGGGTCGGTCCTGAGGCCTTAGCCGAGACAAGGTCCTATACTTAGGAAAAACATGGAAAACTAAAGGCAAGTGCCCAAAATCCAAAATGATTCTAATTAAAAGCTAAGATAAGCATGACCCAAAGTCAATTTGGGGCATGAGAGATGAGGGTGGCCGATTGTGGCTCGTGAGACTCGACCATAGCTGGAATGCTGGATCTAAGCGTTAGCTAGGTAAACGTCCTATAGTAAGAGGAGTCATTATGAACCCTGTAGACCATCCCCATGGGGGGGGGGGGTGAAGGGAGGGCCCCAATTGATCGAAAAAGCCCAACAATTAAATGGGGCTTTCCTACACTTGGAAGAAGAAGTAGAAAAAGGAATAAATATAGTGATAATTTGATTATTCGTCGACGTAGTAAATAGGAGAGAAATTTGAATTAGTTTCTTCATCTTTAAATAAAAAAAATAGGAGTAATTAACCGTGACACGTTTACTTAAAAAAAAATCCTTTTGTAGCGCATCATTTATTAAGAAAAATTGATAAGCTTAACACAAAGGAGGAAAAAGAAATAATACTAACTTGGTCCGGGCATCTACCATTATCCCCACAATGATTGGCCACACCATTGCTATCTATAATGGAAGAGAACATTTGCCTGTTTATATAAGGATCGTATGGTAGGCCACAAATTGGGAGAATTTGCACCGACTCTAAATTTCCGGGGACATGCAAAAAACGATAATAGATCTCGTCGTTAATAATTATGACTAGTTCATAAAAAATAGAAATGCTTATCCTTCATTAATGCAGAGGTAAACTTATGAGAAAAAACAAGTCACTGACTGAAGTATCAGCTTTAGGTCAATATATACCTATGTTTGTTCACAAAGCTAGAAGAGTAATTGATCAGATACGTGGACGTTCCTATAAGGAAACGCTTATGATACTCGAACTCATGCCGTATCGAGCATGTTATCCCAGGTTTAAATTAATTTTTTCCACAGCAGCAAACGCTAAACACAATAAAGGGTTCGAAAAAGAAGATTTAGTCGTTTGGAAAGCGGAAGTCAACAATGGAACTACTAGGAAAAAATTAAAACCTCGAGCTCGAGGGCGTAGTTATATGATAAAAAAACCCACTTGTCATATAACTATTGCGTTGAAAGATCTATCCGACTATGAAACATATCAAACAGGGGCAATATGGGACAAAAAATAAATCCACTTGGTTTCAGACGTGGTACAAGCCAAAATCATTATTCCATTTGGTTTGC
Source organism: Polygonum aviculare (assembly GCA_934048045.1). Classification (NCBI taxonomy): domain Eukaryota; kingdom Viridiplantae; phylum Streptophyta; class Magnoliopsida; order Caryophyllales; family Polygonaceae; genus Polygonum; species Polygonum aviculare. The sequence goes on along the minus strand of OW204023.1, from coordinate 20,075,075 downwards.
ACAACAAAAAAATTAATTTGAGGGTTTACACGAAGATCAAAAAATACGGGATTGTATCAAGAATTATGCTCAACAAAACATGAAAACATCTTCTGGTGTCGAGGGAATTGCACGTATAGAAATTCAAAAAAGAATTGATCTGATCCAGGTCATAATCTATATGGGATTCTCCAAATTATTAATAGAAAATAGACCACGAGGCATCGAAGAACTACAGATGAATGCACAAAAAAATTTGAATTCTGTAAACCGAAAACTCAACATTGCTATTACAAGAATTGAAAAACCTTACAGGTACCAGAATATTCTTACAGAATTTATTGCCGGACAATTAAAAAAATAGAGTTGCTTTTCGAAAAGCGATGAAAAAGGCTATTGAACTAGCCGAACAGGCTGATACAAAAGGAATTCAAATCCAAAAATTGCAGGGCGTACGTATCGACGGAAAAGAAATTGCACGTGTCGAATGGTGAGAAGGTAGAGTTCCTCTACAAACCATTCACGCTAAAATTGATTAATGGAAGGTGAGAGAAAGATAGATAAATCTACCAATGATATAAAATTCCAATATGTAAGGCCTAGGAATCATCTCACAAAGGACAACGTAATAAAGCATAAATACAGATTCATTTATCATTATATGAATCTCTTGGCAGCACAAAAATGAAGAGCCTGAAGCCAACAAAGACTAAGAATGTCGACTCAAAAAAAAAGAAAGTAAAAGCTCCGTTGTCAAATTCAGGCCTACCCATGAATCAAGAAGCGGTGGGAACGACGAAACCTGTGAATACCGAAGATTCAATTGAAAATGAATCCAAACGATTCAACGGGCGGGATTGCGGAATAAACCAAAGACCACTTCATCTATTCTGAACAGTCATGAACTAACCCTACAACAAAAATAGATATTGAAAGAGTAAATATTCGCCCGCGACATTTTTTGCTTATTAAATTGCTAAAGTATAGGTGATCTGATATGAAAAAAGCGAAAAGAAAACAAAGTTTTGTTTTAACACTATTAAATTTGTTAGTTTTTCAATTATCGAAAAATATATACTTTTGTTTGGATCATTTCATTAGCGAGGAGCTGGAGGAGAAAAAATTCTCATGTCCGGTTCTGTAATAGAGATGGGATTGAAAAACCCATCTACTATAACCCCAAAAGAACTCGATTCCGTAAACAACATAGAGGAAGGATGAAGGGAACATCTTATTGAGGTAATCGTATTTTTTTCGGCAGATATGCTCTTCAGGCACTTGAACCCGCTTGGATTACATCTAGACAAATAGAAGCGGGGCGGTGGGCAATGACACGAAATGCGCGTCGTGGTGGAAAACTGTGGGTACTTATATTTCAAGACAAACCTGTTACAGTAAGACTTGCGGAAACACGTATGGGTTCAGGGAAAGGATCTCCCGAATATTGGGTAGCTGTTGTCAAACCGGGTCAAATACTTTATGAAATAAGCGGTGTAACAGAAAAAATAGCCAGAAAAACGATCTCAATAGCGGCATCCAAAATGCCTATACGAACTCAATTTCTTATTTTAGAATTGGAATGTAGAAAGAAATGTTAACATAAAAAAAACAACAGCCCTGTTTTTTGACAAAGTTTTGAACAAATAATACTTTTTTTTTCGCCTTTGCATTGAAAGATTCAAAAATGAAATGATTCAACCTCAGACCCATTTGAATGTAGCAGACAATAGCGGAGCTCGAGAATTGATGTGTATTCGAATCATAGGAGTTAGCAACCGTCGATATGCTCATATTGATGACATTATTGTTGTTGTGATAAAAGAAGCAATACCAAATATGCCCTTAGAAAGGTCAGAAGTGATCCGAGCTGTAACTGTACGGACCCGCAAAGAACTCAAACGTGACAACGGTATGATAATACGATATGATGACAATGTTGCGGTTATTATTGATCAAAAAGGAAATCCAAAAGGAACTCGACTTTTTGGTGCAATTGCTCGAGAATTGCGACAATTAAACTTTACAAAAATCGTTTCATTAGCTCCCAAGGTATTATAAACCACTTGAATAGTATTTTTTTGAATGAAATTGAGTAGTAGATTGTGTATCACGTATAAACCTTTCCTTTTTACAATGAAAAGAATAAACTAAGAAAAGCATGTTGATTATATCCAAATTCGGGGCACCACAAATTTTAGGGCATCATGAGTCGGGACACCATTGCCGATATAATAACCTCGATACGAAATGCTGACATGAATAGAAAGGGAACGGTTTGAATAACATCGACTAAAATCACATAAACACTTGTTAAAATACTTTTACGAGAAGGTTTCGTCGAAAACGTGAGGAAACATCAAGAAAAAAATAATTTTTTTTTTAACTCTACGACATAGGATGAATAGGAAAGGACCATATACAAACTTTTTAAATTTAAAACAGGTCAGTCGCCCGGGTCTACGAATCTATTGTAATTATCAACGACTTCCTAGAATTTTAGGTGGAATGGGGATTCTAATTCTTTCTACCTCTCGAGGTATAATGACAGACCGAGAGGCTCGACTAGAAAGAATTGGCGGAGAAATTTTATGTTATATATGGTAATTCCCATGATATACGAATTGGATCCGAAATTTCTTATTTTTTACCAAAAGAAAAAGGACGGGTTGTCTAATATCACTCCTCCTCCATCCACTAAAACTTTAAAGGGGTTTACCTCGAATGAAAGAAGAAAAATCGATTCATGAAGGTTTAATTATTGAATCACTTCCTAACGGTATGTTCCGGGTTTGTTTAGATAATGAGGATCTGATCCTAGGTCATGTTTTGGGAAGGATACGGCGTAGTTTTATACGAATCCTGTCGGGGGATAGAGTTAAAATTGAAGTAAGCCGTTATGATTCAACCAGAGGACGTCTAATTTATAGACTTCGTAAAAAGTATTCAACCGATTAAGTTGCTTTTCCACTTCTACATTCCGAAATAAGAGAAAATTTCAAGAAACTTATTTTCTTCAAAGAAACAGATTTAGAATTCAAATAAGGAATGAAAAATATGAAAATAAGAGCCTCCGTTCGTAAAATTTGTGAAAAAAGTCGCCTAATTTGTAGGCGGGGACGAATTATAGTAATTTGTTCCAACCCGAAACATAAACAACGACAAAGAAAATAAGTCTACTAATAAAGTAGACTTTCTAACGGACGCGATGTACAAATGATGTACAAAAAAAAAAGAAATTTTTTGTTTTGACATGAAATGGATATTTCCATATATCTCTGACTCATATTTATGAGACACTAAAATATGGCAAAACCCATACCAAGAATTGGTTTACATAGGAATAAGTGTATTAATTCACGTAAGAGTGCATGTAAAATACCAAAAGGGGTTATTTATGTTCAAGCCGGGTTCAACAATACCATTATGACTGTTACAGATGTACGAAGTCGAGTGGTTTCTTGGGCCTCCGCCGGCACTTGCGGGTTCAAAGGGGCAAAAAGAGGGACACCGTTTGCTGCTCAAACTGCAACAGGAAACGCTATTCGTAAAGTTGTCGAGCAAGGTATGCAACGAGCAGAAGTCATGATAAAGGGTCCTGGTCTCGGAAGGGATGCAGCATTATGAGCTATTCGGAGAAGCGGCATATTGTTAAGTTTTATACGTGATGTAACCCCCATGCCACATAATGGCTGTCGGCCCCCTAAAAAAAGACGTGTGTAAAAAAAACTAAGCATTGGAGGGATTTCAAGGGAAATAAATGACTCAACGATCTAATTTATTATCTATAATATTACTATGGTTCGAGAGAAAATAAGAGTATCTACTTGGACACTGTAGTGGAAGTGTGTTGAATCAAGAACAGATAGTAAACGTCTTTATTATGGACGCTTTATTCTATCTCAACTTATGAAAGGTCAAGCCGACACAATAGGAATTGCGATGCGCAGAGCTCTGCTTGGAGAAATCGAAGGAACATGTATTACACGCGCAAAGTCTGAGAAAATACCACACGAATATTCTACTATGATAGGTATTCAAGAATCCGTATATGAAATTTTAATGAATTTGAAAGAAATTGTATTGAGAAGCAATTTATATGGAACCTGTGATGCGTCTATTTGTGTTAGGGGACCTGGATGTGTAACTGCTCAAGATATCATATCACCACCTTATGTGGAAATCGTTGATACTACACAACATATAGCTAACTTGACGGAACCAATAGATTTGCGTATTGGATTAAAAGTCGAGAGGAGTCGCGGATATTGTATAAAAACGCCAAATAACTTTCAAGACGGAAGTTTTCCGATAGATGTTGTATTCATGCCTGTTCGAAATATGAATCATAGTATTCATTCCTATAGTAATGGTAATGAAAAACAAGAGATACTTTTTCTCGAAATATGGACAAACGGCAATTTAACTCCTAAAGAAGCACCTTATGAAGCCTCTCGGAATTTAATTGATTTATTTATTCCCTTTCTATATGCGGAAAAAGAAAACTTTTATTTCGAGGATAATCAAGACGGGGCGACTTTACCCCTTTTTTTCTTTCATGATAAATTAACTGAACTAAGAAAAAACAAAACAAAATAGCATTTAAATCCATTTTTATTGATAAATTAGAATTGCCTCCAACGATCTATAATTGTCTCAAAAATTCCAATATACATACATTATTGGACCTATTGAATAACAGTCAAGAAGATTGTTGGATCGTTAGTACTAAGGGACGTCCATTACTTTGGGTAAAGGCGTCCTGAGGTCAGGCGTCCCTACGAGTAGGGGCGTCCTTGAGTAATGCAGCGGAAATAAAGTACTAAACAGGCAAGTAATGAACGCAATGAATTATAGAGGAACCACTCAAGACCAAGTAGTCCTTGAGTGTAAACCTCTACCTCCGTGGAGGATTTTTGAATAGTTCTTTCCTTTATATTGAACGTTCTTACAGTTGTACTGGCGAGTCTTTACAGTTCTCCGACACTTAGCTTTTCCCTAAGTTCACTTGTAAAGAACTCCTTTAAGCCTACAACTAAGACTTGTTCAATCTACTAAAGGACTCGATTCCTACGTTCTGCAGTACTTCGCAAAACTCACTCTCTCTTTTTGGTTTTTCTGATTACAAACTGTTTTGTGGTTTGGGTACAAAGTCTCACTCGATCTAACACAAGTCCTAGCACTGTTCTTGAGTTCTTGAGTTAGTTCTTCGTGTTCTTGAGTGAGTCGCTTTCCTCTCGATCTCTCTGAATATTCTCTGAAAGCGTTGGCGTCACAATAAATGCCTTGGGCTATTTATAGGACTTGGGGAAGGGCGTCATTCTCCTTCCGACGATCATGCCCTTCAGGTACGTGTCTACAGGATCTTCCACGAGTATGACGGTGATGAGGAAGCTTCCTGTATCCAGCTGTGTGTGATGAACTCCGCTACAGGATCGGCCGCCACGTGTTGATGAACTCTGCTACAGGATCGTCCGCCACGTAGTGTTGGACTCTGCTACAGGATCGGTCTTCACGTGTCCTTGGATGATCAAGCATTGTCTAGTGAGTAAGAACTCGTTTCTTGCGTTCCTACTTGCTTGGGACTCCGTCCTTGCTCAAGTAGTCTCTTGTTGGTCCTTACTTCCTGTTAGTTGACGTCCCTAAGCCTAGGGAATGTTCACACACTTGTTGTCCTTTGTTAATTGGCGTTCCTGAATACTTGGACAAATTTATTAGAATCAAAGTGAGTTTGTCATATCAAAACTGAGGGACGGTTTGTGTGGGCACACTACCAAGTACGCAGGCGTCCTTGATAGCGTCCCAACAATATCCCCCCTTTTGATGATGACAAACTCTTCAGCAAAATAGTTTTGACATCGGAACTTAACATGCATGAAAACTTAGAAGCGTCCTCTAACACTTAGAGAAATTTCAGTAAGCACAAGTTTTCATTCTTTGATTCTCTAACATTTGGATTTCAGGGAGAGAGTCGCGTCCTAGAAAACTTTGTAAGCGTCCTCTTTTATTCTAGCATGGGCGTTCCTTAGACTTTTCACTTAATAGTTCCCCCTTAACACTTGCTTATTCTAGATAACTATTTTATAGCGCATCTCTGCAAAACAGCACTTCCCCCTTTTGGCATCATCGAAAAGGATAACAAGTGATAAGGACGTTAGCACAAACACATAACTAAAAGCAGTGGAACGCTTGAACAAACACATGCACACAAACAACGGATTGCCATTCAAACGAAATAAGAGTAGGGTTATTACAAAACAAGATCATAGTGTTTAAAACAAAAGAAGCAAAAGTGTAAAGATTGAGGGATTAAGAGTTGGATGACGGCGATCACTGAGGACGGCTCTGGTCTTGAAAGAGCTTGAGAAGTTGTGCTTGAAGCTCAGCCGACTTACTGAGAGCCGTAGACAAGTCCTTGATGGCGGAGAAGAGAAGGCACTGGTTGTCCATTATGGCACCCATGAGTTCTGCAGGAGGATGCTGGGCAATGTTAGCAGGAGCAGAACGGGGCACTTGGCCGGAAATTGAGGAGGGTGCGTCCAAAGAAGGGACTTGAGAAAAAGAAGGCGCCAAGAGCATCTGATCAAGAGCAGCTAGGTCGATTGCAGGCTCTTCTTCTTGAACAAACTCCTGAGACATAGACGCGAGTCGTTCCTCTTCAGCTTCAGCTGCCAAGCGTTCTTGCTTAGCCTTTATCCTTGCTTCCTCAGCCTCAGCTTCTAACTGTTTAAGCACTGAAGGCAACTCCTCATTGTGCCTGATCTCTACCAGTCCCTTCTTAGCATTCCATTTCAGTCCAAGCTGTTCAGAAGGAGCGCTTTCATCATAGGCTTTCTGGGACTGTAGGATTAGCTTGACGAGCCCTGGGTACGGCAAGGCGTGTCGTTTCCTCCCACACTTAGCCATATGTTGCATAGCGATTTTGGCTAAATTAATGGGGCGGCGTTCGAGAAGAGCGTCAATCAGTATAAGGTCGTGAGTTTGAATAATTGAACGCTTCTCTTGCCTTGGAAGGACGGTGCGACAGATGAAGTAGTGTGTGATAGTGCCAACCTTGCTCAACACATGAGCGACCCTGTCCAGTCCATAAGGCTTTTGCCTTGAAAGAGCTTTTCAACCAACGGCAGTTCTTCATCAGTTGTCTCAAATCCGCCTTCAGGAAGGGAGCTTAGGGCGTTGGACGGGGGCTTTTGTGGGTTGAGACCCATGAAGGAACGGACCTGGCGTTCTGTAACTGAGGCTTTCTCTCCTTCTATTTTGAAATGAAGAGAGCCATCTTTAGCCTTGTATCTCAGATATCTGTAGAACGCCTTGATCTGTTCTTTATCAACCACAGCAGGCGTAGGCCCAACGTTCAACCATCCTTGAAATCTGAGAAGCTCGAGGAACTCCTGAACTTTATCATCATTGAAGGAGGCGAGCCACTCTTCGGAGTATATAAAGGGGCTGAGAACTTTAACTGGCGCGCCATCAGGCTTTCTTTTGCGCTTGCCCTTGGGGGACTCAGAATCTTAATCACCTGAAGAACTGTCCTCATCAGCAGAGTCCTCTGACTCATTTTCCTCAGCGTCCTGGCTAGCAACGTTCTCTGTGCCTTGTTCAACTTCAGCATTGCCACCAACTTTGGCTTGATCAACACCAGAAGAAGCTTGGCCTTGGGACGTGCCCTTAGCGTCCTGAGCCTCGGATTGTTGTTCTGTTGGTGGCTCAGCGTCCGCAGGGGCTTGGTGGGTTTCTGTTTGGATTGTAGGGGAGGGGTTTTCTTGAGGAGCTTGGGAGGGGTTGAGGATTGGGAGGGATTGGTTCTAGGGAGGGACTTCGTTAGCATCACGCTCGAGCTCGTCAGACAGAGTGGGCTCGGCGTCCTTGTGAGAGACCTGGTGCTCGCCAGCATCCTCAGCTACTTGTTCATTTCCAGCAGGAGCATTCTCGACTCCTTCCGCCTCATCTTTGGAGTCCCTAATAACATCAATAAAAGGGGAGGACTCTCCAGCAGGCGTTCCTCGTTGGCTCTCAAATGAGCTAGAGGAGGAGGAGGAGGAGGAGATGTGCTCGGGCTCTGGAGCATTCTTTGTGAGCAGTACCTTAGGCTTTTCGTCAGCTTTGCGTCGGCGAAAAGTGTGCTCAAGAGTGGAACGCTGTTCAGCATCCTCCGGGCCACTTTAAGAAGAAGGACGGCGTGACTTGGGGGTCTCGGGGTCCTTGGGTGGTGATATATGGGCTGGGGCGGATGGGAAGTTTGCGAGATTAAGGGGAGAGTAGGGTTTGGGAGGGAAGGGGATAAGTGCATTTGATTTTGAAGGTTGAGGGGACGGGGGAGGAGTGGGTAGTTGGACAATGGTGATGGGTTGGGGAGGTGGAGTGGATTCCTTGGAGAGGTTGGAAGGCCTTTTTGTGGAGCTAGGCCGTTTTGAGTGGGTTTTGGAGGAGGGGATGCTTGAAGTCTTGGCCTTTTTGAGGGGCCTTGGGTCATGGGTTTTCTTGGAGCGTCCCTCCTTTATGTGGGGTGGAAACTTGTCCACAATTTGAGTGGGATTTGAGGAGGTTGGTTTGGAAGATTTTGATAGAGGGGAAGATGGGGTAGGACGCTTTGAGGGTAGGATGTTTTTTGTGGTGATGGTGGGGACTTGAGAAGGTGGGGGAGAGGGACTTGGCACACGGGATTTCAGCATTTTGTAGGCCAAAGAGTCCCTAGGGTACATAGGAAAATCTGAGAGGACGGCGTTGTGCAGATCAGGGATTAAGTCAAGTAAAGGACCGAGATTCTCACCCCCAAACTGCGAGAAGAAGAGAACGTCGTCCATCCTCCCCGATAAGTCCTTGTAGTTGGTTTTGTGAAGGCCTGGGACAAATTTATTAGAATCAAAGAGAGTTTGTCATATCAAAACCGAGGGATGGTTTGTGTGGGCACACTACCAAGTACGCAGGCGTCCTTGATAGCGTCCCAACAAAGATCTTATGAAAATTGAACATTTTCGTATTAAAGATATAAAACAAATATCGGACGCTCTAGAAAAGCATTTCGTAATTAATTTACCTAAAAAGAAGGTTTAAATTCATGTTTGAGTGCAATCCGTATTATTAGGACTCTCTCCTGAATTCAATTAAAATGAAATCGGTGTATCTAGGGAAAATTCACTTTGAAGCACCTATTCCCTAGATACACACGTCAAATTATTTCACAATTGAATCATTTTAAAAAAGGCGTAAAGTTTGAGATTTATCAATCGGCAAGGTTGCTCCAATACCTAACCAAAGGGCCACTACAGTACCAACCAAAAAGACGGTTGTGGTGACTGGACGACGAAATGGATTTTGGAATTTATTAACATTCTCCAAAAAATGGTACTGTTAATAATCCAGTAGGTACTGAAACCATTAAAAGAACACCCAATAATTTATTAGGTACTGTACGAAGTATTTGAAATACGGGAAAAAAATACCATTCAGGTAATATTTCCAAAGGAGTTGCAAACGGATCTGCCGGCTCGCTAATCATTGACGGTTCGAGAACGGCTAAGCCCACGTTACACGCTAATCATTTGGCCATGCAGGCTCCCCATAATAATTATGACCCATCCCTTTAGCCAATTTAGCTCTTAATACAAGATCATTCAAGTCAGGTTTTTTTGTTATTAGGATAGGCGAATTCTTAGAGACTCATCCCCCCGAAAGAACCGGACATGAGAATTTTTCATCATCCGGCTCGAGCAAGAATTAAAAGGACCAACATATAGATGTTAAGATATATAGTTATGTTGCCGATATCCATACATATATGACTGGTTCTTTATATGAAGTGTGAAAAGTTTGACTCGATCCCTTCTTCAAAAGTTGCAACTATCTATTACAAGGAATTTCGTTCTTTCAAATAAAGGCTCAATCTCCAAATAGGCTTACAAAGTTGATCATTTTCAATGCTTTTTGGGTCGTCTTAGACTTTGCGATTGGTGTTTCTCTCAAAAAATTGTGAGACTTTTTACATACAAAGCAAAGGGTTTACTTGTTACTAACTAACATATAGCCTCTAGTCTTCTTTAGATGCCCTGTTTCACTCCGATAGTATCATAGGCCACGTTGACGTAGAGGAAATGAATGCATTTCCATACTATTAAGAACAAAACTTTAACTTGAATTAAATTACGTACGAAATAACGAAAGTTAAATCTAAATTCGGCTAAATGATTGATTTGACTGGATCTTACGGAGCCTGTTCATGCATGACATGATCCGGGGCTGATCATGGAAAGAATTCTATTCAAGCGAACCAACCTATCGTTTGTCTGTATGTAGCTTATACGGTGGTTGGAACAAAGACACATTGGTTTGTGAATTTCAATGGGGCAGAAATAGACATATATCTGCACGGCCTAATCAATAGTTCCAGTCACACACTCCCATAATCCATTTTCCTTTCGGATAATTCCCTTCAACTAGTTGTGCTATGTTAAATAGCATAATACAATATTACATTACAATATTGTGGGGTTCAAGGAAAGGGACTGTCCAAAAACATGTCTTATTCATATTAATAAGACACGTTTGTAGCAATGAAATATTATTGTTCCTTCCCAAAGTGAAAATGGTTTAGTACAAAGATCTCTGATCTATCTTCTCTATAAGCTTCTCTATAAGGGGCCCGAAATATGCTATCTACGTATCATTAGGAAGTGCATTAACATAAATACAGCGGTAAGAAGGGGTCGTATGCTTGTGCTTGTGTGGTTTGGTGATCTTTCTATCAAGTTCTATTAAGTTCAAAGATTTTTGGACGAGAAAAAAAATGGAAACCAACACTTCCCAAACCATAGCCTAGGCAAATCAAACAAATCAATACGAAAGGTTGTGTTATTGAGTATTTGAGAAACAATAAGAATCGCATGATTCATATGCTTGTGTTTGTGTTGTTTGGTGATCTTTCTATCAAGTTCTATTAAGTAAAAAGAGTTTTGAACGAGAAAAAGAATGGAAACCAACACTTCCCAAACCATAGCCTAGGCAAATCAAACCAATCAGCAAGAAATGTTTTGTTATTAAGTATTTGAGAAACATTATGAATCGCATGATTCGTATACTTGTGTTTGTGTTGTTTGGTGATCTTTCTATCAAGTTCTATTAAGTTCAAAGATTTTTGGACGAGAAAAAGAATGGAAACCAACACTGATGTGAACCTGAGTGGGTCGGGTCACGATTCTAAGGATCCTCACGAAAGCTTCGGATCTTGACTCGTTGAGCGAGCCTAGGGATAAGCGTTGGCAAGCCAACGAAGCCGAGTATAAACTCGACGGTGAAAAGGGAAAGTAAATGAAGACAATCAAATTGAGAATTGAAAGACTTGAATTGAAAAACAATATTGAATTGGATAAACGAGGTGACGCTCAGCCAAGAGAATAGTCTCAATCTTGCATAGCTAAACGTAATCAAAAATACAATAGAGTTTAGTTTAAATAAAAATGCAAAGCATATATGGGCCGGCCCAAATACGCAGGGCACAACCCCAAAAAAAAATACTAAATATAAAAATAGGTAGATAGACACCGATTAAGGCTCGGCTAGGCCAGGACTCGGTCCAAGGGGGACGCCAAGGTCTCGGACGACTTAGAGTCTCCTGAACCGGGTTCAGCCCGAGGCTAGATCCCATCATTCTCCCCCCCTTAGATTCGAAGCGTCCTCGTTTCGAGCTCGGAAGGGAAAGGAAAAGATGGCGCGCAGGAGTCGACAGCAGAAAGTCTCCGTGCTCCAGTGTGGCGCACGGGACCACAATGATGATCAATGCTGCTTCGGGTCCTAGTGTTGGTACCGACCCTCTAGGGGTCATTACCGGGGCTACAACGGGTGACGACGTTGGAGTTTCCGTGGTTGTTGATAGTTGTGGCGGAGGTCTAGGGGCGGCAGTTTGAACTCTTAACTCTGCGTCGACGATCAAGCGCTCGAGCTCGTCAATGCGCGCTTGAATACGCAAAGCCTTCATAGATATCGGTGGAGCGTCCCCGGACAAGGGCTGTGAGGTCTCGGGTATAGGCTTGACTGACAGCGGCATGGGCATGGTGGGTTGTGCCAAGGTGGGTTGCGGTGCGCAATAATACTTCCATGGAGCTGGTTGCGACACGTTGTAATGTTACCAGGCTGGCCAAGGTGGAGGCGGCGGCACAACTTGATGATATCCGTAGTATGCATGTGCGGGCGCCGAGCCATAATAATGTGTTGGAAATGGCAGCCATGTGGGCACGGGTAGAGGCTGTTGTAAGCTGTGAGATTGAGCTCCCCCGAGCTCATAGCCATGAAGAGACGACATGATTAAGCAATAGTAATAGCAAGGCAAACCACAATGCACATAAGCAAATGGAAACTCAAATAAAACGCACGGAATGGCAAGCTATTTAGCCGTGAGGGCGGCTAGGCGTACGATCAAAATTATATGGCGTTTTGTTCAAACTAGCATTCAAAATGTGGTACGTAAAATATAAAATGGACGCAGGGCATACAAGGAGGAAACTCTCAACTGAAACTTCAATATGCCAAACGTAAAGAAATTACAATAAGAGTTCAACTTAAATAGAAAACAAATAACCATATGGGCCGACCCAAATAGGCACAAATGGGCCAAACCCGAAATAGCAATAGAAACTACTATAAAAGGAAAGTACTATATAAAGTAAACTACTAAATATAGAAAGTACTAGATAGACACCCTTTAATGCTCGGCTAGGCCGGGTCTCGGTCCAAGGGAGACGCCAGGGTCTGGGACGACTCGTGGTCTTGTGAACCAGGTTCAGCCCGGGGCTGGATTTCATCAGAGTAGTAGGGGCGTCCTTGAGTAATGCAGCGGAAATAATGTAATAAACAGGTAAGTAATGAACGCAATGAATTATAGAGGAACCACTCAAGACCAAGTAGTCCTTGAGTGTAAACCTCTACCTCCTTGGAGGATTTTTGAATAGTTCTTTCCTTTATATTGAACGTTCCTACAGTTGTACTGGCGAGTCTTTACAGTTCTCCGACACTTAGCTTTTCCCTAAGTTCACTTGTAAAGAATTCCTTTAAGCCTACAACTAAGACTTGTTCAATCTACTAAAGGACTCGATTCCTACGTTCTGCAGTACTTCGCAGAACTCTCTCTCTCTTTTTGGTTTTTCTGATTACAAACTGTTTTGTGGTTTGGGTACAAAGTCTCACTCGATCTAACACAAGTCCTAACACTGTTCTTGAGTTCTTGAGTTAGTTCTTCGTGTTCTTAAGTGAGTCGCTTTCCTCTGGATCTCTCTGAATATTCTCTGAAAGCGTTGGCGTCACAATAAATGCCTTGGGCTATTTATAGGACTTGGTGAAGGGTGTCATTCTCCTTCTGACGATCATGCCCTTCAGGTACGTGGCTACAGGATCTTCCTCCACGAGTATGACGGTGATGAGGAAGCTTCTTGTATCCAGCTGTGTGTGATGAACTCCGCTACAGGATCAGCCGCCACATGTTGATGAACTCTGCTACAGGATCGTCCGCCACGTAGTGTTGGACTCTGCTACAGGATCGGTCTCCACATGTCCTTTGATGATCAAACATTGTCGAGTGATGTCATCTTGTCGGCTAGTGAGTAAGGACTCCTTTCTTGCGTTCCTACTTGCTTGGGACTCCGTCCTTCTCAAGTAGTCTCTTTTTGGTCCTTACTTCCTATTAGCTGGCGTCCCTAAGCCTAGGGAACGTTCACACACTTGTTATTCTTTGTTAATTGACGTTTCTGAACACTTGGACAAATTTATTAGAATCAAAGTGAGTTTGTCATATCAAAACTAAGGGACGGTTTGTGTGGGCACACTATCAAGTACGCAGACGTCCTTGATAGCATCCCAACAATTTCCCCCTTTTTGATGATGACAAACTCTTTAGCAAAATAGTTTTGACATTGGAACTTAGCATGCATGAAAACTTAGAAGCGTCCTCTAACACTTAGAGAGAAATTTCAGTAAGCGCAAGTTTTCATTCTTTGATTCTCTAACATTTGGATTTTAAGGAGAGAGTCGCGTTCTAGAATACTTTCTAAGCGTCCTCTTTTATTCTAGAATGGGCGTTCCTTAGACCTTTCACTTAATAGTTCCCCCTTAACACTTGCTTATTCTAGATAACTATTTTATAACGCATCTCTGCAAAACTACACTTCCCCCTTTTGGCATCATCGAAAAGGATAACAAGTGATAAGGACGTTAGCACAAACACATAACTAAAATCAGTGGAACGCTTGAACAAACACATGCACATAAACAGTGGATTGCCATTCAAACAAAATGAGAGTACGGTTATTACAAACCAGATTATAGTGTTTGAAAATCAAAAGAAGCAAAAGCATAAAGATTGAGGCATTAAGAGTTGGAGGAGGGCGATCACTGAGGACGGCTCTGGTCTTGAAAGAACTTGAGAAGTTGTGCTTGAAGTTGAGCCGACTTAGTGAGAGCCGTGGAACAAGTCCTTGATGGCGGAGAAGAGAAGGCATTGGTTGTCCATTATGGCGCCCATGAGTTCTGCAGGAGGATGCTGCGCAATGTTAGCAGGAGCAGAACGGGGCACTTAGCCGGAACTTGAGGAGGGTGCGTCCATAGGAGGGACTTGAGAAGAAGAAGGCACCATGAGCATCTGATCAAGAGCAGCTAGGTCGACTGCAGGCTCTTCTTCTTGAGCAAACTCATGAGACATAGACGCGAGTCGTTCCTCTTCAGCTTCAACTGCCAGGCGTTCTTGCTCAGCCTTTATCCTGGCTTCCTCAACCTTAGCTTCTAACTGTTTTGCCACAGAAGGCAACTCCTCATTGTGCCTGATCTCTACCAGTCCCTTCTTAGCGTTCCATTTCAGTCCAAGCTCTTCAGAAGGAGCGCTTTCATCATAGGCTTTTTGGGACTGTAGGATTAGCTTGACGAGCCTTGGGTACGGCAAGGCGTGTCGCTTCCTCCCACACTTAGCCATATGTTGCATAGCGATTTTGGCTAAATTGATGGGGCGGCGTTCGAGAAGAGCGTCAATCATTATAAGATCGTGAGTTTGAACGATTGAACGCTTCTCTTGCCTTGGAAGGACGGCGCGACAGATGAAGTAGTGTGCGATGGCGCCAACCTTGCTCATCACATGAGCGACCCTGTCCAGTCCATAAGGCTTTTTGCCTTGAAAGAGCTTTTCAACCAGCGGCAGTTCTTCATCAGTTGTCTCAAATCCGCCTTCTGGAAGGGAGCTTAGAGCGTTGGACGGGGGCTTTTGTGGGTTGAGACCCATGAAGGAACGGATCTGGCGTTCAGTGACTGAGGCTTTCTCTCCTTCTATTTTGAAATAAAGTGAGCCATCTTTAGCCTTGTATCGCAGATCTCTGTAGAACGCCTTGATCTGCTCTTTATCAACAACGGCAGGCGCATGCCCAACGTTCAACCACCCTTGGAACCTGAGAAGCTCAAGGAACTCCTAAACTTTATCATTATTGAAGGAGGCGAGCCACTCTTCGGAGTAAATCAGGGGGCTAAGAACTTTGACGGGCGCGCCATCAGGCTTTCTTTTGCGTTTCCCCTTGGGGGACTCAGAATCTTCTTCACCCGAAGAACTGTCCTCATCAGCAGAGTCCTCTGACTCGTTTTCATCAGCGTGTTGGCTGGTAGCGTTCTCTGTGCCTTGTTCATTAGCAACATTGCCACCAGCTGTGGCTTGATCAGCATCAGAAGAAGCTTGGCCTTGGGACGTACCCTCAACGTCCTGAGCCTCTGATTGTTGTTCTGTTGGTGGCTCAGCGTCCATAGGGACTTGGTGAGATTCTGTTTGGATTGTGGGGGAGGGGTTTTCTTGAGGAGCTTGGGATAGGTTGAGGATTGGGAGGGATTGGTGTTAGGGAGGGACTTCATTAGCATCACGCTCGAGCTCGTCAGACAAAGTGGGCTCGGCGTTCTCTGAAGCGACCTGGTGCTCACTAGCGTCCTCAGCTACTTGTTCTTTACCAGCCGGAGCATTCTCGACTCCTTCCGCCACGTCGTTGGAGTCCCCGATAACATCAATAAATGGGGAGGACTCACCGGCAGGCGTTCCTCTTTGGCTCTCAGATGAGCTAGAGGAGGAGGAGGAGGAGGAGGAGATGTGCTCGGGCTTTGGAGCGTCCTTTTGAAGCAACACCTTAGGCCTTTCGCCAGCTTTGCGTTGGCGAAAGGTGTGCGCAGGATTAGAACGCTTCTCAGCATCCTCTAGGCCACTTTCAGAAGAAGGACGGCGGGACTTGGGGGTTTCGGGGTCCTTGGGTGGTGATATATGGGCCGGGGCGGATGGGAAGTTTGCGAGATTGAGGGGAGAGTAAGGTTTGGGAGGAAAAGGGATAAGTGCGTTTGCTTTTTAGGGTTGAGGGGACGGGGGAGGAGTGGGTAGTTAGACGATGGTGATGGGTTTTTAGGAGGTGGAGTGGATTCCTTGGAGAGGTTGGAAGGCCTTTTTGTGGTGCTAGGCCGTTTTGTGTGGGTTTTGGAGGAGGGGACGCTTGAAGTTTTGGCCTTTTTGAGGGGCCTTGGGTCATGGGTTTTCTTGGAGCGTCTCTCCTTTATGTGGGGTGGAAACTTGTCCACAATTTGAGTGGGATTTGAGGAGGTTGGTTTGGAAGATTTTGATAGAGGGGAAGATGGGGTTGGACGCTTTGACAGGAGGATATTTTTTGTGGTGATGGTGGGGACTTGAGGAGGTGGGGGAGAGGGACTTGGCACACGGGATTTCAGCATTTTGTAGGCCAAAGAGTCCCTAGGGTACATTGGGAAATCTGGTAGGACGGCGTTGTGCAGGTCAGGGATTAAGTCAAGTAAAGGACCGAGATTCTCACTCTCAAACTGCGAGAAGAAGAGAACGTCGTCCATCCTCCCCGGTAAGTCCTTGTAGTTGGTCTTGTGAAGGCCTGGGATGACGAATCGTTCAATGAACTTTTCGTAGTTCCTTGTCTTGATGGCGTCCTCCTTCACATCCTCAACCCATCAATTTAGCCAAAATCGCTATGCAACAAAGATTCATTAAGGACGATGGGCTTTGGCTTCTCTATTGTGTTGGACTTGACCAACCTTCTTCGCTTCCCACCGATAGAAGATCCGGCCACGTTCATCTGTCTATGAGACATATTCTGGTGAGTTGTAGTGAGAGAAATTTGCCGGAAATCTAGAGAGAAGTCAGAGCACTGATTTGAGCAGGGAAGTCGTTGAGAACAATAAATGAGAGCGACTGTTCTGGCCTTATATAGAGGAAGCGGTGGCACAAACTGTAATTACCACTGTTTTACTGTGCGACACGTGGTGAAACTTCCCCCTTAAGCATTGATCAAAAGCAACGGTCACTGTTCAAACTTTCAAATATTCAAATTTCTCACTCTTCAACTTCTTCTAAAAACTGAACTGACATCCTTTCTTACAAACCAATGGCGTTCTCTCAGACTTAGCAACAATTTACCTCTTCAAGCAAATCAAGATCAATTCAACCGTCCTTGTGATCACCTTGCGAACCATTTGAGAACAAAGCAAGTACGTCCCGTAAAAGAGAATATGAAGCTCATAGGATGCTTTTGCAAAGTTCTCGGCTAGGGTAAGCTTAGAGTTCCCATCATTTCGGCTTATAATGAGGGTTGGGTGATCAGGGATACTCTTTTCAAGACAAATAGAGAAATTTGAATGGCGTTCCAATGTAGCAAACATATGAAGTTTTAGACTAGCATCCTTGCAAATATGAATTCAATGCATAACAGTCCTTAAACACTTAGAGTCTACTAAACATAGCCAATCATTGAGGGAATAGTAGAACGGGACTTGCTACTTAAAAGTTATCATCTCCAAGAACAACCTGAGATGCTCAAAGGGACGTCTATCAAGCGCCTTAGTGAAAATATCAGCTATTTGGTCTTCAGTCCTTACATGCTCCATACTAATGAGTCCTAGTTCAACATTATCATGCAAGAAATGATGTCTTATATGAATATGCTTTGTGCGTGAATGAAAAACAGGATTCTTAGAAATTTCAATAGCACTTGTGTTATCACAGCGAATGGGAATAGTTTCAAGATTGATACCGTAGTCCTCCAGTTGATATTTGATCCAGATGACTTGTGAACAGCACGAGGCAACAACAACGTACTCAGCTTCCGCAGTTGAAAGCGCCATAGAGTTCTGTTTCTTGGATCCTCAGGAGACTAAGCATGAACCAAGGAACTGTGCCATTCCTGAAGTGCTTTTTCTATCAATCACATGACCAACATAATCAGCGTCCGAGTAGCCAACAAGCTTGAAGGACGTCTTTCTAGGGTACCAAAGACAAAGATCGTCGCGTCCTTTGAGGTAGCGAAAGATCCTTTTGACTTCTTGCATGTGGGACTCCTTTGGATTCGCCTGAAAGCATGCACACAAGCAAACGACAAACATGATGTCGGGACGGCTTGCGGTCAAGTAGAGCAAAGAACCAATCATTCCTCTGTAAAGCTTTTGATCAACATCCTTTCCCTGTTCATCTGCGTAAAGATGCGAATTTGGAGAACAAGGGGTTGCAACTGGCTTGGACGAGTTCATCCCGTACTTCTCAAGCATTTCATGGACATATTTTTGTTGGTGAATGCGCATCCCTTCCTTGAGTTGGTTGATTTTAAGTCCCAAGAAGAAATTAAGTTCTCCAATGAGGGACATTTCAAACTCACTACTCATTAAGGACTTGAACTCATCTACAAGTTTCATGTTAGTGCTACCAAAGACAATATCATCAACATAGACTTGGGCAATTAAAATGTCCTTGTGAACTTTCTTCATGAACAAAGTTTTATCGATTGAACCTCTAGTGTACCCATGAGACAAAAGAAAGGACGCAAACCTGTCGTACCACGCACGAGGGGCTTGCTTGAGTCCATAGAGCGCTTTGTCCAAGTAGTACACATGGTTTGGGTGAGAGGCGTCCTCGAAACCAGGCGGTTTAGCGACATACACTTCCTCCTTCAATTTCCCGTTGAGGAAAGCAGTCTTGACGTCCATCTGAAATAACTTGAATCCTTTGTGAGCGGCAAAGGCAATAAGGAGACGAACGGCTTCAATTCTAGCAACAGGGGCAAAGGTCTCATCGTAGTCTATTCCTTCCTCTTGATTGAATCCTTGAGCCACCAGTCTTGCCTTGTTCCTTGATACACGTCCACTTTCATCATGTTTATTTTTGAACACCCATCGCGTCCCTATGATGTTTTTGCCTTTGGGACGAGGGATGAGTGTCCAAACTTTGTTCCTTTCAAACTAGTTGAGTTCTTCTTGCATCGCTTGAATCCAGTCAGCGTCCAGGAGTGTTTCTTTGATATTCTTTGGCTCCACCACAAAGACAAAAGCATTGAACGCACAGAAAGCTAAATTTGCACTCTGGGACTTGCTTGCAGCTGACCTTGTTTGAACTCCTTGAGAAGGATCTGAGACTATCTTAGATATTGGGTGGTCCCTAGAGAAGCGTGACTCCCTTTGAAATAATTGAGCAAATCTTGGATCAATGTCTCCATCAGAATCATCACTATCATCTTGAGCATCGTCTTCAGTGCGTTCCCCCTCAGAGAGAGCGTCCACACCTTGACGTTGCTCGCCTTGTTGACTTGATTCAACCACATCTTGTTGAACTGGAGATTCACTACGAGATTGAACTCCCTGAACAACACTAGGAACGTCCAATGAGACTTCATCAGGATTTGGAGTAGTGTCCTTAGGCACATAGTATTTTCCAGAGGACCAATCTTCAACTTCGTCTTTAGAGTCGTCCTGTTGATGTGACGAGGAGCGTTCTTTCTTACTTGATTTTTCTTTGTGAGAAGAACTCTCCTTGAACACAACATGAATACTCTCCTCAAGCTTTAGAGTCATTTTGTTGAAAACTCTATATGCTTTGCTGGTGAGAGAGTATCCAAGGAATATGGCTTCATCACTCCTTGCATCAAACTTTCCAAGTTTTTCTTTATCATTGTTGTGAACGAAGCACTTGCAACCAAAGACTCTGAGATAATCAATGCGAGGCTTCTTTCCGTTCAACAACTCATAGGACGTCTTCTTCAGCAAGGGACGGATCATGGCACGATTGATGATGTAGCGTGCTGTAGCAATAGCTTCCGCCCAGAAGTACTTGGGGACGCTATTAGCCAAAAGCATAGTTCTTGCCATATCCTCCAGCGTCCTGTTCTTTCTTTCCACAACTCCATTTTGTTGAGGAGTTCTTGGAGCTGAGAAGTTGTGTGAGACACCATGATTATCACAGTAGGCCAGGAACTCTGAATTCTGGAATTCCGTCCCATGGTCTGATCTTATGGCTTTGAGAGGCGTCTCAAGAGCAACTTCCACTTGTTTGATGAAGACTTTGAACGCATTGAAACAATCTGCTTTGGACACCAAGAAAAGAACCCAAGTGAATCGAGAAAAATCATCTACGAGAACGTAAATGTACCTCTTTCCACCGTAGCTCAACGTCTTCATTGGTCCACAAAGATCCATATGGAGAAGTTCCAAAGGCTTCTTTGTACTTACTTCGTTCTTTGACTTGAAAGACGTTCTTGTTTGCTTCCCTTTGATACAGGCTTCACACTGCCCAACTTTCTTAGGATCAATTCGGGGAAGTCCCTTCACAAGATCTCTTTGGTGTAGCTTGAAGATTGTGCTTGGTCCAGCATGGCCAATGCGGCGATGCCAGAGATCAGCGTCCTCCTTTGAAGCAGATAGGCACAATTCTGATTTAGGCTTGAGCTCTTGGTTGAAGATATAGACATTGTTTTGGCGTACACCTTTGAGAACGACTTTGTTGGACTTCTTGTTGATGACGAGGCACTCCTTTGAGTCAAATGTGACTAGGTTTTCACCTTGATCACACATTTGGGAGACGCTAAGGAGATTGAAGCCAAGTCCTTCAACAAGACTTACATTTGTTGCCTTGATGGACGGGTTTAGAATGGCAGTTCCCGTTCCTTTGATCTTTCCTTTGCCTTTGTTGCCAAACGAGACAGTTCCTCCCGTGGCACTATTCGAGATAGAAGTGAGATGGATCTGGCTTCCTGTCATATGATTTGAGGCGCCACTATCAATGATCCATGGGCATCCCCTCACTTCCACCTGCCAAAATAAGGTTAGTTTTTGGCGACCCAAGCAAGGTGTTCCTTACCTGGCTCATTACAAAAGTAGAACTCTGGTTCTGGCATATAATCATTAATGTTAACATCATTAGAAATGGCATTCTTGCGGAAAGAACTCCTAGAACGTCTAGGACGCCTAAGATTAGCTTTGGGAACGGACTTAGCATTCTCATTGTTAGTCCTAGCAGTTTTGCCACTTGCAATATCTTCCTTTAGTTTCAACTACAATATTCTCATTCTCAAGTTCAAGTTCATCCATTCTATGTTGCATGACAACACTTTCTTCCATGATTTTTCCAATAAGTTTAATGAGCTTGGATTTAGAACAATTCTCTAAGGAACTCATCATAGATTCACGGGTTGCCTCATTTTCAGATCTCGGAACGTTCTCCTCAACAGTTGTTACGTCCTCCATAGCCATGTACGCCACTTGTTCATCAGGTTCTTCATCATCATCAGAAGAAGAACTCCCATTATCCCATGCAGATGCGAACGCTCCAATGAGGGCCTTTGTCTTCATTTCTTTTGAAGACATTCCCGTTGTACACTTTTTAGCAAAGTGTCCTTTCTTGTTACACTTGTAACAAGTAAGTTCTTTCATCTCTGCCTCAGTGCACTTGTGACTTTCCTTCTTGGGCATCCTGTGTTTGTTGAAATACTTGTTCCTTTTGCCATAAGAACGAAGAGCCTTGTGAATGAGAGCAATTTCATCTTCTTCATCTAGTTGTTCTTTGGTCTTGCTTTCTTTCTCCTTTAAAGCTAGAACGCGCAACTTCTCGCGGTTCTCATTTTTGTTGGCTTCCACCATTAAGGAAACTTCTTGTTGCCGACGAAGATAATCAGCATACTCTGGTGTTGTGGACACCAAAGCAAGATCAGTTTGAGGATTCCTTCCAAGCTGAGCCATATCAGAGATCCTTCTCTCTTCGTACTACCTAAGCTTCCCAAAGATTTCTTCCATGTCTAGAGTTTTGTTGGCTGTGTTCTCTTTGAACGTTGTCCTATCAAAGTTCCAGACTCCATTCAACCCATCAATGATTACTTGAACTCTGTTCCTCATGGAGATCTCAGTTTCTGGGATGCCCAAGTTTCTCATCTTAGTGACAAGAGCCTCAAAATGGTACGAGTAGTCATTGACAGTTTCATTTGGCAGCATACTGAAAGCATAGAACTCCTTCTTGATTTTCAGCTGGACGTCCTCCTTCATTTCAACGGTTCCCACATGGAACTTTTCAAGAGCTTCCCACTGTTGTTTAGCTGTTGGCATGCTAACTCGAGTGGCGTCCCTTTCGCAGAGGAACACTTGAAGAAAACAGATTGCTTTAGCATTGGTTTCCATCAACTTGAATTCATTAGGACCCCATTCGTCCTCTTTATCAGTTTTATCAGCGGGAATGACTCGGCTAAAGTCGTCGTGCCAAGATCAAAGATAAATAACCCAAACAAACAAACTAACAAAGATAGTATAGCATGCAAGTAAGGGGTCGAACCCAAGAGAACTTAAGGCTTCTAGTATTAATAAATCTATCAACTAAAGATACGGGGGGAAATCAAAGAGATATCTAAACTAACCTAGAAAACAAAGAACAAACAAATAGATAAATAGATAGGAGGCAGGTTTATTCAAAAGATCCACTCATTAAATAATCACTCGATCATAGATTCATCCATTGATTTCATTCACACCTAGGGTTAATTCCTATCCTGATAATTAACAATCGCAAGTCCACGGTCCAAGCAATTCTATAACCCTAGGCAAGGACGCTTAACCTAGAATTAGCATAGAGCACAAGGATAATAGGAAATCAAATCATGCAATCAAGCTACGAGTCTCATGCACAATTTAACCATTGAATACTCTTCCCTAAACTAGTCCACGGTCCTAGAATAGAGTTGTTTCGAGAAATAGGAAAGATTGATAGACAACAACCAATCCTAAATCAAGCAATAGATCTAAGTCAATCAAACAAGTTGGCCAGACTCATAAAATCAAGCATAGATCATGGGATGAAGCACAAGAGAATCAATATCAACCAAAGGATAGAAATCAATTACCAAAATCTCACGAGTTCATACATCAAAGCTTCTCCCTTGAACAAACCCAAGGAGACTAGCTCTCCAAAACTAAACTAAAAACCTAAAAAGAGAAGAATTGGTAGAAGGTAGAATGTGAATGTATCCCAAAACCTAAGGCAGGCTCCTCCTTAAATAGCCCAAGGAAAAAGCTCCCCGAGATAGATAAGGAAAGAGGCAAAAGATAAAAAAAGGAAACAAGATAGAAAGTTTTCGCCCCGCTTCGGATTCGGCATCGTTGCGGTCGCGTCGCTCCCACCGCGCCCGCGCTTTCACGACAGAGAAGAACAAGTCGGTCTCGGCGGCCACCGCGGTCGCGGTGGACCATCCGCGGTCGCGGAATCTCGACAGAATCACTGGTGTCACTTCGGAGGCTGTTTTGACCCTCTTCCGCTTGGAATCTGACTTTGGTGTAAAATGATGAATTGAAGCCCTTGAAGTTAGCTTTCCAATGGCACCGGAATCAGCTCAACCCGACCTCCGTATCTCAAGATATAGCCTTCGCAAGAAAGTGGTGTCGCGCAGACAGCTCAAAACGCCTTAAAAGTCTTGAATCTTGCATTCTTGTGTCTTCGGCCTAGATATTACAATTAGGACAAACTCTAACCTAAACACACTCAATATAGCCCTAAAATACAAGAGTTAACCTATACAAAATAGCCCGAATCAAATTCCCCCATACTTAGATCTTGCTCGTCCTCGAGTAAGCTCAAAAGAAATATAACAAGGCAGCACATCTAAGATCTCAGGAAATACAATGGAAGATAAAAACACTCAACTCACAACCGAACCCAAAATATAGAGAAATCATGAGCATAAAACAATGAAGCTCAAACACACACCTCACAACAAGATATAGCACTCAAGCTCTAAAACATGAAAGAGAGCAACATAGGATCTACCCAAATCTAACATGTAAGCCCCAAAGTACCCAAGCAAGAATGATCCTAAAACACTCGAATTTTTCCACTCAATTCTGCTTAGGCGCCCTTTCGGGTTTTCACCTAACCGATCTTTTCATTTTTCTCAATAGGTGTGCTCACAAATACTCACAACTCTCATGAACCTCATATCACCCCAGCCTAATGCTGGCCCGCGTTACCTGCTTATTACCTGAGCCGCCCTTTTGGGTTTTCGACTCATCCCAGGATTTATATGCCTTTTTTCATTTTTTATGGCTCTTTCTATCTTTTTTCTTTTTCTTTCTTTCTTTCTTTATTATGCAAAAATATGGTGCAAGTGCTCCATGAAAAGAAGAAAATCAAAAATTTGAAGCAAATTCTAACTAAGCTAACTAGGATAAGCGAATGCGAGTACTCCCTCCCCCATACTTAAATCCTTCATTGTCCTCAATGAAGCAAAGAGAAAGAATAGAAGCAAGGAAGAAGGTATATCAGAAGACTCACAAACGATGAAGAGAAGTGGAATGGAAGAACTCTTCATAGAGAGTAGAAGAATGGACGAAAGGCTTTCGAATCCCGTTCTGTAGGCTAACCGCGGGCGCGGGTGATCAAGCCGCGGTCACGGAATCAACACAGCGAGGAAAGTCGACTTCTAGAGGGAACCGCGGGCGCGGCTGGTGTGGCGCGGGCGCGGTCTTCGTGTAGTCGTGAACTGTTGACTTCAGCTCGAACCAGATGATGTGCAAGAAACCTTCGTATCTTGGCTTGTCTCTTAGAAGATAGACAAATACTTGAACTTGAGCCGTGGAGAAGAGAACTCTCAAGGGAACAAAGCTCCCCCATACTTAGGCTTTTACACATAGCCAAAAGAATGGAAATCTAAAGATGAATGGAAAGAAAATATAGAAGATGGAAAGATAGAAGATGGAAAAGAATGGATATAGATAGACGGAAGATATAGAGATAGAACGGGACCAAAAAAGTCCTCTTTTTTTTTCTTTCTTTTTCTTTTTCTTTTTTCAAACCAACTGCATCACCACCGCGGGCGCGGTTTGTGGACCGCGACCGCGGTGTCTAGTACCTGTACGTCGGACTTTCTGTATTCGAAACGCGACCGCGGTTGCGCACCCGTTTGCGCGGTTCAAGCACAGAACGTTCTTTCAAATCTAGTACCTGCATGTTAGCCCGATTTTTTTTTACATAGTCAATAAAAATATTAATACTAGAAAGAAACCTAAGTTCCCCGGCAACGGCGCCAAAATATGACTCGGCTAAACTCGTCGTGCCAAGATCAAAGATAAATAACCCAAACAAACAAACTAACAAAGATAGTATAGCATGCAAGTAAGGGGTCGAACCCAAGAGAACTTAAGGCTTCTAGTATTAATAAATCTATCAACTAAAGATACGGGGGGAAATCAAAGAGATATCTAAACTAACCTAGAAAACAAAGAACAAACAAATAGATAAATAGATAGGAGGTAGGTTTATTCAAAAGATCCACTCATGAAATAATCACTCGATCATAGATTCATCCATTGATTTCATTCACACCTAGGGTTAATTCTTATCCTGATCATTAACAATCGCAAGTCCACGGTCCAAGCAATTCTATAACCCTAGGCAAGGACGCTTAACCTAGAATTAGCATAGAGCACAAGGATAATAGGAAATCAAATCATGCAATCAAGCTACGAGTCTCATGCACAATTTAACCATTAAATACTCTTCCCTAAACTAGTCCACGGTCCTAGAATAGAGTTGTTTCGAGAAATAGGAAAGATGCATAGACAACAACCAATCTTAAATCAAACAATAGATCTAAGTCAATCAAACAAGTTGGCTAGACTCATAAAATCAAGCATAGATCATGGGATGAAGCACAAGAGTATCAATATCAACCAAAAGATAGAAATCAATTACCAAATTCTCACGAGTTCATACATCAGAGCTTCTCCCTTGAACAAACCCAAGGAGACTAGCTCTCCAAAACTAAACTAAAAACCTAAAAAGAGAAGAATTGGTAGAAGGTAGAATGTGAATGTATCCCAAAACCTAAGGCAGGCTCCTCCTTAAATAGCCCAAGGAAAAAGCTCCCCGAGATAGATAAGGAAAGAGGCAAAAGATAGAAAAGGAAACAAGATAGAAAGATTTCGGCCCGCTTCGGATTCGGCATCGCCGCGGTCGCGTCGCTCCCACCGCGCCCGCTCTTTCACGACAAAGAAGAACAAGTCGGTCTCGGCAGCCACCGCGGTCGCGGTGGACCATCCGCAGTTGCGGAATCTCGACAGAATCGCTGGTGTCACTTCGGAGGCTGTTTTGACCCTCTTCCGCTTGGAATCTGACTTTGGTGTAAAACGATGAATTGAAGCCCTTGAATTTAGCTTTCCAATGGCACTGGAATCTGCTCAATCCGACCTCCGTAGCTCAAGATATAGCCTTCGCAAGAAAGTGGTGTCGCGTAGACAGCTCAAAACGCCTTAAAAGTCTTGAATCTTACATTCTTGTATCTTCGGCCTAGATATAACAATTAGGACAAACTTTAACCTAAACACACTCAATATAGCCCTAAAATACAAGAGTTAACCTATACAAAATAGCCCGAATCAGGGAACTTTGAGATCGCCTTTCCTGATCACGTTCCAGCATTGATAGTTCGGACTCCTACAAAAGTTCTCAAACCTAGTCTTCCATCGGTTGAAGTTGCCGTCCGTCAGACGCAGAGGCTTCACAAAAGAGATTGCAATGGGTTCCATATCCATCTTTACCTGCAACTCAGTAAGAATCTAGAGCGCCTGCTCTGATACCAATTGTTGGATCGTTAGTACTAACGGACGTCCTTTACTTTGGGTAAAGGCGTCCTGAGGTCAGGCGTCCCTACAAGGAGTAGGGGCGTCCTTGAGTAATGCAGCGGAAATAAAGTACTAAACATGTAAGTAATGAACGCAATGAATTATAGAGGAACCACTCAAGACCAAGTAGTCCTTGAGTGTAAACCTCACTCGATCTAACACAAGTCCTAGCACTGTTCTTGAGTTCTTGAGTTAGTTCTTCGTGTTCTTGAGTGAGTCGCTTTCCTCTGATTCTCTCTGAATATTCTCTGAAAGCGTTGGCATCACAATAAATGCCTTGGGCTATTTATAGGACTTGGGGAAGGGCGTCATTCTCCTTCTGACGATCATGCCCTTCAGGTACGTGGCTACAGGATCTTCCTCCACGAGTATGACGGTGATGAGGAAGCTTCCTGTATCCAGCTGTGTGTGATGAATTCCGCTATAGGATCGGCCGCCACGTGTTGATGAACTCTGCTACAGGATCGTCTGCCACGTAGTGTTGGACTCTGCTACAAGATCGGTCTCCACGTGTCCTTGGATGATCAAACATTGCCGAGTGATGTCATCCTGTCGGCTAGTGAGTAAGGACTCCTTTCTTGCGTTCCTACTTGCTTGGGACTCCGTCCTTCTCAAGTAGTCTCTTGTTGGTCCTTAATTTCTGTTAGATGGCGTCCCTAAGCCTAGGGAACGTTCACATACTTGTTGTCCTTTGTTAATTGACGTTTCTGAACACTTGGACAAATTTATTAGAATCAAAGTGAGTTTGTCATATCAAAACTAAGGGACGGTTTGTGTGGGCACACTATCAAGTACGCATGCGTCCTTGATAGCGTCCCAACACTCTCTCATTCTCAATTGTCAATTGCGTGAAAAAGTCTTCAATTAATTTACATTAAGTTCTTGCATCTCATGAATTGATTCATACTAAACTTTGTGTATCTCGTGTGCAATTCCGAAGGTGGCCGAGAGGACCCAAGTCCTCTAGGCTCTCGTTCCACCATCACTTCAAGGTTTCAACCCTTGTTGGATCTTCCAATCCAAGGGCGAGCCTTTCCCTTCTAAGAAGCAAGCAAAGTCGACACAAGGGCAGCAGGCAAAACATCTTATAGATCCTGTTAAGCTTCCGCACCCTCAAGCATAACATACGACGCTGGTAATCACGTATCATGTGGTACTCAGATCCTACCTTGTTTTGCCAAGTTGTTGCTTCAATTTGCTTGCATAATCAGTTTTTACCTTGCTTGTCTAAAAAGATTGAAACTTGCCTCCACAAAATCACTCGCCCAACCCCAAACTCCACTCGGCTCATCCTCCACAACACCAAACCGAACCAAACCCTAGCCGTTTGGCTCACACGAGTGGATTCCCACCCCCCTCGCATGATTTTGCTTGTTACTTGCTTTCCAAGTTTCGTTCTTTTAGACAAGATCATGCTAGATTGTGTTTTCTCATTGATTTGTTTTGGATGATATTGCATAGTTTGACTTGATTTCTTGATTCTCCATGTTTGCATGCTCATTACTTGCGTTCTAAGTCATTGTGGGATGCATACTTGGTTGATTTTGATAACATGATAAATTTTGCAATTTGCCCTTATTTTTTCCACTAAAAATTGCCCCTTTTTCCTTTCTTTTCTTTTGCTTCTAAGTAGTTTCATTGGTAGCTATAAATCAAATTGTTTCAATTAATTGCATGCGTTTTTAATTTTCGTTTTTGATTCAAAAAAAAAGCAGTCTCTTTGCCGAGAGCATCAAAAAAAAAAACTCGCGTCAAAGAAAAAAAAAGAATTCTTGCTCTTCTCACTACTACAATTCGGGCCTATTGGGGCGGTTTGTTGTGGCGGTCGACATATAGTGGCGGTTTGGTAAGCGGTTTATTCACCAGTAGCGGGTTCCGTGGCGGTTTTAAAATAACAAGGCTATGGCGGCAGTTTGTTGTGGCGTTTTATAAAATACCAAAGATAAAGTGGCGGTTTTCACAATTTTTAGTAATTGGCGGGCAGGGGCGGGGGAAATAGGCGCGATATCAAATATTGTAAAAAAGAAGAAGTCAGAGAACAAGTCTCGTCCTTCGCTCAGTCTGCTCGTCCTCTTCAATCGCTCGTTCCAGACCTCGAAGTAAGTCGACCCATTCGCTCGTCCTCTTCAATCACAATCTCTCGCTTGTTCCTTCGCTCAATCTCTCGCGTTTTCTCTTCTGCAGTCGCTCATTCCAGGTCTCCGACCTTGGTGTTCGTTAGGGATCAGGGAAAAGGCGACCATCCGCATATCAAATACGTGTGAGAATCTCTTCAAATGTGCTCAGAGTAACCATCCCGATATCACTCTTGTATTTGGCAACCTCTGTATCTCGCTCTCCAGGTCTGATTTCTCTCTCCATTCACCAAAACCCTAACCCCTCCAGCTTAGGTGTTTTGTTTCTCGCTTACCTTTTCGAGAGGAAGTGTAACTAGAAACTTTCAATTTGTCAAAGCTTACAACTCTTTGTTTTTTAGTAGGATTTGCTTTCGTGTCAGCAAGACTTTGGATGTTGCTGGTAATTTGTTTGTCATGTTCTTTGTGGTGGTCCGATTTTCTACTGTATTGCTTTTTAGTCTGAAGAGTTTTTGTGTATATACAACTTGTCTTTGTGTTGGCTCTGATGGTTTTAATTCAAAGCACAAAGCACTCCTGCCTCTATATGTAGCTGTCAGCTTGTTATGGACTTGTAAAAGCCTCTAGAACTTGAGATAGTGAAAGTTAAGCATCTGATTTGCAGGAGTTCTAAACCATATATTGAAAGAATCACTTACTTCTATCAGATTTACATTCAGCTGATTTGCATTGAGAGTTAAGCATCTGATTTGCAAGAATTCTTTCATACGTTAACCCATACCCCTTGTCATGTATTTTCATTCTCTTGGGTTATAGTAAACTGTGTGTTCATTGGCTTCACATTTTCTGTTTGTGTTGCTACTTTTGAGTTCAAAATATAGAGGCTTCCATATGCAAACCAATTAGATTCTATATGCAGTTGATTGGTGATTCCTAGTGTACGTAAAATGAAGTGATAATGCACTTACTTGACTTAAATGAATTCCAGATGGAGCTTCCACAAGATTGGTTTTGGAGTAAATCAAAATGATGATTAAAAGAATTCAGATATGAGGACATTAGTTTTGAGGACATTAGTTTGTGTACGTAGATAGGCTAACAAGACAGGTTTATATAATAACTTAATTAATCATGGGATTGGGTCGTCATCATCCATCAGATTAACATTAATGGGATGGATCCTAGCTAGCTACATAATTTATATAATAACTTGATTGATTGATTGATACTCTTAGTTTGAGTAATATACATTTGTATTTCTAGGCTCAAATTATTAGCATCCAAACATAGATGTGCTGATCTAACCCATTGTTTTAACGTGTAACTTTTCATCTTTTACATTTTTTGTTTTTGATGGGTATATACTATCTACATATTTAATGACGGTTTTGAGACGGATCAGAATATCTAAACAATTGAGCACATCTATTGGTTGTCCGTTCATAAAAAATCAATGTCATAGATAGAACATTACTTAGATGAAAATTTGCCAAGACTACATTTCTGTGGAAAAGCTTGTAGTTTAAAAGTAAGCGTGCAACTGTGCATGATCCTCTACCTGATTGTGACTTACTTTCTTTTTAAAGTGTTTCCTTAAAGATCAAAATATCCATCATCCTTTTATATTCAATGAATCAGTTGGACTGAATTCAAGTGTATGTGAAAAGAAAACTTGCATAAAACAGGCTGTAGGGTTGCATTTAATTTCTTTGCTCAGTTGTGCTATGCTATTATATTTTGTTTCTGTTGCTTTATGATCACCTTTTGTCCACTTACTTTCGAGGCATATAAATACAATTTGTGAAATGTGATCGTGACTTAATCAATCAATTCAGCTGGGAGCTTGTAATATAAATTTAAAAGAGGAAGAAACCAAAACCATAAGTTAGTCTTTGTTGCATCTGTTTTGTTACTTTTTTATCATTTATTTACCTGCTTTTTTTCTGAATGACAAATGCATTTGTAATGAGAACATGACAAGTTAGTAATGTCAGATTGAAAGTGGCAAATGAAAATTTTGCACACAGATGCATTTGTATTATTAATTCTAAGATTGCATCATGGTTCTGACTAGTACATTATGTTCCATTTTGTTTATGCAGAGAAAGACGAAAGGAAGGAGTAACTCTATAAGGCAAGCTGCATCGATCGATTCGAAAGGGTGAGTTGTTTAAGTATCTTGTTTTCTGTTTTGGTAGATTTGTATATATCTTTGCATCAGTATTGAGCATGAAGGTGTAGTAAGACCTAGATCTAATTCTGGCATGTGTTTACACATGAATACAGAACTTAAGTTAGTATGATTTTGGCATGAGTTTGCACTTGAAATTTGCATAAAAATTAGTATGATTCTGGCATGTGTTTGCACTTGAATATTGCACTGAAATTAGAATGTTTTTTGTAAATTATTCTGGCATGTTCTTGCACCTGTGGTAATCAATCAACTAAAGACATGGAGGAAAGTAACTTAGTGTGGTATATGTTTCCTCGATGGACTGAGGAATTTGTCAAAGGGGTAGATAGATATATAGAAAGAGCATTTGCAACTGAGGGACAAGGAGAGCAAATTCAGTGTCCATGTAAGTTATGTTGTCTACAAAAGTGGTTTCGTCGAGACATTGTGAAGGATCACATGATTGCTAAAGGTATAGGTCGACTATCAGATGAAGAAAGAACGTCAATGAGTGTAGGAAGGGAAGTGGCTGATCATGGAATGACACATAACTTTGATGAGAATGTTCATGATCTACTGAATGACACATGGAGAACCGGTGTAAATGAGGAGACAAAGAATTTTTATAAGTTAGTAGAAGAGGGTCAAGAAGAGTTATATCCTGGCTGTAAGAATTTCTCCAAATTGTCTTTCACTATTAGATTATTTGTTTACAAGAGGGACCACAAGTTGAGCAATGGTGCATTTAGTGAGTTGCTGAAAATCTTAAAAGATATGCAGCCAGATGCAAAGCTGCCTGCCTCATTTAATGAAGCCAAGAATGTCCTCAAGGTCTTAGGTCTTGATTATATAAAGATTGATGCATGTCCTAATGATTGTATGCTGTATTGGGAGGATAATGTTGATGCAACAGTTTGTCATACTTGTAAGACCTCTCGGTGGAAGAAAGATGAGAAAGATGAGATGACTGGTAAGTATCGTCGAATTTCAGCAAAGGTGCTTAGGTATTTTCCCATTAAGAAGAGGTTACAAAGAATGTTTATGTGCCCAGAGACTGCACCTTTCATGACATGGCATGCAAATGGACGCCCAAAAGATGGGTTGCTTAGACATCCAGCAGATGGTGATTCTTGGAAGAATTTTGACTTAAAATATCCATCTTTTGCTGAAGATCCACGCAATGTAAGGCTGAGTTTATCAAGTGATGGATTCAATCCATTTAGCACCATGAGTATTGCACATAGTACATGGCCAGTTATACTCAGCAATTGTAACTTACCGCCTTGGTTGTCAACAAAATCAGATTTTTTAATGTTAGCCTTGCTGATTCCAGGTCCTTCTTCCCCAGGAAACAATATTGATGTGTACCTACAACCCTTGATCAGGGATTTAAAAGAACTTTGGGAGCTAGGTATTGAAACATATGATTCCTTAACAAACCAGATGTTTAATTTGCGTGTAGCCTTGATGTTTACCGTAAGTGATTTCCCAGCTTACACAATGTTATCCGGATGGAGTACAAAAGGCAAGTGGGCATGCCCTAATTGTCATTATGAAACTAGCTCTAGGTGGCTTCCTTGTAGTAGTAAGATTTGCTACGCAGAGCACTACAGATTTTTGGGCGAAAATCACTCATATCGATGTAAAAAGAGACTCTGCAATGGGAAGGATCAACATCAAACGGCACCAGTCCGCTTATCAGGAGTTGACATTATGAGCCTGCTGACTGATTTTGAAAATGAGTTCGGGAAGAATAGGCCGAAGAAAAAAAGAGTAAAGGACAGGGTAAAGAAGAAAGCAACCCTTGGAAAAAGAGGTCAATTTTCTTTGATTTGCCTTATTGGATGCATGTTGATTGTCGTCATTATCTCGATGTAATGCATATCGAGAAGAACATTTGTGATAGTGTGATTGGGACTTTATTAGATATTCCGGGAAAGACCAAAGATCACATCAAAGCCCGAATGGATCTTACTAAAATAGATATAATGCACGAACTTCAGCCTAAGTTGTGCAGTGATGGTCAACGTTATGAAATTGTAAAGTCGAGATTTTGGATGAGCTCGAATCAGCAGCGCCAGTTCTGTACCATTATTAAGGATGCTAAGTTATCACAAGTTTGTGACTCCAACATTACACGTTGTGTTCAAGTTAAGGAGAGGAAAATTTCTGGTTATAAGAGTCACGATGCACACTTTTTAATGCAATATCTACTTCCTATTGCAGTCAGGGAAACTCTTCAGAAGAGTGTTTCCATTCCTTTGATCAGACTGAGTGCATTTTTCAAGGCCATCTGTAACAAGGTTGTTGACCCACAGGATCTTCATCAGTTACAATCCGACATTGTTGAGATTCTTTGTCAGTTTGAGATGATATTTCCTCCGTCCTTTTTTGATGTTATGGTTCATTTATCTGTCCATTTAGTGGAAGAAATTCAACTTGGAGGACCCGTTTCTGTGAGATGGATGTATCCAATCGAGAGAGATCTCCACAAATTGAAGGCTTTTGTTCGAAATAAGGGTCGTCCAGAGGGGTGTATTGCAAAGGCATACTTGGCTGATGAATGTGTTACTTTTTGTGCGAGATATCTGCATCGTGGATCCAGTGTTATGGATGAGCATATGGTGAGGCCAGAATTAGAATCTGTATTCCCAAATATTGGTCATCCGATAATGGGGAAAGGAAAGACGAAAAACACAAACAAATTTTTTTTCAAAATTGGTCTGAAAAAGAGGGATCAAGCACATCGATATGCATTATTCAATTGCAACAATAATGAAGTTAAGAAATATATAAGGTACTTTAATTCTTTTTACGACTAAAATTTTCTTCTTTTTTTCTTTCAACTTTATAGTGTTACATAGCTGAAAGTTGTATTTGATTTTACATTGTTATAGTGATCATGAGAAACTTGTCAGTAGTAAGAAGAAGAGAAAGTGGGATACTGCACAAATGCATAGTAAGGACTTTATTGATTGGTTTAGAGAAAGAGTTGAGCATGAGATTGAACAAGGTCTGCATGTGTCAGATTGTGTGAAATGGTTGTCTATCGGGCCTTCTTTTTTTGTCAAAAGATATAGTGGGTATGCTGTCAATGGATACAAGTTTCACACCAAGCAACGCGATAGGAACTGCATCACTGAAAACAGTGGGGTGACTTTAACAGCTTTGACTCCTAGCTTTGCAAGCTCTAAGGATCAACATCCAATCATGGGAGGGAGATGTCACTTACTATGGCTCAATTGAAGAAATCATTGAGATATTCTATGAAGATCATTTTAGTGTTGTTCTCTTTGGGTGTAATTGGTTCCACTCTGAAGTTGACAGTTTTGGGCTTTCTCGAGTCAATCATACGAAACTTATTTATCAAGATGAGCCATTTATTTTGGCCTCTCAAGCACATCAAGTGTTTTATGTTCAAGATCCTTCATCAAGTCATTGGTCTTATGTTGTCCAACAACTTCCTCGAAATCATTTCGATGCTAATAATGAAATCAATGCTGAGACATATTGGAAAGAATCATATTCTTCTTTTCAAAACACATATGAAAACATTGATGATGATCTTGATTTAGGTAGCACGAGAGTGGATTTACCAACAGCTATAGTTGACATGGAAGGAAACCTTGTAGAAAATTTGCAATCATAAATCTGGTCAGTCTATATTCTCTGTAGGTTCTGCTGGTTAGTCTACATTGGTTTTGGCAAATTGCTTAATAGAAAACTGCTAGTTAGTTTTGCTGATTTTTTAGGCTTTTGTTCATGATTTGTTTTTTTTGGGTGAAAGCTATATGAGCCTCTTTTTGATCATCACTTCTGGTTATCACTGAGTTTGTAATTTTATGACAGAGTCTATAAAAATAACAAATGTGACAGAGTCTGTAAATTGAGTATATGAGCCTCTTTTCCAAAAATGAATATGTGTCACTGATTTAGTTGATTCTACAACCTCTTTTCCATAGACTGTTTTTCTAAAATTTTAACATATTGCTGAAAACTAGTAGCAGTGATAAAATTTTATGCTAGAATATTTTTTTAAAAGACCTCTGGTCATGTTGTAAGTCTGTAATTTCCATCTTCCAAGTTATCTTTGTTAACATCTGAAAGTATTTGTTATGCAGGTTTTTTCATTGATTGGACACATTTGTACGCTGGAGCAAATGGGGAAGGATAACTCATCTGGTGTTACACAAAAGTTGAAGCCATATGAAATGCAAAGGATGCAGATCATTGCAGAAAATGCTTCTATCTTGAAAGCCAAAGGTTGTGGAAGCTTATTCAATAAGGATTTGCAAAAGAAGTATGCACGAGTTGCTAGTTCTATAGCGACTGAAACTTGTCAATCAGAAGAAGAAATTACTGATCCTCCACCAACAACAAGTAAAACTGATTCGGTAAATGATCGATGTGTCTTTTTTGCTTTTTCACTGGCATTACCTCTAGCATGAAAAACTATATTAATAGTACTATGACATGTTATGTAGGTTCAAGCTAATGTTAATAATGCAAGAGGTAGAAAAGAAAGGCAATCACTGGTGCAAACGTTACCTATGGCTGATTTTGTAAAAGTGAAAGCTCAAGAGCGACAAAAAAAGAAAACCTCCCAATCTCAGCCACTGAACATGATCCACGAACAAGGTTTGAAACAAACTCAACAACAAAAGTTGACCCGCCAACAAGAAAACCAGGAAAGGAAACAAGAAGCAGTTCGTATGAGTACAAATCAGAAAAGAATTGAGAAGAGCTATTGCCCTCTAGGGTGTCATTCGCAATACTTACAGATGATGAAGGCTAAAGCTTCAAAAAGACAACAAGGTGGTGATGCTGAATTACAGAGTCTTGAAGCTGAACTACTAAGATCTTCTGAAGGTTTGAGACAACCAAGAGATGTTGGAGATGCTGACCTGGATATGGAAGATGCTTATGAGATTGATGCTGGAGAAGATGTATCAAATAACCAAAATGAGGTTGCAAGTGAAACTGATCTAGCTGAAAATGAAAATCCAGGTATTTTTGAAGCATGAGTTAGAATTTATATATTTATGAAGTTATTATATATGATGTGATAAAAGTAACATGCTGTCCACATTTTATTAGTTACAAAAAAGAAGGGTAGAGGGAAAACCATTTTACAAGAAATTCATAACCGCAATGTGGAAGATCGGGAACCTATCGTTTTGAATGCTAAATGCCAGCCAATAGGACCTACCAAAGAGATAGCCAAGACCTTTAGTAACTTTCTAGGTACTGTGGCTAGAGATGCAAATCTCGTACCTCCAAATTATGTCAGCTGGCGATATGTTCCAGATAAGACAAAGGATAACATTTGGGAGTACATACAGGTAATTGATATATTGATATATATGTTATTTATGTAGTTAGTATCATATAGTCAAATACTAACATAATTGTGTGTATTCTGATTTTAGAAAAGATATGATGTTCCAGAAGTGGGAAAGAAATGGGTTTTGAGTACCATTAGCAACTTATGGAGAAATAACAAATGTGATTTAAAAGCAGATTTCTATACTGATAAAACCCCAGAAGAGAGGCTGAAGTATATGCCTGATTCAGTACCCGAAACACAGTGGAAAGATCTAGTGATGTATTGGGATACACCAGAAGTACAGGTATGAATTATTTCCTTTTCCTTTCACTTGAATTTTTTTTTTGTGGTGAATTACACAGTAGAGTTGACATTGGTGTCTCTCATTTTGTGTTGAATCTGGTTATTGAACTTAATAGTTACCATTACTTTTGAAGTTGTATTCTCTACAAAGTATGTTAGAAAATGTCAAGTAAGTTACAATATTTTAGCAGGCCAGTAGTTTGCTACTACAAACCTGTCACTTGTGGATTTAAAGGTTATCTTGGATTACTAAAAACAACACTGTTGTGTGGTCTACTCTGGTTCAATCATTCAGTTTCTTGCTTTCATGGGTTTTTGGAAAATTCCGTGCTAGAATCATCACTCACTTAGACTGGCTGACAGCTAGTATAATGAACCTTGTTCAAGGTTTTCATTATCTATACTGTTATATGATTGATATTTCTTTGTATGATTGATATTTAATATTCGTGATTGATATCTCAAAGGAAACCAGCAAGAAAAACAAAAACAATCGTGATAAGCAATCTGACATGCATACTCTGGGGTCAACTTCATATGTAATCTTACGTCATGAGATGGTACTGTTTTCATTGCAGAAAATAATTTTGTTGAATAGCTATTCATATATAAGATTAAATATTGCTAACTTCATTTCTCTATTTCTTTTATGTGTAATGATAGCAACAAAATGACCCGCAGAAGCGAGAGCCGTCACAAACAGACGTTTATATGGAATCTAGAAAGCGAAAAGTTGGGCGCTCATACTTAACATCAAACGATGAGACCCTACAAAATATTGTGAGTTGGATTTTGCATACAGATTGCTTTTATGTACACATCAATAATTCATTTTTTCTAGATTCTATTGGTGTATTACATCTCGATTTTTTTGCATGTGTTTCTACTTAATTAGGAGAAAATGAAAGCTTTTAAGGCTAAGGGTGATGGAAGCGGTGCAAATGATCCATATTATGATGTTATTACCAAGAAGGAACATAGTGGACGTTTGCGTTTGTGTGGACGGGGTGTTACACAATCAAGTGCAAAGAACAAGGCCAAAACTGGATATATACTTCCCTCTGTCTTCCTAGAAAGCATCACCCAAACATTGGAGAAAAGATTGGAGGATCAATTGGAGAAAAAGGTGTATGATATGTTGTCTAAGATAAAACAAGCTAATCCAGGAGTAGAGCTTGTTATACCAGACTTTCAAGCCATGGAACCAAGTCAGTGTGACAATGTTGGTGACTCAAGTGACCAACCTGATCCAACACAAAGGTAACACATATTGTGCTAGTTCATCTTTTACAGATTTATCAATAGAGTATGGTCTTACATTTGTTGAACTAAATACATTATGCTTTTTATAGGTAAAGGTAAAGGTGGATCAACTATTTAGACATGATGATCTGACTGTAGTAAGAGTTTGAAGGTAAGCTTTTCCAGTTTGTTCACAACATTCTTGATCACAATTTGTTTAGATATAAGTTTAAAGAATAAAATTCATGTTGTAATTGATTTGAGCTGAACTGATGATTTGTGAGGACTTGAACTCATTTGAGCTGAACTGATTTGAGGAGTTAAACTGATTTAAGCTTAACTGATTTGAGGACTTTGGATGAACTCATTTGAGCTGAACGTATTGATTTGAGGACTTGAACTAATTTGAGCTCCTTGTCTGCTGTGTTAAATAGAGTGCTATCTCTGTTTTGTTTCAATTTATTTTTCCTCATTGGTGATGCTAGCTGATTACATAGAGTGCTATATATTCAGTGTAATAACAAATCTGATTGTCTACTGTCTGCTGTGTGACTCCTTGCTTTCGTCGGTGCTTGCTAGTAGGTGTCCTTACAGCTATTTTCAGATTAGTGTAATCTGCCTTATTAAGAGATCATAATTAGGTGTAATGTGTCTTATTAAGAGATCATATTCAAGGTGCCCATGATGAAAAGTTTTAATAACAAATCCGAATGCAACAAAGCATATCAAATTTGACTTGATAATAACAGATTAGTGAAATCTGACTTATTAAGAGATCATTTTGATCTTGGTGATGCTAGTACGTTGATTGTGCATTAGTTTCTAGCAGCATATCTCTTGATATATATACAGGAATTTAATTAGGTGTAATCTAACTATGGTGTTGTTTCTTTTTTTTTTTGTAGGTGGCATTTGATCGATCGGTATAATGATTTTGGATGTGTACGTACGTAACCCGGCTAGCTATAGGTTATATATATATATATATATATATATATATATATATGCGCATGTGATGTACGTAACTATTCATCACTAGTTAACTCAATTATGCGCGTAGTACGTGGTAGACATTATGATTGCAGCTTATTACTTAGCAAAATCTTGCTAGTTAGCTAGCTATAATAGCTAGTGATTTTGATATATATATGTGCATGTATGCATATGATCGATTTTTGTAGACATTTGTTATAAAGCTTTTGGTTATATATATATATATATATAAAATGAACTATCCTTTTTTAATTTATTGTGCGTTGTGTATATGAATTACAATATAAATTATACAATACAAAATTTAAAATATTAATTGGATAATACAAATTGGTTATATAACTGTGTTGTGAATAAAATTTATAATTAATTTCTATCCTTTTATTGAAACCGCCACAAAAGATTAAATATCAAGAAAAGTGATATTTAAAACCGCTACAATAGAGTCTAAAAATGCCGTAGAAAACTAAAAAAAACGCCAGAATAAGTTGAAAAAGTGCCACCATATGTTTCACAAAACCGCCGCTATAGATCACATTTGCGGCGTTTTTTGTCTATTGGCGACGGTTTTTTGTTTTTTCTTACAAACCGTCAGGATAGATCAAAAAACCGCTGGCATAGACTTATCGCAACGGCAGCATGGGTAGCGGCTCAGAACCGCCCTGATAACTCTTTGGCGGCGGTTTTCATACTTTACGTAGCGGATTTGACCGCCATCGTATGTCGTTTATGTAGTAGTGCCTTGCTCTCTTGCTACTTCTCATAGTGATTGCATGCTCAATTCGATCTACCCTGCCTAGTTGAAGCATTCTTTCACCCCCTTGTATGCCTTGCTTGTTGTGTCTGAAACCGGAATTTGCATTGCATCCCTTTGTTTGATTGGACCGTGCACGGCGTTTTAGTAATTCGCATATCATTACGTGCACATTGTTAGCCCATTTTCTTGGCCTTTCATGCATATTGTCGTGCTTATTACTATCGCCATCTTGTGAATGCCCTTTATGCTTGATTCAAGTAGTTGATCGACTTGCAATTGAATCTTATTTGATTTCTTGTCTTCTTGCATATCTAATTCATCTCTTTGGGT
Organism: Polygonum aviculare; assembly: GCA_934048045.1. Taxonomy (NCBI): domain Eukaryota; kingdom Viridiplantae; phylum Streptophyta; class Magnoliopsida; order Caryophyllales; family Polygonaceae; genus Polygonum; species Polygonum aviculare. The sequence goes on along the minus strand of OW204023.1, from coordinate 20,034,966 downwards.
GCATGTCTACTTGATCTTTTAGGGTCCATCGCTAGTCCTTTCATTCACTAACTAATTGTGGAGTATCTTGTTGCTCCTTGCATTACTCGGTGTTTCTACCACATACTTGCCTGTCGCTGCCGCTTTTCTTTCTTGTGTAGGAAACATGGCTGACGGCAGCGATCCCACTTCCCCCCTTGCTCCGGAAAACATCGACCCAAGCAACACTACCATTAAGTTTATGGTCGATGAAATCACCACCCAACTCGATGAGAGATTTCCTTCATTAGTGAGCAAGACGGTGGCTGAAGCGGTGAAGGTTTTGGAACCCATGTTCGAGTCCCGCTGGAGACTTATTGAGGAGCGCATCAACACTCTCATTCCACCAAGTGGTTCTCCTCATAAGTCTCTCCAGCCCCACAACCCAAGGAGAAGACGCCCCCTCCACCCCCTCACACGGCGTCAGGCTCCAACTCTAGAGGCAAAGCGCCTCTTGTGCAAGAGCTCCACTCCGACACTCTTGCTAGCTTCAAGGACAATCCTCCGAGCTATTACTCACATGATCCCAGGATGTCATCTGGCCCTCAACACCACCAACGGGCTCGACACAACCCGGATCCTCTTAGGCGCCCTACTGTTGAGCGCCTTCCTGGTGTCGAGGACCCTCTTGACGAGCTCCAATTTGTGCAACGACCAGAGTACCAAAGGCCCTATGACGACTTCTACCAGGAACTTGAGGAGGAACCCAAGGAGTTGCCCCGCACCTATGGGCGTGGCCGACGTCCTTTCTTGCAACAAGACTCGGGTGACTCCAATCATAAAGGAGATGTGAAGATCAATATTCCTCCATTCGATGGTGCTTACAACCCTGAAAAGTACGTCGAGTGGGAGGAGAGCACCGACAACGTCCTCAACTTCCTCAACTATGCTCAAAATGAAAGAGTTGGCGTTGTTACCGTGCATTTCACCGCTCAAGCAAAGAGTTGGTGGCTGCGTACTAAGGCGGATCGCTATAGGCAAGGCTTACCTCCCGTCGAGACCTGGCCACAGCTCAAGTTCTTACTCAAGAAGAAGCATGTCCCCGAGGACTATCTAGAGATGATGAGGCTTCGAGTAGCGTCATGTAAGCAGGGGAACCGCGACCCGGTTGCTTACTTTGAGGAGCTTGAGGAGCTCACATACAAGGCCAACATCCATCAATCTCAGCGGTCCATGAGGACCCAATTCTTGGCTGGCCTTAATCAACTAATCCGGGCGACGCTAGAGATCCACTCCATAACGGACGTGCTCAAACTCGTCCAAAAGGCTCAATTGCTTCACAATCAACTCCAAAGAAGAAAAACCCAGTTTTCCACTACAAAAAGGTACTTTCCTAACTCTTCAAGTTCGGTTCTACTAATCTTTATTCTTCTCAGCCAAGGGGTGTTCCCAACACCACCAAGGCACCATCTCAAGGTTCGGCACAAGCATCCTCACGCACCTCCTCTTCCTCAGCTTCTAAACCATTAGAGCGTGTGCGTGAAATCCGGTGCTTTAGGTGCCAAGGGCGTGGGCACGTCTCCAAGGACTGCCCCAACGCAAGCAAGTTCTCTACACGGACCAATGTTACGTCTCGGAAGGCGACGAGCTCCCCGAAGATGTAAGCTTCATTCAAGTGGAGGAGGAGACATACTATGCTGATGATGGCGAAGCGGAACAAGTCGAGCCTGACGCGACCAACCCGCCCCTAGCTTGTGTCGCCATACGTGCTTTACACCTCCATGAGTCTCCTCCTACCGACCAAAGGGAGAATATTTTCCACACTCGGCTGAGTGTGCAAGGTCAGTCGCTTTGTGCCATAATTGATAGCGGTGGCTATTGCAATCTAATCAATAAAAGAATTGTTGACATGCTAAAATTGCACGCATATGGATTGCACGCATATACTTCTAGGTAGGCCGTGGTTATATGACACAAAGGTTATTCATGATGGTTATCTTAATAGATATTGCCTTAACCACAACGGGAGGAGGATTACTCTTCTACCCATGTCTCCATAGGAAGTTTTGCAGGACCAGGTACTTAGAAATTAGGCCAGGCGCTTCGAGAAGCCAAGGTAAAAGAGGACGCAGCGCGCTAGGCGGCGGCTACGCCCACGACACCACATGAGGCTCCCCGGGCAAAGGGTGTCAAAACGACCCCAAATTTGGTGGGCAGCTCCCTTACATGATCTCAGGAGCCTCCACTAAATTTGAGGCCGAATGGAGGTCGCCCCCCCGCAGAAGCACACCAAGGCACCCTATCGGCCCCCGAGCGGCGTCGGTGCCTCAATTGTGCCTCGGAGTGCCCTAGGAGCTACAGACGGCGGATTGGGCTCAAATTTGGTGGGTGGATCACATTCTGGCTATGCCAACTCTCCACCAAATTCCAGCCAAACTGCACGAAGGAGTCTATATTTGCCCGCTCCACAATCCAAACGCGTCTATGAAGGCGAATGTGCCACCGACGCAGCATGCACCTCAAGGACGCTCTTCTACACCTTCTTCCACACCTCCATCCACCACTTGGAGACCCAAAGCTACTAATCATGATGTCTCCAAACCATCCATTGTAGGCGGCATTGAGCAACGCCCATGCTACTTGGCACACCCTCGGGATGTGCTTGCTCTTAAGGGAGGTACTTCTTGTAAACTTCTTTTGAGGTTAAGATGTGTTTTTAGTGAATATAGATACTTATAATCTTCCTCCCCAGCTTGATTCTCTCTTAGATAAGTTTCAGGATGTGTTCCTCGAAGAGCTTCCCTCCGGTCTTCCCCCCATTCGAGGCATTGAGCACCAAATCGACTTGGTGCCCGGCACATCTCTTCCTAACCGATCGAGCTGCATACCGCGCCAGCCCCAAGGAGACCAAGGAGTTACAACACCATGCACGGTGCCGGTGATCCTCGTACCCAAGAAGAACGGCGAATGGCGTATGTGTGCGGACTGTAGAGCCATCAATCAAATCACTGTAAAATACCGCCACCCTATACCTCGTTTGGATGATACGCTTGATGAATTGCATGGACCAATTTTATTTTCTAAAATTGACCTTAAGAGTGGCTATCACCAAATTAGGATGAAGGAGGGTGATGAATGGAAAACTGCTTTTAAAATATGGATTGTATGAATGGCTTGGAATGCCTTTTGGCTTAACTAATGCTCCTAGTACTTTCATGCGCTTAATGAATCATGTTTTACGCAGTTTCCTAGGTAAATTTGTTGTGGTTTACTTTGATGATATACTAGTCTATAGCAAAACCTTGGATGATCTCACATAGGACACTTGCAAGCAGTTTTTGAATGTCTTCGAAAGGAGAAATTGTTTGCTAGTCTTGCTAAGTGTAATTTTTGCTCATCTTCTACTATATTCCTTGGTTTTGTCGTGTCTAGTAGTGGTCTGCGTGTTGATGATAGTAAGGTGAAAGCCATACAAGAGTGGCCTCAACCGACCACTCAAACTATGGTTCGATCCTTCTTAGGGTTAGCTGGTTTCTATAGGCGATTTGTGTGTGATTTTTCCATTATTGTCTCGCCTTTACATGATCTAACAAAGAAAAATGCAGAATTTAAGTGGAAAAGGCAGCATGAGACCGCCTTTGAAACTTTGAAAGACAGGTTGAGCCACGCACCCGTCCTCTAGCTGCCGTATTTCACCAAGACCTTTGAGGTCGAGTGTGATGCGTCCAATTATGGGATTGTTGGCGTGCTCCTACAGGAAAAGAAACTCATTGCTTACTTTAGCGAGAAGCTTAGTGGCGCCGAGCTTAATTACCCCACTTATGACAAGGAACTCTATGCTTTGATAAGGGTTCTATAGACAAAGGAGTTCGTGATTCACACCGATCACGAGGCGCTCAAGTACTTAAAGGGCCAATCTCGCCTCAGCCGAAGGCATGCTAGATGGGTCAAGTTCATGGAGACGTTCCCCTATGTTGTCAAACACCAAAAGGGGACTGAGAACGTGGTAGCCGATGCTCTATCACGCAGGTGCGTCTTCTAGCTCACTTAGATGCAAATTTGTTAGATTTTTCCATGATGCGTGAATTGTATGCTAATGATGATTTCTTTGGAAAAATTTACAATTATTGTGTTACGCATGGTAAATATGAATCTTACTTTGTAGATGATGGTTATTTGTTTAAAGCTTGAAAATTGTGCATACCTTCATCTTCATACCGTAGATTGTTAGTTCAAAATGTGCATGAGACTAGAGGGCATGGTGGGTTAGAAAAGACTTTGCAGGGATTAAACGAACACTTCTATTGGCCTAAAATGTCGAATTATGTGCTTAAATTCATTAAGGGTTGTGTTTCATGTGCTAAAGGCAAATCAAAGTTAACTAACCATGGATGGTACTGACGTCTTTCATTTTGGTGGTGTTTTACTGGTTAATTTCCCTTGTAAATATGTGTCTTTTGATACTTTCTTTGCTAGTTTTGTCCCTTTTTAGCTTATATTCCGATTTTCTATGAGATTCGGAGACTATGCGAATTTGTTGTGTTTTGTAGGTAATTTGGCGTATTTTGAGGAAGTTTCGGAAGGAGTCTCTAAGGAGGAGCAAAGCATGAGAGCAAAGGAGCGGAAGAGCCGAGCGATCAATGAAGAGGAGCTCAAGGAAAACCAAGAAGAGAAGAGGATCGAGGCCCGGATCGACGTGCCCAACAAGTCGGGCCCGAGATTGACTTATGGAGGCTCGGACCGAGTTGTGGCAAGTCGGGCCCGAGGTGGCCCCGTGTCGGTCCATGTCGGAAAACTGAAGATTAGGCTCCAAGGCATACAATAGTGATCTACCACTTTTGCCCCTGTTCCATTTTTGGAGATCCTTGGTCCCTAATTAAAAGGAGAGAAGACAATTAGAGGGGGAGGAGGCTAATACACCCACATCTAATCACTCTCAAAGGTTCAAGGAAGACTTGGAGAGCAAGGAGGAAGAAGGGAGAAGAGAAGAAGAGGAAATTCGGTGGAGGTTAGGAGATCTAGGACGGAAATTGTGAGTTTGAACTTGTTTTGCTTTGCAATTTGAGGATTTGGGATTGGATCTTGTGAATTCCTTTGATTTGAATGAGATTTGGCTTTGATTTGAGTTTGATGATTAAGATTTGTTTGCTTTGCTATTTGATTGCTCTTTACTCTTTCTATATGGAGTAGATTCCATAGTCTTGGGCTATGGGGAAAACCCCTACCTAGGTTTGGGTATGAACCCCCAATTCCATAGCCTTGAGTGCTTGATCTAGGAATCCTCTCTACATAGAGCTACAATCTCTTGTGAAAGCAAGGGATCAAGGGCTTGTGATTGGGAAGAGTGAGTGAAAGCAATCTCGGCCTATCACTTGAACTTGTATCGAATTGGGAGGTAAAATTCTCTAGGGTCGATATGTAGAGAGGCGGGATCGAAGGCAAACAACCTCGATCTCACGAAGATCAACACTTATTGGCTGAATTGGGGTGGAATTACCCACATCTAGTTAGGGAAGGAACCCAAGCACCCATGACCGATCTGCCCATTTTGCCTAGTCCGACTTACCCAGATCTCGGGCCCGACTTCAAACAGTGTCGGTCCCGTGCAAAACCAACGTCGATCCCTCTCGGGCCGAAGTGACCTATGCCGGTCCCGAGAAGTTCCCTTTGATTTTCCTTGTTTTTACCTTTCTTTCCCTTTTTAAAGTCTTTTTGGTGCACTCAACGCACGAACTCCTGAGCGTTCGACACCCTACCTTGTACTACTATGGGGTTCGGTATTTAATTGAATTTTGACCCTCTGATCCGGACACCATCAGAATTTGGGCGCCGTTTCCGGGGAGTTCTACTTGTTTGAGGTACCAATTTTGTTGAGTCTTTGAATTTTGTAGTGATTTGGGTGAGGGATTAGCCCAAACCCCTTGTTTGTTTTGATTTGGTTTTGTTTGTGTCTTTGGTTATAGGTTTATTCAAGCTCGTTCCGCCCGAGGAACACTTGAGTTCGACTTTGTGAGTGATCCGGAAAGCATAATCAAGCAAGTTCGAAAGAAGAAGAGAATGGAGAACCAATCACTACATGATGATGAGGTTGCTAGGATGAGGGCCGACATGGCTCGTATGCAACTTGAGATGGAAAACCGGGATGCCGAAGTAAGGAGGGAATGAGAGCAAAGGTTGAGATTGGAGGCTCAACTCAACACCCAACCTCGGAATGCACGCCAATACATGCATCCGGAGTTGAAGGTGCCGGAGCCGGCCATTGTCTTACCGGAGGTTTCAAAGAACTTCGAGATCAAGACTCAATTCATATCGCTTATCAAGAGGGACCAATTTGAGGGGCGACCGAATGAGTGCCCGATTGAGCATGGGAACCGGTTCAAGGATATGTGTGAGACCATCTCGACGGATGAAGAGACGCTAGAGTACGTGCTACTCAAAGCTTTCAAAAGGTCATTAGGAGAAAAGGCGGCACATTGGCTAGAGAGCCAAGCTCCTCGATCCATCACAACATGGAGGGCTCTCAATGAAGCATTCTTGATGAAGTACTTCCCACCAACAAAAACAACGGAGCTTAGAAGGAAGATAGCTAGTTTCCAACAAGGAGCCAACGAGCCACTCTTTGAGGCTTGATATCGGTTCAAGGAAATGTTAAGGCAATGTCCAACACATGGGCAACAACCTTATGTTTTCCAAGACATATGTTTCCAAGGAATCAACCCCGCCACCAAGGACAAGTTGAACCTTCACACCGATTGTGGGTTCATTGATTTGCCACCGGAGCAAGCATGGGAGTTACTTGATAAACTCTCCAATTAAGACGCCATGTAAGGAGTGAGCCAAGTCAACAAGGAGGCAAGAGTCCAAGGAGATGGTACAAGGAGGCTCTATGACCCGAAGAGTGAAGAGGTTGACAAGGATGTGAAAATTCAATTCCTTGAGGATGAGTTGAACAAGATGAGGAGGCAAATGAATTACCTCAAGCAAACCACAAGGGCATGTGAAGAATGTGGATCTTTCAAGCATGTTGCTCAAGAGTGTCCCAATGAACCCCCAGTTCGCTTGGCCGAGCAAATCGAGGAGGCACACTTTGTTCAAAGAAACTATAGAGGAAGAGCCAACTTCAACAACGGAGGCAATGGAGGAAATGGAAGGTGGAACCAAGGCAAAGCTAATGGCTACAACAACATTTACAACCAAAACGAGCCAAGGGCCCAACCACCACCATACCGACCTCCGGGGTTTTACGAGCAAGCTCCACAATGGGCACATTGATGAGATGGGCGGTGATTTTAAGTACTTGAAAACTCAATTCACTAATGTTGAGCGGCGCGTTGATGAGATGGGCGGCGAATTCAAGGAGTTTGGTGTATGGTGAAGACAAGTTGACAACCAATTAGCTCACATTGCAACTCAACTTCCGAGAGAGAATGGGAGACTCCCGGGCCGACCCGAGGAGAATTCCCGTGCTCCACAACACCAAAATGAAGTCCGAGCAATAGGGTTAAGGAGTGGACGGAACTTGCCCGAGCCACATGAGTCAAGACCGAGGGAAGAGAGTCGGACCGCGTTACCCAGCAACTCGGGCCAGACGTGCTAGGATATCGAGCCAGAAGTCGGAAGAGGTCCCCTGACTAGGACCGAGGAAGTGAGGAAGTCGGGCCCGACATGCCCAGAAGTCGGACCGACTCCCCAGACATTGCTCTGCCCCTAAATCGAGGACCTGCACATCGGTCCCGAAATCGAGCCAACATCGGTCCAAGCAGAAAATGGTGTGAGTGAACCAAGCCGGTTCAAGGAAGTCGATCCAAACAAGAATCAAGGCGGCACAACTCTACCTTACCCATCAAAAAAGCCCAAGGAAGTTGTAGAGGGAAAGTTCAAGAGGTTCTTGAAGCTTTTGCAAGGGTTGAACATCACAATACCGTTCACCGACGCTCTAAATGAGATGCCTTATGCCAAGTTCTTGAGGGAAATTTTGAGCAAGAAAAGATCGATTTTGGAAATGCAAGATGAGGTGAAAATCTTGGAGCTACCTCAAAAATTGGGTGATCCCGGGAGATTTGCAATTACCGTGGGTATTGGATCCTAAAGTTTCAAAGCTTTTTGTGACTTAGGAGCAAGTATATCGGTTATGCCCATGAGCATATGGAAGAGGGCTAACCTTGGTGATATAAAACCGGTCGACATGTGTCTTACAATGGCCGATGGTTCGACTACAAAGGCCACAAGAATTTTGGATGATGTTCCGGTTAGAGTGGGGAAGTACTTTGTCCCCGACGATTTCATGATCCTTGATATGAAGGAAGATCCTTTGGTACTTATTATTCTTGGAAGGCCGTTCCTAGACACGGAGGGTGCCAAATTTGACGTGAGGAATGGAAAGGTGACTTTTGAGATAGGAGAAGACAAGGTGGAGTTTCACTTCAACAAGGCTCTAAATGAACCGGATGCCTTGGCAATTTTGAAACTGCGAGAGAATGCCAAGAGGAAAAGGGAAGAAGTGGAAGCCACAAGAGAAGAAGAAGCACCTTTGAGAAGCCATGAAAGGGTTAATGCTCAAGTTCAAGAGAGAGAGTTGGTGGATCCATTTGAGCACCAAGAGGAGTCAAGAGGTGATCGATGATAGTGATGCAAACCATGCACCAATGACTCCGCTAGAGATCGAGGACCTAGCCCGAGTTCCCTTCGATGGACCAATTACTAGAGATCGAGCCCGGAAGCTAAAGAAAGCAACAAGAGTTCTTTTGGCGCGCATCCCAGCTATGCTCGATTCACATGGGCCACAATGGACCACTCTCATCTCTCATGTCCCGAATTGATATTTGGGCATGCCTATCTTTTGAGTTATTTTTTAGGATTAGAAAGGTTTGCTATTTTTGGCACTTGCCTCTTTTATTTCCTTCTATCTTTGTCAAGGTATGGACGACTTGTGGCACAAGGAAGCCGGCGCCTAGGACGCAACACTCACACGCCCCACACACGCATGAGACGCGGCATGGGCAAGGGTGGACGAAAATCCACCTTACTTGGGACGCAATTCAGCCTTGAAAAGATAGATAGGAGTTTGTTACAAGTTGTTATTTTTCACTAGTTAAGCTCTTATTTCACTAGTAACTTTTTAGCTTTCTTTCCAAGCAAAGATCTATCTTAGGAAGTTGTTAGTTGATAGAATCTTTGGCTTCTTTGGTACTATAAATTCGAACCCTTTCAATTCAATAAAATCAGATTTGTTTTCCTGGAAATTAACTTACGTTAAAAGTTGATTTCCCGGGATTAAATCCAAGCCAATTTGTGTCTTGCTTTGGAAGAAATTTCGAGCCTTTATTCACAAGTCAGCCGAGCATCCTCATCAACAATCATCCTCCATCACTCGTCAACATCTTCAATCAACGAGTAGAATTGCTCTCGCAATTCCTACTCGCACCCTCTTCTCCCCTCTCGTCTTTCTTCTCGTTTTCCCTCTTAAATCACCAAAATTTGCATGACTAAAAAGAACCTTAATTTGCATAAATTTGTTAGCACGCGTGAAATTCATCCTACTCATATTGGTGTTCGTCGTTGTGAATATCGCAGGTGGCCCATAGGGCGTCAATTCACCAACCGGCCCTTTCTTTACACCATTAAGGTTTCAACCCTTGTTGGATCATCCAATCCAAGGGCGAGCCTTCAGTTTGTAAGAAGTGAAAAGATTGAGCAAGGGCAGCAGGCGAAACTCCCAAAAGATCCTGAAAAGCTTCCGCAACCCCAAGAGTAGCCCTCGTCGCAGGCAATCACGTATCAGATAGACCAAGGAGCAATGAAGAGTATCCTTCCTTGTATCCTTTTGATGTGGGAGACTCTTATATTTGTTTGAGTGACTTGAAAGAGGATCAAGGAGATAGTTATATGTGTTTGAGTGATTTGAAAGATGATTTGAGCTATAATTTTATTGAATCTCCTAGAAATTCTCTAGATGTTTGATGTAGGGAAAGAAGATCAAGATGAGAAGATGCAAGAGGTCCAAGCGTATGCCTTAGACGAGAAAGGTGAAGGAGCATTTGAGGGTCATGCCTACAACAATCACAAGTGGTGGTTTTACGGCTATTAAGGCAATGGAAATGGACATGACTATGGTGACCAATTCACCATTTTTCACCCAGCGTGAAGGTCGAGGTTAGAAGTCAAGCTAATGACTTAAAAGAAGCGCTCCTCGGGAGGCAACCCGAGCTTAGTAGGTTTATTTTCGTAATTTTAGTTTAATTTCCTTAGCTTAGCTTAGATTCTTTCTAATCTCTTCCTAGCATGTGTTTTTGTGGAATTGTGTGTTATGTGTACTTCATGATTGGGTAGAGGTAATAAAGAAAATAAAAAAAGGATTTATGGGAAAAGAAGTGGCATAGACGAGGGAATTTTTGGAAGTCGAACCAAGCCGGGTCGAGCTACCCAGAACATCGGGCCTGACTTAGGCAAGTCGGTCCGACTAGGTCGGTCAATTTTGGTCAATATTTGAGAAAATCCCCATTATACCCCTCTGACCTAAACTTTGTTTCTTTCCCATTTAAAGCCTTCTTTTCCTTACCTACCTCCCATCACCTTCATAACCACCTTCCCAAAATACCAAGCTTCCCTTCAAAACCCCAAATCGGCCCCCTACCTCTACCACACTCGATCCTCATAGCTTGTCCCTCTACATTCTCGATCCAACACCCTAGCCATCCCCAAGCATCGATCTCAAGAAGAAAACTCCAACAAGTCCCATTGTTCTTCATCCCTCTCCTAGATCTAGGTAGAAAATTTGAGTTCTAAGGAGTTTGTTTGCTAAGAAGTCTAGATCTCTTCACATTTGGTATGTGAGTCTCATTTCTTATCTAATTCCTTGTGAATTTCATGCTTTCATTGTTTGTATTGAGTTTTGCCATGATTGAATGAGTTTAGATCTTGAGCATCCATGGTAATTTGCATGAATAGGAGAATTTGTTCTTAATTGTTGATTATGCATGATTAAACCTACTTGGAACTTCGATTGATGAAGATAAATGGTTGATATTGGATTCTAGGAGCTTGATAGGTTGATTTTAGGTGAATTTGATTGAGAAGACGAATTTCGAACCGGATCGAGGTACCTAGGTACCTCGGGCCCGACATAGTAGAGTCGGTCCATCACATAGGACCGAGGTTGAGAGTACCTCGGGCCCGATGTCTTGAGTTGGTCGGTCCTTGTTCTAGTTGTCTTTCTCTTGTGTTGACATTAGGATTCATGAGTTTGATTGTTGGTTATGGTTTGATTATCATGATATATCTACTAGCTTGACCATTGTTTTGTGATCCTTTGTTCATACATGTTGGATTTTGTTAGTTAAGTGTCTAGAGAATAAGTATGGGGTCATTCTTGTGTGATAGGTTGTTAGTTGTAGATGCATGTGATATTGTTGAGGTTGTATGGATCTTTTCTTGTAGTTCTTTGCTTTGAATGTGTGTACGTACCATGACAACCCGAGCATCTTCTTCACGCATGGAGAGGCCTTCAAAGAAGTCAATGAAATCAAGGAAAGCACCAAAGGTGGATGATGTGCTATTAGAGGATGATGATGTGATTGCAAGTTATGAGCGGTACATGGGTCTAGCTCACCATACAAGGTGGCTAGATTGGGAGTCTATAAGGAAGATGGGGATGGATGTAGCTCTCCCCCGTTGCAACTCTCACATTGGCCTTGATGTGATGTTGGGTGGGACAACACTCACTACTCCGCCTTGACATCGGAGTTCATGGCCACCTTCAAGTGCACATATGAAGACATGGAGGATAGTGAAGGCATGATCACCTTTCAATTGGGCAATGAGACACAAGAGCTCTCTCGCCGGAACTTAGCGGTCTATGTTGGATTTCCTTTTCCAAGAGAGGAATCTTTTATGGACAATGAGAAGGTGAACTACCTTTGGAAGTATGTAGCGGGGAGGAACGAGATGAGGAAAGGAGCTTCAACGAATGAGATAGTTAGTCCTCTTTTCCGGGTGATGATCCGAGTCTTGGGATGTGCCATTTATGCTCGGCACGAGCTAAGCAAGCCCATGAAGGAGGAAGCTATGTTGCTACATGAGATGCTATTCCAAACCGAGAAGCCATTGAATCTTACGTGGGAATGGGTGAAAATGGTGAGGGACTTCCAAAGCTCATCATGGATTTACTTCGGAGGGATGATAGCCTGCTTAGCTAGTCGTCTTGAGGTTGATCTATCCAAGTACACGCCGGCACCGAATGGAGTGGAGTATATGAATCTCAAATACTTCAAGAAAGCCAACATCATCAAGGAGAAGGTTGTCTCCGGCTTCATCGACCAACTAGTACCTCACTCCAACTTTGACAAAGTGGTCATTCCTTTGGGGTCACGACTCTTTGACCTTGCAAGCTACTACAATTGGTTCCAAGTTTGGGCCGGGAAGGAGAACCCGTTTGGAGTGCCGGAGGGTCGGTTGAGTGTAGAAGACGTGCCCAACACATTCGCTTTACTACTCCTCAATCTTCTCCGGATTCCGATGAAGAGCCCAACAAATTTGACTTTGCAAGAAGGGAAGCCATGGATGTTGACTCGCCTCCCGAATAAGAAGATGAAGGATACCACAACTTGCTCGCCGATCAAGCTCCAACACTATTGGACCGAGATGTAGGGCACCTCGGGCCCGACGTACATCAACGTTGGTCCGATGCCTATTTGCCCAAGTCGGTCCGTAGTCACTTTGAGAGAGGAGAAGGAAGTGGAGCAAGGCAAGAGCAATCACATTTTGGAGGGTACGAATGTTATGCCCAATGGTATGGGCCCGGACTTGTCTTCCCCGAACCTCAACAACCGGTGGACATGACCTTTCTAGCCAGCCAAATGGCACACCTCCAACTCCAACAATCAAGCATGCTACAAGAAGCCCACCAACTCAACCTTCAACAACAACAAATGTATCTTCAACAACAACAACTCTCCCACCAACAAGAAGTCTTCCAAGCTCAATATGAAGAAATGAACCGGAATCTTGCTTACACAAGGCATGATGTGGACGATTTGAGGACGGTGGAGGACAAAAGGTGGCAAGTTCAAGAAAGTTTCAACGATTGGATGGTCGGGAATTACCCATCCTGAGAGGACCCTTGGACGCGCCCTTCACCTCAACTCCAACCACCAAGTCAAGATCCTTTCCAAGCCCAAGTGTATGAACGAGAAAGACAAGCACGGCTCCAAAGAGGCCGCCGCCGAGAGCACCCTTCGGACTAAATCTAGACATACCAATCAAGAATAAGAAATTGTGAGCTTTCCTAATTCTCTTCTCTTTTATTTTGAGTTTTGATTTCTTTGTTTTGATGAGGACATCAAAATTCTAAGTATGGGGTGGGGTTAGTTGCTCATAGTTTCATGTGTAGGTTTCTTGCGTTTGTTCTTGTTTTGTTTTGGGATGTTTTCTTTTGGATAGTGGCGTGTTATGATGCATGAATGATGATCAAGTTTGATGGTTTGAATGGATGAGCTTGTTTTATTTTTGAGAAATTGTTTTTGCAAAAATTCATAAAAATTCGAAAATTTCATGTGAAAATGACACAAAGATTTTGTTTTTGGACTAGGAATTCCCATCTTAGATGTCCAAATGAAGGATAATGATGATGTGAGCATGTAAAGTCCTTTGCATATTTTTGGATGGTTTAGCCTCTAAGTGATGTTGCTTTTGATGTGATGTGATATCTTGCATGTTTTTTTTATTTAGCACATGAGTTCTTGGATGAGGTTTTGATGCAACTAAGCATATGTGAAACTTGTGAGATAATTTTTTGGCCATTTTAGGGATACTTGTTCATGATTGCATATCCCTCTTTTTCTTGTGTGAATAGCTCATACATGCTTAGTAAAACTTGCTATTGAGGTGTTTATCTATTTTCCAAGACCAATATGAGATTTGTTCTATACTTTGTCACATTGATTTGAACTTTATTTTGCTTAGTCACAAAATGTTCCATATCCTACCTTGAAGATAAACCGTTGTTTGTAGCCCCGTTTTAGCCTTAGACCTTTGTTTGAAACTCCTCAAAAATATGATTCCTAGCCTATATGACTTGACACTTATGGGATTGGACTTTAGTGAAGGTTTGGGAATGTATTTGGAGAGTTGAGATTCTCTTTGGTAAAGGGCAAAAGAATGGAGTCATAAACCAAGTGGGTAGTGCATCTTTGTTGAGCATAAGAAGTGAAAAAGAAAGAAAGAAAAGTTAAAAAAAGAAGTGGATTGAAAGCAAAAGTGCTTAAGTGAAGAAAAGGGTCCCGACCGAGTTAGTAACTACCTCGGGCCCGATGTGTGTTGTAAGTCGATCCTATGTGCAAAAGTGTGATAAATCCAACAAAAAGCCTAAGTGCAAAGATTGAGTGGAATGTTAAGTGAAAAGTGGGTTGAGAAAGAGAAAAATCAAAGTCTTTTGGATGAGTGTGAAAGTTGAAAGTGGAATAATTTGGTGAAGTAGGTGAGCGACTAGAAAGTTCAATCCCCGGTAAGCACCACAAGACCAAAATGATTCCTACCTTGAGAAACACCAAAAGCCCCATTACAACCCGACCGAATGGAACCTCTTTGAGGACCTCCAATGAGCCAAGTTCATATTCTTTGTGTGCATTGTAATAGGCATCTCTAGGTGGAGGAATTGGTGATATTAGCTTCAATACTAAAGTCTTTACTTGCATGATTCTTGAGTTTGAGTGTTCATTGCTAAACCTAAACACATGATGAGTGATACACATTTTCATATCCCCAAAGTGAGGCTTAGTCGCATTTGACTTTATTCTTTGAACACTTGATCATGTGTGATGATGTAATCTTGCTAGCATATCTATCACTTGTGCTTGATCGATTTTTCATAAGAGGCTTTACTTGAAGATTGTGCTTCGGTCTTGCTTACATTGTTATTGCTTGAGGACAAGCAAGTTTAAGTATGGGGTATTCTGATGTCTCTCATTTTGGTAGTGTTTTAGTGGTTAATTTCCCTTGTAAATATGTGTCTTTTGTTCCTTTCTTTGCTAGTTTTGTCCCTTTTTAGCTTAGATTCCGATTTTCTATGAGATTCGGAGACTATGCGAATTTGTTGTGTTCTGTAGGTAATTTGGCGTGTTTTGAGGAAGTTTCGGAAGGAGTCTCTAAGGAGGAGAAAAGCATGAGAGCAAAGGAGCAGAAGAGACGAGCGATCAACGAAGAGGAGCTCAAGGAAAACCAAGAAGAGAAGAGGATCGAGGCCCGGATCGACATGCCCAGCAAGTCGGGCCCGAGATTGACTTATGGAGGCTCAGACCGAGTTGTGGCAAGTCGGGCCCGAGGTGGCCCCGTGTTGGTCCATGTCGACAAAGTGAAGATTGGGCTCCAAGGCATACAATTGTGATCTACCACTTTTGCCCCTCTTCCATTTTTATAGATCCTTGGTCCCTAGTTAAAAGGAGAGAAGACAATTAGAGGGGGAGGAGGCTAATACAACCACGTCTAATCACTCTCAAAGGCTCAAGGAAGACTTGGAGAGCAAGGAGGAAGAAGGGAGAGGAGAAGAAGAGGAAATTCGGTGGAGGTTAGGAGATCTAGGAAGGAAATTGTGAGTTTGAACTTGTTTTGCTTTGCAATTTGAGGATTTGGGATTGGATCTTGTGAATTCCTTTGATTTGAATGAGATTTGGCTTTGATTTGAGTTTGATGATTGAGATTTGTTTGCTTTGCTATTTGATTGCTTTTTACTCTTTCTATATGGAGTAGATTCCATAGTCTTGGGCTATAGGGGAAACCCCTACCTAGGTTTGGGTATGAACCCCCAATTCCATAGCCTTGAGTACTTGATCTAGGAATCCTCTCTACATAGAGCTACAATCTCTTGTGAAAGCAAGGGATCAAGGGCTTGTGATTGGGAAGAGTGAGTGAAAGCAATCTCGGCCTATCACTTAAACTTGTATCGAATTGGGAGGTAAAATTCCCTAGGGTCGATATGTAGAGAGGCGGGATTGACGGCAAACAACCTCGATCTCACAAAGATCCACACTTATTGGCTGAATCGGGGTGGAATTACCCACATCTAGTTAGGGAAGGAACCCAAAAACCCAAGACTGATCTACCCATTTTGCCTAGTCCGACTTACCCAGATCTCGGGCCCGACTTCAAACAGTGTCGGTCCCGTGCAAAACCAACGTCGATCCCTCTCGGGCCGAAGTGACCTATGTCGGTCCCGAGAAGTTCCCTTTGATTTTCCTTGTTTTTACCTTTCTTTCCCTTTTTAAAGTCTTTTTGGCACACTCAACACACGAACTCCTGAGCGTTCAACACCCTACCTTGTACTACTACGGGGTTCGGTATTTAATTGAATATTGACCTTCCGATCCGGACACCATCAGGTACGAACCTTTGCCTATACCTAAGAGCACTTGGGAAGATATTTCTATGGATTTTATTGTAGGGTTGCCTAGGACTAGGAAAGGCCGAAGCACAATCTTCTATGGATATTTCTATGGATTTTATTGGTAGTTGATTTTATAGCTTCTTTTCCAAGCAAAGTTCTATCTTAGGAACATTGTTAGAGATAGAATTTTGGCTTCTTTTTTGTCTATTTAAACTCAATTTTGCATTCAATAAAATTAGTTTTGAATACTTGGAAATTGACTTATTGAAGTTGATTTCCTGGGAGTCTTAACACCAAAATTGTGTGTTCTGTTGCTGGCATTCATCGATCATCCTCAAGTTCAATCAAGAGACCTTGTGTTCTTTGAACACCTCATCTCTCTTGCACCAACTCTCTCTCTCTCTCTCTCTCTCTCTCTCTCTCTCTTCAATTCTCAATTGCATGAAAAAGTCTTCAATTAATTTACATAAAGTTCTTTCATCTCGTGATTTGATTCATACTAAACTTTGTGTATCTTGTGTGCAATTCCGCAGGTGGCCGAGAGGACCCAAGTCCTCTAGGCTCTCGTTCCACCATCACTTCAAGGTTTCAACCCTTGTTGGATCTTCCAATCCAAGGGCGAGCCTTTCCATTCTAAGAAGCAAGTAAAGTTGACACAAGGGCAGCAAGAAAAACATCTCAGAGATCCTGTTAAGCCTCCGCACCCTCAAGCGTAGCATACGACGCTGGCAACCATGTATCAAAAATGAAAAGAGCGGTTAGGCGAAAACCTGAAAGGGCGCCTAAACAGAATTGAGTGGAATTATTCGAATGTTTAAGGATAATTCTTGCTTTGGGGACTTTGGCGGCTAGGTTGCTCTTACATGTTAATAGAGCTTGAGTCCTATATCATTGTTGTGAGGTGTGTGTTCGAGCTTCATTGTTTTATGCTCATGATTTCTCTATATTTTGGGTTCAGGTTGTGATAGGCTACTAGACCAATACCGCAAGTGCACGGGTCGCGTAGTACCAAGGTGTCGATCTCTAGGACTTTAGTAGAGTTGGTTGAACCGACAATCTTGTAGCTAGGCAAATAAGAGGCAACTAAAGATGGAAGAAACTTAAACTAATCAACTAGCAAACAAAGAGAACAAGCAACAAGATGATGCAGATATGAATAAGGGAAAGACAATCCTAGAGTCTAAGTACTCACACTATGGATCTAGGCAACACTTTGAAAGCATACAAGAATCTTGATCAAACTATGATTTGGAGGCGTCTACCTAGAATCATTGTCTAATCCTATCAAATCAAACAAATCGTACCTAGAGTATGATAATCATCCACTTTCGTGGCTTGATCCAAGACTAGGCCCCTTAGGCTCAATAGGGGCTCAATCGGTTCAAGCCCTCATCCACCGTCGTGGCTTGAGTGAGCTCGTCTAACTCAACCCTCTATCGGTAGGTCAACCTCTCAAGAGTTCCCAAATCAATTCTCATTTCTAAGGGAAATCAATCAATCAATCCTATGGTTCAAGCTAGGGAAGAGGTCTCTCAACACAAGTCCCTAACCTATCTCCCTATTGACAACCTAACCTCTCGGTTCTAATTATCAACAAGTCTTAAATCACAATCAATTTGGCATTAGGCACATAGGATTGACATAAACCACAATTCAAATCTCAATTCAAGCAAGCATTCAAATCACTACCTAGAATCCATAGGGTTTTCCCCAAACCCTAGGATTTGGGAATTTAGCTATCCATGGAGAACAAGAGAAATGAAGAAGAGATAAGGAAATTCATACCCACAAAGATTGTATTGATTGAAAAGGCACCAATCTCCAACAAAATCCTTCAATCTCTCAAGAACACCATAGAGGTCTTAAAATGGGAAAAAGTCCCCAAAAGGGGGAAAAGAGATTGTCTTCCAAGGAAAAGAAAAGGTATTTATACAACCCTAAAAGGAAAAGAGGGATAAAAGAGGAAAAGAGGGACGCCGTCGCATGACCCGGGGGCCGACCCGGGCCGTGACCCAGGGGCCGACCCGGGCCGTGACCCGGCCGGGTCCGAGTCGGGAAGGCCAGACCAAAGAAAATGTGAAGAAAAGCCCCGACCCCGGCCCCGACCCTGGCCGTGACCCGGCCGGGTCAGGGTCTGGAAACTCGGCCGCGGGCAAAATAGGGCGACCCCGGCTGTGACCCTGCCCGTGACCCGGCCGGGTCACACGACCCTGGCCACGACCCTGGCAGGGTCGCAGCCGGGGTCAGGGCCTTTTTTGCCCCGGGAGCCGCTTTCTTGCTTCGTCGCTTTGCTTTCTTGGCTCGGCTTTTGGCTTGCTTCTTTTGGCGTCTTTTCGGCCTTCTCCTTGACTTCGTCTTTGAGCTAATGTCGTCTTCTTAAGCTCCTCTTGATCTCCCATCACCAAAACTCTTCCATTTTCACCTAAAAACGCACAAACAAGGCGTAGAGTCCGAACGAAGACACTAAACCGAAAACAACTAAAATACTAGCTTAAAAGAGAGAAAAGTGAACCAAAACCAAATGAAACATGACCTAATATGCACTCTAAGCCTGAGCTAGATGCAAGCCATCAAAATCCCCCAAACTTGAACCTTGCTTGTCCTCAAGCAAGCAATTAGACTCTTCATCCCACATCAAGTGCAATTCAAGAATTCACCTCAAAATAAAGCAAGCAATAATTAAAGAACTTGAAACTTAACAAACCGGAATCATCACACATGTTTTATGACTCAAAAAGATGAAGACACATGAATCAATTCTGGGCCTCGCTAGGGGGTATGTGTTTGCTCTCTTGTTATGTGTTTGGGCTTCAAAGTTATCACTCAAATTCATCTTTGATCCCTAAGCTACCATAAGCTTGAAAGAGATCTCAATGTCCACCGCTAAAGACAATGCAAGTGACACTAATCAAGAGGGCTTTTTAAGGGTTGTAGTGGGGCTAGGTGAGAAGATTCAGGTAAGGGAAATTTTTGGCCATGTGGTGCTAAGCTAGAGAATAAGAGTCATAAATTTCACTTCACAACCAAATAACCAATTCAAGCATTTAAACTCTCTCTCAAACCCAAAGAATCACAATTTCAACACATCACAAATTTGAACTTCACTTTCCCACTTTCACTTTTCTTTCATTTGAAACTCAACCCTTTTGCACTTGCTTTTCTTCTTTTTTCAACATCACTTTGGTGACTTCCAAATTTTGCTCATTTCTTCATATCACCAACTCAACTTTCAAATACTATTTTCAACACTTTTCATTTCTCCCAAACATTTCCCACTCTTTTGCATTTTCTTTCTTTTTGAAATTCTCTTCCACCAAGAAGATATTTTTCTCTCAAACCCAAACTCACTTAAAATTCATCTCCCATGACTCCTATTCTCTAGGAGGGTCAAGCCATTTGGGCTAGGGAAGCAATTTTTGTGGAGTTTTAAAGAATAGGCTTTTAGGCTCAAAAAATTGGGGCTTCAAGAAAAATTGGCACTAATATAGGGTGGATAGGGGAAATAATAGGCCTAATAAAACAATGCCTCTATCACTTTAATGTCACAAGCAAATGTCATGAATGCGGTCTTGACAAAGATACAATCTCAAGTTCTAGAGTTAGAGATGCATAGAGAAATCACACACAACGAAAAGAGAGGACAAAGCCCTAGAAAAAGAGGCTAAAAATCATCTCACTAGGTGCTCATTACCTAGAATTTCAACATTAGTCTACAACTTTAAGAGTCCACATGCTCATCAAAATATGTCAAGCAAACGAGCCATGATCATGCAAGAGAATAAGGGCTTCATCCATCCAAGCAAAGATATAGAATTTTCCAAGTCATGGATTTAACTATGTTGAAGACAAGAGATTCTCATTTAAGAAAATTTGATGGCATCCTATAATGCATGAATTTTTTTGGAATTTTGACAAATTTTTCAATTTTTTTTGGATTTTTAGCATGCAAATAAAAAGGCAAGACAAAAGGAAACATGGATGCAAGACAAGAAATGAAACATGAATGCATCTATCTAGCGTGAATTCCCTCCCCCAAACTTAAACATCATATTGTCCTCAATGTGAAGATTAAAGCAAGAAAGGAGAGAAGGAAGGACTCACCTTGTATCTATTGTGGAGGAGGAGGTAGAGGGAAGTGGAATTGAGGATTTCACCAATTTGGAGACGGAAGTATGAGTCAAGAATCTTTGCTATGTGCCTACACACAACTAGACAAGAAATTCCACAAGCAACAATAACAAAATGTTGTCCTGGCAAGGACAACCACAAGCAAGCCTCAAGCAACATGGCAATCAAGCACTACCAAGCAAGCAACAAAGAGCACTTAGGAACAACTACCCATCTTTCCACTTCTAGCTTTTATTCAACTTAACCTACTAACAAAGAAAGACTTGGGTTGCCTCCCAAGGAGCGCTTGTTTAAGGTCGATAGCTTGACCATGATGCCTTATCAAATGCTTAGATCAATCATTGTTAATGCTCTCAATAACCTATCAAAACTTTGTGAGCACATCTCACAAAGGTGTAAGTAGCCCAATGATGGTTTAAAAATGAATAATATAGCATTTAAAAACCGTTTTAACCTATCAAATAGGCTAGCACTACTTTCATGAGATGGAATATGTTGAAACCAATTTTGTTTGGCTGGAGACTTCTCAAGATATATATAATATGGATCAAATCTCTTTTGAGCACTTTAATTCCTCAAAGGCAACCTCATAGTAATCTCTAGATTCTACTTTAGGCTCTAAACATGGTTTTTCATCATGCACATCTTGAATGACGATGGGAGAGAAATTAGGGAAAAACTTATAAGGGGCATCAAGGATTGAGAGAGGAGATTCCCAAGTAGAGAGCATAGGAGGAGGATTCATTGGTGAAGGGCACACTTCAATGACGGAATCTTGCTCATTTCTTTCATCATCCTCTAATCCATCATCAAAGAACCTCTCATCCTCTAATTCATAATAAGATAACCTCTCATCGTCACATAGATCACCCATCTCTTTCAAAGCATCGGAACTCTCCATCTCATCACCTCGGGATCCATCAAGCTCGTTGAGTTCTAAAGGCTCATCCATGACGACAATGTCTTCATTTGGCACATCTAACTCATGGTCATTGGATTCCAATGTGATGTCTCCCGGTTTCTCATACGCATAGAATGGGCAAGTGGTTGTTGAGTGGAGGGAAGATTGACACTTATCACAATGCTCCACAACCAAGCTATTGACTTTGTTTGCAAGATCCTCTACCAAACTCTCAAGATAAGCATAATAAGTTTCATCCGGTTGAGGTATCGGTGGAGATTCAACTTGCATACATTCATCACTCATGAAGCAAAAGAAGTCCCAACACTCATCACTTCCCATATCCCATAATCTCCCCTTACTCATGTACTTTGCCAAATCAAAAGTTACAGGATTCATACCCTCAACTATCAACTTGCACAACTTAAACTTGTGGTATTGAAACCCCCAAGCATCATGTTCTTGCACCACTTGTAGGAATCTAGAGAAGTACTCATGGAAGTGCTCATCTTCCCATTGATCAAGTCTCAACATACTCATGGTCTAAGAAACCTACAATCAAAAACAAAAAGAAACAAAAGCAAAAGCAAAAGGACCTAGACTACCGGATGTCGGAAACAACCAAAACTAGCAAAAGTCCCCGGCAAAGGCGCCGAAAAACTTGATAGGCTACTAGACCAATACCGCAAGTGCACGGGTCGCGTAGTACCAAGGTGTCGATCTCTAGGACTTTAGTAGAGTTGGTTGAACCGACAATCTTGTAGCTAGGCAAATAAGAGGCAACTAAAGATGGAAGAAACATAAACTAATCAACTAGCAAACAAAGAGAAAAAGCAACAAGATGATGCAAATATGAATAAGGGAAAGGCAATCCTAGAGTCTAAGTACTCACACTATGGATCTAAGCAACACTTTGAAAGCATACAAGAATCTAGATCAAATCATGATTTGGAGGCGTCTACCTAGAATCATTGTCTAATCCTATCAAATCAAACAAATCGTACCTAGAGTATGATAATCATCCGCTTTCGTGGCTTGATCCAAGACTAGGCCCCTTAGGCTCAATAGGGGCTCAATCAGTTCAAGCCCTCATCCACCGTCGTGGCTTGAGTGAGCTCGTCTAACTCAACCCTCTATCGGTAGGTCAACCCCTCAAGAGTTCCCAAATCAATTCTCATTTCTAAGGGAAATCAATCAATCAATCCTATGGTTCAAGCTAGTGAAGAGGTCTCTTAACACAAAGTCCCTAACCTATCTCCCTATTGACAACCTAACCTCTCGGTTCTAATTATCAACAAGTCTCAAATCACAATCGTTTTGGCATTAGGCACATAGGATTGACACAAACCACAATTCAAATCTCAATTCAAGCAAGCATTCAAATCACTACCTAGAATCCATAGGGTTTTCCCCAAACCCTATGATTTAGGAATTTAGCTATCCATGGATAACAAGAGAAATGAAGAAGAGATAAGGAAATTCATACCCACAAAGATTGTATTGATTGAAAAGGCACCAATCTCCAACAAAATCCTTCAATCTCTCAAGAACACCATAGAGGTCTTAAAATGGGAAAAAGTCCCCAAAAGGGGGAAAAGAGATTGTCTTCCAAGGGAAAGAAAAGGTATTTATACAACCCTAAAAGGAAATGAGGGATAAAAGTGGAAAAGAGGGGCGCCGTCGCGTGACCCGGGGGCCGACCCGGGCCGTGACCCAGCCGGGTCCGAGTCGGGAAGGCCAAACCAAAGAAAATGTGAAGAAAAGCCCCGACCCCGGCCCCGACCCTGGCCGTGACCCGGCCGGGTCGGGGTCTGGAAACTCGGCCGCGGGCAAAATAGGACGACCCCAGCTGTGACCCTGCCCGTGACCCGGCCGGGTCACACGACCCTGGCCACGACCCTGGCAGGGTCACAGCCGGGGTCGGGGCCTTTTTTGCCCCGGGAGCCGCTTTCTTGCTTCATCGCTTTGCTTTCTTGGCTCGGCTTTTGGCTTGCTTCTTTTGGCGTCTTTTCGGCCTTCTCCTTGACTCCGTCTTTGAGCTAATGTCGTCCTCTTAAGCTCCTCTTGATCTCCCATCACCAAAACTCTTCCATTTTCACCTAAAAACGCACAAACAAGGCGTAGAGTCCGAACGAAGACACTAAATCGAAAACAACTAAAATACTAGCTTAAAAGAGAGAAAAGCGAACCAAAACCAAATGAAACATGACCTAATATGCACTCTAAGCATGAGCTAGATGCAAGCCATCAGGTTGTGAGTTGAGTGTTTTATTTTCCTTTTAAATTTCCTGAGATCTTAGATGTGCTATCTTGTTATATTTGTTTTGAGCTTATTTGAGGACGAGCAAGATCTAAGTATGGGGGAATATGATTCGGCCTATATTGTATGGTTTAACTCTTGTGTTTTAGGGCTATATTGAGTGTAGTTAGGTTAGAGTTGTGCGTAATTGTAATATTTAGGCCGAAGACACAAGAATTCAAGATTCAAGAGTTTTAAAGCGTTTTCAGTTGTCTGCGCGACACCTCTTGCTTGCGAAGGCTATATCTTGAGCTACAGTAATCGGATTGAGCTGATTTAGGTGCCATTGGAAAGATAACTCGAAGGGATTCAATTCATCTTTTACACCAAAGTCAGATTTCAAGCCGAAGATGGTCAGAACAGCCTCCGAAGTGACGCTAGTAGTTTTGTCCGATTTCCATGACCGCGGATTGGCTGATGCGACCACGGCGTCTGCCCAGAGACGAAGTTCTATTTTGTCGTGAAAGCGCAAGTGCGGTGGAGACGACGCGACCACGGGGATGCCGGATCCGATGCGGGCCGAAGATCTATCTTCTTTTTATCTTTTTGTCTTTTCTCTTTCCTTTTCTATCTTTTCTCCTTTTCTAATTAGATTAGGGGAGCATGTTCCCTGGGTCTATATAAGGAGGAGCCTCCTTAGGTTTTAGGACATTCTACATTCTACATTCTACATTCTACCTTCTACCTTCTTCTTCAAATTAATTCTTTAGTTTAGTTATGGAGAGCTAGTCTCCTTGGGTTTGTTCAAGGGAGAAGCTTTGATGTATGAACTTGTGAAATTTTGGTAATTGATTTCTATCCTTCTGTTAATATTGATTCTCTTGTGCTTCATCTTATGAATGTTTATTGTTTCTTCAAGAGTCATGAACCTATTGAATTGATTAATGTTCTATTGTTTGATTAGGTTTGGACCGTGGACAAAACTGATCCGTGAAAACAACTTAACCTAGACCTGTTGTCTATGCAACTAGGACTAAGAAGAGAATTGATTGTTTTATCTTACAATTGACTCTTAGCTTGATTGTTTGATATTATATCGTGCATATCCTTGTTCTCTATGCTAATTTTAGGTTAAGCGTCCTTGCCTAAGATTATAGAATTGCTTGGACCGTGGACTTGCGATTGTGAATGATTAGGCTAGGAATTAACCATAGGTGTGAATGAAATAAATGGATGAATCTATGATCGAGTGATTATTTCATGAGTGGATATTTTGAATGAACCTTCCTCTTATCTATTTGTTTATTTGTTTGTTATTTGTTTACTAGGTTAGTTTAGTTTAGATCTGTCCTTTATTTCCCCCTATCTTTAGTTGATAATTATATATATTAATATTAGATGCCTTAGTTCTCTTGGGTTCAACCACTTACTTGCTCACTATACTAGTTTGTAGTTTGGGTTATTTATCTTTGATCTTGGCACGACGACTTTAGCGGAGTCAAATTTTGGCGCCGTTGCCGGGGAACTTAGGTTTCTTTCTAGTATTAATATTTCTATTGACTTTGTGTGGACCTTTCTTACGGTCCGCACTTGTATATTTTGATGTTTGCTTTTAGGTTTTGTCAGTTGCAAGATGAGCCCTTTCATGGGTTTTTCACTAGGTGTTAGGAACAATTGTATGAGCTTGCTTCGTGGGGCTTAGACATAAAGATCAAAGATGCTTGCATTGTGGGATGACTCATGAATCCCTGCTAATGTTGTACCGCAAGAGCGAAGGAAAATGCGTCATCTATGAACCCCTGGACCAATGGAATTTCTTTTGTGGAATCCGAGCCGACGAGGTCAAGGAGTTAGCTTTTGTCGATGATCCGCACCCGCGCTCACCCATCCGCGCCCGCGGAAATTCGATAGAACTTACGGAGTTTTCTTCGGATGAAGAAACGCGACCGCGTTCCCCTGAGCCGCGGCCGGGTTCCCCTGAGCCGCAGCCACGTTCCCCTAAGAGCACCCACGGATATACCCCAGAGGCATCCCCTGAATTCTGGAGAATTACGAGCGCTCCACGCATGTCGTGAGGTCTTCGGGGCCCCCTAATTCGAATGCGCCACGGTCGAAGGGCCATACTATCTTCCTCGTAGCTCAGCCCCTGTTTTGGTTGATGAAACGGAGGATCTCCACCTGGAGGAGAACCACGACAGCGGCCCGCAAACCGCGCCTGGAACATCATTGGTGAAGACAGGATTGTGGTTGGTGCTCAAGCCCGAGGCTATCTTCCCCAACAATGTTTCGGGCCATCTTATAAAGCTCGATTACCCTATCTCAATGCCCAAGGGGCTCTCCAGGTTCGTTCTCACAAGGCCGAAAGAATCCACTCAAGATGACGGGACGATAGAAGAAGTTGATTGGGCGATATTTGGTGAATTTTGGGATGGTTTGGAGCAAGAGGAGGTTCGAGATGATGTTATGGAGATTTCTTATTCACCGTCAGAAACCTTCATATTCCCTTCCATGGAGATTTCGGAAATCAGCCTTGACGATCCATACATCCTTTATTCCACTTCATCTCTCTCTTTTGATCCTGATTTTGTTCTTTCATGTCAATCTTTTGTTAAGGATTCTACCTTTGAGCATGCTAGGGTAGGTGATGAGTTCTTCTATATTTTTTTCTCATGATAGTGATAATTCAACTAGGGGATTTGCATGCTTTGCTGAATATTTTGAAAAATCATATCAATCACCTAATTGGTTTCACTATAGAAAATCTCACCCTAATTGCTCAAGCATGTTTGATAGGTTAAAAAGGTGTTTGTTATTTCTTATTTCCTGATAATTTATCTATATGTTATTTGTTCTATTGTTAGATAGCTGTGCAGGACTTTGGTTTGATGCTTAGGGCTTTGACATGTCCGATCATGAAGACGTCGAGCCATCGACGTTAACCAAAGGCGTTGCTTGGGAGGCACCCCAAGTCTTAGATAGATTGTTTTTCCATTCCTAGCTTAAGTTTATTCTCGTTTTTGGGCTAACGTGCAGGTACTAGGTCCAAAAGGACATTTTGGTGCAAAACCGCGCTCGCGGCATCCATACCGCGACCGTGGTGGAGCACCAGAAACCGTCCCAACGAACATGTACTAACACTATATCTTTCATCTATCTATATCCATTCTCTTCCATCTTCTATCTTTTCCACACCTTCTATTTCAGTTCTTTCCATCCACCTTTAGATTTCCATTCTTTTGGCTATGTTCACAGCCTAAGTATGGGGGAGCTTTGTTCCCCCGAATAGCATCATTGAGGTTCGAGTTCATGAGTTCACACGTGTCCTGAGAAGATTAGCCCAATATCCGAGAGCCACATTGAGCATTCATGTTCGAGGAGACGTCCGAGTTCGCATTCGCTCAAGGCCACGCCCGCGCTTCCCATGCCGCACCCGCGGTTGGCTCACGGTGGTTGATGTTGCATTTAGCGTTGATTCCGCGCCCGCGGCCCGTGATGTCTCTCATTTTGGTGGTGTTTTAGTGGTTAATTTCCCTTGTAAATATGTGTCTTTTGTTCCTTTCCTTGTTAGTTTTGTTCCTTTTTAGCCTAGATTCCAATTTTTATGAGATTCGGAGACTATGCGAATTTGTTGCATTTTGTAGGTAATTTGGCATGATTTGAGGAGGTTTTGGAAGGAGTCCCCAAAGGGGAGGAAGGCACGAGCATAAAGGAGTGGAGGAACCGAGCGATCAATGAAGAGGAGCTCAAGAAAAGCCAAGAAGAAGAGTGGACCGACGCCAGGACCGAGTTGCCCAGCAACTCGGGCCCGAGATTGACTCGAAGACGTCAGACCGAGGTGCCAGCACATCGGGCCGAGCTACACCCGTGTCGGTCCGAGTCGGCGGAATTGTGGATTGGGCATCAAGGCATACAAATGTGATCTACCACTTTTGCCCCTCTTCCATTTTGGATATTCTTGGCCCCTAATTAAAAGGAGAGAAGACAATTAGAGGATTATCCATCTTTACACAAAACTAATTACTCTCAAAGGCTCAAGGAAGACTTGGAGAGCAAGGAGGAGGAAAGGGGAGGAGAAGAAGAGGAAATCGGTGGAGAAAGGAGTAGATCTAGGGAAGAATTGTGAGTTTGAACTTGTTTTGATTTGCAACTTGTGGATTTGGATTTGGATCTTGTGATTTCCCTTTGATTTAAATGAAATTTGGCTTTGCTTTGATTTGGATGATTGAGATTTGTTTGCTTTGCTATTTGATTGCTTGTTACTCTAGCCTTATGGAGTAGATTCCATTGGTCTTGGGCTATGGGGGAGACCTCTAGCTAGGTTTGGGTTTGAACCCCCAATTCCATAGCCTTAAGTGCTTGATCTAAAAACCCACACTACATAGAGCTACAATCTCTTGTGGAAGCAAGGGATCAAGGGCTTGTGATTGGCAAGAGTGAACGGAAGCGATCTATTGCCTATCACTTGACCTTGCATCGAAAGGGGAGGTAAAATTCCCTAGGGTTGATGTGTAGAAGTGGCAGGGCCGAGGCGGACAACCTCGATCTCACGAGGATCAACACTTAGTGGCTGAATTGGGGTGGAATTACCCACATCTAGTTAGAGAAGGAACCCAAAAACCCAAGACTTATCTCTCCATTTTTGCCAAGTTTGACTTACCCAGACGTCGGGCCCGACTTACAACTGTGTTGGTCCTGGCCATTTCTTCGTCGATTCATCTCTGAACCGAAGTGACCATGTCGGTCCCGAGAGGTTTCCTTTGATTTTTCTTTGTTTTTAGTCTTTCTTTCCCCTTTGCAAGCCTTTTTGGTGCACTCAACGAACAAACTCCCGAGTGTTCGAAACCCTACCTTGTGCTACAACTAGGTTCGATTATAAATTTAAATTTTGAGACCCTCTGATCTTGACCTATCAGAATTTTGGCGCCGTTGCCGGGGAGTTCTTATTGCTTGAGGTACCTCTTTTGTTGAGTCTTTGATTTTGTAGTGATTTGGGTGAGGGATTAGCCCAAACCCCTTGTTTGTTTTGATTGGGTTTTGTTTATTTCTATGCTTATAGGTGTATGCAAGCTCGTTCCACCCGAGGAACACTTGAGTTTGAGCTAGTGAGTGATCCGGAGAGCATCATCAAAGAGGCCCGAAAGAAGAAGATAATGGAGAACCAAGCACAATATGATGATGAGGTTGCTAGGATGAGAGCCGACATGGCTCGTATGCAACTTGAGATAGAAAACCGAGACGCCGAGACAAGGAGAGAGCATGAGCAAAGGATGAGGCTAGAGGCTCAACTTAATGCTCAACCCCGGAATGCACGCCAATACATGCATCCAGAGTTGAAGGTGCTCGAGCTGGCCATCGTCTTACCGGAGGTTTCAAAGAACTTCGAGATCAAGACACAACTCATATCACTTATCAAGAGGGATCAATTCGAGGGGCGACCTCAAGAGTGTCCAATTGAGCATGTGAAGCGATTCAAGGATATGTGTGAGACTATCTCGACGGATGAATAGACGGTAGAGTATGTGCTACTCAAAGCTTTCAAATGGTCGCTTGGGGGGTAAGGCGGCACATTGGCTCGAGAGCCAAGCCCCTAGGTCGATCACAACATGGCGAGCTCTCAACGAGACGTTCTTGATGAAGTTCTTCCCACTAACAAAAACAACGGAGCTTCGGATGAAGATAGCAAGTTTCCAACAACGATCAAACGAGCCACTCTTTGAGGCTTGGGATCGATTCAAGGAGATGTTGCGCCAATGTCCAACCCATAGGCAACAACCATATGTTCTCCAAGACATCTTTTTCCAAGGAATCAACCCCACCATCAAGGACAAGCTAAATCTCCACACCGATTGTGGATTTATAGACTTGACCCCGGAGCAAGCTTGGAAGTTACTTGATAAACTCTCCGACTATGAGGCCATGTACGGGGTGAGCCAAGCCAACAAGGAGGCAAGAGTCCAAGGTGATGGTACAAGGAGGCTCTATGACCCGAAGAGTGAGGAGATTGACAAAGATGTGAGGCTCCAATTCCTAGAGAGTGAGGTGACCAAGTTGAGAAGGCAAGTGAATCATTTCAAGCAAACGACAAGAGCATGTGAAGAATGTGGATCTCTCAAACATGTTGCACAAGAGTGTCCCAATGAGAGCCAAGTTTGCTTGGCCGAACAAATCGAGGAGGCACACTTTGTTCAAAGAAACTATGGAGGAAGAGCCAACTTCAACAATGGAACCAACTTCAACAACGGAGGCAACTTCAATAATGGAGGAAATGGACGGTGGAATCAAGGCCAAAATAATGGCTACAACAACAACTACAACCAAAATGAGCCAAGGGCCCAACCACCACCATACCTACCACCGGGGTTCGATGAGCCAACTCCTCAATAGGCGAGAGAGATGAAGGATGATCTCAAGGATGTGAAAACTCTAGTCGATGGTATAAGCACTCAAGTCAATGAGTTGTGTGTTTGGAGAAGGCAAGCCGACAACCAATTTGCCGAACTTTTTTACTCGACTTCCTAGAGAAGATGGGAGACTCCCGGGCCGACCCAAGGAGAATCCCTATGCCCCACAAAACCAAAATGAAGTCTGAGCAATTGAGTTGAGTAGTGGTCGAAATTTACCCGAGCCACATGTGTCAAGACCGGGAGAAGAGAGTCGGACCGAGTTACCCAGCAACTCGGGCCCGACATGCCAAGACATCGAGCCAGAAGTTAGAGGAGGTCCCCTGCCTAGGACCGAGGAAGAGAGGGTATCGGGCCTAACATGCCCTGACGTCGGTCCGACACCCCAGCCAAAGCTCTGCCCCCAGATCGAGGACTAGAACATCGGGCCCGACGTGGAGCCTACATCGGTCCGAGTAGAGAAGGATGTGAGTGAGCCAATCCGGTCCAAGGAAGTCGATCCCAGCAAAAATCAAGGTGGCACAACTCTTCCTTACCCATCAAAGAAGCCCAAGGATGTTGTAGAGGGCAAGTTCAAGAGATTCTTGAAGCTTTTGCAAGGGTTGAACATAACGATCCCATTCACCGATGCCTTAAATGAGATGACTTCATATGCTAAGTTCTTGAGAGAAATTTTGAGCAAGAAGAGGTCAATAGTGGAAATGCAAGACGACGTAAAAATTTGGAGTTACCTCAAAAAGTGGTTGACCCGGGGAGATTTGCAATTATCGTAGGAGTAGGGTCTCAAAGTTTCCAAGCTCTATGTGACATAGGAGCAAGCGTGTCGGTTATGCCCATGAGCATTTGGAAGAGGGCTAACCTTGGTGAGATTACCGGTTGACATGTCTCTCACGATGGCCGATGGTTCTACTACCCAAGCTATGGGAATTTTGGATGATGTCCCGGTTAGAGTGGGGAAATACTTTGTCCCCGACGACTTTATGATTCTAGATATGAAGGAAGATCCTTTGGTTCCCATCATTCTAGGAAGACCGTTCTTAGCAACGGCGGGAGCAAAATTTGATGTGAAGAATGGAAAGGTGACCTTTGAAATCGGAGAAGACAAGGTTGAGTTTCACTTCAACAAGGTTTTGAATGAGCCGGATGCCTTGGCAATTTTGAAATTGGAAGAGAATTCCAAGAGGAAAAGAGAAAAAGTGGAAGCTACAAAAGAGGAGGTAACTTTAAGGAGCAATGAAAGGATCAATGCCCAAGTTCAAGAGAGAGAGTTAGAAGATCAATTTGAGCATCAAGAAGAGTTAAGGAGCAATGATGGTTCAAGGAGCAAGGAAGAGTATCTTTCCTCATATCCTTTTGATGTTGGAGACTCTTATATTTGTTTGAGTGACTTAAAAGAGGATTTAGGAGATGTTATTTGTGCTTAAGTGATTTGAAAGATGATGTGAGCTATAATGTCATTGAATCTCCTAGAAACTCTTTGGAAGTTTTTGATGTAGGGAAGAAGGACCAAGAGGATGCAATTCAAGAGTAGCAAGCCTATGCTTTGGAGGAGAAAGGTGAAAGAGAGTTGGAGGGTCATGCCTACATCAATCACAAGTGGTGGTTCTACGGCTATGAAGGCAATGGCAATGGGCATGACTATGGTGACCAATTCACCATCTTCCATCCACCATGAAGGTTGAGGTTAGAAGTCAAGCTAATGACTTAAAAAGAGCGCTCCTAGGGAGGCAACCCGAGCTTAGTAGGTTTCTTTTCGTAATTTTAGTTTGATTTTCCTAGTTTAGCTTAGACTTTCTCAAATCTCTCCCTAACATGTATTTTTGTGGATTAGTGGTGTTATTTGTGCTTCATGATTGAGTAAAGATAATGGTGAAAATAATAAAAGGATTTGTGGGACAAGAAGTAACATAGTTGGGCTGCTATTTGGTGATCGGACCAAGCCGGGTCGAGGTGCCCAGCAACTCGGGCCCGACTTAGGTAACTCGGTCCAATGCATCCGTCAACTTTGGTCAAGAGTTGTAGAAAATCCCAATTTTACCCGTTTGACCTAGACTTTGTCTCTTTCCCATTTAAAGCCTCTTTCCCTTACCTACCTACCATCACCTTCATAACCACCACACCAAAAATACCTATGTCCCTCACCAACACCAAAATCGGCCCCCTCCCCCATCACACTCGATCCACCCTTACTTGCCCTCTACCATCTCGATCCAATACCCCAAGCTTTCCCCAACATCAAATCCAAAGAGAAAACCTCAAGATTTCCACTGTTCTTCATCCCTCCCCTTGACCTAAGTCGAGAAATTTGGGTTCTAAGTAGATTGGTTGCTAAGAAGTCCTAATCTCCTTAATTTTGGTATGTGAAACTCGATTCCTATCTATTTCTTTGAGGATCATGTGCTTATGTTGCTTGAATTGAGTATTTCCATGTTTGATTGAGATTGGAGCTTGAGCATCAATGGTGGATTTGCATGAATAGTGAAATTGCTCTTAATTTGTTGAGTATGCATGATTGAAATCCCTTTAGAACATCGATTAGTGATGATGGATGGTTAAAATTGAATTTTAGGAGCATGATAGATTGATTTTGGGTGAACTTGTTTGAGAAGACGAGCTTAGAAGGGGACCAAGATACCCAGGTACCTCGGGCCCGATATAGGAAGTCGGTCCATCACTTCGGACCGAGGTAGAGCACCTCGGGCCCGACGTCTAGAGTATGTCGATCCTTGTTCTAGAATTCTTTCTCTTGTGTTGACATTAGGTTTCATGACTTTGATTGTTGGTTATAGCTTGATCATGATGTGAAATATCCTTTAGCTTGACCATTGCTTTGTGATCCTTTGTTCATACATGTTGGATTTTGTGAGTTAAGTGTCTAGAGGCTAAGTATGGGGTAGCCATGTGTGTTAGGTTGTGAGTTGTAGATATGTGTGATATTGTTGAGGTTGTATGGATCTTATCTTGTAGCTTCTGTTGCTTTGAGTGTGTGTAGGTACTATGGAAACCCGTGCATCTTCTTCTCACATGGAAAGGCCCTCTAAGAAGTCAAAGAAGTCAAAGAAAGCACCAAAGATGGATGATGTGAGACTTGATAATGATGATGTAGCCGAGAGGTATACTCAGTACATGGAGCTAGCTCACCACACAAGGTGGTTAGATTGGCAGTCTATAAGGAAGATGGGGACGGATGTAGCTCTCCCCCGGTGCTACTCTTACATAGGACTTGATTTGATGTTGAGGTGGGACAATCCACACTATCCCGCCTTGACATCGGAGTTCATGGCCACGTTCAATTGCACATATGAAGACGTGGAGGATAGTGAGGGCATCATCACCTTCCAATTGGGCAATGAGACACAAGAGCTTACTCTTCGGAACCTGGCAAGCTACCTCGGGTTTCCTTTTCCACGGGAGGAAGCCGGCGTGGACAATGAGAAGGAGAACTACCTATGGAGGCATGTAGCCGGGAGGAATGAGATGAGAAAAGGAGCTTCTACAAATGAGATTGCTAGCCCTCTCTTCCGGGTCATGATCCGTGTCTTGGGGTGCGCCATCTTTGCGCGCCATGACCTAAGTAAACCCTTGAAGGAAGAAGTATGTTGCTCTATGAGATGCTATTCCAACCCGACAAGCCATTGAACCTCACTTGAGAGTGGGTCAAAATGGTTAGGGACTTCGAAAGCTCCTCGTGGATTTACTTCGGTGGAATGATATCTCGCTTAGCTAGTCGTCTCGAGGTTGATCTCTCCAAGTACACGTCGGCACCGAATGGAGTGGAGTACATGAATCTCAAGTACTTCAAAAAGGCGAACATCATCAAAGAAAAGGTGCACACCGACCTCAGCACCCATCTAGCGCTTCATTCAAACTTTGACAAGGTGGCGATTCCTTTGGCGCCTAAGCTCTTTGACCTTGCAAGCTACTACAATTGGTTCCAAGTTTGAGCCGGGAAGGAGAACCCATTTGGTGAACCGGAAGGGACACGGGAGTGTCGATGTCGAGCTCAACACATTCGCTTTACCACTCCCCAACCATCTCCGGAGTCCGATGACGAGCCCAACAACTTTGAGTTTGCTAGAAGAAAGGCAATGGATGTTGACACGCCTCCGGAAGAAGATGATGGTTACCAAGGTTTGCTAGCCAATCTCCGAGCAAGAGATCAAGCCCCAACACTACTGTACCGAGATGCAGGGCACCTCGGGCCCGACTTCCACCAAAGTCGGTCCGATGCCTATATTTTACGAATCGGTCCCGAGTCATTTTGAGAGAGGCGAAGGGAGTGGAGCTAGGCAAGAGCAACCACACTATGGAGGGTATGAAGGTTATGCCCAATGGTATGGGCCCAAAATGGTTTTCCCCGAGCCTCAACAAACGGTGGACATGACGTTTCTAGCTAACCAAATGGCTCACCTTCAACTCTAACAATCAAGCATGCTTCCAGAGGCCCATCAAATCAACCTTCAACAAGAACAAATGTTTCTTCAACAACAATAACTTTTCCAACAACAAGAAGTCTTCCAAGCTCAACAAGAGGAGATGAACCGGAATCTCGCCTACACTAGGCGTGAAGTGGACAATCTAAGGACGGTGGAGGACCAAAGGTGGCAAGTCCAAGAGAGCTTCAACAATTGGATGGTCGGGAATTATCCCTCCCGAGAGGATCCATGGACGCGCCCTACACCTCAACTCCAACCACCAAACCAAGATCCCTACCAAACTCAAGCGTATGAGTGAGAAAGGCATGTAAGGCTCGAAAGAGGAAGTCGCCGAGGGCGTTCTTCCAACTAAATCTAGACATGCCAATAAAGAATAAGAAATTGTGAGCTTTTCTAACTCTCTTCTCTTTTATTTTTGAGTTTTGGTCTCTTTGTTTTGATGAGGACATCAAAATTCTAAGTATGGGATGCGGTTAGTTGCTCATAATTTTGCATGTTAGTTTCTTATGTTTGTTCTTAGTTTGTTTTGGGATGTTTTCTTTTGGATAGTGGCTTGGTATGTTTCATGAATGATGATTGAATTTGATTTGGTTTGAATGGATGAGTTGATTTTATTTTGAGAACTTTTTTGCAAAAATCCATAAAAATTTGGAAATTTTGTGTGAAAAGAACAAAAAGATTTTGTTTTTGGACTAGGAATTCCCATCTTAGATGTCCAAAGAAGCCTAATGATGATGTGAGCATGTAAATTACTTTGCATATTTTTGGATAGTTTAGCCTCTTAAATGATTTTGCTTTTGATGTGATGTGATATCTTGCTTGTTTTTATTGAGCACATGAGTTCTAGGATAAGTTTTTATGCAACTAAGTATGAGTGAACCTTGTGAGATTGATTTTTGGCCATTTTAGGGATGCTTGTTCATGATTGCATATCCCTCATGTTTCTTGTGTGAAATAGCTCATGCATGCTTAGTAAAACTTGCTATTGTGGTGTTTATCTATTTTCCAAGACCAATACGAGATTTGTTCTATGCATTGTCACATTGATTTGAACTTTATGTTTCATTTAGTCACAAAATATTCCATATCCTACCATGAAGATAAACTGTTGTTTGTAGCCCTGTTCTAGCCTAGACCTTTGTTTGAAACTCCTCAAAAATATGATTCCTAGCCTATATGACTTGACCCTTATGGGATTGGACTTTAGTGAGAGGTTTTGGAGTGTATTTGAAGAGTTGAGATTCTCTTTGGTGAAGGGCAAAGAATGGAGTTATGAGTCAAGTGGGTAGAATCTTTGTTGAGCATAAAGTGAAAAGAAGGAAAGAAAATGTTGGAAAGAGAAGTGGATCGAAAGCAAAGAGCTTAAGTGAAGTAGAGTGGGTCCGACCGAGTTACAAGTGACCTCGGGCCCGAGTTAGGTTCAAAGTCGGTCCAGTGCAAAAATGCGAAAAATCTAACAAAAAGTCTAAGTGCAAAGATGAAGTGGAATGTTAAGTGGAAAAGTTGGTTGAGAAAAGCAAAGTTCAAAGTCTTTTGGATGAGTGAAATTGAAAGTGGAATAATTAGTGAAGTTGGTGAGAGATTAGGAAATTTAATCCCCATTGTAAGCACCACAAGACCAAAATGATTCTTACCTTAAGAAATACCAAAAGCCCCATTACAACTCGGCCGAATGGAACCTCTTTGAGGACCTCCATTGAGCCAAGTTCATATTCTTTGTGTGCATTGTAATAGGCATCTCTAGGTGGAGGAATTGGTAATATTAGCTTCAATACTAAAGTCTTTACTTGCATGATTCTTGAGTTTGAGTGTTCATTGCAATACCTAAACACATGATGAGTGATACACATTTTCATGTCCCAAAAGTGAGGCTTGGTTGCATTTAATTTCATTCCTTGAACACTTGATCATGTGTGATGATGTAATCTTGCTTGAATATCTATCACTTGTACTTGATTGATTTTTCATATGAGGCTTTACTTGAAGATTATGTTTCGGTCTTGCTTACATTGTTATTGCTTGAGGACAAGCAAGTTTAAGTATGGGGTATTCAGATGTCTCTCATTTTGGTGGTGTTTTAGTGGTTAATTTCCCCCATAAATATGTGTCTTTTGTTCCTTTCCTTGTTAGTTTTGTTCCTTTTTAGCATAGATTCCGATTTTCTATGAGATGCGGAGACTATGCGAATTTGTTGCATTTTATAGGTAATTTGGCATGATTTGAGGAGGTTTTGGAAGGAGTCCCCAAGGAGGAGCAAGGCACGAGCACAAAGGAGCGGAAGAGCCGAACAATCAATGAAGAGGAGCTCAAGAAAAGCCAAGAAGAAGAGTGGACCGACGCCAGGACCGAGTGGACCAGCAACTCGGGCCCGAGATTGACTCCAAGACGTCTAGCGCACATCGGAAACGAGGTACACCCGTGTTGGTCTGAGTCCGCGCAATTGTGGATTGGGCATCAAGGCATACAAATGTGATCTACTGATGCGGTTCGGGATCGTGGTGTTCCGGATCGGATAATATCAAAATTTAAATTTATAAACCGAACCCCAATTGTAGTAAAAGAGGTAGGGTGTCGAACACACGGGAGTTCGTGCGTTGAGTGTACCAAAAAGACTAAAAAGGGGAAAAAGAAAGGCAAAAACGAGGAAAATCAAAGAGAACACCTCGGACCGACACTAGTCACTTCGGTCCGAGGGTGGATCGAGGTTGATTTGGCCGGGACCGACTTCACACAACGTCGGGCCCGATGACTGGGTAACTCGAACTAGGCAAATTTGGTAAATCGGTCTTGGGTTTTTGGGTTCCTTCCCTAACTAGACTTGGGTGATTCCACCCCAATTCAGGCAATAAGTGTTGATCCTTGTGAGATCGAGGTTGTCCGCCTTCGATCCCTCCACTCTACACTTCGACCTTAGGGAGTTTTCACTCACCTTCGATGCTAGGTCTAGTGATGGGTCCGAGATGCTTTCGCTTACTCTTACCAAACACAAGACCTAGATCCCTTGTTCTCACAAGAGAATTGAAGCTTAATGTAGAGAGGATTCATAGATCAAGCACTCAAAGGCTGTGGAATTGGGGGTTCACACCCAATCCTAGCTAGGGGTTTCCCCCATAGCCCAAGACTATGGAATCTACTCCATCAAGTAAGAGTAAAAAGCAATCAAATGGCAAAGCAAGCTAATCTCAATCATCAAACTCAAATGTAAGCCAAATCTCATTCAAATCTAAAGGGGTTCACAATATCCAAGTCTCAATTCTACTAAACCAAAAGCAAAACAAGTTCAAAACTCACTAATCTCCTCTCTAGCTCCACCGATCTCTCTCTCTTCTCCTCCTCCTCTCTTCTCCTTGCTCTCCAAGTCTTACTTGAGCCTTTTTGAGTGATTAGGTGTGTGGATCTCTTCTAATGCTCTCTAATCTCCTCTAATTATACTCTCTCATGGATTGGGGATCAAGGAATTCCCAATTTAGAAGAAGGGCAAAATTGGAAGATCACAACATTGTGCCTTGGAGCCCAATCCACTAGTACAAAAGAGCGAGTTAATATCGGTAAGAAAATATACCGCTTGAAAAAGCGATATTAGTTTTAAGGATTCATACCGGTTATACAAAAATGCGGTATGTGAGAATTTTTTTTTAATCTTTCATACCGGTTTTTCCTAAAACCGGTATAAAAAATTCAATTGCCCAGACACGGATACCGGTTTTATAAAAACCGGTATCCAAAACCGGTATAAAAACCAAAACATGGATACCGGTTTCTAAAAAACCGGTATAAGTCTATTTTTTAAAAAAATTAAATTGTTGATTCTACTTTCCCTTTCTTTCCTGTTCTCAAGTCTCAACCCCGCCCTTGGCTTGCACTCCCATTCCCACCGTTGTTGACGAGGACAAAGCGGCGCCCGGCGACGAGGACGGAGAGGTAGCGGGTAATGGATCTCTATCTCTCTTTCTCCCTTCTTTCACTTTCTTCTTCCTCCGCCCTGCAAAACCCTAATCGGAGCTGGTTTTAACCCCATTCCCAAAGCTCAACAATGGCAGCCGAGTTGTTAACGCCCTACTCAATCGACCCCGACCCGTCCCACTTCGACCTCCTGGTCTCCCACCTCATGTCCGCCGACAACGCCCAGCGTTCGGAGGCGGACTCCCTCTTCAACCTCCGCTCTACTCGCCCGATTGCCTTGCCCTCAAGCTCTCCAAAAGCTCTCCTCCTCCCCTCACCCGGACACTTTCTTCTTCAACCTCCGCCCTAATTCGTCGGATTTTGAACCCTAATTCCTGTTATTTGCAGGTTTTGAGTTCAAAAGGGGTGGTCGTAGTGGACATCGCTTGCCACTATTCTCAAGGGTGTTGTTGCAGGTCTCTTGCTCAGGTTTTAGCTGCTGTTAGGTTCCTCTATTTCCAAAAGCAAAATCTAAGTAGTTGATGGTCATGGCCTTCAAAAAACAGTCTGTTTTTACGTTTGGTTTCATGGTTTGTTTTGTTTTGCACACAGATCAGTAAAGGTATCATAAACAGTAGCTTCATGCTTATGTAATGACTCATAAACAACTAAAAAGGACTATTACAATTTAAGTGCTCTTAATTATGTAATGATTCATTGTGGTTTGCTGGTGTGGCCTTCAAAAAAGGCATGTTGTGTTGCTACAAACAATTAACCATACCCATATCCAAACCTATATCATATATTTGTTTTTAAATCAATAAAAAATATGCAAATGAGTGACTTTGTGGGGTTCTGTATTCAACCTTGGAGGACTTTGGAGTTAATTAGAAGAGTGGGATTAGTGCCTAGAAATGCTGAGTTGTTGCTTCTTGCTGTTTTGCTAACATTCCTGTGCATTATGATTCTTGTCTGATAAAGTGTTTAATTTATGTTTGTTGCTAGGTGTAGCTTCTAGTGAAGGGATTGCTTTGATAGCTCCGAACACTTCTCCAAGTATGTTATTCTCTCTTTTGCATTGGGTCAACATGTAGTTGCTTGATTAGTTAATTAACTACATTAGTTAATTAATTGTACGTCCTTCAACATATGTATAAAATAATAAAATGCATATTGTATAGCAATGAATTAAGATTCCTCCAAACACTTCCAATATCACGTGTAAAACCACCACATACGCCTTTCTCTCTGAATCCATGTAGCTAGCTTGCACAATAATGTATATGAAATTTGGTTGACATTATTGTATACAAGACAAGTCATAAATGCGTTCTTTGTTTATCTCCGTGAAGACCATAGGGAAGGGATAATTGTTAATAAAGCTAAAAGAAAGAGACAAACAAGTAAAGGTATGGTTATCGTGTAGGAAGTTGTGTTTTGGGGTGTGGGCCATAGTCTATAAGCTCTCATCTGATTTGAATCACATTACTGTCCTTTTCATATTGCTTTAGATTTAATTAAGAATTCATTATCATCAATTCATTTAGCTAATCTAATTTTTTTTTCAAAGTATTAGTTGAAGCCTGGCCGTATAGTTTATATCAACATCTGATTTGAATCACCTTATTGTCCATGCAGATAAGTGACTATCTCTTCGGAAGAGTCCATGGAGAATGACGAAAATGACGCGGAACAAGAGCGTGATTCAATGGCTTATGCAAGAGGGGATACTATATTGAGAAAGATGAGAAAATTAACTTCTAACAATACAAAAATTCCCTTGAAGTTTGATCCTTTGGGTAGGCTCATCGGCGATAATTCGACAACCTTTCAGAGTTACGTAAGCTATTTGGTAAGAGACCGCATCTCTATAGCATACCCTAAATGGAAGCTTGTCCCAAGGCAGATTAAGGATGGTATTTATGACGCGATTCAGGTAATTTTTTTGACCATATTTTCTATCTCATATACCTTAATTAGCTTAAAATATGTATTTTATACCAAATTTTTTTTATTTACAGATGAGTTTTGATTTTCCTCCTAAAAAGATGAGTAAGAAAAAGGTTTTTAACAATCTAAATACCAAGTGGAAGACTCTGAAAAACAGTATTGGTAAGATGATAGTGGATCCTAAAACTGGAAAAGCTTTTGATAAGCCTCCAAAACGATGTCAATTTATTGATCAAGACATATGGGATGCTTTTGTAAAGCACCGTTCCACTGAGGAGTTTAAGGTAATAAATTACAATCTATTATGTATGCATAAGTTCATATTACACATTGAGTATGTAGTTACATCGACTTTACTAGCTATCATCGGCTTTATGTAAATCTATTATTTTAAATGTGCAGAAACAAAGTGAACTTAATAGTGAGCGATCGAAAAAGAGGAAGTACCCATACAAGGCTTCACGAAAGGGATATGCTCGTCTAGGGGAAGAGGCTGTGAGTATACTTGTTGAGCTATGCATATGGTTTTATTTTGCTGAGTTATTCTAAAACTATTATGAGTTTCATTGATCAAGCTGTTATGTTGTCATTGTTTAGTTGGTCGCACAGGGCTTAGATCCGGAGACCAATCTCCTCAGTAAAGCTGATTCATGGAAGTTAGCAAGGTCAGACTTGAATGGAAATTACGATCCAGAAACTCGCAGAATAGTTAACAAAATTGTAAGAAACTAAACATATAATTCCTTTTCTTTTTCTGAAATTAAATTAACCCACCACAACCTTCTACTTCTCTTCATTTGTATTGTAGGATATGTTGAAAGAAAAACAATCTAAAGGACTCATAACACCAACTGGAAGAGAAGATATTCTATCACTGGCATTGGAGAAAGATGAGCACCCTGGGAGATTAAGAGGTGTAGGGTTCGGTGTTGGCATTAAGGAATACTATGGGTCTACTCAGCAAACATGCTCAAGCTCCCAACAAGAGGTCATTGAACTTAAAACTCAAATGGCGGAGATGCAACGAAAAATGGAAATATTTGAAAAGTATTTTAAACATATGGAGAGCCAAGGATCTTCTCAAAAACCACAAGTGTCAATACCAAAAGGTCCTGAAGACCAAGAGGTTCAATCTCCGGTTTCAAAACGTGGATGCTCGATTGTAAACTCAAAATCTCCTCATGTGAATCCATCTGAGGTACCTTCTTCATATGGTAGTTTATAAGTTCTATTTTATAGCTTCTGAGGTTGGACAGCTTAGTTCTCACAATTTATTGTACAGGGGACAGAACATATGAAAAAGTGCAAGCTAGTGTGGCCCAACCAATCATCTGAAGTGGCTAGAGGTCGGGCATTCATTCCTGTAGTCGGGCAACCTACCATACTTCATGGCAAACAATTGGACGAGAGTATTTTAAAGGTTACCATTGATACAATTATAAAGGAGAATGCAGAGGTCCCATATCCAACTGACGAGGTGCCATATTTGTCAGAGAGTGTACTGGGAAACATTGTTGCATGGCCTAAGAGCAAGGTCTTATTTGACGAGGTGACTTTTTTGTTTTCTCTCTTTAGTGTCTAGTAATATATATGCAACTGGATAAATTTTTCTACAAATGGTTTACAATCTTTATTAAATATTGTTAGGTTGTAGTTTCAAAATCAAAACGTGCTAAAAAAGCCTTGTTCCAGCCAAAAGTCCAGGAAAAAGTTCAGCAAAAATCTCAGTTTCCTGCAACGCACAAATGTAAGTCTTTGATGACCAAAACTGGACATTTTGTTCTGCCAATTGATATGCCAAAAACTGTTGTACAATACTCGCATGACCTGCACTTGCGCAAGGAGGAGTTGGCGTCATGGCTAGCACGTGGAGAGCTAGAAGGAATCCACATCAGCATGTATATTAAGTATGTACTATCATATCCTTTTATCTCCATTATTATATATGCATGATGCAAATAATTATGGAATCTCACTCATAATGATAGGTACTTGTATTATATATACAAGCCATCATTATTCAAGTTTCTTTGCCCTTCACGGTTGGCCTACTTAGCTCGGAGTTCAAATGATTTCAAACTTGACAATCGAGTGAGATACATGACAGGTTCTTTGAGGGAATCAAGTGAATGTCTTTGGTTTGCTCCGTACCATGAAGGGTGAGTTTAATTATTTCCCATAAGAGATACACTTGAGCATTGTAAAAAATTTTAAAAGTTAACAATAACTTTGCATAGGTATCACTGGATGTTGGCGGTCATAAATCCGACATTGAACACGATTTATTGGCTGGATCCACTAGCACAAGAGGTTCGAGCCAACTTTCGAGAAATGTGTGAAGTGTAAGTTTTTATGTGTTTGTACATGTTTTATATTTTAGTGGAGTTTTATACATAATTGGATAACTATTCACACTGCTGTATGTAGGTCATTAAACATGCTCAAGGATAAGAACAAGCTCTCAACAGTACAAAATCAAAAAATAACTTGGGAAATTATCAAGGTCAGTAGCAACTTAGTAATGAGATTTATTGTTTGTTAAATTTTATAGTTTGCTTTGATTAAAACACTACTTACCTACTTAATTTCAATTTGGTGTGAACTGATTGCTTTTGTAAATAACAAGTCAATCCTTTAGTATTGCAAGTTAAGGTCTATTATATTATCATTACTGACTTACTATGCTTTCTCATATGGAAGTGCCCTGAACAACCGGATAACATTTCATGTGGGTTATATGTATGCCGATTTATGCGAGACATAATACAAGTTGGTGTCGCACAAGTCCAAAATGCGGTATGTGCATTGAACTTAATCTGAAATTATGTATGTTACAGTATAAATCATTAACTAATTACATTCTTTTTATAATTCATTTTTTTATGTAGTTCCCATCACAAAGACCATACAAAGATGTGGAGATCTTTGAGGTAATAGAAGAATGTGTTAATTATCTCCAACCTTTACTTCAATTAGAGTTGAAATTGCCACAAGATATATAAGACTTTCAAGCTAGGTTTGTTCATAGTGACTCAGCTGATTTTTTGGGCATTCTATTAGGTGCTATTAGGCATTTTTGGTAACATGAATTAATGTACAACTGTGTGCTGTTGGGCAAACTGTAGTTGATTTTTTGACTCCTTTGTAGAATTGTGCAGTTGATTTTTTGACTCCTTTGTAGAATTGTGCAGTTCTACAATTATGAAGATCTATATATTATGTTATTTCTTTTGTAGCTTTTGTTGCAAATTTGATGTTGTGTATTGTGCATTTTGGAATT
Source organism: Polygonum aviculare (assembly GCA_934048045.1). NCBI lineage: Eukaryota > Viridiplantae > Streptophyta > Magnoliopsida > Caryophyllales > Polygonaceae > Polygonum > Polygonum aviculare. The sequence continues at coordinate 19,991,416 of OW204023.1, read as the reverse complement.
TTGACTAATTGATGTTCATGTTAGGTTCAATTCAAAAAAGATGTGTATCGTGCTATATTAATCTAAAGCGGTCAATTAAAAAAAACGCAAGTGATACCGGTTTTTATAAGAAAAACAACCGTTATAAAACTAGCGGAAAATGAAAAACTCACCTACAATAATGCTACACGGATACCAGTTATGAAATGCGATATAAACCCTTTATACCGATTTTTTATACCGGTTTTTAAAACCGGTATCCGGCTGAATTCATACCAGTTTTTTTATACCGGTTTTTAAAACCGGTATCCGACTGAATTCATACCGGTTTTTTTATATCGGTTTTTAAAATCGGTATCCGTCTGATTTTTATACCGGTTTTTATTTAACCGGTATCCGAACTTTAATTTCGGTGAGATTAAGAACGGTTGGAAAACAGGTATCCGCTTCCTAAAAAAAACGGTATTAACTACCTTTTTTGTACTAGTGATCCTAGCTTTTGCCGACTCGGACCGACACGGGTAGACATCGGGCCCGACGTTGGGAACGTCGGTCCTGTGCTCTGGTGCTCGAACTCGGGCACGACCTCATGGTAACTCGATCCAGGGTCTGGGTCCCTCTTCTCTTCTTGGTTTTCCTTGATTTCCTCTTCATTCTTTGCATGGCTCTTCCTCTCCTTTGCTCCCGAGCTTGGCTCCTTCTTATAAACTCCTCCAAAACGTTTTTAAACGCGCCACTTTACCTACAAAACACAACAAACTCGCATAGTTTCCGAATCTCGTAGAAAACCGGGAACTAAGTTAAAAAGGGACAAAACTAACAAAGAAGAGAATGAAAAACACATATTTACAAAGGTAGGAATCATTTTGGTCTTGTGGTGCTTACAATGGGGATTGAACTTTCTAGTCTCTCACCAAACTTACCAAATTCTTCCACTTTCCACCTTTCTAGGAATCATTTTTTTCTTCTTCTTCTTTTCTTTCAACTTTCAACCCACATTTCACTTGACATTCCACTTCATCTTTACACTACACTTTTTGTTGGATTTTTCACATTTTTTCCACTAGGATCGACTTGCACACTAACTCAGGTCCGATGTGCACTTTAACTCAGTCGGTGCCCTTTTCTTCACTTAAGCATTTTGCTTTCAATCCACTATTTTTTTCCAACTTTTCTTTCTTTCTTCACAACAAAGATGCACTACCCACTTGGTTTATGACTCCATTTCTTTGCCCTTCACCAAAGAGAATCTCAACTCTCCAAATATTCTTCAAAACCTTTTACTAAAGTCCAATCCCATAAGGGTCAAGTCATATATGCTAGGAATCATATTTTTGAGGAGTTTCAAACAAAGGTCTAAGGCTAAAACGGGGCTATAAACAACGGTTTATCTTCAAGGTAGGATATGGAACATTTTGTGACTAAATGAAACAAAGTTCAAATCAATGTGACAATGCATAGAATAATTCTCATATTAGTCTTGGAAATTAGATAAACACCTCAATAACAAGTTTTACTAAGCATGCTTGAGCTATTTCACACAAGAAAATGAGGGATATGCAATATGAACAAACATCCCTAAAATGGCCAAAAATCATCTCACAAGGTTTACTCCAGCTTAGTTGCATCAAAACTCATCCAAGAACTCATGTGTTCAATAAAAACATGCAAGATATCACATCACATCAAAAACAACATCCATTTAGAGGCTAAACTATCCAAAAATATGCAAAGGACTTTACATTCTCACATCATCATTAGCCTTCACATGGACATTGATGCGATCCAGTCCTAGAAGATTGGCTCAAGGGAGTCCTAGTCAACCAACACCGTGGCGTCCTCCATGGACCAAGAAATTAAGTAGGGAGCAAGTATTAAAAGAAGCAAGTATGGTTCCCACTCAAGGAGGGGAGGATGATGTGATCCCTTCTCTAGCTCCCCAAGAAGAAGAGGACTCCCTTCCCTAAGAAGAGGACTCTAGTAGAACAACACATCGGCGTTCCTAGTAGCGTCCCTAAGAGTACTGGCATCCCTATCATAGTCTCTATCCGTGGAAGGCTTCCTTCTGCCAAGGCCAACTCTAGGGACGATACAAGAGAGTCCTCAACACCAATCCTAGGGACTACACTAGGGCGTCCCAACAATTCCAGCAGCTTCCTTCGGTAGTGTCCTCAGCTCGTGAGCAAAGTCCTCAACAGAGTCCTCAGCTCTTGAGCAGAGTCCTCAGCCGAGTCCCTCAGCAGAGTCCCTAAGACTCGTTTGCTTTAGTCTTTGTCTTTCCTTTTCCTAGCTAGCTAATGGATAAGTATTACCTTTTGTAGTAGAGACAAGAATATTAGGCCAGATTAGTTGTCTGGCCTTTTATAGTATGCATAGGGTTTTAGGCCAAGACTTGCATGTTTTAGGCCCAGCCCATAAATGCTAGGGTTTCCTTTTGTTGCCTAAGAGCCTCCACTATATAAGGAGCTCTCTGTTGGATCGTTAGTCAGAAATACAAGGGCGTCCTTAACAGAGTTAAGGTCGTCCTTCACCAGGATGTCCTTAATAGAGATCAAGGACTTCCTTGGTTCGCAGCGGAAATCAAAAGACTAAACAGGCTAAGACAATAAGTAAGGAACGCTTTTGATTTATAGAGGAACCACTCAAGTACCAACTAGTCCTTGAGTGTAAACCTCTACCTCCTTTGAGGATTTTGTAATAGCTTTTTCCTTTCTTATTAAGTTTCCTTACAATACACTGGCGAGCGGTTACACTTTTCTGGCACTTAGACTGGCGTCCCTAAGTCCACTAGTAACAACCCCTTTAAGCCTGTAGAGTAACCTAACTTAATTTCTCTAAAGGAAACTATCACCTCGTCCTTGCAGTTCGTCGTAAGGACTCTCTCACTCTTTTTGTTCTTTTCTATTACAAATAGTTTGTGGTTTTGTTGAACGCTTCTCGCTCGATCTAACACCTAAGTCTCACTTGTTCTTGAGCTTGTTCTTGGTGTTCTTGGTGTTCTTGAGCGACTGACGAAATTCCCTGAATATTCTCTGAAGCGTCACATCACAATAAATACTCTGGGGAGTATTTATAGTGACATTGGGAAAGGGCAACTTTATCTTTGACAACCATGCCCTTGGGGACGTTGCAACAGTAATCGGCTTCCACGTGTTGCTCTGATGATCAAGGAAGCCTACTGGCAATTCTGTTAGGCTTGGATGCGGGATCTTCTTCCACGTGGAGATCATGATCAAAGCTTGTCTGGTGATGTCACTTTGTCGGCCAGCTTTGAAGAACTCCAGTGTAATGATTAAGGACGGTGTCCTTGTTTGTATTTTACCAAGCCGTTCACTGAAGGATGTAGCGTCCTTACTTCCTGAGGACGGCTACCTAATCCTCAACTTGTTGTCCTTTTCAACATGCGTTCCTGAAACACTTGGACAACTTTATTAGATCAAGACGAGTTTGTCATATCAAAACAAAGGGACGCTAGGCACAATGTTAATTACTGAAGGCGTCCTTAACATTGTCCCAACAGTTTCCCCCTTTTTGATGATGACAAACTCTGGGCAATAAACATTTTGCACTTAAGCTCTAGCATGCTTTGAAAACTCAAAGAGCGTCCTTTCAACATTTCGAAATAATCTACAGGCACAAGTTTTCAATACTTGATCTAATCTTCCTTTTGGATTTTAGGGAAGGGACGGCTTTCTAAATGGCGTCCCTTTTAAACTTAGTTCCTTTCACTGAAATTTCTCCTTAACACTTGCTTATTCTAGATAACTATTAAAAGCGCATCTCTGCAAAACTACACTTCCCCCTTTTGGCATCATCGAAAAGGATAACAAGTTAGCTTAAGGACGATAGCACAAAATCACAATTAGAGGCAAGAGAACGCTTAAACACACATATGCACACAAACACAAGAATTGCCATTGAAACGAAATGTAGTCATTACAGACAAGCAGACAAGTGTTTGAAAAACAAAAGAAGCACAGGCAAAAATAATGAGGGAATAAAGGGTTAGGTGGGAGGTGATCCAGCAGGACGGCTTTGATCATTGACATTGGCGTCCGTCGCAGCAGGTTCCTCTTCCTCTTGGGTGTCTCCCTCTGTACTATCCCTGTGAATTGACTGAACTAGCAGCTTGATCAAGTCATTTTGAGTCTTAACGGCCTGAAAGTAGTGGTAGTTCTGTTGCATGGCAGCGTTGTTCTGTTGAATGATGGCGTTCCCTTGTTGCGCAAGAACATTTTGATTGTTAAGGATGAGGGCGTACAGCTGCTTCTCAGAGTATGCTTCTGTGTTGGACGGAGCAGGAGAGCACTGAAAGTAGGACGGCTGTTGAATAGGAGGAAGATGAGAAGGCGAGAAGTTGAAGTCCATCTGATCGGCATTAAAGAAGGACGACAACTGATCAACTTCAGCATAGCGAGCAGCACGTTCTTCCTCAGTATCAACTATCAAGGGAGGCTCAGAAGCAACAGTCTTCCCTTTCTTTGCAGCTTCTTGTCGAGCACGCTCGTCCTCAGCAGCTTTCTTAGCAGCTTCTTGCCTTAGTCGTTTTTCTTCAGCTCTCTTGGCAGCCTCTTCTTCTTTCTTTTTCTTTGCAGCCTCTTTTCTCTCTTTCTCAACTTGCTTCCTAATGGAGGGAAGCTCAAGGCTGTGCTTTATCTCCAGGACGCCATACTTTTGATCCCATGGCAATCCCAGAGTAGTTTCTTCTCCAGGAGTGTAGGCATCGTTCTCGATTAGGAGAGCTTTGACTAATCCTGGGTAGGGAAGAGCATGATTCTTCTTTGTGCACTTGGCCATGTGCTCGATCATTATTCTGGCCAAGTTGATCTTTCTGCCTTGAAGGAAGGCGTCCAAGAGTAGACAGTCAATAGTTTGCACAATCGACTTCTTCTCCTGTCTGGGGACGATAGTCCTGCAGATCATATAGTGTGCCATAGCACCAGTGTGAGACAGGACTGAAGCAACCCGGTCATTTGCATCTGGAGTCTTCCCATTGAAGATTCTCCGGAATAAGGCATTCAGTGCCTCGCCTTCTATCCCAAAACCGGAAGCCGGAACTCTGTGTAGAGCGTCATTTCCTGGACGCTGTTTGTCTAGCCCCATCAGTTGGCGAATGGTCTTCTCAGAAAAAGTAGCAGACTCTCCATTTGCCAAGAACGTCCCTGTGCCATTCTCGATGTTGATATTGAGAGAATCATAGAAGTCCTGCACAAGCTTGGGATCAACCTTGACGTTCTCTTCTGAGATCTTGAGCCACCCTTGAACTCTTAAAAGGTCAACGAGATCCTTGGCCTCAGAAAACTGGCTAAGGAAGGCTTCATCAAAGACTAGGGGAGGAAGAATATGCTCAGACTTCTTGTTTTTCTTTTTGGGAGGACCAGAAGTGCCGTCCTCATTCTCTTCTTCCTCATCCTCATCTTCATCTTCATTATTATCTCCTTCCTGGAGATTTTCATCAGCTTGTCCCTCAGATGGACCAGCTGCGTCCTTGGACGCCTTTGTTTTCCGTGGACGCTTTCCACCTTTGCCTTTGGGAGCAGGCTTGTCTCCCGCGTCCATTGGGACGGCTTCCCATGGGGGAGTCTCAAGAGCATCAGCAGAAAGTTGCTCATCGAGAGAGAGAGCGTCCTCTTGTACAACGTTGTCGCGTTGATTTGCAATTTGGCGACAAAGCTCTTCGTCCTCAGCAATCTGCTGTCTTGTTAGGTCGTCAAGGACGATTGTTGGAGAGATCTCCTCAGAGTTAGCAGAGCCAAACTCCGCTTCTATGGAGTCGTCCCTCTCAGCTGATTGGCCCCTTGATTTGGGAGTGGGAGGGGCGGAGGGGGAAGGGGAATTTTGAGGAGATGGGGATGGGGAGATGTCCACATCAGGGAAGGCCTGCTTTAATTGGAGAAGGGTAGGGTCAGGCATGGATGGGTCGAGAATGTCGATTGGTGAAGGTGAAGATGAAGGGGTGTCGAGGGGAATGGGATTGGGCTTGGCCTTGGCGAGCTTTCGCCTTCTGAGGGGTTTGGGGTGAGGACGGTCATGCTTGAATTTAGTTCGCTCCTCCACAATAGGTGGAAATCTGTCAAAGATTTTTGTTGGTTGGGAGGAGGAAGCCTTTTGTGGGAGAGAGGAGCGGATAAGACGAGATGGAGGGGGAGTAGGTTTGGTGGTAATATCTTGGGGAAGGGATGAAGGAGAAAAGGGATTGGACTTTGGTTTTACTAACCTTTTCTTTGATGCTGTTGGGGGAAGATCCACAAATCGGGCATTGGAAAGGTCTGGGATGGATTCAATCAAGGGGATCCTCCAGTCTTGACCTTGGAACGCCTCTAAGAAAATGTTGGTGCCTCCACAGAAGGGAGCGTCCATTCCCCCTGTCTTCCTCAAAACGGGCACCACAAATCGATCCAAGAACGTCCTCAGATTGCGAAGACGGACTTGATCCTTGCAGTCCTTCATGTAGTTCACCACAGCAACATAGAGAGTGCGTGGCTTTGTGTCGATGAAGTCCTTCAAGATCTCGTCAATCTGAATTTCTGGAGGACCTTCGACGTAAAAGTTCCTCTTAGCAAGACGCTTACGCTTCCCACTCAAAGACAAACCAGAAGTGTTCATGATCCTTGACATTCTGAGCTGATCGGAGAGAGGTTATCGGAGACTGATCGGAAAGCTAGAGAGATGTTGCCGGAAATCTAGAGAGAAGTCAGAGCAAAACGGAGCTTTGAGATTTTAGCGTGCGAAAGATCTGACAGCCGTTTCAATCAATGTATTTATAGGAGGTTGGAGAGGGGCACGCTGGTAACTTCCTCATTTCAAAATTCAAATGGCAACTGTTCAACTTCCAAAAAGAGCGCGTTCCGAATGAACCTGTACTGTACTGGCGTCCTCAACTCAGATTATAGATGTTGTTCACAGAATTTACACATCCTTCCTGGGATCACCTTAGGAACCAATTTGAAAACTATGCAAGTACGTCCCGTAAAAGAAAAGTGAAGATCATAGGACGCTTTTGCAAAGTTTTCGGCTAGGGAAAGCTTAGAGTTCCCATCATTTCGGCTTATAATGAGGGTAGGGTGATCAGGGAAACTCTTTTTCAAGACAAATAGAGAAATTCAAAGGCGTTCTCATGATATGCACACAGCAGTTTTAGACTAGCGTTCTTGCAAAAGTGAAATTAGTGCATAAAGTACTTAGCAATTATGTAATCAACTAAACATAGCCAAGCATTGAGGGAATAGCAGAACGGGACTTGCTACTTAAAGGTTATCATCCCTAAGAGCAGCCTGAGATGCTCAAAGGGACGTCTATCAAGTGCTTTGGTAAAAATATCAGCTATTTGGTCCTCAGTCCTTACATGTCCCATGCTAATAATTCCTAGTTCCACATTATCACGCAAGAAATGATGTCTTATATGAATGTGCTTTGTGCGAGAATGAAAAACAGGATTCTTAGCAATTTCTATGGCACTGGTATTATCACATAAAATAGGAATAGTTTCAAGAGATATACCATAGTCCTCAAGTTGATATTTGATCCAGATAACTTGTGAACAGCACGAGGCAGCAGCAACGTACTCAGCTTCCGCAGTTGAAAGCGCCACAGAGTTTTGTTTCTTAGATCCCCATGAGACTAGGCATGAACCAAGAAACTGTGCCATTCCTGAGGTACTTTTTCTATCAATGACATGTCCAGCATAGTCAGCGTCAGAGTATCCAACTAGTTTGAAGGACGTCTTCCTGGGATACCAAAGGCAAAGATCGTCCCGTCCTTTGAGGTAGCGGAAGATCCTCTTGACTTCTTGCATGTGGGACTCCTTTGGATTTGCCTGGAAGCGTGCACACAAGCAAACTGCAAACATGATGTCTGGACGGCTTGCGGTTAGATAGAGCAAAGAGCCAATCATTCCTCTGTATAGCTTTTGATCAACGTCCTTCCCTTGTTCATCTGCATAAAGACGTGAATTTGGGGAACAAGGTGTTGCCATTGGCTTGGATGTATTCATCCCAAATTTCTCCAGCATTTCACGGACATACTTTTGTTGATGAATGCGCGTCCCATCTTTGAGTTGGTTGATTTGAAGTCCCAGGAAGAAGGTGAGTTCTCCAATGAGAGACATTTCAAATTCACTACTCATTAAGGACTTGAACTCATCTACAAGTTTCATGTTAGTACTACCAAAGACTATATCATCAACATAGACTTGGGCAATTAAAATGTCCTTGTGAACTTTCTTAATGAACAAAGTTTTATCAATTGAACCTCTTGTGTAGCCATTAGACAGAAGAAAGGACGCAAACCTGTCGTACCATGCACGAGGAGCTTGCTTGAGTCCATAGAGAGCTTTGTCTAAGTAGTACACATAATCTGGATGAGAGGCGTCCTCGAAACCAGGAGGTTGAGCAACATACACCTCTTCCTTGATTTTTCCATTTAGAAAGGCAGTCTTGACGTCCATCTGAAATAGCTTGAATCCTTTGTGTGCGGCAAAGGCGATGAGAAGACGAACGACCTCAATTCTAGCAACGGGAGCAAAGGTTTCATCATAGTCAATGCCTTCCTCTTGCTTGAATCCTTGAGCCACCAGTCTTGCCTTGTTCCTTGACACACGGCCACTTTCATCGAGCTTATTTCGGAACACCCAGCGCGTCCCTATGATATTTTTCCCTTTGGGACGAGGGACGAGAGTCCAAACTTTGTTCCTTTCAAACTGGTTAAGTTCTTCTTGCATTGCTTGGATCCAATCAGCGTCCTGAAGTGCTTCTTTGATATTCTTTGGTTCCACCATAGATACAAAGGCGTTGAATGCACAGAAGGCTAAATTTGCACTTTGGGACTTGCTCGCAGCTGATCTGGTTTGAACTCCTTGAGCTGGGTCTGAGACAATCTGAGAAGTTGGATGATCTCTTGAGAAACGGGACTCTCTTTGAAATAGTTGAGCAAACCTAGGATCAATTTCATCATCTGAAGAGGCATCCTCGGTGTGTTCCCCCTCAGAGAGAGCGTCCACACCTTGACCTTGCAGACTTGATTCAGCCACATCTTGTTGAATTGGAGATTCACTTCGAGAAGGAACTCCTTCAACAATACTAGGAACGTCCACTGAGACTTCTTCATGATTTAGAGTGGCGTCCTTAGGAACATAATATTTTCCAGAGGACCCAAAATCAGTTTCGTCTTCAGAATCGTCCTGCTGTTGTGAGGAAGAGCGTTCTTTCTTACTTGGTTTTTCCTTATGAGAAACGCTCTCCTTGAACACAACATGAATGCTCTCCTCAAGCTTTAGAGTCCTTTTGTTGAAAACTCTATATGCTTTGCTGGTTAGAGAGTATCCAAGAAATATAGCTTCATCACTCCTTGCATCAAACTTTCCAAGTCGTTCTTTGTCATTGTTGTGAACAAAGCACTTGCATCCGAACACCCTAAGATAATCAATGCGAGGCTTCCTTCCATTCAACAATTCATAGGACGTCTTATTGAGCAGCGGACGGATCATGGCACGATTGATGATATAACAAGCTGTAGCAATAGCTTCTGCCCAGAAGTACATAGGAACGTTATTGGCTAAAAGCATAGTCCTTGCCATATCCTCCAGCGTCCTATTCTTTCTTTCCACAACACCATTTTGTTGAGGAGTCCTTGGAGCTGAGAAATTGTGCGAGACGCCATGTTGATCACAGAAGACCAAGAACTCTGAATTCTGAAACTCCGTTCCATGGTCTGATCTTATGGCTTTAAGAGGCGTCTCCAGGGCAACTTCCACTTGTTTGATGAAGACTTTGAACGCATTAAAGCAATCTGTTTTGGAAGCCAAGAAAAGAACCCAAGTGAAACGAGAAAAATCATCTACAAGAACGTAAATGTACCTCTTTCCACCATGGCTCAACGTCTTCATTGGTCCACAAAGATCCATATGAAGGAGTTCCAAAGGCTTCTTTGTGCTGACTTCGTTCTTAGATTTGAAGGACGTTCTTGTTTGCTTCCCTTTAATACATGCTTCACATTGTTCAATCTTCTCAGGATCAATTTGAGGAAGTCCTTTCACAAGATTTCTTTGATGCAGTTTGAGGATTGTGCTTGGTCCAGCATGTCCAAGACGACGATGCCAGAGGTCAGCGTCCTCCTTTGAAACAGATAGGCACAACTCAGATTTTGGCTTGAACTCTTGATTGAAGATGTAGACATTGTTCTGGCGAACTCCTTTGAGAACAACTTTGTTGGACTTCTTGTTGATCACGAGACACTCCTTTGAGTCAAATGTGACTAAATTTTCACCTTGGTCACACATTTGGGAAACACTCAGGAGATTGAAACCAAGTCCTTCAACAAGATTGACATTTGTTGCTTTGATGGACGGATTGAGAATAGCAGTTCCCGTCCCTTTGATCTTTCCCTTGCCCTTATTGCCAAACGAGACCGTTCCTCCCGTGGCACTACTCTGGATAGAAGTGAGATGGATCTGGCTTCCTGTCATATGATTTGAGGCGCCACTATCAATGATCCATGGGCGTCCCCTCACTTCCACCTGCCAAAACAAAGTTAGTTTTTGGCGACCCAGGCAAGGTGTTCCTTACCTGGTTCGTTACAGAAATAGAACTCTGGTTCTGGCATGTAGTCATTAATGTTCACATCATTTGAAGTAGCATATCTACGGAAAGAACTCCTAGAACGTCTAGAACGCCTAGACTTAGTCTTAGGGACGGACTCTTCATTTTCAATGTTAGTCCTAGCAGCTTTTCTGTTTTCAATGTCTTCCTTTAGTTTCAAACACTCATACTTGTAGTGATCTCCTTGACCACAATACCAACACGTCCTGTAGTAAGTACCGAGGTAGTACTTCTTATTTGGACGTTGGATCCTGTTTTGTTTCATCTTTTGAGGGTTGCAAACTTTAGAACCTTCCCCTTTAGCAATTTTCTTGTAAATCCTATGACCAGTGGAGTTAGTATAGTAGTTCTCTTCACCTTTCTCTCCACTCTCTAGGACTCTAATTCTATCAAGAAGATTCCTGGTTTTCTCCCTCTCTTGTTCAAGTTCTGTGGATTTACTAGCCTCAAAGTCACTTGGGAGAGAGTTCTTAGAATCAGACTCATATCCTAGTCCCCTTTTGGTTGGGACAAACATCATAGGTCTAACTTCTTCAACTACAGGACTCTTTCCTAGCACTTTGACTTCATCCCTAAGATTAGCGTTCTCTAACTTGAGACACATTAATTCAGTTTTCAGGGATTTAACTTTTTCACATGAGGACTCTAGTTGAATAGACATAGTACTGCAATTTTCACATTCAACAACAATGTTTTCATTTTCAATTTCCAGTTCATCCATTCTCTTTTGCATAATCACACTTTCTTCCATGATTTTTCCAATGAGTTTTATGAGTTTAGTTTTAGAACAACTTTCTAAGGATTTCATCATAGACTCACGGGTTACCTCATTTTCAGATTTAGGAGCGTCCTCCTCATCGACTGTGGAGTCCTCCATAGCCATGAAAGCCACTTCATCATTATCGAAGGCGTCCACAAGAGCAATGTAGGCCTCTTCTTCATCGGGTTCTTCATCATCAGAACTCATGTTATCCCATGCAGAAGCAAACGCTCCAATGAGGGCCTTTGTCTTCATATCCTTTGAAGACATTCCTGTCGTACACTTTTTAGCAAAATGTCCTTTCTTGTTACATTTAAAACAAGTAAGTTCCTTCATCTCTGCCTCTGTGTACTTGGGACCTTCCTTCTTGGGCATTTTGTGCTTGTTGAAATGTTTGCTTCTTTTTCCAAAAGAACGCAGAACTTTGTTAAAAAGAACAAGTCCTTCCTCTTCTTCAAGCTGTTCCTTAGACTTGCTTTCTCTTTCTTTCATCTTTTCATGGTTCTCATTCTTATTGGCTTCCACCATCATAGCAAGTTCTTGTTGACGACGAAGATACTCAGCGTACTCTGGTGTTGAGGTCATCAAAGCAATATCTGTTTGAGGATTTCTTGCCAATTCAGCCAAATCGGCTTCCCTTCTTGCTTCATAACCCCTAAGCTTCCCATAGATCTCTTCCATATCCAGGGTCTTGTTAGCGGTGTTTTCCTTGAACGTGGTTCTATCAAAGTTCCACTTTCCTGTGAGTCCATCAATGACTATTCCAACTCTGTTCCTCATTGAGACTTCAGCTTCTGGGATACCCAAGTTTCGCATTTTGATCACAAGGGCTTCAAAGCGACTTGAGTAGTCCTTTACAGATTCATTCGGCAGCATTCTGAAGGCATAGAACTCCTTTTTAATTTCAAGCTTGACATCTTCCTTCATCTCAGCTGTTCCTATGTGGTACTTTTCGAGAGCTTCCCACTGTTCTTTTGCCGTAGTCAAGTTGCTGACTCTGATGGCGTCCCTCTCACAGAGAGATGCTTGAAGGAAGCATATAGCCTTAGCGTTCGTTTCCATAAGCTTGAATTCATCAGGACCCCATTCATCCTCTTTGTCTTTCTTGTCTTCAGGGACTTTGAGATCACCCTTCATGATTACCTTCCAGCATTGATAATTTGTGCTTCTGCAGAAATTCTCAAATCTAATTTTCCAGCGGTTGAAGTTGCCGTCCGTCAGGCGCGGAGGCTTCACGAACGAGATTCCAATGGGTTCCATGTCCATCTTAACCTGCAACTCAGTAAGAATCTAGAGCGCCTGCTCTGATACCAATTGTTGGATCGTTAGTCAGAAATACAAGGGCGTCCTTAACAGAGTTAAGGTCGTCCTTCACCAGGATGTCCTTAATAGAGATCAAGGACTTCCTTGGTTCGCAGCGGAAATCAAAAGACTAAACAGGCTAAGACAATAAGTAAGGAACGCTTTTGATTTATAGAGGAACCACTCAAGTACCAACTAGTCCTTGAGTGTAAACCTCTACCTCCTTTGAGGATTTTGTAATAGCTTTTTCCTTTCTTATTAAGTTTCCTTACAATACACTGGCGAGCGGTTACACTTCTCTGGCACTTAGACTGGCGTCCCTAAGTCCACTAGTAACAACCCCTTTAAGCCTGTAGAGTAACCTAACTTAATTTCTCTAAAGGAAACTATCACCTCGTCCTTGCAGTTCGTCGTAAGGACTCTCTCACTCTTTTTGTTCTTTTCTATTACAAATAGTTTGTGGTTTTGTTGAACGCTTCTCGCTCGATCTAACACCTAAGTCTCACTTGTTCTTGAGCTTGTTCTTGGTGTTCTTGGTGTTCTTGAGCGACTGACGAAATTCCCTGAATATCCTCTGAAGCGTCACATCACAATAAATACTCTGGGGAGTATTTATAGTGACATTGGGAAAGGGCAACTTTATCTTTGACAACCATGCCCTTGGGGACGTTGCAACAGTAATCGGCTTCCACGTGTTGCTCTGATGATCAAGGAAGCCTACTGGCAATTCTGTTAGGCTTGGATGCGGGATCTTCTTCCACGTGGAGATCATGATCAAAGCTTGTCTGGTGATGTCACTTTGTCGGCCAGCTTTGAAGAACTCCAGTGTAATGATTAAGGACGGTGTCCTTGTTTGTATTTTACCAAGCCGTTCACTGAAGGATGTAGCGTCCTTACTTCCTGAGGACGGCTACCTAATCCTCAACTTGTTGTCCTTTTCAACATGCGTTCCTGAAACACTTGGACAACTTTATTAGATCAAGACGAGTTTGTCATATCAAAACAAAGGGACGCTAGGCACAATGTTAATTACTGAAGGCGTCCTTAACATTGTCCCAACACTCTCCTCTCTTGTAATCTTGACGTTTGCAATCAATGAGTTTTAGCTTGAATCGAGTGATATCTCTTCCCCAAAACCGTGAACGTCAACCCTTCTATCCCTCTTCTCCAACGCCCTCCTTTCCCCGACCTCTGGTCGTTTCCTCGTTCGATGGCGAGTTCTTGCACCCGTCGAGTCCTTACCACCGTCCCTATCTCTTCCACCAGCGTCCCTACCACATCCACCAGCGTCCCTACCATCGCCCCTCTACCAGCGTCCCTACTACAGCGCCAGCGTCCCTACCGCAGCACAGCTACCAGAGTCCCTACCGCAGCACAGTTACCAGAGTCCCTACCTCAGCTACCAGCTTCCCTACCACCACTACCACCTTCCCTATCTCAGCTTCCACCTTCCCTAACACAACTTCCGCCTCCTTATGTTTCCCTTAATAGTCGGATAAGGCCCAACTCGTAACCTAGATCCTTGGCCAAGCGAGTCCTTCTTGGAGTCCCTAGAAGGCGAACGCATCAACTGGTATCAGAGCCGAGGTTACGTAAGCCTTTTTATTCGAACTATTGCATATCACATTTGCTTCCCTTTGTGTTCCTTGAATCCGTCCTTATAAAAATCCCCCCAAAAAAATTCAAACAAAATTTTGAGCCATGCATCCATATTTCGAATGGGAAGACGATGAAGATGAAGATGAAGATGTGTGCTTGGACCCGAGTTGGATCCCTCTGCCGCGTCCTCATCATCAACTTCCACCACGTCGGGACTACTGTGGTGTGCTGTACAACCCACCACGACGGCGTCCCTATGCCTACCACGAGCCATTGCCGAAGGGACGCTCACATCACCATCCTTCACCATCACGGAGTTCATCACCATGTCGGGACTATTGTGATGAGCAATACCACCAACCACGAAGGCGTCCCTATGAATACCATGAGCCATTGTCGAAGGGACACTCATGTCAACATCCCTCACCATCATGGAGTTCACCACCACGTCGGGACTACCATGATGAGCAGTACTACCAACCACGACGGCGTCCCTATGACTATCATGAGCCATCTCCAAAGGGACACTCACATCACCGTCATTCACCACCACATCGGGAATATAGTGATGAGCAGCACCTCCACCCACAAAGGCGTCCCTATGACTACCACGAGCCACTGCCGAAGGGACGCTCACGTCACCACCACTCCATTGAGGATAGTTTGAAGCCACCAACGAGGCTAACACTTGATCCTCTGGCGTCCCCTGACTTGCCGCCTTGGACGCCACAACCACTTACCTCCACAATGAGCATCAAGGAAGAAATAGCAGAGTTGAAACGCCAGTTGGCGTCCCTTCTCCAAGCCCAAGTGGAAGCTCGGACTCCGCCAGCCCTTGTAACACAATTGCCTACGGACACGTTGAAGTCCTTGCCTCCAATGCTAAAGGCGTCCTTACCAGTTGTGCCCAGAGTCATTGGAGCACACCTCTGGTCAAGGACTCCGAATTTATGGATGAAGTCCCGGACATCAACGATAGTCCTGTGGTTGATCCGGAATCGACAAAGCCACCACCGACAGAGGACTTGCCTCCATTGCCAACATTAAAGGAGTCCCTACCAGTTGTGCAAGAAGTACATTTGAGCACACATCTGGCCGAGGACTCCCCAAACAAGGACTCCTTTTCGGGCATCGATGATAGTCCTTTGGTTGAGTCAGATCCAACATCAACAAAGCCGTTGGTTTCCATAATCAAAGACGTCCCTACAATTGTTGTGGAGCTTCCCTTGTCCACTCTAGGGACCATTACATCACCAGTCCCCATGGAGGTTTTGAGCACCTCACCAAAGCTTGGAGTCCCTCTTCTGCCCACTCCAGCCTGCCATCTCTTCCTTTCCCATCCAAGCTCGAAGCGAGGACGCTTCGAATCTAAGGGCGAGAGGATGATGCGATCCAGTCCTAGAAGATTGGCTCAAGGGCCTCCTAGTCAACCAACACCGTGGCGTCCTCCATGGACCAAGAAATTAAGTAGGGAGCAAGTATTAAAGGAAGCAAGTATGGTTCCCACTCAAGGAGGGGAGGATGATGTGATCCCTTCTCTAGCTCCCCAAGAAGAAGAGGACTCCCTTCCCTAAGAAGAGGACTCTAGTAGAACAACACATAGGCGTCCCTAGTAGCGTCCCTAAGAGTACTGGCATCCCTATCATAGTCTCTATCCGTGGAAGGCTTCCTTCTGCCAAGGCCAACTCTAGGGACGATACAAGAGAGTCCTCAACACCAATCCTAGGGACTACACCAGGGCGTCCCAACAATTCCAGCAGCTTCCTTCGGCAGCATCCTCAGCTCGTGAGCAAAGTCCTCAGCAGAGTCCTCATCTCTTGAGCAGAGTCCTCAGCCGAGTCCCTCAGCCGAGTCCCTAAGACTCGTTTGCTTTAGTCTTTGTCTTTCCTTTTCCTAGCTAGCTAATGGATAAGTATTACCTTTTGTAGTAGAGACAAGAATATTAGGCCAGATTAGTTGTTTGGCCTTTTATAGTATGCATAGGGTTTTGGGCCAAGACTTGCATGTTTTAGGCCCAGCCCATAAATGCTAGGGTTTCCTTTTGTTGCCTAAGAGCCTCCACTATATAAGGAGCTCTCCTCTCTTGTAATCTTCACGCTTGCAATCAATGAGTTTTGGCTTGAATCGAGTGATATCTCTTCCCCAAAACCGTGAACGTCAACCCTTCTATCCCTCTTCTCCGACGCCCTCCTTTCCCCGACCTCCGGTCGTTTCCTCGTTCGACGGCGAGTTCTTCCACCCGTCGAGTCCTTACCACCGTCCCAATCTCTGCCACCAGCGTCCCTACCACATCCACCAGCGTCCCTACCAGCGTCCCTACCATCGCCCCTCTACCAGCGTCCCTACTACAGCGACAACGTCCCTACCGCAGCACAGCTACTAGAGTCCCTACCCAGCACAGTTACCAGAGTCCCTACCGCAGCTACCAGAGTCCCTAGCTCAGCTACCAGCTTCCCTACCACCACTACCACCTTCCCTATCTCAGCTTCCACCTTCCCTAACTCAGCTTCCGCCTCCTTATGTTTCCCTCATTAGTCGGATAAGGCCCAACTCGTAACCTAGATCCTTGGCCAAGCAAGTCCTTCTTGGAGTCCCTAGAAGGAGAACGCATCAGACATCTAAGATGGGAATTCCTAGTCCAAAAACAAAATCTTTTTGATATTTTCACACGAAATTTTCACATTTTTATGGATTTTTGCAAAATTTTTCTCAAAATCAAAACAAACAAAACTCATCCATTCATGCCATTAAATTCAATCATCATCCATCCATCACAACATGCCACTATCCAAAAGAAAACATCCCTTAAACGAAACAAGAACAAAACACAAGCAAACTATACATGAATGAAACTATGAGTTACTAACCCACCCCATACTTAGAATTTTGATGTCCTCATCAAAACAAAGAAACCAAAACTCAAAAGTAAAGAGAAGAGTAAAGAGAGCTCACAATTTCTTATTCTTGAATGGCATGTTTGAGGCTTAGTTTGCTAAGAGTAGAGCCCATGAGGCCCTTACTTCTTCACTTGGGTAAATCTTGTCATAAAACTTTTTCACTCGATGACCATTTACTCGAAAGATCTTTCCATCTTCGCCAACTAAATCTACCGCTCCTTGAGAATATATTTGATGTACCATGAACGGTCCACTCCATCTTGTTTTAAGCTTCCCGGGAAAGAGCCGAAGTCGTGCATTACAGAGAAGAACTTTTTCACCGACTTGATAGGTTTTTGGAATCAATTTCCTATCATGAACGCAACTTGGCATTTTCGTAGGCCTTCAAACGCAACTCTCCCAATTCATGAAGGTCTAGAAGTCTCTTTTCTCCGGCTAGATTCACATCCCAATTCATCTCTTTGAGAGCCCATTTGGATTTGTGCTCCAACTCCATCGGTAAATGGCAAGCTTTGCCAAAGACTAAGTTAGGTGTAGTCCCTAGAGGCATCTTGTAGGCGGTTCTATAAGCCCAAAGTGCATCATCAAGCTTAGATGCCCAATCTTTTATTTACTTAGACACCGTCTTTTCCAAAATGGCCTTGAATTGACGATTTGAAACTTCCACTAGCCCACTTGTTTGAGGGTGATAAGGTGTAGCAACTCGGTGAGACACCCCATACTTAATCAATACATTCTCAAAGCATCTTTCAATGAAGTGTGGACCACCATCACTAATGAGAACCCTTGGCACGCCAAATCTAGCAAAGATATTGCTTTTCAAGAACTTCATCACAACTCTTGCATCGTTGGTCCTCGTTGGGATGGCTTCCACCCACTTAGAGACATAATCTACAGCCACCAAAATGTATTTGTATGGGCCCGACGTGGGGAATGGTCCCATGAAGTCGATCCCCCATACATCGAAGAGCTCTACCTCTAACATTCCGGTTTGCGGAGTCTCATTTCTCCTTGACAAGTTCCCCTCTCTTTGGCACGCCTCACATCTCTTCACATACTCATGCACATCCTTGAACATGGTTGGCCAATAGAAACCACAATGTAGAATTTTAGCCGTGGTTTTTGAACTCTTGGCATGGCCTCTGGTTGGCAAAGAATGGCAATGGCGAATTACACTCTCAACCTCCTCACTTGGAATGCACCGTCTATAGATTCTATCGCTCCCTTCTTTGTATAGGTATGGATCATCCCAATAATATTGCCTAGCATCATGTAAGAATTTCTTCCTAGCCGAATAAGACAAATTTGGTGGGATCACTCCCCCTACAACAAAGTTAGCAAAATCCGCAAACCAAGGGGTAACCCCTCGTTTTACGGTCTCAATAGATAGAAGACAAGTAGGAGGTGAAGATTTAATCAAATGAGGATGGGAAAGAATAGAGACCGATTGAAGGATCTTACTTGATTTAATGGATCGACATTGCAAAGTTTTAAGCCCGACGTGTGTGGACGTCGATCGGGTCGCACAAGTGCATATTTCCCCCTGGACCGATGTTGAAGACCTCGGGCCCGAGTTACTGGGTACCTCGGGCCGATGTTGCACATTCTCAGCCCGATGCTCCGCCTTAGTCGATCCCTCCTTTCTTTCCTTCTTGCCACTCATTAGACCTTCATCCGCCCTTACATTATCTATTTCCACGCCATCTTCCATCTCGATCATGTACTCCATGGGCAATTGAGATAGATGATCGGCCACCAAATTCTCCGATCCCACCTTATCCTTGATCTCATGGTCAAACTCTTGAAGGAGAATCATCCATCTCAAGAGCCTCGGTTTTGCATCTTTCTTTTTCATGAGGTACTTGATTGCCGAATGATCCGTATAGACCACCACCTTAGATCCCACAAGGTATGACCGGAATTTCTCAAATGCAAACACTACCGCAAGGAATTCCTTTTCCGTTGTTGTATATTTGCATTGAGTTTCATCCAAAGTTTTACTTACATAATAGATGGAATGCAACTTTCCCTCTTTTCTTTGCCCAAGTACGGCTCCCACGGCAAAATCACTTGCATCACAAATCACTTCGAAGGGAAGATCCCAATCGGGTGACACCATGATAGGTGCCGAAACCAAAGCATCTCTTAACCTACAAAAAGCACTCATGCAATCCTCGGAAAATTCGAAGGGAACATCCTTTAATAAGAGGTTAGACAAAGGTTTTGAGACTTTAGAGAAATCTTTGATGAAGCGTCTATAAAAGCCCGCATGACCTAAGAAACTCCTAACATCACGCACATAAGTAGGTGGGGGAAGTTTTTCAATTATCTCAATCTTGGCCCTATCAACCTCTATTCCTCTACTAGAAATGAGATGTCCTAGAACTATTCCTTCCTTAACCATGAAATGACATTTCTCCCAATTAAGCACAAGGTTAGTCTCCTCACATCTAGCTAACACTCTATCCAAATTAGCCAAACAAGCATCAAAAGAGGAACCATAGACCGAAAAATCATCCATGAATACTTCCACTATTTCCTCTACCATATCGGAGAAGATAGACGTCATGCATCTTTGAAACGTTGCCGGAGCATTACACAAACCGAAAGGCATGCGTCTATAGGCAAAGGTTCCATAGGGACATGTAAAAGTCGTCTTTTCTTGATCATCGGGGTGAATAGGAATTTGCCAAAATCCACTATACCCATCAAGGTAGCAAAAGTATTCATGTTGTGCTAATCTTTCTAGAACATGGTCAATAAAAGGAAGGGGGAAATGATCCTTACGAGTACCACTATTTAACTTTCGGTAATCGATGCACATGCGCCATTTTGTAGTAGTTCTCGTATGAATCATTTCTCCTTTCTCATTTTGCACTACGGTCAATCCACCCCTTTTAGGAACTACATGCACGGAACTAACATATTTACTATCCGAAATTGGGAAGATGATTCCCGCATCCAACATCCTAAGTATGTCACTTTTAACCACTTATTTCATATTAGGATTTAATCTTCTTTGTGGTTCAATAGTGGTTTATGGTTGTCCTCCATGTAGATCCTATGCAAGCAAATGGATGCTGAGTTCCCTTTAGTTCCTCTAATGAATACCCTAAGGCTCCTCTATGCTTCCTTAAGACTGCCAACAACTTAGACTCTTCCTCATCATTCAAATTAGCATTCACAATTACGGGCAATGAAGAGTTAGGGCCAAGGAAAGCATACCTCAAGTCCTTTGGAAGCTCCTTTAGTTCATGAGATGGTTCCGGTGGTGCTTGGGCTTCCTCCGTTTCGGCCTTGAACACCTCCAAGTAAGACATTCCATTCTCCACTTTCTCATCTTCCTCTTGATCCTTCATTCTTCACTTCAACTCCATAGGGTGGTGGGATGGCTTTCAACTCTAACTTCCTTGTACTTGGCTTGTTGGATATAACTTCCCATTGCACCCTTCTTGGAAGAAATTGGATCATCTTGGCCTCTCTATGCAAGGCCTCCTTCAAAGTTGGTTTGAAGGAGAAATCGAGTTCTACTCCTCCAAATTCAAGAGACAAGTGACCTTTCTTTACATCTATAACGGCTCCGACCGTAGCAAGGAATGACCTTCCCAAGATGATAGGCTCACCCGGCACTTCTAGCATATCAACCACAACAAAGTCCGTCGGGACGTAGTGCCCTTCCACACATACCAGGTAGTCCTCCACCACTCCAATCGGCTCAATTATATTGATGTTCCATCGGCTATAGTTAATCTCATGTTAAACGGGGCAATGAGACCCATGGTGGTAGACTTCCATATGGTGTATGGTATAACGCTAGTACTTGCTCCAAAGTCACACAACGCTTGAAACTTCCGCGACCCAATACCTACGGTTATGGCAAATCTTCCGGGATCACCTAACTTTTGAGGTAACTCTAAGATCTTGACTTCATCTTACATCTCCACAATTGACCTCTTTTTGCTCAAGATTTCCTTCAAGAACTTTGCGTAGGATGGCGTCTCGCTTAAAGCATCGGTAAATGGAATGGTGATGTTTAAGCCTTGCAAAAGCTTCAAGAACCTGTTAAACTTGCCCTCAACAATCTCTTTAGGCTTCTTCAATGGGTATGGAAGGGTTGTGCCACCTTGCTTCTTGGTTGGATCCACTTCCTTGGACCTATCTAGATCTCTCTCAACATTTTCAGCCTGGATCGACTTCGGATCGACGTCGGGACCGACTTCTAGAACCTCGGTCCTGGGGCAGGGCATATCTGGGAACCTCGGGCCGACTACAGGGCATGTCGGGCCCGAGTTCCGCTCCTCCTCGGTCCGACTTGTGGGACTCCCTCCTTCATCTGGATCGACATCATGGCACATCGGGCCCGAGTTACTGGGCAACTCGGTCCGACTTTCTTCTCTCGTCCTTGGAACTTGTGGTTCGGGCAAACTCCGTCCACTCCTCAATCATATGGCTCGAACTTCATTTTGTTGTTGCGGGGCACGGGGATTCTCCTCGGGTCGGCCCGGAAGTCTCCCTTCCTCTCTTAGAAGTTGATTTGCTATGTGAACAAATTGGTTGTCCACTTGCCTTCTCCATACACCAAACTCTTTAAATTGGGTCTCCATGTTGGTGAATTGATTCTTCAAGTCTTGAGCCCATGGTGGTGTTTGCTCATAGAATCCCGGAGGTCGGTATGGTGGTTGTTGTGCCCTTGACTCATTTTGGTTGAAGTTATTGTTGTAGCCATTGGCTTGGCCTTGGTTCCACCTTCCTCCATTGTTGTTGAAGTTGGCTCTTCCTCCATAGGTTCTTTGAACATATTGTGCCTCCTCGATTTGTTCGGCCAAATGAACTTGGCGCTCATTGGGACATTCTTGAGCTCCGTGCTTCAACGAACCACATTCTTCACATGCTCTTGTGGTTTGTTGGAGATGACTCATCTTCCTCCTCATCTTGTTCAACTCATCCTCAAGGAATTGGATCTTCACATCATTATCCACCTCTTCACTCCTTGGGTCGTAGAGCCTCCTTGCTCCATCTCCTTGGACTCTTGCCTCCTTGTTCACTTGACTTGCTCCGTACATGGCTTCGTAGTCGGAGAGCTTGTCTAGCAATTCCCACGCTTGCTCCGGTGGCAAATCAATGAACCCACAATCGGTGTGAAGGTTCAACTTGTCCTTGGTGCCTCCTCGATTTGTTCGGCCAAACGAACTTGGCGCTCATTGGGACATTCTTGAGCTCCGTGCTTCAACGAACCACATTCTTCACATGCTCTTGTGGTTTGTTGGAGATGACTCATCTTCCTCCTCATCTTGTTCAACTCATCCTCAAGGAATTGGATCTTCACATCTTTATCCACCTCTTCACTCCTTGGGTCGTAGAGTCTCTTTGCTCCATCTCCTTGGACTCTTGCCTCCTTGTTCACTTGAGTTGCTCCGTACATGGCTTCGTAGTCGGAGAGCTTGTCTAGCAATTCCCACGCTTGCTCCGGTGGCAAATCAATGAACCCACAATCGGTGTGAAGGTTCAACTTGTCCTTGGTGGCGGTGTTGATTCCTTGGAAGAATATGTCTTGAAGGACATAAGGTTGTTGCCCATGCGTCGGACATTGCCTTAACATTTCCTTGAACCGATCCCAAGCCTCGAAAAATGGCTCGTGGGCTCCTTGTTGAAAGCTTGCTATCTTCCTTCTAAGCTCCGTCGTCTTGGTGGGCGGAAAGAACTTCATCAAGAATGCTTCATTGAGAGCCCTCCATGATGTAATGGATCGAGGTGCTTGGCTTTCTAACCAATGCAAAGCCTTGCCACCCAATGACCACTTGAAGGCCTTGAGCAACACGTACTCAAGCGTCTCCTCATCCGTCGAGATGGTCTCACATAGATCCTTGAATTGCTTCACATGCTCGATCGGGCACTCATTTGGTCTCCCTTGAAATTGATCTCTCTTGATGAGTGAGATAAATTGAGTTTTGATCTCAAAGTTCTTTGACACCTCCGGCAAGACAATGGCCGGTTCCGGCACCTTCAACTCCGGATGCATGTATTGTCTTGCATTCCGGGGTTGGGTGTTGATTTGAGCCTCCAATCTCATCCTTTGCTCACGCTCTCTCCTAGCCTCGGCATCTCGGTTCGCCATCTCAAGTTGCATCCGAGCCATGTCGGCCCTCATCCTCTCAACCTCATCGTCACGAGCTTGGTGCTCCATCCTCTCCTTCTTTCGAGCTTGCTGGATGATGCTCTCCGGATCACCTATAACCAAAGACACAAACAAAAACCGAATCAAAACAAACAAGGGGTTTGGGCTAATCCCTCAACCAAATCACTACATAAATCAAAGACTCAACAAAAGATGGTACCTCAATCAAGTTGAACTCCCCGGCAACGGCGCCAAAATTCTGATGTGCGGTTCAAGATCGTGGTGTTCCGGATCGGATAATATCAAAATTTAAACTTATAAACCGAACTCCAATTGTAGTAAAAGTGGTAGGCTGTCGAACACAGGGGAGTTCGTGCGTTGAGTGTACCAAAAAGACTAAAAAGGGGAAAAAGAAAGGCAAAAACGAGGAAAATCAAAGAGAACACCTCGGACCGACACTGGTCACTTCGGTCCGAGGGTGGATCGAGGTTGATTTGGCCGGGACCGACTTCACACAACGTCGGGCCCGATGACTGGGTAACTCGAACTAGGCAAATTTGGTAGATCGGTCTTGGGTTTTTGGGTTCCTTCCCTAACTAGACTTGGGTGATTCTACCCCAATTCAGGCAATAAGTGTTGATCCTTGTGAGATCGAGGTTGTCCTCCTTCGATCCCTCCACTATACACTTCGACCTTAGGGAGTTTTCACTCACCTTAGATGCTAGGTCTAGTGATGGGTCCGAGATGCTTTCGCTTACTCTTACCAAACACAAGCCCTAGATCCCTTGTTCTCACAAGAGAATTGAAGCTCAATGTAGAGTGGATTCATAGATCAAGCACTCAAAGGCTATGGAATTGGGGGTTCACACCCAATCCTAGCTAGGGGTTTCTCCCATAGCCCAAGACTATTGAATCTACTCCATCAAGTAAGAGTAAAAAGCAATCAAATGGAAAAGCAAGCTAATCTCAATCATCAAACTCAAATGTAAGCCAAATCTCATTCAAATCTAAAGGGGTTCACAATATCCAAGTCTCAATTCTACTAAACCAAAAGCAAAACAAGTTCAAAACTCACTAATCTCCTCTCTAGCTCCACCGATCTCTCTCTCTCTTCTCCTCCTCCTCTCTTCTCCTTGCTCTCCAAGTCTTCCTTGAGCCTTTTTGAGTGATTAGGTGTGTGGATCTCTTCTAATGCTCTCTAATCTCCTCTAATTATACTCTCTCATGGATTGGGGATCAAGGAATTCCCAATTTAGAAGATGGGCAAATTTGGAAGATCACAACATTGTGCATTGGAGCCCAATCCTAGCTTTTGCCGACTCGAACCGACACGGGTAGACATCAGGCCTGACGTTGGGAACGTCGGTCCTGTGCTCTGGTGCTCGAAATCAGGCCCGACCTCATGGTAACTCGATCCAAGGTCTTGGTCCTTCTTCTCTTCTTGGTTTTCCTGGAGTTCCTCTTCATTCTTTGCATGGCTCTTCCGCTCCTTTGCTCCCGAGCTTGACTCTTTCTTATAAACTCCTCCAAAACGTCTTTAAACGCGCCACTTTACCTACAAAACACAACAAACTCGCATAGTTTCCGAATCTCGTAGAAAACCGGGAACTAAGTTAAAAAGGGACAAAAGTAACAAAGAAGGGAATGAAAAACACATATTTACAGGAAATTAACTACTAAAACACCACCAAAATGAGAGACATCATCTACCACTTTTGCCCCTCTTCCATTTTGGATATTCTTGGCCCCTAATTAAAAGGAGAGAAGACAATTAGAGGATTATCCATCTTTACACACAACTAATCACTCTCAAAGGCTCAAGGAAGACTTGGAGAGCAAGGAGGAGGAAAGGGGAGGAGAAGAAGAGGAAATCGGTGGAGAAAGGAGTAGATCTAGGGAAGAATTGTGAGTTTGAACTTGTTTTGATTTGCAACTTGTGGATTTGGATTTGGATCTTGTGATCTCCCTTTGATTTGAATGAAATTTGGCTTTGCTTTGATTTGGATGATTGAGATTTGTTTGCTTTGCTATTTGATTGCTTGGTACTCTAGCCTTATGGAGTAGATTCCATTGGTCTTGGGCTATGGGGGAAACCTCTAACTAGGTTTGGGTTTGAACCCCCAATTCCATAGCCTTAAGAGCTACAATCTCTTGTGGAAGCAAGGGATCAAGGGCTTGTGATTGGCAAGAGTGAACGAAAGTGATCTATTGCTGATCACTTGACCTTGCATCGAAAGGGGAGGTAAAATTCCCTAGGGTCGATGTGTAGAAGTGGCGGGGCCGAGGCGGACAACTTCGATCTCACGAGAATCAACACTTAGTGGCTGAATTGGGGTGGAATTACCGACATCTAGTTAGAGAAGGAACCCAAAAACCCAAGACTTATCTCTCCATTTTTGCTAAGTTCGACTTACCCAGACCTCGGGCCCGACTTACAACTGTGTCGGTCCTGGCCATTTCTTCGTCGATTCGTCTCGGGCCCGAAGTGACCATGTAGGTCCCGAGAGGTTTCCTTTGATTTTCCTTGTTTTTAGTCTTTCTTTCCCCTTTGCAAGTCTTTTTGGTGCACTCGACGATCGAACTCCCGAGTGTTCGACACCCTACCTTGTGCTATAACTAGGTTCGGTTATAAATTTAAATTTTGAGACTCTCCGATCCGGACCGATCAACCCGTACACTAGCACCCGCGGTCTGCGTGCAGAATGGTGATTCTAAAGCTTTTGTCCCTGCCTTCTACCACCTTTGAAGAGTTCTTTCATTCACCCCTCTTCAATCGTTTGTGAGTCTTCTGATTTCCTTTCTCCTTGCTTCTATCCTTTCTCTTTGATTCATTGAGGACAATGAAGGATTTAAGTATGGGGGAGGGAGTACTCGCATTCGCTTATCTTAGTTAGAGTAGTTAGTGATTTGCTTTTTTGATTTTCTTCTTTTCGTGGAGCACTTGCACCATACTTTTTGCATAATAAAGAAAGAAAGAAAATGAAAAAGATAAAATAAGTCATAAAATTTTAAAAAAGGCATTTGAAATCCTGGGATGAGTCGTAGACCCGAGAGGGCGGTTCAGGTAATAAGTAGGTAACCCGGACCAACACTAGGCTGGGGTAATATCAGGTTCATGAGTTTTTGTGAGCACACCTATTGAAAAATGAAAAGAGCGGTTAGGTGAAAACCCGAAAGGGCGCCTAAACAGAGTTGAGTGGAAAAATTCGAGTGTTTTAGGATCATTCTTGCTTGGGGACTTTGAGGCTTACATGTTATATTTGGGTAGATCCTAGGTTGCTCTTTCATGTTTTTAGAGCTTGAGTGTTATATCATTATTGTGAGGTGGGTGTTTGAGCTTCATTGTTTTATGCTCATGATTTCTTTATATTTTGGGTTCAGGTTGTAAGTTGAGTGTTTTATTATCCTTTGTATTTCCTGAGATCTTAGATGTGCTATCTTGTTATATTTGTTTTGAGCTTACTCGAGGACGAGCAAGATTTCTAAGTATAGGAGAATATAATTCGGCCTATTTTGTATGGTTTAACTCTTGTGTTTTAGGGCTATATTGAGTGTGTTTAGGTTAAGGTTTTGCGTAATAATAATATTTAGGCCGAAGACACAAGAATTCAAGATTCAAGAGTTTTAAGGCGTTTTGAGTCATCTGCGCGACACCTCTTGCTTGTGAAGGCTATATCTTGACCTACGGTAATCGGATTGAGCTGATTCCGGTGCCATTGGAAAGCTAAATCGAAG
Organism: Polygonum aviculare; assembly: GCA_934048045.1. NCBI lineage: Eukaryota > Viridiplantae > Streptophyta > Magnoliopsida > Caryophyllales > Polygonaceae > Polygonum > Polygonum aviculare. The sequence goes on along the minus strand of OW204023.1, from coordinate 19,964,434 downwards.
AGCTTCAATTCATGTTTTTACACCGAAGTCAGATTTCAAGCCGAAAATGGTCAAAATAGCCTCTGAAGTGACGCTTGTGGTTTTGTCCGATTTCTGTGACTGCGGATTGGCCGATGCGACCACGGTGGCTGCTCAGAGACGAAGTTCTATTCTGTCGTGAAAGCGCGGGCGCGGTGGAGATGACGCGACCACGGGGATGCCGGATCCGATGCGAGCCGAAGATCTATCTTCTTATCTTTTCTCTTTCCTTTTCTATCTTTTCTCCTTTTCTAATTAGATTAGGGGAGCATGTTCTCTGGGTCTATATAAGGAGGAGCCTCCTTAGGTATTAGTACATTCTACCTTCTACCTTCTTCTTTAAATTAATTCTTTCATTTAGTTATGCAGAGCTAGTCTCCCTGGGTTTGTTCAAGGGAGATGCTTTGATGTATGAACTCGTGAGATTTTGGTAATTGATTTCTATCCTTTGGTTGATATTGATTCTCTTGTGCTTCATCTTATGAATGTTTATTGTTTCTCTAGGAGTCATGAACCTATTGAATTGATTAATGTTCTATTGTTTGAATAGGTTTGGAACGTGGACAAAACTAATCTTTGAAAACAACTTAACCTAGACCTGTTGTCTATGCAACTAGGATTAAGAAGAGAATTGATTGTTTTATCTTACAATTGACTCGTAGCTTGATTGTTTGATATTATATCTTGCATATCCTTGTTCTCTATGCTAATTTTAGGTTAAGCGTCCTTGCCTAGGGTTATAGAATTGCTTGGACCAAGGACTTGCGATTGTTAATGATTAGGATAGGAATTAAGCATAAGTGTGAATGAAATCAATAGATGAACCTATGATCGAGTGATTATTTCATGAATAGATCTTTTGAATGAACCTGCCTCTTATCTATTTGTTTATTTGTTTGTTATTTGTTTCCTAGGTTAGTTTAGTTTAGACTGTCTTTTATTTCCCCCTATCTTTAGTTGATAATTATATTAATACTAGAAGCCTTAGTTCTCTTGGATTCGACCCCTTACTTGCTTACTATACTAGTTTGTAGTTTGGGTTATTTATCTTTTATCTTGGCACGACGACTTTAGCCGAGTTAGCCAGCCATGAAAAAAAACAAGAGGAAAAGCCAAAAAGAAGAGGTGGCACGAGATGTGGATCGAGTTTGATCGAAGCGGGGCCCGAGAACGTGATTTTGCCCTTGGACCGAGTTGCCCAGTACCTCGGGCCCGAGGTCGTTACGTGTCGGTCCGAGTCGGTTGTGGCTTGGGCACCAAGGAATTGATGAGTAATCTTCCACATTTGCCCCTCACCTACAAAACCCCCTCTTGTTCTTCTAATTGGGGGGTTCCATCAAGCTCTTAGACACAATTACACACAATCCTCTCAAGACAATACTTGGAGAGCAAGGAGAAAGGAGAGAAGAAGGAGAAAAGAAGAGAAGAGAGGAGCATCGACCAAGGAGAGGAAGAGATTTTTAGGTTGGATTCTAGTGCTAGCTTGGTTTTAGTTTGCTCCTTGGATTTGGCAAACTTGGCTTTGAGATTGTGGATTGATTTTGATTTGTGAATGAAATTTGGCTTTGGTTTGAAATCGATGATGATAATTGTGATGTCTTTTGATTTTGTTGCTTTTGTTGCTTGCCATATGGAGTAGATCTCCTTGATCTTGGGTAATGGGGGAAAACTCTAGCTAGATTGAGCTAGAAACCCCAATTCTATAAGCATTGAGTGCTTGATCTAGGAACCCACTCTACATAGAGCAACAATTCCTTATGAAAGTAGGGGATCAAGGCTTGTGATTGGCGAAATAACGAAAGTGAAAAGCATCCATCACAAGACCTTGCATCGAAGGGGAAAAGCGAAAGCCAATCTACCCCATATTCGATGTGTACAGTAACCTCTCGACCCAACCTAGATCATCACTTGTTGCTTGAATTAGGGTGGAAAAGGCTCAATCTACTAGAGAAGGAACCCAAAGCCCAAGATCTAACTCCGTTATTTGAAGACCGACTTCCAAGATACGTCGAGTCTGACTTCCAGAGAGTCGGTCCCAACGTTCTTTCCTCCCAACTAACTCAAGCCCGACATGACATTGTGTCGGCCCCGGTTGCTCCTTTCGTTTTCCTTTGTTTAAGTTCTCTTTTATCATTTCCAAGTATTGTGGCACATCAATCGAGTAGATTTCCCGAGCATTCGACACCCACCACGTACTACATCGGGGTCGGGTTTGAATTTTATCTCTAGACCCTCGTATTCGAGAGCGATCAAAAGATTGGCACCGTTGCCGGGGAAGTCTAAGTGCATTGAGTGCCAATTTGTTGAGTCTTTTGTGTTTTGGTAGTGATTTGGGTGAGGGAATAGCCCAAGCCCTTTGTTTGTTTTTGATTTGGTTGTTTTGTGTCTTTGCTTCGTAGGTGTATGTGAGCTCGTCCACCCGAGGAACCTTTGAGCTTGAGTTTGTAAGTGATCCCGAGAGTATCATCAAGCAAGCATTAAGAAGAAGAAGGATGGAGAATCAAGCCTTCATGGTGATGATGAGGTGGCCCATCTTAGAGCCGCGACGGCAAGGTTGCAACTGGAGCGAGACAAGCAAGAAACAATAATGAGGAGAGAAAGGGAACAAAGGATGAGGGCCGAAGCTCAAGTTAATGCACTACCCTGGAATGCACGTCAATATATGCATCCGGAGTTGAGGGTACCCAAGACCGCTATTGTGCTTGCCGAAGTTGCAAAGAACTTTGAGATCAAGACGCAATTCATCTCCCTTATCAAGCGAGATCAATTGGAGGGCCGTCCACACGACTGTCCCATAGAGCACGCCAAACGCTTTGTGGACATGTGTGAGACAATTTCAACCTCCACATGGATTGTGGATTCACTGATTTGACACCGGATCAAGCATAGGAGCTCCTTGACAAGCTCGCCGAATATGAAGCAATGTATGGAGTTAGTCAAGCCAACAAGGAAGTGAAGGCTCAAGGCGAAGGTGCAAGAAAGTCGTATGACCCGAAAGGTGAAGACATTGAAGAAGATGTTAAGCTTCAATTTCTTGAAGGAGAAGTGAGTAATCTCAAGATGCAAGTTTACTACTACAAGCAAAATGCCCGAGCATGTGAAGAGTGTGGATCCTATGCACACGCAACTCAAGTTTGCCCAAATGAAAGCCAAGTGTGCTTGGCCGTGCAAATAAAAGAAGCAAACTATGTTCGTGGTAACTTTGGTGGTAGAGGCAACTACAACAACGGTAGTAATGGTAGATGGAACAATGGACAAGCTCAAGGCTACAACAACAACTTCCACCAAAATGAGCCAAGAGCGCCACAACCACCTCCATATAGCCCACCCGGCTTCAATGAGCAACCACCATGGGTGCAAGAAATGAGAGAAGGATTCAAGGAAATAAGGACTCAATTCAATGAGTTTGGAGCATGGCGGAGACAAGTTGACAACCAACTTGTTTAATTAGCAACTCAAGTTCCAAGAAATCACGGGAAACTCCTGGGCCACCCCGAGGAGCATCCCCGAGTTCAACACAATCAAAATGAAGTCTGGGCAATAGGATTGAGAAGTGGACGCAACTTACCCGAGCCGCATGTGCACAAGAAGAACGAGCAAAGCCGGACCGACTTACCTAGCAAGTCGGGTCCGAGTTGCCCAGAAGCCGGACCAGCAAGTAGATCAGCTCCTCTGCCCTGGACCGAGATGGAGAGTATGTCGGGCCCGAGTTGCCTAGATATCGGACCGACTAATCTGCCTCAACTCTACCCCAGGCCCGTGATGCAGGACGTCAGGCCCGATGTGGTGCGTAAATCGGTCCAGCCAAGAAAAGTTGCAAGAGAGATGGGCAAGTCTAAGGAAGTTGATTTAAGCAAGATTCCAAGTGCAAAACCTCTTCCCTATCCTTCAAGAAATCCAAGTGATGTAGTAGAGGGCAAGTTCAAGCGGTTTCTTAAGCTCGTGCAAGGCTTGAACATCACTATTCCTTTCACCGACGTGTTGAGTGAGACGCCGTCGTATGCAAAGTTCTTGAAAGAGATTTTAAGCAAGAAGCGGTCAATTGTTGAGATGCAAGATGAAGTTAAGAGTTTGGAGTTGCCGCAAAAATTGGGAGACCCCGGCCGATTTGCTATCACAATTGGCGTGGGTTCGCAAATTTTCAAGCCTTATGTGACGTTGGGGCAAGGATGAGCATCATTCCTTACACCATATGGAAATCCACATCCATGGGTCTCATAGCTCCAGTCAACATGAGGTTGACAATAGTGGATGCCAATTGGTATTGTTGAAGACTACCCGGTTAGCATTGAAGGCCACTATGTTCCAATCGGCTTTATTGTGGTGGACATGATAGTGGTTCCGGGTGAACCAATTATACTAGGGAGACCTTTCCTTGCGACGGTTGGGGCAATCATTGATGTTAAAAAGGGCCATTTGTCTCTTGACATTGGAGGAAAAGAAATCAAGTTTTTCTTTAGGCCAACTCCAAAAGCAACCGTTCATAAGGAAGCCAAGATGATCCAAGCTTGGCTGAATGGATTACAATGGGAAGCCGTTTCTAAGAAGCCAAAGTCAAGAGAGCTTAAGTTGAAGGCCATCCCACCTCCACGAGGAGTTGAGATAGAGCGCCAAGGTCTAGCCATCAACATGATCGAGCATGAGCAGTTTGAGGAAGGGATGTCTTATTTGGAGGTGTTCAAGGCCGAGACGAAGGAAGTTCAAGCACCACCCGAACCATCTCAAGAGCTCAAAGAGCTTCCAAAAGATTTGAGGTACGCATTTCTTGGTCCCAACTCTTCTTTGCCCATAATCATAAATGCTAACTTAATTGATGAAGAGGATTCTAAATTGTTAGAGGTTCTAAAAAAACATAGAGGAGCTTTAGGGTATTCGTTAGAGGAACTAAAGGGAATCTCTCCCTCAATTTGCGTTCATAGGATTTATATGGAGGACAACCATAAACCCACAATTGAACCACAAAGAAGATTAAATCCCAACATGAAAGAAGTGGTAAAAAGTGAAATACTTAGGATGTTGGATGCGGGAATTATCTTCCCAATTTCCGATAGCAAGTATGTGAGTCCCGTGCATGTAGTTCCTAAGAAAGGAGGACTCACCGTTGTGCAAAACGAAAAGGGAGAAATGATCCTTACGAGAACCACAACAAAATCGCGTATGTGTATTGATTACCGTAAGCTTAATAGTGGCACTTGCAAGGACCATTTCCCTCTTCCTTTCATAGACCAAGTACTTGAAAGGTTAACACAACATGAATACTTTTTCTACCTTGACGGGTATAGCGGGTTTTGGCAAATCCCTATTCATCCCGATGATCAAGAGAAGACGACATTCACATGTCCTTATGGGACGTTTGTGTTGGATCGTAAATCTGTTAGAATGGGCGTCCTTAACTGAGTTAAGGCCGTCCTTAGATGCAGCGGAAAATAGACTTAACAGGAAACGTAATAAGATAATGAACACAAGTATTTATAGAGGAACCCCACTAAGACCAACTAGTCTTATGGGTAAACCTCTACCTCCGTTGGAGGATTTTCAATAGCCGTCCTTATCTTATTAAGAGAGAGTCCTTACAACTTAGGCGAGCTGTTACAATCCCCTGAGCTAAGCGTGTGTCCTTAGCCTCACTAGTAACACTCCTTTCAGCCTACCAAAGTAACCTAACTCTCTTAGCTTATAAGGAAGTTATCACTCACGTCTCTCACGGGTCGTTGTGAGAGACAAACTACTACTCTAACTATTTTGTGGTTTAGTTTGGATTTGATGTGGTTGGACTTTCTTTCTCTTGCTTCAAGCTCACGTGATCTTCTTGATCTTCGTTCTTGAACTTGAATGCTTCGGGAGAGCTTGAGAGAAAGTCTTCAAAAGTCCACACCGCTATGCATACCCCTTGGAGGGTATTTGCGGTATGAGTTCTTGTCCTCTAGCGTCCTCTAAGATTTGAGCAGGATCTGTCGTCTTCCTTCAACGGTGCGATTTGCATCTTGAGGAAGTCAACTCTGTTGACGCTTGGGAAGCCTCCGCGTGGTCAGGGGACCATTGCTAGGAAAGCGACATCTTTGGAATTGTTCACACGTGCCCAAACAAAGGAAGCTTCCTTCTGAGGACTACGGCCGAATGTGATGTAATCATGTTGGGGCGGCCTTGGTTTGAATTTGAACTTCGTCCGTATTTTGGCGCGTGTCCCTTCTTGATAAGGACGCCGTCCTATCTGCGCAGGGACTTCATTCTTTTCGTTCAACATTGGAAGTTCTGATGAAGTGCGTCCCTACAGGCTTAGGGACTTCCGTTCACTTGTTGTCCTTTTCGCTCATGTGCGTCCTCTGGACTTACCTGAGATCAACACTTGGACAACTTATCAAATACTTTTGAGTTTGTCATTATCAAAACTAGGGACGATCATTATTGGTTTAGATATTAATGACTGGCGTCCTTAATATCGTCCCAACAGTTTGCCTATAGACGCATGCCTTTTGGCTTGTGCAATGCACCGACAACGTTTCAAAGGTGCATGATGTCTATCTTCTCCGATATGGCTGAGGATATAGTGGAAGTATTCATGGATGATTTCTCCGTCTATGGTTCCTCATTTGATGTTTGCTTAGCTAACTTAAACAAGGTTTTGACTAGATGTGAGGAGACTAGCTTGGTGCTTAGTTGGGAGAAATGTCACTTCATGATGAAGGTGGGCATAGTTTTCGGACACCTCATTTCTAGTGGGGGGATAGAAGTGGATAAGGACAAAGTTGAAATAATTGAAAAACTTCCCCCTCCTTCTTATGTGCGTGATGTTAGGAGCTTCCTAGGTCATGCGGGATTTTATAGACGGTTTATCAAGGATTTTTCTAAGATTGCAAAAACCATTATCTAACCTCTTGATGAAGGATGTGCCCTTCAAATTTTCCGAGGATTGCATGAGTTCTTTTTGTAGGTTAAGGGACGCCTTGATTTCGGGTCCAATAATGGCGGCACCCGATTGGAATCTTCCATTCGAGGTAATGTGTGATGCAAGAGATTTCGCCGTTGGGGCCGTCCTTGGGCAAAGGAAAGATGGAAAGTTGCATGCCATCTACTATGCAAGCAAGACTTTGGACGAGACTCAATGCAAGTACACAACAACGGAGAAAGAATTTCTTGCGGTGGTGTTTGCATTCGAGAAATTCCGTTCATATCTTGTGGGATCAAAGGTGGTAGTCTTCACGGACCATGCGGTAATCAAGTACCTCATGAAGAAGAAAGATGCAAAACCAAGGCTTCTGAGGTGGATACTCCTTCTCCAAGAGTTCGACCATCAGATAAAGGACAAAACCGGTGCGGAAAATGTGGTGGCCGATCATCTATCCCGTTTGCCCATTGAGTCCATGTTGGAGATGAATGATGGCTCGACTATAGATGATTCAAGGGCGGACGAAGCTCTCATGAGTAAAGAAGAGGAAAGGAAGGACGGACCGATGAGCCTAGCAATTCGGGCCTAAGGTCCAGAAAGTTGAACCGAAGGCAGAGCAGGTGCTAGAGAGGGTGGACCGAGGTCCTTAGAGTCAGGCCCGAGTAACTTGTACGGTTGCAAAGCTTGTTCGACGTCCAGCCGTGTCAGGCCCGATGAACTTCAATGTCGGTCCTTGGAGGAAAGTAAGTTTTCTAACTTGATTTCCATTCCTTCTAGTTCTAAAGTGATTCATTCTTCTTCCCCCACTTCCCTTCCTTCTATTTGTGCCGTACGTCGAGGGGTTTCCCCTTGGTTTGCAGATTTTGCTAACTTTGTCGTAGAGGGAGAAATCTTACCAAATTTGTCTTATCAAGCTAAGAAGAAATTCTTACATGATGCTAGACAATATTTTTGGGATGATGCATATCTCTACAAGGAAGGGAGTGATTAAATCTATAGACGGTGTGTGCCAAGTGAAGAGGTTGAGAGCATCATCCACCATTGCCATTCCTTGCCTACGGGAGGTCACGCCAAGAGTTTCAAAACCACCTCAAAAGTTCTTCAATGTGGTTATATTGGCCAACCATGTTCAAGGATGTGCATGACTATGTGAACAAGTGTGAGAAGTGCCAAAGAGAGGGCAACATATCAAAGAGGAATGAAACTCCTCAAGCCGGCATCCTGGAGGTTGAGCTATTTGATGTATGGGGCATCGATTTCGTGGGACCATTTCCCACATCGGGGGCCTTACAAGTACATCTTGGTAGCCGTGGATTTATGTGTCAAAATGGGTGGAGGCCATACCGGCAAGGACCAACGATGCCAAGGTGAGTTCTTGAAAAGCAACATTTTTGCAAAGGTTTGGTATGCCAAGAACTCTCATAAGTGATGGTGGTTCTCATTTCATCGAGAGGTGCTTCGAGAATTTGTTGATCAAGTATGGGGTTTCACACCGAGTTGCCACTCCCTATCATGCACAAATGAGTGGGCAAGTCGAAGTGTCAAACCGCCAAATTAAGGCCATCTTGGAGAAAACCATGACTCGATCAAGGAAAGATTGGTCCTTTAAGCTCGATGATGCACTTTGGGCCTATAGAACCGCTTTCAAGACGCCTTTGGGAACTACACCATTCAATCTAGTTTATGGCAAAGCGTGCCATCTTCCGGTGGAACTAGAGCATAAGGCGAAATGGGCTCTCAAGGAGTTAAATTGGGATATCAACTTGGCCGGTGAGAAAAGGTTTCTTGTGCTTCATGAGTTGGGAGAGTTGAGGTTGAAGGCCTATGAGAACTCCAAGTTGTACAAGGAGAAGACCAAGAAGTGGCATGATAGGAAGGTAATCCCAAAAACTTATCAAGCCGGTGACAAGGTTCTCCTTTTCAACTCGAGGCTTAAACTCTTCCCGGGAAAGTTAAAGTTGAGGTGGAGTGGACCATTTGTGGTTTACCATGTCTACCCTTATGGTGTGGTGGACTTGGTTGATGAGCAAGGAAACATTTTCAAAGTAAATGGTCACCAAGTGAAGAGATTTTGTGACAAGACCGATCCAAGGGAAGTGGTTAGAGCCGTATGGGCTCTCGTCTCCGTCAATTGATTCTTGACATGCCAAGAAGATTAAAGAAATTGTGATCTCTTCGCATTCCTTTCTCTTGCTTTTAGTTTTGGTTTCCTTTTTTGATGGAGATATTAAAATTTTAAGTATGGGGTGGGGAAGTGCTCATGATTTTGCTAGTTTATGTTTGTGTTTTGCTTTGAGGATATTTGGTTTTTAGCTTGTGTTTTTGGGATGATAGTTTCTTGTTCTTGGATTGTGGTTTGAGGAGTGACATTTGTGATTGAGTTTGGATTTGTTTGGATGAATTTTTATATACGTAGAGAAAATTTTTGCAAAAAAAAAAATTTGAAAAAATCGTGTGAAAACAACAAAAATATTTTGTGTTTTGTAGTTTTGGACTAGAAATCCCCATCTTAAATGTCCAAAGATGAAAGCTAATGATGATGCAAGCATGTAAATTCCTTTGCATATTTTTGGATGGTTTAGCCTCTAAAATTAATGTTGCTTTTGATGTGATCATGATGTCTTGCTTGTTTAATTGAGCATGTGAGTTCTAGGATGAGTCCTTATGCAACTAAGTATGTGTGACCCTTGTGATATTGATTTTTTGCCATTTTAGGGATGCTTCCTTATATTTGCATATCCCTCATGTTTCTTGTGTGATTAGCTCATGCATGCTTAGTAAAACTTGCTATTGAGGTGTTTATCTATTTTCCAAGACCGTCATGAGAATTGCACTAGCATTGTCACTTTGATTTGAACATTCTTTTAGTCACAAAAATGTTCCATATAATACCACGAAGTTAATCCTTTGTTTGTAGCCCCGTTCTAGCCTAAGGCCTTTGTTTGAAACTCCTCAAAAATATTATTCCTACCCTTATATGACTTGACCCTTATGGGATTGAACTTTAGAAGAGAGGTTTGGATTGTATTTGATGAGTTGAGATTCTCTTGGGTTGGGCAAAGAGTGGTGTTATGAATCTTGTGGATAGTGCATCTTTGTTGTGTGAAAAAGTGATTCTGTTGGATCGTTAGTACTGAAGAACATCCTTTACTTTGGTAAAGGCGTTCTAAGGTTAGGCGTCCCTACGAGGTGTAGGGGCGTCCTTGAGTATTGCAGCGGAAGTTAAGTACTAAACAGGTAAGTGATGAACGCAATGAATTATAGAGGAACCACTCAAGACCAAGTAGTCCTTGAGTGTAAACCTCTACCTCCTTGGAGGATTTTTGAATAGTTCTTTCCTTTATATTGAACGTTCTTACAGTTGTACTGGCGAGTCTTTACAGTTCTCCGACACTTAGCTTTTCCCTAAGTTCACTTGTAAAGAACTCCTTTGAGCCTACAACTTAAGCTATAGTTCAATCTACTAAAGGACTCTATTCCTACGTTCTGCAGTACTTCGCAGAACTCTCTTTCTCTTTTTGGGTTTTCTGATTACAAACTGTTTTGTGGTTTGGGTACAAACTCTCACTCGATCTAACACAAGTCCTTGCACTGTTCTTGAGTTCTTGCGTCAGTTCTTCGTGTTCTTGAGTGAGTCGCTTTCCTCTGATTCTCTCTGAATATTTTCTGAAAGCGTTAGCGTCACAATAAATGCCTTGCGGTATTTATAGGACTTGGGGAAGGGCGTCATTCTCGTTCTGACGATCATGCCCTTCAGGTACGTGGCTACAGGATCTTCCTCCACGAGTATGACGGTGATGAGGAAGCTTCCTGTATCCAGCTATGTGTGATGAACTCCGCTACAGGATCGGCCGCCACGTGTTGATGAACTCTGCTACAGGATCGTCCGCCACGTAGCGTTGGACTCTGCTACAGGATCGGTCTCCACGAGTCCTTGGATGATCAGACATTGTCGAGTGATGTCATCCTGTTGGCTAGTGAGTAAGGACTCCTTTCTTGCGTTCCTACTTGCTTGGGACTCCGTCCTTGCTCAAGTAGTCTCTTGCTGGTCCTTACTTCCTGTAAGCTGGCGTCCCTAAGCCTACGGAACGTTCACACACTTGTTGTCATTTGTTAATATGCGTTCATGAACACTTGGACAAATTTATTAGAATCAAAGTGAGTTTGTCATATCAAAACTGAGGGACGGTTTGTGTGGGCACACTACCAAGTACGCAGGTGTCCTTGATAGCGTCCCAACAATTTCCCCCTTTTTGATGATGACAAACTCTTCAGCAAAATAGTTTTGACATTGGAACTTAGCATGTATGAAAACTTAAAGGCGTCCTCTAACACAGAGAAATTTCAGTAAGCACAAGTTTTCATCCTTTGATTCTCTAACATTTGGATTTTAGGAAGAGAGTCGCGTCCTAGAAAACTTTCTAAGTGTCCTCTTTTATTCTAGCATGGGCGTTCCTTAGACCTTTCACTTAATAGTTCCCCCTTAACACTTGCTTATACTAGATAACTATTTTATAGCGCATCTCTGCAAAATTACACTTCCCCCTTTTGGCATCATCGAAAAGGATAACAAGTGATAAGGACGTTAGCACAAACACATAACTAAAAGCATTGGAACGCTTAAACACACACAATGCAAGCAAATAGTGTAATAGCCATTCAAACGGAAGAAGAGTTATTACACAGCAATGATCACAAAAAGATCAAGTGTTTTTGAACAAAAGAAGCAAAGGCAAATAATTGAGGGATAAGAGATGGGGAACGGCGATCACTGGGGACGGCTCTAATCTTGAAAGAACTTTAGAAGTTGCGCTTGAAGTTCAGCCGACTTAGTGAGGGCCGCGGACAGATCTTTAATAGCTGAGAAGACATGGCATTGATTGTCCATTATGGCACCCAAGAGTTCTGCAGGAGGATGCTCAGCAAGATTTGCAGGTGCAGAACGGGGCCTTGGACCTGAGCTAGATGAGGGAGCGTCCATGGGAGGAACATGAGCAGGAGAAGGAGCCAAGAGCATCTGATCAAGAGCGGCTAGGTCTACGGCTGGCTCTTCGTCCTCATGGGACTCCTGATGCATGGAAGCGAGACGTTGTTCCTCAGCCAAGCGTTCTTCCTCTGCTTTCTTTCTGGCTTCCTCAGCCTCAGCTTCTAACTTCTTTACCACAAAAGGCAACTCTTCATTATGCCTTATCTCGATAAGTCCCTTCTTGGCGTTCCATTTCATAGGCGTTCTGAGACATGAGGATGAGCTTAACAAGGCCAGGGTGCGGCAAGGCATGGCGCTTCCTCCCACACTTAGCCATATGTTGCATTGCTATTCTTGCTAAGTTGATGGGGCGGCGTTCAAGAAAAGCGTCAATAAGTATGATATCATGTGTTTGAACGATTGACATTTTCTCCTGCCTAGGAAGGACGGCGCGACAGATGAAGTAATGAGCTATGGCGCCTACCTTGCTCAAAACGTGAGCAACCCTGTCCAGTCCTATTGGCCTTTTGCCCTGAAAAACGTGTTCAACAAGGGGCAGTTCCTCATCAGTTGTCTCGAACCCGCCTTCCGGAAGAGAGCTTAGCGCGTTGGACGGGGGCTTTTGGGAGCTAAGGCCCATGAAGGCGCGGACCTGGCGTTCATTCACCGATGTTTTCTCACCATCTATTTTGAAATGGAGAGAACCATCTTTCGGTTTGTAGCATAGGTCTTTGTAGAACGCCTTGACCTGTTCTTTATCAACAATTGCCGGCGCCGGTCCAACGTTCAGCCATCCCTGAAACCTTAGAAGCTCGAGGAACTCCTGAACTTTGTCATCTTTGCAGAAGGAGGAGAGCCACTCTTCAGAGTAGACGAGAGGACTAAGGACTTTAACGGGCACGCCATCTCATCATCTAAACTGTTTTCATCAGCGGAGTCCTCTGACTCTTCTTCATCTGCGTCCTGGCCAACAGCGTTCTCGGTGCCTTGTTCGTTTTCAGCATTGCCACCAGCTGTGGCTTGAGCAGCACCAGAAGAACTCTGACCTTGGGACGTGCCCTGAGCGTCCTGAGCTTCTGTTTGATGTTCTGTTTGGGGCACAGCGTCCGTCGGGACTTGGTGGGATTTTGTTTGGATTGAGGGGGAGGGGTTTTCTTGTGGAGTTGGGAGGGGATTTAAGAGAGGGAGGGATTGGTTGTAGGGTGGGACTTCTTGAGCATCACGCTCGAGCTCCTCAGATAAGGTGGGCTCGGCGTCCTTTTGAGCGACCTGGTGCTCACCAGCGTCCTCAGATACTTGGTCATTTCCAGCAGGAGCATTCTCAACTCCTTACGCCTCTTCGCTAGAGTCCCCGATGACATCAATAAAGGGGGAGGACTCATCAGCAGGCGTTCCTCTTTAGCTCTCAGATGAGCTAGAGGATGAGGAGGAGGAGGAGATGTGCTCAGACTCTGGGGCAGCTTGGACCAGGAGCACCTTTTGTGATTCGCCGGCTTTGCGACGTCTGAACGTGTGCTCAAGAGTGGAACGCCTCTATGCCTCATCCGGTCCACTTTCAGAAGAAGGATGACGGGACTTAGGCGTCTCTGGGTCCTTAGGCGGTGAAATATGGGCGGGAGCAGATGGAAAATTTGCAAGGATGAGGGGAGAGTATGGTTTTGGAGGAAAAGGAATGAGGGCATTAGTTCTTGAAGGTTGGGGGGACGGAGGAGGAGTGGGGAGTTGGACTATTGAGATGGGTTGAGGAGGAGGAGTGGATTCTTTAGATAGGTTGGAGGGCCTTTTTGTGGAGCTAGGCCTTTTGGAGTGGGTTTTGGAGGAGGTTGGCTTAGAGGTCTTTGAGAGGGGAGATGAAGGGGTTGGACGTTTGAGTAGATTTTTGGTGGTGATTGTTGGGACTTGCGGAGGTGGGGGAGAGGGACTTGGCACTCTTGCTTTGAGCATTTTATAGGCCAAGGAGTCCCTTGGGTACATCGGGAAGTCAGGAAGGACTGCATTGTGGAGGTCAGGGATAAGATCAAGCAAAGGACCCAGATTCTCACCTCCGAACTGTGAGAAGAAAAGGACGTCGTCCATTCTTCCCGGCAAGTCGTTGTAGTTGGTGTTGTGGAGGCTTGGAACGACGAACCGCTCAATGAACTTCTCGTAGTTCCTTGTCTTTATAGCGTCCGCCTTCACCTCAGGTAAGTCCATGCGTTCCCTCAACAAGTTGTACAGTGTCTTGGGCTTCCTGTTGATGAAGTCCAGCAATGACTCGTTAAGAACGATGGGCTTTGGTTTTTCAATATGGTGGGACTTCACCAATCTGCGTCTCTTCCCGCCGGTAGAAGATCCGGCCACGTTCTTTAGTTGTTGAGACATCTTTCAGATGAGATTTCAGTGAGAGAAAGCTGCCGGAGTTCGAGAGAGAAGTCAGAGCACTGATTTACGCAGAAAGTGGTTGAGAATAATAAATGAACGAGAGCGACTATTCTGGCCTTATATAGAGGAAGCGGTGACACAACTGTAATTACCACTGTTTTAATGTGCGACACGTGGCGAAACTTCCCCCTTAAGCATTGAGCAAAAGCAACGGCACTGTTCAAACTTTCAAATATTCAAATTTCTGACTCTTCAACTGCTTCTCAAAACTGAACTGGCGTTCTCTCTTTCAAGCCATAGCGTTCTCTCATACTTAGCAAAAATTACCTCTTCAAGAAAATCAATAACCAGCACAACCGTCCCTGTGATCACCTTACGAACCATTTGAGAACAAAGCAAGTACGTCCCGTAAAATAAAATAAGAAGCTCATAGGACGCTTTTGCAGAGTTCTCAGCTAGGGTAAGCTTAGAGTTCCCATCATTTCGGCTTATAATGAGGGTTGGGTGATCAGGGATACTCTTTTCAAGACAAATAGAGAAATTTGAATGGCGTTCCAAAGTAGCAAACATATGAAGTTTTAGACTAGCGTCCTTGCAAATATGAATTCAATGCATAACAGTCCTTAAACACTTAGAATCTACCAAACATAGTCAATCATTGAGGGAATAGTAGAACGGGACTTGCTACTTAAAAGTTATCATCCCCAAGAGCAGCCTGAGATGCTCAAAGGGACGTCTATCAAGTGCCTTAGTGAAAATATCAGCTATTTGGTCTTCAGTCCTTACATGCTCCATACTAATGAGTCCTAGTTCAACATTATCACGCAAGAAATGATGTCTTATATGAATATGCTTTGTGCGTGAATGAAGAACATGATTCTTAGAAATTTCAATAGCACTTGTGTTATCACAACGAATGGGAATAGTTTCAAGATTGATACCGTAGTCCTCCAATTGATATTTGATCCAGATGACTTGTGAACAGCACGAGGCAGTTGCAACGTACTCAGCTTCCGCAGTTGAAAGCGCCACAGAGTTCTGTTTTTTAGATCCCCAGGAGACTAAGCATGAACCAAGGAACTGTGCCATTCCTGAAGTGCTTTTTCTATCAATCACATGACCAGCATAATCAGCGTCCGAGTAGCCAACAAGCTTGAAGGACGTCTTCCTAGGGTACCAAAGACAAAGATCGTCTCGTCCTTTGAGGTAGCGAAAGATCCTCTTGACTTCTTGCATGTGAGACTCCTTTGGATTCGCCTGGAAATGTGCACACAAGCAAACGGCAAACATAATGTCGGGACGACTTGCGGTTAAGTAGAGCAAAGAACCAATCATTCCTCTGTAAAGATTTTGATCAACGTCCTTTCCCTGTTCATCTGCGTAAAGACGCGAGTTTGGAGAACAAGGGGTTGCAACAGGTTTGGACGTGTTCATCCCGTACTTCTCAAGCATTTCACGGACATATTTTTGTTGGTGAATACGCGTCCCTTCCTTGAGTTGATTGATTTGAAGTCCCAAGAAGAAAATGAGTTCTCCAATGAGGGACATTTCAAACTCACTACTCATTAAGGACTTGAACTCATCTACAAGCTTCATGTTAGTGCTACCAAAGACAATATCATCAACATAAACTTGGGCAATTAAAATGTCCTTGTGAACTTTCTTTATGAACAAAGTTTTATCAATTGAGCCTCTAGTGTATCCATGAGACAAAAGAAAGGACGCAAACCTATCGTACCACGCACGAGGGGCTTGCTTGAGTCCATAGAGCGCCTTGTCCAGGTAGTACACATGGTTTGGGTGAGAGGCGTCCTCGAAACCAGGCGGTTGAGCAACATACACTTCCTCTTTCAATTTTTCATTGAGGAATGCAGTCTTGACGTCCATCTGAAATAACTTGAATCCTTTGTGAGCGGCGAAGGCAATAAGGAGACGAACGGCCTCAATTCTAGCAACAGGAGCAAAGGTCTCATCATAGTCTATGCCTTCCTCTTGCTTGAATCCTTGAGCCACTAGTCTTGCTTTGTTCCTTGACACACGTCCACTTTCATCAAGCTTATTTCTAAACACCCAACGCGTCCCTATGATGTTTTTGCCTTTAGGACGAGGGACGAGGGTCCACACTTTGTTCCTTTCAAACTGGTTTAGTTCTTCTTGCATTGCT
Source organism: Polygonum aviculare (assembly GCA_934048045.1). NCBI lineage: Eukaryota > Viridiplantae > Streptophyta > Magnoliopsida > Caryophyllales > Polygonaceae > Polygonum > Polygonum aviculare. The sequence continues at coordinate 19,948,039 of OW204023.1, read as the reverse complement.
TGAATCCAATCATCGTCCTGGAGTGCTTCTTTGATATTCTTTGGCTCTACCATAGAGACAAAAGCATTGAACGCACAAAAGGCTAAGTTTGCACTCTGGGACTTGCTTGCAGCTGACCTAGTTTGAACTCCTTGAGAAGGGTTTGAGACAATCTGGGATGTTGGATGGTCCCTAGAGAAACGGGACTCCCTTTGAAATAATTGAGCAAATCTTGGATCAATGTCTCCATCAGAATCATCACTATCATTTTGAGCATCATCGTCGGTGCGTTCCCCCTCAGAGAGAGCGTCCACGCCTTGGCGTTGCTCACCTTGTCGACTTGATTCAGCCATATCTTGTTGAACTGGAGATTCACTGCGAGATGGAACTCCCTGAACAACACTAGGAACGTCCACTGAGACTTCTTCAGGATTTGGAGTGGCGTCCTTGGGAACATAGTATTTTCCAGAGGACCAATCTTCAGCTTCGTCTTCAGAGTCGTCCTGCTGTTGTGACGAGGAGCGTTCTTTCTTACTTGATTTTTCTTTGTGAGAAGAGCTCTCCTTAAACACAACATGAATACTCTCCTCAAGCTTTAGAGTCCTTTTGTTGAAAACTCTATATGCTTTGCTGGTGAGGGAGTACCCAAGGAATATGGCTTCATCGCTCCTTGCATCGAACTTTCCAAGTTTCTCTTTATCATTGTTGTGAACGAAACACTTGCAACCAAAGACTCTGAGATAGTCAATGCGAGGCTTCTTTCCGTTCAACAACTCATAAGATGTCTTCTTCCGCAAGGGACGGATCATGGCGCGATTGATGATGTAGCATGCTGTAGCAATAGCTTCCGCCCAGAAGTACTTGGGGACGCTATTAGCCAAAAGCATAGTTCTTGCCATATCCTCCAGTGTCCTGTTCTTTCTTTCCACAACTCCATTTTGTTGAGGAGTCCTTGGAGCTGAGAAGTTGTGCGAGACACCATGTTGATCACAGTAGGCCAGGAACTCTGAATTCTGGAATTCCGTCCCATGGTCTGATCTTATAGCTTTGAGAGGCATCTCAAGGGCAACTTCCACTTGTTTGATGAAGACTTTGAACGCATTGAAACAATCTGCTTTGGCCACCAAGAAAAGAACCCAAGTGAATCGAGAAAAATCATCTACGAGAACGTAAATGTACCTCTTTCCACCGTAGCTCAACGTCTTCATTGGTCCACAAAGATCCATATGGAGAAGTTCCAAAGGCTTCTTTGTACTTACTTCATTTTTGGATTTGAAAGACGTTCTTGTTTGCTTCCCTTTGATACAGGCTTCGCACTGTTCAACATTCTCAGGATCAATTCGGGGAAGTCCTTTCACAAGATTTCTCTAGTGCAACTTAAGGATTGTGCTAGGTCCAGCATGGCCAAGACGGCGATGTCAGAGATCAGCGTCCTTCTTTGAAGCAGAAAGGCACAATTCTGATTTAGGCTTGAACTCTTGATTGAAGATATAGACATTGTTATGGCGTACTCCTTTGAGAACGACTTTGTTGGACTTCTTATTGATGACGAGGCACTCCTTTGAGTCAAATGTGACTAGGTTTTCACCTTGATCACACATTTGAGAGACATTATGGAGATTGAAGCCAAGTCCTTCAACAAGACTTACATTTGTTGCTTTGATGGACGGGTTAAGAATAGCAGTTCCCGTTCCTTTGATCTTTCCTTTGCCCTTATTGCCAAACGAGACAGTTCCTCCCGTGGCACTATTCTGGATAGAAGTGAGATGGATCTGGCTTCCTGTCATATGATTTGAGGCACCACTATCAATGATCCATGGGCGTCCCCTCACTTCCACCTGCCAAAACAAGGTTAGTTTTTGGCGACCCAGGCAAGGTGTTCCTTACCTGGCTCATTACAAAAGTAGAACTCTGGTTCTGGCATAAAATCATTGATGTTAACATCATTAGAAATGGCATGCTTGCGGAAAGAACGTCTAGGACGCCTAAGATTAGCTTTGGGAACGGACTTAGCATTCTCATTGTTAGTCCTAGCAGTTTTGCCACTTGCAATATCTTCTTTTAGTTTCACACAGTCATATTTGAAATGGTCCCCTTGCGACTTTCCTTCTTGGGCATCTTGTGTTTGTTGAAATATTTGTTCCTTTTGCCAAAGGCACGAAGAACTTTGTTGAAAATAGCAAGTTCTTCCTCTTCATCAAGTTGTTCCTTAGTCTTGCTTTCTTTCTCCTTCAAGGCTTGAACGCGTATCCTTTCGCGGTTCTCATTCTTGTTGGCTTCCACCATCAAGGAAATTTCTTGTTTACGACGAACATAATCAGCGTACTCTGGTGTTGTGGACGCCAAAGCAAGATCAGTTTGAGGATTATTTGCTAGTTGAGCCATATCAGAGATCCTTCTTTCTTCATCTGGTCTGAGCTTCCCATAGATTTCTTCCATATCTAGAGTTTTGTTGGCTGTATTCTCTTTGAACGTTGTCCTGTCAAAGTTCCAGACTCCGGTCAATCCGTCAATGACCACTTGAACTCTGTTCCTCATGGAGATTTCTGTCTCTGGGAAGCCCAGGTTCCTCATTTTAGGGACAAGAGCCTCGAAACGGTACGAGTAGTCGTTCACTATTTCATTTGGCAACATGTTGAAAGCATAGAACTCCTTCTTGATCTTTAGCTGGACGTCCTCCTTCATTTCAGCTGTTCCTACATGAAACTTCTCAAGAGCGTCCCACTGTTGTTTAGCTGTTGGCAAGTTGCCAACTCGAGTGGCGTTCCTTTCACATAGGGAGGCTTGAAGGAAACACATGGCTTTTGCGTTGGTTTCCATCAACTTAAACTCGTCAGGACCCCACTCGTCCTCCTTATCAGCTTTGTCAGCGGGTACCTTGAGATCTCCGTTCATAATGACTTTCCAGCATTGATAATTTTGACCTCTGCAGAAATTTGCAAACCTTGTCTTCCAGCGGTTGAAGTTGTCGTCCGTCAGGCGCGGAGGCTTCACAAAAGAGATTCCAATAGGTTCCATGTCCATCTTTGCCTGCAACTCAGTAAGAATCTAGAGCTCCTGCTCTAATACCAATTGTTGGATCGTTAGTACTGAGGGACGTCCTTTACTTTGGTAAAGGCGTTCTAAGGTTAGGCGTCCCTACGAGGTGTAGGGGCGTCCTTGAGTATTGCAGCGGAAGTTAAGTACTAAACAGGTAAATGATGAACGCAATGAATTATAGAGGAACCACTCAAGACCAAGTAGTCCTTGAGAGTAAACCTCTACCTCCTTGGAGGACCCAAGAGAACTTAAGGCTTCTAGTATTAATAAATCTATCAACTAAAGATACGGGGGGAAATCAAAGAGATATCTAAACTAACCTAGAAAACAAAGAACAAACAAATAGATAAATAGATAGGAGGCAAGTTTATTCAAAAGATCCACTCATGAAATAATCACTTGATCATAGATTCATCCATTGATTTCATTCACACCTAGGGTTAATTCCTATCCTGATAATTAACAATCGCAAGTCCACGGTCCAAGCAATTCTATAACCCTAGGCAAGGACGCTTATCCTAGAATTAGCATAGAGCACAGGGATAATAGGAAATCAAATCATGCAATCAAGCTACGAGTCTCATGCACAATTTAACCATTGAATACTCTTCCCTAAACTAGTCCACGGTCCTAGAATAGAGTTGTTTCGAGAAATAAGAAAGATTGATAGACAACAACCAATCCTAAATCAAACAATAGATCTAAGTCAATCAAACAAGTTGGCCAGACTCATAAAATCAAGCATAGATCATGGGATGAAGCACAAGAGAATCAATATCAACCAAAGGATAGAAATCAATTACCAAAATCTTACGAGTTCATACATCAGAGCTTCTCCCTTGAACAAACCCAAGGAGACTAGCTCTCCAAAACTAAACTAAAAACCTAAAAAGAGAAGAATTGGTAGAAGGTTTCTTGTGAATGTATCCCAAAACCTAAGGCAGGCTCCTCCTTAAATAGCCCAAGGAACAATCTCCCCGAGATAGATAAGGAAAGAGGCAAAAGATAGAAAAGGAAACAAGATAGAAATATTTCGGCCCGCTTCGGATTCGGCATCGTTGCGGTCGCATCGCTCCCACCGTGCCCGCGCTTTCACGACAGAGAAGAACAAGTCGGTCTCGGCGGCCACCGCGGTCGCGGTGGACCATCTGCGGTCGCGGAATCTCGACAGAATCGCTGGTGTCACTTTGGAGGCTGTTTTGACCCTCTTCCGCTTGGAGTCTGACTTTGGTGTAAAATGATGAATTGAAGCCCTTGAAGTTAGCTTTCCAATGGCACCGGAATCCGCTCAATCCGACCTCCGTAGCTCAAGATATAGCCTTCGCAAGAAAGTGGTGTCGCGCAGACAGCTCAAAACGCCTTAAAAGTCTTGAATCTTGCATTCTTGTGTCTTCGGCCTAGATATTACAATTAGGACAAACTCTAACCTAAACACACTCAATATAGCCCTAAAATACAAGAGTTAACCTATACAAAATAGCCTGAATCAGGGAACTTTGAGATCGCCTTTCCTGATCACGTTCCAGCATTGATAGTTCTGACTCCTACAGAAGTTCTCAAACCTAGTCTTCCATCGGTTGAAGTTGCCGTCCGTCAAACGTAGAGGCTTCACAAAAGATATTCCAATGGGTTCCATATCCATCTTTACCTGCAACTCAGTAAGAATCTAGAGCGACTGCTCTGATACCAATTGTTGGATCGTTAGTACTAACGGACGTCCTTTACTTTGGGTAAAGGCGTCCTGAGGTCAGGCGTCCCTACGAGGAGTAGGGGCGTCCTTAAGTAATGCAGCGGAAATAAAATACTAAACATGTAAGTAATGAACGCAATGAATTATAGAGGAACCACTCAAGACCAAGTAGTCCTTGAGTGTAAACCTCTACCTCCTTGGAGGATTTTTGAATAGTTCTTTCCTTTATATTGAACGTTCTTACAGTTGTACTGACGAGTTTTTACAGTTCTCCGACACTTAGCTTTTCCCTAAGTTCACTTGTAAAGAACTCCTTTAAGGCTACAACTAAGACTTGTTCAATCTACTACAGGACTCTATTCCTACGTTCTGCAGTACTTCACAGAACTCTCTCTCTCTTTTTGGTTTTTCTGATTACAAACTGTTTTGTGGTTTGGGTACAAAGTCTCACTCGATCTAACACAAGTCCTAGCACTGTTCTTGAGTTCTTGAGTTAGTTCTTCGTGTTCTTGAGTGAGTCGCTTTCCTCTGATTCTCTCTGAATATTCTCTGAAAGCGTTGGCGTCATAATAAATGCCTTGCGGTATTTATAGGACTTGGGGAAGGGCGTCATTCTCCTTCTGACGATCATTCCTTCAGGTATGTGGCTACAGGATCTTCCTCCACGAGTATGACGGTGATGAGGAAGCTTCCTGTATCCAGCTGTGTGTGATGAACTCCGCTACAGGATCGTCCGCCACGTGTTGATGAACTCTGCTACAGGATCGTCTGCCACGTAGTGTTGGACTTTGCTACAAGATCGGTCTCCACGTGTCCTTGGATGATCAGACATTGTCGAGTGATGTCATCCTGTTGGCTAGTGAGTAAGGTCTCCTTTCTTGCGTTCCTACTTGCTTGGGACTCCGTCCTTGCTCAAGTAGTCTCTTGCTGGTCCTTACTTCCTGTAAGCTGGCGTCCCTAAGCCTACGGAACGTTCACACACTTGTTGTCATTTGTTAATTGGCGTTCATGAACACTTGGACAAATTTATTAGAATCAAAGTGAGTTTGTCATATCAAAACTGAGGGACGGTTTGTGTGGGAACACTACCAAGTACGCAGGCGTCCTTGATAGCGTCCCAACAGATTCAAAATGGGAAGAAAGAGAAGAAGAAGGAAAAAGAAAAGTAAAGAATGTTGGAATTGGAAAGTGGAATGAAAGGTGTGAAAGGCTTAAGTGAAAAGAGTCCGACCGAGTTAGTAACTATATCGGGCCCGAGTTATGAGCAAGTCGGTCGAGTGTGGAAAGTTTTGGAAAATCCGACAAAAAACCTTAGTGCAAAGATGAAGTGGAATGTAAAGTGAAATTTTGGGTTGAGAGGAAAATTTTAAGCTTTTTGGATGAGTGTAAAGTTGATTGTGGAATTTTGGTGAAGTTGGTGAGAGTTTAGGTTGTTCAATCCCCATTATTAGCACAATAAGACCAAATAACTTCCACCTTGAGAAATACCGAAAGCCTCATTACAAACCGGCCGAATGGAACCTCTTTGAGGACCTCCATTTAGCCAAGTTCGAATTCTTTGTGTACTTTGTAATAGGAATCTCTAGGTGGAGGATTCGGTGGTTTTAGCTTCAATAGTAAAGTCCTTACTTGCATGATGTTTGAGCTTGAGTGTTCATTTCTATACTTATACACATGATGAGTGATACACATTCACATACCCCTAAAGTGAGGCTTAGTTGCATTGACTCTATTCCTTTGAGCACTTGATCATGTGTGATGATGTAATCTTGCTTGAATATCAATCACTTGCGTTTAAATGTGTTTTTCATATGAGGCTTTACTTGAAGATTATGTTTTGGTCTTGCTTACATTGTTATTGCTTGAGGACAAGCAAGTCTAAGTATGGGGTATTTTGATGTCTTCATATTTGGTGGTGTTTTAGTATGTGATTTCCTTAGTAGTTTTGATTCTTTCCCCCTATTTTCTTGTGTGTTTTGTTCCTTTTTAGCTTAGTTCCCGCATTTCTATGAGATTCGGTGACTATGTGTGTTTTTGTGTATTTTATAGGATTTGGCAAGGGATCAAGGATCTTCTTGGAGGCGGATTGAAGCTCGGAGCAAGGCATAAGCTAAAGGAGGAAGATAAAGAGCAAGCCATGAAGAAAAAAAGAGGATAATCCAAGAAGAAGAGGTGGAACGAGATGTGGATCGAGTTTGATCGAAGCTGGGCCCAAGAACTTGATTTTGCCCTTGGACCGAGTTGCCCAGTGCCTTAGGCCCGAGGTCGCTCTGTGTCGGTCCGAGTCGGTCGTGGCTTGGGCACCTTCCACATTTGCCCCTCACCTACAAAACCCCCTCTTGTTCTTCTAATTGGGGGGTCCCACCAAGCTCTTAGACACAATTACACACAATCCTCTCAAGACAGTACTTGGAGAGCAAGGAGAAAGGAGAGAAGAAGGAGAAGAGAAGAGAAGAGAGGAGGATCGACCAAGGAGAGGAAGAGATTTCTAGGTTGGATTCAAGTTCTAGCTTGGTTTTAGTTTGTTCTTTGGATTTGGCAGACTTGGCTTTGAGATTGTGGATTGATTTGATTTGTGAATGAAATTTGGCTTTGGTTTGAAATCGATGATGATGATTGTGATACCTTTTTATTTTGTTGCTTGTCATATGGAGGAGATCTCCTTGATCTTGGGTAATGGGGGAAAACTCTAACTAGATTGAGCTAAAAACCCCAATTCCATAAAAGCCTTGAGTGCTTGATCTAGGAACCCACTCTACATAGAGCTACAATTCTTTGCAAAAGTAGGGGATCAAGGCTTGTGATTGGAAAAGTAACGAAAATGAAAAGCATCCATCACAAGACCTTGCATCAAAGGGGAGAAGCGAAAGCCAATCGACCCCATGTTCAATGTGTAGAGTGGTTTGGATGAAGTGAAAACCTCTCGATCCAACATAGATCATCACTTGTTGCTTGAATTGGGGTGGAAAAGGCTCAATCTACTAGAGAAGGAACCCAAAGCCCAAGATCTAACTCCGTTATTTGAAGACCGACTTCCCCAGATACCTCGAGCCCGACTTCTAGATAGTCAGTCCCGACGTTCTTTCCTCCCAGCTAACTCGGGCCCGACGTGAGATTGTGTCGATCCCGGTTGCTACTTTCGTTTTCCTTTGTTTAAGTACTCTTTTCTCATTTCCAAGTATTGTGGCACATCAATCGAGTAGATTTCCCGAGCGTTCGACACCCACCACGTACTACATCGGGGTCGGGTTTGAATTTTATCTTTAGACCCTCGCATTCGAGAGCGATCATGGACCGAGTTGGAGCCAAGTGAAGCGAGGAAGTGAGATTTCGGCCTAGGACCGACGTACCGAGAAAGTCGGGCCCGTGGTTGTTCTGTGTTGGTCCGAGTCGGTTTATAGCTTGGGTACCAAGGCAATAATGATCACTCTTCCACATTTGCCCCTCACCTATAAAACCCCTTTTATTCTTTTAATTTGGGGGGGCTCTTAGACAAATGAAACTTGGGTAGCGAGGAGAGAAAGGAGAGAAAAGGGAAGAAGAGAAGAGAGAAGAGGAGATCGGCCAAGGAGGAAGAGATTTCTAGGTTTGATAGTCTAGTACTTGCTTGATTTTGGTTTGTTCTCTTTGGATTTAGCAACTTGGTCTTGTGATTGTGGATTAATTTTGGATTATTGAATGAAACTTGCTTTGGATTTGAGATCGATGATGATGATTGTGATGCTTTGTGATTTTGTTGCTTGCCAAATGGAGTAGATCTCCTTGATCTTGGGTGATGGGGGAATAATCTAACTAGATTGAGCTAGAAACCCCAATTTCATAAGCTTTGAGTGCTTGATCTAGGAACCCACTCTACATAGAGCTACAATCCCTTGCGAAAGTTGGGGATGAAGGCTTATGATTGGCGAAGTAACGAAAGTGAAAAGCATCCATCACGAGACCTTCAATCGAAGGGGAGAAGCGAAAGCCAATCGATCCCATGTTCGATGTGTAGAGTGGTTTGGACGAAGTGAAAACCTCTCGACCCAACCTAGACCATCACTTGTTGCTTGAATTGGGGTGGAAAAGGCTCAATCTACTAGAGAAGGAACCCAAAGCCCAAGATCTAACTCCATAATTTAAAGTTCGACTTTCCCAGGTACCTCAGGCCCGACTTCCAGTGTGTCGGTCCCGTCGTCCATCTCTTAGCTAACTCGGGGCCGACGTGACAATTAGGTCGGTCCGGGTTGCTTCTTCGTTTTCCTTTGTTTTTGTTCTGTTTTCTCGTTTCCTAGTATTGTGGCACATTAATCGAATAGATTTCCCGAGTGTTTGACACCCACCACGTACTACATCGGGTTCAGGTTCAAAATTTATCTCTAGACCCTTGCATTTGAGAGCGATCAAAAGATCTGCGCCGTTGCCGGGGATGTCTAAGTGCATTGAGCGCCAATTAGTTGAGTCTTTTGTGTTTTGGGCAGTGATTTGGGTGAGGGAATAGCCCAAACCCTTTGTTGGTTTTTGATTTGTTTGTTTAAGTGTCTTTGATTTGTTTGTTTATGCGAGTCCGTTCCTCCCGAGGAACCTTTGAGTTTGAGTTTGTAGGTGATCCCGAGAGTATCATCAAGCAAGCACGAAGAAGAAGAAAGATGGAGAATCAAGCTCTTCTTCATGATGATGAGTTGGCCCGACTTAGAGCCGAGACGGCTTGCAAATAGAGCGGGACAACCAGACGATGATGAGGAGAGAAAGGGAACACAGGATGAGGGCCGATGCTCAACTAAATGCCCTACCCCGGAATGCATGTCAATATAGCATCCGGAGTTGAGGGTTCCCGAGCCCGCTATCGTGCTTCCCGAAGTTGCAAAGAACTTTGAGATCAAGACGCAATTCATCTCCCTTATCAAGCGAGATCAATTCGAGGGCCGTCCACACGAGTGTCCCATGGAGCACGTCAAATGCTTTGTGGAGTACGTGTTATTGAAGGCGTTCAAGTGATCTCTTGGGGGGTAAAGACGCTCATTGGCTAGAAAGCCAAGCCCCGAGATAGATGACTTGGCGAGCACTCCATGATTCCTTTTTGATGAAGTTCTTCCCGCCCTCCAAGACTACCAAGCTCGGAAGGAAGATTGCTAGTTTCAAACAAGGCTCGAATAAGCCTTGATTCGGCCTATTTTGTATAGGATAACTCTTGTATTTTAGAGCTATTTTGAGAGTGTTTAGGTTAGTTTTCAGTGTTATTGTAATATCAAGACCGAAGACACAAGTTATGCAGAATCAAGAGTTAAAGAGCTTAAAGACGAAGATTCGCCACTACATGACGGCCGCGGTCGCGTTGTCTATGACGCGGGCGCGGTGGCGTGGATGAGCGAGCCAACCAAGACCATGAAGGCCGCGGTCGCTGTTGGGACGCTATCAAGAACGCCTGCGTACTTGTTAGTGCTCCACACAACCGTCCCTTAAGTTTTGATATGACAAACTCACTATGATTCTAATAAAGTTGTCCAAGTGTTCAAGAACGTCTATGATCAAAAGGACAACAAGTGTGTATGAACGTCCCATAAGCTTAGGGACGCCAGCTAACAGGAAGTAAGGACGAGCAGAGGAATGATTGGTTCTTTGCTCTATTTGACCGCAAGCCGTCCCGCATTATGTTCGCCGTTTGCATGTGTGCACGCTTCCAGGCAAATCCAAAGGAGTCCCACATGCAAGAAGTCAAGAGGATCTTTCGCTATCTCAAAGGACGCGACGATCTTTGCCTTTGGTACCCCAGGAAGACGTCCTTCAAGCTTGTTGGCTACTCGGACGCTGATTATGCAGGTCATGTGATTGATCGGAAAAGCACTTCAGGAATGGCACAGTTCCTTGGTTCATGCCTAGTCTCTTGGGGATCTAAGAAACAGAACTCTGTGGCACTTTCAACTGCGGAAGCCGAGTACGTTGCTGCTGCCTCGTGCTGTTCACAAGTTATCTGGATCAAATATCAACTAGAGGACTACGGTATCAATCTTGAAACTATTCCTATTCGTTGCGATAACACAAGTGCTATTGAAATTTCTAAGAATCCTGTTTTTCATTCACGCACAAAACATATTCATATAAGACATCATTTCTTGCGTGATAATGTTGAACTAGGACTCATTAGTATGGAGCATGTACGGACTGAAGACCAAATAGCTGATATTTTCACTAAGGCGCTGGATAGACGTCCCTATGAGCATCTCAGGTTGCTCTTGGGGATGATAACTTTTAAGTAGCAAGTCCCGTTCTACTATTCTCTCAATGATTGGCTATGTTTAGTAGATTCTAAGTGTTTAAGGCCTGTTATGCATTGAATTCATATTTGCAAGGACGCTAGTCTAAAACTTCATGTGTTTGCTACTTTGGAACGCCATTCAAACTGTCTCTATTTTGTCTTGAAAAGAGTATCCCTGATCACCCAACCCTCATTATAAGCCGAAATGATGGGAACTCTAAGCTTACCCTAGCCGAGAACTCCGCAAAAGCGTCCTATGAGCTTCATATTTTCTTTTACGGGACGTACTTGCGTTGTTCTCAACTGGTTCGAAAGGTGATCACAAGAACGGTAAGTTGATTGTTGGTTTGCTTGAAGAGGTAAATTTTGCTAAGTATGAGAGAACGCTCAGTGCTTGTCGGAAAGAACCCCAGTTCAGTTATTAAGGCGCAGTTGAAGAGTCAGAATTTTGAACTTTTGAAAGTGTGAACAGTGACCGTTGCTTTTGCTCAAATCTTAAGGGGGAAGTTTTGCTACGTGTCGCACAGTAAAACAGTGGTAATTACCGTTTGTGCCACCGCTTCCTCTATAAAAGGCCAGAACAGTCGCTCTCAGAATTTATTACGCTCAACCACTTTCTCGCTCTCAAATTTGCTCTGACATCTCTCTAGAACTCCGGCAGCTTTCTCTCACTAAAATTTCATCTGACAATGTCTCAACAACTAAAGAACGTGGCCGGCTCCTCTACCGGCGGGAAGAGAAGAAAGTTGGTGAAGTCTCACTACATTGAGAAGCCCCAACCCATCGTTCTAAATGAATCGTTGGTGGACTTCATCAACAGGAAGCCGAGAACCCTATACAACTTAATAAGGGAACGCATGAACTTGCCAGAAGTCAAGAACGATGCAGTAAAAACAAAGAATTATGAGAAGTTTATTGAACGGTTCGTCGTTCCCAGCCTCCACAAAACCAACTACAAGGACTTGCCAAGACGGATGGACGACGTTCTCTTCTTCTCTCAGTTTGGAGGTGAGAATCTGGGTCCTTTACTTGAACTCATACCCGACCTCCACAACGCCGTCCTCCCTGATTTCCCTATGTATCCAAAGGACTCCTTGGCCTTCCAAATGACCAAGTCCCGAGTATCAAGTCCTTCTCCTCCACCACCTCAAATCCCCTCCATCTCCTCAAAATCAATTCTCCCATCCAAGCGTCCTACACCTTCCTCTCCCCTCTCAAAAACATCCAAACCCACCTCCTCAAATCCAACTCAAATCGTGGACAAGTTTCCACCTCACTTAAAGGAGGGACGCTCCAAGAAAGTCCACGACCCAAGGCCCCTCAAAAAGGCCAAAACTTCGAGCGTCCCATCCTCTAAACCCCCCACTAAAAGGCCAAGCACCACAAAACGGCCGTCCAACCTTTCTAAGGAATCCACTCCTCCCCCCCCCAATCCAAATTGAACAACTACCAACCCCTCCCCCGTCCCCTCAACCCTCCTCTCAAAATGCTCTAATCCCCTTTCCTCCTCCGTCCCCGCTAAACCTGGCCCAATTCCCCTCTGCTCCCGCCCATATCTCTCCACCAAAGGACCCTGAGACCCCCAGATCTCGCCGTCCATCCTCAGAGAGTGGCCCAGAGGAGGCCGGACGCACAATTGAGCACACCTTCCGCCGCAGGAAAGCTGGCGAAAAGCCGAAGGTGTTGCTGGCCAAGGAAGCTCAGGTGCAGGTTGAGCACGTTCCCTCCTCCTCTTCCTCCTCTAGCTCATCTGGGAGCGAGGAAGACACTCCTGCTCAGGACTCCCCCTTCATCGACGTTATTGGGGATTCCAATGATGAAGAGGAAGGAGCCGCGAACGCTCCTACCGAAATTGAGGACGTTGGTGAGCACCAGGTCGCTCAAAAGGACGCCGAGCCTTCCTTGTCTGAAGAGCTCGAGCGTGATGCTCAGGAGGTCCCCCCTTACAACCAATCTCTCCCCATCCTCAACCCCTCCCCAGCTCCACAAAACTGGAGTCTGGAATTTCGATAGTTATCGATGCCCAGGGCGTGGTCGCGGTAGTAGCCGACTAAAGATTTGACGATTTGAAGGCCGCCGCGGGCGCGGTTATGGTGCCGCGGTCGCGGGTTCGACCGACTTCCAAGTTGACGAGATTTCACCGTTTTTATCTTGTTTCCTTTCTTATCTTTCGGGTTCCTACCTTATTTAGTCCGAAAAGGTTGATCTTTGGGGCTATGTTAAATTTTATGAGCCTGATCAACTTGTTTGATTGACTTAGATCTATTGTTTGAATTAGGATTGGTTGTTGTCTATGCATCTTTCCTACTCTCGAAACAACTCTATTCTAGGACCGTGGACTAGTTTAGGGAAGAGTATTCAATGGTTAAATTGTGCATGAGACTCGTAGCTTGATTGCATGATTTGATTTCCTATTATCCCTGTGCTCTATGCTAAATCTAGGTTTAAGCGTCCTTGTTTAGGATTATAGAATTGCTTGGACCGTGGACTTGCGATTTCTAATGATTGGGATTGGAATTGACCTAGGCATATAAAGAGGTGGATGAATTCATGATCAACGGAATAATAAAGTGGAATTGATTGGATGAACTCTGCTTGATAACCTTTGATTGAAACCAACTTTCAAAACCCCATTTTGATTACTTGCATGAAAACACTAAAATCTGAATAAAAACTGATTCCTTTGGGTTCGACCCCTTGCTTGCCTACTATACTTTTGTTTGCATGTTTGGGATTTATTTTTGATAAGGGAACAACGATTTATTTTTGGTCGTCCATTCATGAAAACCGCCAACACGGTCATTGACGTTGCCAATGGATCTCTTTCCATATCTCATGGTGGCAACACGGTCTGAATTGATTTTGATGAGGACCCGTCTTGATCGTATCCACGTCGAGCCAACGACGTTAAACAAAAGCGCTGCTTGGGAGGCAACCCACGGATTAGATAGATTGTTTTTCCATTCCTAGCTTAGGATTTGCTGTTTTTCTAGCTAACATGCAGGTACTAGGTCCGAAAGGACACGCCTGGCGTGAAACCGCGCCCGCGTCTTCTTGGCCGCGCCCGCGGTGGACCGTCAGCGCGCTCCGACGAACAGGTACTAGCCCGTGCTCACGGCAACCGTACTACGTCTCGGTTTTAGCTCGTTTTTTATTTTTGAAAAAAAAGAAAAAAAAAAAGAAAAAAGAGACAAAAAGAGGACTTTTTGGTCCCATTCTACCTCTATATTTTCCATCCATCTATATCCATTCTTTCCATCTTCTATCTTTCCACCTTCTATTCTTCTTTCCATTCATCTTTGTACTTTCCATTCTTTGGCTATGTGTCAAGCCTAAGTATGAGAGAGCTTTGTTTCCCCGGGAGGTTCTCTTCTCCACGGCTCGAGTTCGAGTATTGATCCATCTTCCAAAAAGACGAGCCAAGATAAGAAGGTTGCTTACACATCCCGTTTTTCAAGAAAAAGTCAAGAGTTCACGACTACACGAAGACCGCGCCCGCGCCACACTGGCCGCGCCCGCGGTTCGCCTCCCGACACTGACTCTACTCGCTGTGTTGATTCCGCGACCGCGGCTTTATCACCCGCGCCCGCGGTTAGCCTGCAGAATGGTGATTCCAAAGCTTTTCGTCCATTCTTCTACCACCTTTGAAGAGTTCTTCCATTCCACCCCTATTCATCGATTGTGAGTCTTCTGATATACCTTCTTCCTTGCTTCTATCCTTTCTCTTTGCTTCATTGAGGACAATGAAGGATTTAAGTATGGGGGAAGGAGTACTCGCATTCGCTTATCCTAGTTAGCTTTGTTAGAGATTTGCTTCAGATTTTTGATTTTCTTCTTTTTATGGAGCACTTGCACCATAATTTTTGCATAATAAAGAAAGAAAGAAAAAGAAAAATATAGAAAGAGCCATAAAAATTGAAAAAAGGCATATTAAATCCTGGGATGAGTCGAAAACCCGAAAGGGCGGCTCAGGTAATAAGCAGGTAACCCGGACCTGCATTAGGCTGGGGTAATAAGAGGTTTATGAGTGATGTGAGTTTTTGTGAGCACACCCTTGAGAAAAATGAAAAGAGCGGTTAGGTGAAAATCCGAAAGGGCGCCTAAGCAGAATTGAGCGGAAAAATTTGAGTGTTTTAGGATCATTCTTGCTTGGGGACTTTGGGGCTCACATGTTAGATTTGGGTAGATCCTAGGTTGCTCTACACTTTTTAGAGCTTGAGTGTTATATCTTGTTGTGAGGTGTGTGTTTGAGCTTCATTGTTTTATGCTCATGATTTCTCTATATTTTTGGGTTCGGGTTGTGAGTTGAGTGTTTTTATTTTCCCTTGTATTTCCTGAGATCTTAGATGTGCTGCCTTGATATATTTGTTTGAGCTTACTCGAGGACGAGCAAGATCTAAGTATGGGGGAATTTGATTCGGCCTATTTTGTATAGGATAACTCTTGTATTTTAGAGCTATTTTGAGAGTGTTTAGGTTAGTTTTGAGTGTTATTGTAATATCAAGACCGAAGACACAAGTTATGCAGAATCAAGAGTTAAAGAGCTTAAAGACGAAGATTCGCCATTGCATGAAGGCCGCGGTCGCGTTTTCTATGACGCGGGCGCGGTGGCGTGGAGGAGCGAGCCAACCAAGAGCATGAAGGCCGCGGTCGCGCTGCCCAGGGCGTGGTCGCGGTAGTAGCCGACTCAAGATTTGACGATTTGAAGGCCGCCGCGGGCGCGGTTATGGTGCCGCGGTCGCGGGTTCGACCGACTTCCAAGTTGACGAGATTTCACCGTTTTTATCTTGTTTCCTTTCTTATCTTTCAGGTTCCTACCTTATTTAGTCCGAAAAGGTTGATCTTTGGGGCTATATAAGGGGGACCTTTTCTAGGTTTCTAGACATCATCCAATTTGTCAATCAATTGTATTTCAATAAAGATTAGAGTTTTCTTTGTAATGGAGAACTAACTCTCCTCTGGAGTTTATTCAATCAAGGAAGCTTTATTATGAAGTTGTGAAATTCTGGTAATCTCTTTATCCTTAGGTCTTTATTGATACTCTTGTGCTTCATCCCATGAATTATGTTTGATTTTATGAGCCTGATCAACTTGTTTGATTGACTTAGATCTATTGTTTGAATTAAGATTGGTTGTTGTCTATGCATCTTTCCTACACTCGAAACAACTCTATTCTAGGACCGTGGACTAGTTTAGGGAAGAGTATTCAATGGTTAAATTGTGCATAAGACTCGTAGCTTGATTGCATGATTTGATTTCCTATTATCCCTGTGCTCTATGCTAAATCTAGGTTTAAGCGTCCTTGCCTAGGGTTATAGAATTGCTTGGACCGTGGACTTGCGATTTCTAATGATTGGGATTGGAATTGACCTAGGCATATAAAGACGTGGATGAATTCATGATCAACGGAATAATAAAGTGGAATTGATTGGATGAACTCTGCTTGATAACCTTTGATTGAAACCAACTTTCAAAAACCCCTTTTGATTACTTGCATGAAAACACTAAAATCTTACCGGAGACACAAGTTATGCAGAATCAAGAGTTAAAGAGCTTAAAGACGAAGATTCGCCACTGCATGAAGGCCGCGGTCGCGTTGTCTATGACGCGGTCGCGTTGTCTATGACGCGGGCGCGGTGGCGTGGAGGAGCGAGCCAACCAAGACCATGAAGGCCGCGTCGCGCTGCCCAGGGCGCGGTCGCGGTAGTAGCCGACTCAAGATTTGACGATTTGAAGGCCGCCGCGGGTGCGGTTATGGTGCCATGGTCGCGGGTTCGACCGACTTCCAAGTTGACGAGATTTCACCGTTTTTATCTTGTTTCCTTTCTTATCTTTCGGGTTCCTACCTTATTTAGTCCGAAAAGGTTGATCTTTGGGGCTATATAAGGGGGACCTTTTCTAGGTTTCTAGACATCATCCAATTTGTCAATCAATTGTATTTCAATAAAGATTAGAGTTTTCTTTGTAATGGAGAACTAACTCTCATTTGGAGTTTATTCAATCAAGGAAGCTTTATTATGAAGTTGTGAAATTCTGGTAATCTCTTTATCCTTAGGTCTTTATTGATACTCTTGTGCTTCATCCCATGATCTATGTTTGATTTTATGAGCCTGATCAACTTGTTTGATTGACTTAGATCTATTGTTTGAATTAGGATTGGTTGTTGTCTATGCATCTTTCCTACTCTCGAAACAGCTCTATTCTAGGACCGTGGACTAGTTTATGGAAGAGTATTCAATGGTTAAATTGTGCATGAGACTCGTAGCTTGATTGCATGATTTGATTTCCTATTATCCCTGTGCTCTATGCTAATTCTAGGTTTAAGCGTCCTTGCCTAGGGTTATAGAATTGCTTGGACCGTGGACTTGCGATTTCTAATGATTGGGATTGGAATTGACCTAGGCATATAAAGAGGTGGATGAATTCATGATCAACGGAATAATAAAGTGGAATTGATTGGATGAACTCTACTTGATAACCTTTGATTGAAACCAACTTTCAAAACCCCCTTTTGATTACTTGCATGAGAACACTAAAATCTGAATAAAAACTGATTCCTTTGGGTTCGACCCCTTGCTTGCCTACTATACTTTTGTTTGCATGTTTGGGATTTATTTTTGATAAGGGAACAACGACTTTACCCGAGTCAAGCCTCTTTTTGAAGCTTGGGACCGTTTTAAGGAGATGTTGCGCCAATGTCCGACTCATGGCCAACAACCTTATGTGCTTCAAGATATTTTCCTCCAAGGTATAAATCCGGCGACAAAGGACAAGCTCAACCTCCACACGGATTGTGGATTCATTGATTTGACACCGGATCAAGCATGGGAGCTCCTTGACAAGCTCGCCGACTATGAAGCAATGTATCGAGTTAGTCAAGCCAACAAGGAAGTGAAGTCTCAAGGTGCGAAGGTGCAAGAAAGTTGTATGACCCGAAAAGTGAAGACCTCGACAAGGATGTCAAGCTTCAATTTCTTGAAGGAGAGGTGAGTAAGCTCAAGAGGCAAGTCAACTACTACAAGCAAAATGCCCGAGCATGGGAAGAGTGTGGATCCTACGCACACGCGACTCAAGTTTACCCAAATGTAAGCCAAGTGCGCTTGGCCGAGCAAATAGAAGAAGCAAACTACGTTCGTGGTAACTTTGGTGGTAGAGGCAACTACAACAACGGTTGTAATGGTAGGTGGAACAATGGGAAAGCTCAAGGCTACAACAACAACTTCCACCAAAATGAGCCAAGGGCGCCACAACCACCTCCATTTAGGCCACTCGGCTTCAATGAGCAACCACCATGGTTGCAAGAAATGAGAGAAGGATTCAAGGAAAAGAGGACTCAATTCAATGAGTTCGGAGCATGGAGGAGATAAGTTGACAACCAACTTGTTCAACTAGGAACTCAAGTCCCAAGAGATCATGGGAAACTCCCGGGCCGCCCCGAGGAGAATCCCCGAGTGCAACACAATCTAGGTGACGTCCGGGCAATAAGATTGAGAAGTGGACGCAACTTACTCGAGCCACTCATGCACAAGAAGAACGAAGAAAGCCGGACCGACTTACCCAGCAAGTCGGGTCCGAGTTGTCTAGAAGCCGGATTAGCTCCTCTGCCCCGGACCGAGATGGAAGGTGTGTCGGGCCCGAGTTGCCCAAATAACGGACCGACTACTCTGCGTCCACTTTGCCCCAGGCCCGAGACACAGAACGTCAGGCCCGATGTGGCGCCTATGTCGATCCAGCCTAAAAAAGTTACGAGTGAGATGGGCTAGTCCAAGGAAGTTGATTCAAGTAAGATTCCAAGTGCAACACCTCTTCCCTATCCTTCAAGAAAGCCAAGTGATGTAGTAGAAGGCAAGTTCAAGCGGTTTCTTAAGATCTTGCAAGGCTTGAACATCACCATTCCTTTCACCGACGCGTTGAGTGAGACGCCATCGTATGCAAAGTTCTTGAAAGAGATTCTAAGCAAGAAGCGGTCAATTGTTGAGATGCAAGACGAAGTCAATACTTTAGAGTTGCCGCAAAAGTTGGGAGACCCCGGCCGATTTTCTATTACCATTGGCGTGGGTTCACAAAACTTTCAAGCTTTGTGCGATTTGGGGGTAGTGTCTCGGTGATGCCCACAAGCATATGGAGAAGAGCCAACTTAGGAGAAATTGAACCGGCCGACATGGCTTTAACCATGGACGATTGTTCAATCATCAAAGCTCAAGGTATTTTTTGGATGATGTGCCCGTGAGAGTCGGGAAGTATTTTGTGCCCGACGCCTTTGTCATATTAGACATGCATGAGGATCCTTTGGTCCCGATTATCCTAGGACGTCCATTTTTAGCCACGGTGGGAGCAAAGTTCGAAGTCAAGAATGGCAAGGTCTCTTTTGAAATTGGTGAAGAGAAAGTAGACTTCCACTTCGACAAAGCTCTAAATGAACCCGATGCATTGATGATTCTTAAGCTTGAGGAGAACTCCAAAAGAAGTAAAGAGGATGTTGAAGTTGCTAGTGAAGTTGTTGCTTTGAGAAGTGATGTGAGGTACAATGAGCAAGTGCAAGCAAGGGACTTCCAAACTCAAAGGGAGTTGATTGAGCAAGTTGCGAAGCATGAAGTACCAAGAGTTGATCATAACCCAAGTAAAGATGAAGAGTATCCTTCCCAATATCCTTTTGATGTGGGTGATGATCATTCTTCTTTTAAAACTTGCGATAGCTACATTTGTCTTAATGATTTGAAGGATGACTTGGGTGATAGATACATTTGCCTTAGTGATTTGAAGGATGATTTGGTAGATTCTTCTAGGATTTCTTTGAATGACATTGGTGTAGGGAAATTTGAGCAAGATGAAGCAAACAAGGAGGTGAAATCCTATTCTTTGGAGGAGTTTGATGTAAGAGGATGGAGAGGCCCAAGATCGCAAAGACGCTTCGACGTGCGCGAGAGCCATGCTTATATAAATCATTATTGGTGGTTCTATGGATATGAAGGTAATGGGAACGAGCAAAACATTGGCGAGCAATTCAACATTTTTCACCCGCCATGAAGTTGAAGGTGAGAAAGTCAAGCTAATGACTATAAAAGAGCGCTTCTCGGGAGGCAACCCATGTTAGTAGCTTTATTTTCGTAATTTTAGTTTGAATTTTTCTTAACTTTAGCCTAGATTATCTCTAACCAATCCCTATCTAGTATCTCGTGGATCTTTGGTGTTGTGTGTTCTTCAAGGTTGTGTAGGATGTGAGGTGGAAAATGAAAGGAAATGTGGTGAAAGGAGTTGCAAGAAGATGGAGTGAATTTGGTGGACCGAGCAATCCCAAGTCAACCCCAGGTAAGTCAGGCCCGACATGGTGAAAGTCGATCCACTAAATCGGTCCAAGCCTGACCGGTTTTAGTGGGTATCCCCAATTTACCCTTTGACCTATATTTGTCTCTTTCCCCATTATATTGCCCCCACCTACCTACATTCATTGGACCACCTACCATTCCCAAGTACTATTCCTCTCCCTCACCCTCACAACTCGCCCCTCCTCTTCCAACTCGATCCACACCGATTTCACCCTCCTTCATCTCATTCCAACCTCAAAACCTTCCCCTCAACCGATTTCAAGAAGAGGTTTCGAGTTCATACTCGTTGTTCATCCCCAATCTCAACTTAGGTTGAGATTGCTTGATAGTTCGATTCTCTCCAAATCTGGTATGTATTACTTGATCTTTACCTATTTCTATGGAGATTTTGTGCTTTTGATTGCATGATTGAGTGATGCCATGTTTGATTGAGAGCCTAGTTGAACAATTTGCTCTTTCAATTAGTCAAATCCTTCAATTAGCTTAACAAAATTCTATTATAGTTGAACAAAGATATATCATGTTTGCACAAACATCTAACCTCGTTGCACAATGAGTTGTTGGTGTTGCACAAATTCATAATTTTGCATTTCAGGTACGATATGGTATTTGTATCATTTACTAGAGTCGATAACAACAAGAAGAGCATCACATTTGCATTTGAATTACTTTTGAAAGAACATGTGAAGGCGTATGGGGCATGAACCGTTCATCATGTTAACTGACCAAGACCTTGTCGTAAAACAAGCAATTGAGAGGGTGTTTCAGACTGTTGTGGATCGCTTCTGCATGTTGCACATAATGTTCAAAATACTGGCGAAGGTCACAAGTGATGTAGCTAACGACAAATGGTTTAGAAGCAAGTTCAATAAGCTTGTATGGAGCAATGAGATTAGTTGCGAAGAGTTCGAGGGGACGTGGAATACCATTATATCCGAGTTCGAGCTTGATTCAAACAACTGGTTGTAGGCCATGTATGAACTACGTCGATTGTGGATGCATGTGTTCTTCCAACACGTTGAAATGGGTGGACTCCTAATAACCACATCACACTCTGAAAGCCAAAACTACTTATTCTCACATTTCATTGAGGAGACGTTGTCTCTGGTTATTTTCATGATGCAGTTTGAGAATGCAATTGATTCGCAAATACATGAACATAGAGGCTTGACTTTGAAACCTCTACTTGCTCTCCGACTCTGAAGACACCACTTGAGTTGGAACAATATTGTGCATCTGTTTACACCATCAGTGTCTTCTATGATGTTAAGACGGAAATTGCTGCTTCGGTGTTTGAATGTGGCCTAACAAATTTGGTGAGGGAGGATGACATCCATACATATCATGTCAATTGTCACTCTAAGAAGGTGTACATTGTGCAACACGTATTGTCCACCGAAGAGTTTGTTTGCTCGTGTAACAAGTTTCTGAATATTGGGAGCAACTCAAGCAGTTATTACAGGTTCTAAAAGGTCAAACTGAACTGTATGCTAGCAAAAACGGAGGAGAAACATCCGCATCAACAAAAGACGACACAATTCAGAAGTTCCAGGGAAGCAAGCCCAAGGATGTTCAAATGTATCCACCTGAACATGCAGTAACCAATGGGAGGAAGAAAAAAGGGAGAATACAAGGAGGGAAAGAGAAATCAATGAATAAAGCAACAAAGGAACAAAGGGCTTGCAAAAAGTTCAAGAAGGTTGGACACAATAGCAGGACATGCACAAAAGTTTCTAGCAAATAGTTGCACAAACATGGTTTAGGGTTGCACAAAACGATTTCCCAGTTGCACAATAGGTACTAGTATTGATCTGTTTTAATGAATTTGACATTTTGTTTGTTTTGCGTGTATGTTTGAACAAAATACTATTGATAGTTGCACAAACATGAAACATAGTTCAACAAAAACATAGACAGGCAAAAGCATATTGACTCGGCTAAAGTCGTCGTGCCAAGATCAAAGATAAATAACCCAAACTACAAACTAAGTATAGGAAGCAAGTAAGGGGTCGAACCCAAGAGAACTTAAGGCTTCTGGTATTAATATAACTATCAACTAAAGATATGGGGGGAAATCAAAGAGATATCTAAACTAACCTAGGAAACAAATAACAAACAAATAAACAAATAGATAAGAGGCAAATTTATTTAAAAGATCCACTCATGAAATAATCACTTGATCATAGATTCATCCATTGATTTCATTCACACCTATGGTCAATTCTTATCCTGATCATTAACAATCGCAAGTCCACGGTCCAAGCAATTCTATAACCCTAGGCAAGGACGCTTAACCTAGAATTAGCATAGAGATCAAGGATATTAGGAAATCAAATCATGCAATCAAGCTACGAGTCTCATGCACAATTAAACCATTGAATACTCTTCCCTAAACTAGTCCACGGTCCTAGAATAGAGTTGTTTCGAGAAATAGGAAAGATGCATAGACAACAACCAATCCTAAATCAAACGATAGATCTAAGTCAATCAAACAAGTTGGCCAGACTCATAAAATCAAGCATAGATCATGGGACGAAGCACAAGAGTATCAATATTAACCAAAGGATAGAAATCAATTACCAAAACCTCACAAGTTCATACATTAGAGCTTCTCCCTTGAACAAACCCAAGGAGACTAGCTCTCCAAAACTAAACTAAAAACCTAAAAAGAGAAGAATTGGTAGAAGGTAGAATGTAAATGAATAAAACCTAGGGAGGACTTCTCCTTATATAGCCCAAGGAACAAGCTCCACGAGATAGATAAGGAAAGAGGCAAAAGATAGAAAAGGAAACAAGATAGAAAGATTTCGGCCCGCTTCGGATTCGGCATCACCGCGGTCGCGTCGCTCCCATTGCGCCCGCGCTTTCACAACAGAGAAGAACTTCTCGTCTCGGCGACCACCGCGGTCGCGTCGGACAATCCGTGGTCGCGGAATCTCGATAGAATGGTGTCACTTCGGAGGCTGTTTTGACCATCTTCGTCTTGAAGTCTGACTTCGGTGTAAAAATATGAACTGAAGGCCTTGAAGTTAGCTTTCCAATGACACCGGAATCAGCTCAATCCGACCTCTGTAGCTTCAGATATGGCCTTCACAAACAAGTGGTGTCGCGCAGACAGCTCAAAACGCCTTTAAAACTCTTGATTCTTGAATTCTTGTGTCTTCGGTCTTTGTATTACAATTAGCACAAACTCTAACCTAAACACTCTCAATGTAGCTCTAAAATACAAGAGTTAAACTATACAAAATAGCCCGAATCAAATTCCCCCATACTTAGATCTTGCTCGTCCTCGAGTAAGCTCAAAACAAATACAACAAGGTAGCTCATCTAAGATCTCAGGAAATACAAGGGAAGATAAAAACACTCAACTCACAACCCAAACCCAAAATAGAGTAATCATGAGCATAAAACAATGAAGCTCAAACACACACCTCACAACAAGATATAACACTCAAGCTCTAAAAAGTGTAGAGCAACCTAGGATCTACCCAAATCTAACATTTAAGCCCCAAAGTCCCCAAGTAAGAATGATCTTAAACACTCAAATTTTTTCGCTCAATTATGCTTAGGCGCCCTTTCGGGTTTTCACCTAACCGCTCTTTTCATTTTTCTCAAGGTGTGCTCACAAAAACTCACAATCACTCATGAACCTCGTATTACCCCAGCCTAATGCTGGTCCGGGTTACCTGCTTATTACCTGAGCCGCCCTTTCGGGTTTTCGACTCATCCCAGGATTTATATGCCTTTTTTCGATTTTTTATGGCTCTTTCTATCTTTTTTCTTTTTCTTTCTTCCTTTATTATGCAAAAAGGTATGGTGCAAGTGCTCCATGAAAAGAAGAAAATCTAAAATCTGAAGCAAATCACTAACTAATCTAACTAAGATAAGTGAATGCGAGTACTCCTTCCACCATACTTAAATCCTTCATTGTCCTCAATGAAGCAAAGAGAAAGGATAGAAGCAAGGAAGAAAATATATCAGAAGACTCACAAACGAATGAAGAGGGGTGGAATGGAAGAACTCTTCATAGGTGGTAGAATGGATGGACGAAACATTGGATTTCCAATCGGGTGGCCAATCGCGGGCGCGAAACCAAGGCCGCGGGCGCGAAATCAAGGCAGAGAGCGAAGTCATCCTCGGGTGGTCACCGCATGCGCGGCCAAGGCGGCGCGGGCGCGGTACATGTGCAGGAACGAGGGCTTTCCGTCGTCTCGAAAAACGTGATGTGTAGGAACCGTCGTATCTTGGCTCGTCGCTCGAGAGATAGATGAATGCTTGAACTCGAGCCGTGGAGATAGAATCCCGGGGAAACAAAGCTCCCCCATACTTAGGCTTTACACATAGCCAAAGAATGGAAAATACAAAGGTGAATGAAGAAAATAGAAGATGGAAAGATAGAAGATGGATATATTGGATGTGGATAGATGGAAAATATAGAGGTAGAATGGAACCAAAAAGTCCTTTTTTTTTGTCTCTTTTTTTTTCTTTTTTCTTTTTTCGTTTTCTTTTTTTTTCTTTTTTTCATTTTTCTTTCTCTTTTTTTTCCGTTTTTTTTTCTTTTTTTTCTTTTCTTTTTCTTTTTTTCCGAGCAACTACATTACCACCGCGGGCACGGTTTGTGGACCGCGACCGCGGTGTCTAGTACCTGTACGTCGAGAGTTTTTGTATTCGAAACGCGACCGCGATTGCGCACCCACGGGCGCGGTTCAAGCACAAAACGTTCTTTCGAACCTAGTACCTGCATCTTAGCCTAATTTTTTTTTATAATCAATAAAAATATCAATACTAGAAAGAAACCTAAGTTCCCCGGCAACGGCGCCAAAATTTGACTCGGCTAAAGTCGTCGTGCCAAGATCAAAGATAAATAACCCAAACTACAAACTAAGTATAGCAAGCAAGTAAGGGGTCGAACCCAAGAGAACTTAAGGCTTCTAGTATTAATATAACTATCAACTAAAGATATGGGGGGAAATCAAAGAGATATCTAAACTAACCTAGGAAACAAATAACAAACAAATAAACAAATAGATAAGAGGCAGGTTTATTTAAAAGATCCACTCATGAAATAATCACTCGATCATGGATTCATCCATTGATTTCATTCACACCTATGGTCAATTCCTATCCTGATCATTAACAATCGCAAGTCCACGGTCCAAGCAATTCTATAACCCTAGGCAAGGACGCTTAACCTAGAATTAGCATAGAGATCAAGGATATTAGGAAATCAAATCATGCAATCAAGCTACGAGTCTCATGCACAATTAAACCATTAAATACTCTTCCCTAAACTAGTCCACGGTCCTAGAATAGAGTTGTTTCGAGAAATAGGAAAGATGCATGGACAACAACCAATCCTAAATCAAACGATAGATCTAAGTCAATCAAACAAGTTGGCCAGACTCATAAAATCAAGCATAGATCATGGGACGAAGCACAAGAGTATCAATATTAACCAAAGGATAGAAATCAATTACCAAAACCTCACAAGTTCATACATTAGAGCTTCTCCCTTGAACAAACCCAAGGAGACTAGCTCTCCAAAACTAAACTAAAAACCTAAAAAGAGAAGAATTGGTAGAAGGTAGAATGTAAATGAATAAAACCTAGGGAGGACTTCTCCTTATATAGCCCAAGGAACAAGCTCCACGAGATAGATAAGGAAAGAGGCAAAAGATAGAAAAGGAAACAAGATAGAAAGATTTCGGCCCGCTTCGGATTCGGCATCACCGCGGTCGCGTCGCTCCCATTGCGCCCGCGCTTTCACAACAGAGAAGAACTTCTCGTCTCGGCGACCACCGCGGTCGCGTCGGACAATCTGCGGTCGCGGAATCTCGATAGAATGGTGTCACTTCGGAGGCTGTTTTGACCATCTTCGTCTTGGAGTCTGACTTCGGTGTAAAAATATGAACTGAAGCCCTTGAAGTTAGCTTTCCAATGGCACTGGAATCAGCTCAATCCGACCTCTGTAGCTTCAGATATGGCCTTCACAAGCAAGTGGTGTCGCGCAGACAGCTCAAAACGCCTTTAAAACTCTTGATTCTTGAATTCTTGTGTCTTCGGTCTTTGTATTACAATTAGCACAAACTCTAACCTAAACAATCTCAATGTAGCTCTAAAATACAAGAGTTAAACTATACAAAATAGCCCGAATCACATATTGTTTTGAGAATGAAAATACATGAGCAGTTTCAACAAAGTTTTTCTCAATTGCACAATGAAAGTAATTAGATGCACAATTGATACATAGAACCTAATTCCCATCTTCATCAGACCACCCTCCATCATGTTCCGCTCTAATCTCACTCCCATCAATAAGCCCAAGCTGATGGCAAGTCAAACCACTATCTTTATCTTCTTCAATACGCTTGTCATTGAAATATAGCGTAATCGATCCTGGTTGCACATCGAGCCTTTCAGAGTAATAGTGTCCATACAGCATATGCACCTTTAGATTTTCTAACACACGTATATTTATAGTCTCAAGCTTATGGGGGGGAAAATACATCAACAACTCACCTAACATTTGAACAAATATCGCTTCTAATTGTACAAATAAAGAACACAGTTGAACAAAGTGTTGAAAAAAAAAACGTATCAGAATTGAGTTGACATAACCTCATTCTTAATGTAAATGGATATGATTGGAACAGTTCCATAGATCCTCCTCCTCTTGGACGTAACAGGTGTTACATTAGACATGAGAAGTGAAACCAAAAAGCATAGGATGCTTTGGAGAGATGGTGGTGAAACATGAAAAGCTCAGGACTCTAATTGTACAAATAATGAGAGGGTTGTAAAACAATGTTGAAAAAAAATGGTGGTCACTTTAAAACCAATCAAACCTACCATATCTAGGCATTAGGAAACATCTAAAGTAAGGTACCATCTGAATACATGTCATATCCAACACAGACAAACCACCAGAGTTGACTAGAAGTCATATCAAAGATGCAGAATAAAAAATTGTCATTTTTTTTTGAAATAGTTGCACAATGAATGCATATAGTTGAACAATTAATTCATTCACGTGCACAATCAGTTGTGGACAAACCAGTTAAAAACCAGTTGAACAATATATCAACGAGATTGCACAAACAGTAATCAGGAATGCACAATCAGTTATGTGATTCAAAAGTATAAGAACAAACAATAGTCAAAAGTATTGAAAAGTATATGATTACATCTAACATTCTAACATAGTAATAGATCACCTCTTACCCTTACCCCTACCCCTCCTTCCCTTCCCCTTTGCTGCAGCTGGACAGAGTGTAGGTAACGCCACTGGAATAACATAGTCGTTTATGTGGTCCTCTACCTCTACTTTGTACGGGTTCCAAGGAGTGATCAACATTTCATATATATGGCAGTACTTCTTCCTCAAATCATCCAGCTGTTGTTGATCCTCTCTCGTCAAACCGCAGTCCCACCCAGCTAAGATATTACCAAAGTATGTCTCCATGTGGTGCATAAGGAAGATCCCGCAATCAACTTTGTTGATGTGTCCCTCTAACTCATTTCTAAGCGTTCCATAGGAACCTTAGTTTCATCCATCAGAGTTGAAGCCTTGTGATACATTTTGTGGTACTTCAGATAATGAACCATAAATTTCCTTTGGAAAAAAAATCATAAATTTGTAAGACAATACATTTGAAAAAATATCAAAACGGGTTGAACAAATATGGAAACAAGTTGTACAAATGAGAGACAGGATTGAACTAACCACTTTAGAAGGCACATCGCCATAATTTCCTTCCACACTAACTTCTGATGTTGAGTTGTCAAGAATGTGCAATCCTAAATTTCTTAGATTCACTACAATACAATAAAAATGGCCATAAAAGCACACATGGAAGAAGACCTGAAAGATTAAAATTAAAAACAAATAATAATCAAATTCAGATTAACACATGATCAACCTAAAAAAACAGTGATATCAGTCTAAAAAATGGTACTTACAAGACCAATGGTGTGAGGCTCAAACCCCTTCAAATCCTTCATACAATCATCAAGCATTACAACAAGAAATGTATTGCCTGCTTCTTTTTCCACCAATAGAGATAGCACATATGTCTACATATATGGCAGTTGCACAAATCAGAATTGAGGTTGAACAAATCAAACAATGAGATGAACATATACATACTGTGTCCTCGGATGACAAGAAAACCCTCAACGGCTTTTCATCGCTCTTTAGCAACTCCTCAGCGATGTTTAAGAAAGTGCACCACATATCAATGATATTGGTACCGAGTTCACAACCTATGGCCATCGTTTTAAAATCCTGTTTCTTCGCAGTGATTTTGCCCATCTTGAACACAATAGAGCTACAAAACAAAAGACAGCACAAAATTAAACAAAACTTAAAACAAAAACTTAGAAAAATGTCTTGTTACCTCTGAACATCAGAAATATCACGTGTTAACCAAGAGAAAAAATTTTCAACATCGGATGACGGCTTCTCAGACATAACAAACGCCTATCAAGGTATGGTGACTTGAAGTAATCGGAAGGCTTTGGTATCCTCTTGTCCATCACAGCCACGCCGATACCGACATCAACCCTTGGAGACTCCATTGATACCTCTGTTTGAACTTCAGGCGTTGTGTGCAATAACATATAAGCATCATCAAATATGTTGGGATAATGTTAAGGACGCCTTCAGTACTTAACATTGTGCCTGGCATCCCTTAGTTTTGATATGACAAACTCAACTTGATCTAATAAGTTGTCTAAGTTTTTCAGGGACGCATTGTACAACTAGCCGTCCTTAAGGAGTAAGGACACTACACCTCTGAGTGAACGGCTTGGCAAAAAGCTAATAAGGACACCGTCTTTCATCATTACACCGGAGTCCTTCAAAGTTGGCCGACAAGGTGACATCACCAGACAAGCTTTCATCATGATCTCCACGTGGTAGAAGATCTCGCCGTCAAGCTTAACGGAATTGCCAGTAAGCTTCCTTGATCATCACAAAGACACGTGGAAGCCAATTATTGTAGCAACGTCCTCAAGGGCATGATCATCAGAGAATGACGCCCTTCCCTATGTCACTATAAATACTCTTCTAGAGCATTTTGTGACTTGACTCTTCAGATAATATTCAGGGAATTTGTCAGTCCCTCAAGAACACTAAGAACAATCTCAAGAACAAGAGAGACTTAGGTGTTAGATCGAGAGATAAGCGTACAACAAAACCACAAACTGTTTGTAATAGAAAAGAACAAAAAGAAAGAGAGAGTCCTTAGGAACAATTGTAAGGACTAGGTGATAGCATCCTTTAGAGAGATTAAGTTAGGTTACATTACAGGCTTAAGGGAGTTGCTACTAGTGGACTTAGGGACGCCTTCTAAGTGCCAGAGAAGTGTAATTGCTCGCTAGTGTACTGTAAGGAAACTTAATAAGAAAGGAAAGAAGCTATTACAAAATCCTCCAAGGAGTTAGAGGTTTACACTCAAGGACTAGTTGGTACTTGAGTGGTTTCTTTATAAATCAAAAGTGTTCCTTACTTACTGTCTTTACTTGTTTAATCTTTTGTTTTTCCGCTGCCACTCAAAGACGTCCTCAGTCTTTACTAAGGACGCCCGAGTCAAGGACACCCTTAATCTTGTTAAGGACGCCTTCTGTTTTAAGACTAACGATTCAACAATTGGTATCAGAGCAGACCCTCTAGATTCTTTCTGAGTTGCAATTAAAGATGGATATGGAACCAATTGGAATTTCTAGTGTGAAGCCTCCGCGTCTGAAGGACGGCAACTTCAATCGCAAGAAAATCAGGTTTGAGAACTTTGTAAGGAGTCAGAACTATCAATGCTTGAAAGTGGTCAAGTATGGTGATCTCAAAGTTCCCGCTGGAAAAGAAGATAAGGAAGACGAATGGGGTCCTGATGAATTCAAACTGATGGAAACCAATGCCAAGGCAATATGTTTTCTACAGACGTCCCTCTGTGAAAGGGACACCACCAGAGTTAGCAATTTGCCCACAGCTAAGCAATAGTGGGAAACTCTTGAGAAGTACCACGTAGGAACTGCTGAGATGAAAGAGGAGGTCCAGCTAGAAGTGAAGAGAGACTTCTATGCTTTCATGATGCTGCCAAATGAAACGGTCAATGACTACTCTTACAGTTTTGAAGCTCGTGTCCCCAAATTGAAGAATTTGGGAATCCCAGATGCTAAATCTGAATGAGGAGAAAAGTTCAAGTGGTTATTGATGGATTAACTAGAATCTGGAACTTTGACAAAACTACCTTCAAAGAGAATCAAGCCAACAAGACGCTTGATATGGAAGAGATCTATGGGAAGCTAAGGCAGTAAGAAGCAAGGAGGAACGCTGATATGGCTGAGCTAGGACGGAACCCTCAAATAGATCTTTCTTTGACTTCATCAACACCAGAGTACACAGAGTACCTTCGCCGTCAAAGAGAACTAGCCTTGATGATGGAAGCTAAGACAAGATATCATCGTGAGAACGTGCGTGTTCAAACTTTGAAAAAAAATGAAAGCAAGTCAAAAGAACAGCTTGATGAAGAGGAAGAACTTGCTCTGTTGCACAATGCTCTCCGTTCTTGGGGTAAAAGGAACAAAGCTTTCTCAAAGCATAAGATGCCTTACAAAAAGGACAGTCCCAAGTACACTGAGGCAGAAATAAAGGAAATCACTTGTTACAAATGTAACAAGAAAGGACATTTAGCAAAGAAGTGTACCATGGTATTGTCCTCCAAAGATATAAAGAAGAAAGCTCTCATAGGAGCGTACGCAGCTGCATGGGACGATCTCAGTTCTGATGATGAAGAACCTGCAGACCAAGTTGCGTACATGGTTGTGGAGGACGCTCCAGTTGTTGAAGAGAACGCCTCCGAAAATGAACAAGAGGTAACTCACGATTCCATGATAAGTTCCTTGGAAAAATGTTCAAAGCCTAAAACTTATCAAACTCATTGCTAAAATCATGCAAGAAAGCTATGCTATGAAGAATAGAATGGATGAAGTTAAGGATGAAAACATAATAGTTGAATGTGAGAACTGTGAAACAGTGTCTTTACAACTAGAGTCCTCTAATGAAGAGAACAAATCCCTAAAGACTGAAGTCATGTGTCTCAAGCTTGAGAACGCTAAGCTTAGGGAAGAAGTTAAAGTGTTAGGAAAGAGTCCTATTACTGAAGAAGTCAAACCTGTAGTTTTCGTCCCCGCTAGAAGAGGACTAGGGTATGAGTCAGACTCCAAGAACTCACTCCCTAGTGATTTTGAAGCTAGCAAGACCTCTGAGCTAGAACTTGAAAGGGAAAAACTAAGAACCTTCTTGAACGCATTAGAGTCCTAGAGAGTGGAGAAAAGGGTCAAAAGGACTACTACACTAACTCTACTAGTCATAGGATCTATAAGAAAATTGTTAAGGGGGAAGGCTCTAAGGTTTGCAATCCACAAAAAATGAAGGAAAACAAATCCAACGTCCTAACAAGAAATATTACCTTGGTAATTACTACAGGACGTGTTGGTACTGTGGACAAGGGGATCATTTTAAATATGACTGTGTTAAGCTGAAGAAAGACATTGAAAATGGCAAAGCTGCTAGGACTAACAATGAAAATGTTGAGTCCATCCCTAAGGAAAATGTTAGGTATCCTAGACGTTCTAGGAGTTCATTTAGAAAGCATGCTACGTCTAATGATGTGAATATAAATGATTATATGCCAGAACCGGAGTTCTTCTATTGTAACGAACCAGGTAAGGAACACCTTACCTAGGTCGCCAAAAACTAACTCTGTTCTGACATGTGGAAGTGAGGGGACGCACATGGATCATTGATAGTGGCGCCTCAAATCATATGACAGGAAGCCAGATCCATCTCACTTCTATCCAAAATTTTGCCACTGTTGGATCGTTGGCAACAGGAGCATTCTCAACACCTTCTGCCTCATCATTGGAGTCCCCTGTGATATCAACGAAGGGGGAGGACTCTGCGATGGGCGTTCCCTGATTACTCTTCTCAGAAGAGCTTGGAGAGGAGGAGCCTGAGGTGGACATGTGCTCCGGTTCAGCAACCTCTTGGACCAGAACCCTTGGTGCTTCGCCGGTTTTACGGCGTCTGAAAGTATGCTCAAGGGTGGGACGTTTCTCACTAATACAAAAAACCTTATACAGGGCGCTTTTTTAAGGAAGTACATGGCGCTTTTCATAGTGCATTAAATCGTAGTGCCTTAAAAGGCTACAGAGGGCGCTTTTTGAAAAGTGTCATAAAATGAAAACACGGAGGGCGCTTTTTCAAAAAAGCGCCCTAAACGCTTAGGGCGCTTTTTCAAAAAAGCGTCCTAATTGCGGAGGGCGCTTTTTTGAAAAAGCGCCCTAAATGTTGAAGTTCGAAAATCTCAAACTAACTACGGGACAAAATTATTAAACTCTTGGGCCTTTCGGCGCGCTAGAAACCGGCTCGTCTTGCTTTTGAGCTCTCCCACCCCCCGCGTATTATTTTATTCTCTTTTCGGAGGCTTATAAGACTTTTTAATGTCTTTCCCGTAAAATAGTGCGAGCTCCTCGGAAACTCAAACACGTCGTAGCCCATCCCTCGAGAACACGTCTCGGGACTCGGCTTTTTCCGATCCTTTATTTCGCCCACCTCCATTCCTATATATAATAGAAAGAGGTGCTTGCTTACCTTTCTATGAGTCGATGTGGGACAAATAGTGTTAAGCAAATTTGTTCACATGCATGCTTGCATAACGTGGCAAATTAACTAGGTGCACAAAGTTTCCTGTGGGATTTGGCACAACATCGCGTGCAAGTGGGTAGCCAACGCGGTGAGTGCATTTAAGTTTGCCTCCATTACAACCTTACCTCCGTTACGCGTACGCTTATTCATTTTAGTTATTTGCGTCCTTAGCGCATTTAAAAGCGTGCTTAGCGTGTTTAAGAACGTGCTTAGTACCTTAATCTTTTATGTCGATATTATCATCTCGTGCACCAACGCGGTGACAATTCCGGGTATCAACACAACCCCGTGGCTCGGATGTCCTTAGTATTTCAAGGTCAAACGAGGCACCCATTTGATGCATATACTTATGGTCAACGCGTTGTTGTAACCGGCTCGAGCTATGCAACCAACTCGAGCACGCCTACGCGCATCGTGCGCGGGTCAAACCCTGAGCACAGCTCGGCGGCTGGCCTTTAGAGTGCGATGGAATGTTTGAGTTTATCGCGACTACGAGCGATGAAGTCAACTCGAGCGCGCCCTCGCGTTCAACGCGGGCCAAATCCCGAGCTCAGCTCGGCGGTTTGCCTTATAGAATTTGGATTTTTGGGTTTATCGCGACTACGAGCGATGCAGTCAACTCGAGCGTGCCCTCGCGTCCAACGCGGGCCAAACCCCGAGCTCAGCTCGGCGGTTTGCCTTTTAGAATTTGGATATTTGGGTTTATCGCGACTACGAGCGATGCAGTCAATTCGAGCGCGCCCTCGCGTTCAACGCGGGCCAAACCCCGAGCTCAGCTCGGCGGTTTGCCTTATAGAATTTGGATTTTTGGGTTTATCGCGACTACGAGCGATGCAGTCAACTCGAGCGCGCCCTCGCGTTCAACGCGGGCCAAACCACGAGCTCAGCTCGGCGGTTTGCCTTATAGAATTTGGATTTTTTGGTTTATCGCGACTACGAGCGATGCAGTCAACTCGAGCGCGCCCTCGCGTTCAACGCGGGCCAAACTCCGAGCTCGGCTCGGCGGTTTGCCTTAACGATAATTGTGGAGTTTTGATGTTTTAAGGCTTTAAGCAGCTACGAGCGGCGTAACCGAATCAAGTGCGCCTATGCACATCGCGCGCGTTAGCGGACAACCCCAAGCGAGGACAACAACTTGGGTTTTCCCTAACGACTGTGGAGTTTTGATGTTTTAAAGCTTTAAGCAGCTGCGAGCGGGGTGACCGACTCGAGTGCGCCTATGCGCATCGCGCGCGTTAGAGGACAACCCCAAGCGAGGACGTCAACTTGGGTTTTTCCTAACTACTGTGGAGTTTTGATGTTTTAAGGCTTTAAGCAACTGCGAGCGGCGTGATGGACTCGAGTGCGCCTATGCGCATCGCGCGCGTTAGCGAACAACCCCGAGCGAGGACGGCAACTCGGGTTTTCCCTAACGACTGTGGAGTTTGATGTTTTAAGGCTTTAAGCAGCTGCGAGCGGCGTAACCGACTCAAGTGCGCCTATGCGCATCGCGCGCGTTAGCGGACAACCCCGAGCGAGGACGGCAACTCGGGTTTTCCCTAACGACTGTGGAGTTTGATGTTTTAAGGCTTTAAGCAGCTGCGAGCGGCATAACCGGCTCGAGTGTGCCTATGCGCATCGCGCGCGTTAGCGGACAACCCCGAGCGAGGACGGCAACTCGGGTTTTCCCTAACGACTGTGGGGTTTGATTTTTTAAGGCCTTAAGCAGCTGTGAGCGGCGTGACCGACTCGAGTGCGCCTATGCGCATCGCGCGCGTTAGCGGACAACCCCGAGCAAGGACGGCAACTCGGGTTTTCCCTAACGACTGTGGAGTTTGATGTTTTAAGGCTTTAAGCAGCTGCGAGCGGCGTAACCGCCTCGAGTGCGCCTATGCGCATCGCGCGCGTTAGCGGACAACCCCGAGCGAGGACGGCAACTCGGGTTTTCCCTAACGACTGTGGAGTTTGATGTTTTAAGGCCTTAAGCAGCTGCGAGCGGTGTAACCGACTCGAGTGCGCCTGTGCGCATCGCGCACGTGAGCGGACAACCCCGAGCGAGGACGGCAACTCGGGTTTTCCCTAACGACTGTGGAGTTTGATGTTTTAAGGCTTTAAGCAGCTGCGAGCGGCGTAACCGACTCGAGTGCGCCTATGCGCATCGCGCGCGTTAGCGGACAACCCCGAGCGAGGACGGCAACTCGGGTTTTCCCTAACGACTGTGGAGTTTGATGTTTTAAGGCTTTAAGCAGCTGCGAGCGGCGTAACCGACTCGAGTGCGCCTATGCGCATCGCGCGCGTTAGCGGACAACCCCGAGCGAGGACGGCAACTCGGGTTTTCCCTAACGACTGTGGAGTTTGATGTTTTAAGGCTTTAAGTAGCTGCGAGCGGCGTAACCGACTCGAGTGCACCTATGCGCATCGCGCGCGTTTTGCTTTACAGAATGTGATTAGCGCGTTGACAGTAACTATGAGCAAAGCTCAAAAACAGCCGTCGTCTAAATGGGGTCACGGGCCATATGAGGCTTATTTAGTTTATTCTCGTTTCGGAGGCGTTATTTAGTTTGGTGTTAAACTTGTGTATAACAAACCTGTATTAGTGAATCGCTAATATCTCAAGGTTCACTAATGGCGTTCGTTGGGCGCTGAAATGCAAAAAGTGAGAGTAGCGCGTAAGAAGACATCACAGCATAATCAACACCGCACACCAAAGGAAGAGCCAGGCAAAATAAAACCTCGCGCCTCTTCCCCCCAAACCAAAAGATAGGTCTTTTTATTAGCGTTCATGACATGCCAAGCAAGCGCATCACAAGAGATTTTACAAATTCACAAAACCTAAAAACAACAAATCATGACAACAAGACCAACACGAGCAACCTGAGCTCGATCGGAGTTACATACACGTCAGCTTTTGTACTTAGCGCGTTGGCAACGTGCAACAGAATCAATGAAGCTTGCCACGCACTCCAGTCACGAACCCCCGCGCCTCCGGCAATGCGATGTCTCGAAGGGAGCCACAGGCCACGGCAACGGACCACGCCAAAGAGATAAGCATGACGGCAGGAGGCCGGAAGAGCGCGGTGGCGGGCCGGTGAAGACACGGCGGAGGCTTGTTATTTTATTCTCTTTTCGGAGGGTTGTTAGTTTATTCTCTTTTCGGAGATGTTATTATGGGGTCGCGGGCCAAAGCCACGGGCCGCGATGGGGCCACGGGCCAAGGCCGCGAGCTCAGGCCATGAGCCGCGATGGGGCCGCGGGCCAAGGCCGAGAGCCAAGGCCACGGCAGCGCGATGGGGCCGCGCGTCCATCGCGATCCATGCTAATTAAAAATGCATACTAATTAAATAAGCAAGAAAATATGCTAACCTGCGCGATTCTTAAACGATGACCCGAGAGCACGACAGTCCTAGGACGAGAAGGTCCCCACAGACGGCGCCAATGTTGAAGTCCGAAAATCTCGAACTAACTACGGGACAAAATTATTAAACTCTCGGGCCTTTCGGCGCGCTAGAAACCGGCTCGTCTTGTTCTTGAGCTCTCTCACCCCCCGCGTATTATTTTATTCTCTTTTCGGAGGTTTATAAGACTTTTTAATGTCTTTCCCGTAAAATAGTGCGAGCTCCTCAGAGACTCAAACACGTCGGAGCCCGTCCCTCGAGAACACGTCTCGGGACTCGGCTTTTTCCGATCCTTTATTTCGCCCACCTCCATTCCTATATATAATAGAAAGAGTTGCTTGCTTACCTTTCTATGAGTCGATGTGGGACAAATAGTGTTAAGCAAATTTGTTCACATGCATGCTTGCATAACGTGGCAAATTAACTAGGTGCACAAAGTTTCCTGTGGGATTTGGCACAACATCGCGTGCAAGTGGGTAGCCAACGCGGTGAGTGCATTTAAGTTTGCCTCCGTTACAAACTTACCTCCGTTACGCGTACGCTTATTCATTTTAGTTATTCGCGTACTTAGCGCATTTAAAAGCGTGCTTAGCGCGTTTAAGAACGTGCTTAGTACCTTAATCTTTTATGTCGATATTATCATCTCGTGCACCAACGCGGTGACAATTCCGGGTATCAACACTAAAGTTATTAGTTTTTTTTTTAAAAAAAAATACAGCACATGGGGCGCCATGTACAAAAAGGGTTTTTTTTAAAATGGAAATGCACACCACAAATTTTAAATGCACAAATCAAATACTACAATATTTAATTTAATAATTCAATATATTAATCGATCGGTACGCAAATACTCGATAGAAATCATCAGTATTTTCCACTACAATACTACATAGTGCATCTACACTATAATTTCTAACAAAATATATTCAACAAACTAAATCTATATAGCTATTTTATCACTTGAAGAACCTTATCAACCGACCACTCACCAGTGGTTTCTTGAGCATCCATGCGACTGTTGAAAAATTCCAATACCTATAATATTGAAAAGAAAATTTAGATTTCTGAAAAAAAAAGGCTTACTGTCAGATGAAGTGAATTCAGTAGCAGAGCCAAGGGGGTTTCCATTGACCCCTCTTATGGAAATAGCTCAAAGATTTCACTTAAATATTTGTTAGGTACGCTTAACACAAAAACTTAATGAAGGTTGATAAAAATTTAAAGATACAAGACAAAAACTATGCAGACATATATATTATACTTCACATCATGTTGCCCCATAGAGCTTTTATGACCCCACACAAGATCACAAATGGAATTCAACCTTCCTCAAAATCTCCTTAGTTATTCATCAAAGCACATTAAATCATATGATTGAAACAAATATTTTTCTATGTATTGAGAGCCAACGATCTACATCTACATCCGGTTCCTGATCAAGTGCAATTTGTTTTCTGGAGATACAAAATCTCATTCGCCTATTCATGCATTGTACTACGTCATTGAGAAAAGACATGAAATATTCTCATTTTTTATTACAAAAATCATAATCCTAGAGAAATAAAGAAAAATCTAGAATGGCAACCAACAAGCAGATTTCTGGCTATTTCCTGAATGGATCCAGGTCAACCCTAGGATCTTTATGGCAACATTCACTTACAGAACATACATTAGATACTCCAAAGATAGATTTCTTCACTTACAGTAAACACATTTTCCAGAAGCTCATGGAATCTTGGATGGCTCTTGAAGGGCTGAAAAACCTCCTGCCTATGCATTATGGCATAAACAACCTGCCAAGTTAGCGAAATCAACATCTATGTTTGTAATAAGAAGAACAAATAGGTGAACGGAATCAGAGGGGTGTAAGGGGTTCAAACCTGCCTGTGTGTGTTATTAAGCTCAACTACATCATGATCAACTATGCCCAAACGACCTGTATATGATCAAGATGTGAGAAGCCAACATATTTCATTACGAACTACAAAGACTTCGGTTGCCATAAGAAATTACGAAAGAAACTTCAAAACCTAAGCATAAGAATTGCCATCTTACCAACACCACAGGCAGCAAGGTATAGAAGTGCAGGTTAGCCTAAACCTCCTGCTCCAACAATGACTACCACAGAGGGCTTAAGCAGGTTTGATTGCCTTGTAAATTGATCAGAAAATAAAAGCTCCAAATGTTGGATCAAATTTTCCAATGCTCAAATAGCTAAATTAAGCTAATCACATATTCACTTCAGTAATAGCTCTATCACCATGTTCAACACTATCCATCAATTCAAATCCTCAAATCAATATATTTCTCAAGACCTATTTTCATGAACAAAAGCCATGTCTGCCAATACACAGATCTTATATCAAAGAATGAATTAAGACAAAATTAAAAAGCTTCAAGGAGCAACACAAGTGCAAATTTCTCATGAAACTCAAATGCACAAATGATTCCACAAAATAGGCATAAAATGCGTTACACCACTACACATCACACTAGAAACAAGAGAATGGAATCGACAATCCGATGACGGTTCTTATAATGCTACGAACCTGTCCGGATTCCTTTCGCGTGAAGAGGAGGAGAAATGGAGGTGAGGATGGGAGATCGGTGGACCAATTGCTGAAGATCTGGAGGTGGGGGAGACGGAGACGGAAAGGGAGTTGATGCAGAACTTGGGAACCCTAGGATTGAGGATGAGCCCGACGATAAAGAGGATGGAGGTGAGGATGACGACGACGGCGATGATGGCGGAGACGAAGCGGCCGAAGAACGTGGCGCGATGGCTGGCGTAGGCGCCGCCATTTTCATAGTTAGGGTTAGGGTTCGCCTACTTCTGGTTGTTGTTGCAGTAGTAGGTAGGGAGGGGCAGCGTAGGGTAGCAGTTGACGGCGACGGCGGCCGGATGGGGCATAGGGAAGCCATTGTTGTAGAGAACAAGGTGGTGGACGAAAGGCAGACATGGGAGGAGCAGTTGGAGAGAGAGAGAGGTAAGGTGATGAGGTCGTTGGAAGGAAACAGCTCGTCGAGAAAGGAATAAAGAAGGCAAGCTCGAATAACACAATATTCCTTTTTCTTTAAAAATAAAGAGACGTGGAGGGCGCTTTTTAACCGTTTCTTAAATTATAAGGCGCTTTTCATTAAAAGCGCCTTATAATATATTTTTACTATTTTAAATAAAAAAGTTTAATTCTATATAACGCTTTTTAATTAAAAGCACCATCCGGGTTTGATAAATAAGTGCGATTTTTAGAGGTTTCTTAAAATTTCCGCTTTGTTGAATGGATTTTGTACTAGTGTCTCGGCGTCCTCACTCCTCAGGGCCAGATTCTGAAGAAGGACGGCATGACCTGAAGGTCTCGGGGTCCTTGAGCGGAGAGATGTGAGCAGGGGCTAAGGGGAAGTGAGCAAAGTTGATAGGGGAAAGACAAAATTAGATGAGGGCATTTTCTTTTGAAGGTTGAGGGGACGGAGGAGGAGTTAGGAGTTAGGAGTTGGACGATTTGAAGAGCGGGTGGAGGGGCAAGATTTGATTTCTTTGAAGTTTTGGAGGGGCCTTTTGAGGAGCTTGGCCTTTTAGTGGAGTTGTTCTTAGTGGTGGAGGGGACGATGGAAGACTTAGGCTTTTTGAGAGGCCTTGGGTCATGCTTCCTTTTGGAGCGTCCCTCCGACAAGTCTTTGGGGAACTTGTCCACTATTTCTGTTGGATCGTTAGTATAACTGAGGGACGTCCTTTACTTAGGTAAAGGCGTCCTTTGGTCAGACGTCCTTACGAGGTGTAAGGGCGTCCTTTAGTTGTGCAGCGGAATTTAAAACTAAACAGGTGAGTAAAGTGAAGCTCTACCACTCAAGACCAAGTAGTCCTTGAGTGATGTCATCCTGTCGGCTAGTGAGTAAGGACACTCTTCTTGCGTTCCTACTTGCTTGGGACTCTGTCGTTACTCAAGTAGTCTCTTGCTAGTCCTTACTTCCTGGTAGCTAGCGTCCCTAAGCCTAAGGAACGCTCACACACGCTTGCTGTCCTTTTTGTTACTGGCGTTCCTGAACACTTGGACAAATTTATTAAAATTAAAGTGAGTTTGTCATACCAAAACTGAGGGACGGTTGTATGGTACACTAACAAGTACGCAAGCGTTCTTGATAGCGTCCCAACAGCCACGGGAGGAACTGTCTCGTTTGGCAACAAGGGCAAGGGAAAGATCAAAGGAACGGGCACCGCAATTTTGAATTTGTCCATCAAAGCATCAAATGTGAGTCTTGTTGAAGTACTTGGCTTCAATCTCTTGAGTGTCTCTCAATTGTGTGATCAAGGTGAAAACTTAGTCACATTTGACTCAAAGGAATGCCTAGTTATCAACAAGAAATCAAACAAGGTTGTTCTTAAAGGAGTACACCAGAACAATGTCTACATCTTCAACCAAGAGTTCAAGCCTGCTTCTGAGTTATGTTTATCTGTTTCAAAGAAGGACGCTGACCTCTGGCATCGCCGTCTTGGCCATGATGGACTAAGCACAATCCTTAAGCTACACCAAAGAAATCTTGTGAAAGCACTTCCCGAATCGATCCTGAGAAAGTTGAACAGTGTCAAGTCTGTATCAAAGGGAAGCAAACAAAAACGTCCTTCAAGTCCAAAAATGAAGTCAGTACTAAGAAGCCTTTGGAACTTCTCCATATGGATCTCTATGGACCAATGAAGACGTTGAGCTATGGTGGAAAAAGGTACATGTACGTTCTCGTAGATGATTCTTCTTGATTCACTTGAGTTCTTTTCTTGGTGTCAAAAGCAAATTGTTTCAACGCCTTCAAAATCTTTATCAAACAAGTGGAAGTTGCTCCTAGGACGCCTCTGAAAGCCATAAGATCATATCATGGGACGGAGTTTCAAAACTCAAAGTTCCTGGCTTACTGTGAGCAACATGGTGTCTCTCACAACTTCTCAGCTCCAAGGACTCCTCAACAAAATGGTGTTGTGGAAAAAAAGAATAGGACGCTGGAGGATATGACAAGAACTATACTGCTACCGAATAGCGTCCCCAAGTACTTCTAGGCTGAAGCTATTGCTATCGCATGCTACATTATCAATCGTGCTATGATCCGTCCTCTGCTGAAGAAGACGTCCTATGAGTTGTTGAATGGAAGGAAGCCTCGCATTGATTATCTCAGAGTGTTTGGATGCAAGTGCTTCGTCCACAACAACGACAAAGAAAGACTTGGAAAGTTTGATGCAAGAAGTGATGAAGCCATATTTCTTGGGTACTCCCTCACAAGCAAAGCATACAGAGTTTTTAACTAAAGGACTCTTAAGCTAGAGGAGAGTATTCATGTTGTGTTCAAAGAGAGTTCTTCCCACAAAGAAAAACCAAGTAAGAAAGAACGCTCTTCCTCACAATAACAGGACGACTCTGAAGACGAAGTTGAAGTTTGGTCCTTTGGAAAGTACTACATTCCTAAGGACGCCAACACAAATCCAAAGAAATCTCAGTGGACGCTCCTAGTGTTGATCAGGGAGTTCCCTCTCATAGTGAGTCTCCAATTCAACAAGATGTGGCCGAATCAAGTCAACAAGGCGAGCAACGCCATGGTGTGGACGCTCTATCTGAGGGGGAACACACTGAGGACGATGCTCAAGATGACAGTGATGATTCTGATGGTGAGATTGATCCAAGATTTGCTCAATTATTCCAAAGGGAGTACCGCTTCTCTAGGGATCACCCAACAACTCAAATTGTCTCAGATATCTCTCAAGGAGTTCAAACAAGGTCAGCTGCAAGCAAGTCCTAGAGTGCAAACTTGGCTTTTTGCGCTTTCAATGTCTTTGTGTCCATGGTGGAACCCAAGAACATCAAAGAAGCACTCCAGGACGCTGACTGGATTCAAGCAATGCAAGAAGAACTCAATCAGTTTGAAAGAAACAAAGTGTGGATCCTCGTCCTTTGTCCCAACGGCAAAAACATCATAGGGACGCGCTGGGTGTTTCGAAACAAACTTGATGAAAGGGGACGCATGTCAAGGAACAAAGCAATATTGGTGGCTCAAGGATTCAAGCAAGAGGAAGGCATTTATTATGATGAGACTTTTGCTCCTATTGTTAGAATTGAGGCCGTTCGTCTCCTTATTGCCTTTGCCGCTCACAAAGGATTCAAGTTATTTCAAATGGAGGTCAAGATAGCCTTTCTCAATGGAAAACTGAAGGAGGAAGTGTATGTTGCTCAGCCGCTTGGCTTTGAGGACGCCAACCACCCAGATCATGTATACTACTTAGACATAGCTCTTTATGGACTCAAGCAAGCTCCTCGTGCATGGTACGACAGGTTTGCGTCCTAACTTTTGTCTAATGGTTACACAAGAGGTTCAATTGATAAAACTTTGTTTATTAAGAAAGTTCACAAGGACATTTTGATTGCCCAAGTCTATGTTGATGACATAGTCTTTGGTAGTACTAACATGAAACTTGTAGATGAGTTCAAATCCTTGATGAGTAGCGAGTTTGAAATGTCGCTCATTGGAGAACTATACTTCTTTATGGGGCTTCAAATCAATCAACTCAAGGAAGGGACGCGTAGTCATCAGCAGAAGTATGTCCGTGAAATGCTTGAGAAATACCGAATGAATGCGTCCAAACCTGTTGGCACTCCTTGTTCTCCCAACTCGCGTCTTTACTCAGATGAGCAAGGGAAGGACGTTGATCAAAAGCTTTACAGAGGAATGATTAGTTCTTTGCTTTATTTAACTGCAAGCCGTCTCGACATCATGTTTGTCGTTTGCTTGTGTGCTCACTTTCAAGCAAATACAAAGGAGTCCCACATGCAAGAGGTCAAAAGAATCTTTCGATATCTCAAGGGACGGGACGATCTCTGTCTTTGGTATCCAAAGAAGACGTCCTTCAAGCTTGTCGGTTACTCAGATGTTGATTATGCTGGTCATGCGATTGATAGAAAAAGCACTTCGAGAATGGCTCAGTTTCTTGGTTCCTGCTTAGTCTCTTGGGGATCTAAGAAACAAAACTCTATCGTGCTCTCCACAGCGGAAGCTGAGTACGTTGCTGCTGCTTCGTGCTGCTCACAAGTCATTTGGATCAATTATCAACTTGAGGACTATGGTATAAATCTTGAAACTATTCCCAATTTGTGTGATAATACAAGTGCTATTGAAATCGCTAAGAATCCTGTTTTTCATTCACGCACAAAGCATATTCATCTAAGACATCATTTCTTGCGTGATAATGTTGAATTAGGACTGATTAGTATGGGGCATGTAAGGATTGAGGACCAAGTAGCTGATATTTTCACTAAAGCACTTGATAGACGTCCCTTTGAGCATCTCCGATTACTCTTGGGGATGACTGATTCAGGCTATTTTGTATGGGTTAACTCTTAGGTTTTGAGATATATTTGAGAGTTTAGGTTAGTTTTGAGCGTTATTGTAATAAGAAGACCGAAGACACAAGTTGTGAAGAATCAAGAGTTAAAGAGCTTAAAGACGAAGATTCGCCACTGCATGGATACCGCGGGCGCGTTGTCTATGATGCGGGCGCGGTGGCGTGAAGAGACGGATCATTGAAGACCATGAAGGCCGCGGTCGACCCCTTTTGATTACTTGCATGAAAACCTACTAAAATGTACTTGAAACTGATTCTCTTGGGTTCGACCCCTTGCTTGCTCACTATACTGATTGATAACTTTGATTGAAAACACCTTTCAAAACCCCCTTTTGATTACTTGCATGAAAACCTACTAAAATGTACTTGAAACTGATTCTCTTGGGTTCGACCCCTTGCTTGCTCACTATACTGATTGTTTGCATGTTCGGGATATATATTTGATTTGTGAACAACGACTTTGCCCGAGTCAATGATAACCTTTAAGTAGCAAGTCCCGTTCTACTATTCCCTCCAAGCTTGGCTATGTCTAGTTGATTTCATACTTATTAAGGACTTTATGCATTAACTTCATATTTGCAAGGACGCTAGTCTAAAACTACTTTGTGCATTTCTTATGAACGCCTTTGAAATTCTCTATTGTCTTGAAAAAGAGTATCCCTGATCACCCAACCCTCATTATAAGCCGAAATGATGGGAACTCTAAGCTTACCCTGACCGAGAACCTTGCAAAAGCGTCCTATGAGCTTCATATTTTCTTTTACGGGACGTAATTGCTTGGTTTTCAAAATGGTTCTAAAGGTGATTCCAGGACGTCTATATCGGAGTCGAGAACGTCAGTTATTCTCTCAGTACAAGATGATAGTTCAGTATAGGTTCATCAGGAACGCGCCTTTATTTGAAATTTGAAGAGTTGACAGTTTGAATTTTGAAGAGTGGAAGTTACCAGCGTGCCCCTCACCAACCTCCTATATATACATTGATTGCAACGGCTGTTAGAACTTTCGCTCACTATTCTCTCAAAACAGCGTTTGCTCTACCTTCTCTCTAGAACTCGGCAGTCTCTCTCTAAGTTTCAGGCCAATCTCCGATCATCTTCTCTCTCCAAAATGACAAGTGTTCAGAATTCGTCCGGTTCATCTTTTGCAGGAAAGCGCAAGCGTCTTAGGAAGAAAGCATTCTATGTTCAAGGACCGCCAGAAATTCGCATAGACGAAATCTTA
Source organism: Polygonum aviculare (assembly GCA_934048045.1). NCBI lineage: Eukaryota > Viridiplantae > Streptophyta > Magnoliopsida > Caryophyllales > Polygonaceae > Polygonum > Polygonum aviculare. The sequence goes on along the minus strand of OW204023.1, from coordinate 19,903,092 downwards.
CAGGACTTCATTGAGACGAAGCCGCGAACGCTCTATAACGTTGTGGCTAACTACATGAAGCACTGCACAGATCAAGAACGTTTCCGCAATCTAAGAACGTTCTTACAACGCTTCGTGATGCCGGTCTTACTCAAAATGGGGGAAAGGATGCTCCCTTCTATGGTGAGACGAACATTTTGCTAGAGGCATTCAGGGCCTATGGTCAAGACTGGAAGATCCCCTTGATCGAATCCATCCCCGACCTCTCCAATGCTCGGTTTGCTGATCTTCCACCCATTCCTAGGGGTGTAAAGAGGTTAGTAATGCCGTCCCCTCCACCTCCTTCTCCTCCCCGTGTTATCACCTCAAGACCAACCTCAACCCCCTCTCGCCTTGCAAAGAACTCCCTACCTCTATAAAAGGCTTCCTCCTCCCACCAACAAAAATCTTTGACCGCTTCCCTACACACATGGTAGAGGAGCGCACAAAGTTTAAGCATGACCCCGCCTCCAAAAAACCCCTCAAAAGGCGGAAGGTTGCAAAGGCCAAACTCAATCCCATTCCACTTGACACTCCCACTCCCACTCCCTCCTCCTCTCCCTCTCCCCTGGAAATACTTGATCCCACAATTCCCAATCAAACCCTCCTCCAAGTTAAACAAGCCTTCCCTGAAGTTGAACCATCCAAATCCCCATCTCCTCAAAATTCCCCACCTTCAACTCCTCTCACGCCTAAATCAAAGGGACAATCCACTGAAAGAGATGTGCCTCCATCTCCTGTTGTCGTCCCTGACGACTCAATTGAAGCCGAGTTCGGCTCTGCCACATCTGAGGAGATAGACTCTACCATCGTCCTTGATGAAATAACAAGACAGCAGATTGCTGAGGACGAAGAGCTCAGTCGCCACATTCCTAACCAACGCGACAATATTATCCCTGAGGACGCTCAATCTATCGAGCTTTCTCTTAACGAACAACTCGACGCTGATGCTCAAGAGATCCCTCCTTGGGAAGCCATCCCAATGGACGCGGGAGGCAAGTCAGCTCCCAAAAGCAAAGGTGGACCTCCTTCTAAAAAGAGGAAAACCAAAGCGTCCAAGGACTCTGGTGGTCCATCTGAAGGACAAGGTCATGAGGATCTCCAAGAGGGAGATAACAATGAAGAGGATGATGATGAGGATGAGGACGACAATGAGGATGGCACTATTGGTCCATCCAAGAAAAAGAAAAACAGCAAAAAGGAGCACATTCTGGCTCCTCTGGTTTTTGACGAAGCCTTCCTGAGCCAATTTTCTGAGGCAAAGGATCTTGTCGAGCTTCTAAAGATTCAAGGGTGGCTGAAAAACCTCTGATGAGCATGTCAAGGTTGATCCAAAGCTTGTGCAAGGCTTGATGCCAGAATAACATATATGTGTAAGAAGGGGGAGTTGGAGGTCAATCGACGAGCTAAGCCAAGACCTTTCCATAAGTCACGAGCTTTCAAGTTCAAGAAGGTCTTCAATTATGGAAAATTATCCTTTCAATGCTATCAAGTCACACGCCCAAGGCCTCCCCGAAAAAGGATTAAGCTTGAAGATATTTTCGGAAGTTCAAGTTCTCGTCACAGCATGAGTACTGTTCAGTAAAACAGCCATAAAACTTTGGCTAGGAAAATGATCTCGAGACGATTCAAGATGCGTTGGAAAGCTTATTCAATGATCTACAACTTCATAGTTGACGTCAAGATAAGAATCCGACCAGAAGACCGTCCAAAATGCGTTTTACTGAGAGTAGTACAAAATCATACGGGAATCTTTAAGTTTCCTTATTTCTATCTTTAAGATTTTAGCATATTTTAGGAAATTCGAGTTTGTTAGTTTGTTAGAAGTTATTATCTTTGTTATTTCCTTTTATCTAATTAGTTATTTCCATATTATTAGTTAGATAGCTTCTTTTTCAAGCAAAGTTCTATCTTAGGCAAGTGTTAGAAGATAGAATTTTGGCCTCCTAGTTTGTCTATTTAAACACAATTTTCCATTCAATAAAAATCAGATTGAGACTTGGGAATTAACTTGTGATAAGTTTAATTCCTTAGGTTTTTGATTCCGAAAACTATCTTCTTGACTCAAGCAACTCAACAATCAAATTGCGCTGCAATCTTGTTCTTCAACAACAACTTCTCTTCTCTCCATCAACATCTTCAACAACATTTTCTTGCGCACCTTCAACCCGAGATCCATATCCTTGGGCACTTCAACTCGTGGCCACCTTCACTCTGAAAGTTGTCACGTATCAAGGCTTTTATGATTCTCTCAACATCAACATTGAGAATGGCACAGGGATGTTCTTGGCAAATGGAAAAAGTGCCACATTCTCTGAGAAGACAGTCCGTCAGCTGATGGGTCTTGACAAGCAGCGTCCAGGGAATGAAGCTTTGCACAGAGTGCCCGCTTCTGGTTTTGGAGTAGAAGGCGAAGAGCTGAACGCCTTATTCAGAAGAATTTTCAATGGGAAGACTCCTGACTTCCATGACAAGGTTGCTTCAGTCCTCACTCACACTGGTGCTATGGCACATTACATGATTTGTCGGACTGTGGTGCCCAGGTAGGAGAAGAAATCAATCGTCCAGACAATTGACCGCTTACTTCTGGACGCCTTCCTACAGGGCCGCAAGATTAATTTAGCCAGAATCATGATTGAGCACATGGCCAAGTGCACAAGAAAAAGCCATGCCCTTCCCTACCGAGGTCTAGTGAAGGCTCTCCTCATTGAAAATGACGCTTACACTCCTGGAGAGGAAATCATCTTGGGCATTCCTTGGGATCAGAAGTATGGTCTTCTTGAAATCAAGCACAACAAAGAGCTTCCCTCTATCAGGAAGCGGCTTGAAAAAGAGAGAAAAGGGGCCGAGAGAAAGAAGAAGGAATAAGAAGCGGCTAAGAAAGCAGAGGAGAAACGCCTAAGGCAAGAGGCTGCAAAGAAAGCTGCTGAGGAAGAGGGTGCTAGGCAAGAAGCAGCTAAGAAAGGGAAGACAGTGGTTTCTGAGACTGCTGATATAGTTGAGTTTGAGGACGCTCGTGCTGCACGATATGCTAAAGTGGATCAACTATCGTCCTTCCTCAACAATCCTCCCATGGAATTGAACTATTCTCTTTCTCACTTTCATCCGCAACAACAGCCGACCTACTTTCAGGCTTCTCCTGCTCCCTCAAATACTGAAGCTCACTCTGATAAGCAGCTGTACGCTCTCATTATTCACAACAGAATGTTCTAGTACAGCAAGGGAACGCCATCCTTCAACAAAATTATCAGTACTTCCAAGCTGTCATTCCATTCACAAAAAGAGTACAGAGGGCGATACTCAAGAGGAAGATGAACACAATGAAGTGGACGCCCAAATTGATGACACAAGTCGTCCTGCTGGATCACCTTCCTAATCCTTTAATCCCTCATCTCTTTTGTCTGTGCTTCGTTTGTTTAAACAAACACTTGTCTGAATGTTTGTAATATGACTTTAAATTCATTCAAGGGCAGTTCTCTTGATTGTGTGCATTTGTATGTTTAAGTGTCTTTTTGCTCATAATTATGATTTTCTGCTATCGTCCTTAGTTAACTTGTTATCCTTTTCGATGATGCCAAAAGGGGGAAGTGTAGTTTTGCAGAGATGCGCTTCTTAATAGTTATCTAGAATATGCAAGTGCTAAGGGGGGATTTTAGTGAAAGGACCTAAGGACGACACATTGTTTCTACTTAAGAATAAGGTACGCTAGTTAGAAATGAAAATGATATTGGATTACAATAGTCGTCCCCTCCCTAAAATCCAAAAGAAAGAATAGATCAAGTGTTGAAAACTTGTTCTTATAGAAAATTGCTAAGTGTTAAAGGGACGCCCTTTAAAATTTTCAAAGCATGCTAAAGCCTTAAAGTTCAAAACTATTATTGCCTAGAGTTTGTCATCATCAAAAAGGGGGATATTGTTGGGACAATGTTAAGGATGCCTTCAGTACTTAACATTGTGTCTGGCGTCCCTTACTTTTGATATGACAAACTCAACTTGATCTAATAAGTTGTCCAAGTGTTTCAGGGACGCATGTTGAAAAGGACAACAAGTAATTGTATAAGTAACCGTCCTTAAGGAGTAAGGACACTACACCTCTAAGTGAACGGCTTGGCAAAAAGCTAATAAGGACACAGTCCTTCATCATTACACTAGAGTCCTTCAAACTTGGCCGACAAGGTGACATCACCAAACAAGCTTTGATCATGATCTCCACGTGGCAGAAGATTAGCAGTCAAGCCTAACGGAATTGCCAGTAACCTTCCTTGATCATCACAGAGACACGTGGAAGCCAATTACTGTAGCAACGTCCTCAAACGCATGATCGTCAGAGAATGACGCCCTTCCCTATGTCACTCTAAATACTCTTCCAGAGCATTTATTGTGACTTGACTCTTCAGAGAATATTCAGGGAATTTGTCAGTGGCTCAAGAACACCAAGAACACTAAGAACAAGCTCAAGAACAAGTGAGACTTAGGTGTTAGATCGAGCGAGAAGCGTACAACAAAACCACAAACGGTTTGTAATAAAAAAGAACAAAAAGAAAGAGAGAGTCCTTACGAAGAACTGTAAGGACTAGGTGATAGCGTCCTTTGGAGAGATTAAGTTAGGTTACATTACAGGCTTAAAGGAGTTTTTACTAGTGGACTTAGGGACGCCTTCTAAGTGCCAGAGAAGTGTAACTTCTCGCCAGTGTACTGTAAGGAAACTTAATAAGAAAGGAAAGAAGCTATTACAAAATCCTCCAAGGAGGTAGAGGTTTACACTCAAGGACTAGTTGGTACTTGAGTGGTTCCTCTATAAATCAAAAGTGTTCCTTACTTACTGTCTTTACTTGTTTAGTCTTTTGTTTTTCCGCTGCCACTTAATGACGTCCTCAGTCATTACTAAGGACGCCCGAGTCAAGGACGCCCTTAACCTTGTTAAGGAAGCCTTATGTTTTAAGACTAACGATTCAACAAAATATGCACTAGAGTTCAACAAAAAACAGATTAGAGTTGAACAAAATAGGAACTACAACCACATATGAGTTAAACAAACATGATTTCTGGTTGAACAAACTGCAACTACAGTTGCACAAACATGATTTCAGGTTGAACATAAAAATGTCATTAAGAGTATCCAGGCTAATAAAAATATCCATGACAACAAATTACAAAATAAAAGCAGAACAACTTTTAAACCTCGGCAGATGCGCTGTCAGTATCGAGGTCAAGAATTTCCTTCACACCTTCATCTCGAACTTCTAGTCCTTGAACTTCTTCTTGGTACGGGTCAGCTTTTTGTTCTTTTCCTTCTTGCAGCTGAGGTCATTCTTGTTGTTCCATTTGTTGTTGTTCTTGTAGCTGGTGGTGGTGGTGGTGTTCTTCTTCTTCCTCTTGGTGTTTTGGTGGTACTTTTTGTTCATCGTGGTGGTGTTGTTCAACTTGTTCTCCTTGCTCCTGTCCTTGGTGTCTCCTCATCCTCCTCATGAATGGCAGAATCCTTCATTCCAACAAGCCTCTCTAGCGCACAATTCACCTTGAGGAAGAGGTCGTTCGAAGCGATATCAGAGGGAACTTGCTTCATGTGTTACTGGAAGCTCTTCATGCTAGAGACGAGCCTCATCCCCCTCCTCAAATGTTTCTTGACGAATGACTAAGAAATATGAACAATACAAAAATCAGAAAAAACCCAAAAATGAAAGAAAAAAATACAAAAATATCAAAAACATCGAAACATGTGCTTACATCGCCTTCAAAACATGGGAGGAGCACATCGTCAGCAGCTGGAGTAGGGCCAGCTTATTGAGCAGCAGCAGAAGGTCCAGGCTGAGCATGAGTTGAATCAACAGAAGAAGAGCCATCTGAAATCATAAACACCAACCGGCAAAAACCAACCCCGAACGCACCGTTTCCCATTTCAATTTTTTGCCGACTAGAGAGCATAGACGTGGTGTAATAGGCGGCAATAGGAAAACCCCGTGGTGCGAAGTCATTGGTGTAGAAGGAGAGACAGTCGCAGTAGATAAGTTGTAACAGAAACCATATAAATGAACTTAACAACATGTATAGTACAGTTGAACAAATGTGAGTTACAATTGAACAAATATACATTACAATTGCACAAATATGTCAAAAAGTAGAACAGATGTGCATATGAGTTGCACAATTACACTTGCACAATTATATCAAATGGTTGAACAAATGTGCACAGTTTGACAAAAAAGTACAATGCAGTTGAACAAAAACAATGCAATTGGGATACAAGACAATTATATATTCATTTGAACAAATGTTAAAACTAGTGGAACAAATATGCAATACTGTTGTACAAATTAAAGTGAAAGAGTTGTATCATACCAGGAGAAACAATGGAGAGCCTCTAAAAATGTCGTTCGTCGTCCTCTTCCACGCCTCGGCATTTTGGATCGTATTCTCCAGCAGAAGACCGCACCAGTCAAGTTCATGCGGATTCCTTACATCAAGGAGAGCATCTAGAACCTTTGTATTCACTCCCCCGTTCTGGATGCTCTCCACAAACAACGTATAAAACAGTACAATAAAATTACGGCGGAACCACGTCCCACCGTTGGCCAAGTCCTTGATTACATCAAATACACCTTGGGGTCTAATGGCAGCAAAAGGCAACATAACCTTGTTCTAATCAACAAACTACTCCCTAAAACAATTATACAAACTAGACTTTGTTTGAACCTTCAAAACCTTAACCTTCTTGGTGACACGAGGCAAACTAAGATACGCATGCACAAGTTCGGGTGTAATATGAACCTCATTATTGGCGACTTTCAACATTCTAGTGGCAGGGTTGAAGTTGTTGACAGCATGATGACAAAGACGGCTTAGCAGTTCAGTATACTTCCATATGAAAAGATGCTCAAACCCTATCTCAATTATGGCATCCTACTTGTATTTACTCGACTCGCAATGTTGCATAATCTCACAAAGCAATGAAATCGAGGATCTTGTCACAGGTTGAGGAAGCTCATCAAAACTCAGCTTCGGGGGTGGCATCGACTCTTTAATGAACCTGAATCAAAAAACAAAATGTACAAGTCTGAATCAGGGTTGAACAAATGTGCAGTTTAGTTGTACAAATATGAGACAAAATTTAACAAATGTGCACTATGGTTGAACAGAGACATACCAGATTTGTCCAAATGTAAACTTTAGTTGAGCAAATGTGCAATAGGGTATCACAAATGTCTAATAGGATCGCACATGTTAAACAAAATGCAAAATACAATTAAAGAGATGAACAATTTACATGTCCCTCTGAGCAAGAGTTTTTACTCTTTTTTTGGGACCGTGTGATGAAGAGCCTTTTAGACAGTATTAACAACGGCGATCTTCCGTTTCACTGGTTTCTGTTTGGCAGATTTTTCTTGAGATGGCTTGGGGGATCTCACCTCAACAGTGTCCTTTTTGGCAAATCTTAAACTCTGAAACCTATCAGACAAAACAAAATCACCAAAGCTCTCGCTAAGGCTTGTTGATGAAGAGGGTGGCACAACAGAGGTGTGCTCCGTTCTTAACACATGAAGCTTTGTGTTAACCCTGTCATAGGTTGATTTGGACCTCAGCTCTGCAAAAAAAAGTAGGGACATGATTGAATAAACATATTGGAATAAATATAAAAGAGATGGAAAAGGGGTTGAACAAACAAACAACAGAATCTTACAAACATTGATATCAGTTGAACAAAAAAATAGAATATGTTCAAAGATGGTTTTAACAACCTGTTTTAGTTGGAGGGGGCAAATCTCCAATAGTCATTCTTCCAAAAGTAAGATCTTGTACAGTTTGTTCTGAAGGATTTACTTGTTTCTTACCTAATTGTACAATATTAAACATAAGTTGAAAAGATTACGGACAAAAGGTGAGCGAAAATCAACACATGATTTTTTGAAACATATGACACACAGTTGAACAAACTTCCAAATCATTTAAATAAATAGTTAAACCAATTGAACAAAACTACCAGTACAGGGTTGAACAAACGTGTACATTAGTTGCACAAAAATAGCAAACACAGTTGAACAAAAAACTACCGTGCAAATATTGAACAAACATGCAATAAATTACACAAAACTTGTAACACAGATGAACAAATAGATAGTACGGATGAACAAAACGAGATAAAAAACTCAACAGTTTTCAGATCTAAACAAATCAACCAACCAAATGAACAAAACACCAAAAAAGGTTAAACAAATTTGAAAATTAAGCACAAAACGAACAAATCACCACACATGCACACATAGATAAGCTTGAAAAATCGAAAAAAAAAACCTAAACATGTATCAGTATGTATAAGCACAGATCTAGACCGTTATACAAAGAATCAACAAAAAAACACGCATGGATTCGAACGAAAACAAGCAAACGACTCCAAAATACATGAAGTAGAGCGACAAATCAACTAAAACACAATCTAATCGCTACTAACCGCTTCGAAAAGACATCAACAACATCATTTATCACCAAAATCCAAGCCAGAACAAGCGAAATTACAAAACATAAAAAATCTAGGGTTCGAAACAAGCAAAAATCAAAAAAAAAACCGAAACCTAGGGATCGAATGTAGCATACCTCGCTTGTTTGAGGGAGACGGATTCGAATGCACCATTGTTGAGTGTAGTAATCCGAGTTTGATTGTAGGAAAACAAGCAAAAATCGAGAAAATTTGAGGGGAGACGAAACGGTTTTCGTTTTCGCACTTGAGAGAGAAGTCGAGAGGGGTTTTGGAGAGATTAGGAAATGAGCGTAAAAGTTGAGAGTGGGACCACCATAGCCCGTGCGCGAAAAAAAAAAAGGATACAATCTCAGCCATTGGATGCACTAGATCAAACGGTGCAGATGCATTCCTATTTCTCACCATAAGACTCTTTCTTATAGGAGTCTTTCTCTAAACTTTTATGTAATCTAATATTATGTTTTAATAAAATATGATTCATAGCAACATTATTAATGGACATATTCTTAAAATATTATAATAGTTAAAATAATATAAAAAGTGTTATAAATCAAGTGAAACCATAAACAATTAGAGAGAATTGAGAGAGGAAGAGAGATCTCTATATTATTAGGTTCCCCATAAGGGCTTTATATAAAGAGTACAAAAATCAGGATAAGATCAAATCAAGGGTTTTGATAAGCTTATTCATGTACATCCATATCTAATAACAATTTTTATAACACTTCCCCTTGAATGTACATCTCTAATTGCCTTGTTAAAAACCTTGTCTGTAAAACCCAATGGGACTTGACGAAGGGAAAAAGAGTGCAGTGTTGTTCTCTCTCTTGATTCTTAACTGCATTGAGCATCCATCCAGCCTTTGAGTTGAATATCGTCTTTAATAATCATCTCTTGATTTGAACGACACATGCTTCATTATCTCCATATACCTCCATGGTACCTTCTTCAACTTGCTTTGATGACATAAAAAAATCTCATTCTTTCGCTTATCTCGAGCTTCAGACCAAGATTGTCTCACTATGGACCTTGCATGACGAACTGCATAAATAAAAACCTTACTTGGAAAAACCCAGTGGGATAAAAACCAAAGTCAAGGGAAAAAGAGTACAATCGTATAATATTGATCCCCCTCAATTAAACATACATTCTTCATATGGCACATATATACCCTAGCCTCATGTGTCTTCATGAAAGATTTGGTACTTTTGGACCAGCAATTTTTATTGTATGTTGAGGGAGATAGATAACTCATTGCCACCTCAAATGACATCACTAAGGTAATGGAACAATATATATTAATGTCCCTATTGCATTGAGATAAGGTACTTCAGGATTAAATATCTCTTCATTTTCTAAAAAAAGATATATTCCACACTTAGTGATCTTACTACCATATGTGGACTTAACATATGTGTTTTTTACCAAACCGAGAGGGTCCTTTGTAGTTCATAAGTCCATCATATCAAATTCTCTTTTCATGTAATCGGTTAAGTTAGACCTCTTCTGGAGATCAAGTCATCAACAAAAATAATTACATGAACATAAGACTCATTTGATCACTCATAAACTTTTTCCCATAATAGATATCCACTAAGGCGATTATACCGCATTCTGTTAATTGACTCAATCCATGTAGTTGTCTTTTGAGCTTAAGGGATGCATATGATGTGGTTTGATGCAAATGCTTTAGGCAATTATAATCCTTATGGGATTTTTCACCACATTCATGAGTTGCATCTTACGTCGCCCATCGATCAAAGCAACAAGAATCTGAGCGTTATTGCATCCATTATGTGTGAGCACATTTCTATGTACTTCACTCAAGACTTTATAAATCGCGTGAAATCAATCAAACTTTGAATCCGAACACTAAATTTTGTTCATTTCATTTTCTTATGGACAACCATCAATATATAGTTGACTGATTTTATACTTTATGGTGTTGGAACTTCAGGCCCAAATACACCTCGTTTATTTAGCAAATGTAGCTATACTCGAATAGCTTCTTTCCAGTATTCGTAACCATTTCAATGTCGACATTCCTCCTTTATTCGAGGATCGTTATTGCATTACTTTTATTCCAACTGAACAAGCAATGACATCAATGATTACATCTTCTTGGTACCACCCAATACCAGTACTTACATTGCTCATCGACAATCTCGAATTGTCGCCAATATCATTCTCTTTGCTTTCAAAGTCTTTAGATAGAATTTCTTCAGGAAATCAATCTTTATGTTTGTGTATAGTCGACATATCATCACCACTTTAGTGGTGTTATCGACTCTTTTCTCTCGGGGAATGAATCTTATAGATCCTAATTGACTCTTCACACTTCCGGTGTGATTGAGAATTATTTGTTATGTTCAAAGTTACTTATGGAATCTCCAAACGACATGGTGCAACCTAAGATGGTGCATGTGACTTGACCTTCTCACTTTCATTGTTATTTTTACATATATTTGGTAACATGCGAGCTAGCTATACGATCCACTAAACTTCTAGTTATCTTTGGATCTAACATAGCTAATTGCATCCCATAGAATCGCTTTATATTTTTTTTAGTCTCACTTATCTTCTCCCCCTAAAGTTGGGATTCTCACCTCGCCAAAGTGACAATCTTAATACCGAGCAAAATATTGATCACCGCTTATAAGCTCAAGGTATTCTTTAAACAACAAGGACCCAATCCTCTCGTTTAATCCCAACTTTCCTTTCGTGTGTGCTACTTCAAAAGTTATCTAGGGAGATGGAGGACATATGAAGCAGTTAATATCTTCTAGAGATAGGCTTCAAGTAGGAGAATTTTCTATAAGCAATCTCTCCACATTGAATTAACAACTTCATGATCAACGACTCTTCCAAGTCGTGTATGTCATGTATAAGTCCTTATCTAGCTATCAATTATGAGTGTATTATTGACGACTCTACCTGAGTCCTTTTGTGAATGTGTGTGAGAGTTATACAATGCTTAACCACTACACTTATTCATTCTCCTCAGTATTCAATGGAACCAATGGATTGAGGCATCTTTCAACAATCATATTATAATCCACAATGGTTCAAATGGCGATGTGTTTGGTCCTCACATATCACTTGAACCCAGTCAAGGAGTGTAGGAGACTTTGTACTAACATACAACATACCGACTTTGCTACTAATATGCCAAGAGCATAAGCCTTTCATACGCACAAGGTCACTCTTAGGGGAGACTTTAGGTCTCAAGATCTTTTGGTCCTAAACCAATCATGGGCGTAATTGTTTCACTTGAGTGTCCAAGTTAATCATGCCATAAGAATATCTTATTATCAATTAACTTCTAGTTAGTGATACTACATTGTTCAATGGGATATACTCCTCAAGAGTCATCTTAACCTTCACGCCAAATTAGTCATCTTCATGATTGTGAAAACTTCTGGTTTTCAAAAAGTAGGTGTCATGACACCATTAACAAATATGGTTTCCCACCATTGAACATATCGGTGATTTATACATTAGTTTGGCATTTCATCAACTCAAATCAGATAAACCATTATCATGATAGTAATATTAGATGCCTCACGAATGATTGCATTCAGAACTTTGCATTAGATTAGACCGGTCTCCACACTTATACTCATAAGTTGTGGTTCTTATCACTTATGGGATATCCCTTATCTCAGATGTCCTTCTCGACATCAAATTTACCCCTAATGTCCTAGCTATAAGTCATAACCATGACTTGCGGCCGCATGCGTAACATACTATGACCTCTTTCACATCCTCTTCCGGAGGAGGCATGCTTCAGGAATGCAAGCGGTTGGTCAACCATGACCTTGAACTCCTAGTTCATGTTAGGTACGAGGGTATTTAGGACTAGTTCTGAATATAACATAAACTCATGTTTCTTGTACTACTTCTGGAGTACATGTCATAATTCTTGTACTACTTCCGGAGTACATGCATTGGTATGAGATCTTCTAACTCCCTAAGAGTTTACAATAATCTCTTCTTATCCAAAAACATCGAGTCTTCAAGCTCAAATGGAGTTGGTGATATGGTAGCTTATAGTTATAGTTTAGCACAATTCTCCCAGAATTTCAAGTGTTGTATAATTCTCCCAAACATCCAGTTGTCAACTTCAGGTGACAATAAATAATTTACCATCATTATGTTCAAGAATGAATTTCCATAAATATTCCACTTGTCAACTTCAGGTGACAAAGAATAAAATATATCTTGAATCATTTATCATCTAATTCGGGAGATGATACGTTAATCTATTTCTAGCGATGAATTCTTCTCATCACTTACTACAAGTAAATAGGTGTATATGTAAACCCACTTCTAGGGATTATGCGTACATTAATCATATCTACTTCAGGAGATGATTATTCTTACAAAACTCCTATCACATTCTTCAGGAAGTGATTTATTCTATCGTTACTCACTTCAGGCAGTAATGTGGTTTATTATTTCATCTCTTCGGAGATGATTGCAAAATTGTCTCTACGAGGACAATATCATATATCCACCCGCTTCAGGGGATGATACGTTTTAATTTTGAGAACAAATAAAAATGTATGTAAACAATAACATGAATAATTAAATTAAGAAACATAAATAAAGAAATAAGATATAATAAAAGATTTTCAACTTCTAGTGACATGAGAGATTGAATGCGAAGTCTTCCAGACATCGAGACCTTTTAATCACATACTTCAGGATGTGATATATAAAACCACTTAATTGATCACATACTTCGGGATATGATAATTAAGACCATTTAATTGATCACATCTACTTCTGGAGATGACTTTAGTTTCACTACTCACTCTAATGAGTATAAACTTTTATTATCGTATCCACTTCAGGGGATTGATTCATTTGTTTTAACCACTTTAGGAGATGAGAACTATCGCTTAGAGTTGATTATCGCTTAAGGGATAATCATATTAAAATAATTACTTTAAAGATTACATATGAATATATTATCGTTTCTATGAATGATAATTACCACTTCAGGGGTAATATAATCATGGTCTTTCCAACTCTTCAGGAGTTGAATCAAATTATACATCTCTTCAGGAGACGAAATTATGATTATAATTTGTCATTTCAGGGACAAATTTATTTATTAATACATTCACTTTAAGGAATGCATTATATATAATTATAATTTATCCTTCCGGGATAAACTTTACGATCATCCACTTCCAGGGATGTACTTAGAGTATACTGAACATATCAGTAGCAACATATTGATAACCAATCAGGTATATATTCATCGATCATAATCAAATCTATATGAGCAATACATATGCAAGTTCTATGCATAAAATCAATTTCTACACAAGCGCTCAAAAGGGTTATTTTTCTTCTTTTTCTTAATCATGAACTATCAAAACAACCATACATGATCAATTTATATGCATACATTGACGACAATTAAAACAGTCGATCATGATTCATGAGCAAAGTACGAAGTATATATAATTCATGATGTGATCGAAGAAGACAGAAGTCTATCTTTGTGCAAGAAATCGATCGATATAATTATCTAAAATAATTGAGACTAACTAGATCTACCTTCAATCGGGAGTTCTATAAAACAACCCATTGAACAGTGCAATATGACAACAAAAATTATAGTTGTAGATTCAAGAAGGGGATTTAATCAAGCATATAACATAAGCAATTCATGTTGATGAACAACGATCTCATATTCAGTTTCAAAAGTTTTTGAAATTGTGCAGAACCATAAGTTATGAATTGAAACCGAACGTTGGAAAAACAAAAGGCATACATGAATTATCAATTCATGAACGATCGAAACAACCGAATAGCATAAAAGGAATTATGAAAACAACAATTGGAGAACAAGTATGAAATTCAAAGTGAAACCGTGCATAAGTATGAAACCCATACATACGCATAATAGAAAAAATCGTTTGATAAGTTTATACATGTACGTCCATATCTAATAACAATTTTTATAACAAAAATTATTTTTCAAATATAACGATTCAAGTCAACCAGTTTCATATTTCAATCCAATCGATCCGTTGGCCTACTATTTATGAATCGGGTTTTAACTATAATTTTTGGTTGATTTGAATTGTTTGGTCGAGCTGAGATGAGTTGAATTGTGAATTGCAACATTAATGGAATGGCAATAGGTTATCTAGGGCCATTAATTTAACAGGAAGATTATCAAAAAGGCCAACAAGAGGGGCTAAGCTGGATCCAGTAAACAAGTAAAGGAAGATGAATCTTCAAAAGTGGAATACCATACATCAAAAAATCAGCCCAACGAATAATTATCTAACAAATTATGAAATCCAATCTCAGCTTTCAAAAAACATATATATAAGCATGTGATGAGCAACGATCAAGTAACTATGCAGTCATCACGCAGTGCATAGCAATATAGCATACCAAGTACCAACCAGCAACTGTTCTATTGTATTATAGATAAACGCACTGCCAGATTGCAAACAACATTGTCAACCACTGACTTTAAAGATTCCAACACAAATGAAAAAGCATCTTCTTGACTAACATATAAATTCAGACAGCAAAATTTGGAGCAGTACAACTAGAAACGCTTAAAACGAACGAACGGGCACACATCACTCACTCAAGCCACCAGAGTGCTGGCGGTGGTTGATTCACTGCAAAAGTAACAAAAATATATACAAAGTTAGATATAGAATGCATGTCTAAACAATCACATTTAAAGACGACAGCAGCCATTAGTATGATCAGAGCATGTGCTTAGAATAGCCTGGACAATCAAACTCCTACACGATTTCACTAGTTTGTGATGAAGACCTTTCAATGAAAATCAGTCACACTTGCCTTAGGCATTTTGCTCCAAGGAGGCAAAACCGATTATCCAGTGGAAACAAAGGACTGGGTATACAATTGCACTCAATACAGATGAAGGTGAGAACTTACTACTTCCAAACTGGGGGGAGCTTTTTGGTCTTCTTGTAGTAACGTGCAAGCCTGTGAATCCTGCTCTCAACAAGAATCAACCTAAACTTGGAGTCCTTATCCTTCCTGTTCCTCTCCAAGTGCTTCCTGATTGCAACGGCCTTCTTGATGAGGTGGTACAAATCCTCAGGAATTTCGGGTGCCAATCCTATAACACGTGTGCGATATAAATGCTTAACTAATCATCACATCAGCACTTGAAATATGATAGTTTAGCAAGATAATGAGTACAAAACTGTACCATGAGCCTTGAGAATACGCAGAATCTTGTTCCCAGTTACACTATGCACTTGGGCAATACCATGAGAATCACGAAGGATAACACCGATTTGAGATGGTGTCAGACCCTTCTTTGCAAACTTGCAAATGTTGTCCTCAACCTGATTTACAAGATGAAGATGAGTGCAATTCATAAGACTGTGCAAACTGTAAATTTAAGATAAAAGATAAACATAAGTACATATGGCTTCAACATATTCAAATTTCAAACAAAGCAACCAAACAGAATGTCAGAATCAGTATATGTAGCAATTAACCACTTCAATTTACGCATACCGTCCATATGATATCTTATCATCCCAAAATACATTCCTATAACTAATTGTAACAAATGCATTAGCTACCATTTTAAATATAGAATAAATTTTATAACCTCACCAGTTCAAGCTTATATTTGGTCAAATATTATGAGCAGGCTGAAACAATCACATAGAGGAATTAGCTATTGGCTAAGTTCTTTTCAAGAAGCACCGATAGACTTTGAGCAATCAACAGACTTTAGTGGTTTATCGCTGCCTAATTAATCTGTCAAGTTCAGTGGAAATATATCGGCAAAAGAAAAGTTTACGAGGCTAAATTGACATGCGAAATTATAGTTCATTAAGCACAAATGGCGAGCACAAAGCGCAGAAAAGAGAACATTAGAGACAAAATAGAAGAAAAAAACATCAAATCTTGAAACGAGATTGATAAAGCAAGGATTTACTCACATCCTGAGAAGAGATCTTCAACCAGCTTGGAGGAGTCCTCTTGTAAGGCAAGGCCGAAGCTGACATACCCTTTCTGCAACCAATATCATTTGAGATTATTAGAAACCAAAGGCGAAGTTCAAAACTTGCGATCGAAACGCTATTCAATGCCTCGTACAATCCGAAGAAAGAAAGGGCAAAGAAGAAGAGAGCAGAAATTGACGAGTACATACCCATGACTGTGCATACGACCCATGGCTGCTACGATTACAGAGATAGATCGCTCTCTTTCCCTCTCCTCTCACCCCTCTCAATCTCTTTCGCTCGGCCTCTGTGTCTGCAAGGATGGACAACTGAGCTGCTAAAAACCCTAATATCAAGATCATAAAAGGAAATGTTAGGGTTTACAGGATCAGCCTCGGTCATTTGGGCCTGTTAATAATTGGGCCTGTACCGTCAAGCAGATAGCCCAGTTCATTAGGAAACATAGACATTGCAACCAATAACTTTTTTTTTTTTTTCTGAGCAAACATCGTTTATACTTGTCTTTATCAATGACAAAATGTAACAAATTACTGTGTATTTTCACTTAACTTTCTTGTGTGTTATCAAATAATATGATTGTGTGGTTTTGATTGATATGAATGTGCATGCTCCTAATCACATTATGTGAGATTTTTCATGTGAGTGTGTAATAATGAATGTGCCTTTAATTGTGTTTTTACGCTACCGTCCTTATTCACTTGTTATCTTTTTCGATGATGCCAAAAGGGGAAAGTGTAGTTTTGCAAAGATGCGTTATATATTAGTTATCTAGAATAAGCAAGTGTTAAGGGGGAACTATTAGTGAAAGGTCTAAGGAATGCCATGCTAGAATAAATAGAGGACGCTTAGAAAGTTTTCTAGGACGTTACTCTTTCCTTAAAATCCAAATGCTAGAGAATCAAAGACTGAAAACTTGTGCTTATGAAATTTCTTCTAGGTCTTAGAGGATGCTCTTAAGTTTTCATGTATGCTGAACTTCAATGTCAAAACTATTTTGCCTAAGGGTATGTCATCATCAAAAAAGGGGAAAATTGTTTGGACGATATCAAGGACTGATTTGTACTTGATATTGTGCCCACACAACCGTCCCTTAGTTTTGATATGACAAACTCACTTTGATTCTAATAAAGTTGTCCAAGTGTTCAGGAACGCTAGTGATGAAAAGGACAGCAAGTGTGTAGACGTCCCTAAAGGTTAAGGGACGCTGGCTTAAATTATAAGGACAAGCTAAGGACGCAGTCCACAAGCAAGCAGGAACACAAGCCTCAACTCCAAGCGTCCTTACTTAGAACCCGACAGGATTACATCACTCGACAATGTTTGATCATTAAGGACACGTGGAGACCGATCCTGTAGCAGAGTCCATCACCACATGGAGACAGATCTTGTAGCGGAGTTCAACAGCTAGATACAGGAAGTTTCCCTTCATCACCGCCATACCACGTGGAAGCCGATCCTGTAGCCACGTCCATGAAGGCATGATCGTCAAAGGAAATGACGCCCTTCCCCAAGTCCTATAAATAGCCCCAAGGCATTTATTGTGACTTAAGCTTTCAGAGACTATTCAGTAGAGAGAATCAGAGTGAAAGAGACTCCGATCAAGAACACCAAAAATAAGTCAAGAACTCTTCTAGACTAGGTGTTTGATCGAGAGGAAGTCTGTAACCAAAATCACAAAGTATTTGTAACCAGAAAACCAAAAGAAAAGAGTAGTCCTACGAAGTACTGTAGGACGTGTGAGTAGAGTCCTTTAGAACATTAAGCTCGCTTTAGTCGTAGGCTTAAAGGAGTTCTTTACTAGTGGACTTAGGACGTACACTAAGTACCAGAGAAGTGTAAAGAAATCGCCAGTATAACTGTAAGGACGCTTAATAAGAAAGGAAAAGTCTATTCGAAAATCCTCCAAGGAGGTAGAGGTTTACACTCAAGGACTACTTGGTCTTGAGTGGTTCCTCTATAAATCGACGTGTTCCCTGCTTATTATTTCACCTGTTTAGTTTGTATTTTCCGCTACACTTCAGGACGCCCTTAATACTTAGTAAGGACGCCTCACTCAAGGACGCCTTTACTAGAGTAAAGGACGTCCCCTTTAACACTAACGATCCATCAGAAACGCTTCCTATGCTCAACATTCTCAAGACGGAACCCCAAGTCCTCCGGAGAAGCATTCTCAATCAATAGAGAGTGGCTAGACTCGAGAGTCCTTTTAAGCTTTTTCTTGGAGGCCGTGATAGTTTGCTAAGCACCTACACACCACTAGGCAAGAAAATTCCACAAGCACAAATAGCCAAATGTTGTCCCGGCAAGGACAACCACAAGCAAGCAACAAGGCAATCAAGCACAACTAAGCCACAAACAACAAGCAACAATGATTTCCAAATGCAATTTTTCAAGTTAGCTCAAATCTTCACTCAAGATATGTTTCAATTAAGCTCAATCAAGTAGCAATAATCAATCCGGCCAACATCATCATCCACAAGCAAATTAAACACCCAAGTCACAAAAATCCCCAAAATTTTCTCAAATCCCCCAAATTTGAATATTAGCATGCAAGTCCACGATTTTAACCTAGGGCTTCAATCTTCATCAACAGTTTGAGTTATTTAGGTTAAGAGAAGCATGAATCTCTACACAAATTCTACAAATTATACCCAAAATCCAAAACCTAGATCTAGGAATTTAACAAGTAATGGGAAGAGATTTTTTTACCCAAAACACCAAGGGGGGGTGAAGAGGAGGGGCGGCTGGACTGAGGTGGACGGCCGACCGGCGGCTTGGAGGAGCTCTGGCGAGCAGCTGGTGGCTGTGGATGGAAACACGAACTGGTGCAGCAATGGAGGAGTTGGGCACAAATGAGCTGGGAGTTGGGCTTAGCTGAGCAATGAAGGAGGGAAGGAGTTGCGTCTGTTTGTTGACGACGAGCTACTGTAGCTCGATGTTGACGAGGAGAGGGTGGAGGTTGGCTGGCTGCGAGCAAAAAGAAGAGGAGGTGCTGGGAGTGGGTGGAGGGAGAGCTACTGTAGGCTAGTGGTGCGATGGAGCTGAGGTGGTCACGGTCGGTTGGGAGGAAGGTCGGCCGAGCAAGTGAGGTGGTGCGGGCGGCGGGATGGTGGAGCATGGACAGAGCGAGAGTTGGGCGAGAGAACGCAAGGGATGAGAGGGCTGGAAGGTCTCGGTCAGGTGGTGTGAAGAAATGGAAGGAAATGGACAGAATTGGAGTCGAGTAAGTGGAGTGGCAGACGACCCGGGCCAATACCCGGCCCGATACCCGGCCAGGTACTGGTCTGTAAACCACCCATTTTTGCTCTTGGTTCTCGCCTTACACCCGGGGTGAGAGCCGGTCGGTTACCCGGCCGGGTAACCCACTAGATACTCCTCTTTTGTTGCGTTTTTGCTCGGGCCATCACCCGACTTGCTATCTGGGCGGGTAGTTCTCTGGAACCCCATCTTCAACTTCTAGTTTTTATTGAATTCAACCTACAAATCAAAGAAAAAATAAAAGGAAAATCTTGGGTTGCCTTCCAAGAAGCGTTTGTTTAAGGTCGTTAGCTTCACCGTGCCTCCTTTCAAGTGCTCGGATCGAGAAGATCAACGGAGACTCTATCGGGGTTCCCGCTATGTATGCCTTGAGCCTTTGACCAATCACTTTGAAGATGTCTCATTTTCATTGCAAATCTCAACCGCTCCATGTGGGTACACCTTGACAATCTTAAAAGCATGATGCAAACCATGCACCAATGACTCCGCAAGAGATCGAGGACCTAGCCCGAGTCCCCTTCGATGGACCAATTACTAGAGATCGAGCCCGGAAGCTAAAGAAAGCGACAAGAGTTCTTTTGGCGCGCATCCCAGCTATGCTCGATTCACATGGGCCACAATGGACCACCCTCATCTCTCTTGTCCCGACTTGATATTTGGGCATGCCTATCTTTGAGTTATTTTTAGGATTAGAAAGGTTTGCTATTATTGGCACTTTCCTCTTTTATTTCCTTCTATCTTTGTCAAGGTATGGACGACTTGTGGCACAAGGAAGCCGGCGCCCTAGGACGCAACACTCACACGCCCCACACACGCATGAGACGCGGCATGGGCAAGGGTGGACGAAAATCCACCTTACTTGGGCCGCAATTCATCCTTGGAAAAGATAAATAGAGTTTGTTAGAAGTTGTTATCTTTCACTAGTTAAATTCTTATCTTTCTAGCTTTCTTTTCAAGCAAAAGATCTATCTTAGGATTTGTTAGTTGATAGAATCTTTGGCTTCTTTTGTACTATATATTCGAACCCTTGCATTCAATAAAAATCAGATTTGTTTTCCTCGAAATTAACTTGCGTTAAAAGTTGATTTCCCGGGATTAAATCCAACCCAAGCTCGTGTCTTGCATTGGAAGAAGTTCGCCCCTTTTGTTCAAGAGTTCAGCCGATCATCCTCAACATCCGATCATCTTCACTCGTCAATCATCATCCAAGCCAGCCGAGTAGAGTTGTCTTGCAACTCTTACTCGCCATCCCTCTCTCTCGCTCCTCTCTACTCCCTCTCGTCTTCTCTTATTTCGCCCAACAATTGCATGACTAAAAAGAATCTCAATTTACATAAATTTGTTAGCTTGCGTGAAATTCATCCTACTCATATTGGTATTCGTCGTTGTGAATATCGCAGATGGCCCATAGGGCGTCAGTTCGCTAACCGGCCCTATCTCTACACCGTTAAGGTTTCAACCCTTGTTGGATCTTCCAATCCAAGGGCGAACCTTCAGTTCGTAAGAAGCGAAAAGATTGAGCAAGGGCAGCAGGTGAAACTCCCCAAAGATGCTGAAAAGCTTCCGCAACCCCGAGAATAGCCTCGACGCTGGCAATCCCGTATCAAAGCACCGCTCCATCGAGACTTGAGCTTGCGCGAAAAGAGCCTTAACCTCGAATTAAATAGCAAGACGAGATCACCTTACTTGAACTCAAGTGGAACAATATGCTTGTCATGCCATTTCTTTATTCTTTCCTTGTAGAACCTAGCATTCTCATAGGCATCCAACCTTAACTCTTCAAGCTCTTGAAGTTAAAGCATTCGTTTCTCACCGGCTTCTATCATGACGTAGTTAAACAACTTGATCGCCCAATATGCCTTGTGCTCAAGTTCCACCAGAAGATGGTAAGACTTCCCATAGATTAACCGGAATGGGAGTCTTGAATGTCATCCCAATGGGAGTCTTGAATGCCGTCCGGTAAGCCCAAAGAGCATCGTCGAGCTTCATTGGGACTTGTATTTTTCAATGGGAGTCTCGTGTGCGTTGTATTATGTGCTATTACTATTTACTGGTCCTTTACCAATGCAGGAGTTACTTTTCTTTTGTGCTTAAGTTAGACTAATCATATGCTTTAGTGTCCATAGCAGTAACAATGGTATAAAATGGTGGTAAAATCCACTCATTTTAAAGAACAAATTTTCTGGTGCCTAGAACGTGTTGATATCAATCCTGAACATATTCAGTGACGTATGAACCCTAAACATTTATACGGCAAAGTTCGATATATAAGATGGCAAACTTAACATAATTCACCTAATTCTAGGTAATGTGTGGATTAACTATTTACATAGAATGAAAGCTGTAGAAATTAGGCCTCCGATCCAATTCGTTATTCGTCTGTATGAACCCTAAACAATTTTCTTGCTAATTGATTTTCTACCTTCTCATTTTTGGTCCTATTATGCATTTCTATTTAAACCTTACACAACTGATTCAGGGGCCACGTGTTCATTTTCACTGGGTGAAAATTACCTTGTGTTCTTTTAACTTGCACAAGACTATAGTTACAGGGGGTATTATTTCCATCAATTCCATCATACAATTCCATGCAGGGGTGTTATATATATGGAATACAACTGATATTGTAGTGTGGAAGCTTTATTATATAAAGGGGAAACATGGGAATTCATAAATAACCTTTTGGTATAATTACAAAATCAAGTTTTCTATATATACAGGGAAATAAACAATATACATAATCAAATTGGTCTATACATATATGCATTTGCAGGTTCTAAAGATGCTATAAGCTTGTTCATTCGACATGCCACTCCACTTTCTGGCAAGGAGTGCTTGTCCCCATTGCCATCTTGTTCAGTGATAACACAACTTTCTTCCTGTCACTTTGGTTGATCCAACGGTGGGCTCCTTGGCTAGGAAGCAGGTAATGTCTTGGTGATGGTTGCAAGTACCCTAAAATCAGTAAGTGGGAACAGTTACAAAGGAGGGTGTAACAGTAAATGGGAACAGTGAGCAAGGAGAGTGTAAAACGGTTAAGTGTGCCCTTGGCCCCAATGCAATAGTTCAAGAACATACCGTGGTGTAATTGTAATACACAAAGGGTGGAACAAAAGCTGTGTGGGGGGCAAATCCAATAAGCATATAGAGATAAAACGAAATTTAAATATTGCAAATTCATCTTAGCAGGCATAAAAAGTCTGTGCATATATAGGCACAAAAACAACATTTTGTCTGTCAGGAAACGACGTAGCCTAAATGGCTATAAACAACAGTTCAAACATAGCAGCCCGATGGGAACATCTAAGATTGCCAACCTTATTCCTAGTTATATATGGCTGGGATGAGATAAAGCTAAAATTAAGGAGCTAGTTGGCCAGACAGGGGCAGGGCCTATTCATCGTCCGATGAGACGACAAACTTCCTCTTGCGGTTAGGAGGGCTGCAAAATAATGAATAGCATGTTTAGCTGTAACCATGACATGGGGCAAACTTTTGCCAGTAGCAAAAAGTAGCAGATGGTACAAAAACTATACCAGTCTGATGTGTGGGGTGACACAGCGCGGTCCTTCCCCGACACATCTGCATCTGTCCCATCGCCAGATGCATCCTCAGCTTGATTATCATAATTCTTGCCACCATGTATAGCTGACCCGGAGTCTGTTCCCTGGCTGTCGTGGTTGTCAGATGATGACTATGTGGAGGGAATTAATGTTTAGTTACATATAAATTATAAAATAAGGCTTATGTATGGACTATTATACACAAGTTGAATTTAATAATCACCTGTTTGGGCCCTGTGTCTGCAGGCTGCATGCTAATGCAAGTGTAGGACTCTCCACCATGTGGGAAAAAGCTCTGGGTTGGGATTTCAAACATGTACCAACCATTGATCAAGTGTTGCATGGCTTCTGGTATGTCATTCTCGTCCTCTTCCTGTTTGAGATGGTATCAAATCCATAGTTAATTAAGTAGCAATATAGATGGTAGTGTAGGGGAGAAATAGCTAAGATATCCATACAGCAACTCTCTTGAGCAAGGATTCGACGGTTGACTTGAGCACAGATTTAGCGACCCCATCAAACAAAGTAACAGATGCAACATGAGTCCCATCTTCGACATCAAGACGAATCTAGTACCTAAGTGGTGCGCAAAATAATTGTGGAGTCACAATCTGTGAAGGTACAATAGTAGTTTGTAGGTTAGGTAAACAGTCACAATAATAGTTACCTAGATTGGGGGAACTCGATTTTTTTTCATGCATGAGTCACAGAAAAAACCACCATTCCTTCGAGTCACACTCTTCTTGCGCTTGCCATGTGTGCAGGAAAAGTAGTACCAAGATGTCCGTGTGTCGACACCGACAACACGCAGCATGCAATAAAAATTTGTATCTTGGGGAAAGGGCAGTATTAAGTTGGAGATTGTACAGTGGAAATAGGTAGAGAAGGTTTGCAGTGTTAAGAAGTTATCCTTTTTTGGCCTTGCACCATTGTGATAACTCTAATAGCGTGACTTGGGCAGGTGGAACCTCAACAGATTCAGTTGGTATTGCATCGCGCTTGAAAGCAGCAAGGGGTTATATCTGGTCCTCATAATACATGACGGTAGCAGAAGTACTCGACAAGAAGGTGTCTATTATTTGTGTGTAAATGCAGGAAATGCAAATTAGATTGCAAATTTGCAACTGGAAACTGGTTTAAGGGGAAAACCAAAGAGGTAGTTGCAAACTATTGGGACGCTATCAAGGACGCCTGCATACTTGGTAGTGTGCCCACACAAACCGTCCCTTAAGTTTTGATATGACAAACTCACTTTGATTCTAATAAATTTGTCCAAGTGTTCAGGAACGCCAATTAACAAAGGAAAACAAGTGTGTGAACGTTCCCTAGGCTTAGGGACGCCAGCTTACAGGAAGTAAGGACCAGTAAGAGACTACTTGAGCAAGGACGGAGTCCCAAGCAAGTAGGAACGCAAGAAAGGAGTCCTTACTCTCTAGCCGACAGGATGACATCATTCGACAATGTTTGATCATCCAAGGATACGTGGAGACCGATCCTGTAGCAGAGTCCATCACTACGTGGCGGACGATCCTGTAGCAGAGTTCATCAGCACGTGGCGGCCGATCCTGTAGCGGAGTTCATCACACACAGCTGGATACAGGAAGCTTCCTCATCACCGCCATACTCGTGGAGGAAGATCATGTAGCCACGTACCTGAAGGGCATGATCGTCAGACGAGAATGATGCCCTTCCCAAGTCCTATAAATAGCCCCAAGGCATTTATTGTGACGCTAACGCTTTCAGAGAATATTCAGAGAGAATTAGAGGAAAGCGACTCACTCAAGAACACGAAGAACTGACGCAAGAACTCAAGAACAGTGCTAGGACTTGTGTTAGATCGAGTGAGAGTTTGTACCCAAATCACAAAACAGTTTGTAATTAGAAAAACCCAAAAAGAGAAAGAGTGTTCTGCGAAGTACTGCAAAACGTAGGGATAGAGTCCTTTAGTAGATTGAACAAGCTTAGTTGTAGGCTTAAAGGAGTTCTTTACAAGTGAACTTAGGGAAAAGCTAAGTGTCAGAGAACTGTAAAGACTCGCCAGTACAACTGTAAGAACGTTCAATATAAAGGAAGAACTATTCAAAAATCCTCCAAGGAGGTAGAGGTTTACACTCAAGGACTACTTGGTCTTGAGTGGTTCCTCTATAATTCACTGCGTTCATTACTTACCTGTTTAGTACATTATTTCCGCTGCAATACTCAAGGACGCACCTACACCTCGTAGGGACGCCTGACCAAAGGACGCCTTTACCCAAAGTAAAGGACGTCCCTTAGTACTAACGATCCAACACAAACATAAAACATACCTTTGAATGTCCAGACATTCATGCCAACCAAAATCACAGCATATCCAACATGGTCTGTCGGTTTGCTCTGCATAAACTCCTCAGCCAGGTCTCCCTAGAGGGTGACCCGAATCTTATGACCCCTGTCACAGCAACAGGCTATTAGAAAGAATGTAAACATGGTTATTAATCTAAAATAAGGGGTAAAGACCTTGGTGAGGGATACCTCTTTCCAATTAGGTGGATGTCTAAAGCCTGCTTAGTTTTCTTCAACTTCCTTCCCTTGCCAACCTCCTTGGTTACTATTTGGCCAACATTACTGACATATCCCATAACATCTTGAACTAGGCATAGAGGTCAGTCGTTAGTTTCTCTAGGGCAGTAACAAATATAGGTAAACATAGGATAACAGCCTGCTGGGACCATTAGACATACCTATCAGAGCATTTGTCTCATTCACATCAAAGCGAATGTCTCCTATGTCAGTAAAGCAGAAGACATATTTTGTGGGGAACCCATCAACCCTTGTAGTCAGCTTCTTAACACTGCTAGCACCATGCAGCTCGATCATGTACCTCTTGAACTTGGTATTCTTTGAGATTCGGGATAATATGGAAATCCTTAAAACTGAAAACGGGTCCTTCAGTTAGTGTGCCAACAAAACAATGACCAACATTGTTTTTAGTAGTACAATGTATGAGATTCCCCTGCATGTTTTAGAAAACACAAAGTGAGCATAGGTTTGAAGGTAAAGAGAACAAATATAGTAGTACAAGTAAAACTTGAAATATCGTTTGTGTGCAACACCTTTGAATCAACAAGCAGGTAATCAGTCCCTTTGTATTGGTCATAAATATTGTAGATATCCCACTTCCTACAGACCAACAGTTGGAGCTCACAATTCATGCTGTTTGAGCCGAATTTTACCAAAGGAAACTTCGGCCTAGATCGGGCCTGACCGAGATGAATCACGAAGAACAAGTTCGATGCAAAAAAGGTGTAAATTGTATTGATTACTCGATGGGAATGTTAAGAATCCTCTCCCCTCATCTAGGGTTTACAATCAGCTTATATAGTACCCTAGAAAACCGATCTATCTTATGAAGAAGATAGAATAATACAAGATCTTGTTTGATCCTAATCCTAACGACATAATCTTAACCGAAATTCTATCCTATATCTTTAACTCTATCTTGTTTGACCGACTTGCCTTTCCGTCATTCCTCGTTGTGCTTCGAAGAGGTATCAAAGAAGTACTAAACAGGTCTCAATACTTCTTTGGAGAAAAAGCGGATCCAACAATACCCCTAAATGTAGCGTCCAGAATTTGAACTTCAAATTTTGAATGGTGCATTTATGTGATTTGACGTTATGGTCAATCTTGATTTTCGGGATTTTGCAGAACCCTTTCTTAAACCCCCTTTCTTCATCATCTTCCTGTCTCTTCGCTTTCATCTTCATTCGCTTTCTCCTTCTTCCCCATCCGTCTCTCGCTCTTGAATTCTTCAGGTACTTCCTTCTCCCCTCTGTTTCTCGCTTCTCTTTTTGCTTACCATGGCTCCAAGATCCCCTTTTACTTCTTCAAAATCCCTCGGCGAGGAAGACCTCCTTCCTTGCTCGATGACGCGAGACGAAATCGGAGAGTGGGTCAATTTTGGGGGTTTCCCTAGAGGAACCCGATTCCATGCCCCAACAATCGAAAAGATCGATTGGGTCCGCAAGGGTTGGGTTTGTTTTCTGGATTATCCGTTTACCCTAGGATTGAAGTTTCCCTTTTCTGATTTCATTCGTGAGTTTATTAGGTCCTTAAAAGTCTCTCCTTGTCAAATCCTTCCCACAACGTGGCGCATGCTCGCTCGAATTGAAGAGCTTGCTGCACAACGAGGGCTTAAGATGACAATGGGTGAACTCCTTCTTGCTTACAAGATCGTCCCACAAAGAGCCGGTCGCATTACCCTTTATGCTAGGGACGTCAAAAACCCTTTCATTCCTAAAACCAAAATGCCTTCCCGGAGTTTGCAAGCCCGATTCTTCTTCATTGAATTAGAGTCTTTAAGGGGATTAGACGAGGATGTATTATCGGTCTTTCGAGATGGATGGAATACATCCCGTAAGAATCTAAGCTTTCACTTGCTGGTTTCTATATATTTTTTATTTGCGCGAAGCTTATTACTGATGTTGATTTCTTTTGCGTGCAGTTCCAATCGGGATAAACTCCAGGAGTACTGACACTGGTGTTTGTAGACGGTTGCTAAGGATTAAAGCTGAGAAACGCAAGCCCAAGAAGATCCGTCCCGAACCCGAAGTCTCTGTAGAGGAAGTGGGGGAACTGGACCCTGACGAGGACGAAACCGAGACGGACAAGACCCCAACATCGTCTGATATGGCAAGGCTGTAATACCCCAAAATTATCTTAGGAATGCTACGCGCCAGTGACCTTGGATTTCATACCAAAGCCACCCAAGGCTTATACAGTAACACAACAATAAAAAGAATAATATTCAAAATTCATAAATAGATCTCAAAAACTTATATTGTCTTACAATCCAAAACAGTAAATCTGAATGATTAAAACGAAAGTGCGGAAGTACTCGATAAGAAAAAGACGATCCTTACAATAAAAGTATCACATTTATTCTCAACTAAATCCAACTGAAAATAACCTTGCAAGAAATGCTCCAAGTCTTCAACTCACTCCTCTTGAGACTCTAACGGCTCGAATCTTGATGTGTCGCGACGTAAATACGGTTGACACCAGCCGACCATGCAAGGAAAGAAAACGGACGGTTAGTCTTGTGACAGACTAAGCAAATGGGTTTTAGAAAAGCGGTTCTTATGGTTACACTCCACTATTAGTATTGAAACCCGAATGAAAGCCGGTCAATAATCTAATAATGAAGTATCCCCATCGAAGGTAAGAAAGAAATATGCTCAAAAAGAAAGATAGGACGCGACACGAGGTGGTTCCTTAAGCGAAGTATGCGATTTGTTGGGAACTTATTATTCACACAAGTTTATGAAAAACCTCCGTCGAGTGATTAGGTCTACGACCAACCTCACCGCACAATGATTGTACGAATTCAGATTGGAAAGTAGACTTGGTCAATCGGGAGTAAGAACTGTTTTCCAAGTTGTACTAACCACCCTGGTTCATTAATTATGTGCATAGGCACTTATCTTGCTTACTTCCAAAATGGTACATTTAGGTTGATAGTTTTTAAAATAACAGATTCGACAATGGTCGAAACAAAACGAAGGAGATCTCAAGAATTCAATAAAGGCACTAGCCAGGTGCAATCACCCCTCATATTCGGATGAGGCGGCACGGTCATGACCAGGCACTAGGGTATAGGTCCATCCTAATGCAAATATTTTAAAGAGGCGTCCAGGGTCTAACCCACACCCCTAATACTACGCTAAGTCCACATCAAGTCTCAATGGAGACGAAACACATAAGGCCACAACATCAAGACCTAAGTCCAAGTTCTAGCGCAATCTAGCAATATATAGATCCTACATATATAATGAGGTCATTAATGCTATAACAATAAATCATAATTCATTTATTAGCACACAAAGTTCCCAACATTATTTAAAGCAATTATGCAAGCGATAACCGTCCACTTGCCTTGATTCAAAGGCAAAAGAGTAATTTGTCAACAAGGTGAATCCTTACGAATAGGGTTCGTTTCCTGTTTCATTAACAGCGAAAAAATAAATGATATCAATTTATTTTGTTTTTCGTTATCTAGAAAGAGGTTGGATTCAAGAGGTGTGCGTTGATGTCTCTCATTTTGGTAGTGTTTTATAGGTCTATTTCCTATGTAAATATGTGTCTTTAGTCCCTTTTATTATGTGTTTAGTCCCTTTTTAGCTTAGTTCCCGCATTTCTATGAGATTCGGAGACTATGCGTGTTTTGTGCGTTTTGTAGGCATTTTGGAGCAAGAATCATGGAGATTGGAGCATGGAATGATGGAGGAATTCAAGGATGAAAAAGGAGCCAAAATGGAGCTAAAGATGCATGGAAAGAAGCCTCAAGTGAAGACGAAGAGAATGGCGAAAGAATCGAGTCAATCGGAGCTAAAACGAGAGAGAACGGAGCGAAACAAGCTGAAAAATGCCTTAGGACCGAGGTACCCAGCATGTCGGGCCCGAGGTACCATGGTGGCCC
Source organism: Polygonum aviculare (assembly GCA_934048045.1). Classification (NCBI taxonomy): domain Eukaryota; kingdom Viridiplantae; phylum Streptophyta; class Magnoliopsida; order Caryophyllales; family Polygonaceae; genus Polygonum; species Polygonum aviculare. The sequence continues at coordinate 19,873,329 of OW204023.1, read as the reverse complement.
GAGGTGGTGGTCCGAGGTTGAAGCAAGTCGGGCCCGAGGTCTCTGAAAGATGTGTCTTTGGACCGAGGTTGAAGCAAGTCGGGCCCGAGGTTCCTCCGTGTCGATCCATGTCGGTCGTAGCTTTGGATTCCTTTCTTTTTGGGATTTTCTTGTTAATTCCCATAATTATATTTGCTTCCTTGGAGATCAAGGAGTTCTAGAAGCCTTGGAGGTCAAGGACTTGCCTTGGAGCCCAAGGAGTTTAGAGGGGTAATCTAGTCTTTGTAATAAGGGGAAAAATCTCTATTTAAAGCCTTGTAATCTCTCATTCTAGGAGGACAATTTGGGAATTGGAGAAGAACTTTGGGGGAGAGAATTGAGAGTGAGGTTTGAGAGTAGAAGGAAGAAGGGGGTGGACTCTTCTCCAAGGGAGGGAAAGAACCCAAGATCTAGAGGAGGATTTGGGTGAATTCCTTTCCTTGGAGAGGAAAGAAACCCTTAAGCTTGGAGCGGGAGTAGAGATTGTAAGAATTCCTCTTCTTAGTTTAATTCAAGTTTGATTTGGCTTTGATTTGGTGTTTGAATCGTTGATTGTGGAATTGACTTGCATGATTCATGATTTGCTTAGGGTGTTTGATGATTGCTAGCTTGAATTCCATGATTAGCGAGTAGTTATCTTGATCTTAGGGTAGGGGGCGAAAACCCCAACTCAATTGCATGTGCTTGAACCAATTTCATGACTTGATTGCCTTGATCCATGTCTATTTACCCTATGATTCTTAGATTGACAACCTAGGAGTAGGAGTAGATAGAGAGTCAATTGGCTTGAATGAATGCGAAAGCCTAGTTCCATGAGATTAATGGCATGATTTGATTGGATTTGTTGATCTATGTCTAAGGCGAAAGTCTCTAGCTCATTGATCTATATGATAGCATGTAAAGTTGATGTTGGCATGAACCCCTAGCCCTAGGATCCCCTTAGCCTAGCTTGTTTCTTTCTTTGATTGTTGAGTCGTGCCCGAGTCCCCTAGCCTCGAGCCCGACTTTGTTTGTGCCTAGCTACCTCGGTCCCGAGATTGACAACCTCGGTCCCGAGTTGCTTCGTGTGTTCTCTCTCCCATTGCCTTTTTGCTAGACAAATCGACCGTTTAAACGCGCATGAAATAATTCCCTGTGATCGACCTCGACCACCGTACTACAACGGGGTCGTGATACAAATATTTTTTTTGTTGATTGACCCGGGGCCCTATCCTTAGAATTGGTATAGCACATCGGGCCTGTCATCAGAATGGCGCCGTTGCCGGGGAATTATTGTGATTGTGTGTTTGTTTGGTTGATTTGTTTTGGGTAAGGGACTAGCCCGAACCCTCTTGTGTTATTTGATTTGTTTCTTTTTGTCTTTTTTGTAGGTTATTCCATCAAAAACAAAAAAATGGAATTTTATGATAGTGATGATGAGTGGGAGTTTTTCTACCTTCAAGTGAAGACGTCAAGTCTAAAAAGAAAACTCCACGAGTTAGATGAGCAATTGGAAAGAGAAAGGAGAGGTCGGATTCGAGCTCAAGAGGAACTTGATGCCCGGATTAGAATGCAACAAGAGATAGAGGAGAGAGCCTATGACGAGGAGTGTTACATGAGAGAGGTGTATGGGAACCTAGACCACTATGATGGACGAGGTGGTGCTCAATCTTATTGGGGAAGTCCCACTTACACTCAAATGCAAGGAGTACCTCCCTACCAACCTCCGAGCTACGATGAAACTCCCCCATGGGAACATATGTTGCAAGAGGAGATTGATGAGGAACCACATTGGGCACAAGACTTGAAAGCTCAATTCACCAATATGGAGAGAAGATTTGATGATCAATTCAATGAGTTTGGTGAATGGAGGAGGCAAGTCGACACCCAATTGGACTATATTTGGGCATCTTTTCAAGGTTCTCAAGAGCAACTTCCGAGCAATGATGATGAAGAGAGCCATGATGAGGTCCGAGTCGAGCCACCACAAGACGAGAGAAGTGAGCAAGCCTGGACCGACTTACCCAGTATGTCGGGCCCGAGTTGCTCGCAAGTCGGACCAACTTTGCAACCAAGGATCGAGTTGGAGGACATGTCGGGCCCGAGGTGCCCAGACATCGGTCCGATTCCCTTGCCTCCACTCTGCCCCGGGACCGAGATGCCGGAAGTCGGGCCCGAAGTGGCACCAACATCGGTCCACTCCGAAAAGGTTGCTAGTGAGATGGTGACGATGGAGGAAAACTATCTCATGGCTCTTGAGCGTGCAAGGATGGAAGTGAAGGAAAGCTCTCCCTCTCTTATGATTAAAGAAGAAGTCGAGTCTCGATTCAAACAAGCTTTGGAGGAGACGCAACAAGTCGGGCCCGATGTAGCCCCTATGTCGGTCCAACCCCAGAAACACGCCTCCAAGATCATGTGTGAGACTCGTTTGCCCTATGTCCTTTGCTCTTTTGTGAGGATATCTTATGAGTCATATGGTGGAGATGAACCATACTCGGTAGATGTGATTTCCGATTATTCTTGGTCTAAGTATGGGGTCCCCCGCCATTATGACGAGGCCGAGGCGCATGTTTGGTTGAACTATAGAGAATGGCCTCAATTCTTCTTGAGTGATGAGATGGTGATTGGGGAATTCATGGACCCCGAGCCTTATTTTCCACCCTAACCGAGATTAGGTGGCCGGCACGTCAAGCTAATGACGTTAAAAAAGCGCTTCTCGGGAGGCAACCCGACGTATCCTTCGTATCCTAGATTTCCTTTTGTTTTGTTTTCTTATTTTTAGGATTTGAGCTTAATGTGTTAACCCTTTCTCTAAACCCCTTGAATGCAAGTATTTTGGGATGTATCTTTGGTGTGATCTTGTAGGTGCTTCTTAGTGCAAATGATGAGCTTGAAAGGAGAAGGTGTATGATGCAAATGGACGAGCAACTAGGATGTGAGACGAGCAAGCGGTCTCGACCACCTCTCAAGTAGTTCGAGCCTCAAGGTGCTCCACCTTCACCTCCCCATGTGCCGATGTCAACAATTCACCATTCTTCCTAGCTTCAAATGCCTTGTTTAGTGAGTTTCGCTTTTCATTTTCCCTTTTGGTCTTATTTGGATGCAATGAGGACATTGCATATTTTAAGTATGGGGTATGGGAAAAGGAAACTCTCTTGTGTCTAGTGTTTGTACATATGTGTGTGTCTTTTGTTTTGTGAGAAAATTTTTGCAAAAAAATCCATAAAAATTTGAAAAATTGTGTTGAAAACAACAAAAAGATTTTGTTTTAGACTAAGAAATCCCCATCTTAAGTGTCCTATGAAATGGCTTGTGTTCATGTAATTCCTTTGCATGTTTTGGATGGTTAAGCCTAGTCTTATGATGTTGCTTTTATACATGATCCATGATTTGCATTCTATATTGAGCATGTGTGCTAAAAGATGACTTGTTTGCTACCTAGTATTGAGTGTACCTTGTGAGATTTGATTTTGGCCTTTTGGGATTTTTCTTTGCATATCCCTCTCTTGTTTTGTGAGTGTACTCTCTTGTGTCATAGTCTCTTTGTTATTGAGGTTTATATTTATTTCTTGAAGCCGCTATGAGAATTGATCATGCATGCTAGTATTAAGATTGAACTTGTATGTTTTTAGCCACATAAATATCCTTATTCCTACCTTGCATTAATCCTTGATTTGTAGCCCCGTTCTAGCCTATTAGCCTTTGTTTGTAGCTCCTCAAAAACATATTCCTAGCCGATGAAAGCTTGACCTTTATGGGATTCGAACATAGTTGAGTGGTTGTGGAAATGATTTTGTGGAATACTTTGGGTGAAGGCAATAGTGTGGGAAACACAATTTGGTAGTGCATCTCCTAAGGAGAAAGTTGATGGATTTTTTGGTAAATTTGCAAAAGGCAAAAGTGTGAAGAAAAAGTGAGCAAAATGCAAGTATGGGGTCAATCGAGCCGTGATCGAGCCTAGTAGACTCGGGCCCGACCTCCATAAAAAGAGAAAGAAAGAAAGAGAAAGAAAGAAGAAAAAGAAAGTGCAATCAAAAATCCAAGTGTAGAGATGTAAAATAAGGAAAGTGTGGGTGAAATGTTGGGTAAAGTGCCTTTGATTGTTGAGAGTTGTTTGGAGGAGTAGTGAGATGTGGAATCTTTGGTGATGTTGGTGAGTATTTTAGGTTGTTCGAGTCCCATTGTGAGCACCACATAGCCAAATGAATCCTTCCCTTATGAAACACCAAAAGCCCCATTACAACCCGGCCGAATGGAATTCTCTATGAGGATCTCCATTGAGCCCAAGTTCATCTTGTATTGGTATTGTTTTGACATCTCTAGGTAGAGAGATTGGTAATATTATCTTCAATGGTAAAAGTAGACTTTGCACAAGGCATGAGTGGAGAGATGCATCACTTTTATGCATTAAGCCATACACACTTGAGAGTTGTGCTTCGATTACATTCCCCTAAAGTGAGGCTAGGTGGTAGCATTTCATACTTGAAGCATGCATACACATGTGATGACGTTTGATTGCTTATCTTTGGATTCATACGTGCTTGAAAATGGTTTTGACTTAGAGCTTTACTTGAAAATCATGTTGAGGTTTTGAATCCAAGTTATTGCTTGAGGACAAGCAAGTTTAAGTATGGGGTATTCTGATGTCTCTCATTTTGGTAGTGTTTTATAGGTCTATTTCCTATGTAAATATGTGTCTTTAGTCCCTTTTATTATGTGTTTAGTCCCTTTTTAGCTTAGTTCCCGCATTTCTATGAGATTCGGAGACTATGCGTGTTTTGTGCGTTTTGTAGGCATTTTGGAGCAAGAATCATGGAGATTGGAGCATGGAATGATGGAGGAATTCAAGGATGAAAAAGGAGCCAAAATGGAGCTAAAGATGCATGGAAAGAAGCCTCAAGTGAAGACGAAGAGAATGGCGAAAGAATCGAGTCAATCGGAGCTAAAACGAGAGAGAACGGAGCGAAACAAGCTGAAAAATGCCTTAGGACCGAGGTACCCAGCATGTCGGGCCCGAGGTACCATGGTGGCCCGAGGTGGTGGTCCGAGGTTGAAGCAAGTCGGGCCCGAGGTCTCTGAAAGATGTGTCTTTGGACCGAGGTTGAAGCAAGTCGGGCCCGAGGTTCCTCCGTGTCGATCCATGTCGGTCGTAGCTTTGGATTCCTTTCTTTTTGGGATTTTCTTGTTAATTCCCATAATTATATTTGCTTCCTTGGAGATCAAGGAGTTCTAGAAGCCTTGGAGGTCAAGGACTTGCCTTGGAGCCCAAGGAGTTTAGAGGGGTAATCTAGTCTTTGTAATAAGGGGAAAAATCTCTATTTAAAGCCTTGTAATCTCTCATTCTAGGAGGACAATTTGGGAATTGGAGAAGAACTTTGGGGGAGAGAATTGAGAGTGAGGTTTGAGAGTAGAAGGAAGAAGGGGGTGGACTCTTCTCCAAGGGAGGGAAAGAACCCAAGATCTAGAGGAGGATTTGGGTGAATTCCTTTCCTTGGAGAGGAAAGAAACCCTTAAGCTTGGAGCGGGAGTAGAGATTGTAAGAATTCCTCTTCTTAGTTTAATTCAAGTTTGATTTGGCTTTGATTTGGTGTTTGAATCGTTGATTGTGGAATTGACTTGCATGATTCATGATTTGCTTAGGGTGTTTGATGATTGCTAGCTTGAATTCCATGATTAGCGAGTAGTTATCTTGATCTTAGGGTAGGGGGCGAAAACCCCAACTCAATTGCATGTGCTTGAACCAATTTCATGACTTGATTGCCTTGATCCATGTCTATTTACCCTATGATTCTTAGATTGACAACCTAGGAGTAGGAGTAGATAGAGAGTCAATTGGCTTGAATGAATGCGAAAGCCTAGTTCCATGAGATTAATGGCATGATTTGATTGGATTTGTTGATCTATGTCTAAGGCGAAAGTCTCTAGCTCATTGATCTATATGATAGCATGTAAAGTTGATGTTGGCATGAACCCCTAGCCCTAGGATCCCCTTAGCCTAGCTTGTTTCTTTCTTTGATTGTTGAGTCGTGCCCGAGTCCCCTAGCCTCGAGCCCGACTTTGTTTGTGCCTAGCTACCTCGGTCCCGAGATTGACAACCTCGGTCCCGAGTTGCTTCGTGTGTTCTCTCTCCCATTGCCTTTTTGCTAGACAAATCGACCGTTTAAACGCGCATGAAATAATTCCCTGTGATCGACCTCGACCACCGTACTACAACGGGGTCGTGATACAAATATTTTTTTTGTTGATTGACCCGGGGCCCTATCCTTAGAATTGGTATAGCACATCGGGCCTGTCATCAGAATGGCGCCGTTGCCGGGGAATTATTGTGATTGTGTGTTTGTTTGGTTGATTTGTTTTGGGTAAGGGACTAGCCCGAACCCTCTTGTGTTATTTGATTTGTTTCTTTTTGTCTTTTTTGTAGGTTATTCCATCAAAAACAAAAAAATGGAATTTTATGATAGTGATGATGAGTGGGAGTTTTTCTACCTTCAAGTGAAGACGTCAAGTCTAAAAAGAAAACTCCACGAGTTAGATGAGCAATTGGAAAGAGAAAGGAGAGGTCGGATTCGAGCTCAAGAGGAACTTGATGCCCGGATTAGAATGCAACAAGAGATAGAGGAGAGAGCCTATGACGAGGAGTGTTACATGAGAGAGGTGTATGGGAACCTAGACCACTATGATGGACGAGGTGGTGCTCAATCTTATTGGGGAAGTCCCACTTACACTCAAATGCAAGGAGTACCTCCCTACCAACCTCCGAGCTACGATGAAACTCCCCCATGGGAACATATGTTGCAAGAGGAGATTGATGAGGAACCACATTGGGCACAAGACTTGAAAGCTCAATTCACCAATATGGAGAGAAGATTTGATGATCAATTCAATGAGTTTGGTGAATGGAGGAGGCAAGTCGACACCCAATTGGACTATATTTGGGCATCTTTTCAAGGTTCTCAAGAGCAACTTCCGAGCAATGATGATGAAGAGAGCCATGATGAGGTCCGAGTCGAGCCACCACAAGACGAGAGAAGTGAGCAAGCCTGGACCGACTTACCCAGTATGTCGGGCCCGAGTTGCTCGCAAGTCGGACCAACTTTGCAACCAAGGATCGAGTTGGAGGACATGTCGGGCCCGAGGTGCCCAGACATCGGTCCGATTCCCTTGCCTCCACTCTGCCCCGGGACCGAGATGCCGGAAGTCGGGCCCGAAGTGGCACCAACATCGGTCCACTCCGAAAAGGTTGCTAGTGAGATGGTGACGATGGAGGAAAACTATCTCATGGCTCTTGAGCGTGCAAGGATGGAAGTGAAGGAAAGCTCTCCCTCTCTTATGATTAAAGAAGAAGTCGAGTCTCGATTCAAACAAGCTTTGGAGGAGACGCAACAAGTCGGGCCCGATGTAGCCCCTATGTCGGTCCAACCCCAGAAACACGCCTCCAAGATCATGTGTGAGACTCGTTTGCCCTATGTCCTTTGCTCTTTTGTGAGGATATCTTATGAGTCATATGGTGGAGATGAACCATACTCGGTAGATGTGATTTCCGATTATTCTTGGTCTAAGTATGGGGTCCCCCGCCATTATGACGAGGCCGAGGCGCATGTTTGGTTGAACTATAGAGAATGGCCTCAATTCTTCTTGAGTGATGAGATGGTGATTGGGGAATTCATGGACCCCGAGCCTTATTTTCCACCCTAACCGAGATTAGGTGGCCGGCACGTCAAGCTAATGACGTTAAAAAAGCGCTTCTCGGGAGGCAACCCGACGTATCCTTCGTATCCTAGATTTCCTTTTGTTTTGTTTTCTTATTTTTAGGATTTGAGCTTAATGTGTTAACCCTTTCTCTAAACCCCTTGAATGCAAGTATTTTGGGATGTATCTTTGGTGTGATCTTGTAGGTGCTTCTTAGTGCAAATGATGAGCTTGAAAGGAGAAGGTGTATGATGCAAATGGACGAGCAACTAGGATGTGAGACGAGCAAGCGGTCTCGACCACCTCTCAAGTAGTTCGAGCCTCAAGGTGCTCCACCTTCACCTCCCCATGTGCCGATGTCAACAATTCACCATTCTTCCTAGCTTCAAATGCCTTGTTTAGTGAGTTTCGCTTTTCATTTTCCCTTTTGGTCTTATTTGGATGCAATGAGGACATTGCATATTTTAAGTATGGGGTATGGGAAAAGGAAACTCTCTTGTGTCTAGTGTTTGTACATATGTGTGTGTCTTTTGTTTTGTGAGAAAATTTTTGCAAAAAAATCCATAAAAATTTGAAAAATTGTGTTGAAAACAACAAAAAGATTTTGTTTTAGACTAAGAAATCCCCATCTTAAGTGTCCTATGAAATGGCTTGTGTTCATGTAATTCCTTTGCATGTTTTGGATGGTTAAGCCTAGTCTTATGATGTTGCTTTTATACATGATCCATGATTTGCATTCTATATTGAGCATGTGTGCTAAAAGATGACTTGTTTGCTACCTAGTATTGAGTGTACCTTGTGAGATTTGATTTTGGCCTTTTGGGATTTTTCTTTGCATATCCCTCTCTTGTTTTGTGAGTGTACTCTCTTGTGTCATAGTCTCTTTGTTATTGAGGTTTATATTTATTTCTTGAAGCCGCTATGAGAATTGATCATGCATGCTAGTATTAAGATTGAACTTGTATGTTTTTAGCCACATAAATATCCTTATTCCTACCTTGCATTAATCCTTGATTTGTAGCCCCGTTCTAGCCTATTAGCCTTTGTTTGTAGCTCCTCAAAAACATATTCCTAGCCGATGAAAGCTTGACCTTTATGGGATTCGAACATAGTTGAGTGGTTGTGGAAATGATTTTGTGGAATACTTTGGGTGAAGGCAATAGTGTGGGAAACACAATTTGGTAGTGCATCTCCTAAGGAGAAAGTTGATGGATTTTTTGGTAAATTTGCAAAAGGCAAAAGTGTGAAGAAAAAGTGAGCAAAATGCAAGTATGGGGTCAATCGAGCCGTGATCGAGCCTAGTAGACTCGGGCCCGACCTCCATAAAAAGAGAAAGAAAGAAAGAGAAAGAAAGAAGAAAAAGAAAGTGCAATCAAAAATCCAAGTGTAGAGATGTAAAATAAGGAAAGTGTGGGTGAAATGTTGGGTAAAGTGCCTTTGATTGTTGAGAGTTGTTTGGAGGAGTAGTGAGATGTGGAATCTTTGGTGATGTTGGTGAGTATTTTAGGTTGTTCGAGTCCCATTGTGAGCACCACATAGCCAAATGAATCCTTCCCTTATGAAACACCAAAAGCCCCATTACAACCCGGCCGAATGGAATTCTCTATGAGGATCTCCATTGAGCCCAAGTTCATCTTGTATTGGTATTGTTTTGACATCTCTAGGTAGAGAGATTGGTAATATTATCTTCAATGGTAAAAGTAGACTTTGCACAAGGCATGAGTGGAGAGATGCATCACTTTTATGCATTAAGCCATACACACTTGAGAGTTGTGCTTCGATTACATTCCCCTAAAGTGAGGCTAGGTGGTAGCATTTCATACTTGAAGCATGCATACACATGTGATGACGTTTGATTGCTTATCTTTGGATTCATACGTGCTTGAAAATGGTTTTGACTTAGAGCTTTACTTGAAAATCATGTTGAGGTTTTGAATCCAAGTTATTGCTTGAGGACAAGCAAGTTTAAGTATGGGGTATTCTGATGTCTCTCATTTTGGTAGTGTTTTATAGGTCTATTTCCTATGTAAATATGTGTCTTTAGTCCCTTTTATTATGTGTTTAGTCCCTTTTTAGCTTAGTTCCCGCATTTCTATGAGATTCGGAGACTATGCGTGTTTTGTGCGTTTTGTAGGCATTTTGGAGCAAGAATCATGGAGATTGGAGCATGGAATGATGGAGGAATTCAAGGATGAAAAAGGAGCCAAAATGGAGCTAAAGATGCATGGAAAGAAGCCTCAAGTGAAGACGAAGAGAATGGCGAAAGAATCGAGTCAATCGGAGCTAAAACGAGAGAGAACGGAGCGAAACAAGCTGAAAAATGCCTTAGGACCGAGGTACCCAGCATGTCGGGCCCGAGGTACCATGGTGGCCCGAGGTGGTGGTCCGAGGTTGAAGCAAGTCGGGCCCGAGGTCTCTGAAAGATGTGTCTTTGGACCGAGGTTGAAGCAAGTCGGGCCCGAGGTTCCTCCGTGTCGATCCATGTCGGTCGTAGCTTTGGATTCCTTTCTTTTTGGGATTTTCTTGTTAATTCCCATAATTATATTTGCTTCCTTGGAGATCAAGGAGTTCTAGAAGCCTTGGAGGTCAAGGACTTGCCTTGGAGCCCAAGGAGTTTAGAGGGGTAATCTAGTCTTTGTAATAAGGGGAAAAATCTCTATTTAAAGCCTTGTAATCTCTCATTCTAGGAGGACAATTTGGGAATTGGAGAAGAACTTTGGGGGAGAGAATTGAGAGTGAGGTTTGAGAGTAGAAGGAAGAAGGGGGTGGACTCTTCTCCAAGGGAGGGAAAGAACCCAAGATCTAGAGGAGGATTTGGGTGAATTCCTTTCCTTGGAGAGGAAAGAAACCCTTAAGCTTGGAGCGGGAGTAGAGATTGTAAGAATTCCTCTTCTTAGTTTAATTCAAGTTTGATTTGGCTTTGATTTGGTGTTTGAATCGTTGATTGTGGAATTGACTTGCATGATTCATGATTTGCTTAGGGTGTTTGATGATTGCTAGCTTGAATTCCATGATTAGCGAGTAGTTATCTTGATCTTAGGGTAGGGGGCGAAAACCCCAACTCAATTGCATGTGCTTGAACCAATTTCATGACTTGATTGCCTTGATCCATGTCTATTTACCCTATGATTCTTAGATTGACAACCTAGGAGTAGGAGTAGATAGAGAGTCAATTGGCTTGAATGAATGCGAAAGCCTAGTTCCATGAGATTAATGGCATGATTTGATTGGATTTGTTGATCTATGTCTAAGGCGAAAGTCTCTAGCTCATTGATCTATATGATAGCATGTAAAGTTGATGTTGGCATGAACCCCTAGCCCTAGGATCCCCTTAGCCTAGCTTGTTTCTTTCTTTGATTGTTGAGTCGTGCCCGAGTCCCCTAGCCTCGAGCCCGACTTTGTTTGTGCCTAGCTACCTCGGTCCCGAGATTGACAACCTCGGTCCCGAGTTGCTTCGTGTGTTCTCTCTCCCATTGCCTTTTTGCTAGACAAATCGACCGTTTAAACGCGCATGAAATAATTCCCTGTGATCGACCTCGACCACCGTACTACAACGGGGTCGTGATACAAATATTTTTTTTGTTGATTGACCCGGGGCCCTATCCTTAGAATTGGTATAGCACATCGGGCCTGTCATCATGCGTTTTATTTTAATGTTTTGAAAACTTTCTTTAGCATAGGCTAATAGGTACAAGACCTATTACTATGAGTTTAAAAGTATTATCATGACATTATCGGTTCTTACTAAATATCCATTTAATAAATAATGTCAATACTTTTATTAATGAAAAAAATGTTTTTTGGGAAATTACAATAATAACCTTCTCGAAAAATAGGGTTATTACAAAGTTCTTCTAGAAAGAAATCAGGTTTGATCTCTTTTTTTTTTAGCCTCTGTTCTGTTGGGGTTTGGTGTCGCTGATTTTGAGTTGTGTGTAGGCTACAAGATCGACACATCCGCCATCGGGATGGTTAAGAGACTAAGATCGGGTGGTATTAAGGTAATGATTTCTCCGACCCTTTCTGTGGATTCCAAGAAGTCCCAATCTTTGAAACAAAAAAGAATTGAAGATACACCGACCCTTGTTACCGAGAAGAGGGGACCAAAGGACCTCCTAAGCGTTTTTGGCGATAAACTGTCTCCCAACGTTAAGTCTGAGTTCCAGTCCTTGACTCTCGACGCCGCCTTCAGTCACGTGGGCACCACTATTAGGCTGGCAAGCCGATCCTTTCTTAACGATTCCTCTACGTCAGTTCTTTCTCCCTTTTTTTTGTTTCATACTCTACTACCTTGTCCTTACTCGTCGGGTTGTGTCTGTCGTAGGCTTTTCAAGAGCTGATGGCGACCAACAGCCGATCTCGTGAAGAGTTGTCGAAGCTGGAAGCTAGCCGAGGCTAAGCATGCTAGAGATGCCGCCACCGCGTCTGAGAGGAAAGTTCGCAAGCTTCAGTCTTTCATCGATGCTCTGTCGGTCCAAATGGAAGATATTCAAGCCGAGAAGGCCTCATTGGAGTCTTGGATGCATGAGGCGAAGAAGTCGGCCAAGCATTTCGCGGAAGTAGTGACCCAGGTGGTTGTGTATTATACGCTGAAGGCACGAGTGGACCTTCTTCAAGATCAAGCGGAAGGGAGAGGCGCAAACTGGGTGCTCGCCGCGGAGCAGGAGTCCTTAGAAGAATATTTTCCATCCTGCAATCCTCCTCCTGGTCAGGAGTTCCTGGAGGCTGCCGAGCAGGTAGCCGAAAAAGAGGATTCAGAGAAGACCAAGGAGGCCGGGACTCCGGATGTGGCTGCCGAGAATGTTAACGCCGAGGTCAAGGGTGACACTGAAGATGCTAAGGCTGGTGGTGGTGAAGCGAAGGGTGAAGATGAGGCAAGTCCGAAGGAAGACTGATTACCCCTGCCTCTCTATTATGCAAATTCTATGCTTTTGTTGTTTGTTGCTTTCTCAACCTAGGGTTTTAAGACTTTTTCTGCTACTTTTACGGCCGGTGGGCTGATATTTTCCTGATACTTTGGCCGTGGGCCGAGAGATATTATCTTCAATCGTTTTGACGCCCCTTGTATGGCGCATTTTGGTAATTGCATGTGATGTTCTTACCTCTTTTGATTTGCGTACATGTTGTAATTGTTAACGATGGTCCTTGGTTTTGGCTCAACGCCTTGTTCATGGTGATTGTGGATGCGTTAGTAGATCAACATCCGGGGAAAGCGTTATGTGACTTTCTCCCTGGCGCATATTTACAGCGAAATATGGTTTCGGCTTTTCGCGCCTAGTTTGCTGCAAAGGTCCGTGCATAATAGTTTATGGGTAGGCATCCTTTGGATCCTTAAGTTTAGTCCTTAGGATGTGTTTTTTTTCACGACGTCCCACGAAGTATGGCCTTGGATTTATCGTTTCTATAGCTTTCCCCGTCCCGTACTAATCCAATGTGACTACATTGATTGGACTTAGATGGGGGGTAACCAACTTATGGGTTACTTCATCACGTTGTATGCATGACGACATCGTCGTTTTTAGACGGCACAACCATGCAAATATACAGTGGTTAGTTAAGTAATGTACTTTAGTTGCGCATATGTTTCGAACGTAAAGATGTTTAAAAAGAAAAGACGTACAAGATGATTTTGAGTTGTGGGAGAGTTGCTATCTCTCGAAACATTCCAAATCATTAATGAAGATAAATTCTAGACGTCGTATTAAAAATGATGCATTGACATTGGGGGTGGCGACCCCAGCGTCTTTTATTGAAAAGGAAACAACTTGGTCCCAAAGAAGTCTTAAAAACTAACACTAAATGATGATTGAAACTTTAAGGAAAACCCACTGAGTTCAGAAGTAATACTTCTTTAGGTGTGTTGCATTCCAGCTTCGGGGAACTGCTTCGCCGTCTTTGGACTCCAATTGGTATGCTCCATTCCCAACTATCTTAGTGATCTTGTAAGGCCCTTCCCAAGTTGGTCCCAACTTACCGGCATTGGCCTCCGCGGTGTTCTGAAAAGCCTTACGTAAGACCCAGTCCCCCAGTTGGAAGCTCTTAACGCGAACATTCTTATTGTAACTCCTCGCGACTTGATGTTGATACTTTGAGATGCGCGCGTGTGCTACCTCTCTAAGCTCTTGGACCGTATCTAGGTCTGCTTCCAATTCTTCTTTGCTGCTTGCGGATGTAGCGAGCCCGTATCGGGCGGTAGGCACCGTGACCTTAAGGGGTATGACGGCCTCACATCCATGTACCAAGAAAAAAGGTGTTTGGCCGGTTGCGCCTTTGGGTGTAGTGCGATCGGACCACAACACGAAGGGTAGTTCCTTTGCCCACTTTCCTTTGGACTTTGCTAACCGCTTCTTCAAATTGTTGATGATGACTTTATTGCTTGCCTCGGCCTGACCATTAGCTTGTGGATACCTGGGTGTGGATGTGACCAAATCGATGTTCCAAGCCTTGTAGAAGTCGCGCATCCTTTTGCTTATGAATTGGGAGCCGTGGTCGCAAGTAATCTCCGTTGGTACTCCGAATCTGCTCAAGATATTTCTTTTTATGAAAGAGATGACCTGCTTGTCTTTGATCTCCCGGAAGGCCTCTGCCTCGATCCATTTAGAGAAGTAGTCCATCATTGCAAGGAACAATACCTTTTGTCCCGTGGAAAGGGGTAGTTTCCCTACGATGTTCATTCCCCATCTCATGAAAGGCCAGGGGGTAATGGATGGGTGGAGGACTTCTGGCGGCTGGTGAGGTACTGGGGCGTGGCGTTGGCATGCGTCGCAAGCCTGGGCGTACCTGTTAGAATCTCGACGGATAGTAGGCCAATACCACCCTTGCTTGAGAATTTTGTTGGCCAAGCTCCGACCCCCAGTGTTGTTGCTGCAATCTTCGCTGTGGATTTCTCTCATGACTTCTTCAGCGTCTTCTTTCTCAATGCATCGTTGTAAGAAACCCGCGGCGGATTTATGGAATAGGAGTCCGTCGACGATGGCGAAACGCGTCGCTTTTGATCTCATGGCCTTGGCTTCGTCTTTATTCTTGGGAGCTTCTCCTCTGATGAGCCAGTCAAGGTACGGCTTGGTCCAGCTTGATTCGGTTTCTCTTTCCGCCTTGTTGGAACTTTGATACTTTTCTAGTACCCCTGTCTTAGATGATGACTCTCTGGCATGTGCCGTTGAACTTTCAGTAATAGCCGTCTGTAGTAGGTGGACAAGTGGCACGCTGCTGGATTCTCGAGGGTCCAAGGTTGAACCTAGCCCTGCTAGGGCGTCGGCCGCGGCGTTTTGTTCACGTGGGACTGGCTCAAACTCGATTTGATCAAATTTTTCAGACAACGTTTTGACTACCCCGAGGTAGCTGATCATTCTGTCATCTTTGCCTTCGAAAACTCCTAGGATCTGGTTGATAATGAGCAGGTAGTCGGCACGTACCTTAATCCTTTTGATGGACAAGTCGGCGGCTAGCTCCAGGCTAAAGATAAGGGCTTCATATTCTGCTTCATTGTTGGTTGCTTCGAAATCGCACCTGCCTGCCTGGGCTATCGTATCCCCCTTTGTCGACTTTAGCACAACCCCTAGGCCTGCTCCTTTTATGTTCGAGGCCCCGTCGGTGTGTACTAACCACTCTTCCTGGGCGTCACCGTTAGAGGTAGCCAAGACTTCTTTAATTGCACTTTCTTCAAGGGTTGGGGTGAAGTCGGCCAGGACTTGTGATTTGATTACTCTCTTGGGCTCGTACCTGATGTCCTATCCGCTTAAACGGATTGCCCATTTTGCCATTCTCCCCAAGAATTCAGGTTTTTGCATGATCTGTCGGAGCGGGTGGTTTGTTAGGACTACAATGGTGTGGGACTCGAAGTAGGGCCGCAGTTTGTTCGAGCACATTACCACCGCCAAGACCAGCTTCTCCGTCGCGGAGTAGTGCGTTTCAGCCGGGACCATGGTCCTGCTCACAAAATAGACTAGGACTTGTTGGCCCTCTTCGTCTTTGACACGTACTCCACTTAAGGCGTTTTCTGATACCGCCACAGAGTAGTAAAACTTCTTCAGGGACTGGTTTGGCTAACAGCAAGGGGTTAGTGAAATACTTCTTTAATTCTTCAAAAGCAGCTTCATGTTTTTCAGTCCACTGGAAACTCTTGTTCTTCTTCAGGATTTCGTAGAACAAACAGCACTTATCCGAGGATCTGGAGATAAACCGGTTCAAAGCGGTTATTTTTGCAGTCAACTTCTGTACGTCCTTCACGCTCCGGGGGGATTTCAGGGAGGCTATTGCTCGTATTTGATCAGGGCTAGCTTCAATCCCCCGCTTGGTCACGATGTGCCCCGGAAAGGTACTAGATCGTACCCCAAAGATGCACTTTTGCGGGTTTAGTTTCATGTTGTATTTCTCCAGAATTTTGAAAGTTTCTTCGAGGTGACCCTTGTGTAAGGAGCTCTCTGTTCTTTTTACCACCATATCATCGATGTAGGCTTCCATGGTTCTACCGGTCTGGTCCTTGAACATCCGGTTGACCAGCCGTTGGTACGTTGCCCCGGCGTTCCTAAGACCGAAGGGCATCACTCGGTAACAGTAGGTTCCCTGCCCTGTGATAAAGGAGGTCTTCTCCTGGTCTTGCGACCGGTTTCCGGGGAGTTCGGGATCCTTGCCGTGGTCGGCAAGGGGGGTCTTTGGAGTTTCGTTTCCGTCGCCTGACATTGCGATTGGGAAGCTGAGATGGTGTGTTGAACGATGTGTTCTCTTATGATTGTACTGATCACGGCTCCACGGTGGGCGCCAAATTGTTTGAGCCGAATTTTACCAAAGGAAACTTCGGCCTAGATCGGGCCTGACCGAGATGAATCACGAAGAACAAGTTCGATGCAAAAAAGGTGTAAATTGTATTGATTACTCGATGGGAATGTTAAGAATCCTCTCCCCTCATCTAGGGTTTACAATCAGCTTATATAGTACCCTAGAAAACCGATCTATCTTATGAAGAATATAGAATAATACAAGATCTTGTCTGATCCTAATCCTAACGACATAATCTTAACCGAAATTCTATCCTATATCTTTAACTCTATCTTGTTTGACCGACTTGCCTTTCCGTCATTCCTCGCTGTGCTTCAAAGAGGTATCAAAGAAGTACTAAACAGGTCTCAATACTTCTTTGGAGAAAAAGCGGATCCAACACATGCCTTGCTGCAGCTCATGCAGAAACTTCAACGGATAAGCCATGAAGGAAAATAAAGATGCAAGCTCAGAGGGATAGTTGTGGAGAACACATGACCAGGCAGGGCAGAATTTATAGCTGCACCATGGTAGGATCAACCAGGGAACTGGTAAGAACCCGAAAGGGCTAGAGCATTGTAACGTTCAAATTTTCATTCTAAAATGCATTAAGATCAATTTAATCAGGTAAATTGACAGTTTAAGGTATAATTGTGATAATGATTCAATAAATTGTTTGGATTAGGAGGAGACGCACATATGCAATAGCGATGAGGATGCTGATAAATAGTCAGAGGGGTTAAAAGAGGTGGCAAGGAGATTAAAGCAGGCGTTTCAACAATCACTATAGCAGACGTTAGGCAGAATTTATAGCTGCACCATGGTAGGATCAACTAGGGAACTGGTAAGAACCCGAAAGGGCTAGAGCATTGTAACGTTCAAATTTTCATTCTAAAATGCATTAAGACCAATTAAATCAGCTAAATTGTCAATTTAAGGTATAATTGTGATAATGATTCAATAAACTGTTTGGAACAGGAGAAGACGCACAAATGCAATAGCGATGAGGATGTTGATAAACAGGCAGAGGGGCTAAAAGAGGTGGCAAGGAGATTAAAGCAGGCGTTTCAACAATCACTATAAAGACGTTAGGCTATTGCAATTTCAATGCTATGAATAAGATTAACGTGTGATACCAAACATACATTTATGTAGGGTGAAAACCTAAACCGAATGGTTGTCCAGGGGGTCTCATAAACGGTTTTAAGCCTTCTTAATTGGGGCGATTAACACCATGGTGAATGCATAATAATGTGCAGCCAATAATGGAGGGGTGGCAGGGCAAACGATTCAAGGGGAACACAATAAAGGGGGGGGGGGGGCGGTAAAAACAGTATTTCCTAGTAAGAAACCAAACAAATCGTATGAAAACTATAGGATTGTGATAAAATGATGAGCATTGATTGCGGGTAAAAACTCTAGTTTATTGTATTATAGATTATAGATTTTTCTTTTCATTTCAATGCTATACAAGCATCCCTTTTTTTCCCACTCCAATAGAACAACTCTTTAGGTACTTATAAGCACCAATTTATTTCTTTTCTACCTTTAATTTTTCATACCAAAATATAAATATGCCTTTCTATTAAAATTATATATCTTATATTAATGTAAAAATAATTATTTGGTAAATTAAAATAAATTATTATGCTCAAGTAGTACATAAATAAATTCTATATGAGAAGATAATAATGTTAACTTAAAACATAAATTTATAACAATACATAAATAAATTATAATTATATGATAACTTAAAAATTACACTTGTAGATATTATCCATAAAACATGCATAAAAAAGTACAATCATCTTAAACTTAATGGTAATTATATTACAAAACATTAAATATTTCACATTACATAGAAAATTTCTTGTATTGTGTGATATTTTTTGTTTCAACGTTGGTTATTATTTGTAATGTTTGATGTTGTTTTTTTTCTCGGAATGTAATGTTTGAGGTTGAATGCATGTAATGTTGGCTTTTTAATATATTGTGTTTTAAATTAATTATCCCGTTATTTATTTGAATAAAATCATACTTTTATTATTGAATACAATTATATAGTGATAAAATATAAACTTATATAATAATATGAAATTAATCATATGTAAATACCATCCAATTTTTTTTTTAAAAAAATATACAAAGTGCATACAATATTGGTCCTATTAAATAGATAATATTATTTCCTAAAGTAATTGTATATTATAATTTTACAAGCTTGAAAAAATTAACAAATCCATGGGTGCTTAGTATTTTTTTTTTCCAAAAAATCAACAAATATCCTTACATTGTAAGAACCTGTAAATGGGCTTGCCCACTAACTGCCACTGCCCCACTTGGATAACCTTCACCAACTAAAAACACTGGAACTCTCCGGCCTGGTGATGGAGCAACTTACCAACAAGTGGAACTGCTGCAACATCGAACACCCTCACGCTACCGTTACTCGCCGGCGATTCTTCGATCGCCATGAGCTCCGGCCCTCCCGCCGCCGCGTCGTCCGTCTCTCCTCTTCTCATCCTTCTCGCGACCTTCACGCGGAGACCCTCAAAACACTGGAATGGGACAAAGTGTGCGGCCACCTCTCCGGCTTCGCCTCCACTTCAATGGCTCGGTCAGCCGCCTCCGTCCCGATGGGCCGGACTCCGGAGGAGAGCCAGCGCCTCTTGGACCAAACCACCGCCGCCCTCGCCCTCCCCCACCGCCTGGATTTCTCTGGGATCCATGACGTGTCAGCCATCGTCGATTCCGCTGCTTCCGGCCAGGTGATGCCCCTTCATCAGCTGTGTGCGGTTAAGAGGACTTTGATGGCTTCCCGGAAGCTGATGGAGCAGTTGAAGGCGCTCTCCTCTATTAGCCACTCTCCGGAGAGGTACCATCCCTTGCTACAAATTCTTGAGAATTGCAAGTTTTTGGATGAGCTGGTAGACCACATAGAGTACTGTGTAGACTGTAATTTCTCTGTCATTCTCGATAGAGCTAGCGAGAAGCTCGAGGCCGTTAGGTCAGAGAGGAAGAACAACATGAAAACGTTGGACGGTCTCCTCAATGCTATATCATATCAAATCTTCAGGGCTGGAGGGATTGATAGACCTTTTGTTACTAAGCGCAGGTCCAGAATGTGTGTTGGTATCAGGGCTTCACATAGATTCTTGCTTCAAGGTGGAGTAGTGCTAAATGCTAGTAGCTCTGGTGCTACTTACTTTATGGAACCTAAGGATGCGGTGGCCTTAAACAACAAGGATGTGAGGCTGGCAAATGCTGAGAAAGACGAGGAGTATGCCATCTTGAGTTTGCTCTCTGCTCAAATTGCAGAATCCGCAGCAGAGGTAAAACATTTGCTGGGTAGAGTTCAAGAACTTGACGCTGCAGTCGCAAGAGCTGGTTATGCTGAATGGATCAGTGGTGTCTGTCCTGTTCTAAACTCATTCACTTCTGAAGCAACATTATCTGTGGATATTAATGGGATGAAGCACCCATTACTTCTTGCTTCAGCCTTGAGTAGCTTGACTAGTGGTTTAATAGGAAAAGAAACTGGCCCATCAGACTATGATGGACTGACAAGTGGCAAACCTGACTTTCCTGTTCCCATCGACATCAAAATTGGTCGTGGAACCAATGTAGTCATAATCTCTGGACCCAATGCAGGCGGCAAAACTGCGTCCATGAAAACCCTGGGCCTGGCGTCCCTAATGGCAAAGGCTGGTATGTACTTGCCTGCAGGAGGGTATGCCATGCTTCCTTGGTTTGATCTGGTTCTTGCTGACATTGGGGATCATCAGGTAGGAGCTTAATACGTACTAGCTAATTTGTTTATGGGATCAAACTATTCCAGTCTGACATCTTTCCGTCTTTTCTTTTCTGTTTTTTGCATTGATTAAAGTCTCTGGAAGAAAATCTCTCTACGTTTAGTGGTCATATGCTTCGTATTCGCACAATCTTGGAGGTTGCTTCAATGAACTCCCTAGTTCTGATTGATGAAATTGGGAGCGGAACAGACCCTTTGGAAGGAATAGCACTTTCTTCCAGCATCTTGGAATATATTAAAAATAGAGTGAGCTTAGCTGTTGTAACCACACATTATGCTGATTTAAGCCGCTTGAGAGACAAAGATCCTCGGTTTGAAAATGCAGCTATGGAGTTTTGTCTCGAAACATTGAAGCCATCTTACCAAATATTGTGGGGATGTACTGGTGAGTCAAATGCTTTGAAAATTGCTAGGAATGTTGGGTTTGATATGAAGGTGATAAAAAATGCTGAACAGTGGATGAAGAAGCTGGTGCCAGAAAGGCAACAGGAACGAAGAGGTCTGTTGTACCAATCATTACTGGAGGAGAGGAAGAGGCTTTCTGCTGAGGAAAATAGAGCTTCATCTCTACATTCAGAGATCATGGATCTTTATTATGAGGTAGATTACCCACTCTACTTGTCTGGTCATGATTATGGCTCATCTAGCATAGACAGAAATAATAAAAATGATTAAGCAGTAACTGCTGTTCAGAAGATTAACACTTGATTAGACAATCTGGAGGCTTTTTTTTATCTCTCCCTGGTATGAATACACAATATACATTAGAAATATTCAATGAAAAAGATAATATATTGCTCTTAACCACTGACTTTTGTGGTTATCTTCGCTACCTATGTTGCTATGTGCTCGCCTGAGGTTGCATTCAACAGTTACAATTATGATATCATGGAAGATTATTCCACTGATGTAATTATCTTGGAAATAAGTGCTACATGTCTGCTCTGAAATCATTGTCATTAGCCTTCACCTTTTGTTTGTAATATAAGCTGTTTTGGCCAGTTTAGTCTCATTTACCCTTATTTAATTAGGGGTTCATTTATTGAGAGATTATTTCTTACCACGTATGTGAAAATTTTCATCCCTCTATTCTGGTTTGATTGTTATTTTAGGAGGTGTGTTTTGATCAAGTTTATATGTAATTTTAGGTTTTGTAGACAATTAATTATGAGTGGGAAATGAAGATTGTCATCATTGGCTTAAAAGGGAGGTTGTATATAAAGTGGTGAGATCTAAGAAAAGCATACTTTATTTAGTTTAATTAAAACCTTTCTTAAAAATTCTCTCAAAAGTTAAAGGGTCGATTATTTATGATTGGAGGGAGTACTTCTGCATTCATATATGTGAAAGTTCGCACTTCCAATAAAACAAAAGAGAACTAAACTAAAATTTGAAGGGTATTGTCCATAAACTAGTTTTTGCATTCCTTATAAACTGTGCGTATGGTTAAAAAGACATTTTCTCTGAATGGTGTGGGCATTCAGTACCTTTTTTTTTATCAGTTATATTCATTGGCATGTATAAACTATCTGTGAAGAATGTTCTTCCAATGTTACACAGTTGTGAACTCCTGCAATTGTTTGTTGCTTATCATTCATAACACCCTGACTTCAACTGCTCTTGCTGTATAAATTTAGATAAATTTTGAAGCAGAGGATCTTGGTCTGCGTGAGAAAGCTCTTCTTGAAAGTGCAAGACTAGCAGTCCAAGATGAACTGAAGACTGCAAAATTTCAGATTGAAACGGTTATACAGGATTTTGAGAACCAACGAAAAACTGGCAATATGAATCAGTTTAGTTCTCTTATGAAAAAGGCTGAATTGCAAATAGATTCCATTGTCAGCAATCACAATCATGATGTTCATTTCCCCGTAGAAAAAGGAAATAATAGTTCTCATATACCTCGACTGGGTGAGCTGGTTCATGTTAAGAGTTTAGGAGACAGGCTTGCTATTATAGTTGAAGTGTCTGAAGATGATGGCAGTTTTCTGGTACAATCAGGTAAAATAAGGATCCGCGTGGACAGAAGCAGTATCCGATCAACAAAAAAAGAAGTTCTTGCAGTTAGCTCACTCCCACGCACAAAGAAACAGGTCTTATAAGTATCTATGCATTCTGTTTGGGTATCTTTTCGTGTAGTGACATTGCGACCTTTATAGTTACTTCTGAAGGGTTTACCTCAAACCCTGGGGAGGAGATCTTCTGATTTAACTCACAGGAAATGAACTCTCTCTTTTAATCCACTAAAGATGACTGATATGTAGGACTGAAATAAGGCGTCCTTGCAATTCTTTCCTTGGTATTCAGTTCCAAACGAAATTCATTGTGCACCCATTATAAGTACTTAATTACCTTAGGTGAATCCGGGTCATTGATTATGATCATGTAACCTTTGTGCAAAATGTCTTGGAAACCAGAATATTTTGTTTCCCTCTCATGTTACACACTTTGAGACAAAATGCCATGAAACTATGGGTTTCAGACATTTTCAGTTTATCTAGTTGTCTGTAAGATTTTACAAGTCCCTTTCCGAGATGCATGCAATTGTTTTATTATGGTCTGTGCTTGTTCCGAGGCTGTACATTCTGAACTATTATATTGTTGTTAAACATAACATTTTTAAATATTATATTGTTGTTGCATATTATGAACCATCCTCCATCATCATAATCTTAGTTTGTAAAATTAATTTGTAGGCTTCGTGCATTATGCAATTGTATTGTCACACATGCGGTGTTAGCCACTGTCTTAATTAACAAGCATTTCAACCTTCCATGAACAATCACAATGGCATGCGTGTTTGTGGAGCTAGATGATAATATAATGCATCCACAATCATAGAGATATGCATCTGCTATTTCTCACTAGTTTCATCTCTACTTAAGTAAAACATGCATAATTAGAGGGAAAAAGGAAATCTAGAAGTGCGGTATACTTGTGGTGGGATGAGACGGGACGTTTTAGCTGTAATAGAGTTGTTGACAACCGATATTGTAGATGGCTAATAAGTGATTCTTTTGATATTTTGATTGTTTTACTGGTCTAAAATGATCGTTTGACATTGCTAAAAATATTTTGGATGAAGCAGGCTCAGACAATAAGAAGCTTGAAAGATTTAGGTCCACGAAGAGGAGAAGAAGGATCATATAGACCAGCAGTAGAAACATCAAAGAACACAGTGGATCTACGAGGCATGCGTGTAGAGGAAGCTTCTCGTGTCCTCGATATGGAAATATCAGCAGCAGAACCTCAATCTGTTCTCTATTTTATACATGGTATGGGATCTGGAGTTATCAAGGAGCGGGTGATTGAGATATTGAGGGAACATCAGCGCGTTGTGAAGTTTGAGCAGGAAAGTCCCATGAATTATGGATGCACTGTGGCATTTATCAAGTAACTTCGTTGACAATCTGAGGATTTCTGACAGGTATGTTTAAAAGGAAAAAGAAACAGAGCACATTTTTACTTGCTCTTATCCATTGAAATGTAGAGTAAATTTCTTTGATATGTTTCGCATTTTTGTTGTAAAAATATAGCTGGTTGTTAATGTCTTGTACTCACTCCGTCCAAAATTGTTTGTCCATAAAGTACAAATAACACGGTAATTAATAAGACGTTGAAAAGTTGAAAAATTAGTGTAATATATAAGACTAAAATTTTTAAAAATGATAAAGTTGATGGGATATGTGGATAATTTTGGGTAATATATAAGATTGGATGAGAGTAGTTTTGTAATATTTTATAGAAAAAAGTGATAAAAGTGATGTAAAAGTTGGATAATGAAGATAATATATGAGATTGAATAAAGGTAATATGGTAAGAAAAGTGTGATATAAATAAAAAGTTAGAAAATTGGACAAACTTTTTGGGACAACCGAAATGGAAAGATGGACAAACATGATGGGACGTAGGTCTATGGCGCTCAATGGCGTTGTCAATCTCCTGTTGGATTTTCTGTTACATGTAAGGAATGACAATGATACCCATTCCCTGTGAAATTTATCATGTTGGTGGAATTCTATTATAAGGCAACCAGATGAGCTCAATATTCTATCGGAAGACAACACATGAAAGTTTAACAAGGTGTCAAACAAAGTTTCTATCATGACAACCGTGATCAATCTTGTACACTACTTCAAATGGAAGTCCATTGTGAGGATCTTGTTTTCCGCTTTTATCTAGTTTAACTCTTGCATGATGTTTTAGTTTGATTCTGATTAAATCATGATAAGCATGTTTTTGTATTATGTGTATAATGTATGAACTTATGGCCGAAAATTGCAAAAGAAAAACCGGAAGTTTAGGATCGACTGAAAATTAGGGTTTCGCAATTTGTAGATATTGGTTTTCTGTGTCGGAATTCGACGAAAATTGCATGGTTGATCGAAAACAGTGAATTTAGCCGAATTTCATCGTTTAAACCCTTAAAATCGCGTTTTTTGACTTTTCGACAATTATCGTAATGCTATTTCATAATGATAGAAAACTGATATGATGTTTTTAAAAATTGCTTGTTGATCTGGTAACCTATATAACCTAATGAAGTGAAGTTGAAAAAAAATAACGTCCTTGGTTGATTGCTTGTTTGTTATGCATGCATAATACCAGGATTTATGTATTCTGAAATACAATATCATATTATATTGTTTTGAAATTCACCACAACAATAATACTTTACATGTATATTGTATTTCATTATTGAGTGACATTGATACTATCGTTTAGAATCTGCCACGGTAGAGATTCAAAGCATGTCTTGGATGTAAAATCATATGTGTTTATTGTATTTTGTCATTAAATGACATTCATATTATTGTTTGCAATATTCAACATTATGTCTTGGATGTTAGACTAAGTAATATTATTGGGCAGAATACATATACAAGCCCCTGTACTTGAACGTTTTTTCCTATCAGCCCCCTCTACTTAAAATTATTCAATTAAACCCCTAAACTCAAATCAATTAGCTCTATCAAACACTTTCGTGGTGATGTGGCAAGGAGGTGAAATACACCTCCTTTCAAACGCGTGAGAGTATATTAAATGGGCACCTAACCCCGCTCCCCTACCCACCACCACATCTTTCCCCCAAATTTATTTTTTTGGTTAAAAAAATAACTTTCCCCCAATATCTTATGGCCACTCACGCCCCTCCCCCTTCTTTCCTTCCTTTTGCAGACTTCACTGCAATTTCTTCTTTGATGCAACTCACCAGCAAACATGGAGTTCTCGCCGACCTCCCCCGTTAGCGGCTCGAAGCCCCCCACACACCACTCCGACCTCCCTTCCCCGGCCAGATCCCCCACCTTCCCCGACCTCCCTTCCCCTGGACCGAATTCAAGAGCAAGTCGGGCCCGAGGTTCTCCGTGTCGATCCATGTCGGTCGTGACTCCAAATTCCTTTCTTTTTGGGATTTTCCTATTAATTCCCATAATTATATTTTCTTCCTTGAAGATTAAGGAGTTCTAGAAGCCTTGGAGAGCAAGGAGTTCTAGAAGCCTTAGAGGTCAAGGACTTTCCTTGGGGATCAAGGAATTTAGAAGGGTAATCTAGTCTTTGTAATAAGAGGGATGAACTCTATTTAAACCCTTGTAATCTCTCATTAGGGATGATCATATACACTTTGTGGGGGGGGGGGGGGGAGTAGAAGGAAGAAGAGGGTGGACTCTTCTCCAAGGGAGGGAAGAAACCCAAGATCTAGAGGAGGATTTGGGTGAATTATTTTCCTTGGAGAGAAAAGAAACCCTTAGGCTTGGAGGGAGCAAGACACAACACTAATCACCTCTCAAAGGCTCAAAGAAGACTTGGAGAGCAAGGAGAAAGAGAAGAGAGGAGAAGGAAGAGAAATTGGTGTAGGAGAAGAATAGATCTAGGGAGAACTAGTGAGTTTGTCTTTGATTTTCTTTGCAATTGTTGATTTGGATTTGGATCTTATGGATTTCCTTTGGATTAGTGAATGAAATTTGGATTTGCTTTGAGTTTGATGATTGAGACTTGTTTGCTTTGTGATTTGATTGCTTTTTACTCTAGCCTTATGGAGTAGATTCCATTGATCTTGGGCTATGGGGGAAACCTCTAGCAAGGTTTGGGTTTGAACCCACAATTCCACAGTCTTGAGTGCTTGATCTAGGAACCCACTCTACATAGAGCTACAATTCCTTATGGAAGCAAGGGATCAAGGGCTTGTGATTGGCAAGAGTGAACGGAAGCGATCGATTGCCTATCACTTGAACTTGCATCGAAAGGGAGGTCAAATTCCTCGATCCTACGAGGATCAACACTTATTGGCTGAATTGGGGTGGAATAACCTACATCTACTAGAGGAGGAACCCAAAAACCCAAGATCTATCTCTCCATTTTGCAAGTTCGACATCCCCAAACATCGGGCCTGACTTTGATTAGTGTCGGTCCCAGCCATTTCCTTGTCGATCCACCTCGGGCCCGAAGTGACAATGTCGGTCCCGAGTGGTTTCTTTTGATTTTCCTTTGTTGCTTTTCTTTTCCTTTTTCAAGTCTTTTAGGTGCACTCATCGACCGAACTCCCGAGTGTTCAACACTCTACCTTGTGCTACAACTAGATTTGGTTATAAATTAAATTTTGACCCTCGCATTCCGAACCAATCAATACCAAAACCATGCAGCAACATGTACTTGACATGGCTAACTTGGCTGTAAAATTGGCTAAACTGGGTATGAAAGTAGAGGATTCACTTCTAGTCTAGTTTATCTTCAACTCTTTGCCTCAATAGTATGGTCCTATTCAGATTCATTATAACACGATTATAACAACGTGGAATGTGAATCAACTGACCAATATGTTGGTTCAAGAAGAGGCTAGAATTAAGCAACAAAGTAGCCATGTGCCTAACGCAAACTACATGCATGAGAATGGTAACAAATTTGGAAATAAAAATTGGAAGGACATTAAGAAAAGTTCCTCCAATCAGAATAACTCTTCTAACCAGTCCAGTCAATCTACACCGTAGAAAGCTAAGAAGAATGATAACTGCCATTTTTGCAAAAAGAATGGGCACATATAGACGGATTACGTAAAGCATAGAGAATGGTTCGAAAAGAATGGTAAGCCTTTGGCTTTTGAGTGTTTTGAATAAAACTTTGTAGAAGAACCTTCTAATACATGGTGGATTAACTTTGGATCTAATATTCATGATTCAAACTCGATGTAGGGATACTGTACAACCCGGAACATAAGTCCAAATGAATCTTACCTTTACATGGTAAATAGGATGAAAACACCAGATGGCCATTGGGACTTTTAATTTAGTTTTAAGTATTGCTTTTCATTTAGATTTAGAGAATACTATTTTTGTTCCTATAGTTTCTCGCAATTTGATTTTCTGATGGCTTTTCTTCATCTACTAGTCATGGATGTTTCAGTTTTTTTAAGAATAATGATTTAGTTAGTTCAGGATTTTTAGTTAATGGTTTATATTGAAGAAATTACTCTCGATAACTCTTTTTCTTAATCCCTAGTAATCTTGCATCCTAAAGTGAGTTTGAAATGTAAAAGTTCAAGTGAAAATTCTGCTTTTTGTGGCATAAGAGGTTGTCATATATCTAGCGAAAGATTTAAGTTACTAGTGAAAGAAGAGATTCTTCCAAGTCCTGACTTCATTATTTTGAGTTTTGTATAGACTGCATTAAGGGTAAGCAAACTACACATACCAAGAAAGGAGCCGCAAGAAGCATTGAAATACTTGAAATTTATACATACAGACATATGCGGGCCTTTCGATTATCCATCTTTTTGTGGAGAAAAGTACTTATTACCTTTATTGATAATTATTCACGATACTATTATATTTACCTTTTTGCATGACACATCTCAATTTGTGAATGCAGTAGAATCCTACATACCAGAGGTTGAGAGACAATTAGGTAAAAAATTGAAAATCATTTGGTCTAATACAGGTGGTGAATTTTGTCGAAAGTATGATGAGTCAAGAAACGTCCTTGTCCTTTTGCTAAACTGTTGGGACAATGTTAAGGACGTCTTTAGTAATTAACATTGTTCCTGTCGTCCCTTAGTTTTGATTCGACAAACTCGTCTTGATCTAATAAGTTGTCCAAGTGTTTCAGGAACGCATGTGATGAAAATGACAAAAAGTTTGTGTAGCCGCCCTTAAGGTGTAAGGACGCTACATCTAATAAGGGATACTTGACATGATTTCACAAATGACGTTATCCTAATCAATCATACAGGAGTCCTCAAGGCTGGTCGACAAAATGACATCACCAAACAAGCCTTGATCATGATCACCACGTGGAAGCAGATCATGTAGCCAAGTCCAACGGAATTTCCGGCCAGGAAGCTTCCCTCATCATCCAGAGACACGTGGAAGCCGATCCCTATAGCAACGTCCCCAAGGGCATGATCGTCAGAGAACGACATCCTTCCTAAGTCACTATTATTATTCTTCCAGAGCATTTATTGTGACTTGACACTTCCAGAGAATATTCAGAGAATTTGTCAGTCGATCAACAACACCAAGAACAAGCTCAAAAACAAGTGAGACTTAGGTGTTAGATCGAGTGTGAAGCGTTCAACAAAACCCTAAACTATTTGTCATAGAAAAGAACAAAAAGAAAGAGAGAGTCCTTACGACGAACTGTAAGGAAGAGGTGATAGCATCATTTAGAGAGATTAAGTTAGGTTACATTACAGGCTTGAAGAAGTTTTTACTAGTGGACTTAGGGACGCCTTCTAAGTGCTAGAGAAGTGTAACTACTCGCCAGTATAATTGTAAGGAAACTTAATAAGGAAGGAAAGAAGCTATTACAAAATATTCCAAGGAGGTAGAGGTTTACACTCAAGGACTAGTTGGTGTTGGGCCGTTGGAAACTCAAGCCCACGAAGAACAAAGCTCATCATTAATTCTTCTTCCACGCCAGTCAAAGAATCCCGATAATGTCGCCCCTCATTAACAACGCAATCGGAGCTGTAGCAACAAGTCCACCTCATCGTTCAAATCCATAACTGCAAGCGAAATCTCCAGGATTATTAGCAATAATGGCCAACGGTTCAAATTGGATAAAGCTCCATTATTTAAGGGAAGAACCGCACATAGAAGGAACACACAATACTCTGCGCTCTCAATTACTCAAAGCTTAACAAAAACATTATTCTTACCTTCCTTATTTCGATTGCAATCTCTTTGTTTGGAGAAGTCAAGCGTACTCGAATCTTATCGTTTGTAAACAGAGCAACAACCAACTGATCAATATAATTTCTACTGCAATTCTCATCATTTTATTTGTTCTTATACTTGTCGCTTTTGTTGATTGTATCCTGTTTATTGCTTCTAACACGTTGTGACGACTTTGTGACTAAGATTCCCTCATCATAGCGAAGTAACGCGTTTACGCAGTTAACTCGCCCAAAACAATTGGTGCCCACCGTGGGGCCCTAGCCAAAAAAGAAGTCACGCCTTAGCACGGTACCGAATCTTCGTCAGCATGGATGGAACTCATAGTCATGTAGGAGATCTCAAGCCTGTCAACAACCAAGTCAACTATTCCAGTGAGAACTAAATCAATGACGGCAACAACTACGACAACAACCCTGACAACACCGTCAACGGCAATGGTAGTGATAACAATCGCGAATTGCCTGCCAATGAAGAGGCGGTCGCCGACGGCAACTCTGTGCGACAAGCAGCTGAATCAAGTGTCATTGCGGAGATCCGCGCAACCATGCTTGCACTCCAAAAGTAGTTGGATAGCCAAAAAGAGGCTAACGCTAAGTTTACTGAGATTTATGGAAAACAAATCGAATCATTAACTAACGAACGTGATTTGCTTCGATCTCAGGTACAATCGGCTCCGACTCATCATCGTAGGAGTGACGTGATAAATGACGTTGCTCGGTGTCTGGATATGGAGGATCCTAGCCTTTTTACTCCTAATGACGCCGGCCCATCAACAGGTAACCATGTAATTGGTAACACGTCGGGGGCAACCTAGGACAGTATTGAGGTCGTTCAACTCAGGGAACCCCTCAGAGCCCTGGAGGACCGAACTACTCAAGTCCCAGGGGCTCCTCAACCGATAGCAGTAGAAAGGCGAGATGGATACACCGACTCTCCTTTTGTACCCGCTATCGCGAGAGTTAACATATCCCGAAAGTATCATGTCCCCGAAATTCCTAAATATGAAGGGATCACCGATCCCGACCAACATATTGCGGCTTTCAAACAAGCCATGAATATTAGCACTATGCCCTCGATATGAAGAAGATAGCCATGTGTCGGTGGTTCCGAAACACGTTAACTAGTCCCGCATTAAACTAGCATTCTCATTTACCACTTAGAAGTATCTCATCTTTCGTTGAGTTGGTTGATAGGTTTAGGATCAGGTTCGCAAGCATCCGTCATGCAAAGAAGCGATCTAGCGACTTATATCGTCTAGTCCAGAAGCCGCGCGAGTCCTTAAGCGTTCCTCAGTCGTTACAACGAAGAACTTGTAACTTTTGAGGGATGTGATGCAGCAACAGCAGTGGAGGCATTTTGGTGAGGAATATCGTCCCGAAACCCTGAATTATATCGGGAACTAACAAACTATCCTTGCTCTAACTTTGATGAGGTGCAGGTCAAGGCGTTAGCTCACGTTCGTCTTGATGAAGATGATCTTTACGCTGAGAAATGAGCAAGTCCTCAGCGGAATGACAGACGGCAGGGAAGGTGGGAAGCTCGATACGATCTGTACCCGCTCATCATTCACTGCACGTCAAGCCAACCGTTAACACGTCATATGCCAAGAAGAGCGAGAACATCCCGCTGCCTCCATAGTTGTCCCACCACAATTTCCGAGTCAGCCCAACAGAGATTTTCAGAACCCTTAGCACGATGGGAAACGTTGTCAAGTGGCCACGGAAGAAAGACATCCAAATCACCGTAAAGATGATACAAGGTGGTGTGACTTTCATTTCGACCACGGCCACACGACAGAAGAGTGCATCGCGCTAAGGAAAGAAGTAGTCGACTTGCTGAGGAAGGGTTACCTCAAAGAGTTGATCTCCGAGCGCGGAAGAGAGCATTTAGCGAGAAATGTCGAAAGAGCCCAGAAACCCGTTTCCCCCAAGCAAGCAGGAGTAATTAACGTCATTACTGGGGGATCAGGCATCTGTGGCATGACCTACTCCGCGGCCAAGAGGATGGCAAGAGAAGCCAGACGAGAAGGCCCCAAGGCTCCTATACATGCCAGTCACGCCATCATGCCCATTATCTTCGACGATGTCGAAGAAGAGGAAGTCCATCATGATTGCTTAATAATATCTTTAACAATTGCGAATTTCCTTGTTAAATGCATTCTGGTTGATAATGGAAGCTCCACTAACTTGCTCATGTTGGATGCGTTGTACATCTTAGGTCTTGGACTTGACGACATCGTCTAGAAGTCTATGACTTTAGTAGGATTCAACAAAGAATCGCGCAACACGCTTGGGAAAATCTCCCTACCAACTATTGCTAAGGGAGTAAATTATCAAGTAAAATTTCAAGTGCTAGATTATCCCTCACCCTTTAACGTTATTTTGGGCAGGCCTTGGATTCACGGGATGAAAGCAATCCCGTCAACTTACCACCAATGCGTGAAGTTTCCCTCTCCTTGGGGGATACACGAAATTCAAGGAGAATAGAAGATCGCAAGAGAGTGTTGCTTAGTAGCAATGAAGACGACGGCTTCCAAGACCTCGAAGCCAGAGACCAACAAGCAAATGTCCGATTAGCAATTAAAGGACTGTAAGACTCCTGATATGGGATTGCCAGTGTCGTATGCTACGTTTGAGGTTGCGGAAGCTTTTCAGGATCTTTGGAATGTTTCGCCTGCTGCCCTTGCTCAATTCTTTCGCTTCTAACGAACTAAAGGCTCGCCCTTAGATTGGATGATCCAATAAGGGTTGAAACCTTAATGGTGTGGAGGAAAGGTCGGTTGGTGAATTGACGCCCTATGGGCCACCTGCGATATTCACAACGAAGAACACCAATATGAGTAGGATGAATTGCACGATTGCTAACAAATTTATGTAAATTGATGTTTGTTTTAGTCATGCAGTTGTTAAGTGACAATTCAGAGAAAGACGAGAGAGAGAGAGAGAGAGAGAGAGAGAGAGAGAGAGAGAGAGAGAGAGAGAAGAGTAGAGAGAGAGATGGTGAGAAAGAATTGCAAGCAGTTCTTCTCGGCTGGATTAATGAAGATGGACAAATGTTGATCATTGAATGTTGTTGTTAATGATCGGCTGGATGCAATGAACAAGGCTCGAAATTCTCCCAATGCAAGACACGAAATTGGGTTGGATTAAATCCCAAGAATTCAACTTGTAACGCAAGTCAAATTCCAGGAAAAACTAATATGATTTTTCATTCATCATATGGTTTGAATTTATAGACAAAAATCAGCTAAAGATTCTATCATCTAACAACTTCCTAAGATAGATCTTTGCTTGGAAAGAAAGCTAAAAGTTACTAGAGAATCTATAATTTAACTAATGAAAAATAACAACTTTGTAACAAACTTCCATCCATCTAGAAGGTGTGGATTGCGGCCCAAGTAAGGCTGTATTGGGTTGGCTCCTTGGATAATGCCGCATCCTAGGTGTGTGAAAAACGTGTGGGAGCTGCGTCCTAGGGCGTTGTCCATACTTAGATAAAAAAATAGAAGGAATAAAAGAGGCAAGTGCCAAAAATAGCAAATTTCTCTAATCCTAAAATTAACTTCAATGATAGGCATGCCCAAATATGGCATGCCCAAATATCAATTCGGGACATGAGAGATGAGGGTGGTCCATTGTGGCCCATGTGACTCGAGCATAGCTGGGATGCGCGTCAAGAGAACTCTTGTTGCTTTTCTTAGGATCCGGGCTCGATCTCTTGTGATTGGTCCATCGAAGGGGACTCGGGCTAGGTCCTCGATCTCTTGCGGAGTCATTGGTGCATGGTCTACATCATTCTCCTCCACTTGGCTACGAAGCGTCCTCAATTCGTCGTCGGAGTCATCATCAGGGACATAGAGGGATAGGTCCGCTACATTGAATGTAGGATGGACGCCATACTCTCCGGGGAGGTCCAAACGGTAGGCATTGGGACCGATCCGCTAAGTGATGCGAAAGGGGCCGTCGCCTCTATCATGGAGCTTGGACTTGCGCTTGTCCGGGAACCTCTTCTTCCTTAGGTGCAGCCACACAAGATCGCCCACCCCAAATTGCACATTCTTTCGACCCTTGTCAGCTTAGGCCTTGTATTGGGCGGTCTTGCGTTCAAGGTGCAACCAAGTGCGCTCATGCAGCTTCTTCACGAACTCAACCCTCTTGTGTGCGTCGAACGACGTCTTGTCTTGTCCTTCATGGGCCGGGGCGTGAGATCCACCGGTGTCCTGGGTTTCAAACCGTACACCACCTCAAAGGGAGTCATCTTGGTTGCCGAGTGCACCGACCTGTTATAAGCAAACTCTACAAAAGGCAAACAATCTTCCCATTTTTTGATGTTGGACTTAATCATGGTGTGTAGCAAGACGCCCAAAGTCCGGTTAGTAACCTCAGTTTGACTATCGGTCTGAGGGTGATAAGAAGTAGAATAGAGCAATCTAGTACCCAATTTAGACCACAAAGATTTCCAAAAGAAACCCAAGAACTTAGCATCCCTATCACTAACAATAGAACAAGGAATACCATGCAATTTCACAACATGCTCGAAAAACAAGGAAGATATATGCACGACATCATCAGTTTTATGACATGGAATGAAGTGAGACATTTTTGAAAATCTATCTACCACTACAAAGATGCTATCTCAGCCCTTTCTAGTCCTAGGTAACCCTACAATGAAATCCATAGAAATATCTTCCTAAGGGCTCTTAGGTATAGGTAAAGGCTGGTACAATCCATGGTTAGTTAACTTTGATTTTCCTTTAGCACATGAAACACAGCCCTTAATGAACTTAAGCACATAGTTCGACATTTTAGGCCAATAGAAGTGTTCCTTTAATCCTTGCAAAGTCTTTTCTAACCCACCATGTCCTCTAGTCTCATGTACATCTTGTTGGGACAATATTAAGGACACCAGTCATTAATATCTAAACCAATAATGATCGTCCCTTTTTTTGACAATGACAAACTCAAAGGTATTCGATAAGTTGTCCAAGTGTTGATCTCAGGTAAGTCCAGAGGACGCACATGAGCGAAAAGGACAACAAGTGAACTAGAGTCCCTGAATTTGTAGGGACGCACTTCACCAGAACTTCCAAAGTTGAACTTAACTGGCTAAGCCCCTTCGCAGATAGGACGGCGTCCTCATCAAGAAGGGACGCGCGCCAAAATACGGACGAAGTTCAAATTCAAATCAAGGACGCCCCAACATGATTACATCACGTTCGGCCGTAGTCCTCAGAAGGAAGCTTCCCTTGTCTGGGCAAGTGTAGACAACTCCAAAGATGTCGCTTTCCCAGCGATGGTCCCCTACCCATGCGGAGGCTTCCCAAGCGTCAACAGAGTTGACTTCCTCAAGATGCACATCGCACCGTTGATGGAAGATCAAGGATCCTGCCAAGTCTCAGAGGACGCTAGAGGACAAGAACCACTTCCGCTATAAATATCCCCCAAGGGGTATGCATAGCGGTGTGGACTTTGAAGACTTTCTCTCAAGCTCTCCCGAAGCATTCAAGTACAAGAACGAAGATCAAGAAGATCAAGTGAGCTTGAAGCAAGAGAAAGAAAGTCCAACCACATCAAATCCAAAACAAACCACAAAATAGTTAGAGTAGTAGTTTGTCTCTCACAACGGACCGTGAGAGACGTGAGTGATAGCTTCCTTATAGCTAAGAGAGTTAGGTTACTTTGTTAGGTGGAAAGGAGTGTTACTAGTGAGGCTAAGGACGGACGCTTAGCTCAGTGAAGTGTAAGGACTCGCCTAAGTTGTAAGGACTCTCTCTTAATAAGATAAGGACGGCTATTGAAAATCCTCCAAGCGGAGGTAGAGGTTTACCCATAAGACTAGTTGGTCTTAGTGGGGTTCCTCTATAAATACTCGTGTCCATTATCTTGTCTTGTTTCCTGTTAAGTCTAATTTCCGCTGCACTTAAGGACGCCCTTAACCCAGTTAAGGACGCCCGTTCTAACAGACTTACAATCCAACAATTGGTATCAGAGCAGGCGCTCTAGATTAAGGTTTTAAGTTGCAGGAAACATGGAGATGGAACCTATAGGTATCTCAAGTGCGAAGCCACCCCGCCTAACGGACGACAACTTCAACCGGTGGAAAACAAGGTTCGAGTGCTTCGTGCGAAGTCAAAACTACCAATGCTGGCTGGTGATAAAGAACGGAGACCTCGAAGTCCCTGCTGCTAAGAAGGACAAAGAAGCAGACTGGGATCCCGAAGAGTTCAAACTCATGGAGGCAAACGCCAAAGCCATTTGTTTTCTACAGACGTCCCTCTGTGAAAAGGACGCCACCCGTGTGAGCAATCTTCCAACTGCCAAGCTCCAATGGGAAGCTCTGGAGAAGTACCATGTTGGGCCGCCCGAAATGAAAGAGGACGTCCATCTTGAAGCTAAAAGGGACTTCTCCAAGTTCAAAATGTTCACAAATGAGACAATCACCGACTACTCCTTCCGCTTTGAGGCCCTACTAACCAAGTTGAAAAACTTGGGTGTCAAAGAAACGGAGATCACTCAAAGGATTAAGGTTCAAGTCTTTATCGATGGACTCAAGGGACCATGGAACTTCGATAGAATGACGTTCAAGGAAAACCAAGCCAACAAAGGACTGTCCATGGAAGAAATTTATGGAAAGCTTAAGGGGTACGAAGCAAGGAGAAATCAAGACCTGCTGGAAATGGGAAAGAGTTCCAAAAATGAGCTGGCTTTAACTCTTGCGGCAAGAACACCAGAGTATGAGCAATACTATCAAAGACAAAGAGAGTTGAACTCAATGCTAGAAGCCAAAACTCAAGAGCACCAAGAAAATCTCCGTCTTCAGGCTTCGATAGAACGCAAAGGGAAGACCGAAGAACAAATATCTGAAGAAGATGAGTTAGCCATGCTTCACAAATCTCTCTGTGCATGGTAAAAAAAAGGAAAAGTCCCAAAAATGAAGATGCCTTACAAGAAAGAAAGTCGCAAACTTTCGGATGCTGAAATGAAGGATATAGTCTGCTACAAATGCAACAAGAAGGGACACATGGCCAAGAAATGTACCACAGGGTTAACATCAAAAGAAATAAAGGAAAAGGCTTTGTTCGGTGCGTTTGAGGGCGCATGGGACGACCTTGACTCAAGTGATGAAGAACCAGAGAATCAAGTGGCCTACATGGCTATGGAAGACGCCCCAGAGGACGTCTCTGAATCTGACCAAGAGGTAACTCATGAATTTATGCTAAGCTCTCTTGAAAAATGCTCAAAGCTCAAGCTCATCAAACTAATCACTCAGATCATGCAAGAAAGCTATGCAATGAAACAAAGTTTTGAGGAAATTGAATCCGAGAATATTGTTGTGGAATGTGAAAATTGCAATACCATGTCTTTTCAACTAGAATCTTCTAAGGAAGAAGTCAAGTCCCTTAAAAGTCAGCTTGTGTGCCTAAAACTTGAAAATGCTAATCTTAGGGATGAGGTGAAAGTCCTAGGAAAGAGTCCCATGACTGAAACTATAAATCCGATAGTCTTTGTTCCATTTCGGAAAGGACTAGGGTATGAGTCAGGATCAAAGGACTCCCTTCCAAGTGACTTCGAAGCTAGCAAAACCTCTGAGCTAGAACTTGAAAGAGAAAAGACAAAGAACTTAGAGGAACGCATAAGAGTTCTTGAGAGTGGTGAAACTGGTAGAAAAGACTACTATACACATTCTGTCAGCCATAAGATTTACAAGAAAATTGCTAAGGGAAATGGCTCTAAGGTAGTTGATCCAGACAAAATGAAGGAGAATAGAATCGAACGTCCTAACAAGAAGTACTACCTTGGAAACTACTATAGGACGTGCTGGCATTGTGGCAAAAGTGGCCACTACCAGTATGAGTGTCTTAAGCTGAAACAAGATCTTGAAAATGGAAGAAAGGCTAGAAATGGCAGTGAGAATGCTAAGCCTAAATTTGCTGATAGGACGCATGCTAGTGTGCCAAATACTAGAACTCGATCTCTTAGGACGCATGCTAGAAGATCAAATGATGTGAATGTTTATGATCATTTGCCTATGAAGAAGTTGTACCCATGTAGCGAACCAGGTAGGGGCCACCTTGCCTGGGTCGCAAAGAACTAACTCTTCTTTTCAGGTCGAAGTGAGAGGAAGCCCGTGGATCATTGACAGTGGCGCTTCAAATTATATGACTAGAAGCCAGATCCATCTCACTTCTATCCAATCAAATGCCACGGGAGGAATTGTCTCGTTTGGCAACAAGGGAAAAGGAAGAATCAAAGGGACGGGCGTCGCAAAGCTAAATCAATCCATCAGTGCGTCCAAAGTCAGTCTTGTCGAGGGACTAGGCTTCAATCTCCTTAGTGTTTCCCAAATATGTGATCAAGGTGAAAACCTAGTCACATTTGACTCTAAGGAGTGCCTGGTCATCAACAAGAAAACAAATCAAGTCATTCTCAAAGGGACTCGCGAGAACAATGTCTACATCTTCAATCAAAGGTTCAAGCCTGCATCCAAGTTGTGCTTATCCGTCTCTGCTGTGGACGCCGATCTCTGGCATCGACGTCTTGGACATGCTGGACCTAGCACGATCTTCAAGCTTCATCAAAAGGAACTTGTAAGAGGACTTCTCGAATTGATCCTGAGCAAATCGAGCAATGTAAAGCATGCATCAAAGGGAAGCAGACAAGATCGTCGTTCAAATCCAATAATGAAGTGAGCACAAAGAAGCCTTTAGAACTCCTTCACATGGATTTGTGTGCACCCATGCAAACCCAAAGCTATGGTGGAAAAAGGTACATGTACGTTATTGTAGATGATTATTCTAGATTCACTTGGGTTCTTTTCTTGGTGTCAAAAGCAGATGCTTTCGGGATGTTCAAAATCTTCATCAAGCAAATAGAAGTTGCTCTTGGGACAAGCTTAAAAGCATTAAGGTCAGATCATGGAACGGAGTTCAAAAACTCAGAGTTCCTTGACTTCTGTGACCAACAAGGAGTCTCCCACAACTTCTCTTGCCCCCGGACTCCTCGGCAAAATGGCGTTGTTGAACGAAAGAATAGGACGCTGGAAGATATGGCAAGGAATATGCTCCTAGCAAGCGGCGTTCCCAAACAATTGTGGGCAGAAGCCGTGGCCACAACTACCTACATAATAAACCGAGCCATGATTCGTCCTTTGCTCAAAAAGACGTCCTATGAGGTCCTAAATGGAAGAAAGCCAAACATTTCACACCTCAATGTCTTTGGGTGTAAATGCTTCATTCGGCAAATTTGATGCTAGGAGTGATGAAGGAATATTCCTTGGATACTCCCTCACAAGCAAAGCCTATAGAGTCTTCAACAAACGGACTCTTAAGCTTGAGGAAAGTATCCATGTGGTGTTCAAATAAAATGCTTCTCACAAGAAAGAACCAAGTAAGAAGGAACGTCGTACCTCTCCAAGGGACGATGATGAAGATGATGAGGAAGATCCCAGAGGCTCCTCCGACAAATACTACGTTCCTAGGAACGCCCCTGAAGCTTGCGATGAGGTTTCAATGGGAGTCCCTAGCGAACAGCAAGAGCCTTCTCAAACTTGGTCGCTAAACCAAGTAGATGCTGGTGAATCAAGTCAACAAGGAGAAGAAAGGCACATTGTGGACGCTCAACCTGAGGGGGAACACACTGAGCCTATCAACGAAGACGATGGCTTTGACTCCGATGAATCTGATTGGACGGACCCTAGGTGTACTCCTACAAGAGACGCTACTCATAGGGGATCCAACCTTTCAAGACTTCATTCCACAGATCAAATCATCTCAGACATTTCAAAAGGAGTCCAAACAAGATCAGCTGTGAATCAGTCCCATAGCGCCAACATAGCGTTATGTGCTTTCAATGCCTTTGTGTCCTTAATTGAACCTAAGAACATAAAGGAGGCACTTCAGGACGCTGATTGGATCCAAGCCATTCAAAAAGAACTCAATCAATTCGAGAGAAACAAGGTTTGGACCCTCGTCCCTCGTCCGAAAAACAAAAATATAATAGGGACGAGGTGGGTCTACAAGAACAAGCTTGATGAGAGTGGTCGTGTTTCAAGAAACAAAGCAAAGCTTGTGGCTCAAGGCTATAGGCAAGAGGAAGGAATCGATTATGATGAGACCTTCGCTCCTGTCGCTAGAATTGAAGCCATTCGCCTCCTCATTGCCTATGCCGCTCACAAGGGGTTCAAGCTTTTTCAGATGGACGTCAAGACAGCCTTCCTCAACGGAAAGCTTAAGGAAGAAGTGTATGTCGCTCAACCTCCAGGTTTTGAGGACGCTGATCATCCTGATCATGTGTACTTCTTGGACAAGGCACTCTACGGACTCAAGCAAGCCCCTCGTGCCTGGTACGATAGGTTTGCGTCCTTTCTTCTATCCAACGGGTACACACGAGGTAACATTGACAAAACCTTGTTCTTAAAGAAAGTCCTTAAAGTTGTATTGATTGTCCAAGTCTATGTCGATGACATAGTCTTTGGAAGCACTAACATGAAACTTGTAGAGGAATTCAAGAACTTGATGAGTAGTGAGTTTGAGATATCCCTCATAGGAGAACTCAACTTCTTCTTGGGACTTCAAATCACACAGCTCAAAGATGGGACGCGCATTCATCAACATAAATACATACGTGAAATGCTTGAGAAGTATGGAATGAATACGTCCAAATCCATTGATACTCCCATCTCCCCCAACACTCGCCTTTACGCTGATGAAGAAGGCAAGAGTGTAGATCAAAAGCTCCACAGAGGAATGATAGGGTCCTTGCTATCCCTAACGGCAAGTCGTCCCGACATCATGTTCGCTGTATGCTTGTGTGCTCGCTTCCAAGCAAATCCAAAGGAGTCCCACATGTAAGAGGTCAAAAGAATCTTCAGATACCTCAAGGGACGGGATGACCTATGCCTATGGTATCCCAGAAGGACGTCCCTAAACCTAGTAGCATACTCTGACGTAGACTACGCTGGCCATGTGGTAGATAGGAAGAGCACATCCGGGATGACACAATTCCTTGGTTCGTGCCTTGTATCTTGGGGATCCAAAAAGCAAAACTCCGTGGCCCTCTCAACCGCGGAAGCTGAGTACGTTGCTGCTGCCTCGTGCTGCTCACAAGTCCTATGGATCAAGTACCAACTTGAAGACTATGGTGCGTTCCTCAACACAGTTCCTATCTTGTGTGATAACACTAGTGCTATAAGTATTGCCAAGAATCCTGTTCATCATTCTAGGACAAAACATATTCATATAAGACATCACTTTCTTCGTGATAATGTTGAACTTGGATTAATTAAAGTGGATCATGTTAGGACTAAGGACCAAGTGGCTGATATTTTCACAAAAGCGCTTGATAGACGTCCATATGAGCACCTCCGGTTGCTTTTAGGGATGATAACAATGATCAAGCCCCGTTCTATTATTCCCTCTATGATTGGTTACATTTTGTTGAGAACTTGTTTTAAAGTGTGTCATGCATTTAAAGTCATCTTTAAAGGACGCTAGTCTAAGACATGTGTTTTTCTTGTGTTTTATGAACGATATTCATTTCGTTTTTCATCTCAAGAGTATCCCTGATCACCCTACCCTCATTACAAGCCGAAATGATGGGAACTCTAAGCTTACCTAAGCCGAGAATCTTGCAAACGCGTCCTATGAGCGTTCTTTGTTTTACTTTTACGGGACATACTTGTTTGATTTTCAAAAATGGTTCTAAGTGATCAAAGGGACGCTTGTTGAGAGCTGAAGGATGTCCGGGAAGAGTTTTAAGTTCAGAGGTTGTGATCAGTTTTTTTTTGGGACGCCGTGGATCAGTTCTGAGTAAAGCAGGGTTGTGTGTTGAAAGGACGCTGAGATAGAGTCCTTTGCAGTTGTGAAAAGTTTGAACTTTGAAAATGGGAAGTTGAACCGTCTTGAAGGCGTTGAACGCAGATCTTGGGATATGTGTAACGGGTGCAAAACAGCTGTGTTTCTTAGCAAAGAAGGAAGCCATGTGCGGGATTGCGGGTGGAGGAAGCCGAATGAAAAGTCCCTATTACCCTTGACCGTTCACCTTCGTCTTCTTCCTATAAATATACACCTGTGCACTCTGAAAACTCTTCTTTGCCTCCCTGCTGTTTGCATAAATCCGGAAATCTCTCAAGATCTTGCCAAATTCCCAAATCCCAGATCTCGAAATCTCCACTTCTCAACCCTAATCCTTCTCTATAAAAATCCAAACTTCAAATGGCCAACACCAGATCTCTCAAGAACACCTCGCCTTCTCCGTCTTCGTCGTCGGCGAAAAATCCAAACACAGCGAAATCCATCACTCCGGTGAGAGGCCGGTCGCTAATGGACTTCCGAGGCAGACCCGCTGGCCGGCAAGATCCTCCTTGCCACCATCATTCCTCATACTCGTCTCAGTGCCGCCCTTCCACCACTCCTCCAAAGCCACACCAATCCCAACATCCTCCTCAAAAATCCCAATCTTCCTGTTCCCAATCCAAACCCTCACAAAAACACTTCCAATTCCTGGAAAAACCATTTAAACTTGAGCCAGAGCAAGGGAACCCCTCAAAGACCTCTGTCTTTAGACTTCCCGCCCAACCTAAACGCCGTCCTCCCCTCGACACACTCATTGAGGTTTGCCTAGAAAAGAGCCAAGAACGCTCGCCAACATTTGCCTACGGGCGTCCGCTCATGACCATCCCCCTAAAATCCAACGCCTCCTCCACTACTTCATGGTCACCTATGTCCAGCCTCGCCTCAAAGAAACCAACCATACCAATCCTCCTTTCATGGGGCCAGGTATTATATCTGACTCTTTTGGTGGGTCTGTGGACGAGCTCGCCAAACTGCTCCCCGACATAATGGAGTTCATAGTGG
Organism: Polygonum aviculare; assembly: GCA_934048045.1. Taxonomy (NCBI): domain Eukaryota; kingdom Viridiplantae; phylum Streptophyta; class Magnoliopsida; order Caryophyllales; family Polygonaceae; genus Polygonum; species Polygonum aviculare. Next base: position 19,831,052 of record OW204023.1, on the reverse strand, counting down.
CTCCTGCGGGCTCCGTCCCTCCCCAGAAGAGAAAGAGGCCCTCTTCCCCTCCCCCTTCCAATCAACTACAAATTGAAGGCCCTCCCTCTTCCTCCCAATCAAAACCAACCCCTTCCTCCCTTCCTCCCGCTCCCAAACGCCGCTTGAAGACCTCTGCTGAGCTCGAGGGCGTTATTGAACAACAAATGGCAGCCATCCACCTCTCCAAGCTGTAGATTGAAAAAGAGGAGAAGGCTAGGCAAGAGCAAGCGGAAAAGGACGTCATTGTTGTGGCGATCCAAAAGAGTCTACATGACGTCCCTCTACTCCCTCCACCACCACCAAGGGTAGAGGACGCGACTCCCGCTCCTAAGGAGGCTGCGGACCCGCTGGATGCGGAGATTGAGGCGGACTTGGCAAAGCCAATGCCAAAGGTCCAGAAGGTTGTTCCTCCTACACAGGTCCAGGCCAAGGACGCTGTGCCCATTGTCATTTCAGTGGATGACTCCCCTACAAGGCAAATGCCTCCTCCGCCTGCTCCGCTCCAGGTCAAGCCAATCTCTATGAGAACTCCAACTCCCTCTCCTCCCAGAGCGTCTACTCCACCTCCTCTGCCAGCTCAGGCCGTCGAGGAAACTGCTCAAGTCCAGGGGACGGCTTCTGTTGAAGTCCCCATCGAGTCATTGGCAAGGACTCCAGCTGTGGACGCGCCTCCTCCAGCACAGGCGTCCACTGCTGAGGACACAGAGATGGTCGAGTCCCATGACCAACGGGACGAGGCCTCTAATGAAGATGATGCTCCTCCTCAAGATGAGGAACATGAGGATGAGGAGGGAGATGGCGATGAAGAAGATGCTGGTGATGAAGTGATTGTGAGCAACGGCAACAAGCAGAAAAGGCTAAAGAAAATTCTGTCGCCACTCCTCTTTTCTGCACAGTTTCTGGAAGAGAATGGACGCACTGAGTTCTTGGAACTGCTGGAGTTCCAAGGTTGGACGCATCTGGGCGTTGAGGCCGCTGAAGTCGACCCCGAACAGGTTCTCCGCTTTTACTCAAAAGTTGAAATATCCGAAGTAAAAGGGAAGCATCAAGGGACGTTCGAAATTGATGAGGACGAGTACTCAATTGCTGAGGGTACCGTCCGAAACATGCTTGGCCTGCGTCCATCTCATTCTAATGCTCTACATGACCTGCCTTGTAAGAATTTTGGCCGTTTCTCCCAAGAAGAGATCTTCAACAACATATTCAGTGGGAGACAGCCAGCAGCTAAGGACAGAGTCGCCCATTGCCTCACCAAGACGGGAGTCCTTGCGCATCACTTCATTGTGCGCATGGTCGTCCCCCGCCAAGAGAAGAAGTCAATCGTCCAAATCACTGATAGTATCTTACTGGACGCCTTCTTACAACGCAAGCCCATCAACTTGCCGCGGGTTATCTTGGAGCACATGGGTAAGTGCACAGGAGGACGCCACTCTCTTCCCTTCCCTGGCCTAGTCAAGCAGATCCTGAAGCAGCAAGGCCTCTATGCCCCCAAGGAAGAAAAATCTTTTGGCATTCACTGGGACGTTAGGCAAATCACCCTACCCCCAGTTGGCAAACTGAGGTGTGATGAGCCGCTCCCCTCTGTTAAGAGACAGCTCGCCAAAGAGCAGAAAGAGGCTGAGCGAAGAGCTAAGGCTGCTGCTGCTGCTGCAAAGAATGTGGAAGGTGAGACTGAGGGAATTCTGCAAGTAGAAGGGACGCCAGCTGAACATGAGGACGCTGAAGAAGAAGAGGATGAACTAGATGGCATGAGCGTCCCTCATGAGGCTGAGAAGCACTCTCAGAAGTATCTGCTTGGGATGATGATCGAGAACCAGTGCATGATGATTGATCTAATCCAACAGGTTCACGACACTCTCCACCAACACACAGAACTTCTGGAACGCAACAACGAGCTCCTTGCACAGAACAACCATCTTCAGGAGCAACATCTCAAGGCCCTCGGCAAGCGTCCCCGCAAATGATCACTCCCCCCCTCTCTTCAACCTGAAAAAGTTTATTGTTTTTGTTGTGTTTTTCGTTAAGACTTTGGGATGATGTCCCCTTGTGGACCATTTTGTGTGTGTAATGATCGTACTCTGTTCGTTAATGCAGTTCATTACGTTTGTGATTCATTTTGTCTAAGTTCCTTTCTTTAGTTATGCCTTTGTGCTTGCATACTTTTCAACTTGTTCTCCTTTTCGATGATGCCAAAAGGGGGAAGTATAGTTTTGCAGAGATGCGATTATTATTAAGTTGTCATAGAAAGCACGTGTTTAGGGGGAATTTCGGCCAAGTCCAAAGGACGCTAGTTAAGAATAAGATAGGACGCACTTAAAAGAATGTGTTGCCTGCCAACCTAAGCTAAAAGGAAAATCAAAGTGTAGTCTCTCATGCTAAAAGCTTTACGTCTGTGCGTATTGTTTTGAAAGAGTTTGTCATCATCAAAAAGGGGGAAATTGTTGGGACGATATTAAGGACGCCAGTCATTAATATCTAAGACAATAATGATCGTCCCTTGTTTTGACAATGACAAACTCAAAGGTATTTGATAAGTTGTCCAAGTGTTGATCTCAGGTAAGTCCAGAGGACGCACATGAGCGAAAAGGACAACAAGTGAACGAGAGTCCCTGAATTTGTAGGGACGCACTTCACCAGAACTTCCAAAGTTCAACGTAACTGGCTAAGCCCCTTCGCAGATAGGACGGCATCCTCAGCAAGAAGGGACGCGCGCCAAAATACGGACGAAGTTCAAATTCAAATCAAGGCAGCCCCAACATGATTACATCACGTTCGGCCGTAGTCCTCAGAAGGAAGCTTCCCTTGTCTGGGCACGTGTAGACAACTCCAAAGATGTCACTTTCCCAGCGATGGTCCCCTACCCACGCGGAGGCTTCCCAAGCGTCAACAGAGTTGACTTCCTCAAGATGCACATCGCACCGTTGATGGAAGATCAAGGATCCTGCCAAGTCTCAGAGGACGCTAGAGGACAAGAACCACTTCCGCTATAAATACCCCCCAAGGGGTATGCATAGCGGTGTGGACTTTGAAGACTTTCTCTCAAGCTCTCCCGAAGCATTCAAGTACAAGAACGAAGATCAAGAAGATCAAGTGAGCTTGAAGCAAGAGAAAGAAAGTCCAACCACATCAAATCCAAAACAAACCACAAAATAGTTAGAGTAGTAGTTTGTCTCTCACAACGGACCGTGAGAGACGTGAGTGATAGCTTCCTTATAGCTAAGAGAGTTAGGTTACTGTGTTAGGTGGAAAAGAGTGTTACTAGTGAGGCTAAGGACGGACACTTAGCTCAGTGAAGTGTAACGATTCGCCTAAGTTGTAAGGACTCTCTCTTAATAAGATAAGGACGGCTATTGAAAATCCTCCAAGCGGAGGTAGAGGTTTACCCATAAGACTAGTTGGTCTTAGTGGGGTTCCTCTATAAATACTCGTGTCCATTATCTTGTCTTGTTTCCTGTTAAGTCTATTTTCCGCTGCACTTAAGGACGCCCTTAACCCAGTTAAGGACGCCCGTTCTAACAGACTTACGATCCAACACATCTTGAACTAACAACCTACGATATGAAGATGAATGTATACATAATTTTCCAGCTTTGAACAAATACCCATCATCCACAAAGTAAGAGTCATATTCACCATGCGCAATGCAATAATTGTAAATTTTTCCAAAGAAATCATCATTAACATACAATTCACGCATCATGGAAAAACCTATCAATTTTGCATTTATGTGAGCTAGGAGAACGTACCTGCGTGATAGAGCATTGGCTACCACGTTTTCGGTTCCCTTTTTGTGTTTGACCACATAGGGGAACGTCTCCATGAACTCAACCCATCTAGCATGCCTTCGGCTGAGGCGAGATTGGCCTTTTAGGTACTTGAGCGCCTTGTGATCGGTGTGAACCACGAACTTCTTTGGCCATAGGTAGTGTTGCCAAGTCTTAAGAACCCTTATTAAAGCATAGAGTTCCTTGTCGTATGTGGGGTAATTAAGCTCGGCAACACTAAGCTTCTCGCTGAAGTAGGCAATGGGTTTCTTTTCCTCCAGAAGCACGCCACCAATCCCATAATTGGACGCATCACACTCGAGCTCAAAGGTCTTGGTGAAGTCTGGCAGCTGGAGGACGGGTGCGTGGCTCAACCTGTCTTTCAAAGTTTCAAAGGCGGTCTCATGTTGCCTTTTGCACTTAAATTCTACATTTTTCTTTGTTAGTTCATGTAAAGGCGAGGCAATAATAGAAAAATCACGCACAAATCGCCTATAGAAACCAGCTAATCCTACGGGGGATCGAACCATAGTTTGAGTGGTCGGTTGAGGCCACTCTTGTATGGATTTCACCTTACTATCATCAACACGCAGACCACTACTAGACACGACAAAACCAAGGAAGATAGTAGAAGATGAGTAGAACTCACACTTAGCAAGATTAGCAAACAATTTCTCCTTTCGAAGACATTCAAAAACTACATACAAGTGTCCTATGTGATCATCCAAGCTTTTGCTATAGACTAATATGTCTTCAAAGTAAACCATAACAAATTTACCTAGAAAGCTGCGTAAAACATGATTCATTAAGTGTATGAAAGTACTAGGAGCATTAGTTAAGCCAAAAGGCATTACAAGCCATTCATACAATCCATATTTTGTTTTGAAAGCAGTTTTCCATTCATCACCCTCTTTCATCCTAATCTGATGATAGCCACTTTTAAGGTCAACTTTAGAGAATAAAATCGATCCATACAACTCATCAAGCATATCATCCAAGCGAGGTATAGGGTGGCGGTATTTTACCGTGATTTGATTGATGGCTCTACAATCAACACACATACGCCATTCGCCGTTCTTCTTGGGTACGAGGATCACCGGCTGACTCGGCTAAAGTCGTCGTGCCAAGATCAAAGATAAATAACCCAAACAAACAAAATAGTATAGCATGCAAGTAAGGGGTCGAACCCAAGAGAACTATGGCTTTTAGTACTAATATAATTATCAATCAAAGAAAAGGGGGATTGAAGAGAGAAATCTAAACTAAACTAAACTAGAAAGCAAATAACAAACAAACAAACAAATATGGGAGATAGGTTCATTCAAAAGATCCACCCTTTAATAATCACTTGATCATAGATTCATCCATTGATTTCATTCACACCTATGGTTAATTCCTATCCTCATCATTAACAATCGCAAGTCCACGGTCCAAGCAATTCTATAACCCTAGGCAAGGACGCTTAACCTAGAATTAGCATAGAGAACAAGGATAAAAGGAAATCAAATCATGCAATCAAGCTACGAGTCTCATGCACAATTTAACCATTGAATACTCTTCCCTAAACTAGTTCACGGTCCTAGAATAGAGTTGTTTCGAGAAATAGGAAAGATGCATAGACAACAACCAATCCTAAATCAAACAATAGAACATCAATCAATTCAATAGGTTCATGACTCCTAAAGAAACAATAAACATTCATAAGATGAAGCACAAGAGAATCAATATCAACCAAAGGATAGAAATCAATTACCAAAACCTCACGAGTTCATACATCAGAGCTTCTCCCTTGAACAAACCCAAGGAGACTAGCTCTCCATAACTAAACTAAAAACCTAATTTGAAGAAGAAGGTAGAAGGTAGAATGTGAATGTAGAAGATACTCAAAACCTAAGGCTGGCTCCTCCTTATATAGCCCAAGGAACAAGCTCCCCGAGATAGATAAGGAAAGAGGCAAAAGATAGAAAAGGAAACAAGATAGAAAGATTTCGGCCCGCTCGGATCCGGCATCACCGCGGTCGCGTCGCCATCACCGCGCCCGCGCTATCGCAACAGAAAGAACTTCTCGTCTCGGCAGCCACCACGGTCGCGTCGGCCAGGCCGCGGTCGCGGTATCGGGACTGAACCTCTGATGTCACTTCGGAGGCTGTTTTGACCATCTTCTGCTTGGAATTTGACTTCTGTATAAAAAGATGAATTGAAGCCCTTGAAGTTAGCTTTCCAATGGCACTGGAATCCGCTCAATCCGACCTCTGTAGCTCAAGATATGGCCTTCACAAGCAAGTGGTGTCGTGCAGACAGCTCAAAACGCCTTAAAACTCTTGATTCTTGCATCCTTGTGTCTTCGGTCTTGATATTACAATAACGCTCAAAACTAACCTAAACACTCTCAATATAGCTCTAAAATACAAGAGTTATCCTATACAAAATAGGCCGAATCACCGGCACCGCGCATAGGCTGAGTGACTCACGCACGTACCCCTTCTCCATGAGGTCTTAGACTTGGCGTTGTAATTCCTTGGTCTCCTCGGGGCTAGCGCGGTATGCAGCTCGGTTTGGAAGAGATGCGCTAGGCACCAAATCGGTTTGGTGCTCAATGCCTCGAATTGGGGGAAGACCGGGGGGAAGCTCTTCGGGAAACACATCCTGAAATTGATCTAAGAGAGAAGAAAGCTGCGGAGGCAAATTAGAAGTATCATTGTTCAATAAACACAAATATTTCCGCACAAGAAGGATACAAGAAATACCTCCCTTAAGAGCGAGGGACACATCCCGAGGGTATGCCACATAGCATGGGCGTTGCTCAATGCCGCCTGCAATGGGTGGCTTAGGGACTTCATGATCAACAGCTTTGGGTCTCCAAGTGGTGGATGGAGGAGTGGAAGAAGGTGTAGAGGGGCCTCCTTGAGGCGCACGCTTCGTCGGTGGCGCATACTCCTTCGGAGGCGCACTGGACTGTGGAGCGGGCCGATCAGGATTCCCTCGTGTGTTATGGCTAAAAATTGGTGGAGAGTTGGTACACTCGGAATGTGAGCTACCCACCAAATTTGAGTGCAATCCGCCTTTTGTAGCGCTAAGGGCACTCCGAGGCACAGTTGAGGCACCGGCGCCGCACTGGAGCCGAGAGGGTGCCTTGGTGTGCTTCTGCGGGGGCCGACCTCCATTTGGCCTCAAATTTTGTGGAGGCTCCTGAGATGGTGTATGGGAGCTGTCTACCGAATCTGGGCCTGTTTTGACACCGTTGCTCTAATACCACTTGATACGGGATTGCCAACGTCGTATGCTACGCTTGAGGTTGCGGAAGCTTTTCAAGATCTTTGGAATGTTTCACCTACTGCCCTTGCTCAATTATTTCGCTTCTAACAAATTGAAGGCTCGCCCTTGGATTTGGTGATCCAACAAGGGTTGAAACCTTAACGGTGTGGAGGAAAGGTCGGTTGGTGAATTGACGCCCTATGGGCCACCTGCGATATTCACAACGAAGAACACCAATATGAGTAGGATGCATTTCACGATTGCTAACAAATTTGAATAAATTGATTTTTGTTTAAAAGTCATGCAGTTGTTAAGTGACAATTCAGAGAAAGAAGAGAGAGAGAGAGTGAGAGAGAGAGAGAGAGAGAGAGAGAGAGTAGAGCGAGAGAGAGATGGCGAGCAAGAATTGCAAGCAGTTCTTCTCAGCTGGATTAATGAAGATGGACGAATGTTGATGATTGAATGTTGTTGTTGATGATCGGTTGGATACAATGAACAAGGCTCGAAATTCTCCCAATGCAAGACACGAATTTGGGTTGGATTAAATCCCAGGAATTCAACTTGTAACGCATGTCAAATGCCAGGAAAAACTAATATGATTTTTCATTCATCATATGGTTCGAATTCATAGATAAAAATCAGCTAAAGATTCTAACATCTAACAACTTCCTAAGATAGATCTTTGCTTGGAAAGAAAGCAAAAAGCTACTAGAGAATCTATAATTTAACTAGATAAAAATAACAACTTTGTAACAAACTTCCATCCATCTAGAAGGTGTGAATTGCGGCCCAAGCAAGGCTGAATTCAATTGGCTCCTTGGATAATGCCGCGTCCTAGGTGTGTGAAAAACGTGTGGGAGCTGCGTCCTAGGGCGTCAGCCTTTCTTGTGCCACAAGGTGTCCATACTTAGATAAAAAAAATAGAAGGAACAAAAGAGGCAAGTGCCAAAAATAGCAAATTTCTCTAATCCTAAAAGTAACTTCAAAGATAGGCATGCGCAAATATCAATTCGGGACATGAGAGATGAGAGTGGTCCATTGTGGCCCATGTGACTCGAGCGTAGCTGGGATGCGCGCCAAGAAAACTCTTGTTGCTTTTCTTAGCTTCCGGTCTCGATCACTTTTGATTGGTCCATCGAAGGGGACTCAGGCTAGGTCTTCGATCTCTTGCGGAGTCATTGGTGCATGGTCTGCATCAACTCCATCCTTCTACGTAAACCCGGAGGCACCAGAACTTGAAGAAGTAGCCCTTGATCCTTCCGAACCCTCGAAGAAGGTCCGGATTGGAGCAGATTTAGAGCCAACTTTGCGAGAAGGGATGGTGGATTTCTTACGGTCCAACAAAGATTGCTTCGCTTGGGGAAATGAAGACATGATCGGAATAGACCCAAGCGTGATCACTCACGCCTTGAATGTCAATCCAAAGATGCCACCTGTAAACCATAAAAGACGTAAGTTCGCTTCTGAGTAGAATCAGGTAATCAACAATGAGGTAAAACCCTTACTTGAGACCGGAAAAATTCGAGAAGTCAAATACCCCGAATGGCTAGCAAACTTGGTAGTAGTAAAAAAGAAAAATGGAAAGTGGCACGTTTGTTAAACAAAGCGTGTCCTAAAGACTCGTTCCCGTTGCCTCATATCAACGCAATGGTGAACACGACGGCAGGACAAGAGTTGTTAATGTTCATGGACGCGTTTAGTGGTTATCACCAAATAATGATGAATCCTGAGGACCAATAGAAAACGACATTTGTAACTAATCAAGGAACTTATTGCTATAAAGTTATGTCGTTCGAATTAAAAAACGCAAGTGCTACTTACAAGAGATTGGTTAATAAGATGTTTCAAGGAAAGCTGGTAGGATTCCATGGAGGTCTACATCGACGACATGCTCATCAAGTCGCTAAAGGCGGAAGATCACATCGCCCATCTACGAGATGCCTTCCAGATCTTAAGAGAATATAAGATGAAGCTGAATCCAACAAAGTGCTCTTTCTGCGTCACCTCAGGAAAATTCCTCGGGTACATAGTGACTCAAAGAGGAATAGAGGAGAGCCCGGAGCAAGTCAAAGCCATAATGGAGTTGCAATCACCAAGATGTGTAAAAGATGTTTAGAAGCTGACAGGAAGAATAACAGCTTTGAACAGATTCATATCCCGCTCGTCAGATAGAAACAAGTTGTTCTACAACGTACTGAAGAAGAACAAGTCGTTCGAGTGGAGTGAAGAACATGAAAAGCATTCGAAGAATTAAAGCAGTATTTGTCTAATCCACAGGTATTGTCAAAACCGCAGCAAGGAGAAAAGTTGTACATCTACTTAGCAGTTACAGAAGTCGCCGTTAGCGCCGTTCTAATCCACGAAGAAGATGGTAACCAGTTACCGATCTATTATGTAAGTAAAACTTTGTTTGATGCGGAAACCAGGTACTCTCCTACGGAAAAACTAGTTCTTTCCTTCTTTTTTTCCGATCAAGTACTAGTTCTTTCCTTACTAATGGCTTAAGTTAAATTACAACCATATTTTGAAAGTCATTCTATTATCCTAAGAACTAATTATCCTATGAAGAGTATTATGTCCAAGCCAGAATTGTCAGGTCGCTTAACGCGTTGGTTGATCCACTTGAACGGCTACGACATCGCATATGAGCCACGCACAACAATACAGTCGCAAGCCTTAGTTGATTTTGTGGTTGATTTCACCCCTACCCCTTTAGAGCAAGAAGATCAGGAAATGTTGAATGTAACGAGTAACATCAAGTGGTTGATGCACATTGATGGTGTGTCAAACCAAGTCGGCGTTGGGCTGGGGGTAATCCTGAAGTCGCCACAGAGGGAAAGGATAGCCCAGGCTGTGTGATGCATGTTCAATGCTACAAATAACGAAGCAGAGTACGAAGCACTCATAGCGGGCTTACTCGTTGCCAAAGATCTTAACGTGTAGGAGATTGAGGTAATTTTTGATTCATTACTTATCGTGAACCAAGTAACAGATTCATATGTTGCCTGGGATTAAAAGATGAAAGCCAACCTTGAGATGGTGCGGGAGATTGTTAAAAATTTTAAACATTTCGAGATAAAGCAGGTTCCTCGAGACGCTAATGCACAGGGTGACACCTTAGCTAATCTTGGATCTGCCATAGACCCACGAGAATACACAAAGATCCCTTTCGTGTACCTCGATGCACCATCTATAGTCAAAGAAGTTGACGTGTTATTAGTAAGCAGTTCTGACAGTAACTCATCTTAGGTAACACCGTACCTAGAATGGTTACAACAAGGCGTTCTTCCAGAGGACAGAGAGTAGGATCGACGGCTTAAGGTAAAAGCTTCTACATTTGCAATTAAAGATAACTTTCTATTCAAGCGGATGTCGTCAGGGATATACGCACGATGCGTAACGGAAGACGAAGTACAGGTGGTGTTATTGGGACATACATGACGGCGAGTGTGGCAACCACACCGGGGGTAGGAACCTGGCAAAGAAAGCAAGCAAGATGGGATACCACTGGCCCACCATGAACAAAGATGCAGCAGAATTCTCCCGCCAGTGCGATGCGTGCCAGCGTCACGGACCAATCCCACATCTACCATCAGAGTTACTCCATCCCCTGACTTCGCCATGGCCATTTATGAAGTGAGGATGGACATCGTTGGGAAGCTCCCTCCAGCTTCAGGGCAACGCGTTTATCTCTTAGCCATGATGGATTATTTTTCTAAGTGGATCGAGGCCGAAACCTTCAAGGAGGTCAAGGATACTCAGGTTATCTCGTTCATCCGAAGAAATATCTATAGAAATGTGAAAGAAAATAATAAAAAAGTAGGAGCACTTATTAATACGGAAAAGCCGTAAGGATTGGAGCCACCACATTGCGCCACGTCTTCTTTCTCCACATGTCGTCTCCAAGATGTGCCACGTAGGATTTCGCCACATGTCAGCCTATCGTTGCACCATGTCACAATTTTTTTTACTTTTTCATTATTTTGTATTAATCCACCTTATATTCATTATCCATGTCATCTATAAAGTTTTTCCATATCTTTTGTTTCCCTTTTAATTCCATATTTCTACCCTAAAAGCTTACTTTCCGTATTATTTGACCAAATCTGAAAATGATCTAAATATATACCATCAAAGTAATTTTAGTAATAGTATCTTTTCTATAGCTTAATAAACCATCATTAACAATTACATACCCTCTTAAATTTTTTCTATATATTTTTAAACAATCTTTAAGCAATAATTACAAAAAAAGATATAATTATGTTTTAGCCACACTTTCTAATCCGATAATAATATCATGCTTAATTGGTCCCAAAGCCTCAATCAATTTAGATATGTCGTATCCGTAACAAATATCACGTTACATTATTTTCTTACAAAAAAAGTAGGAGCACTTATTAATACGTAAACAAGTCTTTCAATTATTTTTAAAGTGCAACCTCTTCCCATGTCTAAGTAGACTCATATAGTGTATTTCGATAGAAAAAAATATATATTGTTGGATTGTTAGTACTAAGGGACGTGCTTTACTTAGAGTAAAGGCGTCCTAAGGTCAGGCGTCCCTACGAGGAGTAGGGGCGTCCTTAAGTGATGCAGCGGAAATAAAGTACTAAACAGGTAAGTAATGAACGCAATGAATTATAGAGGAACCACTCAAGACCAAGTAGTCCTTGAGTTTAAACCTCTACCTCCTTAGAGGATTTTTGAATAGTTCTTCCTTTATATTGAACGTTATTACAGTTGTACTGACGAGTCTTTACAGTTCTCTGACACTTAGCTTTTCCCTAAGTTCACTTGTAAAGGAACTCCTTTAAGCCTACAACTAAGACTTGTTCAATCTACCAAAAGACTCTATTCCTACGTTCTGCAGTACTTCGTAGAACTCTCTCTCTCTTTTTGTTTTTTCTGATTACAAACAGTTTTGGTGGTTTGGGTACAAAATCTCACTCGATCTAACACAAGTCCTAGCACTGTTCTTGAGTTCTTGAGTTAGTTTTTCGTGTTCTTGAGTGAGTCGCTTTCCTCGGATTCTCTCTGAATATTCTCTGAAAGCGTTGGCGTCACAATAAATGCCTTGGGCTATTTATAGGACTTGGGGAAGGGCGTCATTCTCGTTCTGACGATCATGCCCTTCAGGTACGTGGTTACAGGATCTTCCTCCACGAGTATGGCGGTGATGAGGAAGCCTTTTGTATCCAGCTGTGTGTGATGAACTCCGCTACAGGATCGGCCACCACGTGTTGATGAACTCTGCTACAGGATCGTCCGCCACGTAGTGTTGGACTCTGCTACAGGATCGGTCTCCACGTGTCCTTGGATGATTAAACATTGTCGAGTGATGTCATCCTGTCGGCTAGTGAGTAAGGACTCCTTTCTTGCGTTCCTACTTGCTTGGGACTCCGTCCTTGCTCAAGTAGTCTCTTGCTGGTCCTTACTTCCTGTTAGCTGGCGCCCCTAAGCCTAGGGAACATTCACACACTTGTTGTCCTTTGTTAATTGGCGTTCCTGAACACTTGGACAAATTTATTAGAATCAAAGTGAGTTTGTCATATCAAAACTAAGGGACGGTTTGTGTGGGCACACTACCAAGTACGTAGGCGTCCTTGATAGCGTCCCAACATATATAACAAAAATTGTAATCATATATTCTTTAAAAAAATTAAGTAGTAACATATTTAGATATCCCGCTAGTTTATATATTTAAAATTTACACTTGAGAAATGACTATAAATAGTTTAACATGCATACTAAATTAATTGGATAGATCTTAACCATTGTTAATTCTATTTAACTGTTAACTAGTTTAACCCCCGTACCATGTACGGGTAATGTGATTATAAATCGAATTTAATATAGATATGTAATGTCAATAATAACGTTAAAATTATAGGATCATGTATATTTATTTTCGTATTGTGATTAGTGTTTTTTTACCAATAGTAAATCAAATCAAAATATAAATAAGTTGGATTTGTTCAAAAATTACTCTACGATAAATATCACGTTTTATTAAATAATACTCCCTAATATTTTTCAAAAGAATATAACTAATTCTTGGTAAGTGATAACTCATAATTTTCAAGATAATTCGTAAATTTTGGTAAATTTTAAGCAATTTTTACAGGATAAAATTACATGAGATTCTAACTACCTAATTTGTATAAAGGAGGGCCCAACTGATTATTTTATTATAGAAATGACACGTGGCGCAAATTTTTGTGAAGACATTGTCTCCGCTTTATACTATAGGTAGTATAGATGATTTAGCTTGACAAATTTTAACCATCATTATTAGTGTGCTTTAAGTGCTAAATTTTTAACCTATATATTTTAGAATTTTGCCCTAATCTTAATTTAGATTAATCTTAATAGATTAATTTAGAATCATAATCTATTTGTAAAACTTGACAATTGTAACAAATATGCAAATTTGAGATATGACAAAATATGCAAATTTGAGATGTGTGTGTGTGAATTCAATCACTTTAATCAATAATATTTTTCAAGATCAATTTCTCGAGTAATATTTATTAAAATCATTTTTAAGATTAATATATTAAGGACCCCATTTATCATTAATGATTTTTTATATTTTATCTATAAACACATAAGCTTATTTTAGCTATAGTAACGTACCCATTATTTTATTCAATATTACTGTGTGATACAATGTTATGTAAAAACCTGAGATATTATTGTCATATTTTATTGTTTTAATGATTAAACTAATTTATTGTATCATAAACTAAATTGATATGTGAAAAAAAAAATTATCCTAATCTCGTGCAGGGCACAGAGATTATACTAGTTCATAGCCTAAAGGCATTCCCATCAGCAGCTTCAACTGTTCAAGCCCAAATTTAGTCGAAGATCATGAAAAATAGAGATGATTTGCACCGTACGTCAATGCAAAAATATCGAAATATGATCTCAAGAAAGAGAAGGCCCGTCTGACAAAAGCAAAAGAAAGGAAAAGGAGGCAGGTGAAAACAAGACCAAAACGCCACGCTTAGAACCTAATAGGGTCGTAGTGCCGCATTTCGACCATGGGCAGATGCAAAAAAATTAAAGAGCCGCGCCACATGCCGAGACTACAGGCGTGCTCGCCACGTGGTGCGTATCTAGCGGTCAGGATTTAATCTGACCATTGGATAATTAAACCAATTAAAATTCATTTTGGGCATAACTTAAAAAAATAACAAATCTATTATCACAATTCATATTTTTTATCTAATAAAAATGTATTTGAATACTTTTAAAATTAAGTATATTTTTTTTGCTTGTTTTAAGATATTTAAACGCATATTTAATTATACATTATTTACGATACCCATTCTATAAGTTGGAAAAAATTACATCAAATTTATTATTTTCTTTCACATTTCTATAGATATTAATTTTATTTTTTTTATTCATTGTTGAAGAAATTATGAATTTTCAACTTGAGTGTGCGACAACGGCTCCCAATTCATCTGCGACAAAACAAAAGCATTTTGCTAGCAATATAACATCCAACTAATCATGTCGACACCTCGCTACCCGCAGGCGAATGGTTAGGCAGAAGCGAGCAACAAGGTGATCCTTAATAACCTCAAGAAGCGGCTCAAAGACGCCAAGGGAAAATGGGCGGATGAGTTACCACTTATCCTATGGTCAGATCGAACAACACCCAAGACAACTACTGGACATACGCCTTTCTCCCTGGTTTATGGGTGCGAAGCCATATTACCAGTTGAGGTATCTTTACTTACTGCTCGTTACGGTCTCACTACAGAAGAGTCCAACCACTCTAACTTGTTACACCACCTCGACACGGTGGACGAGTTACGAGATGAGGCCTTAATAGTTCCCCCTTAACACTCGCTTATTCTAGATAACTATTTTATAGCGCATCTCTGCAAAACTACACTTCCCCCTTTTGGCATCATCGAAAAGGATAACAAGTGATAAGGACGTTAGCACAAACACATAACTAAAAGCAGTGGAACACTTGAACAAACACATGCACACAAACAAAGGATTGCCATTCAAACGAAATAAGAGTACGGTTATTACAAACCAAGATCATAGTGTTTGAAAATCAAAAGAAGCGAGAGCAAAATAGTAAGGGATTAAAGGGTGGGGGACGGCGATCACTGAGGACGGTTCTGATCTTGAAAGAACTTGAGAAGTTGTGTTTGAAGTTCAGCCGTCTTAGTGAGAGCCATGGACAAGTCTTTGATGGCGGAGAAGACAAGGCACTGATTGTCCATTATAGCGCCCAAGAGTTCTGCAGGAGGATGTTGGGCGATGTTAGCAGGAGCAGAACGGGGCACTTGGCCTGAACTTGAGGAGGGGGCGTCCATAGGAGGGACTTGAGAAGAAGGAGCCAAAAGCATCTGATCAAGTGCGGCAAAGTCGACTGCGGGCTCTTCTTCTCGAGGAAACTCTTGACTCATTGAAGCAAGACGTTCTTTCTCACCTTCAGCCGCCAGGCGTTCTTGCTCAGCCTTTATCCTTGCTTCCTCAGCCTTAGCTTCTAACTGTTTTGCCACAGAAGGCAATTCCTCATTATGCCTGATCTCTACTAGTCCCTTCTTAGCGTTCCATTTCAGTCCTAGCTCTTCAGAAGGAGCGCTCTCATCATAAGCTTTCTGGGACTGTAGGATTAGCTTGACAAGCCTTGGGTACGGAAAGGCGTGTCGCTTCCTCCCACACTTAGCCATATGTTGCATCGCGATTTTGGCAAAGTTGATGGGGCGACGTTTTAGAAAAGCGTCAATCAGGATAAGATTGTGTGTTTGAACAATTGAACGCTTCTCTTGCCTTGGAAGGACGACGCGACAGATGAAATAATGTGCGATGGCGCCAACCTTGCTCAACACATGAGCGACCCTGTCCAGTCCAAAAGGATTTTTGCCTTGAAAGAGCTTCTCAACCAGCGGCAGTTCTTCATCAGTTGTTTCAAATCCGCCTTCTGGAAGGGAGCTTAGAGCGTTGGACGGGGGCTTTTGTGGGTTGAGACCCATGAAGGAACGAACCTGGCGTTCTGTAACTAATGCTTTCTCTCCTTCTATTTTGAAATGAAGAGAGCCATCTTTAGCTTTGTACCTCAGATCTTTGTAGAACGCCTTGATCTGCTCTTTATCAACCACAGCAGGCGCATGCCCAACGTTCAGCCACCCTTGGAACCTGAGCAACTCGAGAAACTCCTGAACTTTATCATCTTTGTTGAAGGAGGCGAGCCACTCTTCGGAGTATATGAGGGGGCTAAGAACTTTAACGGGCGCGCCAACAGGCTTTCTTTTGCGCTTGCCCTTGGGGGACTCAGAATCTTCACCATCAGAAGAACTGTCCTCATCAACAGAGTCCTCTGACTCATTTTCTGCAGCGTCCTGGCCAACGGCGTTCTCTGTTCCTTGTTCAGTTTCAGCATTACCACCAGATGTGGTTTGATTAGCAGGAGAGGAACCTTGACCTTGGGACGTGCCCTTAACGTCCTGAGCCTCTGATT
Organism: Polygonum aviculare; assembly: GCA_934048045.1. Taxonomy (NCBI): domain Eukaryota; kingdom Viridiplantae; phylum Streptophyta; class Magnoliopsida; order Caryophyllales; family Polygonaceae; genus Polygonum; species Polygonum aviculare. Next base: position 19,814,516 of record OW204023.1, on the reverse strand, counting down.
GTTGTTCTGTTGGTGGCTCAACGTCAACAGGGACTTGGTGGGATTTTGTTTGGATTGTGGGAGAGGGGTTTTCTTGAGGAGCTTGGGAGGGGTTGAGGAGAGGGAGGGATTGGTTGTATGGGGGGGGACTTCTTGAGCATCACGCTCGAGTTCTTCAGACAAAGAAGGCTCGGCGTCCTTGTGAGAGACCTGGTGCTCGCCAACGTCCTCAGCTCCTTGATCATTTCCAGCAGGAGCATTCTCAACTCCTTCCGCCTCTTCACTGGAGTCCCCGATAACATCGACAAATGGGGAGGACTCACCAGCAGGCGTTCCTCTTTGGCTCTCAGATGAGCTAGAGGATGAGGAGGAGGAGGAGATGTGCTCGGGCTTCGGAGCGTTCTTTGTGAGCAGCACCTTAGGCTTTTCGCCAGCTTTGCTTGGCGGAAGGTGTGCTCTAGAGTTGAGCGCTGTTCAGCATCCTCCAGGCCACTTTCGGAAGAGGGACGGCGGGATTTGGGGGTCTCGGGGTCCTTGGGAGGTGATATATGGGCCGGGGCGGATGGGAAGTTTGCGAGGTTAAGGGGAGAGTAGGGTTTGGGAGGGAAGGGAATAAGAGCGTTTGATTTTGAAGGTTGAGGGGACGGGGGAGGAGTTGGTAGTTGGACGATAGTGATGGGTTGGGGAGGTGGACTGGATTCCTTGGAGAGGTTGGAAGGCCTTTTTGTGGTGCTTGGCCGTTTTGTGGATGTTGGATCGTTAGTACTAAGGGACGTCCTTTACTTTGGGTAAAGGCGTCCTTTGGTCAGGCGTCCCTACGAGGTGTAGGGGCGTCCTTGAGTATTGCAGCAGAAATAATGTACTAAACAGGTAAGAAATGAACGCAGTGAATTATAGAGGAACCACCCAAGACCAAGTAGTCCTTGAGTGTAAACCTCTACCTCCTTGGAGGATTTTTGAATAGTTCTTTCCTTTATATTGAACGTTCTTACAGTTGTACTGGCGAGTTTTTACAGTTCTCCGACACTTAGCTTTTCCCTAAGTTCACTTGTAAAGAACTCCTTTAAGCCTACAACTTAAGCTATAGTTCAATCTACTAAAGGACTCTATTCCTACGTTCTGCAGTACTTCGCAGAACTCTCTTTCTCTTTTTGGGTTTTCTGGTTACAAACTGTTTTGTGGTTTGGGTACAAACTCTCACTCGATCTAACACAAGTCCTAGCACTGTTCTTGAGTTCTTGAGTTAGTTCTTTGTGTTCTTGAGTGAGTCGCTTTCCTCTGATTCTCTCTGAATATTCTCTGAAAGCGTTAGCGTCACAATAAATGCCTTGCGGTATTTATAGGACTTGGGAAGGGCGTCATTCTCGTTCTGACGATCATGCCCTTCAGGTACGTGGCTACAGGATCTTCCTCCACGAGTATGGCGGTGATGAGGAAGCTTCCTGTATCCAGCTGTGTATGATGAACTCCGCTACAGGATCGGCCGCCACGTGTTGATGAACTCTGCTATAGGATCGGTCTCCACGTGTCCTTGGATGATCAAACATTGTCGAGTGATGTCATCCTGTCAGCTAGTGAGTAAGGACTCCTTTCTTGCGTTCCTACTTGCTTGGGACTCCGTCCTTGCTCAAGTAGTCTCTTGCTGGTCCTTACTTCCTGTAAGTTGGCATCCCTAAGCCTAGGGAACGTTCACACACTTGTTGTCCTTTGTTAATTGGGCATTCCTGAACACTTGAACAAATTTATTAGAATCAAAGTGAGTTTGTCATATCAAAACTAAGGGACGGTTTGTGTGGGCACACTACCAAGTACGCAGGCGTTCTTGATAGCGTCCCAACAATTTCCCCCTTTTTGATGATGACAAACTCTTTTGCAGAATAGTTTTGACATTGGAACTTAGCATGCATGAAAACTTAAAAGCGTCCTCTAAAAATTAGAGAAATTTCAGTAAGCACAAGTTTTCATTCTTTGATTTTTTAACATTTGGATTTTAAGGAGAGAGTTGCGTTCTAGAAAATTTTCTAGGCCCCTCTTTTATTCTAGCATGGGCGTTCCTTAGACTTTTCACTTAATAGTTCCCCCTTAACACTTGCTTATTCTAGATAACTATTTTATAGCGCATCTCTGCAAAACTACACTTCCCCCTTTTGGCATCATCGAAAAGGATAATAAGTGATAAGGACGTTAGAAGAAACACATAACTAAAGGCAGTGGAACGCTTAAACAAACACATGCAAACAAACATTTGAACTTCTATTCAAACAAAATCAGAGAGTATGGTTATTACAAACCAAGAACTTAAGTGTTTGAAACAAAAAGAAGCAAAAACACAATAGTTGAGGGAATAAAAGATGGGGAACGGCGATCACTGAGGACGGCTCTAGTCTTGGAAGAACTTTAGGAGTTGCTCTTGAAGTTCAGCCGACTTGGTGAGGGCCGCGGACAAATCTTTGATTGCAGAGAAGACGTGGCACTGATTGTCCATTATGGCACCCAAGAGTTCTGCAGGAGGATGTTCGGCAAGATTTGCAGGTGCAGAACGGTGCCGTGGACCTGAGCTAGAAGAGGGAGCGTCCGTTGGAAGAGCTGTAGGAGAAGAAGGCCCTAAGAGCATTTGATCAAGGGCACTAAGGTCAACTGCTGGCTCTTCTTCCTGAGGAGGCTCTTGACTCATTGAGGCAAGACGTTCTTCCTCAGCCGCAGCTGCTAGGCGTTCTTGCTCAGCCTTTTTTCTTGCTTCCTCAGCCTCAGCTTCTAACTGTTTCAACACAGACGGTAGCTCTTCATTGTGCCTTATCTCGACAAGTCCTTTCTTGGCATTCCATTTCAGACCGAGTTCTTCTGAAGGAGCACTGTCATCATAGGCGTTCTGTGACTCCAGAATCAGCTTGACCAGCCCTGGGTACGGCAGAGCATGTCGCTTCCTCCCACACTTAGCCATATGTTGCATTGCTATTCGTGCTAAGTTGATGGGGCGGCGTTCTAGAAAAGCGTCAATTAGTATGAGATCATGTGTTTGAACGATTGACCTTTTCTCCTGCCTAGGAAGGACGGCACAACATATGAAATAATGAGCTATGGCGCCTACTTTGGTCAGAACGTGGGCAACCCTATCCAGTCCGAAAGTCTTTTTGCCTTGGAACAGCTTCTCAACCAGCGGCATTTCTTCATCAGTCGTTTCAAAACCGCCTTCTGGAAGTGAGCTTAGAGCGTTGGACGGTGGTTTTTGAGGATTGAGACCCATGTAAGAACGGACCTGGCGTTCTGTTACTGAAGCTTTCTCACCATCAATTTTGAAGTGGAGGGAGCTATCTTTTGCTTTGTACCTCAGATCTTTGTAGAACGCCTTGATCTGCTCCTTATCAACCACAATGGGCGCAGACCCAACGTTCAGCCATCCTTGAAATCTCAGAAGCTCGAGGAACTCCTGAACTTTATCATCTTTGTGGAAGGAGGCGAGCCACTCTTCAGAATAGATGAGAGGGCTAAGAACTTTCACGGGCCCGCCATCGTGCTTTCTTTTGCGCTTGCCCTTGGGGGACTCAGAGTCCTCAGCATCATCTGACTCGTCCTTAGAGTCACTGTCAGAAGCGTTCTTTGAAGGAGCGTCTTTTGTGCCTTGTTCTTTTTCTGCATCACCACCAGCTGTGGCTTGATTGGCACCAGAGGTCTGACCCTGGAACGTGCCCTGAGCGTCCTGAGCGTCTGTTGGATTTTCAGATAGGGGCTCTGCGTCCGCCGGGATTTGGTGGGATTCTGTTTGGAATGTGGGGGAGGGGTTTTCTTGTGGAGATGGGGAAGGTTGGAGGATGGGGAGGGATTGGTTGTAGGGGGGAACTTCCTGAGCATCACGCTCGAGTTCTTCGGACAAGGAAGGTTTGGCGTTCTCTGGAGCGACCTGGTGCTCACCAGCGTCCTCAATTTGTTTAGCAGGAGCGTTCATCTCTCCTTCCGCTTCATCATCGGAATCCCCAACAACGTCTATGAAAGGGGAGTCCTGAGCGGGCGTACCCCTTTGGCTCTCAGATGAGCTAGAGGAGGAAGAGGAGGAGGAGGGAACGTGCTCAATCTGCGCAGGAACTTCTTGGGCCAACAACACCCTAGGCTTTTCACCAGCCTTCCTTCGGCGAAAGGTGTGCTCAAGAGTGCGTTTTGTTTCCTCCGGGCCACTTTCAGAGGATGGACGGCGGGACCTTGGGGTCTCGGGGTCCTTCGGTGGGGAAATGTGGGCCGGGGCAGAAGGGAAGTTGTCCAAGTTTAAGGGAGAGAGGGTTTGGGGAGGAAAGGGAATTAAGGCATTTTGCTTGGAGGGTTGAGGAGACGGGGAGGGGGGGGGAGTAGGGAGTTGAACGATTGAGATTTGTTGAGGGGGAGGGGTGGATTCCTTGGAAAGGTTGGAAGGCCTTTTAGTGGTGCTGGGCTTTTTTGTAGAGGGTTTGGAGGATGGGATGCTCGAGGTCTTGGCCTTTTTGAGAGGCCTTCGGTCGTGGACTTTCTTTGAGCGTCCCTCCTTTATGTGGGAGGGGAACTTATCCACAATCTCCGTTGGTTTGGAAGTGGAGATGGGTTGGGAAGATTTTGAGAGGGGAGAAGAAGGGGTTGGACATTTGAGGGGATTTGAGGAGACGGTTGGGACTTGAGGAGGAGGGGGAGAGGGACTTGGCACTCTTGACTTTAACATTCTATAGGCCAAGGAGTCCCTTGGGTACATGGGAAAATCCGGAAGGATGGCATTATGGAGGTCGGGTATAAGTTCAAGCAAGGGACCCAGATTCTCACCTCCAAATTGAGAGAAGAAGAGGACGTCGTCCATCCGTCCAGGAAAGTCTTTGTAGTTGGTGTTGTGGAGACTTGGAACGACGAACCGCTCAATGAACTTCTCATAGTTCCTGGTCTTTACAGCGTCCGCCTTCACCTCAGGAAGATCCATGCGTTCCCTTATCAAGTTGTAAAGGGTTCTTGGCTTTCTGTTGATGAAGTCCACTAGAGATTCATTAAGAACTATGGGTTTTGGTTTTTCAATGTGGTGGGACTTCACCAGTCTTCTACGCTTCCCGCCGGTAGAAGATCCGGCCACGTTCTTTAGTTTTTGAGATATGATTCAGGTGAGATTTTAGTGAGAGAAAGCTGTCGGAGTTCTAGAGAGATGTCAGAGCAGATTTGAGAGCAAGAAAGTGGTTGAGCGTAATAAATTTGATTGCGACTGTTCTGGTCTTATATAGAGGAAGCGGTGGCACAACTGTAATTACCACTGTTTCACTGTTCGACGCGTGGCGAAACTTCCCCCTTAAGCATTGAGCAAAAGCAACGGTCACTGTTCAAACTTTCAAATATTCAAATTTCTGACTCTTCAACTGCTTCTCAAAAACTGAACTGGCGTTCTCCCTTTCAAACCATGTCGTTCTCTCATACTTAGCAAAATTTACCTCATCGAGAATTTACCTTCTTCAAGCAAACCAATAACCAACACAACCGTTCCAGTGATCACCTTACGAACCATTTGAGAATAAAGCAAGTACGTCCCGTAAAATAAAGTAAGAAGCTCATAGGACGCTTTTGCAGAGTTCTCGGCTAGGGTAAGCTTAGAGTTCCCATCATTTCGGCTTACAATGAGGGTTGGGTGATCAGGGCAACTCTTTTCAAGACAAATAGAGAAAATTTGAATGACGTTCCAAAGTAGCAAACATATGAAGTTTTAGACTAGCGTCCTTGCAAATATGAATTCAATGCATAACAGTCCTTAAACACTTAGAATCTACTAAACATAGCCAATCGTTGAGGGAATAGTAGAACGGGACTTGCTACTTAAAAGTTATCATCCCCAAGAGCAACCTGAGATGCTCATAGGGACGTCTATCAAGCGCCTTAGTGAAAATATCAGCTATTTGGTCTTCAGTCCTTACATGCTCTATACTAATGAGTCCTAGTTCAACATTATCACGCAAGAAATAATGTCTTATATGAATATGCTTTGTGTGTGAATGAAAAACAGGATTCTTAGAAATTTCAATAGCACTTGTGTTATCGCAACGAATAGGAATAGTTTCAAGATTGATACCGTAGTCCTCTAGTTGATATTTGATCCAGATAACTTGTGAACAGCACGAGGCAGCAGCAACGTACTCGGCTTCCGCAGTTGAAAGCGCCACAGAGTTCTGTTTCTTAGATCCCCAGGAGACTAGGCATGAACCAAGGAACTGTGCCATTCCTGAAGTGCTTTTTCTATAAATCACATGACCAGCATAATCAGCGTCCGAGTAGCCAACAAGCTTGAAGGACGTCTTCCTAGGGTACCAAAGGCAAAGGTCATCGCGTCCTTTGAGGTAGCGAAAGATCCTCTTGACTTCTTGCATGCACACAAGCAAACAACAAACATAATGTCGGGACGGCTTGCGGTCAAATAGAGTAAAGAGCCAATCATCCCTCTGTAAAGCTTTTGATCAACGTCCTTTCCCTGTTCATCTGCGTAAAGACGCGAGTTTGGAGAACAAGGGGTTGCAACAGGATTGGACGTGTTCATCCCGTACTTCTCAAGCATTTCACGAACATATTTTTGTTGGTGAATACGCGTCCCTTCCTTGAGTTGATTAATTTGAAGTCCCAAGAAGAAATTGAGTTCTCCAATGAGGGACATTTCAAACTCACTACTCATTAAGGACTTGAACTCATCTACAAGTTTCAAGTTAGTGCTACCAAAGACAATATCATCAACATAAACTTGGGCAATTAAAATGTCCTTGTGAACTTTCTTTATGAACAAAGTTTTATCAATTGAACCTCTAGTGTACCCATGAGACAAAAGAAAGGACGCAAACCTGTCGTACCAGGCACGAGGGGCTTGCTTGAGTCCATATAGCGCTTTGTCCAAGTAGTACACATGGTCTGGGTGAGAGGCGTCCTCAAAGCCAGGCGGCTGAGCAACATACACTTCCTCCTTTAGCTTTCCATTGAGAAAGGCAGTCTTGACGTCCATCTGAAATAACTTGAATTCCTTGTGAGCGGCAAAGGCAATAAGGAGACGAACGGCCTCAATTCTAGCAACAGGAGCAAAGGTCTCATCATAGTCTATTCCTTCCTCTTGCTTGAATCCTTGAGCCACCAGTCTTGCCTTGTTCCTTGACACACGTCCACTTTCATCAAGCTTATTTCTGAACACCCAACGCGTCCCTAAGATGTTTTTGCCTTTAGGACGAGGGACGAGGGTCCACACGTTGTTCCTTTCAAACTGGTTGAGTTCTTCTTGCATTGCTTGAATCCAGTCAGCGTCCTGGAGTGCTTCTTTGATATTCTTTGGTTCCACCATGGAGACAAAGGCATTGAACGCACAGAAGGCTAAATTTGTACTCTGGGACTTGCTTGCAGCTGACCTAGTTTGAACTCCTTGATAAGGGTTTGAGACAATCTGGGATTTTGGATGGTCCCTAGAGAAGCGGGACTCTCTTTGAAATAATTGAGCAAATCTTGGATCAACATCTCCACCAGAATCATCACTATCATTCTGAGCATCATCGTCGGTGCGTTCCCCCTCAAAGAGAGCATCCACACCTTCATGTTGCTCACCTTGTTGACTTGATTCAGCCACATCTTGTTGAACTGGAGATTCTGTTGGATCGTTAGTACTACGTGACTGCCTTTACTGTGATAAAGACGTCCTTTGGTTAGGCGTTCCTAAGAGGTGTAGGAGCGTCCTAGAGTAATGCAGCGGAAAAAGTACTAAACAGGTAAGTAATGAACGCAATGAGTTATAGAGGAACCACTCAAGACCAAGTAGTCCTTGAGTGTAAACCTCTACCTCCTTGGAGGATTTTTGAATAGTTCTTCCTTTATATTAAACGTTCTTACAGTTGTACTGGCGAGTCTTTACAGTTCTCTGGCACTTAGCTTTTCCCTAAGTCCACTAGTAAAGGACTCCTCTAAGCCTACAACTCAAGCAAGTTCAATCTACTAAAGGACTCCTATCCCTGCGTCCTACAGTACTTCGTAGGACTCTCTTTCTCTTCTTTTGATTACAAACAGATTTGTGATTTGGGTTACAAGTCTCACTCGATCTAACTCAAAGTCTTAGCACTATTCTTCAGTTCTTGAGTTAGCTCTTTGTGTTCTTGAGTGAGTCGCTTTCTCTTTGATTCTCTCTGAAGATTCTTGAAAGCGTTAGCGTCACAATAAATGCCTTGCGGTATTTATAGGGTTTGGGAAGGGCGTCATTCTCGTTTTGACGATCATGCCCTTCAGGTACGTGGCTACAGGATCTTCTTCCACGAGTTTGGCGGTGATGAGGAAGCTTCCTGTATCCAGCTGTGTGTGATGAACTCCGCTACAGGATCGGCCGCCACGTGTTGATGAACTCTGCTACAGGATCGTCCGCCACGTAGTTGATCGGTCCGGGATCGGAGGTCTCACAATTTAAATTTATAAAACCGAACCTCAAGATTGTAGTAAAGAGGTAGGGTGTCGAACACACGGGAGTTCGTGTGTCGAGTGTACCCGGAAATACTTAAAAAGGGATGAAAACAAGGTAAAAACGAAAGAAAAGCAAAGAGAGATCACCTCGGACCGACACTGGTCACTTCGGTCCGAGGGTGGATCGAGGTCGATTTGGCCGGGACCGACGTTGATGCAAGTCGGGCCCGATGTACTGGGTAACTCGATTTAAGCAAAATTAGTAGATCGGTCTTGGGTTTTTGGGTTCCACACCTAGCTAGACTTGGATATTCTTCCCCAATTCAGCCAATAAGAGTTTGATCTTAATGAGATCGAGGTTGATCGCCCCAAATCTCTCCAATCTACACTTCGACCCAAGGGAGTTTTCACTCTCCTTCGATGTTAGGTCTAGCAATTGGGTTCGAGATGCTTTCGCTTTGCTCTTACCAATCACAAGCCCTAAGCCCCTTGTTTTCACAAGAGAATTGAAGCTTAGTGTAGAGAGGATTCACAAATCAAGCACTCAAGGCTATGGAATTGGGGTTTTCTACCCAAATCTAACTAAGGGCTTCCCCCATAGCCCAAGACTATGGAATCTACTCCATCAAGTAAGAGAAAAACGAAATCAAAAGGGAAATCAAACAAATCTCAATCATCAACATCAAACCAAACTCCAATTTCATTCAAATTCAAAAGGTCTCTACAAAATCCAAGTTCAATTCTACTAGATCAAAGCAAAACAAAGCACAAAAACTCACTAGACCTCTCTCTCTCTCCACCGGCCTCTCTCCTCTTCCTTCCTCCTTCTTCTCCTTGCCCTCCAAATTCTTCCTTTGAGCCTTTAGAGAGTGATTTGGTTGTGGTCTATCCCCCCCCCCCAAAAACCTCCTTTGATGCTCTCTAATCACCTCTATTTATAGCCTTCTAAGGATTGGGGACCAAGGAATCCCAATTTAGAAAGGGGCAAATGTGGAAAGTTGCTAAAAATATGCCTTGGGGAGCAATCCAAAATTCTGCCGACTTTGGACCGACACGGGTGACCTCGGGCCCGACGTTGTCCAACCTCGGTCCCGTTCGCTGGTCGCTCGATCTCGGGCCCGACGTGGTGGAACTCGATCCTGGGCCTCGATCCTTGCTTTCTTCTCTTGGTTTCTCTTGGTTCCACTTCATTCTTGGCTTGGCTCTTTCCTTCTTGATTTGGCTCCTTCCTTATCTCCTTGAAATCGCTCTCATTCTTGCCATTTTACCTACAAAAACACACAAAACTCGCATAGTCTCCGACTCTTGAAGAAAACCGGGAACTAGGCTAAAAAGGGATCGAAACTATAAGGAAGAGAATGAAAAACACATATTTACAAAGGAAATTAACCACTAAAACACCTCCAAAATGAGAGACATCAGAATACCCCATACTTAAACTTGCTTGTCCTCAAGCAATCACAATATAAGCAAGACTGAAGCACAATCTTCAAGTAAAGCCTCATACGAAAAATCAAGTAAGCACAAGTGATAGATATGCTAGCAAGATTATGTCATCACACATGATCAAGTGTTCAAGGAATGAAGTCTAATGCAACAAAGCCTCACTTTAGGTATGTAGAAATGTGTATCACTCATCATGTGTTTAGGCTTGAAAATGAACACTCATACTCAAAATCATGCAAGTAAAGACTTTACAATTGAAGCTAATATCACCAATTCTTCCACCTAGAGATGCCTATTACAATGCACACAAAGAATATGAACTTGGCTCAATGGAGGTCCTCAAAGAGGTTCCATTCGGCCGGGTTGTAACGGGGCTTTTGGTAATTCTCAAGGTGGGAATCACTTTGGTCTTGTGGTGCTTACAATGGGGATTGAACTTTCTAGTCTCTCACCAAACTCACCAAATTATTCCACTTTCACTTCACACTCCCAAAAGACTTTGATTTTCTCTTTTTCTTTTTCTTCTTTCAACCCACACTTTTCACTAAACATTCCACCTCATCTTTGCACTACACTTTTTGTTGGATTTTTCTCACTTTTTCACTTATTTTTGCACTGGACCGACTTTGACTAGACATCGGGCCCGAGGTTACTTTGAACTCGGTCCGACTCATTTTCCACACTTAAGCTTTTTGCTTCTTTTCGATCCACTATTTTTCCAACTTTTCTTTCTTTCTTTTCACACAAAGATGCACTACCCACTTAGTTTATAACACCATTTCTTTGCCCTTCACCAAAGAGAATCTCAACTCTCCAAATATTCTTCCAAACCTCTCACTAAAGTCCAATCCCATAAGGGTCAAGTCATATAGGCTAGGAATCATATTTTTGAGGAGTTTCAAACAAAGGTCTAAGGCTAAAACGGGGCTACAAACAACGGTTTATCTTCAAGGTAGGATATGGAACATTTTGTGACTAAATGAAATAAAGTTCAAATCAATGTGACAAAGCATAGAACAAATCTCATATTGGTCTTGGAAAATAGATAAACACCTCAATAGCAAGTATTACTTAGCATGCTTGAGCTAATCACACACGAAAATGAGGGATATGCAATATCGAACAAACATCCCTAAAATGGCCAAAAATAATCTCACAAGGTTCACTCTAGCTTGGTCGCATCAAAACTTTTCCAAGAACTCATGTGCTCAATAAAAACATGCAAGATATCATATCACATCAAAAACAACATCCAATTAGAGGCTAAACTATCCAAAAATATGCAAAGGACTTTACATGCTCACATCATCATTAGCCTTCATATGGACATCTAAGATGGGAATTCCTAGTCCAAAAACAAAATCTTTTTGACATTTCAACCGAAATTTTTCACATTTTTATGGATTTTTTCGAAAATTTCTCAAAAACACAAACAAACTCAAAACAAACTCATCCATACATGCCATAAAATCAATCATCATTCTCATGCATCATGCCACAATCCAAAATGAAACATCCTATAACCAAGAAACAAACAAAGCAACCTAAACATGGAACTAATGAGCAACTAACCCACCCCATACTTAAAACTTTTGATGTCCCCATCAAAACTCAAAAGTAAAGAGAAAAGAGTAAAGAAGACTCACAATTCCTTATTTGCAAATGGCTTGATGAGGCTTAATTCGGAGGATGACCACGGCGTTGCCTCCTTTGAATCCGGGCGTGCCGCTCTCGCTCATGCACATGGTCTTGGAAAAGGTCATGGCTTGATGGTTGGATTGGTGGTGCAGGAGGTGTCCATTGGTCTTCACGGGTTGCAAAATTCCCGGACATCCACTCGTTGAAACTAGCTTGCATGGACCACCTTTGATCATCGGCCGCCCTCAATTCCTCCACCTCGCGCCTTGTGTATGCGAGGTTTCGGTTCACCTCATCAAATCTCTCTTGGAAGTTCTCTTGGTGTTGGAAAAGTTGTTGTTGTTGGTAGTTGAGTTGGTGGGCTTCTTGAAACATTGATTGTTGTTGAAGTTGGAGATGTGCCATTTGGTTTGCTAAGAAGTTCATGTCCACCGTTTGGCTCGGCTCGGGGAAGACCATTCCGGGGCCATACCATTGGGCATACCCCTCATATCCTCCGAAGCTAGGCGGCGCTTGGTGTGCTCCACTTCCCTCGCCCCTCTCGAAGTGACTAGGGACCGGATCGGGCAAAAACACATCGGACCGACGTTGATGAACGTCGGGCCCGACATCGGATGTACCTCGGTCCAAGAGAGTGGGGGAGTGGTCGGTGAACAAGTGTTGGTAGCCACCTCCTCCTTCTTCTTCTTCTTCATTTCTTGGTGCATCCACCTCCATATCATCTCTTCTTACAAACTCGAATTGATTGGCCTCCTCTTCTTCGGTGTCCGGGGAAGCTTGAGGTGTAGTGAAACGTATATGTCGTGCACGTCTCCTAACCTCGAGTGTCCCCTCCGGCTCTCCATAGGGATTGTCGTTCCCCGCCCATACTTGATACCAATTATAGTAAGAAGTAAGGTCAAAGAGTCGAGCTCCCAATGGGACTTGTACCTTGCCAAAGTTTGAATGGGGCATGAGTCGGTCCATGAAACCGGGGACAACCTTCTCCTTGATAATGTTGGCCTTCTTGAAATACTTGAGGTCCATGAACTCCACGCCATTTGCCGCCGGCGTGTAGGTAGACAAATCCACCTCGAGACTATGAGCTAACCGGGCAATCATACCTCCAAAGTATATCCATGAAGAACTTTGAAAGTCCCTCACCATCTTCACCCATTCCCACGTGAGGTTCATTGACTTCTCATGCTCAAACAACATCTCGTAGAGTAGCATAGCCTCCTCCTTCATCGGCTTGCTTAGCTCATGTCTTGCAAAGATAGAACAACCCAAGGCTCGGATCATCACTCGGAAAAGTGGGTTTGCTATCTCATTTGTTGAAGCGCCTTTCCTCATCTCACTTCTCCCGGCTATGTACTTCCAAAGATAGTCGACCTTCTCATTGTCAACAAAAGCTTCATCTCTTGGAAAAGGAAATCCAAGATAAACCGCCAAATTCCGAAGTGAGAGTTCTTGCAACTCGTTGCCCAATTGGAAGGAAATAATGCCATCACTCTCAACTCCCTCATAAGTGCATTTGAAAGTCGCTATGAACTCGGACGTCAAGGCGGGAAAGTGAGTGTTGTTGCACCTTAGCAAGACATTAAGCCCTATGGTGGAGTAGCATCGAGTAAGAGCCTCATCCATGCACATCTTACGGATTGATTCCCAATCTAACCACCGGGTGTGGTGGGATAGACCCATGAGACGCTCATACTCTCTAGCCTCGTCCTTATCCTCAATACGAACATCGTCCATCCGTTGGACTCTCTTGGACGATTTCTTGGACTTCTTAGTGGCTTTCTCCATCCTTGAAGAAGATGCTCGGGTAGACATGGCACCTACACACAATCAAAAACCAAAGAAACTACAAGGTAAAATCCAACACAAACACAAGCTTCCATTATCAACAACTTGTCATTCAAGGAGACAACCCCATACTTGAACTTAGCACACTCAATCCACAAAAGTCAATCATGCATGAAATAAGATTTTCATATCAATGGTCAAGCTTCAAATAATATCATGAATAGCATGCTATAACCAATATTCATGTGCAAGAAATCTTAATATCACGCAAGAGAAACTCGAAAAGCACTGGATCGACTTGCAAGTGACGTCGGGCCCGAGGTTGGGGACCTTGGTCCGAGTCATTGGACCGATATGGAACGTCGGTCCCGAGGTACTGGGTACCTCGGACCGAGTCTAATCCGACTTTTCACTCTAGATTCAATCATGCAACAACTATTCATGCCTCTAAAATCCAAATTCTACCATCAATCATCATCAATCGAAGTTCTAAGTGGAATTTAGCAACAATTAAGCACAAATTTCATAAGACATGCAAATCACCATTGATGTGCAAAGTTCAAGCTTACTCAATCATGGCACCTCTCAAATTTAGCAATGAAATCATGAAATTCACAAGGAATCAAGTAGAGATCGAGATTCACATACCAAATATGAAGCAAACAAGAACTCCTAGCAAGCAAATCCTTAAAACTCAAAATTTCCTTTTCTAGATCTAGAAGAATGATGAAGATCTATAGGTTTTAGGTAGGATTTTTGGCTTTTGGTTCAATGCTTGGGTGAACTAGGGGATGGATCGAGATCTTGTGGTGAGGTAGCTTGAGGATCGAGTATGGAGGGAAGGTTGGAACGATTTTGGCTTTTGAGAGAGAATTTGGTATTTTGGGAAAGTAGTTATGGTGATGGTGATGTTAGGTAAGGGAAATGGGTCTTTAAATGGGGAAGAAGACAAAGGTGGGTCAAGAGGGTATAGTAGGAATTTCTTACAAAATCAAGGCTAAGGTGAGTCGGCTGGCTTGGACCGATGTTGGACACCTCGGGCCCGAGGTACTGGGTACCTCGGTCCTACCCGATTTTGGCTCCTAAAAATCCCACACTTTGGTTACTCCCATCAACAACCGTTTGCATCATTTCCACAAATACCACACATGCTAATGAAGCTCACATAACACACATTTCCACAAAATACAAGCTAGAGAAGAGATTAGGACTAATCTAAGCTAAGGCAAAAAGAAACAAGCTAGAAACTACGAAAATGAATCTACCAAACCCGGGTTGCCTCCCGAGAAGCGCTTTTTTTACGTCATTAGCTTGACGTCTAACCTCTACCCTTCAAGGAGGGTGAAAAACCGTGAATTGGTCCTCCTTGCCATAGACATCTCCGCAATCATCATAGCCAAAATGCCACCATTTATGTTTGATGAAAATGTGGCCTCCATCATCCTTATCCTCCAACGTGTAGCTTTGCACCTCTTGCATCAACTCATCTTGCATCTTGTCACCTACATCACAAAAGTCTAAAGAATTTCTAGGAGACTCTATAACATCATAACTCAAGTCATTTTGCAAGTCATCTAAGCAAAGATAGTCATCTCCTAAATTTTCTTTCAAATCATCTAAACTCATAAAAGAGTCTCCCACATCAAAAGGATATAGATTAGGATACTCTTCATGGTTTGGTGGGTTGGCTCCATCTCCATCTCTTGCCTCATCATGAATTTGAACATTGACCATGTCATGGTCTCTCAATGGTGCTTCTTCTCTTGTGGACTCCAACTTCTCTCTCTTGCACTTGGCACTTTCTTCAAGCTTCAAGATTGCCAATGCATCCGGTTCGTTTAGGGCCTTGTTGAAATGGAACTCAACCTTCTCTTCTCCAATCTCGAAGGTGACTTTCCCATTCCTCACATCAAACTTGGCACCCGCCGTGGCTAGAAATGGTCTTCCGAGAATAATGGGCACCATTGGATCTTCTTTCATGTCTAGGATCACGAAGTCATCGGGCACAAAATATCTTCCCACACGAACCGGGACATCATCAAGTATTCCGGTAGCCTTTGTTGAAGAACCATCGGCCATGGTGAGACTCATATCGACCGGCTCCAACTCTCCAAGGTTAGCCCTCCTCCATATGCTCATGGGCATAACCGAAATACTCGCTCCTAGATCACAAAGAGCTTTGAATTGTTGAGAACCAATCCCTATGGTGATGGCAAATCTTCCGGGATCTCCAAGTTTTTGAGGTAGCTCCAATATCTTCACCTCGTCTTGCATCTCAATGATCGACCTCTTCTTGCTCAAGATCTCTCTCAAAAACTTTGCATAAGACGGCATCTCGCTTAGAGCATCGGTGAAAGGAATAGTGATGTTCAAGCCTTGCAAAAGCTTTAAGAACCGCTTGAACTTGCCCTCAACAATCTCCTTGGGCTTCTTCATAGGATAAGGAAGAGTAGTGCCACCTTGCTTCTTGCTTGGATCATCCTCCTTGGATCGACTCTTCTCGACAAAATCACCTTGGATCGACGTTGGAGGTACCTCGGGACCGACTTCTGGAACCTCTGTCCCAGGGCAAAAGTCTTCCGGACAAGTCGGGCCATATTCAAAAGACATCGGGCCAACTTCAGAGCAAGTCGGGCCCGAGTTGCTGGGTATCTCGGTCCGACTCAGGGGACTTCCTCCATCTTCTGGTTCGACTTCAGAGGACCTCGGGCCCGAGTTGCTGGGTAACTCGGTCCGAGTTGCTGGCTCCTCTTCTTTTGGTTTTGGCTCTTGTGGCTCGGGCAAACTTCGTCCACTCCGCAATCCTATGGCTCGAACTTCATTTTGTTGTTGTGGGGCACGGGGGTTCTCCTCGGGTCGGCCCGGGAGTCTCCCTTCCTCTCTTGGAAGTTGATTCGCCATGTGAACAAATTGGTTGTCCACTTGCCTTCTCCATACACCCAACTCCTTGAATTGATCATCAAACTTCCTCTCCATGTTGGTAACTTGGTTCTTCAAATCTTGAGCCCATGGTGGAGTTTGCTCATAGAAACCGGGAGGTCGGTATGGTTGTTGTTGGGCTCTTGGCTCGTTTTGGTTGAAGTTGTTGTTGTAGCCACTTGCTTGCCCTTGATTCCACCTTCCTCCATTGTTGTTGAAGTTGGTTCTCCCTCCGAAATTTCTTTGAACATAATGAGCCTCCTCAATTTGCTCTGCCAATCGGACTTGGCGCTCATTTGGGCACTCTTGAGCTCCATGCTTCAAGGAACCACACTCTTCACATGCTCTTGTGGTTTGGGCATAACTCATCTTCCTCCTCATCTTGTTCAACTCGTCCTCCAAGAATTGGATCTTCACATCCTTGTCCACCTCTTCACTCTTGGGGTCGTAGAGCTTCTTCGGGCCTTCTCCATGGACTCTTCCCTCCTTGGCCACGTTGCTAGTGCCATACATCGCCTCATAATCCGAGAGTTTGTCCAACAACTCCCACGCTTGCTCCGGTGGCAAGTCAATGAACCCACAATCGGTATGGAGGTTCAATTTGTCCTTCGTGGCGGTGTTGATCCCTTGGAAAAAGATGTCTTGTAGGACATAAGGTTGTTGACCATGTGTCGGGCATGCTCTCAACATCTCTTTGAACCGGTCCCACGCCTCAAAAAGTGGCTCATAAGCTCCTTGTTGAAAACTAGCAATCTTCCGCCTAAGCTCCGTCGTCTTGGTGGGTGGGAAGAACTTCATCAAGAATGCTTCATTTAGGGCTCTCCATGAGGTGATAGATCGAGGTGCTTGACTCTCCAACCAATGCAAAGCCTTTCCTCCCAAAGACCACTTGAAGGCTTTGAGTAGCACATACTCAAGTGTTTCATCATCCGTGGAAATGGTCTCGCAAAGGTCCTTGAATTGCTTGACATGCTCGATCGGACACTCGTTCGGCCTCCCTTGGAATTGCTCTCTCTTGATGAGCGAGATAAATTGAGTTTTGATCTCAAAATTCCTCGACACCTCCGGTAAGACTATGGCCGGCTCCGGGACCTTCAACTCCGGATGCATGTATTGTCTAGCATTCCGGGGTTGAGTGTTGATTTGGGCCTCCAATCTTATCCTTTGCTCCCTCTCCCTACGGGCCTCGGCATCTCGGTTTGCCATCTCAATTTGCATTCGAGCCATTTCGGCTCTCAACCTCTCGAACTCCTCATCTCGGGCTTGGTCCGCCATCCTCTTCTTCTTGCGGGCTTGCCTTAGAATACTCTCCGGGTCAATCACAAAGTCGAGCTCAGGAGTTCCTCGGACGGAACTAGCTCGCATGCACCTACAACCAAAGACACAAACAAAAACCGAATCAAAACAAAACAAGGGGCTCGGGCTAATCCCTTACCCAAATCACTACAAAATCAAAGACTCAACAAAAATGGGTACCTCGAACAAGTAGAACTCCCCGGCAACGGCGCCAAAATTCTGATCGGTCCGGGATCGGAGGTCTCACAATTTAAATTTATAAAACCGAACCTCAAGATTGTAGTAAAGAGGTAGGGTGTCGAACACACGGGAGTTTGTGTGTCGAGTGTACCCGGAAATACTTAAAAAGGGATGAAAACAAGGTAAAAACGAAAGAAAAGCAAAGAGAGATCACCTCGGACCGACACTGGTCACTTCGGTCCGAGGGTGGATCGAGGTCGATTTGGCCGGGACCGACGTTGATGCAAGTCGGGCCCGATGTACTGGGTAACTCGATTTAAGCAAAATTAGTAGATCGGTCTTGGGTTTTTGGGTTCCACACCTAGCTAGACTTGGATATTCTTCCCCAATTCAGCCAATAAGAGTTTGATCTTAATGAGATCGAGGTTGATCGCCCCAAATCTCTCCAATCTACACTTCGACCCAAGGGAGTTTTCACTCTCCTTCGATGTTAGGTCTAGCAATTGGGTTCGAGATGCTTTCGCTTTGCTCTTACCAATCACAAGCCCTAAGCCCCTTGTTTTCACAAGAGAATTGAAGCTTAGTGTAGAGAGGATTCACAAATCAAGCACTCAAGGCTATGGAATTGGGGTTTTCTACCCAAATCTAACTAAGGGCTTCCCCCATAGCCCAAGACTATGGAATCTACTCCATCAAGTAAGAGAAAAACGAAATCAAAAGGGAAATCAAACAAATCTCAATCATCAACATCAAACCAAACTCCAATTTCATTCAAATTCAAAAGGTCTCTACAAAATCCAAGTTCAATTCTACTAGATCAAAGCAAAACAAAGCACAAAAACTCACTAGACCTCTCTCTCTCTCCACCGGCCTCTCTCCTCTTCCTTCCTCCTTCTTCTCCTTGCCCTCCAAATTCTTCCTTTGAGCCTTTAGAGAGTGATTTGGTTGTGGTCTATCCCCCCCCCCCCCAAAAACCTCCTTTGATGCTCTCTAATCACCTCTATTTATAGCCTTCTAAGGATTGGGGACCAAGGAATCCCAATTTAGAAAGGGGCAAATGTGGAAAGTTGCTAAAAATATGCCTTGGGGAGCAATCCAAAATTCTGCCGACTTTGGACCGACACGGGTGACCTCGGGCCCGACGTTGTCCAACCTCGGTCCCGTTCGCTGGTCGCTCGATCTCGGGCCCGACGTGGTGGAACTCGATCCTGGGCCTCGATCCTTGCTTTCTTCTCTTGGTTTCTCTTGGTTCCACTTCATTCTTGGCTTGGCTCTTTCCTTCTTGACTTGGCTCCTTCCTTATCTCCTTGAAATCGCTCTCATTCTTGCCATTTTACCTACAAAAACTCGCATAGTCTCCGACTCTTGAAGAAAACCGGGAACTAGGCTAAAAAGGGATCGAAACTATAAGGAAGAGAATGAAAAACACATATTTACAAAGGAAATTAACCACTAAAACACCTCCAAAATGAGAGACATCAGAAGTGTTGGACTCTGCTACAGGATCGGTCTCCACGTGTCCTTGGATGATCAAACATTGTCGAGTGATGTCATCCTGTCGGCTAGTGAGTAAGGACTCCTTTCTTGCGTTCCTACTTGCTTGGGACTCCGTCCTTGCTCAAGTAGTCTCTTGCTCATCCGTACTTCCTGTTAGCTGGCGTCCCTAAGCTTATGGGACGTTCATACACACTTGTTGTCCTTTTGATCATAGACGTTCCTGAACACTTGGACAACTTTATTAGAATCATAGTGAGTTTGTCATATCAAAACTAAGGGACGGTTGTGTGGAGCACTAACAAGTACGCAGGCGTTCTTGATAGCGTCCCAACAATTTCCCCCTTTTTGATGATGACAAACTCTTCAGCAAAATAGTTTTGACATTTGAACTTAGCATGCATGAAAACTTAAAAAAACGTCCTCTAAGCACAAGTTTTCAATCTTTGATTCTCTAGCTTTTGGATTTAAAGGAGAGAGTCGCGTCCTAGAAAAGTTTCTAAACGTTCTCTTTTATTCTAGCATGGGCGTTCCTTAGACTTTTCACTTAATAGTTCCCCCTTAACACTTGCTTATTCTAGATAACTATTTTATAGCGCATCTCTGCAAAACTACACTTCCCCCTTTTGGCATCATCGAAAAGGATAACAAGTGATAAGGACGTTCGCACAAACACATAACTAAAAGCAGTGGAACGCTTAAACACATATGCAAGCAAACAGATGAAATTGCCATTCAAACGAGAATCAGAGTTAAAATTATTACAGACCAACGGTCATCAGTGTTTGAAATGTAAAAGAAGCACAAGCAAAATAACAAGGAATGAACGGGAGGTGGGCAATCACTAAGAACGGCTCTGGTCCTGAAAGAACTTTAGAAGTTGGGCTTGAAGTTCAGCCGACTTGGTGAGAGCCGCGGACAAGTCTTTGATAGCTGAAAAGACGTGGCATTGATTGTCCATAATGGCACCCAAGAGTTCTGCAGGAGGATGCTCAGAGACATTTGCAGGAGCAGAACGGGGCCTTGGTCCTGAACTGGATGAAGGAGCGTCTATTGGAGCAGCTTGAGTAGGAGAAGGAGCCATAAGCATCTGATAAAGAACGTTAAGGTCTACGACTGGCTCTTCTTCTTGAGAGTACTCCTGACCCATGGAAGCAAGACGTTCTGCTTCAGCATCAACAGCCATGCGTTCTTCCGCTTCTTTTAGTCTGGCTTCCTTAGCCTCAGCCTCTAACTGTTTAATGACGGACGGCAGCTCTTCATTGTGCCTTATCTCGACAAGTCCGTTCTTTGCATTCCATTTCAGACCGAGTTCTTCTTGAGGAGCGCAGTCATCATAGGCGTTCTGAGATTGCAGAATCAGCTTTACCAGACCAGGGTATGGCAGAGCATGTCGCTTCCTCCCACACTTAGCCATATGTTGCATTGCTATTCTTGCTAAGTTGATGGGGCGGCGTTCAAGAAAGGCGTCAATTAAGATGATGTCGTGTGTTTGCACGATTGAACGCTTCTCCTGCCTTGGAAGGACGGCGCGACATATGAAGTAGTGAGCTATGGCGCCAACCTTGCTCAGAACGTGAGCAACTCTGTCCAGTCCCAATGGCCGCTTGCCCTGAAAAACATGTTCAACCAGGGGCAGTTCCTCATCAGTTGTTTCGAAACCGCCTTCTGGAAGAGAGCTTAAAGCGTCGGACGGGGGCTTTTGGGGGCTGAGTCCCATGAAGGCGCGGACCTGGCGTTCATTGACGGAAGCCTTCTCACCATCTATTTTGAAGTGGAGAGAGCCGTCTTTTGCCTTGTATCTCAAGTCCTTGTAGAACGCCTTCACTTGCTCTTTGTCCACCACAGCGGGCGCAGGCCCTACCTTCAGCCAGCCCTGGAAACGCAGAAGCTCAAGGAACTCCTGGACTTCAGCATCTTGGGCGAACATCTTGGGCGAAGGAAGCAAGCCACTCTTCAGAGTACACAAGAGGGCTAAGGACTTTCACTGGGGGGCCATCGGGCTTTCTCTTGCGTTTGCCCTTGGGGGACTCAGAGTCCTCATTATCATCAGACTCGTCCTCAGAGTCATTATCAGAAGCGTCCTTGGAAGGAGCGTCCTCTGTGCCTTGTTCTTTTTCAGCATCGCCACCAGATGTGGCTAGATTGGCAGCAGAGGTCTGACCCTGAGACGTACCCTCGGCGTCCTGAGCATCTGTTGGGTTTCCTGTTTGGGGCTCAGCGTCCGCCGGGACTTGAATGGTTTCTGTTTGGATTGAGGGGGAGGGGTTCTCTTGTGGAGCTGGGGAGGGGTTGAGGATGGGGAGAGATTTGTTGTAAGGGGGGACCTCCTGAGCATCACGCTCGAGCTCTTCAGACAAGGAAGGCTCGGCGTCCTTTTGAGCGACCTGGTGCTCACCAGCGTCCTCAATTTCGGTAGGAGCGTTAACGGCTCCTTCCTCTTCATCATTGGAATCCCCAGTAACGTCGATGAAGGGGGAGTCCTGAGCAGGAGTGTCTTCCTCGCTCCCAGATGAGCTAGAGGAGGAAGAGGAGGAGGGAACGTGCTCAACCTGCACCTGAGCTTCCTTGGCCAGCAACACCTTCGGCTTTTCGCCAGCTTTCCTGCGGCGGAAGGTGTGCTCAATTGTGCGTCCAGCCTCCTCTGGGCCACTCTTTAAGGATGGACGGCGAGATCTGGGGGTCTCAGGGTCCTTTGGTGGAGAGATATGGGCGGGAGCAGAGGGGAATTGGGCCAGGTTTAGCGGGGACGGAGGAGGAAAGGGGATTAGAGCATTTTGAGAGGAGGGTTGAGGGGACGGGGGAGGGGTTGGTAGTTGTTCAATTTGGATTTGGGGGGAGGAGTGGATTCCTTAGAAAGGTTGGACGGCCGTTTTGTGGTGCTTGGCCTTTTAGTGGGGGGTTTAGAGGATGGGACGCTCGAAGTTTTGGCCTTTTTGAGGGGCCTTGGGTCGTGGACTTTCTTGGAGCGTCCCTCCTTGTGGAAACTTGTCCACGATTTGAGTTGGATTTGAGGAGGTGGGTTTGGATGTTTTTGAGAGCGGAGAGGAAGGTGTAGGACGCTTGGATGGGAGAATTGATTTTGAGGAGATGGAGGGGATTTGAGGTGGTGGAGGAGAAGGACTTGATACTCGGGACTTGGTCATTTGGAAGGCCAAGGAGTCCTTTGGATACATAGGGAAATCAGGGAGGACGGCGTTGTGGAGGTCGGGTATGAGTTCAAGTAAAGGACCCAGATTCTCACCTCCGAACTGAGAGAAGAAGAGAACGTCGTCCATCCGTCCTGGAAAGTCCTTGTAGTTGGTTTTGTGGAGGCTGGGAACGACGAAGCGTTCAATAAACTTCTCATAATTCTTTGATTTTACTGCATCGTTCTTGATTTCTGGCAAGTTCATGCGTTCCCTTATTAAGTTGTATAGGGTTCTCGGCTTCCTGTTGATGAAGTCCACCAAGGATTCATTTAGAACGATGGGTTGGGGCTTCTCAATGTAGTGAGACTTCACCAACTTTCTTCTCTTCCCGCCGGTAGAGGAGCCGGCCACGTTCTTTAGTTGTTGAGACATTGTCAGATGAAATTTTAGTGAGAGAAAGCTGCCGGAGTTCTAGAGAGATGTCAGAGCAAATTTGAGAGCGAGATAGTGGTTGAGCGTAATAAATTCTGAGAGCGACTGTTCTGGCCTTTTATAGAGGAAGCGGTGGCACAAACGGTAATTACCACTGTTTTACTGTGCGACACGTAGCAAAACTTCCCCCTTAAGATTTGAGCAAAAGCAACGGTCACTGTTCACACTTTCAAAAGTTCAAAATTCTGACTCTTCAACTGCGCCTTAACAACTGAACTGACGTTCTTTCCGACAAGCACTGAGCGTTCTCTCATACTTAGCAAAATTTACCTCTTCAAGCAAACCAACAACCAACTTACCGTTCTTGTGATCACCTTTCGAACCAGTTGAGAACAACGCAAGTACGTCCCGTTAAAGAAAATATGAAGCTCATAGGACGCTTTTGCGGAGTTCTCGGCTAGGGTAAGCTTAGAGTTCCCATCATTTCGGCTTATAATGAGGGTTGGGTGATCTGGGATACTCTTTTCAAGACAAAATAGAGACAGTTTGAATGGCGTTCCAAAGTAGCAAACACATGAAGTTTTAGACTAACGTCCTTGCAAATATGAATTTAATGCATAACAGTCCTTAAACACTTAGATTCTACTAAACATAGCCAATCATTGAGAGAATAGTAGAACGGGACTTGCTACTTAAAAGTTATCATCCCCAAGAGCAACCTGAGATGCTCATAGGGACGTCTATCAAGCGCCTTAGTGAAAATATCAGCTATTTGGTCTTCAGTCCGTACATGCTCCATACTAATGAGTCCTAGTTCAACATTATCACGCAAGAAATGATGTCTTATATGAATATGTTTTGTGCGTGAATGAAAAACAGGATTCTTAGAAATTTCAATAGCACTTGTGTTATCGCAACGAATAGGAATAGTTTCAAGATTGATACCGTAGTCCTCTAGTTGATATTTGATCCAGATAACTTGTGAACAGCACGAGGCAGCAGCAACGTACTCGGCTTCCGCAGTTGAAAGTGCCATAGAGTTCTGTTTCTTAGATCCCCAAGAGACTAGGCATGAACCAAGGAACTGTGCCATTCCTGAAGTGCTTTTCCGATCAATCACATGACCTGCATAATCAGCGTCCGAGTATCCAACAAGCTTGAAGGACGTCTTCCTGGGGTACCAAAGGCAAAGATCGTCGCGTCCTTTGAGATAGCGAAAGATCCTCTTGACTTCTTGCATGTGGGACTCCTTTGGATTTGCCTGGAAGCGTGCACACAAGCAAACGGCGAACATAATGTCGGGACGGCTTGCGGTCAAATAGAGCAAAGAACCAATCATCCCTCTGTATAGTTTTTGATCAACGTCCTTTCCCTGTTCGTCTGCGTAAAGACGCGAGTTTGGAGAACATGGGGTTGCAACAGGTTTGGACGAGTTCATCCCGTACTTCTCAAGCATCTCACGGACGTATTTTTGTTGGTGAATACGCGTCCCGTCCTTGAGTTGATTGATTTGAAGTCCCAAGAAGAAATTGAGTTCTCCAATGAGAGACATCTCAAACTCACTACTCATTAAGGATTTGAACTCATCTACAAGCTTCATGTTAGTGCTACCAAAGACAATATCATCAACATAAACTTGAGCAATTAAAATGTCCTTGTGAACTTTCTTTATGAACAAAGTTTTATCAATTGAACCTCTAGTATACCCATGAGACAAAAGAAAGGACGCAAACCTGTCGTACCAGGCACGAGGGGCTTGCTTGAGTCCATATAGCGCTTTGTCCAAGTAGTACACATGATCTGGGTGAGAGGCGTCCTCGAAGCCAGGCGGCTGAGCAACATACACTTCCTCCTTTAGCTTTCCATTGAGAAAGGCAGTCTTGACGTCCATCTGAAATAGCTTGAATCCTTTGTGAGCGGCGAAGGCAATAAGAAGACGAACGGCTTCAATTCTAGCAACAGGGGCAAAGGTCTCATCATAGTCTATGCCTTCCTCTTGCTTGAATCCTTGAGCCACTAGTCTTGCTTTGTTCCTTGACACACGTCCACTCTCATCAAGCTTATTTCTGAACACCCATCGCTTCCCTATGATATTTTTGCCTTTGGGACGTGGGACGAGAGTCCAAACTTTGTTTCTTTCAAACTGGTTGAGTTCTTCTTGCATTGCTTGAATCCAGTCAGCGTCCTGAAGTGCTTCTCTGATATTCTTTGGCTCCACCATAGAGACAAAGGCATTGAATGCACAGAAAGCCAAATTTGCACTTTGGGACTTGCTTGCAGCTGACCTAGTTTGAACTCCTTGAGAAGGATCTGAGATAATCTGGGATGTTGGGTGATCCCGAGAGAAGCGGGACTCCCTTTGAAATAAATGAGCAAATCTTGGATCAATGTCCCCATCAGAATCATCACTATCATCTTGAGCATCGTCTTCAGTGCGTTCCCCCTCAGAGAGAGCGTCCACACCTTGACTTTGCCCACCTTGTTGACTTGATTCAGCTACATCTTGTTGAACTGGAGATTCACTATGAGATGGAACTCCCTGAACAACACTAGGAACTTCCATTGAGACTTCATCAGGATTTTGAGCAGCGTTCTTAGGAACATAGTACTTTTCAGAGAACCATTCTTCAACTTCATCTTCAGAGTCGTCCTGTTGTTGTGACGAGGAGCGTTCTTTCTTTCTTGCTTTTTCTTTGTGAGAAGAACTTTCTTTGAACACAACATGAATACTCTCCTCAAGCTTTAGAGTCGTTTTGTTGAAAACTCTATATGCTTTGCTGGAGAAAGAGTAGCCAAGGAATATGGCTTCATCACTTCTCGCATCAAACTTTCCACGTTTCTCTTTATCATTGTTGTGAACGAAACACTTACAACCAAAAACTCTGAGATAGTCAAGGCGAGGCTTCTTTCCGTTCAACAACTCATAAGATGTCTTTTTCAGAAGAGGACGGATCATTGCACGATTGATGATGTAGCATGCTGTGGCAATAGCTTCCGCCCAGAAGTACTTGGGAACGCTATTAGCCAAAAGCATAGTTCTTGTCATATCCTCTAACGTCCTGTTCTTTCTTTCTACAACTCCATTTTGTTGAGGAGTCCTTGGAGCTGAGAAGTTGTGCGAGACACCATGTTGATCACAGTAGGCCAGGAACTCTGAATTCTGGAACTCCGTCCCATGGTCTGATCTTATAGCTTTGAGAGGTGTCTCAAGGGCAACTTCCACTTGTTTGATGAAGACTTTGAACGCATTAAAACAATCTGCTTTGGAAGCCAAGAAAAGAACCCAAGTGAATCGAGAAAAATCATCTACAAGAACGTAAATGTACCTCTTTCCACCGTAGCTCAACGTCTTCATTGGTCCACAAAGATCCATATGGAGAAGTTCCAAAGGCTTCTTCGTACTGACTTCATTTTTGGACTTGAAAGACGTTCTTGTTTGCTTCCCTTTGATACAGGCTTCGC
The DNA here is from genome assembly GCA_934048045.1 of Polygonum aviculare. Taxonomy (NCBI): domain Eukaryota; kingdom Viridiplantae; phylum Streptophyta; class Magnoliopsida; order Caryophyllales; family Polygonaceae; genus Polygonum; species Polygonum aviculare. Next base: position 19,788,354 of record OW204023.1, on the reverse strand, counting down.
ACTGTTCAACCGTCTCTGGATCAATTCGGGGAAGTCCTTTCACAAGATTTTTCTAGTGAAGCTTAAGGATTGTGCTAGGTCCAGAATGGCCAAGACGGCAATGCCAGAGATCAGCGTCCTTCTTTGAAGCAGATAGACACAACTCTGATTTGGGCTTGAACTCTTGATTGAAGATGTAGACATTGTTTTGGCGTACTCCTTTGAGAACGACTTTGTTGGATTTCTTGTTGATAACGAGGCATTCCTTTGAGTCAAATGTGACTAGGTTTTCACCTTGATCGCACATCTGAGAGACGCTAAGAAGATTGAAGCCAAGTCCTTCAACAAGACTTACGTTGGTTGCTTTGATGGACGGGTTGAGAATAGCAGTTCCCGTTCCCTTGATCTTTCCCTTTCCCTTATTGCCAAACGAGACAGTTCTTCCCGTGGCACTACTTTGGATAGAAGTGAGATGGATCTGGCTTCCTGTCATATGATTTGAGGCGCCACTATCAATGATCCATGGGCGTCCCCTCACTTCCACCTCTTGTTCGTTGTCGGAGGCGTTCTCTTCAACAACTGGAGCGTCCTCCACTGTCATGTATGCAACTTGATCGTCACGTTCATCATCACTTGAACTGAGATCATCCCAGGCAGCTGTACATGCTCCAATGAGAGCTTTCTTCTTGTCTTTGGAGGACGTTCCCACAGTACATTTTTTGGCAAAATGTCCTTTCTTGTTGCATTTGTAACATGTGAGTTCCTTCATTTCAGCCTCTGTGTACTTGGGACTCTCCTTTTTGTAGGACTTGCTCTTGCTGCTATGCTTGTTCTTCTTGTTATAGTACTTGATAGCCTTGTGAATAAGAGAGAGTTCCTCATCTGAGTCAATCTCTTCCTTTGGCTTTCTTTCTTTCTCTTTGGAACGCAAGTTCTCAAGTTTTTCTTTGTTTTGCATCATCAGCGCTAGATCTCTTTGGCCGCGTAGGTACTCGGCGTACTCTGGTGTTGTGGACGCCAAAGCAAGATCAGTTTGAGGATTCTTTCCTAGCTGAGCCATGTTAGAGATTCTTCTTTCTTCGTACTGCCTAAGCTTCCCATAGATCTCTTCCATATCTAGAGTTTTGTTGGCTGTGTTTTCTTTGAAAGTCGTCCTATCGAAATTCCAGACTCCAGTCAACCCATCGATGACTACTTGAACTCTATTCCTCATGGAGATTTCTGATTCTGGAATACCCAAGTTTCTCATCTTGGTGACAAGGGCCTCAAAACGGTACGAGTAATCGTTCACAAATTCATTTGGCAACATAGTAAAAGCATAGAACTCCTTCTTGATTTTCAGCTGGACATCCTCTTTCATTTCTGCAGTTCCCACATGAAATTTCTCAAGAGCTTCCCACTGTTGTTTTGCTGTGGGGAGATTGCTAACTCTTGTGGCGTCCCTTTCGCAGAGGGACGCTTGAAGGAAGCACACTGCTTTAGCATTTGTCTCCATTAGCTTGAATTCATCAGGACCCCACTCGTCCTCTTTGTCTTTCTTGTCTTCCGGAACTTTGAGATCACCTTTTCTGATAACGTTCCAGCATTGATAATTTGTGCTTCTGCAGAAATTCTCAAATCTAATTTTCCAGCGGTTGAAGTTGTCGTCCGTCAGACGCGGAGGCTTCACAAAAGAGATTCCAATTGGTTCCATGTCCATCTTTACCTGCAACTCAATAAGAATCTAGAGCGCCTGCTCTGATACCAATTGTTGGATCGTTAGTACTACGGGACTGCCTTTACTTTGGGTAAAGGCGTCCTTTGGTCAGGCGACCCTACGAGGTGTAGGGGCGTCCTTTGGTCAGGCGTTCTTACAGTTGTACTGGCGAGTCTTTACAGTTCTCTAGCACTTAGCTTTTCCCTAAGTCCACTAGTAAAGGACTCCTCTAAGCCTACAACTCAAGCAAGTTCAATCTACTAAAGGACTCCTATCCCTGCGTCCTACAGTACTTCGTAGGACTCTCTTTCTCTTCTTTTGATTACAAACAGATTTGTGATTTGGGTTACAAGTCTCACTCGATCTAACTCAAAGTCTTAGCACTGTTCTTCAGTTCTTGAGTTAGCTCTTTGTGTTCTTGAGTGAGTCGCTTTCTCTTTGATTCTCTCTGAAGATTCTTGAAAGCGTTAGCGTCACAATAAATGCCTTGCGGTATTTATAGGGCTTGGGAAGGGCGTCATTCTCGTTTTGACGATCATGCCCTTCAGGTACGTGGCTACAGGATCTTCTTCCACGAGTTTGGCGGTGATGAGGAAGCTTCCTGTATCCAGCTGTGTGTGATGAACTCCGCTACAGGATCGGCCGCCACGTGTTGATGAACTCTGCTACAGGATCGTCCGCCACGTAGTGTTGGACTCTGCTACAGGATCGGTCTCCACGTGTTGATGAACTCTGCTATAGTCTCTTGCTCGTCCTTACTTCCTGTTAGCTGGCGTCCCTAAGCTTATGGGACGTTCATACACACTTGTTGTCCTTTTGATCATAGACGTTCCTGAACACTTGGACAACTTTATTAGAATCATAGTGAGTTTGTCATATCAAAACTAAGGGACGGTTGTGTGGAGCACTAACAAGTACGCAGGCGTTCTTGATAGCGTCCCAACAGATTCACTACGAGATGGAACTCCCTGAGCAAAACTAGGAACGTCCACTGAGACTTCTTCTGGATTTGGAGCAGCGTCCTTAGGAACATAGTATTTTCCAGAGGACCAATCTTCAGCTTCATCTTCTGAGTCGTCCTACTGTTGTGATGAGGAGTGTTCTTTCTTACTTGATTTTTCTTTGTGAGAAGAGCTCTCCTTGAACACAACATGAATACTCTCCTCAAGCTTTAGAGTCCTTTTGTTGAAAACTCTATATGCTTTGCTGGTGAGGGAGTACCCAAGGAATATGGCTTCATCACTTCTTGCATCAAACTTTCCAAGTTTCTCTTTATCATTATTGTGAACGAAACACTTGCAACCAAAGACTCTGAGATAGTCAAGGCGAGGCTTCCTTCCGTTCAACAACTCATAAGATGTCTTCTTCAGCAAAGGACGGATCATGGCACGATTAATGATGTAGCATGCTGAAGCAATAGCTTCCGCCCAGAAGTACTTGGGAACGCTATTAGCCAAAAGCATGGTTCTTGCCATATCTTCTAGCGTCCTGTTCTTTCTTTCCACCACTCCATTTTGTTGAGGAGTCCTTGGAGCTGAGAAGTTGTGCGAGACCCCATGTTGATCACAGTAGGCCAGGAACTCTGAATTCTAGAATTCCGTCCCATGGTCTGATCTTATAGCTTTGAGAGGCGTCTCAAGAGCAACTTCCACTTGTTTGATGAAGACTTTGAACGCATTGAAACATTCTGCTTTGGACACCAAGAAAAGAACCCAAGTGAATCAAGAAAAATCATCTACGAGAACGTAAATGTACCTCTTTCCACCGTAGCTCAGCGTCTTCATTGGTCCGCAAAGATCCATATGGAGAAGTTCCAAAGGCTTCTTTGTACTTACTTCATTCTTGGACTTGAAAGACGTTCTTGTTTGCTTCCCTTTGATACAGGCTTCGCATTATTCAACTGTCTCAGGATCAATTCGGGGAAGTCCTTTCATAAGATTTTTCTGGTGTAGCTTAAGGATTGTGCTAGGTCCAGCATGGCCAAGACGGCGATGCCAGAGATCAGCGTCCTTCTTTGAAGCAGATAGCGGTATTCTCTTTGAACGTTGTCCTGTCAAAGTTCCAGACGCCAGTCAATCCATCAATGACCACTTGAACTCTATTCCTCATGGAGATTTCTGTCTCTGGGATGCCCAGATTCCTCATTTTAGTGACAAGAGCCTCGAAACGGTACGAGTAGTCGTTCACTGTTTCATTTGGCAACATACTGAAAGCATAGAACTCCTTTTTGATCTTTAGCTTAACGTCCTCCTTCATTTTAGCTGTTCCTACATGGAACTTCTCAAGAGCGTCCCACTGTTGTTTAGCTGTTGGCAAGTTGCCAACTCGAGTGGCGTCTCTTTCACATAGAGATGCTTGAAGGAAACACAAGGCTTTTGCGTTGGTTTCCATCAACTTAAACTCGTCAGGACCCCATTCGTCCTCCTTATCAGCTTTGTCAGCGGGTACCTTGAGATCTCCCGTCATAATGACCTTCCAGCATTGATAATTTTGACCTCTGCAGAAATTTGCAAACCGTCAGGCGCGGAGGATTCACAAAAGAGATTCCAATAGGTTCCATGTCCATCTTTACCTGCAACTCAGAAGAATCTAGAGCGCCTGCTCTGATACCAATTGTTGGATCGTTAGTACTAAGGGACTTCCTTTACTTTGGGTAAAGGCGTCCTTTGGTCAGGCGTCCCTACGAGGTGTAGGGGCATCCTTGAGTATTGCAGCGGAAATAATGTACTAAACAGGTAAGAAATGAACGCAGTGAATTATAGAGGAACCACTCAAGACCAAGTAGTCCTTGAGTGTAAACCTCTACCTCCTTGAAGGATTTTTGAATAGTTCTTTCCTTTATATTGAATGTTCTTACAGTTGTACTGGCGAGTTTTTACAGTTCTCCGACACTTAGCTTTTCCCTAAGTTCACTTGTAAAGAACTCCTTTAAGCCTACAACTTAAGCTATAGTTCAATCTACTAAAGGACTCTATTCCTACGTTCTACAGTACTTCGCAGAACTCTCTTTCTCTTTTTGGGTTTTCTGGTTACAAACTGTTTTGTGGTTTGGGTACAAACTCTCGCTCGATCTAACACAAGTCCTAGCACTGTTCTTGAGTTCTTGAGTTAGTTCTTTGTGTTCTTGAGTGAGTCGCTTTCCTCTGATTCTCTCTGAATATTCTCTGAAAGCGTTAGCGTCACAATAAATGCCTTGCGGTATTTATAAGACTTGGGAAGGGTGTCATTCTCGTTCTGACGATCATGCCCTTCAGGTACGTGGCTACAGGATCTTCCTCCACGAGCATGGCGGTGATAAGGAAGCTTCCTGTATCCAGCTGTGTGTGATGAACTCCTCTACAGGATCGGCCGCCACGTGTTGATGAACTCTGCTACAGGATCGGTCTCCACGTGTCCTTGGATGATCAAACATTGTCGAGTGATGTCATCCTGTCGGCTAGTGAGTAAGGACTCCTTTCTTGCGTTCCTACTTGCTTGGGACTCCGTCCTTGCTCAAGTAGTCTCTTGCTGGTCCTTACTTCCTGTAAGTTGGCGTCCCTAAGCCTAGGGAACGTTCACACACTTGTTGTCCTTTGTTAATTGGGCGTTCCTGAACACTTGAACAAATTTATTAGAATCAAAGTGAGTTTGTCATATCAAAACTAAGGGACGGTTTGTGTGGGCACACTACCAAGTACGCAGGCGTTCTTGATAGCGTCCCAATAGTGGAGGTTTTGGAGGATGGGACACTTGAAGTCTTGGCCTTTTTAAGGGGCCTTGGATCATGGGTTTTCTTGGAGCGTCCCTCCTTGATGTGAGGTGGAAACTGGTCCACAATCTGGGTAGGATTTGAGGAGGTTGGTTTGGATGATTTTGAGAGAGGAGAAGAGGGAGTTGGACGCTTGGATGGAAGGATGTTTTTTGTGGTGATGGTGGGGACTTGAGGAGGAGGAGGAGAGGGACTTGGCACACGGGTTTTGAGCATCTTGTAGGCCAAGGAGTCCCTAGGGTACATTGGGAATTCTGGTAGGACGGCGTTATGGAGGTCTGGGATAAGGTCAAGTAAGGGTGCAAGATTCTCACCTCCAAATTGTGAGAAGAAGAGAACGTCGTCCATCCTCCCCGTTAAGTCCTTGAAGTTGGTTTTGTGAAGGCCTGGGATGACGAACCGTTCAATGAACTTTTCGTAGTTCCTGGTCTTGATGGCGTCCTCCTTCACATCAGGGTAGCTCATCCGTTCTCTTATCAAGTTGTAGAGAGTTATGGGCTTCCTATTGATGAAGTCCACCAATGATTCATTAAGGACGATGGGCTTGGGCTTCTCAATTGTGTTGGACTTAACCAACCTTCTTCGCTTCCTGCCGGTAGAAGATCCGGCCACGTTCATCTGTCTTTGAGACATTTTCTGGTGAATTTTTAGTGAGAGAAAGTTGCCGGAAAGCTAGAAGAAGTCAGAGCCTGAACTGAGCAGAGAAGTGGTTGAGAATAATAAATGAACGAGAGCGACTGTTCTGGCCTTATATAGAGGAAGCGGTGGCACAAACTGTAATTACCACTGTTTTACTGTGCGACACGTGGCGAAACTTCCCCCTTAAGCATTGAGCAATAACAACGGTCACTGTTCAAACTTTCAAATATTCAAATTTCTGACTCTTCAACTTCTTCTCAAAACTGAACTGGCGTTCTCTCTTTCAAGCCATAGCGTTCTCTCATACTTAGCAAAAATTACATCTTCAAGCAAATCTCAACCGTCCTTGTGATCACCTTGCGAACCATTTGAGAACAAAGCAAGTACGTCCCGTAAAAGAAAATATGAATCTCATAGGACGCTTTTGCAAAGATCTCGGCTAAGGTAAAAGCTTAGAGTTCCCATCATTTCGGCTTATAATGAGGGTTGGGTGATCAGGGATACTCTTTTCAAGATAAATAGAGAAATTTGAATGGCGTTCCAAAGTAGCAAACATATGAAATTTTAGACTAGCGTCCTTGCAAATATGAATTCAATGTATAACAGTCCTTAAACACTTAGAATCTACTAAACATAGCCAATCATTGAGGGAATAGTAGAACGGGACTTGCTACTTAAAAGTTATCATCCCCAAGAGCAACCTGAGATGCTCAAAGGGACGTCTATCAAGCGCCTTAGTGAAAATATCAGCTATTTGGTCTTCAGTCCTTACATGCTCCATACTAATGAGTCCTAGTTCAACATTATCACGCAAGAAATGATGTCTTATATGAATATGCTTTGTGCTTGAATGAAAAACAGGATTCTTAGAAATTTCAATAGCACTTGTGTTATCACAACGAATAGGAATAGTTTCAAGATTGATAGCGTAGTCCTCTAGTTGATACTTGATCCAGATAACTTGTGAACAGCACGAGGCAGCAGCAACGTACTCAGCTTCCGCAGTTGAAAGCGCCATAGAGTTCTGTTTCTTAGATCCCCAGGAGACTAAGCATGAACCAAGGAACTGTGCCATTCCGGAAGTGCTTTTTCTATCAATTACATGACCAGCATAATCAACGTCCGAGTAGCCAACAAGCTTGAAGGACGTCTTCCTAGGGTACCAAAGACAAAGATCGTTTCGTCCTTTGAGATAGCGAAACATCCTCTTGACTTCTTGCATGTGGGACTCCTTTGGATTCGCCTAGAAGCGTGCACACAAGCAAACGGCAAACATAATGTCGGGACGGCTTGCGGTCAAGTAGAGCAAAGAACCAATCATTCCTCTGTAGAACTTCTGATCAACGTCCTTTCCCTGTTCATCTGCGTAAAGACACGAATTTGGAGAACAAGGGGTTGCAACAGGTTTGGACGCGTTCATCCCGTGCTTCTCAAGCATTTCACGGACATATTTTTGTTGGTGAATACGCGTCCCTTCCTTGAGTTGGTTTATTTGAATTCCCAAGAAGAAATTGAGTTCTCCAATGAGGGACATTTCAAACTCACTGCTCATTAAAGACTTGAACTCATCTACAAGTTTCATGTTAGTGCTACCAAAAACAATATCATCAACATAAACTTGGGCAATTGAAATGTCTTTGGGAACTTTCTTTATAAACAAAGTTTTATCAATTGAACCTCTAGTGTATCCATGAGACAAAAGAAAGGACGCAAACCTGTCGTACCACGCACGAGGGGCTTGCTTGAGTCCATAGAGTGCTTTGTCCAAGTAGTACACATGGTTTGGGTGAGAGGCGTCCTCGAAACCAGGCGGTTGAGCGACGTACACTTCCTCCTTCAGTTTTCCGTTGAGGAATGCAGTCTTGACGTCCATCTGAAATAACTTGAATCCTTTGTGAGCAGCAAAGGAAATAAGAAGACGTCCACTTTCATCAAGTTTATTTCTGAACACCCATCGCGTCCCAATGATGTTTTTGCCTTTGGGACAAGGAACGAGGGTCCAAACTTTGTTCCTTTCAAACTGGTTGAGTTCTTCTTGCATTGCTTGAATCCAGTCAGCGTCCTGGAGTGCTTCTTTGATAATCTTTGGCTCTACCATAGAGACAAAGGCATTGAACGCACAGAAAGCTAAATTTGCACTCTGGGACTTGCTTGCAGCGGACCTTGTTTGAACTCCTTGAGAAGGGTCTGAGACAATCAGGGATGTTGGGTGGTCCCTAGAGAAGCGGGACTCCCTTTGAAATAATTGAGTAAATCTTGGATCAATGTCTCCATCAGAATCATCACTATCATCTTCGGTGCGTTCCCCCTCAGAGAAAGCGTCCACACCTTGACGTTGCTCACCTTGTTGGCTTGATTCAGCCACATCTTGTTGAACTGGAGATTCACTACGAGATGGAACTCCCTGAACAACACTAGGAACGTCCACTGAGACTTCATCAGGATTTGGAGTAGCGTCCTTAGGCACATAGTATTTTCCAGAGGACCAATCTTCAACTTCGTCTTCAGAGTCGTCCTGCTGATGTGACGAGGAGCGTTCCTTCTTACTTGATTTTTCTTTGTGAGAAGAACTCTCCTTGAACACAACATGAATACTCTCCTCAAGCTTTAGAGTCCTTTTTGTTGAAAACTCTATATGCTTTGCTGGTGAGAGAGTATCCAAGGAATATGGCTTCATCACTTCTTGCATCAAACTTTCCAAGTTTCTCTTTATCATTGTTGTGAACGAAGCACTTGCAACCAAAGACTCTGAGGTAATCAATATGAGGCTTCTTTCGGTTCAACAACTCATAGGACGTCTTCTTTAGCAATGGACGGATCATGGCACGATTGATGATGTAGCATGCTGTAGCAATAGCTTCCGCCCAGAAGTAACTGGGGACGCTATTAGCCAATAGCATGGTTCTTGCCATATCCTCCAGCGTCCTGTTCTTTTTTTCCACAACTCCATTTTTTTGAGGAGTCCTTGGAGCAGAGAAGTTGTGCGAGACACCATGTTGATCACAGTAGGCCAGGAACTCTGAATTCTAGAATTCCGTCCCATGGTCTGATCTTATGGCTTTGAGAGGCGTCTCAAGGGCAACTTCCACTTGTTTGATGAAGACTTTGAACGCATTGAAACAATCTGCTTTGGACACCAAGAAAAGAACCCAAGTGAATCGAGAAAAATCATCTACAAGAACGTAAATGTACCTCTTTCCACCATAGCTCAGCGTCTTCATTGGTCCACAAAGATCCATATGGAGAAGTTCCAAAGGCTTCTTTGTAATCACTTCGTTCTTGGACTTGAAAGACGTTCTTGTTTGCTTCCCTTTGATACAGGCTTCGCACTGTTCAACTGTCTCAGGATCAATTCGGGGAAGTCCTTTCACAAGATTTCTTTTGTGTAGCTTAAGGATTGTGCTTGGTCCAGCATGGCCAAGTCGGCGATGCTAGAGATCAGTGTCCTCCTTTGAAGCAGATAGACACAATTCTGATTTAGGCTTGAACTCTTGGTTGAAGATGTAGACATTGTTTTGGCGTACTCGTTTGAGAACAACTTTGTTGGACTTCTTGTTGACGACGAGGCACTCCTTTGAGTCAAATGTGACTAGGTTTTCACCTTGATCACACATTTGAGAGACGCTAAGGAGATTGAAGCCAAGTCCTTCAACAAGACTCACATTTTTTGCTTTGATGGACGGGTTGAGAATAGCAGTTCCCGTTCATTTGATCTTTCCCTTGCCCTTATTGCCAAACGAGACAGTTCCTCCTGTTGCACTACTCTGGATAGAAGTGAGATGGATCTGGCTTTCGGTCATATGATTTGAGGCGCCACTATCAATGATCCATGGTCGTCCCCTCACTTCCACCTGCCAAAATAAGGTTAGTTTTTCGCGACCTAGGCAAGGTGTCCCTTACCTGGCTCATTACAAAAGTAGGACTCTGGTTCAGGCATATAATCATTAATGTTAACATCATTAGAAGTGGCATTCTTACGGAAAGAACTCCTAGAACGTCTAGGACGCCTAAGATTAGCTTTGGGAACGGACTTAGCATTCTCATTGTTAGTCCTAGCAGTTTTGCCACTTACAATATCTTCTTTTAGTTTCACACAGTCATATTTGAAGTGGTTTCCTTGTCCACAGTACCAACACGTCCTATAGTAAGTACCGAGGTAGTACTTCTTGTTGGGACGTTGGATTTTGTTTTGCTTCATCTTTTGGGGATCACACACCTTTGAACCGTCCCCTTTTGCAATTTTCTTATGAATTTTATGAATGGTGGAATTAGTATAGTAGTCCTCTTGCCCTTTTTCTCCACTTTCTAGGACTCTAATTCTTTCAAGAAGATTCTTGGTTTTCTCCCGTTCAAGTTCAAGTTCTGAAGTTTTGCTAGCTTCAAAGTCACTAGGGAGAGAGTTCCTAGTGTCAGACTCATAGCCTAGTCCTCTCTTGGCTGGGACAAAAACTATTGGTTTGACTTCCTCAACTATGGGACTCTTTCCCAACACTTTCACTTCTTCTCTAAGCTTAGCGTTCTCAAGTTTGAGACACATTACTTCAGTTTTTAGAGACTTAGATTCTTCATATGAGGACTCTAGTTGAATGGTCATGGAACTACAGTTTTTACATTCAACTACAATATTCTCATTCTCAAGTTCAAGTTCATCCATTCTATGTTGCATGACAACACTTTCTTCCATGATTTTTCCAATGAGTTTAATAAGCTTGGATTTAGAACAATTTTCTAGAGAACTCATCATAGATTCACGGGTTACCTCATTTTCAGATCTCGGAACGTTCTCCTCAACAACTGTGACATCCTCCATAGCCATGTACGCCACTTGTTCATCAGGTTCTTCATCATCATCATCAAAAAGAACTCGCATTATCCCATGTAGATGCGAACGCTCCAATGAGGGCCTTTGTCTTCATTTCCTTTGAAGACATTCCCGTTGTACACTTTTTAGCAAAGTGTCCTTTCTTGTTACACTTGTAACAGGTAAGTTCTTTCATCTCTGCCTCAGTGTACTTGTGACTTTCCTTCTTGGGCATCTTGTGTTTGTTGAAATACTTGTTCCTTTTGCCATAAGAACGGAGAGCCTTGTCAATGAGAGCAATTTCATCTTCCTCATCTAATTGTTCTTTGGTCTTGCTTTCCTTTTCTTTTAAAGCTAGAACGCGCAACTTCTCGCGGTTCTCATTTTTAGTGGCTTCCACCATTAAAGCAATTTCTTGTTGCCGACGAAGATAATCAGCGTACTCTGGTGTTGTGGACGCCAAAGCAAGATCAGTTTGATGATTCCTTCCTAGCTGAGCCATGTCGGAGATCCTTCTCTCTTCATACTGCCTAAGCTTCCCATAGATTTCTTCCATGTCTAGAGTTTTGTTGGCTGTGTTCTCTTTGAACGTTGTCATGTCAAAGTTCCAGACTCCAGTCAACCCATCAATGATCACTTGAACTCTGTTCCTCATGGAGATCTCAGATTCTGGGATGCCCAAGTTTCTCATCTTAGTGACAAGAGCCTCAAAACGGTACGAGTAGTCGCTCACCGTTTCATTTGGCAGCATACTGAAAGCATAGAACTCCTTCTTGATTTTCAGCTGGACGTCCTCTTTCATTTCAGCAGTTCCCACATGAAATTTCTCAAGAGCTTCCCACTGTTGTTTTGCTGTGGGGAGATTGCTAACTCTTGTAGCATCCCTTTCACAGAGGGACGCTTAAAGAAAGCATACATCTTTAGCATTTGTTTCCATTAGCTTAAACTCATCAGGACCCCACTCGTCCTCTTTGTCTTTCTTCTCATCGGGAACTTTGAGGTCACCTTTTCTGATCACGTTCCAGCATTGATAATTTGTTCTTCTACAGAAGTTCTCAAATCTAGTCTTCCAGCGGTTGAAGTTGCCGTCCGTCAGACGCGGAGGCTTCACAAAAGAGATTCCAATAGGTTCCATGTCCATCTTTACCTACAACTCAGTAAGAATCTAGAGCGCCTGCTCTGATACCAATTGTTGGATCGTTAGTCTGAGGGACGTCCTTTACTTTGAGTAAAGGCGTCCTTTGGTCAGGCGTCCCTACGAGGTGTAGGGGCGTCCTTTAGTATTGCAGCGGAAATAAAGACTAAACAGATAATAGATGAACGCAGTGAATTATAGAGGAACCACTCAAGACCAAGTAGTCCTTGAGTGTAAACCTCTACCTCCTTGGAGGATTTTTGAATAGATCTTTCCTTTCTATTGAACGTTCTTACAGTTGTACTGGCGAGTCTTTACAGTTCTCTGACACTTAGCTTTTCCCTAAGTTCACTAGTAAAGAACTCCTTTAGGCCTACAACTTAAGCTTGCCCAATCTACTAAAGGACTCTATTCCTACGTTCTGCAGTACTTCGCAGAACCCTCTCTCTCCTTTTGTGGTTTTCTGTTACAAACTGTTTTTGTGATTTGGTTACAACTCTCACTCGATCTAACACAAGTCCTAGCACTGTTCTTGAGTTCTTGCGTCAGTTCTTCGTGTTCTTGAGTGAGTCGCTTTCCTCTGATTCTCTATGAATATTCTTCTGAAAGTGTTGGCGTCACAATAAATGCCTTGCGGTATTTATAGGACTTGGGGAAGGGCGTCATTCTCGTTCTGACGATCATGCCCTTCAGGTACGTGGCTACAGGATCTTCTTCCACGAGTTTGGCGGTGATGAGGAAGCTTCCTGTATCCAGCTGTGTGTGATGAACTCCGCTACAGGATCGGCCGCCACATGTTGATGAACTCTGCTACAGGATCGTCCGCCACGTAGTGTTGGACTCTGCTACAGGATCGGTCTCCACGTGTCCTTGGATGATCAAACATTGTCGAGTGATGTCATCCTGTCGGCTAGTGAGTAAGGACTCCTTTCTTGCGTTCCTACTTGCTTGGGACTCCGTCCTTTCAAGTAGTCTCTTGCTCGTCCTTACTTCCTGTTAGCTGGCGTCCCTAAGCCTAGGGAACGTTCATACACTTGTTGTCCTTTGTTAATTGGGCGTTCTTGAACACTTGGACAACTTTATCAGAATCAAAGTGAGTTTGTCATATCAAAACTAAGGGACGGTTGTGTGGAACACTAACAAGTACGCAAGCGTTCTTGATAGCGTCCTAACAATTTCCCCCTTTTTGATGATGACAAACTCTTTTGCAGAATAGTTTTAACATTGGAACTTAGCATGCATGAAAACTTAGAAGCGTCCTCTAACACTTAGAGAAATTTCAGTAATCACAAGTTTTCATTCTTTGATTCTTTAACATTTGGATTTTAGGGAGAGAGTCATGTCCTAGAAAATTTTCTAGGCGTCCTCTTTTATTCTAGCATGGGCGTTCCTTAGACTTTTCACTTAATAGTTCCCCCTTAACACTTGCTTATTCTAGATAACTACTTTATAGCGCATCTCTGCAAAACTACACTTCCCCCTTTTGGCATCATCGAAAAGGATAACAAGTGATAAGGACGTTAGCACAAACACATAACTAAAAGTAGTGGAACGCTTAAACAAACACATGCAAGCAAACAGAGGATTTGCCATTCAAACAAGAGTTAGAGTTATTACAGACCAATGGTCATAAGTGTTTAAAATTCAAAAGAAGCAAAGGCAAAATAACAGGGGATGAAAGGAGTGTTGGCAATCACTAAGAACGGCTCTGGTCTTGGTAAAACTTGAGCAGTTGCTCTTGAAGTTCCGCAGCCTTTGAGAACGCAGAAGACAAGTCCTTGAGAGCAGAGAAGATTAGGCACTGGTTGTCCATAATCGCACCTATGAGTTCTGCTGGAGGATGCTGAGAGATGTTCGTAAGAGCAGAACGGGGAATAGGACCTGTGCTAGAAGAAGGAGCGTCCTGAGGGAAAGCTGGAGGAGAAGAGGGCCCTAAGAGCATTTGATCTAGAGTTGTAAGATCTACAGCAGGCTCTTGATCGGTAGGGGACTCTTGAGACGTAGGAGCAAGCCTTGCGGCCTCAGCCTCAGTAGCTAGGCGTTCTTCTTCTGCTTTCTTTTTCTCAGCTTCTAGCTGCTTTACCACAGAAGTCAACTCTTCATTGTGCCTTATCTCGACCAGTCCTTTCTTTGCATTCCATTTTAGGCCAAGTTCTTCCTGAGGAGCACTCTCATCATAGGCGTTCTGAGAGTCTAGGATCAGCTTGACTAGCCCCGGGTACGGCAAAGCATGTCTCTTCCTCCCACACTTAGCCATATGTTGCATTGCTATTCTTGCTAAGTTGATGGGGCGGCGTTCCAGAAAAGCGTCAATGAGAATTATGTCATGAGTTTGAACAATTGACCTTTTCTCTTGCCTAGGAAGGACGGCACGACAGATGAAGTAATGAGCGATGGCGCCGACTTTGCTCAGAACGTGAGCCACCCTGTCCAGTCCGATGGGCCTTTTGCCCTGAAAGATGTGCTCTACGAGCGGCAGTTCTTCATCAGTGGTTTCGAACCCGCCTTCCGGAAGAGAGCTAAGACCGTCGGATGGGGGCTTTTGGGGGCTGAGTCCCATGAAGGCGCGGACCTGGCGTTCATTGACGGATGCCTTCTCACCATCTATTTTGAAGTGGAGAGAGCCGTCTTTTGATTTGTACCTCAGGTCCTTGTAGAACGCCTTTACTTGTTCCTTGTCCACCACAGCGGGCGTAGGCCCAACTTTCAGCCAGCCCTGAAATCGCAGAAGCTCGAGGAACTCCTGGACGTCATTATCTTTGTGGAAGGAAGCCAGCCACTCTTCAGAATACACAAGAGGGCTAAGGACGTTCACTGGTGTGCCATCATTCTTTCGTTTGCGCTTGCCTTTTGGGGAGTCGGAGTCCTCAGCATCATCTGACTCGTCCTCAGAGTCACTATCAGAAGCGTCCTTTGATGGAGCGTCCTCTGTGCCTTGTTCTTTTTCAGCATCGCCACCAGTTGTGGCTTGATTGGCATCAGAGGTCTGACCTTGGGACGTGCCCTCGGCGTCCTGAGCTTCTGTAGGATTTTCAGTTATTGTGGGCTCAACGTCCGCCGGGACTTGATGGATTTCTATTTGGATTGTGGGGGAGGGGTTCTCTTGTGGAGCTGGGGAGGGATTGAGGATGGGAAGGGATTGGTTGTAGGGAGGGACCTCTTGAGCATCACGCTTGAGCTCTTCAGAGAGAGATGGCTCGGCGTTCTCCTGAGCGACCTGGTGCTCACCAGCGTCCTCAATTTGTGCAGGAGCGTTCACCTCTCCTTCTTCTTCATTATTGGAATCCCCAGTAACATCAATAAATGGGGAGTCCTGAGAAGGAGTACCTCTTTCGCTCCCAGATGAGCTAGAGGAAGAAGAGGAGGAGGAGGGAACGTGCTCAACCTGCGCAGGAGCTTCCTTGGCCAGCAACACCTTGGGCTTTTCGCCAGCTTTCCTGCGGCGGAAAGTGTGCTCAAACGTGCGTTCTGCCTCCTCGGGGCCACTCTCGGAGGATGGACGGTGGGACCTTGGGGTCTCGGGGTCCTTCGGAGGTGATATGTGGGCCGGGGCAGATGGGAAGAGAGCCAAGTTTAGGGGAGACGGGGGAGGAAAAGGGATTATAGCGTTTTGTGTGGATGGTTGAGGGGACGGTGGAGGAGTTTGGAGTTGGACAGTTTGGATTTGGGGGGGAGGAGTGGATTCCTTGGAAAGGTTGGAAGGCCGTTTTGTGGTGCTTGGCCTTTTTGTGGGGGTTTTAGAGGATGGGACGCTAGAGGTCTTGGCCTTTTTGAGGGGCCTTGGGTCGTGAACCTTTTTGGAGCGTCCCTCCTTTAGGTGGGAGGGGAACTTATCCACGATCTCCGTTGGATTGGATGTGGAGAATGGTTGGGAAGATTTTGAGAGGTGAGAGGAAGGGGCAGGACGTTTGATGAGTTTTTTAGTGGTTAAGGTGGGGACGGCAGGAGGAGGTGGAGATGGACTTAGGACACGGTTCTTGGTCATTTTAAATGCTAAGAAGTCCTTTGGGTAGTTTGGAAATTCAGGCAAGACTACATTGTGCAAGTCCGGTATAAGGTCAAGAAGAGGACTTAGGTTCTCACCTCCGAACTACGAGAAAAAGAGCATGTCGTCCATGCGTCCTGGCAAGTCTTTGAAATTGGTGTTATGGAGGCTGGGAACAACGAAGCGTTCAATAAACTTCTCATAGTTTCTCGTCCTCACTGCATCGTTCTGGATTTTAGGCAGCTGCATACATTCTCTGATCAAGTTGTACAACGTTCTGGGCTTTCTGTTGATGAAGTCTAGAAGCATTGAAAACGGTAGGCCTGGGCTTCTCTATGTAGTGGGACTTGACGAGCTTTCTGCGCTTCCCGCCGGTAGAAGATCCGGCTACGTTCACTTGTCTTTGAGACATGTTTTCAGGTGAGTTTTAGAGTGAGAAAGTCGTCGGAGTTTTAGAGAGAAGTCAGAGCCAATTTGAGAGCGAGAAAGTGGTTGAGCGTAATAAATTCGAGAGCGACTGTTCTGGCCTTATATAGAGGAAGCGGTGGCAGAACTGTAATTACCATTGTTTAACTGTTCGAGACGTGGCGAAACTTCCCCCTTAAGCATTGAGCAAAAGAAACGGTCACTGTTCACACTTTCAAATATTCAAATTTCTGATGTTTCAACTACATCTCAAACACTGAACTGGCGTTCTCCCTTTCATACTTTGGCGTTCTCCCCTTTGGCGAAATTTCTTCAAGCAAACCAATAGCCAACTTACCGTTCCAGTGATCACCTTTCGAATCATTTGAGAACAAAGCAAGTACGTCCCGTAAAATAAAATAGGAAGCTCATAGGACGCTTTTGCAGAGTTCTCGGCTAGGGTAAGCTTAGAGTTCCCATCATTTCGGCTTATAATGAGGGTTGGGTGATCAGGGAAACTCTTTTCAAGACAAATAGAGAAAATTTGAATGGCGTTCCAAAGTAGCAAACACATGAAGTTTTAGACTAGCGTCCTTGCAAATATGAATTCGATGCATAACAGTCCTTAATAACTTACAATCTACTAAACATAGCCAATCATTGAGGGAATAGTAGAACGGGACTTGCTACTTAAAAGTTATCATCCCCAAGAGAAACCTGAGATGCTCATAGGGACGTCTATCAAGCGCCTTAGTGAAAATATCAGCTATTTGGTCTTCAGTCCTTACATGCTCCATACTAATGAGTCCTAGTTCAACATTATCACGCAAGAAATGATGCCTTATATGAATATGTTTTGTGCGTGAATGAAAAACAGGATTCTTAGAAATTTCAATAGCACTTGTGTTATCGCAACGAATAGGAATAGTTTCAAGATTGATACCGTAGTCCTCTAGTTGATATTTGATCCAGATAACTTGTGAACAGCACGAGGCAGCAGCAACGTACTCGGCTTCCGCAGTTGAAAGCGCCACAGAGTTCTGTTTCTTAGATCCCCAAGAGACTAGGCATGAACCAAGGAACTGTGCCATTCCTGAAGTGCTTTTCCGATCAATTATATGTCCCGCATAATCAGCGTCCGAGTAGCCAACAAGCTTGAAGGACGTCTTCCTGGGGTACCAAAGGCAAAGATCGTCGCGTCCTTTGAGGTAGCGAAAGATCCTTTTGACTTCTTGCATGTGGGACTCCTTTGGATTTGCCTGGAAGCGTGCACACAAGCAAACGGCAAACATAATGTCGGGATGGCTTGCGGTCAAATAGAGCAAAGAACCAATCATCCCTCTGTATAGTTTTTGATCAACGTCCTTTCCCTGTTCGTCTGTGTAAAGACGCGAGTTCGGAGAACATGGGGTTGCAACAGGTTTGGACGTGTTCATTCCGTACTTCTCAAGCATCTCACGGACATATTTTTGTTGGTGAATACGCGTCCCTTCCTTGAGTTGATTGATTTGAAGTCCCAAGAAGAAATTAAGTTCTCCAATGAGGGACATCTCAAACTCACTACTCATTAAAGACTTGAACTCATCGACAAGTTTCATGTTAGTGCTACCAAAGACAATATCATCAACATAAACTTGAGCAATCAAAATGTCCTTGTGAACTTTCTTTATGAACAAAGTTTTATCAATTGAACCTCTAGTATACCCATGAGACAAAAGAAAGGACGCAAACCTATCGTACCAGGCACGAGGGGCTTGCTTGAGTCCATAAAGTGCTTTGTCCAAGTAATACACATGGTCCGGATGAGAGGCGTCCTCGAAGCCAGGCGGCTAAGCAACGTACACTTCCTCCTTTAGCTTTCCATTGAGAAAGGCAGTCTTGACGTCCATCTGAAATAGCTTGAATCCTTTGTGAGCGGCGAAGGCAATAAGGAGACGAACGGCTTCAATTCTAGCAACAGGAGCAAAGGTCTTATCATAGTCTATGCCTTCCTCTTGCTTGAATCCTTGAGCCACCAGTCTTGCTTTGTTCCTTGACACACGTCCACTCTCATCAAGCTTATTTCTGAACACCCATCGCGTCCCTATGATATTTTTGCCTTTGGGACATGGGACGAGAGTCCAAACTTTGTTCCTTTCAAACTGGTTGAGTTCTTCTTGCATTGCTTGAATCCAGCCAGCGTCCTGGAGTGCTTCTTTGATATTCTTTGGCTCCACCATGGAGACAAAGGCATTGAACGCACAAAAAGCCAAATTTGCACTCTGGGACTTGCTTGCAGCTGACCTAGTTTGAACTCCTTGAGAAGGATCTGAGACAATCTGGGATGTTGGGTGGTCCCGAGAGAAGCGGGACTCCCTTTGAAATAATTGAGCAAATCTTGGATCAATGTCTCCATCAGAATCATCACTATCATCTTGAGCATCGTCTTCAGTGCGTTCCTCCTTAGAGAGAGCGTCCACAACTTGACTTTGCCCACCTTGTTGACTTGATTCAGCAACATCTTGTTGAACTGGAGATTCACTACGAGATGGAACTCCCTGAACAACACGGGGAACTTCCACTGAGACTTCATCAGGATTTGGGGTAGCGTTCTTAGGAACATAGTACTTTCCAGAGGACCAATCTTCAACTTCATCTTCAGAGTCGTCCTGTTGTTGTGACGAGGAGCGTTCTTTCTTTCTTGCTTTTTCTTTGTGAGAAGAACTTTCTTTGAACACAACATGAATACTCTCCTCAAGCTTTAGAGTCCTTTTGTTGAAAACTCTATATGCTTTGCTGGTGAGGGAGTACCCAACGAATTTGGCTTCATCACTTCTCGCATCAAACTTTCCAAGTTTCTCTTTATCATTGTTGTGAACGAAACACTTACAACCAAAAACTCTGAGATAGTCAAGGCGAGGCTTCTTTCCGTTCAACAACTCATAAGATGTCTTTTTCAAGAGAGGATGGATCATGTCACGATTGATGATGTAGCATGTTGTAGCAATAGCTTCCGCCCAGAAGTACTTGGGAACGCTATTAGCAAAAAGCATAGTTCTTGCCATATCCTCTAACGTCCTGTTCTTTCTTTCTACAACTCCATTTTGTTGAGGAGTCCTTGGAGCTGAGAAGTTGTGCGAGACACCATGTTGATCACAGTAGGCCAGGAACTCTGAATTCTGGAATTCCGTCCCATGGTCTGATCTTATAGCTTTGAGAGGCATCTCAAGGGCAACTTCCACTTGTTTGATGAAGACTTTGAACGCATTGAAACAATCTGCTTTGGAAACCAAGAAAGAAACCCAAGTGAATCGAGAAAAATCATCTACAAGATCGTAAATGTACCTTTTTCCACCGTAGCTTAGCGTTTTCATTGGTCCACAAAGATCCATATGGAGAAGTTTTAAAGGCTTCTTCGTACTGACTTCATTTTTGGACTTGAAAGACGTTCTTGTTTGCTTCCCTTTGATACAGGCTTCGCACTGTTCAACCGTCTCAGGATCAATTCGGGGAAGTCCTTTCACAAGATTTTTCTGGTGTAGCTTAAGGATTGTGCTAGGTCCAGCATGGCCAAGACGGCAATGCCAGAGATCAGCGTCCTTCTTTGAAGCAGATAGACACAACTCTGATTTGGGCTTGAACTCTTGATTGAAGATGTAGACATTGTTTTGGCGTACTCCTTTAAGAACGACTTTGTTGGATTTCTTGTTGATGACGAGGCATTCCTTTGAGTCAAATGTGACTAGGTTTTCACCTTGATCACACATCTGAGAGACGCTAAGAAGATTGAAGCCAAGTCCTTCAACAAGACTTACGTTAGTTGCTTTGATTGACGGGTTAAGAATAGCAGTTCCCGTTCCCTTGATCTTTCCCTTGCCCTTATTGCCAAACGAGACAGTTCCTCCCGTGGCACTACTTTGGATAGAAGTGAGATGGATCTGGCTTCCTGTCATATGATTTGAGGCGCCACTATCAATGATCCATGGGCGTCCCCTCACTTCCACCTGCCATAACAAAGTTAGTGTTTGGCGACCCAGGCAAGGTGTTCCTTACCTGGTTCGTTACAGAAATAGACCTCTGGTTCTGGCATGTAGTCATTAATATTCACATCATTTGAAATAGCATGCTTGCGGAAAGAATTTCTAGAGCGTCTAGAACGCCTAGGATTAGCCTTAGGAACGGACTTAGTATTTTCGTTGTTAGTCCTAGCAGCCTTTCCATTTTCAACATCTTCCTTGAGTTTTAAGCAATCATATTTGTAGTGATCTTCTTGTCCACAATACCAACACGTCCTATAGTAAGTACCGAGGTAGTACTTCTTGCTGGGACGTTGGATTTTGTTTTGCTTCATCTTTTGGGGATCACAGACTTTTGAACCTTCCCCTTTGGCAATTTTCTTATAAATTTTATGACTAGTGGAATTGGTGTAGTAATACTCTTGTCCTATTTCTCCACTTTCTAGAACTCTAATTCTTTCAAGAAGATTCTTGGTTTTCTCACGTTCAAGTTCTAGTTCTGAAGTTTTGCTAGCCTCAAAATCACTAGGGAGAGAGCTCCTAGGTTCAGACTCATAGCCTAGTCCTCTTTTGGCTGGGACAAAGACTATTGGCTTGACTTCCTCAACTATGGGACTCTTTCCCAACACCCTCACTTCTTCTCTAAGCTTAGCGTTCTCAAGTTTGAGACACATTACTTCAGTTTTTAGAGATTTAGATTCTTCAAGTGAGGACTCTAGTTGAACGGTCATGGAACTACAGTTTTCACATTCAACAACAATATTCTCATTTTCAAGCTCAAGTTCATCCATTCTATGTTGCATGATAACACTTTCTTCCATGATTTTTCCAATCAGTTTAATGAGCTTAGATTTGGAACAATGTTCTAAAGAACTCATCATAGATTCACGTGTTACCTCATTTTCAGATTTCGGAACGTTCTCCTCAACAGCTGTGACGTCCTCCATAGCCATGTACGCCACTTGCTCATCAGGTTCTTCATCATCATCATCAGAGGAAGAACTCCCATTATCCCATGCAGAGGCGAACGCTCCAATAAGGGCTTTCGTCCTGATATCCTTAGCAGACATTCCTGTTGTACACGTTTTAGCAAAGTGTCCCTTCTTGTTACACTTGTAACATGTGAGTTCCTTCATTTCAGCATCAGTGTACTTGCGACTCTCCTTCTTTGGCATCTTGTGTTTGTTGAAGTATTTGTTCCTTTTGCCAAAGGCACGTACAACTTTGTTGAAGAGAGCAACTTCTTCCTCTTCCTCAAGCTGTTCCTTAGTCTTGCTTTCCTTTTCCTTCAAAGCTTGAACGCGCATCCTCTCGCGGTTCTCGTTCTTGTTAGCTTCCACCATCAAAGAAATTTCTTGCTGACGGCGAATATAGTCAGCGTACTCTGGTGTTGTGGACGCCAAAGCAAGATCAGTTTGAGGGTTGTTTGCTAGTTTAGCCATATTATTTTTCCTTCTTTCTTCATACTGTCTGAGCTTCCCATAGATTTCTTCCATATCTAGAGTCTTGTTGGCTGTGTTCTCTTTGAACGTTGTCCTGTCAAAGTTCCAGACTCCGGTCAATCCATCAATGACCACTTGAACTCTATTTCTCATGGAGATTTCTGTTTCTGGGATGCCCAAGTTCCTCATCTTGGTGACAAGGGCCTCAAAACGGTACGAGTAGTCGTTCACAGATTCATTTGGCAACATACTGAAAGCATAGAACTCCTTCTTGATTTTCAGCTGAACGTCCTCTTTCATTTCAGCTGTTCCTACATGAAACTTCTCCAGGGCGTCCCACTGTTGTTTAGCAGTTGGCAAGTTACCGACTCGAGTGGCGTCCCTCTCACATAGGGATGCTTGAAGGAAACACATGGCTTTTGCGTTGGTTTCCATCAATTTGAACTCATCAGGACCCCACTCGTCCTCCTTATCAACCTTGTCAGCAGGCACCTTGAGATCTCCTTTCATGATGACCTTCCAGCATTGATAATTCTGACCTCTGCAGAAGTTCGCGAACCTTGTTTTCCAGCGATTGAAGTTG
This sequence comes from Polygonum aviculare, assembly GCA_934048045.1. Lineage (NCBI taxonomy): Eukaryota > Viridiplantae > Streptophyta > Magnoliopsida > Caryophyllales > Polygonaceae > Polygonum > Polygonum aviculare. The sequence goes on along the minus strand of OW204023.1, from coordinate 19,765,946 downwards.
CCGTCCGTCAGGCGCGGAGGCTTCACAAAAGAGATTCCAATCGGTTCCATGTCCATCTTTACCTACAACTCAGTAAGAATCTAGAGCACCTGCTCTGATACCAATTATTGGATCGTTAGTCTGAGGGACGTCCTTTACTTTGAGTAAAGGCGTCCTTTGGTCAGGCGTCCCTACGAGGTGTAGGGGCGTCCTTTAGTATTGCAGCGGAAATAAAGACTAAACAGATAATAGATGAACGCAGTGAATTATAGAGGAACCACTCAAGACCAAGTAGTCCTTGAGTGTAAACCTCTACCTCCTTGGAGGATTTTTGAATAGATCTTTCCTTTCTATTGAACGTTCTTACAGTTGTACTGTCGAGTCTTTACAGTTCTCTGACACTTAGCTTTTCCCTAAGTTCACTAGTAAAGAACTCCTTTAAGCCTACAACTTAAGCTTGCCCAATCTACTAAAGGACTCTATTCCAACGTTCTGCAGTACTTCGCAGAACACTCTCTCTCCTTTTGTGGTTTTCTGTTACAAACTGTTTTTGTGATTTGGTTACAACTCTCACTCGATCTAACACAAGTCCTAGCACTGTTCTTGAGTTCTTGCGTCAGTTCTTCGTGTTCTTGAGTGAGTCGCTTTCCTCTGATTCTCTATGAATATTCTTCTGAAAGCGTTGGCGTCACAATAAATGCCTTGCGGTATTTATAGGACTTGGGGAAGGGCGTCATTCTCGTTCTGATGATCATGCCCTTCAGGTACGTGGCTACAGGATCTTCTTCCACGAGTTTGGCGGTGATGAGGAAGCTTCCTGTATCCAACTGTGTGTGATGAACTCCGCTACAGGATCGGCCGCCACGTGTTGATGAACTCTGCTACAGGATCGTCCGCCACGTAGTGTTGGACTCTGCTACAGGATCGGTCTCCACGTGTCCTTGGGTGATCAAACATTGTCGAGTGATGTCATCCTGTCGGCTAGTGAGTAAGGACTCCTTTCTTGCGTTCCTACTTGCTTGGGACTCCGTCCTTGCTCAAGTAGTCTCTTGCTCGTCCTTACTTCCTGTTAGCTGGCGTCCCTAAGCCTAGGGAATGTTCATACACTTGTTGTCCTTTGTTAATTGGGCGTTCCTGAACACTTGGACAACTTTATCAGAATCAAAGTGAGTTTGTCATATCAAAACTAAGGGACGGTTGTGTGGAACACTAACAAGTACGCAAGCGTTCTTGATAGCGTCCCAACAGCTATTGTGCTCCCTGTGATCGAGCGCGCTTTTGAGATCAAGTCCCACTTCATCACTCTCATCAAAAGGTCTCAATATGAAGGCAAGCCCACCGAATGCCCCATGGAGCACATCAAGAACTTCACCGATCTTTATGATACCATCGCCGCCGATGGTGTCTCACTTGAGTATGTTCTCCTCAAGGCGTTCAAGTGGTCTTTATGTGGGAAGGCTCTTCATTGGCTCGAAAGTTTGCCAGCTAGATCCATCACTACATGGAAAGCTTTGCACGACTTGTTCATGACGAAGTTCTTTCCACCGGCCAAGACCACCGAGCTAAGGAAGCGCATCACTTCCTATCATCAACTTCCCAACGAGACATTTGTTGAAACTTGGGAGAGATTTAAGGAGCTTCTTCGGCAATGTCCAACCCATGGACAACATCCTTATGTCCTTCAAGAAATATTCTTTCAAGGGATTAATGCCGCAACGAAAGACCGCATCAACCTCTCAACAAATTGCGGCTTTATCGAGATGGATCCCAACGAGACATGGGATCTCATGGACAAACGCACCAATTATGATGCCATGTATGGGACCCAACAAGCCGTCCGGATTCAACCAAAGAGGCTCTATGATCCTAATAGTGAGCCAATTGATCAAGATGTGAAGTTCCAATTTATGCAAGATGAAATCAACAAGTTCAAGAAGCAAGTGAGCTACTTCAAGTCCACCGGCCCACCTTGTCAAGAGTGCGGTTCTCAATCTCACACCGCCGCTTCTTGTACTAATGTGGAGCAAGTCCGGGCCGCCGAGGCTTATGCGGAGGCAAACTGTATGAGAGGACCCTACCAAGGCCAAAACAATGTTTATGCGGGGAGGAACAACAACTATCCTCAATGGAATAACCATGGCCAAGGTCAAGGTTATCTACCTCCCCCGCAAGAACAAAGGGCCCCTCCTTATAGACCTCCCGGTTATCAAGCGGAGCCATCATGGGTCCAAGAGTTGCAAGAGGGATTGATGCAAGGGGTGAGAAACAAGCTCACCACTCAGTTGAAAGGTGTCCATACGAGGTTGGGAGATCTTGACACATGGAGAAAGAACGTTGACTCCCAACTCGGTGATCTCGCGGCTCAAATTCCACGACCTCAAGGGCGCCTACCGGGCCACCCCGATGAGAACCCAAGAGGCCATATTGTCGCCGTTCACCTAAGAAGCGGGAAGAAATTGCCGGACCGAGTTATAAGCGGAGAAACGGCGAACAAAGAGGGTGAAACTCCCCTGGAACAGGTCGTGGCCGACCGCAAATGGTCTCCACCGACCCTGTCCCTGCTACAGAGGAGGTCGCAGCCGACCACCCCCAGGTCGCGGCCGACCCTCCTCGGAGAATCCCGACGTCCGTCCCCTTACCTCCGACAACGAAGGTACTTCCCTACCCATCCAAAAAGGCTAATGATTTCACGGAGGGAAAGTTCAAACGCTTTGTGAAGGTTCTCCAAGGCCTCTACATCACCATTCCCTTTGCCGAAGCGTTGAACGAGATGCCCGCCTACACCAAATTTCTCAAAGAGATCTTGTCCAAAAAGCGGTCAATGTCCTAATCGACCAATGATGTGCGGTCTATTGAGCTCCCGGAAAAACTTGGTGATCCGGGTTAGTTTGCTATTACCATTGGCATAGGTGCTCACCGATTCAAGGCTTTATGTGATCTTGGTGCAAGTGCTAGCCTTCTCCCTCTTTCTATATGGTCCAATACCAACATGGGTCCTTTGGTCCCGGTAAACATGAGGCTCTATATGGCGGATGGCTCTTGTGTGCAACCCACCGGCATTGTTGATGACTTTCCTATTCAAGTCGGCAAGTTCTTTGTGCCCAACGACTTTATTGTGATGGAGATGCCGGAGGATCCCGTCGTCTCGATCATTCTTGGACGGCCATTCCTAGCCACCGCCGATGCGGTTATTGATGTGAAGAAAGGTCTCCTCACTTTTGAAATTGGAGAGGAGGTGGTAGAATTCCGATTCAACCCTACCATGAAGGAGACCGGTGAAGTTATGGAGGTCAAAGCGTTGCTCGGAGAGTACACGAGTGAAGATGACGAAGAAGAAGTGAACCTCCCCTGTTGTAGGTCGCGGCCGACCAGCCTTAGGTCGCCCGCGACCCCCGACAGGATCTCGCCAACGTGCCTAAGTGAAGATGAATATGGCGAAGCAAAAGAGTTTCTGAAGGCGGATGAAGACGATGACATTATTACACCACCACCGCCTACTCTGGAGCTTAAGACTCTCCCCGAGTCTTTGAGGTATGAGTTTCTTGGCCAAAATTCTACTTTTCCGGTTATTGTAAATGCAAATCTAAATGAGGAAGACATTGGAAAGTTGCTTGATGTTCTTAGGACTCATAGGAAAGCCATTGGGTACTCGCTTGAGGACTTGAGTGGACTTTCACCTTCCTTGTGCATGCATCGAATTTTTCTTGAGGAAGGACATAGACCAACCATTGAGCATCAACGGCGACTCAATCCAAACATGAAGGATGTGGTGAAAAAGGAGATTTTGAGGATGCTTGATGCGGGAATCATATTCCCGATCTCGGATAGCAAGTGGGTGAGCCCGGTTCATGTAGTGCCCAAGAAGAGTGGTCTCACCGTGGTGGAAAACGAGAAGGGTGAATTGATTCCTACTAGGACTACTACTAGTTGGCGCATGTGCATTGACTATAGGAAACTCAATAGTGCCACTAGGAAGGACCATTTTCCTTTGCCCTTTATTGACCAAGTGCTAGAGAGATTAGCTCTTCATGACTACTTTTGTTATCTCGATGGCTATAGTGGTTTTTGGCAGGTTCCAATACATCCCGATGACCAAGAGAAGACGACTTTCACATGCCCTTACGGAACGTTTGCTTATAGGAGGATGCCATTCGGACTGTGCAATGCACCCGCCACCTTCCAAAGGTGTATGATGGCCATCTTCTCCGACATGATTGAAGACATTGTGGAGGTGTTCATGGATGACTTCTCGGTGTACGGTACCACTTTTGACTCTTGCCTTGCCAATCTTGCTAGAGTTCTCAAAAGATGTGAAGAAAACAACTTAGTGCTAAATTGGGAAAAATGTCACTTTATGGTTCGAGAAGGGATAGTCTTAGGACATGTTGTGTCTAAAAGAGGAATTGAAGGGGATCAAGCTAAAATCGAATTGATTGAAAAATTGCCACCCCCCACCTTTGTAAAAGCGATTAGAAGCTTTCTAGGACATGCCAGTTTTTATAGGAGGTTTATCCAAGATTTCTTGAAAATTTCCAAGCCATTGACTAACCTTCTTATGAAAGATGTGGTGTTTGAGTTTTCTTCCGAGTGTCTTGAAGCTTTTCATAGGATCCGAGATGCACTTGTGTCGGCTCCTATCTTGCAATCACCGGATTGGACACTCCCCTTTGAGATCATGTGTGATGCAAGTGATTATGCCGTAGGTGCAGTTCTTGGGCAAAGAAAGGAGAAGAAGCTTCATGCCATCTACTATGCAAGCAAGACGCTTGATGAGGCTCAAAGCAAGTACACAACAACGGAGAAAGAATTCCTAGCCGTGTTGTTCGCATTTGAGAAGTTCCGTTCTTACTTAGTGGTCTCGAAAGTGATAGTCTACACCGACCACGCGGCTGTCCGTTACCTCATGAACAAGAAGGACGTTAAACCACGCTTGCTCCGGTGGATGCTCCTCCTTCAAGAGTTTGATCTAGAGATACGTGACAAAAAAGGGGGCGGAAAACCTTGTGGCGGATCACCTTTCAAGGCTACCAATCGAGCACCTCACGGAGTCCGGAGTCGTGGTGCCCATCAATGACTCCCGCCCGGACGAATCTCTTCTATGCAATGAAGTGTCGCGAGAAGGAAGCTCCTGGAGTAGGTCGGGTGCGACCACCTTATGGTCGTCCCTGACCTCCTCTGCCCCTTCTCCGGTTCTTGTTGATGATCGAGATGGTTCTCAAGCGACCCCGAGCGAGGTCGCCCAAGGTCATATCTTCTACCTCTCTTGTGTACTTCCTAATCCTCCTTCCCCTTCTCCCATTTTGCACTCAATAGATGCTATTAAGGGGGTGCAAGCCCCGTGGTTTGCGGATTTTGCCAATTATGTTAAAGTTGTCATTGTTCCGGATGGATTGACTTCCCAAGCTAAGAAGAAGTTCCTTCACTACGTCAAGCGCTACTATTGGGATGACCCTTACTTGTTCAAGCAAGGAAGTGATCACATCTTTAGACGTTGTGTGCCGGATGAAGAGATAGAGGGAGTCATTCGTCATTGCCACACTCTTCCGGCGGGAGACCATGCTAAGGGATTCAAAACCACCGCGAAGATTCTTCAAAGTGGATTCTATTGGCCTACTATCTTCAAGGATGTGCAAGCTTATGTGACCGCTTGTGGTGAATGCCAAAGGGCGGGAACATCACATGGAGGAACGAGAACCCGCTCACCGGAATTTTAGAGGTGGAACTCTTTGATGTTTGGGGTATAGACTTCATGGGACCCTTCCCCTCTTCGGGTCCCTACAAGTATATACTCGTGGCGGTTGATTATGTTTCCAAGTGGGTTGAAGTCGTAGCCACAAGAACAAACGATGCACGGGTGGTGGCTAAGTTCATGAAGACCAACATCTTCCCCCGGTTTGGTGTACCCCAAGTTCTCATTAGTGATGGTGGTTCACATTTTATTGAGAGGAGCTTTGAATCTCTTTTGACCAAGTATGGGATATCTCACAAGGTGGCCACACCTTACCATCCTCAAACTAGTGGTCAAGTGGAGGTCTCTAACCGGCAAATCAAGAGCATTCTTGAAAAGACGGTATCCCGCTCAAGGAAAGATTGGTCCTCCTAGCTTGATGATGCTTTATGGGCATACCGCACCGCCTACAAGACACCACTCCGCACCACTCCTTTCAACCTTGTGTATGGCAAGTCGTGCCACTTGCCCGTTGAGCTTGAACATAAAGCTTTATGGGCCCTCAAAGAGCTCAACATGGACCTCGACGCGGCCGGAGCAAAATGATTCATGGACTTGCAAGAATTGGAGGAATTGAGGCTTATTGCATATGAGAATTCAAGGATCTACGTGGAGAAAACAAAGAAGTGGCATGATAGGAAGCTTGTGCCCAAAAACATCAAGGAAGGTGAGCGAGTACTTCTCTTCAACTCTCGGCTTCGCCTCTTTCCTGGGAAATTGAGAACCTGATGGAGTGGACCGTTCACAGTTCATCGTATGTACTCTCACGGGGCGGCCGACCTCATAGATGACAATGGAGGAATTTTCAAGGTCAATGGCCACCGGTTGAAGAAGTACTATGAGAAGGTGGAACCCGATGAGGACATTCGAGCCACATGGGCTCTTATCACCGTCACCTAGACAAGGTACCACTCGTCTAGCTCAAAGACGTTAAAGAAAGCGCTTTACGGGAGGCAACCCGATCTTTCCCTTTCCTAGTCTAGATTTGTAGTTTGCTTTGTGTTTCCATAAGTATTTTGTAGGGATCCGAGGCTTTGATCGGGTGCAAGAAGTTGAAGGCAAACGAACACAAAGAGTGGAAAGTTCTCTGGACGTGGTTGGCGCCGACCCCCTAGTGGTCGTGGCCGACCCCCTTTGGCGAAAGGTAGAAATTGTGTAAAAATTTCGGGAAATTACAAGTAAGCCCTTGAACTTTTTCTTTACAATTCTTATCCCTTCCCCACCTCTTTTTAGTCTTCACCCCCGACCTAGCAACCCCATTCACACGACCTCCGCCATTGTTAAATTCCTCCAAGCTCTCATTCACCCCCATTGCTCCATAACCACTAGATCTACCTCCTTTCTTCCAAATTTCACCAAAATCCTTCTTAATCTTCCCTCTACTCAAATCCACCACAAAATCCCAGAAATTTCGGACCACTCATACCCAAAACCCACGACCCCGACCTCTCACAACCTCGGCTTCAACCCATATTTTGCTTGCATTCATCTTGTTTAACACTCTTTTGGTATGTTCTTCTACTCCCATGCTCTTAAATTCAAGTTTACTTGGGTAATTTTGAGGGTTTAGTTTGAAATCTAGATTTGGGTGTTCTTGAACTTGAATGTTGAAATTTGGGTTGTGTGTGCTTAGATCTACATGATTGGTTGAGGATTCTTGAGTTTTGGCATGATTTTTTGCTTGATCTATGCTTGTTTGGGTGATTTTGGGTCAATCAAATTTTTCTAGGATTTTTGGTAGCCATTAGAAGGGATAAAGGCTGATTTTTCGAATATTGGCTAGCTGCTACAGGTCGGCGCCAACCACCCTGGGTCGCCGGCAACCACCGCCCGAATTCGAAAATTGCCCGTTGCTTGATTTGGCGCGTACTTGTGTATGTACGAGCTCCCATGGGTCGTCCCCGACCCCGGATGCCTCGTAATCTCTTTGCAAACATGTTATTTGAGATGTCCTTGCCATGAATTGATTGATTAAAGCATGAGTCTTTCCCATTTCTTACCTATGATTCATGATTATGCATGCTTAGTTGAGAATTTTCGTGTGAACTTGACGGTGTGTGTTTCTTGCAAGTATGGGGTAACTTTTTGGCAAATTGTTTGAGTGCCCCTTGAGTGGTGTTTGTTTTTGTTCTTTGAGTTGGAGATTACCTTGGAAGTTTCTTGTTGGTTTTGTAGGAAAATGGCATCATCCTCACGGGCGACCTATAAGCAAAAGAAGGGCAAGAATGTGGCGGTGATGGATGACGTGGTGATCCGAGACGAAGAGCAAATGCAACTTTATGAGAACACGATGGAGGAGACGGTGAAGGCTCGGTCCTACTATCAAGAGTCGCACGTCAACCTCCATGTGCACTCGGCGGTGGAGGAGGCGTTCCGTTTGCTTGGAGCCGATAGACTCATTGATGACCCCGTCCCGAGGCACTATCCGGCGCTTACTTGTGAGTTCGCCGCCACCCTCACCATCTCGGGGCCACACAAGGAGGATTTTGGCAAGACCAAGTGATAGAGCATATAGGTTGTAGTATTTAGGACATGTTTCGATTAGTTTCTCATGCATTTTTAGGTAGATTTTCCCTTGTTTTGTAGTTTAGCTCTAGTGTTGGAAGTTTCGGAATCTACACTCATTTGGTTGATGTTTGCAGATATGATTGATCGAGTGCCGGAATCATGGTGAAGGTGGACTTGGAAATGAGCTTGAAGGCGCCAAAGGAGTGTGCAAGGATGGAGGCTAAAGGAGGAATCAAGTGTTCAAGGTTAATGAAGTGTCTCGTTGGAAAAGCCCAGAAACGCGGGCAAGGATGACCGAAGCGTGCCCGCGCTTCAGAGGAGTAGGCCGCGTTTCTACTACAGGGGCTCTGGCTTGAAAACGCGGTCAAGGCCGCCAAAGCGCGCCCGCATTTTCGGAGTTATGCCCGCGTCCGCGAAAACAAGATTTTTGTATGGGCTTGGGCCTTTGGGTTGAAACTTGTTTTTGGATAGTATTTTTAGAAGCTCCTTAGATATATTTTTGGATATTAGTTTCTAGTTTATATTCTCATAACTCTTGACTTTGAGGATGGTTGTGGAAGCTTGAGAAGAACAAGAATCCTTTGGGATGGAATACTAAAGGCCAAACAAAGTAATGTCCAGAGAATTGAAATTGAAGGGGACAATGTAACTGTTATCAAAGCTGTCAAAGGTCTAATCAAGTGCCCATGGGAAATTGAAAGGGTTGTAGTTGGTATTCTCATATCCCTGGACGGATTCGAGTCAGTCCAAATTTCTCATGAGAGTAGGCAATACAATGTTGTGGCCGATAAAATTGCCAGTCTGGGCCACAAGCACTCATGGAAAGCAATTCGAAACCACCACGAGCTTATAGCTCTCATCCAATTGGATGCTCTAGGTTTCCTGCCTTGAGAGAGATTCCTAATCCTCACCGAGTCAAAAAAAAATGAAGTCGGCTAACTTTTTTGAAAATCACAATGTCAATCCTTAATTCCTCTTTATTATAATTCTCACCCAGAAACTTTAATTAATTAACTTTATTTGTACAACTATAAAAAAAAATGATTTATTTAAATTTATAATGCATATTGTTATAGTTATAGATTGTACAAATTATTGGATCAAATAGTCTGAAAACGCGGGCTTTTTCATGAAACCCAATTGGGTTTTGTTCACACACCAACAAATTTTTATTTGATTAAAGGTAACCCACTATACCCATTACCCATATATTTGTTCGGCAAAATACACGTACGGCCCCCCGTACTTGTCACTTTTTTGCAAACGGCCCCCTTCACTTCGAAATGTTCTATTGAACGCCTGTACTCGTATATCCCTATTCCATTGAGCACCTGCTATCCTCCGTGCACCTCACGCGTTTGATTAGTTTCAATGTCAATGCCTGATAACGATGATTTAGTCGTTTTAAACCACAATTATGCAAAGAATACCACACTAACTTAAACCTAAGTATAAAGCAAGTAAGGGTCGATTCCACAGGGAGACAAGTTATCTTTAGCAGAGAATTATGTGTCAAATAGAAGTAACAAGGGGGGTTTTTAGGTTTTGTTCACACACTAACATGCAAAGCATACGAATTCAAGAGTTTATCAATCAGTATTTGGAAACACATAGACAAACAAATGTTCGCATTCGCTTGACAAGTTGATCATTGATTTCATTCAATATCTATGCAATGGAAATTCCAATTCATTTTCAAAAGTAATTAATAGCACAACCAGATACTATTAACCCTAACTAAATAAATAATCATGAAACTATCAAGATTCAATCTAACTAACAGCATTCAACACATGAATATAATTGGATACAAACTAAGATAAAACAACAAGCTTTTACCCTAGAATGCAAATCAATTCTCTTATGCATAAGACTAACACAACCAGATATTAGCACGATGTAGTTGCTACTTATGAATTAGAGATGCTCAACCAGAAACACTCTAAATCTAGCAATAACCTAATAACAATAAATCCTAGATGATCAGGCTAGAAATCATTGAAACAAGTCAATAACAATTCAAGCAAGAGAAAAGATTAAATCCATGCAATCGATAAGGAATTAGAAATCTCACAACTGAATCAGAACGAACACTTCAATTGTCTGTCTAAGCAAAGAGGCTTAGTTCTCCATAAATCTCCAAAACACAAAATAATTCCGAACTCCAAAACTAAGTCTAAACAAAGGGTTCAAAAGCCCTTAAATATGAGAAAACATCTATCCAAAAATACATAAAAACCGGACCTAAAATAATATGCAAAAGGTCACTAAACAAAACGCAGCGTTTAAAGCAGAAAATCGCCTCGGTAAAAGGCAGCGGTCGCCGCCTATGGGGCAGGGGTCGCCGCCAGCCACAACTTCGACGTTTCTTCGTTTCTTCATTCTTGCTTCAAGTGGTCTTCAGGGTACCTCGGCTCTTCCTCCTTTAACTCTTCAAACTCCAACTTTAGCACCTAAAACAAGACTAAAAGTATGCTAAAACCCCATCTAAATACACAACATAAATGTGTATATCAAACTCCCCCACACTTGAATCTCACTCGTCTCGAGTGAATCAGAAAACTAACACTCGTAATCAATAATAACCTAGATCATCAAGTGTCAAGAGAGTCTACAACTAAGGGTAATAACACATATCGTCAAAGCTCCTATCCAACCAACCCATAACACAATATAACAAAATCAGCGCCAACATCCATCAATCCTAAAATACAACTCAAATCAACACAACTCAACACTACAACTCAACCTTCAAACTATCTAACACCTACTTCACACATCCAACATCTATCAACAATATACATCAATAAAGAAGATGTCAATCAAGAAACTACACCTTATCCCTCCAAGTGAAAACCTACCCGAAAACACTCCTATACTCCACTTCTTATGTCGCCAGCTCCAGTAAAAAGAACATCCTAAAACACTCTTTTTTCTTTCACTCTTTTTGCTTAGGCGCCTTTTCAGGTTTTCACCTAACATCTCTCTTTTCATTTTTCAATGTTGGACTCACCATCTCACATCACTCAAAAATCTATTTTTGCCCAAGCCTAATGCTTGTCAGATTACCTGCTTTTTACTTGAACCGCCCTTTCAGGTTTTCAGTTCACCCCAGGATTTTTCTGCCTTTTTCTTTATTTTTATGGCTCTTTTTTTTTAAGTAATAGCAATAGTAATATAAATCCAACTCCCCCACACTTATAATAAACATTGTCCTCAATGTAGAAAGACAAAAATAATATAAGGGGAAGTAAGGAAAAATACCACTACTGTGAAGGTGGTGGTGGTGGCGGGTAGTCAGGGTAGGATGGATATCCAGGCCACTGCTGCTGAAAGAATGCCGCCTGCTGCTGAAAGTAGTGAGCCTGCTGCTCATGATACTAATGCATCCTGTCCATGGAACTCGCCAACTCATCCTGACGGACTGAAAGACGGCCCATTTGAGCAGACATCTGATCCTTCCAATCTGAGTACTGACCCCAACCGGTGGGTCGAGCGGTAGCCTGCTCCTCCTGCATATATGCAGCAGCCTGAGATGCCCAAGTAGGAGGCTGAGGGGCTGGATCCTCCTGCATCCTATCTGGCTCCTCATCCTCATCATCATCATCCTCATCATCCTCAGAAGTTTCCTCATCAACAGCAGCAGCAGCAGAAGAGGAGCTAGGAGCGCGATAGCCAACAGTGTACCGACGAATATTAAAAACACGACCAGATGGCCCAAAGGACATAGCTATAGGCAGAGGAAGAGGAATCCGATAACAGCCCCGAGAACCATACAAGTAATAGCGCTGCTCTTCAACATCAGAAAACGCCCACATGGCGTAACTGCTTCAGATCATAGGTGTAGTGGCGAGAGAGCTGCTCAGCTGGAGAGGGTGCAGCAACTGCCATCCAAGCACCTAATAAAGAGGTCATGCCACCAATAGTAATCTTCCCGGGCTTGTCAAACTGACACTTCAGACAGCTAGCAATGAAGTAAGCCCGCCACTCGCGCACCAAAGTGCTCTGGGGGGTCATAGTCCAAACTGCACTCAAGTCAAGGTGCGGCACCTTGTTCAACTCAGATTGGCCCAACCAAGCCATACGAATAACCTTGTGAGCTAGACAAAGACACGGATGAGACCACTTGTAATTATACTCCCCAGCCTTTGGATCATACCCCCTTGACCTTGTAGAATCAGCCCAAAATTGAATCTGCGGATTTCTGGGATCCCACTCCGTAGGCTGCTTGGATATCCCAAGTGCCTCATCAATTTGTCCATAGTCCAAAGTATGATCCCTGCCCCCAAGTCGAAACTCAATGGTACCCGCATCAAGATAATGCTCAAAAGTGGCCAAAAATTCCCGAGTCCACTCAAGGTAAGTAGGAGCATGCATATCATAGAACGGACCAAGCCCACAATGCTCAAACATCTGCCTAGTACAAGCTTTTAGCCCAAGCTCCCTCACAGCATCATGATCAAAGAACAAGGTACTAACAATTTTTTTCTTTGCAATCAATTTTAATCTAGCCTCCTCTTTCGCGGAGTACTTATGGTGGGATCTAGATGATGAAGCTCTACGGGTACTCATACTCAACAATGGAAGCAAAAATCACAAGAGCACAAGAGAAAACGGGTACCGAATTCGTCGGTTTTTCGCGTCTGTTGCTGGAGGCGGTCGCTACCAAGGGGGCGGCAGCCACTGCCCTGCGCAGATCCGAAATCCCGCGCAGAGAAGGCGGCGAACGAGAGCGGCGGCCTAAGTAGTAGCGGTCGCTGGCGTGGCGAGCGAGGCAGAGGCGGCGGGCGAGGCAGGGGCGGCGGGCTAGTCTTCTACCTCCTTTCTCTCTTCTCTCTTCCTCTCTCTTTTCTTCTCTCTTGATGTCTGCGTGTTTGTTGTTGTGTGTTGTGCTGAGAGCCTTTCAACCTTATCTTCTTCTATTTGTTATCCTCTCATTCCCTCTTTTTTTTTTCTGATATATCTCTTTTTTTTCCGATATTCTGATTTTTTTTATTATTTTTTTTTCAAGGGAAAGATGTCGAACCTGATAAATGGCAGCGATCGCTGCCATTTAGGCGGCGGTCGCCGCCATTTATTTCCCGAAAGCCGTAGCCGATCGAATATTGGCGGCAGTCGCTGCCATTATTCGGTACAATGTCGTAGCTGACTTCGTTTTGGCGGCGCTCGCTGCCTCATGGGCGGCGGTCGCTGCCAATGCGTTGTGGTCCTTCGACTTTCTGTAGGTTAGTTTGACACAAAATAAAAACAAAACAAAGGGAAACTAATCCTAATCTAATCTAATCTAACCAAAGGATATTAACTCCGTCGGGTTGCCTCCCGATAAGTGCCTTGTTTAACGTCGTGGCTCGACGTTATGCCAGCTCATCAGTTTTCAGTGTCAGCCTCTGTCAGTATGGCTTCCTCTATCGGCGTCTTCGTGAATCCTTCATGATACTTCTTAACTCTTTGGCCATTCACCTTGAACAATGTGTGGGTTTCTGCATCATACAACTCAATGGCACCATGGGGAAAAACTCTAGCAACCACATAATGTCCTGCCCAACGCGATCTCAACTTCCCAGGAAAGAGTCTAAGGCGAGACTGAAATAATAGGACTTTTTCACCAATGTTGAAGTCCTTTCTCAGAATGTTTTGTTCATGCCATGCCTTAGTCCTCTCTTTGTAATGTAAGGCGTTGTCATAGGCTTCAATTCTAGCTTCTTCCAGTTCATGCAGTTGGAGCTTCCTAGCTTCTCCTGCCTCCTCCAATTCCATGTTGCACTTCTTAATAGCCCAATAAGCTTTGTGTTCAATTTCAATCGGGAGATGACATGCCTTTCCAAAAACCAACCTAAAGGGCGACATGCCAATAGGTGTTTTGTAGGCAGTGCGGTACGCCCAAAGTGCATCGTCAAGCCTTTGACTCCAATCTTTTCTGCTCGGGGATACCGTCTTCTCCAAGATGGATTTTATCTCTCTGTTTGACACTTCAACTTAGCCATTGGTTTGTGGATGGTAGGCTGTGGAAACTCTCTGTGTAACATGGTATTTCTTTAATAGAGCGGTGATCGTTCTATTACAGAAGTGAGTTCCTCTATCGCTTATGAGTTCCTTTGGGATCCCAAACCTAGCAAATATGTGGGATTTCAAGAATTCTGCAACAATCTTAGAGTCATCAGTCCTGGTGGCCTTCGCTTCCACCTATTTGGAAACGTAGTCCACCGCAAGCAAAATATATATGTTACCCCTAGAGTTAGGAAATGGCCCCATAAAATCAATACCCCAAACATCAAATATTTCACAGAAAATAAGACTTGTTTGTGGCATCTCATCCCTACTAGATATGTTTCTTACCCTTTGACATATATCACATGATTTGCAAAAGTTATGAGCATCTCTAAAAATAGAAGGCCACCAAAATCCTGCATCTAACACTTTCCTAGCAGTCCTTTGCACCCCAAAATGTCCACCACATGCTCCTGAATGACAAAGTGTAAGGAGAGAATGTACCTCAGTTTCAGGAATGCAACGACGGATCACCTGGTCAGCGCAATGTTTCCATAGATATGGGTCATCCCAAACAAAGTGTCTTGCTGAACTGCGTACCCTGCCTCGTTGAGCTTTATTGAATGGTGAAGGAAATTCCCCTGTGCTGAGGAAATTCACCAAATCTGCATACCATGGCTCTATAGTGCTCAACTTAAGGAGCGACTCATCAGGAAAGTTTGTTTGAATATGATTTTCAGGGAGATTCTCTGCCTGGACAATTCTGCTAAGATGATCAGCAACAAGATTCGCAGCGCCCTTCTTGTCCTTTATCTCAATGTCAAACTCGCTGAGTAATAGGACCCACCGAATCAATCTTGGTTTCGCCTCCTTCTTTGTCAGCAGATAGCGCAAAGCAGCATGGTCAGTGTAGATGATGACCTTTGTACCAAGGATGTTAGATCGAGCGAGAAGCGTTCAACAAAATCACAAACTGTTTGTAATAGAAAAGAACAAAAAGAGTGAGAGAGTCCTTACGACGAACTGCAAGGACGAGGTGATAGTTTCCTTTAGAGAAATTAAGTTAGGTTACTCTACAGGCTTAAAGGGGTTGTTACTAGTGGACTTAGGGACGCCAGTCTAAGTGCCAGAGAAGTGTAACCGCTCGCCAGTGTATTGTAAGGAAACTTAATAAGAAAGGAAAAAGCTATTACAAAATCCTCAAAGGAGGTAGAGGTTTACACTCAAGGACTAGTTGGTACTTGAGTGGTTCCTCTATAAATCAAAAGCGTTCCTTACTTATTGTCTTAGCCTGTTTAGTCTTTTGATTTCCGCTGCGAACCAAGGAAGTCCTTGATCTCTATTAAGGACATCCTGGTGAAGGACGACCTTAACTCTGTTAAGGACGCCCTTGTATTTCTGACTAACGATCCAACAATTGGTATCAGAGCAGGCGCTCTAGATTCTTACTGAGTTGCAGGTTAAGATGGACATGGAACCCATTGGAATCTCGTTCGTGAAGCCTCCGCGCCTGACGGACGGCAACTTCAACCGCTGGAAAATTAGATTTGAGAATTTCTGCAGAAGCACAAATTATCAATGCTGGAAGGTAATCATGAAGGGTGATCTCAAAGTCCCTGAAGACAAGAAAGACAAAGAGGATGAATGGGGTCCTGATGAATTCAAGCTTATGGAAACGAACGCTAAGGCTATATGCTTCCTTCAAGCATCTCTCTGTGAGAGGGACGCCATCAGAGTCAGCAACTTGACTACGGCAAAAGAACAGTGGGAAGCTCTCGAAAAGTACCACATAGGAACAGCTGAGATGAAGGAAGATGTCAAGCTTGAAATTAAAAAGGAGTTCTATGCCTTCAGAATGCTGCCGAATGAATCTGTAAAGGACTACTCAAGTCGCTTTGAAGCCCTTGTGATCAAAATGCGAAACTTGGGTATCCCAGAAGCTGAAGTCTCAATGAGGAACAGAGTTGGAATAGTCATTGATGGACTCACAGGAAAGTGGAACTTTGATAGAACCACGTTCAAGGAAAACACCGCTAACAAGACCCTGGATATGGAAGAGA
Source organism: Polygonum aviculare (assembly GCA_934048045.1). Classification (NCBI taxonomy): domain Eukaryota; kingdom Viridiplantae; phylum Streptophyta; class Magnoliopsida; order Caryophyllales; family Polygonaceae; genus Polygonum; species Polygonum aviculare. Next base: position 19,749,683 of record OW204023.1, on the reverse strand, counting down.
TCTATGGGAAGCTTAGGGGTTATGAAGCAAGAAGGGAAGCCGATTTGGCTGAATTGGCAAGAAATCCTCAAACAGATATTGCTTTGATGACCTCAACACCAGAGTACGCTGAGTATCTTCGTCGTCAACAAGAACTTGCTATGATGGTGGAAGCCAATAAGAATGAGAACCATGAAAAGATGAAAGAAAGAGAAAGCAAGTCTAAGGAACAGCTTGAAGAAGAGGAAGGACTTGTTCTTTTTAACAAAGTTCTGCGTTCTTTTGGAAAAAGAAGCAAACATTTCAACAAGCACAAAATGCCCAAGAAGGAAGGTCCCAAGTACACAGAGGCAGAGATGAAGGAACTTACTTGTTTTAAATGTAACAAGAAAGGACATTTTGCTAAAAAGTGTACGACAGGAATGTCTTCAAAGGATATGAAGACAAAGGCCCTCATTGGAGCGTTTGCTTCTGCATGGGATAACATGAGTTCTGATGATGAAGAATCCGATGAAGAAGAGGCCTACATTGCTCTTGTGGACGCCTTCGATAATGATGAAGTGGCTTTCATGGCTATGGAGGACGCCACAGTCGATGAGGAGGACGCTCCTAAATCTGAAAATGAGGTAACCCGTGAGTCTATGATGAAATCCTTAGAAAGTTGTTCTAAAACTAAACTCATAAAACTCATTGGAAAAATCATGGAAGAAAGTGTGATTATGCAAAAGAGAATGGATGAACTGGAAATTGAAAATGAAAACATTGTTGTTGAATGTGAAAATTGCAGTACTATGTCTATTCAACTAGAGTCCTCATGTGAAAAAGTTAAATCCCTGAAAACTGAATTAATGTGTCTCAAGTTAGAGAACGCTAATCTTAGGGATGAAGTCAAAGTGCTAGGAAAGAGTCCTGTAGTTGAAGAAGTTAGACCTATGATGTTTGTCCCAGCCAAAAGGGGACTAGGATATGAGTCTGATTCTAAGAACTCTCTCCCAAGTGACTTTGAGGCTAGTAAATCCACAGAACTTGAACAAGAGAGGGAGAAAACCAGGAATCTTCTTGATAGAATTAGAGTCCTAGAGAGTGGAGAGAAAGGTGAAGAGAACTACTATACTAACTCCACTGGTCATAGGATTTACAAGAAAATTGCTAAAGGGGAAGGTTCTAAAGTTTGCAACCCTCAAAAGATGAAACAAAACAGGCTCCAACGTCCCAATAAGAAGTACTACCTCGGTACTTACTACAGGACGTGTTGGTATTGTGGTCAAGGAGATCACTACAAGTATGAGTGTTTGAAACTAAAGGAAGACATTGAAAAGGGAAAAGCTGCTAGGACTAACATTGAAAATGAAGAGTCCGTCCCTAAGACTAAGTCTAGGCGTTCTAGACGTTCTAGGAGTTCTTTCCGTAGATATGCTACTTCAAATGATGTGAACATTAATGACTACATGCCAGAACCAGAGTTCTATTTCTGTAACGAACCAGGTAAGGAACACCTTGCCTGGGTCGCCAAAAACTAACTTTGTTTTGGCAGGTGGAAGTGAGGGGACGCCCATGGATCATTGATAGTGGCGCCTCAAATCATATGACAGGAAGCCAGATCCATCTCACTTCTATCCAGAGTAGTGCCACGGGAGGAACGGTCTCGTTTGGCAATAAGGGCAAGGGAAAGATCAAAGGGACGGGAACTGCTATTCTCAATCCGTCCATCAAAGCAACAAATGTCAATCTTGTTGAAGGACTTGGTTTCAATCTCCTGAGTGTTTCCCAAATGTATGACCAAGGTGAAAATTTAGTCACATTTGACTCAAAGGAGTGTCTCGTGATCAACAAGAAGTCCAACAAAGTTGTTCTCAAAGGAGTTCGCCAGAACAATGTCTACATCTTCAATCAAGAGTTCAAGCCAAAATCTGAGTTGTGCCTATCTGTTTCAAAGGAGGACGCTGACCTCTGGCATCGTCGTCTTGGACATGCTGGACCAAGCACAATCCTCAAACTGCATCAAAGAAATCTTGTGAAAGGACTTCCTCAAATTGATCCTGAGAAGATTGAACAATGTGAAGCATGTATTAAAGGGAAGCAAACAAGAACGTCCTTCAAATCTAAGAACGAAGTCAGCACAAAGAAGCCTTTGGAACTCCTTCATATGGATCTTTGTGGATCAATGAAGACGTTGAGCCATGGTGGAAAGAGGTACATTTACGTTCTTGTAGATGATTTTTCTCGTTTCACTTGGGTTCTTTTCTTGGCTTCCAAAACAGATTGCTTTAATGCGTTCAAAGTCTTCATCAAACAAGTGGAAGTTGCCCTGGAGACGCCTCTTAAAGCCATAAGATCAGACCATGGAACGGAGTTTCAGAATTCAGAGTTCTTGGTCTTCTGTGATCAACATGGCGTCTCGCACAATTTCTCAGCTCCAAGGACTCCTCAACAAAATGGTGTTGTGGAAAGAAAGAATAGGACGCTTGAGGATATGGCAAGGACTATGCTTTTAGCCAATAACGTTCCTATGTACTTCTGGGCAGAAGCTATTGCTACAGCTTGTTATATCATCAATCGTGCCATGATCCGTCCGCTGCTCAATAAGACGTCCTATGAATTGTTGAATGGAAGGAAGCCTCGCATTGATTATCTTAGGGTGTTCGGATGCAAGTGCTTTGTTCACAACAATGACAAAGAACGACTTGGAAAGTTTGATGCAAGGAGTGATGAAGCTATATTTCTTGGATACTCTCTAACCAGCAAAGCATATAGAGTTTTCAACAAAAGGACTCTAAAGCTTGAGGAGAGCATTCATGTTGTGTTCAAGGAGAGCGTTTCTCATAAGGAAAAACCAAGTAAGAAAGAACGCTCTTCCTCACAACAGCAGGACGATTCTGAAGACGAAGCTGATTTTGGGTCCTCTGGAAAATATTATGTTCCTAAGGACGCCACTCCAAATCATGAAGAAGTCTCAGTGGACGTTCCTAGTATTGTTGAAGGAATTCCTTCTCGAAGTGAATCTCCAATTCAACAAGATGTGGCTGAATCAAGTCTGCAAGGTCAAGGTGTGGACGCTCTCTCTGAGGAGGAACACACTGAGGACGCCTCTTCAGATGATGAAATTGATCCTAGGTTTGCTCAACTATTTCAAAGAGAGTCCCGTTTCTCAAGAGATCATCCAACTTCTCAGATTGTCTCAGACCCAGCTCAAGGAGTTCAAACCAGATCAGCTGCGAGCAAGTCCCAAAGTGCAAATTTAGCCTTCTGTGCATTCAACGCCTTTGTATCTATGGTGGAACCAAAGAATATCAAAGAAGCACTTCAGGACGCTGATTGGATCCAAGCAATGCAAGAAGAACTTAACCAGTTTGAAAGGAACAAAGTTTGGACTCTCGTCCCTCGTCCCAAAGGGAAAAATATCATAGGGACGCGCTGGGTGTTCCGAAATAAGCTCGATGAAAGTGGCCGTGTGTCAAGGAACAAGGCAAGACTGGTGGCTCAAGGATTCAAGCAAGAGGAAGGCATTGACTATGATGAAACCTTTGCTCCCGTTGCTAGAATTGAGGCCGTTCGTCTTCTCATCGCCTTTGCCGCACACAAAGGATTCAAGCTATTTCAGATGGACGTCAAGACTGCCTTTCTAAATGGAAAAATCAAGGAAGAGGTGTATGTTGCTCAACCTCCTGGTTTCGAGGACGCCTCTCATCCAGATTATGTGTACTACTTAGACAAAGCTCTCTATGGACTCAAGCAAGCTCCTCGTGCATGGTACGACAGGTTTGCGTCCTTTCTTCTGTCTAATGGCTACACAAGAGGTTCAATTGATAAAACTTTGTTCATTAAGAAAGTTCACAAGGACATTTTAATTGCCCAAGTCTATGTTGATGATATAGTCTTTGGTAGTACTAACATGAAACTTGTAGATGAGTTCAAGTCCTTAATGAGTAGTGAATTTGAAATGTCTCTCATTGGAGAACTCACCTTCTTCCTGGGACTTCAAATCAACCAACTCAAAGATGGGACGCGCATTCATCAACAAAAGTATGTCCGTGAAATGCTGGAGAAATTTGGGATGAATACATCCAAGCCAATGGCAACACCTTGTTCCCCAAATTCACGTCTTTATGCAGATGAACAAGGGAAGGACGTGGATCAAAAGCTATACAGAGGAATGATTGGCTCTTTGCTCTATCTAACCGCAAGCCGTCCAGACATCATGTTTGCAGTTTGCTTGTGTGCACGCTTCCAGGCAAATCCAAAGGAGTCCCACATGCAAGAAGTCAAGAGGATCTTCCGCTACCTCAAAGGACGGGACGATCTTTGCCTTTGGTATCCCAGGAAGACGTCCTTCAAACTAGTTGGCTACTCTGACGCTGACTATGCTGGACATGTCATTGATAGAAAAAGTACTTCAGGAATGGCACAGTTTCTTGGTTCATGCCTAGTCTCATGGGGATCTAAGAAACAAAACTCTGTGGCGCTTTCAACTGCGGAAGCTGAGTACGTTGCTGCTGCCTCGTGCTGTTCACAAGTTATCTGGATCAAATATCAACTTGAGGACTATGGTATATCTCTTGAAACTATTCCTATTTTATGTGATAATACTAGTGCCATAGAAATTGCTAAGAATCCTGTTTTTCATTCTCGCACAAAGCACATTCATATAAGACATCATTTCTTGCGTGATAATGTGGAACTAGGAATTATTAGCATGGGACATGTAAGGACTGAGGACCAAATAGCTGATATTTTTACCAAAGCACTTGATAGACGTCCCTTTGAGCATCTCAGGCTGCTCTTAGGGATGATAACCTTTAAGTAGCAAGTCCCGTTCTACTATTCCCTCAATGCTTGGCTATGTTTAGTTGATTACATAATTGCTAAGTACTTTATGCACTAATTTCACTTTTGCAAGAACGCTAGTCTAAAACTGCTGTGTGCATATCATGAGAACGCCTTTGAATTTCTCTATTTTGTCTTGAAAAAGAGTTTCCCTGATCACCCTGCCCTCATTATAAGCCGAAATGATGGGAACTCTAAGCTTTCCCTAGCCGAAAACTTTGCAAAAGCGTCCTATGATCTTCACTTTTCTTTTACGGGACGTACTTGCATAGTTTTCAAATTGGTTCCTAAGGTGATCCCAGGAAGGATGTGTAAATTCTGTGAACAACATCTATAATCTGAGTTGAGGACGCCCGTACAGTACTGGTTCATTCGGAACGCGCTCTTTTTGGAAGTTGAACAGTTGCCATTTGAATTTTGAAATGAGGAAGTTACCAGCGTGCCCCTCTCCAACCGCCTATAAATACATTGATTGAAACGGCTGTCAGATCTTTCGCACGCTAAAATCTCAAAGCTCCGTTTTGCTCTGACTTCTCTCTAGATTTCCGGCAACATCTCTCTAGCTTTCCGATCAGTCTCCGATAACCTCTCTCCGATCAGCTCAGAATGTCAAGGATCATGAACACTTCTGGTTTGTCTTTGAGTGGGAAGCGTAAGCGTCTTGCTAAGAGGAACTTTTACGTCGAAGGTCCTCCAGAAATTCAGATTGACGAGATCTTGAAGGACTTCATCGACACAAAGCCACGCACTCTCTATGTTGCTGTGGTGAACTACATGAAGGACTGCAAGGATCAAGTCCGTCTTCGCAATCTGAGGACGTTCTTGGATCGATTTGTGGTGCCCGTTTTGAGGAAGACAGGGGGAATGGACGCTCCCTTCTGTGGAGGCACCAACATTTTCTTAGAGGCGTTCCAAGGTCAAGACTGGAGGATCCCCTTGATTGAATCCATCCCAGACCTTTCCAATGCCCGATTTGTGGATCTTCCCCCAACAGCATCAAAGAAAAGGTTAGTAAAACCAAAGTCCAATCCCTTTTCTCCTTCATCCCTTCCCCAAGATATTACCACCAAACCTACTCCCCCTCCATCTCGTCTTATCCGCTCCTCTCTCCCACAAAAGGCTTCCTCCTCCCAACCAACAAAAATCTTTGACAGATTTCCACCTATTGTGGAGGAGCGAACTAAATTCAAGCATGACCGTCCTCACCCCAAACCCCTCAAAAGGCGAAAGCTCGCCAAGGCCAAGCCCAATCCCATTCCCCTCGACACCCCTTCATCTTCACCTTCACCAATCGACATTCTCGACCCATCCATGCCTGACCCTACCCTTCTCCAATTAAAGCAGGCCTTCCCTGATGTGGACATCTCCCCATCCCCATCTCCTCAAAATTCCCCTTCCCCCTCCGCCCCTCCCACTCCCAAATCAAGGGGCCAATCAGCTGAGAGGGACGACTCCATAGAAGCGGAGTTTGGCTCTGCTAACTCTGAGGAGATCTCTCCAACAATCGTCCTTGACGACCTAACAAGACAGCAGATTGCTGAGGACGAAGAGCTTTGTCGCCAAATTGCAAATCAACGCGACAACGTTGTACAAGAGGACGCTCTCTCTCTCGATGAGCAACTTTCTGCTGATGCTCTTGAGACTCCCCCATGGGAAGCCGTCCCAATGGACGCGGGAGACAAGCCTGCTCCCAAAGGCAAAGGTGGAAAGCGTCCACGGAAAACAAAGGCGTCCAAGGACGCAGCTGGTCCATCTGAGGGACAAGCTGATGAAAATCTCCAGGAAGGAGATAATAATGAAGATGAAGATGAGGATGAGGAAGAAGAGAATGAGGACGGCACTTCTGGTCCTCTCAAAAAGAAAAACAAGAAGTCTGAGCATATTCTTCCTCCCCTAGTCTTTGATGAAGCCTTCCTTAGCCAGTTTTCTGAGGCCAAGGATCTCGTTGACCTTTTAAGAGTTCAAGGGTGGCTCAAGATCTCAGAAGAGAACGTCAAGGTTGATCCCAAGCTTGTGCAGGACTTCTATGATTCTCTCAATATCAACATCGAGAATGGCACAGGGACGTTCTTGGCAAATGGAGAGTCTGCTACTTTTTCTGAGAAGACCATTCGCCAACTGATGGGGCTAGACAAACAGCGTCCAGGAAATGACGCTCTGCACAGAGTTCCGGCTTCCGGTTTTGGGATAGAAGGCGAGGCACTGAATGCCTTATTCCGGAGAATCTTCAATGGGAAGACTCCAGATGCAAATGACCGGGTTGCTTCAGTCCTGTCTCACACTGGTGCTATGGCACACTATATGATCTGCAGGACTATCGTCCCCAGACAGGAGAAGAAGTCGATTGTGCAAACTATTGACTGTCTACTCTTGGACACCTTCCTTCAAGGCAGAAAGATCAACTTGGCCAGAATAATGATCGAGCACATGGCCAAGTGCACAAAGAAGAATCATGCTCTTCCCTACCCAGGATTAGTCAAAGCTCTCCTAATCGAGAACGATGCCTACACTCCTGGAGAAGAAACTACTCTGGGATTGCCATGGGATCAAAAGTATGGCGTCCTGGAGATAAAGCACAGCCTTGAGCTTCCCTCCATTAGGAAGCAAGTTGAGAAAGAGAGAAAAGAGGCTGCAAAGAAAAAGAAAGAAGAAGAGGCTGCCAAGAGAGCTGAAGAAAAACGACTAAGGCAAGAAGCTGCTAAGAAAGCTGCTGAGGACGAGCGTGCTCGACAAGAAGCTGCAAAGAAAGGGAAGACTGTTGCTTCTGAGCCTCCCTTGATAGTTGATACTGAGGAAGAACGTGCTGCTCGCTATGCTGAAGTTGATCAGTTGTCGTCCTTCTTTAATGCCGATCAGATGGACTTCAACTTCTCGCCTTCTCATCTTCCTCCTATTCAACAGCCGTCCTACTTTCAGTGCTCTCCTGCTCCGTCCAACACAGAAGCATACTCTGAGAAGCAGCTGTACGCCCTCATCCTTAACAATCAAAATGTTCTTGCGCAACAAGGGAACGCCATCATTCAACAGAACAACGCTGCCATGCAACAGAACTACCACTACTTTCAGGCCGTTAAGACTCAAAATGACTTGATCAAGCTGCTAGTTCAGTCAATCCACAGGGATAGTACAGAGGGAGACACCCAAGAGGAAGAGGAACCTGCTGCGACGGACGCCAATGTCAATGATCAAAGCCGTCCTGCTGGATCACCTCCCACCTAACCCTTTATTCCCTCATTATTTTTGCCTGTGCTTCTTTTGTTTTTCAAACACTTGTCTGCTTGTCTGTAATGACTACATTTCGTTTCAATGGCAATTCTTGTGTTTGTGTGCATATGTGTGTTTAAGCGTTCTCTTGCCTCTAATTGTGATTTTGTGCTATCGTCCTTAAGCTAACTTGTTATCCTTTTCGATGATGCCAAAAGGGGGAAGTGTAGTTTTGCAGAGATGCGCTTTTAATAGTTATCTAGAATAAGCAAGTGTTAAGGAGAAATTTCAGTGAAAGGAACTAAGTTTAAAAGGGACGCCATTTAGAAAGCCGTCCCTTCCCTAAAATCCAAAAGGAAGATTAGATCAAGTATTGAAAACTTGTGCCTGTAGATTATTTCGAAATGTTGAAAGGACGCTCTTTGAGTTTTCAAAGCATGCTAGAGCTTAAGTGCAAAATGTTTATTGCCCAGAGTTTGTCATCATCAAAAAGGGGGAAACTGTTGGGACAATGTTAAGGACGCCTTCAGTAATTAACATTGTGCCTAGCGTCCCTTTGTTTTGATATGACAAACTCGTCTTGATCTAATAAAGTTGTCCAAGTGTTTCAGGAACGCATGTTGAAAAGGACAACAAGTTGAGGATTAGGTAGCCGTCCTCAGGAAGTAAGGACGCTACATCCTTCAGTGAACGGCTTGGTAAAATACAAACAAGGACACCGTCCTTAATCATTACACTGGAGTTCTTCAAAGCTGGCCGACAAAGTGACATCACCAGACAAGCTTTGATCATGATCTCCACGTGGAAGAAGATCCCGCATCCAAGCCTAACAGAATTGCCAGTAGGCTTCCTTGATCATCAGAGCAACACGTGGAAGCCGATTACTGTTGCAACGTCCCCAAGGGCATGATTGTCAAAGATAAAGTTGCCCTTTCCCAATGTCACTATAAATACTCCCCAGAGTATTTATTGTGATGTGACGCTTCAGAGAATATTAAAAGAATTTGTCAAGTCGCCCAAGAACACCAAGAACAAGCTCAAGAACAAGTGAGACTTAGGTGTTAGATCGAGCGAGAAGCGTTCAACAAAATCACAAACTGTTTGTAATAGAAAAGAACAAAAAGAGTGAGAGAGTCCTTACGACGAACTGCAAGGACGAGGTGATAGTTTCCTTTAGAGAAATTATCACCTCGTCCTTACAGTTCGTCGTAAGGACTCTCTCACTCTTTTTGTTCTTTTCTATTACAAACAGTTTGTGATTTTGTTGAACGCTTCTCGCTCGATCTAACACCTAAGTCTCACTTGTTCTTGAGCTTGTTCTTGGTGTTCTTGGGCGACTTGACAAATTCTTTTAATATTCTCTGAAGCGTCACATCACAATAAATACTCTGGGGAGTATTTATAGTGACATTGGGAAAGGGCAACTTTATCTTTGACAATCATGCCCTTGGGGACGTTGCAACAGTAATCGGCTTCCACGTGTTGCTCTTATGATCAAGGAAGCCTACTGGCAATTCTGTTAGGCTTGGATGCGGGATCTTCTTCCACGTGGAGATCATGATCAAAGCTTGTCTGGTGATGTCACTTTGTCGGCCAGCTTTGAAGAACTCCAGTGTAATGATTAAGGACGGTGTCCTTGTTTGTATTTTACCAAGCCGTTCACTGAAGGATGTAGCGTCCTTACTTCCTGAGGACGGCTACCTAATCCTCAACTTGTTGTCGTTTTCAACATGCGTTCCTGAAACACTTGGACAACTTTATTAGATCAAGACGAGTTTGTCATATCAAAACAAAGGGACGCTAGGCACAATGTTAATTACTGAAGGCGTCCTTAACATTGTCCCAACAAAGGAGGTACTGTCGGAACTTCTCAAGAGCAAATACTACAGCAAGCATTTCCTTCTCTGTGGTGGAGTAGTTCCGTTGTGCATCATTCAATGTCATAGAAGCATACTGAATCACATGTGAAGCTCTTGCTTCTTTCTGGCCTAGCACTGCCCCCACAGCATAATCACTAGCGTCGCACATGATCTCAAAAGGTTTTGACCAATCAGGAGCCTGGATAATAGGGGCGCTTGTCAAGCGAGCCTTTAGGTCATCAAAGGCTGCCCGACACTCAACTGTGAATTCAAATGCCATCTCTTTCTTCAGAAGTTCGCATAGAGGTGCTGAGATCTTTGAGAAGTCTTTAATAAACCTGCGATAGAAACCTGCATGGCCCAGAAAAGAACGAATTTCGCGCACATTAGTAGGATAGGGCAAAGATTGAATGACTTCAACCTTTGCCTTATCGACCTCAATACCCCTAGACGAGACAATGTGACTTAGGACAATACCCTGTTCTACCATAAAGTGACACTTCTCAGAATTAAGAACTAAATTAGTGTCAACACATCTAGCAAGCATAAGTGATAGGTGTTTTAAGCATGCATCAAAGTCATCTCCATGTACAGTAAAGTCATCCATAAAGACCTCTATGAAATTCTCAATGTACTCGGAAAAGATTCTCACCATACACCTTTGGAAAGTTCCTGGAGCGTTGCATAGACCGAATGGCATCCGACGGTATGCACATGTGCCGAAAGGACATGTGAACGTAGTCTTCTCTTGATCCTCAAGGGCAATGGCTATCTGAAAGTAGCCTGAGTACCCATCTAGAAAACAATAGAATGCACGCCCAACAAGCCTTTCCAACATCTGATCAATGAATGGGAGAGGGAAGTGATCCTTCCTAGTTGCCGCATTCAGCTTGCGGTAGTCAATGCAGACTCTGTAACCTGTTTGTAGCCTTGTTGGAACGAACTCTCCTTGCTGATTTTCCACCACTGTAATTCCTCCTTTCTTTGGGACAACCTGCGTGGGACTGACCCATTTGCTATCAGAAATAGGGTAGATCATCCCTGCCTGTAAGAGTTTCATGACCTCTTTCTTCACAATCTCCATCATAGGTGGGTCCAAATGCCTCCTAGATGGCTTCTCTTCACCCTCCAACAATATGCGATGCATGCAAGTAGTTGGGCTAATTCCCTTGATGTCAGCAATAGTCCACCCAATTGTTGTCTTATACTGTTTCAGCACTGCTACTAACTTGCTTTCTTGCTCCTTTGTAAGCCTGTTGGAGATGATGACTGGCAATGTTTCCTTGTCTCCAAGAAACACATACTTGAGGTGGTCTGGGAGTTGTTTCAATTCAACTACCGGTGCCTGCACAACAGAAGGCAAAAGCTTTTCGCTAGGCGAAGTTAGTGGCAAAGGAGCTTTTCCCGGTAGCTCATAAGGGAGTGCACGGTAAGCATCCAACTCATGGACCATCTCCTGCAGGTTAGTTGAGCATGCGAAATCTAAATTGGAATCAACAATAAAAGATTGCACTTCATCCAAATAGTTTTCATCAAACACCTCTTGCACTACAGGCTCAAGCACATCAATGTAAGAGACAGAGTAATCATCAGAAGGATATTTCATGGCTTCATAGATATTGTAACTTATGGTTTTTCCATCAAATTCCATGGTTAGGGAACCACTACTAACATTGATTTTAGTGTTTGCTGTTTTCAAAAAAGGTCTTCCTAACAGAATAGGGGCTGCATGCTTGTCATGTTCCATATTAAGCACATAGAAATCAGCAGGAAAAGTAAGATCACAAACCATTACCAACACATCTTCTACGATTCCTATTGGACGAACATTAGACCTATCAACTAATTGAATGGAAATATTAGTTGCATGCATAGGTCCTAGTTTCAAAGATTCGTGACTCGGGCAAAGTCGTTGTTCCCTTATCAAAAATAAATCTCAAACATGCAAACAAAAGTATAGTAGGCAAGCAAGGGGTCGAACCCAAAGGAATCAGTTTTTATTCAGATTTTAGTGGTTTTCATGCAAGTAATCAAAAGGGGGTTTTGAAAGTTGGTTTCAATCAAAGGTTATCAAGCAGAGTTCATCCAATCAATTCCACTTTATTAATCCGTTGATCTTGAATTCATCCATCTCTTTATATGCCTAGGTCAATTCCAATCCCAATCATTAGAAATCGCAAGTCCACGGTCCAAGCAATTCTATAACCTTAGGCAAGGACGCTTAACCTAGAATTAGCATAGAGCACAGGGATAATAGGAAATCAAATCATGCAATCAAGCTACGAGTCTCATGTACAATTTAACCATTGAATACTCTTCCCTAAACTAGTCCACGGTCCTAGAATAGAGTTGTTTCGAGAATAGGAAAGATGCATAGACAACAACCAATCCTAATTCAAACAATAGATCTAAGTCAATCAAATAAGTTGATCAGGCTCATAAAATCAAACATAGATCATGGGATGAAGCACAAGAGTATCAATAAAGACCTAGGGATAAAGAGATTACCAGAATTTCACAACTTCATAATAAAGCTTCCTTGATTGAATAAACTAGAGAGGAGAGTTAGTTCTCCATTACAGAGAAAACTCTAATCTTTATTGAAATACAATTGATTGACAAGTTGGATGATGATGATATATATCCCTAGAAACCTAGAAAAGGTCCCCCTTATATAGCCCCAAAGATCAGCCTTTTCGGACTAAATAAGGTAGGAACCTGAAAGATAAGAAAGGAAACAAGATAAAAACGGTGAAATCTCGTCAACTTGGAAGTCGGTCGAACCCGCGACCGCGGCACCATAACCGCGCCCGCGGCGGCCTTCAAATCGTCAAATCTTGAGTCGGCTTCTACCGCGACCGCGCCCAGGGTAGCGCGACCGCGGCCTTCATGGCCTTGGTTGGCTCGCTTCTGCACGCCACCGCGCCCGCGTCATAGACAACGCGACCGCGGTATCCATGCAGTGGCGAATCTTCGTCTTTAAGCTCTTTAACTCTTGATTCCGCATAACTTGTGTCTTCGGTCTTGATAGTACAATAACGCTCAAAACTAACCTAAACACTCTCAATATAGCTCTAAAATACAAGAGTTATCCTAAACAAAATAGGCCGAATCAAATTCCCCCATACTTAGATCTTGCTCGTCCTCGAGTAAGCTCAAACAAATATAACAAGGTAGCACATCTAAGATCTCAGGAAATACAAGGGAAGATAAAAACACTCAGCTCACAACCCGGACCCAAAATATAGAGAAATCATGAGCATAAAACAATGAAGCTCAAACACACACCTCACAACAAGATAAAACACTCAAGCTCTAAAAAGTGTAGAGCAACCTAGGATCTACCCAAATCTAACATGTAAGCCCCAAAGTCCCCAAGCAAGAATGATCCTAAACACTCATATTTTACCGCTCAATTCTGCTTAGGCGCCATTTCGAGTTTTCACCTAACCGCTCTTTTCATTTTTCAATAGGTGTGCTCACAAATACTCACAATCACTCATGAACCTCATATTACCCCAGCCTAATGCTAGTCCGGTTTCCTGCTTATTACCTGAGCCGCCCTTTCGGGTTTTCGACTCATCCCAGGATTTATATGCCTTTTTTCATTTTTTATGGCTCTTTCTATCTTGTTCTTTTTCTTTCTTTCTTTATTATGCAAAAAGATGGTGCAAGTGCTCCATGAAAAGAAGAAAATCAAAAATCTGAAGCAAATAGCTAACTAAGCTAACTAGGATAAGCGAATGCGAGTACTCCTTCCCCCATACTTAAATCCTTCATTGTCCTCAATGAAGCAAAGAGAAAGGATAGAAGCAAGGAGAAAGGTATATCAGAAGACTCACAATCGAATGAAGAGAGGTGGAATGGAAGAACTCTTCATAGATGGTAGAATAGAAAGCTTCGTATTTCCAATCTGATGGCAAACCGCGGGCGCGGCACTAGGGGCGCGGGCGCGGAATCAATGCAGAGAGCAAAGTCATCGTCAAGGGTTCACCGCGGGCGCGGCTGATGAAGCGTGGGTGCGGTTCTCGTGCAGGAACAATGTCTTGACTTCGTCTTGAAAAACGCAATGTGTAAGCAACCTTCGTAACTTGGCTCGTCGTCTTGGAAGATGGATCAATACTCGAACTCGAGCCGTGGAGAAGAAAACCTCCCGGGGAAACAAAGCTCCCCCATACTTAGGCTTGACACATAGCCAAAGAATGGAACTACAAAGGTGGATGGAAAGAAGAAATAGAATGGTGGAAAGATAGAAGATGGAATAGAATGGATATAAATGGATGGAAAATATAGAGGTAGAATGGGACCAAAAAGTCCTCTTTTTGTCTCTTTTTTTTTCTTTTTTTTTTAATAAAGATAAAAACGAGCTAAAACCGAGACGTAGTATGGTTCCCGCGAGCACGGGCTAGTACCTGTTCGTCGGGGCGCGCTGACGATCCACCGCAGGCGCGACCAAGAAGGCGCGGGCTCGGATTCACGCCAGGCGTGTCCTTTCGGACCTAGTACCTGCATGTTAGCTAGAAAAACAAGCAAATCCTAAGCTAGGAATGGAAAAACAATCTATCTAATCCTTGGGTTGCCCCCCAAGCAGCGCTTTTGTTTAACGTCTTTGGCTCGACGTGGATACGATCAATACGGGTCCTCATCAACATCAATTCGGATCGTGTTTCCACCATGAGATATGGAAAGAGATCCATTGGCAACGTCAATGACCGTGTTGGCGGTTTTCATGAATGGGCGACCAAGTAAGAGAACCGGGTTGTACCGCCCTTCGCCTATCTCCATCACATAAAAATTTGCAGGAAAGATCAAACCCCGCACCTGCACTAGAACATCCTCAACTAACCCTTTCGGGCGCACATTAGAGTGGTCAGCCAATTCAATAACAATATCGGACTTTTTTAAAGGAACAAGGCCTAACCTATCATACATGCAAGCTGGAAGAACATTAATGGAGGCACCTAAATCTAGCATAGCATGCTCAATTTTAGTTTCTCCAATAGTGACAGGGACGGTGAATCTTCCTGGGTCTGAACATTTTTTAGGAAGTTGCTTTTGGAGTAGGGAATTACAAGTTTCAATTTTGCTATCCTGCGTTTTTTCAACTAGAGCGACCTTTTCAATCATAGGACTAGTCCTATTCTTTCTTTTTATGGTGCATAACTCTTTCATGAATTTAGCAAAACGAGGGACACTTTGGATGAGATTAAGGAGAGGAACATTTACCCGACAATTGGCGAAGGTCTCGAAGAGTTCCTTGTCATGTGTCGGCTTCCTTGTGTCCTTGAGAGCCTCGGGGAATGGAGGAGAGGGCTTGAAAGAATCCAATGGTGGAAGGGGTTGAGCCACATAGCCATCGTCCTCTTCTGCTGCGGGGGCTCGGTTCCATCTAGGAGAGCTCGGGCGAGGAGGCGCATAGTTCTTGAAAGCATAATCGAGTAAAGCCTCGAAATTCCGCTCGGCCTCCTTACTGCGGGCGTGGTCGGGACTCCGCGGTCGCGGGTCGCTACGTCTCTCGTGGTCCGAAGGTTCTGTTGGAATTTCGTGGGCGCGGATGGGAGAGCGCGGGCGCGGAATTCCCACAGAAGCTTGGTCTTCATGTGCTGTCGCCCTGGCGCGGTCGCGGCCAGGGGAGCGCGGTCGCGGTTTGTCACCAGTGGGTGATTCCCGACTCGTCAATACTCTACCGCTCCTCAAATTCATGGCACTGACATTCTCCTTGTGATTGAGCGGTTGAGAAGGAAGTTTCCCGGAATCCTTAGACTCGAGCCTATTGATCATGGTGGCAAGTTGGCTCAGCTGAGTCTCAAGATTCTTTACAACAGCTCTCGCCTCTTGGTTCTCCTTCAAGAGAGCGGTAATAGCATCATTCTGAGACGGAGCAGGCGCTCTCGGGGCATAGTTATTGGACCGAAACTGTTGTTGCTGGCCCTGAGGAGCGTACTGCTGCTGCTGTTGTGGTGGATCTTGCTGCTGGTTGTTCCACCTCAAGTTAGGATGGTTCGCCCACCCCGGATTGTAGGTGTTAGAGTAAGGATCATTCCGGGGTCGGGGCGCACCATAGTTGCCAATAGCATTGACCGACTCCTCGGTCTCTTGAATAGTAGGGCACTGATCCGTATGTTGGCTTGCATCATAACATAGACCGCAAGCGTTGACTTGCTGGGCTGTCCTCTTCATAAGCAGCTGCTTCATAAGATCCTTGAGCTCCCTTACTTCAGCATTCAGGGACTCATTCACCACACTAACGGACCTCACGTTGGTCTTGGACCTTTGATTGCGGGCTTGTTCCGCCAAGATCTCTACTTTCTGAAAAGCTGCAGCGGGGGTCAAGTTCTCATAACTACCCCCACAAGATGCGTTCACTAGCCTCATGTGTTGGGTAGTGTGCCCACACAAACCGTCCCTTAGTTTTGATATGACAAACTCACTTTGATTCTAATAAATTTGTCCAAGTGTTCAGGAACGCCCAGTTAACAAAGGACAACAAGTGTGTGAACGTTCCCTAGGCTTAGGGACGCCAACTTACAGGAAGTAAGGACCAGCAAGAGACTACTTGAGCAAGGACGGAGTCCCAAGCAAGTAGGAACGCAAGAAAGGAGTCCTTACTCACTAGCCGACAGGATGACATCACTCGACAATGTTTGATCATCCAAGGACACGTGGAGACCGATCCTGTAGCAGAGTTCATCAACACGTGGCGGCCGATCCTGTAGCGGAGTTCATCACACACAGCTGGATACAGGAAGCTTCCTCATCACCGCCATACTCGTGGAGGAAGATCCTGTAGCCACGTACCTGAAGGGCATGATCGTCAGAACGAGAATGACGCCCTTCCCCAAGTCCTATAAATACCGCAAGGCATTTATTATGACGCTAACGCTTTCAGAGAATATTTAGAGAGAATCAGAGGAAAGCGACTCACTCAAGAACACAAAGAACTAACTCAAGAACTCAAGAACAGTGTTAGGACTTGTGTTAGATCGAGTGAGAGTTTGTACCCAAACCACAAAACAGTTTGTAACCAGAAAACCCAAAAAGAGAAAGAGAGTTCTGCGAAGTACTGCAGAACGTAGGAATAGAGTCCTTTAGTAGATTGAACTATAGCTTAAGTTGTAGGCTCAAAGGAGTTCTTTACAAGTGAACTTAGGGAAAAGCTAAGTGTCGGAGAACTGTAAAAACTCGCCAGTACAACTGTAAGAACGTTCAATATAAAGGAAAGAACTATTCAAAAATCCTCCAAGGAGGTAGAGGTTTACACTCAAGGACTACTTGGTCTTGAGTGGTTCCTCTATAATTCACTGCGTTCATTACTTACCTGTTTAGTACATTATTTCCGCTGCAATACTCAAGGACGCCCCTACACCTCGTAGGGACGCCTGACCAAAGGATGCCTTTACCTAAAGTAAAGGACGTCCCTTAGTACTAACGATCCAACAATTGGTATCAGAGCAGGCGCTCTAGATTCTTCTGAGTTGCAGGTAAAGATGGACATGAAACCTATTGGAATCTCTTTTGTGAAGCCTCCGCGCCTGACGGACGGCAACTTCAACCGTTGGAAGACAAGGTTTGCAAATTTCTGCAGAGGTCAAAATTATCAATGCTGGAAGGTCATTATGACGGGAGATCTCAAGGTACCCGCTGACAAAGCTGATAAGGAGGACGAGTGGGGTCCTGACGAGTTTAAGTTGATGGAAACCAACGCAAAAGCCATGTGTTTCCTTCAAGCATCTCCATGTGAAAGGGACGCCACTCGAGTTGGCAACTTACCAACAGCTAAACAACAGTGGGATGCTCTTGAGAAGTTCCATGTAGGAACAGCTGAAATGAAGGAGGACGTTCAGCTAAAGATCAAAAAGGAGTTCTATGCTTTCAGTATGTTGCCAAATGAAATAGTGAACGACTACTCGTACCGTTTCGAGGCTCTTGTCACTAAAATGAGGAATCTAGGCATCCCAGAGACAGAAATCTCCATGAGGAATAGATTTCAAGTGGTCATTGATGGATTGACTGGCGTCTGGAACTTTGACAGGACAACGTTCAAAGAGAATACCGCCAACAAAACTCTAGATATGGAAGAAATCTATGGGAAGCTTAGGCAGTACGAAGAAAGAAGGATCTCTGATATGGCTCAACTAGCAAACAACCCTCAAACTGATCTTGTTTTGGCGTCCACAACTCCAGAGTACGCTGACTATATTCGTCGTCAGCAAGAAATTTCCTTAATGGTGGAAGCCAACAAGAGTGAGAACCGCGAGAGGATGCGCGTTCAAGCCTTGAAGGAGAAGGAAAGCAAGACTAAGGAACAGCTTGAGGAAGAGGAAGAACTTGCTCTCTTCAACAAAGTTCTTCGTGCCTTCGGCAAAAGGAACAAATATTTCAACAAACACAAGATGCCCAAGAAGGAGAGTCGTAAGTATACTGAGGCAGAAATGAAAGAACTCACATGTTACAAGTGTAACAAGAAAGGACACTTTGCTAAAAGATGTACAATGGGAATGTCTTCAAAGGACATGAAAACAAAAGCCCTCATTGGAGCGTTCGCCTCTGCATGGGACAATGGAAGTTCTTCTTCTGATGATGATGATGAAGATCCTGATGAGCAAGTGGCGTACATGGCTATGGAGGACGTCACAATTGTTGAGGAGAACGTTCTGAAAATGAGGTAACCCGTGAATCTATGATGAGTTCTTTAGAAAATTGTTCCAAATCTAAGCTCATTAAACTGATTGGAAAAATCATGGAAGAAAGTGTAGTCATGCAACATAGAATGGATGAACTTGAACTAGAAAATGAGAATATTGTTGTTGAATGCAAAAACTGTAGTTCCATGACTATTCAACTAGAGTCCTCATATGAAGAATCTAAATCTCTAAAAACTGAAGTAATGTGTCTCAAACTTGAGAGCGCTAAGCTTAGAGAAGAAGTGAAAATGTTGGGAAAGAGTCCCATAGTTGAGGAAGTCAAGCCAATAGCTTTTGTCCCAGCCAAAAGAGGACTAGGCTATGAGTCTGAACCTAGGAACTCTCTCCCTAGTGACTTTGAGGCTAGCAAAACTTCAGAACTAGAACTTGAACGGGAGAAAACCAAGAATCTTCTTGAAAGAATTAGGGTCCTAGAAAGTGGAGAAAAAGGACAAGAGGACTATTATACCAATTCCACCAGTCATAAAATTTATAAGAAAATTGCAAAAGGGGAAGGTTCAAAAGTTTGTGATCCCCAAAAGATGAAGCAAAACAAAATCCAACGTCCCAACAAGAAGTACTACCTCGGTACTTACTATAGGACGTGTTGGTACTGTGGACAAGGAGACCACTTCAAGTATGATTGTGTGAAACTGAAAGAAGATATTGCAAGTGGCAAAAAGGCTAGGACTAACAATGAGAATGCTAAGTCTGTTCCCAAAGTCAATCTTAGGCGTTCTATACGTTCTAGGAGTTCTTTCCGCAAGCATGCTATTTCTAATGATGTGAATATTAGTGACTACATGCCAGAACCAGAGTTCTACTTTTGTAACGAACCAGGTAAGGAACACCTTGCCTGGGTCGCCAAACACTAACTTTGTTATGGCAGGTGGAAGTGAGGGGACGCCCATGGATCATTGATAGCGGCGCCTCAAATCATATGACAGGAAGCCAGATCCATCTCACTTCTATCCAGAGTAGTGCCACGGGAGGAGTTGTCTCGTTTGGCAACAAGGGCAAGGGAAAGACCAAGGGAACGGGAACTGCTATTCTCAACCCGTCCATTAAAGCAACAAATGTGAGTCTTGTTGAAGGACTTGGCTTTAATCTTCTTAGCGTTTCTCAAATGTGTGATCAAGGTGAAAACCTAGTCACATTTGACTCAAAGGAGTGCCTCGTCATCAACAAGAAATCCAACAAAGTCGTTCTCAAAGGAGTACGCCAAAACAATGTCTATATCTTCAATCAAGAGTTCAAGCCCAAATCAGAATTGTGTCTATCTGCTTCAAAGAAGGACGCTGATCTCTGGCATCGCCGTCTTGGCCATGCTGGACCTAGCACAATCCTTAAGCTACACCAGAGAAATCTTGTGAAAGGACTTCCCCGAATTGATCCCGAGACAGTTGAACAGTGCGAAGCCTGTATCAAAGGGAAGCAAACAAGAACGTCTTTCAAGTCCAAGAACGAAGTAAGTACAAAGAAGCCTTTGGAACTTCTCCATATGGATCTTTGCGGACCAATGAAGACGCTGAGCTACGGTGGAAAGAGGTACATTTACGTTCTCGTAGATGATTTTTCTCGATTCACTTGGGTTCTTTTCTTGGTGTCCAAAGCAGATTGTTTCAATGCGTTCAATGTCTTCATCAAACAAGTGGAAGTTGCTCTTGAGACGCCTCTCAAAGCTATAAGATCAGACCATGGGACGGAATTCCAGAATTCAGAGTTCCTGGCCTATTGTGATCAACATGGGGTCTCGCACAACTTCTCAGCTTCAAGGACTCCTCAACAAAATGGAGTTGTAGAAAGAAAGAACAGGACGCTAGAGGATATGGCAAGAACTATGCTTTTGGCTAATAGCGTTCCCAAGTACTTTTGGGCGGAAGCTATTGCTACAGCATGCTACATCATCAATCGTGCCATGATCCGTCTTTTGCTGAAGAAGACATCTTATGAGTTGTTGAACGGAAGCAAGCCTCGCCTTGACTATCTCAGAGTCTTTGGTTGCAAGTGTTTCGTTCATAATAATGATAAAGAGAAACTTGGGAAGTTTGATGCAAGAAGTGATGATGCCATATTCCTTTGGGTACTCCCTCACCAGCAAAGCATATAGAGTTTTCAACAAAAGAACTCTAAAGCTTGAGGAGAGTATTCATGTTGTGTTCAAGGAGAGCTCTTCTCACAAAGAAAAATCAAGTAAGAAAGAACGCTCCTCATCACAACAACAGGACGACTCAAAAGATGAAGCTGAAGATTGGTCCTCTGGAAAATACTATGTTCCTAAGGACGCTGCTCCAAATCCAAAAGAAGTCTCAGTGGACGTTCCTAGTTTTGCTCAGGGAGTTCCATCTCGTAGTGAATCTCCAGTTCAACAAGATGTGGCTGAATCAAGTCAACAAGGTGAGCAACATCAAGGTGTGGACGCTCTCTTTGAGGGGGAACGCACCGACGATGATGCTCAGAATGATAGTGATGATTCTGATGGAGATGTTGATCCAAGATTTGCTCAATTATTTCAAAGAGAGTCCCGCTTCTCTAGGGACCATCCAACATCCCAGATTGTCTCAAACCCTTCTCAAGGAGTTCAAACTAGGTCAGCTGCAAGCAAGTCCCAGAGTGCAAATTTAGCCTTCTGTGCGTTCAATGCCTTTGTCTCCATGGTGGAACCAAAGAATATCAAAGAAGCACTCCAGGACGCTGACTGGATTCAAGCAATGCAAGAAGAACTCAACCAGTTCGAAAGGAACAAAGTGTGGACCCTCGTCCCTCGTCCTAAAGGCAAAAACATCATAGGGACGCGTTGGGTATTCAGAAATAAGCTTGATGAAAGTGGACGTGTGTCAAGGAACAAGGCAAGACTGGTGGCTCAAGGATTCAAGCAAGAGGAAGGAATAAACTATGATGAGACCTTTGCTCCTGTTGCTAGAATTGAGGCCGTTCGTCTCCTTATTGCCTTCGCCGCTCACAAGGGATTCAAGTTATTTCAGATGGACGTCAAGACTGCATTCCTCAATGGAAAATTGAAGGAGGAAGTGTATGTTGCTCAGCCGCCTGGCTTTGAGGACGCCTCTCACCCAGATCATGTGTACTACTTGGACAAAGCGCTTTATGGACTCAAGCAAGCCCCTCGTGCCTGGTACGACAGGTTTGCGTCCTTTCTTTTGTCTCATGGGTACACTAGAGGTTCAATTGATAAAACTTTGTTCATAAAGAAAGTTCACAAGGACATTTTGATTGCCCAAGTTTATGTTGATGATATTGTCTTTGGTAGCACTAACTTGAAACTTGTAGATGAGTTCAAGTCCTTAATGAGTAGTGAGTTTGAAATGTCCCTCATTGGAGAACTCAATTTCTTCTTGGGACTTCAAATTAATCAACTCAAGGAAGGGACGCGTATTCACCAACAAAAATATGTTCGTGAAATGCTTGAGAAGTACGGGATGAACACGTCCAAACCTGTTGCAACCCCTTGTTCTCCAAACTCGCGTCTTTACGCAGATGAACAGGGAAAGGACGTTGATCAAAAGCATTACAGAGGGATGATTGGCTCTTTACTCTATTTGACCGCAAACCGTCCCGACATTATGTTTGCCGTTTGCTTGTGTGCACGCTTCCAGGCGAAACCAAAGGAGTCTCACATGCAAGAAGTCAAGAGGATCTTTCGCTACCTCAAAGGACGCGATGATCTTTGTCTTTGGTACCCTAAGAAGACGTCCTTCAAGCTTGTAGGCTACTCGGATTCTGATTATGCTGGTCATGTGATTGATAGAAAAAGCACTTCAAGAATGGCACAGTTCCTTGGTTCATGCCTAGTCTCCTGGGGATCTAAGAAACAGAACTCTGTGGCGCTTTCAACTGCAGAAGCCGAGTACGTTGCTGCTGCCTCGTGCTGTTCACAAGTTATCTGGATCAAATATCAACTAGAGGACTACGGTATCAATCTTGAAACTATACCTATTCGTTGTGATAACACAAGTGCTATTGAAATTTCTAAGAATCCTGTTTTTCATTCACGCACAAAGCATATTCATATAGGGCATCATTTCTTACGTGATAATGTTGAACTAGGACTCATTAGTATGGAGCATGTAAAAACTTAAGACCAAATAGCTGATATTTTCACTAAGGCGCTTGATAGACGTCCCTATGAGCATCTCAGGTTGCTCTTGGGGATGATAACTTTTAAGTAGCAAGTCCCGTTCTACTATTCCCTCAATGATTGGCTATGTTTAGTAGATTCTAAGTGTTTAAGGACTGTTATGCATTGAATTCATATTTGCAAGGACGCTAGTCTAAAACTTCATATGTTTGCTACTTTGGAACGCCATTCAAATTTTCTCTATTTGTCTTGAAAAGAGTTGCCCTGATCACCCAACCCTCATTATAAGCCGAAATGATGGGAACTCTAAGCTTACCCTAGCCGAGAACTCTGCAAAAGCGTCCTATGAGCTTCTTATTTTATTTTACGGGACGTACTTGCTTTGTTCTCAAATGGTTCGTAAGGTGATCACCGGAACGGTTGTGTTGGTTATTGGTTTGCTTGAAGAAGGTAAATTCTCGATGAGGTAAATTTTTCAAAGTATGAGAGAACGACATGGTTTGAAAGGGAGAACGCCAGTTCAGTTTTTGAGAAGCAGTTGAAGAGTCAGAAACTTGAATATTTGAAAGTTTGAATAGTGACCGTTGCTTTTGCTCAATGCTTAAGGGGGAAGTTTCGCCACGCGTCGAGCAGTGAAACAGTGGTAATTACAGTTGTGCCACCGCTTCCTCTATATAAGACCAGAACAGTCGCAATCAAATTTATTACGCTCAACCACTTTCTTGCTCTCAAATCTGCTCTGACATCTCTCTAGAACTCCGGCAGCTTTCTCTCACTAAAATCTCACCTGAATCATGTCTCAACAACTAAAGAACGTGGCCGGATCTTCTACCGGCGGGAAGCGTAGAAGACTGGTGAAGACCCACCACATTGAAAAACCAAAACCCATAGTTCTTAATGAATCTCTAGTGGACTTCATCAACAGGAAGCCACGAACCTTTTACAATTTGATAAGGGAACGCATGGATCTTCCTGAGGTGAAGGCGGACGCTATAAAGACCAGGAACTATGAGAAGTTCATTGAGCGGTTCGTCGTTCCAAGTCTCCACAACACCAACTACAAAGACTTGCCTGGACGGATGGACGACGTCCTCTTCTTCTCTCAATTTGGAGGTGAGAATCTGGGTCCCTTGCTTGAACTTATACCCAACCTCCATAATGCCGTCCTTCCGGATTTTCCCATGTACCCAAGGGACTCCTTGGCCTATAGAATGTTAAAGTCAAGAGTGCCAATTCCCTCTCACCCTCCTCCACAAGTCCCAACCGTCACCACCAAAAATCCCCTCAAACGTCCAACCCCTTCTTCTCCCCTCTCAAAATCTTCCTAACCCGTCTCCACTTTCAAACCAACGGAGATTGTGGATAAGTTCCCCTCCCACTTAAAGGAGGGACGCTCAAAGAAAGTCCACAACCCAAGGCCTCTCAAAAATGCCAAGACCTCGAGCGTCCCATCCTCCAAACCCTCTACAAAAAGGCCCAGCACCACTAAAAGGCCTTCCAACCTTTCCAAGGAACCCACCCCTCCCCCTCAACAAATCTCAATCGTTCAACTCCCTACTCCCCCCCCCCCCCCCCGTCCCCTCAACCCTCCAAGCAAAATGCCTTAATTCCCTTTCCTCCCCAAACCCTCTCTCCCTTAAACTTGGCCAACTTCCCTTCTGCCCCGGCCCACATTTCCCCACCGAAGGACCCCGAGACCCCAAGGTCCCGCCGTCCATCCTCTGAAAGTGGCCCGGAGGAAACAGAACGCACTCTTGAGCACACCTTTCGCCGAAGGAAGGCTGGTGAAAAGCCCAGGGTGTTGCTGGCCCAAGAAGTTCCTGCGCAGATTGAGCACGTTCCCTCCTCCTCCTCTTCCTCCTCTAGCTCATCTGAGAGCCAAAGGGGTACGCCGGCTCAAGACTCCCCTTTCATAGACGTTTTTGGGGATTCCAATGATGAAGCGGAAGGAGAGATGAACGCTCCTGCTGAACAAATTGAGGACGCTGGTGAGCACCAGGTCGCTCCAGAGAACGCCGAGCCTTCCTTGTCCAAAGAACTCGAGCGTGATGCTCAGGAAGTTCCCCCCTACAACCAATCCCTCCCCATCCTCCAACCTTCCCTAGCTCCACAAGAAAACCCCTCCCCCACAATCCAAACAGAATCCCACCAAGTCCCGGCGGACGCTGAGCCCCTATCTGAAAATCCAACAGACGCTCAGGACGCTCAGGGCACGTTCCAAGGTCAGACCTCTGGTGCCAATCAAGCCACAGCTGGTGGCGATGCAGAAAAAGAACAAGGCACAGAGGACGCTCCTTTAAAGGACGCTTCTGATAGTGACTCTGAGGACGAGTCAGATGATGCTGAGGACTCTGGGTCCCCCAAGGGCAAGCGCAAAAGAAAGCACGATGGCGCGCCCGTGAAAGTTCTTAGCCCTCTCATCTATTCTGAAGAATGGCTCGCCTCCTTCCACAAAGATGATAAAGTTCAGGAGTTCCTCGAGCTTCTGAGATTTCAAGGATGGCTGAATGTTGGGCCTGCGCCCACTGTGGTTGATAAGGAGCAGATCAAGGCGTTCTACAAAGATCTGAGGTACAAAGCAAAAGATAGCTCCTTCCACTTCAAAATTGATGGTGAGAAAGCTTTAGTAACAAAACGCCAGGTCCGTTCTTACATGGGTCTCAACCCTCAAAAACCACCGTCCAACGCTCTAAGCTCACTTCCAGAAGGCGGTTTTGAAATGACTGATGAAGAAATGCCGTTGGTTGAGAAGATGTTCCAAGGCAAAAAGCCTTTCGGACTGGACAGGGTTGCCCACGTTCTGACCAAAGTAGGCACCATAGCTCATTATTTCATATGTCGCGCCGTCCTTCCTAGGCAGGAGAAAAGGTCAATCGTTCAAACACATGATCTCATACTAATTGACGCTTTTCTAGAACGCCGCCCCATCAACTTAGCACGAATAGCAATACAACATATGGCTAAGTGTGGGAGGAAGCGACATGCTCTGCCGTACCCAGGGCAGGTCAAGCTGATTCTGGAGTCACAGAACGCCTATGATGACAGTGCTCCTTCAGAAGAACTCGGTCTGAAATGGAATGCCAAGAAAGGACTTGTCGAGATAAGGCACAATGAAGAGCTACCGTCTGTGTTGAAACAGTTAGAAGCTGAGGCTGAGGAAGCAAGAAAAAAGGCTGAGCAAGAACGCCTAGCAGCTACGGCTGAGGAAGAACGTCTTGCCTCAATGAGTCAAGAGCCTCCTCAGGAAGAAGAGCCAGCAGTTGACCTTAGTGCCCTTGATCAAATGCTCTTAGGGCCTTCTTCTCCTACAGCTCTTCCAACGGACGCTCCCTCTTCTAGCTCAGGTCCACGGCCCCGTTCTGCACCTGCAAATCTTGCTGAACATCCTCCTGCAGAACTCTTGGGTGCCATAATGGACAATCAGTGCCACGTCTTCTCTACAATCAAAGATTTGTCCGCGGCCCACACCAAGTCGGCTGAACTTCAAGAGCAACTCCTAAAGTTCTTCCAAGACCAGAGACGTCCCCAGTGATCGCCGTCCCCCATCTTTTATTCCCTCAACTGTTGTGTGTTTGCTTCTTTTTGTTTCAAACACTTAAGTTCTTGGTTTGTAATAACCATACTCTCTGATTTTGTTTGAATGGAAGTTCCAATGTTTGTTTGCATCTGTTTGTTTAAGCGTTCCACTGCCTTTAGTTATGTGTTTGTGCTAACGTCCTTATCACTTGTTATCCTTTTCGATGATGCCAAAAGGGGGAAGTGTAGTTTTGCAGAGATGCGCTATAAAATAGTTATCTAGAATAAGCAAGTGTTAAGGGGGAACTATTAAGTGAAAAGTCTAAGGAACGCCCATGCTAGAATAAAAGAGGACGCCTAGAAATCTTTCTAGAACGCAACTCTCTCCTTAAAATCCAAATGTTAAAGAATCAAAGAATGAAAACTTGTGCTTACTGAAATTTCTCTAAGTGTTAGAGGACGCTTTTAAGTTTTCATGCATGCTAAGTTCCAATGTCAAAACTATTCTGCAAAAGAGTTTGTCATCATCAAAAAGGGGGAAATTGTTGGGACGCCATCAAGAACGCCTGCGTACTTGGTAGTGTGCCCACACAAACCGTCCCTTAGTTTTGATATGACAAACTCACTTTGATTCTAATAAATTTGTCCAAGTGTTCAGGAACGCCCAGTTAACAAAGGACAACAAGTGTGTGAACATTCCCTAGGCTTAGGGACGCCAACTTACAGGAAGTAAGGACCAGCAAGAGACTACTTGAGCAAGGACGGAGTCCCAAGCAAGTAGGAACGCAAGAAAGGAGTCCTTACTCACTAGCCGACAGGATGACATCACTCGACAATGTTTGATCATCCAAGGACACGTGGAGACCAATCCTGTAGCAGAATTCATCAACACGTGGCGGCCGATCCTTTAGCGGAGTTCATCACACACAGCTGGATACAGGAAGCTTCCTCATCACCGCCATACTCGTGGAGGAAGATCCTGTAGCCACGTACCTGAAGGGCATGATCGTCAGAACGAGAATGACGCCCTTCCCCAAGTCCTATAAATACCGCAAGGCATTTATTGTGACGCTAACGCTTTCAGAGAATATTCAGAGAGAATCAGAGGAAAGCGACTCACTCAAGAACACAAAGAACTAACTCAAGAACTCAAGAACAGTGCTAGGAATTGTGTTAGATCGAGTGAGAGTTTGTACCCAAACCACAAAACAGTTTGTAACCAGAAAACCCAAAAAGAGAAAGAGAGTTCTGCGAAGTACTACAGAACGTAGGAATAGAGTCCTTTAGTAGATTGAACTATAGCTTAAGTTGTAGGATCAAAGGAGTTCTTTACAAGTGAACTTAGGGAAAAGCTAAGTGTCGGAGAACTGTAAAAACTCGCCAGTACAACTGTAAGAACGTTCAATATAAAGGAAAGAACTATTCAAAAATCCTTCAAGGAGGTAGAGGTTTACACTCAAGGACTACTTGGTCTTGAGTGGTTCCTCTATAATTCACTGCGTTCATTACTTACTTGTTTAGTACATTATTTCCGCTGCAATACTCAAGGACGCCCCTACACCTCGTAGGGACGCTTGACCAAAGGACGCCTTTACCCAAAGTAAAGGGCGTCCCTTAGTACTAACGATCCAACATCTTGTCATTGTCGCAGAGTCCCTCAATGATGTAGCAAATAAGATCCTTGGCTTGGTAGCCATGGTAGGGACAACTCGCGATGAGCCTCTTGTAGCGCTCATAATAGTCATAGAGGTTCTCGTCTTCCCCTTGCTCCAAACTGCTGAGCTGCTTCTTAATAGATGTTTGTTTGGAAGCGGGGAAGTACTTCTCAAGAAACGCCTTCTTCATGGCCGCCCAAGTAGTGATAGAACCCGGCACCAAATAAAGGAGCCAGTCTTTGGCGGTGTCCTCTAGAGAGAAGGGGAAAGCCCGGAGCTTGATTTGATCCTCCGTCACATCCGTGGGCTTCATACTCACGCACACCGCATGGAATTCAGTGAGATGCTTGTTCGGGTCCTCACCGCTCAACCCGTGAAATTTGGGCAAGTGGTGGATGAGGCCAGACTTCAGTTCGAACTTCACACCCTCCCCGAGTTCGTGGAATTGAACAGCGAGCTGCTGTTGCTGGAGATCAGGCGCCGTGAGTTGGCGAATAGTTTGTTCCGCCATGGCGTATTCTGGTTCAGAATTAGAGAAAGAGAGAGAGAGAGAGAGAGAGAGAGATTCAAGAAGGTTGTAAGATGTAGAGGGTCTGGGGGCACTTCTTATCTTCCGGAGAGTCCTGCTAATTTCTGGATCAAAACGAACAGGGGAAGTATTAGTAGACCGGGTACGGACCATGTGTTAGGCCCGCACCCAAAGGATGATTCTGCGTACAAACCGCGGGCGCGCCGAGGGGGCCGCGGGAGCGGTTTGGGCATAGAACCCGAAAACACACAAAATCAAAACAAGAAAAAGGATTCCCCGGCAACGGCGCCAAAATTTGACTCGGGCAAAGTCGTTGTTCCCTTATCAAAAATAAATCTCAAACATGCAAACAAAAGTATAGTAGGCAAGCAAGGGGTCGAACCCAAAGGAATCAGTTTTTATTCAGATTTTAGTGGTTTTCATGCAAGTAATCAAAAGGGGGTTTTGAAAGTTGGTTTCAATCAAAGGTTATCAAGCAGAGTTCATCCAATCAATTCCACTTTATTAATCCGTTGATCTTGAATTCATCCATCTCTTTATATGCCTAGGTCAATTCCAATCCCAATCATTAGAAATCGCAAGTCCACGGTCCAAGCAATTCTATAACCCTAGGCAAGGACGCTTAACCTAGAATTAGCATAGAGCACAGGGATAATAGGAAATCAAATCATGCAATCAAGCTACGAGTCTCATGTACAATTTAACCATTGAATACTCTTCCCTAAACTAGTCCACGGTCCTAGAATAGAGTTGTTTCGAGAATAGGAAAGATGCATAGACAACAACCAATCCTAATTCAAACAATAGATCTAAGTCAATCAAATAAGTTGATCAGGCTCATAAAATCAAACATAGATCATGGGATGAAGCACAAAAGTATCAATATAGACATAGGGGTAAAGAGATTACCAGAATTTCACAACTTCATAATAAAGCTTCCTTGATTGAATAAACTCCAGAGGAGATTTAGTTCTCCATTACAAAGAAAACTCTAATCTTTATTGAAATACAATTGATTGACAAGTTGGATGATGATGATATATATCCCTAGAAACCTAGAAAAGGTCCCCCTTATATAGCCCCAAAGATCAGCCTTTTCGGACTAAATAAGGTAGGAACCCGAAAGATAAGAAAGGAAACAAGATAAAAACGGTGAAATCTCGTCAATTTGGAAGTCGGTCGAACCCGCGACCGCGGCACCATAACCGCGCCCGCGGCGGCCTTCAAATCGTCAAATCTTGAGTCGGCTTCTACCGCGACCGCGCCCTGGGTAGCGCGACCGCGGCCTTCATGGTCTTGGTTGGCTCGCTTCTCCACGCCACCGCGCCCGCGTCATAGACAACGCGACCGCGGTATCCATGCAGTGGCGAATCTTCGTCTTTAAGCTCTTTAACTCTTGATTCCGCATGACTTGTGTCTTCAGTCTTGATATTACAATAACGCTCAAAACTAACTTAAACACTCTCAATATAGCTCTAAAATACAAGAGTTATCCTATACAAAATAGGCCGAATCAATTCGCAGAGGGAAGAAGGTAGCACATTAATGGAAGCACCCAAATCAAACATGGCTTTATTGAACTTAGTACCTCCAATAGTGATAGGGATAGTGAACATACCAGGATCCCCGCACTTCTTAGGTAAGCGTTTCTGAAATACAGCTGAAACATGCTCGCTTACTTTCACCTTTTTCTTGGCATTAAGATCCTGATTCCTCTTGGTGGTGCACATTTGCTTCAAGAACTTCGCATAACGAGGGACAGATTTGATCAAATTGAGGAGAGGTATGCTGACCTCAACGTTTCTGAACAACTCAAACATGTCCTTGTCCTGCGTAAGTGGCTTTGTACGCTTTAGAGCAGATGGGAATGGTGCTACAGGCTTGAACTCGGGAATAACAGGGGGTTCAGCCTCTTTCTCAATGGCAGCGGTCGTTGCCATTTTCGGAAATTGCGTCCGTCGGTGAGTAAAATGGCAGCGGTCGCTGCCATTTTGGCGGCGGTTGCCGCCATTATTTTCAGCAATGTCGAGAGCAGCTTCGTTTTGGCGGCGGTCGCCGCTGTCAGGGTGGCGGTCGCCGCTATCTTTTTCTTCAATTTCGACTATCTTTTCACCATTCAGAGCCTTCCCACTTCTCAGAGTAACAGCACTGACATTGCAAATGTTCGGGTTTGCCTCAGTTTGATAGGGAAGCTTACCCGAATCCTTCGCATCAAGTTTGCTCACAGCTTGAGAGATCTGACCCATTTGCCTTTCCAAGTTCTAAATACTTGCTGATGTAGTTTCTTGGAATTGCAATTGGCTCTGTGTTAGCTTTGATACATTCTCTGAAAGACTGATATTGCTCTGCATCAACATCTTCATCATATTATCCATGGAAGGAGCTGCATTATAGTTCTGTCCCTGAGGTCTAGCCGTAGGTGGCCCAGCTTGCGGCGGATGTTCTTGAGATTGATTTGGATTTGAGTTGTTCCATTTAAAGTGAGGATGATCCTTCCACCCAGGGTTGTAGTGGTTAGAATAAGGGTCATACCTCTGCTTTATCTGAAATCCCCCAACTGCATTCGCTTCTTCTTGAAGTGTTGGACATGAATCAGTAGGATGCAAGTCGTCATTACAAATTTCACAGGCCTTAAGTTGTTGAGGTGTACCCTTCAGTTTTAGACGCCTTACTTCTTCCTTCAACAAATCAAAATCAGCTGGATCAATTTTTGAGTGCGAACTAGCAGCTGACAAGCTTTGAGAGCCTCTCCCACAGTATTATCTAGAGTCATCCGCTAGTGTAGCGAATACCTCTAGAGCTTCCTCGTAGGTCCTCTTCATAATATTTCCTCCACAAGAAGAGTTCACCATCCGACGGTCATCCTCACAAAGCCCTCCATGTAAATAGAGAATAAGATCATGATTAGCATAGCCATGATAAGGACAACTCTTCACCAGTTTCTTGAAGCGCTCAAAGTAGTCATAGAGAGATTCATCATGGAGTTGCTCTATGTTGCAAATCTTCTTCTTGAGTTGATTAGATTTAATAGCCGGAAAGTATTTGTCAAGGAACACTTTCTTCAGATTCACCCAGGTGGTGATGCTTCCTGGTGGTAGAGAATGATACCAGTCCTTAGCAGATTCCTTCAGAGAAAAAGAAAATACTCTCAACCTCATCTGATCTTCAGTAATATCAGATGGACGCATACCGGTACAAACTTCAAGAAATTCATCCAGATGTTGTATGGGATCCTCAAGTGGGGTTCCATTGAATTTCGGGAGCAGATGGACCACTCCTGTCTTAAGCTCAAATTTGACACCTTCATCAAGAGCCGGAAATTGCACTGCACGAGTTGGTTGCTCCAAGTTAGGAGCTGTGAGAGATTCAAGAGTCACACGATTTGCCATTCCTACTATCTCTTGAAATAAAGCACGCATAGCCTTCCGAGTCCTGAATAAAGTCCTCTCGATCTCTAGATCAAAAATAAGAGGTAGATTATTAGTAATACGGGTGTGAACCATAAGATAGGTTCACACCAAGTTTGGCACAAAAATTCACACCAAAAATAATTGTTGCCTCCCCGGCAACGGCGCCAATTTGATAACGATGATTTAGTCGTTTTAAACCACAATTATGCAAAGAATACCACACTAACTTAAACCTAAGTATAAAGCAAGTAAGGGTCGATTCCACGGGGAGACAAGTTATCTTTAGCAGAGAATTATGTGTCAAACAGAAGTAACAAGGGGGGTTTTTAGGTTTTGTTCACACACTAACATGCAAAGCATACGAATTCAAGAGTTTATCAATCAGTATTTGGAAACACTTAGACAAACAAATATCTGCATTCGCTTGACAAGTTGATCATTGATTTCATTCAATGTCTATGCAATGGAAATTCCAATTCCTTTTCAAAAGTAATTAATAGCACAACCAGATACTATTAACCCTAACTAGATAAATAATCATGAAACTATCAAGATTCAATCTAACTAGCAGCATTCAACACAGGAATATAATTGGATACAAACTAAGATAAAACAACAAGCTTTTACCCTAGAATGCAAATCAATTCTCTTATGCATAAGACTAACACAACCAGATATTAGCACGATGCAGTTGCTACTTATGAATTAGAGATGCTCAACCAGAAACACTCTAAATCTAGCAAAAACCTAATAACAATAAATCCTAGATGATCAGGCTAGAAATCAATGAAACAAGTCAATAGCAATTCAAGCAAGAGAAAAGATTAAATCCATGCAATCGATAAGGAATTAGAAATCTCACAACTGAATCAGAACGAATACTTCAATTGTCTGTCTAAGCAAAGAGGCTTAGTTCTCCATAAATCTCCAAAACACAAAATAATTCCAAACTCCAAAACTAAGTCTAAACAAAGGGTTCAAAAGCCCTTAAATATGAGAAAATATCTATCCAAAAATACATAAAAACCGGACCTAAAATAATATCCAAAAGGTCACCAAACAAAACGCAGCGTTTAAAGCAGAAAATCGCCTCGGTAAAAGGCAGTGGTTGCCGCCAGCCACAACTTCGACGTTTCTTCGTTTCTTCATTCCAGCTTCAAGTGGTCTTCATGGTACCTCGGCTCTTCCTCCTTTAACGCTTCAAACTCCAACTTTAGCACCTAAAACAAGACTAAAAGTATGCTAAAACCCCATCTAAATACACAACATAAATGTGTATATCAGTGCCACATAATGCGCCACATATGTAGAATTTATCCATGTCATTGCCACGTATATTTATTTTTTAAAATTTATTTCATATAAATTAAAAATACAAAAAACAAAAACTCTGGAATAGTTGTTTGCCGGCAGCACTCCGACCTCCCACCACTCCGACCAACTCTCCTTTTCACCCTCTCCTTTCTCTTCACCCTCTCCTTTCTCTCATCTCTTTCTCCATCTCCCACCACTCCGACCAACTCTCGTCGTCTTTGTCGCCGAGGTGTCCACCGGGATCAAATACTTGTTGGCCGGCTGCGACACGTCGGCTCCCCGGAATGAATCACCAGCGTAGCAAGTGTCGAAGAGGGAGAAGCCATGGGCAGGCTTAAGGCCTGACACCTTGCACCGGAAGGCGTCCCTGAGGGCGATGTAGGCGGGGCGGGTCACGGAGGTCCCGGAATCGACGATGAAGCCGCAGTTGCCCGTCTGGTCGCCAGCTCCACGTAGTAGAAGGTGTCTAGCTTGAGGTTGGTGAGGAGCGGGGTGAAGGTCGCGGCCCGGGACACCGCCGCCGCCCCGAACACCATGGAAGAGGGCTTGGCGGAGGCGGACCTGTCGACTAGGCAGTATGAGAACTTCCGGCCGAAGCGGCGCCGGTCTGGTGGGGGATGGACAGCTTGCCCGACGTTTGGGATGCCTTTGGCCTCCGTCTTATCCGAAGAGCTCGTCTTTGAATCCGTATCCTGCTCGCACGAGCTGTTCGCTCATATTCGACTCTCCATCCCACCCTAATTCAGCCCTCTCCTCCCTGGGTCAAAACCTCCCAAATCCTTCAAATTCTTCGATTTCATACTATAAGAAGTAAATTTGAGCTGACTATTCACAATATTAGTCTACACGGCTTCACCCTCCTCCTCTTCACCCACTCCTTTCTCTCGTTAATTAATGGCCTCCTCCTCTTCACCCACTCCGAGAAGGTTGGGTTTGGAAGATGTAGAAGATGATGGATTAATTTATTTTTTCGTAATAAAATTCAAAAAATGAATTTAATTTTTTTTAAATATAATCCAAGTCATCAAATTGGTATGACTGTACTCGCGAAAGGGAGAGTGTGTTACACGCAATATGCCACAGAGGACAGTAGGTGCTCAATGGGATAGGGATATACAAATACAGGCGTTCAATAGAACATTTCAAAGTAGAGGGGGTTGTTTGCACAATTTTGACAAGTACGGAGGGTCGTACATGTATTTTGCCTATATTTGTTCTCCTCTTCACTATTTGGGACTTGAAAATAAGCCAGATGATTATCCAGTCTAAGAAAAAATTCACGCTAATTTTAGATTCACAAGTTAATGATATAGTACATTATCAAATTAATATATGCTCGAAAATCACGGATATTACAATTGCCAAGTAAACTAGCCTGACCAGTTTTTCTCCCACCGGATCACCATATTAGTATGGGTCGATCGAGGGCTAGATTGCACCCAATACTGATGCTATCTCCAAAGAGAATTCAGGCTTGGCCATAGGAGGTGGTGTTTTTTCAAGATCATAAGGGTTCAAGAATGAATCATCAAAACACTCCATGTGTTCTAATATAAATTTATAGGTTAGAACACTCTTTGAGTGTTTTGATTATTCATACTTGGTAAGAGTATTCAAGTTGTTGTGGCAAGTGCCTCTAAAGCGCATCTAGGTCGGCAATCTGGTTGGAACTATCAAACACTAAATGTGCTCTAACATATATATTTATTATGCCTAAAAATATTGGTTTATTGTTAGAAAGTGCTAAGAAAATATGGTGGCAAAATCACATAGCATCGAACACGATCTAGTTTGTATAACTTATGGAATAAAAGTTATATAGAAATGTGTGTTAAGTAAAAATATATCGCCAAGATCAAAACTGTATTACTAAATAAAAATATTACAATAAATTCCATAGCATTACAAGTAGATCGTAAAATATTGAAAATGCATATTTAATTTGAATACAATTTTAATATTCTATAATATATTTTAAATTTGAATTGTGGACAAAATGTATCTAACGCTTAGTAACACATCTCATAATATCCATAGCTTATATAATAAGTGATTCACAATCTGAGCTCTTAATATAATCAAATTACTAGTATTACTCTCGTGCTTTGAAGGAACGAATTTGATTTAACTAAAAACGTAGTTTGAATTTTATATAAAGTTATTCAAAATAATAGTTTGATATATATAAATCATGTATTATTTTATTTAATTTGTTTCGTATGCAGTTTGTTTTAGTGATACAATATTTCTACTATTATATATTTTGTTAATCGAATAAAGATTGAAAGAATGGGGTGAGGGGGGCGAAATAAGGGTGAAATGAAATAAATGGACTCATGGTGACATTAATGAAGAGAATGGGCTAATTTTGAAAATTCATGATAACATTAATGAATAAAACCCCCCTCTCCTCTCCTTCTTTCTCTCTCCTCCCATTATTTCGCAGATTTGGAGCTCTCCCTCTCCATCTCCATCTCCCTCTTTCCTCTTCCCCTCCCTCTTCTCATCTCTCCCCCTCTCCCTCTTTCCTCTTCGTCCATTTATAATGACAACAAGACCATGGTGACCAGCTTTTCGAGGGTGAGCGACGAGGTGGCCGACGAGGATCCACGAGCTTGGCGGCCGACGATGCAACGAGGTGGCCACAAGGTGGCCGACGAGGCGACGAGGTGTCCGACGAGTTGTTTCGAGGTATGTATACCAACTTTAGATCTAGATCTAGGTTTTTTTTGAAAGTTCTAGATCTAGGGTTTTTTGAAAGTTTTAGAACTAGAAATTCGAGATCTAGATCTATGGGGTTGTCATCGGGGTTTTCATCGGTGTTTCTTTGAGATCTAATGTCAAAATCTGTACGTGATGACAAGTTTTTAGGTTGGTAACATAATCTATAACAATGACATGTTGAATGTAACCAAGTTTTCTTTGTGGTGACAAAATCTGTACATGATTTAGGGTTTTCTGTGTTTGTCACCAAGTTTTGTACGCAATCTAGGGTTTTATGTTTTGCAAACAAAATCTAGGGTCAAGATCTGTACGTGATGACAAGTTTTTAGTTTGGTAAAAAATTCTGTACACGGTGACATGTTGAATGTAACCAAGTTTTCCATATGGTGATAAAATATGTACGTGATCTAGGTAGTCTGTTTGGTGATACTATGTCACCACAGTTTGTGCTTGGTGACATTTTTTTTGTACGATGCGATAATCCTTCACAACCGATGACAACTACGATTACTAAGTGATGCTAAATTTTTATACATTACTTTTAATCATAGCCTATTAGCTCAAATGGTATAGC
Organism: Polygonum aviculare; assembly: GCA_934048045.1. Classification (NCBI taxonomy): domain Eukaryota; kingdom Viridiplantae; phylum Streptophyta; class Magnoliopsida; order Caryophyllales; family Polygonaceae; genus Polygonum; species Polygonum aviculare. Next base: position 19,713,315 of record OW204023.1, on the reverse strand, counting down.
AATGTGCCCAGCATACGATAATGTGGGTTCGAATCCCACATAGGCTTACTAAAAAAATTTGATGACAATTTTGAGTGCAACTTGGGGGTGGTTCTAGGTAAGGTGACAAGTTTTTGTACGTGATGAACAAATTATAGTGCAATATTGGTGAAATTTGTTTGAGAGATGACAAGTTTTAAACGCGATGACAAGGTCTTGTATGCGGGGGTTTTGTACGTGGGGGGAGGGAAATTTTCTGTACGCGGTGACAAGTTCATATACATTATCATGTTTGGTGGTGATGTTGGGACAATGTTAAGGACGCCTTCAGTAATTAACATTGTGCCTGGCGTCCCTTGGTTTTGATATGACAAACTCGCCTTGATCTAATAAGTTGTCCAAGTGTTTCAAGGACGTATGTTGAAAAGGACAACAAGTGGTGTGTATGTAGCCGTCCTTAAGGAGTAAGGACGCTACATCATTCAGTGAACGGCTTGGAAAAAAAAACACAAACAAGGACACCGTCCTTTATCTATACACTGGAGTCCTTCAAAGCTGGCTGACAAAGTGACATCACCAGACAAGCTTTGATCATGATCTCCACGTGGAAGAAGATCCTGCACCCAAGTCTAACGGAATTGCCAGTAAGCTTCCTTGATCATCACAGAGACACGTGGAAGCTGATTACTATTGCAACGTCCTCAAAGGGCATGATTGTCAGAGAAAGTCGCCCTTTCCCAATGTCACTATAAATACTCTTCCAGAGCATTTATTGTGATGTGACGCTTCAGAGAATATTCATAGAATTTGTCAATCGCTCAAGAACACCAAGAACAACCTCAAGAACAAGTGAGAACTAGGTGTTAGATCGAGCGAGAAGCGTACCACAAAACCACAAACTGTTTGTAATAGAAAAGAACAAAAAGAGTGAGAGAGTCCTTACGTCGAACTGTAAGGAAGAGGTGATAGCATCCTTTGGAAAGATTAAGTTAGGTTACTTTACAGGCTTAAAGGAATTGTTGCTAGTGAACTTAGGGATGCCTTTGTAAGGGTAACTACTCGCCAGTGTATTGTAAGGAAACTTAATAAGAAAGGAAAGATGTTATTACAAAATCCTCCAAGGAGGTAGAGGTTTACACTCAAGGACTAGTTGGTACTTGAGTGGTTCCTCTATAAATCAAAAGCGTTCCTTACTTATTGTCTTTACTTGTTTAGTCTTTTGATTTCCGCTGCGAACCAAGGAAGTCCTTGATCTGATTAAGAACTTCCTGGTAAAGAACGACCTTAATTTTGTTAAGGACGTCCTTGCATTTACAACTAACGATCCAACAATTGGTATCAGAGCAGGCGCTCTAGATTCTTACTGAGTTGCAGGTAAAGATGGACATGGAACCTATTGGAATCTCTTTTGTGAAGCCTCCGCGCCTGACGGACGGCAACTTCAATCGCTAGAAGACAAGGTTTGCAAATTTTTGCAGAGGTCAAAATTATCAATGCTGGAAGGTCATCATGACTGGAGATCTCAAGGTACCCGCTGACAAAGCTGATAAGGAGGACGAGTGGGGTCCTGACGAGTTTAAGTTAATGGAAACCAACGCAAAAGCCATATGTTTCCTTCAAGCATCTCTATGTGAAAGGGACGCCACTCGAGTTGGCAACTTGCCAACAGCTAAACAACAGTGGGACGCTCTAGAGAAGTTCCATGTAGGAACAGCTGAAATGAAGGAGGACGTCCAGCTAAAGATCAAAAAGGAGTTCTATGCTTTCAGTATGTTGCCAAATGAAACAGTGAACAACTACTCGTACCGTTTCGAGGCTCTTGTCACTAAAATGAGGAATCTGGGCATCCCAGAGACAGAAATCTCCATGAGGAATAGAGTTCAAGTGGTCATTAATGGATTGACTGGAGTTTGGAACTTTGATAGGACGACTTTCAAAGAAAACACAGCCAACAAAACTCTAGATATGGAAGAGATCTATGGGAAGCTCAGGCTGTACGAAGAACGAAGAATCTCTGACATGGCTCAGCTAGGAAAGAATCCTCAAACTGATCTTGCTTTGGCGTCCACAACACCAGAGTACGCCGAGTACCTACGTGGCCAAAGAGATCTAGCATTGATGATGCAAGACAAAGAAAAACTAGAGAACTTGCGTCCCAAAGAGAAAGAAAGAAAGCCAAAGGAAGAGATTGACTCAGATGAGGAACTCTCTCTTATTCACAAGGCTCTCAAGTACTATAACAAGAAGAACAAGCATAGTAGCAAGAGCAAGTTCTACAAAAAGGAGAGTCCCAAGTACACAGAGGCTGAAATGAAGGAACTCATATGCTACAAATGCAACAAGAAAGGACATTTTGCCAAAAAGTGTACTGTGGGAACGTCCTCCAAGGACAAGAAGAAAGCTCTCATTGGAGCATGTACAGCTGCATGGGATGATCTCAGTTCAAGTGATGATGAACGTGACGATCAAGTTGCATACATGGCAGTAGAGGACGCCCCAATTGTTGAAGAGAATGTCTCCGACAATGAACAAGAGGTAACTCACGATTCCATGATGCGTTCTTTAGAGAAATGTTCAAAATCAAAACTTCTTAAACTCATTGGTAAAATAATGGAGGAAAGTCTTGCTATGAAAAGAAGAATGGATGAACTTGAAGATGAAAACATTGTAGTTGAATGTGAAAATTGTAGTACAATGACTATTCAACTAGAGTCCTCATGTGATGAAACTAAGTCCCTAAAAACTGAAATTATGTGTCTCAAACTTGAGAACGCTAAGCTTAGGGAAGAAGTGAAAGTGATGGGTAAGAGTCCCATAGTTGAAGAAGTGAGACCTATGGTTTTTGTCCCAGCTAAGAGAGGTCTAGGTTATGAAGATGACACTAAGAACTCTCTTCCTAGTGACTTTGAGGCAAGCAAAACTTCTGAACTGGAACTTGAAAGAGAGAAAACTAAAAACCTTCTTGAAAGAATTAGAGTTCTAGAGAGTGGAGAATTAGGAAAGGAAGACTACTAAACTAACTCCACCAGTCATAAGATTTACAAGAAGATTTCTAAAGGGGACGGTTCAAAAGTTTGTAATCTCAAAAAATGAAAGAAAACAAAATTCAGCGTCCAAATAAGAAGTACTACCTTGGCATTTACTATAGGACGTGTTGGTACTGTGGACAAGGGGATCACTTCAAATATGATTGCTTAAAACTTAAGGAAGATGTTGAAAATGGAAAAGCTGCTAGGACTAACAAGGAAGATGATAAGTCCGTTCCTAAGGTTAATCCTAGGCGTCCTAGACGTTCTAGGAATTCTTTCCGCAAACATGTTATTTCAAATGATGTGAATATTAATGACTATATGCCAGAACCAGAGTTCTACTTTTGTAACGAACCAGGTAAGGAACACCTTGCCTGGGTCGCCAAACACTAACCTTATTATGGCAGGTGGAAGTGAGGGGACGCCCATGGATCATTGATAGTGGCGCCTCAAATCATATGACAGGAAGCCGGATCCATCTCACTTCTATCCAAAGTAGTGCCACGGGAGGAACTGTCTTGTTTGGCAACAAGGGCAAAGGAAAGATCAAAGGAATGGGAACTGCTCTTCTCAACCCGTCCATTAAAGCAACAAATGTCAGTCTTGTTGAAGGACTTGGCTTCAATCTTCTTAGCGTCTCTCAGATGTGTGATCAAGGTGAAAATCTAGTCACATTTGACTCAAAGGAGTGCCTAGTCATCAACAAGAAGTCCAACAAAGTTGTTCTCAAAGGCGTTCGCAAGAACAATATCTACATCTTCAATCAAGAGTTCAAGCCTAAATCATAATTGTGCCTATCTGCTTCAAAGAAGGACGCTGATCTCTAGCATCGCCGTCTTGGTCATGCTGGACCTAGCACAATCCTTAAGCTACACCAGAGAAATCTTGTGAAAGGACTTCCCCGAATTGATCCTGAGACAGTTGAACAGTGCGAAGCCTGTATTAAAGGGAAGCAAACAAGAACGTCCTTCAAATCCAAGAACGAAGTCAGTACGAAGAAGCCTTTGGAACTCCTCCATATGGATCTTTGTGGACCAATGAGGACGTTGAGCCACGGTGGAAAGAGGTACATTTACGTTCTTGTAGATGATTTTTCTCGATTTACTTGGGTTCTTTTCTTGGTGTTCAAAGCAGATTGTTTCAATGCGTTCAAAGTCATCATCAAACAAGTGGAAGTTGCTCTTGAGACGCCTCTCAAAGCCATAAGATCAGACAATGGAACGGAATTCCAAAATTCAGAGTTCCTGGCCTACTGTGATCAACATGGAGTCTCTCACAATTTCTCAGCTCCAAGAACTCCTCAACAAAATGGAGTTGTGGAAAGAAAGAATAGGACGCTGGAGGATATGGCAAGAACTATGCTCCTGGCAAATAGCGTTCCCAAGTACTTTTGGGCGGAAGCTATTGCTACAGCGTGTTACATCATCAATCGTGCCATGATCCGTCCTTTGCTAAAGAAGACGTCCTATGAGCTGTTGAATGGAAAGAAGCCTCGCATTGACTATCTCAGAGTCTTTGGTTGCAAATGTTTCGTTCACAACAATGATAAAGAAAAACTTGGAAAGTTTGATGCAAGGAGTGATGAAGCTATATTCCTTGGGTACTCTCTCACCAGCAAAGCATATAGAGTTTTCAACAAAAGGACTCTAAAGCTTGAGGAGAGTATTCATGTTGTTTTCAAAGAACGTTCCTCTCACAAAGAAAAACCAAGTAAGAAAGAACTCTCTTCTTTACAACAACAGGACGACTCGGAAGATGAAGCCGAAGATTGGACTTCTGGAAAATACTATGTCGTTAAGGACGCATCTCCAAATCCTGAAGAAGTCTCAGTGGATGCTCCCAGTGGTGTTCAAGGAGTTCCCTCTCGTAGTGAATCCCCAGTTCAACAAGATATAGCTGAATCAAGTCAACAAGGCGAGCAACGTCAAGGTGTGGACGCTCTCTCTGAGGGGGAACACACTGAGGACTATGCTCAAAGTGATAGTGATAATTCTGATGGAGACATTGATCCAAGATTTGCTCATTTGTTTCAAAGGGAGTCCCGCTTCTCTAGGGACCACCCAACTTCTCAAATTGTCTCAGATCCTTCTCAAGGCGTTCAAACAAGGTTAGCTGCAAGCAAGTCCCAAAGTGCAAGTTTAGCTTTCTGTGCATTCAATGCCTTTGTCTTTATGGTGGAGCCAAAGAATATCAAAGAAGCACTTCAGGACGCTGACTGGATTCAAGCAATGCAAGAAGAACTCAATCAGTTTGAAAGGAACAAAGTTTGGACCCTCGTCCCACGTCCTAAAGGGAAAAATATCATAGGGACGCGATGGGTGTTCAGAAATAAACTTGATGAGAATGGACGTATGTCAAGAAATAAGGCAAGACTGGTGGCTCAAGGATTCAAGCAAGAGGAAGGCATAGACTATGATGAGACCTTTGCTCCTGTTGCTCGAATTGAAGCCGTTCGTCTCCTTATTGCCTTCGCCGCTCACAAAGGGTTCAAGTTATTTCAGATGGACGTCAAGACTGCCTTTCCCAATGGAAAGCTAAAGGAGGAAGTGTATGTTGCTCAGCCGCCTGGCTTCGAGGACGCCTCTCACCCAGATCATGTGTACTACTTGGACAAAGCGCTCTATGGACTCAAGCAAGCTCCTCGTTCATGGTACGACAGGTTTGCGTCCTTTCTCTTATCTCATGGGTACTCTAGAGGTTCAATTGATAAAACTTTGTTTCTAAAGAATGTTCACAAGGACATTTTAATTGCCCAAGTCTATGTTGATGATATAGTCTTTGGTAGTACTAACATGAAACTTGTAGATGAGTTCAAGTCCTTAATGAGTAGTGAGTTTGAAATGTCCCTCATTGGAGAACTCAATTTCTTCTTGGGACTTCAAATTAATCAACTCAAGGAAGGGACGCGCATTCACCAACAAAAGTATGTCCGTGAAATGCTTGAGAAGTATGGAATGAACACGTCCAAACCTGTTGCAACCCCTTGTTCTCCAAACTCACGTCTTTACGCAGATGAACAGGGAAAGGACGTTGATCAAAAGCTTTACAGAGGGATGATTGGCTCTTTACTCTATTTGACCGCAAGCCGTCCCGACATCATGTTTGCCGTTTGCTTGTGTGCACGCTTCCAGGCAAATCCAAAGGAGTCCCACATGCAAGAAGTCAATAGGATCTTTCGCTATCTCAAAGGACGCGACGATCTTTGCCTTTGGTATCCCAGGAAGACGTCCCTCAAGCTAGTTGGCTACTCGGACGCTGATTATGCTGGTCACGTAATTGATAGGAAAAGCACATCAGGAATGGCACAGTTCCTTGGTTCATGCTTGGTCTCTTAGGGATCTAAGAAACAGAACTCTGTGGCACTTTCAACTGCAGAAGCCGAGTACGTTGTTGCTGCCTCGTGTTGTTCACAAGTTATCTGGATCAAATATCAACTAGAGGACTACGATATCAATCTTGAAACTGTTCCCATTCGTTGTGATAACACTAGTGCCATTGAAATTTCTAAGAATCTTGTTTTTCATTCACGCACAAAGCATATTCATTTAAGGCATCATTTCTTGCGTGATAATGTTGAACTAGGACTCATTAGTATGGAGCATGTAAGGACTGAAGACCAAATAGCTGATATTTTCACTAAAGCGCTTGATAGACGTCCCTTTGAGCATCTCAGGTTGCTCTTGGGGATGATAACTTTTAAGTAGCAAGTCCCGTTCTACTATTCCCTCAATGATTGGCTATGTTTAGTTGATTTCATACTTGCAATGAACTTTATGCATTAATTTCACATTTGCAAGGACGCTAGTCTAAAACTACTATGTGCATATCATGAGAACGCCTTTGAAATTCTCTATTTTCTCGAAAAAAAAAAGAGTATCCCTGATCTCCCAACCCTCATTATAAGCCGAAATGATGGGAACTCTAAGCTTACCCTAGCCGAGAACCTTGCAAAAGCGTCCTATGATCTTCTCATTTTTTCTTCACGGGACGTACTTGTATGGTTTTCAAAATGGTTCTTAGGACGATTGTGTGAATTGTGTGGAAGTCAATTGTTCTCAAAGTCCGGAAGTCCGTACAGGTTCATTGGGAACGCGCCTTTTTGGAAGTTGATGTGGCGCCAGTTTTAATTTTGATTTGAGGAAGTTACCACCGTGTCCTTCACAAACCTCCTATATATACATTTATTGAAACGACTGTCAAAACTTTCGCTCTCTAATCTCTCAAAACTCCGTCTTGCTCTGACTTCTCTCTAGAATTCCGGCAGTATCTCTCTAAGTTTCCGGTCAAATCTCCGATCTCTTCTCTCCGATCAGTACAGAATGTCAAGAGTCATGAATGCTTCTGGTTCTTCAAGAGGTGGCAAGCGAAAAAGTCTTGCCAAGAAAAATTTCTATGTGGAAGGACCTCCAGAGATTCAGATTGATGAGATTCTGAAGGACTTCATTGATTCAAAGCCACGGACTCTCTATGTCGCAGTGGTAAACTACATGAAGCAATGCAAAGATCAAGTTCGTCTTCGTAATCTAAAGACGTTCTTAGATCGCTTTGTGGTGCAGTTCTTCGCAAGATAGGGGGAATGGACGCTCCTTTCTGTGGCGGTACTAACATATTTCTTGAGGCGTTCCAAGGTCAAGATTGGAGGATCCCCTTGATAGAATCCATCCCGGACCTCTCCAATGCCAGATTTGTGGACCTTCCTCCTCCCTCACCAAGAAGTAAAAGGTCATTACAATCGTCCTCTCATCCTCCATCTCCTCCCCGTTTCCACTCTACAAGACATACCCCCCCCCACCATCCCGCCTCATTCACAACTCTCTCCCTTCAAAGCCTGCCTTCCTCTCAATCAACCCGAATTTTTGATAAATTTCCGGCTTCTGTGGAAGTGCGTACAAAATTCAAACATGACCGTCCCCACAAGAAACCTCTCAAAAGGCGAAAGCTTGCAAAAGCCAAGCCCAACCCTATACCTCTTGACACTCCATCAACCACCCCCTCTCCCATTGAAGTCCTTGACCCCGCCAATCCCGACCCCTCCTTACTCAAAATCCAACAAGCCTTCCCTGATGTCCACATTTCTGACTCCCCATCTCCACAAAAATCCTCCCCTTCTGCTCCCCTCACTCCTACATCAAGGGGACCCTCACCTGAAAGAGACGCTCCTTCATCTCCTGTCGTCGTCCCAGATGACTCAATAGATGCAGAGTTTGGTTCTGCTTCTTCTGAGGAGATCAGTACAACAATCGTCCTTGACGAAATTACAAAACAGCAAATTGCTGAGGACGAAGAGCTTGGTCGCAACATTGCAAATCAAAGCGACAACGTTGTACACGAGGCCGCTCTCTCTCTCGACGAGCAACTTTCTGCTGATGCTCTCGAGATTCCTCCATGGGAAGTCGTCCCAGAAGATGCAGGAGACAAGTCGGTTTCAAAAGGAACAGGTGGACAAAAGCGTCCACGGAAAACAAAAGCATCCAAAGACGTTGCTGGTCCATCAGAAGGTCAAGCTGATGAAAATCTTCAAGAAAAAGATAATGAAGAGGGCAGTGATGATGATGAGGAAGACAATGAGGACGGCACCTCTGGTCCTCCAAAGAAGAAGTCCAAAAAGTCTAACAAACAGGAGCACATTCTGGCTCCTTTAGTGTTCGACGAAGCCTTCCTAAGCCAGTTTTCTGAGGCTAAGGATCTAGTAGATCTTCTCAAGGTTCAAGGATGGCTAAAAATTTCAGAGGAAAACGTCAAGGTTGATCCCAAGCTTGTGCAGGATTTCTATGATTCTCTCAACATCATCATCGAGAATGGAACAGGGACGTTCTTGGCAAATGGCGAGCCTGCCATATTTTCTGAGAAGACTGTCCGCCAGTTGATGGGTCTTGACAAACAACGTCCAGGGAATGATGCTTTGCACAGGGTCCCTGCCTCTGGTTTTGGTGTTGAAGGAGAAGAGTTGCTTGCCTTATTCAGGAGAATTTTTAATGGAAAGACTCCAGATGGGAATGATAGAGTTGCTTCAGTTCTGACTCACACTGGTGCTATGGCACATTATATGATTTGCAGAACTATCGTCCCAAGGCAGGAGAAGAAATCCATTGTTCAAACAATTGACTGCCTCCTTCTGGACGCCTTCCTACAAGGTCGCAAGATCAACCTGGCCAGAATAATGATTGAACACATGGCCAAGTGCACCCGCAAAAATCATGCTCTTCCCTACCCAGGCTTGGTGAAAGCGCTCTTGATCGAGAATGATGCCTACTCTCCTGGCGAAGAAATCACTTTGGGGCTGCCATGGGATCAAAAGTATGGCGTCCTGGAGATAAAACACAGCCTTGAACTTCCCTCCATCAGGAAGCAACTAGAAAAAGAAAGAAAAGAGGCTGAGAAAAAAAAGAAAGAAGAAGAAGCTGCAAGGAAAGCAGAAGAGAAACGTCTAAGGCAGGAAGCTGCTAAGAAAGTTGCTGAGGACGAACGTACTAGACAAGAGGCTGCTAAGAAAGGGAAGACTATCGCTTCTGATCCTCCTTTGATGGTTGAAACTGAGGAAGACCGTGTTGCACGCTATGCAGAGGTTGATCAGTTATCATCCTTCATTAATGAAGAACCAATGGACTTCAACTTTTCTCCCTCACATCTTCCTCCTCAACAACAACCGTCCTACTTCCAGTGTTCTCCTGCTCCTTCAAACACTGAAGCTTATTCTGAGAAGCAGCTGTACGCCATTATTCTTAACAATCAGAATGTTCTCGCGCAACAAGGGAACGCCATCATTCAGCAGAACAATGCGGCTATGCAACAGAACTACCATTACTTTCAAGCTGTTAAGACTCAGAATGACTTGATCAAGCTGCTCGTTCAATCCATTCATAGGGACAGTACAGAGGGTGACACACAAGAGGAAGAAGAACCTCCTACTGCGACGGACGCCAATGTCAATGACCAAAGTCGTCCTACTGGATCACCTTCCTCCTAACCCTTTATTCCCTCATATGTTTTGCCTGTGCTTCTTTTATTTTCCAAACACTTGTCTGAATGTCTGTAATGACTATCTTTTCTTTCAATGGCAATTCTCTTGTTTGTGTGCATTTGTGTGTTTAAGCGTTCTTTTGTCTATAGTTGTGAATTTGTGCTATCGTCCTTATGCTAAATTGTTGTCCTTTTCGATGATGCCAAAAGGGGGAAGTGTAGTTTTGCAGAGATGCGCTTTTTATTAGTTGTCTAGTATAAGCAAGTGCTAAGGGGGAATTTTAGTGAAAAGACCTAAGGACGCCACATTGCCTCTGAATAAATTTTAGGGTCGCCAGTTAAGAAAGAAAATTATGATTAGAATAGCCATCCCCTCCCTAAAAATCCAAAAGAAAGAATAGATCAAGTGTCGAAGTTCTGAAAACTTGTGCATATAGCTTCTCACTGTGTTGAAAGGACGCTCTTAAAATTTTCAAGCATGCTAGAGCTTAAGTTCAAAACTTTTATTGCCTGGAGTTTGTCATCATCAAAAAGGGGGAAATTGTTAGGACAATGTTAAGGACGCCTTCAGTAATTAACATTGTGTCTGGCGTCCCTTGGTTTTGATATGACAAACTCGCCTTGATCTAATAAGTTGTCCAAGTGTTTCAGGGACGTATGTTGAAAAGGACAACAAGTGGTGTGTATGTAGCCGTCCTTAAGGAGTAAGGACGCTACATCATTCAGTGAACGGCTTGGAAAAAAAAAACACAAACAAGGACACCGTCCTTTATCTATACACTAGAGTCCCCTTCAAAGCTGGCTGACAAAGTGACATCACCAGACAAGCTTTGATCATGATCTCCACGTGGAAGAAGATCCTGCACCCAAGTCTAACGGAATTGCCAGTAAGCTTCCTTGATCATCACAGAGACACGTGGAAGCTGATTACTGTTGCAACGTCCTCAAAGGGCATGATTGTCAGAGAAAGTCGCCCTTTCCCAATGTCACTATAAATACTCTTCCAGAGCATTTATTGTGATGTGACGCTTCAGAGAATATTCAGAGAATTTGTCAGTCGCTCAAGAACACCAAGAACAACCTCAAGAACAAGTGAGAACTAGGTGTTAGATCGAGCAAGAAGCGTACCACAAAACCACAAACTGATTGTAATAGAAAAGAACAAAAAAGAGTGAGAGAGTCCTTACGTCGAAGTGTAAGGAAGAGGTGATAGCATCCTTTGGAAAGATTAAGTTAGGTTACTTTACAGGCTTAAAGGAGTTGTTGCTAGTGAACTTAGGGACGCCTTTATAAGGGTAACTACTCGCCAGTGTATTGTAAGGAAACTTAATAAGAAAGGAAAGAAGCTATTACAAAATCCTCCAAGGAGGTAGAGGTTTACACTAGAGGACTAGTTGGTACTTGAGTGGTTCCTCTATAAATCAAAAGCGTTCCTTACTTATTGTCTTTACTTGTTTAGTCTTTTGATTTCCGCTGCGAACCAAGGAAGTCCTTGATCTGATTAAGAACTTCCTGGTAAAGAACGACCTTAATTCTGTTAAGGACGTCCTTGCATTTACAACTAACGATCCAACAGGTGACAAGTTGGGTATGATGATGTCGTGTTCTGCCACTGGTGATGTCACAATGGCATGTTGTTGTAGTTGTCACCAAAAGAGCCTATTTACTTCATTATTTCACATCATGGCCTATTCACCTCATTAATGTCACTAAATAGCCCACTTACCCAAAAGAGCCTTTTATGATTTATAGAATTATAATTTTTCTAAAAGGATTGAATACTCCTAAGATTTGTAGGATTTATTTTAATTATATATTAATTGGATCAAGAAAAAATAAAAAGGGGTTTGTAAAGTTAAAGGGATTATATATTAAATTTTTGTAAGATTTGTATCTATACGGCTTTGATCAAATAAAATTGGACGATTTTGGGTAAATGGACTCGGATGGTGACAACAATAGGGAGAATGGATGGCGCGTTGAAAATGAGGTAAATAGGCTTTTTTGGTGACAACTACAAAAACATGCCAGAACATGACGTCATCACACCCAACCCTGTCACCACCAACATGTTAACGTATATGAACTTATCACCGCGTACAGAAAATTCCCCTCCCCCATACTAAACCTTGTCACCGCATACCCCCCCATACAAAACCTTGTCATCGCGTTTACAACTTGTCACCTCTCAAACTAGTATCACCAATATTGCACTCTAATTTTTTCATCACGTACAAAAACCTGTCACCTTACCTAGAGCCACCCCCAATTTGCACTCACACTTGTCATCAAGATTTTTTAGTAAGCCTATGTGGGATTCAAACCTACATAATCGTACGCTAGACACGTTGCTCTACCATTTGAGCTAATAGGCTATAATTAAAAGTAATATATAAAAACTTATCATCACCTAGCAATCAAGCTGTCACCAAGCACAAAATGAAGTGACATGTTAAACCAAACAAAGAACCTATATTGCATACAAATTTTGTCACTGCATAAAAAACTCAATTACATTCAACATGTCATCACGTACAGATTTTGTCACCAAACCAGAAAACAGAAAACCCTAGATCACACACAAAACTTGGTGACAAAACAGAAAAACCTAGATCACGTACAGATCTTGTCACCGCAAAGAAAAATTGCTCACATTCAACATGTCACCGCGTACAGATTTTGTCACCAAACTGAAAAACACAAAACCCTAGATTGCGCACAAAACTTGGTGACAAACACAAAAAAACCTAAACCACGTACAGTTTTTGTCACCACAAATGAAACTTGGTTAGATTCAACATGTCATTGCTACAGATTATGTTACCAACCTAAAAACTTGTCATCACGTACAGATTTTGACATTAGATCTAAAAAAAGCATAGATCTAGATCTATGATCAAGAAACAGCGATGAAAAACCCGATGACAGCCCCGTAGATCTAGATCTAGAATTTCTAGATCTAGAAAATTTAAAAAAAAACCTAGATCTATAATTTCTAGATCTAACACTTTCAAAAAACCCTATATCTAAAAATTCTAGATCTAGACCTTTCAATAAAAACCGATGAAAACCGATGAAAACCCTGATGACAGCCCGATGAAAATCCCGATGACAGCCCCGTAGATCTAGGTCTAGAATTTCTAGATCTAGAAACTTTTAAAAAAAAACCTAGATCTAGAAATTCTAGATCTAGAACTTTCAAAAAAAAACTAGATCTAAAAAATCTAAAAGAAACCTAGATCTAGATCTAAAGTTGGTATACATACCTTTAAACACGCCGTCGGACGCCTCGTCGCCTCGTCGGCCACCTTGTCGCCTCGTCGGCCGTCAAGTTCGGGTATCCTCGTCAGCCACCTAGCCCTCGTCGCTCGCCCTCGAAAAACTGGTCACCTTGGCTTTGTCGCCATTATATATGGACGAAGAGGAAAGAGGGAGAGGGGGAGAGATGAGAAGAGGGAGGGGAAGAGGGAAGAGGGAAGAGGGAGAGGGAGAGGGAGAGGGAGAGAGAGAGGGAGAGGGAGAGATCTGGGAAATAATGGGAGGAGAGAGAAAGAAGGAGAGGAGTGGAGGGTTTTATATTACCGCATGTCACCATAAGCTTTCAAAATTAGCCCATTCTCTTTATTAATGTCACCTTGAGTCCATTTGTTTCATATTGTCACCAAATGAGTCCCCCCCCACCCAATTCCCTCATAAAATTGTCGAATTAAAGGGTTTGAATTGAAATTAAGATTTTGATTAAGGCACAATTTTATAAAATAATTAAGGTTGAAATTGAAATAAGTAGATAAGAGGATTTTGAGAAAAATTATGTATAAAATTTAGAGGTTAAATGTTTTTAGAAAAAAAATACAAATAAAAATTAGTGGGTAAGAAAAGTTCTAATGTGGGGTCTACAATAAAATTTTAAGGGAGATGCTAAACTTCACACAAAATTATTAAATTTCACATCCTTAAATTACAATAATAGCCTTATTTCAAACAAAAATAATAATGTTGCCATTGTTCTCAAATTTTAAGAACTCCCATTCTTTCCTATCTAATCTTTTATGTATTGAATAATTGATTCTCTCCTCCTCTATGAAAAAAAACTTCCCAAAAAGTTTCCATCTTCAAATTCTTCTAACCTAATTTAAATTGTCTTACAACATTTATGTATTGAATAATCATAGCTATATACTAAAGCGGACATTAAAAATAATATTTAGCACGACACGTGTCAATATCTTATTGGACCGCATTACCCATCATTAGTAAAATAATTTCATTGATTAATTTTGATTGTAGACCCCATGTGTATGCAAAATATGAAAGAATATATATTATTGAAATTGTATAGCAAGTTTTTCTTTACAAATATAGTTAACTAGTCTTACTAGATACTAGATTGGAGATTAAAATAATAATATAGAAAACTATATGTCAACTTCAATAAAAATATATAACTAAAATTATAATCCATCAACATTAAAATAAATTCTACAAAATCTTAGGAGTATGCAATCCTTACACAAAAAATTATAAATGTATAAATCTTTTTCGATTAAAAGAAGATAATACAACGAAAATTCAGCATTATTAAAATAAATCCTATAAAAAAATTAAAATAAGATAATATAAGATTTTATATCAAACTATTCATTTGAATAACCTTATATAAAATTCAAATTAAGTTTTTAGTTCAATCAAATTCGTGCCTTGAAGGCACGTGGCTAATACTAGTTTTAATCTGTAGCTTTAACATTAGTGCTAGTGGCCGCTCAATTGATGGCTGCAATGTTTTTTGTTGAATATTGGCCATTTGGGCCAAACTTCTATTTAATTATGTTTTCTATTAATTAAACAAAAATAAAATTTATAACTTTTTGAAAGAAAGAATAATATTAACTTGCTATTGACGATTTATGCATATGTTGAGAAGAAATTAAGATGTGTATCAAGTAAGAATTAATTAATTGGCTAATGGAAAAGAAAATTCAAGCATTAAAATGATATATAGTGCAATATAAATAATTAAAAACATTAATATGGTATATAACTTTCTATATTTTTGTTCCTTTGAAGTGGTGTGCGTCTTAGAAGTAATTGTTTATTTCCACAAAAAAAAATTGTGAATTGGTGATTATATCCAAAAATATCTAGATAGCTGATTTTCAAAGTTTAAAAAGGTAAAAATTTACTACATGGGTATTATAGAAATTTTTCTACAAAAGTGTGAAGTAGTATAATTTTTATTGTGAAGAACAACACTTATGAATTTTCACTAATTTAATAAATTAAATTATTTTAATAAAAATGAGTGATGCGGTTTAATGAGAAGTTGACACATGTCACTAAATATTATTTTTAACTACCGTTTAGTATATAGCTATGATGATAATATGATATGATTCTAGATATGAAGCTCAAACAACAATTAGTCTCATCTTTAGTTAAAAATCTCCAATCAGGTCACAGGGAGCGACATAAGTTAATGAAACAAATCACAGTAGATCTGCTAGAGTAAAGCGGAGTCAACGACGAAGGCTTGCCATTAAATTTGATGCAGATGGAGTGGTGGAAGTAGGGTTATATATATCTGAAAAAAATAGATAGGGAGGATTAATTAGTGGACATGTATTAGCAATCAAATCGTATTTGCTGATTTTTCTTTAGAAATAGAGATCATTATTTAATAATAGTAATGAAGGCTGGTAACACGAGGGAGTCAGTGAGTGAGTGGGGTGAGTTGTGTGACAGCTAGGATGCACGTTTGCCTCACGCCGATTGGGATTTGTGGGACCCGCTTTAAGTATATATAATATTCTATTAGAAATTATATTTAATTCGATAGGTGTTATTTTCTCATTGGATTGTATCACTTATATTTATTAATATATAATTTAATTAGTTGAAATTTTCTTGGTGACACTCTACGTTAGAAATTTTCTTATTCATTGCTTCCATTTTAGTTTTTTTTCAAATAAAAATAAACTTTAAATTTTATACATAACTTTTCTAGAAATCGTCTTATCTACTAATTTTAATTTCAATTCAATCTTAATTTTTTTTAATAAAATCGTACCTTGATCAAAATCTTAATTTCAGTTCAATGCCGTTTATTAGCCACAATTACATTATTTTAATAAAAAATCTTAATTTCCAACAAATCCAACCAAATAACCATATCAAATCAATTTGATTTGTTGAGAGTTTGAAGGCACGAGCACGAATACTAGTTTATACTAAAACTATGGGTAAAATATTATAAATAATATTATTTATATTTTTCATGGATGGATGATTTTTAGGTAAAATAATACTAATAATTTTTTGGATAAATACTTGTTTAGTTTTAATAATTTTTCATTAATGATTTCTAATATATATAGTTATGATATTTAATTTTTAAGCTTATCCATATATATATATATATATTACAAAGTAGAGATTTAGTCTAATTTTGGTTATAATCTATACTATATATAAAGTCGAGACTTTTCAAGCATTTACGTTAATTTTGGTCCCACTCCAGTTAAAAACATAAAATTTAGAAAAATAATTGTAAAGTCTTTCTTATTCTTATTTATTGTCTATTATTATCAACTTATAGAATTTCAATTACATAACGTTAGATGGCCGGAAGCCTAAAAACAAGCTGAGCTCCCACACCATTCTGAATGCAAAAATTCAATCTATGAAAAATAAAAGTATCACTCTTAACATTATTAGAGTGACTAATTGCAAGAGACTTAATACGTGAGAGCGTGTCCAAAGTCTCCTAGGCCTTCTCAAATTCCTTAAATGTAGAAAAAGAAAAAGAGATAAATTTATATCCGTGCTCTTCACATTTGGACTCGTACTTCTTCCTTTTCCTGTCAACGACGTGCAATATCAAACGTAGCGCCCAAGAACTCACACCCATACCAGCAAAAGGAGAGACTCCAGTCACATCCACACACGCGTCCTTGTCCTCATGCCAATTAAAAGGTAAAAGGTCAGTGGGTCTAAGATCCTGCCCATTCTCCAAGAGAAAACCCATGGGAGCCTCCTTCCGCATCATGATCCCGACTTTGGCACAAATATCAACAAGAATATCCCGCACCAGATTATGCCTGAGTCTGTAGCACAACACAGAACGAAATTGTTGATGATTCATCCTTTGTAACAAACCATCAATATGGGTAGTGAACAAAAAATCTTATTCATGAGGAGCACAAATACTGCTAAGAACGGCAACCTCCCTTGGGCCAAGCCTGTACCTATGAACGAGACTATTCTCAACAACATCAAAGTAGCACCTTGACAAGGTTTTCATGAATTAGGGGGCAGGAGAAACACCAGTGAAGGAGGTAGCATCAACGTTGCAAAAGGTATTGAAAGCATTAAGAGCATGCTGAAAGGAAGGGTCAGGAGAAACTATACCCATATGCAAAAGAATCTTAGCATGCAGATTGCTCGTTTGAAGCAGAGAAGCAAAGAACGCATAACGGAGAACATCCCTAACAGCAGAGATACCAAGGTCACCTCTTTTGATGGGGATAGTGGTCAAACGCCATTGCCAATCCCCAAAACCTGATCCTGACGCAACGACAACCTTATCCAAAGAGAGTTGCAAAGCATGATCAAACTGAACTTGAGCATCCTTGAAAGACACAAGGGAGCAAGTTCACAAGGCGTAAGACAACTTAGCAAACCCGGCACATCCACGGAGGAGAAGGAGCTCACAATGGGGGTCATTTACCCGATTGACCGCCTCCATTAAAGCAATAGATTTAGAGACCCTCTTCAAGGCCAAGTCCTGACTGAAACTTTATCCAAGCTGACTGACCCACTAAGAAGTTTGACCCAGTACGTGGGCAAGAGATGTTTGAAGGAAAAACACCCTCCACCAAACTTCTAGGATCCTTCACAGGCCAAAAAAAGTTCAATTTTATCCACATTCAAGAACAAACCATGCGCGGGCCCATAAACTCTAATAATGTCAAGCGCCTTGGCCACCATAAGGGTGTCCCCATTAATGGTGCCTTATCAAGATACCAAGGGTGAAACTGCAACCCAAATTAATGGACCGGACCAAAGGATGCAAAGCTAGAGTGAAGAGCACCGGCCCCAAGGGATCACCCTGTTAGACCCCCTGACAAGGCCAAAGGATAGAATCTCCATAGTAGAGCCTAGTAGGTTGAGAGTAACAAAATTCAACCCAAGGAGCAATAGACGGACACCTCAACCTAGTTTCTTGAAGCAGGACAATCCTTTCGACAAGATTGAAAGTGTTCTTAAAGTCCATTAAAAGCATAAAAAGACCAATCTCCTCGCCCTTAGACTTAATAAGCCTATTCGCATAGTGAAATATAGTCTCACACACCCCCCAATAACACCCACTCCAAACTGAAAATCCTCCAAATAACTATTCTTAAAGTCCACTAAAAACAAAATATATTTGTTTTTTATCATCATATAAAAATCATATTAAATATAAAAGTATATATGTTGATAAAATATTTAACTGGAGATTCCATATCGTATCACGTATGATTTTGTTTATAAAATAAATATATTTTGAAATAAAATTATAGAATTTTATTTGTACTTTTTATTTAAGTCATATTATATAAAATTCAAGTGTAAATGTATTCTTAACATCAAATCAAGATTTTAGATTAACAAAATATTGTAACGATTTCAGATAAAAAAGAGGGTATCAATATCTAACTCCTAATAATATTATTATGCATTACTTTGTAATTGAATAATACGTTAAAAAATTATTATCGATTTTGTTTCGTACATGGTACGGGTAATAATCTCGAAGTAATTTTTAAAAAGTAAAAAGTAAATAAGACACTTGACATAAAAAATTTAATAAATAGGATGACGGAGCCAAACTCCATGGCTATTTTTCTACCCCGCTCCCCGTCGTACATGTGACAGCAAAGAGTTGGGGCCCACATAAGATCTGATTATTACTATAGTATTATTATTTGAGTATATCGTAAAATATATCCCACTCACTCGCCTCCTTCCCTTTCCTGCGCTGTTTCTATAAAACGCTGAGCAGAGCTCCTCGAGACCCTCGCAGTTCCGTTCTTCTCTCCTCCTAGCCTAAACTCCGTTGGTAATCTCTCCACTTCTCTCCTGTGTTCGTCGATTGTAGATTTGTTCTGCATTTGATCCTCCGTATGAGTTTGCGCTTGCTTTCTTATGCTGTTTCTTCTGCTCTTTTTGCAGTCCGAATTCATTTCTGCTTGCATTTTTGTTCGATTCCTGATGCGCTTTTGCTCATGTCTTAGTCATTTCAACTTTCCGCTTTCGATCTCTATGCTGTTCGGTTGGTGATTGTGCTACAGATTTGCTTCTTGAGCTATCTAATTTTAGTGTTTTCCCCGTCCTTGTTCCTATCGTGCTAGTCTTACTGTATGATAATGATACGTGGATACAATTTTTAGCGCTATGATGTGATTTTGCTTCCGATCCAGGGATGTATGGGGTTCATGTTTGCTCTAGGGTTTTTTGTTTGTACAAGCACCAGATCTCGTCCTTCTTATCCTCAGTCACTTCTGTTGTAAGTTTTTAAGTATTTTCTTCTCTCTGGTTAAGGTCTTGGCTACTTTTCATCCTGTTGAGATGTATCTGCTTTCTGGGACGGAAGATTTGAGTCCCTCTCTGGGACGGTGTGTGGATTGTTTCAAACTCATGTATACGTATCTTCCAAAAAAGTTGTTTGATTTTGTAATTAGCAAATTTTCGCTGACTTTCTGATGTAACTTCTGTTCAATATCTTGGAAAGGCACGAGCATACCATTCAGATTTTGCATTTATGGTGGCATTACTTTTTATTGCATGCACATTTTATATCTTTGTTCACGGGAAAATATTCTTTCTGAATCGCTATTATTGCTGGGGCTTTGTGTAGAAGACTAGTTAGATGGGATTTCTGTTTGTGCTATTATTATACTCCGATTACCTTTTGTTGAATCTTCTATAGATCTGTAAAGCTTATAAAAAGCTTTTGTGCTTTTGATGTAGTTACATAATGCACTCCTTGTACCTGCACACAAACTTATTTAGCTTATTGAATGTTGCAACAGTGAAAGCACATTTTATATTTATCCTGCTTATTTTGGCCTTTGGCTTCATCATCTTGGCTAGTAGCGGTGTATCTTCGGTTTAGGATGTTTTCCTGTATTTTTGTAATTTATTAAACTTGCACTTGGGTCCTTTGTTTTTTTGTATGCAATCATGTTTCTTTAGCAAATTCACATTTGTTGGTCAGCTTGCATTCTATATTAATGATGCGCACTGAGTATTTGCTACAGTATGACTCTATTGAACCAAACTCTTTAGGTTTTCATCACTTGGACAAGGCAAGATTGTTGGTGTGCTTCTAAATTGGTCTCATGTGTTACATGGCCACCTCCATGTCAGGGGGCTCCTATTTTTGCTTTGCTTTTGTGATGTTCAATTTCATACATGTGCCTTCTTGAACCTAAAACAAAAAGATGTGATCTTGTTGTTTCTTGATGTCAGTTCTTTCTAGGAATTCAAAATTTTATTTATGGATGCTATGTTCCTCATCACAAGCACTATAAATGGAAAAATAATAGGTATATAGTGGAAGTGTTTTAGTTTGCTTACAAGATTAATCTAAAGTTATTGCCTGCATTTGAAGAATGTATGTTCTGCAACCATAATGCATAACTACTGGATGCTTTCCCTTACCTTTCATATAATTCTTACATGCAATATTTTCACATATTTGTTCTGTGTGTACATCCACTGTCAATAGGTAATACATGAACATTTCGGCCACTTTTCCTACGTAAATATTGAGTTCTTGTAGCGCTAAGTCATTGCTTGACCAGTCAGCCTTTTCCTCGTTACAGGGCTTAAGGATTTCGAGAAATGTCGGACTTGAACACCCCTCTTCGTCCAAAGAGAAAGAAGGGCTTGGTTGATTTTCTTGTCCAGTTCCGATGGATTGCTGTCATATTTGTTGTGCTCCCAATTTCCTTTGCGATTTACTTCCTCATATACCTTGGGGATGTCCGGTCTGAGATGAAATCATATAAGCAGCGTCAGAAGGAGCATGATGAGAATGTGCTGAAAGTCATAAAGCGCCTCAAGGACAGAAATCCAACCAAGGATGGTCTGGTTTGCACAGCAAGGAAGCCTTGGATCGCTGTAGGGATGAGGAATGTTGACTACAAGAGGGCTCGCCATTTTGAAGTGGACCTCTCAGCTTTCAGAAACGTTCTCAACATTGATAAGGAAAATATGATAGCTAGAGTTGAGCCCCTTGTAAACATGGGGCAGATCACCAGGGTCACTGTCCCGATGAATCTTGCTCTTGCTGTGGTTGCAGAGCTTGATGACCTGACTGTAGGAGGTCTCATCAATGGATACGGTATTGAAGGAAGCTCACACATTTATGGCCTCTTCTCAGATACCGTTGTGGCTTATGAGATTGTTCTAGCTGATGGGCGCCTTGTTAGAGCAACAAGGGACAATGAGTTCTCTGATCTTTTCTATGCCATTCCTTGGTCTCAAGGAACTTTGGGTCTTTTAGTGGCTGCAGAGATAAAGCTAATCCCTATCAAGGAATACATGAAGCTGACATATACACCAGTGAAAGGCAGCTTGAAAGACCTCGCACAGGGATATATGGATTCCTTTGCACCCCGAGATGGAGACCAGGACAATCCCAGCAAGGTACCTGACTTTGTAGAAACCATGATCTACAATGCTCACGAAGGTGTGTGCATGACTGGAAGATACGCATCGAAGGAGGAGGCTAAGCAGAAAGGGAATGTGATCAACAACTGCGGGTGGTGGTTTAAGCCTTGGTTCTACCAGCACTGTCAGACGGCTCTTACAAAGGGTGAGTTTGTTGAGTACATTCCTACTAGGGAGTACTACCACAGACACACTAGGTCTTTGTACTGGGAGGGGAAGCTCATCCTTCCATTCGGTGACCAGTTCTGGTTCAGGTTTCTCTTCGGGTGGATGATGCCTCCCAAGGTTTCTCTTCTTAAAGCTACTCAAGGTGAAGCCATCAGAAACTATTATCATGAGAATCACGTCATCCAGGACATGCTTGTTCCTCTCTACAAGGTTGGAGATGCTCTTGAGTGGGTGCACCAGGAGATGGAGGTAAGCCTTATTCTTTCAAAGTCTTCTTTTTGTCGAGCTCAGCATGTAATCTATACATGCTGCTCTGTTGATGTTTACATATGTATGTTATGAATATAATAACCTTGACCTAAACTTGCTATGTTTGCTCAGGTGTATCCTCTGTGGCTCTGCCCACACAGGTTGTTCAAGCTTCCAGCCAAGACAATGGTATACCCCGAGCCTGGCTTCGACCTTCACAAGAGGCAGGGAGATTCACACTATGCTCAGATGTACACGGATGTGGGGGTCTACTATGCACCTGGACCAGTTCTGAGAGGAGAGGTGTATGATGGGGCTGAGGCCGTGAGGAAGTTGGAGAAGTGGCTGATTGAGAACCACGGTTTCCAGCCACAGTATGCCGTTTCTGAGCTGAATGAGAAGGACTTCTGGAAGATGTTTGATGCAGGGTTGTATGAGAATTGCAGAAGGAAGTATGGGGCAGTTGGGACGTTCATGAGCGTCTACTACAAGTCCAAGAAAGGCAGGAAGACCGAGAAAGAAGTTCAGGATGCTGAGCGTGAGGTGGCTGTGCTTGAGACGCCCTATGCTGAGGCTGATTAAGATTGTTCTTAGGTTTAGTTGATCTCAGTGATCGCTGTCAGTTTATTTCCTTGATTTGAACTTGGGTTGCACTTTGTCTTGCTTGCTGTTTTTCATTTCCTTCAAGGGTCTTTCCAGCTGCAGTTTGGTGTTTTGGATTGGAGTATTGATGAATTTGTACCATTTGGTTTTATGCACTAATTAATTTAGACAATTTGATATTCTTAGCTGTTGAATGGCCCTTACAGTAAATTCTGATCTGAGTTGCCTCGAAAGGGACAACTGATTTGAGTTGGTAGTTAATCAGAACCCGGTGATGTTATGTGGTCCAGAATTTGGTCTCGTCTTTATCCCTGCTCTAAAAAGTTGGCTCTTATCAACATACTGTGCCAATGTTTGTTGGTCTCATGGCATCCCAATTGGTCCACGCAATTCCAGGTCATAGAGGAGCTCGTACAACAAAATTAATGGGATGATTTAGGCGTCCCAGGCCAAGACTCCCAAGTCCCAACGCGATGACCAATTTACTTTTCTTGTTTTTTTTTCTGCTTTATCCTTAATTTTTACTCCTTTCGCTAAAAAATACTCGTCGTTATAGGATTTGTCCTAAAAATTATGAAGCTAAATGATTTGACTTACTCAATAACCTAAATCTTATTAAGATCTTTTATTTTCTATTATAGATTTAGGTCATTCTTTTCAAAGTGGGTTAAAATATCTAAATTGACAAGTATTCTTAACAACTCAATCAAGCTAAAACGACAAGTATTCCTTAACAGAGAGACTACTAATTTAGGAGATCTGTCCAATATTCTATGAGTTTTTCTAGATATATCTTTCGTAAAATGCCTTGTTAATTTTAATGACTTAAAATGGTACTTGCTACCATAATCTACTAACTATATCATGTATAATCTATTTTCTACAATTACAAGCCCACCATGCTCCATAGTTAAAGATAGTAAAATTAAAGAGTTTTGACTGTTACCTGGACGTAGTATCACTAGACCTCCGACGTTCCTGTAGCTTTTAGATTTCTAGGGGTGACTAATCTTCAACCAAGACTCCCTTAGCCCAAGAACAACACGGATTTGTTTCGTTTCATACCTTAGATCGTAGTCTCTAACTTATAATCTTTTAATTAGGTGAATGGAAGGTTTGTGATAAAGAAAATGTTTTATTCAAGACATAGCTTTCGATTAAGTAGCTTTCTCTTACTTAAAAACAAACTTTTATTGAATTTGAAAGGATTATAAGTACACAAACACTTTGAAAAACACAAAAATTACTCAACTACTCAAGCTAGAAAGATCTATAGAAGGATTTGAGTTCTTAGAGTGAGGTAAACTCTACTTCACTAGCAAGTTCAAAGCTTTCTCTTTCTCTTTTCTAGATTCAGACTTCGCTCTCTATCATTCCGTGTCCCCTCTCTGCTTACAAGAGGTTCTATATATATAGACCTGGTGAGAGCATAAGGTGCTCTCTTAGTGCTCTTTTGAACTATTACCCCACAAAGTCTCAAAAAATCCACTCAAATGGCAACAGTGCCAAAAAAAAGAAAAAGCATTCTGAAAAGAAAATATAATAATGATAAAAGTAAAAAGACAAAGATTTCTTCTAGTGACCGTTCGAAGTGGAATGGTGATGTGGCTTGAACAGATTAATCCATGCAATTATTAATGTTATGCATGCCTTCATCTCCAACATTATCCTTCCATTCTCTACATCGTATTCATCAAGATCTATTTGCTTTTGATCAAGTTTTCTAAATACTTTGGATCCCAATCCATTAGTTGATCCCAAAGGAACCCCTGACCCTTAGGTGATGAATACTGATGTGATTTTGCCTACCTCACATCATGGAACCGACCCAGACGTGCCCAACGCCCCCTTGTTAGCCGAGGCGCGGCCCGGTGCCACTTCGAGGCACCCCACGAGCGACGCCCCGCATGACGCCGGTGCCCCTTCGAGGCGCTCCCATGGGCACCCGCCATTTGGTCGTTTGCGACCCGTCACGAGGCCCGGTGCCACTTCGAGGCACCCCACGAGCAATGCCCCGCATGAAACCGGTGCCCCTTCGAGGCACGCCCATGGGCACCCGCCATTTGGTCGTTCACGACCCGCCACGAGGTCGGTCGATCACGTCTAAAGGGGGATCAAGCCAGATTCTCGGGCCTTTAGCGAGGCGACGGGCTAAACGCTTACAAGAGCAACCTCGGGCCCAACTAGCATTGCCCCACGCCACACACAACAAACCCATTGGTGTGTTTATGTGCCTTCAAGTGTTCAACCCAAGTGCAAGTCCTTTTAGGCCCGAAGCCTGCTATGAAGATGGGTGTTCAAAGTCCATTTGGGAGATTGCTTGGCCACCACACTAAATCAATTCCTTGGCCGCTAAGTTTGATCATCTAAGAGGCATTTAACGAGTTGCTTGGTCGCCAAGGATAGCCATCAAGAGTTGGCTGATTTAAGCTTGCCTTGGCCGCCACTCTTCTCCACCTTCTCATGAAGCTTGGTGCCCACTCTTCTCCACCTCCTCATAAAGCTTGGCGCCCACTCTTCTCACACCTCCTCTTGAAGTTTAATTGGCCCCCACTCCAAGTGTGCTGCCCTCCCCCTCTACTCGTCACTATATAAACACATCAAAGCCCTCATATTTTCTTAGATTGGATTTTGAGTAAAAGAGCTTTAAGCCTTACTCATCCGGTCTCTTCTTCCTAAGGGAGAACGGGCCGGGGGAGTCCCCTTCATTGGTTTCTAGCTCCATCGATTCTTGTTGGAATCGTTCTCTTGTTCGTTCTTTCCAATCCGTTCATTCATCTAAACCGTTTCTCTTTTACATTGTAAACACTTGTTTCCGCCACCTTTAAATCAATCCAATTTCGAATCTCTTACATTTTCAAACCAAGAATGCCTCCAGGAGACTCAATCGCACCAGTTTCCGTCGATCCTGGATTTGATTCACATCATTTGGTATCAGAGCCCGTCGACTTGAGTCTCTCAAGTTGTTGGGGTACGATTTACTTCCTTACAATGCGGTTTTTTGTTGCTCGAAACCCCTTCTTTCCTATTTAAAGCCAGCCACATTTTTTTTTGCAAATCTTTATATCCACCTTCGAATGCTTCATTAAAAAAAAACCAACCTTGTCCCTTTTTTCTTTCACCCAAACTTCTTCTACTTTCTTACAAGCACCACTTGGTATATTTTTTTTTTTCAAGAAAAAAAGGAGCCTCAAGTGCTCGAACTTGTGGTAGATCTAGTGCTTAGATAAGTGTGGTTGTTCTTGAGCACAATAAAAAGTGTGCCTAAGTCCGAACACCGCCACTTGTGCCTCATTTTTTTTTTAAAAAAGAGAAGAGAAGTAGTACTTCTCATAGAAAAAAAAAGAGATAGTCCATTGAAAAAAAATCAAAAAGAAAGCAAAGAAAAGAAAGAGATATAGTATATCTCCTTTGCAAAAAAAAGAGGCCGAGCCATAGGCCCAAAGTGATCCAGCCATGGTGCTTCCCCCATTTTGTTCCACTAGCATTCCATCTCAATTTTCCCGAACCCCGAGCAACTAAACGCCCGACTTGTGGGGCTAGTAAATACTCGCCCACAAACTCAAGTCGCTTGTCCCTGATTTCCTCTTGGTGTCGCTCTCTTGGCGTGTGGAGGATAACTGCTTGACAAGAGATTTCGGTGGCGAAAGAAGCGTTTCTAGTAGAGTGTGTGAGGTTGAGCGCCACATTAAAATTGAGTCAAACACGAGTCTGTCCTCCTATTTTACATGCTTTTCGAGAGTGAGCGGGAGACATCGGGTGAGGTTTGGAAAACTTGGAGTTAACCACCCGGTTTCTCTAGGTTACCGGAGGGAGTTCGGAGTTGTGAGGGAGCGCACATGAAAACAAACACATCGAGTCCAGCACAGGTGTGTCAATGGATTACGCTAACCCTTACTAGTTCCGTGTTTGTCGTCCTTTGTGTTGTTCAAGATCTACATGGAGCATTACCTAGAAGAAGAGCCTACTCTTCAGCCCTTCCATGGAACTCAAGACTTTGTCAAGTACCTGGTCTGGGAGTACAAAATTGGGCGCTTCTTTAATTACTATGAATGTACGGACGAGCAAGAAATGGCTCTTGCCATCCGTTGCTTTGAAGAAAATGCCTATGATTAGTGGAAAGAATATAAAGTAGATTGTTCCTACTTTGGGTATTTGCCGATCCGCACTTGGGAGGAACTAAAAACTGTCCTTAGAAGTTCCTTCGTTCCTCACAATTATAGATTGCGCCTTGAAATCAGATGGGATAGGTGTAGGCAACGTGATCGCTCTCCCCTTGTATACTATGAAGAGTTGTCAGAGCTTATGTTCTTTTCAAGCCATCTCTACAAAGACAGGTGTATTCTAACTAAATTCATTGATGGTTTGAACACTGACCTTCGTTTATATGTTAAGAAGCATAGGCTTGGGAGTAGGATGCCCTTATCATATGCCCTACAAGAAGTCAACAAGGAGTACGAGGATCAACAACAACAATATTCCACCAAGTTTGCTCCTTCAAGCTTTGAACCTATCTTTCCAAAGCCACATTTGAGGGTCCCAAGACGTGAGTCTAAGAGGGTTGAACCAACGACTCAAGATTCATGTATCGATTTTTCAAGGCCTGCTGAGGTGAAGTACGCCATTGTACCCACACTTAAGAAACAGTGGAGTTCTTATGCTGAACCTTCGCCAGTTGTGAAGTCACCCTTAGGTGTTGCCGGTTTCAAAAAAGTTACCAAGTCGATACAAGGACGAGGCCATCTACCCGCAACTTGCCCAGACTTAGAAATAAACTTTGAAACGGTGTATGAAGAGAAGGTTGACTTGAGCAAGTGCTAGGACAAGGCCGAGTTGGCCAAGAACATGGGTCCTAAGGCCCGAGGTGAGGTCGAGAGCCCTCTCGGAAAAGGCGCACCCTTAGCACCACTCCCTCAAGTCGCCACCAAGTGTGGCATGGCAAAGGGAGTAGAGACCATTGAAATCTCCTGTGATGAAGAAAGTTACTCGAGCCCTAAGGAAGAATTAAGTGAAGATGCGCTCATGGTGGGGAATTCAAGTGAGGGGTCCACCAGCAAGAAAAGGGGAATGGCCTAGACGAGGTGGATGATTTCATCAAGTTGGAGGACCTCATGAGCCAAGACGAAGAGGATGTCGTTGAGGAGGTAACCCCAATGGGCGGCCTATCATCCTCCGAGGAGTTCTATGTGGAGCCATACCGAGTCCAAGAGCTTCATGGAGAAGAAGGTGTTGGAGGGCTCGACGAGGTCACTAACGACATAGGCCCAAAACCAAAGGCCCCTGTGGATGGTATGAGTGAAATGGCCCATATACCTCCGACAAAGACCAAGGGTGACTATGCTTCAAAACCTAGAATCATTGAGTTCACACCAAAGACCAAAGAGCTTCCACCACCTGGTCTTCCTAAATTCTTGAATTCCATCCACACTCCTTTACTGGATGCTCACCCAATACTTGCCTTGTTTTTTCCTTTGGAAACCGTGGAAATAAAAGACAATATGCCAACACCCTTTTAGGATCTGTTGTGTACTACTTCCCTTTAAAATGTTGAAAGAAGAAAGGTCATCGCACCAACTCCCATGAATGAAAGGAGTTCATCCTTTAGGGGAGTTTTCTCAACTCCTAGGTACTTTAATTATGATTATGACTTGGGTGTGCAACATGCAAATAGTCCAAGTTATTCAACTTTATGTCATGTTTATGTCACATTTAGGAGTAGATATTCATGCATACATCATAGCTCTCTCTCTCTCTCTCTCTCTCTCTCTCTCTCTCAATATGTATCGTCCAAGATGCATATGACTCATCTTATGGCATCGTTTTATCAATCTAGAAACTTGATTGATCTGAATCAATATAGGCCCAAAAAGAAAAGTGGTCGGGCTTATTCATGTAAGATGCCATATCACCTTGAACTTGGAAATTATGACGTGCTTATATCCTTTATATTGCATATATTATTCCTTTGGTCTTCGTGTACTTATCTTATAGGCCAAAGGGATTTGAGGTCGAATCCTTCTAAATTGGGGGAGGATTATGTGATTCTGCCTGGCTCACATCATGGAACCGACCCAGACGTGCCCAACACCCCCTTGTTAGCCGAGGCGCGGATCGATGCCACTTCAAGGCACCCCACGAGCGACGCCCCGCATGACGCCGGTGCCCCTTCGAGGCACACCCATGGGCAT
The DNA here is from genome assembly GCA_934048045.1 of Polygonum aviculare. NCBI lineage: Eukaryota > Viridiplantae > Streptophyta > Magnoliopsida > Caryophyllales > Polygonaceae > Polygonum > Polygonum aviculare. Next base: position 19,684,424 of record OW204023.1, on the reverse strand, counting down.
CCGCCATTTGGTCGTTCGCGACGCGCCACGAGGTCGGTCATGTCTAAAGGGGGATCAAGCCACATTCTCGGGCCTTTAGCGAGGCGACGGGCTAAACGCTTGCAAGACCAACCTCGGGCCCAACTAGCATTGCCCCACGCCACACGCAACAAACCCATTGGTGTGTTTATGTGCCTTCAAGTGTTTAGCATAAGTGCAAGTCCTTTTAGGCCTGAAGCCCGCTATGAAGATGGGCCTTCAAAGTCCATTTGGGAGATTGCTTGGCCACCACACTAAATCAACTCCTTGGCCGCCAAGTTTGATCATCTAAGAGGCATTTAACGAGTTGCGTGGCCGCCAAGGATTGCCACGGCTGATTTGTGCTTGCCTTGGCCGCCACTCTTCTCCACCTTCTCATGAAGCTTGGCACCCACTCTTCTCCACCTCCTCATGAAGCTTGGCGTCCACTCTTCTCATACCTCCTCTTGAAGCTTAATTGGCGCCCACTCCAAGTGTGCCGCCCTCCCCTTCTACTCGTCACTATATAAACACATCAAGGCCCTCATATTTTCTTAGATTGAATTTTGAGTAAAAGAGCTTTAAGCCTTACTCATCTGGTCTCTTCTCCCTAACGGAGAACGGGTCGAGGGAGTCCCCTTCATTGGTTTCTAGCTCCATTGATTCTTGTTGGAATCGTTCTCTTATTCGTTCTTTCCAATCCGTTCTTTCATCTAAACCTTTTCTCTTTTACATTGTAAACACTTGTTTCCGCCACCTTAATAACAATCCAATTTCGAATCTCTTACATTTTCAAATCAAGAACGCCTCCACGAGACTCAATCAAACCAGTTTCCGTCGATATCCTGGATTCGATTCACATCAAATACCTTCCATACTCGATCAAATTTTTGACAAGTACTCTTGGATGGAATCAGACGACTCTATGACTTCTATGACGTAGGGTTTTAGCTCTTTTCAATTGATAATAGTGGTAAACCCAACTTTGAACATGGTTACGTCAGTTTTTTGATATTTCTTAATGTGTTCGTAGTTGTAGAAAAACTTCATAACTCTGGCTTCAATAGTAGTTTTAACCGTGGTTTGATACCATGGTAATGAGTCTTTTGCAAAATAGTCTGTGGTCTAGATAAACTTGAGTAGGTAGTGTGGTGCTCTTGAATGCCCTCCTTATATCTCCATAGGAGCTTGCTTGAGTCCATAGAGAGCCTTGTCGAGGTAGTACACATGATTTGGATGATTGGCGTCCTCAAAGCATGGAGACTGAGCAACGGACACTTTCTCCTTCAGTTTCCCGTTAAGGAAGGCAATCTTGACGTCCATTTGAAACAACTTGAACCCTTTGTGAGCGGAAAAAGAAATAAGGAGGCGGACGGCCTCGATTCAAGCAACAGGTGCGAAAGTCTCATCATAGTCAATTCCTTCCTCTTGCTTGAATCCTTGCGCCACAAGTCTTGCCTTGTTCCTTGACACGCATCCACTTTGATCAAGCTTGTTTCTGAACACCCAACGCGTCCCTATGATGTTTTTGTCTTTAGGTCTAGGGACGAGGGTCCAGTCTTTGTTCCTCTCAAACTGATTAAGTTCTTCTTACATAGCTTGGATCTAGTCAGCGTCCTGGAGTGCTTCTTTTATGTTTTGGGTTCCACCATAGACACAAAAGCGTTGAAGGCACAAAAAGCAATATTTGCATTCTGGGACTTACTTGCAGCTGACCTGGTTTGGACGCCCTTTGATCTGTCTGAGATTATCTGATCCCTTGGATGATATGTTGAAAGACGGGACTCCCTTTGAAAGAGTTAGGAGAACCGGGGATCAATATTATCATCAGAGTCCACATCTTCATCTTGAGCTTCTTCCTCAGTGTGTTCCCCTTCAGAAAGAGCGCCTACACCCTGTCTTAACTCTCCTTGTTCACTTGATTCTACAACGTCTTGTTGAGCTGGAGACTCAGTCTTAGAAGGAGCTTCTTGATCAGTACTTAGAACGTCCACTAAGACCTCTTTAGGATTTCCATTGCCGTCCTTAGGAACATAGTACTTCCCTGCGGACCAACCTTCTTCTTCGTCTTCAGAGTCGTCCTTTTGACGTGATGAAGAGCGTTCCTTATGACTTGGTTTCTCCTTGAAGTTAGAGTTTTCCTTGAACACAACATGAATACTCTCCTCAAGCTTTAAAGTCCTTTTGTTGAAAACTCTATAGGGTTTGCTTGTGAGGGAGTACCCAAAAAATATTTCTTCACCACTTCTAGCATCAAACTTCCCAAGTTTTTCTTTGTCGTTGTTGTGGATGAAACACTTGCACCTAAAAGTTCTAAGATGGACAATGCTTGGTTTCTTCCCATTCAACCGCTCGTAGGACGTCTTATTTAGCAGGGGACGGATCATGGCGCGGTTTATGATGTAGGCGGCGGTAGAGACGGCTTCGGCCCAAAAGTGTTTGGGGACATTGCTTGCCAACAACATAGTCCTTGCCATATCCTCCAGCGCCCTATTCTTCCTTTCCACAACACCATTTTGTTGAGGAGTTCTTGGGGTTGAGAAGTTGTGGGAGACTCCTTTTTTTATCACAAAAGGCCAGGAACTCTGATACGTTCTTCTAGATTCTTATCAAGGTAGTACTTCTTATCAGGATGTTGGATTCTTATCAGGACGTTGGATTCTGTTTTCTTCCATCTTCTTAGGATCACAAACCCTAGAACATTATCCCTTAGCAAAATTTCTTATAGGTTTTATGGCTTGTGGAGTTTGTATAGTAGTCCTTGTGTCCCATTTCACCACTTTCCAAGACTCTAATACGTTCTTCTAGATTCTTGGTCTTTTCCCTCTCAAGTTCTAGCTTAGTTGTTTTACTTGCCTCAAAATCACTATGAAGGGAGTTCTTAGATCCAGACTCATATCCTAGTCCTTTCTTAGCAGGGATAAATTAAACAGGTTTAACAGTTTCAGTCACAGGACTCTTTCCTAGAACCTTGATTTTATCCCTAAGCTTAGCATTCTCCATCTTGAGACACACTATTTCAGTTTAAGGGATTTTGCTGCTTCTTGTGAGGACTCTAGTTCATTTGACACTGTGTTGCAGTTCTCACACGTACTCAACAATAATATTTTCGAATTCAAGTTCATCAAACCGTTCTTTCATGGCATAGCTTTCTTGCATGATTTTTGCAATGAGTTTAATGAGTTTAGGCTTAGAACAATTGTCTAGAGAACTTATCAAAGATTCATGAGTTACCTCTTGTTTAGCATTTGAGGTATCCTTGGGAGCATCTAAGGTGTCCTCCATTGCCATGTAGCAAGTGCCCTTGGATGGTACGTCCTTCATCATCTGAATCAAGGTCGTCCCATGCAGCTTCATATGCACCAATCAGTGCTCTCTTATTCAGCTCTTTCCCAGTATAGCAATTCTTGGCAAAGTAACCCTTTTTGTTCTATTTGTAACAGGTCACATCCTTCATCTTTTGCTCAGTAAGCTTGTGACTTTCCTTTTTGTATGGTACATTCTTCCTTGGGACTTTGCCTCTCTTCGCCCATGCACAAAGAGTTTTGTGCAAGAGAGCCAACTCATCGTCCTCAACGTTCTCTTCTTCAGTCTTTCCTTGTTATTCCAGCATGACTTGAAGACGAAGATTTTCTTGATGTTCCTTCGTCATAGCCTCAAGTCTCAAAGTTATTTCATTGTGTTGACCTTGCTCTAAGTCAAGCTGGTCTTGAGTTCTCCTTGCTTCGTACACCTTCAACCTTCCATGGATTTCCACCATTGACAGTCCTTTGTTAGCTTGATTCTCCTTAAAAGTAGTCCTGTCAAAGTTCCATACTCCCGTTAGGCCATCAATCAGCACTTGGATTTTTATCCTCTGTGTGATTTCTATCTCAATGACTCCCAAGTTCTTCAACTTAGTCAACATGCCCTCAAAACGGAATGAGTAATCGGTGATGGACTCATTTGGAAGCATTTTGAATTTGTAGAAGTCCCTTTTAGCACTCAATTGAACGTCTTCCTTCATTTATGACGTCCCGACATGATACTTCTCAAGTGCTTCCTACTAGAGCTTGGTAGTTGACCAACTACTCACACGGGTAGCGTCCCTTTCGCAAAGGGCAGTTGTTTGAGCCAAAATTCACCTAAGGGAACCTTGGCCTAGATCGGGCCTGATCGAGATGAATCATAAAGAACAAGTTCTGATGTCAAAGGTTGTGAATTGTGTTGAATGTATAATAGAATGTGCAAAAGAGCGTAATCCTGCTCTAGGGTTTACAATTGATTTATATAGTGCCCTCGAAGATCGATCTATCTTGTGGAAAATGATATGCTAATACAAGATTCTATCTAATCCTAATCTCAACGGTATATCTTGGAAAAGATCTATCTTATATCTTCGATTCTATCTTGTTCAACCGTCTTCTCTCTTCGCCGTCCCTCGCTATGCTATGAAGAAGTAGTGAAGAAGTACTGGTCGAGTCTTGATACTTCTGTGAGGAAAAACCGGATCCAACAATACCCCTAAATGTAGCGTTGGAATTTTAAACTTCAAATTTTGAATGGTGCATTTATTTGATTTGACGTTAGAGTCAATCTTGATTTTCGGGATTTTGCAGAGCCTCCTCTTAAACCCCTTTCTTCATCATTTCCTTTCATCTTCATCCCCACTCTCGTCTGCCTCTTCTTCTTCTTCTGCTTTCCGTTTTCGATCTCCCCAAGTAATCTCTCTTCTCCGACCCTCGGTTCTCTTTCTTGCTTATCATTCCTCCAAGGTCCCCCTTTACTTCTTCAAAATCCCTTAGCGAGGAAGACCTTCTTCCCTGTGCAATGACCCGAGACGAAATTGCGGACTGGGTCGCTTTTGGGGGTTTCCCCAGAGGAACCCGATTCCACGCCCCAACAATCGAAAAGATCGATTGGGTGCGTAAGGGTTGGGTTTGTTTCCTGGATTACCCGTTTACCCTAGGCTTGAAATTCCCTTTTTCCGATTTTATTTAAGAGTTCATTAGTACCTTAAAGGTTTCCCCCTGTCAAATTCTTCCCACGACATTGCGTACTCTTGCTCGAATCGATGAGCTTGCTGTGCAACGAGGTCTTAGGATGACCATGGGAGAGGTCCTTCTTGCCTACAAAATCTTCCCTCAGAGAGCCGGTCGAATTACCCTTCATGCCCGGGATGTCAAGAACCCCTTAATCCCTAAGACCAAAATGCCTTCCCGAAGCCTGCAAGCCCGATTTTTTTTTATTGAGTTAAAGTCCTTAAGAGGCATAGACGACGACGTGTTGGCGGTCTTTCGAGATGGGTGGAACACATCTCGTAAGGCTCTGTGCCTCTCTTTGCTGTTACTCCTTTAATTTTGTGCTGTTGGTAATGCTAAATCTGGGTTTCTTTTCTCTTTTGTGCAACAACCCCAAACCTGACTTCTTTCCGGAAGAGCTTGTGCCGAAGTTGGTGCCGTGGCCAAGGGCGACGCACAGGGAAAGAACAACAACCCCAAACCTGAGCTTTCCGGAAAGAACAACAACCCCAAACCTGAGCTTTCCGGTAGTTTCTGGAGGCCTGGACCCCAGAAACTGCCGCCGAGAACGCTTGTGCCGAAGTTGGTGCCGTGGCCAAGGGCGACGCAGAGGACGCCAAGGATGGTGATGCTGAAGCAAAAACTGAAGGAGAGGCGAGCCCGAAGGAAGATTGACCACCCCTGCCCTCTTCTTTTGCAAACTTTATATATTTGTATTGCCGTTTTACCTGTTTCAGACCTTCAAGACTTTTCTACTACCCTTTTTGGCCGGTGGGCCGGTACTTGTTTGATATTTTGGCCGTAGGCCGAAAAATATTATCTCCTGATCGTTTTGACGCCCATTGTATGGCGCATTTAGATATCTGCTCGTGATGTTTTTATCACAAATGCGTTTAGTTGGAAATTTTCAGAGGGCGGCAATGGTTTTTGCTTTTGGTTTAGTGTCGTGCTTATGATAGTTTGGATACGTTAGTAGATCAGCATCCGGGGAAAGCGTTATGTGACTTTCTCCCTAGCACATTATCATCGCGAAATAGGCTTTCGGCTTTTGCGCTTAGTTTACTGCAAAGTTCAGTGCATAACTGTTTATGATTAGGTATCCTTTGGATCCGTAAGTTTAGTCCTTAGGATGTATTTTTTTCACGGCGTTCCTTGAAGTGTGGCCTTGGGTTTATCGTTGCTATAGCTTTCCCCTTCCCGTACTAATCCAATGAGACTACATTGATTGGACTTAGATGGGGGGTAACCAACCTATGGGTTACTTCATCACGTTGTATGCGTGACGACATCGTCATTTTAGACGGTACAACCATGTGAACGTACAGTGGTTAATTTAAGTAATGTGCTTTTAGTCGCGCATAAGTTTCGATCGTAAAGATATTTCAAGAGAAAGGATGTGCAAGATGATTTTGAGTTGTGGGAGAGTTGATATCTCGCGAAACATTCTAAATCATTAACAAAGACTAATTCTAGACTGCGTACTAAAAAATGATGCATTGACGTAGGGGGTGGCAACCCCAGCGCCTTTTTATTGAAAAGGAAATAGCTAGGTCCTAAGGACGTCTCAAAAACTAACACTAAAGATATGACTGAAACTTTAACGAAACCAACCGAGTTCAGAAGTAATACTTCTTTAGGTGCGTTGCGTTCCAACTTCAGGGAACTGCCTCACCGTCCTTGGACTCCAACTGGTATGCTCTATTCCCAGCTATCTTGGTGATCTTATACGGCCCCTCCCAAGTCGGTCCTAATTTACCGGCGTTGGCTTCCGCGGTGTTTTGGAAAACCTTACGTAAGACCCAGTCTCCCACTCGGAAGCTTTTAACGCCAACATTCTTGCTGTAACTTCTTGCGACCTGTTATTGGTATTTTGAGATGCGTGCGTGCGCTACTTCTCTGAGCTCCTGGACCGTATCTAGGTCGGCTTCTAATTCTTCTTTGCTACTTGTGGACGTGGTGAGTCCATATCGGGCGGTGGGCACCGTGACCTCAGCTGGTATGACGGCTGCACAAACGTGCACCAGGGAGAAAGGCGTTTGGCCGGTCGCGCCTTTAGGTGTAGTGCGGTCAGCCCATAGGACGAAAGGTAGTTCATCTGCCCACTTCCCCTTGGATTTCGCCAGTCGCTTCTTCAAATTATTGATGATGACTTTATTGCTTGCCTCGGCCTGGCCATTAGCTTGAGGGTACCTGGGTGTGGATGTAACCAAATCAATGTTCCATGCCTTGCAGAAGTCGCGCATCCTTTTGCTTATGAACTGGGAGCCGTTGTCGCAAGTAATCTCCACTGGCACTCCGAATCTGCTCAAGATGCTTCTCTTTATGAAAGAGATGACCTGATTGTCTTTGATTTCCCGGAAGGCCTCTGCCTCGATCCATTTGGAGAAGTAGTCCGTCATTGCTAGGAAAAATACCTTTTGTCCCGTGGAAGGGGGTAGTTTCCCTACGATGTCCATTCCCCATCTCATGAAAGGCCAGGGGGTAATTTACGGGTGGAGGACTTCCGCCGGCTGGTGAGGTACTGGGGCGTGGCACTGGCACGCGTCGCAAGCCTGGGCGTATCTGTTAGAGTCTTGACGGATGGTGGGCCAATACCACCCTTGCCTAAGAATTTTATTGGCCAAGATCCGACCCCCAATGTGGTTGCCGCAATCTCCGCTGTGGACTTCTCTCATGACTTCTTCAGCGTCTTCTTTCTCAATGCATCGTTGTAAGAAGCCCGCAGCGGATTTGTGAAATAGGATTCCGTCGACGATGGCGAAACGTGTCTCTTTTGATCTCAAGGCCTTGGCTTCGTCTTTATCCTTAGGGGCTTCTCCTTTGGTGAGCCAGTTGAGGTATGGCTTAGTCCAACTTGATTCAGTTTTTCCTTTCGCCTCGTCGGGATTGTGATACTTCTCTAGTACCTCAGTCTTTGATGGAGAGTCTTTGGCCCGTGCCGATGACACCTTGGTGATGGCCGATTGTAACAAGTAAACCAGTGGTACGCTGCTGAACTCTCTAGGGTCCAAGGTCGATCCTAGCCCTGCCTTGGCATCGGCCGAAGTGTTTTGTTCGCGAGGGATCTGCTCAAATTCGATTTGATCGAACTTCTCGGATAGTGTTTTGACTATTTCGAGGTAGATGATCATCCTGTCATCTTTGGCTTCGAAGACTCCTAGAATCTGGTTGATGATGAGCAAGGAGTCGGCACGTACCTTGATTCTCTTGATGGACAAGTCGGCGGCTAGTTCTAGGCCGAAAATGAGGGCTTCGTATTCCGCTTCATTGTTGGTTGCTTCGAAATCACACCTTACTGACTGGGCTATCATATCCCCCTTTGTCGACTTTAACACAACCCCCAACCCTGCTCCCTTTATGTTCGAGGCTCCGTCAGTGTGTAGCAGCCATTCTTCTTGGGCGTCGTCGCTAGAGGTAGATAAGACTTCTTTGGTCGCACTTTCTTCGAGGGTTGGGGTGAAGTCGGCAACGAAATCGGCCAGAATTTGTGATTTGATCGCTCTCCTGGGCTCGTACCTGATGTCGTATCCGCTCAACTGGATTGCCCATTTTGCCATCCTTCCTGAAAATTCAGGCCTTTGCATGATCTGCCGGAGCGGGTAGTTTGTTAGGACTACGATGGTGTGGGACTGGAAGTAGGGTCGTAGTTTGTTCGAACACATTACCACCGCCAGCACCAGCTTCTCCATCGGGAGTAGCGCGTTTCCGCCGACACCACGGTTCTGCTTATGAAATAGATTCGAACTTGCTGGCCTTCTTCGTCTTTGACAAGTACCCCGCTTAAGGCGTTTTCTGACACCGCTACGTAGAGCTGCAAGACTTCTTCAGGGGCCGGTTTGGCTAACAACAAGGGGTTAGCAAAATATTTCTTTAATTCCTCGAAAGCAGCTTCGTGTTTCTCGGTCCACTGGAAACTCTTGTCATAGAACAACCGGCACTTGTCTGAAGATTTGGAGATGAACCGGTTTAGCGCGGCTATTTTTCCCGCCAACTTCTGTACGTCTTTCATGCTTCGGGGGGATTTCAGGGAGGCAATCGCTCGCACTTGATCAGAGCTAGCCTCAATCCCCCGTTTGGTCACGACGTGCCCCAGAAAAGTACCAGACTGTACCCCAAAGATGCATTTTTGCGGGTTTAGTTTCATGTTGTATTTCTCCAGGATTTTGAAGGTTTCTTCGAGGTGACCCTTGTGTAGGGAACTCTCTGCTCTTTTCACCACCATATCATCAATGTAAGCTTCCATGGTCCTGCCGATTTGGTCCTTGAACATCCGGTTGACCAGTCGCTGGTATGTCGCCCCGGCGTTCCTGAGACCGAAGGGCATTACTCGGTAACAGTAGGTACCCTGCCCTGTGATAAAGGAGGTCTTCTCTTGGTCTTGTGTCTCCATCTGAATTTGGTGACAACCGCTGAAAGCGTCCATGAAGGTCAAGAGTTCGTACCCCGCCGTTGCGTCCACCATTGTGTCAATGTGGGGCAGAGGGAACGAGTCCTTGGGGCAGGCTTTGTTGAGGTCGGTAAAGTCTACACACACCCTCCACTTCCCATTTTTCTTTGGTACCACCACTACATTGGCTAGCCAATCCGGGTACTTCACCTCCCTGTTCCTAACAACTTCTTTACTTCTTCCTCGATCGCTTGGACCCAATCCAGCGCAAACCTTCGCCTTTTTTGCTTGACTGGCGGGTGTCTGAGGTCAACGTTGAGTTTGTGTGTGATGATGGAGGGATCGATCCCCGTCATATCTTCATGGCTCCAAGCAAAGCAATCTTTATGACTTTTTAGGAACCTTACTAATTCTTCCTTGATTGCGGGTTCCAACTTTTCTCCAATCTTGACCACCTTGCCTTCTCCGAGAGTCACCTCCTTCGTTCTTTCTTCAGTTTCGATTTGCGCCGGTGGAGGGGTGACGCTTTGTAATTGCTATGCTTCTGGTCTTAGGGTGGTTGGCTTGAGGGCTGCTTTGTAGCACTCCCTGACCAACCTTTGATCCCCGCGGATCTCCTCTACTCCCCATGGTGTTGGGAACTTAACGGTTTGGTGGTAAGTAGATGCGACGGCTCTCATGTCGTGCAGCCACGGGCGTCCTAAGATGACGTTATAGCAGGAAGGGCAATCCATTATGAGGAAATTGACCTGCTTGTTGATCCCTTTGGCAAAGGTGGTGAGGGCAATGTCCCCCACCGTGTGTTTGACTTCGCCGTTGAAACCTACCAGTGGCACAGGGTGTTTGTGAATGTCGTTCTCGGACAACCCCATCTCCTTTAAGGCATCAAGCGTCATTAGGTTGGTAGAGCTCCCGGTATCAATTAGGACTCTTTTCATTAGCACGTTTCCCATATGCAGGGACATTACAAGGCCGTCGTGGTGGGGTTCGGCGGAGAAGTCCGCGTCGCTGTCGTTGAAGACAATAGCGGGTCCCGACGATCCACCACCGGTGCGTCCAGACTGATGCGGGTGACTCGGCTAAAGTCGTCGTGCCAAGATCAAAGATAAATAACCCAAACTACAAACTAAGTATAGTAAGTAAGTAAGGGGTCGAACCCAAGAGAACTAAAGAAAGGGGGGATTAAGAGAAGAAATCTAAACTAATCTAAACTAAGAAACAAATAACAAATCAAACAAACAAATATGGGAAATAATTGATAAGGAGACAAGTTCATTCAAAAGATCCACTCATGATATAATCCATCGATCATAGATTTATCCATTGATTTCATTCACACCTATGGTTAATTCCTATCCTGATCATTAACAATCGCAAGTCCACGGTCCAAGCAATTCTATAACCCTAGGCAAGGACGCTTAACCTAGAATTAGCATAGAGAACAAGAATATGCAGGATATAATATCAAACAATCAAGCTACGAGTCAATTGCAAGATAAAACAATCAATTCTCTTCTTAATCCTAGTTGCATAGACAACAGATCTAGGTTAAGTTGTTTTCACAAATTAGTTTTGTCCACGGTCCAAACCTAATCAAACAGTATAACATAAATCAATTCAATAGGGTCGCGAATCCTAGAGAAACAATAAACATTCATAAGATGAAGCACAAGAGAATCAATATTAACCAAAGGATAGAAATCAATTACCAAAACCTCCCGAGTTCATACATCAGAGCTTCTCCCTTGAACAAACCCAAGGAGACTAGCTCTCCATAACTAAGCTAAAAACCTAACTTGAAGAAGAAGGTAGAATGTAGAATGTATATTGTGAATGAATAAAACCTAGGGAGGGCTCCTCCTTATATAGCCCAAAGAACAAGCTCCACCAGATAGATAAGGAAAGAGGCAAAAGATAGAAAAGGAAACAAGACAGAAAGATTTCGGCCCGCTTCGGATCCGGCATCACCGCGGTCGCGTCTTCATCACCGCGCCCGCACTTTTACAACAGAGAAGAACAACTCATCTCGGCAGCCATCGCGGTCGCGTCGGCCAGGCCGCGGTCGCGGTATTCGGACAGAACCACTAGTCTCACTTCGGAGACTGTTTTGACCATCTTCTGCTTGGAATCTGACTTCGGTGTAAAAAGATGAATTGAATCCCTTGAAGTTAGCTTTCCAATGGCACCAGAATCAGCTCAATCCGACCTCTGAAGCTCAAGATATAGCCTTCACAAGCAAGTGGTGTCGCGCAGACAGCTCAAAACGCCTTAAAACTCTTGAATCTTGCATCCTTGTGTCTTCGGCCTAGATATTACAATTATGCACAACTCTTAACCTAAACACACTCAATATAGCCCTAAAATACAAGAGTTAACCTATACAAAATAGGCCGAATCAGCGGGCGACCGAAACTGCCTTCTCGTTTGTGAGGCTTCGCGGCCGAGTAAGTGAGACCGGTTTCCGGCCGAGTAAGTGAGACCGCAGATGTTTCTCACTTACCCTTCTGCGTCCCTCAGTTGTGCCACCTCTTCCTCTATATAAGGCCAGAACAGTGGCTCTCGAATTTATTACGCTCAACTACTTTCTTGCTCTCAAACTTGCTCTGACATCTCTCTAGAACTCCGGCAGCTTTCTCTCACTAAAATCTCATCTGAATCATGTCTCAACAACTAAAGAACGTGGCCGGATCTTCTACCGGCGGGAAGAGAAGAAAGCTGGTGAAGTCCCACTATATCGAGAAACCAAAACCAATTGTTCTTAATGAATCGCTGGTGGACTTCATCAACAGGAAGCCAAGAACCCTTTACAACTTAATAAGGGAACGCATGAACTTGCCAGAGATCAAGAATGATGCAACGAAGACTAAGAACTATGAAAGGTTCATCGAACGCTTCGTCGTGCCAAGTCTTCACAAAACCAACTACAAGGACCTTGCCAGGACGGATGGATGACGTTCTCTTCTTTTCTCAGTTTGGAGGTGAGAATCTGGGTCCTTTACTTGAACTTATACCTGACCTCCACAACGCCGTCCTTCCTGATTTCCCTATGTACCCAAAGGACTCCTTGGCCTTCCAAATGAACAAGAACCGTGTATCAAGTCCCTCTCCCCCTCCCCCCTCAGTTCCCTCCTTAACCACCAAAAATCTGCTGAAGCGTCCTGCCCCTTCCTCTCCCCTCTCAAAATCTTCCGAACCCTTCTCCACTTCAAAACCATCGGAGATTGTAGATAAATTTCCTTCCCACTTAAAGGAGGGACGCTCCAAGAAAGTACACAACCCTAGGCCCCTCAAAAAGGCCAAGACTTCTAGCGTCCCATCCTCCAAACCCCCCTCAAAAAGGTCAAGCACCACAAAAAGGCCTTCAAACCTTTCCAAGGAATCCACCCCTCCCCCTCAACAAATCTCAATCGTCCAACTTCCAACTCCTCCCCCGTCCCCTCAACCATCAACGCAAAATGCTATAATCCCCTTTCCTCCCCCAACACATTCTCCTCTAAACTTGGCTCACTTCCCTTCTGCTCCCGCCCATATCTCTCCACCAAAGGACCCCGAGACCCCCAGATCTCGCCGTCCCTCTTCTAAAAGTGGACCAGAGGACGCTGAGCAACGTCCAGCACTAGAGCACACGTTCAAACGTCGCAAAGCCGGCGAATCACCAAAAGTGCTCCTGGTCCAAGCTGCCCCAGAGCCTGAGCACATCTCCTCCTCCTCTTCATCCTCTAGCTCATCTGAGAGCCATAGAGGAACGCCTCAAGAAGCTACTAGTCAAGCCTCCCCTTTCATAGATATCATTGGGGACTCTGCTGACGAGGCTGAAGGAGTTAAGAATGCTCTAGCCACAAATGATCAAGGAGCTGAGGACGCTGGCGAGCGCCAGGTCAGAAGAACTCGAGCGTGATGCTCAGGAAGTTCCCCCCTACAACCAATCCCTCCCCATCCTGAAACCATCCCAAGCTCCACAAGAAAACCCCTCCCCCACAATCCAAACAGAATCCCAACAAGTCCCGGCGGACGCTGAGCCCCAATCAGAAAATCCAACAGAAGCTCAGGACGCTGAGGGCACGTCCCAGGGTCTGACCTCTGATGCCGATCAAGCCACAACTGGTGGCGATGCTGAAAAAGAACAAGGCACAGAGGACGCTCTTCAAAGTACGCTTCTGACAGTGGCTCTGAGGACGAGTCAGATAATGCTGAGGACTCCGACTCCCCAAAGGGCAAGCGCAAAAGAAAGCATGATGGCGCACCCGTGAACGTTCTTAGCCCTCTAGTCTATTCTGAAGAGTGGCTTGCTTCCTTTCACAAAGATAATGAAGTCCAGGAGTTCCTCGAGCTTCTGCGATTTCAGGGCTGGTTGAAAGTTGGGCCTGCGCCCGCTGTAGTTGACAAGGAGCAAATAAAGGCGTTCTACAAGGACTTGAGATACAAAGAAAAAGATGGCTCTCTCCACTTCAAAATAGATGGTGAGAAGGCATCAGTCAATGAACGCCAGGTCCGCGCCTTCATGGGACTTAACCCCCAAAAGCCCCCGTCCGACGCTCTTAGCTCTCTTCTGGAAGGCGGGTTCGAAACAACTGATGAAGAACTGCCTCTTGTTGAGCATATCTTTCAGGGCAAAAGGCCCATAGGACTGGACAGGGTGGCTCACGTTCTGAGCAAAGTAGGCGCCATAGCTCATTACTTCATTTGTCGCGCCGTCCTTCCTAGGCAAGAGAAAAGGTCAATTGTTCAAACTCATGATATAATTCTCATTGACGCTTTTCTAGAACGCCGGCCCATCAACTTAGCAAGAATAGCAATGCAACATATGGCTAAGTGTGGGAGGAAGCGACATGCTCTGCCGTACCCGGGGCTAGTAAAGCTGATTCTAGACTCTCAGAACGCCTATGATGAGAGCGCTCCTCAAGAAGAACTCGGTCTGAAATGGAACGCAAAGAAAGGACTGGTCGAGATAAGACACAATGAAGAGTTGCCTTCTGTGATAAAGCAGCTAGAGGCTGAGAAGGAGGAAGCGAGAAAGAAAGCAGAAGAAGAACGCTTAGCTGCTGAGGCTGAGGCCGCAAGGCTTACTTCTACGCCTCAAGAGTTCTCTCAGGACCAAGAGCCCGCAGTAGACCTTACTGTCCTTGATCAAGTGCTCTTAGGGCCTTCTTCTCCTCCAGCTCTTCCACAGGACGCTCCCTCTTCTAGCTCAGGTCCAAGGCCCCGTTCTGCCCCTGCAAATCTGGCTGAACATCCTCCTGCAGAACTCCTGGGTGCCATAATGGACAATCAATGTCATGTCTTCTCTGCTATCAAAGACTTGTCCGCGGCCCTCACTAAATCAGCTGAACTTCAAGAGCAACTTCTAAAGTTCTTCCAGGATCAAAGCCGCTCCCAATGATTGCCGTCCCAATCTTTTAATCCCTCAACTTTTTGCCCTTGCTTCTTTTGTTTCAAAACACTTGATCCGTTTGTGATCACTTTTGTGTAATAACTCTGATTCTTGTTTGAATGGCTATTACACTGTTTGCTTGCACATGTTTGTTTAAGCGTTCCACTGCTTTTAGTTATGTGTTTGTGCTAACGTCCTTATCACTTGTTATCCTTTTCGATGATGCCAAAAGTGGGAAGTGTAGTTTTGCAGAGATGCGCTATAAAATAGTTATCTAGAATAAGCAAGTGCGAAGGGGGAACTATTAAGTGAAAAGTCTAAGGAACGACCATGCTAGAATAAAAGAGGACGCCTAGAAAATTTTCTAGGATGCAACTCTCTCCCTAAAATCCAAATGTTAAAGAATCAAAGAATGAAAACTTGTGCTTACTGAAATTTCTCTAAGTGTTAGAGGACGCTTTTAAGTTTTCATGCATGCTAAGTTCAAATGTTAAAACTATTCTGCAAAAGAGTTTGTCATCATCAAAAAGGGGGAAATTGTTGGGACGCTATCAAGAACGCCTGCGTACGTGGTACTGTGCCCACACAAACCGTCCCTTAGTTTTGATATGACAAACTCACTTTGATTCTAATAAATTTGTCCAAGTGTTCAGGAACGCCCAATTAACAAAGGACAACAAGTGTGTGAACGTTCCCTAGGCTTAGGGACGCCAGCTAACAGGAAGTAAGGACGAGCAAGAGACTACTTGAGCAAGGACGGAGTCCCAAGCAAGTAGGAACGCAAGAAAGGAGTCCTTACTCACTAGCCGACAGGATGACATCACTCGACAATGTTTGATCATCCAGGGACACGTGGAGACCGATCCTGTAGCAGAGTTCAACACTAGGTGGCGGACGATCCTGTAGCAGAGTTCATCAACACGTGGCGGCCGATCTTGTAGCGGAGTTCATCACACACAGCTGGATACAGGAAGCTTCCTCATCACCGCCATACTCGTGGAGGAAGATCCTGTAGCCACGTACCTCAAGGGCATGATCGTCAGAACGAGAATGACGCCCTTCCCAAGTCCTATAAATACCGCAAGGCATTTATTCAGAGAGAATCAAAGAACACGAAGAACTAACTCAAGAACTCAAGAACAGTGCTAGAACTTGTGTTAGATCGAGTGAGACTTGTAACCAAATCACAAAAACAGTTTGTAAGAGGAAACCCAAAAAGAGAGAAAGAGAGTTCTGCGAAGTACTGCAGAACGTAGGAATAGAGTCCTTTGATAGATTGAACTCGCTTAAGTTGTATGCTTAGAGGAGTCCTTTACTAGTGGACTTAGGGAAAAGCTAAGTGCCAGAGAACTGTAAAGACTCGCCAGTGCAACTGTAAGGACGTTCAATATAAAGGAAAGAACTATTCAAAAATCCTCCAAGGAGGTAGAGGTTTACACTCAAGGACTACTTGGTCTTGAGTGGTTCCTCTATAATTCACTGCGTTCATTACTTACCTGTTTAGTACTTAATTTCCGCTGCATTACTCAAGGACGCCCCTACTCCTCGTAGGGACGCCTAATCTAAGGACGCCTTTACCAAAGTAAAGAACGTCCCTCAGTACTAACAATCCAACACAACTGTTGGCAAACTGGGTGCGAAAAGAGTCCGATAGTTCGGCAAAAGAACCAATGCTACCGCGTGGTAGTTTTATGAACCATGTTAACACTGGACCCGTCAGAGTTGTGCCAAACCCTTTGCACATCACCGCTTCCTTGGAGTACGATGGGACTGCGCTCGTCATCATCTTCTGCTTATAGATTGCGACGTGCTCGTCAGGGTCGGACATGCCGTTGTACGAAGTCATGTTCGGCACGGTGAATTTCTTTGGTATCTCTACCCTGGTGATGCGGCGGGAGAAAGGAGACTCGACGAAGCCATCAGGGGCTTCAGGTTCCAGAGGTTGGAAACTTTTCCGGCCGACTCGGAGTTGATCGGCGATGACCCCGATCTGCTCTGGTACTTTCCTCCGTATGGTTGCGTCAAGGTCTAAGGGCCTTCGCCTTACAAGATCCTCTTCGCGGTCTCCCCCCCATCCGGCCAAGTATCCCGAGGTGGTGTTCGGCGTCGCCTAGCCTCTGACCGGGGATTCCTTGGTGGATCTTCGTCAAGGAGAATTTCTTCATGGCGGTGCCGAGTGAAAGACCCAGGGGCGTCTTCTTGCAGCACCGGCGTTCTGCCTCGCGCGTTCAGAGCTTCGCCTTCCTTGGATGTTCCTTCTCCCCCATCAAAGTCAAGCTCCTAACTATGCCCTCAGTGCGGCGATTAACGCGGAGCGATCGACGGCATGTAGCCATGCCCTCATTTTGCTGCTTCAATTGGCTGTTTTCCCGTGTGAGGCGGGCCACATGGGCATCGTAGAAGCTCTTTTGGTCGCTCAGCTCCTTTTGGAGTAGTTGCATTCGCTCTCGGAGGTCGGTCATCTCCTCGTCCTGCGACCGGTTTCCGGGGAGTTCGGAATTCTTGCCGTGGTCGGCGAGGGGAGTCTTGGGAGGTTCGTTTCCGTCGC
The DNA here is from genome assembly GCA_934048045.1 of Polygonum aviculare. Lineage (NCBI taxonomy): Eukaryota > Viridiplantae > Streptophyta > Magnoliopsida > Caryophyllales > Polygonaceae > Polygonum > Polygonum aviculare. The sequence continues at coordinate 19,667,121 of OW204023.1, read as the reverse complement.
CTGACATTGCGATTGGGAAGCTCAAGATGGAGTTTTGAACAGTATGTTCTCGTGCGATTGTTCCGATCATGGCCCCACGGCGGGCGCCAAATTGTTTGAGCCAAAATTCACCTAAGGGAACCTTGGCCTAGATCGGGCCTGATCGAGATGAATCACGAAGAACAAGTTTTGATGTCAAAGGTTGTGAATTGTGTTGAATGTATAATAGAATGTGCAAAAGAGCGTAATCCTGCTCTAGGGTTTACAATTGATTTATATAGTGCCCTCGAGGATCGATCTATCTTGTGGAAAAAGATATGCTAATACAAGATTCTATCTAATCCTAATCTCAACGGTATATCTTGGAAAAGATCCATCTTATATCTTCGATTCTATCTTGTTCAACCGTCTTCTCTATTCGCCGTCGCTCGCTATGCTATGAAGAAGTAGCGAAGAAGTATTGGTCGGGTCTTGATACTTCTGTGAGGAAAAACCGGATCCAACAGCAGTTTGCAAGAAACAAATAGCCTTGGCGTTTGTTTCCATCAGCTTGAACTCTTCGGGACCCCTGTCCTCTTCTCTGTCCTTTTTAGCCAGAGGAACTTGAAGATCTCCGTCTCTTATAACCTTCTAGCATTGGTAGATCTGGCTATGGACAAAGTTCTCGAATCTGACTTTCCATCTGTTATAGTTGTCGTCGTGAGGCGAGGAGGCTTCACACTATTGATGCCGATTGGTTCCATATCCATTTTTACTTGCGACTCAAACAATCTAGAGCGCCTGCTCTGATACCAATTGTTGGATCGTAAGACAATTAGATGGGCGTCCTTAACAAGGTTAAGGGCGTCCTTAGGTGCAGCGGAATGTAAACAGACTTAACAAGTAAAATGAATAAGTAAAGAACGCGGCTATTTATAGAGGAACCTCTCAAGACCAAACCGGTCCTTGAGAGTAAACCTCTACCTCCTTGGAGGATTTTCGAATAGCTTTCTTCCTTTCTTATTAAGAGTCCTTAAAGTTACAAGGCGAGGATTACACTTCTTTGGTACTTAAGTATGCGTCCCTAAGTCCACTAGTAATACTCCTTTGAAACGTTCACTATAACCTAACTCAATCTCTAAAGGACGCTATTCCCATGTCCTACAGTTCATCGTAAGGACTTGTTCTCTTTTTTGGGGTTTTTCTTTACAAACAGGTTTTGTGTTTTGTGTACTCTTCTCGCTCGATCTAACACCTAGTTCTTGCGTGTTCTTGAGCTGTTATACGTTCTTGGTGATCTTGAGTGACTGACAGTATTCTCTGAATATTCTCTGAAGCATCAAATCATAATAAATGCCTAGGGAGGGTATTTATAGTGACTTTGGGACGGGCGTCATTCTCTGACGATCATGCCCTTCTCGGAGGTTGCCACAGGATCGGCTTCCACGTGTCCTTTTAAGTGATGATAGAAGCTTCATGGCAACTTCTGCAAGACTTGGCTACAGGTTCGGGTTCCACATGGTGATGAACTTGTGTACAAGATCTGCTTCCACGTGGACTTCATGATCAAGGCTTGTCGGCTGATGTCACCTTGTCGGGTAGCCTTGTAAGGACTCTTGTATAGAGATTAAGGATTGCGTCCTTTGTAAGATCTTGCCAAGTCGTTTACTCTGAGAAGTAGCGTCCCTACACCTTAGGGACGACTACATAACTTGTTGTCCTTTTCATGACCTGCGTTCTTGAAACACTTCGACAACTTATTAGATCAAAGTGAGTTTGTCATATCAAAACCAAAGGACGATTGTAATGGACATAATGTTAAGTACAACAGGCGTCCTTAACATCGTCCCAACAATATTTTTTACAATAGGATCTATTAGCTTCATTAGTTTCTTCTAACTCCATGGGTGTTATTTCTTCTTCCATGTCGTTGGTGACTAACACCTTTTTACCATAACTTTACTTACTCTTTGTTTTACTTCATATATAGGTATGGTTTCCTATATTTTAACCTTAATAAACTCATTTGTTGATGATGTCATGCTTTTTAGTTAGTTTTCATAGGTTGTTTTGTATCTTTTCTATTAGTTTGTGTGGTTTTGCATGTGATTTCCACTCTCTTTCGAGGGTTGGAGTCGTTTGTGTTTGCTTTTTTGTTTTGTAGGTGTTTGGAGCATTTAAGAGGAGTTTTCAAGCTTTCCCGAGCATTTTAGGAGATGGTGTGGAGCGGTGTTCGAAGAGTCAAGTCAAGTAGAGTTTTGTCAAGCATTTGAAAGGATGGATTTGCAAGCCATGATGTGTCTTAAAAGGAGCTACAAGAAGTCTAAAGGAACCAAGAAACATCAAGGAAGAAACACCGAAGAAAGGTCAAGCTTTGGAGCAAGTTTCGGGACAAGACAAGAAAAATCAAGGTCGGCTGGAGATAGGGCACGACCTACACTAGGTAGGGCACGACCCACCTAGGTTGACATCGACCTACCCTTGGTCGGGTACGACCTACCTTGGAGTTGACCGAGCGAAACTTGCGGCCTAAGTAATAGACTTTCGGGTGTTTTATTTATGGGTTTGTAAGATAGATTGTTATTTCCTTTTTAAAGATATATCTCCCTCTATATAAGGGGCCTTAGGAGAGCCTTTTCTAGATCATCACACACATTAGAGGAAGGGGGAAAGATTAGGAGAGGTTTGAGAGAGAGTTTGCAAGACAAGTTAGGAGAAGTTTGTGAATTTCCTTGAGTTGTAAGTTGGATTCCATTTTTAATTCAAGTTTCTTGTTTAAATCATGTTTCTTTCTTCTTCTATGTTGATTGATTGCAGGATGAAGTGTGAGTAGTAACCTTTTCTAGGGTTGGGGTGAAACCCAACATAAGAATGCATGTCTAAAAACTTGAATTCCATAACTTGAATGCTTTAAGATCATATCTATCTATTTTGTGCTTAAATCCTTTGCGAAAGTTAGGGCATGTCTTGTGAGTAACTACAACGAAAGTGAAAGTTGGTTGCTTGATTAGACTTAATAGGATTATTTGCGAAAGTTGATATTATCTATCTAGGTTGAAGGATAGGTAGAAAGTTGTTTGATTTATGAAAGTTAATTGAATGACTTGATTTGTTTGTGAAAGTTGATTCTTCTATGATCTATGTTGCATTATAGTTGTGAATTCTTGTTAGAGGTATGCATGATTATGTTTTGGTAGATCCTTGGTCCTAGTTCTTTTTTCTATTGATTTTCGAAGTTTATTTTGTACCCAACTAAGGTCGTGGCTGACCCCTCTGTGTTTGTGTTCTTTGTGCTGTGTGTTCGTAAAGTGAATCTTGTGGTCGTGCACGACCTCCCTCAGGTCACACCCGACCTATCTCTAAACTTGTGTTTTTGCATTGTTTTGCTTTGTTTTATTAGGATTGATTGCTAGATTATAGATTCTACTAAATCCCGTGGACGATCCTAACTTCGCAATACTCAACGGGGTCTTGAATACAAATTTATTTGTTCAAGAAACCCTTCAACAACTGATAAATTTCTTCTCTACTGGTACAATTTTCTGGAGCTTCTCTACTTGATATGCTCTCATTAGTATGTGTTATGTCTTGTAGCTTAGGGTTATATTGAACGTGTTTAGGTTAGAGTTTATACATAATTGTAATATCTAGGCCGAAGACACAAGGATTCATCTTTCAAGATTTTTCAAGACGTTTTTAGCTGTGTACTCGACACCGCTTGCCTTCAATGGCTTGATATGGAGCTACAGTGGTCGGATTGAGCTGGTTCTGGTGTCATTGAAAATCTAACTCGAAGAGCTTCAATTCATCTTTTTACACCGATATCAAATTTCAAGCCGAAGAGGGTCAAAACATCCCTTGAAGGGCTGATAGTGAATAGTACCCGCGAGTGCGGTTTGAGAACTGCGGGCGCGGTTTGGTGCCAGTTACGGAGTTCCTATCTTTTGAGAACCACGAGCACTATTTGCAACACGCGGGCGCAATATCGCGACAAATCTGAGCGGCGCGTTTTTCTATCTTCTTTCCTTTTTCTTATCTTTTCTCTATCCTTATTTAGTTCGGGGAGCATGTTCCTTGGGTCTCTATAAAGGGAGCCTTGTGTTAGATTGTAGGTATCTCATAATCCAAATTACATCCATTATTCATCCAATTAGTTCTTTGGTTTTAGTTTGTATTATGGAGAGCTAGTCTCATAGGGTTTGTTCAAAGGAGAAGCTCTGATGTATAAACTCCTGAGATTTTGGTAATTGATTTCTATCCATTGGTTTATATTAATTCTTTTGTACTTCATTATATGAATGTTGCTTGTTGCTTTAGGAGTAATTAACCTATTGAATTGATTGATTTTCTATTGTTGAATTAGGTTTGGACCGTGGACAAACCTGTTTTGTGAAAACAACTTAAACCTAGACCTGTTGTCTATGCAAGTAGGAGTTAAGAAGAGAGTTGATTATATGTTTATGCAATTGACCCGTAGCTTGATTGCTTTTGCATGTATCCTACATATCCTTATTCTCTATCCTAAATCTAGGTTAAGCGTCCTTGCCTAGGGTTAAAGAATTGTTTGGACCGTGGACTTGCGATTGTTAATGATCAGAATAGGAATTAACCATAGGTGTGAATGGAATCAATGGATGAATCTATGATCGAGTGATTATTTCAGAGTGGATCTTTTGAATGAACTTGTTTTCTTTATTGATTTATTTGTCTGTTATTTGTTTCCTAATTTAGTTTAGTTTAGATTTCTCTTGATTTCCCCTCTATCTTTGGTTGATAAAATTATTAATACTAGAAGCCTTAATCCCTCTTGGGTTCGACCCCTTACTTGAATGCTATACTAGTTTGTAATTTTGGGTTATTTATCTTTGATCTTGGCACAATGACTTTTGTCGAGTCACAACTGGTACATTTTCTGAAATCTTCACCTTTTTAATTAATTAACTAGGCTCTGATACCAATTCGCAAGACTCGATCACCAAACAAGCTGGCTAAAAATCAAGTGCTAAATAAGCTAAGGATAGCCAGAGTAAATTATTAAAACTTATATAAAAACTTCGTAATTATATAATAATAACGGGAACTAAATGTAGATAGTACAAACTGCGGGAGAAATTGAAATTTGAAAAAGCTGGACGCTGAGATCGTCCAGCTTGGATTGAGCCAAATTAATACTCCATCCGTTCTTAAAAGATCGTCCAAAAGGATGGTTTTTGCGGTTATTAAGAAAAAGTGTAAATTATATAAAGAGTTGGTGTGAAAAAGTAAAAAAATGATAAAGTTGATGGGAATATTGGATATAGGAGGCAATATATAAGATTGGATAGGGGTAGTTTTGTATTTTTATACAGAGAAAAAATGATAAAGTTGAATAATGAAGTAATATAAGTAATTGAATGGTGATAATTATGGAAGAAAAGTACGATATAAATGGAAAGATGGTAACGATTACAAACAAAAGGAGATGCCCATAAATGAATATTGAGCAAACTGTTGGATCGTTAGTACTAAGGGACGTGCTTTACTTTGAGTAAAGTCGTCCTAAGGTCAGGCGTCCCTACGGGGAGTAGGGGCATCCTTGAGTATTGCAGCGGAAATAAAGTACTAAACAGGTAAGTAATGAACGCAATGAATTATAGAGGAACCACTCAAGACCAAGTAGTCCTTGAGTGTAAACCTCTACCTCCTTGGAGGATTTTTGAATAGTTCTTTCCTTTATATTGAACGTTCTTACAGTTGTACTGGCGAGTCTTTACAGTTCTCTGACACTTAGCTTTTCCCTAAGTTCACTTGTAAAGAACTCCTTTAAGTCTACAACTAAGACTTGTTCAATCTACTAAAGGACTCTATTCCTACGTTCTGCAGTACGTCGCAGAACTCTCTCTCTCTTTTTGGTTTTTTCTGATTACAAACAGTTTTGTGGTTTGGGTACAAAATCTCACTCGATCTAACACAAGTCCTAGCATTGTTCTTGAGTTCTTGAGTTAGTTCTTCGTGTTCTTGAGTGAGTCGCTTTCCTCTGATTCTCTCTGAATATTCTCTGAAAGCGTTAGCGTCACAATAAATGTCTTGGGCTATTTATAGGACTTGGGGAAGGGCGTCATTCTCCTTCTGACGATCATGCCCTTCAGGTACGTGGCTACAGGATCTTCCTCCACGAATATGACGGTGATGAGGAAGCCTTCTATATCCAGCTGTGTGTGATGAACTCCGCTACAGGATCGGCCGCCACGTGTTGATGAACTCTGCTACAGGATCGTCCGCCACGTAGTGTTGGACTCTGCTACAGGATCGGTCTCCACGTGTTCTTGGATGATTAAACATTGTCGAGTGATGTCATCTTGTCTGCTAGTGAGTAAGGACTCCTTTCTTGTGTTCCTACTTGCTTGGGACTCCGTCCTTGCTCAAGTTGTCTCTTGCTGGTCCTTACTTCCTGTTAGCTTGCGTCCCTAAGCCTAAGGAACGTTCACACACACTTGTTGTCCTTTGTTAATTGGCGTTCCTGAACACTTGGACAAATTTATTAGAATCAAAGTGAGTTTGTCATATCAAAACTAAGGGACGGTTTGTGTGGGCACACTACCAAGTACGCAGGCGTCCTTGATAGCGTCCTAACACAAACATTTAGGGACGGAGGAAGTATAAAAATGAAACTTTTGGTTAGATCAAATCAATTACGTGAAGTTGAATGGGAGCCTAAAAACAAGCGAGTCCCCACACCTTTCTGAATGCAATAGCTCAACCGATGGAAAAAAAAAGTTCCACTCCAGATATTATTAGACTGACTAATGGAGAGAGACTTAATATGTGAAAGCAAGTCCAAGACCTCCTTGTCGAATTCTCCAAAAGTAGAGAAAACAAAAGGAATAAAACCTGTATTCATTCTTCTCACATTTGGACACATACTTCTTTATTTTCCTCTCTACGACATTGTGTAAGACCACCCCAGGCGTCCAAGCACTCATCTCTCCACCAGTAAAGGCAATAGAGACACCGGTCACATCCACACAAGCATCCTTACCCGGATGCCAATTAAAGAGTAATAAGTTAGCGGGCCTAAGATCCTACCCATTCTCCGCTAGGAAACCGATGGGAGCTTCTTTCCGCACCACGATCCCAACATTGGAGCAAATTTCAACCAGAATATCACGCACAAATTATGTATGAACTTGACCCCCACCTCACTAGAATTGTTGATAGCATGATCCCCCCATTTGTCCATCCTAGGGGCGTTATAACTTGGGTAAATACTACCATCAACAAACAAAGTAATCATGATTCTGTAGCTCAAAACAGAACGAAACTAACGATGGTTCATCCGTTGTCCCAAGCCATCAATTGGGATAGTGAACAAAAAATCTTGTGCATTAGGAGCACGGACACTGCTAAGAAACAATGGTTCATCTCTCGAGCCCAACCTATACCTATCGATGAGACTCTTCTCAATAACACCATAGTAACATCTTGTCAGGGTTTTCATCATTTGGGGGTAGGAGAGATAGTGGTGAAAGAGAAAGCATCGACGTTGCAAAATGTATTGAAATCATCAAAGAGCATGCTAAAAGGAGGAGCCAAGAGAAACTATACCCGTATTCGATAGAATCTTGGGCTACAGGGTGCATGTATGAAGCCGAGAAGCAAGAAAAGCAAACGGATAACATCCTCAGTAGAAAAGATGCCAAGACCACCCTTTTTGATGGGGAAGGTGGCCAAACGCCATTGCCAATCTCCAGATCGAACCCGGTCTTGATGCAGTGACAACCTTCTTCAAGGAGAGGTGGAAAGCATGGTCAAATTGAACTTGCGCATCCTTAAAGACACAAGATAGCAAGTTCTTAAAGTATAGGACAACTTCGCAACCCCAACACAATTACGAAGGAGAAGGAGCTCACATTGGGGGTCATTAACCTAGTTGACCGTCTCCATTAAAACAGTGGATTTAGAAACTCTCTTCAAGGCCAAGTTTTGACCGAAACCCACACCCAAGCTAACTGACCCCCCCAAGAAGTTTGACAGCAGTACGTGGCCGAATGATGCTCGACGGGAAAACACCCACAACAGTCAAAATGCAGCTAGGCAAAAAAATGAGTTGCATGGGCGTAGAGCCATCACTTGGGCTCCCTAGGACCTTATCAAGAGCACTAAGCAAAACTCTAGCAAAGCCAAGTCTCAACTTAAGGGGGATACACTTAACAATGTGCACCTTTCTTGAAAACACACGATTAAGGAGGTGAAAGTCAAAGCAAGCAAGAGCATCTCCAAGACAGGGCAACTAAGATGGAAGAAAAGAAGTGCAATCAACCTCACCAACTACACCATCAAAAAGCAGGCCTAGAAGGCATGGAAATACCGTGAACAACAACGTCCTCAAAGTAGGGTGCATGAACCACAAAACCATCGTAATGCTTATAATTCTTACCAAATGTGTGAGTGTACAAACACTCACCACATAGCCAGATACCAGCCTGATGAAGCGCGAAGTCCATAGCAGAAAAAGGTCAAAATCACTAGCGATCCGCGCTTTGTGAGGAGCCACCAAATTAGCCGAATTAAAATGATGCGCTCACAAGTGGGCAATAAAATTATTCTTAAAAAGCCCTCTACCCCCTCCACTATTACACCCATTAAAGCCTTTCAGCGGACACAAAATACGATTAAAATTACTACTAGCCATGAAAAGGCCGCAAGAATTGATCAGGCCTGCAAAATCTAAAACTCTCACAGCAATACCACATCACCACAAAAGCCAAAACACCACAACAAATTAAAAATTAATAGGGAAATTCTGCGTGGTAACCACGAGGGTTTGCAAATTCCGCATGGTACACAAAGGTTTCTGAGATTCCACGTGGTGACCCTGAGGTTTTGCTAATTCCGTGTTATAACCTCGATATATTATAAAAAGCTAAAAGTATAAAAAAATCACCCCTATTATTTACTTAATTACACAAAATCCCTTTATTTTTAACTTTTCAATAAATGTAGCAAATCTATATTCTTAAAATACTTTTATCACTTGATACCCGTAATATTTATGATTTTAAATGTTATAAAAACATTTACCTAAATTTGTACATGTTACAAAAAACTATTATCATTTTTTGCACATTTTTTCCATGTCACTATATATGTACATTATATTTAGAAAACCATATTTATATTATTTTAAAAATAAATTACTTGAATTAGTGCACCCACTTTTAAAAAAACTACCTTAAAAAATCAACAATTATAAAATTAGAAAATGTTGTTCTTTTTATAATAAATAAAATTGACTAATTTTTTTAAAAAATATATATCATAAAGTGACATGTAAAAGGATTAAATAAGGAAATAGATGATTCTATATTTATAAACTTGGGTGTTTTAATAAAATAGATTTGCTAGTTTTGTTGAAAATATAAAATATAGGGTGCTTTTATGCAATTAAGTAAATAATAGGGGTGAGTTTTATATATTTTAGCTTTTTATAATATGTCGAGGTTATAACACGGAATTTGCAAAAACTCGTGGTTACCACACAGAATCTCTAAAACCTTTGTGTACCACGCGGAATATCCCAGATTAATATTAAAAATTAAAAATTAAATATTAAAAGTTTAAAATTAAAAATTAAAAATTAAAAATTTAAATTGTAAATTTTTTTAAAATAAATAAATATAAAATATTATGGACCATCTATTATAAGGTAAGGAGGGAAATCAAATAGATAAAGTTGCTCCTCACCATAAGGGGTTTTCCTTATTATAAGTACTCTCCTCATCGAAACCTACGTCGTGCTTCGAAAGTTCGAATATCACTATTATAGATCCGATCCAATCGATCCCATTCGACGATCCGGTCGATATGATACGAGTTTATCCGAATCTGATGGATAATTATCCGAATCCGGTCCGATACTGTAAAAATTAGCGGATTAACGGACAGGATATGAAATGAATATATTTTCCAGCGGATATCCGATATATATTACTCATAATGTTATGTTTGAGATATATTATATAATTCATAGTAAGTTAATTAATTTTAATATATATTTTATTTCCAATGATATCTAAATGTTGAGAGTTCGACTCTAATGTGCTAGAACCTTATGTATTCTTCATTTTGTATGTATAATTATAATTTGAACATTGTAAATTTACCTATTTAGCTTTAAATTTAAGTGTTTTATACATAAATATCTGGTCAGATTATCCGATCTGATCCGAGTTATTTGGACAGGATATCCGAGTTTATCGGGACCGGATACGGATATCAATTTAAATAAATTTTCTTACCGAATATCCGATCCGATCAGTCTAATGGGACCGAATATCCGTTTATAACGCCCCTACTCTAAACCAAAGCGGTTTTTCCACTTACCGGATCATCAGAAGTCGTATTTACTTTAACATGTTGATCCATGCGTGAAGATCTTTTTTATTTTTATTTTTTGCGGAATGGAGCCCATGCACAAGTTGGGACATATTTTAAACAACAAATAATCACATCTTTTTTTTTTGCTCTCGCATCCGGTTCGGCTAGTAAACCCCGCCTACATCCGGACCGGGTACTGCAGTGGCCCTGTGAAGGGGGCGACCCTCCCAATTCCGTTGCTCCGTCCACGCTGTCAAGGAGATTCGAACTTCGAACCTCTTGAACAAGCGCTTAAGGGGTCAAGTGCCACATCCCACTAGACCAACGGGTGATTGGTCAAATAATCACATCTTTCATCTCCGTGTGGTGTGGGATTCTGAGCACGTAGCAACAAGGAAGTGGGGTTGGTGGGCAGGAGAGGGCCAATGATGATGTTGCTTTGCAGGCTGTGAAGTTGTCATTATTTGATTCTCATTTACTAGAGCCGACAGATACAGAACATGCACAGGCTGAAAATATTTAACTATTTAAGACACAAAATTTCAGTATTTTCATACTTCAAAGTTCAAACAAGTAAAAATTTACTGTATGAAGCAAATGCCTTCGTTGGTAAGTTGGCGTCTCTGGCAGTCTGGCCCATGCTTTCACCATTGGTACCGGTGTACCACCATCCTCAACCACCCTTCCTTATAGATCTCTTTGCTGTACTTAGGTCATCTGTAACGGTGAACTCAAAATGGATTTTTAACCCCCTTATATTAATTTTCTCACTCCTACACCTCATTTAATTAAAAACTCATTTTTATTTTATCCTAACAATTCACATCTTCACTCCATTCTTCAAAACCAACGGTGAAAGCACATTATAGAGCATTAGATCAACAATAATTAGCGGATAAGATTTTGTAAAAAAAGGATGCAAATTCAATTACGAGGTGCGCTGAACCAAATCCTTTCATCTTGAGTAAATTTTGAAAAAAATCACACCCAATATCTTTTTCTCTCTCATTGAAATCACCTCCCTCCCTTCCACAAATTGCTAGAGAGAAGCTGTCTTCCATCAAAAATGACGAACAGAGACTCAAGTCAATTGAAGACCACCATTGTTTTTTACTTATAATTTTTTGTTGATAAGGTTTGTTGGGACAATGTTAAGGACGTCTTTAGTAATTAACATTGTGTATGTCGTTCCTTAGTTTTGATATGACAAAGTCGCCTTTATCTAATAATTGAACTTATCATCATACAAGAGTCCTCAAGGTTGGTCGACAAATTGACATCACCAGACAAGCCTTGATCATGATCACCACATGGAAGCAGATCTTGTAACCAAGTCCAACGGAATTGCCAAGAAGCTTCTCTCATCATCCAGAGACAAGTGGAAGCCGATCCCTGTAACAACGTCCCCAAGGGCATGATCGTTAAAGAATGACGTCCTTCCCAAGTCACTATAAATACTCTCCCAGAGCATTTATTGTGACTTGACGCTTCCAGAGAATATTCAGAGAATTTGTCAGTCGATCAAGAACACCAAGAACTAGCTCAAGAACAAGTGAGACTTAGGTGTTAGATTGAGTGTGAAGCGTTCAACAAAACCCAAAACTGTTTGTCATAGAAAAGAACAAAAAGAAAGAGAGAACCCTTACGACGAACTGTACGGAAGAGGTGATAGCATCCTTTAGAGAAATTAAGTTAGGTTACATTACATGCTTAAAGGAGTTTTTACTAGTAGACGTAGGGACGCCTTCTAAGTGCCAGAGAAGTGTAACTACTCGCTAGTGTAATTGTAAGGAAACTTAACAAGAAAGGAAAGAAGCTATTATAAAATCCTCCAAGGAGGTAGAGGTTTACGCTTAAGGACTAGTCTGTACTTGATTGGTTCTTCTATAAATCAAAAGCGTTCCTTACTTATTGTCTTTAGCTGTTTTAGTCTTTTGTTTTCCACTGCAACTGAAGGAAGTCCTTAGTCTTTCCTATGGACGCCCTTAACTCTGTTAAGGACACCCTCTCTGTTTGACTAACGATCAATAAGGTTAGTTTGAATTATTAGATTTACAGTTTGTATTATGTATTTTTTTTGGTGTTTATAGGTTTCGAATTATAGAGATTTGCTAATTTGAATCTTTTATTTCAAAATTATGAAGTTCTATGAAGGTGGAAGTCTTTTACAAAATTGATTTTTTAAAATTAGTCTAGAAGTTTAGAATAAGGATCTACAATAGCACAATTGTGAAAAAATATTGAAGTTTGCATATCTATTTTTTCAATTTTGTTTGGTAATGGAGTAGACCATTTTTGAAATTTGAGATTGTTAATGTTGAGTAAATCCTGGATTATATTAAAGTTATGGGGTGAATTTGTAAATATTCGATTTGAATTTGTACGATTAATGTCCTGAATTATGTATGTATGTTTCTGAATATATAAAACCTAATATTGCATCGAAGTAATGAATTGACTTTGTAGATATTCGATTTGAATTTGTATGTGCATCACCATGAGTTCGTAATGTTTATATCTGAATATATGAAACCTTATGGTGGCACATCAGCGAATTTGTAAAATGTATTTGAATGTAATGTGTTGTATCTTGAATATAAAAACCCCAATAGTAGATTGAAGTTATGGGTTGCATTTGTAGATATTCAATTTGAATCTGTATGCTTATCATCTTGAATTATCTATATATCTTTCTGAATATATGAAGCGTAATAGTGTGGATTAAATTTTTAGATATTCGCTTTGAATTTGTGCGAGTATCTCCATGAATTAGTAATGTTTGTATCTGATTCGGCCTATTTTGTATAGGTCAACTCTTGTACTTTAGGGTTACATTGAGTGTGTTTAGGTTAGAGTTGTGCATAATTGTAATATCATGGCCGAAGACACAAGAATGCAAGATTCAAGAGTTTCAAGGCGTTTTGAGCTGTCTACGCGACACTACTTGCTTGTGAAGGCTATATCTTGAGCTACAGAGGTCGGAATGAGCGGATTCTAATATCATTGGAAAGCTAACTTCAAGGGCTTAAATTCATGTTTTCACACTGAAGTCAGATTCCAAGCCGAAGATGGTCAAAACAGCCTCTGAAGTTACGCTAGAGGTTTTGTCGAGATTCCGCGACCGCGGATTGTCCACCCGCGACCACAGATTGTCCATCCGCGACCGCGGTGGCTGCCGAGAAGACTTGTTCCATTTTGTTGCGAAAGCGCGGGCACGGTGATGGCGGTGCGACCGCGGTGATGCCGGATCCGAAGCGGGCCGAAATCTTTCTATCTTGTTTCCTTTTCTATCTTTTGCCTCTTTCCTTATCTATCTCAGGGAGCTTGTTCTTTGGGCTATATAAGGTGGAGTCTGCCCTAGGTTTTATTCATTCACATTCCAATTCATGATTCAATTCTCTTTTAGGTTAGTTATGGAGAGCTAGTCTCCTTGGGTTGGTTCAAGGGAGAAGCTCTGATGTATGAACTCGTGAGGTTTTGGTAATTGATTTCTATCCTTTGGTTGATATTGATTCTCTTGTGCTTCATCTTATGAATGTTTATTGTTTCTTTAGGAGTCATGAACCTATTGAATTGATTGATGTTCTATTGTTTGATTTGGTTTGGACCGTGGACAAAACTAATATGTGAAAATAACTTAACCTAGACCTGTTGTCTATGCAACTAGGATTAAGAAGAGAATTGATTGTTTTATCTTGCAATCGACTCGTAGCTTGATTATTTGATATTATATCCTGCATATCCTTGTTCTCTATGCTAATTCTAGGTTTAAGCGTCCTTGCCTAGGGTTATAGAATTGCTTGGACCGTGGACTTGCGATTGTTAATGATCAGGATAGGAATTAACCATAAGTGTGAATGAAATCAATGGATGAATCTATGATCTTTTGAATGAACTTGTTTTCCTTATTTGATTGTTTGTTTGTTTTGCTTTCCTAGGTTAGTTTAGTATAGATTTCTCTCTTAAATCCCCCTTTCTTTGGTTGATAATTATATTAATACTAGAAGTCATAGTTCTCTTGGGTTCGACCCCTTACTTACTTGCTATACTTAGTTTGTAGTTTGGGTTATTTATCTTTGATCTTGGCACGACAACTTTAACCGAGTCAGTATCTGAATATATGAAACCTTATGGTAGCACATCAACAAAATTTTGAAAGTATTTGAATTTAGTGCATTGTATCTTGAATGTACAAATCCTTATAGTGGATTAATTTTCTGGGGTTGAATTTGTAGATACCCGATTTGAATTTGTACGCATATCATTTTGAATCATTTATTTATTTATTTATTTTTCTGAATATATGAATCCTAATAGTGGATCAAAATAAGGGATTGAATTTGTACATATTCCATTTGAATTTGTATGTGTTGATACTAGGAACCGTTAACGCGGTCAGACCACCCCACCAAAACAAAATATTGCTAAGTATAAACCTCTCAATGGCTTCAACCCCAGCCCTACCGCCATCGCGAGCAGCGTATGCCCCCTCCCGGTACAGTGACCCCCTCCAAGGCGGAATCCCTCAAAAGTAAGGGAATGTTAGCCATGCTCTCATTGCGGAAAGTGACGACGTCCCATCCAAACGAGCGGTGGGCGGCAACGTCCCATCCTAGCCTACTAGTGGCCAACCCCGTGGCTGCCGCTCTAGCAAACCAACTAGAGAGCGACATGTACCTGGGCGGCATTCGTCCCACATCGACATCTCGCTCAACTTCAGCCCAAAACCTTGCGAAACCTCTACCTCCTTTGTGCACCAGAACGTGGATCGAAAACCTTGCGAAACACACACATTAAATCTCGAGCTAAGATCCTTGTTGTAATCCGATACACTCAACGCGATAGAGAGAGTTCTTATTGTTGGATCGTTAGTAACTAAGGGACGTCCTTTTTGTAGATAAAGGCGTCCTTGGTCAGGTGTCCCTACGAGGGATAGGAGCGTCCTTTGGTTATGCTGCAGAGTGAAATACTAAACAAGTAAAAGTGAGTGCAATGAATTATAGAGGAAGCACTCAAGACCAAGTAGTCCTTGAGTGTAAACCTATACCTCCTTTGAGGATTTTTGAATAGCTTTTCCTTTATATTAAACGTCCTTACAGTTATACTAGCGAGTCTTTACAGTTCTCTAGCACCTAGCTTCTCTTCCTAAGTCCACTAGTAAAGGACTCCTCTAAGCCTACAAATTAAGAGAGTTTAATCTTATAAAGGACTCTATCCCTATGTCCTACAGTACTTCGTAGGACTCTCTCTTTCTTTTTGGGTTTTTCTGAGTACAAACAGTTTTGTGGTTTGGGTTACAATTCTCACTCGATTTAGCACAAGTCTATCACTGTTCTTGAGTTCTTGAGCTAGTTCTTCGTGTTCTTGAGTGAGTCACTTTCCTCTAATTCTCTCTGAATATTCTCTGAAAGCGTTAGCGTCACAATAAATGCCGTGGGCTAATTATAGGACTTGGGGAAGGGCGTCATTTCTCTTATGACGATCATGCCCTTCATGGACGTGGCTACAAGATCTTCCTCCACGTAGTATGACGGTGATGAGGAAGCTTCCTGTATCTAGCTGTGTGTGATGAACTCCGCTACAGGATCTGCCGCCACGTGTTGATGGACTCTGCTACAGGATCGTCCGCCACGTAGTGTTGGACTCTGCTACAGGATCGGTCTCCACGTGTCCTTGGATGATCAAATGTTGTCGAGTGATGTCATCTTATCGGCTAGTGAGTAAGGACACTTTGCTTGCGTTCCTACTTGCTTTGGGACTCCGTCCTTGCTCAAGTAGTCTCTTGCTGGTCCTTACTTCCTGTTAGCTGGTGTGCCTAAGCCTAGGGAACGCTTTACACACTTGTTATCCTTTTGTCATTGGCGTTCTTGAACACTTGGACAAATTTATTAGAATCAACGTGAGTTTGTCATATCAAAACTAAGGGACGGTTGTGTGAGCACACCACCAAGTACGCAAGCGTCCTTGATAGCGTCCCAACAATTACCCCCTTTTTGATGATGACAAACTCTTCAGCAAAATAGTTTTGACATTGGAACTTAGCATGCATGAAAACTTAGAAGCGTCCTCTAACACTTAGAGAGATTTCAGAAAGCACAAGTTTTCATTCTTTGATTCTCTAACTTTTGGATTTTAAGGAGAGAAAAGCGTCCTAGAATAATTTCTAAGCGTCCTTTTGTTTATTTTAGCATGGCGTTCCTTAGACCTTTCACTTAATAGTTCCCCCTTAACACTTGCTTATTCTAGATAACTATTTCATAGCGCATCTCTGCAAAACTACACTTCCCCCTTTTGGCATCATCGAAAAAGGATAACAAGTGATAAGGACGTTAGCACAAACACACAATTATAAGCAGTGGAACGCTTAAACAAACACATGCAAGCAAACTATTGAATTGCCATTCAAACAGAATTAGAGTACGGTTATTACAAACTAGAGCACAGTGTTTTGAAAATAAAAGAAGCAAAAGCAAAATAATGTGGGATAAAGGGGTTGAGGACGGCGATCACTGAGGACGGCTTTGGTCTTGGTAAAACTTGAGAAGCTTCTCATGAAGTTCTGCCGACTTGGTGAAGGCCGAAGACAAGTCCTTTAGAGAAGAGAGAATCAGACACTGGTTGTTCAAGATAGCACCCATAAGTTCTGCAAGAGGATGCTGTTCAGGATTAGCTGGGGCAGGAATAGGCGTAGGACCAGAGTTGGAAGAGGGAGCGTCCACATGAGGTACCGAGGAAGGAGGAGAAGCAGCCATGAGCATCTGGTCTAGAGCAGCAAAGTTAATAGCGGGCTCAGTTTCAAAAGCTGCCTCTTGATGCATGGAGGCAAGACGCTCTTGTTCAGCTTCAGCGGCGAGGCATTCTTGCTCAGATTTCTTCTTGGCTTCCTCAGCTTCAGATTCCAACTGCTTCTTAACAGAGGGAAGTTCCTCGTTATGCCTTATCTTGAGCAGTCCTCTCTTCTGATCCCAGTTGAGTCCCAGCGTTTCAGTTGGAGCAGAATCATCATATGCATTTTGTGACTTGAGGATCAGCTTGACGAGACCAGGGTACGGCAAAGCGTGTCGCTTCCTCCCACACTTAGCCATATGTTGCATTGCAATTCTGGCAAGGTTGATGGGGCGGCGGTCGAGAAAAGCGTCTATCAAAATGATATCATGCGTTTGAACGACATAACGCTTTTCTTGCCGAGGAAGGACGGCGCGGCAGATAAAATAATGTGCAATGGCGCCAACTTTGCTCAACACATGAGCTACCCTTTCCGTCCCATATGGTCTCTTTCCTTGGAAGACTCTCTCAATCATAGCCACTTCTTTATCGTCCGTCATTTCAAAACCATTCTCTGGAAGAGAACTTAGTGCGTTGGATGGAGGCTTTTGAGCGTTAAGTCCTAAGAAGGCACGAACCTGGCGTTCATTGACGGATGCTTTCTCATCATCTATCTTGAAGTGAAGAGAGCCGTCCTTGGACTTGTAGCGTAGGCTTTTGTAGAACGCTCAGACTTGTTCTTTATTAACCTCTGCAAGAGCAGGTCCGACATTTAACCAGCCTTGAAACCTTAGAAGCTCAAGGAACTCTGTAACTTT
The DNA here is from genome assembly GCA_934048045.1 of Polygonum aviculare. Classification (NCBI taxonomy): domain Eukaryota; kingdom Viridiplantae; phylum Streptophyta; class Magnoliopsida; order Caryophyllales; family Polygonaceae; genus Polygonum; species Polygonum aviculare. Next base: position 19,649,224 of record OW204023.1, on the reverse strand, counting down.
CTCATCATTGAAGGACGAGAGCGACTCTTCTGAATAGACCAAGGGGACTAACACATTTACAGGCGCGTCATCGTCTTTGCGCTTTTTCTTGCCTTTTGGGGACTCAGATTACTCATCATCAGAACTTTCATCAGCATTGTCCTCGGACTCATTCTCAGCATCGTCCTGGGTAGGAGCGTCCTCAGTGCCTTGTGCATTTTGATCATTGCCACCAGTTGTGGCCTGATCTGCTTTTGAGGGAGCTCTGCCTTGGGATGTGTCCTCTGCGTCCTGAGCTTCTGCTTGAATTTCTGGAGCAGGCTCAACGTCCGCAGGTTCTTGGGTTTTTGTTTGGATTGTGGGGGAGGGGTTTTCTTGAGGATGTGGGAGGGGATTGAGGATTGGAAGGGATTGGTCATATGGGGGACTTCATTGGCATCTCGCTCAAGCTCATCGTCCAGACTGAGCTCAGCGTTCTTTGGAGTGACCTGGTGCTCACCAGCGTCCTCAGCCACTTAAATAATTTCTGCTTCTATAGGAGTAGGAGCAGCCTCAACATTTTCAGCCTCAACATTCTCAGCCTCATCTTAGGAGTCCCCTGTTATATCGACAAAGGGGGAGGACTCACCAGCAAAAGTTCCTTGGTTACTCTTCTCAGAAGAGCTTGAACGGGAGGAACTAGATGAGGGGACAGGTTCTGGCGCTGCCACCTCCTTGACAAGCAACACCTTAGGCTTTTCACCTGTTTTGCGGCGGCGAAAAGTGTGCTCGAGGGTGGAACCCTGCTCAATGTCCTCCGGGCTACTTTCTGATGAAGGACGGCAGGACTTGGGAGTCTCGGGGTCCTTGGGCGGGGAGATGTGAGCCGGGGCGGAAGGGAAGTTGGCAAAATTTAGAGGGAAGGGACAAAACTGAATGAGGGAATTTTGTTTTGAGGGTTGAGGAGACGGTGGAGGAGTGGGGAGTTGGACGATCTTGAGGGCTTTTTGAGGAGGAGGAGTGGATTGCTTGGAGAGTTTGGAGGAGCCTTTTGTGGAGCTTGGCCTTTTTGAGGAGGGGACGGTAGATGACTTGGCCTTTTTGAGGGGCTTGGGGTCATGGATCCTTTTGGATCGTCCCTCCTTTAGATGAGGTGGAAACTTGTCCACTATTTCCGTGGGTTTGGAAGAGGAGAAGGGTTTAGAGGATTTTGAGAGAGGGGACGATGGGGCTGGATGCTTTAAAATCTTTTTGGTGGTGACGGTGGGAATTTGAGGAGGAGGGGGAGAGGGACTCGGCAAGCGATTTTGTAGCATTTGGAAAGCGGAGGAGTCCCTTGGGTACATGGGAAAGTCGGGAAGGACTTGGTTATGTAAATCAGGAATGAGGTCGAGAAGGTTACCCAGTTGTTCTCCTCCGAATTGAGAGAAGAAGAGAACGTCCTCCATACGGCCAGGCAAGTCCTTGTAGCCGTTTTTGTGAAGGCCATGGATGACAAAACGTTCAATGAACTTCTCATAGTTCCTTGTCTTTTCAACGTCCTGCTTGATATCTGGTCTATCCATGCGTTCCCTGATCAGCATATAGAGCGTCTTGGGCTTCTTGTTGATGAAGTCCACGAGAGATTCATTTAGAACAATAGGCTTGGGCTTCTCTATGTGGTGGGACTTCGCCAACTTCCTCTTCTTACCGCCGGTAGAGGATCCGGCCACGTTCACAAGTCTTTGAGACATTTTCAGACTAAGTTTAGTGAGAGAAAGTCGTCGGAAAACTTAGAGAGAGGGCAGAGAAAATGTGAGAGCAGGGAAGTTGTTGAGGGCAATAAATGAATGAGAGCGACTGTTGCATCCTTATATAGAGGAATTGGTGGCACATTTTGTAATTACCACTGATTTTCTATGCGACACGTGGCATAACTTCCCCCTTAATCTTTGAGCAAGTACAACGGTCACTGTTCAAACTTTCAAATGATCAAAAATTTTGACTCTTCAACTTCTTCTCAAAACTGAACTGGCGTCCTCTCTGACAAACAACTTACGTCCTCACATACTTGGCAAAAAATTACCTCTTCAAGCAAACAAATAACCTTGACAACCGTCCTTGTGATCACCTTGCGAACCAATTGAGAACAAAGCAAGGACGTCCCGTAAAAGAATATATGAAGCTCATAGATCGCTTTTGCAAAGTTCTCGGCTAGGGTAAGCTTAGAGTTCCCATCATTTCGGCTTATGATGCGGGTTGGGTGATCAGGGATACTCATTTTAAGACAAATAGAGAAAATTTGAATGGCGTTCCAAAGTAGCAAACACATGAAGTTTTAGACTGGCGTCCTTGCAAATATGAATTCAATGCATAACAGTCCTTAAACACTTAGAATCTACTAAACATAGCCAATCATTGAGGGAATAGTAGAACAGGACTTGCTACTTAAAAGTTATCATCCCCAAGAGCAACCTTAGATGCTCATAGGGACGTCTATCAAGCGCCTTAGTGAAAATATCAGCTATTTGGTCTTCAGTCCTTACATGCTCCATACTAATAAGTCCTAGTTCAACATTATCACGCAAGAAATGATGCCTTATATGAATATGCTTTGTGCGTGAATGAAAAGAGGATTCTTAGAAATTTCAATAGCACTTGTATTATCACAACGAATGAGAATAGCTTCAAGATTGATACCGTAGTCCTCAAGTTGATATTTGATCCAGATGACTTGTGAACTGCACGAGGCAACAACAACGTACTCGGCTTCCGCAGTTGAAAGCGCCACAAAGTTCTGTTTCTTAGATACCTAAGAGATTAAGCATGAACCAAGGAACTGTGCCATTCTTGAAGTGCTTTTTCTATCAATCACATGACCAGCATAGTCAGCGTCCGAGTAGCCAACAAGCTTGAAGGACGTCTTCCTAGGATACCAAAGACAAATATCATCACGTCCTTTGAGATAGCGAAACATCCTCTTGACTTCTTGCATGTGGGACTCCTTTGGATTCGCCTGGAAACGTGCACACAAGCAAACGGCAAACATGATATCTGGACGGCTTACGGTTAGATAGAGCAAAGACCAATCATTCCTTTGTAAAGCTTTTGATCAACGTCCTTTCCCTGTTCATCTGCGTATAGACGCGAATTTGGAGAACAAGGGGTTGCAACAGGCTTGGACGTGTTCATCTCGTACTTCTCAAGCATTTCATGGACATATTTTTGTTGGTGAATACGCGTCCCTTCCTTGAGTTGGTTGATTTGAAGTCCCAAGAAGAAATTGAGTTTTCCACTGAGGGACATCTCAAACTCGCTACTCATTAAGGACTTGAACTGATCTACAAGTTTCATGTTAGTACTACCAAAGATTATATCATCAACATAGACTTGGGCAATTAAAATGTCCTTGTGAACTTTCTTAATGAACAAAGTTTTATCAATTGAACCTCTTGTGTACCCATGAGACAAAAGAAAGGACGCAAACCTGTCGTACCATGCACGTGGGGCTTGCTTGAGTCCGTAGAGAGCTTTGTCCAAGTAATACACATCATCTGGGTGAGAGGCGTCCTCGAAGCCAGGTGGCTGAGCAACATACACTTCCTCTTTCAGTTTTCCGTTGAGAAAGGCAGTCTTGACGTCTGTTGGGCCCTAACAATTAGAAAGCCCAAGACACACGCTGGAGCGGCTTGCAAGACTTCTACAAAGCCCATCAACGAGTTTCTAGAAGGACAATCGAGAAAGAAGGGTATCAAAGCGTGATAATTTGTCCGCCTAGTTACGAGATATATTCACATTATATCTTGTGAGAGTTATTTCTATCTTATGTAACGGAAATTATATCATATTTAGGTATAAGTCATCTAGAAGGCATACGTCTATCTAGTTATCTTTATATCTTGAAAAGTACTCTATCTTTTAGGCCCCTATAAATACATAGTGGGGGGTCATGCATTGTACGTGACACATTCATACAAAAAATACAATCGAGCACACACAAATTCTAATACAATTTTCGCATTCTTTTCCTTGATTCTCGAGTTCGTATTGCTTAGTTGAAGCCCGATCTAGGCTAAGGGGTCACCAATCTTACTTGGTTGATTCTTAGCTCTAACAACGTCCATCTAAAATAACTTGAATCCCTTGTGCGTGGCAAATGCAATATTGAGACGGGCGGCCTCAATTCTAGCAACAGGAGCGAAGGTTTCATCATAGTCTATGCCTTCCTCTTGCTTGAATCCTTGATCCACCAGTCTTGCCTTGTTCCTTGACACACGTCCAATTTCATCAAGTTTATTCCTGAATACCCAGTTTATTCCAAACTTTGTTCCTTTCAAACTAATTGAGTTCTTCTTGCATTGCTTGAATCCAGTCAGCGTCCTAGAGTGCTTCTTTGATGTTCTTTGGTTCCACCATAGAGACAAAGGCATTGAACGAACAGAAGGCCAAATTTGCACTCTGGGAATTGCTTGCAGCTGACCTTGTTTGAACTCCTTGAGAAGAATCTGAGACAATCTGAGAAGTCGGGTGATCCCTAGAGAAGCGGGACTCCCTGTGGAATAATTGAACAAATCTTGGATCAATATCTCCATTAGAATCATCACTATCACCTTGAGCATCGTTCTCAATGTGTTCCCCCTCAGAGAGAGCGTCCATACCTTGACGTTGCTCGCCTTGTTGACTTGACTCAGCCACATCTTGTTGAACTGGGGATTCACTACAAGAGGGAACTCCCTGAACAACACTAGGAGCGTCCACTGAGACTTCTTCAGGATTTGGAGTAGCGTCCATAGGAGCATAGTATTTTCCAGAGGACCAATCTTCAACTTCATCTTTAGAGTCGTCCTGCTGTTGTGAAGAAGAGCGTTCTTTCTTACTTTGTTTTTCTTTGTGAGAAGATCTCTCTTTGAACACAACATGAATACTCTCCTCAAGCTTTAGAGTCCTTTTGTTGAAAACTCTATATGCTTTGCTAGTGAGAGAGTACCCAAAGAATATGGCTTCATCACTCCTTGCATCAAACTTTCCAAGTCTTTCTTTGTCGTTGTTGTGGACAAAGCACTTGCATCCAAAAACTCTGAGATAGTCAATGCGAGGCTTCCTTCCATTCAACAACTCATAGGACGTCTTCTTCAGCAGAGGACGGATCATGACACGATTGATAATGTAACATGTTGTAGCAATAGCTTCCGCCCAGAAGTACTTGGGAACGCCATTTGCTAGCAGCATAGTCCTTGCCATATCCTCAAGCGTCTTATTCTTTCTTTCCACAACTCCATTTTGTTGAGGAGTCCTTGGAGCTGAGAAGTTGTGGGAGACGCCATGTTGATCACAGTAGGCCAGGAACTTTGAGTTTTGAAACTCCGTCCCATGATCTGATCTTATGGCTTTGAGAGGCGTCTCAAGGGCAACTTCTACTTGTTTGATGAAGACTTTGAACGCGTTGAAACAATCTGCTTTTGAAACCAAGAAAAGAACCCAAGTGCATCGAGAAAAAACATCTACAAGAATGTAAATGTACCTCTTTCCACCGTAGCTCAGCGTCTTCATTGGTCCATAGAGATCCATATGGAGAAGTTCCAAAGGCATATTCATACTGACTTTGTTTTTGGACTTGAAAGACGTTCTTGTTTGCTTCCCTTTGATACAGGCTTCGCATTATTCAACTTTCTTAGGATCAATTCGGGGAAGTCCTTTCACAAGATTTCTTTGGTGTAGCTTAAGGATTGTGCTTAGTCCAGCATGGCCAAGATGGCGTTGCCAGAGGTCAGCGTCCTCCTTTGAAACAGATAGGCACAATTCTGATTTAGGCTTGAACTCCTGGTTAAAGATGTAGACATTGTTCTAGCGTACTCCTTTGAGAACAACTTTGTTGGACTTCTTGTTGATGACAAGACATTCCTTTGAGTCAAATGTGACTAGGTTTTCACCTTGATCACACATTTGAGAGACACTTAGGAGGTTGAAACCAAGTCCTTTAACAAGACTTGCATTTGTTGCCTTGATGGACGGATTGAGAATAGCAGTTCCCGTCCCTTTGATCTTTCCCTTGCCTTGTTGCCAAACGAGACAGTTCCTCCCGTGGCACTACTTTGGATAGAAGTGATATGGATCTGGCTTTCTGTCATATGGTTTGAGGCGCCACTATCAATGATCCACGGGCGTCCCCTCACTTCTACCTGCCATAACAAAGTTAGTTTTTGGCGACCCAGGCAAGGTGTTCCTTACCTGGTTCGTTACAGAAATAAAACTCCGGTTCTGGCATGTAATCATTTATATTAACATCATTTGAAATAGCATGCTTTCGGACGCCTAGGATTAGCCTTAGGGACGGACTTAGCATTTTCATTGTTAGTCCTAGCATCTTTTCCACTTTCAATATCTTCCTTGAGTTTTAAGCAATCATATTTGAAGTGGTCTCCTTGTCCACAGTACCAACGCGTTCTGTAGTAAGTACCGAGGTAGTACTTCTTGTTGGGACGTTGGATTTTGGTTTCTTTCATCCTTTGAGGGTTACAGACTTTAGAACCTTCCCCCTTAACAATTTTCTTGTAAATTTTATGACTTGTAGAGTTGGTATAGTAGTCCTTCTGACCTTGGTCTCCAGTTTCTAGGACTCTTATACGCTCAAGAAGGTTCGTAGTCTTCTCCCTTTCTAGTTCAAGTTCTGATTTGCTTGCCTCAAAGTCACTGGGAAGAGAGTTCCTATTATCAGACTCATAGCCTAGTCCCCTTTTAGCTGGGACAAATACTATTGGTTTGACTTCTTCTACCATGGGAGTCTTTCCTAACACTTTAACTTCTTCCCTAAGCTTGGCGTTCTCAAGTTTGAGACACATTACTTCAGTGTTTAGAGTCTCTGTTTCTTCTCTTGAGGACTCTAGTTGGAAAGACATTGTAGCACAGTTCTCACATTCAACTATAGTATTCTCAGTTTCAAGTTCAAGTTCATCCATTCTTTGTTTCATTGCAAGCCTTTCTTCCATGATTTTACCAATGAGTTTGATAAGTTTTGATTTTGAACATCTTTCTAAGGAATTCATCATGGATTCATGAGTTACCTCTGGTTCCTTTTCCGAGGCATCCTCTTCAACAGCTGAGGCGTCCTCCATAGCCATGTACGCCACTTGTTCTTCAATTTCTGAGGCGTCCTTGATAGCTATGTACGCCGCCTGTTCATTAGGTTCTTCATCATCAGAACTAACACTATCCCATGCAGCTAAGCACGCTCCAAAGAGATCTTTTGTCTTCATATCCTTTGATGACATTCCCGTAGTACACTTCTTGGCAAAATGTCCTTTCTTGTTACGTTTGTAGCAAGTGAGTTCCTTCATTTCAGCCTCTGTGTACTTGGACTTTCCTTCTTGTAGGGCATCTTGTGTTTGTTGAAGTGTTTGCTCCTTTTACCATAGATACGGAGAGCCTTGTGTAAAAGAGCAAGTTCTTCATCTTCATCAAGTTCTTCCTTTGACTTGCTTTATTTTTCTTTTAACGCTTGGACGCGCATCTTTTCACGATTCTCATTCTTGTTGGCTTCCACCATCAAAGAAAGTTCTCTTTGGCGACGCAAATACTCAGAGTACTTTGGTGTGGTTGATGCCAAAGAAAGGTCTGTTTGTGGATTCTGTCCTAGCTCAGCCATATAATAGTTTCTTCTTGCTTCATACTGCCTTAGTTTCCCATAGATCTCTTCCATATCAAGCGTCTTGTTGGCTGTTTTCTCTTTGAAGGTTGTTCTATCAAAGTTCCAGATTCCCGTCAACCCATCGATGACTACTTGAACTCTGTTCCTCATTGAGACTTCAGCTTCTGGGACGCCTAAGTTTCTCATCTTGGTACAAAGGGCTTCAAAACGGTAGGAATAGTCATTGACCGTTTCATTTGGCAGCATTCTGAAGGCATAGAACTTTTGATCCCTTTTGATTTGCAGCTGGACGTCCTCCTTCATGTCAGCCGTTCCTACATAGAATTTTTCAAGAGCTTCCCACTATAGTTTGGCAGTTGCCAAATTGCTAACTCTGGTGGAGTCCCTTTCACAGAGGGACGCTTGAAGGAAGCATATTGCCTTAACATTTGTTTCCATCAGATTGAATTCATCAGGACCCCACTCGTCCTCCTTGTCAGCTTTGTCAGCAGGGACTTTGAGGTCACCCTTCATGATAACCTTCCAGTATTGATAGTTCTGACTTCTACAAAAGTTTTCAAATCTGATCTTCCAGCGGTTGAAGTTACCGTCCGTCAGGCGCGGAGGCTTCACAAAAGAGATTCCAATAGGTTCCATGTCCATCTTTTACCTGCAACTCAACAAAATCTAGAGTGCCTGCTCTGATACCAATTGTTGGATCGTTAGTAACTAAGGGACGTCCTTTATGTAGATGAAGGCGTCCTTGGTCAGGCGTCCCTACGAGGGATAGGAGCGTCCATTGGTTATGCAGCGGAATGAAATACTAAACAAGTAAAAGTGAACGCAGTGAATTATAGAGGAACCACTCAAGACCAAGTAGTCCTTGAGTGTAAACCTCTACCTCCTTGGAGGATTTTTGAATAGCTTTTCCTTTATATTAAACGTCCTTACACTTGTACTGGAGAGTCTTTATAGTTCTCTGGCACTTAGCTTTTCTTCCTAAGTCCACTAGTAAAGGACTCCTTTAAGCCTACAACTTAAGCGAGTTTAATCTTACAAAGGACTCTATCGCTATGTCCTACAATACTTATTAAGACTCTCTCTTTCTTTTTGGGTTTTTCTGAGTACAAATAGTTTTGTTGTTTGGGTTACAATTCTCACTCGATTTAGCACAAGTCTATCACTGTTCTTGAGTTCTTGAGCTAGTTCTTCGTGTTCTTGAGTGAGTCGCTTTCCTCTGATTCTCTCTGAATATTCTCTGAAAGCGTTAGCGTCACAATAAATGTCGTGGGCTATTTATAGGACTTGGGGAAGGGCGTCATTTCTCTTATGACGATCATGCCCTTCATGGACGTGGCTACAGGATCTTCCTCCACGTAGTATGACGGTGATGAGGAAGCTTCCTGTATCCAGCTGTGTGTGATCAACTCCGCTACAAGATCTGCCGCCACGTGTTGATGGACTCTGCTACAGGATCGTCCGCCACGTAGTGTTGGACTCTGCTACAGGATCGGTCTCCACGTGTCCTTGGATGATCAAATGTTGTCGAGTGATGTCATCCTGTCAGCTAGTGAGTAAGGACGCTTTGCTTGCGTTCCTACTTGCTTTGGGACTCCGTCCTTGCTCAAGTAGTCTCTTTTTGGCCCTTACTTCCTGTTAGCTGGCGTCCCTAAGCCTAGGGAACGCTTTACACACTTGTTGTCCTTTTGTCACTGGCGTTACTGAACACTTGGACAAATTTATTAGAATCAAAGTGAGTTTGTCATATCAAAACTAAGGGACGGTTGTGTGAGCACACTACCAAGTACGCAAGCGTCCTTGATAGCGTCCCAACACTTATCCGCATTTGTAATCTCATACTCGACCCAAAAACACTCTTCCCACTACCACCATCGCGTTGACTCTTAGCAATAAAGCACCTCCCATCTCTTTGCCCGTTGACTCGGTTGAAATCAAAATCTCGTTGCTCTCATCGCGTTATCATCCTCATGGTGTTTTCAGACTTCAACATTGGCGCCGTCCGTGGGATCTCCTCAAACTAAGCAGGCACCGTTTCAACCAGTGAAGAACGATGGACGCTAACAGCAACAACACGTACTACGCTGACGGCACAACCTTCGGGATGCAGCCGCCGCCGCCGCCGCCATAGTATTACGGGTCACCACCCATGATGCCCCAGTCTGCGCCTATTCCCGGCTAGGGCCCGGCCACGCAACAACCGCCCACCATGCCAGTGTTGAACCCGGCTTTCCAAAAGGGCTTCCAGCCCCAGGCCCCCTTTCAAGGGTATATGCACGCGTAGTACCATCAAGAGTACGCGCCCGCGCTCGCACAGGAGCCCTATGTGGAGGAGTACTCCATCACCAACGGGAGCTCCACTGGGCAGGAGGTTGAGCGGGACGCCCCCAACGCGCTGTCTCCTCCCAAACACCACTTCCAAGGCTACGCCCCGGCGTACCACTACGGTCAAGGTGCTTACCCCATGCAACACAGCCAAATGATAGTAGAAATACAAGCCGCGTGGCGGCAATAATAGTCAGGCCCACATGGCCAAAATAAGCACCAAATATGTCAAATGATACAAAAAATAAAAATAGCAAAAAACTAATCTTGAAGGCTGGAGAGAGGATTTCAGGCAATAGGAGCAGAGGTCGTACGCTCGGAGACAAGAGGGTCCTTAGGGGTCTTTCTTTCTTAGCATTAACGGCGAGGAGTTCTTGATTTGCGTTCGGGACGTCAGTCCCCTCCGTCATCTACCTCGATGCTCGGGGGAGGTTTCGCCACCCCATTCTCCCAAACGATCCCCATGCTACGTTTGAGATTGGGGGTGAAATAAATATTTCACCCCATGCTTCTCGCATGCTTGGAGAACCCCCGTCATGGTCGCAAGAGCTTGAACCGCGGTTGCGTCTGCAATACGCCGGTCCATGTACGCTTGCGACGCGAGAAAGTCGGGTATCGCGTTCGCCAACTTGGTCTGGTCTCTTCCAGCTGCTGACGCAACTCCCCGGTCGTCGCCTTGGTGCTGGTCTCCTCCACCTCCTTCTTAGAAGCCGCAAACTGAGCTTTTGGCCGCCTTGAGCTCCGCGGCGTACTTCTCCATTTGGGCGCGTAGCTCCCCAAGGGATGCTTCCGCGGCCTCTCGGGCTCGGATCACCTTGTCCGCCCGCGCCACCTCCTTGCATACGCGCTCGGGCAGGTAGTCCATCGCCACGTTGACCTACAAGTCAGGTTACGCCTTTAGCACCAAAACATGGGTCACAAACGTTAAAACAAGAAGCGGGAAGGTCACATACCATATGGCCATATTTTTGACACTCCCCCTTAAGCTCCTCTGCGTTGAGGCTCCGGAACCATTCCACCTCCTCCGCGTAGACGTGCTGGTCCTCCTCAAAAGTTGCCCAGCTCGGGCCGGGGTAGGCGAACCCTACCACCTCGGCCCTTCCTAACCAGTGGCGGCGATTGCCAAAGCCCGTCACGATTTGAGCCGGTCCCTTTGAGGTCTCCAGAGGCTCATCCCCCGCGGCAACCACGTCACGCTTAGGCCTCTTCAGCAGGACCCCCTCAGAGAGGACCACGTCCTTCGCGGTCTTGCGCTTCGTAGCCTCTGCGAGGGCGCGCTTGTCTCGGCCCTCCTTTTGGGCGCCCTTGCGCTTGTGGTCATGGGCCCCCTTCGAGGTGACCTCCTTCTTGCCCCCGGATTTGGCGGTGGAGGGGGCACTAGAGGTGGCCTGGGAAGACTTCCCAGAGGTCAGCGTCGCGAAAACATCCATATTTGCAAAATAAGTCATAAATAATTAGACTAAACGCGTGTAAAGTACAAAGAAAAGCATACATCAAAGAACCAAGCTTCAAAAACAAAAATAACCTCGCCCGCAGGCACCGGGGACGCGGTGGCTGATGAGGATACCTCGACCACCCGAGGCGGCACCGGCCTCACGCTAAGCCCCGCACGCTCAAGGCGTTCCTGGGTTTACCACGCGCTCTGTTCCCTTTTAAAAGGCGCAGCGAAGTCCTTCGTCGCCGCGGATGCCTGCTTTGACACGGTCCATTGGCGCTTTTGTCGGCGAAACCCACCAGCAACCATGGGGCAAAGCATGTTCCCACCTTGGAAATCGCACACGATGAACCATTTTTCCTTCCAGCGTAAACCAACGTTGGAGGGGTTGATCAGGAGGATGCAGTGTGTAAGGCTGAAATTCACAATGCCTTGTTATCCGCCTTAACCGTGAGAATCTGGCCCATGTGCCTCGCGGAGGGGGGGAGTCCTAGCTCTAAGCACCGGATGTGGTAGGCCGCGATGCAGCTCCAACAGTTGGGGGCCATCGAAGCCGGAGCAAGTTCGAGGTCGAACAAAAAATCGGAAACATGGCGGGGCAGCGGGAGTTGAAAACCCGCGATAAGACTCGCCGCGTAGACCACCGTGCCTGCCTCGTAAACAGCGAAACTATTGCCCCCATCCAAGGGCAACAGGAGCTCCACCCCTGCTGGCCAGGGGTATCCCGTCGCGATCAAATCCAGCTCATCGAGGGTGAGGATGGATCCGCAACCCTTTGCCAACACCGCGTTGGTTTCATACTCCGCCAGGCGCGCGGGTCTTGTTTGCCGAAATCGCGGGACTTCCGCCTTAACCCTAGTCAGATACCGCGGGGGAAATATCCTCGCGGTCCTAGAAGTCGATTCCCTAATGTCGCTAGCCGCATCATCAGGGTCGTAGGCTGCGCAGCGTGCCATGGGATCCTGCGACGCGTTGGAGCTGTGAAGGTCGGATACCGAGGTCGGATACCGAGGTCGGGTCACTGGGACTTAGACCCCGAGGAGAAGGGAAGTTGTTCTGAGAGTCGTTTGCGGACATCTCCGAGTAATCCAACGAGGGGTCAAAGGCGTTAAAAGTTGTCCCTGTTCATTATGCGGGCACCGCGTTCACGCCTGAGGGACAGGTATCACTGGACATGTAAGGTCCCGAGTCCAGGGCACAGAAGCAAAGAGGCTCCTGGAGGAAGGAAAAGAAAGATAATATGTATGGGAACGGAAAAGACAAACATGAGGAAGCAAAGAGCGCGATGCATGCCAACAAAAGTTAGTGCTTATGAACAACAAGTGTAGAAAGCAAACAAGCATAGAGCGCGGTATCCCAGCCGCAAACAGATGGCAGGTTGTGACGGGTGGAGAAGTTCTGTCAAAAAGAAAAGCCTAGGGGCGCACGCGGTGTCAGAAGGACATTCCGCCGCTCCCACCGCATGTCTCAATAAGTAGGACACGGCGATGTGACACCTGATGAGACGGAACATCGAAGTAAAGACGTCACTCCCTTTCCTCCCGCGCGACCCTTAACATTATCAAAACGCTTCATCTCCTAACAAAGTCTCGCCTCCCCTTGGCGTTTCGTCTCCTCGATAGATCTTCTCAGCCTCCCTCGACAGCCGGACACAGCGTCGCCACCAATGAGCGGCCGTCACCAGTCAACAGATGTTCTTAGGGTGAGGACGTTTTGTCACCCCCCACCTCCCAGAACCGCAAAAAGAACCAAAAAACCCCCCAGCGGTGACGCCACACCGCTGGGCCTAGGGTTTCTTTTAAAAACAGAAAAGAGAAAAGGGAGAAGAAAGAGGAAGAGGGGAAACGTACCGAAAGAAGGAAGGGGTGGAGGACGAAGAAGTGGTGATAATGCAGGAGGTTGAGCGGTTGCCGGCGATGGAAGGCGAGGGATGCTTGAGAGCGAAAATGGCGTGTTTTGGAGTTTGAAAATGGAGAAGTGGGGAAGACGAAGAGCGGAACCGCTCTTTTGTTCGGCTTTCAACGGGCCACAATGATATGGGCTTCATCTGACAGGCGGCTCATGAGGCAATGCGGCCCAACAACTTCCTTTGCCACGCCCCTCGTCCCATTGCCCTCATTTGCTCACACATCTCTAAACGCTAACGCGTTCCATACACCACGTTTCCGGTTCGGGGTACTTTTTTGGACCCGTCCTCAAATGGGCATCGAGGCCCGGTCCATGGCGTTGTGTTGATAACAGGCACCGTCAACGCGGTCAGACCACCCCACCAAAACAAAATATTGCTAAGTATAAACCTCTTGATGGCATCAACCCCAGCCCTACCGCCATCGCGAGCAGCGTACGGCCCCTCCCAGTACAATGACCCCCTCCAAGGCGGAATCCCTCAAGAGTAAGGGTCCGTTAGCCATGCTCTCATTGCGGAGAGTGACGACGTTCCATCCAAACGAGCTGCGGGTGGCAACGTCTCATCCTAGCCTGCACGCCAATGGCCGGCCTTGCGGCCGCCGCTCCAGCAGACCAACCAGAGAGAGACACGTACCTGGACGGCATTCGTCCCACAACGACATCTCGTCAGCCCAAACCTCGGCTAAAAATAACGAGCTTCTTGCACCAGAACAGGGATCGAAAACCTCGCGAAACACACACATTAAATCTCGAGCTAAGATCCTTGTTGTAATCCAATACACTCAACGCAATAGAGAGAGTTCTTATCCGCATTTGTAATATCATACTCGAACCAAAAACACTCTTCCCACTACCACCATCGCGTTGACTCTTAGCAATAAAGCACCTCCCATCACTTTGCCTGTTGACTCGGTTGAAATCAAAATCCCGTTGCTATCATCGCGTTATCATCCTCACGGTGTTTTCGGACTTCAATAGTATGCATATCACCATGAATTAGTAATGTTTTTGTATGTGAATATATGAAAACTCATGATGGCATATTAGCGAATTTATTTGAATCTAGTGCATAGTATCTTAAATATATCAGATATAAATTATTATGTCATGACAATCGCACTTCACTCATGAAATATACTTCATTTATAAACATGTATCTACTATAAAAAAAAAACCTAACATTTTTTAATATATGTAAGAGCAAATTGAACATAGAATTTTTTTTTTGGGTCGAAAGCAAATTGAAAACAGAATATAACTTAAAACTTCTTGGATATTTTATGTAACGCCATTAATCTTGAAAGGTTGACTCGGGCAATGTCGTTGTTCCCTTATCAAAAAAATAAACCCCAAACATGAAAACAACAGTATAGTAGGCAAGCAAGGGGTCGAACCCAAAGGAATCAGTTTTTATTCGGATTTTAATGTTTTCATGCGAGTAATCAAAAGGGGTTTGAAAGTCGGTTTCAATCAAAGGTTATAAAGTAGAGTTTATCCAATCAATTCCACTTTATTAAGCCGTTGATCATGAATTCATCCACCTCTTTATATGCCTAGGACAATTCCAATCCCAATCATTAGCAATCGCAAGTCCACGGTCTGAGCAATTCTATAACCCTAGGCAAGGACGCTTAACCTAGAATTAGCATAGAGCACAAGGATATTAGGAAATCAAATCATGCAATCAAGCTACGAGTCTCATGCACAATTAAACCATTGAATACTCTTCCCTAAACTAGTCCACGGTCCTAGAATAGAGTTGTTTCGAGAAATAGGAAAGATGCATAGACAACAACCAATCCTAATTCAAACAATAGATCTAAGTCAATCAAACAAGTTGATCAGGCTCATAAAATCAAACATAAATCATGGGATGAAGCACAAGAGTATCAATAAAGACCTAGGGATAAAGAGGTTGCCAAAATTTCACAACTTCATAATAAAGCTTCCTTGATTGAATAAACTCAAGAGGAGAGTTAGTTCTCCATTACAAAGAAAACTCCAATCTTTATTGAAAGAACAATTGATTGACAAGTAAATTGGATACCTAAAAACCTAGAAAGGTTCCCCTTAAATAGCCCCAAAGATCAACCTTTTCGGACTAGATAAGAAAGAAAACCGAAAGATAAGAAAGGAAACAAGATAAAAACGATAGAATTTCGTCCGCGTGAAAGTCGGCCATCACCGCGACCGCGGCATCACCACCGCGCCCGCGGCGGTCTTCGAAAGTCAAGGGCTGAGTCGGCTTCTTCCGTGACCGCGCTAAAGACAGTGCGACCGCGGCCTTCATAGGTCTTCATGGTTCGTCTCTTCACGCCACCGCGCCAGCGTCATAGACAACGCGACCGCGATATCCATGCAGTGGCGAATCTTCATTTTTAAGCTCTTTAACTCTTGATTCTTCACAACTTGTGTCTTCGGTCTTCATATTACAATAACGCTCAAAACTAACCTAAACACTCTCTAAATCATCTCAAAATACAAGAGTTATCCTATACAAAATAGCCTGAATTAAATTCCCCCATACTTAGATCTTGCTCGTCCTCGAGTAAGGCATCTAAGATCTCAGGAAATACAAGGGAAGATAAAAACATTCAACTCACAACCCGAACCCAAAAATAGAGAAATCATGAGCATAAAACAATGAAGCTCAAACACACACCTCACAACAAGATATAACACTCAAGCTCTAAAAAAACATGAAAAAGAGCAACCTAGGATCTACCCAAATTTAACATGTAAGCCCCAAAGTCCCCAAGCAAGAATGATCCTAAAACACTCGAATTTTACCGCTCAATTCTTTCCTAGGCGCCCTTCCGGGTTTTCACCTAACCACTCTTTTCATTTTTCAAAAGGTGTGCTCACAAATACTCACAACACTCATGAACCTCAAATTACCCCAGCCTAATGCTGGTCCGGGTTACCTGCTTATTACCTGAGCCGCCCTTTCGGGTTTTCGACTCATCCCAGGATTTATATGCCTTTTTTCAATTCTTTATGGCTTTTTCTATCTTTTTTTTCTTTTCTTTCTTTCTTTATTATGCAAAAAGTATGGTGCAAGTCCTCCATGAAAAAGAAGCAAGTCAAAAATCTGAAGCAAATCTCTAACTAAACTAACTAGGATAAGCTAATGCTAGTACTCCTTCCCCCATACTTAAATCCTTCCTTGTCCTCAATGAAGCAGAGAGAAAGTTTAGAAGCAAGGAGAAAGTATATCAGAAGACTCACAATCGAACGAAGAGAGGTGGAATGGAAGAACTCTTCAAAGGATGGAAGAAGGGAAACTTCGTATTTCCAATCGGTGGGCATACCGCGGGAACGGCATAAGGAGCTCCCCAAGGTGACGCACTTGGTCTAATGAAACCCTTCTCAAGCAACTCTTCGAGTTGACTCTTGAGTTCTTTCATCTCGATCGGAGCCATTCTATATGGCGCTTTGGAGATCGGTGCGGTTCTTGGCTCCAAACTGATGGAGAATTCAACATCACGTTGAGGTGGCAACCCTGGGAGTTCCTCGGGAAAGACATCAGGAAATTCTCTAGCTATCGGAATTTCCTGAATGTTAACAATCTTCTTCTCAGTTGGTTCCAAATAGCACAGGAAAGTACAACCTTGTCGAAGCAACTTTCCAGCTCTCATGGCATTGATTAGCTTCCCATTTTCCTCGTCTCTTTTTCCTCTGAACTTACAAACGTGTTTTCCCCCAGAGTTGATGGTCACAATTCGCTCGTTAAAGTCAATCACTGCTCCATGTCGCGATAGCCAATCCCTTCCTAGGATTATGTCGTACGGAGCCATCGGGATGCATATCAAATTGGAACTAAATTTTCTACCTTGAATGCCTATAGGGAAGTCACTTAATTGTTTCGTCCCTACTATTCTTTCCCCATTGGGAAGATTCACGACAAAGGGCTCACAAATATCAAGGCATTTTAGTCCTAGGAGGTCTACGCAACTTTCAGAAATAAAGGAGTGTGATGCACCAGAGTCAAATAACAGGAAGGCAGCAGTAGAGCGAACATATAGTGTACCTTGGTATATGGGTGCTCCAGGTTCATCGCTGGCACGCATCTCATAGAGGCGTTGACCTTGATTCTGCGATGTCGCTGGTCCCTTGCCCTTATTATGAGCTGTAGACTGGACAGAAGCTGTCATGGAAGATCGGTTTGAGGCCGGGTTGATCTGAGAAGCAGAGGTTGACTTAGACTGTCCCGAACCATTCCTGATCTGCTGACAATAGGTACGGAGGTGACCTTCCTTTCCACAGTTAAAGCAGGTCTTCCTAGGTTTGGTGCATCTTCGGTTAATATGTCCCTACTCACCACAGTTGTAGCAGGTGACTAGTCCACTCCTGCGTTCGGACCCCTTCGAAGAACTAGTCATGGTTGGCTCAGATTTGCTCTTCTTTGACCAACCTGATTTCTGTGGAGAGGCAGGCCTCTTAAATCCGCCTTGGTTCTGATAGTGAGGCTTTCCTCCACCATGTTTCTTTTTCTCAGAATCGTTCAAGGTGACCTCCATACAATAGGCATGGTCGACGTACTCCTCAAGGGTCGAGAAAGTACGGTTCATCATCCACGGCTTAATATCGTTACTCATCCATTTATGGAAACGACGAATCTTCTGCTCCTCAGTGGAGAATTCAGTACCAGCATACTTCTGTAACTCATTGAACTTCTTCGCCCTTTCTAAGACGCTCAATCCCTTCACTTTGGGATCATACAGCTCATCCCTCTTGATCATAGCAGGCGAGAAGAAACGTTTTAACATCTTTTCCTTGAACAATTCCCAAGTCAGTTCAGGATTCTCAGGCAGTCTGGAAGTTTCCCACCAATCATTGGCTTCATCCCTCAGTTGCAGGGCGGCAATGTGCACTCTTTCAGCTTCAGTGCAGTGCACATTCCTCAGTAACTTCTCCATGTTGGAAAACCAGTGATAGGCACTAGAAGGTTCTCCAGCACCATTAAAAGTTTCGGGCCTTAGCGAAAGGAAGGTTTTCAATGCCTTGGCATAATTTGACCCCTCGCCTCCATCGCGAATTTCGTTAGCCCTCCTATTCGCTTCAGGCTCGATCCCAACTGCGTTGGCTGGATTCTGAACTGGTGCAGGCATAGCCTCACGCACCATCTGATTAATCATGGTTCGAAAAGCGGTCATAGTTGCTTCATCAAAGACCATAGTTTGAGGGTTTGCTGGGTCTCGGTTGTTTCCACCAACCTCAGATCCGACTTCTTCATGATGGCCCCCAGTTGGAACGTTGTTCAGGTTGTCCCTAGCAGTGTTTCCTCGAGTGTTAACCATCTGAATGAATGACAAATGTTTCCAAACAATTAACATTTGTTTAAGGAAATATGCAGACACGTTTGAAAGGAAAGTGATCATTATATTAAAGGATCATCATACATGCCGCAAGTACAGGGAAAAGATGGTTACACTTAACACAAGGAAACTTAGACAACCTTACAACGACCCGACTATTCAAGCCATACAAAAGGAATAGTCGACAGCCTAAGTGGGTTTCCTAGAGCTACGCACTTATATGGGTACACGAGGGCAAGAAAATCTAACGGGGATGAGACGGAGGGAAGCAGTACTTGTCCAAGAATCCGGGGCTGAACAAATTGTCGTTCAGGACCTCGCCTCCATCTTCCAATAACCACCTAGCTTGCTCGAGATTGCGGTTGAGAATATCAATAGACCGCTGCTCATTGACTATGGCGGCTTCGAAGTTTTGGATTTGCCACTGATGTTGACGGAGAGCGTCCTCCCATCCCTTCTTATGCCGATGGAGCAAGCGTGTCCTCACTTGGAGGCACGTAAGAGGGATAGGTTCTGGTGCAGGCAGCCGCCCACCTATGCGTGGTGCTTCGATGCCACGGTCCACTAGATCACCTACTGTTTGATAGGTGAGTTCTAGTGGACTCGCCAGAGGTCCCCGGTTTAGATCAAGCGAGGAGGGGTTGTCTTCACGCCTTCGTTCTTGGGACGTCACCTCCTCCCCAATTGTCACCTCAGAATTCCCATCTATAGGGTGGCAATTTGCCTCGAGGTAATTGAAAAGATTTTCCAGTCCATACTCTTCCAGGTCTGAAAGAGAAAAATTCCAATCTCCTAACAGTGCGGGATCCTCTAGTCCGGGGTAGGCATGTGCTCCCTCGCCAGCTCCCCAGTCGAAGCCAAGGTCTGGCATTAGTAAGTCCGGGAAAGGTTCTCTTGGTTGATCATCGGAGCCTCCACGCTCGGTGGTAGGGGCTCTAGAGGTACTCCCCCTCTGGTAAGAAGCAGATTCGTTGGAAGGGCGCATTTTCCTAAAGATGGATTTAGAGGGTTACACGCCGATTTGCAAATCTGTATGCAAGGTGAAGACGATCTGAAGGAAGTTTCAAATTTCCAAGTCATAAAAATCTCAAAGAACATTTTAATCGATTAGAAATTTCTAGGAGGTTTGATAAAAACCGCTTCTTGAACTCTGTGACAAGAAGGTTTGAAAATAGTTAGTTTCTTGATTTCTGTTACAAGAAACTTTCGAAAGGAAATAAATCGAAGTTTAGGAACCTTTAGCTCTGATACCATAACTGTAACACCCCTATTTTAACCCAAGGGTGTTACCGCCAGTGATCTCAGATTTTACCATCCAAGACCACCCGAGGTTGTAGGTAACACAACACGGTTCAAAGTAATATAAAACAGGATAGTTATATTACATTAAAGTGGTTCATCGATTACCACATACTTGAAAAGGCGTTCAAAAGTCTGAAACGCTATTGCTTGAAATGGAAACGACATTAGGTAATAGTGCAGCGGAAATTAAAACAATAATATTATACAAAGTAGCATGGGGGACCCAAACTGTCCAAAAGACTTGAAACCTTCTTTCCTTCAGATCCTTGAGTCTTCGGCTTTAACCTGATGCAGTCTTGGCCTTGTTACCTGATATTTCCATAGAAGCAAGAAATACCAGCCGACCAATGTCGGGAAGAAAAGAAAGTGGTATTAGTCTAACGCGAGACTAAGCAAGTGGTAGAATGAGAAATAGGTTCTTAGAAAGGCTAAGTATGTCGGCATCTAAGTCCAAAGGGAACTGAACGATGCACGACCAGTCGGGTTCTTTGGCAGTGAGAGAAAGACACAATGGTGAACAAACTTTAGACGATTAGAACTCCGGCAATGAAAAGTAAAGGAATCTGATGCGAAAAGAAATACGAGATTTCTTCTGAAGAATAGGAATTCACAGGGAAGTGACTTCCTAGAAAGAAAGTTATTGTTCTTTGCCTGTTGGGAACGTTATTAATTCACAGCAAGTTTGAGAGGACTCCATCGAGTATTTTCGAGGAGCACTCAAATTCATTCTCTATCACTAATGTGCACAGACACTTATCTTTGTCTAAAGTCATAAGGCAATACAGATGCAGTGTGTGACTTTTAAGATGGCAGCTCGCTCTGCAGAGAGACGATGCCTATAGAGTAAGGGAATGATCCCTGACACTTAGCTAGAGTGCAAAGTTCACCCCTCCAGTGGTGGAGCGGGAAGAGTCATGACCCAGTACTGTGAGCCGATAATAAATATACCACCCAGTACAGTTATAAAGAGATGTTGAGAGTCAAAACTCGCATCCCTAATTCCTACACTAGTCCACACAAAGTCTCGAAAGAGACTTGAAGCAAGCAGAGACCACAATCAACGGTCCTAAGTCCATGGGCTAGCGCAGTGCAATAATGTAAATAACAACAGGGTCGTTATCTCTAAACAATAAAGTAACCCTATGTTCATTTTATTCAGCAAACAAGGTGTTCCCAACAAACTGAACAGGATAACGAAAGGAATCAACGATTATCGAAGATAAAGAGAGTACGAAGGGAGAACCATCCACTTGCCTTGGATTTTCGAGCGTTAAGTCGCTACGAAGACGGAATTTCTGAACGAGCACTCCTAGAAGCTTAACCTAATTCGAGGCACAGAATGATAACGAAATAAATTAATATTTAATTTATTTCTTAGTCTAGGAACTCCTCGAATTGTTAGCTTATAAATTCTAAGTTTTCGGCTCATAAGAACATTAGAAGCGAGTTTAGGATTTTTGTAAAATCATTGGTTTACGAATATCCCTTCATAAAATTTATTTATAAAAACTCTTCTTAAAGAAGTTAAGTAATTACTTAATTAAGATTAATTATTCATAATAAAATAATATTTTATAATTATAAGTCTCAATTAAGAAAAAGGTACAAATTTATCTTATAAAGAGATTGACTTAATCCCATGGGTAAAATACCTTTAGTCAACTTAATAAATTTTATCGCTTTATAAAAGTAATTAATTTAATGGGTATGGGTTTTAAATTTATTTAACAACACTCCTTAGTATAAAAATACCATTAGCTCAACTTAATAATGCTCCTTCTAATTAATTAGACTAAATGGGCCTTTTTAACTAACAAATAATTTAGTGGGCCTAATTAACCCTTAACAAAAAATTTAAGGGGAAAAGCCCACCCCTTTGTTTTGTGTTATACGTACCTAAGTGGCAGCCTGCCTCCTCCCTTCCCTTTTCTTTTGGTACGCCCACAGCAGCACACAGCAACACAACAACAGGCAGCAGCAACGCACTGCCTCGACTCCAATCGACACCAACGGCGACGTCCGGCGACCGACGGCGACAACAGGAGGGCGGACCGCGGCTTCCGGCGACGAGGACGAAGGCCAAACTCGGCTCTCAGGCGGGCCGAAGGCGGTCGGGGAAGAGAACGGAAAAAAAAATGGATTACAGTGGTTGCTTTCGGGTGTTTTGTTGGCTGGTTTTTCGGACAGAAAATGATGGGGGAGGAGCTTTGAGTATTCAGGGATTTAAGAGAGGAGGAAGGGAGAGTTGAATGATTTGAGTGTGCAATCAATGGGTGCCCAAAACCCACAGTTTATAGGCAGATTTTTGCCCTCAATCATACGTAAGGGGAGTGAATAGGACATGGTGAACGAGGGTAATCGGCTGAACTCCCGGGATGAGACCGAATGTGATGGTGGCGTCAGGCGAGTACGAGTGAAGAAGGACGAGTGAAGAGGCGGAATTTCCGCCGGTCACGAGGTGACCATCTCGGCAGATTAGTATTTGGGGCTATTGGGTTTAATTTAAATGCGTTTCCTTAGTTTAACAGACAATTGTTGTAGCCCAGTTGGTAGAAGGAAGGGAAAGGGTAGGAGAGGTCAGGGGTTCAAATCCCACCTTTCTCCATCCTCTTTATTTTTAATTTCGGGTCTATTTATGACTAGGCCCAATTCTTGGTTAAATTTTATAAATATAACAATTAATTCAATTTAATTAATTGTTGCTAATTAATAATATTAATCTTCTCAAATTACAATTATGAGTGAAAAGACTCAATTTTATCTTTAGACTATAAATCTCTATTTTATACTTTAAAATTATATTTAACGATTAATATGCTTTCTTGAAATCTTTAAATCTTTCATTACGAAAACGAATTCATTAGATTTGTTCTTACACTTCTAATAGAATATAGTACATATTATCTTATAAAAATAGCGGGTATTACATCAGTACCCCCTTAAAAATTAGTTTCGTCCCCGAAACTAGGAGAGATTGGGGTATAATACGGAAGGATAAGTATTATCGGAATATTGCTAGGTTACAAAAGAGTCAAACGTCCTAGTACCCCCTTAAAGAACGTCTCATTCTTTAATTATGGGTCGAACAATTCTGGGAAGCGTGCTCGCATTCCTTGTTCGGTTTCCCATGTCTCCCAAGTCGTTTCTTCTCCACCATTCTTGGACCAAAGTATCCTTACCAACTGCACTTCCTTGTTGCGAAGCTGTTTCACTCGGCGCTCTAGGATCTTCACGGGTCTTTCCTCATAAGTGCCATTCGATTGAATTTCAATGTCATCATAGTCGAGTACATGTGATTCATCAGGCACATATTGTCTTAGGAGTGACACGTGGAAGACGTTGTGAACTGGGTGTGCAGACGGTGGCAGTGCAAGGCGATACGCTAGCTTGCCCACTCTTTCGAGTATCTCAAAAGGACCGACATAGCGAGGATTAAGCTTTCCTCGCTTCCCAAAGCGAAACACGCCTTTCAAGGGAGATACTCTTACGAATACCTTGTCGCCTATAGAGAACTCGACCTCTCTTCTCTTCAAATCGGCATACGACTTTTGTCGACTTTGAGCGGTCAACATTCTTTGTCGGATGAGAGCCACATCAGCAGCTGTTCTCTCTACTAGCTCGGGTCCAAGAAGGATCTTATCTGCATTGTCGTCCCAACAGATCGGCGAACGACATTTGCGGCCATACAAAGCCTCAAACGGAGCCATCTTAATGGTCGAGTGCCAGCTATTATTGTACGATCAATATGGGTCCTCGTCAACATCAATTCGGACGATGACCGTATTGGCGGTTTTCATGAAAGGACGACCAAGTAAGAGAACCGGGTCGTACCGCCCTTCGCCTATTTCCATCACATAAAAATCTGCAGGAAAGATCAAACCATGCACCTGCACTAGAACATCCTCAACTAGCCCTTTCGGGTGCACATTAGAAAGGTCATCCAATTCAATAACAATAACGGACTTCTTTAAAAGACCAAGGCCTAACCTATTATACATGCAAGCTGGAAGAACATTAATGGAGGCACCTAAATCTAGCATAGCACTCTCAATTATAGTTTCTCCAATAGTGACGGGGACGGTGAATCTTCCTGGGTCTGAGCATTTTTTAGGCAATTGCTTTTGGAGCAGGGAATTACAAGTCTCAATTTTGCTATCCTGCGTTTTCGCAACTAGAGCTACCTTTTCAATCTTAGGACTAGTCCTATTCTTTCTTTTTATGGTGCATCGCTCTTTCATAAACTTAGCAAAACGAGGAACACTTTGGATGAGATTGATGAGAGGAACATTTACCCGGCAATTTGCGAAGGTCTCGAAGAGTTCCTTGTCATGTGTCGGCTTCCTTGTGTCCTTGAGAGCATCGGGGAATGGAGGAGAGGGCTTGAAAGAATTCAATGGTGGAAGAGGTTGAGCCGCATAGCCATCGTCCTCCTCAGCTGCGGGGTTGCGGTCTCGTCTAGGAGAGCTCGGGCGTGGGGGCGAATAATTCTTGAAAGCATAATCGAGAAAAGCCCCAAAATTTCGCTCTGCCTCCTTACCGCGGGCGTGGTCCAGGCTCCGCGGTCGCGGCGCCTCTCGCCTTTCAAGGTTCGAGTCCTCTGTTGGATTTTTGCGGGCGTAGAGCGGAGAGCGCGGGCGCGGATTTCCAACAAAGACTTGGTCTTCACGTTCTGCTGCCCCGGCGCAGTCGCGGCCAGGGGAACGCGGTCGCGGATCATCACCAGCGGGTGACTCCCGACTCGCCAATGCTCTACCGCTCCTCAAATTCATGGCACTCACATTCTCCTTGTGGTTGAGCGGTTGAGAGGGAAGTTTCCCAGAATCCTTAGACTCGAGCCTATTGATCATGGTGGCAAGTTGGCTCAGCTGAGTCTCAAGATTCTTTACAGCAGCTCTAGTCTCTTAGTTCTCCTTCAAGAGGGTGGTGATAGCATCATTCTGAGACGGAGCAGGCGCTCTCGAGGCATAATTGTTGCACCGAAACTGTTGTTGCTGGCCCTGAGGAGCGTATTGTTACTACTGTTGTGGTGGGTCTTGTTGCTGCTGATTGCCCCACCTTAGATTAGGATGATTCGCCCACCCAGGATTGCAGGTATTAGAGTAAGGATCATTCCGGGGTCGGGGCGCACGATAATTGCCAATAGCATTGACCGACTCCTTGGTCTCTTGAACAGTAGGGCACTGATCCGTGTGGTGGCTCGCATCATAGCAAAGACCGCAAGCATTGACTTGCTAGGCCGTCTTCTTCGTGAGCAGCTGCTTCATAAGATCCTTGAGCTCCCTTACTTCAGCATTCAGGGACTCATTCACCACACTAACGGACCTCACATTGGTCCTGGACCTCTGATTGTGGGCTTGTTCCGCCAAGATCTCAACCTTCTGAAAAGCTGCAGCGGGGGTTAAGTTCTTGTAACTACCCCCACAAGATGCATTTACGAGCCTCTTGTCATTGTCGCAGAGTCCCTCAATGATGTAGCAAATAAGATCCTTGGCAAGATAGCCATGGTAGGGACAACTCGCGATGAGCCTCTTGTAGCGCTCATAATAGTCATAGAGGTTCTCATCTTCCCCTTGCTCCAAACTGCTGAGCTGCTTCTTAATAGATGTTTGTTTGGAAGGAGGGAAGTACTTTTCAAGAAACACCTTCTTCATAGCCGCCCAAGTAGTGATAGACCCCGACACCAAATAAAGGAGCCAGTCCTTGGTGGTGTCTTCAAGAGAGAAGGGAAAAGCCCGGAGCTTGATTTGATCCTCCGTTACATCAGTGGCCTTCATACTCACGCACACCGCGTGGAATTCAGTCAGATGCTTGTTCAGGTCCTCACCACTCAACCCGTGGAATTTGGGCAAGTGGTGGATGAGGCCAGACTTTAGTTCGAATTTCACACCTTCCCCGAGTTCGGGGAATTGGACAGCGAGTTGCTGTCGCTGGAGATCGGGCGCCGTGAGTTGGCGAATAGTTTGCTCCGCCTGTCAATTTCTGAATCAAAACGAATAGGAGAAGTATTAGTAGACCGGGTACGGACAATGTGTTAGGTCCGAACCCGAGGGATGGTTCTGCGCACGAACCGCGGGCGCGCCGAGGGGGCCGCGGGCGCGGTTTGAGCGTAGAGCACGAAAACGCACACAATCAAAACAAGAAAAAGAATTGCCCGGCAACGGCGCCAAAATTTGACTCGGGCAAAGTCGTTGTTCCCTTATCAAAAAAATAAATCCCAAACATGCAAACAACAGTATAGTAGGCAAGCAAGGGGTCGAACCCAAAGGAATCAGTTTTTATTCGGACTTTATGGTTTTCATGCAAGTAATCAAAAGGGGTTTGAAAGTCGGTTTCAATCAAAGGTTATCAAGTAGAGTTTAGCCAATCAATTCCACTTTATTAATCCGTTGATCATGAATTCATCCACCTCTTTATATGCCTAGGTCAATTCCAATCCCAATCATCAGCAATCGCAAGTCCACGGTCCGAGCAATTCTATAATCCTAAACAAGGACCCTTAACCTAGAATTAGCATAGAGCACAGGGATATTAGGAAATCAAATCATGCAATCAAGCTACGAGTCTCATGCACAATTAAACCATTGAATACTCTTCCCTAATCTAGTCCACGGTCCTAGAATAGAGTTGTTTCGAGAAATAGGAAAGATGCATAGGCAACAACCAATCTTAATTCAAACAATAGATCTAAGTCAATCAAACAAGTTGATCAGGCTCATAAAATCCAACATAGATCATGGGATGAAGCACAAGAGTATCAATAAAGACCTAGGGATAAAGAGGTTACCAGAATTTCGCAACTTCATAATAAAGCTTCCTTGATTGAATAAACTCAAGAGGAGAGTTAGTTCTCCATTACAAAGAAAACTCCAATCTTTATTGAAAGAACAATTGATTGACAAGTAAATTGGATACCTAAAAACCTAGAAAGGTTCCCCTTAAATAGCCCCAAAGATCAACCTTTTCGGACTAGATAAGAAAGGAAACCGAAAGATAAGAAAGGAAACAAGATAGAAACGATAGAATTTTGTCCGCGTGAAAGTCGGCCATCACCGCGACCGCGGCATCACCACCGCGCCCGCGGCGGTCTTCGAAAGTCAAGGGTTGAGTCGGCTTCAACCGCGACCGCGCCACAGATAGCGCGACCGCGGCCTTCATAGGTCTTTAAGGTTCGTCTCTTCACGCCACCGCGCCCGCGTCATAGACAACGCGACCGCGATATCCACGCAGTGGAGAATCTTCGTTTTTAAGCTCTTTAACTCTTGATTCTTCACAACTTGTGTCTTCGGTCTTCATATTACAATAATGCTCAAAACTAACCTAAACACTCTCTAAATCATCTCAAAATACAAGAGTTATCCTATACAAAATAGCCTGAATCAAAGGTCATGTATAATATAAGAAAGTGCAAAAAAAATTAATTCGTTCGAACAGATAATACTAAAATTCAGGTCGATCGAATTCATCACTTCATATTAAAACAGATTGAACTTGATACATGTATACGTGAACAGACGTTTAAATTTTATGAATATGTTACATCTCTTAATAACTTGTTAAACAAAATTCAAGAACGACATGTAAATTGAAAAAAAAAACTACTCCCAAAAAAAAAATCAAAACTCAGTATATCGAATTTGCATATTCAAGAACGACGCAAAAAAAATAAACATTGGTCATACTTTTATCCATGAGTTTCGGATGATCTTCACTAAAAAGCTTCCAACCATACAATTGAAGATTAGTGGTTAATGACGGAGAAGTTTGTTGCATGTTGGAAGAATAGACCGAATATGAATTTCCAAATTTTAATATCAAAATTTCAATTTTTCTTTGCCATATTTATTAGGAAACAAATCCCTTGTTTGTAGTAGCTTCTTAAAACGTGGATAACAATTTTAAATTGGGTATATCCAACCTACACATATTACCATTCTCCATCAAACTAAGCCCTTAATATATACTAATCCAACGATCTAGAATTGGGCTCCTGTTTCACCATAGCAACTGTTTTACCTTAGCCTTCCTCTACATATAAAATGGATATCTATGTGTAGATAAAAAATAAAACAAGAATACTAAAATATTATTTCTAAATGAAAAATACATTTTAATATTCAAAAGATTATCAAAGTAATTTAAGTATATAAAAAGAGCACTATAATCTTGATCGTTTGACCTGTGTGTCTCTAATTTAAAAGCTCGGAATTATCAGAGTTCAAATAGAAGCCCAAAATTTGGGTTTTAAGTTTCAAGCTACTATATTGAAGATCTTTAATAATATTTTAATATAAGATCTTGCCGTTGCAGATGGCCTTAGTGACATACTGGCTAATTCCATCAATGAATAAAATTCATAGGATTCCCCCCTTTTCACCAAATAAAAGTAAAAATTTATGGTAAAATTTCATGCGGTGATCTCGAGGTTTTGAAATTTCCGCTTGATACAAAAATGTTTCGGGATTCTGGGTAGTAACCTTAAAGTTTTGCATTGACAGTGCAATTCCCTAGAGAAAGTGGGGTTCTTTAAATTTTATTTAAATTTCTTTTATTTTTTTGCTTTTAGTTAGCAGAAAGTTAGAATTTTGACGGAATGTTTTTAAAATGGCTACGGTTGATCAAGTTCTTAAAACATGAGGGTACCAAGAGGAAATAGAATTTTTTTTAGGTACCAAAAGGAATTGTCAATACCTTAGGGGCACCAAAAGGAAATTCCCTAAATTCATTAATGGATTGAACTCTGACCTTCATTTATATGTTATGAAGCATAGTCTTGGGAGTAGAATGTCCATATCTTCTCTTATCCAAGAATTTAACAAGGAGTATGATAGACACATATTAGGTAGTGTTTTAGAGGATGTTTAGTTAGGATTTTCATGGGTTTTTGTTCTAGTTTTAGTTAGTTTTGCTAGTTTTGTTTGTTTGTAGAAAGATTCGGATATCTACACTTTGTTGTGATTTTTGATTGTAGATATGAAGACAACAAGTGTAGAGGAGGTGAAGCCGAAGCTTTGGAGGAGGCAAGAAGGGAACCAAGCCATAA
The DNA here is from genome assembly GCA_934048045.1 of Polygonum aviculare. Classification (NCBI taxonomy): domain Eukaryota; kingdom Viridiplantae; phylum Streptophyta; class Magnoliopsida; order Caryophyllales; family Polygonaceae; genus Polygonum; species Polygonum aviculare. The sequence goes on along the minus strand of OW204023.1, from coordinate 19,620,317 downwards.
GGTTAGCCCCAAGAGGTGATGGGAAAAACACAGTTGGGTCCGGACTATGTATTGAAGTTGTTGTTTCGACACCTCTTGCTTTCAAGAGATGGATCTGGAGCTACAATGGTTGGATTGAGCTGATTTTGGTGTCATTGGAAAGCTAACGCGAAGATCTACAATTCCTCTTTTTACTCCGAGTCCAAATTTCAACTCGAAGTGTGTCAAAAAAGCCTCTGAAGTGTCATTTGCTAACCAGTGCACGCGACGCGGGCAGAGGATTCACAAGGCGCGGCCGCGTCGCAGGAGATCAGACCGAGTTCGTGTTTTTAACTCTCAGTGGTGAAAGAGCGGGAAAGGCATTGAAAACTCGTCCGAGTTTTGGGGTTCCATCCAGAGTTTTCGCCCGTGTCCGAGTTAAAACGAGATTTTGTACGAGATATCTTTGGGCCCTTTTGGGTTATGTTTTTAGAAATATTTTTGGAAGACATATTATATAGTTAGCCCTAGTTCTAGGATAATCATCTTTTGAATCTTTGATCTTTGTTTGATTATTGGAGACTTGGAGAACAAGAATCCTTTGGGAAACTTTGTAAGCTTTTCAATGTCTTTCAGTAGCTAAATCCCTTTTGCTTGACTAGTTAATTGAAGTTGTGAACGAAGTATTATTGTGAGGTTTGATTGTTCTTAATTTCCCTTGACTAGATTGTTTTCTCTATACTTGATTGAATAAGTTTGATTTAGGGTTTTGTTAGACTGGCCATCTAATTGAATCTCTATGTTAAATTACAACTAGATCTTTCTAATTACCGGTCGGTGTTAATTAGATCATAAGTAGAACCTTTAATCAATCTAGGACTGGTAGGCCTAATTGATTAGAGAAGAGAATTCAATCGCATGTTATTTGGATGTCTGGTTGCTCTGAATGCATGTTTCTATTGATGCTTGAATCATAATGCTGTTATCAACTTGAATCTAGGAGGTCTGTTTGGTTATTTGATAATTAGGGTTGTTAGTACCGGTCGGGCTAATAACTAGAATTTAAGTAGGATTAATAATTCCATGAAGTTGGGTTATTAGCATTCCGTAGTAGATTGGTCAAGGTAAAAGAGAATTTTGATAATCAATGATCAATAATTGAATTCACAATGGATATTAACTAGTTGAGCATACTTCTCATATATTCTTCAAATCATACTTAGTTTTGCATGTTTAGTTTTGATAGTTATTAGAATCACATTCAAAACCCCCCCTTTTTCCTGAGTAGCATAGCCATAAACATTGAAAACCTGAGTCTTTGTGGGATCGACCCTTACTTCCCTACTACATTAGCTGGGTTGTTTAGTTTACTTTGATAGGTATTAAAGGCGACTAAAATACCTTTATCAGAGTAAGAGTATCAACAACAGAAATATTCAACAAAGAACGCTCTTTCAAGCTTTGAGTCTGTCTTGCCAATGCCACCTATGAGGGTCAAAGATCCAAGACTTGAGTCTAAGAGGGTTCAACCAACGACTCAAGGTTCATGCGTCAATTTTTCAAGGCCGGTTGAGGTGAAGTCCACCATTCTACCCGCACCTAAGGAACAGTGGAATTCTTGTGCTGACCCTTCGCCAGTTGCAACGTCACCCATTGGGTGTTGGAAGTTTCAAAGAAGACACCAAGTCTTTTCAAGGACAAGGCCACCTACTCGCCACTCGCTAAGACTTAGCAATGAACTTTGAAATGTTGTATGAAGAGAAGGACGACTTGAGCAAGTGTCGGGCCAAGGCCGAGCTGGATAAGAACGTTGGTCTTAAGGCCCATGGCGAGGTCGATAGCTGTCTCAGCCAAGGCGCACCCTTGGAACCACCCCCTCAAGTCTCCGCCAAGTGTGGCAAGGCAAGGCGAGTAGAGATCATTAAAATCTTAAGTGATGAAGAAAGCGACCCGAGCTTTGAGAAAGAATCAAGTAAAGATGTGCGGGTGGGGAGTTCGAGTGACTACTACAAAATTTGCCTAATACCTCATTAAATATACCCCGGGTGTTTATATTACCGGGTATAATGTGCCAATTTAAAAAAGTATAAGACCTAATACACCGGACCTTACACGCCCGATGTATTTATATCATATTATGACCTAATACACCGGAACTTTTCTTTGTTTGAATGTGCATATACTATTTTTGTGCCTTAAGGTTGTTGTGGTATTCCTTTCTTATTTGATGCATGTCTAGAATGATGGATCGGTCATGGATGTTAAAAAATCGTGACTCTGATGAATATTCGAACGGTGTGGAAGAGTTTATTACATTTGCACTTGAGCATGAGGCTGATGCTACTAGAATGATGTGTCCATGCAAAGAGGGTTATTACTCAAGATGGCTTGAGGTTGACGAAATCAAAGATCATCTAATTTTCTATGGTATTATAAAGGATTACACACGGTGGATACGACATGGAGAGAAAACAGTTGTTGAGTCTACTACTACTACAGATGTGAACATTGATCATGATACTTGTGAAGAGGATAGGTTGGATGATATGATTCATGATTGTGAGACAAATTTTGTTGATGACCCTGACAAGTTTCATGACTTGTTAAAGGATGCACAAATGCCGTTATATGCAGGGTGTGCCAAATTCACGAAGAGATCAACATTATAAATGTGAAAGCCAGACATGGATGGAGTGACACGAGTTTCAGTGCAATACTCGAGCTAATCAAGGAAATGCTTCCCGAGGATAATTGTATTCCAACTAGTACATATGATGCGAAGAAAATTTTGTGTTCCATGGGTATGAATTATGAGAGAATACATGCTTCTCGTAATGACTGTGTTCTATATCCGAATGAATATGCTTCATTAGAATATTGCCCAAATCCTGATTGTGGTGAACCACGATATAAGAAGAAAGATGCTCCAGCAAAGGTTTTATGGTATTTCCCACTCATTCCAAGGTTTCAACGTTTGTTTGGCAATCCTCGAGATGCTGAGAATTTAACTTGGCATGCAAATGGCAGAGTGAAAGACAGAAAAATTCGTCACCCAGCAGATTCTGCGCAATGGAAAACAATCGACAGATTATATCTTGAGTTTGGAAAACAAAATAGAAACTTGTGGCTTGCACTCTCTACTGATGGGATGAGCTCTCATGGCAATCTAACTATTAGGGCCACAAAGACTTAGAAGAAAGAACAAGAATGAGTTTCTATGAAGATGAGGACACAGCCCTTAACGAGCAGGAACACGCATTAAAGATCAAATGTTCAAGACAGGTTATCAAAAAAGATGACATCACCAGACAAGCCGCAAGTTCTCAAAAGCTTCGCATGTTGGGGATCTGGACACATGTAAGCTTCCCAAGAAACCTTAGAGCCAACCTTGGGAAGAATACAAAGTGTACGGACTCCCGATCTAATCGTGTGACTGAGGACATTTGAGGGTAAAAGGGTCCGAAGAAAGGGGCCCTTGCCAACCACTATAAACACACTCATTTGTATTTATGGTGAAATGACTTCTCTTACACACTCTTGAAAGCGACATCAAGAACATCAAGGACAACTCAAGTACACCAAGAACAATGCAAGAATAGAATGAATTGAGTGTGTCGATCGAGAAGAATCTAGAACAAAAACTAAAAATGCTTGTGAACGAACTTGTGTCTCTGAAGGACTGTGAGATATGTGTGTTTGATTTCCTTATGACTTGAGTGTTAGATTACTAGCTTAGGCTGAAAGGACTTTCACTAGTGAACTTTTGGGATGGACTCCTTAGTTCTTTGAAGTGTGGAACTCGCCTTGTAATCTATAAGGACTCACTCATAATAAGATAAGGAACTCATTCGAAAATCCTCCTTGGAAGTAGAGGTTTACCCATAAGGACTAGTATGGTCTCAGTGGGGTTCCTCTTGAATCAATTGTCTCGTCCTTATCTTATTTATTCTTTCAATTCATGTGAAGTTATTTATTTCCTATGGATTGAAGTTTAGTATGGATTTCTTCCTCTTTTCTTCTTCATTTCCTTTGTTCTCCATGTTTATGTCTAGCTAGATTCCCAAATCCTAGGGTTTGGAAAACTCAATGGATTCTAGGTAAGACTTTGATTTGCTTACATGAGTAGAGATTAGATTGTGGTTTGCTTCAATCCTATGTGCTTAATGCCAAATTGATTGTGATTTGAGCCTTGTTGATGATTGAGACCAAGAGGTTAGATCGTTAATAGGAAGCTAGCTGTGGGAATTGTGCTGAGAGACCTTCTCCCCCACTTGAAATCTAGGATTGAATGATTGAGAATTTCTTGAAATAAGAATTGTCTTAGGATCCTCTTGAGAGGAACAATTACCGATAAAGGCTTGAGTTGGATTGCTCACTCAAGCCACGACGTTGGATGAGGGTTTGAAACGACCCATAACCCCTATATTGCCCAAAGGGCCTAATCCCGGGTTGTCAAGCCACGAGAGTGGATGGTTTACCGTATTCTAGGCACAATTGTTTGGTCACATAAGGATTCAACAATGAGATTAGGTAATTGCCTCCAAACCATAGTTTAATCAAGAATCATTAATTCCTTTTTGTCCTTCCCCGCTAAATCTAGCCAACTTCCCTTCTGCCTCTGCTCACATCTCTCCCCCTAAGGACCCCGAGACTCCCAGATACCGCCGTCCTTCCGAGTCTGGCCCAAAGGACGGAGAGAAACATCCTACCCTTGAGCACACCTTCAGACGCTGTAAACACGGTGAAACACCAAGGGTTTTGGTCCAAGAAGTTATTGAGCCAGAGCACATCTCCACCTCAAGTTCCTCTTCGTCAAGCTCTTCTGAGAAGAGTCATCAAGGAACGCCTATCGTAGAGTCCTCCCCTTTCTTTGATATCACAGGGGACTCCAATGATGAGGCAGAAGGTGTTGAGAATGCTTCTGTTGATAAAGATGCTGAAATAGTTGAAGTTATTGAGGACCCTGGTGAGCACCTGGTCGCTCAACAAAGGGACGCCGCGCCTACTTTATCTGATGAGCTTGAGTGTGACGCTACAGAAATCCCACCCTATGACCAAAGCTGGTGTCTCTCATTTTGGTGGTGTTTTAGTGGTTAATTTCCCTTGTAAATATGTGTCTTTAGTCCTTTTTCTTGTGTGTTTTGTTCCTTTTTAGCTTAGATTCCGATTTTCTATGAGATTCGGAGACTATGCGAATTTGTTGTGTTTTGTAGGTAAATTGGCTTGTTTTGAGGAAGTTTCGGAAGAAGTCTCTAAGGAGGAGCAAGGCGTGAGCATCAAGGAGCGGAAGAGCCGAGCGATCAACGAAGAGGAGCTCAAGAAAGACCAAGAAGAGAAGAAGACCGAGACCAGGATCGAGGTTCCCAGCAAGTCGGGCACGAGATCAACACATGGAGACCCGGACCGAGTAGTGGCAAGTCGGGCCCGATGTTGGTCCGTGTCGGTCCAAGTTGGCGAAGTGTGGATTGGGCACCAAGGCACACAAATGTGATCTACCACTTTTGCCCTTCTTCCATTTTTGGATATTCTTGGCACCCAATTAAAAGGAGAGGAGATTAGAAGAAAATGATCCAACCTTAGACACAATTACTCACTCTCAAAGGCTCAAGAAAGACTTGGAGAGCAAGGAGGAAGAAGGGAGAAGAGAAGAAGAGGAGAAATCGGTGGAGATTAGGAGATCTGGGAAGGATTTGTGAGTTTGAACTTGATTTGATTTGCAATTAGTGGATTTGAGATTGGATCTTGTGAATCCCTTTTGATTTGAATGAGATTTGGATTTGGTTTGAGTTTGATGATTGAGATTTGTTTGCTTTGTCTTTTGATTGCTTTTTACTCTTTCCATATGGAGTAGATTCCATAGTCTTGGGCTATGGGGGAAACCCCTAGCTAGGTTTGGGTGTGAGCCCCCAATTCCATAGCCTTAAGTGTTTGATCTAGGGATCCACTCTACATAAAGCTACAATCTCTTGTGGAAGCAAGGGATCAAGGGGGGCGCTTGTGATTGGCAAGAGTGAGCGGAAGCAATCTCGAGTCTATCACTTGAACTTGTATCGAATGGGAAGTCAATTTCCCTTTATGTAGAGTGGCGGGATCGAAGGTGGACTACCACGATCTCACAAGGATCAACTCTTATTGTCTGAATTGGGGTGGAAATACCCACATCTAGCTAGGGAAGGAACCCAAAAATCCAAGACCGATCTACCCATTTTGCCTAGTCCGACATTCCTAGACCTCGGGCCCGACTTCAACCGTGTCGGTCCCGTGTAATTCCAACGTCGATCCTTCTCGGGCTGAAGTTACCTATTGTTGGGACGCTATCAAGGACGTTTGCGTACTTGTTAGTGTTCCATACAACCGTCCCTTAAGTTTTGATATGACAAACTCACTTTGATTCTAATAAAGTTGTCCAAGTGCTCAGGAACGCTAGTGACCAAAAGGACAACAAGTGTGTATGGGCGTCCCACAGGCTTAGGGACGCTAGCTAACAGGAAGTAAGGACTAGCCAGAAACTACTTGAGCAAGGACGGAGTCCCAAGCAAGTAGGAACGCAAGAAAGGAGTCCTTACTCACTAGCCGACAGGATGACATCACTCGAAAAATGTTTGATCATCCAAGGACACGTGGAGACCGATCCTGTAGCAGAGTTCATCAACACGTGGCGGCCGATCCTGTAGCGGAGTTCATCACACACAGCTGGATACAGGAAGCTTCCTCATCACCGCCAAACTCGTGGAAGAAGATCCTGTAGCCACGTACCTAAAGGGCATGATCGTCAGAACGAGAATGACGCCCTTCCCCAAGTCCTATAAATACCGCAAGGCATTTATTGTGACGCAAACGCTTTCAAGAATATTCAAAGAGAATCATAGGAAAGCGGCTCACTCAAGAACACGAAGAACTAACTCAAGAACTCAAGAACAGTGCTTAGACCTGAGTTAGATCGAGTGAGACTTGTAAACAAATCACAAAACAAGTTTGTAATCAAAAGAGAAAGAGAGTTCTGCGAAGTACTGCAGAACGTAGGAATAGAGTCCTTTAGTAGATTGAACTAGCTTAAGTTGTAGGCTTAAAGGAGCTCCTTACAAGTGAACTTAGGGAAAAGCTAAGTGTCAGAGAACTGTAAGAACTCGCCAGTACAACTGTAAGAACGTTTAATAGAAAGGAAACATCTATTCAAAAATCCTCCAAGGAGGTAGAGGTTTACACTCAAGGACTGCTTAGTCTTGAGTGGTTCCTCTATAATTCTCTGCGTTCATTGCTTACCTGTTTAGTCTTTATTTCCGCTGCAATTCTGAAAGGACGCCCCTACACCTCGTAGGGACTCTCGACCAAAGAACGCCTCTACTTCAAGTAGAGAACGTTCATCAGACTAACGATCCAACACCTATGTCGGTCCCGAGAAGCTCCCTTTGATTTTCCTTGTTTTACCCCTTTCTTTCCCTTTTTAAAGTCTTTTTAGTGCACTCAACGCACGAACTCCCGAGTGTTCGACACCCTACCCAGTATTACTACGGGGTTCGGTTATTACTTTGAATTTTGACCCTCCAATCCGGACACCATCAGAATTTTGGTGCCATTGGCGGGGAGTTCTACTTGTTTGGGGTACCACTTTTGTTGAGTCTTTGAATTTGTAGTGATTTGGGTGAGGGATTAGCCAAAACCCCTTGTTTGTTTTGATTCGGTTTTGTTTGTGTCTTTGGTTATAGGTGTATGCGAGCTCGTTCCGCCCGAGGAACTCTTGAGTTCGACTTTCTGAGTGATCCGGAGAGCATCATCAAGCAAGCTCGAAAGAAGAAGAGAATGGAGAACCAAGCACTACATGATGATGAGGTTGCTAGGATGAGGGACAACATGGCTCGTATGCAACTTGAGATGGAAAACCGGGATGCCGAAGTAAGGAGGGAACGAGAGCAAAGGTTGAGATTGGAGGCTCAACTCAACACCCAACCCTGGAATGCACGCCAATACATGCATCCGGAGTTGAAGGTGCAGGAGCCGGCCATTGTCTTACCGGAGGTTTCAAAGAACTTCGAGATCAAGACTCAATTCATATCACTTATCAAGACGGACCAATTTGGGGGGCGACCGAATGAGTGCCCGATTGAGCATGTGAAGAGGTTCAAGGATATGTGTGAGACTATTTCACCGTATGAAGAGACGCTAGAGTACGTGCTACTCAAAGCTTTCAAATGGTCGTTAGGAGGCAAGGCGGCACATTGGCTAGAGAGCCAAGCTCCTCGATCCATCACAACATGGCGGGCTCTCAACGAGGCATTCTTGATGAAGTTCTTCCCACCAACGAAAACAACGGAGCTTAGAAGGAAGATAGCAAGTTTCCAACAAGGAGCCAACGAGCCACTCTTTGAACCTTGGGATCGGTTCAAGGAAATGTTAAGGCAATGTCCAATGCATGGGCAACAACCTTATGTTCTCCCAGACATATTTTTCCAAGGAATCACACCGATTGTGGGTTCATTGATTTGCCACCGGAGCAAGCATGGGAGTTACTTGATAAACTCTCCGACTATGAAGCCATGTATGGAGTGAGCCAAGTTAACAAGGAGGCAAGAGTCCAAGGAGATGGTACAAGGAGGATCTATGACCCGAAGAATGAAGAGGTTGACAAGGATGTGAAAATTCAATTCCTTGAGGATGAGTTGAACAAGATGAGGAGGCAAATGAATCATCTCAAGCAAACCACAAGGGCATGTGAAGAATGTGGATCTTTCAAGCATGTTGCTCAAGAGTGTCCCAATGAACACCAAGTTCGCTTGGCCGAGCAAATCGAGGAAGCACACTTTGTTCAGAGAAACTATGGAGCAAGAGCCAACTTCAACAACGGAGGCAATGGAGGAATTGGAAGGTGGAACCAAGGCCAAGCTAATGGCTACAACAACAACTACAACCAAAATGAGCCAAGGGCCCAACCACCAACATACCGAGCTCCGGGGTTTTACGAACAAACTCCACAATGGGCACAAGAGATGAGAGGCGATTTCAAGGACTTGAAAGTTCAATTCACTAATGTTGAGAGGCGAGTTGACGAGATGGGCGCCGAATTCAAGGAGTTTGGTGTATGGAGAAGACAAGTTGATAACCAATTAGCTCACATTGCAACTCAACTTCCGAGAGAGAATGGGAGACTCCCGGGCTGACCCGAGGAGAATCCCCGTGCCCCACAACACCAAAATGAAGTCCGAGCTATAGGGTTGAGGAGTGGTCGGAACTTGCCCGAGCCACATGTGTTGAGACCAAGGGAAGCGAGTCGGACCGAGTTACCCAGTAACTCGGGCCCGACATGCCAGGATATCGAGCCAAAAGTTGGAAGAGGTCTCTTGACTAGGACCGAGGAAAGGAGGAAGTCGGGCCTGACATGCCCTGAAGTCGGACCAATTCCCCAGACATTGCTCTGCCCCCAGATCGAGGACCCGCACATCGGGCCCGACGTCGAGCCAACATCGGTCCAAGTAGAGAATGGTGAGAGTGAACCAAGCCGGTCCAAGGAAGTCGATTCAAACAAGAATCAAGGCGGAACAACTCTTCCTTACCCGTCAAAGAAGCCCAAGGAAGTTGTAGAGGGCAAGTTCAAGAGGTTCTTAAAGCTTTTGCAAGGTTTGAACATCACGATACCATTCACCGACGCTCTAAATGAGATGCCTTCATATGCCAAGTTCTTGAGAGAGATTTTGAGCAAGAAGAGGTCGATTGTGGAAATGCAAGATGAAGTGTAAATCTTGGAGCTACCTCAAAAATTGGAAGACCCCGAGAGATTTGCAATTACCGTTGGAGAGGGGTCCCAAAGTTTTCAACCTCTTTGTGATTTAGGAGCAAGCGTATCGGTTATGCCCATAAGCATTTGGAAGAAGGCTAACCTTGGTGAGATTGAGCCGGTTGACATGTCTCTTACAATGGCCGATGGTTCGACTACAAAGGCCACGGGAATTTTGGATGATGTCCCGGTTAGATTCGGGAAATACTTTGTACCTGACGATTTCGTGATCCTTGATATGAAGGAAGATCCTTTGGTACCCATTATTCTTAGAAGGTTGTTTCTAGCCACAGCGGGTGCAAAATTTGATGTGAAGAATGGAAAGGTGACTTTTGAGATAGGAGAAGACAAGGTGGAGTTTCACTTCAACAAAGCTCTAAATGAACCGGATGTCATGGCGATTTTGAAATTGGAAGAAAATGCCAAGAGGAAAAGGGAAGAAGTGGAAGCTACAAGAGAAGAAGAAGCACCTTTGAGGAGCCATGAAAGAGTCAATGCTCAAGTTTAGGAAAGGGAGTTGGTGGATCCATTGGATCACCAAGAGGAGTCAAGAGGTGATGATAGTCCAAGAAGCAAAGAAGAGTATCCCTCCTTGTATCCTTTTGATGTGGGAGACTCTTATATTTGTTTGAGTGACTTGAAAGAGGATCTAGGAGATAGTTACATGTGTTTGAGTGATTTGAAAGATGATTTGAGCTATAATGTTATTGAATCTCCTAGGAATTTTCTAGATGTTTTTTATGTAGGGAAGGAAGATCAAGAGGGAGCAATGCAAGAAGTGCAAGCCTATGGTCTAAAGGACAAAGGAGAAGGAGAATTTGAGTGTCATGCCTACATCAACCACAAGTGGTGGTTTTATGGCTATGAAAGGAATGGCAATGGACATGACTATGGTGACAAATATAATTCACTATCTTTCACCCACCGTGAAGGTTGAGGTTAGAAGTCAAGCTAATGACTTAAAAGAAGCGCTTCTCGGGAGGCAACCCGTGCTTAGTAGGTTTATTTTCGTAGTTTAAGTTTGGTTTTCTTAGCTTAGCTTAGATTCTTTCTAATCTCTTCCTAGCATGTATATTTGTGGAATTCTGTGTTATGTGTGCTTCATGATTGGGTAGAGGTAATGGAGAAAGTAATAAAGGGATTTGTGGGAAAAGAAGTAACATAGATGAGGGAATTTTTGGAGGTCGAACCGAGCCGGGTCGAGATACCCAAAACATCGGGCCCGACTTAAGGCACGTCGGTCCGACTAGGCCGGTCAACTATGGTCAAAGGTTTGAAGAAAATCCCCATTATACCCCTCTGACCTAAACTTTGTTTCTTTCCCATTAAAAGCCTATTCCCCTTACCTACCTCCCATCCCCTTCATAACCGCCTTCCCAAAATACCAAGCTTCCCTTCAAAACCCCAAATCGGCCCCCTACCTCCTTCACACTCGATCCCCCATAGCTTGCCCCTCTACCATCTCGATCCAACACCCTAGCCTTCCCCAAGCTTCGATCCTAAGAGAAAACCCCAACAAATTCCATTGTTCTTCATCCCTCTCCTAGATCTTGGTAGAAAATTTGAGTTCTAAGGAGTTTGTTTGCTAAGAAGTCTAAATCTCCTAAATTGCGGTATGTCAATCTCAATTCTTATCTAATTCCTTGTGAATTTCATGCTTTCATTGTCTAAATTGAGTTTTGCCATGATTGAATGAGTTTAGATCTTGAGCATCATGGTGTTTTGCATGAATAGGAGAATTTGTTCTTAATTGTTGATTGTGCATGATTGAATCTCTTTGGAACTTCGATTGATGAGGATAAATGGTTGCTATTGGATTCTAGGAGCATGATAGATTGATTTTGGGTGAATTTGATTGAGAAGACGGATTTAGAACCGGATCGAGGTACCCAGGTACCTCGGGCCCGACATAGTAGAATCGGTCCAAGACTGCGGACCGAGATTGAGAGCACCTCGGGCCCGACTTCTTGAGTTGGTCGGTCCTTGTTCTAGTTGTCTTTCTCTTGTGTTGATATTAGGATTCATGAGTTTGATTGTTGGTTATGGCTTGATTATCATGATATATTTACTAGCTTGACCATTGTTTTGTGATCCTTTGTTCATACATGTTGGATTTTGTGAATTAAGTGTCTAGAGGATAAGTATGGGGTCATTCTTGTGCGATAGGTTGTTAGTTGTAGATGCATGTGATATTGTTGAGGTTGTATGGATCTTATCTTGTAGTCTTTTGCTTTGAATGTGTGTAGGTACTATGACAACCCGAGCATCTTCTTCACGCATGGAGAGGCCTTCAAAGAAGTCAAAGAAATCAAAGAAAGCACCAAAGATGGATGATGTGCAACTTGAGGATGATGATGTGGTTGCAAGTTATGAGCGGTACATGGGTCTAGCTCACCACACAGGGTGGCTAGATTGGGAGTCTATAAGGAAGAAGGGGATGGATGTAGCTCTCCCCCGATGCTACTAGCTCTCACATTAGCCTTGATGTGATGTTGAGGTGGAACAACACTCACCCCCGCCTTGACATCGGAGTTCATGGCCACCTTCAAGCGCACCTATGAAGGAGTGGAGGATAGTGAATGCATGATCACCTTTCAATTGGGCAATGAGACACAAGAGCTCTCACTTCAGAACTTGGCGGTCTATCTTGGATTCCCTTTTCCAAGAAAGAAAGTTTTTGTGGACAATGAAAAGGTGAACTATCTTTTGAAGTATGTAGCGGGGAGGAACGAGATGAGGAAAGGAGCTTCAACGATGGAGATAGTTAGTCCTCTCGTCCGAGTGATGATCCGAGTCTTGGGATGCGCCATCTATGCTTGGCACGAGCTAAGCAAGCCCATGAAGGAGGAAGCTATGCTGCTATATGAGATGCTATTCCAAACCGAGAAGCCATTAAATCTCAAGTGGGAATGGGTGAAAATGGTGAGGGACTTCCAAAGCTCATCATGGATTTACTTCGGAGGGATGATAGCCCGCTTGGCTAGTCGTCTCGAGGTTGATCTATCCAAGTACACGCCGGCACCGAATGGAGTGGAGTATATGAACCTCAAATACTTCAAGAAAGCCAACATCATCAAGGAAAAGGTCGTCACCGGCATCATCGACTAACAAGTACCTCACTCCAACTTTGACAAAGTGGCCATTCTATTGGGATCACGACTTTTTGACCTTGCAAGCTACTACAATTGGTTCCAAGTTTGGGCCGGGAAGGAAAACCCATTTGGAGAACCGGAGGGGACGATTGAGTGTAGACGACGTGCCCAACACATCCGCTTTACTACTCCTCAATCTTCTTTGGATTCCGATGAAGAGCCCAACAAATTTGAGTTTGCAAGAAGGGAAGCCATGGATGTTAACTCGCCTCCCGAAGAAGAAGATGAGGGATACCACAACTTGCTAGCTGATCAAGCTCCCACACTCTTGGACCGAGATGCAGGGCACCTCGGGCCCGACGTACATCAACGTCGGTCCGATGCCTATTTGCCCGAGTCGGTCCCGAGCCACTTTGAGAGAGGAGAAGGAAGTGGAGCAAGGCAAGAGCAACCTCACTTTGGAGGGTACGAAGGTTATGCCCAATGGTATGGGCCCGGAATGGTCTTCCTTGAACCTCAATAACCAGTGGATATGACTTTTCTAGCCAACCAAATGGCTAACCTTCAACTCCAACAATCAAGCATGATATAAGAAGCCCACCAACTCAACCTACAACAACAACAAATGAATCTTCAACAACAACAACTCTCCCACCAACAAGAAGTCTTCCAAGCTCAATATGAAGAAATGAACCGGAATCTTGCTTACACAAGGCGTGATGTGGACGATTTGAGGACGGTGGAGGACCAAAGGTGGCATGTTCAAGAATGTTTCAACGATTGGATGGTCGGGAATTACCCGTCCCGAGAGGACCCTTGGACGCGCCCTTCACCTCAACTCCAACCACCAAGTCAAGATCCTTTCCAAGCCCGAGTATACGAGCGAGAAAGACAAGCACGACTCCAAAGAGGACGTCGCCGAGAGCACCCTTCGGACTAAATCTAGACATGCCAATCAAGAATAAGAAATTGTGAGCTTTCCAAGTCCTCTTCTCTTTATTTGGAGTTTTGATTTCATTGTTTTGATGAGGACATCAAAAATTCTAAGTATGGGGTGGGGTTAGTAGCTCATAGTTTCATGTGTAGGTTTCTTGTGTTTGTTCTTAGTTTGTTTTGGGATGTTTTCTTTTGGATAGTGGCATGAGATGTTGCATGAATGATGAGTGAATTTGATGGTTTGAATGGATGAGTTTGTTTTATTTTTGAGAAAATGTTTTTTGCAAAAATCCATAAAAATTTGAAAAATTGTGTGAAAAAGTCAAAAAGATTTTGATTTTGGACTAGGAATTCCCCTCTTAGATGTCCAAATGAAGGTTAATGATGATGTGAGCATGTAAAGTCCTTTGCATATTTCTGGAGGCCTAATACATATACGGCTCCCTGACCTTTTACAAAATGGTGATTTTAATACCTCACTTTCGAGTTTTACCTATTGAATACCTGAACTATACACATTGTGACCAATTAGACACCTCTTACGATGATATTTAAAAATTAAGCACCACGTAAGCGCCACATATGCACCACATGTACACCAAATATTCACTATATTTTCTCTTGAATAAAAAAACAAATTTTAAACAAAAAAAATTGTTTTTTATGTTTTAAAATTCCTTGTTGTTTTTTATATTTAAAATTTGGTTTAAAAATTTTAAGTTTAAAATTTGTAAATTTGTTTAAAAGTTATAAAAAATTGTTAACTTTTTTTTTTTTTTATAAAGTTCTAAAGTTGTAAAATTTGTTTAAATAATTGAAAATTTTTAACATTTTTTTAAATTTAAACATTTTTTTAAATTTTATTTAAATTTTAACATTTGTTAAATTTTATTTAAATTTTAACATTTGTTAAAGTTTATTTACATTTTAACATTTGTTAAATTTTATTTAAATTTTAACATTTGTTAAATTTTATTTACATTTTAACATTTGTTAAACTTTATTTAAAATTTAACATTTTTCAAAAAAAATAATTTTTTTAATGTTTATGTTTAAAATTTTAACTTTTTTTTAAAAAATTCTTGTTGTTTTTAATGTTTAAAATTTGTTTTTTAATAAGGAGAAAATATAGTGTTTATGTTGTGTACATGTGGCACTTACGTGGCCTTAATTTTTACATGTCATCAGTAATAGGTTTTTAATAGGTCACAATGTATATAGTTCAGGTATTCAATAGGTAAAACTCAAAGGTGAGGTATTAATGTGACCATTTGGTAAATGGTTAGGGAGCCGCATATGTATTAGTTTAGCCTCTAAGTGATGTTGCTTTTGATGTGATGTGATATCATGCTTGTTTTTATTGAGCACATGAGTTCTAGGATGAGGTTTTGATGCAACTAAGTAAGAGTGAACCTTGTGAGATGATTTTTGGCCATTTTAGGGATACTTGTTCATGATTGCATATCTTTCATTTTCTTGTGTGATTTAGCTCATGCATGCTTGGTAAAACTTGCTATTGCGGTGTTTATCTATTTTCCAAGGCCAATATGCGATTTGATCTATGCATTGTCACATTGATTTGAGCTTTGTTTCACTTAGTCACAAAAAGCTCCATATCCTACCTTGAAGATAAACCGTTGTTTGTAGCCCCGTTTTAGCTTAAGACCTTTGTTTGAAACTCCTCAAAAATATGATTCCTAGCCTATATGACATGAAACTTCAGAAAAGAGTCATCAAGGAACGCCTATCGCAAAGTCCTCCCCTTTCGTTGATATCACAGGGGACTCCAATGATGAGGCAGAAGGTGTTGAGAATGCTCCTGCTGATAAAGATGCTGAAATAGTTGAAGTTATTGGGGACGTTGGTGAGCACCAGGTCGCTCAACAAAGGGACGCCGCACCTACTTTATCTGATGAGCTTGAGCGTGACGCTACAGAAATCCCACCCTATGACCAAAGTTGATGTCTCTCATTTTGGTGGTGTTTTAGTGGTTAATTTCCCTTGTAAATATGTGTCTTTAGTCTCTTTTCTTGTGTGTTTTGTTCCTTTTTGGCTTAGATTCCGATTTTCTATGAGATTCGGAGACTATGCGAATTTGTTGTGTTTTGTAGGTAAATTGGAGTGTGTTGAGGAAGTTTCGGAAGGAGTCTCTAAGGAGGAGCAAGGCGTGAGCATCAAGGAGCGGAAGAGCCGAGCGATCAATGAAGAGGAGCTCAAGAAAGACCAAGAAGAGAAGAAGACCGAGACCGGGATCGAGGTTCCCAGCAAGTCAGGCCCGAGATTAACACATGGAGACCCGGACCGAGGTGTGGCAAGTCGGGCCCGATGTTGGTCGTGTCGGTCCAAGTTGGCGAAGTGTGGATTGGGCATCAAGGCACACAAATGTGATCTACCACTTTTGCCCTTATTCTATTTTTGGATATTCTTGGCACTCAATTAAAAGGAGAGGAGATTAGAAGACAATGATCCAAGCTTAGACACAATTAATCACTCTCAAAGGCTCAAGGAAGACTTGGAGAGCAAGGAGGAAGAAGGGAGAGGAGAAGAAGAGGAGAAATCGGTGGAGATTAGGAGATCTAGGAAGGAATTGTGAGTTTGAACTTGATTTGATTTGCAATTAGTGGATTTGAGATTGGATCTTGTGAATCCCTTTTGATTTGAATGTGATTTGGCTTTGATTTGAGTTTGATGATTGAGATTTGTTTGCTTTGTCTTTTGATTGCTTTTTACTCTTTCCATATGGAGTAGATTCCATAGTCTTAGGCTATGGGGGAAACCCTTAGCTAGGTTTGTGTGTGAACCCCCAATTCCATAGCCTTAAGTGTTTGATCTAGGAATCCACTCTACATAGAGCTACAATCTCTTGTGGAAGCAAGGGATCAAGGGCTTGTGATTGGCAAAAGTGAGCGGAAGCAATCTCGAGCCTATCACTTGAACTTGTATCGAATGGGAAGTCAATTTCCCTTAGGTCGATATGTTGAGTGGCGGGATCGAAGGTGGACTACCACGATCTCACGAGGATCAACTCTTATTGGCTGAATTGGGGTGAAATTACCCACTTCTTGCTAGGGAAGGAACCTAAAAACCCAAGACCGATTCACCCATTTTGCCTAGTCCGACATTCCTAGACCTCGGGCCCGACTTCAACCGTGTCGGTCCCGTGCAATTCCAACGTCGATCCTTCTCGGGCCGAAGTGACCTATGTTGGTCCCGAGAAGCTCCCTTTGATTTTCCTTGTTTTACCCCTTTCTTTCCCTTTTTAAAGTCTTTTTGGTGCACTCAACGCACGAACTCCTGAGAATTTGACACCCTACCCAATACTACTACGGGGTTCGGTTATTACTTTGAATTTTGGCCCTCCAATCCGGACACCATCAAAAGCCTTCTCATCCTCAACCCCCAACCAAGCCCTCAAAATCATCCCTCCCCCACAATCCAAACAGAATTCCAAGTCCCTGCGGACGCTGAGCCTTCCCCTAAAAAAGACACAAAAGCTCAGGACGTAGGAGAGCCATCCCCAAGCAACGCCCGCTCCCAAGTTGAACAGACCACTGCTGGTGGTAACGCTGAATCAGTCCAAGGCACAGAGGACGCTGGTGCCAAGGACGCTAAAAAAGAAACAGAGAACATTGAGGACTCTGAGGACAGGTCTGATGATGATGATGATGATGAAGAGTATGATTCCCCAAAGCGCTCCAAAAAGAATCGAAAGGACGATGTCAAGCCGGTGAACATTCTAGGCCCCTTGGTCTATTCAGAAGAATGGCTCACGTCCTTCGATAATGAAGAAGTACAGAAATTCCTTGAGCTCTTATGCTTCCAAGGATGGCTGAATATTGGTCCTGCTCCGACAGAAATAAATAATGACCAGATTCGAGCGTTCTTCAAAAGCCTTCGCTTCAATTCCAAGGCCGCTACGTTGCACTTTAAAATAGATGATGAGCCTACCTTTGTAAATGAACGCCATGTCCGTGCTTTTATGGGACTGAGCACTCAGAAGCCGCCGTCCAATGCTCTTAGCTCTCTCCCTGAAAATGGATTTGAGATGACGGACGACTGAGCACTCAGAATCCAAGGCCGCTAGTGAGTAAGGACGCTTTGCTTGCGTTCCTACTTGCTTTTGGGACTCCGTCCTTGCTCAAGTAGTCTCTTGAGCAACTATAAGCAGTGGAACGCTTAAACAAACACATGCAAGCAAACAATTGAATTGTCATTCAAACAAAATTAGAGTACGGTTATTACAAACCCAAAGCATAGTGTTTGAAATTAAAAGAAGCAAAGGCAAAAAAAATGAGGGATATACGGATAGGACGGCGATCACTGAGGACGGCGGCTTTGGCCTTTGTAGAACTTGAGAAGCTTCTCGTGAAGTTCCGCAGACTTAGTGAATGTCGTTGACAAGTCCTTAAGGGAAGAAAGAATCAGACACTGATTGTTCAGTATGGCAGCCATAAGTTCTGAAGGAGGACGCTGATTAGGATGAGCTGGGGCTGGAATGGGCGCAAGACTCGAGCTTGAAGAGGGGGCATCCAAATGAGGTACAGAGGAAGGAGGAGAAGTAGCCAATATCATTTGATCAAGAGCTGCAAATTGGCTCTTGATGCATTGAAGCAAGACGCTCCTGTTCAGCTTCCAAAGTGAGGCGTTCTTACTCGGCTTTGGTTGGGACGCTATCAAGGACGCCTGCGTACTTGGTAGTGTGCCCACACAAACCGTCCCTTAGTTTTGTAATGGCAAACTCACTTTGATTCTAATAAATTTGTCCAAGTGTTCAGGAACGCCAATCAACAAAGGACAACAAGTGTGTGAACGTTCCCTAGGCTTAGGGACGCCAGTTGACAGAAATTAAGGACCAGTAAGAGACTACTTGAGAAAGGACGGAGTCCCAAGCAAGTAGGAACGCAAGAAAGGAGTCCTTACTCACTAGCCGACAAGATGACATCACTCGACAATGTTTGATCATCCAAGGACACGTGGAGACCGATCCTGTAGTAGAGTCCAACACTACGTGGCGGACGATCCTATAGCAGAGTGCATCAACACGTGGCGGCCGATCCTGTAGCAGAGTTCATCACACACAGCTGGATACAGGAAGCTTCCTCATCACCGTCATACTAGTGGAGGAAGATCTTGTAGCCACGTCCCTGAAGGGCATGATCGTCAGAAGAAGAATGACGCCCTTCCCCAAGTCCTATAAATACCCCAGGGCATTTATTGTGACGCTAACGCTTTCAGAGAATATTCAGAGAGAATCAGAGGAACGCGACTCACTCAAGAACACGAAGAACTAACTCAAGAACTCAAGAACAATGCTAAGACTTGTATTAGATTGAGTGAGATTTTGTAGCCAAACCACAAAACAGTTTGTATTCAGAAAAACCAAAAAGAGAAAGAGAGTCTTGCGAAGTACTGCAGGACGTAGGAATAGAGTCCTTTAGGAGATTGAACTCGCTTAAGTTGTAGGCTTAGAGGAGTCCTTTACTAGTGGACTTAGGGAAAAGCTAAGTGTCAAAGAACTGTAAAGACTCGCCAGTACAACTGTAAGGACGTTCAATATAAGGGAAAAAGCTATTCAAAAATCCTCCAAGGAGGTAGAGGTTTACACTCAAGGACTACTTGGTCTTGAGTGGTTCCTCTATAATTCACCGCGTTCATCTATTATTTGTTTAGTACTTTATTCCGCTGCATTACTCAAGGACGCCCCTACTCCTCGTAGGGACGCCTGACCAAAGGACGCCTTTATCAAAGTAAAGGACGTCCCTCAGTACTAACGATCCAACAATTGGTATCAGAGCAGGCGCTTTAGATTCTTACTGAGTTGCAGGTAAAAGATGGACATGGAACCAATTGGAATCGCTTTCGTGAAGCCTCCGCGCCTGACGGACGGCAACTTCAACCGCTGGAAGATCAGATTTGAAAATTTCTGTAGAAGTCAGAATTATCAATGATGGAGAGTGATCATGAAAGGTGACCTTACCGTTCCTGCTGACTAGAAAGATAAAGAGGATGAGTGGGGTCCTGATGAATTCAAGCTCATGGAAACAAATGATAAGGCAATATGCTTCCTTCAAGCGTCTCTTTGCGAGAGGGACGCCATCCGGGTTAGCAATTTGGCAACAACCAAACAACAATGGGAAGCTCTTGAGAAGTACTACGTGGGTACGGCTGAGATGAAGGAAGACGTTCAGCTTGAAATTAAGAGAGAGTTTTATGCTTTCCGAATGCCCAATGAAGCAGTTAAGGACTACTCATACCGTTTTGAAGCTCTTGTCACCAAGATGAGGAACTTGGGTATTGTAGAAACTGAAATTTCAATGAGGAACAGAGTTCAAGTGGTCATTGATGGTCTAACAGGAAAGTGGAACTTTGATAGAACCACGTTCAAGGAAATACAGCTAACAAGACTCTAGATATGGAAGAGATCTACGGGAAGCTGAGAGGATATGAAGCAAGGAGGGACTCTGATTTGGCTGAGCTAGCACGGAATCCACAGACAGATCTAGCCTTGATGACATCAACACCACAGTACGCTGAGTATCTTCGTCATCAATGAGAACTTGCTTTAATGGTGGAAGCCAACAAAAATGAGAACCGTGAGAAGATGCGCGTTCTAGCCTTAAAGGAGAAAGAAAGCAAGACCAAAGAACAGCTAGATGAAGAAGAAGAACTTGCTCTTATTCACAAAGCTCTCCGTTCTTATGGCAAAAGGAACAAATATTTCAACCAACACAAGATGCCTTCCAAGAAGGAAAGTCACAAGTACACTGAGGCAGAGATGAAAGAACTTACCTGTTACAAATGTAACAAGAAAGGGCACTTTGCTAAAAAGTGTACAACGGGAATGTCTTCAAAGGAAATGAAGACAAAGGCCCTTATTGGAGCGTTCGTATCCGCATGGGATAATGGGAGTTCTTCTGATGATGATGATGAAGAACCTGATGAACAAGTGGCGTACATGGCTATGGAGGACGCCACAGTTGTTGAGGAGAACGTTCCGAGATCTGAAAATGAGGTAACCCATGAGTCTATGATGAGTTCTTTAGAAAATTATTCTAAATCCAAGCTCATTAAACTTATTGGAAAAATCATGGAAGAAAGTGTTGTCATGCAACATAGAATGGATGAACTTGAACTTGAAAATGAAAATATTGTGGTTGAATGTAAAAACTGTAGTCTCTTGACCATTCAACTAGAGTCCTCATGTGAGGAAACTAAGTCCCTAAAAACTGAACTTATGTGTCTCAAACTTGAGAACGCTAAGCTTAGGGAAGAAGTAAAAGTGTTGGGAAAGAGTCCCATAGTTGAGGAAGTAAAGCCAATAGTTTTTGTCCCAGCCAAAAGAGGTCTAGGCTATGAGTCTGACACTAGGAACTCTCTCCCTAGCGACTTTGAGGAAAGCAAAACTTCAGAACTTGAACTTGAAAGGGAGAAAACCAAGAATCTTCTTGAAAGAATTAGAGTCCTAGAGAGTGGAGAGAGAGGTCAAGAGGACTACTACACTAACTCCACTAGTTATAAAATTTACAAGAAAATTGCAAAAGAGGACGGTTCAAAAGTGTGTGATCCCCAAAAGATGAAGCAAAACAAAATCCAACGTCCCAACAAGAAGTATTATCTTGGTACATACTATAGGACGTGTTGGTATTGTGGACAAGGAGACCACTTCAAGTATGATTGCTTAAAACTCAAAGAAGATGTTGAAAATGGAAAAGCTGCTAGGACTAACAATGAAAATGCTAAGTCCGTCCCTAAGGCTAATTCTAGGCGTCCTAGACGTTCTAGGAGTTCTTTCCGAAAGCATGCTATATCAAATGATGTTAATATAAGTGATTACATGCCAGAACCAGAGTTCTATTTTTGCAACGAACCAGGTAAGGAACACCTTGCCTGGGTCGCCAAAAACTAATTTTGTTATGGTAGGTAGAAGTGAGGGAACGCCCGTGGATCATTGATAGTGGCGCCTCAAACCATATGACAGGAAACCTAATCCATCTCACTTCTATCCAAAGTAGTGCCGTGGGAGGAACTGTCTCGTTTGGCAACAAGGGCAAGGGAAAGATCAAAGGGACGGGAACTGCGATTCTCAATCCGTCCATCAAAGCAACAAATGTGAGTCTTGTTGAAGCACTTGGCTTCAATCTCCTTAGCGTTTCCCAAATGTGTGACCAAGGTGCAAAACCTAGTCACATTTGACTCAAAGGAGTGTCTCGTCATCAACAAGAAGTCCAACAAAGTTATTCTCAAAGGAGTACGCCAAAACAATGTCTACATCTTCAATCAGAAGTTCAAGCCTAAATCAGAATTGTGCCTATCTGCTTCAAAGGAGGACGCTGATCTCTAGCATCGCCGTCTTAGCCATGCTAGACCAAGCACAATCCTCAAGCTACACCAAAGAAATCTTGTGAAAGGACTTCCCCGAATCGATCCTGAGAAAGTTGAACAGTGTGAAGCCTGTATCAAAGGGAAGCAAACAAGAACGTCATTCAAGTCCAAGAACGAAGTAAGTACAAAGAATCCTTTGGAACTTCTCCATATGGATCTTTGTGGACCAATGAAGACGATGAGCTACGGTGGAAAGAGGTACATTTACGTTCTCGTAGATGATTTTTCTCGATTCACTTGGGTTCTTTTCTTGGTGTCCAAAGCAGATTGTTTCAATGCGTTCAAAGTCTTCATCAAACAAGTGGAAGTAGCCCTTGAGACGCCTCTCAAAGCCATAAGATCAGACCATGGGACGGAGTTCCAAAACTCAGACTTCCTGGCCTACTGTGATCAACATGGCGTCTCGCACAACTTCTCAGCTCCAAGGACTCCTCAACAAAATGGAGTCGTGGAAAGAAAGAACATGACGTTGGAGGATATGGCAAGGACTATGCTCTTGGCAAATAGCGTCCCCAAGTACTTTTGGGCGGAAGTTATTGCTACAGCATGCTACATCATCAATCGCACCATGATCCGTCCTCTGCTGAAAAAGACGTCCTATGAGTTGTTGAGTGGAAAGAAGCCTCGCATTGATTATCTCAGAGTCTTTGGGTGCAAGTGTTTCGTCCACAACAATGATAAAGAAAAACTTGGAAAGTTTGATGCAAGAAGCGAAGAAGCCATATTCCTTGGGTACTCTCTCACCAGCAAAGCATATAGAGTTTTCAACAAAAGGACTCTAAAGCTTAAGGAGAGTATTCATGTTGTGTTCAAGGAGAGTTCTTCTCACAAAGAAAAACCAAGTAAGAAAGAACGCTCTTCGTCACAACAACAGGACGACTCTGAAGACGAAGTTGAAGATTGGTCCTCTGGAAAGTATTATGTTCCTAAGGACGCTACTCCAAATCCTGAAGAAGTCTTAGTGGACGTCCCTAGTATTGTTCAGGGAGTTCCCTCTCGTAGTGAATCCCCAGTTCAACAAGATATGGCTGAATCATGTCAACAAGGCGAGCAATGTCAAGGTGTGGACGCTCTCTCTGAAGGGGAACGCACTGAGGACGATGCTCAAGGCGACAGTGATGATTCTGATGGAGACATTGATCCAAGATTTGCTCAATTATTTCATAGGGAGTCCCGCTTCTCTAGGGACCACCCAACTTCTCAAATTGTCTCAGATATTTCTCAAGGAGTTCAAACAAGGTCAGCAACAAGCAAGTCCCAAACTGCAAACTTAGCTTTCTGTGCGTTCAGCGCCTTTGTCTCTATGGTGGAACCAAAGAACATCAAGGAAGCACTCCAGGACGCTGACTGGATCAAGCGATGCAAGAAGAACTCAACCAGTGTTGGGACGCTATCAAGGACGCATGCGTACTTGGTAGTGTGCCCATACAAACCGTCCCTTAGTTTTGATGTGACAAACTCACTTTGAT
The DNA here is from genome assembly GCA_934048045.1 of Polygonum aviculare. NCBI lineage: Eukaryota > Viridiplantae > Streptophyta > Magnoliopsida > Caryophyllales > Polygonaceae > Polygonum > Polygonum aviculare. Next base: position 19,596,711 of record OW204023.1, on the reverse strand, counting down.
TCTAATAAATTTGTCCAAGTGTTCAGGAACGCCAATTAACAAAGGACAACAAGTGTGTGAGCGTTCCCTAGGCTTAGGGTCGCCAGCTAACAGGAAGTGGGGACCAGCAAGAGACTACTTGAGAAGGACGGAGTCCCAAGCAAGTAGGAATGCAAGAAAGGAGTCCTTACTCACTAGCCGACAGGATGACATCACTCGACAATGTTTGATCATCCAAGGACACGTGGAGACCGATCCTGTAGCAGAGTCCAACACTACGTGGCGGACGATCCTGTAGCAGAGTTCATCAACACGTGGCGGCCGATCCTGTAGCGGAGTTCATCACACACAGCTGGATACAGGAAGCTTCCTCATGACCGCCATACTCGTGGAGGAAGATCCTGTAGCCACATCCCGGAAGGGCATGATCGTCAGAAGGAGAATTACACCCTTCCCCAAGTCCTATAAATACCCCAGGGTATTTATTGTGACGCTAACGCTTTCAGAGAATATTCAGAGAGAATCAGAGGAAAGCGACGCACTCAAGAACACGAAGAACTAACTCAAGAACTCAAGAACAGGGCTAAGACTTGTGTTAGATCGAGTGAGATTTTGTACCGAAACCACAAAACAGTTTGTAATCAGAAAAACCAAAAAGAGAGAGAGAGTTCTGCGAAGTACTGCTGAACGTAGGAATAGAGTCCTTTAGTAGATTGAACTAGCTTAAGTTGTAGGCTTAAAGGAGTTCTTTACAAGTGAACTTAGGGAAAAGCTAAGTGTCAGAGATCTGTAAAGACTCGCCAGTACAACTGTAAGAACGTTCAATATAAAGGAAAGAACTATTCAAAAATCCTCCAAGGAGGTAGAGGTTTACACTCAAGGACTACTTGGCCTTGAGTGGTTCCTCTATAATTCACTGCGTTCATTACTTACCTGTTTAGTACTTTATTCCGCTGCATTACTCAAGGACGACCCTACTCCTCGTAGGGACGCCTGACCTTAGGACGCCTTTACCCAAAGTAAAAGACGTCCCTTAGTACTAACGATCCAACAACCAGTTTGAAAGGAACAAAGTTTGGACTCTCGTCCCTCGTCCCATAGGCAAAAACATCATAGGGACGCGCTGGGTGTTCAGAAATAAGCTTGATGAAAGTGGACGTGTATCAAGGAACAAGGCAAGACTGGTGGCTCAAGGATTCAAGCAAGAGGAAGGCATAGACTACGATGAGACCTTTGCTCCTGTTGCTAGAATTGAAGTCGTTCGTCTTCTTATTGCCTTCGCCACTCATAAAGGATTCAAGTTATTTCAAATGGACGTCAAGACTGCCTTTCTCAATGGAAAACTCAAGGAGGAAGTGTATGTTGCTCAACCGCCTGGTTTCGAGGACGCCCTCACCCAGATCATGTGTACTACCGGGACAAAGCGCTTTATGGACTCAAGCAAGCCCCTCGTGCGTGGTACGACAGGTTTGCGTCCTTTCTTTTGTCTCATGGGTACACTAGAGGTTCAATTGATAAAACTTTGTTCATTAAGAAAGTTCACAAGGACATTTTAATTGCCCAAGTCTATGTTGATGATATAGTCTTTGGTAGTACTAACATGAAACTAGTAGATGAGTTCAAGTCCTTAATGAGTAGTGAGTTTGAGATGTCCCTCATTGGAGAACTCAATTTCTTCTTGGGACTTCAAATCAACCAACTCAAGGAAGGGACACGTATTCATCAACATAAATATGTCCGTGAAATGCTTGAGAAGTACGGGATGAACTCGTCCAAACCTGTTGCAACCCCTTGTTCTCCAAATTCGCGTCTTTACGCAGATGAACAGGGAAAGGACGTTGATCAGAAGCTTTACAGAGGAATGACTTGTTCTTTGCTCTACTTGCCCGCAAGCCGTCCCGATATCATGTTTGCCGTTTGCTTGTGTGCACGCTTCCAGGCGAATCCAAATGAGTCCCACATGCAAGAAGTCAAGAGGATCTTTCGCTACCTCAAAGGACGCGACGATCTTTGTCTTTGGTACCCTAGGAAGACGTCCTTCATGCTCGTTGGCTACTCGGATGCTGATTATGCTGGTCATGTGATTGATAGAAAAAGCACTTCGGGAGTGGCACAGTTCCTTGGTTCATGCTTAGTCTCCTGGGGATCTAAGAAACAGAACTCTGTGGCGCTTTCAACTGCGGAAGTTGAGTACGTTGTTGTTGCCTCGTGCTGTTCACAAGTCATCTGGATCAAATATCAACTTGAGGACTACGGTATCAATCTTGAAACTATTCCCATTCGCTGTGATAATACAAGTGCTATTGAAATTTCTAAGAATCATGTTTTTCATTCACGCACAAAGCATATTCATATAAGACATCATTTCTTGCGTGATAATGTTGAGCTAGGACTCATTAGTATGGAGCACGTAAGGACTGAAGACCAAATAGCTGATATTTTCACTAAGGCGCTTGATAGACGTCCTTTTGAGCATCTAAGGTTGCTCTTGGGGATGATAACTTTTAAGTAGCAAGTCCCGTTCTACTATTCCCTCGATGATTGGATATGTTTAGTAGATTCTAAGTGTTTAAGGACTATCATGTATTAAATTCATATTTGCAAGGACGCTAGTCTAAAACTTCATATGTTTGCTTCTTTGGAACGCCATTCAAATTGTCTCTATTTGTCTTGAAAAGAGTATCCCTGATCACCCAACCCTCGTTATAAGCCGAAATGATGGGAACTCTAAGCTTACCCTAGCCGAGAACTTTGCAAAAGCGTCCTATGAGCTTCATATTTTCTTTTACGGGACGTACTTGCTTTGTTCTCAAATGGTTCGCAAGGTGATCACAAGGACGGTTGAATTGATCTTGATTTGCTTGAAGAGGTAATTTTTATTTTTTTTGCTAAGTCTGAAGAGAACGTCATTGGTTTGTAAGAGAGGACGCTAATTCAGTATTGAGAAGAAGTTGAAGAGTCAGAATTTTTAACATTTGAAAGTTTGAACAGTGACCGTTGTACTTGCTCAAAGCTTAAGGGGGAAGTTATGCCACATGTCGCACAGAAAATCAATGGTAATTACAGTTTGTGCCACCGCTTCCTCTATATAAGGCCAGAACAGTCGCTCTCAAAATTTATTGCTCTCAACTACTTCCCTACTCTCAAATTTGCTCTGCCCTCTCTCTAGCATTCCGGCAACTTTCTCTCTCTAAAAGCTCATCTGAGAATGTCTCAAAGACTAGTGAACGTGGCCGGATCATCTACCGGCGGGAAGAGAAGAAGATTGGTGAAGTCCCACCATATTGAGAAGCCCAAACCCATCGTTTTAAACGAATCTCTTGTGGACTTCATCAACAGGAAGCCCAAAACTTTGTACAGTCTGATAAGGGAACGCATGGACAAGCCTAATGTAAAGCAGGACGCTGTTAAAACGAGGAACTATGAGAAGTTCATCGAACGATTCGTCATCCATGGCCTTCATAAGACGAATTACAAGGACTTACCCGGGAGGATGGACGACGTTCTCTTCTTCTCGCAGTTTGGTGGTGAGAACCTTGCTCCCTTACTTGACCTCATACCAGATTTGCATAACGCCGTCCTGCCTGACTTTCCCATGTACCCAAGAGACTCCCTGGCTTACAAAATGCTCCAAACCCGTTTGCCAAGTCCATCTCCCCCACCTCCTCAAGTCCCCACAGTCACCACAAAAAATCTCCTTCCCTCCAAGCGTCCAACTCCCTCTTCTCCCCTCTCAAAATCTTCCAAACCAACCTCCTCCAACCCAACACAAATCGTGGACAAGTTTCCACCTCATTTAAAGGAGGGACGCTACAAGAAAATTCATGACCCACGGCCCCTTAAAAAGGCCAAATCCTCAAGCGTCCCCCTTACCAAAAGCTCCACAAGACGGCCAACCACCACAAAAGGCCCCTCAAATCTTTCCAAAGAATCCACCCCTCCTCCTCAAAAGGCTATCATGATTGAACAATTACCAACCCCTCCTCCGTCCCCCAAGCCTTCAACTGCAAATGCCTTAATCCCATTCTGCCCCTCCCCTCTAAACCTTGCAAACTTCCCCTCCGCCCCGGCCCATATATCTCCTCCCAAGGACCCCGATCGAGACTCCTAGGTCCCGTCGTCCTTCTTCAGAAAGCGGCCCAGAGGAAGTAGAGCAGCGTACCACTCTTGAGCACACCTTTCTCCGCCACAAAACAGGTGAAACGCCTAAGGTGTTGCTTAGCAAGGAAGTGGCAGCTCCAGAACCCGTTCCCTCCTCTAGTTCCTCCAGTTCAAGCTCTTCCGCGAAGAGTCAACAAGGAACTCCTGCTGTTGAGTCCTCTCCTTTTATTGATGTAACTGGGGACTCCCAAGATGAGGATGAGAACGCTAAGGCTGCAGAGGTTGTTGTTGTTCCTGAGGACGCTGGTGAGCACCAGGTCGCTCACAAGGACGCCGAGCCAACTCTCTCTGATGAGCTCGAGCGTGATGCTCAAGAGGTCCCTCCCTACAACCAATCCATCCCTTTCCTAAATCCCCTCCCAACTCCACAAGAAAACCCCTCCCCCTCAATCCCAACAGAATCCCACCAAGTCCCTGCGGACGCTGAGCCCCAAACAGAAAATCAATCAGAGGCTCAGGACACTGAGGACACATCCCAAGGCAGAGCTCCCTCTGATGCAGATCAAGCCACAGCTGGTAGTACTGATGATAATGCTCAAGGCACAGAGAACGCTTCTGTTAGAGCTAGGAATCAACCAAGTAAGATTGGTGACCCCTTATCCTAGATCGGGCTTGAACTAAGCAATACGAACTTGAGAATCAAGGAAAAGAATGCGAAAATTGTATTAAAATTTGTGTGTGCTCGATTGTATTTTTTGTATGAATGTGTAACGTACAATGCATGACCCCCCACTATGTATTTATATGGGCCTAAAAGAGAGAGTACTCTACAAGATATAAAGATAACTAAATAGATACAAAATCGCTCAAGATAGAATATCCTAGATTGGCTTGGATACTTCGTTACCTTGGATAGAAAGGAACTTTATAAGATGTATTTTAATTCTATCTTACGTTTGGGCGGACAAATATACCAAAAGATAAGATCCGTTGCTTGGGCCATCTTCTAGAAGCTCGTTGTTGATCTCCAGCGAACTTCTTGTGGGCCGCGCTAGTGGGCTTTGCCGATAGGGCCCAACAATACCCCTTTCAATTCAAACTTAAAATTTCCAAATTCGAAATTTGGAGTTGGGATTGAACCAAATCCTTTAATGCCAAATTGTTGCCTCGGAAACCGCTTGCCGTTGCAAATCATCATTACCCTCTATTTAAAACGTTCAGCCCCCTCTTTTTTTTTCTTGCTCAGAGATGTCGCTTCATAGTTGAACCAAGGTACGTATTTCTCTCTTTTGCTCTTTGTTTTCATCTTCTACCTTCGTCTGTCTTCTCGAACCTAACTTCTTCCTTTCCTTCACCTAGTTTCACCTTCAACTCCTTTCTACCCCTTTTCCCATCATGGCTGAAACTCCTCTCTTTGCGCCGTCAAACTCACTTATGCCCCAAGACCAATTTCAATGCAACCTCTCTCTAGAGGATGTTGCCAGAATCGTCTCGGAGGGAGGATTTCCGGCCGGCACCGTGACCTACTGTCCCCAAGACGAACTTATTGACTGGATCCGGCCAGGGTGGGTTTGTTTTACCGAATTTCCGTTCTCATTAGGGTTAAAATTCCCTTTCTCTCCTTTTATTAGGGATTTCCTTAAAGAGTTAGGAGTTTCGCCTTCCCAAATCATGCCCACAACCTAGCACATACTCCGATGCATTGACGAATTAGCCTCTAGGAAACGGATTGCCATGACAGTGAGTGAATTCCTAGTGGCCTACAAAGTGGTACCCTCCAGGCCGGGTAGGATCTCCGTCCATTCTAGAAATACCCATGACTCCTTGATCCCTGGTGTCAAGAGCCCTAATACGGGATGGCAGTCACGATACTTCTCTTTCGAAAGATGCTCTTTGGGTGAGATTGAGGAAATCCATAAAGATGTCTTCCTAGATGCGTGGAATACCACCCGTAAGAGCCCTGCTTGTTCTGTCGCCTTTATGTTTTAAACCTTTTTCTAGCGCGTATAGCTAGATCTGTTATTCTGGATACCATGTCTTGCTAACATTCATCGAATGATACTTCATGCAGTGCCGAAGAATATCAACTCAAGAGTTTCCAGTGGAAAACTTATCAAGGAGCTGCTGACTATCGAACCCAAGGACCGTGCCCCCAGCAAGGTGTTCAACGAACCAGAAAAATCCACCGGCGAGGCATCAACTCCGAGTTCTATCCCCACCACTGATCTTGAAGCCCCTCTCATTGTTGTAAAGATGTCTAGCACCTCGAAGCCTACAAATTCTGGTAAACTACCCGCAATACTTTTTCTTATGTGTTGAACAACCCTTTTTGATTAAGGTGTTTGATTTTCGACCTATTCATGTGGCTAGGTCGTGAAAGAAACGTCTCCACTGATGCTATGTTGCAACGTATGCTGATGTCTCGCAACTCGAACCCTCCTCTGGTGCCAAAGAAAGAGGTCCAGCAAGAATGACCCTCGCAAAAACGCAAACTGGAAACCACCCCTACTATTGATCTTTCCAAGGAGGATGTTGTTGATTTCTGGGGTGTTGTGCTAGAGTCTACTTTTGGTGAGGCTAGGGCTTCCTCTGTCAAGAGCGGAGTGGAACAGGCGCTGACGCAATCTAGAGCGGCTATGAAGAAAGTATGTTCACGCGACCCCCCTCTTTTTCCCTTTTTCTGTTTGTCAAAGAAAACTCTTACCGTCGTAATTCTTTACTTTGGCATCTATCGTAGGCTACCCAAGAATTTGCCCTGGCCATGGATGTGCATACGAGGGAAATTAGCCAGCTGAGGTCCAAGGAGAAGCATGCCTCAGAGGCAACGCTAGAGGTCGGGCGCCAGAACCGCGTTCTTGAAGAGGCACTGGGCAGCCATCGGATTCAGGTCGCTAAGTTGCAAGAGGAAGTGTCTGCTCAGGCAAAGAAGATTGTCGATCTTCAGGGAGCCGCAGAGGAATTTACCCAACAAGTAGTGAGGATTGGCACCTACTATTCCACCAAGGCCAAGATTGAAGTTCTGGAAAGTGTCGCTAGTGGAGAGAGTGGCCGGTGGAACATGGAGGAGCTAAAATCCACCTTTGAGGCCTTGTTTTCCCCTGGCTCGAAGGTCCCAGGAGAAGACTTCCTGCCCAACGAGGATTTAGATGACGATGCCAACTCCCCAGCCCTAGCAGCTGATATTCCAGGTGTGGGTTCCAGCGACGTTGCCGAACAGAAAGATAAGGATGAACAACTTTCATCGTAGACCCCTTCTCCGACTAAGTGACCTCTTTTAGGTAAAAAACTTGCGTCCGTTTTTTGACTGTCTTTTGTTTTAAGTACTCCTTCTGGCAATGTTATTTGCCAAAAAACTTGATGACGACATGGTATGGCTTGTACGCCAAGACTTTACTTTCTATCGGGGAAAACGTTGTACCCTTGGTGTATGGATCTTTATTCACAGGCCCTTTGTATGGCCTTGCTATATCTAGCAATGCATGCTTCTGTTTACGATAAGGTCTGCCAAAATAACTAGGCGTTTGCCCACGAACATTTAGGAACAGTTTCAATCGCGTTACCTAAAGTTCGGGATGTCCCACTGGGACAAGCTTTTCCGATTAGGATTAGTACCCCTTGTGAACTGTACTCTGGAGCACGTATCCAGAGAAGTACGTTGGTGTTTTAAATAACCTTGATAATCACGTGATTAACTAATTTATCGTAGTATGGCGATGTGATTTGACGGTGAATTCACTACCCCTGGTGTTATTTGGAGAAGGATCACCTTCGTCTAGAGATTGCGACTTTGAAGCACGCGTATCGCCTTCGCTAGAAGTGGTGTAGGTATCTAGTGCGTTCTAGCGGTTTATCATTTGTAAGAAACAAGCTTGTTTGTACGAAGTGCTAACGTTAGCTTGGTGACGCCAAACGTTGACAGTATATCTGAAATGTACAACCAGTTAGTACGTGCGGATTAATCCGTTAGATGTTAGCCTATATGTTAGGCAAGTTCTGACTTATTTGTGGATCCAAGTTTTCGTGCGAATTTTGCAATCTGGCGATACTTGCCTAGGTCTCTTATGGGCCTAACCATTACGTCCATGAGTTTTGTGGGATATCTGGCGATAAATGCCTAGGTCACTTATGGGCCTAATCATTACGTCCACGAGTTTTGTGGGAACATTTGCCTTTTTGTAGCTTGATCGGGGCTACTAGGCATGTACCCTGGTATGGGTGTTTGTATCGTACGAAATTTGCAAAGGCGTGCTCTCGAGGAGCACATGTTCGTTTTTCTCGTGTGTAAACGAAGTAATTTGTTATACATTTCATTCATAACTCAAAAAGAACCGTAAGAATGCAAAACATCGTCTTAACTGGTGCTAATCACTAGAACTATGATCTAGAAAAAAGTGGGGTGATGGTTTAGGAACCCCCTTGCATCCCCTCGAAAAACAAGAAAAATCCGAAACCTTCTAGAACACAAAATAAACTAAGTAACTAGAGATAGGGTTTCTAGAAAAAATACTTCTTGAGGTGAGTGGCATTCCAACTCCTAGGCACTGGCTCTCCTTCCTCGGACTCCAACTGGTAAGCTCCTTGCCCTACGACCTTCGTAATCCTGTAAGGTCGTTCCCATCCGGGTGCCAGTTTCCCCGCGTTTTGCTCTGTTGTGTTCTAGAACACCTTGCGGAGTACCCAGTCTCCAACTCGAAAGACCTTAACCCTTACGTTCTTGTTATAGCTCCTGGATACTTGCTGCTGGTATCGAGCTACTCTGAGGTGGGCCGATTCCCGCAACTCTTGGACCGTGTCTAGGTCTGCCTCGAGTTGCTCCTTGTTCTGGTCAAGTGTAGCTAGACCATAGCGCGGTTGGGACCCGGATTTCAGCTGGGATGACTGCCTCGCACCTGTATACTGGAGAAAAGGGGGTTTGTCCCGTTGCTTTCTTGGGAGTGGTGCAATCAGCCCAAAGCACGTAGGGTAGCTCTTCCGCCCACTTGCCTTTGGATTTGGTTAGTCTTTTCTTCAGGTTGCTTATGATCACCTTGTTTGAGGATTCTACTTGTCCATTCGCCTGGGGATATCTAGGAGTTGATGTAACCAGGTCGATGTTCCACCCCTGGCAGAATTCTCTCTTTCTCTGGCTATTGAACTGGGAACCGTTGTCGTAAACGATTGTTGCTTGGATTCCGAAGCGGCATAGGATGTTGCGCTCGATGAACGAGATCACGTGCTTGTCCTTGACTTCTCAATATGCTTCATCCTTGATCCACTTGGAGAAGTAATCTGTCATAGCCAGGAAGAACATTTTTTGCCCCGTAGAAGGAGGTAATTTCCCCACGATGTCCATCCCCCACCTCATGAAGGGCCAAGGAGTAAGGGTTGGATGCAAGTTCTCAGAGGGTTGGTGAGAAGTTGGTGCGTGTCGCTGGCAGGCCTTGCATTCCTGGGCATACTTGGTGGCGTCGCGTCGTAGCGTTGGCCAGTACCACCCATGCCTAAGTATCTTGTTTGCCAAGCTCCTGCCACAGCATGGTTCCCGCAATATCCTTCATGGATTTCTTTCATAACACTCTCTATCTCTTCTCCTTCTGCGCATCTTTGCAAGACCCCAGACGAAGACTTGTGGTAAAGTACGCCCTGGTGGACGATGAATCGCGTGGCTTTTGCTCTTAAAGCTCTTGCCTCCGTTTTATCTTCAGGCGCCTTCTCGTGTACTAGCCAGTCCAGATACGGTTTGATCCAACTGCTAGGTTTTGTTCCAGAGTGTGTGTCAAGACTGGCTACTGGAAGCGCGAGTAGCATGGATGTTTCTTTGGGATGCTCAATCGCTTAGTAGAGAAGGTGTACTAGCGGGATCTGAGAGTATTCTCCTGGGTTGAGTACTGAGCCTAAACCAGCTAGGGCGTCGGCCGATGTGTTGTTTTCCCTAGGTATCTGTTCAAAGGTAACCTGCTAGAATTCTCCCGCTAATGCTCTCGCCTTCTCCAGGTAAAGGGCCATCCTTTCGTCATTTGCCTCGAACAGGCCAAATATCTGGTTAATCACCAAGAGAGAGTCGCACCTTACTTGCAGGTTCTGGATTGCTAGGTCTCGTGCTAGCCCTAATCCGAAAATCAGAACTTCATACTCCGCCTCATTGTTTATGGCGTCGAAATCGCATCTTACGGCCTAAGCTAGTCTATCTCCCTTGCTTGATTCCAGGACCACCATAGCCCTATCCCTGTGGTGTTGGAAGCCCCATCTATGTTGAGCGTCCACGTGTCGTGTGTCTCGTTTGGGACAGGAGCGGGTGTGTTTGTGTTTGCTGCCTCCTTTAGATCAGGTGTGAAGTCAGCGACGAAGTCAGCTAGGACTTGCGACTTTATGGCCTTGCGAGGCTCGTACTTGATGTCGTAGCCGCTGAGTTGCACTGCCCACTTGGTCATTCGTCCAAAGAACTCCAACTTTTGCATCACCTGTTGCAGAGGGTAGCTTGTTTGCACTGCGATTGTATGTGATTCTAAGTAAGGGCGAAGCTTATTCGAACTCACGACGACGGCGAGGACCAACTTTTCGAGGGGGGTATACCTAGTCTCTGCTGACGTCATTGTCTTGCTGACGAAATAAACGGGCATTTGTTGTCCGTCAGCTTCCCTGACTAGAACCCCACTCATGTGCTCCCTAACACTGCTAGATATAGTTGCAAGATTTCTCATGGCACCGGCTTAGCTAGTAGCAATGGATTGGAGAAATATCCCTTGAGTTCCTGGAAAGCCTTCTCGTGTCGTTCGTCCCACTGGAAGCTTTTGTTTTTCTTGAGTATGTCGTAGAACAAACGACACTTGTCGGCTGACTTGGATATGAACCTGTTAAGGGCGGCGATTTTCCCTGCGAGCTTCTGTACTTCCTTGATGTTCTTGGGCAATCTCAGGGAGGCTATTGCTTTCACTTGGTCGGGACTGGCCTCAATCCCCCTTTTAGTCACGATGTAACCTAGAAATTTTCCAGACTGAGCTCCGAACGTGCACTTTTGAGGGTTGAGCTTCATAATGAATTTTTCGAGAATGTTAAAAGCCTCCTCGAGGTGTTGTTGGTGTTGAACCGCCATCGTGCTTTTGACCACCATATCGTCAATATACACCTCCATGGTTTTCCCGATTTGATCTTGGAACATATGGTTAACGAGGCGCTGGTAAGTTGAACCAGCGTTTCTTAAGCCGAAAGGCATAACTCGGTAACAATACGTCCCTTGTCCTGTTATGAAGGACGTCTTTTCTTGATCTTCGGGGTGCATCTGGATCTGGTGGTAGCCGCTAAAGGCGTCCATGAATGTCAAGAGTTCATGGCCAGCGGTGGCGTCGACCATCGTGTCTATGTGTGGAAGTGGGAAAGAATCCTTAGGACAAGCCTTGTTCAGGTCGGTAAAGTCCACGCAAACCCTCCACTTCCCATTCTTCTTTGGGACGACCACCACATTGGCTAGCCACTCTGGATATTTCACCTCTCGGATCTTGCCTGCGTCTAGTAGCTTCCTTACTTCCTCGTCAACTGCCTGGATTCGTTCTGGGGCAAACCTTATTCTTTTTTGTTTCACGGGGGGAAAGCTAGGATCGGTATTAAGCTTGTGCGTGATTACCCCTGGGTCGATTCCGGTCATGTCCTCATGGCTCCACGCGAAGCACTCTTGGTGTTTTTCCAGAAAGGACACAAGTTTTGCCTTGATGGACGTATCTAGTCCCATGCCTAGGCGAACGATCCGCCCTTCCCCTATTGTTACCTCCTACACTTCTTCTTCTTCCTCTCGGGTCCGGATAGGAGTGGTAGCGCTCTGTAATTGCTATGCCTGCGGCCCTGCGGCCGTAGGCTTCAGAGCGGTCTTGTAGCATTCTCTTGCCAACCTCTGATCTCCTCGAATCTCTTCCACTCCCCTTGGCGTAGGGAACTTCACTGTCTGGTGATAGGTGGAAGCCACCGCTTTCATGTCGTGTAGCCATGGACGGCCCAAGATCACGTTGTAGCTAGATGGGCAATCTATCACCATGAATTTACTTGCAGGTTTACTCCTTTTGCGAAGGTTTGTAGGGTTAAGTTTCCCGCGGTATGTTTTACTTCTCCACTGAATCCCACGAGGGGGACCGGTTGCTTGTGGATGTCGTCTTCAGACAAACCCATCTCTTTGAGGGCGGTGAGTGTTATGAGGTTGGTAGAACTACCGGTGTCGACCAGTATTCTTCTCATAAGGACATTCCCTATGTGTAGGGAGATCACTAGCCCATCATGATGAGGCCCAGCTTGGTTCTCAATGTCGGAGTCGTCAAAGACTATCGCCAACCCGATGGGTTGTCTAGGTCGCCTCTCTAGATGGGTAGGTTTTCCCAAGTGCCCCTCTCGTGCGTGCCTCTTGGCTGTTGAGTAAGTAAGGCCACACACGCTTGATCCTCCGGTTATCACGTTCACCACCCTTTCTGGAGTAGGGGGTGCCTTCTCGCTCGTTTTGCTTCGGTATGTGTTATCTAGAAGGTCACGAGGAACTCTGGCGTCCGAGGCCGCTTCCCGGATCTTGCCTTTAGAGATCAAGTGTGCCACCTCCCTTCTCAGCATGATGCAATCCTTGGTCCAATGGCCGTGGTTATCGTGGAACTCACACCACTTGTTCTCGTCAGCCCCTGCCTTGGGTGCTTTGTCCTTTCTAGGCCACCTAACTAGATCCCCCATCCGGGAGAGATTCTTCACCAGTTGGGATGGCGAGATTTTGAGGTTGTAGTCCTCCAGAGGTGGTGGCAATGGATCGCGCTCCTGATCCATTGGTGGCTTGTTGCGTGCTACGTTAACCCGTTTGGCTGGGTGTCTCTCGTAGGATCGATCACGCCTGCCCCTTCTTTGGTCGAAGGGCGACCGCCTTCGTTCCGGATACTCCCTCTTGCGATCATTGCCACTTTTCCTATCGGAGCCCCTAGGTTCGGCCGACCTACTGCGGAGAGATCTATCTTCCTCCAATCGCACGTGTGCTAGTGCCTTTGACTGGACCTCCTCGAAAGTAACACACGGGTGCTTAGTTAGTTCTTGGTACAATCCTCCGTCGGGTATGATTCCTTGTCGGAAAGCCTCGATTGCGGTAGTTGTGTCGCAATTCGGGATGGTTACTTTCTCCTTGTTGAAGCGATCTAGGAAGGCCCTTGTGGTTTCATGATTTTTCTGCTTGACCCGGTATAGATCGCTAGACTGTTTCTCAAACTTGCGGCTGCTCACGAACTGGCTCCGGAAGGTATCTGTTGGGACGCTATCAAGAACGCCTGCGTCCTTGGTAGTGTATCCACAACTGTCCCTTAGTTTTGATATGACAAACTCACTATGATTCTAATAAAGTTGTCCAAGTGTCCAGGAACGCCAATGATAAAAGGACAACATGTGTGTAGGGGCGTCCCATAGGCTTTGGGACGCTAGCTAACAGGAAGTAAGGACCGATCAGAGACTACTTGAGCAAGGACGCAGTCCCAAGCAAGTAGGAACGCAAGCAGAGCGTCCTTACTCTCTAGCCGACAGGATGACATCACCAGACAACATTTGATCATCCAAGGACACGTGGAGACCGATCCTGTAGCAGAGTCCAACACTACGTGGCGGACGATCCTGCTGCAGAGTACATCCATACGTGGCGGCCGATCCTGTAGCGAAGTCCATCACACACAGCTGGATACAGGAAGCTTCCTCACCACCGTCATCATACGTGGAGGAAGATCCTGTAGCCACGTCCGCGAAGGGCATGATCGTCCCAGGAGAAAGACGCCCTTCTTCAAGTCCTATAAATACCCCAAGGCATTTATTGTGACTTTAACGCTTTCAACGCTTTCAAGAATACTTAGAGAAAATCATAGGAAAGCGGCTCACTCAAGAACACGAAGAACAAACTCAAGAACTCAAGAACAGTGCTAGGTCTTTGAGTTAGAGCGAGTGAGACTTGTAACCCAAATCACAAATCTGTTTGTAATCAAAAGAGAAAGAGAGTTCTGCGAAGTACTGCAGAACGTAGGGATAGGAGTCCTTTAGTAGTTTGAACTTGCTTAAGTTGTCGGCTTAGAGGAGTCCTTTACTAGTGGACTTAGGGAAAAGCTAAGTGTCAGAGATCTGTAAAGACTCGCCAGTACATCTGTAAGAACGTTCAATATAAAGGAAGAACTATTCAAAAATCCTCCAAGGAGGTAGAGGTTTACACTCAAGGACTACTTGGTCTTGAGTGGTTCCTCTATAATTCACTGCGTTCATTACTTACCTGTTTAGTACATAATTTCCGCTGCATTACTCAAGGACGCCCCTACTCCTTGTAGGGACGCCTAACCTAAGGACGCCTTTATCAAAGTAAAGGCAGTCCCATAGTACTAACGATCCAACAATTGGTATCAGAGCAGGCGCTCTAGATTCTTACTGAGTTGCAGGTAAAAATGGACATGGAGCAGGTTGGAATCTCGTTCGTAAAGCCTCCGCGTCTGACGGACGGCAATTTCAACCGATGGAAAATTAGATTTGAGAACTTCTGCAGAAGCACAAATTATCAATGCTGGTATGTTATCAGAAAAGGTGATCTTAAAGTTCCTGCTGACAAAGTTGACAAAGAAGACGATTGGGGTCCTGATGAGTTCAAAATGATGGAAACCAATGCAAAAGCTATTTGCTTTCTTCAAGCGTCCCTCTGTGAGAGAGATGCTACAAGAGTTAGCAATCTCCCCACCGCAAAACAACAGTGGGAAGCTCTTGAGAAATTTCATGTGGGAACTGCAGAGATGAAAGAGGACGTCCAGCTAAAGATCAAAAAGGAGTTCTATGCCTTTACTATGCTACCAAATGAAACGGTGAATGACTACTCGTACCGTTTTGAGGCCCTTGTCACCAAGATGAGGAACTTGGGCGTTCCAGAAACAGAAATCTCCATGAGGAACAGAGTTCAAGTAGTTATCGATGGGTTGACTGGAGTTTGGAACTTTGATAGGACAACTTTCAAAGAAAACACAGCCAACAAAACTCTAGATATGGAAGAGATCTATGGGAAGCTAAGGGGGTACGAAGAACGTAGAATCACTGACATGGCCCAGCTAGGAAAGAACCCTCAAACTGATCTTGCCTTGGCGTCCACAACACCAGAGTACGCTGAATACCTGCGTGGACAAAGAGACCTGGCATTGATGTTGCAAAACAAAGAAAAGCTTGAGAGCTTGAGTCCCAAAGAGAAAGAAAGAAAGTCAAAGGAAGAAATTGACTCAGATGAGGAACTCTCTCTTATTCACAAGGCTCTCAAATACTACAACAAGAAAAACAAGCATAGTAGCAAGAACAAGTCTTACAAAAAGGAGAGTCCCAAATATACAGAAGATGAAATGAAGGAACTCACATGCTACAAATGCAACAAGAAAGGACATTTTGCCAAGAAATGTACTGTGGGAACGTCCTCCAAGGAAAAGAAGAAAGCTCTCATTGGAGCATGTACAGCTGCCTGGGATGATCTCAGTTCAAGTGATGGTGAACGCGATGATCAAGTGGCGTACATGGCAGTAGAGGACGCCCCAGCTGTTGAAGAGAACGCCTCCGATAATGAACAAGAGGTAACTCATGACTCTATGATGCGTTCTTTAGAAAAATGTTCAAAACCAAAACTCCTTAAGCTTATTGGTAAAATCATGGAGGAAAGTCTTGTCATGAAAAGAAGAATGGATGAACTAGAAGATGAAAACATTGTAGTTGAATGTGAGAACTGTACTTCAATGTCTATTCAACTAGAGTCCTCATGTGAAGAAACTAAGTCCCTAAAAACTGAACTTGTGTGTATTAAACTTGAGAACGCCAAGCTTAGGGAAGAAGTGAAAGTTTTGGGAAAGAGTCCCATAGTTGAAGAAGTGAGACCTATAGTCTTTGTCCCAGCTAAGAGAGGTCTAGGTTATGAAGATGACTCTAAGAACTCTCTTCCCAGTGATTTTGAGGCAAGCAAAACTTCTGAACTAGAACTTGAAAAAGAGAGAACTAAAAATCTCCTTGAAAGAATTAGAGTTCTAGAAAGTGGAGAAATAGGTCAAGAGGACTACTACACCAATTCCACCAGTCATAAAATTTACAAGAAAATTGCTAAAGGGGACGGCTCAAAGGTGTGCGATCCCCAAAAGAAGAAGCAAAACAAAATCCAACGTCCCAACAAGAAGTACTACCTTGGTACTTACTATAGGACGTGCTGGTACTGTGGACAAGGTGACCACTTCAAACATGAATGTGTAAAACTAAAGGAAGACATTGAGAGTGGGAAAGTTGCTAGGACTAATAATGAAAATGCTAAGTCCGTTCCAAAAGCTAATTCTAGGCGTCCTAGACGTTCTAGAAGTTCTTTCCACAGAAATGCCATTTCTAATGATGTGAACATTAATGACTATATGCCAGAACCAGAGTTCCACTTTTGTAACGAACCAGGTAAGGAACACCTTGCCTGGGTCGCCAAGAACTAACCTTATTTTGGCAGGTGGAAGTGAGGGGACGCCCATGGATCATTGATAGTGGCGCCTCAAATCACATGACAGGAAGCCAGATCCATCTCACTTCTATCCAAAGTAGTGCCACGGGAGGAACTGTCTCGTTTGGCAACAAGGGCAAAGGAAAGATCAAGGGAACGGGAACTGCTATTCTTAACCCGTCCATCAAAGCAACCAACGTGAGTCTTGTTGAAGGACTTGGGTTCAATCTTCTTAGCGTCTCTCAGATGTGTGATCAAGGTGAAAACCTAGTCACATTTGACTCAAAGGAGTGTCTCGTCATCAACAAGAAGTCCAACAAAGTTGTTCTGAAAGGAGTTCGCAAGAACAATATCTACATCTTCAATCAAGAGTTCAAGCCCAAATCAGAACTATGTCTATCTGCTTCAAAGAAGGACGTTGATCTCTGGCATTGTCGTCTTGGCCATGCTGTACCTAGCACAATTCTCAAGTTGCACCAAAGGAATCTTGTTAAAGGTCTTCCCCGGATTGATCCTGAGACGGTTGAACAGTGCGAAGCCTGTATCAAAGGGAAGCAAACAAGAACGTCTTTCAAGTCCAAAAATGAAGTAAGTACAAAGAAGCCATTGGAACTTCTCCATATGGATCTTTGTGGACCAATGAAGACACAGAGCTACGGTGGAAAGAGGTACATTTACGTTCTTGTAGATGATTTTTCTCGATTCACTTGGGTTCTTTTCTTGGCGTCCAAAACAGATTGTTTCAAGGCATTCAAAGTCTTCATCAAACAAGTGGAAGTTGCCCTTGAGACGCCTCTCAAAGCTATAAGATCCGACCATGGGACGGAATTCCAGAATTCAGAGTTCCTGGCCTTCTGTGATCAACATGGTGTCTCTCACAACTTCTCAGCTCCAAGGACTCCTCAACAAAATGGCGTTGTAGAAAGAAAGAACAGGACGCTAGAGGATATGGCAAGAACTATGCTTTTGGCTAATAGCGTCCCCAAGTACTTCTGGGCGGAAGCTATTGCCACAGCATGCTACATCGTTAACCGTGCCATGATCCGTCCTCTGCTGAAAAAGACGTCCTATGAGTTGTTGAACGGAAGGAAGCCTCGCATCGATTATCTCAGAGTCTTTGGTTGCAAGTGTTTCGTTCACAACATTGATAAAGAAAAACTGGGAAAGTTTGATGCAAGGAGCGATGAAGCCATATTTCTTGGGTACTCCCTCACCAGCAAAGCATATAGAGTTTTCAACAAAAGGACTCTAAAGCTTGAGGAGAGTATTCATGTTGTGTTCAAAGAATGTTCTTCTCACAAAGACAAACAAAGTAAGAAAGAACGCTCCTCGTCACAACAGCAGGACGACTCTGAAGACGAAGTTGAAGATTGGTCCTCTAGAAAATACTATGTTCCTAAGGAAGCTCCTCCAAATCCTGAAGAAGTCTCAGTGGACGTACCTAGCATTGTTCAAGGAGTTCCATCTCATAGTGAATCTCTAGTTCAGCAAGATGTGGGTGAATCAAGTTTGCAAGGTCAAGGTGTGGACGCTCTCTCTGAGGGGGAACACACTGAGGACGCTGCTTCAGATGATGAAATTGATCCAAGGTTTGCTCAACTATTTCAAAGGGAGTCCCGCTTCTCTAGAGACCACCCAATTTCTCAAATTGTATCTGATCCGTCTCAAGGAGTTCAAACCAGGTCAGCTGCAAGCAAGTCCCAGAGTGCAAATTTAGCTTTTTGTGCATTCAATGCCTTTGTATCCATGGTGGAACCAAAGAATATCAAAGAAGCACTCCAGGACGCTGACTGGATTCAAGCAATGCAAGAAGAACTCAACCAGTTTGAAAGAAACAAAGTTTGGACTCTCGTCCCACGTCCCAAAGGCAAAAATATCATAGGGACGCGCTGGGTGTTCAGAAATAAGCTTGATGAGAGTGGACGTGTGTCTAGGAACAAGGCAAAACTTGTGGCTCAAGGATTCAAGCAAGAGGAAGGCATAGACTATGATGAGACCTTTGCCCCTGTTGCTAGAATTGAAGCCGTTCGTCTTCTTATTGCCTTTGCCGCACACAAAGGATTTAAGTTATTTCAGATGGACGTCAAAACTGCCTTTCTCAATGGCAAGCTCAAAGAGGAAGTATATGTTGCTCAGCCCCCTGGCTTCGAGGACGCCTCTCACCCAGATCATGTGTACTACTTGGACAAAGCACTGTATGGACTCAAGCAAGCCCCTCGTGCCTGGTACGACAGATTTGCGTCCTTTCTTTTGTCTCATGGGTACACTCGAGGTTCAATTGATAAAACTTTGTTCATAAAGAAAGTTCACAAGGACATTTTGATTGCTCAAGTTTATGTTGATGATATAGTCTTTGGTAGCACTAACATGAAGCTTGTAGATGAGTTCAAGTCCCTCATGAGTAGTGAATTTGAGATGTCCCTCATTGGAGAACTCAACTTCTTTTTGGGACTTCAAATTAACCAACTCAAGGAAGGGACGCGCATTCACCAACAAAAGTATGTCCGTGAAATGCTTGAGAAGTACGGGATGAACACGTCCAAGCCCGTAGCAACACCCTGTTCTCCAAATTCGCGTCTTTACGCTGATGAACTAGGGAAGGACGTTGATCAAAAGCTGTACAGAGGAATGATTGGCTCTTTGCTTTACTTAACAGCAAGCCGTCCAGATATTATGTTTGCCGTTTGCTTGTGTGCACGCTTCCAGGCAAATCCAAAGGAGTCCCACATGCAAGAAGTCAAAAGGATCTTTCGCTACCTCAAAGGACGCGACGATCTTTGCCTTTGGTATCCCAGGAAGACGTCCTTCAAGCTTGTTGGCTACTCGGACGCTGATTACGCTGGTCATGTCATTGATCGAAAAAGCACTTCAGGAATGGCACAGTTCCTTGGTTCATGCCTAGTTTCATGGGGTTCAAAGAAACAGAACTCTGTGGCGCTTTCAACTGCGGAAGCCGAGTACGTTGCTGCTTCTTCGTGCTGTTCACAAGTCCTCTGGATCAAATATCAACTTGAGGACTACGGTATCAATCTTGAAACTATTCCTATTCTCTGTGATAACACAAGTGCTATAGAAATTGCTAAAAATCCTGTTTTTCATTCACGCACAAAGCATATTCATATAAGACATCATTTCTTGCGTGATAATGTTGAACTAGGACTCATTAGCATGGGACACGTTAGGACGGAGGACCAAATAGCTGATATTTTCACTAAAGCACTTGATAGACGTCCCTTTGAGCATCTCAGATTGCTCTTAGGAATGATAACTTTTAAGTAGCAAGTCCCGTTCTACTATTCTCTCAATGATTGGCTATGTTTGGTAGATTCTAAGTAGTTAAGAACTGTTAAGCATTGAACTCATATTTGCAAGAACGCTAGTCTAGAACTTCATGTGTTTGCTACTTTGGAACGCCATTCAAATTTTCTCTATTTGTCTTAAAAAGAGTATCCCTGATCACCCAACCCTCATTATAAGCCGAAATGATGGGAACTCTAAGCTTACCCTAGCCGAGAACTCTGCAAAAGCGTCCTATGAGCATCATATTTTCTTTTACGGGACGTACTTGCCTTGTTCTCAAATGGTTCTCAAGGTGATCACAAGAACGGTAAGTTGGTTGTTGGTTTGCTTGAAGAGGTCAAAGATTTGCTAAGTATGTGAGAACGCCAGTGGTTGTAGTTGAGAACGCCAGTTCAGATTTTGAGAAGGAAGTTGAAGAGTCAGAAATTTGAATTTTGAACTTTTTGAAAGTGTGAACAGTGACCGTTGATCAAATCTTAAGGGGGAAGCTTTGCCACGTATCGCACAGTAAAACAGTGTTAATTACCATTTGTGCCACCGCTTCCTCTATATAAGGCCAAAACAGTCGCTCTCGTTCATTTATTGCTCTCAACCACTTTTCAACTCAGTTCAAGCTCTGACTTCTCTCTAGAACTCCGGTGACTTTCTCTCTCTAAGTATTCATCAGAATCATGTCTCAACAACAAAGGAAAGTAATCGGATCTTCTACCGGCGGAAAGCGCCGAAGGCTTGTGAAGTCCCATCACATAGAGAAGCCAAAGCCAATCGTCCTCAACGAGTCTTTGGTGGACTTTATAAACAGGAAGCCGCGAACCCTTTACAACCTAATAAGGGAACGCATGGACCTTCCTGAGATCAAGAGGGACGCTACAAAGACGAAGAACTACGAACGCTTCATCGAGCGTTTCGTCATGCCAAGTCTCCATAACACAAATTACAAGGACTTGCCAGGACGGATGGACGACGTTCTGTTCTTTTCCCAATTTGGAGGTGAGAACCTTGGTCCTTTACTTGACCTAATTCCCGATCTCCACAACGCCGTCCTGCCCGACTTCCCCATGTATCAAAAGGACTCCCTAGCTTACAGAATGCTCAAAGCTAGAGTTCCTTCTCCCTCTTCCCCTCCTCCACAAGTTCCAACCACCAACACAAAAACCCTCAAACGTCCCACTCCCTCATCTCCTCTCTCCAAAACCTCCAAACAAACCTCCTCAAACCCCATTCAAATCGTGGATAAATTTCCACCTCACCTAAAGGAGGGACGCTCCAAGAAGACTCATGACCCAAGGCCCCTTAAAAAGGCCAAGACCTCAAGCGTCCCTTCCGCCAATCCCCCCACAAAAAGGCCAAGCTCCTCAAAACGGCCTTCCAACCTCTCACAGGAATCCACTCCCCCTCTTCATATACAAATTGAACAACTCCCAACTCCTCCCCCGTCCCCTCAACCATCTTCTCAAAATGCCCTCATTCCTTTCCCTCCACCGTCCCCGCTTAACCTGGCTCTTTTCCCCTCCGCCCCGGCTCATATTTCTCCGCCAAAGGACCCCGAGACCCCCAGATCTCGCCGTCCATCATCAGAAAGCGGACCAGAGGACGTTGAGCAGCGTCCGGCCCTTGAGCACACCTTCAAACGCCGCAAAGCTGGCGAATCACCAAAGGTGCTCTTGGTCCAGAACGCCCCAGAACCCGAGCACATCTCCTCCTCCGCCTCCTCCTCTAGCTCATCAGAGAGCCAAAGAGGAACGCCCGCTCAAGCGTCCCCCTTCATCGACATAGTTGGGGACTCTAATGATGAGGCTGAAGGAGTTGAACATGCTCCCACTGAAGGTGCAGTACCCGAGGACGCTGGTAAGCACCAGGTCGCTCAGAAGGACGTTGAGCCCTCACTCTCTGAGGAGCTTGAACGAGATGCACAAGAGGTACCACCTTACAACCAAGCTCTCCCTCTCCTCAAACCTACCCCTGCCCCACAAGAGAGCCCCTCTCCCACAATCCAAACAGAAACCATCCAAGTCCTGGCGGACGCTGAGCCTACCCATGAAGAACCTTCTGAAGCTCAGGACGCCGAAGGCACGTCCCAGGGTCAAACGCTCCGTCAAGGGAAAATTCGGAAAAAGACTTGATGCTCCCTCTGGGTAGACCGATGAACCAAGTAAGGGCTGGTCCAGTCAGGGTCTTTCCAAACCCCTTGCACATCACGGATTCCTTCGAGTGATTGGGAACCGAGCTAGTCATCATCTTTTGTTTATAGATAGCTATGTGCTCGTTAGGGTCCGTGGTACCGTTGTAGGGGTTCATAGAGGGGATAGTGACTTTTCTGGGAATTTCGGCTCTAGCAATCCTGGGGACGAATGGGGATTCGTCGTATCCGTCTTGGGCCTCTGGTTGCACCGGCTGGTATCCGGTGTGGCTTCGGTCAACCTGATCGGAGATGTCCCCGATCTGCTCTATAACTTTTCTTCTGATGAGAGCGTCTGGATCTACCTCCTGGTGTCATTCAGTGTAAGCGTTCTCAGCTATCCATACGTTTCCGGAGCGGGTCCTGTAGGTGTTGCCCGGTGGGGTGACCTGAATTCCTGGGATCTCCTTGTTTGCGAACTGCTCGCGATTATTCTCGGGGGCGGGTGTTTGTTGAGTGTTCAAGACTCCACCTTGGGTGTCGTTCCCATTGTTACCCCACGACATCCCCTCTCCGGAATCGAAATTCAGCTGCGTTACCAGACCCTCGGTGTTTCTAGCGACGTGGGCGGGCTGTCTGGCCGTAGTCAGTAACTGGTTCTGGCTCCTTAGTTGGTTGTTCTCGTTAGTCAAACGTTCCATGCCGGCTTCAAAGAAGCCTTTTTGTTGCTCTAGTTCTTTCTGGAGGAGCTCTATGCGACGCCAAACGTCCACCATCTCGTCTTCTCATTGTTTAGACAAGATTTCTTCTTGTTGGGTGGCGTCGTTCTTTCCTGGCACGAATTCCCTAGATTCTGACATCGTCGTCGACGGGAAACTTGAGCAACAAGTGATTCTTTGTTCGTAATTTGCCAAATTCTGTGCCCCACGGTGGGCGCCAAATTGTTAGAGCTAGGAATCAACCAAGTAAGATTGGTGACCCCTTAGCCTAGATCGGGCTTGAACTAAGCAATACGAACTCGAGAATCAAGGAAAAGAATGCGAAAATTGTATTAGAATTCGTGTGTGCTCGATTGTATTTTTTGTATGAATGTGTAACGTACAATGCATGACCCCCCACTATGTATTTATAGGGGCCTAGAAGAGAGAGTACTCTACAAGATATAAAGATAACTAAATAGATACAAAATCGCTCAAGATAGAATATCCTAGATTGGCTTGGATACTTCGTTACCTTGGATAGAAAGGAACTTTATAAGATGTAATTTAATTCTATCTTACGTTTGGACGGACAAATATACCAAAAGATAAGATCCGTTGCTTGGGCCATCTTTGTAGAAGCTCGTCGTTGATCTCCAGCGAACTTCTTGCGGGCCGCGCTAGTGGGCTTTGCCGATAGGGCCCAACAGCTGATGGCCAGGACGCTGATGAGAATGAGTCAAAAGGCTCCGCTGATGAAAGTTCCGATGATGAGGACTCCGAGTCCCCAAAAGGCAAAAGAAAACGCAAGCATGATGGTGCACTTGTGAAAGTTCTCAGTCCCTTGATCTACTCCGAACAATGGCTCTCATCTTTCGATGATAATGCTGTACGGGAGTTCCTTGAGCTTCTCAGATTTCAAGGCTTGTTGAACGTTGGGCCTGCGCCTGCTGAAGTTGATAAAGAGCAGGTCAAAGCGTTCTACAGGAGTCTGCGCTATAAATCTAAGGATGGCTCTCTCCACTTCAAGATCGATGATGAGAAAGCATCAGTAAATGACTCGGGTAAAGTCGTTGTTCCCTTATCAAAAATAAATCTCAAACATGCAAGCAAAAGTATAGTAGGCAAGCAAGGGGTCGAACCCAAAGGAATCAATTTTTATTCAGATTTTAGTGTTTTCATGCAAGTAATCAAAAGGGGGTTTTGAAAGTTGGTTTCAATCAAAGGTTATCAAGCAGAGTTCATCCAATCAATTCCACTTTATTATTCCGTTGATCATGAATTCATCCACTTCTTTATATGCCTAGGTCAATTCCAATCCCAATCATTAGAAATCGCAAGTCCACGGTCCAAGCAATTCTATAACCCTAGGCAAGGATGCTTAAACCTAGAATTAGCATAGAGCACAGGGATTATAGGAAATCAAATCATGCAATCAAGCTACGAGTCTCATGCACAATTTAAACATTGAATACTCTTCCCTAAACTAGTCCACGGTCCTAGAATAGAGTTGTTTCGAGAGTAGGAAAGATGCATAGACAACAACCAATCCTAATTCAAACAATAGATCTAAGTCAATCAAACAAGTTGATCAGGCTCATAAAATCAAACATAGATCATGGGATGAAGCACACGAGTATCTATAAAGACCTAAGGATAAAGAGATTACCAGAATTTCACAACTTCATAATAAAGCTTCCTTGATTGAATAAACTCCAGAGGAGAGTTAGTTCTCCATTACAAAGAAAACTCTAATCTTTATTGAAATACAATTGACTGACAAATTGGATGATGTCTAGAAACCTAGAAAAGGTCCCCCTTATATAGCCCCAAAGATCAACCTTTTCGGACTAAATAAGGTAGGAACCCGAAAGATAAGAAAGGAAACAAGATAAAAACGGTGAAATCTCGTCAACTTGGAAGTCGGTCGAACCCGTGACCGCGGCACCATAATCGCGCCCGCGGCGGCCTTCAAATCGTCAAATCTTGAGTCGGCTACTACCGCGACCGCGGCCTTCATGGTCTTGGTTGGCTCACTCCTCCACGCCACCGCGCCCGCGTCATAGACAACGCGCCCGCGGCCTTCATGCAGTGGCGAATCTTCGTCTTTAAGCTCTTTAACTCTTGATTCTGCATAACTTGTGTCTTCGGTCTTGATATTACAATAACACTCAAAACTAACCTAAACACTCTCAAAATAGCTCTAAAATACAAGAGTTATCCTATACAAAATAGGCCGAATCAGTAAATGAACGCCAAGTCCGTGCTTTCATGGGACTTAGCCCTCAATAGCCTCCGTCCAACGCTCTAAGCTCCCTCCCAGAAAATGGCTTTGAAACAACTGATGAAGAAATGCCAGTGGTTGAAAGAGTGTTCCAAGGCAAAAGGCCTTATGGACTTGACAGGGTAGCTCATGTATTGAGCAAAGTAGGCGCCATTGCACATTACTTCATTTTTCGCGCCGTCCTTCCCAGGAAAGAGAAGCGTTCTATCGTTCAAACACACGATATAATTCTGATTGACTCTCTTCTCGACCGCCGCCCCATAAATCTTGCCAGAATTGCTATGCAACATATGGCTAAGTGTGGGAGGAAGCGACATGCTTTGCCGTACCTAGGACTAGTCAAGCTGATTCTCAAGTCCCAGAATGCTTATGATGACAGTGCTCCCTCAGAAGAGCTCGGTCTGAAATGGAATGCAAAGAAGGGACTGGTAGAAATAAGACACAATGAGGAGTTGCCTTTCGTGATCAAACAGTTGGAAGCTGAGGCTGAGGAAGCCAGGAAAAAGGCTGAGCAAGAACGCCTGGCAGCTGAAGCTGAAGAAGAATGCCTTGCTTCTTTGCAGCAAGAGCCCGTTCACGAAGACGAGCCAGCAGTAAACTTTGCAGCTCTTGATCAGATGCTAATGGCTCCTTCTCGTCCTTCAGTACCTCCTATGGACGCGCCCTCCTCAAGTTCCGGTCCAGCGCCTCGTTCTGCTCCTGCCAACCCTGAACAACATCCTCCTGCAGAACTCATGGGTGCTATTATGGATAATCAGTGTCTCATCTTCTCCGCCCTCAAGGACATCTCCTCCGCATTCTCTAAGTCGGTTGAACTTCATGAAAAACTTCTAAAGTTTTATCAAGACCAGAGCCGTCCTCAGTGATTGCCGTCCTCCACCTTTATCCCTAATGGTTTTGCTCTTGCTTCTTTTATTTCAAACACTAAGTTCCTGGTTTGTAATAACCGTACTCTCACTTTTGTTTGAATGGAAATTCAATGTTTGTGTCCATGTGTTTGTTAAGCGTTCCACTGCCTTTAGTTGTGTGTTTGTGCTAACGTCCTTATCACTTGTTATCCTTTTCGATGATGCCAAAAGGGGGAAGTGTAGTTTTGCAGAGATGCGCTATACAATAGTTATCTAGAATAAGCAAGTGTTAAGGGGGAACTATTAAGTGAAAGGTCTAAGAAACGCCCATGCTAGAATAAAAGAGGGCGCCTAGAAAGTATTCTAGGACGCTTTTCTCCTTAAAATCCAAATGTTAGAGAATCAAAGAATGAAAACTTGTGCTTACTGGAATTTCTCTAAGTGTTAGAAGACGCTTCTAAGTTTTCATGCATGCTAAGTTCCCATGTCAAAACTATTTTGCTAAAGAGTTTGTCATCATCAAAAAGGGGGAAATTGTTGGGACGCTATCAAGGACGCCTGCGTACTTGGTAGTGTACCCACACAAACCATCCCTTAGTGTTGATATGACAAACTCACTTTGATTCTAATAAATTTGTCCAAGTGTTCAGGAACGCCAATCAACAAAGGACAACAAGTGTGTGAACGTTCCCTAGGCTTAGGGATGCCAGCTGACAGGAAGTAAGGACCAGCAAGAGACTACTTAAGAAAGGACGGAGTCCCAAGCAAGTAGGAACGCAAGAAAGGAGTCCTTACTCACTAGCCAACAGGATGACATCACTCGACAATGTTTGATCATCCAAGGACACGTGGAGCCCGATCCTGTAGCAAAGTCCAAC
This sequence comes from Polygonum aviculare, assembly GCA_934048045.1. Lineage (NCBI taxonomy): Eukaryota > Viridiplantae > Streptophyta > Magnoliopsida > Caryophyllales > Polygonaceae > Polygonum > Polygonum aviculare. Next base: position 19,570,053 of record OW204023.1, on the reverse strand, counting down.
ACTACGTGGCGGACGATCTTGTAGTAGAGTGCATCAACACGAGGCGGCCGATCTTGTAACAGAGTGATGTGATCCCTTCCCTTACTCCCAAGGAAGAGGAAGACGCCATCACAATGCGTTCGGACGGACCCATTACTCGAGCTCGTGCTAAGGCCATCGCTCAAGCAACGGCGTCCTTTGTATGGCGAGCCTCTCAGTCCTTTAGCTTAGTCCCTGAAGAACCACCTACATGGGTGCTGAGCGTCCTTAAAGTCAATCCTGAGGAAGGGGCCCTGGTGTCCCTACTGGCACCCTAGAATTCCCCATCTCTAGAGGACGCCTGCTGCCAAGGACAATCCTAGTGACTGCACCAGGGCGTCCCAACAATTCCAGCAGCTTCCCTTCCAGCGTCCTCAGCATTAGAGTCCCTCAGCTCATGAGCAGAGTCCTCAGCAGAGTCCTTAGCAGAGTCCTCAGCAGAGTCCTTAGTAGAGTCCTCAACAGAGTCCTCAACAAAGTCCTTAGCAAAGTCCTCAGCAGAGTCCCTCAGCTCTTGAAGAGTGTCCTCAGTAGAGTCCCTAAGACTTGTTTGTTCTAGTCTTTGTCTTTCCTTTTCCTAGCTAACTAATGGATAAGTATTACCTTTTGTAGTATAGACAAGAATATTAGGTCAGGTTAGTTGTTTGGCCATTTATAGTATGCTTAGGGTATTGGGCCAAGACTTGCATGTTTTAGGCCCAACCCATAAATTCTAGGGTTTCCTTTTGTTCCCTAAGAGCCTCCACTATATAAGGAGCTCTCCTCTCTTGTAATCTTCACGTTTGCAATCAATGAGTTTTGGCTTGAATCGAGTGATATCTCTTCCCCAAAACCGTGAACGTCAACCCTTCTATCCCTCTTCTCCGACGCCCTCCTTTCCCCGACCTCCGGTCGTTTCCTCGTTCGACGGCGAGTTCTTCCACCCGTCGAGTCCTTACCACCGTCCCTATCTCTGCCACCAGCGTCCCTACCACATCCACCAGCGTCCCTACCTTCGCCCCTCTACCAGCGTCCCTACTACAGCGCCAGCGTCCCTACCGCAGCACAACTACTAGAGTCCCTACCGCAACACAGTTACCAGAGTCCCTACCGCAGCTACCAGAGTCCCTACCTCAGCTACCAGCTTCCCTACCACCACTACCACCTTCCCTATCTCAGCTTCCACCTTCCTTAACTCAGCTTCCGCCTCCTTATGTTTCCCTCAATAGTCGGATAAGGCCCAACTCGTAACCTAGATCCTTGGCCAAGCGAGTCCTTCTTGGAGTCCCTAGAAGGCGAACCCATCAATTGGTATCAGAGCCCAAGTTACGTAAGCCTTTTTATTCGAACTATTGCATATCACACTTGCTTCCCTTTGTGTTCCTTGAACTAGTCCTTATAAAAATCCAAAAATTTTTTTTTTTAGCCTCACCTTGGTAGTAGAACAAGTTTTTACTACCATAGTCCTTACCAAAAAAAAAAAAAACTTTTTACATCCATTTGCGAATGCAGTCCTTACATTCTTGGTGATTTCGATTACTTGTTGCATATTGGTTTCAGTCGTGCTTAGGTTAGTAACCTATTTGTGCTACTTGCGTCCCTCAAAGGACTCTCCTTCGGTTAGTAACCGCATTCAAAAAAAAAAAAGCAAAAGAAGTCCAAATAGAAAGCCAAAATAAGGCAACTATTTTGGATTCAAGAGAGTCCCAAGACAAACCCACCTTGAGGACGCTTGCCTCAACAAAGAAGCATTCCTCAGCACTTAGCACGTCAATATTGTTGCTTGTAATTGCATTGATCCTTGCGTGTTTGAGTTGCATCGTGTAGCCTTTAGCCGCCTCTCGCACATAAAGCCTTCCTTGACCTTTGTGTGTGCATAGTCCGTCAAAAGAGCCGTTTCTAGTGCTTGTACTTGTTGACTCTTGTTCGACTTTTACTCGCCATGGATTCTAATGTTATGGTAGGTAACCCTTCCGACGAGGTTAACAATAGACGTGACCTACCCCAAGTCCTCAACCAAGAACGCTCAAACGAGGACCTCAACCCTCCCCAACTCACACAAGTACAACAAGAAAATGTAGAGTTAAGACGCCGGCTCGCTGAGGTCGAGTCCCTTCTCCAAGCCCAAGTGGCAGCTCGGGTTCCTCTAGTGAACGCCCCACCTCAAGTCCTTCACTCCAGATCTCAAGGACTAGCCATCAGCCTCTCCGACCAAGCTGGCCCAAGTCAGCCGAATGGTCAAACATCTCACCAAGTGCTTCCCAACAAGACGTCCTTAAGGGACGCCCCTCAACAACACCGTCTCCACTCCACCATTGAGCCCCGCCGTCCTCAAGGCCAAGTCTTACGGAGTGACCCGCATGCCTACGATGCTTCCTCAGGCCATGAGTCCGAAGGCCCAGGTATGTCTCCTTCCTCTTTTCGTTTTCATGATCGTTATGACCCAAGGAGAGCTCGTCGCCAAGCACCGACCCCTCAACGTCCTCAACTGCGTCCCCAAGACCAAGGTACCGAGGAACGGGAACGCCGGTTGTACAATAGGCGTGACCAACGCTTTGGTGAGCACCTCTTGAGACGAACACAACGGCATGAAAGGCGCGTGGCACAAGGAAGGGCGCCGTCCCTACCTCCAGCACAGGCGTCCTTAGGCCAATCGTCCGATACTCCAGTTTGGGAAGACGAGTTCAATGACTTCGACGATGAAGAATATGAAGACTCGGGCTTACCCAATCCCCACAACTTCCCACCTTTGGGTGATCCACCTGAATTGGACGACCGCCCCGCGGACTGGATTCCCCCGGCTCCGCCTTTAGTACGTCGCCATGAAGAAGTCCCTAGAAAGGACGGACGCCATGATGCCAACCGACGCCACGAGCGTCCCCATTGACACCAAGGTGAACGGCACGGTAATGCCCCTAGAGCGATACCACCAAGACCTTGGAGTCCCATTGATCGTGGTTTTGACCTACGTGAAGATCGTGGGGACTATGACCAACAAGCTACAAACCGCCATGAGGTCAAAGTCCGAATTGAACATTTTGAAGGTCATTATGATGCAGCTGCCTTCCTTGAGTGGATTGCTGCCACAGCGCACACTTTGCGCTATTGTCGGACGCCTCCCCATGAATGGGTCCATTTAGCTACGCTCCATTTTCGTGGTCAAGCACGAGTATGGTGGCAACGCTTTGTGGATAACCGTTTAAGGCTAGACAAAACACCGGTAACCACTTGGGATCAACTTGTGTACGTCATGACACAAAAGTATGTTCCTAAGGACTATAAGAACCAGATGAGGATGGACATTGCAACACTTCGCCAAGGAAGCATGACTCCCATTGAGTTCTTCTCTAAGTTGGAGGATATGTATTACAAGGCCGGCATTTCAGTTGCCCCCTCCACCTTAAAAACTAGGTTCATCTCTGGATTGAATCAGTCCCTTAGGCACCAGCTTGAGCCTTTGCCCATCACAGATTTGAACAACTTGATGCATACGGCCATGACCATCTATAAGAACCAACAAGAATTGCGTTCTTACCAATCTCGGCCAAATCAGTATGCTTCCTCTAACTCTCGTCCTTATGCTTCCACTAATTCATCTCATAGTATGCAAGGACAGGGTTCTTCTTCAAAGCAGTCCCCATCCCAACGTCCTTCCCAACCACATGGAACGAACTCCACAAGCCGTCCTCAACAAGGGCGTCCTTCCCAGCAAGGGACTCCCCTTGAGCGTTCCAGGGACATGAAGTGTTTCTCTTGTGGCGGACAAGGACACTATCAAAAGGACTGCCCTAACAAAAAGAAAGTGTTGTTCTCCACAACCACATGGGGATATGAGTCCTTAGATGAGGAAGAAGTCCCACCAGAGCCATTATATGAGGACTCCTATGCTGTTCCCCAAGAAGAAGAGTTCGATTGTGCCCCCGCACCAATGGACTCCAGCCACTGCCTTGGGTTGGTTGCTAGGAAGGCACTCATTTTGAAAGGATCCTTACAAGACCAACGTGAAAATCTCTTCCATACTCGCGCTTTGGTTGGTTCCACCAGCCTTAGTGTGATTATTGACTCCGGGAGTTGCACCAACCTTGTCAATGAAAAGGTAGTCAAACACCTTAACTTGGAAACAACTCCTCACCCTGCCACTTATGGACTACAATGGTTGAACTCCACAGGTACCCAAATCACTCATCAATGCATGATCACCTTTTCCATTGGTCCTTACACGGACACATTACTTTGTGATGTCGTTGCTATGGACGTCACACACTTGTTGTTGGGACGCCCATGGGCTTTAGACCGGCGCGTCCTTCACGATGGATTCTTGAACACTTATGTGTTCACGTACCACGGAAAGCGCGTCAAACTCTTACCCATGTTGCCTAGTGAAATATTGCAGGATCAGGTACAACGTGACCGCGCTAAGGCAATTGAAGAAGAACGGACGCGCAAGGAACGTAACTCGGCCAACACCTCGGATGCAAAGCCGTCCCTATTTGATGGCCAACAACAGCGTCCCAAAGCCGTCCCCAAAAGGAGTCCCTTGGACCAAGCGTCCCTTACACCCAAAACAAACGCGTCCCTTCAAGGCACGGTTGAACCCCGTGGGTTGGTCACACGGCCGTCCCCATCTCAACCGCCACTTTCAGGACGTGCCCATTGCTTCTTGATGGTGCCGATGTCCCTCACATCTTCTAGCACAGTCCCTAATGATCCGACCGTCCCTAGCGTCGTGGCTTCCCTTCTAAAGGACTTTAAGGACGTCTTCCCTAACGACCTTTCCCCAGGACTTCCTCCGCTACGCGGAATTGAGCATCAAATTGACTTGATGCCAGGGGCCTCTCTACCAAATAGAGCTCCTTACAAAGCTGGCCCAGATGAAACCAAGGAACTCCAAAAGCAAGTGCAAGAACTCCTTGAGCGTGACTATGTAAGAGAGTCCCTAAGTCCTTGTGTCGTGCCCGTCATTCTAGTCCCTAAAAAGGATGGCTCCTGGCACATGTGTATGGACTGCGTGCAATCAACAACATCACCATCAAATACCGGCATCCAATTCCTAGGCTCGATGATATGATGGACGAGCTCCATGGTGCCACCTTGTTCACCAAAATCGACTTGAAGAGTGGCTACCACCAAATCCGCATGAAGGAAGGCGATGAATGGAAGACAGCCTTCAAGACAAAATTTGGTCTCTATGAGTGGCTTGTCATGCCCTTTGGTCTCACCAACGCCCCAAGCACCTTTATGAGACTCATGAACCATGTCCTTAGGGACTTCATTGGTAAGTTCCTTGTGGTCTACTTTGATGATATCTTGATTTATTCAATGAATCTCAATGACCACACGGAACACATTAAGTTGGTATTAGCACGCTTACGCCGTGAAACACTCTTTGCCAACTTGGCTAAGTGTACCTTTTGCAAGCCTTCCACTGTCTTCCTTGGCTTTGTGGTCTCTAGTGTTGGTTTACAAGTGGACGAGGAAAAGATCAAGGCTATCAAGGACTGGCCTACTCCAAAGAGTGCAACGGAAGTCCGCTCCTTCTTAGGACTCGCCGGTTTCTACCGCCGTTTTGTCCATCACTTCAGTGTCCTTGCTGCCCCATTGCATGCCTTAACCAAGAAAGGCACAATCATAGAGTGGAAGCAGCATCATGAAAAGGCGTTTCAAAGCCTTAAGGACTCCCTTTGTAATGCTTCACTCCTCCAGCTCCTGGACTTCACTAAGCCCTATGAGATCGAGTGTGATGTGTCAAATGTTGGCATAGGCGGCGTCCTCCACCAAGAACGCAAGCCAATTGCCTACTATAGTGAGAAGCTCACTGGAGCTCAGTTGAACTACCCCACATACGACAACGAGTTGTACGCTCTTATTAGAGTCTTCAAGACTTGGCAACACTACTTGTGGCCACGGGAGTTCATCATTCACAGCGACCACGCGGCATTGTCTTACCTCAAGAGTCAAGCACACCTCAATAAAAGTCACGCACGTTGGGTCGAGTTCTTGGAGACGTTCCCTTACGTCGTCCATCACAAGAAAGGTAAGGAGAATGTGGTTGCGGACGCCCTTTCTCGCAGGTACACCCTCCTTTCTTCCCTTCAAGTTCGCTTACTTGGCTTTTCCATGTTAAAAGAGCTTTATGCTTCGGACCCCTTCTTTGGTCCCATCATGGAAAAGGCCACGCCTTCTCATGCCATTGATGGCTACTTTCTCGATGAAGGGTACTTATTCAAGGCTGGGAAGCTATGCGCCCCTATGTCTTCTATAAGGACTCTTTTGATAAAAGAAGCGCATGAGGGTCGTGGATATTTTGGCGTTAATAAAACCCTTGCTACTTTGCGTGAACACTTCTTTTGGCCTCACATGGCTCATCATGTCACGAAGTATTGCAAGAGTTGTATTACTTGCCAAAAGGCCAAGTCCACTAGCCATAATCATGGACTTTACTCTCCGTTGCCTATTCCGCATGCTCCGTGGGAAGACCTTTCAATGGACTTCATCACGGGACTGCCTAGGTCCAAGAGGGGTAAGGACTCCATCTTTGTAGTAGTGTGTCGTTTTTCAAAAATGGCCCATTTCATTGCGTGTACAACGACGAACAATGCAACGGACGTGGCTTGTTTGTTCTTTGAATACGTAGTGAAGTACCATGGCATCCCCCGCACAATCATAAGTGATAGGGATGCCAAGTTTGTAGGACATTTTTGGAGAACACTTTGGGGAAAGTTAGGCACCAAACTACTATTCTCTACTTCCTTCCATCCCCAAACCGATGGCCAGACGGAAGTCACCAATCGGACCTTAGGCTCACTCCTTCGAGTGATGCTTAAGAACAACCCACGCCGGTGGGAGGACTTACTCTCTACTGTAGAATTTTGCTATAGCAGGTCCAAACACTCGGCGCACTCCATGAGTCCCTTCGAGGTTGTCTATGGGCGTAATCCGCTTACTCCCCTTGATCTCTCACCCCGTCCCTTGCAGCAAGGAGAACACTTCGATGCGGCCAACCGTGCTGAGTACATCAAGAAGCTGCACATGACGACACAGGAACGCCTTGAGCGTCGTGCCCAACAATATGCCAACCAACATAACAAGGGATGCCAACAGCTCATCTTTGAGCCTGGGGACTTGGTTTGGCTCCACTTGCGCAAGAGTCGCTTCCCTTCAGCCCGGAAGACCAAGCTCCACCACAGGGGGGACGGTCCCTTTCGCATCCTTGAGCGGATTGGACCAAATGCTTACAAGCTTGAGCTACCAGATTCCTATGGGGCCGTCCATGCCACTTTCAATGTCGCGGACTTGTCGCCATACATGGACCCTGAAGATGACCACCTTTTGGAGGAAGCGGGGACGCTTCCCACTCAAGGGGGGAGGATGATGCGATCCCTTCCCTTACTCCCAAGGAAGAGGAAGACGCCATGACAATGCGTTCGGACGGACCCATTACTCGAGCTCGTGCTAAGGCCATCGCTCAAGCAACGACGTCCTTTGTATGGCGAGCCTCTCAGTCCTTTAGCTTAGTCCCTGAAGAACCACCTACATGGGTGCTTAGCGTCCTTAAAGCCAATCCTGAGGAAGGGACCCTGGCGTCCCTACCGGCTCCCTAGAAGTCCCCATCTCTAAAGGACGCCTGCTGCCAAGGACAATCCTAGGGACTGCACCAGGGCGTCCCAACAATTCCAGCAGCTTCCCTTCCAACGTCCTCAGCATTAGAGTCCCTCAGCTCATGAGCAGAGTCCTCAGCAGAGTCCTCAGCAGAGTCCTCAACAAAGTCCTCAGCAAAGTCCTCACCAGAGTCCCTCAGCTCTTGAAGAGTGTCCTCAGCAGAGTCCCTAAGACTTGTTTGTTCTAGTCTTTGTCTTTCCTTTTCCTAGCTAGCTAATGGATAAGTATTACCTTTTGTAGTATAGACAAGAATATTAGGTCAGATTAGTTGTCTGGCCATTTATAGTATGCTTAGGGTATTGGGCCAAGACTTGCATGTTTTAGGCCCAACCCATAAATTCTAGGGTTTCCTTTTGTTGCCTAAGAGCCTCCACTATATAAGGAGCTCTCCTCTCTTGTAATCTTCACGTTTGCAATCAATGAGTTTTGGCTTGAATCGAGTGATATCTCTTCCCCAAAACCGTGAACGTTAACCCTTCTATCCCTCTTCTCCGATGCCCTCCTTTCCCCGACCTCCGGTCGTTTCCTCGTTCGACGGCGAGTTCTTCCACCCGTCGAGTCCTTACCACCGTCCCTATCTCTGCCACCAGCGTCCCTACCAGCGTCCCTACCTTCGCCCCTCTACCAGCATCCCTACTACAGCGCCAGCGTCCCTACCACAACGCAGCTACCAGAGTCCCTACCGCAGCACAGTTACCAAAGTCCCTACCGCAGCTACCAGAGTCCCTACCTCAGCTACCAACTTCCCTACCACCACTACTACCTTCCCTATCTCAGCTTCCACCTTCCCTAACTCAGCTTCCGCCTCCTTATGTTTCCCTCAATAGTCGGATAAGGCCCAACTCGTAACCTAGATCCTTGGCCAAGCGAGTCCTTCTTGGAGTCCCTAGAAGGCGAACGCATCACAGAGTTCATCACACGCAACTGGATACAGGAAGCTTCCTCATCACCGTCATACTCGTGGAGGAAGATCCTATAGCCACGGCCCTGAAGGGCATGATCGTCAGAAGAAGAATGACGCCCTTCCCCAAGTCCTATAAATACCCCAGGGCATTTATTGTGACGCTAACGCTTTCAGAGAATATTCAGAGAGAATCAGAGGAAAGCGACTCACTCAAGAACACGAAGAACTAACTCAAGAACTCAAGAACAGTGCTAAGACTTGTGTTAGATCTAGTGAGATTTTGTAACCAAACCACAAAACAGTTTGTATTCAGAAAAACCAAAAAGAGAAACAGAGTCTTGCGAAGTACTGCAGGACGTAGGAATAGAGTCCTTTAGGAGATTGAACTCACTTAAGTTGTAGGCTTAGAGGAGTCCTTTACTAGTGGACTTAGGGAAAAGCTAAGTGCTAGAGAACTGTAAAGACTCGCCAGTACAACTGTAAGGACATGCAATATAAGGGAAAAAGCTATTCAAAAATCTTCAAGGAGGTAGAGGTTTACACTCAAGGACTACTTAGTCTTGAGTGGTTCCTCTATAATTCACCGCGTTCATCTATTACTTGTTTAGTACTTTATTCCGCTGCATTATTCAAGGACAACCCTACTCCTAGTAGGGACGCTTGACCAAAGGACGTCTTTACCAAAGTAAAGGACGTCCCTCAATACTAACGATCCAACAACTTTCTTCATGGCTTCCTCAGCTTCAGCCTCTAACTGCTTCTTTATGGAGGGCAGCTCCTCATTGTGTCTTATCTTGAGCAGTCCTCTCTTCTGATCCCAGTTGAGTCCCAGCAATTCAGTTTCAATAGACTCATCATAAGCATTTTGGGACTGGAGAATCAGCTTGACCAGGCCAAGGTACGGCAAGGCGTGTCGCTTCCTCCCACACTTAGCCATATGTTGCATTGCAATTCTGGCAAGGTTGATGGGGCGATGGTCAAGAAAAGCGTCTATCAAGATGATATCATGCGTTTGAACTACAAAACGCTTTTCCTGCCGAGGAAGGACGGCGCGGCAGATAAAATAACGTGCAATAGCGCCAACTTTGCACAACACATGAGCCACCCTGTCCGTCCCATAAGGTCTCTTTCCTTGGAAGACTCTCTCAATCATGGCCTCTTCTTCATCATCCGTCATTTCAAAACCATTGACGTTCAGTGAAAGATGCTTTCTCATCGTCTATCTTGAAGTGTAGAGAGCCGTCCTTGGACTTGTAGCGCAAGATTTTATAGAACGCACGGACTTGTTCTTTATCGACCTCTGTAGGAGCAGGTCCGACCGTCACCCAGCCTTGAAACCTTAGAAGCTCAAGGAACTCTTATACTTTCTCATCATTGAAGGACGAGAGCCATTCTTCTGAATAGACCAAGGGGCCTAGAACGTTTACAGGCGCGCCATCGTCCTTGCGCTTTTTCTTGCCCTTTGGGGACTCGGAGTCCTCATCATCAGAACTTTCCTCATCAGCATCGTCCTCGGACTCATTTTCAGCATCTTTCTTAGCAGAAGTGCCCTCTATGCCTTGTGCTGACTCATCATTGCCACCAGTTGCGGCCTGTTCAGATTCTGAGGGAGCTCTACCTTGGGACGTCTCCTCTACGTCCTGAGCCTCTGATTGATTTGCAGTGGAGGGCTCAACATCCACAAGGACTTGGGTTCCTGTTTAGATTGTGGGGGAGGGGTTTTGTTGTGGAGCTGGGAGGGGATTGAGGATGGGAAGGGATTGGTTGTAAGGAGGGATTTCAGCAGCATCATGCTCGAGCTCATCAGAGAGAGTTGGCTCGACGTCCTTTGGAGCGACCTGGTGCTCGCCAGCGTCCTCAGCAACTTCAATAATTTCATCCTCTTTTGCAGCAGGAGCATTCTCAACACCATCTGCCTCGTCGTTAGAGTCCCTTGTGATATCAACGAATGGGGAGGACTCACCGGCAGGAGTTCCTTGTTTGCTCTTCACAGAAGAGCTTGAAGAGGAGGAACTGGAGGTGGAGATGTGCCCCGGCTCTGCAGCTTCCTTGACCAGCAGCACCTTGGGCGTTTCACCGGTTTTGCGGCGGTGAAAGGTATGCTCAAAGGTAGGACGTTGCTCGACGTCCTCTCGGCCACTTTCAGAGGAAGGACGGCGGGACCTTGGAGTCTCAGGGTCCTTTGGTGGGGAGATGTGGGCCGGGGCTGAAGGGAAGTTGGGAAAGTTAAGAGGAGAGGAATGAGGGTTGGGTCGGAAGGGGATAAGGGCATTTGTTTTTGAAGGTTTGGGGGACGGAGGAGGAGTTGGAATTTGGACTATTTTGAGAGCTTGTTGGGGTGGAGTAAAGGATTGCTTTGAGAGTTTGGAAGGGCCTTTTGTGGAGCTTGGCCTTTTAGTGGTGCAGGGGACGTTAGATGACTTGGCCTTTTTGAGGGGCCTTAGGTCATGTTTCTTCTTGGAGCGTCCCTCCGACAAGTGTTTAGGAAACTTGTCCACTATCTCTGTGGGTTTGGAGAAGGAAAATGGTTTGGAAGATTTTGAGAGAGGGGACGATGGAGCTGGACGTTTGGAAGGCAAAAGTTTCTTTGAGGGTACTGTGGGAATTTGAGGAGGTGGGGGAGAAGGACTAGGCAAGCGGTTCTTTATCATTTGGAAAGCCGGGGAGTCCTTGGGTACATTGGAAAGTCAGGAAGGACTTGGTTATGAAGATCGGGTATAAGGTCAAGAAGATTACCCAGATGTTCTCCTCCGAACTGAGAGAAGAAAAGAACGTCCTCCATTCGGCCAGGCAAGTCCTTGTAGTTATTTTTGTGGAGGCCGTGGATGACAAATCGTTCTATGAACTTCTCATAGTTCCTTGTTTTCACAGCGTCCTGCTTCGCATCGGGTCTCTTCATGCGTTCCCTTATAAGCATGTAGAGCGTCCTGGGCTTCTTGTTGATGAAGTCCACAAGTGATTCATTGAGAACCAAAGGCTTTGGCTTCTCAATTGTGTGGGACTTCACCAGCTTTCTTCTCTTACCGCCGATAGAAGATCCGGCCACGTTCCCTAGTCTTTGAGACATTTTCTGATTGCTTTTAGTGAGAGAAAGTCGTCGGAATGCTAGAGAGAAGGCAACGCGAATTGAGAGCAGGGATGTTTGGTGAGAGCAATAAATGAGAGACAGCGACTGTTATGGCCTTATATAGAGGAAGCGGTGGCACAAACTGTAATTACCACTGATTATCTGTGCGACATGTGGCATAACTTCTCCCTTAAGATTTGAGCAAGTACAACGGTCACTGTTCAAAATTTCAAATGTTCAAATTTCTGACTCTTCAACTTCTTCTCAAAACTGAACTGGCGTCCTCCCTTACAAACAACTTGCGTCCTCTCAAACTTAGCAAAAACTACCTCTCTAAGCAAACCAATACCCTAGACAACCGGCCTTGTGATCACCTTGCGAACCTTTTGAGAATAAAGCAAGTACGTCCCGTAAAAGAAAATATGAAGCTCATCGGACGCTTATGTAGAGTTCTCGGCTAGGGTAAGCTTAGAGTTCCCATCATTTCGGCTTATATTGAGGGTTGGGTAATCAGGGATACTCTTTTCAAGATAAATAGAGAAGATTGAATGGCGTTCCAAAGTAGCAAACACATGAAGTTTAGACTAGTGTCCTTGTAAATATGAATTCAATGCATAACAGTCCTTAAACACTTAGAATCTACTAAACATAGTCAATCATTAAGGGAATAGCAGATCGGGACTTGCTACTTAAAAGTTATCATCCCAAGAGCAATCTTAGATGCTCATGGGGACGTTTATCAAGCGCCTTAGTGAAAATATCAGCTATTTGGTCTTCAGTTCTTACATGCTCCGTACTTATAAGTCCTAGTTCAACATTATCACACAAGATATGATGCCTTATATGAATATGCTTTGTGTGTGAATGAAAAACTGGATTCTTAGAAATTTCAATAGCACTTGTATTATCACAGTGAATGGGAATAGTTTCAAGATTGATACCGTAGTCCTCAAGTTGATATTTGATCCAGATGACTTGTGAACAGCACGAGGCAGCAGCAACGTACTCAGCTTCCACAGTTGAAAGCACCACAGAGTTATGTTTCTTAGATCCCCAAGAGACTAAGCATGAACCAAGGAATTGTGCCATTCTTGAAGTGCTTTTTCTATCAATTACATGACCAGCATAATCAGCGTCCGAGTAGCCAACGAGCTTGAAGGACGTCTTCCTAGGGTACCAAAGACAAAGATCGTCGCGTCCCTTGAGGTAGCAAAAGATCCTCTTGACTTCTTGCATATGGGACTCCTTTGGATTCGCCTGGAAGCGTGCACACAAGCAAACGGAAAACATGATATCGGGATGGCTTGCGGTCAAATAGAGCAAAGAGCCAATCATTCCTCTGTAAAGCTTTTGATCAACATCCTTCCCTTGTTCATCTGCGTAGAGACGCGAATTTGGAGAACAAGGAGTAACAACTGGCTTGGACGTGTTCATCCCATACTTCTCAAGCATTTCACGGACATATTTTTGTTGATGAATACGCGTCCCTTCCTTGAGTTGGTTGATTTGGAGTCCCAAGAAGAAATTGAGTTCTACAATGAGGGACATCTCAAAGTTGCTACTCATTAAGGACTTGAACTCATCTACAAGTTTCATGTTAGTACTACCAAAGACTATATCATCAACATAGACTTGGGCAATTAAAATGTCCTTGTGAACTTTCTTAATGAACAAAGTTTTATCAGTTGAACCTCTTGTGTACCTATGAGACAAAAGAAAGGACGCAAACTTGTCGTACCATGCACGAGGGGCTTGCTTGAGTCCATAGAGCGCTTTGTCCAAGTAGTACACATGATTGGGGAGAGAGGCGTCCTCAAAGCCAGGGGGTCGAGCAACATACACTTCCTCATTGAGTTTTCCATTGAGAAAGGCAGTCTTGACGTCCATCTGAAATAATTTGAATCCCTTGTGCGCGGCAAAGGCAATAAGGAGACGGACAGCCTCAGTTCTAGCAACAGGAGCAAAAGTCTCATCATAGTCTATGCCTTCCTCTTGCTTGAATCCTTGATCCACCTTGCCTTGTTCCTTGACACACGTCCACTTTCATCAAGTTTGTTTCTGAATACCCAGCGCGTCCCTATGATGTTTTTGCCTTTGGGACGAGGGACGATGTTGGGACGCTATCAAGGACGTTTGCCTTTGGTTGCAAGTGTTTCGTTCACAACAATGATTAAGAAAAACTTGGAAAGTTTGATGCAAGGAGCGATGAAGCCATATTCCTTGGGTACTCTCTCACTAGCAAAGCATATAGGGTTTTCAACAAAAGGACTCTAAAACTTGAAGAGAGTATTCATGTTGTGTTCAAGGAGAGTTCTTCTCACAAAGAAAAATCAAGTAAGAAAGAACGCTCCTCATCGCATCAGCAGGACGACTCTGAAGACGAAGCTGAAGATTGGACCTCAGGAAAATACTATGTCTCTAAGGACGCGTCTCCAAATCCTGAAGAAGTCTCTGTGGACGCTCCTAGTGTTATTCAGGGAGTTACATCTCATAGTGAATCTCCAGTTCAACAGGATGTAGCTGAATCAAGTCAACAAGGTGGGCAAAGTCAAGGTGTGGACGCTCTCTCTGAGGGGGAACGCATTGAAGACGATGCTCAAGATGATAGTGATGATTCTGATGGAGATATTGAGCCAAGACTTGCTCATTTATTTCAAAGGGAGTCACGCTTCTCTAGGGACCACCCAACTTCTCAAATTGTATCTGATCCGTCTCAAGGAGTTCAGACCAGATCAGCTGCTAGCAAGTCCCAGAGTGCAAATTTAGCCTTTTGTGCATTCAATGCCTTTGTCTCTATGGTGGAACCAAAGAATATCAAAGAAGCACTCCAGGACGCTGACTGGATTCAAGCAATGCAAGAAGAACTCAATCAGTTTGAAAGAAACAAAGTTTGGACTCTCGTCCCACGTCCCAAAGGCAAAAATATCATAGGGACGCGATGGGTGTTCAGAAATAAGCTTGATGAGAGTGGACGTGTGTCTAGGAACAAAGCAAGACTGGTGGCTCAAGGATTCAAGCAAGAGGAAGGCATAGACTATGATGAGACCTTTGCTCTTGTTGCTAGAATTGAAGCCGTTCGTCTTCTTATTGCCTTCGCCGCTCACAAAGGATTCAAGCTATTTCAGATGGACGTCAAGACTGCCTTTCTCAATGGAAAGCTAAAGGAGGAAGTGTATGTTGCTCAGCCGCCTGGCTTCGAGGACGCCTCTCATCCGGACCATGTGTACTACTTGGACAAAGCACTTTATGGACTCAAGCAAGCCCCTCGTGCCTGGTACGACAGGTTTGCGTCCTTCCTTTTGTCTCATGGGTACACTAGAGGTTCAATTGATAAAACTTTGTTCATTAAGAAAGTTCACAAGGACATTTTGATTGCTCAAGTTTATGTTGATGATATTGTCTTTGGTAGCACTAACATGAAGCTTGTAGATGAGTTCAAGTCCTTAATGAGTAGTGAGTTTGAAATGTCCCTCATTGGAGAACTCAATTTCTTCTTGGGACTTCAAATCAATCAACTCAAGGAAGGGACGCGTATTCACCAACAAAAATATGTCCGTGAAATGATTGAGAAGTACGGGATGAACACGTCCAAACCTGTTGCAACCCCATGTTCTCCAAACTCGCGTCTTTACGCAGATGAACAGGGCAAGGACGTTGATCAAAAACTTTACAGAGGAATGATTGGTTCTTTGCTCTATTTGACCGCAAGCCGTCCCGACATTATGTTTGCCGTTTGCTTGTGTGCACGCTTCCAGGCAAATCCAAAGGAGTCTCACATGCAAGAAGTCAAGAGGATCTTTCGCTATCTCAAAGGACGCGACGACCTTTGCCTTTGGTATCCCAGGAAGACGTCCTTCAAGCTTGTTGGCTACTCGGACGCTGATTACGCTGGTCATGTGATAGATAGAAAAAGCACATCTGGAATGGCGCAGTTCCTTGGTTCATGCCTAGTCTCTTGGGGATCTAAGAAACAGAACTCTGTGGCGCTTTCAACTGCGGAAGCCGAGTACGTTGTTGCTGCTTCGTGCTGTTCACAAGTTATCTGGATCAAATATCAACTAGAGGACTACGGTATCAATCTTGAAACTATTCCTATTCGTTGTGATAACACAAGTGCAATTGAAATTTTTAAGAATCCTGTTTTTCACTCACGCACAAAGCATATTCATATAAGGCATCATTTCTTGCGTGATAATGTTGAACTAGGACTCATTAGTATGGAGCATGTAAGGACTGAAGACCAAATAGCTGATATTTTCACTAAGGCGCTTGATAGACGTCCCTATGAGCATCTCAGGTTGCTCTTGGGGATGATAACTTTTAAGTAGCAAGTCCCGTTCTACTATTCCCTCAATGATTTGCTATGTTTAGTAGATTCTAAGTGTTTAAGGACTGTTACGCATTGAATTCATATTTGCAAGGACGCTAGTCTAAAACTTCATATGTTTGCTACTTTGGAACGCCATTCAATTTTTCTCTATTTGTCTTCAAAAGAGTATCCCTGATCACCCAACCCTCTTTATAAGCCGAAATGATGGGAACTCTAAGCTTACCCTAGCCGAGAACTCTGCAAAAGCGTCCTATGAGCTTCTTATTTTATTTTATGGGACGTACTTGCTTTGTTCTCAAATGGTTCGAAAGGTAATCACTGGGACGGTAAGTTGGTCCTTGGCTAGTTTGAAGAGGTACAGTTTTGCTAAGTCTGAGAGAACGCTCAGTGTTTATTGAGGAGAACGGCATTTCAGTATTTCAGGTTAATTTGAAGAGCCAAAAATTTGAACTTTTGAAAGTGTATACAGTGACAGTTGCTCATGCTCAAATCTTAAGGGGGAAGCTTTGCCACGTGTCGCACAAGTAAAACAGTGTTAATTACCATTTGTGCCACCGCTTCCTCTATATAAGGCCAGAACAGTCGCTCTCGTTCATTTATTGCGCTCAACCACTTTTCAACACAGTTCAAGCTCTGACTTCTCTCTAGAACTCCGGTGACTTTCTCTCTCTAAGTTTTCATCAGAATCATGTCTCAACAACAAAGGAACGTAACCGGATCTTCTACCGGCGGAAAGCGC
The DNA here is from genome assembly GCA_934048045.1 of Polygonum aviculare. Classification (NCBI taxonomy): domain Eukaryota; kingdom Viridiplantae; phylum Streptophyta; class Magnoliopsida; order Caryophyllales; family Polygonaceae; genus Polygonum; species Polygonum aviculare. The sequence continues at coordinate 19,553,357 of OW204023.1, read as the reverse complement.
CGAAAGCTTGTAAAGTCCCATTATATAGAGAAGCCAAAGCCAATCGTCCTCAACGAATCTTTGGTGGACTTTATAAACAGGAAGCCGCGAACCCTTTACAACCTAATAAGGGAACGCATGGACCTTCCTGAGGTCAAGAGGGACGCTACAAAGACAAAGAACTACGAACGCTTCATCGAGCGCTTCCTCATGCCAAGTCTTCATAAAACAAATTACAAGGACTTGCCAGGACGGTTGGACGACGTTCTGTTCTTTTCCCAATTTGGAGGTGAGAACCTTGGCCCTTTACTTGAGCTAATTCCCGATCTCCACAACGCCGTCCTGCCCGACTTCCCCATGTATCCAAAGGACTCTCTAGCTTACAGAATGCTCAAAGCTAGAGTTCCAACTCCCTCTCCCCCTCCTCCACAAGTTCCAACCACCACCACAAAATCCCTCAAACGTCCCACTCCCTCATCTCCTCTCTCCAAAACCTCCAAACAAACCTCCTCAAACCCCATTCAAATCATGGATAAATTTCCACCTCACCTAAAGGAGGGACGCTCCAAGAAGACTCATGATCCAAGGCCCCTAAAAAAGGCCAAGACCTTAAGCGTCCCTTCCGCCAATCCCCCCACCAAAAGGCCAAGCTCCCCAAAACGGCCTTCCAACCTCTCAAAGGAATCCACTCCTCCTCCTCAAATTCAAATCGAACAACTCCCAACTCCTCCTCCGTCCCCTCAACCATCCTCTCAAAATGCCATAATCCCCTTCCCTCCTCCGTCCCCACTTAACCTGGCCCATTTCCCCTCCGCCCCGGCTCACATCTCTCCCCCCAAGGACCCCGAGACTCCTCGGTCCCGTCGTCCATCTTCAGAGAGTGGCCCAGAGGAGGCCTCGCGCACAGTTGAGCACACCTTCCGCCGCCGAAAAGCTGGCGAGAAACCAAAGGTGTTAATGGCCAAGGAAGCGCCAGTGCAAGTTGAGCACGTTCCCTCCTCATCTTCCTCCTCTTCCTCGTCAAGATCATCTGGAAGTAAGGAAGACGTCCCTGCTGAGGATTCCCCATTCATCGATGTCACTGGGGACTCCAATGACGAAGCAGAGGAGGTGAACGCCCCTGCACAAGTGGAGGATGCTGGTTTGCACCAGGTCGCTCCGGGGAACGCCGAGCCTTCTCTCTCGGAAGAACTCGAGCGTGATGCTGAAGAGGTCCCTCCTTACAATCAAACTCTCCCCATTCTCAACCCAACCCCAGCCCCACAAGAGAACCCCTCCCCCATAATCCAAACAGAAACCATCCAAGTCCTGGCGGACGCTGAGCCCACACATGAAAACCCTTCTGAAGCTCAGGACGCCGAAGGCACGTCCCAGGGTCAAACCTCTGATGCCCCTCCAGCCACATCTGGTGGTCAAGCTGAAACAGATAAAGGCACAGAGGACGCTCCTTCAAGGGCAAACTCTGAAAATGACTCTGAGGACGAGTCTAGTGATGGCGAGGAGTCTGATTCTCCCAAGGGCAAACGTAAGAAGAAGCCCGACGGTCCCCCCGTGAAAGTCCTTAGTCCACTCGTATACTCCGAAGAGTGGCTAGCGTCTTTTACAAATGATAATGATGTCTAGGAGTTCCTTGAACTTCTGCGATTCCAGGGGTGGTTAACCGTAGGGCCTGCGCCAGCCGTGGTTGACAAAGAGCAGATTAAGGCATTCTTCAAAGACCTGCGTTACAAATCCAAAGACGGCTCTCTCCATTTCAGAATCGATGGTGAGAAAGCCTCTGTCAGTGAACACCAGGTTAGAGCCTTCATGGGTCTCTCTGCCAAGAAGCCCCCGTCCGACGCCTTGAGTACCCTTCCTGAAGGTGGTTTTGAGACAACTGATGAGGAACTGCCCCTGGTTGAGCACGTTTTTCAGGGCAAGAGGCCACTAGGTTTGGACAGGGTTGCTCACGTTCTGAGCAAAGTTGGCGCAATCGCTCACTACTTTATTTGCCGCGCCGTCCTTCCAAGGCAGGAAAAGCGTTCAATCGTGCAAACACACGACATTATATTGATTGACGCTTTCCTTGAACGCCGCCCCATAAACTTAGCACGGATAGCTATGCAACATATGGCTAAGTGTGGGAGGAAGAGACATGCTCTACCCTATCCTGGTCTGGTCAAGCTCATCCTTCAGTCTCAGAAGGCCTACGATGACAGTGCTCCTCAGGAAGAACTTGGTCTCAAATGGAATGCTAAGAACGGCCTTGTTGAAATCAGGCACGATGAAGAGCTTCCATCAGTGATCAAACAGTTAGAGGCCGAGGCTGAGGAGCGAAGGTTAAAAGAAGCAGAAGAACGCATGGCTGCTGATGCTGAAGCAAAACGCCTGGCTGCCTTGCGACAGGTGTTCTCCCAAGTAGAAGAGCCAGATGTAGACTTTAACGCTCTTGATGAAATGCTCATGGCTCCTTCTCCTGCTCAAGATCCTCAGATGGACGTTCCCTCTTCCAGTTCAGGACCAAGGCTCCGATCTGCTCCAGCAAATATCTCTGAGCATCCTCCTGCGGAACTCTTAGGTGCAATCATGGACAATCAATGTCAAGTGTTCTCCGCCATCAAGGACTTATCCGCGGCTCTCACCAAGACGGCAAAACTTCAATCTCAACTCCTCAAGTTCTTCCAAGACCAAAGCCGTTCTCAATGATTGCCCACTACCCGTTCATCCTCTATCATTTTGCCTTCGCTTCTTTTGAATTTCAAACAATTATGACCTTTGGTCTGTAATAACTCTTTTTTGATTGAATGGCAATCCTTCAGTTTGCTTGCATGTGTTTGTTTAAGCGTTCCACTGCTTTTAATTATGTGTTTGTGCTAACGTCCTTATCACTTGTTATCCTTTTCGATGATGCCAAAAGGGGGAAGTTTAGTTTTGCAGAGATGCGCTATAACATAGTTATCTAGAATAAGCAAGTGCTAAGGGGGAACTATTAAGTGAAAACTCTAAGGAACGCCCATGCTAGAATAAAAGAGAACGTTTAGAAACTTTTCTAGGACGCGACTCTCTCCTTTAAATCCAAAAGCTAGAAAATCAAAGATTGAAAACTTGTGCTTATTAAAATTTTTCATGCATGCTAAGTTCCAATGTCAAAACTATTTTGCTGAAGAGTTTGTCATCATCAAAAAGGGGGAAATTGTTGGGACGCTATCAAGGACGTTTGCGTACTTGTTAGTGTTCCATACAACCGTCCCTTAAGTTTTGATATGACAAACTCACTTTGATTCTAATAAAGTTGTCCAAGTGTTCAGGAACGCTAGTGACCAAAAGGACAACAAGTGTGTATGGGCGTCCCACAGCCTAGGGACGCTAGCTAACAGGAAGTAAGGACCAGCCAGAAACTACTTGAGCAAGGACGGAGTCCCAAGCAAGTAGGAACGCAAGAAAGGAGTCCTTACTCACTAGCCGACAGGATGACATCACTCGACAAATGTTTGATCATCCAAGGACACGTGGAGACCGATCCTGTAGCAGAGTCCAACACTACGTGGCGGACGATCCTGTAGCAGAGTTCATCAACACGTGGCGGCCGATCCTGTAGCGGAGTTCATCACACACAGCTGGATACAGGAAGCTTCCTCATCACCGTCATACTCGTGGAGGAAGATCCTGTAGCCACGTACCTGAAGGGCATGATCGACAGAACGAGAATGATGCCCTTCCCCAAGTCCTATAAATACCGCAAGGCATTTATTGTGACGTTAATGCTTTCAAGAATATTTAGAGAGAATCAAAGAGAAAGCGACTCACTCAAGAACACAAAGAACAAACTCAAGAACTCAAGAACAGTGCTAAGACTTTGAGTTAGATCGAGTGAGACTTGTAACCCAAATCAAATCTGTTTGTAATCAAAAGAAGAGAAAGAGAGTCCTCCGAAGTACTGTAGGACGCAGGGATAGGAGTCCTTTAGTAGATTGAACTTGCTTAAGTTGTAGGCTTAGAGGAGTCCTTTACTAGTGGACTTAGGGAAAAGCTAAGTGCCAGAGAACTGTAAAGACTTGCCAGTACAACTGTAAGAACGTTCAATATAAAGGAAGAACTATTCAAAAATCCTCCAAGGAGGTAGAGGTTTACACTCAAGGACTACTTGGTCTTGAGTGGTTCCTCTATAACTCATTGCGTTCATTACTTACCTGTTTAGTCTTTATTTCCGCTGCAATTCTGAAAGGACGCCCCTACACTTCGTAGGGACGCTCGACCAAGGAACGCCTTTACTTCAAGTAGAGAACGTTCATCAGACTAACGATCCAACAGACGAGGGTCCAAACTTTGTTCCTTTCAAACTACTTGAGTTCTTCTTGCATTGCTTGAATCCAGTCAACGTCCTGAAGTGATTCATTGATGTTCTTTGGTTCCACCATAGACACAAAGGCATTAAAAGCACAAAAGGCCAAATTTGCACTTTGGGACTTGCTTGCAGCTGACCTTGTTTGAACTCCTTGAGAAGGATCTGAGATAATTCGAGAAGTTGGGTGGTCCCTAGAGATGCGGGACTCCCTTTGGAATAATTGAACAAATCTTGGATCAATATCTCCATCAGAATCATCACTATCATCTTGAGCATCGTCCTTAGTGTGTTCCCCCTCAGAGAGAGCGTCCACACCTTGGCGTTGCTCGCATTGTTGACTTGATTCAGCCACATCTTGTTGAACTGGAGATTCACTTCGAGATGGAACTCCCTGAACCACACTAAGATCGTCCACTGAGACTTCTTCAGGATTTGGAGGAGCGTTCTTAGGAACATAGTATTTTCCAGAGGACCAATCTTTAACTTCGTCTTCAGAGTCGTCCTGCTGTTGTGAAGAAGAGCGTTCTTTCTTAATTTGTTTTTCTTTGTGAGAAGAACTCTCCTTGAACACAACATGAATACTCTCCTCAAGCTTTAGAGTCCTTTTGTTGAAAACTCTGTATGCTTTGTTGGTGAGGGAGTACCCAAGAAATATGGCTCCATCACTCCTTGCAACAAACTTTCCAAGTCTTTCTTTGTCGTTGTTGTGAACAAAGCACTTGCATCCAAAACTCTGAGATAATCAATGTGAGGCTTCCTTCCATTTAACAACTCATAGGACGTCTTTTCAGCAGAGGACGGATCATGGCACGATTGATGATGTAGCAATCTGTAGTAATAGCTTCTGCCCAGAAGTACTTGGGGACGCCATTTGCTAGAAGCATAGTCCTTGCCATATCCTCAAGCGTCCTATTCTTTCTTTCCACAACTCCATTTTGTTGAGGAGTCCTTGGAGCTGAGAAGTTGTGGGAGACGCCATGTTGATCACAGTAGGCCAGGAACTCTGAGTTCTGGAACTCCGTCCCATGTTCTGATCGTATGGCTTTTAGAGGCGTCTCAAGGGCAACTTCCACTTGTTTGATGAAGACTTTGAACGCATTGAAACAATCTGCTTTTGACACCAAGAAAATAACCCAAGTGAATCAAGAAAAATCATCTACAAGAACGTAAATGTACCTCTTTCCACCGTAGCTCAGTGTCTTTATTGGTCCACAAAGATCCATATGGAGAAGTTCCAAGGGCTTCTTCGTACTGACTTCATTTTTGGACTTGAAAGACACTCTTGTTTGCTTCCCTTTGATACAGGCTTCACACTGTTCAACTTTCTCAGGATCAATTCGGGGAAGTCCTTTCACAAGATTTCTTTGGTGTAGCTTAAGAATTGGGCTTAGTCCAGCATGACCAAGACGGCGATGCCAGAGGTCAACGTCCTCCTTTGAAACAGATAGACACAACTCAGATTGAGGCTTGAACTCTTGGTTGAAGATGTAGACATTATTCTAGCGTACTCCTTTGAGAACAACTTTGTTTGATTTCTTGTTGATAACGAGGCACTCCTTTGAGTCAAATGTGACTAGGTTTTCCCCTTGATCACACATTTGAGAGACGCTAAGCAGATTGAATCCAAGTCCTTCAACAAGACTAACATTTGTTGCTTTGATGGACGGATTGAGAATGGCAGTTCCCATCCCTTTGATCTTTCCCTTGCCTTGTTGCCAAACGAGACAATTCCTCCCGTGGCACTACTTTGGATAGAAGTGAGATGGATCTGGCTTCCTGTCATATGATTTGAGGCGCCACTATCAATGATCCATGGGCGTCCCCTCACTCCCACCTGCCAAAACAAAGTTAGTGTTTGGCGACCCAAGCAAGGTGTTCCTTACCTGGTTCGTTACAGTAATAGAACTCTGGTTCTGGCATGTAGTCATTTATATTAACATCATTTGAAATAGCATGCTTTCGGAAAGAACTTCTAGAACGTCTAGGACGCCTAGGGTTAGTCTTAGGAACGGACTTTTCATTTTTTCAGTGTTAGTCCTAGCAGCTTTTCCACGTTCAATGTCTTCTTTGAGTTTTGCACAGTCATATTTGAAGTGGTCCCCTTGTCCACAATACCAACACGTCCTGTAGTAAGTACCAAGGTAGTACTTCTTGTTGGGACGTTGGATTTTGTTCTCTTTCATTTTTTGTGCATTGCAAACTTTAGAACCTTACCCCTTAGCAATTTTCTTATAGATCCTATGACTTGTGGAGTTAGTGTAGTAGTCCTCCTAACCTTTCTCTCCACTCTCTAGGACTCTAATCCGCTCAAGAAGTTCTTAGTCTTCTCCCTTTCTAGTTCTAGTTCTGAAGTTTTGCTTGCCTCAAAGTCACTAGGGAGAGAGTTCCTAGTGTCAGACTCATAGCCTAGTCCCCTTTTGGCTGGGACAAACATTATTGGTTTGACTTCTTCTATCATGGGACTCTTTCCTAACACCTTAACTTCTTCCCTAAGCTTGGCGTTCTCAAGTTTGAGACACATTACTTCAGTTTTTAGAGACTTTGTTTCTTCTCCTGAGGACTCTAGTTGCAAAGACACTATTGCACAGTTCTCACATTCAACTACAATGTTTTCAGTTTCAAGTTCAAGTTCATCCATTATTTGTTTCATTACAAGACTTTCTTCCATGATTTTACCAATGAGTTTGATTAGCTTTGATTTTGAACATCTTTCTAAGGAATTCATCATAGATTCATGTGTTACCTCTGGTTCCATTTCGGAGACGTCCTCTTCAACAGCTGAGGCGTCCTCCATGGCCATGTACGCCACTTGTTCATCAGGATCTTCATCATCAGAACTAACATTATCCCATGCGGCTGAGTACGCCCCAAAGAGAGCTTTTGTCTTCATTTCCTTTGAGGACATTCCCGTAGTACACTTCTTGGCAAAATGCCCTTTCTTGTTACATTTATAGCAAGTGAGTTCCTTCATTTCAGCCTCTGTGTACTTGGGACTTTCCTTCTTGTAAGGCATCTTGTGTTTCATGAAGTGTTTGCTCCTTTTACCATAGATACGGAGAGCCTTGTGTAAAAGGGCAAGTTCTTCCTCTTCATCAAGTTCTTCCTTTGACTTGCTTTCTTTTTCCTTTAACGCTTGAACGTGCATCTTCTCACGGTTCTCATTCTTATTGGCTTCCACCATCAAAGCAAGTTCCCTTTGGCGACGCAGATACTCAGCGTACTCTGATGTTGTTGTTGCCAAAGCAAGATCTGTCTGGGGGTTCCATCCAAGTTCAGCCATATCGGAGTTCCTCCTTGCTTCGTACTGCCTCAGCGTCCCGTAGATCTCTTCCATATCTAGAGTCTTGTTAGCTGAATTTTCCTTGAACGTAGTTCTATCGAAGTTCCAGACTCCTGTAAGTCCATCAGTGACCACTTGAACTCTGTTCCTCATTGAAACTTCAGCTTCTGGGATACCCAAGTTTTTCATCTTAGTGACAAGAGCTTCAAAATGATATGAGTAGTCCTTAACCGTTTCATTGGGCAGCATTCTAAAAGCATAAAACTCTCTCTTGATTTCGAGCTGAACGTCTTCCTTCATCACAGCAGTTCCTACGTGGTACTTCTCGAAAGCTTCCCACTGTAGTTTGGCTGTTGCCAAATTGTTAACTCTAGTGGCGTCCCTCTCGCAAAGGGACGCTTGAAGGAAGCATATTGCCTTAGCATTTGTTTCCATCAGCTTGAATTCATCAGGACCCCACTCGTCCTCCTTGTCAGCTTTGTCAGCAGGGACTTTGAGGTCACCCTTCATGATTACTTTCCAACATTGATAGTTCTGACTCCTGTAGAAGTTTTCAAATCTAATCTTCCAGCGGTTGAAGTTGTCGTCCGTTAGGCGCGGAGGCTTCACAAAAGAGATTCCAATAGGTTCCATGTCCATTTTGCACATGCAACTCAACAAAATCTAGAGCGCCTGCTCTGATACCAATTGTTGGATCGTTAGTATAACTGAGGGACGTCCTTTACTTATAAAGGCGTCCTTGGTCAGGCGTCCTTACGAGGTGTAAGGGCGTCCTTTAGATGTGCAACGGAATTTAAAACTAAACAGGTGAAATAATGAACGCAGTGAATTATATTTGTGATCGTTGGTCTGTAATGACTTTAATTCTCATTTCCTTGAATGGCAATTACACTGTTTTCTTGCATATGTTTGTTTAAGCATTCCATTGCCTATAGTTGTGTTTTTATGCTACTGTCCTTATCACTTGTTATCCTTTTCGATGATGCCAAAAGGGGGAAGTGTAGTTTTGCAGAGATGCTCTATAAAATAGTTATCTAAAATAAGAAAGTGTTAAGGGGGGACTATTAGTGAAAGGTCTGAGGAACGCCGTGCTAGAATGTTGGATCGTTAGTATAACTGAGGGACGTCCTTTACTTATAAAGGCGTCCTTGGTCAGGCGTCCTTACGAGGTGTAAGGGCGTCCTTTAGTTGTGCAGCGGAATTTAAAACTAAACAGGTGAAATAATGAACGCAATGAATTATAGAGGAACCACTCAAGACCAAGTAGTCCTTGAGTGTAAACCTCTACCTCCTTGGAAGATTTTTGAATAGCTTCTTCCTTTATATTAAACGTCCTTAGAGTTGTACTGGCGAGTCTTTACAGTTCTCTGGTATTTAGCGTTCTTCCTAAGTCCACTAGTAAAGGACTCCTCTAAGCCTACAACTTAAGCGAGTTTAATCTTATAAAGGACTCTATCCCTACGTCCTACAATGCGTCGTAGGACTCTCACTTTCTTTTTGGGTTTTTCTGAGTACAAACAGTTTGTGGTTTGGGTTACAATTCTCACTCAATCTAATCACAAGCCTAGAACAGTTCATGGGAGTTCTTGAGCTTGTTCTTCGTGTTCTTGAGTGAGTCGCTTTCCTCTGATTCTCTCTGAATATTCTCTGAAAGCGTTGATGTCACAATAAATGCCTTGGGATATTTATAGGACTTGGGGAAGGGCGTCTTTCCTCTTCTGACGATCATGCCCTTCATGGACGTGGCTACAGGATCTTCCTCCATGTAGTAGGGCGGTGATGAGGAAGCTTCCTGTACCCAGCTGTGTGTGATGAACTCCGCTACAGTATCGGCCGCCACGTGTTGATGAACTCTGCTACAGGATCATCCGCCACGTAGTGTTGGACTCTGCTACAGGATCGGTCTCCACGTGTCCTTGGATGATCAAATGTTGTCGAGTGATGTCATCCTGTCGGCTAGTGAATAAGGACGCTTTGCTTGTGTTCCCACTTGCTTTTGGGACTCCGTCCTTGCTCAAGTAGTCTCTTGCTGGTCCTTACTTCCTAGTAGCTAGCGTCCCTAAGCCTAGGGAACGCTCCATACACTTGCTGTCCTTTTATCACGGGCGTTCCTGAACACTTGGACAAATTTATTAGAATCAAAGTGAGTTTGTCATATCAAAACTGAGGGACGGTTTGTGTGGGCACACTACCAAGTACGCAGGCATCCTTGATAGCGTCCCAACATAGAATAAACTAGAGGACGCTTAGAAAGTATTCTAGGACGTTACTCTCTCCTTAAAATCCAAAAGTTAGAGAATCAAAGAATGAAAACTTGCGCTCATAAAAATTCTTCTAAGTGTTAGAGGACGCTTCTAAGTTTTCATGCATGTTAAGTTCCAATGCCAAAACTATTTTGCTGAAGAGTTTGTCATCATCAAAAAGGGGGAAATTGTTGGGACGCTATCAAGGACGCTTGCGTACTTGTTAGTGTACCACACAACCGTCCCTTAGTTTTGATATGACAAACTCACTTTGATTCTAATAAATTTGTCCAAGTGTTCAGGAACACCAGTGACAAAAAGGACAACAAGTGTGTGAAGCGTCTCCTAGGCTTAGGGACGCTAACTACCTATATGTAAGGACCAGCAAGAGACTACTTGAGCAAGGACGGAGTCCCAAGCAAGTGGGAACGCAAGTAGAGCGTCCCTACTCACTAGCCGATAGGATGACATCACTCGACAACATTTGATCATCCAAGACACGTGGAGACAGATCTTGTAGCAGAGTCCAACACTACGTGGCGGACGATTCTGTTGCAGAGTTCATCAACACGTGGCGGCAGATCCTGTAGCGGAGTCCATCACACACAGCTAGATACAGGAAGCTTCCTCATCACCGTCATACTACGTGGAGGAAGATCTTGTAGCCACGTCCATGAAGGGCATGATCGTCAGAAGATGAAAGACGCCCTTCCCCAAGTCCTATAAATAGCCAAAGGCATTTTTTGTGACATCAACGCTTTCAGAGAATATTCAGAGAGAATCAGAGGAAAGCGACTCACTCAAGAGCACGAAGAACAAGCTCAAGAACACTCAAGAACAGTTCTAGGCTTGTGTTAGATCGAGTGAGAATTGTAACTCAAACCCCAATTTGTTTGTAACTCAAAAAACCCAAAAAGAAAGAGAGAGAGTCCTACAACGTACTGTAGGACGTAGGGATAGAAGTCTTTTAGAATATTAAACTCGCTTAGGTTGTAGGCTTAAAGGAGGACTTTACTAGTGGACTTAGAGCACTGTCTAAGTGCCAGAGAAGTGTAAAGGACTCGCTAGTACAACTTAAGGACGTTTAATAAGAAAGGAACAATCTATTCAAAAATCCCCAAGGAGGTAGAGGTTTACACTCAAGGACTACTTGGTCTTGAGTGGTTCCTCTATAAATCATTGTGTTCATTTTTTATTAAGTTCACCTGTTTAGTTTTCATTTCCGCTGCACAACTAAAGGACACCCTTACACCTCGTAAGGACGCCTGACCAAAGGACGTCTTTACCTAAGTAAACGACGTCCCTCTGTTATACTAACGATCCAACAATTTCTATATACATGATGGGTACCTTTTTAACGGAGAGAAACTCTGTTTTCCTAACACTTCAACCCGTAGGCTCCTAGTGCAACAAGCTCATGGGGGAGAGTTGATGAGCCACTTTGGAATTACTAAGACATTAGCTACTCTCCCTTAACATTTCTATTGGCCACGAATGCGTAGGGACGTAGAGAAATTTTGTGCTTTATGTTTAAATTGCCTACGAGCTAAGTCCAAACTAAATGCCCATTATCATAAACTCCCCTCCTATCCCACATGCTCCATGGGAAGATATTTCCATGGATTTTGTATTAGGGGTGCCACGCTCCAAGAGGGGGCATGATTCTATTTTTGTGGTGGTAGATCGATTTTCTAAGATGGGGCATTTTATTGCTTGCCATAAAACTGATAATGCCACCCATGTCACTGACTTGATATTCCATGAGATTGTTCGAACCCATGGTGTCCCTAACACCATAGTGTCTGGCCAGGATGCCAATTTTCTAAGCAACTTTTGGAAGACATTATGGGCGAAATTGGGCACAAACGGACGGGCAAACCGAGGTTGTTAATAGAGCCTTGGGTGCTTTGCTTCGTTCTTTGTTGCATACTAGCTTGCGCAGGTGGGAAGAATGTCTAACCTTCATAGAATTCGCCTAACAAACGGACGCGCAAACCGAAGTTGTTGACTCGGCTAAAGTCGTCGTGCCAAGATCAAAGAAAAATAACCAAAACTACAAACTAGTAGAGTAAGCAAGTAAGGGGTCGAACCCAAGAGAACTATGGCATCTAGTATTAATATAATTATCAACTAAAGATATGAGGGGAAATCAAAGAGATATCTAAACTAACCTAAGAAACAAATAACAAACAAATAAACAAATATGGGAGATAGGTTCATTCAAAAGATCCACTCTTTAATAATCACTCGATCATAGATTTATCCATTGATTTCATTCACACCTATGGTTAATTCCTATCCTGATTATTAACAATCGCAAGTCCACGGTCCAAGCAATTCTATAACCCTAGGCAAGGACGCTTAACCTAGAATTAGCATAGAGAAGAAGGATATGCAGGATATAATATCAAACAATCAAGCTACGAGTCAATTGTAAGATAAAACAATCAATTCTTTTCTTAATCCTAGTTGCATAGACAACAGGTCTAGGTTAAGTTGTTTTCACAGATTAGTTTTGTCCACGGTCCAAACCTAATCAAACTGTAGAACATAAATCAATTCAATAGGTTAGCTACTCCTAGAGAAACAATAAACATTCATAAGATGAAGCACAAGAGAATCAATATCAACCAAAGGATAGAAATCAATTACCAAAACCTCACGAGTTCATACATCAGAGCTTCTCCCTTGAACAAACCCTAGGAGACTAGCTCTCCATAACTAAACTAAAAACCTAACTTGAAGAAGAAGGTAGAAGGTAGAATGTAGAATGTAGAAGATATCCAAAACTTAAGGCTGGCTCCTCCTTAAATAGCCCAAGGAACAAGATCCACGAGATAGATAAGGAAAGAGGCAAAAGATAGAAAAGGAAACAAATTAGAAAGATTTCGGCCCGCTTAAGATTCGGCACGCGGTCGCGTCGCCCAGGCCGCGGTCGCGGTATCTCGACAGGATCGTTGATGTCACTTCGGAGGCTGTTTTGACCATATTCCGCTTGGAATATGACTTCGGTGTAAAAATATGAATTGAAGCCCTAGATGTTAGATTTCCAATGGCACCGGAATCAGCTCAATCCGACCTCTGTAGCTCAAGATATGGCCTTTGCAAGCAAGTGGTGTCGCGCAGACAGCTCAAAACGCCTTAAAACTCTTGAATCTTGCATTCTTGTGTCTTCGGCCTAGATATTACAATTAGCACAAACTCTAACCTAAACACTCAATATTGCCCTAAAATACAAGAGTTAACCTATATAAAATAGGCCGAATCAAGTTCCCCAATACTTAGATCTTGCTCGTCCTCGAGTAAGCTCAAACAAATATATCAAGGTAGCACATCTAAGATCTCAGGAAATATAAGGGAAGATAAAAACACTCAACTCACAACCCGAACCCAAAAAATATAGAGAATTCATGAGCATAAAACAATCAAGCTCAAACACACACCTCACGACATAGATCACTCAAGCTCTAAAAAGATGAAAGAGCAACCTAGGATCTACCCAAATCTAACATATAAGCCCCAAAGTCCCCAAGCAAGAATGATCCTAAAACACTCGAATTTTACCGCTCAATTCTACTTAGGCGCCCTTTCGGTTTTTCACCTAACCACTCTTTTCATTTTTCAAAAGGTGTGCTCACAAATACTCACATCTCTCATTAACCTCATATTACCCCAGCCTAATGCTGGTCCGGGTTACCTGCTTATTACCTGAGCCGCCCTTTCGGGTTTTCGACTCATCCCAGGATTTATATGCCTTTTTTCAAATCTTTATGGCTTTTTCTATCTTTTTTCTTTTTCTTTCTTTTTTTTATTATGCAAAAATATGGTGCAAGTGCTCCATGAAAAGAAGAAAATAAAAAATCTGAAGCAAATCAACTAACTACGCTATCTAAGATAAGTGAATGCGAGTACTCCTTCCCCCATACTTAAATCCTTCATTGTCCTCAATGAAGCAAAGAGAAAGGATAGAAGCAAGGAAGAAGGAAATCGGAAGACCCACAAACGAATGAAGAGAGGTGGAATGGAAGAACTCTTCAAAGGTGGTAGAAGAAAAGCTTCGTAATCCAAGTTTGTGGCCAAACCGCGGGCGCGTTGAGAGTGGCGCGGGCGCGGAATCGTTGCAAAGAGCAAAAGTCATGGGCTGGCGTACCACCGCGGGCGCGTTGAGAGTGGCGCGGTCGCGGTACTCGTGCAAGGACGAGTTCTTGACCTCATCTCGAACATTGTGATGTGCAAACAATCTTCGTATCTTGGCTCGTCTCTCGGAAGATGGACTAATACTTGAACTCGAGCCGTGGAGAAGAAATCCCAGGGAAACAAAGCTCCCCCATACTTAGGCTTTACACATAGCCACAGGAATGGAAATTACAAAGGTTGATGGAAACAAAATATAGAAGGGATGGAAAGATAGAAGATGGAATAAGATGATATAGATGGGTGGAAGATATAGAGATAGAATGGGACCAAAAAGTCCTCTTTTTTTTTCCCTTTTTTTTCGATTTTTTTTCCGATTTTTTTTTCTTTTTTTTTTCTTTTTCTTTTTTTTTTCGAACCAAGGGCCTCCGCGGGCGCGGCGTGAGGACCGCGACCGCGGGGGTCTAGTACCTGTACATCGGGGATTTTGGGCTTGGCCGCGACCGCGGTGTGGTTGCCGCGAGCGCGGTTTCGCAACAGAATGTCCTTTCGGACCTAGTACCTGCACATTAGTCCGCAAAATGAAAAAACATTCTACGCTATGAATCAAAAACAATCTATCTAATCCTTGGGTTGCCTCCCAAGCAGCGCTGTTGTTTAACGTCGTTGGCTCGACGTCTTCATGATCGGACATTGTCAATGCCCTGAGCATCAAATCAAAGTCCTGCACAACTATCTTACAACAGGACAAATTACATGTTGACAAATTAACAAGAAATAAGAAATAATTCAAACTCCTTTTTAACCTATCAAACATGCTTGAGCAATTAGGGTGAGATTTTCTAGAGTGAAACCAATTAGGTGATTTATTTGATTTTTCAAAGTATTCAGCTAAGCATGCAAATCTCCTATTTAAATTATCACTCTCATCAAATAAAAAGAACGAGAAGTCATCAACTACCCTATCATGCTCGAAGATGGAATCCTTGACAAAAGATTGACATGAAAGAAGAAAACAAGGATCAAGAGAGAGGGAAGAGGTAGAGTAAAGGATATAAGGATCATCCAGACTGATTTCCGGAATCTCGGGGTCGACACCTTGGATGTTGGAATTTGAGACACCGTCGACACAATCCTCGAGGCTGGAAGGCGGTGGATCAACTCCCTCATGGGCCGCGGGCGCGGTTTGTGGGCCGCGGTCGCGGCTCTCCTCCAGGGGGAGCTCCTCCATTTCTGCGTCGGAACCGCGGTCGCGGTATGCATCCCCGTGGTCACGGTTTCGCTTCAGAATGATCGCCCTCCCTCTTTTTCTCGATTGGTGTGCGTAATAACGCTCTCTCCGGTTTTCAAGCTCCCCAATCGTGAGGTTTGGGTCCAAAACTGAATCCGGGTCTGAGTCTAAGTCGCTCTCCCAATCCTTGGCATCTAGCTCCCATTGTCTGAATTTTTCCTCGTACTCTTTAGCTTTTGTGCACAACAATTCCCAGCGTTCCAAAGCAGTCATGTGTCTAAATTTCCGACTATTCCAAGTGTAAAACTCCAGAAAAGTCTCATCGCACATTGCATCAATAATGCTATTGAATGTAACAGCAGGCTCAATATAGAACTCCGAAGGGAAAAGTATGCCTTCACATCTAGCAAAGTATTCATGGAACGGCTCATCCTGCAACTGACAAAACTTAAACGAAGACATTAGAATATACAAGTGTGGACCGTAAGATAGGTCCACACAAAGCCAATAAAAATATTAATACTAGAAAGACACCAAAGTTCCCCGGCAACGGCGCCAAAATTTGACTCGGCTAAAGTCGTCGTGCCAAGATCAAAGATAAATAACCCAAACTACAAACTAGTATAGTAAGCAAGTAAGGGGTCGAACCCAAGAGAACTATGGCATCTAGTATTAATATAATTATCAACTAAAGATATGAGGGGAAATCAAAGAGATATCTAAACTAACCTAAGAAACAAATAACAAACAAATAAACAAATATGGGAGATAGGTTCATTCAAAAGATCCACTCTTTAATAATCACTCGATCATAGATTTATCCATTGATTTCATTCACACCTATGGTTAATTTCTATCCTGATTATTAACAATCGCAAGTCCACGGTCCAAGCAATTCTATAACCCTAGGCAAGGACGCTTAACCTAGAATTAGCATAGAGAAGAAGGATATGCAGGATATAATATCAAACAATCAAGCTACGAGTCAATTGTAAGATAAAACAATCAATTCTCTTCTTCATCCTAGTTGCATAGACAACAGGTCTAGGTTAAGTTGTTTTCACAGATTAGTTTTGTCCACGGTCCAAACTTAATCAAACTGTAGAACATAAATCAATTCAATAGGTTAGCTACTCCTAGAGAAACAATAAACATTCATAAGATGAAACACAAGAGAATCAATATCAACCAAAGGATAGAAATCAATTACCAAAACCTCACGAGTTCATACATCAGAGCTTCTCCCTTGAACAAACCCTAGGAGACTAGCTCTCCATAACTAAACTAAAAACCTAACTTGAAGAAGAAGGTAGAAGGTAGAATGTAGAATGTAGCAGATATCCAAAACTTAAGGCTGGCTCCTCCTTAAATAGCCCAAGGAACAAGATCCACGAGATAGATAAGGAAAGAGGCAAAAGATAGAAAAGGAAACAAGATAGAAAGATTTCGGCCCACTTAAGATTCGGCATCGCCGCGGTCGCGTCGCCCAGGCCGCGGCCGCGGTATCTCGACAGGATCGTTGATGTCACTTCGTAGGCTGTTTTGACCATCTTCCTCTTGGAATCTGACTTCGGTGTAAAATGATGAATTGAATCCCTTGAAGTTAGCTTTCCAATGGCACAGGAATCAGCTCAATCCGACCTCTGTAGCTCAAGATATGGCCTTTGCAAGCAAGTGGTGTCGCGCAGACAGCTCAAAATGCCTTAAAACTCTTGAATCTTGCATTCTTGTGTCTTCGGCCTAGATATTACAATTAGCATCAACTCTAACCTAAACACACTCAATATAGCCCTAAAATACAAGAGTTAACCTATACAAAATAGGCCGAATCAGTTGTTAATAGAACCTGGGGTGCTATGCTTTATTCTTTGTTGTGTACTAACTTGTGCAGGTGGGAAGAATGTCTAGCCTTCATAGAATTCGCCTATAATCGGTCCGTTCACCGAGCGACAAAGAAGACACCATTCGAGATAGTCTACGGCAAGAATCCCACCACCCCGCTGGATTTATTGTCGTTGGCGATCAAGGACAAAGAAAGTCAACAAGGAGCTAATAACACGGAGAAGATCAAAGCTCTCCATGACTCAACTAGAGAGCGTCTTGATAAGACACTAACCAAGCACGCTAACACGGGTGGCAAGGAGTTGATCCTAGAGCCCAGGGATCTCGTGTGGGTGCATCTTCGTAAAGAGAGGTTCCCCGACCTACGCATCTCTAAGTTAAAATCCCTGGGCAATGAACCTATTCAAGTCCTCGAGAAGATCAACGACAATGCCTACCGACTAGAGCTTCCTGGCATCCATTGTGAGACCTCGGGTCTCGTATGGAAATAATTGTTTCGTTTCTTATTGAAAAACTAATTAACCAATACATATTAGCTAGATATTTACATTTACAAGATGCGTATGTACGGATATATATCAAGGGGTATAGATATATACGAAGAGGAACACAAAGCCGATCCATAAATTCCTTCTTTCATAAGTAACCGTATCACTTCCCTTCCTCCATAGATATGTCTTCCTCATATCATCATCGATTGCCATGGTAGCGCACTAGCCCTCCATATCTTGTTGTAGTCAGAAAAGTCGGCCTCGCCGACGTTGATCGTTCTCATTCGATCAAGCTCATAGATCGAAGACCATCACCCGTAGGCTACAAGGCCCTAGTCGTAGTTACATCCCCGTCATCGGAAATCGTCACCGAGTACGTTCGCCAGAGGAGTAAGTCTTGCCTACCCTTCTTCCTTCTTTCAGTCGGGGTTGGAGTGTGTGTGTGTAGTCTGTAGTGTCGGTTCAAGCTTGGGAGTTATGGTGGATCGGGGAAGTTGTAGTAACTAATGAGTATTGTTCTTGGTACAGAGTTGTAAGCCAAAGACTATTCAGTGTTGAGCAATTTGGGTCAAAAACAAAAAGAGGAAAGAAAAGAAAGAATAATTAGGTGCATGGTTTGGTTTGGGAATAAGTGGTTGAATTGTGAACTAGTACTTGAGTCATATAGAAAGTTGTTGAGTGATCGGGTAGTGAGGTCTCGTGGGTGTTTAATAGAGTAATTATATAAACTAAACTCACCCGCTTAACATTGCTGCTATACATACATATATAATTATAAATATGAATCAGTAGGTTGATGACAGGCCCAAAGTACTATACCAATCTAAGGATAGGGCCCCGGGTCAATCAACAAATAATATTTGTATCACGACCCCGTTGTAGTACGATGGTCGAGGTCGATCACAGGGAATTATTTCATGCACGTTTGAATGGCTGATTGTCTAACACAAACACAATGGGAATAAAACACACGAAGCAACTCGGGACCGAGGTTGTCAATCTCGGGACCGAGGTAGCTAGGCACAAACAAAGTTGGGCTCGAGGCTAGGGGACTCGGGCTCGACACAACAATCAATGCAAAAGGAAAGAAACAAGCTAGGCTAAGGGGATCCTAGGGCTAGGGGTTCATGCCAACATCAACTTCACATGCTTTCATATAGATAAATGAACTAGAGGCTTCCGCCTTAGACATAGATCAACAATTCCAATCAAATCATGCCATTAATCTCATGAAACTAGGCATCCGCATTCATTCAAGCCAAACGACTCTCTATCTACTCCTACTCGACCGCGGGATCAAGAGGCTCTCTCTTAGTCCCTTCGAACCAACTTTCCTAGGTTGTCAATCTAGGCATCTTGCACATAAGGTAAATAGACATGGATCAAGGTAATCAAGTCATGAAATTGGTTCAAGCACATGCAATTGACTTGGGGTTTTCGCCCCCTACCCTAAGATCAAGCTAACTACTCACTAATCATGGATTTCAAACTAGCAATCATCAAAAACCAAAGATAAATCATGATTCATGCAAGTCAAATCCACAATCAACAAACACAAAATCAAAGCCAAATCAAACATGAATTTAACAAAGGAAGAATTCTTACAATCTCTACTCCCGCTTCAAGCCTAAGGGTTTCTTTCTTCTCCAAGGAAAGGAATTCACCCAAATCCTCCTCTAAATCTTGAGTTCTTTCCCTCCCTTGGAGAAGAGTCCACCCCCTTGTTCCTTGTACTCTCTCAAACCTCACTCTCAATTTACTCCCAAAGTGTATGTGATGATTGATTCCTCTAATGGGAGATTACAAGGGTTTAAATAGAGATTTTTCCCTTACTACAAAGACTAGATTACCCCTCTAAACTCCTTGGGCTTCAAGGCTTGTCCTTGACCTCCAAGGCTTCTAAAACTCCTTGATCTCCAAGGCTTCTAGACTCCTTGACCTCCAAAGAAACAAATATAATTTTGGGAATTAAAAAGAAAATCCTAAAAAGAAAGGAATCCGGAGCCACGACCGACATGGATCGACACGGAGAACCTCGGGCCAACCTTGCTTCAACCTCGGTCCAATTGCATGTCTTTCATGAACCTCGGGCCCGACTTGCCACACCTCGGGCCAGCACCTCGGGCCACCATGGTACCTCGGGCCCGAATTGCTGGGTACCTCGGGCCTAAGGCAAAAATCAGCTTTCTTCGCCCCGTTCTCTCTCGTTTTAGCTCCGATTGACTCGATTCTTTCGCCATTCTCTTCATCTTCACTTGAGGCTTCTTTCCATGAATTATTAGCTCCATTTTGGATCCTTATTCATCCTTGAATTCCTCCATGATTCCACGATACTCCAATCTCCATGATTTCTGCTCCAAAATGCCTACAAAACACACAAAACGCGCATAGTCTCCGAATCTCATAGAAAATCGGAATCTAAGCTAAAAAGGGACAAAACACACCAGAAAAGGAGGAAAAAGGACTAAATCTACCAAGGAAAACACACTTTAAACACTACCAAAATGAGAGACATCATAGGTATGAAGTAGTAAGGCTAGACATGCATGGGTTCCGGGCTTTAAGGTTGTTTTTTTTAGATGTTCATGTCTAATTAAATGTTATTGTCATTTAGGAGATCACCTTTTAACAAGCTCTTAGCCTTTTGTGGTCATCGAAAGTCTTCAAATAGGTAAGTCAATTTTCACTTGCTCTTTTCCATTTTAGCCTGTTAGGGTTGCATGATAGTTATGAGATTGGTTTTGGGAACTAGTCCCAATCGATCTTTTGAAAATGTTTTGGATATGTGTTCTATGTGTAAATTGTTTTGAAAGCTGGTTTTGAAAGTGGATATGTATATATATAGTGTGTTGTAAGTTTACTCTGTGTTGGGCAGCACTTTAGTGGAGGCTTAATGTGGAAGTGAGTTGTGATGGATGGATGGTTGTGATGAGATGGATGGTTGGATTGAGGATGGTTGGTTATGAGATGGCCCGTCTCTGAGTCCGGCGTGGGATTGATACGCCGTTGTCATGACATGCAGTGTTGTGGCAGAGTTGCATAGCCTAGGTAGCGTAAAGGTATACGGTGTTGGGGCAGTGCCGCATATCATAGGTAGAGTTTCTGATTGGGTGTCTTATGTGAAGTTGACTGAAGTGATGAGTATGATCGCGTGTGTGAAATTGATGAATGTGTTTGAATGGGTTATTAAGTGATTGTGTATAATCGTTTAATTGCTAGAATGGACTTTGGAACTGATTGTGACTAACTGGACATAAGTTATGGACTAGAAATATGTGTGTGATTGCGGACTTGTTTGCTGACATTAGAAAAACTGTTTTAAAACGACTTGTAGTTGCCATGTTGACTCTGACTTGATAGGATAGGATTTGACCCTTTGGAAAATTATTTTTCATTCCAGGTAATCAAGGCACCGTGATCGAGCCTTGGTGAATTGGTGGGGCAATGTAGTAGCGTGTCACTTTAGTTAGTGTTGAGGTGTTGATTTGATTACTAGTTCTACTGTTGTATATCGGATAGTGCAAGCATGAGTGTGATAAACTTTTTGGTTAAGAGTTCTCGTTAAGTAAAGTATTGGTTAGTGTTTGTTTCTGGTGTGGTTCTTGGTGTTAGTTCATGACATCTTAGGTTGTAAAAATATAAATTCTATTTCTTTTCTTGCACGAGTTGGATGTTTTTCTTGTGTTCTCGCCATACCTGCGTTGCAAGATCCAGTTGTTTAGTTGTCAAACTAGCTTGGTAGTACCTCGTGAGGTCTACTACTGAGTAACTCCTTGTCGGAATGACGAAGTGTTACATCCATGACTGATACGTGATTGCCTGCGACGAGGACTATGGTTGGGGTTGCGGAAGCTTTTCAGGATCTTTGGGGAGTTTCGCCTGCTGCCCTTGCTCAATCTTTTCGCTTCTTAGGAATTGAAGGCTCGCCCTTGGATTGGAGGATCCAACAAGGGTTGAAACCTCAACGGTGTAAAGGAAGGGTCGGTTGGTGAATTGACGCCCAATGGGCCACCTGCGATATTCACAACGACGAACACCAATATGAGTAGGATGAATTTCACGCAAGCTAACAAGGTTATGTAAATTGAGGTTCTTTTTAGTCATGCAAATTTTGGTGACTTAAGAGGGAAAAACGAGAACAAAGTCGAGAAGGGAGAAGAGAGTGCGAGTAGGAATTGCGAAGCAATTCTACTCGTGCGTAGATGATGATGGACGAATGAAGTTGGATGATTGTTGTTGTTGATGCTCGGCTGGATGCAAGACAAATGCTCGAAATTCTCCAAGAAAAGGTGCGAACTTTGGTTGGATGTAATCCCGGGAAATCAACTTTTAACGTAAGTTAATTTCCAGGAAAACAAATCTGATTTTATTGAATGAAAACTTGAGTTTAAATAGACAAAGGGAAGCCAAAATTCTATCTTCTAACACTTGCCTAAGATAGAACTTTGCTTGGAAAATAAGCTATCAAATAAAAGGAAACAAAGATAACAACTTGCAAACTAATAAAAGGAAACTAAGATAACAACTTGCAAACTAATAAAAGGAAACTTCCATCTATCTAACATGTGTGGATTGCGACCCAAGCAATAGGGGGATTTCGTCCGCCCTTGCCCATTCCGCGTCCCAAGCGTGTGCAAGGCGAGTGTGGGCCGCGTCCTAGGGCGTTGGCTTCCTTGTGCCACAAGCTGTCCATGCCTAGATAAAAATGGAAGGAAATAAAGATGGCAAGTGCCAAAAATAGAAAATCTTTCTAAGCCTAAAAATAACTCAAAGATAGGCATGCAATCAACCCTTGCATGTGAGTATCATTAGCGCACATGCGCATCTTCATTTTCCAATGGCGACTTGATAATGGGTGGCACACTAGATGAAGATTCTTGATCCCATTTCGATCCCTATCATTCTCCTCCACTTGTCTTCGAATCGCCCTCGATTCGAGGTGGGGTGTAGAAGTGGAAAAGGAAGACAAGAGTGAAGAAGGAACCTTATGTGCAAGGGATTCTTTCGAAGGGAGTGCTAAGTAACAAGGGCGTTGCTCAAAGTCGCCTGCAATGGATGACTTGGAGACTTCATGGTCAACAGATTTGGGTCTCCAAGTGGTGGAAGAAGGAGTGAAAGAAGGTGTAGAGGGGCGTCCTTGAGGCGCACGCTTCGTCGGGGGCACATACGCCTACGGAGGCGCACTAGACTGTGGGGCGGGCCGATTTGGATTCCCTAGTGCGTTTTGGCTGAAAATTGGTGAAGAGTTGGCACACTCAGTATGTGAGCCACCCACCAAATTTGAGCACAATCCGCCTTCTGTAGCGCCAGGGGCACTCCGAGGCACAATTGAGGCACCGACGCCGCTCGTGGGCCGCTGGGGTGCCTTGGTTTGTTTCTGCGGGGGATGACCTCCATTTGGCCTCAAATTTAGTGGAGGCTCCTGAGATGATGTAGGGGAGCGGTCCACCAAATTTGGGGTCATTCTGACACCGTTTGCCCGGGGGGCCTCACGTGGTGTCGCGGGCGTAGCCACCGCCTGGCGCGCTGCGTCCTCTTTCGCCTTGGCTTCTCGAATCGCCTTGGCCTGATTCCTAAGTACCTGGTCCTGCAAAACTTCCTGTGGAGACATGGATAGAAGAGTAATCCTCCTCCCGTTGTGGTTAAAGCAATATGTATTAAGGTAACCATCATGAATGACCTTCTTATCAAATAACCACGGTCTGCCTAGGAGTATATGCATACAATCCATATAAGTCACATCACAAATCATGCTATCATTATAGGGACCTATGGAAAATTGGACGGTACATTGGTGAGTTATCAAATTTTCATTGTTAGAGTCGTTTATGCCATTTAAGGAATATGAAGTGGATCTCTTGGTAGTGTTCAATTTTAGCATGTCAACAACTCGTTTATTGATCAAATTGAAACAACTACCACTATCTATAATGGCACATAACGACTGACCGAGCACACTCAGCCAAGTGTGGAAGATGTTCTCCCTTTGGTCGGTAGGAGGAGACTCTTGGAGGTGTAACGCACACAAGCTAGGGGCGGGTTGGTCGCGTCAGGTTCGACTTGTTCCGCGTCGCCATCTTCAGCATAGTACGTCTCCTCATCCACTTGAACGAAGCCTCCATCTTCGGGGAGCTCGTCGCCTTCCGAGATGTAGCCTTGGTCCGTGTAGAGAACTTGCTTGGCGTTGGGGCAGTCCTTGGAGACGTGCCCACGCCCTTGGCACCGAAAGCACCGGATGTCACGCACACGCTCCATTGGTTTAGAAGCTGTGGAAGAGGAGGTGCGTGAGGATGCTTGTGCCGAGCCCTGAGATGGTGTCTTGGTGGTGTTGGAAACACCCCTGGGCTGAGAAGAAGAAAGATTAGTAAACCCAGAATTTGAAGAGTTAGGAAAGTACCTCTTTTGGGTGGGAAACTGCGTCTTTCTCTTCTGGAGCTGGTTATGAAGCAGCTGAGCTTTTTGGACGAGTTTGAGTACGTCCGTGATGGAATGGATCTCCAATGTCTCCCGAATCGGTTGGTTAAGGCCAGCCAAGAATTGGGTCCGCATGGACCGCTGCGATTGGTGGATGTTGGCCTTGTATGTGAGCTCCTCAAGCTCGTCAAAGTAAGCAACCGGGTCGCGGTTTCCTTGCCTACATGACGCCACTCGGAGCCTCATCGTCTCTAGATAGTCCTCGGGGACATGCTTCTTCTTGAGTAAGAACTTGAGCTGGGGCCATGTCTCGACGGGAGGCAAGCCTTGCCTATAGCGATCCGCCTTTGTACACAGCCACCAACTCTTTGCTTGGCCGGTGAAGTGCACGGTAACAACGCCGACTCTTTCATGTTCAGCATAGCGGAGGAAGTCGAGGACGTTGTCGGTGCTCTCCTCCCACTCGAGGTACTTTTCAGGGTTGTAAGCACCGTCGAATGGAGGAATCTTGATCTTCACATCGCCTTTGTGGTTGGAGTCACCCGCGTCCTGATTCAAGAAAGGACGTCGGCCACGCCCATAGGCGCGGGGCAACTCTGCGGGTTCCTCCTCAAACTCCTGGTAGAAGTCGTCATAGGGCCGCCGATACTCCTGTGTTTGGACATATTGGAGCTCATCAAGAGGGTCCTCGACACTAGGGAGGCGCTCATTAGCGGGGCGCCAAAGAGGATCCGGGTTGTGTCGAGCCCGTTGGTGGTGTTGAGGGCCAGACGACAACTTAGGATCGTGGGAGTAGTAGCTCGGAGGGTTGTCCTTGAAGCTAGCAAGAGTATCGGTGTGAAGCTCTTGCACAAGAGGCCCTTTGCCTCTAGAGTTGGAGCCGGACGCCGTGTGAGGAGGTGGGGGAGGCGTCTTCTCCTTGGTGTTGTTGGGTTGGAGAGACTTATGAGGAGAACCACTCGATAGAATGAGAGTGTTGAGGCGCTCCTCTATAAGTTTCCCGCGGGACTCGATGCCGAGCTCAATCCCCTTTCTGGCCTCATCGAGCTGGTTGCTGATTTCATCGACCACAAACTTGATGTTAGCGTTGCTGGGGTCAATGTTGTCCGGAGCAGTAGGGGAAGTGGGGTCGTCAGCCATGGTGCCTGCACAAGTAATGCAAACGCGGCAGCGACAGGCAAAAGAGTGGTAGAAACACCGAGTAATGCAAGGAGCAACAAGATATTTCCACAATCAGTTAGTGAATGAAAGGACAAGCTAGGGACCCTAGAGATCAAGTAGACATGCACCCAAAGAGATGAATCGGATATGCAAGATGACAAGAAATCAAATAAATTCAATTGCAAGTCAACTACTTGAATCAAGTCATAAAGGGCATTCACAAGATGGCGATAGTAATAAGCATGACAATATGCATGAAAGGCCAAAGAAATGGGCTATCAATGTGCACGTAATGATATGCGAATTACTAAGACGCTAGTGCACGGTCCAATCAAACAAGGGGATGCAATGCAAGTTCCGGTTTCAGGCACAACAAGCAAGGCATACAAGGGGGTGAAAGAATGCTTCAACTAGGCAGGGCAGATCGAATTGAGCATGCAATCACTAAGAGAAGTAGCAAGAGAGCAAGAAGAGCAAGGATTTTTTTTTTTTGACGTAAGTCTTTTTTTTTTTTTTGCTCTCGTCAACGAGTTTTTTTTTTTTTGAATTAAAAACGCAAATTAAAAATGCATGCAAATAATTGAAAACAATTCGATTTATAGCTACCAATGAAACTACCTAGAAGCAAAAGAAAAACAATGGGAAAAGGGCGATTTTTAGTGGGAGAAAATAGGGACAAATTGCAAAATTTATCAAGTTATCACAATCAACCAAGTATGCATCCCACAATGACTTAGAACGCAAGTAATGAGCATGCAAACATGGAGAATCAAGAAATCAAGCCAAACTATGCAATATCATCCAAAACAAATCAATGAGTAAACACAATCTAGCATGATCTTGTCTAAAAGAACGAAACTTGGAAAACAAGTAACAAGCAAAATCATGAGAGGGGGGTGGGAATCCACTCGTGTGAGCCAAACGGCTAGGGTGTGGTTCGGTGTTGTGTTGTGGAGGATGAGCCGAGTGGAGTTTGGGGTTGGGCAAGTGATTTTGTGGAGGCAAGTTTCAAACTTTTTGGACAAGCAAGGTAAAAACTGATTGTAAAAGCAAACTGAAGCAAGAACTTGGCAAAACAAGGTAGTCTCTGATACCACTTGATACGTGATTGCCTGCGACGAGGACTATGGTTGGGGTTGCGGAAAATTTTCAGGATCTTTGGGGAGTTTCGCCTGCTGCCCTTGCTCAATCTTTTCGCTTCTTACGAGTTACGAATTGAAGGCTCGCCCTTGGATTGGAGGATCCAACAAGGGTTGAAACCTCAACGGGGTAAAGGAAGGGTCGGTTGGTGAATTGACGCCCAATGGGCCACCTGCGATATTCACAACGACGAAGACCAATATGAGTAGGATGAATTTCACGCAAGCTAACAAGGTTATGTAAATTGAGGTTCTTTTTAGTCATGCAAATTTTGGTGACTTAAGAGGGAAAAACGAGAACAAAGTCGAGAAGGGAGAAGAGAGTGCGAGTAGGAATTGCGAAGCAATTCTACTCGTGCGTAGATGATGATGGACGAATGAAGTTGGATGATTGTTGTTGTTGATGCTCGGCTGGATGCAAGACAAATGCTCGAAATTCTCCAAGAAAAGGTGCGAACTTTGGTTGGATGTAATCCCGGGAAATCAACTTTTAACGTAAGTTAATTTCCAGGAAAACAAATCTGATTTTATTAAATGAAAACTTGAGTTTAAATAGACAAAAGGAAGCCAAAATTCTATCTTCTAACACTTGCCTAAGATAGAACTTTGCTTGGAAAATAAGCTAACAAATAAAAGGAAACAAAGATAACAACTTGCAAACTAATAAAAGGAAACTAAGATAACAACTTGCAAACTAATAAAAGGAAACTTCCATCTATCTAACATGTGTGGATTGCGACCCAAGCAAGAGGGGGATTTCGTCCGCCCTTGCCCATTCCGCGTCCCAAGCGTGTGCAAGGCGAGTGTGGGCCGCGTCCTAGGGCGTTGGCTTCCTTGTGCCACAAGCTGTCCATGCCTAGATAAAAATGGAAGGAAATAAAGATGGCAAGTGCCAAAAATAGCAAATCTTTCTAAGCCTAAAAATAACTCAAAGATAGGCATGCAATCAACCCTTGCATTTGAGTATCATTATGATAGGGATCGAAATGGGATCAAGAATCTTCATCTAGTGTGCCACCCATTATCAAGTCGCCATTGGAAAATGAAGATGCGCATGTGCGCTAATGATACTCACATGCAAGGGCATGGACGACTTGTGGCGCAAGAAAGCCAACGCCCTAGGAAGTGACGCACACACACGGCCACACGCATGGGACGTGGACGCGTCTTGGAGGAGGGCGGAAGCTTCTAACTTGGGCCACAATTCACCTTGGAAAAAGATAGATGGAAGTTTCCTTTTATTAGTTTGCAAGTTGTTATCTTAGTTTCCTTTTATTAGTTTGCAAGTCGTTATCTTAGTTTCCTTTTATCAGTTTGCAAGTTGTTATCTTTGTTTCCTTTTATTTGATAGCTTATTTTCCAAGCAAAGTTCTATCTTAGGCAAGTGTTAGAAGATAGATTGGCCTTTACATGAACTAACCAAGAAAAATGCAGAGTTTAAGTGGAAAAGGCAACATGAGACCGCCTTTGAAACTTTGAAAGACAGGTTGAGCCACGCACCCGTCCTCCAACTGCCGGACTTCACTAAGACCTTTGAGGTCGAGTGTGATGCGTCCAATTATGGGATTGGTGGCGTGCTTTTGCAGGAGAAGAAACCCATTGCCTACTTCAGCGAGAAGCTTAGTGGCGTCGAGCTTAATTACCCCACATACGACAAGGAACTCTATGCCTTGATACGGGTTCTTAAGACTTGGCAACACTACCTATGGCCAAAAGAGTTCGTGATTCACACCGATCACGAGGCACTCAAGTATCTCAAAGGCCAATCTCGCCTCAGCCGAAGGCATGCTAGATGGGTTGAGTTCATGGAGACGTTCCCCTATGTGGTCAAACACAAGAAGGGAACCGAAAACGTGGTAGCCGATGCTCTATCACGTAGGTACGTTCTTCTAGCTCACTTGGATGCAAAATTGTTAGGTTTTTCCATGATGCGTGAGTTGTATGCTAATGATGATTTCTTTGGAAAAATTTACAATTATTGCATTGCGCATGGTGAATATGACTCTTACTTTGTGGATGATGGTTATTTATTCAAAGCTGGAAAATTATTTATACCTTCATCTTCATATCGTAGGTTGTTAGTTCAAGATGTGCATGATACTAGAGGACATGGTGGGTTAGAAAAGACTTTGCAAGGATTAAAGGAACACTTCTATTGGCCTAAAATGTCGAATTATGTGCTTAAGTTCATTAAGGGTTGTGTTTCTTGTGCTAAAGGAAAATCAAAGTTAACTAACCATGGATTGTACCAGCCTTTACCTATACCTAAGAGCCCTTGGGAAGATATTTCTATGGATTTCATTGTAGGGTTGCCTAGGACTAGGAAGGGCCGAGATAGCATCTTTGTAGTTGTAGATAGGTTTTCGAAAATGGCTCACTTCATTCCATGTCACAAAACTGATGATGCCGTGCATATTTCTAACTTGTTTTTCGAGCATGTTGTTAAATTTGGTGGTATTCCTTGTTTTATTGTTAGTGATAGGGATGCTAAGTTCTTGAGTTGCTTTTGGAAATCTTTGTGGTCTAAATTGGGTACTAGATTGCTTTATTCTACTTCTTGTCACCCTCAAACCGATGGTCAAACTGAGGTTACTAACCGGACTTTGGGCGTCTTGCTACGCACCATGATTAAGTCCAACATCAAAAAATGGGAAGATTGTTTGCCTTTTGTAGAGTTTGCTTATAACAGGTCGGTGCACTCGGCAACCAAGATGACTCCCTTTGAGGTGGTGTACGGTTTGAACCCCAGGACCCCGGTGGATCTCACGCCACAGCCCATGAAGGACAAGGACAAGACGTCGTTCGACGCACACAAGAGGGCTGAGTTCGTGAAGAAGTTGCATGAGCGCACTAGGTTGCACCTTGAACGCAAGACCGCCCAATACAAGGCCCAAGCTGACAAGGGTCGGAAGAATGTGCAATTTGATGTAGGCGATCTTGTGTGGCTGCACCTAAGGAAGGAGAGGTTCCCGGACAAGCGCAAGTCCATGCTCCATGATAGAGGCGATGGCCCCTTTCGCATCACTCAGCGGATCGGCCCCAATGCCTATCGACTAGACCTCCCCGGAGAGTATGGCATCCATCCTACATTCAATGTGGCGGACCTATCCCTCTATGTCCCCGATGATGACTCCGACGACGAATCGAGGACGCTTCGTATCCAAGTGGAGGAGAATGATGCAAACCATGCACCAATGACTCTGCAAGAGATCGAGGACCTAGCCCGAGTCCCCTTCGATGGACCAATTACTAGAGATCGAGCCCGGAAGCTAAAGAAAGTGACAAGAGTTCTTTTGGCGCGCATCCCAGCTATGCTCGATTCACATGGGCCACAATGGACCACCCTCATCTCTCATGTCCCGAATTGATATTTGGGCATGCCTATCTTTGAGTTATTTTTAGGCTTAGAAAGATTTGCTATTTTTTGCACTCGCCATCTTTATTTCCTTCCATTTTTATCTAGGCATGGACAGCTTGTGGCACAAGGAAGCCAACGCCCTAGGACGCGGCCCACACTCGCCTTGCACACGCTTGGGACGCGGAATGGGCAAGGGCGGACGAAATCCCCCTCTTGCTTGGGTCGCAATCCACACATGTTAGATAGATGGAAGTTTCCTTTTATTAGTTTGCAAGTTGTTATCTTAGTTTCCTTTTATTAGTTTGCAAGTTGTTATCTTAGTTTCCTTTTATTTGATAGCTTATTTTCCAAGCAAAGTTCTATCTTAGGCAAGTGTTAGAAGATAGAATTTTGGCTTCCCTTTGTCTATTTAAACTCAAGTTTTCATTCAATAAAATCAGATTTGTTTTCCTGGAAATTAACTTGCGTTAAAGTTGATTTCCCGGGATTAAATCCAAACCAAGCTCGTGTCTTGCATTGGAAGAAAGTCGCCCCCTTTAAATCCAAACCAAGCACCGTGATCGAGCCTTGGTGAATTGGTGGGGCAATGTAGTAGCGTGTCACTTTAGTTAGTGTTGAGGTGTTGATTTGATTACTAGTTCTACTGTTGTATATCGGATAGTGCAAGCATGAGTGTGATAAACTTTTTGGTTAAGAGTTCTCGTTAAGTAAAGTACTGGTTAGTGTTTGTTTCTGGTGTGGTTCTTGGGGTTAGTTCATGACATCTTAGGTTGTAAAAATATAAATTCTATTTCTTTTCTTGCACGAGTTGGATGTTTTTCTTGTGTTCTCGCCATGCCCGCGTTACAAGATCCAGTTGTTCAGTTGTCAAACTAGCTTGGTAGTACCTCGTGAGGTCTACTACTGAGTAACTCCTTGTCAAAATGACGAAGTGTTACATCCATGACGTTTTTAATGTCTCGGACCTGCTTCCCTTTGTTTCAAGTGATGCCGAGTCCGATCAAGAAGATTCGAGGACGAATCCTTCTCAACTGGGGGAGGAGGATGCGATTGTGGCTGGCTCACATCATGACTCCACCCAAAGGCATGCAGAAGGGGTGTCTCTTGAGTTGTCGAATACTGATTGTTTGTAGAAGGTGTACATCTCTTGAGGCGTCGGCTCAATAAGGGGTGTATCTTCGAGATACTCATAATCATTAAATGTTGATGCCATCGCATGGAGTTGGTCGCTAGACATCTTACCGCTCCTTCGTTTTGCCAAAATTGTGTTCCATGTGACCTCATCAGCACTCAATGGTACGGTGGCAAGGGCAAGCTCGTTGTCATCTCTTATGTAATCACATTCCAATTGTTGCCAAAAAGGATGTAAAGATGGGAGAATTCATTATGACAACTTCTAGAATTTGATGTTTGTATGGGAGACCATGACACTCCCTCCAATAGTAGTCTTGGCAATCCTCCTCGATTGAACCTAATCCTTTTCCAACTCTCGTATCAAGTCATAAAACGTGTCAACCAACTTTCCTAGGCTTTCCCTTGACACTTTTCCCGGTATAGGTCGGATCAACGCTCTGAGCTTTGGTTTGAGAGTCATGAGCTTCATTGGTCTTTGTATTTTGCATTTCTCAAAAGTCGTCCTCATAGTATTGGTTTGAGAGTCCATTTGGATGTGGATCCTTAGTATGACGGTTTTGAAGCCTCTTCGAGAAAAATTCAAAATTGTTTTCAACACAACATGCATTCCTTCGACACTAAAATACACATACGAACATTTAAATAACGAGTACGCATTCTAAGTATTCAGAAGACATTTTAATCTTAAAACAAAAATTACCTGTTGGTTGTTCTCGTTTGAAAGTAGAGGGTATGATCGGTCCATGCACAAACTATATTCTTATTGTATGGATTGAGCCACACCTTCTCCAAGTATGTATTAAGCGTCAGTCGCCACTTTTTCTTCAATTCTGCATATCTTTCCTCGGACAAGGCCTTTGTAGTGGGCGAAAATAATGCCCAACATGCATTTGCAAACCCATGTGAAATGTCTGGTGGATTATCAATTGTGGCAAACGCTCTTAGACCGTATGTCAAGATTTTGTGTCTGATGTGCACCCAACACAATAGATGTTGTACTCCGTCCCCGATGACTTGTTTTATCACCTTGATGAGAGTCTGCTCTCGATCAGTCATGATGGCATTCACCTCGACTCCAAGCTTATCATAGACAAATTTCAATTGGTTTAACACCTACCTACAACTAGCAACATCTTCGTTTGACATAAATGCAAACCCGATATATGTTGAATGTATTTTCAGTGTAGTGAAGCCAACCATCTCCAATAAAGGCATGTTGTACCTAGCAAAAAAACTTATTTTAAACATTATAGTAAAAAAATTAAATCAACAATACGAATTTAAAAATAAATAACGTACCTATTTGTCTTGTATGTAGAATCCATAATGACGACATAAGGAAACTTCTTAAGCATCAGTAAACTTGTAGGATGGACAAAAAAAAGTAATTGTTAACATCTAAACCCGTTACTCATCTGGGATGGACATTATAGTCTCGGTCTTTCAAGAACTTTAAACAACATTGTGTCATTGTCAATTCTCTGCAATCCTCTACCGTTAAGGTCTCCATCATATTACAAATTTGTCTAATTGAGGTAACATTTTCAAGATACTTCGCCCTCAACTCTTAAAGTACCATCTTAGGAGGGCTAGATATAGGAACTTCTCTTTGACAAATTCCTTCTACATAGCTGTCAATCGGCCCGCATATTTTATTTTATTGACTCGGTGAGGATTAGAATACCAATTCAAGGAGGGTATCCTAGAGCATCCGAACGGATGAGAGCTAGAAGCTCGCAATGGTTCCATATATTTTCCCATGCATGAGAGATTGTGGCCCAAAGTCGCAATTTTATCAGCTACAGAATTACACTGTCTATTCTCATGAGAGATGCGAACAGAATCAAACCCCCGTAGGGATACGAGAATGTCCGAAACAATCCTTTCTATCTCCATGGACAACTATTCTGCCCCTTCACAACTTTTATAACTGTCACATTATCCCCTTCTATTTCTAGATTGCGTATGTTGCTCTGTTTTGCCTCCTCTACTCCATCCCGCAAGGCCAGAGCCTCATCCATCAGTACTAAGATGTTGCCATATCTTTTGACTGTCCCACATATAGGCCTCCGTTGATATCCCTTATGATCGACCTTCCTGACGCATTTCCGTTATTTAATTTCGACCCATCAAAGTTTAATTTCGCAAAGCCTTGACTGGGCTTTTTCCACTTGTCCGGTTTCTTCCTTCTTGCAACGCGTCTAGTAGAACTGCTTTTGAGCGCCATTTCTTCATCCTCTTGCCAGTGTTTGCCATGTTCCCTGTGTTGTAATTGTGTACGGATATGGAGGCTAAGGTCTTGTATTACATCATTAGGTGTTTGTTGAAATGCTAGTTTATTCCATTGAAGACAAATGCTCCACCAGATTACTGCTAATTTAGTGAGTTCATCCTTTCCTAACTTATTTTTTTATATCAGATAAGACATTTCGAGGGTTTTGAGACGAGGCTACATAGGATCGAATATTCCGTTCTGTATTTGCATTTATGCTTTTTATTATCTTTAGCGTGTGTGGGCAGTTGATCATTAGGTGAATTGAGTCTTCACGAACGCTACTACACATAAGACATCCTTGAGGAATCACGACATGTTTTTCACTGAGCCTTTGCTTTGTTGGGAGTCCATTCATGTCAATTTTCCATAAGAAATTCTTCACATTTGGGTAGGGGTCTAGATTCCAAATCCAGCTATTTGGGTTAGGGTTCATTGCATCTTCCCGAGTTACCAAACTAACCACGGAGGCTGTAGAGAACCAACAATTCTTTCTTTGGGCCCATACAAGCCTGTCCTCAATATCATTTATTGGTATTGGAGTTGTCATTGTTTTCTCTGTTATGTCCCTAGGAACAACTTGTTGCAGCTCGTTTATTTTCCATTTTTTGTCCATTGAAATGAAGTGTTCGACCTTGATTTCCACATCTTATATGCCACTTCTTATGGAAAAATCTAGCAGTGGTTCTTGCAATACCCATTTATCCGTCCAGAAATTTATCGATTTTCCATTGCCTACCTGCCATCTCAAGCCTTTTTCAAACTCTAGTTTCAGTTTCATCAATTGTTTCCATTGTCAAGATGTGTTAGGCTTAACTTTATATGCTGTAAGCGTATTTCCCCTTAAGTACTTCTCACTCACGACTCTGACCCATACATTGTCATGTTCTGTGAGTATTTTCCATAATAGTTTCATTTGTAGGGCTTTGTTCATATCCCCTGCTTTCCTGATGCCTAAACCCCCATATGCGTTTGGTTTGCATATTTTGTCCCAGCCCACCAACGGTTTATATTGTCTATCCTTATTCCAGAAGCAACTTCTATTTATTGCATCAATTTCATCATGTACATCTTTTGGCAACATAAAACTTTGCATTAGATAATTAGGCTTTGTGGCCAAATCTGATCTTATTAGCACCGATCGTCCTTCTTGGGATAGTGCACTAGCTTTCCATTTAGTCAGTTGTTGTTGCGCATTGCCAATTGTTTCTTGAATTAATTCCTTATTCACTCTTCCATTAATGATCGGACAACCCAAATATTTCTCCAAATTTGTCATCGTGCTAATCCCTAGTGCTTGTTTGATACTTTGTTTTTCTTGGTTGTTTACTTTCTTTGAAGTGTGAAATGCTGACTTGTGGTAGTTCACTTTTTTACCAGAAATCGAACAATACTCCTCAATAATCTTCTTAATATGATTACACGCATTTTGGGTTCCTTTAGCAAAGATCATGATGTCATCTGCAAATGCTAGAAACGGTATTCTCGTTCCTTCCCTTGCTAATGGGAATCCAATTAACGGTTTTGGATTTTTACTCACGCTTTGGAGTTTTCGTGCAAGAATTTCCGCTCTAATCACAAATAGGTATGGTGACAACGGGTCACCTTGTCTAATTCCTCGTTCTGGAATAAATGGGACAATGGGTCCGCTATTTACTAAAATTGATAGCGATATTGTACATATACACACATGAAAAACCGAACCGATCAAGGACTCTAAACAAATATCCCCAATCCACCCTATCATATGCTTTTTCCATATTTAATTTAACAGCCATCCATCCATCTCTTGCTTGGCTTCCTCTAAAGGAGTGAAAAATCTCATGTGCAATGATTACGTTTTCCTATATTGCCCGACCTGCTACAAACGCTCCTTGTAGTGGGTGAGTGATCTTAGACATGACCCTTTTTAGTCTTTCTGTCAAAATCTTGGCTATTACTTTATAGATCGTCGCACACAAACTGATGGGTCGGTAATGGTTAGTTGTTGAAGGGTTTATCATTTTTCGGGAGAAGTGAGAGAAATGTGTTCCGCATAGCTGTCTTCCCCATTTGATTAGCTTTTTTGCCACTCTCCCCAACTTTGACTCCCAATCATCCCCCCTTTTCGCCCCTTTTCTTCATCAATCTAATCAAATCTAATCAAATTGTTCCCTGAGTGGAAAAAGCCTTTCACCGCTTTAGTTCCCATAGGACCCACTATATCCCAATATTCCTTGTAAAATTCTGCCGTCATTCCATTAGGGCTTGGAGACTTATCTGATCCAATATGAAATATTGCGTATTTTATTTCTTCATCACCGTAAGGTATACCTCCAAAATTGATGTGTTTATAGGTTCTTTCTTGTATCGTTACAAAAGTCATTTCTGATCTCGCGGCATATATTTTCCTCTTCCATTATTTGTGTGCCATCACTTGAGACAATCGATTTTATGGCTTTGTGGTTTCGTCTTCCCGTTGCTATTTTGTGGAAATACCCAGAGTTGGAATCAGTCAATTTAACATGTTTTGTCTTGGCTCTTTGTTTCCAATATGTTTTGTGAAACTGTAATAAGCACTCAATTTTCCTTAGGAATCGGAGTTGCTTTTGGACAAGTGCTGGTTGCGGGGATATGATAATCTGCTTTTGAAGGTCGAGGAGCGTATCCTCAATCTCTCTAAGTTGTTCAAAGGTGTTCCCAAATGTCCTCCTTTTCCATTGTTTATTATGTGCCTTCAACAGCTGAGTCTTCTTCATTAGTTGAAACATATATGATCCTTGAAAGTCTGCTCTCCATGCTTGCTTTACCACATTTCGGAAGTCTTTTCTCATTAACCACACCTTCTCCATCTTAAACGGTGCAACCTTACTTAATTGCCTATTCATGAGCTCTATTGATATTTTACAATGGTCCGACGAGGTAAATGCATGATTATGAGTGCGGATTTCTAGGAACCATTGGAGTATGCATTCCCTGACAAGCACTCTGTCTAGTTTTTCATATATGTTGTCTACTTCTGTCTTATTCTTTCTCCAAGTGAATCTGTTTCCAGTCGTTGGAATGTCTCGTAGGTCACATTTGTCTTTTAGATTTATTAGACGACTAAACCTACTAGCATCAGGGATACACCCTCCTTTTTTGTCGTTTAGTTCTTGGATTTCGTTTAGATCTTCTAGGATGACCATAGGTAGATCGATCTCGTTCAAGCAGTTGGTATATTCTAACCAGAATTCATCCTTTTGGTTTTCACTCGGAGGTGCATACACAAAACATAATACAATTATATAGCCCGTTAGCTGGTTTACATATTTCAGGATAATGTATCTCAGCATAAGTATCAACACTTCAACATGTTCTTTACTAAATTGATGCTCTTTCCACATTACACAAATACATCCGGCCCTTCCAGCTGTAGGGGACCATACGATGTTATCAAAACCGGCATGTCTCCAAGTTTGATCACTTGGTAGTTTGTCTGTCTTAGTTTCTACAACACCCATTATTTGAATTAGTTCAATTTTACAAAACGAGTCGATTTCAGGCCAGAAAGACTTTCTTCCTATCCCTCTACTGTTCAATAGAGCAACTTTCATTTAACCCTACAATTTCTAGAAATTGATCTTACAACTCCGTTGAGTTGATTCTTGGTTTTCCTTAATGGCGTATTTAGGACTCGTGCAACCTTCTGGCTCTCCTTGTTAGCATAATTTGATTTGACTTTTAGTTCTTGACTCGGGCAAAGTCGTTGTTCCCTTATCAAAAATAAATCTCAAACATGCAAACAAAAGTATAGTAGGCAAGCAAGGGGTCGAACCCAAAGGAATCAGTTTTATTCAGATTTTATGGTTTTCATGCAAGTAATCAAAAGGGGTTTTGAAAGTTGGTTTTAATCAAAGTTATCAAGCAGAGTTTATTCAATCAATTCCACTTTATTAATCCGTTGATCATGAATTCATCCACCTCTTTATATGCTTAAGTCAATTCCAATCCCAATCATTAGAAATCGCAAGTCCACGGTCCAAGCAATTCTATAACCCTAGGCAAGGACGCTTAACCTAGAATTAGCATAGAGCACAGGGATAATAGGAAATTAAATCATGCAATCAAGCTACGAGTCTCATGCACAATTTAACCATTGAATACTCTTCCCTAAACTAGTCCACGGTCCTAGAATAGAGTTGTTTCGAGAATAGGAAAGATGCATAGACAACAACCAATCCTAATTCAAACAATAGATCTAAGTCAATCAAACAAGTTGATCAGGCTCATAAAATCAAACATAGATCATGGGATGAAGCACAAGAGTATCAATAAAGACCTAAGGATAAAGAGATTACCAGAATTTCACAACTTCATAATAAAGCTTCCTTGATTGAATAAACTTCAGAGGAGAGTTAGTTCTCCATTACAAAGAAAACTCTAATCTTTATTGAATTACAATTGATTGACTAATTGATGATGGATGATCTCCAGAAACCTAGAAAAGGTCCCCCTTATATAGCCTCAAAGATCAACCTTTTCGGACTAAATAAGGTAGGAACCCGAAAGATAAGAAAGGAAACAAGATAAAAACGATGAAATCTCGTCAAGTCGGCCGAACCCGCGACCGCGACTTCACATCCGCGCCCGCGTCGGCCTTCAAATGGTCAAATCTTGAGTCGGCTACTACCGCGACCGCGTCATAGGCAACGCGACCGCGGCCTTCATATGCTTGGTTGGCTCGTTCCTCCACGCCACCGCGCCCGCGTCATAGACAACGCGACCGCGGTATCCATGTAGTGGCGAATCTTCATCTTTAAGCTCTTTAACTCTTGATTCTTCATATCTTGTGTCTTCGGTCTTGATATTACAATAACGCTCAAAACTAACCTAAACACTCTCAATATAGCTCTAAAATACAAGAGTTAACCCATACAAAATAGGTCGAATCAGTTCTCCTATCCTACGGTTTGCAATATGTCCCCAATACACACACACATCTAATTCTAAGTCATTACAATCACTTATAGAGCATTTATGAATCAAATAAAACCCAGCAATCATCCTAACAAATTTGTCACTATTAATTGAGCATACTGTCAAATTTATGCTAAATAAAATCACAACACATGCCTAGCAGCTACACTTACAAAACCATTTAAAGTTGCTCCTTTGCTTTACGGGTCTAGCTACCTCATCAGGTATAAGATTCAAATTAATACTTACAAACCTAACAAGCAAAAACCTGGACCTACCCCAACTTTCAATCCAAAGAGAGCGTTGCAATTGTGTTGTATTGACAGTGCTTCCATCTGACTTTAGGGGTTGCAGACTTATGATTGCAACAGCGCTTTGGCCTTATCATCCACTTCATTCCTTGTGTTGCATTTACATGTTTACAGACCTGCAACTACATACTTAAATCAAAATAACATATGAGCAAATTTGTATTGCAACATAGACAGAAGTTGAGCAATAAAGATTATTCAAAATATTGACACAAGGTGATTTAATTTGCATTATGGTTAGGCTCAAGTTTGCAGACAAACCAATTAATACACCATCTCTTAGTTCTAGCTGCTTTATCAAAAATAGAACTTATTTTGTTCCATACAAAGCTATCAACCAAGACCGTAGACCTACCCCAAATTACAAACAAGTGGAAGTAAAAGTGGAAGGGTTGCTTTGAGCAGTATTGGCAATACTTTCTTCCAGATTTGGGAGTTGCAATTATGAAGCTATGAACACAATTTGGTCTTATCACGCATTTTGTAATTTTACCTATACTCGAGCAACTTGTGGTACTTTGATTCAAGTTTTGCATAGCGAAATAATCAACAGATCTAGAACATGTAGTATTCAAGTAATTGACACATAAAATTTTCACTAGCATTTCCCAACCATGGGTTTTCACATGGATAAAGAAATCCCCATTGACTTTCCAATTGCCTCTACGTTTGTTTCTTACCCTAGTGGTTTCAATTGCATCCCCTAGAATACGAGCATAAAGAGAGGTTTCTCTTAAATATTCAATACTTTCCTTAGCCTCGACAAGCTTACCAAGAGAAGCCACCATGTCTATATTAGACTTAGCTTTTCCTTTGTCCTTTCGAACTCCAGAGGAGCCAGTCTCTGTCAGCTTGTTAGCATTTCTACCCTTTAGAGCCTCATCGGCTGTGGTAGAAGAGTTGGTTGAGGATTCTTTATGGGTTTCTTTAGTAAGACGGTCTTTAGAGAAATCATGGTCAGAACAGAGGAATTTCTTACATGTAATTTCATCCTTTTCTATATTATTAGCGTTATGAGAGGTTTGAGAATTTAGCAGATGGAAGAAGGCACATAGGCAACCATTCAGCCAGCCCAAACAACCATAAATATAGGAAGACACAACACACATACTCAGATAATCATGCTAATTAAAAAACATGCACACACAAACCTAGAGAAACATGCCAATTAGAGAACATACAGATTCGAAAGGAGGGAGACAACATGGATGTGGTGGTGATGCGAAGTGTTCTAGAATTTATGTTCCCTTTTCGGACATCCCAAAGAGAAGGGTAAACCATCTCCCAGTTTTCTTTTAGAGAGCTCTCGTTCCCGGAGTTATGCATTGAGTTTTGGTTGGTGGTTGCCTCCACCATGGTTAGCTTGAAGAGGAACCCCCGGTACCGTACGCATACTAACCCTAGCCTCCATTTTGGACGTGGCTCTATGAGGAGGAGGCCACCTTGCCGCTTGCTACGTCTCCTCTATAAGAGGAGGGGCTTATCATCATTAGAAGAGGGGTGACCATTCTTTTCAACTCGGATCGTGGCAGCACTTGCCAGGCACTATTCTTCGCCATCAACACTGTATTGCACGAAGACGGAGATTTGGAGCGATTCCCTCAAAATCGCAGCCTCTCCAAGGCGAGATTCATCATTGTTGAAGAAAATTAAGAGGAGAAGGCATCTAATTAGGCCAACATGGGCAAGATTCTGAAATCTAGGGTTGCAAATTGAGGGTTTCTGGCAATGTTCAACACAGACGAGTCGGGGGGAAGGGGGCGGAAGAAAAGGGGGCATTTTCTCGGGAGCGTTTTCTTTTCAATCGGCCCGCATATGAATGTCCTACCAAGGTAGTTGGGAGGGCATGATTGTATTGTCCACAAGTTATAGTTAAGACTCATCCTATTCAATTCAAATGGACATCTACACATCCTTGATGGAGTATAGGCGTCCGTTCGGTATCAGCGTCACCACCAGCGGGAGTGGGGAGCGGGAGCGGAAATTAACTATTGAGACGCTAATATTTGTACGCTCGTACCCCCAGATGGCAGCGTTTCGGGGAGCGGGAGCGTTTTGTAGAGGTGCCAAACGGACACTAGGTGAGTGCCTTATAAATGCTCCTATTTTCAGCTCCGGGCAATATCCTCTTGCGATTTCTATATTTACCGGCTAGGTCACAAGTCATTACGACCCTACTTCGATTTGATCTTTTTATGACTAGCGCGAACTTCTTTGACACTACAAGATGCCTAGCCTAATCAAACATTTTTGTCGACTATTCCACACGATATCGTTGTGAAAAGCAATAGAAAAATCTACTCCAATGGCCTAAAATGTTACAAAATTTTAAAATTAAAAATCTTTTATTGTCTATTAAGTATTAACATACACTAGAAGTCACAAAATGATGTAATTTTAAAATTACCTTTTCTATCTCACTCAACGAATCGGATTCGGTTGCATACTCTTCTCCTACTATCTCTTCCTCCTCGTAAATATCGCTTGATGACACCTCATTCTCTGAATAATATTCGCTCCATATGGGATCTTCCTTTTCGGATGACATTTTCTATGTGATTTTGGAAGAGAGAATTTTTGTTATGAAATGATATGAGCACCCGCATACATATTTATAGGCAAACATTTGACCGTTGCAGCTCCGTGCATCCTGTTTTCACCTTATTTTCAAACGAGCAGAAACCGCTGACGTCACGCAAAATAAGGGGTGCAACCAGGTTGTGCGTGAGCCTTGACTGTGCGCTCACCCTTGTTGCGTGCGCAACCAGGGCTTGCGCACACCTTAGTTGCGTGTCTCGTGTTGCGTGTCGTCCCCGGTTTCATTTTTTTGGATTTTTCAGAAGTACTATTTTGCCCTTATGCGAGCCCTAAATTCGCGCGAGCCCTAGATGCGCGTAAATTGAGGTGCAAATTTCCCTCGCTTACGGGTCTGTTCTGTTGCCGATTAGTTCAACCTCTTGATATACCATTCATGTTGAGTATTTCGAATTTCTTTGGCCATTAAAAAAAAATTGAGGCCCTTGGTATATTTTGAGTTTAAAAGTACTTTTTTTATCAATATTTATATTTTTTTATTAACTGGTTTTGACCAATTTGAAAATAAAAACATACTTTTTGATAAAAAAAAATACTTTTGAATCAAAA
The DNA here is from genome assembly GCA_934048045.1 of Polygonum aviculare. Classification (NCBI taxonomy): domain Eukaryota; kingdom Viridiplantae; phylum Streptophyta; class Magnoliopsida; order Caryophyllales; family Polygonaceae; genus Polygonum; species Polygonum aviculare. The sequence continues at coordinate 19,511,962 of OW204023.1, read as the reverse complement.
GTGTAACAAGCTTCGGTCCTCTTAGAGCATAATTAGTGGTGGACCAAGATTTTTGGCCATCAAAATATTCTACTAATTGCTTTTTCAATTTTTAAAAGTAAAATAATAAATTGTTCAAGTGTCACTCTGTTGGGACGCTATCAAGAACGCTTGCGTACTTGGTAGTGTGCCCACACAAACCGTCCCTTAGTTTTGATATGACAAACTCACTTTGATTCTAATAAATTTGTCCAAGTGTTCAGGAACGCTAATCAACAAAGGACAACAACTGTGTGAACGTTCCCTAGACTTAGGGACGCCAGCTAACAGGAAGTAAGGACCAGCAAGAGACTACTTGAGCAAGGACAGAGTCCCAACCAAGTAGGAACGCAAGAAAGGAGTCCTTACTCACTAGCCGACAGGATGACATCACTCGACAATGTTTGATCATCCAAAGACACGTGGAGACCGATCCTGTAGCAGAGTCCAACACTACGTGGCGGACGATCCTGTAGCAGAGTTCATCAACATGTGGCGGCCGATCCTGTAGCGGAGTTCATCACACACAGCTGGATACAGGAAGCTTCCTCATCACCGCCATACTCGTGGAAGAAGATCCTGTAGCCACGTACCTGAAGGGCATGATCGTCAGAACGAGAATGACGCCCTTCCCCAAGTCCTATAAATAGCCCAAGACATTTATTGTGACGCTAACGCTTTCAGAGAATATTCAGAGAGAATCAGAGGAAAGCGACTCACTCAAGAACACGAAGAACTAACTCAAGAACTCAAGAACAGTGCTAGGACTTGTGTTAGATCGAGTGAGATTTTGTACCAAACCACAAAACAGTTTGTAACCAGAAAACCCAAAAAGAGAAAGAGAGTTTTGTGAAGTACTGCAGAACGTAGGAATAGAGTCCTTTAGTAGATTGAACTATAGCTTAAGTTGTAGGCTCAAAGGAGTTCTTTACAAGTGAGCTTAGGGAAAACCTAAGTGTCGGAGAACCGTAAAGACTCGCCAGTACAACTGTAAGAACGTTCAATATAAAGGAAAGAACTATTCAAAAATCCTCCAAGGAGGTAGAGGTTTACACTCAAGGACTACTTGGTCTTGAGTGGTTCCTCTATAATTCATTGCATCCATTACTTATCTGTTTAGTACGTTATTTTCCGCTGCAATACTCAAGGACGCCCCTACTCCTCGTAGGGACGCCTGACCAAAGCACGCCTTTACCAAAAGTAAAAGACGTCCCTCAGTACTAACGATCCAACAATTGGTATCAGAGTAGGCGCTCTAGATTCTTACTGAGTTGCAGGTAAAGATGGACATGGAACCCATTGGAATCTCTTTTGTGAAGCCTCCGCGCCTGACGGACGGCAACTTCAACCGCTGGAAGACAAGGTTTGAAAATTTCTGCAGAAGTCAAAATTATCAATGCTGGAAGGTCATTATGAAGGGAGATCTCAAGGTACCCGCTGACAAACCTGATAAGGAGGACGAGTGGGGTCCTGACGAGTTCAAGCTGATGGAAACCAACGCAAAAGCTATTTGTTTCCTTCAAGCGTCTCTATGTGAAAGGGACGCCACTCGAGTTAGCAACTTGCCAACAGTTAAACAATAGTGGGAAGCTCTTGAGAAGTTCCATGTAGGAACAGCTGAAATGAAGGAGGACGTTCAGCTAAAGATCAAGAAGGAGTTCTATGCTTTCAGTATGTTGCCAAGTGAAACGGTGAATGACTACTCGTACCGTTTTGAGGCCCTTGTCACCAAGATGAGGAACCTGGGCATCCCAGAAACAGAAATCTCCATGAGAAATAGAGTTCAAGTGGTCATTGATGGGTTGACTGGTGTCTGGAACTTTGACAGGACAGCGTTCAAAGAGAATACAACCAACAAAACTCTAGATATGGAAGAAATCTATGGGAAGCTCAGGTAGTACCAAGAAAGAAGGATCTCTGATATGGCTCAACTGGCAAACAATCCTCAAACTGATCTCGCTTTGGCGTCCACAACACCAGAGTACGCTGACTATATTCGTCGTCAACAAGAAATTTCCTTAATGGTGGAAGCCAACAAGAATGAGAACCGCGAAAAGATGCGCGTTCAAGCCTTAAAGGAGAAAGAAAGCAAGACTAAGGAACAACTTGATGAAGAGGAATAACTTGCTCTCTTTAACAAAGTTCTTCGTGCTTTTGGCAAAAGGAACAAGTATTTCAACAAACACAAGATGCCCAAGAAGGAAAGTCGCAAGTACACTGAGGCAGAAATCTCGCCTGTTACAAATGTAACAAGAAAGGGCACTTTGCTAAAAGGTGTACAGCAGGAATGTCTTCAAAGGAAATGAAGACAAAAGCCCTCATTGGAGCGTTCGCCTCTGCATGGGACAATGCGAGTTCCTCTTTTGATGATGATGAAGAACCTGATGAACAAGTGGCGTACATGGCTATGGAGGACGTCACAGTTGTTGAGGAGAACGTTCCGAAATCTGAAAATGAGGTAACCCGTGAATCTATGATGAGTTCTTTAGAAAATTGTTCCAAAACCAAGCTCATTAAACTTATTGGAAAAATCATGGAAGAAAGTGTTGTCATGCAACATAGAATGGATGAACTTGAACTTGAAAATGAGAATATTGTAGTTGAATGTAAAACCTGTAGTTCCATGACCGTTAAACTAGAGTCCTCATATGAAGAATCTAAGTCTCTAAAAACTGAAGTGATGTGTCTCAAACTTGAGAACGCTAAGCTTAGAGAAGAAGTGAAAGTGTTGGGAAAGAGTCCCATAGTTGAAGAAGTCAAACCAATAGTTTTTGTCCCAGCCAAAAGAGGACTAGGCTATGAGTCTGAACCTAGGAACTCTCTCCCTAGCGACTTTGAGGCTAGCAAAACTTCAGAACTTGAACTTGAACGGGAGAAAACCAAGAATCTTCTTGAAAGAATTAGGGTCCTAGAAAGTGGAGAAAAAGGACAAGAGGACTACTATACCAATTTCACCAGTCATAAAATTTATAAGAAAATTGCAAAAGGGGACGGTTCAAAAGTGTGTGATCCCCAAAAGATGAAGCAAAACAAAATCCAACGTCCAAACAAGAAGTACTACCTCGGTACTTACTATAGGACGTGTTGGTACTGTGGACAAGGAGACCACTTCAAATATGACTGTGTGAAACTAAAAGAAGATATTGCAAGTGGCGAAACTGCTAGGACTAACAATGAGAGTGATAAGTCCGTTCCCAAAGCTAATCTTAGGCGTCCTAGACGTTCTAGGAGTTGTTTCCGCAAGAGTGCCATTTCTAATGATGTTAACATTAATGACTTTATGCCAGAACCAGAGTTCTACTTTTGTAATGAGCCAGGTAAGGAACACCTTGCCTGGGTCGCCAAAAACTAACCTTGTTTTGGCAGGTGGAGGTGAGGGGACGCCCATGGATCATTGATAGTGGCGCCTCAAATCATATGACAGGAAGCCAGATCCATCTCACTTCTATCCAGAAAAGTGCCACGGGAGGAACTATCTCGTTTGGCAATAAAGCAAAGGAAAGATCAAAGGAACGGGAACTGCCATTCTTAACCCGTCCATCAAAGCAACTAATGTGAGTCTTGTTGAAGGACTTGGCTTCAATCTTCTTAGCGTCTCTCAAATGTGTGACCAAGGTGAGAACCTAGTCACATTTGACTCAAAGGAGTGCCTCGTCATCAACACGAAATCCAACAAAGTCGTTCTCAAAGGAGTAAGCCAAAACAATGTCTATATCTTCAATCAAGAGTTCAAGCCTAAATCAGAACTGTGCCTATCTGCTTCAAAGAAGGACGCTGATCTTTGGCATCGCCGACTTGGCCATGCTGGACCTAGCACGATCCTTAAGCTACATCAAAGAAATCTTGTGAAAGGACTTCCCCGAATTGATCCTGAGACAGTTGAACAGTGCGAAGCCTGTATTAAAGGGAAGCAAACAAGAACGTCTTTCAAGTCCAAGAATGAAGTAAGTACAAAGAAGCCTTTGAAACTTCTCCATATGGATCTTTGTTGACCAATGAAGACGCTGAGCTACGGTGGAAAGAGGTACATTTACGTTCTCGTAGATGATTTTTCTCGATTCACTTGGGTTCTTTTCTTGGTGTCCAAAGCAGATTGTTTCAATGCGTTCAAAGTCTTCATTAAACAAGTGGAAGTTGCCCTTGAGACGCCTCTCAAAGCTATAAGATCAGACAATGGGACGGAATTCCAAAATTCAGAGTTCCTGGCCTACTGTGATCAACATGGCATCTCGCACAACTTCTCAGCTCCAAGAACTCCTCAACAAAATGGAGTTGTGGAAAGAAAGAACAGGACGCTGGAGGATATGGCAAGAACTATGCTTTTGGCTAATAGCGTCCCCAAGTACTCTTGGGCGGAAGCTATTGCTACAGCATGCTACATAATCAATCGTGCCATGATCCGTCCATTGCTGAAAAAGACACCTTATGAGTTGTTGAACGGAAAGAAGCTTCGCATTGATTATCTCAGAGTCTTTGGTTGCAAGTGTTTCGTTCACAACAATGATAAAGAGAAACTTGGAAAGTTTGATGCAAGGAGTGATGAAGCCATATTCCTTGGGTACTCTCTCACCAGCAAAGCATATAGAGTGTTCAACAAAAGGACTCTAAAGCTTGAGCAGAGTATTCATGTTGTGTTCAAGGAGAGCTCTTCTCACAAAGAAAAATCAAGTAAGAAAGAACGCTCCTCGTCGCAACAGCAGGACGACTCTGAAGATGAAGCTGAAGATTGGTCCTCTGGAAAATACTATGTTCCTAAGGACGCTGCTCCAAATCCTGAAGACGTCTCAGTAGACGTTCCTAGTGTTGTTCCGTCTCGTAGTGAATCTCCAGTTCAACAAGATATGGCTGAATCAAGTCAACAAGGTGAGCAACGTCAAGGTGTGGACGCTTTCTCTGAGGGGGAACGCACCGACGATGATGCTCAAGATGATAGTGATGACTCTGATGGAGACATTGATCCAAGATTTGCTCAATTATTTCAAGGGAGTCCCGTTTCTCTAGGGACCACCCAACATCCCAGATTGTCTCAGACCCTTCTCAAGGAGTTCAAACAAGGTCAGCTGCAAACAAGTCCCAGAGTGCAAATTTAGCTTTCTATGCGTTCAATGCATTTGTCTCTATGGTGGAACCAAAGAATATCAAAGAAGCACTCCAGGACACTGACTGGATTCAAGCGATGCAAGAAGAACTCAACTAGTTTGAAAGGAACAAAGTGTGGACCCTTGTCCCTCGTCCCAAAGGAAAAAACATCATAGGGACACGTTGGGTGTTCAGAAATAAGCTTGATGAAAGTGGACGTGTGTCAAGGAACAAAGCAAGACTAGTGGCTCAAGGATTCAAGCAAGAGGAAGGCATAGACTATGATGAGACCTTTGCTTCTGTTGCTAGAATTGAGGCCGTTCGTCTCCTTATCGCCTTCGCCGCTCACAAAGGATTCAAGTTATTTCAGATGGACGTCAAGACTGTATTCCTCAATGGAAAACTGAAGGAGGAAGTGTATGTTGCTCAACAGCCTGGTTTCGAGGACGCCTCTCACCCAAACCATGTGTACTACTTGGACAAAGCGCTCTATGGACTCAAGCAAGCCCCTCGTGCGTGGTACGACAGGTTTGCGTCCTTTCTTTTGTCTCATGGGTACTCTAGAGGTTCAATTGATAAAACTTTGTTCATAAACAAAGTTCACAAGGACATTTTAATTGCCCAAGTTTATGTTGATGATATTGCTTTTGGTAGCACTAACATGAAACTTGTAGATGAGTTCAAGTCCTTAATGAGTAGTGAGTTTGAAATGTCCCTCATTGGAGAACTCAATTTCTTCTTGGGACTTCAAATAAACCAACTCAAGGAAGGGACGCGCATTCACCAACAAAAATATGTCCGTGAAATGCTTGAAAAGTACGAGATGAACACGTCCAAACCTGTTGCAACCCCTTGTTCTCCAAACTCGCGTCTTTACGCAGATGAATAGGGAAAGGACGTTGATCAGAAGCTTTACAGAGGAATGATTGGTTCTTTGCTCTACTTGACCGCAAGCCGTCCCGACATTATGTTTGTCGTTTGCTTGTGTGCACGCTTCCAGGCAAATCCAAAGGAGTCCCACATGCAAGAAGTTAAGAGGATCTTTCGTTACCTCAAAGGACGCGACGATCTTTGTCTTTGGTATCCTAGGAAGACGTCCTTCAAGCTTGTTGGCTACTCGGACACTGACTATGCTGGTCATGTGATTGATAGAAAAAGCACTTCAGGAATGGCACAGTTCCTTGGTTCATGCTTAGTCTCCTGGGGATCTAAGAAACAGAACTCTGTGGCGCTTTCAACTGCGGAAGCTGAGTACGTTGCTGCTGCCTCGTGCTGTTCACAAGTCATCTGGATCAAATATCAATTGGAGGACTACGGTATCAATCTTGAAACTATTCTCATTCGCTGTGATAATACAAGTGCTATTGAAATTTCTAAGAATCTTGTTTTTCATTCACGCACAAAGCATATTCACATAAGGCATCATTTCTTGCGTGATAATGTTGAACTAGGACTCATTAGTATGGAGCATGTAAGGACTGAAGACAAAATAGCTGATATTTTCACTAAGGCGCTTGATATACGTCCCTATGAGCATCTCAGGTTGCTTTTAAGGATGATAACTTTTAAGTAGCAAGTCCCGTTCTACTATTCCCTCAATGATTGGCTATGTTTGGTAGATTCTAAGTATTTAAGGACTGTTATGCATTGAATTCATATTTGCAAGGACGCTAGTCTAACACTTCATATGTTTGCTACTTTGGAACGCCACTCAAATCTCTCTATTTGTCTTGAAAAGAGTATCCCTGATCACCCAACCCTCATTATAAGCCGAAATGATGGGAACTCTAAGCTTACCCTAGCCGAGAACTATGCAAAAGCGTCCTATGAGCTTCATATTTTCTTTTACGGGACGTACTTGCTTTGTTCTCAATTAGTTCGCAAGGTGATCACAAGGACGGTTGAATTGGTTCTAGATTTGCTTGAAGAGGTAATTTTTGCTAAGTATGAGAGAACGCTATGGTTTGAAAGAGAGAACGTCAGTTCAGTTTTGAGAAGCAGTTGAAGAGTCAGAAATTTGAATATTTGAAAGTTTGAACAGTGACCGTTGCTTTTGCTCAATGCTTAAGGGGGAAGTTTCGCCACGTGTCGCACAGTAAAACAGTTGTAATTACCGTTTGTGCCACCGCTTCCTCTATATAAGGCCAGAACAGTCGCTCTCGTTCATTTATTATTCTCAACCACTTTCTGCTTGAATCAGTGCTCTGACTTCTCTCTAGAACTCCGGCAGCTTTCTCTCACTAAAACTCCATCTGAAAATGTCTCAACAACTAAAGAACGTGGCCGGATCTTCTACCGGCGGGAAGAGACGCAGGTTGGTGAAGTCCCACTACATAGAAAAGCCAAAGCCCGTTGTTCTTAATGAATCGTTGGTGGACTTCGTCAACAGGAAGCCCAAGACGTTGTACAACTTAATAAGGGAACGGATGGATATTCCCGAAGTGAAGGCGGACGCCGTAAAGACGAGGAACTATGAGAAGTTCATAGAACGGTTGGTTGTTCCAAGCCTCCACAACACAAATTACAAAGACTTGCCGGGAAGAATGGACGACGTTCTCTTCTTCTCACAATTCGGAGGTGAGAATTTGGGTCCTTTACTTGAACTTATCCCCGACCTCCACAACGCCATCCTCCCAAACTTCCCAATGTACCCAAGGGACTCTTTGGCGTACAAAATGCTAAAGTCTCGAGTACCCAGTCCCTCTCCCCCACCTCCTCAAGTCCCCACCATCACCACCAAAAATATCCTATCATCCAAGCGTCCAACCCCTTCATCTCCCCTCTCAAAATCCTCAAAGTCAACCTCCTCAAATCCAACCCAAATTGTGGATAAGTTTCCTCCACACTTAAAGGAGGGACGCTCCAAGAAAATCCATGATCCAAGGCCCCTCAAAAAGGCCAAGACTTTCAGCGTCCCATCCTCTAAAACCTCCTCAAAAAGGCCAAGCTCCATAAAAAGGCCTTCCAACCTATCCAAGGAATCCACTCCCACTCCCCAACCCATCATCATAGTTCAACTACCCACTCCTCCTCCGTCCCCTCAACCTTCACAACAAAATGCCCTCATCCCTTTACCTCCCAAACCCATCTCTCCCCTAAATTTGGCTAACTTCCCAACTGCTCCCACTCATATCTCCCCACCCAAGGACCCCGAGACCCCCAGATCTCGCCGTCCTTCATCAGAGAGCGGACCAGAGGACGTTGAGAAGCGTCCCGCCCTTAAGCATACCTTCAAACGTCGCAAAGTCGGCGAATCTCCAAAGGTGCTCATGGTCCAAGCTGCCCTAGAGCCCGAGCACATCTCCTCCTCCTCATCCTCTAGCTCATCTGAGAGCCAAAGAGGAACGCCTGCTGGTGAGTCCTCCCCTTTTATCGATGTTATAGGGGACTCCCATGACGAGGCGGAAGGAGTTGAAAATGCTCCAGAAAAAGAAAAAGTAGTTGAGGACGTTGGTAAGCACCAGGTCGCTCAAAAGGACGCCGAGACTTCTTTGTCACAAGAACTCGAGCGTGATGCTCAAGAAGTCCCCCCCTACAACCAATCCCAACCAATCCTAAACCCCTCCCAATCTCCTCAAGAAAACCCATCCCCCACAATCCAAACAGAATCCCACCAAGTCCCAGCGGACACTGAGCCAACAACAGAATATCAATCAGAGGCTTAGGACGCCGAGGGCACGTCCCAAGGCCAAGTTCCTTCTAGTGCTGATCAAGCCACAGCTGGTGGCAATGCCGAATCTGAACAAGGCACAGAGAACGCTAGCCAGGACGCTGATGGAAATGAGTCAGAGGAATCTGCTAATGAGGACAGTTCTTCAGATGGTGAAGATTCTGAGTCCCCCAAGGGCAAGCGCAAAAGAAAGACAGATGGCGCGCCCATCAAAGTTCTTAGCCCCCTAATATACTCGGAAGAGTGGCTCGCCTCCTTCAACAATGATGATGAAGTTCAGGAGTTTCTCGAGCTTCTCAGATTTCAAGGGTGGCTGAACATTGGGCCTGCGCCCACTGTGGTTGACAAAGAACAGATCAAGGCGTTCTATAAAGATCTGAGGTACAAAGCTAAGGATGGTTCTCTTCATTTCAAAATAGAAGGAGAGAAAGCATCAGTTACAGAATGCCAGGTCCGTTCATTCATGGGTCTCAACCCACAAAAGCCACCGTCCAACGCTCTAAGCTCTCTTCCAGAAGGCGGATTTGAAACAACTGATGAAGAACTACCGCTGGTTGAGAAGCTGTTCCAAGGCAAAAAGCCCTTTGGACTAGACAGGGTTGCTCATGTATTGAGCAAGGTTGGCGCCATTGCACATTATTTCATCTGCCGTGCCGTCCTTCCAAGGCAAGAGAAGCGTTCGATTGTTCAAACACACGATCTCATCCTGATCGATGCTTTTCTAGAATGCCGCCCCATCAATCTAGCCAGAATTGCTATGCAACACATGGCTAAGTGTGGGAGGAAGAGCCATGCCTTGCCGTACCCTGGCCTTGTTAAACTCATCCTCATGTCTCAGAACGCCTATGATGAAAGCGCTCCTTTAGAAGAACTTGGCTTGAAATGGAACGCAAAGAAGGGACTTGTCGAGATAAGGCATAATGAAGAGTTGCCTTCTGTGATCAAACAGCAAGAAGCTGAGGCTGAGGAAGCCAGAAAGAAAGCTGAGGAAGAACGCTTGGCTGAGGAAGAACGTCTAGCTTCCATGCGACAGGAGTTTCCTCAGGAAGAAGAGCCAGCCGTAGACCTTGCCGCTCTTGATCAAATGCTTATGACTTCCTCTCCTACTCAAGTACCTCCTGTGGACGCTCCTTCATCCAGTTCAGGACCACGGCCCCGTTCTGCACCTGCAAATCTTGTTGAGCATCCTCCTGTAGAACTCATGAGTGCGATCTTGGACAATCAGTGCCTCATCCTCTCAGCTCTCAAGGATCTGTCCTCTACGTTCACCAAGGTTGCTGAACTTAATGAAAAACTGCTCAAGTTTTATCAAGACCAGAGCCATTCTCAGTGATTGCCGTCCACCACTTTTATTCCCCAATTGTTTGCTTTTGCTTCTTTTGAGTTTCAAACAATATGATCTTGGTTTGTAATAACCATACTCTTTATTCCATTTGAATGACAATCCTTTGTTTGTGTGCATGTGTTTGTTTAAGCGTTCCACTGCTTTTAGTTATGTGTTTGTGCTAACATCCTTATCACTTGTTATCCTTTTCGATGATGCCAAAAGGGGGAAGTGTAGTTTTGCAGAGATGCGCTATAAAATAGTTATCTAGAATAAGCAAGTGTTAAGGGGGAACTATTAAGTGAAAAGTCTAAGGAACGCCCATGCTAGAATAAAAGAGGACGCTTAGAAAGTTTTCTAAGACGCGACTCTCTCCTTAAAATCCAAATGTTAGAGAATCAAAGAATGAAAACTTGTGCTTACTGGAATTTCTCTAAGTGTTAGAGGACGCTTCCAAGTTTTCATGCATGCTAAGTTCCAATGTCAAAACTATTCTGCTGAAGAGTTTGTCATCATCAAAAAGGGGGAAATTGTTGGGACGCTATCAAGAACGCTTGCGTACTTGGTAGTGTGCCCACACAAATCGTCCCTTAGTTTTGATATGACAAACTCACTTTGACTCTAATAAACTTGTCCAAGTGTTCAGGAACGCTAATCAACAAAGGACAACAAGTATGTGAACGTTCCCTAGGCTTAGGGACGCCAGCTAACAAGAAGTAAGGACCAGCAAGAGACTACTTGAGCAAGGACAGAGTCCCAAGCAAGTAGGAACGCAAGAAAGGAGTCCTTACTCACTAGCCGACAAGATGACATCACTCGACAATGTTTGATCATCCAAGGACATGTGGAGACCGATCCTGTAGCAGAGTCCAACACTACGTGGCGGACGATCCTGTAGCAGAGTTCATCAACACGTGGCGGCCGATCCTGTAGCGGAGTTCATCACACACAGCTGGATACAGGAAGCTTCCTCATCACCGCCATACTCGTGGAAGAAGATCCTGTAGCCACGTACCTGAAGGGCATGATCGTCAGAACGAGAATGACGCCCTTCCCCAAGTCTTATAAATAGCCCAAGGCATTTATTGTGACGCTAACGCTTTCAGAGAATATTCAGAGAGAATCAGAGGAAAGCGACTCACTCAAGAACACGAACACTAACTCAAGAACTCAAGAACAGTGCTAGGACTTGTGTTAGATCGAGTGAGATTTTGTACCAAACCACAAAACAGTTTGTAACCAGAAAACCCAAAAAGAGAAAGAGAGTTCTGCGAAGTACTGCAGAACGTAGGAATAGAGTCCTTTAGTAGATTGAACTATAGCTTAAGTTGTAGGCTCAAAGGAGTTCTTTACAAGTGAACTTAGGGAAAAGCTAAGTGTCGGAGAACTGTAAAGACTCGCCAGTACAACTGTAAGAACGTTCAATATAAAGGAAAGAACTATTCAAAAATCCTCCAAGGAGGTAGAGGTTTACACTCAAGGACTACTTGGTCTTGAGTGGTTCCTCTATAATTCATTGCGTCCATTACTTATCTGTTTAGTACGTTATTTTCTGCTGCAATACATGGGCAAGATTCTGAAATCTAGGGTTGCAAATTGAGGGTTTCTGGCAATGTTCAACACAGACGAGTCGGGGGGAAGGGGGCGGAAGAAAAGGGGGCATTTTCTCGGGAGCGTTTTCTTTTCAATCGGCCCGCATATGAATGTCCTACCAAGGTAGTTGGGAGGGCATGATTGTATTGTCCACAAGTTATAGTTAAGACTCATCCTATTCAATTCAAATGGACATCTACACATCCTTGATGGAGTATAGGCGTCCGTTCGGTATCAGCGTCACCACCAGCGGGAGTGGGGAGCGGGAGCGGAAATTAACTATTGAGACGCTAATATTTGTACGCTCGTACCCCCAGATGGCAGCGTTTCGGGGAGCGGGAGCGTTTTGTAGAGGTGCCAAACGGACACTAGGTGAGTGCCTTATAAATGCTCCTATTTTCAGCTCCGGGCAATATCCTCTTGCGATTTCTATATTTACCGGCTAGGTCACAAGTCATTACGACCCTACTTCGATTTGATCTTTTTATGACTAGCGCGAACTTCTTTGACACTACAAGATGCCTAGCCTAATCAAACATTTTTGTCGACTATTCCACACGATATCGTTGTGAAAAGCAATAGAAAAATCTACTCCAATGGCCTAAAATGTTACAAAATTTTAAAATTAAAAATCTTTTATTGTCTATTAAGTATTAACATACACTAGAAGTCACAAAATGATGTAATTTTAAAATTACCTTTTCTATCTCACTCAACGAATCGGATTCGGTTGCATACTCTTCTCCTACTATCTCTTCCTCCTCGTAAATATCGCTTGATGACACCTCATTCTCTGAATAATATTCGCTCCATATGGGATCTTCCTTTTCGGATGACATTTTCTATGTGATTTTGGAAGAGAGAATTTTTGTTATGAAATGATATGAGCACCCGCATACATATTTATAGGCAAACATTTGACCGTTGCAGCTCCGTGCATCCTGTTTTCACCTTATTTTCAAACGAGCAGAAACCGCTGACGTCACGCAAAATAAGGGGTGCAACCAGGTTGTGCGTGAGCCTTGACTGTGCGCTCACCCTTGTTGCGTGCGCAACCAGGGCTTGCGCACACCTTAGTTGCGTGTCTCGTGTTGCGTGTCGTCCCCGGTTTCATTTTTTTGGATTTTTCAGAAGTACTATTTTTCCCTTATGCGAGCCCTAAATTCGCGCGAGCCCTAGATGCGCGTAAATTGAGGTGCAAATTTCCCTCGCTTACGGGTCTGTTCTGTTGCCGATTAGTTCAACCTCTTGATATACCATTCATGTTGAGTATTTCGAATTTCTTTGGCCATTAAAAAAAAATTGAGGCCCTTGGTATATTTTGAGTTTAAAAGTACTTTTTTTATCAATATTTATATTTTTTTATTAACTGGTTTTGACCAATTTGAAAATAAAAACATACTTTTTGATAAAAAAAAATACTTTTGAATCAAAAGTGTAACAAGCTTCGGTCCTCTTAGAGCATAATTAGTGGTGGACCAAGATTTTTGGCCATCAAAATATTCTACTAATTGCTTTTTCAATTTTTAAAAGTAAAATAATAAATTGTTCAAGTGTCACTCTGTTGGGACGCTATCAAGAACGCTTGCGTACTTGGTAGTGTGCCCACACAAACCGTCCCTTAGTTTTGATATGACAAACTCACTTTGATTCTAATAAATTTGTCCAAGTGTTCAGGAACGCTAATCAACAAAGGACAACAACTGTGTGAACGTTCCCTAGACTTAGGGACGCCAGCTAACAGGAAGTAAGGACCAGCAAGAGACTACTTGAGCAAGGACAGAGTCCCAACCAAGTAGGAACGCAAGAAAGGAGTCCTTACTCACTAGCCGACAGGATGACATCACTCGACAATGTTTGATCATCCAAAGACACGTGGAGACCGATCCTGTAGCAGAGTCCAACACTACGTGGCGGACGATCCTGTAGCAGAGTTCATCAACATGTGGCGGCCGATCCTGTAGCGGAGTTCATCACACACAGCTGGATACAGGAAGCTTCCTCATCACCGCCATACTCGTGGAAGAAGATCCTGTAGCCACGTACCTGAAGGGCATGATCGTCAGAACGAGAATGACGCCCTTCCCCAAGTCCTATAAATAGCCCAAGACATTTATTGTGACGCTAACGCTTTCAGAGAATATTCAGAGAGAATCAGAGGAAAGCGACTCACTCAAGAACACGAAGAACTAACTCAAGAACTCAAGAACAGTGCTAGGACTTGTGTTAGATCGAGTGAGATTTTGTACCAAACCACAAAACAGTTTGTAACCAGAAAACCCAAAAAGAGAAAGAGAGTTTTGTGAAGTACTGCAGAACGTAGGAATAGAGTCCTTTAGTAGATTGAACTATAGCTTAAGTTGTAGGCTCAAAGGAGTTCTTTACAAGTGAGCTTAGGGAAAACCTAAGTGTCGGAGAACCGTAAAGACTCGCCAGTACAACTGTAAGAACGTTCAATATAAAGGAAAGAACTATTCAAAAATCCTCCAAGGAGGTAGAGGTTTACACTCAAGGACTACTTGGTCTTGAGTGGTTCCTCTATAATTCATTGCATCCATTACTTATCTGTTTAGTACGTTATTTTCCGCTGCAATACTCAAGGACGCCCCTACTCCTCGTAGGGACGCCTGACCAAAGCACGCCTTTACCAAAAGTAAAGGACGTCCCTCAGTACTAACGATCCAACACACTCTCTCCTTGAAAGACCAAAATGCATTATGGCCACCACCAAGGCCGGTCCTCAACCATGCCAAAGCCATATATTACTCCCTCCATTTCACAATAAGTGTCATTTTAGCTCTTAACACAGTTTATAAGAAAATCAATCATTCACTTTAAAACTTACAACTTTTTCTTAATTTTACCAATCATTACACTTCTTATTGCTCATCCCTAATGAATCACTTTGAAAACCTAAAACGACACATAATATGAAACAAATTTTAAATGCTAAAACAACTTGTTGTGAAACGGAAATAGTGGATTTCACTAAATTTTTTTCACTAATAGTGGATTTCACTTTAAAACAAATTTTTAGGGTTTGTTGCGTTTTGAAAACACAATTTGAAACACACAAACTTTGGTCGTTTTGAGTCTTGTCTCTGTCCTCCAGATTTCACTGATTGCTGTAATTCATATTGGTGACCTCGGTCTTCTTCCATGTCGCAGTAGGAGTGGAGTAGCTGGCTTGCTGCTTTCTGGTGGTTCAACTCAGGTTTAGCTAGGGAAGAGCGGGGAAGATGGAGAGCAGCGAAGAAGACGATGACTTCTCCTACCACGAAGGCATTACTCCCCAATCGAAGATCAATTCCGTCTACCAATCCGATACTGAGAAGGTTTCTTTCCCTCCCTCAGCTTCGTTTTCATGTTTCTTTCTGTCGGTTTTCTCAATTTCCTCATTTGGCTAGCCGCGGCATATTGAACGAATTGCTTGAGATTTGGTTGAATGTTTCCTGTTAGTTCGTGGATTTCGGATTTCCCTTGGTTAGTAAATCCTACAAGGCTTGTTTGTTGAACATGGCTTTTTTTTTTGTTAGATCTTGATTGTGGTTGAATAACGGTAGTGTTTAATTAAATTAGAAATGTCATTTAATCAGTAATCACAGATGATTGAACAGTTGAGCATTACCAAAGCTTGTCTCTGATTAGGAGAATGAGGATACAGGGTCCATGCCCACGGGATGAAAGAGGGTTCTGGTTAGTCTTTGACAAAAATTATCACAGATATGTGTAATCAAGAACGGGGCCTTATTTTTGATCGAATTGAAACTCAATTGATTGACCAGAACATTATGGTGCTCTGTTTTGAATGAGAATGACATTATTGTCTATTCTCTTCTCTAATAGATGTTGGTCTAGTCACATGAATGGGTAGCTGACATCCATGGTGTTGTGTATGTGATATGGAATTGGATAATGTTTCCTCTTAGGAAATAGCAAGTTGAAGCTGAAATTAGATGGCGCTGACTCAAAGTTGATCAAACTGAAACTTCAGTTCCAACTTGCTCCCAGTTTCGTTGCAATTACAGAAATACGTTTTTGGAAATTTTCTGTTCAATTGCATCTTACCATCTACGATCGCAATATGTATTGCTACAATTCTAAGAAAGCTTCTTCAGTTGGCTCCGTAAGCAGTAGGGGCTTGACCCCGCTAAAATCTAGTACTTAGTAAAGTCATGCTCGCACTTACATTATTTATTGTTTTGAATAGATGTTTTTTACTATTTGAATATAACATCCTTTTCGTAGCTAATGCATAATGATTCCTTTACATGAACTCTGGTTTGCGACCCATATAATTTTTACTTCTCCTGTAAAGCTAAAAACTGATGAAATTCTTGTCAAAATTTTCTTAAATCCATCTCTAGGGAATCAGAAAGCTTTGTTCTGAGCTCTTGGAACTGAAGGATTCAGTGGAAAACCTATCTGGAAATACAAGGACAAAATATTTAGCTTTTTTGAGGTATTGAATGCCTCTTTCTTGTACAATGTTATAGATGTTTTCATGTATGTGGTAGAAATGCTTATACTGTGCAAGTGTACATCTTATTGATAAAAAGACCTGCTTCATTCAATGTGTTTTGTGATTTAGATATCTCCTGTGATTTCTAAATGAGCTGGTTGCTATGAATAGACTTCTAGTGTTTTTGTTCATCTTCCATGGTCTGCTGTTTTTTATGATATTCTTGTCATTAGTGAAAATTGTTGTATGCACTTTGGAGACGTGTAAGATGCATATGACTATGATAATTGCAATAATGTACGTGATATTGTGTTATACACCTATATTTAATTTGATAATATCTGTCTGCCTTTTATTTTGGAGTATCTTATCATTTCTATGTTCTCTGTGCCTTTCCTGGTAAGGCTTGTTAAGGAGGTCTACCTGATAATGTCTAGTGAGATATTTTTAATCTGTGATTAAGCTAGTTCTAGCTAATAGGGTCTAAAAATATATTTGTAATCATGCAAAAGAAATTAGTGGGTGATGGCTAGGCCTGATGGTGTAACTGTTTGATGCTAAACGCTTAAGGTGTCAGTCCCATAAGGTCTCCTTTTGCATCCTTGTGATATTTTCTTTCTTGATATGCATTGAATGTGTCTTAAGAAGTCATTTTTGGAGCTTTGTTATCATTGTAAACTAAACAGTATATGGTTTTATGTTTAGACTTTCTGAAGAAGTGGTTGAAATGCAACATGAGTTGGTTGAGCTTAGAAGGCATATTTCTGGTCAAGGGATTATGGTTCAGGACTTGATGAGTGGCATTTCTCATGAATTAGATGAGTTCATCAAAGCTGATGCTCTTGAAACTTCACAACCTCCTTCTCAAGTAGGTCAACTTCAAGAACAGTATCGAAGTCAAACTGATAATCCAGAAAGTACATTTCTGGAAAAGATTGATACTCTATTGGCAGAACATAAAGTTGATGATGCACTGGAAGCATTGGAACTGGAAGAAAAAAATTCTGTGGAGCTGCGAAGCTCAGGGGATGCTGCATTGGTGGTATCATCCTACAGATATGCTTTCTTGGAAAGGAAGACAGAACTTGAGGACCAGCTACATAGAAATGCTGAGCAACCTTCACTTGGCATTGTGGAATTCAGGAAGGCCATAAGTGGTCTGATACGACTGGGGAAAGGTCCCTTGGCTCATCAACTACTGTTGAAGAGATATGGATTTCGCCTCCAGAGCAAAATTCATTCATTTCTTCCCTCGTGCTTTGCTTACCCAGACTCGTTTGGAGCAAAACTGTCCCAGATAACCTTCTCTACTATTTCTTTAGTGGCTAGGGAATCCGATTCAGCGTTTGGTGACAATCCTGTTTATACAAATAAAGTACTTCAATGGGCAGAGCAACAAATAGAATCTTTTGTAAGGTTGGTGAAGGAGAATGGTCCACCTTCTGAGAGCATTACTGCTTTACATGCAGCTAGTATTTGTATTCAGGCTAGCCATAGTCATTGCTCAGTCTTGGAGGCACAAGCACTCAATTTTTCAAAGCTGCTTATGGTACTCCTGAGGCCTTACTTTGAAGAAGTCCTTGAGATGAACTTCAGGCGAGCTAGACGAGTAGTTGCAGATATGGATGATAGTAATGATAACTTGTTGATGTCACCTCGTTTTGTATCTCCACTATCTGTGTTTGTAGTGTCTTCTGAAAATTTTCTTATTGACAGTGGGTTGCGATTTATTTCTGTTGTCAAAGTAAGTTCCTTTTCCCCTTCGATGATCTTTGATCATTAGTTCATGCCCTGTATTCTTTCTTACTTTTGCTAAAAACAAATTTATGCTAACTGTAGAAACTTAGTAGTATCATTGCTTCCTAACTTGTTTACATGGCACAGCACATATGTTACTAATAGAAGCTGCAGAGTACTACTTATTTTATTATTTTAGTATCTATTAATACATTTTCTTCCCTGTGTTTGAGATCTTCTTCCTCGTAATGATTAGGATCTCTGTGTAATGTCACTGACAAAGTAGCTGATAGGGTTTAAAAGGTTAAAGTGTGCTGCTTAGGCCTTATAATAATCAAGCCAAGCAGACCCTAGAATATTTTGATTCAAAGTTTCTTGTCTGAAAGTTTAGTAATGGCCTTGATATGTGCTTGGGCACATCTATTTGGGGATGCTAAGAGTGTTTGGCAGTGGAGTTGCAGTTAAATGATAAGTAGATGGTGACAGTGACCATTTATTTGTGCATGACGTTTCTGAATCCTTGTCATATTAGATGTCATGATGCCACTTCTTACATGCGTTTATAGCATTTAATTTCACCAACTCATTTGCACTTTTAAGGTGTCACTTTCATAGTACCCTAAAACTTGGGATCGAGTAATTTGTATTGGTTTAAAGAATTTTGTTTTTTCTTAGAATTATTTCTGAATCTAAATAGGTATTTCTTGTTGGCTCCACTGTTTTTCTGTTATATTGGACCCTAATTCATTGTTGAACTGAATGCAGGATATTGCTGAACATTTAGCTCCCCTGGTCATTGTACATTTTGGGGGGAATTTCTTAAGTAGAATTCCGCACTTATTTGACAAGTTTGTGGATCTTCTTATCAAAACTTTACCTAGTGCTTCAGAAGATGAAGGCCTTGCTGACTTCAAAGAAACTGTTCCATTCAAAGCTGAGACAGATTCTCAACAACTTGCAGTTCTAGGAGCAGCATATACAGTTGCTGATGAATTGCTACCAATGGCAATATCGAGTGTCTTGAAAGGGCATTCTGAAGGTGCAGAACCAAAAAGTAGAATGCCGGAGATTATTGCTCCTTCGGCAGGTAATCCAGTTGAGTATAAAGATTGGAGGCGCCAACTTCAACATTCATTAGACAGGCTAAGGGATCATTTCTGTCAGCAGTATGTTTTGAGTTTCATTTATTCCAGGGAGGGAAAAACACGCTTAGATGCTAGGATTTATTTAGATGGTGATGGAGTGGATTTACTTTCAGATCCTGATCCTTCTCCTTCTCTTCCATTTCAGGTAAATATTTCTTCTAAAGTTTGTCTGCTGAATATTATAACTCTTGGGTTATGAAAATAAAATATTTCACTTGTATTATATGCAAATGTGACTAATCTGATGCAGGCCTTCCCACATCCTGCTTAATACTTTGGCTTCTTAATTGTATGAAACATAAAATCGGATTGCATGTCTGAAGGTCTTTTTGGACGTCATGGTTTACATTTTTCTTTTGTGATGCAATACAATTGAACTAGAAGTTTGGTAATGCATTAGCACTATGTTAGTGTGAACGTTATTTTATGCATATGGAAGAGAATCGATTATATTATTTTGCTTCTGAGAATACTAGTCTTGTTATATTAGTTCTTTGACTTTTCACTTTTCTGAATTTGTCTTCTGCTTCCTTGTGAATCCTAGTGATAATTAGTACCTATCGTTTGTTTTGCCATTCTCTCTATGTGAATCCTTCGTTTCTGCATCCTTTGCTATATTATTAGTCTGTGTTATTTTATGCATATGAACATATCTGTTTTGGTGATAACTCGTGCTAGATATTATTGTGCATAGAGTTGTCATGTGGACGAGTGGTGTGAACTTTAGTGTATTTAATGCATAGGTGTAAATTTTGTGTATTTAATGAATCTGTACATTACACAAGAACAATCTTAAATAGAAAGCCATATCAGTGACAAGCTGACCAATCTGTGAACTTCCTGCCATGTAGACAAACTGAATTACATTTACTTACCAGGTTACAGGAAGTGAGTAGAGAGGGAGTTGTCTGAGTTTAGCTACACCTGCACAATAATTTACTTGGCTGTTTCAGCTGGGGCATTGACCTTTTCTTGTTTGGGCAAGGGTGTTTTTTTTTTTTTTTTTTTTTTTCATATCTCCCTCTTGCTATGCTGGAGCCCCTACCCTTTGACAGAGTTTATGGAACTTTCTTCAGGCTTTATTTTCGAAGCTTCGTCAGTTAGCAACTGTTGCCGGGGATGTGCTACTTGGGAAAGACAAGATTCAGAAAATTCTGCTAGCAAGGCTAACTGAGACAGTGTTCATATGGTTATCGGATGAGCAGGAATTCTGGAGCCTGTTTGAGGACGAATCCGTTCCGCTGAAGCCGCTTGGGTTGCAACAGGTACTTGATAATCTATCTCGATTGGTATGTGTTTTGTGTCGATTTACTGAGATCCCGACATAATGTTGCAATAATCCACGTCATGTGTGTGTGGCTGTTGAGGTTTGACCAATGCTTTAATATAGATCTGGCTGTTGGTGACTGTTTGATGGATTATTTGACTCTGCCTTATTCTTGTATCCTTCATTCATATATTAGAAAAGTAGTTCTTACTCCCTTTGTCCCCGAAGCTTTGTCGAAAAGGGTGTTTTTTTTACAGCCCTAACGGAGAAGTAGAGTAGATGGAAAGTTAATTGATTGGGGTAATATATAAGATGGGATAGGGGTAAATTTGTAATTTTATAGAGCTAAAATATTAAAAAGTGATTGAAGTATACTGAAAAGTTGCATAATGAGGATGATATAGGAGATTAGGTGAGGATAATTTTGTAATTTGATAGAGATATAAAGTTAGAAAAATGATAAAGTAGATAGAAAAGTTGGTTGAAGGTAATATATGAGGTTGAAGGTAATATATGAGATTGAATGAGGGTAATATTGTAAGAAAAATATGACATAAATGGAAAGATGAAAATGTGGACAAACAACATGAGAAACCCAAAATGAATACAAGACAAATATTTTGGGGATAGAGGGCGTAGTATTTTGTTGATGTGTCTCTTCTAATAGAACCTAAGATAGGATGCAAGGCTTCTGAACTAATTTGTATTCTTTAAAAGAACAAGGGATAAAGGGAAGAGAGTAAAAAATGGCATTATGTTGTTATTCCTTGAAAGGTGTGCATAATCATGCTCTATGAATTGGTGGTACTTTTATAGCGCTTCACATAACATTATGAAGCTAGCATGGTGGTATTTTGAATTTTGTTCATTTTTGCTATGAAGATGATAATAGCGAGTGTTTGATTCTTGATGGCAGCTGATTCTGGACATGCACTTCACTGTTGAGATTTCACGCTATGCTGGTTATTCATCTAGAAACGTCCTACAGTTAGCATCTGCGATTACTGCTCGTGCAATCAAAACGTATGCTGTCAGAGGCATAGATCTACACAGGTATCCTCCACTTTTTCAGTCGCCCCATCAAAAACTTACACTCTTGGTAACCCATAATAACGCCTTTGTGCTCCTAGTGTGCTTCCTGAGGACGAATGGTTTGGGGAGGCAGCTAAAACCGCCATAACCAAGCTTCTTTCTGGAGCTTCAGGTTCAGAAGCATCTGAGAGTGACGAACCTGAGGGTTCACATCTCGACATCGCTTCAGATTCTGATGACAGCCTTTCCTGCCCATCGACGGTCGACTCCTTCCACTCTTTTGTCTCTGCAGAAATGGGGGATCCTGAAAGCCTGGATTTGAGTTCTCAAGAGTGATCATATGTGTCGTGGAGCACTCCGTATATGGAGTTTCTGTATGTATCGTTGTAAGAGATGCCTTGAGGGAGTCGTATAGAAGAAATGTACCAGCAGGATAAACTAGAATGCAAAGGCTGAGAGTTTGATAAAGTATGCCGTTAAAATTACACCGATGTATACTTTTTTAGTTAAGTTGGTTCTTTTACTGGTAATTGGGAGTTCTTCTCACCTTCATCATTCAGGAGCGTTTCATATTTTGTTCGTTGTAGAAGTACTACACCCTCGTAGCACTGCACATGCCATGTGTGTGCATATACAGTTGCGTTTAGACAGGTTCAAATTAGCACAACACATTCTATTTGATCTACTACTGCTATGCTTCCTCCCAGTGCACAACACATTCTATTTGATGAAATGCTACCCTTCCTCCCAGCACAGTAAAATAGACGTATTATTTTCATAACAAAGTGAAGACTTAACAACAACATTTACGGAAGTCCCGTAAAAGGAGGATCTTGGGGGTCACGATGTGAACATTTTAAACCTAGATGGAATGTGCCTAATACAACCCAAGGGATACGAATTCGATCACTCAGCAAAGCTATATTGAAAAACCTAAAAACACCAAAGAAAACTAAAAAAAACATTAGAACCAACAAAAAAAGACTATAAAGGAGACCAAAGTTAACAGAAACTAGCCACCAAAGTGGAAACCGTCGGCCAACTCGAGACAAATTGTCTAGTTGTCTAACACCATGATCCTCTCCCTCCAATACTCCCTACTTTGAGCCAAATCTTCTTAAATCCTTAACAAGACTTAATCCTGTCCATCCAACATTTCATCGGGCGACCTTAGCAAGGTTAGCAAGACAAGAATCAAATGTAGTCCCATAGACCGAGAAATCATCCATAAATACCTCCATGATGTCCTCAATCATGTCGGAGAAGATAACCATCATACAGCTTTGAAAGGTAGCGGGGGCATTGCAAAGCCCAAATGGCATCCTCCTATAGGTAATAAGTATCATAAGGACACATGAAGGTGGTCTTCTCTTGATCATCGGGATGTATCGGAATCTGCCAAAAACCACTATAGCCATCGAGATAACAAAAATAATCATGCAAAGCTAATCTCTCAAGTAGTTCGTCAATGAAGGGAAAAGGGAACTAATCCTTTCTAGTTGCACTATTAAGCTTCCTATAATCTATGCATACGAGCCAACTAGTAGTGGTCCTAGTAGGCATCAGCTCACCCTTTTCATTCTCAATAACGTTTAGGCCGCTCTTATTAGGCACAACATGGACGGGGCTGACCCTTTTACTATCCGAAATAGGGAAGATAATACCAGCATCTAGCATTCTTAAAATTTCTTTCTTCACTACCTCCTTCATATTCGGGTTAAACCTACGTTGATGCTCTATGGTTGTCCTATGTCCTTCAAGATATATACGATGCATGCACAGAGAAGGTGAAAGACTACTTAGGTCCTCGAGAGAGTGCCCAATGGCCTTCATATGAGCCCTAAGCACATCTAACAACTTATTAACTTCTTCCGCATTTAGGTTAACATGAATGTAGATGGGAAAAGTGGAGTAAGGGCCAAGAAACTCATACCTCAAAGACTCGGGAAGAATATAATGTTGGATCACGTTAGTAGTAAGAGTCTAAGGACGCCTTTGGAGAAGCGTCCTTATGTAGTGGAAAATAACTTAGCAGGATTTAAACACAGATTTAAGATAAGGACGGACACAAAGTATTTATTGAGGAACTCCACTAAGAACAAGTTGTCCTTGTGGGTAAATGTCTACCTCTGAAGAGGATTTTCGAATGACTTCCTTATCTTATTATGAATAAGTCTTTACAGCTTACAAGGTGAGTTCCATTGTTCTCTGAACTAACGAGTCTATCCCTAAAGTTCACTAGTGAAATTCCTTTCTACCTAAGCTAGTAACCTAACACTCAAATCACAAGGAGTTCAAAACACATATCTTACAGTCCTTTAAAGACACAACACTCGGTCACAAACAGTTTTGGCTTTGTTCTAGGACTTCTTCTTTGATTGACACTCTCAATTCACTTTTTTCTTGATTTGCTCATGGTGTTCTTGAGAAATTATCGACAGTGTATAGGAGAAGTCACTTCACCATAAATGCAAATGAATGTATTTATAGTGACTTGGGAAGGATTCCTTTCTTTGGACCCTTTTTCCCTCAACAGTCCTCAACGACGGGATCATATATCAGAGGTTTGTACACTATTGTCTTCTTCCCAATGTCAACTCTTGAGTTGCTTGGGAAGCTTCCACGTGTCCTAGTCTCTGACACATGAAGCTTTTGAGGACTATGGCTTGTCTGGTGATGTCATCTTTCTCGGACAACCTATTTTGAATATTTGAACTTTGGCACGCATGCTTGCTCGTTAAGGATTGCGTCCTCCTCTCGTAGAAACTCATTCTTGTTCTTTCTTCTAAGTCTTTGCGTCCCAACAGTAAGGCCCGTGGCCGTAGAAGCGTTATACCATGCTAACCCGAGGACTTCCCAGGATGTCACCCATTCTGGTACTACTCTCGCCCTAGTACGCTTAACTTCATATTTTTTTGACCTCTCGAACCATGAAAAGAACGAGATCTTGTTGACATGGGGAGCACCTTAATCCGTTATAAATTCTCGGGGTGTTACATCAACTCCTTAGGGACTGTTGGTCACTTGCTGTCCTTTTTGCATGATGAGCGTCCCTATAATTGCTTGGGACATAGCTTGGACAAACACATTAGATCAAAGTTGAATTTGTCATTATCAAAACTTAGGGACAATAATTATTGATATGATGCTAAGTGTTGACGTCCTTAACATCGTCCTAACATAAAGGCTCCAGAGTAGGCGGTGGTGGTGTAACAATATGTTCTTCCTTCCCCATCTTGAGCTTGGGGATAAGAGGGGTTTTAGTGTTTCTGGCATGGAGGATGATGCGATCGGCCCTTTGAGGGACGATCTTGTAGGCTAAAAAGAAGCTCGCCCATCGTAATCTCGAGCCCCCGCTTCGCAGTGAGCTCGTCAATTCGGGCAAGGGTACGCCAGGTGGTCGAAAGGATTTGGCAAGGTGAAACCTTTACGGTACTAATAAAGTCTCGAATGAAGGAAGAGAAATAGAATTTCAGGCTAAGAGTAAAGGGGTAGTCAAGAAAGCAAACCCATCCCTTTCGGACCCAGTCAATCATCTTGACCGTCGGGGCATGAAAGCGAGTCCCCTCTGGAAAACCCCAAATGAGATCCACTCAGCGATTTCCTCCCAAGACATCTCACAACGGTAGAGGTCGTGTGAGCTTAACACTTGCAAATAGGGGTGTCAATCGGGTGGGTCGGTTCGGGTCGGGTCATTTCGGGTTCGGGTCAATTCGGATTCCAGTTAAATTCGGATATTTTTAATAATCGGGTTGAACAATTTCAGGTTGGATCTACAATTAGTCAGGTAAAGTTTGATTTTCGGGTTAATTTCGGGTGGGTCATTCGGGTTTCGGTTCAACTAAATTTCAAGTTGAGTCGGGTTTCGGGTTAGTCGGGTTTCCAGTTCAGTCGGGTTTCGGGTTAGTCGGGTTTCGATTTTTTCATATATTGAATGATAATTTTTGTCGTAATATCATTACCTTTAACACTATGTACTACATGTAGCACATAAATTCAAAAATATAATTATAATAAAAATTATTATTTTTTATTTTTTAAATAAAATATATAATTGAGGGTAAACATATATTTAATGTATGTAAAGTAACTTATAAATGATATTATGTTTTTTTACAAGTATATACGAGATAGTTCGTGAAAATATGGTCAGTAACATCAAGGTTACGGGTTATTTCAGGTGAAGTGCTCTTGACTTAGGTGAGTTCGGGTTTTCAGTTGATATCGGGTCGGATAAGTTCGGGTTTTCAGATGATTTCGGGTTGGGTTACTTCAGGGATTCGGGTAATATCGGGTTAGTAAACTCGGATGTAATCGGTTACGGGTTAATTTCGGGTTCGGGTTCGGGTCAGAAAATCTCGGGTTCACGCATTTCCCCCTCTTTTTCGGGTGTCGGGTCGGGTTCGGTGTCGGTTGGGTCGGGTGGGTTTCTCGGGTCGGGTCAAGTTTTGACAGCCCTACTTGCGAAGAGGTGAAAGGCGATCGATTTGCCATGAAAATCAAATGAAGCAAAAATCAGAGAAGGAAGGAGGGTTACTTTGAAAAATTTGGGAGCAAGATTGAGAAGAGGGAAAACAAAGATGAAGTGATGGCAGATGAAGAAGTAACACAGGTCATTATGAAGGGTTGCAAAGGAGAAATCCCGAAAACCTAGGCGTTTCCAAACGTTCAATCGGAGTAAATGCACTATTCGAAATTTGAAAATCTAATTCCGCTACTGCATTTAGGGATATTGTTGGACCCACATTTTAGGCAAAGAAGCGTCAATACCTAGCCAGAGAATCTCCAGCGCATCTTGGGACAACGACAAATCTTTGGAAGGGAGAGAGTCAGGTAAAGGGGAAAGATCCGAAGCTATCTCTAGAACAAGATAGATTCTTTTATGGATTATGTTGTTGAACGCTAGGATTTGATAGAGTTTCGTTGGTTTCAGATAAGATTGTATCTTTATTTAGATAGATTTCTCTCCAAGGGACTATATAACAAGATTTTAAGATTGTAAGCCTTAGGAGAAGAGAGGTCAATTGATACGCATAATCACGAATTCCACATCAATACAAACGCACTTTTTTTTTTCTTGAATTCTTATAGGTTTACTTGATCAGGCCCGGTTTAAGTCGAAGTTCCTCTTTGGGAGAATTTTGGCTCAAACAATAGGTGCGGTATGACAAGATTTTAAGATGCGTCAAAACTCAACACCCTATTAGGTGTGCAACTAGAATCGGCCTTAGCTCTTTGGGCTCGAGTGCTCAGAGGTAAATACTACGCTACCCGTTAGGACATTGATATGATAACGAGGCAAGCCAATGCTTCTTATATTTGGCGTGAGATTGAACATGGAGCTGATTTGTTGCATTAAGGGATGCGTATGGGAATTGGTAATGGCGAACAAACATTATTCGATCTAGACGCACAAGTGGCTAGTTGACACGGCCTTGGGTGCTTGTGGAGTAGGAAAATTCTGAGAATTGTGTTGGAGACTGATTCTTCGGTGGTGGTTTCGCTTCTCACTGGCGAACCACCGCTGACCAACCCCGATCTTTCATTGGTGGTCCACTGTCAAGAATTAATCCGGCTGCCGGACTGAGAAGTGACAGTCATAAAAACTAATAGATTTCTTTAATAAAGTAGCTAATAAATTAGCTAATTCGGCTTTTGATTTAGATGTTAATTGTATGAACTTTGAGGAGCCCCTCCCTCTATTGTTTCTCTTCTGTTTGATGATTTGAATGAATAAAATGGGACCATAAATTATAAACCCTCCTTTTGAACAAAAATAAAATAAAAATCGGGCTTAGCTGATAAAGGAAAGGAGATAAAAGTTAGAACAACGGTCAGTGTTCCAACTTATCTGATGGGAATTAAGAAATGTGAGGACTCCGAGCTCTGACAACGGTCAAGTTTTTGTGCACCTCGCTCAACCTGGCAGAGAGCGAAAAAGCGGAAAGAATAGAAGCGATTAGGGATTTGAAGGTTTGAATCCTCAGTGCTAATCTCTGATGTTGGGAGCATGGCGAGGTTCGCCCTGTTCCACCCTCAGAATCGTCGACAACAACCAGAAGAGTAACAGCTCTGTATCATCTTCGCTCTCCAAGTGTCGGTTGAATGTCCGTATAAGCAAATTCTTTTGCTCTTTTTCTACATCCACTTCGTTTTCTGTGACCGATGAAGAGTCGGAAAAGCTCAACAGATCGACGATGCCGTCGGATCCTCCCAATCTTCCAAAGGAAGGGAAGCCAGTTGGAAAAGGAAATGGAAAGAGAGCGAAAGCACCATCCGGAATCCATGTTCCGAGGCAGAAGCACATTGCGGTTTGCAAGTCCGACCTCCTTGAAGCTCTAATCAACACCATGTTTGCCTCTGAGCAACAATCTGCTGAGCAACTGCTCTTGATTTCCTCGTAATTTCCTTCCTCTTCTGTCTTCTACACTTGCCAATTTCTGTTAGCTTTTTAATTTATCATCCCTTGATCTTGAGTTCCATTGATCGTGCATCTTTTTGTGCATTCTTTGAGACCGTTTCCAAAAGAATACGGTCTGCTTAGATCAATGATGCATGCATAACTCTGTAAGAATGATCTATTAGCAGTAGGGGCTTGAAAGGTTCAATAGTTAGAACTCATGGAGTCATGGACATGGTTATGCAATTCCAGGTGCTTGGATTCTATTCTTCATGCTGAGCATAGGAGTGTTTTAGAAGAAATGCGGACTGATTATTCCGTTGCACATTCTGTTCAGAGAAAGAAAGGTGAAGAATCAGAAGAGAGAGAGAATTCCTCTGATGTTGGTTATGGTGCCATTGACAATATGGATAGCACATCCATGGAGAATTATCGAGATGAGCTAAATGGATCTGACCAACTAAAATTCCCTTTCCAACTGGATTTGATGCAATTCTTTGGCTCACCTTCCAATGCTTTACCAAGAAATGCTAATGAAAAATCCAGGTTTGTGAAATTATTTTCATTTATTGTCTTAGGAGGGATATATGCTACTTAATATTGGATTGATGGGATGACTATTTGATTGATTTGTTCTCTCCTCTCACAACACTGTGCCGGAATTTCAGTATTTCAAATTATTTCTTCTTGTTGAATATGTTGGAGGTGATGGATTTTCCGCCGTTCTTTTAGATCCTTATCCACATCAATGTTAAAGTCATGCTGGGTTGGGAAGGGAAGCGTACACTACCCCTTCCTTCCTTTCTAGGAAGCTAGGTCACCCTCGTCACTTATTGTAATTACTTTATTGCATTACTTAAAGGAAAGAGGCATGTCATGTCACTGCCCATCACACACATTTTTATGAGAAAGCTAGTAATTTTGAAAGTTAAAGGGAATGTTTAAGTACATATCACTGGCTAAAGGATTTTGCATGGGTCTTTTAGAAGGATTTTTTTTCTGATCGTTCTTGAAGAGGGAATGGTAAATTCCTGTTTCAGATGTGGTATGGTAAATTCCTGGTTCAGATGTGGTGTTTCTTCAACCAACCTTCCTACTTCAGATTGTAAAGCATGTCAGAACCTTTCACAGTTTTCTGACACAAAGCTAGTAATTTGTAAAGTTGAAGGGAATGTTTAAGGTAGATTGCTGGCAGGGGTTTTCCAATTGCTGACAGAGGGAATGCTTAATGTAGGTTACTTGGCAAATGCTAATAAAGCCAGTCCTTACCCACTTCTCAGTTCTCACTGTAACTCGAAAAGGTTTTCCAATATCTCCTGGCAAGTATACAGTCTAGAAGTAAGTGTCTTCAGAAGTCAATATATTTCCAAAGCTTGCAGATAAGTAAAAATAGTGAGATGTAAGAATGATCATCTTGAGACTTTTTATTTTTGTCTAGTAGTACCTATCACCGTCTTGGCATTGTGCTTTAAAATGATGATTTTGGATTTACATGTAGAGTTTGAGTCAGAATCATTTTGGAAAGGGAATCTTGGAACCTAAAAGGAAACGAATAGAGTAGAATACAAAATTGAATTTGGATTGTTTTCTGTTATAAAAGGAAAATTTCAACCTGCAATTACTGATGTTGATGGCAAGGTTTGTGTGTTCCTAGGATCTTGGAAGGTATATGGGCGCTGGGCAAGCTATTTCACGACTATAAGATAGAAGCATAAACTTCTATGCATATGTTTGAATGTTTCCATAGTTTCGTGTTTCAAGTGAATGTGGCTCACTTCAACTGAATCCACTTATTTTGCAGGGCATATACAATTGCCTCTACCACACGTTTCCAGCGTTCTTTCATGAATCTTCTACATGATGCTCAGTTTGAAGAGCTATCAGCTCGAGATCTGATGTTGACATCATCCTTAAACACCGATTATCTTCTGACCTTACCCATATATGTTGACTGGGAGAAAGCATCAGAGTCAAATGCAATCATATTTCGGTAAGTTTGATATTAATCTTTTCATGGCTGCTTCATTTGATTAATGTTTACTACTGTGTTTGATGTCAATATATTGTGTTACTTTAGGCAAGAAGATGGTGAAGTAAAACTTGTGTCAAAATGTCATCTCAATAAATCTATTGTTAATTTTCCTTGCTTTCTAGAGGTTCTTTTGACATGCTGGAAGTGACAAAGTTGTGGGCTCCTCATGTTTTCCTTATATAATTGTTACAAGTTTATTTTAGTTTATGTACTGAATGACTGCTTTCAAGTGTATGGATTGATCTAATTAATGAATGACTGAGTATAACAGGGAGTTCAATACTGTATTCTCTTATTAATGAGTGGGGAATGATATATAGATCTTAGACATGTTAGGATTCTGGGACATGCTGGGAACCTTTCTTCTTCTCTTTGACCAGAAAAAAATGAGATGAAGTGGGAGGGAAATTCAAGGCAAATAGGACTGACACCTCTTCCTTTTTGTAGAATAAAGAAAAAGAAGATCAACCACTTTATGTCTTACATCTTCTTCTTTGAGCTCAGCAGCCATCATTCTGATTTCTATGCCCCACCCAACAGGAACTACTTATCACCGCATTAATGATCCACCACCCACTAGTCGCCACCACTCATACACTTCACTACATCAACACTCATTTCTTCTCTCTCTGTCTTTCTCTCTGCTTCTTGTGTTGTTCTCTTTCTCTGGGTACTTTTAGATCTCTCTATTGCTTGAAAGGGAAAATGTGACAAGATAAACAGAGTAAGTCTCAAGAAAAAAGGCTGAGATCAGACATGAGAGAAAAGACAAAGTGAAACGAAAGCTCCAATCCACAACCATTTGCGATTTGGAATAAGTGTGTCTGCTGTAAGGAATTCATTTTCAATGGGTTTTTACTGTAGAACGATAGTTAAAGCTGGACAAAGTTCAAATATTCTCGATCATTCATGATAATAAGTCGCCATAGTTTTTAGCATAATTTTTTTTTCAACGTCCATGTCACATGGTAGAAAACTAGATGACTTTTTTTCCTTGATCACATCTGTGTCACTTTCACTTATCTACATAATCTTGAATGTGAAGATTGATGTCTCCCAACTTTCACTTTATCACCTTAGTAGGCTTTTGATGTCCTACTAAGGTTGAGCCATAGCATAGGACCTAGCCAGGGATCCTTTGTTCAGGACAGAATTTCATTTGTATTTGGTGGCATTACCCTTGGTTTGGTAATTGTTTGTGGTACTTCTTTACCTCCTATTTCTAATACATTTTACCGTTTTCAAAAAAAAAAACCTTAATCTTGGCTATTATAATTGAAGGATTAACAAATCCTTTAGATTGAGTGAATTCAACCCTGATTTAATATTTCACTTAGTCTTAGTATAACTTCTGAATGGTTCTGGAGAATCTGGACTGTGTGAGAATGTTGCATGGTTAGAGGCTTAGAGGGGGGCTTTTGGTGCAGAGGACCAGTTTGTTATTTTTTTATTTGGCTATTTGATTTTGTCGCATCTTGTTCATCTACTATTTTCCTTACCAAATATAGCCTGCTCAAATTTTATTTTTGTTAATTGTGTTGTTGTGAATACTGAAAATGTTGTCCACATTATTATCAGTCTTCTTTAGTTGTTACATTTAGTCTTAGTACATTTGGCAGGTCATTTACACTTCACATGGCATCACATGTTATGAAACAGGCGTGGGTATGCGACAGAGAAAGAGCAGGGCATGTTGGTTGTTGATAAGCTTGACTATCTCCAGTCAAAGTTTATCCAAGCATTCTTTGTCCTGGTGTCAAAACCATTGGGAAAATTAGGCATTTGGATAAATGAGGTATTAGGTTTCTCTGAATTATATCTTCTTGCATATGATATAAGAAGTTCTCTTTAATCCTTATGTTGTTCATTTGGAATCCTGTTTCTTCTTTTAAATTACATATCATTATCTAGTTTTGGTTGTTACAGTGACAAGCATGTTTTATGTGCCTATTCCATTAAAAAAAAAAAAAAAGCATAAGGCATACACCATTATTGTAGTTTAGTGTCCTAGACTGATCCTGATGATGGAAACACTCCACATCTCGAGTGTATTCTGCAGCAGTAGGGTCTGTGGGTCCTTGTCTTTCAGCAATCATGAGATAGATAAATGAAGAAAAAGGACTAGGAGACATAAGAAAGGGAAATAGAATGAGACAAGAATTAGCCTGTAACTTTTAGGATCAAGTGAAATACAACCTAATGACTCATCTAAGAAAATGATGTCTTTTAGTATCTAAAAGTATGTACTTGATCGATTCTTGACATTGTTTGTCTTGGGTATTATGTCGTTCTTCACTAATCATCTTGCTAAAGCGTTAGCTTATTCCTCAATGGGGCTGTTATGTAAGTAGAGTCGTTTCTAACCTCATAAATTATCTAAAAGAAGATATTGTGTCTGCAATGGTATCTCTGTGCTCCAGGAAGAGTGTCCTAGTCTACAGTGACTCAAGAGTAAGTGTTAAGTAAGGGTCATAATTTGGTTGTTGCACAATTTTGCTTAGTCTCTCAGTAATATAACTGGTTTTTTCCATAGTATTTTATTGTCTTTAATCAAACAATTTATTCATCCTCCTTTACTTTTTCTTAAGTTTCAAACGTTATTGCAGGCTCTGAAAAGTTCTGATAACATTCAAGAGAGAAAATGGATCAAAAGAATTCAAATTTGGGTCAATGAGGTGTCAAGAAAATCTAATTCTATGAGGGAAGAAACCTCTGAAACTCTCTCTGACTTTGAACAACAGTCAGACAATGAGTTGCCTATCTGGCTTGCATCACAAAGGGCAGTAAGTCGTTATGAAGGGTTCTTATCAGCCGTAGGACCTCGAGGAATGTTATTAAGGAAGCTTCTTTCCTCGATTGGACTAGTACAAACAGCCCCAGAAATGAATTTGGACCTTGGAGCTGAAAGTGATTCCGTCTCTGAATCATATTTGAGGTTCACTCTTTTCTCTCGCATGCTTGATTCCTGTGCTCTTGTTTATGTTGGAGAACGTATGCCTTGCTTATTAAATCTAATTCAAGTATGGTTGATGGGTAAATGAAGGTAATGATAGAATCATATCTGAGGTTCACTCTTTTTCTCTCGCATGTTTGATTCATGTGCTCTTGTTTATGTTGGAGAACGTATGTCTTGCTTATCAAATCTAATTCAACGAAGGAAATCATAGAATTAAATAAGATTATTGAGTTTTCTTGCTGGGCATTACTAAAGAGTTGTAGTGTTCATAATATCAGCACAAACATTTGGAAATTACATGCAATCAATGCCCTTTCATTTGACAAAGAGTTCTTTTTCGTCTCATTTCTTACTCTTGCAAAACTTAATATACCACATTCTTTGGAAAGTGAACTAAAGCTATATCGAGTAAGCTAAATATGTACTTCAGCTACTTAACCATGCTGTTGCTACAATCTTCTGTACGTTATTATGTTATAGGTGAGCTTATGTTAAGCAACAAGGTGAGATACATAGGATGCACAAGCATTTTGTTTGATGAAATTCAATCATGATGTGTTAATGTGAATAGAAGCTATAAATCCTATACAGTGGCTTCTGAGTATCAAAATTCGATAAGCATGTTTGTAACTTGTAAGTATCCAGTTTAATGCAGTACTTTCTTCATGCAGGCCAGTATTTTTGCCAAGAGTTTCACTGAATGATGTTTGGAGACCTGCTACAAGAAAGTATTGTGGAAACAATATATGGAAAATGTTGAGGGCTGGTATCTCCATTATTTTCTCTGAATCAGTTCTGCAGGTACTTCTTTCATTTAGATGATCCTGTCAAGTACAGAACATGAAACTAGTATCCCTTTTTGTTTTGACTCTTCTTGATGGGATTTATTTATGCTTTGCTATGATATTTTCACAAGTTCAAATATTAATCCTATCATGGCTTCAGGAAACCTGAATGATTGTTTTCTTAAATATATCTTGATGTGAAACACTTGGAATAGAGCTATAATCTATAGAATATTTTAACAAATCTACATAGGAGTCTCCTCAGAGACGCTCTGTGAAGAGTACATGGATAATTAGTTTGGATTATGATTTTTATGTAAGAATATTTTTGGAATGGACTTATTTTGAGCTGTTAGTAATAATTCTATGACAGTGCACTCCAGTTTTGGCATCTTGAAATTGACTCATTTGCATTGATTAAAAAGTGAATGCATGTGCGTGCAAGCGACATATTCAGGTTTACTAGTAGTATATAGTTGCTTGCTGACTAGTGGCAGACACCCAGTTCTGTGGTAATTTTCATTCTCAAGGGGTTTGATGCGGTAACACACTACCTACATTCATCAGTTGACCATTTTCTGCTAATCATCTTCGAAACGTACCCCCCCCCCCCCCCCCCCCAATGTATCTACTCACCAAATCATGTTAAAGTTGAAATTGGTTCCTGGAAAGGGAAACCTTATAATTTGTGCTCTTTAGTGATAATTCCTGCACCTGTATGTAGTTACAATACATGTTTAGCTTATGACCAAGCCGTGTTAATTGAACGCCTGTTTTCTAGGAACCAGCATTTCGGGAATTAATTTTACTCTATACAGAGAAGAAGACAGGTGAAAAAGAAAGAGATAGAGATGATGTTCCTTCATTGCAGTTGAAGATTTATGAGAAAATTCCAATTCCAGATCTGCCGGTAAATTCTTGACCCGATCTGGCTCAACATATTGGTCGCTTATGATCAAAGTGATTCTCCTGTCCTTTTGTTTTCCACTCCATTCCCAGTTTGCCAGAAGTTCATACAATTTACAATCATATAAATGACAAATTTTTTCCCATTCGTCTGTGTTCAGGTCATTTTTCCTCATAAGAAGTTATCTTTTCGAATATTGGACTTGGTATGAATGTCAGATTTATATTACTTAGATTTTGTTTGAAATAAGGTGTCAGTTTGATGTCTGAATGTTTAAGGATTTCATTGTAGGTACGCTTGGATATTGCAACCATATTAGGACTTCTGGCATACTTCATAAACTACAAATTTGAGGATGCATTATCTTCACCGTATGTATTTAATTTTCTATGTATTTTCAGCATTATATTTTGAGAATATCATCTATGCAAGATATGCTATTATTGGAGGGAAAAACATGTGAGGTCTCGTTTGCATGTTGGTCCTGGACTAGTAAATGAAAAAATTAAAAACACATCCTTTCTAATAAAAATCCAGAAAAACATGTGAGGTCTTGTAGGCATGTATGTCCTTGAGACCTTGAATAATAACTAAGAAAAGCAAAACACATCCTTTCAAATAAAAAGTCAGCATGTTAATCCTTCTCTACCTACTAAATAGATCTGCTGAAGTGTTATTGGTGAATATCCTAATCAAGCAAGAAAAATATGCTAAGCATATACCTTTGTATTCTGACTGCAAAGTTTTGGTCATAGAAATATCTTAACTTCATCAAAAAAAAATTCTTTCTCATCTTATTCTAGCTTTGCATGAATGAAACTTGTTAAGAGATGCACGTAATTTATGTTTGAAAGATTTAAAGGTCTTCTCACTACAGATTATGGCCGACCAGACAGGCAGCTAAATAATAGAACTAGTAATACTAAAAGACAGGATACGCTTTGAAACTCTTTAGAGATCAAATGATAACTAGGATTTCACATTCAAGCCTTTTAGATTAGGACTTGTACTAGATTGTTATTCATCTTTAAGTGGGGATAATCTTTGTTTAACTTTTTTGGTATAATTTTCTCTCACTCCACCCAAAAAAAACAAACAAATCCTCTCCCATTTTGTTTGTTACTCTTCTTCTTCGTCCATGTTCTCTATCAATCTCAGTGACTAAATTTTGAAAACTTACCGTGATAGCAAATTAGCAATAAGGTGCTACTGTAAGTAGATCGTAATCTAGCAATGAATAACTGGACAACTTGCTAGTCAGATCAATCGTTAAGATCTAAATCCAGAGTATCTGCTATATAGATCCTACTTAGCTTCCTCAAATTATTAGTACTGTTTGTTCATAATCAGAAACCACATAATAGCCATTACATTCTAAAAAAACTTGGGCCTTGTTTCACTTGCTAGCCAAAATAACATTTTATCCGTAATTACATTTTGAAACTCTTGAAATCTGTGCAATCCCCTTTTTACATTTTCCAAGAAAAACAAAACTAGTTTCTACCCAAAAACACATTTCTTCCGCAAACTATAACAAGACCTTGGATAAATTTGTTATAAGAAAATAATATGATTAAACACACTTAGTTGTAGGAGCATGATCAGTAATGCAGATTAAAGAAGGTTATCAAGAAAAACTGGACTTAAAATTCTGGGGTCGACTTTATCCTGAACCTAAATGTACAGATGCTTATGGAATTATTTTTCTCAGCTTTAGAAGTTTGACA
The DNA here is from genome assembly GCA_934048045.1 of Polygonum aviculare. NCBI lineage: Eukaryota > Viridiplantae > Streptophyta > Magnoliopsida > Caryophyllales > Polygonaceae > Polygonum > Polygonum aviculare. The sequence goes on along the minus strand of OW204023.1, from coordinate 19,475,828 downwards.
TCTGTCTACTTTTCTGGATAGGAGAATTCGGTGGGCATATGTGCTGGTTCTTATATCTTGCATGTCTCTCTAGGGCTTTTGATCCTGCTGTTATCTACTCCATTAAAGTTGATTTGATCCAGGTCTTCATGAAAGTTGACACTTTTTCTCACTTGCCATTTTGCACAATTCTTATAGCTTGGAGTGCTCATCTACAGGGGCATGTTCTGAATTGTCATGGTCTTGGTCATTTTCTGTAGCATTTGTCTGTTCATGAATGATAAAAAGAAGTCAATGTGATGCTTGTCCAGATTGCATGTCTTAACTTTATTTGGACCCATTTTTACAGCAGCTTTCGACTATTTGAGCTCTTGTGATGCTTTGCTTGTAATTTGTAGCATTGATTTTTGATTCTATGCTTCATATGGTCTTTTTTGCACTTTAAAGATACATTTTCCTATTTACTTTGTGTAGTTGCATACTCCATCAATAATTAAGCTGTCCTTCGTAGTGATTTCTTTTCATTAATTTTTCACAAAAACTGACAAAGATAAAATTGTGTTCTGCCACATGGTTTGTATGATATCTTCACATGGTAGGAAGCGCCGTAGAAAATTTGGAGCAGAAAAGGGAATGAATAACTCAAAGAATGTGGAAAGTTTTAAACACTGAAACTTCGCTGACTTACCAACACCAATTGCATGTGATGATGAGAATGGTTATTGTAGGCATGTGTCCTAAGGTTAAATTTACTTATGCATATGCTTTTGTTTTCCAGGTCGGCAGTACTTCTTGATGTGGTTGCTGTAACTGCTCTTATAATATTTGTGAGTCGTGTTGCTCTTGGATACAAACAGACATGGGATAGGTATCAAGTAAGATCAATCTCTGGTTCTCTTATGCATATGCTTTTATCTTGTCTTGATGCTCTTTTTTCATTGCTAATTCGAATTTTAATCTTGCTCACAGCTTCTAGTCAACAAGACGCTCTACGAGAAAACCCTGGCAAGTGGCTTTGGCTCAGTGCACTTTCTATTGGATGCGTCTGAGCAGCAACAAGTGAGAAACACGTGCTCCAGAAAAGTGTGATATTTCCAAACTGAACATTCTCATTTGAATAAGCTTGTTGTTATTTGCAGTACAAGGAATGCATTCTTACTTACGCACTACTGCTCAAGTCAGAGAACGGTCAGGTTTGTGCGTACATGACTTTATGCTCGTATTTGGAATTATCAGATGGAGTTTTAGTGCATTAAAATAGACTGCGTCATAATTAGACAGTTATTTTTGCTGCAAAAGGTCCATTTTAGGATTTTAAGGCCTGTCAAAACTGGATACGATTCAGACCAATAATAAAATTTCAATTCCATTGATTCAAGCAAAAAACCTTCACTACCTCTGAACTCATGAGGTCCCAGGCCACTGAGGCAATGTGCCATGCACTAGCTGTTTTCTTTTGTTTGGACTGGCATGAAGTTGAAGTCTGTTTCTTTCGTATTAGGTTGAGAGTAACGAAGTCCTTGCTGAAGAATGTGAACGGTTTCTGTATACACAGTTCAACGAGAAGGTATGGGTACTTTTTTTTTTGGTACAACTTATGGGAGGCTATGTTCTTCTGGTGAAGTTATTAACTTACCCGTTGATCTTGTAGGTGGAGATGCCAATTGAAAAAGCTTTGAATAAGCTAATGAAATTTGGCCTGGTAAGAGAGCTGGTTATCGATGGAAAGACTGTGCTACAGGCTATTCCATACTCTGGAGCGTATAATTCACTGAGGAAACATTGGGATAGTTTATTGAGTTAGGCTTAAAGATTTGAAATATGGTAATGCACCCAAATTGAAGAAACATGTACTGACAAAAACGTACATATATGTGTGTTTGTGTCCGTGCTGAACGTTTCTGTACAGATTTATGTATAGCCTGCAGATAGATGGTATACGAGGATGTGCTGCATATATTGTATATGTAGCATAGATTCCACTGAAGGTCCTTGAGGTATATGGTTTGCGTATCTTTTTCTTTTTCTTTTTTCTTTTTTCGTACGATTTGATGTGGTTGAGCGGGTAGAGAATATCGGATGTTTCTTTCTTTCATTAGTCCAGACTGCAGATGGGCCTTTGGTTCATTTATATACTTCAACATAAAAGGTTGTGTTTTAATAAACTTGACACAACAACAACATTTACCTAGGTAGTGATGGAATGCGCTCTACACAACCCAAAAAAGACACATCAGACTAACTCGATAAACTATACGCAAGCGAAAAAAAAAACACAAAGGAAGTTAAAAGTTAAAACTAATACAAAGGAAACTAACACTAAAACTACGCGAAAACATGCTCCCTGCCCTTCACCCTCCCTCTTAAGAATGCTCGCTTCAACACCCAAACGACTAACCATCCAACACCTTGATCTTCTCTCGTCAACACCTTAATAAACTAGACTAGATCGAAAAGAAAGATAAATGAAAGCACCTATCATGAGAGAAGACACTATCTATAATATTGCAGAAGAAATTTTTATTTCCAAACGAAAGAAGGAAATGGCTTTACTTGTTGCTACTAGACCAGTCTAAGGCTTCGTTCAGCACCAGTGTCACCACCAGTGGAGAGGGGTAATGGGGGTGGAATTCTATTGTAGCGTCACCACCAGCGGAGTGGGGTAATGGGGGCAGAATTCTATTGTAGCGGAGAGGGGTAATGAGGGTAGAATTCAATTGTTGAGGACCCTACGGGACATTGTTTTGCACACAGAAGAAAAAGAAAACACCATTTTTCGTTTTCATTAGATCGATGTTTTTTCATCCTTTTTTTTGATGTATAAAATAATTCTCCTTATATGAATGAGTAGCGTACAATTGTCAAAATTTGACCTGATCCGAAAAATTGGTCGATACCACCAATAACTTAGCGGGTTGAGACCTATAAAAGTGAACAAGAAACTTGAAAAAACCGAACCCGACCTATTGACATGATGTATTATGTACTTTAAAAATTACGATATACTTTATTATAAAAAAATTATAAAAAATAATATTTTTTATTAACACATTAACCAATCTAAACTTCTATAATAACTTGACATAACCCGATCCGGCTTGAGCCCGTGATTTGATTGACGCAAACCTGATCGAGCTCACCCATTTGGCAGGTCTAGTGGTGGCCTGTGTGAGGTGGCCACAGTGCAACTACTCCGTTCTTTTGTCTTTCATTATCAATTGTTGGAAGACCAGTTTTACTACATCACATGTGGTGGCAGCCAGCGTGCGCGTGCCTGGGGAAAATCTGTTGGGCATATGGGGGAAGGCGTGGCTGAAACATGCTGCAAGGCGATCATAGCTACATTCATCGCGGCCGTCTAGGGGTTCGAGCCCGTCTGCTTCATCCACAACCTCCAGCTCCCCGTCGCCGGCGCCAGCAACGACAGCGTCCGCCTCATCCACAACCGGAACAAGGCCACCGGGATCTATTATGACCCCCTCCGCCTCAACCTCTCCTACAACCGTCCCGTCGCCGGACCTGTCGGGAGCGCCGCCATCCCCGGGTTCCACCAGGGCGGCGGGAGGGACGCCAGAAGGAAGGAGAGCTTCGTCGGTGGCGGGGGTGGGTGGAGGAGAGAGGCCGCGGGCTTCAGGGTTGACTTGAAGACCGAAATCAGGTACAAGATCGTGTTCTGGAAGACCAAGAGGCATCGCCTCCAGGTCGGCGCTGACGGCGGATTGCTTCTCAAGAGGGGCTTCCTGTTGAAGAGCAGGGGGGTTAAGCTCACCTCTGCTGCTGCCCGAGCGTTGTCGGAGAAGGGCGGGTGTGTTGTTCTTCTACTGCGGGTTACTACTTGGTTAGTGTTATTGCTTTCTTGATTGATTGGTAGGCACTAGGCAGAGTTTGTGAGACATTTATTACTAGTACAATACTGTTACTAATCCTCTATTAATTCCAAGCTGTATGCTGGTTGATAGCTACATTTACGATCTTGTCCATCTTTGGATGGATTGAACCTATTACGGATATATTAAGCAAGCATAATTTGAAGTTACTTTCCCACTATGGGTTCTTGAAATTGAGATTACAAGTAGATTCTCCAACTGCCAAAGTGCTAGGTTTATCTGGGGTAAACTACAGAATTAATGGAAAATAGTCAAAGTTGTTGAAGTTATATTGATATTAATTATAATCGAGTTCACAACGACCTATGCTAGGGGTGGCAATTCGGATGATCGGTCGGATAATTCGGTTTCGGATCATTCGGATATGAACCGTGATGGATATGAACGGATAATCGGGCACATTTGGGTCGGGTTGGATTGGGTCAGATATTCAAATTGTCGGATAAATCGGATTATCGGGTTAAATTCGGTTAATTTAATTCGGGTTTCGATTGATCGGTTTCGGGTTGAGTCGGTTTTTTAAATTTTCGAATGAACCAGATTACGGTTGAATCGTTTTCGGGTGAATCGGTTTTGGTTGAATCGATTTCGGTTGGATCGGTTTTTATGAAGTCAAATTTTGATTGAATTGGGTATTAATAAAATTAGGTTTTGGTTATTCGAATAGCGGATCAATCTAATTATGATTTAACTATATTTTCACATAATGCATTTTTTTCATATTTCATGCTTATAATATCGGTAAACATTTATCCATATAATAATATTAGTATATCTAGCTCTTATACAATCTTCAAATCACATACATTTTTAAAGTGTCATATGTTATTTATTTGTATCTATTTCATTTGATCCTTATTGACTGTTGTACCACACACCTACATTAAACATAAATTATGATGTAAAAATCATTTAATGAATCAAAAAAGAGTTCATTGTTTATTTTTATTTTATAGAGAAATTTGCACTAAATCACCCGTTAAATAGGCGAATTTACACTTAACCACCCGTTATAGAAAAATTTGTTTTAAACCACCCAAAACTTCAATTCCGTTCACAAATAGTCACCCAAGGCGTTATTCCGTCAAAAATTGCCGTTAGATCGTGTGCATTTACTATTTTGTCCTCAACTATTCCAATTAATTACACATTACCTGTGTTAGATCGTAAGTATTGAAATGGGACGTCCTTTACTTAGGTAAAGGCGTCCTTGGGTCAGGCGTCCTTAAGTTGTGCAGCGGAAAAGTAAACTAAACAGGTGAGCTTAAGCAGATAATGAACATAGTGAATTATAGAGGAACCACTCAAGACCAAGTAGTCCTTAAGTGTAAACCTCTACCTCCTTGGAGGATTTTTTAATAGATTTTTTCTTTCTTATTAAACGTCCTTACGTTGTACTGGCGAGTTCTTTACACTTCTCTGACACTTAGAATGCGTTCTAAGTCCACTAGTAAAGAGTGAAAGAAAAAAGAGTATTTTAGGATGTTCTAGTGACTGGAGTTGGCGACATAAGAAGTGGAGTATAGGAGTGTTTTCGAGTAGGATTTCACTTGGAGGGATAAGGTGTAGTATGTTGATTTGCATCTTCTTTATTGTTGCATATTGTTGATAGATGTTGCATGTGTGGAGTTAGTGTTAGATAGGTTGAGAGTTGATTGTAGCATGCTGAGTTGTGATGACTAGAGTTGTGTTGTTAGGATTGTTGGATGCTGGTGTTGACTACGTTATATTTTGTAATGGGATGGCTGGATAGGAGCTTTGATGATTATTGTTATTACCCTTAGCTGTAGACTCTCTTTACACTTGATGATCTAGGTTGTTATTGATTACGAGTGTTAGTTTTCTGACTCACTCGAGACGAGTGAGATTCAAGTGTGGGGGAGTTTGATATACACATTTATGTTGTGTATTTAGATACAAAATTTGACTCGGCTAAAGTCGTCGTGCCAAGATCAAAGATAAATAACCCAAACTACAAACTAGTATAGTATGCAAGTAAGGGGTCGAACCCAAGAGAACTATGGCTTCTAGTATTAATACAATTATCAACTAAAGATGAGGAATTTTAGAGAGAAATCTAAACTAAGCTAAATGTTGGGACAATGTTAAGGACGCCTTCAGTAATTAACATTGTGCCTGGCGTCCCTTGGTTTTGATATGACAAACTCGCCTTGATCTAATAAGTTGTCCAAAGTGTTTCAGGGACGCATGTTGAAAAGGACAACAAGTGGTACGTATGTAGCCGTCCTTAAGGAGTAAGGACGCTACATTATTCAGTGAACGGCTTGGGAAAAACACAAACAAGGACACTGTCCTTTATCTATACACTGGAGTCCTTCAAAGCTGGCCGACAAAGTGACATCACCAGACAAGCTTTGATCATGATCTCCATGTGGAAGAAGATCCCGCATCCAAGCCTAACGGAATTGCCAGTAAACTTCCTTGTTCATCACAGAGACACGTGGAAGCTGATTAATGTTGCAACGTCCTCAAAGGGCATGATCGTCAGAGAAAGTCTCCCTTTCCCAATGTCACTATAAATACTCTTCCAGAGCATTTATTGTGATGTGATGCTTCAGAGAATATTCAGGGAATTTGTCAGTCGCTCAAGAACATCAAGAACACCAAGAACAGGCTCAAGAACAAGCGAGAACTAGGTGTGAGATCGAGCGAGAAGCGTACCTCAAAACCACAAACTGTTTGTAATAGAAAAGAACAAAAATAGTGAGAGAGTCCTTACGACGAACGGTAAGGAAGAGGTGATAGCATCCTTTGGAGAGATTAAGTTAGGTTACTTTACAGGCTTAAAGGAGTTGTTACTAGTGGACTTAGGGACGCCTTTGTAAGTGCCAGAGAAGTGTAACTAATCGCCAGTGTATTGTAAGGAAACTTAATAAGAAAGGAAAGAAGCTATTACAAAATCCTCCAAGGAGGTAGAGGTTTACACTCAAGGACTAGTTGATACTTGAGTGGTTCCTCTATAAATCAAAAGCGTTCCTTACTTATTGTCTTTACTTGTTTAGTCTTTCGATTTCCGCTGCGAACCAAGGAAGTCCTTAATCTGTTTAAGAACTTCCCGGTAAAGGACGACCTTAACTCTGTTAAGGACGCCCTTGCATTTACGACTAACAATCCAACACTAAACTAGGAACACAAATAAACAAATAAATAGGAGGCAGGTTTATTCAAAAGATCCACTCATACTATAATCACTCGATCATAGATTCATCCATTGATTTCATTCACACCTATAGTTAATTCCTATCCTGATCATTAACAGTCGCAAGTCCACGGTCCAAGCAATTCTATAACCCTAGGCAAGGACGCTTAACCTAGAATTAGCATAGAGAACAAGGATATTAGGAAATCAAGTAATGCAATCAAGCTACGAGTCTCATGCACAATTAAACCATTGAATACTCTTCCCTAAACTAGTCCACGAGTCTCATGCAAGTCCACGGTCCAAGCGCGGGCGCGGCCTTGAGCGATTGCGATCTCGGACGTCTTCTCGAACATGAATGCTCAATGTGGCTCTCAGACATTGGGCTCGTCTTCTCATGACATGTGTGACTCTTCAACTCGAACCTCAATAATGCTATTCAGGGGAACAAAGCTCCCCCATACTTAGGCTTTGAACATAGCCAAGAGAATGGAAATATAAAGATGGATGAAAAGAATATATAGGAGGTGGTGGAAAAAGATAGATGGAAAGATATAGGGATAGAATAGGACCAAAAAGTCCTATTTTTTTTGTCTTTTTTTTCCCCTTTTTTTTTCTTTTTTTTCTTTTTTTTCTTTTATTGTTTCTTTTTTTCTTTTTTCCTTTCTTTTTTCTTTTTTTTTCTTTTTTTTTGTTCGAGACCAACTAAATCACCACCACGGTGCAGTTTGTGGACCGCGACCGCGGTGTCTAGTACCTGTACGTCGGGAGTTTTTGTATTCGAAACGCGACCGCGAATGCGCACCTGCGGGCACGGTTCAAGCACAAAACGTTCTTTCGAACCTAGTACCTACATGTTAGCCCGGTTTTTTTTCTTTTTACATAGTCAATAAAAATATTAATACTAGAAAGAAACCTAAGTTCCCCGGCAACGGCGCCAAAATTTGACTCGGCTAAAGTTGTTGTGCCAAGATCAAAGATAAATAACCCAAACTACAAACTAGTATAGTATGCAAGTAAGGGGTCGAACCCAAGAGAACTATGGCTTCTAGTATTAATACAATTATCAGCTAAAGATGGGGAATTTTAGAGAGAAATCTAAACTAAGCTAAACTAGGAACACAAATAAACAAATAGATAGGAGGCAGGTTTATTCAAAAGATCCACTCATGCTATAATCACTCGATCATAGATTCATCCATTGATTTCATTCACACCTATGGTTAATTCCAATCCTGATCATTAACAATCGCAAGTCCACGGTCCAACCAATTCTATAACCCTAGGCAAGGACGCTTAACCTAGAATTAGCATAGAGAACAAGAATATTAGGAAATCAAGTCATGCAATCAAGCTACGAGTCTCATGCACAATCAAACCATTGAATACTCTTCCCTAAACTAGTCCACGGTCCTAGAATAGAGTTATGGGATGAAGCACATAAAATCAAACATAGATCATGGGATGAAGCATAAGAGTATCAATATTAACCATAGGATAGAAATCAATTACCAAAATCTCATGAGTTCATACATCAGAGCTTCTCCCTTGAACAAACCCAAGGGTTGGCTCCTCCTTATATAGCCCAAGGAACAAGCTCCACGAGATAGAAAGATTTCGGCCCGCTTTGGATTCGGCATCACCGCGGTCGCGTCGCCATGGCCGCACCCGCGCTTTTACGACAGAGAAGAACAAGTCGGTCTCGGCGGCCACCGCGGTCGCGTCGGCCAGGCCGCGGTCGCGGTATCTCGACAGAACCTTGGCGTCACTTTGGAGGCTGTTTTGACACTCTTCGATTTAGAATCTGACTTTGGTGTAAAAAGATGAATTGAAGCTCTTGAAGTTAGCTTTTCAATGGCACTGGAATCAGCTCAATCCGACCTCTGTATCTCAAGATATGGCCTTCGCAAGCAAGTGGTGTCGGGAAGATAGCTCAAAACGCCTTAAAACTCTTGATTCTTGCATCCTTGTGTCTGTGGCCTAGATATTACAATTAGCACAAACTCTAACCTAAACACACTCAATGTAGCCCTAAAATACAAGAGTTAACCTATACAAAATAGGCCGAATCAATAGGGTTTTAGCATATTTCTAGTCATGTTTTAGGTGATAAAGATGGAGTTTGGAGTGTTAAAGAAGGAAGAGTCGAGGTACCCTGAAGACCACTTAGAGCTGGAATGAAGGAAACGAAGAAACAACGAACTGTGGCTGGCGGCGACCGCTGCCTATAGGCGGCGCCCGCTGCCTTTGCCGAGGCGGATTTCTCCTTTAAAACGCTGAGTTTTATTTTAGTGACTTATGGATATTATTTTTAGGTTCGATTTTTATGTATTTTTGGATAGATTATTTTCTCATATTTAAGGGCTTTTGGACCCTTTGTTTCGACCTAGTCTTTTGAGTTTGGAATTATTTTGTATTTTGGAGATCCATGGAGAACTAAGCCTCTTTGCTTAGACAAACAATTGAAGTGTTCGTTCTGATTCAGTTGTGAGATTTCTAATTCCTTATAGATTGCATGGATTTAATCTCTTTTCTTGATTGAATTGCTATTGACTTGTTTCAATAATTTCTAGCCTGATCATCTAGGATTTATTATTATTTGGTTATTGCTAGATGTAGAGTGTTTCTGGTTGAGCATCTCTAATTCATAAGTAGCAACTGCATTGTGCTAACATCTAGTTGTGTTAGTTGTATGCATAAAAGAATTGATTTGCATCCTAGGGTAAAAGCTGGTTGTTTTATCTTAATTTGTATCCAATTATATTCCTGATGTTAAATGCTTCTAGTTAGATTGAATCTTGATAGTTTCATGATTATTTATCTAGTTAGGGTTAATAGCATCTGGTTGTGCTATTTATTACTTTTGAAAAGGAATTGGAATTTCCATTGCATAGATATTAAATGCAATCAATGATCAACTTGTCAAACGAATGCGGATATTTCTTTGTCTAAGTGTTTCTAAATACGGATTAATAAACTTTTGAATTCTTATGATTTGCATGTTAGTGTGTGAATTAAACCTAAAAACCCCCTTGTAACTTTCGTTTGACACAAACTTCACTGCTAAAGATAACCTGTCTCCCTGTGGAATCGACCCTTACTTGCTTTATACTTTGGTTTAAGTTAGTTTGGTTTTCTTTGCATAATTGTGGTTTAAAACGACTAAATCATCGTTATCATTGTTATTGATTACGAGTGTTAGTTTTCTATTTCACTTGAGACGAGTGAAATTCAAGTGTGGGGGAGTTTCATATACACATTTATGTTGTGTATTTAGATGGGGTTTTAGCATACTTTTAGTCATGTTTTTGGTGCTAAAGATGGAGTTTGAAGCATTGAAGAAGGAAGAGCCGAAGTACCCTGAAGACCACTTGAAGCTGAAGTGAAGAAAACGAAGAAAACGGAATCTATGGGAGGCGGCGACCGCTGCCCATAGGCGGCGCCCGCTGCCACTGCCGAGGCGGAAATCCGTCTTAAACGTTGCTATTTATTTATTGGACTTTTGGATATTGTTTTTGGTCCGGTTTTTATGTATTTTGGATAGATTGTGTTCTTCTATTTAAGGAGCTTTAGACCTTTTGTTTAGACCTAGTTTTTGAGTTTGGAATTATTTTGTATTTTGGAGATCCATGGAGAACTAAGCCTCTTTGCTTAGACAGACAATTGAAGTGTTCGTTCTGATTCAGTTGTGAGATTTCTAATTCCTTATCGATTGCATGGATTTAATCTTTTCTCTTGCTTGAATTGCTATTGACTTGTTTCAATAATTTCTAGCCTGATCATCTAGGATTTATTGTTATTAGGTTATTGCTAGATTTAGAGTGTTTCTGGTTGAGCATCTCTGATTCATAAGTAGCAACTGCATTGTGCTAATATCTGGTTGTGTTAGTTGTATGCATAAGAGAATTGATTTGCATTCTAGGGTAAAAAGTGGTTGTTTTATCTTAGTTTGTATCCACTTATATTCCTGATCTTGAATGCTGCTAGTTAGATTGAATCTTGATAGTTTCATGATTATTTATCTAGTTAGGGTTAATAGTATCTGGTTGTGCTATTAATTACTTTTGAAAAGGAATTGGAATTTCCATTGCATAGATATTGAATGAAATCAATGGTCAACTTGTCAAGCGAATGCGGATATTTCTTTGTCTAAGTGTTTCCAAATACTGATTAATAAACTCTTGAATTCTTATGATTTGCATGTTAGTGTGTGAATTAAACCTAAAAACCCCCTTGTTACTTCTGTTTGACACATAATTCTCTGCTAAAGATAACCTGTCTCCCAGTGGAATCGATGCTTACTTGCTTTATACTTTGGTTTAAGTTAGTTTGGCTTTCTTTGCATAATTATGGTTAAAAACGACTAAACCATTATTATCAAATTGGCGCCATTGTCAGAGAGGCAATAATTGTCTTTTGTGTGATTTTTGTACCAAACTTGGTGTGAATCTATCTTATGGTTCACACCACATGTGCTACTAATCCATGACTTTGTTTGAGTACGTGTACACAGTTTCATTATGAACACTTTCATGAGTACTTGGCTAGATTCCAAAATTATGTAGATGACCTTGATGCTTGGGGATATCATTATAATGTGGGTGAGGTATGCAATGACATCGTCCAGGGTATGAATCGTGAGACTTGGTACATGAGCAATGAAAGGCTTATTCATATGGAACCTATGGAATGTTGGAATTTCCTCTATTTTATGAGCCATCATTGTCTTTTGGTTGAATCATCTCGATCAATGCCACAACCGGTTGAGACTTGTGATACTTCTCTTGAGGATATGATGACGGATCTTGCTAAGAGGATGGGTGATATGAGTACGCAGTCTACACAGTACTATGAAAGGTGCTACTCACTTTGTCATTCAACAACTTCAGATCAATCCATAGAACTCAATGAACTAGATGCATCCCTTCCCACAGGATTTGAGGAGATTGAGGAGATTATTACTTTGAAGGAAGAAGAGTTCTTCTCTGATAGTGATATCTTATTTGAAGATGATATGGGAGACTATATAAACGAAAATGAGCAAGATGATATCATAGAGGATTGTGCTTCAACAACAAAGTTCCCCATGCCTTCTACTCCGAAATCAACCTTGTTGGTTGTTGACGATCCAGTCACAAAATTCAGGGCTATATCCTCCCATTTCCACTCGGGCACTAGCAATGGTTGTAACTCGCCACTTGCTCTTCTATGCTCAATTTTTACTTTCTAATAGTGAAAACATCGAGCGTTAAACTCAGTGACATCCTCCTTCATGTTCGGCCACCAAAAGTTCTTTTGTAAGTCTTTATACATCTTACTAGAACCCAGATGCACCGATTAAGTAGAAGTAGGTGTTTCTCTTACGATCAATGCCCGAAGGTCCTCAATTGTTGGCACACAGATGCAATTTTAGAACCAAAGCGACCCGTCATATTGAATGACGAATCCTGGAGTTTTCCATTCTTGCACATCACTGCTAATCTTTACCAATACGACATGTTCAGCTTGACCTTCTTTATTCTGGTTTAACGTAGTGGCTTGGATCTCTAGCCTGTTCAAACCTCCCTGTTGTCTTCGAAACCATACTTAGATCTCATTACGAATCAACTCTTTTGGCAATTCAGGTTGAGTTGTAAGCATGGCCACCAACATTGAATTCGCTTTACCCAAATGGTAAAGCAATTGAATGTTGTAGTCCTTTATCAATTCCAACCACCTTTGTTGTCTCATGTTCAACTCCTTCTAAGTGAACACATATTAAAGACTCTTATGATTAGTGAATATTTGAACCCTTACTCCATACAAATTGTGTTGCCAAATCTTAAGCACAAACACTACTGTTGCCAACTCTAGATCATGAGTTAGATAGCTCACCTCATACGGTTTGAGTTGTCGAGACGCATATGCAATTACTTTGCGATGTTGCATGAGTACAGAACCTAAGCCTTGCTTCAATGCATCAATATAAACCACATACCCATCGAGACCAGTATCATTGTGAATTAAATCATTTGATATCAGTTTTATATATGAACAATATAATTGTGTATTTATTTTGGCATTGCATACGACGCAGTTAAATGGACCTAAAACCTCAATTTCAAATTCACATGTATATTAATCAAAAATGAAAATGACAATATATTGAAATCGACAAAATAACCATATAGAATATAATGCAATAAAAGTGTATACACAATTTGTCACCATAACTACTAACTTAGCTATCGTATCTTTCAAAAGTAGGAAATATGTTGGGACGATGTTAAGGACTCTTAGTACTTAGCATCGTACCTATAACAATCGTCCCTGGGATTTTGATAATGACAAGCTCTCTTTGATCTAGTAGTTGTCCAAGTAATGCTTTAGGAACACATGTGATGATAAAAGGACAACAAGTGAGATGCCGTCCCTAAGGAGTAGGGAGGCTACCTTTCAGGAAGATTGATATACTCTATTTAGGATGTGTTAACTCTTGTATTTTAGGGTTATATTGAGTGTTTAGGCTAGAGTTTGTGCGTAATTGTAATATCTAGACCGAAGATACAAGGATTCAAGTTTCAAGAGTTTTCAAGACGTTTTGAGTTGTTTGCACAACACCTCTTGTTTGCAAATGCTATATTTGGAGCTACAGTGTTCGGATTGAGCTGATTCTAGTGTCATTGGAAAGAAAACTAGCTCATAGAGCTTCAGTTTATCTTTTTACACCAAAGTCAGATTCCAAGCGAAAGTGGGTCAAACCAGCCTCCGAAGTACAGTCGGTGAACAATACCACGCCCGCGGCGGACCCGACGAGCCAGTGGTGGCTGCCCAGAGACGACTTGTTCATTCTGTCGCGAAAGCGTGGGCGCGATGGACCCGACGCGCCAGCGGTGCATGCTAGATCCGAGACGGGCGAAAATCTATCTTCTTTCCTTTTTCTTATCCTTTCTCTTTCCTAATTAGAATAGGGGAGCAAGTTCCCTGGATCTATCTTGCCTTAGGTTTTGAGTACGTTCTACCTTCTACCTTAGATTTAATTCACATCAAATTAATTCTTTAGTTTACTTTTTTATTATGGAGAGCTAGTCTCCTTGGGTTTGTTCCAAGGAGAAGCTCTGAGGTATGAACTCATGAGATTTTGGTAATTGATTTCTATCCCTTAGTTAATATTAATTTTTTTGTGCTTCATCTTATGAATGTTGATTGTTTCTCTAGGAGTAGCTAACCTATTGAATTGATTGATGTTCTATTGTTGGATTGGGTTTGAACCATGGACAAAACTGATCTGTGAAAACAACTTAACCTAGACCTGTTGTCTATGCAACTAGGATTAAGAAGAGAATTGATTGTATGCTTTTGCAATTGACTCGTAGCTTGATTGTTTTTGCATGTATCCTACATATCCTTGTTCTCTATGCTAATTCTAAGTTAAGCGCCATTGCCTAGGGTTATACAATTGCTTGGACTGTGGACTTGCGATGGTTAATGATCAGGATAGGAATTAACCATAGGTGTGAATGAAATCAATGGATGAATCTATGATCGAGTGATTATTTCGGAGTGGATCTTTTGAATGAACTTGTTTCCTTTATTGATTTGTTTGTTTGTTATTTGTTTTCTTAGATTAGTTTTGTTTATATCTCTCTCTATTCCCCCCCATATCTTTAGTTTATAGATATATTAGTACGTACTAGAAGCCTCATTTCTCTTGGGTTCATCCCCTTATTTGTATGTTATACTAGTTTTGTTAGTTTCGAGATTATCTTTGATCTTGGCACAACGACTTTTTCCGAGTCAAAGATGGACATGAATGAGTTTGTATGAGATGAGGACGCAGTCCCTAGCAAGTAGGAACGCGAGCTTGAATGCCCAAGTCCTTACAAAGCCGTCACCATGATGACATCACTAGACAGGCCGATCATAGAGTACACGTGGAGGCATATCCTGTTCAGCAGTCCATCACCACGTGGAAGCAGATCCTGTAGCAAGGAACTACGGAAATTGCTAGGAAGCTTTGTTCATCATCTATAAGAACATGTGGAAGCCGATCCTATAGCAAGGGACTCCAAGGGCATGATGGGCAGAAGAAAGATGTCATTCCTGACCACTACAAATACCCCCATGGGTATTTATTATGATGCAACTTCTCAGAGAATATTCTAAGCGAAAATGACCTATCACCAAGAATACTCGAGAA
This sequence comes from Polygonum aviculare, assembly GCA_934048045.1. NCBI lineage: Eukaryota > Viridiplantae > Streptophyta > Magnoliopsida > Caryophyllales > Polygonaceae > Polygonum > Polygonum aviculare. The sequence goes on along the minus strand of OW204023.1, from coordinate 19,460,623 downwards.
CAGTGACGAACTGGTGTTTTGATCGATAGAGAAGTTCACCAAAACCACAAGACCTATTTTTAACAAAAGGAACTAAGTTGTCTCTCACGACGAACTATGAGGGACGGTGTGTGTGTCTAGCGTCCTTATAGAATGAGAGTTAAGTTACAAGTTTTAGGCTAAAAGGAGTGTTTACTAGTGATTTTAAGGACAAACTCTTAAGTCTAGATAAGTGTAAAGCTCGCCTTTGTAAAAGGAGTGTTTATTGTGAGGGATGTGTGTGTGTGTGTGTGTGTGTGTAAGGACTGTCTTAATAAGAGAAGGAAAAGCTATTCGAAAATCCTTCAAGGAGGTAAAGGTTTACCCATAAGGACTACTTGGTCTTAGTGGGGTTCTTTTATAAATCTCTATGTTCTTATCTTATTGTTCATTACCTGCTTAAGTATTTCAATTCCGCTGCACAAGGACGTTGACTCTTAACTACTAACGTACGATCCAACAATTAGTATCAGAGCAGACACTCTAGATTCTTAGTAGTTGCAGGTAAAGAGGACTGACATGGAGCCTATTGGGATTATTGGAGTCAAATCTCCACGGCTGACATATGGGAATTACAACCGATGGAAGGACAGAATGGAGAATTTCCTTAGAGGTCAAAACTATCAATGTTGGCAAGTCATCAGGGGTGGTGACTTCGAAGTCCCTGAGCCAAAGAGGAATGACGAGAAGTCATGGGGTCTCGATGAGCTTAAGTTAATGGAGACCACCGCAAAGGCTATCTGCTTCCTGCAAAATGCTTGGTGCGAGAGGGACGCCACTCGAGTGAGCATCCTCAAAATTGCCAAACTCCAATGGGAAGCCATTGAAAAATTTCACGTTAGGACTGCCGAGATGAAGGAGGACTCTCAAATGATCGCTAAGAGAGAGTTCTTCTACTTTCAAATGTTGACAGATGAGTCTGTTTCTAATTATGCGTATCGCTTTGAGAGCTTGAACATTAAGATGAAGAGCTTGGGAATCTTTGAGACTGAAATCACACAAAGGATGAAAATCTAAGTGTTGATTGATGGGTTTACAGGAGAGTGAAACTTTGACAGGACGACTTTCAATGAAAATCCAACCAACCAGGGACTTACCATGCAAGAGATCTACGAGAAGCTCATGAACTATGACAAGAGAAAGGAAAAGGACAAGAATGATCTAGAACAGAAAGGACTTGCTCTAAGGTTGGAACCTAGTCGCAAGGAGCATGCTGAGAGGCGTCAATTATATATTCATGTGATTAAGGTAGATGAAAAGAAACTAAAGGTGTTGAGGACGGTGAGCTAGCCCTCATGCACAAGTCCGTCCGTGCTTGGATGAAGAAAGGAAGGTTCAAGAAAGGTGCCACCAGTTCCAAAGACAAGAGTTCTAAACCAACGGAGCAAGAGATGAAGGACTTAGTGTGCTACAAATGCAAAAAGAAGGGTCACTTTGCAAAGAACTGCTTCTCTGGTTTGAATCGAAATGAGATGAAGCAGCTAGCGCACTATGTTGCATGAGACAACATAGACAGTGATGAAGACTCACGTTCCCAAGACACTTGCCTTATGGCTATTGGGGACAATTCAAATGAGGCCCCTGATGCTGAAGAAGAGGTAACTCAAGTAACTGTCTTAAAGTCCCTTGATAAGTACTCTAAGGCTAATCTTATCAAATTGCTTGCTAAAGTTCTTCATGGAAGTGTTGTTATGAAAGAAATCTCGAATGACTAGAAGGAGAGTATGAAAATTGTAATAAGGATTGTGAAAATTGCTCTAAGTTTTCAACTGAACTAGAGTCCTCTCAAAGAACTTTTAAGTCTCTAAAATCTGAATTAGCATGCCTAAAATCTAAAAATGCTAAGCTTAGGGACGAGATAAAAGGTTCAGGATGTCGTGACCGAGCCTTGGCGAAATGGTGATGCAGAATAGTAGCGCGTGTCACTTTAGTTGGGTTTTGGGTGTTGTTTCTTTAGCTAGCTATTACTATTTTGGTTAAGATATTATTAAATGAGCATGAGTTGATTGGTTTCTAGGCTATGAGTTTTGGATGTTCGAGCATTTGTTACAATTCGTATTTGGTAATGTTCTTGGGAATTGGTTCAAGACATTTGGTTGTAAACTATAAATCTTATTTCTTTTATACGAGTTGAATGTTTTCTTTTTTTCTTGTTGTTCTTGTGTTGCAAGATTTGATTGTCTCGTTGTCGTACTCGGTTATTAGTGTCTCGTGAGGTCTAAGTAATGATTTGGCAGAAAGACGGGGTGTTACAAGATGAGTATACAAATTGAGTGCCTAATATGACCTTACATATAGTACTTGTAAAGTTGATATGGGTGTTTAGCCAATTAGAAAGTTAGAAGGAAGGAAAAATGAAAGTTCATAATGTGGGTTTACTATATATAATGATATGAGAATAAGTATTGAGAGATTAAAAAATTTAAATGTGTAATAAAATTAAGATTAATATTTAGAATTTCAAATGGTGAAATATCAATAGTTGATCAATTTCACATGTATTAATTTTGATGAGTTGAAGTGTGTAATCAAAATAATGGTTAATCGTTTAAATTTAAATAGGTGAAATATTAATAAATGTTTTTTTTGTTTGTGTTATCATTCTATAACCGTCAGTTAGTATTTATGTTTTAGTTTTAATTTGTCAATATTTCAATATTTGTTTAATAAAAACTTAAGTAGGCAAGGGGCGTAATAATTCCAAAAATGTGTATATTAATTATGCATCCAAAATATGGTGTAATTTATGAAATATGGTGTGAAGGAAAAGTATATAATTTTTTCATTTTTATTTAGGTGACCATATTTTATATTAGATATTTATATTTTAAGGTAATTTTGTTGTGATATTCATATACACACGACACAACATAAGTGAATGAAATATGAATTTTATCTGTTTTTCTAGTCAATGAATGAATATGACTTTAGACTATATGCTATATTAATACAACTAGAATTCATGACCTGTGCTACGCACGGGTTTAAAAACTATTTTGAAGCTTTATTAATAAACTTTAATTGAAAAATTGCATAAAATTGCATGAATGTGAAAAGTGGACCAAGGTATGATAACATAATAGATTAAAGGGAAATTCCGCGTGGTAACCACGAGGTTTTGCGAATTCCGCGTGGTGCCCAAAGCTTTTTGAGATTCCGCGTGGTGACCTTGAGGTTTTGCAAATTCCGTGTTATAACGTCGGTCTTTTCTAAAAAGTTAAAAATATATAAAACTCACCCCTAATATTTACTTAATTACATAAAATCACCCAACATTTTATTTTTTCAAAAAAAATAGCAAATCTATTTTCTTAAAACACTTAAGATAATTCCTCTAGTCACAAAGCAAAGACCAAAATTTTATTTAATCTTTTTCCATGTCACTATATGTTATTATTTAAAAAAATCAATCAATTTTTGTTATTATAAAAATAACCTCATCTTTCAAATTTTATAATAGGTGATATTTTAAGGGAGGGTTTATTTAAAAGTAGGTGCAATAATTCAAATAATTTATTTTTAAAATAATATAAAATTGATTTTCTAAATATAATGTAAAGATATAGTGACATGAAAAAATGTGCAAAAAAATGATAGAGTTTTTAATGACATGTACAAATTTAGGCAATGTTTTTTTAACATTTAAAAATAATTAATATTATGTGTATCAAGTGTTATCATTGAGTGTTTTAAGAAAATAGATTTGCTATTTTTGTTGAAAAAATAAAATGTTGGGTGATTTTATGTAATTAAGTAAATATTAGGGGTGGGTTTTATATATTTTTAACTTTTTAGAAAAGGACGAGGTTATAACACGGAATTTGCAAAACCTCAGGGTCACCACGCGGAATCTCAAAAAGCTTTGGGCACCACGCGGAATTCGCAAAACCTCATGGTTACCACGCGGAATTTCCCTAGATTAAATTTAGTATAAAATAAATAAATATGCCTCAAGAAATAAATTAATTGAAAATATAATTCACTTGCGAGAGAAGCACTCATTATTTGCATCTAAATGCAATTACGTACATATGAAAGATATAGAAAACTATAGAAAGCATATGAAAGATCAAAATAATATTGTTGGCTATTGAAAATATATTTATATACATGAAAAATATAGAAGTTTAAAGAAAAAAATACCCATATTTTATGATTTCCGTTTAAAAAATACACATATTTTATAGTTTATAGTATTCACATATTTTGTGATTTACGTTAAAAAAATACACGTTAAGAAAATATTCATATATACACATAATACAACAAATACCCATAGAACACGTTTGAAAAAATACACATATTTTATGATTTAGGGTATAAACATATTTTTTGATTTACATTAAAAAATAAATTATTGATTTATTTATATACTTGAATCATATATACAAATAATACAACAAATATACACAAAAATACGTTTAAAAGTACACATTAAGAAAATATGCAAACAACACAAAAATGTTGCTAGAGAGGTTTGAACCTTAAAGCTTTGGGTAATTAGAGAAAGAGTTTACCACTATGCTATTGTGGTTGCTTTGATTATGATTGTATAGTGTTTATTATATAGGGCAGATTGCAATGTAGACTAAATGGAGCATTTAATGGGGACAACACCTAAATTATATATATATATATATATATAGTTGAGTTCGGGTAGGGACCACCTTATAGTAAGGAGAAGGCTTATAATAGGGACTAATATCCACCGTTGATGCAAAAGAGACGGACGGACGAGATTACAATTTTTTTAGTGGCAATATTGTAATTTTGGCGAAAACCCCCTTGCGAACTCAACGCAATCTCGTCTCATACATACGACTCTCTCTCAGACATACGACTCTCTCATCGCTCTCAAAAACCCTCGTGAAAATCCTTCAATCTCCTTCGTTCTTCGATTCCTTTGCTGATTCGAACAAGTAAGTACATGCTCGTTCTGATTTCTGTGCTGATTTCGTTTTTTTGCTTCGATTTCTTCGATTTGTAAGGTCTTTGATGTGTTTGTTGTTGCGATTTTGCCTCTCTCTTCTTCCTTCTTCGTCCGTTCGTTGGAACGCTGGGGCGATTTCATGTGATAATCTGTGAGAATGCGACTCGTTTGGTGTCAATTTACCCTAAAATTTGACTTCGTTCATGCAATTTATACTTATGTTCTAATTTTGCCGATGTTTCTGATTAGGCTAGGGTTTAGTCGCTGATTTCTTCTGACCTTCTGTGAACGGGTTAGTCGCTGATTTTTTATGTCGCTGATGATTTGTTTATTGTGTCCTAGGGTTATGATTTGTGAATTGGTGCATGTTGCTAGGGTTTTGATGTACGAAAACTTTGATTTGTGAAGACCTTAAAAATCGAATTCTTGTACTTCTTTGTGTGCTAAGGATGGATTCGAGCATGTTTGATTCCTGCATTTACTATTGTTTCCCTTTAGATTCTTTAGTTCAAATTTTTATGTGAGTAGTTCAAATTTTTATAGATTGAAGTTCACAAATTTGCTATTGATTCCTGTGTGGGATGCTGAAGCCAGTTAGGTTTTTGGCAGTTTAGGGGTTAAATCTAGCGCTTGCTTGTTATGTTTTTGTGTCTCGAAATTTGCTTGAGCTGGTGTTTGAATCTGGATCTTGAATTGTAGCTCAGGAGATAGGGAGAATGGAGAAAATCTAGCATTTTGCTAGTTGAATTGCAAGTTTTTGGATCTTACTATTAGCTTGCACCAGAGAGATTCGATCTGTCTTATTGACTTTTGTGAGCTGGAAGAGTGTGTTGCTGAGAGAACATAAAACAAAAACTTCTTAACTGCTGTATGTTTTGATTTTGATTTTCATGCTTAGTGCCTGCTTATGAATAACACGATCACTGATCTTTATTAACATCTCCAGTAGTCAATGTATATTCCATCTCCTAGAGTTGTGGTGGAATCCATTTGTGACATATGCGCCTTCTAGATGACTATCATGAGATCTTGATTAAATGTTTTTATGCTTTCAAACTGGCATCATGATTGTACTTTTCTTCTCTTTCTTTCCTTTAATATGAAGAACTTATTCAAGTACTTTTTTTTGGTCATTCAACCTGTATACTGAGATTGATTATTCTACTTAATTTGAACTAATTCAAATTTTTATGTGAGTAGTTCAACTTTTTATGAGTTGAAGTTCAAAAAATGGTTATTGATTCCTGCGTGGGATGCTTAGGTTTTTGGCAGTTTAGGGGTTAAGTCTGGTGCTTGCTTGTTATGTTTTTATGTGAGGACGTGTTGGTGTGTTTTGTGCTAAATCTGTTCGTGTCTTGGCTGATGGGTTTGCTTGGCTGACGAATGACGACGAAAGTCTATTGGATTTTTGTCAGCTTTTTAAAGGTTGAAGTTCAACTTAAATTTTTGTACTGATAGCTCCATGTTTTGTGCTGATAGTTCAATTTTTTGTACTGATAGTTCAATTTTTTGTGTAAGTAGTTCAAAATTTTCTTTAATGATTTTCCATTGGATTTATTTAAAACCTAATGTGTTTACTTGAACAGGTGTACACTAAAAAAGAAAAAAATGCCTCCAAGGAAAAGGCAATCTGCTGATGAAGGTGAGTATGTAAAAATGTAGCTAAAGCTTGACTAGTTCAGAATATATCTAAAAACTTTCAATTATTTGTTCTGATTGTTCAATTTTTTTAAATAATGTAGATGACACAACATTGGCTGAGATGATTTCCAAAAAGAGAAACAAACAGCAAGAGCCACAACCAGAACACTCTGAAGATTCTAGTTCATTTGGGGATGAATCTGAGGAGCTGGAAGATGCTATTGCAGATGACGATAATGATGCTGAAGAGATGGATAATGAAAGCAACTCAGATGATGAAGAAGATCCCAGCTTTCATGGGGGTGATGGGGCTGATAAAAGCAGCTCAGAGGATGATGATAATGAACAGCTTGTTGCCGAGGAGGAAATTCAAAAGGAGAATACAAGAAGTGTCCGAGGAGGAAAATCCAAAGGAAATACAAGAATCAAACTTATCAGGATGGATAGGAAACCCAATCTAGTCACGAGAGTCCTTAGAAAAGAGGTTGCTTGTAAAAGGGGCACAAAGGTGTATGAGACATTGGAATCAAGATCGAACTCAAGAGCGCTAGTTGATACGATTCAAATGCTGAGTGAAAATCAAATCAAAAGTGTAAAGGACCTTGGATTTGGAAGCATCTTGGAGTTGAAAATCAAATGTCTCCCAAGTTACTTGACATGGCTGGTTAACAGTTTTGATGCTGAAAAGGTTGGATTGAAGATGGGAAATGGAGAAATTGTATACATTGAAGAAAAAGATGTGCACATTGCTCTTGGCATCCCGTTAGGAGGTAAAGACATATCAACTAAGGATAGAGTTGAGAATGTCGAATTTGTAGAAGAGTGGAAGAATGTATTCAGGCATAAGAAAAAAGAAACAAAGTTCTTCAAGATTACACCAAAAGACTTACGAGAAGAGATGCTTGCTGACAAAGATGGTGGGCCATTTTTCAAAAGATGTTTCATCAATTTCGTCATCTCATCGTTGTTGGATAGCAAGGCGAATGGAAGCATTAATTACTCATATCTGAGCTGCTTGGAGGATGTGGAAAACATCAAGAACCTTAATTGGTGTGGTCTTCTACTTGACTGCCTAGTTGACGCAAAGAACACGTGGGTTGATCAGAAAAAGAATTCATTTACAGGCTCATTGCTCTTTCTCACGGTCAGTTCATTTTATATTTATGTGTAGTTCAATTTTTTGATAAGATAGTTCACTTTTTTTGGTATGATAGTTCAATTTTTAACGATGGTTTATTTGCACTTCTGCAGCTCTTCTATGTAGACAGGGTGCAGCATGGTAGGGACCGTAAAGACAGGAAAATTCCAGTTTTCCTAGAATGGACTGATGATGCCTTGAAGAAAAGACAAAAGGATGAAATGAACGCTTCTGGTTTTGGCCATGGACACGTTATCGAACAACAAAAAATACCACAAGGATGCAACAACAACTTTCTTCCAATGCCACAAGAGGATCGAAAAGATGTAGAGGAAGGATCACATGTAGTTCGTCTACAGGTATTCATAAAAAAAAAGCATAGTTATATTTTTTTATTTTAGCAAATATGTGAAGTTGATTGCCATATTTTGTTTTCCTGTTTTTTTTTTCCAATAGAAATGGTTACAATCCTTTACTACAACTATGGAAAGAGTTGCCACAGACATTATCAAGCTTTCTAACATGGCAAAGGACACTCCATCGGAGTTCATGAGTGACCCAACAATGAAGACTATGCATGACACCGCAAAAAAACTTATGGGTATTACAAAACAAGAAGAAGAAGTGTAAGGGAATGCCACATACGAAGAGCTTGAGAACATATGGTCACAATCACAACATCCATTTTGGAATTGCCCAGAGTTACAACAATGTCTTCAACAAATAGACAAGGCATTTACCTCAAAAAAAGAGCTTAAGAAGATGGATGACATACCGATACCTTCATTTGATTTGGGTTTAACAGCAGCACCACCACCTCCACCACCACCACCACCACCAGCACATGAAGGAATGAATTTTTAAGATATTGGTGGTATTGCAAGTCAATATCGTCATATGGATGATGACTCATTGGAAGCCATCAATACTAGTGTAAGTAGAAATGAACATATGCAATGTTTATAACTTGTTCATATTTCTGTATCTAATAGTTCAAAAAACTTGTCGTAATAGGAAAGAAGTGAACAAGGCAGGACAACAGAGCAAGGGGAAAGTTGTTGGCCAAACCACATCACCTAAACTAGCAAAAAAGGATAACACAAAGGGTGTAGTTATTGGCGACAAAACTCCAACAGAATCTTCTGTGCCAGCAGAGAAGGATGCTGCAAAATCAAAGGTTAGACTAGTTTTTTATTAGTTGTTCAAATTTTTCTGTTGAAGAGTTCAATATTTTGACAAACGAGTTCAATTTTTAGGAAAAGGGTAAACATGAGGCCGAGGCAGGACAACAAAGCAAGGATGCAACAAAGGTTAGAATAAATAGTTATATGATTGTAGGGCTTGGAAATCTTAATGTAGAAGTTTTTAAGATAACTGATTATGATAATAATTCAGGCAAAAGGGAAGGGGAAAATGACTAGTATTGGGGAGCAAAAAGGACCGGTCGACACACGTGTCTTGAGAACACGGGACACCGCTGTAACTCAGGCTGTTAAACCTCCTCCTGCTGCACCCAAAAAAGTAAGTGAAATTACTAATTTTGCATCCGCATTATACTTTAAAAAAAAGGTACTAATTTGTATTTGAATTATATTAATAACTCAGAATAAAGGAAAAGAAAAAGTGACGGAATGTGACGAAGGTGCCAAGCTTGTCATAAGAAAAGCTCAAGGGGTAATTTCAATTGGAACAAAGAAGCAAGGACAAGCTCAAGTAAAGCAACCATTAGAGAAGGGAGCACCGAAAAAGGTTCAAAAATTTTTACTTTTGAAAAATTCTATTAATTTTACATATGCTCCTTGTTATTAGTTTGAACAATATATAGGCAAGGACACAGCCGAAGAGGGACGTGGTCATACCCGAGGCGCTACGAAGTCCGTTTTATGACCGGGTGATCAAGCCTGGAAAACAGTTAACAAAAGAACAAAAGGATGTTGTCAGCTATGCTTTATTTGAAGATAAAGAGAAGTAAGTTATATATTCAAAACAACTTATAATCGTACAACGAAGGTGTATTCAAATTAAAGGAATCGCAATATCTGTTTTGCAGCATTCCTATGTTCTTATGTGGAAGTGTACAACTCGTAAGATCAGAATTACGGACAATGGATCCAACAACAATAATTGATCTCAAAGTCATGGATGTGTGGACGATGTTGCTAAATGATAAAGAACAACGCAGAGCTACTGGTTCTCCATACAGATTCTTTGCAAGAGCAAGCACATCTGTAAGTTTTCTAATCTTTTAGCTATAAATTATATTTCACATGTATAGTATTTATTGTTGGATTAAGCAAAAGTAACTAATGGTTATACAAAAAAAATGTAGGTGTTTACTGTTGTTGAACCAGTGAATCCAGGATGGGAACAAAGATACAGCATGTTTGAAAGTATGTTGGAGAAGGATCTACAATCCCAGTTCAGACATATATGAATGATATTGACAGGGCAAAACTCAAGAGCAAGCTGAAGGATATTGACATGGTAAAACTCATGAGTTTATTGTTTAAGTACTATGCATATATTAATATTTTATTTAGTGTGATATTGACATGGTGAAACTCCTTGTAAAAATTATAGATGTTATTCCCGATTTTGACCCCGGACGACCGTTACTATGTCATCAGCTTCAATTTGAACCTCAATGAGATTTTCATCATTGATCATGCTCCAAAAGCGAATTTGGGAGATAGCTTAGAGAGGCAATATGATGATGTCCCTACTGATCTGGTAAAAGTTCAATTTTTATAAGCATGTAGTTCAATATTTCATATGGAAAGTTCAATTTTTTTAATTTAGATAACAGATTCACTATTTATATGGGGTAATCCTTCATGTGCAAAAACGAATGGTTGTGCGGTTCTTGACTGAGAGAGGAGCTTACAACAAGATTGGAGTGAAAAACGCAGACCCAACTTGGATGGAAATAACATGGACAAACCCAGCAAACCTTCGTGATTCTGGGGTCTATGCTATGAGGCACCACAGACATACAAGGCTGAAAAAAAATGGTCGTGTGACTTCACGAAATCAAGCAACAAAAACATCACGTCATTGAGAATGCATTATGCATTAGCGATACTTTCATCTCCATTGAACGAGTTGCAGAATATTCCAGAAGAAGACGAGTAGTTTAGGGGTCCATGGAACAAGCTGCAAAACTTTGGAAAAGCATTTTGTTTGGGATTTTTTTGTAAATCTAGGCTTAAAACACTGCTGTTGGTGACATGGTAGGGTTAAAACATCTTATGGATGCATATATTGTGCAAATCTAGGCAACTATGGATACTAATGTAACCCATGATGCATATAGGCTACTATGGATGCATATAGGCTACTAGGCTACTAGAATACTAATTGCGTAATGATCAAATGAGCAGGTTGATGTTTTGAAATTTTGAGGCTGCTATATTGTGCAAATCTTGTATCAGGAATCTAAGTGGCGCTACTAAAAAAAGAGCAGTTTAAAAATGTTTTATCGAGTAGTACAATTTTTTAGGTTATAAGTTCAAAAAATTAACATCAGTAGTTCAATATTACGAGTACACCAGACAAAAAATGAGTCACAAGTGAGTCACACCATGCTCATTTCAAAGAGTTCAAATGTACTATGACGACTACACACCATTACGAGTTGTATTTACGAGCATACAAGCTAGACGTATCATTCATTACTTGTACACCAGAAACAAACAAATCATGTGTTGGGACAATGTTAAGGACGCCTTCAGTAATTAACATTGTGCCTGGCGTCCCTTGGTTTTGATATGACAAACTCGCCTTGATCTAATAAGTTGTCCAAGTGTTTCAAGGACGTATGTTGAAAAGGACAACAAGTGGTGTGTATGTAGCCGTCCATAAGGAGTAAGGACGCTACATCATTCAGTGAACGGCTTGGGAAAAATACAAACAAGGACACCGTCCTTTATCTATACACTGGAGTCCTTCAAAGCTGGCTGACAAAGTGACATCACCAGACAAGCTTTGATCATGATCTCCACGTGGAAGAAGATCCTGCACCCAAGTCTAACGGAATTGCCAGTAAGCTTCCTTGATCATCACAGAGACACGTGGAAGCTGATTACTGTTGCAACGTCCTCAAAGGGCATGATTGTCAGAGAAAGTCGCCCTTTCCCAATGTCACTATAAATACTCTTCCAGAGCATTTATTGTGATGTGACGCTTCAGAGAATATTCAAAGAATTTTTCAGTCTCTCAAGAACACCAAGAACACCAAGAACAACCTCAAGAACAAGTGAGAACTAGGTGTTAGATCGAGCGAGAAGCGTACCACAAAACCACAAACTGTTTGTAATAGAAAAAAACAAAAAGAGTGAGAGAGTCCTTACGTCGAACTGTAAGGAAGAGGTGATAGCATCCTTTGGAAAGATTAAGTTAGGTTACTTTACAGGCTTAAAGGAGTTGTTGCTAGTGAACTTAGGGACGCCTTTGTAAGGGTAACTACTCGCCAGTGTATTGTAAGGAAACTTAATAAGAAAGGAAAGAAGCTATTACAAAATCCTCCAAGGAGGTAGAGGTTTACACTCAAGGACTAGTTGGTACTTGAGTGGTTCCTCTATAAATCAAAAGTGTTCCATACTTATTGTCTTTACTTGTTTAGTCTTTTGATTTCCGCTGCGAACCAAGGAAGTCCTTGATCTGATTAAGAACTTCCTGGTAAAGAACGACCTTAACTCTGTTAAGGACGTCCTTGCATTTACAACTAACGATCCAACAATTGGTATTAGAGCCAGGTTCTCTAGATTCTTACTGAGTTGCAGGTAAAGATGGATATGGAACCTATTGGAATTTCTTTTGTGAAGCCTCCGCGCCTGACGGACGGAAACTTCAACCGCTGGAAGACAAGATTTGAAAATTTCTGCAGAAGTCAAAACTATCAGTGCTGGAAGGTCATTATGAAAGGAGATCTCAAGGTACCCGCTGACAAAGCTGACAAAGAGGACGAGTGGGGTCCTGACGAGTTCAAGCTGATGGAAACCAACACAAAGGCTATCTGTTTCCTTCAAGCGTCCTTATGTGAAAGGGACGCCACTCGAGTTAGCAACTTGTCAACAGCTAAACAGCAGTGGGAAACTCTTGAGAAATTCCATGTAGGAACAGCTGAAATGAAGGAAGACGTCCAGCTAAAGATCAAGAAGTAATTCTATGCCTTCAGTATGCTGGCAAATGAAACAGTGAATGACTACTCATACCGTTTTGTGGCTCTTGTCACTAAGATGAGGAACTTGGGCATCCCAGAGACAGAAATCTCCATGAGGAATAGAGTTCAAGTAGTGATTGATGGGTTGACTAGAGTCTGGAACTTTGACAGGACAACGTTCAAAGAGAATACAGCCAACAAAACTCTGGACATGGAAGAAATCTATGGGAAGCTCAGGCAGTATGAAGAGAGAAGGATTTCTAATATGGCTCAACTTGTAAAGAATCCTCAGACTGATCTTGCTTTGGCGTCCACAACTCCAGAGTACGTTGACTTTATTCGTCGTCAACAAGAAATCTCCTTAATGGTGGAAGCCAACAAGAATGAGAACCGTGAGAGGATGCGTGTTCAAGCTTTGAAAGAGAAAGAAAGCAAGACTAAGGAACAACTTGAAGAGGAGGAAGAACTTGCTCTCTTCAACAAAGTTCTCCGTGCTTTTGGCAAAAGGAACAAATACTTCAACAAACACAAGATGCCCAAGAACGAAAGTCGCAAATACACTGAGGCAGAAATGAAAGAACTCACATGTTACAAGTGTAACAAGAAAGGACACTTTGCTAAAAGATGTACAACGGGAATGTCATCAAAGGAAATGAAGACAAAGGCCCTCATTGGAGCGTTCTCCTCTGCATGGGACAATGGGAGTTCTTCTTCTAATGATGATGATGAAGAACCTAATGAACAAGTGGCGTACATGGCTATGGAGGACGTCACAGTTGTTGAGGAGAACGTCCTGAGATCTGAAAATGAGGTAACCCGTGAATCTATGATGAGTTCTTTAGAAAATTGCTCAAAATCTAAGCTCATCAAACTAATTGGAAAAATTATGGAAGAAAGTGTTGTCATGCAACATAGAATGGATGAACTTGAACTTGAACTTGAAAATGAAAATATTGTGGTTGAATGTGAAAACTGTAATTCTATGACCATTCAACTAGAGTCCTCATGTGAAGTAACTAAGTCCCTAAACACTGAACTCATGTGTCTCAAACTTGAGAACGCCAAGCTTAGGGAAGAAGTGAAAGTGTTGGGAAAGAGACCCCTAGTTGAGGAAGTAAAACCAATAGTTTTTGTCCCAGCCAAAAGAGGACTAGGCTATGAGTTTGAACCTAGGAACTCTCTCCCTAGTGACTTTGAGGCTAGCAAAACTTCAGAACTAGAACTTAAACGGGAGAAAACCAAGAATCTTCTTGAAAGAATTAGAGTCCTAGAAAGTGGAGAAAAAGGACAAGAGGACTACTATACTAATTCCACTAGTCATAAAATCTATAAGAAAATTGCTAAAGGGGAAGGTTCAAAAGTTTGTGATCCCCAAAAGATGAAGCAAAACAAAATTCAACGTCCTAACAAGAAGTACTACCTCGGTACTTACTACAGGACGTGTTGGTACTGTGGACAAGGAGACCACTTCAAGTATGACTGTGTGAAACTAAAAGAAGATATTGCAAGTGGCAAAAAGGCTAGGACTAACAATGAGAATGATAAGTCTGTTCCCAAAGCTAATCTTAGGCGTCCTAGACGTTCTAGGAGTTCTTTTCTCAAGCATGCTATTTCAAATGATGTAAATATTAATGACTACATGCCAGAACCAGATTTCTACTCTTGTAACGAACCAGGTAAGGAACACCTTGCCTGGGTCGCCAAACACTAACTTTGTTATGGCAGGTGGAAGTGAGGGGACGCCCATGGATCATTGATAGTGGCGCCTCAAATCATATGACAGGAAGCCAGATCCATCTCACTTCTATCCAAAGTAGTGCCACGGGAGGAACTGTCTCGTTTGGCAACAAGGGCAAGGGAAAGATCAAGGGAACGGGAACTGCCATTCTTAACCCGTCCATCAAAGCAACTAATGTGAGTCTTGTTGAAGGATTTGGCTTTAATCTCCTTAGCGTCTCACAAATGTGTGATCAAGGTGAAAACCTAGTCACATTTGACTCAAAGGAGTGCCTCGTTATCAACAAGAAGTCCAACAAAGTCGTTCTCAAAGGAGTACGCCAAAACAATATCTACATCTTCAATCAAGAGTTCAAGCCTAAATCAGAGTTGTGTCTATCTGCTTCAAAGGAGGACGCTGATCTCTGGCATCGCCGACTTGGCCATGCTGGACCAAGCACAATCCTTAAGCTACACCAGCGAAATCTTGTGAAAGGACTTCCCCGAATTGATCCTGAGAAAGTTGAATAGTGTGAAGCTTGTATTAAAGGGAAGCAAACAAGAACGTCCTTCAAATCCAAGAACGAAGTCAGTACGAAGAAGCCTTTGGAACTCCTCCATATGGATCTTTGTGGACCAATGAGGACGTTGAGCCACGGTGGAAAGAGGTACATTTACGTTCTTGTAGATGATTTTTCTCGATTTACTTGGGTTCTTTTCTTGGTGTCCAAAGCAGATTGTTTCAACGCATTCAAAGTCTTTATCAAACAAGTGGAAGTTGCTCTTGAGACGCCTCTCAAAGCCATAAGATCAGACCACGGAACGGAATTCCAAAATTCAGAGTTCCTGGCCTACTGTGATCAACATGGAGTCTCTCACAACTTCTCAGCTCCAAGGACTCCTCAACAAAATGGAGTTGTGGAGAGAAAGAACAGGACGCTAGAGGATATGGCGAGGACTATGCTTTTGGCTAATAGCGTTCCCTAGTACTTCTGGGCGGAAGCTATTGCTACAGCTTGCTACATCATCAATCGTGCCATGATCCGTCCTCTCTTGAAAAAGACTTCCTGATGCAAGAATAGCATATATGTCTAAGAAGAGGGAGTTGGAGGTCAATCGACGAGCTAAGCCAAGACCTTTCCGCAAGTCACGCGCTTTCAAGTTCAAGAAGGCTTTAAAGTATGGCAAATTATCTTTTCAATGCTATGAAATCACACGTCCAAGGCCTCCCCGAAAAAGGATTAAACTTGGAGATAGATCTCGGAAGTTCATGTTCTCGTCACAACTTGAGTACTGTTCAGTAAAACAGCCATAACTTTGGCTAGGAAAATGATCTCGAGACGATTCAAGATGCTTTGGAAAGCTTATTCAAATATCTACAACTTCATAGTAGACGTCAAGATGAGAATCCGACCAGAAGATCGTTCAAAATGCGTTTTACTGAGAGCAGTCCAAGATCTAACGGGAATCTTTAAGTTTCCTTATTTCTATCTTTAAGACTTTAGCATATTTTAGGAAATTCGAGTTTGTTAGTTTGTTAGAAGTTTATTATGTTTGTTATTTCCTTTTATCTAATTAGTTATTTCCATATTATTAGCTAGATCATTTTATCTTTTGGCAAATTCTATCCTAGGATATCTTGTTAGAAAAGATAGAATTTGGCCTTTAGCTTGTCTATTTAAACTCATTCTTCATTCAATAAAAATGAGATTGAGACCTGGGAATTAACTTGTGATAAGTTTAATTCCTTAGGTTTTTTATCCTGAAAACTATCTTCTTGATTCAAGCAACTCAAACAATCAAATTCCGCTGCAATCTTGTTCTTCAACAACATCTCTCCATTGTTCATCATCTTCAACATTCAATCCTTCGTATACCAATCCGAGATCTATATCCTTGGGCATCGTCAATGCGTGGCGGCCTTCACCTCGAAGGTTGTCACGTATCAAGGAACAGGTGGACAAAAGCGTCCACGGAAAACAAAAGCATCCAAAGACGTTGCTGGTCCATCAGAAGGTCAAGCTGATGAAAATCTTCAAGAAAAAGATAATGAAGAGGGCAGTGATGATGATGAGGAAGACAATGAGGACGGCACCTCTGGTCCTCCAAAGAAGAAGTCCAAAACGTCTAACAAACAGGAGCACATTCTGGCTCCTTTAGTGTTCGACGAAGCCTTCCTAAGCCAGTTTTCTGAGGCTAAGGATCTAGTAGATCTTCTCAAGGTTCAAGGATGGCTAAAAATTTCAGAGGAAAACGTCAAGGTTGATCCCAAGCTTGTGCAGGATTTCTATGATTCTCTCAACATCAACATCGAGAATGGAACAGGGACGTTCTTGGCAAATGGCGAGCCTGCCACATTTTCTGAGAAGACTGTCCGCCAGTTGATGGGTCTTGACAAACAACGTCCAGGGAATGATGCTTTGCACAGGGTCCCTGCCTCTGGTTTTGGTGTTGAAGGCGAAGAGCTGCTTGCCTTATTCAGGAGAATTTTTAATGGAAAGACTCCAGATGGGAATGATAGAGTTGCTTCAGTTCTGACTCACACTGGTGCTATGGCACACTATATGATTTGCAGAACTATCGTCCCAAGGCAGGAGAAGAAATCCATTGTTCAAACAATTGACTGCCTCCTTCTGGACGCCTTCCTACAAGGTCGCAAGATCAACCTGGCCAGAATAATGATTGAACACATGGCCAAGTGCACCAGCAAAAATCATGCTCTTCCCTACCCAGGCTTGGTGAAAGCGCTCTTGATCGAGAATGATGCCTACACTCATGGCGAAGAAATCACTTTGGGGCTGCCATGGGATCAAAAGTATGGCGTCCTGGAGATAAAACACAGCTTTGAACTTCCCTCCATCAGGAAGCAACTAGAAAAAGAAAGAAAAGAGGCTGAGAAGAAAAAGAAAGAAGAAGAAGCTGCAAGGAAAGCAACAGAACAACCATTACTTTCAAGCTGTTAAGACTCAGAATGACTTGATCAAGCTGCTCGTTCAATCCATTCATAGGGACAGTACAGAGGGTGACACACAAGAGGAAGAAGAACCTCCTATTGCGACGGACGCCAATGTCAATGACCAAAGTCGTCCTATTGGATCACCTTCCTCCTAACCCTTTATTCGCTCATATGTTTTGCCTGTGCTTCTTTTATTTTCCAAACACTTGTCTGAATGTCTGTAATGACTATCTTTTCTTTCAATGGCAATTCTCTTGTTTGTGTGCATTTGTGTGTTTAAGCGTTCTTTTGTCTACAGTTGTGAATTTGTGCTATCGTCCTTATGCTAAATTGTTATCCTTTTCGATGATGCCAAAAGGGGGAAGTGTAGTTTTGCAGAGATGCGCTTTTTATTAGTTGTCTAGTATAAGCAAGTGCTAAGGGGGAATTTTAGTGAAAAGACCTAAGGACGCCACATTGCCTCTGAATAAATTTTAGGGACGCCAGTTAAGAAAGAAAATTATGATTAGAATAGCCATCCCCTCCCTAAAAATCCAAAAGAAAGAATAGATCAAGTGTCGAAGTTCTGAAAACTTGTGCATATAGCTTCTCACTGTGTTGAAAGGATGCTCTTAAAGTTTTCAAGCATGCTAGAGCTTAAGTTCAAAACTTTTATTGCCTGGAGTTTGTCATCATCAAAAAAGGGGAAATTGTTGGGACAATGTTAAGGACGCCTTCAGTAATTAACATTGTGCCTGGCGTCCCTGGTGTGTATGTAGCCCTCCTTAAGGAGTAAGGACGCTACATCATTCAGTGAACGGCTTGGGAAAAACACAAACAAGGACACCGTCCTTTATCTATACACTGGAGTCCTTCAAAGCTGGCTGACAAAGTGACATCACCAGACAAGCTTTGATCATGATCTCCACGTGGAAGAAGATCCTGCACCCAAGTCTAACGGAATTGCCAGTAAGCTTCCTTGATCATCACAGAGACACGTGGAAGCTGATTACTGTTGCAACGTCCTCAAAGGGCATGATTGTCAGAGAAAGTCGCCCTTTCCCAATGTCACTATAAATACTCTTCCAGAGCATTTATTGTGATGTGACGCTTCAGAGAATATTCAGAGAATTTGTCAGTCTCTCAAGAACACCAAGAACACCAAGAACAACCTCAAGAACAAGTGAGAACTAGGTGTTAGATCGAGCGAGAAGCGTACCACAAAACCACAAACTGTTTGTAATAGAAAAGAACAAAAAGAGTGAGAGAGTCCTTACGTCGAACTGTAAGGAAGAGGTGATAGCATCCTTTGGAAAGATTGAGTTAGGTTACTTTACAGGCTTAAAGGAGTTGTTGCTAGTGAACTTAGGGACGCCTTTGTAAGGGTAACTACTCGTCAGTGTATTGTAAGGAAACTTAATAAGAAAGGAAAGAAGCTATTACAAAATCCTCCAAGGAGGTAGAGGTTTACACTCAAGGACTAGTTGGTACTTGAGTGGGTCCTCTATAAATCAAAAGCGTTCCTTACTTATTGTCTTTACTTGTTTAGTCTTTTGATTTCCGCTGCGAACCAAGGAAGTCCTTGATCTGATTAAGAACTTCCTGGTAAAGAACGACCTTAACTCTGTTAAGAACGTCCTTGCATTTACAACTAACGATCCAACATCATGTGATATATAAATGAGTCACAAGTGAGTCACACCATGCTCATTTCAATATCCAATTCTTATTACTTTTGGCTAGAATCGTGTGATATATAAATAGTGAGTTAAATTGTTTAGTTTAACTCATGCTCCATGTTAGAGATTTATCATGTTATTATATGATCATTTAAAATCATGCTCCATAATAATATTAGATAGAAAGAAAAAAAGGGGGAAAAAATGATAAGAAATTCAATACTTGTCGAATATGTGGTGAGTTGTTCATATAAACATCAATGCGTATGACCTAAACATTAGGACAGAATTTTCTGAAGGTAAGTTCAAAATTTTATTGAGTAAAGTTCAATTATTTATAGAGATGAGTTCAAAAACTTTCTGACGATCAATTTCATTCAGATGTCTCCTTCTTCTTCTTCTTCTTCCTCTGCATTTTGTCACAGTTCCTGTTGTCATGATTAGCAAACTGATTACACTTGTTGCACTTCCTTTTCGGACGGTCCCTTTTTTCAACCGGTTTCTCTTTACCGCCTTTGATGCGCTTTCCACTACCCTTATTTTTGGCCTGTTCTGGTGGCAACACAGTAACTTGACTCGGAGCCCTGACCCCAACAAAGCTCTCAACTAAATCCTCCTTGCTTGGTGCACTTACACAAGAAGAATTCAATGATTCCTTGAACCCCTTGATCAAATCTGCAAATTCTTGCAAAGGACCATTGTCATTCTCTACAAGCCCCATACAATAATAAATGTCTGTTCAAACTCTGTTTATGATAGCTTGCCTTTCATGCACTGCATCACACTTTAATAATGTCATCTTCAATGTGAAAAATTGGAAATGAAGCAGCTGATTTTGTCCATCTAGAAAGCATCAAACTAGATGGCAATCTATCCAAATTCTTATCCTTCAACACAAGAAAGATATGACGACAAGGTATACCAAGCCTCTCAAACATATGGCAAGTGCATGTAGGATGACCATTAATGTGATTATATCCGACAACATAATCTTTGTTCTTGCTTGTGTGATCTCCAATAGTGTAAGAATCAATGTCAATCCCCCTCTCAATGCCAAGTACATGGCAGGAAAAGCATGCAGAGCTGATTTCATCTTGAATCAGAGAGAAAGCATATAATGTAAACAAGCTACCACAATACCTCTCAATAGCCAATGGAGTCTTCATATCGGGGCTCTTAGTCTGACAATCAAAGTTCAACTGTCTCTGAGTATGACGCTGAGTATCCATGGCACTTTCAAAATGCATAAGCAGCTCCACCAAATTATAGTACTTTTCGGTGTAGCTTTTGAAAAAGTAGTTCACGGACTCAGAAATGGAAGTAGTTCTTATGAGGACGCCAAGAATAACGTCCCGGAAGTATGCTGGAATCCATGAACTGTGAATCTCAAACATGTGATTAAACCATCGGTTGTCTAGAAGCTGAAACTCTGTCATTACTGCAGACCATTTCTCTTCAAATTCAAGGGGATCACTCTCTACATTCCACACAGCATCACCCAACTTTGAATTAAAATCACTTGATTTTTTGAGCTCAAGACTCACATTGTCGGGGACTTTAGTCATGATATGCCACATGCAAAATCGATGACGAGTTGTAGGGAAGACCCTCTCAGCTGCAATCTTCATGGAAGGATCTTGATCGGTCACCAAAATCCTAGGAGCATGCACCACTGATTTTTTGAACTCTTCAAACAACCAAACATATGAAGGGACATCCTCTTTGAGAAGAAGCCCAACCCCAAATATCACACATCTATTATGGCTGTCTAAACCAGTAAATGGTGCAAAAACCATATTATACCTACAAAAATAGTAAGGAAAAACATCACATTAGAAAACTATACATAAGTGTTCAAATTTTATTGAGAAAAGTTCAAATATCTGAAAGCAAACGTTCAAAAATAATATAGTACCTGTTAGTTCTGTATGTTGCATCAAAGGAGACAACATCACCATATATAGAATAGTTTCTCCTTGAGATAGGATCAGCCCAAAAAAGGCATGTCAAACGATCACAATCATCAACATCATAGTTGAAGTAAAAAGCACTACAAATCTCCTTTTTTCTAAACATCTTGTCTAGGACCATCTGTGCATCAGCATCACTTATATATGCCATCAAATCCCTCTTAAAATTTTTGAAATCTACAACTGTGGCACCAACGTTGTCATAACCCCGAACAAACTGTTTGAATATCCTATAAGACTTCACTGGGCCAATACCGGATTTAGCACAATTGATCACAAAATTTTGATGCCCTAAATCAAAATTTCTATTTGCCTTAGAAAATTTCTTTGAAGAATTATCCATGAGGGCATGGGTATGACGTTCTTCAAAAACCCTAACTACAAATGAACCGTCTTCACGAGCTCCAAACCTAACTGTAGCAATGCATTCAACTCTATTTGAAGTAGTATTCCTTTTCCCTGAACTATTTTTTGTATTCTTTTTCCCCTCTCTACTGCATACCATATACCTAAGTGTAATACAGCCTCTTTTTTTATGCAGAGTACTCAACCGAGTATTAAATCCACAACTATTGCCATACTCCCGGTATAAAGCAATGCCTTCATCTAGGGAAGAAATACGCTACCAATATATGGCTTCTTATCCTCATCACAAATTGGAACCCAAAATTTTGGTTAAGTTGGTGATAGTTGAAGGATAGACAGCTGATTTGTTTCCAAAGCATCGCCATTGAACCTTGATGGACCCCCATTAGTATCTATAAAAGTGGTTTATAAAAGACAAACACATAGTTCAGTTCAGCAAATTATGTTAGGAGTTCAAAAATTAGTGAACATGAGTTCAAAAAATAGAATTGCATAAAAGTAGAGCATGACATACGAGCCTAAATAAAAATCACACTTGACAACATACAAAAAATTGACATAGCAATGTATAAGCTAAGCTGATTTTTTGTCTGAATCATACCAATTACAAATTATTATTGTAAAGCAAAATCGAGCACAAAAAAAGGCACTATTGAATATCAGTAATTCAAACACTTAATTTGGTGTCAAGTGAAAGTGAACATAAAAAATAAGAATCAAGTTCGGTAGAATCACTCAAAATTCATACCATCTCTGGGGGGAAGCGCTATTGTGTCATCCCCATTGACCGTTGATGGACCTTGATTAATATCTATAAAAGACAAACACTATTGAATATCAGTAATTCAACACTTAATTTGGTGTCAAGTGAAAGTGAACATAAAAAATAAGAATCAAGTTCGGTAGAATCACTTAAAATTCATACCATCACTGGGGGGAAGCGCTACTGTGTCATCCCCATTGACCGTTGATGGACCTTGATTAATATCTATAAGAGACAAACACTTAGTTCAGAAAATAGTGATATGAGTTCAAAAAATAGTGAACATGAGTTCAAATCAAATTGCATAAAAATCGAGCACAATTGAACATCAGTAAATACATTCAGGATTTCCTTTGTAACTGGTCTCATGGGATATGCATTAATGGAGTGAATAGAGATTCATTACGTTTGGAAATTTGCGTTCAAGTGAAAAGAGATTGAACCAAACACTTCAACCATAACTCAATGGTAGTTTGGTAGGTAGATTTGCATTAATGGAGTTGAGTGCACAGTACCACAAATTCCAAGCACTTGGGGTCAATTGTCTGAATGTAGACCAACAAATTTCTTAAACTCAAGTTGAGGAACAAAAATGAGCACAAAGATCAAAAGAAACTAGTCAATTATTCCATAGAAGATTCAGCAAAATTCAGCACACAAATTCAACAAACATGAACAAAAATCCATGAAAAGATTGAGAATAGATCATCATACTCTGATCTTGGTAAACTCATCAGAATGTGATGACGTGAGTTAATAGAATGTGGTAAACTCATGGTGGTAACTTCCAATTTTTCTAGAACCAAACTCAGTAGAAAATTCAGCACACAAACTTGTTCAATAGAAATCAACAACACAAATTCAGCAATTCGATCAATAGAAACCAACAACACAGTGTATAGATTCCAAACTCTGATTTCGGCCCAAACTTGTTCAATGTAATCATCAATGGAACTAGTTCTCACATCAATTCGTCTCTAAATTCAGCACACAAATTCAGTGTAATCTCTGCACACAAAATTCCATGAAATTCAACACACAAATGTAATCGATCAATTTCGTCAATGCAATCGTTGTTACAGAGATCAAGCAATCTCTGATTTCGGCCCTAACCTTCAGACATTGTCCAGAGATCGCAGTATAGAGATTTCGGCCCTAATCTCTAGATTTCGTTTGGATTTGAAGAAAATCGATCAATTTCGGCCCTAATCTCTGGAATTCGTCATGGATTTCATCTGGATTTCGACTGGATTTCGATTGGATTTCGTCACTAGAGTTGAAGCAATCTCTCGATTTCGTCTGGCTTGGAGCGCACGAAAGAAACGCGGGTTGGTGCAGCAGGCATTTTTCCCTTTTTACTATCCTTATAATCTGGACCGTTTATTTAATAAAATCAAGGGCTAAGATGAGTCCCTACTATAAGCACCTCTCCTTACCATAAGGTTGGTCTCTACCGGAACCAAAACCTATATATATGTATATATATATATACATAATCTTTTCAACCAAATTATAAAGAACACCCATGAATGGCCAACATTTGTATGCATATGGAAGTGTTGATCCTAATAATATGTCCGATATTTTATAATTCTGGTTTCTTTGGAATAAATATATATTAAATTATCTTGCTCACAATCTGTTAGTTACAAATTTTGTACACAAAAATTGGCAATGTGGACGCGAACATTAGCAAAGTTGGCAAAGTTTCTTTGGAATAAATGTATATTAAATTATGGTGAGTAAACATCGGCAAAGTTGGCAAATCTCATATACTCACAAATTTTGTAAAATTATGTATAGGTAAGCTTTTAACATTTAATTTGTGTTGTTTAGGTCATGTATTTAGTTATGGCATTTCATAATAGAGTTCAACTAACAATATGGATGTGAACATATGTACATTACCCGTTCCAATATGTATATGTAAGTTTTTAGCATTTAAACTATAGGTAGTTATATATATAGGTTTAAAAAAATATTTGAACAAAAATGTTGCTAGAGAGGATTTAACCTTAAACCATTGGGTAATTCGAGGAAGACTTAACCACTATGCTATTATGGTTGGTTTGATTATTATTGCATAGTGTTTATTATATAGGGAAGATTGCAACCAACACTAAATAGAGCAACTAATGGGGACACCACCTAACTTATATATATATATATATATATATATATATGTATATAGATTGTATGTTGTAATTACATATTAGTACCATACTTCCTTCTTTAATAAATTAAAGCAATATAGTATACTAGGGTAAGGAGCCCGTGCGATGCACGGGCCGGATTTGGGTGTAGGTGATAGGGTTATGTAGAAAGAGACTAAATACAATAGCTATTTGTTTTTCAGCTCGAATTCATTTGTGACAACGCGTATGTATTACGGTGGAGAAAATTGTTTGTATCGTTCTTAAAATATTATTTAGTGTAATATAGTTTAATAACTTCGGGTATGAAATGAATATCGTAAAGAAGTGTAGACAAATATAGTATAATTGAATCATATTGTAACCAGATATTGTTATGGTGTTTTTTGGATTCTATAGTGGCCTGGGATATAAGTTATAGGTTAGTAAAATGGTATATCACATCAATAAAATACGGAGCAAATTATTTGTAATATATTAAAGTCAATATTCAACCCAAATAAAATATTAAAGTCAATATTTAGGATGGTTGGATTAAAGTGTGTATAATGCAACGCGTGCTCTTCGGCCACGCTATTCCAGGCTAACATTACAGTAATATGGAAAGAAGTGTTTGGGTTATAAGGAGTAAGGAAAAGGTGGGTCTGCATTCCTTTTAAAAATGTTTCGAATCAGGCAAATGGGCCCAAAATTGATTTGTCTCCTGGTTCAGGGTTAGTGCCCGTGCGATGCACGGGATTTGTCTGCAGCAGAATAGATGAATATTTCTGATATTTATATAAAAATCAGTTATGAAATGCAATATAATAACAATCAAGATATACAAAATGTCAATAAAAATCACTAGTAAGAAAATTTAAACAAAGTTTAAACATATGATATATAGACATATATAACATTTTTTTTTTGATAAAGGAAAGAGATTAAGCTAGTTCCTATACAACAAAAACTATCCTAGAGAATCCAATAGGATGAGGTCCCTAGGGACCGGATCGAAACTGAGTGTGCAGGTCGTCACATGACAAAACGTGGCAGTGATGTGGTCTGCAACCGAGTTGGCTTCTCTGAAAACATGTCGGATACCCCAACTCTGAAACTTCCCAAGTAAAAGTTGAACGTCTGCCCGAATGAGCTCCACCTCCCATGGACAACTCCAATCGCCCAACACTGCATTAACTACTTGCAGGTTGTCGCCCTCAATCACTAGACGGGGAACGCCACACCGGATGGCTTCAAGAATCCCCTGCCGAAGCGCAAACGCTTCAGAAAACACCACGGAACACCGTCCGAGAAAACCACCATCACCAGAAATAGTGCCGCCTGAAGAGTTCATGATAACAAAACCATAAGAGGCAGTACCAAAAGAATTAACGACACCATCAAAGTTAAGTTTAAAAAAATTATCGGGAGGTTTGGTCCATCTGACATTCCTTCTTTTGTTGATTTGATTTATATTCTTTGAGCCTTCATTTTTATCATCTTTGTCTGTTTTTTTTTTTGAAAGCATAGCTCTCTTCCAGTCAGCTATTTGCTTGAACGCAAATTCAGTTGTTTCTCTGAGATTTATTTGGGGTTGGCTATTCCGATTAAAAATATTTTTGTTCCTGATAAACCATGTAAACCACCAAACAGTGAACACGGATTCAATTTGGGTTGTAGTGAGTCTAGTTCGCAACTCGCTAATAAAGTCTAGTGGGTAACGATTATGTGCATGTAGTTATAGACATATATAACATGGTGTCATCTTGATTTATGAAATTTTTATTATCATATGCGTTTTTTGTACATATATTTGAAATTTAATTATGAATTATCTAATTTTTCATTGTATCTATAATATTTGTTATCGATGTGATTACACTACTTTATCTTAATACATTAACTATATGTTTTTAACCAATAACTCATGGGCTGTGAGGTTCAAGGTCAGATATTCATATCGACACGGGCTTCAAGGTTCAAGGATGGAGTGACAAACTACTGTTGCACGGGCTTGCATTACATCCTTAAATATGTTTGTTGGTACGATTTGAATATACTATGAGTCTAGGAATTGTTTAAATCTCAATATAATATGAATAACTGTTTTATTTTTTAATATGTGGAATCGATCAATTAAAATAACTACTTTATAAACCTATCGTTTTTTTCATGCCATCCATGAAATTCTAGCTATCAGTATTCATCAACCTACTTGCCCCTTTGTATTAACCCGGTGTGTATGTAAAGGCCACCTTTTTGTGATAAAAAACAATATAGCCCAAACTGTAGAATATTTTGTTTGGTTCGTTTATCGACAACTTGTACTAAAGAATATATAGTCCAATCCATACAATGGGTACATATTGAGAGTTATCCGATCATGATCCTAATAGAGATAGACAGAAAAGGAGAATTAAATGAGTTGAGCAACAAATAGAATACTCCAGTACTAACCATCGGACTTACCAATCAAAAAAACATGGGACTTTATAGCGCTTTGCACCTATCTCCCGACAATAAACCCTAGCCGGGACCCTCCTCGCCATAGTCGTCGGCAGTCCGCCCCCTCGGCTCCTCGCTTCCTCACGTGGCCTCGCCTCCTCGCCACTCCTCGTAGTCGTCGCACATCGCTCGGTCTCGCACCTCTTGTCTGCGGTTTGCCTCATTGATTCCCTCTATTTTGTATAGGTTAACTCTTGTATTTTAGTGTTATATTGAGTGTGTTTAGGTTAGAGTTGAGCGATATTGTAATATCTAGGCCGAAGACACAAGAATGCAAGAATCAAGAGTTTTTAGCAGTTTTGAGTTGTTTGCGCGACACCACTTGCTTGTGAAGACTATATCTTGAGCTACAGAGGTCGGATTGAGTTGATTCCAATGCCATTGGAAAGATAACTTCAAGCGCTTCAATTCATCATTTTCAACCGAAGTCAGATTCCAAGCGGAAGATGGTCAAAACAGCCTCCTAAGTGACGCTAGAGGTTCTGTCCCGATACCGCGACCGCGGTCAAGGCGACGAGACCGCGGCGGCTGCCGAGACCGACTTGTTCTTCTCTGTTGCGAACGCGCGAGCGCGCTGGGAGCGACGCGACCGCGGCGATGCTGGATCCAAACGGGTCGAAATCTTTCTATCTTCTTTCCTTTTCTATCTTTTGCCTCTTTCCTTATCTATCTCGTGAAGCTTATTCCTTGGGCTATTTAAGGAGGAGCTTGCCTTAGATTTTGGTATGAAATCAATGGATAAATCTATGATCGAGGGATTATATCATGAGTGGATCTTTTGAATGAACTTGTCTCCTTATCAATTGTTTCCCCCTATTTGCATGTTTGTTTATTTATTTGTTCTTTGTTTCTTAGATTAGTTTAGTGTAGATTTCTCTCCTAAACCCCCCTTTTCTGTAGTTGATAAATATATTAATACTAGAAGCCTTAAGTTCTCTTGCGTTCGACCCCTAACTTACATGCTATACTAGTTTGTAGTTTGGGTTTTTTATCTTTGATCTTGGCACGACGACTTTAGCCGAGTCAAATTTTGGCACCGTTGCCGGGGAACTTTGGTTTCTTTCTAGTGTTAATATTTTTATTGGCTTTGTGTGTGTTGGATCGTTAGTCTGAGGGACGTCCTTTACTTTGAGCAAAGACGTCCTTTAGTCAAGCGTCCCTACGAGGTGTAGGGGCGTCCTTTAATATTGCAGCGGAAATAGACTAAACAGATAAACGATGAACGCAATGAATTATAGAGGAACCACTCAAGACCAAGTAGTTCTTGAGTGTAAACCTCTACCTCCTTGGAGGATTTTTGAATAGATCTTTCCTTTCTATTGAACATTCTTACAGTTGTACTGGCGAGTCTTTACAGTTCTCTGACACTTAGCTTTTCCCTAAGTTCACTAGTAAAGAACTCCTTTAAGCCTACAACTTAAGCTTGCCCAATCTACTAAAGGACTCTATTCCTACGTTCTGCAGTACTTCGCAGAACTCTCTCTTTCCTTTTGTGGTTTTCTGTTACAAACTGTTTTTTGTGATTTGGTTACAAATCTCACTCGATCTAACACAAGTTCTATCACTGTTCTTGAGTTCTTGAGTTAGTTCTTCGTGTTCTTGAGTGAGTCGCTTTCTCTTTGATTCTCTCTGAATATTCTTGAAAGCGTTGGCGTCACAATAAATGCCTTGGGGCTATTTATAGGACTTGGGGAAGGGCGTCCCTTCTTTGGGACGATCATGCCCTTCGAGGACGTGGCTATAGGATCTTCCTCCACGTAGTAGGGCGGTGATGAGGAAGCTTCTTGTATCCAGCTGTGTATGATGAACTCCGCTACAGGATCGGCCGCCACGTGTTGATGGACTCTACAACAGGATCGTCCGCCACGTAGTGTTGGACTCCGCTACAGGATCGGTCTCCACGTGTCCTTGGATGATCAAACATTGTCGAGTGATGTCATCCTGTCGGCTAGTGAGTAAGGACTCCTCTCTTGCGTTCCTACTTGCTTGGGACTCCGTCCTTGCTCAAGTAGTCTCTAGTTTGTCCTTACTTCCTGTTAGCTAGCGTCCCTAAGCTTATGGGACGTTCATACACACTTGTTGTCCTTTTGATCATAGGCGTTCCTGAACACTTGGACAACTTTTATTAGAATCAAAGTGAGTTTGTCATATCAAAACTAAGGGACGGTTGTGTGGAACACTAACAAGTACGCAGGCGTTCTTGATAGCGTCCCAACAATTTCCCCCTTTTTGATGATGACAAACTCTTCAGCAAAATAATTTTCACATTGGGACTTAGCATGCATGAAAACTTAAAAGCGTCCTCTAACACTTAGAGAAATTTTAATAAGCACAAGTTTTCAATCTTTGATTCTCTAGCTTTTGGATTTAAAGGAGAGAGTCGCGTCCTAGAAAAGTTTCTAAGCGTCCTCGTTTATTCTAGCATGAGCGATCCTTAGATTTTTCACTTAATAATTCCCCCTTAACACTTGCTTGTTCTAGATAACTAATTTGTAGCGCATCTCTGCAAAACTACACTTCCCCCTTTTGGCATCATCGAAAAAGATAACAAGTGATAAGGACGTTAGCACAAACACATAACTAAAAGCAGTGGAACGCTTAAACACATATGCAAGCAAACAATGTAATTGCCATTCAAACAAACTTAGAGTTATTACAGACATAGAACGTAGTGTTTGAAGTTCAAAAGAAGCAAAGGCAAAGTGATAGGGGATTAAAGGGGTGGTGGCAATCACTGAGAACGGCGATGATCTTGATAAAACTGAAGCAATTGCTCTTGAAGTTCAGCAGCCTTGGCGAACGCAGAGGATAAGTCCTTCAATGCAGAGAAGATGAGGCACTGATTATCCATAATGGCACCCATGAGTTCTGCTGGAGGATGCTGAGAGATGTTGGCAGGAGCAGAACGGGGCAAAGGACCTGAACTTGATGAAGGAGCGTCCGTGGGAAGAACTGGAGAAGAAGGCCCTAAGAGCATTTGATCAAGGGCTGTAAGATCGACAGCAGGCTCTTGGTCTTGAGGAGACTCTTGAGGCGTGGAATTAAGCCTTGCGGCCTCAGCCTCAGCAGCTAAGCGTTCTTCTTCTGCTTTCTGTCGTGCTTCCTCAGCCTCAGCTTCTAACTGTTTAAGCACGGACGGAAGCTCTTCATTGTGCCTTATCTCAACGAGGCCCTTCTTAGCGTTTCATTTCAAACCAAGTTCTGTAGAGGGAGCATTCTCGTCATAAGCATCTTGAGACTGCAAAATCGCCTTCACTACACCAGGGTACGGCAAGGCGTGCCTCTTCCTTCCACACTTGGCCATATGTTGCATCGCAATTCTGGCTAAGTTGACTGGGCGGCGTTCAAGAATTGCGTCAATCAGAATTATATCGTGAGTTTGCACGATTGAACGTTTCTCCTGTCTTGGAAGAATGGCGCGACAGATGAAGTAGGGAATGATTGCGCCAACCTTGCTCAAAACGTGAGCTACCCTGTCGAGTCCCATCGGCCTTTTCCCTTGAAAGATATGCTCAACCAAAGGCAGTTCTTGATCAGTTGTTTCGAAGCCGCCTTCAGGAAGTGAGCTTAGAGCATCAGATGGTGGCTTGCGTGAACCTAGGCCAAGGAAGGAGTGCATTTGGCGTTCTGTTATGGAGGCTTTCTCACCTTCAATTTTGAAGTGAAGGGAGCCTTCTTTTGCTTTGTAGCGCAGATCGCTATAGAACGCCTTGACCTGTTCCTTGTCAACTATTGTCGGCACTGGTCCAACGTTCTGCCATCCTTGAAATCTTAGGAGATCGAGGAACTCCTTAACAGCTTCATCATCGAAGGAGGCGAGCCACTCTTCAGAATAAATAAGAGGACTGAGGACTTTGACGGGCACACCAGCGTTCTTCCTCTTACGCTTGCCCTTGGGGGACTCAGAGTCCTCATCATCATCATCGGACTCGTCCTCAGCCTTCTCTGAGTCACTGTCAGAGGCGTCCTTTGAAAGAGCGTCCTCTGTGCCTTGTTCCTTTTCAGCATCGCCACCAGCTGTGGCTTGATCAGCAGACCTCTGTCCTTGGGACGCACCCTCAACGTCCTGAGCCTCTGTTTGTTGTTCAGTTGTTGTGGGCTCGGCGTCCACTGGGACTTGGGATTCTGTTTGGATTGTGGGGGAGGGGTTTTCTTGTGGTGCTGGGGAGGGGTTGAGGATGGGGAGGGACTGGTTATAGGGAGGGACTTCCTGAGCATCACGCGCGAGCTCCTCAGAGAGAGTTGGCTCCGCGTTCTCCTGAGCGACCTGGTGCTGACCAGCGTCCTCAACCTGTTATGAAGGAGCGTTCACCTCTCCTTCGGCTTCATCATTGGAATCCCCTACGACATCAATGAAAGGGGAGACCTGAGCCGGCGTACCTCTTTGGCTCTCAGATGAGCTAGAGGATGAGGAGGAAGAGGGAACGTCTTCAATCTGTGCAGGAACGTCCCTTGCGAGCAAAACCTTGGGCTTTTCGCCAGCCTTCCTTCGGCGAAAAGTATGCTCGAGTGTGCGCTCAGTCTCATCTGGGCCGCTTTCTTAGGATGGACGGCGGGACTTTGGAGTCTCGGGGTCCTTAGGGGGCGAGATGTGAGCTGGGGCACTTGGGAAATTTGCCAGGTTTAGAGGGGAATGAGTGCGGGGAGGGAAGGGAATTAGGGCATTTTTCTTTGTAGGTTGAGGGGACGGAGGAGGAGTGGGGATTTGAACAATTTTGAGGGATTGAAGTGGAGGAGTGGATTCTTTAGAAAGGTTGGACGGCCGTTTTGAGGTGCTTGGCCGTTTGGTGGGAGGTTTAGAGGACGGGACGCTTGAGGTCTTGGCCTTTTTGAGGGGCCTTGGATCATGAACTTTCTTGGAGCGTCCCTCTTTAATGTGAGAAGGGAACTTGTCCACAATCTCGGTTGGGTTGGAGGAAGAGAAGGGTTTTGAGGTTTTTGAAAGGGGAGAAGAAGGGGCAGGACGCTTCATTAGATTTTTGGTGGTAACGGTGGGAACGGCAGGAGGCGGAGGAGAGGGACTTGGCACTCTTGCTTTGAGCATTCTATAGGCCAGAGAGTCCCTAGGGTACATGGGAAATTCGGGAAGGGTAGCATTGTGGAGGTCGGGAATGAGTTCAAGTAAGGGACCCAGATTCTCACCTCCAAATTGAGAGAAGAACAGAACGTCGTCCATCCTGCCTGGCAAGTCTTTGTAGTCGGTCTTGTGCAGACTTGGCATGACGAAGCGTTCAATGAACCTTTCGTAGTTCCTGGTCTTCATTGCATCGTTCTTGACCTCTGGCAAGTCCATGCGTTCCCTTATTAAATTGTAGAGGGTCCTCGGCTTCCTGTTGATGAAGTCCACTAGAGACTCATTGAGAACGATTGGCATTGGTTTCTCAATGTAGTGGGACTTCACAAGCTTTCAACGCTTCCCGCCGGTTGAAGATCCAGAAGCGTTCATCAGCCTTTGAGACATGATTCCGGTGAGTTTTTAGTGAGAGAAAGTCGCCGGAGTTTTAGAGAGAAGTCAGAGCTGTTTGAGAGTTCAAAAGTTGTTGAGCGTAATAAATTTGATGGTGACTGTTCTGGCTATATATAGAGGAAGCGGTGGCACAAGTCGTAATTAACACTGTTTCTCTGTGCGACACGTGGCAAACTTCCCCCTTAAGATTTGAGCAAAAGCAACGGTCACTGTTCACACTTTCAAAAGTTCAAAATTCTGACTCTTCATCTTCTCCTCAAACACTGAACTGGCGTTCTACATTTCTGAACTGGCGTTCCTCCAAGCAATCACTGAGCGTTCTCACAGAATTAGCAAAATTTTACCTCTTCAAGCAAACTTCTTCAAGCAAACCAACAACCAACTTACCGTTCTTGTGATTACCTTTCGAACCAGTTGAGAACAACGCAAGTACGTCCCGTAAAAGAAAATATGAAGCTCATAGGACGCTTTTGCGGAGTTCTCGGCTAGGGTAAGCTTAGAGTTCCCATCATTTCGGCTTATAATAAGGGTTGGGTGATCAGGGACACTCTTTTCAAGACAAAATAGAGAAAATTTGAATGGCGTTCCAAAGTAGCAAACACATGAAGTTTTAGACTAGCGTCCTTGCAAATATGAATTTAATGCATAACAGTCCTTAAACACTTAGAATCTACTAAACATAGTCAATCATTGAGGGAATAGTAGAACGGGACTTGCTACTTAAAAGTTATCATCCCCAAGAGCAACCTGAGATGCTCAAAGGGACGTCTATCAAGTGCCTTAGTGAAAATATCAGCTATTTGGTCTTCCGTTCTTACATGCTCCATGCTAATGAGTCCTAGTTCAACATTATCACGCAAGAAATGATGCCTTATATGAATATGCTTTGTGCGTGAATGAAAAACAGGATTCTTGGAAATTTCAATAGCACTAGTGTTATCACAACGAATGGGAATAGTTTCAAGATTGATACTGTAGTCCTCTAGTTGATATTTGATCCAGATAACTTGTGAACAGCACGAAGCAGCAGCAACGTACTCGGCTTCCGCAGTTGAAAGCGCCACAGAGTTCTGTTTCTTAGATCCCCAAGAGACTAAGCATGAACCCAGGAACTGTGCCATTCCTGAGGTGCTTTTCCTATCAATTACATGACCCGCATAATCAGCGTCCGAGTAGCCAACAAGCTTGAAGGACGTCTTCCTGGGGTACCAAAGGTAAAGATCATCACGTCCTTTGAGGTAGCGAAAGATCCTCTTAACTTCTTGCATGTGGGACTCCTTTGGATTCTCCTGGAAGCGTGCACACAAGCAAACAGCAAACATAATGTCGGGACGGCTTGCGGTCAAGTAGAGCAAAGAACCAATCATCCCTCAGTAAAGTTTTTGATCAACGTCCTTTCCCTGTTCATCTGCGTAAAGACGCGAGTTTGGAGAACATGGGGTTGCAACAGGTTTGGACGTGTTCATCCCGTACTTCTCAAGCATTTCACGGACATATTTTTGTTGGTGAATGCGCGTCCCTTCCTTGAGTTGATTGATTTGAAGTCCCAAGAAGAAATTGAGTTCTCCAATGAGGGACATCTCAAACTCACTACTCATTAAGGACTTGAACTCATCTACAAGCTTCATGTCAGTACTACCAAAGACTATATCATCAACATAGACTTGGGCAATCAAAATGTCCTTGTGAACTTTCTTTATAAACAAAGTTTTATCAATTGAACCTCTAGTGTACCCATGAGACAAAAGAAAGGACGCAAACCTGTCGTACCATGCACGAGGGGCTTGTTTGAGTCCATAGAGCGCTTTGTCCAAGTAGTACACATGATCTGGGTGAGAGGCGTCCTCGAAGCCAGGCGGCTGAGCAACATACACTTCCTCCTTCAGCTTTCCATTGAGAAAGGCAGTCTTGACGTCCATCTGAAATAACTTGAATCCTTTGTGAGCGGCGAAGGCAATAAGGAGACGAACGGCTTCAATTCTAGCAACAGGAGCAAAGGTCTCATCATAGTCTATGCCTTCCTCTTGCTTGAATCCTTGAGCCACCAGTCTTGCTTTGTTCCTTGACACACGTCCACTCTCATCAAGCTTATTTTTGAACACCCATCGCGTCCCTATGATATTTTTGCCTTTAGGACGTGGGACGAGGGTCCAAACTTTGTTCCTTTCAAACTGGTTGAGTTCTTCTTGCATTGCTTGAATCCAGTCAGCGTCCTGAATTGCTTCTTTGATATTCTTTGGCTCCACCATAGAGACAAAGGCATTGAATGCACAGAAAGCCAAATTTGCACTCTGGGACTTGCTTGCAGCTGACCTAGTTTGAACTCCTTGAGAAGGATCTGATACAATCTGGGATGTTGGATGGTCCCGAGAGAAGCGGGACTCCCTTTGAAATAAATGAGCAAATCTTGGATCAATGTCTCCATCGGAATCATCACTATCATCTTTAGGATCGTCTTCATTGCGTTCCCCCTCAGAGAGAGCGTCCACACCTCGACTTTGCCCACCTTGTTGACTTGATTCAGCTACATCTTGTTGAACTGGAGATTCACTACGAGATGGAACTCCCTGAACAACACTGGGAACTTCCACGGAGACTTCGTCAGGATTTGGAGCAGCGTTCTTAGGAACATAGTACTTTCCAGAGGACCAATCTTCAACTTCATCTTCAGAGTCGTCCTACTGTTGTGACGAGGAGCGATCTTTCTTTCTTGCCTTTTCTTTGTGAGAAGAACTTTCTTTGAACACAACATGAATACTCTCCTCAAGCTTTAGAGTTCTTTTGTTAAAAACTCTATATGCTTTGCTGGTGAGGGAGTACCCAAGGAATATAGCTTCATCACTTCTTGCATCAAACTTTCCAAGTTTCTCTTTATCATTGTTGTGAACGAAACACTTACACCCAAAAACTCTGAGATAGTCAAGGCGAGGCTTCTTTCCGTTCAACAACTCATAAGATGTCTTTTTCAGGAGAGGACGGATCATTGCACAATTGATGATGTAGCATGCTGTGGCAATAGCTTCCGCCCAGAAGTACTTGGGAACGCTATTAGCCAAAAGCATAGTTCTTGCCATTTCCTCTAACGTCCTGTTCTTTCTTTCTACAACTCCATTTTGTTGAGGAGTCCTTGGAGCTGAGAAGTTGTGCAAGACACCATGTTGATCACAGTAGGCCAGGAACTCTGTATTTTGGAATTCCGTCCCATGGTCTGATCTTATAGCTTTGAGAGGCGTCTCAAGGGCAACTTCCACTTGTTTGATGAAGACTTTGAACGCATTGAAACAATCTGCTTTGGAAGCCAAGAAAAGAACCCAAGTGAATCGAGAAAAATCATCTACAAGAACATAAATGTACCTCTTTCCACCGTAGCTCAGCGTCTTCATTGGTCCACAAAGATCCATATGGAGAAGTTCCAAAGGCTTCTTCGTACTGACTTCATTTTTGGACTTGAAAGACGTTCTTGTTTGCTTCCCTTTGATACAGGCTTCGCACTGTTCAACCGTCTCAGGATCAATTCGGGGAAGTCCTTTCACAAGATTTTTCTGGTGAAGCTTAAGGATTGTGCTAGGTCCAGCATGGCCAAGACGACAATGCCAGAGATCAGCGTCCTTCTTTGAAGCAGATAGACACAACTCTGATTTGGGCTTGAACTCTTGATTGAAGATGTAGACATTGTTTTGGCGCACTCCTTTGAGAACGACTTTGTTGGACTTCTTGTTGATAACGAGGCATTCCTTTGAGTCAAATGTGACTAAGTTTTCACCTTGATCACACATCTGAGAGACCCTAAGAAGATTGAAGCCAAGTCCTTCAACAAGACTTACGTTGGTTGCTTTGATGGACGGGTTAAGAATAGCAGTTCCCGTTCCCTTGATCTTTCCCTTGCCCTTATTGCCAAACGAGACAGTTCCTCCCGTGGCACTACTTTGGATAGAAGTGAGATGGATCTGGCTTCCTGTCATATGATTTGAGGCGCCACTATCAATGATCCAAGGGCGTCCCCTCACTTCCACCTGCCATAACAAAGTTAGTGTTTGGCGACCCAGGCAAGGTGTTCCTTACCTGGTTCGTTACAGAAATAGAACTCTGGTTCTGGCATGTAGTCATTAATATTCACATCATTTGAAATAGCATGCTTGCGGAAAGAATTCCTAGAGCGTCAAGAACGCCTAGGATTAACCTTAGGAACGGACTTAGCATTTTCGTTGTTAGTCCTAGCAGCCTTTCCATTTTCAACATCTTCCTTGAGTTTTAAGCAATCATATTTGTAGTGATCTCCTTGTCAACAGTACCAACACGTCCTATAATAAGTACCGAGGTAGTACTTCTTGCTGGGACGTTGGATTTTGTTTTGCTTCATCTTTTGGGGATCACAGACTTTTGAACCTTCCCCTTTAGCAATTTTCTTATAAATTTTATGACTAGTGGAATTGGTGTAGTAGTCCTCTTGTCCTATTTCTCCACTTTCTAGTCCTTTCAAGAAGATTCTTGGTTTTCTCACGTTCAAGTTCTAGTTCTGAGGTTTTGCTAGCCTCAAAGTCACTAGGGAGAGAGTTCCTGGGTTCAGACTCATAGCCTAGTCCTCTTTTGGCTGGGACAAAGACTATTGGCTTGACTTCCTCAACTATGGGACTCTTTCCCAACACCTTTACTTCTTCTCTAAGCTTAGCATTCTCAAGTTTGAGACACATTACTTCAGTTTTTAGAGATTTAGATTCTTCAAGTGAGGACTCTAGTTGAACGGTCATGGAACTACAGTTTTCACATTCAACAACTATATTCTCATTTTCAAACTCAAGTTCATCCATTCTATGTTGCATGATAACACTTTCTTCCATGATTTTTCCAATCAGTTTAATGAGCTTAGATTTGGAACAATGTTCTAAAGAACTCATCATAGATTCACGCGTTACCTCATTTTCAGATTTCGGAACGTTCTCCTCAACAGCTGTGACGTCCTCCATAGCCATGTACGCCACTTGCTCATCAGGTTCTTCATCATCATCGTCAGAGGAAGAACTCCCATTATCCCATGCAGAGGCGAACGCTCCAATAAGGGTTTTCGTCCTTATATCCTTAGCAGACATTCCTGTTGTACACTTTTTAGCAAAGTGTCCCTTCTTGTTACACTTGTAACATGTGAGTTCCTTCATTTCAGCATCAGTGTACTTACGACTCTCCTTCTTTGGCATCTTGTGTTTGTTGAAGTATTTGTTCCTTTTGCCAAAGGCACGTACAACTTTGTTAAAGAGAGCAACTTCTTCCTCTTCCTCGAGATGTTCCTTAGTCTTGCTTTCCTTTTCCTTTAAAGCTTGAACGCGCATCCTCTCGCGGTTCTCGTTCTTGTTAGCTTCCACCATCAAAGAAATTTCTTGCTGACGACGAATATATTCAGCGTACTCTGGTGTTGTGGACGCCAAAGCAAGATCAGTTTGAGAGTTGTTTGCTAGTTGAGCCATATCAGTTTTCCTCCGTTCTTCGTACTGTCTGAGCTTCCCATAGATCTCTTCCATATCTAGAGTCTTGTTGGCCGTGTTCTCTTTGAATGATGTCCTGTCAAAGCTCCAGACTCCGGTTAATCCATCAATGACCACTTGAACTCTATTCCTCATGGAGATTTCTGTTTCTGGGATGCCCAAGTTCCTCATCTTGGTGACAAGGGCCTCAAAACGGTACGAGTAATCGTTCACAGATTCATTTGGCAACATAGTAAAAGCATAGAACTCCTTCTTGATTTTCAGCTGAACGTCTTCTTTCATTTCAGCCGTTCCTACATGAAACTTCTCCAGGGCGTCCCACTATTGTTTAGCAGTTGGCAAGTTGCCGACTCGAGTGGCGTCCCTCTCACATAGGGATGCTTGAAGGAAACACATGGCTTTTGCGTTGGTTTCCATCAATTTGAACTCATCAGGACCCCACTCGTCCTCCTTATCAACCTTGTCAACGGGCACCTTGAGATCTCCCTTCATGATGACCTTCCAGCATTGATAATTTTGACCTCTACAGAAGTTCGCAAACCTTGTTTTCCAGCGATTAAAGTTGCCGTCCGTCAGGCGCGGAGGCTTCACAAAAGAGATTCCAATTGGTTCCATGTCCATCTTTACCTGCAACTCAGTAAGAATCTAGAGCGCCTGCTCTGATACCAATTGTTGGATCGTTAGTCTGAGGGACGTCCTTTACTTTAAGCAAAGACGTCCTTTAGTCAGGCGTCCCTACGAGGTGTAGGGGCGTCCTTTAGTATTGCAGCAGAAATAGACTAAACAGATAAACGACGAACGCAGTGAATTATAGAGGAACCACTCAAGACCAAGTAGTTCTTGAGTGTAAACCTCTACCTCCTTGGAGGATTTTTGAATAGATCTTTCCTTTCTATTGAACATTCTTACAGTTGTACTGGCGAGTCTTTACAGTTCTCTGACACTTAGCTTTTCCCTAAGTTCACTAGTAAAGAACTCCTTTAAGCCTACAACTTAAGCTTGCCCAATCTACTAAAGGACTCTATTCCTACGTTCTGCAGTACTTCGCAGAACTCTCTCTTTCCTTTTGTGGTTTTCTGTTACAAACTGTTTTTTGTGATTTGGTTACAAATCTCACTCGATCTAACACAAGTTCTATCACTGTTCTTGAGTTCTTGAGTTAGTTCTTCGTGTTCTTGAGTGAGTCGCTTTCTCTTTGATTCTCTCTGAATATTCTTGAAAGCGTTGGCGTCACAATAAATGCCTTGGGGCTATTTATAGGACTTGGGGAAGGGCGTCCCTTCTTTGGGACGATCATGCCCTTCGAGGACGTGGCTATAGGATCTTCCTCCACGTAGTAGGGCGGTGATGAGGAAGCTTCTTGTATCCAGCTGTGTATGATGAACTCCGCTACAGGATCGGCCGCCACATGTTGATGGACTCTACAACAGGATCGTCCGCCACGTAGTGTTGGACTCCGCTACAGGATCGGTCTCCACGTGTCCTTGGATGATCAAACATTGTCGAGTGATGTCATCCTGTCGGCTAGTGAGTAAGGACTCCTCTCTTGCGTTCCTACTTGCTTGGGACTCCGTCCTTGCTCAAGTAGTCTCTAGCTTGTCCTTACTTCCTGTTAGCTAGCGTTCCTAAGCTTATGGGACGTTCATACACACTTGTTGTCCTTTTGATCATAGGCGTTCCTGAACACTTGGACAACTTTTGTTAGAATCAAAGTGAGTTTGTCATATCAAAACTAAGGGACGGTTGTGTGGAACACTAACAAGTACGCAGGCGTTCTTGATAGCGTCCCAACAGTGTGGACCTATCTTACGGTCCACACTTGTATATTCTGATGCCTTTCTATGAGTTTAAGCAATTTCAGGGTGAAAACCATTCTGTGACTATTTTGAGAGAGTTCTAGATGAGGCAACCGATCTAATTGCTCGTGGAGTCTATGTTTGTGCATATGATCTCAGCCTAGAAATCCGTAGTGGCATGACATTGGAGATGCAGGAAGAGGTGTATCGTAGGACTGAGGAAGGATATGCCAAATTGAGACCGGAGAAGGAACTATTTGAAATTTTCTTGGCCATCTTCGACGAGAGTCGGTTGCTGCAGGACAAGCTTAATGTCGGAAAGCTTTCTGACCAAGAACCGCGACCGCGCCCCTTGGACCGTGCTCGCGGTTCGGATGCAGAAACTAAGGATTCCCCCCTGAAGGAGAACCGCGACCGCGGCCTACAAATCGCGCCCGCGGCCCCCGAGGAGGTCGGTCCACCGGTTCTCAATGGCGATCATGTCTTCACCGACGATGTTCTGGTTCCGGTTGTAAGGCTCGATTACCCTATCTCAATGCCCGAGGGACTCCCCAGGCTCGAGTTCATAGGGCAGAAAGAGTCCACTCAAGATGACGGGACCACAGAAGAAGAGGATTGGGCGATTTTTAGTGAATTCCTGGATGGTTTGGAGCAAGAGGAGGTTCAAGATATTGCATTGGAGGTTTCGCCCCCGATTTTGATAGATCAAGCTTCCGAGTCTGAGCTTGTGGAGGAACGATATGTGATAACGGAAGAGGAGTATTTCCTTCAGTATGGTGACCCCTGGAGTGACAACGACGAGCCTGATGACTCGTCGAAGGAGCCAGATGATGTTATGGAAATTTCTTCTTCACCGTCAGAAAATTTCATATCCCCTTCTATGGAGATTCCTAAAGTCAGCCTTGATGATCCCTATATCCTTTACTCCACTTCTTCTCTCTCCTTTGATCCTAAATTTGTTCTTTCATGTCAATCTTTCATTAAGAATTCTATCTTTGAGCATGCCAGGGTAGGTGATGAGTTCTTCTATGCTTTACCTCATGATAGTGATAACTCAAATAGGAGATTTGCATGCTTTGTTGAATACTCTGAAAAATCACCTAATTCACCTAATTGGTTTCACTCAAGGAATTCACACCCTAATTGCTCCAGCATGTTTGATAGGTTAAAAAGAAGTTTGAATTATTTCTTATTTCTTGTTAATTTGTCAACATGTTATGCGTCCCGTTGTAAGATAGCTGTGCAGGACTTTGATTTGATGCTCAGACGATGTCCGATCATGAAAACGTCGAGCAATCGACGTTAAACAAAGGCGCTTCTTGGGAGGTAACCCAAGGCTTAAATAGATTGTTTTTCCATTCCAAGCTTAGGTTTCTTTTCGTTTTCGGGCTAACGTGCAGGTACTAGGTCCGAAAGAACATTCTGGTGCAAAACTGCGCTCGCGGCAGCCATACCGCGCCCGCGGTGGAGCACCAGAATCCATCCCGACATACAGGTACTAGCGCCGCGGTCGCGGTACTCATACCGCGCCCGCGGTTATCATGCAGTAGGTCTCGTACCGCGACCGCGGTTATCATACAGTAGGTTCCGAAAAAAAAGGTTTCAGGCATGTATCTTCTACTTTCTGACGTCTCTCATTTTGGTGGTGTTTTAGTAGTTAATTTCCCTTGTAAATATGTGTCTTTTGTTCCTTTCTTTGCTAGTTTTGTCCCTTTTTAGCTTACATTCCGATTTCCATGAGATTCGGAGACTACGGGAATTTGTTGTGTTTTGTAGGTAAATTGGCACGTTTTGAGGACGTTTGGGAGGAGTTTCTAAAGAGGATCAAAGCTTGAGAGCAAAGGAACGGAAGAGCCAAGCAAGGAACGAAGTGGAACTCAAGGAAAGCCAAGAAGAGAAGAGGATCGAGGCCCGGAACGACGTGCCCAGCAAGTCGGGCCCGAGTTGGCACTTTGGAGGCTCGGACCGTGGTTGGTGACGTCGGGCCCGAGGTACTCCGTGTCGGTCCAAGTCGGCGAAGTGAGGATTGGGCTCCAAGGCACATAATTGTGATCTACCACTTTTGCCCTTCTTCTATTTTTGAAGTCCTTGGTCCCTAATTATGAAGGGAAGACCCTTAGAGAGAAAAATGGGGGAGCTAGGAGGCTAATCCACACATCTAATCACTCTCAAAAGCTCAAGGAAGACTTGGAGAGCAAGGAGGAGGAAGGAAGAGGAGAAGAAGAGAGGAAATCGGTGGAGCTTAGGTAGGAGTAGTGAGTTTGAACTTGTTTTGTTTTGCACTTAGTAGACTTGAGATTTGGATCTTGTGTATTCCTTTGATTTAAATGCAATTTGAGTTGGATTTGAGTTTGATGATTGAGATTTGTTTGCTTTGCTCTTTGATTGCTTTTTACTCTTTCCAAATGGAGTAGATTCCATAGTCTTGGGCTATGGGGGAAACCCCTAGCTAGGATTGGGTGTGAACCCTCAATTCCATAGCCTTGAGTGCTTGATCTATGAATCCTCTCTACATTGAGCTTCAATTCTCTTGTGAGAACAAGGGATCTAGGGCTTGTGCTTGGTTAGAGTAAGCGAAAGCGATCTCGAGGCCATCACTTGGCCTAGCATCGAAGGGAAGGTGAAAACCCCCTATGGTCGATGTGTGGCAGAGGGATCGAAGGAAAACAACCTCAATCTCACAAGGATCAACACTTATTGGCTTAATTGGGGTGGTATTACTCAAGTCTAGTTAGGGAAGGAACTCAAAAACCCAAGACTGATCTACTATTTTGACAAGACCGAGTTACCCAGACGGGCCCGACTTCCACTGTGTCAGTCCCGCCTAAGTTCTCGTCGATCCTTCTCGGACTGAGGTGACCAAAGTCGGTCCCGAGAAGTTCTCTTTGATTTTCCTTGTTTTTGCCTTTCTTTTACTCTTTTAAGTCTTTTTGGTACACTCAACGCACGAACTCCCGTGTATTCGACACCCTACCCTTGTGCTACATCGGGGTTCGGTTTATAAATTTAAATTTTGAGACCCTCCAATCCGGAACCCATCAGAATTTTGGCACCGTTGCCGGGGAGTTCTACTTGTTTGAGTTACCATTTTTTTGAAGTCTTTGATTTTGTAGTGATTTGGGTGAGGGACTAGCCCAAACCCCTTGTTTGTTTTGATTCGGTTTTGTTTGAGTCTTTGGTTATAGGTGTATGCGAGCTCGTTCCGTCCGAGGAACACTTGAGTTTGATTTTGTGAGTGATCCGGAGAGCATTATCAAGGAGGCTCGAATGAAGAAGAGAATGGAGAACCAAGCACTACATGATGATGAGGTTGATAGGATGAGGGCCGACATGGCTCGTATGCAACTTGAGATGGCCAACCGGGATGCCGAAACTAGGAGAGAGCGTGAGCAAAGGA
Organism: Polygonum aviculare; assembly: GCA_934048045.1. NCBI lineage: Eukaryota > Viridiplantae > Streptophyta > Magnoliopsida > Caryophyllales > Polygonaceae > Polygonum > Polygonum aviculare. The sequence goes on along the minus strand of OW204023.1, from coordinate 19,417,532 downwards.
TGAGATTGGAGGCTCAAATCAACACCCAACCTCGGAATGCACGTCAATATATGCATCCGGAGTTGAAGGTGCCGGAACCGGCCATTGTCTTGCCGGAGATTTCAAAGAACTTTGAGATCAAGACTCAATTCATCTCACTTATCAAGAGGGACCAATTTCAAGGGAGACCGAATGAGTGCCCGATTGAGCATGTGAAGCAATTCAAGGATCTATGTGAGACCATCTCGACGGATGAGGAGACGCTAGAGTACGTGCTACTCAAAGCCTTCAAATGGTCGTTGGGAGGCAAGGCATTGCATTGGTTGGAGAGCCAAGCACCTCGATCCATCACATCATGGAGAGCTCTCAATGAAGCATTCTTGATGAAGTTCTTTCCACCAACCAAGACTACGGAGCTTAGAAGGAAGATAGCGAGTTTTCAACAAGGAGCCCACGAGCCACTCTTTGAGGCTTGGGATCGGTTCAAGGAAATGTTGAGGCAATGTCCGACGCATGGGCAACAACTTTATGTTCTTCAAGATATATTCTTCCAAGGAATCAACCCCGCCACTAAGGACAAGTTGAACCTTCACACCGATTGTGGGTTCATTGATTTGCCGCCGGAGCAAGCATGGGAGTTGCTCGACAAACTCTCCGATTATGAAGCCATGTACGGAGTGAGTCAAGTCAACAAGGAAGTAAGAGTCCAAGGAGATGGTACAAGAAGGCTCTATGACCCGAAGAATGAAGAGGTTGATAAGGATATGAAGATTCAATTCTTTGAGGATGAGTTGAACAAGATGAGGAGGCAAATGAATCACCTTAAGCAAACCACAAGAGCATGTGAAGAATGTGGTTCTTTCAAGCATGGAGCTCAAGAGTGTCCCAATGAACGCCAAGTTCGCTTGGCCGAGCAAATCGAGGAGGCACACTATGTTCAAAGAAACTATGGAGGAAAAGCCAACTTCAACAATGGAGGAAATGGAATGTGGAACCAAGGCCAAGCCAATGGCTACAACAACAACTACAACCAAAACGAGCCAATGGCCCAACCACCACCATACCGACCTCCGGGGTTCTATGAGCAAACTCCACAATGGGCACAAGACTTGAAGAATCAACTCACCAATGTTAAGAGAAGAGTTGATGAGATGAGCACCCAATTCAAGGAGTTTGGTGTATGGAGAAGACAAGTGGACAACCAATTTGTTCACATGGCGAATCAACTTCCGAGAGAGGAAGGGAGACTCCCGGGCCGACCCGAGGAGAATCCCCGTGCCCCACAACAACAAAATGAATTCCGAGCCATAGGGTTGAGGAGTGGTCGGAGTTTGCCCGAACCACAAATGCCAAGGACAAGAGAAGAGAGTCGGACCGAGTTGCCCAGGAACTCAGGCCCGACGTGCCAAGAAGTCGAGCCAAAAAACGGAGGAAGTCCCCTGATCAGGACCAAGGAGGAGCGGAACTCGGGCCCGACATGCCTTGTAGTCGGACCGACTTCCCCAGCTTTACCCTGCCCTAGGACCGAGGACCCGCACATCGGTCCCGATGTCGATTCCACGTCGATCCAAGCTGAGAATGTTGAGAGTGATCCAAGCCGGTCCAAGGAAGTGGATTCAACCAAGAAACAAGGTGGCACAACTCTTCCTTACCCATTGAAGAAGCCCAAGGAGGTTATGGAGGGCAAGTTTAAGAGGTTCTTGAAGCTCTTGCAAGGTTTGAACATCACCATACCGTTCACCGACGCTCTAAGTGAGATGCCATCATATGCTAAGTTCTTGAAGGAAATTTTGAGTAATAAGAGGTTGATTGTGGAGATGCAAGACGAGGTGAAAATCTTGAAGCTACCTCAAAAATTGGGTGATCCCTGGAAATTTGCAATAACTGTGGGAATTGGATCCCAAAACTTCAAGGCTCTTTGTGATTTAGGAGCAAGCATATCGGTTATGCCCATGAGCATATAGAGGAGGGCTAACCTTGGTGATATAGAACAGGTTGACATGAGTCTTAATATGGCCGATGGTTCATCTACAAAGGCTACGGGAATCTTAGATGACGTCCCGGTTAGAGTTGGGAGGTATTTTGTCCCCGACGATTTCGTGATCCTCGATATGAAAGAAGACCCTTTGGTGCCCATTATTCTTGGAAGGCCGTTTCTAGCTACGGCGGGTGCCAAATTTGATGTAAGAAATGGAAAGGTGACTTTTGAGATTGGCGAAGATACGGTGGAGTTTCACTTCAACAAAGCTCTAAATGAACCGGATACCTTGGCGATATTGAAATTGGAGGAAAGTGCCATGCGGAAAAGAGAGGAAGTAGAAGCCACAAAAGAAGAAGAAGCACCTTTGAGGAGTCATGACATAGTCAACGTTCAAGTTCGAGAGAGAGAGTTGCTAGATCCATTTGAGCACAATGGGGAGTCAAGAGATGATGAAAGTCCAAGAGGCCATGAAGAATATCCATCTTTATATCCTTTTGATTTGGGAGACTCTTATATTTGCTTGAGTGATTTAAAAGAGGATTTGAGCTATAATGTCATTGAATCTCCTAGAAATTCTCTAGATGTTTGTGATGTAGGGAATGAAGGTCAAGTTAAGAAAGGGCAAGAAGTGCAAACCTACACCTTGGAGGAGAAAGGTGAAGGAGAATTTGGAGGCCACGCTTACATCAACCACAAGTGGTGGTTTTATGGCTATGAAGGGCGTGGAGATGGACATGACTACGGTGATCAATTCACTATTTTTCATCCGCCGTGAAGGTTGAGGTTAGATGTCAAGCTAGTGACTTAAAAGAAGCGCTCATCGGGAGGCAACCCGAGCTTAGTAGGTGTATTTTCATAATTTTAGTTTAGTTTCTTTGTCTTAGCTTAGATTCTTTCTAATCTCTCCTTAGCATGTGTTTTGTGGAATTGTGTGTTGTGTAAGCTTCATGATTGAGTATGGTAGTGGTGAAAATAATAAAAGGAGTTGTGAGTAAAGATTTGGCAAGAAGAGGGAATTTTAGGAAGCCGAAACAAGTCAGATCGAGGTACCCAGTACCTCGGGCCCGATGTAGGTGAAGTCGGTCCGACTTAGCCGGTCAACCTTGGTCTTTATTTGGAGGAAATGCCCATTATACCCCTCTGACCTAAACTTTGTCTCTTTCCCATTTAAAGTCTCCTTTCCCATACCTACCTCCCATCACCTTCATAACCACCTTCCCAAAATACCAAGCTCACCTCAAAAACCCCCAAATCGGTCCCCCATCTCCATCACACTCGATCCCCTAGAAAACCTCACAACAATTTTGATCCAACACCCTAGCCATCCCCAACATCGATCGCAAAAGCAAAAATCCCATCAAGTCCCATTGTTCTTCATCCCTCTCCTAGATCTAGGTGGAGAATTTGAGTTCTAAGGAGTTTGATTGCTAGCAAGTCTTTGTCTCTTCAAATTTGGTATGAGAATCTCAATCTCTACTTAATTCCTTGTGAATTTCATGCTTTCATTGTTTGCATTGAGATTTGCCATGATTGAATGAGTTTAGATCTTGAGCATCCATGGTGTCTTGCATGAATAGTGGAATTTGTTCTTAATTGTTGATTATGCATGCTAGAACCTACTTGGAACTTCGATTGATGAAGAGAAATGGTTGATATTGGATTTTAGGAGCATAATAGAGTGATTTTGGGTGAATTAGGTTGAGAATTCGAATTTAGGCCCAGACCGAGATACCTAGATCTCGGGTCCGACGTTGCAGAGTCGGTCCAAGACTCAGGACCGAGGTTGAGACACCTCGGGCCCGACGTCTTGTGTTGGTCGGTCTTAGTGCTATTTGGCTTTCCCTTGTGTGGACTTTATGATGCATGAGCTTGATTGTTGGTTAAGGCTTGTTTATCATGATATATCTTCTCGCTTGACCATTGTTGTGTGATCCTTTGTTCATATGTTGGATTTTGTGGATTAAGTGTCTAGAAGACAAGTATGGGGTCATTTTTTTGTCTGATAAGTGATTAGTTGTGGAAGCATGTGATTTTGTTGAGGTTGTATAGATCTTATCTTGTAGTTCTTTTCTTTGAATGTGTGTAGGTACCATGAAAACCCGAGCGTCTTCTTCACGAATGGAGAGGCCTTCAAAGAAGTCCAAGAAATTAAAGAGAGTTCAAAGGATGGATGATGTGCAATTGGAAGATGATGATGTGATAGCAAGCTATGAGCGGTTCATGGGTCTAGCTCACCACACTAGGTGGCTAGATTGGGAATCAATCAAGAAGATGAGTATGGATGACGCGCTCAACCGTTGCTACTCTAATATTGGGCTAGACGTGATGTTAAGGTGGAACAACACTCACTATCCCGCCTTAACATTGGAGTTTATGGCCACCTTCAAGTGCACTTATGAGGGAGTTGAGGATGAAGGCATGATTACCTTCCAATTGGGCAATGAGGCGCAAGAGCTCTCACTTAGGAACTTGGCGGTCTACCTTGGATTCCCGTTTCCGAGAGACGAAGCTTTTGTGGACAATGACAAAGTGAACTATCTTTGGAGATATGTAGCGGGAAAGAGTGAAATGAGGAAGGGAGCCTCAACCAATGAGATCGCAAGTCCCCTCTTCCGAGTCATGATCCGAGCTTTGGGATGTGCCATCTTTGCTAGGCACGAACTAAGTAAGCCGATGAAGGAAGAAGTCATGTTGCTCTATGAGATGTTGTTCCAAAATGAGAAGTCGATGAACCTCACATGGGAATGGGTGAAAATGGTGAGGGATTTCCAAAGTTCCTCATGGATTTACTTTGGAGGGATGATAGCCCGCTTGGCTCATCGTCTTGAGGTGGATTTATCCAAGTACACACCGGCACCAAATGGGGTAGAGTTCATGGATCTCAAGTACTTCAAGAAAGCCAACATCATCAAGGAGAAGGTCGTCAACGATATCATTCCTCATCTAGCACCTCATTCCAACTTTGACAAGGTGCAAATTCCTTTGGGGCCACGTCTCTTTGACCTCTCGAGCTTTTATAATTGGTTTCAAGTGTGGGCGGGAAAAGAGAATTCTTATGGAGAATCGGAGGGGACGCTTGAGTGTAGACGACGTGCCCAACACATTCGTTTCACTACTCCTCAATCTTCTCCGGACACCGAAGATGAAGAGCCTAACCAATCTGAGTTTGCAAGAAGGGAGGCCATGGATGTTGACTCTCCTCCCGAAGAAGAAGATGACGGATACCGCAACTTGCTCACCGACCAAGCTCGAACGCTCTTGGACCGAGATGCCGGGTACCTCGGGCCCGACGTTCATCAACGTCGGTCTGACACATACTTGCCCGAGCCGGTCCCTAGTCACTTTGAGAGAGGAGAGGGAAGTGGAGCAAGGCAAGGGCCATCACATTTTGGAGGATACGAAGGGTATGCCCAATGGTACGGGCCCGGAATGGTCTTCCCCGAACCTCAACAATCGGTGGACATGAACTTTCTAGCCAACCAATTGGCTCACCTTCAACTCCAACAATCAAGCATGCTACAAGAGGCCCATCAACTCAACCTTCAACAACAACAAATGTATTTCCAACAACAACAACTCTCCCACCAACAAGAAGATTTCCAAGCTCAATTTGAAGAAGTGAACCGAAACCTTGCTTACACAAGGCGTGATGTGGATGATTTGAGGGCGGTAGAGGATCAAAGATGGAGCGTTCAAGAGAGTTTCAATGAATGGATGGTCGGGAACTACCCTTCCCGCGAGGACCCATGGACGCGCCCTTCACCTCAACTCCAACCACCAAGTCAAGATCATTTTCATGCACATGTGTACGAGCGAGAGAGGCAAGCATGGCTCCAAAGAGGACGCCGCCGAGAGCACCCTCCAAACTAAGCCTAGACATTCCAATCAAGAATAAGAAATTGTGAGCTTTCTTGACTTTTGTCTCTTTTATTTTGAGTTTTGATTTCTTTGTTTTGATGTGGACATCAAAATTTTAAGTATGGGGTGGGGTTAATAGCTCATAGTTTCATGTGTAGGTTTCTTGTGTTTGTTCTTATTTTGTTATGGGATGTTTTCTTTTGGATAGTGGCATGTTATGTTTCATGAATGATGATTGAATTCGATGGTTTGAATGGATGAGTTTGTTTTGTTTTTGAGAAATGTTTTGCAAAAAAATATAAAAATTTGAAAATTGTGTTAAAAACAACAAAAAGATTTTGTTTTTGGACTAGGAATTCCCATCTTAGATGTCCATAGGAAGGTTAATGATGGTGTGAGCATGTAAAGTCCTTTGCATATTTTTGGATAGTTTAGCCTCTAAATGGATGTTGCTTTTGATGTGATGTGATATCTTGCATGTTTTTATTGAGCACATGAGTTCTTGGATGAGTTTTGATGCAACTAAGTATGAGTGAACCTTGTGAGATGATTTTTGGCCATTTTAGGGATGCTTGTTCATTATTGCATATCCCTCATGTTTCTTGTGTGATTAACTCAAGCATGCTGATAATATTTGTTATTGAGGTGTTTATCTATTTTCCAAGACCAATATGAGATTTGTTCTATGCTTTGTCACAATGATTTGAACTTTGTCTCACTTAGTCACAAAATATTCCATATCCTACCTTAAAGATAAATTGTTGTTTGTAGCCCCGTTTTAGCCTTAGACCTTTGTTTGAAACTCCTCAAAAATATGATTCCTAGCCTATATGACTTGACCCTTATGGGATTGGACTTTAGTGAGAGGTTTTGGAATGTATTTGAAGAGTTGAGATTCTCTTTGGTGAAGGGCAAAGAAGGGAGTTATAAATCAAGTGGGTAATGCATCTTTGTTGTATAGAGTGAAAAGAAAGAAAGAAAAGTTGGAAAAAGTAGTGGATTGAAAAGCAAAAGTGCTTAAGAAAGAAAAGGGTTTCGACCGAGTTCAAAAGGACCTCGGGCCCGATGTGTGTTCCAAGTCGGTCCAAAGTGGAAAAAGTGAGAAAAATCCAACGAAAAGTGTAGTGCAAAGATGAAGTGGAATGTTAAGTGAAAGTTTGGGTTGAGAAAAGAAAAAAAAGAAAAAAATCAAAGTCTTTTGGGTGAGAAAAGTTGAAAGTGGAATAATTTGGTGAAGTTGGTGAGAGACTAGAAAAGTTCAATCCCCATTGTAAACACCACAAGACCAAAATGATTCCTACCTTGAGAAATACCAAAAGCCCAATTACAACCCGGCCGAATGGAACCTCTTTGAGGACCTCCATTGAGCCAAGTTGATATCTTTGTGTGCATTGTAGTAGGCATCTCTAGGTGGAGGAATTGGTTATATTAGCTTTAATAGTAAGCTTTTACTTGCATGATTATTGAGTATGAGTGTTCATTGCTATACCTAAACACATGATGAGTGATACACATTTTCATATCCCTAAAGTGAGGCTTAGTTGCATTGATTTCATTCCTTGAACACTTGATCATGTGTGATGACGTAATCTTGCTAGCATACCTATCACTTGTGCTTACTTGATTGATTTTCCATATGAGGTTGTACTTGAAGATTGTGCTTCGCTCTTGTTTACATTGTTATTACTTGAGGACAGGCAAGTTTAAGTACGGGGTATTTTGACGTCTCTCATTTTGGTAGTGTTTTAGTAGTTAATTTCCCTTGTAAATATGTGTCTTTTGTTCCTTTCTTTGCTAGTTTTGTCCCTTTTTAGCTTAGATTCCGATTTTCCATGAGATTCAGAGACTATGCGAATTTGTTGTGTTTTGTAGATAAATTGGCACGTTTTGAGGACGTTTGGGAGGAGTTTCTAAGGAGGAGCAAAGCTTGAGAGCAAAGGAGCGGAAGATCCAAGCAAGGAACGAAGAGGAACTCAAGGAAAGCCAAGAAGAGAAGAGAATCGAGGCCCGGAACGACGTGCCCAGCAAGTCGGACCCGAGTTGACACTTTGGAGGCTCGGACCGAGTTTGGTGACGTCGGGCCCGAGGTACTCCGTGTCGGTCCAAGTCGGCGAAGTGAGGATTGGGCTCCAAGGCACATAATTGTGATCTACCACTTTTGCCCTTCTTCTATTTTTGGAAGTCCTTGGTCCCTAATTAAGAAGGGAAGACCCTTAGAGAGAAAAAGGGGGGAGCTAGGAGGCTAATCCACACATCTAATCACTCTCAAAGGCTCAAGGAAGACTTGGAGAGCAAGGAGGAGGAAGGAAGAGGAGAAGAAGAGAGGAAATTAGTGGAGCTTAGGTAGGAGTAGTGAGTTTGAACTTGTTTTGTTTTGCACTTAGTAGACTTGAGATTTGGATCTTGTGAATTCCTTTGATTTGAATGCAATTTGAGTTGGATATGAGTTTGATGATTGAGATTTGTTTGCTTTTCTCTTTGATTGCTTTTTACTCTTTCCAAATGGAGTAGATTCCATAGTCTTGGGCTATGGGGGAAACCCCTAGCTAGGATTGAGTTGTGAACCCCTAATTCCATAACCTTGAGTGCTTGATCTATGAATCCTCTCTACATTGAGCTTCAATTCTCTTGTGAGAACAAGGGATCTAGGGCTTGTGCTTGGTTAGAGTAAGCGAAAGCGATCTCGAGCCCATCACTTGGCCTAGCATCGAAGGGAAGGTGAAAACCCCCTATGGTCGATGTCTAGAGTGGAGGGATCGAAGACAAACAACCTCGATCTCACAAGGATCAACACTTATTGGCTGAATTGGGGTGGAATTACCCAAGTCTAGTTAGGGAAGGAACCGAAAAACCCAAGACCGATCTACTATTTTGACATGACCGAGTTACCCAGACGTTGGGCCCGATTTCCACTGTGTCGGTCCCGCCTAAATTCTCGTCGATCCTTCTCGGACCGATGTGACCAAAGTCGGTCCCGATATGTTCTCTTTGATTTTCCTTGTTTTTGCCTTTCTTTTCCTCTTTTAAGTCTTTTTGGTACACTCAACGCACGAACTCCCGTGTGTTCGACACCCTACCCTTGTGCTACATCGGGGTTCGGTTTATAAACTTAAATTTTGAGACCCTCCAATCCGGAACCCATCACTTTCCATATACCTTTTCCATCGTTCTATCTTTACCATCATTCTTTCTATCCATCTATTTATCTTCTATTTTCCATATATTTTTCCACCACCTTCTCTATTTCTTTTCATTCATCTTTGGAGTTATTTTTGTATTGGCTATGTGCAAAAGCCTAAGTATGGGGGAGCTTTGTTCCCCCACATGTTATCACGGCTCGAGATCAAGTATTCGTCCATCTCCCGAGAGACGAGCCAAGATACAAAGGCTTTATTGCCCATCATCCGGTTCGAGAGAAGTCAAGTGCACGAGACTGCGCCAAGGTCGCGACCGCGCCACACCGGCTGCGCCCATGGTTTCCTTCCGGAAGTTGACGTTTTCTCTCGCTGTGTTGATTCCGCGCCCGCGGCCCGTACACCCGCGTCCACGGTTGGCCTACAAAAACGGTATTCCGAAGTTCTTTTTCGTCCATTCTTCTACCACCTTTGAAGAGTTCTTCCATTCTAACCCTCTTCAATCGATTGTGAGTCTTCTGATATACCTTTTTCCTTGCTTCTATCCTTTCTCTTTGCTTCATTGAGGACAATGAAGGATTTAAGTATGGGGGAGGGAGTACTCGCATTCGCTTATCCTAGTTAGTGTAGTTAGAGATTTGCTTCAGATTTTTTATTTTCTTCTTTTCATGGAGCACTTGCACCATATTTTTTGCATAATAAAGAAAGAAAGAAAGAAAAGAAAAAGATAGAAAAAGCCATAAAAATTGAAAAAGGCATATGATATCCTGGGATGAGTCAAAAACCCGAAAGGGTGGCTCAGGTAATAAGCAGGTAACCCGGACCAGCATAAGGCTGGGGTAATATGTGGTTCATGAGACTTGTGAGTATTTGTGAGCACACCTATAGAAAAATGAAAAGAGCGGTTAGGTGAAAACCCGAAAGGGCGCCTAAGCAAAATTGAGCGGAAAAATTGGAGTGTTTAGAATCATTCTTGCTTGGGGACTTTGGGGCTTACATTTTAGATTTGGGTAGATCTTAGGTTGCTCTCTTTCATGTTTTTAGAGCTTGAGTGATATATCTTGTTGTGAGGTGTGTGTTTGAGCTTCATTGTTTTATGCTCTTGATTTCTCTATATTTTGGGTTCGGGTTGTAAGTTGAGTGTTTTTATCTTCCCTTGTATTTTCTGAGATCTTAGATGTGCTATCTTGTTGTATTTGTTTTGAGCTTACTCGAGGACGAGTAAGATCTAAGTATGGGGGAATTTGATTCGCTCTATTTTGTATAGGTTAACTCTTGTATTTTAGGGCTATATTGAGTGTGTTTAGGTTAGAGTTGAGCGATATTGTAATATCTAGGCCGAAAACACAAGAATGCAAGAATCAAGAGTTTTTAGGCATTTTGAGCTGTCTACGCGACACTACTTGCTTGCGAAGGATATATCTTGAGCTACAGATGTCGGATTGAGCTGATTCTAGTGCCATTGGTAATCTAACTTCAACAGCTTCAATTCATCTTATTACACCGAAGTCAGATTCCAAGCGGAAGATGGTCAAAATAGCCACCGAAGTGACGTCAGAGGTTCTCTCCCGATACCGCGACCGCGGCCAAGGTGACGCGACCGCGGCGGCTGCCGAGACCGACTTGTTCTTCTCTGTTGCGAACGCACAGGCGCAGTGGGAGCGACACGACCGCGGTGATGCCGGATCCAAGCGGGCCGAAATCTTTTCTGTCTTCTTTGCTTTTCTATCTTTTGCCTCTTTCCTTATCTATCTCGTGGAGCTTATTCCTTGGGCTATTTAAGAAGGAGTCTGCCTTAGGTTTTAGGTATTCCAATTCATAAACCAATTCTTCTCTTTTAGGTTTTAGTTTAGTTATGGAGAGCTAGTCTCATTGGGTTTGTTCAAGGGAGAAGCTCTGATGTATGAACTCGTGAGATTTTGGTAATTGATTTCTATCCTTTGGTTAATATTGATTCTCTTGTGCTTCATCTTATGATTGTTGATTGATTCTCTAGGATTCGCGACCCTATTGAATTGATTGATTTTCTACTATTTGATTAGGTTTGGACCGTGGACAAAACTAATCTGTGAAAACAACTTACCTTAGACCTGTTGTCTATGCAACTAGGATTAAGAAGAGAATTGATTGTTTTATCTTGCAATTGACTCGTAGCTTGATTGTTTGATATTATATCCTGCATATCCTTGTTCTCTATGTTAATTCTAAGTTAAGCGTCCTTGCCTAGGGTTATAGAATTGCTTGGACCGTGGACTTGCGATTGTTAATGATCAGGATAGGAATTAACCATAGGTGTGAATGAAATCAATGGATAAATCTATGATTGAGAGATTATATCATGAGTGGATCTTTTGAATGAACTTGTCTCCTTATCAATTGTTTCCCCCTATTTGCATGTTTGTTTATTTGTTTGTTCTTTGTTTCTTAGATTAGTTTAATATAGATTTCTCTCCTAAACCCCCCTTTTCTGTAGTTGATAAATATATTAATACTAGAAGCCTTAAGTTCTCTTGGGTTCGACCCCTTACTTACATGCTATACTAGTTTGTAGTTTGGGTTATTTATCTTTGATCTTGGCACGACGACTTTAGCCGAGTCACTCATCGGCCTCGCTTCCTCGTTCGGTCTCGCCACCTCGCTCGGCCTCCTCGTCTAAAAGAGAGGTCGACCTAACGAATCAGCATCTTACAAACCTCCAACCAATTACCTGCAGATTTAAGAGTGTTAGGTAGAAGAAGCTCAAGCTCTACAACCATGGTGGTCCGTGCAATCAAGCTAGCAATCGGCGACTGTATATTGAACTTCCTGCGGGTGTTCCACGCCGCTGCGCTCGGGGCCTCGACCTCCTTCATCGCCGGCGCCATTGGCATTAAAGGTCCGATCACTCTCCTCATCACAACCTCGCTCGTCGCCACTCTAGTCTTTGTCTTCAGTCTCGTCGGCGTATATGTATAAAATCGGTCTTGAAAACATTAATATGCAAAATGATTTTGCATTGTTAGGATATGATGCATGTGCTACGCACATACTCACTTTTCTAATTATCAAATTATATGCATGACATTACATTTTATGTATATTATATCTATTAAATTCTAAATATTTACTTAATATATTGAATTTGATTGTGTTCATAATTTTTCTAATCATCTTTACATTTTGTATAAATATGTAAGTCTTTGTCTTTAACATGTGCTCAAAAAGTATATTAAATTCACTTGTATGATAGCATTATTAAAACTTTGAATAGTCAATAGGTTGGGTGAATTTATTTATAAATCATTTATTAAGTCGGTTATAAATGGAATTTTGATTGTTGTTGTTGTTATTATTAAGTCGGTTATAACGAAATTTAAAGTACATTTATTTTCTTTTAACAATTTGATATTTCTTTACTCTTCCTATATAGTAACATAATTTCTATACTTTATTAGTTAATAACATAATATTTTTTATTACATGAAATAATTCTATACACACTTAATATAATAATCATTTATTAGGTTGATTAAAAAAAGGTAACCGTTCCTATTTCACGTAGCATATTACAAATCTTATTGTCGATCCTTGAATGAGCTCATGATCACTATTCTTTTGTATCTTGCGTAACATGTTTATGTGTACCTCCTCTATCCCGTATCTTTATTAATTATTGACAGTTTAAGATATTAGAGGTGTGACATATGTTTTAATATTTATACGTTAATGTTACACTATGCGTCAAAGGAAAATGGGGGACCGTATCCCCAAAATCATGTTTCATATCCATCGGGCTGATCTAACATGGGTTAGATGTTTAGTGGAAAAGACCATTTTTCCCTCTTATTAAATAGTTAAATTAGTCCGTAGATATATATTAGTTTGTGCAAGGTCACTAATTTGCTAATCGGTTAGAAACATATAATTTACTAAGTGGATTAAATTCTTTATTGGTTATATCATATATGGGCATGAATGGTCAAGATAAGTTTTTTTTAATCTTTATGTTTACAAATAAAACCGTATAATTGTATTAAATTAAAGAAGGATTTACATGAATATGATATTCAACTCACATAACCTATTTAGTATGAATCATAGCAAAAAATAATAATAATTGTGAAAAAAAATAAGCAATCTCTATATATGAATTGATACAAAACATTAATTATTATTTTTGTAATGATAATAAATGCCTATCAAATTGTTAAGCAGTTTTTGGATGGATTATGGATATGCACATATATTTTTGTGTCACTTGATTTGGTCTCATAGTTTTTATGAAATTAAGAAATTAAAAAGTAGTGGCAAAACAAAACTTGAAGATTTGATAAGAACATAGGTGCATTGTTACATGGAACACATTATAAGAAATTAAAAAGTAGAAGCTAACATAGATAAAGTCATAGAGCGGAGGGCTCTAGTGTGCGTTGACATTGATCAAGAGTCTATATCTTTACAACTTGAAAAAGGCAACACAATCAATTGCTTTAATGTTGTCAATTCACTCCATTTCTTTTTTTTTTCTAAATCAAATTCAATTCCAAGCATCTTTAATGTTGTCAATTGGAGAGAGTAAATTTTTTTTTATACTCATCAAATACTTTCATAGAAGAAATACACCTTTATTATGATACATATATTGTATTTAGATATATATGTTTTCTATATATCACATTAAAGTTTAGTATGTAAGCCTAAAAAATCTACTTTGTAAACATAATTTGACAATACGAGTACATACAGAAGGTTTTGCAATTCAATTGAATGATCCTTTCATTCTACTCCAATTCCAAAGACACACTACAACTATTTCAATTTGTGTTCTTTCAAATCAAAATATATAAAGTACGGACACAAATGATATTGGCCCGTGTGATATAAAATTTTTGAGGAATACCTTCATGAAAAAGAAGGATCATCAACCTAAAATTTTAGGGTAGATCATTATAGCTATTTTGACACAAATTGTGAAAGCTTAATGTTGTGAACTTAATTATAATAAGGCCTATCTTTAATCTTTATTTTTATTGATACAATCTAAGAAAAACCATTCAAAAACTAAAGTAAGTAATAATAAAACAAAATTGCAAAAATAAATTATATATATACACACACACGTGACAACATTTAGGTAAGTATCTATCATCTATAGAGAAATAAATTTTAAAATAAAAAAAAATACAAAGCCAATTCAACCGTCAAATATAAAAAAAACAAAATAGCTTTGATTTTTTGAATATATCTATAGGAAAAATAATATAAATAGAAGCTGGCCCGCGCTATCATACACTAGTATATATAAAAGGTAGGTGGTGTCCCCATTAAATGCACAATTTAGTGTTGGTTGCAATCCTCCCTATATAATAAGTACTATGCAATCATAATCAAACAAACCACGATAGCAATGTGGTAAACCCTTCCTCTAATTACCCAAAGATTTGGGGTTCAAACCTCTCTATCAAAATTTTTATGTTGTTTGCATATTTTCTTAATGTGTACTTTTTTAACGTAAATAACAATATATGTGAATACCATAAATCATAAAATATGTGTATTTTTTTAACGTAAATCACAAAATATATTTATACCCTGAATCATAAAATATGTGTATTTTTTTAAACGTGTTTTGTGTGTATTTGTTGTATTATTTGTATCTATATCTATATTTATTTATATATAAAAGTTAGGTGTTGTCCTCATTTATTGCTCTATTTAGTTATAGTTGCAATCTTCCCTATATAATAAACATCATGCAATAATAATCAAAATAACTACAATAGCATAGTGGTAAAGCCTTCCTATAATTATCTAATGGTCGGGGGTTCAATCCTTTATAGCAACATTTTTGTTCAAATATTTTTTAAAACCTACGACATAATTATCAATTCGAGAGTAATTTTTACTTTCTTACTACGAACGGGATTTACATTAATTCAAATTAGATCCCGCAAAAAACTTATATTAGTTACATAACCTAAACAAAATAAATAAGTGTTAAAAGCTTACCTATACATAATATTACGTAATTTTTGCGTACATGAGATTTACCAACTTTGTCAATGATAATTCACCATTATAACAAATCATTTGCATATATATATCCTGTGATAAATGGATTACATCAACAAAGATTGTAACTATTCAATTAGTATGGAGTGAACTAAAATTATATTTTTGTAAATTAGATCAAACCTATAACTCTTAACAGATATCATTTCTGATATTTTTCCACCGAGTCCAACCATTCCAACAAGCTTCATCTTTCCATATAACTAGCACGGGTCATGAGTTCCAACAAGCTAAGTATATCAAACTAGAATAGGTTTTTTTTTTTTAACAATCTTAGGGGATATTTTTTTTAACATAAATCACAACATATGTTTATACCCTAAATCATAAAGTATGTGAATTTTTTAAACTTTCATATGTTTTTTTTATAGTTTTCTATATCTTTCATATGTACGTAATTGGCTTTTAGATGCAAATAATGAGTGTTTGTCTCGCAAGTGAATTATATTTTCAGTTGATTTATTCCATATGGAATATTTATTTATTTTATACTTAATATAGTCTATTATATTTCATATTACCATACCTTCGTCCATGTTTCACATTCATGCAAATTTTCAATTAAAGTTGAGTAATAAAGCGTCATGAATTCTAGTTTATATTTCATATTGTACCTTCGTCCATGTTTCTTTCCCCACCTAACTTTCATATTACCATAACTTTTATATAAAAGTTAGGTGGTGTCACCATTAATTGCTCTGTTTAGTGTTGGTTGCAATCTTCCCTATATAATAAACACTATGCAACCATAGTCAAAATAGCTACAATAACATAGTGGTAAAATCTTCCTCTAATAATCCAATGGTTTGGGGTTCAATCCTCTCTAACAACATTTCTGTTCCACCATGTAAGTTTTATTTTTCGTGAGTTTTTTTTATGTGAGCAATTTGTTAGTTTCATTTTTTCTTATGAAAATAACTTTCAATAGCAACATTTTTGTACGGATAATGTATATATGAAAATGTATATGTTGTTAGTTGAACTCTATTATGAAATGCCATAACTAACAAATTAAATGCTAAAAGCTTACATATACATATTGGTACGGGTAATGTACATATGTTCACGTACATATTGTTAGTTGAACATATATAACAAAAAATATTTATACTCTAAATCATAAAAGATGTGCATTTTTTTGAGCGTGTTTTGTGGGTATTTGTTGTATTATGTGTATATATGAATATATTCTCAACATGTGTTTTTTTAAACATAAATCACATAATATGTGAATGCCATAAATCATAAAATATGTGTATTTTTTTAACGAAAATCACAAAATATATTTACCCTAAATCATAAAAAATGAGTATTTTTTTCTTTAAGCTTCTATAGTTTTCATGTATATAAAAATATTATGAATAGCCAAAAATGTTAATTTAATCTTTCATATACTTTCTATATTTTTCTATATCTTTCATATGTACGTAATTGCATTTAGATCCAAATAATGAATGCTTTGCAACTGAATTATATTTTAATAGATTTATTTCTTATGGAATATTTATTTATTTTATACTTAATATAATCTATTATATTTTATATTATCATACCTTAGTCCATTTTTCATATTCACGCAATTTTATGCAGTTTTTCAATTAAAACTGATTAATAAAGCTTCAAAATACTTTTTAACGGGTCATGAATTCTAGTTGTTATAGTGAGAGGAAGACTCTAGTAAAAATCTCGCTATTGTAATTAATGTTGAGTTATCTCATTTCGGTTACAAAAATCACTATTGTAATTAATGTTGAGTTATCTCATTTCGGTTACAAAAATCACAAATTAAGGAATTTAAGTTGATCATTATTCTTAGCCATTTTAATACCATGTAAGTTACAAAATAATATTAACACACAACCAAAACTATTGCTAAGAGTTCACCTATTCTTTAGTGTGTTAATAATTGAACCTTTAACGTGTGTTCTGCATTAGGCGTATATTGGATTGCTTGTTTTGGACAATATGCTATAAACTGGTGTTTTTCTCATCGCTTTATTTATTCAGTTGACATTACACACTTGGTACAGAATACATTTAAGTACTTGAATGTAAGCAACACAGATGCAAATCCAAGGATTGCTCTCAATATCAAGAAAAGTAACTTACTGGCTACACCAATCACACACATATAACATCCACAACGAAAACATAAGATTTCCTTTCATTCGGCATGACAGGAATTTGTCCTTTGTTGCATTTTCTATTTACATGAGATGAGACAATAATTGCAAAAAGAAATCAGGACGAACACTCTATTGCTATAGGCATCAAGAATCCATGACACGAAGGTAGCCGAAAAAGACTGAAGCAGATGTTTGGAAAGAACAAACACTTGCTTGTAACAAAGAGAGGCCTTTTTTACCATGAGTGGGAGAAGAGCAAAAATAAGCCACAACATGAAATGAAGATTACCATAATTCTGACGGACTGTGGTGAACTTGTAAATTGCTTTGAGAAGCAATCCGTAGCTTGCGGATCTCAATGGTCCCATATGCCTACGATACTGAAAGGCAAAACAAAACCCACTCATTAATCCTCTCTAAACCAGCAGAGCAAGTCATGGAACTTAAAAATCAGGTCATTCTTGTACACAGCAAGACCAAAACCAGCCCATTTACTACCTCCGTTCAGTAATGTTTGATGTTTTAGCATTTCAACCTGAAATTAAGAAAGCCTATAAAATTACTTAATTACCCCCATTAAATTGATTTAATTTCATAATGGTTTAAGAAGAAATTCTGTTAAGGAAAGATTTATATGGGGTAAATTTGGAAAAATAGATACATAAAAGTGTAAAACATCAAACATTTTTGAACAAGACTAATTGGCTAAAACATCAAACATTACTGAACGGAGGTAGTATTTCTTTATTTTCACATAGTAGTTTCAACAGTCAGGTACCTAAGCACTTTTTTTTTGAAAGGAGATAATAGTCAATCAGTGATGACTAATGACATAATCTCACTGACAACAAACAAAAAATATATTTTTCCTTATGACATAATAATGTTATCAAAATATTTTCACACCGACAAAAATTACCACACAAACATTTAATATAACCAAATTCTCAACAAAAGGTTTTGTCACTTCTCTAGAGAAATACCATCTATTAAGTTGTCCTGATCCTATCAACAAAGGAAATCAACATTGGCTTTCAAGGAGATTATAGCCCGTTTAAATCAACACTGGCTTTCAATGAAAGAAAATCAACACTGGCTATGATCAACACTAACTATATCTTGTCCCTCATCAACAAATAATTCTGATCATGCAGAAAACCATTGAAACACTCAAACTCAAACACAACAATCAATTACGAACTCGCTGAAAAACCATAGAAATCCAACATTAAGGAGGAAAGGATCATACCAACAGGTAAAAGCGCTGCCATTTTGAGCACTTGTAAGGGTAGCAGAGGGCGTTTTAGCTTCCACTTTCTTCCTCGGCTTATGCTCGTTGTGGTTGGACTCCCCATTAAGCTCACATATCCATCATGCTTGTGCCTCACATATCCAGAATCATTAGTTAGAAAACATAATTACCAAAATCCTTCCATCCTTTCCTTTTCAAAGGCCAACATTATTCCAAATTGTTACACACTCGAAAAAAGAGTAGCCTTATGAGTGACTTAGATGTAGAAAGAACAAAGGCACTTACATTTGTAATGATTGCATCCTTGACATCTAGATCCATCGTCACTAAGATGAATTTCGTTTTAATATATGTTAGATACTCATACCCATGATAAGAAACAATCAAGACGCGGACCTTGGTGTAATCGACACTTGAGCAAGAATTCTTGGATTTCAACAACTGTTCCATAATGAGATGAAGAAGGTACTTGGTGTAATCGATGATAAAAACCTAAACTTTACGTGCCTTTGGTTTAAGGCCCCGTTTGCCATATGCAAAATTACTGTCCTCATACATTCACAGAGCCAATTGAACTGCTAAGAAGCTTGAATTTGCAAAACCTAATTCACAGAGGCAAACCTAGCCTAGCAATTAAAATTTGAGCATGAAATTTGAAAGCTCAAAAGCAAACGAAAATATGAAGAGCCATGAGGAATCACATAGCGACACCATCAATGGCGATATCGGGAGTAGAAGCGGCAGCTTCCATGGAATTGGCTCCGGGAACACAAACCACCACACCACCGTTAGCCACTCCTTGCCGGTAGAACTTCCAAAAAGCCGGGATCGCACCAACGTCGGCGACTGCGAATAGAGGCTTCGTTGGTTGTTCCCGAGTCGAAAGATCTTCGAAGGCGTCGCCCAGATTCTGCCGTCGAACTCGCCTGACCTCGCTACGACCCATTTCGCAAACCACTCGCGCGACTTATCCACCGCCCGTCGTCGCTGCCTCTCCCCACCAGATCCGCCACCAGTCGCGCGTTGTCGAGATCCGGGAACCGAAACTGTAGATCGGGATAAGCTTTCGTCAGATGTACAATGCGCCGCCGCCAACAATCCAACCCTAGATTTGCGCTAAAGCCGCCGCCAGCGCGAGATCTCGTCCCCCAACACTCGGCCTTCACCGATCTGCCCTGCGCCGATCGCTCTCAGCCTCTTCTCCTGCTTCTATATCAGCGTTTTCCCAAATTGTGTGAAAATGTAGTGGTGAAATATGAGGTAGTGGGAGAGTTAAAAGCTGAGGCTATCCAGGTCCCCCCAACACAGCTCAACCTTCAACTTCATGGATTATTTTTACATGCCCATTGTTAATTTGGTATCCTGTTGCAGGAGAATGTTATACATTGTATTACAAGGAACAAGGTGGCTCACATGTTTATTGACAAGCTCATGGAGGGATCCTTCTACAGCTTCATGGCGAGGATTGTCCTTGGAGAATAAGGACAGCATGGGGATCTCAGGGATGTCATACAGTAACGTAGCTGAGGTGCTGGAAAGGTAAGTATCTGAATAAGAAAAGGGCTAGTTAGCAAGATGGACTGGTTATCTCAATACGCTAGGTGATTAAATAAATGTCTTGGCGCCCTCGCAATCCCTAAAAGCACCTCGCCCTCGCAACTAGCTTCTCAGAGCTTTGCCATGGCGCCAACGCACTCGAGATTCTTAACCCCGAGATCCGATGCCAACCTTCACGACATTAGCTCTGGAGCGGTTGCTAGAGCCACGAGATTCAAAGTCGTGGCTCATAAAATAAAGAATTAAAAGCTGCACGTTATTGCATTGGTGAATAAGGGGAAACGGATGGACGGTTTAACTTCTTTCGTTCCATAAAAAAAGAAAAACAGTTCTTTCCTAGTAAAAAATGGCACATTAATTGACCTTAATTTTAATCAATTAATCACAACCGTTACATTATCCTGCAAATGGGCAATTTAATTTCATGCACAAGGCCCACCAACTATAAGGCATGAAACATTAGTGTTTGTATTAATGAAGAGTAATTATTGCCACAATTGCTTCTTCTTTATAGTATTACTAGTATTTCCGGCCCCTGCCTACGGCAGGGGGCAATGTTCTTTTTATACGGCTTTCATGTAATTTGATTTAAATGTAAAAACACATTTGATAGAGTTATAGTGCGTCTTAACTCTTAAGCCTTTCTTATTACGGTACATTATATGTATGTATGGAAGCCATTCAGAAATAATAACTAACGGGTCAACAGGTACCTTACATGTACTAATTTTTTTACTGAGAATTTATTTGGATGTATAAGTAAGAAAGTATGTAGCACCGTAAATAATTTTCGATGATGATAAAATATTTCACTTGAGATTTCATATAGTATCACATATGATTTTTTAATTGATCAAATATATTGTGAAATAAAATGATAGTATTTTATCTAAAAAATTTATTTGAGTCATATTATATAAAATTCAAATTCAAATTTAGCCAATGTAATATATACATGGTACGTTTATGTTGCTATATATGAAAGTTTTGTATATACTATATAGCTGCAATGATAGTGAATGAGTTGGTTTGCCATATTAATGTTGGAATTTGTGGATACGAATATACGATTGAGCAAGTGCTTTGTACATAGTGGTGAAGTTGAATTTGCCCAAGACGTTGCAACAAGGACCACCAAAGTAAAATCCTAGGAAGACCTCCAGAGATCTAGGTGTAACCATAATCTATGGAGGAGTGAAACAACTCATAATTGAGATTTCTGTGATAAGGTTCTTACAAACACCACCCCTCGCCACCGACGACCTTCGATCTCCCTTGGTTTGGTTCTCGCTATTTCCATGTGGCCTGCAATAGAAAGGAAAAAGAAAACAAAAAAAAAGAGCCATCACAATCAAACACTTCCTCAAACCTAAACCAAACTAATATAACCATCAAGATAAACTTACCTTTATCCTTATATGAGAGCTCATCAAAAGCCTGCTCGGGAAAAAAAAATCAGATTGAAAAGGGCATCCACAAATCAAAAGAAGAAGGAGAACCTAAAAATAGAAATCCAAATGTAACAAATAGGTAACAGATGAGAGCTTATCTAAATTTGAGAAAGGTATACATACGCTGAACTTCTGCCCATTATACAAAGACGGGGTGATTTGAAGTTTCTGATTCCATATCTAGAAGCATTGCGCAAACACAATTATATAGTCACAGAATAACAAAGCAGCAAAATAGAAGCTGAAACATTCAATGTAATGGAATGAAAGAGAAAGAAGTAAATTGGCAGAGGTCATGGTTCCACCTTCAAAGAAGTACCTAGTTATCCAATCATCCTTGTCCACATCCTACATCAATAATATCATCACCATCATTAGATGTACTAAGTATTTATCAATACCTTTGATCTTCACTTAATGTACGTATGCAGTACCTCAAAATGGTAAGCCAAGGTTTTGTGACAGAAATGATGAACAAACAAAAGCCCATCCTCCTCCATCCATTTCGTTATCTTCTTAAGCAACTCCCGGTAATTCTTCATGTGATACACATAAACCATAAAAGCTTGGGTCAGTTAAGAAGCTTTACAAAGGGTCCGGGTACAAAACCTTTTGCTCACATTGAACAGAAAGCAAATACGCCGGGAATTTAAATCAATCAAAGGCCAAAGCAAATGAATCTTCACCTCAGCGATGAAATTCTCAAGATTGGCATCAGGATGCAGAATTCTATCATAAGCCTCCGTGAAATCCACAATGGCCTTGATGAATTAGGGTGAGATACATATGTTTAAAGGAAAAATCAATGCAAAATTTCGAGCAGGCTGGGAAAGAACCTGAGAAGGTAATCCTCTCGGTATAAGCAACATAGATCAAGCAGAGTCCAAAGAATTCCTTTCTCAGTTTCAATAAGTGAAGACCTAAAGAAGCTAGCTGGAGCTAAATAACCCTCTAAAAGCTAATCTTAAAATGAAATTAGAACACCAACACCAAGGTCGAATATTTGACTTAAATAGATAGCCACCAACACCAATTCCTTAATTTCCTTCCCCCAAAAGAACTACAACCAATTCACATAAATCAACGAAATCAGAACCCTAAGAAAACATCAAACATTCAACGCAATCATCAATAGAAGGGAAATGTAACATTCAGCTCAAAATTAGGGTTTCAGATGCATCAGAGAACTTATTAAACAAAAAAAACATGGCGGAATTAAACTTGTAGGGAATGTAACATTTCCCAAATGCCTCTATCATTACGTACCCACATATCATTTGCTCTAATATCAGTAGAAATTTCCAGCCTCAAACCATCCTCCTCCCAAACTGAAACCAGAAAAGGAAAACGATGTTCAGGAGATTTACCTTCTTTGAAGCTAAAAACGCCATGGCACAATGATTGTTCTCACGCCTAGTAATCCTGCATGGGGTTCATGTAGTTTCTTCAGTTTCAAACTAAACTACAAACCATATAGAAGCTAGGACATTGTTAACAAAAAGGCAATCGAACATATTAACTAAAACATGATTCCACAATGATCTTAAGTGAGGCGTCCATGCAACAAGTCTACATTCTGTAATTGTGAATAGGCTGCAAAATTACCTTGCTATTGAATAAACCTCTTTGAATCACACCAAATCGATGTTGTTCATCTATTACAGTAAGTCTTAAGGATGAGAACTCCACCTTATCAGTTATTAGACTATGCGTTCCAATCACCATGAAGATATCTCCCATTTGTAGACCCTGCAAACAACATAGGAATCAAAAATCAAAGACTATTAGATGTACAAAAATAGGTTAGAGAAATAATAGTATTTGCAGTTACCTGGCGAATCATCCGTGCTTGTGCCATCGGCTTCTTTTTTATCCTCTTCCCCATGGGCTTCAAGGCAACCTTCTTTTGGCTGGCATCTTCCATCTAAACATCCCCGATGAAGAGAACAAAGAATAGTAAATTGAGAGGTTCATCTTCTTCCATGTCTCATCATTTGAAGAGGTTCATCAGAGAAACAGTAAATCGAGCCTACAAAAGAATCCGATCATAGCAGATCGGGAAAAATATGACAAAATCTCTTCATTAAGTTAGGTTACACAAAGAAGAATCCTTTTACCTCTCATTAATCTTACACATCCCCAGCTGTAGGGCGGACGCCATGTGCCGGGGGCTGAGCGAAACCGGCGGTGAGGCGGATCTAGGCCGGAGGAGGCGGAGCAAGGCCGACGGAGGCGGATCTAAGCCGACAGAGGACGGAGCTGACGGGCACAGAGTGAGGCCCGCGGAGAGCGGAGCTGACAGGGGGCGGAGCGAGGGTGACGGGGGCGGAGCGAGGCCGGCAGAGGGCGTTTCGATGCCACCGCAAGCCTTTAGTCGCCGGATTCTGACGAAATCCGACGAGTTGGAAGAAAGGGGGGCGTGAAATTTGGGGGAGGGGGAGTTGGAAGAAAGGGGGGCGTGAAAAGGAAACGGAGGAGAGCGAGGGTTCTTTTAGGTTTCGGGGAGGAGAGGTCGCTAGGAAATTAACCGCAGGCGTACTTTATGGCCATTGATGGGTCTTTAACCGAAAGAATTAATTTCTGGCCATTGAAAGCGCAACGGGCGTTACACGACATTAACGCCATAGCATCATAACCGACGACTCTTTACTCTTCATTCTGTATGACAAAAAAGAGTATACACCGATTTGAATTCATACACCACAAACTATAGGAAATTGTATAAAATACTTAGCATTAATTACGCTAAAAACCTTTCTTTATAGGTTTATTGATGATTGATGATTGACTAGAAGTCATTACCCGTGCTACGCACAGGTTTAAAAATTAGTTTTAAGTTTGATTAATCAACTTTAATTGAAAAGTATGTTAAATATAATTTTAAATCATAATTCAGGTCATTTTCTCAAAGCATAACTTTAATTCCTTTAAGTGAAAACTCTTGAGCTCCATAGACTAAAAAAAATTATATTGATGAACCTTTTGAAATCTATGTTAACAACTTGGAATGACGCATGAAATAAATAGGAAGTACCTTTTGTTCACTAACATGGGGAACTTTCATTTCCTTTACTAACTAAGAATAAATTTATTTCTCAACTTTATCCGGGCAATGATTTCTAAAAGTCTACTTCATAGGTTTATTACATATACATATATATATTAGAAATGTTGTTATTTAATAATACACATTACAATTATTATTCATAAATGTTGTACAATTGTTATTTTGTGACAATATGTAAACGATATACCTGTGTCTTTGATGAAGTATAATTATTTTTTTTGGTAGAAGTTGATGAAGCATAATTAACAATGACTAGAATCCTAAAACAAAATTGAGATCCTATGACTTGGACAATAGTTCGGGTTTTATATACATGTGTCAATTCAAAATAAAGATCGAATTAAAAATTACACAAATAATAAAAGTTTATAAAAATATAAAGGCTGATAACCGCCAAAAAAAAGTAAATATAAAAATACACATAGCACTAATTATGATTAGGTCATAAATGAGCCAAGGTATGATAATGTAAAATATGATAAAAATATTTATTATTTGTATAGAATGTTTTATAGTATTATAATATAATAAAAAGTAAATGTAGCTAGAGAGGTTTGAACCCCAAACCTTTGGGTTATTAAACAACGGGTTTACTGCTACGTCATTGTGATTGATTTGATTATGATTGCATATTGTTTAATTATATAGGGAAGATTGCAATAGTAGTTAATGGAGCAATAAATGAGGATAGCACCTAACTTTTATATATATATATATATATATATATATATATAGATAGATAGATAGATTTCGTCATTATTTGTACCTCCTAGAGGAAGAAATTGAATAAACATTAAAACAAAAATATCTATAACACAAAAAAAATAAAAACAAACAAAATAATTTGAATAGACACTAAAATAAAATTTAAAATTTAAAATTTAAAATTAAATAATTGATAATTATTTATTAAACCTAGAGGAATAAATTTTAAAGGGATATGATGATAGATAATATAATAACAACTAGTTTAACCCCCGTACCATGTACGGGTAATGCGATTATAAATCCAATTTAATATAGATACGTAATGTCAATGATCACGTTAAAGTTATAGGATCATATATATTTATCTTTGTATTGTGATTAGTGTTTTTTTACCAATAGTAAATCAACTCATAATATAAATAAGTTGGATTTCTTCAAAATTTACTTTATGATAAATATCTTGTTTTATTAAATAATAATATTTTTCAGAAGATTATACTTAATTATTGGTAAGTAATAATTCATAATTTTCGGGATAATTCATATTTTTTGCTAAATTTTAAGCAATTTTTACCGGATAAGATTATATGAGATTCTAACTATCTAATTTTTATAAAAAGGGACCCGATTGATTATTTTATTATGAAAATGACACGTGACGTAAATTTTTGTGAAGACATTGTCTCGGCTTTATCCTATAGGTAATATAGATTTTGAAAAGAAGGGTGTATTAAAACCTTGACTGCAGGTTTCTTTCAACCAAAAAAAAAACTTGACTGCAGGTTCCACCCAAAAAAAAAACTTGACTGCAGGGAACATAAGAGAAAACGAAGAGGCGCGCCGGATACTGGATTGTGGGATTGTAGCACTACAAAGTCGGGAATTTTCTGAGAAAGATCAGTTCCAAAGCGCCCCCGGCTTTTGTGCCCTATTCTAAAACAGCCCACTTTGTCCTATCACTTCATCTCTCTGCCATTTCCCGCTGTTTCTCCCCCCACCTCTCTAATCTATCACGGTGTCAAAAACCCTACCCCATTCTCTTCTCCGATGAAGCTCCGCTCTAGTCGCACGATTTCGCGGCCTTCAATTCAGGGTTCATTCGCTTTTTCTTCTTTCAAGTCATTATTTTTGAATCATATGATTGTTTTTGTGGAATCGAATTGTTCTTTGCAAGTTCTCCCTTCTTTTCTTTGTTTCTTTCCCCACCCTGTAAATGTATACGAATTGGTACATCTTTTGCACTGTTCCAATTGTATCTATTAAGTTTACTCTTTTGCTGGCATGGCATGTCGTAAAATCTCCAATTTAGGTTTCCGTCTTGATTTTGGAAGTAGGGCATTGTGGTTTCGATGATCACTTTTAGTTTTTTTTCCCTTTGATGTTAGTTTGTTGATGTTTTTAAATGTTTGTTCGTATAATTGACGGATTTTGTATGCAGGTGATGCTGTTACCGGACTTTCTGATCAGAATCTGGAGCCAGAACCAGAGCAGGAGCCAGAACCAGAACAGGAGCCAGAACCAGTACCGGAATCGAATTTCTCTTCGGTGCAGACGTTGCAATGTGATGAGCCGTTCTCTGTGGATAGTATAGAGAATGATGTTGATTCCGATTCGCCAGGCGACTCAAGTGATGGTAGCCGCTTTAAGTCCCTAAACCGCATTTTGGCTTGCTAAATTGTTACCATGCCCACCTTGCATTGTTTATTTTGTGCATAATTCTCCTTATTATTGGAATTGCTTTTCGTGCAAGTGAGTGATTACTAATGAGGGAGCTGCTTAAATTTTGTAGATGACTTCGATGTGTCTTCAGAGTTGTTTGATTTGAATGAACTCCCTGACTTTGATGTTAATGCAAAACATGCTGAAGGTAGTAATAGGAGGAGAAAGAAGCAAAAATCATCTAAAGCAAGGACTGGCATCTCAAAGGAAGATTTGGATGTAGTAGGTGACTCAGGCATTGAAATGGAGTTTGGGGCTGAATATGGTAGTGATTCTGAAAATGTGAAGGCTTCATTCGTGGATAATAATAAAAAGAAATCAAAGGGAAAGAAGGATAAGGTGCCATTGATGTGGGAAATATGGGAGGAAGAGGATAATAGATGGGTTGATGAGCGTATGAAGGAAGATACGAATGTGAGTCAGAAGAATGAGATTACTGATGAAGTAATTGAAGCACCGAAGGATTTAATTTTGCCCTTATTAAGGTATCAAAAAGAATGGCTTGCTTGGGCACTTAAGCAAGAGGAATCTGTGATTAGAGGGGGCATTCTTGCAGATGAAATGGGAATGGGGAAGACCCTTCAGGCTATATCACTAGTCCTTGCTAAGAGGGAAATTACTCGAGCCATTGGTGAGCTTAATCTATCCCCGTTGCCAAGTACATCTGATGGGCTTCCTGACATCAAGTGTACCCTTGTGATCTGTCCTGTGGTAGCTGTGAGTCAATGGGTAAGTGAGATTGAGCGCTTTACATCTAAGGGAAGTATTAAAGTTCTTGTTTACCATGGAGCTAAGAGAGGGAGGTCAATTGAGCAGTTTTCTGCATATGACTTCATCTTAACAACCTACTCAACTGTTGAATCTGAATATCGGAGATGCGTGATGCCACCCAAGCAAAAGTGTCAATGGTGTGGAAAAGCATATTCTGAGCGGCAGATGAAAACTCATGAGAAATATTTTTGTGGGCCCAATGCAGTTAGAACAGAACGGCAGTCCAAACAAGATAAGAAGCAGAAGAAAATTTCTTCCAAATCTGTCAAGGAGATGGCTAGCAACTCTAAGAACAGTGAATTAGAAAATGGTAATGATGAGAAGGTGTCCTTAAAGAAAAGTGGTACAAAGCGTAAGTCAAGACAAAATGGTCTATCTGGTAACATCCAAGAAACCCCAGTAATCATGGACCCTCAAAGCAGAGGGAAATCAATTATGCATTCTGTAAAATGGCAGCGTATCATATTGGATGAGGTAAGTGTAATTGACTTAAGTTTTCTGAATATTCTCATCTAAAGGTGAGTCGTATAGATATACTCTATATTGATCCTGACCCATTATTGAGGCAGAAGTTTTTTACAGAGTTTTGTGCATCTGTAATCTACCCTCTTTCATGGTTATCCTCTTTCTATCAATTTCTCACTACTAGTATTTCTCTGGTGTTTTTATCTTACTTGCTGTAATTTCACTTTGCACACCACTCTAATATCCTTGCCTGTTTGCTACCAACTAATTCTTCCACTCCAATGCAACAAACTGTCGAACTCCAAGCATGAGTCATTGATCATGTGCCCGTGGCGCTCATCTATAGATTGGATTACTTTTAAGAAATCATTTCAGAGGGGAATTGCGTTTTCTATGTGTATCATTTAAATGCCTATTTTATTCTACCAGGGAAAAAAAGAATGACTATTTTATTTATATATTTTTTTTTTGTCAATGTAGGCACATTTCATTAAGTCAAAACATAGTAATACTGCTAAAGCTATTCTTGCGTTGGAGTCTTCATATAGGTGGGCATTGAGTGGAACACCACTTCAGAATCGTGTTGGTGAACTTCATTCTCTGGTTAGATACTATGTGCGCTTTGTTAGAATGTAGGCAAATATGATCATTGCCTATTATGGACAGTTTGGATTTAGGTTTGAAAATTTTTATGCAGATTCGGTTCTTACGCATTGTGCCATACTCTTTCTACCTGTGCAAAGATTGTGATTGCAGAACGCTTGATTATAGGTATGATGTCATATTACTCTTTCCCTTCAGAGTTTGTATATTCAGCATGGTTATTTAAATTAAACATTGTAGACATGACTTAATATCCCACTATTAACCGGTTGATCTATGCATCTTATTTTTATTTGGGAGGTTGGCTTGATTGCCTCTTCATTTTTTATATATTATTAACCTGATGAATCCCCACTATTGACTGGATGATTCATACATTTCATATTTATTTGGGGGTTTGCTGGCATGCCTTT
Organism: Polygonum aviculare; assembly: GCA_934048045.1. Classification (NCBI taxonomy): domain Eukaryota; kingdom Viridiplantae; phylum Streptophyta; class Magnoliopsida; order Caryophyllales; family Polygonaceae; genus Polygonum; species Polygonum aviculare. Next base: position 19,388,397 of record OW204023.1, on the reverse strand, counting down.
TCATTTTCTTAAATTATTATTGACTTGCAGTTCAGTGCACAGCCATATTGGAACAATGTCTTTATAGAAAAATAATACTGGTTTCGTATAGCTACATTTGAAACTGCTGTACATCTAGGTTGATTAGTTGGCAATATGGGCTAAAAAAAAAAAAAAGAGTAGTTGGCAATACTTAAGCTTTTGCTCTGCTTTGGGTCTAGGCAATGGTGTAACTGGGCTATCACTTCAGCCCTTTAATCGAGTTGCTCATAGACTTAAGTGTAGATCGTATTTATCAATGAATTTTAGCTACTTTGTAAATAGAAACTGCAGATTAAACAAATTAAACCTAAAATAATTGTCAGTAGCCTCTTGACACTGTTCTCTGTTTCATTAGTTTGTGTGGCTAATTTGTGTGCTATGTTGTTATTAATCTTAATACGTACTAGATTAAGAAATTATGCAATTACCACATTGTGTTCTTGAGTCATGCAGCTCTCACCTACTTACTTCTTTAGTCTTAACTGCATCTTGAAGCAATAGAAAATTGAAGCAATAGAGAGTTGCCCCTGATGCATTAGGTTGAATGGGACATGGATTGTTTGGAGAAGATTGTACATTTTACAAAATGAATAAAGTTTAGCATTCCCCCATCAAAAGGAGATGTTATGAATAATATGGTTGACTATGTTTACATCTATTCAGTGTGCTGTCAGGTTACATTAGTACTTTGACTTTCTGGGCTGTGCAACATGGTGATATTGCAAGTCAGAAGCTACATGGCAAGGAAACAAAATGTTCCAGTATCATTGTATCACCACCATATAAAAAAAATACCATATTTGAAATGCCACTAAAATCTGTTAAGATTCAAAACCTTACAGAATCGGTTCTTTCTACTTTTAGAGCTCTTGATAATATCATATAGCGAAGATTCCCATGACATTTGTCATAGCTGTTTAATTTTGGCCGAAGGAGTTTCCTCAAAACCACATTGCTTAGTATTCAGGTTCTGTACTTGGATTTGTTAAGTTGTTTTAAAAGAGTTGGCCAACCTCTAGGGTTCTTCTATGATGAACTGGGCATTATCTTCTGGTTTGGTGGTCTAGATTGTAAGAGCTGGCTGGTTCCTTTGTGACTGATGCAAACTCGTTTATTTAGATGAGACTATTTTAGGTATTTGCTCATATCACAGAATATAGGATCACAAACCAAGGGCAAACCAAGGGCACATTTAAAGGGGAGGTGGCAAGAATATATATTTGCCAAGTGAATTCAATTCAGTGACATAAGAGCAAGAACATGTGTGAAAAAAGATGCTTCTACTTAGTCTTATGGATGATAGTATGCTTAATATTAGCATTGCCTCGCTCATGCTGGAAAATATCAGTTAAAAGTCTTTTTCTGTCAACTTTTGTGCCAAGATTTGATTCTAGTCAGTTTATTTTCAAGATCTTTATCAGCGCCAATATATAACAAGAAAACATGTGTGGGTGGGAATTTACACTAGTTTTTCCCTTTTTACTAAACCTATTCCATTTGAATTATTGTAAATTTAAGTAATAGGAGTATAACAGAACCTAAGTACATCACAACTTCTGGGGTATATATGATGAACCTGGTTATTATTGGATCTTCTCTGTTAATGGATGCCTGTATATCTTTCTTAGGTCATTCAGTTATCTTCTAGACTTATAAACCTGACAATATTTATTGTTTGCAGTCCTACAGCCGAGTGTTCTAGTTGCACCCATAAATGTGTCCGACACTTTTGCTGGTGGAACAGAGTAAGATATGTTTCATATTCTTACTGTTCTCCATCATTTGTTATCATGATCATTGATTTATCTTGTAATGAGATCTTTTTTTCCCCTTCTTGTTTTCCAAATTTGTCAGAATGTGGCTACTCCTATAAAAGAGAGTGGGAATAGTATTCGAGGTCAAAGAGCCATGGTTTTGCTTAAACAGAAAATCTTGAAAAGTATCTTGCTACGCCGTACAAAGAAAGACAGGGCATGTGATCTGGCTCTACCTCCTAGAATTGTAAGTTCTCACCTTGAATGTTGTGTGCCTTACCTGGTCAAGTGTTTTTGTTGTTACTTCCTCATTAATTTTTCTTTGGTCCGAGTCACTTCCTAATTATGTGCATGTCCAAGTGTATGATCCTTTTTGTTTTTGCTTTGCAGGTTTCTCTCAGGCGGGACACTTTGGATGTAAAAGAAGAAGATTATTATACATCACTCTACAGTGAAGGCCAAGCAAAATTCAGCACGTATGTTACCTTTTTGCTTCCCGTTTGTCTGTTCTGTTAAAGAATGTCACCTGGACACATCTTAAACCTATCAATATGTCCATTCTTTGAATGATCATGGCTTTTGGACTTTTTTCAGCTCACAATAAGCATCCAGTTACTGCTATACTCTTATGGGATAGGAAAATTGTTGATTGATCCATGTATCATCCACTTATTGCTTTATCTTATTGCTTTTAGTTACTAGATGAAGGTCTATCTGTGGATTTATAATAAAACAAATATGTACTGTTATCTTCCTCTTGTTTAATAACTCAAAATGTTTTTTGTGCTGAAGAAATTGGGGGATAATCTTAAACTTTAATCTTGATTCAAGTCCCCACAGCTTGAATGGTTGTCTTTTTAATTGAGAAAGGACCTTTATTTTTCACTTCTGTAACATGTTGCCTTCTTTAGTTAGAAAGAATCATGATACTGACTAAATCTTAGCTCATAAAAGGTGGAGGAGAAAAGATATTAGCTCGACATCGTCTTCCATGCTTACACTTATTTTATGTTTATTTTCTGTTTCAACCTCACTATGTATGTATTTCCATCTTTGCCAGCTTCTATTTTGCATGATGCAGTGTGATAAGACCACATGTAACACAGCATAATGGTTTAGCTGTTGCAGTATATCTCTTATGTCAGTATTCCAATTATTGGGATGTTTTGGTTAGTAGGAAATCACTGGCCTATTTTCTATTTGCAGATACATCCAACAAGGAACTGTCATGAACAACTATGCTCACATATTTGACCTTCTTACACGGCTGAGGCAGGTAAAGGGTGTTTGACAAAGATGTTCACAGCTTTGGTGGGATTTTGATATATAAGCTAATTATTCATGGACTTCAGTTTATATCTTTTGTCCATTGAGTCAGATTCATACCGGTAAACTTCTGTCATGAGAATGATGGTCTATGCTTTGCTTTGATGCATCTGATATAAATCCTAGATCGAGCTATATTGCTTGTTTGGAACTTCTGTTACACAGTAGGGCTTGCATATATTCTTAGTAGCTTGACTAATTTCGTTCTTACCACAAACTGAAGAAATTGGTGAGAGTGTACAAATCTAATTCAAGGGAGATAAAGTAAGACATGCTACTAATTTCCCCACAGTATGTGTAAGATATGGTGTTTTGTCTAGTGTGTTGTATTATATTCTAACTGTTCCTCCTTTTAGGATACTACATGCCATTGATGTCCTAGTCCATTGCCTTATATACAACTTGCTTGGACATGTTCGATCAATATCTCTTCTCATTTGTACTCGTAATTTTCTGTATATTGTTCAATGGATTTTGCATCTTTAGTGGTAATTTTGTACTTCTATCTTCAAGTATTGTATCTTCTACAGAATTCTCACCATATTAAAAGGCTCTTCTTTTGCACTCAAGTGTTGCCATCTTGACCTTTTGATAGAACTTCAAACATGCCGTTCATATATATGTTATTCTAAAGGATCCTTTTTAAATATGCAACAGGCAGTGGATCATCCATATCTTGTGGTTTGTTCTGCCAAAAGTGCTCTAGAAAATGACACAAAGGCAGAGAACAATAGTAACGAACAAGTTTGTGGAATCTGTCATGAAACTGTTGAAGATCCTGTGGTTAGTATAATGCTTCTTGGTTTACTCAAGGATGCACTTATATTACCACATTACCCAGTGTATTCCAAATACATTCCAAGTCTTTCTATTGTTATATTTGGATATTTTTCTACTGGTACTACTCGTAGATTTTTCTATGGAAGGGGCTTTAGATTTCACCTCCCTTGATCAGATATGCCTAAACAAGGGATAATAGTAAACATGTGATATCTGACTCAGAATGGTATTTCCATCAAGATCAAGAAGTGTTGTTAGTCTGGACTAGTCTTATGGGGAACCATTAATATCAATCAATCAACTAACCAGAATTCATCAAATTTTAGGCTTTTTGAGAACAGGAAATATGTTGGATTCTAAATGTGTGCATCTCCATGGTTATAGTGGACAAATTGTTTCAACACAAGCTAGCATGACAAGTTTTAGAAATTTATTCATCTTGTTACCAAAATTTTAGGTTGTCACACCAATTGTCACCTTAAAAAATATGTAGCTTGGATTACTACCTGTTCAAATTATACAAGGACTGGCCTGTTTAAGTTTGACATACTCCCTCAAATTTTTGTTGAGCCCATGAATTAAGATTACTTTATGTTTGGCCATTAAACCTTCAAGGGGAGCAGCAGCTTGGACTCGATGGTTTCTCTCCCCCCCCCCCCCCCGTGTTATCTTATGAATTTCATAATTTTCATTTAGGAGAAAAAGTTTTTTCTTACATATTGTACATTTGAATAGTAAGTTTATTAAATCTTTTGTTCTTTTATGATTTATTAACAGGTGACTTCATGCGCTCATGCTTTTTGTAAAGCATGCCTGATTGATTACTCTTCTAGTTTGGGTGATGTCTCTTGCCCCTCGTGTTCAAAGCCTCTTACTGTTGATTTTTCTTCAACCTCAAGTACTGTAGACACAAAGACAAGCATAAAGGGTTTCAAGCGCTCCAGCATTTTGAACAGAATTAATCTGGATGACTTTCAAACAAGCACTAAGATTGATGCTTTGGTATGTTGATATATTTCAAAATGTTAAGCATTATAAACAATTATTTCCCTGATATATTTAATTTCAGTATTTTAACCAAGCTGAGGCTCTTTTATGCATGGATGTAGCGGGAAGAAATCAGATTTATGATTGAAAGGGATGGTTCTGCAAAGGGAATTGTCTTCAGCCAGTTCACATCGTTTCTAGATTTAATCAGTTATTCGTTGCAGAAGGTGACTCGTCATATTACAACTACAAATTTCAGTCTTTTGCCTTTTTGTTGAGACTGGTGATGTTTGTGCAGTCTGGCATAACCTGCGTTCAATTGGTTGGGAGCATGTCTATGTCTGCAAGGGATGCTGCAATTAAGAGATTCAAAGAGGACCCCAACTGTAAAATTTTTCTAATGAGCCTCAAAGCAGGAGGGGTTGCTCTCAACCTTACAGTTGCATCACATGTGAGGGCCTTTGTGTTTACTTAAGTCTAAGCTTAAACTTACTTAAAGTGCTTTCTAGCGAAATATATGGCAATGCTGACTTGAATTGGTTTGAATGATAAATTAGGTTTTCTTGATGGACCCATGGTGGAACCCTGCAGTTGAGCGGCAAGCCCAAGACAGAATCCACAGAATTGGGCAATATAAGCCAATCAGGTATCCTTATCTATATTTTCTAGCACTCACTGGCTTGCCATTACGCTCTTTTCTGAGTCGCACCGCTTTTTTCCCTTTTCCCCAAAGGATTGTGAGATTTGTGATCTCAAACACAGTTGAGGAGAGAATACTTAAACTGCAGGAGAAGAAGGAACTTGTGTTCGAAGGGTTAGTGAGCCGTTTGCTAAAATTATACTAGCATTCAAAAGATCCCTCTATCATTGCTCAACTTAATCTGATAAAAACCTTAATGTTGGTTCCTTGCAGGACTGTTGGTGGATCTTCCGAGGCTCTTGGAAAGCTGACGGAAGCTGACATGCGATTTCTTTTCCTAAACTAGAAAAGGGGAGCATTTTTGGGCACTTAGACTTGTGTGGTCATCTAAGTTTTCGCTCACTTCGGAACTGTTTTATGGAATTTAGATGTAAATACAATTAGCTGGTTACCAGAACATTGCTCTGATTAAGCTTACATAGGGTTTTTTTGTTTAAAAGGTTCGGAGCTGCATTTGGATAGCTGCCTGCGTTATTAACATGTGAACGGAAACATGGTTTTGATGGTGCGGTAGGTATTCAAAAATAGTCTTATTTTGGACCTCAAAGCAAGTTCATAGCTGGATCAGTTCATTCCCTTTGTCGTTTCAACTTTGAAGTGTAATATTTACTTTGCAACTATACAATTCTAAATATAATACTAGTTTCCATTATAAAGATACCCGATTCTACCAAAAAAAGGATCTTATTAAAATAGCCTAGCCAGCATAATTTTAGTTTCACTTGGGCTGTTTTTAGGCATGTCAAACGGGTCGTTCGGATCGGATTTGTTCGGGTTAAACAGTTATTTCGGGTTTTGTTCCTGTCGGTTTAAATTCGGATGTTGTTCGGGCTCGAGTCCTTGGTAGATTGTAATATTTCTGATTGTTTCAAATCGAGTTAGTTTGGATTCAAGTCCTTTTCGGATTACTTCGGATTGGGTCAGTTCGAATCAGATATTGTTCGATTTTGGGTATAATTCGGTTCGGGTCCTCTTTGAATTGCTTCGAATCGCATCACTTCGAATCGGGTCAAATTTGGATTTGGATGTCATTCGGATTCAAATTTTTTATGGGGATTATAATGCTTCATGTTATTTCGGTTATTCGGATTGACCTTTCTTCAGGTTTTTCGATGATGAACATGACTTTAATCTGTTATTGTCGAATTTTAATTTTATATTGAAATCTTACACCATGTATACTATAATTTTGAATTTTTTTAATTTAAACGCTTAAACAGAAAAGCACATATGAATTAGATGGTTGTTTTAATAAGTTCGATAGTTAGGTTTATATTGAAAATTTATAACTTTTATACTATAATTTATATTAAAACTAGTATTTCCGACCCGTGCCTACGGCACGGGGCTGCGCTCTTAATGTACGGCCGTAACACAGTTTGGTGTATATGTAGAAATACATTTGATAGAATTACCGTGAGTTTGTTGGCATATTTAAGTAATGGAGTATGTGTCGGTGAAGAAATAAGGTCATGTTTACAATTGTGACTTTTAGTTGTTATTTTGAATGGACTTGTTGTTGGTCGGAAGAACTTGTACGACAGATTATCGGTAAAAGATCGCAATATAAATGTGTACTCATATTAAAAATAGAAGCTAATGGATGGTGAACAGCGACGTACACCACAATTGCTTAGTTTACTATATAATTTGTTGATAAAAACATTAGAACATATACGTTACAGCACAACAAAATGGACTATTGCATTCTTGTTGGCATAGATCGAGTACTAAATCGATACTAATCTCAACGGAGTAATATGGTGTAAGAAATTGTAGAGAGTCCAGTCCAAGAAGGAAGGTGCACTAATTAATTATCATATGATAACTGAACATTTTGGGCAAGCATCGGGTGATTGTGTCTTTGTTTGCCGTCAATACGATAGAAAATTTTATACTGGCTTGCCACCATGGTTGTTTTTCTCGGGATTTTTAGAGCAAATAATTAGTTTATAGTTATTTTACAATACCTTTTCAAATTGGAATTTGTATTTTTACAATACCTTTTGAAATTGGAATTTGGGTTTGATAAGTTAATCTTATCATATCGAACCGTAAATTGTATGAATTATACATTTATATATATTCTCGTCGGGAATTTTTGGATTAATGAGAAGAATTTTTTATCTTTAAAGTCATTTATTTATTTATTTTATTACGGGTAAGTTGCCGCCCCGTAACTTTGGCCTCAATGCCATTTTTTTTGTCGAATCCGTGCCACTTTCTTTACTATGCTAGTTGTTTCCCTGCCTTGTTTCTTTCCCTATCAATGTTACTCGAGGCAATTTAGTTTACATAATCATATACACGACACGTAGGATCCTAGTTTGGACAGTGTTCAAATTAATCAGCACCGATTCGTTTCAATTCCGATCACCAATAAATGCATCAATAGACGTTGTTGGCAGTACCCATCTCAAGATTAGTGGCATCATCTAAAAAACTATTAATTCAAGTACGAAAATCTTGTTATCAGGTAAAAACTATTGTAAGATGTATTGTTCCCACCACACCGAGTCATGTTATGTTTTCAACATGCTAATGTCAGCAGTTGTGCGAGTGAGTTGTTGCCTTTCCCTCCTGATACTCTTTCCCCTCGGCAAGTTTTAAGAGTAATCTCAAACTGATCCTCACATCAGTCCACAATAATTTTGTGCCTAACCAATAATGTTGCAGTGTGGGTATAAATTCACTCGTCCAATGACGGAGTTTAATAGCCCAATCCTCCCTACATATGAAAAGATCCAGATATTATAATTAAATGTATCTAATTTATAAGTCAAAAAACAGCAAAGGATATCTACCTGCTCATTGAAGCAACAATCCCAAATTCTCTGCAATATAGATATATAGTGTTTATGAGATTCCTGGAGTTTCTTGGCCTTAGCTTTAACACTGCTCAAACCTTCAACAACATCACATTCTTCTGGTCAAAGCTCTTTCACTTTAAGGGCCCATTTGGTATCCAACGGCGGAAACGAAAACGGAATGGAATGAAATGGAAACGAACCTAGTCGTTCATCATTCTTCGTGAGATACAAACTTCTTTCTTTGTTACAAACACTGGTTTGGTTTTGTGAACTTCTCTAACGATTTAAACAGCAGTTCATCATTGTTCTTGAGTGTTCTTATTGTTCTTGGTGTTTTTGGTGAATAGTCGTTTTCGCTCTAAAATGTGTCAGAGAAGTCACGTCATAATAAATAACCAAGGGGGTGTATTTATAGTGATCAGGAAGGGCAGATTTCTTCTGCCCATCGTGCCCTTGGGAGTCACTTGCAACAGGATCTGCTTCCACGTGTCCCTGTTGACGATGAACGAAGCTTCTTGACAATTTCCGCAGTTCCTTACTACAAGATCTGCTTCCATGTGGTTGAGTACTGGTGTACAGGATCGGCCTCCACGCGTCCTCTATGATCAAACGAAGCTTCTTGGGCAATTTCTTCCTATCTGGTGGTGTCATCATGGTGATAGCCTGTTATGGACTTCGACAGTTTTAGCTCGCGTTTCTACTCGTTGGGGACTGCGTCCTTGACTCGTAGAAACATATTCTTGTCCATCTTTCTGAGTGTTAGCGTTCCTACACCTTAGGAACGACTTCACACTTGTGGTTCTTTTATCATCACATGCGTCCCTATTAGTTCCTGAGACATAGCTTGAGCAACTTAGTAGATCAAAGAGAGTTGTCATTATCAAAATCCTAGGGACGATTGTTACAGGTACGATGCTAAGTACTTGGAGTCCTTAACATCGTCCCAGCATAGTCTTTCTTGAGATGATTTTGAATTATGTTTTAAATATAGTATATCTAATCTTAAGATTTAATTCGGATGATTTAGGGTAATTTTGGATCATGTGATTTCGGGTCAGAATTAGTTTGGATCATTTCGGATCGTGTCATTTCGGGTCAGATTTAGTTCAGGTCATTTTGGATTGTGTCATTTCAGTTCGAATGATTTTGAGTTATATTTAATCTGGGTCATTCCGGTTCGGATGCATTTTGCATCGGATTTAGATCGGGTCTCAATTCATGTTCGGATTGTCCGTTTTTCATTATTCAGGTCCAATTTCGGATTCGTTTCGGATCGGTTTAGATTGAATTTAGAATTTGGGTGACTTTGTGCTTGGTCTAGCTGCTTTAGGCATAACAATGGGTCGGATTGGGTCAAGTGGACTAGATCCACGACTTAACCCGGCCCATTGTTGGGTGTTACTCTAAACTGAACCACCTAAAAACCATTGGTTTTCAAGTCATCAGGAAATTTTTTCGGTGTAGACAACACTGAATTGTTTTTATCCAAAACATATCAACCTACTCAAATCTAAATAAGGCGTTGAAATCCTTCTATATCTTTAAAACAAAACCCTTCAAGTCTCCTTTTTCAACCATGTGTAATCCAATTCTGCATAATTTTTAATTATTCTTTTCCAACCCTAAAACTTCTCTATTAATTATAACCGCACTTCCACCCATGTTTTTTTCATCCACGTGTATCATATAATTCAACCAATTTTTTCAAAAAATAAACATAAATCTCCCCATTGATAGGCTACTATACCAATACCGTAAGTGTACAAGTCGTGTAATATCAAGCTGTCGATCTCTAGGACTTGAGTAGAATTGATTGAACCGACAATCTTGTAGCTAGGCAAATATGAGGCAATTTCGGATTGAAATAAAGCAATTCAAATAGCAACTAATTAGTAAAAGCAAATTCAACTAACAAAATGATGCAAGTTTAATATGGGAAAGGCAATCCTAGAGTCTAGGTACTAACACTATGGATCTAAGCAACACTTTGCAAGCATACATGAATCTTGTTCAAATCATGGTTTGGAGGCATCTACCTAGTTTCATTGTCTAATCCTATCGAGTCAAACAATTGTGCCAAGATTGCGAGAATCATCCACTTCCGTAGCTTGACATTCAAAAATAGGCCCTTTAGGCTCAATAAGGGCTCAATCGGGTCAAGCCCTCATCCACCGTCGTGGCTTGAGTGAGCTTGTCCAACTCAAACCTCTATCGGTAGGTCAGCACCTCAAGAGATCCCAAATCAATTCTCATATCAAAGGGCCTCCTCAATCAATTAATCTTAAAGTTCAAGTGAGGGAAGAGGTCCCTCAACACAAATCCCTAAACTATCTCCCTATTGACAACCTAACCTCTCGGTTTTAATCATCAACAAGTCTCAAATAACAATCAATTTGGCATTAGGCACATAGGATTAAAACAAACCACAATTCAAATCTCAATTCAAACAAGCAATTCAAAGCTCTACCTAGAATCTATAGGGTTTTCTTCAACCCTAGGCGTTGGGTATCTAGCAATCCATGAAGAACAAGAGAAATGAAGAAGAGATGAGGAAATTCATACCAACAAACATTCTATTGATTGAAAAGGCACCAATCTCCCACAATATTCTTCAATCTCTCAAGAACACCAAAGAGCTTTAATGGAAATTCTAGAGGTCCTAAATTGGGTAAAAAGTCTCCTTCCAAAACGAGCAAGAAGGTATTTATACAACCATAAAGGAAAGAAGGCTAAAACAGGAAAACAGGGGCGCCGCGGCGTGACATAGGAGCCGACCCGGCCCGTGACCCGGGCGGGTCGAGAACAGGAACACGCGAACAAAGCCAACGCTAGGGAAACAACCCCGACCCTGGCCATGACCCGGACCGTGACCCGGCCGGGTCGGGGATTGTACCTTCAACTTTTGCTTCGGCTGGGCAGGGGAACCGGACCCGGGCCATGACCCGGCCCGTGACCCGTCCGGGTCAGGGGCTGTGGCCCCGGGTTCGGTTCCTTTGCCTCATCTTTTCGGCTCTCGTCTTGCTCGTTCTTCGGTTTGCTTCTTGGGCGTCTTCTCGGGCCTCTCCTTGACTCCGTCTTCTAGCTCTCGTCGCCTTCTTGAGACCTGTTGATCTCCAACACTGCATTCTCCTCCAAATCTCTTGAAATTCATAACGAACAAAGCATAGAGTCCGAACCGAGCGACTAAACCGAAAATAACTAAAAGGCTAACTTAAAAGAGGGAAAAGCAAACCGAAAGCTAACGAAACATGACCTAATATGCACTCTAAACATGAGCTAGATGCAAGCCATCACCCACTAATCTTAACTACCATATACCAAAAAAAGTGGTTTGTTTTACATTTTTCGCTCATTCGTCCTCTTCGATGTTTCTTTCTTCCTCGATCTTCAAAATTCAACTTCTTCTCATTTCAGTTTTAAAATATGAGCTTATATATCAATCAAAATTATCCAGCTTTAGCATGGGACTACACAGACTAGTTTACTCTAAATCGAAAACAAATATAATACATCTATGTTTTCAAATAAAATACATCACTAGATGATGAATATTAAAATAATCGAATTCAAAAAATCAAAATATATGAAGCTAAGAGGGTTTGAAAATTTGTTTCTCAAATATGCAAATTTAAACTATGAAATTATGCTAAATAAATAAAACAAATGCGTTTTATTAGTATTGTCTTCATGTTCAATTCTTCACCTAGGATTGAGACAAGTGTTCCTTCAAAAATGAAGTCTTATCATTTGAGAAAAATAGTATCATATAGATAAAATAAAATTAGATAAAGATGAATAGGATATATAAAACTATATCGTTAGTCAACTAAGTTGACAACTTCACTAGTACTATCATCTTCCTCTTCTTCGTCGGTATTAGTATCACATGCTTGAGGCTTTTTGAGTTTTACTCTTTGCCAAAAAAAAAGAACGTAAGTACATAGTATAATAAAATAATAGAATAATGGCCTAAAACATATCCTCACACCTAAACTTGCGACTTTTTAAACATTTAGACACCTCATCTTTTAAACGAACCTATTGAACGCTTAAATTTGTCAATTGCTACCTATTAAATATCTCATATATTATGTGACAATGTGCGTGAAATCAATCTGGGATTTGGCAAGTGTTGTGAAATGAAATGTTAAAATAAAGATGACATGGAAAACTAAAAGAAAAAAAAATACTTTGAGCATGTTAGATGATCTAGAAGTTCATTTAAACAAAATTAAAGATAAAAAAGATTGACCTTTGTGGCAAGTAGACATGAAATCTCAAAAGATAATTAAGGTGTATGAGGGAGTTGAAGATAGAGGCTTTTGGGCAGAAACTTCACCTGACATTTTCTCCATCAAGTTTGCTATCAAACTTCTTGCATGTGAGTCAGAGATTAGAGATTTAGATTGAAAGCTTGTTTGGAAAACGTGAATACAACAACAGGTCCATTCTATCATGCACTTGGCTGTTAACCATAAGATCATATGCAATGCAACTAGGTTGAAAAGAAACATAGCTTCGTCGAGAAATTGCCCGAGATGCCAAGTTGAAGAAACTCCAATTCATGTTGTTTGTGATTGCACTTTCATAACCAATATATGGAAATGTCTCGAGGGCAAAACAGGTGATAATAGGTTCTTCACATTAAGCGTCAAACCGTGGCTCGATCTGAACCTCAAAGTTGTTGATGCTTAGAGCACATACTTTTGTTTTATGATCCAGTTCATCTGGAAATAAATTAAAGGAATCATTTAATTTATTGTTCAAGCCGTGATCCATGTGTCGTCGGCCCTAGAAGTTGATAATTTGAGAGGGCCAAAAGACAATTGGGAAGCAAAGTTGGGAAATGGTATATGGCTGATGATGGCTGGATGAAAATGAACGTACAATTACGGGGCATCAGAAGGCAACCTAGGAAATGCAAGATGTGGAGGAGTGTTAAAAGATTCTCCAAGGAAGTTCATTGTTGGTTTTGTGGATAAATCTAGAAGATGCTCGACTTTGAGAGCAGAGTTGTTGAGACGAAAGGCGATTCGCTCTATTTGCAATCCTTGAAACTAAGGCCGCTCGTTTGCGCACTCCTCAAATTCGGTCGTGCACTCCAGTATGGACGGGTTACGAAACTGTCCAAGCTGAACCCGGTTTTCTGGAAACCTTGGACAGTTTCAGAATCCGTCCATAAACGAACATCCGGTTCGCTTAAAAAACGGCCCATATGGACGGGTTCTGAAAATGTTCAAGTTTTTTTAAAAAACCAGCTTCTATGGACAGGTTTAGAACCCGCACAAATACAGATTTTGAATTTTGAAAAAAACGGCACCTATGGACATATTTTGAACCTGTCCAAGTTAGGGTTTTTGAACGGCTCCTATGGACAGATTCTGAACCCGTCCATAAATCCAGTTATGCGGCCGACAGATTTCGGCTTTTAATGCGGCGTCGTGCTTTTCAGTATTCACTTTTCAATTGTTAATTCATCTCATAGGAGAAGGTTGGCTCGGAGGAGGTTGAAAACTGCCCACGAATGAGTTACGAATCCGTCCATGGGCGGGTTTGAAAAAATGACCATGAACGAGTTACGAATCCGTCCATAGGTGGGTGTGAAAATTTCCCATGAACGAGTTACGAATCCGTCCATAGGTGGGTGTGAAAACTTCCCATGAACGAGTTACGAATCCGTTCATAGGGCATTACACATACCCTGAGCCCTAAACCCTAAACCCTATGGACGGTTTCTGGACTAGTACATAGGGTTTATACCCTGATGGCCGTTTTTTGAATTTTTTTTAAAGAACTTATTATAGCCATTTTTTTACAACAATTCAACGTTTTATCATTTAAAACATAAAAAATTCTTAAGTTACAAATCGGATGCCACATATAGCTTATATCGACCATGAAGAACTTCATCGTTAAGCGCTAGCCACTAGATATTAGGACCTCTTATGTTTTATATAGACCTTGATGATGGTTCAACCCGCCATGAACCATGAAGTCCTTTACAAGGTTGAACTCGTCTTATACCATGAAGTCTTGCACGATGGTTGAACTCGTAATGTGCTATGAAGACCTTTATGATAGTACTTGTCATATACCATGAATATCTTTATGATGGTTCAACTCGTCAAGTACCATGAGGACTTCTTATGAGTTGTTTGCTAGTTGAAGGGCTAATATGTGAGATTAATCATAATAGTATAATATATGTAAGTGTAAGTTTAAAGGCGAATCCGTTCATGGACGGGTTACAGATCCGTTCATGGACGAGTTACAACCTAAACAAAAGTCGATAAGTTCGAATTTGAGCCAAACAAATTGCAAAATATAAACATAGCAATTGATATAGTCTAATTTTAGGATACAACTAGCAAATGACCCATACCTTGTACGGGGGTGTTGTTTATTTATTTTTATTGCTTTGTGTATGAATTTACTTTAACAATTACAAATATTATCATATGTATACTTTGTTTTAAAACGATGCTTATTTTTTGGAGTATAAAATGACATAATTCTTGTATATCATCATATATATAAATAAAATTTATTTATATAGTTACTTTTGATGCATACATAAATATATATTTAAATAATTGAGGAAGAATGACATAAGATAAGATGCATTATCACATTTTATTAACAATTGATACAAATCTTTTGGTATTTAATTAAATTATGTAAACTAACTTTTATAATAAAATCAATAAGTTTAATTAAAAACTAGGATTAATATATTATAATATTAAAGACATAGATAATATTTAATAAGCTATAGAAACCCATATTATCTCGTATATATGTTATTTGTTTTTGAAAAAATAATTAAGTAATAAATATATAAATATGTAATGAAAATAATAAGGAATTATTATCTTAATTAAGAAATCGATCTTTTTTTCCTAAAGTGTAATCACTATGCTATATTAGCGATATATATGGTAAATTCAACATCCACTTTTTTTATTGATATTTTTATATGATACAATAGTAAAAATGTATTTAATATATTATTTTATATGATACAATGGTAAATTCAGCCTCCGCCGCCGGACCACCATCCGGTCCATCGCTGCCCGCCACCTCTGACGCCGCATCTCCCTCCTTGCTCCCCACAGCCGCTCGGGTACCCTCCGCACTCCCCACCGCCGCACCTCCCTCCCCGCTCCGGACCACCGCCCCTCCCCGCTCCTTTGCGATACTGGACCCGTCGAGATTGTCGTCCTTTGCCGGCGACCCTTGAACGGTTTGGAGACCCGGCGACCCTTGAACGGTTTCGAGACCCGTTGAAGAAGCTTGTGCGGGATCCACACCGGTCGAAAATTGGGCGGTTGCAACCTCCTTCAAGCCACCCGGAACCGCTGCCGCCGTCGAGACTCGGCCTTCCTCCTCCTCTCTCGCTCGATCCATGGACGGCGGATGAATGACGATGTTGTTGAATGACGATGAATGACGACGGATGAATTTTGAGGGTTATAAAACTTATGAACGGGTTCTAAAACTGTCCATATTTTTGACCTAAAAAGTCAAAAATATGGACGGGTTCTAAAACTGTCGATACTTGTACGGGTTTTAAACCTGTCCAAAACTCGTCCAGGCAAATTCCGGTCCGTATCTACATTTCCCAAACCCGCACACGGGACCGGGTTTTTTCTTAAATTATGGACGGGTTTTAAATCTGTCCATATTAAATCCGATTTTTTTGAAAAATTATGTACGGATTCTGAATCTGTTCATATGAGGGTGCGCAACCGAAATTTCGGAGTGCGCAAAATTTCGCCGTGAAACTAATTTTATATCTATTGTAGATCTCTTTATGAATCAACTGTCTATCATCCACCCGTAATATGCACGTACTAGTGGTCAAATGTCGCTCTCGAATTCAAGACCCGAATTGCAAAGTAATAGCCATCAATCATAATCCTAGATCTTATAATAAAGTTACGGATAATCTAATTAATTTATCTTTTGTATATATGGACCACGAGTAGGTGTTTTTGGAGAAAGCTCCTCCCTCTATTGTACCATTTTGAATGATTTAAGCTAATAAAGGTTTAGGACTATTGTCTTGTTGATTTGTTGTTCATTAAAAGAATTTTATGTTTTTAAAGTTGTTGACAGTATAATGTACGAGTAACAAATTAAATCAAGAAATTCTATCAAATAAAATATAATAAATCAAGAGATGGATATATTGAAGCCATTTAATTTTAGTTACTTTGCTCAAAAAAAAAAAAAAAATTTTAGTTACAACTTTTATTTGCATTACTCCTAAAGAAACCAATTATTTTACTAACCAGGTAAGTTCCCTTCAGCTTAATTAATAGATCAATAGACATTAAAAATACTAGAAAGTTTGGCCCGTTTGATGGACGGACAAATTGGTTTGTCCTTCTTTTTAGGATGTTATGGCATATGATTAATAAACACTTTGGTCCATAATTTTATCATTTCATCCTTATTTGTCCTAGTTTTAGAATGAACTTAAAATAAGATTCGTATTATTATTATTATTTTTTTATCTAAGAAAATGCTATATTTTAATTGAATATACATTGAGTATAAAATATGCATAATCATTTAGGCTATAGTTTTTACATAATGTATTGTTTCGATAGTTAAATGACCATAGAAGCTAATATATTCTCTTTCTTTTTTGAATATTAAATATATATCATCAAAGAAAATAGGGGTTAGGAAGTTAGTATGGATTCGAGTCAACGCTTTTTCATAACTTGATACAACCATACGTGAGTGATAAAGTGAACGTGTACTCTTATTTTGGCTTACATGAGGAACCATTAAAATTTAAATTATTTAATTATCTCATTTGTTGATCAATACTTTATATATCACAAATTAATAGAACAACTTCATTTTACCTAAATATACTTTCTATTTAAATACCTTTTAGAGAGCTAATGTGCATGTTCGGAAATAATTAAAATTATAAATTAAAATATGACTAATGTGAAATCACCCTTAAAAGCATAAAACCAAAAAAAATATAAAATGGTTATTGTCCAATTACCCTTAGAAGTACAAACACAAAAAAAGAAATAAAAAAACGTATTTATTGGACATGAAAGTCAAAAATAAGTGTTGTAAAAATATAGATAGGCGGAAAAGTTAATAATAAAAAAAAATAGAAAACAAGCATTAATGTGACAAAGAGAGAGAAAGTGTTGCAGAGAAAAGGAAAAAGTTACTAAAAAATAAATATAAAAAATGGAGAGTAAGCATTAACGTGACAAGAGTAGGAAAATTTTAAGTGTTGTATAGATATATAGATAGATAGATGTTAGTGTGTAATGAAACAATACTGATTTCTCTTCATATCTAAATAAAAGATAAAGCTAATCAAAAAATATCCGGCCATTTATAGTGGTAACTAATTAAATGAACTTGTTAAGGTGGATCTTCCAGTACGACTACGATCTTGATCGACATCACAGCCGAATAACAACTTGTTGGCATTGGTGACAGTGAAGACGAGGAGGACGAAAAGCAGCAGAATCGAAAGAACTGAGAGCAACAGCATGAGGGCATGAGCCCAAGTCGTCTTCACCTCCTCCGCGTACTCGTATGCGCCTAATGCCAGCACCGTTATGGAGAAGGCGTAAGCCCACCATGCCACGCTGAACTTGTTCATTGATTTCTTGAACAACGTTGGTCTGCACACCTGTTACGTACAATTACATAGCTTAAGTTAACCTTGACTTTGCGTTGTATGCAGTCAATTTTAATTTCTGATTCGACCGAAGATGGGAATGCCGACTTGGCAACAGGTAAAGTATTAACCAAAGTATGAAATGGTATTTTCCGGAAAAAAAAAAGTATGAAATGGTGCAAAGAATACGTATTACGTACAAGTTAAAAGCATTTGATCGACAACTTGACATTATCTTGCAGTTTTGCCGGTACAAAAAGTGCATTTGGCTACTTCCTCCTTTTTCGGGTCGGGTCGATGGATCAATTTCTAGCTAGGTACCATCACGTATGTACTTAATCGAACACACTTTACTTTAGGGCCCATATCCTTTCAAATTTCAATCCATGAACTTTCATAGTAAGCACGTACGTGACGTCGGTCGTAATCGGCGGATAGGCGAGCATGTGGAAATGGACTTACGGAGTAGGGCTTCCAAAGTGTTATGTACATAATATATTAAAAAATTCATAATAAAATTACGAATAGTTAACTTAGGCACGTACCAGAGACAGGAAAAGGAAAAGCGAGAGGAGGAAGAGCATCTTGGCAGCACTGTCGAAGCTCCCGGAAATGGAGGCCCAAGCCAAGCTGGCCATGCTGGGAGTGGCGATAAAGAGGAAGAAAACGGGCCTGAGGGAGGGCGAAAGGCGGTGGCCTCCGGGCAGCCTTTGGTAGAGGGTGACGAAGAGCACAAGGTAGTGGGCCATGGCGAGCGCGAAGAGGAAGAGGGCCGGCTCCGTCCAGCCGGACGCCATCATCTCCCTGGCCGCCACCAGGTTGGCGATGACGCCGAGCTGGCTCGTGGGGTTGGCCACGCGGGACAGGAAGCGCTTCCCCTTGGTCAGCCACTGCCCGTACATCTTGATGTCGAGGGCCCACGTGGGCGTCGAGGAGGAGCAGCGCCGACGCCCACGGGGCGAAGAAGTAGTTGGCGCCCACGTGGTGGAGGAACTCCTGCTTCACCCGGCCCGGGTGGAGCGTGCACTTGAGGGCGTACGCGACGCACGTGGCGGCCAGTGTGAGGAGGGCCAGAGCGCAGAGGAGGACCAGGGCCGTCCGAGGGAGCGCGTGGCCCCCCGCCGCCTCCTCGGTGGAGCGCACTAGGGTTTTCCATAGCAGTGCCTGCGCGCTGAGGGAGAGGCTGATCCGGAAGTATCCTATGTTGCAGTTTCTCATGCTCTACAGCAACCAAGCCACGAAGATTGAGGACTGCAGTAGCATGTGTATTAGACATATTCGAAATTGTGTGAAAGCTAGATGAAATAGGCATGATAGAAGTACTTGCAAGTACTTGGAGAGAATACAGTTGGAAAGAGCTGTAAATAGCTAGTGTAACTAGCAAGTTTTGTAGCTGTTTTTTCCCTTTTAATAATATTTACCCTTTGATCAAAAAAAAAAATTATGCTAATTTTACTCCACATTATTAAGTTAGAGTTTGGTTCTGGTAAGAACAACCCTTATAGTGTAAAATGACAAAACAATCTCTACCGTTAGATCTTTCGGATCTGACGGTAGAGATTAAAGGAGGATATAAGGAAAACGGAAAAAACGGTGACAAATTTGTAAATAAATTGATTTTGACCAAAAAGGTTCATTGTACTCCACTTAGAGGTTCATTGTGTTCCACTTGTAGGTTCATTGTTTTTAAGTTCATGAAGTATAATTATGTGGTTCATTGAATTCGACGTAATGGTTCATGAATTTGAATCACTCGGTTCATATATGAAATGCGTAAATTGTGTAACATAAAAGAATTTGGTTCATTGTGTTCCACTTGTAGGTTCATGTCGTGTAATTATACAGTTCATTTAATGTTAAAATGCATAGAAGATAACTGAATCCTCAAACACACATATCAAAACATTATTTGAAGTTTATATTCAACCGTACAAGTAGTAATGAAATAAGAACAATCTTGTGATAAGTGAAGAATGTAGGCATCGTTATCGTGCTCATCGTTATCATTATCGTGCGAAAGGTGCGTTCATCTTTTCATGAAGTTTATATCAATCGCGGTTCATAAACGACAGGTGTTTGGTTCATTGGGTTCACCTTGTTGGTTCATGAACTTTAGTCATTCGGTTCATTTAATGTGAAACTGCATATAAGACAGCTTAATCCTCAAAACGCGATGGTTCATTATGTTCTACGCGATGGTTCATTATCTTCTACGCGATGGTTCATGAATATGAATCACTTGGTTCATGTATGACAAAACGCGAAAAGTGTGTAAACACTTGGGAAAAAATTGACTACATGGTAGGCTTAAAAGAAGTTGTGCAATTGGTACCGAGAAGGCTACTTAAACAGATTGAGCTAGTAAGTGTGATTTTTCAATCCAATATAAAAACTTGTGTACTTGCATCATTGTCATTCAATGAAAGTCCATCGGTACTAGCATCACCATCCGAATGAGAAATGTTAGGATGGCCGGAACTTGATGAACAACCTACAAAAGAAACGTAAAAGCTATGAGTGAAACAACATGAAAACACACTACAAATAGGCAAATACGGGTATTCTTTTGGTTCACAAAGAGTATCGGTATGGTTCATAAACTTTCAAAAAAAGGTTCATTGGAATCCATTGAACGGTTCATGTAAATTTAAGCACGTTGGTTGAGGCATTTTGTCGAACACATGGTAGGCAATCGGGCAAAACGTACATAATCAGCTTCTAGGGTCAATCGAAAACTTCAAAATCACTTTCTAATGCAATCAAATCATGTAAACATCAATCATACACCCAATCTTATGTCAAATTCACAAGTTCTCAGTTATCTTGCTCAAGGAAAACCTAAAACTAGCAAAGCATAAATTCTCACTTTCAAAAATCATAAATCGTTACCTATATCCATAGAAGCAATTGAACAAGAGCCAAAGGACGAAAATACAGTTGAAAAACAATCGAATTTTGTTGGAGAAGAGAGCCAAAGAGATCAATGAACAATTCGCCAAAACAAACGCTCTGTGCGAGCGTAGAGAAACAAGGGGGAGATTGATGAACAGTAAAGCAGGGCAAAAAGACGTGTTAAAATCAGTCCGTTGATTTGCCCAGATCTAACGGCCATAAGGTGTTCGCATTTTACACCGTATGAGCTGTTCTCACTTGATCGTGAATCTATTAAGTTATAGCTATATATATGATCACCCATTAAACACGTGTGGATTCTTAATTCCAACATTTTGCATATATTTTGAACGGATAAATTAATCTTAATAAATATTTTCTCTATCTTACGTCATATAGGTATTTTTATTTCTCTAGCTAGGCACCCAAACGACATTTTGTATATATTTTGCTGACGACAATGTGTGTACTCTGTAAGGAAGGCAAGCAGGCAAGCACGAGTCGGAGGAGCATTTGTGGTTTGAGTGTGCCTTATCTTGCGTTGTGCTGCGTTTAATATTGGACCGGGCGAAATTTGCTAGAAGAAAAAAGAACATAGTTGACTGGTTATCACAAGCTTCTAGCATGAGGGGAAAAAACATCTTGAGATTAATATGTGGAATTTATGCCATAGTGTTGCTATTTATTCTATTTTGTTGGAAGGCTAAGACGAGAATCGAGAGAAGTATCCTAGACAAGCTAGGATTAGATAATGATATAACCAACTAAGCCTTGCGCTAGTTTTTTTTGTCCGTGGCGTATTTTTGTGAATAAAGTAACCCTTTTTATTCAAAACAAAATATGACTTGGGGATAAAATCCCCCCTCCCCCCACACCCTCTCTCTTCCATTATAAATACATGTTTTCACCATATATGGAGGCAGGTTGTATCTTTTAGTTTTTCTAGCAATTCTCGTCGTTTACCGTCGACACTTGACTCGAACAACTGAACTTTTGACTTAGGCATCGAAGGTGGATTAGGGGGTCCCTACCCCTTTATCCATTTTTTGTAGGTTTTGGATTATTGAAGAGGTTGCAACGGAAGTTGAAGAGAGCAATCAATTAGTACTTTAAAAGAAATTTTTCTGTCTTTTCAAATGAGGGTTACTTTGATATTAGGGTGGCCACCCTTCTACTTTAATTGATACTTGATGCCAGTGCATTTGATCGAGTTCCACTTGTATCGTTTTCTTGTGGTTTTGTTTGTTTATAATTTCTTTATCTTTTTTCTGAATTGGATTGGTGTAGTATGACATTTCACAGTCATGAATCTGACATATGGTCATATAGATTAGAGGATTATTGGGTATATCTCGCCTAACGTGGATTGCGATATAAGTGTAAAAATTAAAGACACGGATACCACTTTTTGAAAAAATCGACATGAACGTGCTAAAAAATAAGGACACGGATACCGGTTTTTATCAAAAACCGATATACAAATTCTAAAAAGGAAGTACCGGGTTTTTGATAAAAACCTACAAGCGTATTATATTTATAAAAAATATCATAATTATTTTATGTCTATGGTCAATTCATTTCTCTCGTGACCTAAGCTTGTTCGCCGGCCAAAAAGCCTAACTCGCCGAATTCATGGCCGAGCTCAAGCCTCCACCATTAGCCTTCCTCCTTCCTCCTCTCAATCCTCAACTCCTTCTGCTGCTGTCACCGCCCCTCCTCCGCCGTTTCTATACCGCCGCCGGTTTCTGACTCTAGATCCGTCAAGCTCGTCGATCTCTTCAAGCGCTTCTGCTCCTTGTCACGGTTCAGATTAGTGGTTTGCGTTGCCGTTGCCGGTGAGATGAAGACGAAGGAGATGGTGACGACGACCACGCTGAAGAAGGTTGCGCAGATTAAGATGATGTAGAGAGTGATATGCCAAAGATATGAAGGGAGTGATATACTATCATTGTCATGACAAAGGGCATTTTGCTAAATAGTGTCCTAAATGGGAGCTTGGCAAGAGCATGTTGGCGACTTGGCACATGTCTGATGATGAGAATGCCACGTCGTCAACCAAAGAACATTGCTTTATGGCCTTAAGTGATGACTCCTCAAGTGAGGTAAAAGACACTGAACGTTCTTCTCTTTTGGCTAAAAAGTCTAGAGAACAACTTTTTGGTATCATTGAAAAGCTCGGTCTTCAAGCTTATGAGTTAAGTGAAGAAATTGATGAAAAAATTGCTAATTTGATTGATGATACCAAAGTTTGGTCTTCTAAAGCTATTGGTCTAGAAAAGAATGTTGTCACTAAACCTGTTGCTTATATTAAATGTCCTAATCTTGAGTGTCAGGTAGTTGACCTTCAGAAACAAGTTGACGGCCTTGAAAAATAGGTGTCCAGTCTTGACGGTGAAAAACTTATGCCGAAACTGGGAAATGTTAAGTTGTCTAGTGATCTTGAAAACTTGAAGACATATGAGGAGTGATGTCGCTCTTTCTTGATAGATTTTATAGGTTGTTTGTTAGTTACGAGACGGAGACGAGCGACGTCGCTTTCCGCTTTCCGCTCTGACACGCTTTTCGCTCTGACAACACCCTAGCATCGCTTTCCCTTCCCTTCCGTTTGTTTCGTCCAACCCCGGGAAGGTATGTCGGCGACCGCCTGTCACCACTTGCCTCAGCTCTAGCCCTGCTCGGCCGGATCCCACCTCCGAATCCGACTTTTCTAGCCTGAGTTCCGGCCCGCTCTGCCCGGATATCCTCTTTCCCGCACCGTCTCGGTCTCCGCACACACATCGGGCCTAGCCACACGCCGACCCTTGTCCTACCGCCGACCCACGTCTTCTCGGTGTCGTTGAGTAAGCCCGCCTTCAGCTTCCCAGTGGACCTCTTAGGTTTCCTTGTTTGGGCCTACGTTGATTGCCAAATCGGCCCGCCGTCCTCGCCGCCGTCGACCTCTTCATCCTCGTCCTCTATCTCGCCGACATCTAATGCTACGGGCTTTGTCGGTCCCCCTACAAGACTGACTTTTCCCGTCCCTCCGATCCCGCCTCATCTCGCCATCTCTCCACCGTCCCGCTCCCTCTCGCCCGTCGGAGATCGAGGTGAGAGCCCCCATACCTTCGGCCGGTGGCCCAAATCAACCAGAGTTAGGGATTCAGCGGCGTCTAGACTAGGTGAGATCTCTCCATTTTCTTTGTTTCATATTTACGGTTGTTGTTCTCAGCTTTCTAGTGCTTTTGGGTGGCTTTAATATATTAATTATTTCCCTCTAATCATCTTATTTAGTTCTTTTTGTAGATTTTGTGACTAGTTGAATTGGTATAGTAATCCTTCTTTCCTTTTTCTCCACTCTCAAGGACTCTTATGCGTTCTTCCAGATTTTTTGTCTTCTCTCTTTCAAGTTCTAGCTCAGTTGTTTTGCTACCCTCTAAATCACTAGGTAAAGAGTTCTTTGAGTTGGACTCGTATCCGGTTTGAAAGCTTCGGTCATAGGACTCTTTCCTAGAACTTTTACTTATTCCCTAAGATTAGCGTTCTCTAGCTTGAGACACACTAGTTGATTTTTAAGGGCCTTTTTCTCTTCCAGATAGGACTCTAGTTGAAAAGACATAGTGTTGCAACTCTCACATTCAACAACAATATTTTCCGATTCAAGTTCATCTAACTTTTCATTCATAAAATAGCTTTCTTGCATGATTTGAGTGATGGGTTTTATAAGCTTAGGCTTAGAACACTTGTCAAGAGAGCTTATCATGGAGTCGTGAGTTACCTCTTATTCAGCGTCAGAGGCATCCTTGGGAGAGTCTGAAGCGTCCTCCATAGCCATGTAGGCCACTTGTTTGGAAGGTTCTTCGTCGTCTGACTCGATGTCGTCCCATGTAGCCTCATACGCACTGATCAAGGCTTTCTTCTTGAGATCTTTTGTTGAATGACCTGTGTTGCAATTCTTGGCAAAGTGTACCTTCTTGTTACATTTGAAACATGTCACTTCCTTCATTTCAGCTTCTGACATCTTGGGACTCTCCTTTTTATAAGGCATTTTTATCCTTGGGACTTTTCCTCTTTTAGCCCAAGAGCGAAGAGTTTTGTGCAAGAGAGCTAGCTCGTCCTCTTTAGAAATTTGTTCTTCTAACTTCCCTTGTCGTTCTATCAAAGCTTGAAGGCGATGATTCTCTTGATGCTCTTGAGTCTTGGCCTCAAGCATCAACGCTAGTTCCTTTTGCCGTTGGTGATATTTCTCGTGCTCTGGCGTCCTTACTCCAAGAGTTAACGCTAGCTCATTTTGAGGATTCTTCCCCATTTCAAGCAAGTCTTGATTCCTTCTAGCTTCGTACCCTTTGAGTTTTCCATAAATCTCCTCCATGGACAGTCCTTTGTTGGCTTGGTGTTCCTTGAAGGTCATTCTATCAAAGTTCCATACTCCCGTGAGCCCATCGATCAACACTTGAACCTTCATTCTTTGAGTGATCTCCGTTTCTTTGACACCCAAGTTTTTCAACTTGGTCAACAGTGCTTCAAAGTGGAATGAATGGTCAATGATGGTCTCATTTGGAAGCATTCTGAATTTGTAGAAGTCCCTCTTTGCATCTAGCTGGGCGTCGTCTTTCATTTCAGGCGTCCCAACGTGGTACTTCTCTTGGGCTTCCCATTATAGGTTGCTCACACGAGTGGCGTCCCATTCGCAGAGGGACGTCTGTAAGAAACAGATTGCCTTGGCGTTCGTCTCTATGAGTTTGAACTCCTCAGCACCCTGTTCATCCTCTTTGTTAACCTTGGCAGCAGGGACTTTGAGGTCTCCATTTCTTATCACCAACCAGCATTGGTAGTTTTGACTCCGCACGAAGTTTTCAAATCTTGTCTTCCATCTGTTGAAGTTCCCATCTATGAGGCAGGAAGGCTTCACACTTGAGATACCTATACGTTGCATTTCATGTTTCCTGCAACTCAACACAATCTAGAGCGCCCGCTCTAATACCAATTGTTGGATCGTAAGTCTGTTAGAATGGGCGTCCTAAACTGGGTTAAGGGCGTCCTTAAATGCAGCGGAATAAATGACTTAGACAAAAAAGCGGATAAGATAATGGACACGAGTATTTATAGAGGAACCACACTAAGACCAACTAGTCTTATGGGTAAACCTCTACCTCGGTTGGAGGATTTTCGAATAGCCGTCCTTATCTTATTCAAAGAGAGTCCTTACAACTTAGGCGAGTCGTTACAATTCTCAGAGCCAAGCGTACGTCCTTAGCCTCACTAGTAACACTCCTTTGACCCTAACAAGTAACCTAACTCTCTTAGCTATAAGGAACATAAACACTCACGTCTCTCACTATACGTCGTGTGAGACAAACTAACTTCTTAACACTTTTGTGGTTTGGTTTGGATTGAATGTGGTTGGACTTTCTTTCTCTTGCTCCAAGCTCAATTGATCTCCGTGTTCTTCGTTCTTGAACTTGAATGCTTCAGGGATGAGCTTGAGAGAAAGTCTTCAAAAGTCCACACCGCTATGCATAACCCTTAAGGGGTATTTATAACGGTAGTGGATCTTGTCATGTAGCGTCCTTTGAAGCTTTTGTAGGATCCGTCGACTTCCTTCAACGGTGCAATTTGCATCTTGAGGAAGTCAACGCTGTTGACGCTTGGGAAGCCTCCGCGTGGTCAGGCGACCATCTTTTGGAAAGCGACATCTTTGGAATTGTTCACATGTGCCCAGACATAGGAAGCCTCCTTCTGAGCACTACGACCGATTATGATGTAATCATGCTGGGGCGGCCTTGGTTTGAATTTGAACTTCGTCCGTATTTTAGCGCGCGTCCCTACTCGATGAGGACGCCGTCCTATCTTCGCAGGGACCTCACTCTTTTTGTTCAGCTTTTGGAAGTTCGTCCCTACAACTTAGCGACTCTCGTTCACTTGTTGTCCTTTTCACTCATGTGCGTCCTCTCGACTTATCTGAGGTCAACACTTGGACAACTTATCAAATACCATAGAGTTTGTCATTATCAAAACTAGGGACGATCATTATCGGTTAAGATTTTAATGACTGGCGTCCTTAATATCTTCCTAACAAATTCCAATCCTTATCTTAATTATTCACTAGTCCACGGTCCTAGCAAAACTACGGTATGAACAAGAACGCTGAATTCAAATCATGCAATGAACATAAGGATAAGAGAAAATCGAATCATGCAATCAAGCTACGAGTCTCATGCACAAATCAACCATTGAATAATCTTCCCTAATTTAGCCCAAGGTCCTAGAATATAGTTGTTTCGAGAATAGGAAAGATACACAGACAACAACCAATCCTAATACAAACGATAGGTCTAAGTCAATTAAACAAGTTGATTAGGCTTATATAATCAAACAAAGATCATGGGGTGAAGTACAAGAGTATCAATAAATACCTAAGGATAAAGAATTTACCAGAATTTCACGATTTCATAACAAAGCTTCCTTGATTGAATAAACTCCAAAGGAGATTAGTTCTCCATAGCAAGAGAGCAAAATACAACAATGTTCTTAAGAATAACGGATACCTAAAACCTAAGGCAGGCTCCTCCTTATATAGTCCCAAGGAACAGGCTCCCCGAGATGTGCAAGAAAAGGAGAAAAGATAGAAAAGGAAACAAGATAGAATTTCGCGTCTCACTTCGGATCAGGCATCACCGCGCCCGCGGTGATAAGGGTTTCTCGGATTCTTGGCAGCTGCTACCACGGTTGCGGCCCTGGCGGCGCACCTACGGACTTCATGGGAATGGATAGTCGACACCTCTACTTCACCGCGACCGTGGCTAGGACACCGCGCTTGCAAATCGGGGTCAGTGGCGAACTTCATTTGAAACTTACCCTTGAAAACTCTCGTATCTTCATGTCTTGTATCTTCGGTCTTCATATTACAATAAAGCCCAAAATCTAACCTAAACACACGTACTAAAGTCCTAAAATACAAGAGTTATCATATCCTAAAGAGAGTATATCAACAAGGTATATCAGAAGACTCACAAACGAAAAGAAGAGGGGTGGAATAGAAGAACTCTTCAAAGGTGTAGAAAGAATGGATGAAAAGACTTTGGAATACCGTTCTGCAAGCAAAATGCAGGTGCGGGTGATCAGGCCGCAGTCGCGATCTGTGGCTGAAAGCAGTGGCAACTCTTAAAGAGCAACTGCGGCCGCGGCATAGGAGGCGCGAGCGCGGTTGTGCCCAAGAGCAAATACTTCCATCATGAACTTTTGTACTTGGTTCTCGGGTCTCGGGCTTGTCTCTTGAGACTTGTGCAAAATTTCTTGAACTCGAACCTCAATGATGATGATCAAAGTTGTACAAAAACTTCGAGGAACAAAGCTTCCCCATACTTAGGCTTTTCACATAGCCAAGAAATAGAATTCCAATGGTGGATGGAAAGAATAAATAGAAGGTGGTGGAGAAGATAGAAGGATGGTAAAGATAGAAGATAGAGGATCGGATTTTTTTTCATTTTTTTTACGAGAGCAACTGCCTAAAAACCGTGGGTGCGGCCCTAAGGGCGTGGGCACGGTCACTAGTACCTATTTGTCGGGATGGGTTTGGTGCTCCACCGCGGGCGCGTTATGGCTACTATGGGTGTGGTTTCACACCAAAAACGTCCTTTCGGACCACGTGCCTACACGCTAGCTCATAAAACAAAAACAAACTAAGCTAATGCAAAGAAAACAAAGATAGAAGAGAATCTATCTAACCTTGGGCTACCTCCCAAGCAGCACCTTTGTTTAACGTCGATGGGTCGACGTCAACATGATCAAACACTGTCAATGCCCTAAGCATGACATCAAAGTTCTGCACATCTATCTTACAACACGACACATTGCATATTGATAAATTTACAAGTAATAAGAAGTAATTCAAACTCCTTTTTAACCTATTAATAATGCTTGAGCAATAAAGGTGTTATTTCAGTGAAACCAATTAGGTGATTTATGTAATCTTTCGAAATATTCAGCAAAGCATGCTAATCCCCTATTTGATTTATCACCCTCATGAGATAGAAAGTACGAGAGTTCATCAACTAGCCTATCATGCTCAAAGGTGGAATCCTTAACAAAAGATTGACATGAAAGAACAACATCAAGATCAAAAGAGAAAGAAGTGGAATAAAGGATATAAGGATCGTCAAGGCTTATCATCGGAAACTCCATGGAAGGGGATACGAAAGTCTCTGCATTGAAGAAGAAATCTCCGTTACAAGCTCCATCCCTTCCGATGATTCGACTTCCATCTTGATGTCTCTCAAATTGGTGGTGTTTTAGAGGTTTTTTTCCCTTGTAAATAAGTGTCTTTTGTTCCATTTCTTAATTGTGTGTTTTGTCCCTTTTTAGTATAGTTCTCGTTTTTCTATGAGATTCGGAGACTATGCGAATTTTGTGTATTTTGTAGGTGTTTTTCGCATGATTCGAGGCTCATTTGAAGGAGACCCGAAGAAGGAGCAAAGCCCGAGGCAAGGAGCAGAAGAGCGGAGCAACCCATGAAGAGAAGCAAGAGAAGAACCAAGAAGAAGAAGTGGCTAGAGACCAGAACAGAGTTCCAGAGCAAGTCGGGACCGAGATCGAGTTACCAACCTCGGACCGACGTGCCAGCACATCGGGCCCGACATACCTCCGTGTCGGTCCGAGTCGGTCGAAGTGAGGATTGGGCTGCAAGGCAAATAATTGTAAACTACCTCTTTTGCCCCTCTTCTATCTTGGGGATTCTTATCATCTAATTAAGGGAGAGGAAGACAATAATCCACAGACACAACACTAATCACCTCTCAAAGGCTCTAGGGAGACTTGGGGAGCAAGGAGAAAGGACAAGAGAGGGAGAAGAAGAGAATTCGGTGGAGGAGAGGAGAGATTTAGGGATTGTTAGTGACTTTGGCTTTGTTTTGCTTTGCTATTGTGGATTTGAACTTGGATTTCTGGATTTCCTTTGCTTAGTTAATGAGATTTGGATTTGATTTGAGTTTGATGATTGAGATTGCTTTGCTTTGTGTTTTGTTTGCATTTGGAGTAGATTCCATTGATCTTGGGCTATGGGGGAAACTGCTAGCTAGGATGGGTTTGAAACCCAAATTCCATAGCCTTAGGTGATTGATCTAGGAACCCACTCTACAGAGAGCTACAATTCCTTGTGGAAGCAAGGGATCAAGGGCTTGTGGTTGGCTAGAGTGAACGGAAGTGAGCAATTGCCCATCACGAGCCTTGCATCGAAAGAGAGGTCAAATTCCCTATGGGTCAATGTGTAGAAGTGGCGGGAACGACGCGAACAACCTCGATCCTACGAGGATCAACATTTATTGCCTGAATTGGGGTGGAAAATCCCACACCTACTAGAGGAGGAACCCAAAAACCCGAGATCTATCTCTCCAATTTGAAGCTCGACATACCCAGCAACATCGGGCCCGACTTAGCTGTGTCGGTCCCGACTCCCTTTCTCGTTGACTCGGCTAAAGTCGTCGTGCCAAAATCAAAGATAAATAACCCAAACAAACAAACTAGTATAGTAAGCAAGTAAGGGGTCGAACCCAAGAGAACTACGGCTTCTAGTATTAATACAATTATCAACCAAAGAAAGGGGGGATTTAGAGAAGAGATATCTAAACTAATCTAAACTAAGAAACAAATAACAAACAAATAAACAAATAGATAAGAAGTAGGTTTATTCAAAAGATCCACTCATGAAATAATCACTCGATCATAGATTCATCCATTGATTTCATTCACACCTATGGGTAATTCCTACCCTGATCATTAACAATCGCAAGTCCACGGTCCAAGCAATTCTATAACCCTAGGCAAGAACGCTTAACCTAGAATTAGCATAGAGAACAGGGATATGCAGGATATAATATCAAACAATCAAGCTACGAGTCAATTGTAAGATAAAACAATCAATTCTCTCTCTTAATCCTAGTTGTATAGACAACAGGTCTAGGTTAAGTTGTTTTCACAGATTAGTTTTAACCACGGTCCAAATCTAATGAAACAGTAGAACATCAATCAATTCAATAGGTTAGCTACTCCTAGAGAAACAATAAACATTCATGAGATGAAGCACAAGCGAATTAATATCAACCAAAGGATAGAAATCAATTACCAAAACCTCACGAGTTCATACATCAGAGCTTCTCCCTTGAACAAACCCAAGGAGACTAGCTCTCCATAACTAAATTAGAAGAATTAAATTATGAATTGGAATGTTTATTGAATCCCTAAAACCTAGGGAAGACTCCTCCTTATATAGACCAAGGGACAATCTCTCCGAGATAGATAAGGAAAGAGGCAAAAGATAGAAAAGGAAAAAGAAAAGATAAGAAGATAGAAAAAAGATAGATCTTCGGCCCGTCTCAAATCCGGCATCGCCGCAGTCGCGTCACCATCACCGCGCCCGCGCTTTCGCAATAGAGAAGAACAAGTCGGTCTCGGCAGCCGCCGCGGTCCCGTTGTCCTGGCCGCGGTCACGGTATCGGGACAGAATCGTTGGCATCACTTCGGAGGCTGTTTTGACCATCTTCGGCTTGGAATATGACTTTGGTGTAAAAACATTATTTGAAGCCCCTGAAGTTAGCTTTCCAATGGCACCGGAATCAGCTCAATCCAATCTCTGTAGCTCAAGATATAGTCTTCGCAAGAAAGTGGTGTCGGGAAGACAGCTCAAAACGCCTTAAAACTATTGATTCTTGCAGCCTTGTGTCTTCGGCCTAGATATTACAATTACGCACAACTCTAACCTAAATACACTCAATATAGCCCTAAAATACAAGAGTTAACCTATACAAAATAGGACGAATCAAATTCCCCCATACTTAGATTTTGCTCGTCCTCGAGTAAGCTCAAAACAAAATATAACAAATCAACACATCTAAGATCTCAGGAAATACAAGGGAGCGTAAAACACTCAACTCTCAACCCGAACCCAAAAATATAGAGAAATCATGAGCATAAAACAATGAAGCTCAAACACACACCTCACAACAAGATATAACACTCAAGCTCTAAAAAGTGTAGAGCAACCTAGGATCTACCCAAATCTAACATGTAAGCCCTAAAGTCACCAAGCAGGAATGATCCTAAAACACTCGAATTTTACCGCTCAATTCTGCTTAGGCGCTCTTTTGGGTTTTCACCTAACCACTCATTTCATTTTTCTCAAGGGTGTGCTCACAAATACTCACATCTCTCATAAACCTCATATTACCCCAGCCTAATGCTGGTCCGGGTTACCTGCTTATTACCTGAGCCGCCCTTTCGGGTTTTCGACTCATCCCAGGATTTATATGCCTTTTTTTTCAAATCTTTATGGCTTTTTCTATCTTTTTCTTTTCTTTTTCTTTCTTTCTTTATTATGCAAAAATTATGGTGCAAGTGCTCCATGAAAAAAAGAAAATCAAAAATCTGAAGCAAATCACTAACCAAGCGAACTAGGATAAGCGAATGCGAGTACTCCCTCCCCCATACTTAAATCCTTCATTGTCCTCAATGAAGCAAAGAGAAAGGATATAAGTAAGGAAGAAGGTATATCAGAAGACTCACAAACGATGAAGAGAGGTGGAATGGAAGATCTCTTCAAAGGTGGAGAAAGCATGGACGAAAGCTTTGGAATCACCATTCTGCATGCTAACCGCAGGCGCATTGTGGGTGGCGCGGTCACGGAAACACGACAGAGAGCAGAGGTTGACTTCCGGAGGGGAACCGCAGGTGCGGCTTGTGTGGCGCGGGCGCGGTCTTCATGCAGACTTGAGCTCTTGACTATTCTCTAACCGGTGATGTGCAATGTAACCGTCGGGTCTTGGCTCGTCTCTCGGGAGATGGACAAATATCGGAACTCGAGCCATAATGATGAAGAACACTTGGGGGAACAAAGCTCCCCCATACTTAGGCTTTTGCACATAGCCAACATAATGGAATTCTAAAGATGAATGGAAAGAATATATAGAAAGGGTGAAAAGATAGATGGAAAGCTATAGAGAATGGTAAAGATAGAAGGATGGTAAAGATATATGGAAAGTAGAAGATAGATGCCCGTTTTTTTTTTGATTTTTTTTTAACCAAACCCGGCCTCAGCGCGGGCACGGTAGATTTTTTTTTTGGAACCCACTACATGAAAACCGCGGGCGCAGTGCGTGTACCGCGACCGCGGCGCTAGTACCTGTTCGTCGGGATGGGTTCTGGTGCTCCACCGCGGGCGCAGTATGGCTGCCGCGAGCGCGGTTTTGCACCAGAATGTCCTTTCGGACCTAGTACCTGCACGTTAGCCCGAAAACGAAAATAAACCTAAGTTAGGAATGGAAAAACAATCTATCTAAGCCTTGGGTTGCCTCCCAAGAAGCGGCTTTGTTTAACGTCGATGGCTCGACGTCTTCATGATCGGACATTGTCAACGCCCTGAGCATCAAATCAAAGTCCTGCACAGCTATCTTACAACAGGACGCATAGCATGTTGACAAATTAACAAGAAATAAGAAATAATTCAAACTTCTTTTTAACCTATCAAACATGCTTGAGCAATTAGGGTGTGATTTCCTAGAGTGGAACCAATTAGGTGATTTAGGTGATTTTTCAAAGTATTCA
Organism: Polygonum aviculare; assembly: GCA_934048045.1. Classification (NCBI taxonomy): domain Eukaryota; kingdom Viridiplantae; phylum Streptophyta; class Magnoliopsida; order Caryophyllales; family Polygonaceae; genus Polygonum; species Polygonum aviculare. Next base: position 19,354,890 of record OW204023.1, on the reverse strand, counting down.
GCAAAGCATGCAAATCTCCTATTTGAGTTATCACTATCATGAGGTAAAGCATAGAAGAACTCATCACCTACCCTAGCATGCTCAAAGATAGAATCCTTAATGAAAGATTGACATGAAAGAATAAATTTAGGATCAAAGGAGAGAGAAGAAGTAGAGTAAAGGATATAGGGATCGTCAAGGCTGACTTCAGGAATCTCTATGGAGGGGTACGAAATTTTCTAACGGTGAAGAAGAAGTTTCCATAGCATCTTGTGGCTCCTTCGATAAGTCATCAGGCTCGTCGTTGTCACTCCAGGGGTCACCATACTGAAGGAAATACTCCTCTTCTGTCATCACCTATCGTTCCTCTTCAAGCTCAGGCTCGGAAGCTTGATCTATTAAAATCGGGGGTGAAACCTCTAATGCAATATCTCGAACCTCCTCTTGCTCCAAACCATCCAGGAATTCACTAAATATCGCCCAATCTTCTTCTTTTGTCGTCCCGTCATCTTGAGTGGACTCTTCCTGCCATATGAAATTGAGCCTGGGGAGCCCCTCGGGCATTGAGATAGGGTAATCGAGCTTTACAACCAGGCCCGAAACATCGTCGGTGAAGACAGGATCATCATTGAGAACCGGTGGACCGACCTCCTCGGGGACCGCGGGTGCGGTTTGTGGGCCGCGGTCTCGGTTTTCCTCTAGGGGGAAATCCTCCGTTTCTACAACGGAACCACATGCGCGGTCCAAGGGGTGCGGTCGCGGTTCTTGGTCAGAAAGCTTTTCGGCATTAAGCTTGTCCTATAGCAACCGACTCTCATCGAACATAGCCAAGAAAATTTCAAATAGTTCCTTCTCAGGTCTCAATTTGGCATATCCTTTCTCAATCCTGCGATACACCTCTTCCTGCATCTCCAATGTCATGCCACTACGGATTTCTAGGCTCAGATCATATGCACAGACATAGACTCCACGAGCAATTAGGTTAGTTGCCTCATCTAGAACTCTCTCAAAATAGTCACAGAATGGTTCCCCCTGAAATTGCTTAAACTCATAGAAAGGCATCAAAATATACAAGTGTGGACCGTAAGATAGGTCCACACAAAGTCAATAAAAATATTAATACTAGAAAGAAACCAAAGTTCCCCGGCAACGGTGCCAAATTTTGACTCGGCTAAAGTCGTTGTGCCCAGATCAAAGATAAATAACCCAAACAAACAAACTAGTATAGTAAGCAAGTAAGGGGTCGAACCCAAGAGAACTATGGCTTCTAGTATTAATACAATTATCAACCAAAGAAAGGGGGGATTTAGAGAAGAGATATCTAAACTAATCAAAACTAAGAAACAAATAACAAACAAATAAACAAATAGATAAGAAGAAGGTTTATTCAAAAGATCCACTCATGAAATAATCACTCAATCATAGATTCATCCATTGATTTCATTCACACCTATGGGTAATTCCTACCCTGATCATTAACAATCGCAAGTCCACGGTCCAAGCAATTCTATAACCCTAAGCAAGGACGCTTAACCTAGAATTAGCATAGAGAACAAGGATATGCAGGATATACTATCACACAATCAAGCTACGAGTCAATTGTAAGATAAAACAATCAATTCTCTCTCTTAATCCTAGTTGCATAGACAACAGGTCTAGGTTAAGTTGTTTTCACAGATTAGTTTTAACCACGGTCCAAACCTAATCAAATAGTAGAACATCAATCAATTCAATAGGTTATCTACTCCTAGAGATACAATAAACATTCATGAGATGAAGCACAAGAGAATTAATATCAACCAAATGATAGAAATCAATTACCAAAACCTCACGAGTTCATACATCAGAGCTTCTCCCTTGAACAAACCCAAGGAGACTAGCTCTCCATAACTAAACTAGAAGAATTAAATTATGAATTGGAATGTTTATTGAATACCTAAATCCTAGGGCAGACTCCTCCTTATATAGACCAAGGGACAAGCTCCCCGAGATAGATAAGGAATGAGGCAAAAGATAGAAAAGGAAAGAGAAAAGATAAGAAGATAGAAAAAAGATAGATCTTCGGCCTGTCTTGGTTCCGGCATTGCCGCGGTCGCGTCGCCATCACCGCGCCCGCGCTTTCGCAACAGAGAAGAACAAGTCGGTCTCGGCAGCCGCCGCGGTCGCATTGGCCTGGCAGCGGTCACGGTATCGGGACAAAATCGTTGGTGTCACTTAGGAGGTTGTTTTGACCATATTTGGCTTGGAGTATGACTTTGGTGTAAAAAGATGAATTGAAGCCCTTGAAATTAGCTTTCCAGTGGCACCGGAATCAGCTATATCCGACCTCTTTAGCTCAAGATATAGCTTTCGCAAGAAAGTGGTGTTAGGAAGACACCTCAAAACGCCTTAAAACTCTTGATTCTTCAATCCCTGTGTCTTCGGCCTAGATATTACAATTACGCACAACTCTAACCTACACACACTATATAGCCCTAAAATACAAGAGTTAACCTATACAAAATAGGCCGAATCACTCGTCAATCCACCTCGGGCCCGAAGTGACCAGTGTCGGTCCCGAGCGATTTCTCTTGTTTTCCTTTGTTTTAGCTTTTCTTTTTCGTTTTCAAGTCTTTCAGGTACACCAATCGACAGAATTCCCGAGTGTTCGACACCCACCATGTGCTACTACGAGGTCGGGTTAAATTGCATACTTTAGACCCTTACGATCTACACCGATCACATCTCATCATCGCAAAGATCTCCATACTTGAGAAAATCCTCCTCTTTTGTCATCACATATCGTTCCTCCTCAGGCTCAGACTCGGAAGCTTGATCTATCAAGATCGGTGATGAATCCTTCAATGCAACATCTTGAACCTCCTCTCGCTCCAAACCATCTAGGAATTCACTAAATATGGCCCAATCATCTTCTTCCGTCGTCTTGTCATCCTGAGTGGATTCTTTTGGCCTTATTGAACAAGCCTGGGAATCCCCCAGGGCACCGAATAAGGATAATCAAGCTTTATAACAGAGCTCGAAACAATGTCGGTGAATCTAGGATCACGGCTGAGCGGCGGCAAACAAACCTCCTTAAAGGCCGCGAGCGTGGTTTGTGAGCCACGGTCGCGGTTTTCCTCCACAGGAAACTACTCCATTTCAGCATCCGATCCGCGAGCACGGTTTTCATTCGGCATGCGTAGTTCTTGCTCAGAAAGCTTTTCAGAATTCAGCTTGTCCTGCAGCAACCGACTCTCCTCGCCCATGTCGCAGACAATATCTCACTGTTCCTCATGTCTCAAGCTACCAAACCTTATCTCAGTCCTGCGGTTCACCTCACGCCTAGTCTCCAATGTCATTCCATAGTAGATTTGATTACAAAGATCATATAGACACATGTAAACTCTACGAGCAATCAAGCTAGTTGTCTCATCTTGAACTCCTTAGAAATATTCATAGTCTAATTCACCCTGTAACTACTTAAACTCCTGGAAAGGCATTACAATATACAATTATGGACCGTACTATAAGTCCACACAAAGTCAATAAAAATATTAACACTAGAACTGAACCGAAGTTCCCTGGCAACGGCGCCAAATTTTGACTTGGTTAAAGTCGTCATGCCATGATCAAAGATAATCCCTAAACTAAAAAAACGAGTATAGCATGCAAGTAAGGGGTCAAACCCAAGAGAACTAAGGCTTCTAGAAGTAATACATTCATCAACTAAAAATATGGGGGGAAATCAAAGAGAGATCTAAACTAAACTAAACTAAGGAGCAAATCAAATAAAATAAAAAGAGAAACAAGTTTATACAAAAGATCCACTCTGAAATAATCACTCGATCATAGATTCATCCATTGATTTCATTCACACATATGCTTAATTCCTATCCTGATCATTGACAATCGCAAGTCTATGGTCCAAGCAATTCTATAACCCTAGGCAGGGAGATGCAGGACACATGCAAAAAAATCAAGCTACGAGTCAATTGCAGAAACATATAATCAACTATCTTCTTAAATCCTAGTTGCATAGACAACAGGTCTAGGTTAAGTTGTTTTCACAGATTAGGTTTGTCCACGGTCCAAACCCAAATCCAACAATAGAAAATCAATCAATTCAATAGGTTAATTACTCTTAGAGAAACAATCAACATTCATATAATGAAGCACAAGAGAATTAATGTTAACCAAAGGATAGAAATCAATTACCAAAATCTCGCGAGTTCATACATCAGAGCTTCTCTCTTGAACAAACCTTGGGAGACTAGCTCTCCATAATACAAAAGAAATCTAAACTAAAGAAAAAGAACTAATTTGATGTGAATTCAATCTAAGGTAGAAGGTAGAAGGTACTGAAAACCTAAAGCAAACCCCTATATTTATAGTAGCCAATAGACATCCTAATCGGACTACTAAAGATATATAGGAAAATATAAGAAAAAGGAAAGAAGATAGAAACACGACGTTCAGATCTGTCACAAAACCGCGCCCGCACTTTGAGAACCGCGTTTGCGGTACTCAAAGATTGAACAGATCACCTCTAGGCCAACCGCGCCCGCGTTTTAGAAACCGCGCTCGCATGTACTATTCACTGACAGCACTTCGGAGGCTCTTTTAACCCTCTTTGTCTTGGCATCTGACTTCGGTGTAAAAATATCAATTGGACCTCTTCGAGTTAGCTTTGCAATGACACCAGAATCAGCTCAATCCGAACACTAGTTGTAGCTCAAAACTTCATGAAAACTCTTAAAATTTGAATCCTTGTGTCTTCGGTCTAGATATTACTATTACGCACAAACTCTAACTCAGAACACTCAATATAGCCCTAAAATACAAGGTTAACCTATCCTAAATAGAGCACAACCATAGGGTAGATTGCTATGGGCTGACCCATCCTGGTTTGAACGGTAATTTCTCAACCGTAGGGCAGATTGCTCTGAACGCTAATTTGGTAAACCGAACCCATCCTGGGCGGACCTGGTCGAGAAATTCAATGGTAGGGTAGATTGCTCTAGTTCCCACAAGTAATCCCTCTCTAGTCAACCGCTTCGACTTCTTCGGGGGTAAGTGAGCACTTGAACAAGTCTAGCTTGCAAGCCCAAAGAGGAAGAAGAAACGAAATCGTAGGGGCTATCCCTAGGAAGAAGACCAAAGAAGAAGAAGAAAACAAAAGAATGAAAACGAAGGCGTGCTAGATCCTACCTTAGCAATTGAAGTGAAAATTAGAATGAGTTATGGGGCAGCTTTTTAGCTACAAATAATAAAGGGGTAGCTTAGCTATTGGGGTGGGGATCTCATAAATGTACCCTTAGTTAGAGTGTCGAATTGACTTCCATCCATTTTGAATTTTGAAAGTTCCAAATTCAATCTGGGGTATTGCAGAACCTGACCCAAAACAGTGAACCTGGTATGCTAAGAAAGGTCCAAGAAATAGATTTCTCATACTTGATAGAGAAAGATAGATACAAAAAGAAACAAGATATAATTTCTTCAATAAATAGAGTCACCTGGTTTGGCGAGCCTTATAAATACAAGGCCTATGTAATATTAATTATTCATGGAAGAACAACAAAACATCTTTTCATACTTCCTCATCCGGCCGCAATCTTATTATTAGTCTGGCCTATTGCGAGTCGATCTTGATAGTGCCCTAACCTTGGTTACTAGATTGTTAACGTAGTAATGATTTTTTTACCAAAACAATTGTGAAATCTCTGTTTGCTGGTGAATTATGTGTAAGAAGCATTAATATGAGAACTAACGAATAAGTGATTTTTATCTTAAACAACTAGTTGGTTGTGTTAGGGTTTTCCAGTTTATTATCCCCTTATATAACAACGTGTGCATTGTTAACACTTGATACAACAATAATTTGAATAAAAATTTTGCTAGACAGGATGGTTTAATCTAGCATTCTATTTCAATATTGAATATCTAAATTATATTACGATAAAAACTAAACGTAATACTCAACTAATTAATCCACCTTAACCAACCTTTTTTCACAATTAAAGGTGCATGGACATATTCATTATAAGAGAATCTGCCTTGTTTAGGGGAAACAATAATAAAAATTGAAATCCCTTTTAAATGGCCTAGCGAGTCCTTCAAAATATTCACAGCTTTGACGAGCTCAATAAATCAATCCTACCAATGCACACTGTGGGTATGGTAACCTGGGAATGTAGGTCGCCTCGCAAAAAACGCGCTGTAAGACAACAATCGAACAAGTACATTTGCATGATACATAGACTAGCAAATGATGAAATATTTCTATAAAAATATATTTTATTTTAAAATGACGTAGCGCGTCCTACCAATGCACATTAACAAATTTATAATGAACAAATGCATTTTCTTTCATTTAAAAAAAGAAAATGATACGTACTGTATACCGAGTGTCACTTATTTAAAGTTTGTGTATTGTATATTATAATAATTATAATTATTATAAGATGTCTACTCTTTTTTAATAAGAAAAGGAATTAGGGTCGCCACAATACTATTTGAACTCACCTAGAACATCCACAATAAATGAGAATTAGCCACTAACCAGCTCTAACGAGAAGAGGGAAGATCGCCGCCCTGGAGTCTTGAACCCAAGACATCGTGGTTCACCCGTGAGTGCTCAACCAGTGAGTTGATGCGTCAGGCGCATATGTCTACTTTTTTTTAATAGGACATTTATCTTATAGATTATAAAATAACATAATTCTTGTATAACATCAAATATTTACATATATAAAATATATTTTATTTTTATATTAACTTTTTACACACATATAAACTTATCTTTGAATGATTGAAGAAGAATTCCACACGATAAGACTGCATTATCAAATTTCATTAAAAATCGATACAAATATTTTTGCATAGATTAAATAGTGTAAACTAACTTGTATAAATAAATCAATGACTTAGATAAAAACTCGGATTAATATAGTATTGCATTAAAAGTATAGAGAATATTAATAAGATAGAAAAAAGAACCAAATGCTCTTATTTATAAGTTATTATGTTGTGAAAAATTAATTAAATATGAAATATTTAAATATAAAATAAAAATATTAACGAATCATTATATTAACGAATCATTACATTTTTTCTAAAACATAATTTGTATGTGATGTTAAAGGTCTATTGACTTAGCCTAGATACTTATGCCAAGAACAAAGATAAATAACCCTAATGCAAGCTAGTATAGTGAGTAAGTCGGGGTCGTACCCAAGATAACCTGCGGCTTCTAATATCAATATTCTTACCAACTAAAGATTACATGGAAAATTAAGATAAAGATCTAAACTAAACAAACTAGAAAACAAATCAAACAAACAAATAGACAAATCAATTAGGGAAACAAGTTTATTCAAAGATCCACTCTGAAACAATCATTCGATCATAGATTAATCCATTGATTCCATTTAGTCCCTTAATTAATTCTAATTATAATCATTAGCAACAAGCAATTCTTTAACCCAAGGCAAGGATGCTTAACTTAGAATTAGCATAGAGAACAAGTATATGCATGATACATGCTAAAACACTCAAGCTACAAGTCGATTGAACTAACATATAATCCTCTTCTTAAATACTAGTTGCATAGACAATAGGTCTAGCTTCTAAGTTGTTTTCACATATTAGATAAGTCCACCGTCCAAGTCTAATCAAACAATAGAAAATCAATCAATTTCAATAGGTTAGCAACTCCTAGAGAAACAATTAGGATTCATATAAATCAAGCACAAAAGAATCAATAATAAATAAAGGGAAGAAATCAATTACCAAAATCTCACGAATTCATACATCCGAACCTTTGAACAAACCCCAAAGGGTTAGTTCTCCATAGAAGAAAAATCTAAGCTAACCTAAAACCTAAAAAGAAAAGAATTATTTTGATGAATTCTAAAGTGAACGAATATGAATGAAGATCTTAAAAACCAAGGAAAACCAAAGCTTAAATAGTAGTTTGAAGACAAGTCAACCGAAACTATAAGATAACGAAAAGAAAATAAGATAGAAAAATAAAGCTTTCTCGGATTCGGCCTCCAACGCGCGAGCGCCGGCTCCACCCCACTCGCGGTCAACTCTTGTGATCTTTGGTCAACTATGCACGAAAAATCACGTGTAGTTCACTAATTGCCTCTATTGCGCATGCCTTTCAAGATCCGCACGCGCGGTTTTCTCTAGTGTGTAAAGTAGACTTCCTGGGGATGCTACCACGCCCGCGGCCATGCCACCACGCTCGCAGTTCAAGTACATAATTGACTTCTTCTTCATTGGAACGTCATGAAAACTCTCGAATCTTGAATTCTAGCTTGTGTCTTCGGTCTTGATATTACAATTAAGCACAAAACCTAGAACACTCCATATAACCCTAAAATTCAAGAGTTTTCACATCCTAAATAGAATATATTATCTATTTGGGTTACATATATTATCTAATCATTTTATTAATATTCTTATCATAAAATTAGAAAAAATTACTTATAATTAATCTAACATTTGATTGATCGTTAAAAAATGATAAGATTATGATCTCTACATTATTAACCAAGTAAATAAATAAATTATTTTGAGTAAATAGGTTATGATAGATCTATTTATAAACTAAATGTGTATAATGATAAGATTGAGATTTATATATGTGTAATATTAAGATTATATATTATAAAAGCAAGATTAGTAAGATATATGTTTTAATAAATGCTGATGTGGTGCAATATTGTGGCATAAATTACTTCTTATTTGCTATATAGTACTCCCTCCGTTAATTTTTGTTTGATGTTTTAGGCAATTAGGCTTGTTAGAAAATGTTTGATGTTTTAGACTTTTGTGCACAAGTTGTTCCAGATTTACCCTTTGTAAATCTCTCCTAAATAAATCATCTCCATAACTAATCAGCATACCCTTTTTTTCATAATGCAGATTATTAACGTGATTAGGTTCTAGATTTGCACGAGCCATTATCTTATTATTAACGTAATTTTTTACGCTTTCTTAATTTTAGGTTCAAAAGCTAAAACATCAAACAAAAATTAACGGGGGGAGTAATAGAATATAACTATTCTCTTACCATAATGGTAAGAATAATTGGTATGTAATAGGAGAATCTATAGTATATATTATTATTGTCCCTTTTTTAAACTATCGTTTCAGTCTTACTCATCTTATTTATAAATAAGTAATTAAAAAAATTAAAAATTCTTTCTTATTCTTATCGATTGTCAACCATCTATCTTCTTTTTGAATTTTTTTTTTCCAAAATAGGCACTTTTCAAATTTTTATTTTGAAAATAGGCACGGGTGAAAATTATTTCCGTGTAGAGGCACTATCAACCTCGGAGACGCTAGTTGGACCAGCGTCTTTCGCCTTTTTAAACCCAGAAAGAAGCTGGTCCAGCCAACGTCTGTCATTATTTCATTTTATTTTCAAAATTTGGTATTATTTTTTTCCAAAATATTTATATCAAATTTTAATAAAATTAAAATGAATTAATTCAAATTATAAGCCTAAATGATTTAATAAAAATTTTACATTTTTTTTATGGTTAAGAGAAAAGAGGAAGACATATATACTTACGCGCCTGATCAAAGACATTATCTCATTCGGTTATCTTGCTAGTAATAAAAACTTAACTCGTCTATAACTTATATAAAGAAATTATGATTAAATAATAACTCGGTTTCTTGGGGTTCGGGTCAATCGGGTTACAGGTCAAGTCGGGTCGGGTCGTGACAAGTTATTGTGCGTGTTTAGATTGACCTAACAAGTGAAGAATTTAATTTTTTGAATGATCATTAAAATAATATTATGATAAAATAATAACATTTAATCATAAATTTTTAATTTTTAATTCAGATTATATATTAAATGATTTAATAAGTTTTATATAAATTTTTTTTATTACGGTTTAAGAGAAAGACGGATATTGTTACGTGTGCAATCAAAGATATACACAAGTTCATTTTTTATAACGAGAAAGATAATCGAACGAGATAACATCTTTTGATCAGACATGTAAGTATATCGGTCTTTCCCTTAAATCATAACAAAAAAATTATAAAAATTTATTCAAATCGTTTAGGCATATAATTTGAATTAATTCATTTTAATTTTATTAAAATTTGATATTAAATTTTTGAAAAAAAATACCAAATTTTGAAAATAAAAAAATAATGAAAGACGCTCGTCGGGCCAGTGTCTCTTTGTAAAAGACGCTGGTTGGACCAACTTCTTTCTATGAAAGACGCTGGCCCAGTCAGTGTCTTTATCGAGGGGCTATGAAAGACGTTGGTCCAGTCAGCGTCTCCAAGCCTGATAGTGCCTATTCCCGGAAATAATTTTCACCCGTGCCTATTTTTAGAATTAAAATTTGAAAAGTTCCTACTTTGGAAAAAATTTCCTTCTTTTTTGTATCTTTTTTCACCTAATATCTATCTTTTTCAACTATTTGTTTAGACTTTCTTTTTTGTGAATCAAAATTATAATTAATTTTTTAAACATATTTTAATTTATTGTTTGACATATAAAGTGGTTAATTCAAAATAGTATACTAAGCAATGAGGTATTTGATAAATATCAAAAACATACAATATTTATTTGTGTTAAAGGTATTTGATATGCAATTTATCTATAAATTGTATTGATTTATAATTCTATTATTATTAGATTTATTATAATTTTATAAGATCTATAAAAATATTCATATTGTTTCAAAAACTTTTATTACCGAAGCGTAGCTAAAATTTTAATTATATGATCAATATAACTTATAATTTGTATTGATCCTATCCATGTTGAATCTGGTATTCATTCTTGTGTTTCGTGTGTGTTGATTTGCTTTTTGAATGCAAGCTAATTTGCAACTTGAATGTGTGTTTGTAGAATGTTTGTTTTGTTCAGGTTTTTCTTCTTGAATATGTGTTTGTAAAATGTCTATGTGCTTTTGTATAGCATATATGTGTTCTTATGGAATACATGTTTGTGTATTTTTTTTATATAGCATGTGCATTATGTATTCCGTATATATAGTCTAGGGATTAAATTTTGTTAACTATGTGTTTGTGTATAACATTTATGTGTGTTTATGGAATGCACGTATGTATATTTCGTTTATAGTGTATGTGCATATGCTTTTTGTATATTATATTTATGTTTGTAGAATAGATGCATATGTGTTAATGTGTGAATGATCTGTTTACAGGGACAAGAAATGTGACTGAAACTGATGTTGCTTCCAAAGGAAAGAAAAAAGTGCTGAAACGGCTTCTTGAGCGAGGGGAAGGGGGCGAGAATTCCATGGGGGCTTTTTTTTTATATTTGCTATTTAACTTAAGCCCAAACATGATCACATGAAAAGTTCGCCATAAGACATATGCCCTAAACCGGCAAGACAATGCAAGCGTCAGAGCATCCATACCAAAGAAATTCATTCTACATTTCTTATTTTTTTTTGGTCAAAACAAAGTTAAATAAATAAAATAGGGGGATATGTAAGTGTTTTTACAAAGAAACATTCCCAACTTTCTAAGTTTTATTATTACAGTCTATATATTTCTCTATAAAACTTGACAAATTTCTGATTTTATTTTATTTTTTTTAATTTTACGAAATCTTAGAAAATTTCTCAATCATAGATGCACTTAGAAAGCAGACTTTACTGGAACGGAGATTTGGTGAAACAGGCAGGCCCAACCAAGAAAGAAAAAAAGGAAAAAGAACCAACTCCCGTTGGTCTAGCGGTAGAAAACTCTTGGTAGTACCAAGAGGTCACCGGTTCGATCCTCGGGGTTGGCCACTGGGAGCATGGCAGAATAATATTCTGCTAGGGTGGGGCTAATGCCACACCTAGTCATAACGTGGTCTCTTGCTCCGTAGGGCCCGTGGGATTAGTGGGTTCGCTCTGATGGCCCGATACCCACGATAATTCCAAAAAAAGAAAAAGGAAAGAGACTATATAAAAAAATTAAATAAATTACAGCTTGCTAGCAGATGAGTGAGTGATCAAAAGAGAGATGAGAAATTGGGTTAGCAAAATCAAACGTCGCTAGGCTGGGCCTGCTGCAACAACCCCCAAAAAGATGCAAAGAATTAGCTAAATGACAAAAGAGGCCCTACTCTCTGTTCCCCTTTATACAACTGCCCATCGACCAAAACCAAAACAGGGGTAGGATCGGAAATAATGAAAAATAAAGCTATCATCGATCAGTCTGATTTGATAGACGACAACGCTAAAATCCAAAACGAGTCACAGGCCTATTGTAGCGTACTCCATGTTGATGTGGTAGGAGAAGCAGTGGTGCAGGGTGTAATACAGGGCCAGAAGCAGGGGTAAAAGCGGAAAGTGGAGAAAGCGGGGCGAAGAAGCGGCGGAGGAGGAGTCGAACTGGAGGGAGTCGACGGCGAGGGGCATGTTCTCCTGGTCGGGGCTGCACCTGTTCTCGTGAGGGTGCGGGCTGTAGAGCATCGCCCGCAGCACCGCCGACACCGTCGTGATGTAGGCCGTCTTGTTGCGGGCCAGCAGCCACGTCAGCCCCATCAGCTTGCAGTCCCTGTTGAACATCTTCGACGCCCTCGACGAAGTTGAGCTTCCGTTCCCCTTCAGCTGCACACACACACACACAATTCCAAGTCAACAACTACTGTCAAAATGAGGAACCAACCAACAGTCATTTTCAGGGTCAGTTTGATTTTGCTGTTCAAGTGAAGTATACAGATGAAGGATATATATACTGTATGTAAATGCATGGAAGCCGGACCGCCATTAATGAACCTCGCACTTTTAAGTTAACTACCGGCCCCAGGAATCAACCTGGGTACTATTTCAAATTCATTACTCCCACAATCATTAACATTCAATGCGGCCCTTTTCTATTCGATGCCCTTTTTTTTAACCCTATAAGAATGGTTAATGCGGACCAAATTAACTTCAACAGAAGGCCGGCGGAGTGGGAATCGAGAAAACAAGAAACAGAAACCCCAGATCGACCGAGCGTACGTACCTTCTGGAGGGCGCCGAGGCACTTGGTACAGCCGGAGTAGGAGGAGTTGCGGCAGCTCTTCTCGAGACTCTTGACGGCGGGCGTGGGCGTGGCGTTGCGATGCGGCGGGGTGACGTTGAAGGCGGCGGGGCAGCTGAGCGAGGCGATCTGGTGGAGCCGGATCCCGCAGAAGCAGAGCACGGCGTCGCAGGTGGCGTTGGGCTGAGGGATCTTCACGTTCCGCTTCAGCAGCGACGTCTGCAGCGAGTCCACGCACCTCTGCGAGTCGTCCGGCATCAGCGGCTGCTCCGCCTCGTCCGCTGGCGACGAGATCCCCGCAGAGGGCGAGGGCGAGGGCGAGGGCGAAGGCGGGGCGATGGCGAGCGCGGAGCGGGCGTAGGCTGCGAACAGCCAGGCCGCCAGGACCGGGCAGCAGCGGCTCCGGTCCAGGGTGTGCCCGCACGCGTCGTTCACGCCGCCGAACAGCTCGTCCGAGAGGTCCAGGTGGCAGAACTCCGACCGGGTGGACTGCACCGGGAAAGCCGGGACGGTGTTGGGGAAACCCGGGTCGGTCACCGGCTCCGCGATCAGGCCGCCGGAGCAGCTGTGGAGCAGGAGCCAGGCCGTCGTAGAGGCTACAAGGATTGCGGTGGAGAGATGGTCCATTAGTCAAAACCTTGCTTTGTTGCTTTTGAATCTTGATTTGCTTTTCTTTTGGGTTTGGAAATTGGAAAAGCTGACCGCTTTTGCTGTGGTGGGATTGTGCAAAATGCAACGGGAGGGTTTGTGAGGGGTGGGTTTTCACTTTTCAGAGTGTAAAAATGGTTTTGGATTCCGAAAACAATTGTAAAAAAAATAAAGATAAGAAAAGTGTGTGTGGGGGGAGGGGAAAGGTTGGGATTTGGAAGAAAGTGTTGTCTGTTTCTTATTTTCTGTTGTGTTTTTGTTTGATTCATGGTGGCTGGAGGTGGATTTCTTTTTCTTCTTTGGAATTTTGTTACTCTCTCTCCCTTGTATATAAATATATTTTTTCAAAAAAACTTATTGCACAAAATGCCCTTGAGGTTTCACAAAATTCTGGAATGTGCCCCTTCTCTTAAAATTTCCTCAAAACCTCCTTAAACTTGTTAAAAAAATGTGCAAACCAGTAAAAATAAAAACAAAAAGTAAAAGAAACAAGAACGAAGAACGAAGTGCGAAGTCTGAGGGAAGAGGTGATTTTTGGCGGCGCTTCCATCGACGGCATGGACCACCATCGAGGGCGGTGCTTCCATCGTCGGCAGCAGATGTGGGCTGCGTTCTGGTCCATCAGGTTGGACGCGAATAGGGTTGTAGAGGTGAGCTGCAGAGGCAAGCAAAATTTATTTGATAGTGGGTTCGCAAAATTTATCAACAATAGGAAAGCAAGCTTCAAAGCAACTCTCCTCTTCGATTGTTGCACGACATTCCAAATCTCGTTCTCGTGAGCAGAAGAAAAATCCCTAAATTCAAAACTCGGATTGTGAACTTTCCTTCCTATTTTCAAGATGCCGTGCTCCTCTACGGTTGCTAACACCGTCCCTGTTATGCGACCTGTTACGATATCCTTTTCCGATCTACAAGTATCTAGCAGTCATGAGCATCCTGAGTTGTTTTTTTGTAATTGATTCTTTTGATTATAGTCTCAATAGTGGCGAATGCTTGATATGCGTGTTGATAATTTATGCTCCGAAGGAGAAGAAAGATGATTTGTCTTCAATGATTGAGAAAGGTTTCCGGCTGGAAGGGCTTGGGATCATATCTATTTCAGAGAACGCTTTCTCTCGTTTGTAATGATCCTTCCACCATTTCAAAATATCAATCTCAACCTCATCTGGTTCAGTTTTTTCATCCAAATATTTATCCAGCTCATTTTTCCTTTCAGTTGTCACCAATGTTCCCATCTTTTGTTGAAACTTCATTTTTAAATGAAGTGAGTCACTTAACTCTTTGTTGATTTCACTCATGCTTTCTTGAGGCACAGAAGAGTCACCCTGGTTAGTCTTCTTTGATGGAGATTTAGAAGTATTAAAACCATGAAACAAAGAGCGTATAGTAACTTGAACTTTTGCTTTCATTATTCTAGCCTTTCCCTCATCATAAATCTCATCAATCACAACTTCAAGATAACGCAACTTGTATCTTGGATCAAGAACAAAGACAATAAATGGCAAGATGTTTACATTATCCACATTCCCCCAATATTTATCCCGTTTCAATTTTATTTGAGCAACCATGTTCTTCATACCCAAATCTGCACTTTCACAATGACTAGAAATCATATCTGCAACATCAAATAGCTGAGGAACAAAGTGATTCCCTGTGGCATGATGATCTCCTGACAGCCGTAGAGTAGCATTGTAAAATATTTCCAGAACTAGCAAAAAGGAATTAACCACATTCCAATCTTCCTCATTCGGTGGACCACCCATGCGTAACAAACTCTTTAACGAACGAACGAACAACCTTTTGATGTGATTGTGCCCGAGCCTAAGGGGGTCGTGCCCGAGCCTCTAGCCCTCGCGCCTCTCGGCGCCGGTGCCTCATCAAGGCACCCGTCCCGCGGTGCCGGTGTCTCATCAGTGCACCCGTCCTGCGGCGCCGGTGCCTCATCAAGGCACATGTCTCGCGGCGCCGGTGCCTCACTTGGGCACTTGCGTCTTTGGGCCGGTGCCGCTTTTGGGCGTCCATCTATGGTACATTTCGGGCCTTTTTCCTAAAGCAATCCAAGCAAGAAAGACCACAACCTTTAAGAGCAAATTGGGGACCAGCTAGGTTTGTCAAATGACTTGTCCAACAAGCCCGTTGGAGGTTTTATTTGCCTTCAAGTGACCAGCCCAAGAGCAAGTTCCACTAGGCCCGAAGCCCGCTTTGAAGATGTCCATTCGGAGCCCATTTGAGAGGTTGCTTGGCCGCCACACATCAACACCTAAAACAACTCCTTGGCCGCCAAGTTTTGGTTCATCAAAAGAAGCATTAAGTGAGTTACTTGGCCGCCAATCTTCGTCATTAAGGGATCAACTTTGACTGCTTACCTTGGGTGCCAAGCTTGTCCATCACCTCCACCAATTTTTGATGCTTAAAGCCCACTCCAAGCTGCCGCCCCTCTTCCCTCCTCACCCTATATAAAGACATCTAAGGGCTTCATTTTTAGATAGATAGAGATCAGCTTTGAACCTAAACTAAGAGACTTTGTGTCCGGTTTTGGGTTTTGGTGTAACACCCTTATTTTTAACCCAAGGGTGTTACCGCCAGTAATCTCAGATTTTACCATCCAAGACCACCCGAGGCTGTAGATAACACAACACGGTTCAAAGTAATATAAAACAGGATAGTTATATTACATTTAAAGTGGTTCATCGTTTGCCACGTACTTGATAAAGGCGCTCAAAAGTCTGAAACGCTACTGGTTGAAATCGAAATGACATTAGATAATAGTGCAGCGGAAATTAAGACAATAATATTATACAAAGTAGCATGGGGGACCCAAAATGTCCAAAAGACTTGAAACCTTCCTTCCTTCAGATCCTTGAGTTTTCGTCTTCAATCTGCTACGGTCTTACCCTTGTTACCTGATATTTACATAGAAGCAAGAAATACCAGCCGACCAATGTCGGGAAGAAAAGAAAGTGGTATTAGTCTAACGCGAGACTAAGCAAGTGGTAGAATACGATTAGGTTCTTAAAAAGGCTAAGCCTGTCGGCATCAAAGTCCAAAAGGAAACTGAGCGATGCGCGCCAAATCGGGTTCTTTGGCGGTGAGAGAGAGATAAAAGTGGTAACGGCTTTATTTGAGTGCAACTCAGACGAGGACGGAAAGAAGAAGAATCTGGTGAGAAAAGAAATACGAGATTTCTTTTGAGGATAGGAAATCATTTTATGTGATTTCCTAAGAAAGAAAGATGATTAAGCTTTTGTTGGAAACATTACCAATTCATAACAAATAACAACAAACGTCTCTACTAACTAGAGTTATTCAAAGTCGGGAGTCCGGATGGTTTGTCCAAGCTAGTACTAACCATCCTTGTCCCATTAATTAATTAATGTGCATTAGGCACTTATCTTTCATAAGTCGTAACACATAACACTTCAGTGATGACTTTTAATTAAGTTGGCCGCTTAAAGGATGAGACGTGGCCTTACGGGGGACTGAGTCCCAGCACTTAGCTAGAGTGTCACACCCCTCTATTCGGAGAGTAGGTGGAGTCATGACCCAGTGTCAGGAGACGATAAATTATTATACCTCCTAATACAATTATAAAGAGATGTTGAGTCCCAACGCGCATCGCTGTTTCCTACACTAGTCCATAACAAAGTCTCAAAAAGAGACTTGAAACAAACAGAGGCCAATCATCGGTCCTAAGTCCATGGGCTGGCGCAATACGATAAAGTAAATAACAACAGGTTGTTATCTCTAAACAATAAATAAATCCTAGGTTCATTTTATTTAGCAAACAAGGCGTTCCCAACAAAATGGATAGGCTAGCAAGACATGAATTTACGATTTATCGAATATCAAGAGAATAGGGAGAAAGAACCATCAACTTGACTTCGATGTTCGAGAGTTAAGTCGCTACGAAGACAGAATCGGGGAACGAGTGCTCCTAGAAGCTTAACCTAATTCGAGGCATGGAAAGATAATGAAATAAATTAATATTTAATTTATTTCTTAGTCTAGGAACTCCTCGAATTGTTAGTTTATAAATCTAAGTTTTCGGCTTATAAGAATGTTAGAAGCGAGTTTAGGATTTTTGTAAAATCATCGATTTATGAACATCCTTCATAAAACTTATTTATAAAAATGCTTCTTACAGAATTTAAATAAGTACTTAAGGAAAATTCATTAATCATAGTAAAATAATATTTTAACAGTATAAGTCCCAATTAAGAAGAGGGTTATAATACTCTTTTAATCACTCCCATCAATTATATTAATTTTATAAAAATAATGACCAAGTTTTACAAGCCTATAATTTGTGTGATCATGATAATAGTATGTTTATAAGTATATTAGGTAGGATTCCTTATCTTAATTTGAGATAATCATAATGTTTAATTTCAACTATTAATTAGTGGGTACCGAAGTTACGTAAGTGTTGGCCTACAACTTCTATCTTCTTTTCTCATAATAGGTATATGGGCCTAGAGTCACGCTCTGGTGGTTTTTAGCCTTACAATGGAAAATAAGATCAATTATGCTCCGTTAGATTAGAAGGAATAGACGGTTGTGATTAGAATAAGCCGTTTCAGCTGGTGAAATTAAACTTGTTAATGTTAACTCAAATGGTAAAGCAACGTGCATGGGCACATAGATATGAGTTCAAATCCCACATAGGCTAATTCTTAATACGGTTACGTCTTTTTGTTTGCATCAATTATTCTTTTGGTTCATGACTTTTAAAGGTAAGGTTCATAATTTTTGTTCTTATGGTTCATAAGTTTTGTTCCATGCTTTTTTGTTTATAACAATTGTTCTTTTGGTTCATGTTTGAATAACCTTAGGTTCATCAAATGTCATCTTATGGTTCATGTCTTTTATTTCATGTTAGTTATTATTATTTTTCAAGATTTTTGGTTCATGGTACTTGTTCTTTGGTTCATTTTTTTGTAAACTTGGTTCATAATAATTCTTATGGTTCATGACTTTCAATTCTTAGTAGTTTATCTTATAGTTCATGTCATTTGGTAGGCTATTAGCTCAAATGGTAGAGCAATGTGCATATGTACATAGATGTGGGTTTAAATTCCACATGGGCTAACTCTTCGTACGGTTTATATCTTTTGGTTCATGGTAGCTCTTTTTCTGGTTCATGATTTTATATACTTAGGTTCATGATAGTTTATCTTACAACTCATGTCTTTTAAGTGTTACCTTAGTTGTTATTTTGGTTCACGTCTTTTGGTTCATGATATTTGTTCATTTGGTTCATGTTTTATAAAATACATGTTCATAATATTCTCACGGTTCATGACTCTTAGTTCATAAAAGTTGGTGTTTGTTTCATGTCTTTACAAGGTTAAGTTCATAACAATTGTCAATAAGGTTCATTAAATTTAATTCACAATACTTGTAATTTTGTGTCATGTATTTATAAATGGTGTATTATTTTTCTTTATGCATTTGGTTCATAACTATTATCAATAAGGTTCAGGAAATATAATTCACAATACATGTTACTTGCGTAGTGTATTCTAGTTTATAAATGATATAAGTTAACAATTTTGGTATAGTAGGTTCATGATTTATGAACAATTGATAAAAAAATTATCTAAGCACTAAGTTGAACATGTGGACATTTTGTCGAACACATGATGGGCGTTATATGCGCATTGGTCATTAACCTTTATTTTTCAATCAAAAACTTGAAATCATAAAGCAAAACAGTCACAATCTTCATAGGTTTGATTCTAATCAACAAAATCAGTCCAACATATACAAATAACATGTAATCGAAGTACCAAGCTCCAAATTTTGAAAAAACCCCAAATGTAAACTTGAAACCATAGAAAAGAGATCTATAACAAAATTTATGAAGAGATGACATAAATTTGGGCCGAAATCAAAAAAAAAAAGGTTAACCAAATTCGAAGAAGCAAAGAGGCATCCAATTACAAGAATGGAGGAGGTTCGATCGAAATAGGCGATTGAGAAAACAAACGATGTAGAGGTTGAAAAAGACCCTGCAACTTGTTTTCTAATTTAATGGATAAAGGACAAAAATGCCCCTCCATGTTTAGTATCTTTTAAAAGCGTGTACATATCTTGACAGTTACATGCGCCTCTTTTATTAACATATTTGGACCATTGATATTTGATCTCACAAAATCAAAGGCTCATAATTGTTCTCATTTCTAAGGATAAGAATTGTTCTCATTTGATCCCCAATCTATGGGCCTAATATTAAAAATTATAGTGGGCCTAATTAGTTTATTGGACTAATTAAATTTAACCAAAAAATCAAGAGAGGCCCACCTGTAGTGATGGCCAACAGTGCGGGCCAGCCCGGCCCGGCCCGGTGTCATGGGCCCAAAAAGCCCGGCCCGACCAGCCCACGGGCCAAACGGGCCTAGCCTAGATGGGCCATGGGCTGGGCCCGGGCCGGAGTTTTCCAGCCTAGCCCGGCCGCGTTGGTCAACGGGCCAAGAGCCCGGCCCAGCCCGACCCAACCCAGCCCGGCCCGGACCGACGCGGTGCATATTAGTTTTATTTTTTGTAAAAATAAAATTAATATGCACCCTATTAATTGTATATTTGTAAAAATAAAATTATTTGCACCCTATAAATTATATTTGTGCAAAAATAAAATTAATATGCACTAATTATTAAAATTATTTACATATACATCTTAATTATTAAAAATTTGATAAGTAATAATTAAAAATAAACTATTGGCCCGGCCCAGCCCAGTATGTGTGGGCCAGCCCGGCCCGGCACCAGCCCACTCCCACCCTGCCCGGGCCTATGTGGACCGGCCCAGCCCAGCCCGGGGTCCGGCCCGGCCGAGCCCGGTGATTTGTCAGGTCGGGCCTGGACCACGATTCCTTGGCCCAGCCCGGTGGCGGCCCAACCCGGCCCGGTTCCATCACTACCCACCTCTCTTTTCTTGCTAATGTAGCCACCCCTTCCTTCTCCTTTGAACGTACAACAACATAGCAACAAGCACGACAACAACTCAGCCCGCCGGCTACAATGGTGGACACCCGACGGCGACTCCTGGCAGATTTTCCAAACGGTGGGCAGCTCAGGAGGCTCCGAAAAATCTCCTGGTGCGTTCTCGGCAACGACAGGAGGCCGGCGGAGGAGATCGGCGTATGGGAGGCTCGGTCGGCGTATTTTTCGGAGGTTGAAAACGGAGCCGATTCGGCTCGGGTTTTGAATGAAAGTTGTAGAGGAGTTGAAGGGGAGTTCAGATGTGATTTTTGTTTGCCGAGTCGACGCCTATTTATGGCCCAAATTGAGCTCGAAAAATCTGGCAACCACCCGTTTACAAGGCTGATTTTCGGGACTGATTTTATGGGGTTGATGGGATAGAAGAGTAGAGGTGAGAGCTAGAGGAGTGGACGAACGAGCGGGTTTCGGGCTGCCACAAGGCCTGACCCTTCTCCATCCCGTGACAATTCGGCATAAGGGAGTTGGCGTGAAAATATAACAATCTATACTACCTATAGTATAAAGCGGAGACAATGTCTTCACAAAAATTTGCGCCACGTGTCATTGTTATAGTAAACGAATCAGTCGGGCCCTCCTTTATACAAATTAGGTAGTTAGAATTGTTGATACCTGGATCTGTCACCGCGTTGGTGCATGAGATAAATACTATTGACGTAAAAGATTAAAGCGCTAAGCATGCTTTTAACGCGCTAAGTACGCTAATAACTCAAATAAATAATGTAGAAGTACGCCAAGACGTACTATGCGTGTCTCGTAGGTGTAGTTAACGCGTGTATGCATATATGTGGAATGCTAGCTATGTATCAAACGTAAAAACATGCACATGCAAAGTCATGTTCGAGTTAACCGCGTAATGTGTACGTATGAAGGTTTGCAAAGACTTAATTGCAATTTCATTCAGAATGGTACTCAACGCGCGTATGTATATATGTGTATACATGAACGCGAGGGAGCCCACTATTGTTGACTATATCAACAATTGTGTTTGACCCACTAGTAAACAAGAGGCAATTACTTAGTGATTAAGTAATACGCACCAATTCAATGGGAAATTGTCCCACATCGACACTTTGAAGAAAAGCAAGCTCCACTAATGTTATATATAGTGGCATCGCATTGTAAGTGAAGGGATCGGAAAAAAGCCGAGTCCCGAGACGTGTTCTCGAAGGACGGGCTCCGACGTGTTTGAGTCTCCGAGGAGCTCGCACTATCTTACGGGAAAGACCTTAAAAAGTCTTATAAGCCTCCGAAAAGAGAATAAAATAATACGCGGGGGGTGGGAGAGCTCGAAGCAAGACGAGCCGGTTTCTAGCGCGCCGAAAGGCCCGAGAGTTTAATAATTTTGTCCCGTAGTTAGTTCGAGATTTTCGGGCTTCAACATTGGCGCCGTCTGTGGGGACCTTCTCGTCCTAGGCCTGTTATGCTCTCGGGTCATCGGTTAAGAATCGTGCAGGTTAGTATATTTTTGTTTATATAATTAATATGCATTTTAATTAGCATGGATCGTGGCCTTGGCTCGCAGCCCCATCGCGGCCCGTGGCCTTGGCCCGCGACCCCATAACAACCCTCCGAAAAGAGAATAAACTAACAACTCTCCGAAAAGAGAATAAACTAACAACCCTCCGCCGTGTCTTCACCGGTCCGCCACCGCGCTCTTCCGGCCTCTGGCTGTTGCGCTTATCTCTATAGCGTGGTCCGTTGTTGCGGCCTGTGGCTCCCTTCAGGACATCGCGTTGCCGGAGACGCGGGGGTTTGTGACTGGAGTGCGTAGCCAGCTTCACTGATCCTGGTGCACGTTGTCAACGCGCTAAGGGCACGAATTGACGTGTATGTAACTCCGATCGAATTCGGGTTGCTCGTGTTGTTCTTGTTGTCAGAATTTGTTGTTTTTAGGTTTTGTGAATTTGTCAAATCTCTTGTAACACGCTTGCTTGGCATGTCTTGAACACCAATGAAAAAATCTCTCTTTCGGTTTAGGGGAAGAGGCTCGGGGTTTTATCTTGCCCGGCTCTTCCTCTGGTGTGCAATGTTGATGTATGGCGATTGTGTTTTCTCGCGCGCTCTACTCTTATTTCTTCCATTCGAGCGCGAGCGAACACCATTAATTAACCTTGAGATATCAGCAATTGACTAATATAGGTTTGTTATACGCAAGTTTAAACACCAAACTAAATAACGCCTCCGAAACGAGAATAAACTAAATAAGCCTCGTATGGCCTGCGACCCCATTTAGACGACGACTGTTTTTGAGCTTTGCTCACAGTTACCGTCAACGCGCTAATCACGTTCTATAAAGCAAAATGTGCGCGATGCGCATAGGCGCACTCGAGACGGTTACACCTCTCGTAGCTGCATAAAGCCTTAAAACATCAAAACTCCACAGTTGTTAGGGAAAACCCGGGTTGCCGTCCTCGCTTGGGGTTTGTCCGCTAACGCGCGCGATGCGCTTAGGCGCGCTCGAGTCGGGTTTCACCCCTCGCAGTTGCATAAAGCCTTAAAACATCAAAACTCCACAGTTGTTAGGGAAAACCCGGGTTGCCGTCCTCGCTTGGGGTTTGTCCGCTAACGCGCGCGATGCGCTTAGGCGCGCTCGAGTCGGGTTTCACCCCTCGCAGTTGCATAAAGCCTTAAAACATCAAAACTCCACAGTCGTTAGGGAAAACCCGGGTTGCCGTCCTCGCTTGGGGTTTGTCCGCTAACGCGCGCGATGCGCTTAGGCGCGCTCGAGTCGGGTTTCACCCCTCGGAGTTGCATAAAGCCTTAAAACATCAAAACTCCACAGTCGTTAGGGAAAACCCGGGTTGCCGTCCTCGCTTGGGGTTTGTCCGCTAACGCGCGCTATGCGCTTAGGCGCGCTATGCGCTTAGGCGCGCTCGAGTCGGGTTTCACCCCTCGCAGTTGCATAAAGCCTTAAAACATCAAAACTCAACTGTCGTTAGGAAAAACCCGGGTTGCCGTCCTCGCTTGGGGTTTGTCCTCTACAAAGCTTGTCCAAAGTTTTCCTCCAAATGAAAGATTACAAGGGTTTAAATAGAGATTTTCCCTCTATTACAAATACTAGATTATCCTTCTCAACTCCTTCATCTCCAAGGAAACTCCTTGATCCCCAAGGCTTCTAGACTCTTTGACCTCCAAGGCTTCTAGACTCCTTGACCTCCAAGGCTTCTAGACTCCTTCACCTCCAAGGCTTCTAGACAAATATATTTTAGGAATTAATAAGAAAATCCCAACAAAAAAGGAATCTAAAGCCCGGCGAGCTGGATCGACACGGAGAGACCTCAGGCCCGACTTACTTCTACCTCGGTCCAAAGGCATATGTTTCAGGTACCTCGGGCCCGACTTGCCACACCTCGGGCCCAATATAGTGTCGACCATGGACCTTGGGCCCGACTTGCCTCACCTCGGGCCTAAGGCAATTTTCAGCTTTCTTCGCTCCGTTCTCTCTCGTTTTCGCTCGGTTTGGCTCGATTCTTTCGCCATTCACATGGTCTTCACTTGAGGCTTCTTTCCATGCATCATTAGCTCCATTTTGACTCCTTTTTATCCTTGAATTCCTCCATAATGCCATGATGCTCCAATCTCCATGATTCTTGCTCTAAAATGCCTACAAAACACACAAAAACACGCGCAGTCTCCGAATCTCATAGAAATGCGGGAACTAAGCTAAAAGCCTCCAAAACTAAGGAGAAACTACGGAAAAACTAAGGAAACTAACTCTAATCTAACCCAATAAAGACCTAAAAACAAAGCATAAAAGATGGACATCAGAGTCCTGCCATAAGGACGTGAAAACGGCATAGAAGGGGTGGCATTCGGCCTTGGCCGAACCACTAAGGGCCTGATTTCTTTCTCTTGAACGCGCCCCTTGGACTTGATGGAAGTCGCACTCTTGATGGAAGTTCGGATCATCTTGTGGGCTTTGGATAGACACCAACCTACAACTTTCAAGTCCTAGTTTCTCGGGAAAGGTTATGGAATCGGCTCACACTAGGAAGAAAGGCTCAAGGGTTGGTTTTCGGGATTTGGAAGGAATAAAGAATTTTATGGGCTAAGGCTTGAATTTATAGACCATTAGAAGACACATTTCAACCCTCTCTTTACTCTCTTTAATTTTGGCACGCCAAAAGCCTTACAATTTAGAGCAATTGGGGGTTTTGGATTTGAAAGAAGAGTAATGTGTGTATGAATGATGAATATAGAGGGTGGTGCAATTACTTGTGTCTTAGCACACCTTATCAACGAAAAATGCTCCTCATGAACAATTGGATGACGTTTTTATTGGAGGGAGATGATAAATGGAATGGCAAACGGTGTTTTGATTGATGAAATTTGGTCTTAAAGAATTATCTCTTAAAGTCAATTAATGAGGCTGAAATAAAGTGAGGCTTTAATGTAGTTAATGAGGGTGAGTTTGTGAGGTTTTTCACTAGTGAAAAATAAGAAAACTCAATTGGCCTTTTTGTGTAAGAAGTCGGATCAATCAATGAGCTCGGAAGAGGTTTTGGCCGACTATA
This sequence comes from Polygonum aviculare, assembly GCA_934048045.1. Lineage (NCBI taxonomy): Eukaryota > Viridiplantae > Streptophyta > Magnoliopsida > Caryophyllales > Polygonaceae > Polygonum > Polygonum aviculare. The sequence continues at coordinate 19,329,742 of OW204023.1, read as the reverse complement.
AGAATTAATGGGTTGACAATGGCTTTCTTATGTGTTTTAATGAAACTTGGGGCCAATGCAACAATTTATTTGGCTCGGTTTTAGGATGAGGTTTTATAAAAGAATTTAATGTAAAATATGGACAGCCTTAACTCGAGTTTAAAGATGATAGGATGAGAGGACGATTTCAACTCGAAGCTTGCAAGCCAAGCAATAGATTTGCCCAATGGGTTTAAAGGATATCATTCAAGGAATGGAGTAAACCCAAAATTGGCTAAAATGAAGGGATAAAAATCGGGTTTCTAATTCAAACTTGGGATCCAAGCATGGGTTAGGAAATTGGTGTTCTTCTTCCCTTTCGTTCTCTCTTTTTTTTTTTTTTTTGATCTTGCAAAATCCAATTCTTCAAAACCCCAAAGAAGAAAAGAGGATTGAATAGAAAAGGGATCAAGGTCTAAAGGGTCAAGGCTGAAGGTTTAACGGTGAAGGCACGAGCAACTAAAGAATTGAAAGTTGCAAGTAATATATTCGAACTTTACACTTTGATGAACTCCTTCGAATAGCTTTGATACCAAATGATGTGAATCGACCTCAGGATCGGCGGGAACTGGTTCGATTGAGTCTCGTGGAGGTGTAATTGAATGGAGTTGCAAAGAGAGCCAAACTTATTTGATATTATTTTGGTAAAACAAGTGTTTGTGTTTACAACGAAGGAATAAATCTCGATTATTGAAAAAGAAGGATGGATGCCTTGGCACCGAGTGGAGCACTGCCAGATATGGGCCTCGGAATAGGGCCGCGGCTAAGAATGGCATAGGTAAAGTCATGTCCAAAGTCGTTGGTAAAAGCGACGGTTGGGCCATGTTCAATGGTGGCCTGGCTACTTGATGTGGTTCGGGCTGAATCACATCATCGGCACGAGCAACTAAAGAATTGAAAATTGCAAATAATATATTCGAACCTTAGCCCACAAAATTCTTTGCTCCTTCCAAATCCCCAAAACCGACCCTTGAGCGTTTCTTCCTAGTGTGAGCCGATTCCATAACCTTTCCCGAGCAATTAGGACTTGAAAGTTGTAGGTTGGTGGCCATCCAAAGCCCACAAGATGATCCGAACATCCATCAAGAGTGACTTCCATCAAGTCCAAGGGGCGAGTTCAAGAGAAAGAAATCAAGCCCTTAGTGGTTCGGCTAAGGCCGAGTGCCACCCCTTCTATGTGGTTTTCACGTCCTTGTGGCATGGCTCGACGGGTAAAAGTGGTCGAGTTGTCAAGTGATGAAGAGAAGGGAGGCGTGGAAGCCATGGAAGTGATCAACATCTCAAGTGGTGAGGAAGGAGAGTGTGAGAAGAATGTGGAGGTCGTGGACCTTGTGAGTGAGGGGTCTAGTGAGATGGTGGACATTGAGTGCGAAGATCCGAACCCCCATGGGTTCGAGAGTCTCGTGAATGTCTTGGATGACTATTTGGACTGAGCAGATCTTTGGGGCGAGGATATAGATGCGGCTGTCCTCCACGAGGCCGCGGCCCAAGCTCTTAACGACGGGTGGGATATGGAGCCGTATATGGAGCACCACCTTCCCGTGGAGGTGGGAGATGCGTTGGTGGCCCAGGGGTCACAAAAGAGGAGTCGATTGGGCTTGAGGTTCCCAAGGAGCCGCAAATTCCTTGCATTATCCAAAGGCGGAGACTCTTTTATAATAGATGCATGGCGCTCGGGATCGAGTGCATGGTTAATATTGATGGAGGATCTGGCTCGAATTTGGTGTCTAGACTTGTAGTCGACCGAGTGGGGCTGCGTCCTATGTCCCTTGCCAAGCCATACTCGCTCGAGTGGTCACATGAGGGGGACTCCATGGCGGTCACACACTACGTGTCCGTTCCACTCATCATCGGCCCCTACCACGATCTTATTAATTGTGATGTTGTCCCTATGCAGTCCACGGACATCTTACTACGACGACCATGGCCATGAGACCTCGATGTGCTACACAATGGTCGGTGGAACACACACCACTTCAACCACGACGACTAACTTATCACCCTCCGACCCATGCACCTAAATGAAGTGGAGCCACTCTTAAGGCGTGGACCCGCCTGGCTGAGTCACCACGCCCGAGCTAACTACAACGTCGAGCGCAAGGATTCATGGTCGAATCCTCCACAAGAACGGGAGGATGATACGTCACGTACCGGGGCACCCTCTTTCGGCGTTTCCACACCGGCTCATCCGCGCCACATGGCGCCCAGTGCCTATCTTGAGCCACGCCCCCCTGCGCTTGGTTCCCGCCTCAAGCCCCGACCCTCGGCACCCGGTGCCTCATTTCCAACCTTCAGCGCCGCCACCACGCCCCTATGGTTGTGCATCTCCCGGAGCCCACACGCTTATACATCAAGTGAGGAGAAAGGCCCTTGTTAGGCGTAAGTTGGAGAAGCCCGCCAAATCTAAAGTGGGTTCGAGCCAAGCCCAAAGTCTAGAACAACGGCTCATCGTTTTGGCCCGTGAAGGCCCAATTTTGTAATAAAAACAGTATTTTCCTTGTATTTAATTTTAATGTATTTTCCAGAAGCTAAATAAGGCCATGTAGGAAATTAGGTAAATAACTTGGGCGGCAAGCTTCATCCTTGGAGGGCAAGCCACCCAAACCGCCTCATTACTCTTCTTTGGGCTCCAAGCATGTCTCGAACCCACTTTGGATTTGGCGGGCTTCTTCAACTTAGGCCCAAAAAGGGCCTTTCTACTCACTTGATGTGTAGGCATGTGGGCTCCGGGAGAGGCACAGCCATGGGGGCGTGGGGCGCGGCGCCGAAGGCTGGAAATGAGGCACCGGGCACCAAGGGCCATGGCTTGAGGCGGGCGCCGAGCGCCGTGAGGCGCCGAATAAGATAGGCACCGGGCGTCGTGGGGCGTGGCCGAGCCGGTGTGAGAGCGCCAAAAGGGGGAGCCCCGGTCCGTGACGTATCATTGATAACGATGATTTAGTCCGTTTTAAACCACGATTGCCCGAATTTTTTTTTGAAATATTTTTTTGAATTTTTTTTTGTCGAACCCGAAAAGGCAGCGGGCGCCGCCTGGTTGTCCAAGTCTATGTCGATGACATAGTATTTGGAAGCACTAACATGAAACTTGTAGAGAGATCAAGAACTTGATGAGTAGTGAGTTTGAGATGTCCCTCATAGGAGAACTCAACTTCTTCTTGGGACTCCAAATCACAAAACTCAAAGATGGGACGCGTATTCACCAACAGATGTACATTCGTGAAATGCTTGAGAAGTATGGAATGAATTCGTCCAAATCCATTGACACTCCCATCACTCCCAACACTCGCCTGTATGCTGATGAAGAAGGCAAGAGTGTAGATCAAAAGCTCTATAGAGGAATGATAGGGTCCTTGCTATATCTAACGGCAAGCTGTCCCGACATCATGTTCACCGTGTGCTTGTGTGCTCGCTTCCAAGCAAATCCAAAAGAGTCCCACACGCCAGAGGTCAAAAGAATCTTCAGATACCTCAAGGGATGGGACGATCTATGCCTCTGGTATCCCAGAAGGACGTCCCTAAACCTGGTGGCGTACTCTGATGCAGACTACGCTGGCCATGTTGTGGATAGGAAGAGTGATGCGTTCGCCTTCTAGGGACTCCTAGAAGGACTCGCTTGGCCAAGGATCTAGGTTACGAGTTGGGCCTTATCTGACTATTGAGGGAAACATAAGGAGGCGGGAGCTGAGTTAGGGAAGGTGGGAGCTGAGATAGGGAAGGTGGTAGTGGTGGTAGGGAAGCTAGTAGCTGAGGTAGGGACTTTGGTAGCTGCGGTAGGGACTCGGGTAGCTGCGGTAGGGACTCTGGCACTGTAGTAGGGACGCTGGTAGAGGAGATGGGGACGGTGGTAAGGACTCGACGGGTGTAAGAACTCGCCGTCGAACGAGGAAACGACCGGAGGTCGGGGAAATGAGGGCGTCGGAGAAGAGGGATAGAAGGGTTGACGCCCACGGTTTTGGGGAAGAGATATCACTCGATTCAAGCCAAAACTCATTGATTGCAAACATGAAGATTACAAGAGAGGAGAGCTCCTTATATAGTGGAGGCTCTTAGGCAACAACAGGAAACCCTAGCATTTTTGGGCTGGGCCTAAAACATGCAAGTCTTGGCCCAATACCCTATGCATACTATAAATGGTCAGATAACTAATCCGACCTAATATTCTTGTCTATACTACAAAAGGTAATACTTATCCATTAACTAGGTAGGAAAAGGAAAGACAAAGACTAAAGCAAACGAGTCTTAGGGACTCTGCTGAGGACACTGCTTAAGGACTCTACTCAAGAGCTGAGGACTCTGCTGAAGCAACCGGATGAGGACTCTGCTCAAGAGCTGAGGACGTTGTTGAGAGGTAAGGACGTTGTTGGGGGGGACGCCCAGCACAGTCCTTAGGTTTAGCATTGAGGACTCTTTTGTTTCGTCCCTAGAGTTGGCCTTGGCGGAAAGAAGCCTTCCATGGATGGAGACTATGATAGGGATGCCAGTAATCTTAGGGAAGCTACTAAGGACGCCCATGTGTTGTTTTGCTAGAGTCCTCTTATGGGAGTCCTCTTCTTGGGGACCTAGGGAAGGGATCACATCATCATCTCTTCCTTGAGTGGGAAGCATCCTTGCTTCCTTTAATAGTTGCTCCCTGCTTAAGTTCTTGGTCCAAGGAGGACGCCACGGTCTCGGTTGGCTAGGAAACCCTTGAGGCGATCTACCAGGACTGGATCGCATCAAAGAGCTCATCCGGAATGACACATTTCCTTGGTTCTTGCCTTGTATCTTGGGGATCCAAAAAGAAAAAATCCGTGGCTCTCTCAACCGCGGAAGCTGAGTAAGTTGTTGTTGCTTCGTGCTACTCCCAAGTCCTATGGATCAAGTACCAACTTGATGATTATGGTACGTTCCTCAACACAGTCCCTATCTTGTGTGACAACAGCAGTGCTATAAGTATTGCCAAAAATCCTGTTCATCATTCTAGAACCAAGCACATTGATATAAGACATCATTTCCTTCGTGATAATGTTGAACTTGGATTGATAAGAGTGGATCATGTTAGGACTGAGGACCAAGTGGCCGATATTTTCGCAAAAGCACTTGATAGACGTCCCTACGAGCACCTCAGGTTGCTTTTGGGGATGATAACTTTTAAATAATCAAGTCCCGTTCTATTATTCCCTCTATGATTGGCTATGTTTTGTTGAGAACTCGTTTTGAAGTCTTTCATGCATTTAAAGTCATCTTTAAAGGACGCTAGTTTAAGACATATGTTTTTGCTTATGTTTTGAACGCTATTCATTTCTCTTTTTATCTCAAGAGTATCCCTGATCACCCTACCCCCATTACAAGCCGAAATTATGGGAACTCTAAGCTTACCTAAGCCGAGAATCTTGCAAACGCGTCCTATGAGCGTCCTTTGTTTTATCTTTACGGGACATACTTACTTGATTTTCAAAACTGGTGCTAAGTGATCAAAGGGATGCTTGTTAAGATCTGAAGGACGTCAGGGAAGAGTTCTTAAAGTCATTAGTTGAGATCAATTTTTGGAACGCAGTAGCACAATTCTCAGTGGTGTAGTGTTGTGTATTGAAAGGACGTCAAGACAGAGTCCTTTGCAGTCGTGAAATTTAAAAATGGGAAGGTGACCGTCTTGGAGAAGTTGAACGCAGATCTCGGGATCCGTGTAATGGGTGCAAAACAGCTGTTTACTTAGCGAAGAAGAATGCCACGTGTAGGAACGCGGGTGGAGGAAGCCATAGGAAAAGTCCCTACTACCCTTGACCGTTTTCCTTCGTCTTCTTCCTATAAATACATCCCTGTGCATCATGAAAAATTTTCTTTGCCTTTCTGCTATTTACACAAATCCGATATCCCTCAAGATCTTGCCAAATCTCTCAATTCCAGATCTCGAAATCCTCTTCTCCAAATCCTAACCCTTCCTATTAAACCCAAATTTCTCGAACAATGGCCAACACAAGAGCTACCAAGAACACACAACCCTCTCCGTCGTCTTCTTCGGCGGCGAGAAAAACTAATCCGGCGAGATCTACTCCTCTTGTGAAAGGCCGGTCACTCATGGATTCTCGTGGATGACATGCTGGGCGACAAGAACCTCCTTGCCACCAACACTCCTCTCAGTCAACCCAGCGCCGCCCTTCCACCACCCCGCCAAAGCCACAGAGATCCCAACCTCCACCTCAAAAACTGAAAAACCCCAATCTTCCCAATCTCAATCCAAACCCTCTTCTAATCCCCATTTCCAATTTCTGGCCAAACCCTATGTTCCTGAGAAAGAGCAAGGGAGCCCCACAAAGTCCCAAGTCAGGGGACTCCCCGCTCAACCCAATTGCCGTCCTCCTCTTGACCCTTTGGTCGAGGATTGGCTTGAAAGGGAGCCCAAAGCCTGGCCAACATTTGCCAACGGGCGTCCCTTCAAGACTACCCTCCCAAAATTCAACGCTTGTTACACTACTTCATGGTAACATACGTCAAACCCCGCCTCCAAGAAACCAAATACACAAACCCCCTTTTCATGGGGCCAACCATCATTTTTGAAGCCTTCAAAGGGACGGTGGACGAACTCGCCCAAATGCTCCCAGATATAATTAGAGTTTCTTGTGGCTCCTGCGGGCTCCGTCCCATCCCAAAAGAGAAAGAGGCAACCCTCCCCTCCTCCCTCCCAACAGCTCACAATAAAAGGCCCTTCTTCTTCCCAACCTAAACCAATCCCTTCTTCCCCTCCCCCTGCCCCCAAATGAAGGCTCAAGACGTCCGCTCAACTAGAGGGCGTCATTGAAGAACAAATGGCCGCCATTCGCCTCTCAGAGCACCAGCTAGAAAAAGAGGAAAAGGCGAGGCAAGTCAAAGCAGAAGAGGACGCCATTGCTCAAGCGATCCAGAAGAGCTTGTAAGACGTCCCTCAACTCCCTCCTCCTCCACCAATAGTAGAGGACGCTCTTGCAACCATTACTGATCCGCTCGAGGCGGAAATTGAGGCGGACTTGGCAAAGCCGATGCCAAAGGTCCAAAGGGACGCTCCTTCCACACAGGTCCTGGCCAAGAACGCTGTGCCTACGATCATCTCAGTGGAGGACTCCCTAGTGAAAAAGCCTCCTCCTCCTCCAGCGCCGAGTGCCGCCACCCCTATATCTGTGGTCAAGCCCAACTCTTCTCTGGCTCCTCCCCCAACAAAGGCAAAGCTTCGAACTCCCTCTCCCTCTCCTCCCAAAGCTAAAACTCCTCCTCCTCCTCCGGCAAATTGGTTGAGGAGATTGTGCAAGTCCAGGGGACGACTTCTGCTGAAGTCCCCACCGAGTCCTTGGCCAGGACTCCAGTGGACGCCCCTCCTCCCACTCAAGCGTCTCATGAAGAGGATGAAGAAATGGCTGAGTCCCATAAACAAGGGGACGAGGCCTCAGATAATGGCGACGACATCATCGTCGGCAATGGTGACAAGAAAAAGCGCCTCAAGAAAATTTTACCGCCGCTCCTGTTTACAGCTCAATTTCTTGAAAAGAACGGCCACACAGAATTTCTCGAGCTGCTTGAGTTCCAAGGTTGGACGCACCTGAGCGCAGAGGCTACAATTGTAGATCCCAACGAGGTACTCCGCTTTTACTCTAAATTTGAAGTATCCACAGTAAAAGGGAAGCCTCAAGGGACGTTTGAATTGGATGGGGACGAGTACTCTATTGCAGAGGGTACCGTCTGCAACATGTTGGGTCTACGCCTCCCGCCTCAGGATGCTTTGCACGACTTCCCCTTGCAAGAATTTTGGCCGCTTCTCCCAGGAAGAAATCTTCAACAACATATTCAATGGGAGGCATCCAGTAGCTAGGGATAGAGTCGCCCACTGTCTCTCCAAGGCGGGTATCCTTACGCATCACTTCATTGTGCGCATGGTCCTCCCAAGGCAAGAGAAGAAGTCCATCGTCCAAATCACCGACAGTATCATATTGGACGCCTTCTTGAACCGCAAGCCCATCAATTTGGCGTGGGTTGTCTTGGAGCACATGGGCAAGTGCACAGGAGGACGCCACTCTCTCCTCTTCCCTGGCCTTGTTAAAAGGATTCTAGAGCAGCAACATCCTTTGGCATTCATTCGGACATAAGGCAAATCACACTGCCTCTAGTTGGAAAGAGACAGTTGGCCAAAGAGAAGAAAGAGGCCGAGAGAAAAGCCAAAGTTGTTGCTGCTGCCGCCAAAGCTGGAGAAGGCGAGCTTGAAGAAAATTTACAAGTGGTAGGGAAGCCAATTGAGGACGCTGAAGATGTTGATGACGAAACTGACCGCATGAGCGTCGCCACTGAGGCTGAGCAGTGTTCCCAGAAGTATCTGCTTGGGATGATGATCGAGAACCAATGCATGATGATACATCTCATCCAATAGGTTCATGACACTCTCCATCAGCACACTGAGCTTCTGGAATGCAACAATAAGTTCCTAGCGCAGAACAACGACCTTCATGAACAGACTCTTAAAGCTCTTGGCAAGCGTCCCCGCAAATGATTGCTCCTTCCCCTTCCACCTCCTGAAAAGTTTAATCTCTTGTTTATGTTTTTGTTAAGACTTTGGGACGCTGTCCCCTTTGAACAATATCTGTGTGCTTGTGTGTAATGATCGTACTCTCTCTTCTTTTTGAATGACGTTCATTACATTGCAATTCATTATGTCCAAGCGTTTTTTCTTTTGTTATGACTTTGTGTGTGCATGTTTTTCAACTTGTTCTCCTTTTCGATGATGCCAAAAAGGGGAAGTATAGTTTTGCAGATATGCGATTGTTTTTAAGTTGTCATAGAAAGCATGTGTTTAGGGGAATTTCAGCCAAGTACAAAGGACGCTGGTAAGAATAAAATAGGATGCACTTACAAGAATGAGTTGCATGCCAACCTGAGTTGAAAAGAAAATCAAAGTGTTCTCTCATGCTAAAAGCTTTACTTCTGTGCGCATTGTTTAAAAGAGTTTGTCATCAGCAAAAAGGGGGAAATTGTTGGGACGATATTAAGGACGACAATCATTAATATTTAAATCAATAATGATCGTCCCTAGTTTTGATAATGACAAACTTAAAGGTATTTGATAAGTTGTCCAAGTATTGATCTCAGGTAAGTCCAGTGGACGCACGTGAGCGAAAAGGACAACAAGTGAACGGGAGTTCCTAAGGAGTAGGGACGCACTTCATCAGAACTTCCAGTGATGAACGAAAAGAATGAAGTCCCTGCGAAGATAGGACGACATCTTCATCAAGAAGGGTCGCGCGCCAAAATACGGACGAAGTTCAAATTCAAACCTAGGCCGCCCCAACATGATTACATCACATTCGGCCGTAGCCCTCAGAAGGAAGCTTCCCTTGTATGGGCACGTGTGAACAATTCAAAAAATGTCGCTTTCCTAGAGATGGTCCCCTGACCACGCAGAGGCTTCCCAAGCGTCAACAGAGTTGACTTTCTCAAGATGCAAATCGCACCGTTGAAGGAAGACGATAGATCCTGCCCAAGCTTCAGAGGACGCTAGAGGATAAGAACTCATACCGCTATAAATACCCTCCAAGGGGTATGCATAGCGGTGTGGACTTTGAAGACTTTCTCTCAAGCTCTCCCGAAGCACTCAAGTCAAGAATGAAGATCAAGAAGATCAAGTGAGCTTGAAGCAAGAGAAAGAAAGTCCAACCACATCAAATCTAAAACAAACCACAAAATAGTTAGATTTGTAGTTTGTCTCTCACAACGAACCGTGAGAGACGTGAGTGATAGCTTCCTTATAAGCTAAGAGAGTTAGGTTACTTTGTTAGGCTGAAAGGAGTGTTACTATTAGAGCTAAGGACCCACGCTTAGCTCAAGGGATTGTAACAACTTTCCTAAGTTGTAAGGACTCTCTCTTAATAAGATAAGGACGGCTATTGAAAATCCTCCAATGGAGGTAGAGGTTTACCCATAAAACTCGTTGGTCTTAGTGAGGTTCCTCTATAAATACTCGTGTCCACTATCTTTCTACATTTCCTGCTAGGCCTATTTTCCGTTGCACCTAAGGACGCCCTTAACCCAGTTAAGGACGCCCATTCTAACAGACTTACGATCCAACAACATGCAAATCATAAGAATTCAAGAGTCTATTAATCAGTATTTAGAAACACTTAGGCAAACAAATATCCGCATTCGCTTGACAAGTCGATCATTGATTTCATTCAACATCTATGTAATGGAAATTCCAATTCCTTTTCAACAGTAATTAATAGCACAACCAGATACTATTAACCCTAACTAAATAAATAATCATGAAACTATCAAGATTCAATCTAACTAGCAGCATTCAACATCAGAAATATAGTTGGATACAAACTAAGATAAAACAACCAGCTTTTACCCTAGAATGCAAATCATTTCCTTTATGCATACAACTAACACAACCAGATATTAGCACAATGCAATTGCTACTTATGAATTGGAGATGCTCAACCAAAAACACTCTAAATCTAGCAATAACCTAATAACAATAAATCCATGCAATCAATAAGGAATTAGAAATCTCACAACTGAATTAGAACGAACAATTCAATTGTCTGTCTAGGAAAAGAGGCTTAGTTCTCCATAGGTCTCCAAAACACAAATAATTCCAAACTCCAAAAACTAGGTCTAAACAAAAGGTCTAAAGCCCCTTAAATAGGAGAAAATAATCTATCTAAAATACATAAAAACCGGACCTAAAATAATATCCATAAACCTAATAAATAAAATGCAGCGTTTAAGACGGATTTCGCCTCTGTACTGGCAGCGGTCGTCGCCTCCCACAGAACGTATATTTCTTCGTTTTCTTCACTTCAACTCTAAGTGGTCTTTGGTGCACTTCAACTCTTCCTTCTTCAACGCTCCAAACTCCATCTTTAGTACCTAAAACATGACTAGAAGTATGCTAAAACCCTATCTAAATACACAACATAAATGTGTATATCAATCATCCTCCCCTTCTTGCGGAGGATTCGACCACGAATCCTTGTGCTTGATCTTGTAGTTGGCTCGGGCGTGGTGACTCTTCCGGGCGGGTCCACGCCTTAAAAGTGGCTCTACTTCATTTGGTGCATGGGACGGAGGGTGATAAGTTGGTCGTCGTGGTTGAAGTGGTGTGTGTTCCACCGACCGTTGTGTAGCACGTCGAGGTCCCATTGCCAAGGTCGCCCGAGTAAAATGTCCGTGGACGGCATAGGGACAACATCACAATTAATTAAGTCATGGTATGGGCCGATGATGAGTGGCACAGAAAGGTAGTGTGTGACGGCCACGAAATCCTCTTCATGCAACCACTCGAGCGAATAAGGCTTGGCGAGGCACAAAGGATGCAACCCCACTCGATCGACTACATGCGTAGACACCAAGTTCGAGCCACATCAATATTAACCATGCACTCGACTCCGAGCACCATGCCTCGGTTGTAAAAGAGGCTCCGCCTTTGGATAATGCAAGGAATTGGCGGCTCCTCGGGAACCTCGAGCCCAACCAGCTCCTCACGTGGCAACCCTTAGGCCACCCATGCTTCTCCCACCTCTACGGGAAGGTGGTTGATTCAGGCTATTTTGTATGGGTTAACTCTTGTATTTTAGGAGTATTATTGAGAGTGTTTAGGTTAGATTTGAGCATTATTGTAATACGAAGACCGAAGACACGAATGTGAAGAATTAAGAGTTAAAGAGCTTAATTGAAGACAAGATTCGCCACTACATGAATGCCGCGGTCGCGTTGTCTATGACGCGGGCGCGGTGGAGCAAGGTGACAATGATGAAGACCCTTGAAGGCCGCGGTCGCGCCGCCATGGGCGCGGTCGCAGTAGAAGCCGACTCAACAATATGCCAAACGGAGACCCTTGCGGTGGGAGTGCCGCGGTCGCGGTGCATAGCCAAAGTCGAGATTCTATTCTGCTGTGAAAGCGCGGGCGCGGTGGAGACAACGCGACCGTGGCGATGCTGAATCCGAAGCAGACCGAAATCTTTCTATCTTGTTTCCTTTTCTATCTTTTGCCTCTTACCTTATCTATCTCGGGGAGCTTGTTCCTTCGGCTATATAAGGAGGAGCCTCCTTAGGTTTTTAGTACCTCTTATCTTCTACATTCCAATTCATAATTCAATTCTTCTCTTTTAGGTTTTAGTTTAGTTATGGAGAGCTAGTCTCCATGGGTTTGTTCAAGGGAGAAGCTCTGATGTATGAACTTGTGAGGTTTTGATAATTGATTTCTATCATTTGGTTAATATTGATTCTCTTGTGCTTTATCTTTTGATTGTTGATTGTTTCTCTAGGATTCGCGACCCTATTGAATTGATTAGCTTTCTATTGTTGGATTAGGTTTGGACCGTGGACAAAACTAATCTGTGAAAACAAATTAACCTAGACCTGTTGTCTATGCAACTAGGATTAAGAAGAGAATTAATTGTTTTATCTTACTATTGACACGTAGCTTGATTGTTTGAAATTATATCCTGCATATCCTTGTTTTCTATGCTAATTCTAGGTTAAGCGTCTGTTGGGACGCTATCAAGAACGCCTGCGTACTTGTTAGTGTTCTACACAACCGTCCCTTAGTTTTGATATGACAAACTCACTATGATTCTAATAAAGTTATCCAAGTGTTCAGGAACGCTAGTGACCAAAAGGACAACAAGTGTGTATGGGCGTCCCACAGGCTTAGGGACGCCAGCTAACAGGAAGTAAGGACGAGCAAGAGACTACTTGAGCAAGGACGGAGTCCCAAGCAAGTAGGAACGCAAGAAAGGAGTCCTTACTCACTGGCCGACAGGATGACATCACTCGACAATGTTTGATCATCCAAGGACACGTGGAGACCAATCCTGTAGCAGAGTTCATCACACACAGCTGGATACAGGAAGCTTCCTCATCACCTGTAGCAGAGACCAATCCTGTAGCAGACTTAAATGCTTTCAAGAATATTCAGAGAGAATCAAAGAGAAAGCGACTCACTCAAGAACACAAAGAACAAACTCAAGAACTCAAGAACAGTGCTAAGACTTTGAGTTAGATCGAGTGAGACTTGTAACCCAAATCACAAATTTGTTTGTAATCAAAAGAAGAGAAAGAGAGTCCTACGAAGTACTGTAGGACGCAGGGATAGGAGTCCTCTGATAGATTGAACTTGCTTAAGTTGTAGGCTTAGAGGAGTCCTTTACTAGTGGACTTAGGGAAAAGCTAAGTGCCAGAGAACTGTAAAGACTCGCCAGTACAACTGTAAGAACGTTCAATATAAAGGAAGAACTATTCAAAAATCCTCCAAGGAGGTAGAGGTTTACACTCAAGAACTACTTGGTCTTGAGTGGTTTCTCTATAACTCATTGCGTTCATTACTTACCTGTTTAGTACTATTTCCGCTGCATTACTCTAGGACGCTCCTACACCTCGTAGGAACGCCTAACCAAAGGACGCCTTTACCAAAGTAAAGGGAGTCCCTCAGTAATAACGATCCAACAATTGGTATCAGAGCAGGCGCTCTAGATTCTTACTGAGTTGCAGGTAAAGATGGACATGGAACCTATTGGAATCTCTTTTGTGAAGCCTCCGCGTCTGACGGACGGCAACTTCAACCGATGGAAAACGAGATTTGAGAACTTCTGTAGAAGCACAAATTATCAATGCTGGAACGTTATCAGAAAAGGTGACCTCAAAGTCCCCGATGACAAGAAAGACAAAGAGGACGAGTGGGGTCCTGATGAATTCAAGCTAATGGAAACAAATGCTAAAGCAGTGTGCTTTCTTCAAGCGTCCCTCTGTGAGTGAGATGCTACAAGAGTTAGCAATCTCCCCACCGCAAAACAACAGTGGGAAGCTCTTGGGAAATTTCATGTGGGAACTGCAGAGATGAAAGAGGACGTCCAGCTGAAGATCAAAAAGGAGTTCTATGCTTTTACTATGCTGCCAAATGAAACGGTGAATGACTACTCGTATCGTTTTGAGGCCCTTGTCACCAAGATGAGGAACTTGGGCGTTCCAGAAACAGAAATCTCCATGAGGAACAAAGTTCAAGTAGTTATCGATGGGTTGACTGGAGTTTGGAACTTTGATAGGACAACTTTCAAAGAAAACACAGCCAACAAAACTCTAGATATGGAAGAGATCTATGGGAAGCTCAGGGGGTACGAAGAACGTAGAATCACTGACATGGCCCAGCTAGGAAAGAACCCTCAAACTGATCTTGCTTTGGCGTCCACAACACCAGAGTACGCTGAATACCTGCGTGGACAAAGAGACCTGGCATTGATGATGCAAAACAAAGAAAAGCTTGAGAGCTTGCGTCCCAAAGAGAAAGAAAGAAAGTCAAAGGAAGAAATTGACTCAGATGAGGAACTCTCTCTTATTCACAAGGCTCTCAAATACTATAACAAGAAAAACAAGCATAGTAGCAAGAACAAGTCTTACAAAAAGGAGAGTCCCAAATACACAGAAGCTGAAATGAAGGAACTCACATGCTACAAATGCAACAAGAAAGGACATTTTGCCAAAAAATGTACCATGGGAACGTCCTCCAAGGACAAGATGAAAGCTCTTATTGGAGCTTGTACAGCTGCATGGGATGACCTCAGTTCAAGTGATGAGGAACGTGATGATCAAGTGGCGTACATGGCAGTGGAGGACGCCCCAGTTGTTGAAGAGAACGCCTCCGACAATGAACAAGAGGTAACTCATGATTCCATGATGCGTTCTTTAGAAAAATGTTCAAAACCAAAACTCCTTAAGCTTATTGGTAAAATCATGGAGGAAAGTCTTGCCATGAAAAGAAGAATGGATGAACTAGAAGATGAAAACATTGTGGTTGAATGTGAAAATTGTAATACAATGACTATTCAACTAGAGTCCTCACTTGAAGAATCTAAATCTCTAAAAACTGAAATAATGTGTCTCAAATTTGAGAACGCTAAGCTTAGAGAAGAAGTAAGGTGTTGGGAAAGAGTCCCATAGTTGAGGAAGTAAAACCAATAGTCTTTGTCCCAGCCAAAAGAGGACTTGGATATGAATCTGAACCTAAGAACTCTCTCCCTAGTGACTTTGAGGCTAGCAAAACTTCAGAACTAGAACATGAACGGGAGAAAACCAAGAATCTTCTTGAAAGAATTAGAGTTCTAGAAAGTGGAGAAATAGGACAAGAGGACTACTACACCAATTCCACTAGTCATAAAATTTATAAGAAAATTGCAAAAGGGGAAGAGTCAAAAGTCTGTGACCCCGAAAAGATGAAGCAAAACAAAATCCAACGTCCCAACAAGAAGTACTATCTCGGTACTTACTATAGGACGTGTTGGTACTGTGGAGAAGGAGATCACTACAAATATGATTTCCTAAAACTCAAAGAAGATGTTGAAAATGGAAAGGCTGCTAGGACTAATAAAGAAAATGCTAAGTCTGTTCCTAAGGCTAATCCTAGGCGTTCTAGACGCTCAAGGAACTCTTTCCGCAAGCATGCTATTTCTAATGATGTGAATATTTATGACTACATGCCAGAACCAGAGTTCTACTTTTGTAACGAACCAGGTAAGGAACACCTTGCCTGGTTCGCCAAACACTAACTTTGTTATGGCAGGTGGAAGTGAGGAGACGCCCATGGATCATCGATAGTGGCGCCTCAAATCATATGACAGGAAGCCAGATCCATCTCACTTCTATCCAAAGTAGTGCCACGGGAGGAACTGTCTCGTTTGGCAACAAGGGCAAAGGAAAGATCAAGGGAACGGGAACTGCTATTCTTAACCCGTCCATCAAAGCAACCAACGTGAGTCTTGTTGAAGGACTTGGTTTCAATCTTCTTAGCGTCTCTCAGATGTGTGATCAAGGTGAAAACCTAGTCACATTTGACTCAAAGGAGTGCCTTGTTATCAACAAGAAGTCCAACAAAGTTGTTCTCAAAGGAGTTCGCAAGAACAACATCTACATCTTCAATCAAGAGTTCAAGCCTAAATCAGAATTATGTCTATCTGCTTCAAAGAAGGACGCTGATCTCTGGCATCGCCGACTTGGTCATGCGGGACCAAGCACGATCTTCAAGCTTCACCAAAGAAATCTTGTGAAGGGACTTCCCTGAATTGATCCTGAGACTGTTGAACAGTGTGAAGCCTGTATCAAAGGGAAGCAAACGAGAACGTCTTTCAAGTCAAAGAACGAAGTCAGCACAAAGAAGCCTCTGGAACTCCTCCATATGGATCTTTGTGGACCAATGAAGACGTTGAGCTACGGTGGAAAGAGGTATATTTACGTTCTTGTAGATGATTTTTCTCGATTCACTTGGGTTCTTTTCTTAGCTTCCAAAGCAGATTCTTTCAATGCGTTCAAAGTCTTCATCAAACAAGTGGAAGTTGCCCTTGAGATGCCTCTCAAAGCTATAAGATCCGACCATGGGACGGAATTCCAGAATTCAGAGTTCCTGGCCTTCTGTGATCCACATGGTGTCTCTCACAACTTCTCAGCTCCAAGGACTCCTCAACAAAATGGCGTTGTAGAAAGAAAGAACAGGACGCTAGAGGACATGGCAAGAAGTATGCTTTTGGCTAATAGCGTTCCCAAGCACTTCTGGGCGGAAGCTATTGCTACAGCATGCTACATCATCAATCGTGCCATGATCCGTCCTCTCTTGAAAAAGACGTCTTATGAATTGTTGAACGGAAAGAAGCCTCGTCTTGACTATCTCAGAGTCTTTGGGTGTAAATGTTTCGTTCACAACAACGATAAAGAGAAACTTGGAAAGTTCGATGCAAGGAGCGATGAAGCCATATTCCTTGGGTACTCCCTCACCAGCAAAGCATATAGAGTTTTCAACAAAAGGACTCTAAAGCTTGAGGAGAGTATTCATGTTGTGTTCAAAGAATGTTCTTCTCACAAAGAAAAAGCAAGTAAGAAAGAACGATCCTCGTCACAACAGCAGGACGACTCTGAAGATGAAGTTGAAGATTGGTCCTCAGGAAAGTACTATGTCTCTAAGGACGCGTCTCCAAATCCTGAAGAAGTCTCTGTGGACGCTCCTAGTGTTGTTCAGGTAGTTCCCTCTCGCAGTGAATCTCCAGTTCAACAAGATATAGCAGAATCAAGTCAACAAGGCGAGCAACGCCAAAGTGTGGACGCTTTCTCTGAGGGGGAACACGCTGAGGACGATGCTCAAAGTGATAGTGATGATTCTGATGGAGACATTGATCCAAGATTTGCTCAACTGTTTCAAAGGGAGTCCCGCTTCTCTAGGGACCACCCAACTTCTCAAATTGCATCTGATCCGTCTCAAGGAGTTCAGACCAGATCAGCTGCTAGCAAGTCCCAGAGTGCAAATTTAGCCTTTTGTGCATTCAATGCCTTTGTCTCTATGGTGGAACCGAAGAATATCAAAGAAGCACTCCAGGACGCTGACTGGATTCAAGCAATGCAAGAAGAACTCAATCAGTTTGAAAGAAACAAAGTTTGGACTCTTGTCCCACGTCCCAAAGACAAAAATATCATAGGGACGCGATGGGTGTTTAGAAATAAGCTTGATGAGAGTGGACGTGTGTCTAGGAACAAAGCAAGACTGGTGGCTCAAGGATTCAAGCAAGAGGAAGGCATAGACTATGATGAGACCTTTGCTCCTGTTGCTAGAATTGAAGCCGTTCGTCTTCTTATTGCCTTCGCCGCTCACAAAGGATTCAAGCTATTTCAGATGGACGTCAAGACTGCATTTCTCAATGGAAAGCTAAAGGAGGAAGTGTATGTTGCTCAGCCGCCTGGCTTCGAGGACGCCTCTCATCCGGATCATGTGTACTACTTGGACAAAGCACTTTATGGACTCAAGCAAGCCCCTCGTGCCTGGTACGACAGGTTTGCGTCCTTCCTTTTATCTCATGGGTACACTAGAGGTTCAATCGATAAAACTTTGTTCATAAAGAAAGTTCACAAGGACATTTTGATTGCTCAAGTTTATGTTGATGATATTGTCTTTGGTAGCACTAACATGAAGCTTGTAGATGAGTTCAAGTCCTTAATGAGTAGTGAGTTTGAAATGTCCCTCATTGGAGAACTCAATTTCTTCTTGGGACTTCAAATCAATCAACTCAAGGAAGGGACGCGTATTCACCAACAAAAATATGTCCGTGAAATGCTTGAGAAGTACGGGATGAACACGTCCAAACCTGTTGCAACCCCATGTTCTCCAAACTCGCGTCTTTACGCAGATGAACAGGGCAAGGACGTTGATAAAAAACTTTACAGAGGAATGATTGGTTCTTTGCTCTATTTGACCGCAAGCCGTCCCGACATTATGTTTGCCGTTTGCTTGTGTGCACGCTTCCAGGCAAATCCAAAGGAGTCTCACATGCAAGAAGTCAAGAGGATCTTTCGCTATCTCAAAGGACGCGACGATCTTTGCCTTTGGTATCCCAAGAAGACGTCCTTCAAGCTTGTTGGATACTCGGACGCTGATTACGCTGGTCATGTGATTGATAGAAAAAGCACATCTAGAATGGCGCAGTTCCTTGGTTCATGCCTAGTCTCTTGGGGATCTAAGAAACAGAACTCTGTGGCGCTTTCAACTGCGGAAGCCGAGTACGTTGCTGCTGCTTCGTGTTGTTCACAAGTTATCTGGATCAAATATCAACTAGAGGATTACGATATCAATCTTGAAACTATTCCCATTCGCTGTGATAACACAAGTGCTATTGAAATTTCTAAGAATCCTGGTTTTCATTCACGCACAAAGCATATTCATATAAGACATCATTTCTTGCGTGATAATGTTGAACTAGGACTCATTAGTATGGAGCATGTAAGGACTGAAGACCAAATAGCTGATATTTTCACTAAGGCGCTTGATAGACGTCCCTTTGAGCATCTCAGGTTGCTCTTGGGGATGATAACTTTTAAGTAGCAAGTCCCGTTCTACTATTCTCTCAATGATTGGCTATGTTTAGTAGAATCTAAGTGTTTAAGGACTGTTATGCATTAAATTCATATTTGCAAGGACGCTAGTCTAAAATCTCATGTGTTTGCTACTTTGGAACGCCATTCAAACTTTCTCTATTTTGTCTTGAAAAGAGTATCCCTGATCACCCAACCCTCATTATAAGCCGAAATGATGGGAACTCTAAGCTTACCCTAGCCGAGAACTCCGCAAAAGCGTCCTATGAGCTTCATATTTTCTTTTACGGGACGTACTTGCTTTGTTCTCAAATGGTTCGAAAGGTGATCACTGGAACGGTAAGTTGGTTTTTGGTTAGCTTGAAGAGATACAGTTTTGCTAAGTCTGAGAGAACGCTCAGTGTCTATTGAGGAGAACGGCATTTCAGTATTTCAGGTGAATTTGAAGAGTCAGAAATTTGAACTTTTGAAAGTGTGTACAGTGACAGTTGCTTGTGCTCAAATCTTAAGGGGGAAGCTTTGCCACGTGTCGCACAGTAAAACAGTGTTAATTACCATTTGTGCCACCGCTTCCTCTATATAAGGCCAGAACAGTCGCTCTCGTTCATTTATTGCTCTCAACCACTTTTCAACACAGTTCAAGCTCTGACTTCTCTCTAGAACTCCGGTGACTTTCTCTCTCTAAGTTTTCATCAGAATCATGTCTCAACAACAAAGGAACGTAACCGGATCTTCTACCGGCGGAAAGCGCCGAAAGCTTGTGAAGTCCCATTATATAGAGAAGCCAAAGCCAATCGTCCTCGACGAATCTTTGGTGGACTTCATAAACAGGAAGCCGCGAACCCTTTACACCCTAATAAGGGAACGCATGGACCTTCCTGAGGTTAAGAGGGACGCTACAAAGACGAAGAACTACGAACGCTTCATCGAACGCTTCGTCGTGCCAAGTCTTCACAAAACCAACTACAAGGACTTGCCAGGACGGATGGACGACGTTCTCTTCTTCTCTCAATTTGGAGGTGAGAATCTGGGTCCTTTACTTGAACTCATACCCGACCTCCACAACGCCGTCCTCCCTGATTTCCCTATGTATCCAAAGGACTCCTTGGCCTTCCAAATGACCAAGAACCGTGCACCAAGTCCTTCTCCTCCACCACCTCAAGTCCCCTCCATCTCCACAAAATCAATTCTCCCATCCAAGCGTCCTACATCTTCCTCTCCCCTCTCAAAAACATCCAAAACCACCTCCTCAAATCCAACACAAATCGTGGACAAATTTCCACCTCACTTAAAGGAGGGACGCTCCAAGAAAGTCCATGATCCAAGGCCCCTTAAAAAGGCCAAGACCTCAAGCGTCCCTTCCGCCAATCCCCCCACAAAAAGGCCAAGCTCCTCAAAACGGCCTTCCAACCTCTCAAAGGAATCCACTCTCCCTCCTCAAATACAAATCGAACAACTCCCAACTCCTCCCCCGTCCCCTCAACCAACCTCTCAAAATGCCATCATCCCCTTCCCTCCTCCGTCCCCGCTTAACTTGGCCCATTTCCCCTCCGCCCCGGCCCATATCTCTCCACCAAAGGACCCCGAGACTCCCAGATCTCGCCGTCCATCCTCAGAGAGTGGCCCAGAGGAGGCCGGACGCACAATTGAGCACACCTTCCGCCGCAGGAAAGCTGGCGAAAAGCCGAAGGTGTTGCTGGCCAAGGAAGCTCAAGTGCTGGTTGAGCACGTTCCCTCCTCTTCTTCCTCCTCTAGCTCATCTGGGAGCGAGGAAGACGCTCCTGCATAGGACTCCCCTTCATCGACGTTACAGGGGATTCCAATGATGAAGAGGAAGGAGCCGCGAACGCTCCTACCGAAATTGAGGACGCTGGTGAGCACCAGGTTGCTCAGGAGAACGCCGAGCCTTCCTTGTCTGAAGAGCTCGAGCGTGATGCTCAAGAGGTCCCTCCCTACAACCAATGTCTCACCATCCTTCACCCCTCCCCAGCTCCACAAGAGAACCCCTCCCCCTCAATCCAAACAGAAACCATTCAAATCCTGGCGGACGCTGAGCCCCAACCAGAAAACCCAACAGATGCTCAGGACGCTGATGGTACGTCCCAGGGTCAGACCTCTGATGCCAATCTAGCCACATCTGGTGGCGATACTGAAAAAGAACAAGGCACAGAGGACGCTCCTTCCAAGGACGCTTCTGATAATGACTCTGAGGACGAGTCTGATGATAATGAGGACTTTGAGTCCCCCAAGGGCAAGCGCAAGAGAAAGCCCGATGGCCCCCCAGTGAAAGTCCTTAGCCCTCTTGTGTACTCTGAAGAGTGGCTTGCTTCCTTCGCCCAAGATGCTGAAGTCCAGGAGTTCCTTGATCTTCTGCGTTTCCAGGGCTGGCTGAAGGTAGGGCCTGCGCCCACTGTGGTGGACAAAGAGCAGGTGAAGGCGTTCTACAAGGACTTGAGATACAAGGCAAAAGACGGCTCTCTCCACTTCAAAATAGATGGTGAGAAGGCTTCCGTCAATGAACGCCAGGTCCGCGCCTTCATGGGACTCAGCCCCCAAAAGCCTCCGTCCGACACTCTAAGCTCTCTTCCTGAAGGTGGTTTCGAGACAACTGATGAAGAACTGCCTCTAGTCGAACATGTTTTTCAGGGCAAGAGGCCATTGGGACTGGACAGAGTTGCTCATGTTCTGAGCAAAGTCGGCGCCATCGCTCATTACTTCATCTGTCGCGCCGTCCTTCCTAGGCAAGAGAAAAGGTCAATTGTTCAAACACATGATATTATTCTCATTGACGCTTTTCTTGAACGCCGCCCCATTAACTTAGCAAGAATAGCAATGCAACATATGGCTAAGTGTGGGAGGAAGCGACATGCTCTGCCGTACCCAGGGCTGGTCAAGTTGATCCTAGCCTCTCAGAACGCATATGATGAGAGCACTCCTCAACAAGAACTTGGCTTAAAATGGGATGCTAAGAAGGGACTGGTCGAAATAAGACATAATGAAGAGCTCCCGTCCGTCCTGAAACAGTTGAAAGCTGAGGCTGAAGAAGCTCAAAAGAAAGCTGAGGAAGAACGCTTGGCTGTTGAGGCTGAGGCCGCAAGGCTTACTTCGACGCCTCAAGAGGAATTCCAGGATCAAGAGCCTGCTGTCGATCTTACAACTCTAGATCAGATGCTCTTAGGACGCTCTTCTCCTCCAGCCTTCCCTCAAGATGTTCCCTCTTCAAGTTTAGGTCCTAGGCCCCGTTCTGCTCCTGCAAACATTTCTGATCATCCGCCAGCAGAACTCATGGGTGCGATTATGGATAACCAGTGCCTAATCTTTTCTGCTCTCAAGGACTTGTCCTCCGCGTTCTCCAAGGCCAATGAACTTAATGAACAACTGCTCAAGTTTTATCAAGACCAGAGCCGTTCTCAGTGATTGCCAACACCCCGTTCATCCCTTGTTATTCTGCTTTTGCTTCTTTTTGAATTTCAAACACTTATGACCATTGGTCTGTAATAACTCTTAACTCTTGTTTGAATGGCATTTCCTCTGCTTGCTTCCATGTGTTTGTTTAAGCGTACCACTGCCTTTAGTTATGTGTTTATGCTAACGTCCTTATCACTTGTTATCCTTTTCGATGATGCCAAAAGGGGGAAGTGTAGTTTTGCAGAGATGCGCTATAAAATAGTTATCTAGAATAAGCAAGTGTTAAGGGGGAACTATTAAGTGAAAAGTCTAAGGAACGCTCATGCTAGAATAGAAGAGGACGCTTAGAAACTCTTCTAGGACGCGACTCTCTCCTTTAAATCAAAAAGTTAGAGAATCAAAGATTGAAAACTTGTGCTTATTAAAATTTCTCTAAGTGTTAGAGGAAGTTTTTAAGTTTTCATGCATGCTAAGTTCCAATGTAAAAACTATTCTGCAAAAGAGTTTGTCATCATCAAAAAGGGGGAAATTGTTGGGACGCTATCAAGAACGCCTACGTACTTGTTAGTGTTCTACACAACCGTCCCTTAGTTTTGATATGACAAACTCACTATGATTCTAATAAAGTTATCCAAGTGTTCAGGAACGCTAGTGACCAAAAGGACAACAAGTGTGTATGGGCGTCCCACAGGCTTAGGGACGCCAGCTAACAGGAAGTAAGGACGAGCAAGAGACTACTTGAGCAAGGACGGAGTCCCAAGCAAGTAGGAACGCAAGAAAGGAGTCCTTACTCACTGGCCGACAGGATGACATCACTCGACAATGTTTGATCATCCAGGGACACTTGGAGACCGATCCTGTAGCAGAGTTCATCACACACAGCTGGATACAGGAAGCTTCCTCATCACCGCCAAACTCGTGGAAGAAGATCCTGTAGCCACGTACCTGAAGGGCATGATCGTCAGAACGAGAATGACGCCCTTCCCAAGTCCTATAAATGCCCCAAGGCATTTATTGTGACTTAAATGCTTTCAAGAATATTCAGAGAGAATCAAAGAGAAAGCGACTCACTCAAGAACACAAAGAACAAACTCAAGAACTCAAGAACAGTGCTAAGACTTTGAGTTAGATCGAGTGAGACTTGTAACCCAAATCACAAATCTGTTTGTAATCAAAAGAAGAGAAAGAGAGTCCTACGAAGTACTGTAGGACGCAGGGATAGGAGTCCTCTGATAGATTGAACTTGCTTAAGTTGTAGGCTTAGAGGAGTCCTTTACTAGTGGACTTAGGGAAAAGCTAAGTGCCAGAGAACTGTAAAGACTCGCCAGTACAACTGTAAGAACGTTCAATATAAAGGAATAACTATTCAAAAATCCTCCAAGGAGGTAGAGGTTTACACTCAAGAACTACTTGGTCTTGAGTGGTTCCTCTATAACTCATTGCGTTCATTACTTACCTGTTTAGTACTATTTCCGCTGCATTACTCTAGGACGCTCCTACACCTCGTAGGAACGCCTAACCAAAGGACGCCTTTACCAAAGTAAAGGGAGTCCCTCAGTAATAACGATCCAACATCGTCCTTGCCTAGGGTTATAGAATTGCTTGGACCGTGGAATTGCGATTGTTAATGATCAGGATAGGAATTAACCATAGGTGTGAATGAAATTAATGGATGAATCTATGATCGAGTGATTATTAAAGAGTGGATCTTTTGAATGAACTTGTTTCCCATATTTGTTTGTTTATTTGTTATTTGCTTTCTTAGGTTAGTTTAGTATAGATTTCTCCTTAAATCCCCCCTTATCTTTGGTTGATAATTATATTAATACAAGAAGCCTTAAGTTCTCTTGGGTTCGACCCCTTACTTGCATACTATACTAGTTTGTTTGTTTGGGTTATTTATCATTGATCTTGGCACGACGACTTTAGCCGAGTCAAATTTTGGCGCCGTTGCCGGGGAACTTTGGTTTCTTTCTAGTATTAATATTTTTATTTGCTTTGTGTGGACCTATTTTACGGTCCGCACTTGTATATTATGATGCCTTTCTATAAGTTTAAGCAATTTCAAGGTGAGCCTTTCTGTGACTATTTCGAGAGAGTTCGTGATGAGGCAACTGACCTAATTGCTCGTGGAGTCTATGTCTATGCATATGATCTTAGCCTAGAAATCCGTCGTGGCATGAAATTGGAGATGAAGGATGAGGTGTATCGCAGGATTGAGAAAGGATATGCCAAATTGAGACCTGAGAAGGAACTATTTGAAATTTTCTAGGCCATGTTCGACGAGAGTCGGTTGCTGCAGGACAAACTAAAGGCCGAAACGCGTTCTGACCAAGAACCGTGCCTGTAGGATGCATACCGCGCCCGCGGTTCCGATGTAGAAACGAAGGAGATCCCCCTGGAGGAGAACCGCGACCGCGGCCCACATGCCGTGCTCGCGGCCTCTAACGAGGATCACCCATCGGTATTGCTAGACCAAGCTTCCAAGCCTACGCTTGAGGAGGAACGGACAGAAGAGGAGTTCCTTCAGTATGGTGACCCTTGGAGTGACAACGACGAGCCTGATGACTCGTCGAAGGAGCCAGATGCTATTATGGAGATTTCTTCTTCGCCGTCAGAAGCTTTCGTATCCCCTTCCATGGAGATTCCTGAGGTCAGCCTTGATGATCCATATATCCTTTATTCCACCTCTTCCCTCTCTCTTGATCCTTGTTTTGTTCTTTCATGTCAATCTTTTGTCAAAGATTACATCTTCGAGCATGATAGGGTAGTTGATGACTTCTCGTACTTTTTATTTAATGATAGTGATAATTCAAATAGGAGATTTGCATGCTTTGCTGAATACTTTGAAAAATCACATAAATCACCTAATTGGTTTCACTCTTGAAAATATCACCCTAATTGCTCGAGCATGTTTGATAGGTTAAAAAGGAGTTTGTACTATTTCTTATTTCTTGTTAATTTGTCAACATGTAATTTGTCCTGTTGTAAGATAGTTGTGCAGGACTTTGATTTGATGCTCAGGGCATTGACGATGTCCGATCATGAAGACGCCGAGCCAACGACGTTAACCAAAGGCGCTGCTTGGGAGGCAACCCAAGGATTAGATAGATTGTTTTTCCATTCCTAGCTTAGGTTTATTTTCGTTTTCGGGCTAATGTGCAGGTACGAGGTCCGAAAGGACGTTTCTGGTGCAAAACCGCGGTCGCAACAACCACACCGCGCTCGCGGCCAAGCCCAAAACCCCTGGCGTACAAGTACTACACCCCCGCGGACGCGGTCCTCACGCTGCGCTCGCGGAGGCCCCTTGGTTGAAAAAAAACGAAAAGAGAAAAAAAACGAAAAAAAAAGAAGAAAAAAAAGAAAAAAAAAGAAAAAAAAAAGAAAAAAAAAGAGGACTTTTTGGTCTCATTCTATCTCTATATCTTCTATCTATCTATATCCATTTTTCTTTCCATCTTCTATCTTTCCATCTCGTCTATTTATTCTTTCCATCCACCTTTGTAATTCCATTCTTTTGGCTATGTGTAAAAGCCTTAGTATGGGGGAGCTTTGTTCCCCCGAGAATTCTCCACGGCTCGAGTTCAAGTAGTTGTTCATCTTCCAAAAGACGAGTCAAGATACGAAGGTTGTTTGCACATCACATAGTTCGAGACGAAGTCAAGAACTCGTCCCTGCACGAGTACCGCGACCGCGCCACATCAGTCGTGCCCGCGGGGGTACGCTAGCCCAAGACTTTTGCTTTCTGTCATGATTCCGCGCCCGCGCTCACTACTCCGCGCCCGTGGTTAGCCAACCGATTGGAAATACGGAGTTCGATTATACCACTTATGAAGAGTTCTTCCATTCCACCTCTCTTCATCGTTTGTGAGTCTTCTGATTTCCTTCTTCCTTGCTTCTATCCTTTCTCTTTGATTCATTGAGGACAATGAAGGATTTAAGTATGGGGGAAGGAGTACTCGCATTCGCTTATCCTAGTTAGCTTAGTTAGAGATTTGCTTCATGTTTTTGATTTTCTTCTTTTTATGAAGCACTTGCACCATATTTTTGTATAATAAAGAAAGAAAGAAAAGGAAAAAGATAGAAAAAGCCAAAAATATTGAAAAAAGCATATTAAATCCTAGGATGAGTCGAAAACCCGAGAGGGCGGCTCAAGTAATAAGTAGGTAACCCGGACCAGCATTAGGTTGGGGTAATATGAGGTTCATGAGAGATGTGAGTTTGTGAGCACACCCATGAGAAAAATGAAAAGAGCGGTTAGGTGAAAACCCGAAAGGGCGCCTAAGCAGAATTGAGCGGTAAAATTCGAGTGTTTAGGATCATTCTTGCTTGGGGACTTTGGGGCTTACATGTTAGATTTGGGTAGATCCTAGCATGCTCTTTCATGTTTTTAGAGCTTGAGTGTTATATCTTGTTATGAGGTGTGTGTTTGAGCTTTATTGTTTTATGCTCATGATTTCTCTATATTACTGGGTTCGGGTTGTGAGTTGAGTGCTTTTGTTTTCCCTTGTATTTTCTGAGATCTTAGATGTGCTGTCATGTTATATTTGTTTTGAGCTTACACGAGGACGAGCAATATCTAAGTATGGGGGAATTTGATTCAGGCTATTTTGTATGGGTTAACTCTTGTGCTTTAGGAGTATTATTGAGAGTGTCTAGGTTAGATTTGAGCATTATTGTAATACGAAGACCGAAGACACGAATGTGAAGAATCAAGAGTTAAAGAGCTTAATTGGAGACAATATTCGCCACTGCATGAATGCCGCGGTCGCGTTGTCTATAACGCGGGCGCGGTGGAGCAAGGTGACGATGATGAAGACCCTTAAAGGCCGCGGTCGCGCCGCCATGGGCGCGGTCGCGGTAGAAGCCGACTCAACAATATGCCAAACGGATACCGCGGTCACGGTGGGAGTGCCGCGGTCGCGGTGCATAGCCAAAGTCGAGATTCTATTTAGCTGTGAAAGCGCGGGCGCGGTGGAGAAGACACGACCGCAGCGATGCCGAATCTGAAGCAGACTGAAATCTTTCCATCTTGTTTCCTTTTCTATCTTTTGCCTCTTACCTTATCTATCTCGGGGAGCTTGTTCCTTGGGCTATATAAGGAGGAGCCTCCTTAGGTTTTTAGTACCTCTTATCTTCTACATTCCAATTCATAATCCAATTCTTCTCTTTTAGGTTTTAGTTTAGTTATGGAGAGCTAGTCTCCTTGGGTTTGTTCAAGGGAGAAGCTCTAATGTATGAACTTGTGAGGTTTTGGTAATTGATTTCTATCCTTTGGTTAATATTGATTCTCTTGTGCTTGATCTTATGATTGTTGATTGTTTCTCTAGGATTCGCGACCCTATTGAATTGATTAGCTTTCTATTGTTGGATTAGGTTTGGACCGTGGACAAAACTAATCTGTGAAAACAACTTAACCTAGACGTGTTGTCTATGGAACTAGGATTAAGAAGAGAATTGATTGTTTTATCTTACTATTGACTCGTAGCTTGATTGTTTGATATTATATCCTGCATATCCTTGTTCACTATGCTAATTCTAGGTTAGGCGTCCTTTTCTAGGGTTATAGAATTGCTTGGACCATGGACTTGCTATTGTTAATGATCAGGATAGGAATTAACCACAGGTGTGAAGGAAATCAATGGATGAATCTATGATCGAGTGATTATTAAAGAGTGGATCTTTTGAATGAACTTGTTTCCCATATTTGTTTGTTTATTTGTTATTTGCTTTCTTAGATTAGTTTAGTATAGATCTATACTTAAATCCCCCCTTATCTTTGGTTGATAATTATATTAATACAAGAAGCCTTAAGTTCTCTTAGGTTCGACCCCTTACATGCATACTATACTAGTTTGTTTGTTTGGGTTATTTATCTTTTATCTTGGCACGACGACTTTAGCCGAGTCAGTGGTGCTCCACATACGACTCCATATCCCACCCGTCGTTAAGAGTCTGGGCCGCGGTCTCGTGGAGGACAGTTGCATCTATATCCTCGCCCCAAAGATTCGCCAAGTTCAAATAGTCATCCAAGACATTCACGGGACCCTCGGACCCATGGGGGTTCGGATCTTCCCCCTCAATGTCCACCATCTCACTTAACCCCTCACTCTAGGTGTCCATTGTGGGCTCACTCTCGCTTCCCTCCCCACTCTCCTTGTCCATATCTTCATCACTTTCATACCCCTCGGTGTACTCCTCACTCTCACTTTCACCACTCGGGTACTCATCCTTGCTAATTTCATTCAAGCAGCCCAACTCTTCGATTTCGAATTCCTCATCGTTCATCCACTCATCCGAATCCCCTAGGGACTTACTCTCACTCATAAGGTCCACGACCTCCACATTCTTCTCACACTCTCCTTCCTCCCCACTTGAGATGCCGATCACTTCCATGGCTTCTACGCCACCCTTCTCTTCATCACTTGACACTCGACCACTTCTACCCGTCGAGCCATGCCACAAGGATGTAAAACCCACATAGGAGGGGTGGCATTTGGCCTTGGCCGAACCACTAAGGGCCTGATTTCTTTCTCTTGAACTCGCCCGTTGGCCTTGATCGAACTCGCACTCTTGATGGAAGTTCGGATCATCTTGTGGGCTTTGATGGACACCAACCTACAACTTTCAAGTCCTAGATTCTCGGGAAAAGTTATGGAATCGGCTCACACTAGGGAGAAAGGCTCAAGGGTCGGTTTTGGAAATTTGGAAGGAATAAAGACTTTTGTTGGCAAAGTCTTGAATTTATAAAGCATTAGAAGACACATTTGAACCCTCTCTTTACCCTCTTTAAGTTTGGCACGCGAAAAGCCTTGTAATTTTAAGCAATTGGCAGTTTGGATTGGAAAGAAGAGTAATGTGTGTATGAATGATGAATAAAGAGGGTGGTGCAATTACTTGTGTCTTAACACACCTTATCAACGAAAAACGCCCCTCATGAACAATAGGGTGACGTTTTTATTGGAGGGAGATGATGAATGGAATGGCAAAGGGTGTCTTAATTGATGAAATTTGGTCTTAAAGAATTATCTCCTTTAGCCAATTAATAATCTTGAATGTGTGAGATATGAAAGGGTTTTAGTATAAATTAGAAGATAAGCTTGGTGGATAAGTAATGAATTTTAATGAGGCTGAAATAAAGTGAGGCTTTAATGTAGTTAATGAGGGTGAGTTTATGATGTTTTTCTTTCACTAGTGAAAAATGAGAATAACTCGGCTGGCTGTTCGTGTAGGAAGTCGGCTCATTCAATGAGCTTGAAGAAGATTTTCGCCGACTATAAGAAATAATGGGTTGACAATGGCTTTCTTATGTGTTTTATTGAAACTTGGGGCCAAAGCAACAATTTATTTGGCTCGGTTTTAGGATGAGGTTTTATAAAAGGATTTAATGTAATATAAGGACAACCTCATTTCGAGTTTAAGGATGATAGGGCGAGAGGTTGGTTTCAACTCGAAGCTTGCGAGCCAAGCAATAATTTTACTCACTGGGTTCAGAGAAATATTATTCAAGGATTCGAATAAACCCAAATTTTGGCTAAAAGAAGGGATAAAAAGGATGATAGGATGAGAGGACGATTTCAACTCGAACCTTGCAAGCCAAGCAATAGATTTCCCAATGGGTTTAAAGAATATTATTCAAGGAATGGGGTAAACCCAAAATTGGCTAAAATGAAGGGATAAAAATCGGTTTTCTAACTCAAATTTGGGATCCAAGCAAGGGTTAGGAAATTGGTGTTCTTCGACCAGAAGAAGAAACTTAGATTCGTCCCATTCAGTGAGGGGACCACCGAGCCAAAAGAGAGGAATGGCCTAGAAGAGGTGAAAGACTTCATCGAGTTGGAGGACCTCATGAGCCAAGACGAAGAGGACTTCATGGAGGAGGTACCCCCTTTGGGCAGCCTATCCTCCTCCGAGGAGTTCTATATGGAGCCCGTCCAGGTCCAAGAGCTTCATGAAGAAGAATGTGTTGGAGGGTTCAAAGAGGTCGCCAATGTCATAGATCTAAAACCAAAGGCTCCTGTGGATGGAATAAGTAAAATGGCCATAAACCATTTTACTTCTTGGCAAAGACCAAAGGGTGACGATGCCTTGAAGCCATAAACCATTTACTTCTTGGCAAAGACCAAAGAGCTTCCACCATCCACTCTTCCAAGCTTCTTGAATTCCATGCACACTCCTTGGATGGATGTTCATCCGAGACTTGCATTGGCTTTGCCCTTGAAATCATGGGCTAGAGAAGACAATGAGCCAGTCCCCATTGGGACGATCATATCAATGAAGTCCAACCTGTGTGCCACTTCCGTTGGAAGTGTTGCAACCGATGAGCTCACTGCACCAGCTCTCATGCATGAAGGGAGTTCATCCTTTAGGGGAGTTTTCTCAACCCTCTCTTATTTTAATTATGATTATGACTTGGGTATGACACGTGCAAACAATCAAAGTTATTCCACTTCATTTCATGCCTTCGTCAGTAGATATTCATGCATACATCATAGCTCTCTTTCTCAATATATCTCATCCCAGTTGGATGTAGCTCATCTTATGACTCTCTTTCACTATACTAAAACTTTGATTAAATTTAATCTATACAGGTCCAAGAATAAAAGAGGTCGAGTTCATGCATGTATAATGTCATATCATCTTTAACTTGAGAATTATGTTGTGCCTACATTATTTATATTACCTATCCTATTCCTTTGCTCCACCCGGTGCCAAGGCACCCATCTCTGGCACATGCCCCACAAAACGTACCCCGCGCCGGTGCCTTACTTAGGCACATGCTAGGCCACCCACGCCTTAGGCCGCGTTCCGCGGTGCCCGAAGCAATGCCACCTTAGTGCCCAAAGCCAACTAGGCCGACGCCCAAATCCATCACAAGCCCATCATTTGGTGAAAATAACAAGGCCTTTATCGTACTTCAAGTAATAGGCCCAATAGAAGAACCAAATGGGCCCGAGCCCATTTACTTGATTAAAGAGGTCAAGCCTTCTACTCCTAGCATCATCAACGACGACCCACATCAAGATCCCTCCAATCCAGTCATTAAAGTATAACTTGGGCGCCATACAAGAGTCTTCAAGACCGATCATTTAGGACGTTTGAGTTGTTGGTTGAACCCTCCTATGTCCATGGGTTTCTTGACTGTATTCGTGCACTTGTTCCGGGTGAGGACCAAGTGGACTACCGAAGTAAGGCTCGAGCCGGTGGGACTCTCACCCAGACGTGCCTGACTAGGACCTTGGTGTTACTTTAATGGTTAAACGCCGAAAGATGAGTCCCGACCCGGGTTAATAAATCTTGAACTCAAGGATCGTTTCTTCTTATGGTCGAAGGAGCTCTCTTACAAACGTTTGGAACAAGTCAAGCGTAGGGAGAAAAAGCATGGCCTTATGTAGTAGCCCGCAAGTCAAGCGTCTTCAATGTGGGCGTCTTAATGGCAACGCATTGATGGCGGTTTGGTGCCTTGCCCAACAAGGATGTAGCTTGCCGCCCAAGTTACCCTTCTATTGGCCTACATGGCCTTATGTAGTTTCTAGAAGCTAGAAAATGCATTAAAAATTAACTAAAAAGAAATTACTAAAATTATTACAAAATTGGGCCTTCATAGGCAAAAATGTTGAGCCTTGTTCTTAGACTTCGGGTTTGGCTCGAACCCACTTTGGATATTGGTGGGTTTCTTCAACTTAGGCCCAAAAAGGACCTTATCCCTCACTTGATGTGTAGGCAAGTGGGCTCTGGGAATGGCACAGCCATGGGGGTATGGGGCACGGCACCGAAGGCTTGGAGTGAGGCACCGGGCGCCGTAGGACGAAGCACAAAGGGGGCGCCGGGCGCCGAGAACCGTGGCATGAGGCGGGCACCGAGCGCCGCGGGGCGCGGCACATCGTAGGCACCGGGCACCGTTGGGCGCGGCCGAGCCGGTGTGAGAACGCCAAAAGAAGGTGCCCCGGTCCGTGACGTATCATCCTCCCCTTCTGGTGTAGGATTCGACCACAAATCATTGCGCTCGATCTTGTAGTTGGATCGGGCATGGTGACTCAACCGGGCAGGTCCGCGCCTTAAGAGTGGCTCCACTTCATTTGGGTGCATGGGCCGGAAGGTGATAAGTTGGTCGTCGTGGTTGAAGTGGTGTGGGTTCGACTGATGAGTTCCGGGATTGGAGGGTCTCATAATTTTAAATTTATAAAACCGAACCTCAAATTTGTAGTAAAGAGGTAGGGTGTCGAACACACGGGAGTTCGTGCGTCGAAAGTACCCGAAAAGACTAAAAAGAGGAGAAAAGATAGACAAAACGAAGGAAAACAAAAGAGATCTCCTCGGACCGACACAAGGTCACTTCGGTCCGAGGTAGGATCGAGGTCGAGTTGGTCGGGACCGACGTGGTGCAAGTCGGGCCCGAGGTACTGGGTAACTCGGTCTTTAACAATTATAGATCGGTCTTGGGTTTTTGGGTTCCTCCCCCAACTAGACTTGGATATTCTTCCTCACTTCAACCAATAAGTGTTTGATTCTAGTGAGATCGAGGTTGTTCGCCTCAAATCCCTCCAATCTACACCTCGACCCAAGGGAGCTTTCGCTTCACCTTCGATGCTAGAGACTTGTGATGGGATCGAGACCACTTTCGCTTACTCTTACCAATCACAAGCTCTTGATCCCTTGCTTTCACAAGAGATTGAAGCTCAATGTAGAGGGGATTCACAAATCAAGCACTCAAGGCTATGGAATTGGGGTTTTCTACCCAAATCTAGCTAGGGGATTCCCCCATAGCCCAAGACTATGGAATCTACTCCATATGGTAAGAGAAAAGCATAAACAAAAGAGAAATCAAGCAAAACTCAATCATCAACATCAAATCAAACTCCAATTGCATTCAAATCCAAAGTGTCTACAAAATCCAAGTCTCAATTCTACTAGATCAAAGCAAAACAAAGTACAAAACTCACAATTCCTCCATATGGTAAGAGAAAAGCTCTTGATCTTCTCCACCGATCTCTCCTTCTCTTCCTTCTCCTCTCTTATCCTTGCTCTCCAAGTCTTCTTTGAGTCTCTAGAGAGTGATTTGGGTTTGGTGTTGTGTGCCTCTCGTCCCCCTCACACTTCACACCTCCAATTGATCACTAATCACCTCTCTTAACCTTCTCTTTGGATTGGGGATCAAGGAATCCCAATTTAGAAAGGGGAAAATGTGGAAAGTTGCTAAAAATATGCCTTGGGGAACAATCCAATCCAATGCCGACTTGGACCGACACGGAACGACCTCGGGCCCGACGTTGGGAACGTCGGTCCGATTCACTAAGTGCTCGATCTCGGGCCCGACTTGGTGTATCTCGGTCCAAGGCCTCGATCCTTGTTTTCTTCCTTGGTTTCCTTTGGTTCCACTTCATTCTAGGCTTGGCTCTTGCACTCCTTGACTTTGCTCCTTCACTAGCTCCTCGAAATTGTCCCCATTC
The DNA here is from genome assembly GCA_934048045.1 of Polygonum aviculare. Taxonomy (NCBI): domain Eukaryota; kingdom Viridiplantae; phylum Streptophyta; class Magnoliopsida; order Caryophyllales; family Polygonaceae; genus Polygonum; species Polygonum aviculare. The sequence continues at coordinate 19,296,026 of OW204023.1, read as the reverse complement.
TTGCCATTTTACCTACAAAAACAAACAAACTCGCATAGTTTCCGACTCTTGAAGAAAACCGGGAACTAAGCTAAAAAGGAAACAAAACTAACAAAGAAGAAAATGAAAAACACATATTTACAATGGAAATTAACTACTAAAACACCTCCAAAATAAGAGACATCATCGACCGACCGTTGTGAAGAACATCGAGGTCCCATTGCCAAGGTCGCCCAAGTAAGATATCCGTCGACTAGGTAGGGACAACGTCATAGTTAATAAGATCAGAGTAGGGGCCGGTGACGAGGGGCACAGACACATAGTGTGTGACCGCCATGGAGTCCCCCTCATGTAACCACTCGAGCGAGTATGGCTTGGTGAGGCACATAGGACGCAACCCCACTCGGTCGACTACAAGTGTAGACACCAAATTCGAGACACGTCCCCCATCAATGTTAACCATGCACTGGATTCCGAGCATCATGCATCGGTTGTAAAAGAGGCACCGCCTTTGGATAATGCAAGGAATTGGTTGCTCCTCGAGAACCACGAGCCCAACCGGCTCCTCTTGTGTGACCCCTTGGCCCACCAACGCTTCTCCCACCTCCACGGGAAGGTGGTGTTCCACATACGGCTCCATATCCCACCCGTCGTTAAGAGCCTGGGCCATGGCCTCATGAAGGACAACCGCATCTATATCCTCCCCCCAAAGATCCGCCAAGTCCAAATAGTCATCCAAGACATTCACAGGAACCTCGGACCCATGGTGGTTCGGATCTTCTCTCTCAATGTCCACCATCTCTTCGCTTGAATTGGACCCCTCACTCTCGGTGTTCATGGTGGGTTCACTCTCGCTACCCTCCACACTCTACTCGTCCATGTCTTCTTCATCACTCTCGTACCCCTCGGTGCACTCCTCACTCCCATTTTCACCACTCAGATTCTCTTCCTTGCTACCCTCATTCAAACAACCCCACACTTCAATCTCAAACTCCTCGTCGTTCATCCACTCGTCCAAATTCCCTAAGGACTCACTCCCACTCGTAAGGTCTATAATCTCCAACTTTTTCTCATACTCACTTTCTTCCCCGCTAGATATTTCAATCACTTCCATAGCATCCACACCTCCCTTCTCTTCATCAGTTGACAACTCAACAATTTCTACCCGTTGAGCCATGCAACAAGGACGTGAAAACCACATAGATGGGGTGGCGTTCGGCTTTGGCCGAACAACTAAGGGTTGGAATTCTTGTTCTTGAACATGCCCTTTGGTCTTGTTGGAAGTTGCACTCTTGATGGAGGCCCGGATCATCTTATGGGCTTGAGATGGACGACAACCTACAACTTTCAAGTCCTAGTTGCTCGGGAAAGGGTATGGAATCGGCTCACACTAGGAAGATTTGTTCAAGGGTCGGTTTTGGGGATTTGTAGCAAGATTATAGAATGTTGTGGGCTAAGGCTTGAATTTATAGACCATTGGTAGACACATTTCATCCCCGTCTTCACTCTCTTTAATTTTGGAACGCCAAAATCCTTGTACTTTAGAGCAATGGGCGGTTTTGGATTGGAAAGAAGAGTAATATGTGTTTGAATGATTAATAAAGAAGGAGGTGCAATTACTTGGTGTCTTAACACACCTTGACAAAGAAAAATGCCCCTCATGATCAATAGAGGGTGACGTATTTTATTGTATAGGAATGATGAATGGTGTCTTCTTTATTGATGAAATTTGGTCTTAAGGAATTGTCTCTTAAAAGCCCTTTAATTATCTTGAATGGGTAAAACATGAAAGGAATTTGGTAGAAATTAGGAGATAAGCTTGGAGGAGAAGTAATGATTTTAATGAGGCTGAAATTAAGTGAGGCTTTAATGTGGCTAATGAAGGTGAGTTTTGAGGTTTTTCACTAGTGAAAATTAAGGTAAAAATCGGCTGAATTAATAGAATATAAGTCGGCTCATTGATGGGGTTTCAAGCTGATGTGGACGACTTTAGGACTTAAATAGATGGCAATGGCTTTCTTGTGGAAGTTAATGATAACTCGGAGCCAAAGCAACAATTAATTTGGCTCGGTTTTTGAATGAGGTTTTTTTAGAAAAATACAACTTAATGTAAGATAAGCTCAATTCGAGTTTAAAGATGAAAGGCGAGAGGATGGTTTCAACTCGAAGCTTGCGAGCCAAGCAATAATTTTACTCAATGGGTTCAAAGGAGATTATTCAAGGAGTGTAATAAACCCAAAATTTTGCAAAATAAAGGGATAAAAATCGGTTTCCTAACTCAAACTTCGGATCCAAGCAAGGGTTAGGAAATTGGTGTTCTACTTCCCTTTCGTTCTTGCTCTTCTTTCTCTTTTTTTTTCTTTTCTTTTTTTGAACTTGCAGAAACTAATTCTTCAAAACCCCAGAGACAAAAAGAGGATTGGATAGAAAAAAAGGATCAAGGTTGAAGGGTTAAAGGGTGAAGGCATGAGCAACTAAAGAATTGAAAATTGCAATATATTCGAACCCTAAACTTTGATGAACTCCTTCGAATGACTCTGATACCAAATGATGAGTCCCGACCAGGGTTAACGAATCTCGGACTCAAGGATCGTTTCTTCTTGTGGTCGAAGGAGCTCTCTTAGACTCGTTTGGAACAAGTAAGGCTCGATTGGTGTGGTGGAACTATTTTTGGGGCGTGAATTTGTATGAACAAAGACACAATTTTTGTGGATAAATTCAGCTGGTATTAAAAAGATATGTACTTGATCGAATCCTTGGATATGACGCACCAAAGACTCGAACAAGCAAGCCCGATCACGCCATGGGATATGACTCACCCAAGACGTGCCTGACTAGGACCTTGATATGACGCACAAGTCCGAATCCCCCCATTCCTCCCTTGGATATGACACACCAAGGGAGAGGGAGGAAAGGGAGCCTAGAACCCGAAGAGACACAAGTTCTAAGCTAAGTAAAAATGAGCGGCCTAGCGTTTATTTATAGGCGAAGAGAGGAGAGGTGTGCTTGGAGCCCAAGGAATAGTAATGAGGCGGTGGAGTGCCTTGACCGCAAAGGAGAGGAGAGGTGTGCTTGAAATAGACATTTGTGTCTCTTCGGGTTTTGGGCTCCTTTCTCCCTTCTCCCTTGGTGCGTCATATCCAAGGGAGGGATGGGGGATTCGGCCTTGTGTGTAATATCAAGGTCCTAGTCAGGCACGTTTTGGGTGAGTCATATTCCATGGCGCGATCGGGCTTGCTTATTCGAGCCTTTGGTGCGTCATATCCAAGGATTCGATCAAGTACTTATCCTTTTAATACAAGTCAATTTTATCCACAAAAAATGTGTCTTTGTTTATCCAAATACACGCCCAACTATAGTCCCACCAATAACAATCGACCCTTACTTGCGTCTATTATGTGTATGAGAGCTCCTTCGACCAGAAGAAGAAACGATCCTTGAGCCCGAGATTCGTTAACCCGGGTCGGGACTCATCACGTTCTTGAACCGCTTTCGCAGTAGTAGCTGACATAGGAGCCGAGATCCACCGAAACCGCGGGCGCGGTTTGTGCCAGATCCGAGCGAGACGCGTTTTTCTATCTTGTTTCCTTTTTCTTATCTTTGTCTCTTTCCTTATGTAAGTTGGGAAGCATGTTCCTTAGGTCTATATAAGGAGGAGATTTGTCCTAGGTTTAGGTATCGCAACTTACATTCAAATAAACTTTTAGCTTTCTTTTATGGAGAACTAATCTCTCTTGGAGTTTATTCAATCAAGGAAGCCTTGTTATGATATCATGATATTCTGGTATGTTAGATCGTTAGTACTGAGGGACGCCCTTTACTTTGGTAAAGGCGTCCTAAGGTTAGGCGTCCCTACGAGGTGTAGGGGCGTCCTTGAGTATTGCAGCGGAAATTAAGTACTAAACAGATAATAGATGAACGCAGTGAATTATAGAGGAACCACTCAAGACCAAGTAGTCCTTGAGTGTAAACCTCTACCTCCTTGGAGGATTTTTGAATAGTTCTTTCCTTTTTATTAAACGATCTTACAGTTGTACTGGCGAGCCTTTACAGTTCTCTGACACTTAGCTTTTCCCTAAGTTCACTTGTAAAGAACTGTTGGATCGTTAGTACTGAGGGACGTCCTTTACTTTGGTAAAGGCGTCCTTAGATTAGGCGTCCCTACGACGAGTAGGGGCGTCCTTGAGTAATGCAGCGGAAATTAAGTACTAATCAGGTAAGTAATGAACGCAGTGAATTATAGAGGAACCACTCAAGACCAAGTAGTCCTTGATTGTAAACCTCTACCTCCTTGGAGGATTTTTGAATAGTTCTTTCCTTTATATTGAACGTCCTTATAGTTGTACTGGCGAGTCTTTACAGTTTTCTGACACTTAGCTTTTCCCTAAGTCCACTAGTAAAGGACTCCCCTAAGCCTACAACTTAAGCGAGTTCAATCTATCAAAGGACTCTATTCCTACGTTCTGCAGTACTTCGCAGAACTCTCTTTCTCTCTTATTTGGGTTTCCTCTTACAAACTGTTTTTGTGATTTGGTTACAAGTCTCACTCGATCTAACACAAGTTCTAGCACTGTTCTTGAGTTCTTGAGTTAGTTCTTCGTGTTCTTGAGTGAGTCGCTTTCTCTTTGATTCTCTCTGAATATTCTTGAAAGCGTTGGCGTCACAATAAATGCCTTGCGGTATTTATAGGACTAGGGAAGGGCGTCATTCTCATTCTGACGATCATGCCCTTGAGGTACGTGGCTACAGGATCTTCCTCCACGAGTATGGCGGTGATGAGGAAGCTTCCTGTATCCAGCTGTGTGTGATGAACTCCGCTACAAGATCGGCCGCCACGTGTTGATGAACTCTGCTACAGGATCGTCCGCCACGTAGTGTTGGACTCTGCTACAGGATCGGTCTCCACGTGTCCCTGGATGATCAAACATTGTCGAGTGATGTCATCCTGTCGGCTAGTGAGTAAGGACTCCTTTCTTGCGTTCCTACTTGCTTGGGACTCCGTCCTTGCTCAAGTAGTCTCTTGCTTGTCCTTACTTCCTGTTAGCTGGCGTCCCTAAGCCTAGGGAACGTTCACACACTTGTTGTCCTTTGTTAATTGGGCGTTCCTGAACACTTGGACAAATTTATTAGAATCAAAGTGAGTTTGTCATATCAAAACTAAGGGACGGTTTGTGTGGGCACACTACCAAGTACGCAAGCGTTCTTGATAGCGTCCCAACAATTTCCCCCTTTTTGATGATGACAAACTCTTTTGCAGAATAGTTTTAACATTTGAACTTAGCATGCATGAAAACTTAGAAGCGTCCTCTAACACTTAGAAAGATTTAAGTAAGCACAAGTTTTCATTCTTTGTTTCTTTAACATTTGGATTTTAGGGAGAGAGTTGCGTCCTAGAAAATTTTCTAGGCGTCCTCTTTTATTCTATCATGGGCGTTCCTTAGACTTTTCACTTAATAGTTCCCCCTTAGCACTTGCTTACTCTAGATAACTATTTTATAGCGCATCTCTACAAAACTACACTTCCCCCTTTTGGCATCATCGAAAAGGATAACAAGTGATAAGGACGTTAACACAAACACATAACTAAAGGCAGTGGAACGCTTAAACAAACATGTGCAAGCAAACAGTGTAATAGCCATTCAAACGAGAATCAGAGTTATTACATAAAAGTGATCACAAACGGATCAAGTGTTTTGAAACAAAAGAAGCAAGGGCAAAAAGTTGAGGGATTAAAAGATTGGGACGACAATCACTGGGAGTGGCTTTGATCCTGGAAGAACTTTAGAAGTTGCTCTTGAAGTTCAGCTGATTTAGTGAGGGCCGCGGACAAGTCTTTGATCGCAGAGAAGACATGACACTGATTGTCCATTATGGCACCCAAGAGTTCTGCAGGAGGATGTTCAGCCAGATTTGCAGGGGCAGAACGGGGCCTTGGACCTGAGCTAGAAGAAGGAGCGTCCTGTGGAAGAGCTGGAGGAGAAGAAGGCCCTAAGAGCACTTGATCAAGGACAGTAAGGTCGACTGCTGGCTCTTGGTCCTGAGAGGACTCTTGAGGCGTAGAAGTAAGCCTTGCGGCCTCAGCCTCAACAGCTGAGCGTTCTTCTTCTGCTTTCTTTCTAGCTTCCTCCTTCTCAGCCTCTAGTTGCTTTATCACAGAAGGCAACTCTTCATTGTGCCTTATCTCGACCAGTCCTTTCTTTGCGTTCCATTTCAGACCGAGTTCTTCTTGAGGAGTGCTCTCATCATAGGCGTTCTGAGAGTCCAAAATCAGCTTTACTAGCCCTGGGTACGGCAGAGCATGTCGCTTCCTCCCACACTTAGCCATATGTTGCATTGCTATTCTTGCTAAGTTGATGGGGCGGCGTTCTAGAAAAGCGTCAATGAGAATTATATCACGAGTTTGAACAATTGACCTTTTCTCTTGCCTAGGAAGGACGGCGCGACAAATGAAGTAATGAGCTATGGCGCCTACTTTGCTCAGAACGTGAGCCACCCTGTCCAGTCCTATGGGCCTTTTGCCCTGAAAGATATGCTCAACAAGAGGCAGTTCTTCATCAGTTGTTTCGAACCCGCCTTCCGGAAGAGAGCTAAGGGCGTCGGACGGGGGTTTTTGGGGGCTAAGTCCCATGAAAGCGCGGACCTGGCGTTCATTGACTGATGCCTTCTCACCATCTATTTTGAAGTGGAGAGAGCCATCTTTTGCTTTGTATCTCAAGTCCTTGTAGAACGCCTTTATTTGCTCCTTGTCAACCACAGCGGGCGCAGGCCCAACTTTCAGCCAGCCCTGAAATCGCAGAAGCTCGAGGAACTCCTGGACTTCATCATCTTTGTGAAAGGAAGCAAGCCACTCTTCAGAATAGACTAGAGGGCTAAGAACGTTCACGGGTGCGCCATCTTGCTTTCTTTTACGCTTGCCCTTTGGGGAGTCGGAGTCCTCAGCATCATCTGACTCGTCCTCAGAGTCACTGTCAGAAGCGTCCTTTAAAGGAGCGTCCTCTGTGCCTTGTTCTTTTTCAGCATCGCCACCAGCTGTGTCTTGAGTGGCACCAGAGGTCTGACCCTGGGACGTGCCCTTGGCGTCCTGAGCTTCTGTTGGATTTTTCAGATTGGGGCTCAGCGTCCGCCGGGACTTGTTCGGATTCTGTTTGGATTGTGGGGGAGGGGTTTTCTTGTGGAGCTTGGGAGAGATTGAGGATGGGGAGGGATTGGTTGTAGGGGGGAATTTCCTGAGCATCACGCTCAAGTTCTTCTGACAAAGAAGGCTCGGCGTTCTCTGGAGCGACCTGGTGTTCACCAGTGTCCTCAATCTGTGCAGCAGGAGCGTTCATCTCTCCTTCCGCTTCATCATTGGAATCCCCAATAACATCAATGAAAGGGGAGTCCTGAGCAGGTGTACCTCTTTGGCTCTCAGATGAGCTAGAGGAGGAAGAGGAGGAGGGAACATGCTCTATCTGCGCAGGAACTTCCTTGGCAAGCAGCACCTTGGGCTTTTCACCAGCCTTCCTTCGGCGGAAGGTGTGCTCAAGAGTGCGTTCAGTCTCCTCATGGCCGCTTTCAGAGGATGCACAGCGGGACCTTGGGGTCTCGGGGTCCTTCGGTGGGGAAATGTGGGCCGGGGCAGAAGGGAAGTGAGCCAAGTTTAGAGGAGATTGGGTTGGGGGAGGAAAGGGGATTATAGCATTTTGCGTTGATGCTTGAGGGGACGGGGGAGGAGTTGGAAGTTGGACAATAGAGATTTGTTGAGGAGGAGGGGTGGATTCCTTGGAAAGGTTGGAAGGCCTTTTTGTGGTGCTTGGCCTTTTTGTGGGGGGTTTGGAGGATGGGACACTAGAAGTCTTGGCCTTTTTGAGGGGCCTAGGGTCGTGTACTTTCTTGGAGCGTCCCTCCTTTAAGTGGGAAGGAAACTTATCTACAATCTCCGTTGATTTTGAAGTGGAGAAGGGTTGGGAAGATTTTGAGAGGGGAGAGGAAGGGGCAGGACGCTTCAGTAGATTTTTGGTGGTTAAGGGAGGAACTGAGGGAGGAGGGGGAGAAGGACTTGGTACACGGTTCTTGGTCATTTGGAAGGCCAAGGAGTCCCTTGGGTACATAGGGAATTCAGGAAGGACGGCGTTGTGGAGGTCGGGTATAAGTTCAAGTAAAGGACCTAGATTCTCACCTCCAAACTGAGAGAAGAAGAGAACGTCGTCCATCCGTCCTGGCAAGTCCTTGTAGTTGGTTTTGTGAAGACTTGGCACGACGAAGCGTTCGATGAACCTTTCATAGTTCTTAGTCTTCGTTGCATCATTCTTGATCTCTGGCAAGTTCATGCGTTCCCTTATTAAGTTGTAAAGGGTTCTTGGCTTCCTGTTGATGAAGTCCACCAGCGATTCATTAAGAACGATGGGTTTTGGTTTCTCGATATAGTGGGACTTCACCAGCTTTCTTCTCTTTCCGCCGGTAGAAGATCTGGCCACGTTCTTTAGTTGTTGAGACATGATTCAGGTGAGATTTTAGTGAGAGAAAGCTGCCGGAGTTCTAGAGAGATGTCAGAGCAAGTTTGAGAGCAAGAAAAAGTAGTTGAGCGTAATAAATTCGAGAGCGACTGTTTTGGCCTTATATAGAGGAAGCGGTGGCACAATTGTAATTACCACTGTTTAACTGTTCGACACGTGGCGAAACTTCCCCCTTAAGCATTGAGCAAAAGCAACGGTGACTGTTCAAACTTTCAAGTATTCAAATTTCTGACTCTTCAACTGCTTCTCAAACACTGAGCTTGCGTTCTCCCTTTCACACTATGGCGTTCTCTCATACTTAGCAAAAATTTACCTCAGCAAGAATTTACCTTCTTCAAGCAAACCAATAACCAACACAACCGTTCCAGTGATCACCTTTCGAACCATTTGAGAACAAAGCAAGTACGTCCCGTAAAATAAAATAAGAAGCTCATAGGACGCTTTTGCAGAGTTCTCGGCTAGGGTAAGCTTAGAGTTCCCATCATTTCGGCTTATAATGAGGGTTGGGTGATCAGGGATACTCTTTTCAAGACAAAATAGAGAAAATTTGAATGGCGTTCCAAAGTAGCAAACACATGAAGTTTTAGACTAGCGTTCTTGCAAATATGAATTCAATGCATAACAGTCCTTGAACACTTAGAATCTACTAAACATAGCCAGTCATTGAGGGAATAGTAGAACGGGACTTGCTACTTAAAAGTTATCATCCCCAAGAGCAACCTGAGATGCTCAAAGGGACGTCTATCAAGCGCCTTAGTGAAAATATCAGCTATTTGGTCTTCAGTCCTTACATGCTCCATACTAATGAGTCCTAGTTCAACATTATCACGCAAGAAATGATGCCTTATATGAATATGCTTTGTGTGTGAATGAAAAACAGGATTCTTAGAAATTTCAATAGCACTTGTGTTATCACAACGAATAGGAATAGTTTCAAGATTGATACCGTAGTCCTCTAGTTGATATTTGATCCAGATAACTTGTGAACAGCACGAGGCAGCAGCAACGTACTCGGCTTCCGCAGTTGAAAGCGCCATAGAGTTCTGTTTCTTAGATCCCCAAGAGACTAGGCATGAACCAAGGAACTGCGCCATTCCTGAAGTGCTTTTTCGATCAATTACATGGCCCGCATAATCAGCGTCCGAGTAGCCAACAAGCTTGAAGGACGTCTTCCTAGGGTACCAAAGGCAAAGATCGTCGCGTCCTTTGAGGTAGCGAAAGATCCTCTTGACTTCTTGGATGTGGGACTCCATTGGATTTGCCTGGAAGCGTGCACACAAGCAAACGGCAAACATAATGTCGGGACGGCTTGCGGTCAAATAGAGCAAAGAACCAATCATCCCTCTGTAAAGTTTTTTATCAACGTCCTTTCCCTGTTCATCCGCGTAAAGACGCGAGTTTGGAGAACATGGGGTTGCAACAGGTTTGGACGTGTTCATCCCGTACTTCTCAAGCATTTCACGGACATATTTTTGTTGGTGAATGCGCGTCCCTTCCTTGAGTTGATTGATTTGAAGTCCCAAGAAGAAATTGAGTTCTCCAATGAGGGACATCTCAAACTCACTACTCATTAAGGACTTGAACTCATCTACAAGCTTCATGTTAGTACTACCAAAGACTATATCATCAACATAGACTTGGGCAATCAAAATGTCCTTGTGAACTTTCTTTATAAACAAAGTTTTATCAATTGAACCTCTAGTGTACCCATGAGACAAAAGAAAGGACGCAAACCTGTCGTACCAGGCACGAGGGGCTTGCTTGAGTCCATAAAGCGCTTTGTCCAAGTAGTACACATGGTCCGGGTAAGAGGCGTCCTCAAAGCCAGGCGGCTGAGCAACGTACACTTCCTCCTTTAGCTTTCCATTGAGAAAGGCAGTCTTGACGTCCATCTGAAATAACCTGAATCCTTTGTGAGCGGCGAAGGCAATAAGGAGACGAACGGCTTCAATTCTAGCAACAGGGGCAAAGGTCTCATCATAGTCTATGCCTTCCTCTTGCTTGAATCCTTGAGCCACTAGTCTTGCCTTGTTCCTTGACACACGTCCACTCTCATCAAGCTTATTTCTGAACACCCCTCGCATCCCTATGATATTTTTGCCTTTGGGACGTGGAACAAGAGTCCAAACTTTGTTCTTTTCAAACTGATTGAGTTCTTCTTGCATTGCTTGAATCCAGTCAGCGTCCTGGAGTGCTTCTTTGATATTCTTTGGCTCCACCATAGAGACAAAGGCATTGAATGCACAGAAGGCTAAATTTGCACTCTGGGACTTGCTTGCAGCTGACCTTGTTTGAACGCCTTGAGAAGGATCTGAGACAATTTGAGAAGTTGGGTGGTCCCTAGAGAAGCGGGACTCCCTTTGAAATAGTTGAGCAAATCTTGGATCAATGTCTCCATCAGAATCATCACTATCATCTTGAGCATCGTCTTCAGTGCGTTCCCCCTCAGATAGAGCGTCCACACCTTGACTTTGCTCACCTTGTTGACTTGATTCAGCCACATCTTGTTGAACTATAGATTCACTACGAGATGAAACTTCCTGAACAACACTGGGAACGTCCACTGAGACTTCTTCAGGATTTGGAGATGCGTCCTTAGCGACATAGTATTTTCCAGAAGTCCAATCTTCGGCTTCATCTTCCGAGTCATCCTGTTGTTGTGAAGAAGAGCGTTCTTTCTTACTTGGCTTTTCTTTATGAGAGGAACGTTCTTTGAAAACAACGTGAATACTCTCCTCAAGCTTTAGAGTCCTTTTGTTGAAAACTCTATATGCTTTGCTGGTGAGAGAGTACCCAAGAAATATGGCTTCATCACTCCTTGCATCAAACTTTCCAAGTTTTTCTTTATCATTGTTGTGAACGAAACATTTGCAACCAAAGACTCTGAGATAATCAATGCGAGGCTTCTTTCCATTCAACAGCTCATAGGACGTCTTCTTCAACAGAGGACGGATCATGGCACGATTGATGATGTAACATGCTGTGGCAATAGCTTCCGCCCAGAAGTACTTGGGAACGCTATTTGCCAAGAGCATAGTTCTTGCCATATCCTCTAGCGTCCTATTCTTTCTTTCCACAACTCCATTTTGTTGAGTTCTTGGAGCTGAGAAGTTGTGAGAGACTCCATGTTGATCACAGTAGGCCAGAAACTCTGAATTTTGGAACTCCGTTCGATGGTCTGATCTTATGGCTTTAAGAGGCGTCTCAAGAGCAACTTCCACTTGTTTGATGAAGACTTTGAACGCATTGAAACAATCTGCTTTGGACACCAAGAAAAGAACCCAAGTAAATCGAGAAAAATCATCTACAAGAACGTAAATGTACCTCTTTCCACCGTGGCTCAACGTCCTCATTGGTCCACAAAGATCCATATAGAGAAGTTCCAAAGGCTTCTTTGTACTGACTTCGTTCTTGGATTTGAATGACGTTCTTGTTTGCTTCCCTTTAATACAAGCTTCACACTGTTCAACTTTCTCAGGATCAATTCGGGGAAGTTCTTTCACAAGATTTCGCTGGTGTAGCTTAAGGATTGTGCTTGGTCCAGCATGACCAAGTCGGCGATGCCAGAGATCAGCGTCCTCCTTTGAAGCAAATAGACACAACTCTGATTTAGGTTTGAACTCTTGATTGAAGATGTAGATATTGTTCTTGCGAACGCCTTTGAGAACAACTTTGTTGGACTTCTTGTTGATGACTAGGCACTCCTTTGAGTCAAATGTGACTAGATTTTCACCTTGATCACACATCTGAGAGACGCTAAGGAGATTGAATCCAAGTCCTTCGACAAGACTGACATTTGTTGCTTTAATGGACGGGTTGAGAAGAGCAGTTCCCGTTCCTTTGATCTTTCCTTTGCCCTTGTTGCCAAACGAGACAATTCCTCCCGTGGCACTACTTTGGATAGAAGTGAGATGGATCTGGCTTCCTGTCATATGATTTGAGGCGCCACTATCAATGATCCATGGGCGTCCTCTCACTTCCACCTGCCATAACAAGGTTAGTGTTTGGCGACCCAGGCAAGGTGTTCCTTACCTGGTTCGTTACAAAAGTAGAACTCTGGTTCTGGCATGTAGTCATTAATATTCACATCATTTGAAATAGCATGCTTGCGGAAAGAGTTCCTAGAGTGTCTAGAACGCCTAGGATTAGCCTTAGGAACGGACTTATCATTTTCATTGTTAGTCCTAGCAGCTCTTCCATTTTCAACATCTTCTTTAAGTTTTAAACAGTCATATTTGAAGTGATCTCCTTGTCCACAGTACCAGCACGTTCTATAGTACGTACCAAGATAGTACTTCTCATTTGGACGCTGAATCTTGTTTTGCTTCATCTTTTGGGGATCACAAACTTTTGAACCTTCCCCTTTTGCAATTTTCTTATAAATTTTATGACTTGTGGAATTAGTATATATTTGAAGCCCTTTTGAACCTTCCCCTTTTGAACCTTCCCCTTTTGCAGCTCTTCCATTTTCAACATCTTCTTTAAGTTTTAAACAGTCATATTTGAAGTGATCTCCTTGTCCACAGTACCAGCACGTTCTATAGTACGTACCAAGATAGTACTTCTTATTTGGACGCTGAATCTTGTTTTGCTTCATCTTTTGGGGATCACAAACTTTTGAACCTTCCCCTTTTGCAATTTTCTTATAAATTTTATGACTTGTAGTCTTCTTTTCCTAATTCTCCACTCTCTAGAACTCTAATTCTTTCAAGAAGGTTTTTAGTTTTCTCTCTTCCAAGTTCCAGTTCAGAAGTTTTGCTTGCCTCAAAGTCACTAGGAAGAGAGTTCTTAGTGTCATCTTCATAACCTAGACCTCTCTTAGCTGGGACAAAAACCATAGGTCTCACTTCTTCAACTATGGGACTCTTACCCATCACTTTTACTTCCTCCCTAAGCTTAGTGTTCTCAAGTTTGAGACACATGATTTTCGTTTTTAGGGACTTAGTTTCATCACATGAGGACTCTAGTTGAATAGTCATTGTACTACAATTTTCACATTCAACTGCAACGTTTTCATCTTCAAGTTCATCCATTCTTCTTTTCATATCAAGACTTTCCTCCATTATTTTACCAATGAGTTTAAGAAGTTTTGGTTTTGAACATTTTTCTAAAGAACGCATCATGGAATCATGAGTTACCTCTTGTTCATTGTCGGAGGCGTTCTCTTCAACAGTTGGGGCGTCCTCCACTGCCATGTATGCAACTTGATCGTCACGTTCATCATCACTTGAACTGAGATCATCCCATGCAGCTGTACATGCTCCAATGAGAGCTTTCTTCTTGTCCTTGGAGGACGTTCCCACAGTACACTTTTTGGCAAAATGTCCTTTCTTGTTGCATTTGTAGCATGTGAGTTCCTTCATTTCAGCCTCTGTGTACTTGGGACTCTTCTTTTTGTAGGACTTACTCTTGCTACTATGCTTGTTCTTCTTGGTATAGTACTTGAGAGCCTTGTGAATAAGAGAGAGTTCCTCATCTGAGTCAATCTCTTCCTTTTGCTTTCTTTCTTTCTCTTTGGGACGCAAGTTCTCAAGTTTTTCTTTGTTTTGCATCATCAATGCTAGATCTCTTTGGCCACGTGGGTACTCGGCGTACTCTGGTGTTGTGGACGCCAAAGCGAGATCAGTTTGAGGATTCTTTCCTAGCTGAGCCATGTCAGAAATTCTTCGTTCTTCGTACTGCCTGAGCTTCCCATAGATCTCTTCCATATCTAGAGTTTTGTTGGCTGTGTTTTCTTTGAAAGTCGTCCTATCAAAGTTCCAAACTCCAGTTAACCCATCAATGACTACTTGAACTCTATTCCTCATGGAGATTTCTGATTCTGGAATGCCCAAGTTCTTCATTTTGGTGACAAGACCTTCAAAACGGTACGAATAGTCATTTACCGTTTCATTTGGCAACATAGTAAAAGCATAGAACTCCTTTTTGATCTTCAACTGGACGTCCTCTTTCATTTCTGCAGTTCCCACATGAAGTTTCTCAAGAGCTTCCCACTGTTGTTTTGCTGTGGGGAGATTACTAACTCTTGTGGCATCCCTTTCGTAGAGGGACGCTTGAAGAAAACAAATAGCTTTTGCATTGGTTTCCATTAGCTTGAACTCATCAGGACCCCAATCGTCCTCTTTGTCTTTCTTGTCATCGGGAACTTTGAGATCACCTTTTCTGATAACGTTCCAGCATTGATAATTTGTGCTTCTGCAGAAGTTCTCAAATCTGGTTTTCCAGCGGTTGAAGTTGCCGTCCGTTAGACGCGGAGGCTTCACAAAAGAGATTCCAATAGGTTCCATGCCCATCTTTACCTGCAACTCAATAAGAATCTAGAGCGCTTGCTCTGATACCAATTGTTGGATCGTTAGTACTGAGGGACGTCCTTTACTTTGGTAAAGGCGTCCTTAGATTAGGCGTCCCTACGAGGAGTAGGGGCGTCCTTGAGTAATGCAGCGGAAATTAAGTACTAATCAGGTAAGTAATGAACGCAGTGAATTATAGAGGAACCACTCAAGACCAAGTTTGAGTGTAAACCTCTACCTCCTTGGAGGATTTTTGAATATTTCTTTCCTTTATATTGAACGTCCTTACAGTTGTACTGGCGAGTCTTTACAGTTCTCTGACACTTAGCTTTTCCCTAAGTCCACTAGTAAAGGACTCCTCTAAGCCTACAACTTAAGCGAGTTCAATCTATCAAAGGACTCTATTCCTACGTTCTGCAGTACTTCGCAGAACTCTCTTTCTCTCTTTTTTGGGTTTCCTCTTACAAACTGTTTTTGTGATTTGGTTACAAGTCTCACTCGATCTAACACAAGTTCTAGCACTGTTCTTGAGTTCTTGAGTTAGTTCTTCGTGTTCTTGAGTGAGTCGCTTTCTCTTTGATTCTCTCTGAATATTCTTGAAAGCTTTGGCGTCACAATAAATGCCTTGCGGCATTTATAGGACTTGGGAAGGGCGTCATTCTCATTCTGACGATCATGCCCTTGAGGTATGTGGCTACAGGATCTTCCTCCACGAGTATGGCGGTGATGAGGAAGCTTCCTGTATCGAGCTGTGTGTGATGAACTCCGCTACAGGATCGGCCGCCACGTGTTGATGAACTCTGCTACAGGATCGTCCGCCAAGTAGTGTTGGACTCTGCTACAGGATCGGTCTCCACGTGTCCCTGGATGATCAAACATTGTCGAGTGATGTCATCTTGTCGACAAGTGAGTAAGGACTCCTTTCTTGCGTTCCTACTTGCTTGGGACTCCGTCCTTGCTCAAGTAGTCTCTTGCTCGTCCTTACTTCCTGTTAGCTGGCGTCCCTAAGCCTAGGGAACGTTCACACACTTGTTGTCCTTTTTTTAATTGGGCATTCCTGAACACTTGGACAAATTTATTAGAATCAAAGTGAGTTTGTCATATCAAAACTAAGGGACGGTTTGTGTGGGCACACTACCAAGTACGCAGACGTTCTTGATAGCGTCCCAACAAGAACAACTTTAAGCCTACAACTTAAGCTAGTTCAATCTACAAAAGAACTCTATTCCTACGTTCTCCACTGCTTCGCAGAACTCTCTCTCTCCTTTTGGGTTTTTCTGTTACAAACTGTTTTTGTGATTTGGTTACAAGTCTCACTCGATCTAACACAAGTTCTAGCACTGTTCTTGAGTTCTTGAGTTAGTTCTTCGTGTTTTTGAGTGAGTCGCTTTCCTCTGATTCTCTCTGAATATTCTCTGAAAGCGTTAGCGTCACAATAAATGCCTTGCGGTATTTATAGGACATTGGGAAGGGCGTCATTCTCGTTCTGACGATCATGCCCTTCAGGTACGTGGCTACAAGATCTTCTTCCACGAGTATGGCGGTGATGAGGAAGCTTCCTGTATCCAGCTGTGTGTGATGAACTCTGCTACAGGATCGGCCGCCACGTGTTGATGAACTCTGCTACAGGATTGTCCGGCACGTGTCCTTGGATGATCAAACATTATCGAGTGATGTCATCCTATCGGCTAGAGAGTAAGGACTCCTTTCTTGCGTTCCTACTTGCTTGGGACTACGTCCTTGCTTAAGTAGTCTCTTGCTGGTCCTTACTTCCTGTTAGCTGGCGTCCCTAAGCCTAGGGAACGTTCACACACTTGTTGTCCTTTGTTAATTGGGCGTTCCTGAACACTTGGACAAATTTATTAGAATCAAAGTGAGTTTGTCATATCAAAACTAAGGGACGGTTTGTGTGGACACACTACCAAGTACGCAAGCATTCTTGATAGCGTCCTCTTTTATTCTAGCATGGGCGTTCTTTAGACTTTTTCACTTAATAGTTCTCCCTTAACACTTGCTTATTCTAGATAACTATTTTATAGCGCATCTCTGCAAAACTACACTTCCCCCTTTTGGCATCATCGAAAAGGATAACAAGTGATAAGGACGTTAGCACAAACACATAACTAAAAGCAGTGGAACGCTTAAACACACAATGCAAGCAAACAGTGTAATAGCCATTCAAACAAAATTAGAGTTATTACACAAACGTGACCACAAAAGGATCAAGAGTTTTGAAATAAAAGAATCAAGGGCAATTAATTGAGGGATTAAAAGTTGGGGGACGGCGATCACTGGGGACGGCTTTGATCCTGGAAGAACTTTAGAAGTTGCTCTTGAAGTTCAGCCGACTTGGTGAGGGCCGCGGACAGATCTTTGATGGCAGAGAAGACATGACACTGATTGTCCATTATGGCACCCAAGATTTCAGCAGGAGGATATTCAGCAAGATTTGTAGGTGCAGAACGGGGCCTTGGACTTGAGCTAGAAGAAGGAGCGTCCATTGGAAGAGCTAGAGGAGAAGAAGGCTCTAAGAGCATTTGATCAAGGGTTGCAAGATCTACTGCGGGCTCTTGGTCCTGAGAGAACTCTTGAGGCGTAGAATTAAGCCTTGCGGCCTCAGCCTCAGCAGCTAAGCGTTCTTCCTCAGCTTTCAGTCTAGCTTCCTCAGCCTCAGCTTCTAACTGTTTCAGCACAGACGGCAGCTCTTCATTATGCCTTATCTCGACGAGTCCTTTCTTAGCATTCCATTTCAGGCCGAGTTCTTCTGAAGGAGCACTTTCATCATAGGCGTTCTGAGACTCCAGAATCAGCTTTACCAGCCCCGGGTACGGTAGAGCATGTCGCTTCCTCCCACACTTAGCCATATGTTGCATTGCTATTCTTGCTAAGTTGATGGGGCGACGTTTTAGAAAAGCATCAATCAAGATAAGATCGTGAGTTTGAACGATTGAACGCTTCTCTTGCCTTGGAAGGACGGCGCGACATATGAAATAATGTGCAATGGCGCCAACCTTGCTCAATACATGAGCAACCCTGTCCAGTCCGAAGGGCTTTATGCCCTGGAACAACTTCTCAACCAACGGCATTTCTTCATCAGTCGTTTCAAAACCGCCTTCTGGAAGTGAGCTTAGGGCGTTGAACGGTGGCTTTTGAGTGTTGAGACCCATGTAAGAACGGACCTGGCGTTCTGTTACTCAAGCTTTCTCACCGTCAATTTTGAAGTGGAGGGAGCTATCTTTTGCTTTGTACCTCAGATCTTTGTAGAACGCCTTGATCTACTCCTTATCAACCACAACGGGCGCAGGCCCAACGTTCAGCCATCCCTGAAATTTCAGAAGTTCGAGGAACTCCTGGACTTTGTCATCTTTGTGGAAGGAGGCGAGTCACTCTTCAGAATGGACTAGAGGGCTAAGAACTTTCACGGGCGTGCCATCGTGCTTTCTTTTACGCTTGCCCTTGGGGGACTCAGAGTCTTCACCATCTGAAGAACTGTCCTCATCAGCTGAGTCCTCAGACTCATTTCCACCGGCGTCCTGGCCAGCAGCGTTCTCGGTGCCTTGTTCACTTTCAGCATTGCCACCAGCTGTGGCTTGAGCAGCACCAGAACTCTGACCTTGGGACGTGCCCTGAGCGTCCTGAGCTTCTGTTGGATTTTCTGATTGTGGCTCAGCGTCCGCCGGGACTTGGTGGGATTCTGATTGGATTGTGGGGGAGGGGTTTTCTTGAGGAGCTTGGGAAGGTTGGAGGATGGGGAGAGATTGGTTGTAGGGTGGGACTTCTTGAGCATCACGCTCGAGCTCTTCAGAAAGAGTTGGCTCGGCGTTCTCTAGAGCGACCTGGTGCTCACCAGCGTCCTCAATCTGTTCAGTAGGAGCGTTCACCTCTCCTTCCGCTTCATCATTTGAATCCCCAACAACATCTATGAAAGGGGAGACCTGAGCGGGCGTACTTGTTTGGCTCTCAGATGAGCTCGAGGAGGAAGAGGAGGAGGGAACGTGCTCAATTTGCGCAGGAACGTCCTTGGCGAGCAACACCCTGGGCTTTTCACCAGCCTTCCTTCGGCGAAAAGTGTGCTCAAGTGTGCGCTCTGTCTCCTCCGGACCACTTTCAGAGGATGGACGACGGGACTTTGGGGTCTCGGGGTCCTTTGGTGGGGAAATGTGGGCCGGGGCAGAAGGGAAGTTGGCCAGGTTTAAGGGAGAGTGGGTTTTGGGAGGAAAAGGAATTAGGGCATTTTGCTTTGAAGGTTGAGGGGACGGAGGAGGAGTGGGAAATTGGACTATTGAGATTTGTTGAGGGGGAGGAGAGGATTCCTTGGAGAGGTTGGAAGGCCTTTTAGTGGTGCTAGGCCTTTTTGTGGTGGTTTTGGAGGATGGGACGCTCGAGGTCTTGGCCTTTTTGAGGGGCCTTGGGTCGTGAACTTTCTTGGAGCGTCCCTCCTTTAAATGGGAAGGGAACTTATCCACAATCTCCGTTGTTTTTGAAGTGTAGAAGGGTTGGGAAGATTTTGAGAGGGGAGAGGAAGGGGTTGGACGTTTGAGGAGATTTTTGGTAGTGACGGTTGGGACTTGTGGAGGAAGGGGAGAGGGACTTGGCACTCTTGATTTGAGCATTTTATAAGCCAAGGAGTCCCTTGGGTACATGGGAAAGTCCGGAAGGACGGCGTTGTGGAGGTCGGGAATAAGTTCAAGAAGAGGGCCAAGATTCTCACCTCCGAACTGAGAGAAGAAGAGCACATCGTCCATTCGTCCAGGCAAGTCTTTGTAGTTGGTGTTGTGGAGACTTGGAACGACGAACCGCTCAATGAACTTCTCATAGTTCCTTGTCTTTATAGCGTCCGCCTTCACCTCAGGTAGGTCCATGCGTTCCCTTATCAAATTGTAAAGGGTTCTTGGCTTCCTGTTGATGAAGTCCACTAGAGATTCATTAAGAACTATGGGTTTGGGCTTCTCTATGTAATGAGACTTCACCAGCTTTCTACGCTTCCCGCCGGTAGAAGATCCGGCCACGTTCAACTGTCTTTGAGACATTTTTTCAGATGTGCTCTAGAGAGAGAACCACCGGAGTTCTAGAGAGATGTCAGAGCAGATTTGAGAGCGAGAAAGTGGTTGAGCGTAATAAATGAACGAGAGCGACTGCTCTGGACTTATATAGAGGAAGCGGTGGCACAACTATAATTACCACTGTTTTGCTGTGCGACACGTGGCGAAACTTCCCCCTTAAGCATTGAGCAAAAGCAACGGTCACTGTTCAAACTTTCAAATATTCAAATTTCTGACTCTTCAACTGCTTCTCAAAACTGAATTGGCGTTCTCCCTTTCAAAACATATTGTTCTCCCATACTTAGCAAAAATTTACCTCAGTGAGAATTTACCTTCTTCAAGCAAACCAATAACCAGCACAACCGTTCCAGTGATCACCTTACGAACCATTTGAGAACAAAGCAAGTACGTCCCGTAAAATAAAATAAGAAGCTCATAGGACGCTTTTGCAGAGTTCTCGGCTAGGGTAAGCTTAGAGTTCCCATCATTTTGGCTTATAATGAGGGTTGGGTGATCAGGGCAACTCTTTCCAAGACAAATAGAGAAAATTTGAATGGCGTTCCAAAGTAGCAAACATATGAAGTTTTAGACTAGCGTTCTTGCAAATATGAATTCAATGCATAACAGTCCTTAAACACTTAGAATCTACTAAACATAGCCAATCATTGAGGGAATAGTAGAACGGGACTTGCTACTTAAAAGTTATCATCCCCAAAAGCAACCTGAGATGCTCATAGGGACGTCTATCAAGCGCCTTAGTGAAAATATCAGCTATTTGGTCTTCAGTCCTTACATGCGCCATACTAATGAGTCCTAGTTCAACATTATCACGCAAGAAATGATGCCTTATATGAATATGCTTTGTGCGTGAATGAAAAACAGGATTTTTGGAAATTTCAATAGCACTTGTGTTATCACAACGAATAGGTATGGTTTCAAGATTGATACCATAGTCCTCCAGTTGATATTTGATCCAGATAACTTGTGAACAGCACGAGGCAGCAACAACGTACTCAGATTCCGCAGTTGAAAGCGCCACAAAGTTCTGTTTCTTAGATCCATTGGAGACTAAGCATGAACCAAGGAACTGTGCCATTCCTGAAGTGCTTTTTCTATCAATCACATGACTAGCATAATCAGCGTCCGAGTAGCCAACAAGCTTGAAGGACGTCTTCCTAGGGTACCAAAGACAAAGATCATCACGTCCTTTGAGGTAGCGAAAGATCCTCTTGACTTCTTGCAAGTGGGACTCCTTTGGATTTGCCTGGAAGCGTGTACACAAGCAAACGGCAAACATGATGTCGGGACGACTTGCGGTCAGATAGAGTAAAGAGCCAATCATCCCTCTGTAAAGCTTTTGATCAACGTCCTTTCCCTGTTCATCTCCGTAAAGACGCGAGTTTGGAGAACAAGGGGTTGCAACAAGTTTGGACGTGTTCATTCCGAACTTCTCAAGCATTTCACGAACATATTTTTGTTGGTGAATACGCGTCCCTTCCTTGAGTTGATTAATTTGAAGTCCCAAGAAGAAATTGAGTTCTCCAATAAGGGACATTTCAAACTCACTACTCATTAAGGACTTGAACTCATCTACAAGCTTCATGTTAGTGCTACCAAAGATAATATCATCAACATAAACTTGGGCAATTAAAATGTCCTTGTGAACTTTCTTTATGAACAAAGTTTTATCAATTGAACCCCTAGTGTACCCATGAGACAAAAGAAAGGACGCAAACCTGTCGTACCAGGCACGAGGGGCTTGCTTGAGTCCATAAAGCGCTTTGTCCAAGTAGTACACATGGTCCGGGTAAGAGGCGTCCTCAAAGCCAGGCGGCTGAGCAACGTACACTTCCTCCTTTAGCTTTCCATTGAGAAAGGCAGTCTTGACGTCCATCTGAAATAACCTGAATCCTTTGTGAGCGGCGAAGGCAATAAGGAGACGAACGGCTTCAATTCTAGCAACAGGGGCAAAGGTCTCATCATAGTCTATGCCTTCCTCTTGCTTGAATCCTTGAGCCACTAGTCTTGCCTTGTTCCTTGACACACGTCCACTCTCATCAAGCTTATTTCTGAACACCCCTCGCATCCCTATGATATTTTTGCCTTTGGGACGTGGAACAAGAGTCCAAACTTTGTTCTTTTCAAACTGATTGAGTTCTTCTTGCATTGCTTGAATCCAGTCAGCGTCCTGGAGTGCTTCTTTGATATTCTTTGGCTCCACCATAGAGACAAAGGCATTGAATGCACAGAAGGCTAAATTTGCACTCTGGGACTTGCTTGCAGCTGACCTTGTTTGAACGCCTTGAGAAGGATCTGAGACAATTTGAGAAGTTGGGTGGTCCCTAGAGAAGCGGGACTCCCTTTGAAATAGTTGAGCAAATCTTGGATCAATATCTCCATCAGAATCAACACTATCATTCTGAGCATCATCGTCGGTGCGTTTCCCCTCAAGGAGAGCGTCCACACCTTGACGTTGCTCACCTTTTTGACTTGATTCAGCCACATCCTGTTGAACTGGAGATTCACTACGGGATGGAACTCCCTGAACAATACTAGGAACGTCCACGGAGGCTTCTTCAGGATTTGGAGCAGCGTCCTTAGGAGCATGGCCAAGACGGCGATGCTAGAGATCAGCGTCCTTCTTTGAAGCAGATAAGCACAATTCTGATTTAGGCTTGAACTCTGGATTGAAAATATAGACATTGTTTTGGCGTACTCCTTTGAGAACGAATTTGTTGGACTTCTTGTTGATGACGAGGCACTCCTTTGAGTCAAATGTGACTAGGTTTTCACCTTGATCACACATTTGAGAAACGCTAAGGAGATTGAAGCCAAGTCCTTCAACAAGACTCACGTTAGTTGCTTTGATGGACGGGTTAAGAATGGCAGTTCCCGTTCCCTTGATCTTTCCCTTGCCCTTGTTGCCAAACGAGACAGTTCCTCCCGTGGCACTACTTTGGATAGAAGTGAGATGGATCTGGCTTCCTGTCATATGATTTGAGGTGCCACTATCAATGATCCATGGGCGTCCCCTCACTTCCACCTGCCAAAACAAGGTTAGTTTTTGGCGACCCAAGCAAGGTGTTCCTTACCTGGCTCATTACAATAAAAAGGACAAAAGGACAAGAATTAATGATAAAGAGAAAACTCTATATGCTTTTTCTCCACTTTCCAAGTTCTGGAAAGTGGAGAAAAAGGACAAAAGGACAAGAATTAGGGTTCTGGCATGAAATCATTAATGTTAAAATCATTAGAAATGGCATGCTTGCGGAAAGAACTCCTAGAACGTCTAGGACGCCTAAGATTAGCTTTGGGAACAGACTTAGCATTCTCATTGTTAGTCCTAGCCTTTTTGCCACTTGCAATATCTTCTTTCAGTTTCACACAGTCATACTTGAAGTGGTCTCCTCGTCCACATTACAAACACGTCCTATAGTAAGTACCGAGGTAGTGCTTCTTGTTGGGACGTTGGATTTTGTTTTGCTTCATCTTTTGGGGATCACAAACTTTTGAACCTTCCCCTTTTGCAATTTTCTTATAAATTTTATGACTGGTGGAATTGGTATAGTAGTCCTCTTGTCCTTTTTCTCCACTTTCCAGAACCCTAATTCTTTCAAGAAGATTCTTGGTTTTCTCCCGTTCAAGTTCAAGTTCTGAAGTTTTGCTAGCCTCAAAATCGCTAGGGAGAGAGTTCCTAGGTTCAGACTCATATCCTAGTCCTCTTTTGGCTGGGACAAAAACTATTGGCTTGACTTCCTCAACTTTGGGGCTCTTTCCCAACACTTTCACTTCTTCTCTAAGTTTAGCGTTCTCAAGTTTGAGACACATTACTTCAGTTTTTAGAGACTTAGAATCTTCATATGAGGACTCTAGTTGAACGGTCATGGAACTACAGTTTTTGCATTCAACAACAATATTCTCATTTTCAAGTTCAAGTTCATCCATTCTATGTTGCATGACAACACTTTCTTCCATGATTTTTCCAATCAGTTTAATGAGCTTAGATTTGGAACAATTTTCTAAAGAACTCATCATAGATTCACGAGTTACCTCATTTTCATATCTCGAACAATCAGTTTAATGCCCAGGTTCCTCATCTTGGTGACAAGGGCCTCAAAACGGTACGAGTAGTCGTTCACTGTTTCATTTGGCAACATACTGAAAGCATAGAACTCCTTTTTGATCTTTAGTTGGACGTCGTCCTTCATTTCAGCTGTTCCTACATGGAACTTCTCAAGAGCGTCCCACTGTTGTTTAGCCGTTGGCAAGTTGCCAACTCGAGTGGCATCCCTTTCACATAGGGAGGCTTGAAGGAAACACATGGCTTTTGCGTTGGTTTCCATCAACTTAAACTCGTCAGGACCCAACTCGTCCTCCTTATCAGCATTGTCAGCGGGTACCTTGTGATCTCTTGTCATAATGACCTTCCAGCATTGATAATTTTGACCTCTGCAGAAATTTGCAAACCTTGTCTTCCAGCGGTTGAAGTTGCCGTCCGTCAGACGCGGAGGCTTCACAAAAGAGATTCCAATATGTTCCATGTCCATCTTTACCTGCAACTCAGTAAGAATCTAGAGCGCCTGCTCTGATACCAATTGATGGATCGTTAGTACTGAGGGACGCCCTTTACTTTGGTAAAGGCGTCCTAAGGTTAGGCGTCCCTACGAGGTGTAGGGGCGTCCTTGAGTATTGCAGCGGAAATTAAGTACTAAACAGATAATAGATGAACGCAGTGAATTATAGAGGAACCACTCAAGACCAAGTAGTCCTTGAGTGTAAACCTCTACCTCCTTGGAGGATTTTTGAATAGTTCTTTCCTTTCTATTGAACGATCTTACAGTTGTACTGGCGAGCCTTTACAGTCTGACACTTAGCTTTTCCCTAAGTTCACTTGTAAAGAACTCCTTTAAGCCTACAACTTAAGCTAGTTTAATCTACCAAAGAACTCTATTCCTACGTTCTGCAGTGCTTCGCAGAACTCTCTCTCTCCTTTTGGGTTTTTCTGTTACAAACTGTTTTTGTGATTTGGTTACAAGTCTCACTCGATCTAACACAAGTTCTAGCACTGTTCTTGAGTTCTTGAGTTAGTTCTTCGTGTTCTTGAGTGAGTCGCTTTCCTCTGATTCTCTCTGAATATTCTCTGAAAGCGTTAGCGTCACAATAAATGCCTTGCGGTATTTATAGGACTTGGGGAAGGGCGTCATTCTCGTTCTGACGATCATGCCCTTCAGGTACGTGGCTACAGGATCTTCTTCCACGAGTATGGCGGTGATGAGGAAGCTTCTTGTATCCAACTGTGTGTGATGAACTCTGCTACAGGATCGGCCGCCACGTGTTGATGAACTCTGCTACAGGATCGTCCGCCACGTGTCCTTGGATGATCAAACATTGTCGAGTGATGTCATCCTGTCGGCTAGAGAGTAAGGACTCCTTTCTTGCGTTCCTACTTGCTTGGGACTACGTCCTTGCTCAAGTAGTCTCTTGCTGGTCCTTACTTCCTGTTAGCTGGCTTCCCTAAGCCTAGGGAACGTTCACACACTTGTTGTCCTTTGTTAATTGGGCGTTCCTGAACACTTGGACAAATTTATTAGAATCAAAGTGAGTTTGTCATATCAAAACTAAGGGACGGTTTGTGTGGGCACACTACCAAGTACGCAGGCGTTCTTGATAGCGTCCCAACATGGTAACTTCTTTATCCCTATATCTTTATTGATACTCTTTTGCTTCATCCCATGATCTTTGATTGATACTATAAGCCTGATCAACTTGTTTAATTGACTTAGATCTATTATTTGAATTAGGATTGATTGTTGTCTATGCATCTTTCCTATTCTCGGAACAACTCTTATCATAATCCTGGACTAGGTTTAAGAAGAGTATTCAATGGTTGTCTTATGCATGAGACTCGTAGCTTGATTGCATGATTCAATTTCCTATTATTTTTGTATCCTTGCGTCCTTTTTCATATCATAGTTTCGGTAGGACAGTGGACTAGTGGATAATTAAGATAAGGATTGGAATCGACCTAGGTATATAGAGAAGTGGATGAATTGATGATCGATTGATTATAAATGTGGAATAGGGAAGAGCATGATTTTTGCGAGTACACTTGGCCATGTGCTCGTTCATAATCCTGGCCAAGTTGATCTTGCGGCCTTGTAAGAAGGCGTCCAGTAGCAGGTAATCAATTGTCTGGACGATCGACTTCTTCTCTTCCCTTGGCACAAAAGTTCTACAAATCATATAATGAGCCATAGCACCAGTATGAGAAAGAACAGAAGTTACTCTATCATGCAGGTCCGGAGTCTTCCCGTTGAAGATCCTCTTGAATAAGGCTTTCAGCTCGTCGCCTTCTATCCCAAAACCAGAAGCAGGCATCTGATGAAGAGCTTCATTTCCGGGATGCTGTTTATCCAGACCCATCAGCTGGCGAACTGTCTTTTCAGAGAAAGTGGCACTTTCTCCGTTTGCCATGAATGCCCCTCTTCCATTCTCTACATTGATGGTGAGGGAGTCATAGAAGTCCTGGACTAGCTTTGGGTCCACTTTGAAATGTTCATCAGAAATTTTCAACCAACCTTGAGTCTTGAGAAGCTCAGTGAGTTCCCGTGCCTCAGAAAACTGGCTCAGGAAGGCTTCATCAAATACAAGAGGGCTCAAAATGTACTCCTTCTTGTTGGACTTCTTCTTTTTCTCAGATGGCTCATCAGTGCCATCTTCGTTTTCGTCCTCATCTTCATCATCGTCTTCCTCATTATCATCTCCTTCTTGGAGATCCTTATCAGCTTGATTCTCAGGGGAGCCAGCCTTGTCCTTGGACGCTTTAGTTTTTCTTTTTTTGGTTGGAAGCCCTTTCCTTTAGGAGCGGTCTTGCCTCCAGCGTCCGTGGGGACGGCTTCCCAAGGAGGGATTTCAAGAGCATCCAATTCCAACTGCTCGTCCAAAGAGAGCTCTTATGAATGAGCGTTCTCAGGAACGACATTGTCGCTT
This sequence comes from Polygonum aviculare, assembly GCA_934048045.1. NCBI lineage: Eukaryota > Viridiplantae > Streptophyta > Magnoliopsida > Caryophyllales > Polygonaceae > Polygonum > Polygonum aviculare. The sequence continues at coordinate 19,269,230 of OW204023.1, read as the reverse complement.
TGATTGGCAAGTTGGCGACTCAACTCTTCATCCTCAGAAATTTGTTGTCGAGTGATCTCATCGAGGACGACGGTGGAGTTAACTTCTTTAGAGTTATCGGAGCCAAACTCTGCATCAATTGAGTCGTCGAGGACGACTATTGGAGAAGAGGGAACATCCCTTTCAATTGGAGACGGGGAGATTTGAGAAGGAGGGGATTGGTGGAGGTTAGCCTCAGGGAAGGCTTGGGCAACCAGTTGAAGGTTGGGATCAATGACTCTTCTTTTGAGGGGTTTCTTGGTGGCTGGGTCATGTTTGAATTTGGTACGCTCCTCTACAAATTGTGTAGGGAAGCGATCGTAAAATTTTGTGGGGGCGGAAGAGGAGGCCTTTTGAGAGGGGAGAGAGTTTTTGGCAAGGCGTGAAGGGGAAAGAGGTGGACGGGGTTGTAATGATATGAGGAGGAGAAGGAGGGGGTGGGGACGGCATTACTAACCTCTTTATACCCCTTGGAATGGGTGGAAGATCAGCAAATAGTGCGTTGGATAGGTCTGGGATGGATTCTATCAAGGGGATCCTCCAATCCTGCTCATAAGCATTAAACGCCTCTAGAAGTATATTTGTACCTCCATAGTAAGGGGCGTCCTTTCCCCTATCTTCATCAGTACTGACATCACGAATCTTTGTAAGAACCTCCTCAGGTTGCGGAACCATTCTTGATTTCTACAGGACTTCATGTACTGGGCCACAACGTCAAAGAGCATGCGTGGCTTTGTTTCAATGAAGTCCATGAGGAGCTCATCGATTCTTATCTCTGGTGGGTCCTCAACATTGAACGCCTTTTTGGTGAGGCCCTTGCGTTTGCCTCCAGCAGATCCACCAGACATGTTTTGTTGAACATGTGCCATTTCGGAGAGAGTGTGAACGGAGACTAGCCGGAAACTTAGAGAGAGACTACCGGAGTTCTAGAGAGAAGTCAGAGCAAACGTGGTTTTGAGAAAATAGTGAGCAAAAGTTATGACAGCCGTTGCAATCAATGTATATATAGGAGCTAAGTGAGGGGCACGTTGGTAAGTTCCTCTTTTCAAAATTCAACCAATGGCGCGTTCTTGATGAACCTGTACTAAACTGAACTGGCGTCCTGTACTGAAAATAACTAACGTCCTTGTCTCCAAACACAAACAATACTCAAGTCCTGGAACCACCTTTAGAACCATTTTGAAAACCAAGCAAGTATGTCCCATTAAAGAAAAAGTGAAGTTCATAAGACGCTTTTGCAAGGTTCTCGCATAGGGTAAGCTTAGAGTTCCCATCATTTCGGCTTATAATGAGGGTTGGGTGATCAGGGATACTCTTTTTCAAGGCAATAAAGATTTTCAATGGCGTTCGAATGATATGCACAAAGTAGTTTTAGACTAGCGTCCTTGCAAATATGAAATCAATGCATAAAGTCCTTAGCAATTATGAAATCAACTAAACATAGCCTAGCATGGAGGGAATAGTAGAACGGGACTTGCTACTTAACAATTATCATCCCTAGTAGCAACCTGAGATGCTCGAAGGGACGTCTATCAAGTGCCTTAGTGAAAATATCAGCTACTTGGTCCTCAATCCTTACATGCCCCATACTAATAACTCCTAATTCAACATTATCTCGCAAGAAATGATATCTTATATGAATATGCTTTGTGCGAGAATGAAAAACAGGATTCTTAGCAATTTCAATACCACTAGTATTATCACAAAGAATGGGAATAGCTAGATTTATACCATAGTCCTCAAGTTGATATTTGATCCAAATGACACGTGAACAGCACGAGGCAGCAGCAACATACTCAGCTTCCGTAGTGCTTTGATCCCCAAGAGACTAAGCATGAACCAAAAAATTTAGCCATTCCTGAAGTGCTTTTTCGATCAATTACATGACCAGCATAATGATCTTCCGAGTAGCCAACGAGCTTGAGGGACGACTTCCTTGGATACCAAAGACAAAAATCGTCGCGTCCCTTGAGATATCAAAAAGATTCTCTTTACGTTCGCATGCACACAAGCAAATGAAAAACATGATGTTTGAGCAAAGAACTAATCATCCCACGATAGAGCTTTTGATCGACGTTCTTCCTTTGTTCATCTGCGTAAAGACGCGAATTAGGAGAACAAGGAGTAGCAACGGGCTTGGACGTATTCATGTCGTACTTCTCGAGCATCTGCGAACGTACTTCTGTTGGTGAATGCGCGTCTCATCCTTGAGTTGGTTGATTTGAAGCCCCAGAAAGAAGTTAAGTTCTCCAATGAGCGACATTTCAAACTCGCTACTCATCAAGGTCTTGAACTCATCTACAAGTTTCATGTTAGTACTACCAAAGACTATGTCTTCAACATAGACTTGGGCAATCAAAATATCCTTGTGGACTTTCTTTATAAACAAAGTTTTATCAATTGAACCTCTTGTGTAACCATTAGACAAAAGAAAAGACGCAAACCTGTCGTACCATGCACGAGGGGCTTGCTTGAGTCCATAGAGAGCTTTGTCGAGGTAGTACACATGATCTGGATGATTGGCGTCCTCAAAGCCAACGGGCTGAGAAACATACACATCCTCTTTCAGTTTCCGGTTAAGGAAGGCTGTCTTGACGTCCATTTGAAACAGCTTGAATCCTTTGTGAGCGGCAAAGGCAATGAGAAGACGGACGACCTCAGTTGTAGCAACAAGAGCAAAAGTCTCATCATAATCAATGCCTTCCTCTTGCTTGAATCCTTGAGTCACCAGTCTTTCCTTGTTCCTTGACACGCGTCCACTTTCATCGAGTTTGTTTCTAAACAACCAGTGCGTCCCTATGATATTTTTAGTTTTAGGAAGAGGGACGAGGGTCCAAACTTTGTTTCATTCAAACTGATTAAGCTCTTCTTGCATTGCTTGAATCCAGTCAGCGTCCTGGAGTGCTTCCTTTATGTTTTTGGGTTGCACCATGGACACAAAGGCATTGAAAGCACAAAAAGCCAAATTTGCACTCTGAGACATGCTTGCAGCTGGCTTTGTTTGAACTCCTTGAGAGATATTTGAGACTATCTGAGTACTTGGGTGATCCCTTGAGAAGCGGAACTCCCTTTGAAACAGTTGAGCGAATCTTAGATCAATTTCACCATCAGAGTCATCATCTTCATCTTGAGCATCGTCCTCAGTGTGTTCCCCCTCAAAGAGAGCGTCCACACCATGGCGTTGCTCACCTTGTTGACTTGGTTCAGCCACATCTTGTTGAACTGGAGTCTCACTACGAGATGGAACTCCTTGATCAACGCTAGGAGCGTCCACTGAGACTTCTTCTGGACTTGCGTTGCCGTCCTTAGGAACATAGTACTTTCCTGAGGACCAGTCATCAACTTCGTCTTTAGAGTCGTCCTGCTATTGTGAAGAAGAGCGTTCTTTCACATGTGATCTTCCTTTGTGAGAAGAACTCCCTTTGAACACAACATGTATACTCTCCTCAAGCTTAAGAGTTGAACAAACCTTGGATCAATATCAGCATCAGAATCATCATCTTCATCTTGAGCATCGTCCTCAGTGTGTTCCCCCTCAAAGAGAGCGTCCACACCATGGCGTTGCTCACCTTGCTGACTTGATTTGGCTATATCCTGTTGAACTGGAGATTCACTTTGAGAAGTGATGCAACCCGGGCCCGAGACCGGATCGATCGTGGTTAGACCAAGACCATGGCGTCCACCTTGGTCCCGACACGTCAACCAAAAAGGAAGAAGCCGCTCTCCAACTCAAGTCCAAGGGTCCTATCACAAGGAGCCGAGCCAAGAGCATCATCCAAATCCCGGCTTGTTCCCAGAAGGGTCGGCCCCGACCCCACCATGGTCGGCTGCGACCTATTCCAGAGAATACTCACCAAGCTGATTTAGGTCGGCGCCGACCCCCTATAGGTCGGCTGCGACCCCCTCTGGCGGACATCCGCGACTTCGGTTTCGAATTCCTTTCGAACCGCCTATCCTTAATTAGATTTTCTTTTAATTTAAGTCAAGTTATTATTTTAGGATAATTATTTGACTTAATTCTAGATAGCTTGTTTCATTTATTTCCATATTTTTATTTTAGGATTTTTGTAACAAATCATATCTATATCTTTCCATAGATAAGATATGATTTGCTAAATTATTTCTTTCCTAGTTAGAAACCCTAGGGGGTTGATTATCCCTCTATAAATACTGTTGTATTTCCTTTCATTAGTTTCATGCAATGCAATATTGAATTCCTGAAACGTAAAATCGAGTTTCTCCTTCTCTCGGGATACCGTTGCATCACTCGTTTGTTCAACATCATCAATCACTTCCGCATCAATTGTTATTTCATCATCCATCATCAATCAAGAGAAACGCGCTTACGTCTACGATCTCGATCGGGACATCCGTGTTCTTGTCGACCACGAGGGGCAAGGACGCATCAACTGGCATCAGAGCCAAGGATCGTTTGAGTCTAGTAAGTACTTTTCTCTTACTCCACACGGAATTTTTTTTTTTCCCACATCCTAAAATTTTCGGCCCTATATCCATATCGCCCTTCATCCATCTAGGTTTTACCCGAAAATTTTGCTTTGAATTCATTAAGTTGAAACGAAAGCCCTATCCTTGCTCGAACATAGTATTTTCATTACTTGACATTGAATTCGTGTCTCTGACAATTTGAATCTTGCAGGTGAAGAAAACTCTTAAGTTCGGCACTTTCTTTCCTTGTTCCTTTTCGTGTTTTTGCGTCCGTCGTAGGTCGTTCCCAACCCCCCATAGGTCGTGGCCGACAACCCTCTACATTAGGGTTCGGCAATTTTCGAAAAAAAAAATCAAAATTTTTTTTTTGGTGAAGAAAAGCCAAAATAAGGTAACCTTCGCAAGATTAAAAAAAAAATCGGTGCGTTGAAAGCCAAAATAAGGTAACTTGCACTCCAAGCAACAAGTTTTGAGGTGTAAAGAGTTCTTAAGAGGCCTCCTTGCATTGATCGTTGTCATTGTTCATTGAATCTCTTTGGATTTGTTGGGACGCTATCAAGAACGCTTGCGTACTTGTTAGTGTTCCACACAACCGTCCCTTAGTTTTGATATGACAAACGCACTTGATTCTGATAAAGTTGTCCAAGTGTTCAGGAACGCCCAATTAACAAAGGACAACAAGTGTATGAACGTTCCCTAGGCTTAGGGACGCCAGCTAACAGGAAGTAAGGACGAGCAAGAGACTACTTGAGCAAGGACGGAGTCCCAAGCAAGTAGGAACGCAAGAAAGGAGTCCTTACTCACTAGCCGACAGGATGACATCACTCGACAATGTTTGATCATCCAAGGACACGTGGAGACCGATCCTGTAGCAGAGTCCAACACTACGTGGCGGACGATCCTGTAGCAGAGTTCATCAACACGTGGCGGCCGATCCTGTAGCGGAGTTCATCACACACAGCTGGATACAGGAAGCTCCCTCATCACCGCCAAACTCGTGGAAGAAGATCCTGTAGCCACGTACCTGAAGGGCATGATCGTCAGAACGAGAATGACGCCCTTCCCCAAGTCCTATAAATACCGCAAGGTATTTATTGTGACGATAACGCTTTCAAGAATATTCAGAGAGAATCAAGAGAAAGCGACTCACTCAAGAACACGAAGAACTAACTCAAGAACTTAAGAACAGTGATAGAACTTGTGTTAGATCGAGTGAGAGTTGTAACCAAATCACAAAAACTGTTTGTATCAAGAAAACCCAAAAGGAAAGAGAGAGTTCTGCGAAGTACTGCAGAACGTAGGAATAGAGTCCTTTAGTAGATTGGACAAGCTTAAGTTGTAGGCTTAAAGGAGTTCTTTACTAGTGAACTTAGGGAAAAGCTAAGTGTCAGTGAACTGTAAAGACTCGCCAGTACAACTGTAAGAACGTTCAATAGAAAGGAAAGATCTATTCAAAAATTCTTCAAGGAGGTAGAGGTTTACACTCAAGGACTACTTGGTCTTGAGTGGTTCCTCTATAATTCTCTGCGTTCATCTATTATCTGTTTAGTCTTTATTTCCGCTGCAATACTAAAGGACGCCCCTACACCTCGTAGGGACGCCTGACCAAAGGACGACTTTACTCAAAGTAAAGAACGTCCCTTAGACTAACGATCCAACAGGATTGTTTTGTCTTTGCTATTGTCTCGAGTACGCCTTAAGCCAACCGATACCCTCAACCGTTTTCAAAAACCGTGTGGTTAAGGGTTAAGTCATAGACTTAAAGCATACCTAAGGCAACGTTCCTTTGTGCTCTTTGATCCTCTCGATTGGTTTTGTGATAATCCAGGTAGCGTTTCCGGCAGAAATCAATGATGCATTCGAACGACGAGCAACTTCATCAACTTCATCAACTTCATGACCGGTCCAGGCTCATCGAAGAGCACCTGGCGCAGCTCGCCCAGGAGTTGGCCGAACTCCGCTCCCACAGCTTCGCTCCACCGCTCGGTACCGACCCACATTCCGTTGGTAATGAGGGGTTGGCGCTTGATCCCACTACCTCAGCACCGACCACTACTAGGTCGTCACCGCCCTCCACCAACTCGGTACCGACCCCCACTAGATCGTCACCGACCCCTTCCAGCTCGGTTTCACCCACCACCACCATAGATGTCGTGGACAGGGAGGCGCCCCACCAAGGGATAGTGGTGACTCTGGACAACTCTACTTTCGTTTCGACCTCTTCGGTCCCGATGAACTTCACACACAAAAAGGAGAACCAAAGCAATTTCCGTCAGAAGATACAAAGCTCCAACCCGAGCATATACACATGGCTGACAAGTCACCCCTTCTCGGATCTTGCGCGAAGCGCCTGCTCTTAGACCGGCGACATGATGTATCACCCATAGCTCGAGGTAACTTACCTTGTTTTTTGGTTATTCCTTTGCTTACTTCTACTATATCCTCCTCTACATCACCCCCGGACTTGGCATTGCCGAGTACCATATCTTCCAGTTTTGAGGGTTTTCAGGATGTACAACCCGACAAGCTCCTCGCAGGTTTACAACCCATTCCAGGCATTGAATGCCGGAGTGCTCTCCTTCCGGGTGTGTCATTCCCGTTTGAACCCGGAGATCTAGTTTGGTTACACATCAAAGAACACTTTCCATCAAAGAGGAAGACTAAGCTTGACCCAATAGGAGATGGGCCATTCAAGGTCTTTTTGCTGCCTACTAATCATCCTCTCTCCCCAATCCACCCATGCTCAAAGCGAGGACGCTTCGAATCTAAGAGGGGGAGAATGATGCAACCCGGGCCCGAGCCCGGATCGATCGTGGTTAGACCAAGACCATGGCATCCACCTTGGTCCCGACACGTCAACCAAAAAGGAAGAAGACGCTCTCCAACTCAAGTCCAAGGGTCCTATCACAAGGAGGCGAGTCAAGAGCATTGTCCAAATCCCGGCTTGTTGCCAAAAGGGTCGGCCCCGACCCCACCATGGTCGGCTGCGACCTATTCCAGAGAATACTCACCAAGCTGATTTAGGTCGGCGCCGACCCCCTATAGGTCGGCTGCGACCCCCTCTGGCGGACATCCGCGACTTCGGTTTCGAATTCCTTTCGAACCGCCTATCCTTAATTAGATTTTCTTTTAATTTAAGTCAAGTTATTATTTTAGGATAATTATTTGACTTAATTCTAGATAGCTTGTTTCATTTATTTCCATATTTTTATTTTAGGATTTTTGTAACAAATCATATCTATATCTTTCCATAGATAAGATATGATTTGCTAAATTATTTCTTTCCTAGTTAGAAACCCTAGGGGGTTGATTATCCCTCTATAAATACTCTTGTATTTCCTTTCATTAGTTTCATGCAATGCAATATTGAATTCCTGAAACGTAAAATCGAGTTTCTCCTTCTCTCGGGATACCGTTGCATCACTCGTTTGTTCAACATCATCAATCACTTCCGCATCAATTGTTATTTCATCATCCATCATCAATCAAGAGAAACGCGCTTACGTCTACGATCTCGATCGGGACATCCGTGTTCTTGTCGACCACGAGGGGCAAGGACGCATCAACTGGCATCAGAGCCAAGGAACGTCCATTGAGACTTCTTCCGGATTTGTGTTGCCGTCATTAGGAACATAGTATTTTCCTGAGGACCAACCATCAACTTCGTCTTCAGAGTCGTCCTGTGGTTGTAAAGAAGAGCGTTCTTTCTTACATAGTATTTCTTTGTGAGGAGAACTCTCCTTGAACACGACATGAATACTCTCCTTAAGCTTAAGAGTCCTTTTGTTGAAAACTCTATAGGCTTTGCTTCTGAGGGAGTACCCAAGAAATATGGCTTCATCACTTAATGCATCAAACTTTCCAATCTTTTCTTTGTCATTGTTGTGAACAAAGAACTTGCACCCAAAAACCCGAAGATAGTCGATGCGGGGCTTTTTTCCATTCAACAATTCATATGACGTCTTCTTTAGCCAAGGGCGGATCATTGCACGGTTGATAATGTAGACAGTAGTAGCAATGGCTTCAGCTCAAAAGTGCTTGGGGACGCCACTTGCTAGCAACATAGTCCTTGTCATATCCTCTAGCGTCCTATTCTTTCGTTCCACAACACCATTTTGTTGAGGAGTCATTGGAGCTGAGAAGTTGTGGGAGACGCCATTTTGATCACAAAAGGCCAAGAACTCTGAGTTTTGGAACTCCGTCCCATGGTCTGATCGTAAGGCTTTCAAGCGCGTCCCTAGAGCAACTTCCACTTGCTTGATAAAGACTTTGAAGGCCTTGAAACAATCTGCTTTTGACACCAAGAAAAAAAAAAAAAGTGAATCGAGAAAAATCATCTACGAGAACGTACATATACCTCTTTCCACCATAGTTCATCGTCCTCATGGGTACACAAAGATCCATATGAAGAAGTTCCAAGGGCTTCTTCGTACTTACTTCATTTTTGGACTTAAAGGATGTTCTTGTTTTCTTCCCTTTGATACAAGCTTCACAATGTTTAGCTTTCTCAGCATCGATTCAAGGAAGTCCTCTCACAAGATCTTGTTGGTGTAGCCTAAGGATTGTGCTTAGTCCAGCATGACCAAGACGGCGATGCCAGAGGTCCACGTCCTTAGTTGAAGCAGATAGACACAACTTAGCAGCAGGTTTGAACTTTTTATTAAAGATGTAGACGTTGTTTTGACAGACTCCCTTGAGAACAAATTTGTTTGTTTTCTTATTGATAACAAAGCATTCTTTTGAATCATATGTGACGAGGTTTTCACATTGATCACATATTTGAGAGGCGCTGAGGAGATTGAAGCCAAGTCCATCAACAAGACTAACGTTTGATGCTTTGATGGACGAATTCAGATTTACAATGCCCGTCCCTTTGATCTTTCCTTTACCCTTGTTGCCAAACGAGACAGTTCCTCCCGTGACCCTACTTTGGATAGAAGTGAGATGGATCTGACTGCCTGTCATGTGATTTGAGGTGCCACTATCAATGATCCACGGGCTTCCCCTCACTTCCACCTCTTAAAAAGAGTTAGTTTTTGGCGACCCAGGCAAGGTGTTCCTTACTTGGTTCGTTACAATAAAAGAACTCTACTTTGGCATATAATCATTTAGATTAACATCATTGGACGTAGCATGCTTTCTAAATGAAGTTCTAGAACGTCTCAGACGCCTTGTATTTGTCTTAGGAACGGACTCATTGTTTTCATTTTTAGTTATAGCATCTTTGCCATTTTTAAGGTCTTCCTTCAACTTTAAGCAATCATACTTGTAAGGACCACATGACCACAATACCAGCACGTCCTATAGTAATCACCAAGGTAATATTTTTTGTTAGGACGTTGGATCTTGTTTTCTTTCATTTTCTCTGGGTCATAGACTTTTAAACCTTATCCTTTAGCAATTTTCTTGTAAATCATGTGGCTAGTGGAGTCAGTATAGTAGTCATTTTTCCCTTTTTCTCTACTTTCAAGGACTCTAATACGTTTAAGAAGGTTTTTAGTTTTCTCTCTTTCTAGTTCTAACTCTGATATTTTGTTAGCCTCAAAATCACTACAAAGAGAATTCTTTGAGTTAGACTCATCATACCCTAGTCCTCTTTTGGCAGGAACAAAGACAACGGGTTTTACCACCTCAGTTATGGGACTCTTTCCTAAAGCTTTAATCTCATCCCTAAGGTAGGCGTTCTCAAGTTTGAGACACACGATTTCAGTTTTAAGAGACTTTGTTTCTTCAATTGAGGACTCAAGTTGAAACTTCATTATACTATAGTTTTCACATTCAACCACAATGTTTTCAAATTCAAGTTCATCCATCCTTTCTTTCATAGCATAACTTTCTTGCATGATTTGAGCAATAAGTTTGATGAGCTTAGGCTTTGAACATTTATCTAAAGAACTTATCATGGAATCGTGAGTTACCTCTTGTTCAGTTTCAAAGGCGTCCTTTTGAACTTCTAGAGCGTCCTCCATATCCATGTACGCAACCGGGTCGGCCGGTTCTTCATCATCTGAACTGAGATCATCCCATGCAGTTGTGTACGCACCCATGAGAGGTTTCTTCTTAAAGTCCTTCGTTGACATTTCCAGAATTATAATTCTTAGCGAAATGACCTTTCTTGTTACATTTGTAACATGTTAGTTCTTTCATCTCAGCCTCTGAATACTTGGGGCTCTCCTTTTTGTAAGGCATTTTTCATTTTTGAACTTGTGTTTCTCTTAGCCCATGAACGCAAAGTTTTGTGCAAGAGAGCAACTTTTTCTTCCTCAGCAAGTTGTTCTTCTGTCTTTCCTTGATGTTCTACCAATGCTTGAAGACGCATGTTTTCACAATGCTCCTTAGTTTTGGCGTCCATTATCTAGGCTAGTTCATTTTGCCGATGAAGATACTCTGTATGTTCTAGGGACGTCCTTGACGCAATTGTTAAAGCTAGATCTGTTTGAGGGTACCTTCCAAGCTCAACCATGCCTGCATTCCTTCTGGCATCGTACTGTCTCAGCTTCCCATAGATCTCTTCCATTTCAAAACTCTTGTACGTTGGCCTAATTCTCTTTGAAGGTAGTCTTGTCAAAGTTCCATACTCCTGTTAATCCATCTATTAACACTTGAACTTTGTTCCTTATTGAGATCTTAACATCAGGAATTCCCAAGTTCTTCAACTTGGTGATGAGAGCTTCAAAATGGAAGGATAGTCCTTGACAATTTCATTTGGCAGCATTTGAATGCGTAGAAGTCCCTCTTGACTTCTAGCTGGACGTCTTCTTTTATATCTGGTGTCCCTATTCAAAATGGTGGTACTTTTCAAGGGCTTCCCACTATTGTTTAGCTGTAGGTAAGTTGCTAACTCTGGTAGCGTCCCTTTTGCAGAGAGATGTCTACAGGAAACATATTGCTTTCGCGTTGGTCTTCATCAACTTAAACTCATCAGGACCCCATTCTTCTTCCTTGCCTTCTTTGGCAACAGGAACTTTAAGATCACCATTTTTTTTATCACTGTCCACCATTGATAATTCTGACTCCCCACAAAGTTCTCAAAACTTGTTTTCAAGCGATTGAAACTGCCGTCCGTCAAGCGCGGAGGCTTCATGCTACTAATTCCGATAGGTTCCATATCCATCTTTACCTGCAACTCAAAGAAATCTAGAGCGCCTGCTCTGATACCAATTGTTGGATCGTTAGTTAGATAAGAAAGGCGTCCTTAACAGAGTTAAGAGCGTCCTTGACCGAGACGTCCTTAATAAAGATTAAGGACGTCCTTAATAAAGATTAAGGACGTCCTTCAGTTGCAGCAGAAAAACAAAAGACTAAACAAGTAAAGGCAATAAGTAAGGAACGTTTTTGATTTATAGAGGAACAGCTCAAGTACCAACTAGTCCTTGAGTGTAAACCTCTACCTCCTTAGAGGATTTTGTAATAGCTTCAAATACACTGGTGAGTAGTTACACTTCTCTGGCACTTAGAAGATGAACCTAAGTCCACTAGTAACAACCCCTTTAAGCCTGAAATGTAACCTAACTTAATCTCTAAAGGATGCTATCACCTCTTCCTTACAATTCGTCGTATGGACTCTCTCTTTCTTTTTGTTCTTTTCTAATATAAACAGTTTGTGGTTTTGTTGTACGCTTCTCGCTCGATCTAACACCGAAGTCTCACTTGTTCTTGAGCTTGTTCTTAGTGTTCTTTGTTGTTCTTGAGCGACTGACAATTTCTCTGAATATTCTCTAGAAGCGTCAAGTCACAATAAATGCTCTGGAAGAGTATTTATAGTGACATGGGGAAGGGCGTAATTCTCTGACGATCATACCCTTGGGGACGTTGCTATAGGGATCGGCTTCCACGTGTCTTTGTGATGATCAAGGAAGCTCCCTGATAATTCTGTTAGGCTTGGCTATAGGATCTTCTTCCACGTGGAGATCATGATCAAGGCTTGTCTGGTGATGTCACTTTTTCGGCCAGCCTTGAAGGACTCTAGTGTAATGATGAAGGACGGCGTCCTTATTTAGATCATGCCAATCCGTTCACTCAGAGATATAGCGTCCTTACACCTTAAGGATGGCTACACATACACAAACTTGTTGTCCTTTTCAACATGCGTTCCTAAAACACTTGGAGAACTTATTAAATTAAGGCGAGTTTTTCATATCAAAACTAAGGGACGTCAGGCACAATGTTAAGTACTAAAGGCGTCCTTAACATTGTCCCAATAGAATTGTTTGAATAAACTCTACTCTCTAAATACTGATAACAACCTTCTCTGAAATCCCCCATGTTTGTGCTTTATGATTGAGCTGAAAATGCATAAGAAACTAGATTTCCTTGGGTTCCAACCCTGCTTGCATGTTATACTAAGTTTGTTAGTCTTGGGTTATTTTTTAGATTGGCACGATGACTTTAGCCGAGTCATATTGCTATGGCCTTTTCATTGATGAGATGATAAAAAATGAAGAAGTTCTTTAGTAAATTATATTCTAGGGTTTCTTTCACGATTGATACTTGGACTTTTGGCCAGAATCTATGTTATATATCATTGACTGCACACTTTATTGATGATGAGTGGACTTTGCGTAAAAGGATATTGATTTTTTGTCAAATAGATGGTCACTCAAGTGAGTTTATAGGCAAGGTTGTCGAGAAGTATTTGATTGAATGGGGGGATCAAAGATATTATGACAATTATAGTTAATAATGTTAGCTCTAATGATTTGACTATTAAATACTTGAGAAGAAGAATCAATTGTTGGGGTGGTAGTCTGTTGGATGGTAGATTTCTACATATGAGGTGTGCAACACATAACTTGAATTTGATAGTAAAAGAGGTTTGAACGATTTGAATGCCTCTATTTGGAGAATTTGTGCTGTTGTGAGATATGTGAGATCCTCACCCGCTAGGCTTAAAAGCCTTGTATGCTTGGATGTTGAGACCAAATGGAATTCTACTTATCTAATGCTTGATTGTGCTATCAGTTTTAGATTGGCCTTTAGTAACTTGTCCTCGAAAGGGGATGTGAATCGCCTTAGGATCGGAGTCGATTCTTGCTCGAGGGAGTTCATGTTGCTTCTTAAATTCGTCTCCAAGGGAAACTCTTGCTAATCTTGTGAAATTCGAACAAAAATGTGGCACAGTGGAACGTGTGGGATTTGATGAATAACAAACTCTTTTTGTGCGATTTTTATTGATGTGGGATAAGTGGTCGAATCCTCTCAATCGATCGACTCACCGAGAGGAGGCGGCCAAGGGATACAAAGGTGTAGAACTAGACCTAACAACCCTATAATGTTGATGGATAAATAGATGAACACACTCGGTGTGAACCAAGTATGCATGCCTAAGGAGGGTGAGGCGAGGCTCGAGTCTCATGAGCCAAACTACCCTCCGAGCCCTCAGTTACCCGAAGACCATGGTTGGTTTGAAAAATATGAACGGCGAGGCCATGGCTCGAGTCTCACGAATTGTAGCCCGCCATCCGGCTCTCGAGTCTCACGAGAGCCCTATGGCTTGAGTCCCACAAGCCGGGACAGCCCAAATGTAATACTCGCTATTTTTATAAGATATTATGTAATATATTCTATTGGAAGTGTAAGAACAATTCTAATCAATTCGTTTTCGTAACGACGAATTAAAGCTTTCAAGGAAGCATATTAATCGTTAAATATAATTTAAAAGTATAAAATAGAGATTTATAGTCTAAAGATAAAAGTAAGTTTTTTCACTCATAAATAATCTACAAGTCTAGTAATTTTAATAAGAAAAGAGACAGTTATAATAAATATAAAAGAAATGTAATTTGAGAAGATTAATATTATTAATTAGCAACAGTTAATTAAACTGGATAACGCATTTTATTAAAACCCGAATGGCCCCATAGGACCAACTTCACGGGCGGACCTCTCTTCCCCTCCATCACACCAATGTCGTTTCACTCATAACATGTAATTGTTATATTTTCACACCAACTCCCTTTTGCCGAATGGTCACGGGATGGAGAATGGTCAGGCCATGTGGCAGCCCGAAACCCGCTCGTTCGTCCACTCCTCTAGCTCTCACCTCTACTCTTCTATCCCATCAACCCCATAAAATCAGTCCCGAAAATCAGCTTTGTAGACGGGAGGTTGATGCGTTCGCCTTCCAGGGACTCCAAGAAGGACACGCTTGGCCAAGGATCTAGGTTACAAGTTGGGCCTTGTCCGACTATTGAGGGAAAACATAAGGAGGCGGAAGCTGAGTTATGGAGGGTGGTAGTGGTGGTAAGGAAGCTGGTAGCTGAGGTAGGGACTCTAGTAGCTGCGGTAGGGACTCTGGTAGCTGTGGAAGGGACTCTGGTAGCTGTGCTGCGGTAGGGACTCTGGTAGTTGTGGACGGGACTCTGATAGCTGTGCTGCGGTAGGGACGTTGGTAACTACGGTAGGGACGTTGGAAGAGGGACGATGGTAGGGATGCTGGTGGATGTGGTAGGGACGCTGGTGGCGGAGATAGGGACGATGGTAAGGACTCGACGGGTGGAAGAACTCGCCGTCGAACGAGGATACGACCGGAGGTCGGGGAAATGAGGGCGTCGGAGAAGAGGGATATAAGGATTGACGTTCACGGTTTTGGGGAAGAGATATCACTCGATTCAAGCCAAAACTCATTGATTGCAAACGTGAAGATTACAAGAGAGGAGAGCTCCTTATATAGTGGAGGCTCTTAGGCAACAAAAGGAGACCCTAGCATTTATGGGTTGGGCCTAAAACATGCAAGTCTTGGCCCAATACCCTATACATACTATAAATGGCCAGACAACTAATCTGACCTAATATTCTTGTCTCTACTACAAAAGGTAATACTTATCCATTAGCTAGCTAGGAAAAGGAAAGACAAAGAATAGAACAAACAAGTCTTAGGGACTCTGTTGAGGACTCTCTTCAAGAGCTGAGGGACTCTGCTGAGGACTTTGTTGAGGACTCTGCTGAGGACTCTGTTGACGACTCTTCTAAGGACTCTGCTAAGGACTCTACTGAGGACTCTGCTCATGAGCTGAGGGACTCTAATGCTGAGGACGCTGGAAGGGAAGCTGTTGGAATTGTTGGGACACCCTGGTGCAGTCCCTAAGATTGTCCTTGGCAGCAGGCGTCCTCTAGAGACGGGGACTTCAAGGGTGCCGGTAGGGACGCCAGAGCCCCTTCCTCAAGATTGGCTTTCAAGACGCTCAACACACATGTAGGTGGTTCTTCAGGGACTAAGCTAAAGGACTGAGAGGCTCGCCATACAAAGGACGCCGTTGCTTGAGCGATGGCCTTAGCACGAGCTCGAGTAATGGGTCCGTCCGAACGCATTGTCGTGGCGTCTTCCTCTTCCTTGGGGGTAAGGGAAGGGATCGCATCATCCTCCCCCCTTGAGTGGGAAGCGTCCCCGCTTCCTCCAAAAGGTGTTCATCTTCAGGTTCCACGTATGGAGATAAGTCCGCGACATTGAAAGTGGCATGGACAACCCCATAGGAATCTGGCAGCTCAAGCTTGTAAGCATTTGGTCCAATCCGCTCAAGGACGCGAAAGGGACCGTCCCCCTGGTGGTGGAGCTTTGTTTTCCGGGCTGAAGGGAAGCGACTCTTGCGCAAGTGGAGCCAAACCAAGTCCCCAGGCTCAAAGATGAGCTGTTGGCGTCCCTTGTTATGTTGGTTGGCATATTTTTGGGCACGACGCTCAAGGCGTTCCTGCGTCCTCATGTGCAGCTTCTTGATGTTCTCAGCACGGTTGGCCGCATCGAAGTGTTCTCCTTGCTGTAAGGGACGGGGTGAGAGATCAAGGGGAGTAAGCGGATTACGCCCATAGACAACCTCGAAGGGACTCATGGAGTGCGCCGAGTGTTTGGACTTGTTATAGCAAAATTCTACAGTAGAGATTAAGTCCTCCCAACGGCGTGGGTTATTCTTAAGCATCACTCGAAGAAGTGAGCCTAAGGTCCGATTGGTGACTTCCGTCTGGCCATCGGTTTGGGGATGGAAGGAAGTAGAGAATAGTAGTTTGGTGCCTAACTTTCCCCAAAGTGTTCTCCAAAAATGTCCCACAAACTTGGCGTCCCTATCACTAATGATTGTGCGGGGGATGCCATGGTACTTCACTACGTGTTCAAAGAACAAACAAGCCACGTCCGTTGCATTGTTCGTCATTGTACACGCAATGAAATGGGTCATTTTTGAAAAACGACACAGTACTACAAAGATGGAGTCCTTACCATTCTTGGACCTAGGCAGTCCCGTGATGAAGTCCATTGAGAGGTCTTCCCACGGAGCATGCGGAATAGGCAAAGGAGAGTAAAGTCCATGATTATGGCTAGTGGACTTGGCCTTTTGGCAAGTGATACAACTCTTGCAATACTTCGTGACATGATGAGACATGTGAGGCCAAAAGAAGTGTTCACGCAAAGCAGCAAGGGTTTTATTAACGCCAAAATGACCACGTCCCTCATGCGCTTCTTTTATCAAAAGAGTCCTTATAGAAGACTTAGGGACACATAGCTTCCCGGCCTTGAATAAGTACCCTTCATCGAGAAAGTAGCCATCAATGGCATGAGAAGGCGTGGCCTTTTCCATGTTGGGACCAAAGAAGGGGTCCGAAGCATAAAGCTCCTTTAACATGGAAAAACCAAGTAAGCGAACTTGAAGGGAAGAAAGGAGGGTGTACCTGCGAGAAAGGGCGTCCGCAACCACATTCTCCTTACCTTTCTTGTGATGGACGACGTAAGGGAACGTCTCCAAGAACTCGACCCAGCGTGCGTGTCTTCTATTGAGGTGTGCTTGACTCTTGAGGTAAGACAATGCCGCGTGGTCGCTGTGGATGATGAACTCCCGTGGCCACAAGTAGTGTTGCCAAGTCTTGAGGATTCTAAGAAGAGCGTACAGCTCTTTGTCGTATGTGGGGTAGTTCAAATGAGCTCCAGTGAGTTTCTCACTATAGTAGGCAATTGGCTTGCGTTCTTGGTGAAGGACGCCACCTATGCCAACATTTGACGCATCACACTCGATCTCAAAGGGCTTAGTGAAGTCCGGGAGTTGTAGGAGTGGAGCATTACAAAGGGAGTCCTTTAGACTTTGGAACGCCTTTTCATGATGCTGCTTCCACTCTATGATTGTGCCTTTCTTGGTTAAGTCATGCAATGGGGCAGCAAGGACGCTGAAGTGATGGACAAAACGGCGGTAGAAACCGGCGAGTCCTAAGAAGGAGCGGACTTCCGTTGCACTCTTTGGAGTAGGCCAGTCCTTGATAGCCTTGATCTTTTCCTCGTCCACTTGTAAACCAACACTAGAGACCACAAAGCCAAGGAAGACAGTGGAAGGCTTGCAAAAGGTACACTTAGCCAAGTTGGCAAAGAGTGTTTCACGGTGTAAGCGTGTCAATACCAACTTAATGTGTTCCGTGTGGTCATTGAGATTCATTGAATAAATCAAGATATCATCAAAGTAGATCACAAGGAACTTACCAATGAAGTCCCTAAGGACATGGTTCATGAGTCTCATAAAGGTGCTTGGGGCGTTGGTGAGACCAAAGGGCATGACGAGCCACTCATAGAGACCAAATTTTGTCTTGAAGGTTGTCTTCAATTCATCGCCTTCCTTCATGCGGATTTGGTGGTAGCTACTCTTCAAGTCGATTTTGGTGAACAAGGTGGCACCATGGAGCTCGTCCAACATATCATCGAGCCTAGGAATTGGATGCCGGTATTTGATGGTGATGTTGTTGATTGCACGGTAGTCCATACACATGCGCCAGGAGCCATCCTTTTTAGGGACTAGAATGACGGGCACGGCACAAGGACTTAGGGACCTTCTTACATAGCCACGCTCAAGGAGTTCTTGCACTTGCTTTTGGAGTTCCTTGGTTTCATCTAGGCCAGCTTTGTGAGGAGCCCTATTTGGTAGAGAGGCCCCGGGCATCAAGTCAATTTGATGCTCAATTCCACGTAGTGGAGGAAGTCCTAGGGGAAGGTCGTCAGGGAAGACGTCCTTAAAGTCCTCTAGAAGGGAAGCCACGACGCTAGGGACGGTAGGATCATTAGGGACTGTGCTAGAAGATGTGAGGGACATCGGCACCATCAAGAAGCAATGGGCACGTCCTGAAAGTGGCGGTTGAGATGGGGACGGCCGTGTGACCAACCCACGGGGTTCAACAGTGCCTTGAAGGGACGCGCTTGTTTTGGGTGTATGGGACGCCTGGTCCGAGGGACTCCTTTTGGGGACGGCTTTGGGACGCTGTTGTTGGCCATCAAATAGGGACGGCTTTGCATCCGAGGTGTTGGCCAAGTTGCGCTCCTTGCGCGCCCGTTCTTCTTCAATTGCCTTAGCGCGGTCACGTTGCACCTGATCCTGCAATATTTCACTAGGCAACATGGGTAAGAGTTTGACGCGCTTCCCATGGTACGTGAACACATAAGTGTTCAAGAATCCATCGTGAAGGACGCGCCGGTCGAAAGCCCATGGGCGTCCCAACAACAAGTGTGTGACGTCCATAGCAACGACATCACAAAGTAATGTGTCCGTGTAAGGACCAATGGTAAAGATGATCATGCATTGATGAGTGATTTGGGTACCTATGGAGTTCAACCATTGTAGTCCATAAGTGGCAGGGTGAGGAGTTGTTTCCAAGTTAAGGTGTTTGACTACCTTTTCATTGACAAGGTTGGTGAAACTCCCGGAGTCTATAATCACACTAAGGCTGGTGGAACCAACCAAAACGCGAGTATGGAAGAGATTTTCACGTTGGTCCTGTAAGGATCCTTTCAAAATGAGTGCCTTCCTAGCAACCAACCCGAGGTAGTGGCCGGAGTCCATTGGTGTTGGGGCACAATCAAACTCTTCTTCTTGGGGAACAGCATAGGAGTCCTCATATAATGGCTCTGGTGAGACTAATTCCTCATCTAAGGACTCATATCCCCCTGTGGTTGTGGAGAACAACACTTTCTTTTTGTTGGGGCAGTCCTTTTGTAGTGTCCTCGTCCGCCACAAGAGAAACACTCCATGTCCCTGGAACGCTCAAGGGGAGTCCCTTGCTGGGAAGAACGCCCTTGTTGAGGACGGCTTGTGGAATTCGTTCCATGATGTTGGGAAGGACGTTGGGATGGGGACTGCTTTGAAGAAGAACCTTGTCCTTGCATACTATGAGATGAATTAGTGGAAGCATAAGGACGAGAGTTAGAGGAAGCATACCGATTTGGCCGAGATCGGTAAGAACGCAATTCTTGTTGCTTCTTATAGATGGTCATGGCCGTATGCATCAAGTTGTTCAAATATGTGATGGGCAAAGGCTCAAGCTGGTGCCTAAGGGACTGATTCAATCTAGAGATGAACCTAGTTTTCAAGGTGGAGGGGGCAACTTTAATGCCGGCCTTGTAATACATATCCTCCAACTTAGAGAAGAACTCAATGGGAGTCATGCTTCCTTGGCGAAGTGTTGCAATGTCCATCCTCATTTGGTTCTTATAGTCCTTAGGAACATACTTTTGTGTCATGACGTACACAAGTTGATCCCAAGTTGTGACCGGTGTTTTGTCTAGCCTTAAACGGTTGTCCACAAAGCGTTGCCACCACACTCGTGCTTGACCACGAAAATGGAGTGTAGCTAAATGGACCCATTCATGGGGAGGCGTCCGACAATAGCGCAAAGTGTGCGTTGTGGCGGCAATCCACTCAAGGAAGGCAGCTACATCATAATGCCCTTCAAAATGTTCAATTCGGACTTTGACCTCATGGCGGTTTGTAGCTTGTTGGTCATAGTCCCCACGGTCTTCACGTAGGTCAAAACCGCGATCAATGGGACTCCAAGGTCTTGGTGGTATCGCTCTAGGGGCATTACCGCGCCGTTCACCTTGGTGTCGATGGGGACGCTCGTGGCGTCGGTAGGCATCATGGCGTCCGTCCCTTCTAGGGACTTCTTCATGGCGAAGTACTAAAGGCAGAGCCGGGGGAATCCAGTCCGCGGGGCGGTCGCCCAATTCAGGTGGATCACCCAAAGGTGGGAAGTTGTGGGGATTGGGTAAGCCCGATTCTTCATATTTTTCATCGTCGAAGTCATTGAACTCGTCTTCCCAAACTGGAGTATCGGACGATTGGCCTAATTCATGCGCTGGAGGTAGGGACGGCGCCCTTCCTTGTGCCACGCGCCTTTCATGCCGTTGTGTTCATCTCAAGGGGTGCTCACCAAAGCGTTGGTCACGCCTATTATACAACCGGCGTTCCCGTTCCTCGGTACCTTGGTCTTGCGGACGCAGTTGAGGACGCTGAGGGGTCGGTGCTTGGCGGCGAGCTCTCCTTGGGTCATAACGATCATGAAAACGAAAAGAGGAAGGAGACATACCTGGGCCTTCGGACTCATGGCCTGAGGAAGCATCGTAGGCATGCGGGTCACTCCGTAAGACTTGGCCCTGAGGACGGCGGGGCTCAATGGTGGAGTGGAGACGGTGTTGTTGAGGGGCATCCCTTGAGGACGTCCTGTTGGGAAGCACTTGGTGAGATGTTTGACCATTCGGCTGACTTGGGCCAGCTTGGTCAGAGAGGCTGATGGCTAGTCCTTGAGATCTGGAGTGAAGGACTTGAGGTGGGGCGTTCACTAGAGGAACCCGAGTTGCCGCTTAGGCTTGGAGAAGGGACTCGACCTCAGCGAGCCGGCGTCTTAACTCTGCATTTTCTTGTTGTACTTGTGTGAGTTGGGTAGGGTTGAGGTCTTGGCTTGAGAATTCTTGGTTGAGAACTTGGGGTGGATCACGTCCATTGTTAACCTCGTCGGAAGGGTTACCTACCATAACATTAGAATCCATGGCGAGAAAAAGTCGAACAAGAGTCAACAAGTACAAGCACTAGAAACGGCTCTTTAGACGGACTATGCACACACAAAGGTCAAGGAAGGCTTTATGTGCGAGAGGCGGCTAAAGGCTACACGATGCAACTCAAACACGCAAGGATCAATGTAACTACAAGCAACAATATTAACGTGCGAAGTGTTGAGGACTGCTTCTTTGTTGAGGCAGGCGTCCTCAAGGTGGGTTTGTCTTGGGACTCTCTTGAATCCAAAATAGTTGCCTTATTTTGGCTTTCTATTTGGACTTCTTTTGCTTTTTTTTTTTTGAATGCGGTTACTAACCGAAGGAGAGTCCTTTGAGGGACGCAAGTAGCACAAATAGGTTACTAACCTAAGCACGACTGAAACCAATATGCAACAAGTAATCGAAATCACCAAGCATGTAAGGACTGCAATAGCAAATGGGTGTAAAAAGTTTTTTTTTTTTTTGATAAGGACTATGGTAGTAAAAAACTTGTTATACTACCAAGGTTAGGCTAAAAAAAAAATTTTTTTTTTGGATTTTTATAAGGACGGGTTCAAGGAACACAAAGGGAAGCAAGTGTGATATGCAATAGTTCGAATAAAAAGGCTTACATAACCTGGGCTCTGATACCAGTTGATGCGTTCGCCTTCCAGGGACTCCAAGAAGGACACGCTTGGCCAAGGATCTAGGTTACGAGTTGGGCCTTGTCCGACTATTGAGGGAAAACATAAGGAGGCGGAAGCTGAGTTATGGAGGGTGGTATTGGTGGTAAGGAAGCTGGTAGCTGAGGTAGGGACTCTAGTAGCTGCGGTAGGGACTCTGGTAGCTGTGGAAGGGACTTTGGTAGCTGTGCTGCGGTAGGGACTCTGGTAGCTGTGGACGGGACTCTGGTAGCTGTGCTGCGGTTGGGACGTTGGTAACTACGGTAGGGACGTTGGAAGAGGGACGATGGTAGGGACGCTGGTGGATGTGGTAGGGACGCTGGTGGATGTGGTAGGGACGCTGGTGGCGGAGATAGGGATAATGGTAAGGACTCGACGGGTGGAAGAACTCGCCGTCGAACGAGGAAACGACCGGAGGTCGGGGAAATGAGGGCGTCGGAGAAGAGGGATAGAAGGAATGACGTTCACGGTTTTGGGGAAGAGATATCACTCGATTCAAGCCAAAACTCATTGATTGCAAACGTGAAGATTACAAGAGAGGAGAGCTCCTTATATAGTGGAGGCTCTTAGGCAACAAAAGGAAACCCTAGCATTTATGGGTTGGGCCTAAAACATGCAAGTCTTGGCCCAATACCCTATGCATACTATAAATGGCGTGACAACTAATCTGACCTAATATTCTTGTCTCTACTACAAAAGGTAATACTTATCCGTTACCTAGCTAGGAAAAGGAAAGACAAAGACTAGAACAAACAAGTCTTAGGGACTCTATTGAGGACTCTCTTCAAGAGCTGAGGAACTCTGCTGAGGACTTTGCTGAGGACTCTGCTGAGGACTCTGTTGAGGACTCTGCTAAGGACTCTACTGAGGACTCTGCTCATGAGCTGAGGGACTCTAATGCTGAGGTCGCTGGAAGGGAAGCTGTTGGAATTGTTGGGACGCCTTGGTGCAGTCCCTAGGATTGTCCTTGGCAGCAGGCGTCCTCTAGAGACGGGGACTTCTAGGGTGCCGGTAAGGACGCCAGGGCCCCTTCCTCAGGATTGGCTTTAAGGACGCTCAGCACCCATGTAGGTGGTTCTTCAGGGACTAAGCTAAAGGACTGAGAGGCTCGCCATACAAAGGACGCCGTTGCTTGAGCGATGGCCTTAGCACGAGCTCGAGTAATAGGTCCGTCCGAACGCATTGTCATGGCGTCTTCCTCTTCCTTGGGGGTAAGGGAAGGGATCACATCAGAGGTTACCCGATTTTTCGAGCTCCATTTGGGCCATAAATAGGCGTCGACTCGGCAAACAAAAATCACATCTGAACTCCCCTTCAACTCCTCTATAACTTTCATGCAAAACCTGAGCCGAATCGGCTCCCTTTTCAACCTCCGAAAAATACGCCGACTGAGCCTCCCATACGCCGATCTCCTCCACCGGCCTCTTGTCGTCGCCGAGAACGCCACCAGGAGATTCGTTAGAGCCTCCTGAGCCGCCCACCATCTGGAAAATCTGCCAGGAGTCGCCGTCGGGTGTCCACCATTGTAGCCGGCGGACTGAGTTGTTGTCGTGCTTGCTGCTGTGTTGCTATACGTTCAAAGGAGAAGGAAAGGGTGGCTACATTAGCAAGAAAAGAGAGGTGGGCCTCTCTTGATTTTTTGGTTAAATTTAATTAGTCCACTAAACTAATTAGGCCGACTATAATTTTTAATATTAGGCCCATATACCTATTATGAGAAATGAAGATAGAAGTTGTTGGCCAACACTTACCTAACTTCAGTACCCACTAATTAATAGTTGAAATTAAACATTATGATTATCTTAAATTAAGATAAGGAGTCCTACCTAATATACTTATAAACATACTATTATCATGATCACACAAACTATAGGCTTGTAAAACTTGGTCATTATTTTTATAAAATTAATATAATTGATGGGAGTGATTAAAAGAGTATTATAACCCTTTTCTTAATAGGGACTTATACTGTTAAAATATTATTTTACTATGATTAATGAATTTTAATTAAGTACTTATTTAAATTCTTTAAGAAGCATTTTTATAAATAAGTTTTATGAAGGATGTTCATAAATCAATGATTTTACAAAAATTCTAAACTCCCTTCTAACATTCTTATAAGCCGAAAACTTAGATTTATAAACTAACAATTCGAGGAGTTCCTAGACTAAGAAATAAATTAAATATTAATTTATTTCGTTATCTTTCCGTGCCTCGAATTAGGTTAAGCTTCTAGGAACGCTCGTTCCCCGATTCCGTCTTCGTAGCGACTTAACTCTCGAACATCGAAGGCAAGTGGATGGTTCTTTCTCCCTATTCTCTTGATATTCGATAAATCGTAAATTCCTGTCTTGCTAGCCTATCCATTTTGTTGGTAACGCCTTGTTTGCTAAATAAAATGAGCCTAGGATTTATTTATTGTTTAGAAATAACGACCCTGTTGTTATTTACTTTATCGTACTGCGCCAGCCCATGGACTTAGGACCGATGATTGACCTCTGTTTGTTTCAAGTCTCTTTTTGAGACTTTGTTGTGGACTAGTGTAGGAAACAGGGATGCGGGTTGGGACCCTCAACATCTCTTTATAACTGTATTAGGACGTATAATAATTTATCGTATCCTGATATTGGGTCATGACTCCACCTGCTCTCCGAATAGAGGGGTATGGCACTCTAGCAAAGTGTTGGGACTCAGTCCCCCGTAAGGCCACATCTCATCCTTTGAGCGGCCAACTTAATTAAAAGTCATCACTGAAGTGTTATATGTTACGACTTATGAAAGATAAGTGCCCAATTCACATTAATTAATTAATGGGACAAGGATGGTTAGTACTAGCTTGGACAAACCATCCGGACTCCCGACTTTGAATAACTTTAGTTAGTAGAGACGTTTGTTGTTATTTGTTATGAATTGGTAATGGTCCCAACAAAAGCTTAATCATCTTTCTTTCTTAAGAAATCATTTTATTGTGATTTCCTATCCTCAAAAGAAATCTCGTATTTCTTTTCTCACCAGATTCTTCTTCATTCCGTCCTCGTCTGAGTCGCACTCAAATAAAGCCGTTACCACTTTTATCCCTCTCTCACCGCCAAAGAACCCGATTTGTCGCGCATAGCTCAGTTTTCTTTTGGACTTTAATGCCGACAGGCTAAGCCTTTTTAAGAACGTAGTCGTATTCTACCACTTTCTTAGTCTCGCATTACACTAATACCACTTTCTTTTCTTCTCGACATTGGTCGGCTGGTATTTCTTGCTTATATGGAAATATCAGGTAACAAGGGCAAGACCGTAGCAGATTGAAGACGAAGACTCAAGGATCTGAAGGAAGGAAGGTTTCAAGTCTTTTGGACATTTTGGGCCCCCCATGCTACTTTGTATAGTATTATTGTCTTAATTTCCGCTACACTATTATCTAATTTCATTTCGATATCAACCAGTAGCGTTTCAGACTTTTGAACGCCTTTATCAAGTACGTGGCAAATGATGAACCCCTTCAAATATAATATAACTATCTTGTTTTATATTACTTTGAACCGTGTTGTGTTACCTACAGTCTCGGGTGGTCTTGGATGGTAAAATATGAGATCATTGGAGGTAACACCCTTGGGTTAAAAATAGGGGTGTTATAGTTATGGTATTAGAGCTAAAGGTTCCTAAACTTTTATTTACTTCCTTTTGAAAGTTTCTTGTAACAGAAATCAAGAAACTAACTATTTTAAACCTTCTTGTCACAGAATTCAAGACGCGATTTTTGTCAAACCTCCTAGAAATTTCTAACCATTTAAAATATTCTTAGAGATTTTATGACTTGGAAACTTGAAACTTCCTTCAGATCGTCTTCACCTTGCATACAGATTTGCAAATCAACGTGTCCTAACCTTCTAAATCCATCTTTAGGAAAATGCGCCCTTCCAGCGGATCTGCTTCTCACTAGAGGGGGAGTACCTCTAGGGCTCCTCCAGCCGAGCGTGGAGGCTCCGATGATCAACCAAGAGAATCTTTCCCGGACTTACTAATGCCAGACCTTAGCTTCGATTGGGGAGCTGGCGAGGGAGCACATGCCTACCCCGGACTAAAGGATCCAGGGCTGTTAGGAGATGATTGGAATTTTTCTCTTTCGGACTTGGAAGAGTATGCACTGGAAAATCTTTTCAACGACCTCGAGGCTAATAGCCACCCAATAGATGGGAATTCTGAGGTAACAATTGGGGAGGAGGTGACGTCCCAAGAACGAAGGCGTGAAGACAACCCCTCCTCGCTTGATCTAAACCGGGGCCTTCTGGCGAGTCCACCAGAACTCACCTATCAAACAGTAGGTGATCAAGTGGATCGTGACATCGAAGCACCACGCACAGGTGGGCGCATGCCTGCACCTGAACCTATTCCTCTTACGTGCCTCCAAGTAAGGACACGCTTGCTCCGTCGGCATAAGACAGGATGGGAGAACGCTCTCCGTCAACATCGTTGGCAAAATCCAAAACTTCGAAGCCGCTATAGTCAACGAGTGATGGGGGTCGTCCGGATCGGATGATATCAAAATTTAAATTTATAAACCGAACCCCAATTTGTAGTATAAGGGTAGGGTGTCGAACACACGGAAGTTCGTGCGTTGAGAGTACCAAAAAGACTAAAAAAAAGGTAAAAGAAAGGCAAAACGAGGAAAATCAAAGAGAACACCTCGGACCGACACTGGTCATTTCGGTCCGACGGTGGATCGAGGTTGATTTGGCCGGGACCGACTCACACAACGTCGGGCCCGATGACTAGGTAACTCGAACTAGGCAAATTGGGTAGATCGGTCTTGGGTTTTTAGGTTCCTTCCCTAACTAGACTTGGGTAATTCCACCCCAATTCAACCAATAAGTGTTGATCCTTGTGAGATCGAGGTTGTTCGCCTTCGATCCCTCCACTCTACACTTCGACCTAAGGGAGTTTCCACTCGCCTTCGATGCAAGGTCTAGTGATGGGTCCGAGATCGCTCCCGCTTACTCTTACCAATCACAAGCCTTAGGTCCCTTGTTCCCACAAGAGAATTGAAGCTCAATGTAGAGAGGATTCATAGATCAATCACTCAAGGCTATGGAATTTGGGGTCCCTACCCAATCCTAGCTAGGGGTTTCCCTCATAGCCCAAGACTATGGAATCTACTCCATCAAGTAAGAGTAAAAAGCAATCAAATGGCAAAGCAATCAAATCTCAATCATCAAACTCAAATCAAGGCTCAATTGCATTCAAATCCAAAAGGGTTCACAATATCCAAGTCTCAATTCTACCAAACCAAAGCAAAACAAGTTCAAAACCACTAACTCTCTCTAGCTCCACCGATCTCTCTCTCTTCTCCTCCTCCTTTCTTCTCCTTGCTCTCCAAGTAGTCCTTTGAGACTTTGAGAGTGATTTTGTGTGTGATTGTTCTTCTCCCCCCTTTTTGCTTCTCTAATCACCTCTAATTATCCTCGCTCTTGGATTGGGGACTAAGGAATTCCAAAATTAGAAGAAGGGAAAATGTGGAAGATCACAATAATGTGCCTTAGAGCCCAATCTTATCCATTTCCGACTCGGACCAACACGGGCGGACATCGGGCCCGACGTTGGGAACGTCGGTCCTGTGCTCTGGTGCTCGAACTTGGGCCCGACCTGGTTGTAACTCGATCCGGGGTCTCGGTCTTCTTCTCTTCTTGGTTTTCCTTGAGTTCCACTTCGTTCTTTGCATGACTCTTCCGCTCCTTTGCTCCCGAGCTTTGCTCCTTCTTATAAACTTCTCCAAAACGTCCTCAAACGCGCCATTTTACCTACAAAACACAACAAACTCGCAAAGTCTCCGAATCTCATAGGAAACCGGGAACTAAGCTAAAAAGGGACAAAACTAACAAAGAAGGGAATGAAAAACACATATTTACAAAAGAAATTAACTACTAAAACACCACCAAAATGAGAGACATCAGAATACCCCATACTTAAACTTGCTTGTCCTCAAGCAATAACAATGTAAGCAAGACCGAAGCACAATCTTCAAGTAAAGCCTCATATGAAAAACACGAGTAAGCACAAGTGATAGACTTACAAGCAAGATTACATCATCACACATGATCAAGTGTTCAAGGAACAAAGTCTAATGCAACAAAGCCTCACTTTAGGTATCCGGAAATGTGTATCACTCATCATGTGTTTAGGCTTAACAATGAACACTCATACTCAAAGTCATGCAAGTAAAGACTTTACTATTGAAGCTAATATCACCAATTCCTCCACCTAGAGATGCCTATTACAATGCACACAAAGAATAAGAACTTGGCTCAATGGAGGTCCTCAAAGAGGTTCCATTCGGCCGGGTTATAATGAGGCTTTTGGTATTTCTCAAGGTAGGAATTACTTTGGTCTTGTGGTGCTTACAAGGAGATTGAACTTTCTAGTCTCTCACCAAACTTACCAAATTCTTCCACTTTCAACTTCACTCTCCCAAAAGACTTTGATTTTTTTTTTATTTTCTTTCTTTTTCAACCCACTTTTCACTTAATTTTCCACTTCATCTTTGCACTACACTTTTTGTTGGATTTTTCACACTTTTTCATTAAGGATCGACTTGCACACTGATACCAATCAAGGGAGGATCCAAGCGAATGATTCGTTGAAGACGAATGGAGGCCAAAGACCAAGACCTTTACTAAGATCCCGATCATTTAAATTTAAAAAGGTGTTCATGGATCTGAAATTATCCTTTGATTATGTCCATCAATGGCGTCCTAGGCCACCAAGAAAAAGAATTAAATTCAAGAAATTTCGGAAGTTCAAGTTCTCGTCACAGCTTGAGTACTGTTCAGTAAAACAGCCATAACTTTGGCTAGGAAGATGATCTCGAGACGATTCAAGATGCGTTGGAAAGATTATTCAAAGATCTAGAACTTCATAGTTGACGTCAAGATGAGAATCCGACCAGAAGATCGTCCAAAATGCGTTTTACAGAGAGCAGTACAAAATCATACGGGAATCTTTAAGTTTCCTTATTTCTATCTTTAAGATTTTAGCATATTTAAGAAATTCGAGTTTGTTAGTTTGTTAGAAGTTTATTATCTTTGTTATTTCCTTTTATCTAATTAGTTATTTCCATATTATTAGTTAGATAGCTTCTTTTCCAAGCAAAGTTCTATCTTAGGCAAGTGTTAGAAGATAGAATTTTGGCTTCCTAGTTTGTCTATTTAAACACAATTTTCCATTCAATAAAATCAGATTGAGACCTGGGAATTAACTTGTGATAAGTTTAATTCCTTAGGTTTTTGATCCTGAAAACTATCTTCTTGATTCAAGCAACTCAAACAATCAAATTCCGCTGCAATCTTGTTCTTCAACAACATCTCTCCATCGTTCATCATCTTCATCAACAATCCTGTGCCTACCAATCCGAGATCCATATCCTTGGGCATCTCCACGCGTGAACGGCCTTCCTCCGAAGGTTGTCACGTATGAATTGGTATCAGAGCCCAGTGGTTTCGGGTTGGAAATCAAGTTACTTTATCCGCTAGAAGTCTACACTCGTTCGAATCTGTTCTGGTATTTTTTGAAAATATTTCTTTGTGATTTTCGGAAATCTGATTGGATATTCTTGTAGAGAATTTTTATACGAGTCCAGGCATATAAGATTCATCAAAATCAGAGTTCGTTTGACCCCCGAAAAGGTCAAAATACTAAGCTGTGCTCAGGCCAAACCCTAATCCGCCGAGGCTATCTTTGTTCGCCTTGGAGCACAAGTTTGGGTCTTCAATGTATGTTAGTGCGGATTTTTATGAGCGTCTTAAACTTCACTTGGAGATTTCGGAAAGCATCAACCCCGAAGTTTGCTCATATGACTACCCAATCGAAGATAATGACGAGTGCTCTTCAATTGTCAACAGCCTTTTCACATATTCCAGCCATATGGGTTAGGAAAATTGTGATTTTGAGGAGTACAAAAATGAAGGGGGACCGCCAAATTTGCTTTGTTGAATCCTATTGAAGATTCTTTTGCTTGGCCAACATTGTCATCATCAACGCCGATCCTTCCACCTCCTAGATCAGCCCCAACATGGCTCAATGTGAAACCCAAAGAGGTATTAAAGTTAACCCCACTTGTGGCCATGGTTGAGAAGGAAGAAGAGATATCAACAAACAACACAAGTATGGTATCTCCAAACATGCTTGAATTGGTGTCTATGCAATTCAATGAAGACCTTCTTTTGGAGAATTCATACCATGTCCTTTTGTTCTTTACCAACGTCGCCTTGAGGACAAGTCGAATTCAAAAAGGGGAGAATGATACCAATCAAGGGAGGATCCAAGCGAATGATTCGTTGAAGACGAATGGAGGCCAAAGACCAAGACCTTTACTAAGATCCCGATCATTTAAATTTAAAAAGGTGTTCATGGATCTGAAATTATCCTTTGATTATGTCCATCAATGGCGTCCTAGGCCACCAAGAAAAAGAATTAAATATAAGAAATTTCGGAAGTTCAAGTTCTCGTCATAGCTTGAGTACTGTTCAGTAAAACAGGCATAACTTTGGCTAGGAAAATGATCTCGAGACGATTCAAGATGCATTGGAAAGCTTATTCAAAGATCTAGAACTTCATAGTTGACGTCAATATGAGAATCAGACCAGAAGATCGTCCAAAATGCGTTTTACTGAGAGCAGTACAAAATCATACGGGAATCTTTAAGTTTCCTTATTTCTATCTTTAAGATTTTAGCATATTTAGGAAATTCGAGTTTGTTAGTTTGTTAGAAGTTTATTATCTTTGTTATTTCCTTTTATCTAATTAGTTATTTCCATATTATTAGTTAGATAGCTTCTTTTCCAAGCAAAGTTCTATCTTAGGCAAGTGTTAGAAGATAGAATTTTGGCTTCCTAGTTTGTCTATTTAAACACAATTTTCCATTCAATAAAATCAGATTGAGACCTGGGAATTAACTTGTGATAAGTTTAATTCCTTAGGTTTTTGATCCTGAAAACTATCTTCTTGATTCAAGCAACTCAAACAATCAAATTCCGCTGCAATCTTGTTCTTCAACAACATCTCTCCATCGTTCATCATCTTCATCAACAATCCTGTGCCTACCAATCCGAGATCCATATTCTTGGGCATCTCCACGCGTGGCGGCCTTCCTCCGAAGGTTGTCACGTATCACACACTAACTCGGGCCCGATGTGCACTTTAACTCGGTCGGTGCCATTTTTCTTACACTTAAGCATTTTGCTTTCAATCCACTATTTTTTCCAACTTTTCTTTCTTTCTTTCACACTTTAAGCTTCACAAAGATGCACTACCCACTTGATTTTGCAACTCCATTCCTTGCCCTTCACCAAAGAGAATCTCAACTCTCCAAATATTCTTCCAAACCTCTCACTAAAGTCCAATCCCATAAGTTTCAAGTCATATAGGCTAGGAATCATATTTTTGAGGAGTTTCAAACAAAGGTCTACGGCTAAAACGGGGCTACATACAACGGTTTCTCTTCGGGGTAGGATATGGAATATTTTGTGACTAAATGAAATAAAGTTCAAATCAATGTGACAAAGTATAGAACAAATCTCATATTGGTCTTGGAAAATAGATAAACACCTCAATAACAAGTATTACTTAACATGCTTAGCTAATCACACACAAGAAAATGAGGGATATGCAATATAAACAAACATCCCTAAAATGGCCAAAAATAATCTCACAAGGTTCACTCTATCTTAGTTGCATCAAACTCATCCAAAAACTCATGTGCTCAATAAAAACATGCAAGATATCATATCACATCAAAAACAACATCCATTTAGAGGCTAAACTATCCAAAAATATGCAAAGGACTTTACATGCTCACATCATCATTAGCCTTCATATGGACATCTAAGATCGGAATTCCTAGTCCAAAAACAAAATCTTTTTGACATTTTTAACACAATATTCACATTTTTATGGATTTTTGCAAAAAATAAACAAACAAACTCATCCATACATGCCATCACATTCAATCATCATTCATGCACCACAACATGCCACAATCCAAAAGAAACATCCCTTAAACAAAACAAGAACAAACTACTCATGAAACTATGAGCTACTAACCCACCCCATACTTAGAATTTTGATTTCCTCATCAAAACAAAGAAGCCAAAACTCAAAAGTAAAGAGAAGAGTAAAGAGAGCTCACAATTTCTTATTCTTCAATGGCATGTTGAGGCTTAGTTGAAGGGTGTCCTCGGCGGCGTCCCCTTTGGAGCCGTGCTTGTCTCTCTTGCTCATACACTTAGTCGTGCAAAGGATCTTGACTTGGCGGTTGAATTTGTGGGGCGGGACGCATCCATTGGTCTTCACGGGAAGAGAAGTTCCCGGTCATCCATTCATTGAAGCTCTCTTGTACGCTCCATCTTTGGTCCTCGACCGCTCTCAAGTCATCCAAATCACGTCTAGTGTAAGCGATGTTGCGGTTGACTTCTTCAAATTGAGCTTGGAAGTCTTCTTGGTGGTGGGAAAGTTGTTGTTGTTGGAAGTTGAGGTGTTGTTGTTGAAGGTTGAGTTGGTGTGCCTCTTGAAGCATGCTAGATTGTTGAAGTTGAAGATGAGCCAATTGGTTGGCTAGGAAGTTCATGTCCACCGGTTGTTGAGGCTCGGGGAACACCATTCCGGGCCCGTACCATTGGGCATACCCCTCGTACCCTCCATAGCTTGGTGGTTCTTGTCCTGCTCCACTTCCCTCACCCCTCTCGAATTGGCTCGGTACCGGATCGGGTAAATAGGTGTCGGACCGACGTTGGTGGACGTTGGGCCCGACATGGCTTGCACCTCGGTCCAGTAGTGTTGGTGCGTGGTCGGTGAGCAAATTGTGGTAACCACCATCTTCTTCTTCTTCTTCTTCTTCTTCTTCTTCTTGCGGGTCAACGTCCATGTCCTCTCTTCTCACGAACTCATATTGGTTGGGCTCCTCTTCTTCGGTGTCCGTGGAAGCTTGAGGAGTAGTGAAACGAATGTGTTGTGCTCGTCTCCTACACTCAAGAGTCCCCTTCCGGCTCACCATAAGGGTTCACATTTCCCGCCCACACTTAGAACCCATTGTAGTAACTCGTGAGGTCGAAGAGTCGGGGCCCCAAAGGAACTTGCACTTTACCAAAGTTTGAGTGAGGCACAAGTTGATCGATGATGCCGGAAACAACTTTCTCCTTGATGATGTTGGCTTTCTTGAAATACTTGAGATCCATGAACTCCACACCATTCGGAGCCGGTGTATACTTGGACAAATCGACCTCAAGTGCATGGGCTAACCGAGCAATCATACCTCCAAAGTAAATCCATGAGGAACTTTGGAAGTCCCTCACCATCTTCACCCATTCCCACGTGGGGTTCATCGGCTTCTCATTTTGAAACAACATCTCGTAGAGCAACATGGCTTCCTCCTTCATCGGCTTGCTAAGCTCATGCCGGGCATAGATTGTGCACCCCAAAATGCGGATCATGACTCGGAAGAGTGGGCTAGCGATCTTATTGGTTGAGGCTCCTTTCCTTATCTCGCTTTTGCCCGCTACATACTTCCAAAGATAGTTCACCTTGTCATTGTCGACAAAAGCCTCTTCTCTAGCAAAAGGAAATCCAAGGTAGACCGCCAAATTCCTTAGAGAGAGCTCTTGCGCTTGATTACCCAATTGGAAGGAGATCATGCCCTCATCTTCAACTCCTTCATACGTGTACTTGAAAATAGCCATAAACTCGGAGGTCAAAGCCAGATAATGAGTGTTGCTCAATCTTAGCATCACAGTAAGCCCAATGTTTGAGTAGCACCGAATAAGAGCCTCATCCATGCTCATCTTCTTGATTGATTCCCAATCTACCCACCGAGTGTGGTGAGATAGACCCATGAGTCGCTCATATTCACTAGCCACATCATCATCCTCAAATTGCACATCATCCATCCTTTGCACTCTCTTCGACTTCTTGGACTTCTTTGTTGCTCTCTCCATTCTTGAAGAAGATGCTCGGGTAGTCATGGTTTCTACACACAATCAAAGCAAAAACAACAAGATAAAATCTATACAAACACAACAAGATCACATGCTTCCACAACTAACAACTCATCATGCAAGGAAATAACCCCATACTTGCTCTTAAGACACTCAATCCACAAGATCCAACATGTATGAGCAAAGAATCACATAACAATGGTCAAGCTACAAGATACATCATGATAAACATGTCTTTACCAACATTCAAGCTCATGAATCCTAAAGCTCACACAAGAGAAAGTCAAATAGCATAGGACCGACCAACACGAGACATCGGGCCCGAGGTACTCAACCTCGGTCCGAGTCTTGGACCGACTTGCAACATCGGTCCCGAGGAACTGGGTACCTCGGACCGACTCTCAATTCGACTTCTCTACCTAGATTCACCCAAAATTCACTCTATCATGCTCCTAAAATCCAAAATCAACCATGATTCATCATCAATCGAAGTTCCAAGTAGGTTTTAGCATGTATGATCAACAATTAAGCAGAAATTCAACTATGCATGCAAATCACCATGGATGCTCAAAGTCTAAGCTCAATCAATCATGGTAAATCTCAAATCTAGCAATGAAAGCATGAAATTCACAAAGAATCAAGTAGAGATCGAGATTCACATACCAAATTTGAAGAAAACAAAGACTTCTTAGCAATCAATTTCTTAGAACTCAAATGCTCTTCTAGATCTAGAAGAGGGAGGAAGGACTATGGGATTTTGTTGGGATCTTTGGCTTTTGGATCGATGTTTGAGGATGCTAGGGGTGTGGATCGAGATTTGTGGTGGAGCTTTGCTTGGGATCGAGTATGGCGGGGAGGTGAGGCCGATTTGGAGATTTTGAGAGTGGCTTGGTATTTTGGGAAGGTGGTTATGAGGGTGATGGGTGTTAGGTATGTGGAAGAAGGCTTAAATTGGGTAGAAGACAAAGTTAGGTCAGAGGGGCATAATAGTCATTTCCACAAAATCAAGACCAATGTTGACCGGCCAAGCCGGACCGACGTCTCAACCTCGGGCCCGAGGTACTGGGTACCTCGCTCCAACCCGTTTTGGCTTCCTAAAATTCCCTTTCTTGGTGATTCTCTACCCACAAGTCCTTTTATTCTTTTCACCAATACCACACACAATCATGAAGCTCACACAACACACAATCCCACAAAACGTATGCTAAAGAGAGATTAGAAAGAGTCTAAGCTAAAGCAAAGAAAAACAAACTAGAAACTATGAAAATGAACCTACTAGACTCGGGTTGCCTCCCGAGGAGCGCTCTTTTTAAGTCACTAGCTTGACTTCTAAGCTCTACCCTTCAAGGAGGTTGAAAAGCGGTGAATTGATCATCCTTGTCATATGCATCTCCACACTCCTCATAGCCATAAAACCACCCCTTGTGTTTGATGAAAGTGTGGCATCCAACTTCTCCATCATTCTTCTCCTCCAAAGTGTAGGTTGGCATCTCTTGCATCTTCTCAGCTTGATCTTCATTCCCTACATCACAAACATCTAGAGAATTTCTAGGGGACTCAATAACATTATAACTCAAATCTTCCTTCAAATCACTTAAACAAATGAAACCATCCTCTAGATCCTCTTTCAAGTCACTTAAACACATATAAGAGTCTCTCACATCAAAAGGATACGAAGAAGGATACTCTTCATGGTTTCTCGGGCTATCTCGATCTCTTAACTCCTCATGGTGCTCAAATGGATCTAGCAACTCCCTTTCTTGCTCTTGAGCATAGACCATGTTATGATTCCTCAAGGGTGCTTCCTCCTCTCTTGTGAGTTCCAACTCCTCTCTCTTACGCTTGGCACTTTCCTCCAACTTCAAGATCGCCAAAGCATCCGGTAAATTAAGGGCTTTGTTGAAATGGAACTCCACCTTATCCTCGCCAATCTCGAAAGTAACTTTCCCATTTCTCACGTCAAATTTGGCACCCGCCGTGGCTAGAAACGGCCTACCAAGAATAAGGGGCACCATCGGATCTTCTTTCATGTCGAGGATCACAAAATTGTCGGGGACAAAGTATTTCCCAACTCGAACCGGGACGTCATCTAAGATTCCGGCGGCCTTTGTAGATGAACCATCGGCCATAGTAAGACTCATATCAACCGGTTCCATATCTCCGAGGTTAGCCCTTCTCCATATGCTCATGGGCATAACCGATATGCTCGCTCGTAAATCACAAAGAGCTTTGAAATTTTGAGATCCAATCCCTACGGTAATGGCAAATCTTCCGGGATCACCTAGCTTTTGAGGTAGCTCCAAGATCTTGACTTTATCTTGCATCTCTACAATTGACCTCTTCCTGCTCAAAATTTCCTTCAAGAACTTTGCATAGGATGGCATCTCACTTAGAGCGTCGGTGAATGGAATGGATCAGTTCAAGCCTTGCAAGAGCTTCAAGAACCTCTTAAACTTGCCCTCAACAATCTCCTTGGGCTTCTTCAATGGGTAAGGAAGAGTTGTTCCACCTTGTTTCTTGGTTGAATCCACTTCCTTGGACCGATCTAGATCTCTCTCAACATTTTCAGCTTGGACTGACTTTGGAGTGACATCGGGACCGACTTTTGGAACCTCGTTCCTGGGGCAGGGCGCATCTGGGAATGTCGGGCCGACTACAGGGCATGTCGGGCCCGAGTTCTGCTCCACCTCAGTCCAGTTCAGGGGACTTCCTCCATCTGGATCGACATCATGGCACGTCAGGCCCGAGTTACTGGGCAACTCGGTCCGACTCTCTCTTCTTGTCCTTGGAATTTGTGGCTCGGGCAAACTTCGTCCACTCCTCAATCCTATGGCTCAAACTTCGTTTTGTTGTTGCGGAGCACGGGGATTCTCCTCGGGTCGGCTCGGGAGTCTCCCTTCCTCCCTTGGAAGTTGATTCGCCATGTGAACAAATTGGTTGTCCACTTGCCTTCTCCATACACCAAACTCCTTGAATTGGGTGCCCATGTCATCAAATCTTCTCTCCATGTTGGTGAATTGATTCTTCAAGTTTTGAGCCCATGGTGGTGTTTGCTCATAGAATCCCGGAGGTCAGTATGGTTGTGGTTGGGCCCTTGGCTCGTTTTGGTTGAAGTTGTTGTTGTAGCCACTGGCTTGGTCTTGGTTCCACCTTCCATTCCCTCCATTGTTGAAGTTGACTCTTCCTCCAAAGTTTCTTTGAACATAGTGTGCCTCCGTTGTTGTAGCCACTGGCTTGGCGCTCATTTGGACACTCTTGGGCTCCATGCTTCAAAGAACCACACTCTTCACATGCTCTCGAAGTTTGTTGGAGATGACTCATCTTCCTCCTCATCTTGTTCAACTCATCCTCAAGGAATTGGATCTTCACATCTTTATCCACCTCTTCACTCCTTGGGTCGTAAAGCCTCTTTGCTCCATCTCCATGGACTCTTGCCTCTTTGTTCACTTGACTCACTCCATACATGGCTTCGTAGTCGGAGAGCTTGTCTAGCAACTCCTACGCTTGCTCCGGTGGCAAATCAATGAACCCACAATCGGTGTGAAGGTTCAACTTGTCCTTGGTGGCGGGGTTGATTCCTTGGAAGAATATGTCTTGAAGGACATAAGGTTGTTGCCCATGCGTCGGACATTGCCTCAACATTTCCTTGAACCGATCCCAAGCCTCAAAGAGTGGCTCGTGGGCTCCTTGTTGAAAGCTTTCTATCTTCCTTCTAAGCTCCATCGTCTTGGTTGGCGGAAAGAACTTCATCAAGAATGCTTCGTTGAGATCCCTCCATGATGTGATGGATCGAGGTGCTTGGCTCTCCAACCAATGCAATGCCTTGCCTCCCAACGACCACTTGAAGGCTTTGAGTAGCATGTACTCAAGTGTCTCATCATCCGTCGAGATGGTCTCACATAGATCCTTGAATTGCTTCACATGCTCGATCGGGCACTCATTTGGTCTTCCTTGCAATTGGTCTCTCTTGATAAGTGAGATGAATTGAGTTTTGATCTCAAAGTTCTTTGACACCTCCGGCAAGACAATGGCCGATTCCGGCACCTTCAACTCCAGATGCATGTATTGTCTTGCATTCCGGGGTTGGGTGTTGATTTGAGCCTCCAATCTCATCCTTTGCTCACGCTCCCTCCTAGCCTCGGCATCTCGATTTGCCATCTCAAGTTGCATTCGAGCCATGTCGGCCCTCATCCTCTCAACCTCATCGTCACGAGCTTGGTTCTCCATTCTTTCCTTCCTTCGAGCTTGTTTGATGATGCTCTCCGGATCACACACAAAGTCGAACTCAAGTGTTATTGAGGCGGAATGAGCTCGCATACACCTATAACCAAAGACACAAACAAAACCGAATCAAAACAAACAAGGGGTTTGGGCTAATCCCTCACCCAAATCACTACAAATTCAAAGACTCAACAAAAGATGGTACCTCAAACGAGTAGAACTCCCCGGCAACGGCGCCAAAATTCTGATGGGGGTCGTCCGGATCGGATGATATCAAATCTTAAACTTATAAACCGAACCCCAATTTGTAGTATAAGGGTAGGGTGTCGAACACACGGGGATTCGTGCGTTGAGAGTACCAAAAAGACTAAAAAAAGGTAAAAGAAAGGCAAAAACGAGGAAAATCAAAGAGAACACCTCGGACCGACACTGGTCACTTCGGTCCGAGGGTGGATCGAGGTTGATTTGGCCGGGACCGACTCACACAATGTCGGGCCCGATGACTAGGTAACTCGAACTAGGCAAATTGGGTAGATCGGTCTTGGGTTTTTAGGTTCCTTCCCTAACTAGACTTAGGTAATTCCACCCAAATTCAGCTAATAAGTGTTGATCCTTGTGAGATCGAGGTTGTTCGCCTTCGATCCCTCCACTCTACACTTCGACCTAAGGGAGTTTCCACTCGCCTTCGATGCTAGGTCTAGTGATGGGTCCGAGATCGCTCCCGCTTACTCTTACCAATCACAAGCCCTAGGTCCCTTGTTCCCACAAGAGAATTGAAGCTCAATGTAGAGAGGATTCATAGATCAAGCACTCAAGGCTATGGAATTGGGGGTTCCTATCCAATCCTAGCTAGGGGTTTCCCCCATACCCCAAGACTATGGAATCTACTCCATCAAGTAAGAGTAAAAAGCAATCAAATGGCAAAGCAAGCAAATCTCAATCATCAAACTCAAATCAAGGCTCAATTGCATTCAAATCCAAAAGGGTTCACAATATCCCAGTCTCAATTCTACCAAACCAAAGCAAAACAAGTTCAAAACCACTAACTCTCTCTAGCTCCACCGATCTCTCTCTCTTCTCCTCCTCCTCTCTTCTCCTTGCTCTCCAAGTCTTCCTTTGAGCCTTTGAGAGTGATTTCGTGTGTGATTGTTCTTCTCCCCCTTTTTGCTTCTCTAATCACCTCTAATTATCCTCCCTCTTGGATTGGGGACCAAGGAATTCCAAAATTAGAAGAAGGGCCAATGTGGAAGATCACAATAATGTGCCTTGGAGCCCAATCTTATCCATTGCCGACTCGGACCGACACGGGCGGACATCGGGCCCGACGTTGGGAACGTCGGTCCTGTGCTCTGGTGCTCGAACTCGGGCCCGACCTGGTTGTAACTCGATCTGGGGTCTCGATCTTCTTCTCTTCTGTGTTTTCCTTGAGTTCCTCTTCGTTCTTTGCATGGATCTTCTGCTCCTTTGCTCCCGAGCTTGGCTCCTTCTTATAAACTCCTCCAAAACGTCCTCAAACGCGCCATTTTACCTACAAAACACAACAAACTCGCAAAGTCTCCGAATCTCGTAGGAAACCGGGAACTAAGCTAAAAAGGGACAAAACTAACAAAGAAGGGAATGAAAAACACATATTTACAAAGGATATTAACTACTAAAACACCACCAAAATGAGAGACATCAACGAGCAGCGGTCTATTGATATTCTCAACCGCAATCTCGAGCAAGCCAGGTGGTTATTGGAAGATGGAGGCGAGGTCCTGAACAGCAATTTGTTCAGTCCCGGATTCTTGGACAAGTACTGCTTCCCTCCGTCTCATCCCCGTTAGATTTTCTTTCCCTCATGTACCCTTATAAGTACGTAGCTCTAGGAAGCCCACTTAAGCTGTCGACTATTCCTTTTGTATGGATTGAATAGTCGGGTCGTTGTAAGGTTGTTTAAGTTTCCTCGTATTAAGTGTAACCATCTTTTCCCTATACCTGCGGCATGTATGATGATCCTTTAATATAATGATCCTTTTCATTTCGAAATGCATTTGCACATTTCCTTATACAAATGTTAATTGTTTGGAAACATTTGTCATTCATCCAGATGGTTAAAACTCGAGGAAACACCTTAAGGGACAACCTGAATAATGCCCCAGCTGATGTTGAACGAGAGGAAGTGGCTTCTAAAGCGGGCGGAAGTAACTAAGAACGCGAGACACCTTAGACTGTGGTCTTTGATGAAGCAACTATGACCGCTTTCCGAACCATGATCAATCAAATGGTGCGTGAGGCTATGCCTGGACCAGTTCAAAATCCAGCGAAGGCATTTGGGATCGAGCCTGAAGTGAATAGGAGGGTTAATGAAGCCCGCAATGGAGGCGAGGGGTCAAATTATGCCAAGGCATTGAAAACCTTCCTTTCGCTAAGGCCCGAAACTTTTAATGGTGCTGGAGAACCTTCTAGTGCCTATCACTAGTTTTTCAACATGGAGAAGTTACTGAGGGATGTGCACTACACCGAAGCTGAAAGAGTGCACATTGCCACCCTACAACTGAGAGATGAAGCCAATGATTGGTGGGAAACTTACAGACTGCCTGAACATCCTGAACTGACTTGGGAAATGTTCAAGGAAAAGATGTTAAAACGTTTCTTCTCACCTGCTATGATCGACGAGAAGAGGGATGAGTTGTATG
Source organism: Polygonum aviculare (assembly GCA_934048045.1). Classification (NCBI taxonomy): domain Eukaryota; kingdom Viridiplantae; phylum Streptophyta; class Magnoliopsida; order Caryophyllales; family Polygonaceae; genus Polygonum; species Polygonum aviculare. The sequence goes on along the minus strand of OW204023.1, from coordinate 19,228,444 downwards.
ATCACAAAGTGAAGGGACTAAGCGTCTTGGAAAGGGCAAAGAGATTCAACCAGTTATTGAAGTATGTTGGTCCTGAATTCGCCACTGAGGAGCAGAAGATTCGTCATTTCCATAAATGGATGAGTAACAATATTAAGCCGTGGATGATGAACCGTACCTTCTCGACCATTGAGGAGTACGTCGACCATGCCTATTCTATGGAGGTCACCTTGAACGATTCTGAGAAAAAATAAACATGGTGGAGGAAAGCCTCACTATCAGAACCAAGGCGGATTTAAGAGGCCTGCCTCTCCACAGAAATCAGGTTGGTCAAAGAAGAGAAAATCTGAGCCAACCATGACTAGTTCTTCGAAGGGGTCCGAACGCAGGAGTGGACCAATCACCTGCTACAATTGTGGTGAGCAGGGGCATATCAATCGAAAATGCACCAAACCCAAGAGGACCTGCTTCAACTGTGGAAAGGAGGGTCATCTCCGTACCTACTGTCGGCAAATCAACAATGGTTCAGGACAATCTAAGTCAGCCTCTGTTTTTCAGATCAACCCGACCTCAAACAGATCTGCCATGACAGCTTCTGTTCAGTCTATAGCTCAGAATAAGGGCAAGGGACCAGCGACATCGTAGAATCAAGGTCAATGCCTCTATGAGATGCGTGCCAGCAATGAACCTGGAGCACCCATATGCCAAGGTACACTATATGTTCGCTCTACTGCTGCCTTCCTGTTATTTGACTCTGGTGCATCACACTTCTTTATTTCTGAAAGTTGCGTAGACCTCTTAGGACTAAAATGCCTTGATATTTGTGAGCCCTTTGACGTGAATCTTCCCAATGGGGAAAGAATAGTAGGGACGAAACAATTAAGTGACTTCCCTATGGGCATTTAAGGCGGAAAATTTAGTTCCAATCTAATATGCATCCCGATGGCTCCGTACGATAGAATCCTAGGAAGGGATTGGCTATCGCGACATGGAGCAGTGATTGACTTTAATGAGCGAATTGTCACCATCAACTCTGGGGGAAAACACGTTTGTAAGTTCAGAGGAAAAAGAGATGAGGAAAATGGGAAGCTAATCAATGCCATGAGAGCTGGAACGTTGCTTCGACAAGGTTGTACTGGTTTCTTGTGTTATTTGGAACCAACTGAGAAGAAGGTTGTTAACATTCAGGAAATTCCGATAGCTAGAGAATTTCCTGATGTCTTTCCCGAGGAACTCCCAGGGTTGCCACCTCAGCGTGATGTTGAATTCTCCATCAGTTTTGAGCCAAGAACCGCACCGATCTCAAAAGCGCCATATAGAATGGCTCCGATCGAGATGAAAGAACTCAAGAGTCAACTCGAACAGTTGCTTGAGAAGGGTTTCATTAGACCAAGTGCGTCACCCTGGGGAGCTCAATTGCTATTTGTGAAGAAGAAAGATGGGACTTTTCGTCTATGCATTGACAACCGAGAGCTAAATAAAGTCACCATCAAGAATAAGTACCCTCTGCCGAGGATTGACGACCTGCTAGATCAATTGCATGGTGCGAAGGTGTTCTCTAAGATCAACCTGAGGTCAGGCTATCATCAGCTTCGGATCCGAGAAGAGGACATTCCGAAAACCGCTTTCCGCACTCAATATGGTCACTACGAGTTCGTAGTAATGCCCTTCGGGCTGACCAATGCTTCTGCAGTGTTCATGGACCTGATGCATCGATGTTTCCATGAGTACCTCGACAAGTTCGTGGTCGTGTTCATTGATGACATCTTGATCTACTCCAAGAGTGAAGCGGAGCATGAAGAGCATCTGAGAACCGTTTTGCAAATCCTTAGGCAACACGAGTTATATGTTAAGTTGTTAAAGTGTGAACTATGGCTGAAGGAAGTAGCATTCCTAGGCCATGTCATCAACCAAGATGGAGTAATGGTAGACCCCCAAAAGATTCAAGCAGTCTCTGAATGGAAGCAACCCCGAAATGTGAAAGAAATCCGGAGCTTCCTGGGATTGGCTGGGTACTACCGAAGGTTCATAGAGGGATTTTCTAAAATCGCTCTACCCATGACCAAACTACTCCGAAAGGCCCACCAGAAGTTTGTGTGGGACGAGAAATGTGAAGAAAGTTTTCAAGAACTCAAGAAGCGTCTAACTAGTGCACCAGTGCTAACTCTGCCAAATGGGCATGAAGGATATGTTGTGTACAGTGATGCCTCCAAGCAAGGTCTAGGTTGTGTGCTGATGCAAAATGGCAAGGTCATCGCATACACATCTCGCCAACTCAAGACCTACGAGGTGAACTACCCGACACACAATTTGGAGTTAGCAGCAGTGGTGTTCGCATTAAAAGTTTGGCGACACTATCTTTATGGTGTTAAGTGCCAAATATTCACCGATCATAAGAGTTTGAAGTATGTGTTCACACAGAAAGAGTTGAACATGAGGCAAAGAAGATGGCTTGAACTGATTAAGGACTACGACATCGAACTACTTTATCACCCTAGTAAAGCGAATGTTGTGGCCGATGCCTTAAGTCGCAAGACACCCCAGGAAAACCTTATCACCATGTTAACAGTTCAACCGAGCTTGCAGAAGGAGCTCATTCGAGAAGGGATTGAAGTTTGGTTTGAAAGGCAACAAGGAAGTTTGAACACATTGGAAATTCACTCCGTCTTATTAAATAAGATTAAAGAGAAACAATCTGAAGACGTGATGTTGATTAAGATTAGTGGTGAGGTGTAGAATGGCAAGGCACCTGCATTCGTCATACAAGTTGATGGATCGCTTTGGTTTTAGAGTCGAATTTGTGTGTCTGCCGTGGATGAGCTTCGAAAAACCATCCTAAAGGAAGCACATGCATCTGCATACTCAATCCACCCCGGAGCAAGTAAAATGTACAAGGACTTGCGCAAGACCTTCTAGTGGCCAAACATGAAGCGGGAAGTGGCAGAGATCATTTCAAGATGTTTGGTGTGCCAAAAGGTTAAAATTGAGCATAGAAGACCCGGGGGGAAATTACAGTCTTTACCTGTGCCTGAATGGAAGTGGGAAGACATTGCCATGGATTTTGTTACTAGTCTTCCTAAGACTCAAGGGCAAAAGGATGCTATATGGGTCATGATCGATCGACTCATTAAGAGCGCCCACTTCATATATTGCAATCAAAATGAGTTGGGGAGTCCAAAAGCTAGCGGAAGTCTTCATCCATGAGATTGTTCGTCTCCATGGTACCCCTAAGACCATTGTCTCTACTAGAGATGGACGTTTTACATCAAGGTTCTAGCAAGAGTTGCACAAAGCATTGGGAACCGAATTGAAATTTAGTACTGCTTTCCATCCTCAGACCGATGGTCAATCTGAAAGGTTAATTCAGACACTAGAGGATATGCTCTGAGCCTAGGTGTTAGACCGCACTACGAGTTGGGATGTCAGCTTAAGCTTGATAGAGTTCACCTACAATAATAGCTGGCACTCGAACATCAAGATGGCTCCGTTAGAGGCTCTCTATGGCCGCAAATGTCGTTCTCCGATCTGTTGGGACGACAATGCAGATAAGATCCTTCTTGGACCCGAGCTAGTAGAGAGAACAGCTGCCGATGTGGCTCTCATCCGACAAAGAATGTTGACCGCTCAGAGTCGACAGAAGTCGTATTCCGATTTGAAGAGAAGAGATATCGAGCTCTCTACAGGCGACAAGGTATTCGTAAGAGTATCTCCCTCAAAAGGCGTGTTTAGCTTTGGAAAGAGAGGGAAGCTAAATCCTCGCTACGTCGGTCTTTTTGAGATACTCGAGAGAGTAGGCTAGCTAGCGTATCGTCTTGCAATGATAGGTTCCGGATCGGAGGGTCAAAATTTAAATTTATAAACCGAACCCCTATTGTAGTACAAGGGTAGGGTGTCGAACACACGGGAGTTCGTGCGTTGAGTGTACCAAAAAGACTAAAAGGGGGAAAAGAAAGGCAAAAACAAGGAAAATCAAAGAGATCAACTCGGGACCGACTTATGTCACTTCGGCCCGAATTGGACCGAGGTTAGTTTGCATGGGACGACACTGGGAACGTCGGGCCCGATGTACTGGGTAACTCGAACTAGGAAAAATAGTAGATCGGTCTTGGGTTTCTGGGTTTCTTCCCTAACTAGACTTGGGTGATTCCACCCCAATTCAGCCAATAAGTGTTGATGTTGGGACGCTATCAAGAACGCTTGCGTACTTGTTAGTGTTCCACACAACCGTCCCTTAGTTTTGATATGACAAACTCACTTTGATTCTGATAAAGTTGTCCAAGTGTTCAGGAACGCCCAATTAACAAAGGACAACAAGTGTATGAACGTTCCCTAGGCTTAGGGACGCCAGCTAACAGGAAGTAAGGACGAGCAAGAGACTACTTGAGCAAGGACGGAGTCCCAAGCAAGTAGGAACGCAAGAAAGGAGTCCTTACTCACTAGCCGACAGGATGACATCACTCGGCAATGCTTGATCATCTAAGGACACGTGGAGACCGATCCTGTAGCAGAGTCCAACACTACGTGGCGGACGATCCTGTAGCAGAGTTCATCAACACGTGGCGGCCGATCCTGTAGCGGAGTTCATCACACACAGCTGGATATAGGAAGCTTCCTCATCACCGCCAAACTCGTGGAAGAAGATCCTGTAGCCACGTACCTGAAGGGCATGATCGTCAGAACGAGAATGACGCCCTTCCCCAAGTCCTATAAATACCGCAAGGCATTTATTGTGACGCCAACGCTTTCAAGAATATTCAGAGAGAATCAAAGAGAAAGCGACTCACTCAAGAACACGAAGAACTAACTCAAGAACTTAAGAATAGTGATAGAACTTGTGTTAGATCGAGTGAGAGTTGTAACCAAATCACAAAAACTGTTTGCATCAAGAAAACCCAAAAGGATAGAGAGAGTTCTGCGAAGTACTGCAGAACGTAGGAATAGAGTCCTTTAGTAGATTGGACAAGCTTAAGTTGCAGGCTTAAAGGAGTTCTTTACTAGTGAACTTAGGGAAAAGCTAAGTGTCAGAGAATTGTAAAGACTCGCCAGTACAACTGTAAGAACGTTCAATAGAAAGGAAAGATCTATTCAAAAATCCTCCAAGGAGGTAGAGGTTTACACTCAAGGACTACTTGGTCTTGAGTGGTTCCTCTATAATTCACTGCGTTCATCTATTATCTGTTTAGTCTTTATTTCCGCTACAATACTAAAGGACGCCCCTACACCTCGTAGGGACGCCTGACCAAAGGACGACTTTACTCAAAGTAAAGAACGTCCCTTAGAATAACGATCCAACAATTGGTATCAGAGCAGGCGCTCTAGATTCTTACTAAGTTGCAGGTAAAGATGGACATGGAACCGATTGGAATCTCTTTTGTGAAGCCTCCGCGCCTGACGGACGGCAACTTTAATCGCTGGAAAACAAGGTTCGCGAACTTCTGCAGAGGTCAGAATTATCAATGCTGGAAGGTCATCATGAAAGGAGATCTCAAGGTGCCCGCTGACAAGGTTGATAAGGAGGACGAGTGGGGTCCTGACGAGTTCAAATTGATGGAAACCAACGCAAAAGCCATGTGTTTCCTTCAAGCATCCCTATGTGAGAGGGACGCCACTCGAGTCGGTAACTTGCCAACTACTAAACAACAGTGGGACGCCTTGGAAAAGTTTCATGTAGGAACGGCTGAAATGAAAGAGGACGTTCAGCTGAAAATCAAGAAGGAGTTCTATGCTTTTACTATGTTGCCAAATGAATCTGTGAACGATTACTCGTACCGTTTTGAGGCCCTTGTCACCAAGATGAGGAACTTGGGCATCCCAGAAACAGAAATCTCCATGAGGAATAGAGTTCAAGTAGTCATTGATGGATTAACCGGAGTCTGGAACTTTGACAGGACAACATTCAAAGAGAACACGGCCAACAAGACTCTAGATATGGAAGAAATCTATGGGAAACTCAGACAGTACGAAGAACGGAGGAAAACTGATATGGCTCAACTAGCAAACATTTCTCAAACTGATCTTGCTTTGGCGTCCACAACACCAGAGTACGCTGAATATATTCGTCATCAGCAAGAAATTTCTTTGATGGTGGAAGCTAACAAGAACGAGAACCGCGAGAGGATGCGCGTTCAAGCGTTGAAGGAAAAGGAAAGCAAGACTAAGGAACAGCTTGAGGAAGAGGAAGAAGTTGCTCTCTTTAACAAAGTTGTACGTGCCTTTGGCAAAAGGAACAAATACTTCAACAAACACAAGATGCCAAAGAAGGAGAGTCGAAAGTACACTGATGCTGAAATGAAGGAACTCACATGTTACAAGTGTAACAAGAAGGGACACTTTGCTAAAAAGTGTACAACAGGAATGTCTGCTAAGGATATAAGGACGAAAGCCCTTATTGGAGTGTTCGCCTCTGCATGGGATAATGGGAGTTCTTCCTCTGATGATGATGATGAAGAACCAGATGAGCAAGTGGCGTACATGGCTATGGAGGACGTCACATCTGTTGAGGAGAATGTTCCGAAATCTGAAAATGAGGTAACACGTGAATCTATGATGAGTTCTTTAGAACATTGTTCCAAATCTAAACTCATTAAACTGATTGGAAAAATCATGGAAGAAAGTGTTATCATGCAACATAGAATGGATGAACTTGAGCTTGAAAATGAGAATATAGTTGTTGAATGTGAAAACTGTAGTTCCATGACCGTTCAACTAGAGTCCTCACTTGAAAAATCTAAATCTCTAAAAACTGAAGTAATGTGTCTCAAACTTGAGAACGCTAAGCTTAGAGAAGAAGTGAAGCAATAGTCTTTGTCCCAGCCAAAAGAGGACTAGGCTATGAGTCTGAACCTAGGAACTCCCTCCCTAGTGATTTTGAGGATAGCAAAACTTCAGAACTAGAACTTGAACGTGAGAAAACCAAGAATCTTCTTGAAAGAATTAGAGTTCTAGAAAGTGGAGAAATAGGACAAGAGGACTACTACACCAATTCCACTAGTCATAAAATTTATAAGAAAATTGCCAAAGGGGAAGGTTCAAAAGTCTGTAATCCCCAAAAGATGAAGCAAAACAAAATCCAACGTCCCAGCAAGAAGTACTACCTCGGTACTTACTATAGGACGTGTTGGTACTGTGGACAAGGAGATCACTACAAATATGATTGCTTAAAACTCAAGGAAGATGTTGAAAATGGAAAAGCTGCTAGGACTAACAATGAAAATGCTAAGTCCATTCCTAAGGCTAATCCTAAGCGTTCTAGACGCTCTAGGAATTCTTTCCGCAAGCATGCTATTTCAAATGATGTGAATATTAATGACTACATGCCAGAACCAGAGTTCTATTTCTGTAACGAACCAGGTAAGGAACACCTTGCCTGGGTCGCCAAACACTAACTTTGTTATGGCAGGTGGAAGTGAGGGGACGCCCTTGGATCATTGATAGTGGCGCCTCAAATCATATGACAGGAAGCCAGATCCATCTCACTTCTATCCAAACTAGTGCCACGGGAGGAACTGTCTCGTTTGGCAATAAGGGCAAGGGAAAGATCAAGGGAACGGGAACTGTTATTCTTAACCCGTCCATCAAAGCAACCAACGTAAGTCTTGTTGAAGGACTTGGCTTCAATCTTCTTAGCGTCTCTCAGATGTGTGATCAAGGTGAAAACCTAGTCACATTTGACTCAAAGGAATGCCTCGTTATCAACAAGAAATCCAACAAAGTCGTTCTCAAAGGAGTACGCCAAAACAATGTCTACATCTTCAATCAAGAGTTCAAGCCCAAATCAGAGTTGTGTCTATCTGCTTCAAAGAAGGACGCTGATCTCTGGCATTGCCGTCTTGTCCATGCTGGACCTAGCACAATCCTTAAGCTACACCAGAAAAATCTTGTGAAAGGACTTCCCCGAATTGATCCTGAGACGGTTGAACAGTGCGAAGCCTGTATCAAAGGGAAGCAAACAAGAACGTCTTTCAAGTCCAAAAATGAAGTCAGTACGAAGAAGCCTTTGGAACTTCTCCATATGGATCTTTGTGGACCAATGAAGATGTTGAGCTACGGTGGAAAGAGGTACATTTACGTTCTTGTAGATGATTTTTCTCGATTCACTTGGGTTCTTTTCTTGGCTTCCAAAGCAGATTGTTTCAATGCGTTCAAAGTCTTCATCAAACAAGTGGAAGTTGCCCTTGAGACGCCTCTCAAAGCTATAAGATCAGACCATGGGACGGAATTCCAAAATTCAGAGTTCCTGGCCTACTGTGATCAACATGGTGTCTCGCACAACTTCTCAGCTCCAAGGACTCCTCAACAAAATGGAGTTGTAGAAAGAAAGAACAGGACGTTAGAGGATATGGCAAGAACTATGGCTAATCGCGTTCCCAAGTACTTTTGGGCGGAAGCTATTGCTACAGCATGCTACATCATCAATCGTGCCATGATCCGTCCTCTCCTGAAAAAGACATCTTATGAGTTGTTGAACGGAAAGAAGCCTCGCCTTGACTATCTCAGAGTTTTTGGTTGTAAGTGTTTCGTTCACAACAATGATAAAGAGAAACTTGGAAAGTTTGATGCGAGAAGTGATGAAGCCATATTCCTTGGGTACTCTCTCACCAGCAAAGCATATAGAGTTTTCAACAAAAGGACTCTAAAGCTTGAGGAGAGTATTCATGTTGTGTTCAAAGAAAGTTCTTCTCACAAAGAAAAAGCAAGAAAGAAAGAACGCTCCTCGTCACAACAGCAGGACGACTTTGAAGATGAAGTTGAAGATTGGTCCTCTGAAAAGTACTATGTTCCTAAGAACGCTGCTCAAAATCCTAATGAAGTCTCAGTGGAAGTTCCCAGTGTTGTTCAGGGAGTTCCATCTCATAGTGAATCTCCAGTTCAACAAGATGTAGCTGAATCAAGTCAACAAGGTGGGCAAAGTCAAGGTGTGGACGCTCTCTCTGAGGGGGAACGCACTGAAGACGATGCTCAAGATGATAATGATGATTCTGATGGAGACATTGATCCAAGGTTTGCTCAATTATTTCAAAGGGAGTCCCGCTTCTCTCGGGATCACCCAACATCCCAGATTGTCTCAGATCCTTCTCAAGGAGTTCAAACTAGGTCAGCTGCAAGCAAGTCCCAAAGTGCAAATTTGGCTTTCTATGTATTCAATGCCTTTGTCTCTATGGTGGAGCCAAATAATATCAAGGAAGCACTTCAGGACGCTGACTGGATTCAAGCAATGCAAGAAGAACTCAACCAGTTTGAAAGGAACAAAGTTTGGACCCTCGTACCACGTCCCAAAGGCAAAAATATCATAGGGACGCGATGGGTGTTCAGAAATAAGCTTGATGAGAGTGGACGTGTATCAAGGAACAAAGCAAGACTGGTGGCTCAAGGATTCAAGCAAGAGGAAGGCATAGACTATGATGAGACCTTTGCTCCTGTTGCTAGAATTGAAGCCGTTCGTCTTCTTATTGCCTTCGCCGCTCACAAAGGATTCAAGTTATTTCAGATGGACGTCAAGACTGCCTTTCTCAATGGAAAGCTGAAGGAGGAAGTGTATGTTACTCAGCCGCCTGGCTTCGAGGACGTCTCTCACCCGGACCATGTGTACTTCTTGGACAAAGCGCTTTATGGACTCAAGCAAGCCCCTCGTGCCTGGTACGACAGGTTTGCGTCCTTTCTTTTGTCTCATGGGTACACTAGAGGTTCAATTGATAAAACTTTGTTCATAAAGAAAGTTCACAAGGACATTTTGATTGCTCAAGTTTATGTTGATGATATTGTTTTTTGTAGCACTAACATGAAACTTGTCGATGAGTTCAAGTCTTTAATGAGTAGTGAGTTTGAGATCTCCCTCATTGGAGAACTTAACTTTTTCTTGGGAGTTCAAATCAATCAACGCAAGGAAGGGACGCGTATTCACCAACAAAAATATGTCCGTGAGATGCTTGAGAAGTACGGAATGAACACGTCCAAACCTGTTGCAACCCCATGTTCTCCAAACTCGCGTCTTTACGCAGACGAACAGGGAAAGGACGTTGATCAAAAACTATACAGAGGGATGATTGGTTCTTTGCTCTATTTGACCGCAAGCCGTCCCGACATTATGTTTGCCGTTTGCTTGTGTGCACGCTTCCAGGCAAATCCAAAGGAGTCCCACATGCAAGAAGTCAAGAGAATCTTTCGCTATCTCAAAGGACGCGACGATCTTTGCCTTTGGTACCCCAGGAAGACGTCCTTCAAGCTTGTTGGCTACTCGGACGCTGATTATGCGGGACATGTAATTGATCGGAAAAGCACTTCTGGAATGGCACAGTTCCTTGGTTCATGCCTAGTCTCTTGGGGATCTAAGAAACAGAACTCTGTGGCGCTTTCAACTGCGGAAGCCGAGTACGTTGTTGCTGCCTCGTGCTGTTCACAAGTTATCTGGATCAAGTATCAACTAGAGGACTACGGTATCAATCTTGAAACTATTCCCATTCGTTGTGATAACACAAGTGCTATTGAAATTTCTAAAAATCCTGTTTTTCATTCACGCACAAAGCATATTCATATAAGGCATCATTTCTTGCGTGATAATGTTGAACTAGGACTCATTAGTATGGAGCATGTAAGGACTGAAGACCAAATAGCTGATATTTTCACTAAGGCGCTTGATAGACGTCCCTATGAGCATCTCAGGTTGCTCTTGGGGATGATAACTTTTGAGTAGCAAGTCCCGTTCTACTATTCCTTCAATGATTGGCTATGTTTAGTAGATTCTAAGTGTTTAAGGACTGTTATGCATTGAATTCATATTTGCAAGGACGCTAGTCTAAAACTTCATATGTTTGCTACCTTGGAACGCCATTCAAATTTTCTCTATTTTGTCTTGAAAAGAGTATCCCTGATCACCCAACCCTCATTATAAGCCGAAATGATGGGAACTCTAAGCTTACCCTAGCTGAGAACTCTGCAAAAGCGTCCTATGAGCTTCTTATTTTATTTTACGGGACGTACTTGCTTTGTTCTCAAATGGTTCGAAAGGTGATCACTGGAACGGTGAGTTGGTTATTTTTTTTGCTAAGTATGGGAGAACGCCAAAGTATGAAAGGGAGAACGCAAGTTCAGTTTTTGAGAGGCAGTTGAAGCGTCAGAAATTTGAATATTTGAAAGGGTGAACAGTGACCGTTGTTTTTACTCAATGCTTAAGGGGGAAGTTTCGCCACATGTCGAACAGTTAAACAGTGGTAATTACAGTTCTGCCACCGCTTCCTCTATATAAGGCCAAAACAGTCGCTCTCGAATTTATTACGCTCAACCACTTTCTCGCCCTCAAACTTGCTCTGACATCTCTCTAGAACTCCGGCAGCTTTCTCTCACTATAATCTCTCTTGAATCATGTCTCAACAACTAAAGAACGTGGCCGGATCTTCTACCGGCGGGAAGAGAAGAAAGTTGGTGAAGTCCCACTATATCGAGAAACCAAAACCCATCGTTCTTAATGAATCGTTGGTGGACTTCATCAACAGGAAGCCAAGAACCCTCTACAACTTAATAAGGGAACGCATGAACTTACCAGAAATCAAGAATGATGCAACGAAGACTAAGAACTATGAAAGGTTCATCGAACGCTTCGTCGTGCCAAGTCTTCACAAAACCAACTACAAGAACTTGCCAGGACGGATGGACGACGTTCTCTTCTTCTCTCAGTTTGGAGGTGAGAATCTGGGTCCTTTACTTGAACTTATACCCGACCTCCACAACGCCGTCCTTCCTGATTTCCCTATGTACCCAAAGGACTCCTTGGCTTTCCAAATGACCAAGAACCGTGTTTCAAGTCCCTCTCCCCCTCCTCCCTCAATTCCCTCCTTAACCACCAAAAATCTGCTGAAGCGTCCTGCCCCCTCTTCTCCCCTCTCAAAATCTTCCCAACCAATCTCCACATCTAATCCAACAAAGATTGTGGATAAGTTCCCACCCCACCTCAAGGAGGGACGCTCAAAAAAGATCCACGACCCAAGGCCCCTCAAAAAGGCCAAAACCTCGAGCGTCCCATCCTCCAAAACTCCCACTAAAAGGCCAAGCACCACAAAACGGCCGTCCAACCTCTATAAGGAATCCACCCCTCCCCCCCAAATCCAAATTGAACAACTACCAACTCCTCCCCCGTCCCCTCAACCCTCCTCTCAAAATGCTATAATCCCCTTTCCTCCACCGTCCCCGCTAAACCTGGCCCTATTCCCCTCTGCCCCGGCGCACATATCTCCTCCGAAGGACCCCGAGACCCCAAGGTCCCGCCGTCCATCCTCCGAGAGTGGCCCAGAGGAGGCCGAACGCACATTTGAGCACACCTTCCGCCGCAGGAAAGCTGGCGAAAAGCCGAAGGTGTTGCTGGCCAAGGAAGCTCCGGTGCAGGTTGAGCACGTTCCCTCCTCCTCCTCTTCCTCCTCTAGCTCATCTGGGAGCGAGGAAGACACTCCTGCTCAGGACTCCCCCTTCATCGACGTTACTGGGGATTCCAAAAATGAAGAGGAAGGAGACGTGAACGCTCCTGTACAAATTGAGGACGCTGGTGAGCACCAGGTCGCTCAGGAGAACGCCGAGCCTTCTCTCTCTGAAGAGCTCGAGCGTGATGCTCAAGAGGTCCCTCCTTACAACCAATCTCTCCCCATCCTCAACCCCTCCCCAGCTCCACAACAGAACCCCTCCCCCACAATCCAAACAGAAACCATTCAAGTCCCGTCGGACGCTGAGCCCCAAACAGAAAACCCTACAGATGCTCAGGACGCCGAGGGTACGTCCCAGGGTCAGACCTCTGATGCCAATCTAGCCACATCTGGTGGCGATGCTGAAAAAGAACAAGGCACAGAGGACGCTCCTTCCAAGGACGCTTCTGATAATGACTCTGAGGATGAGTCTAGTGATAATGAGGACTCTGAGTCCCCCAAGGGCAAGCGCAAGAGAAAGCCCGATGGCCTCCCTGTGAAAGTCCTTAGCCCTCTTGTATATTCTGAAGAGTGGCTCGCCTCCTTCCATCAAGATGACAAAGTCCAGGAGTTCCTTGAGCTTCTGCGCTTTCAAGGATGGCTGAACGTTGGGCCAGCGCCTGTAGTTGTTGACAAGGAGCAGGTGAAAGCGTTCTACAGGGATCTGAGGTACAAAGCTAAAGACGGCTCTCTTCATTTCAAAATAGATGGTGAGAAAGCCACAGTGAGTGAACGCCAGGTTCGAGCTTTCATGGGACTCGCTGCTCAGAAGCCCCCGTCCGACGCTCTAAGCTCTCTTCCTGAAGGCGGTTTCGAGACAACTGATGAAGAACTGCCTCTGGTCGAACATGTTTTTCAGGGCAAGAGGCCATTGGGACTGGACAGAGTTGCTCACGTTCTGAGCAAGGTTGGCGCCATAGCTCACTACTTCATGTGTCGCGCCGTCCTTCCAAGGCAGGAGAAGCGTTCAATCGTGCAAACACACGACATTATCCTAATTGACGCTTTTCTTGAACGCCGCCCCATTAACTTAGCAAGAATAGCAATGCAACATATGGCTAAGTGTGGGAGGAAGCGACATGCTCTGCCATACCTTGGGCTGGTAAAGCTGATTCTTTTAGTCTGGCTGAGGAAGCCAGACTAAAAGAAGCGGAAGAACGCATGGCTGCTGATGCTGAAGCAGAACGCCTTGCGTTCCATGGGTCAGGAGTACTCTCAAGAAGAAGAGCCAGTCGTAGACCTTAATGTTCTTGATCAGATGCTTATGGCTCCTTCTCCTACTCAAGCTCCTCCAATGGACGCTCCTTCATCCAGTTCAGGACCAAGGCCCCGTTCTGCTCCTGCAAATATTTCTGAACATCCTCCTGCAGAACTCTTGGGTGCTATTATGGACAATCAATGCCACGTTTTCTCAGCTATCAAAGATTTGTCCGCGGCCCTCACTAAGTCGGCTGAACTTCAAGCTCAACTTCTAAAGTTCTTTCAAGACCAAAGCCGTTCTCAGTGATTGCCACCACCCCTTTTGATTCGGCCTATTTTGTATAGGTTAACTCTTGTATTTTAGGGCTATATTGAGTGTGTTTAGGTTAGAGTTGTGCGTAATTGTAATATCTAGGCCGAAGACACAAGAATTCAAGAATCAAGAGTTTTAAGGCGTTTTGAGCTGTCTGCGCGACACCACTTGCTTGCTAAGGCCATATCTTGAGCTACAGAGGTCGGATTGAGCTGATTCCGGTGCCATTGGAAAGCTAACTTCAAGGGCTTCAATTCATCTTTTTACACCGAAGTCAGATTCCAAGAGGAAGATGGTCAAAACAGCCTCCGAAGTGACACCAGAGGTTCTGTCGAGATTCCGCGACCGCGGATTGTCCACCGCGCCCGCGGTGGCTGCCGAGACGAATTGTTCCTTTCTGTCGTGAAAGCGCGGGCGCGGTGATGGCGACGCGGCCGCGGTGATGCCGAATCCGAAGCGGGCCGAAATCTTTCTATCTTGTTTCCTTTTCTATCTTTTTCCTCTTTCCTTATCTATCTCGTGGAGCTTGTTCCTTGGGCTATATAAGGAGGAGTCCTCCCTAGGTTTTAAAAATTCACATTCTATCTCTTATCTTCTACCTTCTACCAATTCTTCTCTTTTAGGTTTTAGTTTAGTTATGGAGAGCTAGTCTCCTTGGGTTTGTTCAAGGGAGAAACTCTGATGTATGAACTCGTGAGGTTTTGGTAATTGATTTCTATCCTTTGGTTAATATTGATTCTCTTGTGCTTCATCTTATGATTGTTGATTGTTTTTCTAGGATTCGCGACCCTATTGAATTGATTAGCTTTCTACTGTTGGATTAGGTTTGGACCGTGGACAAAACTAATCTGTGAAAACAACTTAACCTAGACCTGTTGTCTATGCAACTAGGATTAAGAAGAGAATTGATTGTTTTATCTTGCAATTGACTCGTAGCTTGATTGTTTGATATTATATCCTGCATATCCTTGTTCTCTATGCTAATTCTAGGTTAAGCGTCCTTGCCTAGGGTTATAGAATTGCTTGGACCGTGGACTTGCGATTGTTAATGATCAGGATAGGAATTAACCATAGGTGTGAATGAAATCAATGGATAAATCTATGATCGAGGGATTATATCTTGAGTGGATCTTTTGAATGAACTCGTCTCTTTATTAATTGTTTCCCCATATTTGCATGTTTGTTTATTTGTTTGTTTTGTTTCCTAGTTTAGTTTAGTTTAGATCTTTCTCTTAAACCCCCTTTTCTGTAGTTGATAATTATATTAATACTAGAAGCCTTTGTTCTCTTGGGTTCGACCCCTTACTTACTTACTATACTTAGTTTGTAGTTTGGGTTATTTATCTTTGATCTTGGCACGACGACTTTAGCCGAGTCAAATTTTGGCGCCGTTGCCGGGGAACTTTGGTTTCTTTCTAGTATTAATATTTTTATTGACTTTTTGTGGACCTATCTTACGGTCCACACTTGTATATTCTAATGTCTTCGTTTGAATTTTGTCAGTTGCAGGATGAGCCGTTCCATGAATACTTTGCTAGATGTCAAGGCAAACTTTTTCCCTCGGAGTTCTATATTGAGCCTGCTGTTGCATTCAATAGCATTACTGATGGAATGTGTGATGAGACTTTTCTGGAGTTTTACACTTGGAATAGTCGGAAAATTAGATACATGACCGCTTTGGAACGTTGGGAATTGTTGCGCACAAAAGCTAAAGAGTACGAGGAAAACTTCAGACAATGGGAGCTAGATGCCAAGGATTGGGAGAGCGACTTAGACTCAGACCCGGACTCAATTTTGGACCCAAACCTCACGATTGGGGAGCTTGAAAACCGGAGAGAGAGTTATTACGCACACGAATCAAGAAAAAGAGGGAGGGCGATCATTCTGAAGCGAAACCGCGACCGCGGGGATGCATACCGCGCCCGCGGTTCCGCTGCAGAAACGGAGGAGCTGCCTCTGGAAGAGAACCGCGACCGCGGCCCACAAACCGCGCCCGCGGCCCATGAGGGAGTTGATCCACCGCCTTCCAGCCTCGAGGATTGTGTCGACGGTGTCTCAAATTCCAACATCCAAGGTGTCGACCCCGAGATTCCGGAAATCAGTCTGGATGATCCTTATATCCTTTACTCCACCTCTTCCCTCTCTTTTGATCCGGACTTTGTTCTTACATGCCAATCTTTCATTAAAGATTCTATCTTTGAGCATGCTAGGGTAGATGATGAGTTTTATATTTTATTTGATGAAAGTGTTAAGTCAACTAGGGGATCTGCATATTTTACTAAATACTTTGAAAAATCACATAAATCACCTAATTGGTTTCACTCTAGAAAATCACATCCTAATTGCTCAAGCATGTTTGATAGGTTAAAAAGGAGTTTGAATTATTTCTTATTTCTTGATAATTTGTCAATATGCTATGAACCCTGTTGTAAGATAGCTGTGCAGGACTTTGATTTGATGCTCAGGGCATTGACGATGTCCGATCCTGAAGACGTCGGGCCATCGACGTTAAATAAAGGCGCTGCTTGGAAGGCAACCCAAGGCTTAGATAGATTGTTTTTCCATTCTTAGCTTAGGTTTATTCTCGTTTTCGGACTAATGTGCAGGTACTAGGTCCGAAAGGACGTTTTTGGTGCAAAGCCGCGGTCGCGGCAACCACACCGCGGTCGCGGCCAAGCCCAGACCCCCGATGTACAGGTACTAGACCCCCGCGGTCGCGGTCTTCACGCCGCACCCGCGGAGGCCCTGGTTCGAGAAAGAAAAAAAAGAGAGAGAAAAAAAAAAGAGAAAAAAAAAAGAAAAAAAAAAAAAAGAAAAAAAAAAGAAAAAGAGGACTTTTTGGTCCCACTCTATATCTATATCTTCCACCCATCTATATCCATTCTAATCCATCTTCTATCTTTCCACCTTCTATTTCTTCTTTCCATCCACCTTTGTAATTCCATTATTTGGCTATGTGTAAAGCCTAAGTATGGGGGAGCTTTGTTTCCCCGGGATTTCTTCTCCATGGCTCGAGTTCAAGTATTATTCCATCTTTCAAGAGACGAGCCAAGATACGAAGGTTGTTTACACATCACGTTGTTCGAAACGAAGTCAAGAACTCGTCCCTGCACGAGTACCGCGCCCGCGCCTCACCGGCCGCGCCCGCGGTGGTACGCCAGCCCAAGACTTCTACTCTCTGACGTTATTCCGCGCCCGTGGTTCCGCCGCCGATTGGAATTACAAAGTGTTTC
Source organism: Polygonum aviculare (assembly GCA_934048045.1). Classification (NCBI taxonomy): domain Eukaryota; kingdom Viridiplantae; phylum Streptophyta; class Magnoliopsida; order Caryophyllales; family Polygonaceae; genus Polygonum; species Polygonum aviculare. The sequence goes on along the minus strand of OW204023.1, from coordinate 19,211,273 downwards.
ATTCCTCCACCTTTGAAGAGTTCTTCCATTCCACCTCTCTTCATCGTTTGTGAGTCTTCTGATATACCTTCTTCCTTGCTTCTATCCTTTCTCTTTGCTTCATTGAGGACAATGAAGGATTTAAGTATGGGGGAAGGAGTACTCGCATTCGCTTATCCTAGTTAGCTTAGTTAGCTATTTGCTTCAGATTTTTGATTTTCTTCTTTTCATGGAGCACTTGCACCATATTTTTTGCATAATAAAGGAAGGAAGAAAAGAAAAGAAAAAGATAGAAAAAGCCATAAAAATTGAAAAAAGGCATATTAAATCCTGGGATGAGTCGAAAACCCGAAAGGGCGGCTTAGGTAATAAGCAGGTAACCCGGACCAGCATTAGGCTGGGGTAATATGAGGTTTATGAGTGATTGTGAGTTTTGGTGAGCACACCTTGAGAAAAATGAAAAGAGCGGTTAGGTGAAAACCCGAAAGGGCGCCTAAGCAGAATTGAGCGGTAAAATTCGAGTGTTTTAGGATCATTCTTGCTTGGGGACTTTGGGGCTTCATGTTAGATTTGGGTAGATCCTAGGTTGCTCTACACTTTTTAGAGCTTGAGTGTTATATCATGTTGTGAGGTGTGTGTTTGAGCTTTATTGTTTTATGCTCATGATTTCTCTATATTTTGGGTTCGGGTTGTGAGTTGAGTGTTTTTATCTTCCCTTGTATTTCCTGAGATCTTAGATGTGCTACCTTGTTATATTTGTTTGAGCTTACTCGAGGACGAGCAAGATCTAAGTATGGGGGAATTTGATTCGGCCTATTTTGTATAGGTTAACTCTTGTATTTTAGGGCTATATTGAGTGTGTTTAGGTTAGAGTTGTGCGTAATTGTAATATCTAGGCCGAAGACACAAGAATTCAAGAATCAAGAGTTTTAAGGCGTTTTGAGCTGTCTGCGCGACACCACTTGCTTGCTAAGGCCATATCTTGAGCTACAGAGGTCGGATTGAGCTGATTCCGGTGCCATTGGAAAGCTAACTTCAAGGGCTTCAATTCATCTTTTTACACCGAAGTCAGATTCCAAGAGGAAGATGGTCAAAACAGCCTCCGAAGTGACACCAGAGGTTCTGTCGAGATTCCGCGACCGCGGATTGTCCACCGCGCCCGCGGTGGCTGCCGAGACGAATTGTTCCTTTCTGTCGTGAAAGCGCGGGCGCGGTGATGGCGACGCGGCCGCGGTGATGCCGAATCCGAAGCGGGCCGAAATCTTTCTATCTTGTTTCCTTTTCTATCTTTTTCCTCTTTCCTTATCTATCTCGTGGAGCTTGTTCCTTGGGCTATATAAGGAGGAGTCCTCCCTAGGTTTTAAAAATTCACATTCTATCTCTTATCTTCTACCTTCTACCAATTCTTCTCTTTTAGGTTTTAGTTTAGTTATGGAGAGCTAGTCTCCTTGGGTTTGTTCAAGGGAGAAACTCTGATGTATGAACTCGTGAGGTTTTGGTAATTGATTTCTATCCTTTGGTTAATATTGATTCTCTTGTGCTTCATCTTATGATTGTTGATTGTTTTTCTAGGATTCGCGACCCTATTGAATTGATTAGCTTTCTACTGTTGGATTAGGTTTGGACCGTGGACAAAACTAATCTGTGAAAACAACTTAACCTAGACCTGTTGTCTATGCAACTAGGATTAAGAAGAGAATTGATTGTTTTATCTTGCAATTGACTCGTAGCTTGATTGTTTGATATTATATCCTGCATATCCTTGTTCTCTATGCTAATTCTAGGTTAAGCGTCCTTGCCTAGGGTTATAGAATTGCTTGGACCGTGGACTTGCGATTGTTAATGATCAGGATAGGAATTAACCATAGGTGTGAATGAAATCAATGGATAAATCTATGATCGAGGGATTATATCTTGAGTGGATCTTTTGAATGAACTCGTCTCTTTATTAATTGTTTCCCCATATTTGCATGTTTGTTTATTTGTTTGTTTTGTTTCCTAGTTTAGTTTAGTTTAGATCTTTCTCTTAAACCCCCTTTTCTGTAGTTGATAATTATATTAATACTAGAAGCCTTTGTTCTCTTGGGTTCGACCCCTTACTTACTTACTATACTTAGTTTGTAGTTTGGGTTATTTATCTTTGATCTTGGCACGACGACTTTAGCCGAGTCACCTTTCATCCCCTATTATTTTGCCTTTGCTTCTTTTGAACTTCAAACACTATGACCATTGGTCTGTAATAACTCTAACTCTTGTTTGAATGGCAATTCCTCTGTTTGCTTGCATGTGTTTGTTTAAGCGTTCCACTGCTTTTAGTTGTGTGTTTGTGCTAACGTCCTTATCACTTGTTATCCTTTTCGATGATGCCAAAAGGGGGAAGTGTAGTTTTGCAGAGATGCGCTATAAAATAGTTATCTAGAATAAGCAAGTGTTAAGGGGGAACTATTAAGTGAAAAGTCTAAGGAACGCCCATGCTAGAATATAAGAGGACGCTTAGAAACTCTTCTAGGACGCAACTCTCTCCCTAAAATCCAAATGTTAAAGAATCAAAGTGTGAAAACTTGTGCTTTCTGAAATTTCTCTAAGTCTTAGAGGACGCTTCTAAGTTTTCATGCATGCTAGGTTCCAATGTTAAAACTATTCTGCAAAAGAGTTTGTCATCATCAAAAAGGGGGAAATTGTTGGGACGCTATCAAGAACGCTTGCGTACTTGTTAATGTTCCACACAACCGTCCCTTAGTTTTGATATGACAAACTCACTTTGATTCTGATAAAGTTGTCCAAGTGTTCAGGAACGCCCAATTAACAAAGGACAACAAGTGTATGAACGTTCCCTAGGCTTAGGGACGCCAACTAACAGGAAGTAAGGACGAGCAAGAGACTACTTGAGTAATGACGGAGTCCCAAGCAAGTAGGAACGCAAGAAAGGAGTCCTTACTCACTAGCTGACAGGATGACATCACTCGACAATGTTTGATCATCTAAGGACACGTGGAGACCGATCCTGTAGCAGAGTCCAACACTACGTGGCGGACGATCCTGTAGCAGAGTTCATCAACACGTGGCGGCCGATCCTGTAGCGGAGTTCATCACACACAGCTGGATATAGGAAGCTTCCTCATCACCGCCAAACTCGTGGAAGAAGATCCTGTAGCCACGTACCTGAAGGGCATGATCGTCAAAACGAGAATGACGCCCTTCCCCAAGTCCTATAAATACCGCAAGGCATTTATTGTGACGCCAACGCTTTCAAGAATATTCAGAGAGAATCAAAGAGAAAGCGACTCACTCAAGAACACGAAGAACTAACTCAAGAACTTAAGAACAGTGATAGAACTTGTGTTAGATCGAGTGAGAGTTATAACCAAATCACAAAAACTGTTTGCATCAAGAAAACCCAAAAGGATAGAGAGAGTTCTGCGAAGTACTGCAGAACGTAGGAATAGAGTCCTTTAGTAGATTGGACAAGCTTAAGTTGCAGGCTTAAAGGAGTTCTTTACTAGTGAACTTAGGGAAAAGCTAAGTGTCAGAGAATTGTAAAGACTCGCCAGTACAACTGTAAGAACGTTCAATAGAAAGGAAAGATCTATTCAAAAATCCTCCAAGGAGGTAGAGGTTTACACTCAAGGACTACTTGGTCTTGAGTGGTTCCTCTATAATTCACTGCGTTCATCTATTATCTGTTTAGTCTTTATTTCCGCTGCAATACTAAAGGACGCCCCTACACCTCGTAGGGACGCCTGACCAAAGGACGACTTTACTCAAAGTAAAGAACGTCCCTTAGAATAACGATCCAACAGTTGATCCTCGTGAGATCGAGGTTGTTAGCCTTCGATCCCTCCACTCTACACATCGACCATGGGAGGCTCCCGCTCCCCCTTCGATGCAAGGTCAAGTGTTGGGTTCAAGATGCTTCCGCTCACTCTTACCAATCACAAGCCCTTGATCCTTTGTTTCCACTAAAGGATTGAAGCTCATGTAGAGAGGATTCCTAGATCAAGCACTCAAGGCTATGGAATTCGGGGTTCACACCCAATCCTAGCTAGGGGTTTCCCCCATAGCCCAAGACTATAGAATCTACTCCATGAAGTAAGAGTAAAAAGCAATCAATAGACAAAACAGGCAAATCTCAATCATCAAACTCAAATCAAGGCCAAATTGCATTCAAATCAAAAGGGTTCACAAGATCCAAGTCTCAAATCCACTAAACAAAAGCAAAACAAGTTCAAACTCACTAATCCTCTCCTAGTCTCCAATGATTTCTCTCTTCTTCTCCTCTTCCTTCCCCCTCCTTGCTCTCCAAGTTTCCCTTGAGCCTTTTTGAGTGATTAGATGTTGATTCCCCTCTCTAAGTTGTTCTCTCTCTCTCTCTAATTATCCTCTATCTTGATTAGGGACCAAGGAATTCCAAAATTAGAAGAAGGGCAAAAATGGAAGATCACCATAATATGCCTTGGAGCCCAATCCTCTTTTAGCCGACTTGGACCGATGCGCATGGACCTCGGGCCCGACGTTGCTAACCTCGGTCCGAGCCTCCAATGCTCTAACTCGGGCCCGACTTCTTGGTACATCGTTCCGGGGCCTTGATCTTCTTCTCTTCTTGGCTTTCCTTAAGTTCCTCTTCGTTCTTTGCATGGCTCTTCCGCTCCTTTACTTCCTAGCTTTGCCTTTCTTTATAAACTCCTTCAAAATGTCCTCAAACGCGCCATTTTACCTACAAAACACAACAAACTCACATAGTCTCTGAATCTCATAGAAAATCGGGAACTAAGCTAGAACGAAAAAAAACTAACAAAGAAAGGAATGAAAAACACATATTTACAAGAGATATTAACCACTAAAATACCACCAAAATGAGAGACATCAGCCGCCGTCGGCACACCCAGTTCACAACGTCTTCCACGTGTCCCTCCTAAGACAATATGTGCCTGATGAATCACATGTACTCGACTATGATGACATTGAAATTCAATCGAATGGCACTTATGAGGAAAGACCCGTGAAGATCCTAGAGCGCCAAGTGAAACAGCTTCGCAACAAAGAAGTACAGTTAGTAAGGGTGCTGTGGTCCAAGAATAGTGGCGAAGAAACGATTTGGGAGACATGGGAAACCGAACAAGGAATGTGAGCACGCTTCCAGAATTGTTCGACCCATAATTAAAGAACGAGACGTTCTTTAAGGGGTACTAGGATGTTTGACTCTTTTGTAACCTAGCAATATTCCGATAATACTTATCCTTCCGTGTTATACCCCAGTCTCTCCTAGTTTCGGGGACGAAACTAATTTTTAAGGGCGTACTAATGTAATACCCGCTTGTTGAAGCCCGAAAATCTCGAACTAACTACGGGACAAAATTATTAAACTCTCGGGCCTTTCGGCGCGCTAGAAACCGGCTCGTCTTGCTTCGAGCTCTCCCACCCCCTGCGTATTATTTTATTCTCTTTTCGGAGGCTTATAAGACTTTTTAAGGTCTTTCCCGTAAAATAGTGCGAGCTCCTCGGAGACTCAAACACGTCGGAGCCCGTCCTTCGAGAACACGTCTCGGGACTCGGCTTTTTTCCGATCCCTTCACTTACAATGCGATGCCACTATATATAACATTAGTGGAGCTTGCTTTTCTTCAAAGTGTCGATGTGGGACAATTTCCCATTGAATTGGTGCGTATTACTTAATCACTAAGTAATTGCCTCTTGTTTACTAGTGGGTCAAACACAATTGTTGATATAGTCAACAATAGTGGGCTCCCTCGCGTTCATGTATACACATATATACATACGCGCGTTGAGTACCATTCTGAATGAAATTGCAATTAAGTCTTTGCAAACCTTCATACGTACACATTACGCGGTTAACTCGAACATGACTTTGCATGTGCATGTTTTTACGTTTGATACATAGCTAGCATTCCACATATATGCATACACGCGTTAACTACACCTACGAGACAAGCATAGTACGTCTTGGCGTACTTCTACATTATTTATTTGAGTTATTAGCGTACTTAGCGCGTTAAAAGCATGCTTAGCGCTTTAATCTTTTACGTCAATAGTATTTATCTCATGCACCAACGCGGTGACAGATCCAGGTATCAACACAACCCCGTGACTCGGATGTCCTCAGTCTTTCGGGGACAAACGAGGCACTCACTTGATGCGCATACTTACGGTCAACGCGTTGTTGTAACCGGCTCGAGCTGGGTAACCAACTCGAACACGCTTACGCGCATCGCGTGCGTTAGCGTACAATCCCAAGTGATAGCTTGGCAGGTTCCCTAATGATGGTTTTGGTACTTGATGCTTTTAAGGCTTTAAGCGACTGCGAGAGGATCAATCCAACTCGAGCGCGCCTATATGCATCGCGCGCGGGTCAAACCCCGAACCTAGCTCGGCGGTTTGTCTTAAATAATAATTGGATATTTGGATTTATCGACTACGAGCGATGAAGTCAACTCGAGCATGCTCTCGCGTCCAACGCGGGCCAAACCCCAAGCTCAGCTCGGCGGTTTGCCTTATAGAATTTGGATATTTTGAATTTATCGCGACTATGAGGGATGAAGTCAACTCGAGTGCGCCCTTGCGTTCAACGCGGGCCAAACCCCGAGCTCGGCTCGGCGGTTTGCCTTAACGATAACTGTGGAGTTTTGATGTTTTAAGGCTTTATGCGAAACTACGAGGGGCATAACCCAACTCGAGCGCGCCTATGGAGAGAAGTGGTGGCCAAGGCAAGCTCCTTGGTGTGGGCGCCAAGTTTCCGAGAGGAGGTGTGAGAAGAGTGGGCGCCAAGCATCATTAAAGTGTGAGGAGGTGATGTGGATTGGTGGCCAAGGCAAGCACAAATCAGCCGGCCTTTAATGATTAGATTGGCGGCCAAGTAACACATGTCTTCTTTGATGATCCAAACTTGGCGGCCAAGGATTTGCATTGGGTGTTGAGGAGTGGCGGCCAAGCAACCTCCCAAGTGGGCTTTGGATATTTCTTTTGATGTTGGGCTTCGGGCCTATCAAGGTTCTCATTCGGGCCAAGCGCTTGGAGGCACACTAACACTTGACTAGGTGGGTTGTGTGGGGTGTGGGCCAAATGGGCCCGAAGTTGTTCTTGCAACATTCTAGCGCGTCGCCTAGTCAAGGCCCCGGGAGGGTGGTTTAGTTCCTTAGCCATGGTCGACCGTGTGGCGGGTCGTGCCAGACCTTTGTGCAGGTGGCCTCGGGAGTGCCTTAGAGACGCACCGGCCAATGCCTCGGGCCGCGCCTTAACGCCTCCCGCGGGGTGCCTTGTGGAGGAACCGGGCGCACCGGCGTCGCTTGCGGGGTGAGGCCCCGAAGGGGCACCGGGAGGCACCGGGGCGCCGGTGCCTTGATGTGGAACGGGAGGCATCGTGGCGTCGGTGCCTTGTGGAGAGCCGAGAGGCACCATGGCGTCGGTGCCTTGATGTGATCCGGGCGCGATCACATCATCCTCCCCCAGTTGAGAAGAATTCGTCCTCGAATCTTCTTTGTCGAGCGCAACGCCCGCGCACACAATCGCGATTGGTGTCCTCCGCGTGGCTCGATGGACGGATTTATTGTAGGCGGACTCTGTGAGAGTAGGCATTTTTCCCACCTACGCAAGTTAGTCCGCAAAAAATTATGAATTAAGGCACCCAAGGTTCTATTAAGAACCTCGGTTTGTCCATTCGTGAGTTTAGAGTCGATAAGGAGTGACCGTCCATCAAGGGGAATTAGGCACATCGGCCTCTCTTGGATAGCTCGGTTCACCTCCTTTCCCCAGGCTATCATAAGATGTTTGGAACTGCCTTCACATGCCTTGAGCTCCATTTTCTTTTTGACACTCTTCTTTCTTAGCTCCCTCGCCTCTTGGTCGGCGATTACTTCATGAGGAGCTAAGGGATGCAAGGTGAGCCTCTTACCGTCCCTATGGAAGATGTACTCGTTGGTAACCCCTTGGTGAATAACAGCTCGGTCATATTGCCACGGTCGACCCAAGAGTAAATGGAAGGTAGTCATAGAGACAACGTCGCATAGGACCTCATCTTCATAAGGCCCGATGGCGAACTTAATCAGGGCTTGCTACTTGACCATCACAGGTGCATCAGAGTTAAGCCAGTGTAGTGAATAATGGACCTTGCGGGGTGTCATCTCGAGGTTGAAGCGAGAGACCACCTCGGTGTCGATTAAGTTGCTACAAGATCCACCATCTATGATAACACTACACACTTTGCCTTGGATAAAGCATCGTGTGTGAAAGATGCGTTCCCGTTGCGAAGGCACCGAGGTCCGTTCATTAGTGAAGAGAGCTCGTTGAACAACAAAGCACTCACCACTAACGGCGGGTACGTCTATTTCCTCCTCGCTTTAGCTTTGCTCCAACTCCTCTTCCGACTCATAGTCACCAGCTTGGTTGAGGAGCACTTGTTTTTGGTTAGGGCAATCGCGAGCAAAATGGCCCCGCCCTAAGCATTTAAAACACTGGAGGTCGCGCGTTCGAGAGCTAGCGCCATCCTTCGGCGCGGTGGGGGCTGGCGGGGTTTCCCGCCTAATCGGAGGAGTATTAGCTTCGGGCTTCGGCTCCTTAGCCTCACTCCTCTTATGTGGTGGATTAGAGCTCGAAGAACACGAGCTCCATGTACGGCCACTCCCACCACTACGCCGTCTTTGCATGTTTTGGTATACTTGATTAGTGTAGTGGAGGACGTCGGCAATGGAAGCTTCCGTGCCAAAACGTTGCATTTCCACATACGCGGCCACTTCTGAATTTAGGCCCCCGATAAATTTAGAGATAATATATCTCTCCGGAAATCGAACTCGGGAACGGAAGACAAGTTGCCGTAGCTCCTTATAATAATCATCAGGGTTGCGGGCTCCCTATTTAATCCGCTCAAATTTAACTTGGATGCGGTCAAGGTAATCCTCGGGCACAAACCGGTCACGCATGGTCCGCTTAAGCAGGCCCCACGTGCGTATCGGGTCCTCGCCTTGATACGCCCGATCCTCTTTCTCCTCTTGCCACCAAGAATAGGCAAAATCAGTGAAGCGAATGGTGGCGATCGCCACGCGTTGGCGATCCGGATAATCATAATATTCAATGACCGCTTCGGTCTTAGCCTCCTAGTCGAGGTAGGCCTCTATATCCGATGTTCCGGCAAAGGGTTCCACCGTAAGTTTAATTCCATGGTGGTGGTCCCTTTGTTGATCCAATGGGTGATTAAGGCCGTGCTCATGTGCCCGATCTCAGACCCGGATCTCTTCTCGAGGCGCAAAAGGGTCCGGTAAATTGGGCCGTGGTCCGAGGGGAGCCGCGAGCGGCCCTTGGTGTTGTCGGTGCTGGGGCTGCCGTTCCTCATGGTCTTGAAGTTCGATCGGTGGCCTCTGAGGGGGAGGAAGAATAGCCTCCAAACTAAGAGACTCATCCTTGTGGAGGGCAGGTTTCTTTTGTTCAAGGGCCTCATGATGAGACCCCGAATGTTGTCCCTCCTCGAAATGAGGGCTAGGTGAATGCTCATGTCGAGGAGACATGCTAAAGCGTTGTTCGATCTTATCGTCCATGGCCCGGAGCAGCTCGTCACGGGACTTCTCATAAGTTTCCCAAACGTCTGCTCGGGCATCCTCTCGGACCTCTCGTAAGAGGCCGCGTAGCACCTTCCAAGAGAAGGTGTTATCCGCCTCCTCCGTATCGTCGGGAAGATTCTTGCTCTTCGACGGATCTTGAGACATAATTAGATAAACAAACACAGAACTTGGTAATGGTTAGATAAATCCAATGACCCACTCGTGTTTTGACTCGAATTTTTTTTTTTCACTAAATAAACAATCAAAATGGGAGGACTGACTCGTGTTTGGACTCGATTTTTATGTGGCTCTCGAACTCACTCACTCGACTTTAGGATCACTTACTCCGCCACCAAAGGTCCTTAACACAACTCTTTCCTCCACTCGCTCGAGTGAGAGCGACAACAACCGGAAATCAAAACAAGCGACCGGAGCTTGTGGGCGAGTGTTTACTAGCCCCACAAGTCGGGAATCCCGTTGCTCGGGGTTAGGATTTAAATCGAGGCAAGGAAAAGGACAATAAGAAAACACGTCTTGGCTAACCCCCTTTTCGATTTTTGCTTGTTCGACCTTCTTTGCAAATTTTTTTTTTTTGAAACGAGAGATACTATCTCTCTTTTGTTTTCTTTTTGCTAGGAGAAGTACTACTTCTCCTTGATTTTTTTTATTTTTTTTTGAACAAGAGTTACTAACTCTTCTTGTGTTCTTTCTTTGACCGAGAGAAGGTTTCCTTCTCTTTGTCGGTTTCTCTTTTTTTTTGTGAACAAGACGAGCACACTTAAAGACTTTGTGCCTCGTCAAGATCAAGCGCCCGAAGGTCAAAGAAAATGGGTCGGCCAAGATGAAGAACTTGACACGAGGGTGGTAACAAAAGGTTAGGCTCGTTTTTTTTTAAGAGATGGAAATCAGTCAAGGCAAAGAAAGGGAAAAACAAGGCTAGATAGGGGGGAAGTAGAAAAGGGATTCGAGCAATTGAAAACCTGACTCGTAGGGTAGTAATTCGTACCCCCATAACTTGAGAAACTCAAGCCGACAGGCTCTGATACCAGATGATGTGATCTCACTTCCAGGATCGGTTGAATCTCGGGTTCGACTGAGCAAGCACAAATCAGCCGGCCTTTAATGACGTAGATTGGCGGCCAAGTAACACATGTCTTCTTTGATGATCCAAACTTGGCGGCCAAGGATTCGCGTTGGGTGTTGAGGAGTGGCGGCCAAGCAACCTCCCAAGTGGGATTTGGATATTTCTTTTGATGTTGGGCTTCGGGCCTATCAAGGTTCTCATTCGGGCCAAGCGCTTGGAGGCACACTAACACTTGACTAGGTGGGTTGTGTGGGGCGTGGGCCAAATGGGCCCGAAGATGTTCTTACAACATTCTAGCGCGTCGCCTAGTCAAGGCCCCGGGAGGGTGGTTTAGTTCCTTAGCCATGGTCGACCGTGTGGCGGGTCGTGTCCGACCTTTGTGCGGGTGGCCTCGGGAGTGCCTTAGAGACGCACCGGCCTGCGCCTCGGGCCGCGCTTAACGCCTCCCGCGGGGTGCCTTGTGGAGGAACCGGGCTCACCGGCGTCGCTTGCGGGGTGAGGCCCCGAAGGGGCACCGGGAGGCACCGGGGCGCCGGTGCCTTGATGTGGAACGGGAGGCACCATGGCATCGGTGCCTTGTGGAGAGCCGAGAGGCACCATGGCGTCGGTGCCTTGATGTGATCCGGGCGCGATCACATCACCCAACACTCTCAAAATACAAGTTTTGCTATACTCTCTTTGTTCTAAGATTAAGTCCACGAAATTATTTATAGAGAACTAAGAAGAATGATATATAATTCGTTCCATTGGCACAAGGAATGAATTGTACACGATCGGTACAATATCTTTCCTAAAATATATCCTTAAGACACAATAAAATAATTTTAAGCAACTTCAATTATTCCATGATGATTTTCCTTCTTTTTACACGTCTCCTTGCCTTAAATACACTTTTGGAGCATCTTCACACTTCCCTTAATCAATCGACATGACATTTCCTTTTATAAAATTTCACATGTTTCTTTCTCGGATTGAAAGTCGGCGAATTCAGATGACATTTCCTGAAGTCAATGACCGGACCTCGACTGTGGTCAGGTCGGCGACTCCAGGTTGACAACCTATTTTGAACCATCAAAACACACACACACACACATAGATTTTCTAACAAAAACAATTTTGAAAACCAAGCAAGTTAGTCCCGTAAAGGAAAATTACAATTGTATGGGCGATGGTAGCAATTTTATGATTTCCATCATTGAGATCACATAAGAGGAAGCAGACGGCGCGGCCCTTTGGATTTTGTTCCTTCGACTTCAATTTCTCGTTTGTTGGTCATACCTGCAATTACATCTTTTAGGACATAACAATCCTCAATTGTATGACCAAGAAGGCGATGGTATGGACAATACTTCAGATCATCCATTATACCCATTTGGTTGGGTCTTTTTGGTTCGGGAAGCGTGATAGCCTTAGCAGCCATGAGTTCATTAAAGATCCCCTAAACGTCATCATCATCGAACGGGTATTTCTTTTGCTTCCTCTCTTGAAGGGTAAGCCTTTTAGCAGGCTCCTTAGCTTTACCCTTATCTTGGGTTTTGAAATTAACTTCCTTTGAGGGTTTGCCACTTGTTTTAATGAAGGTTGTCATAGATTCACTCTTCTTTTGTGGCTTCCTACTCTCATCTTTCTGACCTTCATTCAATTGAGGTCGACTAGAAGATGCGTTCCTTCGAGCAAGTTGGCGCTCAACGTTAGAAGACTTTGAGACTAATGCATCAAATGATAGCGGGAAGAACTCTTACAAATCTCTACTCCTGCTCCAAGCCAAGGGTTTCTTTCATCTCCAAGGAAAGGAATTCACTACGAAGCTTGGCGCCCACTCCAAGCAGCCGCCCTCTCCCCCTTACCTCAGCCTATATAAGGACGCCTAGGGCCTTCATTTTGTCGCAGATTGAAATTGAGTAAAGAGAGCTTTTAGCCCTTACTCTTTCGGTATCTTCTCCTCAAGGGAGAAAGGGCCGAGGGAACCCACACCTCGTTGGCTTCTAGCTCTCGTTTCCTTAGTTTGATTTCTTGTTCTCCTTTTCCATTTCGTTGTTCCACAAAAACGCCTACACCTCAGCTTGTAATTCAAACAAAGCGCCACCTTTTTCAATACAAGAACCAAGTTCGTGTTCCTTACACCTTTAAATCAAGAACGCCTCCACATAAGCTCAGTCGAACCCGAGATTCAACCGATCCTGGAAGTGAGATCACATCATTGGGTGTGCCTTGAACGTGGGATTCGTTCATGGTGTTTATGTGAAGAACGTGAGATTAGTTCTTAGTGGTGGGTATGAGATGAGTTGTATTGAGTGAGAGTTGAGTACATATGCACAGTGTTTGCAAGGGAGTTTGGGATTCACTTCTTGGAACAAGAGATCTTTGTAATCCCGAGAAATCAATCTAACGAGTTGAAGTACTTTTCTAAGTCCTTTCGAGTAGGTGCTTGAAAAGCAAGTGGTTTTTCTCCTTGCAAGCACGTTGGCTACAAGGAGTTTTCACTCTAAATGGAAGTGTTAAATTTGGTATTAAGTTCTTTCCTGTGTTTTCTTCCGCTATCTAACTAAGGTTGTTGATCCTGTTCGCCGACACCTCCTATGTCAACGACTTCAAGTACTAACCGGTCCTACAATTCTAGTGATCATAAAGACTCTATCCAAGCCGTTCATAAAGTTTTGAAAGAAAATCAGTGTAGGGACGCTAGTTGACAGGTCAGTGGCCTAGTAAGAACAGAATTTCTTTTGAGGTGAATAAGGTTGTTGTTGTAGTGTAGGGAAAGACTCTACAAGCTATTGAGGTTGTTGGTACTTTGTAAGGACCTAGTGTGCAGGTTGTTTTTGTCAATGGGACTGATGTGGTGGAAGGGAATAGTGTGATGGCTAATCAAAATGTTGTTGTTGTGTAAGATTCTAGTACACAGACTTTAGCTGCCACTCAGACTATTCAGGGTGAGAATGTTGCCCAAGTTATGGATAAAGGGAAAGGTATAATGCTTGACACTGAAGAGGAAACCTGTGAAGGTGAGTGGATTGATGCATCAAGAAGGAAACATAGGTCTCACTCTCCCCTAGTTTGTGGCTTAAGAATTCGAGGCAAGAAGAAGGACGCTCCTTTGAGGATTCAGCCTAAGAAAGCTAATTCTAGGAAGTTTGGAAAGGGTCCAAGCAGCTAGGGGTGGGCACGGACGGGTAACCGGAAGTTCGGTTAACCGGATATTCGGTTACTAAATTATGATAACCATTACCGAACCGTTAAGAAACGGTTAACCGATACCGGTTAACCATGAAAACCGGTCGGTTAGTCGGTTAACCACTATTTGAAAGTGAAATTATTCCATTTTAAATACATGCATTTTAACCAATAAATATCGAAATATATAATCAAAACACGTAGTCGAATACATTGTTGAAATACATAATTGGATTACATATGAAAGCATCGATCAAATTACATAGAGTTTGTTCAGTGGAATCACTAAGATCAAAATACATAACTCAATCCCAAAACACTAGTACATATTTCTTCATTCTTTCATAGCCTCATCGATTTCAATTGACGTTTAATTCTTCCATAGCTTCATCGATTTCAATTAACGGTTGCTCTAACATCAGCTTTCTCATGCCTAAAAGTTATAAACAGTAACACAACAAAATAGTGAGTTAGACAATATAAATAAGAAAAGAAAAGAAAGCAAGATATAATACATTAACTTTTTTCCAATACCATAGCCTCTAATTCAAGTAGGTTCTCCTCGATTGGAAAATGAGTACGCGAAGTACGCATCCAATCTTGACCACAAACTAGAGCCTCCACCATTTTAGGCGTCAGAGAAGTTCGAAAAGAATCAAGCACACGACCTCCAGTACTAAACGCCGACTCTTTTATTAAAAAATATATGACTAACCAGGTATTCAGAGAAAAGAAAGTTTAGAATATATCTTTTATTTTTTGCAAATGTAGAATATATCTTTTATTAAAAAAGCCTAATACAATCAAATTAACATATTTATATTATTTTTTACAAAAAAAAAATATATTAATATTTTATTGAACGGTTTAACGGTTAACCGGTTGAAAATCAATGACTAACCATTACCGAACCGTTAACCCGTTTCAAAAACCGGTCAGTTAACCATAACCGGTTTTCCGGTTATTCTCGTCATAGTTAACCGGAAAAAGCTTTCGGATACCGGTTAAACGGTCGGTTAACCGGTATCTGGTTATTTTTGCCCAGCCCTACATGTAGCCCTTAGGGCCTGTCTAATGATTGAGTTTAAAGCTGGTTTTTGGAATCTTAGGAGGTGCAATAAGGCCTCTGAGATTAACCTAGCAAACAAATTTTCTAGGAGGAATAATATTTCTATTATGGCTATTATAAAATCTAAAATTGATAAGAAGAACGAAGAGAGTGTTGCTAGAAAGTTGTTAAGGAATTGGAAATTTATTACTAAAAGTTCTAATGATCATAAGGGGAGAATCTGGTTTGCTTGGAATGGGGACCTTTTGAATATTGATGTCTTGGAAGTGTGTAGACAGTTTATTCATTGCAAAGTTCTTAGCAAGGATGGACAAGTCAGTTTCTTCCTTACTACAGTTTATGCCTTTAATTTTGTGGATGGTAGGAAGGATGCTTGGATTAATCTAAGATGTATTAAGAATCATGTTTTTGATGTCGGGTTGAATATGAGTAACTTCAATTGTATTCTTGATTTTTCTGAGAAATTATATTTTCGAGGGAAGGATTTTGGTTCATTAGAGGAGCTTGAGGCATTGTGTGATCGGTTGCAAGTCAGTGATATTCATTATTCTGGGGCCAAATATACTTGGAGTAATATGCAAGAGGGTATGCTTAGGATTGCTTGTAAGCTGGATCGTGTCTTATGCAATGATGATTAGACTAGGTCTTTCCCTATGAGCATTGTATTCTCTGCAGATCCTGAATTATTTGACCATTCTCCTGGTATTATCTCGATCAATCCTTCTTCTATCATCAAGAGATTTTCTTTTAGATTTAGGAATTATTGGACAATTGAGTCTGATTATGATCAAGTGGTTGCTAGTGCTTGGAATCAGAGAAAGAGTGGTACTGCTCAATTTCAGCTTACGCTTAAGCTTTAGAGTGTCAAAGCTTGTCGCAAGCATTGCCAAAGAGGAAACATTTGAGCAACAAGTTGGGAGTTGTGTTCAGTCATTACATGATTGTCATAATGAGTTGAAGAATGACATGTTTAATACTGATAAGCAGAGGGTTGTTAAGGAGGCAAAGGTGGCTCTTAACCTTAAGATGGATCAACTTATTAGTTCTTGCTCAAAGGAGTAAAATAGACTGGATTAAGCTTGGTGAGGAGACTTCTCCTATGTTTTATAACGGGATTAGGAACAGAAGAGCTAGCAGCAGCATTTTGTGCTTAAAGATGTTGATGGTAATCTCTTGGAGAGTAGGGAGTATATTGATAGAGACATCATTTACTTTTATAAGGCTCTTTTGGGTCAGGAAAGCTCTCAAGCCCCTATCAACTTTCAAGGTGTTAATAGAAGGATTGTTCATCCTGATAATGCAATGAGGTTGGTGACTATTCCCTCTGAGATGGAAATTAGAAAGGTTGTGTTTGAAATTGGTAGCAACAAGAGTGCAGGTCCTGATGGTTTTGGGAGTCATTTTTTCAAACATGGTTGGAATCTTGTTAAAGCCGATGTTGTAGCTACTGTTCAGGAATTTTTTAGGCATGGAAGAATGTTGAAGCAGTTTAATGTCACTTTTATAAGCTTGATCCCTAAAGTAGAGAAACCTTTTCCTGTTAAGGAATTCAAACCTATCTTTTGCTGCAATACCATCTTGAAAATTATTTCTAAAGTGTTAGTGCAGAGAATTAGGCCTTTGTTGGATGAAATTGTTGCTTGCTGTCAGGGGGATTTTGTTCCTAGAAGGAGTATTGCCCATAATGTTGTTATAGCTCGTGAATTGGTCAAGGGTTATGAAAGGAAGGGCATTTCTCCTCGTTGTATGATCCAAGTGGATATCCAAAAGGCCTATGATAGTGTTAGATGGAGGTTCTTAGAGGAAGGTTTGGTGCTTTTTGGTTTCCCTGACAAGTTAGTTCACTAGATAATGCAGTGTATTAGTACCCCTTGGTACTCTATTATAGTAAATGAGGGAGCCTAAAGGTTTCTTCAAGGGTGAGAAGGGGCTAAGACAAGGAGACGCTCTTTCTCCTTTCTTGTTTGTTCTTATCATGGAATTGCTTAACAGAAAGATTTATTTGACTAGCAGGAAAAGAGGTTTTAGTTACCATCCAAAGTGTAAACAGTTGCAACTCACTAATATTGCCTTTGCTGATGATCTCCTCATATTCTACAAGCCTAATGTGAGCACTCTTCATCTTATTAAGGCCTGTCTTCTAGATTTTGTTCAGGAATCAGGTTTGTCTACTAATGCTTCTAAGAGCAAAGTCTTTTTTGGTGGTTTGAGAGCTGATGTGAGAGCTGAGTATGAGATCTTGCTTGGGATAACACCTGGTGAATTTCCCATATGTTATTTGGGTATCCCTCTACACTCTAGAAGGCTCAAGGTTAGTGAATATTTTCCTCTTCTAAACAGACTCATGTTTGTTATGCAAAGACAAACGATATCAAAGCTTTCTTGTGTTGGTAAATGCCAATGAATAAGATCTGTTATTGAATGGATTATTTCCTTTTGGATGCAATCTATGATCTTGCCTAGGAAGGTGGTGAATAAAATTATCAGTTTATGTAGAGCTTTCTTATGGTCAGGGTTTGTGGAAGGGAAGAGGAGTTTAGTGGCTTGGATTAATGTGTGCAAGCCGTTTGAGGAGGGCGGTTTGAACTTCAAGGAATTATTGTCTTGGGATAAAACTTTGTTGTTTAAGCTGGCTTTTGACTTAATCTTGGATAGGAAGAACTTGTGGATTAACTAGGCTAAGAAAAATCTTCTCAAAGGCATTGATTTTTGGCTGATTAGAATTTCCTTAAGTGATTGTTGGCTTTGGAAGTTTTTGCTCCAAACTAGGAACCATTTAATTGTGAAGCTGAATTGCTAGGATGGGATTGAAAGAGATAGCAGGTTCATCCCTTTGAGATTGGTTGATAAAAGAGGTAAGTTGAATAGTACTGAGTTGTATAATTTGTTGAGACATCATGCGAGTTGTATAATTTGGAATGAGATTCACTCCCGCAGAAGGAGCTTCATGCTTGGATTGCAACCCTGAATAAGCTTCCTATTGTTGCTAGGATCCATGGATATGGCCTTATTGATAATGATCTTTGTTGTCTATGCAATGAAGCTGTTGAGAATGAGGCGCATCTGTGGTTTAGTTGCAGGTTTGTTGAGCAAGTGTCGAATGTTGTTTTGAACTGGGTGGGAACTTCTGTTAGGTGGGCGTGTGTGAAGGAATGGTGGAATTTGTTTCTGCATTGCAATAAGAAGAAATCAAGCATTTTTCTTACTAAGTTGTTGGCTTTCTTGGGCATCCTTTACTTGGAAGGCAAGAAATGACCTCATTTTTAGACAAAATCATGTGAATGCTAATGTTGTTGCTCAAAACATCATTCAAGAGTGCAAAATCAAGATTCTTATCAAGCTTAAGATTGATGGTAGGAGAGGCACAACTTTGAGGAATAGGTTGGGGTTGTAGCTTGCTTTGGTTGCTTGCAGTGTTGTTAGGTTTTTGAGCGTTTTCTTTGCTTCTTTGGGATACTGCCTCCTCTCTTTGGTTCATTGTTGAGTGAATGGACTGTTGTGGTCATTATGAGGATGCATGGACAGGTTTGACCTCCATTTATGCATCGTGATCTCTGGGTTATCTAGTGTAGGGCATTAGGATGATTTCCTTTATATCCTTGCAGGGTGTTCGAGGTGGTATCTCATTTTTTGTCAGTTTTTTGCTCAGTTGAGCTTGAGTGTTTTGTGTGTGGGTAGTTTGATTGTAAGTCTTGCGCCTCTCTCATTAGCTATTGAGTATGTTGTGTAGAGGCAAACTTGCAAGGATAAAAACTAATGGTTTGATCCTCAAAGTTGCATCGAGGCTTAAGGGGTGGCGAGTGTGTTTACATTTGGACCCGCCCTTTTAAGGCCTTGCTGGATGTTCGGGCAAGTCTTAGGCGTGGTTTGTATTTGTTTTTTGTTTTGGTTCTATTGTATACTTGTCTCCTCTTTCTCTCTTTCAATACTATTTTTACCATTTAAAAAAAAAACGGAAATTTCTCACGGTCACCCTGAGGTTTAGCGTTATTTAAGGTGTAGGAAAGTTGGTCATATTTCACACAGTACCCTTGAGTTTTTTATAATATTCACATAATAACCCTATGGGTTATGTACATAATTTATCATATGTCCAATAAGATAATAATATGAATAGGAAAATAAATTGATACTTGAAGAATCGTCAAACCATTTTCAATTTTCTCTTTAACTTCACAAATTTTAAGATTAATACAAATTTTAACCTTTTGGGCATGTGACAAATTTTGTATATATTGTAGGGTTATTCCACGAATTTCGTATAAATCTCAAGGTTACAACATGAAATATGTCAAACTTTGGCAGAATGCATACGGAGACCCTCCAACTTGTCACTTTTTTGCAAATGGACCCCCCAACTTTGAACATTACCTATCAAACCCCCAAACTTAACATTTTTCTCCTATTGAGCCCCTTTTGCTGACCTGATGGGGCGTGTGCAAGTCACTCCTCTAGCTGGCTGTAAAAGTTCCCCAAAATTACTTACATGGCAAAAAAAATATGCCATGTGGAGTCCCAAACCCCATCTTCTTCTTCATCTTCTTCCTATCCACAATCCCCCCATTTTCAGATCTGGGATGTCACGTGACTATTGAGTGGAATGAAAATGGCCCCGATCAGCGCGTGTTATTCACACTAGGAAAAAAGAGGGTTAATTTGAAGAAAAAGGACTCAATAGGCAAAAAAAGTTAAGTTTGGGGGTTCAATAGGAAATGTTCAAAGTTGGGGGGTCCATTTGCAAAAAAGTACGTGACAAGTTGAAGGGTCTACGGATGTATTCTGCCGTCAAACTTTGGTATACTTCATGAAATATGTTAAACCTCGGGGTTACCACATGAAATTTCCAAACTGCTACTCTGAAATCGTCCGTTTCTTAGCATGCAAATATCCACATGGCGATCATCGGGAAAGGTTTTGAAAAGTCACTCCTCACCATACGATACTCTTTACCTAAATACCTATATATATTCAGTTTGGTTTGTAATTCCTTATAGTTAAAATCAAACGGACACATACAAAACCCAATGTTATGCTATATAAAATGTATTATGGGATCTATGTATTTAACATTCAAGCAAACTAAATTTGAAACTAAGCCTTACAATAAACCATTAAACATCCTTATAAATGGTTTGAGTTTTGGAAAATTACACGATATGAGCAAATAAAAATTTTGAGTTGTGAAGGAGCCTTTTACTCAAATAGTCATTAAAATATTTATTCAAATATATAAATAAACTCTAGATTCGACTAGAATCCCTTCCAAATGTGAAACATCTGGCCCAATCAGAAACAACCAGCATCCGGGTTCGCCAACTAACTTGTTTGCTAGCATAAACAGAGTACCAAAGCCACTGAGTGCTATGTCCAATTGAAATCCAGTCACCTGGAAGTTGAGCTGCAGCTTGCTCCCCTCCTAGTGGTGCAAATTGCCCTAAATGCTTATACCTACAAACCAACCAATGTAATCAACAATTAGCTTACCATGAAAAAATACTTGAATAGGCAAATTTTCTTAGTTGCCTTATATATACCTAAAGGGACGAAACTTATGGTGCCCTATTCCTCGGATCCTGATCGGCCCTTCTGGACTCTTTTCACATGCTACCATTCGATTGAAACAATCCGCAAGATATATTCCTTGTTGTGATGCTACCTAAATATTATATATAAATAGATATATGAAATGTTATTATAAAATTACATCAAAGATTTAAATAAAGAATAAAATCAAAGGATAATTATGTTTGATTAACCTGTGCAGTGGCTGGATTACTCTTCATTTGTGAATCAACCTTAGAAAGCGCAGACTTGAACATCTCAATGTTTATTTTAGATGGATGTTGGTAATCAGTTTTAAGCACATCTAAGAGGCTTTTGAATTGATGTTTCTTCAGGTAAATCTCCACTTGAGGATACCTCTCACATATGTCTTTCATTACTTCTTGAAAATCCACAAAATTTATACTACCACTTTTATCCTTATCCATCTTGTTAAAAATTTCGGTAATGTCCTCCTGAAATATTCAATACTTTGTCTATCACAATCCGCATGTTCTACAAAAATTATCTTAGTTATAATTAATTGATTGATAATAATTTTTCCTCTAAATAAATGTGTACAACATACCATGATTTTGCGTTGATTAATGGTGGCACAATCGCCTAGAGCAAATATTCCATCAACTCCTTCAACCCTTAACCACTCATCAGTTGATAGAACTCGCCTATTGGCCTATCCATTAGCAAGATAAATTTTTTATGCTTATTAAAACAATCTTACCCCTATGAAAGTTCATATAAATATGAGCAACTGCAGTAAAAACTTATGTATTTAATGGGGATCCCTATGTGTTTGATTAAATGATCCAGATTGCCTATCATTTTTTAGCGTAAGAATATTTACCTGACCAACTTCCTTCATGAAGTCAATGATAACAGGACGAGTTCCGATACCGGTCGACCAAACAATCATACCATAAGGAGTTGATTTGATCTGCCCGGTTGATATTTCCTTTGTAATAATTTCCTTGTCAGTAACTTTTGTCACCATTGATCCTGTTTTTAAATTGATTCCATCTCTTTGAAACTTTTCCTCAGCAAAGTCTGTGATTCTTTTGTCAAACCTGAACCAATGCAATCAACATCAATCGTAATATTAACCTGACAAACTATTACTTCATTTTAATGTATATATGTATAATTTTTATAAAAAAATTATTACATGTTAAGAATGTTATTGCCAGCTTCTAGAAGCGTTATTTGGACCAGATGTTTGAGGTTAGGATAAAGCTTTGCTAAATCATCAATCACAAAGTCATGTAGTTCGGCTGCAAATTCAACACCAGTGGGTCCACCCCCAACAACGACGAAATGAAGAAGCTTCCTCCGTTGTTCCTCAGTGATATTAGGAAGTTGAGCTCTCTCAAAGCAATCAATCACAGTCCTCCTAATCTTTTGTGCATCCTCTATCTCCTATATTCACATCTAATATATTAGACCAAATGAACATAGAAAAGGTATTTTCATACATTTTGTGTTCAATCAATTAAATGACTCAAGACTATAGTAAAATCATAAGATAATATTTCTCTAAAACTCATAAGAAAAGTACAACATTATCAAAGTCTTTTTTCACTACATCAAAATGAACTAGTTCTAGTTTCAAACAAGGTTAGTTTGGGTTTAGAATGAGTAGAAATCATACTTATTATTTTTCATATCTCTTGAACTTATATTTGATAATAATTTATTATTAAAAATGATAATCTGGAAATGCAACATATATACGGTTGTTTGGTTAATTTTATATCGACATTTTTTTAGATATGGAATTCACTATACCATATAATGGAGATCTTATATTGGTAGTTTACTAAAATTTAATATGAGGATTAGTATATATGGGTCATTCTCTTACCATGTACCTTATAATCTAGTTTTTACATTCAATTAGACTATTTATAAGCATCACCTATTCCATGTTATCTTGATACCAGCATCAAACTAATACAAAATATAAGTATCACTCATGCTATATTAATTTAATACCAATAACAAACCATTCCTAATACTAGATATTGAGTTAGTCATCTGATTGACTTTCATAACATAATGGTGCGGATTGATCATAAGTTTACCTAAAGATGCGGTTTTGAAATAGTCATATACATCATATTTTAATCTTCACATCAAACTAACACTAAATATAACCTATTGCCGATATTAATACCACCAAACTAGTACCATATATAGGTATCACTTATGCCATATTATTCTGATACCATTACCAATAAATTCAAAATAGTAGGTTATTTGGTTAGTGATTTAATTAAATTTGAGCACATACACTAACCTATTGATTATATCAATAATAATTTACCTTCAAGAAATGGCAATTTTCGACAACACCGGGAGTATTGAAAGTGTTAGAACAAGCGCCCATAGCAACAATAAGGTAATCATAATCGACCACAAACACTTCCTTTCCATCAAGGTTAGTGTCTTGGCTAGAGCGACAAAACACTTTCTTGCTGATTGGGTCAATCTTATAGCACTCGGCCTCCATGTACTCCACATTGACATTCTTCTTATTAATCATGTTACGAATAGGCTCCACGATGCTACGGGCTTCCACAGTACCGACAGTAACACTTGGGAGGAGAGGAGTGAAGGCGAAGTAGTTGCGTGGAGAAATGATGTGGATATCAAAGGAAGAGGTTTTAAGGTTCTTTATAAAGCTTGTGCTTGCCCATCCTGTCCCTAAAACGACAACTTTCTTCTTCTTTGCTTCACCAATGTCTGCATATGCATATGTTGAATATTGGGACGTGTATGATTCTGTGAAGGCCCAAACTCCACCTCCACTGCTTGAACGTAATGGTAAGATTTATATTGTTAACATCAGTTCATAGCATTCTATTTAATCTCAAAACAAAAGAGACCCATTACACTATATGAGGTCATGCGTTCATAGATGAAATTACACAAAAAACATCTACATGATGTTGTGTTAGGAAGTATTGTTAAATTTATTGCCGATCTAGGCTCTGTTTAGTAAAATAATATATTTGAGAAGGTGGAGGTGTTTTGGAAGGTATAGCTCTTCGAGAGGGTATACAAAATTTATTTATTTGTGTAAGCTTTCTCTTTATGATTACCAAAATGAGCATCGCGTAAAATATTATGGGCTAGATTTCCCATTTTTTTTAACTTTCAAAATCTTTATATCCTTCTAATTTTTCATTCCAATCTTGCATGGGTTAATATCATTTAGGGTAGGAGTTGGAATTATAGTTCCAGTAGGATGGTGATGTTGATGGTGATTGGGGAATAAGTTGATCTAGAGGAGGAACAAGTTAGTTCAACTTTGAATTGTGAAAAGTTAATTACTTCTGTAAGTTGGGTAGGCATTGTTTCATTAATCATGGATGCTTGCGGCTTGTGGGGAGTCATTTAGAGTTGAGCATGCTTTGAGGGTTGGAAGTTTTGTCATTATCAAACTGTTGTAGGAGTTGGCTCATGATATGTCATTTTAAATTCCATTTTTATAATGTGAGATGACTATTTTTCTATGTTTTCTCGTTGTGTCATTGTTGCAAGGTTTGAGTGTTGTTGTTTAACCAGCTTGATAATGCCTTGTGAGATTTACTACCGAGTAACACCATGTTAGAAAGATGGGTGCTACAGACTACTTAGATAATTATAAACAATTTAATGAAAAATGGTGAGCCAATTAAAAAAATTATAGTAAAAAAGAAGCTAATGTGAGTATTGAATATGATTATTGTCTAGACAAAGGCATAATGAGAGATGGTCAATTCTGCCAAAATATAGTGAATGGGATGATGGACAAGCATGTGATTGAATGAACATCGAAGGAGTATTATGGTTCCATAAATCTTAACTGTCCAATTTAATTGATATTGGATAGTATATTCAAGAACCACTAATGGATCATTTGAAAATAGTAAATAAAAGTGTTCTATATTAATGATGAGTGGATTATCACACATGACAACCAAGCTAGTAACCAATGTAGAAGCTACATGTTTGACACGTGATTTGTTGTTTTAGAATGTGCTTTTTTTTGATAGGTTTTAGACATTATTTTGTTAATGATACCAAAATTCTTAAATCTTGGTCGCATTGGTGTATTTACATGTAAATGTTTGTGTGATACAAGATCTTATGAGTAAAGGTACTTGGGATAGCTAGAACGTTAGGTGATCTATCTATGCTACTATTCAATATTCAATATTTTAGAATTTGTCCAAAAAATAACGAGATAGGGCTATTTTACTTAAATATCCTCAAACTTGTTAACATTTTCTAGTTCACGTATATATTAGGTAGTAATGTGATATGTAAGGATAATACAGGAATGCGTGCGCTACAATATCTAAATTGATAAGTATTTCTTAATAACTCCCTGAAATTAAAATGAAATGTATTACTTAATAGGGGGTAAATCTATTTTAGATGACAAAAATAGATGTATCTTTGTCGAAAACGAAGTACATGTATTTAATGCAAATAAGGATTCTTTTCTAAATATATCAAAATACAATATAATAAGTTGGTAAGGATGTTTTAATTGGCAATAAGATAGAATTTATACAACAATGCCAAAAGAGTTGTTTTTCACGACATGTGTGAATGGGAAGTTAAATCCTTATGTTCTTGAACAAAATGCTAGGATGGAAAGATAACACGAACATTTGGTTGATTGGAAGGGTTAAACGTCTTTTCAATGACAATATATCATATCATATGTAAAGTGTCATTTAATAGTTTGTATTAGAATATTTAATTTTAGGCTCACCAAAATATTCGGCCTACATGTTATATGATTTGTTGTCTAAGAAATACTTTTCTAGTAAAGTGGTAGTACGAGATGTGAATTTTATGAAAAAATCACATCCTTTTATGGTTGATATTTCAAACTCATACTTGCATCAACTGAATGTCCTATTCCTAGAGATGTTTTAGATGAAGTTTTTGTTGCCTTTGACAATGCTTCATTTATTTTGATAATTTTAAACTTGTTCGTGTTTCTTTTTCTAGCTAGATTTTGTTGAAAGAGTTGCATGCATATGTGTTTAGTTGACAAGTTAAAATATGAGA
This sequence comes from Polygonum aviculare, assembly GCA_934048045.1. Classification (NCBI taxonomy): domain Eukaryota; kingdom Viridiplantae; phylum Streptophyta; class Magnoliopsida; order Caryophyllales; family Polygonaceae; genus Polygonum; species Polygonum aviculare. Next base: position 19,185,799 of record OW204023.1, on the reverse strand, counting down.
TGGAAAGCTAACCGTAAAGACTTTATTTATGCCAAATTTCCATACACACATGTCTTTAGTTAAATTATCTTATGCGTTTATGAAATAATCTAGAGGACTAAACATTTGAAAATCGGTTATTACTTGATGAAAGAAAGTTTCTATGCTATAATTTATATGAGTTACCGCTTAGGTTAGGATATACGTTCGCTAACAAGTAACACCCACGTAAATTTTAATGTACCAAGCTAGGTCATATGTTTTTCCTATGGTCATCTAACTTGAGGGGGAATATGAAAATGGTAACTCAAAAAAAATGAAACTTGTCGTAAGAGTAGGAGTGAGTTTGATGGAGCATATTTAATTTAGCTTACTTATTGTGTTAGTAAGACTTAACCAAGTTAATTAATTGTAAAGGATATGGGAATAGATGCTCTACTCCGATTCCCGACCCAACCTCCACCCTTTTCGGGAACCCCAAGGGGAATCACTCACAACAAATGGGGATGTGAATGTTGTTTTTATTTTATCTAGAGCAATTAATATGTTTATATTGTTTCTATTTTATTTTGAACAATTCATATGTTTTATATGAGGATGTGAATGTGACTTAATATGGATTTTACTTTAGTTGTTCCATGGATCATGTACGATTTACTATTATTTTCAATTGTTGGTAATTTACTATTTCATTACACATGAAACCCTTGGAGAATATCAATGTGGGAAATCTCTGTCTAGGAATATAATTGGGGCAAATCAAATGGGTAAGGTGCAGTGAATCCCCAACCAGTGTGGGAACCCGATAAGTATGGGTATGAGTAAAAACTTTAATTATTAAGAGCACAGTATGGAAACAAGCATGGATAATATATATTTTTAAGTGGGTATGCACATGGAAGGGTATTCCTAAACATGAGCCCTTCCTATGGTCATCCCTAAACACGATCATAAAGTTTTGCAATCTAATTTGGCCATTAGATAGTTCACAGTGACTAATTAAGTAGATTATAGTTATTTAGTGATCTTATTTTTTCAAAACCATAACACAAGGCACCATTGTGGGAAAAAAACATTATTAATAAAATTATGTTTAATCGTTGATAGCAAATCGACATGCAGAATAGTGTATGTTAAAACTTATCGTAAAAAATATAAATTGTCTAAATATATCTTAGGTTGTGACTCTTATAATTATATTGCAGTAGAGTAAAGTTGTATGTAAAGATAAGCTTAGAAATAATTTTAATTTGTTTTTTCTGGCAAAGATCTAAATAATACACTTTTTCTATTAAACCAAATATCGACACACAATGTTGCATGAGACAGTTGTTTTGTTTTTATTTGGTCGCATATATGGTTGTATACTTGTATGTTTATGTTTATAATTTCATTGTGCTGGGGTTGTAATTGTACTTTCCACATGGAGAGTTGAGACGAAAACAAACTCACTTTTAAGTGTATGGGCTACTCGTCCTATTGCTAGTTGGTTTTGGGATGGAACCCCATAGGCTTGGCCATTGGGTCCGTCTTCCTTTAACAAGAGGAGTTGCCCATGGATCATCAATAGTGGAGTTTCAAATTATATGACTGGCAGCAAGATCCATATCACTTCTATCAAGGCAAATACCCAAGTAGAGATTGTCTCCTTTAAGAACAAGGGAAAAGGTAGCATTAAAGGGATTGGCGTTGCAAAGATCAATAAATCAACCAGGGTGTCAATATTGTTGAAGACTTAGGCTTCAACCTCTTCAGTTTCTCCCAAATGTTTGATCAAGGGAACAACTCGATTACATTTGACTCTCGTGAGTGTCTTGTCATCAACAAGAAGACAAATCAAGTTCTACTGAAAGGAGTAAAGAAGGACAATGTGTGCGTCCTCAAAAGCGAACTCGAGCCTCCATAAAAGTTATGTTTAACCGTATCCTTAGAGAACGTTGAGCTTTGGCATCAACGTCTTGGACATTCCGTACATAGCACCATCCTAAAGTTATTCCAACAAGTTCTTTTCATAGGATCCTTAGTTATTCCTCGAATCGATCCTAATCAAGTTGAAACATATGAAACATGTATTCAAGGGAAGCAGACAAGAAGTTCCTTGAAACCAAAAAATGAAGTGAGCTCAAAGAAGCATAGGAACTTCTTCATATGGACTTGTGTGCACCAATGAGGATGAAGAGCTATGATGGAAGAAGCTACATGTATGTTATTGTCGATGCGTTTTCTCGATTTACCTGCGTTCTTTTCTTGGCTGACAAAGCAGATGCATTTGGGATGTTTGAGATCTTCATCAAAAAAATAGAAGTTGCTCTAGGGATGGATTTGAAAGCAATCAGGTCAGATCATGGATCCGAGTTTGAAACCCAAAGTTGTTGACCTTTTGTGACCAGAAAGGCGTCTCTCACAACTTCTTCGCTTCAGAAACTCCTCAGCAAAATGGTGTTGTGGAAAGAAAGTATAGGACTTTGGTGGATATGGTAAGGATGATGATGTTGGCAAGTGGTGTCCCCAAGAATTTCTAGGCGGAAGCCATTGCCACAATGTCCCATCCCAAATTGACCTACCCCAACTTCCTCAAATTCCCCAACTCTCTTCTCGGGGTCCATCTACTAAGCGTCCTAATGCTGACAGGAACACCATCAATGCCAAGCTTAAGGCTTCAACAAGGGGTGATGATCCACTTGAGGCTGAGCTAATGGCTGACTTGCACAAGACTCCCCCATATGCCTAAAGGGAAGTTGTTCCAGGTGAAGACGTTCATGTTGAGAAGTCTTCATCGTCAATGGTTGATATCCATGAAGGGACGCCATCTACCACTTTCCCTCAAGCATCTGTTCTACTCTCCTCCCATAATGATCACATGGAGGTGGATTAAGATGCATCCAAGGAGCAAAGTCAAGAGGACGTTCGTTTTAAGGAACATCCTACAAAGCAATGATGATGACGATGTCTCAAGAGGATGACGATGAGAACGCTGAGGGTGACGATGATGATGAAGATCGCCAAGGAAAAGTAAAGGGTAAAAGGAAGCACTAGGGACAAGGCAAAGTGGAGAAGATTCTTGGCCCGTTGGTTTTCACAAAGCAACTTCTTTAAGAGAACAATGTTGACGAGTTGGTAGATCTCCTAAGCTTCCAAGGCTGGGAGAAGCTCGGTCAAGCCTTTGCGTCCATGGATATAGAGCATATTAAGGCCTTTTATTCCAATTTAGACGATGCTCTCATCGACGACATCATTCAAGGAACGTTCAAAGTTGAGAACGAGCCATTCACCTTCAATGAAAGTCCCGTCCTCCATCAGTTCAAGCTTAAGCTCTTTCCGCCCGAGGCCCTCCATGATCTTCCAACAAAGGGCTTCAGAACATTTAAGGCGTATGAGGACGCGCTTCTTGCTCACATATTCAGGGGGAAAGTGTCGTCCTTTGTTTATAGGAAGGCACACATTTTCACCAAAACGGGAGCTGATTCGGGCTATTTTTTATGGGTTAACTCTTGTATTTTAGGGCTATATTGAGTGTGTTTAGGTTAGAGTTGTGCGTAATTGTAATATCTAGGCCGAAGACACAAGAATTCAAGATTCAAGAGTTGTAAGGCGTTTTGAGCTGTCTGCGCGACACCACTTGCTTGCAAAGGTTATATCTTGAGCTATAGAGGTCGGATTGAGCTGATTCCGGTGCCATTGGAAAGCTAACTTCAAGGTCTTCAACTTACGTTTTTACACCGAAGTTAGATTCCAAGCCAAAGAGGGTCAAAACAGCCTCCGAAGTGACGCCAGCAGTTCTGTCCGAATACCGCGACCGCGGATTGTCCACCGCGACCGCGGTGGCCGCCGAGACGAATTGTTCCTTTCTGTTGCGATAGCGCGGGCGCGGTGGGAGCGACGCGACCGCGGTGATGCCGGATCCGAAGCGGGCCGAAATCTTTTTATCTTGTTTCTTTTTCTATCTTTTGCCTCTTTCCTTATCTATCTCGTGGAGGTTGTTCCTTGGGCTATATAAGGAGGAGTCCTCCCTAGGTTTTATACATTCACATTCACATTCTACTTTCTATCTTCTTCCTCAAGTTAGGTTTTTAGCTTAGTTATGGAGAGCTAGTCTCCTTGGGTTTGTTCAAGGGAGAAGCTCTGATGTATGAACTCGTGAGGTTTTGGTAATTGATTTCTATCCTTTGGTTAATATTGATTCTCTTGTGCTTCATCTTGTGAATGTTTATTGTTTCTCTAGGAGTAGCTAACCTATTGAATTGATTGATGTTCTACTGTTGGATTAGGTTTGGACCGTGGACAAAACTAATCTGTGAAAACAACTTAACCTAGACCTGTTGTCTATGCAACTAGGATTAAGAAGAGAATTGATTGTTTTATCTTACAATTGACTCGTAGCTTGATTGTTTGATATTATATCCTGCATATCCTTGTTCTCTATGCTAATTCTAGGTTAAGCGTCCTTGCCTAGGGTTATAGAATTGCTTGGACCGTGGACTTGCGATTATTAATGATCATGATAGGAATTAACCATAGGTGTGAATGAAGTCAATGGATAAATCTATGATCGAGTGATTATTAAAGAGTGGATCTTTTGAATGAACCTATCTCCCATATTTGTTTGTTTATTTGTTTGTTTTGTTTTCTAGTTTAGTTTAGTTTAGATTCTTCTCTTCAATCCCCCTTATCTTTAGTTGATAATTGTATTAATACTAGAAGCCATAGTTCTCTTGGGTTCGACCCCTTACTTGCTTACTATACTTAGTTTGTAGTTTGGGTTATTTATCTTTGATCTTGGCACGACAACTTTAGCCGAGTCAGGAGCCATCGCTCATCACTTCATAGTGAGGATGGTCGTTCCTCTTCAAGTGAAGAAAGGCATAATGCAGATAGTTGATTGCATCTAGTTGGACGCGTTCCTAAATCGCCAACCCATCAACATTCCCAGGATCGCAATTGAGCATATGGCTAAGTGCACAAGAAAGACCACCCTATTCCTATCCCCCAACTCGTCAAAGGCCTCATACAAAGGGAAGGAGTGTCTGAGCCAGCAGAATAACTACAATTTAGACTTCATTGGGACTTCCGCCAACTCATGCACATCAGGTGATTCGCCCTATTTTGTATGGCTTAACTCTTGTATTTTAGAGCGATATTGAGTGTGTTTAGGTTAGATTTGAGCATTATTGTAATACAAAGACCGAAGAGACAAGATATGAAGAATCGAGAGTTTTTATAGCTAAATTGAAAAGAAGTTTGTCACTGCCCATATTCCACAAGCGCGGTGCCCATGCTGCGGTCGCGGTGAAGGAAGGTGACGACGATCTACTCCTCTAAAGGCCGCGGTTGCACCACCTTGGCCGCAACCGCGGTAGAAGCCGACACAGCCATCCCAAAGAATGACCCGCCACAGGCGCGGTGGTTGTGCCACGGTCGAGGTGATGCCGAGTTCCAAAGCAGACGAAATCTTTTCTATCTTGTTTCCTTTTCTACCTTTTGTCTCTTTCCTTATCTATCTCGGGGAGCCTGTTCCTTGAGCTATATAAGGAGGAGCCTACCTTTGGTCTTAGGTATCTAATGGTTATCTCAATTCATATCAAATAAAACTCTTTGCTTTCTTTTGTAATGGAGAACTAATCTCCCTTGGAGTTTATTCAATCAAGGAAGCTTTATTATGAAGTTGTGAAATTCTGGTAACTTCTTTAACCCAAGGTCTTTATTGATACTCTTGTGCTTCATCCCATAATCTTTGTTTGATTATATGAGCCTGATCAACTTGTCTAATTGGCTTAGATTTATTGTTTGAATTATGATTGGTTGTTGTCTATGCATCTTTCCTATTCTTGAAACAACTCGATTCTAGGATTGTGGACTAAATTAGGAAAGATTATTCAATGGTTGTTTAATTTATGCATGAAACTCGTAGCTTGATTGCATGATTCAATTTCCTAATATGCTTGTGTGTATTGTATGATTTGAATTAAACTTCCTTGTTCATATCATAGTTTTGCTAGGACTGTGGAGTTGTGAATAGTTAAGATAAGGATTGGAATTGACCTAGGAATATAAAGAAGATGATGAATTGATGATCAATGAATTAATAAAGTGGAATTGATTGAATGAACTCTGCCTGCTAATATTGATTGAAACCTCCTTCAAAATCCCCCTTTGTTTTATTTGCATTAAACGAACTAAAATTTATCTAAGAAACTAATTCTCTTGGTTTCGACCCCTTACTTGCTTGCTATACTGTGTTTACATTGTTTGGGTTATTATCTTTGATTTTGGCACAACGACTTTAGCCGAGTCATCAGGCACAACGAGGACCTCCCCTCTTAAATCCGACAGAGGAGATTAGTTGAAAAAGAAGCTATTAGGGCCGCCGTTGAGGCAGGTGTAGCCGCTGAAGAAGAAGCTCGAACGGTTCCATACGCTCAAGTCCTAGGGACTATGCCTCCTAAAGCCTCCTTGAGCCAGTGAAAAGCGTTCTCCGCTCCTGCTGATTTGAATGAGCGGACAACCAAGGAACTCTTAGGGATGTTAATTGACAATCAGTGCATCATCATCTAACAGAAAAACTTCATTGGGACTTCCGCCAACTCACGTACGTTAGGCAAAACGAGGACCTCCCCTCTAAACTCTAACATATGAGATTAGTTGAGAAAGAAGCTACTAGGGCCGCCATTGAGGCACGTGGAACCGTTGAGGAAGAAGCTCGAATGACTCAATATGCTCAAGTCCTAAGGATTATTCCTCCTAACGCCTCCTTGAGCCAGTGCAAAGCTTTCTCCGCTCTTGTTGATTTGATAGAGTGGACGAACAAGGAACTCTTAGGGATGTTGATTGACAACTAGTGCATCATCATCCAAGAGAAAAACATGATTGATCACCTTTTCATCCCTCCCCCCACCTATCTTTTGTTGTAGAACTTCAATTCGTGTATTTTTGTAACTCTCTATTCATGAATGAAGTCCCTTTGCTCTGCATTCTCTACGTAGTGTTCTTATATATAGTTATGATTTTGTGCTAACAATTCTAACACTTGTTTACCTTTTCGATGATGTCAAAAGGAGGAAGTATAGCTTTGCAGGGATGCGTTGTTGAAAGCTATCTATAATATGCAAGTCTTAAGAAGAAATTTAAGCTAAGTCTAAAAGGACGCTCACATAAAGAAAATTGTTCACTGACCAAACTGTAAACATTGAACAAATTAAAAACTTGATCACATTGAAAATGCAAAGTCATTAATGATGGTCAACAATCCCCGTCCTTAGTTTTGATAATGACAAACTTAATGTTTTTAAATAAGTTGTCTAAGTGTATGTCCCAGTAATTCTTCTAGGGACGATTGCTAAAAAAAGGACAACATGTACCAAGCCATCCCTATGGATTAGAGATGCCAAGATCTTCATGTCAAGAAGAACAAGAAAGAGTTTTTGCGAGATAAGGACCCCATCCTTATTGAGTGGTAATGTGTGCCAAAATGTCATGTTCAAATTCAAATAAGGCTACCCGACAAAATGACATCATAGACGGCCGCAATCCATAGAAGCTTCATATGTCAAAAGTCAAATTAGCTTGAAAAAAAGACATCGTTTTCCCATCATCCTAAGACAACACGTGGAAGCCCCCTAACCAATGAAGGAGCTGAATTTTGGATGAAGACAATGTTGTAAAACATGGAGAAAGCGACATCGATCTTGTCTCTGATGATGCCAAAAGGGCATTAGGGTCCTAGAAACGAAACCCTCTACCACCACTATAAATATAACTCATTGTAATTATTGTGAGATGACTTTTCCCACACATTCTCAAAAGTTGTCAAGAACACGAAGACAACTTAAGAACAAGAATTGTAGAGAGCGTTCAATTGAATAAAAAGTCCGAATCAAACCACAAAACATACTGTTTGTAACGATTGACTAAGAGTGAAGTGTTTTCGAAGGGAGTGCAAAACACATGAGGTTTGATTTTCCTGTATCTTGCTTTGAATGTTAGGTTACATGCTAGGGCTGAGTGAAATTTCCCTAGTAATCTATAGGGACGGATGCTTATAGATTAGAGAAGAGTAAAATTTGCCTTGTAATAGCTGAAAGAACACTCACTTTATATAAGTAAAGGAAGTCAATCAAAATCCTCCTCGGAGATAGAGATTTGCCCATTTAGACTAGTTTGTCTAAGTGAGATTTCTCTATAAATCTTGAGTCCGTTCTTTAGTCGTCTTTATTTTGCATCTTACCTGCTTAAGTTATTTCCGCTGCATAAGGACGCCTTCCCTAAGAAGCGTCTATAATCTTTTTAACTACTAACGGTCCGACACATTGATTTTTTTTATATTGAAACAAGTAAAAAGTAATTGGAGTGACATTATTATCATATTTGCCTACTATTAAAGTTATAGATCATTGAATATCAAAAAGTTATATCCTTAATAAACACATTCTAACAAAATCATTTGATTTCTTTATAATATAGTTTTTAATTTTTAATAAAAAAATCTTACTGTGATCTAAATCATAATTCTTGAATTTTTAAGCAAATAAAATTATAGTCTAAACTAATATTAAGAGTATGAAAGATTTAATTTTATTGGTCCGCATTATATACATTTTATATCTCTTAAGTACCTTGTCTATAATTGTAATAAGATATCACATTCAAAGATGACAATTTTCATTTAATAATAGCAATTTAATCCGAAATGAATTCAACTAGGCAAAACAATATATATATATATAGTATTAATATAATAACAATATTATATTAAATTCAATAGTAATTTCTATTCAATAATAAAAAAAAATTAATTGGAAACAAAATTAATAAATCAATATATGATAGAGCAATAATACACTGTATCATATATGATAGAGCAATAATACAACTCTATCATATATAATAATAAACTGTATAAAATAATATATTATTGTGGGGTCGGGTCCCCGTGGGTACCCAACCCTGCGGGTAAAATGTGCATCGCTAAGTATAAGGTAATATTAACACTAGCTAGCATATTAAATTAAAAATAATACAATTCAATTAAAGAGAAATAAATGAAACGTATTTGAAGTCAAAAAATACAACTTTATATGTAAATAGATCATAAAAGAGATTATTAATATAGTAGAGTAATATATTTGCGTGTAAAGTTAAGATTAATTATCTTAGCTTGTTTTTTTTTTTTTTGTAATCAATATCAATATCTATTACTATATACTAAAGCGGAAGCAAATTCCGCCACCATATTGCGCCACATCACCCCTTTTATTAAAATAGTATATTATATATAAATTCGTTTATCCTTTATTGAATTGGAAAATTTATCTTTCTCTATCATATTAATTTTTTCTACTACTTACATAAAGATATATTGTAGAGATATAATATAACATATAAATATATCATTGAAAAGGTATAATACGTGACATGTTAATTAGAGGAGCATGTTAATATATCATTGTATACATTACGTAAAAGCATATTAGTTTATAAATTGTAAAGATATAATATATCATGTTAACAAATTTAGCTAAGATATCTAATATGTAATGTACTATATATGGTATATCTATATCTACAATTTATTAAATCTAACTATTACTAATCTATCTATTACTATATATTAAAGTGGAAGTAAATTCTGTCATCATATTGCGTCGTATTACCCCCTTATTTAAAAATTTGTCTTATTAAATCTAATACATAATTAAGATATTAGTCCTATCTTTGAATTTGATTTTTTTAATTAATAATTCTATCCAAATATATAAATCTCAACCTTATCATTACATCCATTTAACTAATACACAAATCTATCATAAAATTTTTATTTAAAAAAATATATTTATTTAGTCATAGTTTATAAATCATAATCATAATATTTTACCCATTTAATTAAAAAGCACATTAGATATAAATTTTTTTTTGTAATTTTATTATGGTATTTTTAAAAATCATCAATAGTAGCAAATTGTACCACTATATTTAAGCCACATATTCATTCTATTAAAATAATATTTTAATTTTTTTTACTATCATATCATATTAAAATCTTAATAAAAAGATTAGATGTTATATCAATAAATAACACCCCGTACAAGGTGCGGGTCAATTGCTAGTATACTTCTAAACCTGAAGCAGTTAAGGGCAGTTTTGTCAATAAGAATTTTTAAACCACCCATCCTTTTTTTAATTAAGTGATTTATTATGACAATTTTTTATCCACTTATATATAATGAATATTTTCAAGTAGGAACTAGGGCTAATGAATCGATGGTATAAGAATTTAAATAAATATGTAACTAGGGTTTGTTATTGGCTCTCTAATCCACCGTTTCTATAGACACATTCCATTAGCTTAATTGTACGTAGCTTATGAATTGCATCACGAGCAGGGACTTTTTACAAAGGAGTAAGGCCCAGGCAATTTATTTGTTGCAGCTCAAGTATTATTATTATTTTTTAAATATAAAATAGCATTAGAAACAATATATATTATTGTAATACTTTTAAGATGACACAGTATATGAATTTCATGTAAGTTGCTATGATCGTATAAAAAACGAAAGATCATAGAAATACAGTACAAAATAGCTAATTTTAAAAGAGTGGCTCAATGATAAATAATTAGTTTTAGGATCATATGGGTCGATTGACAAGATTAAAAATGTGATTAAACGATCTTTTCTGTTGGATATGTTTATTGGAACCCTTATGTACACTTTTATTTAGATTTTTTAAGTAAAAAATCACATAAATAATATATGTATATAGTTTGTTGATTTTATCTATATACCAAACACAATAAATATAGATCTTTGTCCGTGTATATTCGGATATGAAAATAGTAAAGACAATATAGTTATTTTTCCTTGGAATTATCGGTGTAACTTGACCTGTAATCAAATTGATCCAAACGGACCAAACATGCACTCGCCCCAAAAGGACAGAGCTCGACCGAACTACCCTGTTTGACAATTCTTATGAATAATATTGATACATTTAAATTATTTACATATTAAATTAATATTTTTGTCATGAAAATATTTAATTACACAAATTATTTCTTAATTTCTTAATTCTAAATATACACACATTTATTATAATAATCTGAATATATCGAATATGTACGAAGATGTTTTAAAATAAAAATTTTATCAATATATCACGAATAAATCGATTATTTAAGTCCGGTAGAAAAGTCGGTCATTTTTATTTGGATTAAGTAGAAGATTGATATTATTTTATATAAAGAATAAACATATTGATGGGGTTGGTTCGGTAAATTGGTAATTTTAAGTTTGAATTGAGTACAAGTTTGGAGCGTTATGTATCAAGAATAAACCAATTAATATGGTCGGTTTTATAGGTTAGTCATTTGAGTTCAGATTGAGTATAAGTTTGAACTATTACATATGAAGAATAATCCTACGTATGAGTTCGTTCCGTACGTATTGATCATTTTAAGTTTGGATTGAGTAGAAGTTTCAACTATTTTATATAGAGCAAAATTGTTAGCATGGTAGGTTCGCAAGTTGGTCATTTCGTGGTCAGATGAAGCAAAGTTTTGGCTACTATATATGGAAAATAAAGTTATTGATGATATCAATTTAAAAGGTTGATCATTTTGGTTTCGAATGGAATATAGGTTTGGATTAAGTTCGGATCATTACAAATTCTATTCAATTGGGTTTGGGTCAGTCAGTTTGGCTCGGAATCGAGTATAACTAGGTTCACTTCTTTAATTTTGAAGGTTAGTTGGGCCAAGTCGTTATGGGTTTCTTACAAGTTTAGGTTGATCATTTGGTGAAGAGAGTCGATTATATTATACTTCTTTTTGTCACGGACGTTTAGGACCAGCTTGACGACAAACGAAAGTTATTTTAAATTATTTATTTTAATAATAAATATATATTCAGTATATAAGTAATTTTACATGCGCAAATTTAAAGTTATAAATATGATATTAAGTAGTCGTATTGATAGATCATATGTAAATTAATTATTACGCTTTTTATTTAATTTAATTAATGGAAAATTTTTGGATCATTAACTAGGTTCACACCATCAAATTTGATTTTACTCTACATCGGTCCATGTCACTAAAATTAACCAGTTAACCGATTATAAAATATTGAAAATTTCACTATACTTTTAAATAAACTATGTATTGTGTAAATGAATATATTTTACATTTATTTGAATAAACCCCGGGCAAGGCCCGGGTTATAACTAGTAAGAATCTAAATGAGAGACTTTGGCCGTTAGAATTAATACAAGAGAGATTCAAAACGTAAACCCGCACGTCATTTTGCAGGTATTATCACAAACTTTTTTAGCCTAATACGACTTGGTAATCAACAATGTCATCTATACTATTATAGTATAAAGTGGAGTCAATCTCTTCAAAAACAATTTACGTCATGTGTCATTCCTATGATGAAATAATCAAATGGGTCCTCCTTTATATAAATTAGGTAGTTAGAATCTCATATAATCTTATCTCGTAAAAAATGTTTAAAAATTAGTTTAACCCCGTACATGACGAGGGTTAAACTAGGTTATAAAAATTGTTTAATAATCAAATGGTATGGGGGTTAAACTAGGAGGTTGTAAATAATGCCTTCGTCCTAAATCATCAAATTTGGGATTACTATGGAAATATTAAATGTTAATGTGATCTTTGCAGAATCATTAGAACCTAGTATAAAACAACATGACGAGATAAAGAAAGGAAAAAGAACAGAATAATTGCTATAGAACACTACCTGACAGAAGCAACGACAAGCAACTTAGAGACGGTAGGATGCTCATCAAAAGCTCTATATGCGTTTTTGAAGAATGAATACAAATCTCTCATTGTAAGAAAATAAAAAGTAAAAGCTCAATTACAAAAAAAATCACAAGAACTTTAGAAAGTAAATAGAGATAAATAATGCTTTAGAATTGAACATCAAAAGTACACAACTAAACAAACATTTTTGCCCAACATGAAAAGAGGAAGGAAAGTATTTGCTATTTTTAATAATAACTTTTGTACGAGTACTTGTTTAGGGCATTCATGAGTAAAAAGTGGATATGAATGCAAGGATGTGAGAAATTAGAGAAACGAAAAAGGCTCAAAGTGCTTAATTATAGTAAAACATAGTACGTTTTTTTCTACTTTAGTGATATTCTTCCCATCTAAAATTTATTCTTATCAAACTTTGTTATTTTTTTTCCTAATTCATTATTTTCTAAGACAAAGTCAAAGTTTCATTTAAGTACTATTGGGAAACGATGATAAAAAATCCTAATATATTTTTTTTTAATCGGTGAAGATTAGGATCTCGCTTTAGGGCGGGATTCCTAGGGCATCCTTTCGGATGAGAGCTAAAAGCTCGTGATGGTTCCTGATAACTTCCCCTGAGAGACTGTGGCCCAAGAAAGCTATTTTATCGGCCACAGTGTTACAATGTCTGCTCCCATGAAAAATACGGACTGACTCAAAATCCCGAAGAGATACAAGAATGTTTGTGATAATTCTCTCTATTTCCCACGGACAACAAATTTGTCCTGTGACAGCTTTCGTAACTATGATGTTGTCCCCTTCTATCTCAAGGTTTCTTATATTCATCTCTTTGGCCTTCTTGACTCCGTCCCATAATGCCATTGTTTCCGCCATTAAAACCGACACTTTTCCATATGTTCTTGTTGACCCGTCTATTATGTCTCCGTTCTCATCCCTTATAATCGATCCCCCCGATGCATTACCATTACTAAGCTTTGATCCATCAAAATTTAATTTTGCATAATTTGGGTACGGTTTCTTCCATCCTTGTGGTCTATTTCGTGATCGTCCTCTTAGACAACCACCTTTGTCTAAACACTATAAAAAATCCTAATATAATATTTCCTTATTTGACTTTGTATCTTACCATCTTTGAATAATACTTTTAAAATTTTCTCTACGGTTTATTGTTTTAATGATTTAAATTATTATTATTTTGGTGGGGTTAATGCTTGTAAATTACTAGTTATATTCTTATCCTCTATTTTCTTGGTTCAATAATTCTATTCACACCATTATTCTCTTATGTGCGTACTGTTAAATTGTATTGTATTCTATTGAGAAATTTATCGGAAGCCATCCGTATGATAGGTCATATTTCGCTAAACCACCGAGATGTTTGGATATTATTTTGGACCACCTGTATGATGGTCTTCGTTAACAAAAAAAGCACCCCAAGCGAGATTCCGTTAAAAAACCATTAAACGCGCGTGGCCATGTGGCATTTTAATATTATTTCTTCTCTTTTACACATTTGAACGCTTAAAAAATACCAAAAAACCCAAAAACAAAATTCTGAAATATTTATTTTCTTTTATTCCATTTAAATAATTATATGTTTTTCATTTTTAATCTTTAAAATTTTGAAAACTCCATTTTCACCAAAAAAATAAAATAAAACCCTTTTCACCAAAAACAAATAACCGAAAAGACCTGACACCTTGATCGGCTTCAACCTCCTCGCCCCGGCCTGAGATTTTCTTAAGTCTGTCCAATTTATACTTTGTAGTACTCCCATATGTCCGAGCAAATAAACTTGATCTTAGTTTTATTTTATTAGTGATTCAAAAGACGACTGCGTCGATTGGAAATACGATTCCTAGCTGGAACATCATGAATTCAAAATCTTCATCCTCGTCGTAGGCCGGGGCGAGGAGGTTGGTGCCGGTCATGGTTTTCAAAATGGAAGTTTTATTTTTGTGAAAAGAGTTTTATTTTTTTGTGAAAAGGTTTTTATTTTTTTGTTTTGGTAAAAATGGAGTTTTTAAAATTTAAAAAATTAAAATTAAAAGAAAAATAAAAATAAAAGTAATTATTTAAAAGAAATAAAAGAAAATAATAATTTCAATATTTCTTTTTGGGTTTATTGTTATTTTTTAAGTGTTAAAATGTGTAAGAGAAGATAAAAAAAAATATTAAAATGCCACGTGGCCATGAGCGCTTAACGGTTTTCAAACGAAATCTCGCTTGGGGTGTTTTTTTGTTAACAGAAACCATCATACAGGTGGACCAAATATATCCAAACGTTCGGGTGGTTTAACGAAATATGGCCTATCATACGAGTGCTTTTCGACAAATTTCTCTATATTATTTTTGTCTTTCTACATTAGCAAATACATATAGATGATTTTTTTTAAATAAAAAATAGTGAGAAATTAATTCGGACTTAAATGGAGTGAAAAGAGATTAGGCTATGAGTTCTCATATTTAAGATTTAAATGGAGTTAAAAAGTATTTCTACTTAACTTTTAATATTTAATGTTTTCTTGAGATCTAAATACATCCCATATATGAAACCATACAAATATATATAAAAGATCTTAAGATAAATTCTTTCATTAATTTTTATTAGGATATATATCTTGAAATAAGGATGTTACTGTAATTTATTTGTGTGAAGTTTAGTAAAATAGTGCGAAGTATATCATCTCCCCTTATTCTATTGTGTGTCCTAAGGGCACGTTATTAGCATTCTAAATAGGGAAACTAAACAAACAAAAAACGACAACAACAACAACAACAACAACAACAATAGCCTAGTGTAATTCCCCTTACGGGGAAACTGGGGGATCAAGATGGGGACACCCGTAGCTAACGCAGCGGGGGAGCATCCAAAAGACCCAAGCAAAAGCCACACCGAAGCACAAAACATGAAAGCGAAAACAAAACAAAACAATGGACAAGACAAAACAAAGCAACAAAACAAAACAACGCACGACCAAATAAAGCCAAAAACTAAAGCTTGTCGGATATGGCAGGATCTAGCTATCCATCATGCGAATCTTCTCCCTCCACCTCTCCCAACATATTGCCAGCTCTGCCGAAATCCCTAAGTGGTTGACATCATGCCTTATAGGGAAACTAAACCCTAAAGAGTAAATAGTAAAACTAAACCGTAAAGAGGAAATAGTAAACCCATCACAAAAAAGATTAAAAAACCTCTATTTTGAGATTTGCTAAATCTTTCTGATGTTAACTTCTTATAATGTGTTTGATGCGATTGCCTTCTCGGGACTCCGGGAAGGACTTGCTTTTAGCCAAGGATCTAGGTTACGAACTCTCTAATCCGACTATTGAGGGAACTATAGGGAAGCGAAAGCTGAGTTAGGGAAGGTGGTAGCTGAGATAGGGAAGATGGTAGCTGAGGTAGGGGAGTTGGTAACTGAGGTAGGGAAGTTGGTAGCTGAGTTAGGGAATCTAGTAGTGAGTTAGGGAAGATGGTAGCTGACGTAGGGAAGCTGGTAGCTGAGGTAGGGAAGTTGGTAGCTGAGTTAGGGAAGATGGTAGCTGAGGTAGGAAAGCTAGTAGTTGAGATAGGGAAGATGGTAGGGACTCAACGGGTGGAATAACTCGCCGTCGAACGAGGAAACGACAGGAGATCGAGGAAATGAGGGCGTCGGAGAAGAAGGATAGAAGGGTTGACATTCACAGTTTTGGGGAAGAGATATCACTCGATTTAAGACAAAACTCATTTAATGCAAACGTACGTAAAGATTACAAGTTAGAGGAGAGCTCCTTATATAGTGAAGGCACTTAGGCAACAAAAGGAAACCCTATCATTTATGGGTTGGGCCTAAAGCATGCATCTCTTGGCCCGAACCCCTAAGCATACTACTAATGGCAAGACAACAATTATGACATAGCAAATTTGTCTTGATTACAAAAGGAAATGCTTATCCATTAGCTAGCTAGGAAAAGGAAAGACAATAAGACTTAAGCAAACAAGTCTTATGGACTCTACTGATGAGCTGAGGGACTCTGTTGATGGGGACGCTGAAGGGAAGCTACTAGAGTTGTAGGGACGCCCTTGTGCAGTCCCTAGGATTGTCCTTGGCAGAAGGCAACCTCCAGGGATAGGGACTTCTAAGGTGCTGGTAGAGACGCTGATGTCTCTCATTTTGGTGGTGTTTTAGTGGTTAATTTCCCTTGTAAATATGTGTTTTTCATTCCCTTCTTTGTTAGTTTTGTCCCTTTTTAGCTTACTTCCCGGTTTCCTACGAGATTTGGAAACTATGCGAGTTTGTTGTGTTTTGTAGGTAAAATGGCGCGTTTGAGGACGTTTTGGAGGAGTTTATAAGAAGGAGCCAAACTCGGGAGCAAAGGAGCGGAAGAGCCATGCAAAGATCGAAGAAAGATTCAAGGAAGACCAAGAGAAGAGAAGGACCAAGAGAAGAGAAGGATCAATCCAAGTCGGCAATGGAAAGGATTGGGCTCCAAGGCACATTATTGTGATCTTCCATATTTGCCCTTCTTCTAATTTTGAAATTCCTTGGTCCCCAATCCAAGAGGGAGGATAATTAGAGGGGATTAGAGAGCATTAGGGTGGAGGGAAGAACAATAACACACCTAATCCTTATACTACAAAACGTCCTCTCAACGCACGAACTCCCGTGAGTTCGACACCCTACCCTTATACTACAAATTGGGGTTCGGTTTATAAATTTGAATTTTGATATCATCCGATCCGGACGACCCCCACGTCAGAATTTTGGCGCCGTTGCCGGGGAGTTCTACTTGTTTGAGGTACCATCTTTTGTTGAGTCTTTGAATTTATAGTGATTTGGGTGAGGGATTAGCCCAAACCCCTTGTTTGTTTTGATTCAGTTTTGTTTGTGTTTTTGGTTATAGGTGTATGCGAGCTCATTCCGCCCGAGGAACACTTGAGTTCAACTTTGTGTGTGATCCGGAGAGAATCATCAAACAAGCTCGAACGAAGAAGAGAATGGAGAACCAAGCTCGTGATGAGGAGGTTGATAGGATGAGGGCCGACATGGCTCGAATGCAACTTGAGATGGCGAACCGAGATGCCGAGGCTAGGAGGGAGCATGAGCAAAGGATGAGATTGGAGGCTCAAATCAACACTCAACCCCGGAATGCAAGACAATACATGCATCCGGAGTTGAAGGTGACGGAACCGGCCATCGTCTTGCCGGAGGTGTCAAAGAACTTTGAGATCAAAACTCAGTTCATCTCACTTATCAAGAGAGGCCAATTTCAAGGAAGACCTAATGAGTGCCCGATTGAGCATGTGAAGCAATTCAAGGATCTATGTGAGACCATCTCGACGGATGATGAGACACTTGAGTACGTGCTACTCAAAGCCTTCAAGTGGTCGTTGGGAGGCAAGGCATTGCATTGGTTGGAGAGCCAAGCACCTCGATCCATCACATCATGGAGGGCTCTCAATGAAGCATTCTTGATGAAGTTCTTTCCGCCAACCAAGACGACGGAGCTTAGAAGGAAGATAGCAAGCTTTCAACAAGGAGCCCACGATCCACTCTTCGAGGCTTGGGATCGGTTCAAGGAAATGTTGAGGCAATGTCCGATGCATGGGCAACAACTTTATGTCCTTCAAGACATATTCTTCCAAGGAATCAACACCGCTACCAAAGACAAGTTGAACCTTCACACCGATTGTGGGTTCATTGATTTGCCACCGGAGCAAGCGTGGGAGTTGCTAGACAAGCTCTCCGACTACGAAGCCATGTATGGAGTGAGTCAAGTGAACCAGGAGGCAAGAGTCCATGGAGATGGAGCAAAGAGGCTTTACGACCCAAAGAGTGAAGAGGTGGATAAAGACGTGAAGATCTAATTCCTTGAGGATGAGTTGAACAAGATGAGGAGGAAGATGAGTCATCTCCAACAAACCTCGAGAGCATGTGAAAAATGTGGTTCTTTGAAGCATGGAGCCCAAGAGTGTCCAAATGAGCGCCAAGTTTGTTTGGCCGAGCAAATTGAGGAGGCACACTATGTTCAAAGAAACTTTGGAGGAAGAGACAACTTCAACAACGGAGGGAATGGAAGGTGGAACCAAGGCCAAGCCAATGGCTACAACAACAACTTCAACCAAAACGAGCCAAGGGCCCAACCACAACCATACCGACCTCCGGGATTCTATGAGCAAACACAACCATGGGTTCAAGACTTGAAGAATCAATTCACCAATATGGAGAGAAGATTTGATGACATGGGCACTCAGTTCAAGGAGTTTGGTGTATGGAGAAGGCAAGTGGGCAACCAATTTGTTCACATGGCGAATCAAGTTCCAAGAGAGGAAGGGAGACTCCCGGGCCGACCCGAGGAGAATCCCCGTGCCCCGCAACAACAAAATGAAGTTCGAACCATAGGATTGAGGAGTGGACGGAGTTTGCCCGAGCCACAAATTCCAAGGACAAGAGAAGAGAGTCGGACCGAGTTGCCCAGTAGCTCTGGCCCGACATGCCATGATGTCGATCCAGATGAAAGAGGAAGTCCCCTGAACCGGACCGAAGAGGAGCGGAACTCGGGCCCGACATGCCCTATAGTTGGCCCGACGTTCCCAAATACGCCCTACCCCAGGACAGAGGTTCCAGAAGTCGGTCCCGATGTCACTCCAAAGTCTATCCAAGCTGAAATGTTGAGAGAGATCAAGATCGGTCCAAGGAGGTGGATTCAACCAAGAAACAATGTGGCACAACTCTTCCTTACCCATTGAAGAAGCCCAAGGTGATTGTTGAGGGCAAGTTTAAGAGGTTCTTGAAGCTCTTGCAAGGCTTGAACATCACCATCCCATTCACCTACGCTCTAAGTGAGATGCCATCCTATGCAAAGTTCTTGAAGGAAATTTTGAGCAAGAAGAGGTCAATTGTAGAGATGCAAGATGAAGTCAAGATCTTGGAGCTACCTCAAAAGCTAGGTGATCCCGGAAGATTTGCCATTACCGTGCGGATTGGATCTCAAAACTTCAAAGCTCTTTGTGATTTAGGAGCGAGCATATCGGTTATGCCCATGAGCATATAGAGACGGGCTAACCTCGGAGATATGGAACCGGATGACATGAGTCTGACTGTGGCCGATGGTTCATCTACAAAGGCCGCCAGAATCCTAGATGACGTCCCGGTTCGAGTTGGGAGATATTTTGTCCCCGACGATTTTGTGATCCTCGACATGAAAGAAGATCCGATGGTGCCCCTTATTCTTGGCAGGCCGTTCCTAGCTACGACGGGTGCCAAATTTGACGTGAGAAATGGGAAAGTGACTTTCGAGATTGGTGAGGATAAGGTAGAGTTCCATTTCAACAAAGCTCTTAATGAACCGGATGCTTTGGCGATCTTGAAGTTGGAGGAAAGTGCCAAGTGTAAGAGAGAGGAGTTGGAACTCACAAGAGAGGAGGAAGCACCTTTGAGGTATCATGACATGATCAATGTTCAAGAGCAAGAAAGAGAGTTACAAGATCCTATTGAGAACCATGAGGAGTTAAGAGATCGAGATAGCCCGAGAAACCATGAAGAGTATCCTTCTTCGTATCCTTTTGATGTGGGAGACTCTTATATGTGTTTAAGTGACTTGAAAGAGGATCTAGAGGATAGTTTCATTTGTTTAAGTGATTTGAAGGAAGATTTGAGTTATAATGTTATTGAGTCCTCTAGGAATTCTCTAGATGTTTGTGATGTAGGGAATGAAGATCAAGTTGAGAAGATGCAAGAGATGCCAACCTATGCTTTGGAGGAGAAGAGTGATGGAGAAGTTGGATGCCACACTTTCATCAAACACAAGTGGTGGTTTTATGGCTATGAGGAGTGTGGAGATGCATATGACAAGGATGATCAATTCACCGTTTTTCACCCTCCTTGAAGGGTAGAGGTTAGAAGTCAAGCTAGTGACTTAAAAAGAGCGCTCCTCAGGAGGCAACCCGAGTTTAGTAGGTTCATTTTCATAGTTTCTAGTTTGTTTTCCTTTGCCTTAGCTTAGATTCTTTCTAATCGCTCTTAAGCATATGTTTGTGGAATTGTGTGTTGTGTGAGCTTCATGATTGTGTGTGGTATTGGTGAAAAGAATAAAAGGACTTGTGGGTAGAGAATCACCAAGAAAGGGAATTTTAGAAAGCCAAAACGGGTAGGACCGAGGTACCCAGTACCTCAGGCCCGATGTTGTGACGTCGGTCCGGATAGGCCGGTCAACTTTGGTCTTGATTTTGTGCAAATGCCTATTATGCCCCTTTGACCTAACTTTGTCTTCTACCCAATTTAAGCCTTCTTTCCCATACCTAACACCCATCACCCTCATAACCACCTTCCCAGAATACCAAGTCCCCTTCAAAACCCAAAATCGATCCATCATCTCCACCATACTCGAACCCCAAGCAATCTTCAACACAAATCTCGATCCACACCCCTAGCATCCTCAAACATCGATTTAAAAGCCAAAAATCCCAACAAAATCCCATAGTTCTTCATCCCTCTTCTAGATCTAGAGGAGCATTTGAGTTCTAAGAAGTTGATTGCTAAGAAGTCTTTGTTTTCTTCAAATTTGGTATGTGAATCTCGATCTCTACTTGATTCCTTGTGAATTTCATGTTTTCATTGCTAGATATTTGAGATTTACCATGATTGAGTGAGCTTAGACCTTGAGCATCCATGGTGATTTGCATGCATAGTTGAATTTGTGCTTAATTGTTGATCATACATGCTAAAACCTACTTGGAATTTCGATTGATGATGACAAATGGTTGATTTTGGATTTTAGGAGCATGTTAGAGTGAATTTTTGGGTGAATCTAGGTAGAAAAGTCGAATGAGAATCGGCCCGAGGTACCCAGTTCCTCGCGACCGATGTTGCAAGTCGGTCCAAGACTCGGACCGAGGTTGAGAACCTCGGGCCCGATGTCTCGTGTTAGTCGGTCCTGTGCTATTTGACTTTCTCTTGTGTGAGCTTTAGGATTCATGAGCTTGAATGTTGGTAAAGGCATGTTTATCATGATGTATCTTGTAGCTTGACCATTGTTATGTGATTCTTTGCTCATATATGTTGGATCTTGTGGATTGAGTGTCTTAAGAACAAGTATGGGGTTACTTCCTTGCATGATGAGTTGTTAGTTGTGGAAGCATGTGATCTTGTTGTGTTTGTATAGATTTTATCTTGTAGTTCATTGCTTTGATTGTGTGTAGATACC
Organism: Polygonum aviculare; assembly: GCA_934048045.1. NCBI lineage: Eukaryota > Viridiplantae > Streptophyta > Magnoliopsida > Caryophyllales > Polygonaceae > Polygonum > Polygonum aviculare. The sequence continues at coordinate 19,163,859 of OW204023.1, read as the reverse complement.
ATGACTAACCGAGCACCTTCTTCAAGAATGGAGAAAGCAACAAAGAAGTCCAAGAAGTCGAAGAGAGTGCAAAGGATGGATGATGTGCAATTTGAGGATGATGATATGGCTAGTGAATATGAGCGACTTATGGGTCTATCTCACCACACTCAGTGGGTAGATTGGGAGTCAATTAAGAAGATGAGCATGGATGAGGCTCTTATTCGGTGCTACTCAAACATTGGGCTTAATGTGATGCTAAGATGGAGCAACACTCATTATCCGGCTTTGACCTCCGAGTTTATGGCTACTTTCAAGTGCACGTATGAAGGAGTTGAAGATGAGGGCATGATCTCCTTCCAATTGGGTAATCAAGCGCAAGAGCTCTCTCTAAGGAATTTGGCGGTCTACCTTGGATTTCCTTTTGCTAGAGAAGAGACTTTTGTCGACAATGATAAGGTGAACTATCTTTGGAAGTATGTAGCGGGCAAAAGCGAGATGAGGAAAGGAGCCTCAACCAATGAGATCGCTAGCCCACTCTTCCGAGTCATGATCCGCATTTTAAGGTGCACAATCTATGCCCGACATGAGCTTAGCAAGCCGATGAAGGAGGAAGCCATGTTGCTCTACGAGATGTTGTTTCAAAATGAGAAGCCGATGAACCTCACGTGGGAATGGGTGAAGATGGTGAGGGACTTCCGAAGTTCCTCATGGATTTACTTTGGAGATATGATTGCTCGGTTAGCCCATGCACTTGAGGTTGATTTGTCCTTGTATACACCGGCCCCGAATGGTGTAGAATTCATGGATCTCAAGTATTTCAAGAAAGCAAACATCATCTAGGAGAAAGTTGTTTCCGACATCATCGATCAACTTGTGCCTCACTCCAACTTCGGCAAAGTGCAAGTTCCTTTGGGACCTCGACTCTTCGACCTCACGAGTTACTACAATTGGTTCCAAGTTTGGGCGGGAAATGTGAACCCTTATGGAGAGCCGGAGGGGACTCTTGAGTGTAGGAGACGAGAACAACACATTCCTTTCACTACTCCTCAAGCTTCCCCGGACACCGAAGAAGAGGAGCCCAACCAATATGAGTTCGTGAGAAGAGAGGGCATGGACGTTGACCCACAAGAAGTAGAAGAAGAAGAAGAAGAAGATGGTGGTTACCACAATTTGCTCACCGACCACGCACCAACACTACTGGACCGAGGTGCAAGCCATGTCGGGCCCGACGTCCACCAACGTCGGTCCGATACCTATTTGCCCGATCCGGTCCTGAACCAATTCGAGAGGGGTGAGGGAAGTGGAGCAAGATAAGAACCACCAAGCTATGGAGGGTACGAGGGGTATGCCCAATGGTACGGGCCCGGAATGGTGTTCCCCGAGCCTCAACAACCGGTGGACATGAACTTCCTAGCCAACCAATTGGCTCACCTTCAACTTCAACAATCTAGCATGCTACAAGAGGCACACCAACTCAACCTCAACAACAACACCTCAACTTCCAACAACAACAACTTTCCCACCACCAAGAAGACTTCCAAGCTCAATTTAAAGAAATGAACCGCAACATCGCCTACACTAGACGTGATGTGGACGACTTGAGGGCGGTCGAGGACCAAAGATGGAGCGTACAAGAGAGCTTCAATGAATGGATGACCAGGAACTTCTCTTCTCATGAAGACCAATGGATGCGTCCCGCCCCACAAATTCAACCGCCGATTCAAGACCCTTTCCACGACCAAGTGTATGAGCAAGAGAGACAAGCACGGCTCCAAAGGGGACGCCGCCGAGGACACGCTCCAAACTAAGCCTCAACATGCCATTCAAGAATAAGAAATTGTGAGCTCTCTTGACTCTTCTCTTTACTTTTGAGTTTTGGTTTCTTTGTTTTGATGAGGACATCAAAATTCTAAGTATGGGGTGGGTTAGTAGCTCATAGTTTCATGAGTAGTTTGTTCTTGTTTTGTTTAAGGGATGTTTGTTTTGGATTGTGGCATGTTGTGGTGCATGAATGATGATTGAATGTGATGGCATGTATGGATGAGTTTGTTTGTTTATTTTTTGCAAAAATCCATAAAAATTCGAAAAATTGTGTTAAAAATGTCAAAAAGATTTTGTTTTTAGACTAGGAATTCCCATCTTAGATGTCCATATGAAGGCTACTGATGATGTGAGCATGTAAAATCCTTTGCATATTTTTGGATAGTTTAGCCTCTAAATGGATGTTGCTTTTGATGTGATGTAATATCTTGCATGTTTTTATTGAGCACATGAGTTCTTGGATGAGATTTGATGCAACTAAGTTAGAGTGAACCTTGTGAGATGATTTTTGGCCATTTTAGGGATGTTTGTTCATATTGCATATCCCTCATTTTCTTGTGTGATTAGCTCAAGCATGCTAAGTAATACATGTTATTGAGGTGTTTATGTATTTTCCAAGACCAATATGAGATTTGTTCTATGCTTTGTCACATTGATTTGAACTTTATTTCATTTAGTCACAAAATATTCCATATCCTACCATGAAGAGAAACCGTTGTTTGTAGCCCCGTTTTAGCCTTAGACCTTTATTTGAAACTCCTCAAAAATATGATTCCTAGCCTATATGACTTGACACTTATGGGATTGGACTTTAGTGAGAGGTTTGGAAGAATATTTGGAGAGTTGAGATTCTCTTTGGTGAAGGGCAAAGAATGGTGTTATACACCAAGTGGGTAGTGCATCTTTAAAGTGTGAAAGGAAGAAAGAAAAGTTGGAAAAATAGTGGATTGAAAGCAAAATGCTTAAGTGAAAAATATGGGCACCGACCGAGTTAAAGTGCACATCGGGCCCGAGATGTATAGTGCAAGTCGATCCCTAGTGAAAAAGTGTGAAAAATCCAACAAAAAGTTTAGTGCAAAGATGAAGTGGAATGTTAAGTGAAAAGTAGGTTGAAAAAGAAAGAAAAGAAAAAATCAAAGTCTTTTGGGAGAGTGAAGTTGAAAGTGGAAGAATTTGGTAAGATTGGTGAGAGACTAGAAAGTTTAATCCCCTTGTAAGCACCACAAGACCAAAGTAATTCCTACCTTAAGAAATACCAAAAGCCCCATTACAACCCGGCCGAATGGAACCTCTTTGAGGACCTCCATTGAGCCAAGTTCTTATTCTTTGTGTGCATTGTAATAGGCATCTCTAGGTGGAGGAATTGGTGATATTAGGTTCAATAGTAAAGTCTTTACTTGCATGATTTTGACTATGAGTCTTCATTGATAAGCCTAAACACATGATGAGTGATACACATTTCCACATACCTAAAGTGAGGCTTTGTTGCATTAGACTTTGTTCCTTGAACACTTGATCATGTGTGATGATGTAATCTTGCTTGTATGTCTATCACTTCTGCTTACTCGTGTTTTTCATATGAGGCTTTACTTGAAGATTGTGCTTCGGTCTTGCTTACATTGTTATTGCTTGAGGACAAGCAAGTTTAAGTATGGGGTATTCTGATGTCTCTCATTTTGGTGGTGTTTTAGTGGTTAATTTCCCTTGTAAATATGTGTTTTTCATTCCCTTCTTTGTTAGTTTTGTCCCTTTTTAGCTTAGTTCCCGGTTTCCTACGAGATTCGGAAACTATGCGAGTTTGTTGTGTTTTGTAGGTAAAATGGCGCGTTTGAGGACGTTTTGGAGGAGTTTATAAGAAGGAGCCAAACTCGGGAGCAAAGGAGCGGAAGAGCCATGCAAAGATCGAAGAAAGATTCAAGGAAGACCAAGAGAAGAGAAGGACCAAGAGAAGAGAAGGATCAATCCAAGTCGGCAATGGAAAGGATTGGGCTCCAAGGCACATTATTGTGATCTTCCATATTTGCCCTTCTTCTAATTTTGGAATTCCTTGGTCCCCAATCCAAGAGGGAGGATAATTAAAGGTGATTACAGAGCATTAAGGTGGAGGGAAGAACAATCACACACCTAATCACTCAAAAAGGCTCAAAGGGAAGCTTGGAGAGCAAGGAGAAGAGAGGAGGAGGAGAAGAGAGAGAGATCGGTGGAGCTAGAGAGGAAATTAGTGAGTTTTGAACTTGTTTTGCTTTGGTTTAGTAGAATTGATACTTGGATATTGTGAACCCTTTTGGATTTGAATGCAATTGAGCCTTGATTTGAGTTTGATGATTGAGATTTGCTCGCTTTGCCATTTGATTGCTTTTTACTCTTACTTGATGGAGTAGATTCCATAGTCTTGGGCTATGGGGGAAACCCCTAGCTAGGATTGGGTAGGAACCCCCAATTCCATAGCCTTGAGTGCTTGATCTATGAATCCTCTCTACATTGAGCTTCAATTCTCTTGTGGGAACAAGTGACCTAGGGCTTGTGATTGGTAAGAGTAAGCGGGAGCGATCTCGGACCCATCACTAGACCTAGCATCGAAGGCGAGTGGAAACTCCCTTAGGTCAAAGTGTGGAGTGGAGGGATCGAAGGTGAACAACCTCGATCTCACAAGGATCAACACTTATTGGCTGAATTGGGGTGGAATTACCCAAGTCTAGTTAGGGAAGGAACCCAAAAACCCAAGACCGATCTACCAAATTTGCCTAGCTCGAGTTACGCAGTCATCGGGCCCGACGTTGTGTGAGTCGGTCCCGGCCAAATCAACCTCGATCCACCCTCGGACCGAAATGACCAGTGTCGGTCCAAGGTGTTCTCTTTGATTTCCCTCGTTTTTGCCTTTCTTTACCTTTTTTTAGTCTTTTTGGTACTCTCAACGCACGAACTCCCGTGTGTTTGACACCCTACCCTTACACTACAAATTGGGGTTCGGTTTATAAATTTAAATTTTGATATCATCGGATCCGGACGACCCCCACGTCAGACGCTAGGCCCCCTTCCTCAAGATTGGCTTTAAGGACGCTCAATGCCCAAGTAGTTGGTTCTTCAAGGACTAAGCTAAGGGACTTGGAGGCTCGCCATACAAAGGAAGCCATTGCGCGGGCGATGGGCTTAACACGAGCTCGAGTAATTTGTCGATCCGAACACATTGTCATGGCGTCTTCCTCTTCCTTTGGTGTGAGGGAATGGATCGCATCATCCTCCCCCCCCCCCCCCCTTGAGAGGGAAGCGTCCCTGCTTCCTCCAAAAGGTGTTCATCTTCAGGTTCCATGTATGGAGACAAGTCTGCTACATTGAATGTGGCATGGACGGCCCCATAGGAATCTGGCAGCTCGAGGTTGTAAGCGTTTGGTCCAATCCACTCAAGGATGCAAAAAGGGACCGCCCTCCCCCCCCCCCCCCCCCCCCCCCGTGGTGGAGCTTTGTCTTGTAATCTGAAGGGAAACGACTCTTGCGCAAATGGAGCCAAGCCAAGTCGCCGGGCTCAAAGATGAGTTTTTGGCATCCCTGGTTATGTTGTAACGCATATTATTGGGCATGACGCTCAAGGCGTTCCTGCGTCCTCATGTGTAGCTTCTTGATGTACTCAACACTGTTTGTTGCACCCAAGTGTTCTCCTTGCTGCAAGGGACGGGGTGAGAGATCAATGGGAGTATGCGGATTATGTCCATAGACGACCTCGAATGGACTCATGGAGTGCGTCGAGTGTTTGGACCTGTTATAACAAAATTCTACAGTAGAGAGTAAGTCCACCCACCGGCGTGGGTTATTCTTAAGCATCACTCGAAGGAGTGAGCCTAAGGTCCGATTGGTGACTTCCGTCTGCCCATCGGTTTGGGGATGAAAGGAAGTAGAGAATAGTAGTTTGGTGCCTAACTTTCCCCAAAGTGTTCTCCAAAAATGTCCCATGAACTTGGCGTCCCTATCACTTATGATTGTTCGGGGAATGCCATGATACTTTACTAAGTGTTCAAAGAACAAACAAGCGACGTCCGTAGCATTGTTCATCGTTGTACATGCAATAAAATGGGCCATTTTTTAGAAGCGACACACTACTACGAAGATGCAGTCCATACCTCGCTTTGACCTAGGCTGTCCCGTGATGAAGTCCAATGAAAGGTCTTCCCATGGAGGATGCGGAATAGGCAAAGGAGAGTAGAGTCCATGATTATGGCTAGTGCACTTGGCCTTTTGGCAAGTGATACAACTCTTGCAATACTTCATGACATGATGAGCCATGTGAGGCCAATAGAAGTGTTCACGCAAAGCAGCAAGGGTTTTATTAACGCCAAAATGACCATGGTCCTCATGTGCTTCTTTTATTAAAAGATTTCTTATGGAAGACTTAGGGACGCATAACTTCCCAGCCTTGAATAAATACCCTTCATCTAGAAAGTAGCCATCAATGGAATGAGCAGGTGTGGCCTTTTCCATGATGGGACCGAAGAATAGGTTTGATGCATAAAGCTCCTTTAACATGGAAAAGCCAAGTAAGCAAACTGGAAGGGAAGAAAGGAGGGTGCACCTGCGAAAGGAACGTCTCCTTACCTTTCTTGTGATGGACGGCGTAAAGGAACGTCTCCAAGAACTCGACCCAGGGTGTGTGTCTTCTATTGAGGTGTTCTTGGATCTTGAGATAAGACATTTCCGCGTGGTTGTTGTGGATGATGAACTCCCGAGGCTATAAGTAGTGTTGCCAAGTCTTGAAGACTCTAATAAGAGCATACAACTCTTTGTCGTACGTCAGGTAGTTCAACTGAGCTTCTCACTATAGTAGGCAATTGGCTTGCATTCCTGATGGAGGACGCCACCAACGCCCACATTTGATGCATCACACTTGATCTGAAAGGGCTTAGTGAAGTCAGGAAGCTAGAGGAGTGGAGCATTACAAAAGGAGTCCTTAAGGCTTTGGAACGCGTGCTCTTGATGTGGTTTTCATTATATTATTGTTCTTTTCTAGGTTAAAGCATTCAATAGGGTGGCAAGGACTCTGAAGTGATGGACAAAACGTCGGTATAAACTGGCGAGTCCTAAGAAGAAGTGGACGTCCGTTGCGCTCTTTGGAGTAGGCTAGTCCTTGACAACCTTTGTAATAGCCGCAAATTTTAGAAATTGGATTATGAAATTCTCCTTAGTTTTATGACTCAACTTTGTCTTTGGAACGACAAGAGAAAAGACAAAGGTCACCCGATTAAGTGAATAGCGTTGGATAACACTAAACGGATACCTTAACTTCAAAAATTCATAAAAACTTCATTAGAGATCAGAATCGAGTGATGTTTAAGCACTACCACAATTAAGGCTTAAGGAAACACTTGAATGAAACGGTTTAAGTGTAATGAAACGGTTTGTTGAAACGGTTAGTGTCATGAAACGGTTTAAGAAACGGTCAAAGATTAATGAAACGGTTTAAGAAACGGTTTGTACTCTACTGAAACGGTTTTTAATATTGAAACAGGGCATATGAGCTAATGAAACGGTCATAGAAAATAAAAACTAGTTGTACCCATCGTGCCATCCATGACTTGTATTTTGAAATTTATTTTTGGGTATATAATAAATAAATATTAATTGTATAATAAAAGCTTTGACATAATTTCGTTTCATCGAATATTAGAAGTTTTTAAATCGTTACATGATTGATTGAGAATTCGTTATTATGCAATTCACGTATTTATATTTTACCGTCAATAAAATACATTATTATACAATTTAAATTTGCTTATACTTTAGTATGCAAAGCACCAACTTGATATGCCCAACTTTAAAATGTAGTTATTTTTAATCATAATATTTAATGAATAATATTTTGTATTTTTATGTATGAATATACCAAAAAAAATATCTAATTAAATTATAATATAATTTAAAGATAATGATATTTTGAACCTATAAAACAATAGGTATAGAAAAGTATTAGGAAATTCATGGAAACTATTATAAACAATCTATAAAAAAAAGTATAAGGTGGGGTGAGAGTAAATTTTTTTATATAGATTTTAAAATATTATGAATTCCAAAATTAATTAAATAATGTTAGTGATATGACTTCCAATTTTTGTATTCAGTATCACTTTGAGCAAACAAGTCAAAGAGAATAGTTATAAATTTGAATGACTCTCAAAACAATTGGTTAACATAATTAACCTCACTTGCTTGATTAATAAAAATATCAATTGAAAATGAAATAATATAAAAGGGGTATGGTTTTAAAGAGATTAGTTGAAAACAAAGATAAAACAATCATTAGTACAGATAAGTGACTCGATCTACATATTTTAAGCCACATGCCCTGAGTGGTTTTAAGGAAAACGGTCGCATTTTATAATGTATATTGAAAATATAATATATTTTAAAGATCATGATATTATGAATCTATAAAACAATTGGTATTGAAAAGTATTAGGAAATTAATAGAAACTATTATAAACAGTCTACAAAAAAGTATAAGGTGGGGTGAGAATAATTTTTTTTATATAAAATTTAAAATATTACGAATTCCAAAATTAATTAAATAATATTAGTGATATGACTTTCAAAACAATTGTTTAACATAATTAACTTCATTTGCTTAATTAAGAAAAATATCAATTGAAAATAAAATAAATTAAAGGGGTATGGTTTTAAAGAGATTAGTTGAAATAAAAGATAAACAATTATTAGTACTAATAAGTGACTCGATCTTCATAGTTTAAGCCACATGCATGAGAGGTTTTAAAGAAATAACAATTTTATCTTTTAGAAAAGAAAATTATAAAATTATTTTAAAAAAGTTAAAGATAGATAATATTTATGTAATTATAATAAGGTCCGGATCCGGTAGGAATGATTATTATGGTAGGAAATAGGAATGAATCTCGGCCGTTCATCACGCGGGGGGAAAACAAGCATAAATACCCACACGGCCGAATTATTCGCGAATTATTCGCGTATAATACTCGAATAATACGCTTTTTTTATACGCGTATTATTCGCGTATTATACGCGAATAATTCACGTTTTTTTCTTTTTTTTTCATTTTTCCTCGATTTTTTTTCCGATTTTTTTTTCGTTTTTTTTCGTGCAACTCAATGGTCAAATTTGTGCAACTCAATGGTCATATTTGTGCAACTCATTTGTCAAATTTGTGCAACTCAATGGTAACTTAATGGTCAAATTTGTGCAACTCAATGGTCACAGTTGTGCAACTCAATGGTTACATTTGTGCAACTCTAAGGTCAATTTGTTCATTCATATTTGTTCAACTCTATTGCCAATGTCTTGAATTCTATGGTCAATTTATTCGTCAATATTTGTGTAACTCAATGGTCAAATTTGTGCAACTCAATGGTCAAGTTTGTGCAACTCCATGTGAAAAGTTTGCATAGCTGGATGGGTTCAATAGATAAATTTCTAGCCATGTCAATTTGTTCAACTCTACTATGACCACTCATTTCGAAGGTCTCGACAGGAACTACTGTGCCTATTCGCCACACGGACCTACAGAATGAGCCATGACAAGCCCAGATGCATGGAAAGCTCCAAAACGGGACCTAACTACGCGGTTTGGGACACTCAAACGCGGTTTTGGAGGCTCAAACGCATTTTTTTGCGAGGCACCCAACACACAGGCCCTTTGGTCCTGCCTATACCCCCGTCTCGAAGAGACCTTCGAAATGACATAAAATACGCCCCGATCCGATAACCGAGCGCAAAGTTACGCCCCTTTTCTCCACGGACTCCCTAAAACCCGTTTGTTTCCCCTCAGATTCTGGTCTTATTTCGGCCCAGAAACCGCGAACCCAAGACTACACTTCGTGGCTTACGTCGAGACATTCGAAACGACTGCTCACACGCCTCGAACGGATCACCGAGCCAAAAGTTATTGCATTTCACTTCCAATTAATTTGGCAGTAACACATAAGAACATAGCTAAATCAGAACCGCTTTACACTACTAGAGTGAACTAGATCGAGGATTGTGCAATTACGATCGAGGATTGTGCAATCACGATCGAGGATTGTGCAATGACGATCGACGATTGTGCAATCACGACAGACGATTGTGCAATCACGACCGACGATTGTGCAATCACGATCGACGATTGTGCAATCACGACCGAGGATTGTTCAACTCAATGGTCAATGTGTGCAACTCAATAATCAAATTTGTGCAACTCAGTGATAAAAAAAATCAGCTTCACTACTAGCTTAATATTGACAGCATGAACAATGTAAACGTATGAACAATGATAACTTCTTTCAAGCAGAAATCCAAAACAAAAGCATTTCTGGCTTGAAGAGTTAATACTAACAGCATTAGCCAAGCTATATCTATCTACTACTGCTTTGTTTTATAAAAAAAACTCAATATTACAAGAAATCAAGTTTGTTTTGGAGCTTGCACAAAGTGAGACCTCAATTCATAGTGATCTCTGATTCACAAATGGACCTCATTTATGGCAAAGCACGACCCCAATTGTTTCCAATTTATTTGTTTCTTGGCATCTCAAAGTCATCAAAGCTTCTGTTAGAAAATTGTACATGTAAGTGCCTGGCATCTGCCAATAAAAATTTACACAAGAAGCCTCAATCAACCACACAAAGCAACCAAAAATCCTTCCTAATATATGGATAACCTATAAGTCAACTTTCCAATACAATCAGCTTGCATCAAGACCAAGACACACATCAACTTCAAACAAAAATCAACGCCAATTTGAAATCCGAAACTCAAACCTCCGATAGAAGCTCAGTATCAAACGAATGCAGATCGAGGAGCCCCGGGCTGAGCTCACCGGTTGAGACTTGACCCTCACTATTCTTCCTCATCAACCGAGAGTTCTCCGGCGGCGTCAACGACTGCTCCGCGTAGTACCCAAACTCCCTTTACGCTCTCGATCCCTGCCCGTAGTACCCAAAATCCTGTCCAAAACCCCCCAAAAATCAACAAATTCAAACCACGGAGGCAAGAAACTCGGATTTTCTCAGCGTCTAAGACGGCCTCGGTCAGATCCAGAGCATTTTCGTTTCCAGCGAGCACTTCGTAGCATCGAAGCAGAAACCGATCGAATGAGGAGGATCCATGGACGCCGGAGGAGGAGGAGCTCCTGGCGAACCACATCAACAAGGAAGGCGAGGGGAGATGGAGGACTCTTCTGAAGCGTAGCGGCCTCCTCCGATGCGGAAAAGGCTGCCGTCTCCGGTGGATGAATTACTTCCGCCCTTCCGTTAAACGCGACCACATCGCCGCCGACAAAGAGGATTTCATCCTCTTCCTCCACTGCCTCCTTGGAAACAGGTTCGTTCTGAACTCAATCGATCTCCTCTTTGATTCAATCTCAAAATTGTGATTTCACGATAACCTAGGGTTTCGGAAATTTCCAATTATCTGGACTCGAGATGCGTTCAATCTGACAAAGTCTGGATGGATCGACTTGTGTATGGAATTGCAGCTGTGCGACTCAACGCCTCGTGTAGAAATCTGAGGCCGTCCGGAAATCCAAATGAAGAAACGAACTCGTGAAGAAACGTCCTATGAATCAAAAATTCCAAACGAAAAGCATAAGAGAAAACAGACAAATCAGTGGAAGAAGAAAACCTAGACATGAAATTAGTAGTTTACCTGGATTTTCCGGCGCAAAAAGAGCAAATTAGGACGAGATTAGGAAGACGATTAGGAGGAGGAAATTTGGAAACCGCGGGGAAGAAAGAGAGAGCGGCCATGGGCGAAGAACAAGTCTCCCGAATTTCTAGCCTTTTTTTCTTTGGGAGGGGGGGAGGAACGTGCGTTAATTGTTTTTCATCTGGAAAGGAACGCGTTAATAATCAATGGTAGAGATTCACTCCTATTTCTCACTCTAAGAATCATTCTTACATAACTCTTTCTCATTATAATATGTTATAGCGAACACATCTATCAAAGCATAACTATATAGTTTTATACGTTTGACACAAAAACACACACATGTGACACATAGTATTATTAATTTAACATACATATATATTCTTAATCACTTGTTTCGGCTAGGACTAAAATTTAGTGTAGTCTTGCAAAAAAAATTACTATAGTCGGGGGAATGTACCTATACAAAAGATATACTAATGAATTGAGGGGAAATAAAATAAAATTATTCAAGGAAACTACATACAAATGCGAAATTATTTAAGGAAAATAAAATTGAAGATAGATAGTATAGTTTTAAAAATAAATCTAAGCATTAGATAATTATACAAAATAAAAGATATAAAGTTGTTATTATCCATTTAAGTTTGGAAAAAAAATCAAAATCAAGTGGGGTCAGAATCAACGTGGTGGCTCGAAAACGGTCGGATGGTGCCCTAAAAAAAACTTATATTAAAAATAAAAAAAACTTATATTAAAATCAAAATCAATTCCGGATGGTACCCCTGAGTTTTGTGCTTTTCCGGATGGTGCCCTAAAAAAAACTTATTCCGCAATATACACCCGAACTTTCATATTCTTCCGTCCCGTGCCCTTTTGTCCACATTTCATACAGTTCCGTCAAGTCTTTATTAAAAAAGAAATTATATTAAAAAATAAAGAAAAAGAAATTTTGCTGGGTGTTTGTGGGGTTGGAGGCGGAAAAGATCGGAGCTCCCCCGACCGAGATCGGAAGCGGCGTCGCCGGCAGAGGGATGGGGCTGGATCTTGTAGATCCGGCGAGCTAGGGGTTCGGCGAAGTAGGTGACGACCTTTCTCATGGCGCCGGATTGAGACACGGCCAGTTGGCCGATCTGTTTGATCGGACGGCCTTCGCACGGGCCATGAGGGTGTGGACGAGGCGGAAGCCGGCGTCCTCCGAGTCCACGACGACGATGGAGAGGGATTTCTCCGGCGGCGAGGACGGGTTGTCGGATCGGATTTCATTTTGGACTCCAGCGACGGAGAGAGAAGCTTATAGCGACGGAGATGGAGGCTTGTAGGCGGCGATGCCGGGGATTGCGCGGAGGTCGTCCTCCGGCGGGGGCTGGATCTAGGAGAGGAGGGTCTCGACCGGAGAGGTCGGAGGGGTTGTAGTGGACGGTGTCGGAGAGGTGGGAGATCCCGTCGTCTTGAAAAGTGCCCATGGCCATCTCGAGCTGCTCGATCTTGAGAGCGACTTCCAGCATGTCCGTGGACTTGAACTTGTAGCCCAGCACCCCCAAAAGCTCGTCCATTCCTCCGCTGGCACTGGAGACGTCCTCCTCCGGTCAGGCCATCGATTTTGTCTTGTTAGAGCTATTGCTACTGATTTCCTGTACTCTCTCTTCCTCTGGCCACGCCTTCGTCCTTCTGTCCACCTTCCGCCGAGTGGCCGTCGTTCTTCCACCGAGTCAGTCCTCGTCGGTCTCATCCTGGTCGTCGTTCGTCTTTGATCTTCAACACGCAAACATTGAAAGTATGAAACAAGGAGGTGGTCCCGTGTTGACGGAAAACAGAAAAAAGCGTTAGTTTTGGGTTAAAAGCGCACGGTGCGGAATCAAACGAAACCTCAGGGGTATATTGTGGAATAAGTTTTTTTTATGGGCACCATCCGGAAAAGTCCAAAACTCAGGGGCACCATCCGGAATTTCCCTATAATATATATTGATTATAACGCTAAAATTTTCATTCACCCCGCTAATTGTGGTAGTGAAGCCTAATGGTATATAAAGGAGTCTAGTTTCATCCCTCCAAATTTGAGGCCATCTTGATAGGTATCATGAAAGTTATGGCAGTTTTACCGAAGCACTGCCCAGTCCCAAGAGCGCAGCGGGCGCCGCCGATGAAGCTGGCAAGCGCCGCTTTGCTGTAGACGCAAGTGGCTTGACGAAACTCTTATATTGTGGGCGCCGTGGTTTAGATTTCTGCAATGGTTTTGAGCTGGGATCAATCCCAACACCTTTACACAATATCAACCTTACTAATGTCAACCCCTTTTGGATTGTTAGGCTAGAAGTTAATCCATTTTGGATCTTTTGAGGTTTGAGAAAACTATAAATAGGAGGTGAATGTGAAGGATGAATGGGCACCTCTCTCTCCTCTCTCTCACTCAAAGTTCTCCTCAATCTAAGAGTAGAAGTGTTGCTCTACCTAGTGTTGGCACCGGTTCTTCAAGAAGCAGTCGGAATCGATCGGAGGAAGCTTGTGAAATCGCACTGTTGTCACACCAGTAGGCAGCCACCGCCGCCAAGGGTGCGGGTGATGGTAGGCATACCACGGGCGCGGGTGATAGTGACGCGGGCACGGAAACACGACAAAGAGTAGAAGTCAGGGCTGGTGGACCACCGCGGTCGTGGCTGATGTAGCGCGATCGTGGCACTCGTGCAGAGACGAGTTCTAGACGGGGTGTGTTGAACAATGTATGTGCAAACAACCTTCGTATCTTGACTCGTCTCTTGAAAGATGGACGAATACTTGAATTCGAGCCGTGGAGAAGAAATCTCGGGGGAACAAAGCTCCCCCATACTTAGGCTTTTACACATAACCAAAAGAATGGAATTATATAAAGGTGGATGGAAAGAAAGGAAATAGAAGGTGGTGAAAAAGATAGAAGATGGAAAAGAATGGATATAAATAGATGGAAGATATAGAGATAGAATGAGACCAAAAAGTCCTCTTCTTTTTTTTGACAACAAAAACGAGCTAAAACCGAGACACAATATGGTTGCCGCGAGCACGGGCTAGTACCTGTTCATCTGGGCGCACTGGTGATCCACCGCGGGTGGAGGTGCGGGCGCGGTGTCACACCAGACTCATCCTTTCGGACCTAGTACATGCATGTTAGCTTGAAAACAAATCAAATCCTAAGCTATGAATGGGAAAAAAAACAATCTAACTAATCTTTGGGTTGCTTCCCAAGCAGCGCTTTTGTTTAACGTCGTTGGCTCGACGTGGATACGCTCAATAAGGGTCCTCATCAATGTGACTCCGGACCTCGTTGCCATCATGAGATATGGAAAGTGATCCATTGGCAAAATCAATAACCGTCCTCGCGGTTTTCATGAGTGGGCGACCAAGTAAAAGAATTGGGTCGTAACGCCCGTCACCAATCTCCATAACATAGAAATCTGTAGGAAAGATTAGACCATCGACCTGCACTAGAACATCCTCCACTAACCCTTTCGGGCGCACATTAGAATGATCGGCCAACTCAATAACAATATCAGAATCTTTCAAAGGACCAAGGCCTAACCTATCATATATGCAACTTGGAAGGACATTAATGGATGCACCTAAATCTAGCATGGCATGCTCAATTTTGGTTTCTCCTATTGTGAAAGGGACGGTGAATCTTCCTGGGTCTCCACATTTTTTAGGAAGTTGTTTTTGGAGTAGTGAATTACAAGCCTCGGTTTTGCTATTATTAGTTGATCAGTCCGGGTCGGAGGGTCTCAAAATTTAAATTTATAAACCAAACCTAGTTGTAGCACAAGGTAGGGTGTCGAACACACGGGAGTTCATGCATTGAGTGTACCAAAAAGACTAAAAGGGGTAAAAGAAAGGAAAAAATGAAGGAAAACGAAAGAGAACACCTCGGACCGACACTAGTCACTTCGGTCCGAGGGTGGATCGAGATTGATTTGGCCGGGACCGACTTCGCTCAACGTCGGGCCCGATGTACTGGTAACTCGATTTAGGCAAAAAAGTAGATCGGTCTTGGGTTTTTGGGTTCCTTCCCTAACTAGACTTGAAGAAGTAGATCGGTCTTGGGTTTTTGGACCGATGTACTGGTAACCCATGAGTTGCTTTTTCCATCCTTGAAGAAGTTGCTCGGGTAGTCATGGTACCTACACACAATCAAGCAAAGAACTCCAAGATAAAATCTATATAAACACCTCAAGATCACATGTTTCCACAACTAACAACTCATCATGCAAGGAAATGACCCCATACTTAAACTTAAGACACTCACTCCACAAGATCCACATAACACACAATTCCACAAAACACCAACTAAGGAGAGATTAGAAAGAATCTAAGCTAAGGCAAAGAAAAACAAACTAGAAACTACGAAAATGAACCTACTAAACTCGGGTTGCCTCCCGAGGAGCGCTCTTTTTAAGTCACTAGCTTGACTTCTAACCTCTACCCTTCAAGGAGGGTGAAAAACGGTGAATTGATCATCCTTGTCATATGCATCTCCACATTCCTCATAGCCATAGTACCACCACTTGTGTTAAATGAAAGTGTGACATCCAACTTCTCCATCATTCTTCTCTTCCAAAGTGTAGGGTGGCATCTCTTGCATCTTCTCAACTTGATCTTCATTCCCTACATCACAAACATCTAAAGAATTTCTAGGGGACTCAATAACATTATAACTCAAATCTTCCTTCAAATCACTCAAACAAATGAAACTATCCTCTAGATCCTCTTTCAAGTCACTTAAACACATATAAGAGTCTCCCACATCAAAAGGATACGAAGAAGGATACTCTTCTCGATTTCTCGGGCTATCTCGATCTCTTAGCTCCTCATGGTTCACAAATGGATCTTGTAACTCCCTTTCTAGCTCTTGAACATTGATCATGTCTTGACTTCTCCAAAGTGCTTCTTCCTCTCTTGTGAGTTCCAATTCCTCCCTCTTACGCTTGGCACTTTCCTCCAACTTCAAGATTGCCAAAGCATCCGGTTCATTAAGAGCTTTGTTAAAATGGAACTCCACTTTTTCCTCGCCAATTTCGAATGTAACTTTCTCATTTCTCACATCAAATTTGGCACCCGCCGTAGCAAGAAACGACCTTCCAAGAATGAGAGGCACCATTGGATCTTCTTTCATGTCGAGAATGACAAAATCGTCGGGGACAAAATATCTCCCAACTCGAACCGGGACGTCATCTAGGATTCCGGTGGCCTTTGTGGATGATCCATCGGCCATGGTAAGACTCATATCAACCGGTTCCATATCTCCGAGGTTAGCCCGTCTCCATATGCTCATGGGCATAACCGATATGCTTGCTCCTAAATCACAAAGAGCTTTGAAGTTTTGGGATCCAATCCCCACGGTGATGGCAAATCTTCCGGGATCACCTAGCTTTTGAGGTAGCTCTAGGATCTTGACTTCATCTTGCATCTCTACAATTGACCTCTTCTTGCTCAAGATTTCCTTCAAGAATTTTGCATAAGATGGCATCTCGCTTAGAGCATCGGTAAATGGAATGGTGATGTTCAAGCCTTGCAAAAGTTTCAAGAACCTCTTGAACTTGCCCTCAACAATCTCCTTGGGCCTCTTCAATGGGTAAGGAAGAGTTGTGCCACCTTGTTTCTTGGTTGAATCCGCCTCCTTGGACCGCTCTTGATCTCTCTCAACATTTTCTCCTGGATCGACGTTGGATTGACGTTGGGACCGACGTTCGGAACCTCGGACCTGGGGCAGGGGACTCTTGGGAACATCGGGCCGACTACAGGGCACGTCGGGCCCGAGTTCACTCTCCTTCGATGCTAGGTCTAGTGATTGGGTCCAAGATTGCTCTCGCTTACTCTTACCAATCACAAGCCCTAGTTCCCTTGTCTTCACAAGAGAATTGAAGCTTAGTGTAGAGAGGATTCATAGATCAAGCACTCAAAGGCTATGGAATTGGGGGTTCACACCCAATCCTAGCTAGGGGATTCCCCCATAGCCCAAGACTATGGAATCTATTCCATCAAGTAAGAGTAAAAAGCAATCAAATGGCAAAGCAAACAAATCTCAATCATCCAACTCAAATCCAACTCAAATTGCATTCAAATTCAAAGGTTCATAATATCCAAATCCAAATTCTACTAAAACCAAAGCTAAACGAGTTCAAATACTCACTAATCTCCTCTCCTAGTCCACCGATCTCTTCTCTCTTTCCTCCTCCTCTCTTCTCCTTACTCTCCAAGTCTTCCTTGAGCCTTTTGAGAGTAATTTGGTGTGTGGGTCTATCCCATCCTCCTCATTGCTCTCTAATCACCTCTAATTATAGCCTCTCATGGATTGGGGGCTAAGGAACTCCCAATTTAGAAGAAGGGCAAACTTGGAAGATCACAATATTGTGCCTTGGAGCCTAATCTTCTCAATCGCCGACTCGGACCGACACGGGGAGACCTCGGGCCCGACGTCTGGGAACGTCGGTCCTATACTCTGGTGCTCGATCTCGGTCCTGTCTTGGTGTAAACTCGATCCCGACCCTCGGTCCTCTTCTCTTCTTGGTATTCTTTGAATTCCTCTTCATTCTCCACATGGCTCTTCCGCTCCTTAGGTCCTGAGCTTAACTCCTCTCTAGAAACTCTTCCAAAACGTCCTCTTCTACGCCATTTTTCCTACAAAACACAACAAACTCGCGTAGTGTCCGAATCTTGTGGAAAACCGGGAACTAAGCTAAAAAGAGACGAAACTAACAAAGAAAGAAATGCAAAACACATATTTACAAGGGAAATTAACCACTAAAACACCACCAAAATGAGAGACATCATTAGTTTTCTCCACTAGAGCTACTTTCTCAATTCTAGGCTTAGACCTATTTTTCCTTTTTACTATGCAAAACTCTTTCATGAATTTAGCAAAATGAGGAACACCTTGAATGAGATTTAGGAGAGGAACATTTACGTGGCAATTGGAGAAGGTCTCGAAGAGTTCCTTGTCATGTTCCGGCTTCCTCGTGTCCTTAAGTGCTTCTGGGAAGGGAGGAGGAGGCTTGAGAGAGCTCAAGGGTGTAAGTGGTGGTGCAACATACCCGTCATCCTCCTCAGGTGCTATGGCGCGGTCGCGTTTAGGGGAGTGCGGGCGCGGCGGAGAATAGTTCTTGAAGGCGTAATCGAGCAACTCCCCGAAACTCTTCTCTGCGTCGTTACCGCGGGCGCGACGGGGGCTCCGCGGTTGCGATGCTTCATCCGTCTTGGAATCCGAAGCCTTTGTTAAATTTCCGTGACCGCGCTCAGACGCCAAAATTTGACTCGGCTAAAGTCGGTATGCCAAAATCAAAGATAAAACCCAAACATACACACACATAAGTATAGCAACCAAGTACGGGGTCAAACCTAAGAGAATCAGTTTCTGAATCAGATTTTAATGGGTTTTATGCAAAGTAACAAAAAAGGGGCTTTGAGAGAGATTTCAATCAAAGTTTAGCAAACCGAGTTCATTCAATCAATTCCACTTTATTAATTCGTTGATCATGAATTCATCGACTTCTTTATATGCCTAGGTCAATTCCAATCCTTATCTTGATTATTCGTTAGTCCACGGTCCTAGCAAATCTATTATATGAACAAGGACGCTTAATTCAAATCATGCAATACACTCAAGGATATTAGGAAATCAAATCATGCAATCAAGCTACGAGTCTCATGCACAAATTAACCATTGAATATTGTTCCCTAAACTAGTTCACGGTCCTAGAATAGAGTTGTTTCGAGAATAGGAAAGATGCATAGACAACAACCAATCCTAATTCAAACAATAGATCTAAGATAATTAAACGAGTTGATCAGGCTCATATAATCACACAGAGTCGGAGATCATGGGATGAAGCACAAGAGTATCAATAAAGACCTAGAGATAAAGAAGTTATCAGAATTTTACAACTTCATAACAAAGCTTCCTTGATTAAATAAACTCCAGGGGAGAGTAGTTCTCTATTACAAAGAAAGCACAAATCTTTATTGAAAGAACAACTGATTTCAAAGTGATAAGATATCTCCGAAAACCTAGAGAGATTCCTCCTTAAATAGTCCAAAGAACAAGCTCTTCGAGATAAATAAGAAAGGAAACGAAAAGGTAAAAAAGGAAACAAGATAGAAAAGACAAGATTTCGTCCGTCTCGGATCCGGCACACACCGCGACCGCGCCGCCTTGGCCGCGCCCACGGCGGTCTTCACTTGGCTTTGGCTGAGTCGGCTTCTACCGCGACCGCGTCATAGACAACGCGACCGCGGCCTTCACGGGTATTCTTCATCGTCGCCTTGCACCACCGCGTCCGCGTCACAGACAATGCGATCGCGGTATCCATGCAGTGGCGAACTCTTCAATTAAGCTCTACAAACTCTTGATTCTTCATAACTCATGTCTTCGGTCTTCGTATTACAATAATGCTCAAACCTAACCTAAACACACTCAATAATATCCTAAAATCTAAGAGTTGATCTATACAAAATAGCCTGAATCAAGTGCGTCCCTACAGATTAGGGACTCTCGTCACTTGTTGTCCTTTTCGCTCATGTGCGTCCTCTAGACTTACCTGAGATCAACACTTGGACAACTTATCAAATACCTTTGAGTTTGTCATTATCAAAACTAGGAACGATGATTATTGGTTAGATATTAATGACTGGTGTCCTTAATATCGTCCCAACAGGGATCAATCCCAACACCTTTACACAATGTCAACCTTACTAATGTTAACCCCTTTTGGATTGTTAGGCTAGAAATCAATCCTTTTTGGATGTTTTGAGGTTTGAGAAACCTATAAATAGGAGGTGGATGTGAAGGATGAATGGGCACCTCTCCCTCCTCTCTCTCACTCAAAATCCTCCACAATCTAAGAGAAAAAAGTGTTGCTCTCTGCTGGCACCGGTTCTTCAAGAAGCGGTCGGAGTCGATCGTAGGAAGCTTATGAAATCGCACCGTCGTTACACCAGTAGGAAGCGACCACCGCCAAGGGGCAGCGACCGCCACCAAGGGGGAGCAACTGCCGCCAAAAGGCAGTGACCGTCGCCAGGGCCTTTGCTTACATCTTGTTCCGGGTTGCGCTCTAGCCGTTGCTCGGGCCGTTCCTTGCTTTTGCCTTGCGTTTTGCCTTGCCATAGGCCTCGTCTAGTGCTTTGCTAGCCTCGACATCTTGCCTCGATTAGCGTTCCTAGGATCGTTTTAAGGCAAGTGGATGGTTCTCCTTTTCTATACTCGATAATCGTGAAATTGTTTTCCGTTATCAAAATAATCGTTGGGAACAAACTCGTGTGCTATTAATTTGATTAGGATTATTATGCTTAGAATTAATGACCTTTGTTTTAAATATTGTACGCGCTAGTACATGGACTTAGGACCGTTGATGTGTGACCTTGATTGTTTCAAGTCTCTTTTCAAGACATTGTTGTGGACTAGTCTAGGAGTAGGAATGCGAGATTTAAGACTCTCGTTATTTCTTAATAACTCATGTTACAAGGTGTAATTAGTGCATGCTCGTAATATTAAGGTCGTATGACTAATGCTCGTTCCTTAAGATGGGCTATAACACTCTAGCTAAGTGCTCAGAAGACGCTTGATTTCTTGTTAATCCGTGGCCAAGCTCCGATGAGCCGTCATATAAAATTCATTAATTAAATTGCTCTGTTTTACGATTTAATAAGATAAGTGCCCGATGCACATTAATTAATAAATGCAGGGTGATTAGTACAACTTGGAAAATCACTTTGGGTCCACATTATTGACAGTCGTCTTTCTAATCAGAATGCATACGCGAGTTGTTAAAACGCGTATAAAATGGCAAGATGGGTTCGGGTGTATAAGCGTCCTTGTGGCCACCTCCTTGTCGGCATCTTCGTGTTATGATGAGGTTGATTACGATTCGATTAGTGTTGGATGCTTTTTCAGTTTTGCTTGAATTAATTAAGTTCCCAACAAATAACTAAAATTTTCTTTTTCTTTTGAGCCTTGCTCGACTAAAAAGCCTCTCGCTCAAAAAGCCAAATGCATTCCACATTAAAGAACCTTTGGCTGTTGGGCGTCAACCGGTTTTCAATTGGTCTATGATGCCCTCATGTCTAAACCTTTATGAGAACCGAACCCTATTCTACCACTTGCTTAGTCTCGCGTTAGACTAACATCCCTTCTTTCTTTCCCAACTTTGTCGGCTTACCTTTATGGTCATATCAGATGGGAAAGGGGTTGTTCAGAAGGAAGCCGAAGACATCAAGATCTGCAGGAAGGAAGGGAGGAAGGAATGAAGAAGTCGTTAAAACGTCTTTTGTTTTTACCATATTTATGGGTCCCACAAAGTTTTACATTTTAAGAAATGTCTCTTAAATTCCGCTGCAACTCTTTTAAATGATTATTGTAACCTTACGGAAGGTTTATCCCACTTGTAATCCGATTTACATTAATCAAATAAAGTTGGTTATTCTCAAATCATCTCAGTTACCTTCTTATCCTTGGGTGACTTTGGACGGTAAAGTCCGAGGTCACTGGCGGTATTACCCTTTGGCTTTAAGAAGGGAGTATTACAACCTTGATCTTTTCCTCGTCCAACTGTAAACCAACACTAGACCACAAAGCCAATGAAAACAGTGGACGGCTTGCAAAAAAGTACACTTTTCCAAGTTGGCAAAGAGTGTTTCATGGCATAAACGTGCCAATACCAACTTAATGTGTTTTGTGTAATCAGTGAGATTCATAGAATAAATCAAGATATCATCAAACTAGACCACAAGGAACTTACCAATGAAGTCCCAAAGGACATGGTTCATGAGTCTCATGAAGGTGTTGGGGGCATTGGTGAGACCAAAGGGCATTACAAGCCATTCATAGAGACCAAATTTGGTCTTGAAGGATATCTTCCATTCATCTTCTTCCTTCATTCAGATTCGGTAGTAGCCACTCTTCAAGTCTATTTTGGTGAACAAGGTGGCACCATGGAGCTTGTCCAGCATATCATCGAGCTTAGGAATTGAGTGTCGATATTTGATGGTGATGTTATTGATTGCACGACAGTCCATACACATGCGCCAGGAGCCATCCTTTTTAGGGACTAGAATGATGGGCACAGCACAAGGACTTAGGGACTCTCTTACATAGCCACGCTCAAGGAGCTCTATTTGGTAGCGAGGCCCCGAGCATCAAGTGAATTTGATGCTTAATTCCACATAGTGCTGGAAGGCCTGAGGGAAGGTCGTTAAGGAGGACATCCTTGAATTCCTCTAAAAGGGAAGCCACGATGCTGGGGACGGCCGGATCATTAGGGATTGTGCTAGAATATGTTAGGGACATTGGCACCATCAAGAAGCAATGGGCACGTCCTGAGGGTGGCGCTTGAGATGGGGACGGTCGTGTGACCAACCCACGGGGCTCAACCGTTCCTTGAAGGGATGCGCCTGATTTGGGGGTTAGGGACGCTTGGTCCGAGGGACTCCTTTTGGGGACGGCTTTAGTACGCTATTGTTTCCCATCGAATAGTGAAGGCTTTGTATCCGAAGTGTTGGACGAGTTGCGTTCTTTGTGCACCCGTTCTTCTTCAATTGCCTTAGCTCGGTCGCGTTGTACCTGATCCTGCAATATTTTACTAGGCAACATGGGTAAGATTTTGACGCGCTTCCCATGGTATGTGAACACATATGTGTTCAAGAATTCACCGTTAAGGATGAGTTGCGTTCAAGATTTTTGGGGACGGATTTGGTATGCTATTTTTGCCAATCCAATAGTGAAAGCTTTGCATCCGAAGTGTTGGACGAGTTGCATTGTTTGTGCACCCGTTCTTCTTCAATTGCCTTAGCGCGGTCGCGTTGTACTTGAAACTGCAATATTTTACTAGGCAACATGGGTAAGATTTTGACGCGCTTCCCATGGTATGTGAACACATAAGTGTTCAGGAAATCACTGTTAAGGACGCGCCTGTCGAAAGCCAATGAGCGAGTGTGTGATGTCCATAGCAAGGACATCACAAAGTAAGGTGTCCGTGCAAGGATCAGTGGAAACGGTGATCATGCATTGGTGAGTGATTTGGGTACATGGGGAGTTCAACCATTGCAGACCATATGTTGAAGGGTGGGGAGTCGTTTCTATGTTAAGGTGTTTGACTACCATTTCGTCGACAAGGTTGGTGCAACTCCCGGAATCAATAATCACACTACGGTTGGTGGAACCAACCAAAGCGCGAGTGTAGAAGAGAGCTTCATGTTGATCTTGTAAGGACTCTTTCAAAAAGAGTGCCTTCCTAGCAACCAACCCGAGGCAGTGGCTGGCGTCCATCTGTGCTAGGGCACAATCAAACTCTTCATCTTGGGGAACAGCATAGGAGTCCTCATATAATGGCTCTGGTTGGACTTCTTTCTCATCTAAGGACACAAAACCCCATGTGGTTGTGGAGGACAACACTTTCCTTTAGTTAGGGGAGTCCTTTTGATAGTGGCCTCGTCCTCCACAAGAGAAACACTCAAAATCCCTAGATCGCTCAAGTGAGTCCCTTGTTGGGACGGATGCCCTTGTTGGGGACGGCCTGTGGAGTTCGTTCCGTGTTGTTGGGAAGGACTCTAGGATGGGGTTTGCCTTGAAGAAGAGCCCTGTCCCTGCATTTTAGAAGTAGAATTAGTGGAACCTTTTGACCGCGAGGCAAAGGAAGTATACCTATTTGGCCGAGATTGGTAAGAACACTGCTATTGTTGGTTCTTGTAGATGGTCATGGCCGTATGCATCAAGTTGTTCAATTCTGTGATGGGCAAGATATCGAGTTGGTGCCATATAGACTGATTCAACCCAGAAATGAACTTTGTTTCAAAGTAGAGGGGGCAACTACAATATTGGCCTTGAAATACATATCCTCCAACTTAGAGAAGAACTTTATGGGAGTCATGCTTCCTTGACGAAGCGTTGCGATGTCCATCCTCATCTGGTTCTTATAGTCCTTAGTAACATACTTTTAGGTCATGACGTACACAAGTTGATCCCAAGTGGTCACCGGCGTTTTATCTTGCCTCAAACGGTTGTCCACAAAACGTTGTCACCACACTCGTCCTTGAACCAGAAAATTCACACAAAAGCACAAATGTGTGTTTTGTATAAGCCGTATGTGTGTTATTTGAATGCATGTATGTGTGTTTGGGCTTTAGGTGTAGTGTGTGAATACATGTCTTGTTTTATGTATATGTGTAATTTATTAAGTTTATGTGTGTGTGTGCGTGCGTGCGTTTTCAAAGATGACAAACGTAAGTACATGCGTTTGAAGAGGAAGAAGAAGAGGCAAATGAGCAAAATTTGTTGCAAGTATTGATAATGAAAATGTTCCTCCTGGTCATGTTTTCAAGAAATTCAACAAGTATGCTGTTTCCAGACCAAATTCATGCTCTTCTTCTTCTCCTTCTCTTTCTCCCTCTCCTATCAAGGAGGCCCCTTCTCTTGACAAGCTTGAGGAGTTGTAGTTAATACAAGATCAATAAGGTAGTTTAACTGGTGTGGTTTTGTCTTTGACAAGCTTGTGGAGTTGTCAAAGGAATGGAAAAGAACCAAGAAAAAACTAGAGAGGTCTAATGTTGTTTTTTATAGTAATTTTATATTTTTTGTTTCCAATGTACATGTTTGTGTGTTGCTTTTTATCACGTATGTGTATTGTATATAAGCATGTTTGTATACTTTCTCATGTTATGTTTGTGTGCTCATTACATACATGTCTATGTGTTGCTCTTAAACATGTTTGTTTATTGGTTATAAGCATGTTTATGTACTTTCTCATGTTATGTCTGTGTACTTATAATGTACATGTCTGTGTATTGGTTATATGCATGTCTATATACTTTCAAAATACATGTCTGTGTACTTATAATATACATGTCCTTGTGTTGCTTTTAAACATCTATGTGGATTGGTTATTTACATATCTGTGTACTATCAACATACATGCATGTGACTCTTAATAGATATGTTTATGTGTTTTTTCTAATCTATCTGTGTTTTTTCCATTCAGCTTATGTATGTTGATTGTGTGATCGTATTTGGGAATTAGTCCCCTAGAGATATACCGATTATAAGGGCATGACCTTTTGAGCTTATCAAAGCTAGGGAGTAGACGAAAGTCTCTAATGGAGGCTTTGGTTTAGGTTATATATCCAAGGTTGCCTCATCAGGCCCTGTACATGATGTGTCTCCTATTCAACCATCTGGTATATCTCATGATGAGAACTTTGCACCCGACAAGTTGAAGGCTTTTGTTGAGGATCAGTTAAAAGACGTTAAGATCATTGCACATCATGTCCGAAAAGTTTCCGGAGAGGATGAGAGATGCTCCCAATCAATTCTCAAAGAATTCAGTTATGCTCAAAGTGAGCAATGAAATTGAGAAGATGTTGAGGATATCTATTAGAGCTCAATTTCAATCCCAACATGAAGGCGACATCGATGATGAAGATGAGATGTCTGATAGCCAGAAGGAGTTTTGGGATCAAGTTGTCATGGTCATTGAGGAGATTACAAAGACAAAAAAGGTTACTAGTTTTGCTATTTCAACAAGGCTGCTTCATCATTTGAACCCCCATCATTCAGCCTTGGTTTAACTCAAGAAGAAGTGGACGCTTTGAATGATGTTGGGCATGTTGTGCCCTCTACTTGTAATAGTCGGGGATTTTCAAACAAATAACAGATAACATCTGCAGTTAAGGATTAATTAAACGTAATTATAATACTAATAAATAATTAAATAAAACTAAATTCCTCAACTATTTTTCCGGGTAAATTTTGGATCGAATAAACATCCCGTAACTACTCCCTCCGTTCATTCTATCTTGTTGTTTTCGGGTAGAGTCGGTCTACCCCACTTGCCTAAGTCTCCAATATTGAAGTTATCTAACTTTAGTTTGTGTACGTACGTGGGCGACATGCAGTGATTCACTCATTCCGATGTATTCCTTTTGCTTAGCCAATACAACAACTCACCTGTAGTTTCTTCCCTCTTCCAAATTTATGTGTTATCTCTCTGCTAAAATCCGAGCCATTGGAGGTAGAATCTGGGAACGCCAAGCTTGGCCAACAACTCCTTCATTTTCTTCGGATTGTTTAAGCTAGCCAAAGATTCTCCATAGCTAATGCTCACCCTGAAGGAATCCCAATCGGAGCTGGTTCAATTCATTCCTAGCTTTCTTCGTTTTTCTATTTTCGTTTGATACATATGCATGTCGAAATTAAGCTATAAAACCTAGAAAATCAGTACATACAGTAGCTTATCTAGTGAAATCATTTAAAATTGAAGTGATATTGTTAATAGGCATACATAATTAGTTAGATCAGTAAACTAATGCACTTGTCATCCTTGAGAGCTTCATAGAGGAAATTAATTTTTAATAAATTGGTTCATGTGGAGTTTATTCACACAATTGGTAGTAGATTAGCTAACTATTAAATTAGCAACTGTTGTGATCAAGAGATTCATGTGACTAGCTATGCTATTTGGCTATATATGTATATAGGTGATCCTACATTCCTACGTAAGCTCTAAAGGAGGGGAAAATATAAATCGGTGGGTTAATCATAATAACATAAACTAGTGAGTTTAATATTGGATCATCTATAAGTCTGTAGCTTAGTCGGTGAGTGAAATTTAATATCTTTCACAAGTGAGCCTACACTTGCACGTGCTAAAAGAACAAGTGTTTTGTGCCCCAAAGCCCGATCCAATACTTGTATTATTACTCAAGCTATTTTCTTATTTTCCGGTACCACGAATTCAAAATAGATAAGGAAGTTATTCCGGGTCTTGTAATGTGATCGTCGACGAATCTAGTCGTGTAGTCCGTTAGCCGTCATTTCCAAGTAAGTGGATTGGTTCCTTTCTGTCTTAATTATTGACGATTATGGAATTTCGTTTAGCTCTATATATTATCTTGATATATGTGATATATGATAATGTTTAATACCTATGTATATATGTGTGTGTATATGTGTGTGTGTGTGTGTGTGAAGTTATGTGTTATCATTGCTCCGTAAGAAATAGATCAGGTTGCTGGTGTGGAAGACTAATTGTTGTTCGTTGCACCATGCTAAAACAGAACTTAGGCTATTAGGTATAACCTTGTTTGTCGTTATGTCTCCATTGAAATGTTGATTCTGATTCGAATAGATATAGAGAGCATCCTACCCTACAGATTTTGCTAGGAGTATTCATATCCTAACATTTGCTCAAAGTGAATTACTTTCTCGTACTCCGTTGAGTGTAGTCCATATTCTAATAATAGGATTACCTCTCTTTGTAATGTCATCCATGAAGAGGTTTCTCGTATTCTTCCATTGGTAAGGATGTTTTTCCCCTAACATATCGATACTTATGAAACGGTATCAATCCTCGGTTAGAATGTTTTCCCCTAACATATCGGTACTTATAGGATGGTAACAGTCCTTGTATTCTTCCATCGGTTAAGATGTTTTTACCCTAACATATCAATACTTATAGGACGGTGTCAATCCTCATCTTCTTCTACCGGTTAGAACGTATTCTTCTACCAGTTAGGACGTTTTTCCCCTAGCACATGGGCATATAAATGATGATTTCGATTCTTTCTTGTCTTCGAGTGATTAGAATGTTATTCCCTTACTTATCCTTCACTTAATGGAACATGTTGATTCTCAATTCGGTAGCTATGTTAACTGAGCAAATTAGGTTGCTCTCGTTCCTCGACGAGAGCCACGTTGTCTGATTAACCAAGTTATTATAGTGTTATGCGATTAGTGCTTATTACACTTTGGTTCATCTAGCTAGCGAAGCTTAGCTTGTATTCTTAATGTGAATCCTCAGTAGGGATTGATTTAGTAGGAACGACAAAGATGAACTTAGGAGGACCATTCGACATGCTTAGCTCATTATCGATAGATAATCTGTCTTTTCTCAAAAGTTTAAAGACAGCACATTAGGATGTATCCCATGAAGTTGAAACATGTATTCTTTGACTCTCATTGCCATACCTACTGATTGTGGAACCCCTAGTTGTTAGCCATTTGAAGTTCAGCTCCTTGATTGGATCCATTTTATTTAAGCACAAATCGTCTTCCCTACTTTCTAGTCTATTTTAGACTAACTCTTTCATTTGACTCATTTATGCATGGTTTTCCGTTGTGTTTCGTTGACTTACAACACGTTAGAGCTTAGAGGGAATTTTCAAGTTAAGAGATTGGGGATTGGATGCTGAAGAGCCAGTTAACCCTTTAGAGGATAAAGAAGAAGCGGAAACATAGGTGACGGTCATCGACAACGTCAATCACCCTTTTGTTCTTTTAATGTATATTCAGATTTCGTCAAACTAGCTGAGTTCAAATTGTATTACTATTCGTATCTGTTTTGGATGCACTTTATAAAGGTCTGAGTAGTCTCGGGTTGGTTAAACCCTGGATTACTGGCGGTAATACTCCCGTGTAAATTTGGGGGTGTTACATTACTGTTGAAGAAGAAGCTACTCTTGAGCTAAGGAGTTTTACATTTTCTGTCATTTTTGCTATTTTACTATTGTGTGTCTGAATTATGTATGCCCGTGTGCTTATATTTTCATATGCATGTATGTTTTCAAACCATATATCTGTGTACTTTGTTATATGTATCTGTACTATCGATATACATGTTTATGTGTTGTGCTATTGATGTTTGTGTACTTTGATTGGTGATGTATGTGTATTTGCAATATCCATGTATTTGTGTTGGTAATATGTATGATTGTGTGCTTGTGATGTACATGTTTGTGCGTTGTGTTTTGTATGTATATGATCCTTCATTATTAATGTGTGTTGGTGAGTGGCATGATTTTGTGTTAAGTTATTAACGTCCGTGTATCCTTACTATTAATGTATGTGTATTGGCAATAACCATGTATGTGTTTTTGTTATATTCATGACTGTGTGGTGGTGATATACACGTATGTGTGTTTGGTGTTTGATATTTATGTACCTTAAATATTAATATATATGTACTTTTATTTTGGTATTTGTTTCTTATTAAGAGCAAGCTGGTTTCATCTCAAGTAAACTCAAAAGGGATATTACTAGTCCTTTCTTTAGCTCTCCTTGCTTGTCCAAAGAAGTTCCACTCAAATTTGCAACTGAATCCCAAGTTGTATTCTATGACTGGGTTGTTGGAAATTATGGATCGAAAGAGTAAGGTTTATGTTATATTTGGATGTTTATTTTTTGACTAAATATGTGTTTCTTTTTTGTTGATTAGGTATTTGCCTTTCAAGATGGGTTCAACCAACCTAACAAGGAATGATTTGACCGTGATGAAGGAGGGTGTTTATATTGATGTGCAGCTGATTGATGTGTGGAATGCTTTCTTTAATAAGAATGAGAAGAAAAAAAACACTGCATCTACAATGAGGTTTTTCACATGGTGCAATCCTTTGGTATGTGCCTTCATTTTCGTATTTGATTGTGTTTATCTTTATATACTAAGATTTTGGATATCAATTTTTTATATATATATATACTTACAGCTTCTTTCTGTTATTTTTTTAGTGTAGTCACTTTAATGATAGACACATTCTTCATTGATGGTTTGGTTGATAATTTCAAAACATGTGCCTTCTTCTAGAAGTATAAGAAGAATTTTTTTCATACCAACATGGTATGAAAATATAATTGTTTTCTTTTTTCATAGATATGAATGTGTATCCACTACTTGTTAACTATGTGCTTTTTATATATTGTATATGAATGTGGTATGTCATCCCAATTATACATTCAGATCATTGGTTTATTATTGTCATTGATATGGTTAAATTTGGGATCCACTTAATTGACAATTCGGAAGTCGATGTTAGCGATCAAGACAAATATGGTCACATTCCAACTCGGTTGGTAAGTTTGAAATTTTTTATGGTAATTTTATATTTCTGTTTCTAATATACATGTTTGTGTGTTACTTTTAAACATGCATGTGTATTGTTTATAAGCATGTCTATGTACTTTCTTATGTTATGTTTGTGTACTATAAAATTGCATGTCTGTATGTTGCTTTTAACATGTCTATGTACTTCTTAAGAAGTGTTTGTGTGTTATTGTGTCTCAAAATATGTTTGTACGGGCTAAAGCATATAGAGATTCAAAGAAAATTCCTGCTAAAAGAGTACGGATCCATGGAGGAATAGTGATAATATCACAGATTGTGACATATATGCCATGAGGTACATGTAAACTTTCAAGGGATCTGGTTTGAATGAGTGGGAAGTCAGCTTAAATAGAGATAATTCAAACAAACAAATGTTATGGTTGAGGTAACTATACTGTCATAGTCTGCTTACCAATGACTTGAATGAGCTGAAGGACAATATCCGTACCTCTTTTGTTACGTCTTCCAATCAAGTACGTGAAGACTTGAAGAGACCCAAGGATGAAGACATTAAGAAGAAGAAGGAAGAGGCTTAGAAGTAAAAGGATTAAGCGAAGAAGAAAAGGGATGAAGATCTTAAGAAGAAGGAATCTACACTAAAGAGGTCAAAGAAGAACTGATAATTCTTGTTGTTGATTTCAAGACAATTATAGTTGTGTTAGAATGAAAATACATTGTGTTGTTTTTAAAAACTTACTGTGTGGTAGTATTAAACATGCCTGTTAGTTTTTGTAAATACTGATTGTTGACTTTGTAGTGAATGTGTTTGAATGACTTTGTATATGAATTAAGTACGAGAATAACTGTGTTGCAATATCACGTATGAATGTTCATTGAGTACGCCAATGACTCTGTAACAAGATCACATATCAATGTGCATTAAGTACAACAATGACTATGTAACAAGTAATACTATGAATGTGCATTAAGTATAATAATGACTGTGTAATAAGAACTTATATGAATGTGTATTAAGAATTAATATGAATGTGCATTGACTACAACAATGACTGTGTATCAAGATCAAGTATGAATGTGCATTGACTACTCCAATGACTATGCATTCACTACACCAATCACTGTAACAAGATCACATATGAATATGTAACAAGAACTCATTTGAATGTGTGTTAAGAATTCATATTCTCGTCCACTTGTTGTTTCCACGAGCATGTCCTCTTGTTGTGTTCTCGTTTGAAGCAAAATTGGCATGTCTTTGTCTCAGTTGAATACTTTTCCATTCCAATCTCTTTCCCACCTCTAATACAAAATCTTTCCCTCCCTTTGTTTTTTGCCTATGTTGGTGGATGCATGGTAACTGCACTTGGCCGGTCACCGACAAACCTTTCAAAAGTACATTCGGACGTTCATATTTCGATTCCGACAAACGATGACGCTATAGCGCTGCTAATTGTTCCCTTTTCTCTTTCATCACAATTAGTAATTTCTTCACCATATCGACATTTTCATGTACGATATTAATTCAACCATACATTTTTGAAAAACTTCCAACAAAGGCACCTTCTTCTCATCATGTACTTTGCTTGCATCATAGATGGAACCATCAGTCTCGAATATAGACTTCAATATCATGTTCTTCAACCGCCGGGCATTTATGAACATGCTTGGTAATTTCTTCAATCCAATATTTTTGAAGACCAAAAACAGATGAGAGTAAGGTAATCCAATAGTCATGAACTTGTAGCAAGAGCAATGTAACTCCTCTATTTGTGTTGAATGTTAGAAAATACATACATTATTGTTCATTGAACACCTAAAATGATAATGGTGAAAATCACCCTCTTTCTTGAACTCTTCTATTACACAACCATATAAGGCATCAAATTTCTTCTTTTGCAACTCGTAAAACACACTAATTCTGTAAATTGACGAGCAATGTTTCTCCAAATCTAAAGGTGTTTTCAAAGTCGGGAAGAAAGTGGTTGAATCGAAATCAAACTTTTGTTCACTGTGTCTTTTCTTATCTATTGCACTGTTGAACTGCATTATAAACTCAACAAGCGTTGAGTTCTGCACAATGAAATGCCCAAAAAAACTATTAAGGCTTTCTGACCTTGACGTTGTTCGAGGAAGTCCACCCATCAACACATCTTGAAAGACAGAAGGGATCCAATAATTACGTAACTCAAACAATACGGGAAGCCAAGGATTATCCTCCTGTTTGAACTCGGTTATGATCGAACCCCATGCTTCTTCAAACTCTTATGTTGTCAGTTCTTTGCTCCAAACAATCACTACTAGAAAAGGGGTGTTTAACGACCAAGTTATAACGACGAAGTGAAAAGTTTATCGTTAAAGGTATATATATACCCTCTAATAACGAGAAATATATCTATTGGTCGTAATAAGCTTGAAAGTAAAGTGAACCTGAATTTAGTACCGTCGTTATAGTGATCAAGTGAACTAGTTTTAAAAAATAAAAAATTGACCTCTGTTGTTTTTAGATTAAAGATGGAAGGCGGGTTATTTTGAACGACAAAGTTTCAATGAAATCCAAATTTTACGCCAAAAATCATATCTTTTCAATTCGAACAACTCTCTCTCTCTGCCGTAAACCTAATTCATCGTAAACCTAATTCGATTATCCCTGTAAGCCCTCCTTTCCATCCTTCAACACCGCCTCTTTCTTCATTAGGCGGGTTTCTGTTTTTTTTGTTTTTTTTTAATCGGTGTAGATTAGGATCTCGCCTTAGGGCGGGAATCCTAGGGCATCCTTTCGGATGAGAGTAAGGAGCTCGTGATGGTTCCAAATAGTTTCCCATGAGAGACTGTGGCCTAAGAAAGCAATTTTAACGGCCACAAAATTGCACTACCTACTCCCATGAAATATGTGGACCGACTCGAAACCCCTAAGGGAAACGAGGATGTTTTTAATAATTCTTTCAATTTCCCATGGGCAACGATTCTGTCCTATTATAGCTTTGATAACTATCATGTTGTCTCCCTCCACCTCAAGTTTTCTAATTCCCAATTGCTTGGCGTTCCTTACACCATCCCATAGTGCCATTACTTCCGCTAGTAACACCGACACTTTCCCGTATACTCTAGATGTTCCGTTAATTGGTTTTCCAAATGCATCCCTTATAATCGATCCTCCCGAGGCATTTCCATTGCTAAGCTTGGATCCATCAAAGTTAAGTTTTACATATCCCTGAGATGGTTTCTTCCATTTTTCCCCTTTATTCTGAAACCGAACTCTTGATTTACTATTGTTGCTCACATCTTTTTCTTCATCCTCATCCCATTGTTTTGCTTGTTTCCATTGTGCCAGTTGGTTCCGGATGTATAGGTTAAGGTCTTGTATGGGGTCATTTGTTGTTTGCTTGAAAAGTATCTTATTTCTTTGGTGCCATATGCCCCACCATATCACTGCTAGCTCAGTTAGCTCCTCCTTCCGTAATTTTCTATTTAGTTCGCATAGGATGTTTCGTGGGTTCATTTGTAGCGGAATGTGATCTTTGATGATATGTTCCGCCTTTGCATTTATTCTCTTTATTATTGCCAACGTATGCAGACAGCGAAACAGTAAATGAGCGGTGTCTTCATGAGTAGCGTTACACATAAGGCAACCTTGGGGCACCACAACCTGTTTTTCGCTGAGTCTTTGTTTAATGGGCAGACCGTTCACGTCAATTTTCCACAGGAAGTTCATCACTTTAGGGTATGTATCTAATTTCCGGATCCAAGCGTTGGGACTTGGTGTCATGTTTTCTTCTGGGAGCTCATATCAGTTTATCGCCAATTCCATTTTCAGGGATCTGGACTCTCAATATTTCTTCCACCAATTCTCCAGGGAGAACTTGTTGTAGTTCATTTATTTTCCAATATTTATAACTAGATATGAATTGTTAGACTTTGGTTTCCATGTTAACTACTTCAGTTGATACCTCCCATTCAGCAAGTTGTCCGTTTGTCACCCATCTATCCTTCTAGAATCTGATCATCCGACCATTCCCTACTTGCCATCTCAAGCCTCCCTCAAATTCTAGCTTTAGTTTCATTAGTTGTTTCCACTGCCATGAACTGTTTGACCTCGTTTTATATTCTGATAGCGAGTTTCCTCATAAGTATTTTTCCTTAACAACCCGCACCCAGACATTGTCTTGTTTTGTGAGTATTTTCCATAACAATTTTATTTGAAGTGCTTTGTTCATGTCCTCTACTTTCCTTATACCCAGGTCCCCATATGCCTTCGGTTTGCATATTCAATCCCAACCAACAAGAGGCTTATATTGCCTGTCTTTATTCCAGAAAAAAGTTTTATTCATGGCATCTAGTTCGTCATTTACATGCTTTGGAAGCATAAAACTTTGCATGATGTAGTTTGGTTTTGCGGAAAGGTTCGATCGGGTTAACACTGTACGACCTTCTTGAGATAGCACATTGGCTTTCCACTTGGTTAGCTACTTTTGGGCCTTCCCAATTGTGTCCTGGAAGCATTCTTTGTTCATTCTGTCGTTAATAATTGGACATCCTAGGTATTTTTCTACGTTCTCCATAGAGCTTATCCCCATTGTTTGCTTGATACTTTGTTTTTGTTGGTTCCCCACTTTCTTTGACGTGTGGAATGCTGATTTATGATAATTTACTTTCTGTCCTGTGGCTACACAATATTCTTCGATTATTTGCTTCATTTGATTACATCCTCATACCCCCTCTGGCAATCGGGAATCCTATAAGTGGCTTCGGCACCTCGCTTACTTTCTGGAGTTTACGGGCCAGGATTTCTGCTACAATGACAAACAGATAAGGCGACAAAGGGTCTCCTTGTCTGATTCCTCGTTCCGGCGCAAATGGTATAGTAGATCCACTGTTAACCAAGACTGAAAAAGACACTGTGCTTATACACTCCTTCACCCATCCTATGAATTTTTTGTCAAACCCGAATTTGTGTAAGATACAAAAGAGAGATTCCCAATCAACCTTATCATACAATTTTTTCATATCTTGTTTTACTGCCATCCATCCTTCCTTTGCTTGACTTCCTCTAAAGGAGTGAAAGATTTCATGTGCTATGAGTACGTTGTCCTGAATTGTTCTTCCAGCTACAAAGGCTCCTTGGAGTGGGTGGATGATTTTGGGCATTACCTTTTTTAATCTTTCAGTTAGAATCTTAGCTATGATTTTGTATGTCGTTGTGCATAAGCTAATAGGCCTATAATGATTAGTTGTCGATGGGTTATCATTTTTCGGAAGTAGCGATATAAACGTATGGTTGCTTTGCTTTAAGATCCTCCCAGAGTGGAAGAATCCTTTAATTGCTTTTATTACTGATGGGCCAACAATATCCCAATACTTCTTATAGAATTCTGCTGTCATGCCATCCGGTCCAAGAGATTTATCTGAGCCAATTCGGAGAACACTGTTTTTGATTTCTTCATTCGTTACTGGTCTAGTTAGACTTCTGCTGTCTTCGACTGTTATTTCTTTGTCAATAAGTGTCATATACTCCTCTAGGGCTGATGTGTTTATCTGTTGCTTCTTATACCGCCTAAAGAAATCATTTCTGATTTCGCGACAAATATTTTCTTTGCCTACTATTTGGGTGCCGTCACCTCGAGTGATTGTCTTGATAGTTTTATGGTTTCGCCTCCCCGATGCTATTTTGTGGAAATACCCCGAGTTCGAATCACCCAATTTTATATGTTTTGTCTTTGCCCTTTGCTTCCAGTATATTCTATGGAACTGAAGAATGCATTCCTTCTTTCGTAGGAACCGGATTTGCTTCTGGACAAGCGCTGGTTGTGGGGATTCAATAATCTTTTGTTGTAGATCCAAGAGGGTGTCCTCAATCTCTCGTAGTTGTTGAAATGTATTGCTAAATGTCTTCCTTTTCCATTGTTTTGTATGTGCTTTGAGCAGTTGCGTTTTCTTCATGAGTTGGAACATGAATGACCCTTGGAAGCAAGTTCTCCAAGTTTGTTTGACCACATTTCGGTAGTCTTTTCTCATTAGCCACATCTTTTCCATCTTAAATGGTGCCGCTTTCCTTATGCAGTCGTTCATAATATCGACCGATATTTTGCAGTGATCAAATGTTGTGAATGCGTGATTTTGCGTGCGGATTCCCGGGAATTGGTGTAGCATGCTATCGCTAACCATTACTCGATCCAGCTTTTTGTAAATGTTTTCAATTTCCGTCTTATTCTTCCGCCAAGTGTACTTGTTTCGTGTGGTGAGAATATCATGTAGGCTGCAAGTGTCCTTTAAAAGCCGAAGTCGTTCAAATCTATTGGTTGTAGGTAAACAACCTCCTTTTTTATCACCAATTTCATTTATTTCGTTTAAATCACCTATGACGACTAGTGGAATGTCAATTCCTAGTGCACAATTAATAAATTCTGTCCAGAAGCTATCTTTCTGGGCCTCGTTCGGAGGTGCATACACAAAACATAATGCAAAAACCCACCCCGTTAGCAAGTTAACATGCTTCATTATAATGTATCTCGGCTTATGAATCATGATTTCAATAGTTTCACTGGTGAGTTGGTGCTCTTTCCACATCACACATATGCCCCCTGCCCTACCATCTGCACGCGACCATGCAATATTGTCAAAACCTGCACGTCTCCACACCTGATCACTTGGAAGTCTGTCTGTTTTCATTTCCACGATAGCCATTATATGGATTTGCTCAATTTTACAAAACGAATCGATCTCAGGCCAAAACGATTTTCTTCCCATTCCTCTGCTATTCCACAATGCGACTTTCATTTATACCCATTTTATACGGATAGTCGACAACTCCTCTGTGTTGGTTACAACCTTTGCTTATTTCATCGATCGTCACTCCTAGTTGTTTCCATAATTGTTTGGTTTCCAAATATTTCCATAGTAATTCTACATAGGGGCTAAGGAGTAGTTTCCGAATCCCATTGATCAATTTAATTAACTGACTAGTCAACCCAATCCCACAGCTTTTGCTCGAAACTCCATTCCAATCCAATCTTAATCCCACATTCTTTTGGAAATTAACGGGAACCTTCACACTCTTGAATTCAAATAATAGCCTGCTCATATTTAAATTACATACTATAGTATTATTCGTCCTTCCTACACCCCTGTTACATTCACAAATCTCATAAGATTTTTTCCATACATATGCACAAACTTAACTCTAATCCAGTCTTTTCCTTTTTAACCCCGGAATGCAGCCCTCTATACTTCTTTTTCTTGTGAGTCTGCC
Organism: Polygonum aviculare; assembly: GCA_934048045.1. NCBI lineage: Eukaryota > Viridiplantae > Streptophyta > Magnoliopsida > Caryophyllales > Polygonaceae > Polygonum > Polygonum aviculare. Next base: position 19,126,323 of record OW204023.1, on the reverse strand, counting down.
TTTTGGCTTTGGTGCTGAGCAATTCATGAGCTCCTTCCATTCGATTCCTTGCTCCTAGAGTTATCACATTTCTTCTACAATCAACACAAACTTCCATCCTTTTTCCGATATGCACATAATACTTAGATTTCCATTCAGAAATAACATGTACCATATTCAAGGAGTATATATTTACTACATACAACTGACTATACAATCTACTTAATTTCAAAGCTCCTTTGAAAAAACAACAATCATGTTCAAATGTGATATCCCTATTGAGTACAATTATTGCAATTACCTTTATTATGCAGACACTATTGTTCTTTGGAAGTTCAGGCAAACACCTGAATGGTACACCATCATTGTTAACACAACTGTCCTGATCCTGCAACAAACTTCAAACACAAATGCACCTCCCAAAATTAAATCCAATTTGCATGTTGGCGTAGTAAACATTTCTTTTGCATTCCTTTAATCTGCTCATAGAACATCTAATTTTGTTGTGTGGTAGCATGTGTCTAGTATGACTGTAGTTCCTTTCTTCCACATCAGACTTATCAATCTTCTTGGACCAATCCTCACTATGCCTATCCAAGTGACTTGATCCTAGAATATTCAAATAGCTTTCTCTAGACTGATGTGTGATTTTTCCTACCCTTAACGGTTTTACTCACAACAGAACCCATATATATATATTACTTTTGGCTTTTAGTTTAGCTTTTAAAAAATCCAGGACAAATGCTTTGCATGATAAACAGATATGGTTTTTACAAAGCACAACAAGAACATCACCATACTGAATGAGAATACCTGCATAATTACTTATTGCCTCTTTTTTCCGTATCATCATCCAGCAAATACAATAAACTGCACAACAAGTTAAACATTGGAATTCCAGATTCTCAAAGTAGAACATAACAAAATACCATATTATCATTGCATCATAATTCTTACATAAAGTTTGCATCATAGTTCTCCAACTTCCCATACAACACTTACTTCTACTACAAAAGTTACCACTAGTCATGAATAAACCACCAAGGTAAAGGTAACAGCCCCTGGGTGGCTTTTTCATCACTTCAAAAATCATGATTCTTCTTCTACCATCATCAACAAAAGACTTACTTATCCAGACTCCTAATTCCAAGTAGAAAAGTACAACATAAAAATAAAGGAAAAAGCATGCCGAAATTGAACCCCAAAGGAGTTTAGTGTTTCCAAAATTCAGCTTGATTTTCTCCATCATCCCAGCTTCATTTTCTTGGTTTCACTGCCCCTGAGAGCAGAGGTCACAACATCCAGCCCCTCCGAATTGTCCTTGCGCTTACTAGATTCCGAGTTGGAGGCTTGGGAATTCACCACCCCCAAGTTTTCCATTCTCACGGCCACAGAGCTTGCATTGGAAAGGGAGTGAAAGGAGTCCAGTGGTTGAGAATCCTCCATGGGAGAAGCCATCATCAGCCCCTCATCTATCATTGCTTCTATATCTTCTTGTGTAAACTCCTCCCCACCAACTTCCTCTTCATTCAGCAGGGCATCTAAAGCGTTTTCAGCTTCTTCCTTGTCTTGGCCAGCATTTGTTTCTTGGGGGTTAAGAGGTTGTCCATCATCAATGGCTTCATTTTGGGGGCTCTTAGGTGCCTCAAGGGCTTGTTTGTCTTCATTATTGGTACCTCGTTCAGGCTCTATCACCACAGTATTGGCATTTTGACCCTCAGTGGGAACAGAAGACCCCTTGGATTGTCCAAATCCCTTAGATACTGAGGATGATGATTCAGTCTTATACACCACTTGGATGCCACTCTTCATCACAGCCTTTGCAGGTTCTTCCATAACCTTCTTTCCCTCCTTATGGGACTTCTTCTTACCAACATATTCCCATTCCCCTTCTTCTGGCTCCTCATGAGTATTAGTTGGCTTACTAGCTGGGGTTTTGGCAGCCAAGGATTTTGGAAGGGTGACAGTAACAACTTGATTTCTAATGGAGTTCAAAGGACATGTCTGGGCAGTGTGGGACAAGTCACCACAAGTGCCGCATCCTTTAGGGAAGTCTTCAAACCACACCTTGTATTTCACCTCGTTTGCATTCTCATCTGGAACACTAATTTCGGTGCCTTCAATGTTCTTCAAATCCACATTAACACAGACCCTTGCATATCTAACTCTTTGTTTTTTCTCAGTGTAGGTGCAGAGTTTAAAGACTTCTCCCATATTATTCCACTCCATGATAGTCTTAAGCACATCAAATGTAAAATATTCCACCGGGAGTTTAGGAATTCTAACCCACACATCAACAAGGGAAATGGATTCGGTTGAGGTATCAAAGTTGGATTTCCATGGTCTAAGGATCATCAATTGGCTGAAAACATGGTAAGGCCTACCCTCCCAAACCCGAGCTTTATCAATAGGGTTCGCAAACCTAAGTTCTAACCAACCATGGGTTCTCACATGGATGAAGAACTCTCCATTGAGTTTCCAATCAATTCTCAATTTGCTTCTCAACCTAGAAGGTTCTATGGCATCACCTAAGACAAAAGCATAGAGAGATGTATCCTTTAATTGCTCAATATTTTCCTTAACCCCTGCCAGCTTTCCAAGAAAAGCAACCATATCCATCTTGGGTTTAGCCTTCCCTTTGCCTTTCTTAGTTCCAGAGGGACCAGCCTCTGCTGGCTTGCTTGCATTTCTACCCTTTACAGCCTCATCGGCTATAGTAGAAGAGGTGGCTGAATTTTCTTTAGGTGATTCTTTAGAGGATTGGTCTTTAGAGAAGGAGTGGTCAGAACAAAGAACATTCTTAAACGATCGATTGTCTTTCTCCATGAAAGTAGGATAAGAGATATCAGTGCAGACAACAGTATTAGAATGAGTTTTTTGAAGGTAAAAGGGTTGACACAGGTACCCCAATTGCCCACCCAAGCAGGTGTATTTATAGACAAAGAACCCACATACAGGCTGAGATTCAATATATAAATTATATTCAACTACAGGGAAAAAGGGACACAACCTGGCAGTAGTAGTTGAGGAATGTCTTCTGAGAACGTTCTTGAGGGGGGAAATCCATCCCACCCGAGATTTGTTGTGGATTTGGGACTCTTGGAAACCCGCTGAAACACCCGCTGCCTCTTCTCTCCCTTCACCCTCTTGATGAACAGTACTCCACTGTACCTGAGGTTCACCAACCCTTGCTTTTGTTTGATTTTTGCTTCGGGTTCTTTGATTATGATACCACATCTCTTGAATCTATAGCCCCTAAGCCCTTGCAAGAAGACCACAGTAAGGCTAGGCCTTCTCTTAGACACCTGCTGAAGCCGATTTTGGTTTGTGCCGTCTTGGGCATTGTTCAAGCAATCCAGGATTTGGGGGGCCGATCCACATAATCCACACTTAGGAGATCCTTGTTGATCATGATTCTTGGTAGCATAGAGAATTGCACAGAGAAACAAGGATAGATTTGCTTCAATTTGGGGGCTAGGGTAACGTGATTTGCTATAGTGGCAATTTGCGTGGGGAGGAAGGGAGGCTGAACAAAGCTTTTTCTTCATCGGGTTCTAAATGTTTAGGCGGGTTTCTGTTTGTTTTTCCTTCAACACCGCCTCTTTCTTCTAGTATCTTTCTTTCTTTCCTTTTGTACTTTAGAAATATACAACCAGAGCTTGTGCATCGGAATCCATACGAAGAAGATCGAAACAGAAAGCGATGGCGACTATTGTTCCTACCAATGAAGAGGAGCCCGTCCTCTCCGCCGTACGCTTCATATCTCAGCTTACAGGGCTGATGCCGGCGCCGAGGTTTTTCCTTAAACTAATTTCCGCTTTCCGTTTTCTGCATTGTTTATCTGTTAATCAATCCACTATCGTCCCGTTTCCACTTGTTTCTCATCTTCTCTGAATGTCAATTCGATTCCTTAGGTTTCGTTACAATTCTAAACTCTTCGCCAATTTCAAGTCTTTGTGTTTTTTTTCAATTCGATTTCTAGGGTTTTTTGCAACTCTGAACTCATCACGAGATGCCTAATTACTGATGAATTCACGTCTCTATGAATTTGATGTTTTTTCCCTACGTTCTGTTTTATTATCTGAATTTTGTGAACAAGGTAGCGGAGCATGAAGTGGGAAGGCTTTGCACAGAAGTTGAGGAATGCCTAGTGATGGGAAGATGGATCGAATTGGCATCTCTAACTGTCACTTCTACTGACCTAATCTTCTCTAGAGTTGGGGAGAAAGGTAAGATTCTTGCTAGTCCTAATGCTCTGACTTTTAATATCATGTTATTTAAATACTGCTGAATTCATGGAGGTGATAATTGTATTCATGGGTTAACTATAAAACCGTCTATTTGTTACTTTAGATTTAGAGTGCATCTATGCAGTTATATGCAAGCTTGTCACCAAATCGGGATGGCCAAAGGAAGCTTTGGAGATTGCTGAGCTTAATAGTGAGAAGGTGGCTCAACAGCCGAGTGATAAGCCTGCTTTGCGCTTAAAAATGTGCATTGTTCTTGATACTTAAATTTTGTATTTGAGGTTGAGATCAGATACTTATTTTTGACTTCTTTGCCTAGCGTGTTCAATCTGTACATTCTACTTGAGGATGGGTATAGCCGATACCATGTTTATATGAAGCCCTTCTAATTGGCTTCAAGTGTTAGAGTTACTGAGCATATTATTCCCTCTTTCAGATTCACTGGATTGAATATATATGCTTTTTGTTCAACGTTCATCTGGTATATACTTCTTTTGCAGCTCTTTTGTTGAAGCTTGAGAGCCTTTGAAAGAGTATGTCCTTGCCATTCGGTCTATCAAGGTAAACTTTACCTTCATCTTTGTGCTAGCAATGTTCTTTCAATTTCCTCCATTGCATATTTGGTTTGAAGTAGTTCATATGGAAGCAAAAAATAAACATGTTTTATAATTTGTAAAATAGGGAGATCCAATGCCTTCAGGCGACACTATGAACTTGCTGAGGTAGTGAAGTTGAAACAAAGCAATTTGTATGTGTTCTCTCCTTCATTTCTGATTATACTGTTTCTTTTCTGCTTCTTCATTCAATTGTAATGATTGGAAGTGCGTTTTTGGATTTAGGGTTTGGAGCTGCAGACCGTAAATTCACTTCATCGTGGATCATATGATTCAGCATGTTGTGAGTTCCACTTAATCATACGAAAGTCAAAGTATACAATTGTCTTTACTGTTGTTTGTCACTTTTTTCTAATAGCTATTGTGAACACCACCTGTTTCAATAAATTCCTTCGTCACAATAAATATAGCATGCATGGATGTGTATTTCTCCTTTTCTATTGTTCTATGGAATTTGCTACTGGTTTCTGTTTTTTTTTGTTGCATCCATAATGTTTTTTTTTGTTTCTCCTTGCGATCCTTTTCTTTTTTCTTTTCCCACTCTTTCATTCATGGAGTAATGCTTCTTGACCTATCTAGATTTTCTTTTAGGAATGGAATTTGGCAGGTGAATGACTACTAATCTTATTTATATTTGTACTAACGTTAAATGCTGTTTTCTTTCCTGAATTCTGCATACAGCTGGTTACTTATGGGCTTTCTAATCTTTGGACAACGTCATCAGGATGTTGCTTGCTTACTTTTAATATGAATGCACGAAAAAAATCACAAAAGAAGACACATCAATATGGAAATCTCATATATGTAATACAAAGCAGAGCTCTATGGTTCTATGCTTTCAATCTTCTACCAACAACCCCACCTTTACTGTCTTTCATTAAGGGAAGTGTTGCTTTTTTGCTTATCTTCCAGAGCCAGTTTCGGCGCTTCTTCTAAAGCAAGAAGCTTTGTGATCTTTTCATTCTAAAACTCCAAAAAAGGTGACTTACACACTATTTTCAGCATTTTGCCTATTAAGTGTGTTGGACAGTTTGCTTGATTGCTTTTCTACATATATCCTTTCCATGCTACACTTTCTCAGTAATTGGATATAGGTTGGACAGTAGGTACTTGGCTAGGATTGAAAGTCATTTTTAAACAATGCAGTTTATGAAATTATTAATATCTCTAATGTTTTCTAAGAGTGCACTCTTCTTTATAGTGTAATTCCTAGCTAGGCTCTACCTACTACATAGCTGTTAATAGTAATCTATTGAGTTGAAATCTCATTAGTCCTCATTATCTAGAAGAATCCATACGTTGAATGTTATGGTTCATATTTTTAATCCAAAAAAACTTTGTGCTTTTTCTTTTTCACTTCACTAATATATGCATATGTTTAATCACATAAATTACAAAATGTTTGAACATATTCAACGATGGAGATCGAAGGGGATCTTTAATTTGCAGTGGGAGTCATGTGTTAGGAAAGATAGAGAGATGAATCAAATTTTGTACCGATTGGATATGTCGTTTAGGCTTTAGTTACATTAAAACTCCTGCTAATTAAGAAGACCACATACGTAGCCAACCAAAGATACCAAATATTTACTATATATTTTATTGAGTACCATATTTTTAGTGAATACCATATTTTGAAATGCATTAGTTATGATTAATTAACTAATTAGACTATTTGGTAGCTAGCTTACACGTTTCTAAACACCAACATTCATAAGTGTAAGGGTGTTTTTTTCAGTATTGGTAAAAGCAGTTTGAAGGCGTAACCACCTGCTTGTGACGTTGATAATGTTGTCTTATATGAAATTTTATTAATTTCTAGCCTAACTATTTAGAAGGACTAGCGTACCCAAATGGTGGGCATTGAAGTTCATAAATCGTAGGAAAATGGGTCTGTTGAGTTCAGCATAATATTTTTCTTGCGAGAGTGAATGCTTCCTTATAATTTTAATCACATAAAAGCTTCACATTTCATTGTTTGTTAGCTTTAATATTTTTAGTATAACTCTGGTTTGCAAGAAACCAGTTTTCAGTATTTTTTTGTTAGCTTTACTTGCTTATTCTCTTGAGTGCATTTTCATCGCATTTTATTGTTTTCCTACTATTCGTGCAACTTAAACTGTTAACTAGGATTTGCTATATTCTGCTAACTAGGTTCATTGACAAGGGCTGGATTAAACTCTAAGTGTTCCAGGTTTTATTTCTTGTATAATTTGAAAGTCTATTGGCAATACACACTGTAATTCAGACAACAAATCTTAACTGCAATTCATCAACATTCTATTATTATGAATGTAGTGTTTAAAGATTACACGATTGAGTAACATCATTTGTGTTACTTGATTACATATATATACTACATATATCAACTGATTATAACTGCTATATTTACAGTTATATAACTACCATGATGACAGTTATGGAACTTAGTCTACACGCCACATAACTGTCAACAAACAGACCCTTGAAACAACTATAACAGACTTAACTAACTATAACAGACGTTACTAGTCATGATTAATACTTCATTCACTCCCTTAAGCTTGAACTATAAACTTCATTCCAAGCTTTCCTCTCAGCTTCATGAATCTCTGTCTTGCCAGTGGTTTTGTTAAGATATTTGCAAGTTGATCCCCTGTGTGAACATATTCTACTTTGATCTTCCCTTGATCCACACAATCCCTGATGAAGTGAAACCTTGTGTCTATGTGCTTACTTCTATCATGAAACACTGGATTTTTAGATAGTGCACTGGCTGAAATATTATCTATCTTTAATTTAACCTCACTCCATTTCTTATCCTCCAAGGTTTCCACCAAGGTCTTTAACCATATCCCTTGACAAGCGGCTGCAATGGCTTCCATATACTCTGCTTCACATGAACTCAAAGCCACTACACGATGCTTCTTTGAGGTCCAAGAAATGACATTCCTCCCATAGAAATACACAATGCCACTTGTGCTTTTTCTATCATCAATGTCTCCTTCCAAGTCACTGTCACAATACCCTACTAGTACTACATTAACACCTCCTTTCTTGTAAGAACACCCCAGTTTCAACGTGCCCTTAATGTACCTGAGAACCTTCTTGAGAGCCTCCATATGAGATTCTCTGGGATTTTCCAAAAATCTTCTTAAAACACCAACACTATAGCACAGATCTGTGCTAGTGTTCACAAGATACCTGAAATTGCCAATGATGCTTCTATATAGTGTTGCATCAACCAATTTTTCTCCCAGATCATGTTTGCTCAACTTGATCCTTGGTTCCATAGGGATGGCACATGGATTACAATCTTCCATGTTAACCATCTGCAATATTTTCTTGGTAAAGCTTTCCTGCTTCAAGTGCACTTCCATTTCAGTTTGCATCACATCTATGCCAAGATAATAGCTTAGCAATCCCAAGTCACTGATATCAAATTCCTTCTTCATCTCTGACTTAAAGGACAAGATTGCTCTAGTACTCGAGCCTGTTATCACAAGATCATCAACATAAACTCCTACAATCATGAGTTCCTTGTTTCCTTTCCTTGTGTATAAAGCATGCTCAGTTTTGCATCTAACAAAACCCATCTTCTTCAAACTCAAATCCAGTTTTGAGTTCCAAGCACATGGTGCCTGCTTTAGTCCATACAATGCCTTTCTCAGCCTTAGTACCTTTTCTAGATGCCTTTTGTCAATGAACCCTCTGGTTGTTTGACATACACCTCCTCCTGTATATCACCATTCAAGAAGGCTGTTTTTACATCGATGTGATGGACCTCATATTTCTTTGTTGCAGCAAAGGCCAGAAGATTCCTAATGGTTTCAAGCCTTGCAACTGGCGCATAAACTTCCTCATAGTCAACACCAAACTTCTGAACATACCCTTTAGCAACTAGCCTAGCCTTGTGCTTTAGAATTTTCCCTTCAGGATCCTTTTTCACCTTAAAGATCCACCTTAATCCTATGGCTTTATGCTTCTTAGGGAGACTTGTCAGTTCCCAAGTCTTGTTCTTATTTATGGATGCCAGTTTTGCCTCCATAGCTTTCTTCCATTCTATTTCTGTAGTTGCATCTTCATACTTAGTTGGTTCCTCACTTGACAGAAAGAAAAGTCCAACTTCTTCTTCTATTTCTTGAGTTTCATTGTACGTATCTTGAATCTTCCTGAAACCTCTCGGTGTATGATCATAGTCTGTCATGTATATGCCACTTCCTGTTGATTTTGGTGAGTTCTCCATCTCTTGTTCCTCGAGTGGCGTCTTCTGCATCAATGGAGTAAAGGGTGTTAGACAATCTTCTTGATCATCATACTCACTTGCATTAGACTGATGCATTCCATTCTCCATTTCATCTTCTGGCAAGGAAAACACTTGGAAATCACCCTTTTTCTTACTTAGAGTGTTCTCGCCAATCCAGTTGGCTTCAGCAGACTCATCAATTTTTACATCTCTGCTTACAATAACCTTGCCACTCCCATGATCATAAAATCTGTATGCCTTGGAACCATCTTCATATCCAATGAACATAACCTTCTTGCTCCTGTCCTCTAACTTGGACAGATGTGGATTCACATCCTTGACAAAAGCAACACTTCCAAACACCTTGAGATGATGTATGACAGGTGGCCTCCCATTCCATTCTCCATAGGGTGTACCATCTATATTTCCTTTTGTAGGTGATCTGTTTAGCAAATATACAGCCGTGTGAACAGCCTCTGCCCAGAACTCATTTGGCACTCCCCTGAATTTCATCATACATCTTGCCATCTCTACAACCATTTGGTTTCTCCTCTCTACCACATTATTCTGCTGTGGCGTGTATGGTGCAGTAAGAAACCTTTTCACTCCCTCTTTCTCAACAAACTCTTTAAATGCATTTGATGTAAATTCTCCACCTCTGTCTGTTCTAAGTGCCTTTAGTTGGTTATTCTCAAATCATCTCAGTTACCTTCTTATCCTTGGGTGACTTTGGACGGTAAAGTCCGAGGTCACTGGCGGTATTACCCTTTTGCTTTAAGAAGGGAGTATTACAACCTTGATCTTTTCCTCGTCCAACTGTAAACCAACACTAGACCACAAAGCCAATGAAAACAGTGGACGGCTTGCAAAAAAGTACACTTTTCCAAGTTGGCAAAGAGTGTTTCATGGCATAAACGTGCCAATACCAACTTAATGTGTTTTGTGTAATCAGTGAGATTCATAGAATAAATCAAGATATCATCAAACTAGACCACAAGGAACTTACCAATGAAGTCCCAAAGGACATGGTTCATGAGTCTCATGAAGGTGTTGGGGGCATTGGTGAGACCAAAGGGCATTACAAGCCATTCATAGAGACCAAATTTGGTCTTGAAGGATATCTTCCATTCATCTTCTTCCTTCATTCAGATTCGGTAGTAGCCACTCTTCAAGTCTATTTTGGTGAACAAGGTGGCACCATGGAGCTTGTCCAGCATATCATCGAGCTTAGGAATTGAGTGTCGATATTTGATGGTGATGTTATTGATTGCACGGCAGTCCATACACATGCGCCAGGAGCCATCCTTTTTAGGGACTAGAATGATGGGCACGGCACAAGGACTTAGGGACTCTCTTACATAGCCACGCTCAAGGAGCTCTATTTGGTAGCGAGGCCCCGAGCATCAAGTGAATTTGATGCTTAATTCCACATAGTGCTGGAAGGCCTGAGGGAAGGTCGTTAAGGAGGACATCCTTGAATTCCTCTAAAAGGGAAGCCACGATGCTGGGGACGGCCGGATCATTAGGGATTGTGCTAGAATATGTTAGGGACATTGGCACCATCAAGAAGCAATGGGCACGTCCTGAGGGTGGCGCTTGAGATGGGGACGGTCGTGTGACCAACCCACGGGGCTCAACCGTTCCTTGAAGGGATGCGCCTGATTTGGGGGTTAGGGACGCTTGGTCCGAGGGACTCCTTTTGGGGACGGCTTTAGTACGCTATTGTTTCCCATCGAATAGTGAAGGCTTTGTATCCGAAGTGTTGGACGAGTTGCGTTCTTTGTGCACCCGTTCTTCTTCAATTGCCTTAGCTCGGTCGCGTTGTACCTGATCCTGCAATATTTTACTAGGCAACATGGGTAAGATTTTGACGCGCTTCCCATGGTATGTGAACACATATGTGTTCAAGAATTCACCGTTAAGGATGAGTTGCGTTCAAGATTTTTGGGGACGGATTTGGTATGCTATTTTTGCCAATCCAATAGTGAAAGCTTTGCATCCGAAGTGTTGGACGAGTTGCGTTGTTTGTGCACCCGTTCTTCTTCAATTGCCTTAGCGCGGTCGCGTTGTACTTGAAACTGCAATATTTTACTAGGCAACATGGGTAAGATTTTGACGCGCTTCCCATGGTATGTGAACACATAAGTGTTCAGGAAATCACTGTTAAGGACGCGCCGGTCGAAAGCCAATGAGAGAGTGTGTGATGTCCATAGCAAGGACATCACAAAGTAAGGTGTCCGTGCAAGGATCAGTGGAAACGGTGATCATGCATTGGTGAGTGATTTGGGTACATGGGGAGTTCAACCATTGCAGACCATATGTTGAAGGGTGGGGAGTCGTTTCTATGTTAAGGTGTTTGACTACCATTTCGTCGACAAGGTTGGTGCAACTCCCGGAATCAATAATCACACTACGGTTGGTGGAACCAACCAAAGCGCGAGTGTAGAAGAGAGCTTCATGTTGATCTTGTAAGGACTCTTTCAAAAAGAGTGCCTTCCTAGCAACCAACCCGAGGCAGTGGCTGGCGTCCATCTGTGCTAGGGCACAATCAAACTCTTCATCTTGGGGAACAGCATAGGAGTCCTCATATAATGGCTCTGGTTGGACTTCTTTCTCATCTAAGGACACAAAACCCCATGTGGTTGTGGAGGACAACACTTTCCTTTAGTTAGGGGAGTCCTTTTGATAGTGGCCTCGTCCCCCACAAGAGAAACACTCAAAATCCCTAGATCGCTCAAGTGAGTCCCTTGTTGGGACGGATGCCCTTGTTGGGGACGGCCTGTGGAGTTCGTTCCGTGTTGTTGGGAAGGACTCTAGGATGGGGTTTGCCTTGAAGAAGAGCCCTGTCCCTGCATTTTAGAAGTAGAATTAGTGGAACCTTTTGACCGCGAGGCAAAGGAAGTATACCTATTTGGCCGAGATTGGTAAGAACACTGCTATTGTTGGTTCTTGTAGATGGTCATGGCCGTATGCATCAAGTTGTTCAATTCTGTGATGGGAAAGATATCGAGTTGGTGCCATATAGACTGATTCAACCCAGAAATGAACTTTGTTTCAAAGTAGAGGGGGCAACTACAATATTGGCCTTGAAATACATATCCTCCAACTTAGAGAAGAACTTTATGGGAGTCATGCTTCCTTGACGAAGCGTTGCGATGTCCATCCTCATCTGGTTCTTATAGTCCTTAGTAACATACTTTTAGGTCATGACGTACACAAGTTGATCCCAAGTGGTCACCGGCGTTTTATCTTGCCTCAAACGGTTGTCCACAAAACGTTGTCACCACACTCGTCCTTGAACCAGAAAATTCACACAAAAGCACAAATGTGTGTTTTGTATAAGCCGTATGTGTGTTATTTGAATGCATGTATGTGTGTTTGGGCTTTAGGTGTAGTGTGTGAATACATGTCTTGTTTTATGTATATGTGTAATTTATTAAGTTTATGTGTGTGTGTGCGTGCGTGCGTTTTCAAAGATGACAAACGTAAGTACATGCGTTTGAAGAGGAAGAAGAAGAGGCAAATGAGCAAAATTTGTTGCAAGTATTGATAATGAAAATGTTCCTCCTGGTCATGTTTTCAAGAAATTCAACAAGTATGCTGTTTCCAGACCAAATTCATGCTCTTCTTCTTCTCCTTCTCTTTCTCCCTCTCCTATCAAGGAGGCCCCTTCTCTTGACAAGCTTGAGGAGTTGTAGTTAATACAAGATCAATAAGGTAGTTTAACTGGTGTGGTTTTGTCTTTGACAAGCTTGTGGAGTTGTCAAAGGAATGGAAAAGAACCAAGAAAAAACTAGAGAGGTCTAATGTTGTTTTTTATAGTAATTTTATATTTTTTGTTTCCAAGGTACATGTTTGTGTGTTGCTTTTTATCACGTATGTGTATTGTATATAAGCATGTTTGTATACTTTCTCATGTTATGTTTGTGTGCTCATTAACATGTTTGTTTATTGGTTATAAGCATGTTTATGTACTTTCTCATGTTATGTCTGTGTACTTATAATGTACATGTCTGTGTATTGGTTATATGCATGTCTATATACTTTCAAAATACATGTCTGTGTACTTATAATATACATGTCCTTGTGTTGCTTTTAAACATCTATGTGGATTGGTTATTTACATATCTGTGTACTATCAACATACATGCATGTGACTCTTAATAGATATGTTTATGTGTTTTTTCTAATCTATCTGTGTTTTTTCCATTCAGCTTATGTATGTTGATTGTGTGATCGTATTTGGGAATTAGTCCCCTAGAGATATACCGATTATAAGGGCATGACCTTTTGAGCTTATCAAAGCTAGGGAGTAGACGAAAGTCTCTAATGGAGGCTTTGGTTTAGGTTATATATCCAAGGTTGCCTCATCAGGCCCTGTACATGATGTGTCTCCTATTCAACCATCTGGTATATCTCATGATGAGAACTTTGCACCCGACAAGTTGAAGGCTTTTGTTGAGGATCAGTTAAAAGACGTTAAGATCATTGCACATCATGTCCGAAAAGTTTCCGGAGAGGATGAGAGATGCTCCCAATCAATTCTCAAAGAATTCAGTTATGCTCAAAGTGAGCAATGAAATTGAGAAGATGTTGAGGATATCTATTAGAGCTCAATTTCAATCCCAACATGAAGGCGACATCGATGATGAAGATGAGATGTCTGATAGCCAGAAGGAGTTTTGGGATCAAGTTGTCATGGTCATTGAGGAGATTACAAAGACAAAAAAGGTTACTAGTTTTGCTATTTCAACAAGGCTGCTTCATCATTTGAACCCCCATCATTCAGCCTTGGTTTAACTCAAGAAGAAGTGGACGCTTTGAATGATGTTGGGCATGTTGTGCCCTCTACTTGTAATAGTCGGGGATTTTCAAACAAATAACAGATAACATTTGCAGTTAAGGATTAATTAAACGTAATTATAATACTAATAAATAATTAAATAAAACTAAATTCCTCAACTATTTTTCCGGGTAAATTTTGGATCGAATAAACATCCCGTAACTACTCCCTCCGTTCATTCTATCTTGTTGTTTTCGGGTAGAGTCGGTCTACCCCACTTGCCTAAGTCTCCAATATTGAAGTTATCTAACTTTAGTTTGTGTACGTACGTGGGCGACATGCAGTGATTCACTCATTCCGATGTATTCCTTTTGCTTAGCCAATACAACAACTCACCTGTAGTTTCTTCCCTCTTCCAAATTTATGTGTTATCTCTCTGCTAAAATCCGAGCCATTGGAGGTAGAATCTGGGAACGCCAAGCTTGGCCAACAACTCCTTCATTTTCTTCGGATTGTTTAAGCTAGCCAAAGATTCTCCATAGCTAATGCTCACCCTGAAGGAATCCCAATCGGAGCTGGTTCAATTCATTCCTAGCTTTCTTCGTTTTTCTATTTTCGTTTGATACATATGCATGTCGAAATTAAGCTATAAAACCTAGAAAATCAGTACATACAGTAGCTTATCTAGTGAAATCATTTAAAATTGAAGTGATATTGTTAATAGGCATACATAATTAGTTAGATCAGTAAACTAATGCACTTGTCATCCTTGAGAGCTTCATAGAGGAAATTAATTTTTAATAAATTGGTTCATGTGGAGTTTATTCACACAATTGGTAGTAGATTAGCTAACTATTAAATTAGCAACTGTTGTGATCAAGAGATTCATGTGACTAGCTATGCTATTTGGCTATATATGTATATAGGTGATCCTACATTCCTACGTAAGCTCTAAAGGAGGGGAAAATATAAATCGGTGGGTTAATCATAATAACATAAACTAGTGAGTTTAATATTGGATCATCTATAAGTCTGTAGCTTAGTCGGTGAGTGAAATTTAATATCTTTCACAAGTGAGCCTACACTTGCACGTGCTAAAAGAACAAGTGTTTTGTGCCCCAAAGCCCGATCCAATACTTGTATTATTACTCAAGCTATTTTCTTATTTTCCGGTACCACGAATTCAAAATAGATAAGGAAGTTATTCCGGGTCTTGTAATGTGATCGTCGACGAATCTAGTCGTGTAGTCCGTTAGCCGTCATTTCCAAGTAAGTGGATTGGTTCCTTTCTGTCTTAATTATTGACGATTATGGAATTTCGTTTAGCTCTATATTATCTTGATATATGTGATATATGATAATGTTTAATACCTATGTATATATGTGTGTGTATATGTGTGTGTGTGTGTGTGAAGTTATGTGTTATCATTGCTCCGTAAGAAATAGATCAGGTTGCTGGTGTGGAAGACTAATTGTTGTTCGTTGCACCATGCTAAAACAGAACTTAGGCTATTAGGTATAACCTTGTTTGTCGTTATGTCTCCATTGAAATGTTGATTCTGATTCGAATAGATATAGAGAGCATCCTACCCTACAGATTTTGCTAGGAGTATTCATATCCTAACATTTGCTCAAAGTGAATTACTTTCTCGTACTCCGTTGAGTGTAGTCCATATTCTAATAATAGGATTACCTCTCTTTGTAATGTCATCCATGAAGAGGTTTCTCGTATTCTTCCATTGGTAAGGATGTTTTTCCCCTAACATATCGATACTTATGAAACGGTATCAATCCTCGGTTAGAATGTTTTCCCCTAACATATCGGTACTTATAGGATGGTAACAGTCCTTGTATTCTTCCATCGGTTAAGATGTTTTTACCTTAACATATCAATACTTATAGGACGGTGTCAATCCTCATCTTCTTCTACCGGTTAGAACGTATTCTTCTACCAGTTAGGACGTTTTTCCCCTAGCACATGGGCATATAAATGATGATTTCGATTCTTTCTTGTCTTCGAGTGATTAGAATGTTATTCCCTTACTTATCCTTCACTTAATGGAACATGTTGATTCTCAATTCGGTAGCTATGTTAACTGAGCAAATTAGGTTGCTCTCGTTCCTCGACGAGAGCCACGTTGTCTGATTAACCAAGTTATTATAGTGTTATGCGATTAGTGCTTATTACACTTTGGTTCATCTAGCTAGCGAAGCTTAGCTTGTATTCTTAATGTGAATCCTCAGTAGGGATTGATTTAGTAGGAACGACAAAGATGAACTTAGGAGGACCATTCGACATGCTTAGCTCATTATCGATAGATAATCTGTCTTTTCTCAAAAGTTTCAAGACAGCACATTAGGATGTATCCCATGAAGTTGAAACATGTATTCTTTGACTCTCATTGCCATACCTACTGATTGTGGAACCCCTAGTTGTTAGCCATTTGAAGTTCAGCTCCTTGATTGGATCCATTTTATTTAAGCACAAATCGTCTTCCCTACTTTCTAGTCTATTTTAGACTAACTCTTTCATTTGACTCATTTATGCATGGTTTTCCGTTGTGTTTCGTTGACTTACAACACGTTAGAGCTTAGAGGGAATTTTCAAGTTAAGAGATTGGGGATTGGATGCTGAAGAGCCAGTTAACCCTTTAGAGGATAAAGAAGAAGCGGAAACATAGGTGACGGTCATCGACAACGTCAATCACCCTTTTGTTCTTTTAATGTATATTCAGATTTCGTCAAACTAGCTGAGTTCAAATTGTATTACTATTCGTATCTGTTTTGGATGCACTTTATAAAGGTCTGAGTAGTCTCGGGTTGGTTAAACCCTGGATTACTGGCGGTAATACTCCCGTGTAAATTTGGGGGTGTTACATTACTGTTGAAGAAGAAGCTACTCTTGAGCTAAGGAGTTTTACATTTTCTGTCATTTTTGCTATTTTACTATTGTGTGTCTGAATTATGTATGCCCGTGTGCTTATATTTTCATATGCATGTATGTTTTCAAACCATATATCTGTGTACTTTGTTATATGTATCTGTACTATCGATATACATGTTTATGTGTTGTGCTATTGATGTTTGTGTACTTTGATTGGTGATGTATGTGTATTTGCAATATCCATGTATTTGTGTTGGTAATATGTATGATTGTGTGCTTGTGATGTACATGTTTGTGCGTTGTGTTTTGTATGTATATGATCCTTCATTATTAATGTGTGTTGGTGAGTGGCATGATTTTGTGTTAAGTTATTAACGTCCGTGTATCCTTACTATTAATGTATGTGTATTGGCAATAACCATGTATGTGTTTTTGTTATATTCATGACTGTGTGGTGGTGATATACACGTATGTGTGTTTGGTGTTTGATATTTATGTACCTTAAATATTAATATATATGTACTTTTATTTTGGTATTTGTTTCTTATTAAGAGCAAGCTGGTTTCATCTCAAGTAAACTCAAAAGGGATATTACTAGTCCTTTCTTTAGCTCTCCTTGCTTGTCCAAAGAAGTTCCACTCAAATTTGCAACTGAATCCCAAGTTGTATTCTATGACTGGGTTGTTGGAAATTATGGATCGAAAGAGTAAGGTTTATGTTATATTTGGATGTTTATTTTTTGACTAAATATGTGTTTCTTTTTTGTTGATTAGGTATTTGCCTTTCAAGATGGGTTCAACCAACCTAACAAGGAATGATTTGACCGTGATGAAGGAGGGTGTTTATATTGATGTGCAGCTGATTGATGTGTGGAATGCTTTCTTTAATAAGAATGAGAAGAAAAAAAACACTGCATCTACAATGAGGTTTTTCACATGGTGCAATCCTTTGGTATGTGCCTTCATTTTCGTATTTGATTGTGTTTATCTTTATATACTAAGATTTTGGATATCAATTTTTTATATATATATATACTTACAGCTTCTTTCTGTTATTTTTTTAGTGTAGTCACTTTAATGATAGACACATTCTTCATTGATGGTTTGGTTGATAATTTCAAAACATGTGCCTTCTTCTAGAAGTATAAGAAGAATTTTTTTCATACCAACATGGTATGAAAATATAATTGTTTTCTTTTTTCATAGATATGAATGTGTATCCACTACTTGTTAACTATGTGCTTTTTATATATTGTATATGAATGTGGTATGTCATCCCAATTATACATTCAGATCATTGGTTTATTATTGTCATTGATATGGTTAAATTTGGGATCCACTTAATTGACAATTCGGAAGTCGATGTTAGCGATCAAGACAAATATGGTCACATTCCAACTCGGTTGGTAAGTTTGAAATTTTTTATGGTAATTTTATATTTCTGTTTCTAATATACATGTTTGTGTGTTACTTTTAAACATGCATGTGTATTGTTTATAAGCATGTCTATGTACTTTCTTATGTTATGTTTGTGTACTATAAAATTGCATGTCTGTATGTTGCTTTTAACATGTCTATGTACTTCTTAAGAAGTGTTTGTGTGTTATTGTGTCTCAAAATATGTTTGTACGGGCTAAAGCATATAGAGATTCAAAGAAAATTCCTGCTAAAAGAGTACGGATCCATGGAGGAATAGTGATAATATCACAGATTGTGACATATATGCCATGAGGTACATGTAAACTTTCAAGGGATCTGGTTTGAATGAGTGGGAAGTCAGCTTAAATAGAGATAATTCAAACAAACAAATGTTATGGTTGAGGTAACTATACTGTCATAGTCTGCTTACCAATGACTTGAATGAGCTGAAGGACAATATCCGTACCTCTTTTGTTACGTCTTCCAATCAAGTACGTGAAGACTTGAAGAGACCCAAGGATGAAGACATTAAGAAGAAGAAGGAAGAGGCTTAGAAGTAAAAGGATTAAGCGAAGAAGAAAAGGGATGAAGATCTTAAGAAGAAGGAATCTACACTAAAGAGGTCAAAGAAGAACTGATAATTCTTGTTGTTGATTTCAAGACAATTATAGTTGTGTTAGAATGAAAATACATTGTGTTGTTTTTAAAAACTTACTGTGTGGTAGTATTAAACATGCCTGTTAGTTTTTGTAAATACTGATTGTTGACTTTGTAGTGAATGTGTTTGAATGACTTTGTATATGAATTAAGTACGAGAATAACTGTGTTGCAATATCACGTATGAATGTTCATTGAGTACGCCAATGACTCTGTAACAAGATCACATATCAATGTGCATTAAGTACAACAATGACTATGTAACAAGTAATACTATGAATGTGCATTAAGTATAATAATGACTGTGTAATAAGAACTTATATGAATGTGTATTAAGAATTAATATGAATGTGCATTGACTACAACAATGACTGTGTATCAAGATCAAGTATGAATGTGCATTGACTACTCCAATGACTATGCATTCACTACACCAATCACTGTAACAAGATCACATATGAATATGTAACAAGAACTCATTTGAATGTGTGTTAAGAATTCATATTCTCGTCCACTTGTTGTTTCCACGAGCATGTCCTCTTGTTGTGTTCTCGTTTGAAGCGAAATTGGCATGTCTTTGTCTCAGTTGAATACTTTTCCATTCCAATCTCTTTCCCACCTCTAATACAAAATCTTTCCCTCCCTTTGTTTTTTGCCTATGTTGGTGGATGCATGGTAACTGCACTTGGCCGGTCACCGACAAACCTTTCAAAAGTACATTCGGACGTTCATATTTCGATTCCGACAAACGATGACGCTATAGCGCTGCTAATTGTTCCCTTTTCTCTTTCATCACAATTAGTAATTTCTTCACCATATCGACATTTTCATGTACGATATTAATTCAACCATACATTTTTGAAAAACTTCCAACAAAGGCACCTTCTTCTCATCATGTACTTTGCTTGCATCATAGATGGAACCATCAGTCTCGAATATAGACTTCAATATCATGTTCTTCAACCGCCGGGCATTTATGAACATGCTTGGTAATATCTTCAATCCAATATTTTTGAAGACCAAAAACAGATGAGAGTAAGGTAATCCAATAGTCATGAACTTGTAGCAAGAGCAATGTAACTCCTCTATTTGTGTTGAATGTTAGAAAATACATACATTATTGTTCATTGAACACCTAAAATGATAATGGTGAAAATCACCCTCTTTCTTGAACTCTTCTATTACACAACCATATAAGGCATCAAATTTCTTCTTTTGCAACTCGTAAAACACACTAATTCTGTAAATTGACGAGCAATGTTTCTCCAAATCTAAAGGTGTTTTCAAAGTCGGGAAGAAAGTGGTTGAATCGAAATCAAACTTTTGTTCACTGTGTCTTTTCTTATCTATTGCACTGTTGAACTGCATTATAAACTCAACAAGCGTTGAGTTCTGCACAATGAAATGCCCAAAAAAACTATTAAGGCTTTCTGACCTTGACGTTGTTCGAGGAAGTCCACCCATCGACACATCTTGAAAGACAGAAGGGATCCAATAATTACGTAACTCAAACAATACGGGAAGCCAAGGATTATCCTCCTGTTTGAACTCGGTTATGATCGAACCCCATGCTTCTTCAAACTCTTATGTTGTCAGTTCTTTGCTCCAAACAATCACTACTAGAAAAGGGGTGTTTAACGACCAAGTTATAACGACGAAGTGAAAAGTTTATCGTTAAAGGTATATATATACCCTCTAATAACGAGAAATATATCTATTGGTTGTAATAAGCTTGAAAGTAAAGTGAACCTGAATTTAGTACCGTCGTTATAGTGATCAAGTGAACTAGTTTTAAAAAATAAAAAATTGACCTCTGTTGTTTTTAGATTAAAGATGGAAGGCGGGTTATTTTGAACGACAAAGTTTCAATGAAATCCAAATTTTACGCCAAAAATCATATCTTTTCAATTCGAACAACTCTCTCTCTCTGCCGTAAACCTAATTCATCGTAAACCTAATTCGATTATCCCTGTAAGCCCTCCTTTCCATCCTTCAACACCGCCTCTTTCTTCATTAGGCGGGTTTCTGTTTTTTTTGTTTTTTTTTAATCGGTGTAGATTAGGATCTCGCCTTAGGGCGGGAATCCTAGGGCATCCTTTCGGATGAGAGTAAGGAGCTCGTGATGGTTCCAAATAGTTTCCCATGAGAGACTGTGGCCTAAGAAAGCAATTTTAACGGCCACAAAATTGCACTACCTACTCCCATGAAATATGTGGACCGACTCGAAACCCCTAAGGGAAACGAGGATGTTTTTAATAATTCTTTCAATTTCCCATGGGCAACGATTCTGTCCTATTATAGCTTTGATAACTATCATGTTGTCTCCCTCCACCTCAAGTTTTCTAATTCCCAATTGCTTGGCGTTCCTTACACCATCCCATAGTGCCATTACTTCCGCTAGTAACACCGACACTTTCCCGTATACTCTAGATGTTCCGTTAATTGGTTTTCCAAATGCATCCCTTATAATCGATCCTCCCGAGGCATTTCCATTGCTAAGCTTGGATCCATCAAAGTTAAGTTTTACATATCCCTGAGATGGTTTCTTCCATTTTTCCCCTTTATTCTGAAACCGAACTCTTGATTTACTATTGTTGCTCACATCTTTTTCTTCATCCTCATCCCATTGTTTTGCTTGTTTCCATTGTGCCAGTTGGTTCCGGATGTATAGGTTAAGGTCTTGTATGGGGTCATTTGTTGTTTGCTTGAAAAGTATCTTATTTCTTTGGTGCCATATGCCCCACCATATCACTGCTAGCTCAGTTAGCTCCTCCTTCCATAATTTTCTATTTAGTTCGCATAGGATGTTTCGTGGGTTCATTTGTAGCGGAATGTGATCTTTGATGATATGTTCCGCCTTTGCATTTATTCTCTTTATTATTGCCAACGTATGCAGACAGCGAAACAGTAAATGAGCGGTGTCTTCATGAGTAGCGTTACACATAAGGCAACCTTGGGGCACCACAACCTGTTTTTCGCTGAGTCTTTGTTTAATGGGCAGACCGTTCACGTCAATTTTCCACAGGAAGTTCATCACTTTAGGGTATGTATCTAATTTCCGGATCCAAGCGTTGGGACTTGGTGTCATGTTTTCTTCTGGGAGCTCATATCAGTTTATCGCCAATTCCATTTTCAGGGATCTGGACTCTCAATATTTCTTCCACCAATTCTCCAGGGAGAACTTGTTGTAGTTCATTTATTTTCCAATATTTATAACTAGATATGAATTGTTAGACTTTGGTTTCCATGTTAACTACTTCAGTTGATACCTCCCATTCAGCAAGTGGTCCGTTTGTCACCCATCTATCCTTCCAGAATCTGATCATCCGACCATTCCCTACTTGCCATCTCAAGCCTCCCTCAAATTCTAGCTTTAGTTTCATTAGTTGTTTCCACTGCCATGAACTGTTTGACCTCGTTTTATATTCTGATAGCGAGTTTCCTCATAAGTATTTTTCCTTAACAACCCGCACCCAGACATTGTCTTGTTTTGTGAGTATTTTCCATAACAATTTTATTTGAAGTGCTTTGTTCATGTCCTCTACTTTCCTTATACCCAGGTCCCCATATGCCTTCGGTTTGCATATTCAATCCCAACCAACAAGAGGCTTATATTGCCTGTCTTTATTCCAGAAAAAAGTTTTATTCATGGCATCTAGTTCGTCATTTACATGCTTTGGAAGCATAAAACTTTGCATGATGTAGTTTGGTTTTGCGGAAAGGTTCGATCGGGTTAACACTGTACGACCTTCTTGAGATAGCACATTGGCTTTCCACTTGGTTAGCTACTTTTGGGCCTTCCCAATTGTGTCCTGGAAGCATTCTTTGTTCATTCTGTCGTTAATAATTGGACATCCTAGGTATTTTTCTACGTTCTCCATAGAGCTTATCCCCATTGTTTGCTTGATACTTTGTTTTTGTTGGTTCCCCACTTTCTTTGACGTGTGGAATGCTGATTTATGATAATTTACTTTCTGTCCTGTGGCTACACAATATTCTTCGATTATTTGCTTCATTTGATTACATCCTCATACCCCCTCTGGCAATCGGGAATCCTATAAGTGGCTTCGGCACCTCGCTTACTTTCTGGAGTTTACGGGCCAGGATTTCTGCTACAATGACAAACAGATAAGGCGACAAAGGGTCTCCTTGTCTGATTCCTCGTTCCGGCGCAAATGGTATAGTAGATCCACTGTTAACCAAGACTGAAAAAGACACTGTGCTTATACACTCCTTCACCCATCCTATGAATTTTTTGTCAAACCCGAATTTGTGTAAGATACAAAAGAGAGATTCCCAATCAACCTTATCATACAATTTTTTCATATCTTGTTTTACTGCCATCCATCCTTCCTTTGCTTGACTTCCTCTAAAGGAGTGAAAGATTTTATGTGCTATGAGTACGTTGTCCTGAATTGTTCTTCCAGCTACAAAGGCTCCTTGGAGTGGGTGGATGATTTTGGGCATTACCTTTTTTAATCTTTCAGTTAGAATCTTAGCTATGATTTTGTATGTCGTTGTGCATAAGCTAATAGGCCTATAATGATTAGTTGTCGATGGGTTATCATTTTTCGGAAGTAGCGATATAAACGTATGGTTGCTTTGCTTTAAGATCCTCCCAGAGTGGAAGAATCCTTTAATTGCTTTTATTACTGATGGGCCAACAATATCCCAATACTTCTTATAGAATTCTGCTGTCATGCCATCCGGTCCAAGAGATTTATCTGAGCCAATTCGGAGAACACTGTTTTTGATTTCTTCATTCGTTACTGGTCTAGTTAGACTTCTGCTGTCTTCGACTGTTATTTCTTTGTCAATAAGTGTCATATACTCCTCTAGGGCTGATGTGTTTATCTGTTGCTTCTTATACCGCCTAAAGAAATCATTTCTGATTTCGCGACAAATATTTTCTTTGCCTACTATTTGGGTGCCGTCACCTCGAGTGATTGTCTTGATAGTTTTATGGTTTCGCCTCCCCGATGCTATTTTGTGGAAATACCCCGAGTTCGAATCACCTAATTTTATATGTTTTGTCTTTGCCCTTTGCTTCCAGTATATTCTATGGAACTGAAGAATGCATTCCTTCTTTCGTAGGAACCGGATTTGCTTCTGGACAAGCGCTGGTTGTGGGGATTCAATAATCTTTTGTTGTAGATCCAAGAGGGTGTCCTCAATCTCTCGTAGTTGTTGAAATGTATTGCTAAATGTCTTCCTTTTCCATTGTTTTGTATGTGCTTTGAGCAGTTGCGTTTTCTTCATGAGTTGGAACATGAATGACCCTTGGAAGCAAGTTCTCCAAGTTTGTTTGACCACATTTCGGTAGTCTTTTCTCATTAGCCACATCTTTTCCATCTTAAATGGTGCCGCTTTCCTTATGCAGTCGTTCATAATATCGACCGATATTTTGCAGTGATCAAATGTTGTGAATGCGTGATTTTGCGTGCGGATTCCCGGGAATTGGTGTAGCATGCTATCGCTAACCATTACTCGATCCAGCTTTTTGTAAATGTTTTCAATTTCCGTTTTATTCTTCCGCCAAGTGTACTTGTTTCGTGTGGTGAGAATATCATGTAGGCTGCAAGTGTCCTTTAAAAGCCGAAGTCGTTCAAATCTATTGGTTGTAGGTAAACAACCTCCTTTTTTATCACCAATTTCATTTATTTCGTTTAAATCACCTATGACGACTAGTGGAATGTCAATTCCTAGTGCACAATTAATAAATTCTGTCCAGAAGCTATCTTTCTGGGCCTCGTTCGGAGGTGCATACACAAAACATAATGCAAAAACCCACCCCGTTAGCAAGTTAACATGCTTCATTATAATGTATCTCGGCTTATGAATCATGATTTCAATAGTTTCACTGGTGAGTTGGTGCTCTTTCCACATCACACATATGCCCCCTGCCCTACCATCTGCACGCGACCATGCAATATTGTCAAAACCTGCACGTCTCCACACCTGATCACTTGGAAGTCTGTCTGTTTTCATTTCCACGATAGCCATTATATGGATTTGCTCAATTTTACAAAACGAATCGATCTCAGGCCAAAACGATTTTCTTCCCATTCCTCTGCTATTCCACAATGCGACTTTCATTTATACCCATTTTATACGGATAGTCGACAACTCCTCTGTGTTGGTTACAACCTTTGCTTATTTCATCGATCGTCACTCCTAGTTGTTTCCATAATTGTTTGGTTTCCAAATATTTCCATAGTAATTCTACATAGGGGCTATGGAGTAGTTTCCGAATCCCATTGATCAATTTAATTAACTGACTAGTCAACCCAATCCCACAGCTTTTGCTCGAAACTCCATTCCAATCCAATCTTAATCCCACATTCTTTTGGAAATTAACGGGAACCTTCACACTCTTGAATTCAAATAATAGCCTGCTCATATTTAAATTACATACTATAGTATTATTCGTCCTTCCTACACCCCTGTTACATTCACAAATCTCATAAGATTTTTTCCATACATATGCACAAACTTAACTCTAATCCAGTCTTTTCCTTTTTAACCCCGGAATGCAGCCCTCTATACTTCTTTTTCTTGTGAGTCTGCCTTTTGGCTTTGGTGCTGAGCAATTCATGAGCTCCTTCCATTCGATTCCTTGCTCCTAGAGTTATCACATTTCTTCTACAATCAACACAAACTTCCATCCTTTTTCCGATATGCACATAATACTTAGATTTCCATTCAGAAATAACATGTACCATATTCAAGGAGTATATATTTACTACATACAACTGACTATACAATCTACTTAATTTCAAAGCTCCTTTGAAAAAACAACAATCATGTTCAAATGTGATATCCCTATTGAGTACAATTATTGCAATTACCTTTATTATGCAGACACTATTGTTCTTTGGAAGTTCAGGCAAACACTTGAATGGTACACCATCATTGTTAACACAACTGTCCTGATCCTGCAACAAACTTCAAACACAAATGCACCTCCCAAAATTAAATCCAATTTGCATGTTGGCGTAGTAAACATTTCTTTTGCATTCCTTTAATCTGCTCATAGAACATCTAATTTTGTTGTGTGGTAGCATGTGTCTAGTATGACTGTAGTTCCTTTCTTCCACATCAGACTTATCAATCTTCTTGGACCAATCCTCACTATGCCTATCCAAGTGACTTGATCCTAGAATATTGAAATAGCTTTCTCTAGACTGATGTGTGATTTTTCCTACCCTTAACGGTTTTACTCATAACAGAACCCATATATATATTACTTTTGGCTTTTAGTTTAGCTTTTAAAAAATCCAGGACAAATGCTTTGCATGATAAACAGATATGGTTTTTACAAAGCACAACAAGAACATCACCATACTGAATGAGAATACCTGCATAATTACTTATTGCCTCTTTTTTCCGTATCATCATCCAGCAATTACAATAAACTGCACAACAAGTTAAACATTGGAATTCCAGATTCTCAAAGTAGAACATAACAAAATACCATATTATCATTGCATCATAATTCTTACATAAAGTTTGCATCATAGTTCTCCAACTTCCCATACAACACTTACTTCTACTACAAAAGTTACCACTAGTCATGAATAAACCACCAAGGTAAAGGTAACAGCCCCTGGGTGGCTTTTTCATCACTTCAAAAATCATGATTCTTCTTCTACCATCATCAACAAAAGACTTACTTATCCAGACTCCTAATTCCAAGTAGAAAAGTACAACATAAAAATAAAGGAAAAAGCATGCCGAAATTGAACCCCAAAGGAGTTTAGTGTTTCCAAAATTCAGCTTGATTTTCTCCATCATCCCAGCTTCATTTTCTTGGTTTCACTGCCCCTGAGAGCAGAGGTCACAACATCCAGCCCCTCCGAATTGTCCTTGCGCTTACTAGATTCCGAGTTGGAGGCTTGGGAATTCACCACCCCCAAGTTTTCCATTCTCACGGCCACAGAGCTTGCATTGGAAAGGGAGTGAAAGGAGTCCAGTGGTTGAGAATCCTCCATGGGAGAAGCCATCATCAGCCCCTCATCTATCATTGCTTCTATATCTTCTTGTGTAAACTCCTCCCCACCAACTTCCTCTTCATTCAGCAGGGCATCTAAAGCGTTTTCAGCTTCTTCCTTGTCTTGGCCAGCATTTGTTTCTTGGGGGTTAAGAGGTTGTCCATCATCAATGGCTTCATTTTGGGGGCTCTTAGGTGCCTCAAGGGCTTGTTTGTCTTCATTATTGGTACCTCGTTCAGGCTCTATCACCACAGTATTGGCATTTTGACCCTCAGTGGGAACAGAAGACCCCTTGGATTGTCCAAATCCCTTAGATACTGAGGATGATGATTCAGTCTTATACACCACTTGGATGCCACTCTTCATCACAGCCTTTGCAGGTTCTTCCATAACCTTCTTTCCCTCCTTATGGGACTTCTTCTTACCAACATATTCCCATTCCCCTTCTTCTGGCTCCTCATGAGTATTAGTTGGCTTACTAGCTGGGGTTTTGGCAGCCAAGGATTTTGGAAGGGTGACAGTAACAACTTGATTTCTAATGGAGTTCAAAGGACATGTCTGGGCAGTGTGGGACAAGTCACCACAAGTGCCGCATCCTTTAGGGAAGTCTTCAAACCACACCTTGTATTTCACCTCGTTTGCATTCTCATCTGGAACACTAATTTCGGTGCCTTCAATGTTCTTCAAATCCACATTAACACAGACCCTTGCATATCTAACTCTTTGTTTTTTCTCAGTGTAGGTGCAGAGTTTAAAGACTTCTCCCATATTATTCCACTCCATGATAGTCTTAAGCACATCAAATGTAAAATATTCCACCGGGAGTTTAGGAATTCTAACCCACACATCAACAAGGGAAATGGATTCGGTTGAGGTATCAAAGTTGGATTTCCATGGTCTAAGGATCATCAATTGGCTGAAAACATGGTAAGGCCTACCCTCCCAAACCCGAGCTTTATCAATAGGGTTCGCAAACCTAAGTTCTAACCAACCATGGGTTCTCACATGGATGAAGAACTCTCCATTGAGTTTCCAATCAATTCTCAATTTGCTTCTCAACCTAGAAGGTTCTATGGCATCACCTAAGACAAAAGCATAGAGAGATGTATCCTTTAATTGCTCAATATTTTCCTTAACCCCTGCCAGCTTTCCAAGAAAAGCAACCATATCCATCTTGGGTTTAGCCTTCCCTTTGCCTTTCTTAGTTCCAGAGGGACCAGCCTCTGCTGGCTTGCTTGCATTTCTACCCTTTACAGCCTCATCGGCTATAGTAGAAGAGGTGGCTGAATTTTCTTTAGGTGATTCTTTAGAGGATTGGTCTTTAGAGAAGGAGTGGTCAGAACAAAGAACATTCTTAAACGATCGATTGTCTTTCTCCATGAAAGTAGGATAAGAGATATCAGTGCAGACAACAGTATTAGAATGAGTTTTTTGAAGGTAAAAGGGTTGACACAGGTACCCCAATTGCCCACCCAAGCAGGTGTATTTATAGACAAAGAACCCACATACTGGCTGAGATTCAATATATAAATTATATTCAACTACAGGGAAAAAGGGACACAACCTGGCAGTAGTAGTTGAGGAATGTCTTCTGAGAACGTTCTTGAGGGGGGAAATCCATCCCACCCGAGATTTGTTGTGGATTTGGGACTCTTGGAAACCCGCTGAAACACCCGCAGCCTCTTCTCTCCCTTCACCCTCTTGATGAACAGTACTCCACTGTACCTGAGGTTCACCAACCCTTGCTTTTGTTTGATTTTTGCTTCGGGTTCTTTGATTATGATACCACATCTCTTGAATCTATAGCCCCTAAGCCCTTGCAAGAAGACCACAGTAAGGCTAGGCCTTCTCTTAGACACCTGCTGAAGCCGATTTTGGTTTGTGCCGTCTTGGGCATTGTTCAAGCAATCCAGGATTTGGGGGGCCGATCCACATAATCCACACTTAGGAGATCCTTGTTGATCATGATTCTTGGTAGCATAGAGAATTGCACAGAGAAACAAGGATAGATTTGCTTCAATTTGGGGGCTAGGGTAACGTGATTTGCTATAGTGGCAATTTGCGTGGGGAGGAAGGGAGGCTGAACAAAGCTTTTTCTTCATCGGGTTCTAAAAGTTTAGGCGGGTTTCTGTTTGTTTTTCCTTCAACACCGCCTCTTTCTTCTAGTATCTTTCTTTCTTTCCTTTTGTACTTTAGAAATATACAACCAGAGCTTGTGCATCGGAATCCATACGAAGAAGATCGAAACAGAAAGCGATGGCGACTATTGTTCCTACCAATGAAGAGGAGCCCGTCCTCTCCGCCGTACGCTTCATATCTCAGCTTACAGGGCTGATGCCGGCGCCGAGGTTTTTCCTTAAACTAATTTCCGCTTTCCGTTTTCTGCATTGTTTATCTGTTAATCAATCCACTATCGTCCCGTTTCCACTTGTTTCTCATCTTCTCTGAATGTCAATTCGATTCCTTAGGTTTCGTTACAATTCTAAACTCTTCGCCAATTTCAAGTCTTTGTGTTTTTTTTCAATTTGATTTCTAGGGTTTTTTGAACCTCTGAACTCATCACGAGATGCCTAATTACTGATGAATTCACGTCTCTATGAATTTGATGTTTTTTCCCTACGTTCTGTTTTATTATCTGAATTTTGTGAACAAGGTAGCGGAGCATGAAGTGGGAAGGCTTTGCACAGAAGTTGAGGAATGCCTAGTGATGGGAAGATGGATCGAATTGGCATCTCTAACTGTCACTTCTACTGACCTAATCTTCTCTAGAGTTGGGGAGAAAGGTAAGATTCTTGCTAGTCCTAATGCTCTGACTTTTAATATCATGTTATTTAAATACTGCTGAATTCATGGAGGTGATAATTGTATTCATGGGTTAACTATAAAACCGTCTATTTGTTACTTTAGATTTAGAGTGCATCTATGCAGTTATATGCAAGCTTGTCACCAAATCGGGATGGCCAAAGGAAGCTTTGGAGATTGCTGAGCTTAATAGTGAGAAGGTGGCTCAACAGCCGAGTGATAAGCCTGCTTTGCGCTTAAAAATGTGCATTGTTCTTGATACTTAAATTTTGTATTTGAGGTTGAGATCAGATACTTATTTTTGACTTCTTTGCCTAGCGTGTTCAATCTGTACATTCTACTTGAGGATGGGTATAGCCGATACCATGTTTATATGAAGCCCTTCTAATTGGCTTCAAGTGTTAGAGTTACTGAGCATATTATTCCCTCTTTCAGATTCACTGGATTGAATATATATGCTTTTTGTTCAACGTTCATCTGGTATATACTTCTTTTGCAGCTCTTTTGTTGAAGCTTGAGAGCCTTTGAAAGAGTATGTCCTTGCCATTCGGTCTATCAAGGTAAACTTTACCTTCATCTTTGTGCTAGCAATGTTCTTTCAATTTCCTCCATTGCATATTTGGTTTGAAGTAGTTCATATGGAAGCAAAAAATAAACATGTTTTATAATTTGTAAAATAGGGAGATCCAATGCCTTCAGGCGACACTATGAACTTGCTGAGGTAGTGAAGTTGAAACAAAGCAATTTGTATGTGTTCTCTCCTTCATTTCTGATTATACTGTTTCTTTTCTGCTTCTTCATTCAATTGTAATGATTGGAAGTGCGTTTTTGGATTTAGGGTTTGGAGCTGCAGACCGTAAATTCACTTCATCGTGGATCATATGATTCAGCATGTTGTGAGTTCCACTTAATCATACGAAAGTCAAAGTATACAATTGTCTTTACTGTTGTTTGTCACTTTTTTCTAATAGCTATTGTGAACACCACCTGTTTCAATAAATTCCTTCGTCACAATAAATATAGCATGCATGGATGTGTATTTCTCCTTTTCTATTGTTCTATGGAATTTGCTACTGGTTTCTGTTTTTTTTTGTTGCATCCATAATGTTTTTTTTTGTTTCTCCTTGCGATCCTTTTCTTTTTTCTTTTCCCACTCTTTCATTCATGGAGTAATGCTTCTTGACCTATCTAGATTTTCTTTTAGGAATGGAATTTGGCAGGTGAATGACTACTAATCTTATTTATATTTGTACTAACGTTAAATGCTGTTTTCTTTCCTGAATTCTGCATACAGCTGGTTACTTATGGGCTTTCTAATCTTTGGACAACGTCATCAGGATGTGCTTGCTTACTTTTAATATGAATGCACGAAAAAAATCACAAAAGAAGACACATCAATATGGAAATCTCATATATGTAATACAAAGCAGAGCTCTATGGTTCTATGCTTTCAATCTTCTACCAACAACCCCACCTTTACTGTCTTTCATTAAGGGAAGTGTTGCTTTTTTGCTTATCTTCCAGAGCCAGTTTCGGCGCTTCTTCTAAAGCAAGAAGCTTTGTGATCTTTTCATTCTAAAACTCCAAAAAAGGTGACTTACACACTATTTTCAGCATTTTGCCTATTAAGTGTGTTGGACAGTTTGCTTGATTGCTTTTCTACATATATCCTTTCCATGCTACACTTTCTCAGTAATTGGATATAGGTTGGACAGTAGGTACTTGGCTAGGATTGAAAGTCATTTTTAAACAATGCAGTTTATGAAATTATTAATATCTCTAATGTTTTCTAAGAGTGCACTCTTCTTTATAGTGTAATTCCTAGCTAGGCTCTACCTACTACATAGATGTTAATAGTAATCTATTGAGTTGAAATCTCATTAGTCCTCATTATCTAGAAGAATCCATACGTTGAATGTTATGGTTCATATTTTTAATCCAAAAAAACTTTGTGCTTTTTCTTTTTCACTTCACTAATATATGCATATGTTTAATCACATAAATTACAAAATGTTTGAACATATTCAACGATGGAGATCGAAGGGGATCTTTAATTTGCAGTGGGAGTCATGTGTTAGGAAAGATAGAGAGATGAATCAAATTTTGTACCGATTGGATATGTCGTTTAGGCTTTAGTTACATTAAAACTCCTGCTAATTAAGAAGACCACATACGTAGCCAACCAAAGATACCAAATATTTACTATATATTTTATTGAGTACCATATTTTTAGTGAATACCATATTTTGAAATGCATTAGTTATGATTAATTAACTAATTAGACTATTTGGTAGCTAGCTTACACGTTTCTAAACACCAACATTCATAAGTGTAAGGGTGTTTTTTTCAGTATTGGTAAAAGCAGTTTGAAGGCGTAACCACCTGCTTGTGACGTTGATAATGTTGTCTTATATGAAATTTTATTAATTTCTAGCCTAACTATTTAGAAGGACTAGCGTACCCAAATGGTGGGCATTGAAGTTCATAAATCGTAGGAAAATGGGTCTGTTGAGTTCAGCATAATATTTTTCTTGCGAGAGTGAATGCTTCCTTATAATTTTAATCACATAAAAGCTTCACATTTCATTGTTTGTTAGCTTTAATATTTTTAGTATAACTCTGGTTTGCAAGAAACCAGTTTTCAGTATTTTTTTGTTGGCTTTACTTGCTTATTCTCTTGAGTGCATTTTCATCGCATTTTATTGTTTTCCTACTATTCGTGCAACTTAAACTGTTAACTAGGATTTGCTATATTCTGCTAACTAGGTTCATTGACAAGGGCTGGATTAAACTCTAAGTGTTCCAGGTTTTATTTCTTGTATAATTTGAAAGTCTATTGGCAATACACATTGTAATTCAGACAACAAATCTTAACTGCAATTCATCAACATTCTATTATTATGAATGTAGTGTTTAAAGATTACACGATTGAGTAACATCATTTGTGTTACTTGATTACATATATATACTACATATATCAACTGATTATAACTGCTATATTTACAGTTATATAACTACCATGATGACAGTTATGGAACTTAGTCTACACGCCACATAACTGTCAACAAACAGACCCTTGAAACAACTATAACAGACTTAACTAACTATAACAGACGTTACTAGTCATGATTAATACTTCATTCACTCCCTTAAGCATGAACTATAAACTTCATTCCAAGCTTTCCTCTCAGCTTCATGAATCTCTGTCTTGCCAGTGGTTTTGTTAAGATATTTGCAAGTTGATCCCCTGTGTGAACATATTCTACTTTGATCTTCCCTTGATCCACACAATCCCTGATGAAGTGAAACCTTGTGTCTATGTGCTTACTTCTATCATGAAACACTGGATTTTTAGATAGTGCACTGGCTGAAATATTATCTATCTTTAATTTAATCTCACTCCATTTCTTATCCTCCAAGGTTTCCACCAAGGTCTTTAACCATATCCCTTGACAAGCGGCTGCAATGGCTTCCATATACTCTGCTTCACATGAACTCAAAGCCACTACACGATGCTTCTTTGAGGTCCAAGAAATGACATTCCTCCCATAGAAATACACAATGCCACTTGTGCTTTTTCTATCATCAATGTCTCCTTCCAAGTCACTGTCACAATACCCTACTAGTACTACATTAACACCTCCTTTCTTGTAAGAACACCCCAGTTTCAACGTGCCCTTAATGTACCTGAGAACCTTCTTGAGAGCCTCCATATGAGATTCTCTGGGATTTTCCAAAAATCTTCTTAAAACACCAACACTATAGCACAGATCTGTGCTAGTGTTCACAAGATACCTGAAATTGCCAATGATGCTTCTATATAGTGTTGCATCAACCAATTTTTCTCCCAGATCATGTTTGCTCAACTTGATCCTTGGTTCCATAGGGATGGCACATGGATTACAATCTTCCATGTTAACCATCTGCAATATTTTCTTGGTAAAGCTTTCCTGCTTCAAGTGCACTTCCATTTCAGTTTGCATCACATCTATGCCAAGATAATAGCTTAGCAATCCCAAGTCACTGATATCAAGTTCCTTCTTCATCTCTGACTTAAAGGACAAGATTGCTCTAGTACTCGAGCCTGTTATCACAAGATCATCAACATAAACTCCTACAATCATGAGTTCCTTGTTTCCTTTCCTTGTGTATAAAGCATGCTCAGTTTTGCATCTAACAAAACCCATCTTCTTCAAACTCAAATCCAGTTTTGAGTTCCAAGCACATGGTGCCTGCTTTAGTCCATACAATGCCTTTCTCAGCCGTAGTACCTTTTCTAGATGCCTTTTGTCAATGAACCCTCTGGTTGTTTGACATACACCTCCTCCTGTATATCACCATTCAAGAAGGCTGTTTTTACATCGATGTGATGGACCTCATATTTCTTTGTTGCAGCAAAGGCCAGAAGATTCCTAATGGTTTCAAGCCTTGCAACTGGCGCATAAACTTCCTCATAGTCAACACCAAACTTCTGAACATACCCTTTAGCAACTAGCCTAGCCTTGTGCTTTAGAATTTTCCCTTCAGGATCCTTTTTCACCTTAAAGATCCACCTTAATCCTATGGCTTTATGCTTCTTAGGGAGACTTGTCAGTTCCCAAGTCTTGTTCTTATTTATGGATGCCAGTTTTGCCTCCATAGCTTTCTTCCATTCTATTTCTGTAGTTGCATCTTCATACTTAGTTGGTTCCTCACTTGACAGAAAGAAAAGTCCAACTTCTTCTTCTATTTCTTGAGTTTCATTGTACGTATCTTGAATCTTCCTGAAACCTCTCGGTGTATGATCATAGTCTGTCATGTATATGCCACTTCCTGTTGATTTTGGTGAGTTCTCCATCTCTTGTTCCTCGAGTGGCGTCTTCTGCATCAATGGAGTAAAGGGTGTTAGACAATCTTCTTGATCATCATACTCACTTGCATTAGACTGATGCATTCCATTCTCCATTTCATCTTCTGGCAAGGAAAACACTTGGAAATCACCCTTTTTCTTACTTAGAGTGTTCTCGCCAATCCAGTTGGCTTCAGCAGACTCATCAATTTTTACATCTCTGCTTACAATAACCTTGCCACTCCCATGATCATAAAATCTGTATGCCTTGGAACCATCTTCATATCCAATGAACATAACCTTCTTGCTCCTGTCCTCTAACTTGGACAGATGTGGATTCACATCCTTGACAAAAGCAACACTTCCAAACACCTTGAGATGATGTATGACAGGTGGCCTCCCATTCCATTCTCCATAGGGTGTACCATCTATATTTCCTTTTGTAGGTGATCTGTTTAGCAAATATACAGCCGTGTGAACAGCCTCTGCCCAGAACTCATTTGGCACTCCCCTGAATTTCATCATACATCTTGCCATCTCTACAACCATTTGGTTTCTCCTCTCTACCACATTATTCTGCTGTGGCGTGTATGGTGCAGTAAGAAACCTTTTCACTCCCTCTTTCTCAACAAACTCTTTAAATGCATTTGATGTAAATTCTCCACCTCTGTCTGTTCTAAGTGCCTTTAGTTGGTTATTCTCAAATCATCTCAGTTACCTTCTTATCCTTGGGTGACTTTGGACGGTAAAGTCCGAGGTCACTGGCGGTATTACCCTTTTGCTTTAAGAAGGGAGTATTACAACCTTGATCTTTTCCTCGTCCAACTGTAAACCAAAACTAGACCACAAAGCCAATGAAAACAGTGGACGGCTTTCAAAAAAGTACACTTTTCCAAGTTGGCAAAGAGTGTTTCATGGCATAAACGTGCCAATACCAACTTAATGTGTTTTGTGTAATTAGTGAGATTCATAGAATAAATCAAGATATCATCAAACTAGACCACAAGGAACTTACCAATGAAGTCCCAAAGGACATGGTTCATGAGTCTCATGAAGGTGTTGGGGGCATTGGTGAGACCAAAGGGCATTACAAGCCATTCATAGAGACCAAATTTGGTCTTGAAGGATATCTTCCATTCATCTTCTTCCTTCATTCAGATTCGGTAGTAGCCACTCTTCAAGTCTATTTTGGTGAACAAGGTGGCACCATGGAGCTTGTCCAGCATATCATCGAGCTTAGGAATTGAGTGTCGATATTTGATGGTGATGTTATTGATTGCACGGCAGTCCATACACATGTGCCAGGAGCCATCCTTTTTAGGGACTAGAATGATGGGCACGGCACAAGGACTTAGGGACTCTCTTACATAGCCACGCTCAAGGAGCTCTATTTGGTAGCGAGGCCCCGAGCATCAAGTGAATTTGATGCTTAATTCCACATAGTGCTGGAAGGCCTGAGGGAAGGTCGTTAAGGAGGACATCCTTGAATTCCTCTAAAAGGGAAGCCACGATGCTGGGGACGGCCGGATCATTAGGGATTGTGCTAGAATATGTTAGGGACATTGGCACCATCAAGAAGCAATGGGCACGTCCTGAGGGTGGCGCTTGAGATGGGGACGGTCGTGTGACCAACCCACGGGGCTCAACCGTTCCTTGAAGGGATGCGCCTGATTTGGGGGTTAGGGACGCTTGGTCCGAGGGACTCCTTTTGGGGACGGCTTTAGTACGCTATTGTTTCCCATCGAATAGTGAAGGCTTTGTATCCGAAGTGTTGGACGAGTTGCGTTCTTTGTGCACCCGTTCTTCTTCAATTGCCTTAGCTCGGTCGCGTTGTACCTGATCCTGCAATATTTTACTAGGCACTATGGGTAAGATTTTGACGCGCTTCCCATGGTATGTGAACACATATGTGTTCAAGAATTCACCGTTAAGGATGAGTTGCGTTCAAGATTTTTGGGGACGGATTTGGTATGCTATTTTTGCCAATCCAATAGTGAAAGCTTTGCATCCGAAGTGTTGGACGAGTTGCGTTGTTTGTGCACCCGTTCTTCTTCAATTGCCTTAGCGCGGTCGCGTTGTACTTGAAACTGCAATATTTTACTAGGCAACATGGGTAAGATTTTGACGCGCTTCCCATGGTATGTGAACACATAAGTGTTCAGGAAATCACTGTTAAGGACGCGCCGGTCGAAAGCCAATGAGCGAGTGTGTGATGTCCATAGCAAGGACATCACAAAGTAAGGTGTCCGTGCAAGGATCAGTGGAAACGGTGATCATGCATTGGTGAGTGATTTGGGTACATGGGGAGTTCAACCATTGCAGACCATATGTGGAAGGGTGGGGAGTCGTTTCTATGTTAAGGTGTTTGACTACCATTTCGTCGACAAGGTTGGTGCAACTCCCGGAATCAATAATCACACTACGGTTGGTGGAACCAACCAAAGCGCGAGTGTAGAAGAGAGCTTCATGTTGATCTTGTAAGGACTCTTTCAAAAAGAGTGCCTTCCTAGCAACCAACCCGAGGCAGTGGCTGGCGTCCATCTGTGCTAGGGCACAATCAAACTCTTCATCTTGGGGAACAGCATAGGAGTCCTCATATAATGGCTCTGGTTGGACTTCTTTCTCATCTAAGGACACAAAACCCCATGTGGTTGTGGAGGACAACACTTTCCTTTAGTTAGGGGAGTCCTTTTGATAGTGGCCTCGTCCTCCACAAGAGAAACACTCAAAATCCCTAGATCGCTCAAGTGAGTCCCTTGTTGGGACGGATGCCCTTGTTGGGGACGGCCTGTGGAGTTCGTTCCGTGTTGTTGGGAAGGACTCTAGGATGGGGTTTGCCTTGAAGAAGAGCCCTGTCCCTGCATTTTAGAAGTAGAATTAGTGGAACCTTTTGACCGCGAGGCAAAGGAAGTATACCTATTTGGCCGAGATTGGTAAGAACACTGCTATTGTTGGTTCTTGTAGATGGTCATGGCCGTATGCATCAAGTTGTTCAATTCTGTGATGGGCAAGATATCGAGTTGGTGCCATATAGACTGATTCAACCCAGAAATGAACTTTGTTTCAAAGTAGAGGGGGCAACTACAATATTGGCCTTGAAATACATATCCTCCAACTTAGAGAAGAACTTTATGGGAGTCATGCTTCCTTGACGAAGCGTTGCGATGTCCATCCTCATCTGGTTCTTATAGTCCTTAGTAACATACTTTTAGGTCATGACGTACACAAGTTGATCCCAAGTGGTCACCGGCGTTTTATCTTGCCTCAAACGGTTGTCCACAAAACGTTGTCACCACACTCGTCCTTGAACCAGAAAATTCACACAAAAGCACAAATGTGTGTTTTGTATAAGCCGTATGTGTGTTATTTGAATGCATGTATGTGTGTTTGGGCTTTAGGTGTAGTGTGTGAATACATGTCTTGTTTTATGTATATGTGTAATTTATTAAGTTTATGTGTGTGTGTGCGTGCGTGCGTTTTCAAAGATGACAAACGTAAGTACATGCGTTTGAAGAGGAAGAAGAAGAGGCAAATGAGCAAAATTTGTTGCAAGTATTGATAATGAAAATGTTCCTCCTGGTCATGTTTTCAAGAAATTCAACAAGTATGCTGTTTCCAGACCAAATTCATGCTCTTCTTCTTCTCCTTCTCTTTCTCCCTCTCCTATCAAGGAGGCCCCTTCTCTTGACAAGCTTGAGGAGTTGTAGTTAATACAAGATCAATAAGGTAGTTTAACTGGTGTGGTTTTGTCTTTGACAAGCTTGTGGAGTTGTCAAAGGAATGGAAAAGAACCAAGAAAAAACTAGAGAGGTCTAATGTTGTTTTTTATAGTAATTTTATATTTTTTGTTTCCAATGTACATGTTTGTGTGTTGCTTTTTATCACGTATGTGTATTGTATATAAGCATGTTTGTATACTTTCTCATGTTATGTTTGTGTGCTCATTACATACATGTCTATGTGTTGCTCTTAAACATGTTTGTTTATTGGTTATAAGCATGTTTATGTACTTTCTCATGTTATGTCTGTGTACTTATAATGTACATGTCTGTGTATTGGTTATATGCATGTCTATATACTTTCAAAATACATGTCTGTGTACTTATAATATACATGTCCTTGTGTTGCTTTTAAACATCTATGTGGATTGGTTATTTACATATCTGTGTACTATCAACATACATGCATGTGACTCTTAATAGATATGTTTATGTGTTTTTTCTAATCTATCTGTGTTTTTTCCATTCAGCTTATGTATGTTGATTGTGTGATCGTATTTGGGAATTAGTCCCCTAGAGATATACCGATTATAAGGGCATGACCTTTTGAGCTTATCAAAGCTAGGGAGTAGACGAAAGTCTCTAATGGAGGCTTTGGTTTAGGTTATATATCCAAGGTTGCCTCATCAGGCCCTGTACATGATGTGTCTCCTATTCAACCATCTGGTATATCTCATGATGAGAACTTTGCACCCGACAAGTTGAAGGCTTTTGTTGAGGATCAGTTAAAAGACGTTACGATCATTGCACATCATGTACGAAAAGTTTCCGGAGAGGATGAGAGATGCTCCCAATCAATTCTCAAAGAATTCAGTTATGCTCAAAGTGAGCAATGAAATTGAGAAGATGTTGAGGATATCTATTAGAGCTCAATTTCAATCCCAACATGAAGGCGACATCGATGATGAAGATGAGATGTCTGATAGCCAGAAGGAGTTTTGGGATCAAGTTGTCATGGTCATTGAGGAGATTACAAAGACAAAAAAGGTTACTAGTTTTGCTATTTCAACAAGGCTGCTTCATCATTTGAACCCCCATCATTCAGCCTTGGTTTAACTCAAGAAGAAGTGGACGCTTTGAATGATGTTGGGCATGTTGTGCCCTCTACTTGTAATAGTCGGGGATTTTCAAACAAATAACAGATAACATCTGCAGTTAAGGATTAATTAAACGTAATTATAATACTAATAAATAATTAAATAAAACTAAATTCCTCAACTATTTTTCCGGGTAAATTTTGGATCGAATAAACATCCCGTAACTACTCCCTCCGTGTCATTCTATCTTGTTGTTTTCGGGTAGAGTCGGTCTACCCCACTTGCCTAAGTCTCCAATATTGAAGTTATCTAACTTTAGTTTGTGTACGTACGTGGGCGACATGCAGTGATTCACTCATTCCGATGTATTCCTTTTGCTTAGCCAATACAACAACTCACCTGTACTTTCTTCCCTCTTCCAAATTTATGTGTTATCTCTCTGCTAAAATCCGAGCCATTGGAGGTAGAATCTGGGAACGCCAAGCTTGGCCAACAACTCCTTCATTTTCTTCGGATTGTTTAAGCTAGCCAAAGATTCTCCATAGCTAATGCTCACCCTGAAGGAATCCCAATCGGAGCTGGTTCAATTCATTCCTAGCTTTCTTCGTTTTTCTATTTTCGTTTGATACATATGCATGTCGAAATTAAGCTATAAAACCTAGAAAATCAGTACATACAGTAGCTTAGCTAGTGAAATCATTTAAAATTGAAGTGATATTGTTAATAGGCATACATAATTAGTTAGATCAGTAAACTAATGCACTTGTCATCCTTGAGAGCTTCATAGAGGAAATTAATTTTTAATAAATTGGTTCATGTGGAGTTTATTCACACAATTGGTAGTAGATTAGCTAACTATTAAATTAGCAACTGTTGTGATCAAGAGATTCATGTGACTAGCTATGCTATTTGGCTATATATGTATATAGGTGATCCTACATTCCTACGTAAGCTCTAAAGGAGGGGAAAATATAAATCGGTGGGTTAATCATAATAACATAAACTAGTGAGTTTAATATTGGATCATCTATAAGTCTGTAGCTTAGTCGGTGAGTGAAATTTAATATCTTTCACAAGTGAGCCTACACTTGCACGTGCTAAAAGAACAAGTGTTTTGTGCCCAAAAGCCCGATCCAATACTTGTATTATTACTCAAGCTATTTTCTTATTTTCCGGTACCACGAATTCAAAATAGATAAGGAAGTTATTCCGGGTCTTGTAATGTGATCGTCGACGAATCTAGTCGTGTAGTCCGTTAGCCGTCATTTCCAAGTAAGTGGATTGGTTCCTTTCTGTCTTAATTATTGACGATTATGGAATTTCGTTTAGCTCTATATATTATCTTGATATATGTGATATATGATAATGTTTAATACCTATGTATATATGTGTGTGTATATGTGTGTGTGTGTGTGTGTGAAGTTATGTGTTATCATTGCTCCGTAAGAAATAGATCAGGTTGCTGGTGTGGAAGACTAATTGTTGTTCGTTGCACCATGCTAAAACAGAACTTAGGCTATTAGGTATAACCTTGTTTGTCGTTATGTCTCCATTGAAATGTTGATTCTGATTCGAATAGATATAGAGAGCATCCTACCCTACAGATTTTGCTAGGAGTATTCATATCCTAACATTTGCTCAAAGTGAATTACTTTCTCGTACTCCGTTGAGTGTAGTCCATATTCTAATAATAGGATTACCTCTCTTTGTAATGTCATCCATGAAGAGGTTTCTCGTATTCTTCCATTGGTAAGGATGTTTTTCCCCTAACATATCGATACTTATGAAACGGTATCAATCCTCGGTTAGAATGTTTTCCCCTAACATATCGGTACTTATAGGATGGTAACAGTCCTTGTATTCTTCCATCGGTTAAGATGTTTTTACCCTAACATATCAATACTTATAGGACGGTGTCAATCCTCATCTTCTTCTACCGGTTAGAACGTATTCTTCTACCAGTTAGGACGTTTTTCCCCTAGCACATGGGCATATAAATGATGATTTCGATTCTTTCTTGTCTTCGAGTGATTAGAATGTTATTCCCTTACTTATCCTTCACTTAATGGAACATGTTGATTCTCAATTCGGTAGCTATGTTAACTGAGCAAATTAGGTTGCTCTCGTTCCTCGACGAGAGCCACGTTGTCTGATTAACCAAGTTATTATAGTGTTATGCGATTAGTGCTTATTACACTTTGGTTCATCTAGCTAGCGAAGCTTAGCTTGTATTCTTAATGTGAATCCTCAGTAGGGATTGATTTAGTAGGAACGACAAAGATGAACTTAGGAGGACCATTCGACATGCTTAGCTCATTATCGATAGATAATCTGTCTTTTCTCAAAAGTTTCAAGACAGCACATTAGGATGTATCCCATGAAGTTGAAACATGTATTCTTTGACTCTCATTGCCATACCTACTGATTGTGGAACCCCTAGTTGTTAGCCATTTGAAGTTCAGCTCCTTGATTGGATCCATTTTATTTAAGCACAAATCGTCTTCCCTACTTTCTAGTCTATTTTAGACTAACTCTTTCATTTGACTCATTTATGCATGGTTTTCCGTTGTGTTTCGTTGACTTACAACACGTTAGAGCTTAGAGGGAATTTTCAAGTTAAGAGATTGGGGATTGGATGCTGAAGAGCCAGTTAACCCTTTAGAGGATAAAGAAGAAGCGGAAACATAGGTGACGGTCATCGACAACGTCAATCACCCTTTTGTTCTTTTAATGTATATTCAGATTTCGTCAAACTAGCTGAGTTCAAATTGTATTACTATTCGTATCTGTTTTGGATGCACTTTATAAAGGTCTGAGTAGTCTCGGGTTGGTTAAACCCTGGATTACTGGCGGTAATACTCCCGTGTAAATTTGGGGGTGTTACATTACTGTTGAAGAAGAAGCTACTCTTGAGCTAAGGAGTTTTACATTTTCTGTCATTTTTGCTATTTTACTATTGTGTGTCTGAATTATGTATGCCCGTGTGCTTATATTTTCATATGCATGTATGTTTTCAAACCATATATCTGTGTACTTTGTTATATGTATCTGTACTATCGATATACATGTTTATGTGTTGTGCTATTGATGTTTGTGTACTTTGATTGGTGATGTATGTGTATTTGCAATATCCATGTATTTGTGTTGGTAATATGTATGATTGTGTGTTTGTGATGTACATGTTTGTGCGTTGTGTTTTGTATGTATATGATCCTTCATTATTAATGTGTGTTGGTGAGTGGCATGATTTTGTGTTAAGTTATTAACGTCCGTGTATCCTTACTATTAATGTATGTGTATTGGCAATAACCATGTATGTGTTTTTGTTATATTCATGACTGTGTGGTGGTGATATACACGTATGTGTGTTTGGTGTTTGATATTTATGTACCTTAAATATTAATATATATGTACTTTTATTTTGGTATTTGTTTCTTATTAAGAGCAAGCTGGTTTCATCTCAAGTAAACTCAAAAGGGATATTACTAGTCCTTTCTTTAGCTCTCCTTGCTTGTCCAAAGAAGTTCCACTCAAATTTGCAACTGAATCCCAAGTTGTATTCTATGACTGGGTTGTTGGAAATTATGGATCGAAAGAGTAAGGTTTATGTTATATTTGGATGTTTATTTTTTGACTAAATATGTGTTTCTTTTTTGTTGATTAGGTATTTGCCTTTCAAGATGGGTTCAACCAACCTAACAAGGAATGATTTGACCGTGATGAAGGAGGGTGTTTATATTGATGTGCAGCTGATTGATGTGTGGAATGCTTTCTTTAATAAGAATGAGAAGAAAAAAAACACTGCATCTACAATGAGGTTTTTCACATGGTGCAATCCTTTGGTATGTGCCTTCATTTTCGTATTTGATTGTGTTTATCTTTATATACTAAGATTTTGGATATCAAATTTTTATATATATATATACTTACAGCTTCTTTCTGTTATTTTTTTAGTGTAGTCACTTTAATGATAGACACATTCTTCATTGATGGTTTGGTTGATAATTTCAAAACATGTGCCTTCTTCTAGAAGTATAAGAAGAATTTTTTTCATACCAACATGGTATGAAA
Organism: Polygonum aviculare; assembly: GCA_934048045.1. Lineage (NCBI taxonomy): Eukaryota > Viridiplantae > Streptophyta > Magnoliopsida > Caryophyllales > Polygonaceae > Polygonum > Polygonum aviculare. The sequence continues at coordinate 19,083,008 of OW204023.1, read as the reverse complement.
ATATAATTGTTTTCTTTTTTCATAGATATGAATGTGTATCCACTACTTGTTAACTATGTGCTTTTTATATATTGTATATGAATGTGGTATGTCATCCCAATTATACATTCAGATCATTGGTTTATTACTGTCATTGATATGGTTAAATTTGGGATCCACTTAATTGACAATTCGGAAGTCGATGTTAGCGATCAAGACAAATATGGTCACATTCCAACTCGGTTGGTAAGTTTGAAATTTTTTATGGTAATTTTATATTTCTGTTTCCAATATACATGTCTGTGTGTTACTTTTAAACATGCATGTGTATTGTTTATAAGCATGTCTATGTACTTTCTTATGTTATGTTTGTGTACTATAAAATTGCATGTCTGTATGTTGCTTTTAACATGTCTATGTACTTCTTAAGAAGTGTTTGTGTGTTATTGTGTCTCAAAATATGTTTGTACGGGCTAAAGCATATAGAGATTCAAAGAAAATTCCTGCTAAAAGAGTACGGATCCATGGAGGAATAGTGATAATATCACAGATTGTGACATATATGCCATGAGGTACATGTAAACTTTCAAGGGATCTGGTTTGAATGAGTGGGAAGTCAGCTTAAATAGAGATAATTCAAACAAACAAATGTTATGGTTGAGGTAACTATACTGTCATAGTCTGCTTACCAATGACTTGAATGAGCTGAAGGACAATATCCGTACCTCTTTTGTTACGTCTTCCAATCAAGTACGTGAAGACTTGAAGAGACCCAAGGATGAAGACATTAAGAAGAAGAAGGAAGAGGCTTAGAAGTAAAAGGATTAAGCGAAGAAGAAAAGGGATGAAGATCTTAAGAAGAAGGAATCTACACTAAAGAGGTCAAAGAAGAACTGATAATTCTTGTTGTTGATTTCAAGACAATTATAGTTGTGTTAGAATGAAAATACATTGTGTTGTTTTTAAAAACTTACTGTGTGGTAGTATTAAACATGCCTGTTAGTTTTTGTAAATACTGATTGTTGACTTTGTAGTGAATGTGTTTGAATGACTTTGTATATGAATTAAGTACGAGAATAACTGTGTTGCAATATCACGTATGAATGTTCATTGAGTACGCCAATGACTATGTAACAAGATCACATATCAATGTGCATTAAGTACAACAATGACTATGTAACAAGTAATACTATGAATGTGCATTAAGTATAATAATGACTGTGTAATAAGAACTTATATGAATGTGTATTAAGAATTAATATGAATGTGCATTGACTACAACAATGACTGTGTATCAAGATCAAGTATGAATGTGCATTGACTACTCCAATGACTATGCATTCACTACACCAATCACTGTAACAAGATCACATATGAATATGTAACAAGAACTCATTTGAATGTGTGTTAAGAATTCATATTCTCGTCCACTTGTTGTTTCCACGAGCATGTCCTCTTGTTGTGTTCTCGTTTGAAGCAAAATTGGCATGTCTTTGTCTCAGTTGAATACTTTTCCATTCCAATCTCTTTCCCACCTCTAATACAAAATCTTTCCCTCCCTTTGTTTTTTGCCTATGTTGGTGGATGCATGGTAACTGCACTTGGCCGGTCACCGACAAACCTTTCAAAAGTACATTCGGACGTTCATATTTCGATTCCGACAAACGATGACGCTATAGCGCTGCTAATTGTTCCCTTTTCTCTTTCATCACAATTAGTAATTTCTTCACCATATCGACATTTTCATGTACGATATTAATTCAACCATACATTTTTGAAAAACTTCCAACAAAGGCACCTTCTTCTCATCATGTACTTTGCTTGCATCATAGATGGAACCATCAGTCTCGAATATAGACTTCAATATCATGTTCTTCAACCGCCGGGCATTTATGAACATGCTTGGTAATTTCTTCAATCCAATATTTTTGAAGACCAAAAACAGATGAGAGTAAGGTAATCCAATAGTCATGAACTTGTAGCAAGAGCAATGTAACTCCTCTATTTGTGTTGAATGTTAGAAAATACATACATTATTGTTCATTGAACACCTAAAATGATAATGGTGAAAATCACCCTCTTTCTTGAACTCTTCTATTACACAACCATATAAGGCATCAAATTTCTTCTTTTGCAACTCGTAAAACACACTAATTCTGTAAATTGACGAGCAATGTTTCTCCAAATCTAAAGGTGTTTTCAAAGTCGGGAAGAAAGTGGTTGAATCGAAATCAAACTTTTGTTCACTGTGTCTTTTCTTATCTATTGCACTGTTGAACTGCATTATAAACTCAACAAGCGTTGAGTTCTGCACAATGAAATGCCCAAAAAAACTATTAAGGCTTTCTGACCTTGACGTTGTTCGAGGAAGTCCACCCATCGACACATCTTGAAAGACAGAAGGGATCCAATAATTACGTAACTCAAACAATACGGGAAGCCAAGGATTATCCTCCTGTTTGAACTCGGTTATGATCGAACCCCATGCTTCTTCAAACTCTTATGTTGTCAGTTCTTTGCTCCAAACAATCACTACTAGAAAAGGGGTGTTTAACGACCAAGTTATAACGACGAAGTGAAAATTTTATCGTTAAAGGTATATATATACCCTCTAATAACGAGAAATATATCTATTGGTCGTAATAAGCTTGAAAGTAAAGTGAACCTGAATTTAGTACCGTCGTTATAGTGATCAAGTGAACTAGTTTTAAAAAATAAAAAATTGACCTCTGTTGTTTTTAGATTAAAGATGGAAGGCGGGTTATTTTGAACGACAAAGTTTCAATGAAATCCAAATTTTACGCCAAAAATCATATCTTTTCAATTCGAACAACTCTCTCTCTCTGCCGTAAACCTAATTCATCGTAAACCTAATTCGATTATCCCTGTAAGCCCTCCTTTCCATCCTTCAACACCGCCTCTTTCTTCATTAGGCGGGTTTCTGTTTTTTTTGTTTTTTTTTAATCGGTGTAGATTAGGATCTCGCCTTAGGGCGGGAATCCTAGGGCATCCTTTCGGATGAGAGTAAGGAGCTCGTGATGGTTCCAAATAGTTTCCCATAAGAGACTGTGGCCTAAGAAAGCAATTTTAACGGCCACAAAATTGCACTACCTACTCCCATGAAATATGTGGACCGACTCGAAACCCCTAAGGGAAACGAGGATGTTTTTAATAATTCTTTCAATTTCCCATGGGCAACGATTCTGTCCTATTATAGCTTTGATAACTATCATGTTGTCTCCCTCCACCTCAAGTTTTCTAATTCCCAATTGCTTGGCGTTCCTTACACCATCCCATAGTGCCATTACTTCCGCTAGTAACACCGACACTTTCCCGTATACTCTAGATGTTCCGTTAATTGGTTTTCCAAATGCATCCCTTATAATCGATCCTCCCGAGGCATTTCCATTGCTAAGCTTGGATCCATCAAAGTTAAGTTTTACATATCCCTGAGATGGTTTCTTCCATTTTTCCCCTTTATTCTGAAACCGAACTCTTGATTTACTATTGTTGCTCACATCTTTTTCTTCATCCTCATCCCATTGTTTTGCTTGTTTCCATTGTGCCAGTTGGTTCCGGATGTATAGGTTAAGGTCTTGTATGGGGTCATTTGTTGTTTGCTTGAAAAGTATCTTATTTCTTTGGTGCCATATGCCCCACCATATCACTGCTAGCTCAGTTAGCTCCTCCTTCCGTAATTTTCTATTTAGTTCGCATAGGATGTTTCGTGGGTTCATTTGTAGCGGAATGTGATCTTTGATGATATGTTCCGCCTTTGCATTTATTCTCTTTATTATTGCCAACGTATGCGGACAGCGAAACAGTAAATGAGCGGTGTCTTCATGAGTAGCGTTACACATAAGGCAACCTTGGGGCACCACAACCTGTTTTTCGCTGAGTCTTTGTTTAATGGGCAGACCGTTCACGTCAATTTTCCACAGGAAGTTCATCACTTTAGGGTATGTATCTAATTTCCGGATCCAAGCGTTGGGACTTGGTGTCATGTTTTCTTCTGGGAGCTCATATCAGTTTATCGCCAATTCCATTTTCAGGGATCTGGACTCTCAATATTTCTTCCACCAATTCTCCAGGGAGAACTTGTTGTAGTTCATTTATTTTCCAATATTTATAACTAGATATGAATTGTTAGACTTTGGTTTCCATGTTAACTACTTCAGTTGATACCTCCCATTCAGCAAGTGGTCCGTTTGACACCCATCTATCCTTCCAGAATCTGATCATCCGACCATTCCCTACTTGCCATCTCAAGCCTCCCTCAAATTCTAGCTTTAGTTTCATTAGTTGTTTCCACTGCCATGAACTGTTTGACCTCGTTTTATATTCTGATAGCGAGTTTCCTCATAAGTATTTTTCCTTAACAACCCGCACCCAGACATTGTCTTGTTTTGTGAGTATTTTCCATAACAATTTTATTTGAAGTGCTTTGTTCATGTCCTCTACTTTCCTTATACCCAGGTCCCCATATGCCTTCGGTTTGCATATTCAATCCCAACCAACAAGAGGCTTATATTGCCTGTCTTTATTCCAGAAAAAAGTTTTATTCATGGCATCTAGTTCGTCATTTACATGCTTTGGAAGCATAAAACTTTGCATGATGTAGTTTGGTTTTGCGGAAAGGTTCGATCGGGTTAACACTGTACGACCTTCTTGAGATAGCACATTGGCTTTCCACTTGGTTAGCTACTTTTGGGCCTTCCCAATTGTGTCCTGGAAGCATTCTTTGTTCATTCTGTCGTTAATAATTGGACATCCTAGGTATTTTTCTACGTTCTCCATAGAGCTTATCCCCATTGTTTGCTTGATACTTTGTTTTTGTTGGTTCCCCACTTTCTTTGACGTGTGGAATGCTGATTTATGATAATTTACTTTCTGTCCTGTGGCTACACAATATTCTTCGATTATTTGCTTCATTTGATTACATCCTCATACCCCCTCTGGCAATCGGGAATCCTATAAGTGGCTTCGGCACCTCGCTTACTTTCTGGAGTTTACGGGCCAGGATTTCTGCTACAATGACAAACAGATAAGGTGACAAAGGGTCTCCTTGTCTGATTCCTCGTTCCGGCGCAAATGGTATAGTAGATCCACTGTTAACCAAGACTGAAAAAGACACTGTGCTTATACACTCCTTCACCCATCCTATGAATTTTTTGTCAAACCCGAATTTGTGTAAGATACAAAAGAGAGATTCCCAATCAACCTTATCATACAATTTTTTCATATCTTGTTTTACTGCCATCCATCCTTCCTTTGCTTGACTTCCTCTAAAGGAGTGAAAGATTTCATGTGCTATGAGTACGTTGTCCTGAATTGTTCTTCCAGCTACAAAGGCTCCTTGGAGTGGGTGGATGATTTTGGGCATTACCTTTTTTAATCTTTCAGTTAGAATCTTAGCTATGATTTTGTATGTCGTTGTGCATAAGCTAATAGGCCTATAATGATTAGTTGTCGATGGGTTATCATTTTTCGGAAGTAGCGATATAAACGTATGGTTGCTTTGCTTTAAGATCCTCCCAGAGTGGAAGAATCCTTTAATTGCTTTTATTACTGATGGGCCAACAATATCCCAATACTTCTTATAGAATTCTGCTGTCATGCCATCCGGTCCAAGAGATTTATCTGAGCCAATTCGGAGAACACTGTTTTTGATTTCTTCATTCGTTACTGGTCTAGTTAGACTTCTGCTGTCTTCGACTGTTATTTCTTTGTCAATAAGTGTCATATACTCCTCTAGGGCTGATGTGTTTATCTGTTGCTTCTTATACCGCCTAAAGAAATCATTTCTGATTTCGCGACAAATATTTTCTTTGCCTACTATTTGGGTGCCGTCACCTCGAGTGATTGTCTTGATAGTTTTATGGTTTCGCCTCCCCGATGCTATTTTGTGGAAATACCCCGAGTTCGAATCACCCAATTTTATATGTTTTGTCTTTGCCCTTTGCTTCCAGTATATTCTATGGAACTGAAGAATGCATTCCTTCTTTCGTAGGAACCGGATTTGCTTCTGGACAAGCGCTGGGTGTGGGGATTCAATAATCTTTTGTTGTAGATCCAAGAGGGTGTCCTCAATCTCTCGTAGTTGTTGAAATGTATTGCTAAATGTCTTCCTTTTCCATTGTTTTGTATGTGCTTTGAGCAGTTGCGTTTTCTTCATGAGTTGGAACATGAATGACCCTTGGAAGCAAGTTCTCCAAGTTTGTTTGACCACATTTCGGTAGTCTTTTCTCATTAGCCACATCTTTTCCATCTTAAATGGTGCCGCTTTCCTTATGCAGTCGTTCATAATATCGACCGATATTTTGCAGTGATCAAATGTTGTGAATGCGTGATTTTGCGTGCGGATTCCCGGGAATTGGTGTAGCATGCTATCGCTAACCATTACTCGATCCAACTTTTTGTAAATGTTTTCAATTTCCGTTTTATTCTTCCGCCAAGTGTACTTGTTTCGTGTGGTGAGAATATCATGTAGGCTGCAAGTGTCCTTTAAAAGCCGAAGTCGTTCAAATCTATTGGTTGTAGGTAAACAACCTCCTTTTTTATCACCAATTTCATTTATTTCGTTTAAATCACCTATGACGACTAGTGGAATGTCAATTCCTAGTGCACAATTAATAAATTCTGTCCAGAAGCTATCTTTCTGGGCCTCGTTCGGAGGTGCATACACAAAACATAATGCAAAAACCCACCCCGTTAGCAAGTTAACATGCTTCATTATAATGTATCTCGGCTTATGAATCATGATTTCAATAGTTTCACTGGTGAGTTGGTGCTCTTTCCACATCACACATATGCCCCCTGCCCTACCATCTGCACGCGACCATGCAATATTGTCAAAACCTGCACGTCTCCACACCTGATCACTTGGAAGTCTGTCTGTTTTCATTTCCACGATAGCCATTATATGGATTTGCTCAATTTTACAAAACGAATCGATCTCAGGCCAAAACGATTTTCTTCCCATTCCTCTGCTATTCCACAATGCGACTTTCATTTATACCCATTTTATACGGATAGTCGACAACTCCTCTGTGTTGGTTACAACCTTTGCTTATTTCATCGATCGTCACTCCTAGTTGTTTCCATAATTGTTTGGTTTCCAAATATTTCCATAGTAATTCTACATAGGGGCTATGGAGTAGTTTCCGAATCCCATTGATCAATTTAATTAACTGACTAGTCAACCCAATCACACAGCTTTTGCTCGAAACTCCATTCCAATCCAATCTTAATCCCACATTCTTTTGGAAATTAACGGGAACCTTCACACTCTTGAATTCAAATAATAGCCTGCTCATATATAAATTACATACTATAGTATTATTCGTCCTTCCTACACCCCTGTTACATTCACAAATCTCATAAGATTTTTTCCATACATATGCACAAACTTAACTCTAATCCAGTCTTTTCCTTTTTAACCCCGGAATGCAGCCCTCTGTACTTCTTTTTCTTGTGAGTCTGCCTTTTGGCTTTGGTGCTGAGCAATTCATGAGCTCCTTCCATTCGATTCCTTGCTCCTAGAGTTATCACATTTCTTCTACAATCAACACAAACTTCCATCCTTTTTCCGATATGCACATAATACTTAGATTTCCATTCAGAAATAACATGTACCATATTCAAGGAGTATATATTTACTACATACAACTGACTATACAATCTACTTAATTTCAAAGCTCCTTTGAAAAAACAACAATCATGTTCAAATGTGATATCCCTATTGAGTACAATTATTGCAATTACCTTTATTATGCAGACACTATTGTTCTTTGGAAGTTCAGGCAAACACCTGAATGGTACACCATCATTGTTAACACAACTGTCCTGATCCTGCAACAAACTTCAAACACAAATGCACCTCCCAAAATTAAATCCAATTTGCATGTTGGCGTAGTAAACATTTCTTTTGCATTCCTTTAATCTGCTCATAGAACATCTAATTTTGTTGTGTGGTAGCATGTGTCTAGTATGACTGTAGTTCCTTTCTTCCACATCAGACTTATCAATCTTCTTGGACCAATCCTCACTATGCCTATCCAAGTGACTTGATCCTAGAATATTCAAATAGCTTTCTCTAGACTGATGTGTGATTTTTCCTACCCTTAACGGTTTTACTCACAACAGAACCCATATATATATTACTTTTGGCTTTTAGTTTAGCTTTTAAAAAATCCAGGACAAATGCTTTGCATGATAAACAGATATGGTTTTTACAAAGCACAACAAGAACATCACCATACTGAATGAGAATACCTGCATAATTACTTATTGCCTCTTTTTTCCGTATCATCATCCAGCAATTACAATAAACTGCACAACAAGTTAAACATTGGAATTCCAGATTCTCAAAGTAGAACATAACAAAATACCATATTATCATTGCATCATAATTCTTACATAAAGTTTGCATCATAGTTCTCCAACTTCCCATACAACACTTACTTCTACTACAAAAGTTACCACTAGTCATGAATAAACCACCAAGGTAAAGGTAACAGCCCCTGGGTGGCTTTTTCATCACTTCAAAAATCATGATTCTTCTTCTACCATCATCAACAAAAGACTTACTTATCCAGACTCCTAATTCCAAGTAGAAAAGTACAACATAAAAATAAAGGAAAAAGCATGCCGAAATTGAACCCCAAAGGAGTTTAGTGTTTCCAAAATTCAGCTTGATTTTCTCCATCATCCCAGCTTCATTTTCTTGGTTTCACTACCCTTGAGAGCAGAGGTCACAACATCCAGCCCCTCCGAATTGTCCTTGCGCTTACTAGATTCCGAGTTGGAGGCTTGGGAATTCACCACCCCCAAGTTTTCCATTCTCACGGCCACAGAGCTTGCATTGGAAAGGGAGTGAAAGGAGTCCAGTGGTTGAGAATCCTCCATGGGAGAAGCCATCATCAGCCCCTCATCTATCATTGCTTCTATCTCTTCTTGTGTAAACTCCTCCCCACCAACTTCCTCTTCATTCAGCAGGGCATCTAAAGCGTTTTCAGCTTCTTCCTTGTCTTGGCCAGCATTTGTTTCTTGGGGGTTAAGAGGTTGTCCATCATCAATGGCTTCATTTTGGGGGCTCTTAGGTGCCTCAAGGCTTGTTTGTCTTCATTATTGGTACCTCGTTCAGGCTCTATCACCACAGTATTGGCATTTTGACCCTCAGTGGGAACAGAAGACCCCTTGGATTGTCCAAATCCCTTAGATACTGAGGATGATGATTCAGTCTTATACACCACTTGGATGCCACTCTTCATCACAGCCTTTGCAGGTTCTTCCATAACCTTCTTTCCCTCCTTATGGGACTTCTTCTTACCAACATATTCCCATTCCCCTTCTTCTGGCTCCTCATGAGTATTAGTTGGCTTACTAGCTGGGGTTTTGGCAGCCAAGGATTTTGGAAGGGTGACAGTAACAACTTGATTTCTAATGGAGTTCAAAGGACATGTCTGGGCAGTGTGGGACAAGTCACCACAAGTGCCGCATCCTTTAGGGAAGTCTTCAAACCACACCTTGTATTTCACCTCGTTTGCATTCTCATCTGGAACACTAATTTCGGTGCCTTCAATGTTCTTCAAATCCACATTAACACAGACCCTTGCATATCTAACTCTTTGTTTTTTCTCAGTGTAGGTGCAGAGTTTAAAGACTTCTCCCATATTATTCCACTCCATGATAGTCTTAAGCACATCAAATGTAAAATATTCCACCGGGAGTTTAGGAATTCTAACCCACACATCAACAAGGGAAATGGATTCGGTTGAGGTATCAAAGTTGGATTTCCATGGTCTAAGGATCATCAATTGGCTGAAAACATGGTAAGGCCTACCCTCCCAAACCCGAGCTTTATCAATAGGGTTCGCAAACCTAAGTTCTAACCAACCATGGGTTCTCACATGGATGAAGAACTCTCCATTGAGTTTCCAATCAATTCTCAATTTGCTTCTCAACCTAGAAGGTTCTATGGCATCACCTAAGACAAAAGCATAGAGAGATGTATCCTTTAATTGCTCAATATTTTCCTTAACCCCTGCCAGCTTTCCAAGAAAAGCAACCATATCCATCTTGGGTTTAGCCTTCCCTTTGCCTTTCTTAGTTCCAGAGGGACCAGCCTCTGCTGGCTTGCTTGCATTTCTACCCTTTACAGCCTCATCGGCTATAGTAGAAGAGGTGGCTGAATTTTCTTTAGGTGATTCTTTAGAGGATTGGTCTTTAGAGAAGGAGTGGTCAGAACAAAGAACATTCTTAAACGATCGATTGTCTTTCTCCATGAAAGTAGGATAAGAGATATCAGTGCAGACAACAGTATTAGAATGAGTTTTTTGAAGGTAAAAGGGTTGACACAGGTACCCCAATTGCCCACCCAAGCAGGTGTATTTATAGACAAAGAACCCACATACAGGCTGAGATTCAATATATAAATTATATTCAACTACAGGGAAAAAGGGACACAACCTGGCAGTAGTAGTTGAGGAATGTCTTCTGAGAACGTTCTTGAGGGGGGAAATCCATCCCACCCGAGATTTGTTGTGGATTTGGGACTCTTGGAAACCCGCTGAAACACCCGCTGCCTCTTCTCTCCCTTCACCCTCTTGATGAACGGTACTCCACTGTACCTGAGGTTCACCAACCCTTGCTTTTGTTTGATTTTTGCTTCGGGTTCTTTGATTATGATACCACATCTCTTGAATCTATAGCCCCTAAGCCCTTGCAAGAAGACCACAGTAAGGCTAGGCCTTCTCTTAGACACCTGCTGAAGCCGATTTTGGTTTGTGCCGTCTTGGGCATTGTTCAAGCAATCCAGGATTTGGGGGGCCGATCCACATAATCCACACTTAGGAGATCCTTGTTGATCATGATTCTTGGTAGCATAGAGAATTGCACAGAGAAACAAGGATAGATTTGCTTCAATTTGGGGGCTAGGGTAACGTGATTTGCTATAGTGGCAATTTGCGTGGGGAGGAAGGGAGGCTGAACAAAGCTTTTTCTTCATCGGGTTCTAAAAGTTTAGGCGGGTTTCTGTTTGTTTTTCCTTCAACACCGCCTCTTTCTTCTAGTATCTTTCTTTCTTTCCTTTTGTACTTTAGAAATATACAACCAGAGCTTGTGCATCGGAATCCATACGAAGAAGATCGAAACAGAAAGCGATGGCGACTATTGTTCCTACCAATGAAGAGGAGCCCGTCCTCTCCGCCGTACGCTTCATATCTCAGCTTACAGGGTTGATGCCGGCGCCGAGGTTTTTCCTTAAACTAATTTCCGCTTTCCGTTTTCTGCATTGTTTATCTGTTAATCAATCCACTATCGTCCCGTTTCCACTTGTTTCTCATCTTCTCTGAATGTCAATTCGATTCCTTAGGTTTCGTTACAATTCTAAACTCTTCGCCAATTTCAAGTCTTTGTGTTTTTTTTCAATTCGATTTCTAGGGTTTTTTGCAACTCTGAACTCATCACGAGATGCCTAATTACTGATGAATTCACGTCTCTATGAATTTGATGTTTTTTCCCTACGTTCTGTTTTATTATCTGAATTTTGTGAACAAGGTAGCGGAGCATGAAGTGTGAAGGCTTTGCACAGAAGTTGAGGAATGCCTAGTGATGGGAAGATGGATCGAATTGGCATCTCTAACTGTCACTTCTACTGACCTAATCTTCTCTAGAGTTGGGGAGAAAGGTAAGATTCTTGCTAGTCCTAATGCTCTGACTTTTAATATCATGTTATTTAAATACTGCTGAATTCATGGAGGTGATAATTGTATTCATGGGTTAACTATAAAACCGTCTATTTGTTACTTTAGATTTAGAGTGCATCTATGCAGTTATATGCAAGCTTGTCACGAAATCGGGATGGCCAAAGGAAGCTTTGGAGATTGCTGAGCTTAATAGTGAGAAGGTGGCTCAACAGCCGAGTGATAAGCCTGCTTTGCGCTTAAAAATGTGCATTGTTCTTGATACTTAAATTTTGTATTTGAGGTTGAGATCAGATACTTATTTTTGACTTCTTTGCCTAGCGTGTTCAATCTGTACATTCTACTTGAGGATGGGTATAGCCGATACCATGTTTATATGAAGCCCTTCTAATTGGCTTCAAGTGTTAGAGTTACTGAGCATATTATTCCCTCTTTCAGATTCACTGGATGTAATATATATGCTTTTTGTTCAACGTTCATCTGGTATATACTTCTTTTGCAGCTCTTTTGTTGAAGCTTGAGAGCCTTTGAAAGAGTATGTCCTTGCCATTCGGTCTATCAAGGTAAACTTTACCTTCATCTTTGTGCTAGCAATGTTCTTTCAATTTCCTCCATTGCATATTTGGTTTGAAGTAGTTCATATGGAAGCAAAAAATAAACATGTTTTATAATTTGTAAAATAGGGAGATCCAATGCCTTCAGGCGACACTATGAACTTGCTGAGGTAGTGAAGTTGAAACAAAGCAATTTGTATGTGTTCTCTCCTTCATTTCTGATTATACTGTTTCTTTTCTGCTTCTTCATTCAATTGTAATGATTGGAAGTGCGTTTTTGGATTTAGGGTTTGGAGCTGCAGACCGTAAATTCACTTCATCGCGGATCATATGATTCAGCATGTTGTGAGTTCCACTTAATCATACGAAAGTCAAAGTATACAATTGTCTTTACTGTTGTTTGTCACTTTTTTCTAATAGCTATTGTGAACACCACCTGTTTCAATAAATTCCTTCGTCACAATAAATATAGCATGCATGGATGTGTATTTCTCCTTTTCTATTGTTCTATGGAATTTGCTACTGGTTTCTGTTTTTTTTTGTTGCATCCATAATGTTTTTTTTTTGTTTCTCCTTGCGATCCTTTTCTTTTTTCTTTTCCCACTCTTTCATTCATGGAGTAATGCTTCTTGACCTATCTAGATTTTCTTTTAGGAATGGAATTTGGCAGGTGAATGACTACTAATCTTATTTATATTTGTACTAACGTTAAATGCTGTTTTCTTTCCTGAATTCTGCATACAGCTGGTTACTTATGGGCTTTCTAATCTTTGGACAACGTCATCAGGATGTTGCTTGCTTACTTTTAATATGAATGCACGAAAAAAATCACAAAAGAAGACACATCAATATGGAAATCTCATATATGTAATACAAAGCAGAGCTCTATGGTTCTATGCTTTCAATCTTCTACCAACAACCCCACCTTTACTGTCTTTCATTAAGGGAAGTGTTGCTTTTTTGCTTATCTTCCAGAGCCAGTTTCGGCGCTTCTTCTAAAGCAAGAAGATTTGTGATCTTTTCATTCTAAAACTCCAAAAAAGGTGACTTACACACTATTTTCAGCATTTTGCCTATTAAGTGTGTTGGACAGTTTGCTTGATTGCTTTTCTACATATATCCTTTCCATGCTACACTTTCTCAGTAATTGGATATAGGTTGGACAGTAGGTACTTGGCTAGGATTGAAAGTCATTTTTAAACAATGTAGTTTATGAAATTATTAATATCTCTAATGTTTTCTAAGAGTGCACTCTTCTTTATAGTGTAATTCCTAGCTAGGCTCTACCTACTACATAGCTGTTAATAGTAATCTATTGAGTTGAAATCTCATTAGTCCTCATTATCTAGAAGAATCCATACGTTGAATGTTATGGTTCATATTTTTAATCCAAAAAAACTTTGTGCTTTGTGCTTTTTCTTTTTCACTTCACTAATATATGCATATGTTTAATCACATAAATTACAAAATGTTTGAACATATTCAACGATGGAGATCGAAGGGGATCTTTAATTTGCAGTGGGAGTCATGTGTTAGGAAAGATAGAGAGATGAATCAAATTTTGTACCGATTGGATATGTCGTTTAGGCTTTAGTTACATTAAAACTCCTGCTAATTAAGAAGACCACATACGTAGCCAACCAAAGATACCAAATATTTACTATATATTTTATTGAGTACCATATTTTTAGTGAATACCATATTTTGAAATGCATTAGTTATGATTAATTAACTAATTAGACTATTTGGTAGCTAGCTTACACGTTTCTAAACACCAACATTCATAAGTGTAAGGGTGTTTTTTTCAGTATTGGTAAAAGCAGTTTGAAGGCGTAACCACCTGCTTGTGACGTTGATAATGTTGTCTTATATGAAATTTTATTAATTTCTAGCCTAACTATTTAGAAGGACTAGCGTACCCAAATGGTGGGCATTGAAGTTCATAAATCGTAGGAAAATGGGTCTGTTCAGTTCAGCATAATATTTTTCTTACGAGAGTGAATGCTTCCTTATAATTTTAATCACATAAAAGCTTCACATTTCATTGTTTGTTAGCTTTAATATTTTTAGTATAACTCTGGTTTGCAAGAAACCAGTTTTCAGTATTTTTTTGTTAGCTTTACTTGCTTATTCTCTTGAGTGCATTTTCATCGCATTTTATTGTTTTCCTACTATTCGTGCAACTTAAACTGTTAACTAGGATTTGCTATATTCTGCTAACTAGGTTCATTGACAAGGGTTGGATTAAACTCTAAGTGTTCCAGGTTTTATTTCTTGTATAATTTGAAAGTCTATTGGCAATACACATTGTAATTCAGACAACAAATCTTAACTGCAATTCATCAACATTCTATTATTATGAATGTAGTGTTTAAAGATTACACGATTGAGTAACATCATTTGTGTTACTTGATTACATATATATACTACATATATCAACTGATTATAACTGCTATATTTACAGTTATATAACTACCATGATGACAGTTATGGAACTTAGTCTACACGCCACATACCTGTCAACAAACAGACCCTTGAAACAACTATAACAGACTTAACTAACTATAACAGACGTTACTAGTCATGATTAATACTTCATTCACTCCCTTAAGCATGAACTATAAACTTCATTCCAAGCTTTCCTCTCAGCTTCATGAATCTCTGTCTTGCCAGTGGTTTTGTTAAGATATTTGCAAGTTGATCCCCTGTGTGAACATATTCTACTTTGATCTTCCCTTGATCCACACAATCCCTGATGAAGTGAAACCTTGTGTCTATGTGCTTACTTCTATCATGAAACACTGGATTTTTAGATAGTGCACTGGCTGAAATATTATCTATCTTTAATTTAACCTCACTCCATTTCTTATCCTCCAAGGTTTCCACCAAGGTCTTTAACCATATCCCTTGACAAGCGGCTGCAATGGCTTCCATATACTCTGCTTCACATGAACTCAAAGCCACTACACGATGCTTCTTTGAGGTCCAAGAAATGACATTCCTCCCATAGAAATACACAATGCCACTTGTGCTTTTTCTATCATCAATGTCTCCTTCCAAGTCACTGTCACAATACCCTACTAGTACTACATTAACACCTCCTTTCTTGTAAGAACACCCCAGTTTCAACGTGCCCTTAATGTACCTGAGAACCTTCTTGAGAGCCTCCATATGAGATTCTCTGGGATTTTCCAAAAATCTTCTTAAAACACCAACACTATAGCACAGATCTGGGCTAGTGTTCACAAGATACCTGAAATTGCCAATGATGCTTCTATATAGTGTTGCATCAACCAATTTTTCTCCCAGATCATGTTTGCTCAACTTGATCCTTGGTTCCATAGGGATGGCACATGGATTACAATCTTCCATGTTAACCATCTGCAATATTTTCTTGGTAAAGCTTTCCTGCTTCAAGTGCACTTCCATTTCAGTTTGCATCACATCTATGCCAAGATAATAGCTTAGCAATCCCAAGTCACTGATATCAAATTCCTTCTTCATCTCTGACTTAAAGGACAAGATTGCTCTAGTAATCGAGCCTGTTATCACAAGATCATCAACATAAACTCCTACAATCATGAGTTCCTTGTTTCCTTTCCTTGTGTATAAAGCATGCTCAGTTTTGCATCTAACAAAACCCATCTTCTTCAAACTCAAATCCAGTTTTGAGTTCCAAGCACATGGTGCCTGCTTTAGTCCATACAATGCCTTTCTCAGCCTTAGTACCTTTTCTAGATGCCTTTTGTCAATGAACCCTCTGGTTGTTTGACATACACCTCCTCCTGTATATCACCATTCAAGAAGGCTGTTTTTACATCGATGTGATGGACCTCATATTTCTTTGTTGCAGCAAAGGCCAGAAGATTCCTAATGGTTTCAAGCCTTGCAACTGGCGCATAAACTTCCTCATAGTCAACACCAAACTTCTGAACATACCCTTTAGCAACTAGCCTAGCCTTGTGCTTTAGAATTTTCCCTTCAGGATCCTTTTTCACCTTAAAGATCCACCTTAATCCTATGGCTTTATGCTTCTTAGGGAGACTTGTCAGTTCCCAAGTCTTGTTCTTATTTATGGATGCCAGTTTTGCCTCCATAGCTTTCTTCCATTCTATTTCTGTAGTTGCATCTTCATACTTAGTTGGTTCCTCACTTGACAGAAAGAAAAGTCCAACTTCTTCTTCTATTTCTTGAGTTTCATTGTACGTATCTTGAATCTTCCTGAAACCTCTCGGTGTATGATCATAGTCTGTCATGTATATGCCACTTCCTGTTGATTTTGGTGAGTTCTCCATCTCTTGTTCCTCGAGTGGCGTCTTCTGCATCAATGGAGTAAAGGGTGTTAGACAATCTTCTTGATCATCATACTCACTTGCATTAGACTGATGCATTCCATTCTCCATTTCATCTTCTGGCAAGGAAAACACTTGGAAATCACCCTTTTTCTTACTTAGAGTGTTCTCGCCAATCCAGTTGGCTTCAGCAGACTCATCAATTTTTACATCTCTGCTTACAATAACCTTGCCACTCCCATGATCATAAAATCTGTATGCCTTGGAACCATCTTCATATCCAATGAACATAACCTTCTTGCTCCTGTCCTCTAACTTGGACAGATGTGGATTCACATCCTTGACAAAAGCAACACTTCCAAACACCTTGAGATGATGTATGACAGGTGGCCTCCCATTCCATTCTCCATAGGGTGTACCATCTATATTTCCTTTTGTAGGTGATCTGTTTAGCAAATATACAGCCGTGTGAACAGCCTCTGCCCAGAACTCATTTGGCACTCCCCTGAATTTCATCATACATCTTGCCATCTCTACAACCATTTGGTTTCTCCTCTCTACCACATTATTCTGCTGTGGCGTGTATGGTGCAGTAAGAAACCTTTTCACTCCCTCTTTCTCAACAAACTCTTTAAATGCATTTGATGTAAATTCTCCACCTCTGTCTGTTCTAAGTGCCTTTAGTTGGTTATTCTCAAATCATCTCAGTTACCTTCTTATCCTTGGGTGACTTTGGACGGTAAAGTCCGAGGTCACTGGCGGTATTACCCTTTGGCTTTAAGAAGGGAGTATTACAACCTTGATCTTTTCCTCGTCCAACTGTAAACCAACACTAGACCACAAAGCCAATGAAAACAGTGGACGGCTTGCAAAAAAGTACACTTTTCCAAGTTGGCAAAGAGTGTTTCATGGCATAAACGTGCCAATACCAACTTAATGTGTTTTGTGTAATCAGTGAGATTCATAGAATAAATCAAGATATCATCAAACTAGACCACAAGGAACTTACCAATGAAGTCCCAAAGGACATGGTTCATGAGTCTCATGAAGGTGTTGGGGGCATTGGTGAGACCAAAGGGCATTACAAGCCATTCATAGAGACCAAATTTGGTCTTGAAGGATATCTTCCATTCATCTTCTTCCTTCATTCAGATTCGGTAGTAGCCACTCTTCAAGTCTATTTTGGTGAACAAGGTGGCACCATGGAGCTTGTCCAGCATATCATCGAGCTTAGGAATTGAGTGTCGATATTTGATGGTGATGTTATTGATTGCACGGCAGTCCATACACATGCGCTAGGAGCCATCCTTTTTAGGGACTAGAATGATGGGCACGACACAAGGACTTAGGGACTCTCTTACATAGCCACGCTCAAGGAGCTCTATTTGGTAGCGAGGCCCCGAGCATCAAGTGAATTTGATGTTTAATTCCACATAGTGCTGGAAGGCCTGAGGGAAGGTCGTTAAGGAGGACATCCTTGAATTCCTCTAAAAGGGAAGCCACGATGCTGGGGACGGCCGGATCATTAGGGATTGTGCTAGAATATGTTAGGGACATTGGCACCATCAAGAAGCAATGGGCACGTCCTGAGGGTGGCGCTTGAGATGGGGACGGTCGTGTGACCAACCCACGGGGCTCAACCGTTCCTTGAAGGGATGCGCCTGATTTGGGGGTTAGGGATGCTTGGTCCGAGGGACTCCTTTTGGGGACGGCTTTAGTACGCTATTGTTTCCCATCGAATAGTGAAGGCTTTGTATCCGAAGTGTTGGACGAGTTGCGTTCTTTGTGCACCCGTTCTTCTTCAATTGCCTTAGCTCGGTCGCGTTGTACCTGATCCTGCAATATTTTACTAGGCAACATGGGTAAGATTTTGACGCGCTTCCCATGGTATGTGAACACATATGTGTTCAAGAATTCACCGTTAAGGATGAGTTGCGTTCAAGATTTTGGGGGACGGATTTGGTATGCTATTTTTGCCAATCCAATAGTGAAAGCTTTGCATCCGAAGTGTTGGACGAGTTGCGTTGTTTGTGCACCCGTTCTTCTTCAATTGCCTTAGCGCGGTCGCGTTGTACTTGAAACTGCAATATTTTACTAGGCAACATGGGTAAGATTTTGACGCGCTTCCCATGGTATGTGAACACATAAGTGTTCAGGAAATCACTGTTAAGGACGCGCCGGTCGAAAGCCAATGAGCGAGTGTGTGATGTCCATAGCAAGGACATCACAAAGTAAGGTGTCCGTGCAAGGATCAGTGGAAACGGTGATCATGCATTGGTGAGTGATTTGGGTACATGGGGAGTTCAACCATTGCAGACCATATGTGGAAGGGTGGGGAGTCGTTTCAATGTTAAGGTGTTTGACTACCATTTCGTCGACAAGGTTGGTGCAACTCCCGGAATCAATAATCACACTACGGTTGGTGGAACCAACCAAAGCGCGAGTGTAGAAGAGAGCTTCATGTTGATCTTGTAAGGACTCTTTCAAAAAGAGTGCCTTCCTAGCAACCAACCCGAGGCAGTGGCTGGCGTCCATCTGTGCTAGGGCACAATCAAACTCTTCATCTTGGGGAACAGCATAGGAGTCCTCATATAATGGCTCTGGTTGGACTTCTTTCTCATCTAAGGACACAAAACCCCATGTGGTTGTGGAGGACAACACTTTCCTTTAGTTAGGGGAGTCCTTTTGATAGTGGCCTCGTCCCCCACAAGAGAAACACTCAAAATCCCTAGATCGCTCAAGTGAGTCCCTTGTTGGGACGGATGCCCTTGTTGGGGACGGCCTGTGGAGTTCGTTCCGTGTTGTTGGGAAGGACTCTAGGATGGGGTTTGCCTTGAAGAAGAGCCCTGTCCCTGCATTTTAGAAGTAGAATTAGTGGAACCTTTTGACCGCGAGGCAAAGGAAGTATACCTATTTGGCCGAGATTGGTAAGAACACTGCTATTGTTGGTTCTTGTAGATGGTCATGGCCGTATGCATCAAGTTGTTCAATTCTGTGATGGGCAAGATATCGAGTTGGTGCCATATAGACTGATTCAACCCAGAAATGAACTTTGTTTCAAAGTAGAGGGGGCAACTACAATATTGGCCTTGAAATACATATCCTCCAACTTAGAGAAGAACTTTATGGGAGTCATGCTTCCTTGACGAAGCGTTGCGATGTCCATCCTCATCTGGTTCTTATAGTCCTTAGTAACATACTTTTAGGTCATGACGTACACAAGTTGATCCCAAGTGGTCACCGGCGTTTTATCTTGCCTCAAACGGTTGTCCACAAAACGTTGTCACCACACTCGTCCTTGAACCAGAAAATTCACACAAAAGCACAAATGTGTGTTTTGTATAAGCCGTATGTGTGTTATTTGAATGCATGTATGTGTGTTTGGGCTTTAGGTGTAGTGTGTGAATACATGTCTTGTTTTATGTATATGTGTAATTTATTAAGTTTATGTGTGTGTGTGCGTGCGTGCGTTTTCAAAGATGACAAACGTAAGTATATGCGTTTGAAGAGGAAGAAGAAGAGGCAAATGAGCAAAATTTGTTGCAAGTATTGATAATGAAAATGTTCCTCCTGGTCATGTTTTCAAGAAATTCAACAAGTATGCTGTTTCCAGACCAAATTCATGCTCTTCTTCTTCTCCTTCTCTTTCTCCCTCTCCTATCAAGGAGGCCCCTTCTCTTGACAAGCTTGAGGAGTTGTAGTTAATACAAGATCAATAAGGTAGTTTAACTGGTGTGGTTTTGTCTTTGACAAGCTTGTGGAGTTGTCAAAGGAATGGAAAAGAACCAAGAAAAAACTAGAGAGGTCTAATGTTGTTTTTTATAGTAATTTTATATTTTTTGTTTCCAATGTACATGTTTGTGTGTTGCTTTTTATCACGTATGTGTATTGTATATAAGCATGTTTGTATACTTTCTCATGTTATGTTTGTGTGCTCATTACATACATGTCTATGTGTTGCTCTTAAACATGTTTGTTTATTGGTTATAAGCATGTTTATGTACTTTCTCATGTTATGTCTGTGTACTTATAATGTACATGTCTGTGTATTGGTTATATGCATGTCTATATACTTTCAAAATACATGTCTGTGTACTTATAATATACATGTCCTTGTGTTGCTTTTAAACATCTATGTGGATTGGTTATTTACATATCTGTGTACTATCAACATACATGCATGTGACTCTTAATAGATATGTTTATGTGTTTTTTCTAATCTATCTGTGTTTTTTCCATTCAGCTTATGTATGTTGATTGTGTGATCGTATTTGGGAATTAGTCCCCTAGAGATATACCGATTATAAGGGCATGACCTTTTGAGCTTATCAAAGCTAGGGAGTAGACGAAAGTCTCTAATGGAGGCTTTGGTTTAGGTTATATATCCAAGGTTGCCTCATCAGGCCCTGTACATGATGTGTCTCCTAATCAACCATCTGGTATATCTCATGATGAGAACTTTGCACCCGACAAGTTGAAGGCTTTTGTTGAGGATCAGTTAAAAGACGTTAAGATCATTGCACATCATGTCCGAAAAGTTTCCGGAGAGGATGAGAGATGCTCCCAATCAATTCTCAAAGAATTCAGTTATGCTCAAAGTGAGCAATGAAATTGAGAAGATGTTGAGGATATCTACTAGAGCTCAATTTCAATCCCAACATGAAGGCGACATCGATGATGAAGATGAGATGTCTGATAGCCAGAAGGAGTTTTGGGATCAAGTTGTCATGGTCATTGAGGAGATTACAAAGACAAAAAAGGTTACTAGTTTTGCTATTTCAACAAGGCTGCTTCATCATTTGAACCCCCATCATTCAGCCTTGGTTTAACTCAAGAAGAAGTGGACGCTTTGAATGATGTTGGGCATGTTGTGCCCTCTACTTGTAATAGTCGGGGATTTTCAAACAAATAACAGATAACATCTGCAGTTAAGGATTAATTAAACGTAATTATAATACTAATAAATAATTAAATAAAACTAAATTCCTCAACTATTTTTCCGGGTAAATTTTGGATCGAATAAACATCCCGTAACTACTCCCTCCGTGTCATTCTATCTTGTTGTTTTCGGGTAGAGTCGGTCTACCCCACTTGCCTAAGTCTCCAATATTGAAGTTATCTAACTTTAGTTTGTGTACGTACGTGGGCGACATGCAGTGATTCACTCATTCCGATGTATTCCTTTTGCTTAGCCAATACAACAACTCACCTGTAGTTTCTTCCCTCTTCAAAATTTATGTGTTATCTCTCTGCTAAAATCCGAGCCATTGGAGGTAGAATCTGGGAACGCCAAGCTTGGCCAACAACTCCTTCATTTTCTTCGGATTGTTTAAGCTAGCCAAAGATTCTCCATAGCTAATGCTCACCCTGAAGGAATCCCAATCGGAGCTGGTTCAATTCATTCCTAGCTTTCTTCGTTTTTCTATTTTCGTTTGATACATATGCATGTCGAAATTAAGCTATAAAACCTAGAAAATCAGTACATACAGTAGCTTATCTAGTGAAATCATTTAAAATTGAAGTGATATTGTTAATAGGCATACATAATTAGTTAGATCAGTAAACTAATGCACTTGTCATCCTTGAGAGCTTCATAGAGGAAATTAATTTTTAATAAATTGGTTCATGTGGAGTTTATTCACACAATTGGTAGTAGATTAGCTAACTATTAAATTAGCAACTGTTGTGATCAAGAGATTCATGTGACTAGCTATGCTATTTGGCTATATATGTATATAGGTGATCCTACATTCCTACGTAAGCTCTAAAGGAGGGGAAAATATAAATCGGTGGGTTAATCATAATAACATAAACTAGTGAGTTTAATATTGGATCATCTATAAGTCTGTAGCTTAGTCGGTGAGTGAAATTTAATATCTTTCACAAGTGAGCCTACACTTGCACGTGCTAAAAGAACAAGTGTTTTGTGCCCAAAAGCCCGATCCAATACTTGTATTATTACTCAAGCTATTTTCTTATTTTCCGGTACCACGAATTCAAAATAGATAAGGAAGTTATTCCGGGTCTTGTAATGTGATCGTCGACGAATCTAGTCGTGTAGTCCGTTAGCCGTCATTTCCAAGTAAGTGGATTGGTTCCTTTCTGTCTTAATTATTGACGATTATGGAATTTCGTTTAGCTCTATATATTATCTTGATATATGTGATATATGATAATGTTTAATACCTATGTATATATGTGTGTGTATATGTGTGTGTGTGTGTGTGTGAAGTTATGTGTTATCATTGCTCCGTAAGAAATAGATCAGGTTGCTGGTGTGGAAGACTAATTGTTGTTCGTTGCACCATGCTAAAACAGAACTTAGGCTATTAGGTATAACCTTGTTTGTCGTTATGTCTCCATTGAAATGTTGATTCTGATTCGAATAGATATAGAGAGCATCCTACCCTACAGATTTTGCTAGGAGTATTCATATCCTAACATTTGCTCAAAGTGAATTACTTTCTCGTACTCCGTTGAGTGTAGTCCATATTCTAATAATAGGATTACCTCTCTTTGTAATGTCTTCAATGAAGAGGTTTCTCGTATTCTTCCATTGGTAAGGATGTTTTTCCCCTAACATATCGATACTTATGAAACGGTATCAATCCTCGGTTAGAATGTTTTCCCCTAACATATCGGTACTTATAGGATGGTAACAGTCCTTGTATTCTTCCATCGGTTAAGATGTTTTTACCCTAACATATCAATACTTATAGGACGGTGTCAATCCTCATCTTCTTCTACCGGTTAGAACGTATTCTTCTACCAGTTAGGACGTTTTTCCCCTAGCACATGGGCATATAAATGATGATTTCGATTCTTTCTTGTCTTCGAGTGATTAGAATGTTATTCCCTTACTTATCCTTCACTTAATGGAACATGTTGATTCTCAATTCGGTAGCTATGTTAACTGAGCAAATTAGGTTGCTCTCGTTCCTCGACGAGAGCCACGTTGTCTGATTAACCAAGTTATTATAGTGTTATGCGATTAGTGCTTATTACACTTTGGTTCATCTAGCTAGCGAAGCTTAGCTTGTATTCTTAATGTGAATCCTCAGTAGGGATTGATTTAGTAGGAACGACAAAGATGAACTTAGGAGGACCATTCGACATGCTTAGCTCATTATCGATAGATAATCTGTCTTTTCTCAAAAGTTTCAAGACAGCACATTAGGATGTATCCCATGAAGTTGAAACATGTATTCTTTGACTCTCATTGCCATACCTACTGATTGTGGAACCCCTAGTTGTTAGCCATTTGAAGTTCAGCTCCTTGATTGGATCCATTTTATTTAAGCACAAATCGTCTTCCCTACTTTCTAGTCTATTTTAGACTAACTCTTTCATTTGACTCATTTATGCATGGTTTTCCGTTGTGTTTCGTTGACTTACAACACGTTAGAGCTTAGAGGGAATTTTCAAGTTAAGAGATTGGGGATTGGATGCTGAAGAGCCAGTTAACCCTTTAGAGGATAAAGAAGAAGCGGAAACATAGGTGACGGTCATCGACAACGTCAATCACCCTTTTGTTCTTTTAATGTATATTCAGATTTCGTCAAACTAGCTGAGTTCAAATTGTATTACTATTCGTATCTGTTTTGGATGCACTTTATAAAGGTCTGAGTAGTCTCGGGTTGGTTAAACCCGGGATTACTGGCGGTAATACTCCCGTGTAAATTTGGGGGTGTTACATTACTGTTGAAGAAGAAGCTACTCTTGAGCTAAGGAGTTTTACATTTTCTGTCATTTTTGCTATTTTACTATTGTGTGTCTGAATTATGTATGCCCGTGTGCTTATATTTTCATATGCATGTATGTTTTCAAACCATATATCTGTGTACTTTGTTATATGTATCTGTACTATCGATATACATGTTTATGTGTTGTGCTATTGATGTTTGTGTACTTTGATTGGTGATGTATGTGTATTTGCAATATCCATGTATTTGTGTTGGTAATATGTATGATTGTGTGTTTGTGATGTACATGTTTGTGCGTTGTGTTTTGTATGTATATGATCCTTCATTATTAATGTGTGTTGGTCAGTGGCATGATTTTGTGTTAAGTTATTAACGTCCGTGTATCCTTACTATTAATGTATTTGTATTGGCAATAACCATGTATGTGTTTTTGTTATATTCATGACTGTGTGGTGGTGATATACACGTATGTGTGTTTGGTGTTTGATATTTATGTACCTTAAATATTAATATATATGTACTTTTATTTTGGTATTTGTTTCTTATTAAGAGCAAGCTGGTTTCATCTCAAGTAAACTCAAAAGGGATATTACTAGTCCTTTCTTTAGCTCTCCTTGCTTGTCCAAAGAAGTTCCACTCAAATTTGCAACTGAATCCCAAGTTGTATTCTATGACTGGGTTGTTGGAAATTATGGATCGAAAGAGTAAGGTTTATGTTATATTTGGATGTTTATTTTTTGACTAAATATGTGTTTCTTTTTTGTTGATTAGGTATTTGCCTTTCAAGATGGGTTCAACCAACCTAACAAGGAATGATTTGACCGTGATGAAGGAGGGTGTTTATATTGATGTGCAGCTGATTGATGTGTGGAATGCTTTCTTTAATAAGAATGAGAAGAAAAAAAACACTGCATCTACAATGAGGTTTTTCACATGGTGCAATCCTTTGGTATGTGCCTTCATTTTCGTATTTGATTGTGTTTATCTTTATATACTAAGATTTTGGATATCAAATTTTTATATATATATATACTTACAGCTTCTTTCTGTTATTTTTTTAGTGTAGTCACTTTAATGATAGACACATTCTTCATTGCTGGTTTGGTTGATAATTTCAAAACATGTGCCTTCTTCTAGAAGTATAAGAAGAATTTTTTTCATACCAACATGGTATGAAAATATAATTGTTTTCTTTTTTCATAGATATGAATGTGTATCCACTACTTGTTAACTATGTGCTTTTTATATATTGTATATGAATGTGGTATGTCATCCCAATTATACATTCAAATCATTGGTTTATTATTGTCATTGATATGGTTAAATTTGGGATCCACTTAATTGACAATTCGGAAGTCGATGTTAGCGATCAAGACAAATATGGTCACATTCCAACTCGGTTGGTAAGTTTGAAATTTTTTATGGTAATTTTATATTTCTGTTTCCAATATACATGTCTGTGTGTTACTTTTAAACATGCATGTGTATTGTTTATAAGCATGTCTATGTACTTTCTTATGTTATGTTTGTGTACTATAAAATTGCATGTCTGTATGTTGCTTTTAACATGTCTATGTACTTCTTAAGAAGTGTTTGTGTGTTATTGTGTCTCAAAATATGTTTGTACGGGCTAAAGCATATAGAGATTCAAAGAAAATTCCTGCTAAAAGAGTACGGATCCATGGAGGAATAGTGATAATATCACAGATTGTGACATATATGCCATGAGGTACATGTAAACTTTCAAGGGATCTGGTTTGAATGAGTGGGAAGTCAGCTTAAATAGAGATAATTCAAACAAACAAATGTTATGGTTGAGGTAACTATACTGTCATAGTCTGCTTACCAATGACTTGAATGAGCTGAAGGACAATATCCGTACCTCTTTTGTTGCGTCTTCCAATCAAGTACGTGAAGACTTGAAGAGACCCAAGGATGAAGACATTAAGAAGAAGAAGGAAGAGGCTTAGAAGTAAAAGGATTAAGCGAAGAAGAAAAGGGATGAAGATCTTAAGAAGAAGGAATCTACACTAAAGAGGTCAAAGAAGAACTGATAATTCTTGTTGTTGATTTCAAGACAATTATAGTTGTGTTAGAATGAAAATACATTGTGTTGTTTTTAAAAACTTACTGTGTGGTAGTATTAAACATGCCTGTTAGTTTTTGTAAATACTGATTGTTGACTTTGTAGTGAATGTGTTTGAATGACTTTGTATATGAATTAAGTACGAGAATAACTGTGTTGCAATATCACGTATGAATGTTCATTGAGTACGCCAATGACTCTGTAACAAGATCACATATCAATGTGCATTAAGTACAACAATGACTATGTAACAAGTAATACTATGAATGTGCATTAAGTATAATAATGACTGTGTAATAAGAACTTATATGAATGTGTATTAAGAATTAATATGAATGTGCATTGACTACAACAATGACTGTGTATCAAGATCAAGTATGAATGTGCATTGACTACTCCAATGACTATGCATTCACTACACCAATCACTGTAACAAGATCACATATGAATATGTAACAAGAACTCATTTGAATGTGTGTTAAGAATTCATATTCTCGTCCACTTGTTGTTTCCACGAGCATGTCCTCTTGTTGTGTTCTCGTTTGAAGCAAAATTGGCATGTCTTTGTCTCAGTTGAATACTTTTCCATTCCAATCTCTTTCCCACCTCTAATACAAAATCTTTCCCTCCCTTTGTTTTTTGCCTATGTTGGTGGATGCATGGTAACTGCACTTGGCCGGTCACCGACAAACCTTTCAAAAGTACATTCGGACGTTCATATTTCGATTCCGACAAACGATGACGCTATAGCGCTGCTAATTGTTCCCTTTTCTCTTTCATCACAATTAGTAATTTCTTCACCATATCGACATTTTCATGTACGATATTAATTCAACCATACATTTTTGAAAAACTTCCAACAAAGGCACCTTCTTCTCATCATGTACTTTGCTTGCATCATAGATGGAACCATCAGTCTCGAATATAGACTTCAATATCATGTTCTTCAACCGCCGGGCATTTATGAACATGCTTGGTAATTTCTTCAATCCAATATTTTTGAAGACCAAAAACAGATGAGAGTAAGGTAATCCAATAGTCATGAACTTGTAGCAAGAGCAATGTAACTCCTCTATTTGTGTTGAATGTTAGAAAATACATACATTATTGTTCATTGAACACCTAAAATGATAATGGTGAAAATCACCCTCTTTCTTGAACTCTTCTATTACACAACCATATAAGGCATCAAATTTCTTCTTTTGCAACTCGTAAAACACACTAATTCTGTAAATTGACGAGCAATGTTTCTCCAAATCTAAAGGTTTTTTCAAAGTCGGGAAGAAAGTGGTTGAATCGAAATCAAACTTTTGTTCACTGTGTCTTTTCTTATCTATTGCACTGTTGAACTGCATTATAAACTCAACAAGCGTTGAGTTCTGCACAATGAAATGCCCAAAAAAACTATTAAGGCTTTCTGACCTTGACGTTGTTCGAGGAAGTCCACCCATCGACACATCTTGAAAGACAGAAGGGATCCAATAATTACGTAACTCAAACAATACGGGAAGCCAAGGATTATCCTCCTGTTTGAACTCGGTTATGATCGAACCCCATGCTTCTTCAAACTCTTATGTTGTCAGTTCTTTGCTCCAAACAATCACTACTAGAAAAGGGGTGTTTAACGACCAAGTTATAACGACGAAGTGAAAAGTTTATCGTTAAAGGTATATATATACCCTCTAATAACGAGAAATATATCTATTGGTCGTAATAAGCTTGAAAGTAAAGTGAACCTGAATTTAGTACCGTCGTTATAGTGATCAAGTGAACTAGTTTTAAAAAATAAAAAATTGACCTCTGTTGTTTTTAGATTAAAGATGGAAGGCGGGTTATTTTGAACGACAAAGTTTCAATGAAATCCAAATTTTACGCCAAAAATCATATCTTTTCAATTCGAACAACTCTCTCTCTCTGCCGTAAACCTAATTCATCGTAAACCTAATTCGATTATCCCTGTAAGCCCTCCTTTCCATCCTTCAACACCGCCTCTTTCTTCATTAGGCGGGTTTCTGTTTTTTTTGTTTTTTTTTAATCGGTGTAGATTAGGATCTCGCCTTAGGGCGGGAATCCTAGGGCATCCTTTCGGATGAGAGTAAGGAGCTCGTGATGGTTCCAAATAGTTTCCCATGAGAGACTGTGGCCTAAGAAAGCAATTTTAACGGCCACAAAATTGCACTACCTACTCCCATGAAATATGTGGACCGACTCGAAACCCCTAAGGGAAACGAGGATGTTTTTAATAATTCTTTCAATTTCCCATGGGCAACGATTCTGTCCTATTATAGCTTTGATAACTATCATGTTGTCTCCCTCCACCTCAAGTTTTCTAATTCCCAATTGCTTGGCGTTCCTTACACCATCCCATAGTGCCATTACTTCCGCTAGTAACACCGACACTTTCCCGTATACTCTAGATGTTCCGTTAATTGGTTTTCCAAATGCATCCCTTATAATCGATCCTCCCGAGGCATTTCCATTGCTAAGCTTGGATCCATCAAAGTTAAGTTTTACATATCCCTGAGATGGTTTCTTCCATTTTTCCCCTTTATTCTGAAACCGAACTCTTGATTTACTATTGTTGCTCACATCTTTTTCTTCATCCTCATCCCATTGTTTTGCTTGTTTCCATTGTGCCAGTTGGTTCCGGATGTATAGGTTAAGGTCTTGTATGGGGTCATTTGTTGTTTGCTTGAAAAGTATCTTATTTCTTTGGTGCCATATGCCCCACCATATCACTGCTAGCTCAGTTAGCTCCTCCTTCCGTAATTTTCTATTTAGTTCGCATAGGATGTTTCGTGGGTTCATTTGTAGCGGAATGTGATCTTTGATGATATGTTCCGCCTTTGCATTTATTCTCTTTATTATTGCCAACGTATGCGGACAGCGAAACAGTAAATGAGCGGTGTCTTCATGAGTAGCGTTACACATAAGGCAACCTTGGGGCACCACAACCTGTTTTTCGCTGAGTCTTTGTTTAATGGGCAGACCGTTCACGTCAATTTTCCACAGGAAGTTCATCACTTTAGGGTATGTATCTAATTTCCGGATCCAAGCGTTGGGACTTGGTGTCATGTTTTCTTCTGGGAGCTCATATCAGTTTATCGCCAATTCCATTTTCAGGGATCTGGACTCTCAATATTTCTTCCACCAATTCTCCAGGGAGAACTTGTTGTAGTTCATTTATTTTCCAATATTTATAACTAGATATGAATTGTTAGACTTTGGTTTCCATGTTAACTACTTCAGTTGATACCTCCCATTCAGCAAGTTGTCCGTTTATCACCCATCTATCCTTCTAGAATCTGATCATCCGACCATTCCCTACTTGCCATCTCAAGCCTCCCTCAAATTCTAGCTTTAGTTTCATTAGTTGTTTCCACTGCCATGAACTGTTTGACCTCGTTTTATATTCTGATAGCGAGTTTCCTCATAAGTATTTTTCCTTAACAACCCGCACCCAGACATTGTCTTGTTTTGTGAGTATTTTCCATAACAATTTTATTTGAAGTGCTTTGTTCATGTCCTCTACTTTCCTTATACCCAGGTCCCCATATGCCTTCGGTTTGCATATTCAATCCCAACCAACAAGAGGCTTATATTGCCTGTCTTTATTCCAGAAAAAAGTTTTATTCATGGCATCTAGTTCGTCATTTACATGCTTTGGAAGCATAAAACTTTGCATGATGTAGTTTGGTTTTGCGGAAAGGTTCGATCGGGTTAACACTGTACGACCTTCTTGAGATAGCACATTGGCTTTCCACTTGGTTAGCTACTTTTGGGCCTTCCCAATTGTGTCCTGGAAGCATTCTTTGTTCATTCTGTCGTTAATAATTGGACATCCTAGGTATTTTTCTACGTTCTCCATAGAGCTTATCCCCATTGTTTGCTTGATACTTTGTTTTTGTTGGTTCCCCACTTTCTTTGACGTGTGGAATGCTGATTTATGATAATTTACTTTCTGTCCTGTGGCTACACAATATTCTTCGATTATTTGCTTCATTTGATTACATCCTCATACCCCCTCTGGCAATCGGGAATCCTATAAGTGGCTTCGGCACCTCGCTTACTTTCTGGAGTTTACGGGCCAGGATTTCTGCTACAATGACAAACAGATAAGGTGACAAAGGGTCTCCTTGTCTGATTCCTCGTTCCGGCGCAAATGGTATAGTAGATCCACTGTTAACCAAGACTGAAAAAGACACTGTGCTTATACACTCCTTCACCCATCCTATGAATTTTTTGTCAAACCCGAATTTGTGTAAGATACAAAAGAGAGATTCCCAATCAACCTTATCATACAATTTTTTCATATCTTGTTTTACTGCCATCCATCCTTCCTTTGCTTGACTTCCTCTAAAGGAGTGAAAGATTTCATGTGCTATGAGTACGTTGTCCTGAATTGTTCTTCCAGCTACAAAGGCTCCTTGGAGTGGGTGGATGATTTTGGGCATTACCTTTTTTAATCTTTCAGTTAGAATCTTAGCTATGATTTTGTATGTCGTTGTGCATAAGCTAATAGGCCTATAATGATTAGTTGTCGATGGGTTATCATTTTTCGGAAGTAGCGATATAAACGTATGGTTGCTTTGCTTTAAGATCCTCCCAGAGTGGAAGAATCCTTTAATTGCTCTTATTACTGATGGGCCAACAATATCCCAATACTTCTTATAGAATTCTGCTGTCATGCCATCCGGTCCAAGAGATTTATCTGAGCCAATTCGGAGAACACTGTTTTTGATTTCTTCATTCGTTACTGGTCTAGTTAGACTTCTGCTGTCTTCGACTGTTATTTCTTTGTCAATAAGTGTCATATACTCCTCTAGGGCTGATGTGTTTATCTGTTGCTTCTTATACCGCCTAAAGAAATCATTTCTGATTTCGCGACAAATATTTTCTTTGCCTACTATTTGGGTGCCGTCACCTCGAGTGATTGTCTTGATAGTTTTATGGTTTCGCCTCCCCGATGCTATTTTGTGGAAATACCCCGAGTTCGAATCACCCAATTTTATATGTTTTGTCTTTGCCCTTTGCTTCCAGTATATTCTATGGAACTGAAGAATGCATTCCTTCTTTCGTAGGAACCGGATTTGCTTCTGGACAAGCGCTGGTTGTGGGGATTCAATAATCTTTTGTTGTAGATCCAAGAGGGTGTCCTCAATCTCTCGTAGTTGTTGAAATGTATTGCTAAATGTCTTCCTTTTCCATTGTTTTGTATGTGCTTTGAGCAGTTGCGTTTTCTTCATGAGTTGGAACATGAATGACCCTTGGAAGCAAGTTCTCCAAGTTTGTTTGACCACATTTCGGTAGTCTTTTCTCATTAGCCACATCTTTTCCATCTTAAATGGTGCCGCTTTCCTTATGCAGTCGTTCATAATATCGACCGATATTTTGCAGTGATCAAATGTTGTGAATGCGTGATTTTGCGTGCGGATTCCCGGGAATTGGTGTAGCATGCTATCGCTAACCATTACTCGATCCAGCTTTTTGTAAATGTTTTCAATTTCCGTTTTATTCTTCCGCCAAGTGTACTTGTTTCGTGTGGTGAGAATATCATGTAGGCTGCAAGTGTCCTTTAAAAGCCGAAGTCGTTCAAACCTATTGGTTGTAGGTAAACAACCTCCTTTTTTATCACCAATTTCATTTATTTCGTTTAAATCACCTATGACGACTAGTGGAATGTCAATTCCTAGTGCACAATTAATAAATTCTGTCCAGAAGCTATCTTTCTGGGCCTCGTTCGGAGGTGCATACACAAAACATAATGCAAAAACCCACCCCGTTAGCAAGTTAACATGCTTCATTATAATGTATCTCGGCTTATGAATCATGATTTCAATAGTTTCACTGGTGAGTTGGTGCTCTTTCCACATCACACATATGCCCCCTGCCCTACCATCTGCACGCGACCATGCAATATTGTCAAAACCTGCACGTCTCCACACCTGATCACTTGGAAGTCTGTCTGTTTTCATTTCCACGATAGCCATTATATGGATTTGCTCAATTTTACAAAACGAATCGATCTCAGGCCAAAACGATTTTCTTCCCATTCCTCTGCTATTCCACAATGCGACTTTCATTTATACCCATTTTATACGGATAGTCGACAACTCCTCTGTGTTGGTTACAACCTTTGCTTATTTCATCGATCGTCACTCCTAGTTGTTTCCATAATTGTTTGGTTTCCAAATATTTCCATAGTAGTTCTACATAGGGGCTATGGAGTAGTTTCCGAATCCCATTGATCAATTTAATTAACTGACTAGTCAACCCAATCCCACAGCTTTTGCTCGAAACTCCATTCCAATCCAATCTTAATCCCACATTCTTTTGGAAATTAACGGGAACCTTCACACTCTTGAATTCAAATAATAGCCTGCTCATATTTAAATTACATACTATAGTATTATTCGTCCTTCCTACACCCCTGTTACATTCACAAATCTCATAAGATTTTTTCCATACATATGCACAAACTTAACTCTAATCCAGTCTTTTCCTTTTTAACCCCGGAATGCAGCCCTCTGTACTTCTTTTTCTTGTGAGTCTGCCTTTTGGCTTTGGTGCTGAGCAATTCATGAGCTCCTTCCATTCGATTCCTTGCTCCTAGAGTTATCACATTTCTTCTACAATCAACACAAACTTCCATCCTTTTTCCGATATGCACATAATACTTAGATTTCCATTCAGAAATAACATGTACCATATTCAAGGAGTATATATTTACTACATACAACTGACTATACAATCTACTTAATTTCAAAGCTCCTTTGAAAAAACAACAATCATGTTCAAATGTGATATCCCTATTGAGTACAATTATTGCAATTACCTTTATTATGCAGACACTATTGTTCTTTGGAAGTTCAGGCAAACACCTGAATGGTACACCATCATTGTTAACACAACTGTCCTGATCCTGCAACAAACTTCAAACACAAATGCACCTCCCAAAATTAAATCCAATTTGCATGTTGGCGTAGTAAACATTTCTTTTGCATTCCTTTAATCTGCTCATAGAACATCTAATTTTGTTGTGTGGTAGCATGTGTCTAGTATGACTGTAGTTCCTTTCTTCCACATCAGACTTATCAATCTTCTTGGACCAATCCTCACTATGCCTATCCAAGTGACTTGATCCTAGAATATTCAAATAGCTTTCTCTAGACTGATGTGTGATTTTTCCTACCCTTAACGGTTTTACTCACAACAGAACCCATATATATATTACTTTTGGCTTTTAGTTTAGCTTTTAAAAAATCCAGGACAAATGCTTTGCATGATAAACAGATATGGTTTTTACAAAGCACAACAAGAACATCACCATACTGAATGAGAATACCTGCATAATTACTTATTGCCTCTTTTTTCCGTATCATCATCCAGCAATTACAATAAACTGCACAACAAGTTAAACATTGGAATTCCAGATTCTCAAAGTAGAACATAACAAAATACCATATTATCATTGCATCATAATTCTTACATAAAGTTTGCATCATAGTTCTCCAACTTCCCATACAACACTTACTTCTACTACAAAAGTTACCACTAGTCATGAATAAACCACCAAGGTAAAGGTAACAGTCCCTGGGTGGCTTTTTCATCACTTCAAAAATCATGATTCTTCTTCTACCATCATCAACAAAAGACTTACTTATCCAGACTCCTAATTCCAAGTAGAAAAGTACAACATAAAAATAAAGGAAAAAGCATGCCGAAATTGAACCCCAAAGGAGTTTAGTGTTTCCAAAATTCAGCTTGATTTTCTCCATCATCCCAGCTTCATTTTCTTGGTTTCACTACCCTTGAGAGCAGAGGTCACAACATCCAGCCCCTCCGAATTGTCCTTGCGCTTACTAGATTCCGAGTTGGAGGCTTGGGAATTCACCACCCCCAAGTTTTCCATTCTCACGGCCACAGAGCTTGCATTGGAAAGGGAGTGAAAGGAGTCCAGTGGTTGAGAATCCTCCATGGGAGAAGCCATCATCAGCCCCTCATCTATCATTGCTTCTATCTCTTCTTGTGTAAACTCCTCCCCACCAACTTCCTCTTCATTCAGCAGGGCATCTAAAGCGTTTTCAGCTTCTTCCTTGTCTTGGCCAGCATTTGTTTCTTGGGGGTTAAGAGGTTGTCCATCATCAATGGCTTCATTTTGGGGGCTCTTAGGTGCCTCAAGGGCTTGTTTGTCTTCATTATTGGTACCTCGTTCAGGCTCTATCACCACAGTATTGGCATTTTGACCCTCAGTGGGAACAAAAGACCCCTTGGATTGTCCAAATCCCTTAGATACTGAGGATGATGATTCAGTCTTATACACCACTTGGATGCCACTCTTCATCACAGCCTTTGCAGGTTCTTCCATAACCTTCTTTCCCTCCTTATGGGACTTCTTCTTACCAACATATTCCCATTCCCCTTCTTCTGGCTCCTCATGAGTATTAGTTGGCTTACTAGCTGGGGTTTTGGCAGCCAAGGATTTTGGAAGGGTGACAGTAACAACTTGATTTCTAATGGAGTTCAAAGGACATGTCTGGGCAGTGTGGGACAAGTCACCACAAGTGCCGCATCCTTTAGGGAAGTCTTCAAACCACACCTTGTATTTCACCTCGTTTGCATTCTCATCTGGAACACTAATTTCGGTGCCTTCAATGTTCTTCAAATCCACATTAACACAGACCCTTGCATATCTAACTCTTTGTTTTTTCTCAGTGTAGGTGCAGAGTTTAAAGACTTCTCCCATATTATTCCACTCCATGATAGTCTTAAGCACATCAAATGTAAAATATTCCACCGGGAGTTTAGGAATTCTAACCCACACATCAACAAGGGAAATGGATTCGGTTGAGGTATCAAAGTTGGATTTCCATGGTCTAAGGATCATCAATTGGCTGAAAACATGGTAAGGCCTACCCTCCCAAACCCGAGCTTTATCAATAGGGTTCGCAAACCTAAGTTCTAACCAACCATGGGTTCTCACATGGATGAAGAACTCTCCATTGAGTTTCCAATCAATTCTCAATTTGCTTCTCAACCTAGAAGGTTCTATGGCATCACCTAAGACAAAAGCATAGAGAGATGTATCCTTTAATTGCTCAATATTTTCCTTAACCCCTGCCAGCTTTCCAAGAAAAGCAACCATATCCATCTTGGGTTTAGCCTTCCCTTTGCCTTTCTTAGTTCCAGAGGGACCAGCCTCTGCTGGCTTGCTTGCATTTCTACCCTTTACAGCCTCATCGGCTATAGTAGAAGAGGTGGCTGAATTTTCTTTAGGTGATTCTTTAGAGGATTGGTCTTTAGAGAAGGAGTGGTCAGAACAAAGAACATTCTTAAACGATCGATTGTCTTTCTCCATGAAAGTAGGATAAGAGATATCAGTGCAGACAACAGTATTAGAATGAGTTTTTTGAAGGTAAAAGGGTTGACACAGGTACCCCAATTGCCCACCCAAGCAGGTGTATTTATAGACAAAGAACCCACATACAGGCTGAGATTCAATATATAAATTATATTCAACTACAGGGAAAAAGGGACACAACCTGGCAGTAGTAGTTGAGGAATGTCTTCTGAGAACGTTCTTGAGGGGGGAAATCCATCCCACCCGAGATTTGTTGTGGATTTGGGACTCTTGGAAACCCGCTGAAACACCCGCTGCCTCTTCTCTCCCTTCACCCTCTTGATGAACAGTACTCCACTGTACCTGAGGTTCACCAACCCTTGCTTTTGTTTGATTTTTGCTTCGGGTTCTTTGATTATGATACCACATCTCTTGAATCTATAGCCTCTAAGCCCTTGCAAGAAGACCACAGTAAGGCTAGGCCTTCTCTTAGACACCTGCTGAAGCCGATTTTGGTTTGTGCCGTCTTGGGCATTGTTCAAGCAATCCAGGATTTGGGGGGCCGATCCACATAATCCACACTTAGGAGATCCTTGTTGATCATGATTCTTGGTAGCATAGAGAATTGCACAGAGAAACAAGGATAGATTTGCTTCAATTTGGGGGCTAGGGTAACGTGATTTGCTATAGTGGCAATTTGCGTGGGGAGGAAGGGAGGCTGAACAAAGCTTTTTCTTCATCGGGTTCTAAAAGTTTAGGCGGGTTTCTGTTTGTTTTTCCTTCAACACCGCCTCTTTCTTCTAGTATCTTTCTTTCTTTCCTTTTGTACTTTAGAAATATACAACCAGAGCTTGTGCATCGGAATCCATACGAAGAAGATCGAAACAGAAAGCGATGGCGACTATTGTTCCTACCAATGAAGAGGAGCCCGTCCTCTCCGCCGTACGCTTCATATCTCAGCTTACAGGGCTGATGCCGGCGCCGAGGTTTTTCCTTAAACTAATTTCCGCTTTCCGTTTTCTGCATTGTTTATCTGTTAATCAATCCACTATCGTCCCGTTTCCACTTGTTTCTCATCTTCTCTGAATGTCAATTCGATTCCTTAGGTTTCGTTACAATTCTAAACTCTTCGCCAATTTCAAGTCTTTGTGTTTTTTTTCAATTCGATTTCTAGGGTTTTTTGCAACTCTGAACTCATCACGAGATGCCTAATTACTGATGAATTCACGTCTCTATGAATTTGATGTTTTTTCCCTACGTTCTGTTTTATTATCTGAATTTTGTGAACAAGGTAGCGGAGCATGAAGTGGGAAGGCTTTGCACAGAAGTTGAGGAATGCCTAGTGATGGGAAGATGGATCGAATTGGCATCTCTAACTGTCACTTCTACTGACCTAATCTTCTCTAGAGTTGGGGAGAAAGGTAAGATTCTTGCTAGTCCTAATGCTCTGACTTTTAATATCATGTTATTTAAATACTACTGAATTCATGGAGGTGATAATTGTATTCATGGGTTAACTATAAAACCGTCTATTTGTTACTTTAGATTTAGAGTGCATCTATGCAGTTATATGCAAGCTTGTCACCAAATCGGGATGGCCAAAGGAAGCTTTGGAGATTGCTGAGCTTAATAGTGAGAAGGTGGCTCAACAGCCGAGTGATAAGCCTGCTTTGCGCTTAAAAATGTGCATTGTTCTTGATACTTAAATTTTGTATTTGAGGTTGAGATCAGATACTTATTTTTGACTTCTTTGCCTAGCGTGTTCAATCTGTACATTCTACTTGAGGATGGGTATAGCCGATACCATGTTTATATGAAGCCCTTCTAATTGGCTTCAAGTGTTAGAGTTACTGAGCATATTATTCCCTCTTTCAGATTCACTGGATTGAATATATATGCTTTTTGTTCAACGTTCATCTGGTATATACTTCTTTTGCAGCTCTTTTGTTGAAGCTTGAGAGCCTTTGAAAGAGTATGTCCTTGCCATTCGGTCTATCAAGGTAAACTTTACCTTCATCTTTGTGCTAGCAATGTTCTTTCAATTTCCTCCATTGCATATTTGGTTTGAAGTAGTTCATATGGAAGCAAAAAATAAACATGTTTTATAATTTGTAAAATAGGGAGATCCAATGCCTTCAGGCGACACTATGAACTTGCTGAGGTAGTGAAGTTGAAACAAAGCAATTTGTATGTGTTCTCTCCTTCATTTCTGATTATACTGTTTCTTTTCTGCTTCTTCATTCAATTGTAATGATTGGAAGTGCGTTTTTGGATTTAGGGTTTGGAGCTGCAGACCGTAAATTCACTTCATCGCGGATCATATGATTCAGCATGTTGTGAGTTCCACTTAATCATACGAAAGTCAAAGTATACAATTGTCTTTACTGTTGTTTGTCACTTTTTTCTAATAGCTATTGTGAACACCACCTGTTTCAATAAATTCCTTCGTCACAATAAATATAGCATGCATGGATGTGTATTTCTCCTTTTCTATTGTTCTATGGAATTTGCTACTGGTTTCTGTTTTTTTTGTTGCATCCATAATGTTTTTTTTTTGTTTCTCCTTGTGATCCTTTTCTTTTTTCTTTTCCCACTCTTTCATTCATGGAGTAATGCTTCTTGACCTATCTAGATTTTCTTTTAGGAATGGAATTTGGCAGGTGAATGACTACTAATCTTATTTATATTTGTACTAACGTTAAATGCTGTTTTCTTTCCTGAATTCTGCATACAGCTGGTTACTTATGGGCTTTCTAATCTTTGGACAACGTCATCAGGATGTTGCTTGCTTACTTTTAATATGAATGCACGAAAAAAATCACAAAAGAAGACACATCAATATGGAAATCTCATATATGTAATACAAAGCAGAGCTCTATGGTTCTATGCTTTCAATCTTCTACCAACAACCCCACCTTTACTGTCTTTCATTAAGGGAAGTGTTGCTTTTTTGCTTATCTTCCAGAGCCAGTTTCGGCGCTTCTTCTAAAGCAAGAAGCTTTGTGATCTTTTCATTCTAAAACTCCAAAAAAGGTGACTTACACACTATTTTCAGCATTTTGCCTATTAAGTGTGTTGGACAGTTTGCTTGATTGCTTTTCTACATATATCCTTTCCATGCTACACTTTCTCAGTAATTGGATATAGGTTGGACAGTAGGTACTTGGCTAGGATTGAAAGTCATTTTTAAACAATGCAGTTTATGAAATTATTAATATCTCTAATGTTTTCTAAGAGTGCACTCTTCTTTATAGTGTAATTCCTAGCTAGGCTCTACCTACTACATAGCTGTTAATAGTAATCTATTGAGTTGAAATCTCATTAGTCCTCATTATCTAGAAGAATCCATACGTTGAATGTTATGGTTCATATTTTTAATCCAAAAAAACTTTGTGCTTTGTGCTTTTTCTTTTTCACTTCACTAATATATGCATATGTTTAATCACATAAATTACAAAATGTTTGAACATATTCAACGATGGAGATCGAAGGGGATCTTTAATTTGCAGTGGGAGTCATGTGTTAGGAAAGATAGAGAGATGAATCAAATTTTGTACCGATTGGATATGTCGTTTAGGCTTTAGTTACATTAAAACTCCTGCTAATTAAGAAGACCACATACGTAGCCAACCAAAGATACCAAATATTTACTATATATTTTATTGAGTACCATATTTTTAGTGAATACCATATTTTGAAATGCATTAGTTATGATTAATTAACTAATTAGACTATTTGGTAGCTAGCTTACACGTTTCTAAACACCAACATTCATAAGTGTAAGGGTGTTTTTTTCAGTATTGGTAAAAGCAGTTTGAAGGCGTAACCACCTGCTTGTGACGTTGATAATGTTGTCTTATATGAAATTTTATTAATTTCTAGCCTAACTATTTAGAAGGACTAGTGTACCCAAATGGTGGGCATTGAAGTTCATAAATCGTAGGAAAATGGGTCTGTTCAGTTCAGCATAATATTTTTCTTGCGAGAGTGAATGCTTCCTTATAATTTTAATCACATAAAAGCTTCACATTTCATTGTTTGTTAGCTTTAATATTTTTAGTATAACTCTGGTTTGCAAGAAACCAGTTTTCAGTATTTTTTTGTTAGCTTTACTTGCTTATTCTCTTGAGTGCATTTTCATCGCATTTTATTGTTTTCCTACTATTCGTGCAACTTAAACTGTTAACTAGGATTTGCTATATTCTGCTAACTAGGTTCATTGACAAGGGCTGGATTAAACTCTAAGTGTTCCAGGTTTTATTTCTTGTATAATTTGAAAGTCTATTGGCAATACACACTGTAATTCAGACAACAAATCTTAACTGCAATTCATCAACATTCTATTATTATGAATGTAGTGTTTAAAGATTACACGATTGAGTAACATCATTTGTGTTACTTGATTACATATATATACTACATATATCAACTGATTATAACTGCTATATTTACAGTTATATAACTACCATGATGACAGTTATGGAACTTAGTCTACACGCCACATAACTGTCAACAAACAGACCCTTGAAACAACTATAACAGACTTAACTAACTATAACAGACGTTACTAGTCATGATTAATACTTCATTCACTCCCTTAAGCATGAACTATAAACTTCATTCCAAGCTTTCCTCTCAGCTTCATGAGTCTCTGTCTTGCCAGTGGTTTTGTTAAGATATTTGCAAGTTGATCCCCTGTGTGAACATATTCTACTTTGATCTTCCCTTGATCCACACAATCCCTGATGAAGTGAAACCTTGTGTCTATGTGCTTACTTCTATCATGAAACACTGGATTTTTAGATAGTGCACTGGCTGAAATATTATCTATCTTTAATTTAACCTCACTCCATTTCTTATCCTCCAAGGTTTCCACCAAGGTCTTTAACCATATCCCTTGACAAGCGGTTGCAATGGCTTCCATATACTCTGCTTCACATGAACTCAAAGCCACTACACGATGCTTCTTTGAGGTCCAAGAAATGACATTCCTCCCATAGAAATACACAATGCCACTTGTGCTTTTTCTATCATCAATGTCTCCTTCCAAGTCACTGTCACAATACCCTACTAGTACTACATTAACACCTCCTTTCTTGTAAGAACACCCCAGTTTCAACGTGCCCTTAATGTACCTGAGAACCTTCTTGAGAGCCTCCATATGAGATTCTCTGGGATTTTCCAAAAATCTTCTTAAAACACCAACACTATAGCACAGATCTGGGCTAGTGTTCACAAGATACCTGAAATTGCCAATGATGCTTCTATATAGTGTTGCATCAACCAATTTTTCTCCCAGATCATGTTTGCTCAACTTGATCCTTGGTTCCATAGGGATGGCACATGGATTACAATCTTCCATGTTAACCATCTGCAATATTTTCTTGGTAAAGCTTTCCTGCTTCAAGTGCACTTCCATTTCAGTTTGCATCACATCTATGCCAAGATAATAGCTTAGCAATCCCAAGTCACTGATATCAAATTCCTTCTTCATCTCTGACTTAAAGGACAAGATTGCTCTAGTACTCGAGCCTGTTATCACAAGATCATCAACATAAACTCCTACAATCATGAGTTCCTTGTTTCCTTTCCTTGTGTATAAAGCATGCTCAGTTTTGCATCTAACAAAACCCATCTTCTTCAAACTCAAATCCAGTTTTGAGTTCCAAGCACATGGTGCCTGCTTTAGTCCATACAATGCCTTTCTCAGCCTTAGTACCTTTTCTAGATGCCTTTTGTCAATGAACCCTCTGGTTGTTTGACATACACCTCCTCCTGTATATCACCATTCAAGAAGGTTGTTTTTACATCGATGTGATGGACCTCATATTTCTTTGTTGCAGCAAAGGCCAGAAGATTCCTAATGGTTTCAAGCCTTGCAACTGGCGCATAAACTTCCTCATAGTCAACACCAAACTTCTGAACATACCCTTTAGCAACTAGCCTAGCCTTGTGCT
Organism: Polygonum aviculare; assembly: GCA_934048045.1. Taxonomy (NCBI): domain Eukaryota; kingdom Viridiplantae; phylum Streptophyta; class Magnoliopsida; order Caryophyllales; family Polygonaceae; genus Polygonum; species Polygonum aviculare. Next base: position 19,041,392 of record OW204023.1, on the reverse strand, counting down.
TTAGAATTTTCCCTTCAGGATCCTTTTTCACCTTAAAGATCCACCTTAATCCTATGGCTTTATGCTTCTTAGGGAGACTTGTCAGTTCCCAAGTCTTGTTCTTATTTATGGATGCCAATTTTGCCTCCATAGCTTTCTTCCATTCTATTTCTGTAGTTGCATCTTCATACTTAGTTGGTTCCTCACTTGACAGAAAGAAAAGTCCAACTTCTTCTTCTATTTCTTGAGTTTCATTGTACGTATCTTGAATCTTCCTGAAACCTCTCGGTGTATGATCATAGTCTGTCATGTATATGCCACTTCCTGTTGATTTTGGTGAGTTCTCCATCTCTTGTTCCTCGAGTGGCATCTTCTGCATCACTGGAGTAAAGGGTGTTAGACAATCTTCTTGATCATCATACTCACTTGCATTAGACTGATGCATTCCATTCTCCATTTCATCTTCTGGCAAGGAAAACACTTGGAAATCACCCTTTTTCTTACTTAGAGTGTTCTCGCCAATCCAGTTGGCTTCAGCAGACTCATCAATTTTTACATCTCTGCTTACAATAACCTTGCCACTCCCATGATCATAAAATCTGTATGCCTTGGAACCATCTTCATATCCAATGAACATAACCTTCTTGCTCCTGTCCTCTAACTTGGACAGATGTGGATTCACATCCTTGACAAAAGCAACACTTCCAAACACCTTGAGATGATGTATGACAGGTGGCCTCCCATTCCATTCTCCATAGGGTGTACCATCTATATTTCCTTTTGTAGGTGATCTGTTTAGCAAATATACAGCCGTGTGAACAGCCTCTGCCCAGAACTCATTTGGCACTCCCCTGAATTTCATCATACATCTTGCCATCTCTACAACCATTTGGTTTCTCCTCTCTACCACATTATTCTGCTGTGGCGTGTATGGTGCAGTAAGAAACCTTTTCACTCCCTCTTTCTCAACAAACTCTTTAAATGCATTTGATGTAAATTCTCCACCTCTGTCTGTTCTAAGTGCCTTTAGTTTCACCTGTTTTTCAACTTCTATGGCCACTTTGAACTTCTTAATTTCAGATAATGCAATATCTTTGCTTTTGAGAAACTTCACCCACATAAATCTAGAGAAATCATCAACTAGAAGTAAGAAGTACTTGTTACCTTCAATAGATGTAGGTGAGATGGGACCACAAAGTTCTGCGTGCACAAGCTCCAAAGGTCTTTGTGCTCTATAGGTTGTTGTGTGTGGGAAAGGTGTTCTATGATATTTTCCCACTGCACATCCATCACAGAGTTGATAGATCTCTTCAATGTGTGGCAGTCCCTTCACCATATCCTTCTTTGCTAACTTGCTGAGTGCATTGAAGTGTAAGTGACCATATCAAGCATGCTACAACCAACTCATATTCTCCATCTTAGACAACAAGCAGGTTTTCTTGGCGATTTTAAGTTCCAAAGTGTACAACTTGTTGGACTGCATCTTCACTTTTGCAACCAACTTACCTAACTTTGTAAACAGCCTAAGTACTCCCTCACTTATCACTGTTTTGCTGCCATTTTGGTCCAATTGACCTATACTGATGATGTTTGATTTCAATTCAGGGATATAATAGACATCAGTCAGGGGTATGTGCTCTCCATTTTTGCTTGAAAATATAACAGACCCTCTCCCTGAAATAGAAGTGATTGAGCCATCTTCAAACCTGACTCTTCCTCCTACACTTCTATCTAATTCAGTAAAGTAATTCATGTTTCCTGTCATATGATTACTTGCCCCTGTGTCTAAATACAACTTACTAAAATCATTCTCCTTAACATCTTCAGAACTCATCAAGTTATAGTGCATTACCTTATTTTGAATTTCTTCTTCCAAGACAAGTAAGGTTGGCTCCTCTTCTCCTTGTTTCATAATGAGGTTTGCCTTTTCCTCCTTCTCTTTGGATTCACACTCGTATGACAGATGCCCCATTTCACCACATGAGTAGCATTTCACCTTGGATTTGTCAAACTTCCTTCTTGGTTTTTGATATCCATCCTTCCTGTCGTGTGATTCCCCCTTGCCTCTTCCTTTTGAAGATTCAGAATTCTTACTGCACTCTCCTTGAGACTTCTTCTCCTTTCCCTTCTTTTTTCTCTCTGGCCTTTTACTCAGCCCTAGTAAGGAGTGCATTCTCAAGGCTCTTATCACCACATTCTTGGATTCTCTCTTCATGAGCCTTCATTGATCTCGTCCACGGTTTTGGTTTTAAGATCACAGAATTCGTCCATGGTGGATGCAAGTTGGATAAATCTGGATGATATGGATCTTAAGAACTTTTTTATTACTCTCTGTTCATCAAGAGAATTGCCTAATCCTCTCAACTTACTCACAACAGTTGTTAATTTTCCAGAAAAATCATTAATTGATTCATTTTCTTTCATTCTTAGGCCCTCAAATTCTCTCAAGAGAGTCTGTGTTCTTACCTCCTTGATCCTATCGACTCCTTCATGCATCATCTTTATCATGTGGCAGTTCTATCCGCACCAAGTTGTAGCATTAGTTCTTCACTAATTGCTTGGTATATGGCTGCAAGTGCAAGTTTATCCTTCTTGCTGTTTGCAATGCCATCTTATTCAACGGCCTCATATACTCCTTGTGCAGACATAAAAAATTTCATTTTAATAACCCACGCTCCATAGTTTGTCTTTGTGAGCATGGGGTATTGAAAAGTGATGTGTCTTTCACCATGGTTTTTCTCATTCTGTGATTTAAGCCTCGAATCTCCCTTGCATGTTGTCAATGAATCTTCCTTTTCATTGTCTTTTGCCATGATTTTCATGAACGCTCTGATACCAAATGAAAGTCTATTGACAATACACACTGTAATTTAGACAACAAATCTTAACTACAATTCATCAACATTCTATTATTATGAATGTAGTGTTTACAGATTACACGATTGAGTAACATCATTTGTGTTACTTGATTACATATATATACTACATATATCAACTGATTATAACTGCTATTTTACAGTTATATAACTACCATGATGACAGTTATGGAACTTAGTCTACACGCCACATAACTGTCAACAAACAGTGTTGGGACGCTATCAAGAACGCCTGCGTACTTGTTAGTGTTCTACACAACCGCCCCTTAGTATTGATATGACAAACTCACTATGATTCTAATAAAGTTATCCAAGTGTTCAGCAACGCTAGTGACCAAAAGGACAACAAGTGTGTATGGGCGTCCCACAGGCTTAGGGACGCTAGCTAACAGGAAGTAAGGACCAGCCAGAAACTACTTGAGCAAGTAGGAACGCAAGAAAGGAGTCCTTACTCACTAGCCGACAGGATGACATCACTCGACAATGTTTGATCATCCAAGGACACGTGGAGACCGATCCTGTAGCGGAGTCCAACACTACGTGGCGGACGATCATGTTACAGAGTTCATCAACACGTGGCGGCCGATCCTGTAGCGGAGTTCATCACACACAGCTGGATACAGGAAGCTTCCTCATCACCGCCAAACTCGTGGAAGAAGATCCTGTAGCCACGTACCTGAAGGGCATGATCGTCAGAACGAGAATGACGCCCTTCCCAAGTCCTATAAATGCCCCAAGGCATTTATTGTGACTTCAATGCTTTTCAAGAATATTCAGAGAGAATCAAAGAGAAAGCGACTCACTCAAGAACACAAAGAACAAACTCAAGAACTCAAGAACAGTGCTAAGACTTTGAGTTAGATCGAGTGAGACTTGTAACCCAAATCACAAATCTGTTTGTAATCAAAAGAAGAGAAAGAGAGTCCTACGAAGTACTGTAGGACGCAGGGATAGGAGTCCTTTAGTAGATTGAACTTGCTTAAGTTGTAGGCTTAGAGGAGTCCTTTACTAGTGGACTTAGGGAAAAGCTAAGTGCCAGAGAACTGTAAAGACTCGCCAGTACAACTGTAAGAACGTTCAATATAAAGGAAGAACTATTCAAAAATCCTCCAAGGAGGTAGAGGTTTACACTCAAGGACTACTTGGTCTTGAGTGGTTCCTCTATAATTCTCTGCGTTCATTACTTACCTGTTTAGTACTTTTTCCGTTGCATTACTCTAGGACGCTCCTACACCTCGTAGGAACGCCTAACAAAGGACGTCTTTATCACAGTAAAGGCAGTCCCGTAGTACTAACGATCCTTCAATTGGTATCAGAGCAGGCGCTCTAGATTCTTATTGAGTTGCAGGTAAAGATGGACATGGAACCCATTGGAATCTCTTTTGTGAAGCCTCCGCGTCTGACGGATGGCAACTTCAACCGCTGGAAAATTAGATTTGAGAATTTCTGCAGAAGCACAAATTATCAATGCTGGAACGTTATCAGAAAAGGTGATCTCAAAGTTCCGGAAGACAAGAAAGACAAAGAGGACGAGTGGGGTCCTGATGAATTCAAGCTAATGGAGACAAATGCTAAAGCAGTGTGCTTCCTTCAAGCGTCCCTCTGCGAAAGGGATGCCACAAGATTCAGCAATCTCCCCACAGCAAAACAACAGTGGGAAGCTCTTGAGAAATTTCATGTGGGAACTGCAGAAATGAAAGAGGACGTCCAGCTGAAGATCAAAAAGGAGTTCTATGCTTTTACTATGCTGCCAAATGAAACGGTGAATGACTACTCGTACCGTTTTGAGGCCCTTGTCACCAAGATGAGGAACTTGGGCGTTCCAGAAACAGAAATCTCCATGAGGAACAGAGTTCAAGTAGTTATCGATGGGTTGACTGGAGTTTGGAACTTTGATAGGACAACTTTCAAAGAAAACACAGCCAACAAAACTCTAGATATGGAAGAGATCTATGGGAAGCTCAGGGGGTACGAAGAACGTAGAATCACTGACATGGCCCAGCTAGGAAAGAACCCTCAAACTGATCTTGCTTTGGCGTCCACAACACCAGAGTACGCTGAATACCTGCGTGGACAAAGAGACCTGGCATTGATGATGCAAAACAAAGAAAAGCTTGAGAGCTTGCGTCCCAAAGAGAAAGAAAGAAAGTCAAAGGAAGAAATTGACTCAGATGAGGAACTCTCTCTTATTCACAAGGCTCTCAAATACTATAACAAGAAAAACAAGCATAGTAGCAAGAACAAGTCTTACAAAAAGGAGAGTCCCAAATACACAGAAGCTGAAATGAAGGAACTCACATGCTACAAATGCAACAAGAAAGGACATTTTGCCAAAAAATGTACCATGGGAACGTCCTCCAAGGACAAGAAGAAAGCTCTTATTGGAGCTTGTACAGCTGCATGGGATGATCTCAGTTCAAGTGATGAGGAACGTGATGATCAAGTGGCGTACATGGCAGTGGAGGACGCCCCAGTTGTTGAAGAGAACGCCTCCGACAATGAACAAGAGGTAACTCATGATTCTATGATGCGTTCTTTAGAAAAATGTTCAAAACCAAAACTCCTTAAGCTTATTGGTAAAATCATGGAGGAAAGTCTTGCCATGAAAAGAAGAATGGATGAACTAGAAGATGAAAACATTGTGGTTGAATGTGAAAATTGTAATACAATGACTATTCAACTAGAGTCCTCACTTGAAGAATCTAAATCTCTAAAAACTGAAGTAATGTGTCTCAAACTTGAGAACGCTAAGCTTAGAGAAGAAGTTAAGGTGTTGGGAAAGAATCCCATAGTTGAGGAAGTAAAACCAATAGTCTTTGTCCCAGCCAAAAGAGGACTAGGATATGAATCTGAACCTAAGAACTCTCTCCCTAGTGACTGTGAGGCTAGCAAAACTTCAGAACTAGAACTTGAACGGGAGAAAATCAAGAATCTTCTTGAAAGAATTAGAGTTCTAGAAAGTGGAGAAATAGGACAAGAGGACTACTACACCAATTCCACTAGTCATAAAATTTATAAGAAAATTGCAAAAGGGGAAGGGTCAAAAGTCTGTGACCCCGAAAAGATGAAGCAAAACAAAATCCAACGTCCCAACAAGAAGTACTATCTCGGTACTTACTATAGGACGTGTTGGTACTGTGGAGAAGGAGATCACTACAAATATGATTGCCTAAAACTCAAAGAAGATGTTGAAAATGGAAAGGCTGCTAGGACTAATAAAGAAAATGCTAAGTCTGTTCCTAAGGCTAATCCTAGACGTTCTAGACGCTCAAGGAACTCTTTCCGCAAGCATGCTATTTCTAATGATGTGAATATTAATGACTACATGCCAGAACCAGAGTTCTACTTTTGTAACGAACCAGGTAAGGAACACCTTGCCTGGGTCGCCAAACACTAACTTTGTTACGGCAGGTGGAAGTGAGGGGACGCCCATGGATCATCAATAGTGGCGCCTCAAATCATATGACAGGAAGCCAGATCCATCTCACTTCTATCCAAAGTAGTGCCACGGGAGGAACTGTCTCGTTTGGCAACAAGGGCAAAGGAAAGATCAAGGGAACGGGAACTGCTATTCTTAACCCGTCCATCAAAGCAACCAACGTGAGTCTTGTTGAAGGACTTGGTTTCAATCTTCTTAGCGTCTCACAGATGTGTGATCAAGGTGAAAACCTAGTCACATTTGACTCAAAGGAGTGCCTTGTTATCAACAAGAAGTCCAACAAAGTTGTTCTCAAAGGAGTTCGCAAGAACAACATCTACATCTTCAATCAAGAGTTCAAGCCTAAATCAGAATTATGTCTATCTGCTTCAAAGAAGGACGCTGATCTCTGGCATCGCCAACTTGGTCATGCTGGACCAAGCACGATCTTCAAGCTTCACCAAAGAAATCTTGTGAAGGGACTTCCCCGAATTGATCCTGAGACTGTTGAACAGTGTGAAGCCTGTATCAAAGGGAAGCAAACGAGAACGTCTTTCAAGTTAAAGAACGAAGTCAGCACAAAGAAGCCTCTGGAACTCCTCCATATGGATCTTTGTGGACCAATCAAGACGTTGAGCTACGGTGGAAAGAGGTATATTTACGTTCTTGTAGATGATTTTTCTCGATTCACTTGGGTTCTTTTCTTAGCTTCCAAAGCAGATTGTTTCAATGCGTTCAAAGTCTTCATCAAACAAGTAGAAGTTGCCTTGGAGACGCCTCTCAAAGCCATAAGATCAGACCATGGGACGGAATTCCAGAATTCAGAGTTCCTGGCCTACTGTGATCAACATGGTGTCTCGCACAACTTCTCAGCTCCAAGGACTCCACAACAAAATGGAGTTGTGGAAAGAAAGAACAGGACGCTAGAGGATATGGCAAGAACTATGCTTTTGGCTGATAGCGTCCCCAAGTACTTCTGGGCGGAAGCTATTGCCACAGCATGCTACATCATTAATCGTGCCATGATCCGTCCTCTGCTGAAGAAGACGTCCTATGAGTTGTTGAATGGAAGGAAGCCTCGCATCGATTATCTCAGAGTTTTTGGTTGCAAGTGTTTCGTTCACAACAATGATAAAGAAAAACTTGGAAAGTTTGATGCAAGGAGCGATGAAGCCATATTCCTTGGGTACTCCCTCACCAGCAAAGCATATAGAGTTTTCAACAAAAGGACTCTAAAGCTTGAGGAGAGTATTCATGTTGTGTTCAAAGAATGTTCTTCTCACAAAGAAAAAGCAAGTAAGAAAGAACGATCCTCGTCACAACAGCAGGACGACTCTGAAGATGAAGTTGAAGATTGGTCCTCAGGAAAATACTATGTCTCTAAGGACGCGTCTCCAAATCCTGAAGAAGTCTCCGTGGACGCTCCTAGTGTTGTTCAGGAAGTTCCCTCTCGCAGTGAATCTCCAGTTCAACAAGATATAGCAGAATCAAGTCAACAAGGCGAGCAACGCCAAAGTGTGGACGCTTTCTCTGAGGGGGAACACGCTGAGGACGATGCTCAAAGTGATAGTGATGATTCTGATGGAGACATTGATCCAAGATTTGCTCAACTGTTTCAAAGGGAGTCCCGCTTCTCTAGGGACCACCCAACTTCTCAAATTGTATCTGATCCGTCTCAAGGAGTTCAGACCAGATCAGCTGCTAGCAAGTCCCAGAGTGCAAATTTAGCCTTTTGTGCATTCAATGCCTTTGTCTCTATGGTGGAACCAAAGAATATCAAAGAAGCACTCCAGGACGCTGACTGGATTCAAGCAATGCAAGAAGAACTCAATCAGTTTGAAAGAAACAAAGTTTGGACTCTCATCCCACGTCCCAAAGGCAAAAATATCATAGGGACGCGATGGGTGTTCAGAAATAAGCTTGATGAGAGTGGACGTGTGTCTAGGAACAAAGCAAGACTGGTGGCTCAAGGATTCAAGCAAGAGGAAGGCATAGACTATGATGAGACCTTTGCTCCTGTTGCTAGAATTGAAGCCGTTCGTCTTCTTATTGCCTTCGCCGCTCACAAAGGATTCAAGCTATTTCAGATGGACGTCAAGACTGCATTTCTCAATGGAAAGCTAAAGGAGGAAGTGTATGTTGCTCAGCCGCCTGGCTTCGAGGACGCCTCTCATCCGGATCATGTCTACTACTTGGACAAAGCACTTTATGGACTCAAGCAAGCCCCTCGTGCCTGGTACGACAGGTTTGCGTCCTTCCTTTTGTCTCATGGGTACACTAGAGGTTCAATCGATAAAACTTTGTTCATAAAGAAAGTTCACAAGGACATTTTGATTGCTCAAGTTTATGTTGATGATATTGTCTTTGGTAGCACTAACATGAAGCTTGTAGATGAGTTCAAGTCCTTAATGAGTAGTGAGTTTGAAATGTCCCTCATTGGAGAACTCAATTTCTTCTTGGGACTTCAAATCAATCAACTCAAGGAAGGGACGCGTATTCACCAACAAAAATATGTCCGTGAAATGCTTGAGAAGTACGGGATGAACACGTCCAAACCTGTTGCAACCCCATGTTCTCCAAACTCGCGTCTTTACGCAGATGAACAGGGCAAGGACGTTGATCAAAAACTTTACAGAGGAATGATTGGTTCTTTGCTCTATTTGACCGCAAGCCGTCCCGACATTATGTTTGCCGTTTGCTTGTGTGCACGCTTCCAGGCAAATCCAAAGGAGTCTCACATGCAAGAAGTCAAGAGGATCTTTCGCTATCTCAAAGGACGCGACGATCTTTGCCTTTGGTATCCCAGGAAGACGTCCTTCAAGCTTGTTGGCTACTCGGACGCTGATTACGCTGGTCATGTGATTGATAGAAAAAGCACATCTAGAATGGCGCAGTTCCTTGGCTCATGCCTAGTCTCTTGGGGATCTAAGAAACAGAACTCTGTGGCGCTTTCAACTGCGGAAGCCGAGTACGTTGCTGCTGCTTCGTGCTGTTCACAAGTTATCTGGATCAAATATCAACTAGAGGACTACGGTATCAATCTTGAAACTATTCCCATTCGCTGTGATAACACAAGTGCTATTGAAATTTCTAAGAATCCTGTTTTTCATTCACGCACAAAGCATATTCATATAAGGCATCATTTCTTGCGTGATAATGTTGAACTAGGACTCATTAGTATGGAGCATGTAAGGACTGAAGACCAAATAACTGATATTTTCACTAAGGCGCTTGATAGACGTCCCTTTGAGCATCTAAGGCTGCTCTTGGGGATGATAACTTTTAAGTAGCAAGTCCCGTTCTACTATTCTCTCAATGATTGGCTATGTTTAGTAGAATCTAAGTGTTTAAGGACTGTTATGCATTAAATTCATATTTGCAAGGACGCTAGTCTAAAATCTCATGTGTTTGCTACTTTGGAACGCCATTCAAACTTTCTCTATTTTGTCTTGAAAAGAGTATCCCTGATCACCCAACCCTCATTATAAGCCGAAATGATGGGAACTCTAAGCTTACCCTAGCCGAGAACTCCGCAAAAGCATCCTATGAGCTTCACATTTTCTTTTACGGGACGTACTTGCGTTGTTCTCAACTGGTTCGAAAGGTGATCACAAGAACGGTAAGTTGGTTGTTGGTTTGCTTGAAGAGGTAAATCTTGCTAAGTATGAGAGAACGCTCAGTGCTTGTTGGAAAGAACGCCACTTCAGTTGTACAGTGACCAGTGACCGTTGTTAAGAGTTGAAGAGTCAGATTTTTTGAACTTTTGAAAGTGTGAACAGTGACCGTTGCTTTTGCTCAAATCTTAAGGGGGAAGTTTTGCTACGTGTCGCACAGAAAAACAGTGGTAATTACCGTTTGTGCCACCGCTTCCTCTATAAAAAGCCAGAACAGTCGCTCTCAGAATTTATTACGCTCAACCACTTTCTCGCTCTCAACTTTGCTTTGACATCTCTCTAGAACTCCGGCAGCTTTCTCTCACTAAAATTTCATCTGACAATGTCTCAACAACTAAAGAACGTGGCCGGCTCCTCTACCGGCGGGAAGAGAAGAAAGTTGGTGAAGTCTCACTACATTGAGAAGCCCCAACCCATCGTTCTAAATGAATCGTTGGTGGACATCATCAACAGGAAGCCGAAAACCCTATACAACTTAATAAGGGAACGCATGAACCTGCCAGAAGTCAAGAACGATGCAGTAAAGACTAAGAACTATGAAAAGTTCATCGAACGCTTCGTCGTGCCAAGTCTTCACAAAACCAACTACAAGGACTTGCCAGGACGGATGGACGACGTTCTCTTCTTCTCTCAGTTTGGAGGTGAGAATCTGGGTCCTTTACTTGAACTCATACCCGACCTCCACAACGCCGTCCTCCCTGATTTCCCTATGTATCCAAAGGACTCCTTGGCCTTCCAAATGACCAAGAACCGTGCACCAAGTCCTTCTCCTCCACCACCTCAAGTCCCCTCCATCTCCACAAAATCAATTCTCCCATCCAAGCGTCCTACACCTTCCTCTCCCCTCTCAAAAACATCCAAACCCACCTCCTCAAATCCAACACAAATCGTGGACAAATTTCCACCTCACTTAAAGGAGGGACGCTCCAAGAAAGTCCACGACCCAAGGCCCCTCAAAAAGGCCAAGACCTCGAGCGTTCCATCCTACAAACCTCCCACTAAAAGGCCAAGCACCACAAAACGGCCGTCCAACCTCTCTAAGGAATCCACTCCTCCCCCCCAAATCCAAATTGAACAATTACCAACTCCTCCCCCGTCCCCTCAACCCTCCTCTCAAAATGCTCTAATCCCCTTTCCTTCACCGTCCCCGCTAAACCTGGCCCAATTCCCCTCCGCTCCCGCCCATATCTCTCCACCAAAGGACCCCGAGACTCCTAGATCTCGCCGTCCATCCTCAGAGAGTGGTCCAGAGGAGGCCGGACGCACAATTGAGCACACCTTCCGCCGCAGGAAAGCTGGCGAAAAGCCGAAGGTGTTGCTGGCCAAGGAAGCTCAAGTGCAGGTTGAGCACGTTCCCTCCTCTTCTTCCTCCTCTAGCTCATCTGGGAGCGAGGAAGACGCTCCTGCACAGGACTCCCCCTTCATCGACGTTACTGGGGATTCCAATGATGAAGAGGAAGGAGCCGCGAACGCTCCTACCGAAATTGAGGACGCTGGTGAGCACCAGGTCGCTCAAAAGGACGCCGAGCCTTCCTTGTCTGAAGAGCTCGAGCGTGATGCTCAAGAGGTCCCTCCCTACAACCAATCTCTTCCCATCCTCAACCCCTCCCCAGCTCCACAAGAGAATCCCTTCCCCTCAATCCAATCTGAAACTGTCCAAGTCCCTGAGGACGTTGAGCCCGCAACCGAACAACAAACAGAGGCTCAGGACGCTGAAGGCGCGTCCCAAGCGCAAACCTCCACTGGTGCCGTTCAAGCCACATCTGGTGGCGATGCTGAGAATGAAGGCACAGAGGACGTTGAGCAAAATGAGTCCGGCGACTCAGATAAAGAGAACAGTTCTTCAGAGGATGAGGACTCTGAAACTCCCAAGGGAAAGCGTAGAAAGAAGAACGCTGATGTGCCTGTTAAAGTCCTAAGCCCTCTTATTTATTCTGAAGAGTGGCTCGCCTCCTTCGACGATGAAGATGTAAAGGAGTTTCTCGATCTCCTAAAATTTCAAGGATGGCTGACCGTAGGACCAGCGCCGACCACAGTTGACATAGATCAGGTCAAGGCGTTCTACCGGGACTTGCGCTACAAGGCCAAAGATGGCTCACTTCACTTCAAAATTGAAGGTGAGAAGGCCTCCGTAACCGAACGCCAAATGCGCACGTTCCTGGGTCTTGGTTCTCGCAAGCCTCTGTCTGATGCTCTTAGTTCTCTACCTGAAGGCGGCTTTGAAACAACAGACCAAGAACTGCCGCTGGTTGAGCACATTTTTCAGGGCAAGAGGCCTATGGGACTTGACAGGGTAGCTCACGTTCTGAGCAAAGTTGGCGCCATCATCCATTACTTCATCTGTCGCGCCATTCTTCCAAGGCAGGAGAAGCGTTCTATTGTCCAAACATCTGACATTATTCTCATAAACGCCATCCTAGAACGCCGCCCCATTAACTTGGCCAAAATCGCAATGCAACATATGGCTAAGTGTGGGAGGAAGCGACATGCTCTGCCGTACCCAGGGCTGGTCAAGTTGATCCTAGCCTCTCAGAACGCATATGATGAGAGCACTCCTCAACAAGAACTTGGCTTAAAATGGGATGCTAAGAAGGGACTGGTCGAAATAAGACATAATGAAGAGCTCCCGTCCGTCCTGAAACAGTTGAAAGCTGAGGCTGAAGAAGCTCAAAAGAAAGCTGAGGCCGCAAGGCTTACTTCGACGCCTCAAGAGGAATTCCAGGATCAAGAGCCTGCTGTCGATCTTACAACTCTGGATCAGATGCTCTTAGGACGCTCTTCTCCTCCAGCCTTCCCTCAAGACGTTCCCTCTTCAAGTTCAGGTCCTAGGCCCTGTTCTGCTCCTGCAAACATTTCTGATCATCCGCCAGCAGAACTCATGGGTGCGATTATGGACAACCAGTGCCTAATCTTTTCTGCTCTCAAGGACTTGTCCTCCGCGTTCTCCAAGGCCAATGAACTTAATGAACAACTGCTCAAGTTTTATCAAGACCAGAGCCGTTCTCAGTGATTGTCAACACCCCGTTCATCCCTTGTTATTCTGCTTTTGCTTCTTTTTGAATTTCAAACACTTATGACCATTGGTCTGTAATAACTCTTAACTCTTGTTTGAATGGCATTTCCTCTGCTTGCTTCCATGTGTTTGTTTAAGCGTACCACTGCTTTTAGTTATGTGTTTATGCTAATGTCCTTATCACTTGTTATCCTTTTCGATGATGCCAAAAGGGGGAAGTGTAGTTTTGCAGAGATGCGCTATAAAATAGTTATCTAGAATAAGCAAGTGTTAAGGGGGAACTATTAAGTGAAAAGTCTAAGGAACGCTCATGCTAGAATAAAAGAGGACGCTTAGAAACTTTTCTAGGACGCGACTCTCTCCTTTAAATCCAAAAGCTAGAGAATCAAAGATTGAAAACTTGTGCTTATTAAAATTTCTCTAAGTGTTAGAGGAAGTTTTTAAGTTTTCATGCATGCTAAGTTCCAATGTAAAAACTATTCTGCAAAAAAGTTTGTCATCATCAAAAAGGGGGAAATTGTTGGGACGCTATCAAGAACGCCTGCGTACTTGTTAGTGTTCTACACAACCGTCCCTTAGTTTTGATATGACAAACTCACTATGATTCTAATAAAGTTATCCAAGTGTTCATGAACGCTAGTGACCAAAAGGACAACAAGTGTGTATGGGCGTCCCACAGGCTTAGGGACACTAGCTAACAGGAAGTAAGGACCAGCCAGAAACTACTTGAGCAAGGACGGAGTCCTGAGCAAGTAGGAACGCAAGAAAGGAGTCCTTACTCACTAGCCGACAGGATGACATCACTCGACAATGTTTGATCATCCAAGGACACGTGGAGACCGATCCTGTAGCGGAGTCCAACACTACGTGGCGGACGATCATGTTACAGAGTTCATCAACACGTGGCGGCCTATCCTGTAGCGGAGTTCATCACACACAGCTGGATACAGGAAGCTTCCTCATCACCGCCAAACTCGTGGAAGAAGATCCTGTAGCCACGTACCTGAAGGGCATGATCGTCAGAACGAGAATGACGCCCTTCCCAAGTCCTATAAATGCCCCAAGGCATTTATTGTGACTTCAATGCTTTTCAAGAATATTCAGAGAGAATCAAAGAGAAAGCGACTCACTCAAGAACACAAAGAACAAACTCAAGAACTCAAGAACAGTGCTAAGACTTTGAGTTAGATCGAGTGAGACTTGTAACCCAAATCACAAATCTGTTTGTAATCAAAAGAAGAGAAAGAGAGTCCTACGAAGTACTGTAGGACGCAGGGATAGGAGTCCTTTAGTAGATTGAACTTGCTTAAGTTGTAGGCTTAGAGGAGTCCTTTACTAGTGGACTTAGGGAAAAGCTAAGTGCCAGAGAACTGTAAAGACTCGCCAGTACAACTGTAAGAACGTTCAATATAAAGGAAGAACTATTCAAAAATCCTCCAAGGAGGTAGAGGTTTACACTCAAGGACTACTTGGTCTTGAGTGGTTCGTCTATAATTCTCTGCGTTCATTACTTACCTGTTTAGTACTTTTTCCGCTGCATTACTCTAGGACGCTCCTACACCTCGTAGGAACGCCTAACCAAGGACGTCTTTATCACAGTAAAGGCAGTCCCGTAGTACTAACGATCCTTCAAACAGACCCTTGAAACAACTATAACAGACTTAACGAACTATAACAGACGTTTATAGTCATGATTAATACTTCATAATTTACATGTGATGACAACTTTTAGTATTCATGATCAATGTTACTCACTTTTGTTTTTTGTTTTGATTTTGTAGGTACTTGAAGATGAAACGCGCATTGTCTTGCATACATTGTCCAAATCTATTTCATATCCTATTATAAAATATACTAATGCTTTTAGAATCAGAATATTAGATCATATGGACTCCATTTTATTTTGGTTTTTATTTTGCTTTCGATTTGTACAAAAATTTTGAACTTTCAATGTGATTTGAATTTTATGATTATATATATATAGTTTTCAGAATTTATCTATGATTTGTTTTTTTTTTATGAACATCAATTGTGAGAGTAATGCTTCATATCCCAATTTGAATACGCATTGTTGAGTAGGCATATATAACTATGAAAAATGTGGTCGTTATTGTACAATATTTGGCATGTTAGAATATCTTCAACGAGGAATTATTTTGTCATTATTGTTCATGTTTTTGTCGTTATTAATTAACCAATAATGAAGAACAAGCATGTTGTCGTTAACCAATAACGAAGAACAAGCATGTCGTCGTTAACCAATAACGATGACAAGATATGTCGTCGTTAATGCTTAACGACAAACAATCATATCGTCGTTAGTAATTAACGACGAACATGGTCGTTAAAACCAATAACGTCAAGACCTATTGCAACGAACAAACGACGAAATTTATGTCGTAGTTAATACCTTTAACGACGAGTTTTTTGACATATGACGACAAGTTTGTTGGTCGTTAAAAACTCCTTTCCTAGTAGTGAATTGAAGAAAACTTCTTCATGAATTGTGCATTGTCCTCTATTGTAATGTTGCGTGGTACCTTGTACATTATATGCTATATGTAAAAACCATGCACAGATTTTTCAAGTAATTGTTGTTGGGACAATATTAAGGACGTCAGTCATTAATATTAAATCAATGATTATCGTCCTTTGTTTTGATAATGACAAACTCTATGCTATCTAATGGTTTGTCCAATTGTTTATCCCAGGAGAAATTCCAAGGACGCTCTCAATGTGAAAAGGGAAATAAGTCAACAGGCGTCCCTAAGTCATAGGGTTGCACATGACTTCATTGATCAAGTGAACAAGAATGATGTTCCTCCGAGATAAGGAGATCGCCCTTATCAAGTAGGAACGCGCGCCAAATCGCTATTGTTCAAATTCAAATAAAGTCAAGGCTACTCGACAAGATGATTGATACACTTGTATTAGCTAGTTATAGTTAACTCTTGTATTTTAGGTAATAACTGAGTGTGTTTAGGTTAGAGTTTGTGCTTAATTGTAACATAAAGACCGAAATTGCAAGAGTTTTGAGCTAAAGTGCAGAAAGGAGCAGTTATGTACACAAACCGCAACGGTCAGCCCACGTGCGCGGCATCACCCTTGGAAGCTCCTGCAGATAAAGATAGCGGCGTGCGCAGTTCAAATGAGGCGCACACGCTAAAAGCGGATAAAGATAGCGAAGGAAAGTCAACACTGTGTTGACCACGCGAATGGTGCATCTGGTGCGTGCGCGGTACTAGCTAGCGCGGAGGCCGATTTTAGTTTTATTTTATTTGGAGTTATTTTCTATCTTTTTTCATGATTATTTAAGTTAGTTTCAAGGGATTTTTTCTTAGACATTTTTGGGGAGAATTGTTATTCAGTTTAGAGTTTATAGAGAACTTTATGGAAAATTAATCTTCTTTAGAGCTTCTTCAATCAAGGAAGCCTTTTTATTGATGTCGTGAGATTCTGATAACTTCTTTATTCCTAGGTTGATATTGAAACTCTTAGTTCTTAATCGTATGATCTATGTTTGATCTGATGAGCCTGATCACCTTTTTTGATTGACTTAGATCTATTGTTTGAATATGTTTGATTGTTGTCTATGCAATCCTATCTATCCTTGATTCAACTCTTTTTCAATATCGTGTACTCAAATTGAGAAAGAGTATTCAATGGGCCGGTTGTTTTATGCATGAGGCTCGTTGTTTGATTGCATGATTTGATTTCCTTTCTATCCCTTATGTTCATTGCATGATTTGGATTAAGCGTCCTTGTTCATATCGTAGTTTTTCTTGGAGCGTGGACAAGCGAATATATGAGTAAAGAATTGGAATTAACATAGGAAATAAAAGATGTGGATGAATCTATGATTGATTGAGTTAAAAAGGTGGAATGGATTGAATGAACTCTGTTTTTCCTCTATTTGATTTGAAACTTGAATTTATTCGTTTGCCTAAACCAAAAACTCCCATCTTTGTTGATTGAATAGATATTGGAAACACCTAATTCTCTTGGGTTCAACCCCTTTCTTGCTTACTATACTAGTTTGTGCAATAGGGTTAAATTACTATTGATATATGCATAACGACCTTGGTCGAGTCAAATTTTGGCAATGTTGCCGGGGAATCTGTTTTTTTTGTTTTCTGTTCAATCGGCATTTCTGAACTATTTCTGCGCATGCGGTGTGCTCAACGCGCACGGTTTTGTCTTGGAAAACACCATTTGGTGAGAACCCGTCTTATTGTTTTCACCCGTGCTACTAATTCTCCTCTTGTGTCTATTGATCTAGAAATTAGCAAGACACTAATAGATTTGAGATGTCAAGTTCGTGCTATAGAGGCGTTGAGTTTGATCAAGTGACTTCTTCTTTTCGCCCTCATCCGACTCCGAGTTGGAAGAACAACCAGTTCCAATGGCATAGCAGACTATTAAATAATTTACAACTCCTGATCTACATCAACAACTTGATTTCCAGTTTCCCGCTCTAGGGGTAGGTGTGAAATTTGAGCTGATGTCCGGTCTCATCCACTACTTGCCTAAATTCCATGGGTCGAGCGGTGAAGACCGAAACAAACACCTTACAGAGTTCCATGTTGTCTTCTTGAGGATGAAGTTAGTTGATGTGACATAGGATTGATTTATGTTAAGGGCCTTCCAATTTACCTTAGCTGATTCAACTAAGTATTTAGCTTCTGTACTTGGCACCTGAGACCATTACCACTTGGCTCAGATGAAGGGTGCCTTTTTGGAGAAATACTTTCTTGTTGCTAAACAAATGTCCATCAAGAAGAAACTGAGCCGTTTGGAGCAAGCTGATGATGAGAATCTATACGAGAATTATAAGCGCTACAAGAGGCTCATTGTTTGCTGCCCCTACCATGGCTAATTTGAGAAAGATCTTATTTGTTGTATCATTGAAGGGCAATGTGATGCTGATAAACGCATGATGGATGCCTCTTGTGGGGGTAGCTATGAGAGTCTCACTCCTAAACAAGCTTTTGACAAGGTGGAGACTCTAGCTGAGCAAGCTAGGAATCAAAGGAGACAGTCCAACACTAAGTCCATCTATGTTGTGAATGAGTCCCTTAATGCTGAATTAAGGGAGCTCAAGACCAAGATGAAGTAACTCTTGGTGGGTAATGGAGCTTCAAGTGTAAGGGCTTGTGGAATTTGTGGTGGCACGAACCATCCAACCGATGCATGCCCTATCATACAAGAGCCAATTGCTGATGTGAATGCTATCGGTGAATATGGTCCCCCTAGACCCCAAAAATGACCCTTACTCGAATCAACCTTAAGTGGAATCAACAGATTAAACAACCTTTTCCACAACAATGACAGTCCAACCATCCTCTGAGGCTGAACTATGTACCCAAGCCTCAAGAAGATCTAAACCCCATCAATCAACTCATGATGGAGAAACAAGAGACTAGGGCCATGGTGAAGATTTTGAAGACTCAACTTAGTCAACTAGTGACCTTGCTTTGTCGTCTTGAGGCTAAGGATATAGGCAAACTGCCATCTCATCCAGTAAATCATAAAGAGAACATAAGTGCCATGCACTTGAGGAGTGACAAAGAGGTTACACGTCAAAATTAAGCTTATGGAGGAATTTCATGCACGCAAAACAAATACCGCGCTCGTAGTTATGTTACAAAAGAAGAGCCCAACTCCTAGGAGGAAGACCACGCACGCGGCACTAATGCCCACGCACGTGGTGAACGGAAAAGAAGAGGTCTGAGTTTCTAGACTCGGAACGCGCATGTAGAGACCCACAGCGCGTGCGGGGGGGAGCTGAATTAGGCGATGCTGAAACTGATGAAGTGATGCACATAGAGTGATGACCGTCATCGCAATAAGGCTCTAGTAGAGGACGATGGATATGTGAGGCCCTACTTTCCACCTTTAAGTTCTTACAAGCCTCTCCCTCCATTCCTCGCGGCTTTAAAAGACACAAGAAAGCCGGCTAATGATAAAGAGATCTTTGAGATCTTCATGAATTGCGAGGTAAATGTTACTCTTCTTAATTTAATTAAGAGTGTTCCTAGGTTTGCTAAGTTCCTTAAGAAACTTTGCACTACTAAGAGGAAACAATAAGAGAAGGGGAAGGTGAAGAGAATTGATCTTATGGAGAATGTCTCTTCCATGATTCAAAGGCAGTTGCCTAAGAAGTGTAGAGACCCAAGGAGGTTTACTGTTCCCGTGAGTATAGGAGAGACAAAGGTCGAGGTGTTATGCTTTATTTAAGTGTGTCTATTAATGTTATACCACTAAGCATGTATGAATAGTTAGGTCTGGAGCCTTGTAGGATACAAATATTACTACTGAATTGGGTGGCCATTCTTGTACGCATCTGAAAGGATTAGTGGAAGATGTGTTAGTGTAGGTGGATGGATTAATATTTCCCGGAGAATTCTATGTAATGGAAATAGGAGAAGGGAGATATGACATAGTTCTCCTGTTGGATCCTACGTTTATGAAGACAGCATGCACCTTCATTGATGTCGCCAAATGATTGCTCTCAATGATTCATGAGAATAAGGAGGTCCAGTTCCGCATTGATGAGGACCCCTTCAGAGCTTAAAGATGTCGAGCCACCAACGTTAAACATAGGCGCTGCTTGGGAGGCAACCCAAGGGTGGTTAGAATCTCTTCCTTCTTTGCCTTTCTTTCGATCAACTTAGTTTATCTTTTGTTTTCGAGGCTAATGTGCAGGTATTAGGTCAAAAAGGATGATTATGGTGCGAAATCGCGCACGCGACAACCACACAAAGCTCGCTGTTGAACCCAGATCAATACCCAACAAACAAGTATTAGCAGCGTGCACATGTTCTCTAGACCGTGCACGCGGTTTTATGTAGTTTGGTCTCGCAAAAAAAATAAAAAAATCGATCATTTTATCTTCTATCTTCTTCTTATCATCACTCCCCCCACCATCATCTTATATTTATTCTCATTCTATCCATCCTATCTAAGTTCTTTGGGTTGGCTTTTGATGATCTCCAAGTATGGGGGAGCCTTCTTCCTCCAAGTTTATGCCACATTGGTCCTGATTATGAAGGCTTGAATTCAAGAGTTCAAACACTCGAGAGTAGACGCGAGTTCGAGAGCTTGGAGGTTCGATCGAGTGTTAGTGTATGTGGTTGTGTTCGTGTTCGTGTTCGCTATCACCCTAGACCGTGTGTGCGCTCCCTTTACCGTGCACACGGTATATGCCCAGAAGCGATCAACCCCTCTCGGCTGAACACCCATGAGCATGCATCTCCTACCGCACGCACGGTTTCCCTATAGAAATTTCATTCCAAAGATGTCCGAGCTATTTTTTTTCTATACCTTTGAAGGGATCTTCCATTCCACCTCTCTTCTTTATATGAGAGTCTTCTAATATATCTTCTTCTTTGATTATTTCCTTATGCTTAGCTTTATTGAGGACAATGAAGGATTTAAGTCTAGGGGAAGAAGTACTCGGTATGCTTACCCTAGTAAGTTGTAGCTGTTTTTTTGTTTCAATCTTTTTGATTTTTTTCATTTCATAAAGCACTTACTCCAAATTTTTGCTGTAGTAAGAAAAGGAAAAGAAAGAAATATAGAAAAAGGTAAAAATAGATGGAAAAAGGCATATATGTCCTAGGATGAGTCAAAAACCAGAAAGGGTAGCTCGGGTAATAAGAAGGTAGCCCGAACCAGCATTAGGCTAGGGTAATACGAGGTTTTAAGAGTGACGTGTTGTGAGCACACCTATTGGAAAATGAAAAGAGCGGTTACTCGAAAACGTGAAAAGGTGCCTAAGTAGAATTGAGTGAAAAAATTCGAGTGATTAGGATGGTTCTTGCTTAGGGGAATTTGGGGGATTCATTGTAGATGGGTAATTCACCTAGGTTGCTCTACACTTTTGAGAGCTTGAATGCTATATCTTGTATTGGCGAGATGTGTGCTTGATCTTATTGTTCCAAGATCACTTTATATATGGGTTCAGAATTGTGAGTTGAGTGTTTTTGTCTTCTCATATATTTTTCTGCAAACCTTGAATAGGATTTCATGTTAGATTTACTTTGGGCCTACTCAAGGATGAGAAAGGTTTAAGTAAATCGCACCCTTGCAATTTGTTGAAGGGTTTCTTGAACAAATAAATTTGTATACAAGACCCCGCTGCGTATAGCTAAGTCAGCATCGTCCACAGGAGTGAGAATAGTGCTAAGATTAGTTGATAAACTACGAAAAGAGCAAAGGAAACAAGAACAAATCAACTCAGAATCAACCTGAGGAGGGTCGATCTCGAGCCTAAGGGGGTCGATCCCGAACACTAACAACCACGAATTAAACACACACTAGCAATGGTTTGAGCACGACCTAGGGGAGGTCGAGATCAAGGCAAAATCACGAGTTTTAATCAATATAAAAGGCAAATCCTAGGGTTAGGGCTACCACAACAACAACCATACATGCTTTCAACAAGAACTCACAACTATTATGCAATCTAGATCATAGAAAAGTTAACTTTTGCAAACAATTCAAGCCATTCAATCAACTTTCGCAAATCAAACAACTTTCTACCTATCCTTCTACCTAGGAATATCACCTTTTGCAAATAATCCTATTAGATCTAATCAAGCAACTAACTTTTCACTTTCGCTATAGTCAATTACAAGATATGCCTCAACTTTCATCAAGGATTAAGCACAAGATAGGTTAGATATGATCCTTAAGCATTCAAGTCATGAATTCATGTTTTAAACATGCATGATTGTGTTGGGTTCTTACCCAACCCTAGAACTTAAGAAGACTACTCACACATGGCAAAGAGAAGCAAGGAAGAAGAAGAAGAAGAAGACATCATCAAAAACCAAACTAAAATTCAAATTAAACCAAAGATTAATCTTACAAAGTCTCAAACTTGTTCTCCAAGTCTTCTTCCTAGCTCTCCTAAAAATTGCATTAATGAAAACTATAGGTTCAACCTCCTTTTATAGAAGAAAAGGAGTCCTAATCTAACTAGGAAACACAAAGAAACAACCTTCCTTAAATACAAACTAGGAAACTCTACAATAAATCCGGAATAAAGAGAGTCGGTTCCTAGGATCGACCCAAATAGGGTCGATCTCGACCCCCCTCAGGGTCGGTCCTAAGAGTAAATTTTCAGCTTCATCACACTTCTTGACTTGGCTCGAGCTCGACCCTTCTTAGCTCGATCCCGGGGTCGGTTTCTTCGCTTTTCCTCTTGATTTTTCTCCTCTTAGCTCTTCTCCTTAGCTTGTCCACTCCAAGTCTTCCTCCTAGCTTGTCCATCCTCTCTTGGCATTGCTCTAAACTCTTCTTCAAGCTTCAAAGCACCTGCAAAACGACACAAAAGCGCGTAGTTTCCGAATCTCAAGGAAATACGAAAACTCATGCAAAAAGACTCAAAAACACATGACTCAAGCATGAAAAACAACCAAACCTAATGACTCGGGCAAAGTCGTTGTTCCCTTATCAAAAATAAATCCCAAACATGCAAACAAAAGTATAGTAGGCAAGTAAGGGGTCGAACCCAAAGGAATCAGTTTTTTTCAGATTTTAGTGGTTTTCATGCAAGTAATCAAAAGGGGGTTTTGAAAGTTGGTTTCAATCAAAGTTATCAAGCAGAGTTCATCCAATCAATTCCATTTTATTAATCCGTTGATCATGAATTCATCCACCTCTTTATATGCTTAGGTCAATTCCAATCCCAATCATTAGAAATCGCAAGTCCACGGTCCAAGCAATTCTATAATCCTAGGCAAGGACGCTTAACCTAGAATTAGCATAGAGCACAGGGATAATAGGAAATCAAATCATGCAGTCAAGCTATGAGTCTCATGCATAATTTAACCATTGAATACTCTTCCCTAAACTAGTCCACGGTCCTAGAATAGAGTTGTTTCGAGAATAGGAAAGATGCATAGACAACAACCAATCCTAATTCAAACAATAGATCTAAGTCAATCAAACAAGTTGATCAAGCTCATAAAATCAAACATAGATCATGGGATGAAGCACAAGAGTATCAATAAAGACCTAGGGATAAAGAGATTACCAGAATTTCACAACTTCATAATAAAGCTTCCTTGATTGAATAAACTCCAGAGGAGAGTTAGTTCTCCATTACAAAGAAAACTCTAATCTTTATTGAAATATAATTGATTCGATGATGAATTGATGATATGATGATATCTAAAAACCTAGAAAAGATCCTCCTTATATAGCCCCAAAGATCAACCTTTTCGGACTAAATAAGGTAGGAATCCGAAAGATAAGAAAGGAAACAAGATAAAAACGGTGAAATCTCGTCAACTTGGAAGTCGGTCGAACCCGCGACCGCGGCATCACCATCCGCGCCCGCGGCGTCCTTCAAATCGTCAAATCTTGAGTCGGCTACTACCGTGACCGCGCCCAGGGAAACGCAACATCGGCCTTCATGGTCTTGATTGGCTCGCTCCTTCACGCCACCGCGCCCGCGTCATAGACAACGCGACCGCGATATCATTGCTGTGGCGAATCTTCGTCTTTTAAGCTCTTTAACTCTTGATTCTTCATAACTTGTGTCTTCGGTCTTGATATTACAATAACGCTCAAAACTAACCTAAACACTCTCAATATAGCTCTAAAATACAAGAGTTAACCTATACAAAGTAGGCCGAATCAAATTCCCCCATACTTAGACCTTGCTCGTCCTCGAGTAAGCTCAAACAAAATATAACAAGGTAGCACATCTAAGATCTCAGGAAATACAAGGGAAGATATAAACACTCAACTCACAACCCGAACCCAAAAATATAGAGAAATCATGAGCATAAAACAATGAAGCTCAAACACACACCTCACAACAAGATATAACACTCAAGCTCTAAAAAGTGTAGAGCAACCTAGGATCTACCCAAATCTAACATATAAGCCCCAAAAGTCCCCAAGCAAGAATGATCCTAATCACTCATATTTTTCCGCTCAATTCTGCTTAGGCGCCCTTTCGGGTTTTCACCTAACCGCTCTTTTCATTTTTCAAAAGGATGTGCTCACCAAAACTCACATCTCTCATGAACCTCATATTACCCCAGCCTAATGCTGGTCCGGGTTACCTGCTTATTACCTGAGCCGCCCTTTCGGGTTTTCGACTCATCCCAGGATTTATATGCCTTTTTTCACTTTTTTATGGCTCTTTCTATCTTTATTCTTTTCTTTCTTCCTTTATTATGCAAAAAATATGGTGCAAGTGCTCCATGAAAAGAAGAAAATCAAAAATCTGAAGCAAATAGCTAACTAAGCTAACTAAGATAAGCAAATGTGAGTACGCCTTCCCCCATACTTAAATCCTTCATTGTCCTCAATGAAGCAAAGAGAAAGGATAGAAGCAAGGAGAAAGGAAATCAGAAGACTCACAAACGATGAAGAGAGGTGGAATGGAAGAACTCTTCATATGTGGTAGAAGAATGAAAACAACTCCGTATTTCCAATTGGCTGGCAAACCGCGGGCGCGGCACTAAGGGCGCAGGCGCGGGTCTCGTGCAGGGACAATGTCTTGACTTCGTCTCGAAAAGTGTGATGTGCAAACAACCTTCGTATCTTGGCTCGTCTTCTTGGAAGATGGATCAATACTTGAACTCGAACCGTGGAGAAGAGAAAACTCCCGGGGAAACAAAGCTCCCCCATACTTAGGCTTTACACATAGCCAAGAGAATGGAAAGTACAAAGATGGATGGAAAGAAGAAATAGAATGGTGGAAAGATAGAAGATGGAGTAGAATGGATATAGATGGATGGAAAATATAGAGATAGAATGGGACCCAAAAAAGTCCACTTTTCTTTTCATAATAAAAACGAGCTAAAACCGAGACGCAGTATGGTTGCCGCGAGCACGGGCTAGTACCTGTTCGTCGGGGCGCGCTGACGGTCCACCGCGAGCGCGGCCAAAGAGGCGCGGGCGCAGTTTCACGCCAGGCGTGTCCTTTCGGACCTAGTACCTGCATGTTAGCTAGAAAAACAAGCAAATCCTAAGCTAGGAATGGAAAAACAATCTATCTAAGCCTTGGGTTGCCTCCCAAGCAGCGCTTTTGTTTAACGTCGTTGGCTCAACGTGGTTACGATCAATACGGGTCCTCATCAACATCAATTCGGACCGTGTTGCCACCATGAGATATGGAAAGAGATCCATTGGCAACGTCAATGACCGTGTTGGCGGTTTTCATGAATGGGCGACCGAGTAAGAGAACCGGGTCATACCGCCCTTCGCCTATCTCCATCACATAAAAATCTGCAGGAAAGATCAAACCCAGTACCTGCACTAAAACATCCTCAACTAACCATTTCGGGTGCACATTAGAGTGGTCAGCCAATTCAATAACAATATCGGATTCCTTTAAAGGACCAAGGCCTAACCTATCATACATGCAAGCTGGAAGAACATTAATGGAGGCACCTAAATCTAGCATAGCACGCTCAATTTTAGTTTCTCCAATAGTGACAGGGACGGTAAATCTTCCTGGGTCTGAGTATTTTTTAGGTAATTGCTTCTGGAGTAGGGAATTACAAGTCTCAATTTTGCTATCCTGTGTTTTTTCAACTAGAGCTACCTTTTCAATCTTAGGACTAGACCTATTCTTTCTTTTTATGGTGCATAGCTCTTTCATGAACTTAGCAAAACGAGGGATACTTTGGATGAGATTAAGGAGAGGAACATTTACCCGACAATTGGAGAAGGTCTCAAAGAGTTCCTTGTCGTGTGCCGGCTTCCTTGTGTCCTTGAGAGCATCAGGGAATGGAGGAGAGGGCTTGAAAGAATCCAATGGTGGAAGGGGTCGAGCGACATAGCCATTGTCCTCTTTTGCTGCTGGAGCTCGGTTCCGTCTAGGAGAGCTTGGGCGAGGAGGTGAATAGTTCTTGAAAGCATAGTCGAGTAGAGCCTCAAAATTCCTCTCGGCCTCCTTACCGCGGGCGCGGTCCGGACTCCGCGGTCGCGGGTCGCTACGCCTCTCGTGGTCCATGGGCTCTGTTGGAATTTCGCGGGCGCGGAGGAAGGAGCGCGGGTGCGGAATCTCCACAGAAGCTTGGTCTTCATGTGCTGTCGCCCCGGCGCGGTCGCGGCCAGGGGAGCGCGGTCGCGGTTCATCACCAGTAGGTGATTGCCGACTCGCCAAAACTTTACCGCTCCTCAAATTCATGGCACTAACATTCTCCTTGTGATTGAGCGGTTGGGAAGGAAGTTTCCCGGAATCCTTAGACTCGAGCCTATTGATCATGGTGGCAAGTTGGCTCAGCTGAGTCTCAAGGTTCTTCACAACGGCTCTCGTCTCTTGGTTCTCTTTCAAAAGAGCGGTAATAGCATCATTATGAGACGGAGCGTGCGCTCTCAGGGCATAGTTATTGGATCGAAACTGTTGTTGCTGGCCCTGAGGAGCGTATTGTTGCTGCTGTTGTGGTGGGTCTTGCTGTTGTTGGTTGTTCCACCTCAGGTTAGGATGGTTCGCCCACCCCGGATTGTAGGAGTTAGAGTAAGGATCATTCCGGGGCTGGGGCACACCATAATTGCCAATAGCATTGACCGACTCCTCGGTCTCTTGAATAGTAGGGCATTGATCCGTGTGGTGGCTTGCATCATAACATAAACCACAAGCATTGACTTGCTGGGCCATCCTCTTCGTGAGCAGCTGCTTCATAAGATCCTTGAGCTCCCTTACTTCAGCATTCAGGGACTCATTCACCACGTTAACAGACCTCACATTGGTCCTTGACCTTTGATTGCGGGCTTGTTCCGCCAAGATCTTCACTTTCTGAAAGGCTGCAGCGGGGGTTAAGTTCTCGTAACTACCCCCACAAGATGCATTCACGAGCCTCTTGTCATTGTCGCAGAGTCCCTCAATGATGTAGCAAATAAGATCCTTGGCTTGGTAGCCATGGTAGGGACAACTCGCGATGAGCCTCTTGTAGCGCTCATAGTAGTCATAGAGGTTCTCGTCTTCCCCTTGCTCCAAACTGCTGAGCTGCTTCTTAATAGATGTTTGTTTGGACGCGGGGAAGTACTTCTCAAGAAACGCCTTCTTCATGGCCGCCCAAGTAGTGATAGAGCCTGGCACCAAATAAAGGAGCCAGTCCTTGGCGGTATCCTCAAGAGAGAAGGGAAAAGCCCGGAGCTTAATTTGATCCTCCGTCACATCAGTGGGCTTCATACTCACGCATACCGCGTGGAATTCAGTGAGATGCTTGTTCGGGTCCTCACCGCTTAACCCGTGGAATTTGGGCAAGTGGTGGATGAGGCCAGACTTTAGTTCGAACATCACACCCTCCCCGAGTTCGGGGAATTGAACAGCGAGCTGCTGTTGCTGGAGATCGGGCGCCGTGAGTTGGCGAATAGTTTGCTCCGCCATGGCGTCTTCTGGTTCAGAATCAGAGAGACAGAGAGATTCAAGAAGGTTGTAATATGTAGAGGGTCGGCGGGCACTTCTTATCTTCCGGAGAGTCCTGCTAATTTCTGGATCAAAACGAACAGGGGAAGTATTAGTACATCGGGTACGGACCATGTGTTAGGCCCGCACCCAAAAGATGGTTCTGCGTACGAACCGCGGGCGCGCCGAGGGGGCCGCGGGCGCGGTTTGGGCGCAAAACCCGAAAACACACAAAATCAAAACAAGAAAAAGATTCCCCGGCAACGGCGCCAAAATTTGACTCGGGCAAAGTCGTTGTTCCCTTATCAAAAGTAAATCCCAAACATGCAAACAAAAGTATAGTAGGCCAGCAAGGGGTCGAACCCAAAGGAATCAGTTTTGTTCAAATTTTAGTGGTTTTCATGCAAGTAATCAAAAGGGGGGTTTTGAAAGTTGGTTTCAATCAAAGTTATCAAGCAGAGTTCATCCAATCAATTCCACTTTATTAATTCGTTGATCATGAATTCATCCACCTCTTTATATGCTTAGGTCAATTCCAATCCCAATCATTAGAAATCGCAAGTCCACGGTCCAAGCAATTCTATAATCCTAGGCAAGGACGCTTAACCTAGAATTAGCATAGAGCACAGGGATAATAGGAAATCAAATCATGCAGTCAAGCTACGAGTCTCATGCATAATTTAACCATTGAATACTCTTCCCTAAACTAGTCCACGGTCCTAGAATAGAGTTGTTTCGAGAATAGGAAAGATGCATAGACAACAACCAATCCTAATTCAAACAATAGATCTAAGTCAATCAAACAAGTTGATCAAGCTCATAAAATCAAACATAGATCATGGGATGAAGCACAAGAGTATCAATAAAGACCTAGGGATAAAGAGATTACCAGAATTTCACAACTTCATAATAAAGCTTCCTTGATTGAATAAACTCCAGAGGAGAGTTAGTTCTCCATTACAAAGAAAACTCTAATCTTTATTGAAATATAATTGATTGGATGATGAATTGATGATATGATGATATCTAAAAACCCAGAAAAGATCCTCCTTATATAGCCCCAAAGATCAACCTTTTCGGACTAAATAAGGTAGGAATCCGAAAGATAAGAAAGGAAACAAGATAAAAACGGTGAAATCTCGTCAACTTGGAAGTCGGTCGAACCCGCGACCGCGGCATCACCATCCGCGCCCGCGGCGTCCTTCAAATCGTCAAATCTTGAGTCGGCTACTACCGCGACCGTGCCCAGGGAAACGCGACCGCGGCCTTCATGGTCTTGATTGGCTCGCTCCTTCACGCCACCGCGCCTGCGTCATAGACAACGCGACCGCGATATCCATGCAGTGGCAAATCTTCGTCTTTTAAGCTCTTTAACTCTTGATTCTTCATAACTTGTGTCTTCGGTCTTGATATTACAATAACGCTCAAAACTAACCTAAACACTCTCAATATAGCTCTAAAATACAAGAGTTAACCTATACAAAGTAGGCCGAATCACCTAACCCATCTAAACCCTAAAAATCTACCTAAAACGCGGACATCAAAACACCCCATACTTAGACTTGCTTGTCCTCGAGCAATAATCATGCAAATCAAGACCAATAACACAATCTTCAAGTATAGCCATTTTCAAAACATTTTAAACACAAGTGAAAAAGAAGACAAGTAATTTTAACGTCATCACATATGTATGAGTCCCAAGCATAGGCAATCACAATCCAACCTCTCAACTCTTATGTGTTTAGGCTATCAAATCAACTCTCATCTCAATCTTTATGCAACATTTACTTTATCATTGAGACTTATATCACCAATCTTTCTATATAGAGAAGTCAAAACACATCAATATTCATAAGAACTTAGGCTCAATGAAATCTTCATAGAAGACTCCATTCGGCCGGGTTGTAGTGAGGCTCGGTAATAACAATAGGTAGGGAGTTCTTTGGCCATGTGGTGCTAAATCCGGGAATCAAACTCCTAAACACAACACTACAAACCAAAACAACTCACTTCTTCTCTTTTCAACTTATAACCAAACACTTCATCAATGAAACTCAATACCCTTCAATTTCTATCCCAAACTTCCATACTACAACTTATAAACACTAGGAAATCTTGGCTTTGCACTTATCACATTTTTTCTTTCTTTTCCTTTCTTTTTTTTTTCCTGCTCGAGCCTGCAGGGGGTCGTGACCGACCCTCATATGGTCGGTCCTGAGAGCTTGTTTTTGGGTTTTGGGTCGAGATCGAGCCATAAGGAGGTCGATCCTGAGGCTATTTGCTCGAGCTCTTCCTTACTTCTCTCTTTTGTTTTCATCAATTTTTCAACAATGTGCCTTCCAAGCCAAGAATCCTTTTACATTACACTTCAACAAGTTGTTTTCTACCCTTTAACAATGTCACCAGTTTCAAACCCAACACAAATGTCACTCAACAAAAATTGTTCCCAACACTCATCATCTAAGTTCAATTCCCGGAATAGGGTCAAGCTAATATAGGCTAGGGATAATTTTTGTGGAGCTTCAAACAAAAGGCTAAGGCTAGAATGGGGTTTCAAGCAAAGACAATTCAAGGTAGGAATGGAAGAATATGGACTAAAAATATAAGTTCTTAATCACAATCAACATGCATGAACAATCTCATAGCGGTTTCAAGAAATAGATAACCATATCAACAACAAGAGACATATGCATAAAGAGAGCAAAATCACACAAATAAAAAGAAGAGGGAATTAATGATGATCTCCCTATAAGGCCAAAATTCTCACTAGGTAAAATTTTGTTGGATTGCAACTACTTTCACTCAAGACACATATGCTCAATTTCATCACAAGTCACATTCACAATCAAAAGCAATTTCTCAAAAACATGGGCTACACTATCCAATTATGCCAAAGGAATTACATGACAAACATGAAAATTAGTTTTCATCATAGGACATCTAAGATGGAATGCTCTTCTATCCTAAAACAAACAAGGAAGCAAATATTTTTGGTTTTTTAACATTTTGCAATTTTTTTGGATTTTTGACATTTTCTCAATTTTTTTTTTTGATTTTTTTCAATTTGTTTTTCTCTTTACAACACAAACTATCAAACTACTCAAACAAAACAAGCAAAGACTCAATTATGTACAACATGTGAGATTTCTTCTTCCCCACCCCATACTTAAATCATGCAATGTCCCCATTCACGAAAACACATGAAAAAGTAAAGAGAAAAGAAGAAGAAAACTCACAATGAACTTATGGAAGCTTGAGTGGAGAAGGAGGTCCTCATGTAGATGGAGGTGGTTGACGTTGACGGAAAGGAGGATGCTCCGGGGGAGCCCATGCATCTCTATCCGGGTAGTTTCCTTGGTTCCACCGCATGCATTCCTCCAAATGAGCCCATCGGTAGTCATCCACCTCTTGTTGAGCATGATAGTACCCTTGGAATTGTTGGAATTGTTGGTGGTGTTGCATCATCACCTCCCGAGTTTGAGTTTGGTGCTCTAAGAGGGCCGCTTGACCTCACATAATCTCATCATAATGCTCCTTTTGAGAGACTCTCATAGCCGCCATCTCATTAGCTAAGTAAGCCATATCATACGTTGGAGGTGCCTCTTGTGGTGGTGGCTCGGCATATGGAGGCCCGGGATGAGCACCCGAGGAAGCCCCGAACTCAAAGTGAGCCCCGGATGTAGAAGGAAAGGACGGCATAAATGGCGGGATCGACCCAGATGGGTCGAGATTGACCCCCATAGGGTCGATCCTGAGGCTCGATGGAGGTGATGGTAGGGCATGGAACTCGGTTGCTTGTGGCTCGGGACTTGGATACCGACGCGGGCGGATTCTCAAAAACTCATCAAGTTCAGGCCGATCTTGCAAAGGAAATTTCCTTGGGGACCACACTTCATACCAATTAGGAAGGTGAAGTAAATCTGCTCGCTCTCGAGTAAGAGCTACCTTCTTCCCCTTGAAAGTGGAATAGTAGTTGGTATCGTTGCGGGAAGGCTTGTCAATCAACTTGGCATTGGCGAGGAATGGAATATCCACACAGATAGGCTTCTCCGCAGTATACGCCCTCATATTCACTCCAAGACTCATTGCAAGTCGGGCAATCATTCCACCGAAGTAAATCGCACCCGAACAACCCTTGAAATCCTCACGCGGATAGCGAATACCCACAAAGAAAGGCTTCTTCACTATACGCAAGTCGGGCAATCACTCATTGTAAGACTCATTGCAAGTCGTTGTAGTACAGTGGTAAGTATTCTCGCCTGTCACGCGGGTGACCCGGGTTCGATCCCCGACAACGGCGCCAATTTGTTGAAGGGTTTCTTGAACAAATAAATTTGTATTCAAGACCCCGCTGCGTATAGCGAAGTCAGGATCGTCCACGGGAGTGAGAATAGTGCTAAGATTAGTTGATAAACTACGAAAAGAGCAAAGGAAACAAGAACAAATCAACTCAAGATCGACCTGAGGAGGGTCGATCTCGAGCCTAAGGGGGTCGATCCCGAATACTAACAACCACGAATCAAACACACACACTAGCAATGGTTCGAGCACGACCTAGGGGAGGTCGAGATCAAGGCAAAATCACGAGTTTTAATCAATATAAAAGGCAAATCCTAGGGTTAGGGCTACCACAACAACAACCATACATGCTTTCAACAAGAACTCACAACTATTATGCAATCTAGATCATAGAAAAGTTAACTTTCGCAAACAATTCAAGCCATTCAATCAACTTTCGCAAATCAAACAACTTTCTACTTATCCTTCTACCTAGGAATATCAAATTTCGCAAATAATCCTATTAGATCTAATCAAGCAACTAACTTTTCACTTTCACTATAGTCAATTACAAGATATGCCTCAACTTTCATCAAGGATTAAGCACAAGATAGGTTAGATATGATCCTTAAGCATTCAAGTCATGAATTCAAGTTTTAAACATGTATGATTGTGTTGGGTTTTTACCCAACCCTAGAACTTAAGAAGACTACTCACACATGGCAAAGAGAAGCAAGGAAGAAGAAGAAGACATCATCAAAAACCAAACTAAAATTCAAATTAAACCAAAGATTAATCTTACAAAGTCTCAAACTTGTTCTCTAAGTCTTCTTCCTAGCTCTCCTAAAAATTGCATTAATGAAAACTATAGGTTCAACCTCCTTTTATAGAAGAAAAGGAGTCCTAATCTAACTAGGAAACACAAAGAAACAACCTTCCTTAAATACAAACTAAGAAACTCTACAATAAATCCGGAAAAAAGAGAGTCGGTGCCTAGGATCGACCCAAATAGGGTCGATCTCGACCCCCCTCAGGGTCGGTCCTGAGAGTAAATTTTCAGCTTCATCACACTTCTTGACTTGGCTCGAGCTCGACCCTTCCTAGCTCGATCCTGGGGTTGGTTTCTTCGCTTTTCCTCTTGATTTTGCTCCTCTTAGCTCTTCTCCTTAGCTTGTCCACTCCAAGTCTTCCTCCTAGCTTGTCCATCCTCTCTTGGCATTGCTCCTAACTAAAATACAATACTCCAAACTCTTGGCATTGCACCTACAAAACGACACAAAAGCGCGTAGTTTCCGAATCTCAAGGAAATACGAAAACTCATGCAAAAAGACTCAAAAACACATGATTCAAGCATGAAAAACAACCAAACCTAACCCATCCAAACCCTAAAAATCTACCTAAAACGCGGACATCAAAAACTCTTATTAGTTATAGTTAAGTATTGTATTTTAGTTATTAATTGTTTCTATTTAGGCTAGAGTTTGTGCTTAATTGTAATATGAAGACCAAATACACGTGTTTGAAGAATCGCAAGAGTTTTGAGCTGAAGTGAAGAAAGGACAGTTATGTACACAAACCGCGATCGTGGCGGTACCCTCGGAAGCTCCTACAGGAGTTGAAGGCCGCATGCGTGGTTCACATGAGGGGTGCATGGTAGAAGCGGATAAAGATAGAGAAGAAAAGTCAACACGAAGTTGACCCTGTGCGCAGTGCATCTTGCACATGCGTGGTACCTACTAATGAGGAGGCCAATATCCATTTTATTTTGTTCCGAGTTTTTTTTATCTTTTCTTTCACGACTATTTAAGTTAGTTTCTAGGGTTTTTATTCAAAGACGTTTTTTGATGCCAATTGTTATTCAATTTAGAGTTTAGAGAGAACTTTAAGGAGAACTAATCTTCTTTGGAGTTTGTTCAATCAAGAAAACATTTTTATTGATGCCATGAGATTCTGGTAACTTCTTTATTCCTAGTTTGATATTAAAACTCTTTGTTCTTAATCCTATGATATGTGTTTGATTTAATGAGTTTGATCACCTTGTTTGAATAGGTTTGAATTGTTGTCTGTGCAATTCCATCTATCCTTGAAACAACTCTTTTTCAAGACCGTGGATTGAAATGGACAAAGAGTATTCAATGATTGTTTTATGTATGGGACTCGTTGATTGATTGCATGATTCAATTTCCTTTCTATCCTTGTGTTCATTGCATGATTTGCAATAAACGACCTTGTTCATATCATAGTTTTGTTTCAACTATGGACAAGCGAATATTTGAGTAAAGCATTGGAATTAACCCATATAAACATAAAGAAGTAGATGAATCTATGATTGATTGAGTTAGAAAGCTGGATGGACTGAATAAGGTTTGTTTTCCTCTAAATGATTTGATACTTGAATTTGTCTATTAGCCTAAACCTAAAACTTCCATCTTTGCTAATTGAATAGATATTAGAAGCACCTGATTCTTTTGTATTCGACCTCTTGCTTGCTTACTATACTAGTTTGTGAAATAGGGTTAAATTACTTTTGATATTGGCATAACCACCTTGGCTGAGTCAATATGTTAAAAGGAGATGAGAGAAGCATAAAAAATGTGTAGTTTAAATGATTTAGTAAGGGTTATACAGTAAAACGAGAAGAGAGAGAATAAAAAATGTGTAATTTGAAAGGGTTAATATAGTAAAAGGAGAGGAGAGAGAGATTAAAAAAAATCGATAATTTTGAGGAATTGATGAGGGTCGTGATAAATTTATTTTTCTAAAAATAGAAAGTTTGCAAATATCCCTACTATTTTGGGATGTCTGAAATAAAAAATGTCCCTTATAAGGACATAAGGAGTAGTAGTACTATATAATGAAATAGTTATAAAGTTCAATACCTAATTAAAAAATGATTTCATTTCAACCAATAAAAACTTAAAAAATAATTTCAGATCTAATTAAATCACTAATAAAGATTTGAAAATGAGAGTACTACTATAGTTCGTATAAACATGTAGGTTTAGTATATTCAATCAATATTATAGAATCTACACTCACACTCACACACACTCACACTCACACTCGCACCCACCTTTAATACTTTCGATCAATCATACTGTATAAGGCCAAACTGAGCATATACGGTAATCGCGGTGGAGATCCTCACCTAATGATTTTATATTTTTGTACTGTAATAAACTTTCATCGGGATGCTCTCATGATTATTCCACTGTTGTCATGGCCATAAGGAAGAAAAAAAGAAAAGAAAAACCCGTAATAACCGGATTAAAATCAAATCCCTAGATCACCGTACCCACTACAAATATTCTCTGGTTGAAGGAGAAGCGGTAATCTCCGTACCTGCAAGGAGGGTATTATTGAAATAGAAAAAGGGCTAAGTAGTACGCATACGGGGGAAAGCCCGGCCCTTTACATCATTATGCAATAAAGATAAAACACCCTTAGACGGTCACCCAATACATGAAATCCAATGTTAAACGAAAAAGCTAAAGAGGCTAATCAATTAGCTACACAATTCGCTTCCCTAAAGATATGATGAAACTGGACTTCCCAGTTGCTACGAATAAAGCGTTGGTACATATGTACCAAGCTAGCTAGGGGGTGACTACGATCCATAGGCCTCCCCAAAAGGAGAATCACGAATTGCGAGTCCACTTCCAGGAAAACCCTCCTGTAACCCTTACTCCAAGCAAGATCCAACCCGTTAGCACACCACTATTATTTCCCATAGAACAATAAGGCATGTTTGATGTAACTAAGCTACGTAATCTTTGATCGATATCTAGAGTAATACTCCGTATTTTCATTTTTGATTTGGAGAAAAGAGCACACTATATCCCTCAGCTCTAATGTTTGCACATAGAAATAAACATAAATGATGGAATTTGCCCCATGTCATTATACAACCGGAGTACTCTCTCAGTCGTATAAAATTTGTCTTTTTTCCATTTTTAGTCTTAAAAAGTTTATCCACTTTTTACTCTTTTTTTATTTTTATCTATATATTTTTATACTTTTGTTATTATTCAATCTTATATATTACATATATTATCCAATTTTAACACTTTTTCCTATGAAATTACAAAATTAACCTTAACGACTCTTATATATAACCCCCATTAATTATCCAACTTTTCCATCAACTTCATCACCTTTTAACTTTTTATCTCTATAAAATTATAAAATTTTCCTCATCTATTATTATTTATTACCCTAATCATTCAACTTTTATATATCTACTATAAAACAATATAAAGCAGAACCCAAGTCTGTGTAAAAATTTGCGCCACATAATCAATCTTGAATAAAATAATGATTTTATTTTTTTACATTGTATTTTTCTAAAAATAAGTCATATATCTAGCTACTTGATATTTTATCCATTTTCCTTATATCTACTTAATATCTTACCCAATTGATTTTTTCCCACATGATTTTCTTAAAATTATATCCTTATTTGATTTTTTTCCCAGCATGATTTTCATAAAATTATATCCTTATAAAAAATTTAAGTGATTTTTTATATCTTAAGACTTTTTTACTTACTAATTAGTATACATTTTTGTCATTATTAAATCTTGAAAAATAGTGAAAATCTTTCACATGTTTTTTTTTTGAGAAGGAAAAACGAAACTTGAATTAACTCAAAACATTGTCAGCTACAAAAACATCATATAACTCCAAAGGAAAATGAAGATTACTAGAGCAAAAGAAAGGAGCATCGGGTTTCCATCTACTCAGCCAGTGGGCTGCCCCATTTGCTTGCCTTCCAACATACTGCCAACCACAATCTTGTAGCTGCATACTTGACTCCAACGCAAAGGCCAGGATGGTTCCAACTGAAGAAGCCGGAAGGTTCGAACCCTTCGCCCACTGCACAACCGAGAGCGCATCCGACTCCACAATGACCCTCCCCAAACCCAACTCCACACTCTTCTCAATGCCCCATCTCGCCGCCTCTGCCTCCGCCTCAGCTACGCTCGAACCCACCTGAATCCTCTTCGCACCATAGAATAGCACGACTCCAGCCTCATCTCGCCCTACGATTCCCACACCTTACTCCCTTCCCTTCACCGCAGCATCTACGTTCACCTTCACCCACCCAGCAGGCGGCCTCTGCCAAGAATGATGATGCAGGCGAGACCCTCCTTGCGCACCATTGCACTGAACAGCAGCCCCCCTAAACTCCTTCGCCATTTCAACACACTGAACAATCAGATCTTGGGCCTCCACCACCTCTTGCGAAAAAACAAAACGATTTCTTGCGCGCCAAATATTCCAACAAAGAAGGGCCCAAAAACACCGATCCTCCATAGGGAGCTTCAACACAAGATCACACCAGTCGATGAAAGACGTCGCCACCCTCCCGAGTCGAAGTGAGCAGGAAAGCGAATCCACACCTCCCTGGCTAGAAAATAGTCCCGTAGAACATGGAGAGTCGACTCCTCACGACCACACCTACTGCACCATGGCTCAACGTCAATCCCTCTTCGACGCAGATTACTCAAGCACGGTAAAATATTTCTGCCCGCCCTCCAAACAAAAGACTAAACCCGAGGCGCAACCTTCAGCTTCAAAATTTTTTGCCATCCCGACCACAAATCCGAACACTCAGCCTGCATCCCATCCTCCAAACCTAACTCTCGATTACGCTTCAATAACAGACAGGCAAACTTAACAGAGAAGTGGCCATCGGACGAGTAGAACCATACGAGTTTGTCCGGAACACAAGAATCCACCGGGTGAATACCCAGCACAACCTCAGCATCCATAGGCACCAAAATCGACCGAACCAACTCCTCCTTCCAAACACCCCTATCCCAATCAATAAGATCAACCACCTTCAAGTCGGTTTCGCCCCCTGCAAAATTCCCTAACAGCTTAAAGGACGTCAGCCAGGGAACCCATCTGTCCTCCCACACACGAACCTGTTCACCATTACCAATCTGCCAGAAGCACCCCTCCATCAGAATTCTCCTAGCCTTCCAGATACTCCGCCAGCAGTAGCTAGGATTATAACCCTCTCTTGCCTCAAGAAAACTCGACCTCAGGAAATAACGGGCTTTGTAAATTCTAGCGACAAGTGAATCCGGTTCCGTTAGCAACCTCCAACCCTGCTTTGCAAGCAAAGCAAGATTGAAATCTGCCAAATTCCTGAACCCCAAGCCCCCTTAGACCTTTGCCTTGCACATTCTACTCCAACTCATCCAATGAATCTTCCTCGAAACATCATCACTACCCTACAAAAATTTGCACATTAGCTGCTCCATATCGTCACACACGCTAGTCGGGATAAGGAAACAGGACATAGTATATGCAGGAAGAGCCTGGACAACCGACTTGAGTAAGACTTCCTTTCTCGCCCTAGACAAAGAGCTCGCCTTCCAACCTTTCAATTTCTTCCACATTTTCTCCTTAAGATGAGAAAAAATAATTTTCTTAGACCTCCTAATCATCGTAGGTAACCCAAGATATCTCTCATGTTTCTCCACCTCCGGCACATTCAAGATATCCTACAGCACCTCCCCCAAATCGTCTCCCACATTCTTGCTAAAAGACAATTCTGACTTACTCAGGTTAACTTATTGACCCGATGTTGCTCCATAAAGCTGGAGAATGTTAACAATTTTTGTCGCTTGTTGACAAGACGCCTGAGTAAATAGAATACTATCATCTGCAAAGAAGAGATGGGAAACAAACGGAGCAGTCCGCGCCACCCGGATACCTTTCAGCCGCCCACATCTTTCACTATACCGAATCAAGCCAGAGAACCCCTCAACAACTAACAGAAATAGATAGGTCGACAACGGGTCTCCCTGCCTCAAACCCCTCTCCGGAATAATGACATCTGACGGGCTGCCATCCATGAGAACTAAGAAGGTCACACTTGATACGCACCTCATGATTAAGGAGATCCATCCTTCGTCAAAGCCTCATGCAGCTCTCCAGGAAATGCCACTCCACCCTATCGTAAGCTTTCGCCATATCTAACTTTAATGCCATGTAGCCTTTCTTTCCCTTCTTCTTATGCCTCATGTAATGAAAGAGTTCAAACACCGCCAACACATTATCAGTAATAAGTCTGCCCGGGACGAAAGCACTCTGACACTCCGACATCACCTTCTCAAGGACCGCCTTCAACCTGTTCGCCAACACCTTCGACACGATCTTGTAAAGGACATTGCATAAACTGATAGGACGAAGATATTTCATTCGAAACGGGTTAGACACTTTAGGGATGAGAGAAATAAAAGTATGGTTAAAAATATCCAAAAAAGGAGCCCCGTCAAGCACACCGAGCACAAAGGAAATGATCTCTTGCCGGACCATTTTCTAGTGTTGTTGAAAAAACAACGCTGGCATACCGTCTGGCCCCGGCGACTTAGTAGGATGCATAGAAAAGAGAGTGTTACGAACCTCGTCACCAGAAAACGGGTGCAAGAGCATCAGGTTGTCCGTGTCCGTTAAAATAGGCGAGATTCCTTGAGGAGCCGATAAAGTGTGTGTGCATGGATCAGTTTGAAAGAGACTTCTGAAATAGTCGCAGGCAACCCTTGACTTCCCTTCCCGACTTCTCCACTCAAAGCCATTATCATCGACCAACCTCTTCACCTGGTTTCTCTTCTTCCGCCCATTAGCCTTATGATGAAAGAAGCTTGAATTTCGGTCCCCCAGTGGAGCTCATTCGCCTTGGCGCGTTGGTACCACAAAATCTCTTCTTTGGCTAAGAGGTCCCTCTCCTCACTTTCAAGCTCCTTACGACGCCGAACCCATTCGCCCTTCATACCCGCTTTTTGCATTCGCCTCAGCTCTTCTCTAATCTCCTTAAGCCTGAAAGTGATATTCCCAAACTCATGCCTATTCCACACCTTCAGCTCAACCGCACATCTACTTAATTTCTCCACAACACTAGCCGACCTCAAATTGGGGTTCCGCCAACAGTTTCTTACCATATCCTCATATCCATCATGTTGAGGCCACATAGCTTCAAATCTGAAGGGCATCGGACCCCTCGACGCATCCTCCCTGTCGCCACTCTTAAAGACCTCCACTGCCACCGGCACATGATCCGAGCCACACCTTTCCAAATGCCGAAGACAGCTAGTCGGGTAACGCTCAAACAACTTCTCATTCGCAAAACACCGATCAAGACACTCCTGTATAAAGTCAACTCCTTCCCGACCATTATCCCAAGTAAACATATTTCCAGAAAACTCCATCTCTCGTAGCCCACATCCATCCACTAAGCTACTAAACGCCATCATCTCATCCCAATCCGGTTCCCGACCACCACACTTCTCCTCCCTGTGCAAAATTTGATTAAAATCACCCACACAAATCCAAGCCTCACGCCCCTCTTCCGCCAGCTTACCCAAGAGGGACCAAGAATGATGTTTTTCCTCTTTTTGAGGCCATCCATAGAAACCAGTAAACCTCCAACTCTTCTTGTCTTCACTCCACACCACATCGGCGTCGATATGATGTCTAGTGAACGACCTAACTTGCACTTCTATATCTTCCTCCCACATGAGACACAATCCTCCTGATATTCCTACATTATCCACCACAAAACACCCTGCCATACCCAACTTCAAACGCACCACCTCCGTTCGCTTACGGTCACAACGCGTTTCCATAAGGAAAACCACCTTCGGGGCCTCACGCCTCACCAATCTAGTGAGTCTTGCAACTGCATGGGCCGTCTCCAATCCCCGGCAGTTGTAGCTGAGGAGACTCATTGTTCACGGCAAGAGAGACGTCCCGTCTCTCCCGCTGATAACACTATCTTCTTGTTTGCCACTCCAGCCTCCTCAATCTGCATGGGATTACCACCCTTCCTCTTCCTATCGGATCCCTGCTTAGCCGCCACCACCTTGCCCTTGTTTCTTGCCCTTCTCTTCCACCCTTTCTTTTTCGAGACAACTGAAGTCTCAGGACTACTACCACCTCCTCCATCACCACTATGAACTATTTGGAGTACTTTCCCACTTTCTTTTGACGTCTTGTGAGCCCAACTAATATTACCCTCCAACTGCCCCACATGCTCTTTTTCCCCATTCATAAGAACCAACTGATCCCCCGTTAAGGCATCATCTCCACGATCATCTAAACTCTGCTCTTTGTCCACTAACACAGCCTCTGTCTCTTTGTCCACCAAAGACAATTTCTCCACCTGTAGCTCAACCTCACTAACTTCCTTCGAATCACCCACACAACTCCCTTCATCCTCCGATTCCTTCCCTTCCCCCTCCAACAACTCCAATAAGGACTTCTGCACTCCACCGCCACTTTTAGACGTTCTGATGTGACCTGCGCTTCCCTTCCAGATTGCCTTCTCTTTCTCCCATTCAGCTAGATCACGAGGATTAGGCTGCTTAAGCGGTGTAGCCCTCAACCAGTCACCATATTCACCATGCAGTTCCTTCGAATCCTCATCATCACTATCCGCCTCTACATGGTCCAGCCTTCCACATGCATAGCAAAAGTTCAGCAATCTTTCGTATTTCAACTCGAGCCACATTCTCCTTCCCTGTAGCTTCATCATTAGACCCCTGCGAAGCGGCTCCCTTACATCAACCGTCACCCGCATCCTAACGAACTTGGAGCAAAACACAAGATCTTTATCATTAAATTCATCGAATCCACCAAAGATCTTCCCTATAGCTTCAACAGTCTCCTTATTCATAGCCCCAAGAGGTACGTCATAAACTCTAATCCAGAAAGAGACTTTGTTTACAACCATTCTTGATGGTTGTTCGTTCCCGGGAGCCTTCAACATCAAGAGCGCCTTGTCGAAAGTCCATGGGCCCCCCGCGATCACCCGCTCCAAATCCTCCTTCACTGCGAATTTGAATAGGAAAAGATTGTTTCGAAGCTCTCTGAAAACGAAACCGTTATGAAGGCGCCATGCACTCTTCATGGTATTTTTGAGTGCGTAGACGTTGAAGGGCCTGCTAGTGAGAAGCGAACCAACAAACAGAAGTGGCTCCTCCCCACCATTGATGTCTCTCGCTTTGGTGGTGTTTTAGTGGTTAATTTCCCTTGTAAATATGTGTTTTTCATTCCCTTCTTTGTTAGTTTCGCCCCTTTTTAGCTTAGATTCCGTATTTCCATGAGATTCGGAGACTATGCAAGTTTGTTGTGTTTTGTAGGTAAAATGGGGCAAAAGAAGAAGTTTTGGAGGAGTTTCTAAAGAGGAGTCGAGTTAAGGAGCAAAGAAGCGGAAGAGCCATGCAAAGAACGAAAGGGAACTCAAGGAAGGCCAAGAAAAGAGGAGGATCGAGGCCAGGACCGATGTCCTACCAAG
The DNA here is from genome assembly GCA_934048045.1 of Polygonum aviculare. Lineage (NCBI taxonomy): Eukaryota > Viridiplantae > Streptophyta > Magnoliopsida > Caryophyllales > Polygonaceae > Polygonum > Polygonum aviculare. The sequence goes on along the minus strand of OW204023.1, from coordinate 18,999,465 downwards.
TCGGGCCCGAGTTTGGCACTCCAGAGACTCAGACCGACGTTGGCAACCAGGCCCGAGGTACCTCCGCATCGATCTAAGTCGGCAAAGGAAAGGATTGGGCTCCAAGGCACATTATTGTGATCTTCCACATTTGCCCTTCTTCTAATTTTGGAATTCCTTGGTCCCCAATCCAAGAGGGAGGATAATTAGAGGTGATTAGAGAGCATCTAGGAGAGGACACAACAATCCCACACCTAATCACTCTCAAAGGCTCAAGGAAGACTTGGAGAGCAAGGAGGAGAAAGGAGGAGGAGAAGAGAAGAGAGATCGTTGGAGAACTAGAGAGAGTTAGAGGTTTTGAACTTGTTTTGCTTTGGTTTAGTAGAACTGAGACTTGGATATTGTGAACCCTTTTGGATTTGAATGCAATTTGAGTTGGATTTGAGTTTGATGATTGAGATTTGCTTGCTTTGCCATTTGATTGCTTTTTACTCTTACTTGATGGAGTAAATTCCATAGCCTTGAGTGCTTGATCTATGAATCCTCTCTACATTGAGCTTCAATTCTCTTGTGAGAACAAGGGATCTAGGGCTTGTGATTGGTAAGAGTAAGCGAAAGTGATATCTAGCCCATCACTAGACCTAGTATCGAAGGAGGTGAAAACTCCCTAAGGTCGAAGTGTAGAGTGGAGGGATCGAAGGAAAACAACCTCGATCTTATAAGGATCAACACTTATTGGCTGAATTGGGGTGGAATCACCCAATTCTAGTTAGGGAAGGAACCCAAAAACCCAAGACCGATCTACTAATTTGCTTAGTCCGAGTTACCCAGTACATCGGGCCCGACGTTGTGTGTGTCGGTCCCGACCAATTCTCCTCGATCCACCCCCGGACCGAAGTGACCTGTGTCGGTCCGAGGTGTTGTTCTTTTTGATTTTGCCTTTCTTTTACCTCTTTTTAGTCTTTTTGGTACTCTAAACGCACGAACTCCCGTGTGTTCGACACCCTACCTCTTTTACTACAATTGGGGTTCGGTTTATAAATTTAAATTTTGATATCATCCGATCCGGACGACACCCCATCAGAATTTTGGCGCCGTTGCCGGGGAGTTCTACTTGTTTGAGGTACCATCTTTTGTTGAGTCTTTGATTCGGTAGTGATTTGGGTGAGGGACTAGCCTAAACCCCTTGTTTGTTTTGATTCGGTTTTTGTTTGTGTCTTTGGTTATAGGTCTATGCGAGCTCGTTCCGCCCGAGGAACACTTGAGTTCGACTTTGTGTGTGATCCGGAGAGCATCATCAAACAAGCTCGAAAGAAGAAGAGAATGGAGAAACAAGCTCGTGATGAGGAGGTTGATAAGATGAGGGCCGACATGGATCGAATGCAACTTGAGATGGCAAACCAAGATGCCGAGGCTAGGAGAGAGCGGGAGCAAAGGATGAGATTGGAGGCTCAAATCAACACCCAACCCCGGAATGCAAGACAATACATGCATCCGGAGTTGAAGGTGCCGGAACCGGCCATTGTCTTGCCGGAGGTGTCAAAGAACTTTGAGATCAAAACTCAATTCATCTCACTCATCAAGAGGGATCAATTTCAAGGGAGACCAAATGAGTGCCCGATCGAGCATGCGAAGCAATTCAAGGATCTATGTGAGACCATCTCGACGGATGATGAGACGCTTGAGTACGTGCTACTCAAGGCCTTCAAGTGGTCGTTGGGAGGCAAGGCATTGCATTGGTTGGAGAGCCAAGCACCTCGATTCATCACATCATGGAGGGCTCTCAATGAAGCATTCTTGATGAAGTTCTTTCCGCCAACCAAGACGATGGAGCTTAGAAGGAAGATAGCAAGCTTTCAACAAGGAGCCCATGAGCCACTCTTTGAGGCTTGGGATCGGTTCAAGGAAATGTTGAGGCAGTGTCCAACACACGGGTAACAACCTTATGTCCTTCAAGACATATTCTTCCAAGGAATCAACCCTGCCACCAAGGACAAGTTGAACCTTCACACCGATTGTGGGTTCATTGATTTGCCACCGGAGCAAGCATGGGAGTTGCTAGACAAACTCTCCAACTACGAAGCCATGTACTGAGTGAATCAAGTGAACAAGGAGGCAAGAGTCCATGGAGATGGTGCAAAGAGGCTCTACGACCCAAAGAGTGAAGAGGTGGATAAAGATGTGAAGATCCAATTCCTTGAAGATGAGTTGAACAAGATGAGGAGGAAGATGAGTCATCTCCAACAAACCTCGAGAGCATGTGAAGAATGTGGTTCTTTGAAGCATGGCGCCCAAGAGTGTCCTAATGAGCGCCAAGTTCGTTTGGCCGAGCAAATTGAGGAGGCACACTATGTTCAAAGAAACTTTGGAGGAAGAGCCAACTTCAACAACGGAGGGAATGGAAGGTGGAACCAAGGCCAAGCCAATGGCTACAGCAACACCTACAACCAAAACGAGCCAAGGGTCCAACCACCACCATACTGACCTCCGGGTTTTATTGAGCAAACACCACCATGGGCTCAAGACTTGAAGAATCAATTCGCCAACATGGAGAGAAGATTTGATGACATGGGCATCCAATTCAAAGAGTTTGGTGTGTGGAGAAGACAAGTGGACAACCAATTTGTTCACATGGCGAATCAACTTCCAAGAGAGGAAGGGAGACTCCCGGGCCGACCCGAGGAGAATCCCTGTGCCCCGCAACAACAAAACGAAGTTCGAGCCAAAGGATTGAGGAGTGGACGATGAAGGATCGTTAGTACTACGGGACTGCCTTTACTGTGATAAAGACGTCCTTGGTTAGGCGTTCCTACGAGGTGTAGGAGCGTCCTAGAGTAATGCAGCGGAAAAAGTACTAAACAGGTAAGTAATGAACGCAGAGAATTATAGAGGAACCACTCAAGACCAAGTAGTCCTTGAGTGTAAACCTCTACCTCCTTGGAGGATTTTTGAATAGTTCTTCCTTTATATTGAACATTCTTACAGTTGTACTGGCGAGTCTTTACAGTTCTCTGGCACTTAGCTTTTCCCTAAGTCCACTAGTAAAGGACTCCTCTAAGCCTACAACTTAAGCAAGTTCAATCTACTAAAGGACTCCTATCCCTACGTCCTACAGTACTTCGTAGGACTCTCTTTCTCTTCTTTTGATTACAAACAGATTTGTGATTTGGGTTACAAGTCTCACTCGATCTAACTCAAAGTCTTAGCACTGTTCTTGAGTTCTTGAGTTTGTTCTTTGTGTTCTTGAGTGAGTCGCTTTCTCTTTGATTCTCTCTGAATATTCTTGAAAAGCATTGAAGTCATAATAAATGCCTTGGGGCATTTATAGGACTTGGGAAGGGCGTCATTCTCGTTCTGACGATCATGCCCTTCAGGTACGTGGCTACAGGATCTTCTTCCACGAGTTTGGCGGTGATGAGGAAGCTTCCTGTATCTAGCTGTGTGTGATGAACTCCGCTACAGGATCGGCCGCCACGTGTTGATGAACTCTGTAACATGATCGTCCGCCACGTAGTGTTGGACTCCGGTACAGGATCGGTCTCCACGTGTCCTTGGATGATCAAACATTGTCGAGTGATGTCATCCTGTCGGCTAGTGAGTAAGGACTCCTTTCTTGCGTTCCTACTTGCTCAGGACTCCATCCTTGCTCAAGTAGTTTCTGGCTGGTCCTTACTTCCTGTTAGCTAGCGTCCCTAAGCCTGTGGGACGCCCATACACACTTGTTGTCCTTTTGGTCACTAGCGTTCCTGAACACTTGGATAACTTTATTAGAATCATAGTGAGTTTGTCATATCAAAACTAAGGGACGGTTGTGTAGAACACTAACAAGTACGCAGGCGTTCTTGATAGCGTCCCAACAGACGAAGTTTGGCCGAGCCACAAGTTTCAAGGACAAGAGAAGAGAGTCGGACCGAGTTGCCCAGGAATTCGGGCCCGACGTGCCATGATGTCGATCTAGAAGACGGAGGAAGTCCCCTGAACCGGACCGAGGTGGAGCGGAACTCGGACCCGACATGCCCTGTAGTCGGACCGACGTTCCCAGATGTGCCATACCCCCGGACCGAGGTTCCAGAAGTCGGTCCCGATGTCACTCCAAAGTCGGTCCAAGCTGAGAATGTTGAGAAGGATCAAGGACAGTCCAAGGAAGTGGATTCAACCAAGAAACAAGGTGGCACAACTCTTCCTTACCCATTGAAGAAGCCCAAGGAGATTGTTGAGGGCAAGTTTAAGAGGTTCTTGAAGCTCTTGCAAGGCTTGAACATCACCATCTCATTCACCGACGCTCTAAGCGAGATGCCGTCTTATGCAAAGTTCTTGAAGGAAGTTTTGAGCAAGAAGAGGTCAATTGTGGAGATGCAAGATGAAGTCAAGATCTTGGAGCTACCTCAAAAGCTAGGTGATCCCGGAAGATTTGCAATAACCGTGGCGATTGGATCTCAAAACTTCAAGGCTCTTTGTGATTTAGGAGCGAGCATATCGGTTATGCCCATGAGCATATGGAGAAGAGCTAACCTCGGAGATATGGAACCGGTTGACATGAGTCTTACTATGGCCGATGGTTCATCTACAAAGGCCGCCGGAATCTTAGATGACGTACCGGTTCGAGTTGGGAGATATTTTGTCCCCGACGATTTTGTGATCCTCGACATGAAAGAAGATCCGTTGGTGCCCCTTATTCTTGGAAGGCCGTTTCTAGCTACGGCGGGTGCCAAATTTGATGTGAGAAATGGGAAAGTGACTTTCGAGATTGGCGAGGATAAGGTGGAGTTCCATTACAACAAAGCTATTAACGAACCGGATGCTTTGGCGATCTTGAAGTTGGAGGAAAATGCCAAGCGCAAGAGAGAGGAAGTAGAAACCACGAGAGAGGAGGAAGAACCCTTGAGAGGTCATGACATGGTCTATGCTTAAGAGCAAGAAAGGGAGTTATTAGATCCATTTGAGAACCATGAGGAGTTAAGAGATCGAGATAGCCCGAGAAACCATGAAGAGTATCCTTCTTCGTATCCTTTTGATGTGGGAGACTCTTATATGTGTTTAAGTGACTTAAAATAGGATCTAGAGGATAGTTTCATTTGTTTCAGTGATTTGAAGGAAGATTTGAGTTATAATGTTATTGAGTCCCATAGAAATTCTCTAGATATTTGTGATGTAGGGAATGAAGATCAAGTTGAGAAGGTGCAAGAGATGCCAACCTATGCTTTGGAGGAGAAGAGTGATGGAGAAGTTGGATGCCACACTTTCATCAAACACAAGTGGTGGTTTTATGGATATGAGGAGTGTGGAGATGCATATGACAAGGATGATCAGTTCACCGTTTTTCACCCTCCTTGAAGGGTAGAGGTTAGAAGTCAAGCTAGTGACTTAAAAAGAGCGCTCCTCGGGAGGCAACCCGTGTTTAGTAGGTTCATTTTCGTAGTATCTAGTTTGTTTTTCTTTGCTTTAGCTTAGATTCTTTCTAATCTCTCCTTATCATATGTTTTGTGTAATTGTGTGTTGTGTGAGCTTCATGATTGTGTGTGGTATTGGTGAAAATAATAAAAGGACTTGTGGGTAGAGACTCACCAAGAAAAGGGAATTTTAGGAGGCCAAAACGAGTTGGACCGAGGTACCCAGTACCTCGGGCCCGAGGTTGTGACATCGGTCCGGCTTGGACGGTCAACATTGGTTTTGATTTTGTGGAAATGCCTATTATACCCCTCTGACCTAACTTTGTCTTCTACCCAATTTAAGCCTTCTTTCCCATACCTAACACCCATCACCCTCATAACCACCTTCCCAAAATACCAAGCCCCTTCAAAAAAACCCCAAATCGATCCATCACCTCCACCATACTCGACCCCAAGCAATCTTCCCCACAAATCTCGATCCACCACCCTAGCATCCTCAAACATCGATCCAAAAGCCAAAGATCCCAACAAAATCCCATAGTTCTTCATCCCTCCTCTAGATCTAGAGGAGAATTTGAGTTCTAAGAAGTTGATTGCTAAGAAGTCTTTGTTTTCTTTAAATTTGGTATGTGAATCTCAATCTTTACTTGATTCCTTGTGAATTTCATTCTTTCATTGCTAAACTTGAGATTTGCCATGATTGTGTGAGCTTAGACCTTGAGCATCCATGGTGATTTGCATGCATAGTTGAATTTGTGCTTAATTGTTGATCATACATGCTAGAACCTACTTGGAACTTCAATTGATGATGAGAAATGGTTGATTTTTGATTTTAGGAGTATGATAGAGTGATTTTTGGGTGAATCTAGGTGGAGAAGTCGAATTGAGAGTCGGCCCGAGGTACCCAGAACCTCGGGACCGATGTTGCTAGTCGGTCCAAGACTCGGACCGAGGTTGAGAACCTCGGGCCCGATGTCTCGTGTTGGTCGGTCCTGTGCTATTTGACTTTCTCTTGTGTGAGATTTAAGATTCATGAGCTTGAATGTTGGTTAAGGCATGTTTATCATGATGTATCTTGTAGCTTGACCATTGTTATGTCATTCTTTACTCATACATGTTGGATCTTGTGGATTGAATGTCTTAAGAGCAAGTATGGGGTCATTGCCATGATTGAATGAGTTGTTAGTTGTGGAAGCATGTGATCTTGTTGTGTTTGTATAGATTTTATCTTAAAGTTCTTTGCTTTGATTGTGTGTAGGTACCATGACTACCCGAGCATCTTCTTCAAGAATGGAGAGAGCAACAAAGAAGTCCAAGAAGTCGAAGAGAGTGCAAAGGATGGATGATGTGCACTTTGAGGATGATGATGTGGCTAGAGAATATGAGCGACTCATGGGTCTATCTCTCCACACTCGGTGGGTAGATTGGGAATCAATCAAGAAGATGAGCATGGATGAGGCTCTTATTCGGTGTTACTCAAACATTGGGCTTAATGTGATGCTAAGATGGAGCAACACTCACTATCCAGCTTTGACCTCCGAGTTTATGGCTACTTTCAAGTGCACTTATGAAGGAGTTGAAGATGAGGGCATGATCTCCTTCCAATTGGGTAATGAAGCACAAGAGCTCTCTCTAAGGAATTTGGCGGTCTACCTTGGATTTCCTTTTGCTAGAGAAGAGGCTTTTGTCGACAACGATAAGGTGAACTATCTTTGGAAGTATATAGCGGGCAAAAGTGAGATGAGGAAAGGAGGCTCAACCAATGAGATTGCTATCCCACTCTTCCGAGTCATGATCTGCATTTTGGGGTGCACAATCTATGCTCGGCATGAGCTTAGCAAGCCGATGAAGGAGGAAGCCATGTTGCTCTACGAGATGTTGTTTCAAAATGAGAAGTCGATGAACCTCACGTGGGAATGGGTGAAGATGGTGAGGGACTTCCAAAGTTCCTCATGGATTTACTTTGGAGGTATGATTGCTCGGTTAGCCCATGCACTTGAGGTCGATTTGTCCAAGTATACACCGGCTCCGAATGGTGTGGAGTTCATGGATCTCAAGTATTTCAAGAAAGCCAACATCATCAAGGAGAAAGTTGTTTCCGGCTTTATGGATCGACTTGTGCCTCACTCAAACTTTGGCAAGGTGCAAGTTCCTTTGGGGCCTCGACTCTTCGACCTCACGAGTTATTACAATTGGTTCAAAGTGTGGGCGGGAAATGAGAATCCTTATGGAGAGCCGGAGGGGACTCTTGAGTGTAGGAGACGAGCACAACACATTCGTTTCACTACTCCTCAAGCTTCTCCGGACACCGAAGAAGAGGAGCCCTACCAATATGAGTTCGTAAGGAGAGAGGACATGGACGTTGACCCACCCCAAGAAGAAGAAGAAGAAGATGGTGGTTACCACAACTTGCTCACCGACCACGCACCAACACTACTCGACCGAGGTGCAAGCCATGTCGGGCCCGACGTCCACCAATGTCGGTCCGACACCTATTTTCCCGATCCGGTTCCGAGCCAATTTCCAAATGTAAGCTTCCTTGATCATCACAGGGACACGTGGAAGCTGATTAATGTTGCAACGTCCTCAAAGGGCATGATCGTCAGAGAAAGTCACCCTTTCCAAATGTCACTATAAATACTCTTCCAGAGCATTTATTGTGATGTGACGCTTCAGAGAATATTCAGGGAATTTGTCAGTCGCTCAAGAACATCAAGAACACCAAGAATAGGCTCAAGAACAAGTGAGAACTAGGTGTTAGATCGAGCGAGAAGCGTACCTCAAAACCACAAACTGTTTGTAATAGAAAAGAACAAAAATAGTGAGAGAGTCCTTACGACGAACTGTAAGGAAGAGGTGATAGAATCCTTTGGAGAGATTAAGTTAGGTTACTTTACAGGCTTAAAGGAGTTGTTACTAGTGGACTTAGGGACGCCTTGGTAAGTGCCAGAGAAGTGTAACTACTCGCCAGTGTATTGCAAGGAAACTTAATAAGAAAGGAAAGAAGCTATTACAAAATCCTCCAAGGAGGTAGAGGTTTACACTCAAGGACTAGTTGGTACTTGAGTGGTTCCTCTATAAATCAAAAGCGTTCTTTACTTATTGTCTTTACTTGTTTAGTCTTTCGATTTCCGCTGCGAACCAAGGAAGTCCTTAATCTGTTTAAGAACTTCCCGGTAAAGGACGACCTTAACTCTGTTAAGGACGCCCTTGCATTTACTACTAACGATCTAACAATTGGTATCAGAGCTGGCGCTCTTGATTCTTACTGAGTTGCAGGTAAAGATGGACATGGAACCTATTGGAATCTCTTTTGTGAAGCCTCCGCGGCTGACGGACGGCAACTTCAACCGCTGGAAGACAAGGTTTGAAAATTTCTGCAGAAGTCAAAATTATCAATGCTGGAAGGTCATTATGAAGGGAGATCTCAAGGTACCCGCTGAAAAAGCTTACAAGGAGGACGAGTGGGGTCCTGACGATTTCATGCTGATGGAAACCAACGCAAAAGCTATTTGTTTCCTTCAAGCGTCCCTATGTGAAAGGGACGCCACTCGAGTTAGCAACTTGTCAACAACTAAACAACAGTGGGAAGCTCTTGAGAAGTTCCATGTAGGAACAACTGAAATGAAGGAGGACGTCCAGCTAAAGATCAAGAAGGAGTTCTATGCTTTCAGTATGCTGCCAAATGAAATAGTGAATGACTACTCGTACCGTTTTGAGGCTCTTGTCACTAAGATGAGGAACTTGGGCATCCCAGAGACAGACATCTCCATGAGGAATAGAGTTCAAGTAGTGATTGATGGGTTGACTGGAGTCTGGAACATTGACAGGACAACGTTCAAAGAGAATACAGCTAACAAAACTCTAGATATGGAAGAAATCTATGGGAAGCTCAGGCAGTACGAAGAAAGAAGGATTTCTGATATGGCTCAACTTGGAAAGAATCCTCAGACTGATCTTGCTTTGGCGTCCACAACACCAGAGTACGCTGACTATATTCGTCGTCAACAAGAAATCTCCTTAATGGTGGAAGCCAACAAGAATGAGAACCGCGAGAGGATGCGTGTTCAAGCTTTGAAAGAGAAAGAAAGCAAGACTAAGGAACAACTTGAAGAGGAGGAAGAACTTGCTCTCTTCAACAAAGTTCTTCGTGCCTTCGGCAAAAGGAACAAATATTTCAACAAACACAAGATGCCCAAGAAGGAAAGTCGCAAGTATACTGAGGCAGAAATGAAAGAACTTACATGTTACAAGTGTCACAAGAAAGGACACTTTGCTAAAAAATGCACAACGGGAATGTCTTCAAAGGAAATGAAGACAAAAGCCCTCATTGGAGCGTTCGCCTCTGCATGGGACAATGGAAGTTCTTCTCCTGATGATGATAATGAAGAACTTGATGAACAAGTGGCGTACATGGCTATGGAGGACGTCACAGTTGTTGAGGAGAACGTCCCGAGATCTGAAAATGAGGTAACCCGTGAATCTATGATGAGTTCTTTAGAAAATTGTTCCAAATCTAAGCTCATTAAACTTATTGGAAAAATCATGGAAGAAAGTGTTGTCATTCAACATAGAATGGATGAACTTGAACTTGAACGGGAGAAAACCAAGAATCTTCTTGAAAGAATTAGGGTCCTAGAAAGTGGAGAAAAAGGACAAGAGGACTACTATACCAATTCCACCAGTCATAAAATTTATAAGAAAATTGCAAAAGGGGACGGTTCAAAAGTGTGTGATCCCCAAAAGATGAAGCAAAACAAAATCCAACGTCCCAACAAAAAGTACTACCTAGGTACTTACTATAGGACGTGTTGGTACTGTGGACAAGGAGACCACTTCAAAAATGAATGTGTGAAACTAAAAGGTGATATTGCAAGTGGCAAAACTGATAGGACTAACAATGAGAATGCTAAGTCCGTTCCCAAAGCTAATCTTAGGCGTCCTAGACGTTCTAGGAGTTCTTTCCGCAAGAATGCCATTTCTAATGATGTTAACATTAATGATTATATGCCAGAACCAGAGTTCTACTTTTGTAATGAGCCAGGTAAGGAACACCTTGCTTGGGTCGCCAAAAACTAACCTTATTTTGGCAGGTGGAAGTGAGGGGACGCCCATGGATCATTGATAGTGGCGCCTCAAATCATATGACAGGAAGCCAGATCCATCTCACTTCTATCCAGAATAGTGCCACGGAAGGAACTGTCTCGTTTGGCAACAAGGGCAAAGGAAAGATTAAAGGAACGGGAACTGCCATTCTAAACCCGTCCATCAAAGCAACAAATGTGAGTCTTGTTGAAGGACTTGATTTCAATCTTCTTAGCGTCTCTCAAATGTGTGACCAAGGTGAGAACCTAGTCACATTTGACTCAAAGGAGTGCCTTGTCATCAACAAGAAGTCCAACAAAGTCGTTCTCAAAGGAATACGCCAAAACAATGTCTATGTCTTCAATCAAGAGTTCAAGCCTAAATCAGAATTGTGCTTATCTGCTTCAAAGAAGGACGCTGATCTTTGGCATCGCCGTCTTGGCCATGCTGGACCTAGCACGATCCTTAAGCTACATCAAAGAAATCTTGTGAAAGGACTTCCCCGAATTGATCCTGAGACAGTTGAACAGTGTGAAGCCTGTATCAAAGGGAAGCAAACAAGAACGTCTTTCAAGTCCAAGAATGAAGTACAAAGAAGCCTTTGGAAATTCTCCATATGGATCTTTGTGGACCAATGAAGACGCTGAGCTACGGTGGAAAGAGGTAAATTTACGTTCTAGTAGATGATTTTTCTCGATTCACTTGGGTTCTTTTCTTGGTGTCAAAAGCAGATTGTTTCAATGCATTCAAAGTCTTCATCAAACAAGTGGAAGTTGCCCTTGAGACGCCTCTCAAAGCTATAAGATCAGACCATGGGACGGAATTCTAGAATTCAGTGTTTCTGGCCTACTGTGATCAACATGGCGTCTCTCACAACTTCTCGGCTCCCAGGACTCCTCAACAAAATGGAGTTGTAGAACGAAAGAACAGGACGCTGGAGGATATGGCAAGGACTATGCTCTTAGCTAATAGCGTCCCCAAGTACTTCTGGGCGGAAGCCATTGCTACAGCATGCTACATCATCAATCGTGCCATGATCCGTCCTCTCTTGAAAAAGACATCCTATGAGTTGTTGAACGGAAGGAAGCCTCGCATTGATTATCTCAGAGTCTTTGGTTGCAAGTGTTTCGTTCACAACAATGATAAAGAAAAACTTGGAAAATTTGATGCAAGGAGTGATGAAGCCATTTTCCTTGGGTACTCCCTCACCAGCAAAGCATATAGAGTTTTCAACAAAAGGACTCTACAACTTGAGGAGAGTATTCATGTTGTGTTCAAAGAGAGTTCTTCTCACAAAGAAAAATCAAGTAAGAAAGAACGCTCCTTATCACATCAACAGGACAACTCTGAAGACGAAATTGAAGATTGGTCCTCTGGAAAATACTATGTTCCTAAGGACGTCATTCCAAATCCTGAAGAAGTCTCAGTGGACGCTCCTAGTGTTGTTCAGGGAGTTCCATCTCGTAGTGAATCTCCAGTTCAACAAGATTTGTGGCTGAATCTAGTCAACAAAGTGAGCAACGTCAAGGTATGGACGCTCTCTCTGAGGGGGAACGCACCAACGATGATGCTCAAAATGATAGGGATGATTCTGATGGAGACATTGATCCAAGATTTGCTCAATTATTTCAAAGGGAGTCCCGCTTCTCTAGGGACCATCCAACATCCCAGATTGTCTCAGACCCTTCTCAAGGAGTTCAAACTAGGTCAGCTGCCAGCAAGTCCCAGAGTGCAAACTTAGCTTTTTGTGCGTTCAACGCTTTTGTCTCTATGGTGGAGCCAAAAAATATCAAGGAAGCTCTTCAGGATGCTGACTGGATTCAAGCAATGCAAGAAGAACTCAACCAGTTTGAAAGAAACAAAGTTTGGACCCTCGTCCCTCGTCCCAAAGGCAAAAATATCATAGGGACGCGCTGGGTGTTCAAAAATAAGCTTGATGAAAGTGGTCGCGTGTCAAGGAACAAGGCAAGACTGGTGGCTCAAGGATTCAAGCAAGAGGAAGGCATAGACTATGATGAGACCTTTGCTCCTGTTGCTAGAATTGAGGCCGTTCGTCTCCTTATCGCCTTCGCCGCTCACAAAGGATTCAAGTTATTTCATATGGACGTCAAGACTGCATTTCTCAATGGAAAATTGAAGGAGGAAGTGTATGTTGCTCAACCGCCTGGTTTCGAGGAAACCTCTCATCCGAACCATGTGTACTAATTAGACAAAGCGCTTTATGGCCTCAAGCACTATATAGAGGAATGATTGGCTCCTTACTCTACTTGACAGCAAGCCGTCCCGATATCATGTTTGTCATTTGCTTGTGTGCACGCTTCCAGGCAAATCCAAAGGAGTCCCACATGCAAGAAGTCAAGAGGATCTTTCGCTAACTCAAAGGACGCGATGATCTTTGCCTTTGGTACCCTAGGAAGACGTCCTTCAAGCTTGTTAGCTACTCGGACGCTGATTATGCTGGTCATGTGATTGATAGAAAAAGCACTTCAGGAATGGCCCAGTTCCTTGGTTCATGCCTATTCTCATGGGGATCTAAGAAACAAAACTCTGTGGCGCTTTCAACTGCGGAAGCGGAGTATGTTGCTGCTGCCTCGTGCTGTTCACAGGTTATTTGGATCAAATATCAACTTGAGGACTATGGTATTTCTCTTGAAACTATTCCTATTTTATGTGATAATACCAGTGCTATTGAAATTGCTAAGAATCCTGTTTTTCATTCACGCACAAAGCATATTCATATCAGGCATCATTTCATGAAGACGGTAGTGATGATGAAGAAGACAATGAGGACGGCACCTCTGGTCCTCCAAAGAAGAAGACCAAAAAGTCCAACAAACAGGAGCACATTCTGGCTCCTTTGGTATTTGATGAAGCCTTCCTTACTCAATTTTCTGAGACTAAAGAGCTTGTGGAACTTCTCAAGGTTCAAGGATGGCTAAAAATCTCAGAGGAGAACGTCACATTTGATCCCAAGCTTATGCAGGACTTCTACGATTCTCTCAATATCAACATCGAGAATGGCACAGGGACGTTCTTGGCAAATGGCGAGTCTGCCACCTTCTCTGAGAAGACAGTTCGCCAGCTGATGGGGCTAGACAGACAACGTCCAAGGAATGACGCCTTGCACAAGGTTCCTGCCTCTGGTTTTGGTATTGAAGGCGAAGAGCTGCTTGCCTTATTCAGAAGAATTTTCAATGGAAAGACTCCAGATGGGAATGATAGAGTTGCTTCAGTCCTGACTCACACTGGTGCTATGGCACACTATATGATTTGCAGGTCTATCGTCCCAAGGCAGGAGAAGAAATCTATTGTTCAAACAATTGACTGTCTCCTTCTGAACTCCTTTCTACAGGGTCGCAAGATCAACCTGGCCAGAATAATGATTGAACATATGGCCAAGTGCACCCGCAAAAACCATGCTCTTCCCTACCCAGGCTTGGTGAAAGCTCTCTTGATCGAGAATGATGCTTACACTCCTGGAGAAGAAACCACTTTGGGACTGCCATGGGATCAAAAGTATGGCGTCCTAGAGATAAAACACAACCTTGAACTTCCCTCCATCAGGAAGCAACTATAATTAGCAAGAAAAGAGGCTGAGAAGAAAAAGAAAGAAGAAGAGGCTGCAAGGAAAGCAGAAGAGAAACGTCTAAGGCAGGAAGCTACTAAGAAAGTTGTTGAGGACGAACGTGCTAGACAAGAGGCTGCTAAGAAAGGGAAGACTGTTGCTTCTAATCCTCCCTTGATTGTTGAAACTGAGGACGACCGTGTTGCACGCTATGCAGAGGTTGATGAGCTATCGTCCTTCCTTCATACGGAACCGATGGACTTCAATTTTTCTCCCTCACATCTTCCTCCTCAACAACAGCCGTCCTACTTCCAGTGTTCTCCTGCTCCTTCAAACACTGAAGCTTATTCTGAGAAGCAGCTGTACGCTATTATTCTTAACAACCAAAATGTTCTCGCGCAACAAGGAAACGCCATCATTCAGCAGAACAATGCGGCTATGCAACAAAACTACCATTACTTTCAAGCTGTTAAGAATCAGAATGACTTGATCAAGCTGCTCATTCAATCCATTCATAGGGACAGTACAGAGGGTGACACACAAGAGGAAGAGGAACCTACTACGACGGACGTCAATGTTCAAAGTCGTCCTACTGGATCACATTCCACCTAACCCTTTATTCCCTCTTTTTTTTTTTGCCTGTGCTTCTTTTATTTTCAAAACACTTATCTGAATGTTTGTAATGACTATCTCTTCTTTCAATGGCAATTCTCTTGTTTGTGTGCATTTGTGTTTAAGCGTTCCTCTGCCTATAGTTGTGACTTTATGATATCGTCCTTATGCTAACATGTTATCCTTTTCGATGATGCCAAAAGGGGGAAGTGTAGTTTTGCAGAGATGCGCTTTTTTATTAGTTGTCTAGTATAAGCAAGTGCTAAGGGGGAATTTTAGTGAAAAGACCTAAGGACGTCGCATTGCCTCTAAATAATTTTTAGGGACGTTAGTTAACAAAGAAAATTGTGATTAGAACAGCCGTCCCCTCCCTAAAAATCCAAAAGAAAGAACAGATCAAGTGTTGAAGTTTAGAAAACTTGTGCATATAGATTATCACTCTTCAAGTTTTCAATCATGCTGGAGCTTAAGTTCAAAACTTTTATTGCCTAGAGTTTGTCATCATCAAAAAGGGGGAAATTGTTGGGACAATGTTAAGGACGCCTTCAGTAATTAACATTGTGCCCGGCGTTCCTTGGTTTTGATATGACAAACTCGCCTTGATCTAATAAGTTGTCCAAAGTGTTTCAGGGACGCATGTTGAAAAGGACAACAATTGGTACGTATGTAGCCGTCCTTAAGGAGTAAGGACGCTACATCATTCAGTGAACGGCTTGGGAAAAACACAAACAAGGACACCGTCCTTTATCTATTCACTGGAGTCCTTCAAAGCTGGACGACAAAGTGACATCACCAGACAAGCTTTGATCATGATCTCCACGTGGAAGAAGATCCCGCATCCAAGCCTAACGGAATTGCCAGTAAGCTTCCTTGATCATCACAGGGACACGTGGAAGCTAATTAATGTTGCAACGTCCTCAAAGGGCATGATCGTCAGAGAAAGTCGCCCTTTCCCAATGTCACTATAAAAACTCTTCCAGAGCATTTATTGTGATGTGACGCTTCAGAGAATATTCAGGGAATTTGTCAGTCGCTCAAGAACATCAAGAACACCAAGAACAGGCTCAAGAACAAGTGAGAACTAGGTGTTAGATCGGGCGAGAAGCGTACCTCAAAACCACAAACTGTTTGTAATAGAAAAGAACAAAAATAGTGAGAGAGTCCTTACGACGAACTGTAAGGAAGAGGTGATAGCATCCTTTGGAATGATTAAGTTAGGTTACTTTACAGGCTTAAAGGAGTTGTTACTAGTGGACTTAGGGACGCCTTGGTAAGTGCCAGACAAGTGTAACTACTCGCCAGTGTATTGTAAGGAAACTTAATAAGAAAGGAAAGAAGCTATTACAAAATCCTCCAAGGAGGTAGAGGTTTACACTCAAGGACTAGTTGGTACTTGAGTGGTTCCTCTATAAATCAAAAGCGTTCTTTACTTATTGTCTTTACTTGTTTAGTCTTTCGATTTCCGCTGCGAACCAAGGAAGTCCTTAATCTGTTTAAGAACTTCCGGTAAAGGACGACCTTAACTCTGTTAAGGACGCCCTTGCATTTACTACTAACGATCCAACACCCACAAATTCAACCGCCAAGTCAAGATCCTTTCCACGACCAAGTGTATGAGCGAGAGAGACAAGCCCGGCTCCAAAGGGGACGCCGCCGAGGACACCCTCCAAACTAAGCCTCAACATGCCATTCAAGAATAAGAAATTGTGAGCTTTCTTGACTCTTCTCTTTACTTTTGAGTTTTGGTTTCTTTGTTTTGATGAGGACATCAAAATTCTAAGTATGGGGTGGGTTAGTAGCTCATAGTTAAATGTGTAGTTTTCTTGAGTTTGTGTTTGTTTTGTTTAGGGATGTTTTCTTTTGGATAGTGGCATGAGATGTGATGAATGGATGATGATTGAATTTGATGGCATGTATGGATGAGTTTGTTTGTTTTGTTTGAGAAATGTTTTTGCGAAAATCCATAAAAATTTGAAAAATCGTGTGAAAAGTCAAAAAGATTTTGTTTTTGGAAAAGGAATTCCCATCTTAGATGTCCATATGAAAGCTAATGATGATTTGAGCATGTAAAGTCCTTTGCATATTTTTGGATAGTTTAGCCTCTAAATGGATGTTGCTCTTTATGTGATATGATATCTTGCATGTTTTTATTGAGCACATGAGTTCTTAGATGAGTTTTGATGCAACTAAGCTAGAGTGAACCTTGTGAGATTATTTTTGGCCATTTTAGGGATGTTTGTTTATATTGCATATCCCTCATTTTCTTGTGTGATTAGCTCAAGCATGTTAGGTAATACTTGTTATTGAAATGTTTATCAATTTTCCGAGACCAATATGAGAATTGTTCTATGTTTTGTCACATTGATTTGAACTTTATTTCATTTAGTCACAAAATGTTCCATATCCTACCTTGAAGAGAAACCGTTGTTTGTAGCCCCGTTTTAGGCTTAGACCTTTGTTTGAAACTCCTCAAAAATATGATTCCTAGCCTATATGACTTGACCCTTATGGGATTGGACTTTAGTAAGAGGTTTGGAAGAATAATTGGAGAGTTGAGATTCTCTTGGAAAAGGGCAAGAAATGGAGTTGCAAAATCAAGTGGGTAGTGCATCTTTATTGGAAAGAAAGAAAGAAAAGTTGGAAAAGAGTAGTGGATTGGAAGCAAAGTGCTTAAGTGTAAAAGAAATGGGCACCGACCGAGTTAAAGTGCACATCGGGCCCGACATGAAGTGCAAGTCGATCCTAGTTGAAAAAAGTGAAAAAATCCAACAAAAAGTGTAGTGCAAAGATGAAGTGGAATGTTAAGTGAAAAGTGGGTTGAAAGAAAAGAAAATCAAAGTCTTTTTGGGAGAGTGAAAGTTCAAAGTGGAAAAATTTGGTGAGTTTGGTGAGAGACTAGAAAGTTCAATTCCCTTATAAACACCACAAGACCAAAGTGATTCCTACCTTGTGAAATACCAAAAGCCCCATTACAACCCGGCCGAATGGAACCTCTTTGAGGACCTCCATTGAGCCAAGTTCATATTCTTTGTGTGCATTGTAATAGGCATCTCTAGGTGGAGGAATTGGTGATATTAGCTTCAATGGTAAAGTCTTTACTTGCATGATTGTTGAGTATGAGTGTTCATTGCTAAACCTAAACACATGATGAGTGATACACATTTCCACGTACCTAAAGTGAGGTTTGGTTGCATTAGACTTTATTCCTTGAACACTTGATCATGTGTGATGACGTAATCTCGCTAGCATGCCTATTACTTGTTCTTACTTGATTTTTCATATGAGGTTTTACTTGAAGATTATGCTTCGGTCTTGCTTGCATTGTTATTGCTTGAGGACAAGCAAGTTTAAGTATGGGGTATTCTGATGTCTCTCATTTTGGTGGTGTTTTAGTGGTTAATTTCCCTTGTAAATATGTGTTTTTCATTCCCTTCTTTGTTAGTTTCGTCCCTTTTTAGCTTAGATTCCGTATTTCCATGAGATTCGGAGACTATGCGAGTTTGTTGTGTTTTGTAGGTAAAATGGCGCAAAAGAGGACATTTTGGAGGAGTTTCTAAATAGGAGTCGAGCTAAGGAGCAAAGAAGCGGAAGAGCCATGCAAAGAACGAAGAGGAATTTAAGGAAGACCAAGAAAAGAGGAGGATCGAGGCCAGGACCGATGTCCTACCAAGTCGGGCCCGAGTTTGGCACTCCAGAGACTCGGGCCGACGTTGGCAACGTTGGGCCCGAGGTACCTCCGCATTGATCCAAGTCGGCAAAGGAAAGGATTGGGCTCCAAGGCACATTATTGTGATCTTCCACATTTGCCCTTCTTCTAATTTTGGAATTCCTTGGTCCCCAATCCAAGAGGGAGGATAATTAGAGGTGATTAGAGAGCATCTAGGAGAGGACACAACAATCGCACACCTAATCACTCTCAAAGGCTCATGGAAGACTTGGAGAGCAAGGAGGAGAAAGGAGGAGGAGAAGAGAAGAGAGATCGTTGGAGAACTAGAGAGAGTGAGAGGTTTTGAACTTGTTTTGCTTTGGTTTAGTAGAATTGAGACTTGGATATTGTGAACCCTTTTGGATTTGAATGCAATTTGAGTTGGATTTGAGTTTGATGATTGAGATTTGCTTGCTTTGTCATTTGATTGCTTTTTACTCTTACTTGATGGAGTAAATTCCATAGCCTTGAGTGCTTGATCTATGAATCCTATCTACATTGAGCTTCAATTCTCTTGTGAGAACAAGGGATCTAGAGCTTGTGATTGGTAAGAGTAAGCAAAGCGATCTCGAGCCCATCACTAGACCTAACA
The DNA here is from genome assembly GCA_934048045.1 of Polygonum aviculare. Lineage (NCBI taxonomy): Eukaryota > Viridiplantae > Streptophyta > Magnoliopsida > Caryophyllales > Polygonaceae > Polygonum > Polygonum aviculare. The sequence goes on along the minus strand of OW204023.1, from coordinate 18,980,536 downwards.
TCGAAGGAGGTGAAAACTCCCTAAGGTCGAAGTCTAGAGTGGAGGGATCGAAGGCAAACAACCTCGATCTCATAAGGATCAACACTTATTGGCTGAATTAGGGTGGAATCACCCAAGTCTAGTTAGGTAAGGAACCCAAAAACCCAAGATCGATCTACTAATTTGCTTAGTCCGAGTTACCCAGTACATCGGGCCCGACGTTGTGTGTGTCGGTACCGACCAATTCTTCTCGATCCACCCTCGGACCGAAGTGACCTGTGTCGGTCCGAGGTGTTGTTCTCTTTGATTTTGCCTTTCTTTTACCTCTTTTTAGTCTTTTTGGTACTCTCAATGCACGAACTCCCGTGTGTTCGACACCCTACCTCTTTTACTACAATTGGGGTTCGGTTTATAAATTTAAATTTTGATATCATCCGATACGGACGACACCCCATCAGAATTTTGGCGCCGTTGCCGGGGAGTTCTACTTGTTTGAGGTACCATCTTTTGTTGAGTCTTTGATTCGGTAGTGATTTGGGTGATTCGGTTTTTGTTTGTGTCTTTGGTTATAGGTGTATGCGAGCTCGTTCCGCCCGAGGAACACTTGAGTTCGACTTTGTGTGTGATCCGGAGAGCATCATCAAACAAGCTCGAAAGAAGAAGAGAATGGAGAACCAATCTCGTGATGAGGAGGTTGATAAGATGAGGGCCGACATGGCTCAAATGCAACTTGAGATGGCAAACCAAGATGCCGAGGCTAGGAGAGAGCGGGATCAAAGGATGAGATTGGAGGCTCAAATCAACACCCAACCCCGGAATGCAAGACAATACATGCATCCGGAGTTGAAGGTGCCGGAACCGGCCATTGTCTTGCCGGAGGTGTCAAAGAACTTTGAGATCAAAACTCAATTCATCTCACTCATCAAGAGGGATCAATTTCAAGGGAGACCAAATGAGTGCCCGATCGAGCATGCGAAGCAATTCAAGGATCTATGTGAGACCATCTCGACGGATGATGAGACGCTTGAGTACGTGCTACTCAAGGCCTTCAAGTGGTCGTTGGGAGGCAAGGCATTGCATTGGTTGGAGAGCCAAGCACCTCGATTCATCACATCATGGAGGGCTCTCAATGAAGCATTCTTGATGAAGTTCTTTCCGCCAACCAAGACGATGGAGCTTAGAAGGAAGATAGCAAGCTTTCAACAAGGAGCCCATGAGCCACTCTTTGAGGCTTGGGATCGGTTCAAGGAAATGTTGAGGCAGTGTCCAACACACGGGTAACAACCTTATGTCCTTCAAGACATATTCTTCCAAGGAATCAACCCTGCCACCAAGGACAAGTTGAACCTTCACACCGATTGTGGGTTCATTGATTTGCCACCGGAGCAAGCATGGGAGTTGCTAGACAAACTCTCCAACTACGAAGCCATGTACTAAGTGAATCAAGTGAACAAGGAGGCAAGAGTCCATGGAGATGGTGCAAAGAGGCTCTACGACCCAAAGAGTGAAGAGGTGGATAAAGATGTGAAGATCCAATTCCTTGAAGATGAGTTGAACAAGATGAGGAGGAAGATGAGTCATCTCCAACAAACCTCGAGAGCATGTGAAGAATGTGGTTCTTTGAAGCATGGCGCCCAAGAGTGTCCTAATGAGCGCCAAGTTCGTTTGGCCGAGCAAATTGAGGAGGCACACTATGTTCAAAGAAACTTTGGAGGAAGAGCCAACTTCAACAACGGAGGGAATGGAAGGTGGAACCAAGGCCAAGCCAATGGCTACAACAACACCTACATCCAAAACGAGCCAAGGGCCCAACCACCACCATACCGACCTCCGGGTTTCTATGAGCAAACACCACCATGGGCTCAAGACTTGAAGAATCAATTCGCCAACATGGAGAGAAGATTTGATGACATGGGCACCCAATTCAAAGAGTTTGGTGTGTGGAGAAGACAAGTGGACAACCAATTTGTTCACATGGCGAATCAACTTCCAAGAGAGGAAGGGAGACTCCCGGGCCGACCCGAGGAGAATCCTCGTGCCCCACAGCAACAAAACGAAGTTCGAGCCATAGGATTGAGGAGTGGACGAAGTTTGGCCGAGCCACAAGTTTCAAGGACAAGAGAAGAGAGTCGGACCGAGTTGCCCAGGAACTCGGGCCCGACGTGCCATGATGTCGATCCAGAAGACAGAGGAAGTCCCCTGAACCGGACCGAGGTGGAGCAGAAATCGGACCCGACATGCCCTGTAGTCGGACCGACGTTCCCAGATGTGCCCTACCTCCGGACCGAGGTTCCAGAAGTCGGTCCCGATGTCACTCCAAAGTCAGTCCAAGCTGAGAATGTTGTGAAGGATCAAGGACGGTCCAAGGAAGTGGATTCAACCAAGAAACAAGGTGGCACAACTCTTCCTTACCCATTGAAGAAGCCCAAGGCGATTGTTGAGGGCAAGTTTAAGAGGTTCTTGAAGCTCTTGCAAGGCTTGAACATCACCATCCCATTCACCGACGCTCTAAGCGAGATGCCGTCTTATGCAAAGTTCTTGAAGGAAGTTTTGAGCAAGAAGAGGTCAATTGTGCAGATGCAAGATGAAGTCAAGATCTTGGAGCTACCTCAAAAGCTAGGTGATCCCAGAAGATTTGCAATAACCGTGGGGATTGGATCTCAAAACTTCAAGGCTCTTTGTGATTTAGGAGCGAGCATATCGGTTATGCCCATGAGCATATGGAGAAGGGCTAACCTCGGAGATATGGAACCGGTTGACATGAGTCTTACTATGGCTGATGGTTCATCTACAAAGGCCGCCGAAATCTTAGATGACGTCCCGGTTCGAGTTGGGAGATATTTTGTCCCCGACGATTTTGTGATCCTTGACATGAAAGAAGATCCGTTGGTGCCCCTTATTCTTGGAAGGCCGTTTCTAGCTACGGCGGGTGCCAAATTTGATGTGAGAAATGGGAAAGTGACTTTCGAGATTGGCGAGGATAAGGTGGAGTTCCATTTCAACAAAGCTCTTAACGAACCGGATGCTTTGGCGATCTTGAAGTTGGAGGAAAATGCCAAGCGCACGAGAGAGGAGGAAGAACCCTTGAGAGGTCATGACATGGTCTATTCTCAAGAGCAAGAAAGGGAGTTATTAGATCCATTTGAGAACCATGAGGAGTTAAGAGATCGAGATAGCCCGAGAAACCATGAAGAGTATCCTTCTTCATATCCTTTTGATGTGGGAGACTCTTATATGTGTTTAAGTGACTTAAAAGAGGATCTAGAGGATAGTTTCATTTGTTTAAGTGATTTGAAGGAAGATTTGAGTTATAATGTTATTGAGTCCTCTAGAAATTCTCTAAATGTTTGTGATGTAGGGAATGAAGATCAAGTTGAGAAGGTGCAAGAGATGCCAACCTATGCTTTGGAGGAGAAGAGTGATGGAGAAGTTGGATGCCACACTTTCATCAAACACAAGTGGTGGTTTCATGGATATGAGGAGTGTGGAGATGCATATGACAAGGATGATCAATTCACCGTTTTTCACCCTCCTTGAAGGGTAGAGGTTATAAAGTCAAGCTAGTGACTTAAAAAGAGCGCTCCTCGGGAGGCAACCCGAGTTTAGTAGGTTCATTTTCGTAGTTTCTAGTTTGTTTGTTTTTGCTTTAGCTTAGATTCTTTCTAATCTCTCCTTATCATATCTTTTGTGGAATTGTGTGTTGTGTGAGCTTCATGATTGTGTGTGGTATTGGTGAAAATAATAAAAGGACTTGTGGGTAGAGACTCACCAAGAAAAGGGAATTTTAGGAGGCCAAAACGAGTTGGACCGAGGTACCCAGTACCTCGGGCCCGAGGTTGTGACATCGGTCCGGCTTGGACGGTCAACATTGGTCTTGATTTTGTGGAAATGCCTATTACCCCTCTGACCTAACTTTGTCTTCTACCCAATTTAAGCCTTCTTTCCCATACCTAACACCCATCACCCTCATAACCACCTTCCCAAAATACCAAGCCCCCTTCAAAAAAAACCCAAATCGATCCATCACCTCCACCATACTCGACCCCAAGCAATCTTCACCACAAATCTCGATCCATAACCCTAGCATCCTCAAACATCGATCCAAAAGCCAAAGATCCCAACAAAATCCCATAGTTCTTCATCCCTCCTCTAGATCTAGAGGAGAATTTGAGTTCTAAGAAGTTGATTGCTAAGAAGTCTTTGTTTTCTTCAAATTTGGTATGTGAATCTCAATCTTTACTTGATTCCTTGTGAATTTCATGCTTTCATTGCTAAACTTGAGATTTGCCATGATTGTGTGAGCTTAGACCTTGAGCATCCATGGTGATTTGCATGCATAGTTGAATTTGTGCTTAATTGTTGATCATACATGCTAGAACCTACTTGGAACTTCGATTGATGATGAGAAATGGTTGATTTTGGATTTTAGGAGCATGATAGAGTGATTTTTAGGTGAATCTAGGTGGAGAAGTCGAATTGAGAGTCGGCCCGAGGTACCCAGAACCTCGGGACCGATGTTGCTAGTCGGTCCAAGACTCGGACCGAGGTTGAGAACCTCGGGCCTGATGTCTCGTGTTGGTCGGTCCTGTGCTATTTGACTTTCTCTTGTGTGAGATTTAGGATTCATGAGCTTGAATGTTGGTTAAGGCATGTTTATCATGATGTATCTTATAGCTTGACCATTGTTATGTTATTCTTTACTCATACATGTTGGATCTTGTGGATTGAATGTCTTAAGAGCAAGTATGGGGTCATTGCCATGATTGAATGAGTTGTTAATTGTGGAAGCATGTGATCTTGTTGTGTTTGTATAGATTTTATCTTAAAGTTCTTTGCTTTGATTGTGTGTAGGTACCATGACTACCCGAGCATCTTCTTCAAGAATGGAGAGAGCAACAAAGAAGTCCAAGAAGTCGAAGAGAGTGCAAAGGATGGATGATGTGCACTTTGAGGATGATGATGTGGCTAGAGAATATGAGCGACTCATGGGTCTATCTCACCACACTCGGTGGGTAGATTGGGAATCAATCAAGAAGATGAGCATGGATGAGGCTCTTATTCGGTGTTACTCAAACATTGGGCTTAATGTGATGCTAAGATGGAGTAACACTCACTATCCGGCTTTGACCTCCGAGTTTATGACTACTTTCAAGTGAACTTATGAAGGAGTTGAAGATGAGGGCATGATCTCCTTCCAATTGGGTAATGAAGCGCAAGAGCTCTCTCTAAGGAATTTGGTGGTCTACCTTGGATTTCCTTTTGCTAGAGAAGAGGCTTTTGTCGACAACGATAAGGTGAACTATATTTGGAAGTATGTAGCGGGAAAAAGCGAGATGAGGAAAGGAGACTCAACCAATGAGATTGCTAGCCCACTCTTCCGAGTCATGATCCGCATTTTGGGGTGCACAATCTATGCTCGGCATGAGCTTAGCAAGCCGATGAAGTAGGAAGCCATGTTGCTCTACGAGATGTTGTTTCAAAATGAGAAGCCGATGAACCTCACGTGGGAATGGGAGAAGATGGTGAGGGAATTCCAAAGTTCCTCATGGATTTACTTTGGAGGTATGATTGCTCGGTTAGCCCATGCACTTGAGGTCGATTTGTCCAAGTATACACCGGCTCCGAATGGTGTGGAGTTCATGGATCTCAAGTATTTCAAGAAAGCCAACATCATCAAGGAGAAAGTTGTTTCCGACTTTATGGATCGACTTGTGCCTCACTCAAACTTTGGCAAGGTGCAAGTTCCTTTGGGGCCTCGACTCTTTGACCTCACGAGTTATTACAATTGGTTCCAAGTGTGGGCGGGAAATGAGAATCCTTATGGAGAGCCGGAGGGGACTCTTGAGTGTAGGAGACGAGCACAACACATTCGTTTCACTACTCCTCAAGCTTCTCCGGACACCGAAGAAGAGGAGCCCTACCAATATGAGTTCGTAAGGAGAGAGGACATGGACGTTGACCCACCCCAAGAAGAAGAAGAAGAAGATGGTGGTTACCACAACTTGCTCACCGACCACGCACCAACACTACTCGACCAAGGTGCAAGCCATGTCGGGCCCGACATCCACCAACGTCGGTCCGACACCTATTTGCCCGATCCGGTTCCGAGCCAATTCGAGAGGGGCGAGGGAAGGGGAGCAAGACAAGAACCACCAAGCTATGGAGGGTAAGAGGGGTATGCCCAATGGTACGGGCCCGGAATGGTGTTCCCCGAGCCTCAACAACCGGTGGACATGAACTTCCTAGCCAACCAATTGGCTCACCTTCAACTTCAACAATCTATCATGCTACAAGAGGCACACCAACTCAACCTTCAACAACAACAACTCAATTTCCAACAACAACAACTTTCCCACCACCAAGAAGACTTCCAAGCTCAATTTGAAGAAGTGAACCGCAACATCGCTTACATTAGACGTGATGTGGATGACTTGAGAGCGGTTAAGGACCAAAGATGGAGCATTCAAGAGAGCTTCAATGAATGGATGACCGGGAACTACTTTTCCCATGAGGACCAATGGATGTGTCCCGCCCCACAAATTCAACCGCCAAGTCAAGATCTTTTCCACGACCAAGTGTATGAGCGAGAGCGACAAGCCCGGCTCCAAAGGGGACGCCGCCGAGGACACCCTCCAAACTAAGCCTCAACATGCCATTCAAGAATAAGAAATTGTGAGCTTTCTTGACTCTTCTCTTTACTTTTGAGTTTTGGTTTCTTTGTTTTGATGAGGACATCAAAATTCTAAGTATGGGGTGGGTTAGTAGCTCATAGTTAAATGTGTAGTTTTCTTGAGTTTGTGTTTGTTTTGTTAAGGGATGTTTTCTTATGGATAGTGGCATGAGATGTGATGAATGGATGATGATTGAATTTGATGGCATGTATGGATGAGTTTGTTTGTTTTGTTTGAGAAATATTTTTGCGAAAATCCATAAAAATTTGAAAAACCGTGTGAAAAGTCAAAAAGATTTTGTTTTTGGAAAAGGAATTCCCATCTTAGATGTCCATATGAAAGCTAATGATGATGTGAGCATGTAAAGTCCTTTGCATATTTTTGGATAGTTTAGCCTCTAAATGGATGTTGCTTTTTATGTGATATGATATCTTGCATGTTTTTATTGAGCACATGAGTTCTTAGATGAGTTTTGATGCAACTAAGCTAGAGTGAACCTTGTGAGATTATTTTTGGCCATTTTAGGGATGTTTGTTTATATTGCATATCCCTCATTTTCTTGTGTGATTAGCTCAAGCATGTTAGGTAATACTTGTTATTGAAGTGTTTATCTATTTTCCGAGACCAATATGAGAATTGTTCTATGTTTTGTCACATTGATTTGAACTTTATTTCATTTAGTCACAAAATGTTCCATATCCTACCTTGAAGAGAAACCGTTGTTTGTAGCCCCGTTTTAGCCTTAGACCTTTGTTTGAAACTCCTCAAAAATATGATTCCTAGCCTATATGACTTGACCTTTATGGGATTGGACTTTAGTAAGAGGTTTGGAAGATTAATTGGAGAGTTGAGATTCTCTTGGAAAAAGAGCAAGAAATGGAGTTGCAAAATCAAGTGGGTAGTGCATCTTTATTGGAAAGAAAGAAAGAAAAGTTGGAAAAAAGTAGTGGATTGAAAGCAAAGTGCTTAAGTGTAAAAGAAATGGGCACCGACCGAGTTAAAGTGCACATCGGGCCCGACATGAAGTGCAAGTCGATCCTAGTTGAAAAATGTGAAAAAATCCAACAAAAAGTGTAGTGTAAAGATGAAGCGGAATGTTAAGTGAAAAGTGGGTTGAAAGAAAAGAAAATCAAAGTCTTTTAGGAGAGTGAATGTTCAAAGTGGAAAAATTTGGTGAGTTTGGTGAGAGACTAGAAAGTACAATCCCCTTATAAACACCACAAGACCAAAGTGATTCCTACCTTGTGAAATACCAAAAGCCCCATTACAACCCGGCCGAATGGAACCTCTTTGAGGACCTCCATTGAGCCAAGTTCATATTCTTTGTGTGCATTGTAATAGGCATCTCTAGGTGGAGGAATTGGTGATATTAGCTTCAATGGTAAAGTCTTTACTTGCATGATTGTTGAGTATGAGTGTTCATTGCTAAACCTAAACACATGATGAGTGATACACATTTCCACGTACCTAAAGTGAGGTTTGGTTGCATTAGACTTTATTCCTTGAATACTTGATCATGTGTGATGACGTAATCTCGCTAGCATGCCTATTACTTGTTCTTACTTGATTTTTCATATGAGGCTTTACTTGAAGATTATGCTTCGGTCTTGCTTGCATTGTTATTGCTTGAGGACAAGCAAGTTTAAGTATGGGGTATTCTGATGTCTCTCATTTTGGTGGTGTTTTAGTGGTTAATTTCCCTTGTAAATATGTGTTTTTCATTCCCTTCTTTGTTAGTTTCGTCCCTTTTTAGCTTAGATTCCGTATTTCCATGAGATTCGGAGACTATGCGAGTTTGTTGTGTTTTGTAGGTAAAATGGCGCAAAAGAGGACATTTTGGAGGAGTTTCTAAATAGGAGTCGAGCTAAGGAGCAAAGAAGCGGAAGAGCCATGCAAAGAACGAAGAGGAATTTAAGGAAGACCAAGAAAAGAGGAGGATCGAGGCCAGGACCGATGTCCTACCAAGTCGGGCCCAAGTTTGGCACTCCAGAGACTCGGGCCGACGTTGGCAACGTCGGGCCCGAGGTACCTCCGCATTGATCCAAGTCGGCAAAGGAAAGGATTGGGCTCCAAGGCACATTATTGTGATCTTCCACATTTGCCCTTCTTCTAATTTTGGAATTCCTTGGTCCCCAATCCAAGAGGGAGGATAATTAGAGGTGATTAGAGAGCATCTAGGAGAGGACACAACAATCCCACACCTAATCACTCTCAAAGGCTCATGGAAGACTTGGAGAGCAAGGACGAGAAAGGAGGAGGAGAAGAGAAGAGAGATCGTTGGAGAACTAGAGAGAGTTAGAGGTTTTGAACTTGTTTTGCTTTGGTTTAGTAAAATTGAGACTTGGATATTGTGAACCCTTTTGGATTTGAATGCAATTTGAGTTGGATTTGAGTTTGATGATTGAGATTTGCTTGCTTTGTCATTTGATTGCTTTTTACTCTTACTTGATGGAGTAAATTCCATAGCCTTGAGTGCTTGATCTATGAATCCTATCTACATTGAGCTTCAATTCTCTTGTGAGAACAAGAGATCTAGGGCTTGTGATTGGTAAGAGTAAGCAAAAGCGATCTCGAGCCCATCACTAGACCTAACATCGAAGGAGGTGAAAACTCCCTAAGGTCGAAGTCTAGAGTGGAGGGATCGAAGGCAAACAACCACGATCTCATAAGGATCAACACTTATTGGCTGAATTGGGGTGGAATCACCCAAGTCTAGTTAGGGAAGGAACCCAAAAACCCAAGACCGATCTACTAATTTGCTTAGTCCGAGTTACCCAGTACATCGGGTCAGACGTTGTGTGTGTCGGTCCCGACCAATTCTCCTCGATCCACCCTCGGACCGAAGTGACATGTGTCGGTCCCAGGTGTTCTTTTTGATTTTTCCTTGTTTTTGCCTTTCTTTTACCTCTTTTTAGTCTTTTTGGTACTCTCAACGCACGAACTCCCGTGTGTTCGACACCCTACCTCTTTTACTACAATTGGGGTTCGGTTTGTAAACTTAAATTTTGATATCATCCGATCCGGACGACACCCCATCAACCATCGCTCTCCTTCAGGCCAAACACCCCCTTGACCTCAGCACACTCCACCTCCGTTAAATGCAGTTCCTTCCTTGCCCTAGACATCTCAGAAAACTCCGTAGCTGATCCACACACACGCACAGAATCGGTGAACCCGCATGATACGGCGGGACTGCCCTAGCTCTCACGACCGGACGCCGGAGAGAAGCCAGAAAACGCTCGGAGAATCTGCCAAAAGAACAGTCACCGGTGTGCTCCTATCGTGCCCTAGGGTTTTCCTCTCGTATTGGACATAATTAACCTTGAAAATCTTTCACATGTTACATATTTTACACATAGAATTTTTTTTGTCAATAGTATATTATATAATAATACAAATATAAAAAATTGAATAGAATTATTTTAAAATTTACATTGTATTAATAAAATTACATATATAGGTCAATAAGTTCGGACTTCCTTCTATCGTGTTTAGATTATAAATTCTCGAGTTATAATGTCAAAATTCGATCTCGAAACGGTTAATTCGGGTTTGTATTTACATTACCCGTACATGGTACAGGCATTGTACTAGTTGTTTTTAGGCCTAAATGTTGAAAACCACCCGTATGATATGCTATATTTCACTTAACCACCCCTATACTGCGATATTATTTAAAAATATCCATATGATATGCTCCGTTAACGATTAACCACCCCCTTGTCATTTTCCGCTCTCTTCCGTCAAAAAAACGTGACGTGTCATTTCTTTTATCTTTTTTTCTTCCAAATCCTTGCCAATTGGACATGAAATATGTCCAACTCATACGTGTGCTAATTTTTAAAACTAAAATTTTTAAAAAAATGAAAATTATGATTTCCATACACTCGAATCTCTTCCTCCCGTTCTCTTTCTCTGTGCAATCTCTTCCATCTCCCCCATCTCATTCCATTTCTCTGTTTCATGCCACTTCATCTCTAATCCACCCTAGTTGGGCACCACTGTCATCGACATCGGCTTCCTCCACCACTGCATCTCGTTGCTCCCCTGTCTCGCTTTCGCCGCCAGGCTGTCGCTTGTCGCCCACCAGATCTGCCAAAATCCACCGCCTCCCTCTTTCAATACGGTTGCCATCCCCGCCCAGATTTGTCACTTGTCGCTTGTCTCACTCTCAAACTCGTCCCCAACCCCGGCCCCAAACTTGCCATCCCCGACCCCAAACTTGTCCCCCATCCGCCTCAAAACCCCAGACTCCGAATCCGTGGCGGCTAGGAGGAGGAATCGAGTTCATTCTCAATCAATTGAGCCCTTGGGGCGTGGGAGGACTTTACCTGAGGGGGTATAGGGATATCGATTGGGGAATTGGGGACGAGCTCGCCAGGTTAAGGTTGGGGCAGTCGTTCCGTCGAAGTCGGGGTGTGAGTAGGAGTCGGAGTTGGGGGCACGGCAGCGGTGGCTGAGCAAGGTGGGTACGGCCGTTGGGGGGCAAAGGGAGTTCGGGTCTTGGCTGGTGGTTATGGCTGAGGTCGGGCTCAAGGGAGGATTCGACGAGAGTCGGGGTGGGTCAAACTCAGGTGGCGTGGGTTGGGGCTTCAAGCAGGGGGTAGTATCGAGCAGAGAAGCCGACCATGGCGGATCCGCAAATCCGGCAGAAGTAGGGCGGCGAGAGGTCATCGGCGTTAGGGAGGGGTGTTGTTGTCGGGTTTTGGCCGGTGAATTTCCAAGTCCTAGATCTGTAATTAGGGTGGTTGAAACAACTATGATGGGGAAGAAACAACTGTGATGCTCGTAAATGATGTGGCAAGAAATAAAAAAGTAGAAATAAAAATAACTGACACGTCAACATTTTTTAACGGAAAGTAACAGAAGATGGTTAATCGTTAACGGAACATATTATATGGATGTTTTTAAATAATACCGCAGAATAAGGGTGGTTAAGTGAAATATAGTATATCATACGGGTGGTTTTCATGATTTAAGCCTTTTTTTTAATTACTGTGTACAAACCGTCCTTTATGGACAAATCTATGTATAGATATAAAAGTCGTAAGGTTTGGAGCCACCACATTGCGTCACGTAGGATTTTGACACATGTCGGCCCATCGTTGCTCCACGTCACATATTCTTGAATTTTTTACTTAGCCACATCGTATCTACTTATCCTTGTCATATATATGCATATATATTTGTTCACATGTGATTTATTTTGCTACCAAATAGGGAAATGTAAGATTTATTTTCCTTCCAATTAATTAATTGTAGAGATTTATTCTACCAAATATAGGCATGTAGAGATTTTTTATGATTTTCTTATAACTGTACAAATATTATATATAACATATTAGTTAAAATAATAATGAATAAAGCAAAGATGTTGATAATTATATAATAGGCAAAAGACATTCTTATCAAATAGTCAAAATATTTAATTTTTTTACTTAATATGTTAATTAGTCCTTCCTTTCTTAGTTAAATATTTATAGTTGAATTGTTTGTTTTCGTAAACTTATATATTATTCATTAAAATATACATTTTAACAACTTAAATATGATTAATTAGAATACTGAATGTATATCCAAACTTAGAATTAATATATATTTAAATTCGTAAAATGATCATATATTTAATAATCATGTAAAATAATATAATAGAATTTAATACAGTCCGCACAAGGTGCGGGTAATTACTCTAGTGTATATATATATTATAAAAGCCGACCATTTTCGAGTCACCACGTTGATTCTGGTCCCGCTTGATTTTAATTTTTTTAAACTCAAATAGATAATCACAACTTTATATCTTTTATTTTCCTTAATTATCCAATCTTCAACTTTATGTTTAAAGTCTTACTATATCTATCTTTAATTTTATTCCATACTATCTATCTTTAATTTTATTTTTCATAAATACTTTAATTTTATCTTTAATTTTTTTCTATAAAAAATACCCAATATGCATTAAGTTTATGATTTATGTTACACTTTTACAAAAATCTCTAAAATTTATCTTTTTTTTTACCAAACTGTTCAAAAACCATAAGATAATATTCTAAAGATATGTGTTTTACTTTGAGTAAAGGCGTCCTAAGGTCAGGGAGAACTTGGTTGTGGAGATCGGGGATAAGGTCAAGTAAAGGACCAAGATTCTCACCTCCAAACTGTTGGAAGAAAAGAACGTCCTCTATGCGGCCAGGCAGATCTTTGTAATCGTTCTTGTGCAGGCCGTGAATGACGAAACGTTCTATGAACTTCTTCTAATTTCTTGTTTTTACTGCATCCTGCTTGACATGAGGAAGCTCCATGCGTTCCCTGATCAACATGTACAGCGTTCTGGGCTTCTTGTTGATGAAGTCCACTAGAGATTCGTTGAGAGCTAAGGGTTTTGGATTCTCAATAGTGTTGGACTTCACCAACCTTCTTCTCTTCCCGCCTGTAGAAGATCCGGCCACATTCATTTGTCTTTGAGACATGTTCTGATGAGTTGTAGTGAGAGAAGGTTGCCGGAAAGCTAGAGAGAAGTCAGAGCACTGAACTGAGCAGAGAAGTGGTTGAGAATAATAACTGAACGAGAGCGACTGTTCTGGCCTTATATAGAGGAAGCGGTGGCACAAACTGTAATTACCACTGTTTTACTGTGCGACACGTGGCGAAACTTCCCCCTTAAGCATTGAGCAAAAGCAACGGTCACTCTTCAAACTTTCAAATATTCAAATTTTTGACTCTTCAACTTCTTCTCAAAACTTAACTGACGTTCTCTCTTTCAAACCATGGCGTTCTCTCAGACATAGCAAAAATTACCTTAAGTAAAGCCGTCCTAAGGGATGTGCTTTACTTTGAGTAAAGGCGTCCTAAGGTCAGGCGTCCCTACGAGGAGTAGGGGCGTCCTTAAGTAATGCAGCGGAAATAAAGTACTAAACAGGTAAGTAGTCCTTGAGTGTAAACCTCTACCTCCTTGGAGGATTTTTGAATAGTTCTTTCCTTTATATTGAACGTTCTAATAGTTGTACTGGCGAGACTTTACAGTTCTCTGACACTTAGCTTTTCCCTATGTTCACATGTAAAGAATTCCTTTAAGCCTACAACTAAGACTTGTTCAATTTACTAAAGGACTCTATTCCTACGTTCTGCAGTACTTCGCAGAACTCTCTCTCTCTTTTTGTTTTTTCTGATTACAAACAGTTTTGTGGTTTGGGTACAAAATCTCACTCGATCTAGCACAAGTCCTAGCACTGTTCTTGAGTTCTTGAGTTAGTTCTTCGTGTTCTTGAGTGAGTCGCTTTCCTCTGATTCTCTCTGAATATTCTCTGAAAGCGTTAGCGTCACAATAAATGCCTTGGGCTATTTATAGGACTTGTGGAAGGGCGTCATTCTCCTTTTGACGATCATGCCCTTCAGGTACGTGGCTACAGGATCTTCCTCCACGAGTATGACAGTGATGAGGAAGCCTTCTGTATCCAGCTATGTGTGATGAACTCCGCTACAGGATCGGCCGCCACGTGTTGATGAACTCTGCTACAGGATCGTCCGCCAAGTAGTGTTGGACTCTGCTACAGGATCGGTCTCCACGTGTCCTTGGATGATCAAACATTATCGAGTGATGTCATCCTGTCGGCTAGTGAGTAAGGACTCCTTTCTTGCGTTCCTACTTGCTTGGGACTCCGTCCTTGCTCAAGTAGTCTCTTGCTGGTCCTTACTTCCTGTTAGCTGGCGTCCCTAAGCCTAGGGAACGTTCACACACTTGTTGTCCTTTGTTAATTGACCTTCCTGAACACTTGGACAAATTTATTAGAATCAAAGTGAGTTTGTCATATCAAAACTGAGGGACGGTGTGTGTGGGCAGACTACCAAGTACGCAGGCGTCCTTGATAGCGTCCCAACAATTTCCCCCTTTTTGAGGATGACCAACTCTTCAGCAAAATAGTTTTGACATTGGAACTTAGCATGCATGAAAACTTAGAAGCGTCATCTAATACTTAGAGAGATTTCAGTAAGCACAAGTTTTCATTCTTTGATTCTCTAACATTTGGATTTCAGGGAGAGAGTCGCGTTCTAGAAAACTTTCTAAGCGTCCTCTTTTATTCTAGCATGGGTGTTCCTTAGACTTTTCACTTAATAGTTCCCCCTTAACACTTGCTTATTCTAGATAACTATTTTATAGCTCATCTCTGCAAAACTACACTTCCCCCTTTTGGCATCATCGAAAAGGATAACAAGTGATAAACACGTTAGCACAAACACATAACTAAAAGCAGTGGAACGCTTAAACACACAAATGCAAGCAAACAGTTGGATAGCCATTCAAACAAAAGTACGGTTATTACAAACCAAGATCTTAACTGTTTAAAATGAAAATAAGCAAAGGCAACAAAGTTTGAGGGATTAAGAGTGGAAGACGGCAATCACTAAGGATGGCTCTGGTCTTGATAGAACTTGAGAAGTTCTTCTTGAAGTTCAGCCGACTTGGAGAAAGCAGAGGTTAAGTCCTTTAGAGCAGAGAAGATTAGGCATTGGTTGTCCATGATTGCGCCCATGAGTTATGCAGGAGGATGCTGGGCAATATTTGCTGGAGCAGGACGAGGCACTTGGCCGGAACTTGAGGAGGGTGCGTCTATAGGAGGAACTTGAGAAGGTGAAGGAGCCAAGAGCATCCGATCAAGAGCTGCAAGATTTACTGGTGGCTCTTCTTCATGAGGGAAGTCTTGATGCATGGAAGCAAGGCGTTCTTCCTCAGCTTCAACTGCTAGACGTTCTTGCTCAACCTTTTTTCTGTCTTCCTCGGCCTCAGCTTCTAACTGTTTTGCCACAGAAGGCAACTCCTCATTGTGCCTGATCTCTACCATTCCCTTCTTAGCGTTCCATTTTAGTCCTAGCTCTTCAGAGGGAGCGCTTTCATCATAGGCTTTTTGGGACTGTAGGATTAGCTTGACGAGCCCTGGGTACGGCAAGGCGTGTCGCTTCCTCCCACACTTAGCCATATGTTGCATCGCGATTTTGGCTAAATTGATGGGGCGGCGTTCGAGAAGAGCGTCAATCATTATTAGATCGTGAGTTTGAACGATCGAACGCTTCTCTTGCCTTGGAAGGACGGCGCGACAGATGAAATAATGTGCGATGGCGCCAACCTTGCTCAACACATGAGCGACCCTGTCCAAACCAAAAGGCTTTTTGCCTTGAAAGAGCTTTTCAACCAACGGCAGTTCTTCATCAGTTGTCTCAAATCCGCCTTCTGGAAGGAAGCTTAGGGCATTGGACGGGGTCTTTTGTGGGTTGAGACCCATAAAGGAACGGACCTGGCTTTCTGTAACTGAGGCTTTCTCTCCTTCTATTTTGAAATGAAAAGAGCCATCTTTAGCTTTGTATCGCAGATCTCTATAGAACGCCTTGATCTGTTCTTTATCAACCACCGTAGGCGCAGGCCCAACGTTCAACCACCCTTGGAACCTGAGAAGCTCGAGAAACTCCTGAACTTTATCATCATTGAAGGAGGCGAGCCACTCTTCGGAGTAAATTAGGGGGCTGAGAACTTTAACGGGCGCGCCATCAAGCTTTCGTTTGCGCTTGCCCTTGGGGGATGCAGAATCTTCATCACCTGAAGAACTGTCCTCATCAGCAGAGTCCTCTGACTCATTCTCATCACCGTCTTGGCCAACAGCGTTCTCTGTGCCTTGTTCAGTTTCAACATTGCCACCAGCTGTGGCTTGATCAGCACCGGAAGAAGCTTGGCCTTGGGAGGTGCCCTCAGCGTCCTGAGCCTCGGATTGTTGTTCTGTTGTTGGCTCAGCGTCCGCAGGGACTTGGTGGGATTCTGTTTGGATTGTGGGGGAAGGGTTTTCTTGAGGAGCTTGGGAGGGGTTGAGGATTGGGAGGGATTGGTTGTAGGGAGGGACTTCAAGAGCATCACGCTCGAGCTCGTCCGACAAAGTGGGCTCGGCGTCCTTTTGAGAGACCTGGTGCTCGCCAGCGTCCTCAGCTACTTGCTCTTTTTCGGCTTCTTTGGCCGCAGGAGCATTCTCGACTCCTTCCGCCTCTTCGTTGGAGTCCCCGATAACATCAACAAATGGGGAGGAATCACCAGCAGGCGTTCCTCTTTGGCTCTCAGATGAGCTAGAGGAGGATGAGGAGGAGGAGATGTGCTCGGGCTCCGGAGCGTCCTTTTGAAGCAACACCTTAGGCTTTTCGCCAGCTTTGCGTCGGCGAAAGGTGTGCGCAAGAGTGGAACGCTGCTCGGCTTCATCCGGGCCACTTTCTGAGGATGGACGGAGGGACTTGGGGGTCTCGGGGTCCTTTGGAGGTGAAATATGGGCCGGGGCGGATGGGAAGTTTGCAAGATTGAGGGGAGAGTAAGGTTTGGGAGGAAAAGGGATAAGTGCGTTTGTTTTTGAGGGTTGAGGGGACGGGGGTGGAGTGGGTAGTTGATAGGTTGGGAAGGTGAAGTGGATTCCTTTGAGAGGTTGGAAGGCCTTTTTGTGGTGCTTGGCCGTTTAGTGGAGGTTTTGGAGGAGGGGACGCTTGAGGTCTTGGCCTTTTTGAGGGGCCTTGGGTCATGGGTTTTCTTGGAGCGTCCCTCCTTTAAGTGTGGTGGAAACTTATCCACAATCTCAGTAGGTTTAGAGGAGGAGAAAGGTTGGGAAGATTTTGAAAGAGGAGAAGAGGGAGCAGGACATTTGAGGAGTTTCTTGGTGGTGATAGTGGGAACGGCAGGAGGAAGGGGAGAGGGACTCGGCAAACGGTTCTTTAACATTTTGTAAGCCGGGGAGTCCCTTGGGTACATGGGGAAGTCAGGGAGAACTTGGTTGTGGAGATCGGGGATAAGGTCAAGTAAAGGACCAAGATTCTCACCTCCAAACTGTTGGAAGAAAAGAACGTCCTCTATGCGGCCAAGTAGATCTTTGTAATCGTTCTTGTGCAGGCCGTGAATGACGAAACGTTCTATGAACTTCTCGTAATTTCTTGTTTTTACTGCATCCTGCTTGACATGAGGAAGCTCCATGCGTTCCCTGATCAACATGTACAGCGTTCTGGGCTTCTTGTTGATGAAGTCCACTAGAGATTCGTTGAGAGCTAAGGGTTTTGGCTTCTCAATAGTGTTGGACTTCACCAACCTTCTTCTCTTCCCGCCTGTAGAAGATCCGGTCACGTTCATCTGTCTTTGAGACATGTTCTGATGAGTTGTAGTGAGAGAAAGTTGCCGGAAAGCTAGAGAGAAGTCAGAGCACTGAACTGAGCAGAGAAGTGGTTGAGAATAATAAATGAACGAGAGCGACTGTTCTGGCCTTATATAGAGGAAGCTGTGGCACAAACTGTAATTACCACTGTTTTACTGTGCGACACGTGGCGAAACTTCCCCCTTAAGCATTGAGCAAAAGCAACGGTCACTATTCAAACTTTCAAATATTCAAATTTCTGACTCTTCAACTTCTTCTCAAAACTTAACTGCGTTCTCTCTTTCAAACCATGGCGTTCTCTCAGACTTAGCAAAAATTACCTCTTCAAGCAAATCTAGAACCAATTCAACCGTCCTTGTGATCACCATGCGAACCATTTGAGAACAAAGCAAGTACGTACCGTAAAAGAAAATATGAAGCTCAGAGGACGCTTTTGCAAAGTTCTCGGCTAGGGTAAGCTTAGAGTTCCCATCATTTCGGCTTATAATGAGGGTTGGGTGATCAGGGATACTCTTTTCAAGACAAATAGAGAAATTCGAATGGCGTTCCAAAGTAGCAAACATATGAAGTTTTAGACTAGCGTCATTGCAAATATGAATTCAATGCATAACAGTCCTTAAACACTTAGAATCTACTAAATATAGCCAATCATTGAGGGAATAGTAGAACGGGACTTGCTACTTAAAAGTTATCATCCCCAAGAGCAACCTGAGATGCTCAAAGGGACGTCTATCAAGCGCCTTAGTGAAAATATCAACTATTTAGTCTTCAGTCCTTACATGCTCCATACTAATGAGTCCTAGTTCAACATTATCACGCAGGAAATGATGCCTTATATGAATATGCTTTGTGCGTGAATGAAAAACAGGATTCTTAGAAATTTCAATAGCAATTGTGTTATCACAACGAATGAGAATAGTTTCAAGATTGATACCGTAGTCCTCCAGTTGATATTTGATCCATATAACTTGTGAACAGCACGAGGCAGCAGCAACGTACTCAGCTTCCGCAGTTGAAAGCGCCACAGAGTTCTGTTTCTTAGATCCCTAAGAGACTAAGCATGAACCAAGGAACTGTGCCATTCCTGAAGTGCTTTTTCTATCAATCACATGACCAGCATAATTGATGTCCGCGTTTTAGGTAGGTTTTTAGGGTCTAGATAGGTTAGTTTAAGTTGATTTTCGTGCTTGAGTCTTGTGTTTTTGAGTCTTTTTGCATGAGTTTTCGTATTTCCTTGAGATTCGGGAACTACACATATTTGTGTCGTTTTGTAGGTATTTTTGAAGCTTGAAGATGGGTTTGGAGCGAGACTAGGAGAGGATGGACGAGCTAAGAGGAAGATTTCAAGAGGACAAGCTAAGGAGAAGAGATAAAGAGGAGCCAAAGCAAGAGGAAAAGTCAATGAAAAAGTCCCAAGATCGAGCCCAAGGAGGTCGAGCTCGAGCCACTTTACCAAACTTGGAGCGCAAGGAACTAAAGACTCAGGATCGACCCTGAGGGGGTCGATATCGACCCTAGGACGGTCGAACGTCGCACCGACTTCCCTTCTAT
Source organism: Polygonum aviculare (assembly GCA_934048045.1). Lineage (NCBI taxonomy): Eukaryota > Viridiplantae > Streptophyta > Magnoliopsida > Caryophyllales > Polygonaceae > Polygonum > Polygonum aviculare. The sequence goes on along the minus strand of OW204023.1, from coordinate 18,961,170 downwards.
CCGGATTACAAGCTGAAGTTTCCAAATCTGTATTTTAGGAAGGTGTTTTGTTTGTGTTTCCTAGTTAGATTAGGACTCCTTTTTCTCTATAAAAGGAGGTTGAACCTATAGTTTTTATTCATTCAATCAATTAATCATCAAGACTTGGAGAATTAGGGAGAAGACTTGGAGAGCAAGTTTGAGGTTTGTAAGATTGACCTTTAGTTTTTAGTTGAATTTTAGTTTGGTTTGATCATGTTTTCTTCTTCTTCTTCCTTGTTTCTCTTTACTATGTGTGAGTAGTCTTCTTAAGTTCTAGGGTTGGGCAAAAACTCAACACAATCATGCATGTTTAAAACTTGAATTCATGACTTGAATGTTTAAAGATCATATCTAACCTATCTTGTGCTTACTCCTTGGTGAAAATTGAGGCATGTCTTGTAATTAACCCTAGCGAAAGTGAAAGGTTAGTTGTTTGATTACATCTAATAGGATTATTTGCGAAATTTGATATTCCTAGGTTGAAGGATAGGTAGAAAGTTGTTTGATTTGCGAAAGTTGGTTGAATAACTTGAATTGTTTGCGAAAGTTAAACTTTTCTATGATCTAGATGGCATGATAGTTGTGAATTCTTGTTGAAAGCATGTATGGTTGTTGTTGTGGTAGCCCTAGCCCTAGGATTTGCCTTTTATATTGATTGAGATTCGTGTCTTTTGCCTTGATCCCGACTCCCTTCATCGTGTTCGAGCCCTTGTTTGTGATTGTGTGTGTTTCGTGTGCGTTTTGTGTGTTCTGTCCTCAGGATCGACCCCCCTAGGGTCGAGATCGACCCTCTTTGGGTCGAGCCTGAGTTGTTCTGCCCTTGTTTTCTTTACTCGTCGTAGTTTATCGATTAAACTTAGCACTACTCTCGCTCCCGTGGACGATCCTGACTTCGCTATACTAAGCGGGGTCTTGAATATAAATTTATTTGTTCAAGAAACCCTTCAACAAATTGGCGCCGTTGTCGGGGAGTGTGCAATAGTGCCGAGTTTAGTTGATATTTGGGTTTGGGAATAGCCCATACCCCCTGTGTGTTACTGATTCATTTTCTTGTGTTTGTGATTGCAGGTGTATGCCCTCTAGTTCACGAAGGAAAATCGACTATTTTCCCTTTGATCCTGAAATAGAGAGAACCCTTCATCGCAGGCTACGAGAACGACGAGCAATGGCCGACGCTGAGGCTCTTGCTCAAGAGATGGAATAACTCCGTGCTCAGATGGAGCGTATGCAAATGGAGCGCGCTGCTCAAGATGCTGCTTTGCATCGAGAGAGAGAGGCTGCTGCCCGTCTCCAACAACAACTAGATGCTATTCCGAGGAACGCTAAGCAATACATGCATCCGGAGCTTAGAGTTCCCGAGTCCGCTATTGTGCTCCCGGCGATTGAACGTGCCTTTGAGATCAAGTCCCACTTCATCACTCTCATCAAGAGGTCTCAATATGAAGGCAAGACATCCGAATGCACTATGGAGCACATCGAAAATTTCACCGATCTTTGTGACACCATCGCCGCCGATGGCGTGTCACTTGAATATGTGCTCCTCAAGGCGTTCAAGTGGTCTCTAACCGGGAAGGCACTTCATTGGCTCGAAAGTCTACCCGCTAGGTCCATTACTACATGGAAGGCTTTGCACGACTTGTTCATGACGAAGTTCTTTCCACCGACCAAGACTACCGAGCTAAGGAAGCGCATCACTTCTTATCATCAACTTCCTAACGAGACTTTTGTTGAGACTTGGGAGAGATTCAAGGAGCTTCTTCGGCAATGTCCTACTCATGGACAACCTCCTTATGTTCTTCAAGAGATATTCTTCCAAGGGATCAACGCCGCTACAAAGGACCGCATCAATCTTCACACCGATTGCGGTTTCATTAAGATGGATCCCGATGAGGCATGGGCTCTATTAGACAAACTCACCAACTATGATGCCATGTACGGGACCCAACAACCCATCCAGATTCAATCAAAGAAGCTTTATGATCCGAATAGTGAGCCAATTGATCAAGATGTGAAGTTTCAATTCTTGCAAGATAAGATCAACCGGCTCGAGAAGCAAGTGAGTTACTACAAGTCCGTTGCCCCTACTTGTCAAGAATGTGGTTCTCAATCTCATACCACCGCTTCTTGTATAAATGTGGAGCAAGTTCGGGTTGCCGAGGCATATGCGGAGGCCAACTATATGCGAGGACCCTACCGAGGCCAAAACAATGCTTATGCGGGGAGGAACAACAACAACTATTCTCAATGGAATAACAATGGCCAGGGCCAAAGTTATCCACCTCCTCCACAAGAGCAAAGGGCCCCTCCTTATAGACCTCCCGGTTATAAAGAAGAACCACCGGCTTGGGCTCATGGTTACTTTGACAGATTCGACCGCAAACTTGATGGCGTTCAAGGCCAATTGGGAAACTTTGACGCATGGAGGAAGAATGTTGATTCCCAACTTGGTAATCTAGCGGCTCAAATCCCACGACCTAAAGGACAACTTCCGGGCCGACCCGAGGAGAATCCTAGAGGCCGAGCAAGCAATGGTGAAATCCGAGCCATGAACCTTCGGAGTGGCAAAGCATTACCCGATCCACCGAAGCAACCGGCGAGAGAAGCTGCCTCAGGATCGACCCCACCTGGGTCGATATTGACCCCCTCCATGGTCGATGCTGAGACCGCTAATGATGAGGAAGAAGGGGCGATCGACCCCGCTGAGGTCGAGCTCGACCACTCTGCACCCGGAACGTCATCCAACCCTTCTCCTCCACTCATTCCCGATCCCACACTTGTCCTCCACTCATTCCCGATCCCGGAACGTCTTCCAACCCTTCTCCTTCACTCATTCCCGATCCCACTCCGTCCTCCTCCACTCATTCCCGATCCCACTCCATCCGGATTCAATCAAAGAAGCTTTATGATCCGAATAGTGAGCCAATTGATCAAGATGTGAAAGTTTCAATTCTTGCAAGATAAGATCAACCGGCTCGAGAAGCAAGTGAGTTACTACAAGTCCGTTGCCCCTACTTGTCAAGAATGTGGTTCTCAATCTCATACCACCGCTTCTTGTACAAATGTGGAGCAAGTTCAGGCTGACGAGGCATATGCGGAGGCCAACTATATGCGAGGACCCTACCGAGGCCAAAACAATGCTTATGTGGGGAGGAACAACAACAACTATTCTCAATGGAATAACAATGGTCAGGGCCAAAGTTATCCACCTCCTCCACAAGAGCAAAGGGCCCCTCCTTATAGACCTCCCGGTTATCAAGAAGAACCACCGGCTTGGGCTCATGGTTACTTTGACAGATTCGACCGCAAACTTGATGGCGTTCAAGGCCAATTGGGAAACTTTGACGCATGGAGGAAGAATGTTGATCCCCAACTTGGTAATCTAGTGGCTTAAATCCCACGACCTAAAGGACAACTTCCGGGCCGACCCGAGGAGAATCCTAGAGGCCGAGCAAGCAATGGTGAAATCCGAGCCATGAACCTTCGGAGTGGCAAAGCATTACCCGATCCACCGAGCAACCGGCGAGAGAAGCTGCCTCAGGATTGACCCCACCTGGGTCGATATCGACCCCCTCCATGGTCGATGCTGAGACCGCTAATGATGAGGAAGAAGGGGCGATCGACCCCGCTGAGGTCGAGCTCGACCACTCTGCACCCGAACGTCTTCCAACCCTTCTCCTCCACTCATTCCCGATCCCACTCCGTCCTCTTCTAAGGTACTTCCTTACCCTTCGAAGAAACCCAAGGACGCGACGGAAGGAAAATTTAAGCGCTTTGTTAAGTTGCTTCAAGGCTTGAATCTTTCTATTCCTTTCGCCGAGGCCTTGAATGAAATGCCCGCTTACACCAAGTTCTTGAAGGAGATTCTCTCTAGGAAGCGATCAATGTCGGAACTAACGGATGAGGTGAGGTCGTTGGACCTTCCTGAGAAGCTTGGTGATCCCGGGAAATTTTCTATTACTATCGGTATTGGAGCTTATCGCTTCAAGGCATTGTGTGATCTTGGTGCTAGTGCTAGCTTGCTTCCACTCTCAATTTGGTCCAAGACCAACATGGGGCCATTAGTACCGGTGAACATGAGGTTATACATGGCGGATGGTTCTTGTGTGAAGTCTACCGGTGTTGTCGACGACTTTCATATCCAAGTCAGCAAGTTTGTCGTGCCTAATTATTTTATTGTCATGGATATGCCGGAAGATCCCGACGTACCAATTATCCTTGGGCGACCATTCCTAGCAACCGCCGGAGCTAAGGTTGATGTGAAGAAGGGCCTCCTTACCTTCGGAATTGGTGATCATGTGGTAGAGTTTCGGCTACCTATTGGAGGCATCATGGAGTCTAAAGACGTGGTACCCATCAACAACTTTCATCCGGAAGAGGACCTTTGGAAAGGCGAGGTGTTAAGGCTCGATATCGCCCATACAAGTTCGGTCACGACCAGTCCTGGGTCAAGACCGACCACACCTCATGCACAAGAGAAGATTGACTCCGAACAAAGCAACTCGACACCGACCCGTCCTCCGGTCGATACAGGTCAATATTTTCACTCTACTTGAATGCTTTGTGGTACACCTCTCTCTACACCTTCTTCCACCCTCTCTTCTCATTCTAAGTATGGGGTGGCGATGAGGACATCCGAGCCACCTTGGCACTCCCATCCTCCAACTAGTTGAGGTACTTCTCGTCAAGCTCATGACGTTAAAAAAGCGCTTACGGGAGGCAACCCGGTTTCTAGATTAGATTTTTCTTTTTAATTTTTCCATTCTTTTTGATTTTCCAATTTCTAGATTAGATTTTTTGTTTTTATTTCTTCTAACCTTCCTTAGATTAGACTAGGATACGATACATTTGTTTGGGATAGGATCTTTGTGGGATTTTTGCAGGGTGCTAAGCTTCAAATACGGGCTCAAAAAGGAAGGGAGAAGACAACTTGACATGCGATACATGAACCCTCAGGATCGACCCTATGAGGGTCGATCACGAACCCCCTTGCTCTGCCTCCCCTTCATACACCTCTCAGAATCGACCCTAAGAGGGTCGCGCCAGCACATTATGCCTTCTATTCTCTGCCTCCTTTTCAAGCTTCTAAGAGTTCATTGTGAGTTTTCTTCTTCTTTTCTCTTTACTTTTTCATGTGTTTTCATGCATGGGGACATTGCATGATTTAAGTATGGGGTGGGGAAGAAGAAATCTCACATGTTGTATATAATTGAGTCTTTGCTTGTTTGCTTTGTTTGCTTTGTAGTATGATTTGTTAAGAAAAATCTTGAAAAATTCAAAAAATTGAGAAAATGTCAAAATCTAAAAAAAAAATTGAAAAATGTCGAAAAAAACAAAAACATTTGTGTGTTTTGTTTTAGGATAGAAGAGCATTCCATCTTAGATGTCCTATGATGAAAATTAATTTTCATGTTTGTCATGTAATTCCTTTGGCATAATTGGATAGTGTAGCCCATGTTTTTGAGAAATTGCTTTTGATTGTGAATGAGACTTGTGATGAAATTGAGCATATGTGTTTTGAGTGAAAATAATTGCAATCCAACAAAATTGTTACCTAGTGAGAATTTTGGCCTTATAGGGAGAACATCATTGATTCCCTCTTCTTTATATGTGTGATTTTGCTCTCTTTATGCATATGTTTCTTGTCATTGATATGGTTATCTATTTCTTGAAACCGCTATGAGATTGTTCAAGCATGTTGATTGTGATTAAGAACTTATATTTTTGGCCATATTCTTCCATGCCTACCTTGAATTGTCTTTGCTTGAAGCCCCGTTCTAGCCTTAGCCTTTTGTTTGAAGCTCCACAAAAATTATCCCTAGCCTATATTAGCTTGGCCCTATCCCGGGAATTGAACTTAGATGAGTTTTGGGAATAAGTTTCATTGAGTGACATTTGTGTTGGGTTTGGAAGTGGTGACATGGTTAAAGGGTAGAAAACAACTTGTAGAAGTATAGTGTAATAGGATTCTTGGCTTGGATTGGACATTGTTGAAAAATTGAAGAAAAAAAGTAAAGAAGCTCGAGTGAAGGACTCAGGATCGACCCCCACCTGGGTCGATCTCGGCCCCCAATGAAAAATGTGGTCTCAGGTTCGACCCCCCCAGGGGTCGACCTCGACCCTCTCTAGGCTCGAGCTATAAAAAAAAAAGATAGAAGAAAAAAAAATATAAGTGCAAAGCCAAGAATTCCTAGTGTTTATAAGTTGTATTATGGGAGTTTGGGTTAGAAATTGTTGGGTTTGAGTTTCATTGAAGTGTTTGGTTATGAGTTGAAAAGAAAGTGAGTGAGTTGTTTTGGTTTGAAGTGTTGTATTTAGGAGTTTGATTCCCGGATTTAGCACCACATGGCCAAATAACTCCTTACCTTATGTTATTACCGAGCCTCATTACAACCCGGCCGAATGAGTCTTCTATGAAGATTTCATTGAGCCTAAGTTCTTATGAAGATTGATGTGTTTTGACTTCTCTAGGTAGAGAGATTGGTGATATAAGTCTCAATGATAAAGTAGATGTTGCATGAAGATTGAGATGAGAGTTGATTTGTTAAGCCTAAACACATGAGAGTTGAGAGAAACACACTTATATCCCTTCTGAGGTTGGATTGTGGTTGCCTAGCTTGAGACTTATACATATGTGATGACGTTAAAGTTACTTGTCTTCTTTTTCACTTGTGTTTAAAATGTTTTGACAAGGGCTATGCTTGAAGATTGTGTTATTGGTCTTGATTTGCATGATTATTGCTTGAGGACAAGCAAGTCTAAGTATGGGGTGTTTTGATGTCCGCGTTTTAGGTAGGTTTTTAGGGTCTAGATAGGTTAGTTTAAGTTGATTTTCGTGCTTGAGTCTTGTGTTTTTGAGTCTTTTTGCATGAGTTTTCCTATTTCCTTGAGATTCGGAAACTACGCATATTTGTGTCGTTTTGTAGGTATTTTTGAAGCTTGAAGACGGGTTTGGAGCGAGACTAGGAGAGGATGGACGAGCTAAGAGGAAGATTTCAAGAGGACAAGCTAAGGAGAAGAGCTAAAGAGGAGCCAAATCAAGAGGAAAAGGCAAGCAAAAAGTCCCAAGATCGAGCCCAAGGAGGTCGAGCTCGAGCCACTTTACCAAACTTGGAGCGCAAGGAACAAAAGACTCAGGATCGACCCTGAGGGGGTCGATATCGACCCTAGGACGGTCGAACATCACACCGACTTCCCTTCTATCCGGATTGCAAGCTGAAGTTTCCAAATCTATATTTTAGGAAGGTGTTTTGTTTGTGTTTCCTAGTTAGATTAGGACTCCTTTTTCTCTATAAAAGGAGGTTGAACCTATAGTTTTTATTCATTCATTCAATTAATCATCAAGACTTGGAGAATTAGGGAGAAGACTTGGAGAGCAAGTTTGAGGTTTGTAAGATTGACCTTTGGTTTTTAGTTGAATTTTAGTTTGGTTTGATCATGTTTTCTTCTTCTTCTTCTTCCTTGTTTCTCTTTGCTATGTGTGAGTAGTCTTCTTAAGTTCTAGGGTTGGGCAAAAACCCAACACAATCATGCATGTTTAAAACTTGAATTCATGACTTGAATGTTTAAAGATCATATCTAACCTATCTTGTGCTTAATCCTTGGTGAAAATTGAGGCATTTCTTGTAATTAACCCTAGCGAAAGTGAAAAGTTAGTTGCTTGATTACATCTAATAGGATTATTTGCGAAAGTTGATATTCCTAGGTTGAAGGATAGGTAGAAAGTTGTTTGATTTGCGAAAGTTGGTTGAATAACTTGAATTGTTTGCGAAAGTTAAACTTTTTTATGATCTAGATGGCATGATAGTTGTGAATTCTTGTTGAAAGCATGTATGGTTGTTGTTGTGGTAGCCCTAGCCCTAGGATTTGCCTTTTATATTGATTGAGATTCGTGTCTTTTGCCTTGATCCCGACTCCCTTCATCGTGTTCGAGCCCTTGATTGTGATTGTGTGTGTTTCGTGTGCGTTTTGTGTGTTCTGTCCTCAGGATCGACCCCCCTAGGGTCGAGATCGACCCTCTTTGGGTCGAGCCTGAGTTGTTCTGCCCTTGTTTTCTTTACTCGTCGTAGTTTATCGATTAAACTTAGCACTACTCTCGCTCCCGTGGACGATCCTGACTTCGCTATACTCAGCGGGGTCTTGAATATAAATTTATTTGTTCAAGAAACCCTTCAACAATAATCAGCGTCTGAGTAGCCAACAAGCTTGAAGGACGTCTTCCTAGGGTACCAAAGACAAAGATCGTCGCGTCCTTTGAGGTAGCGAAAGATCCTCTTGACTTCTTGCATGTGGGACTCCTTTGGATTCGCCTGGAAGCGTGCACACAAGCAAACGGAAAACATGATGTCGGGACGGCTTGCGGTCAAGTAGAGCAAAGAACCAATCATTCCTCTGTAAAGCTTCTGATCAACGTCCTTTCCCTGTTCATCTGCGTAAAGACGCGAATTTGGAGAACAAGGGGTTGCAACAGGTTTGGACGTGTTCATCCCGTACTTCTCAAGCATTTCACGGACATATTTTTGTTGATGAATGCGCGTCCCTTCCTTGAGTTGGTTTATTTGAAGTCTTAAGAAGAAATTAAGTTCTCCAATGAGGGACATTTCAAACTCACTACTCATTAAGGACTTGAACTCATCTACAAGTTTCATGTTAGTGCTACCAAAGACAATATCATCAACATAGACTTGGGCAATTAAAATGTCCTTGTGAACTTTCTTTATGAACAAAGTGTTATCAATTGAACCTCTAGAGTATCCATGAGACAAAAGAAAGGACGCCAACCTGTCGTACCACGCATGAGGGGCTTGCTTGAGTCCATAGAGCGCTTTGTCCAAGTAGTACACATGGTTTGGGTGTGAGGCGTCCTCGAAACCAGGCGGTTGAGCGACGTACACTTCCTCCTTCAATTTTCCGTTGAGGAAAGCAGTCTTGACGTCCATCTGAAATAACTTGAATCCCTTGTGAGCGGAGAAGGCAATAAGGAGACGAACGGCTTCAATTCTAGCAACAGGAGCAAAGGTCTCATCGTAGTCTATTCCTTCCTCTTGCTTGAATCCTTATGCTACCAGTCTTGCCTTGTTCCTTGACACACGCCCACTTTCATCAAGCTTATTTCTGAACACCCAGCGCGTCCCTATGATGTTTTTGCCTTTGGGACGAGGGACGAGGGTCCAAACTTTGTTCCTTTCAAACTGGTTGAGTTCTTCTTGCATCGCTTGAATCCAGTCAGCGTCCTGGAGTGCTTCTTTGATATTCTTTGGCTCCACCATAGAGACAAAGGCATTGAACGCACAGAAAGCTAAATTGTACTCTAACACTTGCTTGCAGCTGACCTTGTTTGAACTCCTTGAGAAGGATCTGAGACGATCTGGGGTGGTCCCTAGAGAAGCGGGACTCCTTTTGAAATAGTTGAGCAAATCTTGGATCAATGTCTCCATCAGAATCATCACTATCATCTTGAGCATCGTCTTCGGTGCGTTCCCCCTCAGAGAGAGCGTCTACGCCTTGACGTTGCTCGCCTTGTTGACTTGATTCAGCCACATCTTGTTGAACTAGAGATTCACTACGAGATTGAACTCCCTGAACAACACTAGGAACGTCCATTGAGACTTCATCAGGATTTTGAGTAGCGTCCTTAGGCACATAGTATTTTCCAGAGGACCAATCTTCAACTTCGTCTTCAGAATCGTCTTGCTGATGTGACGAGGAGCGTTCTTTCTTACTTGATTTTTCTTTGTGAGAAGAACTCTCCTTGAACACAACATGAATACTCTCCTCAAGCTTTAGAGTCCTTTTGTTGAAAACTCTATATGCTTTGCTGGTGAGAGAGTATCCAAGGAATATGACTTAATCACTCCTTGCATCAAACTTTCCAAGTTTCTCTTTATCATTGTTGTGAACGAAACACTTGCAACCAAAGACTCTGAGATAATCAATGCGAGGCTTCTTTCCGTTCAACAACTCATAGGACGTCTTCTTCAGCAATGGACGGATCATGGCACGATTGATGATGTAGCATGCTGTAGCAATAGCTTCCGCCCAGAAGTACTTAGGAACGCTATTAGCCAAATGTAACACCCCAAGAATTTATAAGGGACTGAGGTGCTCCCCATGCCAACAAGAGCTCTTCCTTTTCATGGTTCGAGTGGTCAAAAGAACTATGAAGTTAAGCGTGCTAGGGCGACAGTAGTCTCAGGATGGGTGACCTCCTGGGAAGTCTCTCGGGTTGGCATGGGATAGAGCTTCTAGGGCGTCGGGCCTTACACCAAAAGCATAGTTCTTGCCATATCCTCCAGCGTCCTGTTCTTTCTTTCCACAACTCCATTTTGTTGAGGAGTTCTTGGAGCTGAGAAGTTGTGCGAGACACCATGTTGATCACAATAGGCCAGGAACTCTGAGTTTTGGAACTCCGTTCCATGGTATGATCTTATGGCTTTGAGAGGCGTCTCAAGGGCAACTTCCACTTGTTTGATAAAGACTTTGAACGCATTGAAACAATCTGCTTTGGACACCAAGAAAAGAACCCAAGTGAATCGAGAAAAATCATCTACGAGAACGTAAATGTACCTCTTTCCACCGTAGCTCAGCGCCTTCATTGGTCCACAAAGATCCATATGGAGAAGTTCCAAAGGCTTCTTTGTACTTACTTCGTTCTTTGACTTGAAAGACGTTCTTGTTTGCTTCCCTTTGATACAGGCTTCACACTGTTCAACTTTCTCAGGATCAATTCGGGGAAGTCCCTTTACAAGATTTCTTTGGTGTAGCTTAAGGATTGTGCTTGGTCCAGCATCGCCAAGTCGCCGATGCCAGAGATCAGCGTCCTCCTTTGAAGCAGATAGGCACAATTCTGATTTAGGCTTGAACTCTTGGTTGAAGATGTAGACATTGTTTTGGCGTACTCCTTTGAGAACGACTTTGTTGGACTTCTTGTTGATGACGAGGCACTCCTTTGAGTCAAATGTGACTAGGTTTTCACCTTGATCACACATTTGAGAGACGCTAAGGAGATTGATGCCAAGTCCTTCAACAAGACTTACATTTGTTGCTTTGATGGACGGGTTTAGAATGGCAGTTCCCGTTCCTTTAATCTTTCCTTTGCCCTTGTTGCCAAACGAGACAGTTCCTTCCGTGACACTATTTTGGATAGAAGTGAGATGGATCTGGCTTCCTGTCATATGATTTGAGGCGCCACTATCAATGATCCATGGGCGTCCCCTCACTTCCACCTGCCAAAATAAGGTTAGTTTTTGGCGACCCAGGCAAGGTGTTCCTTACCTGGCTCATTACAAAAGTAGAACTCTGGTTCTGGCATATAATCATTAATGTTAACATCATTAGAAATGGCATTCTTGCGGAAAGAACTCCTAGAACGTCTAGGACTCCTAAGATTAGCTTTGGGAACGGACTTAGAATTCTCATTGTTAGTCCTATCAGTTTTGCCACTTGCAATATCATCTTTTAGTTTCACACAGTCATTTTTGAAGTGGTCTCCTTGTCCACAGTACCAACACGTCCTATAGTAAGTACCTAGGTAGTACTTTTTGTTGGGACGTTGGATTTTGTTTTGCTTCATCTTTTGGGGATCACACACCTTTGAACCGTCCCCTTTTGCAATTTTCTTATAAATTTTATGACTGGTGGAATTGGTATAGTAGTCCTCTTGCCCTTTTTCTCCACTTTCTAGGACTCTAATTCTTTCAAGAAGATTCTTGGTTTTCTCTCGTTCAAGTTCAAGTTCTGAAGTTTTGCTAGCCACAAAGTCGCTAGGGAGAGAGTTCCTAGTATCAGACTCATAGCTAGTCCTCTTTTGGCTGGGACAAAAACTATTGGTTTGATTTCCTCAACTATGAGACTCTTTCCCAACACTTTCACTTCTTCTCTAAGCTTAGCGTTCTCAAGTTTGAGACACATTACTTCAGTTTTTAGAGTCTTAGATTCTTCATATGAGGACTCTAGTTGAATGGTCATGGAACTATAGTTTTTACATTCAACTACAATATTCTCATTCTCAAGTTCAAGTTCACCCATTCTATGTTGCATGACAACACTTTCTTCCATGATTTTTTCAATAAGTTTAATGAGCTTGGATTTAGAACAATTTTCTAGAGAACTCATCATAGATTCACGGGTTACCTCATTTTCAAATCTCGGTACGTTCTCCTCAACAGTTGTGACGTCCTCCATATCCATGTACACCACTTGTTCATCAGGTTCTTCATCATCATCATCAGAAGAACTCCCATTATCCCATGCAGATGCGAACGCTCCAATGAGGGCTTTTGTCTTCATTTCCTTTGAAGACATTCCCGTTGTACACTTTTTAGCAAAGTGTCTTTTCTTGTTACACTTGTAACAAGTAAGTTCTTTCATCTCTGCCTCAGTGTACTTGTGACTTTCTTTCTTGGGCATCTTGTGCTTGTTGAAATACTTGTTTCTTTTGCCATAAGAACGGAGAGCCTTGTGAATGAGAGCAATTTCATCTTTTTCATCTAGCTGTTCTTTGGTCTTGCTTTCTTTCTCCTTTAAAGCTAGAACGCGCAACTTCTCGCGGTTCTCATTTTTGGTGGCTTCCACCATTAAGGAAATTTCTTGTTGCCGACGAAGATAATCAGCGTACTCTGGTGTTGTGGACGACAAAGCAAGATCAGTTTGAGGATTCCTTCCTAGCTGAGCCATATCGGAGATCCTTCTCTCTTCGTACTGCCTAAGCTTCCCATAGATTTCTTCCATGTCTAGAGTTTTGTTGGCTGTGTTCTCTTTGAACGTTGTCCTGTCAAAGTTCCAGACTCCAGTCAACCCATCAATAATCACTTGAACTCTGTTCCTCATGGAGATCTCAGTTTCTGGGATACCCAAGTTTCTCATCTTAGTGACAAGAGCCTCAAAACGGTACGAGTAGTCATTGACAGTTTCATTTGGCAGCATACTGAAAGCATAGAACTCCTTCTTGATTTTCAACTGGACGTCCTCCTTCATTTCAGATGTTCCCACATGGAACTTTTCAAGAGCTTCCCACTGTTGTTTAGCTGTTGGAAAATTGCTAACTCGATTGGCGTCCCTTTCGCAGAGGGATGCTTGAAGAAAACAGATTGCCTTAGCATTGGTTTCCATCAGTTTGAATTCATCAGGACCCCATTCTTCCTCTTTATCAGTTTTATCAGCGGAAACTTTGAGATCGCCTTTCCTTATCACATTCCAGCATTGATAGTTCTGACTCCTACAGAAGTTCTCAAACCTGGTCTTTCAACGGTTGAAGTTGCCGTTCGTCAGACCCGGAGGCTTCACAAAAGAGATTCCAATAGGCTCCATGTCCATCTTTACCTATAACTCAGTAAGAATCTAGAGCGCCTGCTCTGATACCAATTGTTGGATCGTTAGTACTAAGGGACGTGCTTTACTTTGAGTAAAGGCGTCCTAAGGTCAGGCGTCCCTATGAGGAGTAGGGGCGTCCTTAAGTAATGCAGCGGAAATAAAGTACTAAACAGGTAAGTAATGAACGCAATGAATTATAGAGGAACCACTCAAGACCAAGTAGTCCTTGAGTGTAAACCTCTACCTCCTTGGAGGATTTTTGAATAGTTCTTTCCTTTATATTGAACGTTCTTACAGTTGTACTGGCGAGTCTTTACAGTTCTCTGACACTTAGCTTTTCCCTAAGTTCACTTGTAAAGAACTCCTTTAAGCCTACAACTAAGACTTGTTCAATTTACTAAAGGACTCTATTCCTACGTTCTGCAGTACTTCGCAGAACTCTCTCTCTCTTTTTGTTTTTACTGATTACAAACAGTTTTGTGGTTTGGGTACAAAATCTCACTCGATCTAACACAAGTCCTAACACTGTTCTTGAGTTCTTGAGTTAGTTCTTCGTGTTCTTGAGTGAGTCGCTTTCCTCTGATTCTCTCTGAATATTCTCTAAAAGCGTTAGCGTCACAATAAATGCCTTGGGCTATTTATAGGACTTGGGGAAGGGCGTCATTCTCCTTCTGACGATCATGCCCTTCAGGTACGTGGCTACAGGATCTTCCTCCACGAGTATGACGGTGATGAGGAAGCCTTCTGTATCCAGTTGTGTGTGATGAACTCCGCTACAGGATCGGCCGCCACATGTTGATGAACTCTGCTACAGGATCGTCCGCCACGTAGTGTTGGACTCTGCTACAGGATCGGTCTCCACGTGTCCTTGGATGATCAAACATTGTCGAGTGATGTCATCCTGTCGGCTAGTGAGTAAGGACTCCTTTCTTGCGTTCCTACTTGCTTGGGACTCCGTCCTTGCTCAAGTAGTCTCTTGCTGGTCCTTACTTCCTGGCGTCCCTAAGCCTAGGGAACGATCACACACTTGTTGTCCTTTGTTAATTGACGTTCCTGAATACTTGGACAAATTTATTAGAATCAAAGTGAGTTTGTCATATCAAAACTGAGGAACGGTTTGTGTGGGCACACTACCAAGTACGCAGGCGTCCTTGATAGCGTCCCAACAATCTCACATAAATTTAAACATTACAAAATATCTACCCTACTACGTACAATAATAGTACGTGCAAAAAATTGATCAATTTCCTTATACATTAAAGATTTATATAAAACGTTATATGTACAAGATCTAAAAAATCACATCCAACATTACGCACAAAATACGAAGTATCGTCTCAAAAAGTATATATTAATAATTAAATCAACTAGACTAATCTGAAAAAGTCATAATATAATATCCAAAAATAAAAAAATAGTTTCATAAATTAATTACCTATATCAATTTTGATAAAAAAAAAACTATGTTATCTTTTACTACCTTTTTATCGATATATGTAAAAAATCAAAAAAACAAATTTTGATAAAATATATCTACTATAATACAGTATAAATCAGAACCCAAGTCTATGTAAAAAATTGCGCCACATCATCGATCTTGAATAAAATAATGATTTTATTTTTTTACATTGTATTTTTCTAAAAACAAATCATATATCTAGCTACTTGATATCTTATCCACTTTCCTTATACTCCGTATCTACTTAATATGTTAATATCTTACCCAATTGATTTTTTACCAACATGATTTTCTTAAAACTATATCCTTATATGAATAAAAGAATTTTTAAGTGATTTTTAATAAAAATTACATATATAATTTACATTGTATTAATAAAAGTACATATATAGGTCAATAGGTTCGGACTTCGGTCTATCGTGTTTAGATTATAAATTCTCGAGTTATAAGCGAATTCGTGTTAAAATTCGATCTCGAATCGGTTAATTCGGATTTATATTTATATTACCTGTACATGGTACGGGCATTGTACTAGTACTATATTTTAAAGTCAAGACTTTTCGTACCTCCACGTTAATTCTGATCCCACTCATATTTAAACAAGTAATTTTTATTCATGTTATTATAAATAATATTATCAAATCAAATTCACTATTATCTATTTATGTAAAAGATATGTTAAAGTTTTTTTGATTTTGGTAAGATAATCTATCCTTTTTGATATATCACTTATCTTTTTAATTGTCTTTTTAATCTATTTCAATAAGAGGAGTAGTATAGCCACAGCCGGCAGGAATGGGCTTCACACGTCGACAGGGACCCACCTTGCGTGGATCTTATCTGAAACGTACACGTGTCATCCGCTCAGCATTAGGATCCATGCCGCTTAGCTGTACTGGGGGGATGCACGTGATGGTCCCCGGAGCTCCAATCATAATCAGAATTGTCCCGCCAAGCCAAGTGTTATTACCGGCAACCGGACGTAGCCGGTAACTGATGCCCTATTTAATCGCCCCGGCCCGCCCCTAGGTAGTACGGAGTAAGTAATTAAAACTCGCTCACGAAGATGCCGATCACGGAGATAGCGATCGGGCGGGCGGAGGAGGCGTACCACCCGTCGGCGCTGAAGGCGGCGCTGGCGGAGTTCATAAGCGCGGTGATATTCAACTTCGCCGGAGAGGGGTCCGGGATGGCCTTCAGCAAGCTGACCGACGGGGCGTCGACGACCCCGGCGGGGCTGGTGGCCGTCGCCCTCGCCCACGGCATCGGCCTCTTCATCGCCGTCTCCGTCTCCGCCAACATCTCCGGCGGACACGTCAACCCCGCCGTCACCTTCGGCGCCTTCCTCGGCGGCTACATTACCCTCCTCAGGGGCATCCTCTACTGGATCGCCCAGTGCCTTGGCTCCACCGTTGCTTGCTTGCTTCTCAAGTTTTGCACAGGCGGCATGGTCAGTCTTTTCAATTTACCCTTGTTTCATTTCCTACTTGCTAGTTGCTACTAACGACTACTGCTTTTTAACCGCCCTCATTAGCTCATACGGAGTAGTAGATTTACTAATTTGCGCCTACAGTGTAGTTCAAATGCACATATCTCATTAACTTATTTTTATTTGAAAATTGTTGCTAAAAATAGGTGTATTACATTTAATTAATTAGTTTTACATTTAATTGATACATTTTCTTTAAGCTCAACTCATTTACCAGCGGAATGATTTTAGGAAGTTCACCACCGAAGGTTTTAGACTTTAAGCGGATCTGTGCCGATTCTTAATAATTTCTCTCGATCTATGAAATATTCATAAATTCCATCGCATTATTTAGTGAAGAAATTAGCTAGAAAGCTCTATTACCTCAGTAAAAGGTATGCCCATGAATGTTTTTTTTTTTGTCAAGAAAATATGTCAAATCATTGAGTAAATTACAGTAACAGCTTTATTTGTGTAACTATACTGTATTTGACAACAATAATAAACAAATTATTGAGTTATCGCGTTCGCTAACATTTGGCCATGTAATATGGCCCTTTTGTACTATTAGTATTCAACAAACCATGTGCACAGAGCATAACATGAAATGCGTTATTTTATAATACTTGTACTTTATAATTTTTGAGAGGATTGCCATAACTATGTTTTTTTTCTAAGGTCACACTATAATAGTTAATATTAAAAAGATTTGTTAAATATTAAATGAATTTTTCTATCGCGTGTCTTAAGGGTGCACTATAATATGGTAATATTAGAAAATTTTGGTAAATCTTAACATTTGTGATCTTTTTGGGACAAATTCATTATTTCCTCTCTAAGGTTTAGTTTTCTTATTTAGTATATTTATAATATATCCGTATAGCACACAATAGAGCAACCGGTTTTACATTTGAGTTTGTTTTTTTGTGATGGATTCACTATTTTTTTTAGGATTTGATTTTCATATTTAGTACATTTATAATAAATTTCTTAAAGCACACGGTTAAAAAACCATTGAAATAAAATCTCATTTCTATGTATTATACTCCTTATTCTTCAATACAACAAAAATTCATTTCTTCAAAATTAAAATTTTCAACCAAACTTGAACAAGACCAAGTTTTACGTACTTGATGCCATACATTGTCTGGTTTTAAATTATACAGTACATAACATTTTATTGCTGCTGCATAAATGTATATATATTGTGGAATACATTATGGCTCAATAGCGTACGCACATTTTCAAAGAAAAATAGGGAAAATACTCAAAGACGAAAATGTGAATAGATTATAACTGTAGCGTAGGCCATTAACTCAAAACTCAGATGTAAACTAGGGTAAGTTCACCTGCTCCGATGGTGTGAAAAGTAATTGTAACGTACTGTATATATGTCGGGTAAGTAAGATTGTGGGAATAAAAGGTGGGCCCTAAATTCCACCACTCCGTCCCGAAAATGTGAAAAAGACAAAACAAAAAGAAGATAGACATTGCGTGATAGATGTTTCGAGTAATATGTAGCCTGTAGCTTGACCTATCAACTAAGATCACCTTACATTATTAAGTTACTTAATCTTTCTAATATTAACAACTTAACAGTATCACGTCCTTATAGGGGTCTAGCTAGGTATTAACATTTTCATACCCCCACCTTTATTATTGCTGGCCTTTCTCGTCTATGCAAGTACGCGCGGAGTTAGGAGCACTTAAATTAGGAAATCATTTCTCTATTAAACTTTACTTATTTAAGCAATTATATACAGTATTAAACCCTAATTTCTACGAAAAGTATATTAAACCCTAACTAGGGAATGTGTACGTGAATGAACTTTGAACAGACAACATCAGCATTCGCCCTGTCATCAGGAGTATCGGTTTGGAACGGAGTGGTATTTGAGATCGTGATGACATTCGGGCTGGTGTACACGGTTTACGCCACGGCCATCGACCCGAAGAAGGGCGAGATCGGGATCCTAGCGCCCCTCTGCATCGGGCTGATCGTGACGGCCAACGCCCTCGCGGGAGGGGCCTTCGACGGGGCCTCCATGAACCCGTCCGTGTCATTCGGGCCGGCCCTCGTCAGCTGGGACTGGACCAACCACTGGGTCTACTGGGTCGGCCCCCTCATCGGAGGTGGTATTGCGGCGCTCGTCTACGACTTTGTCTTCATCTCCCACACCCACGAGCCCTTGCCCAGCTCTGAGCCCTGAATAACAAACTCTCCTTCATTCCTTGATTAATTTCTCCTGGATCGAGACTGAGTAGTTGTGCTGTTGGTTGTTCCAAAACGTTGTCGTTTCGTTGTTTCCTGTCCGTTTTTATGAATGGTGTTTGGTTTTGATTTGTTGATTTCGGCTCATATGTTTTTCGGCCATCATGATCATTTAATTGTAACGTGGTAGTCTTTTAATGGGTATGGGTATGGGAATGGCAGTATATGTGGAGTAGTTGGCAAGTTTGTTTGTTGCAATTGCATATCTCTCAAATGGTTGGATCTTTATTTGATTTTCGTGATCGAGTACGTCCAAATATCCATTCATTTTTTCGACCACAAGAAAAATATCCATTCATTTATGACTTTTCCTTTATTCTTTGTAAGAGAATGATAACGGATGGATCAATTTACCTCGACCATGTTTTTCCCATCTTATCTCTTACCCACCAAGTAACTACTCGACTCCTACAAAAAAAAAAACAACAACAAACTACTCGACGCTGCTTTAACGGAGGAGTAACACTTCACAATGGAATTGATAGTTACTTGTTTTTTATCATATAAGAATAGAGTAAGGCTTATACTAAGGCCATCCGCAATGCTCAACCCAAAATTGGGTTCTTACCCCCTTCAAATCAAAATTCTCACTCATCCACCTCACTTAAAAACTCAATTCTACTTTATACTTGCTGGGCCTCACAACATCAAGGTTATGAGGAGTTAATGAAGCTCATAAATCAGAATATTTTGAGAGATAATGGTCAAAGATCTCGCCCACTCCAACGGTAATATTCAAAGATTGTCATAACTAAAAAGGCAAAAATCAAGGGATTTGCTCATTAATTGTCAACGGCTAATTTGGAAGCATAAAGTCAAAGGCGAGATCTCAGGGATTGCCTCATTAATTGCCAACGGCTTGATTAAGGGAAGAATAGGCAGCATAATAAAAGGAAAGGAGCACACTCAAGAGAAGGACAACTCTCCACACACCGAAAACACTCCCAAATTGATATATTCTAGCTATTTCTTTCGTTCAAAGGAGAAAGACGATCTTTTGTAACAATCCAGGCGTTCATATACATATACACGAGCAATACAAACGATCATAAGCATTCTTCGCATTCTCTTACGTTTATTCAATTTATGTCTGTTATTTCTTCTCGATTTACATCTTATTCGTAACTTGTAACACGTTGTGATGACTTTGTGACTAGGATTCCCTCATTATAGCGAAGTAACACGTTTACGTGGTTAATTCTCCCAAAACAATTGGCGCCCACCGTGGGGCCCTAGCCAAAAAAGAAGTCATGCCGGAGCAAGTTGCGAAATCTTCATCAACATGGACGCAACTCTTAACCATGTGTTATCAAAGCCGCGACATGGGGGTCGATTGCCCATACATTATGTGAGTAAAACTCTACTTGATGTAGAAACCAGGTATTCTCCTATAGAAAAGTTGGTTTTATCTTTGGTAATAGCTTCAATAAAGTTATGTCCTTATTTTGAAAGTCATTCTATCATTATGAGAACTAACTACCCGATGAAGAATATCATGTCAAAACCAAAGTTATCAGGTCGGTTAACGAGGTGGCTAATTCACTTAAACGGACACGACCTCACGTACGAGCTTAGGACAACTATGAAGTCACAAGCATTGATAGATTTCGTGAACGACTTCACCCCTACCCCTTCCGAGTTAGAAGAACATGACGTGTTACAAGACTGGGGGGTAGTCCTGAAATCACCACTAGGGGTTGCTCGAAGCTATAACAAACGCGTCATCACAAAGTCTTACGGAATCTAAAGTTATATCATTTATGAATAAGGTACATGACAAATCTGTTATTTCAACATCTTTACGTTTCCCCACACATACATACCGTTCTACTAGACGATTCATAAAGAACGCTCTTATGCGTACATGACATCGACAACATCTTACGAAAAACTAGCAAGGGACGCCTGTTTGAGCCAAAATTCACCCAAGGGAATCCTGACCTAGATCGGGCCTGATCGAGGTGAATCACAAAGAACACGTGTGATGTAAAAGTCGTGAATTGTATTCAAAATATGATTGAATGTGTAAAAGAGCGTAATCCTCCTTTAGGGCTTACAATTGGTTTATATAGCGCCCTTTAGGATTAATCTATCTTGTGAAAAAGATATGAAAATACAAGATTCTAGCTAATCGTGATCCTAACAAAATATCTTGAAGAGATCTATCTTATATCTTTAATTCTATCTTGTTTAACCGACTTCGCCTTCCACCGTCTCTCGCTGTGCTCTGAAGAAGTACTGAAGAAGTACCAACCAGGTCTCGATACTTTTGTAAGGAAAATCTGGGCCCAACAATACCTCTAAATGTAGCGTTTGGATTTTGAACTCTTTCAATTTCGAACGGTGCATTTAATTGATTTGACGTTGCAGTCAAGCCTCGGTTTTCGGGATTTTGCAGACTTCTTAAACCTCCTCTTTCGTCTTTCTTTTCCATCTTTGCCTTCAATCGTGTCCGCCTTCTTCTCTTCTTCCTCTGTTTTCCTCTCTTCGAACGCTCTAGGTACTACTCCACCCCTTTTGCTTCCCTTTTTCGCTTTCCATGGCTCCGAGGTCCCCCTTTACTTCTTCCAAAGCCCTTAGTGAGGAAAACCTTCTTCCCTGCACCATGACCCGGGACGAAATCGCGGAATGGGTCGAATTTGGGGGTTTTCCCAGGGGAACCCGATTCCACGCTCCCACCATTGAAAAAGTCGATTGGGTGCGAAAGGGCTGGGTCTGCTTCTTAGATTACCCGTTTTCCATAGGCTTGAAATTCCCCTTCTCTGATTTTATCCGGGAATTTATTAGCACCTTAAAAGTTTCACCTTGCCAAATTCTCCCCACGACCTGGCGTACGCTTGCTAGAATCGACGAGCTCGCTACGCAGCGGGGCCTTAGGATGACCATGGGAGAACTCCTCCTCGCCTACAAAATTGTCCCCCAAAGAGCTGGTAGGATCACCCTTCATGCCCGGAATGTCAAGAACCCTCTGATTCCCAAGACCAAAATGCCTTCACGAAGCCTACAGGCTCTGTTCTTTCTTATCGAATTAGAATCCCTAAGGGGCATAGATGACGACGTGTTAGCGGTCTTTCGAGATGGATGGAACACATCTCGTAAGGCTCTGCGCCTTTCTTTGCTGTTGTCCCCTTGATTTTGTTTTGTGACTAATTCTGACCTGGGTTTTTCTTCTTCCTTGTGCAGTTCCGGTGGGAATCAACTCCAAGAGTACTGACACAGGCGTTTGCCGGCGATTGCTGAAGGTGGTGGTCGAGAAACGCAAGCCTAAAAAGATCCGTCCCGAGCCCGAAGAACCTGCTGAGGAATTGGAGGTGCTAGAATCTGACGAAGACGAGACCGAGAAAAAAAAAACCCCAACATTTTCCGACATGGCGAGCTCTTCCGGAAAGAAATCAGGTTCGGTTTTGTCTATTCGAAGTCCTGTGTCTTTCAGGTTCTTTGTCTTGCCATGGTTTGCTGATTGCTAATCGTATGTAGGTGCCAAGATTGATATGTCTGCCGCCGGGATGGTTAAGAGACTGAGGTCCAGTGGCATCAAAGCTTTGACTTCTCCGACTCCCTCAGTGGATTCCAAGAAGTCTCAACCTCCGAAGCGGAAAAGGACCGAAGAGACCCCATCTCCTGCCACGAAGAAGAGAGAACCCAAGGATCTCCTAAGCGTCTTCGGCAACAAGCTGTCACCTAACATCAAGTCCAAGTTCCAACTGCTATCCCTTGATGCGGCTTTTAGTCGTGTGGGAACCACTCTCAGGCTGGTGAGTTGATTCTTTTTATTTTATTAGTACTTCTTTATTTCTTTCGCGCATTCTCTAGTGCTTTCTCTTCGTTGATCGGGCTGTGCTCACCGCAGGCCTTCCAAGAACTGATGGCGACCAACTGCCGCTCTCATGATGAGCTATATATCGAGGTTGGAAGCCGACACCAAGAGTGCCAGAGACGCCGCCGCCGCCTCCGAGAGAAAGGTCCGTAAGCTCCAATCAACCATCGACGCTTTGTCGATCCAGGTAGAGGACCTTCAAGCTGAGAAGGCCTCTCTGGAGTCTTGGATGCATGAGGCGAAGAGGTCGGCCAAACACTTCTCGGAGGTCGTGACTCAAGTGGCTGGATATTACACGATGAAGGTGCGGGTGGAACTTCTTCAGGACCAGGCAGAAGATAGAGGTGCGAACTGGGTGCTTGCCGCGGAGCAGGAGTCCTTGGAAGAGTATTTTCCATCCTGCAACCCCCCTCCAGGCCAAGAGTTCATAGAGACTGCTGAGCAGGTGGCCGAGGATGAGGACTCGGAAAAGACCAAGGAGGCCGGGACCCCAGGAACCACCGCCGAGAATACTGGTGCTGAAGACGGTGCTGCAGCTATGGGTGACGCGGAAGATGCCAAGGATGGAGATGCTGAAGGCAAGACCGAAGGGAAGTCGAGCCCGAACGATGATTGACCACTCCTGCCCTCTTCTTATGCAAACTTTATGTTTTTCTGTCTGTTTTTAAACTACCTGGTTGTTTAAGACTTGTCTGATACTTCTTTGGCTATCGAGCCAGTACATTTCTAATATTTTCGGCCCTAGGCCGGAAAATATTAGACTTTAATCGTTTTGACGCCCACTGTATGGCGCTTTTGGTTATCTGTTTTGTGATGTTTTCTTTTTATCACTTTAATTTGCATTTGGTTGGCAATGTTTGATGGTTTTAGATGTGTTAGTAGGTCAGCATCCGGGGAGAGCATTATGTGACTCTTCCCCAGCGCATAATCATCACGAAATAGGTTTTCGGTTGTTGCGCTTAGTTTACTACAAAGGTCCGTGCATAATTGCTTATGATTAGGCATCCTTTGGATCCATAAGTTTAGCCCTTAGGATGTATTGTTTTCACGGCGTCCTGCGAATTTGACCTTGGGTTATCGGTGCTATAGCGTTCCCCTTCCCGTACTAGTCCAATGTGACTACATTGATTGGACCTAGATCGGGGGTAACGAACTTATGGGTTACTTCATCACGTTGTATGCGTGACGACATCGTCATATTTAGACGGTACAACCATGCAAACGTACAGTGGTTAACTTGAGTAAAACGCTTCTAGTCGCGTGTAAGTTTTGATCGTAAAGATGTTTTGTTCGAGATGATTTTGAGTTGTGGGAGAGTTGTGTTCTCGCGAAACGTATCAAATCATTAACAGAGACAAACTCTAGATCGTGTATTAAAAAATAGTGCATCGACATTAGGGGTGGTGACCCCTGAGTCTTT
Organism: Polygonum aviculare; assembly: GCA_934048045.1. NCBI lineage: Eukaryota > Viridiplantae > Streptophyta > Magnoliopsida > Caryophyllales > Polygonaceae > Polygonum > Polygonum aviculare. Next base: position 18,937,405 of record OW204023.1, on the reverse strand, counting down.
TATTGAAAAGGAAACAGCTAGGTCCTAAACAAATCTCAAAACTAATGCTAAAGACCGGACTGATACTTTATCAAGAACTACTGAGTTTTGAAGTAATACTTCTTTAAGTGTGTCGCGTTCCAGCTTCGGGGGACTGCTTCGCCGTCTCTGGATTCCAACTGGTATGCTCCATTCCCAGCTATCTTGGTGATCTTATACGGCCCTTCCCAAGTTGGTCCTAACTTGCCGGCATTAGCTTCTGCGGTGTTTTGGAACACTTTGTGTAAGACCCAATCTCCCTCTTGGAAGCATTTAACGCGGACATTTTTGATGTAGCTCCTTGCGACCTGCTGTTGGTATTTCGAGATGCATGCATGTGCTACTTCCCTAAGCTCTTGGACCGTATCTAGGTCGGCTTCCAATTCTTCTTTGCTGCTTGTGGATGTGGTAAGCCCGTACCGAGCGGTAGGCACCGTGACCTCAGCTGGTATGACGGCTTCGCAACCGTGCACCAGGAGAAAGGTGTTTGGCCGGTCGCGCCCTTGGGCGTAGTGCGGTCGGCCCATAGGACGAAGGGTAGCTCTTCCGCCCACTTTCCTTTGGCTTTCGTCAACCGCTTCTTCAAGTTGTTGATGATGACTTTGTTGCTTGCCTCAGCTTGGCCATTATCCTGAGGGTATCTAGGTGTGGAAGTGACCAAGTCAATGTTCCAGGCCTTGCAAAAGTCGCGCATCCTTTTGCTTATGAATTAGGAGCCGTTGTCGCAAGTGATCTCCGTTGGAACCCCGAATCTACTCAAGATGTTTCTCTTTATGAACGAGATGACCTGCTTGTCTTTGACTTCCCTGAAGGCTTCTGCCTCGATCCATTTGGAGAAAAAAAGTCATTGCTATGAAGAATACTTTCTGCCCCGTGGAAGGGGTAACTTCCCTACTATGTCCATTCCCCATCTCATGAAAGGCCAAGGGGTGATTGATGGGTGGAGAAGTTCTGGTGGCTGGTGAGGTACTGGGGCGTGGCGCTGGCATGCGTCACAAGATTGTGCGTACTTGTTAGTGTCTTGACGGATGGTGGGCCAATACCACCCCTGCCTAAGAATTTTATTGGCCAAGCTCCGACCCCCAGTGTGGTTGCCGCAATCTCCGCTGTGGACCTCTCTCAGGACTTCTTCAGCGTCTTCTTTCTCTATGCATCGTTGCAGGAAGCCCGCCGCTGACTTGTGAAATAGGATCCTATCAACGATAGCGAAGCGCGTAGCTTTTGACCTCAGGGCCTTGGCCTCGTCTTTATGTTCAGGAGCTTCCCCTTTGACAAGCCAATCGAGGTATGGTTTTGTCCAGCTCGATTCGGTGTCTTTTCTCGCCTCGTCGGGATCATGATACTTCTTTGATACCCCAGTCTCTAGGGGAGAATCTTTGCTCTGTGTCGCTGACACCTCAGTGAGGGTTGATTGTAGCAAGTGGACCAGTGGCACGCTGCTGAACTCTCGAGGGTCCAAGGTTGATCCTAGCCCAGCCAGGGCGTCGACCAAAGCGTTTTGCTCGCGAGGGATCTGCTCGAATTCAATTTGGACAAACTTCTCGGATAGTGTTTTGACTATCCCGAGGTAGCTGATCATCCTGTCGTCCTTGGCTTCGAAGATCTCTAAGATCTGGTTGATGATGAGCAGGGAATCAACGCGTACCTTGATTCTCTTTATAGACAAGTCGGCAGCTAGCTCTAGGCCGAATATGAGTGCTTCGTACTCAGCTTCATTGTTTGTTGCTTCGAAATCGCATCTTACTGCTTGAGCTATCAAATCGCCCTTTGTCGACTTTAGCACAACCCCGAGTCTTGCTCCTCTTACGTTCGAGGCTCCGTCAATGTGTAGCAGCCACTCTTCTTTGGTATCGTTGCTGGAGGTAGCTAAGACTTCTTTGAGTACTCCTTCTTCGGGGGTTGGGGTGAAGTCGGCAACGAAGTCAGCCAGAACTTGTGATTTGATCGCCCTCCTGGGTTCGTACCTGACGTCGTATCCGCTCAGCTGGATTGCCCACTTTGCCATCCTCCCCGAGAATTCAGGCTTTTGCATGATCTGCCGGAGCGGGTAGTTTGTCAGGACTACGATGGTGTGAGATTCGAAGTACGGCCGTAGTTTGTTCGAACACATTACGACCGCTAGTACCAACTTCTCTGTGGGAGAATAGCGTGTTTCCGCTGGTACCATGGTTCTACTCACGAAGTAGACTGGAACTTGTTGGCCTTCTTCATCTTTGACAAGTACCCCGCTCAAGGTGTTCTTTGATACTGCTATGTAGAGCTGCAATACTTCTCCGGGGACCGGTTTGGCCAATAGCAAGGGGTTAGCAAAATACGTCTTTAATTCTTCGAAGGCAGCTTCGTGTTTTTCGGTCCATTGGAAGCTCTTGTTCTTCTTTAGGACTTCGTAGAACAACCGGCACTTGTCCGAGGATTTGGAGATGAACCGGTTCAGTGCGGCTATTTTTCCAGCTAACTTTTGTACGTCTTTCACACTTCGGAGGGATTTCAGGGAGGCGATTGCTCGTACCTGATCTGGGCTGGCCTCAATCCCCCGCTTAATCACGACATGCCCTAGGAAGGTACCAGATTGTACCCCGAAGATGCATTTCTGCGGATTTATTTTCATGTTGTATTTCTCCAAGATTTTGAAGGTTTCTTCGAGATGGCCCCTGTGTAGAGAACTTTCAGTGCTTTTAACCACCATATCATCAATGTATGCCTCCATGGTTTTAGCAATCTGATCTTAGAACATCCGGTTGACTAATCGTTGGTATGTCGCCACGGCGTTCCTGAGACCAAAGGGCATCACCCGATAGCAGTAGGTGCCCTGCCCAGTAATAAAGGAGGTCTTCTCTTGATCTTGTGGCTCCATCTGAATTTGGTGGTAACCGCTGAACGCGTCCATGAAAGTTAGGAGTTCGTACCCAGCCGTGGCGTCTACCATTGTGTCGATGTGGGGTAGAGGGAACAAGTCCTTGGGACAGACTTTGTTGAGGTCGGTGAAGTCTACACATACTCGCCACTTTCCATTTTTCTTTGGTACCACCACTACGTTGGCTTGCCAGTCTGGGTACTTCACCTCCTTGATCTTTCCTGTTCCTAACAACTTCTTTACTTCCTCTTCGATCGCTCGAACCCGATCTGGTGCGAACCTCCGCCTTTTCTGTTTAACAGGTGGGTGTTCGTGGTGTTCGGGGTTGACATTGAGCTTGTGCGTGATGATGGAGGGGTCGATCCCCGTCATGTCTTCATGGCTCCAAGCGAAGCAATCTTTGTGACTTTTTAGGAACTTTACTAATTCTTCTTTGATGGTTGGTTCCAACTTTTCTCCGATCTTCACCACCTTGCCCTCTTCGAGAGTCACCTCCTCCGCTTTTTCTTCAGTTTCGATCTGTGCTGGCGGAGGGGTGACGTTCTGTAATTGCTATGCTTCCGGTCTTAGGGTGGTTGGCTTGAGGGCCGCTTTGTAGCACTCCCTAGCCAACCTTTGATCCCCACGGGTTTCCTCTACTCCCTAGGGTGTTGGAAACTTCACAGTCTGGTGGTAAGTGGACGCGACGCCTTTCATGTCGTGCAGCCACGGACATCCTAGGATGACGTTATAGCAGGAAGGGAAATCCATCACGAGGAAGTCGACCTGCTTGTTGATCCCTTTGGCAAAGGTGGTGAGAGAAATGTCCCCTACTGTGTGTTTAACTTCGCCGCTGAAACCTACCAGTGGAACCGGGTGTTTGTGGATGTCGCTCTCGGACAACCCCATCTCTTTCAAAGCATCGAGCGTCATCAGGTTGGTGGAGCTCCCAGTGTCAATTAGGACTCTTTTCATTAGCACATTCCCCATGTGCAGGGATATCACCAGGCCATCGTGGTGGGGTTCAGCGGAAAAGTCCGCGTCGCTGTCGTCGAAGACAATAGCGGGTCCGGACGATCCCCCACCGGTACGATGCGGGCGATCGAAGCTGCTCTCGCGTGCGTGTCGCTTTGCCGCTGAGTACATGGGCCGCAGATGTTTGAACCCTCCGAGATGACATTGACAACTCTGTCGGGTGTTGGGGGATCCCTTCTTCTTCTCGGTTCGGGCTGCAGATTCTCCACTACTTTTTTGGGTACTTGGGCGTTAGGTGCTACATCTTTGATTCTTCCTTCTGTGATAAGGCGAGATAATTCCTTCCTAAGCATGATGCAATCTCGGGTCCAGTGGCCGTGGTACTCATGGTAGTCGCACCACTTGGTGGTGTCTGTGTCGGCCTTCGGGGCCTTGTCCCGTCGTGGCCATCTCACGTATTCCCCTTGTTTCGCCATGTTCCGCAGAAGCTTATCCATGGAGATATTGAGTTTGAGGGACTCCAACGTTGGCGGTGGTGGGTCACGGTATTGATCGTCCGCCTGTCACGCTCTGGCTGTATTCACCTGCCCGTGGCTAGGGTGTGAATACGGGTGTGCTCGACGATCCTTCCTCTGATCAGCTGAGCCCTTACGGCCGTCGGCTGGGCCCCTCTTCTCATACTTCTCAACTTCCGAGGTTCTTTTTCGAAGGGTCCTGTCTTCCTCCAGCCTGAAGTGAGCTAGGGCCCTGGCTTGAACCTCCTCAAAGGTGTAGCAGGGATGCTTAGTAAGTTCTTTGTATAGGCCGCCATCGGGGATGATCCCTTGCCTAAATGCCTCCACTGCGGTAGTAACGTCATAAGATTGTATCGAGATTTTTTCGCGGTTGAACCGCTCTAGGAACTCTCTGGTAGTCTCGTGTTGCTTCTGACGGATCCGGTAGAGGTCGCTGGATTGCTTCTCGAATTTGCGGCTGCTGGCAAACTGGGTGCGAAAGGAGTCCGATAGTTCGGCGAAAGAACCGATGCTACCGCGTGGCAACTTTATGAACCAAGTCAGCGCTGGACCCGTTAAAGTTTTGCCGAACCCCTTGCACATCACTGCTTCTTTGGAGTACGATGGGACCGCACTTGTCATCATCTTTTGCTTATAGATCGCGACGTGCTCGTCAGGGTCAGAGGTGCCATTGTATGGAGTCATGTTCGGCACGGTGAACTTCTTTGGTATCTCCACTCTAGTGATGCAACGGGAGAAAGGAGACTCGTCGAAGCCATCGGGGGCTTCCGGTTCCAGAGGTTGGAAACTTTTTCGACCGATCCGGAGTTGATCAGCGATGACCCCGATCTGCTCCGTTACCTTTCTACGTATGGCTGCGTCGAGGTCTCTGGGCCTCCCTCTTTCGAAATCTTCTTCGTCAGTCTCTCTCCTATCCGGCCAAGTGTCCCGAGGTGGTGTTCGGCGTCTCCTAGCCTCTGACCGGGGATTCCGTGGTGGATCTTTGTCAAGGAGGACTTCTTCACGGCGGTGTCGGGCGAAAGCTTCTGGGGCGTCTTCTTGTAACACTGGTGTTTTGTCACACGCGTCCAGAGTTTCGTCCCCTTTGGAAGTTCCTTCTCCCGCGCCAAAGTCGAGTCTTCTCACTATGCCCTCGGTGCGGCGATTAACGCGGAGAGATTGGCGGCCCGTGGCGATAACCTCATATTGCTGCTTTAACTGACTGTTTTCTCGCGTGAGGCGTTCCATATGGGCGTCGTAAAAGCTCTTCTGGTCGCTCAGCTCCTTTTGGAGAAGTTGCATCCGCTCCCTGAGGTCAGTCATCTCTTCGTCTTGCGACCGGTTCTCAGGGAGTTCGGGATCCTTGCCGTGGTCGGCAAGGGGAGTTTTAGGAGTCTCGTTTCCGTCGCCTGACATTGCAATTGGGAAGTTCAAGTTGGTGTTTTGAACGGTATGTCTTTGCGTGATTGTTCCGATCACGGCCCCACGGTGGGTGCCAAACTGATTGAGCCAAAATTCACCCAAGGGAATCCTGACCTAGATCGGGCCTGATCGAGGTGAATCACAAAGAACACGTGTGATGTAAAAGTCGTGAATTGTATTCAAAATATGATTGAATGTCTAAAAGAGCGTAATCCTCCTTTAGGGCTTACAATTGGTTTATTTAGCGCCCTTTAGGATTAAACTATCTTGTGAAAAAAGATATGAAAATACAAGATTCTAGCTAATCGTGATCCTAACGAAATATCTTGAAGATATCTATCTTATATCATTAATTCTATCTTGTTTAACCGACTTCGCCTTCACCCGTCTCTCGCTGTGCTCTGAAAAAGTACTGAAGAAGTACCAACCAGGTCTCGATACTTTTGTAAGGAAAATCTGGGCCCAACAACGCCTTGTGACGTTACTGGCCAAAACAAAGGCCCCTGCCTAACAATCAGGCAACAATGTGCACACAACGACTAGTCGAACAAGGATGCAAGAGACAGGTTACGACACTTGCAAAATGATTTCTACATCAATGCAAGTGTTTACACCTTACACATTTTGCTCTCTATTCTACGCATCCCACACAAAAAGCGTTATACAAATATTACATGCGGAAACACGTTTATACACGTTCCGCCACAAGTACTTCAAACGGAAACACGTTATACACGTCCCGTTACGAGTACAACACACGGAAACACGTTTATACACGTTCCGTCACAAATACTACGCGGAAACACGTTTATACACGTTCCGTCACGTATGCTAAATGCGGAAATACGTTTATACACGTTCTGCCTCAAACACTACATCATTACATGATACTTGCGCAAACACGTTTAAACATGTTCCATCTTCAGTCTTCAACTCCAAACCCGTTTCGGAGCTTGCAAGAAAGAGACAAACAAGACACAACTTAAGAAAGTTGGACAATGTCCAGGCCCTACCGCTAGCGGCCAAAAACAAGTTTCAACCCCAACACACTGCGGGTAGGGTAAACAGTTTCGAAAAAGCAAGGAGCGACGAGATTCACTGCGCGGGAAACAGGTCCGATCCACGATTATATCAAAAACCCTGAAAAGTCGAGAACTTTCCCGAGTTTTTGATGGGGGTATTGTTGGGCCTCATAAAATTAAGCCCAAAACCAAGAGTAAAAAGGCCCATCAACAGAATCTTCATCCACGACAGTTACAAGCTCCGATGATTTCGCACATCTTTAATACCGCAACGGTACTGTAGCAACGGGAATATTATAGTGTACAAAATCATAACGGCAAGGGCGAGATTTCCGGGATTTGCTCTTTGATTGCCAACGGCTTGATTAAGGGAAGAATAGGCAGGATTATAAAAGGCAAGAATCTTGGGCATTTAAGGCAAGAATCTTGGGCATTTATAACAAATATTCTACACATTTACACCATGAAGATTGAGAGCGAAATCCTTGGGATTTCCTTCATCAATCGCTAAGTAATACAAACGATCCTAAGCATTCTTCGCATTTCCTGACGTTTATTCAATTTATGTTTGTTATTTCTTCTCGATTTACAGCTTATTCGTAACTTGTAACGCGTTGTGACGACTTTGTGACTATAGTTCCCTCATCATAACGAAGTAACACGTTTACGTGGTTAATTCGCCCAAAACAATACTCACAACTCACAACCTCATTACATTCTTTAAACTCCACTATCTTTATTTTATTTTTATTACAAAAATATATCGCTTATGTCATTAAGCATATTAAACATATTATTTTATATAATGTATAAATTTAAACATCTAAGAAAATCCAAATATTGATTTTAAATAATTTTTTTTATATCTTTCATATATACCATTTTCTTTTTAAATCAATATATATATATATATATATATAATGGGTGTCTATAGGTACATAAAAACAAAAGAAAAATATTAATATATTTTTTGAAAGATAAAATAGTTTTGTTGTTCAAATAAATCTTAAACTTGTTATTTATATACTGAAATTGGGTAAAAAGACGAGAGCCATCCGATCTGATCCAACGCTCCTTCTTGTGCCACATGTGTTTCTCTCTCTATATACCCTGCTTTTTTAGAGCTTAAAAACTCTACTTTTGGGGGGCTCTTATTTAGAGACTAAAATTGGGGTTCTTACCCCTTAAATACTATTTGGAAGAGCTTTATTAATATCTTAAAGCTAAAAACCACCGTTGCAGATGGCCTAAGAAGTGAGAAGGCATGCCTCACGTGCACTCCTTTCAGAAAAACTAAACCACATCATATTAGACCTTAATGAAGCGAATAAAGAATAAAATAATTAACTAGTAATAGGAAATTACCATAAAGGCAAAAATATCCACAAAAACACAATTATGCACGCGTAGCTAAAAGTTTCCAAACAAGACAAAAAAACCGCTTTCTTGATGAAAACGATTTTCTTGTGATTTTCCAAATTTCCAGCGTGATCCACCAAGGCAATAATTGGTGATAGTGATGATAATTGAGAGTCTAGTGATGATAGAGAAAACACGAATTAATGATAATTGATGATAATAATGATAATTGAAAATCTAGTGATGATAGTGATGATAATTTAGTATAATACAGTATAAAGCAGAACCCATCTCTGTTGAAAAAATTGCGCCACCTCATCGACACTGCATAAAAAAAATGTTATTAATGCCACCTCAACAATTGTAGGAAAAAATACCGAAAAATATGAATAATCCCATATGTTTTGCACCAATTAGGAAGTTAGAATATTAAGTAGTTTATGAATGATTCCGAAGTTGTAGAAAAAAATATGAATGATCTTGAAATTGCTTATATAAGGTAGTTAGAATATTGCTTATATATTTGTACATCTCAAACATCAATTTTATACGTACATAACTATTGTTGAGAAAATTGCATGATTATTTTGTACGTAATTATAAATTAGGCAGTTTATGAATGATCCCGCAATTGATTCTATATGCACCGAGGTACCAATTAGGTAGTTAGAATATTAAGCATATTTATCATAAAGTAACTATTAGTTACAAAATATTAATTATGTACGTGATATATTAAGTATTCAACTTTGATCAAATGTACGGGTAATTACTATTAATTACATATTAGAATACATAATAAATTTTTCAACTGTACCTTTTTTAAAATTTCTTTATATGCTCTTGATATCTTATCCGAAATTTGATATCTTATCTAAATTTATTATATTAAGAAAACATAATTTTCATTTAAAAGATTAAAATGTTTTTGATTTTAGGTAAAAGATCTCTTTTACCCTTTTATGAAGATTCTATATAATTAACTTAAAATATATAAATACATATATAGGTCAATATGTTCGGATTTGCGTTATAAGTTAACGAGTAAAAGATAGGCTCGGGTTTAAATTTAATTTAGGATTGATAAAATCAAATTTATACTTACATCACCCGTACATGGTACGGGATTTGTACTAGTTAATGATAATTGAGAATCTAGTGATGATAGTGAAATCACAATTGATAATAGTGATGATAGTTTGCACATGACAATTGGATTGAACATTGAATTGATGATAATGATGATAATATAGAACCATTTTCAATATGCAGCGACACTATTTGCTAGATCAAATTTGAGAGATTTTTCTAGTGATGACTCATTAATTTTTTCTTTGATTTAAATTACCATTCACAGATGGACATTGTGTTTCTACCAATTTGCATTGGAGGACAATGGAAGACAACGAATGACAAATGCACTAATGTTAGAGATGTCATTACAAAAGCATTTGTGTTGGAAATTTTGTTGCTTTAACCCAGAAATTATGTTGGCTTAGTGTGTGTTCTTCTTCTTCTTCTTCTTCTTCTTCTTCTTCTTCTTCTTCTTCTTCTTCTTCTTCTTCTTCTTCTTCTTCTTCTTCTTCTTCTTCTTCTTCTTCTTCTTCTTCATTGCTAACAGGTTGTTGTGATTTCAAACCAGCTTTCACCTTCAGCCACACAAGCTTCTCTAAAGCATGATTGATTCTTACGAAGAGGCCGTTGCTAGAAATTTCAGATGGAGCTTTCTTGACATGCTGCAAGAAATCTTCATGCTACTGGCCAACTCCATAGACATATTCAAGTACTATTTGATAAATGAGTGACATGAACAATAAAATCATGAAATATTTTAAAAGAAAGAAAAAAAAATTAAAGAAGACAATAAAATCAATGACAAGAAAGCACCATACATCAGCACAACCTTTGAGATCAATGTCTTCTTGTAGCTTCATGAGCAAACGAAGGTCTTGGTCCAACATCACCACCAGTTGCTTCGGCATCCACAACAGTTCCCTCAAAAATCCTATATAATGATCGACAATTACCCTTCCCAAAGTCACCCTTCTTCATTTCAAAACTCTACCTTTCAAATAGGATCTCAAAGTTGAAATACTTAGCAATAGGGAATTCCCTTGGGGTATGGGGCCAATTGTAGGAGGTAAGACATCCATAGTAGATAATCTGAAATAAAACCATAAACAAAGTTGAACAAATGTGTGATAGGGTTGAAGAAATATGCGATAGGGTTGAACAATTATGTAATAGGGTTGAACAAATTAACATGAACAAATTTTGAGACAAAGAATAACAAATATGGAAATAGACATGAACAATTTTGCAATAAAGTTAAGCAAATGTGGAATAGAGTTGAACAAATTTGGAATAGAGTTAAGCAAATTGATATAAAAAAATTTTGAGACAAAGATCAACAATACGACAATAAAGATGAACAATACTTCATACCAGTAACAACAATGGAGACCCTATGAAAGTACCATCTTCAGTCATTTGCCAAACCTCCACACTCTCCACCAACTTCTCAACCACTAGACTACACCAATCTAAATATTTCATATGCTTCACATCGGCAAGGGAATTGACTAGGCCGCAGAGGTCGTTATGCAATTAATCAAATTAATAACCCTAATTAACAAACAAGTATAGCATGCAAGTAAGAGGTCGAACCCTAGAAGAATCAATTGTTTAGAACAAATCAGTTCACTCAAGAAGAAGACAAGGGTTGCAAATGTTTGAATCACAAATGACAGATTTATACCAATAAGAGTTATTGGTCATGACTTGATCCAATTTATTATAATTCCTTATCTAATTCCAATTATGATCTTAGATAATCACCTGTCCACGGTCCAAGCAATACTTAAACCTAGACAAGGACGCTTAACCTAGAATTAGCAAATAGAACAAGAATATGCAAGATATCAAATCAAGCAATCACACTATGTGTCAGTTGCAAGATAAAACAATCTATTCTCTTTCTTAATCCTAGTCCATGGTCCTAGAGTCAAGTTATCTTCACGGAAAATATAACCTCATACAGAAAATGAATCAAATCAATTCAAACTATAGAAGAAAGATAACTCCATTAGTTGATTAGGCTCAAAGAATCATGAAATGTTCATGGAATTAAGTACAAAGAGAAAAGATATTAATCAAGGTAAGAAGCTGCACTTGAACTTCACGAATTCATCAATATGCTTTCTTTCATAAATACTCCCCCAAAGGGAATTAGTTCTCCATAATACAAACTAAGAAATATATAATTGATGAATGAAAAATACTAAAAACTAAAAACTAAGAACAACCTCTACATAAATAGTAGTCGGAAGACAAGCCAATCTAAAACTATAAGATAAGAGAAAGATAATGATGAGGGACCATCCATTTAGCCACCTCCGAGCACACCCACACTCTTCGAAGGTCCACTCACTCGTGCTAGAGCCAAGAAGCTACAAAGATAGATGCATGCCTTTATGGGCTATTCCGTGGCTAAGGAGCTAAGGGAGACAACTCATTCTTGTAATTGCATTTTCTCATTGAATAGATCAAGAGAAAACGAGAGCTTTTGAGCTTTCAACGTGTGTGCATTGCAACTTGGTTTACTTTGATTTGTGTCAATCTCATCAAAGGTTGGTGCTTATCAACAATCATGATCCCCTTTCTCGTGCTACAAGGCTCGGTCTTTGGTGTGTAAAGGTTGGTTGCTTGTCCATTCGATTAGGTTCTTGTCTTCCTAAGACAAGAGTCTTCTAGTTGTCTCAAGTAGTTGATCTTCTAGTCCTTTTGCATCGTTTTCCTTGTTCTATGTTGCATCAGTATGTGTTTCTTTTAGAGTCATCGTTTTCCATTGATCTTGCTGAGTCTTCGCATTTGTGTTCAGTTCTGACCATTGTTCCTTTGTTTCATTTGTTGGAGTCGTAAATGTCGAAGATCGTGCATCAAGCATCCTTAACCCTGCATTAGAAAATAAGATACATATTAACTCGTCTCGGATCTATACACCACCGCGCGCGCGGTTCTGCCCTTCAAGAAATCCTTCACTCTTCGCTAATCGACCGCGCACACGCCATAGGTTTTGCGTACACGGTTCTATACTTGATCGAATCTTGCATCTTGGGCACCACTACACCCACGGCCATCACACCGTGCTCGCGTTCTTCTACAGTAGAGACTTTTCAATTGCAATCTTGTATCTTAAATCCTTGCGTCTTCGGTCTTCATATTACCATTAAGCACAAATACTAACCTAAACACACTTAATCAAGTCCTAAATTAAAAGAGTTAACACATCCTAAGTAAAGTATATCGAATTCCCCCATACTTAGATCTTGCTCGTCTTGGAGTAAGCTCAAACTAAATATAACAAAATAGCTTAATTAAGATCTTAGGAAATACAAGGGAAGATAAAAACACTCAACTCAATAACCGAACCAAGTAGAGTAATAGTGAGCAAAACAATAAAGCTCAAATGCACACCTCACAACATGATAATAACACTCATAAGCTCAAGTCATCGAAAGAGTCACCTAGGTGATCTAACCAATCTACAATGTAAACCCCAAAATCCCCAAACACGAATTATGACTAAGTCACTCGAATTTTTCCACTTAATTCTACTTAGGAGCCCTTTCGGGTTTTCACCTAACCACTCATTCCATTTTCCAATAGATGTGCTCACATATCTCACAATCACTCATCAACCTCATATTACCCCAGCCTAATGATGGTCCGGATAACCTGCTTATTGTCTGAGCTTCCCTTTTGGGTTTTATACAAAATGATATGGAACAAATGCTCCATGAAAACAAGAAAATCAAAAAGATTGAAGCAAGAACAAGTAACTACAACGAACTAGGATAAGCATAGTGAGTACTCCTTCCCCCATACTTAAATCCTTCATTGTCCTCAATGAAGCTAAGAGTAAGGAATAAGTAGAAAGAAAGGTGTATTAGAAGACTCACAAACAAAGAAGAGGAGTGGAATGAAAAATCTCTTCAAAGGTGTAGAAGGGATAGCTCGAAATCTTCGAAAAAACATTCTGTATGGATACCACACGCGCAGTAGACTGGGCATGGTCCCGGGACTTCAGCTGAGAGGAAACATTGGCTTTTGGGCTTGCACCGTGTGCGCGGTTGAGGTGGCGCGTGCGGTTGAGATGACGTGCGTGCGGTCTTGGGCGACAACAAACACGACTGTTAACCATGAGCATGAACTCTCAAACTCGTCTCAATCATCAACATCATATTATCTGGGCCAAGGTAGCCCAAAATTTTGAGGATGAAGACACCCCCATACATGAAGATTACCAAGAGCCAATGAAAAGAACTCTAAAGAGGAAGGAGCGAATAAATAGAAAAAGATGGAGAGAAGATGGACAATTTTTTTTTTTAAAAGATAAATCTAGATGTAGTAAGATTTTTTTTATGAGAGCAAAATGCTTAAAACCACTCGTGCGGTCCAGGGAACGAGTGCGCGGTGCAAAAAATCAAACCATCCACCTACACTAGAGTATCCTCCACTATTCCTTTTGGGTGCATGTTTGAGTGATCAGCTAGCCCAATAGTTATGTTTGTTTCTTGTAAAGGACCTAGACCTAACATCGCATACATGCATAAGACAAGGACATTAATTGAAGCTCCTAAGTCAAGCATAGCATACTCAATTTTAGTTTCTCATATAGATGCAGGCACAATGAGTCTCTCTAGATCATCAAACTTCTTAGCTAGGCAATTGCTTCTGAAGTATGGGGTTAGCACTTTTATTATTAGAGGTATCATCAGTTATAACCTTATTCTCTACTGTACCTACTTTATTTACTTTTCCTTTTTCACTTTTTTTTCTTTTTATAGAACATATCTCTTTCAAGAGTTTTACAAACCTCTAGATGCTTTTAATCAAGTTTAGGAGAGGGATGTTTACTTGGTAATTGACAAAGGTCTCAAATATTTCCTTGTCATTGGCGGGCTTCCTTGTATCTTTCAAGGACTCAGGGAAAAGTGGAACTGGCTTGTACAAGATGAGAGGGGGAAAGTATGGTCGTACATAATCATCCTCCACTTCTAGGGCCTTATCGTGGGTGCGCTCCTCAGGCCGCATGCGCGGTTCTCCGAAATCGTGCTCTTTGCCACTGCGTGCGCAATATTGCATGGTGCGCTCACGGTTCTCCAACAGAAACTAGAAGCTTGCTCCTAGGGTACTATTGTTGTTTCTGGCAAGATATCGCGCGTGTAGTCCTTAGAGGGCGTGTGCGGTTTGAACTGAGAACCACATCAATGTTGAACGACCTCCTTTCCACTTCACAATTGCATGACGCTCATATACTCCTTGTGATTTATTATCTAAGAGGGAAGTTTCTTAGTATCTATGTTCTCTAGGCGGTTTATCGTTGATGCTAAATTGGCTCAGTTGCATCTCTAAGCTCTTGATGGCCGCCTTTGTTCTTGATTCTCCTTCATGAGAGCATTGAAGGATGTGTTATCATAAGGTGGTGGAGGCCTTGGAGCATAACTGTTTGGCATGAATTGTTACTACTACTAGCCTTTGGGAGCGAATTGTTGTTGTTATTGCTGCTTCTGCTCTAGTTACAGTTGATTCCATCGGAAATCAGGGTGATTTGCCGACCCGAGATTATATGTGTTGGAGGTTTGGCCGACGACCAAGGCGCTTCCTCTACTTAGACCTTGGTGGTGTTCCTCTCTCAAATCCGGATCCGCAACCCTCGGATCGCTCCACAAGATCTTCATCGCAGTCGCAGGCCGGTGCCAGGAGGCCGGTGCCGTTCAAGGTGTCGGGTGTTTTGGGTTTTTTTTGGGGTGAAATGGTTTTTTTTGGTGAAAATGGTTATATTTGTTTTGGTGAAAGTGGAGTTTAGATTAAAAGTAGTTATACTTGCTCCTGCGGGGTCACTGTCTGAGCCAGTTGGGTGAGTTTATTGCTAGTGCCCTTTTGATTGCCTTGGTTAAGCCGGGTGGTGGTGTGCGCCCTATTGATGTTGGAACTGTATGGAGAAGGATTGTTTCCAAGGTTGCTTCTTCTGTGGTTGGCCCTTCTATAAACCGTTATTTGGAGGATTTTCAATTTGGATTGGGTGTTCTTGGGAGGGTGTGAGGCTGTTTTGTACTCTGTGAACAGGCTCATTGAGGCTAAGGGCGTGGAGGTTGGCCTTTCTATGCTTCTAGTGGACTTTAAAAACGCTTTCAACGTTGTCGATTGGAGTGTCTTGCTTTAGGAAACTAGGTTGAGGTGTCCGTCTATTGCTCCTTGGGTTGAGTTTTATTACTCTCAACCTGCTAGGCTCTACTATTAAGATTCTATCCTTTGGTCTTGTCAAGGGGTCCAACAGGGTGATCCCTTAGGGCCTTTTCTCTTCGCTCTAGCTCTGCATCCTTTGATCCAGTCCATTAATTCGGCTTGCGGTCTCACCCTCAAGGCTTGGTATCTTGATGATGGTACTATTATAGGAGACACCCTTATGGTAGCCAAGGCGCTTGACATTATTAAGGTTGATGGGCCCACGCATGGTTTGTTCTTAAGACGGAGCTTTTTTGGCCTGCGGAGGATCCTAGAAGTTTGGTGGAGGGTGTTTTTCTTTCGAACATCTCTCACCCTCGTAATGGGGTCAAACTTCTTGGTGGGTCGGTTAGCTTGGATGCGGGTTTTAGTCGGGACTTAGCCTTGAAGAGCGTCTCTAAATCCATTGCTTTAATGGAGGCGGTCAATCGGCTAAATGACCCCCAATGTGAGCTCCTCCTTCTCCGTAGCTGTGCTGGAGTTGCTAAGTTGTCCTATGCCTTAAGAACTTGCTCCCTTGTTTTTTTCAAGGATGCTCAAGTTCAGTTTGATCATGCTTTGCGGTTCTCTCTTTGGAGAAGATTGTAACTACGCCAGGGCCGGGTTTTGGTGGTTGGCAGTGGCGTTTGGCCACTCTCCCCATCAAAGCAGTGGCCTCGGTATCTTTGCTGCTGGAGGTGTTTCTATTATACTTTTCTTGCTTCTCGGGTTTAGACGAGCAATCTACAGGCTAAGATTTTGTTGCATACGAGTATAGTTTCCCCTGGTCCTTTCCTTCAATGCTCTTAATGATTTCAATACCTTTTGCAACATCGATGCTACCTCCTTCACCACTGTATCGCCTGGCCCCCAATTGATGAAAACCTTGGCAAGGTGCTACTTTGGTGTTGTTGAGAACAGTCTCGTTGATAGGTACAGACTTGGCCTGAGGGAGGTTATTGTTATTAGTAGTCACTACCAATAATCGGGCCTATTGTAACAGAAAAATTGTAATGGTTTATGGTGGCATTACAATAGACAATCTAGGGTAATGGTTTTTATATAAATGGTAACGGTTTGAAATCAAAGTAACGAAGGTAACGGTTGTTGGTAACGGTTGTATATGAATGTAACATACGAAAATAACAAACGTAACGGTTGTTGAAATGAAAATAAATACAAAACATAGGGTAACACATTATATTGGAGTTGTAACACATCTTGTAAAAGGCGCAAATTTTAGCAAAGCGCGCGGGTTTTTTGCAGAATGCCTCCAAAATTTTTGGGTAAATTAAAATTACCTCCAATTTTTTTAGGCCTTTTCTTATTGTATGAACAAATTAAAACTTTATAATTTTGACCTAGCTTTACCTCGCTCGACCGATTCATCCCTCTGGTGCATGCCCTCACTCTCTCAATCTCTTCATCTCTTCGCTCTATCTCTAATCTCTTCATCTCTAGTGCCCTCTCGTCACGCAGGTAGCGAAGAGAATCGCAGGATCTGTGCTCGTCCTTGACTGGTATCACGCAGGTAACTAATCTCGTCCTTGACTGGTGCCCTCGTTGCCCCGCCATTTCTTCCCTCGTCCTTATTTGTGCTCGTCCTTGTCTGTGCTGGTCCTTGAATGTTGCAATCGTTCTTTTGATTTCCAATGGAAAGAGGGATTAGTGTTTCTCTTAGTTTCTTTGATTGGAGCCGATTTTGAAGCTTACATTTTAGGTTTTTTTGTCAGGAAGTCTGTATTAGGTTGCTCGTGGTATCTGATGCTCTCTGTGGTTGCCTATTGCTTGTTTTGTGAGGAAGCTCCGTTGTGATTTTTAGATTTGGTTGAAAGGGGATTTTTGCTTCGTTTCCATCACTGGAGCAGTTTGTGACCATGTTTTTTCATATCCAGCATATATAGATTTCGCCTGATATCTTTGGGGGTTTGAATCGTCTTGCTTGTTTCGATAGCCTGTTCATTACTTTACTACTCTTCTTGATTTTGGGGTTTCTGCTTGTTTCCGTTGTGGCATGTTTTAAAGTTGGAATTTGGTATTGCTACTGTTTTTAGGGTTCTTGAGCTGAGAACCTTTCTTATTGTTGTTCTAATTTTTGGGGGAGCTTTGGCCCTGTTTGTGTTCTTTGGTCAAAAATGTCTATGTGTTAGGGTGTTTTGAAGGTTGTGATTGTGTTTGTGGTTTGATTTTTGAGTTTGTGTTGTGGTAGCTTCATAGGGATGCAGAGACTGGTGAGGTGCTGAATTTGGTGCTGGTTTGGGCTGAGGAAGGTTCGAATTTGACTGTCAAAGTGCTTGTTATGATCACGGGGGAGGAGGATTGCCCCGGGCTAAAGAAAGGTGTGATATGATCTTCATTTTATTGCACATTTGAGTTTCTGATGCATTGATTAGATAGGAACTGGTGTTTGATTGGTTGTGCTAGGATTTGTCACTAATACTGATGTTAATATGTTGTTACTGTGAATGACTTGAGGAGAAATTCGATATGGCTTTAGGACAGTCACTGTGATATGTCTTATTTGGGATTGCTATTTAGATTGACATTGAAATTTTCATACAAGAAACTGGAATAAAAATGGGAAAAAAATGGGAAAAAAAAAACAGCTGGGATTGTTACTGTCAATGACATGAAATGACATTGAAATTTTCATATAAGAAACTGGAATAAAAATGGGAAAAAAAAACAGCTTCATGAATCATGATGTTAAATTAGTTTACATGCTCTGACTGTATAAATGATATGAAGATAAAAAAAATTGAATTTTCTAATTGTACAAAGAAAAATATAATGGCGTATATAGATTGGTATAGGTCCAATATAATCACTTCTAATCAGGAATTACTGTGGTAACCATGACCACTTAAATTTATTTATTCATGAAATTGAAGTTTACAGCTTTGAGCATGATCTGTAGAATACCACTAACTATAGTTTTCTATTTGTGAAAAGTCAGCCACATGTAGACCTGATAAAGTTATACTATGATTCAACTCACTTGCATCTCGCTTTGAGATGAACCTTTCATGTAGTGATGCTTCTCCTTTTAAATTAAGATGGTGACCAACACACTAACAACATATAAAAATCAGTGGTTTCTTTACAAATTGATTTGTTTTCAAATACCCATATGATAGAAATCATTGTATTCATGTGCAGAAAGTAATATAGCCAAACCTACGTTTTAAAGAAAAAAAATTGATGTAGGTACTGGGTACACCTATTTATTCAATTAATTTGTGCTATACACTAGGATGTTTGATTAGAAATTCATAATTTTTTTAATCAAGACTCTAAAAATAAATATATATGAAAAAAATTAATTTGTGCTATACACTAGGTTTTAATTTTATTTTTTTGCTTGACCTAACTTGTAGGGAAACTGAGTGAACTGTCAACTGAAAACAGTTAATTGTTATTGCTTTACGTGTAGGCCTTTTTGTTCAACCTTGTGGCAATACCTACCAGTTAAAGTAAGTTCTGTTGTTCTTCTTCTCTGCTATGTGAGTTCCCTGGCTCATGCTTTAGGAAATATGATTTTTGACTGCATTATTAGTATTTTAAGCTTCTGGAAATGCTAGAATATGTACTCCAAATTCTATACTCCTTGCTTATGCTAAATTATTCTTTATAAAATTTGAACTACATTTGAATGATGAATTATGCAGATTTTTCTTATCACTACATGTATAGAAAATTCAGATTTTACTATTATTATTAATTACATGATGGAATGATGATTACTGTATAGCACAAACAACTTGGTATCCCTGGTTATGCTTCTGTATGTTGTGGGCTTAATTAGTATCTCATGGTGAGTCATGTTGCTTACATCAATATTTATTCTTCAAAGTTGATGTTATTCTTCAAAGTTGATCTTTCAGATTAGTCTTGAGCCAAGTTTCTAGTTCCTGTTTCATAGTCCATTTACCCTAGTCTAGTACTAGTATTGACTGAGATGAACCTTATGATCTTGAACTTATTGTGCATGCCCTTAATGAGAATCTGCCTTTTGGGATTGCTTGATTATTATCTTTCTTAGTTAAATCGTCCAAGCTTGCTGAAGTCCTTACTCACTGGAAGTGAAATTACTGGGGTCCTTGTCAAAAGTTGTGAAATTTGTGAATTCAGGAAATTTGCATCTCTAATGGTAGTTGTGTACTGCATTTGGTAGAGTAATTGTTTGACATATTGAAAATGTAAGGCGCTGAATTTTCTACTTCAGCTCATTTTATTTGCGGTTGATTGATTTGCAATATATGAATCAATGTGATATTCTTTGCTAAAGTTTCTTACAATATTAGGTTGGTCATAGATCCTTGATAGGACGGGAAGCATCTTATGATGTCTTACCCATTATAGGATCTTACAGTATTAGGTTATGTATAGATCCACGATAGAACGGGAAGCATCTTATGATATCTTACCCATTGTCGGATCTTATACTAGAACATGCATTATATTAGGTTCATTCATTACATTAGGTTCATGAAATGTTTAAGATGATACTGCAGTACACTTGTAACTATTTTGTTGCTTCTCATCAGGCTGTAATGTATTGACTTCTTTCTTTGTTGCTTCTCTTATGTCTACAATGTGGGGTTTGACACCAATGCTTTCGGTCCTGCTGCTTCTCTTCTTATGTGTTTAGGTCAGTCATCACTCCTCCATCTTGAACTGTTTCGATTTAATGTGATTTAAGATACTTTATCTTGCACTGTTGTTTGCAATTTGGAATATTCTCCATGATTATTTGCTAGAAAACAATGCTTCTTGATTAAGATATACTAGGCTATCAATGAACTGAATTCTACATGCTGTATTTTTACTAGAGTACAAAACTACTTTACTTAAGTATACTAGGCTATATATATATATACCAAGTAACTAATTAAGTAGGAGTTTCTAGTATTGTTGTTGCCAGCTACTTCATCATGGATAGTTGTTGATTTTTCATTAATTGTTTGACCTACCTACATGTTTTATTGCTAACTGAAATAGAGAACTAGGCTTTCAGCTAATTAACTAAGCCAGTTCTGTATTTTTTTTTAAAATATAGAAATGACTTCTAACTGGTATGAGTGTCCTAGATGGAGTAGTGAATTTGAAAAAGGATTGGATGAATACATAGACGCTGCATTTGCAACTAGGGCCAAGTAGATCAAATAGCCTGCCCATGTGGGAAGTGCTTCTATCGCTATTGGTTTAGGGAAAAGAATATAGTAAAAGACCATGTCTACTCCAATCATTTTGTTCCTAGAATAGAGAAACATCATCAAATTCTGAATGTTGAGGAGACTGCTGAATTCACCGACGGAGGGTTCAGAAATGATGATGACATGGATGGATTGTTGCACGACACTTTCAGAAATCATCGGGATGAGGAGTCATCGAAATTTTACAAGTTAATGGAGGAGGGCCAACAAGAGTTGTATCCGGTCTGCAAGAACTTCTCAAAGCTTTCATTTACACTCAGATTATTCCTGTTTAAGTGTGAGAATAAACTAAGTAATAGTGCCTTTAGTGATCTGTTAAAGATTTTAAAAGCTATGCAACCTGATGCAAAGTTGCCATCTTCTTTTAGCGAAGCAAAGAGTGTCTTAAAGGGATTAGGGTGAGTTATACAAAGATAGATGCATGTCGTAATGATTGTATGCTCTACTGGGGAGATGAAGAAGAGGCTACACATTGTCGTGTTTGCAAATCCCCTCGATGGAAACCAGATGAGAGAACTGAGAGAAGGGGTAAAGCTCGACAAATCCCGTATAAGATTCTGAGATATTTTCCCATAAAGAAAAGGCTGCAAAGATTGTTCATGTGCTCAAGGACAACAACAGATATGACATGGCATATCAATAGTCGAGCTAAAGACAATCTGTTAAGGCATCCTGCTGATGGTCAATCATGGAAGGATTTTGACTTGGCATTTCCTCAGTTTGCTGCAGAAGTTCGCAATGTGAGGTTGGGATTGGCAACTGATGGCTTTAATCCTTTTAATACCATTAGTATTTCCCATAGCACATGGCCAGTTATATTAATGAATTATAACTTGCCTCCATGGTTATGCATGAAAGCTGATTTCTTTATGCTAGCATTGCTGATTCCAGGCCCACAATCTCCAGGAAATGACATTGACGTCTACTTACAGCCTTTAATTAAGGAGCTGAATGAGCTATGGGAATTTGGGATAGAAACATATGATGCTGTAAGTAAACAGATGTTCCAGATGCATGCAGCATTAATGTTTACTGTTAGTGACTTTCCTACCTATGCTATGTTGTCAGGCTGGAGCACAAAAGGGAAGAAAGCATGCCCAGATTGCCATTATGAAACCAGCTCGGAGTATTTACGTAATAGCAAAAAGAATGGCAGAATGCATATGTAGACCCTCCAACTTGTCACTTTTTTGCAAATGGACCCCCCAACTTTGAACATTACCTATCAAACCCCCAAACTTAACATTTTTTTCCTATTGAGCCCATTTTGCTGACCTGATGGGGCGCGTGCAAGTCACTTCTCTAGCTGGCTGTAAAAGTTCCCCAAAATTACTTACATGGCAAAAAAAATATGCCATGTGGAGTCCCAAACCCCATCTTCTTCTTCATCTTCTTCCTATCCACAATCCCCCCATTTTCAGATCTGGGATGTCACGTGGCTGCTGAGTGGAATGAAAATGGCCCCGATCAGCGCGTGTTATTCACACTACGAAAAAAGAGGGTTAATTTGAAGAAAAAGGACTCAATAGGCAAAAAAAAGTTAAGTTTGGGGGTTCAACAGGAAATGTTCAAAGTTGGGGGGTCCATTTGCAAAAAAGTGACAAGTTGAAGGGTCTACAGATGTATTCTGCCCAAAAAGAATTGCTACATGGATCACCAAAGGTTTTTGGGCATTGATGATCCTCAAAGGTCTGATTTGAGAGTTGCACCAGAGCGTTTGAAACATCATGAAATATTAGCATTGCTGGTTGATTACCAACATGAATATGGGAAGTCTGTAGAAACAAAGAAGAAGAATAAGAAGAGTTTAGATGCTGAAACTCCATGGAAAAAATTGTCAATATTATTTCATCTGCTTTATTGGAAGAGTATTGCATGTGGCCATTATCTTGATGTGATGCACATTGAGAAAAATGTGTGTGACAATGTACTCGGAACTTTACTAGACATGGCTGGTAAGACAAAAGATCACTTGAAAGCTCGTAGAGATTTGGAAGAATTGAATGTCATGCCTGAGTTTCATCTCAAGGAAAATGCAGATAGAAAAATTGAAATGCCTAAGTCCAGATTTTGTATGGCAGTGAAGGAAAAACGCACATTCTGTGAAATGTTAAAAAGGGCAAAATTACCAAAAGATTGTGGGTCAAATATTGCACGGTGTGTCCAGGTTGCTGAAAGAAAGGTCATGGGATACAAAAGTCATGATGCTCATCTTCTAATGCAACATTTGCTTCCTGTTGCAGCCAAAACAACGCTGCGCAGAGATGTTGCCCTCCCTTTAATTCAGTTGAGCTCTTTTTTTAGAGGAGTTTATAGTAAGGTCATTAACCCACAAGATCTTGATCAGTTACAAGTTGATATTGCTCAAACTCTTTGTGACTTTGAGAAGATTCCCCCCCCCTGCATTCTTTGATATAATGATCAACCTGCCTGTTCACATTATTGAGGAAATTAAGCTTGGTGGCCCTGTTTGCTCAAGATAGATGTATCCTGTTGAGAGGTATCTTCGCCAACTTAAGTCTTACGTTCGAAATAAGAGTCAGCCTGAGGGATCGATTGCCGAAGGTTACATAGCAGAGGAATGTGTGACCTTTTGTGTAAGGTATTTAGGGGACTCGACACTTGCCTCTAGTGCTGTAGTGAGAGAAAGTGTTGATGACAGTGGTGAACAAAGTGTCTTGACAAGACTAGGTACACCTATACTGGGTAAAGTACAATTAAGGAAGGATCGTGGTACTTGTAGGATTGATGTGGCACCATGGAATCAGGCACATAAGTATGTGTTATTCATTTGTGGTGTAGAAGAAGTTGAGGGATACATCAAGTAAGGACTGCATTTATGTTCTATACTCCTCTTTAGTTTGTTTTATAATCAGCAAGACTGACCTTAGTATATATCAAATTTCAGGGAGCATCTGGCTGTTGTGAGTCATCCAAAGAAAAGAAAATGGGATAGTGCCACTATCCACAACAGAGATTTTGTTGTTTGGTTTAGGGAAAAGGTTCAGTATGAGGTTGGGCAAGGTCAAGAAGTACCTGAGCATATTAAATGGCTATCAAATGGGCCATCTTATATTGCAACAAAATATACTAGATATGACATCAATGGGTATAGGTTTCATACATTGAATCGCGATGCTA
Source organism: Polygonum aviculare (assembly GCA_934048045.1). Lineage (NCBI taxonomy): Eukaryota > Viridiplantae > Streptophyta > Magnoliopsida > Caryophyllales > Polygonaceae > Polygonum > Polygonum aviculare. The sequence continues at coordinate 18,913,656 of OW204023.1, read as the reverse complement.
ATTCTGTAACCCAAAACTATGGAGTGACTCTGACAACATTAACTCCTAGTTTTGCCAGCAGTAATGACCAAAATCCTATAATGGGAGATGTTACCTATTATGGGGCCATAAATGAAATCATTGAGATTTATTACCAAGGCAGAAATAGTGTTGTGTTGTTTAAGTGTAGATGGTTTTATTCTGAAAAGGATGATTGTGGCCTTCCTCGAATCAATAATAACAGGTTGATTTGTGGAGATGAACCATTCATCTTTGCATCTCAAGCACATCAAGTTTACTTTGTAGAAGATCCTAAGAAAAAAAGGGTGGTCTTTTGTTGTTTTTAACCCTCCTAGAGAACTTTGTTGATAGAATAGGTAAAATTTGTTTAACTTATTGATCTATCATACTAATGTTTTGGTATGTCTATTATCATGATTCTGGTATATGTACTAATAAGCATCAACAAATTTTCAACTGATTTATGCTTGTTAATTCTCTATGCTTGCTAAGCCTGATCCTACTTCCTAATTCAGATTGTTGTTTTTTTTTGTTTTAATTTAGGTTGCAAAGATGAAAAGGAGGTCGCAGTCTAAGGCTGAGCAGATAAGCTTGTCAACGTATGAGAAACAAAGGCTAAATAACCTAGAGTTGAATGCATCAAGGATGGAAGCAGCAGGCTTAGGGACTTTGGCCAAAAAAATTTGGTTTCCAAAACCCAGGCAGCTACAAAACCAATTGTCCCAGAAGAAGAAGTCTCCACAGATGACATGAATTCAGATGACTTGGTAAATGAAGATAGAGATTATCAGCCTAGTGAACATGAGGAAGGTGAAGAGGAAGAAGTAGTACCTGTTGTGCCTCACCTAGTACCTGCTGTGCCTAACCCTGCACCAGAGAAAGCAAAAAAGGTATTTCCATGTATTGTTCTCTTAGAAACATAGATTTTTCAATTTTACAGAGTTTTGATTATTTACATAACCCCAGTAACTTTGCTCATATATATTTTGGTTTATGGATTTGTAGATTTTAAGACAGGAAACAACAATGGTTGAATTGGCACTTGCAAGATCCAGGAAAAGAACTTCATCAAGTCAAAAACAGCCAAGCCCAACAGAAAAAACTATCAGTGTTGAGCAAGATAAAAGGAACCAGCCAGAACAAAATTTTGCAACAACCAACAAGGTACATATATATATATATAGTTCATATCCTGTTGGAATTGACACTCTCAATGTTTCTGATTTCACTTAACCTGTTGGAATTTTAGAATATGAGACAACAAACCCAACAACAACCATGCCAGCACAGCCTGAATTTGCAATGACTAGAGCTAGGAAGAAACTGCAGCAACAAAGCCAACAGCAACCAAGGCCACCATTACCTCACACAACCCAACAGAAAAGGCAAGTGGTTTTGGATTCAGCTCAAAACCAGGAAAATGTTCAACCTCAAGCCAAAGGCAATACACAATATTGTGCTCCCGGGTCACTGGCTCAATACAAGAACATGAATAAACAGAAAAGTAAAGGAGATGATGATGACCTTCTAGCTTACCAGTTGCCTCCAAGCGCCAGATTGCCTCCCACTGCTCAGTTGACTACATCCGCTTTAGAAGGCGACGAAGTAGATGAAGAGTTAGAAGCTGAATTAGATTCTGATATCGGTGTTGAGCAAATGTTGTTGGAGATAGCCCAGGAGAGGGAAGTTGAACTCTCTCATGATGAATTAGTAGAGAACCAGAATCAAGCCGATTTGGATGGTCAGGAAAGGAACAAGGACAGAACATCAACACATAAGTATATTTTACCATTGGCTAAAATGTTGAATTTTCTACTGATTTTTTACTTTGAAGTCAGGAATTTATTCTACACCTTTTGGACTGATGTTATTTGTAGTAGAGGCTGGGAAAAAGGATCATCGAGGCCAAACACTTATGAAACATGTGCATCGTCGTTCAGTTGAAGAGCGACCACACATCATCTTAGATGCAAATGCTCAGCCAGTTGCACCTAAGGATGCCCTTGTTGAACTCAGCAACTTCTTAGGGACTTTAGCAAAGAATCCTGAATTTGCACCCTTGAATATCCTTGATTGGAAATACATGCCCACCAAAGAGCACATTTGGAGTTATGTCCAGGTATAAGTAAATTTCTTATGTATATTTTTTTTATTCTTTAGTGACCATACTAATAAAACTTTTACATGATTTGTGAAGGAGAAATTTCTTATTCCAGACGAAGGGAAAAGTTATCTGTTGGAAGTTGTCAATACAGATTGACGCAAATATAAATGTTTGGTAAAGAAGGAGCATTACAAGAAACACGAAACTGATGCTCAACGGTGGGAAAATCGTCCAAGCATGATTCCAGAAGCTCACTTTAGAGACCTCTTGGATTATTGGGATAGTGCTATGGGACAGGTAAATTCTGTATTACCTTAATTTCTGATATATATATATATATGTTGAGTTGATGGTGAATTGATGATGATGTTGGATATCTTAATTTCTGACATAAATTATAGGAAATTGTTGTTAAGAATTCAGTCGTCAAAAGCATGAAGATGTTCACACTTTGGGTCCTTGTTCACTTGCAATACTTCGATATGAGTTGGTAATGTAGTTTTGTTATATATTGACTGAACAATTTTTTTTCCTGAAATCTGCATATTTAATTCAATTTGCATGTTTTGTTGATGGCTATATTATGATCACTTTGGTTGAAATTCATCCTTTTGTAACTAGAAACACAACAATCCAAACAACGAGCCTCCACCCGAGTACACAGTCTACTAAGAATCTAGGAAAAGAGATCCAAAACGTTCATATAAAACGAGTGGTATCAAGACCAAGACGAACATTGTAAGTTGAGTTGCATGCTTGTTATGTTTTGTTAATTAGTGTCAAAATCTGTGTGCTTCTACCAAGAATCTGTGTGCTTCTACTGCATATATGCTTGTTATGTTTTGTTAGTGTCAAAATCTACGTGCTTCTATTTATTATATATATTACATGTAGTTCTGACTATGGAGAAAGGGATATCAATATGCTCTTTCTAATGATTAGAGTGGGTTTTTTTTGTAGGATAAAATGAACAAAATTCAACTAGATATTGAAAAAGGAGAGAAAAGCAAAGAAGTAGATCCTTACTGTGAAGTGATGAAGCAACACAACAAGCCAACATTTCTTCAAGGGCGAGGATCGAAGATGTCTAAATCCAAAGGAGAGGAGAAAAAAGGCAGTTGCATAGTTGATCAAGCCTTCTTTGAACATATGAAATCTGAGTGGACTGAAGAAATAGCTTCAAGTTTGGCATCAAAAATTCTATCTCAGTTGCAAGCTGCTAATCCTCACATGAATTTGGTTATCCCAAATTTCACAACTACAACAGAAAGCACCAGTCAGGGAAATTTGCAGCCAACAACACAGGTATGTTTCTTTAGCTTTTATGAACTGATTTTCTTTGATTTGTCTTATTCTGGATGAATTGATGATGTTTGGTTTTCAAGATGACTTGATGTTGTTGAATTGATAGTGGTGATAATGTTGTTTTCAGGCTGGCTGAATTGATGTTGTTGAATTCATAATGCTAAATTGATGATGTTAGGTTCTCAAGCTGGCTGAGTTTCTACTTTATCATTTTATGATGTTGAATTGATAATGCTGTTTTCAGATCCATTTCTTTCAAGGAAATTGTATTGATGTGCTTTATAAAAGTGGTTTGTTTTTGGAATTGTGAGAATTCTTGTTAGAGAAAAGACTAATTGGATTGTAGATGGTTGATATGATAGATATCTGTTAGAGCAAATATTCTAAACTGTCTGAGAGGCAAATTCTTTCAGAGTAGTGTTTGAAGACTCCTAAATTCTGTTGTGTTCTTCTGAGTGAATTAAAGTCAGTTCAGCTAGTGTTGAGACTCGTAACTTCTGAGTACAGTGATAGTGATTCTACCATGCAGCATTGCAATTGTAGTTAGCAGAATATTTCAGTTCCTATTCAAACAAGACCTTAACAAGCTAGAAAAAAATGTGAAACAGATTTACTCATTGTTTACTTACACAGATCCATCAGTTGTAGGAGCTTTTATTACTTCTTTCCATGACAGGTTAATTCCCTTGTTCTTGATTTTTTTTGATTTGTCATGTGAATTGGTATAATATTGTGCATGTTGTTGTGTGCTTGATTTTTTTGATTTTTTGTGTGCTTGAATTGGTATAATGTGTATGTTGTACTTGTGCTTGATACTGTTCAATTTTGGTCATATGCTAGCTGTTGCATGTGTGTTTTAGATTGCTGATTTTGGTCTCCTTAACTTCTTTGCTTGCATTGACAGGAAGATGATGGACAAGAAGGTGATAGACAAGGAGGAGATGAACAAGGAGGAGGTGAACAAGGAGGAGATGAACAAGGAGCAGATTAATTGCATTTACTAGGTATATATAGGATGCATGAATTATGTTAACTTTTGTGATTATGGAATACATTAATTAGCAGCTTGAGGAATGCTAACCTTTTGGTCATGTATGACTTGCAATTAAACAATGGTACCTTATGCATGTACTAGCTAGCTAGATGCATGAATTATGTATGACTTTCTAACAATATTAATGCAAGTTTCCTTTCTTTAATTCCTCTTAATTATACTTCTACGTATCCATTAACAATGTAATTTATTAGTTGTATAATAATAAATAAATAATATTTTAATTTCATCATATATGTGATACTAAGGTAACACTTGTATAATATATGGTTATGCTTGTGTGTATGGTGAACAAGGTAATGGATGTATGTCAAATGTAATGGTTCTATCATCGATAACAGATTATTATCAAATGTAATGGCTTCATCTTTTGTAATGGATGTTTAACCAATGGTAACGGTTGAGTTACGGGAATATGGAACCATTACCATAGATAAAACATCTGTTACCCTAGATCAATGGTAACGGCAGCGGATGTAACGGCCTAAAATTTCCAAAAAAGTATTACCATAGACCTGTTGTAACACATTTTTAGCTTACTGTAATAGTTATACGGCGTTACAATAGGCCCGATTATTGGTAGTGAGTATTCGTGTCCCGCATGCACAAGATTTTTTGTTCACTATCGCTATTGATGGTTTGGGATAGAGGATGAATCAACGAAAACTTCGTTCTTTCTTGTGCTACAGAGTTATGGTTCCTCTATTTCCTGATGGTAGTATTTGCTCGAGTTGCAACGCTCGTAGGATGGACAAATGGGGGGATCATTTTGTACACTGCTCTAGTGAGGTCGGTGTGAAGTTCATGCATAATCTAGTGCGAGATATTCTGGTTGATATTTGTGCCAAAGTCGGGGTCGCAGTGCAGAAGGAGGCTCCCATGGGTTTCCCCTCGGTGAATGGGCAGGATCTTAGACCCGCTGATCTTTTACTCTTTAGTTGGCATCAGGGCAAAGACGCGTGTGTGGATGTGACCGGGGTCTCTCCCTTTATTTGTATGGGTGTGAGTTCTTGGGCGCCCGGGTTGGCCTTGCACAACGCTATTGAGAAGAAAAGGAGGAAGTATGAGTCCAAATGTGAGGAGTACGGATACAAATTTATCCCGTTCGCTTTTTCTACATTTGGGGAATTCGAGAAAGAGGCCTTGGACATGCTTTTACGTATTAAGCCTCTCGCTATTAGCCACTCCAACAATGTTAAGAGTGGTACTTTTATTTTTCATAGATTGAGTTTTTGCATTCAGAAGGGTGTGGGGGCCCAACTTGATTGTAGGCTTCCATCCAACTTTATGTAATCTAAACATTTTTTTATAATATTATTGTTGCAAGTAAAAAAAATGAAAAATAATTACTTAAACGGAGTAAATGACAATAAAATTACAAGATTTATTTTTTGGGTTTTTTGTTAATTTTTAAGTGTTAGAATGTGTAAAAGAAAATAAAAAAATATTAAAATGCCACGTGGGCACGCGCAATTGACGGTTTTAAAACGGAATATAAGGTGGGGTGGTTTTTTTGTTAACGGAGACCATCATATAGGTGGTCCAAAATAATATCAAAATATCTGGTGGTTTAGCGAAATATGATCTATCATACGGGTGATTTTTGACAAGTTTCTCTTAATTAAAAGCAATATTAAACGCACAATCGGTATAATTCAACTATTCAAGGAACGAAAGACATTCCTATTTCCATATTTTGATTTTTTTTGGACAAGAAAGAGATTAGGCTAGCTTCAACGAAATGAAAGCTATCCTAGAGCATCCTTGCGGATGAGGTCCAACAGGACCGGATCGGAGACCAACGGAGAGGAAGACACGCGTCGAAACGAGTCAGCAATGAAGTCCGCCACCACATTGGCCTCCCTGAAGACATGAACAATGCACCAGCACTGGAAACTTCGGAAAAGCGAATGGATATCAGCGCGCATGAGCTCTACCTCCCACGGACAGCTCCAATCTCTCAACACTACCTTCACGACCTACAGGTTGTCACCTTCAATCACCAAACGGGGAATGCCGATACGAATGGACTCCACAATCCCCTGCCGAAGAGCGAACGCTTCGGAAAAAATAACAGAGCGACGTCCAAGGAACCCGCCATCCAGCTAGACCGGGTTCCCTCTAGAGTTCCTGATAATAAATCCAAAAGAAGACATACCATCAGAGTTAACCGCTCCATCAAAATTGAGCTTGAACCAATTAACCTGGGGTTTTGTCCATCTGACATTCCCTCTATTTTTCCTTGGGTTACCATCTCTGCGTATCGTAGTTGTGGGTTTAGCATTCAGAGCTCCCTTCCAATCTTCCAGCTGCTTTAATGAAAATTCCACCGTCGATTTCGGAGTCGATGGGGGACAATTTTCATTATCAAAGATGTTCTTATTTCTAATGAACCAAGTACTCCACCATAGGCATATCACAGCCTCAAATTGATGTTTGGTCAGGAGTACCCGGATCTCATTGATCAACCCCAAAGGGTTCCTGCCGTTCGTGTTGACCAAACGAAGTTTATGGGCAATCCCTGGATTTAGGAGTTCCAAAGCTAATTTAATGTGGTTACACTTAGGGCTGTAAATGAACCGAGCCGTTCGCGAGATGTTCGGAGTTTGATTCGGTAAAAGCTCGTACGAGTTCGGCTCGAACTATAAACGAACCGAACCCGAACAGCTCGATAAGATAAACGAGCCGAATCCGAACACTTGAAAACTCGGCTCGTTTGTTCACGAACAAGCTCGATAATATGTTCACGAACATGTTCGCGAACAAGCTCGGTAATATGTTCACGAACAAGCTCGGTTATAAGTAAATATGAATTAATATATATATTAATATGTTCGCGAACAAGCTGGGTTATGCTAGGTGTGTTTTGAATGAAATAGTCGTGTTTTAGATGAAAAATTAAACAAGTTAGCGATTAAACAGGCAAGAGTTCGTTTAGCGTGTTCACGAGCGTACTAAACGAACCGAGCTCGAACAGTTCGCGAGCCGAGCTCGAGCTCGGCGAACCTCTTACCGAACCGAGCCCGAACAGCTCGAATCGAGCCCGAGCCCGAACCCGAGCCTGTATATGTTCGATTGAGCCGAGCCTGAACATTGAAATGTTCGGCTCGGCTCGGTTCGATTACACCCCTAGTTACACTCAATGAAAAGGTGAGTTGTGTCTTCAAATTGTGAGTTACATAGGTTGCATCCTTGGGGGACCGCAATATGGTTCACTGCCAATCTGGCCTTAGTTGGCAGCCCATTCCGGCAGACTTTCCAAAGAAAATTCTTTTGTTTGGGTGGAATTTGTAGCTTCCAAATCCAGTCAAGGTCAACCTTGGGACTTCTTTTTTCTTCTTGTATCCATTTCATTGTAGCGTTAGTGGAGAACCATCCATTTTTACTTGGTTTCCAGTAAAGCCTGTCCGTGAGTTTATTTAGAGGAAGAAGGATCTTAGCTATAATGTCTACCTCATCAGGGGAGGAGGACTTATTTAGCTTAGTGATGTCCCATGTTTTATCTGGCGTTACGTAGTTGCTTACTGTTTCGTCCTCATCCAGAGGAGAAGGACAATTTTGCTTGGGATTTAGTTTCGCGAGAGGGGTCCATGAGTCTTTCCAGAACCGGATGGTACGCCCATCACCAACTTGCCAAAACAACCCAAAGAAGAAGTGATCCTTCAGGCTCATGAGCTTAGACCACTGCCAGGAGGTATTGCATTGTTTCTTATAATTCCAAAGGTTTCTAGTCTTTAGGTACTTTTCATTTACCAACTTGACCCATATGTTATCAGGTTCAGCGATAATTTTCCATAGTAATTTCATTTGAAGAGCTTGGTTCATCTCTTCAGTTTTAGCGATTCCAAGTCCTCCATGTTGGGTTGGGCGACATATGGAATTCCAGCTGATCAAGGGCTTGTATCCACTATGTTTGTTCCAGTGGAAATCCCTATTAACTTTATCAAGGTCGTCATGGATGCCTTAGAGGAGATAGAACGACTGCATTAGGTAGTTTGGTTGTGCCGAAAGATTCGATTTGATAAGCGTTTTCCTCCCTTCCTAAGAAAGAGTATTGGCCTTCCATTTAGAAAGTTGTTCCCTTGACCTTGAAGTTAATGAGTTGAATGTGTGTTTGGTAACTCTTTTGTTAATAGCGGACATCCTAGATACTTGTCCAGTGCAGCTGTGTTAGTTATGTGAAGGGTTTGTTTGATTTGATTTTTGGTCTGATAGTCAATATTTTTGGTTGTTTGAAACGCTGATTTGTGAAAGTTGACCTTCTGGCCAGATGCTTTGCAATAGTCATTGATGATGTTTTTAACACATTCACTAGCTTGTTGGCTTGCTTTGGCAAAGATGATAATATCATCTGCATATGCAAGAAAAGGGATTTTTGAACCTCCTTTAGAGATTTGAATGCCAATTCCGCTTTTTGTGTTCAGAGATGCCTTTTGCAGTTGTCTCGCCAGCACCTCAGCTGCTAAAACAAAGAGGTAAGGAGAGAGGGGGTCACCTTGCCGAAGACCTTTGGCGGGTTTGAACTGATCTGTTGGCCCATTATTAACCAGGACGGAGAAGGATGCTGTCTCAACACATTCTCTAATCCAAGCAATAAATTTAGGATCGAACCCAAGTTTATTAAGAACATGGACCAGGAACTCCCAGCTGATACGGTCGTACGCCTTTTCCATGTCAAGCTTGATGGCGACCCATCCTCCCTTTCCTTTCTTATTGCGAAAGGAGTGAAGTATTTCATGAGCGATTAGGGTATTATCATGGATGCTCCTATTTTCAACAAATGCTGATTGTAGTGGGTGTATAAGCTTACTCATAACCTTTTTCAGCCTGGCTGTCAAAATTTTCGAAATGACTTTGTAAATCGTGTTACAAAGGCTTATCGGTCTGTAATGATTTGTAGTTTTTGGGTTTTCACACTTTGGGAGAAGTGTGATAAATGTGTGATTGACCTGCTTTAACAGTTTTCCCGAATGAAAGAAACTTTTTACTGCTTTGATAACGTCTGGCCCTACAATATGCCAATACTTTTTATAAAAACCAGCAGTCATGCTGGGCCAGGCGACTTGTCCTCCTCGATGTCGAAAACTGCATCTTTGACCTCTGCATTAGACACTAGTCTTGTTAGCTCGTTATTTTCGTCCACTGTTATTTCCCTTGTTAAATTGTTCGTGATTTCAATCATTTTATGGTTGTTGATTACTTGAAATTGGAATCTATCCAGAAAGTATTTGTGGATTTTTCGTTTAACATTTCCAAGTCCGGCGATTAGATTCCATCCCCATTCGTGATCTCCCGGATATTGGTCATGTTCCTCCTTCCACTCGCAACACGGTGGAAGTATTTTGTGTTCCTATCTGTAAGATTAATGTGGTTATTTTTACCTCTTTGCTTCCAATAAAGGGATTTAAATTGAAGGAGGCACTCTCTTTTCTTTGTCAACCTTTCATTCTTAATAAGCAGGGATTGGTCGTTGTTTTCAATGATTTGTTTTTGGATTTGGAGGAGGTCTTCATTGACCTTTTTGAATTGTTCGAAAATATTCCCAAACGTAGTCTTATTCCATCTTTTTGCTTTTATTTTCAGAAGTTTAGTTTTTTGGACCAGTCTGTACATATGAGATCCAGTCGGGTTAGCACGCCATACTTGCTCCGTCCACATAGTTTCAAACTTAAAGGGACGAGCTTTGAAGGGTTCCCCAATGGGTATGTCGCATGAGATTGGACAATGGTCCGACGATGCGAAGTTGTGGTTTTTAGTCGAAATCATAGGGAACCATTGGATAATTTGGTCACTAACAATGACTCGATCCAGTTTTTCAAATGTGTTGTTGCTCATATCTAAGGATTGTCTCCAAGTGAACTTGTTACCGAAGGAAGGGATGTCGATGAAATTAAAATCATTTTTGAAATTTAGTAGTCTTTCAAACCTTGATGTGTTAGGGATAACACCACCACTTTTTTCAGATGGACTCTGAATTTCGTTTAGATCACCGATAATAATGCATGGGTAGGATAACTGGGAGACGAACAATTTTAGATGAGCCCAAAAATCGTCCTTAATCTTGGACTCTAGGTGGAGCATAAACAAATATGAGAATATGTTCTTTATGCAATTCAAGATTTGAATACTTGAATGCAAATCTTGCATCTTTATGGAATGTAGAAATGGATTCGTTGAAAAGCTACTGGTTTTTCCATACAATAATCATTCCCCCAGACATCCCCGTAGACGGGATAAATTCAAAGGAATCAAAACCTGCAGATGTCCATTTCTGAAAAGGGGGGAGTTGTTGGCATTTAATTTCCATTAACGCAATCATTTGGAATTGCTCCGTTTTACAGAGGGCATTGATCTCCGTCCATCTATTTGGTTTTTTAATCCCTCTATAGTTCCAAGAACAGACTTTCATTTAAGACCTGCTGGCTTTGGGTTTTTTACCTTTATTTTTGTGTTATTAATTTGGTACAAATCGATCAGAACAGTACACCAACCAAGCCACCACTCGACAGTCATACAGACCCCAAGCATAGCGATGCTCAAATTGATATATCTCAAGATTTCTTTATCAGCGTTGCACTTTTGGTGTGAGTACTTTTGGTGTGAGTGTACTACCACCAAGGTGATAGATCTCAGGGGCTCTTTTTGAAAGCTAAAAAGCTGGTGGAAATGAGGTTGAAAGTACCTCAACTCCTGTTTGGGACAGTTATCTAAAGGTTTAAAGGGTTGAAAAAAGCCAATAACGCTACCACACCACCTAGTGAGCGACTCAGCAACCAACAATATAACAAAACAACAAATAAAAGGAGACAATTTAATGACAAGCCAACAAACCGGCAGATCACAACCGATGGATTGATAAGTCGAAGACCAGCAATCGGGACTACAAGAAAGAGGTTCATATCGGGTCCTTCTTGGAGAGCAAGGAGAGCATTAAGGGAGGTTTAATCACACACACACCAAACCACTCTCAAAGGCTCAAAGGAAGACTTGGAGAGCAAGGAGAAGAGAGGACGAGGAGAAGAGGAGGAAATCGGTGGAGCTAGAGAGGAGATTAGTGAGTTTGTACTTGTTTAGCTTTGGTTTTAGTAGAATTTGGATTTGGATATTGTAAACCCCTTTGGATTTGAATGCAATTTGAGTTGAATTTGAGTTTGATGATTGAGATTTGCTTGCTTTGCCATTTGATTGCTTTTTACTCTTGCTACATGGAGTAGATTCAATAGTCTTGGACTATGGGGGAAACCCCTAGCTAGGATTGGGTGTGAACCCCCAATTCCATAGCCTTTGAGTGCTTGATCTATGAATCCTCTCTACACTAAGCTTCAATTCTCTTGTGGAGACAAGGGACCTAGGGCTTGTGATTGGTTAGAGTAAGCGGAAGTGATCTCTAGCCCATCACTAGACCTAGCATCGAAGGAGAGTGAAAACTCCCTTAGGTCGAAGTGTAGAGTGGAGGGATCGAAGGCTAGCAACCTCGATCTCATAAGGATCAACACTTATTGGTTGAATTGGGGTGGAATTACCCAAGTCTAGTTAGGGAAGGAACCCAAAAACCCAAGACCGATCTACCATTTTTGCTAAATCAAAGTACCCAGCACATCGGGCCCGACGTAGTGTGTGTCGGTCCCGGCCAATCTGACCTCGATCCACCCTCGGACCGAAGTGACAAGTGTCGGTCCGAGGTGATTCCTTTTGATTTTCCTCGTTTTGCCTTTCTTTTACCTCTTCTTAGTCTTTTCAGTACACTCAACACACGAACTCCCGTGTGTTCAACACCCTACCTCTTTACTACAAGTGAGGTTCGGTTTATAAATTTAAATTTTGACCACCCACACTCGGACCGATCAGAGTTTTGGCGCCGTTGCCGGGGAGTTCTACTCGTTTGAGGTACAATCTTTTGTTGAGTCTTTGATTTGGTAGTAATTAGGGTGAGGGACTAGCCCAAACCCCTTGTTTGTTTTGATTCGGTTTTGTTTGTGTCTTTGGTTATAGGTGTATGCGAGCTCGTTCCGTCCGAGGAACACTTGAGTTCGACTTTGTGTGTGATCCGGAAAGCATCATCAAACAAGCTCGAAAGAAGAAGAGAATGGAGAACCAAGCTCGTGATGAGGAGTTTGAGAGGATGAGGGCCGACATGGCTTGAATGCAAATTGAGATGGCAAACCGAGATGCCGAGGCTAGAAGGGAACGTGAGCAAAGGATGAGGTTGGTGGCTCAAATCAACACCCAACCCCGGAATGCTGGGCAATACATGCATCCGGAGTTGAAGGTGCCGGAACCGGCCATAGTCTTGCCGGAGGTGTCAAAGAATTTTGAGATCAAGACTCAATTCATCTCACTCATTAAGAGGGAGCAATTTCAAGGGAGACCAAATGAGTGCCCGATCGAGCATGTGAAGCAATTCAAAGATCTATGTGAGACCATCTCGACGGATGATGAGACACTTGAGTATGTGCTACTCAAGGCCTTCAAGTGCTCTTGGGGAGGCAAAGCATTGCATTGATTGGAGAGCCAAGCACCTCGATCCATCACATCATGGAGGGCTCTCAATGAAGCATTCTTGATGAAGTTCTTCCCACCCACCAAGACGACGGAGCTTAGAAGGAAGATAGCAAGCTTTCAACAAGGAGCCCACGAGCCACTCTTCGAGGCTTGGGATCGGTTCAAAGAGATGTTAAGGGCATGTCCAATGCATGGGCAACAACCTTATGTCCTTCAAGACATTTTCTTCCAAGGAATCAACCCCGCCACCAAGGATAAATTGAACCTTCACACCGATTGTGGTTTCATTGACTTGCCTCCGGAGCAAGCGTGGGAGTTGCTAGACAAGCTCTCCGACTACGAAGCCATGTACGGGATGAATCAAGTGAACAAGGAAGTAAGAATCCATGGAGACGGTCCGAAGAGGCTCTACGTCCCAAAGAGTGAAGAGGTGGATAAATATGTGAAGATTCAATTCTTGGAGGATGAGTTGAACAAGATGAAGAGGCTCTATCACCAAAAACAAAACACGAGACCTTGTGAAGAATGTGGTTCTTTGAAGCATGGAGCCCAAGAATGTCCAAATGAGCACCAAGTTCGGTTGGCCGAGCAAATTGAGGAGGCACACTATGTTCAAAGAAACTTTGGAGGACGAGCCAACTTCAACAACAATGGAGGAAGGTGGAACCAAGGTCAAGCCAATGGCTACAACAACTTCAACCAAAACGAGCCAAGGGCCCAACCATCACCATACCGACCTCCGGGATTCTATGAGCAAACACCACCATGGGCTCAAGATTTGAAGAATCAAGTCACCAACATGGAGAGAAAATTTGATGATTAATTCAAGGAATTGGGTGTTTGGAGAAGGCAAGTGGGCAACCAATTTGTTCATATGGCGAATCAACTTCCAAGAGAGGAAGGGAGACTCCCGGGCCGACCCGAGGAGAATCCCCGTTCCCAACAACAACAAAATGAAGTTCGAGCCATAGGATTGAGGAGTGGACGGAGTTTGCCCGAGCCACACGAGCCAAGTCCAAGTGGGCTCTCAAAGAGATGAATTGGGATGTGAATCTAGCCGGAGAGAAGAGACATCTAGACCTTCATGAGTTGGGAGAGTTGCGTTTGAAGGCTTACGAAAATGCCAAGTTGTATAAGGAGAAGACCAAGAGATGGCATGATAGGAAATTGGTTCCAAAGACCTATCAAGTTGGTGACAAGGTTCTTCTCTTTAATGCACGACTTCGGTTCTTTCCCGGAAAACTTCGAACAAGGTGGAGCGGACCGTTTGTGGTACATCAAATACTTTCTCAAGGAGCGGTCGATTTGGTTGGTGACGATGGACGGATTTTTCAAGTAAATGGTCATCTAGTGAAGAAGTTCTATGATAAGATTGACCCAAGTGAAGAAGTAAGGGCCACATGGGCTCTCCTCTTAGCAAACTAAGCCTCTACATGCCATGCGCGAATAAGAAATTGTGAGCCTTCTTTACTCTTCTCTTTACTTTTAAGTTTTGGTTTCTTTGTTTTGATGAGGACACCAAAATTTTAAGTATAGGGTGGGTTAGTAGCTCATAGTTTCATGTTTAGGTTTATTGTGTTTGTTCTTGTTTTGTTTAAGGGATGTTTCTTTTGGATAGTGGCATGATGTAGTGCATGAATGATACTTGAATTTGATGGCATGAATGGATGAGTTTGTTTTGATTTTGAGAAAATTTTTGCAAAAATCATAAAAATTCGAAAAAAAATCTTGTTGTAAAAGAACAAAAAGATTTCGTTTTGGACTAGGAATTCCCATCTTATATGTCTATATGAAGGCTAATGATGATGTGAGCATGTAAAGTCCTTTGCATATTTTTGGATAGTTTAGCCTCAAAATGGATGTTGTTTTTGATGTGATGTGATATCTTGCATGTTTTTATTGAGCACATGAGTTCTTGGATGAAGTTTTGATGCAACTAAGCTAGAGTGAACCTTGTGAGATTATTTTTGGCCATTTTAGGGATGTTTGTTCATATTGCATATCCCTCATTTTCTTGTGTGAAATAGCTCAAGCATGCTTAGTAATACTTGTTATTGAAGTGTTTATCTATTTTCCAAGACCAATATGAGAATTGTTCTATGCTTTGTTACATTGATTTGAACTTTGTTTCATTTAGTCACAAAATGTTCCATATCCTACCTTGAAGAGAAACCGTTGTTTGTAGCCCCGTTTTAAGCCTAAGACCTTTGTTTGAAACTCCTCAAAAGTATGAATCCTAGCCTATATGACTTGACCCCTTATGGGATTGGACTTTAGTGAGAGGTTTGGAAGTATATTTGGAGAGTTGAGATTCTCTTTGGTGAAGGGCAAAAGAATGGTGTTATAACTCAAGTGGGTAGTGCATCTTTGTTGAGAAAAAAAAAAGTTGGAAAAATAGTGGATTGAAAGCAAAGTGCTTAAGTGAAAAAATATGGGCACCGACCGAGTTCAAAAGGACATCGGGCCCGAGTTGTAGTGCAAGTCGATCCTAGTGGAAAAAGTGTGAAAAATCCAACAAAAAGTGTAGTGCAAAGATGAAGTGGAATGTTAAGTGAAAAGTGGGTTGAAAGTTGAAGAGAAGAAAAATCAAAGTCTTTTGGATAAGTGAAGTTGAAAGTGGAAGAATTTGGTGAATTTGGTGAGAGACTAGAAAGTTCAATCCCCTTGTTAGCATCACAAGACCAAAGTAATTCCCACCTTGAGAAATACCAAAAGCCCCATTACAACCCGGCCGAATGGAACCTCTTTGAGGACCTCCATTGAGCCAAGTTCATATTCTTTGTGTGCATTGTAATAGGCATCTCTAGGTGGAGGAATTGGTGATATTAACTTCAATGGTAAAGTCTTTACTTGCATGATTTTTGAGTTTGAGTGTTCATTGCTAAGCCTAAACACATGATGAGTGATACACATTTCACATTCCTAAAGTGAGGCTTAGTGGTATTAGACTTTATTCCTTGAACACTTGATCATGTGTGATGATTTAATCTTGCTAGCATATCAATCACTTGTGCTTACTTGATTTTTCATATGAGGCTTTACTTGAAAATTGTGCTTCGGTCTTGCTTACATTGTTATTGCTTGAGGACAAGCAAGTTTAAGTATGGGGTATTCTGATGTCTCTCATTTTGGTGGTGTTTTAGTAGGTCAATTTCCTATGTAAAAATGTGTTTTTCGTTTCTTTCCTTGTTAGTTTCGTCTCTTTTTAGCTTAGTTCCCGGTTTTCTTCAAGATTCGGAAACTATGCGAGTTTGTTATGTTTTGTAGGTAAAATGGCACAAAAGAGGATGTTTTGGAGGAGTATCTAAGGAAGAGTTAAGCAAAGGAGTCAAGGAACGGAAGAGCCACGCAAAGAATGAAGAGGAACTCAAGGAAAACCAAGAAGAGAAGAAGGACCGAGGCCCTGGACCGAGGTACTATCAAGTCGGGCCCGAGATCGAGCACCAGTGTATAGGACCGATGTTCCCAAAGTCGGGCCCGAGGTTGCCCCGTGTCGGTCCGAGTCGGCGATTGAGAAGATTAGGCTCCAAGGCACAATGTTGTGATCTTCCAAGTTTGCCCTTCTTCTAAATTGGGAATTCCTTGGTCCCCAATCCATGAGAGGCTATAATTAGAGGTAATTAGAGAGCATTAAGGGAGGCTTAATCACACACACACCAAACCACTCTCAAAGGCTCAAAGGAAGACTTGGAGAGCAAGGAGAAGAGAGGAGGAGGAGAAGAGGAGGAAATCGGTGGAGCGAAAGAGGAGATTAGTGAGTTTGTACTTGTTTAGCTTTGGTTTTAGTAGAATTTGGATTTGGATATTGTAAACCCCTTTGGATTTGAATGCAATTTGAGTTGAGTTTGAGTTTGATGATTGAGATTTGCTTGCTTTTCCATTTGATTGCTTTTTACTCTTGCTACATATAGTAGATTCCATAGTCTTGGACTATGAGGGAAACCCCTAGCTAGGATTGGGTGTGAACCCCCAATTCCATAGCCTTTGAGTGCTTGATCTATGAATCCTCTCTACACTAAGCTTCAATTCTCTTGTGGAGACAAGGGACCTAGGGCTTGTGATTGGTCAGAGTAAGCGGAAGTGATCTCTAGCCCATCACTAGACCTAGCATCGAAGGAGAGTGAAAACTCCCTTAGGTCGAAGTGTAGAGTGGAGGGATCGAAGGCAAGCAACCTCGATCTCACAAGGATCAACACTTATTGGTTGAATTGGGGTGGAATTACCCAAGTCTAGTTAGGGAAGGAACCCAAAAACCCAAGACCGATCTACCATTTTTGCTAAATCGAAGTACCCAGCACATCGGGCCCGACGTAGTGTTTGTCGGTCCCGGCCAATCTGACCTCGATCCACCCTCGGACCGAAGTGACAAGTGTTGGTCCGAGGTGATTTCTTTTGATTTTCCTCGTTTTGCCTTTCTTTTACCTTTTCTTAGTATTTTCGGTACACTCAACACACGAACTCCCGTCTGTTCGACACCCTACCTCTTTACTACAAGTGAGGTTCGGTTTATAAATTTAAATTTTGACCACCCACACCCGGACCGATCATCATCCAACCCCAAGAACAATGAAAAGGCCTTAGGGCATCAGCATGAGCCATCAACAGGCAAGAATAAGCAACACACGGCAAAGAAGAGGACCAAGCAATCTAGAAAAAAAGAACACAAGGCCAGCGGAGCAAGGCACAGGAATAAAGGAAATTGCAGACATGCTCTATTAATTTGTTCACAACGACATAACAGACACACACACCCACCTCCGGGTTACAAACTGGACATTCATGGAACAAGCAAACTGGCACGCAGGCCAAGGAACCAACAAGAAAGCAGAAAATGAAAGCAAAGGGAAGGGAAACATTGTGTTTAATAGAGCAAGACAGTAGCCTTTCAGTTGGCTTTGGGGGAGTTTTGTGATTCTCCTTACTTTTTTCCTTTAACTTTTGGTGCAAGGTTTTTGAAACAATCAGCAAACTGTAGGGCCTTATCTTCATTGATGACGTTTTCTTTTTGGCTCTTTGATAGCAGAGGAAGCAGTATCTTCATCATTGTTGCTTTGACGTTTCCTACTAGAGTCCGATGCCTCAAGATCCTTGATCTCGATGTAGTCTTCAATCTGCTTGGCAGTGAGGCCGATACCAGCATGGAAAGCTTCGAGGGACCCTTGCGATTTAGCTTCTTGGAAGTCTTCAGCTTTGTCATTGGTGTTATCTCCACTTCCCTGAGTGATTGGGACAGCCTGACCAGTCTCTTTGCCCAGCTCAGCCTCGAGGAAGACCTCATCTTCCACCACTTCCTCATCTTCCAGGTTCTTTTCCCCCACCAGAAGAGGATCACTTGATTGAATGCTTTCAACTCCTACTGGGACCATGTTGACAGCCCCAGTGTTAGCTTCATTTTCGGCTGGGATTGTAAGAGGGGCGGCAGCACTAAGGTCGTCGGTGCTCATTTCCGTCCCCCCAGTCGGACCATCTGCAACTTTGCTTTGAGCGGTTTTAGTAATAAGATAAATAGTAGGGATGGATTGGGTGTTCACCTTGTCTTGTATTGTGTTGGACGATTGTGGTTCGAGCCCCTGTTTTGGATTCACCATAGGCTGGTTTGTTGGAGTTTTCCCAGGCTTGGAAGTTTCAGCAGAAGGTGGAGCCTTCTCCTTTTGTCCTGATGTGTTAGGTTTTGGGAGGTCGGGCATGCCATGCCTCTCAGTGCACTTCGGGAAGAGGTGGTCAGCCCCACCGCAGTAGCCACAACCCCTCTGGTCATCCTCGAACCAGATACGGATCTCACCGAGTTCACCGTTAGCATCGGGGACAATAATATTGTCAAGCTTCATAACCCCAATATCAACGTTAGTACAAACCCGGTTGTGTTGGGTCTTGAAACGGATTAGATGGCCTAATCCATTGCCTTCCATAATTGTTTGGAGAGCCTCTTGGGTAAGGAAGACTGGGTGGAGCTTTAGAAGCCGAAATCAGAGATCAACTTTCGATTTGTTCTCATATGCAGTGTTGAAGTCAGGGTGCCACTCCCTGAGCACAACAAGTTGTCCCAAAACATGGTATGGACGAGCATCCCACACCTTCTTCTTGTCCTTTAGGTCCTTGAAACGGACCTCGAACCACCCGTGTAGGAGGTTGATAAACTCCGGATCCGGATTGTTCCTCCATTGGCTCTTGAGTTTGGCCCTCAGTTTGGTGAACTCTATAGACTTTCCAACCACAAAGGCCATCAGTGAGGTCTCCATAGCCTTCGTGGTGTTAGCCTTTGCCTTAGCAAGCTTTGCCTTGAACGCAACAGGGTCAATCTTAAGGTTGGAGAGTTTTTTCTCGATCGGGTTTCGATCATTCTCATCAACGGGTTGTTGTTTGACGATGAGGCCACATTCATGAAGTCCTCATGATCAGCAACAATGGGGGCCTTTTGGGCTGATTTTTGGTTGTCATTTGCCTTTTGGTTAGAGTTGGCCATGATGATAAACAGGAACAGGAAGGGCGAGAGAGAGGGGAAGGAAAAAAGCCAGGGAACAAGAGAAAACTGCAAGCAAAAATGCAGATGAAGCAGGGAGGAGATGAGGGATATGGAAGCGGGGATTTGGAAACTCGCCAAAGGGGGGATTAAATACAGGGTGAAGCCCTCCCAAACGGCCCAATCGGAGCATGGAATTTGCAGAGACGGCCACAGCGTCGGGCGGGGGTGGTATCGATTGACGGAAGGCGAGAAGCTGCAGCGTCGGGCGACCTCCTTGGAGACCAAGCAATAGCTTTTCTGCTTTTGGATTTGGAGCCACTTGATAACACTAGTCCACGCTTTTTCCCCCCCTACAGGAATTTCGTTCACATAGGGAAGCTGCAGAGTCGCTCCTTTGCCACTATGAGCCACGCCGGAGGGAACTCCCAAGGCAAGGAGCTCGCTTGATATGCCGATGGTTTTCCATCTTTCTCTTGATTGGGCCTTCATGATTACTCCATTAACAATCCATCTAGCAAGGATTACTGTGAGCATGCAAATTTTGATCTTTGTTGTGGCGTTGCTCTTCAACGACGGCGGCGGTGGCTTTGGGTCTTCTAGGGCATCAGAATTGGGGGGCCGTTTGGGGAGCGCGTGTCTGGCGCGTACCATTAATCAGTTTTTAATGATTTAGAGATTTGCATAAAAGAGGAAATTGACAACCGTTATTTCTGTTTTTTTGTTCGAAAAAGTCTTCCTATTTCTCACACCAACACATATTCTCATTTTTTACAATATAACTAGTACAAACCCCGTACCATGTACGGGTAATGTAAATATAAAACCGAATTAATCGATTTGAGATCGAATTTTAATACGAATACGCTTTTAACTCGGGAACTTATAATCCAAATCCGATAGACCAAAGTCCGAACCTATTGACCTATATATGTACTTTTATTCATACAACTAGCTTAACCTGTCGTGCCATGCACGACTATTGTACTTAAAAATAATAAATTAAATTATATATTTTATAATTAAATAACTATATATAAAATATAATATAATTTTATTGTATTGTCTTTTTTTTATCTTCTAAAAAGAGTGATATTATTGTTGAAGTTCATATAAACAAAAAACAAATATACATTATATAAGACATAATTTTTTCACTCATTTATATATTTATATAAAGCTTGATTATAAGAATATAAATTGATATTTTACATACAATTTTTATCATATATTAATAACGACTATTATAAATTTAAATATAAAAGTAAACAATTAAAAAAATTCATCAATTGATAAATTAGATAAGGTTTATAAAAATTTAATAGAAAATGTAGGAAACCACAAATTTACTTGTATTAAGCAAATAAGTTGAATCCAATATTCAAAGATTTTTCTTAATTTGTTGTGAAAGATTTCTCCCTATAATGCTTCAAGAATTAATAATTGACAAATCTTTTGTATATAGATAAGAAGAAATTCAATAGAAAAACCCTATATAATACGAATAATAAAAATTAGTTTTTTTTGTACATGAGGCAGGGTCAAAATTAATGTGGTGATTCAAAAATAATCACTTGTATGCTTGTATTAGGAAAATAAGGGGTGTTTATATAATTTGAGAAAATTTGTGGGATTATTTTGTAAATAAGTAAAAACTATTGAAAAGGATGTAAGTTATCAAGATATAAGTGAAAATTATTATTTGGATAAAATATCAAGTTTGTTATCAAGATAGAAAAAAAAAATCAAATATAATGGGTAAAAATATAGTTGGTTATTTAAATATAGAAAATAACTTAAGCTTAAAAATGCTAAATTTATTCAAGTAAATGAAATTAGAAAGTGACAAAATTAGTTTTTCTAATAAAAAATAATTTAAATTGAAAATTGAAAAGTTAATTAAGTAAACCAAATATAATTAGTTCATAGTAATTATATTTCAAAAATTCAAGATATATATTAGAATCATGTTTTTCAATTAAGTGAAATATTAAAAAAGATAGAATATCTTACCAAAATTCGGAAGTTTGAATATATCTTTTACATAAATAGATAATATATAATTTAATCAAGTTAATTGAATAGCACAAATAACAACTACTATATTTTTCTTTATCAAATATATGGTGGATCCAGAATCAACTTTACAAAAGATAACCGATATATTAAAAAAGATAGAACATCTTACCGAAATTTGAAAATTTGATCATATCTTTTACATAAATAGATAATAAAAAAATATAATAAGATTAATTGAAATAACTTAAATAAAAGCTTTTTTTTAAATCAAATATTCGTATTGTCAATGAACGTATGTACATGAAATAATACAAAACCTTCAATTAAAGATAGAAGAAAAAAAAGTGTTAGATCAGTAACGTCATTTTACATTAAGGGAATTATGGTTATATAGTACGTTACTTGAACTTCCCTTATCTGAATACGGAGTATATCCTAGTTTGAGTATTGATTTTGGTTCTTATTGAAAGATATTAATATTTCCAACTTATGGTGGTTAGTGTATAGATACGGGTCCAACTTTCAAATTTGGGGTTTATCTTTTAGATATTAGAGTATGTTGAACAAATTGCTTTATAAAATTTACTTTTACGGATAAATATTGTATATAGATAGATATTGTATATGGTTTATTTACGTACGGTATATGCGGTTAGATATTGTATGGATAGATATTGTTGATAAGGTGGTTAAATTAAAAGATTAAAAATTTATGTGGTAAAATTATGGTAGTTAATTACAAGACTTTAAAAATTATTTTGGTTAAATATATGGTGGGACCAGAATCAACGTGGTGGCTCGAAAATGGTCGGCTTTTATAATATATATTGATGATTGATGATTGATTGATTTTAATTTGTAAAATTTAAATAGAAACATAAATATATCACCGAAGTGGAAGTGAGTTTGGATCGTGAACCACCTTCTACTATCCCTATCGTGTATCCCCAAAAGTTGCTCCGTTTAACCCAAAGAACCCTAGCAAGCAGAGAGAGAAGAGAGCGCAAGTGCGGCGCTCGGAGGGCGAAGGTCATCGATGGCGGACTGGGGCCCGGTGGTGGTGGCGGTGGTGCTGTTCGTGGTGTTGACGCCGGGGCTTCTCATCAGCATCCCCGGGCGCGCCGGTCTGGTTGAGTTCAGCAGCTTCCACACCAGCGGCGCCTCCATTCTGGTTCACGCCCTCATCTACTTCTTTCTTATCACCATCTTCTTGCTTGCGATGGGTGTTCATGTCTACATTGGCTCCTGATTTCCCTCATCAATCTATATCCATGCCCCCATCTGATCTGCTTCTGCTGCTAGTATTGTTGGGTGAATTGCCGCTAACGCTAAACTGTGGATTCTTTACTCGTCGTTTTTTTAATCCTCTGTTCTGTCACTTCTGTGTTACATATACAAGGATCGGATTCTGATCATTTATGTTGCTGCTGTCTCGACTCCATATGTATAACACTACTGATTTTTATGGATCCTATCTCGACTCCAACGTACAGCTGCCCCATAAATTCCTGTATTTATGCTAATAGGAAATTTGTCTCTCATCAACCTCGTCATGCATTTACCTGAATTCATCATCAATGGCCTAGCTTATCATGTCCTTTGTGCGTTCACTAGCTACTGGATTAAGAGAAAATTGAGAACAAGCTACTCAGTGATCTAGTTTATATCTTTCATCCTTCGACTCAACTCAACAGCACACTCCATATATAGCTCAATAAGCTGGCGTAGAAGTATGACTTGTACAAAATGAGACATGTAACCAAGTGTTGCACTTACTCCATATATATATGATATCTGCCCTGGCAATCAAGGTAGGCATAGACATATATGGATGTCAAGAACGAGGAAAAACAGAATAACCAAAAGAGCATACACCACAGCATGTAAGAAGATGGAGGGAATAACGGTCTTCATGTTCATGAACTCGATGGGACGATGCTTCCCCGGAAGCTGCACGATCAATCAGAGTGACAGAAAAGCACACAAAACGGCTGCTATGATCAGAGCCGGTTCTAATTGAGAGCTACTGCAACAGCTACACCTCATTCTCTTTCTATTAAAAGTGTACTGCAACAAGATACCCTTTTATTTATTTATTTATCTTCATTAAAAGTGAACTGTAACATATGTTTGACATATATAAGTTAGGGTTAGCAAGTAAGCATTAGAGCATCTATAACGGTGAATTTTGGGTGAAATTTCTTATTTTACTTTTCAATCGCTTTGTTTTATCCAAATCAGCATAAGAAACTTCAATCTACATTCATGAGTTTTCAAATCTTTAAATTGAGATTCATGTGTTCCTTTTTAGTTTTCTCCCTCTCATTCTGAAAAAAAGAAGAATAAATCCATATGTCAATATATATATATATTGTGTCAATGTGCAGGAAATTTTGTCAGAGATGAGTATCATATACAAGAACTTGTATCTGACATAAAATTTGTAATTTATGGTTTTTACAGACAATTAGCTAATTGTCTTTTTCTTTTAAAGATTTAAGAGATTTCCAATCTCACTATTGTAGATTCTCTTAGTGACATTTTTACCACCCAACTCGTGAATAAAACAAAATCACCCGACTCATCCATCACCTGCAAAACCCTTTCACCCATACCCAACCCACTCGTCACCCGTGGATGAGTCGGGTGACTCATCAGCTGCAAAATTCTAAATTACAATATAATTTAGAGGGAATGGGTGTGGGGGGCGAAAAAGGGGGTATTGAAGAAGGTGAGTTACTTTTGAAAATTGTGTGGTGAATAGGCATGTATAAAAGGTGATTTTATATATTTTTGGGCTCCCCCCTCCCTCCCTCTCCCTCTCTCTCTCTTTCTCCCTCTCTCTCTTCTTTTTTGAACCTCCTCCATGGAAAACCGCCATTAGCGTCCTTGCTTCGAGCGATTTGGTGACCTGCGATTGCTTTTCTTGGCGTGGATCGTCAACTACCGTTGTCGGATTGCGCTGACAAGTGGAAACTCACACGGTTAGTGAGGTGTTATAGCGGTTTACAGTAATCTCTTGGGTCTAAGGCTTACTGTTCCGACATTTGGTTTCTAGAGTGCATAGTGGTTGCCGATTGGCACTCCATTTTCATTTTGGACACACATGTAGTCTGGTTTAGAGGTTTGGGGCAGAAATGGGGAAACTCATACTGTTTGTCATTAGGATTCCTAGGTTTTAGTAAAGTGGAGTTCATTTGGCACTTTGTTTCAGTTTAGATGTCGTTTTAGTTCCCAAGGGCTTTTGGTGAGTTCAAGAACACGGTGAGCTCCGATCGCTTTTTTGGCGTGGATCGTGAACTACCGTTGTCGGATTGCGCTGACAAGTAGAAACTCGCACGGTTAGTGAGGTGTTATAGCGGTTTTCAGTAATCCCGTGGGTCTAAGGCTTACTGCTCCAATTTCTGGTTTCTAAAGTGCATAGTTGTTGCCGTTTTGGACTTTTGGTGAGTTCAAGAACACGGTGATGGTAACAAGTGGGTATTGGGGTGAAGGGGGTAAAAGTCGTAAAGTTTATATAATACATAATGGCGACAACATATGTAGGTCCACTCTAGGGCGATGATGACAAGTGTAGTGGTGTAGTTAAGGGAGAAGTTGTTGGGGTGAGGGAAAACTGGGGGTGGGGGATGGTGACAATTGTGTATGATGTTTTTTTCTTGACATTAGTTGTTGTCATGTGACAGGTGGTATGATGGATCTTGTTGCACAACAAGTTGTCGTTTCTTTTGAAGCCCAATCTACTAGTTACAACATACATGCAATTGTTCTAGTTTGCTGTTATTGTCCTCAATAGGTGGTGACAATGCTTTTTGGTCTCCACGGTCCAAACTCGTCCCAACAATAGAAAATCAATCATTCAATAGGTTATTTACTCCTAGAGAAACATTCAATGATCATGAGATGAAGCACAAGAGAATCAATAATAACCAAAGGAATAGGAAAATGATTTAGAATCTCACAAACTTGTCAATTGAGGCTTCATTGATGAACAAACCCTAGAGAAGTTTAGTTCTCCATAATCCTCATAAAACTCAAGTCTTCAAACAAAAGGTCCAAGATCACAAATTTAAAGAGTCTCCATGACTTAAATATGCCTAAGGACAAAAACAATATACAAAAATATCATAACATAATAAGAACAACTCAAAGATAGAGATCCACGCGTTGTTGAAGTCGGCTCTACCGCGACCGCGCCGTCACCGTCGTGCCCATGGTCAACACTCGGTCAATGGCTCACATCATTGGAAGTATTAGCATCATTGGAAGTTTTAGCATGCTTTCTTCCACAGTCCTTAGCCACATAAGGCACAGTAGCATGCGTCCGAGCAAAAGACTTAGCATTTTTAGACTTATCATGATTCTTCCGATTCCAAGCCTTTCCTGCTCTTTTGGACATTGTCCTCAAGCTTAAAACATTCATATTTCGAGTGTCCATGTTTTCCACAATGCCAACAAGTCATATAGAAATCACCAAGATAGTACTTAGGGTTAGGCCTTTGAATCTTGTTTTTCTTCATCTGTGTGGCTTTTAGAGTTAGCGTAGTAGTCCTTGTGACTAGAACTACCACTTCCTAGGGCACGGATCCTTTCCTCAAGATTTTTGGTTTTTTTTTTTTCAAGTTGCAATTCAGTTGGCTTGCTAGCCTGGAAATCATTTGGCATTGAGTCCTTGACGCTTAAGAAGGGTTATAGCCAAGTCCGTTTCTAGCAGAAACGAATAAGACAAGCTTGACCGTTTCCGTAGAAGGAGTCTTGCCTAGAACCTTTATCTCGTCCCTAAACTTTGCATTTTCTGATTTTAAGCATGCAAGTTCAGACTTTAGAGACTTACTAAAATTTTGTGAGGACTCTAGTTCAGATGTTAACTTAGAGCAATTTTCATAATCTTTGTCAGCGTTCTCAAACTGTTCATCCAGTGTCTCCAATTCTTCTTTCATTTCTAAATTTTCTTGAAAGACTCATGCTAGCATTTTAACAAGATGAGACTTAAAATAACCAACAATTGACTTTAAAATAGTTTCTTGAGTTACCTCTTCATCAGAGTCCTCTAAAGCTTCCTTTGAGTCATCTCCAATGGCCATAAGACTTGTGTTTGGGGAACTCAAGTCTTCAGACTCGCTCTCAATGTCGTCCTAATCAGCAAAGTAAGCCTTCTTTCTCTTATCTTTTGAATTTCTTTCAAAGAGACAGTTCTTTACGAAGTGACCCTTATTGTTACATTTAAAACAAGTCACACCTTTCATCTCTTGTTCCGTCATGCGATTGGAACTCTTGTCTTTAGAGGTTGTGAAGTTTTTCTTCAAATTTTCTTTCTTCATCATGGAATGGAGAGCCTTGGTCATGAGGACTAGATCATCGTCCTCTCCACGTTTGATATACACATTTATGTTGTGTATTTAGATGGGGTTTTAGCATACTTTTATTCTTGTTTTAGGTGCTAAAGTTGGAGTTTGAAGCGTTAAAGAAGGAAGAGCCGAGGTACCCTGAAGATCACTTGAAGCTGGAATGAAGAAACGAAAGATTGACGATCTGTAGCTGGCGGCGACCGCTGCCCCATAGGCGGCGACCGCTGCCTTTTACCGAGGCGATTTTCTGCTTTAAACGATGTGTTTTGTTTAGTGACCTTTTGGATATTATTTTAGGTCCGGTTTTTATGTATTTTTGGATAGATGTTTTCTCATATTTAAGGGCTTTTGAACCCTTTGTTTAGAGCTAGTTTTTGAGTTTGGAATTATTTTGTATTTTGGAGATCTATGGAGAACTAAGCCTCTTTGCTTAGACAGACAATTGAAGTCTTCATTCTGATTCAGTTGTGAGATTTCTAATTCCTTATCGATTGCAAGGATTTAATGTCTTCTCTTGCTTGAATTACTATTGACTTGTTTCAATGATTTCTAGCCTGATCATCTAGGATTTATTGTTATTAGGTTATTGCTAGATTTAGAGTGTTTCTGGTTGAGCATCTCTAATTCATAAGTAGCAACTGCATCGTGCTAATATCTGGTTGTGTTAGTCTTATGCATAAGAGAATTGATTTGCATTCTAGGGTAAAAGCTGGTTGTTTTATCTTAGCTTGTATCCAATTATATTCCTATTGTTTAATGCTGCTAGTTAGATTGAATCTTGATAGTTTCATGATTATTTATCTAGTTAGGGTTAATAGTATCTGGTTGTGCTATTAATTACTTTTGAAAAGGAATTGGAATTTCCATTACATAGATATTGAATGAAATAAATGATCAACTTGTCAAGGGAATGCGGATATTTGTTTGCCTAAGTGTTTTTAAATACTGATTGATAAACTCTCGAATTCGTATGCTTTGCATGTTAGTGTGTGAACAAAACCTAAAACCCCCCTTGTTAAATCTGTTTGACACAAACTTCACTGCTAAAGATAATCTATCTCCCTATGGAATCGACCCTTACTTGCTTTATACTTTGGTTTAAGTTAGTTTGGTTTTCTTGCATAATTGTGGTTTAAAACGACTAAATCATCGTTATCAAATTGGCGCCGTTGAGCTTTGACGATATATGTTATTACCCTTAGCTGTAGACTCTCTTGACGCTTGATGATCTAGGCTGTTATTAATTACGAGTGTTAGTTTTCTGATTCACTCGAGACGAGTGAGATTCAAGTGTGGGGGAGTTTGATATACACATTTATGTTGTGTATTTAGATTGGGTTTTAGCATACTTTTAGTCTTGTTTTAGGTGCTAAAGTTGGAGTTTGAAGCGTTAAAGAAGGAAGAGCCGAGGTACCCTGAAGACCACTTGAAGCTGGAATGAAGAAACGAAGAGATTGACGATCTGTAGCTTGCGGCGACCGCTGCCCCTTAGGCGGCGAACGCTGCCGTTTACCGAGGCGATTTTCTGCTTTAAACGTTGCGTTTTGTTTAGTGACTTTGTGGATATTATTTTAGGTCCGGTTTTTATGTATTTTTGGATAGATGTTTTCTCTTATTTAAGGGCTTTTGAACCCTTTGTTTAGAGCTAGTTTTTGAGTTTGGAATTATTTTGTATTTTGGAGATCTATGGAGAACTAAGCCTCTTTGCTTAGACAGACAATTGAAGTGTTCGTTCTGATTCAGTTGTGAGATTTCTAATTCCTTATCGATTGCATGGATTTAATCTCTTCTCTTGCTTGAATTGCTATTGACTTGTTTCAATGATTTCTAGTCTGATCATCTAGGATTTATTGTTATTAGGTTATTGCTAGATTTAGAGTGTTTCTGGTTGAGCATCTCTAATTCATAAGTAGCAACTACATCGTGCTAATATCTGGTTGTGTTAGTCTTATGCATAAGAGAATTGATTTGCATTCTAGGGTAAAAGCTGGTTGTTTTATCTTTGTTTGTATCCAATTCTATTCCTATTGTTGAATGCTGCTAGTTAGATTGAATCTTGATAGTTTCATGATTATTTATCTAGTTAGGGTTAATAGTATCTGTTTGTGCTATTAATTACTTTTGAAAAGGAATTGGAATTTCCATTGCATACATATTGAATGAAATCAATGATCAACTTATCAAGCGAATGCGGATATTTTTTTGCCTAAGTGTTTCCAAATACTGATTGATAAACTCTCGAATTCGTATGCTTTGCATGTTAGTGTGGAAACAAAACCTAAAACCCCCCTTGTTACTTCTGTTTGACACAAACTTCACTGCTAAATATAATCTGTCTCCCTGTGGAATCGAACCTTACTCGCTTTATACTTTGGTTTAAGTTAGTTTGGTTTTCTTGCATAATTGTGGTTTAAAACGACTAAATCATCGTTATCAAATTGGCACCGTTGCCGGGGAGGCAACAATTATCTTTGGTGTGAATTTTTTGCGCCAAACTTGGTTTGAACCTATCTTATGGTTCGCACCCGTATTACTAATAATCTACCTCTTGTTTTTGATCCAGAGATCGAGAGGACTTTAGTCATGACTGGGAAGGTTGTGCGTGCTTTATTTCAAGAGACAGTAGCAATGGCAAATCGTGTGACTCTTGAATCTCTCACAGCTCCTAACTTAGAGCAACCAACTCGTGCAGTGCAATTTCCGGCTCTTGATGAGGGTGTCAAATTTGAGCTTAAGACAGGAGTGGTTCATCTGCTCCCGAAATTCAATGGAACCCCACTTGAGGATCCCATACAGCATCTGGATGAATTTCTTGAAGTTTGTACCAGTATGCATCCATTTGATATTACTGAAGATCAGATGTGGTTGAGAGTATTTTCCTTTTCTCTGAAGGAATCTACTAAGGACTGGTATCATTCTCTACCACCAGGAAGCATCACCACCTGGGTGAATCTGAAGAAAGTGTTCCTTGACAAATACTTTCCGGCTATTAAATCTAATCAGCTCAAGAAGAAGATTTGCAACATAGAGCAACTCCATGATGAATCTCTCTATGACTACTTTGAGCGCTTCAAGAAACTGGTGAAGAGCTGTCCTTATCATGGCTATGCTAATCATGATCTTATTCTCTATTTACATGGAGGGCTTCATGAGGATGACCGTCGGATGGTGAACTCTGCTTGTGGAGGAAATATTATGAAAAGGACCTACGAGGAAGCTCTAGAGGTATTCACTACACTGGCGGATGACTCTAGACAATACAGTGGGAGAGGCTCCCAAAGCTTGTCAGCTGCTAGTTCGCACTCAAAAATTGATCTAGCTGATTTTGATGTGTTGAAGGAAGAAGTAAGGCGTCTAAAACTGAAGGGTACACCTCAACAGCTTAAGGCCTGTGAAATTTGTAATGACGACTTGCATCCTACTGATTCATGTCCAACACTTCAAGAAGAAGCGAATG
Source organism: Polygonum aviculare (assembly GCA_934048045.1). NCBI lineage: Eukaryota > Viridiplantae > Streptophyta > Magnoliopsida > Caryophyllales > Polygonaceae > Polygonum > Polygonum aviculare. The sequence continues at coordinate 18,883,407 of OW204023.1, read as the reverse complement.
CAGTTGGGGGATTTCAGATAAAGCAGAGGTATGACCCTTATTCTAACCACTACAACCCTGGGTGGAAGGATCATCCTCACTTTAAATAGAACAACTCAAATCCAAATCAATCTCAAGAACCTCCACCGCAAGCTGGGCCACCTACGGCTAGACCTCAGGGACAGAACTATAATGCAGCCCCTTCCATGGATAATATGATGAAGATGTTGATGCAGAGCAATATCAGTCTTTCAGAGAAAGTATCAAAGATGACACAGAGCCAATTGCAATTCCAAGAAACTACATCAGCAAGTATTCAGAACTTGGAAAGGCAAATGGGTCAGACCTCTCAAGCTGTGAGCAAACTTGAAGCGAAGGATTCGGGTAAGCTTCCCTCTCAAACTGAGGCAAACCCGAACATTCGCAATGTCAGTGTTGTTACTCTGAGAAGTGGGAAGGCTCTGAATAATGAAAACATAGTCGAAATTGAAGAAAAAGATAGCGGCAACCGCCACCCTGACAGCGGCGACCGCTGCCAAAACGAAGCTGCTCTCGACATTGCTAAAAATAATGGCGGCGACCGCCGCCTAAATGGCAGCGACCGCTGCCATTTTTCCTCCCGGACGGATGCAATTTCCGAAAATTGCGGCGACCGCCGCCCACCTGGCAGCGACCGCCGCCAGTCTCTTGGCGCCAAAGGTATTGAGAAAGAGGCTGAACCCCCTGTTATTCCCGAGTTCAAGCCTGTAGCACCATTCCCATCTGCTCTGAAGCGTACAAAGCCACTTACGCAGGACAAGGACATGTTTGAGATGTTCAGAAACGTTGAGGTCAACATTCCTCTCCTCAACTTGATCAAATCTGTCCCTCGTTATGCGAAGTTCTTGAAGCAGATGTGCACCACCAAGAGGAATCAGGATCTTAATGCCAAGAAAATGGTGAAAGTAAGCGAGCATGTTTCAGCTGCATTTCAGAAACGCTTACCAAAGAAGTGCGGGGATCCTGGTATGTTCACTATCCCTATCACTATTGGAGGTACTAAGTTCAATAAAGCCATGCTTGATTTGGGTGCTTCCATTAATGTGCTACCTTCTTCCCTCTGCGAATCTTTGAAACTAGGACCTATGCATGCAACTAATATTTCCATTCAATTAGCTGATAGGTCTAATGTTCGTCCAATAGGAATCGTAGAAGATGTGTTGGTAATGGTTGGTGATCTTACTTTTCCTGCTGATTTCTATGTGCTTAATATGGAACATGACAAGCATGCAACCCCTATTCTGTTAGGAAGACCTTTTTTGAAAACAACAAACACTAAAAATCAATGTTAGTAGTGGTTCCCTAACCATGGAATTTAATGGACAAACCATAAGTTACAATATCTATGAAGCCATGAAATATCCTTCTGATGATTACTCTGTCTCTTACATTGATGTGCTTGAGCCTGTAGTGCAAGATGTGTTTGATGAAAACTATTTGGATGAAGTGCAATCTTTTATTGTTGATTCCAATTTAGATTTCGCATGCTCAACTAACCTGCAGGAGATGGTCCATGAGTTGGATGCTTACCGTGCGCTCCCTTATGAGCTACCGGGAAAAGCTCCTTTGCCACTAACTTCGCCTAGCGAAAATCTTTTGCCTTCTGTTGTGCAGGCACCGGTAGTTGAATTGAAACAACTCCCAGACCACCTCAAGTATGTGTTTCTTGGAGACAAGGAAACATTGCCAGTCATCATCTCCAACAAGCTTACAAAGGAGCAAGAAAGCAAGTTAGTAGCAGTGCTGAAACAGTATAAGACAGCAATTGGTTGGACTATTACTGACATCAAGGGAATTAGCCCAACTACTTGCATGCATCGCATATTGTTGGAGGGTGAAGAGAATCCATCTAGGCAGCCCCAAAGACGTTTGAACCCACCTATGATGGAGGTTGTGAAGAAAGAGGTCATGAAACTCTTACAGGCAGGGATGATCTACCCTATTTCTGATAGCAAATAGGTCAGTCCCACGCAGGTTGTCCCAAAGAAAGGAGGAATAACAGTGATGGAAAATCAGCAGGGAGAGTTCGTTCCAACAAGGCTACAAACAGGTTACAGAGTCTGCATTGACTACCGCAAGCTGAATGCGGCAACTAGGAAGGACCACTTCCCTCTCCCATTTATTGATCAGATGTTGGAAAGGCTTGCAGGGCGTGCATTCTATTGTTTTCTAGATGGGTACTCAGGCTACTTTCAGATAGCCATTGCCCCTGAGGATCAAGAGAAGACTACATTCACATGTCCTTTCGGCACATTTGCATACCATCGGATGCCATTCGGTCTATGCAACGCTCCAGGAACTTTCCAAAGGTGTATGGTGAGCATCTTTTCTGAGTACATTGAGAATTTCATAGAGGTCTTTATGGATGACTTTACAGTACATGGAGATGACTTTGATGCATGCTTAAAACACCTATCACTTGTGCTTGCTAGATGTGTTGACACTAATTTAGTTCTTAATTCTGAGAAGTGTCACTTTATGGTAGAATAGGGTATTGTCCTAGGTCACATTGTCTCGTCTAGGGGTATTGAGGCCGATAAGGCAAAGGTTGAAGTAATTCAATCTTTGCCCTATCCTACTAATGTGCGCGAAGTTCGTTCTTTTCTGGGCCATGCAGGTTTCTATCGCAGGTTTATTAAAGACTTCTCAAAGATCTCAGCACCTCTATGCGAACTTCTGAAGAAAGAGATGGCATTTGAATTCACTACTGAGTGTCGGGCAGCCTTTGATGACCGAAAGGCTCGCTTGACAAGCGCCCCTATTATCCAGGCTCCTGATTAGTCAAAACCTTTTGAGATCACGTGCGACGCTAGTGATTATGCTGTGGGGGTAGTGCTAGGCCAGAAAGAAGCAAGAGCTTCACATGTGATTCAGTATGCTTCTATGACACTGAATGATGCACAACGAAACTACTCCACCACAGAGAAGGAAATGCTTGCTGTAGTATTTGTTCTTGAGAAGTTCCGACATTACCTCCTTGGTACAAAGGTCATCATCTACACTGATCATGTTGCTCTGCGCTATCTGCTGACAAAGAAGGAGGCGAAACCAAGATTGATTCGGTGGGTCCTATTGCTCAACGAGTTTGACATTGAGATAAAGGACAAGAAGGGCGCTGAGAATCTTGTTGCTGATCATCTTAGCAGAATTGTCCAGGCAGAGAATCTCACTGAAAATCATATTCAAACAAACTTTCCTGATGAGTCGCTCCTTAAGTTGAGCACTATAGAGCCATGGTATGCAGATTTGGTGAATTTCCTCAGCACAGGGGAATTTCCTTCACCATTCAATAAAGCTCAACGAGACAGGCTACGCAGTTCAGCAAGACACTTTGTTTGGGATGACCCATATCTATGGAAACACTACGCTGACCAGGTGATCCGCCGTTGCATTCCTGAAACTGAGGTACATTCTCTCCTTACACTTTGTCATTCAGGAGCATGTGGTGGACATTTTGGGGTGCAAAGGACTGCTAGGAAAGTGTTAGATGCAGGATTTTGGTAGCCTTCTATTTTTAGAGATGCTTATAACTTTTGCAAATCATGTGATAAATGTCAAAGAGTAGGAAACATATCTAGTAGGGATGAGATGCCACAAACAAGTCTTATTTTATGTGAAATATTTGATGTTTGGGGTATTGATTTTATGGGGCCATTTCCTAACTCTAGGGGTAACATATATATTTTGCTGGCGGTGGACTACGTTTCCAAATGGGCGGAAGCGAAGGCCACCAGACTGATGACTCTAAGATTGTTGTAGAATTCTTGAAATCCCACATATTTGCTAGGTTTGGGATCCCAAAGGCACTCATAAGCGATAGAGGAACTCACTTCTGTAATAGAACGATCACCGCTTTATTAAAGAAGTACCATGTTACACAGAGAGTTTCCACAGCCTACCATCCACAAACCAATGGCCAAGCTGAAGTGTCAAACAGAGAGATAAAATCCATCTTGGAGAAGACGGTATCCCCGAGCAGAAAAGATTGGAGTCAAAGGCTTGACGATGCACTTTGGGCGTACCGCACTGCCTACAAAACACCTATTGGCATGTCGCCCTTTAGGTTGGTTTTTGGAAAGTCATGTCATCTCCCGGTTGAACTTGAGCACAAAGCTTATTGGGCTATTAAGAAATGCAACATGGAATTAGAGGAGGCAGGAGAAGCAAGGAAGCTCCAACTGCAGGAATTGGAAGAAGCTAGAATTGAAGCCTATGACAACGCCGTACATTACAAAGAGAGAACTAAGGCATGGCACGACCAAAACATTCTGAGAAAGGACTTCAACATTGGTGAAAAAGTCCTATTATTTCAGTCTCGCCTTAGACTCTTTCCTGGGAAGTTGAGATCGCGTTGGGCAGGACCTTATGTGGTTGCTAGAGTCTTTCCCCATGGTGCCATTGAGTTGTATGATGTATAAACCCACACATTGTTCAAGGTGAATGGCCAAAGAGTTAAGAAGTATCATGAAGGATTCACAAAGACACCGATAGAGGAAGCCGTACTGACAGAGGCTGACACTGAAAACTGATGAGCTGGCATAACGTCGAGCCACGACGTTAAACAAGGCGCTTATCGGGAGGCAACCCGATGGAGTTGATATCCTTTGATTACATTATATTAGATTAGGATTAGTTTCCCTTTGTTTTGTTTTTATTTTGTGTCGAACTAACTTGCAGATAGTCGAAGGACCACAACGCATTGGCAGCGACCGCCGCCCATGAGGCAGCGAGCGCCGCCAAAACGCACTTAGCTACGACTTCGAACCAATTAATGGCAGCGATCGCCGCCAATAATTCATCGGCTACGGCTTTCGGCAAATAAATGGCGGCGACCGCCGCCTAAATGGCAGCGATCGCTGCCATTTATCAGGTTCGGCCACTTCCTATCAAAATATATATATATATATATATCAGAAAAAGAAAAAAAAGGGGAAAAGATATATCAAGAAAAAGGAAAAGATATATCAAAAAAAAAGGAAAAAGAAAAGAAAAAGAAAGAAGGGATAAGAGAGGATAAGAAGAGGGTAGAACACAGCAGCACAACCCACAACAATAAACACGCACAAACAAGAGAGAAGAAAAGAGAGAGGAAGGAAGAAGAGAGAGAAGGAGGAAGAAGAAGCAGCCCACCGCCGGAGCCCGCCGCCCGCTTGCTGCCGCCAGCGCCCACCGTGCCTTGCTCGCCGCTGTCGCTCGCCGCTTTTCTCCGCGCAATTTCGGATCTGTGCAGGGCAGCGACTGCCGCCAGCGAATAGTCGCGAAAATCCGGCTATTTCTTCGGTACTCTTCTCTTGTGATCTTGTGATTTTTGCTTCCATGGTTGAGTATGAGTACACGTAGAGCTTCTTCATCTAGATCCCGCCATAAGTACTCCGCGAAAGAGGAGGCTAGATTGAAATTGATTGCAAAGAAAAAAATTGTTAGTACCTTGTTCTTTGATCATGATGCTATGAGGGAGCTTGGGCTAGAAGCTTGTACTAGGCAGATGTTTGCGCATTGTGGGCTTGGTCCGTTCTATGATATGCGTGCTCCTACTTACCCTGAGTGGACTCGGGAATTTTTGGCCACTTTTGAGCATTATCCTGATGCGGGTACCATTGAGTTTCGACTTGGGGGAAGGGATCATACTTTGGACTATGTGCAAATTGATGAGGCACTTGGGATATCCAAGCAGCCTATAGAGTGGGTTCCCAGAAATCCGCAGATTCAATTTTGGGCTGATTCTACAGGGTCAAGGGGGTATGATCCAAAGGTTGGGGAGTATAATTACAAGTGATCTCATCCGTGTCTTCGTCTAGCTCACAAGGTTATTCGTATGGCTTGATTAGGCCAATCTGAGTTGAACAAGGTGCCGCACCTTGACTTGAGTGCAGTTTGGACTATGACCCCGCAGAGCACTTTGGTGTGCGAGTGGCGGGCGTACTTCATTGCTAGTTGTCTGAAGTGTCAGTCTGACAAGCCCGGAAAGATTACTATTGGTGGCATGATCTCTTTATTAGGTGCTTGGATGGCAGTTGCTGCGCCCTCTCCAGCTGAGCAGCTCTCTCGCCACTACACCTATGATCTGAGGTAGTTACGCCATGTGGGCGTTCTTTTTGATGTTGGAGAGCAGCGCTATTACTTGTATGGTTCTCGGGGCTGTCATCGGATTCATCTTCCTCTGCCTATAGCTATGCCCTTTGGGCCATCTGGTCGTGATTTTGATATTCGTTGGTACACTGTTGGCTATCACGCTCCTAGCTCCTCTTCTGTGGCTGCTGCTGTTGATGAGGAGACTTCTGAGGATGATGATGATGATGATGAGGATGAGGAGCCAGATAGGATGCAGGAGGATCCCGCCCCTCAGCCTCCTACTTGGGCATCTCAGGCTGCTGCATATATGCAGGAGGAGCAGGCTACCGCTCGACCCACTGGTTGGGGTCAGTACTCAGACTGGCAAGATCAGATGTCTGCTTAGATGGGTCGTCTTTCAGTCCGGCAGGATGAGTTGGCGAGTTCCATGGACAGGATGCATCAGTACCATGAGCAGCAGGCTCACTACTTTCAGCAGCAGGCGGCATTCTTTCAGCAGTAGTGGCCTGGATATCCATCCTACCCTGACTACCCGCCACCACCACCACCTTCACAGTAGTGGTATTTTTCCTTACTTCCCCTTATATTATTTTTGTCTTTCTACATTGAGGATAATGTTTATTATAAGTGTGGGGGAGTTGGATTTATATTACTATTGCTATTACTTAAAAAAAAAGAGCCATAAAAATAAAGGAAGAAGGCAGAAAAATCCTGGGGTGAACTGAAAACCTGAAAGGGCGGTTCAAGTAAAAAGCAGGTAATTTGACAAGCATAAGGCTTGGGCAAAAATAGATTTTTGAGTGATATGAGATGGTGAGTCCAACATTGAAAAAATGAAAAGAGAGATGTTAGGTGAAAACCTGAAAAGGTGCCTAAGCAAAAAGAGTGAAAGAAAAAAGAGTGTTTTAGGATGTTCTTTTTACTGGAGCTGGCGACATAAGAAGTGGAGTATAGGAGTGTTTTCGGGTAGGTTTTCACTTGGAGGGATAAGGTGTAGTTTCTTGACTGACATCTTCTCTATTGATGCATATTGTTGATAGATGTTGGATGTGTGGAGTAGGTGTTAGATAGTTTGAGGGTTGAGTTGTAGTGTTGAGTTGTGTTGATGTGAGTTGTATTGATAGGATTGATGGATGCTGGCGCTGATTATGTTATATCTTATTATGGGATGGTTGGATAGGAGCTTTGACGATATATGTTATTACCCTTAGCTGTAGACTCTCTTGACGCTTGATGATCTAGGTTGTTATTGATTACGAGTGTTAGTTTTCTGATTCACTCGAGACGAGTGAGATTCAAGTGTGGGGGAGTTCGATATACACATTTATGTTGTGTATTTAGATGGGGTTTTAGCATACTTTTAGTCTTGTTTTAGGTGCTAAAGTTGGAGTTTGAAGCGTTAAATAAGGAAGAGCCGAGGTACCTTGAAGACCACTTGAACCTGGAATGAAGAAACGAAGAGATTGACGATCTGTGGCTGGCGGCGACCGCTGCCTTTTACCGAGGCGATTTTCTGCTTTAAACGCTGCATTTTGTTTAGTGACCTTTTGGATATTATTTTAGGTCCTGTTTTTATGTATTTTTGGATAGATGTTTTCTCATATTTAAGGGCTTTTGAACCCTTTGTTTAGAGCTAGTTTTTGAGTTTGGAATTATTTTGTATTTTGGAGATCTATGGAGAACCCTTTGTTTAGCAACTGCATCGTGCTAATATTTGGTTGTGTTAGTCTTATGCATAAGAGAATTGATTTGAATTCTAGGGTAAAAGCTGGTTGTTTTATCTTAGTTTGTATCCAATTATATTCCTATTGTTGAATGCTGCTAGTTAGATTGAATCTTGATAGTTTCATGATTATTTATCTAGTTAGGGTTAATAGTATCTGGTTGTGCTATTAATTACTTTTGAAAAGGAATTGGAATTTCCATTGCATAGATATTGAATGAAATCAATGATCAACTTGTCAAGCGAATGCGGATATTTGTTTGCCTTAGTGTTTCCAAATACTTATTGATAAACTCTCGAATTCGTATGCTTTGCATGTTAGTGTGTGAACATAACCGAAAACCCCCCTTGTTACTTCTGTTTGACACAAACTTCACTGCTAATGATAATCTGTCTCCCTGTGGAATCGACCCTTACTTGCTTTATACTTTGGTTTAAGGTAGTTTGGTTTTCTTGCATAATTGTGGTTTAAAACGACTAAATCATCATTATCAACGTTCATCATCCGACATAGGAACTTGTCACTTGGCTTCTTTTTCCTTTAGACAAGCCTATATCTTTAGAGCAATTCCCTTCTCTATGATTTCAGCGTTATCTTTTTCCTTTCTTCTTTCATACTACTTGAGGCTCTCATAGATTTCACTCATGGGAAGTCCTTTGTTTGCTAGATTTTCTTTGAAGGTCATCCTATCAAAGTTCCACTCTCCATTAAGTCCATCTACCAACACTTGAATTTTCATCCTTTGAGTGACTCAGTCTTTAAAATCCCCTAGTTGGTCATTTTGCCACACAATCCCTCAAAACGCTAAGCATAATCAATGATGGTCTCATTCGGCAACAATTGGAAACAAATGAACTCTCTTTTAGCAATCATCTGGGAGTCCTCCTTCATGTCAGAAGTCCCTACATGAACTTCTCAATAGCACCCCATTGTTCCTTGGCATCTTGAGGTTGCTCACAGATTTTAGGCAAAGAAGTATCAATGCCTGGCCAGAGAATCTCCAGCGCATCTTTTGACATCGATACATCTTTAGTAAGATGAGAGTCGGTTAAAGAGGGAAGTCCAGGGCTTACTCGGGCAAAGTCGTTGTTCCCTTATCAAAAATAAATCCCAAACATGCAAACAACAGTATAGTAGGCAAGCAAGGGGTCGAACCCAAATGAATCAGTTTTTATTCAGATTTTATGGTTTCAATGCAAGTAATCAAAGGGGGTTTTGAAAGTCGGTTTCAATCAAAGGTTATCAAGTAGAGTTTATCCAATCAATTCCACTTTATTAATCCGTTGATCATGAATTCATCCACCTCTTTATATGTCTAAATCAATTCCAATCCCAATCATTAGCAATCGCGAGTCCACGGTCCAAGCAATTCTATAACCCTAGGCAAGGACGCTTAACCTAGAATTAGCATAGAGCACAGGGATATTAGGAAATTAAATCATGCAATCAAGCTACGAGTCTCATGCACAACTTAACCATTGAATACTCTTCCCTAAACTAGTCCACGGTCCTAAAAATTGAGTTGTTTCGAGAAATAGGAATGATGCATAGACAACAACCAATCCTAAATTAAACAATAGATCTAAGTCAATCAAACAAGTTGATCAGGCTCATAAAATCAAACATAGATCATGGGATGAAGCACAAGAGTATCAATAAAGACCTAGGGATAAAGAGATTACTAGAATTTCACAACTTCATAATAAAGCTTCCTTGATTGAATAAACTCAAAAGGAGAGTTAGTTCTCCATTACAAAGAAAACTCTAATCTTTATTGAAAGAACAATTGATTGACAAGTAAGTTGGATATCTAAAAACCTAGAAAGGTTCCCCTTAAATAGCCCCAAAGATCAACCTTTTCGGACTAGATAAGATAGGAAACCGAAAGATAAGAAAGGAAACAAGATAGAAACGATGAAATCTTGTCCGCGTGAAAGTCGGCCATCGCCGCGACCGTGGCGTCACCACCGCGCCCGCGGCGGTCTTCAATCGGACAAATGCTGAGTCGGCTTCTACCGCGACCGCGCCACAGACAGCGCGACTGCGGCCTTCATAGGTCATCATGGTTCGTCTCTTCACGCCACCGCGCCCGTGTCATAGACAACACGACCGCGATTTCCATGCAGTAGCGAATCTTCGTCTTTAAGTCCTTTAACTCTTGATTCTTCACACTCTGTGTATTCGGTCTTCATATTACAATAACGCTCAAAACTAACCTAAACACTCTCTAAATCATCTCAAAATACAAGTGTTATCCTATACAAAATAGCCTGAATCAAATTCCCCCATGAACCTCTTATTACCCCAGCCTAATGCTGGTCCGGGTTACCTGCTTATTACCTGAGTCGCCCTTTCGGGTTTTCGACTCATCCCAGGATTTATATGCCTTTTTTCAATTTTTATGGCTTTTTCTATCCTTTTCTTTTCTTTTCTTTCTTTATTATGCAAAAAATATGGTGCAAGTGCTCCATGAAAAGAAGAAAATCAAAAATCTGAAGCAAATCACTAACTACTCTAACTAGGATAAGCGAATGCGAGTACTCCTTCCCCCATACTTAAATCCTTCATTGTCCTCAATGAAGCAAAGAGAAAGAATAGAAGCAAGGAGAAAGGTATATCAGAAGACTCACAATCGATGAAGAGGGATGGAATGGAAGAACTCTTCATAAGTGATAGAATGGAACTCCGTAATCCAAGTCTGTTGGCAAACCACGGGCGCGGCACAAGGGGCGCGGGCGCGGAATTGATGCAGAGAGCGAAGTATGCCTCGGGTGGTCACCGCGGCCGCGGCTAAGGAAGTGCGGGCGCGGTATATTGATTTGGCCTACTTTGTATAGGTTAACTCTTGTATTTTAGAGCTATATTGAGAGTGTTTAGGTTAGTTTTGAGCGTTATTGTAATATCAAGACCGAAGACACAAGTTATGAAGAATCAAGAGTTAAAGAGCTTAAAAGACGAAGATTCGCCACTGCATGGATACCGCGGTCGCGTTGTCTATGACGCGGACGCGGTGGCGTGAAGGAGCAAGCCAATCAGGACCCTTGAAGGTCGCGGTCGCGTTGCCCTGGGAGCGGTCGCGGTAGTAGCCGACTCAAGATTTGACGATTTGAAGGCCGCCGCGGGCGCGGGTGGTGATGCCGCGGTCGCGGGTTCGAACGACTTCCAAGTTGACAAGATTTCACCGTTTTTATCTTGTTTCCTTTCTTATCTTTCGGGTTCCTACCTTATTTAGTCCGAAAAGGTTGATCCTTAGGGCTATATAAGGGGGACCTTTTCTAGGTTTTTAGATATCATAAAATAATAATCCAATTTGCCAATTAATTGTATCTCAATAAAGATTAGAGTTTTCTTTGTAATGAAGAACTAACTCTCCTCTGGAGTTTATTCAATCAAGGAAGCTTTATTATGAAGTTGTGAAATTCTGGTAACTTCTTTATCCTTAGGTCTTTATTGATACTCTTGTACTTCATCCCATGATCTATGTTTGATTTTATAAGCCTGATCAATTTGTTTGATTGACTTAGATCTATTGTTTGAATTAGGATTGGTTGTTGTCTATGCATCTTTCCTATTCTCGAAACAACTCTATTCTAGGACCGTGGACTAGTTTGGGGAAGAGTATTCAATGGATGAGTTGTGCATGAGACTCGTAGCTTGATTGCATAATTTGATTTCCTATTATCCCTATGCTCTATGCTAATTCTAGGTTAAGCGTTCTTGCCTAGGGTTATAGAATTGCTTGGACCGTGGACTTGCGATTTCTAATGATTGGGATTGGAATTGACCTAGGCATATAAAGAGGTGGATGAATTCATGATCAACGGATTAATAAAGTGGAATTGATTGGATGAACTCTGCTTGATAACTTTGATTGAAACCAACTTTCAAAACCCCCTTTTGAGTACTTGCATGAAAACACTAAAATCTGAATAAAAACTGATTCCTTTAGGTTCGACCCCTTGCTTGCCTACTATACTTTTGTTTGCATGTTTGGGATTTATTTTTGATAAGGGAACAACGACTTTGCCCAAGTCATATATGTGTAGGAGCAATGTCTTGACTTCGTCTCGAACGATGTGATGTGTAAGTAACCGTCGTGTCTTGGCTTGTTTCTTGGAAGATGGATCAAAACTTGAACTTGAGCCGTGGAGAAGAAGTCCCGGAGAAACAAAGCTCCCCCATACTTATGCTTTACACATAGCCAAAGAATGGAATCACAAAGGTGAATGGAAAGAAGAAATAGAAGGTGGAGAGATAGAAGATGGACAAGAATGGATATAGATGGATGGAAGATATAGAGGTAAAACGGGACCAAAAAGTCCTCTTTTTGTCTCTTTTTTTTCGATTTTTTTTTCACAAAGAAAAACGAGCTAAAACCGAGACGCAGTATGGTTGCCGCGAGCACGAGCTAGTACCTGTTCGTCGGGGTGCGCTGACGGTCCACCGCGGGCGCGGTTTCACGCCAGGCATGTCCTTTCGGACCTAGTACCTGCATGTTAGCTAAAAAAAACAATCAAATCCTAAGCTAGGAATGAAAAAAAAAACAATCTATCTAATCCTTGGGTTGCCTCCCAAGCAGCGCTTTTGTTTAACGTCGTTGGCTCGATGTGGATACGATCAATATGGGTCCTCATCAACATGAATTCGGACCTCGTTGCCACCATGAGATATGGAAAGAGATCCATTGGCAACGTCGATGACTGTATTGGCGGTTTTCATGAATGGCCGACCTAGTAAGAGAACCGGGTCGTACCGCCCTTCGCCTATCTCCATCACATAAAAGTCTGAAGGAAAGATCAAACCATGCACCTGCACTAGAACATCCTCAACTAACCCTTTCGGGCGCACATTAGAATGGTCAGCCAATTCAATAACAATATCGGACTCCTTTAAAGGACCAAGGCCTAACCTATCATACATGCAAGCTGGAAGAACATTAATGGAAGCACCTAAATCTAGCATAGCACGCTCAATTTTAGTTTCTCCAATAGTGACAGGGACGGTGAATCAACCTGGATCCGAGCATTTTTTTGGTAGTTGCTTTTGGAATAGGGAATTACAAGTCTCAATTTTGTTGTCCTGCGTCTTTTCAACTAAAGCTACCTTTTCAATCTTAGGACTAGTCCTATTCTTTCTTTTTATGGTGCATAGCTCTTTCATAAACTTAGCAAAACGAGGGACACTTTGGATGAGATTGATGAGAGGAACATTTACCCGATAATTGGCGAAGGTCTCGAAGAGTTCCTTGTCATGCACCGGCTTCCTTGTATCCTTGAGAGCATCGGGGAATGGAGAAGAGGGCTTGAAAGAATTCAATGGTGGAAGGGGTTGAGCTACATGGCCATCGTCCTCTTCTGTTGCTGGGGTACGGTCTCGTCTAGGAGAGTTCGGGCGTGGGGGCGAATAGTTCTTGAAAGCATAGTCGAGTAAAGCCTTGAAGTTTCGCTCGGCCTCCCTACCGCGGACGCGGTCCGGACTCTGCGGTCGCGGCTCGTTACGCCTCCCTTGGTCCGAGTCCGCAATTGGAATTTTGCGGGCGCGGAGGGTAGAGCGCGGGCGCGGAATTCCAACAGAGACTTGGTCTTCTTCTCCTGCTGCCCCGGCGCGGTCGCGGCCAGGGGAACGCGGTCGCGGATCATCACCAGCAGGTGATTCCCGACTCGCCAATACTCTACCGCTCCTCAAATTCATGGCACTCACATTCTCCTTGTGATTGAGAGGTTGAGAGGGAAGTTTCCCGGAATCCTTAGACTCGAGCCTATTGATCATAGTGGCAAGTTGGCTCAGCTTAGTCTCAAGATTCTTTACAACAGCTCTCATCTCTTGGTTCTCCTTCCAGAGGGAGGTAATAGCATCATTCTGAGACGGAACAGGTGCTCTCGGGGCATAGTTATTGGACCGAAATTGTTGTTGCTGGCCTTGAGGAGCGTACTGCTGCTGCTGTTGTGGTGGGTCTTGTTGCTGCTGATTGCTCCACCTTAGGTTAGGATGATTCGCCCACCCCGGATTGTAGGTATTAGAGTAAGGATCATTCCGGGGCCGGGGCGCACCATAATTGCCAATAGCATTGACCGACTCTTCGGTCTCTTGAATAGTAGGGCACTGATCTGTGTGGTGGCTCGCATCATAACAAAGACCGCAAGCATTGACTTGCTCGGCCGTCTTCTTCGTGAGCAGCTGCTTCATAAGAACCTTGAGCTCCCTTACTTCAGGATTCAGGGACTCATTCACCACACTAACAGACCTCACATTGGTCCTGGACCTTTGATTGCGGGCTTGTTCCGCCAAGATCTCCACTTTCTGAAAAGCTGCAGCAGGGGTCAAGTTCTCGTAACTACCCCCACAAGATGCATTCACGAGCCTCTTGTAGCGCTCATAGTAGTCATAGTGGTTCTCGTCTTCCCCTTGCTCCAAACTGCTGAGCTGCTTCTTAATAGATGTTTGTTTGGAAGCGGGGAAGTACTTTTCAAGAAACGCCTTCTTCATATCCGCCCAAATAGTGATAGAACCCGGCACCAAATAAAGGAGCCAATCCTTGGCGGTATCTTCAAGAGAGAAGGGAAAAGCCCGGAGCTTGATTTGATCCTCCGTTACATCAGTGGGCTTCATACTCCTGCACACCGCGTGGAATTCAGTGAGATGCTTGTTCGGGTCCTCACCACTCAACCCGTGGAATTTGGGGCCTTTAACTAACCTAAACACTCTCTAAATCATCTCAAAATACAAGAGTTATCCTATACAAAATAGCCTGAATCAGGGGCCATATCCAAAAATAAGATAGATTCTTATGGATTATATCGTTAGAGCCTAGGGTTTGATAGATTTTCGTTAGTTTTAAGATAAAATCAAATATGTGATTAGATAGGTTATTCTCCAAGGGACTATATAAGTTAAATGTAACCCTTAGGAGAAGAAGTTCATTCGACACACTCATTCACATATTTCATATAAATATTGCACACGATTTTCTCTCAAGTTCTTCTAGGGCTTACTTGATCAGGCCCGATCTAGGCTAGAGCTCCTCCTTGTGAGAATTTTGGCTCAAACAATTTGGCGCCCACTGTGGGGTTGTGATCGATACAACCATTAGAAGACCACCGTTTGAACATCTCCTCAGATCAACGAACACAATATTAGGAAACGGGACCGAGAGCCCTAAAACTCCAGTCACCAACAATTGTCAGAACCCTAGAGATCGAGGAAATCGATCTTAGGACGAGGAAATGACCAACCTTCGTCAACGCATGCGCGCAACTTCTCCAAAAGGAGTTCAATGATCAGAAAAGCTTCTACGACGCCCACGTAGAACGCCTCACGAGAGAAAACAACCAACTCAAACAGCAATATGAGGTCATAGCCACCGGTCGTTGCTCTCTACGCGTCCATCGACGCACCGACGGTATAGTAAGGAGGCTCGATTTCAATGCTAGAGAAGGAATGTCAAGGAGAGATGCGTACTTAAACGCACGAGACAAGACGCCCGTGTTGCGAGAGGAAGCCCCAAAACTCATCAATCAAACCCGCCTTGAGGAAGTCTTCCACGGCGATGATCCTCCATTAAATCTCCGGTCAGAGGCCAGACCACGACGAACACCATCACGACATCTTTGGTTTAATGATGAGGGCATTGACGAAGAAGACCACGAGAGGCGAAGACCGGTCGATCTAGACCCAACCATACGCAAAAAGGTAACTGAGCAAATTGACACCATCACCGATCAACTTAGGACAGGCCGGAGGGGTTTCCAACCTCTGAAACCCGAAGCACCCGATGGTTTTGATGAATCTCCATTCTTTCGCCGAATCACGCGGGTAGAAATCCCAAAGAAATTCACTGTGCCAAACACGTCCGCGTACAATGGGACAACCGACCCTAACGAGAACGTGGCTATTACAAACAGAAGATGATAACACGCGCGATTCCTTCTCATTTAAAAGAAGCAGTGATGTGCAAAGGGTTCGGCATAACCTTAACAGGTTTGGCCCTAACATAGTTCATAAACCTCCCACGAGGGAGTATCAATTCTTTCGCTGACCTCTCGGATGCTTTCCATATCCAATTCACAAGCAGCCAAAAGTTTGAAAAACAATTCAGCGACCTTTACCGGATTCACCAAAGGCACCAAGAAACTAGTAGAGAATTTCAGGATCATTTCAACTGTGAGAATGGCTCGATCCCGTCGTGCGACATCACCACCGCGGTCGAAGCATTCCGGCAAGGGGTGACTCCTAATAGTGGCCTATACAAGGAATTCACCAAACACCTTTGCTATACCTTCGAGGAAGTGCAAGCTAGAGCCTTGGCACACGTCCGACTTAAGGAAGACAGATCTCTGCGAAAAAGATCTTCAAAAGTGGAATAATATGAAAAGGGGTCTTATTGATAGTCGCAAAGGGTCAACGGATCAAAGAAGGGAATGGCACGCCCATCCCTACTCACGTCCTAACCACGGACAGGTCAATATGCCCAAGACGCGACCCACAAACGATAGGAACCGTGAGCCCCTGCCACCATCACTAGAGAGACAAAGCCCCCAAGGCCGACACAGATACCTCCAAGTGGTGCGATTACCACGAGTATCATGGGCATTGGACTCACGACTGCATCATTCTCCGAAAAGAACTAACTCGCTTGATCGCTAAAGGAAGAATAAAAAATGTGGCACTAGATGCCCGGGTACCCAAAGAAATCCTGGAGAATCTCCTGTCCGAGTAGCAAGGGAGAAGGGATCCCCCAACACCAGACAAAGTCGTCAACGTAATATCTGGGGGATCGGGTTAACATACTTGTCCGCAAAGCGCCACGCAAGGGAAAGCAATTTTCGTCGACCTCATTCATCAGGACGTGGAGCCGCAGAATCTCCAAGACCAACAATCGTGTTCGATGACATCGATGTTAAGTACACCTCCGAGCCACACCATGACGACCTAGTGATATCCCTACATATGGGAAACGTACTGATGAAAAGAGTCATGATCGACACCGGGAGCTCAACCAATCTTATAACACTAGATGCCCTTAAGGAGATGGGACTGTCCAAGAATGACATTCACAAACACCCGGTGCCATTGGTGGGGTTCAACGGCGAGGTCAAACACATTGTTGGAGATATAATGATTCGCACTAGTTTGTATGGGTTAACTCTTGTACTTTAGGGCTATATTGAGTGTGTTTAGGTTAGAGTTGTGCGTAATTGTAATATTTAGGCCGAAGACATAATAATTCAAGTTTCAAGGGTTTTTAAGGCGTTTTGAGCCATCTGCACGACACCTCTTGCTTGCGAAGGCTATATCTTGAGCTACAGAGGTTGGTTTGAGCTAATTTCGATGCCATTGGAAAGTTAACTCGAAGAGATTCAATTCATCTCATTAACACTGAAGTTAGATTCAAAGTTCAAGAGGGTCAAAACAGCCTCCTAGGTGACGTTAGTTATTCTGTCCGATTTCCGCGACCGCGGTCGCGTCGTCTCTACAAAGACCGCGCCCGCGGTGGATGGCCAGAGACCGAGTTTCATTCTGCCGTGAAAGCACGGCCGCAATAGAGACGATGCGACCGCGGTGATGCCGAATCCGATCCAGACGAGATTTTTCTATATTCTTTCCTTTTCTATCTTTTGCCTCTTTCCTTATCTATCTCGGGGAGCATGTCGCTTGGGCTATATAAGGAGGAGCCTGCCTTAGGTTTTAGGTGTCTTCTTTCTTATTACCAATTCTCTAAAATTAATTCTCTTTTACTTTAGTTATGGAGAGCTAGTCTCCTTGGGTTTGTTCAAGGGAGAAGCTCTGATGTATGAACTCGTGAGGTTTTGGTAATTGATTTCTATCCTTTGGTTAATATTGATTCTCTTATGCTTCATATCATGAATTTCGATTGATTTTGCTTGTCTGGTCAGGTTGTTTAATTGATTGATGTTCTACTGTTTAATTAGGTTTGGACCGTGGACAACACTAATTAGTGAAAACAACTTAACCTAGACTTGTTGTCTATGCAACTGGGATTAAGATAAGAATTGATTATTTTTTCTTGCAATTGACTCGTAGCTTAATTGTTTGATATTATATCCTGCATTTCCTTGTTCTCTATGCTAATTCATGGTTAAGCGTCCTTGCCTAAGATTATAGAATTGCTTGGACCGTGGACTTGCGATTGTTAATGATCAGGATAGAAATTAACTATAGGTGTGAATGAAATCAATGGATGAATTTATGATCGAGTGATTGTATTGGAGTGGATCTTTTAAATGAACTTGTTTCCCATATTTGATTGTTTGTTTACTTTTTTTGTTTTCTTAGTTTAGCTTAGTTTAGATATCTCTCTTAAATCCACGTTATCTTTGGTTGATAATTATATTAATACGAGAAGCCTTAGTTTTCTTAGGTTCGACCCCTTACTTGCATGCTATACTAGTTTGTAGTTTGGGTTATTTATCTTTGATCTTGGCACGACGACTTTAGTCGAGTCAAATTTTGGTGTTGTTGCCGGGGAACGTAGGTTTCTTTCTAGTGTTAATATTTTTATTGACTTTGTGTGGACTTATGTTTCTAGTATATTCTGATGTCTTCTTTTAGGTTTTGTCAGTTGCAAGACGAACACTTCCATAGGTATTTCACTAGTTGTCATGAACAATTGTATGAGCTTGCATCGTGGGGCTTAGACATAAAGATTAAAGATGCTTGCTATTACATCTTTGGTGGGATGACTCATGAGTCCCAACTAATGGTGTACCGCAAGACCGAAGGTAAATACGTCATCTGGGAACATCTAGACCAATGGAATTTCTTTTGTGGGACCCGAGCCGACGAGGTAAAGGAGCTAGCTTCTGTTGAATATCCGCGCCCGTGCTCATCCATCTACTCCTGCGGAATTTCGACAGAACGTACGGAGCTTTCTTCGGATGGCGAGCCGCGCCAGCGTTCCCCTGAGCGCGCCCACGGAACCACCCCAAAAGATGCACATCACGGGCGCGGTGGTTACTTAGAGGCATCTCCCGAATTCTCGAGAGAATTGCGACCGCGCCGCGGATGTCGTGAGGTCTTCGGTGCTCCATGTTTCGAATGTGCTTCGGTCGAAGGGCCATACTACCTTCCCCATTGCTCGTACGTCCCAGTTCCTCACCTTCTAAAGACACTCACAGACCTTATTTCGGATGCGGAAACAGAGTTCCTCCCCCCTAGAGGAGAACCGCGACCACGACCCTCAAACTGCACCCGCGGCCTCTGAGGAGGTTTGTCCTCCGGTGCTCAGCCACGAGCCTGTCTTCCCCAACAATGTTCCGGACCATGTTATAAAGCTCGATTACAGTATTTCGATGCCCAAGGGGATCCCCAGGTTTGTTCCCATAAGGCTGAAAGAATTTACTTAGGATGACGGGACGACCGAAGAAGTTCATTGGGTGATATTTAGTGAATTGTGGAATGGTATGGAGCAAGAGGAGGTTCGAAATGTTATATTGGAGGTTTTGCCCCCGATGTTGATAGATCAAGCTTCCGAGCCTGAGCTTGAGGAGGAACAATATGTGATGACAGAAAAGGAGTATTTCCTTCAGTATGGTGACCCCTGTAGTGACAACAATGAGCTTGATGACTCGTCGAAGGAGCCAAATGATGTTATGGAAATTTCTTGTTCACCGTTAGAAACTTTCGTACCCCCTTCCATGGAGATTCCAGAAATCAGCCTTGATGATCCATATATCCTTTATTCCACTTCTTCTCTCTCTTTTGATCCTAATTTTGTTCTTTCATGTCAATCTTTTGTTAAGGATTCCATCTTTGAGCATGCTAGGGTAGATGATGAGTCCTTTTATATTTTATCTCATGATAGTGATAATTCAACTAAGGGATTTGCATGCTTTGCTGAATATTGTGAAAAATCACATAAATCACCTAATTGGTTTCACTCTTGGAAATTTTACCCTAATTTCTCAAGCATGTTTGATAGGTTAAAAAGAAGTTTGAATTATTTTTTATTTCTTGATAATTTGTCAATATGCTATTTGTCCTGTTGTAAGATAGTTGTGCAGGACTTTTATTTGATGCTCAGGGCGACGATGTCCGATTGTGTTAGCGTCGAGCCGTCAACGTTAAATAAAGGCGCTGCTTGGGAGGCAAACCAAGGATTAAATAGATTGCTTTTTTTCTAATCCTAGCATAGGTTATTTTTCGTTTTCGGACGAACTTGCAGGTACTAGGTCCGAACGGACATTCTGATGCAAAACAGCCAAATCGCGCCCGTACGTGGTGGAGCACCAGAGCCTATCACGACGAACAGGTACGTACTAGCGCCGCGGTCGCGGTACTCGTATCGCGTCCATGATTTTTATGCGGTTAGTCTTGAAAAAAAATTACCGCGCCCGCGGTGTGGCCAGGTTTGGCAAAAAAAATCGATAAATAAAATATTCGGCATCTATTTTCTACTTTCCATATATCTTTACCATCCTTTTATCTTTCCATCTTTCTGTCTCTACCATTCCATATATCTTTCCACCACTTTCTATGTATTCTTTCCTCCCATCTTTGGGATTCTATTTTGTTGGCTATGTGCAAAAGCCTAAGTACCGAGGAGCTTTGTTCCCCCAAATAGCATCATTGAGGTTCGAGTTCAAGAGTTCATAAATATCCCGAGAGACGAGCCAAGATATGAAGGCTTTATTGCACATCACCCGGTACGAGAAGACGTCAAGACTTCGAGTTTGCAGCAATACCGCGCCCAAGCCACACCGGCTGCACCCGCGGTTACCCTCTAGAAGTTGACGTGTGCTCTAGGTGTTGATTCCACGACCGCGGCCTGATCACCCACGCTCGCGGTTCGCCTGCAGAACGGTATTCCAATGTCTTTTCTTCCATTCCTTCTACACCTTTGAAGAGTTCTTCCCTTCCACCCCTCTTCTTTGTTTGTGAGTCTTCTGATATACCTTCTTCCTTGCTTCTACCCTTTCTCTTTGTTTCATTGAGGACAATGAAGGATTTAAGTATGGGGAGGGAGTACTCACATTCACCTATCCTAGTTAGAGTAATTAGAGATTTACTTCAGATTTTTGATTTTCTTATTTTCATGGAGCACTTGCACCATATATTTTTGCATAATAAAGAAATAAAAGAAAAAGAAAAAGATAGAAAAAGCCATAAAATTTTGAAAAAAGGCATATAAATCCTGGGATGATTCGAAAACCCGAAAGGACGGCTCAAGTAATAAGCAGTAACCTGGACCAGCATTAGGCTAGCGTAATATGAGGTTCATGAGAGTTGTGAGTTTTTGTGAGCACACCTTGAGAAAAATGAAAAGAGTGGTTAGGTGAAAACCCAAAGGGCGCCTAAGAAGAATTAAGCGGTAAAATTCGAGTGTTTTAGGATCATTCTTGCTTGGGGACTTTGAGGCTTACATGTTAGATTTGGGTAGATCCTAGGTTGCTCTACACTTTTTAGAGCTTGAGTGTTATATCATGTTATGAGGTGTGTGTTTGAGCTTCATTGTTTTATGCTCATGATTTCTCTATTTTTGGGTTCGGGTTGAGAGTTGAGTGTTTTGTTTTCCCTTGTATTTCTTGAGATCTTAGATGTGCTGATTTGTTATATTTGTTTTGAGTTTACTCGAGGACGAGCAAGATCTAAGTATGGGGGAATATGATTAGCCATAGTTTTGATTTGTTTACGCGACACCTCTTGCTTGCGAAGGCTATATCTTGAGCTACAAAGGTTGGTTTGAGCTGATTCCGGTGTCATTGGAAAGCTTACTCGAAGAGATTCAATTCACCTTTTTACACTTAAGTCAGATTCTAAGCTGAAGAGGGTCAAAACAACCTCCAAAGTGACGCTAGTGATTTTGTCCGATTTCCACGACCGCGGTGGGGGATCCGCATCCGCGGTGGATGGCCAGAGACCGAGTTTCATTCTGTCGTGAAAGCGCGGACGTGGTGGAGACGACGCGACCGTGGTGATGCCGAATCTGAACCGGACGAGATTTTTCTATCTTCTTTCTTTTTCTATCTTTTGCCTCTTTCCTTATCTATCTCGGGGAGCATGTTCGTTGGGCTATATAAGGAGGAGTCTGCCTTAGGTTTTAGGTATCTTCTTTCTCATTACCAATTCTCTAAAATTAATTCTCTTTTACTTTAGTTATGGAGAGCTACTCTCCTTGAGTTTGTTCAAGGGGGAAGCTCTGATGTATGAACTCATGAGGTTTTGGTAATTGATTTCTGTCCTTTAGTTAATAATGATTCTCTTATGCTTCATATCATGAATATTGATTGATTTTTCTTGTCTAGCCAACTTGTTTAATCGATTGATGTTCTACTGTTTGATTAGGTTTGGACCGTGGACAAAACTAATCTGTGAAAAAAACTTAACCTGGACCTGTTGTCTATACAACAAGGATTAAGAAGAGAACTGATTGTTTTATCTTGCAATTGCTTGTTTTTGA
Organism: Polygonum aviculare; assembly: GCA_934048045.1. NCBI lineage: Eukaryota > Viridiplantae > Streptophyta > Magnoliopsida > Caryophyllales > Polygonaceae > Polygonum > Polygonum aviculare. The sequence goes on along the minus strand of OW204023.1, from coordinate 18,861,177 downwards.
ATGGATCTTTTGAATGAACTTAGTTTAGATATATTGGAGTGGATCTTTTGAATGAACTTGTTTCCCATATTTGATTGTTTTTTTTTTTGTTTTCTTAGTTTAGCTTAGTTTAGATATCTCTCTTAAATCCCTCTTATCTTTGGTTGATAATTGTATTAATACTAGAAGCCTTAGCTTTCTTGGGTTTGACCCCTTGCATGCTATACTAGTTTGTAGTTTGGATTATTTATCTTTGATCTTAGCACGACGACTTTAGCCGAGTCAAATTTTCGCACCGTTGCCGGGGAACTTAGGTTTCTTTCTAGTGTTAATATTTTTATTGGCTTTGTGTGGACATATCTTACGGTCTGCACTTGTATATTCTGATGTCTGCTTTTAGGTTTTATCAGTTGCAAGACGAACCCTTCCTCGGGTATTTAACTAGGTGTCGGGAACAAATGTATTTTGCATCGTGGGGCTTAGACGTAAAGATTAAATATGTTTACGATTACACCTTTGGTGGGATGACTCATGAGTCCCAACTAATGGTGTACCGTAAGAGCGAAAGAAAATATGTCATCTGGGAACCTCTAGACCGATGGAATTTCTTTTATGGGACCCTAGCCGACGAGGTCAAGGAGCTCGCGGTAGGGTAACCGCTCTCGCGGTGTGGGTCTTCTGGGGTGGTTCTGTGGGCATGCTCAGGGGAACGCGGGCGCGGCTCTTTATCCGAAGAAAGCTCCGTATGTTCTGTCGAATTTCCACGGACGGGGATAGGTAAGCGCGGGCACGGATCTTCGACAGAACGTACGGAGCTTTCTTCGGATGAAGAGCCGTGCCCGCGTTCCCCTGAGCGTGCCCGCGGAACCACCCTAGAAGACCCACACCGCGAGAGAAGTTACCCTACCGCGAGCGCGGTGGTTACCTCAGAGGCATCCCCCGAATTCTCCAGAGAGTTGCGACCGCGCCATGGATGTCGTGAGGTCTTCGGTGCTCCCTGTTTCGAATGCGCTTCGGTCGAAGGGCCATGCTACCTTCCCCGCAGCTCGTACGAGATAGTTCCTCCCCTTCTAGAGACGCTCAGAGACCCTATTTCGGATGCGGAAACGGAGGATTCCCCCTGGAGGAGAACAACGACTGTGGCCCTCAAACTGGACCCGTGGCCTCTGAGGAGGTTTGTCCGCCGGTGCTCAGCCACGAGTCTGTCTTCCCCAACAATGTTCCGGTTTCCTTAGGCCAAGTAGTCAGGTCCACTTGGACCACCATCAAGTTCCACATGCCCATTTGTGAGTGGCTTAGTGCACCAAAGTTGGTTAGACCCCTCTTGAGCTCTTCATGCAAGGTGCGAGCTTGGTGCCTGATGATTCTCCTCAAATATAGACGAGTGCCGATCTCTTTTACACGTGATCTGGCCTCAGCGGGAAGCAATGAGGGTGGATGGTGCAAGGGTGGCTCGAGGTCCTCATTAATGGCTCGCTCCGGCTCTTGGGACTCCTCATAAGGTCCTTGACTTTCCTTCAAAGGGTAGCCCGAGGAAAAAGGTGGATGGCGACGAAATTCTACTCATATGCAGTACTTAGGCATGCCTGTGTGTGGCATCGGCACTCCTAGGCACTTTCTCGGCATGGGCGCGCTCGGGCATTTCCTCGACATCATCGGTTTGACCTTGATTTGGCGAGTACACATCAGAAGTCAGTGCCTCTAAGGTTGGTGTTGAACGTGGATCAAGGAGAGGACGATTTGTCCTTAAATGTAAGGCTCGAAGACTTGAAAGATAATTCACAAAGCAGGCACGAGGCTTTGCCTTGTTAAACTTCTCGTCTTGATCTTCTAGTGATCACATGATTCGTGAATATTGTTGAAGGAATCTAAGAAACTCGAAAACGAAGCATTGAATATGAATGGCTTTGGAGAAAGAAGAGAAGGACCATGCCATGTAAGATTCTCTATCTCCAAAATTGATTTTATTCTTGAACCTAGAAGATTATTTAGAGTGTTACAAAGCTCATCCATGCACTCGTACGCCATCCGACCCTAGCATGGATTTATGAGATTAACCAATCTTTAAGATTACTAGAAAGCTTAAAGATAAAAAGTCTTAGTAGAAGGTCGATTGCCATGCAAGGTACTCGACTTCTTCCATAAATAAAAGCCAAAGATAATAATAGAAAGTCCTAAAAAAGAAACATTACATAGCGTGGAAAATACTAAACTATTACAGTTACTTGAGTTAGAAAGTAATGTCATGAATTCTCTTTACATGTCACTTATTCAATGCAGCACTCAATTAAGGTTATTCATCTCATGTCCTAACTCAAGCAAAGGAACTCCTTAGACGCCATTAGTTCACATCCAAAGGCTCTTGACACACATCCTCTCCCATGGTTAGTCTATGCCTAAGTGATCCATCTGGTCTTATTTGTAGAATCGATCATCTTCTCCTCTAAGATGGCTAAGATCCCCTTCACTCCTTATTAAATCTTCTTAGGTTTGCTTCATATGATTCGACCTTCCAATGGATCCTTGAGTTAGCTCATCGACATCTTCAGGAGTCTTCCTGATCAATCTTGCGTCAAAAACCCGAAAAGTAATGAATACCAAGGTCATGTGTGAGCTTTGCGTGAAGAGGTTTTAAAATCTATATGTGATTCAACCTCTTAATCATTTCTATGCATGGGTTGATGGGAAATAGTCTACGTGAAGGCATGAATGAAGGTTGTAAATGCCGTCCCAGATAAGTAGAAATGGGCTAAGGCAAGCTAGCTATACATTACTTTAGTGTCACCTCAAAATGTTCCCAATTTATGTTTGTACAAGTGATCTTGGTTTATTGAAGTGCATCCCACAATGGAGCTTGCACTCTAAGCTAGCAACCCCTGTTCTTATTTATAAGAGGGTGTATGGTAAAAATAAGGTTAGAAATAGAGGTTTATAAAACTCCGGGCTTGAGAAACACTTTCATAGAATGTGATTTCGACATGTTTAGACCTCCGTAGAGATGACGTTATTTACGATATAAAAATTCTAAACTAAAGGGAAGAATAAAATAAAATAATCAAAACATTTCGCCTTTTTAGGATCGATGAACCTGAGAGTTATACTCATTAGGGACAAAATTTATTCCACGAGAAGATATGCATATTTTATTTTCTAAACTAGTTTCTAGTTAAAATTTGAGTTTCTATTCCTATAATATATTATATGAATTTATGACAATTAAGTTCATTTGTACATTTTTTTAATATAAGAAAATGAAAATACATAAGTTTTTATAGCAAAAACAAATGCCCAAAAGGTTATATTTTAATTCATTAACCTTTTTGGGGCATCTATGCAAATTCTCAAACTTTTATACCTCACATAATTCACACCTGTTTGATAGAAGAGATTTCCGTAGATGAACCATATATAACTTTGGAATTCATGTGGAAAAAACGTTCTATGCAAGTAAATAACAAATGCATCCATCATAAAGCTTCAAAAGTTTAATATAAAATATCAAAAAAAGAAAACATAAATGACATTATTCGGTTACATCATAAAGGGAAAAATGCATGGTAAACCAAAAAAAGGTACAAATGCACTTTAGACACTTTAGATACCCTTTTAATCTTGACCGTAGTGAGAGCACATCCAACGACCGATAATATACCTCATGTCACACGTAACTATTGTGTCTCGTATGACCCACACTATAGAACAGCAGAACTCATTTCAGTACAGTATAAGATATAATAAAATACTTAAGAAAGGCCACAAATCACTTGTAGAAGTCTGAGAAATCTTTCGCCACCACAAGATGGTTCGAGCAGGTTGAAAGTTGTTCCAACGAAGATGTTGTTCATGCCGCATAAGACAAGTCCTTTTTGTTTAGCTCTCGGTCAGTGTCCATAGGCGGACACAACCATCTTCGCCTGAACTGACCACACTGTGATCATCAGTAAAGGCCAGACCATAAACACCGCCCAAGTGAGCTCCCTTTATGGTCACTCTAGCTGAAGCCGGCTTATCTATCCCATACACAAGGACATTAGTGTCCAAAGATCCAGTTGCAACTTTAGTGCTATCTGGGGACCATGCCATGCAGTTAATTCGAGCAGTGTGATATAACATGTTATTAAGCTTCACCTACAAAAATAGAGTATCGTATTAATGCAATGCAAAGGGAAGTAACAAATCAATACAAACAGGGATGCCAATCTCAACAAAATCACGCATTTGGTGTTAAGATAGCTTTTTAAGCGTACCATCTTTCACAACATAATGAAAGATCTGGAACAATAGTTCCAGCAATTAAAATAAGGGGCTATAGTTGAACCAGCTATTTTTGGAAATATAAATCAAGCGACTATTGAGCTTTTCCTTTCAAACATTGGCACCAAAAAAACAATGTACATACAAATGGAAAAGCATTTCATTCCTTGATCCATCCATTCCTATCACAATCTCTTCTCACCTGTCTGCTGGCCGAGGGCCAGTATCCCACGCAATGTTCATACTACAGACTATATTCCTTCAGGGTAGGAACTAAAGTCAGGACTCAGGATTGAGTTGCAACCTAAGAATATTATGAAGTATAAATGAAACTTTCTAGTCACTCACATGCTTGTTTGGAAGCACTTGAGATCCATTTCTAAGGTATCTGTCAATCATTAGTCACTTGAGAAGAATGCTTGCTTTATCTGTCAATCATTAGTCACTTGAGAAGAATGCTTGCTCTTCAGGAGACATCTCTTTAGAGACTGTAGTTATGAGCTACTTAGCCTACTTTCTTACTGTCAAAGGGTTTGTTGAAAGAGTGGCAAATTCTATTTCATAAGATTTATAGGATAGCCAATTGTTCTATAGATTGTCAATCTGGCTTATGTTTCACTGTATGATTTCTCTTAGTAATTTCAGTTGAAAAAAAGGACACCAAAAAAAAACCAAACAAAACTTACAACGAAGGATGCCCGTTAAACAAGACCTATCACTTATGATCCTTTAGCATCCAAATGTACATTTCTAACTACATTAATGTCACTTAAATTTATCCCCAGAGCGTACATAAACATCAAAGCATAAGATTCTGTATAGAATTTAAAAATTATTGCTCGTTCCAAAAGGCTCAATGTCAGAATTTAGTAGCTAGGGCCTAGGGGAATACCCTTAGATGATAGGTCAAGAAAGCAAATAATTATTGGTAGGAAATGGGAAAATAAAATAAACACATAAAACTGAACATTATTCAAAAAAGAAGGATTTGAAACGAGAAACTAGAGCTTAAATATGTAGGATATGAATTACCTCTCTCGATGATCGGTCCCAAACTACTGCCTCACGGTTGGCATCTCCTGAAGCAAACATAGAAAGATCTGGCGAGTACCGAATTACAGTAATAGCACCACGGTGCTTCTCAAGAACAGCCTCTTCTGTGAAACTATTATCATTTATTGAGTATATGTGTACTTTACCGTCCTGGGCACCCAAGATTGCCTCGTTACCATCTGGTGAGATGGCAGATGCAGTCACAGGAAACCCAAGATTGATACTTGCTAACACTTTGAGACCACTGAGCAGGACTACTCCGGACGCAGTAGAAACCAATGACAAAGCAGGAATATTAAGGGCGATACTCAAGTCCTGAGGCTGACTACCTACATCCACATACTCTGCAGCTGCACCCTCATCATTAAAAGGAAATCTCCAGACCTGAAAAAATGTGGCTGGATAAATCAATCAATCAGAAATTCACTACTTGAGTCTATTGCATGATAAACCTTGCGAAAACAGCTATGAAAGGGCTGATATGTGTCATATAGCCAGAGGAAGCCATCAGCGAATCAACTGATCCTAGATCGCAGGAAACATAAGAACCTTATTTAACACCAGAACACAAAGCTATCTTTGGGTTATTTCATAGATTTAGATTTTTTTTAGAAGTAGCTTATTTTCCTCGTAGTGCAGCAGTCATTTATTTTGTCTTCTCGAGGTAAACACAAAACACTCAGACCAGTTCACTCTTGAGCTAGCATTACAGCTTGTTGTCCAGATAGTCTAGATTCGTTTGGAGAGATGTGTTTATTACTTGAATGTACTTCTTTAACAGACAGCAACCTTGCAATGAACAAGGACTAGCATTGCATTGTCTAGAAGCCACTAAACACCAAAGAGATATAGTATACCCATCGACATAATGATATCTGACAGAATAGAGATAACCATCTTTTGACTTCTTACCTTGTTGTCAAATCCAGCAAAGATGATCTCATCCTCAGCAGCAGTGAAATATTTGATTGGCGCATGGCTTTTCATGTTTATTTTGCCACAATATCCAATGCCTTGAATCCATTTAGCTATAACCCCATCATAGCTGCAAGATAGCATCATCTTTTGGTTACTTTTGAGTACACTAACTGCTAACACCTTTTTCATATGTCCAGAGAGTGAGATAGGGGTGTTGTTCAAATCAGATCCAGAAAATATGTTGATCATGCCACCGAGAGAGACAGTGACAAGATTATCATTCTGCCAAAGGCATCCAATCAGCATATCATCAGTACCACCAGAACCTGGACAACTTAATGTCTTACTCTCATTTCCATTACCAGACTCATCAATGTCCCACACCTTTGCAGACTTGTCAGCAGATACAGTCAGCACCTGGGGAAGTGCCAATGTTCAGATGACTGTATTAACTATTAACATCAATGATATGATAGCACTACAGCAAATATGAAATCTAACACAGCAAGTTCAAATTAGGAAACTCTTCAGATTTACATCTCAACTTAAACTGATCTAAACTATTATTATCAGATTGCCTGACAAATTGAATGATGATTTGGAAGGATGGAAACAAATGAGCCCACGCCTCAGCCTTGATTCCAAATACTTTTCTAGATAAAAACCCTAGTATCACCAACACCACTATTTGACAGAACAGACACCTCCTCAGCATGCAGGCTGTATGACAAATAACATAATACCTTCTAACGATTATCTGCTACTTATGGCATATTGGGCTTCTTTCTTACTTTTCTTAGAAGAACTAATAAAGGGACAGCCCACTAAGCATGTGTTCTATCACTTGTCATCCCCGCATTTTCCAAATCTTCACATAAAATAATAATTCTTCTCCTAATCGAGTCAATTAATTCCAAAAGCTTGCAGAAAGGATAAGTGGATCACTCTTTTTTAGTCCAATAAAGATAAATCTAGAAGACTATATCGCAACTGAATGAAACACTGTAAGGCATTTACATATATATAATAATCCGCTTCTTGGCATAACGCTAGGGACTTTTTACAAAACCTCCTAAAATATGGACATCCTGTGAGCTATGCCAGATTGGTATGACATGTGGTGTCACAAGTACATTTGATACATAAAAGAAAACGTTGAAGGATATTACTTTCACACAAAATACAGATGTTCATAATATAAACTGAATGACTGATGCCTTCCAACAAGCATTTAATTAAAGAAACATAGTACAGATTGGGATGCTCAATGCAGTCCGAAAAACATAATCATATCTGTACACTCAAAGTAAGATAAACTAACGAGTTCATGGTTCTAAAAGTAGAATTGGTTCCTAAATCATTGAGAATAAGATCATCATAAGAAGCACAAAACAACTTTTTGATATTTCACAGCCTAAAACCACCCAGTCATTTTTTGACAGAAGCCACTCAAGGAGAATCTCACTTGATGAACTACTAAGTACAAGAATCTCATACTTAGGCAAACACTCAGAATAACTTTCAACGTTTTGATCATTTTCCAGGATGCTTACAACTGACACTACATTGTGCTTATACAGAAAATAACCCCCTAATGAATCATTAAAGCCTAATCACCTATACTGATTGACGTGAAATCACCAGCTGATTTCTGAACCATTAAGGATTCTATCCTGCTGACTAATAACATGGACATGATTCAACAATAATAATATAGAATAAAATCAAAAAAGAAAAAAGTCATTAGGATCCTATAATTTGTATCAGTAAATGACTGCAGACATGCAGGAAACAACTATCTGGGATGAAATGCATAGGTGTAGGAATAGTATCCAACATAGAGGTCTTAGCAGAGATAGGTCTTAGCAGAAATCATACACACAGTTTATGCAGAAACTTTGACATTCCACCCCATTGATTAAGAGTGCATACACACTTTATAGCTGGGTAACAGAGCGCTAACACAGTTTACAAGATAATTTCAGCTAAAAGCTCTAAATAATAATGATAAAAAAAAATCATCCAATATTACTAAATGCACTTTAGTAAATTGAAGCCTTGTCCACTATGCATACCTGCTTACTATCTGGACTCCAGCTCACTGCATAGATACTTCCATGATGACCATCCTTTGAGGACAACTCTCCAATCTTTTCCCCTGTCTTCCCATCATACAATATGCCCTTTTTATCAGAGCTTACTGTAATGAACTTGCTCCCATCAGGAGAGAATCTTACACAATTGACAAAATTTGAATGCTCCCTGCAGGTTCAAGAAATAGCAAAAAAATATAGTGGAGTACAATAAAAGAGTAACATGCAATTCCTATCATCTAATTCTTATTTTATATATGTATTATTAAAGGCATTATATTAAAAAAAATTAAGAATTATGTTAGTAAGGACCATTTGATTAGGTGTTAGCCTTTGAGCTGAAGACCCAAAAAGTGCAACAAATGCTTGGATAGATGGTGAGAATATCCAACATTTATAGTTTAATACTGAGCCTGATAAATGAGGATCTTATATGATGAGCATATATTTAACTAGGTTTGTTGCTTAACATGTCAACATCTTACATGATGAGAAACTATATGTATCAGAAAATAAAGATGCTAAGCAATCAACAATATTAAACTCACCTTATAGACATCTTAAACTTAAATGGAGGTCCTTCATATAAGTTTACCAGGAAATCCTCTCCACCAGTAACAATTCGGTATGGCCTTGTTGGCTTGAATGCACAACTTAAAACACGCTTAGAGTGGCCGTCAAAATCACCTACAGTACTTCCAGAATCCCACCTACAAAATAAAATAGTAAAAAAATGTTAAAAAGATACTAAGGCCAGCCACAAATTACTCTTTAACTAAATCTGTAAACATAGTGTAATGCCGTGTCTTCAACTTCACCAAAAAGATTCAGTTGGTAGAACATAAATACTCTGATTTTTAAAACCTTTTAAAAGTATAAACAAGTGCATACAGTTAATGCTTAAGCTAAGAAAAGGCCTAATGGGGGAGGGGGAGGAGAATCAAGAGAAAGAGAAAATGAATAGCAAAATGGAATTCATAAACACATAATATCATTATTGTTTATGAGAGATCATAGGTAAAATAAAATTGATTCTCACTAATAAAACATCGTCACAGTGCCATTACTATTCTACATAGACTACAATAGCAATCTTTCTGAATCAATCTTTTGAGAACACAAAGTTGAACAAACCATCATGTATTTCTCAAAAAAGAAAAAAACAGTGAAGATTATTTAAGCTTCATCAGGTCAATATAGATATTAGTTAATGTGTATAAGGCCTTTTCAACAATGAAATCAAACTCTCATACCTTCACTTAGAGCTAAAAAGCATAGATATAGTACCTCCAGATGTCCATTACTATCATGGATGCACAAATAAATTACTAGACATTTCACCTAAATAGAAACAGTTGGTTACCTAGAGAAAATGCAGCATAGTAGAAGGTTGGTGACTTGGTGTCGGATAGCAAGATTAATGTCAAGAATATGGCAAATCCAAATCTCAGTGTTGTTAAAATAGGGATACTTAGAATGGGCCCTGAGGGGTCAACACAAATGGATTGTAGAGTGGATTCATAGGGTCATTGGAATCTATCCAAATCAAGTAAATTTACGATAAAACGAACAAAAATACTTGAGATATTGGTAATTGGCCATCATTCCTAACACAAAAAGAGGAGCGGTGAAAAGCAGAAGAGAGCATACATGAAAGCCCTAACCAAGGACTTGCCCTTGCCATCACCAGAGGCGACAATACGGAGCATATCAGGGGACCACTGGAGATCGTCAATCCGGCCAGAGAGGACCTTGAACTCGTTCTTGAGGACGAACTCATTTCGAGTCCCCCAGATCCTGACGATGCCGGAGACATCAGCAGAGGCGATCCACTCGCCGTTGGGAGAGTAGCGGGCGACGGTCACGGGATAGGCGTGCTCGCCGTAGACGCGGACGTCGAGGGGGTTGTCGAGGCTGCGGATGATCACGGATCGGCCGCTCGTGTAGAGGATGGTGTTGGATTTCGCGTCGCCGGAGAGGAGGATGCCACGGCCCCGCTCCGTCGAGGGGGCGCACGCGTACGTTTCCGTCAGGGTCGCCATTGACAGAGAGGAATCGGGAATCGGTGGTGTGGCCTGGGGGAAGGAATGATTTCGGGGTGTGAGATGAAATGATGAGAGAGACTTGGGTTGGGTGGGCCGTGGATGCGTGGAGAAAAGGTCAAGCTGCGACGTGGGTCGGGTGAATGAACGGAGGACGCAAATCCATTTGTCCTCTTCTTCTTCTACTCCCACCTTTTTGATAGCTTTCTATTTTCAGCTGCGAGTTATTTTCAGTGTTACCAAAATCGCGAGTTCATGCTGCGATTTTACGATCCAAATCGGGGTAGAAAACTCCAAAGACCCGAAATATTTATATAGAGAGAGGTAAGTTCCATAGTGAACAATCTTGTATAGAGAACAAGGTAGGATGAGATCTGTAATGGATGGTGAGATATTAGTCCACAATATTCAAAAATAACAAAATCACAAAAAATCTTAAATAGGAGAGATTTTCTCCATCATCTACCAATTATAACTACCATAAATACAATTCTGTAAAATCAGAATTTACGCTCCATTGTAGATCCAGAAGAGCCGCTCCCAAAAATCATCGGCCTCCATTGCAGCCTCCACCACTTCGCCGGCCACCACGTCGCCGTCCTCCATTGTTGTTCGTCGTCCGTTGCGCAGTTGCCCATTCGCAGTCCCTCATTTGCCGTCGTTGTGGCGGTTCGCCGGCCTGTATTGCGGTAGTTCGCCGCCCATTACGCAGAACCGATCGTGGTGATCTCCGGCATGTATTGTGGTGAGCCGTCCATTGCGCAGGCGCCCATTCGCCGTCGTCGTGGTGGTTCACCGGCTTGTATTCCGGTGGTTCGCCGTCCATTGCGCAAAACCCCCCATCGGAACCACCGCATCGAACCACCATGTCGTCAAAGCCACCACGAACCACCATGCTGCGCATTATTAATCGTATAAATATGACATAAGGTAATTTTGTATATAATTTTTTCATTATGTATATGATTGATTTGATTTAGTATATGGCGTGATTTTCTGTGTAAATTGTTTACGTGACCTATTTCTACAGATCAAGATGTATATAGGTACAATAATAATGTATATGACAACCCGAGGAATGTATATACGAAATTTGTCTCCACTTGATTGTTTCTGTGATCTAATTCTACGGATTAAGATTTATATAGGTACAATAATATTGTATATGATAACCCGAGGAATGTATATACTTTTTTCATTATGTATATGATTGATTTGATTTAGTATATCTCCATCGTATTTCGCCAGTCACCACCATTGCGTCGACCACATCGAACCACCATTGTGCCGGCCGTTAGAACCACCAATTCGTTGGAAGGTCTCGTCAGAACCACCATATTGAACCACCACGTCGCCAAAGCCATCACCAACCACCACGTTGCCAATTATTGTATATATGTACAATAATATTGTATATGACAACCTGAAGGGTGTATAAACGAAATTTGTTGTGGTTGAATTGTTTATGTGACTTATTTCTTCAGATCAAGATGTATATGTGTATAGTAATATTGTATATGAAAACGTAAGGCATGTATATACGGAATTTCTTGTGCTTAGATTGTTTATGTGACCTATTTCTACAGATCAATATGTATATATGTACAGTAATACTGTATATAACAACCTGAGAAATGTATATATGAAATCTATTGTATTCATATGTTTAATCGTACATTAATCAATTCTGTCAGGAATATTGTAATATAATGATCTCATTATGTATATACAAAACTATAACATGTGTATATAGTTAATCATTCGTACAAGACATATGGATATCCAATATGTAATTAACGCTTGCTATAATTACGAGATTGAGTTGAAATTTGAAAATTAACTAACAATTGCTATAATTAAGGGATTCCTTTTGTGATTTTTCTATAAATCCAAAAATTTCAAGACTGTAAATATAGTGTATATAATGATCATAGGATGTATATACAAGATTATAACATGTATATATATATTTAATAATTCGTACAAGACGTGTGAATATCCAATATATAATTAACACTTGCTATAATTACGAGATTGAGTTGAAATTTGAAAATTAGGTAACACTTGCTATAATTTAGGGATTTTTTTTGTGATTTTTCTATAAATCCAAAAATTAATTAACACTCCCTAAAATTAAGGGATGAGGTTCAAATTTGAATTTGGGCCAAATTTCTATATGTAATCTGGACCATCCATTAGAATAGCATCTAAAGGCCTACAATTGTTCACTTGTTCACTCATATTTAATTGTCCACTATTGAACTTTAATCTATATATATATATATGAGATTGAGGTTCAAGAGAACAAATAAGTATGAGGTAACCAGAGAACAATTGTATACATTTGTCTGATATTCTATTAGACAGCTGATATTACATATCTCAATTTCAAATTTAAACTCAACCCCTTAATCATAGCAATCCTATTTCAAATTTAAACTCAATCCCTTAATTATAGCAACTATTTATTAATTTTGGGATTTATACATAAATCACAAAAGGAAATCGACATCACCTTCAGTCATTGCCGCTCGCCCAACGCCCCTAATTTCCGGCCACCATTGTTCGCCTTCAAACCTCCATTCACACCACCTTTCGCTCGACCCCAATTTCACACCGCTCAGCCCTCACTGTCGCACTCGCCCCCAAAGTCCAACCACGACTGTTCACCCTCAGCCACACTCGCCTCTCACAGTTGTGCTCGCCACCATATGGCCACCACCAGAATCGCCCTTCCCATTCGCGCTCTCCCCGAGTCGCACTCGCCCCCAATCGGCCCGAGTCCGGCATTAAAACCCTAGCTCACTCGTCGCCTTATATTCAGGAATACCGATTGTATATAAGATACTATTACATGTATATAAACATAAATACGGTGTATATAATGAACATTTATTCATTTTTACGAAATACAAATAGAATATACATTAAATAAAGATGTTTTATACAGAGTTAAGACATATATATATACATATATTACAAGTGTAGGTAACATAGAGGTCATGGGTATAGAAATGTATATAAATTCTAATAAATGTACATAACAATGTAACTATTGTATATTGAGATCAATACAAACACATCATACTCATTTGTGTATAATTCGTATATTAATTTGTAATAATTGCACACATATATTAAAATAGTATATATGCTCAACATTTGTACATTTTTTTTATTCGACGTAGAATTAAAAATAATTTACAAATAAGTCATGTATATTAACTGTGAATTACATGTATATACACTAATAACAAATATATACATCATTCAAATTGTACGTGTAAAAGACATGTTTTCATTAATTGTACATACAATAATGCAAATATTATTCAACCACAATAATTTTGTATATACATTTACTAAATTGTTGATGTGATCACGCCCGGCTCACATCAAGGCACCGAAGCTGAGGTGCTTCCCAGCTCACAGCAAGGCACCGAAGCCACGGTACCTCTTTGGGGCCTCACCCCGCGAGCCGCGTCGAAGCGCCCGGTGCCTCGAGGGGGGCGCCCCACACACAGAGCCGAGGCGCAGCCCGGTACCTCGACGAGGTGCCCCACACACGGCACCGAGGCACAGTCCGGTGCCTCTTCGAGGCTCCCCCGAGGACACCCGCCCATAGGTCGGGCACGACCTGCCACAAGGTCGACCACGGCTAAGGAGCTAAGCCACCCTCCCGGAGCCTTGACAAGGCGTCGAGCTAAGACCTTACAAGAACAACTTCGGGCTCATTTGGCAATGCCCCACGCCCCACATGACCAACCTAGTCAAGCGTTGGTGTGCCTCCAAACGCTCAGCCCGAATGGGAGCCTTGAAAGGCCCGAAGCCCAACACCAAGGAGGATATTCAAAGCCCACTTGGAAAGAAGCTTGGCCGACACACAACAAGGACGCTTGGCCGCCACACTAACCCCCTTCCTTGGCCACCAAGCTAGAGCTCCAAAGACGCATTAAATGTGATGATTGGCCGCCAAGGAACGCATGGGAGGGGCGGCTATGTGGCCTTGCTTTGGCCGCCACTTTTCTCCGGATGAGTTGAAAACCCGAAAAAGCAGCTCAAGTAATGAGCAGGTAACCCGGACCAGCATTAGGCTGGGTAATATGAGGTTCATGAGTGATTGTGAAAATTGTGAGGACATTGAAAAATGAAAAGAGCGGTCAAGTGAAAACCCGAAAGTGCGCCTAAGCAAAATTGAGCGGAAAAATTTGAGTGATTTGGATCATTCTTGCTTAGGACTTTGGGGCTTACATCGTAGAAATGGGTAGATCCTAGGTTGTTTTACACTTTTTAGAGCTTGAGAGTTTTATCATGTTGTGAGGTGTGTGTTTGAGCTTTATTGTTTATGCTCATGATTACTCTATTTTCGGTTCGGGTTGAGAGTTGAGTGTTTTTGTCTTCCCTTATATTTCATGAGATCCTAGATGTGCTGATTGTCGTATTTAGTTTGAGCTTACTCGAGGACGAGCAAGATCTAAGTATGAGGAAATTTGATATGCTCTCTTTAGTATAGGTTAACTCTTGTATTTTAGGGCCTTAATGAGTATGTTTAGGCTAGACTTTAAGCTTAAATGTAATATGAAGACTGAAGACACAAGATTTGAAGATACGAGAGTTTCCAAAACAAAGTGCAAGTAAAAGTCACCACTGTATGAGAACCACGGGCATGTTCCATAAAGCACAAGCGCGGTTGAGCTTTGGCCGACCCTTCTATCCTCTTGAAGGCCACGGGCGCGCCACATGGGCCACGTGCGCAGTACAACCCGATTGAGAAGTGTTGACCCAACCTTTGACCGCGGGCGCGTTCCATAAAGCACGGACGCGATTTGATGCCAGATCGGGACAACGCGATTTCTATCTTCTTTTCCGTTTTGTTATCTTTCTTCTATCCTTATTTAGCTCGGGAAGCATGTTCCTTGGTTCTTTATAAGGGGAGCCTTGTCTTAGGTTTTATGTATCCATTGTTATCAAATATTCTTAGATTCAATTATATTAGCTATTTTGAATTATGGATAACTAAACTCCCTTGGAGTTTATTCAATCAAGGAAGCATTATTATGAATCCTGAAATTCTGGTAACTTTTTTATACTTAGGTCATTATTGATACTCTCGTGCTTCATCTCATGATCTTTGTTTGATTTTATAAGCCTGATCACCTTGTTTTATTGACTTAGATATATACTTTGAATTAGGACTGATTGTTGTCTATACATCTTTCCTATTCTTGAAACAACTCTTATCTAGGACCGTGGACTAGGTTTGAGAAGAGTATTCAATGGTTGTTTTAAGCATGAGACTCGTTGTTTGATTGCATGATTTCGCATTATCCTTGTGTTCATTGCATGATTTGAATTAAGCATCCTTATTCATATCATAGTTTTGTTAGGACCGTGGACTAGTGAATAATTAAGAAAAGGATTGGAATTGACCTAGGAATATAAAGAAGTGGATGGTTTGATGATCGATTGATTATAAAGGTAGAATTGTTTAAATGAACTTTGCTTTCTGAATATTGATAACAAACCTTTTTGAAATCATTCTAATTGGGTGCCTTGTGATTGAACTGGAACTGCGTAGGAACACTAGATTCTCTTGGGTTCGACTCCTTACTTGCATGCTATACTAGTTTGTGAATTTGGGTTTTTATCTTTGATCTTGGCATGACGACTTTAGCCGAGTCAGAGTTCTATCTCGACTATCGTGGATTTTTTTGTCCCCACAACCGCGATCACGGTTAGTGTACACTACTAGGAAAGGGGTCTTTAACGACCAACAAAGTTGTCGTTATATGTGTTTGAAAACTCGTAGTTAAAGGTATTAATGATGACAGAAATTTCATTGTTTGATCGTTGCAATAGGTCTTGACGTTTTTGGTTTTAACGACCATGTTCGTCGTTAACTATTAACGACGAAAAATTGCTTGTCGTTAACATTAAACGACGAGATGGAGGTTTATCATTAAGCGTTAAAGACAATATGCCTTGTCATCGTTATTGGTTAATGACGACATGCTCGTTCTTCGTTATAGGTTAACGGCGATATTTGCGTTTGTCGTTGTTAGTTAATCAATAACGACAAAAGCATGAGCTATAACGACAAAGTAATTCCTCGTGGAAAAAAGATTACAATTGATGCAAACCATGCACCAATGACTCCGCAAGAGATCGAGGACCTAGCCCGAGTCCCCTTCGATGGACCAATTACTAGAGATCGAGCCCGGAAGCTAAAGAAAGCGACAAGAGTTCTTTTGGCGGGCATCCCAGCTATGCTCGATTCACATGGGCCACAATGGACCACCCTCATCTCTCATGTCCCGAATTGATATTTGGGCATGCCTATCTTTGAGTTATTTTTAGGATTAGAAAGGTTTGCTATTTTTGGCACTTGCCACTTTTATTCCTTCTATTTTTATGGACAACTTGTGGCACAAGAAAGGCTAACGCCTAGGACGCAACTCCCACACGCCTGGGACGCGACATTCCCATGGAGCCAGCCGCTTTTCACATTACTTGGGCCGCAATTCTTTCATACAAAGATAGATAGAAAGTTGTTACAAGTTGTTACTTTTCACTAGTTAAACTCTTATTTCACTAGTAACTTTTAGTTTCCTTTTCAAGCAAAAGATCTATCTTAGGATCTGTTAGTTGATAGAATCTTTGGCTTCTTTTGTACTATAAATTCGAACCCTTTCCATTCAATAAAAATCAGATTAGTTTTCCTTGGAATTTGACTTGCGTTACAAGTTGAATTCCTGGGATTTAATCCAACCAAGCTCGAGCCTTGTCCTTGGAGAATTTCGTGTCTTGCTTATTTAATCCAGCCGATCATCATCATCCTCATCACATCATTCTTCGAGCATCAACAACAACCTTCATTCAACTACACTCGTCCATCATCATCCAAGCCAGCCGAGTAGAGTTGTCTTGCAACTCTTACTCGCCATCTCTCTCTCTCGCTCCTCTCTACTCCCTCTCGTCTTCTCTTATTTCGCCCAACAATTGCATGACTAAAAAGAATCTCAATTTACATAAATTTGTTAGCTTGCGTGAAATTCATCCTACTCATATTGGTATTCGTTGTTGTGAATATCGCAGGTGGCCCATAGGGCGTCAGTTCTCTAACCGGCCCTATCTCTACACCGTTAAGGTTTCAACCCTTGTTGGATCTTCCAATCCAAAGGCGAGCCTTCAGTTCGTAAGAAGCGAAAAGATTGAGCAAGGGCAGCAGGCGAAACTCCCCAAAGATCCTGAAAAGCTTCCGCAACCCCAAGAATAGCCCTCGACGCTGGCAATTCCGTATCAAGTGGTACTCAGAGACTACCTTGTTTTGCCAAGTTCTTGCTTCAATTTGCTTTGACAATCAGTTCTTACCTTGCTTGTACCAAAAGTTTGAAACTTGCCTCCACAAAATCACCACCCAAACCCTAGACTCCATTCGGCCATCCTCCATACAAAAAAAAAAAAAACCGAACCTTTACCTAGCCATCTAGGCTCGCACGAGGGGATTCACACCCACCCTCTCGTGATTTTGGCTTGTTTCTTGCTTTCCAAGTTTCTTGCTTTTAGTTAAGATCATGCTAGATTGTGTTTACTCATTGATTTGTTTTGGATGATATTGCATAGTTTGACTTGATTTCTTGATTCTCCATGTTTGCATGCTCATTACTTGTGTTCTAAGTCATTGTGGGATGCATACTTGGCTGATTTTGATAACTTGATTAATATTGCACTTTGTCCCTATTTCTCCCACAAAAATCGCACCTTTTCTTCCCCTTTGTTTATTTTTGCTTCTAGGTTGTTTCATTGGTAGTATAAATCGAATTGTTTCCATTAAATTGCATGCTTGTTAGTTTCGTTTTTTAGTTAAAAAAAAAAGAGTCTCTTGCCGAGAGCTTCAAAAAAAAAAACAATTCTTGCTCTTCTTGCTCTCTTGCTACTTCTCTTAGTGATTGCATGCTCAATTCGATCTACCCTGCCTAGTTGAAGCATCCTTTCACCCCCTTGTATGCCTTGCTTGTTGTGCCTGAAACCGGAACTTGCATTGCATCCTCTTGTTTGATTGGACCGTGCACTAGCGTCTTAGTAATTCGCATATCATTAAGTGGCACATTGATAGCCCATTTCTTTTGGCCTTTCATGCATATTGTCATGCTTATTACTATCGCCATCTTGTGAATGCCCTTTATGATTTGATTCAAGTAGTTGACTTGCAATTGAATTTTATTGGATTTCTTGTCATCTTGCATATCCGATTCATCTCTTTGGGTGCATGTCTACTTGATCTCTAGGGTCCCTAGCTTGTCCTTTCATTCACTAACTGATTGTGGAAATATCTTGTTGCTCCTTGCATTACTCGGTGTTTCTACCACTATATTGCCTATCGCTGCCGCGTTTGCATTCCTTGTGTAGGCACCATGGCTGAAGATCCACTTCCCCTACTGCTCTGGACAACATTGACCCCAGCAACGCTACCAGCAAGTTTGTGGTCGATGAAATCCGCAACCAGCTCGATGAGGCCAGAAAGGGGATTGAGCTCGGCATCGAGTCCCGCTGGAAACTTATTGAGGAACGCCTCAACACTCTCATTCTATCAAGTGGTTCTCCTCATAAGTCTCTCCATCCCAACAACACCAAGGAGAAGACGCCTCCCCCACCTCCTCACACGGCGTCCGACTCCAACTCTAGAGGCAAAGGGCCTCTTGTGCAAGAGCTTCACACCGATACTCTTGCTAGCTTCAAGGACAATCCTCCGAGCTACTACTCCCACGATCCTAAGTTGTCGTCTGGCCCTCAACACCACCAACGGGCTCGACACAACCCGGATCCTCTTAGGCGCCCCGCTAATGAGCGCCTCCCTGGTGTCGAGGACCCTCTTGATGAGCTCCAATATGTTCCACAACAGGAATACCGGAGGCCCTACGACGACTTCTACCAGGAATGGGAGGAGGAACCCGCAGAGTTGCCCCGCACCTATGGGCGTGGCCGACGTCCTTTCTTGCACCAGGACGCGGGTGACTCCCAGTTCAAAGGCGATGTGAAGATCAAGATTCCTCCATTCGACGGTACTTACAACCCTGAAAAGTACCTCGAATGGGAGGAGAGCACCGACAACGTCCTCGACTTCCTCCGCTATGCTGAACATGAAAGAGTCGGCGTTGTTACCGTGCACTTCACCGGCCAAGCAAAGAGTTGGTGGCTGCGTACGAAGGCGGATCGCTATAGGCAAGGCTTGCCTCCCGTCGAGACATGGCCCCAGCTCAAGTTCTTACTCAAGAAGAAGCATGTCCCCGAGGACTATCTAGAGATGATGAGGCTCCGAGTCGCGTCATGTAGGCAAGGAAACCGCGATCCGGTTGCTTACATTGACGAGCTTGAGGAGCTCACATACAAGGCCAACATCCACCAATCGCAGCGGTCCATGAGGACCCAATTCTTGGCTGGCCTTAACCAACCGATTCGGGAGACATTGGAGATCCATTCCATCACGGACGTACTCAAGCTCGTCCAAAAAGCCCAGCTGCTTCATAACCAGCTCCAGAAGAGAAAGACGCAGTTTCCCGCCCAAAAGAGGTACTTTCCTAACTCTTCAAATTCTGGGTTTACTAATCTTTCTTCTTCTCAGCCCAGGGGTGTTTCCGACACCACCAAGGCACCATCTCAAGGCTCGGCACAAGAATCCTCACGCACCTCCTCTTCCACAGCTTCTAAACCAATGGAGCGTGTGCGTGACATCCGGTGCTTTCGGTGTCAAGGGCGTGGGCACGTCTCCAAGGACTGCCCCAACGCCAAACAAGTTCTCTACACGGACCAAGGCTACATCTCGGAAGGCGCCGAGCTCCCCGAAGATGGAGGCTTCGTTCAAGTGGAGGAGGAGACGTACTATGCTGACGATGGCGACGCGGAACAAGTCGAACCTGACGCGACCAACCCGCCCCTAGCTTGTGTCGCCATGCGTGCTTTACATCTCCAAGAGTCTCCTCCTACCGACCAAAGGGAGAACATCTTCCACACTCGGCTGAGTGTTCTAGGTCAGTCGTTATGTGCCATTATAGATAGTGGTCGTTGTTGCAATTTGATTAATAAACGAGTTGTTGACATGTTAAAATTGAACACTACCAAAAGATCAACTTCATATTCACTAAATGGCATAAACGACTCTAATAATGAAAATTTGATCACTCACCAATGTACCGTCCAATTTTCCATAGGTCCCTATAATGATAGCATGATTTGTGATGTGACTTATATGGATTGTACGCATATACTCCTAGGTAGACCGTGGTTATTTGATAGGAAGGTCATTCATGATGGTTACCTTAATACATATTGCTTTAACCACAACGGGAGGAGGATTACTCTTCTACCCATGTCTCCACAGGAAGTTTTGCAGGACCAGGTACTTAGGAATCAGGCCAAGGCGATTCGAGAAGCCAAGGCGAAAGAGGACGCAGCGCGCCAGGCGGCGGCTACGCCCACGACGCCACGTGAGGCCCCCCGGGGAAACGGTGTCAGAACGACCCCAAATTTGGTGGACCCCTCGCCTACATCATCTCAGGAGCCTCCACTAAATTTGAGGTCAAATGGAGGTCGGCCCCCACAGAAGCACACCAAGGCACCCCAGCGGCCCCCGAGCGGCGCCGGTGCCTCAATTGTGCCTCGGAGTGCCCCCGGCGCTACAGAAGGCGGATTGCGCTCAAATTTGGTGGGTAGCTCACATACTGAGTGTGCCAACTCTCCACCAATGTTCAGCCAAAACGCACGAGGGAATCCAAATCGGCCCGCTCCACAGTCTAGTGCGTCTCCGCAGGCGTATGTGCCCCCGACGAAGCGTGCGCCTCAAGGACGCCCCTCTACACCTTCTTCCACGCCTTCATCCACCACTTGGAGACCCAAAGCTGCTGACCATGACGTATCCAAGTCATCCATTGCAGGCGGCGTTGAGCAACGCCCATGTTTTGTGGCGCACCCTCGGGATGTGTCCGTCGCTCTTAAGGGCGGCATCTCTTGTATCCTTCTTGTGCGGAAAGATTTGTGTTTAATGAACATTGATATGTCTAATCTGCCTCCGCAGCTCTCTTCTCTCTTAGATAAATTTCAGGATATCTTTCCCGAAGAGCTTCCACCCGGTCTTCCCCCCATTTGGGGCATTGAGCACCAAATCGACTTGGTGCCTGGCGCATCTCTTCCAAACCGAGCTGCATACCGCGCCAGCCCCGAGGAGACCAAGGAGTTACAACGCCAAGTCCAGGACCTCATGGAGAAGGGGTACGTGCGTGAGTCACTCAGCCCATGCGCGGTGCCGGTGATCCTCGTACCCAAGAAAAATGGCGAATGGCGTATGTGTGTGGACTGCAGAGCCATCAATCAAATCACGGTAAAATACCGCCACCCTATACCTCGCTTGGATGATATGCTTGATGAGTTGCATGGTTCGATTTTATTCTCTAAAATTGACCTTAAAAGTGGCTATCATCAGATTAGGATGAAAGAGGATGATGAATGGAAAACTGCTTTTAAAACAAAATATGGATTGTATGAGTGGCTTGTAATGCCTTTTGGCTTGACTAATGCTCCTAGTACTTTCATGCGCTTAATGAATCATGTTTTACGCAGTTTTCTAGGTAAATTTGTTGTGGTTTACTTTGATGACATACTAGTCTATAGCAAAACCTTGGATGATCACATAGGACACTTGCATGCCGTTTTTGAATGTCTTCGGAAGGAGAAATTGTTTGCTAATCTTGCTAAGTGTGATTTCTGCTCATCTTCGACTATCTTCCTTGGTTTTGTCGTGTCTAGTAGTGGTCTGCGTGTTGATGATAGTAAGGTGAAAGCCATACAAGAGTGGCCTCAACCGACCACTCAAACTATGGTTCGATCCTTCCTAGGATTAGCTGGTTTCTATAGGCGATTTGTGCGTGATTTTTCCATTATTGCCTCACCTTTACATGAGCTAACAAAGAAAATGCAGAGTTTAAGTGGAAAAGGCAACATGAGACCGCCTTTGAAACTTTGAAAGACAGGTTGAGCCACGCACCCGTCCTCCAACTGCCGGACTTCACTAAGACCTTTGAGGTCGAGTGTGATGCGTCCAACTATGGAATTGGTGGCGTGCTTTTGCAGGAGAAGAAACCCATTGCCTACTTCAGCGAGAAGCTTAGTGGCGCCGAGCTTAATTACCCCACATATGACAAGGAACTCTATGCTTTGATAAGGGTTCTTAAGACTTGGCAACACTACCTATGGCCAAAGGAGTTCATGATTCACACCGATCACGAGGCGCTCAAGTATCTAAAGGGCCAATCTCGCCTCAGCCAAAGGCACGCTAGATGGGTTGAGTTCATGGAGACGTTCCCCTATGTGGTCAAACACAAGAAGGGAACCGAAAATGTGGTAGTCGATGCTCTATCACGTAGGTACGTTCTTCTAGCTCACTTGGATGCCAAATTGTTAGGTTTTTCCATGATGCGTGAGTTGTATGCTAATGATGATTTCTTTGGAAAAATTTACAATTATTGCATTGCGCATGGTGAATATGACTCTTACTTTGTGGATGATGGTTATTTGTTCAAAGCTGGAAAATTATGTATACCTTCATCTTCATATCGTAGGTTGTTAGTTCAAGATGTGCATGAGACTAGAGGACATGGTGGGTTAGAAAAGACTTTTCAAGGATTAAAGGAACACTTCTATTGGCCTAAGATGTCGAATTATGTGCTTAAATTCATTAAGGGTTGTCTTTCTTGTGCTAAAGGGAAATCAAAGTTAACTAACCATGGATTGTACCAGCCTTTACCTATACCTAAGAGCCCTTGGGAAGATATTTCTATGGAGGGTTGCCTAGGACTAGGAAGGGCCGAGATAGCATCTTTGTAGTGGTAGATAGGTTTTCGAAAATGGCTCACTTCATTCCATGTCACAAAACTGATGATGCCGTGCATATATCTAACTTGTTTTTCGAGCATGTTGTTAAATTGCATGGTATTCCTTGTTCTATTGTTAGTGATAGGGATGCTAAGTTCTTGAGTTGTTTTTGGAAATCTTTGTGGTCTAAATTGGGTACTAGATTGCTTTATTCTACTTCTTGTCACCCTCAGACCGATGGTCAAACTGAGGTTACTAACCGGACTTTGGGCGTCTTGCTACGCACCATGATTAAGTCCAACATCAAAAAATGGGAAGATTGTTTGCCTTTTGTAGAGTTTGCTTATAACAGGTCGGTGCACTCGGCAACCAAGATGACTCCCTTTGAGGTGGTGTACGGTTTGAACCCCAGGACCCCGGTGGATCTCACGCCCCAGCCCATGAAGGACAAGGACAAGACGTCGTTCGACGCATACAAGAGGGCTGAGTTCGTGAAGAAGCTGCATGAGCGCACTAAGTTGCACCTTGAACGCAAGACCGCCCAATACAAGGCCCAAGCTGACAAGGGTCGGAAGAATGTGCAATTTGATGTGGGCGATCTTGTGTGGCTGCACCTAAGGAAGGAGAGGTTCCCGGACAAGCGCAAGTCCAAGCTCCATGATAGAGGCGACGGCCCCTTTCGCATCACTCAGCGGATCGGCCCCAACGCCTATCAACTGGACCTCCCTGGAGAGTATGGTGTCCATCCTACATTCAATGTAGCGGACCTATCCCTCTATGTCCCCGATGATGACTTCGACGACGAATCGAGGACGCTTCGTAGCCAAGTGGAGGAGAATGATGCAAACCATGCACCAATGACTCCGCAAGAGATCGAGGACCTAGCCCGAGTCCCCTTCGATGGACCAACTACTAGAGATCGAGCCCAGAAGCTAAAGAAAGCGACAAGAGTTCTTTTGGCGCGCATCCTAGCTATGCTCGATTCACATGGGCCACAATGGACCACCCTCATCTCTCATGTCCCGAATTGATATTTGGGCATGCCTATCTTTGAGTTATTTTTAGGATTAGAAAGGTTTGCTATTTTTGGCACTTGCCACTTTTATTCCTTCTATTTTTATGGACAGCTTGTGGCACAAGAAAGGCTAACGCCTAGGACGCAACTCCCACACGCCTGGGACGTGACATTCCCATGGAGCCAGCCGCTTTTCACATTACTTGGGCTGCAATTCTTTCATACAAAGATAGATAGGAAGTTGTTACAAGTTGTTACTTTTCACTAGTTAAACTCTTATTTCACTAGTAACTTTTAGTTTCCTTTTCAAGCAAAAGATCTATCTTAGGATCTGTTAGTTGATAGAATCTTTGGCTTCTTTTGTACTATAAATTCGAACCCTTTCCATTCAATAAAAATCAGATTAGTTTTCCTTGGAATTTGACTTGCGTTACAAGTTGAATTCCTGGGATTTAATCCAACCAAGCTCGAGCCTTGTCCTTGGAGAATTTCGTGTCTTGCTTATTTAATCCAGCCGATCATCATCATCCTCATCACATCATTCTTCGAGCATCAACAACAACCTTCATTCAACTACACTCGTCCATCATCATCCAAGCCAGCCGAGTAGAGTTGTCTTGCAACTCTTACTTGCCATCTCTCTCTCTCGCTCCTCTCTACTCCCTCTCGTCTTCTCTTATTTCGCCCAACAATTGCATGACTAAAAAGAATCTCAATTTACATAAATTTGTTAGCTTGCGTGAAATTCATCCTACTCATATTGGTATTCGTTGTTGTGAATATCGCAGGTGGCCCATAGGGCGTTAGTTCTCTAACCGGCCCTATCTCTACACCGTTAAGGTTTCAACCCTTGTTGGATCTTCCAATTCAAGGGCGAGCCTTCAGTTCGTAAGAAGCGAAAAGATTGAGCAAGGGCAGCAGGCGAAACTCCCCAAAGATCCTGAAAAGCTTCCGCAACCCCAAGAATAGCCCTCGACGCTGGCAATTCCGTATCAACAATGGGTGAACTATTGTACAATAATAACCATATTTTTCATTGTTATATATGTTTGGTCAACAATGTTTATCAAAATCCAGATTTAAAGCATTACTCTTACAATTCATCTAAGTGCTTATCAAACCAAACAAATCATATATAAATTCTAAAAACTATATAGTTAATCATAAAATTCAATTCACATTCAAAGTTCACAATATGATTTAAAATTCTAATTCTAAAAGCATATATATATGTTATAATAGGCCAGCGTTCTCAGCATGGGTTTTGTGAACAGCAAGAAGAGCATTAGCAAAGGCTTCTACACAAAGCTGTTGAAGGGTTTCTTGAACAAATAAATTTATATTCAAGACCCCGCTGAGTATAGTGAAGTCAGGATCGTCCACGGGAGTGAGAATAGTGCTAAGAATAGTCGAAAACTACGAAAAGAGCAAAGGAAACACAAACAGAACAACTCAGGTTCGACCTGAAGAGGGTCGATCTCGACCATAGGGGGTCGAACCTGAGACAAAACACACACAATCGCAAACAAAATACTAGCAAGGCTCGAATACGACCTAGGGGAGGTCGAGATCAAGGCGAAATCAAGAATTTCAATCAATATAAAGGGCAAATCCTAGGGCTAGGGCTACCACAACAACAACCATACATGCTTTCAACAAGAATTCACAACTATCATGCCATCTAGATCATAGAAAAGTTAACTTTCACAAACAATTCAAGTTATTCAATCAACTTTCGCAAATCAAACAACCTTCTACCTATCCCTCAACCTAGGAATATCAACTTTCGCAAATAATCCTATTAGATATAGTCAAGCAACTAACTTTTCACTTTCGCTAGGGTTAATTACAAGACATGCCTCAATTTTCACCAAGGATTAAGCACAAGATAGGTTAGATATGATCATCAAGCATTCAAGTCATGAATTCAAGTTATAAACATGCATGATTGTGTTGGGTTTTTGCCCAACCCTAGAACTTAAGAAGACTACTCACACATAGCAAAGAAGAACAAGGAAGAAGAAGAAGAAGACATGATCAAACCAAACTCAAATTCAACTAAAAACCAAAGATCAATCTTACAAACCTCAAACTTGCTCTCCAAGTCTTCTTCCCAACTCCAAGTCTTGATTGTCAATTGATTGATATTTGAATGCCAAGCATAGCATAACATCCCCAAAGCATAGCATGAATAAAAACTATAGGTTCAACCTCCTTTTATAGACAAAAAGGAGTCCTAATCTAACTAGGAAACACAAACAAAACACCTTCCTAAAATACAAACTAGGAAACTTCAACAATATTTCCGGAAAGAGGAGAGTCGGTCACGCGCGATCGACCCTCCATAGGGTCGATATCGACCCCTTCAGGGTCGATCCTGAGCAGTTTATTCCTTGCGCTCCAAGTTTGGTCAAATGGCTCGAGGTCGACCTCCTTGGGCTCGATCTTGGGGTCGATGTCTTCACTTTTCCTCTTGATTTTGCTCCTCTTTAGCTCTTCTTCTTGGCTCTTCCACTTGAATCTTCCTCCTAGCTTGTCCATCCTCTCTAAGTCTTGCTCCAAACTCATCTTCAAGCCTCGAAAACACCTACAAAATGACACAAAAGCGCGTAGTTTCCGAATCTCAAGGAAATACGAAAACTCATGCAAAAAGACTCAAAAACACAAGACTCAACTACGAAAATCGACTTAAACCAACCTATCTAGACCCTAGAAATCTACCTAAAAACGCGGACATCAAAAGCTGGGCACACTTCATAAAAAAGAAATATCCATCAGAAGAGCTCAAACCCAACATAAAAAGAGCATCAAAAAGAACTAACTACTACAGAATGTCAAAGGATTTGGGGAACGAAATGCCATCATTACCCCTTGAATAGTTTTCTTCACTTCATTGATTAGATGTTGCCTAGCAACAACTTCAAAAGCTCCAACACCCTACACAATAGAGAATTGTGTTTAAATGACACTAAGCATGCATATTTCAAAAATCCAGACTTGAGGCCCACAACCAAAAGAATAAGATTGCAGTTTGAGCAGAGGTTTCCTAAAATCTCAAACAAACTATCTATTGAGATTTCTTACAAGCACAACTGCTTTGTCTTCAATGACATTCTTCACAAACCTAAGGTCATCACGAACTACATCCTTTATCTGAGCAATTGTATGAATAAGTGGTCCTGCAATTCAAAATATACAATTCGATCATTAATGACTTTCTAGACCTTTTATATGAGCTTTTAATATCTTAACACACAAAGGTCTAATTCTAAATTTTAAAATAATTTAGTTGTATGAAAAGATAGGTAAAAGGAAACAGAGTAACAAATTCCAACCTACATGAGTCATGCATATACACAATTGTCAAAGGGATGACAACTTCTCATATAACAGTATTGACTTCTCTTTATACAACCAGTAGACTTATCAAATAAATAAATAAATAAATAAATAAATAAATCATCTCCCTAGCATATAGTGTATGTTATTACAAAAAAGAATGGGTCATAATAAGCAACTAACTACTATAAAAAGAGGCCAAGAAGATACCTACCAACCATCTAACTGCATGTACATATTTACAACTTGACAGGATTGATCAAAAGTTACCTTTTCTCATAATCAAGAGATACATTACATGTCAGTATGTAGCAAATTTCTACCCGTCGTTTAATATCAGGATGCCTAGAACCATGATCAAGTACGAGACCCTCAATCTAACAGAGAAAAACAACTAATTTAATATCATAACAACAGTGATTCTCCATACAACCATATTTAAACGTGAGTAATAAAAGATGTTGGACGTGGTCGTTTAATAAAATTGAACTAAATCAATAGACACAGTGTCCATCATAATGATTTAATTATCAGAGTGACCATCTTGTACGTAGTTCAATATTCTCAAAATATTCTAATGTTGTAATAATCTAACTAAATTTCAACTTTAAAAAATGACAAAACTCAAAAAAAAATATAAAAAATAAATATTCAGACATACCAATCGTGTGTCAACATCAAATTTGTGTCGCTTGTGCATAATCTCCACCATCAAGAGATCAATGGGTTCTTGAAGGTTGCGGATGCATAGAACCTAATATTCAATTGCTTGAAAATAACAAAATATTAAAGCAGGAAGAGAAGTACATACATTATATACACGTGTAAATAAGACTGTGAGAAGAAGAACTCACTGCATTATTGACAATGCCAGTCAAGTGATCAACTAAAGCTTCATATAACTACACATCAAGATGACTGATTAAATGACAAGAGGGAGCAAGCAATGAAGACTATTGAAACTTTTAAAGCATGAGAATAGCATACCTTCGTACGTAATGTAGTTCTAGCTACTATCGTCAGAACCTCTTTATCAGGCTCATCACCCATGACAACAGGAGTTTTAAATTTCTCTAAAAACTGAAGGGTTGCTCTTTTGGCAATATCAAAACCATCAACCAAGACACTTGGATGTATTCCTATTGAAGTCATTAAACATATATTCCAAACACCTCGTGCAATTAAGTAATAACTAACTCATCCTTGACTTAAACCTACTGAGATTCATCCAAAAACACTTACTTGTGTTGAATCACATGGTATCTACCAACACTATATATTGACGTATTATGGAAATTACTGTTTTTATTAAGCTTAAAACCTGCATTAATAGTTAGCTAGGTTGAAAAAACCAGTTGAATCAACATCAGTTAAGTACAAGATTTTAGAATGGATATCACCTTTAGTTTTCCCGGAGTATAAGTTGCAGTGTGACATTATAAAAACAAATTTTGGTGCAACCTTAACAAAAAATTAGGGACAAATTAATATTCATGGTTTTCTAATTTCTTACTCATTATCGATCAAAGTAATTAGTGACAAACTAATATCAGGTCAAGCTGAACATATATTGATAGATTGTAATATTGAAATTAGACTAGCATATTAAGGACGAAGATTTGTTCTGCTTACCTTTAGAATATTGTATGATAATAGAAATTCAATTGACAATGACCAAGACCAAGAGAAATGGTGTTCTCACCTCATCTTCATCTTGGGTTTCTACTTCAATATCATAAGTCACGAAGCCGACACAAAAAAGTGCATAGCCCTGCATTGGAAGAGAGAGGACCTGAACTGAGTTAAAAATGCATATATATAATTTAACCCTCATAGTAAATACATGTTGTAATACTATATATATATTAAACAATATTAGCATCAATTATGATCAATCCGTAGAATCATTGAATCAAAGTAAAAGTAGGTACAAATACATCAAGATGAAATAATTACTTTGTTAGCCAAGTACCCAATATCCAGCTATTTGGATGATACATGCCTCTTCAAGATAAGCCCATTATACAACTATTTTGATGTATTCAGAAATGATATAGATCATAGGTTCTCGGTGTCACCAACATTACATAATTTGTAACATTTTTCAAAAATATTTGCTCAAGCCAATTAAGCTAGAACTTCAGAAGTAGATAGATCAAGTGAAATCTCACTTGCCTAAAAGGTTATAATACATGCCTTGGATTTCAGCTCAGCAGATATTCCTAAAGCTTCGGGCTGTTTGATCTCACCCGACTTTATCCGGACAACACAGCTAGTACAACATCTTGTAGCATGAAGGCACTAGCAATCTCAGTTGCAGTTCACTGAATCAATAGCATCATCAGATTAGACAAGACTTACAATATACATATCCCACATATTCCATTCCTTTAGATGTTGAAAACTGACCTGAAAAACAAACTCAGAATGAGATAAAGTGAAGTTGTGCAGGGATCTTTTGACATCTTCATCTGAGGAACACTCGGCACACAAGAAATTATCCAGCCTTTTTGCTTCCTCAATAATCATATCGATACATGAAGGATGAAACCTACCGCAAAACAAGAGAATATTCAAATATAAGGAATATTTTTTAGGACAACAGAACCTGAGGACTGGAACTAACTAGATCTGTATAAGAGACAAGTTCAAAGGAGAAGCAGTCTTGAACCGTGATTGGAGCATCAATAGGTCAAACAACAATTATAACTTCCTCTTTGAATTTTCACCCTAACCGAGTCAAAGAGGAAGGATTTTTGTCGAAAACGGACGAGGACAGCCACAGCCTCCTATGTCGCCTAATGGCCGGGATCCTAACCCTAATGGTCCTCATCCTGCTCGTAATCCTCCTAATCTGGCTCATCCTCCGTCCCACCAAGCCCCGATTCGTCCTCCAAGACACCACCGTCTACCCCTGATTTGGAGGGGAACCCAAACTGCAAAAGGTAAGCTTCCTCAAGCAATTAAAACTATTTTAATTAAACACAATAACAATAGTATTAAAATTAGGTTTAGTTTACTTTCACGCTTATTACGACCAACAAATATCTTTCTCGTTATTAGAGGGTATATATATACCTTTAAAGATAAAATTTTCACTTCGTCGTTATAGCTTTGTCATGAAACATCCCTTTTCTAGTAGTGGTACCCGCAATCGCGGGTAGTCTCTTTATGAGGTTTCTCTTCTATTGCTTCAAACCCGTTGTCACGGATAGTTTGCCGCAATCGTGGTTCACTCTATCTCATCTCTAGTGGACTGACCTGTTATAACTAACTTCCATAGAAGGCAAAACTTATTCCCAAAGCTAAGGTTAGTCCTAATCATATATAGTCCTAAGTAATGCTCCAAGGGTACGATTTGTGACCTCGGTTTGCCCATCTAATTGAGGATGACACGAAGTAGAGAATACTAACCTTATTTTCTAACTTACACTAAATGGATTTCCAAAAGTAGTGATATGTGATTGCTTAGCGTTGTTGGATTGCTACCAATCTCATGTAGTAGCTCACAAGTCCACGACCTTGTCTCGTCCTTCCTTGTTTGTACCTGGTTGCATACGAAAGAGAAGACACAATAAAGGCTCACCCTTGGATTGGTATGAACCAACAAGGTTTGAAACCTAATAGATGTAGATCGAATACAACCAAGAGAAGAGAACTCCTCTCGGTTCACCTACCAAACACACAAGAAATCGAAAATTCCTCAAATAAATTGAAGATCAAGAGAATAAATTGAATTAAACTCAGGAATTTTCGAGAGAGAAGAGAAAGGAGGATTGATTGAAGATTAAGAGAGATGAAGCTGTATACGGCCAAGAGAGAGATTGTAAGAACTCGAGTATGTTGGAATTAAGACCCAAGGAACAAACTTCTCATAAGTTTATTCCTAAGGCTCAAATCTGATTTTTATTGAATGAATGATTGGTTTTAAATAGACAAAGGTAAGAAAAGAAATTCTATCTTTTTTAACTAGCTTATCCTACAAAATAGATAGGATTATGACTTAAGATAAAAGCCAAGTCTAGAAGGTATGAAGTAGAATAGATACTTCTTGCCTTCTAACAAATAGATTCGGCCCACATGCGAGAAGGGGGTCGGCCAAGTGCTTGGCTAAGGAACGGCATCCACTTCTAAACATGGCAAGTGCCAAAAGGAAATAAGACTAATATAGAAAGTTTCATGTTGGGACAATGTTAAGGACTCTCTTGTACTTAACATTGTTCCCATGGCAATCATCCCTTAGTTTTGATATGGAAAACTCACTTTAATTTAATAAGTTGTCCAAGTATATCTCAGGAACGCAAGTCTTGAAAAGGACAACAACTGGTAGTAGTCCCTAAGGTGTATGGACACTATTCTTCATAAAAAAGAACACAATTGAGTTTCTAAAAGAAGAGGACGTAGTCCACGAGGGTAGGAACGCGAGTGCAAAAGTCAAAGTTCTTCCAAGGCTGGCGACATAGTGACATAATCCGACAAGCCTTGATCATCAAGTACACGTGGAAGCAGATCCTGCTGATGAGTTCATCATCACATGGAAGCCGATTCTGTAGCCAAGTTCTATAGTTGTTGCCAGGAAGCTTCCTTCGTCACCGCCAAGGACACGTGGAAGCCGATCCCTTTTGCAACGTACAAGAAGGGAATGATCGTCAGAGGAAAGATGCCCTTCCCAAGCCACTATAATTACCCCCCGGGTATTTATTATGACACACGCTTCTTAGAGAATATTCAGAGCATATCATCAGGATCACGAAGAACACCATGAATTCACCAAGAACAGTGAAGAACTAGGTGTTAGATCGAGAGAGAAGCCAAACCAATTCACAAAACAAGTTTGTAAGAAAAAGAACAAAAAGAAAGAAGTCCTACGGGACGTAGGGATAACGTCCTTAGAGTATTGAGTTAGGTTATAGTAGACGGCTGAAAGGATTGTTACTAGTGGACTTAGGGATGGACACTTAAGTGTCAGAGAATCGTAAGACTCGCCGTGTAACTGTAAGGACTCTTAATTAGAAAAGGAAAGGAGCTATTCGAAAATCCTCCACGGAGGTAGAGGTTTACTCTCAAGGACTACTTGGTCTTGAGAGGTTCCTCTAAATATACTTGAGTCCTTTACTTATTGCTTTACCTGTTTCAATATTTCAAGTACTTAATTCTGCTGCCCTAAGGACGCCTCTAAAGGACGCCCTTAGACTCTACTAACGTACTTGTGCAATCCAACATTTCCAATTATAGTAACTAAGATAGGCATGTTCAAAATCAGCCTTGAACATGAGTGATTGATGTCGTCCATTGTGGTTTGCTTTGCTTGCTCATCATGACTGGGATCTAGGCTAGAAGATCTCTCATGGCTTTCCTCAATTTCTTAGCTCGATCTCTTGTAACGGGTCCATTGAAAGGAACATTAGATAAGTCCTCGATCTCTTTCGGAGTCATGAGTGCATGGGTTGCATGAAGTAGCTCAAGAATTATGCATCACAGCCAGAAACAATAGACAATGGAACACCATGCAAGTGAGCAACCTTTTTAAAGAACAAAGCAGCAACCATGGAAGCATCATTGTTAGTATGACAAGGAATAAAATGAGACATTGTAGAAAATCGATCAATTAACAAAAAGATGTTATCCCTATCTCTTCTAATGTTGGGCAATTCAACAATAAAGTCCATAGAAGTATCATCCCAAGGTGCACTAGAAATAAACAAACTTTGATATAAACAAAAGGGGTTCAATCTAGACTTAGCTTTACCACAAATAACACAACTTTTGACAAATATCTACATATATCTACTTATGTTAGGCCAAAAGTAATGTTCTTTTAATCCACTCAAAGTCTTATCAACTCCCCTATGTCCATAACTCTCATACACTTCCCTGGTCAAGAGCCTACAAATTGAAGACAATGGTGGGTACAATTTTTCACTTTTAAAAAAGTATCCATCATCCACAAAGTAAGCATTATAAGATCCCATATTCATGCATTGATTAAATATTACACCAAATAAAGGATCACTAGCATACAATTCCATAATCAAAGTAAAACCATGCATGTATTTTTGCATCACTGTTAGAGAGTAAGACATACCTCCTTGAAAGGGCAACGACAATGATGTTATCTTTGCCTTTCCTATACTTTACCACATATGGAAATATTTTCATAAACTTCTGATTCGCCCTATTTTGTATGGGTTAACTCTTAGATTTTAGAATATTATCGTGAGTGTTTAGGTTAGATCTGAGTTGTAACACCCCGATTTCACAAGCATAAGGGTATTACCGCCAACGTCCTCGGATTTCACGGTCCGAAGCCGTTTAAGGCTTTTGGGTAACACAACACGATAATAATAAAACCAATTCATATATTTATAACAAAAGATGAATTCGGTTACAAAGGCTCATACGTCCTTAATTGTTTAATGATGCAAGAGTAAAGAGTTTTGCAGCGGAAATACAAGTCTCGGAGAGAGACGAAAGCATGTGGAAACCATAAAGTAAACAAAATATATTAAAACGTCTTGCATCCTTGCTTCCTTCCTTCCTTCCTTCCTTCCATCCTAAGTCTTCGGTTACTCCCGGATAGCCTTCCCTTTCGTATTTGATATCCCCATAGAAGCAAGGAATACCAGCCAATAGAGTTGGGAAAGAAAGAAGGGATGTTAGTCTAACGCGAGACTAAACAAGTGGGAGAATAATATTTCGGTTCTCAGAAAAGGTCGGACATAACGGCAATCCTTAACCATATGATAACTGGCAGGTGCGCGGTTATCGAGGTTCAACATGACGATAGCGAAGCAGCAATCTGAGCGAGAGGCTTTCAGGTATTTGGTACGATGTATGAAGAGAAGATAGAGTTTTCTCGGGAATAGGACGTTATTAGGAGATAACGCCTAGGAAAGAAATGTGTTTATTGATTTGTTGGGAACTTTAATCATTCAAGAGTTTGAAAAGCATCCAACATAAATCAAATCGTATCAACCTCATCACAACTCGAAGATGCCGACAGGGAGGTGGCCACAAGGACGCTTATACACCTGAACCCATCTTGCCATTTTATAGGCGTTTTAACAACGCGAGTCATGCATTCAGATTAGATAGACGATTGTCCATAATGCGGACCCGAAGTGATTTTCCAAGTTGTACTAATCATCTCGTGTTCATTGATTACTATGCACGATTGAACTAATCTTTTCATTGGTTATAAATCATTGCACTTCACTTAACGACTTATTATAGATAGGTAAGTCCCTGAGGAGGGTCGAACCAAAGTAAGGAGCATAATCCTCAACACTTTGCAAGAGTGTTAGCCTCTCTATTCGGAGAAAAGGCAGAGTCATGACCCAGTATCAGGAGCCGATAACGAGATATACCTCCTAATACATTATAAAGAGACAGCGGATCACTAAACCGGCAATCCCTAACTTAACCTAATCCAGAGCAAAGTCTCGAAAAGAGGCTTGAAACAATCAAAAGGCCACACATCATCGGAGTCCTAAGTCCAAGTCTAATATTCGATAAATAATAATAACAATGGTCATTATTTCTAAGCATAATAATCCTAATCAAATTATTAACAAACAAGTTTGTTCCCAACGATTAATTTGATAACGGAAAGCAATTTCACGATTATCGAGTAATGAAAAAGGAGAACCATCCACTTGCCTTAAAACGAGATTAAGAATGCTCATCGAGGCGAGAAGACGAGGCTAGCAAGGCACTAGACAAGGCTTAAGGCAAGGCAAAACACAAGGCACGAGCAAGGAACGGCCCGGGCAATGGCTTAGGACGACGCTCGGACACAGAGTGCAAGGTATGCACTGGCGGCGGTCGCTGCCTGCTTGGCGGCGGTCGCTGCCCCTGTTGGCGGCGGTCGCTGCCTCGTGCAGTGACGACGGCGCGATTTTGCAAGCTTCCTCCGATCGACTCCGGCCACCTTTCGACGAGCTTTTGCCAACAGTAGCAAGAAGAACACTAGCTCTTTACAGTGGAAGAGGTTTCAGAGGGAGAGAAGAGAGTTTTGTGTGTGATTTTCCTTCATCAACACAGCTCTATTTATAGAGTTTCTCAACCTGACTTTCAGCTGTGAAAATGATGATTGTCTTGGTGCTAATCATGCCAAACATTAATGGTGAAGTGAGGTAAAGGTGAGGAGAAGTGACCCAAAGTGAAACCCTTGTAGAAGGTAAAACCACGGCGCACACAATGAAAGTGTCCCGTCGCGCAACTTGCGTCTGCAGCCGGCGGCGGTCGCTGCCTCTGTTGGCGGCGGTCGCTGCCCTTCTGGGACTGCGCAGTGTGTCGGTAAAATTGGCATAACTTTCTCGTTACTTATCGGAATGGCCTCATATTTGGAGGGATAAAGCTAGACTCCTTTATCTACCATTAGGATTTGGAATCACTCGATTTCGAGCTCTAATGAAGATTTTATGAATTTTTGAAGTTAAAGGTTCCGTTTAACGTTATCCAACGTTATACGGTTAATCGGGTAACCTTTGCCCTTTTTCATGTCGTTCCAAAGACGAAGTTAATTCATAAAACTAAGGAGAATTTCATGATCCATTTTATAAAATTTGCGGATATTACAACAGTACCCCCTTAAAAATAGTTTCGACCCCGAAACTAGCCAAGGTCTGCTTTCAAAAGGAAAGAGTACATCTCTAGAATATCCGGAAATGACGAAGGAATACAACCGTTAGTACCCCCTTAAAGAAATTTCCTTTTCTTTAGTCATTTGCTAACAAGTCAGGAAAACGCTTCTGCATATCTAGCTCGGTTTCCCAAGTCTCCCAGGTAGTCTCTTCACCACCATTTCTAGACCAAAGTACCTTGACCAATGGTACTTCCTTGTTGCGTAATCTCTTCACTCGTCGTTCGAGAATGCTTATTGGTCCTTCCTCATAGGTACCATTTGCTTGCATCTCGATGTCTCCATAATCGAGAATATGAGATTCATCTGGCACATACTGCCTAAGGAGTGATACATGAAAGACGTTGTGGACAGGGTGAGCAGATGGCGGTAGAGCAAGACGATACGCGAGCTTGCCTACTTTCTCAAGAATCTCGAAAGGGCCCACATATCGAGGATTGAGCTTTCCCCGCTTCCCAAAGCGAAAAACTCCCTTAGACGCTGACACCTTTACGAAGACCTTATTGCCAACGGTGAACTCAACCTCCCGTCTTTTCAGGTCAGCGTAGGACTTTTGTTGACTCTATGCAGTCAACATCCTTTGGCGGATGAGAGCGACATCGGCGGCAGTTCTCTATACTAATTCTGGTCCAAGAAGAATTTTATCCGCGTTATCGTCCCAACAGATAGGTGAACGACATCTGCGACCATATAAAGCCTCAAACGGAGCCATCTTGATAGTAGCATGCCAACTGCTGTTATAAGTGAATTCTATCAAACTCAAGCTGACATCCCAACTAGTCGTGCGATTCAATATGCAGGCTCGGAGCATGTCCTCCAATGTTTGGATTGTCCTCTCAGACTGCCCATCAGTCTGAGGATGAAAAGCGGTACTGAACCTTAGCTTTGTCCCGAGTGCTTTGTGCAATTCCTCCCAAAATCTCGATGTGAACCGGCCATCCCGGTCAGAGACAATGGTCTTTGGAGTGCCATGCAAACGGACGATTTCATGGATGAAAACCTCAGCCAACTTTTGGACTCCCCAATTCATCTTGATGGCGATGAAATGGGCACTTTTGGTGAGTCGGTCCACGACTACCCAGATTGTATCCTTCTGCCCTTGAGTCTTAGGAAAACCGGTTACAAAGTCCATGGCGATGTATTCCCATTTCCATTCTGGTACTGGCAGAGACTGCAACATTCCTCCAGGTCGCTTATGCTCTATCTTGACCTTTTGGCACACTAGGCATTTTGAGACGAACTCAACTACCTCTTGTTTCATGCCTGGCCACCAGAAGTTTCTTCGTAAGTCCTTGTACATCATACTTGATCCAGGATGTACAGAATAAGCAGACGAATGTGCCTCCTTCAGAATTATCCTTCGGAGTTCATCCACTGCCGGCACACATATGCAGTCCCTATACCACAATGATCCATCATCCTGTATGATGAATCATGGTGCCTTTCCGGACAAAACTTCTCTACTGATTTTGATCAGATTGACATCATCCAACTGTTTCCCTCGGATCTGTTCCAACAGGTCGGAATGGATTTCCAAAGTACACATTCCGCCCTGTTGCCTCCCAAACCAGACTTCGATCCCTTCACGGACTAAGTCTTGTTGTAAGGCCGGCTGAGCTGTTAGCATTGCAAGTAGTTTTTCTGGCAGAGATTTCTGACTCAAGGCATCCGCAACAACATTAGCTTTACCCGGGTGGTACGGTAGCTCAATGTCGTAGTCCTTGATCAACTCCAACCATCTCCTTTGCCTCATGTTGAGTTCCTTTTGGGTGAAGACGTACTTCAAACTTTTGTGGTCGGTGAAGATCTGACACTTCACGCCGTAAAGATAATGTCGCCATATCTTTAGAGCAAAGACCACAGCGGCTAACTCAAGATCATGGGTCGGGTAGTTGACTTCGTATGGCTTGAGTTGGCGGGATGCGTAGGCTATGACCATGCCGTTTTGCATCAACACGCAACCAAGGCTTATTTTAGAAGTGTCACTATATACCACATAACCGTCATGACCATCTGGTAGAGTCAACACAGGTGCGCTGGTCAAGCGCTTCTTCAGCTCTTGAAAACTGTCCTCACATTTTTCGTCCCAAACGAATTTCTTGTGAACCTTGCGGAGTAACTTGGTCATGGGCAGGGCAATCTTCGAGAATCCCGCCACGAACCTCCTGTAGTACCCAGCTAATCCTAGGAAGCATCGAACTTCCTTGACGTTGCGAGGCTGTTCCCATTCAGATACTGCCTGAATTTTCTAGGGATCCACCATCACTCCGTCTTTGTTGATGACGTGCCCTAAGAAGGCAACTTCTTTCAGCCATAGCTCACACTTCGACAGCTTGGCGTACAGCTGGTTATGTCTCAGAATTTGCAACACGATCCTTAGGTGTTCCTCATATTCTTCCCGATTTGCTGAGTAAATCAGGATGTCATCAATGAAGACAACAACAAACTGATCGAGGTATTCATGAAAACATCGGTGCATTAGGTCCATGAAGACTGCAGGGGCATTCGTCAACCCGAATGACATTACTACAAACTTGTAGTGACCATAGCGAGTTCGGAAAGCCGTCTTTGCGATGTCCTCATCACGGATCCTTAACTGGTGATAGCCTGACCTTAAGTCAATCTTGGAAAATATTTTAGCACCACGTAGCTGATCTAACAAGTCGTCGATCCTTGGAAGAGGATACTTGTTCTTGATGGTGGCCTTGTTCAATTCTCTGTAATCTATGCATAAACGAAAGGTACCATCCTTCTTTTTCACAAATAGCACAGGAGCTCCCCACGGTGACGCGCTCGGTCTGATGAAACCTTTTTCCAAAAGTTCCTCGAGCTGACTCTTAAGTTCTTGCATCTCCACATGCGCCATTCTGTATGGGGCCTTAGAGATCGGAGCAGTCCCTGGCTCTAAGCTGATAGTGAACTCCACATCACGCTGAGGTGGAAGTCTAGGTAAATCCTTTGGAAAGACCTCAAGAAATTCACACGCTACGGGAATTTCACGAATGTCAACCACTTCATTATCTGTTGTTTCTAGATAGCACAGGTACCCCGTACAACCTTGACGTAGAAGTACCTTGACAGATCGGAGCTTCTAGTTCATCAGTCGCACGCATCTCATACAGGCGTTGGCCTTGACTCGGAGCAGTAGTTGGCCCTTTGCCCTTGTTCTGTGCCGTTGACTGAATTGAAGCAGACACTGTCGACTTTGCTGGTGCCTGATTGCTCTGTGAGACAGAAGAGGCCCTAGATTGTCCGGGACCACCCTTATTCTGTTGGCAGTAGGTCCAGACATGACCCTCCTTCCCACAACCGAAGCAGGTCTTCTTGGGTTTTGTGCACTTCCGATTGACGTGCCCGGGTTCACCGCAGTTGTAGCACACCAACGGACCCTTAGTGCGTTCAGACCCTCTTGAGGAAGTAATCATAGAAGACTCTGACTTCCCCTTCTTTGGCCAACCCGACTTCTTAGGTCAAGTAGGTCTCTTGAAGCCTCCATTACCCGGTGGGTTAGACTTCCCGTCACCAGGTTTCTTTTGATCAGCCCCATTCAAAGTGACTTCCATACTGTAGGCATGGTCGACATACTCTTCAAGGGTTGCAAAAACGCGATTCATCATCCAGGGCTTGATGCTATCACTCATCCACTTATGGAACCCTCGGATCTTTTGTTCCTCGGTGGTAAATTCAGTGCCAGCATATCTCAACAGTTGGTTGAACTTCTTTGCCCTATCCAGGACATTGAGTCCTTTCACCTGAGGATTGTACAACTCATCCTTCTTTTCTTCGAGCATAGCAGGCGAGAAGAAATGCCTTAGCATCTTACTTTTGAACATATCCCAAGTCAGCTCAGGATGTTCAGCAAGCCCGGATGTTTCCCACCAGTCGTTCGCCTCATCCCTCAGCTGGATGGCGGCAATATGCACTCTCTCTGCTTCCGAGCAGTGCACATTCCTTAAAAGCTTTTCCATGTTGGAAAACCAGTGGTAGGCACTTGAAGGCTCTCCAAAGTGAAGTGAGGTAAAGGTGAGGAGAAGTGACCCAAAGTGAAACCCTTGTAGAAGGTAAAATCACGGCGCCCACAATGAAAGTGTCCCGTCGCGCAACTTGCGTCT
Organism: Polygonum aviculare; assembly: GCA_934048045.1. NCBI lineage: Eukaryota > Viridiplantae > Streptophyta > Magnoliopsida > Caryophyllales > Polygonaceae > Polygonum > Polygonum aviculare. The sequence goes on along the minus strand of OW204023.1, from coordinate 18,820,864 downwards.
GCAGCCGGCGGAGGTCGCTGCCTCTGTTGGCGGCGGTCGCTGCCCTTCTGGGACTGCGCAGTGCGTCGGTAACATTGGCATAACGTTCTCGTTACATATCGGAATGGCCTTAAATTTTGAGGGATAAAACTAGACTCCTTTATCTACCATTAGGCTTTGGAATCACTCGATTCCGAGCTGTAACAAAGGTTTTATGAATTTTTTGAAGTAAAAGGTCCCGTTTAACGTTATCCAACGTTATACGGTTAATCGGGTAACCTTTGCCCTTTTTTCATGTCGTTCCAAAGACGAAGTTAATTCATAAAACTAAGGAGAATTTCATAATCCATTTTATAAAATTTGCGGATATTACATGAGCGTTATTGTAATACGAAGACCGAAGACACGAGATGTGAAGAATTAAGATTTTTTATAGCTTAATTTAAGACAGGTTCGCCACTGCATAGATTCCGCGGTCGCGCTGCCCATGTCATGGTCGTGGTGAAGCAAGGCGACGACATTCAATACCCGTGAAGGCCGCGGTCGCACCACCATGGTCGCAGTAGTAGCCGATTTAACCATCCCAAAGTTAGACCCGCCGTGGTTGCGGTGGGAGTGCCGCGGTCGCGGTGCGTGTTGGATCCGAAGCAGGTTGAAATCTTTCTATCTTGTTTCCTTTCTTATCATTTGCCTCTTTCCATATCTATCTCGGGAGCTTGTTCCTTGGGCTATATAAGGAGGAGCCTGCCTTAGGTTTTAGGTATTCCAATTCATAATCCAATTTTTCTCTTTTTAGGTTTTTAGTTTAGTTATGGAGAGCTAGTCTCCTTGGGTTTATTCAAGGGAGAAGCTCTGATGTATGAACCCGTGAGGTTTTGGTAATTGATTTCTATCCTTTGGTTAATATTGATTATCTTGTGCTTCATCTTATGATTGTTGATTATTTCTCTAGGATTCGCGACCCTATTGAATTGATTAACTTTCTACTGTTTGATTAGGTTTGGACCGTGGACAAAACTAATCTGTGAAAACAACTTAACGTAGACCTGTTATCTATGCAACTAGGATTAAGAAGAGAATTGATTGTTTTATCTTACAACTGACTCGTAGCTTGATTGTTTGATATTATATCTTGCATATCCTTGTTCTCTACGCTAATTCCAGGTTAAGCGTCCTTGCCTAGGGTTATAGAAATGCTTGGACCATAGACTTGCGACTGTTAATGATCAGGATAGGAACTAACTAGGGGTGGGCACGGGTGGTTATCCGGTTTCCGGTTATCCGGAAATTCGGTTATTGATTTGTGATCACCGTAACCGTACCGGTTTAAACCGGTTAACCGGAAGTTTCGGTACGTTTTTTTGGTTAACCGATATACATATTTTAAAAAAAAAGCTTATAAATTAAACTCTTTAGTGGAGCGTTAACCCGGTCATTAATATATATTGCACATCTTTAATAGAAGATTCAAATACATAGTCTTAATATCATTTTACAATACATAAAACACAAAAAACAAACATTGTTTTTTCATAGCATAAACACATCCAAATGCATCTTCAATCGTCAATTGAAATGGACTCGTCAATTTCCATCAAAGGTTGCTCCAAATTCAAGTTTCTCATTCCTATAAATTGCAAGAAATGTTAGACACACCATAAAACGTTGTACTCAAACTAAAAAATAACAATTCTAATAAATTAACCTTCTTCCATAGCTTCTAATTCCAATATATTTTCTTCAGCGGTAAAATATGTAGATGAAATGCGCATCCAATCCTGACCACAACTAAAGCTTCCACCATTCGAGACGTCAATGAAGTATGGAAAGAATCAGGTATACGACCTTCGTAAATCATCAACAATGTTAGAAACCAAAAAAAACATCAAACTATCCACGAAAAGAACAATTAAAGTAAAGAATAAAATTAAATGAATAACGGAATATACCTCCAGTACTAAAAGCAAATTCTTATAAATTAACTTTGGGCCTTTCCAAGCGCCAGATGGATTGGCTTTACCCGTTTAGCTTGGGTGTTGGGACGCTATCAAAGACGCCTGCGTACTTGGTAGTGTGCCCACACAAACCGTCTCTTAGTTTTGATATGACAAACTCACTTTGATTCTAATAAATTTGTCCAAGTGTTTAGGAACGCCAAATGACAAAGGACAACAAGTGTGTGAGCGTTCCCTAAGCTTAGGAACGCTAGCTAACAGGAAGTAAGGACCACCAAGAGAGAGCAAGGACGGAGTCCCAAGCAAGTAGGAACGCAAGAAAAGAGTCCTTACTCTCTAGCCGACAGGATGACATCACTCGACAACATTTGATCATCCAAGGAGACGTGGAGACCGATCCTGTAGCAGAGTCCAACACTACGTGGCGGACGATCCTGTAGCAGAGTTCATCAACACGTGGCGGCCGATCCTGTAGCGGAGTTCATCACACACAGCTGGATACAGGAAGCTTCCTCATCACCGCCATACTCGTGGAGGAAGATCCTGTAGCCACGTCCTTGAAGGGCATGATCGTTAGAAGTAGAATGACGCCCTTCCCCAAGTCCTATAAATAGCCCAAGGAATTTATTGTGACGCTAACGCTTTCAGAGAATATTCAGAGAGAATCAGAGGAAAGCGACTCACTCAAGAACACGAAGAACTAGCTCAAGAACTCAAGAACAGTGCTAAGACTTGTGCTAGATCGAGTGAGATTTGTAACCAAAACCACAAAACAGTTTGTATTCAAAAAAAACCCAAAAAGAGATAGAGAGTCCTACGAAGTACTGTAGGATGTAGGGATAGAGTCCTTTAAGAGTTTGAACTCGCTTAAGTTGTAGGCTTAGAGGAGTCCTTTACTAGTGGACTTAGGGAAAAGCTAAGTGCTATAGAACTGTAAAGACTCGCCAGTACAATTGTAAGGACGTTCAATATAAAGGAAGAAGCTATTCGAAAATCCTCCAAGGAGGTAGAGGTTTACACTCAAGGACTACTTGGTCTTGAGTGGTTCCTCTATAATTCACTGCGTTCATCTTTACTTGTTTAGTATTATATTCCGCTGCATTACCTAAGGACGCCCCTACTCCTCGTAGGGACGTCTGACCTAAGGACATCTTTACCAAAGTAAAGGACGTCCCTCAGTTACTAACGATCCAACATTGGGCATGTAACTAAGCAAAAAGGCTTTTGATGAAAAAAAAACTAAGCAATAAGGTTGTAACACAGTGTGTAAAAATATATATTTGGTGTAATTTTATTTGATCACAGTGTGTAAAAACTAAGAAATATATATTTGGTGTAATATTATTACCCACACCTCTGCTACTAATCATTTTCCAAGTGTTGTCGTTAGTTTCATAAGATAGGATGGTTGTTAAGTACCCCGCACTAGCTAAAGGGGTGAACTTTGTGGTGAAGTCTAGTTTGATTAATCATCTACCTCAGTTCTGTGGGCGACTTGACGAGAATGCATATAGACATCCTATAGAGTTCGATTATGTCTGTCTAAGCATGAAGCCTGCTATGATCACTGAGGATCAAATCAAATTGCGAACTTTTCTGTTCTCTCTGTCTGGATCAGCCAAGGATTAGTATTTCTCCATATTAATCAATTCTCTCTCATCGGATCTCAACATGGAGTCAGTTGAGGGCCGCATTCTTGGACAAGTACTTCCCCACAGCAGTAAGGGTAGTTATTATATCGCCAATTTTCAACAAAATGATGGGGAGAGCCTGTACGATTACCTTGATCACTACAAAAGGGTCGTCTCTAGTTATCCAGACCATGGGTTCACAGATCAAGATCTTATTGAGTTCATCATGTTTGGCATGTGCTATGAGCACAGCAGAATAATGAACGCTGCATGTGGAGGCACCTACTTGAATAAAACATCTCATGAAGCCTTTCACATAATGGAGAATCTCGCAGAAGGAACTAGAAATTGTAGACCTCCTTGCCTTAACATGCTATCGGTTGAGGAAAATCTCTCCAAGAAAGTGGAAGAGATGGTGAAGGAGGCAATCTAGAATCAATTCCGAGACATAACCTCTACAATCAAGGATCTTGCTGAGAAAATCGACCATTCTCCTCCGACACTGGTGAATGTGAGTGCTACTTCATTGAGGAGTGGACGAGAGTTGGGCATATAAAATAGCTCTCCAGAGCAACCACCGCGCCCGTGCTCGACCGACCGCGACCGTGAAATTCCTCCAGTAGCTAATGTTGAGAATTCTGTGGATGAGCTGCGACCGTGCCCGATAAACCGCGACCGCGGAAATCCACTAGAAGCGAAATCCGACTCTCTGGAGTCAGACCGCAGCCGTGCCACTACTCACCGCGCCCGCGTTTACGAAGATCTCGGAAATTCCGAGAATTCTAATGCGCCGCGACCGTTCCAGGCGGACCGCGCTCGCGGTATCACTCCAAAACCTAAAGATGACTATGTTCGGCCGTACTTCCCTCCTCTCGACCAGCTCGTATAAGCCGGTTCCTCCCTTTCCAGAGGCACTCAAAGACCCTACTTGGGATGAAAAGACGGATGATCATCGGTATGCTATGACGGAGCAGGAGTATTTCCTTCAGTTTGACGACTCCTGGAGTGACAACGACGAGCCTGATGACTCGACAAAGGAGCCAGGTGATGTGATGGAGATATCCCTTCTACCTTAGGAGAAGTCTATGTCTCCTACTGTGGAGCCCTCTATTTTCTGTAATCATGATCCCTGTATCCTTCCTTCTGTTTCCTTATTTTCCATTGATATTTGTTTGCCTTCTTTGTCGGAAAAGGGTCATGAGCATGATAAATTACCTAATGAATTCTCCAACTTTAAGGGTAATAGTCTTGACATAAAAATCATAACTTTTGAAGAACTAGCTCACCCTCTCAATTGGTCCCATCCTAAACAATATGCCCCTAACTTCTTTAGCTACTTTGATAAATTGAAACAGTGCCTAAAAACTATATTATTTATTTTCGATTCATCAATTTGCTATATTTTCCTGCATATAAGTTGTTTGCAAGGATTTATGATGTATGAGCCTAGATGAGCTGAAGGACGTCGAGCCAACGACGTTAAACAAAAGCACTGCTTGGGAGGCAACCCAAGGATTAGATAGTTTGTTTTCACATTCTTAGCTTAGGATTTAATCCGTTTTTCAAGCTAACATGCAGGTACTAGGTCCGAAAGGACATCCTGGTGTGATACCGCGACTGCGCCGCATCAGCCGCGCCCGCGGTGGATCACCAGTGACACCCCGACGAACAGGTAATAGCCCGTGCTCGCGGCTCCCATACTGCGTCTTAGTTTTAGCTCATTTTCTTTTTTTTGAAAAAAAAACAAGCGGACTTGTTGGTCCCATTCTATAACTATCTTCCATCTATCTATATCTTTTTATTCCATCTTCTATCTATCCACCCCTTTAATTTATTCTTTCCATCCACCTTTTGTAATTCCATTCTTGTGGCTATCTATGAAACCTAAGTATGGGGGAGCTTTGTTCCCCTGAGAGTTCTCTTCTCCATGGCTCGAGTTCAAGTACTTGTACATCTTTCAAGAAACGAGTCAAGATACGAAGATTGATTGCACGTACATTACATTGTTCGAGACGAAGTCAAGACCTCGTCCCTACACGAGTGCCGCGACCGCGCCACATCATCCGTGCCCGCAATGGTCCACCAGCCACTAACTTTTGCTCTCTACCATGTTTCCGCGACCTCGCCACCCAAACACGTCGCGGTTTGCCTCCAGAACGGGATTCCGAAGTTCCTTTTGTCCATTCTTTCCTACACCTTTGAAGAATTCTTCCATTCCAGCTCTTTTCTTCGTTTGTGAGTCTTCTGAATTCCTTCTTCCTTGCTTCTATCCTTGCTCTTTGTTTCATTGAGGACAATGACGGATTTAAGTATGGGGGAGGGAGTACTCGCATTCGCTTATCCTAGTTAGTGTAGATAGTTGATTTGCTTCAGATTTTTAATTTTCTTCTTTTCATGGAGCACTTGCACCATACCTTTTGCATAATATTGAAAGAAAGAAAAGAAAAAGATAGAAAAATCCATAAAAATTTAATAAAGGCAAATGAAATCCTAGGATGAGTCAAAAACCCGAAAGGGCGGCTCAGCTAATAAGCAGGTAACTTAGACCAGAATTAGGCTGGGGTAATATGAGGTTAATGAGTGTTGTGAGTATTTGTGAGCACACCGTACCCTTGAGAAAAATGAAAAGAGCGGTTAGGTGAAAACCCGAAAGGGCGCCTAAGTAGAATTGAGAAGTAAAATTCGAGTGTCTTAGGATCATTCTTGCTTGGGGACTTTGGGGCTTACATGTTAGATTTGGGTAGATCCTAGGTTGCTCTACACTTTTTAGAGCTTGAGTGTTTTATCATGTTGTGAGGTGTGTGTTTGAGCTTTATTGTTTTATGCTCATGATTTCTCTATATTATGAGTTCGGGTTGTGAGTTGAGTGTTTTGTCTTCCCTTGTATTTCTTGAGATCTTAGATGTGCTAATTTGTCATATTTGTTTGAGCTTACTCAAGGACGAGCAAGATCTAAGTATGGGGGAATATTATTCGCCCTATTTCGTATGGGTTAACTCTTAGATTTTAGAGTATTATTGTGAGTGTTTAGGTTAGATTTGAGCGTTATTGTAATACGAAGAATGAAGACACGAGATGTGAAGAATTAAGAGTTTTCAGAGCTTAATTGATGATAAGTTCACCACTGCATAGATTCAGCGGTCGCACTGCCCATGTCGCGGTCGTGGTGAAGCAAGACGACGACATTCAAGACCCGTGAAGGCCACGGTCGCGCCACCATGGTCGCGGTCGTAGCCGACTTAACCAACCCGAAGTTAGACCCGCCGCGGTCGCGGTACGTGCCGGATCCAAAGCGGGCCAAAATCTCAGTATCTTGTTTCCTTTCTTATCTTTTGTCTCTTTCCTTATCTATCTCGGAAGCTTGTTCCTTGGGCTATATAAGGAGGAGCTTGCCTTAGGTTTTAGGTATTCCAATTCATAATCCAAATCTTCTCTTTTTAGATTTTTAGTTTAGTTATGGAGAGCTAGTTTCCTTGGATTTGTTCAAGGGAGAAGCTCTGATGTATGAACTCGTGAGGTTTTGGTAATTGATTTCTATCCTTTGGTTAATATTGATTCTCTTGTGCTTCATTATATAAATATTGATTGTTTCTCTAGGATTCAGGACCCTATTGAATTGATTGACTTTCTACTGTTTGATTAGGTTTCGACCGTGGACAAAACTTATCTGTGAAAACAAGTTAACGTAGACATGTTGTCTATGCAACTAGGATTTAGAAGATAATTGATTGTTTTATCTTGCAATTTACTCGTAACTTGATTGCTTGATACTATATCCTACATATCCTTGTTCTCTATGCTAATTCTAGGTTAAGCGTCCTTGTCTAGGGTTATAGAATTGCTTGGACCGTAGACTTGCGACTGTTAATGATCAGGATATGAACAAACTAGAGGTGGACACGGGTGGTTAACCGATTTCCGGTTAACCGGAAATTCAGATATTGATTTGTGATAACCGTAACCGTACCGGTTTAAACCGGTTAACCGGAACTTTCGGTACGGTTTTTCGGTTAACCGATAACCATATTTAAAAAAAAAACCTTATTAATTAGACTCTTTAGTGGAGCGTTAACCCGGTCTTTAGTACATATTGCACCTCTTTAATAGATGTCAAAATAGAAAATTCAAATACATAGTCTTAATATCATTACACAATACATAAAACACAAAAAAACAAGAGAAATTTGCACTAAAACACCCGTTAAATAGGCGAATTTACAAATAACCACCCGTTATACAAAAATTTGATTTAAACCACCCAAAACTTCAATTCCGTTAACAAATAGCCACCCAAGGCCCTATTCCGTCAAAAATTCCGTTAAATCGTGTACAATTACTATTTTGCCCTCTACTGTTTCAAAATATTACATATTAGGTCATCCAATTTGCCATTTTTAATTTTCCTTCACCAAGACTAACTTTAATTTTCCTTTTAATTGATTTTCTTTTAATTAATTTCCTTTCACATTTCTCTTTATTTCTTTTCTCTGGTTCAATCCTTCGTTTTTTTTGGTTCAATCATTCGATCCTTCTACCTCTCATCTGCTCGACACCTCCTCCCAATTCCAGATCCAAAGCCATCCCGCCGGCAACCCTCGACGACGGCCAGCCCCATTCTCCAACCTTCGCCGGCCAAATCCTGGCCTAGCCGTCGCTGGATCGAGGGCCGGCGATCGATGAGGTCTTAGTTGGCAGATCTGGGCGGCAAATTCGTCGGAGCCGGAGATGGGTCGAGCGTGAGAGTGAGTTTAGGCATGAACCAGATCGGGACTCGTGGAGGGGAAGCGGAGAAGGCTGGCTGGTCGGGTTGGGCGCTGGGCTAGGGTGGGCTCAATGGTGGTAGGTCGGAGAGATGGGACGCCGCGAGGGCGAGCGTGGTCACGACGCCAATCGCCAGATCTGGGCTCGTCGCCATCGGATCTGGGTTCGTCGCCATCGGATCTAGGCTCATCGCCATCGGATCTGGGCTCGTCACCATCTCTACCCTAGCCTCGCCGTCGTTGGCACTCGCCGGTGCCGCTAGCAAGATGAAGAAGACGATGAATAGTAATTAGGGGCATAAATGTCATTTTAAGAAGAATTAGGAGGGCAAAATGGTAACTTTGTAGTATTTAACGGAATTTTTGACGGAATAGGGCCTTGGGTGGCTATTTGTTAACGGAATTGAAGTTTTGGGTGGTTTAAATCAAAATTTTGTATAACGGGTGGTTATTTGTAAATTCGCCTATTTAACGGGTGGTTTAGTGCAAATTTCTCAAAAAACAAAGATTGTTTTTTCATAGCATAAACATATCCAAATGCATCTTCAATCGTCAATTGAAATGGACTCGTCCATTTACATCAAAGGTTGCTCCAAAGTCAAGTTTCTCATTCCTATATATTGGAAGAAATGTCAGACACACCATAAAACGTTTCACTCAAATAAAAAAAACAATTATAATAAATTTACATTCTTCCATAGCTTCTAATTCCAATATATTTTCTTCAGCCGTAAAATATGTAGATGAAATGCACATCCAATTCTGACCACAGCTAAAGCTAGCTTCCACCATTCGAGGCATTAATGAAGTACGGAAAGAACCAAGTATACGACCTTCGTAAATCATCAACAATGTTAGAAACGTAAAAAACATCATACTATTCATGAAAAGAACAATTAAAGCAAAGAATAAAATTAAATGAATAACGGAATATACCTCTAGTACTAAAAGCAAATTCTTATAGATTAGCTTGTAGTCTTGAATTCTTAATGGTTTAACTTTGGGCCTTTCCAAGTGCAAGATGGGTTGGCTTTACCCATTTAGCTTGGGCATGTGACTAAGAAATAAGGCTTTTGATGAAAAAAAACTAAGCAATAAGGTTGTAACACAGTGTGTAAAAATCACAAATATAATTTGATTTTACCGACTTATCTATTATCAATTTAGGTTTAATATCATGAAATTGCCTTAATTATGTTGTTCTCTTTCTAAACATATATATTATATATTTGGTTATTCTATTAACCATATATTAAAAAACTAGTAACCGTAACCAAACCGTTTAACCGGAAAATGTTTCGGTCGGTTAACTGTAACCGTTTTTTTGGTTTCTTTCGGTACGGTTAACCGGAAAAAGTGATCGGTTATCGGTTATTCGGTTATTCAGTTCGGTTATTCGGTTACGATTTTTTTTTGCCCAGTCCTAGAACTAACCATAGGTGTGAATGAAATCAATAGATGAATCTATGATCGAGTGATTGTTTCAAAGTAGATCTTTTGAATGAACTTGTTTCCCTTATTGATTTGATTGTTTGTTTTGTTTACTTAGATTAGTTTAGTTTAGATTCTTCTCTTAAATCTCCCCTTATCTTTAGTTGATAATTATATTAATACTAGAAGCCTTGGGTTCGACCCCTTAATTGCATGCTATACCAGTTTGTAGTTTGGGTTATTTATCTTTGATCTTGGCACGATGACTTTATCCGAGTCAACTTCACCCACCTCGCATGCCTCCGGTTCAACCTTGCTTGGCTCTTGAGGTACTTCAATGCCTCGTGGTCCCAATGGATGACAAACTCTTTGGGTCATAAGCAATGTTGTCACATCTTGAGGCACCTTATTAAGGAAAATAGTTCCTTGTTTTGGCATCCCTCTTATGATATACTTGGCTGCTTTGCTGAGCAGCCTGCATCTTTCCCCTTGCATTCTATAATATATGAAACAGGCAGAGCCGATGCTTAGTCGCCAAAAAGACCTTTTCAAATGCCTTGTCGATGGCTTTGCACTGATCGATCAATATTGCAATAGTGGTGATGGCTTGCATTTAACTCATGCTTAGGATGCATATTAGCTCATGTTTCATTATGTTTTGGTTTGCTTTTCTTCATTTTAGGCTAAACTTTTAGTTGTTTTCGGTTTAGTGTCTTGGTTCGGACTCTACGCCTTATTTGTGCGTTTTTCAGGATAAAATGGAGAAGAATTGGATCATGGAGATCAAGATGAGGATCAAGGAGAGATCCATGAAGTCCAAGACGGAGTCAACAAGAAGCCCGAAGAGACGCCAAAAGAAGCAAACCAAAAGTCGAGCCAAGAGCGCAAGACGACGAAGCAAGAAGGCAAGACCCGGGGCATCCAGCCCCTGACCCCGGCTGGGTCACAGCCGGGTCGTGGCTAGGGTCGTGTGACCTGGGCGGGTCACGGCCGGGATCACAGCCCGGGTCAGCCCTGCTTCTCTCATGCTGATTCGTGCGGTTTCCAGCCTTCGATCGGGGCGGGTCACGGCCCGGGTCTCGCGACGGTGCCCCTCTTTACCTCTTTTAGGTCTTTTCCTTTTGGGGTTATATAAATACCTCTTTTTCCCCTTGGAAGACAATCTTCTTTCCCCCTTTTGGGGATTTTTACCAATTTAGATTTTAGGCTTTTCCATTAAAGCTCCTTTTGTGTTTGGAGAATTGAAGAAAGTTGTTGGAGACTCTTACCCTTTTCAATCAATAGAATGAACTTTGGTATGAATTTCCTTCTCTCTTCTTCATTTCTCTTGTTTTCCATGTCTTGCTAGAGTCCCAAATCCTAGGGTTTGGGGAGAACTCCATTGATTCTAGGTAGAAGTTGGATTGCTTGCATGAATTGAGATTTGATTGTGGTTTGTTTCATTCCTATGTGCTTAATGCCAAATTGATTGTGATTTGAGCCTTATTAATGATTGCGACCGAGAGGTTAGATTGTTAGTAGGAAGTTAGGTGTGGGATATGTGTTGAGAGACCTCTTCCCCCACTTGAAATCTAGGATTGAATGATTGAGAGTCCCTTGATATGAGAATTGATTGGGAGTCTTTTGAGAGGAGCAATTACCGATAGAGGCTTGAGTTGGATTGCTCACTCAAGCCACGACGGTGGATGAGGGTTTGACCCGATTCATAGCCCTATAGCGCCCAAAGGGCCTAGTCCCAAGTTATTAAGCCATGAGAGTGGATGATTTACCATCTTCTAGGCACAATTGTTTGATCCTATAGGGTTAGACAATAAGATTAGGTAGTTTCCTCCAAACCATGGTTTAATCAAGATTCATGCATGCTTACAATGTGTTGACTAGGTTCATAGGGTGAGTACCTTAATTCTAGGATTGTCATTCCTCATTGTCTTTGCGTCATTTGCTTTGTTCTAATTCTAGTTGTTTGCTAGTTGTTAGTTTCAGTTTCATCCTCATCTCCTTATTTGGCTCTATTTAGACCTAGCTACTTGTTTGTCGGTTCAATCATTGCTACCTAAGTCCTAGAGATCGACACCTTGATAATACTACACACGACCCATAAACTTGCGGTGTTGGTGTGGAACCTATCAAGGGAACCTCTCAAACTTTCACTCAGCAATTGAATAACCACATAAAGGCATCCACATCTTCATTTAGAATTAATTCACAAGCAAGGAGTACAAACAACCCATATGATCATTCACACCAAAAAAGGGTGGGAAAGGTATGTCGTACTTATTCGTACTATGCGTCAAAGTCACAATATAATCGAAGTCCTTGGCCATTTCTCGACATCTTACATCTGACCAGAACACCTTCATCGTTCAATCTTTCACACTGACGCTCAATATTAATGCACTTCTCATATCCGTTTCACTAGACAGTAGGTTCTCATGACCTCCACTTTCAACAACAAAAGAATTAAAATTCTTAGTCACTAGAGCACCAACCATATCATTTGATAACCATCCTCCGCTTCTGGTATTTGAACATGTACTTATAGTTAACAAGCACATGACTGCTACTTAAGATATAATGGACGGTGATATTCCAAATTATGTGTGTTGATTGTCATCAGATTATCAATCATCCATGCCTCAACATATATTGTGCAATTGGTTGATTGGGATTGGTTGTACCTTTTTCCTTTTCCAACCTTCACACATTAATCTCGGCCACTTCATCATCTAATATTGAGCCTCCAATTGCCCTTTTTTCTTTCCGTATTTACCCTAGAACTCCGAGTATAGTTCATTTAAACACGTATGCCCTTGACAACCATTCTAATTAGGGGTGTCCAAAGGTCCGGGTCGCTCATAACCCGGACCGACCCGACCCGGAGATTATGGGTCGGGTCACGGGTCATAAAATTTTCATTTACGGGTTACGGGTCGACCTAGCGAGTTACAGGTTGACCCGTAAATTGACCCGTTTGACCCGTAAAACCCGTTTGACCTGGTCAAACGGGTCGACCCGTGACCCGACCCATAAAACCCGTTACCCGTAAACCGGGTCACGGGTCGACCTGTTGACCCTTAACGTAAAAAAAATGTGACCTGTGACCCGACCCGTAACCCGGTTTACGGGTAACGGGTTTTATGGGTCGGGTCACGGGTCGACCCGTTTGACCCGTTACCCGTAAACCGGGTTACGGGTCGGGTCACAGGTCACATTTTTTTTAGGTTAAGGGTCAACAGGTCGACCCGTGACCCATAAACCGGGTTACGGGTCGGGTCGGGTCGACCCGTTGGACACTCCTAATTCTAATATCCGTATTTAATTATGACAATTTTCTGCAAATTCTTGTGCACTATAATAGTACATCCCCTATTTAGAAGGTGCTAAAACACCAGCTGCATTGTCACTTGTGCCGCATTCCTGATCTTTGTTTCCAACTTTCTCGTTTTCACAAATAATCTTCATTCATTTCCAACTCCATTGATACAAAGTCTGCCAAGTAGTGGTAGACAATAGTGCAAATGAAACTCTAATCAGACATGTATAGTGCAATGCACATAATGAAATTGCAAATTGCATACTCATTTCTTCATCATTTCTTCACCAATTACAAGACCACTACAATTGATGTTAACATTTTTCCGACAATACATTCCATCTGATAGTTTCAACTTCCAAATGTAATAATTATTAATATTCAATTGAAGTCACCTAACACAATTTTCATCAACTATCTAATATTCAATGCCTCCATTGTCATTACATTTGTATCTTTTAATGAATCAAATTGGATCAAAATCCATTACAAATTTTTTTAAGTTGGCCGAATGGAACCTCAGGTTCCGCACAATACTTAATTGTGTCCTACTACAATCACTAATCCTGAATTGCATACTAACAATAAAAAAAAATACACACTGTAACCTGTGACCTACAACTGCAAGTCCTTCAAATGTAGCATTATGACCTTATCCCTCTAAACGGTTTTGAAATCACATTCAGTTCACTAAATCAAACTATGCACATTCAACTCTAACGACTACTTGTCTCACAATATTACGTCTTTCAATCCAATTCAACTATGATAACCTAATTTTCAGTAGCATTCAATTCACTGGCCTACTTTTCCTTCTTCCTGCCTTGTTGACGCCAGACAGCCGGCCTCCTCGGACACCCTCACCTCGCAGTTCCCTCACCGAGTCTAGATCCGCCCTCACCGGGTCCAGATCCGCCTCCCCGGCCGCCCCCAGCACAGATCTGGAACCCCACTCTCGCCGGCCTCCTCTAGCACACCGGCCATTCCGCCTAGACTCGAACTCGGCAACCAAAGCCCCGACTCACCCTCCGCTCCGCCCTAACACCGTTGGTTACTCCTCTGCCCTCCAAATCCATTCTTTTGGCCCTCCTACTCACTGGCCACCTCGACAGTTTTCTTGGCCTCCTCAGTGGAAGAACAAATCTAGGCTTCATGGATCGGCGGAGTTCGTAGATCTGCAAATCTGGTGGGGGAAGTCACCGGCTCGCTAGTGTGCGAATCTTTTGGGTTATGGTTGCGGTTGACAAATCTCGGGAAGTCGCCGTCGTGAGTTGCAGCGTTGGAGATACATCAGCGGAAATCTGCAACGATGAAATGTAAGTTCAGATCTGGGAGTGACGATTTCCGACCAGGCGAGGTTGTCGGCGAGTAGTGGTGGACGACGGCGGCCACAGACCTGGTCTTATAGTGGTGGAGATGTGCCTATTTACCGAAAACCACCCTCCTAAGGCCATTGATCGGTCCAGGATCGGAGGGTCTCACAATTTTAAATTTATAAAACCGAACCTCAATTGTAGTAAAGAGGTAGGGTGTCGAACACACGGGAGTTCGTGCGTCGAGAGTACCCAAAAAGACTAAAAAGAGATAAAAGAAAGGCAAAACGACGAAAACAAGAGAAAATCACCTCGGACCGACACAGGTCACTTCGGTCCGAGGGTGGATCGAGGTCAAATTGGCCGGGACCGACGTGGTTCAAAGTCGGGCCCGATGTGCTGGGTACTTCGATTAGGCAAAAATAGTAGATCGGTCTTGGGTTTTTGGGTTCCTTCCCTAACTAGACTTGGGTAATTCCACCCCAATTCAGCCAATAAGTGTTGATCCTTATGAGATCGAGGTTGCTAGCCTTTGATCCCTCCACTCTACACTTCGACCCAAGGGAGTTTCACTCTCCTTCGATGTTAGGTCTAGTGATTGGGTCCGAGATTGCTCTCGCTTACTCTTACCAATCACAAGCCCTAAGCCCCTTGTTTTCACAAGAGAATTGAAGCTTAGTGTAGAGAGGATTCATAGATCAAGCACTCAAACGCTATGGAATTGGGGGTTCATACCCAATCCTAGCTAGGGGATTCCCCCATAGCCCAAGACTATGGAATATACTCCATCAAGTAAGAGAACAAAGCAATCAAATGGAAAAGAAAGCAAATCTCAATCATCAATCTCAAATCAAACTCAATTTGCATTCAAATCTCAAAGTGTCAACAAGATCCAAGTCTTAATTCTACTAGATCAAAGCTAAACAAAGTACAAAACTCACTAATCCTCCTCTCTAGGCCACCGATTTTCCTCTCTTCTCCTCCTCCCTTCTTCTCCTTGCTCTCCAAGCCTTCCTTGAGCCTCTAGAGAGTGATTTGGGTGTGGTGTGTCAACTTTTCTCCCCCCCTCTAAATGATCACTAATCACCTCTAATTATCCTCCTCGGATTGGGGACCAAGGAATTCCCAATTTAGAAAGGGGCAAATGTGGAAAGTTACTAAAAATATGTATTAGGGAACAATCCACTCCATTGCCGACTCGGATCGATACGGGGCAACATCGGGCCCGACGTTGGGAACGTCGGTCCTGGTCTCTGGCTGCTCGATCTCGGGCCCGACGTCGGTCCTGGTCTCTGGTTCCTCTTCATTCTTGGCTATGCTCTTCCGTTCCTTGACTTGGCTCCTTCATAAGCTCCTTCAAAATGTCCTCATTCTTGCCATTTTACCTACAAATCAAAGCAAACTCGCATAGTTTCCGACTCTTAAAGAAAACCGGGAACTAAGCTAAGAAAGAACAAAACTAACAAAGAAAGGAATGAAAAACACATATTTACAAGAGAAATTAACTACTGAAACACCTCCAAAATGAGAGACATCAGAATACCCCATATTTAAACTTGCTTGTCCTCAAGCAATAACAATGTAAGCAAGACCGAAGCACAATCTTCAAGTAAAGCCTCATATGAAAAATCAATCAAGCACAAGTGATAGACATGCTAGCAACATTACGTCATCACACATGATCAAGTGTTCAAGGAATAAAGTCTAATGCAACAAAGCCTCACTTTAGGTATGTGAAAATGTGTATCACTCATCATGTGTTTAGGTTTAGCAATGAACACTCAAACTCAAAATCATGCAAGTAAAGACTTTACTATTGAAGCTATTATCACCAATTCCTCCACCTAGAGATGCCTATTACAATGCACACAAAGAATATGAACTTGGCTCAATGGAGGTCCTCAAAGAGGTTCCATTCGGCCGGGTTGTAATGGGGCTTTTGGTGTTTCTCAAGGTAGGAATTACTTTGGTCTTGTGGTGCTTACATGGGGATTGAACTTTTTAGTCTCTTACCAAACTTACCAAATTCCTCCACTTTCAACTTCACTCATCCAAAAGACTTTGATTTTCTCTTTTTCTTCTTTTCTCAACCCACTTTCCACTAAACATTCCACTTCATCTTTGCACTAAACTTTTTGTTGAATTTTTCACACTTTTTCCACTAGGATCGACTTGCACTAACTCGGGCCCGATGTCCTTTTGAACTCGGTCCGAACCATTTTCTTCACTTAAGCACTTTGCTTTCAATCCACTATTTTTTCAACTTTTCTTTCTTTCTTTTCAACAAAGATGCACTACCCACTTGATTTTACAACTTCATTTTTCGCCCTTCACCAAAGAGAATCTCAACTCTCCAAATATTCTTCCAAACCTCTCACTAAAGTCCAATCCCATAAGGGTCAAGTCATATAGGCTAGGAATCATATTTTTGAGGAGTTTCAAACAAAGGTCTAAGGCTAAAATGGGGCTACAAACAATGGTTTATCTTCAAGGTAGGATATGGAATATTTTGTGACTAAATGAAACAAAGTTCAAATCAATGTGACAAAGCATAGAACAAATCTCATATTGGCCTTGGAAAATAGATAAACACCTCAATAACAAGTATTACTTAGCATGCTTGAGCTATTTCACACAAGAAAATGAGGGATAAGCAATATGAACAAACATCCCTAAAATGGCCAAAAATAATCTCACAAGGTTCACTCTAGCTTAGTTGCATCAAAACTCATCCAAAAACTCATGTGCTCAATAAAAACATGCAAGATATCACATCACATTAAAAGCAACATCCATATTTGAGGCTAAACTATCCAAAAATATGCAAAGGAATTTACATGCTCGCATCATCATTAGCTTTCTTTTGACATCTAAGATGGGAATTCCTAGTCAAAAACAAAATCTTTTTCTTCTTTTTCAAATCATTTTCGAATTTTTATGGATTTTTTTGCAAAAATTTTCTCAAACAAAACAAACTCATCCATTCATGCCATAAAATTCAACCATCAAATCATCACATCATCATTCATGCCACTATCCAAAAATAAAACATCCCTTAACAAACACAAACACTTGAAACTACACATGGAACTATGAGCTACTAACCCACCCCATACTTAAAATTTTGATGTCCTCATCAAAAGAAATCAAAACTCAAAAGTAAAGAGAAGAGTAGAGAAAGCTCACAATTTCTTTATTTTTTTGAATGGCATTTTGAGGCTTAGGTCACGGGGTGACCGCGGCGTTGCCTCCTTTGGAGCCGGGCGTGCCGCTCTTGCTCATACACTCGATCGTGGAAAGGGTCTTGACTTGGCGGTTGGATTGGTGGTGCGGGACGTGTCCATTGGTCTTCACGGGATGAGAAATTCCCGGACATCCACTCGTTGAAACTCTCTTGGACGATCCACCTTTGATCCTCGGCCGCCCTCAAGTCATCCACCTCACGTCTAGTGTAGGCGATGTTGCGGTTCACCTCATCAAATTGCTCTTGAAAGTCTTCTTGGTGGTGGAAAAGTTGTTGCTGTTGGAAGTTGAGGTGTTGTTGTTGTAGATTGAGTTGGTGCACCTCTTGAAGCATTGTTGATTGTTGAAGTTGGAGATGCGACAATTGGTTGGCCAAGAAGTTCATGTCCACCGATTGGTTTGGCTCGGGGAACACCATTCCGGGCCCATACCATTGGGCATACCCCTCATACCCTCCATAGCATGGTGGTGCTTGATGTGCTCCACTTCCCTCACCCCTCTCAAATCGGCTCGGGACCGGATCGGGCAAGTATGCATCGGACCGACGTTGGTGGATGTCGGGCCCGACGTTGCTTGTACCTCGGTCCAAGAGTGTGGGGTGTGGTCGGTGAGCAAATTGTGGTAACCACCATCTTCTTCTTCTTCTTCACCTCTAGGCAAGTCCACATCCATGTCATCTCTCCTCACGAACTCGAATTGGTTGGGCTCCTCTTCTTCGGTGTCCGGGGAAGCTTGAGGAGTAGTGAAACGAATGTGTTGTGCTTGTCTCCTAACCTCAAGTGTCCCCTCCGGCTCTCCATAAGGATTGACATTCCCCGCCCACATTTGGTACCAATTGTAGTAGCAAGTGAGGTCGAAGAGTCGAGGTCCCAAGGGCACTTGCACTTTGTCGAAGTTGGAGTGTGGGGCTAAGCGAGGAATGATGTCGTTGACGATCTTTTCCTTGATGATGTTGGCCTTCTTGAAATACTTGAGATCCATAAACTCTACACCAATCGGAGCCGGTGTATACAAAGACAAATCAACCTCAAGTGCATGGGCTAATCGAGCTATCATGCCTCCAAAATAGACCCATGAAGAGCTTTGGAAATCCCTCACCATCTTCACCCATTCCCACGTGAGGTTCATTGGCTTCTCATTCTCAAACAACATCTCATAGAGTAGCATGGCCTCTTCCTTCATCGGCTTGCTTAATTCATGCCTAGCAAAAATAGAACAACCCAAGGCTCGGATCATAACTCGGAAGAGTGGGTTGGCTATCTCATTTGTCGATGCGCCCTTCCTCATCTCACTCTTCCCGGCTACAAACTTCCAAAGGTAGTCCACCTTCTCATTATCAACATAGGCCTCATCTCTCCAAATTCCGGAGAGAGAGCTCTTGCCACTCGTTGCCCATTTGGAAAGAGATCATGCCTTCACTCTCGACTCCTTCATATGTGCACTTGAAAGTCGCCATGAACTCGGACGTCAAGGCAGGATATATAATGAGTGTTGTTGCACCTTAGCAAGACGTTGAGCCCAATGTTGGAGTAGCACCGAGTAAGAGCTTCCTCCATGCACATCTTTCTAATGGACTCCCAATCTAACCACCGAGTGTGGTGAGATAGACCCATGAGACGCTCATACTCTCTAGCCACGTCCTCATCCTCAAAGCGCACATCGTCCATCCTTTGGACCCTCTTGGACGACTTCTTGGACTTTCTCGTTGCTTTCTCATTCCTTGAAGAAGATGCTCGGGTAGTCATGGTACCTACACAATCAAAACCAAAGAACTCCAAGATAAAATCTATACAATCATAACAAGGGCACAAGCTTCCATCAACAAACAACTCATCATGCAAAGAGATGACCCCATACTTGTTCTTAACACACTCAATCCACAAAATTCAATCATGCATGAACAAGGAATCACATATCAATGGTCAAGCCACAAGACATATCATGATAAACATGCTATAACCAACATTCAAGCTCATGAATCCCTAAGTTCACACAAGAGAAACTCGAAAAGCATAGGACCGACATGCAGAAGACATCGGGTCCGAGGTTGTGGACCTTGGTCCTAGTCTCTGGACCGACATGCAACATCGGTCCGAGGTTCTGGGTACCTCGGTCCGACCATATTCCGACTTCTCTACTTCGAAACACCCTTTAAACACTCTATCATGCTCCTAAAATCCAAAATCAACCAATTCTCATCATCAATCGAAGTTCTAAGTGGGATTTGGCAACAACTAAGCACAAATTTCACAATGCATGCAAATCACCATGGATGCTCAAGATCTAAGCTCACTCAATCATGGCATATCTCAAATCTAGCAATGAAAGCATGAAATTCACAAGGAATCAAGTAGAGATTTCACATACCAAATAAGAAGAATCAAAGACTTCTAGCAAACAACTTCTTAGAATCCAAATTTCTCTTCTAGATCTAGAAGAGGGATGAAGATCTATGGGATTTTGGTTGGGATTTTGGCTTTTGGTTCAATGTTTGGGGATGCTAGGGGTTGAATCGAGTTTTTGTGGGTGAGATTGCTTGAGGTTCGAGTATGGTGGGAGATGGGGATCGAATTGAGAGTGTTTGAAGGGATTGGTATTTTGGGAAGGTAGTTATGGAGGTAATGGGTGTTAGGTAAGGGAAAGGGGGCTTAAATGGGGTAGAAGACAAAGATAGTTCAGAAGGGTAAAATAGGAATTTCCATCAAAAATCAAGACCAAAGTGATCGGCTAGCTTGGACAGACATTGGGACCTCGGGCCCGAGGTACTTGCTACCTCGGTCCTACCCGGTTTTGTTTCCTAAAAATCCCTCGGCTTAGCAATTCCTACCCACAAGTCATTGCATCATTTCCTCAAATACCACACATGATCATCAAGCTCACATAACACATATATCCACAAAATACATGCTAAAGAAGAGATTAGGAAGAATCTATGCTACGGCAAAGAAAAACAAACTAGAAACTACGAAAATGAATCTACTAAACCCGGGTTGCCTCCCGAGGAGCGCTTCTTTTAAGTCACTAACTTGACTTCTAACCTCTACTCTTCACGGAGGGTGAAACACGGTCAATTGATCCTCCTTGTCATATGCACCTCCATTCTCCTCATAACCAAAGTGCCACCATTTGTGTTTGATGAAAGAGTGGCCTCCAAATTCTCCATCATTCTTCTCCTCCAAAGTGTAGGTTAGCATCTCTTGCATCTTCTCAACTTGCTCTTCATTACCTACACCACAAAAGTCTAAAGAATTTCTAGAGGACTCAATGACATTATAACTCACTTCTTCTTGCAAATCACTCATGCACAGATAATTATCCTCTAGATCCTCTTTCAAATCACTTAGACAAATGTAAGAATCTCCCACATCAAAAGGATATAGATTAGGATACTCTTCATGGCTTGGTGGGCTATCTTCATCCCTTGACTCTTCATGGACTTGAACATTGACCATGGCATTGTCTCTCAATGGTGCTTCCTCTCTTGTGGGTTCCAACTCCTCTCTCTTGCGATTGGCACTTTCCTCTAGCTTCAAAATCGCCAATGCATCCGGTTCATTAAGGGCCTTGTTGAAATGGAACTCCACTTTTTCCTCGCCAATCTCGAAAGTGACCTTCCCATCCCTCACATCAAACTTGGCACCCGCCGTAGCTAGAAACGGCCTCCCAAGAATAATGGGCACCATCGGATCCTCTTTCATGTCTAAGATCACGAAATCATCGGGCACAAAATATCTTCCAACTCGAACCGGGACGTCATCTAGAATTCCGGTGGCCTTTGTTGATGAACCATCGGCCATGGTAAGACTCATATCTACCGGTTCCATACCTCCGAGGTTAGCCCTTCTCCATATGCTCATGGGCATAACCGATATGCTTGCTCCTAAATCACAAAGAGCCTTGAATTGTTGGGATCCTATCCCTACGGTGATGGCAAATCTTCCGGGATCACCTAGCTTTTGAGGTAGCTCCAAGATCTTCACCTCGTCTTGCATTTCAACAATTGACCTCTTCTTGCTCAAGATTTCCTTCAAGAACTTTGCATAGGATGGCATCTCACTTAGAGCATCGGTGAATGGAATAGTGATGTTCAAGCCTTGCAAAAGCTTTAAGAACCTCTTGAAATTGCCCTCAACAATCTCCTTGGGCTTCTTCATAGGATATGGAAGAGTAGTAGCACCTTGCTTCTTGCTTGGATCCACCTCCTTGGATCGATCTTTCTCTTTCTCAACGATCTCAGCCTGGACCGACTTTGGATCGACGTCGGGACCGACGTCAAGCCTCTCGGACCGGGGGCAAGGGATTTCTGGGCACGTCGAGTCACCTTCAGGGCAAGTCGGGCCGACTTCAGGGCAAGTCGGGCCCGAGTTGCTGGGTATCTCGGTCCACTTCAGGGGACTTCCTCCATTTACCGGATCGATGTCTGGGCATGTCGGGCCCGAGGTGCTGGGTACCTCGGTCCGACTTCCTTCTTTTGCTCTTGGAACTTGTGGCTCGGGCAAACTCCATCCACTCCTCAATCCTATGGCTCGAACTTCATTTTGTTGCTGTTGTGCACGGGGATTCTCCTCGGGTCGGCCCGGGAGTCTCCCTTCTTCTCTTGGAAGTTGATTTGCCATGTGAACAAATTGGTTGTCCACTTGTCTTCTCCACACACCAAACTCCTTGAATTGGGTCTCTATGTTGGTGACTTGATTCTTCAAATCTTGAGCCCATTGTGGTGTTTGCTCATAGAATCCGGGAGGTCGGTATGGTGGTTGTTGGGCCCTTGGCTCGTGTTGGTTGAAGTTGTTGTTGTAGCCACTAGCTTGGCCTTGGATCCACCTTCCTCCATTGTTGAAATTGGCTCTCCCTCCATAGTTCCTTTGAACATAGTTGGCCTCCTCAATTTGCTCGGCCAATCGGACTTGGCGCTCATTTGGGCACTCTTGGGCTCCATGCTTCAAAGAACCACACTCTTCACATGCTTTTGTGTTTTGTTGGAGATGACCCATCTTCCTCCTCATCTTGTTCAACTCATCCTCCAAGAATTGGATCTTCACATCTTTATCCACCTCTTCACTTTTGGGATCGTAGAGTCTCTTCGGACCTTCTCCATGGATTCTCACTTCCTTGCTCACTTGATTGACTCCATACATGGCTTCATAATCCGAGAGCTTGTCTAGCAACTCCCACGCTTGCTCCGGAGGCAAGTCAATGAACCCACAATCGGTATGGAGGTTCAATTTATCCTTGGTGGTGGGGTTGATTCCTTGGAAGAAAATGTCTTGAAGGACATAGGGTTGTTGACCATGTGTTGGACACGCCCTTAACATCTCTTTGAACCTATCCCATGCCTCAAAAAGTGGCTCATGAGCTCCTTGTTGAAAACTAGCAATCTTCCTTCTAAGCTCCGTCGTCTTGGTGGGCGGGAAGAATTTCATCAAGAATGAGTCGTTGAGAGCCCTCCATGATGTGATAGAACGAGGTGCTTGGCTTTCCAACCAATGCAAATCTTTGCCTCCCAAAGACCACTTGAAGGCTTTGAGTAGCACATACTCAAGTGTCTCATCGTCCGTCGAGATGGTCTCACAAAGATCTTTGAATTGCTTCACATGCTCGATCGGGCACTCATTCGGTCTTCCTTGGAATTGCTCCCTCTTGATGAGTGAGATAAATTGAGTTTTTATCTCAAAATTCTTTGACACCTCCGGCAAGACGATGGCCGGTTCGGGCACCTTCAACTCCGGATGCATGTATTGTCTAGCATTCCGGGGTTGGGTGTTGATTTGAGCCTCCAACCTTATCTTTTGCTCCCTCTCTCTACGGGCCTCGGCATCTCGGTTCGCCATTTCAAGTTGCATTCGAGCCATGTCGGCTCTCATCCTCTCGAACTCCTCATCACGAGCTTGGTCCGCCATCCTCTTCTTCTTTCGGGCTTGCTTTAGAATACTCTCCGGGTCACACACAAAGTCGAGCTCAAGTGTTCCTCGGACGGAACTAGCTCGCATGTACCTATAACCAAAGACACAAACAAAACCGAATCAAAACAAACAAGGGGTTTAGGCTAGTCCCTCACCCAAATCACTACCAAAATCAAAGACTCAACTAAGAGGGTACCTCGAACAAATAGAACTCCCCGGCAACGGCGCCAAAAAATTCTGATCATCCCGGGATCGGAGGGTCTCACAATTTAAATTTATAAAACCGAACCTCAATTATAGTAAAGGGGTAGGGTGTCGAACACACGGGAGTTCGTGCGTCGAGAGTACCCAAAAAGACTAAAAAGAGATAAAAGAAAGGCAAAACGAGGAAAACAAGAGAAAATCACCTCGGACCGACACAGGTCACTTCGGTCCGAGGGTGGATCGAGGTCAAATTGGCCAGGACCGACGTGGTTCAAAGTCGGGCCCGATGTGCTGGGTACTTCGATTAGGCAAAAATAGTAGATCGGTCTTGGGTTTTTGGGTTACTTCCCTAACTAGACTTGGGTAATTCCACCCCAATTCAGCCAATAAGTGTTGATCCTTATGAGATCGAGGTTGCTAGCCTTCGATCCCTCCACTCTACACTTCGACCCAAGGGAGTTTTCACTCTCCTTCGATGTTAGGTCTAGTGATTGGGTCCGAGATTGCTCTCGCTTACTCTTACCAATCACAAGCCCTAAGCCCCTTGTTTTCACAAGAGAATTGAAGCTTAGTGTAGAGAGGATTCATAGATCAAGCACTCAAAGGCTATGGAATTGGGGGTTCATACCCAATCCTAACTAGGGGATTCCCCCATAGCCCAAGACTATGGAATCTACTCCATCAAGTAAGAGAACAAAGCAATCAAATGGAAAAGCAAGCAAATCTCAATCATCAATCTCAAATCAAACTCAATTTGCATTCAAATCTCAAAGTGTCAACAAGATCCAAGTCTTAATTCTACTAGATCAAAGCTAAACAAAATACAAAACTCACTAATCCTCCTCTCTAGGCCACTGATTTTCCTCTCTTCTCCTCCTCCCTTCTTCTCCTTGCTCTCCAAGCCTTCCTTGAGCCTCTAGAGAGTGATTTGGGTGTGGTGTGTCAACTCTTCTCCCCCCCCTCTAAATGATCACTAATCACCTCTAATTATCCTCCTCCTTGGATTGGGGACCAAGGAATTCCCAATTTAGAAAGGGGCAAATGTGGAAAGTTACTAAAAATATGCCTTGGGGAACAATCCACTCCATTGCCGACTCGGATCGATACGGGGCAACATCGGGCCCGACGTTGGGAACGTCGGTCTTGGTCTCTGGCTGCTCGATCTCGGGCCCGACGTGGTGGTGCTCGGTCCTGGGCCTCAATCCTTGTCTCTTCTTGGGTTTCCTTTGGTTCCTCTTCATTCTTGGCTTGGCTCTTCCGTTCCTTGACTTGGCTCCTTCATAAGCTCCTTCAAAATGTCCTCATTCTTGCCATTTTACCTACAAATCAAAGCAAACTCGCATAGTTTCCGACTCTTAAAGAAAACCGGGAACTAAGCTAAGAAAGAACAAAACTAACAAAGAAAGGAATGAAAAACACATATTTACAAGAGAAATTAACTACTAAAACACCTCCAAAATGAGAGACATCAGCCATATTCCCACAAACCACCATTTAACGGAATTTTTAACGGAAATTCATAAAAGGGTGGAAAAAACGTGACGGAGGGCATTAGAAGGGTGGTTTTCGGTAAATATGGATGTAAGGGGTGGTATAGGGGAATATGGCGTATTGGACGGGTGGTTTCCGGTAAAAAACCCTTAAAATAATATTTTAGTAGATTTGTATTATAATTTGCCAGTTGGAGTAATAGTTAATATATTAAAAGTAAATTCAAATTATCTATAATATAATATTAAAAGTGAACAACAAGCATTGGTATCTTCCCACAGTTTTGTAATATTATTAAAATAAAAACAATATTTGAATATCTTTATACAATTAAAATGATGCACCACTATAGTTTAGATTAATAATTAATACTCCCTCTGTCCCCGAAAACTTGTCCATAAAGCACATTTGCACGCGGATCAACGAAAGTGGTAAAGTTTGATAGATGATGTGAAAAAAGTGATAAAGTTGATGAAAAAGGTAATATATAGGATTGGGTGGGGATAATTTTGTAATTTTATTGGAAAAAGTGATAAAGTAGAGGAGAAAGTTGGATAATGGGTGTAATATATGAGATTGTATGAGGGTAAAAATGTAAAAACATATTGATATAAATGGAAAGAAATAAAAATGGACAAACTTTTGGGGACGACCGAAAAGGAAAGGCGGACATGTTTTCGAGGACAGAGGGAGTATTATGTATACATTCAAGGTAAAATGAAAATGATCTATAATATTCAGCTTGAAAAATAATATTTGAATATCTTTACATTACAACCTAGCCTACCAATAATTCAGGTTTGATATGTGCATAAAATTCAAAGTTCTTAACCATTAAGACTCCGTTTGGTATTTGTTTTTTTTTGGAACGGGCTCAACTATATTGAGCGGAGTCGACCAAAAAATTACATCCTTGTACCCCCAATGGGGTTGGCTTTTTGCTGTCCTCTTGCTCGTTTCGCTCCCTGCTACCTATAGTGTCGAATAAACCCTAAGCCATACATAAATTTATGAATTATTTTTTAGTAATACGTATATATAAAAAAGTGTGACTAAATGCATAATATTGATTACTTTTTTATTCTCATTATTTATCTATGTTTTATATTCTTATACAAAAACTGTTTTCTTTATTATTATGTAATACTACCATTAAGATGAATGTGTCAAAATAGTATTTAAAATAAAGACGATCTATCATATTCAACTTGAAAAATAATACTTTGACTACCTTTGTATTACAACCTAACTTACCAACTAAATTTTTTAAATTATCTATAAAATAATTTAAAGGTGAAAAAATAATTATAATGTGTGATAGGTTTATAGTTTAGAAACTTTTTAACCATTAAGTTATACATAAATATATAAATAATTTTTTAATCATATGTACATATAAAAATTTGTGACCAACTACATCATATTGATTTTTTTTTCATTCTCAATCTTTTTCTATATTTTATGTTCTCATGTAAAAATAGTTTTTTAATGATGACTTTTTGTATTCACTTTTTAGTTTTCTATAGGAAACAAAATAATAGCATATACAATATAGTTTTTTTTTTTTAAACAACTACCTTTTTTATTCATATATATAAATAATTCTTTATGCTCATTAATGTATCTGATGACATTAAATACTTCCTATTAACACAAATTATAAATTTAGTATTATGTTTTATATGAGACTTAGAACACTAATTGTTATACATTTCTAATATAATAGTTTTAACTAAGACAAAATTTATAGTTTTCAAATGATCATTTTTTTTGTTCACTTTTTAGTTTTCTACGTGAAACAATATACTACTTTTGTTATAAATTTCTAATACAATAATGTGTTCTTTCAAATGATAACTTTTTGACAAAAAATATAATTTTCAAATAATCACTTTTTATATTACTTTTTACTTTTCTATATTAAACAAATAATTAATTGTTATATACTTGTAATACAATAGTTTATTTTTTCAAATAATCATCTTTGTATTTACTTTTTATGTTCATTCATGTAGCATGAGGGCATTAAATATCCCTCATGTACACAAAATTATATATATAATATAGATATAGATATAGATAGTATAGATAGATTAACCAAATTTTGCAATTCATAGATCAATTGAATGGAGTACCTTATCCCTAATTGGAGTAACAATGGTCGGGGTACAAAATCCAAGGACGACGATGAGCCATTCAGGCTTAGGCCATTACCAACCATGAGCCCCATGAGCTCCAAAAACCTATTATTTTATTTATATTTCTTCATCCACCTCATCCATGATCTATTCTCTATTTTTCCTTCCCAACCATGAGCCTCATGCTGTTATTTTTTTTTACTTTTCCTACTTCACAAAAACACAAAAAAAATACACCTTTCCCCCTCTTTCCTTCTGCTTTTTCTGGATGAGCTCGTCACTGTTCAAGATCAACTTTCGAGCATTTTGACCTCGACCCATGTGCAGCTCACGTTTGCTTTTTATGATCTTTGCTTGATCTTGGGCATAAGCCCACCGTTGGTAGTGCCCTTAGAAGAATTAGAAAACTGTAGAGTTCTACCGTTTAAATCATACCGGTCGATGACGTTACAGATTTTTTTACCGGAGATGAGTTTTTTTACTACAAAACGTAGGGTTAAAAGGAAAATGTCTTTTCGATCACCTCCTCTTCATCCCACTTCTTTTCCTACTCGCGCCCTCCCAAAAAATTTCTTCCATTTTTTTTTCCCGTTTAATAGTTATTAGTTAATAAAAAAATATACATGTGACATTCATCTAACCGTTCTTACTTTTCTGTACCGAGTGAGCCTACACCTTTCCTTTATTTTTATTTTTATAATTTTATGAAGAGGAAATTTACTGGATTATAAGCAACCACAAACTTTGCTGCATTTGTAAGGCATTCGATGTAGGCCAAAGTGGTCGAAAGCCATCATAACATATTAATCTGAGATAAACAAGAGCTGCCGGCTGCCCAATTCCCATGATTTTTCTTGTCCCAACCTCCCTTATTAAAAATCAGTAACGTGCACTCCCCAAAAAGTAGTAAAATTGGTTGTACTTACATTAATTAACTGCAACCGTCTATATAATCAAAAAGTAGTTCATGCATGCCTTAGTACTTATATCAATCAAATACACCGTCTTTGTGATCAAATACTAGTACTCCATGCATGCCCAATTGATAAGTTTAACTAGCAAACCATGATCATAATAATTCGTATTTGCCATCAATGAGTCCAATATAAATGTGACCATTTTTTGTATATCATTCTTGCTTGGTATGAGATTCGTATAAAGTTGTCCTTAACTATATCTATGAAGCACTTATGACCCACAAAATATCCCTGGCTAATTAATTGATGTGAACGTACTGATGTGCGTTACTTTTTTTTTACCACAGGACACTTGCATTATGAAAAGGGAACATAAGAACTAGGCCATCAAAGTTGCCAATTACTTTCATTTTTACCCATCAGAAAATGAAATAAAAACTTTATCGGATATTAATTAATTACCCTGACATATCCAAAATTCTACTCCAAGCAACCACCACTTCCCCTACGTACAACCTTTATATTATTACAGTACACATATATAATATAAGCTAGCTAGCTTGTGCCATCTCACTTGAAACAACTGAGCCAACATGACACCTTTCCCCATTTGCATCTTCTTGTTCTTCTTCGTCTCGGTCTCCATTGCGCAGGTGGAAGACCGAGCGCCACACGGCCTAGCCAACCAAAACCCCGTCTCCATCTCCCCATCGGCCTACGAGTTCTTCCATCCACACGCCGCCCATCAACCCGCATCGACCCCTCACGATGTAGACGATGATCATTTGTGCTCATCAAGGTCATCTAAATGCTCGTCTTTTCCCTTGACAAGCACAGCGGCCCAAGTCCAGGCAACGCAGGTCCACCAACCTACGCTTCCTGTAGCCGCACCGGGTTCGACCCGAGTCGGGGCTGGCGGGATTGCTGGCATTGTAGTCGGGCTTGCCTTTGCTCTGCTTTTGGCGATGGGGGCTTACTACGTCGTCCTCACTCGCCGATCCAACTCACACAAACTCGCCTCGCCAGATGTTTGAATGTGTTATTTAACTAGTGTATGTACTATGTATGTAATAAACTATTTAAGTCTAGAAGCATATGCGTGTATCCGTTTGCTTGTACTCTTCCTGCTTGAGGTCGATAATATACACTACTAATTGCTGGTCTGGTCACTTTTCCTAGTATGATTCGCTACCAAAAACAGCAAATGCACTCAAATTAATAAGAGACTTCCTTCACTTTTTACCTTGATTTTCGGCGTGACAACATTCTTGAAAACCAATAATATATTGTAAAAGCTGAAGTGAAGAACGACATCAATCATTATAAACCCACATGAGCAATTATATATGCCAGGCCATGACATTTATTAGGAAAATTCATTTGGGCATCTTTAGTTTTACCCCTTTTTTTTGTTTTTTTTGGGGTGTTTTAAGAAAAAACAAACTTATTTTTTTTTAAGAAAATTACAAAAACCCCACCCGATAAATAGGTTATATTACAAATAATCACCCGTTATATACGCTTTTTTCTGAACCACACACAAATCTCATTCCGTTAACAAATATCACCCCATAACGTTTTCCGTCAGAAAATAAGTTAAATCTTATGCATTGTCACGCATACTTTTTCCCTCAACTTTTCATAATAAGTACTCCCTTTGTCCCATAATGTTTGTCTCATCTCGTTTTTTTCGTTCCAAAATATTTGTCGTACCGCCCCTTCTTTCATTTTCTATCAACTACTTTTTCACTTTTAACCACCATACTTGATCACTTTTTACACCGCTCCATTCTTTTTTTCTCTTTATCACTTTTAACACTCATCAACCTTTTCACACTCATATTTTATCTCTTTCTTTCTTTATTTCTCTTTCTTCCTTTGATCCATCAACTTTTTCTTACACAAAAAAACTTTTTTCTTTCCTTAATATACGCGTGAATAGTGCCATGAGACGACCATATCGAGACAGAGAGAGTACCTTTAAACCAGGCTCTTTAGGGGCATTTTAGGCTCCGGTCAACTTTTGACAAAAATCCAACCGGACCCCACTTATTTCTTCTTCTTTTTCTTTCCCATCTCCCACTTCCTTAGAGGCCTCCTTCCATGAATTCCAGCCTTTTCTTCCACCGTTCCCGTCTCCTACTTCCTCGCTAGACCTCTAACCCTGCTCGTCGACCACACATATCCGTCACCCGCTCCAACTCGCCCGGCCACTACGCTTGCCTCTAGCCCCTACTCGGACTCCGATGTGACCTCTTCTACCCAGATCCGACAACGGTTGGTGACCCCGACTCCCAGCCACCCGGTTTTCCACGCTCACCTATACCCTGTTCTTGATTTTACTCCAATGATGGTGGAAACGATCGACCCAATTCCCGACGTCCTAGCCCTCTTGCTCCACCGACAATCTCTCTTTACAAACAAGGTTTGATATACTCTATTTAGTATATGTTAACTCTTGTATTTTAGGGCTATATTGAGTGTGTTTAGGTTAGTGTCTGTACTTAATTGTAATATCAAGACCGAAGACACAAGGATTTAAGATACGAGAGTTTTCAAGACAAGATCCCGAAGTGAAGAACACATTTTGCTGAAGAATCGTGAGCGCGATATGTGAGCCGCGGACGTGGTGCCAGGATTTGCTTGAGTGTTGAACCGTGAGCGCGGTATGTTCGCCAGGCGTGGTGGAGGCGATTTACGAAGAGCGAAATATTTCACGAAGGAACAGTGTCTCCTCTATCTTGTGTTTGGCTCCATCACCACCTGGACATAGATGAAAGCAATGTTCCTAGGGAAGTACTTTCCTGCTTCCAAATTAACATGAATCAAGAAATAATTAGACAATTTGGAGTAAGGATAGGACGAAAATCTCTACGACTACTACGAGCGCTACAAGAGGTTGATTGCATGATTCCCATACCTTGGCTATCCTAGAAAAGATCTCATATGTTATACCAATGAGGGTCTGTGTGACAATGACAACCGTATAGTGAATGCGTCTTGTGGAGGAAGCTATGAGCACTTGACCCCCACACAAGCTTTTGAGAAGATAGAGATCCTAGCAAAGCAAGCGCGGAATCAAAGAGCATGGTCCAAATCGCAGTCCATTAATATGGTGAATGAGTCCATTAGTGTTGAAAAAAGGGAGCTCATGAACATGATGAAGCAGTAATTGGTGAGCAAAGGTATACATTAGATCAAAGCCTATGGAATCTATAGTGATGTGAGCCACCCTACAGATGCTTGCCCCACCATATAAGAGCTAGAAGCCGCTATGAATGTTGTCGGGAATTATGGTCCACCTAGACCCCGAAACGATCCATACTCAAACACTTACAATCTGGGGTGGGCCAATCATCCTAATTTCCGATGAAATTAGCAGCAATCGGAGCAGCAGCAGCAACAAAAACAACAATTCGCTCCTCAGACCCAACAACAACAACAATAATTTAGCCCAAACAATTATGCTCCGAGGCCTCCACCCTTTTTTGATAACACAATCATCAATGCTCTTTGAGAACATTGATTCCTCTGTGTTTGACCCCTTGCTTGCATGCTATACTTATTTGTTAGTTTAAGGATTAATTAGATTGCTTGCATAACGACCTATGCAGCCCGTTCAAGTCCGCTTGCCCCTTTCTTTCCGACAAAAGCAACGGCTAACCCCTTTCCGCCCCGATTTTTCCACACTCCAACCTCACCCAACCCACTGAAATGCAACCCGACCACAATTGCAGTTCTGAACCCCTCTACCCTCGATCGATGGCGACCCACTTCTTTAGCGTCGATTGCCCTTTCCCGATCTCTCCTGCAAGACCAACCCTAATTAAACGCGCCCCTTTTCGACTCAAAATCAAAGATGAAAAAGAGCGTAGATGAAAAAAGAAGAAGAAAAGGGAAGGGTAGGAAGAAAAACCTATCGGTGATAGAGGCTCAACAACGAAGGCAAGGCTTCGGCTCCCCTATTTCTCTTCACACACGAGGAGATTTGTTTTTCCTAAACAGTTAATTAACTAATCTTACTATTGCTTACAAATACATTATTATAATTATTAAAAATCTATATTCTTGATTGGTATTTCAAGGTAATTGTAATGAATAGTTCATGGAAAAAGTGACAATGCACAAGATTTAACGGATTTTCTCTTTTGTTGCCTCTTTGTACAATTCAAGTATGGGGGAGATTTGTTCCTCCAGAAGTATTATGCTACATTGATCTTGATTATCGAGACTCAAGTCCGAAAGAGTTCGCAAGTTTTAAGAGTCGAGTCGAGTCCCGAGAGCCAGAGTTAAGAGTTCGTGTCCATGGTTGAAGTTTGTGTTCGCAGTCACACATGGCCCTACCTTCACCGCGCCTGTGGAATATGTCTAGAAATTACCATTTGCTCACAGCGGAAGATCCGAACCCGTGCCACCCTTACCGCGCACGCGGTATGCCTGTAGAAGCGGTAAAACCTGAAGTTTTTCATCCATTCTTTCTATATCTTTAAAGAGTTCTTCCATTCCACCCCTCTTATTTGAAGGTGAGTCTTTTGTTATACCTTCTTCTTTACTTATTTCCTTCCTCTTAGCTTCATTGAGGACAATGAAGGATTCAAGTAGAGTACTCATTGCGCTTATCCTAGTTAGTGTAGTTAGTTGTTTTTGCTTCGATTTGTTTCAATCTTATTGATTTTCTTCTTTTCATGGAGCACTTGTTCCATAACTTTTTAAATAATAAAGAGAGAAAAAAAAAGCCATACAAATTGAAAAAAGGCATATAAATCCTAGGATTAGTTGAAAACCAAAAAGGGTGGCTTAGGTAATAAGTAGGTAACCCAGACCGGCATTAGGATGGGATAATATGAGGTTCATGAGTGATTGTGAGCACATCTTATGGAAAATGGAATGAGGGGTTAGATGAAAACCCGAAAGGGCACCTGAACAGAATTATGCAGAAAAATCCAAGTGATTTAGGACATTATTCTTGCTTGGGGACTTTGGGGTTACATTTTAGATTTGGATGGTCACCTAGGTTAGTCTACACTTTTTAGAGATTGAGTGTTATATATTGTATTGGTGAGGTGTGTGCTTGATCTTATTATTCCATGATCACTATTACTATATTTCAATTGGGTTCGGGTTGAGAGTTAAATGTTTTTGTTTTCCATTATATTTCCTGAGATCTTTGATGTGTTGATTGTCACATTTAGTTTGAGCTTACTCAAGGACGAGCAAGATCTATGTATGGGGGAATTTGATATACTCTCTTTAGTATATGTTAACTCTTGTATTTTAGGATTCTATTGAGTTTTTCGAGACAAGATCTCGAAGTGAAGAAAAACCATTGCCGAAGAACTACGGGCGCGGTGTGAATCGCGGGTGTGGTAGTGCCAGAACTAGGATTTGACTAAGTACAATATTGATGGTCGCGTGCGCGGATGGCATGTCGTGAACGTGGTAGAAGCTGTTGAAGATGCCTTTGACCCGACGTTGACCATAAGCGTGGTGACCTTGGTGCGTGCGCGGTGGGCTATTGATCCGAGACGCTCATTTTCTATCTTCTTTCCTTTTTCTTATCTTCTCTCTATCGGGGGGAATGTCTTCCGAGTACTATATATTTAGAGGCTTTCCATAGGTTATTAGTACTTCTTACCTTCTACCTTTGACATTAATTCTGTAACTTTAGTTTGTACTATGGAGAACTAAATCCTCTTTGGGGGATTTTTTATGAAGTGATGCATTATTGATGAATTCTTGAAATTCTGGTACAGTTTCTTACCTTGATTAATATCTTTTCTCTTTGTGTTTAATTCCATGAGCTTTGCATGATTCTTTGAGCTTGATCAACTGATTGAATTGTCAATGATGTATCGTCTGAATTGATTTGTTTCATTATTTGTGTGAGCATGTCTTTTCTAGAAGGCCACTAGATTCTAGGACCGTGGACTACGATTAAGAGAGCGATTTGATTGTTTTATCTTGCAATTGACTCGTAGATTGATTGTTTAATTTAATGTCCTGCATATTCTTGTTCTTCGTGCTAGATCAAGGTTAAGTGTCCTTGCCTAGGTTTAAGTATCACCTGGACCGTGGATAGGTGATTGTTTATGATGAGAATTGAAATTAGTCAAGGAACTCTAAGAAACTAGATGAACTCATAATCAAATAACTCTATATGTTGATCTGATTAAATATCCTCTGCTTTCGTACTATTGATAACAAAACCTTTCCAAAACCCCCTGTGTGTCTTTTGATTGAACTGAATTGCTTGAGAACACCGATTCCTCTAGGTTCGACCTCTTGCTTGCATGCTATTTGAGTGTTAGTTTAGGGTTACTAATTTGATTGTTTCATAACGAACTCTGCAGCCCGGTCACTAACTATTAACGGAATGCAATTTGTGGGTGGTTTAAAAAAAATCATGTTTAAAGGGTGGTTATTTGCCTATATGATTATTCTTGATGGACTTCTTCTTCATCGATTAAGCTCTCAAACTCTCTTTGTGTTTTTGGTGCTCTTGGGTTGTTCTCAAGAGTTTTTATGACAAAATTCTAGAAGAAGCCACATCACATATGATACACAAGAGTGTATACATATGCAATGTGAAGCTAGCTCTTTTCTAGACGCTTTTGACCTTCTAAAATCCTTAGAGCCTTCTTCTAACAAGTAATCGCTTTCCCAACGTTGTTCACCTATGAAAACTTGTCTTCTTGAAAAGTCAACTATAACTTCCTCTGCAAAGATGCCATGTGTGCATTAGGATGAGTTTGTCAAATATGACATCTTGGCTTCATGTGTTTTCTCTCTGACACCTGAAGCTTCTGAGGGACTGTCACAATCCTTTTATTGTTTTGTGTTGGTAGTCTTGACTTTATTTAAATTTGAGTTGCGTCCTTTTAAGCATCGGTTTCCTTCTCATTAGGGGTGGTTTTCCCATCTCGAAAGACACACATTCTTGTTACTTATGATAAGCATTAAACTTCTGGGCTTCCATATGGGATAGGGACAACATTCACTTCTTATCCTTTCTCATTGATTAGAGTTTCTAGACTTGAAGTTTAGAAATTCAAATTAGAATGGTTCAAGTAGGGATTAAGGTGTGTATATAGTCAAATCTTACTAATATAAGTGTAAGAAATGCAATCATGGACTTGAATTTATTCAATTCTAACATAATAAAGGTCTCAATAAGAAAAGCCAACATCTTAAGAGCACCAAAAAGAATGGTTTTTTTTTCGTAAAACACTAGAAAAAAAAAGATGAGAAATCGAAACACCAAATAATTTCCCTTTATTTTATTATAAAGGTTATGCAACACGTGGGATGACTGCCTACCAACTTTTATCCAATTTGAGGTCCCATAAAGTATTCATACGTGGATTGTATGTTCTCAAGCTAAATGTTTAGTTTAACTTCGACTGTATAAATACAAATCAATAACATATAAAATCATTGAAGCCAACCTAGCTCAGTGGTAGAGCGCGTGGCTTTTAACCACGTGGTCGTGGGTTCGATCCCCACGGTCGGCGTGTACAATTATTTTCTACTAATTTTTAATTTTTTTGTTCATGTTAATGTTTTTTTAATATTTTCAAATAATATAATATTACTTCTAAACCAATTTTAGGAGAGGTTCATGTGAAAATGACTCTCTAAGGGAGAAATAAGAATAAATCTCAAACACTAGTTACACGTGTGACATTGACTATGTAGTATTATACAACATGTCTTTGTATACATTTTCACTAATCGTACATCATATTACATGTGGAAAAAAAAATCATACACAATTAGGTATAAGTGTAACACCCTCTACTTACTACGAGAGCATTACCGTCAATAATTTCAAATTACCCTAATCCAAAACTACTCGGACTTTTTTTTTTACAAACGAAGTCACCACGATCATGGAAACGCAAGTCGCTACTTTTACGAGCATATGGAAAAGGATTAACTCAGAAAGAGACGATGAAAAGGAAATATATATATATATATATATATATATATATATATATAGACTAGTGCCTCAGAGAGGACTTTTAAGGAAAGACATTCTAGACTATTACAGTCATCCCAAAAAGTACACAGACCACGTTGTTGTTTATCTTCATCTTCTGACAAGTTAGTCTTTCAGCTCAACACCTTGGAATCCTGCTATCCGCAACCGGTTCATGAAAAGAAAAAGAAGAAAGCGGACGTGTTAGTCTATGAAAGACTAAGCAAGTGGAACGTAGTTAAGGTTCTCAACGTTATAACCCAAAAAGTTGGTATCGAACTTCACCTTTTAGCACCTCTTCCTAAAAGAGAAGAGAGAATAGATAATCTCAACGACAAAATGTCGATGAGCGACCTTAGGAAGGCATAAGAGAATTTGTTGGGATTCTTTATTCACATCAACATACTGAAGGAAATCATCCACCGAGCAATCAGCTCAAACTCACCAACCCGGTATTTTAATTACGTGCATAACGCACTTATCTTGCATTATTTTGAACCAAAGCATTCAGTTTGATAACTTTTAATCAACTCAGACGTCCATTGCCGAGGCCACAAGGATATAGGTTCCTTGATCAATTTTCTGAGTACGTAGCGCTAATGCACTTAGCTAAAGTGCGTCACCCCTCAAGGACAGAGTGTCCAGAGTCATGACTCGAGTACCGAGATATAGGGAGATCCCAATACAATCTTATAAAGAGATGTTATCAGACACTCAGGCCACATCGTTGAAACTACCCTAATACATAACAATGTCTCAAACGAGACATATTTACACACAAGGTCACACATAGCGGACCTAAAATCCAGTTCTATCGCAATACTGAAAATAACAACAAGGTCATTAATTCTAGCAACCTAGTTCTTTTTTTTTGCACATAAATCAATCCCAACAAATTGGATCACGTGGAGCTAAGTATCTTGTTTAATGGAACAAGGCAGAGAAACGTCCACTTGCCTTAACGTTTGAAGAGCCATTGGAATGGGAAAGTCAATGTCCAATCCTTATGAGTCTTTAGGCTACGAGATGACACAAATATCGAGGTGTTACCAAGACTCAAAATCTAAGGCAAAATCTTCAAAGAAAAACCAAGACGAATTAAGGCACGCAAATCGAGACGACTCGGATTACCTTCTAATCGGTCTTGGGTTTTTGGGTTCCTTCCCTAACTAGATGTGGGTAATTCCACCCCAATTCAGCCATGAAGTGTTGATCCTCGTCGAATCGAGGTTGTTCGCCTTCGATCCCGCCACTCTACATATCGACCCTAGGGAATTTTACCTCCCATTTCGATACAAGTTCAAGTGATAGGCTCGAGATCGCTTCCGTTCACTCTTGCCAATCACAAGCCCTTGATCCCTTGCTTCCACAAGAGATTGTACCTCTATGTAGAGTGGATTCCTAAATCAAGCACTCAAGGCTATGGAATTGGGGGTTCAAACCCAACCTAGCTAGAGGTTTCCCCCATAGCCCAAGACCAATGTAATCTACTACATAAGGCTAGAGTAACAAGCAATCAAATAACTAGGCAAACAAATCTCAATCATCCAAATTAAATCAAACCCAAATTGCATTCAAATCAAAGGAAATCACAAGATCCAATCTCAAATCCACAAATTGCAAAGCAAAACAAGTTCAAACTCACAAATTCCTCCTGGATCTACTATCCTCCACCGAATTCTCCTCTTCTTCTCCTCTCCTTTCTTCCTCCTTGCTCTCCAAGTCTTCCTTGAGCCTTTGAGAGTGATTAGATGTGTGTTAGTGATGTGATCTCACTTTCAGGATCTGTCGAATTCGGGTTCGACTGAGCGTTTGTGGAGGCGTTCGTGTGAGGAATGAGTAAGAAACTCAAACTGGATTTTTGTATTGAAAATAGATGGCAAAAGGGGCGTTACAATCTTGAGTATAGGCGTTTTTGTGGAACAAAAAGAATGGAATAAAAACAAGATATCAAGTGAGGTAAATGAGAGCTAGAAGCCAACGAGGTGTAGGTTCCCTCGGCCCTTTCTCCTTTGAGGAGAAGAGACCGAAAGAGTAAGGGATAAAAGCTCTCTTTACTCAATTTCAATCTAAGAAAATATGAAGGCCCTAGGCGTCCTTATATAGGTTGAGGTAAGGGGGAGAGGGTGGCTGCTTGGAGTGGGTGCCAAGCTTCGTATGGAGGTGGAGAGAAGTGGTGGCCAAGGCAAGCTCCTTGATGTGGGTGCCAAGTTTCCGAGAGGAGGTGTGAGATGAGTGGGCGCCAAGCATCATTAAGGTGTGAGGAGGTGATGTGGATTGGTGGCCAAGGCAAGCACAAATCAATCGGCCTTTAATGATGTAGATTGGTGGCCAAGTAACACATGTCTTATTTGATGATCCAAACTTGGCGGCCAAGGATTTGCGTTGGGTGTTGAGGAGAGGCGGCCAAGCAACCTCCCAAGTGGGCTTTGGATATTTCGCTTGATGTTGGGCTTCGGGCCTAACAAGGTACTCTTTCGGGCCAAGAGCTTGGAGGCACACTAACACTTGACTAGGTGGGTTGTGTGGGGCGTGGGCCAAATGGGCCCGAAGTTGTTCTTGCAACATCCTAGTGTGTCGCCTAATCAAGGCCCCGAGAGGGTGGTTTAGCTCCTTAGCCATGGTCGACCGTGTGGTGGGTCGTGCCCGACCTATGTGCGGGTGGTCTCGGGAGTGCCTCGGAGAGGCAATGGCCTGCGCCTTGGGCCGCGCCTTATCGCCGCCCGCGGAGTGCCTTGTGGAGGCACCATGCGCACCAGCGCCGCTTGCGGGCTGAGGCCCCGAAGGGGCACCGGGAGGCACCGGGGCGCCAGTGCCTTGATGTGGGCCGGGAGGCACCGTGGCGTCGGTGCCTTGTGGTGAGCCGAGAGGCACAATGGCGTGTGTGCCTTGATGTGAACCGGGCGTGATCACATCATCCTCCCCCAGTTGAGAAGGATTCGGCCTCGAATCTTCTTTGTCGAGCGCAACGCCCGCGCATATAATCGCAATTGGTGTCCTCCGCGTGGCTCGATGGACGGATTTATTGTAGGCGAACTCTGTGTAAGGTAGGCATGTTTCCCACCTACGCAAGTCAGTCCGCAAAAAATAATGAAGTAGGGCACCCAAGGTTCTATTAAGAACCTCGGTTTGTCCATTCGTGACTTTAGAGTCGACAAGGAGTGACCGTCCATCAAGGGGAATTAGGCACGTCGGCCTCTCTTTGATAGCTCGGTTCACCTCCTTTCCCCAGACTATCATAAGATGTTTGGAACTGCCTTCACAGGCCTTAAGCTCCATTTTCTTTTTGACACTCTTCTTTCTTAGCTCCCTCGCCTCCTGGTCGGCGATTACTTCATGAGGAGCTAAGGGATGCAAGGTGAACTTCTTACCGTCCCTATGGAAGATGTACTCGTTGGTAACCCCTTGGTGAATAACAGCTCGGTCATACTGCCAGGGTCGGGCCAAGAGTAAATGGCAGGCAGTCATAGAGACAACGTCGCATAGGACCTCATCTTCAGAAGGCCCGATGGCGAACTTAATCAGGGCTTGCTCCTTGATTATCACATGTGCATCAGAGTTAAGCCATTGTAGTGAATAATAGACCTTGCGGGGTGTCGTCTTGAGGTTAAATCGAGAGACCACCTCAGTATCGATTAAGTTGCTACAAGATCCTCCATCTATGATAACACTACACACTTTGCCTTGGATAAAGCATCGTGTGTGGAAGATGTGTTCCCGCTGGGAAGGCACCGAGGGCCGTTCATTAGTGAAGAGATCTCGTTGAACAACAAAGCACTCGCCATTAACGGCGGGTACGTCTATTTCCTCCTCTCTTTCGCTTTGCTCCAACTCCTCTTCAGACTCATAGTCACCAGCTTGGTTCAGGAGCACTTGTTTCTGGTTAGGGCAATCGCGAGCAAAATGGCCCCGCCCCGAGCACTTGAAGCATTGGAGGTCACGGGCACGGGAATTGGCGCCTTCCTTCGGCGCGGTGGAAGCTGGCGGGGTTTCCCGCCTAACCGGAGGAGTACTAGCTTCGGGTTTCGGCTCCTTAGCCTCACTCCTCTTAGGTGGGGGATTAGA
The DNA here is from genome assembly GCA_934048045.1 of Polygonum aviculare. Classification (NCBI taxonomy): domain Eukaryota; kingdom Viridiplantae; phylum Streptophyta; class Magnoliopsida; order Caryophyllales; family Polygonaceae; genus Polygonum; species Polygonum aviculare. The sequence goes on along the minus strand of OW204023.1, from coordinate 18,780,546 downwards.
GCTCGAAGAACCCGAGCTTCATGTGCGGTTATTCCCACCACTACGCCGTCTTTGCAAGTTTTGGTATACTTGATTACTGTAGTGGAGAACGTCGGCAATGGAAGCTTCCGTGCCAAAACCTTGCATTTCCACATACGCGGCCACTTCTGAATTTAGGCCCCCGATGAATTTAGAGATAATATATCTCTCCGGAAATCGAACTCGGGAACGGAAGACAAGTTGCCGTAGCTCCTTATAATAATCATCGGGGTTGCGGGCTCCCTACTTAATCCGCTACAATTTAACTTGGATGCAGTCAAGATAATCCTCGGGCACAAACCGATCACGCATGGCCCGCTTAAGCTGGCCCCACGTGCGTATGGGGTCCTCGCCTTGATATGCCCGATCCTCTTTTTCCTCTTGCCACCAAGAATAGGCAAAATCGGTGAAGCGAATGGTGGCGATCGCCACGCGTTAACGATCCGGGTAATCGTAGGTATTCAAAAACCGCCTCGGTCTTAGCCTCCCAATCAAGATAGGCCTCTACGCCCGAGGTTCCGGCGAAGGGTTCCACTGTGATTTTGATTCCGTGGGGGTGGTCCCTTTGTTGATCCACCGGATGGTTAAGACCGTGGTCATGTACCCGATCTCGGACTCGGATTTCATCCCGAGGCGCAAAAGGTTCCGGAAGATTGTGCTGGGGTCCGAGGGGAGCCGCGGGCGGCCCTTAGTGTTGTTTGTGCCGGGGCTGCCGTTCCTCATGGTCTTGAGGTTCGATCGGTGGCCTCCGAGGGGGAGGAAGAATAGCTTCCAAACTCAGAGACTCATCCTTGTGGAGGGCAGGTTTCTTTTGTTCACGGGCCTCATGATTAGACCCCGAATGTTGTCCCTCCTCGAAATGAAGGCTAGGTGAACGCTCATGTCACGGAGACATGCTAAGGCGTTGTTCGATCTTATCGTCCATGGCCCGGAGCAACTCATCACGAGATTTCTCGTATGTTTCCCGAACGTCTGCTCGGGCATCCTCTCGGACCTCTCGCAAGAGGTCGCGTAGCACCTTCCAGGAGAAAGTATTGTCCGCTTCCTCCTTATCGTCGGGAAGGTTTTTGTTCTTTGGAGGGTTCTGAGACATTATTAAATAAACAAACACAGAACTTGGTGATGGTTAGATAAATCCAACGACCCGATTGTGTTTGACACGAAATAAATTTTTTTCTTTTTTTTTCTTTTCTTTCCCGTGGAAAGCAATTAAAATGAGGAGGAATGACTCGTGTTTGGACTCGATATATTTTTATGTGGCTCTCACACTCACACACTCGAATTTAGGATCCTTTTCTTCGCCACTGCAGTTCGTTAACACGACTTTCCTCCACTCGCTCAAGAGAGAGCAACACCAAAAGGTATGTAGATCAAGCGACCGGAGCTTGTGGGCGAGTATTTACTAGCCCCACAAGTCATAAGTTCAGTTGCTCTGGGTCCGGGAAAAAGCAAGGGAAAACTTGACGGTTTGAGGCTTCTTGGGCTGGACCTCTTTAAGGTCAGGTTGTTCGACCCTCTTCTCATTTTTTTTCGCAAATGAGAGATACTATCTCTCTTGTTTCTTTGCTTTGGCTAAGAGAAGTACTACTTCTCTTGATATATTTTATAAAAAAAATCTTTTTTTTTGTGCAAATAAGAGATACTATCTCTTTCTTGTTTTCTTTCTTTTGCTAAGAGAAGTATTACTTTTTTTTTTTAGCAAATTCGAGCACCTTGAAGTTGGTGCTTCGACAAATAGTTTTTAGAGCGTCGAGGGAGAGGTCAAGATGGGAAAGAAGGGCTCGGCAAGGGAAGAAACAACAAGGCTTAGGCTCTTTTTTTTTTAAATGAGATTGAAATTGGTCAAGGGTGGAAGAGAAGAGAAAAACAAGGCTTGCTTAGGTAAAGATAAGAAAGGGTTTCGAACAACCGAAAACCTGGTTCGTAGGGTAGTAATTCGTACCCCCACAACTTGTGAAACTCAAGCCAACAGGCTCTGATACCAGATGATGTGATCTCACTTCCAAGATCGGTCGAATTCGGGTTCGATTGAGCGTTTGTGGGGGCGTTCGTGTTAGGAATGAGTAAGAAAATCAAACTGGATTTTTGTATTGAAAATAGATGGCAAAAGGGGAGTTACAATCTTGAGTATAGGCGTTTTTGTGGAACAAAAAGAATAGAATGAAAACAAGAACTCAAGTGAGGTAAATGAGAGCTAGAAGCCAACGAGGTGTAGGTTCCCTCGGCCCTTTCTCCCTTGAGGAGAAGAGACCGAAAGAGTAAGGGGTAAAAGCTCTCTTTACTCAATTTCAATCTAAGAAAATATGAAGGCCCTAGGCGTCCTTATATAGGCTGAGGTAAGGGGGAGAGGGCGGCTGCTTGGAGTGGGCGCCAAGCTTCGTATGGAGGTGGAGAGAAGTGGTGGCCAAGGCAAGCTCCTTGGTGTGGGCGCCAAGTTTCTGAGAGAAGGTGTGAGAAGAGTGGGCGCCAAGCATCATTAAGGTGTGAGGAGATGATGTGGATTGGTGGCCAAGGCAAGCACAAATCAGCCGGCCTTTAATGATGTAGATTGGCGGCCAAGTAACACATGTCTTATTTGATGATCCAAACTTTGCGGCCAAGGATTTACGTTGGGTGTTGAGGAGAGGCGGTCAAGCAACCTCCTAAGTGGGCTTTGGATATTTCGCTTGATGTTGGGCTTCGGGCCTAACAAGGTTCTCTTTCGGACCAAGAGCTTGGAGGCACACTAACACTTGACTAGGTGGGTTGAGTGGGGCGTGGGCCAAATGGGCCCGAAGTTGTTCTTGCAACATCCTAGTGTGTCGCCTAGTCAAGGCCCCGGGAGGGTGGTTTAGTTCCTTAGCCATGGTCGACCGTGTGGTGGGTCGTGCCCGACCTATGTGCGGGTGGCCTCGGGAGTGCCTCGGAGAGGCAACGTCCTGCGCCTCGGGCCGCGCCTTAACGCCACCCGCGGAGTGCCTTGTGGAGGCACCGGGCACACCGGCGCCACTTGCGGGCTGAGGCCCCGAAGGGGCACCGGGAGGCACCGGGGCGCCAATGCCTTGATGTGGGCCGGGAGGCACCTTGGCGTCAGTGCCTTGTGGCGAGCCGAGAGGCACCATGGCGCCGGTGCCTTGATGTGAACCGGGCGCGATCACATCAGTTAGCTCTCTAGATCCTCCTACTTTCTCTAATTATCTTCTCTCCTTTTAATTAGGGACCAAGAATACCCAAATTTGAAGAGAGGCAAAAATGGTAAATCAGCATTGTATGCCTTGGTGCCCAATCTTCACTTCCCCGACTTGGACCGACTCGGAGCAACCTCGGGCCCGACTTGCCACACCTCGGTCCGGGTCTCCATGAGTCGATCTCGGGCCTGAGTTGCTGGGCACCTCGATCCTGGCCTCGGTCCTCTTCTTTTCTTGGCTTTTCTTGAGCTCCTCTTCGTTGATCGCCCGGCTCTTCCGCTCCTTTGCGCTCATGCCTTGCTCCTCCTTAGGACTCCTTCCGAAACTTCCTCAAATCATGCCAAATTACCTACAAAATGCAACAAATTCGCATAGTCTCCGAATCTCATAGAAAATCGGAAGCTAAGCTAAAAAGGAACAAAACTAGCAAAGAAAGGAACAAAAGAGACTTATCTACAAGGGAAATTAACCACTAAAACACCACCAAAATGAGAGACATCAGAATACCCCATACTTAAACTTGCTTGTCCTCAAACAATAACAATGTAAACAAGACCGAATCATAATCTTCAAGTAAAGCCTCATATGAAAAATCATTCGAGCACAAGTGATGGATAATCAAGCAAGATTACATCATCACACATGATCAAGTGTTCATAGAATAAGGTCTATGCAACTAAGCCTCACCTTATGGATACGAAAAATGTGTATCATTCATCATGTGTTTAGGTATAGAAATGAACACTCAAACTCAAGAATCATGCAAGTAAAGACTTTACTATTGAAGCTAATATCACCAATTTCCACCTAGAGATGCCTATTACAATGCACACAAAGAATATGAACTTGGCTCAATGGAGGTCCTCAAAGAGGTTCCATTCGGCCGGGTTGTAATGGGGCTTTTGGTATTTCTCAAGGTATGAATCATTTTGGTCTTGTGGTGCTTACAATGGGGATTGAACTTCCTAATCTCTCACCTATTTCACTAAATTATTCCACTTTCAACTTCACACTTCCCAAAAGACTTTGAATTTTCTTTTCTCAACCCACTCTTTCACTTAATATTCCACTTTATCTTTACACTTAGACTTTTGCTGGATTTTTCACACTTTTCCACATAGGATCGACTTTGAACACACGTCGGGTCCGAGGTGGTTACTAACTCGGTCGGACCCTTTTTCTTCACTTAAGCTCTTTTTCTTTCAATCCACTATTTTTTCCAACTATATCTTTCTTTCTTTTCACTTTATGCTCAACAAAGATGCACTACCCACTTAGTTTATAACTCCATTCTTTGCCCTTCTCTAAAGAGAATCTCAACTCTCCAAATACACTTCCAAAACCTCTCTTCTAAAGTCCAATCCCATAAGGGTCAAGTCATACAGGCTAGGAATCATATTATTGAGGAGTTTCAAACAAAGGTCTAAGCTAGAACGGGGCTACAAACAACGGTTTATCTTCAAGGTAGGATATGGAACATTTTGTGACTAAGTGAAATAAAGTCCCACTACTTTTAATTACCCTTTTTTCATTGCTTGACAATTTGTGGCTATATAGCGAGAATTTGATGTTTATCAACTTCAATGTTAATGCAACTCAGCTGATGACATTAATGACATGGCTAACATAGCTATAGTTTAAGGACCTTAAAAACCCAAGTGTTCTTTCATGATTTGGTCTAAAACATAGATCTGTTGGGTTTTGATGAGATTTTGGTTGAATTGATGGTTTTTGTCAAATTAGATTGATTTTTTATCTCTATAGTCATAACATTTAATTAAGAATTGCTTGAATGCATAGATCGGTAATAAAATTGATCAGGAATCCGTATAATTTTGTAGATGAGATTTGTTTCCGTTATATGATAACATTGCTCTTTCAAGCTTATTCAAGTTATATGAACATCCTCTTTAGTTGAGGTGACACTCTATTTTCACCTTGTGATGACAAACTAAGTGTCACCTTGTGATGATAAATTGAGTGTCAGTTCATGATGACAAATCTAGTGTCATCAAATGATGAGAAAGCAAGAGTCATCGAATTTTGTTGAAGTAATTATCACTCTTATTATATGATGATAGTGATCGAGTGATGACATTAAATCAAATGATTGATGATGAAGTCGTTGAGTGATTATTGAGCAGTGTCATTGACTGGTGATAGAAAAATGACACATTGATCGAGTGATGATATTGGGTCAATCCGGTTAATCGAACCAACTAGGTCAACTAAGGGAGTAAGAATCATCAAATTTCATTGGTGTGTCATCACACAAAATATGTCATGATTGAGTGATGTGACATTGATCGAGTGATGATATCGGGTCAACCTAGTTAACCGAACAAACTAGATCAACTAAGGGGGAGTAAGAATCATCAAATTTCATCAATGTGTCATCACTCAAAATATGTCATGATTGAGTGATGACACATTGATCGAATGATGATATCGGGTTAACCCGATTAACTAAACTAACTAGGTCAACTAAGGGAGTAAGAATCATCAAATTTTATCGGTGTGTCATCACTTAATATATGTCACAATTGAGTGATGACATTGAATCGAGAAATAACACAATGATCGAGTGATGGGAGTGCTTGAGTGATGACAGAGTAGTCGAGTGATCAAGTGATGACATTGAATTGAGTTATTGAGTGATGTCACTATGGTTAAGTGATGACACATTGATCGAGTGATAATAATTGTCAAGTGATGATAAAGTGAGAAAGTGATGACACATTAATCAAGTGATAATAGTAGTTGAATGATGATAAAGTGATCGAATAGTGACACATTGACTGAGTGATGATAGAGTGATGACAGAGTGACTGAGTGATGACAATGGTCAAATGATGACACTAAATCAAGTGATGACAGTTGGAGTGTCATCACTTTTATCGAGTAATGACAATAAATCGAGTGATCAAGTGATGAAAATAAAAATGAATTGATTGATCAAGTGATAACAATCGTATTGTCATCACTCAATAAGTGTCATCACTTTTATCAAGTGATGACAATGAATGTTGTCATCACTCGATAAGTGTCATCACTGTTACTGAGTGATGATGTTGAATTGAGTGATGACAATCGTTCAGTGATGACAATCTTCAAATGATGACAGTTAACATCGATCAACGGTCGGCCAACTAATAAAGAGGGAAAGTAGTACATGTTTTTCACTATGCACCTAATAGGGATAACTGGCCGCCGCTGCTATTGGGCATACGTTGTTGTTGCTGTTTGTTGTTGTTGGTGCATGCGAGAAGAGGATGAGGTTGAGTTGTTGTACATACAAGAAGAAAGAAGAAGAAGAAGAAGAAGGAGAAGAAGGAGAAGAAGGAGGAGGAGGAGGAGGAGGAGGTGTCTGCACCTCCAAATATTAGGTTGAACCTTTGTTAAATTTTGTTAGGTTTTGAGCTAATTAGTCCCATTAGAATTCTATTAAGCTCAGTAGAACTTTTTATTGGTTTTTGAGGGAAATTATAATGATAAACAAGGCAATTAAGTTAACCATCTTATAAAGTAAACTTGAACCCTTTCTTAATCAAGACTTATAATGCTAAAATACTATTTTGTTATCAATGATAAAATCTAATTAAGTAATAATTTAATTCCGTTAAGAAATGTTTTTACAAATGAACTTTAAGAAGAATATTCGTAAAACGGTGATTTTATAAAAATTCTAACATCATTTCTATTCTTTTTAATAAGTTGAAAACTTAGGGTTGTAAATTATTAAAAAACAATAATTTATCTTTGCCTCACAAACTATTGTACACGAATATAAGTTTGAGAAGTTCCTAAAATAAGAAATAAATTAAATATTAATTTAGTTTGTTATCGTCTTGGTTATCGTGTCCCAGATTAAATGAAGCTTCTGGAAGAGATGATTCACATTTCCGTCTTTGTAAAGAACTAAATCTCGAAAATCGAAGGCAAGTGGATGGTTCTCTCTTCATATCTCCTTTATATTCGATAATCATATATTCTTTTCCCATTATCATATCCATTTTGTTGGGAATGCTGTGTTTGTCAAATAATATGAACCTAGGATTTATTTACTGTTTAGAAATAATGAGTCCATTGTTTCTCGTACTGCCCATGGACTTAGGACCGATGATCGTGGCTTTTGATTGTTTGTGGACTAGTGTAAGAATTAAGGATGCAAGTTTTGACTCTCAACATCTCTTTCTAATTGTATTTGGTGGTATATTTATTATCGACTCTCGACATTGGGTCATGACTTTGCCCGCTCTCCGAATAGAGGGGTGATTAATTACGCTCTAGCTAAGTGTTAATAAGGACTCTTTCCCTTAAGGTTTTGTCTCATCTCTTGCGCTGCTACACCTAAAAGTCATCACTAATGTGTAATGTTTTATGACTTGAAAGATAAGTACCCAATGCACATTAATTTAAAGAATGAGGATGGTTAATATTATCTTTGAAAAAATCATTCTAGCTCCCGACTTGAATAACTCTAGTCGATGGAGACTTTTAAACTTGATGTGAATTAAGTAAGTTCCCAACAAAATTTTAATCATCTTTCGTTCCTAGGAATCACCTTCTTGTGATTTCCTATTTCTAAAAGAAATCTCATATATCTTTTCTCAACATATTCTTTACTTTTCCTCATCGGTTGAGTTGCATTCGAATAAAGCCCACTCACTACTTTACATCTTTCGCTCCACTTCCCTTAATTTGGACTTTGATGCCGACATGCTTAGCCTTTTAAGAACCTAATCATATTCTACCACTTGCTTAGTCTCGCGTTAGACTAATACCACTTTCTTTTCTTCCCGACATTGGTCGGTTGGTATTTCTTGTCTATTATGGAAATATCAGGTAGTAAAGGGAAGGTTGTCGCGGAGTAAAGATGAAGACTAGAAAATTGAAGGGAAACTTTGAGATTATTTTAATATTTTGGACATATTGGACCCACATGTGGATCTCAGCTATATTTTTGGATTGTCATTTTAATTTCGTTGCTTTCTATTTTAAGACATTGTATTGAACAATTTCATTTCATGTTGTATGATGATTTTTTCTAAATGTATCAAACTATGAACTATTTTATTGTACTATAAGTCTTTAACGCTCTAAAAGATCGTGTAATGTTACCTATAACCCTAGGTGACTTTGAATGGTAAAATCCGAGATTACTAGCGGTAATACCCATATTTTCAAAGTAGAAGGGGTGTCATAAATATTATTTTGATATATTAATATATGGTAATTAAATAAAGATATGAAAATTTTTAGTTCAAAAATTAATAAGGATATATAACTATTAAAATATAATTAATTTAGTTATGAGATAAAACCAAAATTAACAAAGAGACTTCAAAAGTCTCAATATATAGGATCTATACTATAGATTAAAGTCAAGACTTTTCAAGCCTTTACGCTAATTTTGACCCCATCCCATATTAAAAAATTTAATTTAGAAAAATAATTTTAAAGTCTTTCATATTCTTATTAATTGTCTATTATCTATCTTCTTTCTTTTTTTCTTTCTAATTTCTATCTTTTTCCATCTAATATCTAAATAATTTTCAACTATTTGTCTAGACATTCCTTTTTCTAATCATATATATTTGACATATTTTTATCGATCTTTATTTGTCCCATTAATTTAAAAATTAAGTGACAAATATCTAAAAGTACATTTGAAAAAATCTAACAAATATTAAACTAAATTTGTGTTATAATATCCATTTATAGATTGTATTGACCTATAACTCTACTATTATTTCTTCAAATTAAAAACCTATAATATTATTAGATTAATTATAACTTTATAAGATCTATTAAAACATTCATTTTATTTCAAAAAATATTATTACTTATAGAATGTCTATTTTTCTATAAGATTTATGTTAACAAGTCATAATTAACTTAATTTTTTATTTCTATCATCATATAAAAGTCTTATTAATTATGAAAATATATATGTTGATAAAGTATTTCGCTTGAGATTTCATATCATATCACCTATGAATTTTTTGTTTAATAGAAAATATTTTAAAATAAAATGATAGGATTTTATCTATGATTTTTATTGAAGTCATATCATAGATAAAATTTAAATTTATTCTTAACATCAAATCAATATTTTGGGTTAACAAACTATTATAACGATTTCGGATAAAAAAGACGACAATAACAATTAATTCCTAATAATATTATTATGTATTCTTTTATCAATTGAATAATATCTAAAAAACGTTATTGATCAATGTCCCGTTTACGGGGTACGGATGTGCCTTGAAATTGATGAAAATCAACTACATTTCATCAATTTCAAGACATTAAAAGTATACTTTCGAAACAAATTGTATCAAGACTATAGATAGACAGCGGGTGTTTAACGGAAGATTTTGTGTAATTTGTTTATTTTTTTGAAGTTAAGAAAAGCCAGAACAAGGCTTTCCTTTTAGTTTTGTTTCCAGTAACTTCGGGGATCCGTCATCAATACCCTAGCCTTTGAGCTCAGCCCTCGCCCGTCGTCACACCACTCAGCCGCCCAACCGCTCAGACCACAATCGCCACCGCCGGAATCCGCGGCTTCACTAGCCACCGCCTTTAGTTGCAAGTTGTTACTCTTGGCTTTGAGGACATCTCGTCCAATCGTTTCCTAGCCAGCCCAAGTAAGTCTTTTATGGCCATCTTCGCTTCCCTCCCCCCTCGCCTTTCACCTTTTCTATTCGTTGACCCAATGAATTGACCCAACTTTGGTTGCAGTGGTTGGTTCAACTGGTACCAGACTCGTTCGCTGGATCGCTGGTCGATCAATCTCGACCTTGGTGAGTATCCTGGTTTCGTTATGTTATGGATTTCTATTCATCATGATATTTGAGTATATGGATGAAACAAGCCTCTATGCATTCGAATTTGCAATAGTCTTTATTTAGTTCTCAGAAGTCTGAGGCTCCTGCTCCTTTTTCATAGCATTTGTCAATCCTGAAATTAGTATGAGGGTTGAATTAGTAACAGAATATGGATAATGGCTATTTTGACGCAATTTTTCCTATCAAGGCTTGGTGTAATTTACCTGTTAGTAATCGCAGCAATGTAGGTTTAATTTGGAATCAAATCATGCTTTTATTTTTATTCTTATAAAAAATTCCTTTTGCAGGTCAATGGCTCCTATAGAGGGGCCAGTCATACACGAGTTAGTGCACTAATTTGTAAATCTTCAAATACAGTTGTTAAAGATGGTACCTTTCCCTTATTTTTACTTGGAGATGTTGCTCATACCATCTATTTTATTGTTATATTTAGTTATAATTTTTTTTGTGTATGCTAAATTTCACTGTTACTCATTGGCTAGTACAAGCCAGGAACTGGCTACTCACTGGAGCTATGCATAGGCATGGACTCGTTGGGGCAATAAGATCAATTCATAGCACAGGTATTTACCGTTCCTTGGAGTTTATTCTCATCAAGGTTTGACTGTTTTTCATCAAATTGACATTTCATACGTTCTCCATGCATTTGCTATGTAGCTTCTCTCTCCAGAGATTACTATGACATACTTGGTGTTAGCAGGAATGCAACTCCTACCGAGCTTAAGAAAGCTTTCTATGCGGTGTGTTTTTCTGATCACTGGTTCTTTGAGGATTGCACATTAAGCTTCGGCATTGGTCGTTTTCCCGTTTTTTTTTGATATGGTATCATATTGATCTGTAGCTTGCGAAGAAGCACCATCCTGATATGAATAAAGATGATCCTGATGCCGAAAGTAAATTTCAGGAGATCAATAAGGCATATGAGGTGCTTCTGCTTTCCTTTGATTAGGTGATTGGTTTCACTATTACTTATTTTGGTTTAGTTCCAACTTATTCTCAATAGCTACTATTTTCATCCTTTCTAGGTCTTAAAAGATGATCAACAACGAGCAGCATATGACCAGGTTTCTATACTTAGAACACAATTAATTCATGCTTTTAAAAACACTGCTTGCTGAAGTTCAACCCTGTGACTTTTCAAGAAAAATTTAATTCTTGGCCTGATACTATAGAAGGTGACTGATATTAGGTAGGGTTGGACTTAGTACCCAAAACACCATAAACAAGTGTATGTTGTTTTGGGTACTAGTTCCAACCCTTCCTAATCCCGTTTGACACCTTCACATTAGATAGTTTTGTTCTTTAGTGCTTGTTGTTTGTTGTATTTTGTTTTGTTTCACAAGATGGATAGATCCCTAGTCCCTCGTAGGATAATTTCTCTACAATGCTCAGTAAAGTTCTTCCATTTTTATTGGTTGTCATGGCTGTTTTCTGACTTCGTTTTTAGTTGTTTACATCTATCTTTCTTAACAGTTGTAGTCTATACTGATATGCTTCGAAATTCAGATGGGCCACGATGCATTTGAGCAAAGCAAGGGTCAAGGAGGAGATACTTATCGTGGAACTGGATTTAATCCGTTTGAAGATATTTTTCGCACAGGTTTCGAGGATGTGAGTAATCTGCTACCTTCATGTCAATAGCTGCTCAGAGTGAAGAGAGAGTTGTTTATTGCCTGTTCATATTTATATTTTTGGATAAATTTTCCCATGGAATGCAGTGCTATAAGTTTATGTTTGTCCAAAATGTTTGTTACATACTGGACTCTCTGTCTCATTTTGCCCACAATCTGTGTTGAGGAAAGATGTAAATTGCCATAGACTTTTGTCACTATGTGTGTATGTGAAACTGTTGTGTGTTTGTATCTTCAATAGTGTGGTTACTTAAAATTTCCATTGATTTTTAAGAGATTATGCTTTAAGATAAGATGCTAGGTGCTACACCATCTTTCCTTTTAGACATGCTCTCACTTTTGTGTTTACACATTTGACTGAAGTGATGATTTGCACAAGACATGCTGATATGGTCATGGACGCTTCTTCTCTAACATATATCTCTGAAGCAATAAATTATTTGTTTCTCTTCAAGTATGAAATTAACCTTTTGGTTATCTTTTCATCATAGATTTTCAATATGTTTCGACCAGGAGCAGGTGCATCAATGCGTGGCCAGGATGTGAAGGTATTCTCTTTTCTATTGCCTATGATGCTTGAGTACTTTACAATATTGAAATTGGCTACTTGACATCACTAAGCATTGTAAACAGGTTTTGTTGGAGCTCTCCTTTATGGAAGCTGTTCAGGGATGTACTAAGACTGTATCATTTCAAACCACTTTGCCCTGCGAAGCTTGTGGTAAGAGAATGCTCCTTTTATTTGTGCTCATAATTTTGCATCTTTGACTTGCATTTTTTCACAATTTTACTTTAATATCTCAACTTTTGTCTGGTATCTTTTTTCACAATTTTATCGCAATTTTGGAGCTTGATTGCCCATTTTCTTCTTATGTTGTGTTTCTAGGTGGCACTGGTGTCCCCCCTGGATCTAAACCTGAAACCTGTAAGCCTTGTAAAGGAAAAGGCATGGTCAGTGAGTTAGGAAATATACATTTTTATCATGAAGGTCTCACCTTTGAAGTTAGCTCCTAATGTGATGCTTAAATTTGATCAATTTTCAGACATTTATGCAAAGGGGTCCATTCAGTGTACAGTCTACTTGTATGCAGTGCAGTGGAACAGGGAAGACATTTACGGTACAGTATAATTGCTTTTTCTTCCCCCCAGAATCTAGCATATTATCTAAAGGCGATTAGATGGAAGTAAACAACCGTGTTAGATTTATAATCTTAGGATAGATTTAACAACCCAAACACAGACAGATTTGATAAACAGATCGCTAAATTCCCTACTCAAAATTTGTGTTTTTTGAACTTAAGAGACAATATCAAAAATATTAAATAACATGATATGGCTCAATATTAGAAGGATATTCAGTTGTTCTGTACTTTTGTAAAGTTTGAGGAAGTTTTATCTTTTGTACATTGATTTACAGTGTATTTTCATCTTGTGCAGAGTCTTTGCAGATCTTGCAATGGTCAGAGGGTGAAGCCAGGGTCCAAGTCTGTAAAGTTGGATATTAGTGCAGGTGTGCTTTCTCAAAAAATTGAGTCCTTATTTTGTTCCAAATGTGTTAAAATTCGTCCTTATTTTGTTCCGAATGTGAAAAAGTTAGTCCTTGTACCTAAAACATGACTATGTTGCATGATTTGTTATAGAGATACCACTTAGGGCCTTGGGCAGTATTGGAATTAATGATAAGGTCTTTTGAACAACGATGCATAATGTATGTTCAAGATATGCATCAGGACAATTTTAATGAAGCTTGTACTTGTGAAACGATTTTTCAAATATCCTAAAATGAAAAACATATATAATATCTAGGAAAAATTATATTATTTATATATCACATTTGGAGTTTGGCTTGTGACTGGTTTTATTTCTTTTCCGTCTATTACTTTGCTGCATCCCAAAACATATTCTTTTTACTCGGCACTCAGTAATCTTGTGAAGGTGTAAAGAAAGTTTCTGGATAGTATAGTTGGCAATAGTACACTTCTCAGCAATCTGCAAGTTCAATTTGGCCTGTTGATGGTTCCTGTTCTATGATGAAATGAAAATCCCTTGTTTTAGAATTATCTTTCATTTTAAGGTGGTCGATGGAGTGGCATATTGTTCTGGCTTCGGCCTAACCCCTTGAAATATTTGAACCAAGAGTGCTAACCAATAATCCCTTCCAGTCCATACATTTATAACCCAGAAGATATTTGGGATTTATAAGTGATGTCGTGCATCTTAATTCACGGAACAAAAACTACTGGAATTTCAGTTCGTTTAAATGCGGTTTCTTTACGGTTGGCAGGTGTAGATAATAATGAAACAATGATGGTATCTAGAAGTGGTGGAGCAGATCCTAATGCATATGATCCTGGGGATCTATATATTACCATCAAGGTTATTTCTTGAACCTTATTCCCCTAATGTGAATAATATGTGGGAATCATGCAACTAAATGTAAAAGCCATTTCAGGTGAAGGATGATCCAGTGTTTCGTAGAGAAGGCTTGAATATTCATGTTGATGCCGTTCTTAGTATTACACAGGTAAAATTTCCTGGTGTAGTTCGTAGAGTTTGCTAACCGTTCTATTAATGTGTAGTATCTGGTTGCTTGATTTGGTATTATTTAGCACAAACAACTAAACCAAGCAATCATCACGAGAATGAACACAAAAAATGCAATAACATGATGATGATGATGATTACATAGGACATCACATTATATGGCAGTGGTATTAACTTGTTATGTAGTTCTGAATGGTTAGTTACTTTTAATTTTCCTTGTTAAGAGTTTTACAAGATATTTGAGGATGAGTAACTTTACTTATTATGAATGTCAGAAATTCAGTCTGCAAAAATGGTTTCACTGTTTTTTGTTTGTGTTTGGTTCGTTTTATATGCATGCTTTACTTCACCTCATAATTTTTTTAAATATTTTTTTGGTTTATTCTTTTTTTTTTCTGGTGTTTGTAAGAATATGCAACCCTTACAAGCCATAGTCAATCACTATACGGTTTTAAACTGACTACTATAATAATGAATAACTTCTGATATCACTAGATAGTGTTGGCTGTGTTCTTTAGTTAAAATGTTAGAAGATGATTGAAATATAGGATATTGTAATTAAAATTTTGGATATACTAGTAGAGTTTAGAAAATGTTTCGCATAACCAAGGACCCTAGGGAGAATAACTCTCGATACAGTTATTTCAGCGTTAAAGACTTGACGTTTTAGGGTGTAATTTTTTTTTTCCCATATTCGTATTCTTTCTTTTAATGCATAATGCCAAATTCTAAGGAAATAGCATCAGTATCTTTGAAATATAATAATCCTATCAGAAATTATAATACATGCCGAATAGCATCAGTCTCTTTCTGTAAATAGATGGTTTTTATGTTGCAAGCTGTAGCTCTTGCTTCTCAAGTCTTCCTGGGATGATATTACGCTGTACTTTTTTAGATCAAATTGCTATTTTCTTACGGTATGATGTAGTAAATTAGGGGCTATACAGATGTTCTTGAGTTAATTTCTTATTGAGTGTATTATTTTGCTGGATTCCTGCTTCAGGCAATTCTGGGCGGTACTATCCAGGTTCCAACTCTGACAGGAGATGTTGTTCTTAAGGTTTGTGCAACTCCTGTTCATGGTTCTTAGAATTTGTTCTTTGGAGTCTTTTGAATGACATGTAATATATTCTTCTGCTGCATCTTAGGTTCGTCCTGGCACTCAACCTGGCCAGAAGGTTGTCTTGAAGAAGAAAGGTTTGAACAGCAAAGATGCTTCATTTTCTTTTGTTATTTGTTTAATTTTACCTGTACATGAAGAGTTGCTGTGGCGAGAAGTACATCACTAAGATATTATTAACAGTAGAAATAATGTAAAAAATGACAGGAACATCTAGATAAATGTGAACTATACTTTTTTAATCCATTTAATCTCTGTAGTCAGATAGAGTCTATAAAATATCTTTGATCAGACTTCTATATGAAGGAGCCATATGACACATCTTACAATTTAGCAAAATATGGTTACATACACAAAAAAACAAAATTGTTTCTTGTCAAGTGATGACGAAGACATCATACTTTAATTAGGGCGGTAGATCGACTCCTTATTGTTCTTATTCATACTGGTAACCTGGATAGAACAGTGTTTCGATCCTGATGTCTTTATGTCATAACTCATAACATTTTGAGGGGTGTAGGCCGCCTTATATTAATCACGAGCATTATTAAGTATGTTAACAATGTGTTGCATTGGCAGGGATAAAACCGAAGGGCTCATTTTCCTACGGGGATCAGTTTGTGCACTTCAATGTCAGCATTCCGACGTACGTAATCTTGGATGAAATACTCTTGTCAAATTCCTTTTTCCCTGATTGATATTCTTGATTAGTTTTTAGCCTTTCATGTGTTTCTTACAATTTGTTTTGGATGTAGGACTTTGACTCCCAGACAACGAGAATTAATTGAAGAGTTTGCCAAGGAAGAGCGAGGGGAAGACGAGAAGCAAGCTGCAGGGGCAACATATGGATGAGCATATAAATGGGATCATTTTTGCAAAGATCTTTTTTCTCTCTCATAAATTTTAATTTATAGGAAGAGAAGCTTATAAGTTAATGGACCTTATCGATGTGTTATTTATGGTTACTTCGCTGGGAAGGACTATATCTAAATCGGTGGTTTAGCAGGTAAGGTTATGTTTCAGTGTCATAAAAATCAGCCACAGGCTTGTAATATACAATGTAACCGTCATTATTTTGAAATTGCTTTTTTTTTTTTAAATTGATGCGGGAATTTACGTATTCAAGGTCACATGCATAATAGCAGCGTGAGATTTGAGGGAAAACCAAGACGGTTGTTTTCTCTTGCGACATCCTTGAGTTCGTGGTATTAGTTGAGTATTTATTTGTGGTTGGGATTGGTTCGGTTTGATTATGTTGATTTCAGTTTGGTTTGACCAAGAGGAAGCGCACCGGACAGATGTCCGAGGCGCACCGCTTTTCATCCCGTGTGGGCCCACCGCATTTACTTATCGCATTGGTCCTGAGCGC
This sequence comes from Polygonum aviculare, assembly GCA_934048045.1. NCBI lineage: Eukaryota > Viridiplantae > Streptophyta > Magnoliopsida > Caryophyllales > Polygonaceae > Polygonum > Polygonum aviculare. The sequence goes on along the minus strand of OW204023.1, from coordinate 18,763,846 downwards.
GATTAAGAATATTGTAAAAAGCGACATGGAAGGCCACGTGGCACGCTCTGAGTGGCGAGTCAACGAGTACATCGCGTTAAATCATGCCGCGATATGAAGGAATGGGGAATTGATGCGTGGCGATTCCCTGAGGTCTGTGTGCCCGTGCCTTCTTCCGCATGCAGCCGCCCGTGATCCTATTTTTTGCCCGTGACTTCCCCATGCATAAATGCTCGCTGCCATAATGATGTGATCTCACTTCCAGGATCGGTCGAATTCGGGTTCGACTGAGCGTTTGTGGAGGTGTTCGTGTAAGGAATGTGTAAGAAACTCAAACTTGGTTTTTGTATTGAAAATAGGTGGCCAAAGTGGCGTTACAATCCTTGGGTATAGGCGTTTTTGTGGTACAAGAAGGAAGGGAATGGAAACAAGAAATTAAGTGAGGAAAAACGAGAGCTAGAAGCCAACGAGGTGTGGGTTCTCTCGGCCCTTTCTCCCTTGAGGAGAAGAGACCGAAAGAGTAAGGGCTAAAAGCTCTCTTTACTCAATTTCAATCTAAGAAAATATGAGGCCCTCCTTGTGTTTATATAGGGACGAGAGGAGGGGAGAGGCGGCCAGCTTGGTGTGGACGCCAAGCTTGAAGAGGAGGTGGCGAGGATTGGCGGCCAAGGCACACATTTTGGAGTGGGCGCCAAGTTTTGTGAGGAGGTGAAGAAGAGTGGCGTCCAAGGCAAGCTTCTTGGAGTGGGCGCCAATTTTCATGAGGAGGTGGAGAAGAGTGGCGCCCAAGCAACGTTTTGATGACCAACCTTGATTAATGTTGTGTGGCAGCCAAGCTATCTCCCAAACGGGCTTTGAATCTTCGGGCCTTTCAAGGCTCCCATTCGGGCCGAGCGTTTGGAGGCACACCAACGCCTGACTAGGTTGGTCATGTGGGCCGTGGGCCATTGCCAAATGAGCCCGAAGTTGCTCTTGTAAGATCTTAGCTCGTCGCCTCTTCAAGGCTCCGGGAGGGCGGCTTAGCTTCTTAGTCGTGGTCGACCTTGTGGCGGGTTGTGCCCGGCCTATGGACGGGTGTCTTCGGGGGTGCCTCGAAGAGGCACCGGCCTGCGTCTCGGCGCCGTGTGTGCGGCACCCCGTCTCGGCACCGGGCCTCACCTCGACGCCGCTCGCGGGGTACCTTATCGAGGCACTGGGCGCCTCGGCGCCACTTGCGGGGTGAGGCGTCAAAGAGGCACCAGAAGGCACCGTGGCTTCGATGCCTTGATGCGAGCTGGGCGGCACCTCAGCTTCGTTGTCTTGATGTGAGCCGGCCGTTATCACATCACATAACCCGAGCCCTCCTCTTCATTCTCAATTTCAACTTTCAATTTCCCACTCTTTTTGCTCGCCCGCCCCTCTCAATCTCTCATTATCAAGACCAAAATGTCGGATACGTTTAGAAGACTCCGCGGTAACGTTAGGGTAAGTATGTTTTTATAATTTATTTTGAATTAATTAATTTTTATTCTACCCACCCGGACTAAATTAAGAAAAATATTTGTAGAGATATTTAGGGAGAAATTCTTCCCAAAATTCCGAAAGAGCAAGTTCCTCGGGTCAACCGACAAAGTCTATGATGCTCGCTCGGGGCAAGGAAGTGGAGAAAGCTATTTAGGGAGTGCATACTTGTCTAATTCTTGTTTATAAAGAAAACCTTCTTTTGCAGATTTTGGTGATGTGTTTCCCGACAAGATACCAAGTGGGTTGCCTCCTAACCGAGGAATGGAGCACCAAATAGACTTTGTCCCTGGAGCCGTCTTGCCCAACTGAGCCGCCTACAGGACCAACCCCGCTGAAACCAAGGAGTTGCAAACACAAGTTCAAGACCTCCTTGACAAGGGTTATGTATGGGAAAGTTTAACCCCATGCGCCGTCCCCGTGATACTAGTGCCCAGATTGATGGGACATGGCGCATGTGTGTGAATTGTCGGGCTATCAACAACATCACCGTTAAATACCGACATCCCATACCGAGGCTAGACGACATGTTAGATGAGCTCCATGGCTCAAATCTCTTCTCCAAGATTGACTTGAAAAGTGGATACCATCAGATTCGAAGGAGGGGGGGTGAATGGAAGACCGCTTTTAAGACCATACAAGGACACTACGAATGGTTAGTTATGCCATTTGGCCTTACCAATGCCCCTAGTACCTTTATGCGTTTGATGAACCATATTCTTAGGGCGTTTATTGGTCAATTTGTCGTAGTTTACTTTGATGATATATTTGTTTATAGTCGGTCCTTAACTGAGCATATGAAGCATATTAGACAAGTCCTTGAGGTGCTTAGGCAAGAGAAACTTTATCCTAACTTGGGTAAATGTCATTTTTGCTCCAATCATGTTGTGCTTCTTGGTTTTGTGGTGAGCAAGTCAGGTGTCCAAGTAGATGAAACCAAGGTTGAGGCCATAAGAGGTTGGCCCACGCCCACAACCATGACCCAAGTGAGGAGCTTCCTTGGGTTGGCGGGATTTTATAGACGCTTCATAAGGGACATCAACACCCTTGCATCGCCTCTGACCGAGCTAACAAAGAAGAATGTCCCCTTCAAGTGGGGAGGCGCCCAAGAACAAGCTTTGACCACCTTAAAGGAAAAGCTCACAAATGCACCTTTGCTAGTCCTCCTTGATTTTTCCAAGACTTTTGAGGTAGAGTGTGACTCCTCCGGTGTAGGCCTAGGAGGGGTGCTTATGCAAGAGGGTCGGCCCATCACCTACTTTAGTGGGGCCGAACTGAGATACCCAACTTACGACCAGAAGCTTCTAGCTTTGGTGCGTGTGCTTAAGACATGGGAGCACTATTTGTTGCCTAAGGAATTCGTGATACACTCAAATCATGAGGCTCTCAAATACCTTCGAGGTCAAGCCAAGTTGAACAAGAGACACGCCAAGTGGGTTGAGTTTATTGAGTCTTTCCCTTATGTGATCAAACACAAGAATGGAAAAGAGAATGTGGTGGCGGATGCTTTGTCAAGAAGGTACACCTTGATCTCTTCTTTAGATGCCCGCATGTTAGGCTTTACCTTCATGAGGAATTTATATGCAGCTGATGTGGATTTTAGAGATATATATGTTGCATGCTCTAAAAATTGTATCAAAGAGTCATACTTTATACATGATGGGTACCTCTTTGAAGGTGATAAACTTTGCATTCCTAGTAGTTCCATTCGTAGGCTGCTTATGCATGAGTCTCATAGTGGGGGTTTGATGGGACACTTTGGCATTTCTAGGACCCTTTCCATGCTTAAAGAACATTTCTTTTGGCCTCGAATGTCTAGGGATGTAGAAAAGTTTTGTGCTTCATGTATTGTTTGTTTGCGTGCTAAGTCTAAGCTCAATCCTCATGGGTTGTATACTCCTCTCCCTATCCCACACGCCCCTTGGGAGGATATAACTATGGACTTCGTGTTGGGTCTGCCTCGTTTTAAAAGAGGCCGAGATTCCATTTTTGTAGTGGTGAACCGGTTTTTTAAAATGGCACATTTCATTGCTTGCCATAAGACTAACAACGCCACTCATGTGGCTGACTTGTTCTTTAATGAAATTGTCAGGCTCCATGACGTCCCTAATACCATCGTGTCCGATCGGGATGCTAAATTTCTGAGCTACTTTTGGAAAACTCTATGGGCTTAAATGGGGACTAAATTGCTATTTTCCATCCCATGTCACCCACAAACAGACGGGCAAACTGAAGTAGTGAACCGTACTTTAGGTGCTTTGCTTCGTTCTTTGTTGCAAACTAACTTCCGCAAGTGGGAAGAATGTCTAGCCTACATTGAGTTTGCATACAACCGATCGGTCCACTCAACCACCAAGAGGACCCCCTTTGAAGTTGTTTATGGCAAGAACCCCTCTACTCCTTTAGACCTTGTCCTGCTCACTATCAAAGACACGGAGAATGTGGAAGGCATTGATCGGGCTGAGAACCTCAAAGCCCTTCATGAGGCCACTCGTGCCTAAATTGAGAAGATAATGTCCCAGTATGTCAAAAAGGCTAACAAGGGACGCAAGGAAGTGATCCTAGAGCCAGGAGATCTCGTGTGGGTACACCTTCGCACGGACCGATTTCCAACTCTCTGAAACTCCAAGTTAAAGCCTCGAGGGGATGGCCCTTTTCAAGTGCTCGAGGAGAATTGACTCGGCTAAAGTCGTCGTGTCAAGATCCGATAAATAACCCAAACTACAAACTAGTATAGCATGCAAGTAAGAGGTCGAACCCAAGAGAACTAAACTAAAGATAGGGGGTTTTAGGAGAAAGATCTAAACTAAACGAAACTAGAAAACAAAACAAAACAAATAGATAAGAAGCAGATTCATTCAAAAGATCATCTCTGAATTAACCTCTCGATCATAGATTCATCCATTGATTTCATTCACACATATAGTTAATTCATATCCTGATCATTAACAATCGCAAGTCCATGGTCCAAGAAACTCTATATCCCTAGGCAAGGACACTTAAACAAGAATTAGCATAGAGAACAAGGATATATAGGAAATAATATCAAACAATCAAGCTGCGAGTCAATTGCAAGAAAAAACAATCAATTCTCTTCTTAATCCTAGTTACATAGACTACAGGTCTAGGTTAAGTTGTTTTCACAGATTAGTTTTGTCCATGGTCCAAACCCAATCCAACAATAGAACATCAATCATTGCAATAGGTTAGCTACTCCTAGAGAAACAATCAACATTCATAAGATGAAGCACAAGAGAATTAATATTAACCAAAGGATAGAAATCAATTACCAAAACCTCACGAGTTCATACATCAGAGCTTCTCCCTTGAACAAACCCTAGGAGACTAGCTCTCCAAAATACAAAATAAATAAAGATTTAATTGAATCTACACTGAGATATGAAATTGGATTAATGGATACCTAAGGCAGGCTCCTCCTTATATAGTCCTTGGGAACATGCTCCCCTAATCTAATTAGGAAAGGAGAAAAGATAGAAAAGGAAAGAGGAAAGATAAGTAGAATGAAAGAAGATAGAAATCTTGTCTGCTCCATATTCAGCATCACCGTGGTCGCTTCGTCTCCACCGCACCCGCACTTTCACGATAGAATAGAACATGTCGTCTCGGGCAGCCACCGTGGGTGCGGCAATCGGACAGAATCACTGGTGTCACTTCGGAGTCTGTTTTGACCATCTTTGGCTTGAAATCTGATTTTGGTGTAGCAATATGAATTGAAGCTCTTCGTGTTAGCTTTCCAATGGTACCGGAATCAGCTCAATCCGACCACCGTAGCTCAAGGTATAGCCTTCGCAAGCAACAGGTGTCACGTAGACAGCTTAAAATGCCATAAAAACCTTTCAAACTTGAATCTTTGTGTCTTCGGCCTAGATATTACAATTAGAATAAACTCTGACCGAAACACACTCAATATAGTCCTAAAATACCAGATTTCAACCATACAAACTAGGGTGAATCAAGAATCAACAACAATGCATACAGAATTGAATTGCCTAGTGAGTATGGTGTGCATGGTGTTTTCAATGTTTCGGACTTCTCTCCCTTTGTTTCAGGTGAAAGCGAGGATGAAGACGAAGATTCGAGGTCGAATCCTTCCAAAGGGGGAGGGGATGATGTGTCCCAGCCTAGGCCACATCAAGATTCGAGCCACGATGTGCCCACATCAACACAACCAGGCCAAGAAGGCAACAAGCTAGGATCCTTCAAGAGCAACTCCAAGATGGATTAGCCATGTCAAGCCCACCCCTGGACCATCAAGACAATGTCTTCACCATGTTGCAACTAACCAGCTCATTCGAGGCATTAAAGGTGCTCGATTTTCCCATCAATGTGGCGTCCACCTCAACCCATGATATCACAGCCACGACATCACCATGACATCATATCTCTTTAAAGATTGAATGCACGGGGGGCTGACTTTCCAACCAAAGATGCAACTCTTCATAGGCCCCATTAAGTGGAGACTTTTCCAGCCACCCTTCTCCTATTTAAAGGGAACTATAACTATTTTATTGTTAGCTTTGTTTTGATCCACATCCCAGAAATTCTCAACTGGTTTTGTACTTGGTTTGGGTCGAATAACCAAACCTGCTTTGTGCCTTCGTGAGAACATCGAGGGCTGGGTTGTATTTGGGTAGGGTGCGTCTATCCCTTCCATTTGTAACCTCGATTGCTTATATTTAGTGGGTTTATCCAAGTCCTGATCGATCTCTTATCTTTTCCTCAATAATAACAAAGTCCCTTTGAGTTACAACCGTTTGTGATTGCCAAGTACCATCGATCATCATCAACCTCCACTCATCTCACTAGAACCAGAAATTCGATCGATCTAAGGGGAGACTCATCAATCTACCCGGGTTGTCGTGCATCAAACTGGGTCAGTTCACATTTAGGCCACAATAGCCTATTCGTAGTTGGTAACATGTCATACATACATTGCGCATTAAGGTTTGGTTCTTCAGGGTTATAAAATTGTTGTGTGGGTCCTGTATCTTCATATTGTCCATGATTGATTTTACATGGTATACCAAACCCATCATAAACCATGCCCTCCATATAATTTCCGAATCTAGGTATAGGTATAGGGTCAATATTATTATCATATGCTCGAGCATGATTTCCACCACCAAATGAGCTGGTACCACCTACTCAGTTACGTGTATACTCATACATCAATATAGCAAATATATCATTTGTTTCCCGTGACTGGCCCAATTGTAATAATTGTCAAAAAAAACCACGCTTAACAAGATGACACTTCACATCTTCTAGAGGAATCAGGTTTCAGTTTTTCCATCTTTGACAAGGAAAAGTACTTCTTGAGAGGTAAATTCAAGCATTGACATCCAGAACTCAACAAACTGTTTAGCGCCGGTAATAAATTGGTCATTTGCTAATCCCCCACTAAGACGCATATGCATCCACACACACATTTTTTAAATCTCTACATAACATAAGAACATAATAATTTTGTTATAAAATTTAATAACACTATTTCTAAATGGATATATAAGGGTAATTGGCTTCCACATAGTTGCTAATTAGCTTCCACATGATAGTTAAATGCCTTTAACATATATTAACTTCTTTTCACAACATTTTATAGGATATAAACATACTTGCTTATATAAATTTTGATGCAACATTCTAATCTTTAATACTATCAGGCAATTAGCTTCCTAAGGGTCCGGATTCGGATCCAGTAGGAATGATTATTATGGTAGGAAATAGAAATGAATCATAGCCATTGGATGAGGTGAGATCTAGTGCTCAAGAAAAAAGAGGGAAAAAAACGGCACGGGCGTATTTTTCGGAAAACGGCACGGGCGTTCAGACTTTGTGCAACTCTATGGCCAATTTGTGCAACCGTATTTATACAACTCTATGGCCTATTTGTGCAATTCTATGGCCGATTTGTGCAACCGTATTTGTGCAACTATATGGCCAATTTGTGCAACTCTATGATCAATTTTGCATTTATGTCATATTTTATAGCAGTCGAAGTTCGTATAGTTTGTTTCGCTTTGACAATTTGTGCAACTCTATTGCCAATTTGTTCAACTCTATGGTCAATTTGTTCATCAATATTTGTTCAACTCAATGGTCAAATTTGCTCAACTCAATGGTCAAATTTGCTCAACTCTATGGTCGATTTGTTCATTAATATTTGTTCAACTCTATTGTCAATGTGAATTCTATGGTCAATTTGTCCATCAATATTTGTGCAACTCAATAGTGAAATTTGTGCAACTCAATGGTCAAATTTGTTCAACTCTATGGTCAAATTGTTCATTCATATTTGTTCAACTCTATGGTCATTTTGTTCATTCATATCTGTTCAACTCCATTGTCAATGTGTTGAATTATAAGGTCAATTTGTTCATCAATATTTGTGCAATTCAATGGTCAAATTTGTGCAACTCAATGGTCAATTTGTTCATTCATATTTGTTCAACTCTATTGCCAATGTGTTGAATTCTATGGTCAATTTGTTCATCAATATTTGTGCAACTCAATGGTCAAATTTGTGCAACTCACTGGTCAAATTTGTGCAACTCAATGGTCAAATTTGTTCAAAGAAGGATAATCAAACTAGATTCATATTGTTCCAATTCCAGATTTTTAACTCCGTGGCTGAATCTAAAGATCGTTCTCTTCACCCGTTCATATCAATCACAGTACTTCCATGTTCTTTTTATCATACCACCAATGAGTTTATCCAAACCAATTTTGGAACAAATTTCCCTAATCAGATATCATTACTAGCTCGCATTAGCTCCACAATTATTACAAATCATACAACATTCAGATTTTACAAATCATACACAACACCAATAGAAGAAAGCAACAGAAAGAGAGAAATGTTGTATTACCTCAGCAACAACATATAGAAATCCATGAAGACTCTTGATAACATTGACTATTTTATTTACATTCAATTTTTTTTATTTCCTTGGTCAGATTAGTTTCCCTTGACTTCAAACCCCAAACACAGTCGCAAATCTTATCTGAACTACGTGATCCAGGAAAAGATTATGCAAAGGAAGCATTATACAGGCTCATATGACACTACACAATTGACCACATAAATGACTGGTTCTCAGATTCTCAATGCTCTTCTGTTCACTACTCCTCTTCCTTCCAAATACAACGCTAATTGTACAAGATGACCAAATCTCATAAGTAAAGCAGGCGAGAAATTGGAGAATAATTAACAACACCCCGTGGAAAGACCATTCGTCGATCACATAATAACCTAATCTAGAAAACGAAAATCTCGACTAACTACAAAGATTTAAGAAACAGTAAAACGAAAAGCGAGATCGAGAGAGGAAACTCACCACAATAGCGAACTTCGGTAGCGAGGGAAAGAGCGAGGAAGGAAAGGAGGAGAGAGAGGACGAGCTTGGAAGAGAAAGCCATCGTTCACGAGCGTTGATTGATTCGTATAATAGGAGAACGGAGACGATGCAGACAACGATACCTGGAGGAGCTTGATGATGTTTCGGACGGTACCGGCGCCGGCACCGGAGAGGAGGACGTGCGAGAGAAGGCGGAGCGGGAGCGACAACGGCTGACGCCGAGCAACAGAAGAGACTCAAGAGCAGGAGCAACATAAGAGATCGAAGTTTTCATCGCCGGAGCGGGAGCGACAACGGCCGACGCCGGAGCGGAGCAACTTGCCTTGGAAGCATCTTTCATAAGCTTCTTCCATGACACAATAGTGGTCTCCCCTGTCTTGAGCTCGACGGTGAAACTGGTGCGATCTCCGAGCTTCTTGAAGGAGGACGGAGTCCTTTCAAAACGCGCTGCGTTCAACTGACCGGCGATCGGAGCTTGTCGCGGTTCGTGATGCTCGTGACTGTCGGCGTGTCGGTGGACGAGATCGATTTCGACGACGGCGACTTCTTCAGGCAGAGACTCTCGCGGAACCTGTTTGATGCCGACGAGAGGCTCCTCACTAACGGCGCCTCCATCTCAGGCGCCTCCATGTCCCTCGTCCACGAGCTCGTTGACGGCGCTAGCCTCAGTACTGAAATATGAAAACAAGGATAATGGAAGATGAAAATTTTGCCCGTTCAATTCAGCAGAATGTCTATCACATGGCTTATATAGCCTTATAAGGATTATTCTAGACTATGACAGCTAGCCTCTAAGGCACATGATCAGATAAGAATCAAATACAAAGTTTTGTCCTGTAGTACAAATATCTTCCTATTGCTATATTGCTAGTATGCCCCCTCGATCCAAGCTTACTGAAGGAAAAGTTTGGATCGTAACGCTTGAAAACGTGCAGAAGGAAGAGGCTTGGTCAGAAGATCCGCAATCTGCTCTTTAAAGGTGATGAAGGATACAGAGAGAGATTTTCGCTGAACTCTTTCACGAACAAAATGATAATCCAGGGACAAGTGCTTGATTTTATGATGCAGAACAGGGTTAACGGCGATGTATGTGGCTCCCAAGTTGTCACACCATATTCAGCTTCCGTGGACGATCTAGAGACGGTGTCATGCTTTTTCGAGCACCAAGATACCAGATTGGATCCCAGATAAACGCAATAGGCACCAGTTGAACGTCGATCAGAGGCATCTCCTGCCCAATCGGCATCAGAGAAGGCCGATAAGAGGGAGGAAGAGTTTGCTGAAATTCTAAACTTCAAGTGAGCAGTGGAATTGATGTAACGGAGTATTCTTTTGACTGCTTGCCAGTGCTCTTGTGAAGGGGATTGCATGAATTGGCAGACTTTGTTTACTGAGAGCGAGATATCCGGCCGAGTGAAGGCTAAATACTGCAAGCCCCCGACAATACTTCTGTACAATTGAGCATCATCAAATGAGTGAGAGTCACCAGAGAAGGGAGTTGTGGCCATGGGCGTTGCGACAGATTTAGATTGATGCATATTGGCACGCTTGCACAAATCAAGAATATACTGAGTTTGGGATAGAAGGAAACCATCAGATGTTCGTTGCACTTCTATGCCCAAAAAGAAATGAAGGTCCCTTAGGTCCTTGACAGGAAACCGTGAAGCTAGAGCTGCAATGAATTTGCTGGATAGAGAGGGATGAGACGACACAACTAACAAGTCGTCAACATAGACCAATACAAAGGTAAAGGCATTACCCTGCTTGAAAGTGAAGAGCGAAGAGTCAGCCTGAGATGCAGAGAAGCCAAGCAGGATGAGAGCATCACTTAACTTTTGGAACCAGGCCCGAGGGGCTTGTTTAAGACCGTATAGAGACTTATGAATTTTGCAGACATAGTCAGGGAACTGAGGATGCACAAAGCCTGTGGGTTGTTGGATGAAGACGTCCTCCGCCAAGTCACCGTGAAGAAAGGCATTTTGAATGTCCAACTGTCGAACCGTCCACCGCTTCATGGCAGCAAGGGAGAGAAGGAGACGAATGGTTGTAGGTTTGGCTACGGGAGAAAAGGTTTCTGAGAAATCGACCCCTTCAAGCTGATTAAAGCCTTTGGCGACAAGACGGGCTTTGCGTCGTTCGATCGTGCCGTCGGCACGTCGTTTTGTGCGAAACACCCATTTTACGCCCAAGGTGTTAGAGGCAGAGGAGGTGGGGACTAAGGTCCATGTTTTGGTCTGAAGAAGGGCATTGATCTCAAGCTCCATGGCAGAGCGCCATTCAGGATACTTGGAGGCCTCGGTGTAGGAGGAAGGTTCATCGGGAATAATAGTGGATTGGGAACAAGAAGGAGTTGGCCAGGGAATGGTGCCGTCCTGACGAATTTTGGGTCGATGGACGTTGGCCCGAAGACGAGTGACCATGGGGTGGTTGGAATTTGATGGCGACGGCTGAGGTGCTGGGGTGGAATCATTGGAGTTATCAGAAGGTGGGGATTGAGAATTGGAAGGAGCCGGTGAGGATGGTGGGCTTGAGTGGGAAGAATTTGTTGGGGTAGAGTTTGTTGGGCTTGGGGTTGAGGTGGGTGGGCTGGATTGTATATTAGAGTTGGGTTGAGTAGTGGGCCCAAGAGGTAAGGATAAGATGGGTAGAGGCGTGTAAGTAGAGGGAAGAGATGGTGGAGTTGGAGTGGGATTTGAAAAAGGGAATTCTTGCTCATGAAAAATCACGTCTCTGGAAACGTAGAATTTGGCATTGTGCCAATCATAACATATATACCCCTTATGGCTTCCACTATATCCAAGGAAAATGGTTGGGGTAGAACGAAAAGAAAGCTTGTACGTATTGTAGGGGCGAAGATTTGGGAAGGCTAAACACCCGAAAACTTTGAGAAACTTGTAATCGGGGGTTTCTTGGAAGAGTAGTTCAAAGGGTGATTTGTGATTGAGAATGGGAGTAGGAAGTCGATTGATAAGATATGCGGCGGTTTCAAAAGCAAAATCCCAATAGGTAAGAGGAAGAGAGGCTTGTTTAAGGAGAGTGAGACCCATGTCGACAATCCGACGATGTTGAGTCTCGACACTCCCATTTTGTTGGTGAGAATAGGGACACGTAAGACGATGAGTGATACCAAGCTTGGTGAAGAAGGGTCGAAGGGGTTTAAATTCGGTACCGTTGTCAGTTTGAAGGCTAATAACTTTGGTGGAAAAGCGATTTTGAACAAGATTAATAAAATTAATTATAGTAGAGGTAACAAGAGATTTAGTGGATAAAGTGAAGAGCCATATAAACTTGGAGTAGTCGTCCACAATGGATAAATAAAAACGATTCCCTTTAAGAGAGAGATCATGGGTTGGGCCCCATACATCAGCAAAGAGTAAAGCAAAAGGCTTCATAGATTTGGAGGAAGAAGGAGGATGGGGCAATGCATGTGTCTTCGCCCAAGAGCAGGCCTGGCAAGGTCGAAGTGGGCTTGGGCCTTTGTAGGCTGAAAGTGGGCTTGGGTTGTTATTTGAGGAAGGCTGAAAATAACGATGAACAAAAGAGGCAATGACGGCGGCCGGGTGACCTAATCGACGATGCAGAAGCTCGTCGTTATTGGCGGTGGTGAACGAGAGTTGAGGAGAAGATGGTGAAGCGGTGGTGGCCGGGAGTTTGTAGATGCCTCCTTCAGCGGTGCCTTGAAGAAAAGCGCTCCCGTCCGAGAATCCTTCACATAAAATAAATTCTCATGAAACTCAAAAAAGACGGCATTATCTTTACAAAACTGGTGTACAGAGAGAAGATTCTTGGAGATATCAGGAGTGTGCAAAATATTGGAGAGGGAAAAATAACGATTTTGAGAGAAAAGTTTAGAAGAACCGGAGTGATGAATAGGGATTTGCGAACCATCGCCCAAGCTAACTTGATCGGAACCACCATAGGGAAGTTGATCAATACGAAGGTTGCTTAGGTCGGGTGTGTAGTGATGGGTGGCTGCAGTGTCGGGATACCAAGGGAGCGGAGCAGAGGTGTGATGAGCTTGATGATTTGCGGGCGGCGTCTGGAACTGAGGTGGAGGTGGTGGCTGGTAGTTCTGATTGAATCGATGCCAACAGCTCAATGCGGTGTGACCGGGCTTGGTGCACACCTGACAAATCGGTCGTGAGTCAGTTTGACCGGTGAAAGTTGTCGGTGGGCGAGAGCTGGACCCCTGGTTGTTGGAGGAGGTGTTTTGGCAACGACCTTGGTTGTTCAGGCCTCTATTTTGGTGTTGGTTGTTCTGCCGCCCGTTCCCACGTCCTCTTCCCCGGCCAAAGTTGGTGTAGTTGGCCTCCGGCTTGTTGGTCGTATTATTCGCCGATGCCGGAGTAGAGAGAAGAGCGTTAGACTGATGAGACAGTCGGGACTCATGAACCAAGAGGTGGGAAAGAATTTGTCTCGGAGAAGGAAGGGTAGGTAGAGTCGAGAGAGAGGTAACTAGAGACTCTGTTGGGACGCTATCAAGAACGCCTGCGTACTTGGTAGTGTGCCCACACAAACCGTCCCTTAGTTTTGATATGACAAACTCACTTTGATTCTAATAAATTTGTCTAAGTGTTCAGGAACGCCCAATTAACAAAGGACAACAAGTGTGTGAACGTTCCCTAGGCTTAGGGACGCCAGCTAACAGGAAGTAAGGACGAGCAAAAGACTACTTGAGCAAGGACGGAGTCCCAATCAAGTAGGAACGCAAGAAAGGAGTCCTTACTCTCTAGCCGACAGGATGACATCACTCGACAATGTTTGATCATCCAAGGACACGTGGAGACCGATCCTGTAGCAGAGTCCAACACTACGTGGCGGACGATCTTGTAGCAGAGTTCATCAACACGTGGCGGCCGATCCTGTAGCGGAGTTCATCACACACAGCTGGATACAGGAAGCTTCCTCATCACCACCATACTCGTGGAGGAAGATCCTGTAGCCACGTACCTCAAGGGCATGATCGTCAGAACGAGAATGACGCCCTTCCCAAGTCCTATAAATACCGCAAGGCATTTATTGTGACGCCAACGCTTTCAAGAATATTCAGAGAGAATCAAAGAGAAAGCGACTCACTCAAGAACACGAAGAACTAACTCAAGAACTCAAGAACAGTGCTAGAACATGTGTTAGATCGAGTGAGACTTGTAACCAAATCACAAAAACTGTTTGTATCAAGAAAACCCAAAAAGAGAGAAAGAGAGTTCTGCGAAGTACTGCAGAACGTAGGAATAGAGTCCTTTGATAGATTGAACTCGCTTAAGTTGTAGGCTTAGAGGAGTCCTTTACTAGTGGACTTAGGGAAAAGCTAAGTGCCAGAGAACTGTAAAGACTCGCCAGTATAACTGTAAAGACGTTCAATATAAAGGAAAGAACTATTCAAAAATCCTCCAAGGAGGTAGAGGTTTACACTCAAGGACTACTTGGTCTTGAGTGGTTCCTCTATAATTCACTGCGTTCATTACTTACCTGTTTAGTACTTAATTTCCGTTGCATTACTCAAGGACGCCCCTACTCCTCGTAGGGACGCCTAATCTAAGGACGCCTTTACCAAAGTAAAGGACGTCCCTCAGTACTAACGATCCAACATACTCGAACTCGGTAGGCAAACCTGCAAGAAGGTAGACGGAGAACTCGGTCTCTGGAATATGGTGGCCGGCAGCAGCGAGAGTAGTCACGAGCCCTTTTGCACGGTTGAAAAACTCTGTGACGGTGTCGGAGCCCTTTTTGAGTGACGCCAACTGAAGCCGAGCATGCACCACCTGTGCACTGGAGCGGGCTGAGAAAAGGTCATGAAGATTAGACCAAATGGATCTGGCGGTGGTGTAGTCCATGATTTGGACGAGAACACCCTCGGTCAGGCTAGACGTGAGGACAACCATGACCAACTGGTCTCTTGCAACCCATGTGGAGTAGTCGGGGTTGATGGCGCCGTCGGGAAGAGTAGCCGAAGGACATGAGCTAGAACCATCAACATGTGGATAGAGCCCTTGGGCTCGGAGATACGGAACGACTTGAGTTTTCCAGATCGGAAAATTAGTCTGAGTAAGTTTAACGGTGATGAAACTAGAAAAAGCGGGCAAGGGATGAGCAGCTGCCAGGAGAGGGGAAGTGGTAGGGATAATCGTTGTGGTTTCTGTGGTGGTTGTTGTGGCAGTGATATTGGAAATAGAGGGGTTAAAGAGGCTGGGATCTTGAGGGACATCCGGATTCATGATTTTTGGATTTGTGGGATCTTGGGACGTTTGTCCTTAGGGGAGGTCTGATACCATACTGAAATATGAAAACAAGGATAATGGAAGATGAAAATTTTGCCCGTTCAATTCAGCAGAATGTCTATCACATGGCTTATATAGCCTTACAAGGATTGTTCTAGACTATGACAGCTAGTCTCTAAGGCACATGATCAGATAAGGATCAAATACAAAGTTTTGTCCTGTAGTACAAATATCTTCCTATTGTTATATTGCTAGTACTCAGCGATTGCTTCCGGAACCCTAGAAGCCCTAATTTCATGGCTCAGCGATTGATTGCCTGGATCCAAACGCCGAGTGGGCGGAGGAGGCGGAGTAGGCAGAGGAATGGAGGAAGAAGGCGGCGGCGAACACCAGTTCGGAGGGGAAGAGAGGTGAGTCGGGGGTTCTTGAGGAAGGTGTGCGCGACGCAGAGGAAAGAGTACAACAGAGAGCGAGGAAGATGAGGACGGAATTCGTTTTACGCTCTAGAGCGTAAAGAAAAAACTTAAATCAATACAATCTCAACCGTTAGATGTGTTAGATCCAAGGCACACAGTTCATTCCTATTTCCTACGGTAAAACTCATTCTTACATGAGTCTTTCTCTACTAATTAATACAAGCTCATATTTAATTTACTAATTTATTACTAGCTAAGAACATGAAATCACCTACTAATATTATGGTTTTAGGCAATTAGCAACCACCTAGTAGCGAGATAGTATCTATGTGGAAGCTAAAATGCATATGAACATATAATTGCAAGCCTCTACTAGTAGTTATACAATTTCATATAACATTTTTCATGGATGTGATAAATATAATTATCATTTTTCAAGATAACTTATAAAATTTCTATTGCTTATAAAAAAATTTCCCCACATCTCTACGGTCTAAAATATGATATGATATAATTTGTTGTAATTTGTTGCTAGATGGTAGCTAACTGGCGGTCAAATGTGTAGGATCTGTGTTAGTATTTCAGAGGTCGTCGAAACCTACGATGCCGGTGACCAGAGTCAACAACTAATGTTTACGCAGCGGAATTAAATACACAGGAAAGATTATGAAATACCAGATTTGAACACGACGATTTAGAGTGGAAACTCCTTGTAGCGAACGTGCTTGCAAGGAGAAAAACCACTTGCCTTTTAAGCTTCAAGTTGAAAGGACTTGAAGAGCACTACGCTCGCTATATTGATTTCTCGGGCTACAAAAGGTGTTCCTACTTCAAGATGCGCATCCCACGCTCCGGCGAATCCCACACCCTCTCTTGCAAGTACTCTTGCCTTTTATCTCAACCCTCACTCAATACAACTCGCTCATACTCAACCTTCCTAAGGGCCGAATCCCACGATCCTCTCTTCTACACCACACACTCTCAATACAAGTTTTTCTCTTGACTCTCTTGGTTCCTACAATGTACCCACAAAATTATATATAAAGAACCAAGAAGATTGCTGCACAATTCATCCTTTTTGCCCAAGGAATGAATTGTACACAATCCATACAAAATCTTTCCTTAAATAAAATCCTAAGACACAATAAAATCTTCCTTGGGATCTCCAAATATCCCATGAAGATTTTCGTCTTGTATGCTCTTCTTCTTGCCTTAAAAACACCTCAGAATCATCTTCCGTGCCTTCCTTAAACCATTCACGCGTTTTTCCTTTTATAGAATTCTGCACGTGTTCGGACTTCTGGGCAGTGAGGTTGGCGGGCGGTCGACGACTTCTGATATTATCTTTGAGAAGTCGGCGACTCCTGTTTTGGATTCATTAGAACACATAGTTCTTTGCCAAATTCTTCCAGATGACTTCTTGACATTCATCGACCTTAGGTGGCTTCTTGCAAGGTCGACGACTCCTTGCAGCAACCTGTTTGGAACCATCAAAACACACACACGGTTTTCTAACAAATTTCTCCTTTTTGTTGGTGACAAACACCAATCTTTTATCTGCACTGAAAAGGGTTCTTCTATAACCTGTCCAAACATCTTAAAAGGCAATCAGAGCATCTCAAAAACAATTCCCCCTTAACTTTTCAAAAGTTCCCCCTAAGTTCAACATTCACTTGAAATTCAGCATATCCCCTTAGTTAAGCATGTAACCTTCAGCTATTTCCCCCGTTTGGCATCGTCAAAAAGAGCATAAATCATAGAGAAGTAAGCAAGGCAAACATATTAGCTAATATAGGCAACGACATGCAGAAACCAAGTCAACGACCATGCAAGCATGGCAATGTCAAACAGAACACACACAGCAAGAGTATTAATATCTTACAACCATATCGAACTTAAGAAAAAGTTTTAGTGAGAGGAACAACGTGGTAGGGATAGAAAGCAAGATAGTGGTAAAGTCAGAAGTGCACCAGTCGACGACTAAGACATAGCTCTGAGCGTTCCATGATGTCGTCAACATCTTCACCAACATCTTTCATCATTTTGATCATCTTTGCCAAACCCTTTGCTAGCTCAAGATTCTGATTCTCCAGTTCATCCACCTTAGCAAGCAGAGTTGACAACTCTTCCCTACTCACCTATCTTTTTCTTTTTTCTTTTTCTTCTTTAATTTTTTTTTGCTTCACTTTTCTTTTCTCCGCTCCTTTAGACGAGTAAAATGTCTTTTGAACTTCACTCTCTTTTAAAAGGAACCTAAACTCCACTTGATATCAAGATCTTTTCCTTCCAAAACAGCACATGCACTTTCGCATTGATTAGTCGGCGACAACAGCGATGTCGTCGACTTCAAAACAGCTTTCTCCATTTCTCTTCAACACTTCACTTTTTCTGAGCAAAACCCTGAAACAACCTGCCAAGTCATCGACCTCAACAAGAGAAGTCGTCGACCTTCACCTGTTCTCACACTTCTGAGCAAAATCAATCAGACTGAATGCACCATGACATTTACCACTTGACGTAGCTTGGGGGTTGGGCCACACCGGGTGGTGTCAAAGCAAACAAAGCATAAAAATAATATTTTTGTAGAATTTGTCGATCATGTTGATAAGTCTCCGTTTAAAATACATAAACAAGCAAATGGGCTCATAAAGACTCTCAAGCATGATAGGTTGGGGACAGCAGTAGAATCAACCATAATTTGGGCTTATAATGAGTGTTAAAGGGTCATCAGGTTGATTCTTTTGGGCTCAAAGAAAAAGTTCAATATAATTGCAAACATAATCACAACAAGCAGGAGGTCGTCGACATGCACACACAAGCAAAGTGAATCATCAATCAAGGCATGATTACCTTATTAGACTTACAACACATATGCATGTTATTCTTACATGATAAACAATCAGATTTCAACCAGTCATTGAGGGGTAGCATGTAAGTTAACAAGTTAATCAAGAGAGATCATACCTAGCTCCATGTGAAGTCGTTCAAAAGGTTCACGATTTAAAGCCTTACTGAAAATATCCGCCCTTTGCTCATCCGTCATGCAAAACTCCATGGATACCATGCCTTTCTCCACATGTCGTCAACCTAATCCGGGTTGGCAACATCCTTGAATCTTGGAGTCCTCACTATCAGAATGAACGTAAATGACCGTCTTTCCTTTGTCGGCGACTTTAGCAAAGTTTTTGACCTTTTCAGCAATCTCTTCAACTTTCTCAAAGTTGTCGACTTCGTCGACTTTCTCATCATCTTCTCCAATCCTATCACCTTGAACTTCCTGACTTCAAACTCTTTCTGAACTAGCCTCAGAATCACCTTGATTTTGAACATCCTCTGCATTTTGATATGAGTCAGTGACACTGTCACTGTTTCTGTCATTAGCATCCTCAGGACACAGGAAACTGCTAGCTCCTCTCTGCGCAATTTGATCAACAACTGAACGCTAGCATGACAAATGGTCAAGCATAAACTTGATTTCAATCAACTATGCCAGAGGTTGGCGACCTCCGCAAATGGTCAACCAACTATGCCAGAGGTTGGCGACCTCCGCAACAGTCTTCAAGCATAAACTCTCTTCAGGTTGGAAGCAGGGATCCACTTTGTAAACATTGTTTTTGCACAATCCCTTCAGAAGCGTCCTACCTGTACTTATTTCAATCACCTGGAATTGCTTATCATCAAAGACAACTTGATTTTTTTCGTTTGCACACAGTTGAGCTACGCTCAAAAATTAAAACCAAGGTTGTCAACCAGATTAACATCAGAAACTGGACCCTTACTTGAGATCTTCACTTTTCCCATACCAAAAACCACACCTTTGCTATTGTTTCCGAAGGTAATATTACCTTTGTTGTGTTGTTGAAGTGAGAAAAAAGCTTCAGATTTTCCAGTCATATGAGCTGAGCACGCACTGTCGATGAACCAGGGGTCGTCGACACTCACTTCAACCTCACTTGAGGAGTCATCACCCAAGGCCATGAGGCAGACTTCTTTGGTTGGCGACTCGTCTTCCTCCTCGTCAGACATGTCCCATGTCACCATCATGCTCTTCCCAGCCTCCCTTTTTGGACATTGTTTAGCAAAGTGTCCTTTATCATGGCAGTGATAACATATCACTCCCTTTAGATCTTTTGCAGCTTCAGGGGCTTTGGTAGGAGCTTTATTGCGATTCCAAAGTCTTTTCATCGCCTTAGAAGTAAGAGCAATGTCGTCGATGACGACCTCTTCATCATCTTTTCCTTAAGCGATGTCGAAAGCCTTCTCGACTTTCAAAGCAATAGTCTTGACCTTTTCAGAGTCAAATCTATCCTCTCTTCTCTGTTGGATACCTCCGAGCATGGTCAGTTGACCAATCACATCCTCCACGGTCATCGACTTCGTGTCCTTTTGAGACAAGAGAGAAGTCGCCATGCCGTCACATTTCTTGTTGAGTCCTGAGATCAGTTTGTTGGTTTGCTTCCATTGTGGAAGCTTCTCTCCTAGGAACTCTAGCTGATTGACCACCGATTGAAATCTTGAGTGGTACTCATGGAGGGACTGACTCGGGCAAAGTCGTTGTTCCCTTATCAAAAATAAATCCCAAACATGCAAACACAAGTATAGTAGGCAAGCAAGGGGTCGAACCCAAAGGAATCAGTTTTATTCAGATTTTAATGGTTTTCATGCAAATAATCAAAAGGGGTTTTGAAAGTTGTTTTCAATCAAAGTTATCAAGCAAAGTTCATTCAATCAATTCCACTTTATTAATCCGTTGATCATGAATTCATCCACCTCTTTATATGCTTAGGTCAATTCCAATCCCAATCATTAGAAATCGCAAGTCCACGGTCCAAGCAATTCTATAACCCTAGGCAAGGACGCTTAACCTAGAATTAGCATAGAGCACAGGGATAATAGGAAATCAAATCATGCAATCAAGCTACGAGTCTCATGCACAATTTAACCATTGAATACTCTTCCCTAAACTAGTCCACGGTCCTAGAATAGAGTTGTTTCGAGAATAGGAAAGATGCATAGACAACAACCAAAAATATATCACACATCTCACAACAAAATATATCCCAAAAATATAGAGAAATCATGAGCATAAAACAATAAAGCTCAAACACACATCTCACAACAAAATATATCACTCAAAATCTAAAAACATGAAAGAGAGCAACGAAGGATCTACCCAAATCTAACATAAAAGGCCCCAAAGTCCCCAAGCAAGAATGATCCTAACCACTCAAATTTTACCGCTCAATTCTGCTTAGGCGCCCTTTCAGGTTTTCACCTAACCGCTCTTTTCATTTTTCAAAAGGTGTGCTCACAAAAACTCACAAATCACTCATGAACCTCATATTACCCCAGCCTAATGCTGGTCCGGGTTACCTGCTTATTACATGAGCCGCCCTTTCGGGTTTTCGACTCATCCCAGGATTTATATGCCTTTTTCAATTTTTATGGCTTTTTCTATCTTTTTCTTTCTTTCTTTATTATGCAAAAAATATATGGTGCAAGTGCTCTATGAAAAGAAGAAAATCAAAAATCTGAAGCAAATATCTAACTAAGCTAACTAGGATAAGCGAATGCGAGTACTCCTTCCCCCATACTTAAATCCTTCATTGTCCTCAATGAATCAAAGAGAAAGGATAGAAGCAAGGATAAAGGTATATCAGAAGACTCACAAACGATGAAGAGGGGTGGAATGAAAGAACTCTTCATATGCGGTAAAATAGAAAGCTTCGTACTTCCAATCGGGTGGCAAACCGCGGGCGCGGCACTAGGGGCGCGGGCGCGGAATCGGTGCAGAGATCGGAGTCATCATCGGGGGTCACCGCGGGCGCGGTAATGGTGTAGTCGTGAACTCATGACTTCAACTCGAACCGGATGATGGGCAAGGAACCTTCGTATCTTGGCTCGTCTCTTGGGAGATGGATAAATACTTGATCTCGAGCCGTGGAGAAGAAAACTCTCGGGGAAACAAAGCTCCCCCATACTTAGGCTTTACACATAGCCAAATAATGGAAAATACAAAGATGGATGGAAAGAAGAAATAGAAAGATGGAAAGATAGAAGATGGAATAGAATGGATATGGATGGATGGAAAATATAGAGGTAGAATGTGACCAAGAAGTCATCTTTTTTTTTTCATAATAAACGAGCTAAAACCGAGACGCAGTATGGTTGCCGCGAGCACGGGCTAGTACCTATTCGTCGGGATGCGCTGACGATTCACTGCGGTCGCGACCAAGGAGGCGCGGACGCGGTTTCACGCCAGGCGTGTCCTTTCGGACCTAGCACCTGCATGTTAGCTAAAAACACAAGCAAATCCTAAGCTAGGAATGGAAAAACAATCTATCTAATCTTTGGGTTGCCTCCCAAGCAGCGCTTTTGTTTAACGTCGTTGGCTCGACGTGGATACGATCAATACGGGTCCTCATCAACATCAATCCGGACCGTGTTGCCACCATGAGATATGGAAAGAGATCCTTTGGCAACGTCAATGACCGTGTTGGCGGTTTTCATGAATGGACGACCAAGTAAGAGAACTGGGTCGTACCGCCCTTCGCCTATCTCCATTACATAAAAATCTGCAGGAAAGATCAAACCCTGCACCTGCACTAAAACATCCTCAACTAACCCTTTCGGGCGCACATTAGAATGGTCAGCCAACTCAATAACAATATCAGATTCCTTCAAAGGACCAAGGCCTAACCTATCATACATGCAAGCTGGGAGAACATTAATGGAGACACCTAAATCTAGCATAGCACGCTCAATTTTAGATTCTCCAATAGTGACAGGGACGGTGAATCTTCCTGGGTCTGAGCATTTTTTAGGCAATTGCTTTTGGAGTAGGGAATTACAAGTCTCAATTTTGCTATCCTGAGTTCTTTCAACTAGAGCTACCTTTTTAATCTTAGGACTAGTCCTATTCTTTCTTTTTATGGTGCATAGCTCTTTCATGAATTTAGCAAAACGAGGGACACTTTGGATGAGATTAAGAAGAGGAACATTTACCCGACAATTGGCGAAGGTCTCGAAGAGTTCCTTGTCATGTGCCGGCTTCCTTGTGTCCTTGAGAGCATCGGGGAATGGAGGAGAAGGCTTGAAAGAATCCAATGGTGGAAGGGGTTGAGCCACATAGCCATCGTCCTCTTCTACTGCTGGAGCTCGGTTCCGTCTAGGAGAGCTTGGGCGAGGAGGTGAGTAGTTCTTGAAAGCATAGTCGAGCAAAGCCTCGAAATTTCGCTCGGCCTCCTTGCCACGGGCACGGTCCGGACTCCGCGGGCGCGGGTCGCTACGACTCTCGTGCTCCATGTGCTCTGTTGGCATTTCGCGGGCGCAGAGGGGGGAGCGCGGGCGCGGAATCTCTACAGAGGCTTCGTCCTCCTATGCCGTCGTCCCGGCGCGGTCGCGGCCAGAGGAGCGCAGGCGCGGTACGTCACCAGTGGGTGATGGCCGGCTCGCCAGTGTTCTACCGCTCCTCAAGATCATGGCACTCACATTCTCCTTGTGATTGAGCGGTTGAGAGGGAAGTTTCCCGGAATCCTTAGACTCGAGCCTATTGATCATGGTAGCGAGTGGGCTCAGCTGAGTCTCAAGATTCTTTATAGTGGCTCTCGTCTATTGGTTCTCCTTCAAGAGGGCAGTAATAGCGTCGTTCTGAGACGGAGCAGGCGCTCTCGGGGCATAGTTGTTGGACCGGAACTGTTGTTGTTGGCCCTGAGGAGCGTACTGCTGCTGCTGTTGTGGTGGATCTTGCTGCTGCTGGTTGTTCCACCTCAAGTTAGGATGGTTCGCCCACCCCGGATTATAGGTGTTAGAGTAAGGATCATTCCGGGGCCGGGGCGCACCATAATTGCCAATAGCATTGACCGACTCCTCGGTCTCTTGAATAGTAGGGCATTGATCCGTGTGGTGGCTAGCATCATAACATAGACTGCAAGCGTTGACTTGCTGGGCCGTTCTCTTCGTGAGCAGCTGCTTCATAAGATCCTTGAGCTCCCTTACTTCAGCATTCAGGGACTCATTCACCACACTAACGGACCTCACATTGGTCCTGGACCTTTGATTGCGGGCTTGTTCCGCCAAGATCTCCACCTTCTGAAAAGCTGCAGCGGGGGTCAAGTTCTCGTAACTACCCCCACAAGATGCATTCACGAGCCTCTTGTCATTGTCGCAGAGTCCTTCAATTATGTAGCAAATAAGATCCTTGGCTTGGTAGCCATGATAGGGACAACTCACGATGAGCCTCTTGTAACGCTCGTAATAGTCATAGAGGTTCTCGTCTTCCCCTTGCTCCAAAGTGCTGAGCTGCTTCTTAATGGATGTTTGTTTGGAAGCGGGGAAGTACTTCTCAAGAAACGCCTTCTTCATGGCCGCCCAAGTAGTGATAGAGCCCGGCACCAAATAACGGAGCCAGTCCTTGGCGGTGTCTTCAAGAGAGAAGGGAAAAGCTCGGAGCTTGATTTGATCCTCCGTCATATCAGTGGGCTTCATACTCACGCATACCGCGTGGAATTTAGTGAGATGCTTGTTCGGGTCCTCACCGCTCAACCCATGAAATTTGGGCAAGTGGTGGATGAGGCCGGATTTGAGCTCGAACTTCACACCCTCCCCGAGCTCGGGGAATTGAACAGCGAGCTGCTGTTGTTGGAGATCGGGCGCCGTGAGTTGGCGAATAGTTTGCTCTGCCATGGCGTCTTCTGGTTCAAAGTCAGAGAGAGAGAAAGATTCAGGAAGGTTGTAGGATGTAGAGGGTCTGGGGGCACTCCTTATCTTCCGAAGAGTCCTGTCAATTTCTGGATCAAAACGAACAGGAGAAGTATTAGTAGACCGGGTACGGACCATGTGTTAGGTCCGCACCCCAAAGAGTGGTTCTGCGTACGAACCGTGGGCGCGCCGAGGGGGCCGCGGGCGCGGTTTGGGCGCAGAGCCCGAAAAACACACAAAAATCCAAACAAGAAAAAGATTCCCCGGCAACGACGCCAAAATTTGACTCGGGCAAAGTCGTTGTTCCCTTATCAAAAATAAATCCCAAACATGCAAACACAAGTATAGTAGGCAAGCAAGGGGTCGAACCCAAAGGAATCAGTTTTATTCATATTTTAATGGTTTTCATGCAAATAATCAAAAGGGGTTTTGAAAGTTGTTTTCAATCAAAGTTATCAAGCAGAGTTCATTCAATCAATTCCACTTTATTAATCCGTTGATCATGAATTCATCCACCTCTTTATATGCTAAGGTCAATTCCAATCCCAATCATTAGAAATCGCAAGTCCACGGTCCAAGCAATTCTATAACCCTAGGCAAGGACGCTTAACCTAGAATTAGCATAGAGCACAGGGATAATAGGAAATCAAATCATGCAATCAAGCTACGAGTCTCATGCACAACTTAACCATTGAATATTCTTCCCTAAACTAATCCACGGTCCTAGAATAGAGTTGTTTCGAGAATAGGAAAGATGCATAGACAACAACCAATCCTAATTCAAACAATAGATCTAAGTCAATCAAACAAGTTGATCAGGCTCATAAAATCAAACATAGATCATGGGATGAAGCACAAGAGTATCAGTAAAGACCTAAGGATAAAGAGATTACCAGAATTTCACAACTTCATAATAAAGCTTCCTTGATTGAATAAATTCCAGAGGAGAGTTAGTTCTCCATTACAAAGAAAACTCTAATCTTTATTTGAAAGACAATTGATTGACAAGTATTAGATATTCTAAAAGCCTAGAAAGGGTCCCCTTATATAGCCCCAAAGATCAACCTTTTCGGACTAAATAAGATGGGAAACCGAAAGATAAGAAAGGAAACAAGATAAAAACGCCAAGATTTCGTCAGCTCCAAAGTCGGCTACGACCGCAGCACCAGAACCGCGCCCGCGGCGGCCTTCAAATGGTCAAACCCGGTTCAGCTTCTACCGCGACCGCGCCAGAAGCAACGCGTCCGCGGCCTTCACGGTTTAGGTTGGTTCGCTCCTCCACGCCACCGCGCCCGTGTCATAAGTAACGCGTCCGTGATATCCATGCAGTGGCGATTCTTCGTCTTTAAGCTCTTTAACTCTTGATTCTTCATGTCTTGTGTCTTCGGTCTTGATATTACAATAACGCTCAAAACTAACCTAAACACTCTCAATATAGCTCTAAAATACAAGAGTTAACCTATACAAAATAGGCCGAATCAGGGACTCATTCTACCCTTGGAATAAATTCTCATATTCTCACTCAAGGGTTATGATTCTGTCTTTTTTGACATCATCATTCCCTTGATGGAGACGTTTGAGAGCATCCCAAATATCCTTAGCAGTGTCATAACCTATGACTTTCTTGATCTCACTGCTAGTAAGTGCATGGTGAATAACCTTCTTGGCACGTTCATTCTTTTCAATCTTTTTGAAGTCAGCGTCGTCATACTGCATGACTTCTTTCACTTTGCCATCAGGTTTGAGGAATTTCTCGGGACCAATGGAAATTACTTTCCAAAGTTGTCCATCCAAAGAGCAAATGTGGGTTTGCATTTGTTTTACCCACCAATCATACTCTCCGGGCTTGAGAACTGGAGGTTTCCAGAAGGAGTCATTGATAGCGGTGTTGGTGGTAGACATCTTTCATGCAAAGTACTAAGAAAATCTAGAGCCAAGGCTCTGATACCAATTGTAGTATCTGTGTTAGTACTTCAAAGGTCGTCGACACCTACGATGTCGGCGACCAGAGTCAACAACTTATGTTTACGCAGCGGAATTCAAATACACAGGAAAGATTATGAAATATCAGATTTGAACACGACGATTTAGAGTGGAAACTCTTTGTAGCCAACGTGCTTGCAAGGAGAAAAACCACTTGCCTTTCAAGCTTCAACTTGAAAGGACTAGAAGAACACTTCGCTCGCTATATTGATTTCTCGGGCTACAAAAGGTGTTCCTACTTCAAGATGCGCATCGCACGCTCCGGCGAATCCCACACCCTCTCTTGCAAGTACTCTTGCCTTTTATCTCAACCCTCACTCAATACAACTCGCTCATACTCAACCTTCCTAAGGACCGAATCCCACGATCCTCTCTTTTACACCAGACACTCTCAATACAAGTTTTTCTCTTGACTCTCTTGGTTCCTACAATGTACCCACGAAATTATTTATAAAGAACCAAGAAGATTGCTGCACAATTCATCCTTTTTGCCCAAGGAATGAATTGTACACAATCCATACAAAATCTTTCCTTAAATAAAATCCTAAGACACAATAAAATCTTCCTTGTGATCTCCAAATATCCCATGAAGATTTTCCTCTTTTATGCTCTTCTTCTTGCCTTAAAAACACCTCAGAATCATCTTCCGTGCCTTCCTTAAACCATTCACGCGTTTTGCCTTTTATAGAATTCTGCACGTGTTCGGACTTCTGGGCAGTGAGGTTGGCGGGCGGTCGATGACTTTTGATATTATCTTTGTGAAGTCGGCGACTCCTGTTTTGGATTCATTAGAACACGCAAATCTTCGCCAAATTCCTCCAGATGACTTCTTAACATTCATCGACCTTAGGTGGCTTCTTGCAAGGTCGACGACTCCTGTCAGCAACCTGTTTGGAACCATCTAAACACACACACGGTTTTTCTAACAAAATGGTAGCTAAATCTTTAGGTGCATGTAATTGGCGTTCACTTGGTAGCTAAATACTTCCGTCTCTACTTTGAATTTTACCTAAATTTTCTAACAAAAATAACGCAATGTTTCATAATAATTTACAGGGTAACAACAATATTTCTGTAAATGAAATGTGATCTACAATACTCGATCAAGAATTGTTGTGCATAACTTGTTACGATCAACACAATAAAGATATTATTGTGTGCCTTAAACTTCTTGGCTATAAAATGACTTTGAAGTTTGACTTGGAGATGAACTTTCATTGAGCTTCTTTTTGTTAGATAGGTATGATGAACTAAACCAAGAAGGCAAATGTGTATACATCTCATGAAAAAATGGTAATTAGCGTCCAAGTAGACGCTATTTAGGCTACAATTTTCCCACCGTTTTTTTGCATCAATGCTAGTAACGACCATCTAGACGCTAAAGAGGCGCGATGGAAGGAGCACTTTGCCCAATGAAACCACTTTGCTCGCTAAATGTAGTTACCATTTGGTCGTTACTTTTGGCTGCAGAATTAGCTAACCTTGTCACTAAATTAGCTCCCATTTGATCGCTAATTGTTGGTGCCTATCTTTCTCGCTGAAATTTGGCAACCCATTCCTTTTTGGTCGCTAACTTATTTACTTTTTTTTCTTTGCCGATTTAGTGATCAGTTGTTTCGATCGCTAAAGTCTGTACGCTAACTCAGCCGAATGGTGTAGTGAATTTTCTAGGTTCAAAATCAGACATTCCGGATTGGGTCGTTTACGACGTTTACGACGCGCCGCCTTAGTAACCACACGCCCGGGCACAAAATCAGACATTCCGGATTGGGTCAACGGTGAAGACCCGGTCAAGTCCACACACACATCACGACCCCCATCCCATGAGTAGATCAAAACGTCAGCCGGACGGAGAGGCTTGTCCTGCCTGTCACGCAACCCAATATTGACCTCCTTATCAACAGAAATCCCAGACCGGTAGCAAATATCAACAAGGGTGTCGCGAACAACATTATGCCGATGTTTAATGCCAACAATACTAGCACAAGACACGGCCTGATCCCCATATATATCACCATCAAAAACACGGGAGCAAGCAGAGCACGGCTTCGATACAGAGAACAAGGGAACACCCAAATGGTAACATAACACACAACGATAAGTCTTACAGTTCATAGTCTGTCCCAAACCAGAAATCGGGACGGTGCGAAGCCAATCAAAGGAGTGCCCTTTCTGCTGAGATTTCCACAATGCCAATTGCCGAGCAGATAAGTCAAATGTGGATTCCGCAGTTCTAGCGGCCTTTGTGAAATATATATCTGCCAGTTTCTTCATAAGTTTGGGGGAACGATCTCACTAGGTCTACTCAAAATATCAGACTCCACAACCTCATTAAACAAACTCAAAGTATCATCAAAGGTAGGACCCAGTGCAACGATACCTGCTTGCTGAAGAAGAGTATCCTGCAAACAAGCAGACTGCAAACGCGATGCAAGAAAAGCATAATGCAAAACACCACTTGTAGAATAAACACCAAGTCCGCCAAAAGCAAAGGGTAAAGTGGCAAGCCTCCATTGCCAATCGCCGAACCCAGGCCCGGAACTAGTAATAATATGCTCTAATGAAGAACAAAGAGCCAGATTAAAGGAGCGCTGAGCCGACCCAAAGACACGCGGGGAGCAAGTGCGCAAAGCGAAGTAGAGTTTTGAAACTCCAGCACAAGCACGGAGAAGCAACAACTCACATTGAGGGTCATTAATCTTAGCAACTACAGCCATAAGCTCAACGGATTTGGAAACTCGCTTAAGAACAAGCTCACTGCTAAAGGTGAAATCCACACTGATAGGTCCACCCAACAATTTAACACCAAGTGGAGGCCTGGCAATATCAGGTGGGAAGACACCTACAAGCCTACTACGAGGGTCTTCTTTATGCCAAAAGACTTCGGTTTTAGCCACATTGAGATGTAGGCCGAAACGAGGTCCATTCTCCAAAATCAACTCCAAAACTTTACCCACAACAAAGGTATCACCAACTATAGTTCCATCATCCAAATACCATGCCTGCAGACATAAGTCAAAGGTATCTCTACTTTTACACACCAAGGGATGTAGCACTAGGGCGAAAAGGTGTGCTCCCCAAAATAAAGTCTAGTAGGATTCGAGTAGCAAAATTCAACCCAACGCGAAATAGCAGGACAACGAAGACGAACTTCTCGTAACATGGCCTCTCGATCTACCAAGTTGAAAGCATTTTTGAAATCAACCAACAACATAGAAAGATCGACATCATCACCACGAACTTCAATCAAACGGTTCACGGCATGAAGAATTGCCTCACCACCTCTAGGAACCCCAAGACCAAATTGAAGACCGCCCTAATAACCACTCAAAGAAGGACCAACCAAACCAGCACTAACCTTTGAAACCAAACGCCTCCAAAAGGTTTTACATAAAATTAGTGGGAAGACGAGATACTATCTAGGCCCCCACTCCTTTAGCAATAGCAAAACCTATTCTACTCAAAATATAAGTAGACGCGGGCCCCAATATCCTGGGTCTTCGAGAACTTCTGGATGCACTTCAGCAAGGAAATATCATCTATCTCTAATTCTCCCAATGAGGAGAAAGAGAAAGGGAGAAAACTATACCCAAGCGCCCCACACTTATCTTGATACTTGAGCCGCTTACGACGCGCCACTTCTGTGACCACATGTCCATGTACAAAATCAGACATCCCAGCTTGGGTCAACGGAGAGGACCCAGTCAAGTCCATACACATATCATGTCCCCCTTCCACGAGTAGAGCAATACGTCAGCAGGACGAAGAGCCCTATCCTGCCTGTCACGCAACCCAATATCAACCTCCTTACCAGTAGAAATCCCAGACCGATAGCAGATATCGACAAGGGTGTCAAGAACAACATTATGTCGATGTTTAATACCAACAATCTCAGCACAAGACACGGCATGATCCCTATAGATTGATACCATCAAGACATGGCATTATGCAAATGTTTACTATTATTATTATTATTATTATTATTATTATTATTATTATAATTATAATAATTATTATTATTAATATTAATATTGTTGTTGTTGTTGTTGTTGTTGTTATTATTATTATTATTATTATTATTATTATTATTATTATTATTATTATTATTATTATTTGTTGGATTGTTAGTATGAAAGGGGACGTCCTTTACTTGGGTAAAGGCGTCTTTAGAGTGAGACGTCCTCACTAAGTATAAGGGCGTCCTTGAAGTGCAGCGGAAATTAACAAACTAAACAGGTGAAAATAACAAGTAATGAACACGTCAATTTATAGAGGAACCACTGAAGACCAAGTAGTCCTTGAGTGTAAACCTCTACCTCCTTGGAGGATTTTTTTAATAGACTTTTTGTTGGATCGTTAGTATAACAGAGGGACGTCCTTTACTTAGGTAAAGGCGTCCTTTGATCAGGCTTCCTTACGAGGAGTAAGGGCGTCCTTTAGGAGTGCAGCGGAAATGTAAACTAAACAGGTGAACTTAGCATAAAATGAAGACAATGATTTATAGAGGAACCACTCAAGACCAAGTAGTCCTTGAGTGTAAACCTCTACCTCCTTGGAGGATTTTTGAATAGATTCTTCCTTTCATATTAAACGTCCTTACGTTGTACTGGCGAGTTCTTTACACTTCTCTAGCACTTAGACAGCATCCTAAGTCCACTAGTAAAGTCCTCCTTTAAGCCTACAACCTAAGCGAGTTTAATCTTCCAAAGAACTTCTATCCCTACGTCCTACAGTATGTTGTAGGACTCTCTCTTTCTTTTTATGTTTTCAGAGTTACAAACAAGTTGTGGTTTGTGTTACAATTCTCACTCGATCTAACACAAGCCTAGAACTGTTCTTGGGTGTTCTTGAGTTTGTTCTTCGTGTTCTTGAGTGAGGTCGCTTTCGCTCTGAATTCTCTGAATATTCTCTGAAAGCGTTGATGTCACAATAAATGCCTTTGGCTATTTATAGGACTCAGGAAGGGCGTCTATTGTCTTCTGACGATCATGCCGTTTGAGGACGTGGCTACAGGATCTTCCTCCACGTAGTATGGCGGTGATGAGGAAGCTTCCTGTATCCAGCTGTGTGTGATGCACTCCGCTACAGGATCTGCCGCCACGTGTTGATGAACTCTGCTACAGGATCGTCCGCCACGTAGTGTTGGACTCTGCTACAGGATCGTTCTCCACGTGTCCTGGATGATCAAATGTTGTCGAGTGATGTCATCCTGTCGGCTAGTGAGTAAGGACGCTCTGCTTGCGTTCCTACTTGCTTGGGACTCCGTCCTTGCTCAAGTAGTCTCTTGTTGGTCCTTACTTCCTGGTAGCTAGCGTCCCTAAGCCTAGGGAACGCTCACACACTTGTTGTCTTTTTTGTCACTGGCGTTCCTGAACACTTGGACAAATTTATTAAGAATCAAAGTGAGTTTGTCATATCAAAACTAAGGGACGGTTGTGTGGTACACTAACAAGTACGCAAACGTCCTTGATAGCGTCCCAACACTTTTCCTTTCTTATTAAGCGTCTTTACAGTTGTACTGGCGAGAGAACTGTAAAGAACTCGCCAGTACAACTGTGAGGACGCTTAATAAGAAAGGAAAAGTCTATTAAAGAATCCTCCAAGGAGGTAGAGGTTTACACTCATGGACTACTTGGTCTTGAGTGGTTACTCTATAAATTGACGTGTTCATTACTTGTTGTTTTCACCTGTTTAGTAGTTTGTTAATTTCCGCTGCACTTCAAGGATGCCCTTATACTTAGAGTCCGTTTGGCAAGGATGTTTTTAAAGACTTGTAAGCACATTTTTGCTTATAAGCACAAAATAAGCAAATGAGTTTTGCCAAACACGTTTTTTTTAAAAGTGTTTATAAGCACTTTTTTACTTATAAGCAACCAAAAAGAAAAGCATGGGGGGACATGCTTATCCAAATAAGCACCTAACTATAAGCAATTGCTTATACCCAATTTCCACAGTATACCTCTTTCTTCTTCTTCTTCGTGTACCTCCACAACTGTTCAAACGGACTCTAGGGTTCCCCAGATCTGCACACTCGACCTCCGGCGTGGGGGTGCGTCTCCGGCGTATGTGGTGGTGCTTCTCCGATGTATTTCCGGCGTGGTGGTGCTTCCCCCAAAATCTGAATTTCAAGCAATGCAGTACATTCCACATTCCATAGTCACATTTCTCAAGCAAAACAAAAATCTGTGAAACCCAGGTTTGAGAAGGAAGAAGGAAATCACGTAGGCAACTCTTGTTCGTTCCTCCTTCATCGAGACGCCGACCGTCGACTTTACCCTAACTTTCCTTCTTCACCGGAGTCTTTGTCCAGATCCGAATCGGACTCGGATAGAGGCTTACGCAGGCATAAAAGAGAGGGAGAAGAGC